>CM060913.1:460909396-470909396 GCA_030737875.1 Allium sativum | reverse complement strand
AACATACGACGTATCGAAAAAGAAAAAAAATTGGATGTTCGCTCGTAGGGCTGACAATTAGAACTGAGAACCGAGAATCCGAACCGAACCGACACGAAAAGATTCGAACCCGAACCGAACCCGATGGGTCTCGGGTTGGGTCTAGGTGATGAAAAATACCATCAAGACCCGATCAAATCGGACCCGCATAGACCCGACCAAAAAACATTGAAATGTATGTATTTTTAGTGTTATTATTCAACCGGACCCGACCCGAGCTTCAACCCGACCCGAACCGAAGCTCGAGTCGGGTCGGGTCCAGATTTTGAAATGTGTAATTTAGACCCAACAAAACCCGACCCGCCGGGTCGGGCCTGGGTCCATAGGGTTGGCTCTAATTGCCACCCCTATTCGCTCTTTTGTTATGGACTATTAGTGATTTTCTTGCATACACAATGCTTTTGGGTTGTGGTACGGCCGGTCATTCTGTTGTCCTTATTGCATGGAAGAAACACGAGCATTTTCTTTATCGCATGAGAATAAAATTTTATAGTTTGATTGTCATCGATGTTTTATCCATATTAATCATCTATTATATGAAAGCTCAATCTTCCTCTAAAGACCTTTCAGTTCCATTTCTATCAAAAAATCAATATTTTGACATGTGTCAAGAGAATTAGATCAATGGTGGAAAAGTGAGTTTAAACACGTTTTTAGACACAAGGACAAAATTTGAGAAAAATTTAGGCATAAGGACAAGAGGTCAAAAATTTAGTCATAAGGACATTTTTTAGTGTAAATCAAGAAATTCAGGGGTCCACCATCACTTCTTATTTTACACTAAATGTGTCATTCAGCCTAAATTTTTGGCGTCTTATCCTTATGCCTAAATTTTTGGCCTCTTGAAATGGTAAATAAATTAAAGGGGTCGAGTGCAAATTCTTCCTTAAATTAAGGAAAGATGAGCATTCCGAATGAGAGCGAATGAGAAGGAAGGATGCAAACAATCACACATTCTGCTTTATATATATAATAGAACAAATACAATAGAATACGTACTTGTGCTTGACAACAATTTGAAAGACGAAAATATAGAAACAAAAACATTTAAGTATTAATTGTTTGAATTTATATTTTAATGGAGTGGTGTTAAGAAGGGCAAAATGAGGAGCCATGCTATGAAGAAAAAGTGTTTAGGTTTTAAAGAACTAAAATTAATTCTATTTAACTCTCTGTATATAAAAAAATGTTAAAGAGTAATTCAATTGACAATGTTTTAAGAAAGTACGCGAAAAAGATTCAGGGGTTATAACTTGCTAACATTAATACAAATTTTGTCCATGTGTCTAAAAACCCCTTCAAAAAATTACAATGTAGTATTTTATTTTGCTCTATATTCCATGGCTAGAAAAGCAAAATTGAGACGTGTCATTCCACCAAAAAGTTATTGAGTTTGATTTACATCAGTTGTAGTTAATTTACTTGCTAAAATATATTAAGAAAAGAAACCGAATAAAATTTTGATTCAGTTTCCATGTTGACTTTTGTAGGCACGTTTTTATTTATTTTAGAATTTATTGTATTTATTAATAGTGGAAAATAGTGTTAAAGACAAACTTAACAAAAAAATTGGTAAAAATTATGGAAAGTTTAGAATTTAATGAGAAGGCCAAATGATAGTGTAAATGGGAAAATGTGTGTGGGCACCCTGAATTTCACCTTTAGTGTAAATATGTCCTTCTCCCTTATTTTGAAACTTCCCATACTTTTCAATTTTTCACTAATTCTCTTATATATATATATATATATATATATATATATATCAATTTTTCACTAATTCCTATTTGTTACATTTTTATCTATTCTACTATTTTATAGTGCCCTTGCTACTTTTTATCTATTACCAGTTCTATTATATAAACAAGTCAATGTGATGCTGACTTTTTCTTTGCACCATATGTCTCTCCACTAAATCCTATGCTCTCATTCATTTGGATGAAATTTTACAATTATTCCAGCAACATTTAAAAAAAACCAACATTCCCCTAAAATAATGAATCGTAGTTAATGGTGCATTATCAGTTCTTCATTTTAAATATTCATTGTGTACTCGAGTCCTTAAGTTTTCCCATATACATATGTACTCAATTGATGTTTATTTCTTCATTTTTTTATTCCAATTTCACAAAATCCTATCCCCATTTTTCTACCTATTCTATTAACACAAAAATTATATATTTAATTATGGTATTAAATTTTCTTTAATCACTCTTACGTCATATCCTCAATTCTCTTTGATCTACATGTATTATTTCCATTTAAACCTTTCATGTTTGTCTTTATTTTTCTCTAAAAGACAAAAGAACTAATTATTACAAAAATTGATGATGAAATATGTAGTGGTTTTATAGTCTTTGACTGTTTACTATTTCAGTTAGTCCTTTTAGGCAAGTTTTTTGGTGGTTGTCCTTTTGGGCAAATAATTTTTCCTTATGGGAAAAATCCCTTTTTTTAGGAAAAATTTGTGAAGGACAAAAAAAAACTAAAAAAATTGCCCAAAAGGACAAAGGACAAAAAACTTGTCCAAAAGGACAAGTTTTAGTGCAAAGTGGAAAAACATGGGACCCCCTGAAATTCACCATTTGCACTAAAACTTGTCCTTTTGGGCAAGTTTTTTGGTGGTTGTCCTTTTGGGCAAATAATTTGGTGAGTTTGTCCTTGTGGAAAAAATCCTCTTTTTAATTTAGACGGTGGCCAGTAGATGAAATTTGAAATATTTGGGGTGCTTTTAGTTTTTGTGGCTAGAAGTGTAAATCGGGGTGTGAATAGTAGCACCCTTCATTTAATAGCGTATTATCTATGATAAGCTACTAAAAGTGTATTCAATATCTCCTATTTTTTTAAATCACATTTTTGTTTTCCTTTCTGTTGTAGTACAATTATTTTCAGCCATCAATTCAGGCATGCACTTCTACTCTCAAAAAAATTAATGGATCAAAAAGATGAATTGTTGTCTATTTCCTGTGGCGTGGAGCTCAAAAGGCTAAGTTGTGCCCTAATTGTTCGTTATATTCTTATTTTAACATTCTTTAATAAATCTTCATTTTTTTTATGTATTTATCTTTGAACTTATGATGTATTTCATGTTGTTTTGTTGTTGTAGGCATTAAACATTCTCTATGGGTTTTTTTCTATGCTTTCCGGTCCATTGTTACTAACTAAATCTTTTTAGATAGATGATTATTTGATAATTGGATTATAATTTGGCATGTCTAAATATGCATTTCCTTTTACATTTGCTATACTTAATTATTTTTATTGATAAATTAACGGTAATAAATATTTGTAAAACCAATAAAAGACACTAATTTGTATCTATTCCACGTTACAAAGGCAATTCAAAATTTATACCAAAGATAGGTTAGTTCCATATTAACGGAATCTTTTTTTTTTTAATAACAAATATTTGACTATTTAGAATATTAAAATTTTAGTTAACTAAAATTCTTCCTTATTCATTCTTAGCTCATATTAGTAATTTTCTTTGATATAGAATTGTAATTTTCATTTAATGCCTCATGTTTCTATTTACTTTTTTTCTAAAATTCAACATGCTTGGGAAACTTTAGTAGCAATCTCTTGTTATGCGCAAACTCATTATTTAACCTAATACATTTTATTCTATATAAAATAATAAATTGACTATTAGCATTCTTATTTATCGGTTTTTTTCCAACTCATATCCTTAATTCTACATAAAGTTGACTATTGGACTTTCTAACTCCTCCCTTTACATTTATTCTCATATCAAATGAATCTCCCATAACAATTTGAGATACATTTTTGCAATTGAACCATTTTGTAATCTCACTTTCAAAACTTAAGTTCATACTAGAAATGCAGTTAATGGTTGTTAACTATGACTGCTCGCATGGAAGTGGTTTATTTAAATTCTCAATCAATTTTATTTGTTTATGGTTGTTGAACATAGGCAGTTTCCCTTAGTTTTATTTATTTATGAATCCAATAATGAAATTTTTAGCTTCTCTTTCTACACTGACCAAATGAAGCTCCGTGAGCAATTTGAGGTTTAATTTTGCATTTGACACATGATTAAGTTCATACTAGTAAATAGGATTAATGGATGTTAAATTGGATTTATGAAAGTGACATGTTCAGATTCTCACTCTGTTAATCTTTTATCCACTTTTATTCAAAATACTTCTCTCTCATCATATCAAGGGTCAAAATTCATTAGCCCCATCCATAAAATTAATAATTCTCTAATAGAGTTAAATACATATTATGTCCCTCACCTCGTTATTCTTAAATGATCCAGACCTCTTCCTCTTCCCCACGATGTCGATGGAGAAAAATATTACTTACTTTATTGGTTTACATCTTCACTTTATTATTCCTTGGTTATTTTACATGTTCACTTTCTTCTTTCTCATTTGTCATATATTCACCTTCTTTAGCTATTTATATTCAAAACTCAATTCTTGCAATTTTCCTCTTCTTTTTCTCCAGTTTTCACACTAATAAAATAAATTTACCAATATGGAATAACTATAAAGTCCATTTCAAAAAATATTTCATGTATCAACATTATGACTACTTTCACATGAATGTAATTTGAATGAATTCATCATCAGATTTTTACCTCTGTATACTGCATATTTAATTTTGATTTTATTTAAGTTTCACATCTTAGAACATTGTCTTATTTATTTATTTCGTAGAATTTTATAAAATTTATTAATGCATACCCATCTTAAAGTATTTATTATTTGTGAGCTTGAACTAATTTTTAATCTTTATATTTTGTATTATAATCCGTTTTCAATTTGTTTTTGTTTTTTGTTGAAGACTATGATTTTGGTTTCATTTTGTTATTTTGTAGAGAATAATCATATTTATTAACATATTGATATACATACACACACACACACCCATTTGTTGTATATAATTGAATATAAGTAAATATTGTCCTTTTTTATTTTTGGACATGACTACGTTAGATGATAATTGAAGAAAAGTTAGGGTGTTGTTATTGACACTCCGACTATTGTTAAGGGGGAGGGGTGTCATTTTTTTAAAAACACTTAATTCTTTGAAAAATTGTTAAGGGGCTATACAAACATATTATTTCACACTAGTTGATATTCCCGGATTTCCCCTTCAAATTAGATTTTAAAAAAAAATCGACAAGGGAAACCAAATTAAAATACACAGTTCGTCACCACTGCACCGAATGCAGCACGTAGTCAATTATATATGTATTCGACATTGATATGTCTAAAATTAATAATCATTTCGGTGCGGCTTCGTAATTATAAAATTCGGCATATTTATGTTGATAAGAAAAATTAGTTCGATCATAATCCTCTGAAAACGCTTATCCTTTAGGGTTTAAAAAAATCGATATATGCAAATTAAAAAAATTACTATGGCCCTTGCAATATTTGCTAAGGTAAAATTACCTTTATTTCTTAAGGGCCTAAATGGATAATAAGGTAAAATTACGTTTACTTGTTAAGGGGGAACTTTCCTTATTGGTACTCCCCTTAGCAATTTTTGAAAAAATAAAAAAATTGGCCCCTCCTTAACAATATTTGGAGTGTCAATAACAATGCTCAAAAGTTATACCTACAATTAGAAGTATATAAAACATAGTTTTTTATAGAGTAGTCTATTGGAAAAACGTAAATTACAAATTTAGTTGGTGTAACGACCCGTATTCTTCACATCATAGGATTGTAGAATATTTATTTCTTTCCCATGTGAAGTCGTATGGTCATGTAACTTTGGGAAACATCCATTAGAGTCATTTCCCATGTTCATAATTTTTGTCGATTTTTAAATGACCATTTTGCCCTAGTTGGTACTGTTTTGGCCATAACTTTTGATTGGAAAGGAATTTTGACCTGAAACCACTTCCATTGGATTTGTTTGATGGTTTACCTTTCCGTAGAGTGGTCACAATAGCCAAACGGACTTACCGTTTGAGAGATATGGCTGAAACAAGGTTTGGAGGGTGAAAAACTGCTTAACCGGGCCAAATCGGGTGATTAGTGAGTAGGCCCATAACCCATTTCGGGATTAGGGTTATGGGAGGGCTGAAATGAGATGGAAAATCATTCCATTTCAGTTTTCTAGCCTCCACTTATCACTAAGGAACCCTAAAAATGGCCTCCAACCTCTAAATCACCTCCAAATCATCTTTTGGTCAAGGATTTGGCTTAGCAACCCCTAATCAAGGAAGATCTTCACCAAATCAACATAGGAGCTGCTGTTGGCATTGAGATTCACGTCAAATCAGAGAATTATTTCAGATCTTAGTTTATTTTGTGGCTAAGGTGAGTGATTTGCATAGTTTTGCACTAATTATGGCTAATTAGGGGTGATTAGTGTTAATTAGCGAATTTAAACATGATAAAATTCTGGAAAAATGTTTATAAAATTCGGAATGATGTTTTAGACCTCTGATAGGAATTTGGGTTAATTTGGTTAAGATTTGCTAATCCTATCATTAGTTTCACCTAAACATGCTTAAGGGGAAATATGGGATTTTGGGTATGTTTGATCCATTTTTACTTATCATATTGATGTTTTGATGTTTGTGGTTGATTATGCATGTTGCTATGACTGTATGAAATGCTTTGTGACTGTTTAGAATAGTTGGAATGGTCGAAAACGCCGTCGAGGGGCGTAAACAGCCCGCTGGACAAGGTGCAGAGATTCGGATCGGATAGGGGATTGGGGGACGATCGGATCGCCCTATGGGACCGTGGGACATCACCACGAGTCGAGTCATCTCCTCTGAACCGAACCATCTGCGCAAGGCCCACGAGACGAATCGATGCAGCGCCGTGCCCAACTGAAGTACTCCGATCCGGATCGCGAATGAGCATTACGACCCGATCCGTCCATGAAGGGTGAGCACGATCCGTCAACCTGGAGAAGTGCTTTCTGACCCGAACCGCTTGAAGGACCACGATCCGATCCGAAGGAGCTTATCACGAACCGATCTGTGGCTATGGACTTGGAGACCCCGACCCGATCCGCTGAAGGGTACTCGAACCGATCTGATGGAATTGGAAGACCACGAGTTGATGGCGCGACCCGATCCGAATGCAGGAACCCGATCCGAACCGTGGTGATGAGGGAACAGGACTCCGAACCGATCCGATGAAGAACGTGAAGGATGATCCGATCCGATTCGAGGGTGATGACCAATAACCCGAGATGCAAAGGTAGTCCAAATGGAAGTTAGAGCTCAGGATCCCGGAACCAGTTGGGAACCAATGAGTTCACTTCATGGTTGGACTTTGCTGCGGGACATGTGCTAAGGAGTTGTCGACGTTCATAACTTCGATTCACCACTAAAAATGGATGATGGCTACTTATCAGTGCAGTAGGGTCATTATGACCTGAGGGTCAAAGTGATGGTAGCAAGACTACGTTATCAGTGCAGTAGGGTCATTATGACCCGAGGGGCAAGGTGATGCGTAGTAAGACTATGAGCCAGTGCAGTGGGGTTCTTGGGACTCCATGGGCAAAGTGGACATAGTAAGGATTAGTAAGGCTATGAGCCAGTGCAGTGGGGTTCTTGGGACTCCATGGGGCAAAGTGGACATAGCAAAGGATTAGTGGCTACGTTATCAGTGTAGTGAAGCCATTTATGACTTCATGGGGCAGAGTGATCGTAGCAAGGTATGTTGGGTGATCGAAGTGGTGAACATCGTATGCTTTACGCACTGAGTGAGAGATGTGAGATGGATGCTATGTTTGATTGTTTGTCATCATTATGACATGCACACCTCCCCCACCTCCGTATCTTTACACTGTTTGATATGGTACCTTAAAGTGTTGTACAGTATGTAGTGCTAACTCTTTGGTTGCAGGTCCAGGTTCAGGTATGTTTTAGTCTACCTGTTATTGTTCACTTTAGATGCTTATCGCTCATACCAGGCTTTATGTATGACCCAGAGTTTTATGTCTCCTCTTATTACTCTGGGTGCTCACACGAGCAGACTAGAGACAGGTTAGCTGGTGATGCGCGAGTAGCTGATTCGAAGGCGGGCATGAGGCTTCCACGTATTATATATATATATACACATTCTCCCTGTGTCGTTGGTGGTCGCTACTTGGGCATTAGTAGTGTACCTCATTTACCTTACTTTTGCTTTGAGACAGTCTGAAGGTTGTAATAAGCTGTATTCTGAATTTCCGCTGCTATGATGTTTAGTTCTGATTTTCAGCTTATGCACTGTCTCCCCTGTTTTATGTCAAGTATGTTGTTATTATATTTTATCCTATGCGTTGTGAGACATTCTACAGGTTCTTTGTATGTTCATTTCCTTCTTCCTTTTCCTTCTGGCGACCCGTTCCATGCTAACTGGACATGTGTACAGCGCACTTTTGGAGTAAATGTCGGTTGGTGCGGGGCGGGCCGTCACACTTG
The DNA here is from genome assembly GCA_030737875.1 of Allium sativum. NCBI lineage: Eukaryota > Viridiplantae > Streptophyta > Magnoliopsida > Asparagales > Amaryllidaceae > Allium > Allium sativum. The sequence goes on along the minus strand of CM060913.1, from coordinate 470,900,950 downwards.
GTATCAGAGCTCTAGGTTGCGTAGTTAACATAGGGAAAGACACTAGGGAGAGTTAGTACGTATATGAGAGTGCGTATTTGTGATTACTTTGGTTTTCAAAAGCTATGTATATATATACCATTAGTAGTATAAAGATGAAGTCGCACTGCACTAGCACCACTATGGGGTCGTTAATCGTTTCCCTTTTTCAGATTGACGATGAGCCGAGACACGAGGGGTGCTGGTAGAGGGACCAACCAGGGGAATGCCGCTGACATGAGGGCAATGTTTACTAACCTCATGAGAGACATGCTTAGAGAAGTGCAAGGGGCAGTTCCCAATCCCGAAGTTGGTGTTGGCCCAGTAGTGCAGGCGCCTAGGGTCGATTTCGCCAAGTTGTGCAAGGATTACACTAATCTTGGTGGAAAGCCGTTCCACGGAACGGAGTCGGCCACGGATGTTCAAGATTGGATGGATAGCTGTGATCGTATCTTTGATGACTTGGGTCTTGAGGATGCGATGAAGAGAAGGCTAGCGTCTCGTCAGCTGCAAGGGCGAGCGATGAATTGGTGGAATGCCATTAGAACAGCTATTCCAGAGGATCAGGTTACTTGGGTTCAGTTCAAGGCTCGCTTTAGCGAGAAGTTTATTCCAGCTGCCCAGAAGTCAGTGTTGTTTAAGAGGTTCTTGGAACTCAAGCAGGGTGGCAGGGCAGTTTCTGATTATATTGCTGAGTTCGACACTTTGTCGAAGTATGGACTGTCTCTTATCGATACTCCTGAAAAGAAGAATGAGAAGTTCATTACTGGTTTGGATGGATACTTGGGGGAAAGGCTTATCAACCACATCGATGAGACTTTTGAATCGATCGTAGGGAAAGCTTTGAGATCAGAGAGTCTTTACCCTAAGTCAAAGACTGAGGCTGCATCTGCAGAAGGGCCAAAGCCGCAAGCAGGCGGTGGAGGCAAGAATAACTCTCAGAATAAGAGGAAGCAGGACCAATCTAAAGGTGGCCAGAAAAAGAGCAAGAAGGATGTTGAGTGCTTCAGCTGTGGAAAGAAGGGCCATTATGCTAAAGAATGTCGGGCCAAGCCAGCGGAAAGGAAGTGCTACAACTGTGATCAAGTGGGACATCAGAAGTATAAGTGTCCGCAACCTCTTAAGGAGAAGCAGATTGTGAAAGCATATGCTCTTGATGTTGTTCCTTCTTCGTCGAATGCCCCAACTGCGGCGGAGAAAGGAAAGAATGTTGTTATTAAAGGTATGCTTTCTATTTATGATGTACCAGTTCGAGTTTTGTTTGATACTGGGGCTTCCCGTTCCTTCATATCTAGTGACCTGGTAGATAGGTTGGGACTAGAACCCGAGATAGTCGATAGACCATTGGTTGTGACGAACCCGATTGGTGGTTCGACTAGCCTTAGTATGATTTGCAGGAATTTGGTCTTATCGAGTCATGGATGTATGTTTGTATGTGATTACTTTGTTTTGGGCTTTACTGGGTATGGAATTATATTGGAAGTCGATTGGCTCCAAAGATACGGGGTGGTGGTAGACTGTGAGGGCTTTTTGGTGACAGTGAGGGCGGATGATGGGCGGAGGGTAGTGTTTGGTAGTCTACCTAGTGATGGGGTTATGGCTAGTTTTGTAAATTCCCTCGACATCCCGCAGGATGAGTTGTCAGATGTGCCCGTGGTTGGCCAGTATCCGGACGTCTTCGAGGAGATGACCGGGCTTCCACCACACCGAGAGATCGAGTTCCGTATTGATTTAGTGAAAGATGCCAGGCCTATAGTGATGCCACTCCGTCGTATGGCACCAAGGGAGCAGCGTGAGCTCGGGGTGCAAGTCAGCAATCTTTTGAAGAAGGGACTTATTAGAAGAAGTGTCTCCGAGTGGGGAGCACCAGTTGTGTTTGCCACTAAGGCAGATGGTTCCCTTCGTTTGTGTGTGGACTATCGCGAGTTGAATAAGGTGACGAGGAAGAATAAGTATCATCTACCGTAGATAGATGATTTGTTTGATCAGCTGGAAGGAGCAAGAGTGTTCTCCCAGTTGGACCTCGCGACAAGATTTCATCAGCTTAGAGTAGCAGATGAGAGTGTTCCGAAAACGGCATTTAGGACGCCGTCTGGATTTTATGAGTGGTTGGTCATGCCGTTTGGGTTGACCAATGCACCAGCCTATTTTGTGGATCTTATGAATCGAGTATTCAGATATCAGCTAAATAAGTTTGTTCTTGTGTTCGTGGATGATATCCTTGTTTATTCAAGGACAGAAGAGGAACACAAGGGACACTTGAGGATAGTGATGGAGGTGTTGAGGAAACACCAATTGAAAGCGAAATTCTCTAAGTGTCATTTTTGAAGAAGGGAAGTAAGATTCTTGGGTCATGTTGTTTCAGAGAGTGGTATTGCCGTAGACCCTGCGAAGGTGGCTACGGTACAGGATTGGCCTACACCCAAGAATGCGACAGATGTAAGAAGTTTCTTGGGATTAGCTGGATATTATCGTAAGTTTATCCAGGACTTCTCCAAGATAGCAGCACCGTTGACTCAGCTGACTAAGAAGAATCAGTCCTTCGTCTGGGACGGAGTGTGTGAGGATGCCTTCAAGAGTCTAAAGGAGAAGTTGACGCATGCACCAGTGTTAGTCATTCCTAAAGGGAATGAAGAGATGACGGTATACACGGATGCTTGTGGTACCGGACTGGGTGCAATATTGATGCAAGGAGGTAGGGTTGTAGCTTATGCTAGTCGACAGCTAAAGCCGCATGAGAAGAAGTATCCTACCCATGATTTGGAATTGGCAGCGATTGTATTTGCACTGAAGATGTGGAGACACTATCTCTTGGGAGAAAGATTTGAGTTGTTTATCGATCATAAATCGTTGAATATCTCTTCTCTCAGAAAGATCTGAATCTCCGTCAGCAGAGATGGTTAGAGTTCTTGGCTTCGTATGATTTTGATATCGCGTACACACCTGGAAAGGGTAATGCGGTAGCCGATGCCTTGAGTAGGAGACATGCCAGCTTAGGGGCGATGTTTCTTGAGTGGAAGCAACTGGAGTATATCGCGGGGTTTGATTTCAGACCAAAGTGTGAATTGGATCCAGTTATGCTAGCTAGTTTGAAGATCAGACCCACTTTGATAGAGCGGATTGGTTCTAGTCAGAGGGACGATCCTAATCTATTAGAAATCATCTCCAAGTTAGAGATGGGTATCGGTGAGGAGATGAATGTATATGGGCTTGATCGAGATGGATGGCTTCGAAGGAATGGAAGACTAGTTGTGCCTAACGTGAATGGTTTGAGAGATGAAGTGCTTAGAGAATGTCATCACTCAAAACTGACTATACATCCCGGTGGTAATAAGATGTATCGAGACATGAAGCAGACTTACTACTGGGAAGGGATGAAAAGAGACGTTGGGAAGTTTATATCCAAATGCATGAATTGACAGCTAGTTAAAGCCGAGCAAAAGAAGTCTAGTGGGTTGTTGCAACCATTAGAAATTCCCGAATGGAAATGGGAACAAGTCTCGATGGATTTCATCGATGGTTTACCAAGGACTAGATCGGGATATGATAGCATTTGGGTAATTGTGGATCGATTGACTAAAAGCGTAAGATTTATACCAGTCAAATCGACCAGAATGGCAGCCAAGTTGGCAGAATTGTATATGAAGTGGGTAGTGAGATTTCATGGAGTACCCCAAAGCATTGTGAATGACCGAGACCCGTTGTTCACTAGTGGGTTTTGGAAGAGCTTACAAGAGGCTCTAGGGTCAGGATTACATCTCAGTACCGCATATCATCCTCAGACCGACGGACAAACGGAGAGGGTGAATCGTATATTGGAAGATCTCTTGAGAGCGTGTATATTGGATTTTGGTGGATCATGGGATGACCATTTGCATCTAGTAGAGTTTGCATATAATAATAACTACCATTCCAGTATCGGTATGGCTCCATATGAAGCTTTGTACGGAAGACCGTGCAACTCACCATCATGTTGGATAGAGACTGGCGAGAAGTTTGTGCTTGGACCAGATGTGGTGAGAGAAACTTCCTATAAGATTAAGATCATTCAACAACGAATGAAAGCTGCCCAAGATAGGCAGAAGAGTTATGCTGATAAGAGGAGAAGAGACTTGGAATTCTCCATTGGTGACTTGGTGTTTGTCAAGATCTCTCCGTTGAAGAGCGTGATACGATTTGGCAGGAGAGGCAAGTTGGCACCAAGATTTGTTGGCCCATTCCCTGTTCTTGAACTAGTCGGGAATTTGGCATATAGAGTTGGCTTACCAGAGAAAATGGCGGGAGTTCACAATGTATTTCATGTTTCCCAACTAAGGAAGTTCGTTCACGACTCAGATATGACTATTTCACCTGATCAGTTAGAGGACTTCGAAGTAGAACCCGAGGCGGTTGGGAACCGCAAGCCGATCCGTATTGTGGGGCACGATACGAAGCAACTTCGAAGGAAGGCGGTGAAGCTAGTCAAGGTTCAGCGGGGCGAGGACGAGAATGATTGTACTTGGGAGACAGAGGAGAGCATTAGGAAGGCATATCCAGAACTCTTTGCCTGGTAAGACTTACTTTGCGATTTAGTTATTCCGCATGCTAGGATAGACTTATTGTACTTGTTTTGCATGTTTGATGGTTGTTTTATGGTTGATAGGCATGAGGGACCTTTGTGTGTGTTTGGATTAGGGAATTTCGGGGGCAAAATTTCTTAAGGGGGGGGGGGGGGGGGGAGTGTAACGACCCGTATTCTACACATCATAGGATTGTAGAATATTTATTTCTTTCCCATGTGAAGTCGTATGGTCATGTAACTTTGGAAAACATCCATTAGAGTCATTTACCATGTTCATGATTTTTGTCGATTTTTAAATGACCATTTTGCCCTACTTGGTACTGTTTTGGCCATAACTTTTGATTGGAAAGGAATTTTGACCTGAAACCACTTCCATTGGATTCGTTTGATGGTTTACCTTTCCTTAGAGTGGTCACAATAGCCAAACGGACTTACCGTTTGGGAGATATGGCTGAAACAAGGTTTGGAGGGTGAAAAACTGCTTAACCGGGCCAAATTGGGTGATTAGTGAGTAGGCCCATAACCCATTTAGGGATTAGGGTTATGGGAGGGCTGAAATGAGATGGAGAATCATTCCATTTCAGTTTTCTAGCCTCCACTTATCACCAAGGAACCCTAAAAATGGCCTCCAACCTCTAAATCACTTCCAAATCATCTTTTGGTCAAGGATTTGGCTTAGCAACCCCTAATCAAGGAAGATCTTCACCAAATCAACATAGGAGCTGCTGTTGGCATTGAGATTCACGTCAAATCAGAGAATTATTTCAGATCTTAGTTTATTTTGTGGCTAAGGTGAGTGATTTGCATAGTTTTGCACTAATTATGGCTAATTAGGGGTGATTAGTGTTAATTAGCGAATTTAAACATGATAAAATTCTGGAAAAATGTTTATAAAATTCGGAATGATGTTTTAGACCTCTGATAGGAATTTGGGTTAATTTGGTTAAGATTTGCTAATCCTATCATTAGTTTCACCTAAACATGCTTAAGGGGAAATATGGGATTTTGGGTATGTTTGATCCATTTTTACCTATCATATTGATGTTTTGATGTTTGTGGTTGATTATGCATGTTGCTATGACTGTATGAAATGCTTTGTGACTGTTTAGAATAGTTGGAATGGTCGAAAACGCCGTCGAGGGGCGTAAACAGCTCGCTGGACAAGGTGCAGAGATTCAGATCGGATAGGAGATTGGGGGACGATCGGATCGCCCTATGGGACCGTGGGACATCACCACAAGTCGACTCATCTCCTCCGAACCGAACCATCTGCGCAAGGCCCACGAGATGAATCAATGCAGCGCCGTGCCCAACTGAAGTACTCCGGTCCGGATCGCGAATGAGCATCACGACCCGATCCATCCATGAAGGGTGAGCACGATCCGTCAACCTGGAGAAGTGCTTTCCGACCCGAACCGCTTGAAGGACCACGATCCGATCCGAAGGAGCTTATCACGAACCGATCTGTGGCTATGGACTTGGAGACCCCGACCCGATCCGCTGAAGGGTACTCGAACCGATCCGATGGAATTGGAAGACCACGAGTTGATGGCGCGACCTGATCCGAATGCAGGAACCCGATCCGAACCGTGGTGATGAGGGAACAGGACTCCGAACCGATCCGATGAAGAACGTGAAGGCTGATCCGATCCGATTCGAGGGTGATGACCAATAACCCGAGATGCAAAGGTAGTCCAAATGGAAGTTAGAGCTCAGGATCCCGGAACCAGTTGGGAACCAATGAGTTCACTTCATGGTTGGACTTTGCTGCGGGACGTGTGCTAAGGAGTTGTCGACGTTCATAACTTCGATTCACCACTAAAAATGGATGATGGCTACTTATCAGTGCAGTAGGGTCATTATGACCTGAGGGGCAAATAGATGGTAGCAAGACTACGTTATCAATGCAGTAGGATCATTATGACCCGAGGGGCAAGGTGATGCGTAGTAAGACTATGAGCCAGTGCAGTGGGGTTCTTGGGACTCCATGGGGCAAAGTGGACATAGTAAGGATTAGTAAGGCTATGAGCCAGTGCAGTGGGGTTCTTGGGACTCCATGGGGCAAAGTGGACATAGCAAAGGATTAGTGACTACGTTATCAGTGCAGTGAAGCCATTTATGACTTCATGGGGCAGAGTGATCGTAGCAAGGTATGTTGGGTGATCGAAGTGGTGAACATCGCATGCTTTACGCACTGAGTGAGAGATGTGAGATGGATGCTATGTTTGATTGTTTGTCATCATTATGACATGCACACCTCCCCCACCTCTGTATCTTTACACTGTTTGATATGGTACCTTAGAGTGTTGTACAGTATGTAGTGCTAACTCTTTGGTTGCAGGTCCAGGTTCAGGTATGTTTTAGTCTACCTGTTATTGTTCACTTTAGATGCTTATCGCTCATACCAGGCTTTATGTCTGACCCAGAGTTTTATGTCTCCTCTTATTACTCTGGGTGCTCACACGAGCAGACTAGAGACAGGTTAGCTGGTGATGCGCGAGTAGCTTATTCGGAGGCGGGCAGGAGGCTTCCACGTATTATACATATACACATTCTCCCTGTGTCGTTGGTGGTCGCTACTTGGGCATTAGTAGTGTACCTCATTTATCTTACTTTTGCTTTGAGACAGTCTGAAGGTTGTAATAAGCTGTATTCTGAATTTCCGCTGCTATGATGTTTAGTTCTGATTTTCAGCTTATGCACTGTCTCCCCTGTTTTATGTCAAGTATGTTGTTATTATATTTTATCACATGCGCTGTGAGACATTCTACAGGTTCTTTGTATGTTCATTTCCTTCTTCCTTTTCCTTCTGGCGACCCGTTCCATGCTAACTGGACATGTGTACAGCGCACTTTTGGAGTAAATGTCGGTTGGTGCGGGGCGGGCCGTCACACTTGGCAACTTTAAAGTTTTCTATTTTTGTATTCTTTTTAGTTGGCAACTTTATAGGTTTGTACAAAGTTTTGTTGCAGCTGCATGTATTACAAACTTAGTTTTTTAATATTTCTTTTGTAGTCTTAGCTATTTATTTTATCTTTTTTAAATATGAGTATTATGGTTTTTAACCATCGACACTTATGTGTTTTTATTCTTTGTTTAATATGTCATGATATATTCACAAAAACTCACATTTATAGCTTACCCCTTATTATTAGTGATATTAGGAAACTATGAAGAAAATATCTATGATTTTTATTAACCTTATATTATGTTATAATATTTTTAATTTTAATGATGCTGGAAATGTTCATTCATTCATAACTGATTGATAAGATGTAATTGTTTATAATTGAACTATTTTATATAGTTAAGATTTTCAAATATATTTTCACCATGTGATTTTCACAAAAGAAAATATTATTACCATGCTATTATTAAAACAAATTAACTTTTTTAAATTTGACCAAGTGAAATTCGAAGTAATTAAATAATCAACTAGAATTAATTCTATTTAATTAGAAATTCAATAAGATGGAAAAGTTAGTTATATATTATTCTCTTTGATGCTGATATATTGCAGGACTTAACTATAATCATTTAATTCCTTATAGTTATTTACATAATTAATTATTTAAAATTAATTTTGGGTGCATCTACAAGTTAATTTTTATGATGATACATTATTTTGCCTTGAGTTGTGTTAAAAAAGTCCAGTTAATACATTACATGTATATACTTGAAGTAAAAGAGTAATTAACTTCAGTTAAAATTAATTCATTAAAAGAATTAAAAAAAAGACCTAACACATTAAGGAATTTATTTTTAATCAATCAGTTTCTTTTGATCGGTGCCATTGGTTTCAGAATGATGAGAGATACGATAGGCGTTTTATTGAGCAAATTACAACAAATAATTCTAAGGAAAATAGCAAATGTATTTAATGCACACATAATATATAATTTAAATGAAGTTTCATCTATAATTTTTATGCTTAACTAGTATAACCACATAACGGTGGGAAAACCGACTTTGTAATGCTATAAGATAAAAGAATTTATTTTGCTCATGTTTTTTAATTCTTTAAAACTACACATGAATCATAGTATATAGAAGAAAAAATACATATATTATTAAAAACTTAAAATAATTATTTTAAGCAATCATGCAAACACAAAGATTTAATACATAAATAAATATTCATTAAAAATGTCGCATTTAATAAATGTAATTTATCAATTACATATGAAGGATTTTAAAGCAAAAAAGTTGTGCATTTTATATTTGAAAAATTGCTAGCTAATTCAAACATTTTCAAAGCTCATTGATAGTTCCAAAGGTTGAAACTTAAAATATTATCTAAAAAAGAACAGTTGGTAGGCAAATACCTTATTATACAGCTGAAATTTAGTAAGAATTAAGAGATGCAAATCGAAACCAAACCTATGGACAAAACTAGATTGATCTATAAAATTACAACTACAATTCACTATTGAAATTTTAAATTTAAATTAAGGTGAAAATTCAATATATTTTTAAAAAATAAGTTTATCAACTTTAAATCTGACTATGAAATCTAATCCACAATCAAATGTAATCATAGAAGAAATAATAATACAGAGATGTAATAATACTCACCACTATAGAAAGAAATGTGATAAGAGTAAAAATGATCCTTAAAATATATGACAAAAATTTGTTTACATTTAAGTATTTTGGTATTTTTTGAAGTAGATTAAACAAGATTTGTTGTGGAAAAATTGAACTGAGGGGAAACAATACCCATCTTGTAGCATTAAAAAGGCACGTTAGGAAAAATTAAGGTGAAAATTCAATAATTATTTAAAAAAAAATAAGTTTATCAACTTTAAATCTGACCATGAAATCTAATCCACAATGAAATGCAATCGAAGAAGAAAGAAATAATAAGATAGAGATGTAATAATACTCACCACTATAGAAAGAAATGTGATAAGAGTATAAATGATCCTTAAAATATATGACAAAATTTTGTTTACATTTAAGTCTTTGGTATTTTTTGAAGTAGATTAAACAAGATTTGTTGCGGAAAAATTGAACTAAAGGGGAAATCTACAAATATTGCTTAGAGATAAAGAGAGATTAATATTTCATTTGAGTTCATTTTGAAAAAAATAAAAAATGAATTATAGAAGAAAACTACAAATATTGCCTAAGTTAAAGGGAATCAGTATTCCATTTAAGATTAACTGCGATAAAAGAAATAAAAAGTCAAGAATATTAAGCTATATATATATATATATTAAATGAAATAAGAAATGGTAATAAATTAAAGTTAGTATATACTTGTATGTTAATTAGATTAAAAAGGGGGATTGTTAAAGGGACCCCATGTTTGGTTAAGGGGGGATAATTTTAAGGGGACTCCAGCTTAATTTATTTTTGTTAAGGGGAGGTCTGGTTTATTTAAAAAAAAAGGAAAAGAGACATAACTATCCCTGACTCGTTGCTTATGTCAAATCTTAACTTACTAAATTCAGCTCAAGTAACAAACGTGCGAATTACTAAACATCTCAATTTCACAAATTCGATACAGCATATTAGATCAAAAAAAAATTCTACATTTGTTTTAAATTAATCATACCAATTCAAAATTGTAAAATTACAATTAATTACCTAATCTGATGCATTCTGATCACTCTTGAAACTTTCTTGTGTCTCATTACATTAACTATATTGATATTTTATTTTTACGTGTAGCATTAAAATGTTAGTATTAATTAAGGTTTAAGTTTTATATTAATGAAAATTATAGGGGTTAATATCGGAATTTTAATTTACATGTTTAAGGGGAGGCTAATTTATTTTGTCCTCCCCATAACAATTATACAATAAATTAAAATTTGTCCTCCCCTTAACCAAAAGTGGAGTCCCTTTAACAATCCCCTTAAAAAAATGTTACGAAATAAAGGAAAATGAAACTGACGAAAATTATTTACATTAATTAACATTAACGTTAAAACTGGTCATAAATGCACGTAAAGAAAGAAAATATAAGGAACTGATATATAAGGCTTTAATAAGTCATTATTATTCAATAGACATTGTAATTAATGCATCATTCAAAGGAGGACAAAATGAGTATTATAAAAAAGCTTCAAACGGACACAAGTTTTTGAAGGCTCGGTAGAATTAAGAAAAACCGACAAAGTCGGTTTGATTATCTTTGAGTAAACAATATTTTTTTTGCAAATTTACTTTATAGTAAAAACAAGTTAACTTCGTATATTTCTTGAATTTTATAATAAACCATAGTTTTTGCATATAATATCGTTCTCTTTTAATAGGTGTCAATGAGAGCTATGATAAATGTTTTATTAAGCAAATTACAACAGATAATTTTAAGGAAAATAAGGAACATATTTAATGCATATAACATGTAATTTGAATGAAGTTTCATCTATAATTTTTATGATTAATTATCTTTCAGTAAACCATAGTTTTCGCAGGCTTACTTTATAGTAAAACAAGTTAACTTTGTCTATTTCTTGCGTTTTATAAAATTGTTATCTTACTACACAATACTATATACTTATTTCAATATCTGACACTTCTTCGCAAGATTAGACGTCTATTTTATAGAATACTTTGTTTTGCACTATAAAATGATCACTTATATTAATATATCCTAATAATAATAAAAATGATATCTTCTGTACTTCATTTCAATGATAGTGTTTCCCAAAAAGCTTGATTTAATTATTATCTTTAATGAAATTTTACATATAATTCTTATCTTACATTACATCATATAAGTAATGAAATTATTGCTATTCCAGACTACCATAGTATTTGAGTATTGTATTTGACAAAACGTGTGATAATGAAAATGTTGCAATCTTACTTCTTTCAACAAAATTTGAAACAATATTTCACTTAGAGCGTAATTTCTTCATTTTAGCTCCATAATGCTATTTACTATAGCGAACTACATACATATTGAAAATTTTGTGTTAAACACAGAATAAACCCTTAATGAACTTATGTGGCTTAAACTTGAAAAATTGTAAAATGCAAAACAATGTAATTGCCAACAAAGTTAAAAATAATAGATAGCTGGTGTTAACATTTGTTCTTTAAAATCATTACAATTTAAAAATATTACCTATAATTCTCCATTTCATATTATTTAAATAGATTTATCAAAAGATGTTTATAACTGGCATTGAAGAATAAACTAATATACGAATAAAAAAATCATGAACATAAGTTTTCATCTTTATATAACAACAAATCAAAATAAATAAATTATGTGGTGAATCCCATGCACGTAGCACGGGTTCGCACTAGTCGTTTTAAAAGAGATAAAAAAAATTCACGGATAATAAACATGAGACTCTATGGGCACCAATAGTTTGGTTGAGCAAGGATGTATATGAACTTGTAAAAGATTATCCAAATATACATGGAACAGGATTGCAAATTGAAATCCAAGATAAATCGATTGTTCATAATTAATGCAAACAGAGCATATTCTCGAAGTTGCCTTATTGGAAAGATCTCTTAATTCGTCATAGCACTGATGTGATGCATAACAAGAAAAGCATATTGATAATGTGTTTAATACAGTTTTTGAAATGACCCAAACTTCCCCTTACGAGAAAGCTCGAATTGCTTTGAGAACACGACTCATCAGAACACAAACAACAGAACATTTCGTTGCTATTGCAACAATTTACATCAGAATGCAAAAATATATCAGAGTTCAAATAATTTACAGCAGAAAAATATCAAAGATTTAATTACATAACAGCGGAAAAACATATTGATAAATATAATGTACAACGGAAATCATATATAACCACAACCGAAAGAGATATACGGATACAAAGCTTTCTAAATATAGCTCCAACTGTAATCCAGGATCCTGTGAAAAGAAGTATCTGCGAAAACCAAAACTACTGACTGTCTGTGTGGAAAATATGGGCACCCAGAGTTTAGGTGGATACAATGAACTCCGAGTCAATCATGGGACTGGTGTGAGAACTTAAAACAGTTATTTAACTTTACTTTAAAATAAGGTAAATCACGGGACCACGCCGTATGTCACGGAATGGGTTCACCCCCATGAATACCAAAGCTTGAGATAAAACGATTTAACAAACAACGCAATGCTTTTTGAAAAAATGAAGCTATTATAAGACATAGGTCCCATCACACAATGCAACACAAGTCGGAGGATATAGTTTTACCTTATAATAGCCAAACATGCTTGGTACATTTAAAACAAATCATTTTGATAATACTATAAGTGCATAGTGTCAAAACAACTTCAAATATAAATGTATCAATCACAGACGACATAGGTACCATATATTATGTCGCCATACTAGTTTTACAAATAAAACCGAATGATGTCGTATTGGAAACTGGATTTCCATCATGAACCAAGGCAAGGGATCTCTCCTTCCGATTTAAGACAATCTAGCCTACCATGTCTTATGACTCAGCCGCAACTGCACCTGTGATCTTCAGGACCGATCCACACTTACCTTAGTGGATTAGTTATTCCTGAACAATATATTTTCCTGCCATATGGGGTATAATGGTCAGTACGTCGACCATATCAAGAGCCACTAGGGACATAAATTCGAGGCACCTCGCTATCCAACATCCACATAAGTAAAATGTCTGGGCTTTATACCATGACACCACTCCTAGCTAGAAAGAAACGCATGTTCTCCCTGCAGTTCCTTATCCCATTTCTGGCTCATACCGGGTGTGAGGCTCACGAATTAATGCTATACACAAAGCTATGTTATTTAAAGCCGTGCTTTGATCATCATCCACAAGAATCTGTTTTTCAACAGAAGCCTTGATCATTGCATCTTAGCATGCCACGTTGTCAATCCATACCATACCATTTATTTCTGCATATATATAACCTATAAGCTCGTACGTCTCAGAGAAGGGTGTTAAGCAAGAGAATAAATTCTCCGCCACCAAACAGATATATATATTTAGCACAGATCAATGAATATAGCACACAATACAATGTCAGACACACATCCATTTACAAGTCCGTTCTGGGTCTAAACGAAACTGGAGGCCCCTTATTCCTCGTCCCATATGTCCAATACAGGAGAGAGGTCATCGCATATCCGAACAATCAACAAGTACGTCTGGACAACTACGACTATAACCCATTCAAGGTTGCAGCTCCATCCAGGGCATCAGTAGTATCCATTTGATGTGAAGATTGTCGGTCTTGCACCGTCTTCATATCTTCGACTTTTGATCGCCATAACTGTTATTCAGAATGGGTTAAACCCGGTCTTTCCAAATAACTCGCGTATCTTATAATCAAGTGATATATAAACACATCATATGCCTCATTCCAATCCAGAATATTCTTTTCTTTAAATATTCACATCTTAATGGAAATGTTCCCATTAATTTTATCATAGATAAATTCTTTTAACCTTACCATTTAGTCCTCTTTTAAAAACCATTGCAAAAGATTTTATATTATCCTTTCATAATTCTAAACCAAATTAAGGTTTATAAAACTAGTCGGGATTATCGAGCCTTACTGAAGTAGTCATTTATTATTTTCAATCCCTACCTATTCATCCCCTGGAGCAAAACTGGTAGTACTCCATATCTTACACCCACTGTGTTATAGGCAAAATTTAATTACCATTTCACATTCAAATCTAATTAAAGATTTAACTATCGCCTGAAGCAAAACTGGTGATACTCCATTCTCGAACATTTCATGAATTCGATAAATTTAATTATCTTATTCTCATTTCAATCAAATTAAAGATTCATTAAAACTCCATTTGGTTTTAATTTCAAAACTCATCACTCAATGATTATTCAACTTTAGGGAAATTAGTCTTGTCTTTAACCGGGTTAAAGAACCAACGTCATTTGAAACACAGTTCACGATAAACCCAAATCATCTTCTATTAACTATGAAATCTTCACGGAAAATAGATCAATATATAATCGATATAAATTTCCGTATCAAATCAATACTATAAATGGAATAACGGCAAAGCCTTTTAAATTCCATATATTGTAACGGTCTTCCTTTACAGAAGCTCATCTCGATTATTACCAAATCGAATTCCATTCAATTCCAATTTAATATATTAAATTGAGAAACTTTACTTTGGATAATTTCAGTTAAATCCTAATAAAAAGATTTATAGATTCCAAATCTCCTCTTCACTGTTAATTGGGTTAAAGAACAAATGTTATTTAAAACACCGTTCACGATAAACCCAATTTCAATTCAATTTCAATTCAATATTAATTAATTGGTAAACTTCTCTAGATCTTATTTAAAAGATTTATTCTTTTCTCATCGGGGTTTAAGAACAGTGTTATTAAAGACACCATTCATGACAAACCCAAAATCCAATTTGATATTAAATACAAGGCTCTAAATAGAAATTATATCGGCTTATATTCAATATTAAATTCTGAAACCATCCAATAATGTATTAATATATATATATATCTTCCAAATTCCTCAACAATATCTGTATAATCACGGAATCTAATACCGAAATATTCCGAAGATTATTTCCATTCAAAACCATTCCAATTCATACGTTGGAAAAATTCTGGTTATTTTAAAACCCATTTACAAATCCAATTTATTTATGTAAAAAAAATCATTTGGATTATTATTCTAGTTAATAAATAGTTCATTTAGATAAAAATATCTTTTATCTTTTCAAAATTTGGAATTTTTCATCCAAAATCTTTCCAAATCATTTATTATGATTTTACGAATTCTTTCCATATTTTTAATAATTTTATTAAGGCCCTTAAAGTCGGTTTTCAATACCGACCATCGAACTGCATTCATAGCGACCTTTTCTGAAATTTATTTGGACATAATTCCAAATCCAACTTTTAGATTTCAAATCTCTTATAATAATTGGAAAGCTCTTTTCGGTGCGAATCCAACGGTTCCAGTTTTAGAAGAATCCGAAGGTTGGATCTCCCATTACGTCCATTTGAAGTTAATGGTCGAAATTCGTGAACGGTCGCTGCGCGGCGCGTTCTATTCAGGCCATTATAATCTATAAAATGGTAATATTTTCAAAATATTAGATTTTGAAATCAATTCTTTTTTATATTCATTATAAAATGAATAAAATCGATCAATAAACCCTTTCGGGTTAAAATGGCGTTTAACTACTTAACTTGGCTTCATATTCATCACAGTTATGAATATTTCAATATTTTTGTGTCCATCCAAAGTCGGATATCAAAATCATATTTTGATTCTTTACTGAATATTATTTTAAAACTATAATGAATATTATTATAAAACTATACTGAATAATATTTTAAACTATACGTTATTTCTGAATTGGAACCAGACTCAATCAATTATCATATAAATATATTTATATAAGTTTTCATACATCGCATGCATTCACAATAATGATAAATAATCATTAAATAGCCACACATCATCCAGAGTGAATTCTACAACTGTAAAAACGTTAAAATAAATAAATAACGCTCATCAAAGTCTGTCAACCCATCGATTGACATATAATTAAATTCAAGGGAGATGTGAATAAATTACCATCCCTAGACCCGTGTGGGGTTTTCAAGCAACAACGGTCTATTCAATATAATCGCTGGTTAATTGATTTAACCAGTTCTAATTCAATTTGAATTTTTTTTTGATTTTCCAATTTTCACTGTTTAAATTATAAATAAATATTTATAATTTAATTTCAGTTACCACATTAATGTTAACATAATTAATGTGTTAATCATCACAACATCACAATCAAAACACAATACAATCAACTAAATTGTCCATGGTCTTTGGACGAGGGAGGTAAGCTAACAGGCACCCTATACAATTTATAATAATTAATACTGATAAAAATCTACACTGGCAATTCTATATATTTTTATACATGAATACGATAATATGATAAAATATAATTTAGTGAGAAGGAGTTCTCACATTAGTTTCCACTCCATCAGTCTTTATTTAAAGATTTTGGTATGGTTCGAGTTTAAATTTGCTTCAAATTCTAATTGGCTCCGTTTCCCTTCTGGTCAGTTCCATTGTGTAGTGTTCGACACTGCGAATCCAACGCAACTGAAATCGTTCCATTTCGACCTCGTATGAAATAGTTATAGCATTACATTAATTAATTAAGTAATTAATACCTTAATTACTTTCTTCCTTCGATTAAAATCTGGACACCGTCGTTCAACCCATCTCGACAAAAATCCGCCACCGCCAGTTGACCGGACCCCGATCCATCAACCCCACGTTGAAGCCCTCCCCGCCACCTTCCTCCAGCCTCAGCCGCGACGAGCTTGCAACCCCCCATCGCCCTGAAATCGACACGAACCGGCGAGAGTTTGGACAAGGATTTATAACAGATTACTCCACAATAATCGATGAAACAGATATGGATTTGAAGAGGGGATGAAGCTCTTTGATTTTCGCTAAAGAACCATACGTTAATTCGTTGCGAATTGAGAGATTTAAAGTGATTAAATTTTAAACGATAATAATTGTTCGTTTCTTTGATCGACGGCTCCAGAAAAACGGGTTAACCGTATTGAATGAAGCTAGGGTTTATTTGACTAAGTATTTATACAGATTTTATTATTTAATTCAATTATAACTTGGTTAACGATTCAAACTCCAAATCAAACCCAACGACTATTATCCCTAGCTAATTACCCTCATTCCGAACACAATGGGATATGTTTCGTAAGCCAATTCGAATGTTTTGATCAGTTTTCATCAAAATTAAAATATAAATTAATATATATTGAATTTAAATGTACATTTTTATTTACCGGGACCACATATTGACTCCAAAAATTACGGAAAAATAAATCTAGCTATATTTTGATGATACGGTCCTAACAAAACTAATTTCATTGAATTTGGAGGCCGTTTGAAAACTGGTCTTTTTCCAGCCGATTAAATTTAAACTGAATTGACAAAACACGTTTAAATTCACCACGATAACATATTAATTTCAAAAATTATGAAATTATAAGCCTAGCAATAATTTGACATTCCGGATCCAACAAAAGTGGTTTCATCGAAAACGGAGGTCGTTTGGAAAATGGTATTTTTAAGGGTTATATATAGTATTAATATATATATATATTCCATAGCGATTATTCTGAATTTTAATTTAGCCATAACTTTCAATTTATATTATGAAATCTGAATTTTTCACATTCGTTATAAAGATATTATTAAACAGATTCAAATGTTTCTGGTTTTACTGAAATCCGATTTATATTGAATTATGTACACTCAATTGAAATTTAAAATCGAATTTTCAAACTACCGCGCCATTTCAGGCTCATTTTATAATTAAAATAAATTTACATGTTCTTACTTCGATTTAATTAAATTTTAAATCGTCATTATTTAAAATGAATCATTTTAAATATTCGAAACACATTAAAATAGCTGAAATAAAAAAATTAAATTGGTTCTGAAAATCCGGGTTGTTACAATCTCTCCCACATAAAATCTTTTCGTCCTCAAAAAGGAACGAAGCTAAAAGTTGTTTAACTAACCAACCCAGGTTTCATTCTGGCTTTCATTCTTCAACTTTTCAATTTCTAAGAATTTTCTAATTTCTCAAAAATTTGGCTAACACCCTAAATTTTTGAAAATTTTCGCCATAACCTCCTTTGTACGGGCTGATCGGTAAAACCACAACTTGTCTCACATGGCCCTCATCAATCCAAAAGAAAAAGGAAAAGCCAAGTGGCTCATAAAATCATCAAACCCAATAAATATAGTAAACACGTACCTATTTGTCGGGCATACAATTTTATTCCTCTTCTTAACTTCCATGCTATGACCTGTTCATTATATACACATGTACATATATGCAATTTCAATCAATTTTCTATTCAGTTCAATATTCGATTCGATTTGGATAAATTTATCCTTTCATTCTCTTATTAGTTTTATCATTCCAATAATTTATTAGTCAAACTAATAATCACACATCACAACCAGCAATCAGTTTGTTGATTAGCTTTTCAAACATATAGCTTTATATATGTACTCAAAAATCATATTTTTGTGCCAAATCCCAAACAATAAAATCTAGCTAAGCTTTGGTTCTCACACCAGTTAATTGGAAATATATAGATATCCACTTTTGAAACTCGAACACAAACACAAACACTGATGATGTCATGATCATCATCAGAATCATCTCCGGGCAACTAGAGTGTGATTCTATATCTACCCAGTATATTTGAGACTTCGAATACACGTTAATTACGCGTATGTTCAAAATCTTCGTATACTCGATTGTCCAAATTCAAATCAAATAAAATACTCAAATATGAATATAGATAAAAAAAAATCAAAACTAAATTCGTTTTTTTTAATAAATAATACCCTTCGAACTCATTTTAACGTGTTACTAACCCTGCTCTAACGAGTTATTCTTATAGGATGTTGCTAATCCTATCTTTGATGAATTCTTTAATTCAGTTCTAATGTGTCTTGTTCTCGATCTTTGTAAACCAAAGCTCTGATACCACGATGAAACAACCCAAACTTCCCCTTACGAGAAAGCTCGGATTGCTTTGAGAACATGACTCATCAAAACACAAACAACAGAACATTTCATTGCTATTACAACAATTTATATCAGAGTGCAAGAATATATCAGATTTCAAGTAATTTACAGCAGAAAAATATCAGAGATTTAATTTCATAACAACGGGAAAATATATACATAAATATAATGTACAGCGGAAATCATCTATAACCACAACTGAAAGGGATATACAGATGCAAAGCTTTCTCAATATAGCTCCAGCTGTAATCAAGGATCCTGTGAAAAGAAGTATCTGCGAAAACCAAAACTACCGACTGTCCGTGTAGAACATTTCATTGTTATTACAACAATTTATACCAGAGTGCAAGAATATATCAGAGTTCAAATAATTTACAGCAGAAAAATATCAGAGATTTGATTACATAAAAACAGAAAAATATATACATAAATATAATGTACAGCGGAAATCATCTATAACCACAACTGAAAGAGATATACGGATGCAAAGCTTTCTTATATCAGAGTTCAAATAATTTACAGCAGAAAAATATCAGATATTTAATTACATAACAACAAAAAAAATACATAAATATAATGTACAGCGAAAATCATATATAACCGCAACTGAAAGATTTATGTGGATGCAAAGTTCAAGAATATATCAGAGTTCAAATAATTTACAGTAGAAAAATATCAGAGATATAATTACATAACAGCGGAAAAATATACATATAAATATAATGTACAGCGGAAATCATCCATAACCACAATTAAAAGAGAAATACGGATGCAAAGCTTTCTTATATCAGAGTTCAAATAATTTACAGTAGAAAAATATCAGAGATTTAATTACATAACAACGGAAAAATATATACATAAATATAATGTACAGCGGAAATCATCTATAACCACAACTGAAAGAGATATACAGATGCAAAGCTTTCCGAATATAGCTCAGCTGTAATTTAGGATCCCGTGG
This sequence comes from Allium sativum, assembly GCA_030737875.1. Taxonomy (NCBI): domain Eukaryota; kingdom Viridiplantae; phylum Streptophyta; class Magnoliopsida; order Asparagales; family Amaryllidaceae; genus Allium; species Allium sativum. The sequence goes on along the minus strand of CM060913.1, from coordinate 470,880,864 downwards.
AAAGAAGTATCTGCGAAAACCAAAACTACTAACTGTCCGTGTGGAAAATATGGGCACCCAGAGTTTAGGTGGAAACAATAAACTCCAAGTCAGTCATGGGACTGGTGTGAGAACTTAAAATAGTTATTTAACTTTACTTTAAAATAAGGTAAATCACGGGACCATGCCGTATGTCACGGAACGGTTTCACCCCTATGAATACCAAAGCTTGAGATAAAACGATTTAATAAACAATGCAATGCTTTTTGGAAAAATGAAGCAATTATAAGTGTGATGGCCTGTAAATCCAAACCATCTGAGCTGACTAATACAACTCACGTCCAACTCAAATAATACAGAAATACGAGTCATTTGGATTAAAGAAATAGAAATAGACAGAAGAAGAACAGAAATAACAAAACAGAACCTCACGGCGGAACGAATAAAATATATTCTATAACATAACTTTGAAATACAAATCTGTTTTGTATATACATACCATATCAGAGTACAACATAACATTTGATACAGCGGAAATAACTCTAAATAACTAACGGTGAAGCCTCCTACTTCAAGCTCCTCCAAGTGTATCTGTAATAGCCTGAAACACTTGACTGCCCGTACAAATTTGGGCACCCAAGAGTTTAGGGGGAAAATAAAATAAAATAAACTCTAGGTCAGTCATGGAACTGGTGTGAGTAAACTCCAACCAATTTGTTTAACTTTGAAAAATCCTTTGAAAGAAAAGGTAATAGTAAGAGCAGCCCACACATAAACACGGATGGTTTTTACCTTACTATAACCAAACCATTTTTGATATCAAAATCCAGTGATATTATAATGATGTCTAATCAAATAAATAACCAAATAGCAGAATGCTTGCATCTCACGCTCCATATACATAGTATAAAATCAAAAACTGCAGGGCGCTTACTGGAGATTGGATTCCAACTATGACAAGGTATGGGACCACCTCCCGATCAGTGTACTCTAGAGGGGATACACTGAGGTTCAATAAGAACATCTTGCAACTCGGCCCACACATGATTGACCACTCATTTAGCTTGAGTGTATCGAATATATTATCACCCACGGTTGTCAGTTGTCCAACCGTAATCCGTAAGATACTGAATCGAAAGAAGAATAAATAATGAATTTTCTCTAGATCGGTGACAAATATACCCTACTTGGGAATGACCCACCTAGCCATGCTGTCTGTTCGATTTTTGTCATTTCCCGGTTGTGAGGCTTGAGGCTACGTTAATCTTTTAGACATCTGGCCACCATGCACTTTGAATGCCACATTGTCAAACCTGTCGAATCACTAGTTGATCTTCTTAAAAAAATTACGGGTATAAAAGCTAAGAGAAACAAATTTCTCCGCCACCAGACGTAATACCTTGAAAAGATCGTCTTATGTGATATGTTAGGAATACTCTGTCATACATTCGTCCATACAAGTTGTCTTGGGGCTGGACAAACACAATAGCCTTTCCATTTACTCCGTCTACGATTATCTTCAGCATAATCTAATTAGCAATGCCAATGCCTTTACGGAGTGGTTTTCGGATATTAAATCCAATCGATCTCTCTGTATTGACAACGATGGAAAATAAATCTTTAATAGCCGGTGATTTAACTATCAAAGGAAAATAAAACATCCATGCAAACAGTCAAACAATCACTGGCTCTTTTTATTCATTAATTATTTTTCAAATCCCTTATCAAATTCTATATATATCGACATATTGAGATCTATTTTCAAATTTCTTAAAAATATTCTAACTCCTTAAATTTTCGGAAAATTTCGCTAGCACCTCCCCTGTATCGGTCAATCATTCAAACCCCAACTCGCCTCTCTAGGCCCTTTTCATTCAAAAAGAAAATCAAAAAGCCAAGCGGCTTGCCGATTCGGCGCATAAAACCTCATATGGAGATTTAAACATGTACGTTTTTGTCGGGCACTTAAATTATAATCTTCAAACTCTCTCCCTACTCTTCATCCCATACCTGTCAATCATATATATGACATTCCCAATTTATTTAAACTCATTCCAAATCATTTGACCCAATTTGCTATTTCTCCAATTAACCTTCTTACCAAATCCCTTTTATTTTGAACTTATCATGTTTAAATATAACCTCATTCGCTTGCCAACATGTTGAGTTCCATTTCTAACTCGGTTTTCATATTCGATTTTCCAATAAATCTACATCCCTTCCCAAACTAAGTTAAGTTTGATTCCAACTTTATTAACTAATTTCTTTTGAGATTAGTTAACATCGTTGGGTAAATAAAAATCTGATTTTTATTTGGAAAACTACATCACTTACGCCACTTGAGTTTGTATTTATTTCATAACTCAAATCTGGATTTTTCTAATTGTAATTCGGTTTTTATTCATTAAAAATTACTTTATTTTATTTAGTAAACCGTTATGGTTTTAAACAATTACGGCGCTGCTTTTCTGAAATTTTGATTGGACATAACTCGAAATCTATAAAACGAAATCCAGATTTTTCTCTTTCATTTGAAACTATCATTGAATAGGTCCAGACGTTTCTTGTTTCATTGGATTCCGACTTATATTGAGTTCCATATACTTAATTGAAGTTTGAAACGTCAAACAGCGAATTACCGCGCCGCGGCGAGTTCGTTTTAATTAAAATTAAATTATAAACGTTAACTTTGTTTATAAAATAAATTTCAACTCCATTTTAAATATTTAAAAATAACACAAGCTCGTTATCCAAATTTAATCTTAGTAATTCAAGTTATCCAAGCTCGTCGATTATTTCATTTCCCACTCATAACGTTATGAAGTTATTCAAAACTCGAATATCTATATTAAGTCCAATTCACACGGAATTAGATTATTTTTACAAAAATATCAATATCGTCGAATTCCAATTATAAATTACTTTGATACAAATAATAAATAAATTCAACGTCCCTTACCATTACAAACTGATATCATCTCTTGGTAATAGTGAAATCATTCAAGTTGGGGTATTTCATTTACCTCTCAGACCTTGATCGACAACGTTCTTACCTTGAGACGGATAAAAGCTTGTAATACACAACTTGATTTGATTCTCGCCTCCTACTCCGTTTCTTACATTTTGAAATTTATTTCCAAATTTCACGATGAAAATTACTTCATCACATTTATAAACATTGTTTGTAAATTAACTTCTTATAAAACAAACTTCCCATCTAAAAATCTATTTGAAACTCGAATACCATTTTGGAATATTTTATTTTGTAACTTATATATATATATATATACATACATGGAATTTTATTTCCATTTTAGTTTTACCCAAAATAATCCCAATATCTTATTTGGAAAATAATTTATTTGTTTAATAAATTCAACATGATCAAACTCTAATTATAAATCAGTATGGATTTATTTCAGATCATTTTACATTTGAATGTCAGAATAGTTTCATCATTCCCCTTTCCTGAAACGATTTCAAATTAAAAATCTGTTTTTACTCTCATTTTAAAATTTCAATAATCAAATTTCTCATGCTAATTATTTTTAAATGTTGTTTATAAATTTTACTTCTTGTTTTAAATATTTAAAACAAGCTTATATTTCAGATTCCATTTGAAAATCCTATTTGCACTTCGGAAAGTAAATTTTCCTTTTTAAAACTCAAACTTGAATTTAAATTTATAAATTATTTAATGAACATTATAAATTCCACTTCTTATTTTAAATATTTAAAACAAGTTCCTATTTCAAATCTTATTTGAAATCTAATTTCCATTTGGAAAATAAGTTTTCCTTTTTAAATTCAGCTTTGAATTTAAAATCTAATATTAGTAATGATAATATTTCTTTCCATGTATAATATTGTTTATAAATTTAGCTACTTGTTTTTATTATTAAAAACAAGTTAATATTTCTCAGTTTATTCGAAATTCCATTTCTATTTCAAAAATTAAATTTCCCCTTTCTAAATCTAAAAATCCCTTTGTATAATATTTTTAAATATCAATATCTAGGGCCAGTGATATTCAACATTTGAACACAAACGATTAATCAAATTCAACACATCACACATGAACATGTAAACAATAATAATAAATTTTGAGGTATCCAGTTGGATCCCTCCAACCTGTTACCCTACATCCACAGATGTTATTCAACAACAATAATAATACAAATCCTGCTTCAAGGCAGGATATCGCGGTATGAAGGTCATCCACTATATATATTGTGGGGCGATAGGATCATCCGCTAATGATACTGCGGGCATCCGCTAATGGTACTGCGGGAACATCCAATATATATATATATATATATATATATATATATAACAGCGACAACCACCAAGCCTAAATAACTAATATATAATATATATATAATAACCAAAATGATTCAAAAATCCATGCATGCATTCAAACAGCCAGCAATTTATTTTAACAGATAAAAATAAATTAAATATACTTTTGAGTGAGATTTACTCACCTTGAATTTCATTTGTTGAATATCCATTTAGAAATCTATATCGTCTTGGCTTTGAATCCATTTAAATGACATTTTCGCGTCTATGAACCGACTCGAATGAAGATTACTTTTCACCTACGATTAATTGGTTTTGTTTATCGATTAAATTATATTCATTTAAATTAATTACTAATAAATAAAACATTTTAAGAATTTAAATTTAGTGAAACATATACCTTCTTTGCCTTGTAATTTAGTCGATCAACTACGAAGCATTTCCCCGAACACTCAACAAATAAATCAGAACCCCACTCCAATGTTGCTGCATTGTCTCAGACATTCCCAATACTGACAAGAACTCCGCCACCAACTCCCAACCGCCGAACTCAGTCCACGCAGTTCCTCCCGAAGCATTCTACCTCCACATTCAACTGCCGCCATCTCCAAAATAAAAACCCATTTCCTATTATGCCAACATCCTCTGTACCCCCAAGACATAGTCCAAACTTTGACTCAACAATCAATTGCCGCATCAACAATACTCTCACCAAAAACATATCTGCACCAAAACACCATTTCAAAATCTGCAACCATTCACTATCTAAAAACCCAGACCGATCTCCCTTTATCATTCTTAAAACCTTCAAACTCCACCATAGTTAAACTCAGCGACTTCGAACTCCCATCGCCTCTCTTTAGAACCCCTTAGAACTCATTGTCGCACCACGCTAAACTCATAACATCGACCTTCCCTTATTCAACTTAGATCAAACTCCACACAGCCCTCATCCTCTTCATGTATGCGAGTGCGTCCTTGAATAGACCGCGACTTCGAAAACCCCTCATTACTGATATCGAACTTCAAACTGTCGCGCTTCAGATGGCCCTGAAACCATCGATCGTGATCACCGTTCGCGAGCGCCTTCAACGTGTTCGAGCTTCAGGAGCCTCCTGGCCTTTGATTTGATCGAGATTTGGGTTTCATAAATTTTTAAATCGAAGGATACAGTTTCTAATTTGTGGAATAATTAAAAGAGAAACAGTATTTGTACATCTCTCGGTTTGGTTAAGAAAGGAGGAAATGAATTGAATTTGGGTTTCTGAAAGGAAGACTTGGCTTGTACATATATGCGCTAGAGAGGAAACATCTCGTACTAAACCATTAAATTCACGAATTCCTTTGCTGGGAAGGAAATGAACAGCATTTTAATGTGTGGTTCGCCTAAGTACAAGGCAATAGAAATCTTGGTCGACCGATGTACTGATATAGGATGGCTGATAGGATTGTATTAAATTTTGATCTGGTTTTATTTAAATAAAATAATTAAAATATATTTTGGTCCTTAATTCAAAATTCTGAACCGTTATTCAACCGTAACAACCGACGTTTCAAACTTATACTGCTATTCTGAACTCAACAGAATGGATCATGAAATTTTATTCGAATAAATAGATGTAATATCAATATTAAATCTATTAAAGTATATATATATTGATTTCAAATAATTAAATCCATCAAAAATAAATTATTATTATCGTTCTAATTCGAATATAGTTTATATTGATCAACCAAATCATTTTGATTCAGTTTTTAAATCTAAATTTAATTATTTATCGTTATCGTATTATGATAATTTGATATATTTCGATATTAACTCATATATCGATTATAAAATCAATAAACTCAATATAAAAATCTATTTATATGTCTAATTCAACATTTAAAATAAATTTTAAAGTTTAATTAAAAGTAGTTTGAAATCTGGGACGTTACAATAAGACTCAGGTCCCATCACACAATGCAATGCAAGTCGAAGGATAGAGTTTTACCTTATAATATCCAAACATACTTGGTATGTTTAAAATAAATCATTTTGATAATACTATAAGTCCATAGTGTCAAAACAACTTCAAATATAAATGTATCAATCATAGATGGCATAAGTACCATATATTATGTCACCAAACTAGTTTTACAGCTAAAACCGAACGATGTCGTATTGGAAATTGGATTTCCATCATGAACCAAGGCAAGGGATCTCTCCTTCTGATTCGAGACAATCTAGCCTACCATGTCTCAGGACTCAACTGCACCTGGGATCTTAAAGGACGGTCCACACTTACTTTAGTGGATTAGTTATTCCTGGACAATACGTTTCCTTGCCCTATGGGGAATAATGGTCAGTACGTCGACCATATCAAGAGCCACTAGGGACTCAAATCCGAGGCACCTCGCTGTCCAACATCCACATAAGTAAAATATCTGGGTTTATACCATGACACTACTCCTAGCTAAAAAGAAACACATGTTCTCCCTACAATCCCCTATCCCATTTCTGGCTCATACCGAGTGTGAGGCTCGTGAATTAACGATACACACAAAGCTATGCTACTTAAAGCCATGTTTTAGTCATCATCCATTTCAACAAAAGCCTTGATCATTGCATCTTATCATGCCACGTTGTCAATTCATACCATACCATTGATTTCTGTCTATATATAACCTCTAAGCTCGTACGTCTCAGAGAAGAGTGTTAAGCAATAGAAAAAAATTTCCGCCACCAAGCAGATATATATTTAGCAGAGATCAACAAATATAGCACACAATACAATGTCAGACACACATCCATTTGCAAGTCCGTTCTGGGTCTGAACGAAACTGGAGGCACCTTATTCCTTGTCCCATATGTCCAATACAGGAGAGAGGTCCTCACATATCCGAACAATCAACAAATACATCCGGACAACTACCACTATAGCCCATTCAAGGCTGCAACGCCATCCAGGGCATCAGTAGTATCCATTTGATGTGAAGATTGTCGGTCTTGCACTATCTTCATATCTTCGACTTCTAACCATCGCCTGGAGCAAAATTGGTGATACCCCATTCTCGAACATTTCATGAATTCGATAAATTTAATTATCTTATTCTCATTTCAATCAAATTAAAGATTCATTAAAACTCCATTTGGTTTTAATCTCAAAACTCATCACTTAATGATTATTCAAATTTAGGGAAATTAGTCTTGTTTTTAACCGGGTTAAAGAACCATTGTCATTTGAAACATAGTTCACGATAAACCCAAATTATCTTCCATTAACTATGGAATCTTCACGGAAAACAGATCAATATATAATCGATATAAACTTCTGTATTAGATCAATACTATAAATGGGATAACGACAAAGCCTTTTAAATTCCATATATAGTAACAATCTTCCTTTACAGAAGCTCATCTCTATTGTTACCAAATCGAATTCCATTCAATTTCAATTTAATATATTAAATTGGAAAACTTTACTTTGGAAAATTTCAATTAAATCTTGATAAAAAGATTTATAAATTCCAAATCATCTCTTCACTGTAAATTGGGTTAAAGAACAAATGTTATTTAAAATACATTCACGATAAACCCAAAATCCAATTTCAATTCAATTCCAATTAAATATTAATTAATTGGTAAACTTCTCTAAATCTTATTTAAAAGATTTATTTTTTCTCATCGGGGTTTAAGAACAGTGTTATTAAAGACACCATTCATGAAAAACCCAAAATCCAATTTGATATTAAATACGACGCTCTAAATAGAAATTATATCGGCTTATATTCAGTATCAAATTCTGAAACCATTCCAATATTTTATGGGGAATAATGATATATATATATATATCTTCCAAATTCCTCAACAATATCTGTATAATCATAGAATCCAATACCGAATTATCCCGGAGATTATTTCCATTTAAAACCATTCCAATTCATACGTTGGAAAAATTCTAGTTATTTTAAAACCCATTTACAAATCCAATTTATTCATTAAAAAAATCATTTGGATTATTATTCTAGTTAATAACTAGTTCATTTAGATAAAAATATCTTTTATCTTTTCAAAACTTGGAATTTTTCATCCGAAATCTCTCCAAATCATTTATTATGATTTTACAAAAAAATTCCAAATTTTTAATAATTTTATTAAGGCCCTTACAGTCGGTTTCCAATATCGACCACCGAACTGCATTCATAGCTACCTTTTTTGAAATTGATCTGGACATAATTCCAAATCCACCCATTAAATTTCAGATCTCTTATAATCATTGGAAAGATCTCTTCGATACGAACCCAATAGTTCTGGTTTTAGGAGAATCCGACGGTCGGATCTCCCGTTACGTCTATTTGAAGTTAATGTTTGAAATTAGAGAACGGTCATTGCGCGACGCATTCTATTCAGACCATTATAATATATATATATATATATGTATATATATATATATATATATATATCATCGATTTCCATTTATAACGTATTTTATAAATCGTTTATAAATTCATTTTAAAACGATTTTAACTTCACTTTCAATTTTAAATCAAAATTGAATATTCCATATGATTATAATATTAAAATGACAATATTTTCAAAATATTAGATTTTGAAATCAATTCTTTTCGATATTCATTATAAAATGAATAAAATCAATCGATAAACCCTTTCGGGTTAAAATGGCGTTTAACTACTCAACTCGGCTTCATATTCATCATAGTTATGAATATTTCAATATTTTTGTGTTCATCCAAAATCGGACATCAAAATCATATTTTGATTCTTTACTAAATATTATTTTAAAACTATAATGAATATTATTAAAAACTATACTGAATAATATTTTTAACTATATGTTATTTTTGAATTGGAATCAAACTCAATCAATTACTATATAAATATATTTATATGGATTTTCGTACATCGCATGTATTCACAATAATGATAAATAATCATTAAACATCCACACATCATCTAAAGTGCATTCTACCACTGTATAAGCGTTAAAATAAATAAATAACGCTCATCACAATCTGTCAATCCATTGATTGACATATGATTAATTTCACGGGAGATGTGAATAAATTACCATCCCCAGATGTGTGGGGTTTTTAAGCAACAACAGTCTATTCAAAATAATCACTGGTTAATTAATTTAACCAGTTCTAATTCGATTTGATTTTTTTTCTGATTTACCAATTTCCACTGTTTAAATTATAAATAAATATTTATAATTTAATTTCAATTACCACATTAATGTTAACATAATTTTTAATATGTTAATCATCACAACATCACAATCAAAACACAATACAGTCAACTAAATCGTCCATTGTCTGTGGACGAGGGACGTGAGCTAACATAGGGGTGGACATAAACTGCACCGTAATGCGGAAACCGCCCAGACCGGACCGCATAAATGGTGCGGAAAACCGCACCAGATTCTCTCTCTAAAGCAAAAACCCAAATCGAACCGACCCGCAACGATACGGTTCGGAGAGCTTAGAGTCTATTTTAGTACAAGAAGACCTTCTTCATTCAGCTACATGAACCATCAAGAAGCATAAGAAAAAAAATGTCTCTGGGTTAGTGTTTGAAAGCAACCTCAGAGAACATAATATGACTTCTGCTACCATAACAATTTCTATTGGTGTATACCAAATTTTCATGCTAAACTAGAAAATCGGTTTGAACTGTTGCCAAACCGTATTAAACCGAATCGAACCGCATAGCTACACCGGTAATGTTACGATAAAAAATTAAAAAATCCTATGTAACTTTTTATTTTAACTATATATATATTCTATTTTCAACGTATGTTGTAGTTATATCAATTCAAGATAACACTATGTGTTTTAACCTTCAGGTGACACAACGTCATACAATCATAAATGGATTGCTGATGGAAGTAATTCTCTTGTTACATATTTAATACGGGTTCAAACCGAACTGAACCAAAACCGGACCATATTGCATCAAACCGAACCGAAACCAAATCATTTGAACGGTTAGTATAATGGTATGTATTTTTTACTAACTGTTTGATGCTGTGTGGAAGCGATTTGAGCTCCAAACCGCACCGAACTGAACCACGCCCACCCCTAAGCTAACAGGCACCGTATACAAACACTGGCAATTCTATATATTTTTATACATGAATACAATAACACGATAAAATATAATTTAGTGAGAAGGAGTTCTCACATTCATTTCCACACCGTCGGTCTTTATTTGAAGATTTTGGTACGGTTCGAGTTTAAATTAGCTTCAAATTCTAATTGGCTCCGTTTCCGTTTTGGTCAGTTCCATTGCATAGTGTTCGACGTTGCGAATCCAACGCAACTGAAATCGTTCCATTTCGACCTCATATGAAATAGTTATAGCGTTACATACATACATTAATTAATTAATTAATACCTTAATTACTTTCTTCCTACGATTAAAACCTGGACACTGTCGTTCAACCCATCTCGACCAAAATCCACCGCCTCCAGTTGACCGGACCCTAATCCGTCAACCCCACGTCGAAACCCTCCCCGTCACCTTCCTCTAGCCTCAGCCATGACAAGCTCTCAACCCCCCATCGCCCTGAAATCGACATGAACCGGCGAGAGTTTGAACAAGGATTTCTAACAAATTACTCCACAATAATCAATGAAATATATATGGATTTGAAGAGTGGATAAAGCTCTTTGATTTTCGCTTATGAACCATATGTTAATTCGTTGTGAGTTGAGAGATTTGGGGCGATTAAATTTTGAACGATAATAATCGATCGTTTCTTTGATTGGCGGCTCCAGAAAAACGGGTACCGTATTGGATGAAGCTAGGGTTTATTTGACCAAGTATTTATACAAATTTTATTATTTAATTCAATTATAACTTGGTTAACGATTCAAACTCCAAATCAAACCCAATGACTATCGTTCATAGCTAATTACCCTCATTCCGAACACAATGGGATATGTTTCATAAGCCAATTCGACAGTTTTCATCAGTTTTCATCAAAATCAAAATATAAATCAAAATATATTAAATTTAAACGTACAATTTAATTTACCGGGGCCATATACCGACTCCAAAAATTACAAAAAAATAAATCTAGCTATGTTTTGATGATACGGTCCTAACAAAACTAATTTCATCGAATTTGGAGGCCGTTTGAAAAATGGCTTTTTTCCAGTCGATTAAATTTAAATTGCATTGACAAAACACGTTTAAATTCACCACGTTGACATATTAATTTCAAAAAAATTTAAATTTGAAACCTAGCAATAATTTGACATTCTGGATCCAACAAAGTGATTTCATCGAAAACGAAGGTCGTTTGCAAAATGGCTATTTTTAAGGGCTATATATATATAAATTCCATAGCAACTATTCTGAATTTTAATTTAGCCATAACTTTCAGTCTATATTATGAAATCTGAATTTTTACATTCTAAAGATATTATTAAATAGATTCAAATGTTTCTGGTTTTATTGAAATCCGATTCATATTGAATTATGTACGTTCAATTGAAATTTAAAATCGAATTTTCAAACTACCGCTCCATTTCAGTCTCATTTTATGATTAAAATAAATTTATACATTCTAACATCGATTTAATTAAATTTTAAATCATTATTATTTAAAATAAATCATTTTAAATATTCAAAATACATTAAAATGGCTGGAAAAAAATTGGTTTTGAAAATCCGGGTTGTTACAGTTTTGAATGTTAAGAGAAAAACTAATTACGATCTGAAATTAATTATCCTATATTACCCCCATCATATATTTGCTATATCATATAGCGTATTCCTACCGCTACGTTATTTCCAAATATCCTTTCCGCTTTAAGCCCCACTATATTATGATATTCCCGATGTATCCCATTTTTTATCTATATTTCATTATTTCCGTTGTATCTTCTGTAAAAGTAATGAATTGAAAAGAACATTTGTAAATCATAAAATTTATGAAGCTAGTATTTTTATATAAAAAATAACATATATTATTCAGAATAGAAAATACTATAATATTCTATTATATTTAGTAGAACTAAATATACATTTATCATATATATATTTGCACATGCTTTTATTTAAAATTGAGAATGTACTGATTATAAGCTGAGTATTAAATTTTCATTTATTTGTCATATATATATATATTTGTAAAAACATCAAGTACGAGTTTTAATATATTATTTTAGACTCATTTGCTATATCCCGCTATTTCCTCGCTTTATCCCCGCTACGACTTTTTGTACCGCCGCCACGTTGAATTTGTTGAGCTCTTTGACTACATATAAAGTTAAATGGCAGTAAAAAAAACAAAGCATGCTATGAACTCGACAACAACCAAGTTAAAAACTGTTAAAATGGGTGGAAGGATTACAATTTTTCGATGGAATTTTCTTTAATCATCGTAGATGTGTCGACTATAAAAACGGAAGACTGAATGGAACGAAAAGGTATGGTTGACACGTAATGATGGGAAATTTTGTTACCCGTCGCTTTCAAAGAACTGTTGCTCATAAACATTTGAAAAGTATTAACGGAACTTAGTTTATCTTATAAAGAGCTTTGTTCAACTACGTTAAAAGTTGACCATCTGCTTAAACTTGAAGAAGAAATCCCTATATTTCTATGCAAACTAGAGAAAATATTTCCTCTAGGTTTCCTCAATGTAATGGAGCGTTTACTTATTCATCTTCCGTATGAAGCACACCTTCGAGGTCATGCGCAATATGGATGGATGTATCTATTCGAGAGGTATGTTACTAATACTAAGTATGGAAATGTTAATTTAATTATAAATAAAAGTTAATATTGAACTGAAATATTTTTTATTATATTCTTAAATCAATTATAGAAAAAAGTGAGACTAAAAGCTCAAGTTGAAGGCTCGATTTGCAAGTTATATCAAAGAAAAAGTTTCATTCTTTCTCTCTCATTATTTCAAAGATCATGTAAACTTATCATTTGAAAGTGTTACTCGTAATGATGAGGCTGTTGAACAAGATTCTTCCTCTGAAGCAATGTTATCTATTTTGAAACAAAATGACCGACATACTGGAAAATGTGTGGAAGTATGATTAGATGACAGTGATTATCATGTGGCACACACATGTAGTCTTCTTAATTGTCCTAAAGTTGCACCATTTGTTAGGTAAGTATCACATTAAAATTTTTGATAAATTTAATACTACACGTGTAAATTAATTACAATGCATTATATTATGTTTGTGTTTATAGTATTTATGAATCACAAAATCCAAGCGGTGATTTAAGCAAAGATTTTGCTACTTGGTTTTCTAACCATGTTTGTGATCCAACAAATCATGTGGTTAATGAATGATTGGAACATTTGGCATTGGGATCAAAAAGAAAAGTTAAACTAATTCTAATATTTTCATTAATGGATATAAATTCAACACCAAAGAATACAATGTTGAAATTTTAACAATACCAATGTATTTGCTAAAGGTAGTGATGATCCTAATAACCATATAAATGATTTTTATGGCGTCTTACCCCAGGTTTTGCAATTGATATATTTTACAAGACCGGTGGAGGATGTTTTTTGTTTAGATGCAACTGGTTCGGCAATGTTCCAGGTTCTGGTATTAGCGTGCATCCAAATTATAATCTTATAGAAATAAAATATACCTTACGTTATCAAAAGTACGACCCTTTTGTACTAGCCAAACAAGCCATACAAATTTATTACACCCCTTATCCATCTCTAAAAGGAGATAAAGCAGAACGGTCTATGTTTTTTAAAACTAAGACACGATTTACATTCAATCGAAAGAATGTTCCAGACGAAAAATCCTATCAAGCAGACCTCAAGGAAAATGTTGAAATAGCAATTATAGACGATCAAACTGATTTCGGACCTTTAAATGACGAGGCAAATGTATTATTTGAAGAATTTGAGAGTGTATAGGAAAACAATATAGAACGCGAAACTGAGTCTGAATCGGAAAACGACGAAAACTGAGTGATATCCGGTAATTTTTGCAATTATTCACGTTGCATTTTCTCTCTCGTTAATATTGCATTTATCCAAGTTATACCATTTTAATGACAGACAACAAGTGTAAACTCACGCACACAACACACACAGAGCCTGATACATGTATAGCATGTATTACATTTTTTAATGGTTCATCATATCATAATAATTATGAATTTTATATATATGTATGCGACATGTATCATGTTGGCTCTCGACGACGTAGCTTTCCCGTTCTATTTGTGAGAGTAGTGGTGAGCCACCAGCTCGTCCAGTCCTTTATTTACAACTTAAGGCTGATCAGGTGTAAGTATCAAGATTAGTAACATAACAATATAATTTTATGTACATGATATATTTCTAATTTATGTTTAACATGGGGAATTCGAGTCGGAGCCATCAGGAGTGGTTATTGGAATTTCTAAGTAGGCATATATGAGTAGAATGTCTGACTTCTTTCGTAAGGGGAGTAAGATCCCTGACCCCGTCAGGGAGGCCATTTGACAATATTTTTTTTGTAAGTTTATATTGCTTTACAATATGATTATGTATAAATAATTAATTAATAATATTTTCTCATTATGCATAGCGCAGTAGATCTGCAAGAGGCTGATGTCAATCTAGCTCAACGCCACTGTAATTCAAAAGTCGCTAAGAATTATAGCGAAAAATGTCAAAGCTAAAGAAATCAGGAAAGAAACCAAACTGGATGGGCACGGTTGTATGGGATAAATGGGTTAACTGGTGGAATAGTGAAAAATTCAAGGTAAATATACCAAGTATATCATTAATTATTTTGCAATTATTAAATATATTATTCAATGTAAATTTGTAGGTGGAGTTGGTAAGGAACTCGGCAAACAAAAGCAGGAACCCAATAACTCATCGTGGAGGATCTAAGTCTTTTCAACATCACCGCGAGGACTTGGTAAATTTGTCAGTGATTATATTTGTATATTGATCAATTCGGTAATTAGCTATATGGAATTGAATCACATAAATTATGTATTGCAGGAACGAGCTCGTGGACATCCCGTATCCTACAGGGGCGTATTTGCTCGCACTATGCATTAAGGCAAGTAGATGATGATGGTAACATTAAATATCAATGGGATGATCAAGATAGGTCAGAAAGTGCATATGCATGCATATTTTAAATTATATTACTAACATCAATAAGTTTAATTACTAGTTATGTAAAATAAGAAATGTTCTACTATTGTAACACCTCAAGATATTAATACACTATAATCGTACATTAGGATGATAAATTTGGGTATAACATAATTAAATATTAAGAATTAAGTGAAACCGACATTACTGTTGTGTTCGTCTTGGAATTCTGGTTCAGATAGACACCAAGTTTGCGTAAAGCGGATAATATATGAAGAAGATATGGGAATTAGAAGTTTGTATACATATTAGGAGCTTTTATGTAAATATAAATTAAAATATAATTCAAGAGAATCAATCAAACAAATGAAGTAGGGAAAAAGAGTGGGAAACTACCTGTTGGGGGCCCACCCACACTCAGCCCGCGTCGACCCTAGGGTCGACCCACCCTAGATCTGGGCGGATTCGTCGGTCGAACTTGGACTGTTTTATGGCTTTATTCATTGTTGACTCAGCACTAAGTGTAAGGACTAGATTAAAACCCTAAATCTAACAGTGACAGATTGTCCTGGTAGTCTATATAAAGGCATGAACCTCAATTGTTCTACACTAAACAAAACCATTTTTTCATCCTTCTTCCTCCAAATCTTTTCTAAGATAAACATGTGCATAGAACTAATGGGGTGCTGCCTAAACGTATATTAACAAAGACAATTCAGACTACTCTTCATCAACACATGATTAAAGTGGACATTTTATTCAGTAGTACATTCAGATTCTTCACCAAGTCCCATTGTGAGTTCTATGTGATTTTTAGATTTGATTATTTAAAAAGGTTTTAGACAGTAAACAAGAATGGATCTGATATAAACCGTGCCTTAAATAATCCCTATATATTTTTATATATGCTTTTCTATTCAGATCTACAAGTTATACTATGAACTGTAATCTTCCTTGTCCCTATTATGTTTTTCATTTATTTACAGTCTTTCTATTATGCCTATTTACTTAGTCTAAGATTTATTTCTCCCCCTTTTCCTCTTTATTCTACGCAGAACTTAGGCTATTCAAGCCTAGGCTATTACGTTAATTGCGAATAAAGGACATAAATTATAATAGTTAGATAATGGCACACAATTGGGGAAAATTGGGCATTTATGTACTAGAACTCTTGACTGTAAGAAATGGGATAACTACTGTTAACCTATTTGATTTGGATAATTACATGTTAATCTATTTGGGGCAATTGCATGTTATTCTTTTAAAATTAGGTTAATTACATGTTACAAAGAACACGTTACATGATAATCAGTTAAATTGGACTTAATATGATATTAAATGTAAGAATAAAATAGTACCAGATGTGAAAACTGAGTAAATTACTATAAGACTAGTTGTACATCTGGGCAGGTGCCTGTTGGAGAAAAGGGTTGTGCACTAATAACATTTAGATAAATGTAATTTTACAACCGAGCTTAGTAATGGGCTTAAACCTGTTAAGTTACACCTATTAATTAATAAGCTAAAGAGGTCCTAAGTCTAGTTGTTGTATCAGGTTGTCAGGACTCTTAAATCCTAGGTACACATGGACATAATCCTAGGGGTTAGCTTGTGTCAAGTTGTGTATAACCCATATCAGTTAGTATTCATGTTGGTATCTTAGTAAGGACCCCGCACTAGGTAGGGATTAGGGAACAGTTTACTGAACTTGATTATAAGAGGTTCAAGATTTAAGGGGTGTATAGGTCGCGTTTTGGCGGAGTCATGAGTGTGCATGAGTCGGACTACAATAAACTAAGCCGCAAGTAACACCTATGGATATGAATGTGTTTTATAAGTTGTTGGGATAGGGACCGATACACCTCTATTGTCGGGGATGACACATAATATTTAGGTAGTAAGGAGTCGATCGCATGGGTAGTAATTAGGGTAACACCTAATCATTTTAATGCTAGTAAAAGTTGGTGCAGTTAGTTTGAGTCTTGGGATATGAATGAGAAATTTAATCTACCTTTATCTTGTTTAACATCTCGTTTACCTCTCGCGTATATACATGTTTTACTGTACTTTCTCTTCCAGTATTGTTGATCTGTCTTGACACCTTTTCATACACATATGCTATAATTTACTATAGCTCACCAGACATTATGTCTGACCCTTTTTGTTTCTCTTCTTTCCCTTCCTTCCCCAGGTTCTCATAGTGGGAGTGGTCAATGGTTGAGATCGTGATACTTCTTGGACTTGGATAGCTCTCCTTTTTCAAGTATTTTCTTCAGTTTATTCATGCTTATTGCAATAACACTTGAGGGATATTGTTATGGTTTTTGTACTCTGATTATGAGACAGCTTGCTTTTGAGTATTTGAGAAAATCATGAAGTTGTAACTTTGAGTTTGAAATGTTATTTTTCTTTGATGAATAAAAAGTTCTAAGTTTTTCCACTGCAATATTTTATATCTATCTTGTACATTTAGTTACTGTTTACTAATTGCGCTTCACGAAACTTAATGCATTCTTATTAGAGTGACATTAACGGACGTGCGGTGTTACGTTTGGTATCATATCAGAGGATTTTTTTGAAAATGTTTTCAAAATAAAGGATTTTTCAAATAAAAAGTGATTTTTTTGAAAAAGCATATGCCCTCAAGTTATTTACGATATTTCTTCGATTCTCTTTCTAAATTCTTGTTTTGTCCTTTTTTAGCATGTCTGGGGCTCCTAACTTCCCTGAGGGCATTCCCATACCCACATGATTTCGTAGATACATAGAAGCTACGACGCCTATTGGGGTACAAGAGAATGTCCCTCCACCTGCTGCAGCCGCAGTAGTGCTGCCTCCTCCTCCCGTAATTAAATTTTCTAAGCTCTGCAAAGACTTTAGCGCAATAGGAGGAAAAAAATTTCGTGGAACCGAAAGTTTTGTAGAAGCACGGAATTGGTCAATAGAAATGGAGCATGTGTTCAACTTGTTAGAACTCGATGATAAGAGGAGAGTCCAGTTAGCAGCTTTTCAGTTTGAAGATCAAGTATCATACTGGTGGGAGATAGTTCAAACCAGACAAGAAGTAGCTACTTAGGATAACTTTAAAGTTATCTTTAAGGCAAGATTCTTATCACAAACCAAAGAAGGAATGCAAATGGAGAAATTTCTGAACTTGAAACAAGGGAGCATGACTATAAAGGAGTATGTCAACACTTTTAACTAACTGGCAATATTTGGATTAGAGTTAGTAAATACTCCCCACAAAAAGGTCTTGGGGTTCCCTAAGGGATTAAACCAATCGCTCCAAGAATTAGCACTAAACATGTACCGATGGGAGCAACTTTTGAAACACTAGTAGACATGGCCCAAATGCACGAGGAGGGAAAATAAGGAAATAAAGAAGGAAGAAAATAAAGAGGAAGAAAAGACCAAGGCATAAAAGAAGAAACGGTGGCCTAATAGAATAAGAAATGGGGAAAGCCCGAAAAAGCTCAAATCAAGATGGAAGTGAAATGTCATATTGTGGTGCTTTAGGACACTTTGTGAAAGACTACAGAAGAACAAAGAATGCTTTCTTTCATTGTGGCTAAGTTGGGGATTTCAAGGGACAGTGCCCTCAGAGACAACGACATAAGGCTGGAACGTCTAGAGGGCAGGTTAACACTTTAGAGGCTAGTGGACCAGATCGGTGTAGGAAAGTCGCAGTTGAAGGTTTTATTTCTCTTTTAGACTATCCTATAAGAACTCCTTTTGATTCCAGCGCTTCTCACTCATTTATATCCAACTCAGAGTAGGAAATATGCACCTAAGTACTAGTATTGTTTCTGATCCCGTTATTGTCTCAAACTTCATAGGAGGGACTACTCATTTATCCATGATATGTAGGGGTTTGTGGATTTCCATTCTAGGCATCGAATTTGAATGCGATGCATATATTCTTGGTTTCATAGGTTACAGATTAATTCTTGGCATGGATTGGCTAGCCATGTACGGTGCCATCCTTGATTGCGAAAAGAGAGTAGTTAGACTTCTTACTTGCCATGATAGAACTATCAAAATTTCTTATGACCTACGGGGGTCAGTAATGCTTAGCTACCTAGAATCTCTTGATGTTTCCGTTGATGATCTTTGATCAGTACCCATAGTTGACAGATTTCTAGACATGTTCAGAGAGGTTAGGGAGTTACCTCCAAGGCAGGAGATAGACTTTTGGATATACTTGGTGGTATATGCAAAGCCAGTCGCATTGCCAGTACGCCACATGGCTCCTAAGAAAAGAAGAGAGCTCATCAAACAAGTGGGTGAGTTATTGGAAAAGGGATTCATTAGGTAGAGTATTTCAGAATGGGGAGCTCCAGTCATCTTCACAACCAAGGCATACGGCTCTCTTCGTCTATGTGTGGACCACCGAGAACTGAACAAACTCACCAAGAAGAAAAAGGCACCCACTACCAAGGATTGATGACTTGTTCGACCAACTAGTAGGCGCTTTAGTCTTCTCGCAATTGGATCTGGCCATGAGATTTCATCAGCTCATAGTAGCGGATGATAGTATTAACAAGACAACTTTCAGAACTCCGGATGGTTTCTTCAAGTGGATGGTTATGCCTTTTGGGTTAGGCAATGCACCCGCATACTTCGTGGACTTAATGAGTCGGGTGTTTCGGAAGTATATAAACAAGTTCGTGGTAGTGTTCGTAGATGACATTATGATTTTTCCAAGAGAGAAGAAGAACATGCCCAATACTTAGAGGAAGTCCTAAGTACACTTATAATTCACCAAATTAAAGCAAAAATTTCTAAGTCCCATTTCTGGAGGGAGGAAGTGAGGTTCCTAGGGCATGTGGTCTCCAAGGAAGGGATAGCAGTAGACCCTGCTAAGGTGGTCGCCGTTCAAGATTAGAAGGCTCCGAAAAATGCAACGAAAGTGAGAAGTTTGCTTGGATTGGTGGACTATTATAGAGAGTTTATCAAAGACTTTGCACGGGTCTCAGCTCCGCTTACCCGTCTGACGAAGTAGAACTTGACTTTTGCTTGAAGCTTGGATGCTGAGGATGCTTTGGTTAAAGCGGGTTCTGACAACAATCCTAGTTCTGACTCTACCCGACAGAAGCAAGATGTTCACAGTTTACACAGATGCTTGCAACACAGGATTAGGCACCATACTAATGCAAGAGGGCAGGGTAGTATGTTATGGAAGTAGGCAATTAGGGGTTCATGAGAAGAACTACCCCACTAATGACTTGGAGTTAGCAGCGATAGTGTTCACACTTAAGTCTTGGCAGCGCTATCTGCTTGGAGAAAGATTTGAGCTTTATACGGATATAAATCGCTCAAATACTTGTTTTCGTAGAAGGACCTCAATCTAAGGCAATAAAGGTGGATGGAGTTCGTAGCGTCCTACGACTTTGAGATAGCTTATACCCTAGGCAAGGGTAATGTGGCGGCATACGCATTGAGTAGATAGAGGATGACCTTGAGTCCTCTATTCATAGAAAGGCAGAGCTTAGAGTTCATCTCAACCTTTAATTTTAAGCCATCTACGGATTTCACACATGGTTTGTTGGCATCGTTGGAGGTGCGACCTACTCTGTTAGAGCGAATTGGATCTATACAGCAAGAGGACCAACAATCGAAGGACATCTTGGACAGACTTGGTCAAGGAGAAACTTCTAGTACCTAGCTAGATATACTATGGACGAAAAAGGCTGGCTAAGATGGGATGGAAGGTTGTGTGTCTAGGGAAATGCTAAAGGCAGTACTTGAGGAAGCTCGTCACTCTCAGATGACTATCCATCCGGGCGATGACAAGATGTATCGAGACATGAAGCGTGTTTTCCGTTGGACAGGTATGAAGAAAGATGTAGCAGAATTTGTGGCTTAATGTTTGATTGTCAACAAGTCAAGGTTGAACAAAAGAAACCTGGTGGATTACTTTAGCCCTTTGATGTACGCAATGGAAATGGGAGAGCATCTCTATGGATTTCATTGATGGACTGCCCAGATCAAGGAAGAGCAACACGAGCATATAGGTGATAGTGGATAGGCTTACAAAGAGCGCTCATTTCATCCCAGTCAAGAGCAAGAGGACAACATCCTAGCTAGCTTTAGTTTACCTCAAAGAGATCATCTGACTGCATAGGGTACCTTCAAGTATAGTAAGTGACTGTGGCCCCATATTTACTAGTGAATTTTGGAGGAGCATGCAAGAAACTCTAGGTACACAGTTAAGACTTAGCATAGCTTATCACCTTTAGACTGATGGGCGAAACTGAGAGGGTTAACAGAGTTCTTGAGGATCTATTAAGACTGTGTATACTAGACTTCGAAGGGACTTTGGAGGAGCATCTCTCATTATTTGAGTTTGCATATAATAATAGTTACCAGTCAAGCATAGGCATGGCACCCTTTGAAGCACTATACGAACGACCTTGCAAATCACCGACTTGTTGGTGGGAGTATACTAACAGATTTCTGCTAGGGCCTGATATGATAAGAGTGACCTCAGAAAAGATAGACCTCATTCAAAGAAGGATGAAATCAACGTAAGATCGACAGCATGGCGATAAAAGGAGGACCGACTTGGAATTTGAAGTGAGAGATATGGTCTTTATCAAAGTTTCACCGCTAAGGAATGTAGTCCGCTTTGGCACATTAGGGAAGTTGGCTCTAAGATTCACAGGCCCATTCCCTATAGTAGAGGGGATAGGTCAGATGCCATATAGGGACAAGCTACCGGACAGACTGGCAGGCGTGCACGATGTATTCCATGTTTCGCATTTGAGGAAATGTCTCCATGATACGATAGAGATAGTAGATCCGAGCACACTTGAAGGTGTAGAAATTGAGAAGGAAGCATCAATAAAAAGAGTTCCTACTCATATCCTTAGATCAGAAATCAAGAAGCTACGTAACAATGAGATCAGATTAGTGAAAATGCAATGGGGAAAAGATCACGAAGATGCAACGTGGGAACCTAATATACGATTTGCGCTTCTTACCCTTTTGTTTTTGAAAGTACGTTCTTGACTTCTTTTCCAAAGCTTTTACCTTGCATTTGCTTCTATCATTCAAGTTTAGTATCCTATCGTTCGAACCTTTCGATCCTTAGGTAGAATTCAATGATTGGGAGCATGTGTTTGAAACATCTTATTGTTGATGGTTGCAAATGGATGCAAGTGTTTGCTAGTGGTTGCTCGTGGGTGCATATACACACACTAGGCACTCGACTCAATCACTTGCATATTGCATATGGATATGTGTGCATTTAAATTTTCTATGGATGGAAATGGATGGATCATCATATGGATGTTGCATTTTGATGAATGGATGAGCACACATATTGAACTTATATGTATTATTAGGATTATTTTCATACATATTGGTTACATGACACAAACATATATTACATTGAGGAGCTCAACTGAATCAGTCGACCGCCTGGTTTTCGCATTAGTGTAAGGACATATATACACCACACTTTTGCATATGTTCATACAAGCATTAGAAGTTTCCTAAGGATAATGGATGCATGTTGATGATCTATGAGTAGATGGTTGTGGCTGTTAGGATTGTACATTCTTCTTAACTTGGAGATTTTAAGGACGAATGTAACGACACGGATTTCGCCCGGACCTAATCGATCGCTAAACCGACCAAGACCGTTCGAATCCCGTATACGCTAACTTTGGGTATACAACACATCAGAACAAATAACAGAAGACTTCAATAAACATCATAATAATGTTACATCAGAGTGCAGAATATCAGAGTATATCGAAAATAATACACAGCGGAAGATAAATTTACATAAATGTAATACAATGCACAGCGGAAATATAAACTACACAGCGGAAGACTGTAAATGCCTGGACACAGCTTAAAGCTTCAATCCAGAATCCTGCTCAAAACATCTGCAAAATAAAACTACTCGACTGCCCGTGTGGAAAATAGGGGCACCCGAGTTCGCAAGGGAAAAGCAAACTACAGGTCAGTCATGGGACTGGTGTGAGAACTCAAAAACAGTTGTTAAACTTGTTTAAAAATAAGGCAAATCACAAAATTTGGAGTAAGGGTCTAACCTAGCCTTACTCCTACGCCTTATAACGGCGCACGTCTAATCCTAACCAATTTATCGATTCGATTTTTCACACCACAAACCACATTCAAACCAATATCGCAATCAATCACCAAACAGTCAAACAAACAAGTCCATGGTATGTGGACGGGTGTCGGGTGCTTCTAATAAGCACCGTCTGCATCCTAGTATATATATATAACTAGAAAAATAGAATTTTGAGTGAGAAGTTCTCACATATAGCTATCCTAGCTCCACGGCACTTCATTGATAGAAATCTTCATCGCTATCGCATCTTCGTCATCTTCGTTGCCCGTAGCCACTACATATGTAAAAATCGAGTTTTTACTTCGCTATTCTATATATAAAAATCGAATTTTTAGTTCGCTATTCAATATATAAAAATCGAATTTTTAGTTCGCTATTCAATATATAAAAATCGAATTTTTAGTTCGCTATTCAATATATAAAAATCGAATTTTTCTATCGAAGTTCAATATATAAAAATTCTATTTTTCTATCGCTATTCAAATGAATAAAAATCTCATTTTTGTCATGATGTTTATATAATAAAAATCACTTCTTTAATATGACAAAAATCATGTTTTCACGTTCGCTTTCAACATATAAAAATATGATTTCTCAACATATAAAAATATGATTTCTCAACATATAAAAATATGATTTTTCAACATATAAAAATATGATTTTTCAACATATAAAAATATGATTTTTACTTTTGCTTTCAAATCTTTTTCTACTAAAAGATTAATCTTTTTCCTATTTTAAAGTTCAAAATAAAATCAGTTTTTCTCTTTTAAAAATAAATCAGTTTATACTTTTTAAAAATAAATCAGTTTATACTTTTTAAAAATAAATCAGTTTATACTTTTTAAAAATAAATCAGTTTATACTTTTTAAAAATAAATCAGTTTTTACTTTTTAAAAATAAATCAGTTTTTACTTTTTAAAAATAAATCAGTTTTTACTTTTTAAAAATAAATCAGTTTTTACTTTTTAAAAATAAATCAGTTTTTACTTTTTAAAAATAAATCAGTTTTTACTTTTTAAAAGTAAATCAGTTTTTACTTTTTAAAAGTTTAAATCCTTTCTTCATTTAAAGTTTTAAATACCTTTTTCAAATCAAAGTTTTTTTTTTTAAATTCCTAAAATCAGTTTTAACTTTTAAAACAAAAATTAGTTTTTAACTTTAAATAAAAATCAGTTTTTGACTGTAAATAAAAATCAGTTCTCGACTGTAAATAAAAATCAGAAATCAAATATTAATAATAAATAAAAAAACGAAAACTTACTTAGGGGGGCTGTCGAGTGGCTGAACGGAGGAGGTGGAGGCTGGTTGCGCGTTCAACGGAGCAGCAGTGGTCGGAGGTCTTCATGCAGGGGCTCGCGTCGGGGGGGGGGGGGGGAAGGCGGTTGCGGTCATCTCTGGTGGCGCGATTGGGTTGAGGGGGCACGGCAGCTTCTAATTGGAGGAGAGGAGAGGAGCAAGGGAGGAGGGGTCGTGGCCTGGAGGGGGGCGTTACCGGAGAGAGGCGGAGGCGTCGAGGTCAGTGGGGGCGGCGCGATTCGAATCGATTTAGGTTTTTTTTTTTTTTTTTTTTTCTTTTGCTTTCTGATAACTTAAACGGGGGGGGCCAAGCAGAAGAATAAAAGGGAGAGGGAAATGATTATTTTTTTTATTATTTTTTATTTATTTATTATTTAATTATTTAATTTAGCAAAGAGTTGACTTTTACGTACGACCTCTAAACGAGGCCCACCGCCTGCCGTTCATAACGTTATACCCCCATTCCGAACACAATGGGATATGTATCGCAAGCTGATTTGATCGTTACACCCAGTTTCCGTTTGAATTTACATTTAAATCAATATATTGAATTTTAAACGTACCTTTCAAATTACCGGGGTCACATACTAACCCTAAAAATTCTCGAAAAATATTTTCTAGCTTCGTATTGACGATACGGTCCTAACAAAACTAGTTTCGTCGAATTCTGAGACCTTTTGAAAAATGGCCAATTTCCAGTCGATTAAAATCAACTGAAATGGTCAAAACACGTTTTCCTTTACCACGCTCACATATTAATTCTAAAAATTATGAAATTTGGAATCTAGCAATAATTCGACATCACGGACCCAACTAAACTGGTTTCGTCGAAATCCGAGGTCGTTTGCAAAAAGTCCATTTTTAAGGGCCTTATATATATAAAAATATATATGAATTCCACAGCGACTATTTCTAATTTTAAACTGGACATATCTTATCATTTCTAAGATGAAATCTCAGTTTGTCAACTTCGTTACAAAGATATAGTTATACAGATTCAAATATTTCTTGTTTCGTTCAATTCTGACTTATATTGAATTCTGTATATTCATTTGAAATTAGAAATCGAATTTTCGAACTACCGCGCCATTTTCAATTCCTTTTATAATTATATATAATTATTATATATTCTAACGACGACGTATATAATATATACGTTCTAATTATATTCAAAATAAATTTTCGTCGATATTATTTAAAATAATTCATTTTAAATAATCAAAATTCGCTTAAATTGCCAAAATAAAAATTTCAAACTGGCTCGCATTTTACGGGTTGTTACAATCTCCCCCACTTAAAACTTTTCGTCCCCGAAAAGGAACAAAGTCGAAAGTGGTTTGATTAATCAACTCTACGTTCGATCTGGCTTCCCTTCTCTAACTTTTCAGTTTCTGAGAATTTTCAAAATTTCAAAAATTTGGCTAACACCCTAAATTTTCGAAAAATTTCGCCATAACCTCCCCTGCACCGGGAGCATCGGGGAATTTCAAATAACTTCCCCGGTCCTTCAGATCTCAAAAAAAAAAGAAAAAGCCAAGCGGCTAGCCAATAGGCTCACAAAACCATCATCACCCAAACAAAACAGGAAATTATGTAGTAAACATGTACCTATTTGTCGGGCAAACAAATTTTATTCTCTGGCTCTAGCCTCCTTGCTATGACCTGTTCAATGATATACATGTATATGCAAGCAGATGCGACCAAATTCCAATACAATTCAATATTTGGTTCAATTAGGCTAAATGGTTCAAAATTATCAAACAAATGAACAAACAACACAAACATCAATCAATTAGTGAATTAGAGTTTCAAATTCATAACTTTGATACATATACAAAAATCAGATTTTTGATGCCAAATCACAACAATAGGCCCTATCTAATTTTGGTTCTCACACCAGTCTAATGGAAATATATAGAAAATCATACCTTCGTCACTCGAAAATAAATACTGGTAACGCTGCAGCATTATCAGAACCATCCCCGAGCAACTAGAATGTGATTCTATATCTACCCAATATATTAAAACTTTGAATATACGTTTGCAAGGCGTATATGCAAATTCTTTATATACTGAATTGTCCAAAATCAATATAAACAAATAATCAAATACGAATAGTTGATTTAAATTTTCAAAACAAAATTTGTTTTCACTTTAAAAATATACTCTTCACACTCGTTCTAGGATACTACTGATCCCATCTCTAACGAGTCACTCTAATCGGATATTACTAATCCAATATCTGATGAATTCTTTCGTATGGTTCTAATGTGCCTTGTTCTCTGCTTTGTGAACCAAAGCTCTGATACCACGTTGTAACGACACGGATTTCGCCCGGACCTAATCGATCGCTAAACCGACCAAGACCGTTCGAATCCCGTATACGCTAACTTTGGGTATACAACACATCAGAACAAATAACAGAAGACTTCAATAAACATCATAATAATGTTACATCAGAGTGCAGAATATCAGAGTATATCGAAAATAATACACAGCGGAAGATAAATTTACATAAATGTAATACAATGCACAACGGAAATATAAACTACACAGCGGAAGACTGTAAATGCCTGGACACAGCTTAAAGCTTCAATCCAGAATCCTGCTCAAAACATCTGCAAAATAAAACTACTCGACTGCCCGTGTGGAAAATAGGGGCACCCGAGTTCGCAAGGGAAAAGCAAACTACAGGTCAGTCATGGGACTGGTGTGAGAACTCAAAAACAGTTGTTAAACTTGTTTAAAAATAAGGCAAATCACAAAATTTGGAGTAAGGGTCTAACCTAGCCTTACTCCTACGCCTTATAACGGCGCACGTCTAATCCTAACCAATTTATCGATTCGATTTTTCACACCACAAACCACATTCAAACCAATATCGCAATCAATCACCAAACAGTCAAACAAACAAGTCCATGGTATGTGGACGGGTGTCGGGTGCTTCTAATAAGCACCGTCTGCATCCTAGTATATATATATAACTAGAAAAATAGAATTTTGAGTGAGAAGTTCTCACATATAGCTATCCTAGCTCCACGGCACTTCATTGATAGAAATCTTCATCGCTATCGCATCTTCGTCATCTTCGTTGCCCGTAGCCACTACATATGTAAAAATCGAGTTTTTACTTCGCTATTCTATATATAAAAATCGAATTTTTAGTTCGCTATTCAATATATAAAAATCGAATTTTTAGTTCGCTATTCAATATATAAAAATCGAATTTTTAGTTCGCTATTCAATATATAAAAATCGAATTTTTCTATCGAAGTTCAATATATAAAAATTCTATTTTTCTATCGCTATTCAAATGAATAAAAATCTCATTTTTGTCATGATGTTTATATAATAAAAATCACTTCTTTAATATGACAAAAATCATGTTTTCACGTTCGCTTTCAACATATAAAAATATGATTTCTCAACATATAAAAATATGATTTCTCAACATATAAAAATATGATTTTTCAACATATAAAAATATGATTTTTCAACATATAAAAATATGATTTTTACTTTTGCTTTCAAATCTTTTTCTACTAAAAGATTAATCTTTTTCCTATTTTAAAGTTCAAAATAAAATCAGTTTTTCTCTTTTAAAAATAAATCAGTTTATACTTTTTAAAAATAAATCAGTTTATACTTTTTAAAAATAAATCAGTTTATACTTTTTAAAAATAAATCAGTTTATACTTTTTAAAAATAAATCAGTTTATACTTTTTAAAAATAAATCAGTTTTTACTTTTTAAAAATAAATCAGTTTTTACTTTTTAAAAATAAATCAGTTTTTACTTTTTAAAAATAAATCAGTTTTTACTTTTTAAAAATAAATCAGTTTTTACTTTTTAAAAATAAATCAGTTTTTACTTTTTAAAAGTAAATCAGTTTTTACTTTTTAAAAGTTTAAATCCTTTCTTCATTTAAAGTTTTAAATACCTTTTTCAAATCAAAGTTTTTTTTTTTAAAATTCCTAAAATCAGTTTTAACTTTTAAAACAAAAATTAGTTTTTAACTTTAAATAAAAATCAGTTTTTGACTGTAAATAAAAATCAGTTCTCGACTGTAAATAAAAATCAGAAATCAAATATTAATAATAAATAAAAAAACGAAAACTTACTTAGGGGGGCTGTCGAGTGGCTGAACGGAGGAGGTGGAGGCTGGTTGCGCGTTCAACGGAGCAGCAGTGGTCGGAGGTCTTCATGCAGGGGCTCGCGTCGGGGGGGGGGGGGGGAGGGAAAGGCGGTTGCGGTCATCTCTGGTGGCGCGATTGGGTTGAGGGGGCACGGCAGCTTCTAATTGGAGGAGAGGAGAGGAGCAAGGGAGGAGGGGTCGTGGCCTGGAGGGGGGCGTTACCGGAGAGAGGCGGAGGCGTCGAGGTCAGTGGGGGCGGCGCGATTCGAATCGATTTAGGTTTTTTTTTTCTTTTTTTTTCTTTTGCTTTCTGATAACTTAAACGGGGGGGGGCAAGCAGAAGAATAAAAGGGAGAGGGAAATGATTATTTTTTTTATTATTTTTTTTATTTATTAATTATTTAATTATTTAATTTAGCAAAGAGTTGACTTTTACGTACGACCTCTAAACGAGGCCCACCGCCTGCCGTTCATAACGTTATACCCCCATTCCGAACACAATGGGATATGTATCGCAAGCTGATTTGATCGTTACACCCAGTTTCCGTTTGAATTTACATTTAAATCAATATATTGAATTTTAAACGTACCTTTCAAATTACCGGGGTCACATACTAACCCTAAAAATTCTCGAAAAATATTTTCTAGCTTCGTATTGACGATACGGTCCTAACAAAACTAGTTTCGTCGAATTCTGAGACCTTTTGAAAAATGGCCAATTTCCAGTCGATTAAAATCAACTGAAATGGTCAAAACACGTTTTCCTTTACCACGCTCACATATTAATTCTAAAAAATTATGAAATTTGGAATCTAGCAATAATTCGACATCACGGACCCAACTAAACTGGTTTCGTCGAAATCCGAGGTCGTTTGCAAAAAGTCCATTTTTAAGGGCCTTATATATATAAAAATATATATGAATTCCACAGCGACTATTTCTAATTTTAAACTGGACATATCTTATCATTTCTAAGATGAAATCTCAGTTTGTCAACTTCGTTACAAAGATATAGTTATACAGATTCAAATATTTCTTGTTTCGTTCAATTCTGACTTATATTGAATTCTGTATATTCATTTGAAATTAGAAATCGAATTTTCGAACTACCGCGCCATTTTCAATTCCTTTTATAATTATATATAATTATTATATATTCTTACGACGACGTATATAATATATACGTTCTAATTATATTCAAAATAAATTTTCGTCGATATTATTTAAAATAATTCATTTTAAATAATCAAAATTCGCTTAAATTGCCAAAATAAAAATTTCAAACTGGCTCGCATTTTACGGGTTGTTACAACGAAATCCTTTGAGTGGGGAAGAATGTAACACTCCAAAATATTAATACATTATAACCATACAATAAGATAATAAATTTGGGTACAACTTATTTAAATATTAATAATTAAGTGAAACTGGCATTACCCTCGCGTTTATCTCGGAATCTGGTTCAGATAGACACCAAGTTTGCGTAAAAAGGATAACATATGGAGAAGATACAGGCATTAGAAGTTTGTATACATATAAGGAGCTCATATGTAAATATAAAATAAAATATAATTCCAGAAAATCAAATGAGCGAAGCGGGGGAAAAGAGCGGGAAACTGGCCCACTGGGGACCACCCACGCTCAGCCCGGGTCGACCCAAGGGTCGACCCACCCCAGATCTGGGCGGATTCGTCCGTTGAACTGGACTGTTTTGTGGCTTTATTCATTGCTAACTCAGCACGGAGTGTAAGGACTAGATTAAAACTCTAAATCTAACAGTGACAGATTTTCCTAGGTTGTCTATGTAAAGGCATGAACCTCGATTGTTCTATATTACACAAAACCATTTCTTTCTCCTTCTTTCTCTAAATCTTTTATAAGCCAAATACATGCATAGAACCATCGGGGTGCTGCCTAACTATATATTAACAAGGAAAATTCAGACTGCTCTACACTAATACTAGATTAAAGTGGATATTTTCTTCAGCAATATATTCAGATTCTTCACCAATTCCCACTATGAGTTCTATGTGATTTTTAGATTTGATTATTTAAAAAGGTTTTGGATAGTAAATAAGATTGGATCTGATATAAACAGTGCCTAAATCCATATATATATGTTTATACACGTTTTTCTATTCAGATCTATAAGTTATATTATGAACTTTAATCTTCCTTGTCCCTTGCCTTTCATTTATTTATAGTCTTTCTATTATACCTTTTTACTCAGTCTGAGATTTGTTTATCCCCTTTTCCTTTTTATTTTACGCAGAATCTAGGCTATTCAAGCCTAGGCTATTCGTTAATTGCGTATAAAGGAAATGAATTGTAATAATCAGATAATGACACATAATTGGGGAAAATTGGGCATATTATGTACAGGAACTCATGACTTTAATAAATGTGATTATTACACGTTAAACTACTTGATTTGGATAATAACATGTTAATCTATTTGGGGGTAATTACATATTTCTTTTAAAATTAGGTTAATTACATGTTAAGAAGAAAATGTGACATGATAATGAGTCAAATTGGACTTAATGTGATATTAAGTATGACATGTAAGAATAGAATAGTACCTGATGTGAAAACTGAGTAAATTACTGTAAGACTAGTTGTACATCTGGGCAGGTGCTTGTTGGGTAAAAGGGTTGTACACTAATAACATTTAGATAAACGTAATTTTACAATCGACCTTATTAATGGACTTAAACCTGCTAAGTTACACCATTAATTAATAAGCTAAAGAGGTCCCAAGTCTAGTTGTTGTATCAGGTTGTCGGGGCTCTTAAATCCTAGGTACACGGGGACATAAGCCTAGGAGTTGTGTGTCAAGTTGTGTGGAACCCATATCAGTCAGTATCACTATTGGTATCTCGGTAAGGACCCCGCAAAAGATTGTTTTGTCTATTTGATCCAAAAAATCATGGAATGTGCATGCTTGAAATATTTTCAAGGTAGGGGTCAGGGCACACTAAACTGAACTTGATTATAAGAGGTTCAAGGTTTAGGAGGTGTACAGGGCGCGTTCCGGTGGAGTCATGAGTGTGTATGAGTCCGACTACAGGAAACTAAGCCGCAAGTAACACCTACGGATATGGCTATGTTTTATAAGTTGTTGGGTTAGGGACTGATACACCCTACTATCGGGGCCGACACAAAATATTCGGCCAATAGGGAGCCGATTGCATGGGTAGTAATTAGTGCAACACCTAATCATGTAAATACTGGTAAAAGTTGGTGCATTTAGTTTGACTCTTGGGATATTAATGAGAAATTTATTCTACCTTTATCGTGTTTAGCATCTCGTTTACCTCTTGTGTATATACATGTTTTACTATACTTTCTCTTCTAGTATTATTGATCTGTCTTTACACCTTTTCATAAACATATGCTAGAAATTACTAGAACTAGCCAGACTTTATGTCTGACCCTTTTTGTTTTCCTTTCTCTCCCTTCCTTCCCCTAGGTTCTCAGAGTATAAGTGATCAATAGTTGAGATCGTAATCTGCTTGGACTTGGATAGCTCTCCTTTTTCAAGTATTTTTTTCAGTTTATTCATGCTTATTATAATAACTTGAGGGATATTGTTATGGTTGTGTACTCTGATTATGAGATAGATTGCTTTTGAGTATTTGACAAAATCATGATGTTGTAACTTTGAGTTTGAAATGTTATTTTTCTTTGATGAATAAAAAGTTCTAAGTTTTTCCACTGCAATATTTTATATTTATCATGTACATTTAGTTACTGTTTACCTATTGCGCTTCATGAAACTTAATGCATTCTTATTAGAGTGACATTAACGGACGTAGGGTGTCACAAATATATTTCAACTTTTTTTTGCATATAGGCAAAGTTTCAAGAGGCACGATTACAACTGCTTGAGATATCTGATCGATGAGTTGACTCGGGATGAGGAAAATGATCTATTCAACTATATTATGGATTCGACACAGCGGAATAGATGTTATGGCTACTGGAACCAAGCAGTAATTAATCGTTTTGCATAGATACAACAAATTAACATGTATGTATATATAGCATTATGTTACTTTTTATCCTGGCAACCCAATTAGAAATAAAGTGAAGATATATACATGATTCATGTTGCTTCACTATTTTACGACACTTGACATAAAATAAGAATCTAACATAACCTCTAAAATTTCACACACACGCGCGTGCACATGCACACACACACACACACACACACACACACACACACACACACATATATATATATATATATATATATATATGAAAATTACTAATTAGAATGAGTTAATATGATTGGAGATTCAAATTTTGATACAATTTTGCGTGTGTTGGCAACCATTTTGCATGTGCCTTTTTTTATGTATTAGTATTTGTTTGTGATCTTAAACTAGGTTATCATTTTTCTTTTCTTGAATATCTTTCATTCTATTTGTAGGTTACAACAACTCAAAAGGCATATGAAAAAACCTAGGCCAAAGCCAAAATAAAAGAACTTAGAGAAATGGTTGAGTAGATACAAGAGGGGAATCGTCTTCGTTCTATATAGATGGAGAATCTTAATCACAAGCTAGTAAAGTACATGCAACAGCATGGTTCGTCGTCTGGTGCTTCCGTAGGCGACAAAGATGCTTAAGAGGTATTTTTTTATGTGTTTGTGTTTGCATGATGTATATATTGACTTGGAGTTGGTGAGGATTGTGTTTTGATGTTGTAGATGTTGGTTTGGAATTGGTGAGGATGATATTTTGATGGTATATGCTTGGCTTGTTGACGTGTGAGGTTGATGATTTGGTTTATTTTGTATATATTGTTATTGATTTGATTTATGTTGGATGTTCATGCTGTTATTGTTATATACGTGTTATATATGCGTGGAACGGATTGGAAATGTAGTAGAAATGGAATGGAAATTGAAATGGTGTGGCTGGAAGGTAATAGGCTTGCTGCTATAAAATAAAATACCCAGATTTCCAATGGCTAGCAACGGTTTTCGGGTCATTTACTTCAAATGGATTCCAACGATTTCCAATGGTTGGATGCAGCTGAAAGCCATTGAAAAGTGTCTGTTGGTTTCATTGGAAAGTGATTGAATCCATGAACAGTATTCCAAGGACTTCAAACGGCCGCCTACGGCTCTAATCCGTTGGAATAGCCTTGTTATCTTTTAGTGATCGTAGATTTTAATTTTTGGTACTGTTAATAAAATTGTCTAACTGTATAAAAAATGTTTAACTGGAAAAGAAATAAAGTGTAAACAACTTGGAAATGAAGAATCTAAAGATAAGCAAATGGATTTGGTTTATTTGTATTTAATAAAGCTAAAATGATAAAAATAGTTTGTTTGGGTAAATTAAAACTTTGAGGCCCTGAAAATATTGTTTCAGTATAATTGCCAACAAAAATGATACTGTTGTAGTATAAAAATTGTACATGCTTCATATTTAATATAAAGGAAAAATGATACTTACAACGTATTATGAGGAAAAATGATACTCATGTGGTGTAATAACTAATACCATGCACCTGAACATATTAGAATATTTAAATATTTTGATAAAACTGCTACTACCTCTGTGACACCCTATGTCCGTTAATGTCACTCTTTGTTAGAATGCATTAAGTTTCGTGAAGCATTATAGGTAAACAGAAATAGAACATTACAAAACAGATATAAAATAACAGCGGAATTAAAATTTTATTTAATAGAAAAGCTTCGTGGTTCAAACCCAATTACATAATAAGTATGGAACACTGAAAACATAAAACTTCTACCTTGTAAAAAAGCCATCATCAGAGTACATTAATACATAAAAAGAGCATAATCCCCAAAATATAGCCATAGTAGAAAAGATACGAAATCAAGCAGTACATGTAAGCAGCTCCAAGCGGAATGAAAGAAGAATCCTGATCGAGCTTGAGTATTCCCATCCTGAGAAACATGGGGGACGAAAGAGAAAGAAGAGAAAACAAAATGGGTCAGACATAAAGTCTGGTGAGTCTAATTACTTTTAGAATATAAATAAGTAAAAGCATCACTACAGGCATATAAGTTAGAGATAGATAATAGTGTCATACGGCAGGTATAACAAGGTAAACATGATAAACTAAACAGAACATGCATTGCGCTTCTATAATACTCTTCTCTGCACCAATACTAGTATAACAATAACAAGATGATCCTAACAAGTACAAGATGGTAGACGTAGGTGTACTTCTAGTGAGAGGTTTTACCGCATACAATAACAGGTATCCCAATAGAACTGACAGGTGTTAACCCCCAACGACAATAACGGGATCCTAAACAAGCAAGACTAGATGTACCATAATTACTATCCCCAATAGATCGGCTCCCTAACTCGTAGATACGTTGTGCTAGCCCCACAGTAGGATATATCACTTCCTAAAGTGGCAATCCTTTGTTTACAAGATGTACACAAACCATATCTATAGATTTCACAGCATCTTATCTTCCTTAGCAAGTGGACCCATGCACTCTCATGACTCCATTGGAATGCGCCGTCAACACCCTCACTCAAGTAATCTCTTATAATCAGCCCAGTAAGTGTGCCCTAAGCCCGACCTAGTTCGGGGTTCCCCGTTTGATACCAAGATGGGTTACTGACTGAAACTGGTCCCACACAACAGATGATACATGCTTCCCCCTAGGCTCGTATCCTCACTACTAAGATTTCAACAGGTTATCCTACCAATTTAACAAGATTGCATAACCCCAACAGGTTAAATTTGTCAGGTTTATATGTATAACCCATCCCCACATATTTAACAAGATTAACTTAACCCTCCCATTGATTCAAGCAAGTTTACTTAACCCCTACTCAAGTTAACAGGTTCATTTAATCCTTATGGATTCAAACAGGTTAAGTATTATAAGTTTATCACCATTCATTCATCTATGGTTATAATGCGCTAGACCTCCCACATTAACTCTACAGTTTGTGGATGCTAGATATGCCAGTTGGGTCCGGGCAGACTTCTTCCATAAGTTGGACTTAACCTCGTGTCTTAGCATGTTATGTTATGCACTTATGTCCCTCACATTAGATTTACCACTTGTGGACGCTGGATATGTCGGGCGATTCCGGGAAGGCTTCTACCACAAGTGTAATATAATCTCGTGTCTAAGCGCGGTTACAGTTTCTAAAAATTGCAAATCTAGGCATTTTCATTATTAACCAATTATCATGTTATATCATGCCCAAAATCCCCATCCGTTCTATGATATAAGTTATGCCCCAGACTAAGGTTTAGATCAAGATATAGATTATGCCCCCAAATCTCAAGTTTTGGCTCAAGGTACAAATTATGCCCGAAATTCCCAATCATGTTTTACAATATGAATTATGCTCAAAATTAATCATTCCTAATTTCGTGCGTTTGCGTGTTTCAGTAATAGGCCTAAGCTCGAAGGTAGCCTGGCTATAAAAATAAAAAGGGAAGGAGGGAGAGAAGAGAACAAGAATAGGCATAATGAATAAAACTGGCATATGATGATAAAACTGGTCATACTAACAGAATAGGCATACAGTGACATGATTAGGCGAACTAACATAATAGGCATATGGTGACATGATTAGGCAAACTAACAGGATAAGGATAATATGAATAGACATATGAGATCCAAACAGTAAATTAGATATACAGGTAATGGCAGATCTGTTTTGATTCAAATTACTAACAGGCATAAGCTTAGATCCAAACTTATAAACATGTCAAGATTACATTTTAGGTGTTTATATCTAAAAATAACATAGACTCACTATGATTGGATCTAAAGAACAGAGAATTGATCGTAGATAATGTAGCACAGATCTTTGAATCCGTATAACTTGTTGTTGAAGAGGAATAGGCTAGATCAAACTGAGTTGGGGCAGCACCTCGTTGTTGCCATTGATTTAGATGAATAAAACAATGGGATTAAGGTCCTTTATATAGCCATCAGCCGGTGAACCAGGACACACAGCAGGTCCAGATTCATCAAAGGGGTCGACATGGGGGTCGACATAGGTGTCGACACCCCTGTTATGGTATTGACCAATGGGTCGACACCCTTAGGGCACGGGGTCGACCCCCAACGGGCCGAGTTCCCGCGCCATCCCTCTTATGGTTTTTGAAATATTTTGAATGTTTTGATTGATTTTGTATATATATAATTCTCTTGTGCGTATATAAAATTCTAACTTTAATAACTTACGATGTCTATTTTACACAAACTTGATGTCTATCTTAAGCAGAATTCCGAGATGAACGTAATGGCATAGTCCATTTTACTTAATTCCAAATATTTAATTAATTATTCTTTAATTTATCATTTTAATGTTCTTAGAATTATGGGGTGTTACAACATCACTTGCAAAAGTGATGTCGTACACCTAAACACATTAGGATGTTTTACTATTTTAGTAAAAATGATATAGTATCACATGCAAAAATTGATACCATATCACATATTAAAATCATACCATTTGCATGAACACATTAAACTATTGTGTTATGTTATTAAAATTGATGTACATTACATACGACGCTTAAACCATACACCTAGAGAAGTTAGAATGGTTTATTTAAAAAAAAAACTGATACAATAATTCTAGAATCTGGACACAGTTTTTTTTTATTACAAACAATACCACAAATCATGCATAACTGATACCATGCACCTGTACATGTGTTACTGATAGTTTACTAATATCGTACACCTACACATTTTAGAATGTTTTATTATTTTACCAGCTGATACCTAGCACTGCATATATGAAATACTGATACCATAGTGTATCCAAAACTGAAACCTAGCAATGTATACCTAAACATACAGTAATATGCATGTAAATGTATTTTTAAAACTGATACCCACTTACATTATAATGTGTTATTATGTACATTTATATACTATACACCTAACAATTTTATGGAAACATGATTATTTTTTTAATATATTAGGATGATGATTTTGCGAATCCTCGTCCACTGATACTAAAGCAATGGCAACAAAAAATCAAGCCAAAGATTTCACCATAACGAAGACCCAAAATTTGATATTGCATATAGATGTGGCCTATAAGTTATATACAAGATTGTTAAGCTTGTAAAAGACAAGAAAGAATTAAATAAAAAGCAATTAGAATTACTAAAAAACACACTGTTTTATGAATTTTTCAATGTCTTATACGAAGAGAAAATAAATTTGAAGGAATGTAAGAAGCACCAAGAGAATCTAGATGTTGTCTACAGTTGATATTCACTTAATAAATAAGCTTTTATATTTGGTGAAGACGAAATGAAAATAACAATAAAAGGATTAGCATGTTATTTTATATGCCTTTAGAAGGAAACAATATCAAACCAACAACAAAAATGACCAATAGAACAATTCCTTCGAAGTGCAAGGATTTCGCAACAAGAAACTTTGGAGAAACCACATTCATTACCCGAGCCTTAATTGAAAGAAGAATCAGGCATGGAGTTGTTAAAAAAGCAGCATGACAAAGACCTACCTATACTTATCATAATGGAGATTTTACTGACTTTTTTATTTCCTAAAACCAACAAAAACTTAGATGGGGATGGTTGTTGTTTACACCAAAAATGCAATAAACACCCAAAGGTTTTGATGAAGTGATTAAAAGTGAAGATAAAGTAAATGAAAATGAGGAAAGAGAACTATTTATAGTGGTCCAATCCAACTATGAAATGCTTAGGTCCACTTCATAACTTCTCTTAAATATTACGAGAAATGGAGATAACAATGCTTGAAGATTATGAAATTTTGGGTACAATGATTTTACAGAAAGTAAAGTACGTAAGAAAGTAAAGTACAATCAATTTCCTCACCACTATTTCTCTCGAATACAATTCTTTCCCACTCTGCGTTCAGTTCCGGAGTCTTTTGATGATAAGTTGAGAGTGAACGTTAATGACATACTCACTTAGTATCGTGAGATGATCAGGTACTCGAGGAGGCTTTCCGAAGTTATTAGGGATATGGAGTTGGATGTAAACTATATAAATCAGATGTGGGATTACGAGAAAGGCACCTAGAGCACACCAAAAAAAATCTGGTCGATTGCGAGGCTCAACTCACAACCACAAAAAACTTATATGAGAAGTCCCAGGTTGAGCTTGAAGGGCTTGG
The DNA here is from genome assembly GCA_030737875.1 of Allium sativum. Taxonomy (NCBI): domain Eukaryota; kingdom Viridiplantae; phylum Streptophyta; class Magnoliopsida; order Asparagales; family Amaryllidaceae; genus Allium; species Allium sativum. Next base: position 470,841,786 of record CM060913.1, on the reverse strand, counting down.
AGTGAGATTTAATAGCGAAATTAACCGTGGTCGCTTAAAACCAAGTCCGTTGAGGATTAGATGAAACTGGTTGAGGAAAAAAACCTATCTCTCACAGTCGAGAATGAGGCGCTGAAGAAAGGGAAGGAGCAGTTGGTCTAGGAAAATGCATGGCTAAATGCCCAATTGGCTGCCTCTGAAGAAGTCAGGAAGAAGGCCGAAGAAAATACTCATGCCGCCCATGAGTGTGCTGTTAGCTCTCAAGCCTAATATGATAAACAAATCTGAGAACTCAAGGCTAAAGTGGCTGAGGCAAAGAAGATGAAGGATGTGTTCGACTCCAAGTGCTGAGTTTCTATGCTCGAGTCATCAGGTACCAGGATTTGACATGGGTCGAAGATTAACCATAAACATCGTTACTTGGGATCAATTATTGGAGCAAGAAAGACTGGATTCTTAGGATGTTGCAGTGAGTAAAGAAGAATTAAATGCAAAAAATTTGAAGACGATGATCCAGAAGTTCTTGGTGAAGGCTGACTATTGCTTAAGGAGGATGAGGATGCAGAGCGAACCCGAGTCAAAGGCAATTCTATAATTGAGGGGGAGCCCGACATGGCTAAGGATGATGCAACTTCTGCTCAATCGACTTGCCAGCCTATACTAACGTCAGGAATAATCATTCCGCCTCCTCCAGCTCAAGGCTATGAAGGAATAGAGGAGTGTTACCGTGATGAACCGGGCCTTGGCCCGCACAAACCTCTAACTTCTATTTCTGAAATAAAGACTCCTTCAACTCCCGGGGATTGCTCTACTGAAGACATTCCTTTATTTTCTCCTCAGTTTCAAAAGTCATTATGGCATATCGCCTTGCAGTAAAGTTTCCAATCGGGAGACCCATTACTAGGCGAGGACTAACAGTCATTGCTCTTCCTGCTTTAGGCGCACCTTTGTCCAAGGAAGCTCCCGAAGCAGAAGCGGAGAGAAAGCCTTAAGTGCCCACTGGCGATGACATGACCCGAGTGGAAAGGATGATAGATGCCTTTAAAAACCTAGATGGAAAAGAGGCTCACACCGAAGGCGACGATGATGTAATCTATACCGGTGAGTCTAGGAAGTCTGGATCTTTGTTCATGGATGAGTTAAAGGCAATGTACAAAGGGAAACTTGTTGAGATTAAAGCTGAGTCGGTGTCAGGGCCTATTTCCATTAATCCTTTACAAACCATCCCTCCTGGCATTGAGGTGACGATCGAGCAAGCCAATATCCCTTTTCGAGAAAAACGTTCCAAGAAGAAAGACGACCACCCACATTAGGGGCTAACAAGTCTTCTAGTAAGAAGTCTCAAAAGCTCTTGCTTATGGAGTTCAGAGCTCAAGAAGAAGAAGAAAAAAAGCCAAAAACTTGATGGCTATTTGTTGCAACTATTGTTTTGTTGGCCTGCGGTTGTTTGTGCGAGTGTGTTCCTTGTGCTTTTGACTTGTATAAACTGTCATTGTAAATAAAGTGATTATTTTATTTGCAAGTTTATCTTGCCTTCCATTCAAATATACTTATGATTTAATTTTTGCTAAGTCTCGTTTATCTCATAACCTATCTTGCTTAGAATGAGCAAGACTTAACTTATAAGTTGTCTCATTCAAAATGAGTAAGTGTCGTAGTTTGGAGGTATAGTGTACATGTCCTCGATTAACTTTGAATTACATGCATAAATAGAGGCATGTTCGAAGTTAATTTTAATTCTACGCTTGTGCCCCTAATATCGGTGGGGGTCAAGCTAAGTCCATTGGATGTCCGATCCTTAAGTCTTTATACTCTCCAGTCTCCCGTTATTAATTCGGGTTAGAGTTGCGGGTTAAGAGGTCATAAGTCATGGTGCGTCGTTCACGCTTACCCAATCGTTTTATGCTCTCTCTAAAGTCGTGAGAGCTAGAGTTGGGTGTGCGAATGGTTGTTTCACATTCATCTGGACATCGTTCCTACTCTTGAGTCATTAAAGTGTGGATTCCCCTATCGAGCGTCGGAGCCAAGCTCGAACTTTGTTAATGCTTATCCAACTAGCCGTGAAGTGCAGTGAGCTTATTGAAACGTAAGATCATAAACGTCATTGGGGAATGAGTCCTTCCCCTTTTCAAGTTTTGGCATAGGGGTTCGAATCGCAACACTTAGCCATATTATTATACACAGTCACAGAGCATTGACGGAGATTTTATTTATAACATAATGACAATCAGTGAGTCATGCCTTATTGCATATTCTGAAAGTGAAATGATATTTACAAAATTATAGAAATAAAAGTTTAAGTCAAATAATGTTGCAGACACTCAGCATTCCATGCCCTCGCAATTCAGTCGCCATCAATAGTCATTAGCCTGAAAGCTCCGTTATCAAGCTTCTATCGGATGACATAAGGTCCTTCCTATTTCAGGCCCATGTAGATAGAAGCAGGAAAGACATGCTTCAAGAAAAGATCACCAGACTTAAAGGTCCTAGGTCGAACCTTCTTATTATAGTATAGGGCGACCCGATGTATGTGCGTTGAGGCATGCAAGTCAGCCTCCTCTCTCTACTCGTCAGTCATGTCAAGCGATTCCAAGAGAACTGTCTTATTAGTCAAAGGATCATAGTATGATGTTGATGAGAAGGGACTTCAAGCCCTACCAATATAACCTCTTCGGGGCCGTAAGACATGGCGAATGAAATGTGAACAGTCGCTAACTTATGGGTTGTTCGGTATGCCCAAAGGGCCAAAGGTAGTTCATTAACCCACTTTTCTCTAGCCTACTCCAGTCTCTTCTTCAAGATGGACTTTAAGATTTTGTTTACGGCTTCAACCTGTCCATTCAATTGTGGGTGTGCAACTGTAGTATACTTCTTCTCAATGCGATTATGTTAGCAGAACTCTTAAATTTCGTACTATCGAATTAGGTCCCGTTATTAGTTATGATAGTCCTAGGAAGTCCAAATCGACATATGATGTTTCTAATGATGAAGTTGATCATCCGCTTTGTTGAGATCATGGTCAATGGTTCAGCTTTGACCCACTTCATGAAATAATCGACTGCCATGATCGCATACTTCGCTCTACCCCCGTATATCAAAAGGCCGCTGATCATATCTTCTCCCTACATTGCGAATGGCCAAGGAACAACCATCCGAGTAAGCTGAGTTGGCGGGGATTTCAAAATCTTGGCAAATCTCTAGCATTTTTCGCAGCATCGTAAATAATCAACCGCATCTCGGTTGACAGTAGGCCAGAAGTAGCCATACCGAAGTGTCTTCTTTACCAAAGTTTCCCCTCGGTATGATCACCACATTCGCCTTCATGCACTTTATACAGTACTCGCCTGGCATTGTTGTGAGCTACACACTGAAGCAGAGGGAGGGAGAAACCCTTTCGATACAACATATCTTCCTGAATAATGTATCTTGAAGATTTACATAAGGGAGTGTTCTTCTTATTCTTTTGTTCAAGTAGGATTCCCCATGCAAGAGAAAGTTCTTGATAGGAGTCATCCACGATTCTCTTTTACTCTCGACATTCAATACCCAGTTTCATCTAATCTATGCTGGGGGTAGCCAATGTCTCTATCGTGATCGACTCCGTTTGCACTGGATTCTTTGAGCCGACCGGCTTTGCTAGCGGGATGTAAGAGACGTTTTAGTAGTCGAACCAAACTAATATCCCTTTCACTCAATCAAGACAGGCAGAAAGTCATACCCCCATTGGTTTGTAATTCCCTCCTGGTCTGAAATACAACAACTCGTGAGTCATAGAAAATGTCAACAATGTTGACTCCGAACTCCTTCGCAAGTTTCAGCCCGACAATTAAGGATTCATACTCGGCTTCATTATTGGTTGTTGGGAAGTCCAACCTCAATGCATAACAGACCAATCAATCCTCAGGAGTCAGTAAAACAACTCTGACATAAGAGCGTCAATCGTTTCGGTCTTTATCTATGAATAGCTTCCATATTTACGGTTGACAGGTAAACCTCTTCGATGGTATCATCTGGAGCAGTGAATTCCATGATAAAGTTTGCCACTGCATGTCCCTGATTTGCTCGTCTAAGAATGAATGCAATATCATACTGACTTAGTTGAATATTCCATTTAAGTAACCTTCCAGACACCTCAGGTCGCTTAAAGACCTATCGTGGTGGCTGGTCAGTGTACACTTTGATGGGATGATTTTGAAAGTAGTGGCACAACTTCCTCGAGGCTACCAGGAGGTTGTAAGCGAGCTTTTAAATCTTTGAGTAGTTGTGTTTTCCCCTCGTTAACCTCTGGCTTACACTACACACTGGCCGCTGAACCCGATTTTCCTCATGAATGAGTGCTAAGCTGATGGCATGTAAGGATACCAACAAATACACGAATAAGTACTCGTGATCGATCAAATTAAATAATATTGGAGGTCTCTCCAGATGATTTAGTAACTTTTTGAATGCTTCGACATAGTCTAATATCCAAGCAAAGTTGCGCTTCTCTTTCTTTATCAGGTCAAAGAAAGGAATGTATTTGTCGGTTGTCCTAGATATAAACTTGTTCAGGGCTGCCACCTTTCCGTTCATGCTCTACACATCTCTGATCTTCCAAGGCTCCTGAATATCCCATATGGCTTTTATCTGTTTGGGGTTGACCTCAATGCCTTGAAAGCTAACAATGAAACCTGTAAACTTTCCGAAGCAATGCCAAAAGAGCATTTAAAAAGGTTGAGTTTCATTCTGTGTTAATGGGAAATATTGAACATTTTTGCCAAGTCATCCACATGGTTGGCTTATTGTCGTGATTTAACAAGCATGTCGTCCACGTATGCTTCCATCGACTTTCCAATTTGATTCTGAAATATGCAATTAACCAATTGCTGATATGTTGCTCAAGCATTCTTTAGTCCGAACGGCATAACCACGTAACAACATAATTCAAGGTCCTTTATAAAGATAGTGTGCTTTTGGTCCAACACGTGCATTGGGATTTTATTATACCCAAAATAAGCATCCATGAAGGAAAGAAGTTCATTCCCAACCATCGAGTCCATGAGCTGGTCAATTTTCTAAAGAGGAAAGTTGTCTTTGGGGCAGGATTTGTTCAAATCAGAGAAATCAATGCAAGTATGTCAATTCCTATTAGATTTATTTACAAATTTGATACCTACTTGAGCTACATTGAGTCTCGGATGAACCCATTACTCTTTATCCTTTCTACTTTTTTCCTTCAAAGCTGCCGACCTCTCAGGACCAAGTATATGTCCAATCTGCTTCACAGGAACATACTCCGGGTCAATGTTCAATGAATGACTCATAATGGTTGACGATATCCCGTGCATATCATCATGGGTCCAAGCAAACACATTAAGGTTCGTGTGGACGAAGTTAGTCAGTTCGCTCGTCCGAAGGGTCCCGAGGTGAGATTTGGTCTTCAAGACCTTAGAAGGATCATCATTATCGATCAAGATCGCCACCACCGTTTCACTGGGGTCTCCCTTTGGTATCCTGGCTCTTCGTATTTCCTTGGATCAATCTCCTTGAATTGGTCGCTATGCTCTTTAGAATAGGAATTTTCTTTACTTGTTATGCGGTCGCATCTCGAATATGAAGTGAATTATCGACAGCTTTTCCTTTCTCCTTGCTATGGGCATCTTTCCACTCAGTCAAGTAGCATGCTCGTCCTGCTACCTGGTCTCTTCGTACAACACCGACTCCATTCTCAGTCAGAAACTTCAAGATTAGGCACAAAGGAGCTATGTATATTTGGAATTCAATAAGGGTCGGTTGGCGCAAAAAATCATTATATGGAGAGTTTATGACTAGCATAAGAAACAGGAGGATCCACACTCTCCTATAGTCTCCCTCACTAAATTCTACCAATAATTCAACCCTCTCTACCAGTTCATTAGTTGTGCCGTTAATGTCGTGAATCCTGGCCTTACATGGTTTCATATCCTTCGCCACCAACATTATCTGTTCATAGGCGCTTTCAAACAAAATATTCACGGAACTTCCACAACCACTAAGGACTTTCCGTACTAATGTTGGGCCAATCATGGCTAAACAAGAGGGTCAATACTTGGGCTCCCACTCCGTCAGCTTCACAATTATGGAAGACGATATCATCCATCATCATCCTCTGCCGCTTTACAAGAGAAGTCTCATCTACGGTGTTGCACTCTTCAGTGTCAACATGTTTCACAGTGTTTGCATAATGTTCCATAGTATGAAGACTAAAATCCATCGAATGTGGTCCTCGATGGTATTTATAACAATTCCTTTGTTTCCAGGTTGGGCGGTAGCTCTAGAAGCTGCCTGACTTTCACGTTTGAGGTCTGGAGTTCCCTGCCCCTGCCCCGAGGGGAAATCTTGTACTCACCCAATTTACCCTCACAAATCAACTTCACCATAATACCCTAGAGATGACGACATTCATTGGTCGTCTGATCGTATATCTCATGGAATAAGCAAAACTTCATTGTCTGCACTTCCTTCTCCGTAGACTATCGTTGAGGAGGATTCTTTATTGCGTCATATTGCATGTATCCAATTACACATTCTCTAAAGTGTCATTTAAGGGTGTGTAATTGTCGAAAGTTTGAAATCGGGGTCGCTTCTTAACATCCCCTTTTTGACTATGGCGTATTCCATTGTTGTTCTTGCAATGATTATTACTCATTTTGTTTTGATTTTGGACATTGACCTTGACTTTTCTGGATTTCTCTCTAGATTGCTTCACTGCCATGTTACTCTGAACAACCTAATTCACCGTGTCATAGATTGTTTTCTTTCGGTTCTAGTTTGCCCTTTCAATCTGCAAAAACATGTTAGTGTTTTCATAAAACTAATGCAAAGTTGAGGGAGGCTTCCCAGTTAATTTCCTCCTAAACTCAATTTCTAGATCGATACCATTAACTAGCACCATTAGTATCATCTAAGGATTTGGATTACTGATTTCCTTAACAGCAGTATTGAAATGTTCAAGATAGTCCTTGAGCGATTCTTTGCAGGCTTTGATTCACACGGGACAAAGCCATAACGTGCTTTGACTTAATGGCATGAAGACGGAACATGTTCATGAATTTTTTACTCTGGTCGTTGAAATTCGACACTGGTCTAGGAGGTAATCGAGCAAGCCACATTAGAGAAACTCCATCAAGACAGATAGGAAACATTTTACATTTTATGGCATCTGGGGCCACGGTCGAATCCATATACCATGTATATCTCATTTAAACAGAGATTGTAGGGTGAGAATAGATATCTATTTAAAAAAGAGATAAAAGATGTACAACATGTGATTGAATGTGTATCTTGTAACCGAGATGATAATGAAATCACCGATTAAAGTGGATGTAGGCCAAAACTAAGGCCGAACCACTATAAACGCTCTCTACTTCTGCTATTTTCCACATTTGCTTGCTCTTAACCTTGTTTGCATAGAATTAAAGTGTTAATACCCATCATCTGGTGTTAGCATCCATTTTGATTGTTAGCATTTTTGGCGTCCAACGTGGGGCTCGAACCCGAGACCACAAGGTTAAGAGCCTTAGTTGAGGAAAAATTGTTGAAGCTTGATCTTTCACTATAGATCCATGAGATCTAAAAGTCAGGCCCATTCAAAGGGTGTCTATGAAGCTAAGAAAAGTTGTATTATATAATGGAACTGTTAAAGAAAGGAAGTAAATCCGCTAGAGTTTTCGAAAATGATGTTGCAGCCACTTCTCAAACTAATCACCCGAATATTGCTCAAACTTCGGGAGTTGGAGTAACCCGAGATGAATTGGATGCAGTTGTCGCCAAAATGCAAGCCTCAAATAAAGCTTTGACGGACATGCTGGAAGCTCTTTTGACTGCTCAAGCCAATCCGAGAAATCAAGAAGTTGAGGATGACATGGAGGATAATGCTGATTCTTCTACGTTGGATCGCAATCATGATTACTACGTAGAGGAAGTGGAAGAGTTGTATGACGATGTTAGTATAAGGGTCAAAGCAAATGCCGCGAATCGTTCCGGAAAGCATACTTCTCAAAAAATGGCAAGTCCTACCGAAGGTGTGACACCCCACGTCCGTTAATGTCACTCTTTATCAGAATGCATTAAGTTTCGTGAAGCGTTATAGGTAAACAGAAATATAAACATTACAAGACAGATATAAACAACGGAATTAAAACTTTACTAAATAGAAAAGCTTCATGGTTCAAACCCAATTACATAATAAGTCTGGAATACTAAAAACATAAAACTTCTGCCTTGTACAAAAATCATCATCAAAGTACAATGATATAAAAAGAGCATAATCCCCAAAACATAGCCACAGAAGAGAAGATACAAAATCAACCAGTACACCTAAGCAGCTCCAAGTAGAAAACATGAATCCTGATCAAGCTTGAGTATTCCCACCCTGAGAACCTTGGGGGGGGGGAGAAAGAAGAGGAAACAAAATGGGTCAGACATAATGTCTGGCGAGTCCAATTACTTTTAGCATATAAATAAGTAAAAGCATAATGACAAGCATATAAGTTGGAGAGGGAAAATAGTGGCATAAGGCAGGTATAACAAGATAAACAGGATAAATAGAACAGACCATGCATTTCGCTTCTCTAATACTTTTCTCTGTACCAATACTAGTATAACAAGAACAAGACGATCCTAACAAGTGCAAGATGGTAGACGTAGGTGTACTTCTAGTGAGAGGTTTTACCCTATACAATAACAGGTAGCCCAATAGAACTGATAGGTGTTAGCCCCCAACGACAATAATGGGTTCCTAAACAAGCAAGACTAGATGTACCCTAATTACTACCCCCAATCGATTGGCTCCCCAGTCCTTACCCTGTGTAGGGCCCACAGTAGGATGTATCACTTCCTAAAGTGGCAACCCATTGTTTACAAGATGAGCACAAACCATATCTATAAGTGTCACGACGTCTTAATCTCCCTGGATCGGACCCATGCACGCACATAACCCCATTGAAATGCACCGCCAACAATGTCCCTTAGATGGACCTCTAACAACCAACTCAGTAAGTGTGCCCTAACCCCGACCTAGTTCGGGGTTCTCCATTTGATACCAATATTGGTTATTGATTGGTACGGGCCCCACACGCTGGATGATACAACCTTCCCCCTAGGCTTGCATTCCCACTACTAAGATTTCAATAGGTTATGCCTACCAGTTTAACAAGACTGCATAACCTCAATGGGTTAAGTTTGTCGGGTTTGTATGTATAACCCGTCCCCACATATTTAACAAGATTAACTTAACCCTCCCGCTGCTTCAAGCAAGTTTACTTAACCCTCACTCTAATTAACAGGTTCATGTAGTCCTTATGGATTCAAACATGTTAAGTATCACTAGTTCATCACCATTCATTCATTGATGGTTATTAATGCGATAAACCTCCCACATTAAGTCTACCACTTGTGGATGCTGGATATGCTGGTTGGGTCCGGGCAGACTTCTTCCACAAGTTGGACTTAACCTCGTGTCTTTGTACGTTACGTGTTTATCCACTTAGACCACTCACATTAGATTTACCACATGTGGACGTTGGATATACCGGGCGGTTCCGGGAAGGCATCTACCACAAGTGTATTATAACCTCGTGTCTAAGCGCGGTTACAATTTTTAATTACTGTAAATCTAGGCTTTTTCATTATTAAACAATTATCACGTTTTATCATGCCCAAAATCCACGTCCGTTCTATGATACAAATTATGCCCCAGACTAAGGTTTAGATCAAGATATAGATTATGCCCCCAAATCTCAAGTTTTGGCTCAAGGTACAAATTATCCTCGAAATTTCCAATCATGTTTTACAATATGAATTATGCCCCAAATTAATCATTCCCAATCGTTCCCAATTTCATGCGTTCGTTTATTTCAGCGACGTGCCTAGGCTCGAAGGTAGCCTGGCTATAAAAATAACAAGGGAAGGAGGGAGAGAAGAGAACAAGAATAGGCATAATGAATAAAGCTGGCATATGATGATAGAACTGGTCATACTAACAGAATAGGCATACAATGGCATAATTAGGCAAACTAACATAATAGGCATATGGTGACATGATTGGGCAAACTAACATGATAGGGATATTATGAACTGACATATAAGATCTAAACAGTAAATTAGATATACAAGTAATGAAAGATCTGTTATGATTCGAATTACTAATAGGCATAGATGTAGATCCAAACTTATAAACATGCCAAGATTACATTTTAGGCGTTTATATCTAAAAATAACATAGACTCACTATGATTGGATATAAAGAACGGAGAATTGATTGTAGATGATGTAGCACATAACTTTGAATACGTGTAACTTGTTGTTGAAGGAGAATAGGATAGACCAAACCGAGTTGGGGCAACACCTCAATGTCTCCATTGATTTAGATGAATAAAACAATTGGATTAAGGTACTTTATTGTGACGACCCGCCCCGCACCAGCCGACATTTCCCTTGAAATGCGTTGTGCCAATGTCCAACTAGCATGGAACGGTCGTCAAAAGAAAGGGATTTGAAACTATGAATCATCAAAGAAACTGTAGTATATCTCACAGCGCATGGAATAAAATATAATAATAACATAACTTGACATAAAATAGGAGAGACAGTGCGTAAGCTGAAAACTAAATCATCATAGCAGCGGAATCCAAAATACAGCTTATGATCCAAACCATCATTTTTACAACTTCAAAAAACTGTCTCTAAAGCAAAATAGAAAAGGTACACTACTAATGCCCAAAGTAGCGACCAACAACAACACACGGAGAATATATGTAAATAGTACGTGGAAGCCTCCTGCTCGTCTCCGGACAGCTACTCGAGAATACCACCTAACGTGTCTCTAGTCTGCTCGTTTAGAAGCACCTATAGTAATAAGAAGAGACATAAAACTCTAGGTCAGACAAAAGTCTGGTATGAGCGATAGCAGCAAAACAAATCAATAACAGGTATAAATAATCATACCTGGACCTGGACCTGCAACCAAAGAGTTAGCACAACAAGATGTACAATACTCTAAGGTAACACTAACATATGGTGTAAAGTGGAAGTGTACATATCATGGTGATAACAAACATCAAACATAGCAATCATCCTCACATCTCTCACTTAGTGCGTAAAGCGTACGATATCCACCACTTTAATCAGCAAATCTTTTGCTATGACCACTTTGCCCTTGGGAGTCTTAATGCCCCAATTACGCCGGTCCATAGCCACTAATCTTTTGCTATGATTACTTTGCCCTTAGGAGTCTTAATGACCACATTGCGTTGATCCCTGGTCATGCTACGATCACTTTTCCCTTGGGAGTCTTAATGACCCCATTGCGTTGATCCGTAGCCACTAATCCGTCTCTCAGTGGTGAGCCAAAACTATAGATATCGATAACCCCTTTGAACACGTCCCGCAACAAAGCCCAACTCATGAAGTTAACTCGTTGGTTCCTATTTGGGTCCCGAGTAATAATCTTTTATTTGGACTTTCTTTGCATCTCGGGTTTTGGTCTCCCCCGGTTTGGTTCGGAAAACAAGCTTCCATTCTGTTCGATCTTCTTCTCCTTGTTCGGTTCGTGGGTCTCCACTCGTGACGCAAGAGGCTAGAGTAGTTCATCCAGGTCAGGTCGGCTGTGCACTTCAATTAGAGGGAGGCAACCGGTTCGTGGAGCTCGAGTGGTACCCTGGTTCGTGGCATCGATTCGGGATCGGGCCTCCTGGCTCAAGCAACGGCTCGTGGGTGCATAGGCCGAGCCAGTTCGTGGGTCTTATCTGATCCGATTCGGGTGGTGCTTCGGCTCGTGGTGTCTATACCATGGGCGGGCCGTGGTATCATGATCACGAGCCAGTCGGCTTGTGGGGGTGCTTCATGATCTAGGGGCAGGGGTGGGGTCTGACCAATTTCCTGCAACTTTTCCAGCGAGCTATTTATGCCATATGACGGCATTTTCGACCATTCTAACATTGCTAAACAATCATAAAGCATTCCAAACAATAGTAATAACATATAGGATCAACCATAAACAACAATTTAACATGTTAATATGGATCAAACATACCCAAAACCCATGTTTTCCCCTTAATCGTGTTTAACTATATCTAGCAATAGAATTAGTAAACTTAATCCAAATTAACCCAAATTTTCAACAAAGGCATAAAATAATATTTTAGAATTTTTACATATTTTGTTAGATTTTTATGATGCATAATTTCGTTAATTGACACTAATCGCTCCAAATTAGCCGTAATTTGTGAATAAAAGTGCAAATCACTCACCTTAGCCATAAACAAATCTCAGATCTGAAAATATTTCTGATTTGGTTCGAATTCCAATGCAACACAGCAGCTCTACCTCCAATTTGATGTTAAATTGCCTTGATTTGATGTTGGTTAGTTTAATATATGATTAAAAGGTGATTTAGGAGTGATTTAGAAGATGAAGGCCATTGCTAAGGTTCAAGGAGTGTAAGTGGCGGCTAAAAAACTGAAATGAAATGTTTTCCCAAACTCTTTCAGCCCTCCAATAACACTAATCCCGAAATGGGTTATGGGCTTAGCTGTTAATCATGCCGTTAAGCCCAATTAAGTTGTTTTTCCATCTTTAATCCTTATTTTAGCCATATCTCACAAATGGTAAGTCCGTTTGATTAATGTGACCACTCTACGGAAAGGTAAACCATCATCGAATCCAATGGAGGTGGTTTCAGGTCAAAACTCCTTACGAATCAAAAGTTATAGGTGAAACAAGATTCACCAGGGATAAAACGATCATTTAAAATTCGGCAAAAATCATGAACATGGGAAATGACCCCAATAGTCGTTTCCCAAAGTTACACGACCATACAAATTCGTATGTGAATGAAATAAATATTCTATGATCCTTCGATGCATAGAATGCGGGTCGTTAAGCTCTCCCTCCCTTAAGAAATTTCACCCTCGAAATTCCTTAATCAAGAAAACAACCAAAAGGTCCCGCATGCCTATTAACCATTTACAATCAATCAAACATACATGACAAACACAACAAACCTATCTTAACATGCAGAATAACTATATTACTATTAAAACCTTACCAGGCAAAGAGTTCTGGATGCGACTTCCTTATGTTCTCCTCTGTTTCCCAAGTACAGTCATTCTCACTATCGCCCCACTGAACCTTAACCAGTTTCACCGTCTTCCTTCGAAGTTGTTTCGTATCGTGCTCGACAATACGAATCGTCCTACAACTCCCAACTGCCTCGGATTCTACCTCGATATAATCCAACTAATGTGGTGAAATAGTCATATCAGAATCGTGCACGAGCTTCCTTAACTGGGAAACATGAAATATGTTGTGAACCCTTAGCATCTTGTCAGGCAATCCAACTTTATACGCTAGATTCTCAACTTGTTCAAGAACTGGGAATGGACCAACAAACCTTGGTGCCAATTTACCTCTCCTATCAAATCGAATCACACTCTTTAACGAAGAAATATTAATGAATACCACATCGCCAACAGAGAGTTTCAAATCTCTCCGTATTTTATCAGCATAACCCTTCTGCCTATCTTGGGCAGCCTTCGTTCATTTTTGAATAACCTCAATCTTATCTGATGTTTCTCTTATTGCATCTAGTCCATGCACAAATTTCTCACCGGTTTCTAACCAACATGATGGTGAGTTGCACAGTATTCCATACAAAGCTACAAATGGATCCATACCAATACTGGACTGATAACTATTATTATATGTGAACTCAACCAGATGTAAGTGGTCATCCCATGATCCACCAAAATCCAATATACATGCCCTTAAGAGATCCTCTAATACACGATTCACCCTCTCTGTTTGACCGTCGGTTTGGGGATGATACGCAGTATTGAGGCATACTTCTGATCCTAAAACCTCTTGTAAGCTCTTCCAAAACCCACTAGTAAATAATGGATCTTGGTCATTCACAATACCTTTAGGTACTCCATGAAATCTCACAACCCAGTTTATATATAGTTCTGCTAACTTAGCTGTCGTTCTATTTGACTTGACCTGTATAAACCTTGCACTTTTGGTCAATCGATCCACAGTCACCCAAATGCTATAACGATCCGATCTAGTCCTTGGTATACCGTTAATGAAATTCATTGAGACTTGTTCCCATTTCCATTCGGGAATTTCCAGCGGTTGTAACAACCACTTGGCTTCTTTTGCTCGGCTTTAACTAACTGTCAACTCATGCACTTTGATATAAACTTCCCAATGTCTCTCTTCATCCCTTCCCAGTAGTAGGTCTGCTTCATGTCTAGATACATCTTGTTACCACCGGGATGTATAGTCAGTTTCGAGTGATGGCAATCTCTAAGCACTTCATCTCTCAATCCATTAACATTTGGTACAACTAGCCTCCCATTCTTTCGAAGCCGTCCTTCTCGATCGAGACCATACTTGTTCATTTCCTCACTATCTATACCCATTCCTACCTTGGAGATGATTTCCAATAGATTAGGATCATCCCGCTGGCTGGAGCCGATCTGATCAATTAAAGTCGGTCTGATCGTCAAACTTGCTAACATCTCTGAATCTAATTCGCACTTAGGTATGAAATCATATCCGCGATATACTCCAGTTGCCTCCATTCCAGAAACATAGCCCCCAAACTGGCATGTCTCCTACTCAATGCATCAACTACCGCATTGGCCTTTCCAGGTGTGTATGCGATATTGAAATCATATGAAGCCAAGAACTCTAACCATCTCTGATGACAAAGGTTTACATCCTTCTGGGAGAAAAGATACTTTAATGACTTATGATCGGTAAAAAACTCGAATCTTTCTCCAAATAGATAGTGTGTCTCCACAGCTTTAACGCGAATATAATCACTGCTAACTCCAAATCATGGGTAGGATATCTTTTCTCATGCAGTTTCATTTGCCGATTAACATAAGCTACAACCCTACATCCTGGCATCAGTACAACACCTAGTCTGGTACCACAAGCATCCATGTATACCATCATCTCTTCGTTCCCCTTAGGAATAACTAACACGGGTGCACACGTCAACTTTTCTTTATACTCTTGAATGCATTCTCACACCTTTCGTCCCATACAAAAGCTTGATTCTTCTTGGTCAACTGAGTTAACGATGTCACTATCTTGGAGAAGTTTTGAATGAACTTATGATAATATCTAGTTAAGTACAAGAAACTTCCCACGTCTGTTGTATTCTTGGGCATAGACCAATCTTGCATGGTAGCCACCTTCGTAGAATCCATGGCAATACCATTCTCTGAAATAACATGGCCCAAGAACCTCACTTCCCTCCTCCAAAAGTGACACTTAGAAAATTTTGCTTTCAGTTGGTGTTTCCTCAACACCTCCATCACTGTCCTAAAATGTTCCTTTTGTTCTTCCTCTGTCCTCGAGTAAACTAAGATATCGTCCACGAACACAAGAACAAACTTATTCAATTGATCCCTGGATACCCTATTCATAAGATCTCCAAAATATGTTGGTGCATTGGTCAACCCGAATGGCATGAACAACCACTCATAGAATCCAGGCGGCGTCCGAAATACCGTTTTAGGTATACTCTCAGTGGCTACTCGGAGCTGATGGAAACCTGTTGCGATATCTAACTGGGAGAACACTCTCGTTCCATTAAACTGATCAAACAAATTGTATATCCGTGGAAGAGGATACTTATTCTTCCTAGTCATCTTGTTCAACTCATAGTAATCCACACATAAGCGAAGGGAACCATCTGCCTTAGTTGCAAATACAACCGGTTCTCCCCACTCGGAAACACTCCTTCGGATAAATCCCTTCTTTAAAAGATCACTTACTTGAACCTCGAGATCTCGCTGCTCCCTTAGCGCCATACGACGAAGTGGCATCACTATAGGTCTGGCATCTTTCACTAAATCAATTTGAAACACGATCTCTCGGTATGATGGTAGTCCGGTCACTTCCCCGAAGATGTCCGGATACTCGCCACCAATAGGCACATCTGACAACTCATCATGCGGGATATCGAGGGAATTTAGAAAACTAGCCATCACCCTATCACTAGGTAGGCAACCAAGCAGTACCCTCTACCCATCGTCCGCTCTAGTGGTCACCGAAGACCCCTTACAGTCTACCACCACCCCATATCTTTAGAGCCAATTGACTCCCAAAATAATGTTGAACCCAGTAAAGCCCAAAACAAAGCAATCACAAACAAACATACATCCATGACTCGATAAGACTAAATTATGACAAATCATATTAAGGCTAGTCGAACCACCGATCGGGTTCGTCACAACTAAAGGTCTATCGATAATCCCAGGTTCCAATCCCAACCTATCTACAAGGTCACTAGATATGAAGGAATGGGAAGCTCCGATATCAAACAGTACTCGAACAGGAACATCATAAAGGGAAAGCATACCTTGAACGATGACACCCTTTCCTTTCTCCGCAGCAGTTGGGGTATTCGACGAAGAAGGGACAACGCTGATAGCATATGCTTTCACAATCTGTTTCTCTTTAGGGGGTTGTGGACATTTATCTTTGTGATGTCCCACTTGGCCGCAATTGAAGCACTTCCTGTCCGCTGGCTTTGCTCGACAATCTTTGGCATAGTGGCCCTTCTTGCCACAGCTATAACATTCAACATCTTTCTTGTTCTTCTTCTGACCATCCTTAGCTTGGTTCTGTTTCCTCATATTTTGCGAATTATTCATGCCTCCACCGCTTGCCTGCGGCTTTGGGTCCCCTGCAGATGTAATAGCAACCTCGGCCTTTGACTTAGGGTAAAAGCTCTCCGATCTCAATGCCTTTCCCACTATAGATTCGAAGGTCTCATCGATGTGGTTTATAATTCTTTTCCCCAAGTACTCTTTAAGCTATTTATGAACTTCTCGTTCTTCTTCTCGACAGTATCGAAAAGAGATAATCCATACTTCGATAAGTTATCGAATTCAGCAATATATTCCAAGACTGCCCTACCATTCTGCTTAAGCTCCAAAAATTTCCTAAACAATTCTGATTTCTGAGCAGTTGGGATAAACTTATCACTGAAGCAAATCTTAAACTGATTCCAAGTAACTTGATCCTCGGGAATATCTACTTAGCATTCCACCAATTCATAGCCCGTCCTTGAAGTTGACACGATGCCAGCTTTCTCTTCATTGCATCATCGATCCCTAAATCCTTGAAGATGCACTCACAACTATCCACCCAATCATGAACTACCATAGCCGATTCCGTTCCATGGAACAGTTTCCCACCAAGACTAGTATAATCTTTGTTAAGCTTGGCGAATTCGTCTCTAGGCGCCAGCATCGCTGCACCACGACCGTTAGCAACATTAGGAACTACTCCCTGAGCATCCCTAAGCATCTCTCTTATGAAGGCAGTAAACATCGTCCTCATATCGGGGACATTCCTATCATTGGCCCTTGAACCCATACTCCTCGTATATCGGCTCATCGTTCAATATGTAAAGAGAAAACGATTAACCATCTTCATAGTGGTGCCAGTGAAGTGCGACTTCATTCTTAGATATAATGATAATGTATATATAGCTTTTGAAAACCAAAATATCACAAATACGCGCTCTCATATACGTATATTATCTCTTCCTGGTGTCTTCCTTAGGTTAACTATGCAACCTAGGCTCTGATACCAAGTGTGACGGCCCGCCCCGCACCAGCTGACATTTCCCTTCAAATGCATTGTGCCAATGTCAAACTAGCACGGGACGGTCGTCAAAAGAAAGGGATTTGAACTATGAATCATCAAAGAACCTGTAGTATATCTCATAGCGAATGGAATACAATATAATAATAACATAACTTGACATAAAACAAACGAGACGGTGCATAAGCTGAAAACTAAAACATCATAGCAGCGGAATCCAAAATACAACTTATGATCTAAAACATCATTATTACAACTTCAAAATACTGTCTCTAAAGCAAAATAGAAAAGGTACACTACTAATGCCCAAAGTAGTGACCAGCAACAACACAGGGAGAATATATGTAAATAGTACGTGGAAGCCTCCTGCTCATCTCCGGACAGCTACTCGTGCATACCACCTAACCTGTCTCTAGTCTGCTCGTTTAGGAACACCAAGAGTAATAAGAATAGATATAAAACTCTAAGTCAGACAAAAGTCTGGTATGAGCGATAGCAGCAAAACAAATTAATAACAGGTATAAATAATCATACATGAACCTGGACCTGCAACCGAAGAGTTAGCACAACAAGATGTACAGTACTCTAAGGTAACACTAACATATGGTGTAAAGTGGAAGTGTACATATCATGGTGATAGCAAACATCAAACATAGCAATCATCCTCACATCTCTCACTCAGTGCGTAAAGCATAAGATATCCACCACTTTGATCACCAAATCTTTTGCTACGACCACTTTGCCCTTGGAAGTGTTAATGACCCCATTGCGTTGGTCCATAGCCATTGATCCTTTGCTACGATCACTTTGCCCTTGGGAGTCTTAATGACCCCATTGCACTGATCCATAGTCATGCTACGATCACTATTCCCTTGGGAGTCTTAATGACCCCACTGCGCTGATCCATAGCCACTAATCCGTCTCTCAGTGGCGAGTCAAAGCTATAGATATCGATAACCCCTTTGCACACGTCCCGTAGCAAAGCCCAACTCATGAAGTTAACTCATTGGTTCCCATCTGGATCCTGAGTAATAACCTCCTATTTGGACTTTATTTGCATCTCGGGTTTTGGCCTCCCCCGGTTCAGTTCGGACAACAAGCTTCCATTCTGTTCGGTCTTCTTCTCCTCGTTCGGTTCGTGGGTCTCCATTCGTGACGCAAGCGGCTAGAGTAGTTCATCCAGGTCGGGTCGGTTGTGCACTTCAGTTCGAGGAACGCAACTGGTTCGTGGAGCTCGAGTGGTACTCCGGTTCATGGCATCGGGTCTCCTGGCTCGAGCGGCGGATCATGGGTGCATAGGCCGAGCCGGTTCGAGGGGTGCTTCGGTTCGTGATGTCTATACCACGGGTGGGTCATTGTACCAAGATCACGATCCGGTCGGCTCGTGGGCGTGCCTCATAATCCAGGGGGTCTGACCAATTTCCTACAACATTTCTAATGAGCTATTTACGCCATACAACGGCGTTTTCGACCATTCTAACATTGCTAAACAATCATGAAGCATTCCAAACAGTAGTAATAACATATAGGATCAAGCATAAACACAAAAACAACAATTTAACATGTTAATATGGATCAAACACACCCAAAGCCTATGTTTTCTTCTTAATCGTGTTTACCTATATCTAGCAATAAAATTAGTAAACTTAATCCAAATTAACCCAAATTTTCAACAGAGGCATAAAATAATATTTTAGAATTTCTACATATTTTCCTAGATTTTTATGATGCATAATTTCATTAATTATCACTAATCACTCATAATTAGCCGTAATTAGTGAATAAAAGTGCAAATCACTCACCTTAGCCACAAATAAATCTCAAATCTGAAAATATCTATGATTTGGTTTGAATTCTAATGCAACACAGTAGCTCTACCTCCAATTTGATGTTAATTTGCCTTGATTTGATGTTGATTAGCTTAGTACATGATTAAAAGGTGATTTGGGAGTGATTTAGAAGATGTAGGCCATTGCCAGGGTTCAAGGAGTGTAAGTGGCAGCTAGAAAACTGAAATGAAATGTTTTCCAAAACCCTTTCAGCCCTCCCATTACCTAATCCCAAAATGAGTTATGAACTTAGGTGCTAATCACCCCATTAAGCCCAATTAAGTTGTTTTTCCATCTTGAATCCTTATTTCAGCCATATCTCCCAAATGGTAAGTCTGTTTGATTAATGTGACCACTCTACGGAAAGGTAAACCATCATTTGAATCCAACAAAGTGGTTTCAGGTCAAAACTCCTTGCTAATCAAAAATTATAGGCGAAATAAGATTCTCCAGGAACATAACAGTCATTTAAAATTCGGCAAAAATCGTGAACATGGGAAATGACCCCAATAGTCATTTCCCAAAGTTACACGACCATACGACTTCGTGTGCGAATGAAATAAATATTCTACGATCCTTCGGTGCGTAGAATGCGGGTCGTTACATTTATATAGCCATCAGCCAGTGAATCAGGACACACAGCATGTCTAGATTCATCAAGGGGTCGACATGGGGGTCGACACCCTTGTTGTGGTGTCGACCTTAGGTCGACACCCTTAAGGCACGAGGTCGACCCCCAACGGGCCGAGTTCCTGTGCCTTCCCGCTTCTGGTTTTCAAAATATTTTGATTGTTTTGATTGGTTATGTATATATATAATTCTCTTGTGCGTATATAAACTTCTAACCTTAATAACTTTTTCATACGATGTCCGTTTTGCACAAACTTGGTGTCTATCTTAAGCAGAATTCTGAGACGAATGCAATGGTGTAGTCTATTTTACTTAATTCCAAATATTTAATTAAGTATTCTTTGGTTTATCATTTTAATGTTCTTAGAATTACAGGGTGTTACATTCTCCCCTACTTAAAGGATTTCGTCCCCCAAATCTTTAAGTTAAGAAGAATGTATATCCTAACATCCATCATCCATCTACTCATCCACCAATCACAGGTATCAATTCTCCTTAAAAGATTTCTAATGCTTATATGAGCATATGCAAATGTGTGTGTATATGTTCCTATATTAATGCGAAAGATCAAGCGGTCCACTAGTTCAGTTGACCTCCTTAATGCAATGTATGTTAGTGCCATGAATCCAACATGTATGTAAATAATCCTATTATAACATGTAAGTTCTATATGTGTGTGCAATCATTCATCCAAATGCAACATCCATATGATGATACACCCGCTTTCATTCATTAAAAGAAGAAAAATGCACACACATTCATATGTAGTATGAGAGTAACTGAGCCGATCTAGTGCCTAATTTGTGTGTATGTGCATCCACGAGCAACCACTAACAACTACTTGCACCCACTTGCATCCATCAAACATAACATGTCTCAGACACATGCTTACACCATGGGATTCCTACCTAAACGTCGAAGATTCGATCAATAGAACGTACTTAAATGATAGAAACAAGCACGAGTAAAAGTTTTGGAAAGGAAGTTAAGAACATACCCTTGAAAAGAAAAGGATACGAATTGTCTTCAGCCTCCCAAGTTGCATCCTCTTGGTTATCTCCCCACCGAACTTTCATCAACTTGACTTCTCAGTTGCGTAACTTCTTAACTTCTGCTCCAAATTACAGGTAGGAACTCATCTAACTGTCGCCTCCCATTCCACCTCTACTTCCTCAAGCATACTTGGCTCAACTACTTCTGCGGTATCATGCAAGCACTTCCTTAAATGAGAAATGTGGAAAACATCATGAACACCGGACAATCTCTCTGGTAGCCTGACTCTATAGGCCATTTGGCCAGTCCTTTCTATTAGGGAAATGGCCCAACAAATCTCGGTGTCAATTTCCCTACAGATCCAAAACGAACCACATTCCTCAAAGGTGATACCTTGATGAAAACTATGTCTTCCACCTCAAACTCAATGTTAGTCCTTCTCCTATCTGCGTAGGACTTCTGCCTGTCCTGAGCTGTCTTCATGTGCCTGCGGATAAGATCAATCTTTTCTGAAGTTTCTCTAACCATCTCATGTCCAAGTAGAAGCCTTTTTGTAGATTCCCACCAACAAGTCGGTGATCTACAGGGTCGTCCGTACAATGCTTCGGAGGGTGCCATGCCAATACTAGCCTGGTGACTGTTGTTGTAGGGGAACTCTACTAAAGGAAGATGCTCTTCCTAAATCCCTCCGAAGTCAAGGACACATAGTCTTAAAAGATCCTCAAGGACTCTATTCACCCTTTATGTCTGTCAATCGGTCTGAGGATGATAAAAGGTGCTCAAACACAACTATGTACCAAACGCTTCTTGCAAGCTCCTCCAAAACTCACTAGTGAATATGGGGTTATGATCACTCATAATACTGGAAGGCACTCCATGCAGACGGAATATCTCACGAAGATAACTATTGCCAACCATGCTAATGTCCTCTTACTTTTAACAAGGATAAAATGAGCGCTCTTCGTAAGCCTATCAACTATAACCTAAATACTGGTGTTGCCTTTCTTTAATCTAGGCAAACCATCAATGAAATCCATAGAGACACTCTCCCACTTCCACTATGGGACTTCCAAAGGATGAAGTAAACCATTGGGCTTCCTTTGCTCAGCCTTGACTTGCCGACAAATCAAATATTGAGAAACAAACTCCGCCACATCTTTCTTCATCCCAGCCCAATAGAAAACCCTCATCATATCTCTATACATCTTATCACCTCCTGGATGAATAGTCATCTTAGAATGATGGGCTTTCTCAAGGACTGTCTTCAACAAACTCCCAACTCGGGGAACGTAAAGCCTTCCATCTCGTCGTAACCACCCTGTATCGTCTGTGGAATATCTACTGAGGTGACTAGAAGTCTCCCCTCTATTGAGGCTATCCAAGATATCTGCTAGCTATTGGTCCTCTCGCTACGAAGTCCCAATCTGGTCCAGTAGAGTAGGTCGCACCTCTACTGATGCCAATACACCAGGTGTAAACTCGGTGGAGGGTCTAAAATCAAAATTCGATATAAACTCCAAGCTTTTCCTCTCCATAAACAGAGGAATCAAAGTCATCCTCTGCTTACTTAATGCGTCTGCCACCACATTACCCTTGCCAGGGGTATAAGCAATCTCAAAATCATAGGACGCTAGGAACTCCATGCATCGTTGTTGCCTTAAATTAAGATCCTTCTTCGAGAATGAGTTCTTGAGAGATTTATGATCGGTGTATAACTCGAACTTCTCTCCAAGTAGATAATGGCGCCAAGTCTTAAGTGTGAATACTATGGTAGCTAACTCTAAGTCATGGGTAAGATAGTTCTTTTCATGAACTCTTAGCTGTCGACCTCCATAACATACTACCTATCCTTCTTGCATCAGAACCGCACCAAGCCCTGTACCACATGCATGAGTGTACACTGTGAACACTTTGTTCCCATCGGGCAAGATCAAGACTGGGGATGTTGTCAGAGCCCTCTTCAATCGCTAAAAAGCATCGTCATACTCTATATCCTAAGAAAATGCCAGATTCTTCTTCGTCAGTCTGGTGAGTGGGGCTAATATCTTTTTGAAGTCCTTAATGAACTTCCTTTAATAGCCAACTAAACCAAGAAAACTCCTCACTTCCATTGCATTCCTTGGGATCTTCCAACCTTGAAATGCAACTACCTTCGCGGCATCTACTGCTATTCCATCTTTAGAGACCACATGCCCTAGAAATATCACTTCTTTTCTCCAAAAATGACATTTGGAGAATTTTGCCTTAAGTTGGTGCACACAGAGAGTTTTCAAAACCTCCCTTAAATGTCGGGCATGCTCTTCCTCGCTCTTCGAGAAAATCAAAATTTCATCAACAAAGACCACAACGAACTTAATTAGAAACTCCCAAAACACCCAACTCATCAGATCAACAAAATAGGCAGGTGTATTCGTCAAACCCAAAGGCATAACGAGCCACTCGAAGAAACCATCTGGATTTCTAAAAGCGGTCTTGTCTATATTGTCCTCGGCCAAGCTCAACCGATGAAACCCCGTGGCCAAGTCTAACTGAGAGAAAACAGATGCACCGACAAGCTGGTCAAACAAAATATCTATCCTCGGAAGTGGTTACCTATTCTTCTTAGTGAGTTTATTCAACTCTCTATAGTCCACACATAAGCAAAGTGAACCATCCGCCTTAGTGGCGAATACTACTGGAGCACCCCATTCAGATATGCTTCGCCTACTAAACTCTTTCCCAAGTAGCTCCCCTACTTACTTGTTGAGCTCCCTCCTTTCTCTTGGAGCCATATAGCGCACAGACAATGCAACTGGCTTTGCATTGTCCACCAAGTATATACAGATATCAATCTCGCACCTCGAAGGTAATCCCCAAACTTCCTCAAAACATCAGGATACTCACGGACTACTGGTACAGATCGTAAATCATCGATAGATTCATTAAGCAACTCTAGGAAACTAAGCATGACAACCCTTTAGGGTCACAAGAAAACTTGAGGGTCCTCCTATGGCAAGTCAAAAGTCTAACGACCCTCCTCTCGCAATCCATATTGGCACCATACATGGCTAGTCAATCCATCCTATAATCAAACCATGGCCCGTGAAACCAAGCACATATGCATCGCATTCAAATTCGACGCCTGACAAAGATATTCCCAAACCCCGACAAATCATAGACAGATGAGCCGTACCCCCAATGGGGTTTGAGACAACAATGTGATCCAAAACCATACTAGTACTAAGGTGCAGAGACTCAACCAAAGAATCGGATATAAAAGAATGCGAAGCACCAGAATCAAAAAGAGTTCCAACTGGATGATTGGAAAGAGAAATCAAACCTTCAAAGGAAACTTTCTTACCTCTATCTGTCATGTTGGCTATGAGAGCATGCACCTGCCCTCCAGAAGATCCTGCCCTTTGACCTTGTTCATGCTTCTTCGGACAATCCTTAACAAGATGTCCGACCTCTCCACAATGAAAACTGGCGTTCTTTCTTTTCTTACAATCCTTGATCACAAAACCCTCGCGTCTGCAATGATGACATTTCCTCTTATCTCGAGCTTTGTCATTCTTACCGTCCTTCTTTTGTTGCTGTTGTTCTTTCTTAGGCCACACTTTCTTGTTTTGTGTTTCCTCAACCTTAGACACTTTATTTTCACCCATATATTCCTCATGCATTAGTGCCATATCAACTAATGTCTCAAAAGTAGCTCCCATATGTGACATAGCCAACCCATGGAGGGGTTCATTCAATCCTGTAGCAAACCTCAAAGCTTTCTTGAGTAGGGTATCCATTACTTCCAAACCAAACATCGCAAATTAATTAAACTTATTAACATACTCCTCAACAAACATGCCTCCCTGCTTAAGTGCCGAAAACCTTTCCATTTTCATACTTTGCTCAGCTTGAGAAAGAAACTTCATTTCGAATCTCTGTGGGAAATCATCCCAAGTCTCGAGTGGATGCTCTGCTTGCGTCACTTCCCACCAAAATGAAGCCTCGTCTTTCAGCTGCCAAACAACTAACTGAATCTTCCTACGATCGTCAACTTCGAAAATTCCAAACAAATCCTCTGTCTCTTTGAGTCAATTCCTTGCTTATACAAAAGTCTCAGTTGCTCGGAATGGATTTCCACCCATAGCACATAAATCTTTGCATATCTTAGAGAAATTATCAGCATGCGGAGGAGGAGGAGGAATAGTGGCTACAACTGTGGGAGGGGGGTCTGCTTGGCCTTCGGCAGGTGTCGTAGCCTCAAGATACCTACGAAACCAAGCTGGTATCTGAATGCCCTTAGGAATATTAGGTTCCCTAAACATGCTGAAAAGAAAAGGGATTCAAACAGAGAATCGAAAGATATTTCATATGGCTTTGAGGAGTATGTTTTTCAAAATAGACTTTTCTTTTGCAAATGCTTTCTTTTAAAACCATTTTGAAAACAATATTCAAAATCTTTTATCCGATCTGGTAACCTTCAGCTCTGGTACCAAATGTGGTACCCCACGTCCGTTAATGTCACTCTTTATCAGAATCCATTAAGTTTCATGAAGAGTTATAGGTAAACAGAGACAGAAACATTACAAGACAGATATAAAATAACAACGGAATCAAAACTTTATTAAACAGAAAAGCTATATGGTTCAAACCCAATTACGTAATAAGTCTAGAATACTGAAAACATAAAACTTCCGACTTGTACAAAAATCATCATCAGAGGACAATGATATAAAAAGAGCATAATCCCCAAAATATAGCCATAGAAGAGAAGATATGAAATCAAGTAGTACATCTAAGCTGCTCCAAGCAGAAAAAAGAATCCTGATCAAGCTTGAGTATTCCTACCCAGAAAACCTGGAGGGAGGGGGGACGGAAGAGAAAGAAGAGTAAATAAAACGGGTTAGACATATTGTCTGGCGAGTCCAGTTACTTTTAGCATATAAATAAGTAAAAGCATCATGACAAGCATATAAATTGGAGAGAGAAAACAGTGGCATAAGACAGGTATAACAAGATAAACAGAACAAATCATGCATTGCGCTTCTCTAATACTTTTCTCTGCACTAATACTGGTATAACAAGAACAAGATGATCCCAACAAGTACAAGATGGTAGACGTAGGTGTACTTCTGGTGCGAGATTTTATCCCATACAATAACAAGTAGCTCAGTAGAACTGATAGGTGTTAACCGTCAACAACAATAACATGCTCCTAAACAAGCAAGACTATATGTACCCTAATTACTACCCCTAATCGATCGGCTCCCTAACTCGTAGATACCATGTGTCGGCCCCATAGTAGGATGTATCATTCCCTAAAGTGGAAACCCTTTGTTTACAAGATGTGCACAAACCATATCTACAGGTGTCATGGCATCTTAACCTCCCTGGACTGGACCCATGCATGGACATGACCCCGTCGGAATGCGCCGCTCACACCGTCCCTTAGATGGATCTCTTACAACCAATTTAGTAAGCGTGCCCTGACCCCGACCTAGTTTGGGGTTCTCCGTTTGATACCAATATAGGTTACTGACTGGTACGGGTCCCACACTCCGGATGATACAAGCTTCCCCCTAGGCTTGCATTCCCACTACTAGGATTTCAACAGGTTATGCCTACCAATTTAACAAGATTGCGTAACCCCAACAGGTTAAGTTTGTCTGGTTTATATGTATAACCCGTCCCTGCATATTTAACAAGATTAACTTTACCCTCCCAATCATTCCCAATTTCATGCATTTGCGTATTTCAACAATAGGCCTAGGCTCGGAGGTAGCCTGGCTATAAAAATAAAAAGGGAAGGAGGGAGAGAAGAGAACAAGAATAGGCATAATGAATAAAACTAGCATATGATGATAGAACTGGTCATACTAACGGAATAGGCATACAGTGATGTGATTAGGCGAAGTAACGTAATAGGAATATGGTGACATCATTAGGCAAACTAACAGGATAAGGATATTATAAAGAGACATATGAGATCTAAACAGTAAATTAGATATACAACTAATGGCAAATCTGTTGTGATTCAAATTACTAATAGGCATTGGCTTAGATCCAAACTTATAAACATGTTAAGATTACATTTTAGGCGTTTATATCTAAAAATAACATAGACTCACTGTGATTGGATCTAAAGAATAGAGAATTGATCGTAGATGATGTATCACAGATCTTTGAATACATATAACTTGTTATTGAAGAAGAATAGGCTAGATCAAACTGAGTTGGGACAACACCTTGTTGTCGCCATTGATTTAGATGAATAAAATAATGGGATTAAGGTCCTTTATATAGCCATTAGCTAGCGAACTAGGACACACAACAGGTCCAGATTCATTAGGGGGGTCGACATGGGTGTCGACACCCCTGTTGTGGTGTCGACCCATAGGTCAACACCCTTAGGGCACAAGGTCGACCCCCAATGGGCCGAGTTCCCGTGCTTTCCCGCTTCTGGTTTTCAAAATATTCCAAATGTTTTGATTGGTATTGTATATATATAATTCTCCTATGTGTATATAAATTTCTAACCTTGATAACTTCTTCATACGATGTCCGTTTTACGCAAACTTGGTGTCTATCTTAAGCAGAAGTCCGAGATGAACGTAATGGCACAGTACTTTTTACTTAATTCAAAATATTTAATTAAGTATTCTTTAGTTTATCATTTTACTATTCTTAAAATTATGAGGTGTTACAGAAGAGGCACTCTTCCAAACCGGCATCCGCTCTGTAGAACAACACAACGAAAATGAGTATATTTCGGAGATGATCAAGCAAATTATGAAGGAAAACTTGGCTCCAAATGAAAATGAAAGTGAGTGGGACTTCGCTCCAAGTAGAACTCCGTTTACAGAAAGGATTCGAAAGGCAAAACTTCCAAAGAAATTTGTTCCTCCAAATATGCCTGTACACAATGGTGTCTCCGATCCGAATATGTTATTGCATAAATACGGTTGTCATAGGGATGGTGCAAGGGAAACAAACGAGCTCAAGTGTCTTCACTTTCCCATCTATCTAGAAGGTATGGTTCGCCAGGCTACCACCAACGTACGTATATCAATTCGCTGACTTAGCAAGGAAGTTCAAGGTGCAATTCAGGTTTCATGCTTCAAAGTAGGGATGAGCATGGTGCGGTTTGGTGCGGTTTTGGCTTAGAACCGCACCCGGAACCGCTAGGGTGCAGTTTCTAAAAGTAGGAACCGGAACAAAAACCGTTGGTGCGGTTTTGGTTTTAAAAGTGCGGTTTTGGTTTTAAAAGTGCGGTTTCGGTTCAAAAACCGTTTGACCAAAAAAAAGCAATGTTCCCTAACCTGCTCATACAAAACAACACTATTATATACACGCACAGGAAACACATGCTTGACTATATACAAAATCATGCACCACACAAAAACCCACACAACAACAGCATGAACATAACGCTAGCATATATAAACAGTTAATCACAACCCAATCACAACAATCAATATTTTCCTAAAAATATAACCTGTACCAGTCTCATATTTAGTTACTGAAATGCTATCAGTATTATAGTCTGGGATGGAGCCACTCCCACTATAATTCGTTATTGTAATCTTCATGTTGATTTAGTAATTAAACATGCAGATTACAATAAAGAATTGATATTTGCACGCTTGCAGCATAAAAGCAACAAAAATGAGGGCACACATCTACAAACAAATGCATGAACCACTGTAAAAACACACACATTGCTTCACATATGTTAATGCATGTACACAAAAAATGCAAGGTAACTTTAAAATTTTATATAAATAATATTCGGTGCGGTTTCGGTTTTGCGGTTTGAAAAAGGATAGAAACCGAAACCGGACCGTACTAATGGTGCGGTTTCATCGGTTTTGCGGTTTTACTTCGGTGCGGTTTTTTAAGATGTGGTTTTCATTGGTTTTTTGCGGTTTCGGTTCGGTTTCGGTTTGTAATCGGTTTTTCTGCTCATCCCAGTTCAAAGGCTAACGATGTTATGTCTCCATCCGACCTGGAGCAAAATCCGGGTGAGTCATTGAAATATTTTCTTACTTGTTTCAATGTTGTTGTGGTAGGAGTTGGATATCCGGAGCCTCGAATGGTGTTTATGGCATTAGTCCGAGCTATGGACAAGAAGACTAAGTTCGTAAAATAGGTGAAAATGAAGGAGCTCAAAACACCCAACACGTTCTTTAAGAAGGTTGAGGAGTTCATCCGACAGGAGGCAGATTCTTTTTCTCAGAATGGCATTGGAAGTAGAGTGATGGAAGATAAGAAAAGCAATGATACTTAAGGTGACAAGAAGAATGTCGGAGGACTGAAAAGGGAAAACGAGGACAACAGAAAAGGGGAGAATGATAACAAAACGCTTCGATTTTTCAAGTCCGAAGAGTTAACCCCTTTAAATGACACTCCAGAAAACATCTTCTTCACCAACAAAGACACAGGATATTTTCTGAAACCACCACATTCGATCAAGATAGGGAACAAGGCAGCAAATTCTGGGAGATTCTGTCAATTTCACAATCAGCCCGGGCACCATACTAATGAGTGTCGGTATTTGAAGAACCGGATCGAAGAGTTGATCAGGCAGAACAAGTTACAGCAATATGTTGGAAAGCTATAAGTAGAAGCAGCAGATCCATGTCCGAATTGCAATCTCTAATGATAATAAGCCACCCGCCATTACTGGGGATATTGTACCCAAACATTTACTATTTCCGCTATTGATAAAGCTTGCACTCAATCAACTTTTACGATTCCTTGCAAAATTCTATTGCTATCTTAGAATTGCAAGGTTCTAAAATTGATTTAATATTGCAGGCTATCCAAGGGGTACTTGCTTCATCACAGCTCGATAAGACCGAGTGACCTTTACCACACATCCCGACAGAGACAGCTCATGTCGAGTGCTATAAACATCATTCTGCACAATCATGAGGATGTAGTGCACTGCCCAGTAGATCAAAAGAGGGAGTCACCAAGAGTCAAGCGGCGGAAAATGGGGCAAGCAAACAAGATAAGTTCAAGACCTCTCCGAGGGAATTCAACGGAAGTCGATACGTCGATCCACACGACAAATCGAAGAAGTTGGATCAAGTTCAAGACCTCTCCAAGGGAATCCAATGGAAGTCGAGATGTCGATCTGCACGACAAATCGATCAAGTTGGATCGAGTTCAAGACCCCTCCAGGGGCATCCAAGGAAGTCGATATATCGATCGACTCGATCCACATGACAAATCGATGAAGTTGGATCGAGATCAAGACCTCTTCAGGGGCATCCAATGGAAGTCGGTATGTCGATCCGCATAACAAACCGATGAAGTTGGATCGAGTTCAAGACCTCTTCGGGGCATCCAAGGGAAGTCGATACGTTGATCCGCACGATAAATCGATGAATTTGGATCAAGTTCAAGACCTCTCCGGGGGAATCCAATGGAAGTCGATATGTCGATCCGCACGACAAATCGATGAAGTTGGATCGAGTTCAAGACCTCTCCGGGGGCATCCAATGGAAGTCAATACATCGATCCGCATGATAAATCTATGAAGTTGGATTAAGTTCAAGACCTCTCCGGAGGCATCCAAGGGAAGTCGATATCCGCACGACAAATCGATGAAGTTGGATCAAGTTCAAGACCTCTCCGAGAGCATCCGATGAAACTGATACATTGATCCGCTCGATACATCGATAAAGTTGAAATAAGTTAAAATCCTCTTCGGAGGCGCTTAAGTCAAAGATCTATTCAAAAAGAAGCATTGGATAAAGCCGAGATTCCTATTGTACTGATAGGCTCAAAAGCTTCACACATGTTGGCAAGAACAAAGAGCTCCCGCCGATAAAGTTGAAGCTTCTAGCATGTCAACCACAATCGAAGAAACTCGATAAGATGATCACATCTAGCTTATGCAGCTCGTGACGTGAAACACCCCAACTTCGTTAAGGTCACTCACAAAGGGAACGACTTAACTCCGATGGAGCATTATAAGTAAAAGATACAGATAATTTACAAGACAGACATATAAACAGTGAAAAAACTAGATTTATTTCATAAGTACGTGGTTCAGTTAAAACATTACAACAACTGCCTCTAAACAACTTCCAAATTATTACAACAAAACCTATGTCTTGATTAAAACATAAAGAAGCATAAAATAACAATAAGGTAGCATAAATCCCTGCTTAAGAGTGTATCCAAAGCCATAGCCAAGGAAAGAGAATCCAACCAATACATCTACTCTCTTCAAGCTGGAAATGGTCCAAACTAAGCTGAAGTATTTCCTCCCCGCGGACCTGAGGGAAGGGGGGAATGGAAGAAAAGAAGACGAAAGAAAATGGGTCAGACATGAGTCTGGTAAGTCCAGTGATTATTTAGCAATGTAAACAGGAAAAAGGATCATGACACGAATAAACTGAACCTAGGACAGCACCTTAGAAATAAGATAATAAGACTGAACATGCTGTCGCACTCATTACTATTTCTCTGCACCTACTTACAAGTGTTTCAACTAGCACCATGTGTTCAAGACAAATGATCCCCTTTATCAATCGGCTCCTACTCGTATACGTTTACCACTTGTGTCATTCGGCCCCGCTTGATTGTAGATACCTGTGCTGGTCCCACCATGAGGAGTATCAAATCTATGGTGGCAACCCCACACAATTCAAGATGCACAGTGTATAACTACTGATGCCTAGTGCCTGTTTTTTTCCACTCTGGAGTACGTGCATGCCCGCACTCCGTCGGAACCTACACTGACGCACCACCCGCCGTTGTTTTGACCGCTTATAATCAGCCCAGTAATTGTGCCCCACCCTGCAAAGTTCAGGGTATCATGATACATCTATGTGGACTACTGCTGAAATGGGTCCCCGTTACTAGGGTTTCCTAATCAACATGTTAAAATGGTTAAGTGTTCTCAAATTAACCTAACCCCACCTATTAGTTTAGTTAACATGTTGTATTGATTAAGTGTTTCCTTAATTAATTTAACCCTACCATTCCTGTCTTAGCTTTAATTCATTTATTAAAGCACCAACCACTCACATTAGATATGTAATATTGCGCTCGCTGGATGTGCCGGTCGGTTCCGGGCAGTCTTACACCGCAACTCAATCTAACCTCGGGTTCTTTTGGGCTTGATGCGCTAACCTCTCACATTAGATCTATATTATTACGGTTGCTGGATATGCCGGGCGGTTCCGGACAGTCTTACACAGTAACTCATTCTAACCTCGGGTTAGGCATATTCGTCTTTTACTTAATTTACATATTCACCTTTCATATTTATATGTAAATTATCCACAATTATTGCCATTCAAGTCATGTCCTATTTACCCTCTAAATCATATTCAAAAATTTTATGTATATAAATTATACCATTTTTATGCCACTAATCATTCATATATTTATGGGCCAAATTATGACAATAATATGAAATTCAAGGTTTTACCAACGTTACCCCCGTTATACATTCGCAAAATTCACATAGAATGTTAGGCTCGCAGCTTAGCCTAACTTATATACAAAAGGGGAAAGAAAGGAGCATGTACCATTCCTACAACATAAAGTAATAAGGATCTAACTAAACATGTGTCATATAAATTTGGCATAAAACAATGAACCTGCATTTTTGGATCTAATTAACATGAATCTTAAGCATATAGAATTACACAAATCCAACTAGGCATGTAAATGTAAACTTTTATTTTGGATCCAATAAACATGAATCTTAAGCATACAGAATTACACAAATCCAACTAGGCATGTGAATATGAACTTTTATTTTGGATCCAATAAACATGAATCTTAACATAGGAGAATGTAGATCTAAACATATATATTTAACTTAGCCTAAAAACTTGCATGTAACATAACATGAAAAAGTTACCAAATTTACATAATACACGATTGGTTTAACATACAACATAATAAGTCCAATAAACCACAATAGTCTCATAGGTATATATGATAGAATCGTTACAAGTATAGACATGAATCAACATCACCATTATTTTACAACTAGACACAGCTCCAGTTTCATTTTATCACAAATCATACCTTTTAATTGTTCACATCTAAATAATAACAAGACTTACAAACAAAAGAAAGTCTTGATTTCTAGGTTCTGTTTTCTGAAACTGAAAAGCAATCCCTTGACGTAGACTGTCGATTCTCTAAATTATATTTGATTCGTAGCTTCTAACTTGCTTTCTAGTTGGAGAAGAAATGGTGGCTAGGCTAGGTCGACCATGGACAGCATTGTGGCTCCTTGGAATGAAATTGTGTGATTCAGGGTTGAGGATTAGGGGTTGCTTTTATAGAGGTTTAGACTTATGTGAACCGTTAGATCAACCTAGGAGCAATCACAACCATCCAGACAAGATAGAGCTATCCAGAAATTGCCACCTCTGCCCTAGTGGCTCAGCAACAACTCAGAAATCATCACTGTTTGGATCTGGGCGAGGGGGTCAACCCCTAGGGGGGTCGACACCTAGTTGACACCCCTCTTGGGGGGTCGACACCTATGTCGACCCCCTTAAGGGGAGTCGACCCCCTTAAGGGGAGTCGACCCCTATGGGTGGGATTTTTCCCACCCAGCTGATCTACGTGATTTTTGAAATTCGAACACTTTTGTTTATTTAATTATTTAATTATATAATTTTCTGTTTAAACATGAAATCTTCTGAACTCCATAACTTCTTCATATAGAGTCCGATTCACGCAAACTCTAACTCTATCTCAAGCAGAATTCCGAGATGAACGCAATGGCGTAACCCTTTTCCTTTAATTCTCACTTTTAAAATTAAGTATTCTTTAATTCGTTACTTTAATAAACATAGAAATACAGGGTGTTACATGATGACCCATGATATAGGGGAAAAACAACCACATTATGATTGGACGTTGCTTGGAAAACATACCATGGGTTCATCACGACATCGCAATAAGAAAAAACCAGCTTGCGCTCGATAAAGAGGTGAATATGCTTGGAAATAAGTGAGCTAGAGTGTAGCAAATAAGAAATCTCGCCTTAGAAGCTTGGCAAAAGGACCTCTCCTTCAAAAATGGGGAATTTAAAATTTTTGACAAAATCAATACACTCAATATGTTGATAAGACTATTACACTGATGAAGATCAACCTTGAAAGTCCGACTAGTTAACATTGACTGGTTACGAGCCTCATAAAGAAGAAAATGTAGATACATCAGTCGAATCAAATTAAAAGCAATCTCCTACAAGAGTGAATTACTTCATTAAGCAAACCTTGAGTCTCTCGACTCAAAGGCCTCCTTGTCCGCAAATCTCCAATCATAAGTAACTCAAAGAACCCGATGGTTATGCTGCAAATCTAAAGATAAGCAATGCTTAAAAGGTGACTGTGCGAACATGGCATAGTTTAAATCCAATAGAGCAAAGTAATGCTTCCCAAGGAATTAAAGCTAATATCCATCAAATGTATCAACATGAGATATAAAAAGAAGATCGAGCAACAGTCATGCACTGGGGGCAAGTAGTTATGAAGTTGAGATCTAAATCTTTATATAGTCAAGGATGATCCATAGTGTCAAACACTGTTGGAAGAGATAACATACCACAAGGTTGCAATATACAAATGGTATCCCAGAATACGAAGAAAGTCAATATATTCTAATACAAGAATAATGCAAGAAGCGATTCGCTTATGAACGACATTTAAATCCCAAGACCTAGCTCTAAGGCTCACAGTACTCACGATGGACGCTGCAAAAACAGAACGTAAAATGCCAACCTAGTACAACTTATTAAGTGATGCACATAAGCTACTCAGTTTCTTGAAAATACCGTGGTCATTGTCAACCAAAGGGATTGGGGGAGAATACGAGTCAAGTTGATTGGGGCATCACTAATAATTGTGTAGGGCAGGCTAGACTCAAATTTCATCAGACAAATTGTCAAGTGCACACCTTTCATAAATATTGAATCTGGTGTAGTTTCAGTTCGAAAAGATGATACTTAGAATTCACAATTCAAAATCTAGACTTACGAATCTTAAGTGTCATCGACAAGCAAATGAAGTGTATTACTAGCGTGGACTATATCTAGCGAGTCATAAACTCTTAAATAGAACAACTTCACATTGCTAACACATTCGGGTTTGTAAATGATTTTCATAACCTATTTGCTCTTATTGGACTGACCCGTTGTTGCCTTAAGCAATCGACAACGAATTGCCGCCAAATGGACACAAAATCTCTTCGTTATAGGTTCCGTGGAAAAGCATACATGCCAACGGAAACTTTCCAATAAAACTGGGTCAATGTTGCACCATTATTCGTCAAAATAAGGCAATGGCTCCAAACGAGTCCAGTGTGCATTGTCAACTAGTTCAAAAGTCATGTGCAAATTCAAACTCAAATTTACGAATCCAACAAATACCAGAAGACACCAACTAAGCTACTGCAACAAGCCTAAAGGTGGACAATCAGCAAATTCCTCTTTCTCTGGCAATTTCGCGTCATATTGGGGAATGCCAAACTGAATGCATGCTTGATTAAAAACATGTTGGGTTAGCAAAGAATGGAATATCTCCAGCGAATCGTGAAGAGGGTTGGGAATAACCAAAGACTGATTCGTTCACAATCTAGAAGCTGTAGCCTCAGAAACTCAAATTAAAACTCCAATTTGGGCAGAAGCGATTTCCTTTCTAGAATGATAACTACTCGTCTGTCTGGTATTCACTTTACATATATAACCTCATTTTTAAATGACTTACAGGTACATGTTTCATAAAATATGAACAGTCGAGCAAAATTATAAGAATTATTAAAGGCCAAGCTTGAAATCTGCGGTCTTCATATATCGTTTAGAAAATCTCAAGCATCATAGCGAATTCCAATTAGAATGTTGTGTTTATACAAACAATGTTCGACAAGTTACAAATGGTTGAATGAAATAATTTTGTGTAGGCACTTCATTCAGTTCAAATCAGGAAATTCGCTGTAGTTAATTTTTAATGATCAAACTAATCTGTCATTGATATGGGAAATCAATGGCAAAATATTCGCCCAAAAAAATGCAAGTTTTGTCTTATAATAGGAAAATTAGCAATAACAGGCACATTTAGTTTATATGCATGCAAAGTGAAATGGTTGATCAATTCTCAACATTGGGTTGCTTCAAAGAATTCAATGATCAAAAAATTTCTAAAGTCGATCCACTCTTCAATCA
The DNA here is from genome assembly GCA_030737875.1 of Allium sativum. Lineage (NCBI taxonomy): Eukaryota > Viridiplantae > Streptophyta > Magnoliopsida > Asparagales > Amaryllidaceae > Allium > Allium sativum. The sequence continues at coordinate 470,805,522 of CM060913.1, read as the reverse complement.
AAACCGGCTATCTACAAAGGAAAATCACGATCGATCGTTAAAGAATGTGCACGACCCATGGAGAGCACGATCAAATATCGGCATTTCTACCATGGATCATTGAGTTTGATTTGAAGTATGATCGACAAATATTACAAACCAAACTGCATCATCATGATCTCAAATTTGCAACCCAAATCATAGCATCGATCAATGCATGCATTGTCATGCCATAAGCAATTGACAAACCGCCGAATTCCAAATTAAGGTCAATACAAGAATTCATATCTTTGAATCATGGACAAATTACAGATCAAAGCCGATATTTAAAATCGTTAAACAAATTATCACATGAAGATTCAAACCACAATTCATCAAAATTACAAATCATGATTATCTACAACAACTGTCTATTATAGTGTGAGTTTCGGAGACTTAGCCAGAGACAAGGGATCACCAGAAGCCTCCCTGATCATACCATTGACTTTTAGGTCTGACATGGTTATAGTTTTTGAGATGATTTTGATGTTGAGACATAACACCGATCCATACATCATCATCAAGGCTACAACTTCATCACAGTATCAGCCTGAGTGTTATCTAGTTTCAAAACAAGCAATTGGCATGCTTATAAGTGCAAATCATTGTAATCAAGTTTACTTCCCAAAACGCAAGACACTACACAAAGTTTTGAAGTATAATTCATCATGAATACGTAAAAAATAAACCCAAATGCCCGAAGTTGACTCAACATAAAAGCCAAAAGAGATTGGCATGTACTTTCACTATCGGTAATCAGAACCACACCAAAGGTTGGTAAAGGTCAAAGTGACTTGGATCCAAAATTAGTTGCAGCGAACTCTTTCGTATCGATAGACAGAACGAGCAGTAATTGGATTCGGAGGTAGATCTAAGCATAGAAATGACTGACATTAGTGAAGGATGGTTAGTAGTGGCCTAGGTCAGCCGACGATGGGGTAAAAGGTTCATATATGAAGAAAACCCATAGTGTACTTCATTCCGAGTGTAATCAATGATTGTTTGAGTTCGAGTTGGAGCGAGAAGTTTCAGATGATCGGCCAGGCTTGCTTGGGGGCGATGGCACAGGTGATCTGTAGCAACAAATTCAGTCAACGATGGAAGCAATAAGCTTGGATTGAAGAATTCTTTTCAGAAGTAGTCTGCCACTAAGAAAATTCTCGGCAGGAAAAATGAAGAGGGAAAAAGTGATGGACGTCATAAAATATATAAAGTAATTCCTAAAAAGTGGCTTGTACAATCCATTAAAGTTCGGTTACAAACCATATGACCGGGTTATTTATTTTGCTATCCATTAAAATAGAGTATCCTCAATCCTACAAAATCCATCAAGAGCCACGTGGTCATCTGTATTTCGAAGCCCATGTTATTTCTAAAATTATGGACTTCGAGGCACAAATGTTAACCCCGTTACAAAACGTGATTCAAGAATACTACACCAAATCGTACCAGCATGATGGGTAGATATTAAATAAGATGGATAAGATATAAGTATAAATATAATCGGGTCGATCATTTATATGGATCGCCTGAAGACATGGCCTTTGCATGGACCGTGTGTTTGCTCCAGAAACATAATAATGGGACATATATGACATAATGTAATAACATGCTGGCATAATTAATCACATTCTAATTCATGGATCGTTCCCTTTTAAGTATGCATGGGTTGACAGATCAAGAATGCATGGATCGGTCCAATTTTACATTGAGTCAGGCATATTTCAATACAGTGTGCCAGCTGTCAACAATGGATCATTCATTGACTAAATGTGGACCGTGTATATAACTGTGCACAATATGAGTCGTATATACTATACACATGAAGTAGTAACGCAAGAATATCTGGATAGTTATACATGCAGGAACACGTGGCAGATATATAATATGGATCGGTCAACAATATTATACATGGATCAATCAGCAATATTATACATGGATCGGTTCATGCATATATACAATATGCGTATACGATGAGTTAGGAATCAATGATATGTTGTCAAGGCATAATGGAAGGCGTCAGATAGGTCATAGATCTTGTAGTTTACAGTTGTACATCAAAGAGGTTGCCAGCATTTCAGCATGGCAGGCAAAAGTAAACAATATGTGTTATGTGGATCGTGCATCCCTATAAATATTCATGGATCAGGAAATTCTCCTTTTCCATGGATCAGACAATTTTATAACTATGGATCGACTGTTTCTAATTAAATGAGTGGAGCTCACATGAGAACGTCAGATCGTGCATAAAGTATACAATGGGTCGTTCATATCTTGAATAGACATACAACATATATGTTAAAGGGTGGAACACTATGCAAACCAATGAAGCTGGCTAAAGTGGACCTGCAGCATGGAGTATGGATCTCCACGTGGGCTATTTGTATTCAATATACATGGATTGGTAGATATAAGTTATGGCATAGGTATATGATTCACCAGCTTATATATGAAGACGCGGCAAGACAATACCGCAAATGATGGATCTATAATTATTCAAATAATGGATCGGGCAATATTTATATAGAGCAGGATGAATCGAGTATAGTTTTAACCCAGTGGAAATTGTGTAAATATCATGGATCGGGCATCCGATGCATGGCATGTGCATACGTATTTACAGCCTTGCCACTCCACTCCGAATCACTCCTATAAATACCCTGTCTCCACACACATTTAAGGGACCGAATCCTCCGACCCCGAAGGACTGCCATTTTCATTTCTCAACAACATGCAATTATCTCCAACTCCATTAAAGCTTCATCAAGCTTAGATCAAGGATCTCCAACAACATCTCCATCATCGAGAAAACAACAAAGATCATCAATGTGCAAGATTATCGAAGATGTACTTCAATAATCACTACAACTAGAGAGATCTAAGTATTTCTATGGTGAAATCAAGAGATTATAGGGAGAGAATAGAGATCTATTGTAAAAGGAGATAAATGATGTACAAAATGAGATTGAATGTGTACCTTGTAACCGAGATGATAATGAAATCACCGATTAAAGTGGACGTAGGCCAAAACTGAGGCCGAACCACTATAAATGCTCTCTACTTTTGTTGTTTTCCACATTTACTTGCTCTTAACCTTGTTTTTCATAGAATTAAAGTGTTAATACACCTCTTGGGATGTTAGCACCCATTTTGGTTGTAAACAAACTGATAACCAGCAAACTTGATTGAGTTTGTGAAGTGGCTGTGGTATACATTATGATAGGAAAATAAACTATAAAATATATATGCATAAATATGACTAATGAGGGAGTCATAATAAACAAATATGGTTTACTTGTAAATATGAATATGATTTGGACTGTAATTGAGAAAATTAGGCTTAACATGAAAATTAACTTATGTAACACCCCGTAAAATTCATAAGTATTAATAAATAAATAATTTAAAACAAGAAATTAAATAACATGGCTAGAAAATGAGATTTTGCAGCTTTAGGAATTTGGCTACGAAGCTCTTTTATTTGGATTCGTGGTGAAATTCTGGATCGTTTTCATATATAATATGCTGAAAATGGTTAATGCATGAAGAAGTTATGAACAGTTGAATTTGGATAGTGTACGCATAATATATATATAATTATGTGTATATTATATATATTGTCCAAATTATAAATTAAAATAAAAGAGGGAAATTCAAATTTTGAATTGAGATAAGATATAGGAGACAACGTATATTGGATATATGGAAAAGAATGAAGCAAATTTAGAATTTAATTAATAAAATAAAAAAGCTCAACAATGCAGCAATTTTGTGCGCTCCAACCCCGAAGGGGGAGGCATCGACCGCTCCCCCTTAAGGGGTGTCGACCGCTAGCGTGGATGAGGATTTTCTAAGAGGTTATATTTATATAGAAGGCTTGAATTAATTTTAATTAATCTGACGGCTCACGCTCACACGAGCAAGTATAAATAACCCCTCATATCACACACTAGAAACCCTAATCATTCTACATCTCTGCCTCCATGCTGCTAAATTCCATAGAAAAACAAAGAGAACATGGTAAAGGTTTCTTATTCTTCTCCAACTCTATTCTAAATCTCTCTATTTCAATTTATATAAGTTTAGGATTTCAGAATTTCACATAAACATATATGTATAAGACTCTAATTGTATGTTTCTTATATGTATATCGTTAGGAGGCTAGTCAGAGCTCGCTTGAAAGTTAAGAATCATTACAGATCTTGTGATTCTACCACATCTCTACCTAAATTTTGAGTGGAATCTAGTTTATCTTGAAGGCATATTCATGTTTTTAATAGTTTGTCATATGAATTGATATGCCTGGGAAGATTTGGATATTCAATAATATGAACATGAAAATCCCAAAATCTTCTATCTTGTAATTACATATGAAATTGTCATGATGAATTGGGTTTGTGGATTTTGTATTGGATTAAAGGTAAATATGAGTGTTGTACTATTATTTATATTTTATGTGATTCACCTTTATTATCATTAGATTGTATCCTTAAAAGGTTTGGATTTGAATGTTTCATGGTTTAATTGGGTATGGATCTTATGTTGGATCTAAACGCATTCACAATTGAAATAAGTCAAAGGTAAACATTTTTAGGTGCATAACACCAAACCAAGTGAATTGGGTGAAATATGAATTATAAACATACGTATGTAGGTGTATGTAACGCTCTATTTTAATTCAGTATTGAAATCATTTCTACATGCCTATGATACAAGTTGTGATTGTTATGTATATATGTTTTCCATTCACTCCTATTTGTATATGTTCATTATGTCATCATGCCTATGTTATAGTGGTAAAATATGGAAAAATATAACTTGTATGCCTTAAATTGGATAAATTGACAATTTTCCACCTCATTATAATGTTTCCCCGTTTTTACGAATGTTAACGTTAATTAGGCGCTATTATTATTTTACTTATATAAACGAAATCAACATAATTAACGTTGTATTAACGTAATAAATGCGATTAAGTTAGAATTCGAATTTAAAATATCCTGTTAACAAATATACACACACACATATATATATATTTGTTTGCTTGTGTGTGAGTATATAAAGAATGGCTTTATATATATATACATACATACATATATATATGTATAAGCGACACATGGACACGCGGTTGGTTGCCATTTGTGGTAGAAGCCTGCCTGGAACCGACCAACAAACCAGCAACCACAGGTAGGTCCAACTAATTTGAGACGTCTAGGTGCCATGGGCCATTCATATGCTTAGTACACTAGACACGAGGTTAAACCGACTTGTACTAGAAGCCTGCCTGGAACCGATCGACATATCCAGCATCTACAGGTATAGGGTTTAATGTGAGAGGTTTAGTGTGTGTATATATATAACTATATATATATATATATATATAAGTCAGATGTGTGAAAACGGATAGGTTTACTATGCCTTGAGAAGATCTTAAGTGGATGACTCACCTTTTTATCTAGTTTGGGTCTTAAATGGTTAGGACTAGGATCCCTCCGACGGTTTATTCCTTAGAGAGGAACCAAAGTCATAGGACCCACCCTTATTAGAATCAAGGTAGGTCTTTGGGTCCTCCTTGTAACACCCCGTAATTTTAAAGAACACTATAATGATAAACTAAAGATACTTAATTAAATATTGGGAATTAAGTAAAACAGACTGTACCATTGCGTTCGTCTCAGAATTCTGCTTAAGATAAACTCTGAGTTTACGTAAAACGGACATCGTATGAGAAATTCATTAAGCTTACAAGTTTGTATACGAATAAGAGAATTATATATATATATATATATATATATATATAAACCAATCAGAGAATTCAAAAGCAAATTCAAACAAGGAAGTAGGAAAATAATATGGGGCGGAATCGACCCGTTTGGGGTCGACCCAAGACCTAGCTGGGTCGACCCTTAGGGTCGACCTAGTGTGTTTGGGTCCACCTATGGGCCGACCCGGGTCGGGATGGGTCGACCCAATGCAGATCTGGGCAAATTCTCTTTTCTGAACGTGGACTGATTTGTTGGCTTTAGGATATAAATAGACTCTATTTCTATTGTTTTTACACATAAAAAGCAATGGAGATAATAAGATGCTGCCCCAGCTTGATTGAACTAGCCTATTTTCTTCAATAATAGCCTATTCGTATACAAGAAATTCTTCTGCAACATCTACTTGTTATTCTCTGTTCTTTAAATCTAGTCTGTATGAGTTCATGTTATTTTTAGCTATAAACATTTAACAAGTAATCCTGATATGTTATAAATCTGGATCTAAACTTATGCCTGCTAAGAATCCGATTCATACCTAAAACAGATCTACCATTACATGTACCTGATCTACTGTTCAGTTCTTATATGCCTATTTCTGTTATCGTATGCCTATTCTATTATTATGCCAATTTCTATTCTCTTTTCTCCCTCTTTCCCTTTTTATTTTTATAGCATAGGCTACCTTTGAGCCTAGTCCTATCGCTGAAATATGCGAATGAACGAAATTGGGAATGGTTGAGAAAGATAAATTGGGGCATATCTTGCATTATGAATCATGACTGGGATTTGGGGGCAAAACCTATACTGTACAACTTGACTAAAATTTGGGGGTATATGTTATACTGTGAATTATGACCGGAATTTAGGGTATATAAATCTGTAGGCTTAATTTAAGATTAAGCGGAACACGTTAATGAAACTGTAAGTAACTTGCTAAAACTTGCAAAGATGTTTAATCTGTTAGAATGACTAATCTGTTGAAAGCTGTTGAAATTGAATATTGTAATTGAAAACCCCATGATGAGCATGAGTGTAACAACCCGCATTCTACGCATCGAAGGATCATAGAATATTTATTTCCTTCTTATATGAAGTCGTATGGTCATGTGGCTTTGGGTAACGACCATTGGGGTCATTCCCCATGTTCATGATTTTTGCCGATTTTTAAATGACTGCTTTGCCCCTAGCTGATCTTGTTTCGGCCATAACTTTTGAATGGAAAGGAGTTTTGACCTAAAACCACTTCAATTGTATTCAGATGATGGTTTACCTTTTCGTAGAGTGGTCACATGTGGAAAACGGACTTACCGTTTGGGAGAAATGGCTGAAATAAGGTTTGGAAGGTGAAAAACTGCTTAACCGGGCCAAATAGGATGATTAGTGAATGGGCCCATAACCCATTTCGGGATTAGGGTTATGGGGAGGCTGAAAAGAGTTAGGGTTTCATACCATTTCAGTTTTCTAGCCTCCACTTACCTCTTAGAAACCCTAAAAATGACCTCCAACTCCAAATCACCTCCAAATCACTTTCTAATCAAGGATTAAGCTTAGCAACATCAAATCAAGGGAGATCTTCACCAAATCAAGATTAGAGCTGCTGTTTAGCATTGGTATTCACGCCATATCAGAGATTTGTTTCAGATCTAAGGTTTATTTGTGGCTAAGGTGAGTGATTTGCATAGTTCCTCACTAATTATGGTTAATTAAGGGTAATTAGTGTTAATTAGCGAATTTAAACATGATAAAAATATGGAAAAATACTTATAAATTCTTAAATGACGTTTTAGACCTCTGATATGAATTTGGGTTAATTTGGTTAAGTTTTTCTAATCCTATCATTAATTATGCTTGAACATGTTTAAGGGAAAATATGGGGTTTTGGCTATGTTTGATCCATTTTAACCTATCATATTTATGTTTTGGTGTTTGAAGTCACTTCTACTTGTTGCTATGACTGTATGGTGTGCTTTGTGATTGATTAGAATAGTTAGAATGGTCGAAAATGTCGTTGAATGGCGTAAAACACTCGCTGGAAAAGTTGCAGGAAAATGGTGCAGGCTTTCGGATTTGATCGGGGGAATGGGCTCGGACTGGATAGTGGACTGGGCAAGGGATCACCGAACCGAACCGAGGCTTGACACAAGGGAAAGTATGGGAAAAAGGAAGGCCACAATGGTTGAACTGGGATCAGATCGAGCTAAAGAAGGGGGAATCAGATTGACTGAAGGGAAGGGAAGGGGATCGAAATGGAAGAGGAAGGGGAAGTGGATTGGATCGGAGACCAAGAACCCGAACCGAACCGATGTACTATGAAGGGACTTGGAAGAGACCGATCCGAACCGATAGAGAAGAAGAGTTGAGGATCCGAACCGATCTAGTGATGACCAAAAACCCGAGATGCAAAGGTAGTTCAAATGGAAGTTAGAGCTCAGGATCCAGTTGGGAACCAATGAGTTCACTCCATGGTTGGACTTTGCTGCGGGACGTGTGCTAAGGAGTTGTCAACGTTCATAACTTCGATTCACCACTGAAAAGGAATGATGGGCTACGTATCAGTGCAGCAGTGTCACCATGACTCGAGGGGCAAAGTGATTGTAGTAGGACTATGAGCCAGTGCAGTGGAGCCATTGTGACTCCATGGGGCAGAGTGGACATAATATAAGATTAGTAAGGCTATGAGCTAGTGCAGTGGGGTTTGTATGACTCCATGGTGGAAAAGTGGACATAGCGAAGGATTAGTGGCTATGGATCAGTGCAGTGAAGCCGTTGTGACTTCATGGGGCAGAGTGATCATAGCAAAGTACTGGGTGATCGAAGTGATGGATATCATATACTTTACGTACTGAGTGAGAGATCTGAGGATGGTTGCTATGTTTGACTTGTTTGCCATCACTATGACATGCACACCCCACCCCCGTATTCCTTACACCATTTGTTATGGCACCCTTGAGTGTTGTACAATATGTAGTGCTAACTCTTTGGTTGCAGGTTCAGGTATGGTTTAGTATACCTGTTATTATTCTGTTTAGCTGCTTATCGCTCATACCAGACTTTTTGTCTGACCCAGAATTTTATGTCTCTTCTTATTACTCTGGGTGCTCTCACGAGCATACTAGAGACAGGTTAGCTGGTGATGCGCGAGTAGCGGATTCGGAGGCGAGCAGGAGGCTTCCACGTATATATCCTCCCTATGTCGTTACTGGTCACTACTTTGGGCATTAGTAGTGTACCTTTCTTGTTTATCTTTTTGAGACAGTTTTTAAAAGTTGTAATAATGTTGGCTGTGGATCATAAGCTGTACTTTGGATTTTCCGCTGCTATGATAGTTTGTTTCAGCTTATACATTGTCTCACCTATTTTATGTCAAGTATGTTGTTATTATAATTTGTTCCATGCGCTGTGAGACATTCTACAGGTTCTTTGTTGATTCTTCGTCTTCTTCCTTTCCTTCTGACGACCGTCCCGCGCTAACTGAACATGTGTACAGCGCACTTTTGGAGTAAATGTCGGTTGGTGCGGGGCGGGCAGTCACATTTGGTATCAGAGCTCTAGGTTGCGTAGTTAACCTAGGAAAAGACACTAGGGAGAGATAGTACGTTTACGAGAGTGCGTATTTGTGATTACTTTGGTTTTCAAAAGCTATATATATATATATACTATTAGTAGTATAAGGATGAAGTCGTACTGCACTAGCACCACTATGGAGATAGTTAATCGTTTTCTCTTTACAGATTGAACAATGAGTCGAAATACGAGGGGTGCTGGTAGAGGGACCAATAATGAGAATGCTCCTGACATGAGGACGATGTTCACTGACTTCATGAGAGAGATGCTTAGGGATGTTCAGGGAGCAGTTCCCAATCTCGGTAATGGTGGTGGTCCAATAGTGCAGGCGCCTAGGGCCGATTTCGCCAAGCTATCCAAGGATTACACTAACCTTGGTGGGAAGCCGTTCCACAGAACGAAGTCGGCCACGGATGTTCCGGATTGGTTGGATAGCTGTGATCGTATCTTCGACAACTTGGGTATCGAGTATGCGATGAGGAGAAGGCTAGCGTCTCGTCAACTGCAAGGGCGAGCGATGAATTGGTGGAATGCTATTAGGACAGCTACTCCAAAGGACCAGGTTACTTGGGATCAGTTTAAGGCTCGCATTAGAGACAAGTTTATCCTAGCTGCTCAGAAGTCAGAATTGTTTAGGAAGTTCTTGGAGCTTAAACAGAATGGTAGGGCAGTCTCAGACTATATTGTTGAGTTCGACACTTTGTCGAAGTATGGATTATCCCTTATTGATACACCGGAGAAGAAGAATGAGAAGTTCATTACTGGTTTGGATGGATACTTGGGGGAAAGGCTTATCAACCACATCGATGAGACTTTTGAATCGATTGTGGGGAAAGCTTTGAGATCAGAGAGTCTTTACCCTAAGTCAAAGACTGAGGTTGCATCTGCAGAAGGGTTGAAGCCGCAAGCAGGCGGAAGAGGCAAGAATAGCACTCAGAACAAGTAGAAGCAGAACCAAACTAAGGATGGCCAGAAAAAGAGCAAGAAAGATGTTGATTGCTTCAGGTGTGGTAAGAAGGGCCATTATGCCAAAGAATGTCGGGCCAAGCCAGCGAATAGGAAGTGCTACAACTGTAGCCAAGTGGGACATCATAAGGATAAATGTCCACTACCTCTTAAAGAGAAGCAGATTGTGAAAGAATATGCTATCAGTGCTATTCCTTCTTCGTCGAATGCCCCAATTGCGGCTGAGAAAGGAAAGAACGACATCATTCAAGGTATGCTTTCTATTTTCGATGTACCTGTTCGAGTTTTGTTTGATACTGGGGCTTCCCGTTTCTTCATATCTAGTGACCTGGTAGATAGGTTGGGACTGGAACCCGAGATAGTCGATAGACCGTTGGTTGTGACGAACCCGATTGGTGGTTCGACTAACCTTAGTATGATTTGTCGAAATTTGGTCTTATCGAGTCATGGATGTATGTTTGTTTGTGATTGCTTTGTTTTGGGCTTTACTGGGTATGGCATTATATTGGGAGTCGATTGGCTCCAAAGATACGGGGTGGTGGTAGACTGTGAGGGCTTTTTGGTGACATTTAGGGCGATGATGGGCGGAGGGTAGTGTTTGGTAGTCTACCTAGTGATGGGGTAATGGCTAGTTTTATAAATTCCCTCGATATCCTGCATGATGAGTTGTCAGATGTGCCCGTGGTTGGCCAGTATCCGGACGTCTTCGAGGAAGTGACCAGACTTCCACCACACCGAGATATTGAGTACCGTATTGATTTAGTGAAATATGCCAGACCTATAGTGATGCCACTTCGTCGTATGGCACCAAGGGAGCAGCGAGAGCTCGATGTGCAAGTCAGCGATCTTTTGAAGAAGGGATTTATTAGAAGAAGTGTCTCCGAGTGGGGAGCACCAGTTGTGTTTGCCACTAAGGCAGATGGTTCCCTTCGTTTGTGTGTGGACTATCGCGAGTTGAATAAGGTGATGAGGAAGAATAAGTATCCTCTACCGCGGATAGATGATTTGTTTGATCAACTGGAAGGAGCAAGAGTGTTCTCCCAGTTGGACCTCACGACAGGATTTCATCAGCTCCGAGTAGCAGCTGATAGTATAGCCAAAACTGCATTTAGGACGCCGTCTGGATTCTATGAGTGGTTGGTCATGCCATTTGGGTTGACTAATGCACCAGCATATTTTGTGGATCTTATGAATCGGGTATTCAGAAATCAGTTGAATAAGTTCGTTCTTGTGTTCGTAGACGACATCCTTGTTTACTCGAGGACAGAGGAAGAACACAAGGGACATTTGAGGATAGTGATGGAGGTGTTGAGAAAACACCAATTGAAAGCGAAATTTTCTAAGTGTCACTTCTGGAGGAGGGAAGTGAGATTCTTGGGCCATGTTGTTTCAGAGAATGGTATTGCCGTGGACCCTGCGAAGGTGGCTACGGTACAGGATTGGTCTACGCCCAAGAATGCAATAGACGTAAGAAGCTTCTTGGGGTTAGCTGGGTATTATCGTAAGTTTATCCAGGACTTCTCCAAGATAGCGGCACCGTTGACTCAGTTGACTAAGAAGAATCAAGCCTTCGTTTGGGACGGAGTGTGTGAGAATGCATTCAAGAGTCTAAAAGAAAATTTGACGCGTGCACCAGTGTTAGTCATTCCAAAAGGGAATGAAGAGATGACGGTATACACGTATGCTTGTGGTACCGGACTATGTGCTGTATTGATGCAAGGAGGTAGGGTTGTAGCTTATGCTAGTCGGCAACTAAAACCGCATGAAAAAAGGTATCCTACCCATGATTTGGAACTGGCAGCGATCGTGTTCGCATTGAAGATGTGGAGACATTATCTCTTGGGAGAAAGATTTGAGTTGTTTACCGATCATAAATTGTTAAAGTATCTCTTCTCTCAGAAGGATCTGAATCTCCATCAGCAGACATGGTTAGAGTTCTTGGCTTCGTATGATTTTGATATCGTATATACACCTGGGAAAGGTAATGCAGTAGTCGATGCCTTGAGTAGGAGACATGCCAGTTTAGGGGCTATGTTTCTTGAATGGAAGCAACTGGAGTATATCGCAGGGTATGATTTCAGACCAAAGTGCGAACTGGATTCAGAGATGTTAGCTAGTTTGACGATCAGACCCACTTTGATTAAGCGGATTGGTTTCAGTCAGAGGGACGATCCTAATCTATTGGAAATCATCTCCAAGTTAGAGATGAATATCGACAGTGAGGAGATGAATTTGTATGGGCTTGATCGAGAAAGATGGCTTCGAAAGAAAGGAAGACTAGTTGTACCCAACGTGAATGGTTTGAGAGATGAAGTGCTTAGGGAATGTCATCACTCAAAACTGACTATACACCCCGGTGGTGATAAGATGTATCAAGACATGAAGCAGACTTACTACTGGGAAGGGATGAAAAGAGAGATGGGAAGTTTATATCCAAGTGCATTAATTGCCAGCTAGTTAAAGCCGAGCAAAAGAAGCCGAGTGGTTTGTTGCAACCCTTAGAAATTCTCGAATGGAAATGGGAGCAAGTCTCGATGGATTTCATTGATGGTTTACCAAGGACAAAATCGGGACATGATAGCATTTGGGTAATCGTGGATCGATTGACCAAGAGTGCAAGATTTATACCAGTCAAATCGACCAGAACGACAGCTAAGTTAGCAGAGCTATATATGAAGTGGGTAGTGAGATTTCATGGAGTACCTAAAAGCATTATGAGTGACTGAGATCCGTTGTTTACTAGTGGGTTTTGGAAGAGCTTACAAGAGGCTCTAGGGTCGGAGTTATATCTCAGTACCGCGTATCATCCTCAAACCGACGGTCAGACAGAGAGGGTGAATCGTATATTGGAAGATCTCTTGAGAGCTTGTATATTGGATTTTGGTGGATCATGGGATGACCATTTGCATCTAGTAGAGTTTGCATATAATAATAGCTACCAATCCAGTATCGGTATGGCTCCATATGAAGCTTTGTACGGAAGACCATGTAACTCACCATCATGTTGGATAGAGACCGGTGAGAAGTTTGTGCTTGGACCAGATGTGGTAAGGGAAACTTCAGATAAGATTAAGATCATTCAACAGCGGATGAAGGCTGCCCAGGATAGGCAGAAGAGTTATGCTGATAAGAGGAGAAGAGATTTAAAGTTCTCCGTTAGTGACTTGGTGTTTGTCAAGATTTCTCCGTTGAAGAGCATGATACGATTTGGCAGCAAGTTGGCACCAAGATTTGTTGGCCCATTCCCAGTTCTCGAACAAGTTGGGAATTTGGCATATAGAGTTGACTTACCCGAGAAGATGGCGGGAGTTCACAATGTATTTCATGTTTCCTAGCTAAGGAAGTTCGTGCACGACCCAGATATGACTATTTCACTTGATCAATTAGAGGACTTCGAAGTGGAACCCGAGGCGGTTGGGAACTGCAAGCCGATTCGTATTGTCGAGCACGATACGAAGCAACTTCGAAGGAAGGCGGTGAAGCTAGTCAAGGTTCAGTGGGGCGAGAACGAGAATGACTGTACTTGGGAGACAGAGGAGAGCATTAGGAAGACGTATCCAGAAATCTTTACCTAGTAAGATTTATTTTGCAATTTAGTTATTCCGCATGCTAGGATAGGTTTGTTTTGCTTGTTTTGAATGTTTGATTGTTGTTTTATGGCTGATAGGCATGCGGGAATCTTTGTGTGTTTTGGTTAGGGAATTTCAGGGGGCGAAATTTCTTAAGGAGGGAAGAATGTAACAACCCGCATTCTATGCATCGAAGGATCGTAGAATATTTATTTCCTTCTTATATGAAGTCTTATGGTCATGTGGCTTTGGGAAACGACCATTGGGGTCATTCTCCATGTTCATGATTTTGGCCGATTTTTAAATGACCATTTTGCCCATAATTGATCTTGTTTCGGCCATAACTTTTGATTGGAAAGGAGTTTTGACCTGAAACCACTTCCATTGCCTTCGGATGATGGTTTACCTTTCCGTAAAGTGGTCACATGTGGAAAACGGACTTACCGTTTGGGAGAAATGGCTGAAATAAGGTTTAGAAGGTGAAAAACTGCTTAACCGGGCCAAATAGGATTATTAGTGAATGGGCCCCATAACCCATTTCGGGATTAGGGTTATGGGGAGGTTGAAAAGAGTTAGGGTTTCATTCCATTTTAGTTTTCTAGCCTCCACTTACCTCTTAGAAACCCTAAAAATGGCCTCCAACCTCTAAATCACCTCCAAATCACTTTCTAATCAAGGATTAAGCTTAGCAACATCAAATCAAGGGAGATCTTCACCAAATCAAGATTAGAGCTACTGTTTAGCATTGGTATTCGCGCCATATCAGAGATTTGTTTCAGATCTAAGGTTTATTTGTGGCTAAGGTGAGTGATTTGCATAGTTCCTCACTAATTATGGTTAATTAAGGGTAATTAGTGTTAATTAGCGAATTTAAAAATGATAAAAATCTGGAAAAATACTTATAAATTCTTAAATGACATTTTAGACCTCTGATATGAACTTGGGTTAATTTGGTTAAGTTTTGCTAATAATATCATTAATTATGCTTGAACATGTTTAAGGGAAAATATGGAGTTTTGGCTATGTTTGATCCATTTTAACCTATCATATTTATGTTTTGGTGTTTGAGGTCACTTCTACTTGTTGCTATGAATGTATAGTATGCTTTGTGATTGATTAGAATTGTTAGAATGGTTGAAAACGGCGTTGAATGGCGTAAAACACTCGCTGGAAAAGTTGCAGGAAAATGGTGCAGGCTTTCGGATCGGATCGGGGGAATGGGCTCGGACCGGATAGTGGACTGGGCAAGGGATCAACGAACCGAACCGAGGTTTGACACAAGGGAAAGTATGGCAAAAAGGAAGGCCATAATGGTTGAACTGGGATCGGATCGAGCTAAAGAAGGGGGAATCGGATCGACTGAAGGGAAGGGAAGGGGATCGGAACGGAAAAGGAAGGGGAAGTGGATCGGATCGGAGACCAGGAACCCGAACCCAACCGATGTACTACGAAGGGACTTGGAAGAGACCGATCCGAACCAACAGAGAAAAAGTGCTGAGGATCCGAACCGATCCAGTGATGACCAAAAACCCGAGATGCAAAGGTAGTCCAAATGGAGGTTAGAGCTCAGGATCCAGTTGGGAACCAATGAGTTCACTTCATGGTTGGACTTTGCTGCGGGACGTGTGCTAAGGAGTTGTCGACGTTCATAACATCGATTCACCACTGAAAAGGAATGATGGGATACGTATCAGTGCAGTAGAGTCACCATGACTCGAGGGGCAAAGTGATCATAGTAAGACTATGAGCCAGTGCAGTGGAACCATTGTGACTCCATGGGGCAGAGTGGACATAGTAAAGGATTAGTAAGGCTATGAGCCAGTGCAGTGGGGTGTGTACGACTCCATGGGGCAAAGTGGACATAGCGAAGGATTTGTAGCTATGGATCAGTGTAGTGAAGCCGTTGTGACTTCATGGGACAGAGTGATCATAGCAAAGTATTAGGTGATCGAAGTGATGGATATCGTATACTTTACGTACTGAGTGAGAGATGTGAGGATGGTTGCTATGTTTGACTTGTTTGCCATCACTATGACATGCACACCCCACCCCCGTATTCCTTACACCATTTGTTATGGCACCCTAGAGTGTTGTACAGTATGTAGTGCTAACTCTTTGGTTGCAGGTCTAGGTTCAGGTATGATTTAGTATACCTGTTATTGTTCTGTTTAGTTGCTTATCGCTCATACCAGACTTTTTGTCTGACCCAGAGTTTTATGTCTCTTCTTATTACTCTGGATGCTCTCACGAGCATACTAGAGACAGGTTAGCTGGTGATGCATGAGTAGTGGATTCGGAGGCGAGCAGGAGGCTTCCACGTATGATATATATAGATATCCTCCCTGTGTCGTTGCTGGTCACTACTTTGGGCATTAGTAGTGTACCATTCTTGTTTAGCTTTTTGAGACAGTTTTTAATAGTTGTAATAATGTTGGCTTTGGATCATAAGTTATACTTTGGATTTTCCGCTGCTATGATAGTTTGTTTCAGCTTATACACTGTCTCACCTGTTTTATGTCAAGTATGTTGTTATTATATTTTGTTCCATGCACTGTGAGACATTCTATAGGTTCTTTGTTGATTCTTTGTCTTCTTTCTTTCCTTATGACGACCGTCCCGCGCTAACTGAACATGTGTACAGCGCACTTTTGGAGTAAATGTCGGTTGGTGCGGGGCAGGCCGTCACAATGATTAATTCCTAAATAGGATTATTAGGCCAAAAAGAATGTTAACATAATTATGGTAATTAAGAAATTGGAAATAACGGCATGGGAACACGAGGTTAAGTTAAACTTATGGTAGACGCTTGTCCGTAACCACCCGACATATCCAGCATCCACAAGTGGTCAACTTAATATAAGAGGTCTGGTGCATTAACATACATGAAAGGGGAATGATAATAACCTGTTAACCTGTAATACTTAACCTGTTTAATCCATGGGGGTTATATAAACCGCTCAACTGTAACTTGTTGAACTTGTGGGGTTAAGTGAATCTGTTGAATCTATAGGGTTTAGCAGATCTGTTTAATCTGTGGGAATTATATGAACCTGTTAATATGTAAGATTTAACCTGTTATATCTGTTGGGGTTATATGAACCGATAACCTGTAATACTTAACATGTTTAACTCTATGGGGTTATATGAACATGTTAAGTTATGGGGGGGGGGGGGGTTAAGTAAACTTGATCGAATATGTGGTGGTTAAGTAAATCTATTAAATCTGTAGTGGATTATACGAACCCAATAAACTTAACCTATTTTATATGTTGGGGTTATGCGGCCTTGTTAAACTATTAAGCAAAACCTGTTAAAAATCCTAGTAGTGGGGATAAAAAGCTTAGGGGGTGGCTTGTGTCATATGTGGCGTGGGACCTCTTTCAGTCAGTAACCCATTCCAGCATTAAAGGGGGGGCCTAACTAGGTAGGGGTGATGGCATGCTTACTGAGCTGATTATAAAAGGTTCATCTGGGTAGAGGTGTTTTGATAGCGCATTCCGATTGAGTCATGTTCGTGCATGGTTCCAAATTGATTAGGGATAATAAGCTGCTATAACACCAATAAATAAATCTATGTCCTTCTGGGGGTTGCCACTTTAGGGAGTGATACATCCTACTGTGGGGCTGACACAGGGTATTTATGGCATAGGGAGCCGATCGATTGGGGATAGTAATTCGGGTACATCTAGTCCTGCCTATTTAGGTTCCCGTGGTTTATGATTGGGGTAACACCCATTATTTATGTTGGGGTACCTTTTATTACTGTTTGGGGGTAAAACCCGTTACTAGAAGTACACCTAAGTCTACCATATGTTTCTGTTGGGATCATATCTGTTATACTAGTATTGGTGCATAGAAAAGTATTTATGAAGCGCAACCTATTCTGTTCATTCTGCTTATCTTGTTCTTCCTGTTATATCTGTTGCGTGATAATGTTATCTCTCATCAAGTTTATATGTCTGTCATGATGCTTTTACTTATTTATTAAATGGACTCGCCAAACCTTATGTCTGGCTCGTTTTGTTTCCTTTTCTCTCTCTCTTCCTTTCCCTCCGGTCCTCTGGGTGGGAACGCTCAGGCTTGATTAGGATTCTCATTCTTTTGTTTCTGCTTGGAGCTGCTTAGATGTACCTCTTTGACTATTTGTCTACTCTGTTATGGCTCTTTTTGGGGACTATGATTTTATATTATTATACTCGGATGATTTTAGTATAAGGCAAATACTTTTATTTGATGTAGTTGGTTTTCAGTCTTTCAAACTAATGTTGTAACTTGATTTTGGACCATGATGTTTTCTGTTTGAAAATAATGTTTTGAATTTCTACTGCTATTTTATATGTATGTCTTGTGAGATTCTATTTCTGTTTACCTATAACGCTTCACGGAACTTAATGCATTCTGCTAAAGAGTGACATTAGCGGATGTGGGGTATCACATTTAGTATCATAGCTGAAGGTTACAAGATCAGATAAAAGGTTTTGAAAATTGTTTTTCAAAAGGTTTCAAAAATAATTTGTTTTCAAAGAAAAGTCTATTTTTAAAAACATATTCCCTAAAGCCATATAAAATATCTTTCAATTCTCTGTTTGAATCCTTCTTCCCTTTCGCTTCAGCGTGTCAAGGGAACTGAATATTCCTGAAGGCGTTCAGATACCGGCTTGGTTCCGTAGATATCTTGAGGTTACACACTTGCCGGAGGACAAGGAGACACCCCTCCCCCAGCTGCAGCCGTTGTTCCTCCACCTTCGCGAGTGGATAATTTCTCTAAGAGATGTCATGGTTGTAAGCGCTTGGGTCATTTGGTCAAGGGATGCCGAAGAAGGAAGAACGCTTGCTTCAACTGTGGTGAAGTTGGACACTATACTAGGGAATTCCCGAAGAAGCAAGGACAGGGGAAATAGACAGGACCATCTAGAGAGCCGGTGCATGCTCTCGAGGACAGTGGACCAAATGAAGGTAGGAAAGTTTCTGTTGAAGGTTTGATTTCTCTTTCTGATCATCATGTTAGGACTCTTTTTGATTTTGGCGCTTTCCATTATTTTATATCTGATTTCGTGCTTAAGTCTCTGTACCCTAGTACTAGTATGGTTTCAGATCTCGTTGTTGTCTGAAACCCCATTGGGGCACGACTCATCTATCTATGATTTTTCGGGGTTTGAGGATATCTGTGTTGGGCGTCGAGTTTGAGTGCGATGCATATATGCTTGGTTTTATGGGTTATGGTTTGATTCTAGGGATGGATTGGCTAGCGATGTATGGTGCCATTCTAGACGGTGAGAGGAGGGTCGTTAGACTTTTGGCTTACCGAGGAAGGACTCTCGAGATTTCTTGTGACCCAAAGGGTCTGTCATGCTTAGTTGCCTAGAATAACTTGATGCAACTGTCGATGATTTATGATCTGTATCGGTAGTCTATGAGTATTCGAATGTTTTTAAGGAGGTCAGGGGATTACCTCCGAGGCGCAAGATTGATTTTCAGATATATTTAGTTGATAATGCGAAGCCAGTCGCATTACCTGTGCGCCACATGGTTCCTAGGGAAAGGAGGGAGCTCAACAAACAAGTAGAGGAGCTACTTGAGAAGGGGTTTATTAGGCAAAGTATATCGAAATGGGGTGCTCTAGTCGTATTTGCAACTCAGACGGATGGTTCGCTTCACTTATGTGTGGATTGCGGGGATTTGAATAAGCTCATTAAGAAGAATAGGCACCCACTTCCGAACTGTTTGACCAGCTTGTTGGTGCATCTATTTTCTCTAAGTTAGACTTGGCCATGAGTGTTCATCAGTTGAGGGTGGCCGAGGACAATGTAAACAAGACAACTTTTAGAACTCCAAATGGTTTCTTCAAGTGGCTAGTTATGCCTTTTGGGTTGACAAAATGCACCCGCCTATTTTGTAGTGAGTAGGGTGTTCCGGGAATTTCTGAATAGGTTTATTACGACCTTTGTGGATGACATTCTGATCCTCTTGAAGAGCGAGGAAGAGCATGCCCAACATTTAGGGGAGGTTTTGAAGACTCTCTGAGCGCACCAGCTTAAGGAGAAATTCTCCATATGTCATTTTTGGAGAAGGGAAATGAGATTTCTAGGGAATGTTGTCTCCAAGGATGGGGTAGCAGCGGATCCCACGAAGGTAGTTGCAGTTCAAGACTGGAAGGTTCCAAGGAATGCAACGAAGGTGAGGAGTTTTCTTGGTTTAGTGGGCTATTATTGGAAGTTTATTAAGGACTTCACAAAGATATCAGCCTCACTCACCAGACTAACAAAGAAGAATTTGACCTTTTTTGGAGTGTTGACTGTGAGGATTCTTTCCAGTGATTGAAGAGAGCTCTAACAACAACCCAGTTTTGATTTTTCCTGATCGATACAAAGTGTTCACAATATACACTGATGCATGTGGTATAGGACTTGGTGCCATCCTGATGCAAGAGGGAAGGATAGTATGCTATGGTAGTAGACAGTTGAGAGTTCATGAAAAGAAATACCCTACCCATGATTTAGAGTTGGCTGTCGCGCTTAAGACTTGGTGAAATTATCTACTTGGAGAGAGGTTTGAGTTGTACACTGATCATGAATCTCTCAAGTATATGTTCTCACAAAGGGATCTCAACTTGAGATAACAGATATGGATGGAGTTTCTAGCGTCCTATGATTTTGAGATTGCTTGTACCCCTGGCAAGGGTAATGTGGTGACGGACGCGTTGAGTAGGCAGAGGATGACTTTGAGTCCTCTATTCGTAGAGGGGTGGAGCTTGGAGTACATATCGACCTTTGATTTTAGGCCATCTATGGGTTTTACACCTGGTTTGTTGCCATCCTTAGAGGTGTGACCTACTCTTATGAATTATTTAAGATCTTCGCAGCGGAAGGACCCACAGATTGCAGACATCTTAGATAGGCTTAGTAGAGGGGAGACTTCTAGTCACCTCAGTGGATATTCCATGGATGATAGGATATGGTTGCGATGGGATAGAAGGCTTTTTGTTCCCCGAATTAGGAGCCTGTTGAAGACAGTCTTTGAGGAATCCCATCATTGTAGGATGGCTATCCATCTAGGCGGTGATCAAATGTATAGAGATATGAAGAGGGTTTTCTTTTGGGATGGGATGAAGAAAGATGTAGCGAAGTTTGTCTCCCGATGTTTAGTTTCCAACAAGTCAAAACTGAGCAAAGGAAGCCTAGCAGTTTGCTCATCCTTTGGAAGTCCCACAATGGAAGTGGGAGAGCGTCCCTATGGATTTCATTGATGACTTCCCTAGATCGAGGAAAGGCAACACCCGTATTTGGGTTATAGTTGAAAGGCTTACTAAGGGCGCTCATTTCATTCTGTTAAGAGTAAGAAAACAACTGCATGGTTGGCATCAGTTTATCTTCATGAGATAGTCCGTCTACATGGAGTACCTTCTAGCATAATGAGTGGTCATGAACCCGTTTTCACTAGTGAGTTCTGGAAAAGCCTGCAAGAGGCATTAGGTACAAAGTTATGTTTGAGCACCGCATATCACCCTCAGACTGATGGACATACTGTGAGGGTGAATAGAGTTCTTGAGGATCTTTTAAGGCTGTGTATGCTAGACTTCGGAGGGACATGGGAAGAGCATCTCTCGTTGGTTGAGTTCGCCTACAACAATAGTTATCAGGCTAGTATTGGCATGGCACCCTTTGAAGCATTGTACGGACGACCTTGTAGATCACCTTTGAGGAATGTGGTTCACTTTGGATCTGTAGGGAAACTGGCACCAAGGTTTGTAGGGTCATTTCCAATAGTGGAAAGGATAGGTCAAATGGCCTATAGAGTAAAGCTATCAGAAAGATTGGCAGGTTTTCATGATGTTTTCCACGTTTCTCATTTGCGGAAGTGTCTACACGATACAACAAAGGTAGTTGAGCCGAGCAAGTTTGAGGAAATAGAGGTAGAACGGGAGGCGACAGTTAGACGAGTTCCTACCAGTTTTCTTGGATCGAAGATTAAAAATCTACGCAACCTAGAGGTCAAGTTGA
This sequence comes from Allium sativum, assembly GCA_030737875.1. Taxonomy (NCBI): domain Eukaryota; kingdom Viridiplantae; phylum Streptophyta; class Magnoliopsida; order Asparagales; family Amaryllidaceae; genus Allium; species Allium sativum. The sequence goes on along the minus strand of CM060913.1, from coordinate 470,783,640 downwards.
TGAAAGTTCAACGGGGAGAAGACCGTGAAGATGCAACCTGGGAGACTGAAGCGCTTTGTACCCTTTTCTTTTCAAGGGTATATTCTTAGCTTCTTTTTCCAAAGCTTTCGTTCATACTTACTTCTGTCATTTGAGTATATCCAATCAATCGAATCTTCTACCTTTAGGTAGAAACCCAATGGATGTAAACATGTGTTTGAAACATATTATGTTTGATAAATGCAAGTGGATGCAAGTATATGTTAGTGGTTGCTTGTGGATGCATACACACACATACTAGGCACTAGATCGGCTCAATCACTCTCATACTGCATATGGATGCGTGTGCATTTTTATTTATATGGATGGAAATGGGTGTATCATCATATGGATGTGGCATTTAATGGATGGTTGTGCACACATATAGCCTTTACATGATATACTATGACTATTCACATACAAGCTGGATACATGGCACTAACATACATTGCATTAAGGAGGTCGACTGAATCAGTAGACCGCCTGATTTTTCGCATTAGTGTAAGGACATATACACACACCTTTGCATATGTTCATATAAGAATTAGAAATCTCTAAAGGACAATGGATGCCTGTGATGGATGGATGAGTAGTTGGTTGATGGATGTTCGGATATACATTCTTCTTAACTTGGAGATTTCGAGGATGAAATTTTCTAAGTAAGGGAGAATGTAACACCCCGTAATTTTAAAGAATACTATAATGATATACTAAAGAATACTTAATTAAGTATTGGTAATTAAGTAAAACAGATTATATCATTGCGTTCGCTAGGAATTCTGCTTAAGATAGATTCCGAATTTGCGTAAAAGGGACATCGTATGAGAAAGTTATTAAGCTTAGAAGTTGTATGTGCATAAGAGAATTATATATATAAAACCCAATCAGAGAATTCAAAAACAAATTCAAACAGTGAAGCAGCAAAATAGTCTTAGGCAGAACCGACCCATTTGGGGTCGACCCGTGGGTTGACCCAGGGTGTTTGGGTGACCCATGGGTCGACCCAATGCAGATCTGGGGAAATTCTCTTTTCTGAACGTGGAATGATTTTTTGGCTTGGTTCGTTGGCTTTAGGCTATAAGTAGGATCCCATTTCTATTGTTTTTACACCTAAAAAACAATGGACACTACGAGATGCTTCCCCAGCTTAGATTGAACTAGATATTTTCTTCAACAACAACCTACTCGTATGCAAGAAATTCTTTTGCAACATCTGCTTGTTATTCTCTGTTCTTTAGATCCAGTCTCTATGATTTCATGTTATTTTTAAATATAATCATTTAACAAGTAATCTTGAAATGTTTATAAATATGGATCTAATCCTATGCCTGTTTAGAATCTGATTCATACCTAAAACAAATCTACCATTACATGTACAACTGATCTACTGTTTAGTTATTATATGCCTATTTCTGTTATCATATTCCTATTATGTTATTATGCCTATTTCTATTCACTTCTCTCCTTCTTTCCCATTTATTTTTATAGCCTAGGCTACCTTCGAGCCTAGACCTATTGCTGAATTATGCGAACGAACGAAATTGGGAATGGTTGGAAAAGATAAATTGGGGGCATATCTTGCATTATGAATCATGACTGGGATTTGGGGGCATAACCTATACTGTACAACTTGACTAAAACTTGGGGCATATGTTATACTGTGAATTATGACCAGAATTTGGGGCATATAAATCTGTAGGCTTAATTTAAGGTTAAGCAGAACATGTTAATGAAACTGTAAGTAACTTGCTGTAACTTGTGGAGATGTTTAATATGTTAAAATGATTAATCTGCTAAAATCTGTTGAAACTGAACACTATTATTGAAAAACCCATGATGAGCATGAGTAATTCCTAAATAGGATTATTAGTCCAAAAAGATTGTTAACACAATTATGGTAATTAAGAAATTGGAAATAACGACACGGGGACATGAGGTTAGGTTCAACTTGTGATAGAAGCCTGCCCGAAGCCGCCCGATATATCCAGCATCTACAAGCGGTCCACTTAATGTGAGAGGTTTGCTGCATTAACATACATGAACAGGGAATGATAATAACTTTTTCACCTGTAATACTTGACCTGTTTAAACCGTGGGGGTTATATAATCCGTTAAACTATAACTTGTTAAATCTGTGGGGTTAAGTAAATTTGTAGGGTTAAGTGAATCTGCGGGGTTAAGTAAATCTATTTAATATTTGGGGGTTATATGAACCTGTTAATATGTAAGACTTAACCTGTTATATCTGTTGGGGTTATATGAACCCGATAACCTGTAATACTTAACCTATTTAAATCTGTGGGGTTATATGAACCTATTAAATGGAGGGGGGGGGGGAGGAAGTAAAATTGTTTGAATTTGTGGGGGTTAAGTAAATCTATTAAATCTGTGAGGGGTTATATGAGCCCGATAAACTTAACCTGTTTATATGTTGGGGTTATGCGGGCTTATTAAACTGTTAGGCATAACTTGTCAAAAATCCTAGTGGTGGGGATATGAGCCTAGGGGGTGGCTTGTGTCATCTGTGGTTTTTGACCTGTATCAGTCAGTAATCCATTCTGGTATCAAAGTGGGACCCCTAACTATGTAGGCGTCAGGGCATGTTTACTGAGCTGATTATAAGAGGTTCATTTGGGTGGAGGTGTTCTGATAGCGCGTTCCGATGGAGTCATGTGCGTGCATGGTTCCAGATTGATTAGGGATAATAAGACGCTATAACACCAGTAAATAGGTCTCTGTCCTTCTGGGGGTTGCCACTATAGGGATTGATACATCCTACTATGGGGCCGACACAGGGTATTTACGAGATAGGGAGCCAATCAATTGGGGGTAATAATTAGGGTACATCTAGGCCTACCTGTTTAGGTTACCGTGGTTTATGGTAGGGGTAAGACCAGTGATTTCTGCTGAGGTCTGAGTCTACCATATGTTTCAGTTTGGATCATATCTGTTACAGTAGTATTGGTGTAGAGAAAAGTATTTAGGAAGCGCAAACTATTCTGTTCATTCTGCTTATCCTGTTCTGTGTGTTATATCTGTTGTGTGATACTGTTATCTCTCGTCCAATTTATATGCCTGTCATGATGCTTTTACTTATTTATATGCTAAAAGTAACTGGGCTCGCCAGACTTTATGTCTAACCCATTTTGTTTCCTTTTCTCTCTCTTCCTTTTCCCCTAGGTCCTCAGGGTGGAAACACTCAGGCTTGATTATGATTCTCTCTCTTCAGTTTCTGCTTGGAGCTGCTTAGATGTCCTGCTTTAACTATTTGTCTACTCTGTTATGGCTCTTTTTGGGGACTATGATTTTATATTATTGTACTCGAATGATTTTAGTACAAGGCAAATACTTTTATTCGATGTAGTTGGTTTTTCCGTATTTCAGACTAACGTTGTAACTGTATTTTGGACATGTTGTTTTCTATTTGAAAATAAAGTTTTGAACCTCCGCTGCTATTTTATATGTCTATCTTATGAGATTCTATTTCTGTTTACCTATAACGCTTCACGGAACTTAATGCATTCTGTTAAAGAGTGACATTAACGGACATAGGGTGTCACACTCCTTCCTTAAAAGTGGTTAGGCATAAAACGGTAATGGAGTAGGGTATTTCATGGGGATGTCCACTTCCTCTTGAAGCTTGTAAGGGCTTAACTAGCGACACATTGGTAATTGAAAGAATACGTGGCCATTGCATGCTCACCAACTGTCTAAGGGAATTCTTAAGCGACATAGGTGTCCTACCGGGAAATATCAGTTAAGTAGTAACGTTTGCAATACTACTTCTCATATTACAAATGAGAGAATATACTTAAGAATGTGACGTACTAGGACGGGGTCTAAAAGGGCTAAGGGTCCGCCTCGGGATTATAAGAGATCATAAGAATCCACCTTTAATAGGGCCATAAGTGACCGAGAATGCAACCTTGTTGGTTCTTTATCCTAAAAACACAAATGGGCGATTGACTTGGATATCCACCCCATTGGTTGGAAATTTGGTGTTTGTTGTGTGTTGCGTAGACATACCTTGACATATGCAACCTGCTAAAAATATAGGGTATAGACATTGAGTATCACTATATTTCAGTCACACAGAACTTTATGTTCTGACCCCCTCTCCTTAACATCCAACAGGTCAGTAGATGGGGTAAATCCATGGATGAAGTCATGATTGAAGCTTATGAAGAAGACGAAGTTATTATGATATTATTAGCAGTTATTACTTCACTTCTGTAACGACCCGGATTTTCAGCCGTTGAATCCTGAATATTCAAATTTGTTTTAAATATTTTGTTTGAATTATATATGGGAATTTATAAAGAATTTATTTAATAAAACAATATTTAAACGTATAATTTATAATATAATTTAAAACGAGCTCGAAACAGTCGCGGTAATTTGTAATTTATGATTTAAAACTTCAACTGAGTATACAGGATTCGTTATAAGTTGGATTTCTTTAAAACAAGAAACGTTTGAATCTATTTAACTGTATCTTTCTAATGGAAGTGAAAAATCGAGATTTCTTTTTGTAGATTGTAAATTATGTCCAAATCAAATTTTCTAAAAGTCACTGTAGAGTTGGTTATAAGCCATAACGGTTTATTTAATATAATTAAATATTGGTTACGAATTTGGACAAGATTCTTTTGAAGCGTAGTTATAATTTAATTTTTAGAATTTTACTGTAATTTTTTAATTAATTAAATACGCAACTTTTTATTTGGAATATTTTGCACCCTATATCAATATTTTGGGGTTTCATAATATAAGTTAAACCATCGATATTATTATATTTTTGGGATTATGGTACCTCGCTGGACACGACCGTACTCTTATTTCTGTCCGTAGCAGTACGGATATGAACGAAAACCTTATGTACCTACAAAACCATACATGCTTTAATAATAATATTATTAGTATATTAATAATAAAGATCACTAACATAAAAGGACCATGTGTCAGATATTGCAATATAAGCAGTCCTTGGTTGTAATAAAAAATATATATATAGAAAATCAAAACAAATATTTGAACATGATAGGAAATAAGATTTGTTGTGTGCAATAGTCAAAAGTTTAGGCTTCTTGTGTCCTTGTTCACAGTGTGTGTGTGTGTGTGTGTATATATATATGTACTGTAAAATTTTGGCAAAATATCAGCACAAATCTTTTCATATCTTTGGCAAATCCACGAAATCTTAGAGCACTGTACTAATCTTTATCGATGAAAATCTCATACCAATCTTTCACCAAATCTGTACGTGTCGTTTTCAAATCTTAAGGAATCTTACCCTGTTGGTGATCAAAATTCTCGCCTGCATGTGCAAATATAACCGTTCAAATACTTTGGCTAGATCACCTTATATATTTAACTTCGTTCGCTCAGACATGCCCTTTCAAATCAAAGCAATGTTCCACATGGAAACCGACACACTCATACATACCAGTTGTAAGTCTGAAGTTTTGCACATGCCTAGATTGAACAAGGGACTTCTCTTTTAATTGCTGCACATGGCTTGATAATTTTTTTTATCTGAATCTGAGTATATTGAATAGACGAGACACGCACATGCAAATTAAATTCATCTCAGACCTATCCTAATCCTACGTTTGCCTAATTTCCATGGCTTCCAAGAACACTGTGGCTCCCAAGCCACTCACCTTATATAAACGCAGGGTCATCCTCCTCATTTTTGCAAACCTGTAGAGAGACAAAACGAAATACAAAACTAGCGTTGGAGATTTACACCAGCGTGAGATCTGGGTTGAAGCTGCAGGAGCTAGAGGGAGTTGGAGATCCTTTCGGCGCCGGCGCAAGGTTCAGAGGTGCGGGTCGGCAATTTCTGGAGGGGTTTAGTTGTGAAAAAGTTCGCACTGTGCTTTTGTTGTGGAATGATGTGAAGACAGACGAGAATGGGAGGAGCAAATGGGATGTTGTCTCGTGGAAAGATAGAGGAATTTTTGGATTTAAAAGCTGTCGCGTTGATTCTGTTGGGTGTCCAGTTGGGTTCTGTGGTGTTCAACGTGGTGAAGGGATGTATGCGAACAGAAGTATGTGAATGGAGATTGGTTTGCATGCATGATGTGTGTATATTAGTGAATGGTGTGTGACATGAAGATGTGTTGTGTGAAGACTGAGGGAGCTCCAAAGTTTCAGAAGTGGGTTGGAAATGGTGGTCTTTGTAAACTTGTGGATATCACGGCTTGGCCAGATCACATTGATTCGACTCAAAGAGTATTCACTTTGATAACCATCAGGCCAAATAACAACGGTGCCATTATCCTTTTCTGTGGTAATGTTTATTTTTAAACAATAACTAAGAAGCGTTTGTTGTTTTGGGAAATGGTGCAGGTTTAAACTGAAAAGGGAGTCCACGACAATGATAAAGCTGGGGTGTGACACGATCTTGAGGAGGGAAAGCTTGTTCAAGGTTAGAAAGTGACGCATAATTTCATGGGCTCCTGATACCGTGTTGTCAACATGATGAGCGCAGGGAAGTTGCTCTTTTAGGGAGGTGTCTGTAATTGAAGGTCAGTTGGGTTGGTCTCTGGTAAACTCCGATCAAATGGAGGGAATAAGTAGTGTGGAAATGGACAAAGGCGTTGATGTCTACTGATTGTTGAAAAAGCGAGGCAGTAGGGTTTGAACGAGGTTAAGGCGACCTGATGGGGTTTCGATGAAGCACGGGGTGAGAGAGGAGCCGTCGAGGTTCACGCAAATGACAAGACATGTCAAGGGATTTGCGGTAATAAAGTTTAAACCATGATTAGCGTTATTAAGTAATCTTAAGTTTTTCGTTAATGTTGTTTAAATTAAATAAGTCTTGTAACGATAATATATCGTTCGTTCGTGAGCAGAATTTGAACGCGACTGGATCTGTCGGAATCCTAACAATGGAATCCACATTGTGGAACTGATGTAGTTGAAATTGAAGCGACTGGAATTTCATAGAAAATCAATCGCTTGTTTGATTTTAAGTAAAAACAGAAGCAGAACCGTCAACTGCAAAACAAAGTGAGTAAACTCACTAATTATGGCTCGTTTATATTTTTATAAATGAGTTTTAAATGTATACTATGTGATGGTTGCTTGGTTGAATAGTTGATAAAGTTGGTTGATATGATTACATCATTGATCGATTATTAGTTCTGATATTTCATATTGACATGAAAAATATTATTGATGTTATTAACATCTGTGGATGCAGGGAAACAGGTTGGTGGGATCCAACTGGGTTCCTCAACATTTTATTTACTGTTTTAATTATTTATTATGATCTATGATGTGATATTTGATTGGTGATTGATCATGTTGTGTTTGAATTACCCTAGCCTTAGAATTTTGGTATTTAAATACCGAAAAGTAAAAATATTTTCTAATAAAGAAAATAAATTGGGGATTTTAAAAGGGAATTTATTTCCAATATAGGAATTTAATTTCGAATTAACTGGAAATAAGAACTTGTTTTAAATGGATAAAACAAGAGGTGAATTATAAGTGTTTATAAATTAAGTGAAGTATTTTTGGAAGAATTAAAGTATAAATTCAAAGTTTTGAAAAAGGGAAATGGATTTTGAAATCGATAATTGAAATGAGATTTTGAACTTAATTGTCATATAGAAAATATAAATAAGATTATAACCTTTTGTAATAAAAATGAGATATTTTATGAAAAATTCTAAATATAAGTTATAAATTGAAATTTGGACTGAGATGTTATTTACAAATATAAAATCAACGGATTTGATTTAAGAAGTATGGAATGTATAAAAGTTTGGAAAGGAAATCGAATCGTTTTATATAAAATGAAAGATGTCCGTAGTAGTTTTATAAACACAATTTGAAACTAAAATAGAATATTATGTGGGTTTATTAAGTGACTCGACAACTGAGATTTGAATCTATGATGATAAAATAAATAAATACAAGTTGCATTTTTATAAATCAAATATTTTTAAATAGCAATTTTAAACACTGCCGTTATAATAAATGTTTTGGTAAATCTAAATAGAAATTTTAACGCTGCTGTTATAATAACTGTTTTAACAACGATCTTAATTCTATTGTTATAATAAGTGTTCTATAATTCTAGACAACGATTGTAACGCTGTTGTTAAAAGTAATGTTTTATAAATCAAATATTTGGAAACAGCGATTGTAACGTTGTTGTTAAAATGAAATGAATTGGTCAACGAGGAATTAAGAAAGGGAATTTGGAAATATTCTCCGATATTAATAATGTATATTTTCTGAATATAGAAAATAAGGATTTGTGAATATTTAGAAATTTTTTCTAATTGGAATAAGAGATATTTTCTTGAATAAAGGAATTATAATATTGAAAATGGTTTTCCAAAGAATCGAGAGGGGAAATCGAGCTTCAAAAGAATACGAAAAATGGGAAATGAGAATTGTAAATGATAAAATAATAAGGAATTGATTTAAAAAGGCCAATGTTGATTGATGATTGATCGATCGAATTCCTACCTGGAAATAAGACCGTTGGTTGTAAACTTATTTTTCTTTGATAGTTAAATCACCGACTATCGAAGTTTTTGACCATTTTTCCGGCATCAATATGGAGAGACCGGGATCAGATTCATTATCTGGAAACCACTCAGTATGGGCGTTGAAAATAATTAAAGATTGAGTTATGCAAGGGCTGTCCTGTTTACGGGATAGTGCCTTCGGTTTGTCCAGTCCCAGGATAACGTGAATGGACGAATGTCTGATAGAGTATATCTAACGGATCGCGTAAGTTGATCTCTTCAAATGTACTTACGTTTGGTGGCGGAGGAACTCATTTCTCTTAGCTTTATACCCGTGGTATTTTTGGGAAATCAATGTGTGATTTGGCGGGTATGACGATGTGGCATTCAAAGTGAATGGTGGCCAGATGTGTTGGAAGACAATTCAAACCTCAAGCCTCACAATCGGGAATTGACAAAAATCGGGCAGGCAGCATGGCTTGTGGGTCGCTCCCATTAGGATGTATAATCACCTATCTAGAGAAATTGCATTTACTTCTTTAATCTATCGATGCTGTCCCTTTCGGGGAACGGTTGCTGATCCCAGCCATTGGTGATATACACTCGATACACTCAAGCGAAATGAGTGGTCGGTCATGTGAGGGCCGGGTTGCAAGACGTTCTTGTTGAACCCAGTGTATTCGTCTCTAGAGATACACTATCGGCAGGTGTCCCGTACCTTGTCATGTTGGAAATCCAATCTCCAATAAGTGCCCTGCGTTTTTTTTTTTGATTTTACATTATATATGGAGCGTGAGATGCAAGCGTTCTGCTAGATTTTATTTATTTGATTTAGACACTATTGTAATATCATTGGATTTGATATCAAAAATATTTTTGGGTTATCGTAAGATAAAAACCATCCGTGTTTATGTGTGGATCGGTCTTACGATTATCTTTTCTTTCGAAAGAATTTTTGAAAGTTAAACAAATGATTGGAGTTTACTCACACCAGTCCCATGACTGACCGAGAGTTTATTTTGTTTTGTTTTTCCTAAACTCTTGGGTGCCCAAATTTGTACGGGCAGTCAAGTAGTCGGGATTTTCCAGATTCACTTGGAGGAGCTTGAAGCAGGAGGCTTCATTAGTTAGCTATAAACTATGATATTTTCCGCTGTGTACAATGTTGGATTTGGAAACAGGTGTTTATAACTGCTCCAGAGATAACAGTTGTGCTCTGATGATGGTATGTACATACAGATACTGATTTGTATTTCAAAGTTTATGTTATCTAATATATTTTAATCGTTTCCGCTGTGAGTTTGTGATCTTTGTTTTCTTTTATTCTAATATTTCTTTCTTTTTATTTCTCATCCTCTAGCTTCTTTCTAATAATGATTCGTATTTCTATGCAATTTGGGTTGGACGTGTGGTGTAATTAGTCAACTCAAAGGGTACGGAAATTCAAGCCATTACAACTTCATTTGGAATCTTATGAGAATGAACTATTTGATGTACCCATTGAACCAATGTAACTGCAACTGTGTATTTCTGTGGTTCTGAAATAAACGGTACATCTTATTTTTGGTATTATATTTTCTCTTTCCGCTGTGCGAGATTTCCATTCGAAGTATATGTTATTATTTATGTGCAAATGTAACGCTTATAGGAACCAATGGCCCATTTAGGATAGCTCTAAGTTTCAATGGGCCTTTTCTAGGTCGAAATTTAGGCCCATTCCGGGTGGGTTGTTACATTTGGTATCGAGCATAGTTTACCTGATTATAAGGGAAATATATGTATGAGAGGCGTATTTGTGATTTGAAGAAGATTTTTTTCATACTATATATATATAATATATATTTACCGCAATAAGCACACGCATTTATACTAAGCATCTTTATCATTTTCAGCATTAAATACTATCTCAGGTTTATCCACTGAGGTATTCTTCCTTTTCTTTTCAGATAGTAGAATGGATGAAAATGAAAATGAGCAGGGTAACCAGGCAAGGCCCAGATACTTTCCCGAATGGTTCCAGCAGTACCTTCGTACTGTGAAACAGGTCCCTGTCGCAAATCCTACCCCAGCGGCTCCTGCAGCTCTAGCCGCTGAAGTGACCTTCGACTTTTCCTGCTTTTATAAGACCTTTACGAATCTTGGAGGGAAGTCGTTTTCTGGAAAGGATGGCTTTGCTAGTGCCCAATCTTGGGTTATGGATTGTAAACGAATCTTTGAGGCTAAAGCCTAGCCCGATGAAGTTAAAAGAAGGATAGCAGCCTGACATTTGAAAGATGAATCCCTAGAGTGGTGGAACTTAATATCAAAGGAGAATGAAGGCCGAATATTTACGTGGGTCGAGTTCAACACCGGTTTGAAGCGAAGTTTTTACCCCAGGCAGAAATGACTATTCAGCTAGAGAAATTCATACTCCTCAAGCAAGGAAGCTTAAGTCTGCAAGAATATATATCCAAGTTCATTAAGTTATGTAAGTTTGGGAGAGGGTTGGTAGACACTCCCATGAACAAAGCCCTTAGGTTTGTCAAAGAACTGAACTCCTCGTTGAAGGAAACCTTGTTAGCCTAATTAACGTTTGGGGCAACTTTTGAGACTCTAGTTGAGACGGCTACCCTCTGTGCAACCAAAAGCTCCAAGGAGGATAAAGATGGAGAGAAAGGAGATGGTTCTAGTAAAAATAAGAAGGAGTATTGGAAGAACATGAAAAGAACAAATTCTAAAAGGATGCAAAGACTTGTGGGAGGTGCAACCGCAAGGGCCATGAGGCCAAGGATTATAGAACCTCATTGGCAAAAAAGGAGTTCAAGGGAAAATGTTACAACTTCCACGAAGTAGGAAACATGTAAAAAGACTGCCCAAAGCTGCCAAGAGTGGCCAGAACTATGCAATTGAAGCAACCCTAGTTCAGAGCCTACCCCCGCGAGACCAAGGGCAGCCCGCGCTCGAAGGTATAATCTTTATTTTAGGAAATTCAGCATACACCTTGTTTGATTCCGGAGTGATCCATCGTTTTATCTCCAAGCGATTAGTAAATCTGTTGAACCTTTCCGTATCTATCTCGGCTAGTCCGATAAATGGTGGCCAACCCTATTGGAGGATGTAAGTATCTTGAGCTGTTATGTAAAGACCTAGTATTGGAGGTCGACAATGTCGAGTTCCATTGTGAAGCGTATGCGTTGATTTTTATGGGGTATGACCTTATCTTAGGTATTGACTGGCTAACATTTTATAGGGTCATCCTAAATTGTGAAAAGAGACTCGTTCGTCTTAGGAGTCGAGGAGGACGCAACTTAAATATTTCTTGTAATCCTAGAAACAAGGACAAAGCCTTATTATATTACTTGTCTCCTAGTTCTGAAGGACCAACTTCGGTCCCTATTGTGAATTTTTGAATGTCTTCGAGGAAGTCACGAGACTTCCACCCCATAGAGAAATCTCCTTTCGTATTGACCTAGAGAAGGCTCTAGACCTGTAGCACTTCCCTTGATGCTTACGGCTCCCAAGGAAAGAAGGAGTTAGTTAAACAAATTTTAGAGTTGTTACAAAAAGGTTTTATTCGTCAAATTAGCTCAGAATGGGGTGCACCTGTTGTACTTGCCACCAAAGCAGATGTATCTTTGATAGTTTATGTGGACTATAGGGAACTTAGTAAATTGACCAAAAGAAACAGGTACCCTTTACAAGAACCGATGACTTTTTTGGCCACTTAGGAGGAGCCCGAGTATTTTTCCAACTAGACCTTGCTATTGAATTTCACCAGTTAAGAATTGCGGAGGACAACAAAGACAAAACTGCGTTTAGGACGCCAGATGGATTGTTCCAATGGGAAGTTATTCCTTACGGACTAACAAATGAAACTGCTTTCTTTGTTGACCTCATGAGTAGAGTGTTCAGGGGAATTCTAAATAAAATTGTGGTAGTCTTCGTAAGTGGTATCCTTATATTTTCAAAAGATCATGAAGAGCATGAAAAACACTCGAGACAAGTGTGAGAGATATTAAGAAAGAACCGACTAAAAGCAAAGTTCTCAAAGTGCCATTTCTGGAGGGAAGAAGTGAGATTTTTAGGACACATTGTGTCGAGTAAAGGCTTGGCCGTAGATCCCGCGAAGATCGAGGAAATCAAGGAATGGAGGATAACTCGAAATGCTACAGAGGTAAGAAATTTCCTTGGATTGGCCGGATATTATAGGAAATTCATTAAAGATTTCGCAAAGATTGCTACTCCATTGACCCAATTGATAAATAAGAATTTGGTGTTCACTTGGAATAATAAAAGTGATACAGCCTTTAAGAAATTAAAGGAAGCATTAACTAGCGTACCAGTCCTAATTATACCCGACGGTTCAAAATCGTTTACCGTTTACACGGATGCATGTGGGACCGGTTTAGGAGCAGTCCTTATGCAAGAAGGAAGAGTGGTGGCTTATGCTAGTAGAAAAATCAAGGATCCAGAGAAAAGATATCTAGTACATGACCTTGAGTTAGCAGCAGTAGTGCTCTCCCTTAAGATATGGAGGCATTATCTCTTAGAGGAGAAGTTTGAATTGTTTACCGACCATAAATCCCTTAAGTATTTATTTTCTCAATGTGACTTAAACTTGAGACAACAAAGATGGATGGAATATATTTCCTCATTTGACTTTACGATTTAGTATACCCCAGGCAAAGGGAATATTGTGGCGGATGCTTTAAGTAGGAAACATGCGAATTTGAATACGATAGCAAGATGGAAACAGTTAGAGTTCCTCACAAATTTTAATTTACAACCCTCACCGACCACTTCTAATGGTTGTCTTGGGGCTATATTAATTAGGCCTACCCTAAGATAAAGAATCCAAAGTGCACAAGACCTTGACGAAGAGTGAAGAGGCATAAAGGAGAAAGTGGGAAAGAAAGAGGCCTTTCCCCATTTGGTTAGGTATTCGATCCATGATGATAAGAGTTTACTTTGGGATGGACAACTTTACATCCCTAAGGATAGAGGGTTGAGGAAAGAAATTCTAGAGGAGTGCCATAGGTCGAGACTGACCATACACCCCGATGGTGATAATATGTACAAGTATATGAAAAGGAATTCCATTGGGAAAGAATGAATAAAGACGTAGCCGAGTTCGTGGCCGAATGCTTAACGTGCCAAAAAGTCAAAGCGGAGCAACGAAAGCCCGGAGGACTGTTACTACCTTTAGAGATCTGCACGTGGAAGTGGGAACATATTTCCATGGAATTTGTAGATGGACTTTCTAGAAGCCAAAAAGGGGAATGAGGCCATTTGGGTTATAGTCGACTATTTAACCAAAAGTTCCCATTTTATACCAGTCAAGAAGACAAGGACTGTAGCCTCGTTAGCCCAACAGTATGTCAAAGAGATAGCCAGACTTCATGGTATCCCATTAAGTATCGTAAGTGATAGGGACCCTTTGTTTACAAGCGAATTTTGGAGAAGCCTACAAGCAGCTTTGGGCACGACCCTTAACTTAAGCACGACTTATCATTCGCAGATCGACAGACAGACATAGAGAGTAAACAAAATCTTAAAAGACTTGCTCAGAGCTTGTATCATAGACTTTGGAGGAGTTCGGGAGTACCACCGACCACTTGTGGAGTTCACGTATAATAATAGTTTTCAAGTGACGATTGGTATGGCCCCTTTTGAAGCGCTATACGGGAGGCCATGCAAATCGCCAATTTTTGGGTGGGAAACTACCGAAAAGGTTATACTCGAATCAGACTTCGTCCATAAATCCACGGAGAATATATCTTTGATTAGGCAAAGAATGAAGACAGCCCAAGACCGTCAAAAATCGTATGCTGATAAGCGAAGGATGGAAATTGAGTTTAATGTTGGAGACTTAGTGTTCGTACTCTCTCAAGTAAACTGTTCGGTTCGAAAAGATTGGGAAGCTGGCTCCCAGGTTTATTGGGCCTTTTAGTTTCATCGAGAAGATAGGATCTTTGGCCTATCGAGTGGATCTCCCAAACCGTCTATTGGGAATCTGTAATGTTTTTCATGTATCTCATCTAAGGAAATGCCTTCATGGTTCTGCTATCAGACCCGAGCTTGGTGAAATTGGGGACATAGAGAAACTCGAGTTGGAGTCTAGGCCTCCAGGGTGCCCTGTGCCACTACAAGGATTGTAGATGTAACAACCCGGAAAATCCGAACCAATTTAAAATTTTTATTTTAAATTATTTGGTGGAAAAATGTGGCAGAAATTAAAAAAATTCCATTTTTAAATAATATTAAAGCCAGTGAAAATAGTCAATTTTCAAACGATCTCTGTTTTTGACGAAACCACTTTCATCGGAACCGGAATGTCATATTATTGCTAGCTTTCAATTTTTAGAATTTTTTGATTTAATATGTGAGCGTGGCGAAGGAAAATGTGTTTGGTCGATTTATAGTCAAATTTAATCGACTGAAAAATAGCCATTTTTCAAACAGTGTCAGAATTCGATGAAATTAATTTTGTTAGGACCGTATCGTCATAACATAGACAAATATATTTTTTCTAGATTTTTCTGAGTCCGTTTGTGGCCTCGGTGAATTTATTTATGCAGACGAATTAAATTAATAAAAGAATTAAATATTAAATTAAATAATACAGGCTACAGACAGCCGTTTGGGCTGACGGGACCAGTCCCATTGGGTCCGGAATATGGGTTATTGGTTAGGGGCACCTTCTTCTGGGCTGAAATCGAAATAGTTTAGAAATTATGGATTTAATTATAAAATTACACATAAAATATTATAAAAATGGGAAAATCCAAACCCTAATTACTATTCATCTTCATTGCCGCCGCCTCCTAATTTCAGTGGTCGATATTGTCCATTTCTTCTCCTCCTAATTTCTCCTCCATCACTAATTTTCAGACCCCAACACATATACCACGTCGAAGCTCTTCTCTCCCTCTTCATTTCTATACCACCTGATCATCTCCTCGTCGCCCAAAGCCAGAGCAGCGACCCCCCTGAACCCGCCGTGTCTCGTCCGCCGTGGGCCCCCTAGCCGCCGCTGAGTTTGACCCCCCCCCCCCCGCGTGCGCCGCTCCACCTGCTCCGACGCCCCCCTCCCAATCGGCAAACACTGCAACTAATTGGAAGAAAAACCCAACCCTAAATTTGAACCCAATATAGAAAACTGTCGGCCTGTTCTTGTCTGAGAGGAAGAAGGTAATTCTCTAATTAATTTATTATTTAATTAGTTTAAATTATTTTAAAACTTCAATTTATCATATCTAACTCGTTTCAATTCGAAATTCGATGATTTCAGCGGCGTTGTAATCGTGTGACTGAGATCTACGCATCGAAACTGACCGGAGTTGATTCTGAACAGTTTGAATTTTGGCCAAAAATCGTCAATGAATGTGAGATTCTAAATTTAAATAATTAAATAATTTATTTTAAATTCCATTCGATCAGTTGAATCATTGTATATTATTCTGATCTGTTATGTGGTGATTGTTGTATTGTTGAATCTTATTCTTTGTGATGTCATGTTATAATTTGACTGTTTGGATCTGTAATATTCTAATGTAATCATAATAAAGTTCTCGCCTTTGTTTTTATTTTTATTTTTATTCCTTTCTCTTGAAACTGATCTTTTGATTTGAAAATAAAATATAATAAAGTTGGGATCTTAGTGTAAAAGTTTTGATCTTTTGATTTGAAATAAAATGAAATTAAGCTCTAATCTTTTGTTTTTGAAAACAAATTAAAGTTGAATCCTTTGTTTTTGATCTACGAATAAAACAAAGTTTAGTCTTTTGTTTTGATTAACAGAATTTTGTTTTTCAAAAACAAATATAAAGGAAAGTTTGGTCTTTTTTTTTTGAAAACAAAATAAAATAAAGTTCAATCTCTTGTTTTCTTTTCATTTTGTTTTAAATAATAAATTAAGACTTTATCTTTTATTTTGACATATAAAATAAAAGAAGTTGGATTTATATAATGAATAAAGATTTGATCTTTTATCCTATAAAATGAATAAAGTTCATATATTTTGTTTTATTTCACAAAATATAGGCGGGGTCTATTATTTTTGATTCATAGGAATTTTACAAGCAATCATATGTTGCCATTTGTTGTAATACACAAAATTCATCGTATGTTAGTATAGTTGAAATGACACCAAAATTTCATCGTCATGTTTATATGGTTGAAATGAGCAAAACTTCATAGTTATGTTAATATAGTTGAAATGAATCAAATCTTGACATTAGAAAATATATTTATTTTAGGAAGGTTGACGCTAGAAAAGATGTTTACATTGGAAATAAAGTCCACCCTTTTATTTGCATTTTACAATGCAAATATTACATAGAATGATGAATTTACTTTATATTAAGTTCGCTTAGTAATGGAAGAATAAAAAGACATTTTATTTTCAATATAATAGAAAAGAATAAAAAGACATTTTTATTTTCAATGTTATAGGGAAGAATAAAAAAAAAGAACATTTTCATTTTCAATGTAATTGGAAAGAATAAAAAGAGATTTACATTTTTAAATGTAAATAAAAGAGTAAGGGACTTTTACATTTTTATTTGAAAATATACATTTTAAACTATCATTTTTGTCGCATTAGAATTGGCGAACAAAAATGTCATTTTGTTGAACATTGAAAACATACATTTTTAAACTATCATTTTTGTCGCATTAGAATTGGCGAACAAAAATGTCATTTTGTTGAACATTGAAAATATACATTTTTAAACTATCATTTTTGTCGCATTAGAATTGGCAAACAAAAATGTCATTTTGTTGAACATTGAAAATATACATTTTTAAATTATCATTTTTGTCGCATTAGAATTGGTGAACAAAAATGTCATTTTGTTGAACATTGAAAATATACATTTTAAAACTATCATTTTTGTCGCATTAGAATTGGCGAACAAAAATGTCATTTTGTTGAACATTGAAAATATACATTTTAAAACTATCATTTTTGGTCGCATTAGAGTTGGCGAACAAAAATGCCACTTTGTTGAATATTGGAATTATACATTTTAAACATCATTTTTGGTTGCACTAGAATTGGTGAACAAAAATGACATTTGGATGAATATAAAAATATATATCGTTGAATTATCATTTTTGGTCGCATTAGAGTTGGCGAACAAAAATGCCACTTTGTTGAATATTGGAATTATACATTTTAAACATCATTTTTGGTCGCACTAGAATTGGCGAACAAAAATGATATTTGGATGAATATAAAGATATATATCGTTGAATTATCATTTTACTCACATTGGAGTTGGCGAACAAAAGTGTCATGTCTATCTGATATAAAATGACACATTGTTGAAACCATCATTTTGTCGCACTAGAATTGGCGGACGAAAATATTTCTTTCATAGAATAAAAGGAATGAATTTTAATAAAGGAAATCGCCCAAATGGTTTATATATTATATATAAATATAAAATATTAAACGAAATGAGCGCTGCAGTTCGCGTATCGGCAATCGTAACTTCAAACGAATATATAGAAAGGTCTGACCGTTGGATTTTCCCAAAACTGGAACCGTTAGGACCGCTTTGGGGAGAGCTTTCCAACGATATAAATTTCATCAAAATCCGACGGTTAGATTTTGTGATATGTGTAAATCAAATTTTGGTAAAAACAGTGCCAGCGCCGCCCATTGACTCGAAACGTCGTTTATATATTTCGAGCTATTTTTAATAGATAAAAATAGCGATAAATAGTTATAAATATATATGAAATGTTTTAAACTATAATTATGAGACAATTATTTGAAAAGGCCGAGTTTAACTCATTTCAAATAATTGAACGACGATTAAATCAAAGATGTAAAAAGACGGTGTAGAAGACCGGCGATCTTCACATCGAATGGGCGATGACTTCTGACACCTTGGACTGACTTGCTCCCAGGACTAGGTTGATGCATTAATTGTCAGGACGTGTGTGTTGATCGTGCGGATAAGCGAGCACCTTTTTGGTGTCTCCTGTTTCGTTCAGACCCAGAACGGACTTGTAAATGGATGCGTGCCTGACGTTGGAATTCGCTACATGTAATTAAATCGATTTCTATTAATATATGTCTGTTTGGTGGTGGAGAATTTATTCTCTACTTAACACCCGGATACGTATTAGTAGTTATCGATAGCATGGTGTTGAATTGTCAACGTGGCACGCCAAGATGCAATGATCAAGGCTTTGTTGAAAAGCAGGCCTTGTGGCGGATGATCAAAGCATAGCCTGTTTGGGCATAGCTTTGTGTATAACGTAGCTTCGCGAGCCTCACACCCCGGTATGAGTCAAAAATGGGATATGGACCGTAGGGAGTGCACATGTTTCTTTCTAGCTAGGAGTGGTGCTTGAGTTTTGACACGGCCCGACATTTTACTTATGTGGATTTTGGATTGAGGTACCTCGGGTTTTTACAGGCCGGAAGTGGTCATATTATAGGTCCAAAGGGACCGGGAAACGTGTGTTCAGGCATAACTAATCCACTACCTTTAGGTAGGGACCGGCCCTAACGCATCCAAGGGTTGCCCATAGGTGTGATCCTGAGGCATCTGCTAGAGTGTCTCGAATCGGAAGAGGACGATCCCTAGCCTCGATTTCATGACAGAAAACCAATTCCCAATACGACGACATTTCGGTTTTGATTGTAAACCTATATACGGCGACATAGTATATGGTACCTATGCCGTCTAGGATTGATATATTTATTTTGAAGTATTTTAATACTGTTTAAACACTAATGATAATATCAAAATATTACTTTTCACGTATTAAGCATGTTTTGATCATCATAAGGGAAAACTCTTTCCTCCTGTGTGCATTGCATTGTGTGATAGGACTTGAGTCTTATGATGATTCCATTTTTCAAAAGTCATTTCGCTGTTTTATATAAACTTTATAAAACACTGGCAATCCAATGGAGTAAACCCGTTCCGCGTTAGCGGCATGGACCTGGGATTCGCCATCTTGATAGTTAATTTAGTTAAGAATTCTCACACCACTCCCATGACTGACTCGTAGTTTGTTTCACTTTTGCAAACTCGGGTGCCCTCTTTCCACACGGGCAGCCAATTGACAGGTTTCTAGGTGATACTTTTTGGTGGGAGCTAGCTTTGGGAGGAAGAAGAAGAAGACCTTTCCTCCACCTTTTATTCTGCTTTTGAGACGTTTTTCTATCTTTTGCTTTTGATGTATGTAATGGGATTTGAAACTCATTTCTTTTCATTTGAGACTTGTTCCTATTTTGTTAAGACTTCTATTATGCTAAGTGGATCCTGTAAAACTGCATACTCTGATGTTTTGCTGTGATACTGATGACGTTTATTTCCGCTGCAAATGTTTATGTGTTATGATAATTATCTGAGATCTGTTTTTGTTTGTAAATATGTTGTATTCCAAAATGATCATCCTTACTTTCGGTCTACAGAAGTTTGGGGTTATCACAGTAGAGCACAGAATCAAGAGACTCCGCAACAAAACCATTCGCCTTGTCCGAGTACAATAGGGAATGACCCTGCGGAAAACACATGTCGAGGATAAGATCAGAAAAACTCACCCAGAGCTTTCCACAAGTTAAATTTTTTTCCTCAAAATATCGTTTATGGATACATCGTGATTGCTATACTAGATGTTAGTAGATGGATGCAGCACAATTGCAGCAAGCAATCATGTAGAAATATATGCATATTTAGATTGTTTGCATACATATTGCATCACTTATTACACCTACATGCTAGGTTAGAGCTCACTTTAGTGGGTCTGCAGTTCGTAATCACTGCGAGTCATGGATGCTTATGGATGAATTATAAATAACATGGGTGTACAACATGGATGTTTTGAACGAGTTATATTTTTCACCCCTTAAACAATTTTGGGATGAAATCCATTTTAAGGGGGGAGGTATGTAACACCCCATAAAATTCATAAGTATTAATAAATAAATAAATAAAAACAAGCAATTAAATGATATAGCTGGAAAATGAGATTTTACAGTTTTAGGAATTTGGCTATGAAACTCTTTTATTTGGATTTATGGAAAAATTGTGAATCGTTTTCATATATAATATGCTGAAAATGGTTAATGTATGAAGAAGTTATAAACAAATGAATTTGGATAGTGTATGCTGAATATATATATATATATATGTGAATATTATATATATTGTCCAAATCATAAATTAAAATAAAAGAGGGAAATTCAAATTTTGAATTTTGAGATAAGATCTAGGGGACCACGTATATTGGATATATGGAAAAGAATGAAGCAAATTAAGAACGTAGTTAATAAAATAAACAGCTTAGCAATGCAGCGAAATTGGGAATTCCAGCGCTGAAGGGGTCGACCGTTCCCCTTTAAGGGGGTTGTAATGACCCGGGTTTTTGTCGACTTTGGTTATCCAATATACCACACATATCGAACATCCAAGGATCGAAAATATCGGTCATAGTGAAAGAAATTAGAGGGTGAGAATAGATAAGATAGAAACTTAGAATAGAAGAAGAAGAAGAACACAACATCAGAGTAACACGAATCTAACAGCGGCACGAATAACATATAATATATGTAACATAACTTTGAAATATACATCTGTACTTGAATATACATCATTATCAAAGTACAACACTTACAACACAGCGGAAATAACTATAGCTATATGATCCTGAAGTCTCCTGCTCCAGCTCTTCAAGTATTTGTAAATCCCGACTACTTGACTGCCCGTACAAAATTGGGCACCCAAGAGTTTAGGGAAAACAAAACAAAATAAACTCCGGGTCAGTCATGGGACTGGTATGAGTAAAACAGTTTAAAAACAGTTTGAGCCATTAAACGATATCTCATAAGACCACGCTGTATAACGGAACGGGTTTTTCCCTTATGAGAATCCAAATATCTTTATATCAAAACCCTTTTGATGTTATAATAATGTCTATCAACAAAATATAATAATCATCTAGCAGAAACGCTTTCATCTCACGTTCTACATATATATTATACAATCAAAACCGCAAGCACGTATTGGGTAATGGATTTCCAACTATGACAAGGTATGGAACCACCTTTCGCTAGTGTACCTCTAGAAAGGAATACACTGGGTTCAACAAGAACATCTTGCAACCCGGCCACACATGACCGACCACTCATTTCGCTTGAGTGTATCGAATGTATATCACCAACGGTTGGGATCAGCAACCGTTTCCCGAATGGGACAGTATCGACAATAGATTTTTAGAAGTAAATGAAACTCTAGATCAGGTGATTATACACCCTACTTCGGAGCGACCGACTTAGCCATGCTGCCTGCCCGATTTCTGTCATTTACCGGATGTGAGGCTAGAAGCTACGCTTTATCATCACACCAGATTCACTTTGAATGCCACATCGTCAAATCCATCAAATCACTGATTGACGCCCTCAACCATACATTATGTGTTAGCTAAAAGAAGTTTCCTTCTCCGCTTCCACTCTTGGTACGGTTGGAGAAATCAATATACGTGATCGTCTGGAAATACTCTGTCAGACATCCGTCCATTCAAGTCATCCAGGAACAGGATGAACCGAAGGTACTATTCAGTATATCCATCTTAGATACTGTTATCTAAGACTTATACAATAGCCCTTGCACTTTACTCCGTCTTCAATTATCTTTGGCATATATGATTCGCAACGCTTATGCCAATACAGAGTGGTTCTTTGGATAATAATCCAACCGGTCTCTCCATATTAACAACGTCAAAATGGTCAAAACTTCGATAGTCTGTGATTTAACCATCAAAGAAAAACAGGTGTGCAAACAACGATATTATTTCCAAGAGGAAATTATATCAATCAATCATCAATCATATATATATATATATATATATATCTATATATATATATTCCCATTTCCTTATTTTCTATGTTTAGAAAATATATGTTATTAACTCTGGAAAACATTTCCATTTGTTTATTTACATATCACTATCATTTCACAAATATCAGTCCCTGATTGTAAACTAGTAGGAGAACAATTCTCTAAGTATAAACCCTGAAGGCCGAAACCAACATCAGATCGATACTCAGAAAACTATTCAACTTAACTAATCTCTAGCCAGTTTCTAATTTTGCTTAACTCTATTTCTTTAACTCTATTTGATTAACCTAACTGGTTTACTCTAACTGATTAACTCTAACTGATTTACTCTTTTAATTCTATTTATTTAAACTATATTCGAATAACTCCCCTTTAACTCTATTTATTTAACAAATAAATATCTCCTTTTAATTCTACTTATTTCTACAAATACATATCTCCTTATCTCATCCTATTTATTTAACAAATAAATATCTCCTTTATTATAACTTATCCTTCGATTTTATAATTATTTTCTTTTATAAAAACCCTTTTCCTTTTCTATATAAAATCCATCGATTTTATATAAATAATTCATTTTCAAAATACACTTTGAAAATCCCCTTTTCCACATCCAGTATTTCTTATGGTATTTAACATACCATATAACAACGATAAATATCGTCCAAACACACATAATCAACAATAGATTATATATCATATCATATATCACAATATATGAATCACAGTAAAATAAATGTTGAGGAATCCAGTTGGATTCCTCCAACCTGTTTCCCTGCATCACAGATGTTAAACAATATAGATAACATCACTTTCAGTTCCATATGGTATATTCTGTTAAACAGAATCAATATAGAAATTCAACTAACTGACTAGCAGTTCAATCAAACAGTCAACACACAGTCAATCAACCAATATTTAACAGTTCTTAAAATACAACATAAAATTATAAACTTTTCACAGTTAGTGAGATTTACTCACTTTGGACAATCATCGTTAATTAACGATAATTGTCGTTGATTTGAACCAAACAATTTATTTCTCCATAATTTCATACGAGCCCCAATCCACTTCCAGTTAGCTTCATTGCGAAGCTCTCCTCCGTACGGTCCCAACGCAACTTACGGTTCGTCAATCTGATGTCGTATGACCAAGATACGCATTTTATAAGTTCATACACTATTTTAAATAAAAATAAACATTGGATTTAAAACTTTAATGGGCCTTACACCTTTTTAACTGGCCCAACACCCATCAGTTTTGAACCCGCTCTATCCCTTTCTTCCTCAGCTGTTCGGCCGTGAGCTTCAGCTCCTCATTTCACCATCCCCGCTCGTTCGAACTTCAATCACTCCTCCACTACTTGATAAAATTACAAACTATTATTATCATTGAATTTCTCATCACAATCCCCATCCACTCAATCCCTTTTCCTACCACTCGACCTCCCCTTTCACTTTGCGTCGTTCAATAGTACTCAGCGCAGAAGCACAGTCCGCGCGACATTTTTATACCCCAACTTTCACCAAAATTTGCTCATACCTTCCATACGACCCCATGAATCCATTTACAGCATACTCTCTTCGAATTGGTGCTTCATTCCTCCGAATCCGCCAACCCTAGACGTTGTGGTTACAGCTCGATCATCATAGAACACAACCAAATCCCACAAAACTTAGACTTGGTTGAAGCTTTTCCTGCATTGAATTCAAAGATGATTGTTTGAAGATTTATAGGAATTTGTTTAATTTCTTTTTGATTTTTGCATCACTCGTTTTGTTTGAGAAAAGAAAACTGACAGCGCATTTGTTGACCAACGAAATGAAATTAGGTTTAGGAATTTTAGTTAAGGGTTATTTATAGGAAAAATAAATATCTAGATATTTTATAAAAAGGAATATTCCCGGTATATTCTCATTTATATATTCATTTTGCTTTCTAAAAATCCTCGTGATTACATACGATACCCAAAAATCACGAAACTGGACATGTAGCTAGAGTTCGACATTACGGTCCCAACGAAATTGGTTTCGTCGTATTCCGACTCCGTATGCTCACACAACGTATTTTTAACTATCAAAATACTGACTGTTTCTCACTCTAAAAATCCATACGACCACACGGTGACTCTAAAAATCACCAAACTTGGAACTAACAACTATTCGACATTGCGGATCCAACAAAATTAGTTTCGTCGAATTCCGACTTCGTTTGCAAAAGTGGCTATTTTTAAACCCCTAAATAGCCTATTTAAATATATATAAATATATATTAATATAATTGAATTTAATATTTAAAATTAAATATTATCGTCTATATTCATAGTGGAATACTGTACAGCTTCAGAATATTCCTATATGGATTTATAACTCGATATTACATCGTCAGAGTTATATCGATGTTTGATTTCTATTTAAATCCTTATAAAAAATATAATTAAATCGTTATGGTCAGGGCGCTGCATTTATGATAATTTGATTTGGACGTAACTCAAAATCTACACGACGAAATCCCGATTTTTCTCTTCTAATAGAAAGAAATACTCCACTAGCTCCACACGTTTCTTGTTTCACAGAAATCCGATTTAAAACGAACCCTGTATACTCAATTGAAGTTCGAATCGCCAAATAGCGAACTGCCGCATCGTTACGCGCTCTATTTTAATTGTATTATAATTCTACGTTTCAAACTGACGTCGATTGAATATATTCGTCAATATAATTCAACTCTAAGCTGAATAAATCCTAGGGATGACCCAGTTCACAGAATATTCTGATTTCCTATGTTTTGATTATTTCTGAATTAAATATATTACTCTATTATTTAATTTAATTAAATATTCACTATAATTTATTTGACGACGATTTAATTCCCTAAATCACTATTTATATAATTAAATAAATTAATTATAATACCTCTGACAATGCGGGTCATTACAGGGGTGTCAACCGCCGGTCGACTGGAAGACCCAATCAGCCTATGTGGATGAGGTTTTTCAAAGAGGTTATATTTGTATGGTGGATTAATTTTAATTAATCCGACGGCTCACGCTCACACGAGCAACTATAAATAACCCCTCGTACCACACACTAGAAATCCTAATCATTCTACATCTTTGCCTCTATGATGCTGAATTCCATAGTAAAACAAAGAGAATAGGGTAAAGGTTTCTTCCACTTCTCTAACTCTATTCTAAATCTCTCTATTTCAATTCATATAAGTTTATGATTTCGTAATTTAGCATAAACATATATGTATAAAACTCTAATTGTACGTTTCTTATATGTATATTGAGGATAATCAAAGCTCGCTTGAACGATATGAATCGTTGCAGATCTTGCAATTCTACCATATCTCCACCTAAATTATGAGTGGAATCTAGTTTTGCTTAAAGGTGTATTCATGTTTTTAATAGTGTGTCATATGAATTGATATGCCTAGGAAGATTTGGATATTCGATAATATGAACATGAAAATCCCCAAATCTTCTATCTTATAATTACGTATGAAATTATCATGATGAATTGGGTCTGTGGAATTGTGGTTTTTGTATTGGATTAGAAGTAAATATGAGTGTTGTACTATTATTTATATTTTATGTGATTCACCATTATTATCATTAGACTGTATCCTAAAAAGTTTTGGATTTGAATGTTTCATGGTTTGGATTGGGTATGGATCCTATGTAGGATATAAATGCATTCACAATTGAAATAAGTCAAAGGTAAACATTTTTAGGTGCATAACACCAAACCAGGTGAATTGGGTGAAATATGAATTAAAAACATACATAAATAGGTGTATGTAACGCTCTATTTTAATTCAGTATTGAAATCATTTCTATATGCCTCGGATACAAGTTGTAATTATTATTTATATATGTTTTCCATTCACTGCTATTTGTATATATTCATTATGCCATCATGCCATCATGCCTATGTTGTAGCGGTAAAAATATGGAAAAATCTAACTTGTATGCCTTGAATTAAATAAATTGAAAACTTGCCACCTCGTTAGAACGTTTCCCCGTTTATACGAATGTTAACGTTAATTAGGCGCTATTATTATTTTACTTATACAAACGTAATCAACATAATTATTGTTGTATTAATGTAATAAATGCGATTAAGTTAACATTCGAATTTGAAATGTCCCCTTAACAAATATACATATATATTTGTTTGCTTATGTGTGCATATATATAGAATGGCTTCAAATATATATATATATATATATATATATATATATATATATATATATATATATATATACGTGACATATGGACAAGAGGTTGGTTGCCATTTGTAGTAGAAGCCCGCCTCGGAACTGGCTGACAAACCAGCAACCACAGGTAAGTCCAATTAATGTGAGACTTCTAGGTGCCATGGGCCGTTCGTAAACTTAGTACATTCGACACAAGGTTAAACCGACTTGTAGTTGAAGCCTGCCTGGAACCGACTGGCATATCCAGCATCTACAAGTATAGGGTTTAATGTGAGAGGTCTAGTGTGTGTATATACATAACTATATATATAAGTCGGATGTGTGAGAACAAATAGGTTTACTATGCCTTGAGAAGATCTTAAGTGGATGACTCGCCTTTTTATCTAGTTTGGGTCTTAAGTGTTTAGGACTAGGATCCCTCCGAAGGTTTATTCCTTGGAGAGGAACCAAAGTCATGGGACCCACCCTTATTAGAATTAAGGTAGGTCTTTGGGTCCTTCTTTAAAGTGGTTAGGCAAGAGTAGGGTAGTTCACGGGGATGTCTACTTCCTCTAGAAGCTTGTAAGGGAATAACTAGGGACAGATTGGTAACTGAAAGAATATGTGGTCATTGCATGCTCATCAACTGCCTAAGGGAAGTCTTAAGCGACATAGGTGTCCTACCGGGCAATATTAGTTAAGTAGTAACGTTCGCAATACTACTTCTCATATTACAAATGAGAGAATAAACTTAAAAACATTGATGTACTAGGACGGGGTCTAAAAGGGCTAAGGCTCCGCCTCGGGGTTATAAAAGATCGTAAGAATCCACTTTTAATAGGGCCATAATGACCGAGAATGCCACCTCGTTGGGTCTTTACCCTAAAACACTAATGGGCAATTGACTTGGATATCCATCCCATTGGTTAGAAATTTGGTGTTTGTTGTGTGTTGCATATACATACCTTGACATATGTAACCTGCTAAAAATATAGGGTGTGGACATTGAGTAACACTACTTTTCAGTCACATAGAACTTTATGTTCTGACCCCCTCTCCTTAACATCCAACAGGTCAGTAGATGGGGTAAACCATGGATGAAGTCATGATTGAAGCCGATGAAGAAGACGAAGTTATTATGATATTATTAGCAATTATTGCTTTACTTCTTTTGGAATCTTATGAGAATGAACTATTTGATGTACATATTGAACCAATGTAACTGCGACTATGTATTTCTGTGGTTTTGAAATAAATGGTACATCTTATTTTTAGTATTATATTTTCTCTTTTCGCTGTTGAGATTTCCATTCGAAGTATATGTTATTATTATTTGTGCAAATGTAATCCTTACTGGAACCAACAACACATTTAAGATTGCTCTAAGTTTCGATGGGCCTTTTCTGGGTCGAAATTTAGGCCCTTACGATCGCGTTATTACACCTTAAAAATGGTACTAAGTTATAAGCCTGAAAATATAATATTCTATGAGGCCCTGTGATTAGGCGATATTCTATGTGGACTGATTAGGCGTTATTCTATGATAAACAAATGAACTATTAAGGTTAATAATATTGAACTTAAAATGACATTAAGATACAAGCCTAAATTCTATGGTTAATCTATAGTAATGGTTTATATCGTTATTCTATGGGCCTTGTAATTAGGCATTTTTTGATAATTCTGTGAGGCCCTATGTAAGTAGGCGCTCAACGATAATAATAAAGAATATTTTATAGCGCATTAGCGTTTGTTGACAATTCTATGGGGCTCTATGTAAGTAGGAGATCAACGTTTATATTCTATGGTGTCATTGGCATTAGCTGATATTTCTATGGTGGCCTAACAAAATAGGCGTTCAGCAATATTCTTCTGGCGGTCTCGCAACGAGGATTTCTATGGCTATGGTTTCTATTGGAGGCCAAATCAATGGGGATTTTGGGTGCATATCACTTGTTTGTCGGGGATCCATACTAGACAGCATACCCTTTTATTACGTATAGTCTCGCTAGGAGGCAAGGGCATGCACCATGTTGTGCTAAATAATAAGTTGTCCAAACAGAAGGTAGGTACGGGTGCGTTTTGGCGGGTCTATGTGCGTGCATTGAGCCGACAAGGTAAAATATGAGACTATAACACCTGTGATTAATTCTATGTCTTTCTGCTGATGGGTCGGGCCTGGTAAGCCCAAGATCCATAATGGGCATAGGTTATCACTCTATGATCGGCTAATCAGTGGGAAGTATTAAGAAAATGATCCTAGTTATATTGTGTTCTGTAATCGTATAAGTGCAAATAGTCAAAGTTCCATGGAATGAGAAAAGTTAACCCTATGTGTAACCTTTTATGTCATCCTATATGTTCACTTTAGGTGTACACATAACTTACCCTATCTAATACTAGAATTACTGTTTTATTTGTTTCCCCTTCTTATCAATCATGCTAGTAATAATAACAGCTCACCAGACTTATGTCTGACCCACTCCTCTTCCTTTTTCTTTCCCCCATTAGGCTCACAAGGTAGAAGTTGAATGGTATTAGAAGCTTGGAAAGAATTGTATCCAAGATTAGAGATTCATCCTGTTATCTGTCAAATTTCTCTTTACGTTACTTTATTTTGTTATTGTTCTAAGTTGTACTTGAGAGGGAATTTTATTGTATAATCTTATTTAAGATGAGATTAAGAAAGACACATGTTTGTAACTTACTGTATGTAATTATTATTTCGTAATGACCGATCTATTAAAGAAATAAATGTTTCCATTGTCTTTTATTTAATGTCTTGTGAATCTTAGTCTTTGTGATTTGCTTCTTTATACCTATAGTGCTCCAAATTCCTTAGTATGATCTTAATTGGGAATACTAAGGGGTGTGGGGTGTCCCTTTTGTTATTAGAGCCTACGATAATAGGATTCCTAAAAGTACTTTTAAAATAAAGTATTTTTCTATAGAAAATTAGAATTTCAAAACAAAAAAGGTATTTTTGAAATATAAAAATCCCCTCATGTCCATCTCATTTCCTTGTCCTATTCTCTCCTTTCTTCATTGAGTTGTCTATAAAGCAACCAATCCAGACTTTCCTATGTGTATAAAAACCTTAAATTTTTATAGGTTGAAGTTTTAACTTACGGACAAACCCGTTTAGCTCAGTGTTTGAGGAAAAAAAAGAAACTTGCTACATGATAGATATATAATAGGGCTAAGAATGGATAAGCTAACCTTAGAGGAAATTTGTAGAACCACTTTGAGTCTAAACTCCATATATACACATATGATTTCAAAAATATAAAATTTAAAAGGCAGATATGTTTTGGTATGAAATTCGTATTTTTGGGAATTTCATAAAAGTAAATATATATATATATATATATATATATATTCAAAAGGAAAATTTTGTGATAGTATGAATAGTAAATTATCTCGCTAAGATTTTTCAAATGAAATTTTGAAAAAATATAATAGCAATATGAGTTTTGAAAAATATGCATATAGGAAAAAGGATCAAGTCCCTACGGGGTTGGACAATATAAGTGGAAATAATAGGGGAACAAAAGACAGTAAAGGAAAAGACTAGAAATCAGATAGTGGATATCATGAAAGTGACCCCACTTATGAGATAGAATAGGCTCTAAGTTTTTAAATACAAACAACTTTGCTATGTTAAACTGGTCTAAGGAGAAGGCAAATGGAAAACTTGGAATTTTGTTCCTAAAGGATCTAAGATAGGTTAGACAAAAAAGGTCTCTACCAAATGGGGTTAAGATAACTTGGCAGTTATAATAGAAACCATTCAGATTGGAAGTTTAGAGGAAAAATACGAGTTAATTGTGATGATGCATTGGTTAATTCAGTATTGGAATCTTTTACCTCATAAGGAGAACCTATAATTATAACGACTTGGGTGTCTTCAAGGAATTCATGTTTCTTACTTATGATCTTTTGACAAATGTTTCCTTCTTGATATCCTATCATTAGTTTTTCCCTTGATTAGGGCCTTCTTCTAAATATCATTGGGAAGGGTACATCTTAGTATTAAGCCTATGGATGACATGATTGGTAGTAAACATGTTATTAGAACATATTATGTTTGATGTATGCAAGTGGCTATAAGTGTTTGCAAGTGAATGTAGTGGATACATATACACACACTAGGCACAATTAGGGATCGACTAATAGGACACTTACATATGCATATGGATATGAAAGCATTTTATTTTATTTTCATGATTGTAATAAGCAGACCTTATCATATGGTTAAAGCATACGAATGATGGTTAAAGCACGCATGCAGAACTATTTGTTACCATCAGGATTTTCTCATACATTTGCATGCATGACAGAAACATAATTGCATAAAAATGAGGTCGACTAAATCAGTATACCGCCTAATATTTTGCATTAGTTAGGGTCATATACACTACACTATAGCATAATTACATAAATCGCATTATAAAACTTAAGGACAATTAGTGATAATGGGTGGTGTTTGAGTAGATGCATGTAGATATTTGGATGATAATGCATATTTCATTCTTCCACCTTAGAGATTTCGAGGATGAAACCTTTAAGGAGGAGAGAATGTAGTAACCCGATTTTTAAGACATAGTAATTAACCAACAAATTACAAAATTAAATACTAAAATTGTAAAATTGTTAGAATTTCACAATGGGGATCGCTCCATTAGGCCCGTTACGATTTTCTGGTTCAGATGCATATATGGTTTGCATAAAACAGATTTCAGACGATGTTATGGCCATTCAAAATTTGTAATTTAAATTAGAAAAAAATTAATATAATCTCATAGGTCGACCCAACAACTATCTAGGTTGACCTTTGGGTCGACCTAGATTATGGGTGGGTCGACTCACTGAGTGGATCGGTCGACCCAAACGTGCGTAGCACGTATACTTGCCAAATACGAAAACAAATGGACAAAGTTGATTTTTCGAGCTATTTTACAACTAATGTGTTTGCATTTGATTGGCCGACGTGGCTATTCTGGATTGATCCAAGAAAATGGTTGATTCAAATTTATAACCTAAATCTAACAATTAAGGATCTTTTACTCCACCTATAAATAAACCCCCAACCGCCTCCCTATTTCTTCATAACACATCTCTTTCCCACCTAGTCTAGTTTCCCTTTTGAGAGACAGGGACAAACTGAAATTAAATTTTAGGGGATTGAGATTAAAATAAAAATATTTTCTATTTATTTTCCTCTAAGAGTGCTGCCAAGGCTACGACGGAAGCTTTTCTAGTGACTTTTAAGATTATTTAGATTTTTGATTAAGTTTAGCTAATTAGGAATAGTTGTAGTTTTGTTTATAGTTCTTTTACTTACAGTTTCAGTCTGTTCCTATTTTTCTGTAATTTTTCTGTCATTTCTTACAGTTTTTGTTTAATTAATATTCAAATCACTGTAAGTAATATTCTCAGTCCTCTTCCCTTCTTCTTCGTCGGATTTTTATAGTATATTGTGGTTATGCCCAAATATGACTAAAAGGCAAATGTATACGACTGATTTAGGTGTAGATTTATATGCCTAATTAACTATGGCTAATTATAATCCTTCATTTGTGCACGTTGTATACGGCTGGTTTAAGCATTGATTATGCGCCTAACTTTATACAACTGATTATTATCCTTTTGTTTTCACTTGTTTGGGAAATCTGATTAAATTGGAATAATGGAAATAAGATTTGATAATTTGAGGATAATTTGATATGTGATTTAAATTGTAATAAAAATTGAATATTGGAATGATAATAAACAAACACGATTAAGTTTGTGAAGTGGCTATGGTACAGGTTATGACAGAAAAATGAATTGTAACATATATTTGCATAAATGTGTTAAATTAGGGAATCTTAATAAACAAATATGGTTTATTTGCAAACATGACTATGATTTGGGCTGCAAATGAGACAATTAGGCTTAACATGAAATTAACTTAAAATTGGTATTGAGTTATAAGCCTAAAACTATAATATTCTATGTGGCCTTGTGATTAGGCGATATTCTATGGGGCCTTGTGATTAGGAGTTATTCTATGATAAATGAAATAAACTGTTAGGCTCAATAAATATTGAACTTAAAATGACATTAAGTTATAAGCCTAAATTCTATGGTAATGGTTATTTTATAGGGCCTCGTAACTAGGTATTCGTTGATAATTCTATGGAGGCCAATGTAAGTAAGCGTCCAGTGATGATAATAAATAATATTCTATAGTGGCCTTGGCATTTGTTGATAATTCTACGAGGGTCTATGTAAGTAGGCAGTCAACGATAATATTTTATGGTGGCCTTGGAATTAGCTGATATTTTTATGGTGGCCTAACGAAATAGGCTTCAACAATATTCGTCTCATGGTTTCACAACGAGGCATTATATGGCTATGGTTTTTACGGAGGGCCAAATCAATGGGGATTTGGGTTGAGGATTATTTGCTTGTTGGGGATCCATACCGGACAACTTGCCCTTTTATCACGTATGATCTCGCTAGGAGGCAATGGCATGCACTATGATGTGCTAGGTAGTAAGTTGGTCCAAACTGAAGGTAGGTGCGGGGTGCGCTCCGATGGGTCAATGTATATGCATTGAGCCGATGTGAGAAAATAAGACACTGTAACATCTATGATTAATCTTATGTCCTTTTGCTGATGAGTCGGGTCTGATAAACCTAAGACCCATAGTGGGCGTAGGTTATCACTCTATGGTTAGGAGATCAATGGGTAGTATTAGGAAAATTATCCTAGTTATATCTTGTTCTGTAATAGTAAAAGTGGAAGCAGTCAAAGTTCTATGGACTGAGAAAATTTAACCCAATATGTAACCTTTTATGTCATCATATATGTTCACTTTAGGTGTACACAAACGCATACCCTATCTGACCTTAGAAGAACTGTTTTATCTATTTCCCTTGCTTATCAATCGTGCCAATAATCACAATAGCTCACTAGACTTTATGTCTAACCCATTCCTCTTCCTTCCTTTTTCTTCCCCCATTGAGCTCACAGGGTTGTGGTATTGGCAGCTTGGAAAGAACAATATCCAAGATCTGATATTCAGCCGGTTATCTATCAAATTTCTCTTTATGTTACTTTAATTTGTTATTGTTCTAAGTTGTACTTGCGAGTTTTTTTGTATACTCTGATTTAAGCTGAGATTTAGGAATACATGTATTTGTAACTTATTGTATGTAAATTACTAGAATTATCGTTTTCTAATAACCCGTTTATTAGAAGAAATAAATGTTTTGGCTGTCTTTTATTTTATATCTTGTGAATGTTTATCTAGTGATTTTTTCTTTTTATCTATAGAGCTCCACATTCCTTAGTATGATTTTAATTGGAAATACTAAGGGGTGTGGGGTATTTCACCCACTTGATTTGAACGGACTACAACAACACCTTTTCAATAACAGTTTGGTAGAGAGACTTGATAGGACTTTGATCTTTTCAAATACTCCTATAAATTTGAATAACACTTGGATCTTTAAGAGCGAGTGGTAGAGAATTAGACTATAAATGATCTGATTTGATTCACTTTGAATTTTGGTAGAGTTAGTTATGGAAACTCGAAAATTTAGAGTATAAATGGAGAGGAGAAAAGGAGAGGAGAAAATAATGAAAGTTTGTTAAAATAAATTGAATTTAGATTGGTATTTATAGGGTTCAACAGTCATGTCTACCCAGGTTAGGATTTAAAGGAATAGATGCTTCTTTTGAAATTTATATTTTTGAAAAAAAGGGCTATGGTGTCGACTGTGGAATAGTACATGTTGACATGCCTTTTGTTTATTTGATTTTTTTTAAATAATGAAAATGTTGTTTAAATAAATCAAGATAATTCTGGAGTTTAAACAAATTATTTTCTTATATATTAATATAGTTTAATTAAGTAAGACATATTTATTATTCGTAAAAGTGATATTATAACTAAATATAAAACTATAAATATAAATATAAATATTAGAAATTTAAAACTTAAGATATAAAACTTTGAATATAAGGAAATAAAATTTAATATAAAATTAAATATTTAAACAAAAACATATATTTAAAAAACTAAAATATAAATAATAAAATCTAAAATATTTAAATCAAGAGTTAAATTAAAATTCCAAAAGTAATTTAAATAATCAGGGGATATATATATTTTAAAAAGGAAGTAATTTCGAAATCAATTGAGAATAAAAGTTAAGAAGATTTTTGAAATATTATAAGGTAGAATGGTGAGAGAATTGGAATAAAGATTTTAGTGCTATTACGGAGTTTTAACAAAAAAAATAGACTCTATTACTTATCCTGATATAACTTCTTGAACTCTTGTTATCGTGAATCTTCAATCTTGAACTCTTATTCCTTGCAATTTTGAATCTCTACACTGTACACTCTTCAATAAACAATACATGTATATAAAACCTGCATGTATATAACTAGATAGTAGCATTAGTATATATTTTATAATAATAAATGTTAGACAAGGTTGTACTAATTTTCAAAAAAAATGTTAGACAAGGTTATAAAAAGGTTGTTGTCATCAAACTATCATCCCAGTCCCAAGCAATCTTCCTTTTTTCGATGATGACAACCTTTGTTTATATAATATACTTACCATATACTTACCTAATACCTTGATTATTCAAATACTCCCTCTAACTCCAACAACTCCTCCTGAAAATGTTAACTCCCCTTTAACTTAAGCCTATTCTAACCTATTTTATAATTACCCTCCTTTTCATCAACAAAAAACTATATGATTACGTCTAACCTATAATATTATTAAGCTTGTAAACTTTATTAACATAACAAGTTTATATATTTATTATATAATGTACTTGGTACAAACACACGATTATACATAACACGACTACTTAATTAATATATAACAAACATTTACAAATATACATATCCTAAAGAATGAGTGCTTTTGACAATGGGTGATTTATGAATTGGACAATTTGGATAATGAAGACAAAATTCTCCTTTTTTTTTCAATTACAATACCATCCTTATCAAAACACACTTTGCCAATGCATATGACTCGATCGTCTTCTTCCATCTGAACATCTTGTTCTTCTTATACTACTTCTTCTTCATCTTCCATAAGATTATGAACTTGTCATTAGATGAATCATCTTTGGTAAGGATTGGGTTAGAATTATTATCCATTACGAAATCTATTCTTAATTTAGTAAACGTTGCTTCACTCAAAAGTTTAGTTAAAAATCTGCAAGTTGATTCACAATTTAAACGAATTCTATTGAAATATTTTCTTTACTTACATTATCTCTGAGAAAATGTTGTCTAACATTAATATGTTTAGTTCTAGCATGATGAGTAGGATTTTTGGATAAATTTATTGTATTGGTATTATCACAGTAAATTGGTAATTTTGTTATGTTTAATCCAAAACATTTTAGAGTTTGTCGCCTATAAATTACTAGCGAACAAGCTAAAGAAGAAGAGATATATTCTGCTTCAGTTGTTAACAAGAATACGGTATTTTTCTTTTTACTAAACCAGAAAGTGGAAATTAAGCTAACATCCGCATTTTGAAACTTAATTAGAACGGCATCCTGGGTATGTTTTAAATACATAGCGGGTCCTTCTTTTTGATGTTACGTGTTTTTCAAAACATTTTATGCGTTGTCCAGTAAAAAAATATTCTATAAAATCTTCAAATATTCCCAGAAGACCACGAAAAAAAGGTATTTTTCTTTGCATACATGCATGCAAGTATTCTCAATAGTTGCATACATTTATGCAACTATTCCTAAAGCAGTTTACACTGAAAATCTGCATGGATTCTTGCATACATGTATGCAAGTATTTTAAATACATGCATACATGTATGCAAATAATTCATGAAGATTTTACATTGAAAAATCTGCATGAATACCTACATGCATGTATGCAAGTATTATGTTTTATAACATACATGTATGCAAGTAAAGATGAACTAATATTCATGCCTACGGATTGTTGCATACATATGTGCATTTATTTTGAATACTTGCATGCATGTATGCAAATAAATATGAACTGATATGCATGGACACGAATATTTGCATTCTTGTATGCAAGAATTCCGTATTACTTGCATGCATGTATGCAAAAAAGCCAACACAAATGCAACACTGAAATAATTGCACAGATCAATGCAAGAATTTCAAATATTTGCATGATTTGACGCAAATTACTGTAGTTTCGTTGTTTTTCTATATTTTTGCTTTTTTCAGTTGTTTTTTCATTTGAATTTTTTTATGTTTACGTATTTGATTTAAATACGAATTTACATGATTTTTTTTGATGAATTTTCAAAAAATAGGAACCTAATTTATAATAAGTTTAGGACCAGATGTGAGCCTAATTTTGAAACTTAACAGGTACCAGTGCCAGACACACCCAACCAGAAAACCAGGGAATGCCTTAAAAATGACAAGTTCCACTTGTACTTTTTCGGTCTGATTTACAACTAGCATATTCAACATCACAATATGAATCAAATTAAATGAACATTTTCTGGTTATGATAAACCAAAGTCTAATGGGTGTTTAACATATCTTATGATACATTTTATGGCATTTAAGTGAGTTTCCTTAGGTTAAGATTGATATCTTGTGTAAAGACAGACACTATGCATTATATTTGGTCTACTTGCAGTTATATATAATAATGAACCTATCATACCTTTATATAATTTTTGATCTATGTCTTTTGATGAGTCATCTTTGTTCAAAGCTTCATTGGTTGCCATGGGAGTGGGTTTCCCACTGGCATTAGTCATATTAAATTTATTAATTAAATCTATATCATATTTTTCTTGATTAATAAAAATACCTTTATCTATTTGTAATCCTAAACAGAAAATGAGTTCTCCCATATGACTCATTTCAAATTCTGTTTTTATAATCTTAGAAAATTCTTGATTCATTTCATTATCTATTGATCCAAAAATAATATCATCTACATAGATTTGTACTAATGAAATAACATCTTTATTTATTTTGATAAAAAGAGTACTATCTACTTTTCCAATTCCAAAGTTTGATTTTAATAAATAAGATCTTGTCCTATCATACCAGGCTCTAAGGTCTTGTTTTAAACCATGTAGAGCTTTCTTTAATTTGTAAATATGGTTTGGAAAAATTTTATCTTCAAATAATGGAGGTTGATCAATGTAGACATATTATTTAACAAATCTATTTAAAAATGCACTTTTTACATCCATTTAAAATAATTTAAAATTATTGTAATTAGCGAAAGTAAGTAGAATTCTGATAGCTTCTACTCTTGCTATGGGAGTAAATGTTTCATCAAAATTTATCTCTTCTTCTTGACAGTAATATTATACGACTAATCAAGCTTTATTTCTAACAACCTCATCAATTTCATTCATTTTATTTCTATAAACCCATTTAATTCCTATTATTGTCTTCTTCTCGGGTCTAGGAACAAGTTCCCATACATTATTTCTGGTAAATTGATATTGTTATTCTTGCATGCCAAGTATCCATGAATTGTTAGATGTTGCTTAGTTTGGATTTTTAGGCCCAATAGTTGACATAAAAGCCACAATACTCATTATATTCAATTGATTTCTAGTTCTAACTACATATTCATTATCTC
This sequence comes from Allium sativum, assembly GCA_030737875.1. NCBI lineage: Eukaryota > Viridiplantae > Streptophyta > Magnoliopsida > Asparagales > Amaryllidaceae > Allium > Allium sativum. The sequence continues at coordinate 470,745,445 of CM060913.1, read as the reverse complement.
CTAAAATATTTATCAACTAGGATGATCTCTTAAAAGTCTAATTCTTTTAGTAGGTTGGTTGACTTCATAATTTATTTCATTTGATTCATTATTTGCATTATCATACTCATCTTAATCATTTATATGTAACAAATATCTCTATGATTTTAATCAAAATATACATGCATAGTTTCTTTAATAGTGTTAGTTTTTAAGTTGAAAACTCTGCAAGCTTTACTTTTATTTGAATATCCAATAAAAATTATCAGATTTAGGATCAAATTTATCCAAATTTTCTTTAGTATTTAAAATAAAATATTGCCTTCCGAAAACTCTAAAATAAGATACATTTGGTTTCTTATTGCGAAGAAATTCATATGATGTTTTGTTGGTTAGTTTTCTGATTAAAATTCTATTAATTATAATAAGCTGTAGTGATTGCTTCAACACAAACATCTCTTGGTAATTTACTATTGAAAGCATAGTTCTAGCACACTCTTGAACCGTTCTGTTCTTACGCTCAACTGATCCATTTTGTTTGGATTTCTTGAAAAAGAGAAATTATGAGTAATTCTCTTTTTGTTACAGAAATTTTCAAAAAAATAATTCTTAAATTATCCACCATGATCACTTCATGTAGTTTTGATTTTTAAAGAAAATATTTTTTGAAATCTTTTTGCAAAAGTTTTAAATAAATCAAAAGCATCACTTTTATGTTTGAGAAAGAGAGTCTAGGTATCTAGAGTAATCATCGACAATAACAAAAATATATCCACTATGATTTATTGACTGAACTTGAGATGGACTAAATGAATCCATATGAAGCAACTCTATAGGTTTTGCAGTGGAAGTCTTATATTTTAGTTTAAATAAACTCTTTCTTAGTTTTCCTAGTTGACAGTCATCACATGTCCATTTACAAATGGTTTAGGGGAAATGGAAGAAATGGGCAAGTGTTATTTCCTAGTTGAAGGATGAGCAAACAAAGCTCTCTTTGTCAGACCTATAAGTTTTTATGTGATTTCTATATTAGTAACTTGTGTAGAAAAATTTAAACAGTTAAATAGTTTTAACTTACGAGTTTAAAATTTACAGTTATTTACAATAAATTTAGTTTTTCTGTAAAGTTACTGTAATTTATTTACTGTCTATGCATATTTCTTTTCAGTTATTTACTGTTTATAAGTAATTCTCTTTCTCTTATCCTCTTCTCTGTTATGGTTTTATTTACAGTTTGGGTTATGCCTTTTTTTTTTGAGTCTTGGCCTTGCGAGTAGCTTGAACAATTTCCCTTTTTATTTTGGTGCTGAGCCTAGGCCTTAAGAGAGCCTAGGCCTTTATCATTATTTTACGTTAAAATTAGAATAATATTGAAATTGAATAAAAATGGATAGTTGGGCATGTTAGAACTAATTAAATATTATAATCAGTATTGGACTATAAAATTAGGGATAAAACTTAATCAGTAATTGGAGAACATACAAACACATAAATTGGAATAGGTTAACTTAGTTGGACGCTAAGTAACGTGGGCATGGGTTGTATAAAAAGGATAAACATTAATTAGGTATGTCTGATACAACCTAGGAATATAACAAGAGATTATATTGGGCTTGTTAATAAAATTAAATTGTGTTAATTTAAAATAAAGATAATGTAACGTCCCGGATTTTCAGCCGTAAATTCAAAACATTTTAATTTGGTTTAAAAGTGGTATTTGAAATATAAAATAAAGTTTGAACGTATAATTTATAATATAATTTAAAACGAGCTCGAAATTGTCGCGGTAGTTCGTAATTTACGGTTTAAACTTCAATTGAGAATACATGATTCGATATAAGTCGGATTTCTGTAAAACAAGAAATGTTGGAACCGTATTGACGATAATTTCCATATGAAAGAGAAAAATTCATATTTCGTGTCGTAGATTATAAGTTAGGGCCAAAACAAAATTTGAAATAATCGCTGTGGAAATCGTTATTAAATTATAGGCCTTTAAAACAGTCGTTTTGCAAACGGACACCGTTTTCGATGAAATCAGTTTCATTGGGACCGTAACGTTAAATTATTGCAGCATGTTAAATGGCGTGGCAAACCGATGTTGTATGTGGCCACGGTAGCCGTAAACGCCCAGTTATTTTTCTATAGCGCGTAATTAAATTTATTTAATTTAATAAATGGATATTTGAGTGTAACTTGAGCAGACGATCGAATTAGGCCACGAAACCAGTCCCGTTGAGTTCGTATCGTCAATTGGAGTCAGGATAGGTATATAGTTTGTTATTTTTAGAGACCGACAAATTTAGTGTTCCGAATGGCATTGCGGTGCGCATGAAAAAATAGCCTACCGGGAAAACAGTCTCAGAATGTGACGAAACTAGTGCCGTTGGGTTCGTATTGATTAATTATTGTAGTATATCAAAGTTTCAAGTTGATTTGATTTATCTGGTGACCGTGAAAAATTTAAACGCGTGTTTATTTCTGGTTTTATAAAGGAATTTTTTTCAAACGATGTCGAAATTCGACGAAACTTGTCCCATTGGGTTCAAAAAACCTTTTTATACCAAGATGAGCTTTTTTATCGGTAAACAGAAGTCGACTGTGGTTAGTTTTACTTGATACTTCACCACGAAGTTTCATTATAATATAAAATAATAATAATAACCATCTACATAAACACCCTTCAGTCCCTTACTTTCCCGAAATCCCTTAGCCCCAATATTATCAATTCCCTCAAGGCGAAAATCCTCTTCCAGTAAATAAAACGCCCACTCAAAAATTCTTCCAATACAAATCATTATTGTTAAAAATGAAAACAATTTTCTTGAGTTTGGTCAAATGAAAACTCGATCTGCTTCGAGTTTAGAGGGATGCAGCTACCGTTCGTGGAGGAGTTCGACTTTCATTTCATGGTGATGATTATCGCTACTTTTCTGTAGTCTGGGAGGTGAAGGCGAGGATTGCAAGTGTAAGGGGGCGCCACACTCAGCATAACGAGGTGATTTTGTTGTGATATTTTTGTGTATTTTGGGGCTAAATGAGTTCGAACCTGTAGCTTGAGTAAGTTGGTTGAAATCGCAAGGCAAGGAGGAGATGTGTTTGTGGAAGGGATTGGTCTCGCTGTTGTGGGGCTTTAGTTGAAGTGGAGTGCCTGGCGATTGTGAAATCATTGTGTGGATGAGTTTCTGAACCTGGAAGGGGCAAGTTTTACGTGGCAAAAAAGGAGAAGCGTTGTCGAAAATTTTAAAACCTTGCTTATTTGATTTTAACGTTAAAGAAGAGGAGTTGTGAGGGATGGTTACGGTCATGGTTTGGTGATTAGAAGGAGGGAGTTGTTTGATAATTGGAAGACACACATTGGGTAAATTTCTGAACGAAGGGTTTGTTTTCTTACAATGGTTCTCAATTGTTTTTCGGTTACTGTAGCCTAGCTGAGCAGCATGGGTGTCGGCCTGCGGTCCACTTCCAGCTTGAATGATACGAGGAGGTGAAACGTGGCGTTAATGATGATGTGCATTTCACTGTTGGGAAGAATAGTTTGCAGGGAAGTACTTGTTTTTGGGATGGTGGGTGTTCACTAGTGTATGAAAGTTTGTGAGGTGATTCAGTTGGGTTCAAATGAATTGGTTCTGAAAGGAGGAGGAGGTGAATGTTTTGATAAGTGCGTGAATGGTGGAATATATATTGCTATGTTGAAGAAAATGTCGAAGTCTGGTTATGCCTGGGGAAAACCATATTTTCAAAATGGAAAATGAGCGAGTCAATACCGTGATTTCAAACGAAGTTCTGAAAAGATTATTATGAATAAAACCGTGGTGCTGAGGGAAAGCAACAGACCTCCAATTTGTTTTCGGCGATGGAAGTTCAAAGTCAAGCATGGTGAGTATGGGAATTGTGCGTTGCTCGAGCAAACGGTCTGTTAATATCCTTAACAACGTAATCAAAGAGTAATTATTAATTTAATTAAGAAATTAATTATTTAAGTAAATCGTATAACTAAAAGAATTATGGCATGTTCATATATTATCAGAATCGGACGAATCCGGTCACGATGGGACCATAACGACGAAATCTACATTATGGGATTGAGGTGGCTGAGACCGGGACAACTAGAATTTCATGAAAAAATAAAACGCTTGTCTGATTTTAGAACGAAATAAAAACAGTATCTTCAACTGCAGGCCGAGATTGTAATAACCCGGAAATCTGGGCCAGTTTAAACTTTTTATTTTGGCAATTTTAGCGAATTTTGAATATAGAATAGAACGAATATATTTCTATACGTCGTCGTTAGAATATAAATAATTATATATAATTATAAAAGGAATTGAAAATGGCGCGGTAGTTCGATAATTCGATTTCAAACTTCAATTGAATGTACGGGTGCAAAACAATCTGGATTTTAGCGAAACCGAAAAGATTAGGATCTATTTGATAATATCTTTGCAACGAATCTGAAAGATTGAAATTTCATAGCGGGAATCAAAAGATATGTCCAGTTGAAAATTCTGAATAGTCGCTATGGAATTCAGGCCCTTAAAAATAGCCATTTTGCAAACGACCTCGGATTTCGACGAAACCACTTTTGTTGGATCCGTGATGTCAAGTTATTGCTAGATTCCAATTTTCATAATTTTTTGAATCAATATGTGAGCGTGGCAAAGGAAAACGCGTTTGACCAGTTTCAGTTGATTTTAATCGACTGGAAAATGGTCATTTTTCAAACGATCTCAGAATTTGACGAAACTAGTTTTGTTAGGACCGTATCGTCAATACGAAGCTAGAAAATATTTTTCTGGAATTTTTAGAGTTCGTATGTGACCCCGGTAAATTGAATTGCGTGTTCAAAATCAATATATAGAGTTATATGTTGATTTTGACGAAAAATGATCGAAATGATCGAATTAGCCTACGATACATGTCCCATTGTGTTCGGAATGGGGGTAATTAGCTATGGATGACAGGCGGTGGGCCTCGTTTAGAGGTCGTATGAAAAAGTCAACTTTTTATAATTAAAATAATTAAAAATTAAAATCTCCCTCCTCCACTTATCTTCCCTCTGGCCCCCCCTCTTTCATTTTCACAGAAAGAAAAAAAAACCCGATCGAGATGAATGGAGGCCGCTCCTCCTCAGGCCGTCGTGCTGCGCCCCCATCGCCTGACGTCGGAGGCCGACCACCCCACACCGCCCACCTCCCTACAGCCACCGCCGACGCTCTGGCCTACCCCCACCTCACGAATCCGACCACTCGAGCCCCCAAATCGACAAAGGGCATCGCCGTGGACCCCCTTGGCCTCATCTCCACCAGCCAACCCCGACCACCCACCACCTGCGATGACACAGCACTACCCCCGCTCGCTCCTCCCATCCAAGTAAAAATTCGATTTTTATATATTGAATAGCGAAGTAAAAATTCGATTTTTATATATTGAATAGCAATATAAAAAATATGATTTTTATATATGTAGTGGTTATGGGCAACGAAAGTGACAAAAGGCGAGAATGACGAAGATTTCTACATTTGAAGTGGTGTGGAGTTGGAATAGCTATCGGTGAGAACTTCTCACTCTTCAATTTCTTTTTCTAGTTATATATATATATATATATATATATATATATATATACTAGGATGCAGACGGTGTTTAGTAGCACCCGACACAATCGTCCACAGACATGGACTTGTTTGTTTGGCTGTGTAGTTGGTTAGATTATTTGGGTTGAATTGAATTGTTTGGTGAAATGAAATTGATCTGATTGATGTGTGAATGGCGTGGGCCATCACTAGACCGGGGATAAGGCTAGGCCTCGTCCCGTTTCTAGTATCGTGCCGTTATGCCGCCGAAATTTTCTAAAATAAATTAGAAAAATAAAAATATCATTTTATTTGATAAATGAACTGAATAGAATATTTTCGTAGGTTGAATAAAATGTTTTATCGTTAAAAATATAATTTTTAACGTGAATGTGAATAAATAAATATTCATTTGCGAACCGGACGGTTTGTTTATGTACACCTATTTGAAGGACATTGATTGGGACGATAAATTTTACACATCGCCCAACTGCATAAATAAAATATGCGTTTGATTGTTTGAAACCCCACACGGATGTTGGGATAATATATGACATACACTAATCCCAATAATTAGTTGTATGTCGATCGATTGATTGACAGGCTGTTATAAGCGTTAGATATCTATATTTGATGCTTATACAGTGTAGTGCACTTTGGATGATGGTTGATTATGTATCGTTGCTATTATATACATGCGTTGAATGGAATCCATATAATTAGCTTTATATGGTAATTGATTGGGCCTCATTCCAATTTAGAAGATAAAGAATATTATAAAATAAAGGTTCATGTGTTGACAGTACTCATCCGTTGAGATTAGTCATGTGTTGAACGAAATATTTTAACAATAAAATTTACATCTTTATCATATGTAAAATTAGAAATTGACTGGAAAATAGATGAGATGAGTGGTCTCCTAGGTATTGATCTGATGTTGGTTTCGGCCTTCGGGGTTAATATTCGGGGAATCGTTCTCTTACTAATTTACGGTTGGGGTCTGATTTTAAATCAAACGATAGATACCATAATTTTTATAAAATATATTAAATAACAAAAATAGTCACACGTGGACAGTACTCATTCGTTGAGATTAGTCATGTGTTGACAAAAATATAGATTCACGTATTGAATAGAATAAATATTCATTTGTTGAATAGAAAACGAATTTGATTTGAATTGAATAGAAAACGAATTTGATTTGAATTGAATAGAAAACAAATTTGAATTGAATTGAATAGAAAACGAATTTGAATTGAATTGAATAGAAAACGAATTTGAATTGAATTGAATAGAAAACGAATTTGAATTGAATTGAATAGAAAACGAATTTGAATTGAATTGAATAGAAAACGAATTTGATTTGAATTGAATAGAAAACGAATTTGATTTGAATTGAATAGAAAACGAATTTGAATTGAATTGAATAGAAAACGAATTTGAATTGAATTGAATAGAAAACGAATTTGAATTGAATTGAATAGAAAACGAATTCGAATTGAATTGAATAGAAAACGAATTCGAATCGAATTGAATAGAAAACGAATTGAATTCAAATTGAATTGAAAACGAATTGAAATAGAAGTAAAATCAATTTGAAATGAATTCAAATTGAATTGAAATTTGAATTGAATTCAAATGAATTTTAAAACGAAATTATAAGGAAAAAATTCAATTTTGATTTGAATTGGAAATGGAAGTTAAAATGTTTTTGAAACGAATTCAAAACTATTTATAAAATTCGTTTTAAATAGTAATCGACGAAATATATATTATATATATTATATATATAATATAATGGCCTGAATAGAACGCGCCGCGCTGCGGCAGTTCGCGAATTTCGACCATTGACTTCGAATGGACATTACGGGAGATCCGACCGTCGGATTCTCCTAAAACCGGAACCGTTTGGTTCGTATCGAAAAGAGCTTTCTAACGAATATTAGAAATTTTAAATCTAACGGTTGGATTTGGAGATACGTCCAAATCAAACTTGGAAAAGGCGCTGTAAGTGCAGTTCGATGGCCGTTGATGGAAATCGACTGTACGGGCCTTGATAAAATTATTAAAAATAGTAATAATTTGTGTAAAATCATAAGAAATGATTTGGGAAAATTGGGATGAAAAACTCCATGTTTGAAAAGATAAAAATAGATTTTTTTATCGAAATAAACTAGTTTTGAACTAAAATTAAAACCCATTTATTTTTAAACAAATAAATTGGATTTGAAATGGGTTGTAAATAGAATTGATTTGTGGGTTTATCGTGAAGGGTGTTTTAAATGACACTTGTTCTTTAACCCGATAAATAAATAGAATGTGATTTGGGTTTGTCGTGAACTGTGTTTTAAATACCATTAGTTCTTTAACCCAGTGAAAGGAGTTTTAATGAATCTGTAATTAGATTGAAATGTGAATTGATAATCTAAATTATCAAATTTAGAAATTGAGCGAGAATGGAGTATCACCAGTTCTTATTGCTGGCCCTGAGTAGGCCAGGTACGCATGATAGGGAGTTCTCGCTTCGCGGTTTGGTGGCGAACGGGAGACTCTTACCCCTACATGTCGCAGTTTAGAGCATTGGTTCGCCAGTAGGCACGAGACTCGAGAGGGTCGCTGTAAAACAAGGGATTGGGGGACCATGTAGGATCCACAGTGGGTATTACCTGCTGCTTGGGGGATGAAGGGATGGTTGCAAAGCCTACCGGATTTCGTCGGCTATCTCACAGTTGGTATCAGAGCTTTGGTTTACAGAGCTCGAGAACAAGGCACATTAGAACCAAACGAAAGAATTCATCAGATATTGGATTAGTAATATCCAATTAGAATGACTCGTTAGAGATAGGATCAGTAGTATCCTAGAACGAGTGTGAAGAGTATATTTTTCAAATGAAAACAATTTTGTTTTGAAAATTTAAATCAATTCTACGAATTTGAATATTTACTTATTTTGAATTTGGACAATCGAGTATATAAAGATTTTGCATATACGCATCATGAACGTATATTCGAGGTTTTAATATACTATATAGATATAGAATCATACTCTAGTAGCCCGAAGATGATTCTGATGGTTGAGTACTCGTCGTCAGCATTTATTTTCGAGGGACGAAGGTGTGATTTCTATATATTTCCATTAGACTGGTGTGAGAACCAAAACTAATATAGCTAGAATACATTGTTGTGAATTGGTATCAAAACATGATTTTTTGTATATATATCAAAATTATGAATTTGAAACACTAATCCACTAATTGATTGATGTTTGTGTTGTTTGTTTATTTATTTGATAATTTTGAACCATTATGCCTAATTGCGTCAAATATTGGATTGTATTGAAAATTAGTTGCATTTGCTTGCATATACATGTACTTACATTGAACAGGTCATAGCAAAGAGGCTAGAGCAGAGAATAAAATTGGTTTGCCCGACAAATCGGTACATGTTTACTATAATTTACTGTTTTGTTTGGGTGATGATGATTTTATGAGCCGATTGGCTAGCCACTTGGCTTTTTCTTTTTCTTTTTGAGATCAGAAGGCCTATATGGCAATTTCGGGATTTTCCCGTGACTCCCGGTGCAGGGGAGGTTATGGCGAAATTTTTCGAAAATTTAGGGTGTTAGCCAAATTTTTGAAGAATTTGGAAATTCTCAGAAACTGAAAATTGTTGGAGAATGGAAGCCAGATCGAACGTAGAGTTGATTAATCAAACCACTTTCAACTTTGTTCCTTTTCGGGGACGAAAAGTTTTAAGTGGGGGAGATTGTAATAACCCAGAAATCTGGGCCAGTTTAAAATTTTTATTTTGGCAATTTTAGCGAATTTTGAATATTTAAAATGAATTATTTTAAATAATATCGACGAGAAATTTATTTTGAATATAGAATAGAACGAATATATTTCTATACGTCGTCGTTAGAATATAAATAATTATATATAATTATAAAAGGAATTGAAAATGGCGCGGTAGTTCGATAATTCGATTTCAAACTTCAATTGAATGTACCGGGTGCAAAACAATCCGGATTTTAGCGAAACTGAAAACATTAGGATCTATTTAATAATATCTTTCCAAAGAATCTGAAAGATTGAAATTTCATAGCGGGAATCAAAAGATATGTCCAGTTGAAAATTTTGAATAGTCGCTATGGAATTCAGGCCCTTAAAAATAGCCATTTTGCAAACGACCTCGGATTTCGACGAAACCACTTTTGTTGGATCTGTGATGTCAAGTTATTGCTAGATTCCCATTTTCATAATTTTTTGAATCAATATGTTAGCGTGGCAAAGGAAAACGCATTTGACCAGTTTCAGTTGATTTTAATCGACTGGAAAATGGTCATTTTTCAAACGGTCTCAGAATTTGACGAAACTAGTTTTGTTAGGACCGTATCATCAATACGAAGCTAGAAAATATTTTTCTGGAATTTTTAAAGTTCGTATGTGACCCCGGTAAATTGAATTGCGCGTTCAAAATCAATATATAGAGTTATATGTTGATTTTGACGAAAACTGATCGAATCAGCCTATGATACATGTCCCATTGTGTTCGGAATGGGGTATTTAGCTATGGACGACAGGCGGTGGGCCTCGTTTAGAGGTCGTATGAAAAAGTCAACTTTTTATAATTAAAATAATTAAAAATTAAAATCTCCCTCCTCCCCTTATTTTCCTCTGCCCCCCTCTTTCATTTTCACAGGAAAAAAAAACCCCGATCGAGATGAATGGAGGCCGCTCCTCCTCAGGCCATCGTGCTGCGCCCCCATCGCCTGACGTCGGAGGCCGACCACCCCACACCGCCCACCTTCCTACAGCCACCGCCGACGCTCTGGCCTACCCCCACCTCACGAATCCGACCACTCGAGCCCCCAAATCGACGAAGGGCATCGCTGTGGACCCCCTTGGCCTCATCTCCGCCAGCCAACCCCGGCCACCCACCACCTGCGACGACACAGCACCACCCCCGCTCGCTCCTCCCATCCAAATCGAGCCAAATCCCATCAAACCCCTAAAATAGCGACTGTGGGCCCATTTCTTCCACCGCCGGCAGTGCAGCGACACCCCACCACCTCCTCGAATACCTCATACCGCTATCTCCACCCCCAAGGCAGCGGTATGTTTAAATACGATTTTTGTTCATTTACATAGGATGAAAAGCTTTGGTTTTTCAAATATAAAAGGCTTAGATTTTTATAAGTTAAAAGATGGAATTTTATATGAGGAAAGATTATATTTTTATTGTAGGAAAGACTATATTTTTACTAATGAAAAGAAAAGATTCTTGTATAACATAAAGAGGAGATTTTTATTTTTATATATATTATAGCATAGGAAAAATCTGATTTTTTATATATACTATTGCATAGGAAAAATCTGATTTATATATATATTATAGCATAGGAAAAATCTGATTTTTTTTATATATATTATAGCACAGTAAAAATTCGATTTTTATATATTGAATAGCGAAGTAAAAATACGATTTTTATATATTGAATAGCGAAGTAAAAATTCGATTTTTATATATTGAATAGCGAAGTAAAAATTCGATTTTTATATATTGAATAGCAATATAAAAAATATGATTTTTATATATGTAGTGGCTACGGGCAACGAAAGTGACAAAAGGCGAGAATGACGAAGATTTCTACATTTGAAGTGGCGTGGAGTTGGAATAGCTATCGGTGAGAACTTCTCACTCTTCAATTTCTTTTTCTAGTTATATATATATATATACTAGGATGCAGACGGTGTTTAGTAGCACCCGACACAATCGTCCACAGACATGGACTTGTTTGTTTGGCTGTGTAGCTGGTTAGATTATTTGGGTTGAATTGAATTGTTTGGTGAAATGAAATTGATTTGATTGATGTGTGAATGGCGTGGGCCATCACTAGACCGGGGATAAGGCTAGGCCTCGTCCCATTTCTAGTATCGTGCCGTTATGCCGCCGAAATTTTCTAAACTAAATTAGAAAAATAAAAATATCATTTTATTTGATAAATGAACTGAATAGAATATTTTCATAGGTTGAATAAAATGTTTTATCGTTAAAAATATAATTTTTAATGTGAATGTGAATAAATAAATATTCATTTACAAACCGGACGGTTTGTTTATGTACACCTATTTGAAGGACATTGATTGGGACGATAAATTTTACACATCGCCCAACTGCACAAATAAAATATGCGTTTGATTGTTTGAAACCCCACACGGGTATTGGGATAATATATGACATACACTAATCCGAATAATTAGTTGTATGTCGATCGATTGATTGACAGGCTGTTATAAGCGTTAGATATCTATATTTGATGCTTATACAGTGTAGTGCACTTTGGATGATGGTTGATTATGTATCGTTGCTATTATATACATGCGTTGAATGGAATCCATATAATTAGCTTTATATGGTAATTGATTGGGCCTCATTCCAATTTAGAAGATAAAGAATATTATAAAATAAAGGTTCATGTGTTGACAGTACTCATCCGTTGAGATTAGTCATGTGTTGAACGAAATATTTTAACAATAAAATTTACATCTTTATCATATGTAAAATTAGAAATTGACTGGAAAATAGATGAGATGAGTGGTCTCCTGGGTATTGATCTGATGTTGGTTTCGGCCTTCGGGGTTAATATTCGGGGAATCGTTCTCTTACTAATTTACGGTTGGAGTCTGATTTTAAATCAAACGATAGATACCATAATTTTTATAAAATATATTAAATAACAAAAATAGTCACACGTGGACAGTACTCATTCGTTGAGATTAGTCATGTGTTGACAAAAATATAGATTCACGTATTGAATAGAATAAATATTCATTTGTTGAATAGAAAACGAATTTGATTTGAATTGAATAGAAAACGAATTTGATTTGAATTGAATAGAAAACAAATTTGAATTGAATTGAATAGAAAACGAATTTGAATTGAATTGAATAGAAAACGAATTTGAATTGAATTGAATAGAAAACGAATTTGAATTGAATTGAATAGAAAACGAATTTGAATTGAATTGAATAGAAAACGAATTTGAATTGAATTGAATAGAAAACGAATTTGAATTGAATTGAATAGAAAACGAATTTGAATTGAATTGAATAGAAAACGAATTTGATTTGAATTGAATAGAAAACGAATTTGAATTGAATTGAATAGAAAACGAATTTGAATTGAATTGAATAGAAAACGAATTCGAATTAAATTGAATAGAAAACGAATTCGAATTGAATTGAATAGAAAACGAATTCGAATCGAATTGAATAGAAAACGAATTGAATTCAAATTGAATTGAAAACGAATTGAAATAGAAGTAAAATCAATTTGAAATGAATTCAAATTGAATTGAAAATTGAATTGAATTCAAATGAATTTTAAAACGAAATTATAAGGAAAAATTTCAATTTTGATTTGAATTGGAAATGGAAGTTAAAATGTTTTTGAAACGAATTCAAAACTATTTATAAAATTCGTTTTAAATAGTGATCGATGAAATATATATTATATATATTATATATATAATATAATGGCCTGAATAGAACGCGCCGCGCTGCGGCAGTTCGCGAATTTCGACCATTGACTTCGAATGGACATTACGGGAGATCCGACCGTCGGATTCTCCTAAAACCGGAACCGTTTGGTTCGTATCGAAAAGAGATTTCTAACGAATATTAGAAATTTGAAATCTAACGGTTGGATTTGGAGATACGTCCAAATCAAATTTGGAAAAGGCGCTGTAAGTGCAGTTCGATGGCCGTTGATGGAAATCGACTGTACGGGCCTTGATAAAATTATTAAAAATAGTAATAATTTGTGTAAAATCATAAGAAATGATTTGGGAAAATTGGGATGAAAAACTCCATGTTTGAAAAGATAAAAATAGATTTTTTTATCGAAATAAACTAGTTTTGAACTAAAATTAAAACCCATTTATTTTTAAACAAATAAATTGGATTTGAAATGGGTTGTAAATAGAATTGATTTGTGGGTTTATCGTGAAGGGTGTTTTAAATGACACTTGTTCTTTAACCCGATAAATAAATAGAATGTGATTTGGGTTTGTCGTGAACTGTGTTTTAAATACCATTAGTTCTTTAACCCAGTGAAAGGAGTTTTAATGAATCTGTAATTAGATTGAAATGTGAATTGATAATCTAAATTATCAAATTTAGAAATTGAGCGAGAATGGAGTATCACCAGTTTTGCTCCAAAGAGATAGTTAAATCTTTAATTAGATTTGAATGTGAAATGGTAATTAATTTTACCGACAACACTGTGGTGTTAAATATGGAGTATTACCAGTTTTGCTTCATGGGATGAATAGGTTGTGATTGGGAAATAAAATAAATAATTACTTCGGTGTGGTTCGCTAATCTCGACTAGTTTGGAAAAACCATAATTTGGTTTAATACGACATCCAAAGGAAGATTAAAGGATAAATTTTAAAGAATTTATCTTGGATAAAATTAATGGGAACCTTTCCCTAAGAATGTGGAATTTAGAAACTAGCTGTAGGTTAGTTAAGAAGAATGGTTTCCTAGGTATTGATCCGATGTTGGTTTCGGTCTTCGGGGTTAATATTTGGGAAATTGTTCTCTTGCTAATTTGCGGTTAGTGGATGCTGAATTGCAATGACGCGTATGTTGTGTTTGTGTAACATTTGTTTTGATATACGCGGGTTGTTCGGAAAGTCCGGGTTTATACCCATTCTGAATAACCAATTCGACGATAAGTCGAAGATGAAGACGGTGATTGATGACCAGAAATCTTCACATCTTTTGGGTGATTACAGATGATCCTGATTGGGATGTACACCCAAGAGGATGGAAATAGTTGATTGTCGTCCAGACGTACTTGGAGATGGATGGATATGCGAGGAAAGTGCCTCCGGTTTCGTTCAGACCCAGAACGAACTTGTAAATGGATTGTGTGTATGACATTGGATTTTATTCTGTGTTGATTGATTTCTGTTAAATATATATCTGTTTGGCGGTAGAGAATTTATTCTCTTGCTTAACGCCCTTCTCTGAGACGTACGAGCTTAGAGGTTATATATCGATAGATATCAATCGCACGGCATGAATTGCCTGTGTGGCACACTGAGTTGCATGGATCAAGGCTTCTGTTGAAAAGCAAAGTCTTGTGGTTGATGATCAAAGCACGGCCTACGTGGCAGCTTTGTGTATAGCGAGGATTCGCTAGCCTCACACCTCGGTATGAGTTAAAAATGGGATAAGGACTGCAGGGAGTGCACGACGTTTCTTTCTAGCTTTGGTGGTGTCAGTGACTTACCAGCCCTGACATTTATATACTTTTCACCTATGTGGTTGTTGGATGAGGCGCCTCGATTTTAGGTCTGTAAGGACCGGGAAACGTGTGTTCAGGCATAATTAATCCTCAAACGTAAGAGAGGACCGACCCTGAAGCATCCAGGGGTTACCCAGAGTGTGTAGTCCCGAGGCATTTGCTAGAGTGTCTCGAAGCGGAGAGGAGCTTGCCCCTTGCCTCGACTCATGACGGAAATCCAATTTCCAATACGCGATATTTCGACTTTATTTGTAGAGCCTAGTATGGCGACATAGTAGCATGGGATGCTATGCCGTCTATGATTGATATTTATGATTGAAATTGTTTTGACACTATACACTTATTATAGTATCAAATGATTTGTTTTTAAACGTACCAAACATGTTTGACTGTTATAAGGTAAAACCCTATCCTCCGGCTTGCGTTGCATTGTGTGATGGGACCTAGGTCTTATAATAGCTTCATTTTTCGAAAAGCATTGCGCTGTTTGTTCTATGCACTGGTATTCTTGGGAGGAAACCCGTTCCGTGTTATACGGCGTGGTCCCTTGAATTACTCTCTTTTAAAGTAAAGCTTTAAATAACTGTTTTAGTTCTCACACCAGTCACATGACTGACCTGGAGTTTATTGTTTTAACCTAAACTCTGGGTGCCCTCATTTTCCGTACGGGCAGCTAGTAGTTTTGGTTTTGCAGATTTATATTCATAGGATCCTGATTTACAGCTGGAACGATGCTCGGAAAGCTCTGTATCCTTGCATTACATTCAGTTGTGTTTTATATTGTTTTTCCGCTGCTATGTAATTTATTGTAATCTCTGATATTTATCGAATGTAATTTATTCATTTATACTCTGTATATTCTTGTATCTGATGGAATTGTTGTAATAGCAATGAAATGTTCTTCCGTCTGCGTTCATTCGTGTGTTGTTCTCAAGGTAATCCGGGCTTTCCTTCACGGGGAAGTAACGGTTCCTCACAGTGGTGAGTAAACTCACTAATTCTGACTCATTTATATATTTATAAAAACGAGTTTTAATTTATTTCCAGTAATTTTATACTGTGTGATGGTTGTTTGAATGAATGGTTGATAAAATTGGTTGAATGGTTGATATGGTTATATAGTTGATCGATAATTATTTCTGTTATTAATTAATCTTGATTAACACCTGTGGATGCAGGGAAACAGGTTGGAGGGATCCAACTGGGTTCCTCAATATTTATATTACTGTTTTTCCTTGATTTTGATGTGTGGTGTGATATATATAGTCAGTAATTGACTTTGTTGTGGTTGAGCTACCCTGATCTAGAATTTTGGTATTTAAATATCGTAAAATATTTTCAAATATAGAAACGGAAATTTGAGTGTTAAAAAGGAATTTTATTTTCGAAAATAGAAACTTAAATTTTGAATTGAGTTGAAAATAGATAACCTGCTCGAATGAACGAATCAAGAATTTGTTTATGAATGAGAATATATATGAATTGAAATATTTATCATCGGATGCATTGAATTTATATAGCGAAGTGGAAATGGGTTTGAAGCCAATATTTGAAATGAGATGTAAACTTAGAAATTATTAAGGAATGTTAAAAGAGATTTTAAATGATTAAATAAAAGGAAATGAGACTTATATGAATTATTCTGAATAGACATTATAAATAGAAGTGGGTTTAAAAGATTATTTTTTAAGTATGAAAATCAAACTGATTTGATTATATATATAAAGAAATATATTAACGATTTATGTAAATAATGGTCTAAAGGAAATATTTTGCGAATGAAATATCTATAAAGGAATTTAGATTGGAAGTATGAAATCCAGATTTGAAATTGAATGAAAAGGAAATGGGTAATCGTTTTAAACGGGAAAACGATGAGTTTAGTTTAGAATTTGGAATATAAAATAAAGAGTGATACGTTTCATGGACTGGAGGGGTTATAAAGGAATTTGGTAGTGATTTGGAAACGATGAATTCAAATGTGAATTTGGAATTTGAATCTACCTTAAATGGTAAAGTTCAGTATATAAATTGAATATAGATTATTCGAAAGAGAGTTATTTATTGAAATTGGATTATCTTGAATTTAGGGAAGTAGTTAGTTTACTTTCCTTTTAAATCAAATTTAATAATTCTTTATTTATTTACTTATTGATTTATTTATTTAAATAAATAAATACAAGTTGCATTTTGATAAACCAAATATTTTTAAATAGCGATTTTAAATGCTGCCGTTACAATATATGTTTTGGTAAATCTAAATAGAAATTTTAACGCTGCCATTATAATAACCGTTTTAACAGTGATCTTAACACTATTGTTATAATAAGTGTTCTAAAACTCTGAACAGCGATTGTAACGCTATTGTTTAAAGAAATATTTTATAAATCAAATATTGGGAAACAACGATTGTAACGCTGTTGTTAAAATGAAATGAATTGGTTAACGAGGAATTAAGAAATGGAATATGGAAATATTTTTCGATATTAATAATGTATATTTTCTGAATATAGAAAATAAGGATTCGTGAATATTTAGAAATGTTTTCTAACTGGGATAAGAGATATTTTCTCGAATAAAGGAATTATAGTATCGAAAATGTTTTTCAAAGAATCGAGAGGGGAAATCGAGCTTCAGAAGAATACAAAAGATGGGAAATGGGAATTGTAAATGATAACATAATAAGGAATTGATTTAAAAGGGCCCCATGTTGATTGATGATTGATTGATCGAATTCCCACCTGGAAATAAGATCGTTGGTTGCACACTTATTTTTCTTTGATAGTTAAATCACCGACTATCGAAGTTTTTGACCATTTTTCCGTCGTCAATACGGAGAGACCGGGATCAGATCCAGTATCTGAAAACCACTCTGTATAGGCATTAGCGTTGCGATCGAATATGGTGAATAAAATTGAAGATGGAGTTATGCAAGGGCTATCCTGTTTACAGGATAGTGCCTTCGGTTTGTCCAGTCCTAGGACAACGTGAATGGACGAATGTCTGACAGAGTATATCTAACGGATCACGTAAGTTGATCTCTTCAAACGTACTTACGTTTGGTGGTGGAGGAATTTGTTTCTCTTAGCTTTATACCCGTGGTATTTTTGGGGAAATCAATTTGTGATTTGGCGGGTATGACGATGTGGCGTTCAAAGTGAATGGTGGCCAGATGTTCTGGAGGATAATTCAAACCTCAAGCCTGACAACCGGGAATTGACAAAAAATCGGGTAGGCAGCATGGCTATGTGGATCGCACCCATTAGGATGTATAATCACCTATCTAGATAAATTCCATTTACTTCTTTAATCCATCGATGCTGTCCCTTTCGGGAAACAGTTGCTGATCCCAATCGTTGGTGATATACATTCGATACACTCAAGCGAAATGAGTGGTCGGTCATGTGTGGGACGGGTTGCAAGATGTTCTTTTTGAACCCAGTGTATTCGCCTCTAGAGATACACTATCAGAAGGTGGTCCCATACCTGGTCATGTTGGAAATCCAATCTCTAATAAGAGCCCTGCGGTTTTTGATTTTATACTATATATAGAGTGTGAGACGCAAGCGCTCCGCTAGATTCTATTTATTTGTTGTAGACATTATTATAATATTGTTGGATTTGATATCAAAAATATTTTGGTTATCGTAAGGTAAAAACCATCCGTATTTATGTGTGGATCGGTCTTACGATTATCATTTCTTTCGAAAGGATTTTGAAAGTTAAACAAATGGTTGGAGTTTACTCACACCAGTCCCATGACTGACCCAGTGTTTATTTTGTTTTGTTTTACCTAAACTCTTGGGTGCCCAAATTTGTACGGGCAGTCAAGTAGTCGGGATGTTACAGATTCACTTGGAGGTGTTCGAAGCAGGCGGCTTCGTCAGTTGGTTATAGGCTATCATATTTTCTGCTGTGTACTATGTTGTAACTGGAAACATGAGTTTATAACTGTTCCAGGGATAACTGTTGTGCTCTGATGATGGTATGTATATACAATCACTGATTTGTATTTCAAAAGTTATGTTATATAATATATTTTATTCGTTCCGCTGTGAGTTTGTGATCTTCGTTTTTCTTCTATTCTAATATTTATTTCTTTCTCTTTCTCATCCTCTAAATTATTTCTAATAATGATTCGTGTTTCTGTGCAATTTGGGTTGGACGTGCGGTGTTATTAGTCCACTCAAAGAGTACGGAAATTTGGTCCATTACAGTTGGTATCACAACTGGTTGCTTAATTGGTACGGATGATAGGGGGTTCTCGCGTCGTGTTAGGTGGCGAACATGAGACTCTTACCCCTACGTCTCTCGACAATGTGGGTTGGTCGAGTCGCGAAGCTGGCCGTAAAAGCAGTTCTGAGGTAGCTCTGTAAGCCACGGGAGGAGGTTAGCCCTTTGCCTTGGGGGAGGAGAGGATGGTTGAAAAGCCTACTCAAATTCCCGGGCCATTACAGTTGGTATCAGAGCTGAAGGTTGAGAAGTAACCTTGGCTCTGTGGCGTGACTCAATAGAGATGGGGTTAGTAATACCCTACATTGAGTTTGAGTGTATATATATGAGCGTGTGTTTGTAGATTTTATATAAAAATGTTTTATATTGTGTTGGTCGGTTCGTTCAGTAGTTTATGAATTCTGGTCGATACAGGATGTACAACTGTATCGATAGGTGTGTCTAAACTCTCGAATAGAACAATTCGACATAGTATTGTTTTAAAGATGGGTAAATGATATAATTTTGCCCAAAAAGTATTTGATATAAAAAGAATAATTTTTGAATCATTATATATGAATGTGATGATTGTTATTACAATCAATTGGAATTATGGAATATCGAAATGGTTATTTAATTTGTATACGGATAATGTTTACAAATGTGATAAACCAAGATTTAGTTCAAACCAAAATTGGAATTTAAATTCCAGGTGTTTAGAAAATATTTTCTGAAATATTATAAAGTAACATAACATTACTTTAAAGTATTTTTGAAAAAGGATGGTTTAAATGGATTTTTAAAGGGATTAAGCATTGAAATCACTTTAGTGGCAAGAAAATAATTCTGATAATGGGTCGCGACATTATTGGTATTCATTTTCAAGTTTCTGAGTGATGGATTGCTACCATTGTAATTTGAGAATGAAAATTTTGTTTGAAAAGGACATGATGTTTTAGAAATTCAAATGTTTGAGTTGAGTTGATTATAAATATATGTATATAAATATATATGATTTCAAACTAATTTGAAATAAAACCCGGGAATGTGAATTCTGAAATTAAAATTTGACTTGTATAAGTTGAATAGATTGAAATGGTAAAAATGAATCAAATGTATCAAATGAATTGAAATTTAACTTAACTTAAGTTAAACAAAATTGGATTGGATTAAAAATAACTCCGAATGAAATTAAATAAAGAGAAAGGTTGATATTCTAATTTTTAATATGAATTCGTCTTATTAATAAGCAAGTTAAATATATATTGGATGTTGTAAATTGAAATTGAATTGTGATAAATTTGGATTCAAGTAAAATAAGTGGATCGACTTAAATAGAAATTAGTTTTGAATTGATAGAATGGAAGTGAACTAATCAGAAGTTGATTGGAGTACTAAAAACTGGAAGTTGGATTGATTTGGAACCGATTGGAAATTTATATGGATGTTGAGCAGATTTTTAATGGAAGCAAGTGTAAGAGATAGAACTTTTGCCTGACAAAAAGGTACATGTTTACAATATTATTTGGGTTTGTTGGTTTTATGAGCCTATGGGGCAAGCCACTTGGCTTCTTGATTTTTTTTTGGATTGGAGAAGGCCCAGAAAGGCGAGTTGTGGTTGTACCAATTGAGCTATGCAGAGGAGATGCTGCCGAAATTTTTCGGAATTTAAGGTGTTAGAAAATTTTCAGAACTTTTGAAAACGTTCGTTAGTAAGAATAAATAAATATTTTAATTGAAATAAACTGGCCCAGTTAAACTGAAGTTAAGAAGTGAACAAAAAGGATTTTTGGACCTAGTTAATAGGGTAAGTAGCATCTTTTCCTACCTTAGCAATTTCGAGGATGAAATTATCTTAAGGGGAAAGGAATGTAACGACCCGGATTTTCAGCCGTAAATTTAAAACATTTTAATTTGGTTTAAAAGTGGTATTTGAAATATAAAACGAAGTTTGAACGTATAATTTATAATATAATTTAAAACGAGCTCGAAATTGTCGCGGTAGTTCGTAATTGACGGTTTAAACTTCAACTGAGAATACAGGATTCGATATAAGTCGGATTTCTGTAAAACAAGAAACGTTGGAACCGTATTGACGATAATTTCCATATGAAAGAGAAAAATTCAGATTTTGTGTTGTATATTATAAGTAATGCCAAAACAAAATTTGAAATAATCGCTGTGGAAATCGTTATTAAATTATAGGCCTTTAAAATAGCCGTTTTGCAAACGGACACCGTTTTCGACAAAATCAGTTTCATTGGGACCGTAACGTTAAATTATTGCACGATGTTAAATGGTGTGGCAAACCGATGTCGTATGTGGCCACGGTAGCCGTAAACGCCTAGTTATTTTTCTATAGTGCGTAATTAAATTTATTTAATTTAATAAATGGATATTTGAGTGTAACTTGAGCAGACGATCGAATTAGGCCACGAAACCAGTCCCATTGAGTTCGTATCGTCGATTAGAGTCAGGATAGGTATATAGTTTGTTATTTTTAGAGACCGGCAAATTTGGTGTTCCGAATGGCATTGCGGTGCACGTAAAAAAATAGCCTATTGGGAAAACAGTCTCAGAATGTGATGAAACTAGTGCCGTTGGGTTCGTATTGATTAATTATTGTATGATATCAAAGTTTCAAGTTGATTTGATTTATCTGGTGATTGTGAAAAATTTAAATGCGTGTTTATTTCTGGTTTTATAAAGGAATTTTTTCAAACGATGTCGGAATTCGACGAAACTTGTCGCATTGGGTTCAGAATACATTTTTATACCAAGATGAGCTTTTTTATCAGTAAACAAAAGTCGACTGTGGTTAGTTTTACTTGATACTTCACCACGAAGTTTCATTGTAATATAAAATAATAATAATAACCATCTATGTAAACACCCTTCAGCCCCTTACTTTCCTGAAATCCCTTAGCCCAAATATTCACAATCCCATTATTCCCTCAAGGAGAAAATCCTCTTCCATTAAATAAAACGCCCACTCAAAAATTCTTCCAATACAAATCATAATTGTTAAAAACGAAAACAATTTTCTTGAGTTTGGTCAAATGAAAACTCGATCTGCTCCGAGTTTAGAGGGATGAAGCCACCGTTCGTGGAGGAGTTCGACTTTCATTTCGTGGTGATGATTATTGCTTCTTTTCTGTAGTCCGGGAGGTGAAGGCGAGGATTGCGAGTGTAAGGGGAAGGTTGTGCCACACTCAGCATAACGAGGTGATTTTGTTGTGATATTTTTGAGGATTTTGGGGTTAAATGAGTTCGAACCTGTAGCTTGCGTAAGTTGGTTGAAATCGCAAGGCAAGGAGGAGATGTGTTTGTGGAAGGGATTGGTCTCGCTGTTGTGGGGCTTTAGTTGAAGTGGAGTACCTGGCGATTGTGAAATCATTGTGTGGATGGGTTTCTGAACCTAGAAGGGGCAAGTTTTATGTGGCAAAAGGGGATAAGCGTTGATGAAAATTTTAAAACCTTGCTTATTTGATTTTAACGTTAAAGAAGAGGAGTTGTGAGGGATGATTACGGTCATGGTTTGGTGATTAGAAGGAGGGAGTTGTTTGATAATTGGAAGACACGCGTTGGGTAAATTTCTGAACGAAGTGCTTGTTTTCTTACAATGTTTCTCAATTGTTTTTCGATTACTGTAGCCTAGCTGAGCAGCGTGGGTGTCGGCCTGCGGTCCACTGTCAGCTCGAATGATACGAGGAGGTGAAACATGGCATTAATGATGATGTGCGTTTCACTGTTAGGAAGAATAGTTTGCAGGGAAGTACGTGTTTTTGGGATGGTGGGTGTTCACTGGTGTATGAAAGTTTGTGAGGTGATTCAGTTGGGTTCAAATGAAGAAGTTCTGAAAGGAGGAGGAGGTGAATGTTTTGATAAGTGCGTGAATGGTGGTATATATATTGCTGTGTTGGATAAAATGTCTAAGTCTGGCTATGCCTGGGGAAAACCATATTTTCAAAATGGAAAATGAGCAAGTCAATACCGTGATTTCAAACGAAGTTCTGAAAAGATTATTATGAATAAAACCGTGGTGCTGAGGGAAAGCAACAGACCTCCAATTTGTTTTCGGTGATGGAAGTTCAAAGTCAAGCATGGTGAGTATGGGAATTGCGCGTTGCTCGAGCAAACGGCCTGTTAATATCCTTAACAACGTAATCAAAGAGTAATTATTAATTTAATTAAGAAGTTAATTATTTAATTAAATCGTATAACTAAAAGGATTATGGCATGTTCATATATTATCAGAATGGATGAATCCGGTCAAGATGGGACCATAACGACGAAATCTACATTATGGGATTGAGGTGGCTGAGACCGGGACAACTGGAATTTCGTGATAGAATAAAACGCTTGTCTGATTTTAGAACGAAATAAAAGCAGAATCTTCAACTACAGGCCGTGGTGAGTAAACTCACTAACTCTGACTCGTTTATATTTTTATATAAACGAGTTTTAATTTATTTCTAGTAATTTTATTTTGTGTGATGGTTGTTTGAATGAATGGTTGATAAAATTGGTTGAATGGTTATATGGTTATATAGTTGATCGATAATTATTTCTGTTATTAATTAATGTTGATTAACACCTGTGGATGCAGGGAAACAGGTTGGAGGGACTCAACTGGGTTCCTCAATATTTATATTACTGTTTTTCCTTTATTTTGATGTGTGGTGTGATATATATAGTCAGTGATTGACTTTGTTGTGGTTGTGCTACCCTGATCTATAATTTTGGTATTTAAATATCGTAAAATATTTTCAAATAAAAAGGAAATTTGAGTGTTAAAAAGGAATTTTATTTTCAAAAATAGAAACTTAAATTTTGAATAGAGTTGAAAATAGAAAACCTGTTCGAATGAATGAATCAAGAATTTGTTTATGAATGAGAATATATATGAATTGAATTATTTATCATTGGATGCCTTGAATTTATATAGCGAAGTGGAAATGGGTTTGAAGCCAATATTTGAAATGAGATGTGAACTTAGAAATCATTAAGGAAATGTTAAAAGAGATTTTAAATGATTAAATAAAAGGAAATGAGACTTATATGAATTATTTTGAATAGTCATTATAAATAGATGTGGGTTTAAAATATTACTTTTTAAGTACGAAAATCAAACTGATTTGATTATATATATAAAAATATATATATTCATGATTTATGTAAATAATGGTTTAAAGGAAATATTTTGCGAATGAAATATCTATAAAGGAATTTAGATTGGAAGTATGAAATCCAGATTTGAAATTGAATGAAAAGGAAATGGGTAATCGTTTTAAAAGGGAAAACAATGAGTTTAGTTTAGAATTTGGAATATAAAATAAAGTGTGATACGTTTCGTGGACTGGAGGGGTTATAAAGGAATTCGGTAGTGATTTGGAGACGATGAATTCAAATGTGAATTTGGAATTTGAATCTACCTCAAATGGTAAAGTTCATTATAAAAATTGAATATAGATTATTCGAAAGAGAGTTATTTATTGAAATTGGATAATCTTGAATTTAGGGAAGTAGTTAGTTTACTTTCTGTTTAAATCAAATTTAATAATTCTTTATTTATTTACTTATTGATTTATTTATTTAAATAAATAAATACAAGTTGCATTTTGATAAACCAAATATTTTTAAATAGCGATTTTAAACGCTGCCGTTATAATATATGTTTTGGTAAATCTAAATGGGAATTTTAACTTGCCGTTATAATAACTATTTTAACAGCGATCTAAACGCTATTGTTATAATAAGTGTTCTAAAATTCTAAACAGCGATTGTAACGCTGTTGTTTAAAGAAATGTTTTATAAATCAAATATTGGGAAACATCGATTGTAACGCTGTTGTTAAAATGAAATGAATTGGTTAACGAGGAATTAAGAAATGGAATATGGAAATATTTTTCGATATTAATAATGTATATTTTCTGAATATAGAAAATAAGAATTCGTGAATATTTAGAAATGTTTTCTAACTGGAATAAGAGATATTTTCTCGAATAAAGGAATTATAGTATTGAAAATGTTTTTCAAAGAATCGAGTGGGGGAATCGAGCATCAGAAGAATATGAAAGATGGGAAATGGGAATTGTAAATTGTAAATGATAATATAATAAGGAATTGATTTAAAGGGGCCCAATGTTGATTGATGATTGATTGATCGAATTCTTACCTGGAAATAAGATCGCTGGTTGCACACTTATTTTTCTTTGATAGTTAAATCACCGACTATCGAAGTTTTTGACCATTTTTCCGTCGTCAATACGGAGAGACTGGGATCAGATCCAGTATCTGGAAACCACTCTGTATAGGCGTTAGCGTTGCGATCGAATATGATGAAGAAAATTGAAGACAGAGTTATGCAAAGGCTATCCTGTTTACGGGATAGTTCCTTCAGTTTGTCCAGTCCCAGGACAACGTGAATGGACGAATGTCTGACAGAGTATATCTAACGGATCACGTAAGTTGATCTCTTCAAACGTACTTACGTTTGGTGGTGGAGGAATTTGTTCGTCTTAGCTTTATACCCATGGTATTTTTGGGGAAATCAATTTGTGATTTGTCGGGTATGACGATGTGGCGTTCAAAGTGAATGGTGGCTAGATGTTCTGGAGGATAATTCAAACCTCAAGCCTCACAACCGGGAATTGACAAAAAATCGGGCAGGCAGCATGGCTATGTGGGTCGCACCCATTAGGATGTATAATCACCGTTCTAGAGAAATTCCATTTACTTCTTTAATCCATTGATGCTGTCCCTTTTGGGAAACGGTTGCTGATCCCAACCGTTGGCGATATACATTCGATACACTCAAGCGAAATGAGTGGTCGGTTATGTGTGGGCCGGGCTGCAAGATGTTCTTGTTGAACCCAGTGTATTAGCCTCTAGATATACACTATCGGAAGGTGGTCCCATACCTTGTCATGTTGGAAATCCAATCTCCAATAAGAGCCCTGCGGTTTTTGATTTTATATTGTATATGGAGTGTGAGATACAAGCATTCCGCTAGATTCTATTTATTTGATGTAGACATTATTATAATATCGTTGGATTTGATATCGAAAATATTTTGGTTATCGTAAGGTAAAAACCATCTGTGTTTATGTGTGGATCGGTCTTACGATTATCATTTCTTTCAAAAGGATTTTGAAAGTTAAACAAATTATTGGAGTTTACTTACACCAGTCCCATGATTGACCTAGAGTTTATTTTGTTTTGTTTTCCCTAAACTCTTGGGTGCCCAAATTTGTATGGGCAGTCAAGTAGTCGGGATGTTACAGATTCACTTGGATGTGTTCGAAGCAGGAGGCTACATCAGTTGGTTATAGGCTATCATATTTTCCGCTGTGTACTATGTTGTAACTGGAAACAGAAGTTTATAACTGTTCCAGGGATAACCGTTGTGCTCTGATGATAGTATGTATATACAATCACTGATTTGTATTTCAAAAGTTATGTTATATAATATATTTTATTCGTTCCGCTGTGAGTTTGTGATCTTCGTTTTTCTTCTATTCTAATATTTCTTTCTTTCTATTTCTCATCCTCTAAATTCTTTCTAATAATGATTCGTGTTTCTGTGCAGTTTGGGTTGGGCGTGCGGTGTTATTAGTCGACTCAAAAAGTACGGAAATTTGGTCCATTACAGATAAATTTAATAAGTTAAGGTAGTGGAGTCCGTTCCGACAGCACGCGGCTGATTGGGGAAAATAAGTGGCTCGTAATTTAGGTCAGTTCTGGCAGCGTGGGACTGATTGAGGAAAATAAGAGACCTAATAAAAGAATAAGATTGTAGTAGGATTCTATTCTGGAAAACAAGGGTTGATTGGGGAAAATAAGTGGCTCGTAGTTTAGGTTCATTCCGGTAGCATGAGGATGATTGGGGAAAATAAGTGGCCTAACAAAAAAATAAATAAGGACCAAATTTAGGGGTGATTGTGTCAATTGCATATTTGTTTGGAGACCCATATCAGGAAGTATCCCTATTATCATCTATGGAGGTCTCACACTAGGTAGAGGCGAGGGCACGCTTTACTGCACTGGATGGTAAGAGGTTCAAACTAGGTGGGTACGGGTGCGTTCCAATGGGGCGATGAGCGTGCATGTGCCAAATGGAGAAAATAAGTCGTTGTAACGCCTGTGATTAACGACTATGTCCTTTTAGTTGATGGACTCGGGCTTGATAACCCTGAGTTCGATAGCTGGCATAGGTTATCACATTGTGGATATAAGAGTCGATCGACGAGTAGAAATTAAGTAAATCCTAATTATTATATTTTTGGTAAGTTGACGCAACAGTCTTGGATTGAATGAGAAGCCAATCTTTAATCGTGCTTAACTTTGTTTACTGCTTTTACACCTTTATGTCTTATGTCCTTAGAGCTGTTCATTTGTCTAATACTTCCTTAATTTATGCTTATGCTAGAAATTACTATAACTCACTAGACGCATATCTGACCTACTTTGTTTTCTCCTTCTCTCTTCCTTTCCTCCCCAAGTACGCAGGGTGGAGGGTCTCAACAGTGACTCTTGATTATTATATTCAGCTTGGATTCAGACTCATTTCAAACTCATGTATTGGTTCATTTCTTATTTTCTGATTGTTGGGTTGACATTGAGAGGGATGTGTTTACTTATATACTATGATATTACGATTTTCCATGAGGTAGTGTATTTGGTTTTATGTTGATGACTATTTGGTACTTCATAAATGTAATAATCATTTTTAAAATTTTAGCTGTGTTATATATTTTTTTCTTATTAGTTTTAGTCTATGTATTGTTACTTTATACCTAAGAGCTTCATAAACCTTAGCACATCCTTATATGGGTGACATTAAGGGGTGTAGGGTGTTTCAACTTCCCTCTCTTCTCTAGACTGTCGTGCCTCCTACAATTGACTGAATCACTAGCGCCTATCACCGCTGTCACCACCACTCCTAGGAGAACCCAACCAGCAACCACGACCTCCCTCATGGCTTCGTTAATTAATTAATCGAGGTTGAACGAAAACCATTAAACTCGACATTATGGCGCCGTCAAGCCACTCCAACACCTCTAACCACCACCGTCCTGAAGCTCTCTTCCCTCTTCTCTTTCCTTCAGTAACCATCACCCAACAGCCGCTGTAACACCCCACACTTTTCTATGCCCGAATTCTGACCAAAAATCAAAATACAAACCTATCCAAACAAGGATAATGTGAAATTTGATACCTAAAGATAATGAGTCTGAGCATAATCAAAGTATAATAAAACTAACTCACAACCGAAACAAGATAGGAAAACAAGTATCAACTAAGAAGACTACCTTAAAAGTGAAATGCAACATCAATACTGAGCATGAGAGAACAAGAACAGAAAAACCAAACTTGAATGCTCACAAAGAACTGTCTTCCCTAGGATAAACCTAAGAGTTGTTATGAGGAGGGGGTCAGAACAACAAGTCCTGGTGAGTAGAAAATGTATAACATTGTCCACAATACACAAATGCATCCTGTTTGGTTTTACCCAAATCATATATCTAACAGGGCTAGTGGTTCTAACTTAAACTTGCAAAGATTACGCATTATGATTAACTACTACCATATCCAAATTAGCACTTCCCAAAGATAATTTACGTAATAAACTAAAGTTTTATGCATAAATCTGATACCTTTAAACTATCACGCAAACCAATACCAAAACTAAAAGGTGGACTTTCCAACTACTTAATACCCTACTAATAAAGGAGGCGGGCTATGAATATATATATATATATATATATATATATATATATATATCATATGGCCTCACTTACAACATAACACATTAGGCGTATTCCAATGATCACTTAAGACCCCAAGACGGATCCACTGATCACTTAGTACCTTACTAGGTGGTTTATAACACGCTAATATAATTTAGAGGACACTAGCTATTAAGTCCTAATTCAAGGCTTCCATCATTCTCGCATATTCCTAACCATGCATAAGGCGAGAGATAATAAGCAATCACTTATTGCATATAGGTTAGATAAAAGACTAATCATTATCTATGATCTTCCCTCTACAGACTCCCGTATTACAATCTAGCTGACCTTATTAGATAAATCCCTAAGTCACTTAATACTTCCCATCTTGGATGTGCGTGCCTTATGGTACCTCCATGTCGGTTGTTTTATACCTTATCCCCGGCGGATTCTAACCCAATTACTTACTACCTAAAGGAAGCAGACTATCGCTGAGATTACCAATCCTTCAACCAATTAGCCATTTAATACTTCTTATTTATGGAGAGGCGAGCTATCCGATCACTAAATACCTCAATTCCGAAGTAGGCTACACTATCGAATTATTCCCTTTTTGGTTTCTTCTTTCGAAAGGGAGGCCGACTCTACAGCCATTTAATACCTCTTCAGTTGAACTAAACCTTTGAGATAAATTAATGATACACTATTAATTATCATCATGGGTTCCTATGGTCCATGATATCTCACATCAATTGTACATATATCCGATTGTTGGAAAGTGCAGACTTTTATTGGATTAGACCATGCAATATTAACCATCTAAGTCCAATCTGTAACACCCCACACCCACTAAGGTCACTCACTACGGGAATGCCTTAACTTCGGTGGAGCATTTTAAGTGAATATAGAACAGAAAAATTACAACAAGACAGATATAAGTAATACTTGAGAATTTTAAAACATCATTTCATTGCAGCGGAAAGTAAAACATGTTTGGTTACATCACAAAAACCATAAATAAGAGTCAAGTACATAATATCCGTCTCGATAAAACAAAAGTACATAATCCCACTACATAACTAATAGCCATACTAGAAAAGATAAGCTGGGCTTTACGTCACGGTCCAAGCTCCAAAAGATAGATAAAGCAATTTGATCAAAGCCCACTAGTGCTAGGCCCACTTTGAGAACCTGAGGGTTGGGGAAAAAGATAAAAACAACGGGGTCAGACATAAGTCCGAGTGAGCCCTATAACTTTAACAATACAATCACTAAAGTAATTAGGGTATGATATAAACCTGGTACGGTACGACTGGGGATAAATGACTACACTAAGCAGCCAACTAGACTTAGGATGAACTAAGATAACGGTAAAGACGCACCTATCCACCCAAGGATAAATACTACACTGCACCACACCAGATCTACCCACCCAAGGGTAATTCCTACACTGCACCACACCAGATCTACCCACCCAAGGGTAATTCCTACTTAAAGGTTGATCCCACCCAAGGACTTAGAAAATTTACCCAGTAGTCTCGTGTACCCCTAGCTGACTACATAGGTGCCGTCTGCCCCTATCTCCACTAGGTGTACCCACTACTCCCCAAGCGAACGGCTCCCTAACGTAGATACCCGTGCTTGCCCCACAATGGGGTGTATCACTCCCCAAAGTTGCAACCCGATACAATCAATGGTGCACGGCTTATACCTACACGATGCAACAACGTCTTACCTACCAGCCCGGGTCCACACACGCATATGAAACCCGTTGGACTTGCGTTGCCACCGCTAACCCGTTTTGGCCTCTTATAGTCAAGCCCAGTATGCATGTCCCGTCCTCGACATGGGTCGAGCCCAATAAGATACATATGGGTTACTGGTTGAAATGGGCCCCCGCAAGCTACCCACCTAAGCTTGTCCTTTCTAGTGTAACCCACTTAACCCCTTTTAATAATCATGTCCACTTACATGTTTAAAGTTTGGTTAAGTCATCTAATCATATTTCAATTGCCACTCAAGGCACCCACTAGATTTCCATATGCCACCCAAGGCACTTGCTTGATTTCCACATGCCACCCAAGGCACTTACTTAACCCTTTAATCATGTTTAATTACATGTTCCACTTTGGTTAAGTATTCTAATCGTATTTTCTATTGCCACCCAAGGCAACCACTAGATTTTTCTACATGCCACCCAAGGCACCCACTTAACCCCTCATGTCCCTCTGCATGCTAATATGGTTAAGTGTTTCTTAATTGATTAAGACCGTAACCTTTGTAAAGACCTCTCATATTAGACTATCTTTTATGGCAGCTGGATTTGCCGGTCGGGTCCGGGCAGCCTTACGCCATAACTGAGTCTAACCTCGTGTCTTTACACTTGTCACGTATTTAGTTTATGCCTAAGACCTCTCACATTGGGCCAATCATTTGTAGCCGCTGGATTTGCCGGTCGGTTCCGGGCAGTCTTATGCTACAAAAGGGTCCAACCTCGTGTCTTAGTCGATTAATTACACTTAATTAATCACCCCCATATTTCGAATTAATTTTCCCTAATTAATTCCAATTTAATGATGTACATAATTGACTCAATTATGCCCATCCACTTTATGGTATGCACAATCATACCAACTTCACACCATTTCATTAACATGAATATTAACCCCATCGTTCCCCACGTAATTCGCTTAACATGACATACTTAAAAGGGAAGATTCATCACACATACAATGGGTTCAACTTGCATAACATTAGCATCAACATGGGTTTTAAAAGGTGTCAACATGCATATAGCATCAAACCCAACTAGCATAAATAACCAACCCAAACTTGCATGAATCACATATGTCATAAAGAGGGTAACTTGCATAAGCTACTTATGTCATACAAAGGGGTAAACTTGCATATGTATGTATGACAAACAAAGGGGTTAACTTGCATATGTATGCATCTCATACAAAGGTGTAAACTTGCACATGTTACTTGCATATAATCAAACACCAAACTTGCATAACATGTCATATATGAACTTGCATATAATCATACACCAAACTTGCATAACATGGTGTCATAATGGATCAACGTTTATCATAGCAATTTGCATAACTAGCATCATGAACACATAGTCTAACACTTGCATAACTTGCATAACATCATGATCATATAGCATATAACTTGCATAACATCATGAACACGTAGCATATGACTTGCATAACTTGCATAACATCATGATCACATAGCACATAACTTGCATAACTTGCATAACATCACAAACACATAGCATATGATAACATAATCTTGCATTGATCCACATTCATAGCCATAACCTCATTATATCCTATCATAATCATTTCAATAATTGGTCATTAAGGCTATAGAAACTCACAACTTGTTGATTAGCACTCCTATGAAGAAGATTAAGTTGCTAGAGTTGATTAGAGGTTGATTTGAGAGGCTATCTTCTTCTACAATTTGATGGAGGCTCCTTCAAGTTGCATTTTGACAGCATAACGACATTGTATCTATTTTTAGTATGAATTAGGGTAGTCTTAGGGTGTATTTATAGATTAGTTAGGTGTTCTAGGCCATTAGATTAACCCTAAATCAGATTAGAGCCGTCAGATTTCGTCACTAGCCACCAGCACAGCCTAAAAGCCAAAATGGTGCACCCAGGTCACACAGACCGACAGGGGGGGTCGACCCCTGTGTCGACCCCTGGGTCGACCCTTGGGTCGACCCCTAGGGAGGGGGTCGACTCCCTCTGCTTGGCGGGAATTTTTCCCGCCTCTTCTGAAATGTGAAATTTTTGTTTTTAAATCTGTTTTGAATTTCTGAAAACTTCTTCGGGCCTTAACTGGGTCATACGGACTCCGATTTTCGAAAACTCGGACTCTATTTCGCGTATTTTTCCGAGGCGAATGCAATGGCATAGCCCGTTTCCCCTGATTCAGATTTTAAAATTTAATTCTGCCGTGTTTTATATTATAGCAAGTTATTCAACATACGGGGTGTTACATTCTCCCCTACTTAAAGGATTTCGTCCCCGAAATCTCTAAGTCAAGAAGAATGCATCCTACCATCCAAACAACCATCTACTCAAACCATCAAACACTGACATCCATTGTCCTTAGAGTTTCTAATGCTGTATGAACATATGCAAAAAGTGTGTGTATATGTTCCCTGTCTAATGCAAAATCAGGCGGTCTACTGATTCAGTTGACCTCCTTAATGCCCACTAAGTCTCTCGGGTAAATCCACTCTATATGCCATCCGTCCAATCCTTTCCTTAATAGGAAACGGTCCTACAAATCTTGGAGCTAACTTCCCAACGGACCCAAAGCGAACAACATCCCGTAACGGAGATACTTTGACAAAGACCATGTCCCCAACATCAAACTCAAGATCCATCCTCCTCTTAAGATTTCTGCCTATCTTGCGCTGCTTTCATCCTTCTTCGAATCAAATCAATCCTCTCCGAAGTCTCTCTAACCATATCGGGCCCAAGCAAGATCTTATCCGTAGATTCCCACCAACATGTAGGTGATCAACAAGGCCTTCCATAAAGAGCTTCGAAAGGAGCCATACCAATACTGGACTGAAAGCTGTTATTATACGCGAACTCCACCAATGGAAGATGCTCTTCCCATGTACCTCCAAAATCTAAGATACAAAGCCTCAAAAGGTCTTCTAGAACACGATTCACCCTCTCGGTCTGGTCGTCCGTCTGAGGATGATATGCGGTGCTCAGACACAACTGAGTCCCCACTGCTTCTTGCAAACTCTTCCAAAACTCGCTAGTGAAGATAGGATCTCGATCACTCACTATGCTAGAGGGTACCCCATGCAATCGAACTATCTCTCGAAGATAAACTGAAGCTAGCCATGGAGCAGTCCTCTTGCTCTTCACGGGTATGAAATGGGCGCTCTTAGTAAGTCTGTCTACCACAACCCAAATTCCCGTATTACCCTTCCTCGATCTCGGTAACCCATCAATAAAATCCATCGAGACGCTATCCCACTTCCACTGCGGAACTTCCAATGGGTGAAGCAACCCACCAGGTTTCTTTTGCTCCGCTTTCACTTATTGGCACACCAAGCATCTAGCGACATACTCGGCCACATCTTTCTTCATACCGGCCCAAAAGAAAACTCGCCTCATGTCTTGGTACATCTTGTCCCCCACCGGGATGAATGAACGATGCGCATCATCAAGAATAACCTTCCTCAAACCCTCGTCTTGCGGTACACAAAGTCTACCGTCTCTACGCAAGCACCCCCTATCGTCTAGGGTGTACCTACTCAAATGGCTGGACGACTCCCCTCTTATGAGTCTCTCTACTAACTCAACCAACTGTGGGTCATCCCGCTGTGCCTCGCCAATCCATCCCAAAAGAGTAGGTCTGACCTCTAAGGATGCTAGCAAACCGGGTATATAGTCAACGGAAGGTCTGAAATCAAACATCGAGATTAATTCCAAGCTTCGTCGTTCCACGAACAATGGACTCAAAGACAACCTTTTTCTGCTCAAGGCGTCCGCCACCACGTTACCCTTGCCAGGGGTATACGCTATCTCGAAATCATAGGATGCTAAGAACTCCATCCACCTTTGTTGTCTCAAGTTCAAATCCTTCTGAGAAAACAAGTACTTCAATGATTTGTGGTCAGTGAACAATTCGAATCTCTCACCAAGAAGATAATGGCACCAAATCTTAAGCGCAAAAACAATAGCGGCCAACTCTAAATCATGGGTAGGGTAATTTTTCTCATGCTTTCTCAACTGCCTTCCACCGTAGGCTATTACCCTTCCCTCTTGCATTAAGACTGCGCCTAGTCCTGTCCCACAAGCATCGGTATAGATAACAAATGGCTTACTCCCATCTGGCAACACTAAGACTGGAGCTGTGGTTAAAGCTCTCTTTAACCGTCGGAACGCATCATCACAATCTACGTCCCATACGAAGACTAGATTCTTCTTCGTCAAGCGAGTTAATGGGGCTGATATCTTCGCGAAGTCCTTGATAAACTTCCTATAGTAGCCAGCCAACCCCAAGAAACTCCTCACCTCGGTAGCATTCTTTGGAACCTTCCAATCTTGAATGGATACTACCTTCGCGGGATCCACAGCTATCCCTTCCTTGGAGACCACGTGCCCCAAGAACCGCACCTCCTTCCTCCAGAAGTGACATTTAGAGAATTTAGCCTTAAGGCTATGCGCTCGAAGAGTCTCCAACACTTCCCTAAGATGTAGGGCATGCTCTTCTTCACTCTTAGAAAAGACTAAGATGTCATCCACAAAGACCACCACGAACTTATTAAGGTACTCCCTGAACACCCTACTCATCAAATCAACAAAATATGCAGGGGCGTTCGTCAAACCAAATGGCATCACCATCCACTCATAGAAACCATCCGGAGTCCTAAAGGCAGTCTTGTCTATGCTATCCTCAGCCATTCTCAACTGATGAAACCCCGTGGCCAAGTCCAACTGCGAAAATACTGAAGCGCCAACCAATTGATCAAAGAGATCATCAATCCTCGGCAATGGGTGTCTATTCTTCTTTGTGAGCTTGTTGAGTTCTCTATAGTCTACACAAAGTCTGAGGGACCCATCCGCCTTCGTGGCAAAAACTACTAGAGCACCCCACTCCGATATACTTCGTCTTATGAACCCCTTCTCAAGCAACTCCCCTACTTGCTTATGGAGTTCCCTCCTCTCACGAGGAGCCATGTGGCGCACTGGTAAAGATACTGGTTTAGCATTGTCCACCAGATATATTCGGAAGTCAATCTCCCGCTTCGGAGGTAAGCCCTTCACCTCCTCAAACACATCCGAGTATTCCCGGACCACTCTAACAGATCGCAAACTCTCGACGAAGCGTCAAGCGATTCAAGATAACTTAGCATAACAGAATCCATGGGATTACAAGAGATCTCGAGAGTGTTCCCCAAATGGGTCATGAGCCTAACAACTCTCCTTTCGCAATCAAGAACGGCACCATTACTGGATAACCAGTCCATGCCCAAAATCAACCCATAGCCCGTGAAGCCCAAAACAAAAGCATCACATCTAAACTCAACGCTAAGTATAGAAATCTTCAAACCCAAACATATCATGGGCAAATAAGTGGAGCCCCCAATTGGGTTTGAAACAACCAAAGGATCATCTACTAGACTGGTGTCTAAGTGCAGTGACTCAACTAATGATAATGAGATAAACGAATGCGATGCGCCAGAGTCAAACAATGTACGGACAGGATGATCAAACAGAAAAACCAAACTTTCAACGGAAATAGTTCTACCTCTTTCCTGAATCGGTGGAACCGCGAGAGCCTGAACTTGCCCCCTTGCCTGACCCGGTGCCATAAGAGCTTGCACCTGTCCTCCTGAGGTAGATCCCGTCCTTTGCCCCTTCTTAGGGCAATCCTTCACTAGATGCCCTGGTTCGCCACAGTGGAAGCAGCCCGTCTTCTTCTTCTTTCGACAATCTTTGCTTAGGTGGCCTGGTGTCCGGCAATTGAAGCACTTCTTCTTTCCCTTGCCACTGTTGCCTTTCCCACCCTTGTTTTGCTGTTGCTGTTGAGGTCTCTTTTGATCTCCTTTCTTCTCGGCTGCCTTATTAGCACTGGGACCCTTCTCTTCCTCATGCATGAGTGCCATGTCAACTAGCTTTTCAAAGGTGGCCCCCATAGGGATGTGAGTCATAGCCAACCCATGCATCGGTTCATTCAAGCCCTTAACGAACCTCAAAGCCTTCTTCTCTGGTGTATTCACCATGTCTATGCCAAACCTTGCCAATTGATTAAACTTGTTGACATATTCCTTCACCGAGAGGTTTCCTTGCTTTAGAGTCAAGAACCTTTCCATATACAAGTTTTCCTCCGCCCTTGAGAGAAACTTTGCCATAAACCTTTGCTTGAAATCAGCCCAAGAGTCAACAGGGCGTTCTCCATTAGTGACCTCCCGCTAGAATGAGGCCTCTCCCTTCATTAACCAAGCAGCTAACTTGACTTTCTTTCCTTCTTCCATCTCAAAGATGTCTATCAACTCTTCCACCTCCTTAAGCCAATCTCTAGCCTCCACAAAAGTTTCAGATCCTTGAAAAGGTTTCCCTCCCATAGCCTTAAATTCCTTGCAAGTCTTAGCAAAAGTATCCGTGCGAGAAGGAGGAGGGGAAGGAGGAAGATCGGGTGCTACTGTTGGTGGAGGAACATTTGCTGGACTCGCAGTGGCGGCCCTAGCCTCCATCAATCTCCTATACCATACTGGTATCGTCACACCCTCCGGAAAGTTAAGATCCTCAGCCATGCTGAAACGAAAAAGGAAAGATTCAAAACGGAGAATTCGAAAGATAAAGATATGGCTATTGGGGATTATGCTTTTCTTTCAAAATCCTTTCTCTTTAAAGACATGTTTTTGAAAATACTTCTTCCAAAAATGTTTTTAGAAAAATAGTTTTCTAAAAATTTTATCTGTTCCGGTAACCTTCGCTCTGATACCACGTGTAACACCCCACACCCACTAAGGTCACTCACTACGGGAATGCCTTAACTTCGGTGGAGCATTTTAAGTGAATATAGAACAGAAAAATTACAACAAGACAGATATAAGTAATACTTGAGAATTTTAAAACATCATTTCATTGCAGCGGAAAGTAAAACATGTTTGGTTACATCACAAAAACCATAAACAAGAGTCAAGTACATAATATCCGTCTCGATAAAACAAAAGTACATAATCCCACTACATAACTAATAGCCATACTAGAAAAGATAAGCTGGGCTTTACGTCACGGTCCAAGCTCCAAAAGATAGATAAAGCAATTTGACAAAAGCCCACTAGTGCTAGGCCCACTTTGAGAACCTGAGGGTTGGGGGAAAAGATAAAAACAACGGGGTCAGACATAAGTCTGAGTGAGCCCTATAACTTTAACAATACAATCATTAAAGTAATTAGGGTATGATATAAACCTGGTACGGTACGACTGGGGATAAATGACTACACTAAGCAGCCAACAAGACTTATGATGAACTAAGATAACGGTAAAGACGCGCCTATCCACCCAAGGATAAATACTACACTGCACCACACCAGATCTACCCACCCAAGGGTAATTCCTACACTGCACCACACCAGATCTACCCACCCAAGGGTAATTCCTACTTAAAGGTTGATCCCACCCAAGGACTTAGAAAATTTACCCAGTAGTCTCGTGTACCCCTAGCTGACTACATAGGTGCCGTCTGCCCCTATCTCCACTAGGTGTACCCACTACTCCCCAAGCGATCGGCTCCCTAACGTAAATACCCGTGCTGGCCCCACAATGGGGTGTATCACTCCCCAAAGTGGCAACCCGATACAATCAATGGTGCACGGCTTATACCTACACGATGCAACAACGTCTTACCTACCAGCCCGGTTCCACACACGCATATGAAACCCGTTGGACTTGAGTTGCCACCGCTAACCCGTTTTGGCCTCTTATAGTCAAGCCCAGTACGCGTGTCCCGTCCTCGACATGGGTCGAGCCCAATAAGATACATATGGGTTACTGGTTGAAATGGGCCCCCACAAGCTACCCACCTAAGCTTGTCCTTTCTAGTGCATCCCACTTAACACCTTTTAATAATCATGTCCACTTACATGTTTAAAGTTTGGTTAAGTCATCTAATCATATTTCAATTGCCACTCAAGGCACCCACTAGATTTCCATATGCCACCCAAGGCACTTGCTTGATTTCCACATGCCACCCAAGGCACTTACTTAACCCTTTAATCATGTTTAATTACATGTTCCACTTTGGTTAAGTATTCTAATCGTATTTTCTATTGCCACCCAAGGCAACCACTAGATTTTTCTACATGCCACCCAAGGCACCCACTTAACCCCTCATGTCCCTCTGCATGCTAATATGGTTAAGTGTTTCTTAATTGATTAAGACCGTAACCTTTGTAAAGACCTCTCATATTAGACTATCTTTTTTGGCAGCTGGATTTGCCGGTCGGGTCCGGGCAGCCTTACGCCATAACTGAGTCTAACCTCGTGTCTTTACACTTCTCACGTATTTAGTTTATGCCTAAGACCTCTCACATTGGGCCAATCATTTGTAGCCGCTGGATTTGTCGGTCGGTTCCGGGCAGTCTTATGCTACAAAAGGGTCCAACCTCGTGTCTTAGTCGATTAATTACACCTAATTAATCACCCCCATATTTCGAATTAATTTTCCCTAATTAATTCCAATTTAATGATGTACATAATTGACTCAATTATGCCCATCCACTTTATGGTATGCACAATCATACCAACTTCACACCATTTCATTAACATGAATATTAACCCCATCGTTCCCCACGTAATTCGCTTAACATGACATACTTAAAAGGGAAGATTCATCACACATACAATGGGTTCAACTTGCATAACATTAGCATCAACATGGGTTTTAAAAGGTGTCAACATGCATATAGCATCAAACCCAACTAGCATAAATAACCAACCCAAACTTGCATGAATCACATATGTCATAAAGAGGGTAACTTGCATAAGCTACTTATGTCATACAAAGGGGTAAACTTGCATATGTATGTATGACATACAAAGGGGTTAACTTGCATATGTATGCATCTCATACAAAGGTGTAAACTTGCACATGTTACTTGCATATAATCAAACACCAAACTTGCATAACATGTCATATATGAACTTGCATATAATCATACACCAAACTTGCATAACATGGTGTCATAATGGATCAATGTTTATCATAGCAATTTGCATAACTAGCATCATGAACACATAGTCTAACACTTGCATAACTTGCATAACATCATGATCATATAACATATAACTTGCATAACATCATGAACATGTAGCATATGACTTGCATAACTTGCATAACATCATGATCACATAACACATAACTTGCATAACTTGCATAACATCACAAACACATAACATATGATAACATAATCTTGCATTGATCCACATTCATAGCCATAACCTCATTATATCCTATCATAATCATTTCAATAATTGGTCATTAAGGCTATAGAAACTCACAACTTGTTGATTAGCACTCCTATGAAGAAGATTAAGTTGCTAGAGTTGATTAGAGGTTGATTTGAGAGGCTATCTTCTTCTACAATTTGATGGAGGCTCCTTCAAGTTGCATTTTGACGGCATAACGACATTGTATCTATTTTTAGTATGAATTAGGGTAGTCTTAGGGTGTATTTATAGATTAGTTAGGTGTTCTAGGCCATTAGATTAACCCTAAATCAGATTAGAGCCGTCAGATTTCGTCACTAGCCACCAGCACAGCCCAAAAGCCAAAATGGTGCACCCAGGTCACACAGACCGACAGGGGGGGTCGACCCCTATGTCGACCCCTGGGTCGACCCCTGGGTCGACCCCTAGGGAGGGGGTCGACTCCCTCTGCTTGGCGGGAATTTTTCCCGCCTCTTCTGAAATGTGAAAATTTTGTTTTTAAATCTGTTTTGAATTTCTGAAAACTTCTTCGGGCCTTAACTGGGTCATACGGACTTCGATTTTCGAAAACTCGGACTCTATTTCGCGTATTTTTCCGAGACGAACGCAATGCATAGCCCGTTTCCCCTGATTCAGATTTTAAAATTTAATTCTGCCCTATTTTATATTATAGCAAGTTATTCAACATACGGGGTGTTACACAATCCTTATTTTAATTTAAGATATTGTTTATAGAAATTAAACTAGAAATATGATAAGGATGATTTCCTAAAATTCATAGTTCTAGGATACTTACTTGTTTACTTATTGGACTTAGTATTAATTACGACAATCGACAACTAAATTCCTGTTAAATCTCCTTAAATTAATTTAATTATTATAATGGTCACATGCCATTAATGACTATAACCGTCATATTTCCTAATGCAATGGACACTTAATTAAGTTCCATGATTGTCACACGCCATTTGTTAACACCAAAATTCGCACTGGCCAAATATAAAGAAGCAAAAGGTCCAGAACGGAAGAGCAAAGGATTTCGGGTAGTGAAAACCGGAACCATCGAGAAAAGGGCCTTAGAGAAGGCTAGGTAGTTACCAAAAGCTAATACCGACAACAAAGGGATTCAGTTTGCAACCAAGCATCAACCTCAAGTATTTCTATATAGGCGATACCCGGAATACATCCACATCAAAGGAGGAGGCCTGAGGGTCCCAAGTCCGATACCAAAACATAAGGATGTCAGTTCGACACTGAAATAGGAAGAATAACAAACAACATTGGTGGCACTAAAGCAAAAAGAAAGAAAAGTGCAAGGAAAATGGGAGATTCGGTCAATATACTATTAGTACTGGAATAAGAAGAAGAAACTTTTTATTGATGCGAAAGGGGGTAGCGGCAAGGCAGTGCCAACATCAAGGGGAACCAACAAAGATATAGCTTGTTGCCACCAGAATTCAACACCAAATAGGCTATTGGTGAAGGGGTATAGGACCATCACCAACATAGAAGAATGACCTAAAGAAACATGGACCCGACACCAGATTAAAGACGAAAGCATGAAATAACCAATTGGGAAAACAAGAAACTGACACCATCATAGAAAGAAGAAATCTTGGATCCAATATAGTGGAAGGATACTGGCAGGGTAGTTTCGATATGAAATACAGCTAGTGTAAGATCAATTCCGAAGGCAAATCACTTGAAACCGAAAGCAGAAAGAAGACATACCGAAAGCATCCTTTCTGGAGATCGAAACCCACTCTAAGGATCTACCGAAAGCAAACCAAAGCGTTGAGAAGAAGAGCTATCCACACTAACTCGCTTAGTGTCAATACCGAAAGGGGTGACGGTCTAGAAACATGAGAAAGGGAAGCACAAAAGAAAGCACTATGAAGACTTGAAGATAAAACTAGAGCTTATGGTCGAAAGCCGAAAGCCATTTCAAAAGCTATCCATGCCAACGGGCTTGGTATTTATATGGAAGGTAGAAGCAGTATCAACTAGAAGCTCCAAAGACCGAGACCAGCTCTCCGAAAGCCAAGACCAATACACTTAAGGCTATGTTATATCTATTAACAATGTCAAAAGGGTGACCGAAACTGAAAGGTGAAGTGCAAACGACACCTAGCTGCCGCACCCGAAAGAGGCTTCTGCTGGACCAATGACAAAAGGGGTCCCAATTTGCCTATAAATAAGACCCCTGGGGGTCTCATTTTGGGGGACCTTTCTCATTTTCCACAGTCTCACTCTCATTTCTAAGAGAGATTACCCTAATTTGTAAATCAATTTGGGGATTTCGTGTATAACTTCTGCTATGAATGAAATCATCAAAGCTCTTAAAGTGGACGTAGGTTTAACCCAAACCGAACCACTATAAATCATTGTGTTCTTTTTATTTCCACATATTATACCGTCTACTAAAATGTTTCTTATTACATCCTTATATGTTTCCAAGTTACCAAGATACCTTCTACAATCCGTCTAGCTTACTAACTTGTGTTGAGCTTAGAGAACCCTTATCCTACGGAAACTGTTTGTTGTTGAGTCTCGTATGTTTGATACTCATCCCTTGAGGGAAGAGTAACTAATCTTTGGGCTTAAGACCTTGATATCTTGGAAACGGTGAACTAACTCAAGCTTCTGGGAACTATATAATCTCACTCTACCTTGAGGTCCATTTTCTTAGACTTATCTCTGGTGTTGACGAATAATATCGTTAACATTTTGGCGCTAGACGAAGGGCTTGAACCTACGACCTTGTGATTAATAGCCACACCACTGGCTGTTCCATCCCAGAGTGGACTTAGTTTTAGAGAAGTGAAAAACAAGGAGAAAGGGTCTCGGTAAGGGATTCTAGCTTCAATTTGCTACTTAGAGTGTTGCTGATCAAAGTGCTATTTAAACTTAAACCTCCAGCCTTTCCTTTCATATCTCCTTCCCTATTTCCCATACCTACCTTACCCTGTATTCCATCATAACGCGATATTCTCCGAGTCCTTTAAAATGACTTGACCATAGGAGAATTGGGAGCAAGGTTCCAACAAATCCTCCATTATAGAAACTAGCATACAATCGAGTTCCAACTCTACAAATCTATGAGCTGAGGAGCCTCCAATTCTAACAAAAGGAAAGGATGATGAATTGGAAGTCTTGTGCTTGACTTTACAAGTTGACGCTATTAGGAGGTATATTGAAGAGAATTCAGTCCAAAGAACTTTTGAAATAGAATCCTATCAAACGGAATTTGAAGTGGAGGCACCTTCCGAATTCAGTAGCCTAACTAGCTCCTTGTTGAAGCTGCAAACCAGTTTTGTTTCACAAAGAGACGATCAAACATGAAGAGAGATAACCGGTGCAAAAGGAGATATACCCTCAGATAGGCCCCCAATTCTAATGCAACCTATGAACTCGGGTCCCAAAGATGAAAGTGTCAGAAGGATCAAGATTCTAGAACAACAATTACTTGAGATGAAGAGTTTATGGGAAAATGCTGAATCATAAGAGACTTTAGGAGGACCTTTTCCATCAAATATTGATCACGAAGAAAGCCTGGGTAACAAAAGTAAAGTACAATCATGGAGATCAAACAATGGAGGATCTAGTTCCGAAAGCTCAAACTGTGGAAACATAGAAGCCTGCTTCAAGAACACAATTGTGAAGACCATCAAACCTGTTCGGGAGCGAGGGAAAAGGAACTTTGGATAAACACATTAGCAATGATGGAAGAGTAACACCATGTGTGAATATCCCTATAAAGTTCCATGGAATTACTAATCCAACAAAATTTGAAGTCAAGGAACCTTCAACCTTAACAAGAAAAGAAAGAAAATTGGAAATATTGCACTTGGCAATGCAGATTGATGCTACTAGAAGATCTATCGAAGCAGACTATTGCAGATTGGACTTTTGATGACAACAACCTTGTTTCAATTAATAACATTATTGATTATAAAATATATACTAACATCCTTCTCCGTAATATATATATATATATATATATATATTTGTATGTATGTATATGCAGAATATATATGCAAGATATAAATATTGAAGAACAATATTAGAAATTCAGTATATCAAGGAATTCAAGACTCATAAGTATCAAGATATCAAGATTTAAGAGCTCAAGATTATCAAAGTAATAGAGTCTAGATTATATGTAAAACTATGGCTAGCACTTTCAAATTTCATTTTTAAATTCCTTTTCAAATTGATTTCAAAATTATTTTCAAACACCTTTTCTAAATGATTTCAA
The DNA here is from genome assembly GCA_030737875.1 of Allium sativum. Lineage (NCBI taxonomy): Eukaryota > Viridiplantae > Streptophyta > Magnoliopsida > Asparagales > Amaryllidaceae > Allium > Allium sativum. The sequence continues at coordinate 470,701,384 of CM060913.1, read as the reverse complement.
ATTATTAAGTTCTTACTTATGATTTCAAATATATATATGTTTATAGTTTATAAAGTTTTAATATATATATATATGTTTATAATATATGTTTTATTGTTTTATATCATATAAATTTATAAATATGTTTATATTATATATTACTATATTTTTGTATGTTATCACACTTTAGAAAGTTCATTTGAAATACTAGTTTTGATTTAGAATTTCTAGATTTATGTATAGGTTTTAAAACTTGAAAAATGATTTTAAAAATTCAACATACATATTTGGACATGTCGACATATAACTGTCACTTCTTTAAATTTCAAAGGAAGTGTCTTTTCATATTTTGAAACGCTTTAGAAACATTGCAACCTTTCAAACACTATAAATAAGGATTAATTTCGAATTTTTATAGCTTTTCATCTCCTTCTTCATCCCTTCTCTTACCACCATTAACATACTTTAATTTCTTGATTTCTACACTTATACTCTACCGATTCCAACACAAAGTATACTAATCTTCTTCTTTTTTCAATCTCTATCCAAGACTCTCTGATTGGAAGTGCTATTCAAGAGTTCTAGTGCTATTGTAATCATTTGGGAATTATTTCGGAAAGGGTGTGTTCCTTGTAGCTCGGAAATCAAGGAAAGGGAGCGGCATGAACCTTGTAGCTGTGAAATCAAGGCTGGTGGAATCGGTGTTAACATTGTACCCGTGAAATCAAGGGTGTTGTAAGATTGATACTAGTATTAGTAAAACTCTGTGCAATCCAGCATTGTGTGGGACTGGACGTAGAAGTAATCCGAACCAGTATGAAATCTGGTGTGTTCTTTCCTTTTCTACATTTTGTATTTAGTTATATCTGTGCCTATGATTGTTTCTGTGTTTGTGATCATTTCTGGTGTGATAATCATTGTGTGATTCATATTGTAATTCAAGTTAGTTAAAGATTTCTATAAATTTCTTACAAACACTATTCAAAACCCCACTAATGTTAATTCTGCCTTAACATTCTTAATCTGCATCCTTAATAATTTGTATTAGAGCATAGGTTTTCAAAATTTCATCATTTGAATTTTGGAAATATTAAATGGCAACCAACACTCGAGTTGGTAATAACAACAGTTCATTTGTGGAGGGTCGGTCCACCATTAGACTACCATTATTTAATGGCAGTAATTATTAATATTGGGCATGTAGGATGAAAATATATTTGCAATCCATAGGATTAGACACTTGGAAAGTACACAAACTGCATATGTTGGACCCACTACTAATTTTGCACAATGGACTAATGAACAAAAGACTACTACATAGAGTAATTCTAAGGTTATGAATATGTTATTTTGTTTATTGTATAGAAATGAATTTAATAAAGTGTCAGTTTATAAATCTTCCTATAAAATACGGAGAACATTGCAAGTTACTCATGAAGGAACCAATAAAGTTAAACAGACCAAGATATCTATGTTAACTATCCAATTTGAGTTATTTATAATGAATCAAAATTAATCTATCTCCGATATGTACTGCAAGGTTCAGGAAATCATGCATTCATTAATGGCTTTGGGAAAAACTTATTCTAAGGAGGATCAAGTCAGAAAAATTCTCAATTCACTAACTTTATAATGGATCATAAAACACTGGCAATTGAAGAGCAAATAATGTTAGTGAAATGAAGATTGAGGAGTTAATAGGAAATTTGATGTTGTTCGAAGTTCAATTACAGAAAAGAAAGGAGAATAAGTCGGCAGAAAAGAAATCTATAGCTTTCAAAGCAACAACTGATGGTTTTGATTCAAAGTAGTGTGGATGATGAAGAAATTGCCTTAGTGACAAGGAATTTCAGAAAATTTCTGAGATATAAAAGGAGAATTTTTTTTCAGAGAAAGAATCAAGGAAATTTGGAAAAAATGATGACATATGTTACAACTGTAACATACCAGGCCATATAAAGAGAACGTGTCCATATCCAGATAAATCAAATCGACAAACATATAATAATAATTCGCCAAAGAAGAGGAAAAGGGTATATACAGCAACTTTAGGTGATTTAGATTCATCATCAAGTGATGAAGAGCCAGAAGTGAGAAATCCGAATATGTGTTTTACACGATTCAAAATTCAGAAAATATTAAAGAAATGGATCTAAAAACCAGATTCACCTTAATTAATTTTTGATTGAATGGATGATTTTTTAATTTTTGCCTTGTTTGAATATAAAAATTCAAACTTGAACTATAAAATTTAAATTTGAATTTTTAAATTTGAAATTCAAAATAATAATAAATAATAATATATTAAAGATTAATTTTAAATGTTTGTTAAGATTATATTATTTCAGGAAATAATAAACCTGAAAATATAAAACGTTAAAACAATAAAAACCAAGTCAAAAAGTGTAACGACACGGCAAAATCCGGTAGGCTTTGCAACCATCCCTTCATCCCTTTATCCAGCAACCATAAATGTTGGGCCTAATGTGAGAGGTCCAAGTACATGAATTCAAATTGGGTTTATGACACGAGGTTAAGCCCAACTTATGGGATAAGTCTGCCCGGAACCAACCGGCATATCCAGCATCCATAAATCGTAGGCTTAATGTGAGAGGTCTGGCCCAGTATAAATATAAATGAATAAGAAAATGAACTGATATATTAAATCTGTTTTAAATAGCAACGCCATTGTTAACCCGAACGAGTTTATCGATAAATCTTATTCATTTTAAAATGAATATTTAAAGAAAGTGATTTATAAAAATTTAATATTTTGGAAATATTAATATTCTGATATGATAAGGAAGAGGAATATTCAATTTTGATATAAAATTGAAAATAAAGTTGGAATCGTTTTAAAACTAATTTAAAAATATGGAAAAATTATGTAAAATCATAATAAATACTTTAGAAAGATTTTGGATAGAAAAATCCCATATTTGAAAAGATAAAAATGTATTTTTATCAAAGTAAACTCGTTAACTAACCAGTATAATAAATCAACGGAATTGAATTAAAGTGAAATTGAATTTTGGTTTGTCATGAATAGTGTCTTAAATAACACCATTCTTAAACCCAGTTGAGAAAAGGTTCCTTTAATTAAGGTTATTAGAGTTTCCTATTATATTTATTAATCGGAATAAAGTTGAAATGTGAATTGGGATTATTGTGAACTATGTTTTTAAACGACATTTGTTCTTTAACCCAATTGACAGGGAAAATGTGATTTGGAATTTATAAATCTTTTATTAAGATATAATAAGAGTTTTTTCCAAAAGAAAAGTTTTCCAATTATATATATTAAATTGGAATGGAATGGAATTCGATTTAATATTAATTGAGATAGGCTTCTATGAATGAAGACCGTTAATATATATGGAATTTAAAAGGCTTTGCCGTTATTCCATTTATATTTATAGTCCGATATAGAAATTTATACCGATTATATATATTGATTTGATTTCTGTGAAAATTCCACATTTAATGGAGTAGGATTTGGGTTTATCGTGAAAAATGTTTTAAATGACATTAGTTCTTTAACCTAAATAAGATAAGATTTATTTCTTAAAGTGGAATAATCATTGAATATTGATTTTTGATATTTAAAACCAAATTGGAGTTTTAAATGAATTTCTAGAAAGAAGATTAAAGAATAATTTAAAGAATTTATCTTTGGTAAAATGAATGGGAACCTTTCCCTAATAATATGCCATTTAAAAGAATATTCTGAATTGGAATGAGGCGTTGGATGTGTTCTTTTAGCACTTGATTTTTAATTATAAAATACGCTGATTATTCGGAAAGACCGGGTTTTACCCATTCCGAATATTTATTACGACGATGAAGAGTCGAAGATGAAGACGGTGTTGAAGACCGGCGGTTTTAACATCGGATGGATGTGTTGCTACTGAGGTCTCCGATAGGAGTAGCTGCCCTGAAGGGATTTCTGTGGTAGTCGTCCGGACGTATGTGTTGATTGTCCGGATATACGAGAACCACCCAGGTTTCTCTGGTTTCGTTCAGACCCAGAACGAACTTGTAAGTGGATTGTGTGTCTGACATTGTATTCATTTCTACTGTTGAACGCTACTGATTATATATTTCTGTTTGGTGGTAGAGAATTTATCCTCCACTTAACACCCTTCTCTAAGACGTATGAGCTTAGAGGTTATATATTATTGGTAGATGATCAATAATATGGTAGGGTCTGACAATGTGGCATGCTAAGATGCAAATGATCAAGGCTTTGTTGAAAAGTAGGCCTTGTGGTTGATGATCAAAGCACAGCCTATTTAGGCATAGCTTTGTGTATATCGTGACTTCGCGAGCCTCACAGCCCGGTGGAGTCTAAAACGGGAGAAGGGAACGCAGGGAGTGCACACGTTTTTTTTCTAGCTAGAAGTGGTGTCATGGTATGGAGCCTAGACATTTACTTATGTGGTTGTTGGATTTTTTTTGCGAGGCCTTGGATTTATGCGGTCGCCCTCGGCCGTATTGTAGGTTCACTAGAACCGGGGAACGTGTGTTCAGGCATTTCTAATCCACAAAAGTAAGTGTGGACCGGCCCTGCAGGATCCAAGGGTTGGACAGAGTACCAATCCTGGGGCATTGCTAGAATGTCTCGAATCGGTAAGGATCTCCTCCCTAGCCTTGACTCTTGATGGAAACCCAATTTCCAATACGCCCCTTGCGGTTTTGACTGTATAACTAGTATGGCGACATAGTAGGATGGGGTACTATGCCGTCTAGGATTGATACATTTACTTTGAAATGTTTTTATAAATATATATACACACTAATACCGTTTTTACGTATCAAGCATCTTTTGATCATTATAAGGTAAAACCCTATCCTCCGGCTTGCGTTGCATTGTGTGATGGGACTTGGTTCTTATAATGGTTTCATTTTTCTAAAAAGCATTGCGTTATTTGATGATTTATTTTAGTTATGCACTGGCAATTCAATGGAGTAAACCCGTTCCGCGTTAGCGGCGTGGACCTGTGATTAGCCTTCTTATTAGATAAGTTAAGTAAAAAATTCTCACACCAGTCCCAAGACTGACCTGTAGTTTGTTTCACTTTGCAAACTCGGGTGCCCTCTTTCCATACGGGCAGTCGAGTAGCTTATTTGGCAGATATATTAAGAAAGATCCTGGTTTGAAGACTGAAGCTGTGGCCAAAATGTGATAGCCTTCCACTGAGATTAGCTCCGCTGCAATGTATAATATTTATTGTAATTTATTCTTCCGCTGTATTTATAACCAATGTATTCTGATATATATTCTGTACTCTGATGTAATATTTATTATGGTGTTATAAAAGTCTTCTGTTATTTGTTTTAATGTGTTGTATACCCAAAGTTGATGTATCCGCAGATTTCCATTCTTTGGGTCAGACCTGTGTGGCTTATGGTCGATTCAAAGGGTGGGAATTTTCTGGGTTATCACAAAAAGCGACATTGCTTTTGAAAACATACATATATGTCGACATACCAGAATCGACATGTTGACATATGTACAAGTAATTGAAATTCAAATTTTGAATTTCAAAATTTTAAACTTTAAAACTTCCCTTTATCTTTTCACCAACTCCCAAGGTCTGAAAAGGTGTCCTTATTTTCAGAAAAGTTATGTCCATTCACTCTCTATTTATTTATCAATTCAATTATATTCTCTCTACCTCTCATTCAAAACTGAAAACAACTTTCTTCATTCTATTCTCTTCAAAAAAATTCTCCAATGGCTTCCTCAAGTACACCAAAAATAATGAGATTAACCAAAACTCTCGAAGGCCATTTCTACAATGATCCGGAAGCTATTCAAGTCTAGATTGACAATGTCGCTAACAGAAAAGTCAATACGAGAGCCTTTGCTATCTTTGAAGATTTCCCTTCTTATGATCTTCGTTCTCTTTTTCATCAGGATGAAGTTTTAAGCTTGATAGATTCTTGGGATAACGATGAAGTATGTTACCCGAACTAGTCAAAATGTTTTATGCAAGTTTGAATCGTGTCTTTTACGAAGGAAATGAAAATCAAGTTTAGAGTAGCATAAAAGGCACTCAAATCATTTTGGATTGTGATATTTTGGGAAATATTTTAAATTGCAAGAGTACGGGCTCGGATTTTTCGGAATTTGAAATTGATGAAACGGATTTGGAAACTTTTCATTACATCTTTGAAAGCAATGAACATATGGAATTTAAAAATCGCTTTTTCCACCGAAAAGAAAGAATCATCAACCTCCTTCTTCAATATACCCTCGCTCCTCGTTCCAGAAATATCAATAACCCTACACTCAATGTTTATAAAGCTCTTTTTGGCATCTTTGGCACTTGTGATATTCATTGGGCCGATGTGATTTTAAACGGGTTTAAGCCCAAAGAAATGTCCACCAAAGAAAATAGTCTCTATCATGGAATTAATCTTACCCGCATCTTTAAATATTTTGGAATGGATCTCAAAGGAGAGGAATTTTTGCCAAGGAAGGGTTTTACTTGGTAAATATAAACCTTACGCAAATTCCAATCATTTTTAAGTCTTATGAAACATTTGAGGAAAAACAAGCTCGAATGGAACAATAATAAAATCCAATGGAAATCGACGAAGAAGAATCCTCTTTGGAAAGTATATATAGAGTGTCCAACAATAGTAGGGCCATAACCAAAGAAACACTTGTCAAAAACCAAGCCAAGTTAGCCAAGAACCAAAAGAAGATAAAGAAATCATTCACTAAAATGACTTCTAAAATGAACAATTTCTTTGGCAAAGTAGGAAGAAAACTTGGATTATCATCTTCCTCATCTTCATCCGTTGGGATTTAACTTTATTAGTTTAAGTTATCTTGTCGTATTTGCATGTATTTCCATTTCGAATCTCGTATTTTGTACCATGTATCGTTTGAATGTATTTTCTTTCTAGTAGTAATGAATGATATTTATTTCTGTCAAATTAATCCTTAATTTACTGTAAATATACATTAGAACTAAATAAATTAATATAAATATTAATATATCAAAATAGCGTAAAAACTCAATATACCGAAAAATCAAAAAGGGGTATGTCGACATGTATAAATGGATAAATCGACATATAGCTGTCAGGAAATTCAAATTGTTTGAAATTTGAATTTTTAAATAACTACCTTATGTCTCTTCTTTTTAAACGAATTCCAGACTCTATAAATACCTTTTTCTTCCAGAAAAACTCAATTTCATTTCTCTCTTCATTCTCTAAACAATCCTCTAATTATCAAAATAATGGCCAATCCTATTCACAATTTGAGTGAGAATATCAAAGAAACACTCAATTCATTTAAGAATATCCTTTTTATAATACTTTGTAATCAACGTCACTTAGAATTGAATCAGATAAAGAGGGTTGAACATCAAGAGAAACACTTTGACGTCGTTCGTTAGTTAATCTCTTCTCTTTTCAGAGATGAAGACAACAACCTCACTAAAGCACCACCCACCAAAGAAGATGAAGACAAGGTAGTCATAATAAGGATCCAGTCTTTCGAGGAGATGGATGAGTGGAAGTTCCAAGAGATGTTTGAATTCGAATTTGTTTGAATTGATTGGTATGACTTGTTTGAATTTTTTGTTTTGACAACCTTGTACATATTGTTTGGTTTGCAATGCTTGGATTGATTGTAAATATTAAACAAACCATTTGTAAATACTTTATTGATTTGTTTGGATATATACTTATTTCTTTAGTATTTTCATAGAGTAAGGGGGAGTTATTTAGATACGGTTATTTAGAACATAGATTTAGAGGGAGTATAATTTAGTTTATTCTAGTATACTATAATTTAGTTTAGTCTAATCTAATTTAATTTAGTTTAGTATTGGATACTGTAGGTATACTATAACATAGTTTAGTATAGGATAGTTTTTTATAATGACAAAAGGGGAGAAATTATAAAATAAGATATAGTTAAAATAGGATATAATTAAGATAGACAAAGTTTAAGGGGGAGTTAGAAGAAATTCATGGTGAAAGGGGGAGTATTCAAGGAATCAAATCGATAGGTAATATCACGTATGGATATTTTAAAAACCAAGATTGTCATCATCAAAAAGGGCAGATTGTTAGAGAATAGAATTTTGATGATAACAACCTATAATATTATTGATTATAAAATATATACTGACATCCTTGTCCAGAATATATATATGTATATGCAGAATATATATGCAGGATGTAAGTATTGAAGACTGCACAGTACTAGAGATTCAAGATATCAAGGAATTCAAGACTCATGAGTATTAAGATATCAAGATTTCAAGCGCTCAAGATTATCAAATTAATAGAGTCTAGATTATATGTAAAACTCTGGTTAGCACTTTCAAATTCTGTTTTTAAATTCATTTTCAAATTGATTTCAAAATTATTTTCAAACTCCTTTTCTAAATGATTTCACATTATTAAGTTCTTACTTATGATTTCAAATATACATATATGTTTATAGTATATAAAGTTTTATAATATATATATATATGTTTATAATATATGTTTTACAGTCTTATATCATATAAATTTATACATATGTTTATATTATATATTACTATATTTTTATATGTTTTTACTTTTAGAAAATTCATTTGAAACACTAGTCTTGATTTAAGAATTTCCAGAAAATATATATTGACTTTAACACTTGAAAAATGATTTTAAAAATTAAAAAAACATGTATATGTCAACATACATATTTGGACATGTCGACATATAACTGTCACTTTTTCAAATTTCATAGGAAGTGACTTTTCATATTTTGAAATGCTTCGGAAACGTTGCAACCTTTCAAACACTATAAATAGGGGTTAATTTAGAAGTTTTTATTACTTTTCCATCTCCTTCTTCATCCCTCCTCTTACCACCATTATCATACTTTAATTTCTTGATTTCTACACTTATACTCTGTCGAACACTTATACTCTACCGATTTCATCACAAAGTATATCAATCTTCTTCTTTTCTCAATCTCTATCAAATATTCTCTGATTGGAAGTGCTATTCAAGAGTTCTAGGGCTATTGTAATCATTTGGGAATTCTTTGGGAATGGTGTGTTCTATGTATCTCGGAAATCAAGGAAAGTGAGTGGTGTGAACCTTGTAGCCGTGAAATCAAGGGTGGTAGAATTGGTGTTAACCTTGTAGCCGTGAATTCAAGGGTGTTGTAAGATTGATACTAGTATTAATAAAACACTGCGCAATTCAGCGTTGCATAGGACTGGAGTAGGAGTAATCTGAACCAGTATAAAATCCAGTGTATTCTTTCCTTTTCTGCATTTTATATTTACTTGTATCTGTGACTGTGATTGTTTCTGTGTTTGTGATCATTTCTGGTGTGATAATCATTATGTGATTCATGTAGTAATTCAAGTTAGTTAAATATTTCTATAAATTTCTTATAAACACTATTCACCCCTCTCTAGTGTTAATTCTGCCTTAAGATCCTTAATCCGCATTCTTAACACAGACTTGTCCTGAAGGTCCTCAAAGATAGCACACTATGAAGCAGAGTTAATAGTAATAGCACCTCAAGAGTTCGATGGCCAAACTAAACCTTTAGCGGATATACAAGGCAACCAGCTTTACGAAGGAGCGATCAAATATCAAGTGATCCAACTGGTTCAGAAGAGAACAAAAGCCTGTCATCACCGGAAGATAGGAAGGAAAGAACGACCAAAGCTCCATCCAATATAAAGGCACCACACTTTATATATTACAGGACTACAGATCCCGAAGAAAACCTTGCTACCTTTGAGAGTTATAATGATATCCATAATGCTTCTATAACTATTTGATGTCGAATTTTCCGTTAACACTACGAGAAACAACTGCTAAATGGTATCGCCAGTATCAAGGGAAAGAGATCCATTCTTGGAAATAGTTCTCTTATGACTTCTCTGCATAATTTGTAGCTGAAAGAATCCAGTTGTGGATTATCTTACCGTTACAAGAGTAGAACAAGGGCAGGATGAATCTTTAACGATTATCTAAAACGATTAATGCTGAATCTTCGAGAGCAGAGGATATGAGCAACTGTATAAGCTTGTCACCACCCATTCAGGGATGACTGAGAATACACCTTTCTGGAAAGAGCTCTACATACATGGATGCAAGGGCCTACCAAAATTTTATCGTCGAGAAAGCAAGTTCATTCGTGTGGAGGAATTGAATCAATCAGGAAAGAGGCTATCTCGCAATCGAGAAGATGGGGAACCTTGCTCTGATCAGGAACTTCAATGTAATGACCCGCCTTTTTTCTTGGTTTTCACTGGTAATTAAACCAACTTAAACCGTTCATAAAGACGGACTGTTATGGGTACTAACATATTTGCACAAAAATAACATAACTTTTCATTTCATTACCAAATATTACATCAGATTTACCAAGAACATCTGAGTACAACATAAGCTGAGCGGAAATAAACTCTTCAGCGGACTAAGAAAAACAAAATATAACTCTAGCTCCAAACCTACATCCAACTTTTGAAAGCTAAACCTGTAAACAAAACTACTGGCTGCCCATGCAAAATTATTGGCACCCAGAGTTTAGGTGTGGAAACAATAAACTCTAGGTCAGCCGTGGGACAGGTGTGAGAACTCAAAACAGTTGTCTTTAGGGTTTATTTTAAAGTTGGGATTTTCATCGGACCACGCTGCTAACGCGGAACGGGTTTATTCCATGTGAATTCCCATGCATAGAAATTTGCAATGGCTTTTGAAAATGAAGCCCTCATAAGCTCGTCCCATATCACACAATGCAAGCGCACACCAGATGGGCGAGTTTTGTCTTATGATAACCAAAATGCTTTCATACGTGAAAATCCTCTTTTACTATTATCATTAGTGCATAGTGTTGAAAACCATTTTTTGCAGATAAATATATATAAATCTTAGCAAGCATAGTAACTATGCCCACGTACATACTTTACAAACAAATCGAATGGCTCGTGTCGGTTGTTGGGTTCCCAATATGATGGTTCTTGGCACGAAAGATCAATCGAGGACACGAAGCTAAGTATCTTCCGGTTAACATCAAACAATAGACACCGAATACATAGCGCAAAATTATATTCCGGCTAACATCTAAACTCGGACACCATATATACTTTATTCCCTCGGGTTTCGAAGTAGTACTACCGCCTAAGCTTTCGATTTCAACAGAGATTATGTATATTAAACAACCTAACCACTAGTTTACCATCAAATCCGGGGTGCAAGGTTCGTCGATGTCATGATATATACAAAGCTATGCTTCAATAAGCCATGCTTTTATCATCACCAGCTCATTTCATTACAGGAATATGCCACATTGACAATTCACAACATGTCGCCGATTTCTACCAGTGCATACCCTCTAAGTTCATATGACTTAGAGATGAGAATAATACATTGCCACAAATCCGATATATATTAACAGAAATCGTTGCTATGCAGTCAATTTCAATGTTAGATACACAATATATACAAGTCCGTTCTGGGTCTGAACATAACAAAATCCGAAAATCTCCAGATATATTTAGACCTCATGCCACTTGTAACCTCATATCAGGTGATCGGCCCAACCGAGACATCAACAGTCAATCTAAACAATTCAAAGATTCATGGTCTTCATTTGTCGTTTACAAAGCCTTGAATTGATTCATATCGTCGTATTATTACTTGAAATGGTTTCGAACATATATTCAATCTCAGTCTTTCCAAGTAATAAGCGTACTTTTAAAATAATAGTTATGGTTTACACAGGCTTTTCAATTTAAATCTCCTTCCAAATAGTCATCAATTCATTTACGATTCAAGATTTGAATTACTCTTATTACAAAAATCCCATTACCATCTAAATCCTTTAATCTTAATCAAAAGATTATACTTTCTCTCAAATTTCTTACTTTAATTTCCTAAAATCAAAGATCCGATTAAATCCCAAATTACAATATGAATTTCCACCACTTAATCTCATTGGGTTTCAAGAATGATATTATTAAAGATGCAATTCACGACAAAACCCAAATCAATCGATATTGAACATAAGTTACACAGAAATTGTATTTATTTATATTCGATATCAATTCTCGTAATCAACGAATACTATAAGTGGAATAACGACATAATAATATCTTCCAAATTCCTCAAATAGTATACGTTTACAAAACGAAATTTCATATCAGATATTTGAAGATTTTCTATCCAACTTATTTCAATCAAATTGAGAAATCCGTATCTTAATTAGAAGATTCATCCAATTCTTTTGCATTAGATCTGGATAGAAATACCATCAACTTATCTTCAATATTAATCTCTGTATCCAACTCATATTATAAGCGGAATAACATTGAACTACCTTTTAAATTCCTTAAATAATAAGAGTTACCATCTATCGAATTAATATCGAACATCCGAAGATTTATCTCCAACCATATCCAATTATCTAAATTTGGAAAACCCATTTAAATTCCATATAAAGTATTTCCAATACTTCAAAATCTTCCATACTATTTTATAAATCTTTTTATAGTTTAAATAATAGTTCATGACTTATAAATTTCAAAACCAATTTATCTTTCAAATTGTTATAATAACGTTTGGAAATGTTGCCGAAAGTGCTGTAAAATAGCCTTTTAAATAAAATAGATTCTAAATCATTTGAAATTCAAATATTTCAGTTCTACTCACTATAAAATAATAAAATAATAATTATCATAATATTTCTTTATTTTTAAATAATTTTATAAATCTGTTTTATTCGATTTTTCGTTACGGTCACCTAACAGCAGGTATAGCGACCTTTTCCAAATTAGTTTTAAAAATAACTTGAAAATCATATGTTGAAATTTGAAAATTTCTTTTCTATTTAAAAACCATTATCATTTGAAATCCAACATTTCTTATTTCAAATCAAACCGATTTAAAATAATCAATTTATAGCCAACTGAAAATTTAAAATTGATATTCATAAATTGTCACGTCGCAGCGTGTTCCATTCAAGCCATATAACGATTTAAATATAAATCATTTAAATCTTTTCCAAATGGATTTATATTTCCATTTCAATTCCAAACAATGTTATCACAAAACCGTTATTCAAATTTCCAAATCCTTCATATCTAATTCAATTGAATATTTAATAAATATATCTCCTAAAACTCGTTATATAAACTGTTAAAATCATTTACACAAAACCCATGTTAAATACACGATTTAAATCTTATTCCAAAGTCGTCTCATGTTATACGAATATCGTTTTATTCAGCTTAACTCCGATAAACAGTTCAATTTTCCAATTATGATTTTTAATATAATTTCCCAAACTTGTTCAATCATTTCAAAATTTATGGATAATCATTATAAAATAATAGAATCAATTGCTTACTTAAAATTCAATGTTTGAATATATAAATCATTTCCAAAATAAATTTCAAAACAGAGGTTAATAACTTATAAATAGTTGAAAATCATTTCTATGCCGTTTTTATTCTTGCGAATATCATTCGTATTTATTTAAATTTCCTAACAGTTTTGATATTTGAATTCAAAACTAAAATTATAAATAATAAAATTATACATAGGAAGGAGATTTTAAATCGATCACCCATATATTTCCACAACCACAGTGTGTGTAATATCATGCAACCATAATTATCCAAATCAATCATATGATTAGATGGACACGAATTCATTCATTATAATCAAAACCAATAAACAAACAATTCAACTGTGCACAAGCGTTACAGTCAATAACGCTTATCAATGTTCAGTGTGTTATTCAATGAATAACCATTCAAACATCGAGATCCATCAAACATTATCATTAACAATTATAATTAATCTCAGATAATTATAATTAACTAATTTAAATAAATAATTTAAATTAGAAGTTCTCACCGTCAAAGCTCTAATATTTTCACCGTGAGAGTTTTCTTACAAATAAGTGATCAATGCTACACGTACTACTTCCAATCCATTTAAATAACAAGTTTCTATAACACTGTATAGCTACTACAAAATAATAATTCAATAGCGGGTTTGTCGCTGTGACACCCTACGTCCGTTAATGTCACTCATTAAGGGAATGTATAACGACCCGAACTTCCCCTGTCTTCGAAGAGAAGAGAAAGAACAGATGGTCTGAGAACACAACAAATCAGAACACAAACAGAAGAACTTTTCATTGCTTATTACAACAATTTACATCAGAGTACAAGAATATATAGAGTATGAATAAATCTTACACATTGTAAAATATCAGAGATTAAAATACATTACATAGCAGCGGAAAATATTACATAACACAACTGAAAGAGATAAACAGATACAGAGCTTTCCGAATATAGCTCCAGTTGTAAACCAGGATCCTATGAATAATATCTGCAAAGCCAAAACTACTAGCTGCCTGTGTGGAAAATAGGGGCACCCAGAGTTTATGTTAAAACAATAAACTCCAGGTCAGTCATGTGGCTGTTGTGAGAACTAAAACAATTATTAAATCTTTACTTTAAAATAGAGTAAATCAAGGGACCACGCCGTATAACACGGAATGGGTTTCCTCCCAAGAATACCAGTGCATAAAAAAAAACAGCGTAATGCTTTTGAAAAAATGAAGCTATTATAAGACTCAGGTCCTATCACACAATGCAACGCAAGTCGAAGGATATAGTTTTAACTTATAATAGCCAAACATGCTTGGTACGTTTAAAACAAGTCATTTGATACTATTATAAGTGTATAGTGTCAAAACAGCTTCAAATATAAATGTATCAATCATAGACGGCATAGTATCCCATGCTACTATGTCACCAATACTAGGCTCTACAATCAAAACCGAAATGTCATGTATTGGAAATTGGATTCCATCTATGAGTCGAGGCCAGGGATGGCTCCTCACCGCTTCAAGACACTCTAACACATGTCTCAGGACTCCCTGCAGAGAACCCTGGATCGATTGGGCCGATCCTCTCTTATGTTTGAGGATTGGCAATTCCTGAACACATGTTTCCCCGTCCTATGGGGTGTAACCTCACTATCCATCGGCTCCGTAGTAACCAATATATCCGAGGCGCCTCGCAATCCAACAACCACATAAGTAAAAATGTCTGGGCTCCATACCATGACATCACTCCTAGCTAGAAAGAAACGTCATGTTCTCCCAACGGTCCGATCCCGTTTTTGACTTATACCGAGGTGTAAGGCTCGTGAATTAATGCTATACACAAAGCTATGCTATATTAAAGCCATGCTTTGATCATCAACCACAATACTCTTCTTTTCAACAAAAGCCTTACTCATTTGCATCTCAGCATGCCACACAGGCAATTCACGCCATGCGACTGATGTCTATCGATGTATAACATCTGAGCTCGTAGTCTCAGAGAAGGGCGTTAAGCAAGAGATTAAATTCTCCATCGCCAAACAGATATATATTTAATAGAGATCAATCAACATAGAATAAAATCCAGTGTCAGACACACATCCATTTAATAGTTCGTTCTGGGTCTGAACGAAACCGGAGGCACCTTATTCCTCTTCCTGTGTCCAATACAGGAGAGAGGTCCTCGCATATCCGGTCGATCTCCAAGTACGTCTGGACGATCACCACTTATTACCTTGTCTTGGGTTTACAGCCCAATCAAGACATCAATAATCATCTAAACGATGTGAAGACGATGGACCTCCGGTCTTCAACCATCATCTTCATCTTCGACTTATCTTCGAATCATTTATTCAGGATGGGTATAAACCCGGCCTTTCCGAATAAATCGCGTATATAATAAACAAATGCTATAAAAACACAACATACGCCTCATTCCAATTATGAGTATTCATTTATTTAAATATTATTATCCTTTGGGAAAGGTTCCTATTAATTTTATTAAAGATAAATTCTTTAAATTTATTCTTTAATCTTCCATTGGATATCAATTCAAACCAAATTAAGGTTTATCCAAACTAGTCGGGATTAGCGAACCTTACCGAAGTAATCATTTATTATATTTCCCAATCCCAACCTATTCATCCCATGGAGCAAAACTGGTAACACCCCATATCTAACACCACGGTGTTATCAATAAAATTATTTACCATTTCACGTTCAAATCTAGTTAAAGATTTAACTATCGCTTGGAGCAAAACTGGTGATACTCCATTCTCAATCATTTCATGAATTCGATAAATTTAATTATCTCATTCACATTACAATCTAATTAAAGATTCATTAAAACTCTAATTCAGTTTTAATCTTCCCAAAAATCACTATTAATGATTTTTTAACTTTGGAAACACAAACATGTCGCATCGACAATCGACACCGTACTATTGATTTCTGCCAATATATAACCTCTAAGCTCATACGTATTAGAGAAGGGTGTTAAGAAAAAGAGTAAATTCTCCACTACCAAACAGATATATATTTAGCAGAGATCAACCATACAGTTCGAAATACAATGTTAGACAAGTAATCCTGTCTTTAACTGGGTTAAAGAACTAATGCCATTTAAAACGCAGTTCATGATAAACCCAAATCCTCTTCCATAAAAATGGAATCTTCACGGAAAATAAATCAATTTATAATTGATATCAATTTCCGTATCTGACTAATAATATAAATGGAATAACGACAAAGCCTTTTAAGTTTCGTATATACTAACAGTCTTTCTCCACAGAAGTTCACTTCGATTATTACCCAATTGAATTCCATTTATTTAATATATTAAATTGGAAAGCTTTACTTTGGAAAATTCCTGTTAAATCTTAATAAAAGTTTTATAAGTTCCAAATCACATTTCACTGTAAATCGGGTTAAAGAACGAATGTCATTAAAAACATAGTTCATAATAAAGCCAATTCACATTCCATTTTCTGTTCTTTTCACACGGGGTTTAAGAATAGTGTTATTTAAGACACCATTCACGACAAACCCAAAATCTAATTCTTTCATTCAATTCCAATTAAATATTAATTAATTGGGGAAAACTTCACTAAATCTTATCTAAAGGTTTATTCTTTTCTCTTCTGGGTTTAAGAACTGTGTTATTTAAGACACCATTCACTACAAACCCAAAATCCAATTCAATATTGAATACAAGGCTATGAGTAGAAATTATATCGGCTTATATTCAATATCAAATTTTGAAATCAATAAATATCGTATTGGGAATAACGATATATATATCTTCTAAGTTCCTCCACAATATCCATATTATCACGGAATCCAATATCAAAATATTACGAAGATAATTTCGATTCAAATCCATTCCAATTCGTATATTGGAAATTCTAGTTATTTTTAAAACCATTTCAAATCCTGTTTATTTATTTTAAAAATAGTGGTTTATAATTCTAGTTCATAACTAGTTCAATTTGATAAAAATATATTTTTATCTTTTCAAATATGGAATTTTTCATCCCAATTCTTTCCAAATTATTTATTTTGATTTTATACAAATTATTGATATTTTTAATGATTTTATCAAGGCTCGTACAGTCGATTTCCATAATCTGTCATCGAACTGCACTTACAGCGACCTTTTCCAAATTTGATTTGGAAATAATTCCAAATTCAACTGTTAGATTTCAACTCTCTTATATTCGTTGGAAATCTCTTTTCGATATGAACCCAACGGTTCCGGTTTTAGGAGAATCCGATGGTCGAATCTCCCGTTATGTCAATTCGAAGTCAATGGTCGAAATTCGCGAACTGCCATGGCGCGGCATGTTCTATTCAAGCCATTTAATATATATAATATATATATATATATTATATATTTCATCGATTTTTGTTTAAAACGTATTTTATAAATCATTTTAAATTCGTTTTCAAAACGATTTTAACTTCATATTCAATTTTAAATCAAAATTGAATATTCCATATCATTGATATATAAATGATAATATTTTCAGAACATTAGATTTCGAAATCACATCCTTTTTTAGATTCATTATTAAAATGAATAAAATCGATAAATATATCGTTCATGTCAAAATGGCGTTAATATAATCAACACGGCTTTGTATATTTAAATATTTTCATGTCCATTCCAAATCGGACATCAAAAATCATATTTTGATCCATTACTGAATATTATTCTAAAATATTAGTTATTTTAAAATATTCATTAATTTAAAATATTTAATCTTTTCGAATTGGAATCAAACACAGTCAATTACCGTATAATTTTATTTATAAGGATTTCATACACACATGTACACAACCATAATCAAACATAGTCAACCATCATCCAGAGTGCATTACACAACTGCATAAGCGTTAAATATGAATAATTAACACTTACAACAGCCTGTTAACCCATCGATTGACATACAACTAAATACAGGGATTAGTGTATGTCCAATATCATCCCAATACCCGTGTGGGGTTTTCAAACAACAAACACTGATTACTATTTGTGCAGTTGGGCGATGTGTAAAATATATTGTCCCAATTAATATCAGTTAAATGTGTGTACATAAACAAATCGTCCAACTTGTAAACGAATATTTATTTTATTCATGTACACATTAAAAATTATATTTTTAACTATAAAATATTTATTTCATCCCATGAATGTTTTATACAGTTCATTTATACAATAAAAATGATATTTTTATTGTTCTAACATTTTTAGAAAATTTCGGCAGCATAACGGCATGATACTAGAACCGGAATAAGGTCTAGCTTTATCCCTCACCTAATAATGGCTCGTGCCATGTACAAACCAAATTCTAATCAATTGATTCAACCAAACAACCCAATTCAAACAAATAATCCAATCAACCAAACAACCAAACAAACATGGTTTCAAAAAAAGGTGTTGGGTGCTTCTAAGCACCATCTGCATCCAAGTATATATATTTAACTAGAAAATAAATTAAAGTGAGTTCTCACCTTTGAGATCCACTCCTCCAGTTTTATTTCTGAATTTCTGAACCGTTTGGATTTGCCTGAAATTCCAACGCAGTCTTTTCTTCGTTGTTCATAGTAAAAATCACATTTTTAATATGATGTTTATATATTTTAAAAATCGCATTTTATATCGCTATATATATATATATATATATATAAGATCAAATTTTTATATCGTTATATATATAATAAAATCGAATTTTTTACATCGCTATTCAAATAATAAAAATCGAATTTTTATATCGTTATTCAAATAATAAAAATCGAATTTTTATATCTAACTAAAAATATTATGATTCATATGATAAAAATCTCATTTTTATATTTTTAAAAATTTCATCTTTTCAGCAATAAAAATCTGATTTTTTTATATTTGAAAATATAACCTTTTCTATTATAAAAATATAATCTTTCCATATATAAAAATATATTATTTTCATATATAAAAATATATTCTTTTCATATCTAAAATTATTCATTGCATATTTAAAAATATATTCTTTTTATATAAAAATATTTTTTTCCATATCTAAAAATATATTCTTTTTACATAAAAATATTTTTTTTATAATTAAAAATCTAATCTTTCTATTAAAATAAATCAAATCTTTATTTTCAACGCTTTTCTATAAAAAAATTGATTTAAAAATAATCTTATATAAATTAAAAACTGGGGTTTTAAAACAACGTATTATACAAATTAAAAACTCACCCTCTTTTCCTTGTAAAAATTCGATCTTTGATGGAGGAGGGTGCTCATTTGGAGCCAGCGGCGTTGGAATCGATGCAGGTAGTGGGGGAGGTGGAAGGAGGGTTGGCGCTGGCAGAGGTGGGACCACAGTGTCAGGAGGTGGCGGTTTAAGGGGGGATTGGGGTTTAGGGTTCGGTTTTGGGGGAGGAGAGAGGGGCTGAGGTGGCGCCGGAGGAGGAGGGGAGGGGGAAGGGCGGCGGCGCTAGCCTGGGGGTGCGCGGCGGTGATTGGGCGGGGTTGGGGGGGGGGGGGACAACGGGGAGGCTACACGTTTTTTTAATTTGATTTTAAAAACTGACATGGGGGGGGGGAGATAAAAGAGGGGTGAGGGTTTTTATTTAATTAATTTATTATTATTTTAATTCAAAAAGGTGAATTTTTGTTCGAACTCAAATTCACATTCAACGACTATCGCCTCTAGCTAATTACCTCTATTCCGAACACAATGTGATATGTATCGTGAGCCAATTTGACTGTTTCGATCAGTTTTTATTTAAATTAAAATTTAAATCAATATATATTTAATTTAAACTTACGTTTTAATTTACCAGGACCACATACTAACTCCAAAAATTTCAGAAAAATAAATCTAGCCATTTTTGATGATACGGTCCTAACAAAACTAATTTCATCGAATTTGGAGACCATTTGAAAAATGGTCATTTTTCAGTCGATTAAATCCAAACTGAATTGACCAAACATGTTTAAATTCACCACGCTCACAAATTGATTCCAAAAATTATGAAAATTGGAATCTAGCAATAATTTGACATTCCGGATTCAACAAAAGTGGTCTCGTCAAAAACGGAGATCGTTTGCAAAATCGCTACTTTTATATATTAATATATATATATATATATATAAATCCCATAGCGACTATTCTGAATTTTCAACTGAGCATAACTTTTTATTCCCATTATGAAATCCGGATTTTTCACATTCGTTGGAAAGATATTTTCAAATAGATTCTAATATTATTGGTTTTACCAAAATCTGGTTCATTTTGAATCCTGTACATTCATTTGAAATTTGAAATCGAATTTTCAAACTACCGCGCATTTCCAATTCCTTTTAGAATTAAAATAAATATTTATATTCTAACTTCGATTTAAATAAATTCATACGTTCTAATTCTATTCAGAATAAATTTCTAGTCGTTATTATTTAAAATAAATCATTTTAAATATTCAAAATTCATTAAAATTGCCAAAATAAATTTTTTAAATTGGTTCTGATTTTCCGAACTGTTACAGAATGCATTAAGTTTCGTGAAGCGTTGTAGGAAACAAACACAGAATAATTACAAGATAGATATAAATAAGATAGCAACGGAAATTTAATTTTTTATTTCAACATAAATCATAATACCGTGGTCCACAATACCATAAGTCACAAAAACCATTACAATAAAATAACTTCTGTCTTGCATCATCAAAGTACATAAGAATATAAAAACATAATTCCCTAATTGAAAGAGTTAAGCCATAGTAGAGACAAGGACTTGAGCCATACTTCAGAAGCAGCTCCTAGTAAGATGATATCTGAGTCCAGACTAAGCCCGAGTGTTTCCTCCCTGAGAACCTGAGGGGGAGGAGCGGAAGAAAGAAGGAGAAACAAAAAGGGTCAGACATAAAGTCTGGTGAGTCTAGTTACTTTTAGCCAATAAATAAATAAAAGTAACATGATAGGCATATAAAGTGGATAAGAGAGATCACTACATAAATGGCAGGTGTGACAAGGTAGACAAGGTAAGATGTATACACTTCTCTAATGATTACTCTGCACTATTACTAGTATAACAAGAATAGTTGATCCCTTCCACTATAAGGTGGTAGATTCAGGGCATATGTCCAAAATATACCCTAATCACTATCCTAATCGATCGGCTCCCTACTCCATAGATACTCTGTGCCGGCCCCAAGGTAGGATGTATCACGTCCTATAGTGGCAACCCTTCATTGATATGCACAACCCCATATCTACTAGTCTCACGGTCGTCTTATCCCCCTCTGCTCGGCTCATGCACACACATGGCCCGGTCGGTTTCCGCCGCCTACACCGTCCTCCACGTTTGGATCTCTTAAAATCAGTCAGTAAGCGTGTCCCCTCTCCGCCAAGTACGGAGTATTTTATTTGATACTAACTCCGGGTTACTGACTGAAATGGGTCCTACACATTATGATACAAGCTCTCCCCTTTGTCTTATATCCCCCACTAGGTTTTTCACTGACTATGTTTACCACTAGGTGTCTTTAATTGCATAGCCCTATTCAGTTATGCTTACCCTAAAAGGTGTCTTTAATTACGTAACTTTATTACTTTCTCTGGTTATGTATACCACTAGGTGTCTTTAACTACATAACCTTATCAGGTTAAGTTCGTGGGCCTATATGTAAATATTACCCAGCCCCTCCAGAATTACTTAACCCATCCACTATTCCAATCAATTTACTTAACCCTAACCTTAGTTCAGTATCATACAATCCCTAGGGATTAGATTTGGATAAGTAGTCCAATTCACTACCATGTTCATTTATAGTTTATAATGGGCTAGACCTCCCATATTAGGCCTGCAACCTATGGATGCTGGATACGTCGGTCGGGTCCGGGCAGTCTTATTCCATAGTTGAGCCTAACCTCGTGTCTTATTTGCGTACTTAGACCTCCCACATTAGGTTCAACATTAGTGGCTGCTGGATATGCCAATCAGGTCCGGGCAGACTTCCACCACTAATGCAACCTAACCTCGTGTCATAAGTACAATTACAATTCCTAATTGTAATTACTAGACATTCCATTTTTAGTTAGTTAACCAATTAATTATTCCTTTCCTTTTATTGGTGTTAATACCCACTTTACCCAATAATTTGAGTTATATGTCCAAAAATGTTCATACTCAAATTATGCCATTATTAACCCTTTTTCCCCCATTCCTTAACTAACGTCCTCATAAAATTGGCAGCATGCCTAGGCTAGACAATAGCCTAGTCATAAACGATAATAGGGAAAATAATGGGAATACAACCAAAGTGATCATCTTGGCATAAACATAAACTAGCATGATAATAAGGTGAACATACATACTGGCATGGACATGAAATTGTCATCATCACAAGGTGGACATTTAATTGATGAACGGTTGATAATCAATTGATTCTAACATAACTATGATGTCATAATAAGCATCGTAAGATCTAAATTTGCAATTTAGATGTCCAATCGGTTTAGATCTAACATGATAACACAAGGTGATAAATTAGATCACATAATTCATATCTAGAGGTTAAAATAGATCTAACATGATAACACAAGGTGATAAATTAGATCACATAATTCAGATCTAGAGGTTAAAATAGATCTAGCATGATAATACAAGGTGATAAATTAGATCACATAATTCAGATCTAGAGGTTAAAATAGATCTAACATGATAACACAAGGTGATAAATTAGATCACATAATTCAGATCCAGAGGTTAAAATAGATCTAACATAACAATACAAGGTGATAATCTAGATCTGACTAACAGTTTCAATGTCCACATAAATTAGATCTACTAGTCTAGAAATGGATCTACACAAATCCACATCATAACATGTCATAGAAGTTATAATTAAGATAAAGATTTAGATCCAATTCTAACCAATTCAAGGTGACATATATTCATGACTTACATAAATGATTAGATCTATCCAATGATATAACTGTCCAAATTAACAGATTTATATTAGGGGATTTTTGCCACAAGGACAAAAAGAGCAAAAAGTTTGCTCAAAAAGACAAGGGCCAAAAAATTTGTCCAAAAGGACATTTTCTAGTGCAAATGGTGGAGTTAAGGGAGGCTCCTTGTTTTTCCACTTTACACTAAAAGTTGGCCTTTTGAGCAAATTTTTTGGCTCTTGTCCTTTTGGGCAAACTTTTTGCTTTTTTTGTCCTTCACACAAGTTTCCTGTTTATATTAACCACAATATAGTTACAAACCAAGATCCACAATAATAACATAGTAGAATAATCATAATTGAATTGGATCTAGAGAAATAGATCTATCATGACATAGCATAAGATATGATAATAGCATAGATTCATGGTTTACACATATCCAAATCACAGTCTTTCATAATTTACTTTTATTTATTTAAACCTAAAAATAACTAAATCACAGCGATTGGATTGCTAAGATGACAGAAAAGAAGTTGGTGTTGAATTTATGCTTGAATCTCAGAATTTGATTTGCAAAAATGATAATTGTTTGAAGAAAATGGATCCGTCTTAGTTTGCACTCCGGCAGCATTTGGCTCTCATGATTTCCAGTGAAGAAATATGAGAAATAGCCATGTATTTATAGCTGCAGAACCCTCTGAAACTAACTGCCACATAAGCCCTAGGGTAAATCAGGTTGCGGGTAACCTCCCACTTGGAAAAGGCCCGAATACCCAAAAACTCCTATGGGCACACTTTACAGGTGCGCCGGTGTAAAATTGCCTTGGCTCACTTGTGAAGTGCGCCAGTTATACCTGGTTTGAATGTCAAACTTTTATCATCCGCAACTTTTTCATATGTTATCTGTTTTACGCAAACTAGGCATCTATCCTGACCAGAATTTCGAGATGGACGTAATGACATAGTCTTTTCTCTTAATTCTTAATATTAAATTAATTATTATTTAATTTATCCTCTTTAATGTTAACAAAATTACGGGGTGTTACAATCGCAGTATAAACCAACATGATAGCGTTTCTAAATCATTTTACAGCATGTATATGCCGCTATAAAATATGTAAATATAACACATATTCGATGATATCCTTTGCCAACAAGCTCATGTATTATATTATCTTTTATAACGCTTTTCAATATATTACAATAATTGCAATCAAATGAGTCTTCACAACAATTTCAAAAGTAGTTTATGACCCAAAAAATTATAATACTCAACAAAATGTAACACATATTCATGATAGCAAGATAAATGATCAATTAACAAAAAATACATTCAATACATATGTTTTAAATTTCATATTGATGTCAATTTGAATTAACAAAAAATAAAACATAGTTCAAATTTAAAGTCTATAATAAAACCTCAACTAACCGCTCTCCTCCACCAAACTTCCACAGCCATGCTACCCATCCAATCTCTACTCCAAACATTCACTGTCCAAACGCACAAGTAGCAGACCATCACCATTGCATTAAACGTGAGCATGTTATTTGGTTCCTACTGCAGGACAAGTCTAATCTAAAAAAAATCATTAAAATTGCAAATTTTGTCGTACTTTATTGTGTTGACCTGTCCATTATGAAGTGTCTGGACTGCGATCCACATTCCTTTTCTTCTTTTAAATTGATTACATGGTATTGCATACCAATACTATAAATCTTGGTCAATATACAACATCCGTCATCTCAATATATATTCGAAACATGTTATTAGATAAATTGACTATGTTTATTTCATCAAAAGCAATTTCTTATGTATAGAAATGGTTGACTCTTACATGCCATTGACTATTTAAAAGATTACGCTGGACACATTTATCGTTTTTATTAAAAAAACAAATGAAATTAACTTTCTTGAAGCATATTGGTTACAAATTTTCAACCGTGTAGTTGCTTCATTAGAAGCAGAACAACATAAGAAAGGAAAAGCTAACGTCTTCAAAGTAGCTGACTGGTAAACATAATTTTACATAAATCAACAATCTTCACCCAAGGTTAGTAATAAACAAGCAGAAAAGAGACAAACTGAAACTAAAATCAATTGAAGCTTGAAAATGTGCATTGAACAAAAACATGTCTTTTCATTTAATAGTGACTTTAAACCAATAAATAAGCTGATGAAATTACGTTGTCTGTTGATGTAAATATAGACAATGCTCTAGGTGCAACACTAAGGTAGCAATGGGAACATATTTGCCCAAAAAAATATGTCTAAAAAGATATGATTAAAGATATAAAAAACATGGATAGGGTACAACAATGAATTACCAAATGCAATTCATACATAGATAATTTTAAGTTACAATGGAAAATTCCAACATGTTTAAAATAACCGACTATCTGCGAAAGCCACTTAATGTGGGCAAACAAAAGAAAGTATCTAGCAGTACCTATTTGCATGTAATAAATCTTATAAAATATAAAAGGCAAACAATTAATAATAAAATATAGGCAACATATAGTAAATCTTGTAAAATATAAAGGAAAACAAGAATTATCAAGGCCAATCATGTGGCATAGTAAAATTAGCAAGAGCAGAAAATGCAAACAACGTACCTTTGTTAACGCAAATGCAGAATTTCCCTCGGCCACCAAGAAGGTGATAGGCATAACTGGATTCAATTACTGGGTTAGTATCATTAACCTGGTAACAACAAGTCACATTAAATTCAAATATTTGGTTGGTCTCATGTTTACTAGTCATATCATATAGCTAAATCAATATAAGATTGATTGGTCTAACAACATAATCTTCACCTTGGAAGACAAGGGATGTTACCATAACACAATCAACAAAAGTTATGCTAGTTAAGTGCATATCATCCCTAAGAAGTCTCCAATGAGAAACCTAAACGCGTAAAATTGCAAAAAGATGTGATGCTAAAAAAAATGAAACAAATATTAATGCTAAACATATACAGTAACTTTTTATCGGTAAATAGATGTTCTAATTTATCTGCATTACGATTTCCACAGCCACTTGTGTTTGCATCATAACCTTGTAAAGATATTTTTGTTTCGTAGGCAGTTATAAAATCAAACTATATTATTTTTCCTTTACTAGTTAATGTCATACCATTTCGAACTGACCTATTTGTCCTTAACATCAAAAGCCATTTTAATAGTTGTAACCATAACTTTATGAATTTGAGCTTTTAAAAGCTATGAGCTGCGCTTACACAAAATTAAGAAAAGAAAAGGAGAAGGTACCTTGAACCATAACCAATTTCAAACAAAAATTAAATACCCTACTGGGAAAGAAAACAGAGTAGGATCTAATTCTCAGTAGCACTTTTAAGAATTAGGGGAAGCATGAACACATCCGATTGTTTAATGTTTAGTAAACTAGTCATTCATTCAATTATGAGCTACTGGCAGTTTAGCAGACTCAAACAATATTAAAAAATCACCTACATTAGTTAGCAAAATGTTTTATGGTACAATGTTGTTTAAAAGACAAATAAGCATTCCAACTAACAAAGTCAAACAATAGAAATACTAACCATGTACGGAGTTGGCCCGAACACATATACTGCAGGCATCCGAAAGATCCACCACCAAATAAAGGGACACAAAGCTAACATAAACATATATATTGTTGGCATTAACTAATGAATCTCCAAATGCATATACTAGAGGCATTCGAGCTATTGATACTTTTGGAAATAGAAAGAAAAGAGAAAAAAATGAATGTGAGAATATAGCTATCAGAGTTTTCAACAACACAAAACATCCCCTGGAAATTTGATGCATCTGAATATTGTTGTCATATCATATACCTTTATTTAATTCATCATAATCTTCACCTTGGAGAGAAAAATTCTAGCTCCAACATGCTTGTTATCCCAACCAAAATATTTTCAGGTTCATTAGCTCCAAGAGTTTGACCATTGGTTTGAATGTAATCAAGGTATCTTGGGTTTTTTGTTTCTTCATGCAGGGAAAAAGGTGAAAGGAAATTAACCTAGTAACCAGAATATGAATAATAAAATGGACACACAAATGATTTCAGTCCATTGCTATAAGCACCTCTATGCTTATTAGCAAAATCAAACACCTACACAAGAACAGTTTTTCAAAATTTGTACATTTTCTATTTGTGTAAGCAGTGTCTGTAAAGTTACTTACACTGATAACTCTACTGGGCAAGATTCTAGTATATGAACGGTCCGAATTTCTGAAAACAAGAGAAGGAGAAGCTAAAGCTGCAGCGGTCTTAGCTGCAACATCAGATCCTGGGTTCATGCTATCAATCTTAAGTATGGTGTTTGGTGTATCCATGTCTTCTGGCCTTTCCCAACAAACATGATCCTTATTTGCATCACCAACCTTCAAAATCAGCTCAAAATCATATTCTGAACTAATTGCAAGTGAAAAGATCTATAACTCTATTTTAGATTTCAAACCACATTGTGCTAATGGTACACAGTAGTAAAAAAATTGTATCTTTTCCAGAAAAAATCTCGTCTTTGTGGCAGTATCAAACCCACATTACAATTTCCAAATAGGAAATTGGATTTTTTTACCTGAACATAAGTAGTACTAGGATAAGCAGTTGCTTTGAGTAAATAATCAGTGTCCCATTTGATAGTTTGCTTTGCATTTTGAAGTTTATTTTTTCACTAATCGACCAAATTCAAGAACACTAAATGAAAGTATGGTAGTAGTAAAATCCATAGAAGTCCAAACTTCACATTAACACCAGCATCATAATGTCCACCAACTAAATCAACCTGCATTGTATTGTAGAAAAAGGATAAACTCAGAAAGATGCATTTTTTATTAAAAGGAAAACAAAATACCAAACGTTACATTTGCGGCTGAGCCAGCGGAAGGACCAGAGGATTTTCGAATAAATATATTGATTACTAAACGTTACATTTGTGGTGGAGCCATTCGAAGTTTCTCTTGCATGGTGATTACGTTTCTAAAAAACTATTCTAGTTGCGATTCATAAGATCCAACTCCCAAATAAATATATTGGAATAGGCCTAACCAACCTTGACACCTAGAATAGAGCTGCCATCTTATTTTACTTGGAGAAAATCTATTAATCTCCTCTTACCTATGGACTCAACGAGTCTCATCTCGTCTAATCAAATATAAAGATTCCTGGATGATGTAAATTCCCCCATGCCAATTGGAGTTGTAGGAACATTCTAAAGTTTAGACCCTCATCACTTCCTCTTATACAATGTTATGTCAAATTAAACCACTTCTTTAAGTTCTAGACATCCTCTGGTTAAATCAAAACAAACAGGTAAATATTTACTTGTGTATAACATAGAATGGTAATACAAATATCAAAACCAAGCCATTACTTCAAAAATTGTAAACTAAAATTTCATTAAAGGGAGTTACTACGAAACATTACATTTAGCGATCAGAAGCTGCCTTCAGCACACATCTAAATTCATCAAAAAGAAGGTTACCTTAACCTAACTTCAACTGGATCTTGCTCAGGAAAATTCTATTCCTAACTTCAATTGGATCTTGCTCACGGAAAACCCCCAGCATGTCATCATATACCCTATTTGCACCACCATCAGCACAAATCCGCGGCTCAACTGCCCAATACAATGAAGTTTTTACTCAAAATCGGAAATAGAATGAAAAAAACAGAAACAAAAAATAATTATAATTTATAACAACATACAACGCTCACAGAGAACCTGCGCGAAGGGCGGGAGCCACTGACTGAGAACGACAAAGGCATACGTCTGACAGCGATGGTGGTTTGATAGAGGAGAGGAACAGGGAAGAAAGGACGATGAATGGTCACCAGATTTCATGCTTCCATATTTTTGCTAACATGGGCCTTCTGTGAAATTTTATTTGTTTCTCTAATGGTGGATGGCTCTGATATTTAATTAGGGTTGGATATACAGAATTCAGCTCTTGACTTCTGGAGAAGCGGCGGTGCAGAGTATATATTTTTTGTGAGGCCAAATAGTTTTTGAGGGAGGGAAAATTGTTTTGGAGGGAGACTGAAATAATCTGTTAAGTTGGAGGTAGATTGAAATAATTTTGAGAGAAGAGCGTTACACGTGATATGGAAAAAAATTACATAGGAAGCAAATAATTAGGTGTAAATAATAACGGTTTAGAATAATGCATCATTAAATATCGTTATTAATATCATATTTTGTTGTATTGAATAGAACATATACAACATGTATTAATAGTAAAGCAGAAACACCAAACCTTCTTAACAACTAGAAAGTAGTATCCATACACTTGGATTACAATAGTATTGTTTAGACAATTTTGCCTCACTATAGCACTCAGAGAAGAATAACAGACAATGGAAATCTAAATACTACATAGTGGGAAAGATAATACGCCAGCCTCCTGCTCGCCTCTGAACTGCAACATTGTCCTCACTAAGCTATCACCTATCACCTTCCACTCAGTCTGCCCATCCAACAATCGGATGAACAACCCAAGGTAATAAGAGGGAAAAATAAAATCTTGAGTCGGACAACATTTTTAGTGAGCGATAAAACAACTATCTAACATCATCAATAAAGTATATGAGAATAGGTAAATAAACTAACTAATCTACCCACAACACCAGAGAAGAACTCAACCTCTATTTTTCCCACATCGGACAATGATAGCCTTTACATCAAACATTTCAATCATTCATCCATGGAAACCAGAACAACCATTTATTCATGGAAATCAGAAACAACCATCAATAGCACTCATAATATCCAGATTATAAATCTCACGTAAACCATCTTAATTGGATTCAACATCCCTCAAGCACAAGCCCCAGAGGCCTAAACCGATATCAGATAGGCACCCAAGGAACATCTCCTTCGACGTTGGATAATCAACGTAAGATGGTACAAACAAAACATCCAGCATGCATGACAGACCCTGGCTATCACCGCCAATCCTGCTTCGAAACATCGTTAATCGTAAGACAACCAACCTTACTATATGTCAAGAGCTAATGGTAACTCGGGTTCTAACAGAATCTCTATATGCCTTTCAACGATACGTACCTAGGCCTTTCAACGATACCCGGGGTATTCGAAGCAACCTTTCGGTCTTTTAGATATCTCTATTGTACCCCTGCTTTGAGCCTGTTAGAACCTACGACAATGATGATCTCTCGGCCTTCGCATCTCTAGTCTTCCAACCCGATGACCATTCATAGCTCAAGCGACCTTCTCGAGCAACCATCATCCATCTCACAACCTTTGAGCAGTCATCTCATTCGTTGTTCCTTATCAATCAACGAACATATTCAAAACATTGAATATTCCTACTTGAACTTACTTCAAAATCACAACATCACTGAACCAAATAACATCACGGCGTTGTGGCACGGATTCAGGCACTTCTACCTGATTTTTTTTTAAAAAGCCCTTTTTGTTCAAATCTGGGTTGTATCCGAAAAATATAATTATTCCGAAATGACCCTATGCGACTGACCAGCTTGCACGATCGACCCACCTTGGGTTTTAATGCTCGACCGACCCCACTTGGGTCTTGATGCTCGACCGACCCTTGGTCTTGATCCGTGACTGACCCCACTTGGTCTTGATGCTCGACCGAGCCCGACCACCTCCTCATGTATGCACGACCAGGACTCCAAGATCGACCGACCTCAAGCCTGCTCGACCCAACCATGTCCGAATGACTCCACTCGTGCATGACCGACCCTCCTCCTCGTGCATGAACGGCCATTCTTCTGTACTGTCTGCACGTTGTACTACATATTGTACTATGCTCGATCCGTGGCCTGTACGCACGACCAGAAACCTGCACAGGTCCAATCCAAGTCAAATTTCAACAATTTTTTTGCCAATCGACTATCTCGATGAAATTTATTCATCCAATTCATCAATTACAACCATAAACATGTTATAAAACCACTATCAACATGAATATGATGATTTTCACCAAAATTATGCAAACACCACCAAAATCATGATAAATGAACAAATGCATATAATTATGGATCTAGCTTGCATAAACATATGAAAAGATATGGAAATTACTAGTTTTAAGTTGCTAAGTTAGATCCTATGGCGATTCACATGAAAATAAGCTTACCATGGTGCAGATTTAGGAAAAATCGATTTAAAATGATGAAAATATGTGCATACAACTCATATACTTAATTGAATCCGCATGAGGGATGCATATCACTCACCAATTCTCCAAAACAAATCAAAAGCAATAATTATGATTCCGAACAGTGAAGAATTTTCTTATACTCTTCGATTCAATGAATCCTCTCTTGAAATGGCGTAGATTTAGCTTCAACCAATGTAGATCTTCGATTCTCTAAGCTTCAATGGTGGAAAGGTGTAGGCAATGGAGGAATGGAGGACCTCTAGCTCTTCCAAATGAGAAAATGGAGAAAGTAAACTCTTCTCCATGCCTCCTACCCCCTATTTATAGCCTTCCACCAGCCCACTAATGGGCCTCCCCAAATCAGCCTATTATGACTTACCAAACCTGAACAACCAGCTGTGAAACCTTAAAACAACGATTCCTCCCAAACTGTTGAACCTAAACTTTAACATAACCACTCTATGGAAAGGGAAACACCATTTCCTTTCCAATGACACCGATCTTAACACCTAATTCGATCTGAGTCAAAAATTATTCCCGGTACAAGACTGACATGGGAAAAATGATCACAAACAAAATTGGTAAAAATTATGGACATGTCTGCCATCCCCATAAGAAACATATTAAAATATAAAAATGATCCAACGCTCAGGGAATAAAATAAAAATATTTTATGGCTCTTCGATACCTAAAAATGTGGGTTGTTACAGAGCATGCATAGATTAAAATTTAAAAACCATGTCTACACAAAACTAGGCCTTTATAAAACCATTTTCGAAACCATATTTCTTAATTTTCGAAGCCAATTTTATTTTCTCCAAATAGTTTTAAAAACAAAATTTCCTTAAATACAAGGCTAAGAACTCAATTATATGTTTCAATAAATGTAGGTTTGGAAATTCAATGAAGTAACAAATCGATATACCTTGAGATTACATTTCCGAAGTGGATACGATATGATAACATGGACTTTTCCCGTTTTAGATCGAGTAATGGCCTTAACCAGAGCTACTAAACAAAACCAGAAACCAAATTTGTGACTATCTCAGTTATAGCTAGATTTTTATATTATATATATATATATATATTATTATTCCAGTCTCCAAACTTGAATCAACGGAATTCACTATATGTCATTCTCATGCTCTTCACAACGAGATTGCCAGTGTTCTATGTGGTAAGGCAGAATTGGCTAGAAGCCCGAACTCAATGTATTTCAATTCTTAGTTGCTTAAAGCCCATTTTATATAATTAGGCCCATGAATAATTCATTATTGAAATAAATTAAAGTCAAGTAAGAAAGACGAAGAAAAACAGAAAAGAATATTGAATTACGTTCTCTCACGAATCCTAATTTAACTAATTTCTCCGATCATTTAACCTAAGCTCTGATACCAAATGTAACACCCCACACTTTTTTGAGCCCAAATTTCATCGAAAATCAAAACTCGAACACATCCAATCTTGGGGCGTGTAAATCTGGTACCTGAAAATAAATGAGCATGAGCATAATCAGAGTACGACAAGATAACTCACAACGGAAACAAAATAGGATAAACTAGTATTAATTCAAGTAACTACTTTTTTAAGTAAGTTACTTTGCCAATACCGAGCATGAGAGAGAACGAGAACAGAAAGCCAAACTAAAACACTTGTGAGAACCCGACCTTCTCTAGAAAAGCTAGGTGGTTCTAATGAGGAGGAGGCTCAAAATAATAAAATTCTGGTGAACATGAAATGTATAACACATATTATAATACACAAACGTATCTCGTTTGGTTCAACCCAAGATGTATGCCTACCAAGTTTAGTGATTCTAGCCTAAACTTGTAAATGTTTATGCACGACCCTACTACTCTTTACACAGTAGTGTTCCAAGCTATGATACCAAGATAGAATGTTTCACACATATATTTAGGAAGCCTTTATACCATAATTTAGCTGATTATTAGAACGAGAAGTGAACCCCTAACTACGGAGTTTATATATATGTATATATATACCTTTCCATCCACTTACCCTTTATTGTTTTCCACCTCACTATCAATGATAGATAGGGTGGATTCTCCCGATCACTTAAGACCCTAGGAGGACTTATTGGTCGACGGACTTATTGGTCGCACTTGTTTCGCATTCTTATAAACTAGAGAACACTAGCTATAGTCACTACTAGTTGAGGCTTCAATTATTCACGCATATACCCTTGCTGTATATAAGATGAGAGATGGTATTTTATCGCTCGCCATACCTTCTAGTTGACCTTATTGGATAACCCCCTTAGTCGCTTACTACTTCCCATATGGTAGGTAGCCATATCTGACGTTTTTAGTTTCCAGGTTTAGGTACCCCCCACAAATTTACGTCATTTAAGACCCCTAAACTGAAAGACCTACTCCTTGGTGGACTCTTCAACCCCAGCCACTTAAAACCCAGGAAGCGGACTATATGCAAAGGTTATTAGGTTCGTACCCCATAAGCCCTTAGTACCTTTCCCTATTGGGATAAAGTGGGCTACATCATTACGTCCTTTCTGTTTAGTTATTCTCCACGGAAATATTATATGCATAAGATTTATTATCGTCATGAGTTCCTATGGTTATAATATCTTTACATTATTAACCTACTAAGTCCAACTCTACTTTTAAATGTAAATTCTATATTCATTAATATAAATAAGGAAAGTTATATCCTCTTTATCCTAGGATATTTATTTAATTACTTTCCTTAATTGGACTTAGTATTTAAACAACAATTAATATCCATAAATCCCCTTATTACACCCATTTACTTCTTATTTCTTTACTTATTGTCCTTTATGACCATAACAGTCATATTTTCTTTGGGCAACCATTTATTAGTCCCAAGGTATCTACTTGTTGTACCCCAACAGACAATTACTATTACTATTATTATTATTTATTTATTTGTTTCTTGTTATATTATTTCTATTTATGAACTAGACCTCTCACATTAAGTTGACCGCTTGTGGATGCTGGATTGGTCGGTCGGTTCTGGGCAGGCTTTTACCATAAGCTGAACTTAACCTCGTGCTCTGGTACATTTATATTTATGCATTAGACCCCTCACATTAAGCTGACCACCTATGGATGTTAGTTTTGCCGGTCAGTTCCGCGTAGACTTCTACCACAAGTTAAGCTTAACCTCGTGTCTAAATGCGGTTATAATTCAAATTTCCTAATTGGGGTGTACAACATTAATCCTAATTAATTTAGAAATTGTTACCATTATCATATTGTATTTACTTTCCTCAATCAACATTATGTACAATTGTTACTTATTAATTTGCGGTCCCATTTATAGCAATAAATTATATTAACTGCTATAATGGTCACCACAAATATATTAATTCAATATGGATTACATTTTCATATAATTCCTTAGTTGAACATCATTTAAACGTTCAAAACATTCAATATAATGTATATTTTATCGATTTACGCTGATTTGGATGGATAATATGTATTTTTTGTATTTTTTGTTTTCGAGCGGTCAACGTAGTTGTCTTTTATTATTACAATTATTATTATTGTTTTTAAGTTTAATGATTTGGTTTAATCAATAACCAGACATTCCTCTTTACATTCAATCTTTCCAAAAGGTTTAAATCTTCCGAAAAGACCATTAACTGTAATTATTATAAATTATGCCTAATTAGTGGATAGACATATTTCAAATTCACAGTATATATATATATGTTTGTATATTTTTTAGAATAGTTGATGCAAACTACGCACAAATATGTATATGTATATTTATATGTATGTTTGCACCACTTTTCCCTTTTCAATCTTTTGTCATATCTCTTGTGAATTCAAAATAACATCTTTTTATTCAAAAAGAGGAAAACAACATATTAAAAACAAGTAAGCCAAAACCCAACAACATTGAATGCAAATAGGTATAATTCTTTTAAAATCTCAATCACACAATTTAACATTTTATCCAATATTCACATAATTTATTATTCAACACTAAAAATAGATATCTGGAATATAGTTACATCTAAATGGTGTTTAATGGCACAAATTTCCAGATCTAAGTGCTTTGCAACATCCACAACACATTTTACAGCATAATTGCAGGAAATATATATAAACAAATTTAAGAATCCCACAATTAATATTGTGCCTAACCACAATTCACAAAATGCAAGTTTTAAATGTTTATAATCTGATCTGATGGGTATCAATCCAATTACAACAATTTAGTGAACATATTTAATAGAAATAGGCATAAAAATTTAGATCTAATTCAAACGTAATAGATAGGCTAATATAACTGTGTTCATAAATTTCCCACTCACCTTAAAGCATTCAAATCCAAAGTTTGAACCTTTTAGGCCTACAATTTCCAAATTCATATAAATCTACAATTTATCTGAAAATGGGACAATATCAGATCTGTAGATATGTAAGTAAATAAGAAGAGAGGAGAGAATCTGATTTGGAGCGTCAATTTGAATTCTTTTCCATTGGGTCTAATAATCCTATCAGTTCTTTATGATTTGGATTTGATTTGTTGTATAAATATATTTTTGTTTAAGAAATTAGGTTTGATGAGGGAGGAATATAGCAGAGCTCCACTACTGCTACAGATTCGCATGGAAAAGAATGAGGCCTTACCCTTTTATTTATAGGAGTGGAATTGGCCTTGAACCTTTAGATCTATTTTAATTAACATCCGTCAATTCGTAAAAATGTATAATAACTTAACCTTATAAAACCTAGCCGTCACTGGGCGTTTCGACGCCCAGTGTGTAATAACCCGGAAAATGTGAACTAGTTTAAAATTTTTAAATTAGGTTATTACCAAAGAATTTGAATAATTTAAATAGCCTATTTCCATAAAATATAGAATTGGGTATAATATTGCAGTTTGAAATTTTGAATACAAACTTTGTCTGACTATACCGGGTGGAAAATATAACGGATTTTAACGAAACTGAAAATATTTAAATCTGTTTATCAATACCTTTCTAACGAATCTGAAAAATCGAAGTTTCATAACGGAAATCAAAAGTTATGGCCAAATGAATTTTCAGAAAGGTCGCTATATAGTATATATAGCCCTTGAAAATTAAGATTTTGCATACGACCTCGGAATTCGACGAAACCACTTTTGTTGGGTCCGGGATGTCAAATTATTGCTAATTTTCAAATTTCATAATTTTTGAAGCTAGTATGTGAGCGGGGCAAAAGAAAATGTGTTTGGTCAAATTCTGTTAAAATGGGTCGACCTAAAAATGGCCGTTTTTCAAACGAGCTCAGAATTTGACGAAACTGGTTTTGTTAGGACCGTATCGTCAAAACAAAGCTAGATTTATTTTTCTGGAATTTTTCGATTCAGTTTGTGGCCCTGGCAAATTGAAATGTACGTTTAAATTAAATATCGAATGTTTTATATTTTAATTTGAAAAATAACCGACTGTAACAGTCGAAATGGCCAACGAAACATATCCCATTGTGTCCGGAATGGGGGTATTTAGCTAGGGGTGACAGTCGTTGGGTTTAAAATGGAGTCCATTTGCAAAAACACTATTTAAAATTTCCTATAAAGCATGGACCAATAGGAATTTTTCATTACAAAAAATAAAAAAATAAAATCCCAAAACCCTAGCCGCCAGAGACGAAACCGACGATCCTCGTTGCTCCACGCTTCTCCTCCCTTTTCCAATCGCCACAGGCGACGCTAGGCCGCGCCACCACCACCAGTCGACAGCCCTTCGCCTCCTCTCCACATCCGACCAAACGCCGCCCCCTATCGTCAGCTCCTTCACCTGAACGACGTCGAGGAAGTCGTCGACTTCTCAGAGCCGCCGCCGCCTCGATTCGCCATCGCACCCCCTCAAACTACCAGTGCCGGAAAGCTCTTCCCTCCCTCGACGACGTCCAACAGTCTGATCATCCTATAGAGCAACGAATCAAGAGAAAAATTCAAACCTAAATTTGAGCAGGTTTGAAAACTAACGGCTTATATAATTTTAAACTGTTTTAACACTATAAAGCGTTGCAAAGCTTTGAAAAATA
The DNA here is from genome assembly GCA_030737875.1 of Allium sativum. Lineage (NCBI taxonomy): Eukaryota > Viridiplantae > Streptophyta > Magnoliopsida > Asparagales > Amaryllidaceae > Allium > Allium sativum. The sequence goes on along the minus strand of CM060913.1, from coordinate 470,663,883 downwards.
ATATCTTTTTCGTTCTTTAACAAAATTCGATGAAATAGGAGACACCGTGACCGCAAGGAGGCTCTCTACATTCTAGAAGAAGCCGCGGATTTTTCTGACCTTCCTACGATTTTTAGCACCGCAATAACCAATGTGAGGAATCTAAACTATTTGTGTGAATGAAATCGCATTGTATAAATTATATAAGCGAAGTGTAAATTATATACGCATTGTATACCTCATGTACATGTGTTGTATAAGTTATATTAGCGATGTATAAATTATACAAGCGTTGAATGAAACATATATGCTTTGAATTGTGATGAAATGCAAGTGTATTATTATATTATATATATATACACTCCCCTCGTCCATAGACCATGGACGATATTTATTGCTTGTGATTGACGTGATATTATATGGTATGACGAATGGTTGGAAATAATTGTTTGTGGTTGATATTATGGTTGAAAGATACCTTTGTGGTTGAAAAATACCCTCTTGTGGTTGAAACAAAATAGAATAGGATTGTGGAATTGAAAATAAAACATGCCGCCTGCGTGCGAACTAGATGCATGATCCCCATTGTCAAAAACCGCGAGGTTTTAAGGTAGAGCGAGGAGCCGTACTAGGGACGGTCCCGGTTTTAACTACCCTGCCGTTATGGTGCCGAAATTTTCTGAAATGTTTATGTGTTTGAATAATTTTCATTCATTGAAATAAATTACATAAACTATATCGAATATTCATGTGTTGAGTTGCAATTCATTCGTTGAGTTGAAGTTCATGTGTTGAATATTATTTGAATTTAAACAAATGGCTTTAGCGATAAAAATCACATTTTTATATATATACAAACTATATAGAATATTCATGTGTTGAATTGCAATTCATTCGTTGAGTTGAAGTTCATGTGTTGAGTGTTATCATCCTTTAAAAATAAAATGAATCGACAATGAAAACTATATTTTTATAGTGAATATGAAGTGTTAAAAATACACATGTGTCGAATAAATATTTTTGATGATAAAAATATTCCTTTTATCATGTATACGCTTAGTTAAAAATACACATGTATCGAATAAATATTTTTGATGATAAAAATATTCCTTTATCATGTGTAGGCTTAGTTAAAAATACACATGTGTTGAAATAAATAATAGTTTGCTAGAAATATTATTATTAGCTTTGTTCGGCATATATATACATGTGTTGAACAGGAAAAATGGATTAGCTGTAGAGTAAAGAAATTATTTGCGTGCCCGACAAATAGGTAAACCTTGATGAGTTGGCTGCGCAATTTTATTTATATATCAACTCCTGTGAATGCCATTGGATGTGGAGTGCTGGTTTTTCAGTGTGAAATAATAAATAACGCCATAGGATAGTAACAATTAATTTTGAACTACACTACATGGCATACTTCTTGACGATAGACATACTTCATCATATTCCACATAAGCAATTGGAGCTTGTGTGACGAGGTGGAAGATTTACCATACAAGCAAGAGGCTTGTATGGCGATGACTATGTACTACAGGTTGAACTGATAACTGATATGGACTATATAAATTATAACGATAAATTGCCAGATTAATAAAAACCCCACACGGGTCTGGAGTTGACAATAATCACGTCACTCTAGTTATTAGATACGGCACATGGACTATTTATTTCCACACGGAAACGGGGTGATGGGAATTTATTCTCTGGAGTGATTATCAGTACATGCTCCCCCGTAAACACCAGAATATATCACTATAAATATGTGAATGCTTTTTAGGATTTATTGGGTACCTAATACGGCCCAATAAATTTCCAAACCCCTCCCCGTACAAAGGAGGTTATGGCGAAATTTTTCGAAATCTTAAGGCGTTAGTGAAATATTTGAAGTGAAAACGAAGTTGAAAATATAGAATGAACTATAGTTGAAATTATAGATTGAACTATATATATATATATATATAAATATAAATGTAATTAAAAGGAATAGAGGCCGTGCAGTTCGCGTTTCGGAATCGTAATTTGAAATGATTAGTACGAGAAATCCGACCATCGGATTTTCCCGAAACCGCAACCGCTGGGTTCGCCTTGGAAATATCTTTCCAACGGCACCAACCTTGTGAAAATCCAACGGTTGGATTGTCCGGAATGTTTAATTCAAATCTGAAGAAAAACAGCGCCAGAATCGTTTATATTTATATATAAATATAAATATAATTAAATTAAATCGAATAACGACGCTGTAGTTCGAATTTTGAAACTGTAACTTCAAACAACTAGTGTGGAAGATCCGACCGTCGGATTTTCACGAAACTGGAACCATTGGGTTCGCTTTGGGATTATCTTCCCACTGATATAGACTTTGTAGAAATCCAACGGTTAGATTTTCCGATATGTGTAAAACAAATTAAGGGAAAAACAGCGCCAGTGCCACGGCACGACCTGAAACATCGTTTAATTAAATATGGCCATTTTTAAATAAATAAAAATGGCGAAAAATCGTTATAAAATATTATAAGCAATATGGATGGAAAATAAACCAATTGGGCTTGGATTGTTTGATATTTGATGGTTGTATGTGTATGACATGAAAATAACACTAAAGAACCGAAAGATGGATGTCGAATAATATAACCATAAAATGAATCGATTTAAATTCTAATGACGTGAATTATTTGAAAAGGCCGAGCTAACCCTCATTTCAAATAATTTATCGAGCGATTCGAATTGGAAAATGCAAAGACGATTCAAGACCGACGATCTTCGTATCGGTTGGATGGGCGCTACTGAGGTTCCTAACCGGAGTAGCTACCGGAAAGGGACGGAAGTAGTAACCGTCTGAACGTATGTGTTGATTGGACGGATATACGAGGAATTTGATGCCTCCGGTTTCGTTCAGATCCAGAACGGACTTGTAAATGGACTGTGTGTCCGACATTGGATTTTGTTCTATACTGATTGATCTCTGTTAAATATATATCTGTTTGGCGGCGGAGAATTTATTCTTTTGCTTAACGCCCTTCTCTGAGACGTACGAGCTTAGAGGTTATATATCGATGGAAATCAATCGTATGGAGTGGACTGCCTATGTGGCATGCCAAGATGTTGTGATCAAGGCTTCTGTTGCAAAGTAAAGTCTTGTGGATGATGATCAAAGCAAGGTCTACATGGCCTTGCTTTGTGTATTTCGTAGATTCGCGAGCCTCACACCCCAGTATGAGTTAAAAAGGGATACGGACCGCTGGGAGAGCACGACGTTTCTTTCTAGCTATGGTGGTGTCAGTGACTTACCAGCCCTGACATATATATCTACTTTTCACCTTTGTGGTTGTTGGAATGCGAGGCGCCTCGATTATAGGTCTGTAAGGACCGGGAAGCGTGTGTTCAGGAATTGCCAATCCTCAAACGTAAGAGAGGACCGGCCCAGCCGCATCCAGGGGTTACCCAGAGTGCGTAGTCCCGAGGCATTTGCTAGAGTGTCTCGAAGCGGAGAGGAGCTTGCCCCTTGCCTCGACTCATGACGGAAATCCAATTTCCAATACGAGATAATGGATTCGATTGTAACTTATATATGGCGACATAGTGGCATGGGACGCTCATGTCGCCTATGATTGATATTTATGATGTTGTTCGTTTTTGAAACATATATGCACTAGTAATAATATCAATTGATTTTGATTTATACGTATCAAGCATATTTGGCCCTTATAAGGTAAAACTCTATCCTCCGGCTTGCGTTGCATTGTGTGATGGGACCTGAGTCTTATAATGGCTTCATTCTTTCAAAAAGCATTGCGTTGTTTTAAAAAGAATTTACTTTGTTTTAAATGCACTAGCAATCACTGGAGTAAACCCGTTCCGCGAAAGTGGCATGGTCCTATGATTTGCTATTTACTATTGTTTAACTGTTAAATAGATTCCTCATACCAGTCCCCATGACTGACTCGTTGTTTGTTTCACTTTGCAAACGCGGGTGCCCTTATTTTCACACGGGCAGCCTAGTACACAGGTGATAGGTTGTTTTTGACTCTGCACTGCTGCATAGAGTGCATTTTTGGCTCATGGCGAGACTGACTTCACAGTGACGACTTTGACATTTTTCCGCCATTACTGTACTTATATTATGATTCCGCCACGGGCGATGCAGACTGATTTACTTTCCGTATTTCTTACTATATGTATATGTATTCCGCCTTTGGCGATGATGACTGATCACTTTCCTTTTATTTACTAAGTTATATCCCACGTTATGTTATTCTGATATTCCTACATGTTGTGATTCCGCTGTCATATCCATGTAAAATTATTTTATTCATTGTTTCTGCTATTATCTGTACTCTACTATGATGATTAATGTGTTATTTCCCTATGATTATCCTTAATACCGCCCCTCGGATTTTGGGATCGTCACAGTTGGTATCAGAGCTTTGGTTAACCTTAGTTCCGGGATCTAACACATTAAACACCTCGTCAGAATAGAATCAGTAGTGTTCTAATGCGAGTAGCTCATTAGAGATAGGATTAGCATTGTCCTAGAATGAGCTAAGAAGATTAGCAAAACAATTTGATCAGTACATAATCATTATCTTTCCTTGTATTCCCTTGCTTTATCATTTATGAAAATTATCAAATCTATGAGCTTGACTCTTTTCTTGCTTATACAGTTCTCTTAGATGGCCACGCGAGGAGCAGCAGCTAGAGGAGGCCGTGGAGGCCGAGGAGATGCAGCAGGAGGACGGGGGAATATCCCCGTAGTAGTGGAAGGCCCTATTGTTCAGCCACCAGCACCAGAAGACTTTGAGCTAGATAAAGTAGCAAGGAGGTACAGAAATCTTGGGGGAAAACCTTTTACTGGCACTGGCACAGTGACCGAGGCAATAGCTTGGCTGAAAACCTGTGAGAAAATCTTTGAAGGCATGGGTATGGGAACCAACAACAAAGCCCGACTTGGTATTTGGCTCCTTCAGGAGGAAGCAGAGCTGTGGTGGGATGCCATTACCTCAGCGGATGCAGCTGGTACTATCAGGACTTGAGAGCAATTTAAAGCTATGTTCATTGAGAAGTTTGTACCTGAACAGGCTCTAGAGAGGATGCGAGAGCAGTTTGCTAATCTCCAGCAAGGGGATCTCTCTATTCAGGATTATCTAAATAAGTTCACCCAATTGTCGCGCTATGCTCCAGAGCTGATTACGACCAACAAAGCAAAGAACAAGAGATTCATATTTGGGCTGAAGCGTAAGTACCACGATAGAGCTATGAGCAACATCAAACTCTCCTTTACAGAACTAGTAGAGATGGCTTGCAATTACGAAGACATGGATGAGAGGCACGCTAGCCAAGACCGCGCCAAAAACCAAGCTGGAAATAAGCGCAAGGCTTCAACAGATCAACCCGAATCTAGCATTACCGCGGCCGCTACTCAGAAACCTGCAAAGATCCCAAAAGGAAATTGCTACAACTGCGGGAAGCCAGGTCACTTTTCTAATGTATGCAAAGCCCCGAGGAAGCCAAAGGCAAATGACTCAGCCGAATGCTACAACTGCCATAAGAAGGGGCACTATAGCAGGAACTGTCCTCTGAAGCAGAATGCACAAGTGGCTCATGTCTATGACGGGAAGACCCCGCCAGCTACCACCGATGGATCAGGTAAACCCGACGTCTTGGGAGGTACCCTTACCATTAAAAATATTCCTGTTTCTGTACTTTTTGATACTGGTGCATCACGTAGCTTCATTTCTGGTAACATTGTTCACAAGTTAAAATTGAAACGAAGAAAGCTTAGAGAACCAATTAAAGTTCAAAACCCGATAGGAGGTTCTGTTAGTCTCGGTATGTATTGTAAAGTATCTATTTCCTTTTCTCGATACCGATTTCCTTTTGATTCGATTGTCATGGACCTTTCCGAATTTGATGTTATACTGGGGCTAGATTGGTTGACAAAATAAGGCCGAAGTTAGATGTGCCGAAAGAATCGTTAAAGTCGAAATGAAGCTTGGACCTATATATATACCATCCCAGAGCTCAGAAGAGAAATACTTGATGAGTGCCACAAGTCCAAGTTAAGTATCCATCCTAGTGTGAGCAAAATGTATAATGATATCAAACGCACATTCTGGTGGAGAGCTATGAAAAGAGATATCTCATTATATGTCAGCAGATGCCCCACTTGTCAGCTAGTTAAGAGTGATCAGCAGAAATTGGCTGGATTATTACAACCATTAGAAATTCCAGGTTGGAAGTGGGAACAAATCTCGATGGATTTCATCGATGGCCTGCCTCGAACTAAGAAAGGAAACGACAGTATATGGGTAATCGTAGATCGCTTCACGAAGACTGCCCATTTTATACCTGTCCGATCCAACAGAATGGCTCAAAGTCTAGCACAGATTTACTTCAGAGAAATAGTTAAACTACATGGAGTGCCGCTCAATATAGTCAGCGATAGAGATCCCCTGTTTACTAGCAAATTCTAGGAAGCATTCTAGGAAGAATTGGGAACCAAATTAAATCTAAGCACCGCTTATTACCCACAGACAGATGGCCAAACTGAGCGGGTGAATAGAATTTTAGAAGATTTGTTGCGGGCTTGCGTTATAGATTTTGGAGGTTCATGGGAAGATCATTTACATTTAGCAGAATTCTCTTACAACAATAGCTATCAAGCAAGTTTGGGAATGTCTCCATTTGAAGCATTATACGGTAGACCGTGCAGATCTCCCGCATGTTGGGTAGAACCTGGCAACAGACTTGTGTTAGGGCCCGATATGATTCGAGAAGCATCGGATAAAGTCGATTTCATTAAGAAGCGATTAAAAACCGCACAGAGCCGACATAAAAGTTATGCTGATGCGAGAAGAAGGGATATATCGTTTGTCGTTGGCGATTATGTTTATTTAAGAGTTTCTCCAATGCGAGGAGTAATCAGATTTGCCAAGACTGGGAAGTTGGCACCGAGATTTATTGGTCCCTTTCCTATACTTGAACGGATTGGAACTCTTGCATATAGGGTTTCATTACCTAATTGGTTGCCTGGTATACATGATGTGTTCCACGTGTCTCAACTCAGAAAACATGTTCATGATCCCGACCTTATTGTGGAAGAAGCAGCGCAACATGATATTGACATAACTCCAGAATTAGCACTCAAGAGAGAGCCATTAAAGATAGTTGACAAAGAAACTAGAGAGCTGAGGAGGAAAAAGATTCGTTTAGTCAAAGTGCAGTGGAGTAGTGATCCTAGAGACTGTACTTGGGAAACTGGGGAAAGCATTAAACAAGCTTATCCCAAATGCAGAGTGGACATCTCTGACTAACTCCGGTGCAAGGTACTTTTACAATACTTTGCATTTACATTTTGTTTCCTACTTAGCTGTTATTTCCTTTTCGAGGACGAAAAGTTTTAAGTGGGGGAGATTGTAATAACCCGGAAAATGTGAACCAGTTTAAAATTTTTAAATTAGGTTATTACCAAAGAATTTGAATAATTTAAATAGCCTATTTCCATAAAATATAGAATTGGGTATAATATTGCAGTTTGAAATTTTGAATACAAACTTTGTCTGACTATACCGGGTGGAAAATATAACGGATTTTAACGAAACTGAAAATATTTAAATATGTTTATCAATACCTTTCTAACGAATCTAAAAAATCGAAGTTTCATAACGGAAATCAAAAGTTATGGCCAAATGAATTTTCAGAAAGGTCGCTATATAGTATATATAGCCCTTGAAAATTGAGATTTTGCATACGACCTCGGAATTCGACGAAACCACTTTTTTTGGGTCCGGGATGTCAAATTATTGCTAATTTTCAAATTTCGTAATTTTTGAAGCTAGTATGTGAGCGGGGCAAAAGAAAATGTGTTTGGTCAAATTCTGTTAAAATGGGTCGACCTAAAAATGGCCGTTTTTCAAACGAGCTCAGAATTTGACGAAACTGGTTTTGTTAGGACCGTATCGTCAAAACAAAGCTAGATTTATTTTTCTGGAATTTTTCGATTCAGTTTGTGGCCCTGGGAAATTGAAATGTATGTTTAAATTAAATATCGAATGTTTTATATTTTAATTTGAAAAATAACTGACTGTAACAGTCGAAATGGCCAACGAAACATATCCCATTGTGTCCGGAATGGGGGTATTTAGCTAGGGGCCACAGTCGTTGGGTTTAAAAAGAGTCCGTTTGCAAAAACACTATTTAAAATTTCCTATAAAGCATGGACCAATAGGAATTTTTCATTAAAAAAAATAAAAAAATAAAATCCCAAAACCCTAGCCGCCAGAGACGAAACCGACGATCCTCGTTGCTCCACGCTTCTCCTCCCTTTTCCGATCGCCACAGGCGACGCTAGGCCGCGCCACCACCACCAGTCGACAGCCCTTCGCCTCCTCTCCACATCCGACCAAACGCCGCCCCCTATCGTCAGCTCCTTCGCCTGAACGACGTCGAGGAAGTCGTCGACTTCCCAGAGCCGCCGCCGCCTCGATTCGCCATCGCACCCCCTCAAACTACCAGTGCCGGAAAGCTCTTCCCTCCCTCGACGACGTCCAACAGTCTGATCATCCTATAGAGCAACGAATCAAGAGAAAAATTCAAACCTAAATTTGAGCAGGTTTGAAAACTAACGGCTTATATAATTTTAAACTGTTTTAACACTATAAAGCGTTGCAAAGCTTTGAAAAATAATATCTTTTTCGTTCTTTAACGAAATTCGATGAAACAGGAGACACCGTGACCGCAAGGAGGCTCTCTACATTCTAGAAGAAGCCGCGGATTTTTCTGACCTTCCTACGATTTTTAGCACCGCAATAACCAATGTGAGGAATCTAAACTATTTGTGTGAATGAAATCGCATTGTATAAATTATATAAGCGAAGTGTAAATTATATACGCATTGTATACCTCATGTACATGTGTTGTATAAGTTATATTAGCGATGTATAAATTATACAAGCGTTGAATGAAACATGTATGCTTTGAATTGTGATGAAATGCAAGTGTATTATTATATTATATATATATACACTCCCCTCGTCCACAGACCATGGACGATATTTATTGCTTGTGATTGACGTGATATTATATGGTATGACGAATGGTTGGAAATAATTGTTTGTGGTTGATATTATGGTTGAAAGATACCTTTGTGGTTCAAAAATACCCTCTTGTGGTTGAAACAAAATAGAATAGGATTGTGGAATTGAAAATAAAACATGTCGCCTGCGTGCGAACTAGATGCATGATCCCCATTGTCAAAATCCGCGAGGTTTTAAGGTAGAGCGAGGAGCCGTACTAGGGACGGTCCCGGTTTTAACTACCCTGCCGTTATGCTGCCGAAATTTTCTGAAATATTTATGTGTTGGGTCGACCTAAAAATGGCCGTTTTTCAAACGAGCTCAGAATTTGACGAAACTGGTTTTGTTAGGACCGTATCGTCAAAACAAAGCTATATTTATTTTTCTGGAATTTTTCGATTCAGTTTGTGGCCCTGGCAAATTGAAATGTACGTTTAAATTAAATATCGAATGTTTTATATTTTAATTTGAAAAATAACTGACTGTAACAGTCGAAATGGCCAACGAAACATATCCCATTGTGTCCGGAATGGGGGTATTTAGCTAGGGGCGACAGTCGTTGGGTTTAAAAAGGAGTCCGTTTGCAAAAACACTATTTAAAATTTCCTATAAAGCATGGACCAATAGGAATTTTTCATTAAAAAAAAATCCCAAAACCCTAGCCGCCAGAGACGAAACCGACGATCCTCGTTGCTCCACGCTTCTCCTCCCTTTTCCGATCGCCACAGGCGACGCTAGGCCGCGCCACCACCACCAGTCGACAGCCCTTCGCCTCCTCTCCACATCCGACCAAACGCCACCCCATATCGTCAGCTCCTTCGCCTGAACGACGTTGAGGAAGTCGTCGACTTCCCAGAGCCGCCGCCGCCTCGATTCGCTATCGCACCCCCTCAAACTACCAGTGCCGAAAAGCTCTTCCCTCCCTCGACGACGTCCAACAGTCTGATCATCCTATAGAGCAACGAATCAAGAGAAAAATTCAAACCTAAATTTGAGCAGGTTTGAAAACTAACGGCTTATATAATTTTAAACTGTTTTAACACTATAAAGCGTTGCAAAGCTTTGAAAAATAATATCTTTTTCGTTCTTTAACGAAATTCGATGAAACAGGAGACACCGTGACCGCAAGGAGGCTCTCTACATTCTAGAAGAAGCCGCGGATTTTTCTGACCTTCCAACGATTTTTAGCACCGCAATAAACAATGTGAGGAATCTAAACTATTTGTGTGAATGAAATCGCGTTGTATAAATTATATAAGCGAAGTGTAAATTATATACGCATTGTATACCTCATGTACATGTGTTGTATAAGTTATATTAGCGATGTATAAATTATACAAGCGTTGAATGAAACATATATGCTTTGAATTGTGATGAAATGCAAGTGTATTATTATATTATATATATATACACTCCCCTCGTCCACAGACCATGGACGATATTTATTGCTTGTGATTGACGTGATATTATATGGTATGACGAATGGTTGGAAATAATTGTTTGTGGTTGATATTATGGTTGAAAGATACCTTTGTGGTTGAAAAATACCCTCTTGTGGTTGAAACAAAATAGAATAGGATTGTGGAATTGAAAATAAAACATGCCGCCTACGTGCGAAGTAGATGCATGATCCCCATTGTCAAAAACCGCGAGGTTTTAAGGTAGAGCGAGGAGCCGTACTAGGGACGGTCCAGGTTTTAACTACCCTGCCGTTATGCTGCCGAAATTTTCTGAAATATTTATGTGTTAGAATAATTTTCATTCGTTGAAATAAATTACATAAACTATATCGAATATTCATGTGTTGAGTTGCAATTCATTCGTTGAGTTGAAGTTCATGTGTTGAATATTATTTGAATTTAAACAAATGGCTTTAGCGATAAAAATCACATTTTTATATATATACAAACTATATAGAATATTCATGTGTTGAATTGCAATTCATTCGTTGAGTTGAAGTTCATGTGTTGAGTGTTATCATCCTTTAAAAATAAAATGAATCGACAATGAAAACTATATTTTTATAGTGAATATGAAGTGTTAAAAATACACATGTGTCGAATAAATATTTTTGATGATAAAAATATTCCTTTTATCATGTATACGCTTAGTTAAAAATACACATGTATCGAATAAATATTTTTGATGATAAAAATATTCCTTTATCATGTGTAGGCTTAGTTAAAAATACACATGTGTTGAAATAAATAATAGTTTGCTAGAAATATTATTATTAGCTTTGTTCGGCATATATATACATGTGTTGAACAGGAAAAATGGATTAGCTGTAGAATAAAGAAATTATTTGCGTGCCCGACAAATAGGTAAACCTTGATGAGTTGGCTGCGCAATTTTATTTATATATCAACTCCTGTGAATGCCATGGATGCGGAGTGCTGGTTTTTCTGTGTGAAATAATAAATAACGCCATAGGATAGTAACAATTAATTTTGAACTACACTACATGGCATACTTCTTGATGATTGGCATACTTCATCATATTCCACATAAGCAATTGGAGCTTGTGTGACGAGGTGGAAGATTTACCATACAAGCAAGAGGCTTGTATGGCGAAGACTATGTACTACAGGTTGAACTGATGACTGATATGGACTATATAAATTATAACGATAAATTGCCAGATTAATAAAAAAACCCACACGGGTCTGGAGTTGACAATAATCACGTCACTCTAGTTATTAGATACGGCACATGGACTATTTATTTCCACACGGAAACGGGGTGACGGGAATTTATTCTCTGGAGTGATTATCAGTACATGCTCCCCCGTAAACACCAGAATATATCACTACAAATATGTGAATGCTTTTTAGGATTTATTGGGTACCTAATACGGCCCAATAAATTTCCAAACCCCTCCCCGTACAAAGGAGGTTATGGCGAAATTTTTCGAAATCTTAAGGCGTTAGTGAAATATTTGAAGTGAAAACGAAGTTGAAAATATAGAATGAACTATAGTTGAAATTATAGATTGAACTATATTTATATATATAAATATAAATGTAATTAAAAGGAATAGAGGCCGTGCAGTTCGCGTTTCGGAATCGTAATTTGAAATGATTAGTACGAGAAATCCGACCATCGGATTTTCCCGAAACCGCAACGCCTGGGTTCGCCTTGGAAATATCTTTCCAACGGCACCAACCTTGTGAAAATCCAACAGTTGGATTGTCCGGAATGTTTAATTCAAATCTGAAGAAAAACAGCGCCAGAATCGTTTATATTTATATATAAATATAAATATAATTAAATTAAATCGAATAACGACGCTGTAGTTCGAATTTTGAAACTGTAACTTCAAACGACTAGTGTGGAAGATCCGACCGTCGGATTTTTCATGAAACTGGAACCGTTGGGTTCGCTTTGGGAATATCTTCCCAATGATATAGACTTTGTAGAAATCCAACAGTTAGATTTTCCGATATGTGTAAAACAAATTAAGGGAAAAACAGCGCCAGTGCCACGGCACGACGTGAAACGTCGTTTAATTAAATATGGCCATTTTTAAATAAATAAAAATGGCGAAAAATCGTTATAAAATATTATAAGCAATATGGATGGAAAATAAACCAATTGGGCTTGGATTGTTTGATATTTGATGGTTGTATGTGTATGACATGAAAATAACACTAAAGAACCGAAAGATGGATGTCGAATAATATAACCATAAAATGAATCGATTTAAATTCTAATGACGTGAATTATTTGAAAAGGCCGAGCTAACCCTCATTTCAAAAAATTTATCGAGCGATTCGAATTGGAAAATGCAAAGACGATTCAAGACCGACGATCTTCGTATCGGTTGGATGGGGGCTACTGAGGTTCCTAACCGGAGTAGCTACCGGAAAGGGACGGAAGTAGTAACCGTCTGAACGTATGTGTTGATTGGACGGATATACGAGGAATTTGACGCCTCCGGTTTCGTTCAGACCCAGAACGGACTTGTAAATGGACTGTGTGTCTGACATTGGATTTTATTCTATACTGATTGATCTCTGTTAAATATATATCTGTTTGGCGGCGGAGAATTTATTCTTTTGCTTAACGCCCTTCTCTGAGACGTACGAGCTTAGAGGTTATATATCGATGGAAATCAATCGTATGGAGTGGACTGCCTATGTGGCATGCCAAGATGCTGTGATCAAGGCTTCTGTTGCAAAGCAAAGTCTTGTGGATGATGATCAAAGCAAGGTCTACGTGGCCTTGCTTTGTGTATTTTGTAGATTCGCGAGCCTCACACCCCGGTATGAGTTAAAAAGGGGATACGGACCGCTGGGAGAGCACGACGTTTCTTTCTAGCTATGGTGGTGTCAATGACTTACCAGCCCTGACATATATATCTACTTTTCACCTTTGTGGTTGTTGGAATGCGAGGCGCCTCGATTATAGGTCTGTAAGGACCGGGAAGCGTGTGTTCAGGAATTGCCAATCCTCAAACGTAAGAGAGGACCGGCCCAGCCGCATCCAGGGGTTACCCAGAGTGCGTAGTCCCGAGGCATTTGCTAGAGTGTCTCGAAGCAGAGAGGAGCTTGCCCCTTGCCTCGACTCATGATGGAAATCCAATTTCCAATACGAGATAACGGATTCGATTGCAACTTATATATGGCGACATAGTGGCATGGGACGCTCATGTCGCCTATGATTGATATTTATGATGTTGTTCGTTTTTGAAACATATATGCACTAGTAATAATATCAATTGATTTTGCTTTATACGTATCAAGCATATTTGGCCCTTATAAGGTAAAACTCTATCCTCCGGCTTGCGTTGCATTGTGTGATGGGACCTGAGTCTTATAATGGCTTTATTCTTTCAAAAAGCATTGCGTTGTTTTAAAAAGAATTTACTTTGTTTTAAATGCACTAGCAATCACTGGAGTAAACCCGTTCCGCGAAAGTGGCGTGGTCCTATGATTTGCTATTTACTATTGTTTAACTGTTAAATAGATTGCTCATACCAGTCCCCATGACTGACTCGTTGTTTGTTTCACTTTGCAAACGCGGGTGCCCTTATTTTCACATGGGCAGCCTAGTACACAGGTGACAGGTTGTTTTTGGCTCTGCACTGCTGCATAGAGTGCATTTTTGGCTCATGGTGAGACTGACTTCACAGTGACGACTTTGACATTTTTCCGCCATTACTGTACTTATATTATGATTCCGCCACGGGCGATGCAGACTGATTTACTTTCCGTATTTCTTACTATATGTATATGTATTCCGCCTTTGGCGATGATGACTGATCACTTTCCTTTTATTTACTAAGTTATATCCCACGTTATGCTATTCTGATATTCCTACATGTTGTGATTCCGCTGTCATATCCATGTAAAATTATTTTATTTATTGTTTCTGCTATTATCTGTACTCTGCTATGATGATTAATGTGTTATTTCCCTATGATTATCCTTAATACCGCCCCTCGGATTTTGGGATCGTCACACAGTGGGTCGAACTCTAGGGTCGACCGCTAGGGTCGTCAAATGCCCAGTTAGGCTAGTTTAATAAGGTACGCTATATTAAATTATTCTGATTTAATTATTTTCCATCCGTTATCGTATTTCGTCCGTAACTTTTTCATATGAACTCCGTTCGTGAAACTCCAAACATGAAAGTTGACCAGAATTCCGAGATGAATACATCGGTTAAAGTTTGGTGGTCAAATTCCATGGTATGTAGAAATTCCTATTTTCGAAATTCTAATAATTACTTCATATTGCCAAAATTCCGGGTTGTTACATATTCTGTTCTCATTTATATAATCAGTTATAATAGGTTATGTTCCTCGTTCATCACATTTTATTTGGTCCTTTAATGTTAAACAAACTCAAACTGTTGTACTTTTATCTATTTACTATCTTGTAAATTTTTACATATAACATTTATTTCCATTGCATATATATATATATATATTAATATATGTTTAAGCACCAGACCCCTCACATCAAGTTGACCAATTGTGGATGTTGGAATTGTCGGGCGGTTCCGGGCAGGCTTCTACCACAAGTTGAACTTAACCTCGTATCCTAATGCAGTTACATACAATTTCAATTATTATAAATTTTAAATGAAATTTAGGCTTCTTCATTATTCTTAAATTTTATGTAATTTTATTTACACTTTCTTTTCATAATAACACTCTTAAGAAAATATTCATCTATAGTGTAAATTCCATAATTACAGTGTTTATAGTAATTCCTAATTCAGACAGATGATTAATGGAAATAGGCTTTATAAAACAGAAATGTTCTCAACATGTTATATGCATAATTAATCTCACAATTATTCCCAATTTCACTGTAATTCACAATATCCAATTTTTCATTAACACTATTTTCTCCAACATAACCCCTTTTATTTGTAAATCTCACAAATTCATTATTACAAAAACTTTTAACAGGTTCAAAAAACAGATCTATACAACAGTATTGTTCACAACATAACTCAAAATTGAATTATACCACAATTATCACAATTCACATTTATTTAACGTGTTAAGAATGATGGGGACTGTACATGGTAAATATACCATTATTTGAAAGGTATAATTTAAATCTACTCACCTAACAACTTTCTAATCCATGAATCTGATCCAGATTTGTTGTTCCGTGGCATCCCTAACTAAATCTATTAATAAAACAATCACAGATTCACAAATCTGATGCTAAAAGAAGAGGTAAAGGAAGAGAAACCTAAATAAATCAGATTCAAAACCTAACTCACGCTGATTAAAATTCTGAACACCTATTTGTAGATTTACATTCTTTAATCTTTAAATATTGAACCAGAATTTCCTAAAACTAATATTCTAATTTTCTGAAAAGATTTGGAGGAAGAGGAGAATGGCAAAGCCTAGGCAGCATCACAGAAAATATGAGTTTAGAGCCAGGCCCTGCTGGTCTATTTATAGGTGTACAAGAAGGTCTGAACCATCAGATTAAATCAAATAAAATCTGAACCGCACACATCATAGATTACACTTCACAAAACACACCTGGACCACGCTCGGGTTGACCCCTAGGCCAAGCTGCTCTGTCGGTGGGTCGACCCATAATTCGACCCACGCGCAATGGGGTCGACCCATCTGGGTCCAGACATGTGTTGTTTGACGCTGTAATAGTTACACTTAATGTTTTAATTAAACATTGATTATTTTACCATTGTACTTCCTTTGATTTATTTTATAAATCTTATAAATAATGGTTAAGTTTTAATTTCAAATTTATGCGTGTATATATGCATTCCTTGCCTGTTAATTAATGCAATAAATACTGCCATCTATTAGTTGTTTTATTCCTTTTAATGCACTCTAATTTCAAAGGCAGTTAATTTATTTGTTCATTTTTCATTTATTATGCATTAGTTATATTCTGCACTTTAACTTGCACATTTTATCTCAACATTTGAATTCATGCATGTATATATATACATGTGTGTGTGTGCGTGCGTATGCACAACTTTTATTTCATTTTCAAATTTCAAATGGCGTTACGCCATCTTTTAATTATTACCTATTGTAGGTTTATTTTGGATTTCTCTTTCATATGTATATATTTATGCACACACATATGCATGTATACATATATTTTTATACTCACTTTTATGCATAATTTTCCTTATACGTGCACTTGTACATATTTTCCTCTTAGAACATGTATTATTTTAGTTGTTCCTCTAAAATAAAAAATATGGCGTCAACGGGACTCGAACTTGCGCCACTCACTTGGGAGAGACGTGTCTTTACCAACTGAACATAGGCTTTTGTTAACAAGACTAAAAATAATGGAGGTCACTTTTCTTTTCTTATACATTCTTTTCATGTTTGTTGTAATATTTTATTTTAAAGATATCTTTTTCATCTTTAATCTGTTTCCTGCAAACCATAGGATAAATTGATCAGAAAATCGCCACGGATGCTAATTCCATGACAAAGTTCTGAAATCTTTTCAAATTTTATTTTATTATTTAATTAAAAATGCACGGTGTTATAATTTGAATTTTGAAGTTAATGTGCATCATTAATGACATTAATAGGAAAATAAATGGGAATAACGTTAAATCTTGTATTTTAATTAGACGCATGTTAAAGACAAAAGAAAATAAACATGCATATTAATTACATGTTTAAATTTGAAATTTGAACGCACGTCAGAACTGGAAAAGGGTATAATAGAATTGGAAATAAAGAGTAACAATCCAAGAAATGGATACACTCAAAATAAAAAAAGGGCAAGAAACAAATCACACACTATCAAAATAAGGAAGAAACTAACCCAATGTGTTAATACATGTTTGGGTCCACCTAAACTTGGGATGGGTCGACCCGTGTGTCGACCCAGGTGTCGACCCAAGCTTAGTTTGGGTTGACCCATGGTGTTTAAGTTTATTTTTTCGGCACTTGCGAGCTTGGGTTTGTTTTTATGGTGATATTTATTTTAGTTTAAATATGATGGATGTTGTTTATGTGGACATCTAAAGATAAACCTACATAGCTAGCCACCAAACTCATATTTTTCTAAGAAGACGCAAAAGCCTTGGCATTCCATTTCTTCTCCATTTCTTCAAAAATAAAAAAAATATTAGATTTAGGTTAGTTGATATGAAGTTTGAAGGTAGTTGCAGTAGATCCAAGATTCAAGTGTCCAGATTTCCTATTCAAATGATTTTGTAGATTCAAATTAAGAAGAAAACAAATAATAAGCCTAGTTCCAAATTAGATTCAAACCTTGGAACACACTACATGTGAGTAGATTTAAATTATACTTTTATATAATGGTATATTATATTGTTTGATTCTTGTTAAATCTTGGTAATTCAGAATTGTTTAATTGTGGTAATCCATTCCCTACATGATTTGGGTGTAATTCTATTCTAATTAAATTCTTACTTTAAATCCCTGTTATAATGACATAAGAAGATGACATGCTTGAAACTTGTAATCTGGATTGTAATATGATAATTCCCATTTGTTTTTTTGTTAAGGCTATGGTTTAAATCTTGAATTGGGTAAATATCTGAATAGATTGGTTGGAAAATTGGGCATAAGCCTAGCTGTATTTGATTTACAGAAGATATGTTAAATTTGGAGAAAAGAATTGGAAAACAAGGATTAACATATACTTATGGTAATGAAAGGTTAGGGATAACCTAGATTGATTGATTATGAAAAAGGGAATATGTTTTCATAGTTTGGTCTAAAAGAAAAATGGGGAACATTAGTGCGAAATAGGGATCTAGCTGAATTGCACACTATCTAATAGCCTAAAAATAATGGAAAGAAACGTCTTGCAATTATGGATTCCTATTGCAGTTGTTACCTTAAACTACGGAAATAAATTTTATGTAGTTTTAATAACCAGTCAAGTAGGAACGTGCCTAATGTTCTAAAGAAATAAGTTTGCAAAGATGGAAGGAATAAGGGAAGCATAACTAAAAGATGTTACGCAAGAGAAAAGAAATAAGAAAGACTTATTATAAACTTACAATTGTAAATTTAGTTTAATAAATGTGATTCTATGGCAAAATTCTATAGGAACGGTTCTATGATAAAAGTAAGATTGTAACAAATGTAATAATTAAAAGTTAAACGAAGGCTTATTATGAACAAACTTAAAAGTGTAAATTAAGTTTATTTAACGATCTGCATTCTACGTGTCGGAGGATCGTAGAATATTTATTGTATTTTCATACGAAGTCACAAGGTCGTGTAACTTTGGGAAACGACTATTGGGGTCATTTCCCACATTCATGAATTTTGTTGAATTTCGAATGACCGTTTTTCCCCTGACGAATTTTGTTTCGCCAATAACTTTTGATTGGTAAGGAATTTTGACGTGAAACCACTTCCATTGGATTCAAATGATGGTTTCCCACAGAGTGGTCACATTAATCAAACGGACTTACCATTTGGGAGATATGGCTGAAATAAGGTTTGGAAGATGGAAAACAGCCTAGTCGGGCTTAATAGGGTGATTAACAGCTAGGCCCAAAACCCATCTTTGGATTAGGGTTACAGGAGGGCTAAAAGGAGTTGGAGAATCATCTCCTTTCATTTTACCAACCACCACCAACCTTCCTCTAACCATCTCCCAAATATATCCCTAATCACTTTCTTATCACTAGTTAAGCAAATCAACATCAAATCAAGCCATATTAACACCCAGTTCGTGGTAGATCTTCTGCAAAACATTGGGATTTGAGCCAAATTGGTAAAAGTTTCAGATCTAATGTTTATTTTTGGCTAAGGTGAGTAACTTACATGTTTATACACTAATTATGGCTAATTAGGGGTGATTAGTGATAATTAGAGAAATTATACATCTAAAAATTCTGGAAAAATATGTGAAAATTCTAAACTCATATTTTATGTCGCTGGTATGAATTTGGGTTAATTTGGACTAAGTTTGCTAATCCTATAGTTAGACATAGTTAAAGGGAAAATCACATGGTTAAGGGGAAAATCATGGTTTTGAGAATGTTTGATCTAAATTAACATATGACAGTATTGTTTTGATGTTTTTGGTTGATTCTACATGTTACTACTACTATTTGGTATGTTTTTTGATTGCATAGGAAAGTTAGAATGGTAGAAAACGTCGTCGTTTGGCGAAATTAGCTTGCTGGAAAAGCTACAGGTTTCAGTTCCTGATGGTGGCCAAGAGGGGGTTCGCGAAACGCTAGGGGGGTCACGAACCTCCAAGGAGGATCACGAGCCGTGACCCTAGGGGGATCACGAAACGCTAGGAGGGAAGGTTCACGAACCGCCAGGAGGGAAGGATCACAAACCGCGACTAGAAGGAGGACCACGAACCACCCAAGGGGTGGGTCACGAACCGCCCAAGGGGGTTCACGAACCGCCCAAAGGGGGTCACGAACCACCCAAGGGGATAACGAACCACCCAAGGGTGGGGGTCACGAACCGCCCAAGGAGGACCCTAACCTGACCCTGATGATGACAGCGAACCGAGAAGTGATGGTGACTCCGAACCGAACCAGATTTGAGCTTCTATGTAACACCCCACATTTTTAACTCAAGATAATAAAATAAGAATAACTTAATCAAGTATTCAAAATTAAATGAAAAGAACTGCGCCATTGCATTCATCTCGTTATTCTGGTCAAAATGGATACCTGGTTTGCATAAAACAAATATCATATGAAGAAGTTATTAGAGTTTGAAATTTGTATACGCATAAGAAGAGTATATATGAATAAAATAAGTCCAGAAATTCAAAACAGTTCAAATTACGCGAAAAAAGGAGAGCGCGAAAATTCCCGTCTAGGGGTGTCGACCCCATCAAGGGGGTGTTGACCCCTGGGTCGACTACATCCAGGGGGTGTTGACCCTTGGGTCGACCCCATAAACCCCTACGGGAGATCTGAGCAAATTCTCCGGCAGAAAATGTAGACTATTTCTTTTACCAAATACATTGCTGAACACCTATAAATTGGCTATCAGAGCCTAGCCAAAATCTCACATTCTCGGAGACAACGTTTAAGCTCTGCCATTCTTTCTCCTCCTCAAATCTCTTCAGAAAATTTAGATTATTAGTTTAGGAAAAATTCTAAATCAAGACCTGTAGAAAAGAACTGATGCTAATAAAAAGAAGTTAAGAATAAAATGCGAAGTGAGGTAATTTTCTAGATCTAGTCTATTCAATTTTCTTCCTCTTTCTTCCCTTTTTGTTTTAGTAAATATTATGAATCCATGGTTGTTAGGTTCTGAATCCAATTAGGGGAAAACCATGTAATGCTAGATCTGGACCAGATCCAAGATTTAGAAAGCGAATGAGGTGAGTGGATTTAAGTTATAGAGATAATGATATATTATCGTTTAACATTCAACATTATTGTACGATGTGAATTGGCTAGAATAATTAAAAGTTTTGAAATATTGTTATGACATATTTAAATATGATACGTTGAAATGTTTAAACATATGTTAAAAGGATTAAAGTAACGAATGTGACATGTTGGAATATTAATATGCTAAGATATTAATATGTTGGAAAATTTGCCAAAATACGTGTATCGATTACTGTTGTTTCAATTCCTTGTTAACTTGTGACATTTATGTACCTGGACCATTAACGGTAGATACTGAGAAAAATTACATGATTTGTGAGTCATATGTTATTGTTAAATTTGAACAATTATCTAATTAATTAATTACATGATGGAATAGAATTGATTATATGTTAGGAAGAATGTGTGACATAAAATAGTCAAAATATGATGACATGTAAAATATAAATTACAGTGGAAATTTGAAAGAATAGACATGCCTAGATTATATAGAAGATTTACAATAAATAAGAAACTGTAACCGCGCTTAGACACGAGGTTAGATTACACCTATGGAAGATGTCTGCCCAGAACCATCCGACATATCCAGCATCCACAAGTGGTAAATCTAATGTAAGGGGTCTAAGTGCATAAATAAAACATGTAAGGATGCTAAGACACGAGGTTAAGTCAACTTATGGAAGAAGTCTGCCCGGAACCGCCCAGCAAATCCAACATCCACAAGTGTAGGCTTAATGTGAGAGGTCAAGTGCATAAACATATATTTAAATATATGTAAATAACAGGACTTATAAACATCATTGATTGTAATTAATGGAAATAAATGGAATTGGAAGAAAAGTTACAACAGTAAAAAGGAATGGAATGAACGGGGAATGATAATAACCTATTATAAATAAATTACATTAATAAGAATGTTGTATAATAGGTAGACTTGTCCTAGGGACAAGTGAAGATTATAACTTAGGTAATAATAAACTAGTAAGGACATGAGATAACTGGTGAAATGAGATAAGTGGCACTTAATTATAAATTAAGTAACCAGTAAATGAGGAAAACTGAAACCAGCTGTTTGTAATAAGTAGAGGAAAAGGGAAAATTTATGAAATGTAAGAAGTTGTACTTAATTATAAATTAAGTAATCTGTAAACTTAGAAGTCTGAAATTTGTTGATAAGAATAACATGTTGAGGCTTGTCCTAAGGACAAGGGAAAATTATAACTTTGGTTATAATAAGTGGAAAGGGAACTTATTAATGAACCTTAGTTAAGAGAACCAAGTTAATAAGTAAACAACGACAAGTTGTAGTGACAGTGTAAGATGGAATTATGATTAAATAAAAAAGAGTGAGGCAAAATTATGAAATGAAACAAGTTAGATTTAATCATAAATGATAAATAACATGTTAAATAGAAAACATAAGAGTGGAGATATACTTAATTACATATTAAGTAGAACATGTTATTATAACTTTGAAATCAAACAAGCGTATAAAGAGATTGTGGATTACTGACCTTGAATCACAATCTAGAAATAACATGTTGTGGGCATATTAATAAACTTAAATGGGTTAAGTTATATGACTGAAAGGAACTTGGCAACTTGATTAAGAAGTCAATGTGAATGGGAATGACCAAGTTAAATGGAAACCCAATGAGTTATGGCAAGCACATAAAAGAATGGTTAGACATAGGGAATAATAACATATTAAAATGAGGCACTTGGGCCAGTCCGCACATTTGAGGGTGAATAACCCAATGGTGTAGATCATCGTGGTGTCATGAGGCATGAGGGGAGAGCACATTCATTTGACTTTTCTGGCGGCTTCGAAGGACTGGAAGGGGAAGAACGCGACTTCCTGAGGTACGTAAGGTGCTCTTGGATGTCCTCTATATGATGGCAGATGTTTAGGTTGTGCTATCAGAGGTTAGGTCTGCGCGTAACTATCAGGTGGATGGGCCTTGACTACAAAAGTAGTTTTGCCGTTAGAATGCCGTGACGAGGTGACTCTTGGGTGATTCGGCGGTCGCCTCAACGGGGAGGCAGTGGGTCACGACCAACAAGGATAGTAGATCGTCGAATGCCCGTCATCGGCAACTAGTGGGATGCGAAATGACTAGAGCTAAACCCAATAGACCATTCACCTTTCACTATCGAGGTACGGTGGTTGAGGGGAGACGCTAACTGGATGTTTAGATTGTTTGTTGTTAGGGGAAAGTCGCTTAGCTTATGTAGTCTTCACTAGTTGAGGGAGGGGCCGAGGTGGGGCTATAACCACCATGAAAAACAGACCTTAGGCATATCTATATTTTAAGGCTCTTAAAGGCGGACCTACACAGATATGGAAAAGCTCCCGACCAAGTTCTGTGTTTCTTGTATCACCCTACCACAGAACTCAGTGCACATTAGAGGACGTGTGGTTAAGGCATTAAGCTATAATTGATGAAACGTATGTGGGACAGTCTAGAAACATGCATGTCTGCTTTGGGTGGTGTATCGTATACTTGAGGGCATTACTCTAGTATGAAATCTGATTCAATCAAAGGTGGCAGTTCGTACGCTTATGTAGCATAGTAATGACTGTTATATGTGGAACATAGCATTGTTATGTAGAGATCTGTATGTCACTCCAGTGTAGGATGAGGGACTGCGTTCATTGGCATACGGTGGAGACCGTGTGATGATGGGGTGTACCTCAATATTGGGGGGTAGCTACATATATATACTGTGTTAGGTTAATCCACTGGGAAGTAAATGGGTATGACGTGTGTGTAAGCCTTAAGTTCTGTTAACCCAAGTAACCTAATAAATAAGAAAATGTAATTGAATGGTATATGTAGGATTATCCAAAGTGTATAGCTTAAATCCAATCACTAGAACTTGTGTTATGACACCCTCCTCATAACATACTCGCAGTTTTTAAGTAAAATGGGGTATATTTTTTAAATTGTGTCTAAAATAAAATTCTCTCAGTAAAAATTGCATGTTATAGAGCATGTATAGCTCACTAGTTTTCTTGTTATATTTCATACAAGAATTTTTAATAAAGAAAGTTTTGAAGTCTCCGTTCCTTTGACAAACATTTTTGGTAAATTGTTTAAAAGAGAAAATTTTGTTGGGTGGACAAAATAAGTAGTAGAAATTAAGAATAGAGTAGATGTTTGCACCTTGTAGTAAGAGACTGAACTGACCTTATCGGCAAGAACCAGTCGTAAGCCTAACTGGGAATTAGTTGTCCTTCTCTACTCCAGCTTTTGTGATTTGAAAAAAAAAAGATTTAATTTTTATATATGACATGTTTTAGGGTTTGGCAAAAGTAAGTTTTCATCAAGAAAATGAAATTTTGACACTTCTGACTTTTGGAAGAAAAAAATTAAATGAAAAGGGCCAAACCGTGTTTTAAAAAGTATGGAGTAGGTAAGGATTAGTGCCTAGGAAAGATGGGAATTTTTTTTGGCTATGAAGTAAATAGCGAGAATTATCTTAGAATAATAGTAAGTTCCCAAAGAATGCGTAAGAATTGAAAGGCCTAGGGTGCTGCTTGAAAAAACTGTTGGTACAAAGCTAGGACTAGTGGTGACTACTAGATAGTAAAATGGGCAAGTAAGTGTTTAGACCTTGTTGCTAATTTTCATGTTACGGGTAAAACCCGTTATTACATTTCTTTGGGATCGTTCCTTTGTTTTTTTTCTTGTTGGGTAGTTAGGATAACACCTAAACCTGTCGTGGATCCCATAGTTTGAACTTTTCTGTTTGAGGGGGACATAGTCCCAAGATTCTTGGCCCTTAGTAGTAGCTATGTAGAGTGTCTGTTCTCCTGTTTTAGTTGAAATACTAGAAGGCTTATTTAAATTTAAACTAAGGTCAGATGGTTAAATAAGTTAAGGAAAGAGAGGTGGTACAACTAAAAAGGAAAGAGCAAAAATTCAGTAAAGCAACAAACATGATAAATTATGAGAAAAGATGAGTAAGAGTAAAAATTTCCAAGATAAGATGAAAGAGAAAGTCAATAACAGAGAAAAATTTCTTATGTGGGTTGTCCTTGGATAGAAGAATAGGGAATCTTTATAAATAGTCTCATAAAATCCAAGTACGGTAGGAAAAAGGTATATAAAAGAAAAACGGAAGGTGTGGAATTTTCCATTTTCCACCTTTTTGTAACAGAAGAAATCGAATTTAGGAAATTAGTTTTTTTTTTTGAATTCAAAAAATAAAGTTGGTTGGTAGGATTTTGGATGCAACAATTGGATTAACTGCGCTCTTACTCTGTAAGAGTGTGGGGAAATTTGGATGAAAATATATTTTGATTTTAAAATATTGCATTCATGTAGAACTGCCAATATATTTAGGATGCGAGCATCATATTTTAAAAGGATTTTTGAAAATATTAACATACACATAGGAGGAAGCGCTTAGGCATACATGCATTATTATGTTGTATTTCACCTTGCATAAGTACATAATGTTTGCAAAAATTGGATGCACACATAATGATATATATTATGCGAGGGGTTAATTGATTTTTACCCTTATTAAATTTCGAATAAGAAATTTCCTAAGGGTGGGAGAGTGTAATACCCAACATTTTAAACTCAAGATAATAAAATAAGAATAACTTAATTAAATATTCAGAATTAAGTGAAACATGCTGCACCATTGCGTTCATCTCAGAATTCTGGTCAAAATAAACACCTGGTTTGCATAAAACGGACACCGTATGAAGAAGTTATTAAGGTTTGAAGTTTGTATATGCATAGAAAAGTATATATGAATAAAATAAATCCAGAAATTCAAAATAATTCAAATTCACGTGGAAAAAGGGGAGTAGGAAAATTCCCGCCCAAGCGTGTCGAACCCGTAAGGAGGGTGTTGACTCATAAGTTGACCCCATAAAGGGAGGGTCGACCCGGCCCCCTATGGTAGATCTGGGCAGATTTTCCTGCAGCGAACATGGACTATTTCTTTTACCAAATGCGTTGCTAAACACCTGTAAATAGGCTAGCAGAGCCTAGCCTAAATCTCACATTCTCTAAGACAATGTCTAAGCTTTGCCATTCTTTCTCCTCCTCAAATCTCTTCAGAAAATTTAGATTATTAATTTAGGAAAAATACTAAATCAAGGTCTGGAGGAAAAGAATTGATGCTAATAAGAAGGTGTTCATAATAAAATGTGAAGTGAGGTAATTTTCTAGATCTGGTCTATTCAATTTTCTTCCTCTTTCTTCCCTTTTTCTTTAAGTATAAATTATAAGCTGTTTGGTTCTGAATCCAATTAGGGGAAAACCATGGAATGCTAGATCTGGACCAGATCCAGGATTTGGAAAGCGAATTAGGTGAGTGGATTTAAGTTGTATCCTTTTAGATAATGACATATTATCATTTAACATTCCCAGTAATTGTACAATGTGAATTGGGTAGAACAATTAAAAGTATTGAAATGTTATTATGACATGTTTAAATATGATAGGTCGAAATGTTTAAACATACGTTAAAAGGATTAAAGTGGCGAATGCGACATGTTGGAATATTAATACTCTAAGATATTAATATGTTGGAAAGTTTGCCAAAATATGCGTAGCGATTACTGTTGTTTCAATTCCACGTTAACTTGTTACATTTATGTACCTGGACCATTAACAGTAGAAATTGAGAAAAATACATGATTTGGCAATCACATGTTATTGTTAAATTTTAACATTTATCTGATTAATTGATAACATGATGGAATAGAATTGATTATATGTTAGAAAGAATGTATGACATAAAATAGGCATAATATGATGACATGTAAAATATAAATTACAATGGAAATTTGAAAGAACAGTCATGCCTAGATTATATAGAAGATTTACAATAAATAAAAAACTGTAACCGCGCTTAGACATGAGGTTAGATTACACTTGTTGAAAAAGTCTGTCCGGAACTGCCCAGCATATCCAGCATCCACAAGTGGTAAATCTAACGTGAGGGGTCTAAGTGCATAAATAAAACATGTAGCGGTGTTAAGACACGAGGTTAAGTCAACTTGTGGAAGAAGTCGGCCTGGAACCGCCCGGCAAATCCAGCATCCACAAGTGTAGGCTTAATGTGAGAGGTCTAGTGCATAAACATATATTTAAATATATGTAAATAGCAGGACAGATGAACATCATTAATTGTAATTAATGGAAATAAATGGAATTGAAAGAAAAGTTGCAATAGTAAAAAGGAATGGAATGAACGGGGAATGATAATAACCTATTATAAATAAATTACATTAATAAGAATGTTGTATAATAGGTAGACTTGTCCTAGGGACAAGTGAAGATTATAACTTAGGTAATAATAAACTAGTAAGGACATGAGATAACTGGTGAAATGAGATAAGTGGCACTTAATTATAAATTAAGTAACCGGTAAATGAGGAAAACTGAAACCAGTTGTTTGTAATAAGTAGAGAAAAGGGAAAATTTATGAAATGTAAGAAGTTGTACTTAATTATAAATTAAGTAATCTGTAAACTTGGAAGTCTTAAATCTGTTGATAAGAATAACATGTTGAGTCTTGTCCTAGGGAAAAGGATTATGACATAGGTTATAATAAATTGAAAGGGAACTTATTACTGAACCTTATTTAAGAGAATTAAGTTAATAAGTAAACAATGATAGGTTGCAGTGACAGTGTAAGATGGAATTATGATTAAATAAGAAAGAATGAGGCAAACTTATGAAATGAAATAAGTTAGATTTAATCATAAATGATAATTGACATGTTAAATAGAAAATATGTGAATGGATATATACTTAATTACATATTAAGTAGAACATGTTATAGTAACTATGAAATCAAACAAGAGTATAAAGAGGTTGTGGATTACCGACCTTGGATCACAATCTAGAGAATATCATGTTGTGGGCTTATTAATAAACTTAAGTGGGTTAAGTTATATGACTGAAATTAATAAGTGAGAAGAACATGACAACTTGATTAAGAAGTCAATGTGAATGGGAATAACCAAGTTAAATGGAAAACTGATGAGGTAAGGCAAGCGCATAAAAGAATGGTTAGACATAGGGTCTAATAACGTATTAAAATGAGGCGCTTGGGCCAGTCCGCACATTTGAGGGTGAATAACCTAACGAGATAGATCATCGTGGTATCATGAGGCATGAGGGAAGCGCACATTAATCTGACTATTCTGGCAGCTCCGAATGACTGGAAGGGGAAGCATGCAGCTTCCTAAGGTACGTAAGGCGCTCCTGGTAGTCCTCTGTGTGGTGGCAGATGTTTAGGCTATGCTCTCATAGGTTGGGTCTGCGCGTAATTTTTAGGTGGGTGTGTCTTGACTGCAAAAGTAGCTTTGCAGTCATAATGTTGTAACGAGGTGCTAAGGTGATTCAGCGGTCGCCTCAACGGGGAGGCAGTGGGTCACGACCAACAAGGATAGTAGATCGTCGGATGCCCGTCATCGGCAGCCAGTGCGATGCGAAAAGACTAGAGCTAAACCCAATAGACCATTCATCTTTCACTATCGAGGTACAGTGGTTGAGGGGAGACGCCAACTGGATGTTTAGATTGTTTGTTGTTAGGGGCAAGTCGCTTAGCTCTTGTAGTTTTTACAAGTTGAGGGAGGGGCCGAGGTGGGGCCATAGCCACCATGAAAAACATACCCTAGGATTATATGTATTTTGAGGCTCTTAAAGGCAGGCCTATACAGATATGGAAAAGCTCCTGACCGAGTTTCGTATTTCTTGTATCTCCCTACCATGGAACTCGGTGCACGTTTGAGGATGTGCGGTTAAGGCATCGAGCTACAATTGACGATACATACATGGGACAATCTAGATACATTCATGTTTGCTCTGGGTGGTGTATCATAGACTTGAGGGCATTACTCTAGTATGAAATCTGATTTGATCAAAGGTGGCTGTCTGTACGCTTACGTAGCATAGTAATGACAGATATATGCAGAATGTAACATTGTTATATAGAGATCCGTATGTTACTCCAACGTAGGATGAGGGACTGCATTCATTTTTGTGGCATTATGGTGGAGACCGTGTGAGTGGGGTACCATGGGGGTGTACCTCAATATTGGGGGTAGCTACATATATACTGTATTAGGTTAAACCACTGGGAAGTAAATGGGTATGACGTCTGTGTAAGCCTTGAGCACTGTTAACCCAAGTAACCTAATAAATAAATAAATGTGATTGAACGGTATATGTAGGATTATCCAAAGTGTATAGTTTGAATCCAGTCACCAGAACTTGTGTTCTGACCCCTCCTCCTCATAACATACTCGCAGGTTAGATTTATGGCAGCGACATAATGGCTTTGGATACTGGTTAGGCAGTATTATCAATAAGGTAAGGCTATACTTTGAGTATATTACATTTTATCCATTCCGCCGTGAGATATTTTCTGAGCTCTGACATATTTTATGTCTCTGTCTTTTCTGTAGGATACCAGAGCAAACCAAAACAAGTTTCGATAGATTAGAATTTTGAAAAAAATCCGATCTGTCGGAATTCAGGCTGTTACATTCTACCATGCGACGACGATCGTAAACTCCTCTGAAGATCAGCTCCAATCCAACAAAAACCCGAGATGCAAAGGAAGTCCAAATGAGAAGTTATTGCTCAGGATCCAGATGGAAACCAACGAGTTAACTTCTAGGATTGGGCTTTGCAGCAAGACGTATGCAAAGGAGTTATCGATATCTATAACTTTGGTTCACCATTGAAAGAGGGGGCATGTAGACGAACCAGAGTCAGGGCTGTGTGGATTGGTTAGCCCATAACCTAGAGCCAGGGTTGTGTGGACTGAGTATGGTTATTGACAATAAACCATGTTAGTTTGGTCATAGCAATAGTTGTACGGAGTTGGACTTCATCATAGCCCCAAGTGGATTTGGTGATTAAAGCGGTGGATATCGTATGCTTTACGCACTGAGTGAGAGACGTGAGGATGATTGCTATGTTTGATGTTTTCTATCACTATGACACTCACACTTCCATTTTACAGTCTATGTTAGTGTTTACCTTAGAGTGTTATACATCGTGTTGTGCTAACTCTTTGGTTGCAGGTCCAGGCCAGGTATGATTATTTATACATGTTACTGCTTTATTTTATTGCTATTGCTCATGCTAGACTTTCTTCTGACCTAGAGTTTTATGCCTCTTCTAATTACTCTGGGTGCTCCTAAATGAGCAGACTAGAGGCAGGTTAGGTGGTTATGCACGAGTAGCTATCCGGAGACGAACATGAGGCTTCCACGTAATTTATATATTCTTCATATGTTGTTGTTGGTCACTACTTTGGGCAATAGTTGTGTACCACTTTTATTTCCTTTTACAGACAATATTTTAAAATTGTAATAATTGGATATGAAGCTGTGTTTTGGATTCCACTACTCTGATGGATATGGTTTAGTTTTCAGCTTTTGTACTGTCTCGCCTATTTTATATCAAGTTATGTTATTATTAATTTTATTCCATGCACTGTGAGATATGCTACAGGTTCTTAGTGATACATCGTTCCAACCCTTATGATAATCATGTTGTGCTAGTTGGACATTGGTACAACGCATTTCGGGGAAATGTCGGCTGGTACAGGGCGGACCATCACACTTGGTATCAGAGCCTAGGTTTCATAGTTTAACCTAGAGGAAGACATCAGGGAGAGATAGTGTACGTATATGAAAGCGCGTATTTGTGATATTTTTGTTTTCAAAAGCTATATATACACTATTAGTGTATCTAAGGATGAAGTTGCACTTCACTGGCACAACTAAGGAGATGGTTAATCGTTTTCTCTTTATAGATTGAACGACCAGCCAAAATACGAGGAGTACGGTGAGGAACCCCGCATCGGGAGTTAAAGAGGGAGCGGATTCAGGGGCCAACAATGGGAATGTCCCAGATATAAGGACGATGTGCCTTCATGCGAGAGATGCTTAGGAATGCTCAGGGAGCAGTTCCTAATGCTGCTAACGGTGGTGGTGCAGTAGTGCAGGCGCCTAGAGCCGATTTCGCCAAGCTCAGCAAGGATTATACTAGTCTTGGTGAGAAGTCGTTCCATGGAACGGAATCGGTTATGGAGGTTCAAGATTATCTTGATAGTTGTGAGCGCATCTTAGAGGGTTTGGGGATCGAGGATGCAATGAAGAGAAAGTTAGCATCGCGTCAGCTTTAACGACGGGCTATGAATTGGTGGAATTCCATTAAAGAGACTACTCCTGAGGATCAAATTACTTGGAATCAGTGTAAGACCCGCTTCGGTGATAAGTTTATTCCAGCTGCTCAGAAATCAGAATTGTTTAGGAAATTTTTGGAACTTAAGCAAAATGGTAAGGCAGTCTTGGAATACATTGTTGAATTTGATACCTTATCGAAATATGGATTATCTCTTATCGATATTGCCGAGAAGAAGAACAAGAAGTTCATAACTGGCCTAGGTAGGTACTTAGGGGAAAAACTTATAAACCATATCTATGAGACCTTCGAATCTATTGTGGGAAAGGCATTGAGATCAGAGAGCCTTTACCCTAAAACGAAGTCCGAGGTTGCTATTACATTTGCAGAGTAGCCGAAACCACGGGAAAGCGGTGAAGGCAATAAGAATTATCCGAATAAGAGAAAATAGAACCAAACCAAGGATGGTCAGAAAAATAAGAATAAGAAAGATATAAAGTGCTTTAGCTGTGGCAAGAAGGGCCATTATGCCAGAGATTGTTGAGCAAAGCCAGGGGAAAGGAAGTGCTTCAAGTGTGGCCAAGTGGTACATCTCAAGAATGAATGTCTGCAACCCCCTAAGGAGAAGCAGATCGAGAAAGCATATGCTATCAACGTTGTTCCTTCTTCATCGAATGCCCCAACTCCTACGGAGAAGGGGAAGGGAGTCGTTATTCAAGGAATGCTTTCAATTTATGATGTTCCTGTTCGAGTATATTTGATACCGGGGCTTCCCATTCATCCGTATCTAGTGACCTGGTAGATAATTTGGGATTGGAACCCGAGATTGTCGATAGACCTTTAGTTGTGACGAGCGCGATCAGTGGTTCGACTAGTCTTTGTATGATATGTCGTAATTTGATATTATTGAGCCATGGATGTATGTTTGCTTGTGATTGCTTTGTTTTGGGCTTTACTAGGTTTGGCATTATTTTTGGAGTCGATTGGCTCAAAAGGTATGGGGTGGTGGTGGACTGTAAGGGGTCTTCGATGACCATTAGTGCGGATGATGGGCAGAGGGTGGTATTGGGTTGCCTACCTAGTGATGGGGTAATGGCTAGTTTTCTAAATTCCTTTGACATCCCGCATGATGAGTTATCAGATGTGCCTATTGCTAGCGAGTATCCGGACATCTTTGTGGGAGTTACCGGACTTCCACCACACCGAGAGATCGAGTTTCAGATTGATTTAGTGAAAGATGCCAAATCTATAGTGATGCCACTTCGTCATATGGCTCTAAGGGAGCAGCGAGAGCTCGAAGTGCAAGTAGGTGATCTCTTGAAGAACATATTTATTCGAAGAAGTGTTTCCACGTGGGGAGCACCAGTTGTATTTTCTACTAAGGCTGATGGTTCCCTTCGCTTATGAGTGGACTACCGCGAGTTTAACAAGGTGACTAGGAAGAATAAGTATCCTCTTCCACGGATAGATGATTTGTTTGATCAATTGAATGAAGTAAGAGTGTTTTCCCAGTTGGATTTCACGACAAGATTTCATCATCTCCGAGTAGCAGCTGAGAGTATACCTAAAATGACATTTCAGACGCCGTCTGGATTCTATGATTGATTGGTCATGCCATTCGGTTTGACCAATGCACGCCGCATATTTTGTGGATCTTATGAAGAGGGTTTACAGGGATAAATTAAATAAGTTTGTTCTTATGTTTGTGGATGATATCTTGGTTTACTCAAGAACAGAGGAAGAGCACAAGGAACAGTTGAGGACAGTTATGGAGGTGTAGAGGAAACACTAATTGAAAGTGAAATTTTCAAAGTGTCACTAGTGGAGGTGGGAAGTGAGGTTCTTGGGCCATGTTGTTTCGGAAAACGGTACTGCAAAGAATCCTACGAAGGTGGCTACGGTGCAAGATTGGTCTACACCCAAGAATGCAACGGACGTGAGAAGTTTCTTTGGGTTAGCTGGATATTGTCAAAAGTTTATCAAAGACTTCTCCAAAATAGGGGCACCGTTAACTCAGTTGACTAAAAAGAATCATGCTTTCATTTGGGACAAAAGGTATGAAAATGCATTTAAAACCCTAAAAGAGAAGTTATCGTGTGCACTTGTGTTAGTTATTCCTAAGGGGGATGAAGAGATGACGGTATACACGGATTCCTGTGGTACTAGACTAGGTGTTGTACTGATGCAAGGAGGTTGGTTTTGGCTTATGCTAGTCGGCAAGTGAAACCACATGATAAAAGATATCCTAACCATGATTTGGAATTGGCAACGATCGTGTTTGCATTAAAGATGTAGAGACACTATCTCTTGGGAGAAAGATTTGAGTTGTTTAACGATCAGAAATCATTAAAGTATCTTTTCTCTTAAAGGGATTTAAATCTTCGTCAGCAGAGATGGTTAGAGTTCTTGACTTCATATGATTTTAATATCGCATACACACCTGAGAATGGCAATGCGGTAGCTGATGCATTGAGTAGGAGACATGCTAGTTTGGGGGCTATGTTTCTGGAATGGAAGCAACTGGAGTATATCGCGAGATACGATTTCAGACCTAAGTGTGGATTAGACCCAGAGATGTTAGCAAGTTTGACGATCAGACCGACTTTGATTGAGCGGATCGGTTCCATCAGGGGGATGATCCTAACCCATTGGAAATCATTTCCAAAGTAGAGATGGGTGTCAACGGTGAGGAAATGAACAAGTATGGACTTGATCGAGAAGGATGGCTTCGAAAGAATGGGAGACTAGTTGTACCCAATGTTAATAGATTGAGAGATAAAGTGCTTAGGGAGTGTCATCGCTCGAAACTAACTATACATCCCGGTGGTAACAAAATGTATCGAGACATGAAGAAGACCTACTACTGGGAAGGGATGAAGAGAGACGTTTGGAAGTTTATATCCAAGTGCATGAATAGCCAGTTAGTTAAAGCCGAGAAAAAGAAGCCTAGTGGTCTGTTACAACTGCCGGAAATTCACAAGCAGAAATGGGAACAGTTTCAATGGATTTCATCGATGGTTTACCAAGGACTAGATCATGTCATGATAGTATTTGGGTGATTGCGGATCGATTGATCAAAAGTGAAAGGTTTATACTGGTCAGGTTGAATAGAACGACATCTAAGTTGGCAGAACTGCATATGAAGTGGGTAGTAAGACTTCATGGAGTTCCCAAAGGTATTATGAGTGACCAAGATCCATTATTTATTAGTGGATTTTGGAAGAGCTTACAAGAGGCTTTAGGGTCAGAATTACGTCTCAGTACCGCATACCATCCCCAAACCGACGGTCAAACAAAGTGGGTGAATCGTGTATTAGAGGATCTTTTGAGAGCTTGCATATTGGATTTTGGAGGGTCATGGGATGACCATTTGCATCTGGTTGAGTTCGCGTATAATAATAGTTATCAGTCCCATATTGGTATAGCTCAATTTGAACCTTTGTACGGAAGACTGCCCAAGATAGGCAGAAGAGTTATGTTGATAAAAGGCGTAGAGATTTGAAATTCTCCGTTGGCAACTTGGTATTCGTCAAGATTTCTCCGTTGAAGAGTGTGATTCTATTTGGTAGGAGAGGTAAGTTAGCACCAAGATTTGTTGGCCCATTTCTAGTTCTCGAACGAGTAAGGAATTTAGCGTATAAAGTTGGATTACCTGACAAGATAGCGGGAGTGCACAACGTATTTCATGTTTCTCAGTTAAGGAAGTTCGTGCACAATTCTGATATGACTATTTCACTAGATCAGTTGGAAGATATCGACATAGAACCCAAGGCAATTCGAAACCGTAGACCGGTCTGTATTGTCGAACATGATACGAAGTAAATTCAGAGGAATACGGTGAAACTGTTTAAGGTACCATTGGGAGATATGAGAATAACTATACTCGGGAAACCAAGGAGAGCATAAGGAAGTCATATCCAGAGATCTTTACCAAGTAAGATTTTTATCGCGATATAGTTATTCCCTTAGTAGTAAACCGCATGTTAGGATAGGCTTGTTGTGTTATTATGTATGTTTGATTGTTTGTGAATGGCTGATAGGCATGCAGGGCACCATTGTATGTTTTCTTGGTTAAGGAATTTCGGGGGCGAAATTTCTTAAGGGGGGAGAGCACAACGACCCACATTCTACATGTCGGAGGATCGTAGAATAATTGTTGTATTTTCATACAAAGTCATAAGGTCGTATAACTTTGGGAAACAACTATTGGGGTCATTACCTACATTCACGATTTTTTCTGAATTTTAAATGATCGTTTTGCCACTGGCGAATCTTGCTTTGCCTTCAACTTTTGATTGGTAAGGAGTTTTGACCTGAACCCACTTCCATTGGATTCGAATGATGGTTTCCCATTCCGTAGAGTGATCACATTAATCAAATGGACTTACCATTTGGGAGATATGGCTAAAATAAGGTTTGGAAGATGGAAAACAACCTAATCGGTCTTCATAGGGTGATTTTCAACTAGGCCCATAACCCATTTCGGGATTAGGGTTATGGGAGGGATGAAAGGGGTTAGAGAATCATCTCCTTTCATTTTTCCAATTGCCATTAACCTTCCTCTAACCTCAATAATGGCTTCCATCTCCCAAATCTATCCCTAATCACTTTCTAATCACTAGTTAAGCAAATCAACATCAAATCAAGCCATATTAACACCAAATTCGAGGTAGAGCTACTGAAACACATTAGGATCCAAGCCAAATTGGTAAAAATTTCGGATCTAACATTTATTTTTGGCTAAGGTGAGTGATATACATGTTTATACACTAATTATAGCTAATTAGGGATGATTAGTGATAATTAGCGAAATTATACATTTGAAAATTCTGGAAAAATATGTGAAAATTCTAAAATCATATTTTATGTCGCTGGTATGAATCCAGGTTAAATTGAATTAAGTTTGCTAATCCTATAGTTGGACATAGTTAAGGGGAAAATCACATTGTTAAGAGGAAAATCATGGTTTTGGGTATGTTTGATCTAAATTAACATATAAAATTATTGTTTTGATGTTTTTGGTTGATTCTACATGTTATACTATTGTTTGGTATGTTTTGTGATTGCATAGGAAAGTTAGAATGGTTGAAAAAGTCATCGTTTGGCGAAATTAGCTCCCCTATGGGGGTTAAGAACCGCCAGGGAGGATCACGAACTGCGACCCAGAGGGATCACAAACCGTCGAGAGGGAAGGTTCGCGAACCTCTAGGAGGGAAGGACCACGAATCGTGGCTAAAAAGATGACCAGGAACCTCCCAAGGGGGGTCATGAACCGCCCTAGGGGGGTTCACGAACCGCCCAAGGAGGACCTCGACCCGACCCTGATGATGACCACGAACCGAGACATGATGGTGACTCTGAACCGAACCAGATTTGAGCTTCTACCACGTGACGACGATTGTAAACTCTTCTGAAGATCAACTCCAAGCCAACAAAAACCCGAGACAAAAGGAAGTCCAAATGAGAAGTTATTGCTTAGGATCCAGATGGGAACCAACGAGTTAACTTCTAGGATTGGGCTTTGCTGCGGTACGTGTTCAAATGAGTTATTGATGTCTATAACTTTGATTCACCATTGAGAGAGGGAGCATGTAGACGAATCAGAGCCAAGGCAATGTGGACTGGGTAGGATTATTGACTATAGACCAGGGCAGTGTGGTCATAGCAATAGTTGTACCGAGTTGGACCCTGTCATGGCCCTAAATGGATTCGGTGATCAAAGCAGTGGATATCGTATGATTTACGCACTGAGTGAGAGACGTGAGGATGATTGCTATATTTGATGTTTTCTATCACCGTGACACTCACACTTCCATTTTACACTCTATATTAGTGTTTACCTTAGAGTATTGTACATCGTATTGTGCTAACTCTTTGGTTGCAGGTCCAGGACAGTGATTATTTATACCTGTTATTGCTTTATTTTATTGCTATTGCTTACACTAGACTTCCGCCTGACCCAGAGTTTTATGCCTCTTCTTATTACTTTTGGTGCTCCTAAACGAGCAGATTAAAGCCAGGTTAGGTGGTTATGCACGAGTAACTGTCCGGAGACAAGCATGAGGCTTCCACGTACTTTATATATTCTCCTTGCGTTGTTACTGGTCACTGCTTTGGGCATTAATAGTGTACCTATTTTATTTCCTTTTAGAGACAGTATCTTAAAGTTGTAATAATTGGATATGAAGATGTGTTTCAGATTCTGCTACTCTGATGGATATGGTTTAGTTTACAGCTATTGTACCGTCCCGTCTGTTTTATATCAAGTTATGTTATTATTATATTTTATTCCATGCACTGTGAGATATACTGCAGGTTCTTGGTGATTCATCGTTTCAACCCTTCTAACGACCGTCCAGTGCTAGTTGGGCATTAGTATAGCATATTTCGGGGAAATGTCGGTTGGTACGGTGTGGGCCATCGCACTTGGTATCAGAGCCTAAGTTGCATAGTTTAACCTAGGGGAAGACATCAGGGAGAGATAGTATACGTATGTGAGAGCGCGTATTTGTGATATTTTTGTTTTCAAAATCTATATATACTACTAGTATATCTAAGGATAAAGTCACACTGCACTGGCACCGCTAAGGAGATGGTTAATCGTTTTCTCTTTACATATTGAACGATGAGCCGAAATACGAGGACCATGGTGAGGAACCTCACATTGGGAGTTGAAGAGGGAGCGGGTTCAGAGGCAAACAATGGGAATGTACCTGACATAAGGACGATGTTCACTGCCTTCATGTGAGAGATGCTTAGGGATGCTCAGGGAGCAGTTCCTAATGCTGCTAACGGTGGTGGTGCAGTAGTGCAGGCGCCTAGAGCCGATTTCGCCAAGCTCAGCAAGGATTATACTAGTCTTGGTGGGAAGCCGTTCCATGGAACAGAATCGGCTACGGAGGTTCAAGATTATCTTGATAATTGTGAGAGCATCTTCGAGGATTTGGGGATCGAGGATGCAATGAAGAGAAAGTTAGCATCACGTCAGCTTCAAGGACAGACTATGTAGTGGTGGAATGCCATTAAAGTGGCTACTTTCGAGGGTCAAATTACTTGGAATCAATTTAAGACCTAATTCGATGAGAAGTTTATTCTAGCTGCCCAGAAATCAGAATTGTTTAGGAAATTTTTGGAACTTAAGCAGAATGTAGGGTAGTCTTGGAATATATTGCTGAATTCGATACGTTATCGAAATATGGATTATCTCTTGTCAATACTATTGAGAAGAAGAATGAGAAGTTCATAACTGGCCTAGATGGATACTTCGGGGAAAGACTTATAAACCATATCGGTGAGACCTTCGAATCTATTGTGGGAAAGACATTGAGATCATAGAGCCTTTAACCTAAAACGAAGATCGAGGTAGCTATTACATCTGCAGAGCAGCCGAAACCATGGGCAAGCAAGTGAAGGCAATAAGAATTTCTAGAATAAGAGAATTCAGAACCAAACCAATGATGGTTAGAAAAAGAAGAATAAGAAATATATAGAGAATAAGAAGGGATACTGTGCTAGAGATTGTCGAGCAAAGCTAGGGGAAAGGAAGTGCTTCAACTGTGGCGAAGTGGGACATCTCAAGAATGAATGTCCGCAACCACCTAAGGAGAAGTAGATTGTGAAAGCATATGCTATCAAGTTGTTCCTTCTTCATCGAATGCCCCAACTACGGTGGAGAAGGGGAAGGGTGTTGTTATTCAAGGAATGATACTGGGGTTTCCCATTCGTCCGTATCTAGCGACCTAGTAGATAGGCTGGGATTCGAACCCGAGATTGTCGATAGACTTTTAGTTGTGACGAACCCGATCGGTGGTTCGACTAGCATTTGTATGATTTGTCATAATTTGGTCTTATCGAGTCATGGATGTATGTTTTCTTGTGATTGTCTTATTTTGGCTTTTACTGCGTTTGGCATTATTTTGGGAGTCGATTGGCTCTAAAGGTATGGGTTAGTGGTGGACTGTGAGGGGTCTTTGGTGACCATTAGAGTGGATGATGGGAGAGGGTGGTATTCGGTTGCCTACCTAGTGATGGAGTGATGGCTAGTTTTCTAAATTCTCTAGACGTCCTACATGACGAGTTATTAGATGTGCCTATTGCTGGCGAGTATCCATACATCTTTGATGGAGTGACCGGACTTCCACCACACCGAGAGATCGAGTTTCAGGTTGATTTAGTGAAAGATCCCAGACCGATAGTGATGCCACTTTGTCGTATGGTGCCAAGGGAGCAACGAGAGCTCGAAGTGCAAGTAGGCTATCTCTTGAAGAACAGATTTATTCGAAGAAGTGTTTCCGAGTGGGGAGCACCAGTTGTATTTGCTACTAAGGCCAATGGTTCCCTTCGCTTATGTGTGGACTACCGCGAGTTGAACAAGGTAACTAGGAAGAACAAGTATCCTCTTCCAAGGATAGATGATTTGTTTGATCAATTAAATGGAGCAAGAGTGTTTTCCCAGTTGGATCTCATGATAAGATTTCATCAGCTCCGAGTAGCAGCTGAGAGTATACCTAAAACGACACTTCGGATGCCGTCTGGATTCTAGGAGTGGTTGGTCATGCCACTCGGGTTGACCAATGCACCCACATATTTTGTGGATCTTATGAATAGGGTTCCCAGGGACCAATTAAATAAGTTTGTTCTTGTGTTTATTGGCGATATCTTGGTTTACTCGAGAACAGAGGAAGAACACAAGGAACATTTGAGGACAGTGACGGAGGTGTTGAAGAAACACCAATTGAAAGTGAAATTTTCTAAGTGTCACTTCTGGAGGAGGGAAGTGAGGTTCTTGGGCCATATTGTTTTAGAAAATGGAATTGTCATGGATCCTGCGAAGGTGGCTATGATGCAATATTGGTCTACGCCCAAGAATGCAACGGACGTGAGAAGTTTCTTGGGGTTAGCTGGATATTGTCAAAAGTTTATCCAAGACTTCTCCAAAATAGGGGCACCGTTAACTCAGTTGACCAAAAAGAATCATGCTTTTATTTGGGACAAGAGGTATGAAAATGCATTTAAAACACTAAAAGAGAAGTTATCGTGTGTACTTGTGTTAGTTACTCCTAAGGGGGATGAACAGATGACGGTATACATAGATGCCTGTGGTACCAGACTAGGTGTTGTACTGATGCAAGGAGGTTTGTTTTGGCTTATGCTAGTCGGCAAGTGAAACCACGTGATAAAAGATATCCTACCCATGATTTGGAATTGGAAACAATCGTGTTTGCATTAAAGATGTAGAGACACTATCTCTTGGGAGAAAGATTTGAGTTGTTTACCGATCATAAATCATTAAAGTATCTTTTCTCTTAAAGGGATTTAAATCTTCGTCAGCAGAGATGGTTAGAGTTCTTAGCTTCATATTATTTTAATATCACATACACACCTGAGAAGGGCAATGCGGTAGCTGATGCATGAGTAGGAGACATGCCAGTTTGGGGGCTATGTTTCTGGAATGGAAGCAACTGGAGTATATCGCGAGATATGATTTCAGACCTAAGTGTGGATTAGACCCAGAGATGTTAGCAAGTTTGACGATCAGACCAACTTTGATTGACCGGATCGGTTCCAGTCAGAGGGATGATCCTAACCTATTGGAAATCATTTCCAAAGTAGAGATGGGTGTCAACGGTGAGGAAATGAACAAGTATGGACTTGATCGAGAAGGATGGCTTCGAAAGAATGGGAGACTAGTTGTACCCAATGTTAATAGATTGAGAGATGAAGTGCTTAGGGAGTGTCATCACTCGAAACTGACTATACATCCCGGTGGTAACAAAATGTATCGAGACATGAAGCAGACCTACTACTGGGAAGGGATGAAGAGAGACGTTTGGAAGTTTATATCCAAGTGCATGAATAGCCAGTTAGTTAAAGCCGATAAAAAGAAGCCTAGTGGTCTGTTACAACCGTTGAAAATTCCCGAATCGAAATAGGAACAAATCTCAATGGATTTCATCGATGGTTTACCAAGGACTAGATCAGGTCATGATAGTATTTGGGTGATTGTGGATCGATTGACAGAAAGTGCAAGGTTTATACCGGTCGAGTCGAATAGAACAACAACTAAGTTAGCGGAACTGTATATGAAGTGGGTAGTGAGACTTCATGGAATACCCAAAGGTATTATGAGTGGTCGAGATCCATTATTTTCTCGTGGATTCTGGAAGAGCTTACAAGAGGCTTTAGGGTCAGAGTTACGTCTCAGTACCACGTACCATCCCCAAACCAACGGTCAAACAGAGAGGGTGAATCGTGTATTGGAGGCTCTCTTAAGAGCTTGCATGTTGGATTTTGGAGGGTCATGGGATGACGATTTGCATCTAGTTGAGTTCGCATATAATAATAGTTATAAGTCCAGTATTGGTATGGCTCCATTTGAAGCTTTGTACGGAAGACCGTGCAACTCACCATCATGTTGGTTGGAAACCGGTGAGAAATTTATGCTTGGGCTAGATGTAATAAGAGAAACTTCAAATAAAACCAAGGTTATTCAACAGCGAATAAAGGCTGCACAAGATAGAAAAAAGAGTTAATGAGTTATGCTGATAAAAGGCGAAGAGAATTGAAATTCTCCGTTGGGCACTTGGTATTCGTCAAGATTTCTCCGTTGAAGAGTGTGATTCAATTTGGTATGAGAGGTAAGTTAGCACCAAGATTTGTTGGTACATTTCCAGTTCTTGAACAAGTAGGTAATTTAGCGTATAAAGTTGGATTACCAGACAAGATGGCAGGAGTGCACAATGTATTTCATGTTTCTCAGTTAAGGAAATTCGAGCACGATTCTAATATGACTATTTCACTAGGTCAGTTGGATAATATCGAGATAGAACCCGAGGCAGTTAGAAACTATAGACCGTTTCGTATTATCGGACATGATATGAAGCAACTTTGGAGGAAGACAGTGAAACTGGTTAAGGTCTAGTGGGGGGGGGTAATGAGAACGACTATACTTGGGAAACCGAGGTGAAAATAAGGAAATCATATCCAGAGCTCTTTACCTCGTAAAGTTTTTATCGCGATATAGTTATTTCCTTGTTAGTAAACCACAGGCTAGGATAGGCCTGTTGTGTTATTATGTAAGTTTGATTGTTTGTAAATGGTTGATAGGCATGCAGGGCACCATTGTATGTTTTCTTGGTTAAGGAATTTCGGGGGCGAAATTCCTTAAAGGGGGGAGTGTAATGACCCGCATTCTTGATGTTGAAGGATCATACAATATTTTTTGCATTTTCATACAAAGTCATAAGGTTGTGTAACTTTGGGAAACAACTATTGGGGTTATTTCTCACATTCACGATTTTTGCCAAATATTAAATGACCGTTTTACCCCTAGCGAATCTTGTTTCGCCTATAACTTTTGTTTGGTAATGAATTTTGGCCTAAACCTACTTCCATTGGATTTGAATGATGGTTTCCCATTTCATAGAGTAGAGTGGTCACATTAATCAAACGGACTTACCGTTTGGGAGATATGGCTGAAATAAGGTTTGGAAGATGGAAAACAGCCTAATCGGGCTTAATAGGGTGATTAGCGTCTGGGCCCATAACCCATTTCCGAATTAGGGTTATGAGAGGGTTAAAAGGAGTTGGAGAATCATCTCCTTTAATTTTTCCAATCTCCACTAATCTTCCTCTAACCTCAATAATGGCTTCCATCTCCCAAATCTATCCCTAATCACTTTCTAATTACTAATTAAGAAAATCAACATCAAATCGAGTCGTATTAACACCAAATTCAAGGTAGAGATGCTGCAACACATTGGGATCCGAGCCAAATCAGTAAAAATTTAAGATCTAACATTTATTTTTGGCTAAGGTGAGTGATTTACATATTTATACACTAATTAT
This sequence comes from Allium sativum, assembly GCA_030737875.1. Classification (NCBI taxonomy): domain Eukaryota; kingdom Viridiplantae; phylum Streptophyta; class Magnoliopsida; order Asparagales; family Amaryllidaceae; genus Allium; species Allium sativum. The sequence continues at coordinate 470,620,979 of CM060913.1, read as the reverse complement.
GGCTAATTAGGGATGATTAGTGATAATTAGCGAAATTATACATCTAAAATTCTGGAAAAATATGTGAAAATTCTAAAATCATATTTTATGTCGCTGGTATGAATTTGGGTTAATTTGGATTAAGTTTTCTAATCCTATAGTTAGACATGGTCAAGGGGAATATCCCATGGTTAAAGGGAAAATCATGGTTTTTGGTATGTTTGATCTAAATTAACATATGAAATTATTGTTTTGATGTTTTTGGTTGATTCTACATGTTACTATTGTTGTTTGGTATGTTTTGTGATCGCATAGGAAAGTTAAAATGGTTGAAAACGCCGTCGTTTAGCGAAATTAGCTTACTGGAAAAGATGCAGGGTTTCGGTTCCTGATGGTGGCCAGGAGGGGGTCACGAACCCCTAGGGGGGTCAAGAACCTCCAGGGAGGATCACGAACCACGACCCAGGGGGATCACAAACCGCTAGGAGGGAAGGTTCACGAACCTCCAGGAGAGAAGGACCACTAACCGCGACCAGAAGGAGGACCATGAACTGCCTAAGGGTGGGGGTCACGAACCGCCCAGGGAGGACCCCGACCCGACCCTGATGATGATCGCGAACCGAGAGGTAATGGTGACTCCGAACCGAATCGGATTTGAGCTTCTACCATGCAACGATAATCGTAAACTCTTCTGAAGATCAACTCCAAGCCAATAAAAACCGAGATGCAAAGGAGGCCCAAATGAGAAGTAATTGCTCGGAATCCATATGGGAACCAATGAGTTTACTTTTAGGATTAGGCTTTGTTGCAGGACGTATGCAAAGGATTTATCGATATCTATAACTTTGGTTCACCATTGAGAGAGAGGGCATGTAGACGAACTAGATCCAGGGCTATGTGGACTGGTTGGCCTGTAACCTAGAGCCAGGGCTGTGTGGACTGGGCAGGGTTATTGACTATAGACCAGGGCAGTGTGGTCATAGCAATAGTTCTACGGAGTTGGACTCTGTCAAGGCCCCAAATGTATCCTGTGATCAAAGCGGTGGATATTGTATGCTTTATGCACTGAATGAGAGACGTGAGGATGATTGCTATGTTTGATGTTTGCTATCACCATGACACTCACACTTCCATTTTACACTCTATGTTAGTGTTTACCTTAGAGTATTGTACATCGTGTTGTGCTAACTCTTTGGTTGCAGGTCCAGATCAGGTATGATTGTTTATACCTGTTATTGCTTTATTTTGTTGCTATCGCTCACACCAGACTTTTGTCTGACCCAGAGTTTTATGTCTCTTCTTATTACTTTGGGTGTTCCTAAACGAGCAGACTAGAGGCAAGTTAGGTGGTTATGCACGAGTAGTTGTCCGGAGATGAGCAGGAGGCTTCCACGTACTTTATATATATTCTTCCTGTGTTGTCGCTGGTCACTGCTTCGGGAATTAGTAGTGTACCTCTTTTATTTCCTTTTAGAGACAATATTTTAAAGTTGTAATAATTGGATATGAAGTTGTGTTTTGGATTCCGCTACTCTGATGGATATAGTTTAGTTTTCAGCTTATGTAGTGTCTCGCCTGTTTTATATAAAGTTATGTTATTATTTTATTTTATTCCATGCGCTGTTAGATATACTACAAGTTCTTGGTGATTCATTGTTTCAACCCTTCTAATGACCGTCCTGTGCTAGTTGGACATTGGTACAGCGCATTTCGGGGAAATGTCAGCTGGTACGGGGTGGGCCGTCACAATTTAATAAGCATAATTTTATGGTAAAGGCAAGATAATGACTTGAAAGTTGTAATTAAAAGTGAAATGAAATATGAAGGGATTATTATGAATAAACTTAAGAGTGTGAATTAAGTTTTATAAGCAAAATTCTATGGTGGTCTAATTATTAGGAAACTTTAAGGTGGCCTTGCGGTTACGCGATATTCTATGGTGGCCTTGTGATTGGGCAATATTCTATGGTGGCCTTGCGATTAGGCGATATTCTATGGTTATTAAATAGTTATCTGGCAACCAATAAAGTTGAATAACAAATAATGAATATTTGAGTTAAATGTATTAAAGAATATTGCAAACCAACAAAAAGAAAAGTAAGTAAAACGCATAATGGTAAATTAGACATATGGTCTAATAAAATAGCGATAAGCATTTGGTCTAGTCTGAAGGGATAAAGAGCCCAACGGGGAAAATCATCGTAGGTGTTCGAAGACTCGGTGGGAGAATGTCCAACTTATTATTCGATGGGACTGAAAGGAAGTGTGAGACTTCTACAGGACATGAGGATACTTTGAGATGGCCCTCTAGGGTAGGCCTTGGAATGGTCTTTCATTAGTTGGAGGGGCCGAGTGAGGCCACAACCATCGAGAAAAGACATACCAATATATGGATATACGCATTGTAAATCTAACATAGTTGTCCTTTATAGATATAGAAATCCCCCGACTGGGTTCCATAAGTGGAACTTAGATGACAGACAATACACTTTCGTAGTGTAGCGATGAAGGCTTCGTACGCTTTCGTAGCGTGCCTAGTACGCTTTTGTAGCGTAGCGAATGAGAGGTAGTATGCTTTCGTAGCTTGGTGGCAGAGATTTTTCGAGGAGGATACTATGTGAGGTACCATGATATGTTGGGCATATAGCTACATACATACATACATATATATATATATATATATATATATATATATATATATATATAATCTGTTAGGTTAATCTACTTGGGAGTAGATGGATATGATTTATGCGTAAATGTGAAGGTGTAATGTGCAATAAACCAAAATAATATAAGAAAGGTGAACCTATGAAAGAATGGTATAGGTAGTATTATCTATAGAAAGTATAATTTGTCCATTATTCATCAGAACTTTTGTTTTGGCCCCCCTCCTCATAATTAACACACAGATTAGACAAGTGGCAGAGATTTTATAGCTTGGAGACACTTACTAGACAAAGTCATTATTATGGTAAATATTTACTTACTATTATATTTTATTCGTTCCGCTATGATATTTTTTATTATGAGCTATGATATATTTATCTTTGCCTTTTTGCAAGATACCAGATAAACCAACCCGGCTTTCAGTGGACTTGGATTTTAGCATTTTGAGAAAATTCAAACCCGCTGAAATTTGGGTTGTTACGTAAATACTTACCATAATAATGAAATTAACTAGCAAGTGTCTCTAAGCATAAGAATCTCTGTTACCTATCTAACCTACAGGTCTGTTATGAGAAGGAGGGTTAGAACAAAAGTTCAAGTGAATGGATAAATTATATCTTTTAAGAATAACACTACATATACCTTCTATCACTAAATTACTTTTATTAGGTTATTAGGGTTTATTATACTCTCGCCTTAGCGCACAAATTGTACCCATCTACTCCACAGTAAATCAAACCTGATAACCATATATATGTAGCTACATGACCAATATATCTAGATACTACGCATAGTACCCTCCTCGAAAGGTCTCCATCGCCACGATACGAAGGCACACTAGATCTCCATCGCCACGCTATGAAAGCGTACTCCGACTATATCTGCAAAGGACTGTTTCATGAAGCTTACACTACAGGTGTTCCATCATCCGATAAGAAAATTTGAAATTGCGTCCGCATTAGCTTGTCATGGTCTAGTGCTCGGACATCCACAATATACCACCCAATGCATACACCAACGACCTACAAGTAATCATACTATCTACTATTTTAGCTCTGCTTAGAATGCCTATCTTTGTATGAAAACTAGTCAGGGGATTTCGGTATCTGTGAATGAAGGCCGCATTAGCCTGCAATACAAATATTTACTAGATTGGTCTAACCCTTCCTGTGGATATGGCCCCACTTGGTCCCTTTCAACTAATGAAAGACCATTTCAATAGCAAAGTGACCGTGACCTAAGCAGACAATCGAAACATCTAATTGGCATTGTCCCTCATCCAATATCCTTATAGTGAAAGACCATTAGCCTATTGATTTAGCTCCAGTCTTTTCTGTACATGCACTGATTAATGATGACAGGTACCCGAACAATCTAATATCCTTAGTAGGTCCTTACCAAAAAGTCTTCTCTCTAAGCCGAGGTAACCGCCGAATGCTAAAGTCGTCCCATCAATCTTTTGGTTCCCTTAACAAAGTGAAGCTATAATTATGGATGGAATCATACGGACCTTCCTCTGGGATAGCTTGCCTCGGGCATCCCCAGAGGGCCATTTCATAGTATCCTCACACCCCATAGAAGTCTTAAACTTACTGCCAGTCCCGTGTAATATCAAGTTGGACATATTCCCACTGTGTTTATACTACCTATGATGATCTGCCTCGTTAGGCTCTTCATTTAGAATTCTTTCGGACTGGTTCAAACACATTTCAATATTTTATTAACCCATATGTCTAACCTTTAATTATGCGTGTTAGGACGACAAATAACCAAGATAAAGCCAAAAGCAGAAATCGAAGTGAACGGGCGCAGACGAAAGTATTCCTTCGGAACATAAAACGAACTCGAAAAGCTTATTATACACTTTTGAACCAAGAGAAGAAAGGTGAGAAGTTACCACTACTTTCAGAAATCCCTTGTTGGCATGACCTGAAGGGAAACAATCAGATGTGCACTTTCCAAGTGTAAAAAGCTAAGCTTTGTGTACCTTTCGGTTACCCAAAATAGGAATATAAAAAAGCTTGAGCCCTTACTATAAAGTCATGAAGCATGAAGGAAAAAGAAGCCGTCAACATCACTACCTGATGAAAGCCCTAGAATTCCATATCTAGAAGATTTTTCTAAGACTTCTGCCTCTGAGAGCCTCATTTCAAAAGTTCTTGTAACAACCCTACAGGTGCTCTCTTAAAGATTCACGGAAGGTACACTCATAAATCTTTTGTACCACCCGATAGAATGCCAGAACGAAGCATATATGCCAATAAAAGGGCTATACCACACTTATAAAGTGACCTCAGGGGTTCAGAATCTACGATTAATTTATCATTCTCAATCTTACACTCTTAAAATCTGAGTTGTAAACCCTAATTTGTATATTAATTTGGCTTAATGTGTCTGCAATTCTTGAAGTTCTCAATTAAAGAGTTCAATCAAGCCCTCTGGTAATAAGTGAGAAATTATTCAATTAATATATTAGTATTCCATGCTAGCTTTGAGTGTTCAATCCTAAAATTATATGAAAATGTTACAATGCAACCGACAAACCTTTTTTCCATTTTTGAAGGATCATAAGTAATGTGATTAACCCCTTCCTTCGTTGTTGGTAAAAAATAATCTGAAACCCTATCGAAACTCGCTTCTCGATGGTTCCCAAAGCTCTTTAGCTTATCGATAACTTTAGACCCCCTTCCAACTATCCAATAAAGTCTCTATGGGTCAACCAAAACCATGCAAAGTGACAGTTATTTGAGATCAGTTAATCCAATCGGGACCTGTTGCCACTTCTTTAGGCTTCCGAAAATCTAATAGAGTGTTTCTAAAAGGATATCAAAACCCTTGAAAGAATAATAGAATCCTCCACTATCTTCCGTCGAAATGTCAAAGGGTCATAATGAAACTACAAGGAAAATGCTGAAATATGAATTGTTATATTAATGGACTTCTTTCTCCAAAAAAACTATAGATTTCTTATTCTTAACCTTCTTTTATACATGAATCTGCTTTTAGATAATCCTAGAACCCTTTCTCAATAATTTCTCTATGGAAGTACCACTTAATACTAACTCATTCCCTTCGTAAACAAGGAATTCTACAGGAAGACTCTATTTTGGGGTGTTAACCATAAATTTGGCTAATATTTTTGGCACTGGAAGGAGGGCTCGAACCTCCAATTCTTTATGACCTCCCTACTTTGATTAGTTTTTTTCTAAAAACAGAACAAATGGAAATCAAGTACGAAAGAAATAGGAATGGTTTGCGAAGGATAGCGAAAACTTCGAAGGATGTTTAGTATATGCTTAAGGATAAGGATCCATGGTCAAAGGAAAAATCCCTACGAAACAAGGAAACATTCCCAAAGGGAAAGATATGATCCTGAGAGGAATATACAAACATCTCTACAGTCTAGTAAAAGAAAAGTACTTGCGGCTTCTTCATATTATCAGAATGAAAATAGTCATAAAAAATTAGAAGAAAGGCTAAATCTAACTCAAAAGAGGGAAGTGTATTACACCAGAAAATTCTTGGTGTAAACTGTGAATCAGTTTGATCGGAACAAGGGTCTTCAGAACCATTCAAAAATAAAATATCTTATGTGGATTCAAGGTTCCATAAGGAACCACTACAACAAAAACACCATATTACAACTTTAATTTTACAACTATGCGAAAAGCACAGTTGTAATAAATGCTTTTTTACAACTGCGCAGAATGCACTGTTGTAATAAATGTTTTTTACAACTATGAAAAAATCACTGTTGTAATAAACATATATATCACAACTTTTCATTTTATTCGTTGTAATAGAGATGCCTAGTACAAACTTCATGTTTATAATATCTATATTTAATAGCTAATTATATTGATATTTGATAATAATATTTAATAATAAACTTGGCATCAATAATACTTGTCAATTATTAACAAATGTTTGGCTGAAAGCCTTTTAAGTACAACTCGATTCGATGTTGAAATTTGATATAAAGACAATAGTTAATAAAAATTATTAACAAATGATAATAGTTAATAAAAATTGATTCTCATCAAATTGATATATAATATTTAATAAAAAAATTACTTATCAATTTAGGGAGATGTTAAAAGGCCCGAAAATAGGGGTTAGGGAATGTGTGAAAGTGAATTTCACGGTGGAATTCGGGGGCTTTGATAATTAAACGATGCAGATGTAAACCGCACATTATTTTGTCAGTTTTTTGGGGCCTTGTCGAATTTTCAATTAATTTAACTCATACAGGATTAATTTAATAAATTTTGATGAAAATTGTACCATAACTAACGAAAACTTAGCGGCACCTTGCCAAAAGGTTAGCGGCAAGGCAAAATTTAGGTGGGAATGGACAAAAAATTGGCTCTAAAATTTGCATATTTTATTCCTTCCCTCATCTTCTTCTATCAGATAATATACGGATTGTATTCCTTCTGACCTCCAAATCAACTCACCAACCTCCTTCCCCCACCAGTCAATACCCACGCTGCAAACTCACCACTCCAACCTTAGGCACCACACCGTCCATATCAAGACATCGCAGTAGTTCCTCATTAACTAAAGCCGACCTCCCCCCTCCCCCCCCCCCCCCATGTTGCAGCTCCTCAATAGCTGATTGCGGCAGCCAAACCTAGTTCACCAATCAGGCTTGCTAGTCCCCTCAACAACTAATATAAACCTATAACCAAAATTTGGTTGTGTTTGGATCTGGCAATTGCTTTCTCTGAAGACGGATCTAGATGAGTGATTTTGTCTTTATTCTCTAATGTTGCGATTTCTCTTTGAATTGAACTATATTTAATCAATCAGCTCAGTCATCTAGATCCAACCGCGACGGAGCCTTGGGTCTAACGTCACTCGAGATGGATGGAGACATAGAGACGTGGTTCGGTTTTTCCTATTTGTTGATTTGCAATGGTGCTTAAATCCAGTAAGAAAAAGCTCTTTTATTTGTTGCAATCAAATTAGCATTTATGCAATAGCAATTACTGAATTGTATGATAATTTTTGGGTTGATGATAGGCTTGATTATTAATGGCTGGAGATGTGATGTTTCTTGTGCTTTTATTTTAATTAAAAAAATAACGAATAGAAGAACTATATTTGAAATCACTAAAGCAATGCTAAGGTATAAGAGACATCACAACTTACAGAAAAATCATCATTTTGAGATATGAACAATCATTATCCATGTCAAAAGTATATTGATAAATGATTGTGCATTCGCAAATGATATGCATTCACTTCAAAAAAAATAACTAGTAATATGCATTCACTTTGAAGTGGAAATTATAACACATAGAGCTCTGGTGGAAGTTGAAATAAGTGATCCAAGCTGCGGCTTTTCATTGCACCAAAAGGTTTAACTATACTGGATATCAGCCCTTGATAGTGATGCTGGAATTATTTTGTTCACATTGTTATAGATAAGTATAAACTTGTGCTCTTTGCACGTTTTGCGATCACTCTGTAAAGTGAAAATTGTGCATTCCTGGTCATGCCATAAGCTTCATCAAGCAAAACCAGTTTTACCGAAGTAGGTGTACCAAAGGAGAGGCTTCGCAAAATCCTGCATTTGCTGATGAATAACTTCAATTCCTTTGTCATATGAAGCATTAAACTCCAAAATTCTGTTCTGGTACTAGTTATCATACAATTTTCCTGCCACTGCTAATATTATGGAAGTCTTCTTTGTTCCTAGAGGCCAATAGAAAAGCAAATGTAGTAGCCTATTTTCCTTAGTCAGCCTACACCATTGTGTCTATTATGTCGTGATGTCATGTGGATTTGTAAGGGTGTATAAATAGTTGTTATCTAGGTGATGGTTGAATTAGTGAGCTGGTAGGATAAATGCATGCGTGATTGTCTAGTGGATGAAATCATTTGCGAAGATTATGCATAAGAAATTGAAAAATATATGTATTGTTTTAGTTTCCTTTAATTTGATATATTGGTTTTGTATACAATAATTATGCAATGCTATATTAATCATATTGTTTGTGTATGTTTTGAGACGACCCCGAACCCCGTACTGACGGTGGCAAGGGTAATCTTTGGAATATAACACATAAACAGATAATAGTAGAACAGAAATAAATAAATACACCAAATAATGCACAATAGAATATACTGGATAAACGTAATCATCAGAGTTACACAGTATACAGGATCTTACTTAGTACAAATACAGTTCGGCTATACATAAATGTCTACAGCGGAAAACAAACATAATGTACAATAGGAGCTGAACAGCATAAAAAGAGATAAATGATAGAATCCATCTTCAGCTCCAGCTATCCAGAAAGAGCCAGATAAAACCTGAAAACAAGGCTGCCCGTGTACAAAAAGGGGCACCCGAGTTTGAAAGTGAAACAAACTACGAGTCAGTCATGGGACTGGTATGAGAAATCTACTTAACACATTATACAAATGGGCTAATCACAGGACCACGCCACTTTCGTGGAACGGGTTTACTCTATTGGATTGCCAGTGCTTTAAAACAAATAATTCTTTTAAACATCGCAATGCTTTTTATAAAAATGAAGCCATTATAAGACTCAGTTCCCATCACACAATGCAACGCAAACCGGAGGATAGAGTTTTACCTTATAATGGCCAAAATATACTTGATACGAATAAAACAAAAGCATTTGATATTATTACTAGTGTTTATAGGTTTCGAAAACAATTTCAATCATAACTATCAATCATAGACGGCATGGGTACCATATATCATGTCGCCATATATATATATATATACACACACAATCAAAACCGCACAGTCACGTATTTGGAAATTGGATTTCTGTCATGAAACAAGGCAAAAGATAGTCCTTACCGAATTTGAGACTGCCTAGCCCGAGCCTCAGGATCAGAACGCATCAACCCTTTGGATCGTCAGGGCCGGTCCATCGATGTGGATTATTATGCCTTAACACTACATCTCCCCGCCCTTTGGAGCGTAAATGAGCCAACGAATGACTCCATCGGTCCCGGATCGACCGATATAACCGAGGCGCCTCGCAACAGCAACAACCATATAAGTCAAACTCGTCAGGGCATGTAAAACCACTGACGCCACTTCTAGCTAGGAAGAAACGCGTGCCCTTCCTGATGTCCTCTCCTGTTTCTGTTTCATACCGGGGTGTGAGGTTCGCGAATTCACGTTATACACAAAGCTACGCCACACAGGCGGAGCTTTGATCATCACCACAAGACTTTGCTTTTCAACAGAAGCCCTGATCACTGCATCTTAGCATGCTACACAGGAAATTCACGCCATGTAACTGATGGCTATCAATCACACAGACTGAATTCCAATGTCAGACCCACAGTCCATTTGCAAGTCCGTTCTGGGTCTGAACAAAACCGGAGGCACCATATACCTCGCATACCCATCGATCTCCACGTACGTCTGGACGATCACCACTCATTATCCATATTTTGGGATGCCTCCCAATCAGGACATCAGTTACCATCCAAACGAGGTGAAGATTTCCGGTCTTCAACCACCGTCTTCATCTTCGATTTCTTATCGTCGATTCAGTTATTCAGAATGGGATAAACCCGATATTTCGGAGCAACTCGCGTATATAATAAACACATGCTACACAAACACTACATACGCATCATTTCAATTCATTAGCCACTAACCGTCAATCAGTAAGAGAACGATTTCCCAAATAGTAACCCCGAAGGCCGAAACCAACATCAGATCAAAATCCAGGAAACCATTCGACTTAGCTAACCTTCAGTTAATTTCTAAATTTCACATCCATATCGTTTATAATATTTTATAACGATTTATCGCCATTTTTATTTATTTTAAAATAGCCAATTTATTCAAACGACGCTTCGGGCCATAACGCGGCCGTGGCGCTGTTTTTCTTCAAATTTGATTTACACATATCTGAAAATCTAACCGTTGGATCTTCGCAAAATTTATATCATTAGAAAGATCTTTTCAAAACGAATCCAACGGTTCTAGTTTTGGGAAAATCCGACGGTCGGATCTCCCGGTACAATCGTTTGAAGTTTCGATTTCAAAATACGAACTGCAGCGTCGTTATTCGATTTAATATAATTATATATATATATATATATAATCGATTCTGGCGCTGTTTTTCTTCATATTTGAATTAAACATTCCAGACAATCCAACCATTGGATCTTTATAAAGTTGGTGTCGTTGGAAAGATATTTCCAAAGCAGACCCAACAGTTTCGGTTTTGGGAAAATCCGATGGTCGGATCTCCCGCACTAATCGTTTGAAATCACGGTTTCAAAACACGAACTGCAGCTTCGTTATTCGATATATTTCAATTCCATATATATATATATATATATATATATATCGATTCTTCGATTTCAAAGCTATATTCTTTTCATACATTTGATAAAAATGATATTTTTATCCAATAAACATTCACTTCGATGCTTCACTATTTTTAACAACTCATGTGTACAGTAAAAATGTGATTTTATTGTGAAACAATTCATTTCAAAACACGATTATTTTATATAGTTCATATAGGTAATAAAAATATGATTTTTATTATAAAACAATTTATTTCAAAACAAGATTATTTTATATAGTTCATATTGATGATAAAAATAGGATTTTTATTATAAAACAATTTCTTTAAAACACGAATGCCATTCAACACATGAATTTCAATTCAATGAATAAATTTCAATTCAACACATGAAGGTTTTCTATAGTTTGTATATATCGAGTAAAAATGTGTTTTTTATTGTTAAATTTTTTTATTCAAAACACGAATACCATTCAACACATGAATTTCAATTCAACGAATGAATTTCGATTCAACACATGAAGGTTTTCTATAGTTTGTATATATAGAGTAAAAATGTGATTCTTATTGTTAAAACAATTTATTCAAAACACGAATACCATTTAACACATGAATTTCTATTCAACGAATGAATTTATATTCAACACATGAAGGTTATTCAATATATGAAAATAATTCTAACACATGAATATTATTCAAAATTTCGGCAGCATAACGGCAGGGTAGTTAAAACCGGGGTCGTCCCTAGTACGGCTCCTCGCTCTACCTTAAAGACTCGCAGCTTTTGACAATGGGGAATCATGCATCTAGTTCGCACGCAGGCGGCATGTATATTTTTTTCATTTCCACAAACTAATCCTATGTGGTTTCAACCAAATATTTCTCAACCACAAACGGGTATTTTTCAACCACAATCAATCAATTTCAACCACAAACAATTCTAATCAACCATTCGTAATCAACCAATTTTCACACCAATCACAACCAATAAATATCGTCCATGGTTTGTGGACGAGGGGCGTATATATATAAGCATTTCACTTCTATTTCAACACATATATAATTTTTACAATGAATATATAACTTATATATCAAACGTACAACTTATACAACGCTTATACATGAGGTGTACAACGCTTATATAACTCATACATCGACTATATAATTTATACATCGTCGTTTTCCATATCGTTTATAAATTAGAAATCTCACATTCACTCCACCAAAAATAGCAGAAGGCTTAGAAAAATATGCGGTCTCTTCTAGAATGTAGAAGGCGTCCACACGAGTCCACTGTCTCTTGTTTCACTGAATTTCGTCAACATAGCAAAAAGATATGTAATTTTAAACATCAAACAATTTAAAAACGTAATTAATTAAATTTATAGCGCTTAAAAACACTACCTTTTCCCCTGTTAAAAATCAACAGCCGATGTCGATTACCCCCTTCAAAACTAGGGTTCTGCTTTTCGTCGCCGGAGGACCACCGTACTCCGATCAACCCCCTCCACACGCGGCGCCATCGAGCCACCTCCCAACACCCTGAAGCGCGACGAACTCGGATCCACCGATAGCCCAGAAACCCGCCTAGAAGCGAACGACTTCGAGACCAAAAATTGAGCCTATTCCTCTATGATAACTCTCCATATGGGTATGGATCTGACGAGGAAGGAAAGCTCTTCCATTTCGTTCAAGAAGAATCGGATTTAATTGAGTGGATTGAGAGATTTTTTCGTTTGAATTTCTAAGCGATTATGGACTTTAATTTCAATCGATGGCGGCTGCTGTAATGATAAGGATTAGGGTTTTTCTAGGGTTTTATAATATAATTTAATATTATTTTATTTCAAAAATACTTGCTTTTCAATATGAACTTCAAATCGAGCCCAACGAGTGTCGCCCCTAGCTAAATACCCCTATTCCGAACACAATGGGATATACATCGTCACCCAATTCGACTGTTTCGATAGGTTTTCATTCAAATTAAAATATAAATCAGTGTATATTCAATTTGAACGTACATTTCAATTTGCCGGGGCCACAAACTGATTCGAAAAATTCTAGAAAAATAAATCTAGCTATGTTTTGACGATACGGTCCCAACAAAACTAGTTTCGTCGAATTCTGAGACCGTTTGCAAAATGGCCCATTTCTGGTGGATCCAATTTAACTGTAATTGACCAAAACACATTTTCCTTTGCCACGCTCACATACTAGCTTCAAAAATTATGAAATTTGAAACCTGGCAATAACTTCACATCCCGGATCCAACAAAAGTGGTTTCGTCGAATTCCGAGGTCGTTTGCAAAACGGTCATTTTCACGGGCTATATAATTTCTATAGCGACCTTTCTGAAAATTCATTTGGCCATAACTTTTGCTTCCCGCTATGAAACTTCGATTTTTCAGATTCGTTAGAAGGGTATTCACTAACAGATTTAAATATTTTTGGTTTCACTCAATTCTGTTTTGTTTTGCACCCGGTACAGTCAGCCAAAGTTTGAATTCAAATTTTGAAACTACCGCGCCATTTCAGGCCATGTTTATAATTAGAATTAATTATATTCGTTTTCAAATGTCGATTCAAACTTACTTTTATTCGTTATTATTTAAAAGATTTATTTTAAATATTTAAAATCCACTAAAATAGCCAATTTAAAAATTTTAAATTGGTTCAGATTTTCCGGGTCGTTACATGTTTGCTTCATGATATTTTTTTTTTACTGTTTGAGTACAGACATTGTAAGAACCCATTCTTTCAGCAAAAACTAATTCATTGATTACTGAAAAGAAGTGTAAATCAACAAAAGATACAACGGTTATAAACAGTTATTACAACAGTTATAAATAGTTGTAATAAAGTTTACTTCAACGGTGGAAAACAGTTGTAAAATATACATTTCACAACGGTGCTGCAACAGTGCAAAGTAGTTGTAAAAGATTTTACTCTATTACAACTTCTTAATAGACGACGGTGGCTCCACCGTTGTAAAAAGTCTTTTACAACGGTTTTCCATTGCTGTAATATGGTCAATTTGTTGTAGTGAACTAATGTTGTGAATAAAGGCTCTAGGAATAACTAACCAAAAGAAAGTAGAAGCCTATGAGTCAGGTAGTAAAAAGGTAAACCCACTCATAAGAGAATTGATGTCATGTCCTGCTTATGAGCCAGTTATGGAACAAGGCACCGACTTATTCCGACAAATGAAATAGGCAATATAATCATATTCCTAAGGAACAAACTTTGAGGGAGAAATGATAAAAGACTATGAGTCTTTCGCCTAAAAATAGCAATTTTACATAGTGAGGCCTCTAATGAGTAACAACTAAAACAAATTAAAAGGAAAGATGAGTATTGCCAATAGAGCCTTCCCACAAAGTTTGCCAAAAGTTTGCCTAAAGAGAAAAATACTAAATAATGAGAATCAAGAATAAAAAGTCAGTGAATGAATTTTCAAAAGGAAATTCCAAAATTAACTTCCCTTTAGAATATGAGTTGGTTAAATCACTAGAAAATGTCCTTTTCCTAACCAAGGAAAAGTATGATTGCTGGCCCTTAAAGAGAAAGGAATTAAGAAATGAAAGGAATGAAGAAGGTTGGTATTGCTATTACCGCCTAATGAATAGGCATGAAAACAATAGGTAAAAATCCCTCTAGAAAAGGATATTGCATTTTTATAGGCAAAGAAAACTGAAAGAATACATAAAAGATTGTAACTGAAATTTTATGGCAATGACAATAAAGATTCTAAAAGAATTTCTGCAAGTATAATGGGTTAAATAAAAAATTATAGATTCTACTTGGTCAGGGATTAGATACCCTTTTGATAATGGATTAGCTTTGGAAAATTCCTAGGTATATCCCGGGTCCTTCCCCAAAAAAGGTAAGGGGCAAGCCTAGGGCACCGTGCGCATGGCTCCAAGCCCCGGATATATCCCAGGCGCCTCCTGGAGGGAGGTAGTTAAGTCGTCATCCATGCCTCTAGGACAGGTTGGTGCACCACCAGCCGTTGATCAAGCCAAGGCGCCCTCTGAAGGAGGGATAGGTAATCACTAGCACATAAGACTGGTTCCGAATGATGCACGATCTACCTCTGATCCTTTTAAGATTAAGTCATGTCTCTGCTTCGGCATAAACATGAACCACCTCTATTTATGTCTTGTTTAGTAGAAGGGTATAAAATTTCGAATAGAGCATGAGAGCATGTCAAGTCTCTGCTTTAGACAAATCATATAATGGAAAAAGATATATCAAACCGAAAGCACTTTCGTACTTATGGCCTCCCGAATAAGGGTTCTGGGCTCCCATCTTAAACATCATAATCTAGGTTTTCGGTCTTCTATGCCGAAAGAGGCTTAGTCTAAGTTAATTCCATAAGATAATTCCTAGACTTTTACGATCTTAAATACTCGAATCTAGGTTTTGGGTCTTCTAAGCTGAAAGAGGCTCTGTCTAAGTTAATTTCAGAAGAGAATTTCTAGACTTCTATTATTTTAAATATCTGAATCTGGATTTTGAGTCTTCTAAGATAAAAGAGGCTTTGTCTACGACTCCAAAAGAGAATTTCTAGTTTTTTTCTATCTTAAATACGCGAATCTGGTTTTTGGGTCTTCTAAGTTGATAGATGCTTCTTTTAGGTTAACTACAGCTGAGAATTTCTAGACTTCTACTACCTTAAATTTCCAAATTTGGGTTTCGGGTCTTCTAAGTCGAAAGAGGCTTCGTCTATTTTTATTCCAAATGAAAAAAATAATTAGATTTCTAATATTTTAAATACCCAAATCTATTTTTTGGGTCTTCTAAGTTGAAAGAGGCTTCTTCTAGGACCCCGAAAGAGAATTTCTGGACCTCTACTATCTTAAACCTCCGATTCTGGTTTTAGTCTTTTAAGCCGAAAGATGCTTTACATAAGTTAATTCCAAAAGAGAATTTATGGACTTCCGAATCTGGTTTCAGGTCTTCTAAATTGGAAAAGGCTTCATATATATTCCTTCCATAGGAAGGTCTCTAAATTCTCTTATTATCATAGTCTAGGTTTTGGGTCTTTTTATAAATCGATGGAGGCTTCATATCTATTATTAACCAAAATATAGATTTTTGAATTTTTAAATTTCTTAATACCTGAATCTGGGTCTCAGGATTTCTGATTACCTAAAGGAAGCTACGTATATACTATTCCCAAAATTGAAAATTTTGATTTCCTAACTACCGGAATTGGGGTTTCATAACATCTAATAGGCCAAAAAAAGGTGTTGTATCTATTGTTATTTATAGAATTAGAATTCAAGAAATATTACCGTTTATTAAACCCTGAGTTTTAGATCTTTTATATATCAACAAGAACTTCGTATATTCTACGCATGTCAAAAAGGGAGTTTCCCAAACCCTCAATTAACATGGCATTCTAATACTAGATCCGACATATTATGCTTACTTGTTAAAATAAGAACAAGAGGATAACACACACAAGGCTTATTCAATAACATAAAAAAAAAAAGAAGGAAAATTTTAATTTTCGAGTTGCTCAACTACTCAATTTACAGACAAATTGAATATTTATAAACATTATCACAATCTGTTGATTTTTCCCACTAAGATCCATGAAAATGTGGGATGCGAGAGATATGCTAGAATAGTTCAAAGCATCCTCATAAGTTTTTCCTCTTTTTCTATAAAGCTTTCAACATCATCAATCAAGCCGATCTAAGTTTTAAGGGCCCTATTAAATGCCTTATTAGTTTTTGAGAGAAGTTTATTTGCCTTTTCGTATTTAGCATTACCCTTCTTTAGGTCATTATTTCCTTCTTTAGAAATTATTGCATGGTTAACGTACGCACAAATACGATTATTAATGTTATCTTTCCTCTTCTGTTCAAAGTATTTCCAAACTTCATACTTCACCTTTTTAACCCATTCTTTTATAAGTTCACCATTAAGGCCTTTCAAGGGGTTAATTGAATAAGCAAATGCTCTGTTACCTATCTTTGATGCCTCGTTGCTCCGTAAGGGTTAGATGGAGCCGTAGGAGAAGGCATCGGAAAGTCGAGGGAACTATCATTTAGAATAAATTCTAGTGATTTGCAAAAAGTCTGTTTGTTCTCTAGTTGGGAAGTAAGACCATAAATCCATATCTCTATTAAAATCCGTCCAAAGGGTTTGCCTTCACCAGGTTTTTTACAGCAACCAAATCTTTTTCCTGTTGAATGAGCTTTCCTTCTAATTCCCTCCTCTCTTCTCAAAGACTTTGTACGATAAACCTTTTCTCTTGGAACTTTTTGAACCATTCGAAGGCAAGGGGGTTATTAACAAACTTCGAAGAAATTGAATCTTCATGGGTTTTCCATTCTGTAATGGTAGTTATAATTTGAGAAGGGGGTTCTTTGAAGAATGAGATAGAGATGGAAGGGAAGCTGACAAAAACAACAATTTTATTTAAAGGAAATGCATAGCAGTTAGTCTGTAAACAAAAGATAATTTTAAAAGGTATGAACGCATTCTAGAAATGAATTATTTCACGATTAAACTTCAATTCGACATTTACAAAATTTTAAGATGACTCATACAAAGCTGAGTTCTTCAACATCTCTGAAATAAATTTATCCCAATAGTAAGTAATTTTTTTAGAAGAAAAGCCAGTGGTAGTGAAAACACTTCCGGAAGGCTCCACATTCATTTTAGATGAGGGTCATGTTCGTATTTTCTTAAATACTTCCAGTGGAAGCGACGAAGCAAACCTCCACTAAGATCGCCAAAAATGCAAAATCATCCTTCGCGTAACAACAATAGATATCCCAGAGAAAGCCCATCAAAAAGTCCCTCTCTTCGCTCAACATCCAAAAGAGCACCATCAACTCTTTATTTTCGTTATTAAGTTTTTCATTCCAACGATGAGCCTTCTTTAGATGAGGACCAACGTCATTTTTAAAGGACATCAGGGAAGAGGCACCCTATCAAGCTCAAAATACTTATCAGATAAGTTTTAAAATTCTTTATTTGTTTATCTAGGTCTCTACCTAAAGAATTTGTCTCTGCTTGTATATTGTTAACTTTGTCTCTAAGGGATAAGGAACGCCTCGGGTAAATCTATGGGCATGAGGTTATCGCATAATTTAGCCACTAACAACAAAACAAAGTGAATAGGAAGAAACTATATCATACCGGAAGCACGGGTATAAGAGAAGGAGCCATTGAGCAGGCTTCAAAAATCTTTGCATTCTCAAAGGTCAAGGGAGGCTCTCCAGCGTCTACAGACCTTGAGGAGTCTGCAGCTTGGCTTCAGAAGGATCTTTCCTAGATTAGGAGCCTCCCCTTTCTGATAGGACTGACCATCTTTCTTGGCGCTCGTATCTGGGAGGCAGAGCCTCCAGCACCAGATGAAATATTGGAATCCACGGGTTCCTTCTTTGGGTCTTCGTTATCATCTTTGTCGTTATTATCAGAATATTCATCCAAAGAATCATTCGGAGCCTCACCTACGTCTTCGTCATCATCTGAAGCATCTACATCACCATTTGGAACTTTAATGGAAAGAAGCTCCTCAACATCTACATCAACATTTGGAACTTTCAAGGAAAGAAGCTCCTTAACATCTGTAATATATTTCTATCAACATATATAACACGAAGGATATCAAAACAAACCTGGTGGGCTGGCATCAGTTTTTATCTTTGCATTCACCGATGGGCCTCATCTTTAGCCCATTAGTCTTTCCTTTACTTGTATATATATCTGTACATTACATTGTACATTGTATTCTGTTTTCTTCTTCTAAAACAAAAGTCTGTATACTCTTGCAATACAATTTAGAAAAATAATTTCAAATTCTTATATGGTATCAGAGCAATACATCGCCTAACGGCAAATTCAAAAAGATTATTGTTTTGGTTGTCTCCTCAGAGTATTATCATCATCGGAGATCAACCCCTCCGATCAAGCGGAGTTTCTGTTCTCACCTGAAACTGTGCCTGCCAAGGTTGGAATCAAGTTTCCACCGGCTACAACAGTTTCTTCGCCATCTGAGATTGGGAGTCTCTTCATCTGGCTTCCCCACCGCGCAACAATCCGGTTCTTGCATCATAAAAGATACAAGAACTGATATCGCATTTGTTTCCTGGTCATACTAGTGCAGGCTGCCACCTTTCGAGCAGCGGCCACGCCATACACTTTCTTTATTTCACCCATTCTTGTATCTCAATCACTTTTTCTTGTAGAGATGGCTGGTAGCAATCAAGATTTGTCCTCGGCAACATCAGGAGGTGGCCCTGCAGAGCCAATTCTCGCCTCATATACTCTCATAAAACCGAAAACCCAAGTGATAACAATTCCCCTCGATGAGGACAATTACTTGCTGTGGAAATTCCAGGTTGAAACAGCCTTGAAGGGTCATGATCTTCAAGATTATGTCAACGGAACCAAGATCATACCACCTGCGGTGATCACAGACAAAAATGGAAATCTCATTAGTAACCCAGAACACATTCATCATCGCAAACAAGACAACTTAATATCATCTTGGCTCATGTCGTCAATAAGTGCAAACTTGTTATCACAAGTTATTGGATGTAATTCATCATATGAGATCTGGTCCACGATACAGCAGATATTCAGTTCACAATCATCAGCGAGGATAATGCATTATAGAAGAGAGTTACAGAATTCAAGAAAGGGTGACATGAGCATGAGAGAATACATTGCTAAGGTAAAGAATCTTTGTGACAAACTCAATTCAGTTGGACATAGAATATCTGAAAGTGAACAAGTCCTTACGCTAACGAATGGGCTGGACGAAGAATATGAATCCATAGTAACTTACCTGGCCACCCAACCAAATTTACCTGATATCCAGTCAGTTTACTCAGCATTATTGGCTCATGAAGGTCGTGTAGAACAAAGAAAAGCAATGCAAAATGAGTATAGCATCAACTTTGCTACAAATGCAAGAAATGCTAATCAATCAAGAAACACACCTGGGTTTGGCAGAGGTAGTACCCAAGGACCGAGAGGAAATCCAAATGTAAGAGGTCGAGGAAGAGGCAGATCCAACAGCACATATAAAATAAAATGTCAGATATGTGATAAACCAGGACATGCTGCCAACAGATGTTACTACAGATTTAATGCAGATGTGAACAATGCACAGCAAAACCAATCAAATCAAAGAGGGCCAAATGTTAACATGGCTCAGTCAAGTAACCAAGGCAGATTCAATGCGGAAAATGTTTCTGGACAAGCTACGAACAGTGACGATTCAACTAAAGCTGATGATAGTAATGTCGAGGATTGGTTTCCAGATTCTGGAGCAACAAATCACATCACAAATAACCTTCAGAATTTAAATCTTGGAAACAAGGGATATTCAGGTACGCAAGTTATTCATACTTGTAACGGTGAAACCATGAATATATCTCATATTGGGACAGGTTGTGTTAATGGGAAAAGAAGACTATTTCTTAACAATTTACTTAGAGTTCCTAATGTTAAAAAGAATCTGATTAGTGTGTCCCAATTTACTAATGAAAACAAGGTATATTTTGAGTTTCACCCAAATTATTGCTTAGTTAGAGACTCACTAAATAAAGATATATTATTACAGGGTAGTTTGGACAAAGGACTATACAAATTCAGCAACATATCATCAGGAAAAGGGACTGATAACAATATATGGTGCTGTAATGCAAACATTCAATTTAGTAGTGATGATGGTACTGATAAGTCTGGGTGTAACAACAATAGTTATATTAGAAATGATTTAGACACATGGCATTGTAAACTAGGGCATCCAAGCTATGACATTGTAAGGCAGATATTAAAGGAAAATAAAATTGCTTATAAAAACTCACCTGTATCTGAAATTTGCACACACTGTCAACTTGGCAAGAGTCATAAACTGCCATTTGACAGATCTGAAACAGTTTATACTAGGCCTCTTGAATTGGTAACAATGGACCTATGGGGTCCTGCACCATTGAACTCCAGACAAGGCTACAGGTATTATCTCTCAATTGTAGATGCTTATACAAGATATACCTGGATTTTCTTTCTCAAAGCCAAATCAGAAACACATGATGTGTTAATGCAGTTTATTGATTTCATAGAAAATCAAATAAACTGCAGAATTAAAATAGTGCAAACAGATGGGGGCAGTGAGTTTTATCCACTCAAGAATTTGTTCAGAAGAAAGGGAATTAACCATAGAACTACCTGCCCGTACACATCTGAACAGAATGGCATTGTGGAAAGAAAACATAGGCATATTGTAGAAACAGGCCTAACTTTATTATCTATGGCATCTATGCCCATGATGTATTGGAATGAGGCATTTAACACGGCTGTATACCTGATTAATAGAATGCCAACTAAAGGGTTGCAACACAAATGTCCTCATGAGCTCATGTTTGGTAATAAACCAGACTATAATACTCTGAGAACATTTGGATGCTTGTGTTTTCCGTGCCTCAGACCGTATAACAAACATAAACTTTCCTTAAGATCCACCCCATGTACCTTTTTAGGTTACGCTAGTAATCAAAAAGGGTACAAGTGTATGGATAATGATGGGAAAGTTATCATATCAAGGCATGTTGTGTTTAATGAGAATGTTTTTCCTTTTGCAGAAAAGAAAGTCAAAGACAAAAAGGAACATGAACAGTTCAGAGTTACTGTGGACAGCATACCAACATTAACAGATTGGACAAAGCAAACATATATGGATGAGCCACCACCTCCAACTGCTGCTACTCCAACTATATCCAGTACAAGGTCTGGATATAGCTCGAGTGAGCCCATTAGTGATGATGACATTTATTCACAGCATTACAACAGAGATGATGCAGATAACTCAAATCAAAGCAAAGATGATCACACATCAGATAGTAGCAGTGATGAAAATCAAATACAGCAACCACGAAATCAGCATCATATGACAACTAGAGCTAAAAGTGGGATATTTAAGCCTAAGATATACAGTGCATCGACCAATGGTGGTGATCATATCAATGAACCAGTGACTTATGAGCAAGCAATTAGAGACAAGCATTGGTGTGATGCCATGAATGAAGAATACAAGGCTTTGATGAAAAATAAGACATGGAGCCTTGTTACAGCACCTAAAGATAAAAACATTGTAGGGTGCAAGTGGACATACAAATTAAAGAAAGATGCTGATGGAAAAATAACAAAGTATAAGGCCAGATTGGTTGCTAGAGGCTTCTCACAACAATATGGATTCGATTTCAATGAAACCTTTTCTCCTGTAGTAAAACCAACCACTATACGGATAGTTTTGACTCTAGCATTAAACAATGGATGGAGAATAAGACAGCTGGATGTATGCAATGCTTTTTTGAATGGAGATTTGCATGAGAATGTATACATGGAGCAACCAAAAGGGTATTTAATCAAAGGCAAGGAAGATCATGTATGTAAACTACATAAAGCCATATATGGCTTAAAGCAAGCATCAAGAGCTTGGTATGTGAAACTGAAAGAAACACTTTCGACTCTTGGATACAAAGCAACCAAATCAGATAATTCATTATACACTAAAATTAGCTATCAAACCACAGTATACATTTTAGTGTATGTGGATGATATTCTAATGACAGGGAATGACATTCCAGAGATAGACAGAGTGAAAAATCACCTGGATCAAATGTTTTCTATCAAGGACATGGGTGATATGAACTATTTTCTAGGGATACAAGTTCAGAGAAAATCTAATACGGAGCTATTTCTTTCACAAAAGAAGTACATATCTGAAATACTGGTTAGGGCGAACATGGACAAGGCTAAACCGCTACCCACACCTATGATCAGCAACCTAAGGCTATCCAAATACACGGGTGAGGCTATTGATAACACAAAGCAATATAGAAGTATAGTGGGAGCATTACAGTATCTGACCATTACCAGACCAGAAATCAGTTTTAGTGTAAATAAGGTCTGTCAATTCATGGCGAACCCATTAAGCAGCCATTGGAATGCAGTAAAGAGGATACTACGCTACTTACGAGGCACACAGGAACATGGATTAGTAATCAAAGCTTGCAAAAACATTAATCTAAATACTTACAGTGATGCAGATTGGGCAAACGACCCAGATGATCGGAAATCAACCTCTGGGTACTGTGTATTCATGGGACCGAACGCAATTTCCTGGTGCACAAAGAAGCAGTCGACTATATCCAGATCGAGTACTGAGGCGGAGTATCGTGCCATCGCATCAGCCACGGCGGAGATAATTTGGGTTGAAGCCCTAATTAATGAATTGGGGTTGAGCTTTACTAGAAAACCAACGCTTTGGTGTGACAATCGAAGCACCGTATCACTTTCCATCAACCCGATTCAGCATTCAAGGACGAAACATATGGAGATCGACCTCCACTTCGTCAGAGAAAGGACCGGATCAGGAAGATTAATCGTGAATCACATTCCTGCCTTCAGTCAAAAGGCGGATATTCTCACGAAAGCTTTATCGAGGAGCAATTTTGAGAGATTACGAAGAGATTTAGGGGTTTCAGATGGCGGCTAGGTGAATAGAAGAGAAAACCCTAGTTTGTTTTGAAGGGGGCTGTCAACATATATAACACGAAGGATATCAAAACAAACCTGGTGGGCTGGCATCAGTTTTTATCTTTGCATTCACCGATGGGCCTCATCTTTAGCCCATTAGTCTTTCCTTTACTTGTATATATATCTGTACATTACATTGTACATTGTATTCTGTTTTCTTCTTCTAAAACAAAAGTCTGTATACTCTTGCAATACAATTTAGAAAAATAATTTCAAATTCTTATAATTTCTAGGAAACCTTCTTCCTTTTTTCTCAAGGTACATACTTTCCTATAAAATTCATTCATCATCACTGAAGGAAGGTAGGAAAGGTGAAGATTGAAGGATCTATCTTTATTCTCTGGATAAACAGACATGAGCGTATATGTGATGACATTTGATAAAATCTCTTCAACAGAATGAGCCAAGAAGTCGTTAACCTTCTTCTTAGCATCATGAAAAGCAGCAAGGATCTTTGCAAGAGATCCTCTCCTCACCTTAACATCCTTCTTGAGGCCGGAGGAGACGAATGCATACTTCAAACCTAGATCCTCAAGCGCCTTTTTGGATTTCTCCAAATCAGTGGTTAATCTCAAGTTTTGACCTATGAGGAGTTGCACTGAGTCCTCTCGCTCTGAAAGAGAAGCATTTGTCACGTTAAGTTCCTTTAATACCCCATCCTTCGCTACAGTCAAATCAGAATTTTGAGCTTTTAGAATTTGGCTTTCTTTCCCAACGGTGAGCAAGTCAACGTTATCTATTTTGGAAGAAAATCATTGCAAAATAAGCTAATGAAAAGGATGTTAGAAAAAGAAAGTGAAATAAGCTAAAAAGTATACCGAAACCAAGGGATTACTGGAAAGTGACGAGCAATAATCGTTTTCTGCTTCGGAAGAGAGCTAGGAGGACCTGAAAATGAAAGTGAGTCCACCGCTGCCATTACTAGGTCAAGAAAAAGAAATTCATATGCAGGACTTGATGAAGGGACCTTTGTAAGAGTGGTTGTAATTAGGACACGAGGAGAATAACTCAATACCTTGAAAAGTTTATCTCAAGAAGGAGATAAAGGGTGTAGGGGAAATAATCAGGGAGGTTAACCCAGTAGGAGGAATGATCGAAGCTTCACCTCCTGAGTATTAGTGAGGAGGAACCAGAGGTGGGGTGGAGGCAATGAGAATTTCACTTTCACCTCTTCAAGTTACCATCCGAGTCAGTAACTTTGACTGGATTCCCTCCTGAGTTTCGGAAAGCCACTTTTGCAACTCTTCCTTGGCTTTGTCAAGCTCTTTTATAAGTCCACGCTTCTGAAAGGATGCGGGGATGGCACTGACAAGAGGAGCAACACCCACGATTTTAGGATCTATTAACAGGGAAGAAAGAAAGTTAGATAACTAAAACCTCCTTGTAACCAAAAGTAAAATTTAAAATATCATCTGTAGAGTCCAAGCTGATGGCTGATTGAAGAGAAATACTATAAGCATCACCTCTTGTGATATAGCAGACATCTTTTTGACTTGCAGTGCATTACGATAGATGCCCATGAATCTTTTGACCTATCGGAAGAATAAAATGTTTCGCAAGGTGGCCAAGGGTCAAAAAAGAGGATCTTTTGCCTAGGATGAAGAATCTTTCACTGAATTCTTCACAAAAGATTCAATTTCAACACTGGAATTTTTTGATGCCCTGCCTAGAAACCAAGTCATAACATTTTTTAGATAGAAAGGATCATAGTGCATTAACATCTTAAAGGAAATTACAAAATTACCCAGTTAGGTGAAAGTCCCGGAAATGCCAAAAAGGGAAACTAACGAAGAAGAATTGGTTCTCCTACTCCCTGGACTTATTGATACTTCCTTCGACCAACTTTGGCAAAGAAATGGCCTTGAAAAATTAAGAATTTACTTGACTTAGCTTTGTTAGAGGAAATAATTGTTCAAGCACGGCGGCATCAAGAGAGGAACCTATAGACTCTCGAGAAAGGATTTCCAAACCAAGAATATACATGCAGACAATAGAGGCTAGTTGAATTGGGGAGACCCTCGAGTGATGAATAAAGTCTTAAAGAAAAGAAAGGAAAGGAAGGAAGCCATTATGCCAAATATGGATGGCGGAATATGTGAAAAACCTTTTAGGAGAGTTATCAATGGTGTCTTCAAATTTTGAAGGAATAGCTTCGACTACTAGAATCCCAAAATCCTCCATAATGCCATTGACTTTGTCTTGAGATGAAAAGAAGGAATACTTCTCCACTGCAGCATCCTTCAAAGGAGAAATCTCTACAATCTACTGAGAAGACATTCTCACTAGCAGTAGGAGCTTTTGAGCCTCTTCTTGGGTGCTTTCTTTTCATTGGCCATATTAATGTGGGGTTATACTATTCTAATTATAATAACATGATATTATGGGGGAACATAATTATATAAGTATGAAAAAGAAAACCTTTTGACCTAACCGAGACCCTTCGTATACCGTAATGATAAAATACATACACAAAGGGTCGATGGTAATCACGGGGAATGATGAGACAATTTTTTATTATTATAGTTTCCTATAACATGATATCAAGGGTCCAAACCCGAATCTGAGAAATAGATCGTGAAGAAAGCAATTTCTGATGAAAATCAATAGAAATTTGAACTTCAATCTTAGGGAAAACATTTCTCTAAACAAAGATACTAAAAAATTACAAAATTAGGTCAAAGTACGAGTTTTGTCATGGTTAACTCCAGAAATATGAATACCATAAGAATTCGCAACTTAACTTTAAATCAATTGTTAAAATAATTGATTCGAAGTCAAAAGTTAGATAATCAGGGATTAAGGAAATATTATACTACAAATTGGTTTTTGGGACCTAAGTCTTGTAATCTAAATAGAGATGTTACCTAAATCTTTAATCTCTATGTGCTAGAATTATCTGAGAGTTTATGGAAAACTATAACGCTTGTATGAGAGTCTTTTCGAATGCATTAAAGTGAATATGAAAAAGAAATATATCTATTTATAAAGAAGAATCCCCAATCATCAAACTGCTAGATCAGATCCGAACGGGTGGATAAGGATACCGGAAGGCGTGAAAGTTGAATCGTCACCAAGGGTAAATGCCCGCTGGAAAAGTTTACTTGAAAAGTAAAAAAACAACCTTTTACTAGTGGGCATAGGGGAAATGTTAGCACAAACAACCATGATAAAGCTAAAAGCTAAAACCGAAGTGAAGGGGTGCAGAAGACAACATTCCTTCGGAGCGTAAAATAAAACCAGAAAGCTTATTATACACTTTCTATCTAACAAAAGAAAGAATCAAAATTACGACTTCTTTTAGAATCCCTTGTCGGCATGACCCAAAGGGAAACAATCAGATGTGCAATTTCCAAGCGTGAAAGACTTTGTATATCTTCCGGTTAACTAAAATAAGAATATAGGAATGCTTGAGCCCTTACCTGCAATCCATGGAGAATGTAGGAGAAAGAAGTCGTCGGCATCACGAGTCGACAAAAGCCCTAACAATTCCTTCTTTACAACATTTTTCTAAGACTTCCACCTACTTTCGAAGGTTCTTGTAATAGCCCTACAACTGCTCTCCTAAAGATCGATGGAAGGCACACTTATAAAGCTTCCATATGCACTCCTAATAGAATGCCGGAACGAAGCCCATATGCCAACCGCAGGGGAAAACCACACCTATAAATATGACCTTATGGGTCCAGAATCGAGGACTAACTATTCATTCTCAACCTTGTACTCTTAAAAATATGAATTATAAACCCTAATTTGTAAATCAATTTGGAGATAGTTGTGTAATTCTTGAGGTTCTCAATAAAAGAATTCAATCAAGCCCTTAATATAATGAGTGAGAAATTATTCGATTAATATATTACTATTCCATGCTAACTTTGCAGGTTTTTTACTAAAGGTGTACGGAAATGTTATAATATAGCCGACAACCCTTTTTGTCCATTTTCCAAGGATCATAAGTAATGAGATTAACCACCTTCCTCCGTTATTGGTACAAAATGGTCCAAAATCCTATAGAAACTCACTTATCGATGGTTCCCAAAGCTCATTAGCTTTTCGGTAACTCTACAGCCTATTCTAACTATCCGATAAAGTCTTCGTAGATCAAACTAAACCACACAAAGTGATTGTTATTTGGATTATTCAATCCATTCGAGACTCAGTTTCCACCTCTTTAGGCTTCTAGAAAATCTGATAGTGCGTTGCCAGAAGGATATCAAACCCTTGAAACGATTAATAGAATCCTTCACTACCTTCCATCGAAATGACAAATGATCATAATGAAACCACAAGGAAAATGCTGAAATACAGATTGTTGTTTAAATGGACTTCTTTCTCCCAAAAACTATGGAAATCTCATTCTTAACTTCTTTTTCTATAGGAATTTGCTTTCGTAAGATTCATGAATTCTCTCCCAAGAATCTCTTTACGGAAGTACCACTTAACCCTAACTCATACCCTTCGTTAACAAGGAATTCTATAGGAAGACTCTATTTTGGGGTGTTAACCATAAATCTGTCTAACGATGCATTTAATTGACTTTTCTCTTCCTTTATTATAACACCAATTAGCATCATTTGTTCACTTCATCTAATCTAAATCTTTTTTACTTGCTTATAATGTTTATTAGCAACTTATTTTCCCCAATCGGCGTTTGCTGCTGGAACAAACCACTACTATTATGTACGTATTAAACTTAATGCATCAATGCAAGTTTATTCATAATAAGCCTTTCTTACTTATTTCACTTTTAATTACAACTCCATGTTATAATCTTGCATACAAATATATTAACATCATCTACTATGATTTATTTCTGTATCTACATAATTATTATATTGATATTCTTGCAAACATGTTCAGTTTCCTTATTATGATTTATTTATGTGTCTGTATAATTATCATAATAGATTATGCACTTTTTTGACTTATAAAGTTTTAAACTTGATTTCTTACTATTTTTCTTTGCATAACATCTTTTAATTATATTACTCTTTACTTACCATCTTTGTAACTTTATCTTTTAGGAAGTCATGCCTATTCAGAAAATGTAAAAAACATTTATTTCCATATTATAAGACAATTATATTAATAAAAATCTGTAATTGCAAGATTTGTTTTTTATTATTTCTAAGATCTTGAATAGTGCGCAATACATATAAATTCCTATTTCACACTGATACGTGTCCTCTTTCTTTTATTCTTACAAATACGTTTTCTGCATTAATTACAAAATAAACTATGAAAACATATCCCTCTTTTAACCAATTAATCTAGGTTATTCCAAACTCTATATTTTAATATGTTAGTTCCTGTTCTTAATTTATTTCCCGAATTTGATATAATTACTATAAATTTAAACACTATTGGGATTATACCTCTTTTCAAATCCCAACAATTTCTATATTTATTCAATTATAGATCTGAACAATTAATTTAACACATAATTATGGTGATTTTTAGGTTTATAATTCAATCAAAGATTTATTCTACATAACATTAGTTATGCCAACATGAATTACAGTAGAAAATGAACTACTATAAATAAAAATACACCTAATTTTAGTAGGAAGTAAATTACTATAAATGTAACAACCCGAATTCTGACAGACCGATTTTTTTTTGAAATTCTAATCTATCGAAACTCGTGTTATTTTGCTCTGGTATCCTGCAGAAAAGTCAGAGATATAAAATATATCAGAGCTTAGAAAAACATCTCACATTGGAATGGACAAAATATAAGGTAATCAAAATATATCCTTAACATAGTAATAATACTGCCTAGCCAGCATCCAAAGTTATCATATCTCTGCCACAAATCTAACCTGCGAGTATGTTATGAGGAGGGGGTCAGAACACAAGTTCTGGTGACTGGATTTAAACTACGCATTTGGGATAATCTTACATATACCGTTCCGTAACATTTTCTTATTTATTAGAGTGATGACCCTGAACTCCCATAGTACGAAAGTAAGGATAATCATTGGAATATAACACATAAACAATAACAGTAGAACAAAAATATAGAATTACAGCAGATAAAGTATCTCAAATTACACTAGGAATAATATATCATCAGAGTTACACAACATGATAGAATCATACTTAGTACATAATACAGTTTTCCACTTAATATAAAATGTCTACAGCGAGAATCAAACATAATATACTAAATGAAGCCTAAACATCATAATAGAAATAATGGGATTCATTTTCAGCTCCATAGCTATCCATAATATATCTGCTAAAAATTGTTTACAAGGCTGCCCGTGTGGAAAAGAGGGCACCCGAGTTTGCAAAGTGAAACAAACTACGAGTCAGTCATGGTACTGGAATGAGAAATATATTTACCCTATTTAATTATAAGGCTAATCACAGGACCACGTCGCTAACGCGGAAAGGGTTTACTCCATTGGATTGCCAGTGCATAAATAAAGTAAATCGTTAAACAACGCAATGCTTTTTAGAAAAATGAAACCATTATAAGACTCATGTCCCATCACACAATGCAACGCAAACTGGAGGATAGAGTTTTACCTTGTAATGGTAAAAAATGCTTGATATGGTAAAAACAGATTGATATATTATTAGTGTATATATGTTTCAAAAACATTTCAATCATAATATATCAATCATAGACGACATAGCTACCATATACTATGTCGCCAAATATAGGTTTACAATCAAAATCGTATGGGTCGTATTGGAAGTTGGATTTCCATCATGAACCAAGGCAAGGGATCGTCCTTATCGAATTCAAGACAATCTAGCCCATGTCTCAGGACAAGTACTCAGTCAAGCCCTTAAGATCGCCAGGGCCAGTCCACACATATGTTATTGGATTGGTTATGCCTGAACAATACGTCTCCCCGCCCTATGGGGCGTAAATAGAGCCACTAGGGACTCAAATCCGAGGTACCCCGCTTTTCATCATCCACATAAGTAAAAATATCTGGGCGTGTAAAACCCAAATATCACTTCTAGCTAGAAAGAAACGCATGTTCTCCCTGGGGTCCTTCTCTCGTTTCTGGTTCATACCGGGGTGTGAAGCTCGCGAAGTAACGCTATGCACAAAGCTATGCTACAATAAAGCTGTGCTTTGATCATCAACCACAAGGCTCTGCTTTTCAACAATAAGCCTTGATCATTTGAATCCTGGCATGCCACACTGACAATTCACACCATGCGATCGACAACTATCAATATATAACCTCTAAGCTCGTGCGTCTTAGAGCAGGGTGTTAAGCAAGAGAATGAATTCTCCTCCACCAAACAGATATTTATTAAATAGAAATAAATTTACATGGAATGAAATCCAATGTCAGACACACATCCATTTACAAGTCCGTTCTGGGTCTGAACGAAACCAGAGACACCTTATTTCTTGTCCCATATGTCCAATATAGAAGCGAGATGCTCGCATATCCGGACGATCAACAAGTACGTCTGGACAACTACCACTATAACCCTTTCCTGGGATCAAATCAGTCCAGGGCATCAGTAGTCATCCATTCGATGTGAAGATCGTCGGTCTTTAATCACCGTCTTCAAATCCTCGACTTCAAGTCGTTATATAATTATTTGAAATGAGGGTTAACTCGGACTTTTCAAATAATTCTCGAATATATAAGATTTAAATCAATTCTTTTCATTCCATATCGTTTATAATATCTTATAACGATTTATCGCTATTTTTATTTATTTAAAAATTGTCATTTTTAATTAAGAGACGCTTCGGGTCATTGCATGGCCCTAACGCCGTTTTCACCAAAATTTAATTTATATATTTCTCAAAATCTAACCGTTGGATCTTAGCAAGCTTTATATCTTTGGAAAGATCTTTCCAAAACGAACCCAACGGTTCCAGTTTTGGGAAAATCCGACGATCGGATCTTTCGGTATAATCGTTTGAAGTTACGATTTCAGAACGCGAACTATAGCGACGCGATTCATTTTATTTTAACTTATATTTATATATAAATATATAAATATAAATCGTTTGACAATATCAAACTATTTTCAATTCAACATTGGATTTCTTTTATATATGAAATCATATATTACATTAAAAATGAAATTTTTAATGATAATACTATTTTCTTGGTACATTGAATCCTTTATATGATTCATATATATATATATATATATATATATATATATATATATATTACATGGAAATGAATTTTTTTTATATCATTCATCTATAGAAATAAAATTGAAATCTTTTATTTCAATACGATAATACATTGAAAAATGTAATCTCTTATTTCAATATATGTTTACATTGAAAATGCAACTTTCGATTTCAATATTTATTTATATTAAAAATGAAAACTTTTATTTCAATATTATTTACATTGAACATGTAAACTTTTATTTCAATATTTATTTACATTGAAAATGTAAACTTTTATTTCAATATTCATTTACATTGAAAATGTAAACTTTTATTTCAATATATTATTTACATTGAAAATGTAAATTTCTATTCTTTGCTTTGATTGCATATAAAAATGTAACTTTTGATTTCAAAATACGATCACATTTAAAAATGTAATTTTTCATTTCAATATATAATTACATTGAAAAATGTAGTTTTCCATTTCAATATATGATTACATTGAAAAATATAATTTTTATACTTCATTCTTTGATTACATATAAAGATGTAATTTTTATACTTCAATGTATTATTTCATTGAGGAATGTAAATTTTTATTTCAATCTTTATTTACATTGAAAAATGTAACTTTTTATTTCAATGTATGATTACATTGAAAAATGCAACTTTTTACTCATATTTATGATTGCATTGAAAAATGCAACTTTTTCATTCATAATTTATTTACATTGAAAAATGTAAATCTCTATTCATACTTAATTTACATTGAAGAATGTAAATCTGTATTCATTCTTCTATTTACATTTAAAAATGAAAATTTCTATTTCATATTTATTTACATTGAAAAATGTAAATCTCTATATGACAAATGGCTATTTTTAATGTTGCATTACATTAAAAATGTATATTCCAATATAAATACACTTCTGTTTAACAGTACCTATTTTTAATGTTGCCTTACATTTAAAAATGTATATTTCAATATAAATGCATTTCTATTTAACAAACGACTATTTTTAATCTTGCATTACATTAAAAATGTATATTTCAAAGTAAAGACATTTTAATATAACAATGGTCATTTTCAATGTTTTGTTTACATAAAAAAATGTAACTTTCTATAAAAACACCTTTTGCTATTTCAATGACCATTTTAAAAGATTCATTTGCATAAGAATGTAAAACCTAATGTAATTTTTTTTTATTGTAACAATGTTCATTTTAATGTAAAACATTTAAAATGTATAATTTATGTAAATGCATTTTATATAGCAATGTGGTATTTTAATGTTTTCATATACATTAAAATGTAATACTTCAATGTAAATACAT
Source organism: Allium sativum (assembly GCA_030737875.1). Lineage (NCBI taxonomy): Eukaryota > Viridiplantae > Streptophyta > Magnoliopsida > Asparagales > Amaryllidaceae > Allium > Allium sativum. The sequence goes on along the minus strand of CM060913.1, from coordinate 470,587,997 downwards.
TTTATATAGTAATGTTTTATTTTATTGTTTTATATTCATTTTCTATAGTAATGGACATTTTTAATGTTTGAGTTACATTAAAAAGGTAAAATCCAATGTAAACACATTTTCATTTGACAATGCCTATTTTTAAATGTTTTATTTACATAAAAAAATGTAAGTTTCAAGGTAAACACATTTTCATTTGTCAATGCTTATTTTTTTTTATGTTTCATTTTCATTAAAAATGTATATTCCCATGTTTATTTCCCAGTGTTTTATCTTTATAATGTTGTATATACATTAACAATGTAAATGTAAATGTCAACACATTTTTATTTAATAAATGACCATTTTTGATTTATAACAAAAATATGAATTTCATGTTGATATACAATGGTCATTTTCATATATAAATATATATATATATATATATATATATATATATTGAAAATCTAATTTTCATATTATTCGAACAATTAATATGTAATAACATGAATGTTTTATAACACAAAAATATTTCAGAAAAATTTCGGTAGCATAACGGTAGGGTAATTAAAACCGACACCGTCCCGATGTACGGCTCCTCGCACTAACTTAGGCCTCGCGGCGTTTACAAAGGGTTTAATTTCCTAATACATTTTTCTAGGTAGTCTAATGCCACAATATCAATCAATTTCTTTTTTTCCAACCACAAACAAACACCAAAATTCAACCAATCACATACCACAAAACAATAAAGTCGTCCATGGTCTGTGAACGACGGGTGTCGAGACTTTCTAAACTCCTTCTGTATACTAATATAATTTTATTTAATTAATTTGGATTCAAAAATCTCACATCGCTGTTTTAATTCTTCTAAATTTGTCGAATGCTCCAAAAATTGTCTGATCAGTTCTGAGATGTAGATCTCGATTTTACGGTCCTAATGAATCCTGTTTCATCGAATTTCATTATCGTTTGACCAAGATACGAATTTTTAAAGTTAACAACATTTTAAAATTAATTAAGGAATAAATTAAAAAGGGTTTTAACCTTTCATCCTCCTTCAACAGACAAGGCCGACGATGCTTATATTTGTTCGAATCTAGGTTTCACTTTCGCGAGCGCCACAAGGATCGAGATGACGATATGAAGACACCACGCTCTCGGGCTCTCAGAGGCGCGCCGGTCGGTGGCCTTGTGGTGGAGCTCGGTAGTGGCCTGATGGAGGTGACAGGAGATGAACGGTGGTAGTTCACGGCCATGGTTCAAGCAAAATACACAATGCCCCGAATTCCAACCGTATGGATTGATAGATTGTTCGATCCTCTTTTGTTTTCTCTTTAGAATTGTTTGAAAATATGGTCTAGATTAAAAGATATTGACGAATGAAATCCTGAAGAAATCGGCCATGGAAAGATGGAATGCAGCGACTGCGTATAACGATAGTATAGGGTTTAGGGAAGAATACGTGTATTTATACCGTATACCATTTTAACTTATTTTATTTTATTTTCATTTAATTCTTTTAATATCTATATCGTTCTTAACTCCAAATCAAACATGACAAGTGACGCCCCTAGCTAAATACCCTCATTCCGGACACAATGGGATATGTCTTGTAGGCCCATTCGGCTGTTTCAGATTGTTATTCTTCAAATTAAATAAAAAACATGTAATTATTTTTTTTGATCGAACATTTTAATTTACCGGAGCCACATACTGATTTCAAAAATTCCCGAAAAATAAATCTAGCTATGTTTTGGCGATACGGTCCTAAAAAATTAATTTCGTCGAATTTGGAAACCGTTTGAAAAATGGCTATTTTTTGGTCGATCCAAATTGACTGAAATTGTTCAAAACACATTTTCCTTTGCCACGCTCACATATTGATTCCAAAAATTATGAAAATTGGAATCCTACAATAATTTGACATTCCGGATCCAACCGGGGTGGTTTCGTCGAAAACAGAGGTCATTTGCAAAATGGCTATTTATACGGGCTATATATTGTATTAAATTCCATAGCGACTATTCTGAATATTCAACTGACCATAATTTTTGATTCCGGCTATGAAATTTCAATTTTTCGGATTCTTGTAAAGATATTTTTAAACAAATTCTAATATTTTTGGTTTCATTAAAATCCGATTTATTTTGCATCCTATACAGTCAATCAAAGTTTGAATTCAAATTTTCAAACTGTCGCGTTGTTCCTAACTCCTTTGAAAATTAAAATAAATATATTCGTTCTAACTCCGATTTAAATAAATTTTTAATTGTTATTATTTGAAATAAATTATTTTAACTATTCAAATTCAATAAAATAGCCAAAATGAAAATTTTAAATTGGTTCTGATTTTCGTGGTTGTTGCAATTAGGTTAATTGGGTTAACAGCACTCAAGGCATACACACATGTCGTACCCATCTATTTTCTAGTTGATTAACCTATTAAAGTATATATGTATCTACCCCCAATATTGAGGTGCACCCTGTGGTACCCCACTCGGACGGTCTCCACCGTAATGCCACAGAAATGTACGCAATCCCTTATCCTACGCCAGAGTGACGTGGATCTCTAAATAACAATGTTACATTCTGCATACTACCGTTACAACGCTATGTATGCGTATGGACTGCCACTTTCAATCGAATTAAATTCCATTACAGAATAATGCCCCATAAGTTAATGCCCCATGAGTCTACGATATACTACCCAGAGCAGATATGCATGTGTCTAGACTTTCGCACGTACGTATCGCCAATCGTACTCGATGCCTTAACTGCACATATACTCTATTGTGCACCGAGTTCCGTGGCAGGGCTGTAAAAGAAACACGGAACTCGGTCGAGAGCTTTTCCATATCTGTACAGGCCCGCCTTTAAGGGCCTCAAAATACACATATTCCATTGGGTCTGTTTTTCTTGGTGACTATGGCCCCACCTCGGCCCCTCCCTCGACTATTAAAGACTACAAAAGCTAAGCGACTTGCCCTTAACAACAATCTAAACATCCACTTGGCATCTCCCCTCAACCACCGTGCCTCGATAGTGAAAGGTTGATGGCATCTAAGGTTTAGCTCTAGTCTTTCTGCATCTCGCTAGCTGCCGGTGACGCTACCCGACGATCTACTATCCCTGTTTGGTCCTGACCAACCTCCCGTTGAGGCAATCTCCGAATCACCTTAGTGTCACCTCGTTACAACATTCTGACTACAAAGCTACTTTTTCAGTCAAGGCATACTCTGTTGTATATGACGTAGTTGTATACACAATTATATGATTTTTGTTTGATGATAACAACCAAATAAATATTATTTTAAATGTGTTTGTTACTGTACTGTTCTGTATATACATCACAGATAGGAATAATATTTATATTTAAATAGAATATGACTGTACAGACATTCATATATTCATACAGTATTTTATTTAAATTGAATATTATATTTTAGACATTCAAACAGTACAATTATTTTATAACTCCACTATTTATTCAATTCACATGAGCTTGTACTTGTAAATAAACATTATACGATAAACAAATTTGTTTGAACACAATGAAATAATATTTTATTTCAATCAGATTTGTTTATTACAAATATCAGTACAATTTGTTTTCTGTACATCAGCTCCTCACTACAACGCTCAACACTCAGTATACAGTCACTTTTACATACATACGATTTTATTGACACAGGCACATCATTCAATACAGACCTTTTGATTTATACAGTTAACTGTCTTCAGTCTTCTGTCTTTACACTGCACAGTCAGTCCAGTCTTCATACCTATCACATACATACAGAAACACAGTATCTGGAACAATTTTTTTTTAATTCTAGCGAATATAATTTTTATTTTGAAAATTTATTTGCCTCAAAATTTCGGTGTGTTTCTCATCATTTTTCTGACTCGATCTGATTTATCATTTTATCCGACCGTGTTTTAGACAGCTTGTGATATTCACAGTGATACACTGTAAATACCACAAGGTAGTCAGTGTGTGTGCGTGTGTGTGTGTATATATATATATATATATATATATATATATATATATATATATATTTCAATGCAGGGACAAGAAATATTTCTGATGGCTGCTTATACACACGTGTATAGATATACACGTGTGCACTGCCACGCCAATCTGTATCCATCCGAGGAGTAGCCACAAGGACCATCTCAACTCAGTTCATATGAATACGGTCGAGAGTGTGCTCAATCAAAGCAGCAAATACAAGTGGTTGAGCACGATGCAAAATGCAAGTACTCAAAGTAAATCATACTCGGCAATGTGGAACTGCAAATACTTTAGCATGGATGGTACAACATTAAAATAGTAAGCTCAAATATGGTGTGAACTTGATCTACCTCAACTTAAACTCAAGCATGGGGATTCATGATTTCTCAAACAGCAACTTCATGGCATACATGTTCATGGCATGACAAATACAACGAATGGGTTCAAGAACAAGCAGCTACAAATTTTCACAAGTGCAACTCATCAAGCAGCATGGATACACATGAGGTAAAACATGGTCGAGCCCAAGACAGTAAAGTTCAAGCCAGAAGCTCAAGTGGATATACATCATGAAAACGCATGAATGCAGCAAATACAAGTGAAGCAAGTCCATAAAATGGTCGAGCCAGTTTTATACTTCTGGTCAATGAAGAACAAGTGGTGCAAAACTATCAAAGCAGCAGCATTTACAAGTTCATGATTTATGACTACTGCATGGACTAATCAAGTTAAGTTTTTATGATGCATCATGCAAAACATTTGGGAAGTTGTTTTGGCAAGCCACAAAATGATTCATGTGCAAGTGTACAAAACTGGTGCTACATATATGTGTGCAAATTTCATATTTCAATGCTCAAGCACAGCAGGCCAAAACGTTTCAGCATATACACAAATGGTTCAGCAGTTCACATAGCAATGCAGCATAGTCTAGGGGACTCATGCTTGAAGTAAACAAGGCAGATGCAAGGAGCAAGAGCACAAAATAGATAGAAACAGGGGACAACAGTTTTCAAGTACTAGTTCAAAGAAATAGTGACAAAATTGAATTTCACCATGCATGAAATAAATGAAGTTTCATGGCAGATAGAGACTCAAATTGATCAAGCATGCATACAGAAGTAAGAATGGAAAATATCATTTCTGCTAAATCATTTTTTGTAAGAAATAAAATCAGTTTTTGTAAGGGATTCATGGCTAAAATCATGCAAATGCAAGTTTGGCATGCTTGTTCACATTATCTGGAAAATCAGTGTATTTTTGGAAACAGTTTTTAAAAGGCAAACAACAATCACATCTTTTGGACAAGGAATAATATTTGGCAAGTTTTAAAACGATTCCTGAAAAGTTCATGACAATTTCTAAAAAAGCAGGAAATCAATTAAGAATTCACAAAGCCGATTTAATCTCCATTCTAGGCAAAATTCTTGGCATGTTTTATTTTCTCCAGAAATCCATTTACTGGGAATAAATTCATTCAACGTTTTTCGAATTTATTGTATTCGAATCGAGAGTAATTACAAAGGGCCAAAAAGTCATTTTTCAGAATTGTGTCAAAGGCAACAAATCTAAACTTTCCAGTTTTTGAATCACTCAGAAATGGACAACATCAATTGATATATGGCATACACTAATGTCTAGTTTTTTATTAATTCATTCATGCTGAGAATTACAAAAGCAAAAGAGGAAAGGAACACAAATTAGCCAAGCAATCAGATCGAATCAATATTCGAAATTAGAGTAGTATTAGGGGTTTCTAAATCCCTATATATATCACCGTATCATCATCGACAAATTTGATCCAAACCAAGCATAACAATTTAAAGCAGAAAATTAAGATAAAAAATTACTTACATTTTCGATCGAGAGAGAGAGAGAGAGCAAATTCCAAATCGAAGTATCAAGCAACACAGTATTGAGCTTCAGAAATTAATCCATCCATTAAGCATCGAAATCGATTTGGGGTTATCAAAAACCCTAATTTTCTTCCATCGGCCGCCACCATGTTTTTTCTCAAAGGAAAGTGAACGTGATAATTGAAGTCGGGTGAAACACATAACAAAAGGGGCCGACCAACTTAAGTGGTTAATGGGAGTTTAAATTTCCTTTATTTTAAACTAGGGTTTTGGATTTAATTTTTGTATTGTTTCCAATTTATTTTGTAAACCATTCAACCAGTTTCTAGATTCTGTAAAATTCTAGGAAACCAGTTAGTGTGTTAACTGGCAGTTTACTAGAGCCTGTAAAATCTAGGGTTTACTGGTTACGGGGTTGTAATCAGGGAAAATCTGATCTAGAGGATTAGATCAGTCTAGGGTTTTGAGCATAAGGTTAGAATAGGAGCGAGGGGTTCGCGAGTTTACATGGTCTTGTAAGCGGGATCTGATCTATCACCTAGTAGAAACCTTAGGAATGCAGCAGTAGGTAGGGTTTTGCCGAAGCTAGGTATCTCTGTGTGTAATTTTCTTTCTGCTTTTTATTTTTGCTGTATTATGTGATCTGTTTATTATTTAATATCCTATCAGATTTTTAACTCAGCAAAAAAACTGTGATAAACCCCATTGACCCCCCTCTAGGGTTAATCTATATCCAACATACTCACCGGGTAGTAACGCACAGACCCAACCTCTGCGAGCACAACCTAAACATCTGCCACTGCACAGAGAACCACCAGGAGCACCTTATGCATCTCAGGAAGCTGCGAGCTTCCACTTCCAGTCCTTCGGAACTGACAGACGTGTGAACCCCTCGTGCCTCATGACACCGCGATGATCTACCCTATTGGGTTATTCACCTTAAATGTGCAGATTGGTCCAAGCGCCTTATTTTACTATGCTATTAGACCCTATGTCTAAACATTCAATTATGCGCTTGTTCAACCTCATCACGTTTCCCTTTAACTTGTTTATTTCAAATCATATTAATTTCTTATTCCAGTTACTAAGTTCGTTCCGATCCCCTTATATCTCTAAGGAATGGACCCTTCTTGCTTGCTACACAACACTAGAATAGGCCTTCAGTAGCGTTGTAAAAACGCTACTAAAACTTGTAGTAGCGTTTTGATAAACGCTACGACACGACATGCAACTAAAAGTCTGAAAGTTTTAGTTGTGTTTTAGTAAACGCAACAAAAAATGAACGTATTGTAGCATTTCAAAAACCCTACAAAAGGTTTTTTTGCAGCCTTAAAATTGCAACCAAAGTGAGACTTGCACCCTTTTTCTATTTTTTTGTATCCTACTATAATATTTTTCCAACATTTAATTTTTCCTGCTATATATTTTTTTGTTGCATTTTATTATAGCTACAATATTTTTTGCAAATTGTTATTTACTGTTGATCGCTTGTATCATTTCCAATAAGCATTCATAATAACAATATTAAAACAAATAATCAATCACATAATTATCATTTTCGAACCAACATTGATAATCACCATATTCAAATAACTAAAAACACATTAATCACATAATCAAATATAATACCCATAATCATTTCAACATTAGTATTTCAACAAAATAAGCTAATCCACAAACCACAACCATTTACAAAGAAGTCTACACAGTAGTACGAACAAAATATTATAATACATAATGGTTAAAGTGTTGTTCATGGCTTAACTACCATCAGCTCTTTAATGCGGTTGTTCTTCACTTCGGAAATACTAATTATCTATACACAAGTATAACGGTCAAAAGTTAGAATTACATGCAAGTATAACAAATGGAAACATAATCAAAACAGCAACAGAAGAACACACTATGTAAAAGTAAAAAAATCTTATGCACAGACTTATGAATGAAAAAAAAATTGTACATAAATATAACCATCTACAAACAAGTTACACACATTAAAACTTAATTTAAAGGACAAATTAATTTACAAACGCAACCACTGTTTACATCAGGTATCCCTAAACCAGAATCAGCAAAAGCTTTTTTTCTGAGTATAAGCCTACTTTATGTATTTGACCAAAAACATGTGTTTTTCATCAATTTACAAACACCGTGATTAGCGCACTGTGTGTCATCATCAAACAAAAAAAATTGATTTAGCAAAAATATGATGATCAACATTTATCTGGCACACTGACACCCTCCCATCTACGTGATGAAGCATCCTTATGAAACACATCATCATGTGGCAAACCAGAATAGTCAACACGGTCTGATTTTCCAAGCCCATGAACTATTGTGTCTAGTTCAACAATATCCACCACGTTCTTATCATTTGTAGTTCCAACCTTACATAATCATTATTCAAAAGTACTGAATCATAAAGCATAGCATCATGTTTGTTTGTTTTTTGTTTAAACTCACCTCTTTCATTGATACAACCGAAATAGAAAATGTATCAAGCACTTCAAAATCAAAATTTGATTCAGAAATGTCCAGTCTTTACATTGTGATGTTTGCTCCATCTACAAAAAGTTGGACTTATCTATGTTGCAGCAATTAGGAGCAATCCTAGATTTGAAGACACCAATGTAAGGGTCTTCAAAAGCAGCACGAAAACTGAGGAGGGCAGAGCGGTTGGTAGGGTGGCTTACTGGGACAGCGTAAGTGTTGACTGCCAAGAAACATGATATGTTATACCTTATCTTATCATCTACTCAAAGCATTTATCCTTGGTTTCATTTCCAACCACGGTTGTCAAGTTAAGCATACATTATATGTGATTAGATTAGCTTTAAATAATTCCCAATTATTATTAAATGAACTTGAATAGAAAAATGAACTGTTCTTTTTCAGAGCTTCATCAAGTGTCTAGTGCAGGTGACATTGTCACCCAAACCCAGCAAAAAAAGAACAAAAAACTAAGTGAAATTTGCGAAATTTTAGAAATAGTGGTACTTAATTAAAAGAACACCTCAGATTCTGGCCTTGATATCTAGCCTGCAAATCAATGCAAGTTATTATGTATTATTCCCTTGACCAAATTTCAATATATTATGCATTAATCTGGTAATAATTTACTGATTATTTGTTATTTTTGTAGTTTACTAATTTTTTACTTATCCATACTGTAATGTTAAAGATGACACATTAATGTTCATACATTTCTTCACAATGACATACATAAAATAACTTGTTATTTTCCTTTTTACAATTAGCAATTTGCACCTGAGGTGAACGTTATTCTTTGAAGTTGACAGTTTTGATTGCCGTTCTGTTTCCATTGACGTAATAATGGTGAACAAGGATTTGCATTTGTGATCTTCATTTGATGTTATACTCTAATACAGAGCATGCCGTTAGAGCTTTGTAAACTGTAACCAGTTGAGATGTCCAGATCCCCGCGTTTCTAATTGAGAGCAGGCTATCTCACATACACTTAATGTTGCAGAACACGGGTATGTTAATCACTATAATCACCCAGTATTTCTGGTTTAATGTTTTTAGCTAATATCCTGTCAAAGTTTAGTATACATGAAATTATTGTCTTTAATTGCAAAGATATTAAACAATGATTTTTTGTCTTTAAGCAGTTTACATTATTTTACTGTAAAGATACCCAATTACTAAGTCATCTTGTGATATTCAGGTATATCAATATGACAAATACAGTAGAGATGCAATCGTATTAATTATAAGCAGACTTAGCTAATCACCCATTAGATGCTCTTATCTTTAATTTATTTAAGAGAGAGATTTATTTCAAAGACAAATTAATTTTACTTGAATGTTTAGTTCTATGAAAATCAGAGAAATTTCTTAAGTCATAAGTGGCATGTAGTGTAAACTTATTTAACTCTGCTTAAACCAGGAAATAAGATGCGTTCATTGATTAAAAATAATTAACAGAAAGGGAGTTTATATTGAATGAGCCATTCATTACTGTTTGTGTATGGTTTTGTTTAAATTCATTAACCCTCATTCATACTTCGTGATATACTCTAGGAAAAATAATCAGTGATTTTTATCAGTAAACAGACTATGCTTCAGACTTAGATTTGAAGTTTTGTTTCTTGAAACGGAACGAGAACACATGATCACTCATTCAAAAGCTATTCTTATTTATTTGTCTGAGTTTACATATAATATATACAACATATGAAATCAAGCATCTTCTTCCTAATGACCATATTTGTTAGTTTTATATTCTTGATTGTAGATCTGTTTCCATTATTGATTATGACACACATATTGGTTACGGTAGAATAATATGAATCTGAAAGGTTAAATTAGAATTGACAAAATGATGCAGGGTGGCTTTCATTTGCTTTCGTCATACCATTTCATTATTTAAGTGACCAGGTTTGTCTGCCCAAAGGGGAAAAAAAAAAAAGAACAAGAAATTTAAAGAAAATTGCAGGAATAGAAATTCTAATGAATAAAATATAGTCTCATAGGTAGGCAAACTTTTTCTACACAGATGTAAAATCTTTGATTTCCTTCTATGAAACTGCAAAATATTCATCTCACAGATCAAAGGATTTTTCAAGTTTTTTACTATAGCTCTTTGAAAATTAGTTTCGGGGTTAAGTTATCTATTAAATAATAGTAAAGCAGAAGAATTTCTAATTCTCTCCTTAATTCTCTCAATTATCTCAATTGCCCTTAATTCTTTCATTTCTCTCAGTTCTCCTTAAAACTCGAAAGATACTTTTATTAAATCAAAGTAATAGAACAATATAAATCTCTATTTATCTCTATTCAGCTTAAAACTCGAACATGTTAATTTAAAATTTAACACCATATTCCAGGAAAAGCCTAATTTCCTTTATCTTTGTACGCAGCTACTCCCTTCCTTCGTACGATCTCTCCATCTAAGCTTTTTTCCCCTGTAAACGTAATTTCAACCATGGAATCGGTGACTCTTCAAATAGGCGGTGATTGCCGCTACTCTCGCTTCTCTCTTTTTTCTCCGTTTCAATCATCCCTGCCGAATATCTTCCAACCCTCAATTTAGGGTTTTCCTGACAATCGCGGATTTGCTTTCTTCCGCTTTACTTCTTTATCCATTTCGGCCCAACCTACGTAAGAACTTCCTCCCTAGACTTCACTGTGTGCCTCTCTTTCGTCATATTCACTCCCTCCTACTACCATCTTCATCCCGTCGGAGTCATATTCCTCTCCAGAAGACAGGTCAAATTTGATTCACTGTCCTTGATTTCCCGTTAGAATCATATTCCTACAAATTTCATTCACTGTAAGCGGTATTAAAAGTTTTTCCCCTTTTTGTTTATAATCTAATCTACTAATTTAGTTCTTTGTTTAATCAACTCTGATCCTTCACTGTGTTGTATGACATAAGTTGAATTATTGGTATGTGTTTTAGTTTTGTTTATGCCAGTGTATATTATTTTCTGTAACCTTATTTCATGTTACCATAAGTAGGAATTTCTACCATGCCTGCTGTTATAGTAGGAGACACTACCTTCATTGAAGCTTTTGGACACTGTAGTCACGTAAATTTATCATTGTCCACTGCTTCTACTACCTATTATATTTCGAACAAGTACATGTATAGCTTTTGATTACTTTATATGCTGCCAGTAATTATGTTGCTTCCTGAAACTTAGAAGTACATGGCTAGAGCTTCTGATACCTTATCACCTACATGTAAAATTACTTTATTGATAAATCAGTAGGTCTACTTCTGATTACTTTAAATGTTTCTTCATCGGTATTTTTTATTTATAGCAGATTACTTTAGATTACACTCGAAAACTATTTAAAATACGAGAAATCATGCCATACTTAGATATGTAATTTCCATTGTACGTTTCATAATTTTTTTTAGAAGTCTTCCAGTTAATTATATTGCTTCCTAAGAGAACATAATTACCCAAAAAGAAAATAAAGCTTTTTCTTAAATATATACGAAGATTTATTAATTGAGTTTAAATCTATGAATATTATTTTAATTGATTACATGACTATGAATATGTGTCATAATTTTGTTAATATTTCATTCGTTCATGTTTCAGGTAAAGTGAACTTTGATGCAGCTGGATGGGCAATGGCCATATTGCATTAGGCTATGGTATTTTTTTGCATGATACATGCAGTTTTGGTCTCAACAGATCATACATTTTTTAATTGTTAATTATTCAGATGACTTGATTTTTGGCATGTTGAATTGATAGTAATTAGCTCCTCTTTAGTTGAGATAGATGCATTCAGCACTCAAATGTAAGCTTATAAAATTTTGAAATTAAACAAATATCATTAGTTCTATGCATGAACCTGAATACTTTTATAATGTAAATTAAACCGACATAATGTTGATGTGTACTAATTTTTTATTCCTATCAATTGTTCTTACAGGTTACTTTGCCCTCAACCCTTCACATTAGGTGAGCTTCTCATGCAACTTTATTTCTTTAGGTATATGTTTTTGTCTTCATTTTATAGTAGGGAAATACATCCTTATCTTTGCATCTTGGTTTTGCACTCCTTCACAGTTCTCAAATGTCATTTGCAATATTATGTATTTCATTTCTAGAATTTGAATTTAAACTCTCACTATTATATTGGAAGGATGCTCGGGTAAATAGCATATGCGTTTCATTGCATTGAAAAGGTTTATAATTCAAGTAGTTCTTTGTAAAAATAAAGCATTAAAAACTGTTTTTCTCTTTGCCTGAAATCTGTAATACGTTCATCAGGCTCATCAGCTAAAATTTAAATATCATTATGGAAAAGACGTTACTTTAAGAAGAATCCACTAAGATGATGTTGATGATGATATGTGAGAATTGGACATTAGGTTCAGTTGTAATCTCCTTGAATTTTGAGCACGATTCTTCTACCTAGATCTTAAATTTAGACGATACTTAGTAGACTAAAGTATATAGTAAGGTTAAACTATATACGATTCATAGCTACTCTTGAAGCTAGATCAAGTCCGTTAAGTTGACGAGAAAAAGAGCAAATAATTAACCTTTAATTTCATATTTTCCCTTTCTCAAATTATTAACCTTCAATGTTTTGTGTAGAAAATGAAGAAATGTAAATTAGTAATGTACTTACTTATTTTCTATCAGCGTTAAGCATATTATTTTTAGTTGAGCTAATTATAATTATAAGACAAAGATTAATTGAATGTTTTTTAGTAGTTGGCTCTTTATTATTACAATCATGATAGATTCTATTTACTGTATAATAATAATAATTTATTGCTATTTTATGAATTTTTTTTTTAAACATTTTTCCTTATATATCCACATGATTCGTCACAAATTAGAACAAATAATTGCATGTTATGACCTATCTTTAAAAAAACGAGAAGAAATCATGCATATATAGAAACATTTGATAATTTTAAACTGTTCTGTTTTCTCTTTAAAGGAGGAAAATTGCTGGCTATGGAACTATGCCAGTCCTGCAAGCGCAACAAGGTGATCCAAGCTCTTCTAAAGCATTATAGATAGGGTGGTGCTGTCTGCCCAAAAGTATAAAGAGAACACAAAAGTATAAGTATCAAGTGGATAAATTTTGTGGAAGAGTGGAAAATATATGTAATTTGTTCACTTGAAGTTTATTTAGTACTTTTTACTAAAAAAATCCATTGTAGAACAAATTTTTTTGCTAGCATCATCGGACTCACATTATTCGATCTAAAATTTATACTGCTATTGATTCCCTATATCTATATATACATGTTTGTATATATGGATAGTATTAGGACACAAGTCGCACAATAGATAGTTCATGACACAAGTAACTCTCAACCAGCTGGTCTCATTTTATTTTAAATTTTAATTTAATGATCAGTATAGATCCTAGATTAATACTTATTGTGCAACAAATAAGTAACGTGTTGAAGTATATAAGTGCTCAAATAACCATTCAATCACTGAGGTATATGTATTTAAGTATTCATATATTAAGCATTAATACATTAATCCTTTTTCCAGTATTGGGATTTAGTTGTGTCAGTCTCTTTATAGTCCTTTCACTAAAATTCAAAGGCTTCAAAAATGTGTCACTATTTAATATTATTTCCCTTGCGCATATGTCATATTTATGTAACCATTGCATATTTGGTTAAGATGTGGATATGAATGAGTTTTCTAGCATGTATATATCTTGGCATTCCTTTTTTTGTTAAATTGTTTCATTTTTTATCCAAATGAAAATAGTTCCTTTGGATATGCTTGGGCTGTGTTACATGTGGGTACATACCATAACTTCCCAATTTATCAACAACTTTTTCTATCTTATCCAACTGAAAATAGTTCGTACAGATATGCTTCGGTTTTGTAACATGTAGATACATATCGTGACATCCCAATTTATAGACTACGTTTTCCATTTTTATCCAAATGAAAATATTTTGTATTCATTCATATGCTTTGTAAGAAAGAGTCCACACATTTCCCAAGGACAGATATTTAGCAATATTCCTTCATTCAATTGATATTATTTTGATAAGAATCATTTGTTATTTTTTCCTTCTTGATGAATAAACCTGCAAGCTTTTCTACATGTTTAATGTAGATACATTAAGATATAAATTATATATTAGTGTTGTAGAACTACCCGATCGATGGGTAGAGTTACGTCTCTTACTACTCTACATATGCTGCTACAATTGCATGTGGAGCATCACGTTACATGTTCTACTAAATAATTTTTACAAATACTTTCCCTAAATGTTAAAATAGGCAAAAGAAAGACTTATTGATATATACCATAGATTATTAATTTATTTTTGGCATGGCATTAACTTTTAATTTACTGTCTTAAGTTACATGCGGCGATAATAATTTAATTATTTTCTAAATGAACACTTAAATTATTGCACCTAAATAAGTTTTTTATGTGCTTAATGGTGTGGTTATTTATCTAAACTGATTAATTTGTGATGCTCTTTAAGATTATGTATACAATTTTGTTCGATTATTGTATTTTAATTAATAAGAAAGAGAAAGTAGAAAATTTATTCATCACACATACATATTAAACACTTGCCTCTTGCTTTTCTTTTACTTTGTTTTACTAAAGTATTATGGCCTGCAAAAAACAAAGTTGGAAAAGATTTCAAAATATAAATTTGCATTACTGACTAGGAAGCTATTACATAGTTCCATAATTAACTGGATTACTGCCATTACCATACATCACACACACACACGCGCGCGCACACACATACATACATACATACATACATACATACACATATATTTGTATGTATGTGTGTGTGTGTAGGCTAGGAAACCAAATTGGTTAGCAATACATTTCCTCCCTGATGCAGGCTGTCTTTATTTCCTGAATGCAATTCTACCATGGACAGGTACTATGATCAAAACCTTAAAAACTAGAATTATCCAGCTTTTGTTTTACTTAACAGTTTTTATAATCGTCTATGAGTTATCCAAGAAAATCCCTTAACTTTTTAAAAGCATTTAATCATACCATCATGACCAAATCTGATTACAGTGTCCATGATCAGCTATCCAAATTTGTTACTGTGGCATTTGAAAACAAATAAAATCGATTAATAATTCATACTGATAATAGCTCTCTTTCAGCCATGTCAATTCTTACCGCTATGATTTACTGATATACATTATAATTTATGGTATTATTATATTCGAAGCATTTTAATTGTCAAACATTTTTTCTCTTATATGGTTACTTTTGAAGTAATTAACATAGCTATTTTCTTTTAACCTTAGTAACTTTTATGCTACATAACTATTACCATAATTTATTAAACTTTTTAATTTACACTGTTCATTTAGGTACCACCTATTATACTAAAATTGTTTTAATCTAGATGTTTGTACCTACAACATAAATTTCCTCAACTACTGACTGCAACTGTTGGTTCAGATTTAGGATATGTGATACAGCTTATATACCAACGTCTTACAAACCAATTATGCTTAGAAGTTTTTAGTTCCTAACATCAAATGGTAACTTTTTCCCAAATAGCGAGCCATTAGAATAAGTGAATGAGTGCATGCTTTTTAAATTGGTTTTTGTTGTTTAGTGGTTGGAATTGTTTCCTAAGAATGAATTATAAATCCCTGTTGTTTATGCAAAGTCTTGAATAACTTATATGTGTTGTTTCTGTGGTTGTTGCAATTATTTAAGTCAAATGGAAATAAAGAAATTGATAGCTTATCTTATTCTCTATATGACTAGCTGCATAATATTATGTAGTTGTTTCATTCATATTTTTCTATAATTTAGTCTGTTATGGCACTTTGTCTAGACATTTGTTATTATGTTATCAGGTTGGCCACTCAACCATTTTCAAAGTGTGCATTTAATGGATTCAACATTTGTACTATTTAGTTTACCCAAAATATTTAATTAACGATATTAGTAATCAATAATTGATGTAAGAGTGAATGTTGGACTCATACTATTGTCGCTTTTGCGACAGATGTAAACCTGAGAATTATTATCTAGCTTAATCAATATCACATTGACTTACAATCCAAACTGGTTTTTCCAATTTTTTCTATTAAATAATATTTAATATTCGATAGCGGGAATGCCGAGAAGTACCATAGGAATATATTTGTAGTTAGTTTTGTCTAAATTTTGGTGTGCAATATGCATCTGATCACATAGTGCTCAGGGTCCCCCACAATATATTCATTAGATATTCGATATTATATCATATAATAGGACTCTTTTTATGAATTTTTAATTATTACGCGGCTTAATTGATTTTAATAATGTCTTTTTGGATCTTCTTTACGATAAAAGGTAAAGAACTGGAATGCAATTGACTTTTTATTAGGATGATAAGGAAGCAGGCTTAGGATGTCACACTTCCAAGCTCATGTTCCTGCAAATAGTCTGAAGCTAAATAATAGCTTTATACATTGATATAGATTCGAATTTATATATAGTTAATTTTATTTCTTCATAAACTACTCGATCTTGATCTATTTTAAACTTCTAGCTATGAATGGTTTGGCTACCTTCCATATTTTCTACAAGTTAAATCAAAGCCTTTTAGTATGTATACTTCTGGAGGGTTGATTTGATGAATAATGAATCAAAGTACAGCTCTCTCTACTTTCCCTATGGACAACGTTGTAGCCTTTTTTATTTTACATGGATTATTTTTCCTATAAAACATAACTTACTATCTATGTGACTTTTTATATCCAATTGTCAGTTTTTCGCTTCCTTTGTTGTGTCTGTAATGCTCAGAATGGGAAGCACAAGCTCTTTATGCCATATGGATATAGCGGGCTGTCAAAAAGATGTAAGATTTCATTGTCAAAACCAAATCAGACAATTCAATGATAATTATATTGAGTTCCAGGTATGCTTACTATGCTTCGAGTTTTATTTCCACTACTAATATTACTTTATTTGTTATGGACTATACATAGCTGTTGAAAAGTTATGTGCATCGGCAAATTTTTAGACCAGACTGCAATGGAAAATATATAGTGCAGATGACTTTTTTGTGATTAGTTATTCTGTAAATCATTTTAACATATATGACTCAAATAGAAGGAAGGTTTATGAATGTATAACATAATAAAGTTGGAATAAGGTTGAATAGTAGAAAAAATTAATTTAATTTATACGTACTTCATTCTTATTTCAAATCATAATTTGTTCATTTTGAAAAAAAATGTATGCAATAATAAGCTACAGTTATGTTTATCATGGGTAAGCAAGATTTCTTTTACAATTTGATTTTTTGTATTCAAGCAAACAGAATTATATCATTATGGTTATAACATAGTCTCGGCATTTTACTGTGACAAGGGAATAAAAATTTATATTTCCATTGTTGATGAGCTTATCAGCTTACCAGCAACACTCTTATATAGCAAGAGAATAATATCTCATCCTTTTATAGACTAATAATAAGTTACAATGCCTATAATCTTATATTAAACTTTAAGAACCAAAGTTTCAATCGAAATGTTCATATGCTAGCTGATAACTATCCTAAATTTAAATGGTAGTTTCAAGTGCTTGGTAGTGCATTGCACTAATTTATTGTTGATTGTTTAATATATGTTAAATGTACCATTTAGGATAATACATAGCAACGAACACCAAAATATGAAAATAAACTATTATATGTTGAAGCATGGAGAAAAAGACCTAATACAAATTCGGTAGGTTATTTTCTGCTTTTACATCAAATATCAACCTTCCTAATTTTGATACGTTAGCTTTTGTGATTTGTATTTGTGGTTTGTGACGTTTACAAAGCTTTTATGCTTATGAAGAAACATCCTTCAAATGCAATCTGCTTTTTTTATATCAGGATTTACTGTTTTTTGATTGGTTTACGCAGTGATTATGTGTCTAAACATTGAATACTTTTTGAATAACTATAGTCAAACTTATTTTATATGTTTTATGTGCAAAATAAATAAAATAATTCAGTTTATTTTGTAGCAAAATTTTGTATTTTGAGCTATATGTTCATTTGTTGTCAACAATGTACTATACTGAAGATGATTTTTAAACCAGTATAATTAGAACATGAGTTCCCTACAATTATATTAAAAAAATCAGTGTTTATAGGATAAGATTTGTTTACTATATAATTTGCGTTGACTAGCATAGTCTTTTTTGGTTAACAAGGAAAGCATTTTAACAATTTGAATAATTTCTTCCTTTATGTATGAGTAATTGCTATATATATATATATATACACACAGTGTTGTCAATAGCAAATAGCGCAAAATAGCGCAAGGCCTGCGCTATGCGCTATTTTGCGCTATAGCGCGCGCTATAATGTTTTTTTTTTTTTTTGCTTACAGAAAAGAAGATCTTAAAAAAAAACACACAGGAAAAAGGCACAAAAGGAAAAAACTGTATGTTTAAAATCTCCAAAAAGGAAAAAAAACGAAAATGCATGTTCAAAAAAGAAAAAGCAAAATAGCGCGTTATTCATGGCTGCGCTATGATAAAATAGCGCGCTATAGCGTGCTATTTTTGCGCTACACGGGACCCCTGCGCTATAAGAACCAAAATAGCGCAACCTGTGCGCTATGCGCTATTTTGCGCTATAGCGCTCGCTATGACAACTATGTATATATATATATATATATATATATATATTAGATAAATTATTTCCCTTTTCCCTAAATTTTTACCAAATTATTAAATGTATCCTTAATCATGTGAAAATTTTGCATTATATTTATGCTATAATAACCTGCTTTCATGTAATCGTGTATTGCATTAAAGAGAGGAGTTTTAATAAATTCCTGTTTCATTACAGACACAACAATATTTCTCTCACATTATTTATTTTTTGAATTGCTATTTAAGTTTTATGTTTCACATCTACGGTTTTCATAAATAGCTGCTATATTGAAATCAAGCTGGTTCTTTTGCATAGTAATAAAGCACTTTCTTTTTTCTTCCACCTTGCTCAGATTAAGAAAAACGTTTCTCGCGTACTTCATACACCAGCTACAAACGTCTTTAGCTTTATCCAGGTATGTTTATATGTTTTACATCAAGCTTTTCAGACAACATGAGTGAACTGTGCAATTTGATAGCCGGATTGTTTTGAATAAACGACTAAGAAGAATACATGTTAACTCCGTTGGTTTGTCCAGAAAATATTAGAAACATTGATATAACATGGGATAGCTCTGTAATCTCAGTAATTTTCTTTTAAACCCTGATGATTCTTAATATATCAGAAAACTATTCCCTAAAAATTTATAACCTATATATTACAAATACCTTTTGTTCATTACAAACGATAACTTATATAGGGAACAGACCTAATTAGCTATTTGGTTTTGCTTAAAATTTAAGTGACAGTGAATACGCTTCCTAAGTAGCTATAAGCTATTTAGTATCGTTTTCAGTATAACAAAATATGTTAGTCAAACTGTATGCGAACTTAATAGCTAACTAATGCTATAATCCTGCCTGTTTTTTGCACAACGTTAGTTTTTTTTTATTTCTGTAGCTTATAGCTGAGATAAAATCAGTTTTCCCCTTAACATGTATATGTAGCACACATGTTTGTTTCGGTTTATAATCCTCCAAAAACAAACGTTGTGCAAGCTGCTTTCAATCTATGTTATTCTTTAACTTATTATTCACTGATTTTTTGTCGCTTATAACATCTGTTCTATTTTTGGAATCGCAGGCCATTTCAACATACCAGGCAAAGAAAGTAACACTGTCCAACCAAGGAGATTTTGAAGAATGCATTGTACTTGCTGCAGTTTAACACATTCATGTAGTTATCTGTCATGCTTTTACGTGCAAATAAATAATACTAAGTACTTTAATTTTTTAATTTCATCTGTGTTATTTATATCTTCAATCACTTGGTCTCTTAATTATGACTTCATTAAGTTTGTGCGTACGGAAAGATATGTATGTTTGATATATGAATTTTTTGTACATCTTTTCAAATTGTTTAATATTTGTTATCCTTTTGTTACTCTTTAGTAAAATAAGTTAACTTCTTACATTGTTGACTGAGTTGTAGATTACTTCTCGGCTATATGGAATATTATCTTACGACTTTCAATGCACTACACATCAAAACGAAAAGAGCTTTATATTTCTTTTGTGATAGTCATTGAGTTTTTTAAACCTTATTTATGTTTATGTATTTCAGTGTGTGTTGAAGGAAAAAATTAACTAAAAATGAATTTTTTGGAAATGAATTGAGCATGAAAGAATGTTTCATGCATTCGTTTTTATTATTTCCTCTGTAATCAAAACGTTTGATATAGTGTTCCCATTTAGCAAACAAAAGGCTGTGTGTTTTAACCATTTTATCTCAATATGTTAATTATAACATGTCGATAATTATAAGTCAATATTATTTATATATATGTAAATGATACCTATTATTAAGTCGATTTCGTTGTTGTCTCAAGTAACATTTTAAACTCAATATGTGCACACTTTAATTTAGTGAAATATACAAAAAAACTAAATGTCAACATCAAATTAATATACGTAAATATTTGTCTGCAATTTTATAAGAACACCGATTTCAAAATTAATTAATAATACTATGATTCATTTATTTTCTTAAAAGATTTTGAATCCTGTGGATTAATATATCAATATATAACCTCTTTTATCAAAAATCCCCGAAAACAATAAATCTATATGAAATTATTTTTATCAAGGAAATAATAATATAGTTTTTATTTAAATGAAGAAATAAACTATATAAAAATGGTAATTTAATTTTTATCCAAATATAAAAATTACTTAGAATTGTCTAAACTCAATTTATCTCATTTTTCATAACAATTTCACCATAAATTGCGTAATAGACCCCATAAATTGCATAATAGACCATGTCATAAATATATTTAACACATTAATTTTATACGATATATCGTGTGCAACGCACGGGTTACACACTAGTTTAATATATATTATAGGTAGATATCACTTTCTTTTAGTCATCGCGCGCGCGTGTGTGTATAATGATGACGATGTATAACGATGACGATTACTTTTGTTTCACGTAAAATAAAATTGAACTTTCTTGTTGCCACTGTCAATTTGAACAACCCATTTGTTTCAAATAAATCCTAGGATAACTATAGAAGATATAGAAAAAATAGTGTAAAGGCAATATTACTATTATAGCAGCAAGCAAACTGGAACATACAATGCAAACTAACTTTAAAAATATTTACAATCATATGCTCTGTTATAATAAACTTGATGTGTCATTTTGACATCAGCCCTCCAACTAAGAAATTTTGAATGAACTATCACAACACATCAAACTCAACTATTTTTTCACATGTAATGATCAATATGAGCTTCTTGCTATCACTACCAAGCCTCTTTTCATGACAGCATCTCATGAAATATAGTTGCATTATGTTAGTCTTGAAATAACCATTTCTTAAGGCATTACGAAAATCATTAAATAACTAATAGTTGCATTATGTTAGTCTTGAAATAAACCATTTCTTATGGCATCACAAAAATTATTATATAGCTGTTTCTTATGGCATAATAAAAATCATAATTATGACAGCGTCTTTACAAATTAATCCACTAAGTCTTGCAATATGCAATTGGTATATTCCATTACCGTCCAAGAATTGCTCCTTAAATGGTTAAATATTATGCAATTGGTTTGTTAGGCGGTTACTTTATCGATTATCATTTGCTATTGACGTAACAATGAACCAAGTTTAGTCCATAGATTGTATATATGGTCTTTAATACAGTGATATCCCAAATTTAAAATGGATGCACAAGAGAATAGTATTGTCATGATTCTTAGGTTAACAGATAACAGAGGATACCCGCATGCCTATTTTGGTGAAAATATGTTGCTCTTGTTCTATATTGGTAACCATCTTTAACAAATCAAAAGACGTGTGGTCAAAACTTGAACCATTATAAGTTATAATGCCGCTAAATAAAATCCTTATTTTAACACTAGGTCACTGGTTCAGGAACCTTTTTAAGAAATTAGGTTCCAGTAAACCTCTCAGAATTATTCTTTTTTGATTTTCCTGCTGTCATAAGAAATTAGATTCTCTATCTGAAAACAACTCACTTTCACACAAAGGAGCAAATTCACTTAAATAGCAACAATAATAATCACTTATCCTAAAATATGCAGGATTTCAATATGGATGATCCAACAAACTGAATTAAAGCTTTTAGTGAAATTAAACTAAAGCCAAATTGAAATAAATAAACATACCATCTTCTACTACAACATAAAGTCAGAAACCCACTTCGACGTTCCCAGAAGAAGAAGAAAGCAGACATGAACAGTAGCTATTTTCTCTCTTTAGTCACCACTGCACTCTACTCGCTTTTACAATGAGTCTCTTTTATATTAGAAGTTTTGGCTTTATGCCGAGTTTATTTTTCTAAATAATTCTTTTGGATTACTTTATGTTTTCTATGAAAAAAGTAGGAAAGATTCAATATTTAAATGTTGTCTGACAGTCTGTACCAACAAATAAAAAAATAGAGGTATGTACCACTGATGGCATTGCGTGTTTTACGTACCGGAGTGTCCAGTTAACCACTATGTTGCTTCTGGCTGGGAATCATGGAAAAACAACTATGACTTATCTTTACTACTTTTATGGGCCTATTGTTCAGGTTCAACACTAACTTAATGTTGCATACCCAGACAACCTTACGTTCCACTCTCTACATAATATATTTTTAGTTTCTCTCTTTAAATATATTTTTCTTTTCATTTACCGTTAACAAGTTCATTAGTAAAATACTGAAAATCGAAATTTTCACCGAAATCGAAACAAAACTGAAACTACCAAAATTTACGAAACTTGCCGAGACTGACAAATTTTCAAACGATGGAAACCGAGTTCTTGAACATTGGTTCAAAGAGGCTTAAAATACATAACATGTATATGAGCAATGTTATACATGTCATGCTTCCCGCTTTCCATTCTTCTACTAAATGGTTGATTACTGCCAGAGCCAAGCAAGCATTTGAATTATTTTACTTTTCAATCTAAACCCCTCTAACCACAGTTTAGTAGTGTATATTAATAACAATATAACTAGAAAAACAGAAACATATGATTTCTTCAGCATGGGTCATAAGGTAATTAATTGGTCTATACATTTGTACCCAGTACAGGCTGGTTGGTGTGAACCATTAAAATTGACCGAATACTTTGTTATTGGATAGTTTTCAGTTGGTTAATTACTAGGAATTATGCAAGTGTCAATTTTAATATATGCTTGCTTGACTGAATCTCCAAGCTTAGTGGAATATACCTTTTTCAAAAAGAATCCGCATATCATAGTATGTATTCTGGTAATACTCTGGCATGCACATGCAGCGGACATCTTTGCATGTACCTAGGAGGATCATAACTTATAAGTCTGCTTGTACTTATGAACAAACGATTTGTTGAATTTTCTGAAACCAAGTGAGGTCTTATGCTTCTAAAATGTCTACTTACATAGGTACTTGAATTGTGAATTATATACAGATCAATAAAGTGAATAGAGTGAGAATACAAAATTAATTTATATAAGTAATAAAAAGGTTAGTTTTTGAGACCTGTAAGCATGCCTATTGGCTCCCAGGACTGAGGGTCTGCACCGTATAATTACACTTGCTAATTGTTTATTCAGAATAAGCATTCGTTCTAGTAAAAAGAGTTTAGTGAATGGTGGTTTAACAATTTGAGTGATGTAAACTAATGTTGTTTATTGTGTTAGTTTTAATCAGATTTGTTATTAGTTATTTTACTGAAGCATATTTTTTAACTTTTTATTGGTGAAACTGGATGGTCCTACATAGCAATTTTGTGAAAATTAATGACTGCGCTGTAAAACCCTCTGATATCCATCAATAAAAGGCATAATCATACTGTCTACCAAGTATATTGTCGATACCATTTCTCTAATTGAGAAATTAAACTCAGCTATAAGGATGTATAGCCATCTAGACCTGCACACAGCAAATGCCTTAACTTAAGTCCAAAAAGAAATCAACATAACAATATTACAAATGGCTTTCATGGCTTGCAGTACTATTTAGAAAGTACAACCAACTTGCATTTTTCTTTGCACTTTTGATACCCAGTTCCCCAAACTAACCAACGGTTCATATTTGCCTGCAAGATGCTAGCTGCAGTTCAAGTAGTTAACGACTTATAAACATGTGGAAACATTCATATGTATTAGTTAATTTTTTATTGTTGCCTATCCATATGTATTAGTTAGAAATTTAGAATTACATATATGTACATATTTATTTATTTATCGACTTGTCTACGACTATTCCACTAGTCGATTAGCTAGACCTCTGTCGAGTCGACTTGTCTTACCACCGCAATAACCATGGAATGAATGATAAAATCACCTATCGGTCTCCACATTCTATGGATATATGCTTCAAAAAACAGATAATGAGGTCGGGAGCCTACAACATAAATAATTATGGCATTTTCCCATTGCTGTCTACCCTTTTAAATTAACTCGGTATACATATTAGAGCATTTCATATTTCGATGGTCCTTAGATTGATAAAACTGAAGAGGGACAGAAACCAGAACCTGAGTGCCAGCAACAATTTCATTCCATGCTCGGCTAGCATTTGCTGGGATCTCCTTCCAGCATTAGTCCTTTCTGCAGCTTGTGAGTTCGGAGGCGGCAAAAGGAGTTTTCCCTGCAAATGGAGAAGCTGGGGAAGCTCTCTTCCGTGTCTCTTTTCCCAAAATGAACCTCATTAAGGGTCTGTTCTCTGTCCTGTTGAGAGAAGTCTGGCCAATCTATATTACTAGACATCTTTGCTTGTAGGCTATCAGAGGAAAGCCGAGAAACCCTATTTTGCTTCACGCTGTCCTAGCAATTTCTAAAATTCCGGCTGATCGGTGCCGTCAAAGGAGAAGTTATAGTGCCCTACCTTTCTTTTCTTCAATCTGCGGTAATGGTACATTGCGCCTGGAGGTTAGCTGCTGGAAATCGTCTTCGTCGGTCAGTGGAGGAGGCAGAAGTATTGGAGGAGGAGGGTCTTCGCGCTTAGAATTGGCTTGAGGAATCGGTAACTGCTGTTGAGATTGTGGTGTTGGTGGACCGTAATTTAGGGTTTGTCTGTTTTGCCGCAGATCTGCATAATCTTGTGCTGTAGCAGCATCTGGTGGTTCCGGAGGGGGTATGACGGTGGAAGGACGTGTCGTAGGAGATGAATTTGGCGGTTGAAAGGAGGGAAGAGGGGTCGAATTTGTCTCCCAGGCGCATCGCCTTTGTGCCGGCATGAAGGTCGATTCGCAAGTTTCATCCAAAGAGTTTTCGGTATGGATCTGATTTGACGGCAGAAATTTTGTAGAAAATTAAAATGTACGAAGGCGGAAATTTTATTGAAGTGAGAAGAAGAAGGAAGTTAAACCTTGGAAAGAAAGTTTTATTGAAGGCGGAAAAGTAAGTTCGTGGAGGGAACAGCTGGAAAAATAAAAGTAACGAGCCCAAATTTTCAGAAAAATTAGAATAATTTGTAATAAGTCGTTGAAACAAATGTAAAAATAATATTGGATGCATTCATTCCGCAAACGCTGCTAATAAATATAACCAAATGTATATTTTCTTGTAGTGCTAATTTTGGTTATTAGACTTAACCCTTTTAAGTTTATTGATAAGCTCACAACATGTTATTATCTAGATTGTAATTCAAGGTCTGTAATATACAATCTCTTTATATTATTCATTGTCCAATTTCATAGTTACAATAACATGTTCTACTTAATATGTAATTAAGTATATCTTAATCCACATGTTTTCTGTTTAACATGTCACTTATTATTTATGATTAAACATAACTTATTTCTTTTCATAATTTTGCCTCGTTCTCTCTTATTTAATCATAATTCCATCTTATGCTGTCACTACAACTTGTTGTTGTTTACTTATTAACTTAGTTCTCTCAGCTAAGGTTTCCTAGTAAGTTTCCTTTCCATTAATATAACTTATGTTGTCCTTATCAGCAGATTTCAGATTCTTGTTCTTACAGATAACTTAATTCACAATTAAGTAAACTTATCCCATTACATAGGTTATTCCATTTTCTTTACCGTTCACTATAACTTATGTTATAATTTCCTCTTGTCCCTAGGACAAGCCTACCTATTATATAACATTTTCATTAATGTAATTTACTTATAATAGGTTATTATCTTTCCACATTCATTCCAATCCTTTTACTGTTGTAACTTTCATTCATTTCCTTATTCATTTCCATTAATCACAATTAGTGTCTTTCATTTCTATCCTTGTATATATATATATATATATATATATATATATATATATATATATATGCACTAGACCTCTCACATTAAGCCGACCACTTGTGGATGGTGGATTTGTCGGGCGGTTTTGGGCAGACTTCTACCACAAGTTGGGCTTAACCTCGTGTCTTAGCACCGTTACATGTATATTTTTGCACTAGACCTCTTACATTAAATTAACAACTTGTGGATGCTAGAATTGCCGGGTGGTTCCGGGAAGACTTCTACCATGAATTTAACCTTGTGTCTAAGTGCGTTACAGTTTTCTATTTATAGTAATTCCAAGCATGTTCATTCTTCCAAATTTTACTGTAATCTATATTTTACATGTCATACTTAATATCACATTAAGTCTATTTCTAATTGCCATGTCGCGGGTTTTTCCTAACATGTAATTAACTTCATTTTTAAAATGACAACATGTAATCATAAAATCATGTAATTATTCCATTTTAACAATTTAACATGTAACTATCATAATTCTTACAATCAAGGGTTCAAATATAATATGCCACAGGTTAGCGATTAAGCGTTCAATTACATAATATGTTATAAATTGTAACGACCCGGCTTTTTGCTCGGTTTTCACCGGTAATTAAACCAACTTAAACCATTCACAAAGACGGATTGTTAGGGGGACTTACATATTTGCACCAAATAAAAACAACTTTTCCATTATCATTAAAATAATATTACATCAGAGTTACAAGAGGTACATCAGAGCACATCAGTTACATAGTGGAAAATATACTAAACTCAGCGGAAGAATGTGAATGCTCCAAACATAATTGCTCCAGTTAAACCAGAATCCTACTCCAACTAACTCCAATGCTAAATCTGCGAACTAAACTACTAGACTGCCTATGTAAAAATTATGAGCACCTAGAGTTTAGGTGTGGGAACAATAAACTCCAGGTCAGTCATGGGACTGGTGTGAGAACTCAAAACAGTTGTATTTAGGGTTTATGTTAAAGTTAGGTAATTCACCGGACCATGCCGCCAATGTGAAACGGGTTCACTCCATGTGAATACCAATGCATAGAAATCGGCAATGACTTTAAAAAAAAAATTGAAGCTATCATAAGTTCGCCCCACATCACACAATGCAATCGCACACCAGATGGGAGAATTTTGCCTTATGATAACCAAAAATGCCTTCATACGTGAAAATCCTCTTTTACTACTATATATAGTGTGAAAAAACCTTTTCGCAAATAAATGTATTAATCCTAACCAGCATAATGCCTCATCCCATTATACTGACAATCATGTCGGTAACCAGCAGGCTATACAATCAAAACTGTACGGGCTCGTAGTGGAGATTGGGTTTCGAACATGATGGTTCCTGGTACGAAAGATCATTCGTGGGCTCACAAACTTTCTTGCGCTCATCATACCAGTACTCACGGATAACGTTCAGACTCGGACTCCGTTATACTAACCCACCATACATGAATCAGAGTACCCAACAAATAGCGTCCCAGACTGTGGACTTCGTTGTACCCTTTTATCATCACATCCCGGTGCACCGAACATACGAAACGAACATAAAAATCTAACCACCAGTTTACCATCAATCCGGGGTATGAGGTTCGTCAAGGTCACGATATACACAAAGCTCCGCTTAAATAAGCCATGCTTTGATCATCCATAGCTCATCACATAACTTAAGCATGCCACATTGTCCGTTCACCACGCATCACTGATTTCTATCAATATATAACCTCTAAGCTCATACGTCTTAGAGAAGGGTGTTAAGTAAGAGAATAAATTCTCCCCCACTAAGCAGATATATATTATAAAGATCAGTGCTACGAAGTCAATTACAATGTCAGACACACAATCCATACATGTTCCGTTCTAGGTCTGAACGAAACAACAATCTGGAATTCCTTTACATACGTTCAGGCTTCTTGCCACTTAGCTAATATATAAAATCCAACTGTGAATGGTAGCCAGCCATTCGAGACATTCAACAAGTCGCCCTTATGACACGAAGGGTCCCGATCTTCAATGTCGCCTCCAATGTCTTCATTTGCACCACAACGTCGTATTATTACTTGGAATGGTTTTCAGAAATAATTCTGATCCCGGTCTTTCCAAATAATAAGCGCAATTAAAAACAC
The DNA here is from genome assembly GCA_030737875.1 of Allium sativum. Classification (NCBI taxonomy): domain Eukaryota; kingdom Viridiplantae; phylum Streptophyta; class Magnoliopsida; order Asparagales; family Amaryllidaceae; genus Allium; species Allium sativum. The sequence continues at coordinate 470,559,196 of CM060913.1, read as the reverse complement.
AATCACTGAACACACAGGCTTTCTACCAAATCTGCTTCCATTTTGGATTTCGTTAAATTAAACTTCTTTAAATCTATTCTCAAATTATCTTTAACAAAATCCATATTTTACCCTTCTTCTTTAAAACACATCCCTTAAATCCAAGATAATCTAGCCCCAAAGCCTTAATTAATTTTCCGTTTGATAACTTGTTATCAAAAATCCAGTTTCCTTTGAAAACCCTTACCCCACATTTCAACCCTTGTTTCCAATTAAATTGATTTTCCAACATCACATTCTTTAATCCTAACTAAAAGATTATACTTTCTTTCCAATTCCTCACTTTTAATTTCCTCAAATCAAAGATCTGATTAAATCCTCAAATTACGATATGAATTTGCATAACTCAATCTCCTTGGGTTTCAAGAATGATATTATTGAAGATATGATTCACGACAAAACCCAAATCAATTGATATTGAACATAATTTACACAGAAATCGTATCTACTTATATTCGATATCAATTCTCATAATCAACGAATACTATAAGTGGAATAACGATATAATAATATCTTCCAAAATTCCTCAAATAGTATACATTTACACCACATAATTTCATATCAAATATTCGAAGATTATTTCTATCCAACTTATCCCAATCAAATTGGGAAACCTGTATCTTAATTTAAAGATTTATCCAAACCATTGACATTAGATCTGGATAGAAATATCATCCACTTATACTTAATATTAATCTCGATATCCAACTCACACTATAAGCGGAATAATGGTGAACTACCTTTTAAATTCCTCAAATAGTAAGATTCATCATCTACCGGATTAATATCAAACATCCAAAGATTTATCTCCAACCATATCCAATTATTAAAAATTGAAAACCCATATTAATATCAATTTAAATTCCATATAAAATATTTTCAATACTTTTGAACCTTTGAAAACATTCCACAAATCATTTAAAAATGATTACTTGTAGTTCGGAAAATAGTTTGCTGGTTAAAAACTTCAAAATAGATTGTTTTCGAAGAAAGCATTACAATAGTGTTTTCAAAAGCGTTATCTTAATTAGTTCAATCAAAATATCGCTTTTCTTAATCAAAACTTAAACTTTACAATTCAAAACGTTTTTTTTACATTATTTTGTAATTATTTTACCATTTTTTTCCATATTTTTAGAAACATTAAAAATGGTTGTTTATGGTTATGGTCGATAACTTCTCTTACCACGATCTTTTCCAAAATGGTTTTAAACATAACTTGAAAATTATAACTCGAATTTAAAATCTGCTTTCACTCATTTAAAAGCTCTTGTTAATATAAATCAAATGTTTTTCGTTTCTTGGAAATCCGATTTGGATTGCAAAAGTTATAAGCATTTAAAGTTTGCATCTAAAGTACACGAATTCCCGCTGTATGACAAGCTCTATTTTGATCACAATAAAAATTATTCTTCAATATTTCAAAATACCTTAGAAAACCATTATATACTTATGTAAACCATTTAAAACCATTTAAAGTAATTTACATTGACTTTCCAAATTTTTACTCAATAAATCAAATTCCAATTCATTTCTAAATTCAAATAATTTCAAATTAACCATCCCATTCGTTGGATCAGTTAGGGATAGCCAGGGAGGGCAAGAAACTTAATTTCCAAACCCAAGCCTAGACACTATCCTCTCTATCATCCTAGAATGTTCCGGTATTTATTTATTCATTTAAAGGACTTTAACAATATATATGAATTCATTCATATGGTCTTTTCCAATTATTAACATTCAATTTCAATAATGATATTTCTTTTAATTATGAAGGAGATTTGTCGATCACCAATGTGATACCATAATTGTTGTGTCATAGTATGTGCGAAACAACATCAACAACCATTACAAACATCCATAGCAACCACCATCAACATAATTAAATAAATCATAACTGTGCACAAGCGTTATAACACTAACGCTTAATAATGTGTGTTCTAAACTTCGCATCCATTATCCATCACAACAAATATCAATCATCATTAACCAATAATAATTCATCAGTATATTTAAATTAGTCTAGCTACTAATTAACTATAAAATGTAATAACCCGAAAATTTGAGCCAATTTAAAATTTTTATTTTGGCAATTTTGATGAATTTTGAATATTTAAAATGATTTATTTTAAATAATAACGACGGAAAATTTAATTTTGACGAACTTAGAACGAATAAATTTATTTTAATTATAAAACGAGCCTGAAATGGCGCGGTAGTTTGAAAATTCGATTTCGAATTTCAATGGAATATACATAATTCAATATAAGTCAGAATTGAACGACACAAGAAATATTTGAATCTGTTTAACCATATCTTTATAACGAAGTTAAGAAACTGAGATTTCACTTTAGAGATGAGAAGATACTTCAGTTTAAAATTCAGAAAAGTCGCTGTGGAATATATATATATTTTAATATATATATAAAGCCTTGAAAATGGAAATTTTGCAAACGACCTCGGTTTTCGACGAAACCACTTTTGTTGGGTCCGGGATGTCATATTTGTTAGGTTTCAAAATTCATAATTTTCTAAATCAATATGTGAGCGTGGCGAAGTTAAACGTGTTTTTACAGTTTTAGTCAATTTCGATCGACCAGAAAATGGCCATTTTTCAAACGGTCTCAGAATTTGACGAAATTAGTTTTGTTAGGATCGTATTGTCAATACGAAGCTAGAAATAATTTTTCGAGAATTTTTAGAGTCCGTACGTGGCCTCGGTAAATTAAAAGGTGTGTTCAAATTCAATATACATTGAATTATATTTTAATTTAAATGGAAACTGATCGAAACAGTGGAATTGGCTTACGGGACATTTCCCATTGCGTTCGTAATGGGGTTAATTAGCTATGGACAACAGTCGGTGGGTTCGATTCGGGGTTCGAAGGAAAAGCTAACTTTAAGGAGAATAAAATAAAATAATAATTAATTTATTATATAAATTCAAATCCCTCCACCCTATCCTCTCTCTCTCGGTCAACGCCCCTTCACGTCGTTACTTTAGATCTGAAAATGGTAAAGGAAAAAAAAACAAATCGATGTCGCCCATTTTTCTCCGTCGCGCCTCCCCCTTCGGTAGTCCCTCCGACCACCGCACCCCTCTCTCTCTTCTCCTCCCACCCTCGCATCGATCTGCCGCCCCTCCCCCTCTTTTTCAATTGAGAAACCCTCCCTCCCTTTGATAAAATTAGCCGCCAGCCTCCTATAGTGCCGCCACCGACCTGCCGGCGTTCCCCCTAGCCACCAACACTCCGGCGACGGCCGACGAAGTGGAGATGGCAGTTGCAACTCCGGAGATTTGGGTGGAATTCGGTTTGGGTGCTCCAATAAGTCGAGGCAGGTTCATGTGAATACTGGGAGGAGCAAAGAGGTGGAAGACATCGTTTAAAGGTAGAAAGAAAAATAGTATTGTTTATTTTCAGATTATATAATAATATATAAGCATTTTTTTCTTGAATTAAAATATATGTATATCATTGTTATTAATAAAAATATGATCTTTATTTTAAAGACAGCGTTAGAAATAAAAACATGACTTTTATAGTGTAAACATGGTAATAAAAATATGATTTTTATTATTTGAATGACATGATAAAAATATGATTTTTAGTTATAGAAAATGGGATTTTTATCATATAAAGTTTGTACTTTTATTTGTAGGAAGTTTATATTTTTATTCGCATGAAGTTTAGATTTTTATAAGGAAGTAGCCAAGATAAAAATATAATTTTTACACGAGTAACATTAGAATACAAAGATTGGATTTTTATATTTAGAAAGACTTGATTTTTAAAAACAAAGCTTAGGTTTTTAAAATGTTAAAGATTAGATTTTTGTTTAGAAAAATATATGATTTTTAATTATAGAAAGATATGATTTTTAATGTAGAAAAGGTAAGATTTTTATAATGTTTTCATTATGATAAAGAAGCGATCTTTATATGGTTATCACTAGAATAAAAACATGATTTTTACATATATAGATTTGAAATAAAAATTCGATTTTTTATAATGAATACATCGATATGAAATGTGATTTTTAATTTTATAAACATCGTATTAAAAATGTGATTTTTAATATGAACAACGTAGAAAAGACTGCGTTGAATATTGGGCTAAACCAAGCTATTCAGAAATGAAATGGAGGAGTGAAACTCAAGGTGAGAACTCCTCACTTTTATTTTAATTTCTAGTTTGAAATATATACTAGGATGCAGACGGTGCTTAGCAGCACCTGACACCCGTCATCCACAGACCATGGACGGCTTGTTTGTTTGATTGATGTGCTGTGAAAAGTGATTGTGCGATGCAGAATGAAAATAAATATTTTATAGTTAAAAATATAATTTTTAACGTGTATATAAAATAAATATTTATAAACAAATTGGACGAGTTGTTTATGTACACCCATTTGACTGATATTGATTGGGACGATAAATTTTACACATCGCCCAACTGCACAAATAAAATCTGTGTTTGTTGATTTGAAACCCCACACGGTTATTGGGATGATATTTGACGTACACTAATCTCGATTGTTTAGTCGTATGTCAATCGATGGGTTAACAGATTGTGTGAGCGTTAGTTATTTATATTTAATGCTTATGCAGTTGTGTTGTGCACTCTGGATGATGGTTGATGATTTATCGTTGCTATTATATACATCTGTTGTAGAAAATCTATATAATTAACATTATATGGTAATTGATTGGGCCTCATTCCAATTTGGAAAATAAGGAATATTATAAATAAAAATTCATGTGTTGAATAGAATAAAAATTCATGTGTTGAATAGAATATAAATTCATTTGTTGAATAAAATATATATTCATGTGTTGAATAAAAATATATATACATGTGTTGAAGAAAATATTGATTTGTTGAATAGAATAACGAAGTTATTAAAATATATAAAGCCGTGTTAGTTAGATAAGCGTCATTTTGACGCGAACGATATTTATATCGATTTATTCATTTTTATAATGTAATCGAAAAGTAATTGATTTCAAAATATAATGTTTTGAAAATATTATCATTTATATATCGATGATATGAAATATTCAATTTTGATTAGAAATTGAATATGAAGTTGAAATCGTTTTGAAAACGAATTTAAAACGATTTATAAAATACGTTTGAAAAGGAAAGCGATGAAATATATATAATATATATTATATATATAGAATGGCCTGAATAGAACGCGCCGCGCTATGGCAGTTCGCGAATTTCGACCATTGACTTCGAATGGACATTACGGGTGATCCGACCGTCGGATTCTCCTAAAACCAAAACCTTGGGTTCGTATCGAAAAGAGCTTTCTAACGAATATTAGAGATTTGAAATCTAACGGTTGAATTTGAAATTATGTCCAAATCAAATTTGGAAAAGGTCGCTATAAGTGTAGTTCGATGGCCGTTGATGGAAATTGACTGTACGGGCCTTGATAAAATTGTTAAAAATAGTAATAATTTGTGTAAGATCATAAGAAATGATTTGGAAAGAATTGGGATGAAAATTTCCATATTTGAAAAGATAAAAATAGATTTTTATCGTAATGAACTAGTTTTGAACTAGAATTATAATCCCATTTATTTTTAAAATAAATAAAGTGGATTTGAAATGGTTTTGAAAATAACCAGAATTTCCAATAATTGAAGTAGAAATGGATTTGATTCGAAATTGTCTTTGGAATATTTCGATGTTGGATTTCTGATTATGCAGATATTATTATGGAAATTTGAAAAAAATATTTATATCGTTATTTCCAATACGATATTTGTTGGTCGTAGAATTTGATATTGGATAAGCCGATATATTTTCTATTTAGAGCCTTGTATTTAATATCAAATGTGATTTTGGGTTGTCATGAATAGTATCTTTAATAATACTGTTCTTAGACTCAACTGAGTTAAGAAAATCAGAAATTAACTGAAGATTAGTTAAGTTGAATGGTTTCTTGGGTATTGATCTGATGTTGGTTTCGGCCTTCGGGGTTATTACTTAGGGGATTGTTCACTTGCTAATTTACGGTTAAAGGCTGATGGAATAGAATGTGATTTGGGTTTATCATGAACCGTGTTTTAAATGACATTGGTTCTTTAACCCAGTTAAAGTCAGGATATGATTTCCCAAGTTTAATAATCATTGATAGTGATTATTGGGAAGATTAAAACCAAGTGGAGTTTTTATGAATCTTTAATTAGATTGAAATGATCGAGAATGGAGTATCATTAGTTTTGCTCCAGGCGACAGTTAAATCTTTAATTAGATTTGAACGTGAAATGGTAATTGAATTTACCGATAACACCGTGGTGTTAGATATGAAGTGTTACCAGTTTTACTTCATGGGATGAATAGGTTGTGATTGGGAAATTTAATGCAAATGATTACTTCGGTAAGGTTTGTTAATCCCGACTAGTTTGGATAAACCATAATTTGGTTTAAATTGATATTCAAAGGAACATTAAAGAATAAATTTGAAGAATTTATCTTTGATAAAATTAATGGGAACCTTTCCCAAAGTGTAAGAATATTTGAATAAAAGAATATTCTGAATTGGAATGAGGCGTATGTTGTGTTTGTGCAACACTTGTTTATTACATACACGAGTTATTCAGAAAGACCGAGTTTACCCCATTCTGAATAACTGATTCGACGATGTGTCGAGGATGAAGACGGTGGTCGAAGACCGGAGGTCTTCACATCGTTTGGATAATTACCGATGATATTGATTGGGCTGTACACCCAAGAGGAGGGAATCAATTGGTGGTCGTCCAGACATACTTGGAGATTGATGGATATGCGGGGTACAAGGTGCCTCCGGTTTCGTTCAGACCCTGAACGAACTTGTAAATGGACTGTGTGTCTGACATTGGATTTTATTCTGTGTTGATTGATCTCTATTAAATATACATCTGTTTGGTGACGGAGAATTAATTCTCTTGTTCAACACCCTTCTCTGAGACGTACAAGCTCAGGGGTTGTATATCGATGGACATCAGTCGCAAGGAGTGAATTGTCTATGTGGCATGCCTAAGTGGCAAATGATCAAGGCTTTTGTTGAAAAGCAAAGTCTTGTGGTTGATGATCAAAGCACCGCCTGTGTGGCATAGCTTTGTGTAGCGTTGATTCACGAGCCTCACACCCCGGTTGTGAACCAGAAACGGGAGAAGGCCTCAGGGAGGGCATGCGTTTCCTTTTATCTAGGGTGGTGTCAGTGACCTACTAGCCCTGACATTTATATTATTTCCACTTGTGTGGTTGTTGGATTGCGAGGCGCCTCAGATATATCGGTGACTATGTGGAGCCGATGGAGTCATTTGGCTCATTTAGGCCCAAAGGGCGGGGAAACGCAGTATTCAGGCATTTTAATCCACATCGATGGACCGGCCCTGACGATCCAAAGGCTTGACTGAGTACTTGACTGAGACATGGGATAGATTGTCTCGAATTCGGTGAGTACTATCTTTTTCCTCGGTTCACAGATGGAAATCCAGCTTCCAATACGTGACTTTGCGGTTTTGATTGTAGAACCTATATATGGCGACATAGTGGTATGGGGCACTTATGCCGTCAATGATTGATACTTATGATTTGAAGTTGTTTTATGCACTAAGCACTTATAATAGTATCAAATGATTTGTTTTAAACGTACCAAGCATGTTCGGCTATTATAAGGGAAAACGCTATCCCCCGGCTTGCGTTGCATTGTGTGATAGGACCTAGGCCTTATAATAGCTTCATTTTTTCAAAAGGCATTGTGCTGTTTTGTTATCTTGGGAGGAAACCCGTTCCGTGTTATACGGCGCGGTCCCTTGATATATCTGATTTAAAGTAAAGTTTTAAATAACTGTTTTAGTTCCCACACCAGTCACATGACTGACCTAGAGTTTATTGTTTTAACCTAAACTCTAGGTGCCCTTATTTTTGACACGGGCAGCTAGTAGTTTTGGTTTTGCAGATTTATATTCATAGGATCCTGGTTTACAGCTGGAATGATATTCGGAAAGCTTTGTATCCGTATATTCCTTTCAGTTGTGTTTTGTATTATTTTCCGCTGCTATGTAATTTATTGTAATCTCTGATATTTATCGAATGTATTTTATTCATTCATACTCTGTATATTCTTGTAATCTGATGAAATTGTTGTAATATACAATGAAATGTTCTTCTGTTTGCGTTCTGATTTGTCGTGTCCTCAGTACAATCCACGATTTCCCATAAGGGGATTTCGGGTCGTCACAGCTTGGTATCAGAGCTTTGGTTTACAGAGCTCGGAGAACAGGACACGTTAGAACCAAATGAAAGAATTCATCAGAGATTGGATTAGTGATATCCAATAGGAATGACTCGTTAGAGATGAGATCCGTATTATCCTAGTACGAGTGTGAAGAGTATATTTTTAAAATGAAAATGAATCTTGTTTTGAAAATTTAAACTTTATTCAATGTATTTGAATATTTATTTGTATTGAATTTGGACAATCCAGTATATAAAGATTTTGCGTATACGTCTGATCCGCGTGCATTCGAAGTTTTAATATACTGGATAGATATAGAATCATACTCTAGTGGCCCGAAGATGATTCTGATGATTGAGTACTCGTCATCAGAATTTATGTTCGAGTGACGAAAGTGGGATTTCTATATGATTCCAATTGACTAGTGTGAGAACCAAAATTAGATAGGGCTTATTGTTGTGATTTGGCATCAAAAATCTGATTTTTGGACTATGTATCAAAGTTATGAATTTGAAAAGCTAATCAACAAATTGATTGTTTATTGTGTTGTTTGATTAATTAAATGTTGAACCTTTAGCCAAATTGTACCAAATAGTGAGTTGTATTGAAAATTAGTCGCATTTGCATGCATATACATGTACTTACATTGAACAGGTCATATTAAGGAGGCTAGAGAAGAGGAATAAAATTGTTTGCCCGATAAATAGGTACATGTTTATTGTATTTCTTGGGTTTTGATGATTTTATGAGCCGATTGTCTAGCCGCTTGGCTGTTTCTTTTTCTTTTTGGATTGGTGAGGGCTATGGGAAGCTATTTGAAATATCCCGAAGCTCCCGGTGCAGGGGAGGTTATGGAGAAATTTTTCAAAAATTTAGGGTGTTAGCCAAATTTTTGAAAAATTTGAAAAGTTCTTAGAAACTGAAAAGTTGAAGAACTTAAGCCATAATGAAAATAACGAAAGTTGAGTTGATTTGTAAAACAACATTCAGCTTCGTTCCTTTTCGGGGACGAAAATTTTTAAGTGGGGGAGATTGTAATAACCCGGAAATCTGAGTCAATTTAAAATTTTTATTTTTGGAAATTTTGATGAATTTTGAATATTTAAAATAATTTATTTTAAATAATAATGACGGAAAATTTATTTTCGATGAAGTTAAAACGAATAAATTTATTTTAATTATAAAACGAGCCTGAAATGGCGCGGCAGTTTGAAAATTCGATTTCGAATTTCAATGGAATATACATAATTCAATATAAGTCAAAATTAAACGAAACAAGAAATATTTGAATCTGTTTAACCATATCTTTCTAACGAAGTTAAGAAACTGAGATTTCACTTTAGAGATGAGAAGATACGTCCAGTTTAAAATTCAGAAAAGTCGCCGTGGAATTTATATATATTTTAATATATATAAAGCCCTTAAAAATGGAAATTTTGCAAACGACCTCGGTTTTTGACGAAACCACTTTTGTTGGGTCTGGGATGTCAAATTATTGTTAGGTTTCAAAATTCATAATTTTCTGAATCAATATGTGAGCGTGGCGAAGTTAAACATGTTTTAATAGTTTAAGTCAATTTCGATCGACCAGAAAATGGCCATTTTTCAAACGATCTCAAAATTCGAGGAAATCAGTTTTGTTAGGATCGTATTGTCAATACGAAGCTAGAAATAATTTTTCGAGAATTTTTAGAGTCAGTATGTGGCCTCGGTAAATTAAAAGGTGCGTTCAAATTCAATATAAGTTGAATTATATTTTAATTTAAATGGAAACTGATCGAAACAGTGGAATTGGCTTAAGGGACATTTCCCATTGCGTTCGGATTGGGGGTAATTAGCTATGGACGTTAGTCGGTGGGTTCGATTCGGGGTTCGAAGGAAAAGCTAACTTTAAGGAGAACAAAATAATAATTAATTTATTATATAAATTCAAATCCCCCCACCCTATCTCCTCTCTCTCGGCCAACGTCCCTTCACATCGTTACTTCAGATCTAAAAATGGAAAAGGAAAAAAAACAAATCGATGTCGCCCATTTTTCTCCGTCGCGCCGCCCCCTTCGGTAGTCCCTCCGACCACCGCACCCCCCTCTCTCTTTTCCTCCCACCCTCGCATCGATCTGCCGCCCCTTCCCCTTCTTTTCCAATCGAGAAAACCCCCTCCTTTTGATAAAATTCGCCGCCAGCCTCCTATAGTGCCCCACCGACCTGCTGTAGTTCCCCCTGGCCACCAGCGCTCCGGCGACGGCCGACGAAGTGGAGATGGCAGTTGCAACACCAGCGATTTGGGTGGAATTCGGTTTGGGTGCTCCAATAAGTCGAGGCGGGTTCGTGTGAATACTAGAGGAGCAATGAGGTGGAAGACATCGTTTAAAGGTAGAAAGAAAAATAGTATTGTTTATTTTCAGATTATATAATAACATATAAATATTTTTTTCCTTAAATTAAAAAATATATATCATTGTTATTAATAAAAATATGGTCTTTATTTTAAAGATAGGGTTAGAAATAAAAACGTGATTTTTATAGTGTAAACATGGTAATAAAAATATGATTTTTATTATTTGAATGACATGATAAAAATATGATTTTTAGTTATAGAAAATGCGATTTTTATCATATAAAGTTTGTATTTTTATTTGTAGGAAGTTTATATTTTTATTCGCATGAAGATTATATTTTTATAAGGAAGTAGCCAAGATAAAAATATAATTTTTACACGAGTAACATTAGAGTACAAAGATTGAATTTTTATATTTAGAAAGACTTGATTTTTATAAACAAAGCTTAGATTTTTAAACGTTAAAGATTAGATTTTTGTTTAGAAAAATATATGATTTTTAATTATAGAAAGATATTATTTTCAATGTAGAAAAGGTAAGATTTTTATAATGTTTTCATTATGATAAAGAAGCGATCTTTATATGGTTATCATTAGAATAAAAACACGATTTTTACATATATAGATTCGAAATAAAAATTCGATTTTTTATAATGAATACATCGATATGAAATGTGATTTTTAATTTTATAAACATCATATTAAAAATGTGATTTTTAATATGAACAGTGTAGAAAAGACTGCGTTGAATATCGGGCTAAACCAGGCTATTCAGAAATTCAGAAACGAAATGGAGGAGTGGAACCCAAGGTGAGAACTCCCCACTTTTATTTTAATTTCTAGTTTGAAATATATACTAGGATGCAGACGGTGCTTAGCAATACCTGATACCCGTCGTCCATAGACCATGGATGGCTTGTTTGTTTGATTGATTTGTTGTGAAAAGTGATTGTGCGATGCAGAATGAAAATAAATATTTTATAGTTAAAAATATAATTTCTAACGTGTATATAAAATAAATATTTATAAATAAATCAGACGATTTGTTTGTGTACACCCATTTGACTGATATAGATTGGGACGATAAATTTTACACATCGCCCAACTGCACAAATAAAAATCTGTGTTTATTGATTTGAAACACCACACGGGTATTGGGATGATATTTGACGTACACTAATCCCGATTGTTTAGTCATATGTCAATCGATGGGTTGATAGACTGTGCAAGCGTTAATTATTTATATTTAATGCTTATGCAGTTGTGTGGTGCACTCTGGATGATGGTTGATGATTTATCGTTGTTATTATATACATGTGTTGTAGAAAATCCATATGATTAATATTATATGGTAATTGATTGGGCCTCATTCCAATCTGGAAAATAAGGAATATTATAAATAAAAATTCATGTGTTGAATAGAACAAAAATTCATGTGTTGAATAGAATAAAAATTCATGTGTTGAATAGAATAAATATTCATGTATTGAATAGAATATAAATTCATGTGTTGAATAAAATATATATTCATGTGTTGAATAAAAATATGTATACATGTGTTGAAGAAAATATTCATTTGTTGAATAGAGTAACAAAGTTATTGAAATATATAAAGCCATGTTGGTTAGATATGCGCCATTTTGACGCGAACGATATTTATTTCTATTTTATTCATTTTTATAATGAATATCGAAAAGTAATTGATTTCAAAATATAATGCTTTGAAAATATTATCATTTATATATCGATGATATGGAATATTCAATTTTGATTAGAAATTGAATATGAAGTTGAAATCATTTTGAAAACGAATTTAAAACGATTTATAAAATATGTTTTAAAAGGAAATCGACGAAATATATATAATATATATATTATATATATAGAATGGCCTGAATAGAACGTGCCACGCTGCGGCAGTTCGCGAATTTCGACCATTGACTTCGAATGGACATTACGGGAGATCCGACCATCGGATTCTCCTAAAACCAGAACTGTTGGGTTCGTATCGAAAAGAGCTTTCTAACGAATATTAGAGATTTGAAATCTAATGGTTGGATTTGGAATTATGTCCAAATCAAATTTGGAAAAGTTCACTATAAGTGTAGTTCGATGGCCATTGATGGAAATCGACTGTACGGGCCTTGATAAAATTATTAGAAATAGTAATAATTTGTGTAAAATTATAAGAAATGATTTGGAAAGAATTGGGATGAAAATTTCCATATTTAAAAAGATAAAAATAGAATTTTATAGAAATGAACTAGTTTTGAACTAGAATTATAATCTCATTTATTTTTAAAGTAAATAAAGTGGATTTGAAATGGTTTTGAAAATAACCAGAATTTCCAATAATTGAAGTGGAAATGAATTTGAATCGAAATTGTCTTTGGAATATTTCGATGTTGGATTTCGTGATTATGCAGATATTGTTATGGAAATTTGAAAGACATATTTATATCGTTATTTCCAATACGATATTTGTTGGTCGTAGAATTTGATATTGGATATAAGCCGATATATTTTCTATTTAGAGCCTTGTATTTAATATCAAATGTGATTTTGGGTTGTCGTGAACAATATCTTTAACAATACTATTCTTAGACCCAACGGAGTTAATAAAATCAGAAACTAACTGATAATTAGTTAAGTTGAATGGTTTCTTGGGTATTGATCTGATGTTGGTTTCGGCCTTCGGGGTTATTACTTAGGGGATTGTTCACTTGCTAATTTACAGTTAAAGGCTGATGGAATAGAATGTGATTTTGGGTTTATCATGAACCATATTTTAAATGACATTGGTTCTTTAACCCAGTTAAAGTCAGGATATGATTTCCCAAGTTAAATAATCATTGATAGTGATTATTGGGAAGATTAAAACCAAGTGGAGTTTTAATGAATCTTTAATTAGATTGAAATGATCGAGAATGGAGTATCATTAGTTTTGCTCCAGGCGACAGTTAAATCTTTAATTAGATTTGAACGTGAAATGGTAATTGAATTTACCGATAACACCGTGGTGTTAGATATGAAGTATTACCAGTTTTACTTCACGGGATGAATAGGTCGGGATTGGGAAAATTAAAACAAATGATTACTTCGGTAAGGTTCGTTAATCCCGACTAGTTTGGATAAACCATAATTTGGTTTAAATCGATATTCAAAGGAACATTAAAGAATAAATTTGAAGAATTTATCTTTGATAAAATTAATGGGAACCTTTCCCAAAGTGTAAGAATATTTGAATAAAAGAATATTCTGAATTGGAATAAGACGTATGTTGTGTTTGTGCGACGCTTGTTTATTATATACGCGAGTTATTCAGAAAGACCGGGATTACCCCATTCTGAATAACTGATTCGACGATGTGTCGAGGATGAAGACGGTGGTCAAAGACCGGAGGTCTTCACATCGTTTGGATAATTACCGATGATCTTGATTGGGCTGTACACCCAAGAGGAGGGAATCAGTTGGTGGTCGTCTAGACATACTTGGAGATCGATGGATATGCGAGGTACAAGGTGCCTCCGGTTTCGTTTAGACCCAGAACGAACTTGTAAATGGACTGTGTGTCTGACATTGGATTTTACTATATGTTGATTGATCTCTATTAAATATACATCTGTTTGGTGGCGGAGAATTTATTCTCTTGCTCAACACCCTTCTCTGAGACGTACGAGCTTAAGGGTTGTATATCGATGGACATCAGTCGCATGGAGTGAATTGCCCGTGTGGCATGCCTAAGTGGCAAATGATCAAGGCTTTTGTTGAAAAGCAAAATCTTGTGGTTGATGATCAAAGCGCTGCCTGTGTGGCATAGCTTTGTGTTGTGTTGATTCGCGAGCCTCACACCCCGGTTGTGAACCAGAAACGGGAGAGGACCTCAGTGAGGGCATGCATTTCCTTCTAGTTAGGGTGGTGTCAGTGACCTACCAGCCCTGACATTTATATTATTTTCATCTGTGTGGTTGTTGGATTGCGAGGCACCTCGGATATATCGGTGACTATGTGGAGCCGATAAGTCATTTGGCTCATTTACGCCCCAAAGGGCGGGGAAACGCAGTGTTCAGGCATTTTAATCCACATCGGTGGACTGACCCTGACGATCCAAAAGCTTGACTAGGTACTTGCCTGAGACATGGGCTAGATTGTCTCGAATTCGGTGAGGACTATCTTTTGCCTCGGTTCACAGATGGAAATCCAGCTTCCAATACATGACTTTGCGGTTTTGATTGTAGAACCTATATATGGCGACATGGTGGTATGGGGCACTTATGCCGTCTATGATTGATACTTATGATTTGAAGTTGTTTTATACACTAAGCACTTATAATAGTATCAAATGATTTTTTTTAAACGTACCAAGCATGTTCGGCTATTATAAGGGAAAACCTTATCCCCCGGCTTGCGTTGTACTGTGTGATAGGACCTGGGTCTTATAATAGCTTCATTTTTTCAAAAAGCATTGTGCTGTTTTGTTATATGCACTGGTATTCTTGGGAGGAAACCCGTTCCGTGTTATACGGCGTGGTCCCTTGATATATCATATTTAAAGTAAAGTTTTAAATAACTGTTTTAGTTCTCACACCAGTCACATGACTGGCCTGGAGTTTATTGTTTTAACCTAAACTCTGGGTGCCCTTATTTTCGACACGGCGGCTAGTAGTTTTGGTTTTGCAGATTTACATTCACAGGGTCCTGGTTTACAGCTGGAATGATATTCGGAAAGCTCTGTATCCATATATTCCTTTCAGTTGTGTTTTGTATTATTTTCCGCTGCTATGTAATTTATTATAATCTCTGATATTTATCGAATGTATTTTATTCATTCATACTCTGTATATTCTTGTAATCTGATGAAATTGTTGTAATATACAATGAAATGTTCTTCTGTTTGCGTTCTGATTTGTCGTGTCCTCAGTACAATCCGCAATTTCCCGTAAGGGGGATTTCGGGTCGTGACATATAAACCATGGTTAAAGAGTTCTCACCTAACAACTTTCCAAATCTTCACGGTAGGCGAGTCTAGCTAAGCGAACCGTCGGACAGTATTTTAGCGCAACGTCTTCTTTACCAAAATATATATAATATACACTAATCTCTCTTTATATTATAAGAGGAGGAGAAGAATGATGAGCTTTGGCAAGATGGTGGTGGAAAAGAGGAAGACTTATGCCATGGAAACCATGGCCATAAGCTTTAAGAAGAAGGTGGAAAGGAGGAAATGGAAATGGAATGGTAAAAAATGGAGAAAGAGCCTCCTTATATAGGAAAAGAGGAGTAAGGAGGTAAGGCAAGTGATAATCATGCATGAAAGGGAGCATGCATAAAGACATGTGTCTTAACACTTGTCTTAAGAAGAAAAAAGAACTTCTGGTAGCACTTTCTTTTAAATGTTATGAAAACTAAAGGCAACACTTAATTCTAATGCTACTAATTCGTGTTATGGTTTGACAAATCCGATCGAACGACAAATAGTATCAATAAATCCAAACTCATTAATAATCATTCTCATTTATAATTCAAGTAAAATCTATCATATAACTTATCAAAATTATTAAATACTCTTAACCATATATATTTATATCAAATTCAAATTTAAATTCAAATTAAATAATAAAAATTCCAATTTTAAATTGGTTAAAAATTCTGGATCGTTACATTTACCCTCCTTAAAACTTTTCGTCCTCGAAAAGGAAAGGGAATCGTAACTACTTATTCGACAAATTCAAGATTAAAATTCTTTATACCAAAGCTCCATGTTCTCACATGTATTAACGGATAACCATATCTACATGTCCTCCTACGATAACCTCCTGTTACCTATTATATTCGATTCATCGTTTACTGGGCCAATTACTTATACTCAACCATTTACTGCTTTCAAAAAAATTCAGACTTATAAATTATGCTCTTAGATCTTATCTTACAAATGCAAAGGTTATGAAACTTATTCCTTTTCAGTTTCCAAAATTTACTATTATTTGTTACACGAAAAACTTGAACATCTCCGAACTCAGCTTGTCTAAATGTTTCAGTTTAGGCAATTTCTTCTTACTATTCCTGCTTGCCAAAATCCTTTAATCAAATTG
The DNA here is from genome assembly GCA_030737875.1 of Allium sativum. NCBI lineage: Eukaryota > Viridiplantae > Streptophyta > Magnoliopsida > Asparagales > Amaryllidaceae > Allium > Allium sativum. Next base: position 470,542,489 of record CM060913.1, on the reverse strand, counting down.
TGAAACTTAATTCACAAGGTATTTATGCTTACTTAAACAGTTCCTTTTGTTGCCACAATATACTTTAGAACTTATCGACTTGTCCAAAATCATCGATAATTCCAATCTTCCTATCTATACCCTTAATTAAATTCAATAAATTTTTCATTAGAATAGGATCTATTTGGATATATGATAGAATATATTAAAAAGATTTATAAAAGAAGTTATATTTTTTTTATATATAATTAACATCATATACATACATTTATTCATGCATCCAACTTTTCAGGGATAATTCCCTAGGGGTCAAAGAGCTTGTTCTGATTACATAATTCTTGCATTCCTTCTTCTTCACTTATGACGGCGGGTGGTGTTGCTTTAGCTGGTCTTTCTCCCTTCTTTAACTGGCAATCCTGGACTACATGCCCTACTTTTCTGTATCGATATCACTTCTTTTCTTTTGTTAGGTTCATGGGTTTCTTCTTTGTTTTAGGACACTTACGTATAAAATGTCCTTTCTTCTTGCATTTGAAACAAATTATGTCTTCTCGAATGGTTTTCTTTTGTATTCTTTCTGGGCATAAAACAACAAAATGTCCTTCTTGACTACATCTATAACAATAGATACCTTTGATTTTCCTCAATCTAAGGCTTTCTTCCTTTTCTTTTCGATTATGAGCTTTCCTTTCTTGTTTTAGGGTCATCCACCATTCAGTACCTGATAAAGCAAACTCCATCTTTGTTCCTATAAGGAAATTTTGTTGAAAAATCCAGCTTACCCTTCACTTAATTTACTGGCTTATCCCTTACTAACAAGTTTACCTGGTATAATTATTACAACCCAATCAAATTTTCACTTTTCTATTTAAGTTCATATCAATTTACCAAACAATTTCAAACACTTATCTAAATGGATTTAAGTATATATTGATATTTTAATCATAATCATATAGTCATCCCACTTTCAAAACTCGAAAATACATACTGATGATGCTGCAGTCATCAACAGAATCATCATCAAGTGACTTGAGTGTGATTTTATATCAATCCAGTACACTCAAGACTTCGTACATACGTTAGCTAGGCGTATATTCAAAATCTTCTTATACTCGATAGTCCAACCTCAACATCGAATACAATACTCAAACTCTAATTTTTAATTTCTAACCATATTAATTAGTTACCATAAAAAATTTGATCCAAGTTTATCGATATTTCGAAATCCCCAATAGTGAAATTAAATCCAAAAGGCATTTGTACTCGGATCGTTTTCCTGATCAGTGGAAGGAGCTTAATTACCATGCCATAAGAAGTATTTTATGTGTAATTATAATCACAAAATGTAAACTTAACCTTAATCATTTGATTAAGTATCCAGGTTATAATTAACCATATATTTCTAAAATATGTTTGTTTCTTAAGTTAAAAAATTTCAAAACTCATTTCATATTTTCAAATACGCTCTCTCAAATATAATACTCCAAAATCTCATTCTAGGGCATTACTAACCCTATCTCTAATGAGATATATTTCCATTTGTTCAAATGTGTCAAACCCCATTGCTTTGTATAAACCAATGCTCTGATACCACTGTGTAACGACCCGGTTTTGGCTCAGTTTTCGCTGGTAATTAAACCAACTTAAACCGTTCACAAAGACGGATTGTTGGGGGGCACTTACACATTTGCACCAAGTAAAAACAACTTTTCCATTATCACTAAAATAATATTACATCAGAGTTACAAGAGGTACATCAGAGTACATCGGTTACACAATGGAAAAGAAATTAAACTCGGCAGAAGAATGCGAATGCTCCAAACATAATAGCTCCAGTTAAACCATAATACTGCTCCACCTAACTCCAAGGCTAAATCTGCGAACCAAACTACTAGGCTGCCCGTGTAAAAATTATGGGCACCCAGAGTTTAGGTGTGGGAACAATAAACTCCAGGTCAGTAATGGGACTGGTGTGAGAACTCAAAACAGTTATCTTTACGGTTTATTTTAAAGTTAGGTAATTCACCAGACAACGCCGCCAATGCGGAACAGGTTTACTCCATGTGAATACCAGTGCATAGAAATCCACAATGACTTTAAAAAAAATGAAGCTACCATAAGCTCGTCCGACATCACACAATGCAAGCGCACAACAAATGGGCGAGTTTTGCCTTATGATAACCAAAAATGCCTTCAAACGTGAAAATCCTCTTTTACTACTATATATAGTGTGAAAAACCTTTTCGCAAATAAATGTATTAATCCTAGCCAGCATAATGCCTCATCCCATTATACTGACAATCCTGCTAGTAACCAGCAGGCTATACAATCAAAACCGTACGGGATCGTAGTGGAGATTGGGTTTCGAACATGATGGTTCCTGGTATGAAAGATCGTTCGTGGGCTCATAAACTTTCTTGCGCGCATCATACCAGTACTCGCGGATAACGTCCAGACTCGGACTCCGTTATACTAACTCACCGTACATGAATCAGAGTACCCAACAAATAGCGTCCCAGATTGGGGACTTCGCAGTACCCTTTCATCATCACATCCCGGTGCAGCGAACATACGAAACAAACATAAAAATCTGACCACCAGTTTACCATCAATCCGGGGTGTGAGGTTCGTCGAGGTCACGATATATACAAAGCTGCGCTTAAATAAGCCATGCTTTGATCATCCATATCTCATCACATAACTTAAGTATGCCACATTGTCCATTCACTACGCATCACTGATTTCTATCAATATATAACCTCTAAGCTCATACATCTTAGAGAAGGGTGTTAAGCAAGAGAATAAATTCTCCGCCACCAAGAAGATATATATTAATAAAGATCAGTGCTACGCAGTTAATTACAATGTCAGACACACAATCCATACATGTCTGTTCTAGGTCTGAACGAAACAACAATCCGGAAATCCTTCACATACGTTCGGGCTTCTTGCCACTTAGCTGATATAAAAAATCCGTTTGCGAATGGGAGCCAGCCATTCGAGACATTCAGCAAGTCGCCCTTACGACACGAAGGGTCCCAGTCTTCAATGTCGCCTCCAATGTCTTCAACTGCTCCACAACATCGTATTATTACTTGCAGTGGTTTTCAGACATAATTCCAATCCCGGTCTTTCCAAATAATAAGCGCAATTAAAAACACAATCACGGAACACACAGGCTTTCTACCAAATCTCCTTCCATTTTGGATTTTGTTAAATTAAACTTCTTTAAATCTATTCTCAAATTATCTTTAACAAAATCCATATTTAACCCTTCTTCTTTAAAATACGTCCCTTAAATCCAAGATAATCCAGCTCCAAAGCCTTAATTAATTTTCCATTTGATAACTTGTTATCAAAAATCCAGTTTCCTTTGAAAACCCTTACCCCACATTTTAACCCTAGTTTCCAATTAAATTGATTTTCCAACATTCCATTCTTTAATCTTAACTAAAATATTATACTTTCTTTCCAATTCTTCACTTTTAATTTCCTCAAATCAAAGATCTGATTAAATCCTCAAATTACGATATGAATTTCCATAATTCAATCTCATTGGGTTTCAAGAATGATATTATTGAAGATATGATTCACGACAAAACCCAAATCAATTGATATTGAAAATAAGTTACACAATAATTGTATCTACTTATATTCGACATCAATTCTCATAATCAACGAGTACTATAATTGGAATAACGATATAATAATATCTTCCAAATTCCTCAAATAATATACATTTACGCCACAGAATTTCATATCAAATATTCAAAGTAGGGCTGTCAACGGATACTTTCGAATGCAGATAGTGCCATATTCGCATCCGCATCCGAAACCATTTTCGGATATCGGATATCCGCATCCGCGGATACGGACGGATATCGGATAATTATCCGCTTCGCCAACGATCGATAAATCAATGAACATTAATGAATTTTTTAAGTTTAATATTAAGCTTTTTCAACCTAATTAATTACTAAAGTGCTAAAAATAAATAAATATGATGATAATATATAATTTTGAGAAATTAACATGCATTTAATAGACTTTTAATTTTGCAAAATAATAGATTAGTATATTTAATTATGCTAAAATACACATAATTTAAGCTGTAATCGTGAAAATAAGCGGACGGATAATTTTCGGATGCGTATATGCCTATATCCGCATCCGCATCCGCTTTTCCGGATATCGGATATTTATTCGCTTCTCGGATGCGGACGCGGACGGATTTCAGATTTTTCGAGTATCCATTGACAGCCCTAATTCAAAGATTATTTCTATCCAACTCATCCCAATCAAATTGGGAAACCCGTATCTTAATTTAAAGATCTATCCAAACCATTGACATTAGATCTGGATAGAAGTATCATCCACTTATACTTAATATTAATCTCGATATCCAACTCACACTATAAGCAGAATAATGGTGAACTACCTTTCAAATTCCTCAAATAGTAAGAATCATCATCTACCGGATTAATATCAAACATCCGAAGATTTATCTCCAACCATATCCAATTATTAAAAATTGAAAACCCATATTAATATCAATTTAAATTCCATATAAAATATTTCCAATACTTTTGAACCTTTGAAAACATTCCACAAATCATATAAAAATGATTACTTGTAGTTCAGAAAATAGTAGTTTGCGGTTAAAAACTTCAAAATAGATTGTTTTCGAAGAAAGCGTTACAATAGTGTTTTCAAAAGCGTTACAAAACTGTTATCTTAAATACTTCGATCAAAATATCGCTTTTCTTTGTCCAAACTCAAACTTTACAATTCAAAACATTTTTTTACATAATTTATAATGATTTTACCATTTTTCCATATTTTTAGAAACATTAAAAATGGTTGTTTATGGTTATGATCGATAACTTCTCTTACAACGATCTTTTCCAAAATGGTTTTGAACATAACTTGAAAACTATAACTCGAATTTAAAATTTTCTTTCGCTCACTTAAAAGCTCTTGTTAATATAAATCAAATGTTTTTTGTTTCTTGGAAATCCGATTTAGATTGAAAAAGTTATAAGCGTTTAAAGTTTGCATCTAAAGTACACGAATTGCCGTTGTATGACAAGCTCTATTTTGATCGCAATAAAAATTATTCTTCAATATTTCAAAATGCCTTAGAAAACCATTATATACTTATGTAAACCATCTAAAACCATTTAAAGTAATTTACATTGACTTTCCAAATTTCTACTTAATAAATCAAATTCCAATTCATTTCTAAATTCAAATAATTTCAAATTAACCATCCCATTCATCGGATCAGTTAGGGAGAGCAGGAAACTTAATTTCCAAACCCAAGCCTAGATACTATCCTCTCTGTCATCCTAGAATGTTCCGGCATTTATTTATTCATTTAAAGGACTTTAACAATATATATGAATTCATACATATGGTCTTTTCCAATTATTAACCTTCAATTTCAATAATGATATTGCTTTTAATTATGAAGGAGATTTTTCGATCACCAATGTGATACCATAATAGTTGTGTCATAGTGTGTGCGAAACAACATCAAAAACCATTACAAACATCCATAGCAACCATTATCAACATAATTAAATAAATCATAACTGTGCACAAGCGTTATAACACGAACGCTTAATAGACTGTGTTCTAAACTTCGCATATGTCATCCATCACAACAAATATCAATCATCATTAACCAATAATATTCATCACAATATTTAAATTAGTCTAGCTACAAATTAAATATATAAACCGTGGTTAAAGAGTTCTCACCTAACAGCTTTCCAAATCTTCACGATAGACGAACCTAGCTAAGCGCACCGTCGGATAGTATTTCAGCGCAACGTCTTCTTCACCAAAATATATATAATATAATATACACTAATCTCTTTATATTATAAGAGGAGGAGAAAAATGACGAGCTTTGGCAAGGTGGTGGTGGAAAAGAGGATGACTTATGCCATGGAAACCATGGCCATAAGCTTTAAGAAGAAGATGGAAAGGAGGAAATGGAAATGGAATGGTAAAAAATGGAGAAAGAGCCTCCTTATATAGGAAAGGTGGAGTAAGGAGGTGAAGACACATGAGGGGGAAAGTGGAAATCATGCATGAAAGGGAGCATGCGTAAAGACATGTGTTTTAACACTTGTCTTAAGAATAAAAAAGAACTTTTTGTAGCACTTTCTTTTAAATGTTATGAAAACTAAAGGCAACACTTAATTCTAACACTACTAATTCGTGTTATGGTTTGGCAAATCCGATCGAACGACAAACAGTATCAATAAATCCAAACTCATTAATAATCATTCTAATTTATAATTCAAGTAAAATCTATCATATAACTTATCAAAATTATTAAATACTCTTAACCATATATATTTATATCAAATTCAAATTTAAATTCAAATTAAGTAATAAAAATTCCAATTTTAAATTGGTTAAAAATTCTGGATCATTGCATAAATTATCATGTAACTAAAACTTACATGTATACAACAGTATTTGTTTCCACATTTTTCTAACAAGTTTACATTTCAACATACAAACGTTTCAACATATGAATATTCCAACATATATTAATAATTCAACATGTTATATTAACATTTCAATACTTTAATCATTCTAGCAGATTACATTTCATATTAATTTGGAATGTCAGACGATAAATATACCACTATCAAAAATAATATAACTTAAATCCACTCACCTAACTTGCTTTCCAAATTCTGAATTCCGTCCAGGTCTAGCATTCCATGGTTTCCCTAATTGGATTTAGAACCTAACAACCATGGATCCACAATTCTTACTAAAACAAAAAGGGAAGATAGAGCAAAAAATTAAATAGACCAGATCTAAGAATTTGCCTAACTTCGAATATGATTCTGAAAACCTTCTTTATTAATTTTCATTCTTTTCCTCCATATCTTGAATCGAAATTTTCCTAAACTAATTATTCTATTTTTCTGAAGGGATTTGAGGAGGAAGAAGAATGGCAGAGTATAGACGTCGTCTCAGAAATATGAGATTTAGGCTAGGCTTTACTAGCCTATTTATAGGTGCTCGGGATCTTATCGTACATGCATCGCTGAGTCAGCAACGAACATTGTTAAGAAAACAATCCAGATTCATCGATGAATCTGCACAAATCTGGGGTGGTTCGACCCCCCTGTGGATGGATCGACCCCAAGGTCGATCCCCATGGGTCCCACGAGCTGTTTTGGCGTAGAAGTTTATTTGTTTGAACATTTGAATTTCTGGAATTTATTTAGACATTATATTTACGTATAATCTCCTTATATGTATACAAAACTTCTAATGGCCATTTTACGCATATATATATATACGCACAACTTTCATTTTGATTTCAAAATTCAAACAGTGTTATGCCGTTATTTAATTCTTACCATGTTTATGTGATTGCAGCCTTGTTTTGAAATTTTCTCTTGTATACATATATTTCTGCACATATATATGCATATATATTCTCATATACATGCACATATATATGCATATTATTCTCATATATATATATGTATTCTTTACTTTCTTATATATATATATATATATACATATATATATATATATATATATATTTCCTTATATGTGCGCTTATACATATTTTCATTTATGAACATGTGTTATTTTAGTCGTTCCCTTAAAACAAAAATATGATGGCAGCGGGGATCGAACTCTGCATCTCTTGCATGAGTCACATGCTTTAACCAACTAGACTATTTAGGCTTTTGTTAACAAGGCTTAGAACAATGGTAGTCATTGTTCTTTTCTTATTCCTCTTTTTCATTTAAACTATTGCATGTTACCTTATCACTTTGTATGCATAATTTTCTTTCATTTTTCTTTTATTATAAATGCATAATATTTGTAAATCATTGCATGCAACATATATATACCACGTGCAACCAAATCTTTCTTTCTTTTAACGTATGTGTTGCATTTTTATTTGCATTATTTTTTTTTTCAATGCATGTATTTGTTTCATGCAATCATATATTATCTTTATTTTATTCTTCTTTTATAAATTTATGTCTATGCATATATACACACATATGCATTATTTAATTATTTAATTGTCATAAAATGCGGGGTGTAACATTCTCCCACCCTTAGGAAATTTTGTCCTCGAAATTTGATAAGGGTAAAAATCAAATAACCCCTTGAATAATACCCATCCATCATGTGTGCATCAAATTTTTGCGAACATTGTGCACTTTTGCAAGGTGTAACACAACATAATGATACATGTATGCCTAAGAGGTACCTCCTATATGTATGCAAACTTTTCAAAAATTCTTTAAAAATATGATACTCACATCCTAAAAAAACTGGCAGTTTTACATGAATGCAATATTTTGAAAATCAAAATACATTTTCATCCAAATTTTCCCACACTCTTGTAGGGCAAGACCGCAGTTCATCCAATTTTTGCATTTAAAATCCTACCAACCAACTTTATTTTTCAAATTTTAGATCTAGTTTCTAAATTCGATTTCTTATGTTACCAAAAGGTGGAAAATGGAAAACTTCACATCTTCCGTTTTTCTTTTTCAACCTTTTTCTGTCCGTACTTGGATTTTATGAAACTATTTATAAAGTTTCCCTATTTTTTCATCCAAGCATAGCCCACATAAGAAATTTTTCTTTGTTGCTGATTTTCTTTTTCATCTTATCTTAGAAATTTTTATTCTTATCCATCTTTTCTTAGAATTTTCCATCTTTCTTTAGCTGTCATGTTTGTTGCTTTACTGAATTTGTTGTTTCCTTTTTAGTTATGTTATTGCTGTTTTCTTAGCTTATTTAACTTAACTCTCTGATCTAAGTATAGTTTTAAATAAGCCTTCTAGTCCAAAAACTAAAACAGGAAAACGTACGCTATACACAGCTACTATTAAGGGCCAAGAATCTCAGGACTATGTCCCCCTATGAAAAATTCAAATAACATGATGTAAATACTTACTTTCTCTCTACTTTCTAGTGGTCACCACTAGTCCTAGCTGTATACCAATAGTCATTCTAATCAACACCCTAGGCTTTTCAATGCTTACGCATTTTACGGGAACTTTCCATTATTCCAAGACAAGATAATTCTTCTATCTACTTCATAGCCTCAAACCTTTTCTTGTCTTTCCTAGGCACTAATCCTTACCTACTCTATCCTTTTTAAAATACGGTTTGGCCTTTTCATTTGAATTTTCTCCCAAAAATTCAAAAGCATTAGAACTTCTTTTTTCCTCACCAAAACTTACTTTTTCCAAACCATGAAACATGTCATATAAAAAAATTGTAAATCATTTTTTTTTTCAAATCACAAAAACTGGAGTAGATAAGGACAACTATTTCTCAATCAGGTTTACAACTTGTTCTTGCCTATATGGTCAGTTCAGTTTCTTACTACAAGGTGTAAACATATACTTTATTCTTAATTTCTACACTTATTTTGTCCATCGAACAAAATTCTTTTGTTAAAACAATTCATCAAAAATGATTGTCAAAAGAATAGAGATTTCAAAACTTTCTTTACTGGAAATTCCAGTTTTCAAAAATGCAACATTTTCTAAGTTTTGCTTTTTAATCCTTTCATGCAATATAACATGAAAACTGGCGAGCTATACATGCTCTATGATATGCACCTTTTACTGAGAGAATTTTATTTTAGACAAAATTTTCGCAAGAAATCACTATTTACAAAATATACCCCCATTTTACTTCAAAACCTACTATGTACTTACATATTTTAAAACTATAACTTTTAAGATTGAAATTTGAAAATACCATAAACCATCTTCCAAAAGCTTTTATAATTTCAAGTTCTTAGAAGATAACAATGGGGTTAGACTCAAAGAGGGTTTCCAATCTTAACTAGGCTTTCCTAGACACTCCCACAAAGTCAATTCTCTCAACTATATATATTCCTAATCCATTTTTCTCTTTTTAACCTTTTCCAATTTATAAGGTTTTACCACCAAAACCACTAACCCAAAATGCTAACACATGAGATTCACCTTTCTTCCATACAAAGTATATTGTACACTTTCCACCAAAATTACATAAGGGTCTCAGATTTTCATATTCATTCCTTTAGTGTACAAAACAAACATCCTATTTCTTATCATATTATGCTCTTTCTATTTATTGGGATCCTCTTATGGATCTAGGTATATATATAATATTTATATTTTAAAAACACAAATACACTTACTCACTATCTATATAGGAATCCTAAACCTAGGCACTGATACCAAATGTGACAACCTAAATTCCGATAGACCGAACTTTTTTTTTTAATTCTAATCTATCGAAACTCGTGTTATTTTGCTTTGGTATCCTGTAGAAAAGACAGAGATATAAAATATATCAGAGCTCAAAAAAACATCTCACAGCGGAATAAACAAAATATAATGTAATCAAAATATATCCTTTATGTAGTAATAATATTGCGTAGCAAGTATCAAAAGCTATCATATCTCTACCAAAAATCTAAACTGCGATTTTGTTATGAGGGGGGTTAGAACACAAGTTCTGGTGGCTGGATTTAAACTACACATTTTGGACAATCCTACATATACCATTCAGTTACATGTTCTTATTTATTAGGTTACTTGGGTTAACAGCACACAAGGCTTACGCACACGTGGTACCCATCTATTTTCCAATGGATAAACCTAATATAGTATATATGTAGCTACCCCTAATATTGAGGTACACCCCGTGGTACCCCGCTCGCGTGGTCTCCATCGTAATGCCACAGAAATGTACGCAGTCACTCATCCTATGCTAGAGTGGAGTACTGATCTCTGCATAACAACGTTACATTCTACATATATCAGCCATTACTATGCTACGTAAGCGTATGGACTGCCACCTTCGATCAAATTAGATTCCATCACAGAGTAATGCCCCACGAGTTAATTCCGCATGAGTCTACGATACACCACCCAGAGAAGATATGCATGTATTTAGAATTTTCCATGTACATATCGTCAATCATACTCGATGACTTAACCGCATAATCCTTTACTGTGCACCGAGTTCTGTTGCAGGGCTGTACAAGAAACACAGAGTTCAGTCGGGAGCTTTTTCATATTTGTACAGGCCCGCCTTTAAGGAGCTCAAAATACAGATATTCCATAGGGTCTGTTTTTCATGGTGCTATGGCCCCACGTCGGCCCCTCCCTCGACTAGTAAAGACTGCAAGAGCTAACCAACTTGCCCCTAACAAAAAAATCTAAACATCCATTTGGTCGTCTCCCCTCAACCACCATGCCTCAATAGTGAAAGGTTGATGGCGTCTTGGATTTTGCTCTAGTCTTTCCACATCCCACTGGTTCTCGATGACGGGTACCCGACAATCTACTGTCCTTATATGGTCCTGACCCACCTCCCATTGAGGTAATTGCCGAATCACCTTAGTGTCACCTCGTCACAGCATTCGGACTGCAAAGCTACTTTTGCAGTCAAGGCATACTCACCGGGTAGTAACGCGCAGACCCAACCTCTACGAGCACAGCCTAAACATCTGCCACCGCACATAGGACTGCCAGGGGCACCTTACACGTCTCAGGAAGTTGCGTTCTTCCCCTTCCAGTCCTTCGGAGCTAACAGAATAATTAGATGGACGTGCGCTCCCCTTGTGCCTCATGACACCGTGATGATCTACCCCATTGGGTTATTTACCTTAAACGTGTGGACTGGTCCAAGCGCCTTATTTTAATATGCTATTAGGCCCTATGTCTAAACATTCAATTATGCGCTTGCTCAACCTCATCTTTAACTTGGTTGTTTCAAATCATATTAACTTCTTATTCAAGTTACCAAGTTCTTTCCGAACCCCTTATATCTCTAAGGAATGGACCCTTCTTGCTTATTAACTTTGGTTACTAGACTTAGCCCTTTTAAGTTTATTAATAAGCCCACAACATGTTATTCTCTAGATTGTAATTCAAGCTCTATAATCTACAATCTCTTTATATTATTCATTGTCCATTTTTATTGTTACAATAACATGTTCTACTTAATATGTAATTAAGTATATCTTAATCCACATGTTTTCTGTTTAACATGTCACTTATTATTTATAATTAAATATAACTTATTTCATTTCATAAGTGTGTCTCAATGTTTCTTATTTCATCATAATTCCTTCTTATACTATCACTACAACTTGTTGTTGTTTAGTTATTAACTTAGTTCTCTTAACTATGGTTTTCTAATAAGTTTCCTTTCCATTAATATAACTTATGTTATCCTTATCAACAGATTTCATATTCTCGTTCTTACAGATAACTTAATTCACAATTAAGTACAACTTATCCCATTACATAAGTTATTCCATTTTCTTTATCGTTTATTATAACCTAAGATGTAATTTCCACTTGTCCCAAGGGCAAGCCTACCTATTATATAACATTCTCATTAATATAATTTATTTGTAATAGGTTATTATCATTCCCCGTTCATTTTAATCCTTTTCCTGTTGTATCTTTCATTCATTTCCTTATTCATTTCCATTAATCATAATTAGTGCCTTTCATTTCTATACTTATATATATATATATGCACTAGACCTCTCACATTAAGCCGAGCACTTATGGATGCTGGATTTATCGGGTGGTTCCGGGCAAACTTCTACCACAAGTTGGGATTAACCTTGTGTCTAAGCACCGTTACATGTATATTTGAGTTAAAAATAAGCTAATCATATGGATTAAGACGAAATTTGAAAGAGGCGCTCTAGAAGACGATACGAGAGGGCTTAGAAAAATTGAGTTAAAAATAAGCTAAGTATATGGATGTGCCATTCCATCATGGACCGATACCGATCCATAGGGATGGGTCGGATGGCGATGAGGTTTTAGGGAATGCAACATAATGGTAAACCGTGGCTGCTTGCAAAATTTCAAGTTATTCGGAGTTGATTCGAGATGGGTCGAGGATTGCTTATATGAGGCATGGATGGACTGACAGAGGTTTCTATAGGAGTGTCGAAATGCTTGGAAAATTGACCGGTTTTATGTTTGAGAGACAGGGATGGACTGGAGCCAAACAATTAGCGGATTTTCTCTAAGTGTATGGACCGTACCAGTCCATCATGGACCAATACCGATCCATCGGATTGAGTCAGATGGGGTCCAAAATTTTGTAGCTGGATTATAATTGTTTTTGGGGGTTACTGGTGAAGTTTGGTTGGGAATGGACTTCGGATGATTGATGTGCAACTCAAAGATAGACGATGCTTCGATTGTGAACTTGTTGGATTAGTTGGAGTCGAATTGATGTGATATTAGCCATGATGTGATATAAGATCCAGTATGATGATGGATTGGTAGGATGGGAGTTAATGGTGGAATGGTTCGAGAAATGGATCGAGTTGCCGAGATGAAAGGCTTGACATATTTGAAGCACAAAGAAATCATCAGTAATCTAAGTGTTCAATAGACTTAAAGCAAGGATATGGTGGAGACGCCCAATAGGATCAGAATGTATAGATCGCGTACCCTGGGCAGTCATAATGGGCCTAGTTGTCATCGTCCATTAAGGCAAAAATCGTAGTCATGATGGCCCATGGTAGTTTGGCTAGAACCGTGGTTTTCCACTAGCCTTTTTGATCATTGAAAGTAAGTTCGATTATCGATGGATTCAAGGTTGTAGTCGGTGGTAGTTAGAATATTGGATGCTATGGATGTTATGGTTGATGGTGTGCTTTCTTCTCTATTTTTTTCTGGGTAGGCTATCACTATAGGATGTCGAAGAGAAATGGGATATGGGGTTTTCCTTTCCTATTCTACAATGGCATATGATGGATGGATTTCGTGTGTTAACTTTTTGGTTGATGGGTAGATCGGATGGTTGATTCGCTTACACTCATATCATCCTATGTAACTGTTATTAGTTATTTTATCGCTCACTAAGACTATTGTCTGACTCAAGGTTTTATGTGTCCCTCTTATTACCTTGGGTTGTTCATCAATGTTGTTGATAAGGAGACTAAGTTGCAGGCAGTAGGCTTGGTGCCGATGATCATGTACGGTAAAGAGTAGGAGGCTGGCGTACTATTACTACCTACAATATAGATTTTTCTTTTCTATATCCGTTGTATGTTGATGGTTATTGAGACTCCGAGGGATGCAGTGAGGCATATCGTATTCAGATATTCATGTACTCAGATGTATTGTACTTGAGATTCTATGGTTTTATGAAGATTTGATTCTTTGTTCAGTTATGCTTCACTATTATATCCTGTTGTAAACTTTATTATTATATATTATCCATGCACTGTGAGTTATACAACAGGTTCAATTTCGAGTTATTCTTCCTGGATGATCATCCCATATCGGCCTGACACGTCATATAACACACCTTTTTCGTTAGTGCGGTGTAGGAGGTGTAGGGCGGTCATCACACAATACGTCATAAAAATTCATTAATGCAATAATGCCTAAGTGGTACTTCCTATATGTATGCTCTTTTCTTTTGAAAGCCTTTTAAAAACATGATATGCACAACCTAAATATACCGGCAATTTCTGCATGAATGCAATAACTTAAAACAAATAACTTTTCATCCAATTTTCCCATACCCTTATTGAATAATGGCACAGTTCATCCAATTTTTGTATCCGAACCCTACCAAACAACTTCAAATTTTCGAATTTCAGAAAAATCTAATTTTATGAACTTGATTTCTTATGTTAGAAAAAAGGTAGGAAATGAAAGTCCCTATGTTTTCGACCTTATTTTTGCGCACCTTTTTCCTCATACTTGGAACTTTTATCGCTAATGTATAAAAATTCCTATTTTCTCTTTTAAGCACGATTTACATAAGAAGAATTTGTTTTTCAAATTCCCCAAACTTAAATTGGAAGATTTTTTTTTCTCTTATTCTCATTTATTGTAGTTATTGGCTTGGTTGTTTTCTGTAAATTCTATTTGTTCTTCTTTTGGGTATTCACCATTTCACTTTCATTTACATTATCCTATGTCTGTATTCTTTTATAGTGATCATCATAAACACGTAGAAAGAGAATGTCACACAAAACTATTCTGTTTTTCAATAATAAAACATAATACCACATAGGAGTGCAAGTCTTTACTATAAGAAAACATGTTCTACTGCAATCACTATTGGGTAAAATATACAATAGCTAAATGTAGTCATCTACTAGGACTAGGAGGCCCAAGACACATCCCTTTGACATCAAAAGGTCCTCATCACTGAATCTAGACAACCATGATACTCCTCCTTTCCATCTACCATTCTCTATAAACCCATATCATATACCTGCTAGTTCTATGGACCATTTCCAATTGCCCACTAATGATATACTGGTACTCGTAGGCCAACTATTCCCAATATCTTGATCCTTGCTCTACTATAAAGTAACTTAATATTCTTAGGCCTAGTTCTCATTCCCATAAAGTAAGACAACATATTGAACTTTCTTCTTCCTCACAAAGGGAGGTAAAAGATTTTCCGCCAACCATGTTATAATTTCACTTATAAAAATCCCAAACTTGCTCTTTCCAACCCATTTCCTCTTCTGTTCAATTATCTAAGTCCTAGGTCTTTTTTTTTTTTAATTTTAATCCCTTATCATTACATTATTGACTTTTATGTGAGGCCAATTCTCATGTGAATTGATAAATCTTTTCTACTTAACTTGTACCCTTGATTGAATATGTATCTATGTTGAATCGCTCTCTCTCTCTCTATTCCTTTTATATAAACTATACAAGCTTTTAAATTTACCTTTAGTTTTTCTCCATTGAAACAATAACCACTTGGGAAACATCTTTTCAAAATTTCCTTTTAAATTTTCCTTTACCTCATAATTTCTTTATTAAGAATTTCTATAATTATTACTCAAGTTTTATAGTTTACTCACAAACCAAAATAATTCCTTAAAGCTATACCTAGTGTTTAAACACACTATTGGAACCATTCTATTAAATCATCTTTAATTTTTTAAAATTTTATCTTTCAAAACCTTTCTCAAACATAAAAAACTAGAGATATATGATTGATTAATTTCATTCATTCATTATGGTTTTCTACTTTTAAAAAGAATTATGAACTTTAACTCGGTTGGAGTTATTTGTCTATTTTAAACACGTTTCTTTTGCAAGAGGAACCGATAAGATCAAGGTTCTAAAGAGCACTTTTGTCTTCTTTGCAAACTAACAAGAAAACTTCATTATTTTGATAATTTTCATTTCTTTGTTGAAATAGATAGCACAAAATATGGTGTTTTGCCTATATTTTGCACGCGTCTTTCATTGCACATTTTCTTGTTACTTTATCAAAATATCTTTACTTACGAGCTTATTGATTCATAAAACCTTATCTTACATTTCTTCTTGTTCCAATGAGTTAATGTGTGTCACACCCCGTTCTGTATGAGAACTCCTATATTTTCTTTTAAAACAAAGATATAGTTTTTCATTTTCAAGTTCCTAAAAAGGAAAAAGTAATAATTATAAGGGGTTAGGCTCAAAACGGTTTCCCAACTTCCATTTCCAAATAGTCATTATTATTCAAGACCATTTATTTTTGTACTGAAACCTTCCTCTAGAACATTCGGGAACACCATGTACGTCTAATTCATTTATATTCGCTCTTTCCCTTAACCACTTATATTACTTAACCCCACAACTTTTTTAAAGGGAAATCTATATACATTTCTCAAAATTATTTTAATGCCAATTTCAATATTACAAACAAGTAAAATTTTGAAAACTGTAAAATTTTAAATTTAAGACTTGGAATTTTTTTTAAAAATCATTTTCTATATCTATATTTTTTTTTCTTAAGTTCTTTCGAAAGTTTACTTGTGGGGCTAAGTACAAAGTGGGTTCTTAACTTTCATTTCCAAATCTTTTACACGAAATTAATTTCCCTTTATCCAAATTCTCTTTAACAATAGTTTCTCCATAACTATGATTAAACTAAATTCCAAGTCAAGTGTTTCCTTTGCACCAAATGAATATATATATATATATATTCCTAATCCATTTTTCTCTTTTCCTCATATTATAAGGCTGTATTACCCAGCCCACTAATCTGAAATATCAAAGTTTTGGATATTAACATATAGAATTCTCCTTCCTTTTACAAAACGTATTTTACATTTTAAATCTTATCCACTTATGGGCCTACTTTACTCAAATTTCCATAACCATTTCCTAAGTGTACGTAACTGACATTCCAACTTTTTCCTTTTTCCATTTGTCATTTCTCTTTCGTAGTGGGTTTCTCTATGGATCTAGGTATGCATATAATATAATATATTTTGAAAATACAAATACATTCATTCACTATCTATAAAGGAATCCTAAACTAGGCTTTGATACCAAATGTAACAACTCAAAATTCCACAATGCTAAAATTCCAAGTCCACTGAAACCCGAGTTGGTTTGTTTGATATCCAGCGGAAAGACAAAGATAAATATATCAAATATCATAATAAATATCTCACAATAGACCAAACAAAATATGATAATAAGTAAGTACTTACCATTCTAATGACCCTGACTACCAAGTGTCTCTTAGTTGAAGAATATCTGTTATATGTCTAACCTGCGGGTTTGTTATGAAGAGGGGGTTCGAAACAAAAGTTCTGCTGAATGGAAAAATTATACTTTTTGAGAATAATACTACTCATTTACTTTTATTAGATTATTAGGGTTTATTACAATCTCACTTCTGCGCGCAAATCGTACTCATCTACTCCCAAACCTAATATTTCGTGTATATATATATAGTTGCATGCCCAATATATCTAGGTACTACCCATAGTACCCTCTTCTAAAAGTCTTCATAACCATGATATGAAGGTGTGCTAGATATCCATCACCACACTATGAAAGCATACTATAACTACATCTATAAAAAAAACAGTTTTGTGAGACCTACATTACTGATGTTCCGTCATCTGATAAGAAAACGTGAAGTCGCGTCCATACAATCTTACCATAGTCTAATGCTCATACATCCACAATGTACCACCCAGTGCATACACTAAGGACCTACACATAATCTTACTTTCTACTATCTGAGCTCTGCTCATAAGACATATCCTTGTATGAAACAAAGTCGAGAGTTCGTTAGCCTACAATACAGATGGCTACTTGTAACAACCCGGAATTTCTAAACCAATTTAAAAAATTTATTTTAGCTATTTTAATGGGTTTTAATATTTAAAATGATTTATTTTAAATAATAATGACTAAAAACTTATTTTAAATGAAGTTTGAACATAAGAATTTAAAATTTAACTAAAACGAAATCGAAATGGCGCGGTAGTTTGAAAATTCGATTTTTAATTTCAAATGATATATAGAATTCAATATAAATCGGATTTCAGTAAAACAAGAAATGTTGGAATATTTTTAACTGTATCTTTCTAAAAGAATGTAAGAAACTAAGATTTCACTTTATAAATTGTAAGTTATGTCCAGATTAAAATTTAGAATAGTCGCTATGAAATTTATTTATATTTTATTATTATATATAGCCCTTAAAAGCAGCCATTTTGCAAATGACCTCCATTTTAGACGAAGCCACTTTATGTTGGATCTAAAATGTCAAATAATTGGTAGGTTTAAAATTTCATAATTTTTGGAATCAATATGTGTGCGTGGTGAATTTAAATGTGTTTTGTAATTTCAATTTGAATTTAATCGACTAAAAAAATGCCATTTTTCAAACGGTCTCCAAAATTCGACAAAATTAGTTTTGTTAGGACGTATCGTCAAAAAATAGCTAGATTTAATTTTTCTGTAATTTTTGGAGTCGGTATGTGGCCCCGGTAAATTAAAATGTATGTTGAAATTTAATATTATCTGTTATATTAATTTATATTTTAATTTTGATGAAAACTAATCAAAACGGTATAATTAGCTTACGAAACATATCCCATTGTGTTCAGAATGGGGATATTTAGCTATGGGCGACAGTCGTTGGGTTTGATTTGGAGTTCGGATTGATAATTAACTTTTAAGGAATAATTAGAATTAAAAAATATTTAAATAACCTATATATACACCTAATTTCAGAACCCTAACCTAGGTGTTCTTCATAGCTGCCGTTGTCCACAAATGGACGCATAGAATCGTCCAAATTTCTTCTGCCTCAATCTCTTAATACACAAATTAGTTCGTGAAATCCTCAACGTGAAAACCGAAGAGCGCAGGGAGATCTTTTACCCCGATTGGTAGGATCGAAAATAAAGGTACGAGGTTCTCAATTTCCGTGCCTTAAGTGGTGATCTTCGAAGCGGGTTCCAGGCCCTATATGGCCAACGAGTTCGCCATAGCTCAGGCCGATGGTGGCCCTCACGAAGGCAGATGATGTTGGGGGGAGGGTTAGATGGGGTTCCGACGTTCGGATTTAGGGGCTGCGATGATGGATTAAAATCGATACATGGGTTCGGGTTACAGAAATGGGAATGAAGGACAATAGCCTAATTTCTAAACCGAAGTAATTAGGAATTTTAATTATTTTAATGATTAATTAATCACTTATATGACAACCCAGAAAATCTGAGCCAATTTAAATTTTTTATTTTGGCAATTTTGATGAATTTTGAATATTTAAAATGATATTTTAAATAATAACGGCAAGAAATTTATTTTGAATAGAATTAGAACGTATATATTTATTTGAATCGTCGTTAGAATATAAATAATTATTTATAGTTATAAAAGGAATTAAAAATGGCGCAGTAGTTCGAAATAAACCGGATTTTAGAGAAACCAAAAATATTAGAATCTATTTGAGAATATCTTTCCAACGAATCCAAAAAATTGAAATTTCATAGTGGGGAAAAAAGTTATTCCCAGTTGAAAATTCAGAATAGTCGCTATGGAATTTTGAGCCCTTAATAATGGAAATTTTGCAAACGACCTCGGTTTTCGATGAAACCACTTTTGTTGGATCCGCGATGTCAAGTTATTGCTAGGTTCCAAAATTCGTAATTTTTCGAATCAATATGTGAGTATGACGAAGGAAAACGCGTTTGACCAGTTTCGGTTGATTTTAATTGACTGGAAAATGGCCATTTTTCAAATGGTCTCAGAATTCGACGAAATTAGTTTTCTTAGGACCGCATCGTCGATACGAAGCTAGAAAATATTTTTTGGGAATTTTTAGAGTTAGTATGTGGCCCCGGTAAATTGAAATGTGCGTTCAAATTCAATATATAGAGTTATATTTTGATTTTGAAGAAAATTGATCGAAACAGTCGAATCAGCCTACGATACATATCCCATTGTATTCGGAATGGGGGTAATTAGCTATGGGCGACAGTCGGTGGGTTTGATTTTGAAGTCAAATAAAAAGTCAACCTTTTATTTTTGAAATTGTTAAATATAATATATTTTTTAATACACAAAGAACCCCGTATACCTTTCGCCTCCAAATCAGTTTTCATTCAAAAAAAAGAGAGAAACCGGGGGGACCGTCGCAGCCATCGCCCCCCTCGATTCAGGCACCGCCGCCAGGGGGAAACCGCGCCCCCTCACCTCCTTCCTCCGATCGCCCTCTTCCCTCACTCCTCCTTCTGAATCTCGAAAACCGCACCCCCAGGCCGCCGTAGGTCCCACAGTCACCACCGCACCACCCCCGACCACCACGGCCCCACGCCGCTGCCCCCGACACCCCTCTCCTCCATAAAAATACGATTGTTTCCATTTTCAGTATAGTCACTCAGTCCTTGAGCTTCCGTAACCTCCTCCGGCCACCCGGTTCGATTGTGAACCCCTACCAAACGCTGTAAGTAATTTAGTTTATTTTTAAATTAAACCCCTTTTGATTTTTAATGTAATGAAAACTTTGATTCAAGTAAAAAGGAATGATTTTTTTTATTCGTATGATAAGACGATATTTTTATATAGTGAAAGATGTGATTTTTAAATAAGTGAAAGACAATATTTTAATATAGTGAAAGATGTGATTTTTAAATAAGTGAAAGACGATATTTTTATATAGTGAAAGATCGAATTTTTTTATTATAAGAAAGGCGAAATAAAAATAGAATTTTTATCTATATAGTAGCGGTATAAAAATAGAATTTTTATCTATATAGTAGCGGTATAAAAAAAGGAATTTTTATCTATATTGTAGCGGTATAAAAATAGAATTTTTATCTATATAGTAGCGTTTTGAAAATGTGATTTTTATATATATAGCAACAATATAAAAATGTGATTTTTATATATGTAGTGGCTACGGACAATGAAATTGACAAAAAGTGAGCAAGACGAAGATTTCTACATATGAAGAGTCGCGGTGTTTTGGTTTAGCTAGTCGGTGAGAACTTCTCACTTTTAATTCACGTTTTCTAGTTAAAATGTATACTAGGATGCAGATGGTGCTTAGCATCACCCGACATCCGTCGTCCACAGACCATGGACGACTTGTATGCTTGTTTGATGTGTTGTGAAGTTTGTTTGTGATGTTGATGTGAAATGGATAATAGAAAATTCATGTGTTGAAATAAATTAATTATCGTTAAAAATATAATTTTTAACATGAATGTGAATAAATAAATATTCATTTACAAACCGGACGGTTTGTTTATGTACACCTATTTGAAGGACATTGATTGGGATGATTAATTTTACACGTCGCCCAACTACACAAATAATATTCGGTGTTTGTGAATTGAAACCCCACACGGGTGTTGGGATGATATTTGACGTACACTAATCCCGATTGTTTAGTTGTATGTCGATCAATTGATCGACAGATTGTGTAAGCGTTAATTAGTTATATTTAATGCTTATGCAGTTGTGTGGTGCACTCTGGATGATGGTTGATTATTTATCGTTGCTGTTATATACATGTGTTGTATGGAATCCATATAATTAACATTATATGGTAATTGATTTGGCCTCATTCCAATTGGAAAAATAAAGAATATTATAAAATATATATTCATGTGTTGAATAGAATAAAGTATATTCATGTGTTGAATAAAATATATCATGTGTTGAATAGAATAAAGTATATTTATGTGTTGAATAAAAATTATATTCATGTTTTGAATAAAATAAAGAATATTCATGTGTTGAATAAAATATATATTCATGTGTTGAGTAAAATATTTTAAACAATAAAATCTATATCTTTATCATAATTTTATAAAATATATTAAATAACAAAAATAGTCATGTGTTGACGATACTCATGTGTTGAGAATATTCATGTGTTGAAAGAAATATAGATTCATGTGTTGAATAAAATAAATATTCATTTGTTGAATAGAATAACGAAGTTATTGAAATATATAAAGACGTGTTGATTAGAGATGCGCCATTTTGACGCGAACGATATTTATATCGATTATATTCTTTTTTATAATGAATATAGAAAAGGAAGTGATTTCAAAATATAAAATTTTGAAAATATTATCATTTGTATATCAATGATGTGGAATATTCAATTTTGATTTAAAATTGAATATGAAGTTGAATTTGTTTTGAAAACGAATTTAAAACGATTTATAAAATACGTTTTGAATTGAAATCGATGAAATATATATAATATATATAATAAATGGCCTGAATAGAACGCGCCGCGCCGCGGTAGTTCGCGAATTTCGACCATTGACTTCGAATTGACGTTGCGGGAGATCCGACCGTTGGATTCTCCTAAAACCGGAACCTTGGGTTCGTATCGAAAAGAGCTTTCCAATGAATATTAGAAATTTGAAATCTAACAGTTGGATTGGGAATTATGTCCAAATCAAATTTGGAAAAGGTCGTTGTAAGTGCAGTTCGGTGGGCGTTATTGAAAAACAGACTGTACGGGCCTTGATAAAATTATTAAAAATATTAGTAATTTGTGTAAAATCATAATATATGAATTGAAAAGAACCGGGATGAAGATTTCCATATTTGAAAAGATAAAAATATATTTTTATCGAAATTTTTTCCATGTTTGAAAAGATAAAAATATATTTTTATCGAAATGAACTAGTTTTGAACTAGATTTGAAGTGGTTATGAAAATAATCAAAATTTCCAATATGTGAATTGGAATGGATTTGAATCGAAATTTTCTTGGGAATATTTCGATGTTGGATTTCGTGATTATACAGATATGGTTGTGGAATTTTGAAAGATATATTTATATCGTTATTTCCAATACGATATTTGTTGGTTTCAGAATTTGATATTGAATATAAGCCGATATATTTTCTATTCAGAGCCTTGTATTTAATATCAAATGGGATTTTGGGTTCGTCGTGAATGGTGTCTTAAATAAAACAGTTCTTGAACCCAGTTTAGAAAAATAATAAATCTTTTAATTAAGATTTAGTGAAATTGTCTGGTTAATTAGTATTTAATTGAATTTAAATTGGTTTTTGGGGTTTATCGTGAGCGGTGTTTTAAATAACACCTGTTTTTTAACCTGATCAACAATCGAATGTGATTTGGGTTTATCGTGAGCCGTGTTTTAGATGACATTGGTTCTTTAACCCAGTTAAAGACAGGATATTGATTTTTGAGAAGATTAAAACTAAGTGGAGTTTTAATGAATCTTTAATTTGATTAAAGTGATCGAGAATGGAGTATCACCAGTTTTGCTCCAAGCGATAGTTAAATCTTTAATTAGATTTGAACGTGAAAAGGGTAATTAATATTTACCGATAACACCGTGGTGTTAGATATGGAGTATTACCAGTTTTTCTCCATGGGATGAATAGGTTGGGATTGGGAAATAAAATAAATTATTACTTCGGTGTGGCTCTCTAATATGGTTTGAAACGATATCCAAAGGAAGATTAAAGAATAAATTGAGAAGAATTTATCTTTGATAAAATTAATGGGAACCTTTCTCTAAGAATGTGAAAATTTGAATAAAAGAATATTCTGATTTGGAATGAGGCGTATGTTGTGTTTGTGTAACGCTTGTTTATTTTATACGCGGGTTATCCAGAAAGGCCGGGTTTATACCCATTCTGAATAACCGATTCGACGATATGTCGAAGGTGAAGACGGTGGTTAAAGACCGGAGGTCTTCACGTCGTTTGGATGATTCCTGGTAATCTTGATTGGGTTGTACACCCAAGATAATGGAATATGTTGGAGATCGTCCAGACGTACTTGGAGATCGACGGATATGCGTGGAAAGTGCCTCCGATTTCGTTCAGACCCAGAACGAACTTGTAAATGGACTGTGTGTCTGACATTGAATTTTATTCTATGTTGATTGATCTCTATTAAATATACATCTGTTTGGCAGCGGAGAATTTATTCCCTTGCTTAACGCCCTTTTCTGAGACGTACGAGCTCAGAGGTTGTATATCGATGGACATCAGTCGCATGGAGTGAATTGCCTGTGTGGCATGCCTAAGTGGCAGCTGATAAAGGCTTCTGTTGAAAAGCAAAGTCTTGTGGTTGATGATCAAAGCACGGCCTGTGTGGCATAACTTTGTGTATAGCGTTAATTCGCAAGCCTCACACCTCGGTATGAGTCAAAAACGGGATAAGGACCTTTGGGAGAACACGACGTTTCTTTCTAGCTATGGGTAATGTCAATGACCTACCAGCCCTGACATTTATATACTTTTACCTGTGTGGTTGTTGGAATGTGAGGCGCCTCGAATATATGGTCGACAACTGGCACTACGTGAGCCGACGTACATACCATTATATAGGTCCTATAGAACCGGGAAATGTGTGTTCAGGAATAACTAATCCTCAAAAGTAAGAAAGGACCGACCCAACCGATTCCAGGGATCACTGTGTGGTCCTGAGACAATTGCTAGAGTGTCTCGAATGGAGAGGAGCTTGCCCCTTGCCTCGACTCATGATGGAATCCAATTTACAATACGTGATAATTCAGTTTTATTTGTAGAACCTAGTATGGCGACATAGTAAATGGTAGCTAAGCCGCCTATGATTGATACTTATGATTGAAGTTGTTTTGACACTATACACTTATAGTAATATCAAAATAATGTGTTTTTAAACGTATCAAGCATTCTTTGGCTATTATAAGGTAAAACCCTATCCTCTGGCTTGCGTTGCATTGTGTGATGGGACCTGGGTCTTATAATAGCTTCATTTTTCCAAAAAGCATTGCACTGTTTGTTTTATGCACTGATATTCTTGGGAGGAAACCCGTTTCGTGTTATACGGCGTGGTCCCTTGATTTATCTAACTTTAAAAATAAAGATTAATAACTGTTTAAGTTCTCACACCAGTCACATGACTGATCCGGAGTTTATTTTTTTAACCTAAACTCTGGGTGCCCTTATTTTCGACACGGGCAGCTAGTAGTTGGGTTTTGCAGATTTATATTCACAGGATCCTGGTATACAGCTAGAACGATACTCGAAAAGCTCTGTATCCATGTATTTCTTTCAGTTGTGTGTTGTATTATTTTTCCGCTGCTATGTATTTAAATGTAATTTAAATCTCTGATATTTGTCAAATGTGTTATATTAATTCATACTCTGTAATATTCTTGTATTCTGATGGAATTGTTGTAATAAACAATGAAATGTTCTTCTGTTTGCGTTCCGATGTGTGTTGTTCTCAAAGCAATTCGTGCTTTCTGTATTGACCCGCATTTTCAACGATATAATAATAAAATAATTTAATTATTGAAATTGTGGTTTAGAGAATTTAATGGTCGTTCAATTAAATAAATTTGAATATTTAATTAAAGTAATAATTAAAATAATATATATTTAATTCTGAAATAATCAGAGTTGGCTGAAATGGCGATATGGTGTGGATTGGGCAATTCAAAATATATAATTCAGTTTAGAATTGAATTTCGATAACGAATATATTATATAAACGAAGTTTGAACGTATAATTATAATTTAATTATAATCGAGCTCGAAATGGCACGGCAGTTCGCGATTTGGCAATTCAAACTTTAAACGAATATACAGAAGCCGTTTTAAGTCGGAATTCTTTGAAACAAGAAACGTTAGGAGATGGTGAAGTATATCCTTCTAGTGGAAGAGAAAAATCGGGATTTTGTCGTGTAGATTTTGATTTATGTCCAAATCAAATATTAGAAAAGTCACTATGGAATTCCTTTATAATTTATAATGATATATATAAAGGAATTTCATTATAAATCGAATATCGATTTAATCGGGATTTGAAATATCAAGCTAGAAATTCACATAGGAATATTCTAGAGCTGTAGGGTATTCCACTGTGAATATATACGATAATATTTATTTATAAATATTAAATTTAATTATATTTATATATTTAAAAGGGTTATTTAGAGCTTTAAAACAGACAATTTTGCAAATGACCTCAGAATTCGATGAAACTAATTTTTTTGGATCTGCAATGTTAAATTATTGTTAGATTTCAATTTCCGTGATTTTTGAAGTCAGTATGTGGCCGTACCGATTTTTAAAGTGAAAAACAATTGATATTTCGATGGTAAAAAATACGCTGTGTGAGCAGACGGAGTTGAAATTCGACGAAACTAGTTTCGTTGGGACCGTAATGTCGAACTGTAGCTGCATGTCCATTTTCATGATTTTTGGGTATCGTGTGTGAACAGAGGAATTTTTAAGAACAAATGTAAATAGCGTTTGCTTAAAAATAAATTAAATAATCGAATATAAAATTATAAAATATACCTATAAATACATGGCCGTCCTCCTAACCCTAATTCACTTTCCCTTTGGTCAAAACCAAAAATGGCTGTCAGTTTTATATCTCCAATAAAAGTTTCGATCAAAGGAAAATCAAAAGAAATTAAAATAAAAGCCCATAAATCATGAGAGTGATCTATTTGTATTACTGAGAGCAAGGGCTTCATTTCCGTGTAATTCTAGTAAGGTGCGATCGAGTTTCGGAGTGGCCAGTTTCGAACAGTAACGACTAGGGTTAGGGATCGTTCGAAATTGAGGCATCATTAGAGGATTTCGAGTTTGCATTTGTACTCGTGGTTGTGAGGTGAAGCGTTTGTGATAGTTTCGTGACTTTCGGTAATGTAAAGTGTCGTGACCTGTATGGTTACAGTGGGTTTCTGCTGGAGACCACACCGATCATTGTGCATGCGAGCTTGGGGTTGAGGGGATGTTGAGATGTCTCTTTCGAAGAGATGAAGGACGGTGAAATCGGTTTAAGGTTTAATGAAGAAACGTAGGAGTAAGGGGTTGTGAAAGATTAGTAATGTCCGTTTTGAGTTTCCTGGAGTGCGGAAATCCGAACTGGGGAAGAAAGGGGATGGGCTTCGTTGGTTATACGGTGGAAGTGGGACGGGTTATTGAGGGGTAAAACCCAAATCAATGTTTAATTAAGTTTTTGTTTAATTTAAATATTGTACACAACTTATAAAGGTGATATCTCATCCATACGAGGTCAGAATCGCGAACCGTTTGTCTCGTTGGGATCGTAGGAACGAGGGCTATACCTGGAACTGACTGGAAGTCCATCGAAGCTCGTTACAATTTATAGCAAAATAAATTGTCCGTCCGAATCAAGCGATGGTTATCGTTATTAACGATGATCGTCCAATGTGAGTAAAACTCACCAACTCTAAACAGTTATATTTTCTAACGTATATTTAGAACTGATAATTATCTGTTGATTGATGTGTGTTAACTGTTTGGTTGAATTGCTGATTGATTGGTTGAAATTATTGATAACGATATATATAAATCGTTAATCAAATATTGATTCCGCTTAATAGAATATTTCATATTGAAATGAAATCGATGTTAATGATATTGTTTAACATCTGTGATGCAGGGAAATAGGTCATAGGAATCCAACTGGATTCCTCAATATTTATTTTACTGTTTTCATATATGGTGATATATGATGTGATATATAATCTATTGGTCATTATGTGTGTTTAAATGATATCGATCATTGTGATTTGGTATTTGAAATACCGTAAGGAATACTGGGATGAAAAAGGGAATTTTCAAAGTATAGTTTTAAAATAAATTAATTATATAAAATCAATGGATTTTATATGTATAAGGAAAAAGGTTTTTATATAAGGAAATAATTATAAAAGCAAAAGAGTTAATATAAAGGAAATTATATGTAAAATAAATATAAAGGGAATATATTTGTAAAACAAATACAAAGGAAGATATTTGCAAAACAAATAGAATTGAAAGGGAAATATTTGTAAAGCATTTACAATTAGATTAAATGGAAATATTTATTTATAGGAAATAAATAGAATGTTATAAATGAGATATTTATTTGTTAAATAAATAGAATCAAAGGAGTTAATCGAATATAGTTTATTCGAATAGAATTAAAAAGTTAATCGAACATAGTTTGTTCGAATAGAATTAAAGGAGTAAATCGAATATAGTTTATTCGAATAGAGTCAAAGGAGTAATCGAATATAGTTTATTCGAAAGGAGTTAAGTAAGGAGTTAAGTGAAAAGAGTTAATCGATTAGAGTTAAATCAAAGGAGTTAATCGAATATAGTTTATTCTAGAATTAAAGGAGTAAATCGAATATAGTTTATTCCAATAGAATTAAAGGAGTAAATCGGATATAGTTTATTCGAATAGAATTAAAGGAGTTAATCGAATATAGTTTATTCGAATAGAATTAAAGGAGTAAATCGAATATAGTTTATTTGAATAGAAAGCAAGGACTTAATCGAATATAGTTTATTCGAATAGAATTAAAAGAGTTAATTGAATATAGTTTATTCGAATAGAATGAAAGGAGTTAATCGAATATAGTTTATTCGAATAGAATTAAAAGAGTTAATCGAATATAGTTTATTCGAATATAATTAAAGGAGTAAATCGAATATAGTTTGTTCGAATAGAGTCAAAGAAGTAATCGAATATAGTTTATTCGAAAGGAGTTAAGTAAGGAGTT
Source organism: Allium sativum (assembly GCA_030737875.1). Classification (NCBI taxonomy): domain Eukaryota; kingdom Viridiplantae; phylum Streptophyta; class Magnoliopsida; order Asparagales; family Amaryllidaceae; genus Allium; species Allium sativum. Next base: position 470,513,657 of record CM060913.1, on the reverse strand, counting down.
AAGTGAAAAGAGTTAATCGATTAGAGTTAAATCAATAGAGTTAATCGAATATAGTTTACTCGAAGAAAGGTTTTCAAATCTAGTTATTCATAAGAGGGATTATCGCGAATATAGTTTATTCGAATAGAATTAAAAGAGTTAATCGAATATAGTTTATTCGAATATAATTAAAGGAGTAAATCGAATATAGTTTGTTCGAATAGAGTCAAAGAAGTAATCGAATATAGTTTATTCGAAAGGAGTTAAGTAAGGAGTTAAGTGAAAAGAGTTAATCGATTAGAGTTAAATCAATAGAGTTAATCGAATATAGTTTACTCGAAGAAAGGTTTTCAAATCTAGTTATTCATAAGAGGGATTATCGAATATAGGTATTCGAAGGGAGAAGTTATCGAATAAAGATTTATTCGAATGAGAGTTACGTAAGGAAGTTTGTTAAAGAGTTAAAAGATAAACCTTGACCATTTCGAAGTTAAAACGTTGTTCAGTTAAGGTCTGAGAGGTAGTTATACCCCAACTTGATTGACTTCCTTCTTTACTAAGGAATGGTAAGGTTTGATAGTGAAAGGGTTTTGGAAATGTTTTCCAAACAAGAATCAGAAATGTTTTCTGATAATAGAAGATAAGAATTTAGAATATATGGAAACAGGAGATAAGTAATTAATGAATTAAAAAGATGAATGTTAAATGATGATTGATCGATATAATTTCCACTTGGGAAGAATAATATTGTTGTTTGCACACCTGTTTTTCTTTGATAGTTAACTCACCGACTAGCGAAGTTTTTGACCATTTTAACGTTGTTAATATGGAGAGACCGGTTGGATTAATATCCGAAGAACCACTCCGTAATGGCATAAGCGTTGCGAATCAAGGATGCTGAATATATTGAAGGCGGAGAAAAGTGCAAGGGCTATTGTATAAATCTTAGATAACGGTGCTTAAGATGGATATACTGAATAGTGCCTTCGGTTTGTCCAGTCCCAGGACAACTTGTATGGAAGAAGGTCTGACAGAGTATATCCAATAGATCGCGTAAGTTGATCTCTTCAAACGTATTCATGTTTGGTGGCGGAGGAATTCGTTTCTCTTAGCTGTATACCCGAGTTATTTTTGGATAAATCAATTTGTTATTTGGCGGGTATGACGATGTGGCATTCTAAGTGAATGAAGATATGATATGTAAAAAGATAAGCGTAGCTTCTAGCCTCACATTCGGTAAATGACAGAAATTGGGCAGGCAGCATGGCTATGTAGGCCGCACCTATTAGGGTGTATAATCACCTGATCTATAGTTTCATTTACTTCTAAAAATCTATTGTTGATGCTGTCCCATTCGGAAAACGGTTGCTGATCCCAACCGTTGGTGATATACATTCGATACACTCGAGCGAAATGAGTGGTCGGTCATGTGTGGCTGGGTTGCAAGATGTTCTTGTTGAACCTAGTGTATTCCTCTCTAGAGGTACACTAGCGAAAGGTGGTTCCATACCTTGTCATAGTTGGAAATCCATTACCCAATACATGCTTGCAATTTTGATTGTATATTATATATGTAGAACGTGAGATGGAAGCGTTTCTGCTAGATGATTATTATATTGTGGTTGATAGATATTATTATAATATCAAAAGGTTTTTGATATGAAGATATTTTGGATTCTCATAAGGGAAAAACCCGTTCCATTATGCGGCGTGGTCTTATGAGATATCGTTTACTTGTTCAAACTGTTTTACTCATACCAGTCCCATGACTGACCCGGAGTTTATTTTGTTTTGTTTCCCTAAACTCTTGGGTGCCCAATTTTGTACGGGCAGTCAAGTAGTCAGGATTTTACAGATATACTTGGAGAGTTTGGAGCAGGAGGCTTCAGGATCATATAGTTATAGTTATTTCCACTGTACTGTAAGTGTTGTACTTTGATAATGATGTATATTCAAGTACAGATTTATATTTCAAAGTTATGTTACATATATAGCTATAGTTATTTCCGCTGTGAGATTCGTGTTACTCTGATGTTGTGTTCTTCTTCTTCTTCTATTCTAAGTTTCTATCTTATTTATTCTCACCCTCTAATTTCTTTCATTAACTACCGATATTTTTCGATCCTTGGATGTTCGATATGTGTTGTATATCGGATAACCAAGATCGTCAAAATCCGGGTCGTTACAGTTGGTATCAGAGCTTAAGGTTAAGTTATTACCTTGGCTCTGTGGCGTGACTTGGTAGAGATAGGGTTAGTAATACCTTAGATTGAGTTTGAGTGTATATATACGAGAGCGTATTTGTTATTCAAAATAAAATTGTTTTATATTGTGGAGATTTATTGGTCGAGTTGTTTATGTATTCCGGTCGATCAGTTTGATCCACTGTATCGGTAGGTGTTTATAAACACTCGAAAACGATGAACCGTCATGGTATGTTTTGAAAAGAGGGTAATTGATATGATTTTACCCAAATTATATTTTGATATAAAGAAGATTGATATTGAAATGATTATAATATATTGGATATATTGGTTGTTATTATAATCGAATAAGTTTATAAAAAAATTGAATGGTTATGTAAATAACCAATCGGAATCCATATAAGTGAAATACATGAAATCAGATGAATTAAATCTGAAATTCAAATCAGAATTGAAATTCAACCCTGGAAATTTGAATAAGTGTTTGTAAATGGATTTGAATTTGATATATGTGAATTTTAAAATCATGGGAGATTTTAAATTGTTTTACAAACATTGGAAGGAAATTTTGAAATAAATTTAAAAGTGGAAATGTTAGAAATGGTTTTGAAAAGCGATATAGTATTGAACTCACTTCGAAAGCTGTAAATAGATTCTGATGATGATCATGACATCATCGGTGTTCAATTTCGAGTTGTAAGTGACGGATTACTATCGAAAAGATTTTGTTTTTGAATTGTTTTAAGAGAAACAAGTTGTTTGAAATCCAAAAAGGAACATTTGGTTTTAGAAAAGCAAAGCTGTTTAAAACTCCCAGGAAGAGACTGTTTGAATTAAAAACAAATTTAAATAGAAATTTGTGAAACCGAGTTGGAACCAAATTGAAACCAATTAATTGGAAATTGAATTCGATACGATATATCAAGTAGAATCAGATTCTGGATTTGTGAAATTTGAATCCGAAATGGTATTGGATTGATGAGTTAAGAAATCGAAAATCGAGAGTGGAACTTTGGCTTGGAATGAAATTCGACTTAGGTATAAGCGAATGGTTGGATGTGTGGATAAGAACGGATTGGAGTTCGATTGTGATAGCATTGGTATCTGCTGAATTGGCAGCAGATGAAAAGGGTATAATGATATGCCGACAAAAAGGTACAAGTTTATATTTATATGAATTTGAGATTTTTGATGAGCCGAATTGGCAAGCCCTTGGTTGTTTGTTTTCTTTCGGGTTGAAGAAGGCCTAGAGAGGCGAGTTGGAGTTTGACCTATTGACCATTACAAAGGAGGTGCTGGCAAAATTTTTCGAAAGGTTAAGGTGTTAGAAAATTTTCAGGTTTTTTGAAAATTTTCTTCGTTGATAAGAATTGATTAATGTTTTAATTGAAATTAAATTGGTTCAGTTGAAACCGAATGTAAGAAGTGAACAAATAAGTTCTAACCGGTCGATAGGGTTTGTTTCCTACCTTAGCAATTTCGAGTACAAAATTATTTTAAGTGGGGAAGAATGTAATGACCCGCATTTTCACACCAGTCCCATGACTGACTCGGAGTTTATTGTTTCTACCTAAACTCTGGGTGCCTGTATTTCCACATGGGCAGCTAGTAGTTTTGGTTTTCGCAGATCTCTTTTCATAGGGTCTTGGATTACAGCTGGAGCTATATTAGGAAAACTTTCTACCCGTGTATTTCTTTCAGTTGTGGTTGTAGATGATTTCCATTGTACATTATATTTATGCATATATTTTTCTAATGTTATGTAATTAAATCTCTGATATTTTTCTACTGTAAATTATTTGAACTCTGGTATATTATTGTACTCTGATGTTAATTGTTGTAATAGCGATGAAATGTTCTATTGTTCTGTGTTTTAATGAGTCGTGTTCTCAAAGCAATCCGGGCTTTCCCATAAGGGGAAGTTTGGGTCGTTTCACCTAAAGTTGAATAATCATTAAATGATGGTGTTTAAAGGTTGAAACTAAGTAAAGTTTTAATAAATCTTTAATTAGATTTAAATGAATGAACGGTGGTTAAATTTACCAAAACATGAGATGTGATATAAACCAAATACACTTAGTAATTGATATTGATTATGATTGATCGATTGTTTTGATTGTGCTCGACCAATTTATGAGCAAGATATGCTTTTACATTTAGCATCAGGTTGGGTAAAATTATTTGTATGCTATCACCTAGTGAAACACTTCACGATTTGACTATGAGGCATTAACGATGTTGTTTATTTCAAAATTTATGAATGGTTTTGAAAAGAGATTTCCTTAAGTGAAAAGAAATGTTTTCCGGATTTTGGACAGGGAATGTTTTATAAAAATGTTTTATAAAACAAAAAGGATTTCGAGGGCTAAACCCGATGTTTCACAAATGATTTAGAAAAGTATTACGGTTTTACATTGTAGTTCAACACATAACCGATTAAATGCTATTGACGATATATCTGTTTTGTGGCAGAGAATTTATTCTCTTGCTTAACACCCTTCTTTGAGACATACGAGCTCAAAGGTTATGTGATTAATAATGACTGATCATATGTGTGAATTGATAGTGTAAAGTACTATAGCTTGAAAGTACTTGTGATTATTATGTTGTGAAATGATTTTCCCCACTTCGGGATATAAATGATTTAGTATATGGCTAAAGATTCGGGTAACCCGGATGACTAAAAATATGGGTGAGATGGGCGGTGTATTTTCCCCGAGGGCGTGGGAGTTGCATCGTCAATGTAGCCTGCTCCATCGTGGGAGGTGCACATATATATATCGAGTTGGTAAGGTGCGTACCCGTTGCCTTGTCTGATGAGAGAAACCTCCTGATATTTTTTTGCATACTGTTTGTATGCATTGTGATGTTTTGGAATTCGTATTGCCAAAGATTTTGGTTTGAGATCCTGGAGTGAAATCTACTTTGATATAAAATCTAGACATGTATTTCAAATGATTTGAAATAAGAATTCGGGAATAAAGTCCAAAGAAATAATTTCTGTAAAGTGAATTGGATTTCGAAAAATCTAAATTTGGGGTTTAAGCCTAAATGGGTAGATTGGAAAATTTCATGTTGTATGATGCATTATAGATACATATATCTATTATTGGTTATTGTTAAGGCACTGGTATTCATGGGGGTAAACACGTTCCGTGACATGCGGCGTGATCCTGTGATTTACCATGTTTTAAAGTAAAGTTTTAATAACTGTTTTAGTTCTCACATCAATCCCATGACTGACTCGGAGTTTATTATTTCTACCTAAACTTTGGGTGTCCATATTTTCCACACGGGCAGCTAGTAGTTTTGGGTTTGCAAATTTCTATTTAACAGGATCCTGGATTATAGATGGGGCTATATTCAGAAAACTTTGTATCCATGTATTTCTTTCGGTTGTGGTAGTTGTTGTTTTCCACTTCACATTATGTTTATGTGTATATATTTCCACTGTTTTGTAATTTAAATCTCTGATATTTTTCTGCTGCATATTATTTAAACTCTGATATATTCTTGTACTCTGATGAAAATTGTTGTAATAGCAATGAAATGTTCTGTTGTTTGTGTTCTGATGCGTTGTGCTCTCAAAACAATCCGGGCTCATCCGTCTCTTCGGGGATCGGGGAAGTCTGGGTCGTCACAATACTAGATTGGTATATCTCTTTTCCTGTGTCTATGATCCTACGTGCCCCCCGTCAACTAATGAAATACCATTTCAAGAGCATACTAAGTATGCCCTAAGCAAATATTCTAAACAAACAATTAGCATTGTCCCTCATCCTTAGTCTCGTGAGTGAAAGACCACTAACCTATTCGTTTAGCTCCAGTCTTTCTCATACACGCTTTGATTAATGATGACAGGTATCCGAGCGATCTACTATCCTTATAGGGTCCTAACCACGAAGCCTGCTCTCGGAGCCGAGACAACCATCGAATCTTAAAGTCATCCCGTCATTCTTCTGGCTACCCTTAATATAAATGCAGTCAAGGCATACTCTATGGATGGAATCGTATAGACCTGCCTCAGGCATCCCCAAGTGGCCATCTCAAAGTGTCCTTACATCTCGTAGAAGTCTCGAACTTCCTGCCAGTCTTATCGAATATCAAGTTGGACGTACTCCTACTGGGTCTACAACACCTACGATGATCTGCCTCGTTGGGTTCTTCATTCAGAATTCTTTTAGACTGATCCAGACGCATTTTGCTATTTTATTAGACATTATGTCTAATCTTTCAATTATGCACTTAACTAACTTTTCTCTTCCTTTATTATAGTGCTAATTAGCATCATTTGTTCAGTTCATCTAATCTTAATCTTATTTACTTGCTTATTATGTTTCTCAACCACTTATTTCCCCAAATCAATGTTTGCTGTCGGAACGGACATTACTGTTATATACTTATTAAACTTTATTCATCAATGTTAGGTTATTCATAATAAGACTTTCTTACTTTATTTCTCTTTTAATTGTAACTCTCATGTTATAATCTTACTTACAAACAAATCAACACTATTATTATGATTTATTTCTGCATCTGCACAATTATCATAATATTATTCTTGCAAACATGTTCGATTTGCCTATAATGACCTATTTATGTGTTTGTATAATTATCATAACAAATTATGTTCTTTTCTGACTAATCAGTGTTTAACTTTATTTCTTACTCTTTTTCTTTACATAACATCTTATAGGTATGTTACCCTTTATAGGTATGTTACCCTTTTACTTACCATCTTCATAAGTTTATCATTTAGGAAATTATGCTTATTCCTAATTGGTTAGTTATAGAAAATGTACGAAAATTTATTTCCATAGCATAGGAAAACTATACTAATAGAAATTCGGAATCGCAAGATATTTCTTTTGATTTTTCTAGGCTGTTGAATAGTGCACAATACAGCTGAATCCCTATTTCGCACTATATGTATCCTCTTTCTTTTATTCTTACAATTACATTTTTTGTATTAATTACAAACCAAACTATAGAAACATATCCCTTTTTCTTAACCAACCAATCTGGGCTATTCCAAACTTTCTATTTTAATAGGTATACCTTAATTCCTGTTCTTAATTTATTTCCCAAATTTGACATAATTACTATAAATTTGAACACAATTGGGCTTATACCCCTTTTCCAATCCTAATAATTTTTGTATTATTTAATTCTAGACATGAACAATAGCTTTAGAAAATAAATATGGGGATTTGTAGATTTATAAATCAATCATAGATTCATTATACATAATATTAATTATGCCAACATGAATTATAACAGGAAATGAACTACTATAAATAAAACTATACCTATGTTTAGCAGGAAATAAATTACTATAAGTGATTCTGAATTAACTAAATTACCTTGATTTAACTAAATTAATAGGAATTGAACAACATAACATACCACTATTAAAAATAATAATTTAAATCCACTCACCCATCTTTGTAAGCTATAATCCTTGGCTGCTGAAAATCCCGCCTCCAAAAAAGGATTAACTGTTTACTGTTATAATTCTTTTCCCCTAAATTTAACACTTAGGTTGGCCCATCTCTAAAAGAAAAGACCGAATCAGTCTGCCTCTAAAATAAGAGACTGAACCAAGGCGGGAAAAAGATCGTGTTGTGAATAATTACCCAGGCTTAGGGGTCTATTTATTGGTTAGGTTAGGGATCTCAGACCGTTGGATTCCTATATTAAATCTTGGCTAGCCACATCGTTCAGCCAATAGGAATTTTCCACGTTAGCCAAAATTTGAAAATAGGCCAATAGAATTAAGCCACATAAGCACAACACGCTATAAAAATCAGTTGCTCCTCTCGATTTCGTTCCAAGCATGATTTGTGCCTGCCAAAAGGGTCGGTTCGACCCTCGCTTCACAAGAGTCGACCCTCTGGTCTTCCTAACCTGTACATAATTTTTTTCTTTCTATTTTACATTTTGATTTGAATTGATCTTCGTGATACCTTCTTCATTTTTGATCTATTTTCTTCAAACTGTATGTCTAAATTAATCAAAAGATTGCCGCGGACGCAACAGCGCTAGCATCGTGACTAAATCCTGAAACATTTTCCAATTTATTTTATTGTTTAATTAAAATTTTTGGGTGTTACAAAGATAAACCTGAGAGTTGTCATGAGGAAGGGGATAGAACAACAAGTTTTATTGATTAGGAAATGTATAACATTGTCCACAATACACAAATGCATTCTATTTGGTTAAACCCAAATCATATGTTTAATAGGGATAGTATTTCCAAACTAACCTGGCAATGATTACGCATGATAATTGACTAGTACCATACCTAAGGTAGCACTTTCCAAAGATAATTTATCGTAATACAATGAGATCGAACTTTTATGCATAAGTATGAATCCTTTAAACCATCACGCAAGCCGATACCAAAACTAAGAGGAAGACTTTCAACTAATTAATACCTTACTAATAAAGGAGGCGGGTTATGGATATATGTATATATAATCACTTATGGCCTCACTCACAGCATAACATATATGGCAGATTCCAATGATCACTTAAGGCTCTAAGGAGGATCCACTGATCACTTAATATCTTACTAGATAGTTTACAACACACTAATATAGTTTACAGGACACTAGCTACTAAGTCCTTATAATTCAAAGCTTCCGTCATTCATGCATATTCCCTACCCTGCGCAAGGCGAGAGATAGTAAGAAGTCACTTATTACCTATAGGCTAGGTAAACGACTAATCATCATTTATGATCTTCCCCCGGCGGACCCATGTGTTACTATCCAGCTAACCTTATCAGATAAATCCCAAAGTCAGTTAACACTATTGGTCTTGGATAAGCAGACCTTATAGTACCTTTATGTCGATTCTTTCATACCATATCCCCAGCGGAGTCTAACCCAATCACTTACTACCTAAAGGAAGAGGACTATCACGTAGATTATCGATCTCGCACCCAACTAATCATTTAATACTTCTTATTTATGGGAAGGTGAGCTATCCGATCATGTAATACCTCAATCGCGAAGTAGGCAACACAATCGGATTATTCCCTTTTGGGTTTCTTCTTTCGAAAGGGAGACAGGCCCTATAACTACTTAATACCTCAACGCTTGGAGTAAACCTTTGAGCTGAATTCGCGTTATGCTGTTAATTATCATCTCAGGTTCCTATGCTCCATGATATCTCACATTCGCTGTGCATATATTAGACTATTGAAAAGTGCGGAATTCTATCGGATAACACAACTGACCTCTCATCATTAACTAACTAAGTCCAATCTTTATTTTAATTTAAGTTAATGTTTCCAAGAATTAAACTAGAAATAAGATAAGGATGATTTCCTAAGATTCACAGTTCTAAGATATTTATCTATTTACTTATTGGACTTAATATTAGTTGTGACAATCAATAACCAAATTTCCTATTAAACCCCCTTTAATTAAATTAATTATCATAACAGTCACATGTCGTTAATGACCATAATAGTCGTATTCCCTAAGGCAATAGACGCTCAATTAAATCAATTAAATTCCATAATTGCCACATGTTATTAATGACCATAACAACTACATTTCCTGAGTTAATAGACACTTAATTAAATCAATTAATTTTTATAATTTTCATATGTCATTAATTACTATAACGATCATGTTCCTTAAGAATATAGACAACCTATAAAATGCCATTAACATAAGTCCTATTGTAAACAATATACAATTAGAAAGACACTAGAGGAGGAGAAAGAAGATACTTTTATTCATTCCCAAAATCAGTACACTATTTACATTACATGAGCTCCTTATATAAAGGCTTGGGAGCTTGGAGGAAAACTTATCCCATAATGTGGGACTAAACAGAATATGACAAAAGAATATTCACTCATATATATTATAACACTCCCTCTTGAATATGCGTATGTAAAGATGATAAGATTAATTGCCTCGTTAAAAACCTTGTTATGAAAAATCCTATGGGAAAAATTGCAAACAAGGAAAAGAGTACAATTTTTATTTCATCTCTAGGTAACATATTGACAATGTTCCAATGAGGGTTGATACTTCTGGTTCAAAATAATGCCTCATTAAAAACCTTACTAATAAAAACCCAGTAGGAAAAATATTAGTGAAGCAAAAGAGTACATTACAGCATAATATATGCTCCCCCTGATTCGTAACTGTAACGACCTGCGAGAATTCGAGCCCGAATTCCGATAATAATACAGATCATGTATCACTAATCAGAACTCAAGAATCAAAAACACAGAAAGTTATTAGAAAGAATTTAGAGGGAGAGAGAAGAAAGAAAGAATATTAGAATAGAAGAATAAGAAGAAGAATAAACACAACACAGAGTCTCACATCACAGCAGGACAAAATATAATATGTAAATAAACTTTATAGAGAGCTTTGAAATAAAAACTTACAATCATCAGAATACATCAATACACCGGGACAGTTATAATAATCTACCCTTATACACTTCACACAGCGGAATAATACTAGGTAATATCATACGTCCGAACACCTTCATCTTGTCTCTGGACTTCACAGCATCTAATAACCTGAACCTGTACACCCCGGTCTAACCCGAGCATTACAAACACCGGGTCAGTCTGGTGAACCAGAGTGAGAGAAACTCGCTAAGTTTATAATATCATCCATCTTGATTTTAAAGTTCATAATCCTTTTCGAAAGAAAAGGATAATAGTAAGACCAGCCCACACATAAAAACGGACGGTTTTTACCTTACTATAACCCAAAACAGTTTTTGAAATCAATATATTATTCTAATATTATGATAGTGTCTAAATACAAATAAATAGATTCTAGCAGAACGCTTGCATCTCACGCTCCACATATAGTATATAAACAAAACTGCGGGCCCTTATTGGAGATTGGATTCCGACCATGACAAGGTATGGAGGTTCCTGCCAATAGCGTATCTCTAGAGGCGAATACACTGGGTTCAACAAGAACGTCTTGCAACCTCGCCCACACATGACCGACCACTCATTTCGCTTGAGTTATCGAATGTATATCACCAATGGTTGGGCTCAAACCACCATTTCCCGAAATGGACAACATCGAAATAGATTAAAGAATGAAATGGATTTTCTCTAGATAGGTGATTATACAGCCTAATGGGAGCGACCCACATAGCCATGCTGCCTACCCGATTTTTTTGTCATTTCTTGGTTGATGAGGCTTGAGGTTTTAATCGACTTTTGGAATATCTGGCCACCGTTCACATCATCCACACCAGTCATCCAGGAACAGGATGAACCGAAGACACCCTCCTACTACATCCTAAGAATCACCCTAAAGATCAGTAGCGAGTAGTCCTTGCAATCCATAGATTCCGACCACGACAAAATCACAGTATATCTCTAGGGATCAGCTAGAGATTTTAAGTAACTCTTCCATTTTATGAAGATCTATGGTCTTCGATTGCTCCATCTCGATCAACATCTTCGACGTATTCGTATTTATTGGTCAGAATGGTTTTCGAATATAAATTCGTTCCTGGTCTTCCCGTACCAATTACGTTGGTCAGATTTTGATAGTCGGTTGTTTAACTATCAAAATAAACAACCATAAAAATAAAATAGATCCATTGGTTTAGTGTATAGCGTCACTTGGCCATTAAAATAGTATATCACTTGTAATACCAAAATAATATCTCAGTTTTAATATATAGATATTCTCAAATCATTGTATTAATATACTCAGTAAAATATCTTAAAACAATATCCAAATTCTTGTTAACTACCATTTCAAAAAATTTTCTATAACATTATTTATTATCTATAATTGGGAAATCGATTCATCTTATCCTTTTAAACAATCGTTACGATATCTCCTTTTGATTCGTTATTTGAACACCATAATCGTCATTTTCCTATTTAGGATAAACCCATCCCAAATCTCATTTCCTTACATTTTAAAATATCATTTTATCATCACAAATCTACTTATATTTATTCCTTTACTATGGAAATATTATTTCATACTCAAGCCCCCTTGTACTTCTGCTACTTTGGAAATATCAATATACATTTCTTCAAATTCTTTTATTTCCTTTATTTTGAAATCTCGTTATCTATCCTCAATTCTTTCAAATAATGTTGCATCATACCTTCTCAAAATAAATCTCTTCTAACATCTTACCATTACAATTAATATCATTTTTCGATAATCCTGAAGTCGTTCAAGTTGGGGTATTTTAAATACCTCTCAGACCTTGATCAACATCATTCTTATCTTAAGATAAATATGAATTGTAATTCAAAAACCCATATCCATTCTAATACTAACAGTTACCATTTCATTATTTAAAATATGGTTTCGTAAACCTTCTTACTTTTGAAATCTCCCCTTTTAAATATATTATTATTACTAAATCCATTGATTTAGTAAATGATTGATAAATCACCAACCTTTAAATTTTAACTTCTTTAAAGTATTTATTTAATTACTCGGATCTTTATTGTAAATTATATTACTCGACCTTTTCCAAATTAAATTACAATAAGCCTTTTCTAAACTTTTTTTTAATCATTTCCCTTTGGAAATCTTATTTCAAAAACTCATCCATTCTGCTTAATACCATCATTATGTAACGTTAATTTAAAATTAACGCTTTAACTTCCCACCTTTTTTGTTAATCTCATTTATACAACTTTGGTTTAATATAAACTCTTTTCGTCTCGAGTTCCCCTTCTTAATTCAAATAGTTATTTTAAGCCTATCGCAATTTCTTAAATTTTTTATAACTTAACTGACCCAACACGGTTTAAATATAAACCCGTTCATAAACTCTCTTTGAAATTCGATTTATATTCATTACTGACTTCGATTTGTACTTAAAAATAATTAATCTGAGTTATTAATTGTTACATAAATGCTTACCCACTTGTTTAACAATTCTAGTAATATAACAAATAGCTTTATCAACCATTTCATAGTTAAGCTGAGGCACGTGCTTAGCACACGACATATTTTGGTAAATCATTTACTAATTAAGATGAGACGTGTGTGTCGCACACGGTAGACTTTGGTAAATCATTTCATAGTTAAGAGGAGGCACGTGCTTCGCATACGACATATTTTGGTAAGTCATTTACTAATTAAGATGAGACGTGCATGTCGCACACGGTAGACTTTGGTAAATCATTTCATAGTTAAGATGAGGCACGTGCGTCGCACACGGTAAATCTTGGTAAATCATTCTTTATAAAAACGACGTATAATTTAGGCCATCTACTACCAAGTCCTCAACCAATATTTCACATTGGTTAATATCAAGGGTTCAACAACCAATAATCAATTCATCATCCAATCAGATTGGTTAAACAATACAGGTGATATAACATGGAAATAAACGATAAGTTTAAGGGATCTGGGTTGATTCCTCCAACCCATTCTTCCCTGTATTAAGTACGACAATTTATAATAAACATGAATAATTAATTCAACTAGTAACGATCAACAACCAACAATCCAAGCATTCCATTCAATTACAAACGTTTATATTATTATAAACGTAACCAACGAGGTAAGTTACCTCGATTGGAAATAATCGTTAAAAATAACGATTTCGTTTCTTTTAAATTAAACAATGTTTAATTTAAATACTCGATATAACAATATTTTAACTGCCACCAAACAATCAGCAATCAACCAATATTCAGCAAACATAGCACACCAACGATAAACCCGACTTATAATGATTATAAGTAGGGAACTGAATGAGTTAACTCACCTTGGTTTCTGTCCGTTGTTAAAACACTTTGCTTCAATTAAATTAAACAAGTGTTTAATTTAACTGGATTTTATAGTTGATTCCAATCACGTTCGATTCTGCTTCAGAATGCAGTGCTCGTCAAGATGATTTCAACCAAACTGGTTCAGTCGCTTACCCTAGGTTCCTGCGATTCCAACGTACCATGAATCGTCAAATTTTGATAATGAAATAAGAAGTTATTAACACCATACAATTAAATTAATATAATTTCTTTTAAATGCAAATTTAATTTTTGCCTAATTACGTTTGTGATACGAAAATCTCCCCCTCTAAGTCCACTATGGCGTGTATTGCATTTCAATGTGTAGTGTTTATCAAGTAAAACAAAGCCAATTAAAATTTAAATCTAGGCCTTACTTATTTAGCCGGTTCATCATTTCTTAAACCCATACCAAGCAGTGTCTCTTCTTTCCATTTAGAAGTTGGAACCAGCTGAAGCCTATATGAGAACGTCGCATCTCCCCTCACATTCCTATTCTTCCATGCTACTTCGCCACTGTCCATTTGGGCCATTTCTGTTCACGTTATATTTTTTTTCATTTCGTTTTTTATATAAAAGCCCAACGGTCCAAAACCTGCTACTTACTTCAGCCCAAATCCCACGTCACTGCGCCCCCATGCTACAGTATCCATTTCTTCCCCAACCTCGCTATAAAGATAATCCGCCTGCCACTGTATTGCTTCCCCACATTATCCATTTCAGTCCCCCTGCTGCTCCCGTGGAACACAATACACCATTCTCTCCATGCACCCAGACTTCTCCACGTCTCTTTCCATACGTACACTCGTGCAACCCTCCTCTAATACCCAACTTCGCCACTACAACCTCACGGCGAACTCCCCACAGCCTTTGCCTCCGACGTTCAACTCTGGGACACCCCCTTACGACCGTCCTTCTGCCATCTTTGACTACCCAGATTCTACCATCCTTTACGTGGCCATCAGTAACTTAACCGAGGACTGCAGTTTCTCTCTGCCACAGCTCCGTCTCTCATTTCCCTTAAGCATCGTTCAACACCACTGCCTGAGGGCAGAGTACCTGAAGCATGCGCAACCCTCGACTTAGCTCGTACCAATTCACTGCAACTTGTGGCTAACTTCTCCTTCTCATGAAAACTGCAGCAGTCGTTTATATGTGCGGCTTCTCTCTCTTTTTGGTTGTAGTTTTTCTCCTAACGTTTTTGGCACTTTTTCTTTTACTGTATGTTTCGTTAGCTTTGCTGGAATGATAAAATGACCGGGGTGACATGCCCTATTTATAACAGGAAGGTCCGTGTTTATCACGGAATGAAGTTTGGTCATCACACAAACAAGATTTGGGGAGCAAGGTATTGATAGTAGATAACTGTATTGGTAGGCAGGAGGTAGCTCGGATTTCCCTCTTTTCCAATGTTTTACTGGATACTGGGTTAAAACAAGTCATGGTAGTAGCTGTATGTACTAAACTTAGGGTAGGCATGGGCGTGCTGTGTATTTTCATTGTTCAGTATACATGTGAGAAGCTGCATAGAGGAGCTGTGCTATGTCTTTACTTTTCAATGGTAGGTTGGTGGAATGGACATGCTGAGTTTTCATATTGGTGGTGGCATGGGTGACTTTCGTTTATAGGGTGTACGCATGCATGTGAATTAGGAAGTGAGAGGCTTGCAGAAATACTTCTCACGACAGAAATAGGGGTAGTGTAGGTAGAAGAAAATAAGATTGGCTGTCATTGCAAATTTCTTTCCTGTTAAGTCTTGTGTGCGGTTTTATGTGGAGTAGGAAAGGCTTGGTTGTCTTTTCCCTTTTCCTATTAGATATGTACAAGTCTTTGGCATAGGATAGGATATAGTATTTGAGGGTAGTCTGTGTTTTTGCATTGAAAAAAAAAAGTAGTTTCAATTTTATACGCCTACCGCCGTTCAATGTGGACTGTAAAATTTGCACCAATAAACACAATCTTCAAAAATTACGAAAATGGTCGCCATGGTATAATTTGACATTACGGTCTTAATGAAACTAATTTTGTTGAAAACGGTGTCCGTTTGCAAAAACAATGCTATCCAGATCACAATTTATCCATCAGTTTATCCTTAAATTTCGTCTATCGAAAAAAAAACTCTGTTCGGCTCCAGACTGGAAACCTAGCAATAATTAATTATACATATTCCCATAAAGTTCGTTTCTTCGAAAACGGAGGTCGTTTGGAAAACAAATATCCATACAGCTTATATAATATTATAAATTAAATCTAAAATAATTAATTTAAATAAATAATAAATATTATTTATTGAATATATGTAAATAAAATAATTTATTCTTTAAATTCATCGTTATGAAATTATAACTCAATACTAGTATCTTCAAGTTAAACGATACCCAAATATATGGAAATTTCTTTTTAAACAAATTTAATAAACGTTATAATTTATAAACAATTTCCATAGCGACTTTCTCAAAATTTGATTTGGCCATAACTTACAACATATGAGCTGAAATCTCGAATTATCTCTTCCATTAGAAAATTATAACCAATACGATCCTAACGTGTCTGGTTTTACAAAATTCCGACTTAAAACGGATTCTGTATATTCAATTGAAGTTCAAAACTCAATATTACGAACTACCGCGCCGTTACGAGTTTGTTTTATATTAAATATACATATAAACATTTAATCATCGTTTAATCACGAATTCAACAATAAAATTCATTAATATAATATTTAAATTCAATTCAAATATTCGAATTTAGATAGCCGAAAAATCCGGGTCGTTACAATAACGCATTATTCAAATAGTTTGGTGATGCAAGCGGCGCATACCGATTTTATATATCATCTTCTACAGCGTTGATTTTGGAAGTGCCTTCGTGAATGGATCTACTGGATTTTCTTGAGATTGGATTTGCTTCACTTCTATCTTATCGTCCCTTTTTGGAGCTGATGTGTGAAAAAGAATTTAGGAGAAATGTGTTTTGTCCTATCACCCTTGATATATCCTACTTGAATCTGAGCTACACATGCTGCGTTGTCTTCATAAATAATTGATCTTCCTGTAGTTGAGGCAAGTTGACATGTGCTTAGAATATGTTCAATTAATTATCTTAAACTAACACATTCTTCACTTGCTTCATGTAGTGCTAGTATTTCAAAATGATTGGATGATGTTACTACCAATGTTTGCTTTGTAGATCTCCATGAAATAGCTGCATTGTTGTTTGTAAACACATATCCATTTTGTGATTTTGCTTTATGTGGATCAGAAAGGTAACTTTAACACTCCTCCTTGAATATGTGTCTTCAAATTCTTGAATTCTCTTATAGTAGCTTGAAATTATCCCCTTTGAAAGATTATTGCTCCCCCTCAAAGTATATTGCTTGCAAATATCTATTCGGGTGACATAGGTATTGTTTGATGCCTCGCTAAAAACCTCTATTAGAAATCCTAATGGGAAAAACCTCGATCGAGGAAAAGGTTGCAACTCTTGAAATTGTAAATACCATATTAAAACGATATTTCTTCTAAGAGTTCAATACTTTAGGATCTATGTAATGCCTCTTTAAAACCTTACTAAGAAAAACCCTATGGGAAAAATCTTAGTGAAGGAAAACGAGTACAAAAACTTATTTTCAACAATTTACTACATAAAATGTCGAATGATACTTCTACATCAATATAATTCTTCATTAAAAACCTTACAAAGGAAAACCTAGTGTGAAGAACCTTAGTTAAGTATAAAAACATATATTAACTTAAATAACATATTTGACATGTTATTCCTTGATGTGGTGCTTGATTCTTCCAGATCAAGATAATGCCTCATTAAAACTTTCAAATATTACTTTGAGGATGATACTTCTGGATCCATAAATATGCATCTCATTGACAATATTACTCAAATAAATTTTGTATAGAAAATACAATCAAGAGATAATAATCTTTAGTCTTCATACTTTCGATGTTCATCATTTATTAACATTTGCCTCATTCAAACCTTCACAATGGAAAACCCTATGGGAAAAAACCATAGTGAAGGAAAAGAGTACAACATCACAAGATAATTCTTAATGAACTTTCTTTAAAAACTTTTGTGTGCATTTTCATGCTTCAGACATGTTTTTTTATTTAAAGCACCTTTTGTTTGCGCTTGCTTGCTATACACTTCGAGTGTTAACAATTTTCTGCTTCAATCAGGTTTGCACACTGCAATACATTTGTAATTAACAATAATAGTTTCATTACAACAATACTTAAAAGTAGAAAGTAATATACTCATCTTGAATTATATCAAGATTTTCATTACAACAATACTTAGAGGCATGTTGTAATCTATATTCTATGTTTGCATTCTTTATAATTACTAAAGTTATTTATATTCTTCAGGAACCTGTACACTTCAACGAATTTTGCATATTGCAACTATACTCAAAAGTATATTAAATGTTTTATTACAACAATACTTAAAAGCAGGAAATAATCTAGTCATCATGAATTATATCATGATTTTCGTTATAATAATACTTAAAAGAATGTTGTAATCAACTCTCTTTGTTCTTTATATTCTATATAACCAACAAAGTAGATTATGTTTTTCAGGAACTAATATTCTTTCATCATTTTGTGTGATTTAACAAATACTCATACCTTCGAGGTTTATTCACTACTTTGCGGACTACAGGTCCATATTTCTCAATCAGAGAAGGATTCATGGTGGCCAATCATGATTTAACATAAACGCTTTACTTTTTATAATTTTATCATCGATGATATATATTGTCAGTTCTAGATATAATTTATTGAGATCTCTTTATTTATCTATTTTGGGTACCTAAGCCACTTCTGGGGTTATTTGACAACCATGTCATGGATCTCTTCAACAGATTTCTTAGGTGTTTCTTCAAGAACACCCACCTCCTTCATCTGGCATCTTTATTACTTACTTCATAAGTATTTCAAACTGATTTTTAAACCAATCTTTAAATGTGGTTTATGCATTTTGATCCTTCAGGGATTCAAATATATTGAAGCAAGTCTACAAGGGATATTATTTATAATTTATTCATGTGTCAATTATTTAACACTGATACTCAAAATGAAATTGTATCCCATTATCCTCCCCCTCAATGTTGACAAATATTGTCACACTAAATAATAATCATCATGAGATTTTCATTTTGATCAATTATCGCATTGCTGCTATCAAATATATTATATGTATATCAGTTGTAGGAGGATAACCCTTTAATTAGTCGATAAGATGCATCCAATTTTTTTGACTACTTATTCTCTTTCATTGATCTAGCAATATTGGAGGAATTTTCTTATTATACAGATCATTTGAATACACATATGACTTCAGGTCATTCAACATTCATGTTGATTAAAATTTAGATCACTAAATAATATTTATGCATAATCTATAAAATAAGCTTATAACAAACTTCAGGTTATTGGTTAAATATTTACAGATATGAATATATAAATACGTGCATCCACGTATTATAAATTTGCATAGTCTTTCTTATTTAAATTAGTGATTTTAGAATAAATTATTACAAAGATCAAACTATTGATTTCAATGTATTGATCAATGTCATTACAAATTCTTCAGGATCGTATGATAATGTTCAAAACTTCTTGTTTGAAAACATATCGAACTTCTAGTCCAAATAAATATATGAACAACTTCAAGTTGTTAAGTTGATGGAGTTTTAATATCGCTTCTGGGATATTCCATAAACACCATTTGTGGAGTTTTAATACATATTTTCTCTTTTAGGAAAAATTTATGAACTTTTCTACAAATATTTATCACTTTTAATTGTAAAAATATCTTCTGGAGATATTTTATTATTTTCAAATAAACAGATCTCTTCTAGAGATATCTTACCATTTCCAAATATACAAATATCCTCTAAAGATATTTTGTTATCATCGCTTCTAGGATGAACTTATCTCCTCCAGAGATAAATATATACAAACTGTTGAAATGTCATATCAATATACAAAAATACATATCAAACTTCAAATGCAGTAAAAAAATTAGATGCATTAAATAGAAATAAATTCAAGAAAAGAAATCACTACTTATGGAGTGTATGATATTCCTTAAGGGAACATATCTTTTATTTATGTACTGCAATGCAACAAATAAAAAAATCTCTAACATCACTTCTAGGATGTTGGATTTTCTATATAAAAATAAATCTCTAGAACATCTCTTCAAGATATTAATATGCATATTGTATCTTCAGGATATTCAGTTAATATAAATTGTACATGAAATATGTCAGTTAGATGAAACTCGTCTAGAGATTTTCTATTGAATCCAATGTTATTGTCACATATTATGTGTAATTCTCTTTTAACTTCTTCTGGAAGTACAATCTTTTCATGTCACAACATCGAGAAAGCTTCGGGTTTCTATTTCTTGAGTATTATGATTTATTTATTTACTTTAACTTCTTTAGGAAGTAAAATCTTATCATTTTACATAATTTCAACATACCTTCAGGCTACTTATTCATGAACTTCAAGTTCATTATTTTATTTTTATTTTTTATGAACTTCGGGTTCTCAAATTATGTGTAAACTTCTTGTTTAGAAGCTTATAAATTTTGACAAGTTAAGAAAAATATTGATATGAATTCAAGACTTCATGTCTTGGGTTTTGAGTTGTACAACTCCTTGTTAGAATAATTTCTTCACACAACTTCAGGTTGTTGTTGAACCTATTTCTTCCATTATATCATATATTACTTGCCAAATAAATACAGAAAAAAAATTCATACTTATATCCATATTCTGAGCATGAACATATAACATTTAATTTACGATAACCAATGCATTTATGGTAATAGTAACTACAATTAACATTTATATGGCCTAGGATATAACTATTGTCACAGTAAAATGATTTCATTGCAAATATATAAATCAATTGAGAAATAGTACTTAAAGTAACACAATTTCATCTCATGTTTAAACTCAATATTACTAAATGATAAAATTAAAATGAATATATTAATAATGACATTTATTTTTCAATAATTAGATTTCCTAAAATAAATATCTCTTCTTGATATATATATATATATATGTATATATATCTATATAATCTTCATACAAATATAATAGCATCTTCAGGATGCAACAAATCTTACATTTGTAATTTTAGCAAATAAGATATATTGCATAAAAGATTTTTATCTCAAACAACAAATGCATCCAACAATTCATGGAAACTCAAAAAAAAAAAAAAAAATGACTATAAAGGAATTACAAGTTCTTAACTTTTATTTCAAATACTAAAAATTAAGTTTGTTGTGTATGCTTTCATTAATATTTCCATTCACTTCAGGTGATAAATCAAAAATAACTTCAATAAATGAAAGCTTTTCTTTTTCTTCTTCATTGCTTTTTCAAATCCTTTTCTATTACATGTCATTTGCTATAAGCAAAAATTATATGCAGTTACATGCTTTGAGGCTTTTATTTCATCTTTCTCGTTTGCATCTGAACTTCAGGTTCTTCATTTGCATATGAACTTCTTCCTCATTTGCATATGAACTTCAGAATCCTCATTTGCATATGAACTTCAGGTTCCTTATTTGCATATGAACTACAGAATCCTCATTTGCATATGAACTTCAGGTTCCTTATCTGCATATGAATTTCAGGTTCCTTATTTGCATATGAACTTCAGGTTCTACATTTTGCATATGAACTTCAGGTTCCTCATTTGCATACGAACTTCAGGTTCCTTATTTGCGTATGAACTTTAGGTTCCTCATTTGCATATGAACTTCGGGTTCCTCATTTGAAAAAATTTGTCTACATTATAAGTTTTCAATTTCACTTCCGATGATAAATCAATATTGATATTGAGTTTAAATGCTACATCATCATATTTTATACCCATAATACTATTGGGTGTACATAAAAAAATAATCATACATACTTTATCTTCAGTCTATCCAAAAGAATTACATATGAAAAGTATAGTAGATCGTAAAGGACAAAACTAGATCTATCTCTACATCGTCAATAATGTAAATAATACAAATACAATCGAATCTCCATCAAATTGGATTTGGAAAATTCAAAATTAGATCCGTAAAGAAGTGAAAGAATACATCCACACATATTTAGGATCAACAAAAATAATTAGATCTAAAAAGTTAGATCCATTAGAATATAATATAGATCTAAAAAAAAGAGATATAGAAGTTTAAGTCAGATCTAAAAGAACAGAAGATATGACAAATTCATAGATCCATTGATCAAATATTCTCAAATAGAAAATAATTGTATAACAAATATATAAATCCATGAATTGATATCTTCAAAAAAAAAATAATACTTACATGATAGATATATAGATATAGATCTAGAATATTTCAAACAATAGCTCTAATAGAATCTCGTGCTGATAACGTGTTGTAAACAGTATACAATTAGAAAGCCATTAGAGGAGGAGAAATAAGATACTTTTATTCATTTCCAAAATTAGTACACTATTTACCTTACATGAGCTCCTTATATAAAGGCTTGGGAGCTTGGAGTAAACTTATCCCACAATGTGGGACTAAACAGAATATAACAAAAGTATATTCACTCATATATATTACAACAAGTCCCTTCTAATCAAATTAATTCTATTATTTTAACTTCCATTTGTTTTACTATTGTTATTTTACTTTATTGGTTCTTATATATTTATATATAATATAAGTAAATTTATTATATAAATTTTCCTAAGTGGAGTTACAACATTTATTCCTATCCGTTTTTAAATTGTAACCACTTGACATTTATTTTCTTATTAATTTCGCCTACAACATTCATGGTTACAATCTTAATTTCCCTTTTATTTGTAACCTTTTGAATCACAGCAATCAACTCCACATTTATTACTAATATACATAAAGGTTACAAAACATTTATTTCCATTTACTATGGGAAATTCTCTTATACACCCTCCATAAATGGAAAAAACTTCAAATTCAACTTATAATATGTGTTTACCTAATTAACAATAGTATGGTGCTAAGGGCACCCCAAAATATTCTTCCTAATACCGCTACTAAAAAATACCACAAGAATGATCGTTACACTCTTCTTAATACCATACTAAAAAATAGGGGTTACCACACCATCGTTACCTTACTTCCCTCTCGTCTTTTATTCGTTATCTTTCATTCCATTTTGAAACCCTAGTTCTTTAATCGATCGATCAACGATAATGACGCCGCAATAATGTCGAGAAAGAAGAGTGCGTGCCTAAATACACAAAAGCTGTGAATAAGGTTTGAATTAAGCAAACTAGAAGAGAAAGTGAGAGACTATGGTTTCAAACGGTAAAAATTTGCATTTTCCCGCAGGAATAATAAGTAGACAATGATAATCTTGATTAGGGTTTTTATATTAGGGCTTACTACATGATTAGTTCGACAAATACTTGTTCAGTGAGAGATTAGAATGAAGGGGTAATGTGGTATTAAGAAGCATACAAAATTTAATAAGTTTTATTTTTTTAATTGCGGTATTAGAAAGAGTATTTTGGGGTGCTCTTAACACCACACTAATAATAATAACGTCATTTACGTATATTTTCGGGTGGATGGTAGCGCGACAATTACGTAGTTACTAGTTATTTTAAATTCTTATTATTTTACATTCTAGCCTAAATTAATGACTAGAAAAATCTTTTTGTGTTCAGTCTTACAGAGGTTTAAAATCTTGTGAAAGGGCTATTTACTATAATTCTTGTAAATTTTTGCCCAAACAATTCAAAGAGGAAATATTGACATGTATCAAACCACAAGAAACATGTAATATTTTATTTGGAATAGATGATGTAAACCGCGTACAAAATATGTGAATGTACACATCTCTTCCTATAGGATTGTTAATATTTCTTGCAAATTTCAAACAGTGTTTTTTTTATTTAAAAAGAACAAAAAGGGTAATTTACGAAAATCAAGCAAAAACACCAAACAATACCAAACACAAATAATTTATAATTCTAAGATAGAAAACTGGACAGATCATACAAATTACTCCCAATCCTACAAATTTGGAATAAACAACCAAAAAATATATAAATATTAAGGGACTGATTTCCAATTCAGGGTGTTTAAAATAAACCCAAGATATAAAATTATATGCAAGAAATGAATATTATAACTAAAAGCTTAAAACACACATCAGATCTATAAACATTCAAATTCATATTAACACCAACGAAGTAAATCTAATTTTTTTAGGTGTACAAATTTAGATTAACACAAACCAAATAAATTTGGTATTATTAACAACGAATAGATTTCTCGTTCACTTGAAAGCCATTCCAAATCCAAATTGAAATACAACTTTTAGGCTTACATTTCCAAATACCTATGGATCTATAATATGTATAAAAAGAGGATATGTATACATATTTATATTTACAGATCTGAAAAGAATTGGAAAAAGGGAAAAGGAAAAAGGAAAAAGACTAAATATCTAATACGCTAATTCTAACCTTTACTCATATTTCAAGATTCTTCTTCTCTAATTCTCGTTTTTTCTGAAAGAAAGCTGATTTACATTTTAGAAGCTTTGGAGGAGAATATAAAAGTGAAAATGACAGAGTTTCGCCGCTGCCTCCAGAAAATATGAACAAAGAGTGGAGGTCTAGGCCTTTAATTATAAATACTTAATTGACCAACTATTAGATTTAAATTAATTAAAATTCCGTTATAAATAATATAACTTAAAACCTTAGCCACCACAAGAGGCTACGACCAATAGATCGCAAGGGCGGTCTATCGCCTTGTCGATTTGTCTCCTATGGAGACGGAATGATCAATGGTAGGGTTTAATTAATGTATTTATCAATAGCTTGGTTAATTATTTCTGTCCATTTTCGTATTTTATCCGTAATTTTTTCAAACGGACTCTGTTCGCGAAGTTCTAAACATGAAAGTTGACCAGAGTTCTGTCAGGTACGCAATGGTGTAAGCTTCATGATTAAATTCCATCATTTGCTCAAATTCTATTTTTGAAATATAACTAAATAACTAATTTAATTAATGCCAAATTACGGGGTGTTACAACTACCATAGTGCACGCAATGAGGCAAAACACAAAACAAGATCTATCTCGGTTTTGGCCATATTCAGGCCATATGCGTGGTAACCTCTATGTTGCCTACACAATAAAAAATCATTTTGGGCTTTAACGGCAGAATGCAGTGCTCTTAGTAGTTCTTAACATTACCCTATAAAGATTTAACTAGAAGGATCATACATTATATTTTTTTTTGACGTTTTTGCCCCAATTATTGTGAACACTAACCAGCGTTTGAATCCGCAGACATACATGTGATTTTATGTAGTTAGCAAGACTTGTTTAGTTTCAATACTAATTCTTACCTCAACTGGCCATGACTCGTCAATTGACATCCAATTTATATACCTTATTCTTTTTACTCCACTTTTATTTCTTCAATATTTTTTTTGCAAAATATCGATTCCAAAGACTAACTTTCCAGTTTTCATGTAAACTGCCAAGTTGCCTTCTAAAAGTTTAGTACTAGGGTTCAAAAAAGGGAAGAAAAACACTTCTTTAGTTGCAAACTTTAGGCCTTCGGCTTTGATGGCTGATTCGGTCCTTTAAGTATTTTACATTTATAGTTTGTAAATTCACTATTTTTCCAGTTTTCGAGTTCTACTTTATAAAAGGAGTAAGATACAAAATTAAACCTTCTATGCCAAAAAAAGATACAAAATTAAACATACAAATTGTGATTCGTTGAATATGTTTATTTTTACGGAAAAGATAAAATTCAAATAAAATCTAATGATTGAGATTTCTATTCTCCACTCGATTTCCTCCTTCCACACCCCGCAAGTTAAATTTATGTTTCAAGTACAAAAATATCATGTACGCATTGCCTACAAAACAGGGTGGGAAAGGGAGAAAGCAGGGTGAGAACGGGAAAAGTGAATCGATGGGGTGTGTAAGGAGGAAATTGGGAGAGAATAGAAATACTCATAGGCTTTTACATCCCTAAACAATAAACAAAAGCAGTACGCTTTTAGTCCGACTAGTAGGTCCGTTGAGCATTTTAAGTGCCCGGCCCACACATTTGACCTGATCCCACAGAATTGCCTGGCCGTCCACAATAACCGAGAAGAGATAAAAGATCAATTTAAACAATTCAGAATTCACTGCTTCAAATTCTTTAGTAAACATAAAAAGATGGCTATCCCCACACAAGGTCAGTACTCCATTTTTTCCATTTTATAATCTGCCCTCATCGTTAGTTTTCAATATAGATTGTCATCGTGTTTTATATTTCCTATTCTCAAGTTCCAGTTGTTAAAATTTTGATTTTGATTTTTGTTCCATCTTAGTTTAATATGCGTGTGGTTATAACTTACAGATATGTGTATGTTTCGTGCCCTGCGCTAGCTCATACGTTTGAAAAATGGGTATTGATTTGGTACTTAGAAACCGATTTTGAGGAACATGCAAATAATATCAATTTACTCAGTTCGTATGCATTGTTTGTTTGCATTGGTGCATTCATCTGTGTGACATGTGGTATTATTTTTGATAAATGAATCAAATTTTACATTATTCCCTTGCAGCTATTTTTAGGGAGGAATAGATGCTATGAAATATCTTAGTGCTTATCCTTTAAAATGAGAATATAATCCGTACCAAATTGGAACTCCTCACAACAAGATCTGTAGAATTTTTCTTTCTTCCAAGTTACTTGCCGTTGCAAGTTCTGAGCCAACCTTAGCAACGAAGATGGATTATTTGTCCCAAGGTTCTTAATACTGCCTTATGTTTTTGTTCATTTTTTATTTCTTGATAGATTGGATATTAGCATTCAACTATTCATTAAGCCATACAGTTTTTGAACTGATGAATAAATTCTCCATAATGACAAAATAACAGTTATGTAATTTAGACGTTCACTGTTTTTAATATGAATTTAGAATTTATCGCAGTTATAGTGGTTTAGAGGTATTTGATAGTACTCTTAGATATTTTTTTCTTCTTCTTCTTTTTATCTTTCCAGTGTTTACTTTTGTTTATTTAAGCTCAGTACCTCGTTGGTTTGTCATGCAAGTGATATTTAGTGCTCTTAGTTTGTCTCAAAGAATATTTTGCTTTGTAGCCTTGGATATATGTATTAATCATTCTGAAGGCAGATGATATGGCTAGGCTTAGGGAGTAGTTGATATGGACTGATTTAGGTGCATGAATTGCTAGGCGTACAAAAAGTATCACATGTTTGGCATGAACTTAGGATTATATCATATTCTAGAAACCTATTAGCTGTCCAAATGCTTTTCAGCTTTTTTATATAATCAGAATACAAAGTTGCAGTACTAAGATTATGTGATGGATAATGGATATAGTAGGATGAAATGAATGAAAGTTGCAAGCAGGTTATCAATTGATTTATCTTCTATTTACAAATTTTCTCTTAAGCCTCTTCCTTGTTCCTCTTCTTCAACTCTATTCTCTCATCTCCATTCATCTATTTCTGAAATTATAACCAAACCCTATCAGCAGAGTGTGGTATATTTATGCAATGGAAATACAAATGTTCAGATGTTTACGGTTAAGCAACTAATTTATATATACCAACTAAACGCAAATCCTCACACATATTTTAATGATGAAACTTCCTACATCAATTTCCTACAAACCACAGACAGTTATACATCCATTGGATTCATTTTTTTTTGTAAAGTTCACCCTATAAATTTGTTATGATCAATCAAGGACCTAACAGTTCATATAATTTTCAATAGAAGGCACAGTTTCAATGAAACAACCAACATCAAAGAAGCGGTGGCACTGGTGGCTCATGGTCATAGTCAACATATTATTTCTTTTAGTTGGTCAAACCGCGGCCATGCTTCTTGGTAGATTCTACTATGATCAGGGTGGAAACAGCAAATGGATGTCAACCATAGTTCAAACTGCTGCATTTCCAGTCCTTTACATTCCACTCATTTTCACTCACTCTAAAGACAGCACTACCTCAACTAAAGCTCCAATTGCCAAAATATCCATTATATACATTGCTTTAGGAGTCATCATAGCCTTGGACAACTTAATGTATTCTTATGGCTTGCTTTATCTCCCTGCCTCAACTTATGCTCTGGTTTGTGCAACACAGTTAGCCTTCAATGCTGTATTTGCTTACTTTCTCAATTCTCAGAAATTCACTCCGATGATATTGAACTCAGTGGTGCTTCTCACATTTTCTGCTGCTCTTCTTGGAATAGATGAAAAAGGTGAAAATGATTCTTCTTCATCAAATATTCCTAAAGGAAAATATGTTATTGGTGTATTACTCACGATTGGTGCTTCTGCTGGTTACTCATTTACCCTCTCTTTAATGCAACTAACGTTCCAGAAAGTATTAAAGAAGGAAAATTTCTCGGTTGTGTTGGAAATGCAGATATACACTGCATTGGTAGCTACGTGTGGTTCGGTAATTGGATTATTTGCTAGTGGGGAACATAAAACTTTACACGATGAAATGGCTGGATTTAGCAAAGGGAAAGTGAGTTATATAATGACATTGGTCTGGACTGGGATTTCTTGGCAGGTTGCTTCTGTTGGAGTTGTGGGACTAATATTTATGGTTTCTTCACTTTTTTCGAATGTAATTAGTACATTAGCGTTCCCAGTTGTGCCAGTATTTGCGGTTATCTTCTTTCATGATAAAATGGATGGATTCAAAGTAATGGCAATGCTTATAGCGATTTGGGGATTTGTTTCATACATCTATCAGCAATATCTTGATGATTTCAGAGCAAAAAAGACAGTTGATGATGTGGAGGATCCCTCCTAGAGCGCAACTGCATCTTGCTGATAGCCTGCGATCCATAGTAAAGTTTGTAGGTAAAATTTGATATATTTTATAAATTAAGATTAGGATCCTTTGTGGTGGGAGTAAAAATTTATTAACTTATTTTACCCATTTATCTCGTTTTGAGAATATAAAACATGCACGAGTTAGAATGAAAATTAGTTACTATTCTTTGTTTTGTTTATTTTTAATCACGGCAAGCTATTTTTCCATGTTCTGCTGCATTTTCACTTTTTGATTTGCCTTCATCATAGCAGCTCCAAAACAACCATATTACTAATGCTGCATTTTAGAAAGAGAATATCTTGTCATCCTAATTTTGGGTTTTGATTTGACTTCATAGTTTTGTTCAAATGCTGCAACTTCTGTCTGTAAATTTTTTTTGGGGGTTGTGTGTGTATGTGTTTGGGGGAGGGGGGGGGGGGGGTGTGGGGGGAGATGGTGGTTTTTCTGCAGAGATATTTTAAATGAGTATTAACTTGGTGTAAATAAAAAAAAACATTATGAAATAGAACAAAGAAATTGTTACGAATATCTTTTCTTTAAACCAATAACATTAGTTGATGTACCAACACTATTAGTACAATAAGCTTACATTATCCAATGCCAAAGGTACTTCACCAATGATTTGCTATAACGCCCAAAAGTGTTTTAGTCAAAATCTGCGGATCAGCTTTTCTACGGCTGTCATGTAATTCACGTCGAAATGAATACAGGAGACTTGCAAAATCCAACCGCACACGTAGCTTCCGCAGAAAATGACAAATGAAATCCCGGGCGAATTAGCATTTTCGAAATCTAAACTGTCCATAAAAAGTATTTTACTATTCTTCTACCTATTAATCTAAAACAATGCATATTTTTATATAATAAAAGATATTTTGATCAATCCTGGACACAACTTAAAGTTTTGCTTGAAAATAGATTTATATTTCTATTTTAATGTCAGTGATTTACCAACTTCTTTTTCAGTATACTTGTAAACAATTATTGGCGTAATCAAGTTGTACTTTCACTGCAGCTAAATTAAAAGATATTGATAAATCCTTTAGTAGATTTAACATTAATAACAAGTTTAACATTAAATCCATTAGTACATACTGTTAGTTGTATATATGTAATAAAAACTGTCATAGATGTAATGTAGGAAAAACAATTGCAAATCATTTACAAAACTGTGCAAATTGTTACTGAGATGATGTAGAAAACGTTTGTAAATCCTTTCCAAAACTGTGTCTTTTTGCAGAACTGTTTGCAAAGACTTTACAAAACCCTGTGCTTAATAAAAGCAGCAAACATAACAAGAAGAGAGAAATACAGGGTAATCAAACCATGCTGGAGATTTTGATGCTTGTCTTAGCAATCTTCTTAAAACTTTTATTTGCAAAGTTTTCCAAGATACAATAGAATCTATCTGCTTGAGATTGTAATGAGTATGTTTATCCTGTATTGAAAATGGCAGTGGATATTTTTAAGAAGATGAAGACTGGAATCCGAATATATGGAGAAAGCGATCAATATTCTTTGATTTTATAGTAGTGCTCATCTCTTTCGAACAATCATGCCTGTTCATTGGGTCGCACCCTTTATTGTTCACCGCTGTTGTCCACCAAAGATCGTGTCCGTTCATTTAAATTTTAACGTCAAAAGCCATGCTCGGTTCGGGCGACACACGTGTGTTTAATCATGAGATTTAGGTCCTCCACTTCGCAGAAAAGTACACAACCCTAAAGACTAATATAGGGATTATGAATTTATTATATATTCATAATTCTTGTTTTCAATTTGGCAACGTGGAACTAATGTATATTTCATCTACTTTTGAAATTACAACAATTACAGATTAAAACTTTTATCTATTGACAAAATTTGTCATTACCAACATAGTTATCAATGGCGCGCCATGGCGCACGGCGCGGCGCGGCGCAGCATTTGCGCCATTTTGGCTTATGGCGCGGCGAATATGAGAAGGCGCACGAAATGGCGCAAAAGGCGCGCGGCGCAAAAAAGGCGCACGGCGCAAAATGGCGCGCCTTTTGTTTATTTTTTTGTTTTTTGCTTGTTTTTGTTTATTTTTTCATTTTTTGCAGTTCACACAAGATTAATGTTGATCATATTATTGTGTTTGCTAACGTTTTGTATTTTGTTTTATTTATTTTGTAGGTTCTGATGGATTTTGAAAATATGATTGTTGAATCGGATTCAAATTTCTAGTTTATTAGTAATATGTATTATTATATTGGATTTTGAAACCTATGACGCTTGAAATTTTATGCTAATGATCTCAAATATGATGATGTTTCTTTTTGCAAAATAGTAAAAACTTTGATTGCACATGTTTTAGCAAAAAATACCGGATTTTTAATATTTTTTATTATATGTTAAATTAAAAAACAAAAGTGCGCCGTAAATCAGAAAGGCGCGCGCCATTTGCCGCGCCGCGCGCCAAGGCTCCGGACTGATGTTTCGCCTTTTTGCGCCGTGCGCCATTAATAACTATGATTACCAATCTTCAGAAATGATTTTCAATTTGATTTCTCGATATAATCCGTACAGTAATCCTGTAATACCATAATGGCCCTAGTATAGGTAGCTCACACTGAGTTCCTTAATCCTCAATGAAAAATATTGTAAAGGAAGCTATTTTAAAATTCAAGTGTACATAATTAATGACCAAAATATGATTCAGTACTGTAATTTAAGCAGAATACATAGTGTCAGACATAGGGGCTCTTTTAAGAATTTTAATTTCAAATGTTCTTATGGAGAAATAGATATACGAGTTTATGAAGCATACTGAATGCTTTGATTCCAAATATTCCAATGGAGAAATAGATGTATGAGAAATACAGAATGACGAGCCGAGGAAAAATGATTTTCATCTTAGTTTGGTTCAAAGTAACACTGAGCTCTGATTTTGGAAAAAGTTACACACACACACACACACACACACACACACACACTTTGTTCTACATGTTTTAAGTGCAGTGCTCTCACATATCTATATGATGCACACATCATAAACCACTTTACTTGGCTACCATATTGCCTTGGGAAGTTGCAGCATTCTACATTACATCTGAAAGTTTGTTTTACCATATATTTTAATCTGCAAACAGGTGCAAGACCCATATTTTCAATGTGATTGCAATGAAAGTTCTTGTGTCTATGATTATGTAAATTAAAGTCTTTATTCCCGAGAAATGGAAAATGCAAGACAAGTTGTATTTTACAAAAAAAAAAAATCGAGCCTTTTTATAAAAGAAAAAGTATATTCTATAAATTCTGGTAATGGTATGAAATAACGGTGTTGGTAAGAAAGCATGCTGTTAGGAATCACCAAGCCCGAATTTCCCTGCTCTCATACCCCCCCCCCCCCCAACCCCCCTTTCCCGGGGCCCCTATGCTAAAGTGTTCTAGGTTGAACAAAGGAATCATGAGGATCACTCAGTTGTTTTCAGCTTTGGAATTCTGGTAGGAGCTCTGAAACATCATCAGATTATATACCCGAAGACTTTGGCTAATGCAGTTTGCAATCTGATTAAATACTGACTGACGCTGGTATAGCTTATACTGCAACTTTTTGATACATGCTTATTTTTATTTGTTTTTTGAGTACTATTTTTTTCATTATCTTGGGTTTTTCTTTTGTAATTAATTGTTGAATATTACATCTTTTTGTCCATACATAAAATGTGGAAATTTAGAATAATCTAATGGTGTGGAGATTTATTGCCTCAATTGTGTTTTATATATCTTGCATCCCAGTAGGATTTTCAATTTCAAGGAAGTTTCAATAGTCTGAAGTAAAGAGAAGCAAATTATTCTACGATTGGAGGGGGTGATTTCATGTTTAGGCATTGTTATGCACGTACGTTTTGTTCGGTTTGTGAGGGACCAGGGTCTCTGTTGCTTTAGAACTTTGAATTGAAAGGGTTACAGCATTCTTAGACGTTGATCATTTTTCTAAGATGATCTCGACCACATTACAAAGTTGGATATCATTTCCTCACTTTGTAGAGTTTTTTAAACACAATCAAGTTTGTGTTTGTTTTGAGTGGAAAATGACTCAGTGCTTAATTGAACAAGTGATAAGAGGTTAACATATATTTATTTTCAAGTAATTTCATTAAGCTTTTCTGTCTTAGTTAAACAAGGATTTTTTCTTTTTAAAATCTTACTGTAAGTGTTGATCGCTTATTACATATTTTTCTATTATATTCACTAGGACGATCCCGTGCTACGCTCACGGAGGGTTTTCTTTTATTTTGACTGAATGAGTCGTATTTATATGCATCCACAGTTAAGAATTTTTGGTTTCATTGACAAAATTGCAATTTGTCGAAAAATTGCATATTAATTTTGGAAATTAATGCAGATAACATTATATGCTGATAAAGTGAAGAAAAAAAAAATGTACCACAGCAAATGATGCTATTTTTCATCTTAGTCGCCTTTATAATTTTCCAAATATCACTAAAACGAAAATGATCCAAAACATGGGATGAGAGGTAAAAGAAGGGAAACTAATAATATCATCTGCATTGTGCAATTCCATGTTTAAGTTGTTTGCACAGTACATGCGAGAAAAGAAAAGAACAGCCAAAAAAAAAAAAAAAAAAAAAAAAAAAAAAAAAACCTGCAACAGTCAGAATAAAGCCTTTTGGCAAGACACCATTGTATTTAATGCTCTTCAGATTTTTGCTTACATTTCCAGTTTCATCAGATGTAGCCTTGACAGCAAATTTTAGAGGTATAAGCTGAGGCAGGAAATTTTCAAAACAATCAAGGACATACTTTAGTTAATACAACAAAGCCAAATAATTAAAATTCAATAATATAACACACCACTAAAATAGAAGAGAACTGATAGCTTTTCTGTGAACTAAACACAATGAGACATCGATTGCATACTATACATTCTGATGCGTAGTAGAAGGCCATGTGTTAGTTAAAAGAACTTTGAACTCGTCACATCCAGTTGCAACATCTAACATTGTACATGAAAGCAATATTGCTTAACAAAACAAATTAAGTTTTCAAAGTATAATAAGCACTTAACTATTGTTGATAACGACTAAGAGGCATAAAACAAAAGGCAAAACTTCCCATTGGAATTGATTCTTGGAAGCGCTATTATATACATTACATGATATTTTATTTTTTGCCTAATTATAGCTTGAGTTAAGTCACTTATAAAACTTTTTTAACGACATGATTTGCATTCCTTCCTTATTTTTAGGAGTCCTCCTTTATTTTAAACCCTCCAATTCTAGATTCGTACATTTTGATAAAAAATCTTTCGCGTCTTCTAGCACCGTTGTATTATTATAGCACATTATATACACTGTGTATAAACGACGACATATTATTACTTGTTACCACATAACAAAAGAGGGAGAAAAAAAAAAGAAATTTAGTTTGAAAAACGAAGTTCATAACTTTTTTAATCTCAAGAACAACATTTTTAAAATTTAGTCCTAAAGACAACAAAATAAAATAAAACTATATAATATCAATATATGAAATGATTATGCAAAACTGATATTACGTACACTGTCCTCACCAATTTTTTGTCTTTATGGTATATTTACCTAAAAAGTTTGTCTATATCACTAAAAAATTAAGAGCATATCCTTAAGATTAAAAAACTGATGAATTTTGTGTTTTACACTATTTTCCTGTTTTTAAAATACAAGTCGGGTGTAAACTTAAATCGGACTAGATGCTAAGTAGTTTAATTACTTGTTCACTGATAAGATATTTATTATCAAAGTTGAATTATTGTAAACTGATATTTATTAAATATTTATTATGTATTTAATTATTGTAAGAGAATTTTATTGTGAAGGACACACTTCATAGCTTTTTCAAGCCCAAGGACAATCCATCAAAATTTATTTGTAAGGACAATGCCCACTGTAAAACTGATAACATAGATATTGTAAAACTGATGCTTAAAAACTGATAGCTAAATTCTAATACCATACACACTGTAAACTGATACTTAAAAGTTGATAGTCAAACTCTGATGTTATGCACACTAAAACTGATACCTAAAATTTGATGCTTTATCCTTTAGAATGAAATTTCAGTAGGTTGTCCTTATGGCTGAAAAGACCCATAACTTTGTTCTTGACATTATTTTCTTGTTATTGTAAACCATTCAATTAATTAAATAGTATAAATCATTCATATTCAATTGAATATTATAGTTGTTTAACCAAATATTATAAATTACACATTTTAAATTATACATTTTTAACCAAATACTGTAAATATAATTAAACACATCTTTAATTCAGTATTTATCTTTGCACATGAATTTGCAGCATAATTGTTCGGCCGCCCTGTTTGTGCGATCAGCTTGAATCCAATAGTGGCAATGCAAAAGGACATACAAGGCCAGGTATTCCATATGTTTCTTTCAAAAGTCAAGCAAGATAGTATGTTTTTATATACATCAAGCTACTATATTTTTCTACAGGCTAAACTGTAGGCAACCCAACTTTTGCTCTAATAGTAGCAAACAAAAAATAGCTTTCCATAGCATGCTTGTTGCATACTAACAATACACACATGGAAGAAGCATACCACGACCGAAAAATATTCTACTGAACCAAATGCAGTAAAATGTCTGGGCACTCCTGCTACTTTCTTCACATGTCAGCGTCAATTTTTCTGACGTAGTATAACGTCCTACCCCGAGATCCATATTAGCAAAGAGTATTTATAAGTAATGCTATCTTTTTATATGGAGAATAGAGCTTTCTAGAAGCGACCATCTGTAATATTGAATCAGACAAGTGTTAAACATACCGAGTCTTTTTCCCTTCACAGTTCGACATACTTAATCCATTTCTAATACACTACTACGATGGCTATAGGACTTATTCAGAACGAAACACAATATAAACAATATACACAAGTACAGAACAACAAAAAAAGGCATACAAATATATAAATACATCATGTACAATATGTCATAGTACATGCTAGTGGTTCGATAAGCCACTATACATGTGCATATACATCATTGTCCTCACGAAAAGAATTTACATCAATTTGTCTCGATAATCTACGATCTAACTACTACAAAAACTATGCCATCAAAAGGTCAAACAAGATATCCAAAGATGAACTGCAAAGCACTGCCAAAGAACCTAACCTGCAATTCGGTCCAACCCGAGCAATGAATACACGGATCAGTCTAACTTGAACTAAATAATCAGTATAAAGCGAGATAAAGGTATAATTCACTAAGGGGAACATTCCTTTAGTTCATAAAGGAATGAAATGATCTAGTTTACACAAGTTCTCACGATAGTACTTAAGATTACACCAAAGCGATACACAACGAGAGGTAAATTCACATATCACAGGTATTTCTTCCATAACAGGAACACAAGTGATATAACATAAAACCATATGTAAGAAACACAAAATCATAAGAATCACAGAAACACTGGAACTCTGACAAGAACTCAAATCCAGAAATGAAATCACTACATACATACACGAAAATCTTCGTATAATTCGATAATATGTATATAATAATAATAATAACAATAATAATAATAATAATAATGCTTATCTAAAAAATGCTGAAGTCGTCAACTATTGGAAAGCCAAAACTATGCCTGCACGTGCTAACAACATGATGGCTCGATGCCATAGCTAGTAATTATATCAACATGAGGGGTCCCCTATCCAACATGACCTAAAGGTCAGATCACAACATGGTTGACCCGAAGGTCCACAAGAATGACTCAAAGTTCTAACACTAGCTAAAAAACATGAATGTGTCACAACTCTCAGATGGTAACCCAAATAGTAGTAAATGTGCATCGCATATCACACGTTCTCAATACTGGTTTACTAACCACTAGTTGATTCCACACTAAAATACACAGAAACACAAAAGATCACATGAGAACACACGAGCTAATAACTTCAATTTGACGAGTCTAAAATTAACTGATCTCACATACTTTCATGTCCCCATACCACGAGGTTTACGAAATCATCTAATCACAATCACACCTTTTCGAAGGGTGCAAAATGTGTGGTTTTATATACATAAAATACAAGGTTTGAAAAAGCAAGTTTATAAAAATGGTTATTAAAACATTTGCCACATATCTTCAATAAAATCAGAAAATATTATTGATGTTATTGCTTTGAGATGGGTTCAAAATATACATACACATAGACACATATATATAAATAAATTCTTGGAAAATTCATCCTAAAGATATATAGTTTTATTTGTATAAATCAGTAATGAAATCATTTTTATTTTAAAAGGTGCATATTGTATAAACCCATCACAAATGCTCAACTACAAACACACAATTTAGCAGCAAAACTCATCGAAAGCAATACCGAATTTGACAAACTTATAGGCTACTGAAATAGCCTAGATTTGGTATGTTATATGCTGCTACTTGGGCATTACAATTGGACAAAAAAGGGAAGCAAAACAAGCACCAACTTGTACTCAACCAACGAAGCAAATGGGACTCGACCTACCTAGATTTCATGTCTAGAGGGGTCGACCTCCTCTCTGGTCTAGGTCATCCCCCTGGACGTGAAATCCAAGTGGGGTTCTCCTCTTTCACTTGCATATACAGGCCACGTATTAGCCGATCAAAGTTCGATGATTTAAAATGAAAATTTCCAGATCAATGCTCAAGCAACACAAAAGAATTAGAAATCTTGCGAAAGAGATAAGAAATGAGAAAGTTCTTCTTTCTCAAAGTAGCATTATGGAGAAATTCAGCTCAGCATTCACACTGAGACACAAATCTGAGCTTACAACTAATAAGTTTCAACAGAAACAAACCTAAGCTCAATATAATCACAAAGTCCAAGTTAGAAAGTGTGAAAGGGCACCTCACCTTGATTTGTAGCGAAGTTAATTAGGGTTTGGTTTGGGTTCAGATCAAAGATGATGTTTTCTAAGCTCCTCCCTCCTCTTCACCACCTGTAGAATCAACTACAGAGACATGCAACATGCTTTAACAACTTACACTAAATGATTTTACAATATTAAACAAAATTGAAATAAAACAATGATCTTTGTATGGATTACCTGTTAATACACTAGGTTTAAGCTTCAATTCCTCTTTTATTATGATTTATAATGTTTGAATTTTAGATTAGCACGAGGAAACCATTATTTCTCTTTATTGTAAAAGGAAGAAGATAGATTTTTTGTCTGTGTAACAACCTGCATTTTACATATCAGAGGATCGTAAAATATTTTTATTTAATTACCTAAGGGTTGGATCATTCTCATATTTTGATATGTTGGTTATGATGATGCGAGACATGTCCATAACTTTTACCAATCTTAATTGTGACTATTTTACCCATGTCGGTCTTGTACAGTGCATAACTTTTGATTGAGATTGAATCATGTACTGAGATTGGTCTCATTGAAAAGGAAATGGTGTTGCCAATTTCGTAGAGTGGTCACATTAAAGATTTGTTCAGCAATTTGGAGGAAATCGTTCTTTTAGTGTTCCACAATTTGTGTTTAGATTTGGCTAGCTATAATAGGCTAATTTGGAGTGGCCCATTAGTGGGCTGGTGGGAGGCTATAAATAGGGGGTTAGAGGTATGGAGAATAGTTTACTTTCTTCGTTCTCTCATTTGGTTGAGCTCGTGATCCTCCTTGCTCAATCAAATACACCTTTCCACCATTAAAATTCTAGATCTACATAAGAGAATCAAAGATCTACATCGTTTGAAGCTAGATCTACGTCAAGTGAAGAGAGATCACATCAAATTAAGAGGTTTGAAGTATATTCTTCGCTGTCCGAATTGAGAATTTAGCGATTTTGAGTTAACTCGAAGAATTGGTGAGTGGTACGCATCTCTCACATGGATTCAATCAAGTATATGGATTGTTTGATCTTATGTTCGTCATTTCAAGTTGTTTATGCATAGATCTAATCGATGTAAGTACGATTTTAATTCAAATCACCATAGGATCTAATCTAGCAACTTATAAACGGTAATTTCATATGTCAATAGTATGTTTAGATCCATTTATTGATTTGATCATTTGTTGAATCGTTATTTTAATGTTTGTTGATTATTGCCTGAATCAATGGTTGATTTGTTGATCGAATTTGGATCGGTGGTGTTTGAAATTGATCGGTGGTGTTTGAGATTAATCGGTGGTGTTTGAGTGTGTTGCGCAAGCAAAAATCAGTGACTGACATGGAAAAATGATGGACCGGGAAAATTTTGATGGATCTGGCAAAAGCTGAATTTTTTGGGTAGTTTTCATAGCATGGATTGGGCAAAATGCTATGGATCACGCAAAAGATGAATTTTCTGGGTGTTTGAGCGTGTTGCGCAAGAAAAAATTAGCGATCAGCATGAAAAAATGATGGATCAAACAAATTTTGATGGATCTGTCAAAAAATGAATTTTCTGGGCAGTTTTCGTAGCATGGATCAGGATAAATACTATGGATCGGGCAATTTTTTGTGGATCGGGCAGTTTTCATAGCATGAATCGGGCAAAATGCTATGGATCGAGCAATTTTAATGGATCTAGCAGTTTTCATAGCATGGATCGAGCTAAATGCTATCGATCGGGCAATTTCCATGGATCGGGCTAAATACAGTAGCATGGATCGGGCTAAATGTTATGACATGGATCAGGCTAAATGCCAAAGTACCAAGTATCAGACGTGCTGAACATGGTGAAATTAGTGATTTTTCAAGGTATGCGCTGAGGATTTACACTGTTTTCACAGTACTGAGTGCCTGAGTATCAAATGATAGTAAGGTGTCAGGGAGTGCCAGAATTGAAGCAGGGCATATAATAGCATTCCAGAAACGCCGTGAAAGCCAGTTTTGATGTTTTACTTAGTTTTTACACTCGATTGATGAAGAATTGAACCAGAAGATATAATAGCACTTCAGAAACGTTGTAAAAGGCTGTTTTGACATTGTGGCCAGTTTTTTATAGCGAAAAAGCTGGAAATGCTATGGAATGCAGTATCGACCAAATAAACTTATTTTTGAGTCGACGATGGTTCTAGCTTCGACGCGAATTCAAGGAGGAATGTCTGGAGCATCGTGAAGTGTTCGTTGATCATCGTAATGCAACGAATGTGAAAACAACTCAAGGGTGTTGAGTTGTAGATAATGCTTGCTCGAGAAGGTTTCTTGAGCTATGAATAGCCGTCAGGAAGGACGATTAGAGATATTGAAGGTCGAGAGATTATCATTGTCATAGATTCTAGCAGGCTCAAAGCAGGGGTATAATAGAGACGCCTAAAAGATCGGTTGTATGGTCGAGTACCCTGGGTATCGTTGAAAGACCTAGATACGTATCGTTGAAAGGCATATGGAGTTTTTTTGTTAGAACCGGGGTTACCATTAGCCCTTGACATATGAAAAAATTGGTCGTCATATGATTAATAATGGTTTCAAAGCAGGATAGGCAGTGATAGCCAGAGTCATTGAATGTTATTTGTTTTGCTTGTATCGTCTCACGTAGATTGTCTGACGTCGAAGGTGATATTTCTTGGGTACTTGTCTGATGTTGGTTTAAGCCTTCAGGGCCTGTGCTTGAGGGATGTTGATCTCGATTAGGGTGGTTTACGTGAGATATAACTGATTGCTATGATTTCTATTGTCTGGTTATTTCTGATTGCCATGGATGCATCGTTGTTTTCAAATGTTTGTCGTAAAGGCTATCACTATCATATGTGGGGAAGACGAGTTTGGGTTCTCCTTTGGTGTTTTGGTAACTGGTTAATCTACCTATTATCTTATACCTTATTCATGATGTTAGATAGATGTTTTATCACTCACTAAGATTGTTGTATGACTTAAGGTTTTATGTTTCCCTCTTATTACCTTGGGTTGTTCATCCAATTTTGGATGGGTAGACTGAGTAACAAGTTATAGGTAGCATAGCTTTGTAAGGCGATGACGATGTGCAGTGGCGAGCAGGAGGCTGGCGTATTACTTTTACTATATAGTATATGTTGTTTTCCGTTATGTGATGATTGACTCTGAGTGTTGTAGTGAGGCGAATTTGTACAGACACTTATGTTGTAATCCAAAAATGTATGGATATTCTACCTAGTTGTTATGGAAGCTTATATTTCTCCTCAAATACGCTTCACTATTATTCCCTATCGTGTATGTTCTATTATATTTTATCCTTGCACTGTGAGTTATACGATAGGTTCCACATGTATTTCATATCTCGATGATCGTCCGTAGTTGTTTGGCACGTCTTTCAATGCATTACTTCCCTTGTTAAGTGCAGGAGTTATGGGCGGTCGTCACATTTGGTATCAGAGCTCTGGTTAATCAATTTTTAGCCAAAGTTCGAAGATGTAATTACGTATGAGAGACGTATTTGTAGATTTTGATGGATATATACTATATAATACTATATAGTATAAGAGCGTTTGAACTCCACTAGCAATTTTTCTTGTAAGTGGCTAATCATTCTATATTGCAGATTTAGTATGAGTCGACGAACTTTAAGACATACTGCTAGGGAGGAGGTTGTGCCTGGAGGGGGAAATGGTGGTACACCAGATTACCTGGCCATGTTTGAAGCTATGATTGAGACATTCATGAGAAGGATACCCGCTCCAGTGGCAGCCACGGTAGATGTAGGTGTGCAGGTGCTTAGGGTTGTGGAATTTGCGAAGCTGTGTAAATAATTCACATCTAGGGCGAAAGCCATTCAAGGGGACAGAGCCGACCGATGTGGTTCAATGTGGTTAGATGCTTGTGTACGTAGTTTTGGAGACTTGGGTATAGATGATGCAACTAAGAGAAAGCTTGCGTCAAGGCAACTATAGGGCAGAGCCATGAAGTGGTGGAATTATGTTACGCTTGAGGCTCCGGAAGAAGAGATAACTTGGGAGCAGTTCCAAGTCAAATTCGAGAAGAAATTTATCTCTACTGCACAAAAGTCCGTTCTGTTCAAGAAATTTGTGAAGCTGAAACAGAATGGTAGACCGGTGCTTGATTATGTTTCTAACTTTGAGGCATTATCCAAATATGCTCGTTCATACATTGACTTTCCTTATCATAAGAACGATAATTTTGTTATGGATTTGGATGCCTATATTGGAAGACCGTTGGTGGATCATCTTGACGATTCATATGAGAAGATAGTGGAGAAAGCTGTATGACATGAAAGCTTGTTTCCTTAAGAAGATAATGTTGTCGCTGCAACCAACGAAGCTTCGAAACCACAACAGGGTGGTAATAACAATAAGAAGAGGAAGCAGCAACAACAAAAATGGAAGGATGACAAGAAGAAACCTAAAAGTGAGGTGGTTTTCTACAAGTGCCAGCAGAAGGACCATTTTGCTAATGAATGTAACAATCCAAAAGCTGAAAAGAAGTGCTTTAAGTTTTGAAAGCCTAGCACGATAAGAAGGATTGTCCGGAACTGGCTTAGGTAAGCAAGTTTTGAAGGCTTGTGCTTCGGAAGCTGTGTCATATTCTTCAAGGGCCCCTACTGTAGAAGAGAAAGGGAAGGGTGTCGTTGTCCAAGATACTCTTTCCATTAGATCGTGTTTCAGTTCATGTGTTGTTTGATACTGGAGCATCGCATTCATTCATTTGTAATGAGCTTGTGTGCCGCTTGGGTTTAGAACCCGAGATTTGTGATAGACCTTTGGTTATGACTAATCCAATTGATGGTTCGTCCAATCTTTGTATGCTTTGTCATGGTCTCTTATTATCGAGTCATGGTTTCTCTTTTGTGTGTGATTGCTTTGTTTTGAACTTCGTTGGGTTTGGTATCATCTTGGGCATGGATCGGCTCAAGAGGTATGCGGTAAGAGTGAATTGCGAGAAGTTTGAGGTGAGAGTCGGGGATGTGGAAGGGAGAAAAGTTTTGATTCGATGTAATTCTAAAGATGGTGTCTTCGTGAGCTTTTTATATTCGCTTGTGATTGCATAGGAAGACTTGCCATCTGTGCTGATCGCTAATGAGTTTGAGAACGTTTTTGAAGAAGTCAAAGGCTTGCCGCCGCATCATGAGATTGATTTGAGAATCGATTTGGTCGAGGGTGCTAGACCTATCGTTATGCCTCTTTGGAGGATGGCACATAAGGAACAATGAGAGTTAGAGGTGCAAGTTCGTGACCTTTTAGGAAAAAGATTCATTCGGAGAAGTATATCTGAATGGGGTGCACCAGATGTGTTTGCAACCAAGACAGATGGTTCATTGAGATTGTGTATGGATTATCATGAGCTAAACAAGATGACCAAGAAGAACAAGTACCCGTTATCGAGGATTGATGACTTGTTCGATTAGTTTCACGAGGCCAAAGTGTTTTCTTAGATGGATTTGGCAATGGGATTTCACCAGTTGAGAATGGCGAAGGATAGTGTGTCAAAGACTGCTTTTAGGACACCATCCGGTTTCTTCGAATGGTTGATGATGCCATTTGGGTTGACTAACGCACCAACGTATTTTGTGGATCTTATGAATAGGCTTTTCAAAAATCAGTTGAACAAGTTTGTGCTTGTGTTCGTGAACGATATTCTAGTTTACTCTCGGAATAAGGAAGAGCACAAGACGCACTTGTGAGTTGTTTTGGAAATCTTGCGAAACCATTACCTGAAAGCTAAGTTTACGAAGTGTCACTTCTAGAAGAGCGAAGTGAGGTTCTTAGGCCATGTTGTTTCCGAAAATGGAATAGCGGTTAATCCCGCTAAGGTGGCAGCAATTTAGGACTAGGATAGCCTAAGAATGTGACGGATGTTAGGAGTTTCCTTGGGTTGCGGGATATTATGGTCGGTTTATCAAGGATTTCTCCAAGATAGATGCACCAATAACAGGATTGATGAGAAAGAATCAGGTGTTTACATGGGATACGAAGTGTGAGCAAGCTTTTGGAATCATGAAAGAGAGACTGACGAGTGCTCCTGTTTTGATGATTCCAAGTGGGAACGAAGAAAAAGTGTATACACCGATGCAAGTGGTACTGGACTTGGAGCAGTGCTAATGCAGAAGGATAAGGTTATGGCCTACGCAACTCGACAGCTGAAGCCGCATGAAAGGAATTACCAAGCTCATGATTTGGAGTTGGCAGTGAGTGTGTTTTCTCTAAAGATGTGGAGACATTACTTGTTGGGAGTTCGATTCGAGTTGTTTACGGAGCACAAGACGTTAAAGTATCTTTTGTCCCAAAAGGATTTGAATCTTCGGCAACAAAAGTGGTTAGAGTTTCTGGCGTCGTATGATTTTGGTATAGCCTACACTCCTGGTAAAGGTAACGTAGTTGTAGATGCGTTAAGTCGAAGACATG
Source organism: Allium sativum (assembly GCA_030737875.1). Lineage (NCBI taxonomy): Eukaryota > Viridiplantae > Streptophyta > Magnoliopsida > Asparagales > Amaryllidaceae > Allium > Allium sativum. The sequence continues at coordinate 470,469,490 of CM060913.1, read as the reverse complement.
TAGGAATGGAAGCGAATTTTCAGAATGGAAAAGCCTCGTGTACTTGGCATGATTTGATTTCAGACCACGGTGTGAGTTGGAACCTGAAATGTTGGAAAGTTTGTCGATAAGACCTACTCTCATCAAAAGGATCGGCGAGAGCCAAAAGCAAGATGCAAAGCTTGTCGAGTTTATCCAAAAGTTGGAACCAGATGATAAAGAATTCAAGGTTGATTGAGAAGGTAGGCTTCGAAAGTAAGGACGATTGATTGTTCCTGATATTGAGAGATCGAAAGATGAGATTCTGAGGGAATGTCATCACTCGAAGTTGACGATTCATCCTGGTGGTAATAAGATGTATCAAGATATGAAGCGATCTTACTACTAAGAAGGGATGAAAAGAGATATTGGAAAGTTTATTTTTAAATGCATGAACTGTCAATTAGTGAAAGATGAACAGAAAAAGCCGAGTGGATTGCTTCAGCCATGGGAAGTTCCTACGTGGAAGTGGGAGCATATATCGATGGACTACCTAGAACCAGGGCAGGAAACGAAGGAATATAGGTCATCATGGATCGCTTGACCAAAAGAGCAAGGTTCATTCCTGCCAAATCAACAAGGACAACATCGAAGTTGGTTGAGCTTTATATAAAATGGATAATTCGATTCCATGGTATCCCAAAGAGCATAGTGAGTGATCGAGATCCATTGTTTACGAGTAGATTTTGGAAAATTTTGCAAGAAGCTTTAGGAACCGAGTTGTGTTTAAGTACGGCTTATGACCCCCAAACCGGTGGTCAAACTGAGAGGGTTAACTGAGTTTTGGAAGATCTCCTGAAGGCTTGTGTGTTAGACTTCAGAGGATCACGGGAAGACCATCTACACCTAGTCGAGTTTGCATATAACAATAGTTACCAGTCGAGCATTGGGATGGCAGCACATGAGGCATTATATGGTAGGCCATGTAATTCTCCGGCATGTTGGTTAGAGACTGGAGATAAGTTAATACTTGGGCCTGAGATGATAAGAGAAACCTCGAATTGTATCGAGATCATTCGGCAACGAATGAAGGCAGCCCAAGATCGTCAGAAGAGTTATGTCGATAAGCGTCGAAAATATTTGAAATTCGATGTTGGCGCCATGGTGTTCGTGAAGATTTCACCGTTGAAGCATGTTGTTGGTTCAGAAGCAAAGAAAAGTTAGCTCCAAGATTTGTTGGACTGTTTCCGATAATCGAGCGAATTGGAAATCTCGCATATAGGTTGGAGTTACCCAAGAAGATGTCGAGTGTGCATAATATTTTCCATGTGTCATTTCTTTGAAATTGTGTGCATGATTCAAATGTGATGGTATCTCCGGAGCAGTACGAATACCTAGAAGAGACCATAGTTACAAAACCTCGTAAACCGCTTCGCGTTGTGGGAAATGACATGAAACAACCTAGGAAGAAGGCGGTTAGGTTAGTCAAGGTACAATGGAGTGAGGATGATGACAATTGTATGTGGAAGATGGAAGAGAGCATGAATATGGAACTCTTCGTTGGTATGACCCATAAATATCGTGTCATCGTTACATCATTGTAACTTGTACTATTGTGACTGTTGATAGAGTTCCGCTTGTTAGGATAAGGCTGTGGATGTATGGTTTTATGGCTGCTAGCTTGGGTGATAGAATTGGCTGCTCATGGTTAATAGGCATGCAGAATTGTTTTGGTTGCTTGTGTTGTTGGGATTTCGGGGGCGAAAGTCCTAAGGCACGCCGGGGGGGGGGGGGGGGAATGTAACAACCCACATTTAACGTATCAGAGGATCGTAAAATATTTTTATTTAATTATCTGAGGGTTGGATCATTCTCATATTTTGATATGTTGGTTATGGTGATGTGAGACATGCCCATATTTTTTACCAATTTTAATTATGACCATTTTCCCCTATCGGTCTTGTACATGACATAACTTTTGACTGGGATCGAATCAGATGCTGAGATCGGTCTCATTGTAAAAGAAATGATGTTGCCAATAACGTAGAGTGGTCAAATTAAAGATTTGGTAGGTAGTTTTGGAGAAATCGTTCTTTTAGTATTCCACAGTTTCTATTTAGGTCTGGTTAGCCATAATAAGCTGATTTAGAGTGATTCATTAATGGGCTGGTGGGAAGCTATAAATAGGGGGTTAGAGGCATGACGAATAGTTTACTTTCTTCATTTTCTCATTTGGTTGAGCTCATGATCCTCCTTGCTCAATCAAATACGCATTTCCACCATTAAAATTCTAGATCTACATAAGAGAATCGAAGATCTACATCGTTTGAAGCTAGATCTATGTCAAGTGAAGAAAGATCGCATCAAATTAAGAGGTTTGAAGCATATTCTTCGCTCTCCGGATTGAGAATTTAGCCATTTCGAGTTAATTCGAAGAATTGCTGAGTGATAAGCATCTCTCACACGGATTCAATCAAGTATATGGTTGTTCGATCTTATGTTCATCATTTCAAGATGTTTTTGCATAGATCTAATCGTTGTAAGAATGATTATAATCCAAATCACCATAGGATTTAATCTAGAAACTTGTAAATGATAATTTCACATGCTAATTCTATGTTTAGATCCATTTATTGACTTGATCATTTGTTGAATCGTTATTTTAATGTTGTTGGTTATTGCTTGAATCAATGGTTGATTTGTTGATCGAATTTGGATCGGTGGTGTTTGAGTGAGTTGCGCAAGTAAAAATCAATGATTGACATGAAAAAATGATGGATATGACAAGTTTTGATGGTTCTGGTAAAAGCTGAATTTTATGGGTAGTTTTCATAGCTTGGACCGGGCAAAATGCTATGGATCAGGCAAAATCTGAATTTTCTATGTGTTTGAGCGTGTTGCACAAGCAAAAATCAGTGATCGACATGAAAAAATGATGGATCAGACAAGTTTTGATGGATTTGACAAAACCTGAATTTCTAGGCAGTTTTCATAGCATGGATCGGGCTAAATGCTATGGATCATGCAATTTTATATGGATCAGGCAGTTTTCATAGCATGGATCTTGTAAAATGCTATGGATTGGGCAATTTCCATGGATCGGGCTAAATACAGTAGCATGGACCGAGCTAAATTCCAAATTACCAAGCGGTAGAGTACCAAGTACTAGACGTGCTGAACATGGTAATATTAGCAATTTTCATTGGTGTGCACAGGGGATTTACACTGTTTTCACAATATCAAGTGCCAGAGTACCAAATGACAGTGCCAAGTGTCACAGAGTGCCAAAATTAAACCAGGACATATAGTAGCATTCCAGAAACGCTGTGAAAGCCAGTTTTGATGTTTTACTTAGTTTTCACATCGGATTGACGCAGAATTGAATCAGGAGATATAATAACACTTCAGAAACGCTGTAAAAGGCTGTTTTGACATTATGGTCAGTATTTCATCGCGAAAAAGCTAGAAATGCTATGAAATGCAGTATCGACCAAACGAAGCTTGTTTTTGAGTGGACGACGGCTCTAGCTTCGACGCAAATTCAAGGAGGAATGTCTGGAGCATCGTGAAGTTTTCGTTGATCGTCATAATGCAGCGAATGTGAGGACAACTCAAGGATGTTGAGTTGTAGATAATGGTTGCTCGAGAATGTTACTTGAGCAATGAATAGCCATCCGGAAGGACGACTAGAGATATTGAATGACGAGAGATTATCATTGTCGTAGGTTCTAACACTCAAAGCATGGGTACAATAGAGACGTCTAAAAGACCGGTTGTATGGTGGAGTATCCTGGGTATCGTTGAAAGGCCTGATACGTATCGCTGAAAGACGTATGGAGTTTTTTGCTAGAACCGGGGTCACCATTAGCCCTTGACGTATGGAAAGGTTGGTCGTCATATGATTAATGATGGTTTCAAAGCAGGATAGACAGTGATAGCCAGAGTCATTGAATGTTGGTTGTTTTGCTTGTACCATCTCACGTAAATTGTCTGACGTCGAAGGAGATGTTTCTTGGGTATTTGTCTGATGTTGGTTTAGGCCTTCAAGGCTTGTGCTTGAGGGATGTTGATCTCGATTAGGGTGGTTTACGTGAGATATAACCGGTTGCTATGTTTTCTGTTGTTTGGTTATTTCTGATTCCCGTGGGTGCATCGTTGTTTTCAAATGTTTGTTGTAAAGGCTATCACTATCGGATGTGGGGAAGATGGGTTTGGGTTCTCCTTTGGTGTTTTGGTAGATTGATTGGTTAATATGCCTATTATCATATACTTTATTGATGATGTTAGATAGCTATTTTATCGCTCACTAAGACTGTTGTCTGACTCAAGATTTTATGTTTCTCTTTTATTACTTAGGGCTGTTCATTCGGTTTTGGATGGGCAGACTGAGTAATAGGTTACAGGTAGCATAGCTTAATGAGGCGAGGATGCTGTGCGGTGGCGAGTAGGAGGCTGACGTATTACTTTTGCCTACATAGTATATGTTGTTTTTCGTTGTGTGATGATTGGCTCTGAATGTTGTAGTGAGGCGAATTTGTACAGACACTTATGTTGTAATCCAAAGATGTATGGATATTATTCTAGTTGTTATGACACAAATTTCAATTTGAAACTTATAAAATTTTACCAACCCATTTTATTAAAAATATGAAAGTATGTTTAATCCCATTTTAACAGCTACTACTACTATTATTATTTTCATCCAACTCTTACTAAATGTTTACATTTTATTCAAAAATGAACCTTTTATATTCTTTTTGAACAAAATGAACATTTTCAGTGTTTTAAATGTCCTAAACACAGTATTTTAGTACAAGAAAATTCCCAAACACAAATATTCCTTCTATCACACATATAGTTATTTTTAAACTTCTTTTATAGACTTTAACATTCTTTATCTACATAAACCTTACTCAATACACACGGTTTTATCAAAATTCTTCTTTTATTTTGTAACAGCCCGCATTTTACGTATCGGAAGATCGTAAAATATTTTTATTTTATTCCCAGAGGGTTGAATTATTCTCATATTTTAATATGTTACTTATGGGGATGTGAGACATTGAAACGACCTAAACTCGCCCTTACTGGAAAGCACAGATTGAGCTGAGAATACGACAAATCAGAACACAAACAATAGAACATTTCATTGTTATTACAACAATTTACATCAGAGTACAAGAATATGCAGTATGAATAAATAATATACATTTGATAAATATCAGAGATTCAAATTACTAAGCAACGGAAAAATAATACATAACACAACTGAAAGAAATACACAGATACAGAGCTTTCTGAATATAGCTTCAACTGTAAATCTTGGATCATGTGAAAACGAATATCTACAAAATCAAAAACTACTAGTTGTCCGTGTGGTAAATAGGGGCATCCAAAGTTTAGGTTAAAACAATAAACTCCAGGTCAGTCATGTGCTGGTGTGAGAACTAAAACAGTTATTTGAATCCTTACTTTAAAAATAAAGTAAATTAAGGGACCACGCCGTATAACACGGAATGAATTTTCTTCCAAGAATACCAGTGCATAAAACAAACAGCGCAATACTTTTTGAAAAAAATGAAGCTATTATAAGACTCAGGTCCCATCACACAATGCAACGCAAGCCGGAGGATAGAGTTTTACCTTATAATTGCCAAACATGCTTGGTATGTTTTAAAACAAATCATTTTGGTATTACTATAAGTGCATAGTATATCAAACAACTTCAAATATAAATGTATTAATCATAGACGACATAGTATCCCATGCTACTATGTCGCCATATAGGTTTACAACTAAAACCGAACTGTCCGTATTGGAAATTGGATTTCCGTCATGAGTCGAGGCAAGGGATAGTCCTCGCCGGCTTCGAGACACTCTTGCAAATATCTCAGGATTACACACTCTAGGCAACCCTTGGTTCCTGCAGGGCCTGCCCTCTCTTACGTTTAAGGATTAGTTATTCTTGAACGCACGTTTCCCGGTTCTATAGGATCTATCCATCGGCTCCGTAGTAACCGATATATCTGAGGCGTCTCGCTATCCATCATCCACATAGGTAAAAATATAATAAATGTCTGGGCTCCATACTATGACACCACCCATAGCTAGAAGGAAACGTCATGTCCTCCCTGCGTCCCTGATCCCGCTTTTGACTCATACCGAGGTGTGAGGCTCGCGAATTAACGTTATACACAAAGCTATGCTTTTAAAAGTCGTGCTTTGATCATCAACCACAAGACTCTACTTTTTAACAAAAGTCTTGATCATTTGCATCTCAGCATGTCACACTGACAATTCACGCCATGCGACTGATGTCTATTGATATATAACCTCTGAGCTCGTACGTCTCAGAGAAGGGTGTTAAGCAAGAGAATAAATTTTCCGCCACCAAACAGATATATATTTAATAAAGATCAATCAACATAGAATAAAATCCAATGTCAGACACATACATCCATTTTTTAGTTCGTTCTGGGTCTGAACGAAACCGAAGGCACCTTATTCCTTGTCCCATATGTCCAATACAGGAAAGAGGTCCTCACATATTTGGTCGATCTCCAAGTACGTCAGGACGATCACCACTTATTACCTTGTCTTGGGTGTACATCCCGATCAAGACATCAGTAATCATCCAAATGATGTGACGACCTTCGGTCTTCAACCATTGTGTTCATTGTAGACTTATCGTCGAATCAATTATTCAGAATAAGTATAAACCCGATCTTTTTGAATAACCCGCGTATATTATAAATAAGTGCTACACAAACAAAACATACGCCTCATTCCAATTCAGAATATTCTTTTATTCAAATATTCACATCATTAGGGAAAGGTTCCCATTAATTTTATCAAAGATAAATTCTTTAAATTTATTCTTTAATCTTCCTTTGGATATCAATTCAAACCAAATTAAGGTTTATCCAAACTAGTCGGGATTAGCACACGTTACCGAAGTAATCATTTGTTTAATTTCCCAATCCCAACCTATTCATCCTATGGAGCAAAACTGGTAATACTCCATATCTAACACCACAATTTTATCGGTAAATTTAATTACCATTTCACGTTCAAATCTAATTAAAGATTTATCTATCGCTTAGAGTAAAACTGGTGGTACTCCATTCTTAGTCATTTCCCGAATTTGATAATTTAAATTATCACATTCTCATTTCAATCTAATTAAAGATTCATTAGAACTCCACTTAGTTTTAATCTTCCCAAAAATCAATATTAATGATTGTTTGTCGCATCAACAATCTACACTGTACCATTGATTTCTGCCGATATATAACCTCTAAGCTCGTACGTCTCAGAGAAGGGTTTTAAGTAAGAGAATAAATTCTCCGCCACAAAACAGATATATATTTAGCAGAGATCAACAATACAGTTCGAAATACAATGTTAGACATGAAATCTTATCTTTAACTGGGTTAAAGAACCAATGTCATTTAAAACACAGTTCACGATAAACCCAAAATCACACTCCTTTAATTATGGAATCTTCACAGAAAAACAGATCAATATATAATCGATATCAATTTATTTATATTAAATTGGAAAACTTTATTTTGGAAAATTCCATTAAATTTTAGAATAAAGATTTATAAATTCCAAATCTTAACTTCACTGTTAATCGGGTTAAAGAACAAGTGTTATTTAAAACACCATTCACGATAAACCCAAAAATCCAATTCTTTTATTCAATTCCAATTAAATATTAATTAATTGGTAAACTTCACTAAATCTTAATAAAAAGATTTATTCTTTTCTCAACTGGATTTAAGAACAGTGTTAGTAAACACACCGTTCTCGACAAACCCCAAAATCCCATTTGATATTAAATACAAGGATCTGAATAGAAATTATATCAACTTATATTCAACATCAAATTCTGAAACCAACAAATATCGTATTGGAAATAATGATATATATATCCCAAATTTCCATAACTATATCTGTATAATCACGGAATCCAATATCGAAATATTCCGAAGATTATTTCCATTCCAAATCCATTCTAATTTGTTCATTGGAAATTTTTGGTTATATTAAAACCATTCACAAATCCAATTTATTTTATTTAAAAATTATTAGATTTCAAATCTAGTTAATAACTAGTTCATTTTGATAAAAATGTATTTTTATCTTTACAAACATGGAATTTTAATCCTAATTCTTTCCAAATCATTTATTATGATTTTACACAAATTATTAAAAAAAAAAAAAAATTTATTCAGGCCCTTCCAGTCGATTTCCATAAACGGTCATCGATCTACACTTACACCGACCTTTTCCAAATTTGATTTGGACATAATATCAAATCCAACCGTTAGATTTCAAATCTCTTATAATTGTTGGAAAGCTCTTTTCGATATGAACCCAACGATTCTGGTTTTAGGAGAATCCGACGGTCGGATCTCCCGTAATGTCAATTCGAAGTTAATGGTCGAAATGCGCGAACAGTCGTGGTGCGGCGCGTTCTATTCAGGCCATTAAATATATAATATATATATATATATATTATATATATATTTCGTCAATTTCCATTTAAAACGTATTTTATAATTTCGTTTTAAAACGATTCCCACTTTCCTTTCAATTTTAAATCAAAATTGAATCTTCTTTATCATTATATTATTTTCAAAATATCTGATTTTGAAATCATTTCCTTTTCGATATTCATTATAAAAATGAAAAAAATCGATATAAATATCGTTCGCGTTAAAATGGCGCAAATCTAATCAACACAGCTTCATATATTTCAATATTTTCGTGTCCATCCCAAATCGGACATCAAAATCATATTTGAATCCTTTACTGAATATTATTTTAAAGTATTCGTTATTTTAAAAATATTCGTTCTTTCTGAATTGGATTCAGACACAGTCAAGTATCATATAATGTTATTTATATGGATTTCATACACACATGTACACAACAATAATTATACACTGTCAACCATCATCCAGAGTGCATTACACAACTGCATAAACATTAAATATAGATAATTAACGCTTACAACAGTCTGTCAACCAATCGATTGACATACAACTAAACAATTGGGATCAGTGTACGTCAAATATCATCCCAATACCCTTGTGGGGTTTCAACCATCAAATAATTATTATTATTTGTGCACTTGGGCGATGTGTAAAAATTATCGTCTCAATCGACATTATAAAAATAAGCGAGCATAAACAAGTCTTCCAACTTATAAATGGATGTGTGAACTTATTTTTAACTATCCAATAATTATTTTATTTATCGCCATTATAAGCAAAAAATAATATTTTTAACTAACTAATTTTTTCTAATACTTTTTAGAAAATTTCGGCAGCATAACGGCGCGATACTAGAACCGGAATAAGGTCTAGCCTTATTCCAATCCCAATTAATCCACAACCAATTTTATAATCACAATCAAATCACGTGGAACATCCAAATAAATACTCAACTACCCCAAATGCCATTTACAACGCCATAAATGGCTATTCGCGGAGTATGAAATCCGTGTGTCGGTAATATCCATACATCGCTTTCAATTATGTGATTGTGTGAATTCAAGTGTTGAACTCCATATAATTCAAATCATATAATATGGTTTGTACAATAAATAGTGTCGGGGGCTTCTAAGCCTCACCTGCAACCTAAAATATTTTTAACTGCAACCTAAAATATTTTTAACTGTAAAATAAATTAAGTGAGAAGGAGTTCTCACCTTTGGTTTCCACTCTGTCATTCTTTAATTGAACGTTTTGGATTTGGATTTGTTTCCCGTGCGTAGTGTACTTCACCGTGGTTCCAGCGCAATCTGTTTCACGTGGTTTATATTAAAAATCACATTTTTATATCGCTACTATATATATAAAAGTCACATTTTTATATTTCTACTATATATATATATATATATAAATCATATATTTATATTTCTAAAAATATTTCCACGCCATACACTAGTTAAAAATCATATTTTTAACTTGCCAAATCTATTTTCTTCCTATGATAAAAATCATATTTTTACATCTCTAAAAATCATATTTTTATATCACTAAAAATAATATTTTTATATTGCTCCTATATAATAAAAATCATATTTTTATATCGCTATTATATATACAAATCATATTTTTATAACGACGTTTACATTATAAAAATCACATTTTTATAACGCTATTATATATATATATATAATCAAAATTTTAACATATCATTATATATATATATATATATATATATATATATCCCATTTTTATTTTGCTATTCATATAATAAAAATCATATTTTTATAACAAAGGTTTTCATATAAAAATCATATATTTTTTTATATCTAAACCATATGCATAAAAATCATATTTTGAATTTAAACCATATGCATAAAAATCATATTTTTAATTTAAACCATATGCATAAAAATCATATTTTTAATTTAAATCATATTTTTATAACAAAGGAAAGTTATCTTCAAGGTTTGTTAGACCATTTACGATAGTCGAACGGTTTGGAAAGCTCACATATAGATTGGAGTTACCTGAAAAATGTCGAGTGTGCATGATGTGTTTCATGTATCATTTCTACGGAAATTTGTGCATGATTCGAATGTGGTGGTATCTCCAGAGCAGTATGAAGACCTATAAGTCGAGACCGCAGTTGTGAGACCTCGTAAGCTACTTCGTGTTGTAGGGAATGACACGAAACAGCTTAGGAGGAAGACCGTTAAGCTAGTCAAGGTACAATAGACTGAAGATGGCGACGATTGTACATGGGAGACGGAAGAGAGCATGAGGGCGACTCATCCAGAGCTCTTCGTCAATAGGACCATATGATATCGTATCATCGTTATATCATTGTACCTTGTTGATTGTTTGACAGAATTCCACGTGCTAGGATAAGGCTATGGATGCATGGCTTGATGGTTGCTAGTTTGGATGATAGAATTGGCTTCTCATGGATGATAGGCATGCAAAATTATTGTGGTTGCTTGTGTTTGATTGGAATTTCGGGTGCAAAATTCTTAAGGGGGGAGAATGTAACAGCCTGCATTTTACGTATCGGAAAATCGTAAAATATTTTTTTTTATTTCCAAAGGGTTGAATCATCTCATATTTTAATATGTTGCATCTGGGGATGTGAGACATGTCCACTATTTTTACCGATTTTGTTTATGACCATTTTACCCCTATCAGTCTTATACAGAGCATAACTTTGACTCAGGTCGAATCAGAGGGTGAGACCTGTACCATTGGAAAGGAAATGATGATTGTCATTCCGAAGAGTGGTTACATTTAAAGATTTGGCTCAGCGGTTTGGGATGAATCATTGTTTTAAGGTTTTTCAGTTGGCTGTTCAAGTTTGGAAAGCCATAATGGGCTGATTTGGGAAGGCCCATTGGTGGGCTAGTGGAAGGATATAAATAGGGGGTGGGAGGTATGAGAAATGTTTTTGTTTCTCTATTCTCTCATAAGGTGGCCTATGTTCCTCCTTCCTCTAACACCTTTCCACCATTAAAATCAACTTCTAAGGGAAGGAAATTGAAAATCTACACCATTGGAGGCTAGATCTACATCAATTTAAGAAGGAGTTTATCGAATCAAGGGGTTTGGTTCAAATTGTTTGCTGTCCAGAATCTTATTGCATTGATTTTAGCCTGTTTAGGAGAATCGGTGAGTGATTTACATCTCTCACATGGATTCAATGAGTATATGAGTGTTTGATCATGTTTTCATCATGTTCAAGTGTTTTACCATAGATCTATACCATTATAAGTCCATTTTCATATGAATCACCCTATGATATATTTTAGTAAGTTTAAACCGATAATTTCTATGCTATTCCATATGATTATGCAAGTAGATCTATAGTTTTGTTCATATTTACATTTATGGTGAATTTCACATAATTATTGATGAAACTGCCAAATTGGTGATGTTATTGGTTTCATAACATGCTTGTGCTTGTACTTGGTAAATTGGTTAAGTTGGTTTCATCGATTGTATCTATTGGTGAAATTTTGGTCGAAATTGGAGTTGCATTGGAGATTGCAGGTTTTGGGTCGCACGTAAGGAGGGGGTTGGTCGCACCAAGTGTGGTTTCTTGGGGAACAAGATAGCAAGGAGTAAGCGATCCAATGGGTGGAGTGTTGGGTCGATCAAGCGAGCCAAGGGGTGGAGTGTTGGGTCGGTCGAGCGAGCCAAAGGGTGAAGTGATGGGTCGGTCGAGCCTTCGAAACTAGGTCAGTCGAACATATGGATAGGGTCGGTCGGTCCAACATTTGGAGTTGGTTCTGGCCGGTCCGCATGGAGGCAGAAGTGGGTTAGTCTTGTACCCAAGGGTGGGTCGGGTCGGTCACTGGAGTGTGGTCGGTCGGTCATCGACCGATGGGTCGGTCGGTAGACTAGCATGTATTGGAGAGTTTTGACAGAACTTTCAAACGTTGTGGGAGATGGCATGTGTATTGTGGTTCGTTTTCTTTAACAAAATAATGTAATGTTATGGATTTTTTCGGACCTTATGATTGATGTTTCTTTGGTTCGAGGTAGGTTGATAACTTCGAGGAGAATTCAAGTGGGAATATTCGAAGTGTTGAATGTGTTCGTTGACCAGTGTTGAACAACGAAGAAGGTGGCAACTCAAAGGTCGTGAGTTGGTGGATAATGGTTGCTTAAGAAGGTTGCTTGAGCTATGAAAAGTCGTCGGGTTTGATGACTAGAGATGCGAAGGCCGAGAAGTTATCATTGTCATAAGTTCTAGTAGGCTCAAAGCAGGGGTACGATATAGGCATCTAAAAGACTGGTTGTAGGTCGAGTACCCTGGGTATTGTTGAAATGCCTAGTTGTCAAGGTTGGACATACATACGTATTGTTGAAAGGCGTATGGAGTTTATGGTAGAACTGGGGTTACCATTAGCACTTGACATGTGGCAAGGTTGGTCGTCATATGATTAACGATGGTTTCAAAGCAGGATTGATGGTCATAGCCAGAGTCGGTCATGGATGTTTGGTTGTTTGGATGCTTTGTTTGTACCATCTCATGTAGATTGTCCAACGTCGAAGGGGATGTTCCTTGGGTGCTTGTCTGATATTGGTTTAGGCGTCTGGGGCTTGTGCTTGAGGGATGTTAAATTAGATTAGGATGGTTTACATGAGATATATATAATCAGGCTATCATGAGTGCTTTACCATGATTGAATGGATGTTTCAGTTTCTATGGATGAATGGTTGAATTGTTTAATGTAAAGGCTATCAATATCCGATGTGGGGAAGACGGGAGTTGGGTTCTTCTCTGGTGTTTGGTAGATTGGGTTGTTAATCTACCTATTCTCATATACTTTATTGATTAAGTTTGTTAGCTGTTTTATCGCTCACTAAGACTGTTGTCTGACTCAAGGTTTTATGTTTCCTCTTATTACCTTGGGCTGTTCATCCGGTTGTGGATGGGCAGACTAGGTGGCAGGTGGCAGGTGATCGCTTAGTGAGGATGATGTTGCGGTTCAGAGGCGAGCTGGAGGCTTACATACCAGTTTTATTACTATCTATTATTTCTGTTTCCGTTGTTGAGTTGCTCTATGAGTGTTGTAGTGGGGCCTTATGTACAAACTTTGATATTTCCTATGATGATTGGATAATCTTTCAGGATGTTGTGAAAGTTTTAAAAGTTTGTTATGTGATGCTTCACTATTATTACCTATTGTATATATTCTATTATATTTTATCCTTGCGCTGTGAGTTTCCACGACAGGTTCCGATTGCGTTTACCTACCTATGATGATCGTCTACAGCTACCTAACACATCTTTCAGCGCATTATTCCCCTTGTTTATGCAGGGGCTGTCGGCGGTCGTCACATGTTTGTTTATTAAAATTTTAAGAGAATAAACCCTTAGGAATTATATAAACTCCTACATATTGACAAATTTACGTTTTATAACATTTCAAATCATTATTTTTGCTATATTTACTATTATTATTATTCAACTTTAAGTACACAATATTAGGTACTTAGACACAACTTATTACAAAAATCCATTTTAATGCAAAACACATTTTCCCAAATAGACTCAAAATATATTGTTAAGCTTATTTTGCATAAGTTTATTTCAACCCAACTAAATTTCCACAAATTTCCATTTTTCTCATATTTAAATGATTAATAAACATTTTCTTAAATAGCCTTCCAAATAAATTCCTAAGTTTCACATTTATTTTGACTTAGAAAATTATATTCAAACTATCCTTCCCAATAATTATTAATACTTGATTAATAATTTATAATCCCATTATAATTTTTTATTATAGTCAAGAACAATTAATCACATGAGACTGGGTTGTTGCACATTGGGTATATGCCTATAATTTAACGGCTTGCTAATCAAGCAATCTTCCATTGCTTTAGTTTATACATGATTTTGTTCTATATGAAATTTTATCCCCTCGTGTATTGTTATTGTTCTCATAAATTTTGCATGGATAATTGATTTGATAGATGATAAGTGTAGGTTTCTTATAGGAAAGAACACAATTTTGGGACGAAAAGTTGGAGGCAAGTGTATGCTTTATATTAGCGATGTTAGCACAAATGCATTTCATATGTATAAGTGTATGCTTTATATAAGCTTTAAATATATACAATCAAGATGAAGTATATTATTTTCATAAATGTGTATACATTTAGATATTGCATGGTACTTTTCGCCGGGATAGTAGCGGAGGCTCTATTGTATAGAGAAGCCGAAGGCGGAGAAAATGATGAGAATTTGTTCGGAAGCATGTGTTCATTGAAGACCTCCATTTACAGATAAACATATATAATTCAAATTTTAATGCAAATAAATGGTAATTATTCAATTATTTCTATGAAACTTGCAGTACCAAGCCTTTTTCTATGAGATGAATCTTTCAAATGATGTAGCATTATGTCAGATATAATTGTTTTATCTTTGATGCAATGGCCCACATTTTTGGTAAAATTAAAAATAAGAGTTTTAATATATATATATATATATGGATTTATATATAAATAATTTGAATATAAAATATTATTGGAAATATAATAAGAATTTATTATTTGTTAAATAATGAAATCATGCTATTTGTTAAGCATTTACAACCTTGTTTTGATTTTAAAACAAATATACATATGTACCCAAAATGGACACATATGCATACACATTAACAAATAATTCAAAATGATGTTAGGGGAATTCCATGTCACTCCATGATGTCATGTTGCATGAAGATATTTAAGTTGGCACAAAACATAAGGAATGAATTAAATCACTTAGCACCCCGGTTGGAAAATTAACCAAAACTCCATTACTTAGCTATAACTCCTTCTCCTCTTGTGTTGACACCTAGCCAAGGCTCTTTTGCATTTAGGACCCTAGTGTTTGTGTATAAATATGAGGCCATTCATTTTTATTTCCCTTCCTTTCTTTTTCATCTCCATTTTCTCCTCATTTTCTCTCCCTCCCTCACGGCCTGAGCCTCACCGCTGCTACCATCCGCCTCCACCTCCCCTCCGACCTGCCATTATGGGCACAACCCCCCTCCTCCAAGCCGTGGGCCCGTCCACCTCGAGCCACCCCAAAACCCCTTGAAAACCCTAAAGGTCCCACCTTTACATCCCTCCTCCATAAATCCGACCACCACAACCCACTCCAGCACCCCCACCGCCGCCTACATCACCCACGTGGACCCCACCCATCTTGGCCGAACCCCTCACCCAAAGATCCGACCTTTAGCCTCCTAAACCCAATATATACTCATATATATTCAATCGATATATTATAAAACTCGTACGCGTCCAAGTTCTATTTCATCGAAGTTTGATAATTCAAGGTGATGTCGGAAGGCTACCGTATTGGATCTGGATTGCAGAGGAGTCCTACGTTTGAAGTTATGCAGGAGTGGATAATTTGGTGAGTAACTATGCACGTAAAGAGCGAAGTAGTATATGGTTGTTAATATTAAATCATGTTTGGATTTAATGATGATTACTGAAGTAAACATATGATCTTTTAAGTGATAATCATATGGACATAAGTAAATTACACCCTGTGATGATAGTTGTGTGGATATTGGATGTTGATTGTGGATATGAACCTTGTTGGGTTGTTAGTACTATATTAAATAGTATTGAGTTACCAGATATTACCTTGTTGAATTAATGATACCTTATTGGGTTGTTGTTGTATCTTATAATGGTTGTTTATGATGTGGTATATGTTACCGTGATTAATTATGTCCAAAAGTTGGATTATTGGGTCAATGGTTAAGTCTCTATTCAATAAGTTGGTTTATCGAATATTTTATTAATTAAATAATAAGTGAAAAATAAAAAAATCAAATTTGATATCCGACCTTTTATAAAAATGAAATTAAAGTCATTCGACAAACATCTGTAAAAGAAAGAAATTGATTTGACAAAGTTAAAGTCGAATTATACCATGTTCAAATTTTAAATTAAAAATAAATATTAACTTTAAAAAGTGAAGTTCAGTTTGGATATGTAAAGTATTTTACTCAATTTTATTATCCGAACTATCTTATTTTTTTCATGCATTTCTGGAAAGTTTGAGTTTCAAAAGATGAAGTTTGAAAAATAATATTATTTAAATGATTTAAATAATATTATAATATTTAAATAATGGAATATTTGAATTTGAAGTTAAATATTGGAAATATAGTTCAAAAGTTATTATATACGTTTTATATAATTAATAAATTATTTTAAAGGCAGTTTGACTTGATTTTAAAGATAAGTCGAAGTTTGGTTAGAGTAGGACTAGTCGTGCAGCCGTAGTTCGTGAATTTCGACCATTGACTTCAAATTGACGTACTGGGAGATCTGATCATCGGATTCTTCCGAAATGAAAAAAACATTGGGTTCGAAATGAAAAGAGTTTTCAAATGCAAAGAAAAGTTTTAAGATCTAACGAATAGATCTTAAATTTATGTCCAAATCAACTTTCCATAAAAATCCTATTTTTGCACTTTAAGTACCAAAATCAGTTTTTCTTTTTAAAGGCCAAATAAAAATATTTTAAAATATGGAAAAATCACTATAAGTTATAATAAATGATTTAAAAGAGTTTGGACTAAATATATGAGGTTTCGAGTGATAAAAACCTATTTATCAGAAATAGGTCATTTTGCAATGCCTTTTTATAACAGTTTTTAAGTAACTTTTTGAGTTGAAGGTTTTAAATTCCCAAATTGAATTTAAACCTTGGTAAACCTTTTTATATGGTTAATAAAGTATTTTCGGGATGATTTTGGAAGTCTAAGGACTTAACCAAGTTTAACAATGAGATATAACATTATGAAACATGTTCCAATTAAAGGAGGCTTAATTAGGAATCCGATAATCCAAAAGGATTTTGTTTGATGCTAATTATTTCGAAAAGACCGGGTTCAACCCAGTTTGAATAATCATAGGACCAAATAGAGAAAACCAAGATATTGAAGACAGTGGAAGACTGAGAATCTTCATATCGAATGGACTGTTTGATGATGCATTGGATAACTCCCATTATAAGGTTATAAGTGGCAGTGGTCCGGACGTACTTGTAGATTGTCCGGATTTGTAAGGGCCTCACTCCTTTAGTGGACGAGGAATAAGGTGCATTCAGTTTCGCTCACTACCCAGAACGAACTTGTATTAGATGATGTCTGACATTGTATTTTACGGCATAATCTATTGGTTTTTGTTGATGAAATAACAGTTGGTGGCGAAGGATTTATCGTCTTAGCTTAACATCCTCCTCTGAGACATATGTACTCAAAGAGTTATTTATTAATAGACACCGATTATATTTTGTAAATTGACAGTGTGACATGTTAAGTGCTACTGGCAGATAGACCATAACTTTTGTTGAAAAGTAGAACTTTGTGGAATGTGACTTCAAGGCCTCACAACCCAGAAATGAGCCAAACAGGATGAAGTACCGTAGAGTTAAGGACTAACATTTCCTTCTAGTTGGGAAGTGATTCTATGGTATGGAGCCCAGGCAATTTACTTATGTGAAGATGGATCGAGACGCCTCAGATAATGGTTGGCTATGATAGGGAGACGTTATGTTCAGGAGAAACCCGAACTACACTTGGTATAGGTGGGCCGGTTTTGCCTCTATAGGAAAGGAATCATCTGTTGGTTCTTGGGACATCCCGCTAGAGGTGTACCAAATTGGTTAAGGAAGATCTTTTGTCATGGTCATTGATGGAACCTAACTTGCAATACGAGCATTTACGATTTTAGTTGTAACGTATGTATGTAGACGTAATATATGGGTACCTACGTCTGCTAAGATTTAAATATTTATTTTGAAAAGGTTTTCAAAGATAGACATTAATGATAATATCAAATGATTTTCGTGTATCAAGCATATTTGGTTATCATAAGGAAAAACTTGCTCCTAATGGTGTGTGTTTGCATTGTGTGATGGGATGAGAGTCTTATGATAGCTTCACTTTTTGAAAAAGCATTGCAAATTTTCTGCACTGGTATTCATGAGGGAAAACCCAATCCGTGTTAAGCGGCGCGATCTTATGAATCACCTTACTACCCTTATAAACACAACTGTTTTTGGTTTTTTTACATTAGTTCCATGACTGAGCCGTAGTTTTGTTTTTCCCTTGCGAACTCGGTTGCCCTTATTTTCCACACGGGTAGCCTAGTATTTAGGTTAGTCATTAAGTCCATTTTGGGAGCTATATATATGTAAGCTATTTATGGAAGCTGGTTTTGGATTGGAGTAAGAGCAGAACCTATATGTTCTTTTTGGATTCTTTCTGAAGACTCTACCATGTTGATCATCTTAATTTACGTTGTGGGCTTATTTCCTATTTCCGCTCTTTTTTACTATGTTGGATCTTATCGGTTGTATTAACTCTGTGTATTCCTGACGTAATATGTTGTACATTATGATGTTTTAAATGCAATGTTTATTTCCGCTGTTATTCAATGTGTTATACTCGAGAGGCAATATGTCCTTCCGGTACTTGGAATGTCAATACAGGAATCATGTGGATGTATTAGTGTCAAATCCCAGGGACCGAGAAAGTGGGTCATCGCATCTGATATATTAGTATGCATTTAATATTGAGCTCCTTGGTTTTTCAAAGCTAGTGATGCAATTTTCTTTACTTCCAAAAAGGAAGAAAGTGATTTACAGATCAACATCTTTATGTAAGTCTACAATGTTAACGTGAAATGAATATTTTTCTTTCTTCTCTTTTGAAATAAACCCTATTTTTTAACTTATATTATTTTTGTAGTGCCATAGTAAAGTCACTCCAAATTAGTAACTATTATGCATTTTTCAGATCAAAACTTTTGGAGCATAATATAAGTGGAGCATTAAGATTAAGTAAAATGACAAAATATAATTGCATGTTCAAAATGGAATTGGCCTTGTGTAACAACTCGGATTTTTGACAACGTGTTAAGACAAGAATCAAGGCAGAATTAAATCATAAAATCTGAATCAGGAGAAACGGGTTGCGCCATTGCGTTCGTCTCGGAAAAATACGCGAAATAGAGTCCGAAATTTCGTAAATCGGAGTCCGTATGACCAAGATATGGCCTCGCAAAGTTTCACGAAAAATTCGAAAACGAAAACAGATTCAAATTTCAGAATTCAGAAGAGGCGGGAAAATTTCCCGCCAGACCAGGGGAGGTCGACTGGGGAGTCAATCCCCTGCCAACCAGGTCGACTGGGGAGTCGACCCCAGGGTCGACCTGGGGGTCGATCTGCCTGGTCGGACCCAGGCAGCCTGGTGCACCTGTTTTGCTGTTTGGCTCGGTTTTGGAAGCTTGTGACGATTTTTGAGGGCTTGGATCTATCCTAGGGTTAATCTAACGGCCTAAACAACCCCTAATCTCTATAAAAAGACCCTAAGCCTACCCTAAACCCCTCATAATTCACTCATGCCACGAAGTGCTGCCCAAATCTCCATTGATCATGGCCTCCATCTCCAACTTCAAGAGCCTATGCATTCAAACAAGATCCGAATCAAAGGTGCTAGCTTGCTACATCAAATCAAGGGAGTGCATCAACGTTGCTATGGCGATTTCATGACGGTTCTTCATCAAAGGAGCCACCTTTCTTCGTCAAAATGATTCATGCTCCTAGTCCTCATGCCATGCTATGTAAGTTCTAGCTACTTCGAGATGTTAACGGTAATTTAATCATGGCATGGGATAAAATGTGGTTAAACATGAATGCTATAACCTATGCGAGCCTAGTTTGCTCCTTTAACATGAACATATGACTTTGGGTTATGTTTTAGCGACTAAACCATGCTTTTCATGTTGCATTGGACTTAGTTTGCCATGCAAGATTGGACCTTTACTTGTAGTATGATAGCATGAACACTTAGAGCCACTTTGACTTGTGAAATAGTTGCATAAATTGGACTTTGGGGCTTATGCATGTAAATGAAACCAACCCCCTTATGATATCATGTTTACGTAAGGTCAAATCCTGTTATGATAATATGCAAAATTGTGGCCAAATCCTTTATGACATTATGCATGCTCGTGGCCAATCTCCTTTTATGTTATGCATGCTTGTGGCCAACCCTTATATGATAGTATGCATGTACAAGGCCAATCCCTTCATGATACCATGCATGTTTGAAGCCAACCCCGTCATGGCATCGTGCATGTTTTGGGTCAATGTGTATCATAGTATTTATACTATGTTGACTCGCTTTCACTCAAGTGAAAACACGATTTTGGGGTAGTTAGATAAACATGAACATGACACGAAAACTTGACTTGAATATGACATGAAAACTTGACTTGAGGTTACATGTGAACACAACATGTAAGTTGAACCAAAATGGGGGCATGACACGTGGGGTAAACATGGGGCTTGAAATTAGACACGTATGGGTTGTAGGTGTAATATGACACTAGACCAAACATGAAAGTGGCCAACTCGAGGTTGGGTTGAGTTTGTAGCATAAATCTACCCGGACCCGCTCGGCTTAACTAGTGGCTACAAACAATAGGATCCAATGTGGAAAGTTGGTCATGTCGCGCTTAAGACCCGAGGTTAGACTAGGTTGTGGTGTAAATCTACCCGGACCCGCCCGGCTTAACTAGTAACCACAACAAGGTCTAATGTGAGAGGTTGAGAGTGCATTAATTAAATTAATGCCACATGATAAGGTTAAGTAAATTTGACTAATGACACTTAACCGATATGACACGAATGGGTAGGTTAAGTTAAACCGGACTTGGTTCCTTAATGACACTTAACCATACAAGACAATTAGGGGATGGGGTTAAGTAATTTACGCTTAACTAATCCGATTTGGTAATTAGATGGGGTTAAGTAGACTTAACTAATCTAAACACGGTAATTAGATGGGGTTAAGTAACCTATACTTAACTAATCTAAACACGGTAATTTGATGGGGTTAAGTTAAACACTTAACCAATCTAAACTTGGTAATTCAATGAGGTTAAGTAACCAATACTTAACCAATTTAACATGATAATTTAATGGGGTTAAGTAACTTATACTTAACCAATTATACGTGATGATTTGATGAGGTTAAGTAACCTATACTTAACCAATCTAATAGGTGGACCTGGTAGGGTTAAGTCACAAGACCTTTTAAATTAGGCTTAACCATTGTATAAGATTAGTGGATGGGGTTAAGTTAACCTATACTTAACCAATCCGACTCGATAATCTGATGGGATTAAGATAATCTATGCATAATCAATCTAACATGATAATCTGATAGGGTTAAGACAAATAAATACTTAACCAGTTTGACTTGATAAGGTTAAGTCATGAGCTTCTTGGTACACTTAACCAACCTGTAGGGCTAAGCCTTGAACTTGAGTACTTAGCCGATCTTGACATGATTCGTAGGCGGGTTAAGTCATGAACTTGGATAACAACACTTAACCCATTTGACAAAACCCTAGCTCAGGGGACTAGGTTGGAAATCGTAGTTAACAAGGATAGCGGAAAGAGGAGCTAAGTGGTAAACCTTAGTTAAGGGTAACTAAGTAATAATTCTTAGCTAAGGACATGAGACTAGTTCATAAAGAGATGAGTAACCTGGTACGGTAGGTCATCGCTTAGTATTCGAGGAGGAGCAAGTTATCTGACTTGGATAAAAGCTCCAGCGAACTGGGTAACAAAACGGAAGCTTCGGGGAACGTGAGGTTACTCTTGGTATCCCTCTGTGAGGTGGCAAGTGGTCCATGAAACCCGGCTTCACAGGGGTTAAGGTCTGCGGTAGAAGAGCCAAGAGTATGCCTTGGTTGCTATGCGAGCGACCTAAAGACTGGGATGGATTAGCGTGGAGTCGACGATACTTGATTTTGCCCCGGGATAGCATGTCGCCGACTACCTACCATCTTTAGTCAATCGTGTACGTACGGAAAGGCAGGGAACTCCCAAAAGACCATATACTAGCTATCGAGTTATGGGTAAGGTTGGCTATCTGGAAATGGGCATCGATGGGCCTTAGTGTAGTTCTCATACATGATTTTTCTTGGATTGCCTTTCAGTAGTTGAGGGAGGGGTCACGTGGGACCATAGCCACGGGTACAAAAACAGACCTTGATATCTGCATCAGCAGACGACTTAAAGCTGCCGACCGAGTTCCGTATTTCTTGATTTGCCCTGGCACGGAACTCGGATGGCACATTGAGGAACATGTGCATCTAGACATGGAAAACGATTCACGATACATGCGCGGGATAAAGGGCGCGGTTGACGGGTGGCATAATCCCTAGTGGCCCTAGGTGGCTGAACCCAAACCGAGACACAGAAATGTTCATTAGGTAGCATAATCCCTAGTGGTCCTAGGTGGCATAAATCCTAAGTAAACGCATGATAGTTCACGGTAAGGAAACATAACTAGATCAAGGGTAGCAGTCCAAAATAACATCAAGGATAAAACGTTTACATGGGAAAGCCCGTATGGCCTACGGCAAAGGACTGAACTTATACATGGAAAGAAACATACGAGTTGGGAAAACCTACATATGCTATATATTAGGTTGACATGGACCATTACATGACATTGGGCAAGGGACATTCATAGTTAACACATGACGCGGGTTGGGATACTAGTACGAGAGGTGCAGAGCAAATATACATGTTAGAACCAGGAGAAATATACAAGATAGATACCGTGGGATAGTATACTTGATAGAAACCTGACAGTGTGATACCTTGATTTATCATGACACCGTAGTTTATCATGATATCTTAGTTTACCTTGCTACAGTAGTTCAGCCTGTTACCCTGGTTTAGTTTATCTATCTTGTAGTCATCCTTATATTTACTTTCAGTTTATGCATGTCATGTTACCTTTACCTGTTTTTATACTGGAAATAGATAAGAATTACCAGTCTTTATGACTGACCCCGTTTTGTTTCGCCTCTTTGTCTTCCGTTTCCCCCCAGGTTTCAGGGAGGAAACAATGTTATCTAGTACGGACCTCTTCTGCTTGAAGGTCTTCACGCATGGCTTGGACTTTTCTTGGCTATGGCTACTTTACTGTTTTACTTGGAGAATAATTCATGAAATGGTTTTATGCTTCTTTATTATTGCAAGACATGTTTTGATGTATTCTGATGTAAAAGGCTTTAGACCTTATTTTATAAGGTAATGAAATTTGTTTTACTTCCGCTGTTTTATATATGTTCTGTCTTGTAATATTTCTGTGTATGTTTACCTCGATAATGCTTCACAAACCTAGTGCATTCCTAATGTGAGTGACCCTAGCGAAGGTGGGGTGTTACATTTGGTATCAGAGCAGAAGGTTACCAGACTGGGCAAAAGTTTTAAAACCTTCTGAAAACTATTTGAGAAACCGTTTTACAAAGAAGCATTTTTCAAGACAAGTTGTTTTAAAAGGGCTATTCCCCAAAGGCCATTAGCACTATCCTTTGATTCCTTGATCGAATCTCTTTTCCTTTCTTTCCTCCATCTGTGGTCACAGTAGTTCTAACTGTGACTAATCTTTGTCTAGCCACGTAGGTGTTCCCTGTACGATGGAGGTGGTTCTCGAGAGACCTGTTGTCGTGGTACAAGGAAGGATAATAAGAGTAAGGATAAAGGACGCGAGCTTAAGGATAAGCAACTGTTGCTATGGCTTAGTCTATCAAGGAGGACAAGGACAAGATCATCGGAGAGGACAATTGTACGCTCCTATTTTTAGGGTACCTAAAAGAGATGGTACCGTTTCTGGTAAAGGTTTAGTCGTTCTTTTCTATCATCCCGTCCAGACTTGGTCTTGACCATCGTATCATTTAAGTCTGCTTGGATAGTTGAGTCTCTGCACCTTAGTACTAGCATGGTAGAAGATCCCACTTTACTCCCAAAATCTGGTTGGAGAGTCGGTCCATTTATTCATGACTTGTTGGATTTGAGAACGTCTATGCCAAGTGTTGAGATTAGAAGCAATATTTCTATTGTTGAGCTATGGATGGATTCTAGGGGTAAAGTGGTTATCCAGTAAGGGATACCATTCTCGGTTTTGGAAAGAGGGTAGTCAGACTCTTGGCTTGCTTTGGTAATACCTTCGAAGTCTCGTGTAACCTTTTGGGTTCTGTCATGGTTAGTTACCTAGAATCTCTTGATGCATTTATCGGAAATCTCTGATCCGATCGAGTAACGTTCGCCAATAAGGCGGATGGTTCATTCCGCTTGAGCATGGGTTATAGGAACCACCCTAGTAAGTGCACGTGGTAACATGGATTGACATCGGTAAACGAGGTCCAGAATTCACTAATGAGTTTTGGAGAGCTTGCATGAGTATGCAGATATGGTTGAGCCAAGTATACTAGGGAAAGAATAAGTGGAAGTGAAACGAGAGGCGACAGTGAAATGAGTTCCGACTCATACCTTGGAAATAGGAATCAAGGAGCTACGAAGTCATGAAATCAAAGGCGGTCAAGGCACGATGGAATTAAGCTCAAGGAAATGCGGCTTAGACGCGCGCATCATGTCTCTTTTTAAGAGTATATCGTTGATCCCTGGTTCTCCTGTAGAGCTTGCTTGCATGCTATCGCTTGGTGGATATCCTCTCGGTCATGTTTCTGTTGCAAACCCCGTAAGGAGTTTGTCTTGTTTATCTTCTCGACCCTATCTTGGGAACCTTAGGTAGAACTCTATGGATGTAAACATGTATTTGAAACATGTTATGATTGATATGGTTGCAAATGGTTGCAAGTGGTTGCTCGTGGATGCGCGAATACACGTTAGATACTAGATCGACGCACTCACATTTTGCATTGCATATGCACGAGTATTTATACTTGTTTGAAAGTTAATGTGTTGTCATGCGGATGTTGCATATGAATGAATGTTTGTGCACGCATATAGTACTTATATGACTAGGACTATTTGCATACATGTTGGACTCATGGCACTAAACATATTTTGCATTAGAAAGATCAATCAGGCCTGATCATGAGCATTAGCTAAGGAGCATACACACACACGTTTTGCATATGTTCATATGGCATTAGAAATCGTCTAAGGACAATGGTTGCCAGTGGATGATGTTTTGAGTAGATGGATGATGGATGGTAGGATACGTTCTTCCTAACTTGGAGATTTCGGGGACGAAATCCTTTAAGTTGGGGAGAATGTAACAACCCGGATTTTTGACAACGTGTTAAGACAAGAATCAAGGTAGAATTAAATCATAAAATCTGAATCAGGAGAAACGGGTTGCGCCATTGCGTTTGTCTCGGAAAAATACGCGAAATAGAGTCCGAAATTTCGTAAATCGGAGTCCGTATGACCAAGATATGGCCTCGCAAAGTTTCACGAAAAATTCGAAAACGAAAACAGATTCAAATTTCAGAATTCGGAAGAGGCGGGAAAATTTCCCGCCAGACCAGGGGAGGTCGACTGGGGAGTCGACCCCCTGCCAACCAGGTCGACTGGGGAGTCGACCCCAGGGTCGACCTGGGGGTCGACCTGCCTGGTCGGACCCAGGCAGCCTGGTGCACCTGTTTTGCTGTTTGGCTCGGTTTTGGAAGCTTGTGACGATTTTTGAGGGCTTGGATCTATCCTAGGGTTAATCTAACGGCCTAAACTACCCCTAATCTCTATAAAAAGACCCTAAGCCTACCCTAAACCCCTCATAATTCACTCATGCCACGAAGTGCTGCCCAAATCTCCATTGATCATGGCCTCCATCTCCAACTTCAAGAGCCTATGCATTCAAACAAGATCCGAATCAAAGGTGCTAGCTTGCTACATCAAATCAAGGGAGTGCATCAACGTTGCTATGGCGATTTCATGACGGTTCTTCATCAAAGGAGCCACCTTTCTTCATCAAAATGATTCATGCTCCTAGTCCTCTTGCCACGCTATGTAAGTTCTAGCTACTTCGAGATGTTAACGGTAATTTAATCATGGCATGGGATAAAATGTGGTTAAACATGAATGCTATAACCTATGCGAGCCTAGTTTGCTCCTTTAACATGAACATATGACTTTGGGTTATGTTTTAGCGACTAAACCATGCTATTCATGTTGCATTGGACTTAGTTTGCCATGCAAGATTGGACCTTTACTTGTAGTATGATAGCATGAACACTTAGAGCCACTTTGACTTGTAAAATAGTTGCATAAATTGGACTTTGGGGCTTATGCATGTAAATGAAACCAACCCCCATATGATATCATGTTTACGTAAGGTTAAATCCCGTTATGATAATATGGAAAATTGTGGCCAAATCCTTTATGACATTATGCATGCTCGTGGCCAATCCCCTTTTATGTTATGCATGCTTGTGGCCAACCCTTATATGATAGTATGCATGTACAAGGCCAATCCCTTCATGATACCATGCATGTTTGAAGCCAACCCCGTCATGGCATCGTGCATGTTTTGGGGTCAGTGTGTATCATAGTATTTATACTATGTTGACTCGCTTTCACTCAAGTGAAAACACGATTTTGGGGTAGTTAGATAAACATGAACATGACACGAAAACTTGACTTGAATATGACATGAAAACTTGACTTGAGGTTACATGTGAACACGACATGTAAGTTGAACCAAAATGGGGGCATGACACGTGGGGTAAACATGGGGCTTGAAATTAGACACGTATGGGTTGTAGGTGTAATATGACACTAGACCAAACATGAAACTGGCCAACTCGAGGTTGGGTTGAGTTTGTAGCATAAATCTACCCGGACCCGCCCGGCTTAACTAGTGGCTACAAACAATAGGATCCAATGTGAGAAGTTGGTCATGTCGCGCTTAAGACCCGAGGTTAGACTAGGTTGTGGTGTAAATCTACCCGGACCCGCCCGGCTTAACTAGTAACCACAACAAGGTCTAATGTGAGAGGTTGAGAGTGCATTAATTAAATTAATGCCATATGATAAGGTTAAGTAAATTTGACTAATGACACTTAACCGATATGACACGAATGGGTAGGTTAAGTTAAACCGGACTTGGTTCCTTAATGACACTTAACCATACAAGACAATTAGGGGATGGGGTTAAGTAATTTACGCTTAACTAATCCGATTTGGTAATTAGATGGGGTGAAGTAATTAAGACTTAACTAATCTAAACACGGTAATTAGATGGGGTTAAGTAACCTATACTTAACTAATCTAAACACGATAATTCGATGGGGTTAAGTTAAACACTTAACCAATCTAAATTTGGTAATTCAATGAGGTTAAGTAACCAATACTTAACCAATTTAACATGATAATTTAATAGGGTTAAGTAACTTATACTTAACCAATTATACGTGATGATTTGATGAGGTTAAGTAACCTATACTTAACCAATCTAATAGGTGGACCTGGTAGGGTTAAGTCACAAGACCTTTTAAATTAGGCTTAACCATTGTATACGATTAGTGGATGGGGTTAAGTTAACCTATACTTAACCAATCCGACTCGATAATCTGATGGGATTAAGATAATCTTTGCTTAATCAATCTAACATGATAATCTGATAGGGTTAAGAAAAATAAATACTTAACCAGTTTGACTTGATAAGGTTAAGTCATGAGCTTCTTGGTACACTTAACCAACCTGTAGGGCTAAGCCTTGAACTTGAGTACTTAGCCGATCTTGACATGATTCGTAGGCGGGTTAAGTCATGAACTTGGATAACAACACTTAACCCATTTGACAAAACCCTAGCTCAGGGGACTAGGTTGGAAATCGTAGTTAACAAGGATAGCGGAAAGAGGAGCTAAGTGGTAAACCTTAGTTAAGGGTAACTAAGTAATAATTCTTAGCTAAGGACATGAGACTAGTTCATAAAGAGATGAGTAACCTGGTACGGTAGGTCATCGCTTAGTATTCGAGGAGAAGCAAGTTATCTGACTTGGATAAAAGCTCCAGCGAACTGGGTAACGAAGCGGAAGCTTCGGGGAACGTGAGGGTACTCTTGGTATCCCTCTGTGAGGTGGCAAGTGGTCCATGAAACCCGGCTTCACAGGGGTTAAGGTCTGCGGTAGAAGAGCCAAGAGTATGCCTTGGTTGCTATGTGAGCGACCTAAAGACTGGGATGGATTAGCGTGGAGTCGACGATACTTGATTTTGCCCCGGGATAGAATGTCGCCGACTACCTACCATCTTTAGTTAATCGTGTACGTACGGAAAGGCAGGGAACTCCCAAAAGACCATATACTAGCTATCGAGTTATGGGTAAGGTTGGCTATCTGGAAATGGGCATCGATGGGCCTTAGTGTAGTTCTCATACATGATTTTTCTTGGATTGCCTTTCAGTAGTTGAGGGAGGGGTCACGTGGGACCATAGCCACGGGTACAAAAACAGACCTTGATATCTGCATCAGCAGACGACTTAAAGCTCCCGACCGAGTTCCGTATTTCTTGATTTGCCCTGGCACGGAACTCGGATGGCACATTGAGGAACATGTGCATCTAGACATGGAAAACGATTCACGATACATGCGCGGGATAAAGGGCGCGGTTGACGGATGGCATAATCCCTAGTGGCCCTAGGTGGCTGAACCCAAACCGAGACACGGAAACGTTCATTAGGTAGCATAATCCCTAGTGGTCCTAGGTGGCATAAATCCTAAGTAAACGCACGATAGTTCACGGTAAGGAAACATAACTAGATCAAGGGTAGCAGTCCAAAATAACCTCAAGGATAAAACGTTTACATGGGAAAGCCCGTATGGCCTACGGCAAAGGACTGAACTTATACATGGAAAGAAACATACGAGTTGGGAAAACCTACATATGCTATATATTAGGTTGACATGGACCATTACATGACATTGGGCAAGGGACATTCATAGTTAACACATGACGCGGGTTGGGATACTAGTACGAGAGGTGCAGAGCAAATATACATGTTAGAACCAGGAGAAATATACAAGATAGATACCGTGGGATAGTATACTTGATAGAAACCTGACGGTGTGATACCTTGATTTATCATGACACCGTAGTTTATCATGATATCTTAGTTTACCTTGCTACAGTCGTTCAGCCTGTTACCCTGGTTTAGTTTATCTATCTTGTAGTCATCCTTATGTTTACTTTCAGTTTATGCATGTCATGTTACCTTTACCTGTTTTTATACTGGAAATAGATAGGACTTACCAGTCTTTATGACTGACCCCGTTTTGTTTCGCCTCTTTGTCTTCCGTTTCCCCCCCAGGTTTCAGGGAGGAAACAATGTTATCTAGTACGGACCTCTTCTGCTTGAAGGTCTTCACGCATGGCTTAAACTTTTCTTGGCTATGGCTACTTTACTGTTTTACTTGGAGAATAATTCATGAAATGGTTTTATGCTTCTTTATTATTGCAAGACATGTTTTGATGTATTCTGATGTAAAAGGCTTTAGACCTTATTTTATAAGGTAATGAAATTTGTTTTACTTTCGCTGTTTTATATATGTTCTGTCTTGTAATATTTCTGTGCATGTTTACCTCGATAATGCTTCACCAAACCTAGTGCATTCCTAATGTGAGTGACCCTAGCGGAGGTGGGGTGTTACACCTTGGTTTCAAACCAAATTTCTATTTTATGTGCAATATCAGAAAGTCTACTTGTATATTATTATAAAATATAGTTGTATTAGTATACAATGTTTTTTGTACTTCATCTTTGTAATCTGTACTTCACTTACATACCTTTTATATATTTTTGAACGTAACAGAATCAAAAAATCCATGTTCAAACTTGCTAACATGATATTGATAAAAGAAATTATGCTGAAAATGTACAATTTCAAATATAGAAGCTTTTTTGTTTGTATTGTTTTTATGCTTTATACTTGCACATGGTTATTAGATGTCAAACAAATCTTGATGGTCTATATTGCAATCATGCAATCTACTAAAGTGGCACAATCATAAAATCTACTGTTGCGGCAAGAAGAAGTTGGAGACAGTGTATGAGGTGATGTAGGTTCAGGTAGATTGAACGATGAAGTGTGAGAAACAACAAAAAACATAAATGTGAAACTTTATTTTTTTAGCTAGAAGGCCAAATTGTCATAAAGATCTGGAACATGTATACTTAATTTTTTTAGCTATAAAACCATGTATACATTTCCAGGCTTGATATATTTTAGAATTTATATGACCATTATATATCGAATCGAGATCATATATACATGTAAATTATGAGACTGGTATGTAATTTTAACCGTTGACCATTATACATGTGTATAGGCAATTAACATTTCTGATGTGAAGAACAACAGCATCAGAGAACTGTCGATACTTAATCCATTAACAAGACTTTAACTATTATATGTTATAATATTTTGTTCGTACTAGTTACGTAGACTTGTTTGTAAATAGTTATGCTACGTGGATTCGCTTATTTTGTCGAAATACTACTATTGAAATATTATAGATATTATATTTGATTATGCGATAAATGTATTTATTTAATGAATAGAATATTGTGATTATCGATGTTTGTTTAAAAATGGTAATTATGTGATTGATTATTTGTTTTAATATGGCTATTATATATATGTGATTGTTGAAAATGATACAAGCCATTAACAATATATAACTACGATTAAAATATGTTGTACATTAATCAATAAGTTTCAGCATCATTTCAAAAGTTCTACAGGAGAAAACGTAATTTACCAAAAAAAATATTATAGCGGAAGTAAAATGCAACAAAAAATGTATAGTACGAAAGATAAAATGCTACGAAAATATTATAGTACCATAGAAAAACGCTACAGAAAAAAAAAATAAGAATGCAGGTATCACTTTGGTCGCATTTTTAAGATGCTGCGAAAAAAACCCTTTTTATGGTTCCAAATATGCTACAGTATGTTCATTTTTGGTAGTGTTTTCTACAACGCAACTAAAACTTCCAGATTTTTTGTTGCATGTCGTGTCCTAGCGTTTACTGCAACGCTACTACAAGAATTAACAGCGTTTTTCCAATGCTAAGACAATGCTACGAAATTCCTTTTCTGGTATTATAACAATTTGATTTCTGGCTCAACACTGCAATTTTTCCTATGAATATCTCTCTACCTTCAACTAGAAAGTGATCTTGCTAGAGACACAATTACTTTGTCAGATCATAACTAATTCTTCACCTCTTGTTTCCTCTAATACTTACTTAAACTCTTATAGCTTGAATTTAGTCTAATTAGTTCAATCTAACTAGCAAGATAATAATAATAATAATAAAAGATCAATTGAAATGGACATGGACTGGAGTGAACCAAATCACTATCAGTGTTATTAATGGCGCACGGTGCAAAAAGGCACAAACCCTCTCTAGAGCCATGGCGCATGACGCGACAAATGACCTGCGTCTTTTTTATTTACTGCGCATGTTTATTTCTTAAAAAAAAATCGTTTTAACAATTTTTTTTTAAAATCAATATTTTTTGTTAAAACATATGCAACAAATATTTTAACGCATAAAAAAATAAAGCATAAAATTTCAAACACAAAAGTTTTTAAATCAAAAATAATAACACACATTACTAATAAAGTAGAAATCTGAATCTGATTCAGCAATTATATTTTCCAAACCAATGTCTGTATCATCAGATTCATAAGCTTCAGCATCTTTCTCATCCATATCATTTAGATTTGTTTTTTCTTCGTGAATATGTAAAGGTGCTGAAGCAGGTGTTGAAAAACCTCTCAATGTGGATGTTCTTCTACTTGGATATCTAGCTTTCTCCACTTATGTTGGTCTATCAACAACACCTCAAGTCGGGTCATCTTTATTGTCAAATACAAACTCATATTCAGCATCAGATGCATCATTCGTATTTTCAGCTAACTATTCATCATAAGCATCAATATCATTCAAAGATACTGTATCAATGGTGTCACGAATATTAT
The DNA here is from genome assembly GCA_030737875.1 of Allium sativum. Lineage (NCBI taxonomy): Eukaryota > Viridiplantae > Streptophyta > Magnoliopsida > Asparagales > Amaryllidaceae > Allium > Allium sativum. The sequence continues at coordinate 470,437,189 of CM060913.1, read as the reverse complement.
ACTTTCTTTTTAAAGCACGACTGTATTTAACAAATACCAAATCATAAAATATTTTTATGTTGCGGACAAATCGTACAAAGATATTGGACATATTCATATATATGAAAAAAAAACTATCCAAGGGTATGTTTCAAAGCTGCTTGAATGTTTATTTTCTGAAAATGTCTCTTCCTCCAAATCTGCTTCTCTTGATTTATCGTTCATGGGTTCTCGGTCTCATTTATTTGCTTTTGCACCTACGCTAGACAATATTTTATGATCTTTTATGCATTCCATTATATACTTTAAAATAATATTAAATGAATCTAAACTATGTTGGATAACAAAAAATATGTCAGTTCTAAATGTCGGCATGCTGGTCGGTCAATTACATAATTGTAAGGTTATTAACTTGATGATGATAATCGAATACGAAATAATAATGATGTAACTATATTTTCACATAACTAAAAAAATATATTAACAAAGTTATTCACATTTCATGTCATTATGATAATAGTAGTAATAGTAGTAATGATGGTAAGAATATTTGTAGCTGTGCAGTTAAAGCGCTCAGCGGATCAAATGTAGCCAAAATACAAAAAGTTGTAGTGGGAATAAAGCGAGGAAATAACGGGATATAGCTGGTGAGTATAAGATGGCATATAAAGCTAATATTTAATGCTTTTACAAATATATAAATGATAAATAAATGGAAAATTAACATTCAACTTAATTATAAATAATACATTGTTGATTTTAAATAAAAGCATATGCAAATAAATGTGAACTTTTATTTAGCATCACTAAATTTACTAGAATTAGTATTTTATTTTGAAAAATATACTTAAAAAATTATATTAAAAACTAATTTTATAAATTTTACAATATATAGAAGGCATTTTTAAATTCATTTCTTTTATAGAAGATATAGCGGAATATAACTAAAATAATGTGATATATCGGAAATATCAGAATATAGCGGAGCTTAAAGCGGAAAAACTACTTACGAGGCTATTTGAAATTAGCGTAGTAGTAGAAATCTGCTACATGATATAGCGGGGATATGGCGGGGTAATAGCGGGGCATTAACTGCATAGATTTGTAGTAGTAGTTATTGCAGTTTGCAATGGAAAAAACCATAAAATAAAGAAAAGGTGTGCCATTTCGCGCCGTGTGCCGTTTATGCACCGTGCGTCTTTACATATGTGCCACGTTGCAAGCAAAAATGGTGCAAACGCCGCGCCATGTCATGTGTCATAACGTGCGCATAGGTGTGCCTTTCACAACTATAATCACTATAAAATTAAAGTGTCCCTTTTTCTTTTGAGTATCTGTTGTTTATCTTTGAACCATCTCTGATATCATATGGATTGCCTTAAAGGCTGATCCTTTCACATTCATTTATCGTTGATTCCAATTTTGGAGTTAACCAATTCCAATTTTATAGTTAATTTTTGGGTGCTTTCACCGAAAGAGAAGGAAAAGAGCTCGGAAGTAGAAGATCCGAAGAAATATAAAGACTTAGAACTAGATTTAGGACTGAAGAAAGTCGTTAAGAACATGAGAGCACGTAGAAAGTTTCTTCATGATTTAGTAGATCTAGTTATCAAAAGGATAAGACGGAAAAGACGATGAAAGAGAGCCCACGAATCTACTTGGACATAAAAGGGCACCTCTACAGATAAATGATGAGAAGAGAGCCCACAAATTGAGAACGAACATTTGGAAAATATTGCACATTCCATGACCTAAACGAATATAACATAAATAATTGTAGGCATTTGAAGGACTTGACCGAGGAACATTCAGAATCAGCCAGCTTCAATAGCACATTAGGGATCCAACTGCAATGGTGTAGACATAGCAACCACCACCAACGACCAGAAACAACCAGAGATCTGGTGCACGACTCATAATCTCATTATCGGGAAATATAAACCCGGGATTTTTGGCAAGATTTCGTTGCAAAAGTCAATCCATTACGAATCTTTTGTGTACCTTGGTGTTCCTAACTGTCCACTGATTTAGACAGAGGGCAGGTTCATCTCTTACTCCCTGCTCTCTGCACTTTGCTTTCACCGTTTTTGATAATTAAAACAATAACCTTCGGTCGCTTACACATGTATGGGAACCGGAGAGAGCACTAAGCACGCTCTGAGTCAGATGTCTGAGATGACTATCCAAGAGCTTCTCCTTATTTTGCTTTGTTTTAAACAATTTAAGAAAGGTAACGACCAGCCCTAACCAAAACATCAGGATCAACTTACCGTCATTGACTTCTGCCGAAGAAATGGTTAGATTGGGCTCAGCAAGGAACGCGATTTGTCTCGTTCAAGAGCTTGGACTAAAGACGAAGGCAAGAAGTACGAGTTTCACCAAAGAATGAGAGGATTGGCTTACTATTGTTGAGTACCACAGGATAAGTGGTTAGATTAGGCTTAATAAGGATCACAGATTCACACTAAGTCTCACCGAAAGGTGTGATTGACCAGATAGCAAGGAGTACGACGCATAGCCAGAGAGCAAGGGAACGAAGTATTCATCGCTAATCTCTTTCATCTAAGAGCGACTATTGGAAAAGGCCCGAAGATAGGACATGATCGACCAAGAGAGGCTATGCAGAGAAAAGTTCCGAAGACAGACCATTGACCAACATAGAAAGGTTATGAGTCGGTTCGTTTGAACTAAGTACGAGCTCATCGACCTGGAAAGACAACGAGCTCTCCTAAACTGAAACTCACTAAACGATCCTAAAAGATTGTCACTCTAAAATTAAAACCTAACAGTCCATAGAGACTTTCCGATTAAAAATTGGACTCTAAACAACTCAGAGAGGCCGTCAAATTGAAAATTGATTTATGTTGAATGATCCTCAAAGACCACAACTCCGATTGAAAATGGGATAGTTCATCGAAGCTATGCTCCCAGATTGGATGCAATGCACCCGGAAGACTCAAACTCAAGAATGTGATATTGGACGTTTTGCCTTGAGCAAGACTAAGTCTTGATCGGTTCACCCTGAGCAAGATAAAGTCTTAGTCGGTTTACCTTGAACATGATTAAGTATCGAATCAGTTAGTTTATCTTGAGCTAGATTGAGCCTTAGTCGGCTTAGCCGGTGAGTTTTTTTAGCATTGATTCTTGGTAGATTTACTCTGAGCAGGATTCACACTTGGTCGATTTTCCATGATCATGATTGAGTCTTAATCAAGTTATTTTGATAGCTCTGCCTTAAGCGAATTTGGTCGGCTTAGCCAAATAGTTTTGCCTTAAACGGGTTTGGTCAGCTTAGCCTAATGACTTTTTCTTAAGCAGATTCGATCGACTTAGCCTAATTGCTTCACATAGTGTGGGTTTGATCAGCTTAGTTAGAGAGCTTCACACTGATTGGTCAGAGAGCTTAGCTTGAATTATGCTTGAATTAGCCGAAGAGCTTCGTACTGACTTGTATTTGTCGGAGAGTGCAACGGTTAAAATTAGACTAAGGACTTGGATGAGAAAGTAACTGGAATGCTCAATCATCGAACTTGGATTGACTTTTTCTCATTCAAAGCACGTCTTTCATCTAAAAGATGCACTTTGGGCCAAATATTTACCTACTTTTGGACCAAAGCAACTTTAGCTGGACTTAAAGAATTTAAACAAGACCAAATTGGAATGAAACTCCATACAAGTACTCAGGAGATATCAAGAAACAATTCAAGAATGTTTGGAGCAAAAATGGACCAAGTATATGACTCATCGTCGAGTCACAATGCTAGATGATTTGACCTGCAATTCATCCTCATGACTCTACCACTTCCCTGCATTTCACCCATGAAGTTTCATGTGGCTTGGACAAGCATTGAATGCAATATGGATAACTCATACTTCAGATTAGACAGCTCAAGAACACAGATGATCAAACTAAGTCGGAATGACTCAAGATTGGACGAGATGACTCAACTGAAAGAAGGAAAGATGACTCAAAAGAGAAAAACACAAAAAGAGTCATTGACTCGACTTGATTAGAAGATCTCATGATGACTAGTTATGGCTACCAAACTCTAAAGCAACCTATCTTATGGCCCAACACGGCTGATTTTGCCTATACATGTCTGCTCATCTTCAACTAGAAAGGAGAATGGATCTTTCTCGAGATGTCATTATTTTATCGGATCACAACTACTTCACTTCTTATCTCCTCTAATACCCATTCAAACTCTTGTAGCGTAGATTTAGGGCTAACTAATTTAGATCCAAAGAGATATAATTAGCAAGATTATAATAAAAGATTGATTGAAGTGGATGTAGGACGCAGTCAGCCGAGCCATTATAAAAATACCATCTCTTTTCTTATTTCTTTTTATCTGATGTTTACCTATGATTTGTGTTAAATATCATCTGGATTGCCTTGAGGTTAGTGCTTTCACATTCATTTAGTGTTGATTCTAATTTTAAAGTTAGCAATTCCAATTTTGGAGTTAACTGATCATGGAACCGCGTTTAAGGTTCCCGCTCCAAGATTTTATCATTTGTGCTAATCAATTTTGCAAAAATTTGAAGAAGCATAATAAAGAGGAAAAAAGGAACCACATAATTTAAGATAACCTTTCAAATTTTGAAAATTTTCTAAAGTTTTATTGGTTTTAATTTTGAACCAATTAAAGAATTAAATAGATTGAAACTCCATCGGATCTTATTTCTCATCCTTTGAAAGAAAGAAATGGCAAAAAACCCTAGCCCGAGCGAACTTTCCCTAACCAGCTGCCACCGTCTCCACCCCCACGCCGTAAGGATCCCTCCCCTTATCCACCAGCAAATGCCTTGAATAATGATGGGTCCTTCCTACATGTCTCTCGACAAAATCAAAAAATTGCTTATGTGGCACAACGAGCATTTGAAGCTTCACCTTTACCTAGGGATCCGCTAGAGTATATTAGTGTCCCTCACAGGTTTGCATCTACCCTTTTGATCATTCAAATTGAACAAATTTAACACAAATACTTGTAAGAGCTATAGCTTTTGATAGAAACCGAACTAGTATCTGAAACGACTTCCCAATTAAAGATATTATATTGTCTCTTTCCATAGAAAGAGAGAGAGAGAGTGTGAGAGAGAGAGAGAACACAAATACTTGTAAGAGCTATAACTTTTGATAAGAACCGAACTAGTATCTGAAACGACTTCCCAATTAAAGATATCATATTGTCTCTTTTCATAGAGAGAGAGAGAGAGAGAGAGAGAGAGAGACGGAGAGAAAGAGTGAGAGAGAGAGAGAGAGAGAGATCGTAATAGATTTCCGATCTTAAACTTAAGAGATATAGCCAATGGAAGTTGGGCACTTTTGGGATTAATAGCGAGTAATTAAGTAAAGCATGTTATTAGCCCACTGACCCATTTCAGAATAAAAACAAATTACAATTCATGAAACAACTTCTAACCATTTTTCCATTTATAAAAAAATATCACTAATCTCTATTAAATACTTTTCTTAGTCAAAAAACCATCTTAAATCCTTGATACTTAGAGTCACGAATAAATCATTTTATGGTGTTTTGTTGGGTACAGTCTATAATTTTAGAAAACGAAACCAAGATTTGAAAATACACCTTGCTTACTTATTTGGAATCATTTCAAAATATTTTTGATTGAGATGTTGTGAGTAAAGACTTAAAGCGATGAACATAATATGTTTAAAAAAAGCATATGATTCAAAAAAAAAAAAAAAAAAAAAAATGAGAGTTAACTGGATTACGATGCTTGAGAATAGAACAAATCAGGAGTTTTGACCTAATTCTAATTTTTTTGGATAAGTGATGCCAGTTAAATACGAACATGCATCATTTTACAGTGTATGTTTTACAATAAGCTATAATTAGTAAACATATTTGGACTCAATTCCATTCCTACACCCATTAAAATTTAATTTTTTCATTGATCGCGGCCATCGAAAAAAATCCTTCAAAATATATAATATGATAATAAACCATAAAGGTGTGAAATGAATATTTTATCTTTCATAACAACTATCTTGAAAGTATTAACTTTTGATTCGACAATAAATTTAAAAAAATATTTTTACACATTTTCGACTTTATATATCACTTAAAATAGAACATAATAGTCAAACAATTTTATAAATTCAAACTACATTTCTACACATATTAATAAATATTAATATTACTTAAAAATGAGATCTAACAAATAAACATTTTCATAATCATTCTTTACTAATTAACAACATAAATAAAAACTAAAAGTAACTAAAAAGGTAGATATTCCAACTTAGACATAAAATTCCAACAAAGGAAAAACATAACTAGTATTTATGCAAATTATTTTCTTTGAATGTGTAAAACATATACAATTTCTAAAAGGATAACTCATGCGCAAAACATTTATCACACACGAAGTGCATGCCATAATGCTAGCGTTTTATTTCATTTTTTTTTACCGCAAACTCTCTTTGAATAGGATCAGAATCCTAACCGGAGGACAATTCGCTTGGCTACTTTGCACAATCCATGCCAACTCAAGGAACCATCTTCTTTTACCTCAAACAAGATGTCGGAACGTCCATTCCTCTTGGATTAGATCAATGACAACCGAGGTCGTTAACCATACACTTCAATCTCAACTCGACATATTCTTCTCACCATACTCAGTATTGGAATGCATGCCTTCGCCCGCAAGGCAACTTTTCTCATGCTTTCTCAATAAGAGCAATCCCAACCAAATGAGTCAAAAACATCAATTCTCTCATTTACAACCCCCTGTCCCAACAAACAAAAGCATAAGACCCGAACGGGCTAGCTTTTTTTTTAACCAACCAAGATTAACTAGGCGTGTTAATCAGACAAGACAGTCCGAGATTACAAGATGTTCGCTCCATGTTCGTAATATTTTCGTTTAGGACAAGAAAACTGCACAAAAATACGTCCGTCCAAAAATATTCGATTTTCTGTTGTCCAAACATCGTCCGTCCATTGTTCGGCTCGTACGAACAATGTCTGATCCGTATACGTCCGAAAATCTATAGGATAGAACATAAAACACCTCTGCCTGGTCCGATCCGTTCAATCAACACTTTCACAATTAACCGATTAAAATGCTCTAACGAATCAAGCATTTAGTCTTGTATCTGCTAGAATGTTCGTCTATTTAGATCCTGATATTTTGCTATTCATATTCACTATGCAGCTCTACTTAGCTAGCGCCTTTGACGAATGATCTCCTCTAACCGATGAACACTCTTTGTTGTAAAAAGAAAAATCTGTCACCAAAATCAATCTTTACTATTGTTTAAGAAAATCAAATTCCATATCTAGCAATATTGCATAGTTCAGACATATCAAAATTCTCATTCCTACATCCATCTACGTCCAAAAACCCAATCTTGACCCGTAGCTAATGATGTCAGGATCGCAAAAGGAAACGTTTAGGTCTGAAAAACTAATCCATTTACGTAAGCTACAAAAGGAAAAAGGAATCTTTGTTCAATTTATCCAGTCAGTGAGGCTTCCATTTTCAGCCTGTCCAACAACCTTACTTTTAAAGGTGTGCATATGCAATATAATCTTTCTGAATTACGCAACCTACGTCCCAAATTTTGCTTGTTTCTCATTTTGAAAAAGACCGATCAATGAAATTGATCACTATCCTAAAAGTTCAAATGATACAAAACTAGACGTCGCATTCTATATCCAATTATCCAAACATATCAGATGAGGAATAATGGTAGCTCTATGCAGTATGTATTGCTTATAGGTGGATTCTGCTATGATATCATGATGGTAGTTTTAAGAAGAAAAAAGGAAACCTGAAAATAATTGAATCAAGGAGATACCTGCGTCAAGTCATCTTTTCTTAAACAGCAAAGTTTGATGTATTCTCAATAGTAAATCTCTGAAATATTGGAGCACTAAAAAAATCTGCTATTACTGAACTGCATCAAAATGTTCCCTAGTTTCTTTGTTAGTTCCCAAAAGGACTTTAAAACGTTATAAACATTAGTAGACTCAACTCTTTCCGACTTCATCTTCTTGGGTGTAGACCACCCGTATTCTATAAGGTGATGGCCTTGCTATCAACCCATCATGAACCAGCCATCCACTTTCCAAACCATCCTGCTTTACATGACCAAATTCTCTCTGAACATAATCCAAAGACATGCACAACTTCCCTCCATGCTTGCATTCATCAGCCACACTAGTCTGTTCCATTTGCACATTCTTCTCCAACCAGTACAGATAATTGACATGAAACAGTGACTTCAACATGTCTTGTGGTGAGCAACCCTCTTGAAGCACAACACAGAATTTTCCCCCATTCTCCGTAACTATGTACCTTTCATCTTTAAAAAGCTCAAACAATGCAAAAGCATCCTCTTTATTCTTCACTAGCTCACTCAGTTTGCATCCAATTCTCAGCCTTTTACATATCTCAGCAGCAGCATTCCTTGCTTTAGCAGTCAAAGTCCCAGCTTGTTCCATACATGTATTATCAGAAGGAAGAAGTCCGGGATAAAATGGCTCTTCAGCATTGACATCCTTGACGTCTGGAACTAGCCCACTAACCAAATATTCGCTAAACACCAAACTCCCACGATAAGGATTCAATGTCCTCAACTGAATAGACTGATATGACTTAACATTACAATACATGTGAAATCCAGCAACTGCAGTAAACACAGCAAGTGCTAATGGAGTAGAAGACCCAACGTAGTTGGCTAAACCAATACCAACTGTAATACCAATAAACTTACTGACCATCCCTTGTGCTTCACCTTTAGCAATGACCTCTGCAGAGTTTCTCTGTACAGCAAATCCAGCAAAGAAGCAGCTTCTGGTAGCAGCTTGGATTAATATAGCTGCTGAACGACCAGCACCAGCAGCTGCACCAATAAGAACGAACTGTTGAGGAAACGCAGGAGTAAGAATTTCTAACCCATAGGCAGCATTTTCTAGCAGATCTGCAAAGAGTCTCCAGCCTTTAGGGTTGACATCAAAGTGACGGCCAAAATTGGATAAGAGTATTTTGCTGAGGTACCCAATTCCATCCTTAAGCACCCAGTTTACTGCTGCTGCAGCTGGGATTGCCCCCTTGCCTAATCCAACAGCATAAAGCAAGGATTGGGTTGCAAGAACACCACTGGTTTGACTGGCGATCCCTTGCAGACCTCGCCAAAGGGAGTACTGCATGTAGTCGCCGCTGACACTGACCGGGTAGCCCTCTGGTAACATCAGATTCAAAAACAGATCCCTTATTCGCCTGATACAGTCCTCAAACCCTAGAATTAAACCTTTGCCGTTCTTGCGATTGGCATCGCTGTCGACAGGGATGAAAGAACTGAAATCCGCAGCAGGCACAAGTCTTGTACGCTTGCCGCCTCTGATCTCCCAAACGCCGTCGCTGGACAAAGTCACCGCGATGGCGGGGAGAGTGAGAAAAGGGATGATAATGAGAAGCAGGTTGCGGATCCAATCGGAAGCGGGTTCGGATTGATTGTCGCCGTCATCGGGCCACCGTCTCCACCAGCAGTCCCCGTTCCCTCCATTGTTATTGTTATTGTTGTTTCCATTACCGCCGCTAACGCGAAGATCAAGGTTGGAGGGTTTTTGGAGGGGATAAATGAAGTTTGAAAAGGAGGAGGAAGAGAAGATGGATTTGCAAATAGGACGTTTGGGGCGGAGGTGGAGATGATTGTGTGGAGAGAATTTAGGGGGTGAACTGAAGTGATACAAGGAGGTTGGAGGAGGAAGGGGGAATTCGATAGATAAGCAAGTGCCGCTCATTTGAAAAAATAAAATTAGAATTCGATTTATTTTTTATTTTCTATTACCAGCAGCTGGCCTTGCCTTGGGTCAGTGACGGCGCCGATGTTAGTGCGAAGGGCCTATTTATCGGCCTAAACTTGGATCTGCTTTTGGTTTGGCTTACAGTTAAATAACAAAATAAAAAGGTTTAACGAAAGTAGAAATAATAAAAGCATAAAACGAAAATCAAAAGTAAAATGTTACTTGATATAAGGTCCTTTAATTCATAAGTAAATAGTGTACAATCAACGAAAATCAAAAGTAAAATGCTACTTGATATAAGGTTCTTTAATTCATAGGTAAATAGTGTACAATCTATGAGTTGTATACGTAAATATTATTAATGTTAGTATATATTATTTTAGTGTTAAATTAAAACTTTGTTATGTATTATATTATTATAATTGTTAACCTGAAATATATAGACTATTAATTAAAACTATTATTATTATTGTTAATGTAATTTATGTTTCATAGCTTACAAAACAATATATGTGTGGATTCGAAAAACAAAATAAATCTACCATTTTTTTTAATATGAATGTAATATATTTGTTGAAACTAATGTATGTTAATAATTTATTGGATGAAATAGAAAATATTATTTAACATGATTCATTTTAGTAAGTTAAATATAAAATTATGAAATTAGTTTAGCTATATAGACCTACAACTAGTTTAGCTATATAGACCTACGGTAGGAAGAACCGAGAAGAAATTTGCCAATATGTATGAGTTTATTGTGGAGCTACTGATGTTAAAAGAGAATTTTATGATATAATGTATGATAAATTATTGATATAAACGAATCATAACTGGTTTCAAAATAACTTTATTGTTTATTATTATTATATGTGTGTGTAGGGGGGGGGGGGGATTAAACTTTTGTTAATATGAATATATATAATAAATTTGGCGTATATTTTTAAGAACTGTTAGAAAATTAGCGTAAAAATTCACTAAGAATATTTAAATAATTTGGATTTAAGATTTCATCTGTAGCTCAAACATATGGATTTAAATATAAAATATCATGAAAGAATCAATGAGATTAAGTAAATAATTGTAGAAATGATAATATGCAGGTTCATCTGAACTTGAAAATTTTCTTATTCAGTGTATGATAAATTTGGTGAGATAAATGAATAACATATTAAATTTTTTGTTATTGTCAGCATATGTTGCTTAAATTGTGTGATTTATTTAACTTTATATTTGAATGAAAAACTATTTTTATCATTTTTGTTGGTATGAACATGGTATACATTTTAAAACATCACATTTAACATTAGTTAGATGTATTAACAATAATTTACTAACTGGAATTATTTTGTAAATTCAAGATCACATAATTTATTTGAATATATTGATTTAAATATACAATGTTAAATGATATTGTGGGGGCGTTTTGTAGATAACTAAATAAATTTTCAAATACTAGTGCTTGACTTTAATATTACAATATACGTTTTGTGATTGACATATTTATGATTTGTTTATATAAATATGGTTTTGCGATTCATTGGACGAACAAATGAGTAATAGTTTGATAAAGTTATTTAAAGTGTGGTGCTAAGGGAACCATAATATGTACTTCATAATACCACAATTAAAAAAACAAACCTCATTAAATTTTGTATGCTTCCTAATACCACATTACCTTTTCATTCTAATCTCTCACTCAATCATTATTTGCCGAACTAATCAAGCACTAGGTTAATCCAAAAACCTAATCTCTCATAATTGCTGCCTTCTTCACATCTCTCTCGGGAAATTCAAATTCGTACGGTAATCTTTCAATTATTTGGTGATCTGAAAGCCCTAATCTCTCATTTCCTCTTCTAGTTTGCTTAATTCAAACCTTATTCACGTTATTGTATATTCCTCGGCATTGCACCATCGAATTTGTTGATCAGTTATAGATCTAGGGTTTAGCTAGTTGATCGGTTTTAGAAATGAGGACGAATGAATATTGAGCGAAAAAGAAATAGGATAAAACAGTGTGGTAGCCCCTATTTTTTAGGTGTATGGTATTAAGAAGAGTGTAATACTAATTCTTGTGGTATTTTTTAGTCACGGTATTAGGAAGAACATATTGGGGTGCCCTTAGCACCACACTATTTAAATAATTTTAGTATTATGTAGTTAATTGTTATACACAGTATTAAATGTAAAATATTTGAAAATAATTGAGAAGCATTTAAATGATTATAGAAAAATTAAAGTACAGATATTTGGAGGAAAAAAACATAAATTTATTGTTCTTTAGCTTTTCAAAGAAATATTTGTTAATTAAATTTTTTTTCATTACTTACATTTTGTGTTATATAACTAATTTAAATATGTGGACCAAAGTATAAAATATTATGAGCTAACTGTTAAACTATGTAATGACCCGGATTTTATTAAGAAACATTTAGTGGATATTAAATATTTAAAATGATTTATTTTAAGAAATAATGACTTAGAATTTATATAACTCGAATTAAAACAAGTTTGAATGTATACTTTATAATATAATTAAAAATGAGCTCGCAACAGCGCGATAGTTCGTAATATTACGCTTTGAACTTTAAATGAATATACATACTGCAATATAAGTCAGAATTCGTTGAAACAAGAAATGTTGAAATCTATTTAACTATTTCTTTCTAACGAAGGTGAAAATTTGATATTTCATCATATAGATTACAAGCAATGTCCAAATCAAATTTCCAAAAAGTCGTTATGAAATCGTTTATAAATCATAATGTTTTATTAAATAAATAAACGGGTTTTCATATATGTTAAATATTGATTTAATTAGAAAATGGAAATATTGAGTTATTAACCCAAGTATGCTTATTCTGAAGGTATATGATATTATATTTGGATATATATGATGATGATGATAATAATTAGTTTTTTTATTAAATTGAAAAGTTTTGGAATTAAATAATATTATAATAATATTACATAGGCCTTAAAAATAGTCATTTTGCAAACAACCTCCATTTTCGACGAAACCAATTTCGTTGGATGTAAATTAGTAAATTATTGCTAGATTCCAAATTTCACGCCATTCGGAGTTGTTTTGTGACCGTACTTAACTAAGATGTGAACCAACCGATAATTTGAGCTCGAACAAGTGCTTTTTGAGCAAACGGTCTCGGAATTAGATGAAACAAGTTTCGTTGGGTCCATAATGATAAAACATAGCTGTATGTCAATTTTCACCACAAATGAAGTTCGTGTGTGCCTGTGCGAATATTTAAACGATGATCGGAGTAGCAATAACTAAGAAAATAAAATATAAAAAAAATATGAAGCTTGCAGTATAAGCCAACCAACCCTATAAATACATCCTAAACTTTCCCCTAACCCTAAAATTTTTCATTCCCTGGTCAACATTCTCACGGCCTCTACCAATTTCTTTAAAACTTGAAAGATTAAAACTTTGAAAAATTCAAACCAAACTCAAAACAAAACGAAATAACCAGTATTTGGTTAGTTGAGATCGCTAAAGCGTAAGCTTCGATCTCGGGTAGGCTTCATGGTATTAGACAACATTTTTGTTCACCCAAAACTCTTACAGTGCACATATCAATGTCTAGGGTTGGAGATTGCGTGAATTGCAAGTGTTGATTCGAGTTTTAGTTGTTATATTTGGAATTGCGGAGGAGTTTAGCATCATTTGTGGATATTCGAGGTATTTGTGTGCAAAAACATGTCATGACTGCACCATGGCAGCGTGCGTGGTGCTGGAGAATGCACGGTTGGAGGTGCGTGCGAGTTGAGATGCAAGGGTATGGGAAGAAAGAAAAGAAGAAGAGAAAATTGTTCGTGATTTTCATTTGATTTTAATGAATGGGAGTGGGAGCATTGCGAGGTTGGAAAACACGGCTATGGTGGGTTTGGAGCGTGCGTGAATACTAAAGAGGGGAGGAAAGAAGATGAGTAGGTGATTAAAGTGTGATTGAGTTAGTTTAACTATTTATTTAAGTTAATGATCGTATTTCTGTACAAACTTATAAAATTAATAACTTCTTCATATGAGATCAGATTTAACGAAACAGGATCCTTGGGATTGTATGAACGCAAGCTATATGATGAAACTGGTTTGGAGCTCATTGCAATTTATGGCGAAATAAAACGTCTGGTTTAATCAATCGACGTTTATCGTTATTCAACGATAAATCGATAAATGTGAGAACTCCCTGAACATATTTATAAGTTATTATAATCGTTATCTGATTATATTGGTTGCCTATGATTGTTATGGTTGCTTCATGATTGATGGACATTTATTTAAAATTTTATATATACTGTTTACGTACATTTAAGCGTTAACAATTTTAAACGCTTATCTTATGACTGTTGTTTGATGGATGTTGAACTATTGTGGTTGTTATTGTTATTGTTAACACAATTGACACCACGATTATGAAATTATTTGGATATTTAATTAAGTCGAGTTCCATTGGAATTTTAAATGAATAGTATATTCATTTAGATAAAACAACAACAACAACAACAAATTGGATATTTAAATAAAATAAGGTGTAAAAATGGAAATTGGATATTTATATCCGGTACGACTTGAAAACGAAGCTAAGATGATTTCAAACAACTATTGAAAAGGATGAAATGATTTTGAAAGAGATTCGATTTAAAAATGGCTTGTTTTAATTCAAATTAGAATTTGAATAGTAAATTCAAAAAAGTGAATTCGAGTTAGGTATATAAACAACGTTTTTAACTCGAATGGATTGTTCCAATTATCTTATTTATTTTTATAATGAATTGCAGGAAAGTTTGGATCTCAAAATATCATATTTTTAAAAATATTATTATTTTAATATTATAATAATATAGAAAATTCAAATTTGATATATAATTGAATTTGAATTTAAATCATTTTTAAACAAGTTCATAAATGATTTATAAATTATATTGTAAATGAATCGATGAGTTTTATATTAAATTATAATATGGTTTGAATAGGACGTGTCGCTCAAAGACAATTTGCGAATTTCAACCATGAACTTCAAATGACCATAACTAATGAAACTTAAATCGGATTTACACGAAACTGGAAACCTTTGTTTTCTATTGATAAGAGATTTCAAAGGAAAGAATAAATTTTGAATTTCAACTTATATTTCAAGATATATTTAAATCTATTTTTGAAAAGGTCGATATAAACGTAGTTTGGTGACCATAATTGGAAATCGATTAAGATGACTATATAAAATTATTAAAAATATTGAAAAATTATGATAAATCATAACAAGTGATTTTAAAGTGATTTGGAAAAGAAAAATGAAGTTTTGAACTATATCTCAATATTTGTGTTTTTCAGCCTAACCTGCTGAATATAGTAAATGTTATTTTTGATGTTTGAAGTTAAATACTGAACATATAGTTTTTAAAAGATATTATATGTGGTTTATATAATTAATAAATCATTTGCAAAGTAAATTGACTTGATTTTAAAATATAAGTCAAGTTTGGTCTGAATAGGACTAATCGCACAACGACTATTCAGGAACGTCGAACCTTGACTTCAAATTGACATACCGGAAAATCTGACCGCCGGATTTTCCTAAAACGAAAAGCGTTTGGTTTAAAATGAAAATATATTTCAAATGAAAAGGAAAGTTTTAAAATCCAATGGTTAGATTTTTAAATAAGTTAAATTCGAATATGAGTAAAATTGGATTTGGATAGAAATAATCTTCGGATATTTGGTATTGATTACCGTGATGTAGACGTTAATATTTTGAGGAATTTGGAATATGTTTTATATCATTGTTCCGCTTATAGTATTCGTTGATTGCGAGAATTGCTATTGAATATAAGTTGATGTAAATTTTATTTAAATCTTCTATTTAATATCAATTGGTTTTGTGTTGGTTGTGAATGACGTCTTAAACAATGTTATTCTTTTAACTCAACTATGACTAAAATATGATTTGGAATAGAATGATTAATCTTTTAATTAAGATTTAATGAAGCTTTCCAAAGTGAAGCTTTCTAATTAATAAATTAATTTGAAATTGAATAGAAGTTTGATTTTGGATTTATTGTGAATGATGTTTTAAATAACATTTGTTCTTTAACCCAGCAAAAGGAGAAGATGATGTCTCAGGATTAGTTAAAAAGGATTTTTTTTAAATTTGAATATAAAGATTGAATTAAAGAATTTTTCTTAACAAACGATAATGGTAACCAAGCTTAAAGATCAGTTGAAGATGAATGAGTTTTCCATAACAGAAACATTAAAAGAAATGAATTTTGGATTTAACAAGTTTTCAAATATGAACTTTGTTAAGAACAAGAAATCATAAGTACGATTTGGGTTAAAAACTCAATTTGAGTAAGTTTGTGAAATGAGATTTATATAATTTTTTGAAATGATTTCCAAGGAAATATTTAAACAAAAAGTTTAAAGAATGTAAATCTATGATAAGATTTAAGGGAATAATCCCCAATATGAAGGAAGAATGATTTGAGTAAAACGAATATTCTGAAATGGAATGAGACTCATGATATGTTTATATATCAATTGATTGAAAGGATGCACAAGTTATTCAGAAAGATTGGGTTTTGATCCATTCTGAATAACAATACGATGAGTATCGGAAATACTGAAGACAGTGGTCGAAGACCGGGGATCTTCGCATCGTTTGGATTATTATGGATGTCATGATTGGGAGGTACACCCAAGATGAGGTAATAAGTGGTCGTCGTCCAGACGTACTTGGAGATTGTTCGGATTTGCAAAGGCATCTCTCCTTTATTGGACGAGGAATAAGGTGCCTTCGGTTTCATTCAAACCCAGAATGGATGTGTTTCTGACGTTGTATTTTACAACGTAACTGATTGGTTTCTATTGATGTTATATCAGTTGGTGGTGGATAATTTATTCTCTTAGCTTAACACCCACCTTTGAGACTTATGTACTCGGTAGGTTATATATTAATAAACACCGATTATATGTTGTGAATTGACAATGTGGCTTGCTAAGTGCTGAGCCGATCAATTTTTTTTTTTTTTGGAAAAGTAAAGCTTTGTGGATGATTATCAAAGCATGGCTGATATAACGCAGCTTTGTGTTGAAACGTGACTTTAGAGGCTCACAACCCATGACTAGCCTAAAACAGGATGATGGACAGCAGAGATAAGGACATACATTTTATTCTAGCTAAGAGTGATACCATGGTATGGTGCCTAGGAAAATTTACTTATGTGGATGATGGATCGAGGCGCCTTAGATGATGGTCAAATACGACCGAGATAATGGTCGGTTACGATGGGGAATATTATATTTAGGTAAAATTCTAATCAGCCGTTTTCAGTGCTGACTGACTCTGTAGCTTCAATGGACCATGCACTAAGTCCTGTGGCATCTCGCTAGAGGTGTTCCGAACTATTAAGGAAGATCGTTTGCCTTGGTCATTGATGGAATCCAACTTCCAATACGAGCTTTGCGTTTTCAGTTGTAACTTAATAGCCAACATAATGGGATGGGGCATTATGCGAGCTAAGATTTATACATTTACTTTCGAAAGTGATTTCCACATTATGCAATAGTAATAATATCAACAAAAAAAAAATGTTTTTCGCATATCAAGCATGCTTGGTTATTATAAGGTAAAACTCTTTCCTTCAATATGTGTTGCATTGTGTGATAGGACTTGAGTCTTATAAAAGCTTCATTTTTTAAAAGGCACTGCAAGTTGTTTATGATTGGTATTCATATAGAGAAAACCCATTCCGTGTTATACAGCGTGGTCCTATGATTTACCCAACTTTAAAATAAAGGTTAAATAATTGTTTTAGCTCTCACACCAGTCCCATGACTGACTCAGAGTTTATTGTTTCCCATCTAAAATATGGGTGCCTATATTTTCCATATGGGCAGTCTAGTAGTTTTGGTTTGCAGATATTTTATAGAACAATGTTGGATTGAAGCTAAAGCTGTGCCCAGAAAATTTTATTTCTTTCGCTAAGTTTATGATTTCTGCTGGGTATTGTATTGTCATACTCTGAATATATTTTGTACTTTGATATGTCGTGTACTCTGATGTAAAAGTTATTACAATAATAAATATAAAAGTTGTTTCGTTTGGTGTTCTTATTAGTCGTATACATAAATTCTCTTGGATTTTTGTAGTTTGGATCGAACTTGTGTGGTTTTATATTCGATTCAAAAGGTAGGAATTTTCTAGTTGTCACAGGTTGTATCAGATATTTGGTTTATACAAAGCTTTGTGGTACACTCGTTTGAACAGAAGAAAAGAACTCATCAGAGGTAGGATCAGTAATATCCTATAAGAGTGACTCATTAAAAATAGGTTAGTAATACCCCAGAATGAATATGAAGAGTATTATATATAAAAGAAAATGAATTTTTGTGTGTGTGTGTGTATATATATATAAAGATGAATTTGGTTTTGGAAAATTATATCTCATAATAAGAGTTTGAGTATTTTATTTGACGTTGAGGTTGGACTATCGAGTATAAGAAGATTTTGAATATATGCCTTACAAATGTATATCCAAAGTCTTAAGTATACTGAATAGATATAGAGTCACACTCTAGTCACCTGGGGATGATTCTGTCGATGATTGCAACATCATCAGTGTTTATTTTCTAGTTTTGAAATTGGGATGACTATATAATTCCAATTGACTGGTGTGATAACCAAGAACTTAGTTAAAATTTAATATTTATAATTTGGCAAATGATTAAATGATACGAGCTTTAAATTTAACTTATACGAGTTAAATAGATTGAAAAGGGTTAAAGTGAATCAATTGAATTAAATTTAACTTAAGAGAAGTTAAATAAAACTGCAACGATAAAACCAATATAAGAATGGAAAATATGTTGAGAGATCTCAAATTTAACGATTAAATGTTGAATTGAATTGAAAGTTAGTTGGAACTGGATATATATATATAACAGGTTATTGGATAGAAGCTGAGAAGAGGAATAAAATTGTGTGTCCAACACAAAGGTACATATTTACTGTATTGATTGGGATTGATGATTTTATAAGCCGACCGGCAAGCTGTTTGGCTTCTGGATTGATGAGGGCCTAAAGAGGAGAGTTGTTGTTTTATCAATAGGGTTGTACAAAGGAGGTTATGGCAAAAAAATTCGAAAATTTAAGGCATTAGCCAAATTTTGTGAATTGAGAACTTTTTAGAAAACTAAAAGTTGAAGAACTTGAGTTAGTAGAACGAAGGCTGAGTTGGTTAAGTAAACAACCTTCAGTTCCATCTTCGATTTCGGGGACGAAATCTTTTTAAGTGGAGGAGAATGTAACGACCTTGATTTTATTAAGAAATATTTAATGAATATTAAATATTTAAAACAATTTATTTTAAGAAATAACGACTTAGAATTTATACAACTCGAATTAAAACGAGTTTGAATGTATAATTTATAATATAATTAAAAACAAGCTCGCAACAGCGTGGTAGTTCGTAATATTATGTTTTAAACTTTAAATGAATATGCATAATGCAATATAAGTTGGAATTCGTTGAAGCAAGAAATGCTAGAAACTATTTAACTATATATTTCCAACGAAGGTGAAAAATTGAGATTTCGTCGTATAGATTGTAAGTTATGTCCAAATCAAATTTCCAAAAGGTCACTATGGAATCATTTATAAACCATAACGTTTTATTAAATAAAATAAAAGGGTTTTCCTATATATTAAATCTTGATTTAACTAGAAAATGGAAATATTAAGATATAAATCCTGGTATGTTTATTCTTAAGCTATATGATATTCTATTTGGATATATACGATAATAATAATTAATTTATTATTAAATTGAATAGTTTTGGAATTAAATAATATTATAATAATCAGGAAAATAGTGTGAAGGAAAAAATTAGTGAAAAATTTAGGCACAAGGACAAGAGGCCAAAAATTTAGCCATAAGGACGCTTTTTGGTGTAAAATAGAAAATTATAGTGGCCCTTGAATTCCTTGATTTACACTAAAAAGCGTCCTCATGGCTATATTTTTGGCCTCATTTTCTTATGCCTAAATTTTTCTTTAATTTTTTCCTTGTGCCTAAAAACCACTATAATAATATTACACAGGCCTTAAAAATAGCTATTTTGCAAAATATCTCCGTTTTTTATGAAAACAGTTTTGTTGGATCCAAAATAGTAAATTAGTGCTAGATTCCACACTTCGTGCCATTCAGAGTTGTTTTGTGACCATGCGTAATTAAGATGAGAACCGATCAATAATTTGAGCTCGAACGAGCGCTTTTTGAGAAAACAAACTCGGAGTTGGATGAAACAAGTTTCATTGGATCTGTAATGACGAACCATAGTTGTATGCCAATTTTCACCACGAATCGAGTTCATGTGTACCTATGCTAATTTTTAAACGACGATCGGAGTAGCGATAACTAAGAAAATAAAAATACGAAGCTTACACTATAAGCCAACCTAACCTATAAATACATCCTAAACTTTCCCCTAACCCTAACATTTTCCATTCCTTGGTCAAAGTTCTCACGGCCACCACCAGCTTCTCTAAAACGTGAAAGATTTAAACTTATAAAAATCAAAACAAACTCAAATCAAAACGAAATCAAACAATGTTTGATTTGTTGAGATCGTTGAATCATAAGCTTCGATCTGGTGTAGGCTTCAAGGTGTTCGGCAACATTTTTATTTGCTTACATTTCTTACAGTGAACGTATCAATGTCTAGGGTTGGAGATTGCATGAAGTACAGGCATTGATTCGAGTTTTATTTGTTGTATTTGGGATTGTGGATGAGTTTAGCATCGTTTGAGGAGATTTCGGTTATTTGCATGCAAAAAGATGTCGTGACTACATCATGGAAACATGCGTGGTGCTGGAGAATTCACGGTTGGAGGTGCGTGCGAGTTGAGGTTCAAGGGTATGGGAAGAAAGAGGAGAAGAAGAGAAAAATGTTGGTGATTTTTATTTGTTTTTTAATGAATGGGAGTGGGAGCATTGGGAGGTTGGAAAACACGACTATGGTGGGTTTGGAGCTTACGTGAATACTGGAGAGAGGAGGGAAGAAGATGAGTATGTGATTAAAGTGAAATTAAGTATGTTTAATTAATTATTTATTTAAGTTAATGCCTGTATTTGTGTACAAATGTATAAACTAATAACTTCTTCATACCTGATCAAAATTTGACAAAAAAGGATTTGTTACGATCGTATGGATGCAGGCTATATGATGAAACTGGTTTGGAGCGATTGGAGCTTGTTGCAATTTATGGCAAAATAAAACGTCTGATTCGGTCAATCGAGGTTTATCTTTATTCAACGATAAACCAATCAATGTGGGAATTCCCTGAACTGGTTTATAAGTCATATAATAATTATCTAATTATATGGATTGTCTGTGATTATTATGGTTGCTTCATGATTGATGAACGTTTATTTACTGTTTTATATATACTGTTTATGTACATTTAAGTGTTAACAATTTTAAACGCTTATCTTATGACTGTTGTTTGATGGATGTTGAACTGTTGTGGTGGTTATTATTATTGTTCAAACAATTTACACCATGAATATGAAATTATATGGAAATCAGTTGAGTTTAGTTCCATTGGGATTTTAATTGAATATTATATTCATTTAAATAAAATAAGGCGTAAAAATGGAAATTGGATTTTTATATCTGAAATGATTTGAAAACGAAGCTAAGATGATTTCAAACAACTATTGAAAAGGCTGAAATGATTTTGAAAGAGGATTGAATTAAAAATGGCTTATTTTAATTCAAATTAGAATTTGAATAATAAATTCAAAAAAGTGAATTCAACTTAGGCATATAAACGACGTTTTTATTTGAATGGATTGTTCAAATGATCTACAAGAATGTTTGGATTTCAAAATATCTTATCTTGAAAAATATTATTATTTTAATATTATAATAATATAGAACACTCAATTTTGATATATAATTGTATTAGAAGTTTAACTCGTTTATAAATGAGTTCATAAACGATTTATAAATTATATTAGAAATGAATCGACTAGTTTTATATTAAATTATAATATAGTTTGAATAGGATGTGTTGCGCGACGATAGTTCGCGAATTTCAATCATGAACTTTAAATGGCTATAACTAATGAAATTTAAATCATATTTCCATGAAACTGGAGACGTTTGTTTTATACTGATAAGAGCTTTCAAATGAAAGAAGAAATTTTGAATTTCAACATATAGATTCCAAGATATATTTAAATCTATTTTGAAAAGGTCGCTATAAACGTAGTTCGATGACCGTAATTGGAAATCGATTAAAATGGTCATATAAAAATTATTAAAAATTTGGAAAAACTATGATAAATCATAATAAGTGATTTAAAAGATATTTGGAAAAGAAAATTGAAGTTTCTAAATATATCTCAATATTCATGTTTTTCAGCAAAACCTGATGAATATGTAAACGTTATTTTTGACATTTGAAGTTAAATATTGAATGTATAGTTTTAAAATATAATTAGTAAATCATTTGAAAATTAATTTGACTTGATTTTAAAATAAAGTTGAGTTTGGTCTGAATGGGACTAGTCGCATAGCGATAGTTCGCGAACATCCACCCTTGACTTCAAATTGACGTACCGGGAGATCCGACCGTCGAATTTTCCCAAAATGAAAAGCGTTTAGTTTAAAATGAAAATTTGTTTTCAAATGAAAAAAGAATGTTTTAAAATCCAACATTTATATTTTGAAATAATTTAAATTCAGATTCGAATAAAATTGGATTTGGATAGAAATGATCTTCAGATATTTGGTGTTGATTACCGTTGTATAGACGTTTACTATTTTGAGGAATTTAGAAAATGTTTTACATCATTATTCCACTTATAATACTCGTTGACTACGAGAATTGGTGTTAAATATAAGTTCATGTAAATTTTATTTAAATCTTCTATTTAATATCAATTGGTTTTGGGTTTGTTGTGAATGACTTCTTAAACAACGTCATTCTTTTAACTCAACTGTGACGAAGATCTTATTTGGAATAGAATGATTAATCTTTTAATTAAGATTTAGTGAAGTTTGTGTAATGTCCCGTATTTTTATGGTATAATAATTAATTAATTTAATTATTTAAATAGTGTTTAGAGATTTAAATGGTCGTTTAATTAAATAATATTGAATATTTAATTAATATAACTAATAGAATAATACATTTAATTCCGAAATAATCGAAATTAAGTTGAATTAACAATATTGTATGAATTGGACAATTTAAAATATATATAATTCAGTTTAGAATTTAATTATATTAACGAATTTATTTATAAATGTCAGTTAAACGTAAATTTTATATTATAATTATAATCGAGCTCGTAACATCACAACAGTTCGTAATATTACGATTTGAACTTCAACTGAGCGTATAGGATCTGTTATAAGTCGGATTTCTTTGAAACAAGAAATATCGAAATCTATTAAACTGTATTTTCTAATGGAAGTGAAAAATTGTGATTTCGTGTTGTAGATTGTGAGTTATGTCCAAATCAAATTTTCGAATAGTCACTATGGAATCATTTATAAACAATAACGATATATTTAATTATAATTAAATATTGGTTTCGAAGTTGGATAAGATATTTGAGACGTAGTTATAATTTAATTTTTAGAATTTTATTGTAATTTTTAATTTGGAAAATAAGCAACTTTTTATTTGGAGTATTTTACACCCCAGCATTTGTTATTTCACGAACTGAGTTAACTAGTCTATATGATTATATTTTTGGAATTGTGACGCATCATTCAACATGGCGGTATTTTTATTTTTGTCGATAGTCAGCTATAGGTGAACGGAGTATTACGTAACGGGTACCACATAAAACTAGCTTTCATAGAGCAAATATATGCACTATTTCTTATTCAATGAATACATGTCTACCAGCCTACATTTCCATCTAAAAATCTAAATCAAATTCCAGTGAGTTTCAAGATAAGTTGGTGCTGATAATACTAAAAGTTTGCACTGTTTTCATGTAGATCAACTAGAGACTCTCTATCTGCTGAAATTTCCGCCTCTTATATCCCCTCTATTTAGTCATTTCACGCACATCTGGAAATTCATTGTTTTATGTTATGGTCTTTAATCAAACTTGTTTGTCTCATATGTATATTATTACTTATATTTTTGTGGCCACCAATCAAAATTATACCAGGTCATTCAAATGGGAATGTACAACTATATGAATACCTAAGTCTTAAGCTAATGAACCCCATTGTCAATGCAGGCTATGTATTGTCTTTTCCTACCCTATCATAGTAATCACGTGCCTATACCTTCGTTTGCATAATGTTGAAGGATCTCCATGTCCTATAAATAAAAAATGTGTTGATTGTTTTCTTTTTGCTTTACAAGAAACTAAAACCCTTAACTTAACCTCGGCGTATTTTTGTTCATCATGTGTTGAGTTCTATGAGACTGGTTCGCTGCCTTAACTACAACATGAAATGAGGGAGTGGAACTGGAAAGAAGGCAACAGTGTTTCTTTTATGACGTGAAGGAGTATATGTTGCTGAGCCGAAGACCATACTATAGGTCCGTGTACAGCTGAAGTGAAATGATGAAGTTCATGGGCGTGGTATGAACTGAGAGCAATTTCTTTTTGCGTGAATACCGTATGGAGAAGGAACTTATGTGAAGAAATGATGGTGTTCTCTATATTTTGAAATGGTGGACAATGGAGCGAGGAAGGGGACTCAAAAATCATGGCGATGGTGATCAAAATACTGGAGGAGGATGTATATCATTTATAGAAGGAGTATAGTGTTGGGGTACATGCGAGTAAGGTACGAAAATGAAGAGCAAATGTATGGAGCTTCGCAAACTTCTTAAAGGGCGCTTTGCAAACATATGTACTTTCACTCGCACTATCCTTCATTTCTTGTTGTGCGCTTTGCAAACATATGTACTTTCACTCGCAAACGTATGGAGCTATTATGTCGTCATTTCTGAAGTTAGCCCATTTCTTATTTCAAGTTCCATGGGTCAAGGTCTATTTGATAGTCTCCCCAAATCATCCAGTACTCATAGAGGTCATACTCTTTCTAAAGAACCACCTATATAAGGTAACAAAAGAGAATTAAAGAATGCGAGAAGAAAAGTAAAGAATGAAGATGGTTTTAGTTTGTGGAATTATGGAGAGGATAGCAGTGGTTAAGGAATTGAAATTGCAGTATGTAGTTGGAAGAAGGAGCCTGTTGTCTGGGAATGAGGGCGATGTCGCAGTTTTGGAGGGAGCTCGAGTTGCACAGAAGCGGTATAGGGTGAAAGCGTTTTCGAAGATAGGGATTTTGGATAATTTAGTTTGAGATTTTTGTTAAGTACAAGGGAAGAATGGATCCTAGAAAACGTTGGTAATGGAAGTAGTGAGGAGCTGGAATGTGTTTCGATTTTGGGAGAGAAGGACTTGTTTTTATAACAGGTTAGTTCAGAAGATAGTTTGGGCCAGTGGCTAAATGGGTTCAATAATGAGTTAAGTTATTTTTAATTTAAATTAGTATTTAAACTTGTAAATTTAATATCGAGGTCATACGATATCAGAATTTCGAACGGTCACATCCGTCAAGATCGTACGGATGACGACTACACATTGGAAATGATTCGGAGTGAATCGGAGCTTGTTACAATTTATAGCGAAATAAATTATCTGTCAGAATCAACTGACAGTTATCGTTATTTAACGATGATCATCCAATGTGAGTAAATCTCACTAACACTGTACAGTTTATATTTTTACAGATATAATCTAGCATTGATAAATGATGATTGATTGCTATGTGTTGATTGTTCTATTGAATTGCTGATGTATTGTTTGAAATTATAATAACGATATATATATATATAAATCGTTAATCAAATATTGGTTCTGTTTATCAGAATATTTCATATAGAAATGAAATTGATGTTAAATATTTTGTTTAACATCTGTGAATGCAGGGAGACAGGTTGGAGGGAACCAACTGGATTCCTCAATATTTATTACACTGTTTGTTTTCATATATTGTGATATATGATGTGATATATAATATTTGATTGATTATGATGACACTGGTCATGATATTTGGTATATTAAATACCATATGAAATACTGGAATTTAAAAAGGAAATTTTCAAAGTGAATATTGAAAATGAAATATTTATATATAAAATAAATAGGATTATATAAAAGGATTTATATAAAATAAATAGGATTATATAAAAGGATTTTTATAAAATAAATAGAATTATATAAAAGGATTTATATAGAATAAATATAATTATATAAAGGGAATTATAATGAGATTATAAATGTTGGAAATGAAATAAGATTTGTATGAATAATTCTGCAAATAAAAATATAAATAGAATTTGGGTTTGAAATATTGTTTTTAAATACGAAATCAAACTGTTTTGATTATATAAAGAAATATTATTCACATTCTATGTGAAAAATTAGATTAAAGTAAATATTTTGCAAATAAAATATTATAAAGGAATTTGGGGTTTAAATTAGGAATTTAAATGGAATTACTGAAATTAGAAACTAACTGGAAATTAGTTGAGTTGATTGGCTTTCTGGTATTGACCTGATGTTGGTTTCGGCCTTCGGGGTTTATGCTTGGGAAGTTGTTCTCTTACTAGTTTACAGTTAGAGACTGATAGAGGTGGGAAGATATTGATGCATGAATCAGAAATGGAAACATTTTCCAAAGTTAATAACGTATATTTTCTAATTTTAGAAAATAAGGAATTTATGGAAATATGGAAACGATAAATGGGAAATTAGGAAATGAATTGATGATTGATCGGTGAGATTTCCATTTGGGAATACGACCGTTGTTTGTACACATGTTTTCCTTTGATAGTTAAATCACTGATTATAAAAGATTTTGACCATTTCCAATGTCAATACGGAGAGACCGGGATCAAATATATTATTTGAAAACCACTCCGTATGGCATTAGCGTTGCGAATCAAATATGATGAAGATAATTGAAGATGAAGTTATGCAAGAGCTGTTTAGTAAATACTAGGTAGAAAATGCCTAAGATATATTTACAGAATAATACCTTTGGTTTGTCCAGTCCCAGGACAACCTGTATAGGTGAATGTCTGATAGAGTATATTTAATAAATCGCATAAGTTGATCTCTTCAAACGTATTTACGTTTGGTGGTGGAGGAATTCGTTTCTCTTAGCTGTTTACCCGTGGTATGTTTTGGAGAAATCAATTTGTGATTTGGAGGGTATAACGATGTGACATTCAAAGTAAATAAAGGTGTGATCTATACGTTATGGCCTCTAGCCTCACAACCAGGAAATGGTATAAAATCGGGTAGGTCGCATGGCTAAGTGGTTAGCTGCCAATTAGGGTGTATTGTCACCTGATCTAGAGAAATTCCATTTACTTCTATAATCTATTTCGATGCTGTCCCTTTCGGGAAATGGTTGTTGATCCCAACCGTTGGTGATAATACATTCGGTACACTCAAGCTGTAACACCCCACCTCCGTTAAGGTCACTCGTAAAGGGAATGCCTTAACTTTGGTGGAGCGTTTTTAGTAGACAGAACAGAAATTTACAAGACAGATAAAGTAGTACTTGAAAAATTTATAACTTTATTACAACAGAAACAGAAATAAGTTTGGTTACATCTTTCAAAATCACAATATCGTAATTCTTGTACATAAATATCGGTCTTGTACAAAAGCCTTCAGAATGCATAGTTTTTAAAGCCATAATCCCCAATATAAACTATCATGGAAAGATAGAGCCAAAGCCAAGAAATACTTCAAACACTTCAAGCAGAGGGAATCAGAATCAAGCTCCTATGTTTCCACCTTGAGAACCTGGGGAGGGGGAAACGGAAGAAAAGAGGCGAAACAAACTAGGTCAGACATAAGTCAGGTGAGTCCAGTGACTTTCAGCATATAAATAGATAACAGTATCATGACATGTAAATAAAACTGGATGAGAGATAACCATAACAGAAATAGCAGGTTAACAGAAGGAACAAAATGATATAGGCTAAGCTTTTCACTTCTCTGCACTAATACTAGTATAACAGGATTAGGTGTTACCCTAATATCTAAACTGAAACAGAAACGGAAACAGAATAATCTCTGCAGAAACAGAATGCTAGTAATAGGCCTTTACCACCCGAACAGAGGTAGACGGTACAGAAACAGAATGCTAATAATGGGCTTTTACCACCCCAACAGACAGAAGGTACATAAACAGAATCGAAAACGGAATCAAAGACGGAAACAGAATAATCCCTATGGAAACAGAATGTTAGAATTAGGTGTACACTAGTAATGGGCCTTCACCACCCGAACAGACGGTACCACGCAGAAAACAGACAGGTGTTACCATCCAACAGAAACAGACGGTTCCCACAGAACAGACAGAACTAGGAGTACCCTAATGTCTAAACTGAAACAGAAACAGAAACAGAATAGTCTCTACAGAAACAGAATGTTAGAATTAGGTGTACACTAGTAATGGGCCTTTACCACCCCAACAGATGGTACCACGCAGAAACAGATAGGTGTTACCACCCAACAGAAACAGACGGTACCAACAGAAACAGACAGAACTAAGTGTACCCTAAGTCCTACCCCTAAGCGATCGGCTCCCTAATACATAAATACCCTGTGTCGGCACCATAGTAGGGTGTATCACTCCCTAAAGTGGCAACCTATTGGCACAGACCTATTTACAGATGTCATGGTGTCTTTCATCCTCAGAGCAGACCGGATCCATGCACGCACATGACCCGGCTGGAACGCGCCATCAACACCCCTCGCCATTATCAGAATGAACCGCTTATAATTAGTTCAGTAAGCATGTCCGGACCCCTACATATTGTGGGGTCAAAGTTTTGATACCAGAAAGGGTTACTGACTAATATGGGTCCCAAACAACAGATGACACAAGTATTTCCCCTGTTAACCTTGTGTCCCCAGACTAGCAGATTTCAGATTAACTTGTTTACAAGTTTCAGACAGAGATCAGATTTCTAGTTCACAGATCAGACAATCAAGTTAACAAGGTTTCAGATTTACAGATCAGATGTACGGATTTAACAGACTTACAGATTGTCTAATTTTGTATTGGGCCTACAGATTCACGAAACGGGTTTATTAGATTCATCAGTCCAGTTGATTAACCCTATCCACTCAACTCATTTTTAGACACCACATTTCTGTTAAATTTGCATTAATTAAATGTTAATGCATAAACCTCTCACATTAGGTCTGTAGCTTGTGGCCGCTGGATGTGCCGAGCGGTTCCGGGCAGATTTTTGCCACAAGCTAGACCTAACCTCGTGTCTAAGCATAATTTAGTTATGCCTACGACCTCTCACATTAGACTGACAGTTTGCGGTTGCTGGTTAAGCCGGTTGGTTCTGGGCAGGCTTCTACTGCAAACAGAGTCTAACCTCGTGTCATAGTCAATTCATTCCAATACAGATTATACAAATATCAGACTAATTCTGTTCATTTAGCAGATTAATCAAATTTCCATGTTTTACTCAATCTTAGATCGAGCCTACGGATTTTCATACCCAAATTACAATTATTTAGCATTCAACAGATTAGGCAATTCAACAGATAACAGATCTAGCAGATTAGGCGATTCAATAGATTTAGCAGATTAGGCAATTCAACAAATTTAGCAGATAACAGATTTAGCAGAATAGGCAATTTAACAGATTTAGCAGATAACAGATTTAGCAGATTAGGCAATTTGACATATTTAGAAGATAACAGATTTAGCAGATTAGGCAATTCAACAGATTATATATTTCTAAAATTCTATTTACATATCTTTCCTAATCATAAATTAAGCCTAAACTTACATGCCTAAATCCTGGTCATAATTCATAATACAACATATGCCCAAATTTTTAGTTAAACTTTGCATAGTACAGAATATTCTCTAAAAGCCCCCAATCAAGATATACCATATGAATTATGCCAAACTATATCCTTTAATGCCAAATATCCAAAAATCCACTTTTAGGCGTATTCACATTGATAGTTATCCTATTATAATATAAGTCTCTACGCCTAAGTCACATCTTCCTTTTTCAAGTCATGAATCGTTACATAAAAAATATGCCCAAAATCTAGATCTTTAAATTATAACATCTCAAAATCAGATCTTAATTTTAAACATGCGTTATGTCCCCTAAGTTTCAAGTCATATGTTATCATACAATGATTCCTCTTCTTCCAAATTACAGAGTATACACGGATCTAAATCTAATTTACAACATATGTCAATTTCTCAAATCGGTCAAAGATCAGTCATGCCCAATTATGCATTATCCATTATTTGCCCCAAAATTTTAGCGTTCGTGCGTTAATCTCTTATGAGATTTGGCGTAGGCTCGTGGTAGTCTGGCTATAAACAAAAAGGAAGAACTGAGGGAATAGATACAGAATAGTCACAATAATATTAACAAGATAGGTCCACAGAAAAGTATGCATAACCTCAGATCCAGATTCACAAAAATGTCAAGGTAATTATTAAATTTCATATCTAAAAATAACTTTACTCACAAAAAGGGAACGATTCTTAATTTCTGGGATCTGTATTCTGACACTGAATAGCGCTCCTTTGGCGTAGACTATCGATTAGATAAGAAAATAGTTGTTCTCTCTATTCAGATTGGAAGAAGATACACTAGTTCTAGTTTTGATTCTAGCAGAGTAGCGACGCCATTTTTATTTTTAATTAGAATAGAGGCAGAGTATAGGCAGAATGAAATTGTGTAGAAAAAAAGGTAGGTTTGGGGGTGTTTAAATAGCATATGGGTCACGAATCTGGTCAGAACGGGTGTCTACATACAGAAAAATGCGTCTGTCCATGGATCTGGAAATAGGGGGGAGGTCGACCCTAAGGTCGGCCCTAGTGTCGACCTGTTTACCCTGGTCGACCCCCAGGTCGACCCTAGTGTCGACCTGGGTCCTGGGCGGGAATTTTCCCGCCCAGCCCGGGTGTCTGTTTTGAATTTCAAAATCTGAATTTTGAATTTCGGGCTGGTTTTTACTGAAACTTCTAAAGGCTATATCTTAATACGGAGTCCGATTTATGCAAACTTGAACTCTGTTTCAAGCAGAATTTCGAGACGAACGCAATGGCGTAACCCGTTTCCCTTAATTATTGTTTACAATTTAATTATTCTATGATTTATTACTCTTATGTTCACAGAAAATACGGGGTGTTACACAAGCGAAATGAGTGACCGGCCATGTTTAGCCTGGGTTACAAGATGTTCTTGTTGAACCTGGTGTATTCCTCTCTAGAGAAACACTATCGGAAGGTGGTCCCATACCTTGCCAGTTGGAATTCATTAACCAATAAACGCCCATGGTTTTTGATTATATATTATTTATGTGGAACGTGAGATGAAAGTGTTCTGCTAGATGATTATTATATTGTGGTTGATAGACACTATCATAATATCAAGGGAGTTTTGATATAAAAGATCATTGTTTCTTGCAAAAGGATTTTTGATGTTAAATCAAATGTTTTGGATTCTCATACGGGAAAAACCCGTTCCATGTTATACGGCGTGGTCTTATGAGATATTGTTTATTTTCTCAAACTGTTTTAAATTGTTTACTCACACCAGTCCATGTCACTGGCATAAGATGGGAGACGCATGATAGGGGGTTCTCGCTTCGCAGTTAGTGGCGACCAGGAGACTTTTGCCCCTACATATCCTAAAAATGGGGGTTGGTCTAGTCAAGAGGCTGGCCATAAAATATGGTGCTAGTGTACCTCTGTAAGCCACGGTGGGATGTTAGCCTGCTACCTTGGTTGAGAGGGCGGTTGAAAAGCCTTCTCGAAAACCCGGGTCGTTATAGTGGTATCAGAGCTGAAGGTTAATTGATTACCTTGGCTCTGTGGCGTGACTCAGTAGAGATGGGGTTAGAAATATCCTAGATTGAGTTTGAGTGTATATATATGAGTGTGTATTTGTTACTTGATCTAAATATTATTTTATAATTTGGAGATTGATTGGTGGAGCTGTTTATGAGTTCTAGTCGATCAGTTTGATCCACCGTATCGGTAGAGGTTTATAAACACTCGAATACGATGGACCGACATGGTATGGTTTGAAAAAAGGGTAAATGAAATAATTTTATCCAAATTATATTTTGATATAAACAAAGTATAAATATTTGATATATTATATTATATTGGATGTGTTGGTTGTTATATTAATCGAATAATATTAAAATTGAGTTGGTTATACATATATAACCAAATAAATTTCGTGTAAGTATTACGAAATGAATTAAAACTGAATTTAAACTAGAATTGAAATTTAAAGCCCTGGAAATTTGAATAAGTGTTGTAAATGGACTTGGATTGGATATAAGAAAATTTTAAAATCCTGGGAGATTTTAAATTATTTACAAGCATTATGAATAATATTTTGAAATGTATTTCAAAATGGAAATGGTTAGAAATGGTTTTGAAAGTGATATAGTATTGAACTCACTACGGCCGCTGGAAAATAATTCCGATGATGATCCGGACATCATCGATGTTCATTTTCGAGTTTCTAAGTGACGGGTTCTACCAAAGTTATTGTTTTCGAATTGTTTTGAAAAAACAAGTTATTTTGAATCCTGAAAGGGAAGTTTGATTTTTGATATGGTAAACTGTTTAAAAACCCTAGGATTGTTTGATTTGAAAACAAATTAAATTAGAATTTGTGAAAGCAAATTGAAAAATAAGATATAGAATAAAAATTGGATAGTGAGATAGGAATCTGGAATTTTGTTGAATTGGTATGTTAAGAGTTTGGAATCGAGGATGGAACTCGAGTTTGAAATGTTATTATAGTTTGGATATAAGTGAATAATTGGTTGAGAATAAATTAATTGGTGATCAATTGGGATGGATACATTGGTATATGCAGAATTGGTAACAGGTGGGAATGATATAAGGATATGCCCGAAAAAAGGTACAAGTTTATTTTATATGGGTATGAGATTTTTATGAGCCGAATTGGCAAGCCACTTGCCTATTTGATTTTCTTTTGGGTTGGAGAAGGCTTAGAGAGGCGAGTTGTAGTTGTACCGAATGAGTCGTACAAAGCAGGTACTAGCGAAATTTTTCGAAAATTTAAAGTGTTAGATTTTTTTAGAACTTTTGAAAATTTTCATTAATAAAAATGAATTAATCATTTAATAAAATAAATTGGTTCAGTTGAAACTAAAGTTAAAAATAAAAAACCAATTGATTTTAACCCGGTAAATAGAGTTTGTTTTCTACCTTAGCAATTTCGAGGACGAAATTATTTTAAGGGGGGAAGAATGTAACATCCCGTATTTTTACGGTATAATAATTAATTTGTTTAATTATTTAAATAGTGTTTAGAGATTTAAATGGTCGTTTAATTAAATAATATTGAATATTTAATTAATATAAACAATAGAATAATATATTTAATTCCGAAATAATCGCAATTAAGTTGAATTGACAATATTGTGTGAATTGGACAGTTTAAAATATATAAAATTCAGTTTAGAATTTAATTATATTAACGAATTTATTTAAAAATGTCAGTTAAATGTGTAATTTATATTATAATTATAATCGTAACGTCATGATAGTTTGTAATAGTACGATTTGAACTTCAACTGAGTGTATAGGATCCGTTATAAGTCGGATTTCTTTGAAACAAGAAATGACGAAATCTATTAAACTGTTTTTTCTAATGGAAGTGAAAAATCGAGATTTCGTGTTGTAGATTGTGAGTTATGTCCAAATCAAATTTTCGAATAGTCGCTATTGAATTGTTTATAAACATTAACGGTATATTTAATAAATATTGGTTACGAAGTTGGATAAGATATTTGAGACGTAGTTATAATTTAATTTTTAGAATTTTACTAGTAATTTTTAATTTGGAAAATAAGCAACTTTTTATTTGGAGTATTTTACACCCTATATCAGCATTTGTGGTTTGACGAACTGAGTTAACTAGTCTATATGATTATATTTTTGGAATCGTGACACATCATTCAACATGGCGGTATTTTTATTTTTGTCGATAGTCAGCTATAGGTGAACCGAGTATTACATAACAGGTACCATATAAAACTGGCTTTCACAAAACAATTATATTCACTATTTCTTATTCAATAAATACATGTCTACCAGCCTAAATTTCCATCTAAAAATCTAAATCAAATTCCAATGAGTTTCAAGATAAGTTGGTGCTGATAATACTAAAAGTTTGCATTGTTTTCATGTAGATTAACTAAAGACTCTCCATCTGCTTAAATTTTCGGCTCTTATATCCCCTCTATTTAGTCATTTCACACACATCCGAAAATCCATTGTTTATGTTACAGTCTTTAATCAAACTTGTTTGTCTCATATGTATATTATTACTTATATTTTTGTGGCCACCAACTAAAACCGTACCAGGTCATTCAAATGGGATTGTACAACTATGTGAATACTTAAGCCTTAAGCTAATGGACCCCATTGTCAACGCAGGCTATGTATTGTCTTTTCCTACCCTATCCTACAATCACGTCCCTACACCTTCGTTTGCTTAATGTTGAAGTATCTCCACGTCCTATAAATAACAAAAGCGTTGATTGTTTTCTTTTTGCTTCGCAAGAAACTAAAACCCATAACTTAACCTCGGCGTATTTTTGTTCATCACGTGCTGAGTTCTATGAGACTGGTTCGCTGCCTTAACTACAACATGAAATGAGGGAGTGGAACTGGAAAGAAGGCAATGATGTTTCTTTTATGACGTGAAGGAGTGCATGTAGCTGAGCCGAAGACCATACTATAGGTGCGTGTACAGCTGAAGTGAGATGATGAACTTCACGGATGTGCTATGAACTGAGAGCAATTTCTTTTTGCTTGAATATAGTATGGAGAATGAACTCGTGTGAAGAAATGACGGTGTTCTCTATATTTTGAAATGGTGGAGAATGGAGTGAGGAAAAGGACTCAAAAATCATGGTGATGGTGATTAAAATACTGGAGGAAGAAGTATATCATTTATAGAAGGAGTATAGTGTCGGGGTGCATGCGAGTAAGGTACGAAAATGAAGAGCAAACATATGGAGCTTTGCAAACTTCTTAAATGGCACTTTGCAAACATATGTACTTTCACTCGCACTATCCTTCATTACTTGTTGGGCTCTTTACAAACATATGTACTTTCACTCGCAAATGTATGGAGCCTTTATGTCGTCATTTCTGAAGTTATCCCATTTCTTATTTCAAGTTCCATAGGTCAAGGTCTGTATGACAATCTCCGCAAATCATCCAGTACTGATAGAGGTCATACTCTTTCTAAAGCACCACCTATATAGGGAAACAAAAGAGAATTAAAGAATGCGAGAAGAAAAGTAAAGAATGAAGATGGTTTTAGTTTGTGGAATTATGGAGAGGATAACAGCGGTTAAGGAATTGAAATTGCAGTATGTATTTGGAAGAAGGAGCCTGTTGTCTGGGAATGAGGGCGACGTCGCATTTTCGGAGGGAGCTCGAGTTGAACAGAAGCAGTATAGGGTGAAAGCAGTTTTGAAGGTAGGGATTTTGAATAATTTAGTTTGAGATTTTTGTTAAGTGCAAGGGAAGAACGGAGCCTTGAAGATGTCGGTAATGGAAGTAGTAAGGAGCTAAAGTGTGTTTTGGTTTTGGGAGAAAAGGACTCGTTTTTATAAGGGGTTGGTTCAGAAGATAGTTGGGGTCGGTGGCCAAATGGGTGAGGCCCGTTCAATAATAAGTTAAGTTATTTTTAATTTAAATTAGTATTTAAACTTGTAAATTTAATATCGGGGTCATATGATACTAGAATTTCGAATGGTCAGATCCATCGGGATCGTACGGACGACGACTACACAATGAACTGATTCAAAGTGAATTGGAGCTTGTTACAATTTGTAGTGAAGTAAATTGTCTGCCAGAATCAACCGACAGTTATCGTTATTTAACGATGATCGTCCAATGTGAGTAAATCTCACTAACTCTGTACAGTTTATATTTTTACAAATATAATCTAGTATTGATAAATGATGATTGATTGCTATGTGTTGATTGTTCAGTTGAATTGCTGATGTATTGTTTGAAATTATAATAACGATATACATATAAATCGTTAATCAAATATTGATTCTATTTATCAGAATATTTCATATAGAAATGAAACTGATTGTTTAACATCTGTGAATGCAGGGAGACAGGTTGGAGGGATCCAACTGTATTCCTCAATATTTGTAATACTGTTTGTTTTCATATATTGTGACATATGATGTGATATATAATCTGTGATTGATTATGATGACACTGGTCATGTTATTTGGTATATTAAATACCATATGAAATGCTGGAATAAAAAGGAATTTTTCAAAGTGAATATTGAAAATGAAATATTTATATATAAAATAAATAGGATTATACTAAAGGATTTATATAAAATAAGTAGGATTATATAAAAGGATTTTTATAAAATAAATAAAATTATATAAAAAGATTTATATAGAATAAACAGAATTATATAAAGGGAATTATAAATGAGATTATAAATGTTGGAAATGAAATAAGATTTGTATGAATAATTCTGCAAATAAAAATATAAATAGAATTGGGTTTGAGATGTTGTTTTTAAATATGAAATCAAACTGTTTTGATTATATAAAGAAATATTATTCATATTCTATGTGGAAGATTAGATTAATGTTAATATTTTGCAAATAAAATATTATAAAGGAATTTGGGGTTTGAATTAGGAATTTAAATGGAATTACTGAAATTAGAAACTGACTGGAAATTAGTTGAGTTGATTGGCTTTTTGGGTATCGACCTGATGTTGGTTTCGGCCTTCAGGGTTTATTCTTGGGAAGTTGTTCTCTTACTAGTTTATAGTTAGAGACCGATAGAGGTGGGAAGATATTGATGCGTGAATCAGAAATGGAAACGTTTTCCAAAGTTAATAACGTATATCTTCTAATTTTAGAAAATAAAGAATTTATGGATATATGGAAATGATAAATGGGAAATTAGGAAATGAAATGATGATTGATCGGTAAGATTTCCATTTAGGAATATGACCGTTGTTTGTACGCATGTTTTCCTTTGATAGTTAAATCACAAACTATACAAGATTTTCACCATTTCCATTGTCAATACGGAGAGACCGGGATCAAATATATTATTTGAAAACCACTCCGTATGGCATTAGCGTTGCGAATAAAATATGATGAAGATAATTAAAGATGAGGTTATGCAAGGGTTGTTCAATAAATCCTAGGTAGAAATTGCCTAAGATATATTTACAGAATAATACCTTCGGTTTTTCTAGTCCAGGACAACCTGTATGGGAGAATGTCTGACAGAGTATATTTAATAGATCGCATAAGTTGATCTCTTCAAATGTATTTATGTTTGGTGGTGGAGGAATTCATTTCTCTTAGATGTTTACCCGTGGTATGTTTTGGAGAAATCAATTTGTGATTAGGCAGTATGACGATGTGACATTCAAAGTAAATAAATGTGTGATCTATATGTTATGGCCTCTAGCCTCACTACCAGGAAATGGTATAAAATCGGGTAGGTCGCATGGTTAAGTGGTTAGCTGCCAATTAGGGTGTATTGTCACCTGATCTAGAGAAATTCCATTTACTTCTGTAATCTCTTTCGATCTTGTCCCTTTCGGGAAACGGTTACTGATCCCAACCGTTGGTGATAATACATTCGGTACACTCAAGCGAAATGAGTGACCAGTCATGTTTAGCCTGGGTTACAAAATGTTCTTGTTGAACCCGGTGTATACCTCTCTAGAGATACACTGTCGGAAGGTGGTCCCATACCTTGCCAGTTGGAATTCATTAACCAATAAACACCCATGGTTTTTGATTATATATTATGTATTTGGAACGTGAGATGAAAGCGTTCTGCTAGATGATTATTGTATTGTGGTTAATAGACACTGTCATAATATCAAGGGAGTTTTGATATAAAAGATCATTGTTTCTTGCAAAAGGATTTTTGATGTTAAATCAAATGCTTTGGATTCTCATAAGGGAAAAACCTGTTCCATGTTATACGGCATGGTCTTATGGGATATTGTTTATTTTCTCAAACTGTTTTAAATTGTTCACTCACACCAGTCCCATAACTGACCCGGAGTTTATTTTGTTTTGTTTTCCCTAAACTCTTGGGTGCCTAAATTTTTACGAGCAGTCAAGTAGTCGGGATTTTACGCATACTAAGAGCTTGGAGCAGGAGGCTTCGGGATTTTATAGCAATTGTTTGTTTCCGATGTGTTGTAAGTGTTGTACTCTGATAAACGTTATTATTTATATTACTGTTTTATTTCAAAGTTAGGTTACATTTTATTCGTTCCGCTGTGAGATTTGTGTTACTCTGATGTGTTATATGTTCTTCTTCTTCTTCTTCTTCTATTCTAATTTTCTATCTTATCTATTCTCACCCTCTAACTTTTTTCATTAACTACCTGGTATTTCCGATGCTTGGGTAGTCGACATTGAGTTTATGTCGATACCCAGGATTAACCCGGGTCGTTACAATTTTCCAAAGTGAAGTTTTTTAATTAACAAATTAAATTGAAATTGAATGGATGTGACGGCAAGGAATTTCGCTCGGTCTGAACCAGTCGCTAAACCGATCCAGGCCGTTCGAAACGCCCTATCGTTTGAGAACAGGACAAAACAGAACGCATACAGAAGAACATTTCACTATATATAACAACAGTGCATCAGATTACAAGAATATACAGAGTATAAATGAATATTACACAGAAATATCAGAGATTTAAATTACATTTAAATACATAGCAGCGGAAAATAATACAATACACAACTAGAAGAAGATATACGGATACAAAGCTTTCCGGATATCGTTCCAGCTGTAAACCAGGATCCTGTGAATATAAATCTGCAAAACCAAAACTACTAGCTGCCCGTGTCAAAATAAGGGCACCCAGAGTTTAGGTTAAAACAATAAACTCCAGGTCAGTCATGTGACTGGTGT
Organism: Allium sativum; assembly: GCA_030737875.1. Taxonomy (NCBI): domain Eukaryota; kingdom Viridiplantae; phylum Streptophyta; class Magnoliopsida; order Asparagales; family Amaryllidaceae; genus Allium; species Allium sativum. The sequence goes on along the minus strand of CM060913.1, from coordinate 470,398,330 downwards.
GAGAACTAAAACAGTTATTATCTTTATTTTCAAAGTTAGGTAAATCAAGGGACCACGCCGTATAACACGGAACGAGTTTCCTCCCAAGAATACCAGTGCATAAAACAAACAGCGCAATGCTAAATAAAGAAAAATGAAGCTGTTATAAGACCCAGGTCCTATCACACAATGCAACGCAAGCCGGGGGATAGGGTTTTTCCTTATAACAGCCAAAGAATGCTTGATACGTTTAAAACAAATCATTTGATACTATTATAAGTGCATAGTGTATAAACAACTTCAAATCATAAGTATCAATCATAGGCGACATGAGCGTCCCATGCCACTATGTCACCATATATAGGTTTACAAATAAAACCGCAGAGTCGCGTATTTGGAAATTGGATTTCCATCTATGAACCGAGGCAAAAGATAGTCCTCAACCGATTCGAGACGCTCTAGCCCGTGTCTCAGGCAAGTACTCAGTCAAGCCTTTGGATCGTCAGGGCCGGTCCACCGATGTGGATTAAAATTCCTGAACACTACGTTTCCCCACCCTATGGGGTGTAAGTCTGGTCCGTCAGCCGACCAGAATGCATCGGCCGAAACCGATATAACCGAGGCGCCTCGCAATAGCAACAACCACATAAGTCAAACTCGTCAGGGCGTGTAAAACCACTGACGCCACTTCTAGCTAGAAAGAAACGCAAGTCCTCCCTGATGTCCCCTCCCGTTTTTGGTTCATACCGGGTGTGAAACTCGCGAAGTAAACGTTACACAAAGCTACACCACAAAGGTCGTGCTTTGATCACCAACACAAGACTTTGCTTTTCAACAGAAGCCTCGATCATTTGCATCTTAGCATGCTACACAGGCAAGCCATCCTATGCAACCGATATCAGTCACACAGAATGAAATCCGATGTCAGACACACAGTCCATTTACAAGTCCGTTCTGGGTCTGAACGAAACCGGGAGCACCTAGTACCCCGCATATCCATCGATCTCCAAGTACGTCTGGACGATCACCAACTGTTTCCATCTTCTTGGGTGTACAGCCCAATCAAGATCATCAGTTATCACCCAAACGACGTGAAGACCTCCGGTCTTCGACCATCGTCTTCATCTTCGACTTATCGTCGTATCAGTTATTCAGAATGGGATAAACCCGGTCTTTCCGAATAACTCGCGTATATTTTAAATAAGTGTTACACAAACACAACATACGCCTCATTCCAATTCATTAGTCACTAACCGTAAATTAATCAAGAGAATAATTTCCCAAATATTAACCCCGAAGGCCGAAACCAACATCAGATCAATATCCAGAAAACCATTCTGCTTAGCTAACCGACAGTTAGTTTCTAAATTTCACATTCATAGGGAAAGATTCCCATTAATTTTATCAAAGATAAATTCCTTGAATTTATTCTTTAATCCACTTTTGAATATCAATTCAAAACTAGTCGGGATTTAACGAACCTTACCGAAGTAATCATTTGTTTTTAATTTCCCAATCCCAACCTATTCATCCCATGAAGTAAAACTGGTCATACTTCATATCTAACACCACGGTGTTATCGGTAAATTCAATTACCATTTCACGTTCAAATCTAATTAAAGATTTAACTATCGCCTGGAGCAAAACTGGTGATACTCCATTTCGATTCTTTCAATCTAATTAAAGATTCATTAAAACCCCACTTAGTTTTAATCTGTGACTGGGTTAAAGAATCAGTGTCATTTAAAACACGGTTCACGATAAACCCATAATCACATCACATTTCAATCAGTCCCTAATCGTAAATTAGCAAGTGAGCAATTCCCTAAGTATGAATCCCGAAGGCCGAAACCAACATCAGATCAATACCTCGGAAACTATTCAACTTAACTAACCTCCAGTTAGTTTCTGATTTTCTTAACTCCTTTAGGTCAAAGAACTGTATTATTGAAGATACCGTTCACGACAACCCAAAATCACATTTCATCAATGATCGGGTTAAAGAACGAGTGTTGTTTAAAACACTGTCCACGATAAACCCAAAAATCAATATCGATTCAATTCCAATTTAATATTATTTAATTGGTACACTTCATTAAATCTAAATAGAAAGATTTAATCTTTTCTCAACTGGGTTCAAGAACAGTGTTAGTGAAGACACCATTCACGACAAAACCAAATCACATTTGATATTAAATACAAGGCTCTGAATAGAAAATATCCCGGCTTATATTCAATATCAAATTCTACGATTAACAAATGTCGTATTGGAAATAACGATATAAATATATATCTTTCAAATTTCCATAACAACACCTGTATAATCACGAATTCCAACATCGAAATATTCCGAAGACAATTTCGATTCAAATCCATTCCAATGCAATCATTGGAAATTTTGGTTAATTTTAAAACCCTTTTCGAATTCAATTTATTTATTTAAAATTAAATAGAATTATAATTCTAGTTCAAAACTAGTTCAATTCGATAAAAATCTATTTTTATCTTTTCAAATACGGAGTTTTTCATCCCAATTCTTTCTAAATCCTTTCTTATGATTTTACACAAATTATTACTATTTTTAATAATTTTATCAAGGCCTGTACAGTCGATTTCCATCAATGGCCATCGAACTGCACTTACAGCGACCTTTTTCGAATTTGATTTGGACGTATCTCCAAATCCAACCGTTAGATTTCAAATTTCTAATATTCGTTAGAAAGATCTTTTCGATACGAACCCAACGGTTCCGGTTTTAGGAGAATCCGACGGTCGGATCTCCCGTAATGTCCGTTTGAAATAAATGGTCGAAATTCACGAACTGCCGCGGCGCGTTCTATTCAGGCCATTTTATTATATATATAATATATATATATAATATATTTCGTCGATTTCTATTCAAAACGAATTATATAAATAGTTTTAAAATCGTTTCAAAACCTATTTCAACTTCCATTTCAATTCAAATCAAAATTGAATTCTTCTTTATAAATTCGTTTTAAAATTCATTTCTATTCAATTCAAATTTCAATTCAATTTGAATTCATTTCAATTCACTTTTAATTCAATTCGAATTCGTTTTCAATTCAATTCATTTCGAAATCGTTTTCAATTCAATTCATTTCGAAATCGTTTTCAATTCAATTCATTTCGAAATCGTTTTCAATTCAATTCATTTCGAAATCGTTTTCAATTCAATTCATTTTGAAATCATTTTCAATATTCATTTTAAGATGAATAAAATCGATATGAATATCGCTCACGTCAAAATGGCGTCAATCTAATCAACACGGCTTCATATATTTCTATTTTCAAATATTCTATTTCAAATATTTCTTTTTCAAAATAGTTGTCAATACTAAAATGTTTCGTTCAACACATGACCAATCTCAATGGATGAAACTGTCAACACATGAACTTTATTTTATATCGATAAAGATGTTAATTTTATTACTAAAATATTTCGTTCAACACATGACCAATCTCAATGAATGAGTACTGTCAACACATGAACTTTTATTTTATAATATACTTTATTTTTCTAATTGGAATGAGGCCCAATCAATTACCATATAAAGTAAATTATATGGATTTTCATACAACACATGTATATCATAGCATTGAAAAATAATCAACCATCAACCAAAGTGCACCACACTGTATAAGCATCAAATATAGATATCTAATGCTTATAACAGCCTGTCAATCAATTGATCGACATATTTAATCAATCAGGATGAGTGAACTTCAAATTTCATCCCAACACCCGTGTGGGGTTTCAAACAATCAAACACAGATTTTATTTGTGCTGCTGGGCGATGTGTGAAATTTATCGACCCAATCAATGTCCTTCAAATAGGTGTACATAAACAAACCGTCCAGTTTGTAAATGAATATTTTATTTTATTCACTTTCACGTTAAAAATTATATTTTTAACGATAAAACATTTTATTCCAACATATGAATTTCTATCCAGTTCATTTTTTAAATAAAACGATATTTTTATTTTTCTAACATATTTTAGAAAATTTCGGCGGCATAACGGCACGATACTAGAAACGGGACAAGGCCTAGCCTTATCCCCGGTCTAGTGAAGGCCCACGCCATTCACACATTAATCAAATCAATTTCATTATCCAACCCACAAAATTTGGAGTAAGAGTCTAACCTAGCCTTACTCCTTCGCCTTATAACGGCGCACGTCTAATCCTAACCAATTTATCGATTCGATTTTTCACACCACAAACCACATTCAAACCAATATCGCAATCAATAACCAAACAGCCAAACAAACAAGTCCATGGTCTGTGGACGATTGTGTCGGGTGCTACTAAACACCGTCTGCATCCTAGTATATATATATAACTAGAAAATAAATTTGAAAGGTGAGAAATTCTCACATATAGCTATCCTAGCTCCACGGCACTTCCAATGCAGGAAATCTTCACCGCTATCCCATCTTCGTCATCTTCGTTGCCCGTAGCCACTACATACATAAAAATCGAATTTTTACTTCGCTATTCAATATTTAAAAATCAAATTTTTAGTTCAAAGTTCAATATATAAAAATCGAATTTTTAGTTCAAAGTTCAATATATAAAAATCGAATTTTTATTTCAAAGTTCAATATATAAAAATCGAATTTTTATTTCAAAGTTCAATATGTAAAAATCGAATTTTTATTTCAAAGTTCAATATATAAAAATCGAATTTTTATTTCAAAGTTCAATATATAAAAATCGAATTTTTATTTCAAAGTTCAATATATAAAAATCGAATTTTTATTTCAAAGTTCAATATATAAAAATCGAATTTTTATTTCAAAGTTCAATATATAAAAATCGAATTTTTATTTCAAAGTTCAATATATAAAAATCGAATTTTTATTTCAAAGTTCAATATATAAAAATCGAATTTTTATTTCAAAGTTCAATATATAAAAATCGAATTTTTATTTCAAAGTTCAATATATAAAAATCGAATTTTTAGTTCAAAGTTCAATATATAAAAATCGAATTTTTATTTCAAAGTTCAATATATAAAAATCGAATTTTTAGTTCAAAGTTCAATATATAAAAATCGAATTTTTATTTCAAAGTTCAATATATAAAAATCGAATTTTTATTGCGACGCCATATAGATAAAATTCCATTTCAAAAATATAGACTTCGCCTTTTCTAATAAAAAGTTTTCGCCTTTTTTTCTAATAAAGATCAAATCTTTTTCCCTTTAAAGTTAAAACCTTTTTCTATTTCAAAGTTTAAACCTTTTTCCTATTTTAAACCTTAAAATAAAATCAGTTTTTATTTTTCCTTTTAAATCAGTTTTTATCATTTTAAATCTAAAATCAGGTTTTACAACTTTAAAACAAAATCAGTTTTTACATTTTTCAACATAATCAGTTTTTCTTCTATTTCAACATATAAAAATCAAATTGTATGTAAAAATTATTACTTAACAAAAACTAAAATTAAAATGAATAAGTAAAATAAGGAAAAAAAAACGTACTGTCAGTAGAGGGAGGGGGCGGCCTGCGCTCGGATGGTCGACGAGGGGGTGTCGCGGGTGGCCCCAGCAGGTGGTGGTGGCTATCGGGTCGGGTGGGTACGGTTTGATCGATTGGGGCTGAGGGGGTGGTGCGTCGGTGGAGGGAGCGACTGTCTTGGGTGGTGGGCGGCGGCTCTGCGATGAGGGCGGCGGATCCCTCATCCGCGATTCCGAGTTCCTTTTTTTTTTTTTTTTTTCGTCTGAGCGTTTGAGGAAATAGGGGGGGGCCAGAGCGGTTTTAAGGGGGGGGGGGGAAAGATAAATTTTTTTTTATTATATTTTTTTTTAATTATTTAATTAGCAAAGAGTTGACTTTTACATACGACCTCGAAACGAGGCCCACCGCCTGTCGTCCATAGCGTATTACCCCCATTCCGAACACAATGGGATATGTATCGCAAGCTGGTTCGATTGTTACAATCAGTTTCCTTTTGAATTTACATTTAAATCACTATATTGAATTTAAATGCGCATTTCGAATTACCGGGGTCACATACTAACACTAAAAATTCCAGAAAAAATATTTTCTAGCTTCGTATTGACGATACGGTCCTAACAAAACTAGTTTCGACGAGTTCTGAGACCGTTTGAAAAATGGCCAATTTCCAGTCGATTAAATTCAACTGAAATGGTCAAACGCGTTTTCCTTTGCCACGCTCACATATTGATTCAAAAAAATTATGAAATTTGAAACCTAGCGATCACTTGACATCCCGGACCCAACAAAACTGGTTTCGTCGAAATCCGAGGTCGTTTGCAAAATGTCCATTTTTAAGGGCCTGAATTCCATAGCGACTATTCAGAATTTTCAACTGGACATATCTTTTGATTCCCGCTAAGAAATTTTGATCATTCGGATTCGTTGGAAAGATATTCACTATTAGATTCCATTATTTTTGGTTTCACTAAAATCCGGATTGTTTTGCACCCGGTACATTCAATTGAAGTTTGAAATCGAATTATCGAACTACCGCGCCATTTTCTATTCCTTTTATAATTATATATAATTATTATATATTCCAACGACGACGAATATAATATATACGTTCGAATTATATTCAAAATAAATTTCACGTCGATATTATTTAAAATAATTCATTTTAAATAATCAAAATTCGCTAAAATTGCCAAAATAAAAATTTTAAACTGGCCCAGATTTTCCGGGTTGTTACAATCTCCCCCACTTAAAACTTTTCGTCCCCGAAAAGGAACAAAGTCGAAAGTGGTTTGATAATTCAACTCTACGATCGTCCTGGCTTCCATACTCTAACTCTTTAGTTTCTGAGAATTTTCAAAATTTCAAAAATTTGGCTAACACCCTAAATTTTCGAAAAATTTCGCCATAACCTCCCCTGCACCGGGAGCATCGGGGAATTTCAAATAGCTTCCCCGGTCCTTCAGATCTCAAAAAGAAAAAGAAAAAGCCAAGCGGCTAGCCAATAGGCTCACAAAATCATCATCACCCAAACAAAACAGGAAATTATGTAGTAAACATGTACCTATTTGTCGGGCAAACAAATTTTATTCTCGGCTCTAGCCTCCTTGCTATGACCTGTTCAATGTAAGTATATGTATATGCAAGCAAATGCGACCAATTTTCGATACAAGTCAATATTTGATCCAATTAGGCTTAATGGTTAAAAATTAGCAAACAACTAAACAAACAACACAAACATCAATCAATTAGTGAATTAGAGTTTCAAATTCATAATTTTGATACATATACAAAAAATCATGTTTTTGATGCCAATTCACAACAATGTGTTCTAACTATATTAGGTTTGGTTCTCACACCAGTCTAATGGAAATATATAGATATCACACCTTCGTCACTCGAATATAAACACTGATGATGAGGCCTCATCATCTGAATCATCTCCGGGCGACTAGAGTGTGATTCTATATCTATTCAATATATTAAAACTTTGAATACACGCGGATCAGACGTATACGCAAAATCTATATATACTGGATTGTCCACATCAATATAAATAAATAATCAAATACGAATGATTGATTTAAATTTTCAAGACAAAAATGCTTTCATTTCAAAAAAAAAATATACTTTTCACACCCGTTCTAGGATACTACTGATCCTATCTCTAACGAGTCATTCTAATTGGATATTACTAATCCAATATCTGATGAATTCTTTCGTAAGGTTCTAATGTGCCTTGTTCTCTGAGCTTTGTAAACCAAAGCTCTGATACCAACTGTGAAATAGCCGACGAACTCCGGTAGGCTTTGCAACCATCCCTTCATCCCCCAAGCAGCAGGTAATACCCACCGTGGCTCCCACATGGTCCCCCAGTCCCTTGTTTTACGGCGACCCTCTCGAGTCTCGCGCCTATTGGCGAACCAACGCCCTCCCCAGCGCCATGTAGGGGTAAGAGTCTCCCGTTCGCCACCAAACCGCGAAGCGAGAACCCCCTATCATGTGTACCCGGCCTACTCAGGGCCAGCAACAAGAACTGGTGATACTCCATTTCGATTCTTTCAATCTAATTAAAGATTCATTAAAACCCCACTTAGTTTTAATCTGTGACTGGGTTAAAGAATCAGTGTCATTTAAAACACGGTTCACGATAAACCCATAATCACATCACATTTCAATCAGTCCCTAATCGTAAATTAGCAAGTGAGTAATTCCCTAAGTATGAATCCCGAAGGCCGAAACCAACATCAGATCAATACCTCGGAAACTATTCAACTTAACTAACCTCCAGTTAGTTTCTGATTTTCTTAACTCCTTTAGGTCAAAGAACTGTATTATTGAAGATACCGTTCACGACAACCCAAAATCACATTTCATCAATGATCGGGTTAAAGAACGAGTGTTGTTTAAAACACTGTCCACGATAAACCCAAAAATCAATATCGATTCAATTCCAATTTAATATTATTTAATTGGTACACTTCATTAAATCTAAATAGAAAGATTTAATCTTTTCTCAACTGGGTTCAAGAACAGTGTTAGTGAAGACACCATTCACGACAAAACCAAATCACATTTGATATTAAATACAAGGCTCTGAATAGAAAATATCCCGGCTTATATTCAATATCAAATTCTACGATTAACAAATGTCGTATTGGAAATAACGATATAAATATATATCTTTCAAATTTCCATAACAACACCTGTATAATCACGAATTCCAACATCGAAATATTCCGAAGACAATTTCGATTCAAATCCATTCCAATGCAATCATTGGAAATTTTGGTTAATTTTAAAACCCTTTTCGAATTCAATTTATTTATTTAAAATTAAATAGAATTATAATTCTAGTTCAAAACTAGTTCAATTCGATAAAAATCTATTTTTATCTTTTCAAATACGGAGTTTTTCATCCCAATTCTTTCTAAATCCTTTCTTATGATTTTACACAAATTATTACTATTTTTAATAATTTTATCAAGGCCTATACAGTCGATTTCCATCAATGGCCATCGAACTGCACTTACAGCGACCTTTTTCGAATTTGATTTGGACGTATCTCCAAATCCAACCGTTAGATTTCAAATTTCTAATATTCGTTAGAAAGATCTTTTCGATACGAACCCAACGGTTCCGGTTTTAGGAGAATCCGACGGTCGGATCTCCCGTAATGTCCGTTTGAAATAAATGGTCGAAATTCACGAACTGCCGCGGCGCGGCGCGTTCTATTCAGGCCATTTTATTATATATATAATATATATATAATATATTTCGTCGATTTCTATTCAAAACGAATTATATAAATAGTTTTAAAATCGTTTCAAAACCTATTTCAACTTCCATTTCAATTCAAATCAAAATTGAATTCTTCTTTATAAATTCGTTTTAAAATTCATTTCTATTCAATTCAAATTTCAATTCAATTTGAATTCATTTCAATTCACTTTTAATTCAATTCGAATTCGTTTTCAATTCAATTCATTTCGAAATCGTTTTCAATTCAATTCATTTCGAAATCGTTTTCAATTCAATTCATTTCGAAATCGTTTTCAATTCAATTCATTTCGAAATCGTTTTCAATTCAATTCATTTCGAAATCGTTTTCAATATTCATTTTAAGATGAATAAAATCGATATGAATATCGCTCACGTCAAAATGGCGTCAATCTAATCAACACGGCTTCATATATTTCTATTTTCAAATATTCTATTTCAAATATTTCTTTTTCAAAATAGTTGTCAATACTAAAATGTTTCGTTCAACACATGACCAATCTCAATGGATGAAACTGTCAACACATGAACTTTATTTTATATCGATAAAGATGTTAATTTTATTACTAAAATATTTCGTTCAACACATGACCAATCTCAATGAATGAGTACTGTCAACACATGAACTTTTATTTTATAATATACTTTATTTTTCTAATTGGAATGAGGCCCAATCAATTACCATATAAAGTAAATTATATGGATTTTCATACAACACATGTATATCATAGCATTGAAAAATAATCAACCATCAACCAAAGTGCACCACACTGTATAAGCATCAAATATAGATATCTAATGCTTATAACAGCCTGTCAATCAATTGATCGACATATTTAATCAATCAGGATGAGTGAACTTCAAATTTCATCCCAACACCCGTGTGGGGTTTCAAACAATCAAACACAGATTTTATTTGTGCTGCTGGGTGATGTGTGAAATTTATCGACCCAATCAATGTCCTTCAAATAGGTGTACATAAACAAACCGTCCAGTTTGTAAATGAATATTTTATTTTATTCACTTTCACGTTAAAAATTATATTTTTAACGATAAAACATTTTATTCCAACATATGAATTTCTATCCAGTTCATTTTTTAAATAAAATGATATTTTTATTTTTCTAACATATTTTAGAAAATTTCGGCGGCATAACGGCACGATACTAGAAACGGGACAAGGCCTAGCCTTATCCCCGGTCTAGTGAAGGCCCACGCCATTCACACATCAATCAAATCAATTTCATTATCCAACCCACAAAATTTGGAGTAAGAGTCTAACCTAGCCTTACTCCTTCGCCTTATAACGGCGCACGTCTAATCCTAACCAATTTGTCGATTCGATTTTTCACACCACAAACCACATTCAAACCAATATCGCAATCAATAACCAAACAGCCAAACAAACAAGTCCATGGTCTGTGGACGATTGTGTCGGGTGCTACTAAACACCGTCTGCATCCTAGTATATATATATAACTAGAAAATAAATTTGAAAGGTGAGAAATTCTCACATATAGCTATCCTAGCTCCACGGCACTTCGAATGCAGGAAATCTTCACCGCTATCCCATCTTCGTCATCTTCGTTGCCCGTAGCCACTACATACATAAAAATCGAATTTTTACTTCGCTGTTCAATATTTAAAAATCAAATTTTTAGTTCAAAGTTCAATATATAAAAATCGAATTTTTATTTCAAAGTTCAATATATAAAAATCGAATTTTTATTTCAAAGTTCAATATATAAAAATCGAATTTTTATTTCAAAGTTCAATATATAAAAATCGAATTTTTATTTCAAAGTTCAATATATAAAAATCGAATTTTTATTTCAAAGTTCAATATATAAAAATCGAATTTTTATTTCAAAGTTCAATATATAAAAATCGAATTTTTATTTCAAAGTTCAATATATAAAAATCGAATTTTTATTTCAAAGTTCAATATATAAAAATCGAATTTTTATTTCAAAGTTCAATATATAAAAATCGAATTTTTAGTTCAAAGTTCAATATATAAAAATCGAATTTTTATTTCAAAGTTCAATATATAAAAATCGAATTTTTAGTTCAAAGTTCAATATATAAAAATCGAATTTTTATTTCAAAGTTCAATATATAAAAATCGAATTTTTATTGCGACGCCATATAGATAAAATTCCATTTCAAAAATATAGACTTCGCCTTTTCTAATAAAAAGTTTTCGCCTTTTTTTCTAATAAAGATCAAATCTTTTTCCCTTTAAAGTTAAAACCTTTTTCTATTTCAAAGTTTAAACCTTTTTCCTATTTTAAACCTTAAAATAAAATCAGTTTTTATTTTTCCTTTTAAATCAGTTTTTATCATTTTAAATCTAAAATCAGGTTTTACAACTTTAAAACAAAATCAGTTTTTACATTTTTCAACATAATCAGTTTTTCTTCTATTTCAACATATAAAAATCAAATTGTATGTAAAAATTATTACTTAACAAAAACTAAAATTAAAATGAATAAGTAAAATAAGGAAAAAAAAACGTACTGTCAGTAGAGGGAGGGGGCGGCCTGCGCTCGGATGGTCGACGAGGGGGTGTCGCGGGTGGCCCCAGCAGGTGGTGGTGGCTATCGGGTCGGGTGGGTACGGTTTGATCGATTGGGGCTGAGGGGGTGGTGCGTCGGTGGAGGGAGCGACTGTCTTGGGTGGTGGGCGGCGCCTCTGCGATGAGGGCGGCGGATCCCTCATCCGCGATTCCGAGTTCCCTTTTTTTTTTTTTTCGTCTGAGCGTTTGAGGAAATAGGGGGGGGGGGGGCCAGAGCGGTTTTAAGGGGGGGGGGGGAAGATAAATTTTTTTTATTATATTTTTTTTTAATTATTTAATTAGCAAAGAGTTGACTTTTACATACGACCTCGAAACGAGGCCCACCGCCTGTCGTCCATAGCGTATTACCCCCATTCCGAACACAATGGGATATGTATCGCAAGCTGGTTCGATTGTTACAATCAGTTTCCTTTTGAATTTACATTTAAATCACTATATTGAATTTAAACGCGCATTTCGAATTACCGGGGTCACATACTAACACTAAAAATTCCAGAAAAATATTTTCTAGCTTCGTATTGACGATACGGTCCTAACAAAACTAGTTTCGACGAATTCTGAGACCGTTTGAAAAATGGCCAATTTCCAGTCGATTAAATTCAACTGAAATGGTCAAACGCGTTTTCCTTTGCCACGCTCACATATTGATTCAAAAAAATTATGAAATTTGAAACCTAGCGATCACTTGACATCCCGGACCCAACAAAACTGGTTTCGTCGAAATCCGAGGTCGTTTGCAAAATGTCCATTTTTAAGGGCCTGAATTCCATAGCGACTATTCAGAATTTTCAACTGGACATATCTTTTGATTCCCGCTAAGAAATTTTGATCATTCGGATTCGTTGGAAAGATATTCACTATTAGATTCCATTATTTTTGGTTTCACTAAAATCCGGATTGTTTTGCACCCGGTACATTCAATTGAAGTTTGAAATCGAATTATCGAACTACTGCACCATTTTCTATTCCTTTTATAATTATATATAATTATTATATATTCCAACGACGACGTATATAATATATACGTTTGAATTATATTCAAAATAAATTTCACGTCGATATTATTTAAAATAATTCATTTTAAATAATCAAAATTCGCTAAAATTGCCAAAATAAAAATTTTAAACTGGCCCAGATTTTCCGGGTTGTTACAATGGAAGTTTGATTTTGGGTTTATTATGAATGATGTTTTAAATAACATTTGTTCTTCAACCCAACAAAGGGAGAAGATGGTTTCTCAAGGTTAATTCGAAAGAATTCTTTATTAAATTTGAATATAAATAATTTTCCCTAACAAACGAAATTGGGAACCAAGCTTAAAGATCATTTGAAGATAAACGAGTTTTCCTTAACGGGGAGATTTAAAGAAAGTGAATTTTGATTTAACAAGTTTTCAAATATGAACTTTGTTAAGAATAATAAATCATAAGTAGGATTTAGGTTAAAAACTCAATTTGAGTAAGTTTGTGGAAAGATATTTATATAATTTTTGATATGATTTCTAAGGAAAGATTTAGACAAAAAGTTTAAAGAATGTAAATCTTTGATAAGATTTAAGGGAATAATTCCCTACATTAAGAATGATTTGAGTAAAATGAATATTATGAAATGGAATGAGATTCATGGTATGTTTGTATATCAATTGATTGAAAGGATGCTCTAGTTATTCGTAAAGACTGGGTTTCCACCCATTTTGAATAAATATACGGTGAGTATTGGAGATACTGAAGACGGGGGATCTTCGCATCGTTTGGATTATTGTTAGTGTCTTGATTGAGAGATACAACCAAGACGAGGTTATAAGTGACAATCGTTCATGCATACTTGAAGATTATTCGGATTTGCAAGGCCCTCTCTCCTTCACTGGATGATGAATTGGTGCCTTCAGATTCGTTCAGACCCAGAACGGAGTTGTGAATGGATGTGTGTATGACATTGTATTTTACAACATAACCGATTGGTTTCTATTGATGTTATATCAGTTGGTGTTAGAGAATTTATTCTCTTAGCTTAACACCCTGCTCTAAGAATTATGTACTCAGAGGGTTATATATTAATAGTCATTAATTATATGATGTGAATTGACAATGTGGTATGCTAAGTGTTAGGCCGATCAAAGCTTTTGTTGAAAAGCAGAGCTGTATGGATGATGATCAAAGCATAGCTGGTATAGTGTAGCTTTGTGCTGAAACGCGACTTTAGAGCCTTACAACTCGTGAATGACCTAAAAAGTATGATGGACAACAGAGATAAGGACATACATGTCCATTCTAGATAAAAGTGATGCCATGGTATGGAGCTAGACACGTTTACTTATGTGGATGATGGATCGAGGCATTTCAGATGATGGTAAAATACGACCGAAATAATGGTCGGTTAGGGGAACGTTATATTCAAGTAAGATTCCAATCAGCTGTGTTCAGTGCTGACTAATTCTGTAGCTCTGAAGGACCATGCATTCAGTCTTGGGTATCTCGCTAGAGGTGTTCCGAATGGTTAAGGACGATCATTTGCCTTGGTCATTGTTGGAATCCAACTTCTAATACGAGCTTTGCATTTTCAGTTGTAACTTAATAGCCAACATAATGGGATGAGGCATTATGCGAGCTAAAATTTATACATTTACTTTCAAAACTGATTTCCATACTATGCACTAGTAAAAATATCAAAAATATTTGTTTTCCGCATATCAAGCTTGTTTGGTTATTATAAGGTAAAACTCTTTCCTCCGTTATGCGTTGCATTGTGTGATGGGACTTGACACTTATAATAGCCTCATTTTCAAAAGTCATCACGAGTTGTTTATGATTGGTACTCGTATACAGAAAACTCATTCTGCGTTATACGGCGTGGTTCTGTGATTTACCCAGCTTTAAAGTAAAGTTTATATAATTTTTCTTGTTCTCGCACCAGTCATGAATCACTCAGAGTTTATTGTTTCCCACCTAAACTCTGGGTGCCCATATCTTCCATATGGGAAGTCTAGTAGTTTTGGATTGCATATATTTTATAGAGCATACGCTAGATTGAAGCTAAAGTTGTGCCAAGAGCATTCTATTTCTTCCGTTCAGTTTATGATTTCCGCTATGTATTGTATGATTATACTCTGGTAATATTCTGTACTCTGATGTAAAAGTTATTGCAATAATAAAAAGAAAAGTTGTTTCATTTAGTGTTCTTATTAGTCGTATACCTAGAGCCTTGATGATTTTTGCCGTTTGGATCGGATTATGAGGTTTATATTCGATTCAAAAGGTAGGAATTTTTGGGTCGTGACGAATTACATGTAAATAATTGTATAAACTCTAAAGTGTCCATAACAAAATATAAAATAATGGGCATGGTAGAGTGATGAGAGAGACTTAATAAATAAGTATAAAGTGATAAATTAACTTAAAAATAAATATCGAGAGAGAATTAAAGAGAATTAAGAAAACTCCTAGAATTAATGAGAGAGCTTCAGATTCTTATACTTTACTGTTATTTAATAGATAAATAATTGAGTTGTCCTTTTCTTAGCCTAACAAGCAAATTTGGATTCTACTTGATTTTTCATCAAATCTTAATTCATCTTCTGAAAATCTTAAAATGTAAAAAATAAAATTCTTTATTCTCGGAAATGGTAAGGATATTTAAGTAAAAAGTAGTTGATCGAACGGGGTGTAAAGAGATATTTAAGCAAAGCATTTAATAAATAATTTTATTTTAATCGGTATATAGTTATTATTAGTTTATGTAGTATTATGCATATAATAATTGGAAATAATAAAAAATCAATTACGAAATTTCAGTAAAACAAACTAGTATATGTTTAAATTCAAATATATCAAAAAGACAAATTAAAACTACTAAAGACAACCACGTGAAAAATCTAGCGCTTACGTCATAAATCGTGCTACTTCTTCATAAATGAAATTTTCTATAATATCTAAGTTTGTGAAATCATTCTGAAAAATTAATATAAATTTGCATTGTAATATAGTTATAATATGCGATAATTTAGCATAATAACCCTGCATTACGTTGATGAAATAGTTTACATAAGCGAGCAACCATCTAATGTCATATTTGTTTGAGTTGTCATACTTAGTATGGCTATTAAGTTTAGGAGGTAGAGTAAGCGGAGTGTCCCATGCTA
Organism: Allium sativum; assembly: GCA_030737875.1. Taxonomy (NCBI): domain Eukaryota; kingdom Viridiplantae; phylum Streptophyta; class Magnoliopsida; order Asparagales; family Amaryllidaceae; genus Allium; species Allium sativum. The sequence continues at coordinate 470,382,372 of CM060913.1, read as the reverse complement.
TCAATTATGGGATAATCCATACTGCTAGTAGGAAAGAAGCTAAGCGAGTAGAGTAAGAGGTATCGAGCAACCGTTCTCTAAATTAGAAGTGAAAATTATTTCTAAATCTCTTAAATATTTGTGCAGTAGGATTTAACCATCCTTCAGGATCTTTGATGTAATCATTCTATTAATCTCAAATTCTTACGTTTGGATGCAAAGCTCTATCCAGGTCAATTGAAGAATGCTACATGTTGTTTAATTTGTATTTTATTTGTGTATAAGACCAATCAAGATTCAATTTATCATTAAGTACTCTTGTCCCAAAAGCATAGAAGTAGCTGAAGGAATTTGTCCTCTGTAGTTCAAATTCATGGCATAAATCTATGAAAACTTCCTTTCAACATCCATAATAAATGTACTGAGCGGAGCAGAAGCGAAAAATCAATGCAACATGCCAAAAAATGAAATATAATATAACAAGATACTCATAGAAAAATAAATGTTGTAAATAGAAACAAATAAATATAAAACGCAAGAAAATGCCTAAAAAGCGAATCTACATGCATCTTAGAAAATGGAGAAGAGAAATAGTTATTGGAGTGGAGGCGGAATAGAGGGCCTATAAATGATTACAAGGAGAAGAGAAAAAGAATGAGTTATTTGGTGGAGAATGACACAAAGCATTTGGCACGTCGGACATCACCGTATCGTTTCCCATCAATTGACTCAACGGCTTAAATGACATATTTGGAACAATAGGATTTCTGACACATTATCGAATTAACACGACATTTTTTTACTACAAACAACAGCTAATACTAATCTAAAACGTGTTACCTGAATTTTGAGTTGATGGTACATAACTATTTCCCGTATATATTTTGACATACTGACTTCAATGGGTTATCTTAAATAGCAATAGATGATGCTTATTTGAAGTTACCTAACAGATTATGCATGAAAATTTATAGAGCATTAATTTCAATTTAAACCATATATAAAAGAAAAGGAAAGCAAGGTAAATTAACACAAGCATGATAATTTTCTAGTGTCTCAAAGAGATATGTTTTTTCTTTTGCATTTGTTTAGTGACTCGTTTGATTCAATAATTAGAGTATTAAAAAAAGTTTAGTTTTCCATTTAATTTTCAATTATTCATTTCTTGACAAAAGGAGATGATATTTGAATACAAAATGGGAAAAATAAACATAAACTATTAGATCTTTTTGTATTTACATGGAATGCAGAGTTCAACAGAAGATCTAGCGATCAAGATACCTTGCCTCATAGTGTGTCTGTGTTTTGAATCCAAATAAAATTTCCCTTTCATAAATCATTAAGACAAATTAAGTAAATAAAAAAATATTAACTCTGGCAAACTTAAGAATATGCCATATATGCAATTACTAAATTGATTGCACAACTTAGCTCATAAATTGTTCGCAAAAAAATAGTGAATATTAGACACACATCCTTAAACTAAATTTATTTCAAAGCGAATCCATGTGTAACTATCGAACATTACGCAAATTCCTATAATATTTTACTATTGTCGATTTAATTTGGTTTTTTTCCATTGCTTTAAAAAAATCATAAAATTATAATATTAAAACTAGGAAATTATATTAATACAAAAAATAAGAGCAAAAAAGTTTGCATGTATTTGGAAAGACTGCATATATATACACACACAAATATTCGCTTAAATAACTACATGTATATATGCAGATATTCATTTAGTTGGGTAATATTTGCAAACGTAAAAAACACAGAAATATCTGCTATTATTATTATATAAAATTGCAAATTTGTCAATATTTTTTCACTAGATGTGGTCAATTTTATTTTATTTTTTCTTTAACTTTTTTGTTTGTTACACAACAAGTATGATGTTGAATATAGTTTGAAATAATTTTTTGAAACAATCATCGAAATTTGCTTAAAATTATGCAACTATTAACTATATTTTTTTGTATATTAGCAATATTTTAAATAGCTGTATACATTTCTGCATGTTTTCCTAGAGCTTGCTGTTTCTTTTTGTCTACCATCCACTTTTTGTTTTATTTTTCTGGCATGGATATGAAAATAAATGTAAATTGAAATTTGAGAGTTAATTGTTTGTCTTTTGATGTTATTTTTAATGATTTTATAAATAGTGGGATCTAATTTATTTATTTTCTGGCAAAGATGTTTTCGTATTTTGAACTTAATAGTGAGAATAGCCAGACTTTCCCCAATAAAATAAGGTCTTTTGGTTTGTTTTTTATTTTATGTTTTGAGTTTTCTACATTAATTATAAAATATAAGAAGAGTGAGTGGGGAACATAGGGGATGTTATGAAACCAAGTAGATGATGCAGCAGATGAAAGAACGACGAAATGATTAATGATTTCACATGCTTTTTTTTTCCAGAACATGAAAAGAATAATTTTTTTCTTTCTATTTTGCATATTAATTTCATTGTTTAAACTAATCGTTTTTAATAATTTATACGTATCATTCCCGCTTTTATATAGGTAAAACCCAAAACTAAAAACATTTAATCAGTCGCTCCCTAAAGTTGCAGTTGGTATACCATTTTTATTTTGGGTTTTCATCCATATAAAAGTGTGCACGACACATGTATTTTTGTGAATACAGCTGGAAAATGAAATTAATACACAAAATAGAGAGCAGGTTTTCTTTATTTTTCATGTTTTGAGAGATACCAGAAGCTTGAGAACAAATTTTTCCTTCTATTGTCTCCTTCATCTTCCTTTCATTTCCACCACCGTCTGTCCAATCTTCTCTTATTTTATAGTTAATGTGAAAACATAAAATCCAATTTATACCAAACGACCCTTGAGTGTTTGGTTTTTTTTTTTTTTTTTTTTTGTGTTTTACGTTCTCAATATTTATGTATAGGAATGAATGAGCTAGAATATCATATTCAGTCCAACAATAGAAAGATGTCCTAAAAGGTGGAAAATAGGAAAAGCCCTATTCGATTTAATATGTTAAAATCATTTCTCAAATCCACTGTTTTCTATCCTCGTCCACTCTTTCGTGTTATTTCAAGATACACACTGAAAACACAAAGCACAAAACTCAATTTTCAAACCGGACACTACCTAAGATTTTGGTTTCATTTTCGATTATTCATATAATTATATTGGGGTATAATAAATGTTTTAAATCCGTTACATATATATAAATATTAAATCCTTTGAAAATGTATTTAACAGATCGCAGTTATGGATGTTTTTGTAATTGTGGACATTTAATTGCATAATATAACTACTAATACTTAATATTTCTAATCGGGATTTATTGAGAATGGGATATCAGTATTTCCATTAAGAATAATTTATGTAACACTCTTCATGATGAACAGTAAATTACTCATGATCGTTAGGTAATGAGTAGGTACATTAGTGTAGTTGTGTGGGACCTGTGCAGTTAAAGCGCTCAGCCGATCCAATGCGGTAGAGGTACAAAAAGTTGTAGCGAGGTTAAAACGAGGAAATAGCAGGATATAGCGAATGAGTCTATAATAGCATATAAAATTTATGTTAAATGCTTTCACAAATATATAAATGATAAATAAATGGAAAAATTAACATTCAACTTAATTATAATTAGTACATTCTTAATTTTAAACAAAAGCATAAGCAAATATATGTAAATAAATGTAAACTCTTATTCAGCTTGACTAAATTTAATAGAATATTATACTATTTTATATTTTGAAAAATGTATGTTAAAAAAATATTTAAAAAATAATTTTATAATGCATAAACCTCATTTTTAATTCATTTATCTTACAGAAGATACAGTGGAAATAGCAAAATAAAGCTGAAGTAATGGGATATATCGGGAATATCGAAATATAGCGGGGATAAAATGGAAAGGCTATTTTGGAAATAGCGTAGCGTTGGAAACCCGCTACATGATATAGCGAGGATATAGCAGGGTAATAGCGGGACATAAACTGCATAGTATGGGACAATCATATAACGACTCGATGAGAGATTTCAATGGGTTAAAACTCGAATTGGTGATCTCACATGATGATGTGTAGCATCTTTTAATTTCAAAATATTTTGAGTCTTACATGTCTAAATTATATTTTGGACATGGTTAATCATATAATAGAATGATCATTTTGTGGTCATAGTTCGGGCAAGGTGAATCATCTAAAATGAAATGATATTCATGAGAAGATATGTGTTTTTCGAGTAGAAGGTTGATATAACTATTCTTTTTGTTGCTGGATATCTCGTTCTTATTTATATTCTTTTTTTTTTCGAGTCACTAATGAGTTACAAACAGAGTTAGAAAAGGTAAAATCTTTGATTATCCCATTATACATGATTTCATATTGAAATTGAAGTCAACTTTTTGACTAATAAAAACCAATTGATTGATGAATATTGTTAAATAGAAACATTGGGTTTAATGCGGATTTCACAATAAGAATACATATATTATAAGAGTTTTGATCATTGACTAGATTCTAGATATCTAAGTGATATGATGGTGACGAAAAGAAACATGCACAATAAACAGCTGCTTAAAGATGTCGTTTTACCAAATAAAAAAATATTTCTCTTAAATAATGTGTAAACAACTAAACTCGTGCCCACTACCATGGTCGAGTAAAGTCTAGGCAGGCTTAAATGTTTAAATTGATTAACTATTATCAAGGGCTGAGTTCATGCTTTAGGGCCACAAAACTATTTACAGGTCATTGTGATTAATTTATGGACTTATTTATTACTTTACAAATAATATTAGAGTTGAAAAAAAATATACTCATTTGATTACTTATACAAATAAAAAATGATTTCTATTAAATAACAAACATTGTATGATGGCTGAAATTATTGATACTGATCAATAATTAGATGATGAATCATACTGACATTGATTAAATGATTTACAATTGAATTCAATTAGTGGACCTAACTAATATTAAAGTATGTTTTTAAGCGTTTAAGGTGATAATTTTGTAGCACGTAATGATATAGTTAGTCATATTTAGTTTTCATTTGATATAATATAGTTCTTCTCCATCCCTAAAACTAGATATATCCACAATGCAACATATTATATATATAATTTCGTGCTTTTACAGTAATTAATTAATATGAATTTAATTAACAAAATTTTAAAACAGTCAAAATGGATAGTTTGTAAGTGTTGAATTTTGACCATGAAACTTATATTATTGTGTTCGTGGTGAATTTTTGATGAATTTGTAAATATAACGTTTTCCGATTGGAGTTCAAATGAAGAAGTTACGATCATTTGAAGTTTCAACATCAGAAATAATTATATATGTATACAAAGAAATTTTTAATCAATTACAAACATATAAACTCAAGCGATAAACTATCTCTAATAATAGTAGGTCAGCGCTATGAAGGCTCCATAATGTCACACAACATAGTAAACAACAATAATACGAGTACAAATATGAGAAGGTGTCACCTCCTACTGATCCACATGCGTAACTTCAAAAAATATTCATGTTTGTTATCTAGTCTCCTCATTTAGGAGGGTCCGAGATAATAAGAAGCAAAGCATAAAACCTTGAGTCAGACAACAGCCTGGTGTGAGCGACATCAATTTCAAATTAATGTAAAAATCATAATGATATACAGAACACATGTATAAAGAATAAGAATTGACATGTCCTTGCATCCATAGAGTCAACACATATAAAAATATGCACTGCTCTGTGAGGCTTGAAAATTTCGCCTTTCAAATCGACTATAAACCACATAAGTCCAATTCAACTGTAAAAATCGTAATGATATATAGAAAATAGGTATAAAGAATAATACTTGACATGCCCTTGCATCCATAGAGTAAACACACACACACACACACACACACACATATATATATATCGCTCTGTGACGACCTGAAAATTCTGCCTTTCAAAGTGACTATAAACCACACAAATCTGATTTAGATGGGAACAATGCTCGAGTTGCTTGGGATTACAACTAATAAGAACTGAAAGAAAACAACATTTTCATTATATTATAATAACTTTACATCATAGTATAGAAATACCAGAGGACATTAATCAATACATTACACAGCGAAAATTAAAATATCAGAGTATAACAATTATAAATACATAGCAAAAATACACAGAACTACAACGGAACAAACAACATGTTCTAAACACATACTAAAGCTTCGATCCAGTACCTACTATAAAATATTTGCAAACCCAAAACTACTAGATCGCCATTTGGAAAAAATGGGCACCCAAAGTTTAGGTGGGAAAGCAATAAACTCCGAGTTACTCATGTGACTGGTGTGATGTAACGACCTGAATTTTGCCCGATCCGAATTTATCGCTAAACCGACTTAGACCGTTCAAAATGGAATATCGTTATGAGAACATGGCGCATCAGAACACCAAATAAGAGAACCTTCCATTTCTATTACAAGAACATTACATCAAAGTACAAGAATATAAGAGTATGAATAGAAACACAACGGAAATATAAACATCAGAGAATAAATTACAACAATGCAGCGGAAATATAAATACATAAGTACAATGTACAATGCACAGTGGAAAACAACAACTAACACAGCCAAGGACCAGAAAGGTATCCAGAGTACGGCTCCAGCCATAATCCAGAATCCGGTGAATAGAAAATCTATAAAACCAAAACTACTGACTACCCGTGTGGAAAATATGGGCACCCAGAGTTTAGGCGGGAAACAATAAACTCCAGGTTAGTCATGGGACTGGTGTAAGAGCTAAAAAGGTTATTAATACTTTATTTAAAAGTTGGGTAAATCACGAGACCACGTCGTATAACACGGAATGGGTTTCCTCCACATGAATACTAGTTTTAAAACAAAAAACACAATGCTTTTTGAAAAATGAAGCTATTATAAGACTTAGGTCCTATCACGCAATGCAAACGCAAGCGAGAGGACAAAGTTTTACCTTGTAATAGCCAAACATGCTTGATACGCAGAGTTTCTTTATTATTATTATTGTAAGTGCATAGTGTAGGAAACAATTTCGAAAATAAACGTATAATTCTTAGACAGAATAACACCCCATCTTATTATGTCGTCGTAGGTATACCACTAAAACTGTAAAATCACGTATTGGAATTTGGATTTCCATCATGAGCCGAGGCAAGTGATCTTCCTCACTGAATTTTGAAACATCTCTAGCAAAATGTCATAGGGAACTACCTATCCCTTTGGAGCGGTAGGGCAGGTCAACAGTATGTCGCTGATTGGCATTTCCTAAACAATATGTTTCCCGGTCCTATCGGACCTCTTGGTCAGTACGTCAACCACCGTGGGCTTGTGCGGCTATATCCGAGGGCCCTAGATTCCAACATCCTCATAAGTAAAATTTCCTGTGCTCCATGCTATGGCAACACTTCTAGCTAGAAAGTAACGCACATCCTCCATGCTATACTTCATCTCGTTTTTAACTCATACCAGGGTGTGAAGCTCGTGAATTAACGCCATAACACAAAGCTCCGCTATGTCAGCCATGCTTTTATCAACATCCACAAAGCTCTTCTTTTTAATAAAAGCTTTGATCCATGCATCTCAGCATGCCACATTGTCAATTCATACCATACAACTGATATCCACCAATATATAACCCCTTAGCTCGTACGTCTCAGAGAAGTGTGTTAAGCTAAGAGAATAAATTCTCTGCCACCAAACAGATATATATTTAGTAGAGATCAATTGATACAATATAAATTACAATGTCAGACACACAATGTAACGACCCAGATTTTGAACAGTTTATTTTAAATATTTAGTATGGGTTTAAATATTGAATTTAAAATATAGATGGTATTTTATTGGGTTATTGTTTAAATAATCGAAATACGATTTATTTTGATAATTATCGAAATACGAGAAGTTGCAATAATTCAATTCAAAGATAAAAACTGAACGATAATGATAACTTATTTTCGATGAGTTTCATTGTTTGAAATCAAATTAATAATTAAATCAAATTTAATTTAACCGTTAATTTAAATTGTTTCTGTTCTATATAGTTGAATTAAAATTCCAGAATCAGTCCAGTGGAGTTCAAAATAACGTCATAATTCGAGAACATCAGTCGTTACGGCTAAATAGCGGTTCAGGGATTCGAGTTAAGGGCGACAAGATATTTTAGTTTTAATATAAATAAAATTCAAATTAAATCCTTTCAATCCTTAACAGCCGACCTAATTCTTCACTCAGCAGACCTACTGTTTTTCTTGAGCACAAATTTGTGTCTCCTGCTTTCGATATCTAGGAAGACAAGAAGACAGTGTTTTGATGGATGTGTATTCCCTGTCTACTCTCTTCAGCTATAAAAGCCACCGCACCCCTCACAATTCATCACTTCAGAAAATCCAAGATTTCTGCTTTCGTTCTCCTTCCCATCTCAAATCAAAACCGAGAGTTATAGACCGAATTCGAAGCCGCTCCCTTTGCTATAAGTTCCTAAACAGTTTCAAATCGAAATCGAGTATCGCACTCCCTTTTTAATCATCGCGAGGTCTTGAAATTCGACCATAGTTCGATGCGCTTGTATTCCAGAGGAGGGAGTCGACGTTCGGAAATCACGCTCAAGCAAGAAGGGTTAGAAATGGGTTCGAGCATGGATCTCAAATCAAACGGAGGCAGTGAATGAGAGTTTGATCAGTCAGATGGGCATTTGAGGACCGTAATACTGTTTTGGGGAAATCATCTAACGCAGATCGTGAATGAGGGGAGTTCGGTCTCTTATTTTGGAGTGTTGCAAACATGACTGGATGGTTGAGGTAGAGTTCAAACGTGATGAGGATGGCTGGAGGTTGTTCTGTTTATTTTTGGATGATGAATACAGTGAAATGAACTGTTGATTGGGAGGTTTGTCGTGACAATGGGACTGAGGGCTGGTGGTTTAAGGCTATAGTTTAAGTGATTTAAAAAGAAATAAAGGTTGACTGTAAGATGTTCAAGAAAATGCAGAAAAGGGAAGTGCAGATTTTGGGATGATATTTCAATGGAAATGGATCGGGAATTTTTGAAGACATATTTCGTGTAGTTGCCTGGTTTTTGCAGTGGCAATAAGATGCAAGTAGATTCAACTCGAGTGAATTCATAAAAAGAAGTAACAAGGAACCAAATGGGATTTTCATCAGAATTGGAAATCACGGTGAGTAAATCTCACTCACCTTTTATTTTAATTATTTTTATTTCATTAAAAATAAATGTTTGTTGCTTGTGTGAATATTTTCTGGTTGTTTTATATATATTAGTTATTTAGGCTATATATATATATATTGGGTTGATTGGTTGGTTGGATTCCCGCAGTCTCATTAGCGGATGCCCGCAGTTTCATAGCGGATGATTACCCTATACGCCCCACGCTATGATTAGTGGATGACCTTCTATACCGCGATATTCTGCCACGAAGCAGAATGGGTATTATTTATGTGCTAACATCTGTGGATGCAGGAAAACAGGTTGGAGGAATCCAACTGGATTCCTCAAAAATATATTATCTGTTTGGTTGTTTGATTACATATATATACTGTGATATATGATGTGTTAGAAAACCTGAAATAACTGATTGGTTGTTTGGTGTTTAAATATCGCTGGGCTAAGTGTAAATTTATTAAAATTATCCGGAAGGGATATTTGGAATTTAAAGGGGAAATTCTATTTTTCTAAAATAGAATTTGAAATTTCAAGTAGAATTTAAAATACAGAGTTTTTAAAATAGAACCTTTAAATATAATTTCAAAAATGGAATTTTGAAATGAAATCTCAGAAGAGAACTTGAAATAGAAATTTTGAGTGGAAATTAAAATAGAATTTGAATGTTAGAAAGAAGTTTGGATATTTGAAATTCTAAAGAAAATCCCGAAAAGGGTTGAAATGGAATTTTAATTATATATTTCAAATAAAGTGTGAGTATAGCATTTGAATATAATATTTGAATAAGGAAATTTTAAAATAGAAAATTCAATATGGAAATTCAAATGGCATTTGAATATAGTAATTTAAAAGGAAATTCAAATAGAGTTTGAATACAAGAAATTTAAATAGTAATTCAAATAATTTGAATAAGAGAAACTGAATAGAATTTGAATGCAAAGAAATTCAATGGATTTGAATAAAGAAAATATTCAAATGGGATTTAAATAGGAAATTCAAATATAAGAATTTAAATAGAATTCAAATGGTGTTAAATATAAGAATTCAAACAAAACTCAAATGGAGTTTAATAGAAAGAATTTGAAGAAGAGGAATTCAAAGAGATTTGAAACAGGGTATTTGAATTCAAAGGAAGTAAAATGTGGCACTTGAAGTTCAAAGTAAAAATGAGTTTAAATATTTGAAGTTCAAATGGATTAAAAATGGAATTTGAATTCAATAGTTGAAATAAAATTTGAATATAGAATTTGAATTATAATCGAATTGGAATTTGAATATAGATTCAAATAAAAATGAAATAGAATATCAGAGATATTTGTTGAGTTGGGAAAAATGATTTGGTATATATTTAAAATATATTAGAATAGAGTTAATTTATATAAACGAAGTTTAAAAGTTTTTATATATAAATATAATTAAAACGAACTCGCCGCAGCGCTGCAGTTCGTAAAATAGCGATTCGAACTTCAATCGAGTATACAGGACTCAATTGAAGTCGGAATCCTTTGAAACAAGAAACGTCAGGACCGGTTTGATAATAGTTTTCTAATAAAGGAGAAAAATCTGAATTTCGTCGTATAGATTTTTAGTTATGTCAAAATCAAATTTTCAGAAAAACAGCGCCAGAACCATTTAAAAACCATAACGGTTTATTTCATTTATAAAAGGATTTTAAGCAAATAAAATCCGCATTTCTATTTAGAAAATCTCAGATTTGAGTTATAGAATATATATGAACTCCAGTGGAGAAATGAGTTGATTTTTGAAACAGAAATCAGATTTTTGATTTGTTGAATAGAGTTAACTAATTCGAATAGAAATTAGTTAATGAGATTTCGAATTAATATTGGGCTTTAAATAAGTAAATTCGATTTGAAAATTTATATTCGAAATCAAAAAGGAAACTAGAATTGAAATTGAAATTCAGTTTGGTTATGAACGAGTTAAATATTTTGTTTGAACATGTTATGTTCAACAAAGGAGTAAAATAGGCAAAATGGCCGATTTAAAGAATAAATGAGCGAAACTGAATTCAAACGATTAGATAGTGTTGAATTGAATTGAAAACAGGTGAACAGGTGTTGGACAGGTATGGAATGAAGTATATAAAGTATATAATTTATGTGCTCGACAAAAAGGTACATGTTTAATTCATATATGAGATTTATGCGCCGTATCGGCAAGCCGCTTGGCTTTTCCTTTTTCTTTTTGATTGAGGAAGATACCGGGAAGCTATTTGAAATTTCCCGATGCTCCCGATACAGGGGAGGTTATGGCGAAATTTTCCGGAAATCTAAGGAGTTAGAATATTTTTAACAAATTTGACAATTAGAAATCTATATATCGATATATATATAGAATTCGATAAGGAAACGAAATCAAAAATAGCGTAAAGGGCCAAGATTGATTATTGAAAATATTTGGTTAACAAATATTGATAAGGAAATGGAGAAGTGATTTAATTAATGAATATTAATTAAAGAGCCCAGTGATTTGTTTGATATGTTGGATGAACACTTGTTTTTATTCGATAGTTAAATCACAGACTATCGAAGTTTTGACCATCGTTGTCAATATGGAGAGACCGGTTGGATTATTATCCGAAGAACCACTCCGTATCGGCATAAGCGTTGCGAACCAAGTATGCTGAATATATTGAAGACGGAGTGAAGTGCAAGGGCTTTTCTAGTAATAGAAATAGTGCCTTCGGTGTCGTTCAATCCCAGAACGAACGTATATGGACGAATGTCTGACAGAGTATTTCCAATGATCAAATGGGTTGGTCTGTATAAATGTATATGGTTGCAACGGATTTATCCCTTAGCATAATATCCAGAATATTTGTGCAAACTCAACTAGTGATTAACGGATCTGACAATGTGGCATTCAAAGTGATTGTGTTATCAATGAATGGTAAGTAATTCGTAGCCTCAGGCCTCAACAACCGGGAAAGGACAAAAATCGGGCAGGCAGCATGGCTATGTGGGTCGCACCCATTAGGGTGTATAATCACCTATCTAGAGAAATTCCTTTGTTTCTAAATCTATCGATTCTGCCCATTCGGGAAACGGTGGTTTGAGTCCAACCGTTGGTGATATACATTCGATACACTCAAGCGAAATGAGTGGTCGGTCATGTGTGGGCCGGGTTGCAAGACGTTCTTGTTGAACCCAGTGTATTCCTCTCTAGAGATACACAGTCGGAAGGTGGTCCCATACCTTGTCATGTTGGAAATCCAATCTCCAATAAGCGCCATGCGGTTTTTGATTTTATACTATATATGTGGAGCGTGAGATGCAAGCGTTCTGCTATTTGGTTATTTATTTGATGTAGACATTATTATAATATCACGGGATTTTCGTATCAAAGTATTTTGGGTTATAGTAAGGTAAAAACCATCCATGTTTATGTGTGGGCTGGTCTTACTATTATCTTTTCTTTCGAAAAGAGTTTTTTAAAGTTAAACAAGTGGTTGGAGTTTACTCACACCAGTCCCATGACTGACCCAGAGTTTGTTTTGTTTTGTTTTTCCTAAACTCTTGGGTGCCCAAATTTGTACGGGCAGTCAAGTGTTTCAGGTTTTTTACAGATACACTTGGAGGAGCTTGAAGCTGGAGGCTTCAACGTTAGTTATTTAGAGTTACTTCCGCTGAATCAAATGTTATGTGTACTCTGACGATGGTATGTATATATGTACAAAACAGATTTGTATTCAAAAGTTTATGTTATATAATATATTTTATTCGTTCCGCTGTGAGTTGTGATCTTCGTTCTTCTTCTATTCTAATATTTCTTTCTTTCTATTTCTCATCCTCTAACTTCTTTCTAATAATGAGTCGTATTTCTGTGTTATTTGGGTTGGACGTGTGGTGTATTTAGTCAACTCAGATAGCTCGGATTTGCGGGTCTTTACAGTTGGTATCAGAGCTTAGGTTGAGCGAATACCTAGGCTTGTGTGACATGTGCTCGTTAGAGATAGGGTCAGTAGTACCCTAGAATGAGTTGAGTGTGTATACGAGAGAGCGTATTTGTAAATTGATATAAAAATTGTTTTATATTGTGTTGACTAGTCTGTGAGTGGTTTATGAATTCTGGTCGAATCGTGGGACGCCACGACGTCGATAGGGATTTCTAAACACTTGAACAGAAGATTGAACATGATATTGTTTTAAAGCGAGTAAATGAAATAATTTTACCCAAATTTCTATTTTGATATAGAAAGAATAATTTTTTGAAATTATTATATTATAGATGTGTTGGATGTTGATTTTATAATCAAATGAGATTATAAATTTAGAATGGTTATTTATAACCAAATAGAAATTGTATAGGAATTAAATATACAAATGAGATGAATTAGAATTAAATTCAAACCATAATTAAGAATTTAAAATCCTGGGAAGTTGAAAAATATTTTTGGAAGTATATTAGAATAATGTAGATTTGTTTTAAAAAGGATTTAAAAGAAAATCATTTTAGATGGATTTTAAAATGATAAGGCACTGAACTCACTTCAGTGGCTGGGAAATAATTCTGATGATGATTGCAACATCATCAGTGTTCATTTCCGAGTTTCTAAGTGATGAATTGCTACCTTAGAAAAAGTTTTTGATGGAAATTTGTTTTGAAAGAAAACAAATTGGTTTGAGTATTCAAATGTTTTGAATTTGAAATGGAAATAAATATGTATGTATATATTTAAGTGATTTCAAAGGATTTGAAATAAAAACCCTGGGATTTGAATTCTGGAATTTGAATTTAACTTAAGCTAGTAAATGGGTCGAAGTAAGTGAATTGATTAGAATCAATTTGAATAGGTTTATTGGAATATAGATTGAATATAAATGGATTGATCGTAGATCATTCGAATCGAATGTGTGAAGACCAAAAGTTTTGGTGAAATTAAATATGGTGAAATATAAGGAGGTGAGTTTCAACATAAAGGAGTTTGAAAAGTAATAGATTTGTACCACTTTTTCTACCTTAGCAATTTCGAGGACGAAATTATTTTAAGGGGGGAAGAATGTAACGACCCAGATTTTGAACAGTTTATTTTAAATATTTAGTATGGGTTTAAATATTGAATTTAAAATATAGATGGTATTTTATTGGGTTATTGTTTAAATAATCGAAATACGATTTATTTTGATAATTATCGAAATACGAGAAGTTGCAATAATTCAATTCAAAGATAAAAACTGAACGATAATGATAACTTATTTTCGATGAGTTTCATTGTTTGAAATCAAATTAATAATTAAATCAAATTTAATTTAACCGTTAATTTAAATTGTTTCTGTTCTATATAGTTGAATTAAAATTCCAGAATCAGTCCAGTGGAGTTCAAAATAACGTCATAATTCGAGAACATCAGTCGTTACGGCTAAATAGCGGTTCAAGGATTCGAGTTAAGGGCGACAAGATATTTTAGTTTTAATATAAATAAAATTCAAATTAAATCCTTTCAATCCTTAACAGCCGACCTAATTCTTCACTCAGCAGACCTACTGTTTTTCTTGAGCACAAATTTGTGTCTCCTGCTTTCGATATCTAGGAAGACAAGAAGACAGTGTTTTGATGGATGTGTATTCCCTGTCTACTCTCTTCAGCTATAAAAGCCACCGCACCCCTCACAATTCATCACTTCAGAAAATCCAAGATTTCTGCTTTCGTTCTCCTTCCCATCTCAAATCAAAACCGAGAGTTATAGACCGAATTCGAAGCCGCTCCCTTTGCTATAAGTTCCTAAACAGTTTCAAATCGAAATCGAGTATCGCACTCCCTTTTTAATCATCGCGAGGTCTTGAAATTCGACCATAGTTCGATGCGCTTGTATTCCAGAGGAGGGAGTCGACGTTCGGAAATCACGCTCAAGCAAGAAGGGTTAGAAATGGGTTCGAGCATGGATCTCAAATCAAACGGAGGCAGTGAATGAGAGTTTGATCAGTCATATGGGCATTTGAGGACCGCAATACTGTTTTGGGGAAATCATCTAACGCAGATCGTGAATGAGGGGAGTTCGGTCTCTTATTTTGGAGTGTTGCAAACATGACTGGATGGTTGAGGTAGAGTTCAAACGTGATGAGGATGGCTGGAGGTTGTTTTGTTTATTTTTGGATGATGAATACAGTGAAATGAACTGTTGATTGGGAGGTTTGTCGTGACAATGGGACTGAGGGCTGGTGGTTTAAGGCTATAGTTTAAGTGATTTAAAAAGAAATAAAGGTTGACTGTAAGATGTTCAAGAAAATGCAGAAAAGGGAAGTGCAGATTTTGGGATGATATTTCAATGGAAATGGATCGGGAATTTTTGAAGACATATTTCGTGTAGTTGCCTGGTTTTTGCAGTGGCAATAAGATGCAAGTAGATTCAACTCGAGTGAATTCATAAAAAGAAGTAACAAGGAACCAAATGGGATTTTCATCAGAATTGGAAATCACGGTGAGTAAATCTCACTCACCTTTTATTTTAATTATTTTTATTTCATTAAAAATAAATGTTTGTTGCTTGTGTGAATATTTTCTGGTTGTTTTATATATATTAGTTATTTAGGCTATATATATATATATATATATATTGGGTTGATTGGTTGGTTGGATTCCCGCAGTCTCATTAGCGGATGCCCGCAGTTTCATAGCGGATGATTACCCTATACGCCCCACGCTATGATTAGTGGATGACCTTCTATACCGCGATATTCTGCCACGAAGCAGAATGGGTATTATTTATGTGCTAACATCTGTGGATGCAGGAAAACAGGTTGGAGGAATCCAACTGGATTCCTCAAAAATATATTATCTGTTTGGTTGTTTGATTACATATATATACTGTGATATATGATGTGTTAGAAAACCTGAAATAACTGATTGGTTGTTTGGTGTTTAAATATCGCTGGGCTAAGTGTAAATTTATTAAAATTATCCGGAAGGGATATTTGGAATTTAAAGGGGAAATTCTATTTTTCTAAAATAGAATTTGAAATTTCAAGTAGAATTTAAAATACAGAGTTTTTAAAATAGAACCTTTAAATATAATTTCAAAAATGGAATTTTGAAATGAAATCTCAGAAGAGAACTTGAAATAGAAATTTTGAGTGGAAATTAAAATAGAATTTGAATGTTAGAAAGAAGTTTGGATATTTGAAATTCTAAAGAAAATCCCGAAAAGGGTTGAAATGGAATTTTAATTATATATTTCAAATAAAGTGTGAGTATAGCATTTGAATATAATATTTGAATAAGGAAATTTTAAAATAGAAAATTCAATATGGAAATTCAAATGGCATTTGAATATAGTAATTTAAAAGGAAATTCAAATAGAGTTTGAATACAAGAAATTTAAATAGTAATTCAAATAATTTGAATAAGAGAAACTGAATAGAATTTGAATGCAAAGAAATTCAATGGATTTGAATAAAGAAAATATTCAAATGGGATTTAAATAGGAAATTCAAATATAAGAATTTAAATAGAATTCAAATGGTGTTAAATATAAGAATTCAAACAAAACTCAAATGGAGTTTAATAGAAAGAATTTGAAGAAGAGGAATTCAAAGAGATTTGAAACAGGGTATTTGAATTCAAAGGAAGTAAAATGTGGCACTTGAAGTTCAAAGTAAAAATGAGTTTAAATATTTGAAGTTCAAATGGATTAAAAATGGAATTTGAATTCAATAGTTGAAATAAAATTTGAATATAGAATTTGAATTATAATCGAATTGGAATTTGAATATAGATTCAAATAAAAATGAAATAGAATATCAGAGATATTTGTTGAGTTGGGAAAAATGATTTGGTATATATTTAAAATATATTAGAATAGAGTTAATTTATATAAACGAAGTTTAAAAGTTTTTATATATAAATATAATTAAAACGAACTCGCCGCAGCGCTGCAGTTCGTAAAATAGCGATTCGAACTTCAATCGAGTATACAGGACTCAATTGAAGTCGGAATCCTTTGAAACAAGAAACGTCAGGACCGGTTTGATAATAGTTTTCTAATAAAGGAGAAAAATCTGAATTTCGTCGTATAGATTTTTAGTTATGTCAAAATCAAATTTTCAGAAAAACAGCGCCAGAACCATTTAAAAACCATAACGGTTTATTTCATTTATAAAAGGATTTTAAGCAAATAAAATCCGCATTTCTATTTAGAAAATCTCAGATTTGAGTTATAGAATATATATGAACTCCAGTGGAGAAATGAGTTGATTTTTGAAACAGAAATCAGATTTTTGATTTGTTGAATAGAGTTAACTAATTCGAATAGAAATTAGTTAATGAGATTTCGAATTAATATTGGGCTTTAAATAAGTAAATTCGATTTGAAAATTTATATTCGAAATCAAAAAGGAAACTAGAATTGAAATTGAAATTCAATTTGGTTATGAACGAGTTAAATATTTTGTTTGAACATGTTATGTTCAACAAAGGAGTAAAATAGGCAAAATGGCCGATTTAAAGAATAAATGAGCGAAACTGAATTCAAACGATTAGATAGTGTTGAATTGAATTGAAAACAGGTGAACAGGTGTTGGACAGGTATGGAATGAAGTATATAAAGTATATAATTTATGTGCTCGACAAAAAGGTACATGTTTAATTCATATATGAGATTTATGCGCCGTATCGGCAAGCCGCTTGGCTTTTCCTTTTTCTTTTTGATTGAGGAAGATACCGGGAAGCTATTTGAAATTTCCCGATGCTCCCGATACAGGGGAGGTTATGGCGAAATTTTCCGGAAATCTAAGGAGTTAGAATATTTTTAAGAAATTTGACAATTAGAAATCTATATATCGATATATATAGAATTCGATAAGGAAACGAAATCAAAAATAGCGTAAAGGGCCAAGATTGATTATTGAAAATATTTGGTTAACAAATATTGATAAGGAAATGGAGAAGTGATTTAATTAATGAATATTAATTAAAGAGCCCAGTGATTTGTTTGATATGTTGGATGAACACTTGTTTTTATTCGATAGTTAAATCACAGACTATCGAAGTTTTGACCATCGTTGTCAATATGGAGAGACCGGTTGGATTATTATCCGAAGAACCACTCCGTATCGGCATAAGCGTTGCGAACCAAGTATGCTGAATATATTGAAGACGGAGTGAAGTGCAAGGGCTTTTCTAGTAATAGAAATAGTGCCTTCGGTGTCGTTCAATCCCAGAACGAACGTATATGGACGAATGTCTGACAGAGTATTTCCAATGATCAAATGGGTTGGTCTGTATAAATGTATATGGTTGCAACGGATTTATCCCTTAGCATAATATCCAGAATATTTGTGCAAACTCAACTAGTGATTAACGGATCTGACAATGTGGCATTCAAAGTGATTGTGTTATCAATGAATGGTAAGTAATTCGTAGCCTCAGGCCTCAACAACCGGGAAAGGACAAAAATCGGGCAGGCAGCATGGCTATGTGGGTCGCACCCATTAGGGTGTATAATCACCTATCTAGAGAAATTCCTTTGTTTCTAAATCTATCGATTCTGCCCATTCGGGAAACGGTGGTTTGAGTCCAACCGTTGGTGATATACATTCGATACACTCAAGCGAAATGAGTGGTCGGTCATGTGTGGGCCGGGTTGCAAGACGTTCTTGTTGAACCCAGTGTATTCCTCTCTAGAGATACACAGTCGGAAGGTGGTCCCATACCTTGTCATGTTGGAAATCCAATCTCCAATAAGCGCCATGCGGTTTTTGATTTTATACTATATATGTGGAGCGTGAGATGCAAGCGTTCTGCTATTTGGTTATTTATTTGATGTAGACATTATTATAATATCACGGGATTTTCGTATCAAAGTATTTTGGGTTATAGTAAGGTAAAAACCATCCATGTTTATGTGTGGGCTGGTCTTACTATTATCTTTTCTTTCGAAAAGAGTTTTTTAAAGTTAAACAAGTGGTTGGAGTTTACTCACACCAGTCCCATGACTGACCCAGAGTTTGTTTTGTTTTGTTTTTCCTAAACTCTTGGGTGCCCAAATTTGTACGGGCAGTCAAGTGTTTCAGGTTTTTTACAGATACACTTGGAGGAGCTTGAAGCTGGAGGCTTCAACGTTAGTTATTTAGAGTTACTTCCGCTGAATCAAATGTTATGTGTACTCTGACGATGGTATGTATATATGTACAAAACAGATTTGTATTCAAAAGTTTATGTTATATAATATATTTTATTCGTTCCGCTGTGAGTTGTGATCTTCGTTCTTCTTCTATTCTAATATTTCTTTCTTTCTATTTCTCATCCTCTAACTTCTTTCTAATAATGAGTCGTATTTCTGTGTTATTTGGGTTGGACGTGTGGTGTATTTAGTCAACTCAGATAGCTCGGATTTGCGGGTCTTTACACACAATCCATTTTCAAGTTTGTTCTGGGTCTGAACAAAACCGGAGGCACTTTATTCCTCATCCCATATGTCCACTACAATAGAGAGGTCCTCGCATATCCTACCGATCTCCAAGTATGTCTGGATGACCACCACTTACTACATCGTATTGGGTATGTGGCCCAATCGAGACATCAACATAGCCCAAACGATGTGAAGATCTCCAACCTTTAACCACCATCTTCAATCTTCGACTTTTAATCATCACAACAGTTATTCAGAATGGGTTAAACCCGGTTTTCCCGAATAACTCACGCATCTTTAAAATCTAGTGATAAATAAAGGTAGCGCACATCTCATTCCAATTCAGAATGTTTTTTTATTCAAATATTCATTACTCTTGGAATGGTTCCCATTAATTTTATCAAAGATTCATATCATTTAAACTTTTGTTTAAATATTCCTTGCGAAATCATTTCAAAAGATTTCGTAATACCTTTCACTCTTCAAGGTATATAAACCTTATCGGGGGTAAACGGATCTTGCATAAACGATTATCAGGATAAGGTATATGAACCTTATCCTCAAATCCTAACCTATTCACCCCCATGAAGTAAAATTGGTAGTACTCTGTATCTAACACCCATCATGTTACAGTAAATTTAATTACCACTTACTTTACGTTGCCAATCTAATTAAAGATTCCTTAAAACTCTATCTATATATTTATTTCTGAGAGTCTTGGTCGACTATGACCATTTACTAAATATTAATTTTCGCTTCGTTACATAATTCCATTTATAATTGGAATTATATTAATCCATTTCCAAAATACTTCACCCAAAACCATTTTAGATGTATTGTAAAACAAATTCTTGGATTTTATAAGTAAAACCCATTTATCAACTTCTTCGCTTAAAACCAATAATTTGTTTCTTTTACACTCTTGAAACCCTTTCCTTTTATCTCGACTAGAATTTTAAACATATTAAACTTGTCGTATTAGCTCCAATTACCGTCAATAACTTTATGTACCAAATTCAGATTATATGATCCGATTTCTTTATAAATCTCTTACAAAATTGTTAACCTTAATACATACTTGATTATCTTCATAAATAAATTTTATTTAAGAAATAATCATTTACATATCATTAACTTCATTATTTCATGAAGTAAAAATTGTCAACTTGTTTATTAACAAAAATAGATCAGTCGAAATTATTTAACAATAACTAGTAATGATCATAACTTCAAACATCATTAAATAAAAAGTAAATTATATTTAAATTTAAACAACTATTATAAATAACCCCTTTTGACCAAACAATTGACTTAGTGAACCTTAAATCATCGGTTAATTCGTTAACCGATTTCAATTACCCCTTACTATTAGATTAATTAAATTAATCTAATAATACTGCTTAAATTATTTACTTAAAAATAATTATATCAAATTATTAACCCATAGGTTAATTACAGCTTCATTTGCTTATAAAACTGATTTAAACATCAAATTCTTATTATATAGTCATTTTGTAATATTTTATAAAAAAACAATTTATAAACATTGATTTATTTTTAAAACTTCATTATAATGTATAAAATATAATTAAAAATCTTGCATTACTTATAAATAAATTTTATAACTGAACTTTGTCAATTCGCATGATGGCAAATCAATATTTTAACAAAAGGTGGGTTTTAGGTCATTTGCTGCCAATCCCTTAATTAATACTGTCTATTGATTCAAATATCAAGTCGCAACAATAGTGGCAAGGAGAGCTTCATTATGGGACATAGGTGGAAATAAATATCCTCCTATATGACTCGGAAAGTGAAGGCCAATTAATAAACTTGGCCTCCCCGGTTTCAGAAACTTTCACCGGAACCGTCTTATTCCCATTTATTGAATTTTAATTCAATGTTCAACAATCAAACAGGTTTCAACATCAATGGGGTTTAAACAGTTCATATATAAACAATATAAAAACAAACAACATGCATAATATTTGAGGAATCCGGTTGGAACCCTCCAACCTATTCTTCCCTGCATCATAGTTCATTATAATATTTTATAACATATATTTTTAATTCAATATTTTAAACGGTGATTATATAATTTACGTCAATCATTCAATCAACAATAGGCATCCAAGGCATCCAAACATCCAATTAATATTATTAACGATTAAATTTAATTATATGAATTTAACCACATCATAGGATTTCAGAAATGTGTGAGAGTTAACTCACCAATTTTTTTTGATTAACGACTGGCATTGTTTCATATATTTTTAAACACATGCTTAAAATTACACGAAATTCCAGTCAGCTCCGAACTTCTCCAAATCAACTTGATCGTGTTGCCCTCGTTTTGTTAAAACTAGAAGTTTGGGAAGTGGAGAAGACGTTTTTAACAAATATATCACTGAAAATTTCTAAGTTTGTATCATTATTCCTTTATTAGTAATTTCGGGGACAAAATTCTTTTTAACGGGGAAGGAATGTAATAGCCCAGATTTTTAACCGTTTTATCTTAAATTTAAAAATGGTTTTAACTGTTATTTTAGATTTTTTTTGGCAAGGCCAGCCAGTTTTTATAGTGATCCGTAACACTTTTTTATTATAACCAATAATAAAAATATAGTATAGTAAAGGTGATTATGGTTACAATCAGCTAACTCGGTTTCTAAGGTGGACCGTCCACCATCTACGGAGTTTATAATGTTTCGTCCACTCTACCTATATGGCTTACAACACAGGAGCTAGCTAAATTACTAGACTACATAATGCTCCGCACAGGGAGTCACATTTAAGTTTTATACAATCACATGGATACACAGTATCAAATTACATACAAGTGTGTAACGAATAACATAAAGCAAACAAGCAAGTCTCCATACTTCACCCATTGCATGATGCAACCATGGCACAAGGCTCAAGGACATTTGTACAGGAGGCATGGAGGCCTTATAGATATAACATGCTGACCTACAACAGAAACTGTAGCAGCAAATTGACATCCAAACTTACATCATAATCTGACATGGAAAGACTGTAATGACCGAACAGGAAGACCAAGCAACTCCAAATGTAACAGTTAGGCAAGGCACCTAACTATCTCATAAAGGCCAAAACTGAATCCACCATGAGCATAGAAGTAGGTCACCAAAAAAAAAAAAAACAGCATCGACGAGAGCATAGCTTCACCTTTGATAATGCTAGTAACAGTAAACAGCGTGATGCCCACAACTCATAGTGCATTTAAATTCAAACTGAGAGAACTCGAGCAGCAAACCTCCAAACACCAACAATAACGATTGTCGGAATTTAGAATTTAATAATTAGCTTGAATTTAGAATTTAGAATTTAATTATGAAGCGAACTGCAGCAGCGTGGTAGTTCATAATATAACGTTTTGAACTTCAATTGGATGTACAGGATCTAATTAAGTCGGATTTCTTTGAAACAAGAAATATTCGAATCTATTTGATAATATTTTTCTAATGGAAGAGAAAATTCGAGTTTTCATATTGTAGATTTTATTTTATGTCCAAATCAAAGTTTTAAATAGTCGCTATGAAATTCGTTTATAAATTATAATGATTTATTATATAAATAAATAGGGTTTTATATAATTTTAATATCGTTTTGGCTTGGATTTCAACCTTGAGTATTTTATCTTTGAACTACATGATTTTTTTTTTGAATTGGGTTTTTTCTTTTTTCCGACCATGTGAGTCGAGATATCTTTTTTTTTTCCTACTATATTGTAGAAGTCCCTCCATATAGGGGGCACTGCCAAAAAATTTCCAAAGTTCAAAGTGTTTTCAAATCTTTTTGGAAATTTTTGGAATTTGTTTTCTAGAGAAATTAGTTGGTTTTCGATTAAAATTAATTGGTCTGGTATAAAAAGTGGAAGTGAAGTTTTAGTTAATTGGATTTTTGAAAAATTACCAGGTTTGCAGCATTTTTCCTACCTTAGTAATTTCGAGGACGAAATTCTTTCATACTTTATAACATTAAAAACTATTGAGCTATACATGCTCTCTAATGTACACATTTTTTTAGAAAGAATTTATTTGAAATAAAAATTTCATAAGAAATCACCAATTCTAAATTATACCCCGTATATTTTCTCTCAAAACTCAATATGTACTTTCCAAATATGTTCTTACATATTTTTTTTCAAATGTCAATAATACATTTTTTTTCTTTAAAAATTGTCTACATAATTTAGCTAGTACATATTTTAAATTTGTTAACTTTTAAGGTCAAAACTTGAGAAACACCATAAACTATCACCTAAAAGCTTTTAAAATTTCAAGTTCTGAAAAGTTAACAATGGGGCCATACTCAAAGTGGGTTTCTAACTTACTTAGACTTTCCTACAAATATTCTCACAATGTCATTTCTCTCAAATATATATTCCTAATCCATTTTCTTTTTTACTATTTCCCAATTCTTAAGGCTCTACTGTCAAACCTACTAATCTGAAATACTAACATTTTCAAATACTAACATATGGGATCCATCTTTTTCCATAATAAAACACATTGTACACTTTTCATCTAAACTACCTAAGGGTCACTTATTCCCAAATTTCCATAACTGTTTCTTTAATGTATATAAATGGTATCCCAACTCTTTCCATATGTTGCTCTTCCTATTTAGTGGATTCCCTTATGGATCTAGGGGTGTGTGTGTATATATATAATATTTATATTTTTAAAAATACAGATACATTCAATCACTATCTATACTTAGGAATCTTAAATCTGAGCTCTGATACCAGATGTAACAAATCGTATTTCGACAAAAAGAATTTTTTTCAAAAATCCTAATCAATCGAAGCTCGAGTTGGCTTGTCTAGTATCCTGCAGAATGGACGGAGATAATAAATATATTAGAGCTTGATAAAACATCTCATGGCAGAATGGATAAAATATAATAATCATATATAGTCTTACCGAAATAATAACATTGTTTAACAAGTGTCCAAAGACTACCAAATCTATGCCATAAACCTAATCTACAAGTATGTTATGAGGAGAGGGTCAAAACAAAAATTTCTGGTGAATGGACAAATTATACATTCTAAAATAACCCTACATATACTGTTCAATTATGTTTCCTTAGTTATTAGGTTATTTGGGTTGACAGCACTCGAGGCTCAACACTCATGTCATACCCATCTACTTCCCAGTAGATTAAACCTAATGTAGTATATATGTGGCTATGCCCAACATCTTAAGGTACTCCCCATTGTACTCTCCTCGTATGGTCTCCACCATTACGTCACAGAGTGTATACAACCTTCATACTAAGCCAAACTGCATACGTAAATCTACATCATTATGCCATGTAATCGCATAAAACTACCATCATTATGCCATGTAAGCGTATGTATCGTCGTATCCGAACTCCTCGGTTGAACCATGTCTCAACACTGAGTAATGACCTAATGTCCTCGGTTGAACTATGTCTCAACACAACATAATGCCCTAATGTCTACAATAGGCCACCCAGTGCGTGTATCTAGACCCTCACACGAACGCACTGCCTACTGTAATCCAAGTCCCATAATAGGGCTGCATCCAACGCACGAAACTCGGTCAGGATCTTTTAACATATGTAAAGGACCACCTCATTAGGCCTACAATACAGATATTCACATATGGTCAATCTTTTCATGGTGGTTATGGCCCTACTCTGGCCCCTCCTTCAACTAATTAAAGACTACATCAAGAGCTAAGTGGTATGCTCCTATCAACCAATGTAATACCCAATTTGGCATGTTCCGCAACCAACCCCTCGATAGTGAAAGATCGAAGGTCTATAGGTTTAGCTCTAGCCTTTGTGCATCGTACTAACTACCGATGATAGGTATCCAATGATTACTATCCTTAGTTTGGTCCTGACCAACCTCTCTCTAGGAAAATAGCCGAAACATCTAACACCGTCCGCCACAGCCTTCTGACTTCCACACCACAGTAACAGTCAAGGTATACTCACTGGATGGTACCGTACAGACTAAACCACTATGGGTACAGCCTGAGCACGCACCGCACAGAGGACCACCACGGAGCACTCTACCACGTCCTGCAGATGTCACGTTCTTCCCTCTAGTCCCGTAGAATAACCAGTTGGACGTGCTCCTCTCGTGTCTCTAGACACCACGATGATTTACCACGTTCGGTTCTTCACCTTCATACGTACGGATTGGCCTAAGCGCATCACGCCATCGTGTTATTATATCCTACGTCTAATCTTTTAATCGCATGCTTGCTTTATATGATCATATGGATAATTAATTTAATTATCCACATATTCACTTTTAATTCAAGTTACTTGGTTCATTAGCTCACAATTGGTTGCTTACTTTTTTATTCATTCCTATGCCACTGGATCGAACTTCCGCTTGTTATTTATTATAATTATTAGACTTAATACTTTCAATCGTAAGTTTACTAATAATAAGCCTATTTTGTTCTTTCTTATTTAATCATATCCTTATCTTACGCCGTTATTACAACTATTGTGGGTTTACTTATTAACTCAGTTCCCTTAACTAAGGTTTATTAATAAGTTCTCTTTTAACTTATTATAACTCATGTTATAGTTCCACTTGTTCTTAGGAAAAGCCTACATATTATATTACATTCTCATTCATATAATTGATTATAATAGGTTATATTCCTTGTTCATCACATTTTCCCTAGGTTCCTTAACATGAACAAACTTTTACTATTGTAATCTTTCTTTAATTACTGTCATGTACATTTTTATTATTTCAGGAAAATATTTCACACACCTCATTTGATTGGTTAGCGGAAAGATGTAATGATCTATTTCCACAGCATACATCTGTTAAGATCTATATTTGCAAGCTATTTATTTTATCTTGACATACTGTGATGACCGCCCACAACAAATGCACTTAACAAGGGAAATAATTATGATGAAAGGTGTGTCAGGCAGCCATGGGCGATCATCAAGGTTAGATAACACGAGCAGAACCTGTCGTATGACTCACAACACAAGGATAAATTACAATAGAACATATACAACATGCAATAATAGTAAAGCATAATTGCACAAAAGTTTAAACTTCCATATTATCAAGGAATATCCATAGCATCGTTGGATTACATCATCAAACTATGTACAAAAGGCCTCATCACAACACTCGGAGAATACATCAAACATTGGAAAACATCATAATATGTATAGTAGAAAACTGGTACGCAAGCCTCCAGCTCGTCATCGATCTAGAGCATCGTCTACTAAGGTCTACTACTGTTACCAACTACTTAGTCTGCCCATCTACACAATGGATGAACAACCCAAGGTAATAAGAGGGAAACATAAAACCTTGAGTCAGATAACAATCTTAGTGAGTGATAAAACAACTATCTAACATCATCAATAAAGTATATGAGAATAGGCAGATTAACCAACCAATCTACTAGCTCACCAGAGAAGAACCCGAACCCGTCTTCCCCACATCCGACAGTGACAACATTTACAAACAAGCATTTGAAAACAATAGTACATTCATGGCAATCAATTATCAAGCGTAGACCATCCTAATCGATATCAACACCTCCCAAGCACAAGGCCCGAAGGCCCAAACCAACATCAGACAAACACCTAAGAGATATCTCCTTCTACGTCGAATAATCTAAACAAGACAATACAAGAAAAACAGTTATCATCCATGACTCTGGCTATCGTTGTCAATCCTGCTTCGTAACCATCGTTAATCGTATGATAGGCTGAACATCTTACCATCGACTATCAAGGGATAATGGTAAACCCCGGTTCTAGCAAAACTCCATACGACAAAACGTATCTAGCCCCGTCGAGCTGCCCAGGGTACTCGACTAGTCACTTCTTCTCTTTTGGGCTTCCCTATTATACCCCTGCTTTGAGTTCTCTAGAACATACGACAACGATAATCTCTCAGCCTTCGATATCACTAGCCATCCAACCTGATGCTTGTTCATAATGTCAAGCCTCTTCTCGAGCAACCATTATCCACGAACTCACCACCCATAGTTGTCTTCATATTCGTTGCAATATGATGATCAATGAACACTTCAACATTTCCTCTGGGAATTCACTTTGAAGACACAATCACCATCAAGTCAAAAACATATGTCATTTGGTCAATATTCGATTCATAGTGTTTCAACCCAACTCATCAGGTCACGAACGACTTGACTCCTTAGGTCACGAACGACCCGACTTCTTAGATCACGAACGACCCGACTCCTTAGGTCACGAACGACGAGACTCCTTGCTCACGAATGACCCAACTCCTTAGGTCACAAATGACCTAACAAACCTCTGAACGACCCGAAGCAGCTCCCACGACCCGATCTTCTTCTGGACGACCTGATCCATTTCCTGAGTAACAAGCCAAGACCCAAGATCCCTATCACATCACCAATGACCTAAGAAAAACGACCCGACTCCAGATCTAACCAAAATAGCTCCAAACTTGACCAAGTCATCACCAAACAACATCGTCAATTCAAACAAGTCATCCAAATCATCTAATTCAACAATCAACACTTTATGAAATCATCAACAACATCAAAATGACAATTATTCATCAATAATCATATTAAATTCACCAAATCATGATAAATCAATGAATAAACTAAAATAATGGATCTAATTTGCATAAACATATGAATTCACATGAGAAATTACTGGTTTTAAGTTGCTAAATTAGATCCTATGGTGATTCAAACGAAAATATACTCACCATGATATAGATCTAGGTGAAAACAACTTAGAATAACGAAAGTTAGATCAAACAACCCATATACTTGATTGAATCCATGTGAGAGATGCCTATCACTCACCAAATCTTCGAGTTAACTTGAAATCACTAAAATCTCAATTTGAACAGCGGAGTACACTCTTCAAACCTCTTTATTTGATGTGTTATCTCTTCACTTGATATAAATCTAGCTTCGATTTATGTTAATCTTCAATCTTCACATGTAGATCAAGAATTTAAATGGTGGAAAGGTCTATTTGATTGAGCAAGGAGAATCACGGACTCAACCAAATGAGAGAATGAAGAAAGTAAAATATTCTCCATGCCTCTAACCCCCTATTTATAACCTGTCACTAGCTCACTAATGGGCCACACCAAATCAACCCATCAGTGGCTCACAAGGCCTGAACAGAAATTGTGAAACACAAAAACAGCGATTCCTCCCAAACTGCTGAACCAAATCTTCAATGTGACCACTCTACAGAATTGGCAATGCCATTTTCTTTCCAATGTAACCCACCTCAGCACCTGATTCGATCACAATCAAAAGTTATGCCTTATACAAGGCTGATAGGGGCAAAATGGTCATAAATAAAATTATTAAAAGTTATGGACATGTCTCACATCCCCATAACCAACATATTAAAATATGATAATCATCCGACCCTCAGGGAATAAAATAGAAATATTTTACGATCCTCTAATAGGTGAAATGCAGACTGTTACATTCTCCCCCTTTAGGAGTTTCGCCCCCAAAATCCCAAGCAAACACAAGCAACCAAACAATTCTTCATGCTTATCATCCATATGCAGTCAATTTATCGTCCACACTAGCATCCATCAAGCCATGCATCCATAACCTTATCATAGCATGCAGAATTCTAACAAGAATAGTACAAATTACAATGATTTGAGGTGATACGACATTAATGGGCTATACCAATAAAGAGTTTTGGTTGGTCGTCTTTATACTCTCTTCCGTCTCCCACGTACAATCATCATAATCCTCACTCCACTGCACCTTGATTAACTTAATCGTCTTCCTTCTACGTTGTTTCGTGTCATTCCCCACAATGTGAAGCTACTTACGAGGTTTTGTAACTGTGGTCTCGAATTCTAGGTCTTCGTAATGTTCTGGAGATAGCACCTCCTCCGAATCATATAAACACTTCCGTTGGAACGACACATGGAAAATATTATGCACATTCGACATCTTCTTAGGTAATTCCAATCTATATGCGAGCTTTCCAATTCGCTCAACTATCGGAAATGGTCCAACGAACCTTGGCGCTTACTATCCTTTGCTTCCGAATCGAACAGAATGCTTTAATGGCGAAATTCACATGAAAACCATATCGCCAACATCGAATTCTGAATCCTTTCTATGTTTATCGGCATAAATCTTCTGACGGTTTTGGGCTTCCTTCATTCGTTGATGAACAATCTCAATACAATCTGTTGTTTCTCTTATCATCTCTGGCCCAAGTATCAACTTATCTCCAGTTTCTAACCAATATGCCAGAAAATTACATGGTCTACCATACGACGCCTCATATGGCGCCACCCCAATGCTCGACTGGTAGCTGTTATGTATGCAAACTCAACTAGATGTAGATGGTCTTCCCACAATCCTCCAAAGTCCAATACAAAAGCCCTCAGGAGATCTTCCAAAACTTGGTTAACCCTCTTGATTTGACCATCGGTTTGGCGATGATAAGCCATACGTAAGCACAACTCGGTTCCCAAAGCTTCTTGCAAACTCTTCCAAAATCAACTCATGAATAATCGATCTTGACCGCTCACTATGCTCTTCGGGATACCATGGAATTGAACTATCCATTTAATATAAAGCTCAGCTAACTTCGATGATGTCCTAGTCGATTTGACAGGAATAAACCTTGCACTTTTGGCCAAGCGATCCACAATGACACAAATTCCTTCATTTCTTTCCCTGGTTCTGGTAGTCCATTGATATCTGCTCCCACTGCCATGTAGAAACTTCCAATGGCTGAAGCAACCCACTCAGCTTCTTCTGTTCAACTTTCACCAGCTGACAGTTCATACACTTGGAAATGATTTTTCTAACATCCCTCTTCATCCCTTCCTAGTAGTAAGATCGCCTCATGTCCTGATACATCGTATTACCACCAGGATGAATCGTCAACTTCAAGTGATGACACTCCCCCAGAATCTCATCTCTCAATCCGTCAATATTTGGAACAACCAGGCATCCTTGCTTTCAAAGCTAACATTCTCGATCGATCTTGAACTCTGTATCCTATGGTTCCAACTTATGGATAATCTCGACAATCTTTGCATCATGCTTTTATCCCTCGCCAATCCTTTTGATGAGAGTAGTTCATATCGATAAGCTTGCAAACATTTCAGGTTCCAACCAGGCCGTGGTTTGAAATCAAATCCTGCCAAGTACTTGAGGTGCTTCCATTCCGAAAACATCGCTCCCAAAACTTAAGTGTCTTCAACTCAACGTATTTGCCACTGCGTTACCTTTACCAGAATATAGGCTATACCAAAATCATTTGATTCCAGAAAGTCTAACCACCGTTGCAACTGAAGATTCAAATCCTTTTGGGAGAAAAGATACTTCAACGACTTGTAATCCGTAAACAACTCAAACCGAACTCCCAATTGGTAATGTCTCCACATCTTTAGGGCAAACATAATCGTTGCTAACTCCAAATCATGAGTCAAATAATTTCTTTCATGCGACTTTAACTATCGACTCGCGTAGGCCACAACCTATCCTTTTGCATCAGCACTGCTCCAAGTCCAGTACCGCATGCATCGGTGTATACCACCATCTCTTCATTCCTACTCGGAATGGTCAAAATTGGAGCACTCATCGGTCTCTCTTTCAGGATTCCAAAAGCTTGCTCACACTTTGTATCCCATGTGAACACTTTGTTCTACTTCGTCAATCCTATTAATGGTGCAGCTATGTTGGAGAAATCTTTTATAAAACGGCGATAATATCCCGCCAACCCAAGGAAACTATGAACATCCGTCGCATTCTTAGGTTTATCCCAGTCCTGGATTACCGCCACCTTAGCAGGGTCAATCGCTATCCCATTTCCAGAAACTACATGGCCTAAGAACCTCATTTTACCCTTCCAGAAGTGACACTTCGAAAAGTTAGCTCTCAACTGATGCTTTCGCAAGATTTCCAAAACAACTTTTAAGTATGTCTTATGCTCTTCCTCACTGCGGGAGTAAACCAGAATACCATCCATGAACACAAGGCATGAACTTGTTCGATTGATATCTTAAAACCCTATTCATAAGATCCACGAAATATGCCGGCGCATTAGCTAACCTGAATGGCATCACCAACCATTTGAAGAAACCAGGTGGTGTCCTAAAAGCAGTCTTCGGCACACTATCCTTTGCCACCATCAACTGGTGGAATCCCGTTGCCAAATCCATCCGCGAAAACTCCTTGGCCTCGTGAAGCTGATCGAACAAGTTGTCTATCCTCAGCAACAGATACTTGTTCTTTTTGGTCACCGTGTTCAGCTCACGATAGTCCACACACAATTTCAAAGACCATCAGCCTTGGTTGCAAACACAATTGGTGTACCCATTCGGATACACTTCTCCGAATGAATCCTTTTCCCAAAAGGTCACGTACTTGCACCTCTAACTCTTGTTGTTCCTTAGGTGGCATCCTCTTGAGAGGCATAACAATAGGTCTAGCACCCTCGACCAAATCGATTCTGAACTCAATCTTACGATGCGACGGAAACCCTTTGACCTCTTCAAAGACATCATCAAACTCACTTGCGATGGGCATTGATGATAAGTCTTCTCATAGAATCACAAGCGAATATAAATAGCTCACAAGACACCATCTTCGGGTTTACATCGAATCACAACCATTCGCCCTTCCATATTCCTTACTGTCACTTCCAGCTTCTCGCAATCCACTTTTGCTGCATACCTCTTGAGCCAGTCCATACCCAAAATAATCCCAAACCTAGTGAAGTTCAAAACAAAGCAATCACACAGAAAGGAGCAACCATGACTCAACAACAATAGACCATGACAAATCAAACTGGACGAATCCCCAACTAGATTAGTCACAACATAAGCTCTATTACAAATCTCGGGTTCCAAACCCAAGAAGGAACACATACTCATTACAAATGAATGAATGCGATGCTCCAGTATCAAACAACACACGAACTGAAACATCTCTAACTGAAAGAATACCTTGAACAGAGACACTCTTCCCTTTCTCTTCCACCTTAGGATCCATTGATGACGATGGCACATCTTCCAAAACATATGCCTTCACAATCTACTTACCGTTTGCTAGTTCTGGACAATCCTTCTTGTCATGCCCAGGCTTTCCACACTTAAAGTGCTTCTTTTCAGCCTTTGGATTCTTGCAATCCTTGGAATAATGGCCCTTTTGCTAGCAGTAAAAGCAAGTCACTTTGCCTTTTTGCTTTTTTCCCCCATCCTTGCTCCAGTATCAAACAACACACGAACTGAAACATCTCTAACTGAAAGAATACCTTGAACAGAGACACTCTTCCCTTTCTCTTCCACCTTAGGATCCATTGATGATGATGGAACAACTTCCAAAACATATGCCTTCACAACCTACTTACCCATTGCTAGTTCTGGAGAATCCTTCTTGTCATGCCCAGGCTTTCCACACTTAAAGCGCTTCTTTTCAGCCTTTAGATTCTTGCAATCCTTGGAATAATGGCCCTTTTGCCAGCAGTTAAAGCAAGTCACTTTACCTTTCTGCCTTTTCTGCCCATCCTTTCCTTTCTATTGTTGCTGCTTCCTCTTTTTATTGTTATTACCACCCTGTTGTGGTTTCGGTTCTTCCTTAGCTACAACAGAAGTCTCTTCCTTGGGAAGCACAATCACATGCCTTAGAGCTTTCTTGAAAACTTTTCATAAGTATCATCTTGATGATCAACCAGCCAATTCCTAATATACTTGTCCAGGCCCATGACAAACTTCTCGTTCTTTTAATAAGAGTCTCGAAATATGAATGCGCATACTTCGACAAAGCTTCAAAGTCAGAAATATACTCTAGTACTAGTCTACTATTCTAGATGAGCTCAACAAACCTTTTAAACAGAATAGACTTCTGAACCTTAGAGATAAACTTTGTCTCAAACTTAACTTGGAATTGCTTAGATGAAATCTCATCTTTCTGAGTCTCTAGAGTGACCGAGTTCCACCAATCCATAGCTCTTCCCTGTAGCTATCTCGATGCAAGCTTCCTTTTAGTAGCATCGTCGATTCCCAAGACTTCAAAGATCCGAATGCAAGTATCAAGCCACCCTTTGAATCTCTACAATCGGCTCCGTTCCTTTAAACCGCTTCCCCCTAGAGTGGTGAAGTCTTTACACAGCTTTGCCAAGTCCACAACTCGAGGAACCTGCACTTGAACTCCTACATCTACTGCTGTTGTTTCTTGAGTGGGTACCTTCCTTATGATCGCTGCCATCATGGCCTCGAACATAGCTGGGTAATCTTCCATGCCGCAATTACCTCCTATAGAAAAGTCCCTTCCCTAGCATCCTATCTCGATGGTCGACGACTCATTCTAAATCTGTAATATAGAATGTTTAGTTCACGTACGACAAAAACTGCAAATAGAGTTCAAATGCTATTATACTATACACTACTATATAGTATACATCCATCAGAAATCTGCAAAAATGTCTCTCATACATAATTATATCTTTGAACTTTGGCTAAAGTCGATAACCAAAGCTCTGATACTAAATGTGATGATCGCCCATAACTCCTGCACTTAACAAAGGAAATAATGTGCTGAAAGGTAGTCATGGACGATCATCAAGGTAAGATAACAAAAGCTAAACCTGCCGTATAACCCAAAGCGCAAGGATAAATTATAATAGAACATATACAATAGGCAATAATAGCAAAGCATAATTGCACAGAATTTTAAACTTACGTATCATCAAGGAATATTGTAACACCTCAAATTTTCTACTAACAGTAAATTAACAAATTAAAGTATAATTAATTCTAAATGATAGAATTAAGGAAACGGGTTAAGCCATTGCGTTTGTCTTGGAATTCTGCTTGAGATAGAGTCCGAGTTTGCATAAATCGGACTCCGTATGAAGGAGTTATAAGCTCCGGAAGTTTCAGAATTCGATTTAAAATTCAAACAGCCCGAAAACAAGTTCAAAATTCAAAACTGGACCAGAACTGGGCTGGGTGGGAATTTTCCCGCCCAGGACCCAGGTCGACCAGGGGGTCGACCTGGGTACCCAGGTCGACCATGTAGTCGACCTGGGGGTCGACCTACAGCTCGAACTGCTTGGTCGACCTGACCAGCTTGGTCTGGTCCTGGCTCGGTTTCTGGGGATTGGCTATGTCACTAGGGCTGATTTGTCACTTTCTGATTGGCTTCTCTTGAGACGGATGGCCTTGATTTACTCTAGCTTCATCGACGGCTCTAATTAGTTTGAAATTATATATAAACAACCTTAGTCTCCAACCTAAATTCACACAAATAAAATAGAGCTAGAGCCGTCATGCTGCTAGAAGGAAGCCAAGAGTAGTCTCCACTTGAAGAAAGCTTAGAGACGAGCAAAACTAAAGTAAAAACAAGATTCAAACAACATTTATCTACCCAAAGGAAAGCATTGCAAATTCAGAATCCAGAATTCATGTTCGTCGTTTGTTGTAAGTATAGTGATTTTTCCAATGGGAATAAAATTGAGACTTGATTCAATGTAAAATGGAAATGGAATTTTACTATTGTATAACAACGATGCTAATTCATATCTGTATTGCAATGATTGTATTGTGAATGGTTGGGATGTTTGTGGTATAATTGATTTGATATTGATCCTATTGTACATTTAGAATGAAAGCAACATCACATACAAGTATATGGTTAACGTTAGAATTTACACCTATATGTTTATATGTTTAATATAGGTTGTATGTTTTATGTCCACGTTAAGATCTCATGTACATACTTTATGCTAAAACCTCTATGCCAAAATTATTAAGTTCATATACATGCTCATATGTTTATACAAAAGTTGCAAGTTCATAATTGGATCCATGCCTAGATCCATTTTAATACAAGTTTCATGTTATACTAGTAAACATGATTGGATCTAGTTCACACATGTGATAAAGTTATACAAACTTTATGGACATGTCATATTCTTGTCATATGCTAGTGATGTTCGATGTTATGCCTAGATCTAAACATGTTTAGGCTTATGTTGTCTAAATCATATGCTAATTCATGTGACACCTATTTAGTTAAATCCCAATTTCAATGCAAGTTCACATATATGTAAGATGATTTAGTCTATGTTGAAAATTCACATATATGTATGTTGATTTAGTCTACGTTGCAAGTTCACACCTATGATATTCATGTTGACTATTTTGCAAGTTCACACCTATGATTATCATATTGACTATGCCAAAAATGCCAAGTTTACACTTATGTCATGTTTATGTTAATGAATTTCTTTATGCCAATTTTGTGTACGCTAAAGTAGGCTAAGTTTTTAGCCTAATATTATATGTTAAAAATCATGCGGACAAAAAATTAGGCTAAGATTATTAACCTAATATTTAGACGGGGTAACATTAGGAAAAATTGGTAATTATAGGGAACTTGACATAAATTGGTGAAAAATATATGTATTGGCATGTTTGGCACATGCCAATAATTGGTGGCACTTAAATGGTATAAAATTCTTATACCAAAAATGATGAACTTGGAAAGTGGACCACAACATTTAATTGTTAACAAATTTACATATAACAAGTAATAGGGACAAATATGTAAATTTAGAAAATACGAGTATGCTTAACCCGAGGTTGGATTGAGTTGTGATGTAAACCTGCCCGGACCCGCCCGGCTGTCCAGTAATCACAACAATACCTATCCAATGTGAGAGGTTAAGCATTGAGCCCAATAAGGACCCGAGGTTAGACTGAGTTACGGTGTAAACCTGCCCGGAACCGACCGGCACATCCAGTAACTATAACAATACCTGTCTAATGTGAGTGGTCGGTGCTTTAAAAAGCTAAAGACAGACAAATCAGGATGGTAGGGTTAAGTTAACTAAAACACTTAACCAATTCAACATGCTAATTAAACTGATGGGTGGGGTTAGGTAAATACAGGCACTTAACCACTTAACATGTTTGACTAGAAAACCTAGTAACGTGGACCCATTTCAGCAGTAACCCAATTAGGTATCATGGCACCTGAAACTAGGCAGGGTGGGGCACGATTACTGGGCTGATTATAAGCGGTCAAAAGCGATGGCGGTTTGTGCGGCAGTGTGGTTTCTAACAGAGTGCGGGCGTGCACACACTTCGGAGAAGACAAACAGGGCACTAGGCACCAGTAGTATAACCTATGCATTCTAGGATTGTGTCGGGCCGCCACCATGGGACTTGATGCACCCCATGGTGGGACCAGCATATGTATCTACAATCATTGGGGGTCGTATGACACATATGATTTTGTGAGTAGGAGCCGATCTTTAGAAAGGGGATCACTTCACCCCGATCATGGGGTGCCAGTTGAGACAATGCAAGTAGGTGCAGAGATATAGTGTGGGGTGCGATAGTATATTCGGTTCAAACTGCTTTATCTTAGTTTATGATACTTTCCTATTTCCAGTTTATACCTATCATGCCCTTTTTCTTATTCTCATACCGAAGAGTCACTAGACTTACCAGACTTTATGTCTGACTCTATTTTTCTTTCATCTTCTTTTCTTCCGTTCCCCTACGGTCCACAGGGAAGAAACAATCCAGCTTAGTCAGACTCTTTGCAAGCTTCAAGATAGTAGATGTATGGTTTGGACTTTCTTTCCTTGGCTATGGCTTTTGGACACGTTCTATGGGGATTTATGCAGCTTTTATTATGTTTTATGCTTCTTTATTTAATAATCATGACATAAATGATGA
Organism: Allium sativum; assembly: GCA_030737875.1. Taxonomy (NCBI): domain Eukaryota; kingdom Viridiplantae; phylum Streptophyta; class Magnoliopsida; order Asparagales; family Amaryllidaceae; genus Allium; species Allium sativum. The sequence continues at coordinate 470,345,083 of CM060913.1, read as the reverse complement.
TGTAATGTTTTGGAAGTTATTATGAGACAATTATGGAAATGTTTTGTATGAACACGTATTTATGAAATGAAAGTCTGTTTGTTTTCCGCTGCTTATACATATGTGTTTATATCTATCTTGTGTTTTATCTGTGACTTTTACTTATAAACCTCCACCGAAGTTAAGGCATTCCCTTTGTGAGTGACCTTAATGGAGGTGGGGTGTTTCACTTGGTATCAGAGCACAGGTTTAACATATTAAATAAAGGTTTTTGAAACTATTTTCAAAAAGAAGTTTAAAGAAGCATTTTTTTTTCAAGAAAAAGCATTGATTTTAAAGGCATAATTCACTAAAGCCATACGCATTACCTCTCTATCCTTATGTCTTGAATCTTTCCTTTTTGTTTCAGCATGTCGGGAGATTTCAACCTTCTAGAAGGAGTACTGACACCTGATTGGTTCCGAAGGTACCTAGAGGCTAGAGCCAATGGTGCGAGCCCAGTGGACATTCCTCCTCCTACAGTGGCAGCGGTTCCTCCTCCTCCTCGTGGAAATACTTTCGCTAAGGCGTGTAGAGACTTCAAGGCTATGGGTGGAAAGAACTTTTATGGAACTGAATCCTTTGTGGTAGCAAGGAATTGGCTGAAGGAGACCGAAGGTTTGTTCATCATCTTCTGAGTTGACGACAGGCAAAAGATACAGCTAGCAGTGTGGTTGCTTAAAGATGAAGCTTCCTATTGGTGGCAAGTTACCCATGCTGAGAGGCCAGTGGAAACATGGGAAGATTTCAGGATGAGGTTTGAGATGTAATTCTTCTCCAAGCTGAAAGAAGTCTGCAGATGGAGAAGTTCCTAACTCTTAAACAAGGGAGTATGACGATCAGGGAGTACGTCAATCAGTTTAATCAACTGGCCAGATTTGGGCTGGATTTAGTAAATACCCAACACAAGAGGGCCCTTCGCTTCGTCAAAGGTCTGAATGAGCCTCTAAACAGCCTTGCTATGACCCATGTACCCATGGGAGCAACTTATGAAAGCTTGGTGGACATGGCGCTGCTACACGAGGAAGATAAAGGCAAGAAAGAGGCAAAAGCAGAAGTGCCTCAAGACAAGAAGGGGGAAGGGTCACAGAACAAGGAGGCTGATTCAAAGAAAGGCGGGAAGAACAACAAACCCTGTGAAAAAAGAAAGTGTAATTTTTATGGCATTGTTGGACATATAATGAAAGACTGCAGAAAGAAGAAGGCGAAGATGAATGGTGGCTGTTTCCATTGCGGCGAGACTGGACACATGGCTAAGGACTGCCCAAAGAAGCGGGGGCAGGGACAGAGAACTGGATCCACTTCAAGGGGACAGGTTCACGCGCTGGTGGCACCTCCGCAGGAACGAGGTAGAAATATTTCTGTAGAAAGCTTAGTTTATCTCTATGATCATAAAGTTCACACTCTCTTTGATTCCGGTGCATCACACTCCTTTATTTCATCTGCTTTAGTATAATCTCTGCACCTAGACACTAGTATGATAGAAGATCCCTTGGTTGTTTCAAATCCAATTAAGGGCTCAGCTTATTTGTCAATGGTTTGTTTGGATTTGAAAATCTCTATTCTAAGTGTTGAGTTTAGATGTAGTGCCTTTGTTTTGGGCTTCTCGGGATATGGACTGATCTTAGGCATGGACTGGTTATCCAGTAATGGTGCCATTCTTGATTGTGAGAGAAGAGTGGTTAGACTCTTGACTCGGCTCGGTAACACTCTAGAAATTTCTTGTAATCCCTTACTGTTATGCTTAGTTACCTAGAGTCGCTTGATGCTTCTGTTGAGAACTTGCAGTCAGTTAGAGTAGTCCGTGAATATCCGGATGTCTTTGAAGAGGTGAAGGGCTTACCTCCGAGGTGGGAAATAGACTTTCGCATATATCTTGTTGATAATGCAAAGCCCGTAGCTTTACCTGTCAGACACATGGCTCCAAAGGAGAGAAAGGAGCTCAGTAAGCAAGTTAAGGAGCTTCTCGAGAAGGGGTTTATAAGGCGGAGTATCTCGGAATGGGGTGCTTCAGTGGTGTTCGCCACCAAAGCATATGGCTCACTATGTCTTTGTGTGGACTATAGGGAGCTAAACAAGCTGACTAAGAAGAATAGGCATCTGCTTCCCAGAATAGACGATTTGTTTGATAAGCTTGTAGGTGCGTCGCTCTTCTCCCAACTTGATCTGGCTACTGGGTTCCATCAGCTAAGGGTAGCTGAAGATAGCATTGATAAGACGGCGTTCAGAACCCCAGACGGTTTCTTCGAGTGGCTTGTCATGCCTTTCGGCTTGACATATGCACCCGCTTATTTCGTAGACCTAATGAGCAATTACTCAATAAGTTCGTGGTGGTCTTCGTAGACGATATTTTGATCTTCTCAAAGAATGAGGAAGAACATGCTCAGCATTTGAAGGAAATCATGGATACTCTCCGTGCACATCAGCTAAAAGCAAAATTCTCCAAGTGTCACTTCTGGAGAGAAGAGGTAAGTTTCTTGGACATGTAGTGTCCAAAGAGGGGTTAGCCGTGGACCCCGCGAAAGTGGTGGCAGTGCAAGATTGGAAGACACCAAGAAATGCAACTGAAGTCCGAAGCTTTCTTTGGCTAGCTGGTTTTTACCGAAAGTTCATTAGAGATTTCGCGAAAATCTCAGCTCCACTCACAAGGCTAACAAAGAAGAATCTAGCGTTCGCTTGGGATTTGGATTGTGATATTACTTTCCAACGCTTAAAAAGAGCTCTTACAACAGCCCCAGTTCTGACTTTGCCTGATGGAAGCAAGATGTTCACAGTATACACGGATGCTTGTGGTACGGGACTAGGCGTTGTTCTGATGCAAGAAGGGAAGGTAGTAGCTTATTGTGGAAGACAATTGAAAGTTCATGAAAAGAACTACCCAACCCACGATCTTGAGTTGGCCGCCATCATCTTTGCGCTTAAGTCTTGGCGCCATTATCTCCTAGGTGTGAAGTTCGAATTGTATACTGACCATAAATCGTTGAAGTATCTTTTCTCGCAGAGAGATCTTAACCTGAGGCAGCAAAGGTGGATGGAGTTCCTTGCCTCGTATGATTTTGAGATTTCTTATACTCCTGGCAAGGGAAACGTAGTAGCAGACGCCTTGAGTAGAAAGAAGCTGACCTTAAGCCCTCTCTTTGTAGAAAGGTAAAGCTTGGAGTATATGGCCGGTTTTGACTTTAGGCCCTCCTCTGATTTTGTACCTGGTTTGTTGGCATCACTAGAAGTACGACCCACTCTTTTAGACTCAATAGGGGCCGCACAACGTGAAGAACCTCAGCATGTGGATGTGATTGATAAACTAATTAGGGGTGAAACTTCCAGTCACCTCAATAGGTACTCCATCGATGATAAGGTTTGGCTGAGGCAAGATGGGAGACTATGCGTCCCACAAGCAAGGGATTTGGTAAAGATGGTTCTCGAGGAAGCACACCATTCCAAGATGACAATACATCCAGGTGGAGACAAGATGTACAAAGACATAAAGAGAGTTTTCTTTTGGAACGGCATGAAGAAGGACATGGCATATTTCGTTTCTAAGTGCATGATATGCCAATAGGTCAAGGCGGGACAAAAGAAGCCTGAAGGACTGCTTCATCCTCTAGAGGTCCCACAATGGAAATGTGATAGCATTTCAATGGACTTCATTGATGGGTTGCCTAGGTCAAGAAGGGGCAATACTAGCATTTGGGTAATAGTGGACAGTCTCACAAAAAGCGCCCACTTTATACCTATCAAGAGTAGAAGGACTGCCTCATCTTTAACTTCTTTTTATCTCAAGGAAATAGTTCGACTCCATGGAATACCCTCCAGCATAGTGAGTGACCGAGATTCTATCTTTACAAGCGAATTTGGCAGAGTCTGCAAGAAGCTGTAGGCACACAGTTATGCTTGAGCACAGCCTATCACCCCCAAACCGATGGTCAGACGGAAAGGGTGAACAGAGTATTAGAAGATCTTCTGAGACTGTGCGTTCTTGACTTTGGAGGAACATGGGAGGATCATCTTCCTTTAGTGGAATTCGCCTACAACAATAGCTACCAAGCCACCATCGGCATGGCGCCCTTCGAAGCTTTGTATGGAAGACAGTGTCGATCACCAACTTGTTGGTGGGAGTCTACAGACAATCTTATACTTGGGCCAGACATGATTAGAGAGACTTCAGAAAAAGTGGACTTGATACGAAGGAGAATGAAGACTGCCCAAGATAGGCAGGAATCCTACCCAGACAAAAGAAGGACCGACCTTGAGTTTGAGGTTGGGGACAGGGTTTTCCTTAAGGTATCTCCCTTAAGGAACGTCGTTCGCTTTGGATCCGCATGAAAGCTAGCACCAAGATTTGTAGGACTGTTCCCTATCATCGAGAAGATTGGGAAGATGGCTTATAGAGTAGAGCTGCCCGAAAGGTTGGCTGGAATTCATAATGTCTTTCACGTTTCTCATCTCCGGAAATGTTTACATGAATCTGCGGAAGTGGTGGAGCCAAGCATTCTAAAAGAAGCCGAAGTGGAACGCGAAGCAACTATGAGGAGAGTTCCAACCCACATCCTAGGAATTGAAGTGAAAAAGCTACGCAATCGCGAAGTCAAGCTTGTCAAAGTTCAATGGAGCGACGCCGAGGAAGACGCGACTTAGGAAACTGAGGACAGAATACGCGCGGCCTACCCTTTTCTTTTTGAGGTTACATCTTTGATTTCTCTTTTTCCTTAAGTTGTGCTTGTATCTATCTTTTTAGGTTTATCTCCTCGATATTATCCTTTATCCTTAGGTAGAAACCCCTTTGGATGTAAACATCTAATTTAAACATGTTATGATTGATGGCTGCAAGTGGTTGCTAGCAGTTGCTGTGGATGCATATACACATACAACCTAGGTTTTAGATCGGCTCAGTCACTTCATATTGCATATGCATATATGTATTCATATTTGTATGTGGTTGAAACTTGATATGATGTCATATGGATGTCGCATTTGTATGAATTATTGTGCACTCATGTAGAATTATGAGTAGGGAAAATTTGCATATATAACGGATTCATGACACTTACATGATTCACATTAAGGAGGTCAACTGAATCAGTATACCGCCTAATTTTTGCATTAGATAAGGACATATACACACACTATGCATATAATCATGAAGCATTAGAAGCCTTTTAAGGAAAATGGACGCCTATGTTTGTTGGTTGAGTAGATGGACGATTGGATGTTAGGATATATGTTCTTCTAGACTTGAAGATTTCGGAGACGAAATCCTTTAAGGAGGGGAGAATGTAACACCCCGAATTTTTTGTTAACAGTAAATTAAAAAATTAAAGTATAATTAATTCTAAATGATAGAATTAAGGGAAACGGGTTATGCCATTGCGTTCGACTCGGAATTCCGCTTGAGATAGAGTCCAAGTTTGCGTAAATCGGACTCCGTATGAAGGAGTTATGACCTCCGAAAGTTTCAGAATTCGATTTAAAATTATAATATCCCGAAAACAAGTTCAAAATTCAAAACTGGACCAGAACTGGGCTGGTCGGAATTTTCCCGCCCAGGACCCAGGTCGACCAGGGGTTGACCTGGGAGTCGACTTGGGTACCCAGGTCGACCATGTAGTCGACCTAGGGGTCGACCTACAGGTCGACTTGCTTAGTCGACCTGACCTGCTTGGTCTGGTCCTGGCTCAGTTTCTGGGGCTTGGCTGTGTCACTAGGGCTGATTTGACACTTTCTGATTGGCTTCTCTTGAGACGGATGGCCTTGATTTACTCTAGCTTCATCGATGGGTCTAATTAGTTTGAAATTCTATATAAACAACCTTAGTCTCCAACCCAAATTCACACAAATAAAATAGAGCTAGAGCCGCCATGCTGCTGGAAGGAACCCAAGAGTAGTCTCCACTTGAAGAAAGCTTAGAGACGAGCAAAACTAAAGTAAAAACAAGATTCAAACAACGTTTATCTACCCAAAGGAAAGCATTGCAATTCAGAACTCAGAATCCAGAATTCAAGTTCGTCGTTTGTTGTAAGTATAGTGATTTTTCCGATGGGAATAAAATTGAGACTTGATTCGATGTAAAATGGAAATGGAATTTTACTATTGTATAACGACGATGCTAATTCATATCTGTATTGCAGTGAATGTATTGCGAATGGTTGGGATGTTTGTGGTATAATTGATTTGATATTGATCCTATTGTACATTTAGAATGAAAGCAACATCACATACAAGTATATGGTTAACGTTAGAATTTACACCTATATGTTTATATGTAATATAGGTTGTATGTGTTATGTCCAAGTTAAGATCTCATGTATATACTTTATGCTAAAACCTCTATGCCTAAATGATTAAGTTCATATACATACTCATATGTTTATACAAAAGTTGCAAGTTCATAATTGGATCCATGCCAAGATCCATTTTAATACAAGTTTCATGTTATACTAGTAAACATGATTGGATCTAGTTCACACATGTGATAAAGTTATACATACTTTACGGACATGTCATATTCTTGTCATATGCTAGTGATGTTCGATGTTATGCCTAGATCTAAACATGCTTAGGTTTATGTTGTCTAAATCATATGCTAATTCATGTGACACCTATTTAGTTAGATCCCTATTTCAATGCAAGTTCACATATATGTAAGTTGATTTAGTCTATGTTGCAAATTCTCATATATGCATGTTGATTTAGTCTACGTTGCAAGTTCACACCTATGATATTCATGTTGACTATTTTGCAAGTTCACACCTATGATGTTCATATTGACTATGCCGAAAATGCCAAGTTTACACCTATGTCATGTTTACGTTAATGAATTTCTTTATGCCAATTTTGTGTACGCTAAATTAGGCTAAGTTTTTAGCCTAATATTATATGTTAAAAATCATGCGGATGAAAAATTAGGCTAAGATTGTTAGCCTAATATTTAGACGGGGTAACGTTGGGAAAAATTGGTAATTATAGGGAACTTGACATAAATTGGTGAAAAATATATGTATTGGCATGTTTGGCACATGCCAATAATTGGTGGCACTTAAATGGTATAAAATTCTTATACCAAAAATGATGAACTTGGAAAGTTGGCCACAACATTTAATTGTTAACAAATTTACATATAACGAGTAATAGAGACAAATATGTAAATTTAGAAAATACGAGTATGCTTAACCTGAGGTTGGATTGAGTTGTGATGTAAACCTGCACAGACCACCTCGGCTGTCCAGTAATCACAACAATACCTATCCAATGTGAGAGGTTAAGCATTGAGCCCAATAAGGAACCAAGGTTAGACTGAGTTACGGTGTAAACCTACCCGGAACCGATCGGCACATCCAGTAACTGTAACAATACCTGTCTAATGTGAGTGGTCGGTGCTTTAAAAAGCTAAGGACAAACAAGTCAGGATGGTAGGGTTAAGTTAACTAAAACACTTAACCAATTCAACATGTCAATTAAACTGATGGGCAGGGTTAGGTAAATACAGACACTTAAACACTTAACATGTTTGACTGGAGAACCCTGGTAACGGGGACCCATTTCAGCAGTAACCCAATTAGGTATCATGGTACCCTGAAACTAGGCAGGGTGGGGCACGATTACTGGGCTGATTGTAAGCGGTCAAAAGTAGGGGTGTAAATCGGTCGGACCGGACCGGACGGAGGTATGTTCAGTTTCTGTCCTAAAAAAAATCGGACCGAACACGGACCAGACCAAATTTTTTCTCGGACAAATTTCGTTGTCCTAATTCATGTCCTAAATAAAATCGGTCGGACACGGACATGATCGGACTAGTCGGACTCGGTCGGACATGGCTAGTTATATCACATTTTGTACATTTTACTAGATTTTCTCTCTACTATACGACGAATTTCAAATAATTCGGACGAATTCGGACGAGCCCGGACCGGACATGATTTTTTCTCGTACAAATCTTGTTATCCTAATTCGTGTCCTAAATGAAAATCGGACGGACTCGGACGGACGTATTTCGGTCTCGGACACGAACGGACGTCGGACATTCGAACAAAATTTACAGCCCTAGTCAAAAGTGACGGCGGTTGGTGCAGCAGTGTTGGTTCTAACATATTGCGGGCGTGCACACACTTCGGAGCAGACAAACAGGGCACTGGGCACCAGTAGTATAACCTATGCATTCTAGGATTGTGTCGGGACGCCACCATGGGACTTGATACACCCCATGGTGGGACCAATATAGGTATCTACAATCATTGGGGGCCATATGACACATATGATTTTGCGAGTAGGAGCCGATCTTTAGAAAGGGGATCACTTCACCCCGATCATGGGGTGCCAGTTGAGACAATGCAAGTAGGTGCAGAGATATAGTGTGGGGTGCGATAGTATATTCGGTTCAAACTGCTTTATCTTAGTTTATGATACTTTCCTATTTCCAGTTTATACCTATCATGCCCTTTTTCTTATTCTCATATTGAAGAGTCACTAGACTTACCAGGCTTTATGTCTGACTCTATTTTTGTTTCGTCTTCTTTTCTTCCGTTTCCCCCCTCCCCAGGTCCACAGGGAGGAAACAACCCAGCTTAGTCAGACTCTTTGCAAGCTTCAAGATAGTAGATGTATGGTCTGGACTCTCTTTCCTTGGCTATGGCTTTTGGACACGTTCTATGGGGATTTATGCAACTTTTATTATGTTTTATGCTTCTTTATTTGATAATCAAGACAGAAATAACGATGTAATGTTTTGGAAGTTATTATGAGACAATTATGGAAATGTTTTGTATGAACACGTATTTATGAAATGAAGGTCTGTTTGTTTTCCGCTGCTTATACATATGTGTTTATATCTATCTTGTGTTTTATCTGTGACTTTTACTTATAAACCTCCACCGAAGTTAAGGCCTTCCCTTTGTGAGTGACCTTAATGGAGGTGGGGTGTTTCAAATATCCCTAACATCGTTGGATTACATCCTCAAACTCTGTACAATAGACCACACGACAACACTCAGAATAGCGGAAAACATCATAATATGTATAGTAGAAAACTGGTACGCAAGCCTCCAACTCGTCATCGATCTACAGCATCGTCCACTAAGATTTACTACTTGTTACCTGCTACTTAGTCGTCCCATCCACACAATGGATGAACAACCCAAGGTAATAAGAGGGAAACATAAAATCTTGAGTCAGACAACAATCTTATTTAGTGATAAAACAACTATCTAACACGATCAGTAAAGTATACGAGAATAGGCAGATTAACTAACCAATCTACCAGCTCACCAGTGAAGACCCCAAACTCGACTTCCCCACATCCGACAGTTATCGCCCTTACAAACAAGCATTTGAAAACAACAGTACATTCATGATAATTAGTTATCTAGCATAGACCATCCTAATCGATATCGACACCTCCCAAGCAAAAGCCGCGAAGGCCTTAACCAACATCAGACAAACACCTAAGAAATATCTCCTTCGACGTCCAATAATCTACACAAGACGATACAAGCAAAACAATCATCATCTATGACTTTGGCTATCACTGTCATTCCTGCTTCGAAACCATCGTTAATTATATGACCGACTATACACCTTGCCATCGACTGCCAAGGGCTAATGGTAAACCCTGGTTCCAACAAAACTCCATACGCCATACGACAAAACGTATCAAGGCCAATCGAGCTGCCCAGGGTACTCGACCAGTCACTTCTGGTCTTTTAGGCGTCCCTATTATATCCTTGCTTTGAGTCCGCTAGAACCTACGACGACGATAATCCCTCAGCCTTCGATATCTCTAGTCATCCAACCCGATGACTGTTCATAAGCTCAAGCCCCTTCTCGAGCCACCATTATTTACAAACTCACCACCTTGAGTCATCTTCATATTCGTTGCATTACGACGATCAACGGACACATTACAACACTTCGACATTTCCCCTTGAATTCACTTTGAAGCCACAACCACTATCGAGCCATAAACATTTGTCATTTGGTCAATATTCGATTCATAGCGTTTCAGCCCAACTCATGAGGTCACAAACGACCCGACTCCTTAGGTCACTAACGACCCGACTCCTTAGGTCATGAATCACCTAACTCCTTAGGTCACGAACGACCAGACTCCTTAGGCCACGAATGACCCGACTCTTTAGGTCACGAACGACCCGGCTCCTTAGGTCACGAACGACCCGACTCCTTAGGTCACAAATGACCTAATATACCTCCGAACGACCCGAAGTAGCTTCCTCGACCTGACCTACTTCTAGAGGACCAGACCCATTTCTTGATAACAAGCCACAACCTAAGATCCCTAGCATGTCACCAACGATCTAAGAAAAACGACCGGACTCCAGATCTAACCAAAATAGCTCTAAACTTGACCAAATCATCACCAAACGACATCATCGATTCAAACAACTCATCCTAATCATCCAATTCAACAAGCAACACTTTATCAAATCATCAACAACATCAAAATGACAACTATTCATCAATAATCATATTAAATTCCCCAAATAATGATAAATCAATGAATAAACCAAAACAATGGATCTAACTTGCATAAACATATGAATTTACATAAGAAATTAATTGTTTAAATTGCTAGACTAGATCCTATGGTGATTCAAATAAAAATATACTTACCATGATGTATATTTAGGTGAAAATAACTTAAAATGATGTAAGTAAGATCAAACAACCAATACACTTGATTGAATCCATGTAAGAGATGCCTATCACTCACCAAATCTTCGAGTGAACTTGAAATCACTAAAATCTCAATCCAAATAGTGAAGAACACTGTTCAAACCTCTTGAGTTGATGCGATCTCTCTTCACTTGATGTGGATTTGGCTTCGATTTATGTTAATCTTCAATCTTCACATGTAGATTTAGAATTTTAATGGTGGAAAGGTGTATTTGATTGAGCAAGGAGGATCACGAGCTCAACCAAATGAGAGAATGAAGAAAGTAAACTATTCTTTATGCCTCTAACCCCTATTTATAGCCTCCCACTAGCCCACTAATGGGCCATGCCAAATCAGGCCCATCAATGGCTTACAAAACGTGAACAGAAATTGTGAAACACAAAAACAACGGTTCCTCCCAAAATGCTGAACCAAATCTTTAATGTGACCACTCTACGGAATTGGAAACACCATTTCCTTTCCAATAAAACTGACCTCAGCACCTGATTCAATCCCAATCAAAAGTTATTCCCTATACAATACTGATAGGGGAAGATGGTCACAAATAAAATTGGTAAAAATTATGGACATGTCTCATATCCTCATAACCAACATATTAAAATATGAGAATGATCCAACCCTTAGGGAGTAAAATAAAAATATTTTATGATCCTTAGGTATGTAAAATGTGGGTTGTTACATTTACACACATATTTTATTTTATTAGTGTTCAATACGATAAAGGAATCCCTATTTCAGACTAATCCTTTTTTAGTTTCCTTTTTGCAACTACATTTTCAATAATTTTGTCGTTATGGAAATGTTTCCATTTCCTCCCATATCCAACTAACTCAGTCCACTATAAATTTCCCATTTTATTTTCTGAGTTATATGTAAAATTCCTTTTTTCATGTAACTTTTACAATTACTGTAGATTCTCGATACAAAATTAAGCATACCACTTCTTTTTCCATTATTCCTAAATTTTCTGTAATTTTGTTTTCAACATATCCAATTTGTCATTAAATAACAATCTTAAGAACATATTCATGTATATTGCAAATTCCACAATTTCTGTATTATTATAATTCTTAATCCAAACAGAAGGTTGATGGAATAGATTAATACAACAACAATATTCTAAATATGCTTAAAAATAGATTATATCGGAATTACCACAAATTCCAATTATTTATCAAGTTAAAAACTACGGAGAATGTAAATAATAAATAAACCGTTACCAAAAGGTATAATTCTAATCCACTCACCTGACTGCTTTCCAATCCATGAATCTGATTCAGATCTATTATTCTTTGATCTTCCTAATTAGGTCTAGTATAAAGATAACAATGGATTTACAAATCTGGTGCTAAAAGAAGAAGGAAAAAAAGAAATCTAAATAATTCAGATTCACAGGATTTACCTCACATAGACAAAAAATCTGAACAATATGTTATAGATTTACATTGTTTTCTTCAAATCTTGAATCAGGACCCCTAAAAGCTTATATTCTATAATTTCTGAAAGATTTGGAGAAGAAAGAAATTGATAGAGTCTTGGCATTGTCCCAGAAAATATGAGTTGGAGACTAAGCTCTACTAGCCTATTTATAGGTGTGCAGAAGGTTCTACTCTGTTAGATAAAATAAAATATGAAATGTACAAGTGGAAAATAGAGTGTGTTGAATGTCATTAACGTTAATTTTACTGATATTAGTTCTTAATTAACGTTGGCTTTTAACGTTTCTTTTTTGTTGCTATCACTGTGTAAGTTATTATCTTTCGTTATAACATATACTCAATATGAAATTTCAAACTTATGCGCATCATTAATAGCTGCTCAATTAGTGTCATTACTAACGCCATAAATTTATTGATTTCTTCCTTCTAACATATATTCCAATTTTAAATGTAGTTATCTTCTTGTCCATTTTTCATTAATTATACATTTTTTACTTTCTACACATAAATTACATTTTGATTTCTATTTTTTAATTAATGTGTATATATTTATGCATAATTGTTGTTTCGTTTTTGGAATTCAAATGGTGTCAATCCGTCATTTATTTCTTACTCAATTTGTTTGAATGCTAGTTACTTTTTTAATTTCTATTCATATGTATATATTTTTACACACACATACATACATATATATATATATATATATATATATATACACGCAAATATGTTTTCATATATATACACTCACCTATATGTATAATTTTCCGCATATGTACATTTATATGTATTTTCTCTTAGAATATGCATTTCTTTAGCTGTCACTCTAAAATTAAAAACACATCGTTGACGGGACTCGAACTTGCACCACTACATAGGAGAGACATGCCTCTACCTGTTCATCTATTTAGCCTTTTGTTCATAAGGCTAAAAACATTGGTATTTATTATTCTTATTAGTGTTCCTCTTATATCTTCGTTTTCAAGTTCATTCCAAAACTTTATTTAAAGACATCCTTTCCATTTTAAATCCATTTTCTACAAACCATAAGACTAAATTGATCAGAAAATTTTTATGGATGCAATGACGCTAATTCCATGACCAAATTCTGAAAACTTTTCAAATATTTGTTTTAATATTTAATTAAAAATGTAGGGTGTTACAACAACATTCAAAATCGTTACCAATCATGGCTAGGAGAGAAAAATGGCCCCTCTTTGAGCTTTAAACTAGGCACTAGAGATTGGATCCAAGCATTGGCAAACAACACGAAGATTTCAGGTGGGGTCCAAATGTTTAATGCGTTGAATGTTGATGAGGATGAGTTTGCAGATCTGGACGACCAGATCTTTAAGAAAGCTACAAACAAGTGGACCTATTTGATTTACGTCTATCTAATTGGTAAGAGGCCTTATTATGTTCACTTAAATGCTTACATAAGGAGAGATTGGAGACCTAAAGGAAGATAGAATGACCATGCTAGGGAAAATGGGTTTTACCTAATTAAATTTACTAATGTTGATGATTGTACTAAAGTCTTGGAGGGAGAACCATGGTTCATGAATAACAAGTTAATTTTTCTTAAAAGATGGGAGCCTAATCTTAAGCTAGAACGTAATATGCTAGAGACACATCCTGTACGGATCAGACTAATGAACTTAGAACTTTCTCTTTGGAACTATAAAGGGATTAATAAACTTTCTAGTCTGGTTAGCAACCCACTAATTATGGATGAATGTACCAATAAAGTTTAGAGACTAAACTATACTACAATCCTAGTAGAGATCAAAGTTAATAGTGAAATTAAAAAACTGTAAGGGCTAAGGACAAGAAGGGTAATGTTTACATTCAAGAAATTGAGTATGAATTCTTTCCACCAGTGTTTAGAGCATGCAAATTCTTTGGGCACCCTGACATCCAATGTTCCACTGCATTTCAGCAAGTTTGGAAGCAAAAACAACATACTAGTACAAAAGACGTACAACCCAAAATGGCAAGCAAGCCACCAATCCCAGGCCCAGTTAACACTACGGCTACTAATTCACATCTTGTGTAAACAAGGCTCCAACAATTAATTGTGTGATGTAAAAGACCCCCGAGGATCAGGCTGTGGAGGTGGTGCAGTTGGAGGAGGATGAGCACAGGACGGACCAATAGCCTCAGGAGGAGCTTGCATCATTAGAAATCCATGACATTGTCTCCAATCAACCGGCCAGGCTCCTAAAAATGAAAAAGATCTTAAAAAGTTAGAAATAGACCGACAACCTCCAAATGAAGAGGAAACTGGAAATGAGCATAGTGTTAAATATACTAAGGATAATCAAAAGTATGAGGAACAATTTAAAATTGGTGCTAAGAATAACAAGGGCTTGATTACTCGAAAGGTATCTTCTAATCAATTGAGGAGAAAATCTCTCAAACCTAAATGTCCATAGTTTGTTGGAATGTCAAAGGTCTAAACAACGATACCTATGTTCTAGACCTCTTTAATCTCTAAGGAATCTCCCTCCTTCTGTTATGAGTATATTAGAAAACAAAATGAATGAAGAGAATATTATATTCTTTTCTGAATATTTGGGTGATGAGTGGAGCTTAGTGCATAATAATGACTCTAGATCTAAAGGTAGAATTATGCTTATCTGGATTAAAGCCATTGGAATATGGTTATATTAGATTAAGTTGAACAACATCTTAGGTGCAAGCTAGTAATATAGGTGGTCGTACTATTAACATTATAACAGTCTATGCAAGAAACCTAGCTTGCTAAAGGGTGTCTTTATGGGAGAAAATTAAGGAGTTAGCCACAATGGATTATCAGATAGTTTTTAATGTTGTTCTAAAAGATGAAGAGAAACAAGGAGGGAGTACCTTGAGGGGTAACACAATTATCCGATTTTAATAATTGCCTTGTTGCTGCTGGACTAATTGAGCCTGTCCATAGGGGCTTGCTTTTACATGCAAAAGTGGAGAAGTTTTAAAAAATAGCTTGCATTTTGGATAGAGAATTGGCTAATACTCAATGAATGAACATTTTTGCTGACATTAAAGTTGATGTACTGCCAAACTCTACGAGTGATCACTTCCCTCTGCATATTACATTGAAGGAGAAGGAAGGCACGAAGAAGGGTAAGCCTTTCAGATATGGCAATGACTGGATGCACTATGAAGGATACCAGGAAGCTGTGGATATTCATGACATACCTGACAGCGATAGAGACCATCTTTTTAACTTTGTGAAATATTTCAAAAGAGTGAAGGACATACTCAAGAAGTGGAACAAAGAAAGACCTAAGAAACTTAATATTCCTAAGTTGGAGAAAACTAATGGGGAGCTTTTGAAGAAGATTAATGGTGGAGATAATTCTAACGGCACATGGAGACAATACTATGATGCGCAACCCAAACTCAAGGATCTCCCACATATCAAAGCTAAAGAACTGAAACAGAAAGCCAAGGAGAAGTGGCTTATTGAGGGAGATGAATGCGCAAAATTCTTTTATACTAAAATGTCTGTAAGGAAAAATACTAATTATAATTTGTGATCTTATGACCAGGATGGAAACTACATTATTGACTTGGTTAAATTTGAGGTAGAGGCAATTCCATATTTTAATAAGCTATATAATGGGCATACATCAAAGGAATTACCCCCACATAGTCACCAGATGACTGGTGAACTCCAGTGGCAAGAGCCTTTTGTTGAGCAGGGCTACAGAGTGAGAAGTTTGAGATGGTATCAGTTCTATCCATTCCGACTCCTTTTTCGGGATATATGGCTTCAACTCGATCTTCTTCTCTATCCATTGGGACAATCTAAAAGATAAGTTAACATTAGCTATACAAGAGTCTTTTCCTAAGACTGAGAAACCTACTAATTTGTATTAAATCTAATGGAAAAACGGCTAGAAAGATCAAAGGGATTTTCAGAAATTTGGAAGAATTTGCAGGCCTTAAGGTTGATGAGTTAAACACTAAATGTTAATTTTAATAAGTTCTATAGGAACAAAGCCTGAGTCTTTGAGATCCTAAGTGTTCAAGAGGGAAAGTTTGTAATAACCCGGAAATCTGAGCCAGTTTAAAATTTTTATTTCGGCAATTTTAGCGAATTTTGAAGATTTAAAATAGATTATTTTAAATAATATCGACGAGAAAATTTATTTTGAATATAATAGAACGTATATATTATATACGTCGTCGTTAGAATATAAATAATTATTTATAATTATAAATAGAATTGAAAATGGCGCGGTAGTTCGATAATTCGATTTCAAACTTCAATTGAATGTACCGGGTGCAAAATAAACCGGATTTTAGTGAAACCAAAAATAATGGGATCTAATTGTGAATATCTTTCCAACGAATCTGAAAAATCGAAATTTCATAGCGGGAATCAAAAGATATGTCCAGTTGAAAATTCTGAATAGTCGCTATGGAATTCAGGCCCTTAAAAATAGACATTTTGCAAACGACCTCGGATTTCGATGAAACCACTTTTGTTGGGTCCGTGATGTAAAGTTATTGCTAGATTCCAAATTTCATAATTTTTCGAATCAATATGTGAGCGTGGCAAAGGAAAACGCGTTTGACCAGTTTCAGTTGATTTTAATCGACTGGAAAATGGCCATTTTTCCAACGGTCTCAGAATTCGACGAAACTAGTTTTGTTAGGACCGAATCGTCAATACGAAGCTAGAAAATATTTTTCAGGAATTTATAGAGTTAGTATGTGGCCCCGGTATATTGAAATGTGCGTTTAAAATTAAAATTAAATGTTTTATACTTTAATTTGAAGAATAACTGAATGTAACAGTCGAATTGGCTAACGAAACATATTCCATTGTGTCCGGGATGGGGGTAAAACGCTATGGACGACAGTCGGTGGGTTCGATTCTGAGTTCAAAATAAAAAGTTACCTTGTTGGGATTAAAATAATAAAATATAAAATTATAAACACCCCCTCCTTTTCCTTTTGCCAAGTCAACTCCTCCCCCTACCGTTCATTATAGAAACCCGATTTTAAAAGAAAGAAAGAAAAAACGGACGGATGGAGCAACCCTAGCCCGTCGCCTGTCGCTCTGCCCCCCCACCCCCTCGCGCCGACGATCCCCACCAACCACGCCCCCCCCCCCCCCCGTGCCACCACGACCCCGACCTTCTCCTTCAGCTCGCCCGAACCCGCCACACCCAAACCAACTTCGACCACCGCGACTCCTCCACCACCCTCCGCCTTCAGCCGGCGCTGCCTCCATGGCTTCCAAGGCCGACAGCGACCCCCACTCATTCGTAGTAAACTGTAAGTTTTTTATTTTACTTGTTTTTATTTATTTTCTAAGTAATTGATTTTATAAATTCGAAATCAGGTTTTTTGGCCTAACATACTAAGAAATGATTATTGTTTAAGAAATTTTATATATTTTTTTTATATAAAAGAAAGAGTTTTTATTTTATTTTATTTTCTATAAAGAATAGGTTTTTATTCCTATAAAGAATAGATTTTTAACTTAGCAAAGGTATAGCTTTTAACTAGATAAAGGTGTGAATTTTAACTAGGTAAAAGATTTGATTTTAGTATAATAAAAAGGCGATTTTTATACGAGGTAGTTTAAAATAAAAAGGTGATTTTTATAAGGTAAAGAAAGTAAAAATGTGATTTTTATATATTGAATAGCATAGTAAAAATGTGATTTTTATATATTGAATAGCATAGTAAAAATGTGATTTTTATATATTGAATAGCATAGAAAAAATGTGATTTTTATATATTGAATAGCATAGTAAAAATGTGATTTTTATATATTGAATAGCATAGTAAAAATGTGATTTTTATATATTGAATAGCATAGTAAAAATGTGATTTATATATATTGAATAGCATAGTAAAAATGTGATTTTTATATATTGAACATCGAGGTAAAAATATGATTTTTATATATTGAACATCGAGGTAAAACTATGATTTTTTTGTATTGAATAGAGAAGTAAAAATTCGATTTTTACATATGTAGTGGCTACAGCAACGAAGATGACAAAAATGCGATAACGATGAAGATTTCTATCAAAAGAAGAGTCAAGATGATTGGATAGCTATCTGTGAGAATTTCTCACCTTTCAATTTCATTTTCTAGTTATATATATATACTAGGATGCAGACGGTGTTTAGTAGCACCCGACACAATCGTCCACAGACCATGGACTTGTTTGTTTGATTGCAAAAATTAGTTGGATTATTTGATTGAAATTGAATTGTTTGGTGAGATGAATGGATTTGATTGATGTGTGAATGGCGTGGGCCTTCACTAGACCGGGGATAAGGCTAGGCCTCGTCCCGTTTCTAGTATCGTGCCGTTATGCCGCCGAAATTTTCTAAAATAAGTTAGAAAAATAAAAATATCATTTTATTTAAAGAATGAAATGAATAGAAATTCATATGTTAAAATAAAATATTTTATCGTTAAAAATATAATTTTTAACGTGAAGATGAATATAGTGAATGTGAATAAATAAAATATTCATTTACAAACCAGACGGTTTGTTTATGTACACTTATTTGATGGACATTGATTGGGTCGATAAATTTTACACATCGCCCAACTGCACAATTAAAATTTGTGTTTGTTGATTTGAAACCCCACACGGGTGTTGGGATGAAATATGAAGTTCACTCATCCTGATTGATTAAATATGTCGATCGATTGATTGACAGGCTGTTATAAGCGTTAGATATCTATATTTGATGCTTATACAGTGTAGTGCACTTTGGTTGATGGTTGACTATTTTTCAATGCTATTATATACATGTGTTGTATGAAAATCCATATAATTAATTTTATATGGTGATTGATTGGGCCTCATTCCAATTTATAAAATAAAGAATAGAATAAAATAAAGGTTCATGTGTTGACAGTACTCATCCATTGAGATTGGTCATGTGTTGAACGAAATATTTTAGTAATAAAATTTACATCTTTATCAATATAAAATAAAGGTTCATGTGTTGACAGTACTCATCCATTGAGATTGGTCATGTGTTGAACGAAATATTTTAGTAATAAAAATTACATCTCTATCAATATAAAATAAAGGTTCATGTGTTGACAGTACTCATCCATTGAGATTGGTCATGTGTTGAACGAAATATTTTAGTAATAAAAATTACATCTCTATCAATATAAAATAAAAGTTCATGTGTTGACAGTACTCATCCATTGAGATTGGTCATGTGTTGAACGAAATGTTTTGATAATAACAACTATTTTGAAAAGAAATATTTGAAATAGAATATTTGAAAATAGAAATTTATGAAGCCGTGTTGGTTAGATTGACGCCATTTTGACGTGAAAGATATCTATATCGATTTTATTCATTTTAAAATGAATATTGAAAAGTGATTTCGAAAACGCATATTTTGAAATGAAATTTGAATCAAATTGAATTGAAACGAATTCAAATTGAAATGAAAACGATTTCGAAATGAATTGAATTGAAAACGATTTCGAAATGAATTGAATTGAAAACGAATTCAAATTGAATTGAAAACGAGTTCGAAATGAATTGAATTGAAAACAAACTCAAATTGAATTGAAAGCGAATTGAAATGAATTCAAATTGAATTGAAATTTGAATTGAATAGAAATGAATTTTAAAACGAATTTATAAAGAAGAATTCAATTTTGATTTGAGTTGAAATGGAAGTTGAAATTGCTTTTGAAACGAATTTTAAAACTATTTATAAAATTCATTTTAAATAGAAATCGACGATATATATATTATATATATATAATATAATGGCCTGAATAGAACGCGCCGCGCCGCGGCTGTTCGTGAATTTCGACCATTTATTTCAAACGGACATTACGGGAGATCCGACCGTCGGATTCTCCTAAAACCGGAACCGTTGGGTTCGTATCGAAAAGAGCTTTCTAACGAATATTTGAAATTTGAAATCTAACGGTTGGATTTGGAGATACGTCCAAATCAAATTCGAAAAAGGTCGATGTAAGTGCAGTTCGATAGCCGTTGATGGAAATCGACTGTACGGGCCTTGATAAAATTATTAAAAATAGTAATAATTTGTGTAAAATCATAAGAAATGATTTAGAAAGAATTGGGATGAAAAACTCCATATTTGAAAAGATAAAAATAGATTTTTATCGAAATGAACTAGTTTTGAACTAGAATTATAATTCTATTTATTTTTAAATAAATAAATTGAATTTAAAAAGGGTTTTAAAGATAACCAGAATTCCCAATGATTGCATTGGAGTGGATTTGAATCGAAATTGTCTTCGGAATATTTCGATGTTGGAATTCGTGATTATACAGATGTTGTTATGGAAATTTGAAAGATATATATTTATATCGTTATTTCCAATACGACATTTGTTAATCGTAGAATTTGATATTGAATATAAGCCGATATATTTTCTATTCAGAACCTTGTATTGAATATCAAATGTGATTTTGGGTTTATCGTGAACTGTGTTTTTAAATGACACTGATTCTTTAACCCAGTTAGCGATTAAAACTAAGTGGAGTTTTAATGAATCTTTAATTAGATTGAAATGATCGAAAATGGAGTATCACCAGTTTTACTCCAGGCGATAGTTAAATCTTTAATTAGAATTGAACGTGAAATGGTAATTGAATTTACCGATAACACCGTGGTGCTAGATATGAAGTATTACCAGTTTTACTTCATGGGATGAATAGGTTGGGATTGGGAAATTAAAACAAATGATTACTTCGGTAAAGTTTGTTAATCCTGACTAGTTTGAATTGATATTCAAAAGTAGATTAAAGAATAAATTCAAGGAATTTATCTTGGATAAAATTAATGGGAACCTTTCCCTATGAATGTGAAATTTAGAAACTAACTGTCGGTTAGCTAAGCAGAATGGTTTTCTGGATATTGATCTGATGTTGGTTTTGGCCTTCGGGGTTAATATTTGGGGAATTATTCTCTTGATTAATTAACGGTTAGTGACTGATGAATTGGAATGAGGCATATGTTATGTTTGTGTAACACTTATTTATAATATACGCGAGTTATTCGGAAAGACCGGGTTTATCCCATTCTGAATAACTGATACGACGATAAGTCGAAGATGAAGACGATGGTCGAAGACCGGAGGTCTTCACGTCGTTTGGGTAATTACTGATGATCTTGATTGGGTTGTACACCCAAGAAGATGGAAACAGTTGGTGATCGTCCAGACGTACTTGGAGATCGATGGATTTGCGGGGTACTAGGTGCCTCCGGTTTCGTTCAGACCCAGAACGGACTTGTAAATGGACTGTGTGTCTGACATTGGATTTTAGTCCGTGTGATTGATCTCTATTAAATATATATCTGTTTGGCGGCGGAGAATTTATTCTCTTGCTTAACGCCCTTCTCTGAGACGTATGAGCTCAGGGGTTATATATTGATGGATATCAAACGCATGGAGTGAATTGCTTGTGTGGCATGCCTAAGTGGCAATTGATCGAGGCTTCTGTTGAAAAGCAAAGTCTTGTGGTGATGATCAAAGCGCGGCCTTTGTGGCGTAGCTTTGTGTAACGTTTACTTCGCGAGTTTCACACCCGGTATGAACCAAAAACGGGAGACGGACCTCAGGGAGGGCATGCGTTTCTTTCTAGTTAGAAGTGGCGTCAGTGGTTTTACACGCCCTGACGAGTTTGACTTATGTGGTTGTTGCTGTTGCGAGGCGCCTCGGTTAGATCGGACGATCCGGGTCCGATGGAGCCATTCGTTGGCTCAATTATGCCCCAAAGGGCGGGGAAACGCAGTGTTCAGGCATTTTAATCCACATCGGTGGACCGGCCCTGACGATCCAAGGGCCCACCTGAGTCTGGGTCCTGAGGCTCGGGCTAGACAGTCTCGAATCGGTAGAGGACTATCTTTTGCCTCGGTTCATAGACGGAAATCCAATTTCCAAATACGTGACTTTGCGATTTTGATTGTATAACCTATATATGGCGACATAGTGGTATGGGGCATTCATGCCGCCTATGATTGATACTTATGATTTGAAGTTGTTTTATACACTATACACTTATTATAGTATCAAATGATTTGTTTTAAACGTATCAAGCATTCTTGGCTATTATAAGGTAAAAACCCTATCCCCCGGCTTGCGTTGCATTGTGTGATAGGACCTGGGTCTTATAACAGCTTCATTTTTCTTTACTTAGCATTGCGCTGTTGTTTTATGCACTGGTATTCTTGGGAGGAAACCCGTTCCGTGTTATGCGGCGTGGTCCCTTGATTTACCTAATCATTAAAATAAATATTAACTGTTTCAGTTCTCACACCAGTCACATTACTGACCTGGAGTTTATTATTTTAACCTAAAATCTGGGTGCCCCTATTTTGACACGGGCAGCTAGTAGTTTTGGTTTTGCAGATTTATATTCACAGGATCCTGGTTTACAGCTGGAACGATATCCGGAAAGCTTTGTATCCGTATATCTCTTCTAGTTGTGTATTGTATTATTTTCCGCTGCTATGTATTTAAATGTAATTTAAATCTCTGTTATTTCTGTGTAATATTTATTTGTTTATACTCTGTATATTCTTGTAATCTGATGCATTGTTGTAATATACAATGAAATGTTCTTTTATATGCGTTCTGTTGTGGCTTGTTCTCGAACTATCCGCGCTTTTACGGGGAAGTTACGGGTTTTCACAAAGTTACCTGTGAAATATTTAGGAGTTCCCTTATCTTCTAACAACATAGCTGATTGTGAATGTTCTAGTCCTATTTCAGGTATTAGAGACAAAATATATGGATGGAGTTCTAGACTTCTTTCTTTTGTGGGGAGAATTTAATTAGTTCACACTGTCATACACGCTAAAGTCAACTTCTAGCTTCAAACTTTGTAGCTGCCTAACACCTCATTAGAAAAGACTGAAAAATATCTATTTTGACTTCATTTGGAGAGGCGAACTCCGCAAAATTATAATTCTCAGACCTATGCAGACCGAAAGAAGAAGATGGAGTAGGGTTAAGAAGTATCAAAGTTATGAGACAAGCATTCACATTGAAACAAGCATGGAAAATAATTAACAATTCTGGCCTCTAGGTTAGATGGATAAAGCAAAGATATGTCAGAGATAAATTTTGTTAATGGGAGTTGATAACATGGCCTCTTCAACTAAGAAGGCCGTCTTGAATATTAGAAACAATTTAGCAAGCTACTACTGTAAAGAAATTGCTAATGGACATGAGACAGATTTGTGTAAAGACCCTTGCATAACAGGAAAATATCTAATTGATGTACTGGGATGGGATACTTACTCTACAAACAATGCCCTAATCAGTAGGTTAATACTATAATTCACAACAATCAATGGCAAGTCTCACAATGTTGCAGTCAAGAATAGAAGAAAACAATCGAAAACATGATTTTACACTTGGATTGACAATATAACGCATGTACTTGTTCTAATAAGGAATTCAATATTAAACAGGCCTGGGAAGACATTAGACCTAAATATGAGATCGTTCATTGCAACAATCTCATATGGCACTGAATTAACGTCTCTAAGATGGCCTACTACACCTATAAGGCAGCCATGGAAAGACTCGACCAAAGATCGGCTATTTCGAAGGGGTATTCGTAGTGAAAATATTTGTGTGCTATGTAAATCAATGGAAGAGACCCAAAATAATTATTTCTTCGAATGCAAGACGCTGAACTGTATGGAATAGTTGTTTTAATACCATTAATTTTAAACAACCAGGTATATATTTTCAGCAAATTCTTACTGACCTGGAAATGGTCTGGCAACACATAGGTCTGGAAGCCAAAGTGCAAACTGTCGCTTTAACAGTTGCAATGTTAGTCCGTTTGGAAGGAGAGAAACAATCGGGTGTACATGAGAGGAGAAAAATCAATAGATTTGATTGTAAACTAAAAGAAAAGGATATAATTAGAGCTTTAAGAAGAGACTCACCAAACATAGGGGGACTTGTAGGAGGCGATAACCCATTCGTGGATCCGTCGACGGCATCGGATTCACCCCAAGGCATAGACAGTAGCTACTCCTCTTTCCTCTTCCAACCGCAATAGCCCTAGGATTGAAGCTTATTTTTCCGAATAGTTTATTCTGTAACATGATGGAATGTTATGTTTGATGCACAGTCAATATGGCAGGCTTTTGTAAACGTTTGGCGTCCCCTAGATTTTCAAAGATATGACCAAGAGCATCCCACTTGGGCCTGGGCGCCTAAATAAAATCTATAATCAATTTAAATAAATATATATATGTAGTTTATAATAACTTATATAGTTCGTTTTTGGTTGAATCTAAATTTTACGCCTAAATGTTATCATATTTGTTAATTTTTGAAAAATTTGAAATATTATGTGCATAAATCAGGTGTGGATTTGTAGCCAATTCAATTTAATACTATCAGCTTGCCTACGCTATTCTTAATTTGTTTGTGGCTATTGTAAACACCTTAAATCTGGAAAAATGTCCCAAAATTATGATTACAAGTATAGTATTTCAGTGCAGATTCATAGATTTGGGTGTTGATTTGTAATTTGCTCGTTTTTGGTTAGAATAATTATATTATTTGTGTTTGATATTACTTGGGGTTTTACTTGGTTATTGTAAATACTCCCTTTTTGTTCTTTTTAAATAAAAAGGCATTATTTAAAATCTACAAGAAATATAAACAATAAATATTTCGTATTTCTTATGATTTGAAATATGCAGATATTCCTCTTTTAAATGTTTTGGGGAAAATTACCATAATTACAGTTATTAATCTTTTTATAAGATTTTTAATCTTAAACAAGATTAAACACAAAAGGGTGGTTTTCAAATGGTAAACATTAATAAAATAAAATTAGTAACCATGTTAATTCTAAGCTCAAAATATATATATATATGTTATATTCTTATCCATCCAAAATCTACATAAATAATCTTATCCAAATTCCGACCAAAGTTGACCACAAGCCAATTTTTCGGAAATTTTATAATTTAGATAAATTTGTCTAAATAATATATTCAACATTGCCAGTTCAATAATTTAAATTCAAAGTTCAAATTTAACTTAAATTCAAGTATACTATCTAAGATAGTTTAAAGTAAATTAGTTATGTACTAATGATTGTTTTAATTCTATTCAAATTAGATGTACGAATTCAAATTTATATTCAAGAATCCAAGACATACATTTCAAAATAAATAGAATTTCAATTTCTGAATTAAATTTCACATAAATACGTTATTAAATTTGTTAAAATTTTAGGTTGTTATAACTACAATTATGTTTAAAACAAGACTTTTTATATTTCATCATCTACTTAATGTAATCTTTTTCTTTCTTTAAAAAAACTATATTTATAAGAGTATGGAAAAATCATAATCAAGGAATTTGTACTTCGAATTCATTGTGTCAATGGATTTAACCTTTTATGATGAAAAATGACTAATAATCATTATGTGATGTGCCTATTTTACTCTAATTTCGTATTCTTTTAATTTTTTTTGGAAAATTTTTAAATATTGTAAAAAAAATTTAAATTGTTTTACTATGGTTTAACCATTTCATTTATGAAAAGAAAATGATTTCCTTTGTGATTTTCAACGTCGATTAAGCATGACCTATTTCATCATCCTTACAAATATAGTGTCATCAGTCAGACATGGTAAACAACCATCATAACAATCACTTGAATCGTATTATAACATCATATCATCATTGCATTTATTATATGTTTTTATAGAGTTTTTCACTTGGATTAAAGGATTCACTATAATTTGACTATTTCTTCGCTACTATGAATTCAAAACTTCCGGATCTCTAGTATTTTCCTTCCTAAGTGGCTCGACATTGCTTGGGTGCTTGGCTACTTCGGTTTGCTGACAGAAAAGGGATAGAGGAAGGAGTGTGCTCAGCCTAGATTAAAGAGTGTGTGGCTCAGTAAAGAAGGTAGAAAGAAGGTATTTAGCGACAATTTGAGGTGACTACCAAATATTTGGGTTTACTACTTTATTTTGAGGAATCTACCATATTGGAATTGCTTATATTATTCATGTTGATGTATGAAACATGTAGCTCGCAATGTCGTAGAACAACTACTTGTCAAATTATTTATAATCCAAATTCCGATTATTAGCCATATTTTTAGTTTTCAATCAGAATATTTTTTAAATAAACAAAATTTGAAAATAGTTTTCATATCATCTTTGAATAATTATAAAATGGTTATTTGAGCAATAAAACTAGATTAAATAATATCAAACAATTACATTGATATTATACTAATAAAGTGATATAATTTTTCCTTATATTTTCAAATTAAGTATATATATTTACAAAACTACAAATAATTTTCTATCATTATCTAACTTCTTAAATTGAATTATAATGTTTTTAAAACAATTAATTGGATAATAATTATTAAATCAATTAATTTTCGCTTAAATCAATTATTTATGGAAGTTTCCCTTATTGTTGCTGCTATTAATACATCTAATTCTCAAAAATAAAATGCAAAAATTTGTTTTATATTCTGTCCAGTTATAAAAATGAGTGTGTGTGCATTAAGCAATTTGCAATTCTTCATCTTAAAGGCAACTTTATTAATAAAATTATTTTCTCATGTTTTATACCAATCATTCCAGCGGCTAGATTTTTCATAACATTTTTCAATAATAAATTGATCAGCAGTATGCCTCACTTTAAAATCTATTATAATTTACAAATGACCTATATTTGAATTTTTTATAAATATTCCTAATAAAAGTGATCGAATACCAGGTTGCTATAGTCAGTTTGGGCAGACCACCTTAAACTATTCTGTTTTCTTTGCTCACTATTTAATTCTTTATAGTATTTTGGTATTATTTAAGTTTTTGTCAACTATCAAATCGATGCTCACTAATTTCAATATTGGTAGTATAATATTCAAATCAGATGACACATAATAAAGAATTCTTTATAGTGATTAAAAAATATATTATCAAAATTTCATATCAATATGTGTGTAACCATTATGGATGTAGTATTAAAATAAATTGAAGAGAGGAATATAGTATGAAAAAATTCTAATCAAACCTTACTTTTTCCAAGTTTACCTACTTATTTAGTGACAAAATAGTTCGAAAAATTGATCATTTACCTATTATATCATCTATGGTATACTTTACTAATCGCTTGATTTTTCGAGAAACACTCTTTTGGAAGTAGGTCTTGAAACTGCAATCGATACAATTGATCTTGATGGAAAAAATGAATTACTATATAGTATGTAGTGTTGAGATTTGTGATATTAAACTAGATGTCCATTGAAGTTGGCTCTTAGCAGCGAAAGTAAGCTTCGTGAAGGAGAAGATGGTTCGCAAGTCGGAGCTCGAAGGAGGAAGATATGGAGAAAAAAGCTAGGAATTCTGAGTTGCTTCACCTCAGATATCATTTTGTTCGAACTTGGTATATCAGGTTTTGGTCGAGCCTTTTTTAGGTTTGGTTTGTCATATTATGAAGGGCAATGTAACACCCCCACGACTGTTAATGTCACACTTTATCAGAATGCATTAACGTCTGTGAAGCGTTATAGGTAAACAGAAACAGAATCTCATAAGATAGATATATAAATTAGCAGCGGAAATTTAAAACTTTATTTTCCAACAGAAAATGTCATGCTCTCACAATCCAGTTGCAACATCAGACTGAAATACTGGAGCAAAATACATCAAATAAAAACATCTGTCTTGCGCTAAAAACCATCAAAGTACAGAAATGAAAAATCATAATCCCCATAAGTAGCCAAAAACAAGTAAATAAGTAGTCAAAGCGATACATCGAAGCAAATCCAAATCCAAGCAGAAACAGAAGAGAGAGTCCTAATCAAGCCTGAGCGTTCCCACCCGGTGATCCTGGGAGGAAGGAAGAGTGATAAAAGGAAACCAAATGGGTCAGACATAAAGTCTGGCGAGTCCAGTGACTTTTAGCATATAAAGATGTAAAAGTATCAAGATAGTAAATAAACTGGATGAAAGATAACTGTAGCATAAAAAGGTGTAAATAGGATGGGCTAGATAAACATGATAAATTATGCTTCTCAATTACTTTCTCTGCACCCATACTAGTATAACACATTAAGTGTTCTCCAATTACTTAACAGAAATAGAATGATCCCAATAGAAACATTATAGTAGACTTAGGTGTACTTTTAGTAACGGGTTTTACCCCCAAACAGGAATAACAGGTACCTAAACAGAAATAACGGATGTTAACCCAAATAGAAATAACATTTAAACAGAACGAGATGTACCCTAATTACTACCCCTAAGCAACCGGCTCCCTAATTTGTAAATATTCCGTGTCGGCCCCACAGTAGGCTGTATTACTTCCTAAAGTGGCAACCTACAAAAACACACAGATCTATTTACTGGTGTTGTAGTGGCTTATTTTCCCAAGCAAGTTAGACCCATGCACGCACATGACTCCGTTGGAATGTGCCGTCAGAACACCTCCACCTAAATAAACCTCGTATAATCAGTTCAGTAAGCGTGTCCTGACCCCTACCTAGTACGGGGCCCCCTTTTAATACCAAAATGGATTACTGATTGATATGGACCCCACACAACAGATGACACAAGTCACCCCTTAGGCTTGCATCCCCAATTAACTAGGATTTTGATAGGTTAGCCTAACGGATTAACAAGCCTGCATAACCCCAACAGATCAAAGAGGTTAAGTTTAACGTGTTCATATAACCCCCCACAGATTTAACATGTTGACTTAACCCCACCCATTGATTAAACAAGCCACATATTAACAGGTTTATATGTATATAACCCCCATAGATTAAATAGGTTAACAGATATGCATAAACCCCACATGTTTCATGGGTTACTTACAGTTTCATTAACATGTTCCGTTTAATCGTTAAATTAAACCTACAGATTTATATGCCCAAATCCCAATTCATAGTTCACAGTATAAGGTATGCCCCAAATTCCAGTTATGATTCATGGTACAAGTTATGCCCCCATATTATCATTCCCAATCATTCCTAAATTATCCCAATTTCGTTTGTACGCATGTTTCAGAGACATTGGCCTAGGCTCGAAGGTAGCCTAGGCTATAAAAATAAAAGGAAACGAGAGAGAAGAATAAATTAGGCATACAAAACAAAATAAGCATATAGTAACAGAGATAGGCATATGACAGCAGAAATAGGCATATAAGAAATGAACAGCAGATCAAGTGTACAGAAGAATACATGTAAAAAGAAACTGTTTAGGTATGAATCAGATTCTTAACAGGTGTAGGTTGAGATCTAGGTTTTTAAACATGTCAGGGTTGCTTGTTAAATTTTTATATCTAAAAGTAACATGAAATCACAGAGATTGGATCTAAAGAACAGAGAATAATATACTGAAGTTGCAGAAGAAATTCTTGTATGTGTGCAGGCTGTTGTTAATGAAAATAGGCTAACTCAATCCAAGCTAGGGAAGCATCTCATTGTCTCCATTGTTTTTGATGTATAAAAACAATAGAAATGATGCTCTATATATAGCCTACTGCTAACGAACTCGGTCAAACATCATGTCCAGGTTCAAAAAAGAGAATTCGCCTAGATCCTTGTTGTGCCGACCCATCCTCACCTGGGTTGACCCATAGGCCAACCCATGTGGCCTTGGGTTGACCTATCCCAGGTGTGGGTTAGACCCAATGAGTCATATTTCCCCCTGTTTTCCCGCTTCACGAATTTGAACTGATTTGAATTTCTAGTTTGAATTTATTTATACATAAGACCTTTATATGTATACAAACTTCTAGCTTTCATATCTTCCTCATACGATGCCCGTTTTACACAAACTCATAGTCTATATTAAGCAGGATTCTGAGATGAACATAATGGTATAGTCCGTTTTACTTAATTCCCAATATTTAATTAAGTATTCCTTGGTTTATCGTTATAATGTCCTTTAAAACTACGGGATGTTATAAGCAATTTGGTTATTTGCCTATGTTTTCTATCCTCATGTATAAGCTACTTTTAGAATTGGATCAAGGTTCCCCTATATTACTATAAGACTGAATTGAAACAACAAACTGGAGTATCTTAATTTTAAGATAATCTCCAAGGTTAGCTGTCGTTCTTCATGGTTCTTCTTCTCTAACAATATTAGTCATCTAGATATTCTTTTCCTTCCTCGGTTTGCTTATTGATTCTATTTTTGGTTTTTTTTAATTCGTCCTTGTTTCATTAATTGTAAACAAAAATTTTGGTGAATCAATAAAGAGGTTGGTTAGGTGGAATATCTTGTGTCTTTTTTCAATTTCATTTTTTTTTCAATCCAATTTATTTTTATATGATTTAGGTGACAAATTTCCATTGATATAAGCTTCTACAAAGCACTACCATGTTTTCCTAACACTTGATATCAAAGCATTTTCCATCTCAAAGCTTAGAGTAATTTAGGTCTTAAAAATTATTAAAGTTAAATATGATTCTATTTTCGAAGATAACTATTTTTTATAGAAAAAATTAGGGTATCTAAAAGCCTTATAAGGATGATTTCCTACACCTCAATGATCTTCATGGTTTGATTGATGGAGATGGGAAGAAGCCCTCTGTTATAGATGAGGTAAAATGGATAAGAAGCAAATTTCTTTAATTCACTGGAATCTTGATCATTCAGATCTCCATCATGTGGATAATAGTGAATTAGCGAAGGATTCATGGGACAAATTGGTATTTTTGTATGAGTCAAAGTGTTCTATCAGTAAGGATTTTCTAGTTTGAAAGATAGTATAATTGTGATTCGATGAAGAGAAGTCTGTTGTAGGGCATTTGAATGAATTTCAAGATGTAATAAATAAATTAGCAGATTTGAAGGTCAATTTGATGATGAGGTACAAGATCATTTGTTGATGAGTTCACTTTCATAAACTTTGGAAACTTTGGTTATTTCATTGAGTAATTTTGGTGCTAATGGAATTTTCTCTTTGGAATCTATTTGAAGCAGCTTTTTGAATGAGGAGCATAGAAGAAGATGGTCAGGTATGAAATTAGTTAAAAGTGAGACTATGATGTCAAGGGTCTTAAAGAAAGATACAAAAAGAGAGAGAGATTAGTACACAATATATTGTATATATTTTGGTCAAAAAAGACGGTGCGTCAAAATATTGTCCGACGGTTCACTTACCTAGGCTCACCCACCATGAAGATTTGGAAAGTTGTTGGTGAGAACTCTTTAACCATAATTTGTATATTTAATTAGTAATTAGACTAATTTAAATAGAGTGATGATTTTTAGTCATTATAGTTGGTATCTGTAACAACCCAGAAATTCTGAGCCAAATTAAAATTTTTATTTTGGCGGATTTAATGAAATTTGATTATTTTAAATAATAACGACGGAAAAATTATTTTCGACGAAGTTAAAACAAATAAATTTATTTAAATTATATAATGAGCTTGAAATGGCGCGGTAGTTTGAAAATTCGATTTCGAATTTCAAATGAATATACAGAATTCATTATAAGTTAGAATTGGACGAAACAAGAAATATTTGAATCTGTTTAACTATATCTTTCTAACGGATGTAAGAAACTGAGATTTCATTTTATAAGTTGTAAGATACATCCAGTTTAAAATTGAGAAAAGTCGCTGTGGAATTTATATTATTTTAATATATATAAAGGCCTTGAAAATAGCCGTTTTGCAAACGACCTTGGTTTTCGACGAAACTACTTTTGTTGGATCCGGGATGTCAAATTATTGCTAGGTTTCAAAATTCATAATTTTTGAAGTCAATATGTGAGCTTGGCGAAGTTAAACGTGTTTTGACAGTTTCAGTCAATTTCGTTCGATCAGAAAATGACCATTTTTCAAACGGTCTCAGAATTCGATGAAATTAGTTTTGTTAGAACCATATCGTCAATGCGAAGCTAGAAATAATTTTTCTAGAATTTTTAGGATTAGTATGTATCCCCAGTGAATTGAAATGTGCGATCAAATTAAATATATATATTTATATTTTAATGAAAACTGATCGAAACGATCGAATTGGCTTGCGAAACATATCCCATTGTGTCTGGAATGGGGGTATTTGGCTAGAGGCGATAGTCATTGGGTTTTATTTGGAGTTCGAATCGGTAAACATGAAATTTTCAAATTAAAAGAATTAAAAATAATAAATTATTTTCTATAAAAGGGGGAGGGCAACTAAAAACCCTGGCCCTAATCAGTAATTGCCGCCGCCTATACTAATCAACGATTCCCGAGCTCCCAAATTCAAACTCTCAGACATCCACCGTCCTGCTTTGTTTCGACCTAGTTTCAAAGGGGAAAATGTCAATCTAGGGAAGCTCGATGACTTGAACGGTGGTGATGGCGTCTGGCACTTCGTGGTGGCTGAAATCTTGGTCGAAAGGGGCGGATTTTGGAGCAGTTTTATGAGGTGTAGGGGGGACCAGACTTCGAGGGGCTGGGCGGCGGAGGTAGGCCTCGCGATGGTGGTTCATATGATGGCCGGCGATCGTCTTCTGGCGGTCTGACGAAGTAG
Source organism: Allium sativum (assembly GCA_030737875.1). Classification (NCBI taxonomy): domain Eukaryota; kingdom Viridiplantae; phylum Streptophyta; class Magnoliopsida; order Asparagales; family Amaryllidaceae; genus Allium; species Allium sativum. The sequence goes on along the minus strand of CM060913.1, from coordinate 470,312,404 downwards.
CGGTGGGGGTTTCACTTTGGGGCTGATGGGTTCGAGCAATTCAAAGGGGGAAGACGGTTTAACAGAAGAGAAGGCAACGAATTTAAACGTTGTTTTAAACGTTATTAAATAGTTAATTTTATTTTAATTAATTCAAAATGTAATTAACGCATTATAATCCATAACTCTTTCATACGAGGTCGAAAGGACGAGCGGTCAGTTGCGTTGAACTCGTGTCGGCAAACTCAACAATTCATAACTGACTAGAGCTGAAACGGGGCAAAACAGAATTTCAGACAATAACAAATCTGAACAGAACAGAAATTCAGAAATAAAAACCAACCAATGTGAGAAATTCTCTCACTATAATTTTCTGTACAGTTATTTATTTTATAACTGCTTGCATGAACTATTCCCCATCGTCCACAGACCATGGACGACTTGCTTGATTGTATTGTGTTGTGAGGAGAAATGTAAATGAAAAAAATACATGCGATGTGTGTGTGTGTGTGTGTGTATATATATATATATGAAAAGTGGGTTAGCAATTTTAGAACAAATTGTTTATAAGTATCCAAATCATTATATCTTACATCCTCTTTAATGGCGGAAAATCAATCCACTATTACATCTTCTTTACCTCATCAAAATCAATCCACTAATACATCTTCTTTACAAGATAAATCTCAATTAAATACAGTTACAAAATCATTATCGTCTTCAGATCTGGTCTCGGATCAGAACAATCGGAGGCTTGAGTTTGTGCAACCGGCTTCAAACTACGTTTTTATTCCTGAAAGCATTTACAACAAATCTGAGATCTCATGGAAAAACACTATTGCTTTGATTCCAATACATTTCATGTTATCTACAATAAAATTGAAGGAATATGTCTCAAAGGTATGGAAGCCTACTGGTACTTTCAATGTTCATGTTACTCCTAGCTTCAACTTTGTTGTTCAGTTTGATCTTAAAGAAGATTTTGATCATCTAACTGAGTGTTCTACATACTCTTATTTTGGTAGACTATTGTATGTTGAGATTTGGTATCCTGGTTTTGAGTTTAATAATAAACAAAGTTCCTTGGTTTAGATCTGGATTAGATTAATAGATCTACCATTAGACTTGTGGACTAATGAAGTGATTCAAATGATGGCAAGTTTTATATCAAAACCCCTCTTGATAGACTCTAATACAGCTGAGAAAAAGTATATTAAATATGCAAGAGTTTTAATATTAGTGGATACCACTACTGAGCTTAAAACTGAAATTCCCATTCACTTGCATAATGGTCAGCAATTAGTTATTGCAGTTGAATATGAATTTGTGCCTATGAAATGCCTTCAATGCTGCTTATTTGGTCATGATGATGAATCTCATGAAGAATCCTCAGATCCTCATTGGAAACCTCCTGATAAACATAAAGAAGATCAACAAAATGCATCTGATTCTCAATATGATAATTCTGAGCCTCAAAAGGATATATCAGAAACTCAAAGTGCAAATAAATATGATAACATTGAATCTCAAACAACTGATATACCTCAGTCAAGTAATTTTTCCTCTGATATTTCTAATGATCTAAATGCAACCAAGCTTCCAGAATCTTTGATCCCTGATATGATAAATAATGTGGCTGATTATATTGAGGAAACAGAAAGAGGGAATCATCAGGATAAAGGAAAGCAAGTTGATACTTCTTCTTTAGTTGAAAAGAATACTAGTTATTTGAAAGCTGCTAAGCCAAAAAATCCTACTCCTGCTAAAAGAGCTACGAGGAGTTCATCATCTATTAAATGACATTGATTCTTGGAATGTTAGGGGTATGAATACCTCATTTCGTATGAAAGAAGTATTCACACTCCTAAAAATGACTAAATCAACTTTGGTTGGTTTAGTTGAAATGAAACTATCTTCAGTTAATTTAGTTTTGTTTTCTTCTTTATTGCCTAATGACTGGAAATTTTTGACTAATAATTCTGAATTGAGTACAGGAAGGATTTTACTAATTTGGGATTCAAATGTTTGGCAGTTAGAATTAATCTCTTTCTCTCCTCAGCATTTGATAGTCAATACATTAAATAAAGGTGGATTTAGAATGATCTTCACAGTTATTTATGGAAGTAACACATTTGCAGACAGATTGGTACTTTGGGAAACACTTGTTAGAGAATCACTTTTTTATTCTAATGCTTGGATCTTAATGGGAGATTTCAATAATCCTTTGTCACCAAATGATAAGGAAGGTGGAGCACAAATTCCAAACCATCACATAAGGGAATTTCAAAAATTTATGATACAAACAGGTTTGACAGAACTAAAGGCTTTGGGATTTAATTTTACTTGGCGTAGAAGTTGGGTAGCCACTAACATTGATAAAATGCTGGTGAATAATGTATGTTTACATCAGTTTCTCAATATGAAAGCTCTTTCTTTTCCACAAAAATCTAGTGATCATAATCCTATTCTATTGGACATTATTCCTACATAAGAAATAAAGGGTTTCCCATTTAGATATAGGAACGATTGGCGTAGCTATGCAGGATATAATGATGCAATTCAAAAAGGACTAAATTCAAATGTTTGGGGTTTCCACAGTTATCAATTTCAACAGAAACTTCAAAACTGTAAGAGAGAGCTTAAAAACTGGAATAAAATCAGAAGAAGAATTGAATCAAACCTCAAAATGGCTGAGTAGAAAGTTTCTTCTTTGGAATCTGAAGTGGACACTAATCCAGAAGATTTTCAACTGTATGATGATTACCTGCATGCTAAAAAGGATTTTCAAAATGTTCAGTTTATTGTTTTCAAAGGCTTAAAACAGCAAGCAAAAATTTCTTGGCTTTAACAAGGTGATACAAACTCTAAATTCTTCTATTCTCGTATGTCTAATAGAAGATATTTCAATCAGATAAGAGCTTTGATAGATGCTAATGGTAATTTGTTATATAAGCCTATTTGACATAGAAATTGAGGCTATTAATTATTTTTCTTCTATGTTCAATGGATCAAGTGCACATGGTTTTCCTAGTTTCCAGCCAGTTTCATACACTAATGATCAAGGTCAAAAAAGATTAGTCAGGAAAATTGAACTAGATGAGATAAAAGAGGCAGTATTCTCTATTCATGATGAGTCTAGTCCAGGTCCTGATGGTATTAGTGTTAAGTTTTTTAAAGTGCATTGGGATTCTATAAAATCTGATTTATTGAATGCTATATCAGATATTTTTCAGTTTGGAAAATTACCAAAGGCACTAAATCATACTTTTATAACACTAATACCAAAAAATGATAGACCATCAGAAATTGCTCACTATAGACCTATCTCATGTTGTAATGTTTATTACAAAATTTTCTCAAAGATTCTACCTTTTCTACCTTTTCTAATTTCTGAAAATCAAAGTGCATTTATAAAAGGAAGAAATATTGGAGATAATATTTTACTTGCACATGAACTATTGAGAGATTTCAGAAAATCAAGGATGCCTATAATGAGTGTTAAAGTGGATTTGCAGAAGGCATATGATAAAGTCAATAGAAAATTCATTTGTTATGTGATAGAGTGTATGCATTTTCCTATTCATTTTATTAACCTGGTGTATGAATGCATGGAAATAGCTACCTTTTCTATAATGATACAAGGAATTCCAAAGGGATTTATTTCATCAACTAGAGGGATTAGGCAGGGTGACCCTCTTTCTCCTTACCTATTTGCTTTGGCCATGCAATACTTTACATTTCTTATGGATGAAGCTATTATTTCTAAGTCATTTCAGCCAAGCAATTTGGTTCAGCCAGTTATTTCTCATTTATTATATGCAGATGATCTAATGATTTTTCGAAAAGCTTCACGTCAAAATGCAAATAGCATAAAAATGATTTTTCATAAGCTAAACATGTTTGCAGGTTTGAATGTTAATGCTACCAAAACCAAAATATTTTTCAGTGCTTCAGTTTCTAATTCTTCAGAATTGGTGAATATTTTGGGGTTTGAACAAGGAAATTTGCCTGTCAAATATCTAGGTGTCCCATTATCTTCTAATTATTTGCAACTCAGAATGTAATTCACTGATACAAAGAGTACAGAGCAAAATTCAAGGTTGGGAGACAAAGCTATTGAGTTTTGCAGGTCGAGCAGAGCTAATAAATTCAGTAATTACTCCAATTCTTCTATATTGGTTACTTATATATCAGATTCTAGAATACACTTTGGATAAATTACAGAGTTTATGTGCAGATTTTTTTTGGAGGTGTACTGCTCACAAAGTTGCATGGCCTACTCTTTGTAAACCCAAGAATGAAGGGGGAATTGGTTTGAAGAAACTATCAGATTTAAAAAAAGTGGCATGTATTAAACTGCTTTGGAATTTTCTATCTAACTCATCATTATGGACTAAATGGATGCATAACAGATATTGTAAAAATCACTTCTTAAACTAAGATCAAATTCAAGGCAATTATTTAATAGGCGAATTTCAAAAGGAGATAATACTTATCTATGGTTTGATCCATGGATAAACTGTAAGTGTATGGTTGATTTACTGGGTTTTGATAGACTGCAAATTATTGGGCATCCAGGGCAAACAGTGGATCTGATCATCAGGAATGAAGCTTTTCATCCTGAAATTCACCCTGCAACGAGAGAATTAATTGAAGAAATTAATTCAATTCATATTCAAACAAATCAAAGCCAGTATTTTTATGAGTGGTGTGAAGGTGGCTCTTTTTCATTTCATAAAACATAGGACTACATAAGATTAAAGGATCCTTCTGATACTATATTTTCAGTGGTATGGAACAAGAAAATAGTAGAAGAATGTCTTTTATTTCTTACCTCGCTGTGTTGGGTAGATTGAATACAAAGGATCGTCTTCTTCATTTTAGTTCTATTGAAAACATCTTGTGTCCCTTGTGTGATAATCATCCAGAATCCATCTCTCACATCCTATTCCAATGTGATTTTTCTTCGTTCATTTGGAAATCTCTAAAAGGTAATTTGGATTTACCACTGGATCTTCTCGCTGATGTTAAAGAGGAAGCTTGTGATCTTTATTTGAGGTTCTCCAACAAAGATCAGCTCCGAGATTTAGCGTTTGGTGCCTTCACCATAGCAATTTACTTCCTTTGGAGAGAAAGAAACCTGAGTATTTTTTAAAATAAATGATTGCTTGCTTCAAATTTACTTTTGAGGATTGAGAAAGAGATCGTAGATCTAGTTCAATTGAATGGCTCGAAGACAACACGAAGCTCTAGGAGTATCCAGCTGTTAGACAAGTGGGGCATTAAACTGGTAGATGCCGGTTGAAGGAGAAATTTGAAGCAGTGGTTTTCTTTGGGCTCTTGGTGCGCCGGGCTATTGGACTTGTTTTATTTTCTATTTTGTTCTATGTATTTGCTTTCGAATATGTTGGGCTAGTTTGTTTCTTGTATTCTCCTATTATATGAGTACTCTTTTTCCTTGTAAGGTACCCACTAGGGGGGTTGCAAGGTTTTAACGAGGCTTATAAAATAGGTTTGATTTGGTTTAGCGATAAAGAGAACCAATTTTCAAATATATATATATATATATATATATATATGAAAAGTGAAAATATCATATATATTGAAAGTGAAAATATCGTATATGTTGAAAGTTAAAATATCGTATATATTGAAAGTGAAAATATCGTATATATTGAAAAGTGAAAATATCGTATATATTGAAAGTTAAAATATCGTATATATTCGTATATATTGAAAGTGAAAATATTATATATATGAAAAGGAAAATATTATATATATATGAAAAGTGAAAATATTATATATATGAAAGGTGGAAATAAATAAATATATATATATATGAAATGAAAACGATGTATATATGAAATGAAAACGATGTATATATGAAATGAAAACGATATATATATATATATATATATATATATATATATGAAATGCGAAAATGATTTGATTGTTAAAAATATAATTTTTAACATATATATACACCGCATAAAATTGTCGTGTATATGGAATATTCAATTTTGATTAAAAATTGAATACGAAGTTGAAATCATTTTGAAAACGAATTTAAAACGATTTATAAAATACGTTTTAAAAAGGAAATCGACGAAATATATATTATATATATAATATAATGGCCTGAATAAAACGTGCCGCGCTGCGGCAGTTCGCGAATTTCGACCATTAACTTCGAACGGACATTACGGGAGATCCGACCGTCGGATTCTCCTGAAACAGGGACCTTGGGTTCGTATCGAAAAGAGCTTTCTAATGAATATGATAAATTTGAAATCTAATGGTTGGATTTGGAATTATGTCCAAATCAAATTTGGAAAAGGTCGCTATAAGTGCGGTTCGATGGCCGTTGGTGGAAATCTATTGTACGGGCCCTGATAAAATTATTAAAAATAATAATATTTGTGTAAAATCATAAGAAATGATTTGTGAAGAATTGGGACGAAAATTTCCATATTTGAAAAGATAAAAATAGATTTTTATCGAAATGAACTAGTTATTAACTAGAATAATAATTTATTTATTTTTAAATAAATAAATTGGATTTGAAATGGTTTTAAAAATAACTAGAATTTCCAATATATGAATTGGAATGGATTTGAATCGAAATTATCTTCGGAATATTTCAATGTTGGATTTCGTGATTATACAGATATGGTTGTGGAAATTTGAAAGATATATTAATATCGTTATTTCCAATACGATATTTGTTGGTCGTAGAATTTGATGTTGAATATAAGCCGATACTATTTTCTATTCAGAGTCTTGTGTTTAATATCAAATTGGATTTGGGGTTTGTCGTGAACTGTGTTTAAATGACATTGATTCTCTAACCCAGTTAAAGATTAAAACTAAGTGGAGTTTTAACGAATCTTTAATTAGATTGAAATGATCGGGAATGGAGTATCACCAGTTCTTGTTGCCGGTCCTGTGTAGGCTGGGTACGCATGATACAGTGTTCTCGCTTCGTGGTTTGGTGGCGAACGGGAGACTCTTACCCTTACATGTCCCTGTTGAGGGTTGGTTAGGCAGTGGCCGGGAGGCTCGAGAGGGTCGCCAGCCACGGTGGGTTTTACCTGCTACTTTGGGGGGTGAAGGGATGGTTGCGAAGCCTGCCGGATTTTGTCGTGCTATGTCAGTTGGTATCAGAGCTTTGGTTAACTCAAATCTTTGGGGTACAACTCGTTAGAACTGAACAAAAGACTCATCAGAGGTAGGATTAGTAATATCCTATAGAAGAATCATCATTAGAGATAGAATCAGTAGCATTCTAGAATGAGTGACTCGTTAAAGATGGGGTTAGAAATGCCCTAGAATGAGTTGAGAGTAATATGATTATATATAACGTATTAGTGATTATATATATAATCCGGTCTTAGAAAATTTGATTTTTGATTATATAAAATAATATGTTTGAAAATTTAATCAACAAATTGATTGTTGGTTGTGTTGTGTGATTATTAGTTCAACTAATCAAAATATTGAATTGATAATACTAATAAGAGAATGTAAGGTGAATTAGCCAATTTGAATCAAATATAAAACTGTATTGAAAATTGATTGCAAATGCATACATGTACATGTACATATATATATATATATGTATGTATATATATGTGAACAGGTCATAGTAAGGAGGCTAGAGAAAAGGAATAAAATTGTTTGCCCGACAATTAGGTACATGTTTATTGTATTTCTTTGGGTTTGGATGATTTTATGAGCCGATTGGTTAGCCACTTGACTTTTTATTTTTATTTTGGATTGAAGAAGGCCATGGGAGGCTATTTGAAATATCCCGAAGTCCCCGGTGCAGGGGAGGTTATGGCGAAATTTTTCGAAATTTTAGGGTGCTAGCCAAATTTTTGAAGAACTTGAAAATTCTTAGAAACTGAAAAGTTGAAGAATCGAAGCCAGATTGAAAGTAGAGTTAGTTAATTAAACCACTTTTGGCTTCTTTCCTTTTCGGGGAAGAAAAGTTTTAAGTGAGGGAGATTGTAACAACTCGGAAATTCTGAGCCAATTTAAATTTTTTATTTTGGCGGATTTAATAAAATTTGATTATTTTAAATAATAACGACGGAAAATTTATTTTCGACGAATTTAAAACGAATAAATTTATTTTAATTATATAACGAGCTTGAAATGGCGCGGTAGTTTGAAAATTCGATTTCGAATTTCAAATGAATATACAAAATTTATTATAAGTTAGAATTGGACGAAACAAGAAATATTTGAATCTGTTTAACTATATCTTTCTAACGGATGCATGAAACTGAGATTTCGTTTTATAAGTTGTAAGATACATCCAGTTTAAAATTGAGAAAAGTCGCTGTGGAATTTATATATATTTTAATATATATAAAGGCCTTGAAAATAGCTGTTTTGCAAACGACCTCGGTTTTCGATGAAACCAATTTTGTTGGATCCGGGATGTCAAATTATTGCTAGGTTTCAAAATTCATAATTTTTTAAGTCAATATGTGAGCGTGGCAAAGTTAAACGTGTTTTGACAGTTTCAGTCAATTTCGTTCGACCAAAAAATGACCATTTTTCAAATGGTCTCAGAATTCGATGAAATTAGTTTGTTAGAACCGTATCGTCAATACGAAGCTAGAAATAATTTGTCTTGAATTTTTAGGATTAGTATGTATCCCCGGTAAATTGAAATGTGCATTCAAATTAAATATATAGATTTATATTTTGATTTTAATGAAAACTGATCGAAACGATCAAATTGGCTTGCGAAACATATCCCATTGTGTCTGGAATGGGGGTATTTGGCTAGAGGCGATAGTCACTGGGTTTTATTTGGAGTTCGAATCGGTAAACATGAAATTTTCAAATTAAAAGAATTAAAAATAATAAATTATTTTCTATAAAAGGGGGAGGGCAACTAAAAACCCTGGCCCTAATCAGTAATTGCCGCCGCCTATACTAATCAACGATTCCCGAGCTCCCAAATTCAAACTCTCAGATCTCCACCGTCCTGCTTTGTTTCGACCTAGTTTCAAAGGGGAAAATGTCAATCTAGGGAAGCTCGATGACTTGAACGGTGGTGATGGCGTCTGGCACTTCGTGGTGGCTGGAATCTTGGTCGGAAGGGGCGGATTTTGGAGCAGTTTTACAAGGTGTAGGGGGGACCGGACTTCGAGGGGCTGGGCGGCGGAGGTAGGCCTCGCGATGGTGGTTCATATGATGGCCGACGATCGTCTTCTGGCGGTCTGACAAAGTAGCGGTGGGGGTTTCACTTTGGGGCTGATGGGTTCGAGCAATTCAAAGGGGGAAGACGGTTTAACAGAAGAGAAGGCAACGAATTTAAACGTTGTTTTAAACGTTATTATATAGTTAATTTTATTTTAATTAATTCAAAATGTAATTAACACATTATAATCCATAACTCTTTCATACGAGGTCGGAAAGACGAGCGGTCAGTTGCGTTGAACTTGTGTCGGCGAACTCTAAACAAAATAGAACAGAACCGAAATTCAGAAATAAAAACCAACCAATGTGAGAAATTCTCTCACTATATTTTTTTGTATAGTTATTTATTTTATAACTGCATGCTTGAACTGTTCCCCGTCGTCCACAGACCATGGACGAATTGCTTGATTGTATTGTGTTGTGATTGTGAGGAGAAATGTAAATAAAAAAATACATGCGATGTGTGTATGTATATATATATATATATATATATATATATATATATGAAAAGTGAAAATATCGTATATATTGAAAGTGAAAATATCATATATATTGAAAGTTAAATTATCGTATATATTGAAAGTGAAAATATCGTATATATTGAAAAGTGAAAATATCGTATATATTGAAAGTTAAAATATCGTATATATTGAAAAGTGAAAATATCGTATATATTGAAAGTGAAAATATTATATATATGAAAAGTGAAAATATTATATATATATATGAAAAGTGAAAATATTATATATATGAAAGGTGGAAATAAATAAATAAATAAATAAATAAATAAATATGAAATGAAAACGATATATATGAAATGAAAACGATATATATGAAATGAAAAACGATATATATATGAAATGAAAACGATGTATATATGAAATGAAAACGATATATATATGAAATGTGAAAATGATTTGATTGTTAAAAATATAAATTTTAACATATATATACACTGTATAAAATTGTCGTGTATATGGAATATTCAATTTTGATTAGAAATTGAATATGAAGTTGAAATCATTTTGAAAACGAATTTAAAATGATTTATAAAATACGTTTTAAAAAGGAAATCGACGAAATATATATTATATATATACTATAATGGCCTGAATAGAACACGCCGCGCTGCGGCAGTTCGCGAATTTCGACTATTAACTTCGAACAGACATTACGGGAGATCCGACCGTCATGTTCTCCTGAAATCGGGACCGTTGGGTTCGTATCGAAAAGAGCTTTCTAATGAATATGAGAAATTTGAAATCTAATGGTTGGATTTGGAATTATGTCCAAATCAAATTTGGAAAAGGTCGTTGTAAGTGCAGTTCGGTGGCGTTGATGGAAATCGACTGTACGAGCCCTGATAAAATTATTAAAAATAATAATAATTTGTGTAAAATCATAAGAAATGATTTCTGAAGAATTGGGATGAAAATTTCCATATTTGAAAAGATAAAAATAGATTTATATCGAAATGAACTAGTTATTAACTAGAATAATAATTTATTTATTTTTAAATAAATAAATTGGATTTGAAATGGTTTTAAAAATAACTAGAATTTCCAATATATGAATTGAAATGGATTTGAATCGAAATTATCTTCGAAATATTTCGATGATGGATTTCGTGATTATACAGATATGGTTGTGGAAATTTGAAAGATATATTAATATCGTTATTTCCAATACGATATTTGTTAGTCGTAGAATTTGATGTTGAATATAAGCCGATACTATTTTATATTCAGAGCCTTGTGTTTAATATCAAATTGGATTTGGGGTTTGTCGTGAACTGTGTTTAAATGACATTAGTTCTTTAACCCGCGTAAAAGAAGGATTAATTTCCAAAAAGTAGAACAATCAATATGAAAGGATTTTAGAGATGAAACCAATTGGGGTTTGAATAAATCTTTAATTAGATTTGAATGAATGAATGGTGATTAAATTTACCAAAACACGTGATGTGATTAAACCAAATTTACTTAGTTCTTGATAATGATTGTGGTTGATTGATTGTTTGGATGGTGCTCAACCAGTTTATGAGTAGAATATGCTTTTACATTTAGCAATGGGTTGGGTAAAGATATCTGTGTGCTAACACCTTGTGAAACACTTCACGATTTGACGATAAGGTGTTTAGCAATGTTGTGTTCATTTCAAATTTAATGAATGATTGTGAAATGATATATTTTTCTTAAGTGAAAAGAAATGTATTCCCGATTTTGGACAGGGAATGTTTTATAAAAATGTTTTATAAAACAGAAAGGATTTCGAGGCCCAAAACCCGATGATTTCTAAAATGATTTAGAAATATATTATGGTTTTACATTGTGGTTCATCGCGTATTTGATTAGTTGCTATTAATGATGTATCTGTTTGGTGGCGGAGAATTTATTCTCTTTCTTAACACCCTTCTTTGAGACGTACGAGCTCAAAGGTTATGTGATTAATAGTGACTGATCATATGTGTGAATTGTTGATGTGAAGTACTATATTTTGAAAGTACTTGTGATTATTATGTTGTGAAATGATTTTCCCTACTTCGGGATATGAGATGATTTAGTATGTAGCTAAAGAGTCGGGTAACCCTGAGACTAAAAGTATGGGTGAGAGGGCGGTGTAAGCTCTCCATGTGTGGGAGGTGCATCGTCGGTGTAGCCTGCTCCTATGTGGGGTAGGTGCACATCTATATATCGAGTTGCTAGGTGCGTACCCTTTTCCTTGTCGATGGGGAGCACGATATTTAGTTGCATACTTGTCTGTATGCATTGTTATGTTTTGGAATTCATATTTCCAAACGATTTGATTTGAGATCCCGAAGTGAAATCCACTTTGATATAGAAAGTTAGATATGTATTTCAAATGATTTGAAATAAGAAATCGGGAATAAAGTCCAAAGGAATAATTTCTGTAAATTGAATTGGATTTGGAAAATCTAAGTGTGGTGATTAATCTAAATGGGTAGATTGGGATATTGCATGTTGATTGATGCATAGTAGATCCACATATATATATTACTAATTGTTGTTTATACACTGACATTCATGGGGGTAAACCCATTCCGCGTTAACGGCGTGGTCCTGTGATTTGTCTTATGATTAAATAAGTTGATTTTAACTGTAGAGTTTCTCACACCAGTCCCATGACTGACCTGTCATTTGCTTTTCCCTTGCAAACTCGGGTGCCCCTATTTTCCACACGGGCAGTCGGATAGTTTGTTTTTGCAGATGTATTAAGCAGGATTCTGGATTGACGCTTTAAGCTGTGTCCAGGCATTTACAGTCTTCCGCTGTGTAGTTTATATTTCCGCTGTGCATTGTATTACATTTATTTTAAAATTAATCTTCCGCTGTTTTATATTTCGATATACTCTGATATATTCTGTACTCTGATGTAACATTATTATGATGTTTATAAAAGTCTTCTGTTATTTGTTCTGATGTGCTGTATGTCCAGAGTTAGCGTATGCGGGATTCGAACGGTCTTGGTCGATTTAGCGATCGATTAGGTCCGGGCGAAATCCGCATCGTTACAGTATCGAAAGAAGAAGGAAGATAATGGTAAGTGTGTTATCACTTATCATTAGTGTAATATGAAAGGTCATGAATGTAACAAGTATTATGCTTATAAAAGAGATCAGAAATGGGCAGCGCATGGTTATAGTAATGGTGATGCACAAACAATTTTTGCGGAAGGTACCAATAGTGATGATTCTTGTGATGTCCTCTTTAGTGGGAATAAGCCATAGTAGATGGATTCGGAAGCCAATTTTCATATTTATAGAGACGTGGATTGTTTTTCTTCTTGTTAGTAGAATGTTATCATGGCCTAGATGACCAATGGAGAAGAGCAACCGATTTGTGATATTAGATCATTACAGTTTCGTATGCATGACAATGTGGTTAGAGAAATCTCTGGAGTTAGACATGTACTCTCTTGTTGGCGTAATCTTATTTCTCTTAGTCAATTGGATTACCATGATTGCACTTATAAGACTCAAGGTGGAGTTTTGAAGAGTAGAAAGGTGGTTGTGTAAAGATGAGAGGAGTATTAGGAGAAAAAAACCTTTACAACTTGGTTGGTTTTGTAGTTGACAGTAGAAAGCGAATGATAGATGAAGAACCTAGTTAACAACAAGTTGGAGAAAGCTTATGATTCTAGCACTGAGGATCATATTTTAGATAGGGGTCTTCTTGTTGATGATACTAAAGGGGTTAATAGTGATAATGTTATGAACTCAAGTCAAGTGATAGACGGGTGTCGTGATGCGAAATCCACAAAAGCAAGATGGAAATCTTTGTGGTATTACAAACACTTCTGAGAATAGTTTTGTGTGGTCGTCCTTATGAGTGAATGCATCACTTTTAGGCGGTAGTTGAGGTTTATAATGTAGTATAATTGAGGTATAGGGATTTGTGAGAGAGCTAGTGATTACATGTTTGTTTTTTTTGAATTTTTTTAATGTGATTTCATATGAAAGTGGATATTTGAATCTATAGTATTAAATCACATGTCCGTTGAAGCCGGCTATGTGTCTTAGTTATGAAATTAGCTTCGTGATAGAGAAGATGCTTTGAAAATCGGAGCTCAGAGGAGGAAGATATGGAGGATAAATCCAGGAATTCAAAGTTGCTTTAGTTCGGACTCCTGGGGGATGAAACCGGTCGTCTAAACGTTAGGTTTGGAATTTCCAGAGATCCAGCTCATATGTCTTGTCCTTATCCCAGTCGCTTGAGCCAAAAAATATAGTTTTGATTGAGCCTTTTTCAGATTTTATTTGTGATAATTCTTAGGCGTAGTTAAGGTATTTTACTATATTTTCTACTCTCTTATATAGGCTACTTTCAAAATGGTATCTAGATGACCCATGTGATCATGAGACTTAATTAATGCACTAAATTAAAGCACCTTAATTTTCAGTTAATCTCTAGGGTTAGTCGTCGTTCGTCATGGTTATTTTTTCCTAACAATATTATCCATATAAATATTCTTTCCCTTCCTCAATTTGGTTATTAATTCATTTTTGGGTTAGTTTATTTTGTCCTTGTTCTGTTAATTATAAAAAAATTGTTGAATCAATAAAAAGGGTGGCTGGGTGAATATCTTGTGGTGTTTTGTTATATTTTACAGTTCTGTCTTGTTTTCAATCCAAGTTTCTCTTTTTGATCTGGATGATAAAGATCCTTGGTATAAGCTTATGCAAAGCGCTGCTCTATTTCCATAATAGGGAGTAAGAAAATGATTTTCACTCTTATATTTATGGTCTATATGATTTTAAATTTTAATATGGTTGTAGGGAACCATGTGGGTTACCGGGTAATCTAATAGAACCCTATGTGAGAACCTTTGAACTACTACACAAATTACAAAGCAAGAAGCATTATCATTTAACGCATCTTCCTGTGATTGTAATTGGTACTCACAGTTTTGAACTTCAACGCGTGGATCAAATCATGAACGCTTATGATTTAAGGTTTCAAAAGTTGAACTGGTCGACCGCAAAGGCCATGCATTTCCTTTTTTGATTAAATAATTATTTTCACAAAAATATGGTATATAATACAATAAATTATATAACTTTGTATAACATCAAATTATATGTATTGTACTAAATCGTATTGTTAATGATATATGAAGCAATGCCAAATTGACATATTCAAATATTAAATGTATTGTTGGAAAGAAGAATCCAAAAAGAAAAGTAATCATAAACACGGTATTATTTTAGATGGTTAGAAAAAAAAAAGAGCAGTACCAATACCACAAAAATGTTTATAAACATAATAATATAAATAAATCAGCTACAATTACAATAGGGTAAAAAAATTATAAAAATAAGAAAGTGATAACATAGTGAGTGTTATTCAACTTTGGAAACCATGGTCTTAAAGAATCGGCTTCAATGAGTTTTTTTTTGAGGATTTAGGGTTTGACTATGGATCCACGCTTACATAAGGTTTTTCAGTTGGAGGACGCAGCAAGAACTTAATGCTTCATGGTTTAGTTTCTAATGTTCATATACCCTTTCTAACAGTTCAATTTTGGAAGAGTTAACGATTCCAATTTTTAGTTGGTTGACCATACAAATATAGTAGTGTAGTGAACATATAATTAGTTACATTCTCATAAAGTATTCCAACATATGATATAACTTTATTCATACCATTAAACTTTAAACTTACAAAAGAACATCACCTAAGATCCTTTATTTCATTATTCGTCATAGACTTGAAAATGGGGGCATTCAAAATTTACCCCCATGGTCACAACCTTGATCATAATTTATGTTTTAGGACAATTACTTTTGCAAATGCATGCCTTATGCTTAGTGCCTTCGCATCTTGCACTGTGAAAACCTTTAGACTCACATACACTTTGGCAGTCTTTATCAGTGACACATTCTGGTTCCTTAGCTACCGTAATTGTCACTTCTAAACACTTATACTTTTTTTCATCCATTGCAATGGCATTCATATCTGCATTATTAGGGTCATTAAATCATTCATTAACATATAACTATGAAAAAATATTATGTAATAAAGACAATGCTAATAAATACCTGTAATAAGAAGAAAACAAATTAAAAGGATATATAATATTGCCATGCAAGCAGGGAAGCCATTTTTTGCTTCTAATGTTTCTAAATAGTATAGTGATTTGACTATGTGCTATACATATAAAGGTGCAACAGAGACTTATATAGAGATGCCTGGGATTAGATTTAGTGTATATACATTGTGTATTATACATTGAGATACCATATGCATTGGACGTGTTTATAATATGCATGGATGCGTCTATGCTATATAATGAAGTTCATTAATACCTTTTATTTATTTTATATCCTAGGTTTCTATTTCAAATTTTTAATGCATGAATCAACATTTTACATTTCTTGGTTTCATATATTCAAAAATGAATTTTAACATGCATATATAGCAAAACTATCTTGTTCGGATCTAACTATTTATTCTGTTAATACATTTTATTATTACAACATAATACTTATTTTCAATTCAAAGTTTCTAATCATATTTTTTTAATGCGTGAACCAACATTATTGATATTATTGAGTTTAATGTATTTAAATACGAAATTTAAACATCCACTGAAGAACTAAAGATGGGTTAATGATGTCAAATAACTAAATTAATATATTTAAGTAACTTGTACCAGTGATCAAATTTTAATTAATATGAGCACTTAATCTTAAAAGAAATAAAGAAAATGAAGAAGCACTTTATATACATTTGTAACTGGAAAGAGCAGTTGTCATATGGTTTGTTTATTTACATATGAACTTTTATTCGTATCTAATATCATTTTAAAGCAATTAACATATATTTCACAGTAACAAAGTAGGGTCATGCTGTCAACTTTGATAATTGTAAAATAATGTTATTTAATATCAATTTGAGTTAATGGTAGGATATGGTTTGATAACATTTTGAAAATGTGGATTTTCATATAACCTAATATTAGCGTAATTTGTGTGTTCCCATCATAATGTTGTAAATTATAATTTTATCCTTTGTAGGTCATTAAAAATGAAATTAAATTACGTAATATATGGTAATTATTTTGTGATTAATGTACCATCAATTATAAGAGTTATCGCTCTTTATGTATTTTAATTACATAATTTGGAAATCTTTATACATTTGAACAAAGAAGAAATAATTTTATTATGTTTTCCTATATATAAGAATATTGAATATACGAAAAATTTCATGACCTTTGGATTTACACAATGGATAAATAAATATCATAAAATCAAAAATAGTTGAATTGTTTATATTTACGATTACATGGTTAGTTTAAAATATGAACTTTGACGTAGGATACTAGAAGATAATTGAGAAGAGTTTCAATGTAATTGTATAAAAATTAAAATTTTGATGTTTGAAGTTATATAATTTACAGTATATATGTAATAACCCGGAAAATCTGAGCCAATTTAAACATTTTTATTTTGGCAATTTTAGTGAATTTTGAATATTTAAAATGAATAATTTTAAATAATAGCGACGAGAAATTTATTTTAATAGAATTAGAATGTATATATTTATTTGAATCGTCGTTAGAATATAAATATTTATTTTAAATTATAAAAGGAATTGAAACTGACGCGGTAGTTTGAAATTTCGATTTCAAAGTTCAAATGAATGTACAGGATTCAAAATAAACCGGATTTTAGTGAAACCAAAAATATTAGAATCTAATTGAGAATATCTTTCCAACGAATCCGAAAAATTGAAATTTCATAGCAGGGATAAAAAGTTATGTCCCGTTGAAAATTCAGAATAGTTGCTATAGAATTCTGGCCATTAAAAATGGAAATTTTGCAAATAACCTCGGTTTTCAACGAAACCACTTTTGTTGGATCCGCGATGTCAAGTTATTGTTAGATTCCAAAATTCATAATTTTTCGATTTCGTATGTGAGCGTGGCGAAGGAAAACACGTTTGACTAGTTTCAGTTGATTTTAATCGACTGGAAAATGGCCATTTTTCAAACGGTCTCAGAATTATATGAAATTAGTTTTGTTAGGACTGTATCGTCAATACGAAGCTAGAAATAATTTTTCTGGAATTTTTAGAGTTAATATGTGGCCCCAGTAAATTGAAATGTGCGTTCAAATTCAATATGTAGAGTTATATTTTGATTTTGATGAAAACTAATCGAAACGGCCAAACTGGCTTACGGGACATATCCCATTGTGTTTGGAATGGGGGTATTACGCTAGGGACGACTATCGGTGGGCACAATTTTGAGTTCGAATTTTAAAGTAACCTTTTAGAGAGAATAAAATAATATATATAATTTAACTCCATCACCCCCTCTCCTTTTCTTTTTAAAGTCAAACCACTCCCTTACCAGTTCATTTCAAACCCGAAAAAAAAACAAAGGGCGACGGAGCCCTAATCCGCCGCCGGTGGAGGCGCGAGCCCCACCAGTAACCGCCGCGACGAGGGTCCGCCCCCCTGATTTTGCCGCGACCCTCCCCTCCTATTCCTCCCTCCGTTCAACGCTCAACACCCCACGAAACCGCCCGCATCCTACAACCCCCCCTCAAACCATTGGCTGTAAGTCTTTCGATTTATTTATTTTTGTTTATTTCTCTTCATGTTTTTTTAGGTAAATAATTCAAAGGAAAAATGAAATCGGTTTTTCTTTTAGATTTTAGTTTCAATATATAAAAGATTATAGTTTTAATTAAGAAAAGATTCAATTTTTTTAAGAAAAGATTCGATGATTAAAGAATGATGTGATTTTTAGTATAGGAAAGATTACATTTTTATACTAGAAAAGATATGATTTTTCATTTGTGAAAACGATTATTTTTAGTTATTGAAAGCTATGATTTTCATTGATAAAGAAATTAGATTTTTCCTTATGATGTAGGGAATAAAAATATAATTTTTATATATGTAGAGATATAAAAATATAATTTTTTATGTTAAGTAAAGTAAAAATATGATTTTTATATTATATAGATAGTAAAAATTTGATCTTTATATGTGTAGCGAAATAAAAATGTGATTTTTATTATATATATGTTGAAATAAAAAAATGTGATTTTTATAGCAATGATATAAAAATCCGATCTTTATATTAGAAGTAGATATAAAAATATAATTTTTATATAGAAAGAAGCGTTGTAAATATATAAAGTGAAATAAAAATCTGAGCTTTATTTTTATCATGAAGTAGAGAGAATATAAAAATGTGATTTTTATATATGTAGCAAACACGGACGACGAAAGTGACAAGGCGAGCACGACGAAGATTTCTACATAAGAAGAGTCGTGGCGTTTGGTTTAGCTAATCGGTGAGAACTCCTCACCTTTAATTTTCTTTTCTAGTTTAAAATATATACTAGGATGCAGACGGTGTTTAGTAGCACCCGACCCCCGTCGTCCACAGACCATGGACGACTTGTATGCTTGTGATGTTGATGTGAAATTGATAATAAATATTCATGTGTTGAAATATATTAATTATCATTAAAAATATAATTTTTAACGTGAATGTGAATAAATAAATATTCATTTACAAGCCAGACGGTTTGTTTATGTACACCTATTTGAAGGATATAGATTGGGATGATAAATTTTACACGTCGCCTAACTGCACAAATAATATTCAGTGTTTGTGGACTGAAACCCCACACGGTGTTGGGATGATATTTGGCGTACACTAATCCCAATTATTTAATAGTATGTCGATCGATTAATCGATAGACTATGTAAGCATTAATTATTTAAATTTAATGCTTATGCGGTTGTGTGGTGCACTTTGGTTGATAGTTGATTATTTATCGTTGCTATTTTATACATGTGTTGTATGGATATCCATATAATTAACATTATATGGTAATTGATTGGGCCTCATTACAATTGGGAAAATAAAGAAATATAGATTCAGGTGTTGAATAGAATAAATATTCATTTGTGGAATAGAGTAACGAAGTTATTGAAATATATAAAGCCGTGTGGATTAGAGATGCGTCACTTTGACGGGAGCGATATTTATATCGATTAAATTCGTTTTTATAATGATTATAGAAAAGGAAGTGATTTCAAAATATAACGTTTTGAAAATCTTATCATTTGTATATCGATGATGTGGAATATTCAATTTTGATTCGAAATTGAATATGAAGTTAAAATCGTTTTGAAAATGAATTTAAACCGAATTATAAAATACGTTTTGAATTGAAATCGATGAAATATACATAATATATATATATATATATATATATATATATAATATTAGATGGCCGGAATAGAACGCGCCGCGCCGCGGTAGTTCGGAAATTTCGACCAATGACTTCGAATTCACGTTGCGGGAGATCCGACCGTCGGATTCTCCTAAAACCAGAACCGTTGGGTTCGTATCGAAAAGAGCTTTCCAACGAATATTAGAAATTTTAAATCTAACAGTTGGATTTGGATTTATGTCCAAATCAAATTTGGAAAAGGTCGCTGTAAGTGCAGTTCGGTGGCCGTTATTGAAAACCGACTGTATGGGCCTTGATAAAATCATTAAAAATATCAACAATTTGTGTAAAATCATCGGGAATGATTTGTGAAAAATTGGAATGAAAAAATCCATATTTGAAAAGATAAAAATAGATTTTTATCGAAATGAACTAGTTTTGAACTAGAATTGTAACTCCATTTATTTTTAAAATAAATAAATTGGATTTAAAATCGTTTTGAAAATAATCAGAATTTCCAATACGTGAATTGGAATGGATTTGAATCGAAATTATCTTATATTTCGATGTTGGATTTCGTGATTATACATATATGGGTGTGGAAATTTGAAAGATATATTTATATCGTTATTTCCAATACGATATTTGTTGGTTTCAGAATTTGAAATTGAATATAAGCCGATATATTTTCTATTCAGAGCCTTGTATTTAATATCAAATGAGATTTTGGGTTCATCGTGAATGGTGTCTTAAATAACACTGTTCTTGAACCCAGTTTAGAAAAGAATAAATCTTTTAATTAAGATTTAGTGAAATTGTCCAGTTAATTAGTATTTAATCGGAATTGGATTTGAATTGGTTTTTGGGTTTTATCGTGAGCGGTGTTTTGAATAACACCTGTTCTTTAACCCGATTAACAATAGAAAGTTATTTTAGGTTTATCGTGAATCGTGTTTTAGGTGACATTGGTTCTTTAACCCAGTTAAAGACAAGATATTGATTTTTGAGAAGATAAAAACTAAGTGGAGTTTTAATGAATCTTTATTTAGATTGAAATAATCGAGAATGGAGTATCACCAGATTTGCTCCAGGCGATAGTTAAATCTTTAATTAGATTTGAACGTGAAATGGTAATTAATATTTACTGATAACACTATGGTGTTAGATATGGAGAACTACCAGTTTCGCTCCATGTGATGAATAGGTTGGGATTGGTAAATAAAATAAATAATTACTTCGGTGTGGTTCTCTAATCCCGACTAGTTTGGAAAACCATAATATGGTTTGAAATGATTTCCAAAGGAAGATTAAAGAATAAATTTTGAAGGATTTATCTTTAGTAAAATTAATAGGAACCTTTCCCTAAGAATGTGAAAATTTGAATAAAAGAATATTCTGAATTGGAATGAGGTGTATGTTGTGTTTATGTAACATTTGTTGATTATATACGCGGGTTATTCGGAAAGGCCAGGTTTGTACCCATTCTGAATAACCGATTCGACGATAAGTCGAATATGAAGACGGTGGTTGAAGACCGGAAGTCTTCACATCATTTGGGTGATTACTGATGATCTTAATTAGGCTGTACACCCAAGATGAGAGAATCAGTTGTTGATCATCCAGACGTACTTGGAGATCGATGGATATGCGAGGAAAGTACCTCCGGTTTCGTTCAGACCTAGAACGAACTTGTAAATGGACTGTGTGTCTGACATTGGATTTTATTCTATGTTGATTGATGTTTATTAAATATACATCTGTTTGGCGGCGGAGAATTTATTCTCTTGCTTAATGCCCTTCTCTGAGACGTACGAGCTCAGAGATTATATATCGATGGACATCAGTCGCGTGGTGTGAATTGCCTGTGTGGCACGCCTAAATGGCAAATGATCAAGACTTCTGTTGAAAAGCAAAGTCTTGTGGTTGATGATCAAAGCACGACCTGTGTGGTGCAGCTTTTTGTATGGTGTTAATTCGCGAGCCTCACACCTCGGTATGAGTCAAAAACGGGATAAGGACCCAAGGAGTGCACGATGTTTCTTTCTAGCTAGTGGTGGTGTCAGTGCTTAAACTGGCTGACATTTATATACTTTTCACCTGTGTGGTTGTTGGAATGCGAGGCGCCTTTAATATATGGTCGATAACTGGCACTATATGAGCCAACATACAGACCATTATATAGGTCCTACAGGATCGGGAAACGTGTGTTTAGGAACTGCCAATCCTCAAAAGTAAGAGAGGATCGGCCTTGGAAGTTCCAAGGGATCACTGTGTGTGGTCCTGAGGCATTTGCTAGAGTGTCTCGAATCGGAGAGAAGCTTGCCCCTTGCCTCAATTCATGATGGAAACCAATTTCCAATACGTGACTTTCGGTTTTATTTGTAGAGCCTAGTATGGCGACATAGTGGTATGAGACACTTATACCGTCTATGATTGATACTTATGATCGAAATTGTTTTAACACTATACACTTATAATAGTATCAAATTATTTGTTTTAAAACGTACCAAGCATCTTTTGCTATTATAAGGTAAAAACCTATCCTCCGGCTTGCGTTGCATTGTGTGATGGGACCTGGGTCTTACAATAGCTTCATTTTTCTTTATTTAGCATTGCGCTGTTTTTTATGCACTGATATTCTTGGGAGGAAACCCTTTCCGTGTTATACGGCGTGGTCCCTTGATTTACCTAACTTAAAAATAAAGATTAATAACTGTTTTAGTTCTCACACCGGTCACATGATTGACCTGGAGTTTATTGTTTTAACCTAAACTCTGGGTGCCCCTATTTCCCACACGGGCAGCTAGTAGTTTTGGTTTTGCAGATTTATATTCACAGGATCCTGGTTTATAGCTGAAGTGATATTCGGAAAGCTCTGTATCCGTGTATTTCGTTCGGTTTGTTTTGTATTCTTTTTCCGCTGCTATATATTTAAATGTAATTTAAATCTCTGATATTTGTCGAGTGTATTTATTCGTACTCTGTATATTCTTGTATCCTGGTGGAATTGTTGTAATAAGCAATGAAATGTTCTTCTGTTTGTGTTCCGATTTGTCGTGTTCTCAAAACGATCGGGGGTTTTGAACGGTCTTGGTCGGTTTAACAATCGATCTAGATTGAGCGAAATTCCTTACCGTTACATTTGGTATCAGAGCTTTGGTTTACAGAGCTCGAGAACAAGACACATTAAAACCGAACGAAAGAATTAATTGGATATTGGATTAGTAATTTCCAATAATAATGACACGTTAGAGATAGGATCAGAAGTATCCTAGAACGAGTGTAAAGAGTATATTTTTCAAATGAAAACAATATTGTTTTGAAAATTTAAACCAGTTTATACGTATTTGAATATTTTATTTGTATTGAATTTGGACAATCGAGTATATAAAGATTTTGCATATACGCGTCATTAACGTATATTCGAAGTTTTAATATACTGGGTAGATATAGAATCACACTCTAGTTGCCTGGACATGGTCCTGATGATGAAGTATACCATCACCAGTATTTATTTTCAAGTGACGAAAGTGAGATTTCTATATATTTCCATTAGACTGGTGTGAGAGCCAAAACTAGATAGGTTTATTGTTGTGATTTGGCATCAAAAACATGATTTTCTCTCTCTCTCTCTATATATATATCAAAATTATGAATTTGAAAAGCTAATCAACTAATTGATTGATGGTTATGTTGTTTGATTATTGGTTTGATATTTTTAACCATTTATGCCAAATTGAACCGAATAATGAACTGTATTGAAAATTGTTTGGAATTGCATGCATATACATGTATATTTATTGAATAGGTCATAGCAAGGAGGCTAGAGCAGCAGAATAAAATTGTTTGCCCAGCAAATAGGTACATGTTTACAAATTTATTGGGTTTGGATGATTTTATGAGCCGATTGGCTAGCCGCTTGGATTTTTCTTTTGGATTGAAGAAGGCCATGGGAGGCTATATGAAATATCCCGAAGTCCCCGGTGCACGGGAGGTTATGGCGAAATTTTTCGAAAATTTAGGGTGTTAGCCAAATTTTTGAAAATTTTGAAAATTTTGAAAAGCTTTTAGAAACTAGAAAGTTGAAGAACTTAAGCCATAATGAAAATAATGAAAGTTGAGTTGGTTTGTTAAACAACTTTCAGCTTCGTTCCATTTCGGGGACGAAAAGTTTTAAGTGGGGGAGATTGTAATAACCCGGAAAATCTGAGCCAATTTAAACCTTTTTATTTTGGCAATTTTAGTGAATTTTGAATATTTAAAATGAATTATTTTAAATAATAGCAATGAGAAATGTATTTTAATAGAATTAGAACGTATATATTTATTTGAATCGTCGTTAGAATATAAATATCTATTTTAAATTATAAAAGGAATTGAAAATGATGTGGTAGTTTGAAATTTCGATTTCAAAGTTTAAATGAATGTACATTATTCAAAATAAACCGGATTTTAGTGAACCCAAAAATATTAGATTCTAATTGAGAATATCTTTCCAACGAATCTGACAAATTGAAATTTCATAGTGGGGATAAAAAGTTATGTCCAGTTGAAAATTCAGAATAGTCGCAATGGAATTATGGCCCTTAAAAATGGAAATTTTCCGAATGACCGCGGTTTTCGACAAAACCACTTTTGTTGGATCCGCGATGTCAAGTTATTGTTAGATTCCAAAATTCATAATTTTTCGAATCCATATGTGAGCGTGGCGAAGGAAAACACGTTTGACCAGTTTCAGATGATTTTAATCGACTGGAAAATGGCCATTTTTCAAACGGTCTCAGAATTCGATGAAATTAGTTTTGTTAGGACCGTATCGTCAATACGAAGCTAGAAATAATTTTTCTGGAATTTTTAGAGTTAATATGTGTCCCCGATAAATTGAAATGTGCGTTCAAATTCAATATATAGAGTTATATTTTGATTTCGACGAAAACTGATCGAAACGACCAAACTGGCTTACGGGACCTATCCCATTGTGTTTGGAATGGGGGTATTACGCACGGGACGACTGTCGGTGGGCTCAATTTTGAGTTCGAAATTTAAAGTAACCTTTTAGAGAGCATAAAATAATATATATATAATTAAACTCCATCACCCCCTCTCCTTTTCTTTTCAAAGTCAAACCACTCCCTTACCAGTTCATTTCAAACCCGATAAAAAAAAACAAAGGGCGACAGAGCCCTAATCCGCAGCCGATGGAGGCGCGAGCCCAACCAGCAACCGCCACGACGAGGGTCTGCCCACCCCCCCCCCCCCCCCGATCTTGTCGCGACCCTCCCCTCATATTCCTCCCTCCGTTCGACGCTCAACACCCCACGAAACCGCCCGCGTCCAACAACCCCCCTCTCAAACCATTGGCTGTAAGCCTTTCGATTTATTTATTTTTGTTCAATTTTCTTCATGTTTTCTTTAGGTAAATAATTCAAAGGAAAATGAAATCAGTTTTTCTTTTGGATTTTAGTTTCAATATAGAAAAGATTATAGTTTTAATTAAGAAAAGATTCAATTTTTGTTTAAGAAAAGATTCGATGTTTAAAGAATGACGTGATTTTTAGTACAGGAAAGATTACATTTTTATATTAGAAAAGATATGATTTTTCATTTGTGAAAACGATTATTTTTAGTTATTGAAAGTTATGATTTTCATTGATAAAGAAATTAGATTTTTCCTTATGATGTAGAGAATAAAAATATAATTTTTATATATGTAGAGATATAAAAATATAATTTTTATATGTGTAGTAAAGTAAAAATACGATTTTTATATTATATAGATAGTAAAAATTTGATCTTTATATGTGTAGCGAAATAAAAATCTGATTTTTATTATATATATATGTTGAAATAAAAAAATGTGATTTTTATAGCGATGATATAAAAATTCGATCTTTATATTAGAAGTAGATATAGAAATATAATTTTTATATAGAAAAAAGCGTTGTAAATATATGAAGTGAAATAAAAATCTGAGCTTTATTTTTATTGTGAAGTAGAGAGAATATAAAAAAGTGATTTTTAAATATGTAGCAAACACGAACGACGAAAGTGACAAAAGGCGAGCACGACGAAGATTTCTACATAAGAAGAGTCGTGGCATTTGGTTAGCTAATCGGTGAGAACTCCTCACCTTTAATTTTCTTTTCAAGTTTAAAATATTTACTAGGATGCAGACGGTGTTTAGTAGCACCCGACCCCCATCGTCCACAGACCATGGACGGCTTGTATGCTTGTTTGATGTGTTGTGAAGTTTGTTTGTGATGTTGATGTGAAATGGATAATTAATATTCATGTGTTGAAATAAATTAATTATCGTTAAAAATATAATTTTTAATGTGAATGTGAATAAATAAATATTCATTTACAAGCTGGACGGTTTGTTTATGTACACCTATTTGAAGGATATAAATTGGGACGATAAATTTTACACGTTGCCCAACTGCACAAATAATATTCAGTGTTTGTGGATTGAAACCCCACATGGGTGTTGGGATGAGATTTGGCATACACTGATCCCAATTATTTAATAGTATGTCGATCGATTGATCGACAGACTGTGTAATCGTTAATTAGTTATATTTAGTGCTTATGCGGTAGTGTGGTGCACTTTGGTTGATAGTTGATTATTTATTGTTGTTATTATATACATGTGTTGTATGGAAATCCATATAACTAACATTATACGATAATTGATTGGGCCTCATTCCAATTGGGAAAATAAAGGAATATTGTGACGATCCCAAAATCTGAGGTGCGGTATTAAGGATAATCATTGGAATATAACACATCAATCATCATAGCAGAGTACAGATAATAGCAAAAACAATAAATAGAATAATTTTACATAGATATGACAGCGGAATCATAACATGTAATAACATTAGAATAGCACAACGTAGTATATAACTTAGTAATAAAAGGTAAGTGATCAGTCACCATCGCCAGAGGCGGAATATATACATGCAGTGAGACATAATAAGGGTATCAGTCTACATCGCCGAAGGCGGTACATATACATACGACAATAAGTACTGAAAGTAAAGCAGTCTGCATCGCCTATGGCGGAATCATAATATAAGTACAATAATGGCGGAAAAAGTCAAAGTCGTCTCTGTGAAGTCAGCCTCGCCATGAGCCAAAATGCACTCTATGCAACAGTGCAGAGCCAAAAACAACCTACCACCTGTGAACTAGGCTGCCCGTGTGAAAATAAGGGCACCCGCATTTGCAAAGTGAAACAAACAACGAGTCAGTCATGGGGACTGGTATGAGAAATCTATATAACAGTTAAACAATAGTAATATGCAAATCATAGGACCACGCCACTTTCGCGGAACGGGTTTACTCCATTGATTGCTGGTGCATTTAAAACAAAGTAAATTCTTTAAAACAACGCAATGCTTTTAAAAAGAATGAAGCCATTATAAGACTCAAGTCCCATCATACAATGCAACGCAAGCCGGAGGATAGAATTTTACCTTATAATGGCCAAATATGCTTAATACGTGTAAAGCAAAATCATTTGATATTATTACTAGTGCATATATGTTTCAAAAATGAATATCATCATAAATATCAATCATAGACGGCATAGCTACCATATACTATGTCGACATACTAGTTCTACAATCGAATCCGTTATTTCGTATTGGAAATTGGGTTTCCGTCATGAGTCGAGGCAAGGGGCAGGCTCCTCTCCGCTTTGAGACATTCTAGCAAATGCCTCAGGACTACACACTCTGGGTAACCCCTGGATGCTTCAGGGCCGGTCCTCTCTTACGTTTGTGGATTAATTATGCCTAAACACACGTTTCCCGGTCCTTACAGACCTATAATCGAGGCGCCTCACATTCCAACAACCACATAGGTGAAAAATATATATAAATGTCAGGACTGGTAAGTCACTGACACCACCATAGCTAGAAAGAAACGTCGTGCTCTCCCTGCAGTCCCTATCCCGTTTTTAACTCATACCGAGGTGTGAGGTTCGTAAATCCACGCTATACACAAAGCCAGGCCACGTAGACCGTGCTTTGATCATCAACCACAAGGCTTTGCTTTGCAACAGAAGCCTTGATCACAGCATCTTGGCATGCCACATAGGCAATCCACTCCATACGACTGATTTCTATCGATATATAACCTCTGAGCTCGTACGTCTCAGAGAAGGGCGTTAAGCAAAAGAATAAATTCTCCGCCGCCAAATAGATATATATTTAACAGAGATCGATCAGATTGTTGGACATCGACGAGGGAGGGGAGGGCTTTCCGGCGCCACCAGCCTCTTCCAGTTCGACAGCGGTATGGACCCTGGGCGGCGGTTTAAACGCGCCCACTTCGGAGCATCAGATCTCGATGAAGGCGGCTAGGTTTTCCGTGGTTTTTTTCTTGAAAGAAAAAATCCTATTGGCCGAGGATTTATAGTAAATTTTAAATAGTGTTTTTACAAACGAACTCCTTTTCCAACCCAACGACTTTTTCCCCTAGCTAAATACCCCCATCCCGGACACAATGGGATATGTTTTGTTGGCCAATTCGACTGTTACAGTCAGTTATTTTTCGAATTAAAGTATAAAACATTTTATATTCAATTTGAATGTACATTTCAATTTGCCAGGGCCACAAACTGAATCGAAAAATTCCAGAAAAATAAATCTAGCTTTGTTTTGACGATACGGTCCCAACAAAACCAGTTTCATCGAATTCTGAGCTCGTTTGATAAATGGCCATTCTTAGGTCGACCCATTTTAACAGAAATTGCCCAATCACATTTTCTTTTGCCCCGCTCGCATACTAGCTTCAAAAATTATGAAATTTGAAACCTAGCAATAATTTGACATCCCGGACCCAACAAAAGTGGTTTCGTCGAATTCCGAGGTCGTATGCAAAATATCTATTTTCAAGGGCTATATATGCTATATAGCGACCTTTCTGAAAATTCGTTTGGCCATAACTTTTGATTCCTGTTATGAAACTTCGATTTTTCAGATTCGTTAGAAAGGTATTCATAAACAGATTTAAATATTTTCAGTTTCGCTAAAATCCGTTATGTTTTCCACCCGGTATAGTCATACAAAGTTTGTATTCAAATTTTCAAATTGCCATACCAGTCCCAATTCATTATTTTATTGAAATAAGCTATTTCAATTATTCAAATTCTTTGGTAATACCCAATTTTAAAAAATTTAATTTGGTTCACATTTTCCGGGTTATTACAATCTCCCCCACTTAAAACTTTTCGTCCTCGAAAAGGAAATAACAGCTAAGTAGAAAACAAAATGTAAATGCAAAGTATTGTAAAGGTACCTTGCACCGGAGTTAGTCAGAGATGTCCACTCTGCATTTGGGGTAGGCTTATTTAATGCGTTCCTCAGTCTCCCAAGTACAGTCTCTAGGATCATTACTCCACTGCACCTTGACTAAATGAATCTTTTTGCTCCTTAGCTCTCTAGTTTCTTTGCCAACAATCTTTAATGGCTCTCTTCTGAGCGATAATTCTGGAGTTATGTCTATATCCTGTTGCGCTGCTTCTTCTACAACAAGATACGGATCATGAACATGTTTTCTGAGTTGAGACACGTGGAACACATCATGTAACCCGGGCAACCAATCAGGTAATGAAACCCTATATGCAAGAGTTCCAATCCGTTCAAGTATAGGAAAGGGACCAATGAATCACGGTGCCAACTTCCCAGTTTTGCCAAATCCGATTACTCCCCGCATCGGAGAAACTCTTAAATAAACATAATCGCCAACGACAAATGATAAATCTCTTCTTCTCGCATCAGCATAACTTTTCTGTCAGCTTTGTGCGGTTTTCAATCGCTTCTTAATGAAATCGACTTTATCTAATGCTTCTTGAATCATATCGGGCCCTAACACCAGTCTGTTGCCAGGTTCTACCCAACATGCGGGAGATCTGCACGGTCTACCGTATAATGCTTCAAATGGAGACATTCCCAAACTTGCTTGATAGCTATTGTTATAAGAGAATTCAGCTAAATGTAAGTGATCTTCCCATGAGCCTCCAAAATCGATAACGCAAGCCCGCAGTAAATCTTCTAGAATTCTATTCACCCGCTCAGTTTGGCCGTCTGTCTGAGCGTGATAAGCGGTGCTTAGATTCATTTTGGTTCCCAATTCTGTCTGGAATGCTTCCCAGAATTTGCTAGTAAATAGGGGGTCTCTATCACTGACTATATTGAGCGGCACTCCATGTAGTTTAACTATTTCTTTGAAGTAAATCTATGCTAAACTTTGAGCCGTTCTGTTGGATCGGACAGGTATGAAATGGGCAGTCTTCGTGAAGCGATCTACGATTACCCATATACTGTCGTTTCCTTTCTTAGTTCAAGGCAAGCCATTAATGAAATCCATCGAAATTTGTTCCCACTTCCATCCTGGAATTTCTAATGGTTGTAATAATCCAGCCAATTTCTGTTGGTCGCTCTTAACTAGCTGACAAGTGGAGCATCTGCTAACATATAACGAAATATCTCTTTTCATTGATCTCCACCAGAATGTGCGCTTGATGTCATTGTACATTTTGCTCACATCCGGATGGATACTGAGTTTGGACTGATGACACTCGTCAAGTATTTCTCTTCGAAGCTCTGGAAGATTTGGGATGCAAATCCTACCCTTTAACCTAAGAAATCCATTGTCATCGAGTCGGAAACTTGTGGATTCACCCTCCTTGACTCTCTGACTGATTCTTTGAATAAATTCATCGCCTTTCTGTAGGGTCGAGATCCTATCAATTAATGAATACGTGATGAAAAAACTGGTGATGATTTCATTCTTTCTGCTGAGCGCATCTGCGACAACATTGGCTTTCCCTGGAGTGTATAGAATTTCAAAATTGTATGCTGCAAGGAATTCTAACCAACGCTGTTGTCTCAAGTTTAGATCTTTCTGAGTGAATAGATATTTCAATGATTGATGATCAATAAATAGTTCGAACTTCTCGCCCAATAAATAATGCCTCCAGATTCTTAAAGCAAACACGATAGCTAATAACTCATGATCATGAGTTGCATAGTTTCTTTCATGCGGCTTCAGTTGACGGCTGGCATAAGCGACCACTTGGTCCTTTTGCATTAATACCGCGCCTAGCCCTCTAATAGAAGCATCTGTCCATACAGTCAAGTCTTGGTTGCCTTTTATAATTGTCAATACTGGAGCAGTTGTCAACTTCAGTTTCAACTCCTGGACAACTTCTTCACATTCGGGAGTCCACTTGAATTTCTCATGCTTCTTTGTAAGCTTTGTCAATACACCAGATATCTTTGAAAAATCCTGAACGAATTTCCGATAGTAACTAGCCAATCCAAGGAAAATTCGAACTTCTGTGGGGGTAGTAGGTTGTTTCCAGTTCTGAATCGCTGTAATTTTGCTTGGATCTACAGCAATCCCATCTTTTGATACGACATGGCCTAGGAACTTAACTTCATCCTGCCAGAAGACACATTTAGAAAATTTAGCTTTCAAAACATTTCTCCTCAGAATTTTCAACACTTGTTCTAAATGTTTTGCATGCTCGCCTTCCGACTTGGAGTATATTAAAATGTCATCGATGAAGACTAGCACAAATTATTCAATACACCACGGAACACTCTATTCATAAGATCGACGAAGTATGCCGGAGCGTTACACAAGCCGAACGGCATTACTAACCATTCGTAGAATAAATCGGGACCCCTGAAGGTTGTCAAAGAAACACAATCTTCGGCTATATGTAATTGATGGAAACTTGTAGCTAGGTCCATTCTGGAGAATACTGTTGCTCCATTTAATTGATCTAACAGATCATCTATACATGGCAATGGATATTTGTTCTTCAGTGTCTGCTTATTGAGATCTCGGTAATCAACACAAAGTCTTAGAGTACCGTCTGATTTCGGGACAAACACTACTGCTGCTCCCCAAGCTGAAAAGCTCGGTCTGATCAGACCTTTCCAAAGCAATTCTCGGGTTTGGCTACCTAACTCTTCTTTTTCTTTCGGGGCCATCCTTCTAATTGGATGTACTACTGATCGGGCGTTAGGAACTAGATCTATTCTAAATTCAATTTCTCTTTGCGGCGGTAAGCTTTCTACTTCTTCAAACACATCCGCATAGTTTTTAATGACCGGTATCTTTTCTAATGAAGGGGGAGTAACTTCTAAAGAAGACCAAAATTTTGTTCTATTAATTTCTGAGCCCTGGCATGATATATATATATATAGGTCCAAGCTTCGTTTCGACTTTAACGATTCTCTCGGCACATCTAACTTCGGCCTTATATTTGGTTAACCATTCCAAACCGAGAATAACATCGAATTCCGATAAATCCATGACGATTAAGTGGATGGGAAACTTGTAACATGCATAAGAGATAGGCACTCTGTAGTACAAACTGAGACTTACCGAACCTCCTATCGGGTTTTGCACTTTAATTGGTTCTTTAAGCTTTCTTTGTTTCAATTTTAGCTTGTGAACAATGTTACTAGAAATGAAGCTATGTGATGCACCAGTATCAAAAAGTACAGAAACAGGAATATTTTTAATGGTAAGGGTACCTCCCAAGACGTCGGGTTTACCTGATCCATCGGTGGTAGCTGGCGGGGTCTCCCCGTCATACACATGAGCCACTTGTGCATTCTGCTTCAGAGGACAATTCCTGTTATAGCACCCTTTCTTATGGCAGTTGTAGCATTCGGCTGAGCTGTGGTCTGGATTTGCCTTTGGTTTCCTCGGGGATTTTCACACATTAGAAAAATGTCCTGACTTCCCGCAGTTGTAGCAATTCCCTTTCAGTATCTTTCCAGGTTTCTGAGTAGTGGCCGCTGTAATGCTAGACTCTGGCTGATCTGCTGAAGCTTTGCGCTTATTTCCAGCTTGGCGCGGTCTTGGTTGGAGTGTCTTTCATCCATATCTTCATAATTGCAAGCCATTTCTACTAATTCTGAGAATGAGAGTTTGATGTTGCTCATGGCTCTGTCATGGTACTTGCGCCTTAGCCCAAATATAAACCTCTTGTTCTTAGCTTTGTTAGTCATAATAAGCTCTGGAGCATAGCGTGACAACTGAGTGAATTTATTGAGGTAATCCTGGATAGAGAGATCTCCCTGCTAGAGATTAGCAAACTGCTCTCGCATCCTCTCTAAGGCCTGCCCAGGTACAAACTTCTCGTTGAACATGGTCTTGAATTGCTCCCAGGTCCTGACAGTACCTGCTGCATCTTCTGAGGTGATGGCATCCCACCATAACTCTGCTTCTTCCTGTAAGAGCCAGATACCTAGTCGTGCTTTGTTGTTGGTCCCCAAACCCATGCCTTCAAAGATCTTTTCACAGGTCTTCAACCAAGCAATAGCCTCTGTCACTGTACCAAGGCCAGAAAAGGGTTTTCCCCCCAGGTTCCTATACCTCTTCGCTACTCTTTCTAGCTCAAAGTCCTGGGGTGCTGGTGGCTGAATAATAGGGCCTTCCTCAACTACGGGGATATTCCCCCGTCCCCCTGCTACTCCTGCTCGGCCTCCACGACCTCCTCTAGCTGCTGCTGCTCGTGTAGCCATCAGAGAGAGTACTGTATAAGCAAGAAAAGAGTCAAGCTCACAGATTTGATAATTTCCATATATGATAAAGAAGGGGAACATAAGGAAAGGTAATGATGTACTGATCAAATTGTTTTGCTAATCTGCTTAGCTCATTCTAGGACATTGCTAATCCTATCTCTAATGAGCTACTCGCCTTAGAACACTACTGATTCTATTCTGACGAGGTGTTTAATGTGTTAGATCCCGGAACTAAGGTTAACCAAAGCTCTGATACCAACTGTGACGATCCCAGAATCCGAGGTGCGGTATTAAGGATAATCATTGGAATATAACACATCAATCATCATAGCAGAGTACAAATAATAGCAAAACAATAAATAGAATAATTTTACATAGATATGACAGCGGAATCATAACATGTAACAACATCAGAATAGCACAACGTAAGATATAACTTAGTAATAAAAGGTAAGTGATCAGTCACCATCGCCAGAGGCGGAATATATACATGCAGTGAGACATAATAAGGGTATCAGTCTACATCGCCGAAGGCGGTACATATACATACGATAATAAGTACTGAAAGTAAAGTTGTCTGCATCGCCTGTGGCGGAATCATAATATAAGTACAATAATGGCAGAAAAAGTCAAAGTCATCTCTGTGAAGTCAGCCTCGCCATGAGCCAAAATGCACTCTATGCAACAGTGCAGAGCCAAAAACAACCTGCCACCTGTGAACTAGGCTGCCCGTGTGAAAATAAGGGCACCCGCGTTTGCAAAGTGAAACAAACAACGAGTCAGTCATGGGGACTGGTATGAGAAATCTATTTAACAGTTAAACAATAGTAATACGCAAATCATACGACCACGCCACTTTCGCAGAATGGGTTTACTCCAGTGATTGCTGGTGCATTTAAAACAAAGTAAATTCTTTAATACAACGCAATGCTTTTAAAAAGAATGAAGCCATTATAAGACTCAAGTCCCATTATACAATGCAACGCAAGCCGGAGGATAGAGTTTTACCTTATATTGGCCAAATATGCTTAATACGTGTAAAGCAAAATCATTTGATATTATTACTAGTGCATATATGTTTCAAAAACGAATAGCATCATAAATATCAATCATAGACGGCATAACTACCATATACTATGTCGCCATACTAGTTCTACAATCGAATCCGTTATTTCGTATTGGAAATTGGGTTTCCGTCATGAGTCGAGGCAAGGGGCAAGCTCCTCTCCGCTTCGAGACATTCTAGCAAATGCCTCAGGACTACACACTCTGGGTAACCCCTGGATGCTTCAGGGCCGGTCCTCTCTTACGTTTGAGGATTAATTATGCCTAAACACACGTTTCCCGGTCCTTACAGACCTATAATCGAGGCGCCTCGCATTCCAACAACCACATAGGTGAAAAATAGATATAAATGTTAGGGCTGGTAAGTCACTGACACCACCATAGCTAGAAAGAAACGTCGTGCTCTCCCTGCAGTCCCTATCCCGTTTTTAACTCATACCGAGGTGTGAGGTTCGCAAATCCACGCTATACACAAAGCCAGGCCACGTAGACCATGCTTTGATCATCAACCACAAGGCTTTGCTTTGCAACAGAAGCCTTGATCACATCATCTTGGTATGCCACATAGGCAATCCACTCCATACGACTGATTTCTATCGATATATAACCTCTGAGCTCGTACGTCTCAGAGAAGGGCGTTAAGCAAAAGAATAAATTCTCCGCCGCCAAACAGATATATATTTAACAGAGATCGATCAGATTGTTGGCCGTCCACGAGGGAGGGGAGGGCTTTCTGGCGCCACCAGCCTCTTCCAGTTCGACGGCGGTATGGACCCTGGGCGGCGGTTTAAACGCGCCCACTTCGGAGCGTCAGATCTCGATGGAGGCGGCTAGGTTTTCAGTGGTTTTTTTTTTGAAAGAAAAAATCCTATTGGTCGAGGATTTATAGTAAATTTTAAATAGTGTTTTTACAAACGAACTCCTTTTCCAACCCAACAACTGTTGCCCCTAGCTAAATACCCCCATCCTAGACACAATGGGATATGTTTCGTTGGCCAATTCAACTGTTACAGTCAGTTATTTTTTGAATTAAAGTATAAAACATTTTATATTCAATTTGAACGTACATTTCAATTTGCCAGGGCCACAAACTGAATCGAAAAATTCCAGAAAAATAAATCTAGCTTTGTTTTGACGATACAGTCCCAACAAAACCAGTTTCGTCGAATTCTGAGCTCGTTTGAAAAATGGCCATTTTTAGGTCGACCCATTTTAACAGAAATTGCCCAATCACATTTTCTTTTGCCCCGCTCACATACTAGCTTCAAAAATTATGAAATTTGAAACCTAGCAATAATTTGACATCCCGAACCCAACAAAAGTGGTTTCGTCGAATTCCGAGGTCGTATGCAAAATATCTATTTTCAAGGGCTATATATGCTATATAGCGACCTTTCTGAAAATTCATTTGGCCATAAATTTTGATTCCTATTATGGAACTTCGATTTTTCAGATTCGTTAGAAAGGTATTCATAAACAGATTTAAATATTTTCAGTTTCGCTAAAATCCGTTATATTGTCCACCCGGTATAGTCAGACAAAGTTTGTATTCAAATTTTCAAACTGCCATACCAGTCCCAATTCATTATTTTATTGAAATAAGCAATTTCAATTATTCAAATTCTTTGGTAATGCCCAATTTTAAAAATTTTAAATTGTTCCCATTTTCCGGGTTATTACAAATATAGATTCATGTGTTGAATTGAATAAATACTCATTTGTGGAAAAGAATAACGAAGTTATTGAAATACATAAAGCCGTGTGGATTAGAGATGCGCTATTTTGACGGGAACGATATTTATATCGATTATATTCATTTTTATAATGATTATAGAAAAGGAAGTGATTTCAAAATATAACGTTTTGAAAATGTTATCATTTGTATATCGATGATGTGGAATATTCAATTTTGATTCGAAATCGAATATGAAGTTGAAATCGTTTTGAAAACGAATTTAAAACAAATTATAAAATACGTTTTGAATTGAAATTGACGAAATATGTATATAATATATATATTATATATATATTAAATGGCCTGAGTAGAACGCGCCGCGCTGCGGCAGTTCGCGAATTTCGACCAATGACTTCGAATTGACGTTGCGGGAGATCCGACCGTCGGATTATCCTAAAACCGGAACCATTGGGTTCGTCTCGAAAAGAGCTTTCCAATGAATATTAGGAATTTGAAATATAACGGTTGGATTTGGAATTATGTCCAAAACAAATTTGGAAAAGGTTGTTGTAAGTGCAGTTCGGTGGCCGTTATTTAAAACCGACTGTACGGGCCTTGATAAAATTATTAAAAATATCAACAATTTGTGTAAAATCATCAGGAATGATTTGTGAAAAACTGGGATGAAAAATTCCATATTTTAAAAGATTAAAATAGATTTTTATTGAAATGAACTAGTTTTGAACTAGAGTTGTAACTCCATTTATTTTTAAAATAAATAAATTGGATTTAAAATGGTTTTGAAAATAATCAGAATTTCCAATACGTAAATTGGAATGGATTTGAATCGAAATTATCTTCGGAATATTTCGATGTTGGATTTATTGATTATACATATATGGGTGTGGAAATTTGAAAGATATATTTATATCGTTATTTCTAATGCGATATTTGTTGGTTTCAGAATTTGAAATTGAATATAAGCCGATATATTTTCTATTCAGAGCCTTGTATTTAATATCAAATGAGATTTTGGGTTCGTCGTGAATGGTGTCTTAAATAACACTGTTCTTGAACCCAGTTTAGAAAAGAATAAATCTTTTAATTAAGATTTAGTGAAATTGTCCAGTTAATTAGTATTTAATCGGAATTGGATTTGAATTGGTTTTTGGGTTTTATCGTGAGCGGTGTTTTGAATAACACCTGTTCTTTAACCCGATTAACAATAGAAAGTGATTTTGGGTTTATCGTAAATCGTGTTTTAGGTGACATTAGTTCTTTAACCTAGTTAAAGACAGGATATTGATTTTTGAGAAGATTAAAACTAAGTGGAGTTTTAATGAATCTTTAATTAGATTGAAATAATTGAGAATGGAGTATCACCAGTTTTGCTCCAGGCGATAGTTAAATCTTTAATTAGATTTGAATGTGAAATGGTAATTAATACTTACCGATAACACCGTGGTGTTAGATATGGAGTACTACCAGTTTCGCTCCATGTGATGAATAGGTTGGGATTGGGAAATAAAATAAATAATTACTTCGGTGTGGTTCGCTAATCCCGACTAGTTTGGAAAATCATAATATGGTTTGAAATGATATCCAAAGGAAGATTAAAGAATAAATTTAGAAGTATTTATCTTTGATAAAATTAATGGGAACCTTTCCCTAAGAATGTGAAAATTTGAATAAAAGAATATTCTGAATTGGAATGAGGTGTATGTTGTGTTTATGTAACATTTGTTGATTATATACGCGGGTTATTCGGAAATGCCGGGTTTGTACCCATTCTGAATAACCGATTCGACGATAAGTCGAAGATGAAGACGGTGGTTGAAGACCGGAAGTCTTCACATCGTTTGGGTGATTACTTATGATATTGATTGGGCTGTACACGCAAGATGAGAGAATCAGTTGGTGATCGTCCAAACGTACTTGGAGATCGATGGATATGCGAGGAAAGTGCCTCCGGTTTCGTTCAGACCCAGAACGAACTTGTAAATGGACTGTGTGTCTGACATTGGATTTTATTCTGTGTTGATTGATGTTTATTAAATATACATCTGTTTGGCGGTGGAGAATTTATTCTCTTGCTTAACGCCCTTCTCTGAGACGTACGAGCTCAGAGGTTGTATATCGATGGACATCAGTCGCATTGAGTGAATTGCCTGTGTGGCACGCCTAAGTTGCAAATGATCTAGGCTTCTGTTGAAAAGCAAAGTCATATGGTTTATGATCAAAGCACGACCTGTGTGGCGCAGCTTTGTGTATGGCGTTAATTCGCGAGCCTCACACCTCGGTGTGAGTCAAAAACGAGATAAGGACCCAAGGAGTGCACGACGTTTCTTTCTAGCTAGTGGTGGTGTCAGTGCTTAAACTGGCTGACATTTATATACTTTTCGCCTGTGTGGTTGTTGGAATGCGAGGCGCCTCGAATATATGGTCGATAACTGGCACTATGTGAGCTGACGTACAGACCATTATATAGGTCCTATAGACCCGGGAAACGTGTGTTCAGGAATTGCCAATCCTCAAAATTAAGAGAGGACCGACCTTGGAGGTTCCAAGGGATCGCTGTGTGTGGTCCTGAGGCAATTGCTAGAGTGTCTCGAATCGGAAAGGAGCTTGCCCCTTGCCTCGACTCATGATGGAATCCAATTTCCAATACGTGACTTTCGGTTTTATTTGTAGAGCCTAGTATGGCGACATAGTGGTATGGGACACTTATGCCGTCTATGATTGATACTTATGATTGAAATTGTTTTGACACTATACACTTATAATAGTATCAAATGATTTGTTTTAAAATGTACCAAGCATCTTTGGCTATTATAAGGTAAAAACCCTATCCTTCGGCTTGCATTGCATTGTGTGATGGGACCTGGGTCTTATAATAGCTTCATTTTTCTTTATTTAGCATTGCACTGTTTGTTTATGCACTGGTATTCTTGGGAGGAAACCCGTTCCGTGTTATACCGCGTGGTCCCTTGATTTACCTAACTTAAAAGTAAAGATTAATAATTGTTTTAGTTCTCACACCAGTCACGTGAATGACCTGGAGTTTATTGTTTTAACCTAAACTCTGGGTGCCCCTATTTCCCACACGGGCAGCTAGTAGTTTTGGTTTTGCAGATTTATATTCACAGGATCCTGGTTTATAGCTGAAGTGATATTCAGAAAGCTCTGTATCCGCGTATTTCTTTCAGTTATGTTTTGTATTCTTTTTCCGCTGCTATGTATTTAAATGTAATTTAAATCTCTGATATTTCTCAAGTGTATTTATTCATACTCTGTATATTCTTGTATCCTGATGGAGTTGTTGTAATATGCAATGAAATGTTCTTCTGTTTGCGTTCTGATTTGTCGTGTTCTCAAAACGATCAGGGGTTTTAAACGGTCTTGGTCGGTTTAACAATCGATTCAGATCGAGCGAAATTCCTTACCGTTACAATATTGTATGGTAAATCCGTTTATTAAATAAACTCTAATTTTATTGTTGCCATTAATGTATATAATTTATGTTGTTTGATTTATATTTATACACATTTAAATGGTTTTTAACCGATTTGTCTCCATTCATGTAATATACATATTGAAACTTTTAACTTTAAGGTTTATGAACAAATTTTAATTGAATATGTTTAACATTTGGTTTGAATTTCTATTATGTAAGTAGTTCAAATGTACAGACTTTAAATTTTATGTTTTGATAGAAAACCATGACAAACTTGTGAATAACTATAGATTTTGTCAAAAAGTAGGAAAGTTGATGTTAAATATTTTGAGGAGTTTAGCAGAATAAATTTAAAGAGATAAACCATAAATTCTGAAGCAAAATATGATTTGGAAAGAATTTAGGAGAATAGAAATAACCCATAAAATTAACGAGAGAGCTTCCAATATTTTTTTACTGTTATTTAGTAGATCATAATTGTAGAACAATAAAGGATGCTTGAAATATCTTCTTTGGCTAATAACTTCAAAAATATTTCAGTCTATATTATGATATAACATGTCTTGTAATACTATTGGTTTACAATTTATTTTAAATAATTTGATGGAAGATGCAACTAAAAATACGAATTCGATAATTTTAGATTATAATATGTAGGGAATTACTATTTTATTTTTAAAAATGTTAATCTAATAATAATTCGTAGTTATATATTTTCAGTATACAAGTGAATATTAATTATTTTGGGAGCCTAACTACAATGACCTAAATTTTCTAATATTTTGAAAATTCTAATTTTTAAGAAATTAAAATAATCCCGCACGGTCTAAGATATATGCACTCAATTTTTAATATGGTTTCAAAATGTATGACGGTTAGATAGGTTTTTTAAATTAGCTTTATCAACTTATCAGTTCAAACAATTTTGAACGGAAATGAGATTTGTACACTATTCACCAAAATTGTAAGATTTTGAGACAAGAATTTGAATATGACTTATATAATAAGTTAAGATAAGGTTATTGAGTTTTTGAAATAATAATTAACAAAGGTTATTTTTAAAATCGATAAATCGGTACTAATTTAAAAAGCTAGAAAAATATTTTTTTGCATATGATCTTGGAATTCAACGAAACCATTTTCATCAAATCTGTAGTTGTAAATAATGATATGATTCCAAATTTCAAGTTAATCAGAGTTAGCATGTAAGTGTGCGTAATATGAACGCAGGTTAGAAAAACAGTTAAAATTGAAAAATAACATTAACAAAGCCCATTTTGCCAATGGAATCCGAATTTAACGAGACCAGGACCATTAGAACCGTAACTGAAAACTATAAGAGAATTTCAAATTTAATAATTATTGGGATTAGTATGTGCTTATGGAAGTAGTAAACATACAGATGAATTTTAAATGAAAATTGATTCAAACGATTAAATTAATTAGTTTCGAGCCAAAGAATAATATTTAAAAATATAATAAAAATAAAATATAGTTGTCTAATGTTGTGAAAATGTTTTTAGAATGTAAATTAATTTCTGCAAGCATTGATACGTCATTATACAATGTTTAGTAGTGCAATAAGTTATAAAGGATTAATAGTCAATTAGAGCTCGTTTTAATTAATAAAATCATAAATAAAATATATTTTAAATTTTTCTTACATATAATCGAAGAGCATGCAAAACTGTTTAATATGCCTAGAAAATACATTCGATATTGTTTGCGTAGTTTTGTTAACAAGTTGCATGAAACATTGTATGAATATAAGCTAATTGGCTTATATGTCTTCCTTGGTTTGCACTATTCATTTAGGAGTAAGTTGTTTCGTTTTGAGATTTCATCTTCCTATGCTCCCTAAGTATGCTTTCTCTCCTATCTTAGATGCTCTACACCTCCATGATCCATGTACTCCAAAATCCTATGAAAGGAGCATACCTTCTTTTTCCATTTCCTTTCTTCTCTTCTTCCTTCCTCCTTTCCTTCTCAACAATGGCCGTTGGCCATCGCCACCCACAACCCCTATGGCAGCAACACCTATGCCTCTCCCACTGCTTAAGGCCTCCCTTGTACCCCCTCACCCCTAGGCCCCATTAACCTCCAATAACCTTAAAATGCCTTAAAACCCCTTAAAACAACTAAAACCCCCCTTCTTTTCACCTCCTCCACCCCAAACCAGGCAGACCCACACCTAAACAACCCTTATGCCATGTCTTCATCCCCCATGTATCTCAGAAAGTGGACCATACCTCATCTTGAACCCCTTAGAACCCCGAAACTCTGTCCAGTTTGCTACAAAAACCAAATGTACAACCATTTATTCGCCGGCCAAATTCTGAAACCCCATAACATCGATCAATTCCTTAGTTTTCTTCAAAAATATTTCGGTGATGCCGGAATGCTGCCGATGTAACACCCCACGTCCATTAATGTCACTCACAAAGGGAATGCATTAACTTCCATGGAGGTTTTAAGTGAATATAGAACAGAAAAATTACAACAAGACAGATAATAAGTAGTACTTGGAAATCTAAAACTTCATTTTATTGCAGCTGAATTTAAACATGTTTGTTACATCATAAAACCATAAATCAGAGTCAAGTACAATATCCATCTTGCTAAAACGAAATACATAACCCCATTACATAAATAGCCATTAAAGAAGATAACAAGCTAGACTTTACTTCAGCGGTCCAAGCTTTCCCAAAGAGATAAAGCAATCCAATCAAACTCCACTAGAGCTGGGTCCACCCTGAGGACCTGGAGGGGGAAAAAGGATAGAAATAGAGGGGGTCAGACATAAAGTCTGGTGAGTATGATAATTCTAACAATACTATTATCAAAGTAACTAGACTAAGGCATAAGCTGGAAAACAAGGAAATGTCTATGAACTATTGGGTATGGAAGAGCAGATAAAGATAACGTTAAAGGCACACCTAATTACTAACGAATAATAACTACACTATACCACACCAGTCACCCTCAAATTTGATCCCACTTGCTTCACTAAGAAATTATATAAATGGCCTTCCGTACCCCTAGCTGACTACATAGGTGCCGTCTGCCCCTATCTCCACTAGGTGTACCCCACTACCCACTTTCGATCGGCTCCCTACTCGTAGATACTCGTGCTGGCCCCACAGTGGGGTGTATCACTCCCCTAAAGTGGCAACCCGATACAACTTGAGAATGCACGGCTTATACCTACACGATGCAACAACAACTTACCAACCAGCCCGGGTCCACACACGCATATGAAACCCGTTGGACTTGCGTTGCCACCGCTCCACGTTTTGGCCTCTTATAGTCAAGCCCAGCATGCGTGTCCCGTCCTCGATTTGGGTCGAGCCCACAAAGATACGTTTGGGATACTGGTTGAAATGGGCCCCCACAAGCTACCTACCTAAGCTTGTCCACTAGTATATCCCACTTAACCCTCTTAGTCATGTTCATTTACATGTGTGTTTGGTTAAGTCTTACTAATCGTATTTCACATGCCACTAAGGGCACCCACTAGATTCCTCATGCCACCCAAGGTACCTACTTAACCCCCATGTCCCACCTTACATGTTTATCTGGTTAAGTATTTCTTAATTCATTCAGGCCATAACCTCATAAAGACCTCTCACATTAGACTGACATTTATGGCAGCTGGATTTGTCGGGCGGGTC
The DNA here is from genome assembly GCA_030737875.1 of Allium sativum. Classification (NCBI taxonomy): domain Eukaryota; kingdom Viridiplantae; phylum Streptophyta; class Magnoliopsida; order Asparagales; family Amaryllidaceae; genus Allium; species Allium sativum. The sequence goes on along the minus strand of CM060913.1, from coordinate 470,269,065 downwards.
CGGGCAGTCTTACACCATAAAAGAGTCCAACCTCGTGTCTTTACAACTGTTATGCTTTAGTTTGGGCATAGGACCTCTCATATTGGGATGACATTTGTGACCACTGGATTTGCCGGGCGGGTCCGGGCAGGTTTACGTCACAAACGAATCCAACCTCGTGTCCTAAGCATTGATTAACACTTATAATCTTTTACCCCAGTTTTAATAATTCCCTATTCAAATTTTGATTAAGTCCGATTTTATTGATGTCCATAATTGACTCAATTGTGGCCATCCATTCATGGCATGCAAAATCATATCAATTGCACCCCAACTTCTTAATATTAAATCCTTAATATAACCCCTACCCCACGTTATACGTTCGCTTGTTCGACGCAAAATATACGTTAGACTCGAACAGTCTAACTCATAGCACAAAGATAAATTATCACAACATATAGACAAATAAAATAATCTAATCATAATAGGGGTGAAACTTGCATAAAACTACACATGTTAAGGATCTAAAGGTGTCAACTTGTTTGGTAAAATGTCACAACTTAAATGATATGATCATAACCCAAATTCATGTATAAACTTGCATATGGGGTTTTATGCAACATAATGATGGTGTGAACTAGCATCTAATACATAGAATTCACATATGTCATAGCATAATTCTAGATGTCATAATTCTAGATCTAAATAGATGTCATGGCATATGTTCACAATCTTTACTAATCAATCTAAACTTGCATACATGATTTGTCATCAACATAGCCAAAATAATATCAACATTATGACTTGATTAACATGAACTAATTAGCATAGATAATAATATCATGACTTTATGACATGTATGATTTATCATAATTTAGCATAGAAAATCACAACCTGTACAATATCATCATAGCATGATTTACAACATATAGGATGTCATCATCACATAACATAGGATTTACAACATACATGATAGCATAAGGTTTACAACAACATATATGACAATTCACATCATTCACTTATAATCCGTTCATAACTTAATCTAATTAGTTTAATAATAATCTTGTTAAGATCATCATACTCACAATTAGAAGAGAAAGAGAGTCTTGATTTGCTTTAGAGTTGAGTAGAACTAGGGTTTTTGATTAGCTTTTCTTCCTTCTTAGTTGGCGGCGGCTACACTGAGTTCCATGGTGGCGGTATGACGGTGGCTATTCTATTTTTCATGTGAATTAGAGTGAGAGACTACCTAGGTATTTATAGAGTTTAGGGTTTATTTAGACCGTCAGATCAACTCAGAACTAAACTGAACCGTTTAATTTGCCAACTCATCCCTAAAGACACATCAGCCAAACCCTAGCCGCCTGGACATGTCGACACCCAGGTCGACTACCCAGTCAACCTGGGGGGGGGGGTGGTGTCGACTGCCCAGTCAACTCCCCAGTCGACTCCCCAGTCGACCTGGGGTGCTGGGCGGGAATTTTCCTGCCTAGCCTGTTTGACTTCGAATTTTGAATTTTAAATTTCTGAAATCTGTTTTGAATTTGCTGAAACTTCCGATGGCCATAACTTCTTCATACAAAGTCCAATTCACGCAAACTCGGACTCTATTTCAACCAGAATTCCTAGACGAACACAATGGCGCAACCCGTTTCCCACAATTCTCACGTCTGAGATTAGTTATTCTTCAAATTTGTGAATATTAATATTAACAGAATTACGGGGTGTTACATTCTCCCCTCCTTAAAGGATTTCGACCCCGAAATCTTTATGTCAAGAAGAATGTATATCCTAACATCCAATCATCCATCTACTCAACCATCAACCACAGGCATCCATCGTCCTTATAGACTTCTAATGCTTTCATGTTTAAATGCATAGTGTGTGTATATGTCCATATCTAATGCAAAATCAGGCGGTCCACTGATTCAGTTGACCTCCTTAATGCAAATCATGATAGTGCCATGAGTCCATTATGTATGCAAAAGTTCCTTAATGCTACATATTATCTCTATATACGTGCACAATCATTATGTAAATGCAGCATCCATATGATAATACAATCATCATTCATCCATGTTATTAAATACAGCCATTTATATGCAATATGCAGTATGAAGTGACTGAGCCGATCTAGTACCTAGCAGTGTGTGTATATGCGTCCTCGAGCCACCACTAGCAAACACTTGCATCCACTTTGCATCCATCATACATAACATGTCTCAAACACATGTTTCAACCATAGGATTATCCTAACTAAAGGTCAAGAATACTAGCGAGAGGACACACTAAAGATAAGATAAGTACGAGCTAAGCGATAAAGGAGAAATTAAAAGACATACCCTCAAAAAGAAAAGGGTACAACGAACGCATCTTCTCTTCCGTCTCCCAAGTAGCGTTGCTCTCATCATCTCCCCATTGTACTTTGACTAGTCTGACCTCTCGATTTCTCAGCTTCTTAATCTCTGACCCAAGAATGCATGTAGGAGCTCATCGAATCGTCGCATCACGCTCTATATCCACCTCTCTAAGCAAGCTCGGCTCTACCACTTCCGCGGTCTCGTGCAAGCACTTCCTCAAATGTGACATATGGAATACGTCATGTACACCACTAAGTCTCTCAGGCAACTCCACTCTATACGCCATCTGTCCAATCTTCTCCTTAATAGGAAACGGCCCTACGAACCTTGGTGCTAATTTCCCAACGGACCCAAAGCGAACAACGTTCCGTAATGGAGACACTTTGATAAAGACCATGTCCCCAACTTCAAACTCAAGATCTGTCCTCCTCTTATTCGCATAAGATTTTTGCCTATCTTGTGCTGCTTTCATCCTCCTTCGAATCAAGTCGATCTTCTCCGAAGTCTCCCTAATCATATCGGGCCCAAGTAAGATCTTATCCGTAGATTCCCACCAACATGTAGGTGAACGACAAGGTCATCCATAAAGAGCTTCGAAAGGTGCCATGCCAATGCTGGACTGGAAGCTATTATTATATGCGAACTCTACCAATGGAAGATGCTCTTCCCATGTTCCCCCAAAGTCTAGGATACATAGCCTCAAAAGATTCTCTAGAATGTGATTCACCCTCTCGGCCTGGCCATCCGTCTGAGGATGATATGCGGTGCTCAAACATAACTGAGTCCCTACAGCTTCTTGTAAGCTCTTCCAAAATTCGCTAGTGAAAATAGGATCGCGTCGCTCACTATGCTAGAAGGAACACCGTGCAAACGAACTATTTCTCGAACGTATACAGAAGCTAACCATGGAGCAGTCCTGTTACTCTTCACGGGGATGAAATGGGCGCTCTTAGTAAGTCTATCTACTATAACCCAAATCCCCGTATTACCCTTCCTTGATCTTGGTAATCCATCCACAAAATCCATCGAGACACTTTCCCACTTCCATAGTGGAACCTCCAATGGGTGAAGCAACCCACCGGGTTTCTTTTGCTCCGCTTTTACTTGTTGGCACACCAAGCATCTAGCGACATACTCGGCCACATCCCTCTTCATACCGGCCCAAAAGTAAACTCGTCTCATGTCCATGTACATCTTGTCCCCGCCGAGATGAATGGTCATCTTCGAACGATGTGCATCATCAAGAATGGTCTTCCTTAGGTCATCGTCTTTTGGTACACAAAGTCTACCGTCCCTACGTAACCAACCCTTATCATCTAGGGTATACCAACGGAGATGGCTTGATGACTCCCCTCTTTTGAGCTTTTCTACTAACTCAACCAACTGTGGGTCGTCTCGCTGTGCCTCGCCAATCCGTCCCAAAAGCGTAGGTCTGACCTCCATGGATGCTAGCAAACCGGGTACAAAGTCAACGGAAGGTGTAAAGTCAAACGTAGAAATGAACTCTAAACTTCGCCGCTCAACAAACAAAGGACTTAAGGATAATTTTTTTCTACTTAAGGCATCTGCCACCACGTTACCCTTGCCAGGGGTATATGCTATCTCGAAATCGTAGGACGCTAAGAACTCCATCCACCTTTGCTGCCTTAAGTTCAAGTCCTTTTGAGAGAACAAGTATTTTAATGATTTGTGATCAGTGAATAATTCGAATTTCTCGCCAAGAAGATAATGATGCCAAGACTTAAGCGCGAAAACAATAACGGCCAACTCTAGGTCATGTGTAGGGTAATTTTTCTCATGCGCTCTCAACTGCCTTCCACCATAGGCTATTACCCTGCCCTCTTGCATTAGGACTGCGCCTAGACCTGTCCCACAAGCATCGGTATAAACGGTAAATGGCCTACTCCCATCTGGGAGTACTAAGACTGGAGCTGAGGTCAAAGCTCTCTTTAAACGTTGGAACGCATCATCACAATCTACGTTCCATGTGAAAACTAGGTTCTTCTTCGTCAAGCGTGTTAATGGAGCTGATATCTTTGCGAAGTCATTGATAAACTTCCTATGTAGCCAGCTAACCCCAAGAAACTTCTCACTTCGGTAGCATTTTTAGGGACCTTCCAATCTTGGATGGCCACCACCTTTGCAGGATCCACAGCTATCCCTTCTTTGGAAACCACGTGCCCTAAGAATCGTACTTCCTTCCTCCAGAAGTGACACTTAGAAAATCTAGCTTTAAGGTTATGCGCTCGTAGGGTCTCCAACACTTCCCTAAGATGTAGGGCATGCTCTTCTTCATCCTTAGAAAAGATCAGGATGTCGTCTACAAAGACTACCACGAATTTGTTAAGGTACTCCCTAAACACACTACTCATCAGATCAACAAAGTATGCGGGGGCGTTTGTCAAACCGAAGGGCATCACTAGCCATTCATAGAAACCGTACGGAGTCCTAAAGGCAGTCTTGTCTATGCTATCCTCAGCTACTCTCAACTGATGGAAACCAGTGGCTAAGTCCAACTGCGAAAACACTGAGGCGCCAACTAACTGATCGAAGAGATCGTCAATCCTCGGCAGTGGGTGTCTGTTTTTCTTATTAAGCTTATTAAGTTCTCTATAGTCCACACAAAGTCTAAGGGACCCATCCGCCTTCGTGGCAAATACTACTGGAGCACCCCACTCCGATATACTTCGTCTTATGAACCCCTTCTCAAGCAACTCCTTCACTTGCTTATCGAGTTCCCTCCTTTCACGTGGAGCCATGTGGCGTACTGGCAAAGACACTGGTTTTGCATTATCCACAAGATATATTCGAAAATCTATCTCCCGCTTCGGAGGCAAGCCGTTCACCTCCTCAAACACATCCGAGTATTCTCGGACCACTCAAACAGATCGTAGATTTTCCACAGACGCATCAAGCGATTCTAAATAACTTAGCATAACGGAATTTATGGGATTACAAAAGATTTCGAGAGTGTTGCCAAGGTGAGTCATGAGCCTAACTACTCTCCTTTCACAATCAAGAACGGCCACATTTCTGGATAACCAATCCATCCCTAAAATTAGCCCATAGCCCGTGAAGCCTAACACATAAGCATCACATCTAAACTCAACGCTAAGTATAGAAATTTTCAAATCCAAACACATCATGGACAAATAAGCTAAGCCCCCAATTGGATTCGAAACAACTAGGGGATCCTCTACTAAACTGGTGTTTAAGTGCAGTGATTCAACTGTTGACGTAGAGATAAACGAATGCATTGCGCCCGAATCGAATAAAGTACGGACAGGATGATCAAACAGAAAAACTAAGCTTTCAACAGAAATGGTTCTACCTCGTTCTTGCAGCAGTGGGACCGCGAGAGCCTGAACTTGTCCCCTTGCCTGCCCTGGTGCCATAAGAGCCTGCACCTGTCCTCCCGAGGTAGACCCTGCCCTCTGCCCCTTCTTTGGGCAGTCCTTCACTAGATGTCCCGCTTCGCCACAGTGAAAACAGCCAGTCTTCTTTTTCTTTCGGCAATCCTTGCTGAGATGGCCTGGTGTCCCACAGTTAAAGCATTTCTTCTTTCCCTTGCCATTATTGTCTTTACCACCCTTCTTGTTTTGCTGTTGTGGTTTCTTCTGATCCCCTTTCTTCTCGGGTGCCTTATCAGCTTTAGTGCCTTTCTCCTCGTGCATGAGTGCCATGTCTACTAGCTTCTCAAAGGTGACCCCCATAGGGATGTGGGTCATAGCCAACCCTTGCAATGGTTCATTCAATCCATTAACGAACCTCAGAGCCTTCTTCTCCGGCATGTTCACTAAGTCCAAGCCAAACCTTGCTAACTGATTAAATTTGTTGACATATTCTTTCACTGATGAGCTTCCTTGCTTCAATGTCAAGAACCTTTCCATATATAGATTCTCTTCTGCCCTAGAGAGAAACTTCGCCTCAAACCTACGCTTGAAATCCGCCCAAGAATCAACAGGACGCTCCCCATTAGTGACCTCCCACCAAAACGAGGCCTTTCCCTTCATTCACCAAGCTGCTAATTTGACTTTCCTCCCTTCTTCTACTTTAAAGATTTCTAGCAATTCTTCCACCGCCTTAAGCAAATCTCTAGCTTCCACAAACGTTTCTGACCCTTAAAAAGGTTTTCCACCCATAGCCTTAAATTCTTTGCACGTCTTTGCAAATGTATCAATGCGAGGAGGAGGAGGAGCGGGTGCAACTGGTGGTGGAGGAACATTGGCTGGACCTGCAGCGGCCCTAGCCTCTAATAGCCTCCTATACCATCCTGGTATCGTTACACCATCCGGAAGGTTAAGATCTTCAGCCACGCTGAAACGAAAAAGGAAAGATTCAAAATGGAGAATTCGAAAGATAAAGATATGGCTATTGGGGATTATGTTTTTCATAAAAACTTTCCTCTTTAAATTACTCATTAAGACATGTTTTTGAAAACGCTTCTTCCAAAAATACTTTAGAAAAATAGTTTTTGCTAAAAAAATTATCTGTTCTGGTAAACTTAAGCTCTGATACCACGTGTAACACCCCACGTCCATTAATGTCACTCACAAAGGGAATGCATTAACTTCCATGGAGGTTTTAAGTGAATATAGAACATAAAAATTACAACAAGATAGATAATAAGTAGTACTTGGAAATCTAAAACTTCATTTTATTGCAGTGGAATTTAAACATGTTTGTTACATCATAAAACCATAAATCAGAGTCAAGTACAATATCCATCTTGCTAAAACAAAATACATAACCCCATTACATAAATAGCCAATAAAGAAGATAACAAGCTGGACTTTACTTCAGCGGTCCAAGCTTTCCCAAAGAGATAAAGCAATCCAATCAAACTCCACTAGAGCTGGGTCCACCCTGAGGACCTGGAGGGGGAAAAAGGATAGAAATAGAGGGGGTCAGACATAAAGTCTGGCGAGTATGATAATTCTAACAATACTATTATCAATGTAACTAGACTAAGGCATAAAAAGCTGAAAACAAGGAAATATCTATGAACTATTGGGTATGGAAGAGCAGATAAAGATAACGTTAAAGGCACACCTAATTACTAACGAATAATTACTACACTGCACCACACCAGTCACCCTCAAAGTTGATCCCACTTGCTTCACTTAGAAATTATATAAATGGCCTTGCGTACCCCTAGCTGACTACATAGGTGCCGTCTGCCCCTATCTCCACTAGGTGTACCCCACTACCCACTTTCGATCGGCTCCCTACTCGTAGATACCCGTGCTGGCCCCACAGTGGGGTGTATCACTCCCCTAAAGTGGCAACCCGATACAACTTGAGAATGCACGGCTTATACCTACACGATGCAACAACGTCTTACCTACCAGCCCGGGTCCACACACGCATATGAAACCCATTGGACTTGCCGCCACCGCTCTCCGTTTTGGCCTCTTATAGTCAAGCCCAGCATGCGTGTCCCGTCCTCGACTTGGGTCGAGCCCACAAAGATACGTTTGGGATACTGGTTGAAATGGCCCCCACAAGCTTCCCACCTAAGCTTGTCCACTAGTATATCCCACTTAACCCTCTTAGTCATGTTCATTTACATGTTTGTTTGGTTAAGTCTTACTAATCGTATTTCACATGTCACTAAGGGCACCCACTAGATTCCTCATGCCACCCAAGGCACCTACTAAACCCCCATGTTCCACCTTACATGTTTATCTGGTTAAGTATTTCTTAATTCATTCAGGCCATAACCTCATAAAGACCTCTCATATTAGACTGGCATTTATGGCAGCTGGATTTGCCGGGCGGGTCTGGGCAGTCTTACACCATAAAAGAGTCCAACCTCGTGTCTTTACAACTGTTATGCTTTAGTTTGGGCGTAGGACCTCTCACATTGGGCTGACATTTGTGACCACGGGATTTGCCGGGCAGGTCCGGGCAGGTTTACATCACAAACGAGTCCAACCTCGTGTCCTAAGCATTGATTAACACTTATAATCTTTTACCCCAGTTTTAATAATTCCCTATTCAAATTATTAATTAAGCCCGATTTTATTGATGTCCATAATTGACTCAATTGTGGCCATCCATTCATGGCATGCAAAATCATATCAATTGCACCCCAACTTCTTAATATTAAATCCTTAATATAACCCCTACCCCACGTTATACGTTTGCTTGTTCGACGCAAAATATACGTTAGACTCGAATAGTCTAACTCATAGCACAAAGATAAATTATCACAACATATAGACAAATAAAATAATCTAATCATAATAGGGGTGAAACTTGCATAAAACTACACATGTTTAGGATCTAAAGGTGTTAACTTGTTTGGTAAAATGTCACAACTTAAATGATATGATCATAACCCAAATTCATGTATAAACTTGCATACGGGGTTTTATGCAACATAATGATGGTGTGAACTAACATCTAATACATAGAATTCACATATGTCATAGCATAATTCTAGATGTCATAATTCTAGATCTAAATAGATGTCATGGCATATGTTCACAATCTTTACTAATCAGTCTAAACTTGCATACATGATTTGTCATCAATCTAATCCACATATGTCATAGCATAATTCTAGATGTCATAATTCTAGATGTCATAATTCTAGATCTAAATAGATGTCATGGCATATGTTCACAATCTTTACTAATCAATCTAATCCTTCTTAGTTGGCGGCGGCTACACTGAGTTCCATGGTGGCGGTATGACGGTGGCTATTCCATTTTTCATGTGAATTAGAGTGAGAGACTACCTAGGTATTTATAGAGTTTATGGTTTATTTAGACTGTCAGATCAACTCAGAACTAAACTAAACCGTTTAATTTGCCAACTCATCCCTAAAGACACATCAGCCAAACCCTAGCCGCCTGGACAGGTCGACTGCCTAGTCGACTGCCCCGTCGACCTGGGGGGGTGTCGACTGCCCAGTCGATCTGGGGTGCTGGGCGGGAATTTTCCCACCTAGCATGTTTGACTTCGAATTTTGAATTTTAAATTTCTGAAATCTGTTTTGAATTTTCTGAAACTTCCGATGGCCATAACTTCTTCATACGAAGTCCAATTCATGCAAACTCGGACTCTATTTCAACCAGAATTCCGAGACGAACACAATGGCGCAACCCGTTTCCCACAATTCTCACGTCTGAGATTAGTTATTCTTCAATTTGTGAATATTAATATTAACAGAATTACGGGGTGTTACAGTCGAAGTCGTTCGGAATCTCTAGAATATCCTATGACTAAAGATAGATGGAGTGGAAATCAAGGTGAGAAACATTGAACTTAATAAGGTCTAGTAAATTATTAACTTGTGTGTATGAACTCAGTTGAATATATTTTGATTGATGATAGTGTATATGAGTTCATATTATGGTTTGACAATGTTTAGGATGATTTAATGCGGCTTAGTATGAAAAAGATTATATCTTTAAGTTAGATTTACATTGTTACTTGCATATATGACCCCAAGAACTAAATTTGTGGACATTCGGATGACTTTGAACCTTAAATGCTCAATGATATATATGTTAAGCTTGATATTATGTATTATATATGGGTACGAACGTAATTAATGTTGAGTACATGTATTGATTGATTGCAGTTAATCTGTTGATTGGCAAAACCATATATGTGTTAATGGTTTAAGGCGTATAAGGGATGAATTATTTCACAATAGTCGTGATTGATGTTATCATAATTGATAATAATATGGTATGTGATTATCATGGTTGTATATGGATTAAAATTATAATTATTAGCCCATTCGTTAAGTCTCCATTTTAAAAAAGATAATCAATTTTAATGAATAATTTATTAATACAATAATAGCTGAAAAGTAAAATTTGAAATTTGATATATGATTTTGGATGGACATAAAGTATAATTCATTACGATGAATGTTTGCAAAAAAAGAAATTGATTTGAAATAATTTTCAAGTAGTTATGACATGTTTAATTTTTTATTTTAAATGAATAGTAACTAGAAAAGTGAAGTTCAGTCAGGGTATATTGGAAAGGTTTTGAAATGATTTCTTTTACAAAATTTTCTTATTTATTTATATAATGGATGTTAGGAAAATTGGCTTTAAAATATTGAAGTTTGAAAAATAATATTATTTAATAATAAAATAATATTATAATATCCATTTAACGGAAAATTTGAATTTTGAGTTAAAAATTAAAAATATAATTTTCAAAATTTTATATATAGTTAATAAACTACTTTAGAAGCAATTTAATTCAATTTTCATTATAATAGAAGTTGGTTTGAATAGAACTCATCACGCAACGGTAGTTCGGGAACTTCGAGCTGTAACTTCAAATTGATGTACCGGGAGATCCGACCATCGATTTTCCCAAAAATGGAAAAGTTGGACTAGAAATGAAAAGAAATTTCAAATGAGAGGTAGAGTTTAAAAATCCAATGGTTAAATCTTTAGATATGTTCAAATCAATTTTGAATAAAAACAGCGCCATAACCATTAATGGCCTGAAAATAGATTTTAGAAAAAGGGCTATTTTTAAATTATTAAAAATAGGGAAAAGTTATGATAAATCATAACAAAAGATTTCAAAGTAATTTGAAAAATAAATAGGAAGTTTCGAACTATATTTTGGGATATTTGCGTTTTCATCCCAACTAGCTAAAAATCAAAAAACAGTGTTTAGTAATTTTAAGTAGTATAAACTTAAATTAGTTGATTTATCAAATATGATTAGAAATAAGTGTTTAGAAAAATATTTTGATTGAGTAAAAGTTTCCAATTTGAATAAAAATTGGATTTGGGTAGAAATGATCTTCTGATATTTGGTATTGATTACCGTTGTGTAGATATTTAGTATCATGAGGGATTTGGAAGATGTTTTACATCGTTATTCCAATTATAGTATTCGTTGATTATGGAAATTGGTGTTGAATATATGTTGATATAATTTTGTCTAAATTCTTATATTTAATATCAATAAGTTAAGGTTTTATCTTAAACGATGTTTTTAATATAATGCTTGTTCTTTAACCTAGTTAAAAGAGAAGATGATTTCTCAAGATTAGTTGAAAAGAAATCTTTATCAAATTTAATTATAATATTTGAATAAAAGAATTTTACCAAAATGGAATAAAACTTAGAACATCTAGTATATCTTAATTGATTTGAAAAATAGAAGAATATTCCCAAATGGAATAAAACTTAGAACATCTTGTATATCTTAATTGATTTGAAAGATGCGATAGTTACTCTAATTTTGGAAACCCAAATAGCTTAACCAAATATGTTAATAGAATTGAACATATGATTTTGGAAGCCTTAATAGGTTAACCAAATATGAAAATAAGATTTAATCTTATAAATAGATTTCTAATTAAAAGCGACTTAGTTGGTGGGTTAATAATCCAAAAAGGATTTAGTTTTAGCGCTAATCATTTCGAAAAGACCGGGTTTTACCCATTTCGAATAATTATATGACAACTAAAAGTCGAAGATGGTGGAAGATCGGAAATCTTCATATCTAATGGACTGCTAGTTGATGCCTAAGATATAGGTGGCTCTAGTTAAGAAGTTATAGCGGCACTAGTACGGACGTACTTGTTGATTGTTCAGATATACACTGGCCTCTCTCCATAGTGGACGAAGAATAAGGTGCTTTCGATTTCGTTCAAACCCAGAACGAACTAGTGAATTGATAGTGTGTCTAATGTTGTATTTTACAACATAGCCGATTGATTTCTATTGATGTTACATCAGTTGGTGGCAGGGAATTTATTCTCTTAGCTTAACACCCTCCTCTAAGACGTATGTACTCAAAGGGATATATATTAATAAACACCGATCATATGTTGTAAATTGACAATGTGTCATGTCGAGTGTTGTTGATAGATAAATCAGAGCTTCTTTTGAAAAGAAAAGATTTGTGGACATGACTTTTGGGCCTCACACCCCGGAATGAGCCAAAAATAGGATATTGGACAACATAGATATCGGCTAACATTCCCATCTAGCTGGATAATGTTGCCATGGTATAGAGCCTAGGCAAGTTTACTTATGTGGATTTTAGTTGAGACGCCTCGTGTGATGGTCAAATACGACTGGGGGAACGTTATGTTCAGGTAAGATCCTAATCAGCCGCGTTTGGTGCTGATCGGCTCTGCCGATCTGAGGGATCAATAGTTAACACTTGGGACATTTGCTAAAGTGTTCCAAAAATAATTAAGGAAGGTCCTTTGCCTTGATTCATAGTTGGAATCCAATTTTCAATATGAGACTTCGTGTTTTAGTTGTATATTATATAGCCAACATAATGGGATGGGGCATTATGCGAGCTAGGATTGATACATTTACTTTGGAAAGTGTTTTCCACACCTAGACATTAATAATAATATCAAAATATTTGTTTTAAATAATATCAAGAATGTTTGTCTATTATAAGCTAAACTCTATCCTCCGGTTTGTGTTGCATTGTGCGATGGGACTTGAGTCTTATAATAGCTTCATTTTATCAAAAGCATGAATTTCGAAAATTGAATCTTGGCTAAAGTCTGTATGATATGGGTAATGATTTGTTATCTTTGATTTATTATTCTAAATATAAGGTTGAAACTATTTAAGTGTTGAGTTTTGTGGACCGTACTCATGTGGAGGAAACTCGTTTAATGTTATACGACGTGGTCATGTGATATGCTTAAATTAATAAAGTTAATAATAACTAATTAGAGTTTCTTATACTAGTCCCATGACTGACTCGTAGTTTATTTTCCCTTGGAAACCCGGGTGCGATTATTTCCACACGGACAATCGAGAGTTTTGTTTTGCAGAAACTTAGGGCAGGTTTCTGAATTGAAGCTAGAGCTATGTCCAGAGTATTAGTTACTCTTCCGATATGTAATGTAATATTATATTTTCGTTGTGCATACATAATCTTGTACTCTGATATAACATTTTTATGATGTTAATGAAAATACTTTTGTTTCGATCTGATGTGTTGTATGCCCAAAGTTAACGTCTCGATGGTTTCTGCCGTTTTGGATCGGACTTGTGTGGTTTATAGTCGATTTGAAAGGTGGAGATTTCAGGGTTGTTACAGTTGGTATTAGAGCTTTGATTTACAAAAGTTTTGAGGTACAACTCATTAGAACAATATGAAAAACTCATCAGAGCTAAGATTAGTAATATCCTAGAAGAGTAACTCATTAGAGATCGTGTTGGTGATGTCCTAGAATGAGTTAAGAGTATTATGTATATGAGAGAGCGTATTCATAATAAGAAATTGAAATTTTCGACAATTTTTGATAGTCGTTAAGTTCTGAAACCTGTTAGGTACAAACATAAAGAGTGTAAGTAGTTACGAATACCTTGTGAATTAAGTTCCACGATTTTGACTAAAAGGTATTAGGCAAATAGTTTAACGGGTTATTATAAATAAATTAGCTTCGTCTTCCTTCCTTTTCGAGGACGAAAAGTTTCTAAGTAGGGGAGAATGTAATGACCCGAATTTTTTGATATTTTGAAAATTCTAGTTTCTAAGAAATTAAAATAATCGTGCACGGTTCTAGATACATACGCTCATTTTTAAATACGATTTCAAAAAGTGTGAAGGTCAGATAAGTTATTTAATTTAGTTGATATACACTCCTTATTTCTAGACGAACGCAGATCAGTTACATAGATAAGCAGGCGACATCTTACTGATGTCCAGTACGCGGAGACAACGAACATCCAGTATATTAATGTTGATTTGATCGGAACATGCTCTCCTAGATCGAGACTGGACAAAAAGAGGGGAAGGTGCATAGCTAGGACCGGGTAGACGCAGGAGGAATCATAGTCCATGGTTTTCACAAAGAAGAAAGAAGAACATCAACTTATCAATTCAAACATTTTTTAGTGGAAATGAGATTTTGACGCTATTCACCGAAATTGTAAAATTTTGAGATAAGAATTTGAATATGACTTATATAATAAGTTAAGGTAAGGTTATTGAGTTTTTAAAATAATAATTAACAAGGTTATTTTGAAAATTGATAATTCAGTACTAGTTTAATTTTTTTTTTTTTTTTGCATATGACCAAGGAATCATAGTCCATGGTTTCCACCTTTTGATGCTGCACTTATATTACTCTCAACCATCCATACTACATGCATTTATCATGTTGAGTTGCACTTGAAAAATTATGCTGCACCAAACATAACACTACTGCTTTCATGTATACACATGCTTTTGCACATTAAACTTATATACTGCCATGCTAGTGTTTCATTTGAACATCTTGCACCACTGTTTGAGCTTCAACTGAAATGATTTTGCAAATTTGTTTTGGCCCTGTCCATATGAATATTGGGTTAATCTTCTTTGAATCCTTGATCTTGGCTTTGCTGCATGTATATTGTCTCGACCATCTTGGTTTCACTTGTATTCTGGCTTTCATTTGTCAAACAGAATTGCCAGCAAGTATGCAATGAATCACACAGTTTTGCCATGTTATACAGTTTACTTACTGTCTCATATTGCATGTTGATATGTACACCCATGTTGTTTCATCTGTTAGCTGTGTATGATGTACACATGTTCATGTCGACTTGTTCATCCTGATTTGAACCTTTGCTTCACCAATGTTTGCTGCAATTTGCTTGGTCATTTTGTTGATGCATTCTTAAAACTGAATTGTTCATTTATTAGACTGCATCGTGCTTTGATTATATGCATCTATATACATATGCTCGGCCATTTTCTTTGTGCATGTGTATTAATATATGTTCATCATGTCCTCATCTTTGCACTGTACCACTTTGCACTGAGTTGAGTTGGTCCACGTGGCTGCTCCTCAGATACATATTGATTGGCGTGGCAGTGCACACATGTATATCTATACACATGTGTATATGCAGCCATTAGACAAGATTCTCTATCCCTGTTCATATACAAACTAGCTGGCTGGACACAGATTAATCAGATCAAGTCATGAAAAATGACGAGAAACACACCAGAAATCTGAGGCAAATAAAATTTTTAAAAATAAAATTTATATTTGCATACATTCCTTTTAAATTCTAGTGCAGTGTACTGTGTGTATGTTTCAATGTGACAGGTAAGAAGATGATGGCTGGCTTGACAAAGAGCTGTGAAGATAGAAGACTGAAGAGATAGTGTTGGTGAATGTATAAAACTCTGTATGAATGTGTCAATAAAAAGGTATGTATATTGAAATTTAAACTGAGTGAATATATGAATGTTGTGGTGAGGAGCTGTGTATATATATAAATTGTACTGATATTTGTAATAAACAAGTTTGATTGAAATAAAATATCATTTTACTGTTGTCAAACGAACTTATCTCTTTTATTCTGTTTATTTATAAGTACAATATTCTGTGGATTGAATAAATACATGAGTTATAAAAAAAATTGTACTGTTTGAATGTTTGAAATATAATATTTAAATTTAAATAAAATACTATATGAATATATGGATGTCTATGCAGTCGTATTTTATTTAAATATAACAAACACATTTAAAATAATATTTATTTTTTTATTATCATCAAACAAAAATCATATGATTGTGTATACAACTACGTCATATACAACAATCTTCCCCTTTTGATGATGACAAACAAATAAAAGATTTTGAGCACAATAAATGGGTCTGACAGTAAATATTGAACTCCTCCTATTTATTAGCTCCCCCTACAACAGACAACCCCCTATAACTGTGCATGAGTCAAATCTATGAATAATAATAATTTTTCAAAATTTAAAATATTCACTCATAAATCAAAATCTCAATCCATTCTCCCCCTTTTGTTATCATCAAAAGGACACAAAATTTAAAATGTAGATGAAAAATGACTAAAAGATATAATTTCAGCTTAAGAGGAAGGACGGTCTCATAAATCTCAATCAGTCAAACAAAAATCATAATAAACTAAGAAATAATGGCATATTTCACATTACAGAGAATGACGGATTTATGGTGAAATTTATAAAAAATGGGGAGAGTTACAAAAATATGATTTCCAATTATTTTCAAAAGAATTTTATAAAATTGAGCTCAAAAACAGTGATGGATTTGGACTATAATTATAAATTCAATTTAAGTGACGCAATCTAATAATCTCATATCCCAAAAGCTATCAATCAACAAATCATAATACGTCATAAAATATTAACACATTTCACAGATTAGAAAATGGATTGATAGGCAGGTTTTTATACACCAAGGAGAATTTCAAAATAATTTCAATTTATTAGCACAATATTTTCCTTTTTTATGTATTTAATAGCACACTGACCACGCACAACCAGAGCTTGGATTTTTAAATTGGATCAATCGCAGCTTAAATTATAAGTTATCTCTTAACCATGCATGACCAGAGCTTGGATTTTTAAATGAGGTTAGAGACACACTTATATGTTAATTAGATTTATCATTTCATTTTTTAAAAGGAAAAACTCCTCGGTATATAAAACCAATATATGGATGATAGAAAATGGGGTAGGTACAGAAATGGACTGTGAAATAAATTTCTAAATTAATTATTTATGAAATATGCTCGACTATACCGGGATCATTGAAAATTATCAATTATCACTAATTCTAAAAAAAAAACATAGTCCCATTTTTATCACAAATATTTCCACTTTTTATTTAAAAAGATATTATTTTTTTAACAAAATATTGAACTCTCCACATTAATATAGAAAACATGATGAATGACTGAATAATGGTAGATAAAGAGGATGGTCGTGAAACAATCGCCAATTCAAAGATATTATAATAAATGTTCAACCATCATGAAAAATCTAAATAAAATATCCTCTTGTTGTGAAATATACTGCAATCACAATTCATCACAATTTCAAAATCTAATAATAATTTTGATGAATTATAAATACAATTCAATTTGGATATTGATTTCAATTTCTGAATGAATAAAAAAAATTGAAAATTGAAAATAAATTACAAGAGGAATTTAAAATGATTTGTACAAGAAAAAAATAGTGTGCGAAATCTATACAAAATGAAGATTAAAACAGACAGATGAGCAAAAATATATGGAACTTCTGATACCGATTGATGTCTCTATTTATGATGATTTTAACAGAACACTGGAGATGAACACGGACATTTCAAAACAACAGAATTTTAATCTCAAAGCCCAAGAAGACACGATTAACAAATCAAGCAAATTAATTTCATCTATCAGATAATGGTATATATTTGATACCAAAACAAGGAGTCTCCTAAAATTTATTTAAAAAAAACAATATCAGAGAAGCACAAGAAAATATTTATGAATCAGACTTGTCAGAAGATGTTTCACAGAATTTCAGATGGTCACAAAAGATGATTCATGATCCCATATTTAAAATAATTGTTTATTTTAAATCATTTGAAGGAATATAAAATCAGAATTTAATGAATCAATCACACCAGATTATAAATTTTTGATTCGAGATATGTGTGTGATTCAGTAAATCTATAATTTCAAATAGTTTTAAACAAACAGATATTCAAACCAAATAATCATGATATAAAAGAGAATTTTAAGATCATATTTTCAAAGAATTTTTCCAATTTATTTCTGACAAGCCCAAATAAAATTCAGATCATTTACATCAAGTTTGAGAGGTATTCATGATAAAAAATAATTTATTTGAAATCACTTGAATCAATGTAAAGTTTGAGATATAATGAATTATTCACACAAGATTGATAATTTCAAATTTATGTGGTGTGTGACATTCAAAATATCAAGTGTTTCAGATGATTTCAAGCTAACTAATTTCAACCATGATGATCATGAATATAAGATGAATTTCTAGACGTATCATTGTAATTCAAAAAAATCAACATATCCAAGCCAATCTGAAAAATAATGTAATTATCATCACTGATAAATATTGGTGTGCTGTAATGAGTATATTATTTCAAGCCTTCCTAAAATGAATTAGAAGAAACTCAAAACAGCAGAGATGTGTTAAATTTCATTAAATATTCAGATCTTCAAAAAAAATTAGAATTCAAAATTAACAGTGTTCAAGATATGACACGAATACATCAATAATGTTATGAATTCAAAAATCAAAAAATAAACTTCAAAACAATTGCAGATATTTTTAAATTCAAGATCTGGAAAGGATTAAATCATTAGATTTTTATATAAATGAAGTGAATTTCCAAAAAAAAATGAATTATACAGTTGGAAGTTTAAGAAAGTCCAAGAAGTTAAAAAGATATGACCGTGACAAATCGAAACAAGAAAGATAAACAGAAGGGACAGAAGGAGGAATAAACAAAGAAAATAAAAACGGAGAATATTTACAAAAGTGATTTTAGAGATCATACCAGAATCCAATGTAACCCAAAATCTCTAACTCAACAAATATTGGCCAAGGAACTGTAAAGAATATAGAAATATAGAACAACTTGATTTCAAATTTCCTTTCAGCACAGCAGTTCCTCAGCCACCTTCGGTACCTAATAGTTTATAGGATCGAGTGGTCTAACAAAATTTGTAAAACCACTCACAGTTGTATTCATATGTTTTGGTACCGAGACTTGTTTGTACAATAAACCATTAGAATTAACTTTTGTACCCTTAGGAACCCAAATCTGTTTGAATTTAAGATCCAAGAATGCATAAATGGATTGTTATAAAACAAATTCTCATCTCGATTGTGATTTAAAAATCCTTTGAAGTTTTCAGAGTTTAAATTTTCAAAACATACATTTCCAAAGTGATTTGAGGAATTTTTTAAAATTATTAGAATTTTGTTTCCCAAAACAATTTGTTTTTCCAAAACCCAAGACCATTCTTATTTCCTGGAGAAAATTGATTTTTCAACAACATATTCGAAGATTTTTCTCCTGTTGAAAAACGTTTTAAACTTGTAACACCCCGCCTCCGCTAGGGTCACTCACAAAGGAATTCACTAGCTTTAGAGGGGCATTTTTGGTAAACATGCACAGAAATATCACAAGACAGAACATATAAAATAGCGGAAGTAAAATCAAACTTTCATAACATGAATAAGGTCTAAAGCCTTTTACATCAGAGTACATCAAAACCTGTCTTGCAATAATAAAGAAGCATAAAGACTTTTTCATAAATTATTCCCCAAGTAAAAACAGTAAAGTAGCCATAGCCAAGAAAAGTCCAAGCCATCCATGATGACCTTCAAGCAGAAGAAGTCCGAACTAAACAACAGTATTTCCTCCCTGTAACCTGGGGGAAACGGAAGAAAAGAGGCAAAATAAAACGGGTCAGTCAAAAAGACTGAGTAAGCCCTATCTACTATTAGCATAAAAACTAGTAAAGTTAACTGACATGAGAAACTGAGATGAACATAAGCATGATGACAAGATAGATAAGCTAAATCAAAATAACAGGATGAACTACTGAACTCAGATAAACTAAGGTGTCATGATAAATTACGATGTCAAGATAAAACAAGGTATCCCATCGTCAGGTTCCTATCAAGTATAATATCCCCAAGATATCTATCACGTATAACATCCCATGGTATCTATCCTGTCTTTTAGCTCTGCACCTACCGTACTAGTATCCCCACCGCATCATGTGTTAACCATGAATGACCCTTACTCAAAAGTCGTGTAATGGTCCATGTCAACCTAGTATATCGCATATATAGGTTACTCAACTCGTATGTTTTATTCCATGTAAATGTTCAGTCCCTTGCCGTAGACCATACGGGCTTTCCCATGAGATTCTATACTACTTTAACATAGTTCCATGATCCTTAAGATCGTTTTGGGCTGTCACCCTATATCTAACTAGGGTCTTTCAACATGAATCATCGTTTGTACAACTAGGACTTATGCTACCTAGGACTACTAGGGATTATGCTTACATATTGCACGTTTTCGTATCTCGGTTTTGGTTCAACCACCCAGGGCCACTAGGAATTACGCTAACCGTCAACCGCGCCCTTTTTCCCACGCATTCACCGTGAATCGTTTTTCCATGACTGTATGCACATGTATCACATCGTGCCATCTGAATCCTGTCACAGGGCAGATCAGGAAATACAGGACTCGGTCGGGAGCTTTCGATTTATCTGTCGATGCAGATGCTAAGGTCTGTTTTTTTTTCTATACGTGGCTATGGTCCCACGAGACCACTCCCTCAACTAGTGAAAGACAAGACAGGATAAATCCTGTATGGGAACACACTACTGGCCAACCCACAATCCTAGCCTTACCGCAACCATAATTAGATAGCAATTATGGTCTTTTGGGTGTTCTCTGCCTTTCCGTACGTACACGCTTGACCAAAGATGGTAGGTAGCCTGACGAAATGCTATCTAGGGTACGACCGTGTATCGTCGACTATCCCCTATCCATCCCCGTCTTTAGGTCGCTCGTATAGCAACCAAGGCATACTCTTGGTTCTTCTAACGCAGACCTTAACCTCTCATGAGCCTAGTATGATCACCTGGCAACTCACAGAGGGATACCAAGAATATCCTCACGTTCCCCGAAGCCGCTGCTTCGTTACCCAGTTCGCTGGAGCCTTTATCTAAATCAGATACTTGCTCCTACTCGTATACTTAAACGATGACCCACCGTATCAGGTTACTCATCTATCTATGAACTGGTCTAAATTTCCTTGACTAAGAAACATTACTTAGTTATTCTTCAACTAAGGTTTACCACTTAGCCTTATTCCCGTTATCCTTGTTAACTACGGTTATCCACCTAATCCTCAGAACTAGGGTTTACATAATGGATTAAGTGTCACTTAAGTTCATGACTTAACCCGTCTACAAATCATGTCAAAATTGGCTAAGTATCCAAGTTCAAGACTTAACCCTACAAACCATGCTCAAGTTGGTTAAGTATATATTAACTTGACCCTATCAAATTACTGAGTCAAATCGGTCAAGCGTATTTAAGCGATTCGTGACTTAGCCTTATCATGTTTTCTCGTTAGATTGGTTAAGTATAGGTTAACTTAACCTCAATAAATTAACGAGTTAGATTGGTTAAGTATAGGTCACTTAACCACATCAATTCATCATGTTTAGATTAGTTAAGTGTTTAACTTAACCCCATTAAACTGCCAAGTGGGATTAATTAAGTCTAGGCTAACTTAACCCCATCCGATTTCCATGTTTAGACTAGTTGAGTCTAATCTTAACCCCATCCATTAACTGTATTTTTCGGTTAAGTGTCATTAAGAAAACTTACTTAACCCTACCAATTTATCGTGTTGGATTGATTAAGTGTTGGTTAACTTAACCCCGTCCACTAGTCATATAAAAATGGTTAAGTGTCATTAGGCAAATCAAGTTACTTAACCTACCCAACCTTGTCATGTTTTGTTAGGTATCATTGGCCTAATCAATTTACTTAACCCATTGTCCATGTCATATTTGGTTAAGAGTCATTAATCAAATTAACTTAACCCTATCATGTGGCATTAATTACTTAATACACCTCAACCTCTCACATTAGACTTTGTTGTGGTTACTAGTTAAGCCGGTCGGTTCCGGGTAGCTTTACACCACAACTTGGTCTAACCTCGGGTTCAAGCACAACATGACCAACTTCTCACATTGGGTCCTATTGTTTGCAACTACTAGTTAGGCCGGTCGGTTCCGGGTAGTTTTACGTTGCAAACTCAACCCAACCTCAAGTTGGTCACTTTCATGTTTAGTCTAGTGTCATGTTCATATTCAAGTTTTTAAGAATATGGGTAGACCTAACTTAATAGGTAAATTCCCAATTCCATAGTATGGGTAGACCTAACTTAATAGGTAAATTCCCAATTTCATATTTTCAAACATACTCACATGTCAACTTCCATGTTATTTTTCAAGTCATGTTTTCAAGTTGTATTTTCATGTCATTAGAAATTACTCATAACATAACCCAACGCTTTTAAACTCGCATATACGTTCGCAACAACATAATGGATTAAAAGAAGAGACTTGGCAAAGGCATGACAAAAATGGATATTAAGCCACAAGTTAATCATGGTGGCAAATGAGGCACAAATGTGTTCATTAACTTGCATGTTACATTCTTAAGCCTCAAAAACATGCATAAACCCAAACTTGGCACATAAGCGAATCATGGTGACAAAAGACATGGAATGATGACTAGTAACTCGCATATATCATCATATAAGGGTTATGACTTCATATGCAAGTTGACATAAAGGTTATGAGGGTTCTCATGTTGCATAATGCAACATTTCAACATAAAGGTTGTAGCTTTTAGCCCACAAGATCAAGATAATGACTTCATAAACTTGCATGACATGATAGCATGTATCATACTCAATGATCAAACCCAAACTTGCAACATGAACATTTAACTTCATAGTTAATATCTAAGAGTAGGGAAAGGGCTTACATTGCTATGAAGGCACAAATCGATTAAATTAAAGATTGAGACAAAGCCTATGCATGCCATCATTCAAAAACCCAAAGATGAAAGCTCCAAATCAATAAAACCCCATCTTGATGAACAAAGGTCAAAGCTTTAGCCTTGAAATCAACTTGAGAAGCTCTCATACTAACATAGGGACTCTCTAATACTCACATGATCATGAAACCTCTCATAGAAATGAAGTGGAGGCCATGAGTGGAGCAATTTTGCCATAGTTTAGTTGCATGAATGAATAATGAGGGTTTAGGGGTAGGTTAGAGGCTTATTTATAGAGATTAGGAGTGATTAGGACCTTAGGATTAACCCTAGCATCAACCTGAACCATCAGATTTCGAACCAGGCCCAAAAACCTAGCCAAGACAAAAAATAGGTGCACCAGGCAAAACTGCCCGGCCACCATAAGTCGACCCCCAAGTCGACAGGGCTGTCGACTTGGGTCAAGCCATGTCGACTCCCAAGTCGACAGGGCTGTCGACTTGGGGAGCCTGGCGGGAATTTTTCCCGCCTAGCCTTCCACCCCTAATTTTCGAAATTAAAACTCGTTTTTGAACTTGAATTTTCTGAAAACTTCGTCGGACCAAAACTTGGTCATACGGACTCCGATTCTCGAAAACTCAGACTCTATTTCGCGTATTTTTCCGAGACGAACGCAATGGCATAGCCTGTTTTACTTGATTCAGAATTTAAAAATGAAATTCTGCCTTGATTCTCGTTTTAACATGTTATCGAAATACGGGTTGTTACATTCTCCCCACCTTTTAGGATTTCGTCCCCGTAATCTCCAAGTTAGGAAGAACATATCCTACCATCCATCATTCATCTACTCAAAACATCATCCACAAGCAACCATTGTCCTTAGACGATTTCTAATGCTGTATGAATATATGCAAAACGTGTGTGTACATGTTCCTTAGCTAATGCTAATGATCAGGCCTGAATAATCTTTCTAATGCAAAATATGTATAGTGCCATGAATCCAACATGTATGCAAATAATCCTAGTCATATAGATACTATATGCGTCCGCAATCATTCATTCATATGCAACAACCGCATGATAATACATTCGATTTCATCCATAAACAAGTATAAATACTCGTGCATATGCAATATGAAATGTGACCGAGTTGAGCTAGTATCTAATGTGTATTCGCGCATCCACGAGCAACCACTTGCAACCATATCAATCATAACATGTTTCAAATACATGTTTACATCCATAGGGTTCTACCTAGGATTCCCTGAAACAGGGTCGAGAAGATAAACAAGACAAACTCCTTACGGGGTTTGTAACAGAAAATAGGACCAAGAAGATGTCCACAAAAGATAGCCTACAAGTAAGCTCTACAGAAAACAGGGGTCAAGGATATACTCCCAAAAAGAGATATCATGCGCGTATCTAGTCTTTGACCATCAAAGTCGTATTTCCTTGAGCTTAATTCCATTGTGCCTTGACCTTCTTTTAACTTCGCGATTTCGTAGCTTCTTATTTCCTGTTTCCATAACATGAGCTGGAACTCATTTCTTCGTCGCCTCTCGTTCCACTTGCACACTTGGCGCAAACATGACTGCGTACTCATGATCTCATGCAAGCTTTCCAAAATTCACTAGTGAATCTTGGATCTCGTTTATATACTATAAGGTATTCCATGTAGAAGAACTTTCTCTTGAAAGTAAACAGATGTCAACCAGGTTATCATGCGCACTTACTAGGGTGATCTCTATAACCCATTCATAAATGAAGTAAACCATCCGTCTTATTGGCGAACACCACTCGATCGGGCTTCAAATTTCCAATAAAGGCATCAAGGGATTCTAAGTAACTAGTCATGACAGAACCTCAAAAAGGTTACACGATACTTCGAGGGCATTACCAAGGCTAGTCAAAAGGTCTAACTACCCTCCTATCAAAACCGAGAGTGGCACCGCCTACTGGATAACCACTTCATCCCTAGAATCCATCCATAGCTTATAAACATAAGCATTATTTCCAAACTCAACACTTGGCATAGACATTCTCAAATCCAAACAAGTCATGTATAAATGGACTGATTCTTCAATAGGACTTTGAGACAAAAATTGGGATTCTCTATTACGCTAGTACTTAAGGTGCAGAGACTCAACTATCGAAGCAGACTTAAATGATACGACAAACGAAGTCCTAACGGGATGATAGAGAAGAAAAGCTAAACCTTTAACAAGATCGTTACCCTCCTTTCGAGGTACCCTAGAAATGAGAGCATACTATTGCCCTCCCGATGATCTTGTCCTTGTCCCATAATACTTAACTATCCGCCCCGTTTTACCATGCCAAAGGTACTTTCTCGTCATGGGTTTCATTGTTCATCTTTCTCCCTCCTTTGAGGACTAAGCCATACCCACAAGTTGCTCATCCTTAAGCTCGTATCCTTTATCCTCTTTCTCACTATCCTTTCTTATAACGCGACCACTGGTCTCTCGAGAACCACCTCCATCGCATGGAAAGCACTTCCGTAGATAGAAAAGACTAGTCGCAGTTAAAACCACTGTGACTACAGATGGAGGAAAGAAAGGAAAAGAGATTCAATTAAGGAAACAAGGATAGTGCTAATGGCCTTTGGGGAATAGCCTTTTTCTTTTAAAAGAAAATTTTCTTGAAAAATGCTTCTTTGTAAACGATTTTCAAATAGTTTTCAGAAGGTCTTTAAAAACTTTTGCCCAGTCTGGTAACCTTCTGCTCTGATACCACGTGTAACACCCCGCCTCCGCTAGGGTCACTCGCAAAGGAATGCACTAGCTTTAGAGGGGCATTTTTGGTAAACATGCACAGAAATATCACAAGACAGAACATATAAAATAGCGGAAGTAAAATCAAACTTTCATAACATGAATAAGGTCTAAAGCCTTTTACATCAGAGTACATCAAAACCTGTCTTGCAATAATAAAGAAGCATAAAGACTTTTTCATAAATTATTCCCCAAGTAAAAACAGTAAAGTAGCCATAGCCAAGAAAAGTCCAAACCATCCATGATGACCTTCAAGCAGAAGAAGTCCGAACTAAACAACAGTATTTCCTCCCTGTAACCTGGGGGGGAAACGGAAGAAAAGAGGCAAAACAAAACAGGTCAGTCAAAAAGACTGAGTAAGCCCTATCTACTATTAGCATAAAAACTAGTAAAGTTAACTGACATGAGAAACTGAGATGAACATAAGCATGATGACAAGATAGATAAGCTAAATCAAAATAACAGGATGAACTACTGAACTCAGATAAACTAAGGTGTCATGATAAATTACGATGTCAAGATAAAACAAGGTATCCCATCGTCAGGTTCCTATCAAGTATAATATCCCCAAGATATCTATCACGTATAACATCCCATGGTATCTATCCTGTCTTTTAGCTCTGCACCTACCGTACTAGTATCCCCACCGCATCATGTGTTAACCGTGAATGACCCTTACTCAAAAGTCGTGTAATGGTCCATGTCAACCTAGTATATCGCATATATAGGTTACTCAACTCGTATGTTTTATTCCATGTAAATGTTCAGTCCCTTGCTGTAGACCATACGGGCTTTCCCATGAGATTCTATACTACTTTAACATAGTTCCATGATCCTTAAGATCGTTTTGGGCTGTCACCCTATATCTAACTAGGGTCTTTCAACATGAATCATCGTTTGTACAACTAGGACTTATGCTACCTAGGACTACTAGGGATTATGCTTACCTATTGCACGTTTTCGTATCTCGGTTTTGGTTCAACCACCCAGGGCCATTAGGAATTTCGCTAACCGTCAACCACGCCCTTTTTCCCACGCATTCACCGTGAATCGTTTTTCCATGACTGTATGCACATGTATCACATCGTGCCATCCGAGTCCTGTCACAGGGCAGATCAGGAAATACAGGACTCGGTCGGGAGCTTTCGATTTATCTGCCGATGCAGATGCTAAGGTCTGTTTTTTTTCTATACGTGGCTATGGTCCCACGAGACCACTCCCTCAACTAGTGAAAGACAAGACAGGATAAATCCTGTATGAGAACACACTACTGGCCAACCCACAATCCTAGCCTTATCGCAACCATAATTAGATAGCAATTATGGTCTTTTAGGTGTTCTCTGCCTTTCTGTACGTACACGCTTGACCAAAGATGGTAGGTATCCTGACGAAATGCTATCTAGGGTACGACCGTGTATCGTCGACTATCCCCTATCCATCCCCGTCTTTAGGTCGCTCGTATAGCAACCAAGGCATACTCTTGGTTCTTCTAACGCAGACCTTAACCTCTCATGAGCCTAGTATGATCACCTGGCAGCTCAAAGAGGGATACCAAGAATGTCCTCACGTTCCCCGAAGCCGCTGCTTCGTTACCCAGTTCGCTGGAGCCTTTATCTAAATCAGATACTTGCTCCTACTCGTATACTTAAACGATGACCCACCGTATCAGGTTACTCATCTATCTATGAACTGATCTAAATTTCCTTGACTAAGAAACATTACTTAGTTATTCTTCAACTAAGGTTTACCACTTAGCCTTATTCCCGTTATCCTTGTTAACTACGGTTATCCACCTAATCCTCCGAACTAGGGTTTACATAATGGATTAAGTGTCACTTAAGTTCATGACTTAACCCGTCTACAAATCATGTCAAAATTGGCTAAGTATCCAAGTTCAAGACTTAACCCTACAAACCATGCTCAAGTTGGTTAAGTATATATTAACTTGACCCTATCAAATTACTGAGTCAAATCGGTCAAGCGTATTTAAGCGATTCGTGACTTAGCCTTATCATGTTTTCTCGTTAGATTGGTTAAGTATAGGATAACTTAACCTCAATAAATTAATGAGTTAGATTGTTTAAGTATAGGTCACTTAACCACATCAATTCATCATGTTTAGATTAGTTAAGTGTTTAACTTCACCCCATTAAACTGCCAAGTGGGATTAATTAAGTCTAGGCTAACTTAACCCCATCCGATTTCCATGTTTAGACTAGTTGAGTCTAATCTTAACCCCATCCATTAACTGTATTTTTCGGTTAAGTGTCATTAAGAAAACTTACTTAACCCTACCAATTTATCGTGTTGGATTGATTAAGTGTTGGTTAACTTAACCCCGTCCACTAGTCATATAAAAATGGTTAAGTGTCATTAGGCAAATCAAGTTACTTAACCTACCCAACCTTGTCATGTTTTGTTAGGTATCATTGGCCTAATCAATTTACTTAACCCATTGTCCATGTCATATTTGGTTAAGAGTCATTAATCAAATTAACTTAACCCTATCATGTGGCATTAATTACTTAATGCACCTCAACCTCTCACATTAGACTTTGTTGTGGTTACTAGTTAAGCCGGTCGGTTCCGGGAAGCTTTACACCACAACTTGGTCTAACCTCGGGTTCAAGCACAACATGACCAACTTCTCACATTAGGTCCTATTGTTTGCAACTACTAGTTAGGCCGGTCGGTTCCAGGTAGTTTTACGTTGCAAACTCAACCCAACCTCGAGTTGGTCACTTTCATGTTTAGTCTAGTGTCATGTTCATATTCAAGTTTTTAAGAATATGGGTAGACCTAACTTAATAGATAAATTCCCAATTCCATAGTATGGGTAGACCTAACTTAATAGGTAAATTCCCAATTTCATATTTTCAAACATACTCACATGTCAACTTCCATGTTATTTTTCAAGTCATGTTTTCAAGTTGTATTTTCATGTCATTAGAAATTACTCATAACATAACCCAACGCTTTTAAACTCGCATATACGTTCACAACAACGTAATGGATTAAAAGAAGAGACTTGGCAAAGGCATGACAAAAATGGATATTAAGCCACAAGTTAATCATGGTGGCAAATGAGGCACAAATGTGTTCATTAACTTGCATGTTACATTCTTAAGCCTCAAAAACATGCATAAACCCAAACTTGGCACATAAGCGAATCATGGTGACAAAAGACATGGAATGATGACTAGTAACTCACATATATCATCATATAAGGGTTATGACTTCATATGCAAGTTGACATAAAAGTTATGAGGGTTCTCATGTTGCATAATGCAACATTTCAACATAAAGGTTGTAGCTTTTAGCCCACAAGATCAAGATAATGACTTCATAAACTTGCATGACATGATAGCATGTATCATACTCAATGATCAAACCCAAACTTGCAACATGAACATTTAACTTCATAGTTAATATCTAAGAGTAGGGAAAGGGCTTACATTGCTATGAAGGCACAAATCGATTAAATTAAAGATTGAGACAAAGCCTATGCATGCCATCATTCAAAACCCAAAGATGAAAGCTCCAAATCAATAAAACCCCATCTTGATGAACAAAGGTCAAAGCTTCAGCCTTGAAATCAACTTGAGAAGCTCTCATACTTACATAGGGACTCTCTAATACTCACATGATCATGAAACCTCTCATAGAAATGAAGTGGAGGCAATGAGTGGAGCAATTTTGCCATAGTTTAGTTGCATGAATGAATAATGAGGGTTTAGGGGTAGGTTAGAGGCTTATTTATAGAGATTAGTAGTGATTAGGACCTTAGGATTAACCCTAGGATCAACCTGAACCATCAGATTTCGAACCATGCCCGAAAACCTAGCCAAGACAGAAAATAGGTGCACCAGGAAAAACTGCCCGGCCACCATAAGTCGACCCCCAAGTCGACAGGGCTGTCGACTTGGGTCAAGCCATGTCGGCTCCCAAGTCGACAGGGCTGTCGACTTGGGGAGCCTGGCGGGAATTTTTCCCGCCTAGCCTTCCACCCCTAATTTTCGAAATTAGAACTCGTTTTTGAACTTGAATTTTCTAAAAACTTCGTCGGACCATAACTTGGTCATACGGACTCCGATTCTCGAAAACTCAGACTCTATTTCGCGTATTTTTCCGAGACGAACGCAATGGCATAGCCCGTTTTACTTGATTCAGAATTTAAAAATGAAATTCTGCCTTGATTCTCGTTTTAACATGTTATCGAAATACGGGTTGTTACAAAAGTCAATTCAAGATCATTTATTTTCGATTTAAGATCAGAATTTTCTTTTATCAGATTTGAACAACGGTTAATGCTGATCTTTCTCCTTTCAGTATCATTTTGTTTCAAAACTAAGTTTTCGTTTTCAAGCAATTTGATTTTGGATTCAAAAATCTCAGATTCAAACTGAATTTGTTTTCAAATTGTTGTTTCTCAAAATTCTTGAATTTTTCAATCTCGTTTTCAAGCTCTTTCAAAACAGATTCATTTTTCAACAAGCTTTCTTTTTAAAAAAATTCATGTTTGGAATTTTTGGTAGTCGTAAAATTTTCAAATTCCTTTTGCAGAAAATTATTCGAACTTAATAACACAATCTCGTTCTCTTTTAGGATTAGTATTTCATTTTCAAGCTTTTTAATATACTGATTGAGATGAACGAAATCGGTTTTCAATTTCGAACAATTTTTACAATCAGAATTTTCAAATTTCCTAATGTTTTCAAGTTTTAATTCCAAACAGTTATTTTTGCTAATCAACTTAAGATTTTTATATTTTAGATTTTTGTTTTTTTAGTTGGAGTTTATCAACGGATTTAGTTAAATCGCACACATATAAACTAAATCTTCGTATGAGAAATTTTCTGTCTCATTATCTGTTGAGTCTTCATTGACTGATCCATCTGAATTCTCATTTGTAAACCCCGTTAAGCAAAAATCTGAAGCTGAGTTGACATTCTGGGGATTTGAGCAGTCGTCAGATTTTTCATATAGCGTATTGAGAGTATCCCAGATTTCTTGTGCAGATAAACAATGACAGATAAGATTAAACTGTTCAGTACTAAGATAATCATATATAATTTTCATAGCACGAGAATTGAAAGTAATATCTACACTATAAAACCCATTGATAACAACATCCCAACATTTAATATTAACAGATTTTAAATAAAATTCCATTTTGGATTTCCAGTTTAAAAAATCTATTCCAGTGAAAATAGTTGGAGATGAACTGGACTGACTCTCACTAGACTGATGACTAGGAATACCCATGACTCTATAGTTAAAGAAATACCTGCTCCGATACCACTTGTTGGATCTAGATTAACCCTAGAGGGGGTTGAATAGGGTTTATTGCAGTTTTACGCTGAGTTAAAAATTTGATGGGATATTAAATAGAAAACAGATCACAAAATATAGCAGAAATAAAAATACAGAAAGTAAATAACACACAAAGATACCCAGCTTCGGCAAAATCCAGCCTATTGCTGCATTCCTAAGGTTTCTACTAGGTCTTATAAACATATCCCGCTTACAATCCCATGTAAACTCGCAGCGCGTTCTCCTGTCCTAACCCTACGCTCAAAACCCTAGATTGGTCCATATCCACTAGACCAGATTTTCACCCTAGTTTTACAAACACTAGTAAACTGTTAGTTAATCCCTAACCGATTCTCCTAGAATTTTACAGACTCTAGAAAACTGATAGATCAAATGCAAACTAAATTAAAAAAAAAACACAAAAAAAAACAACTAAAAACCCTAGGATTTAAAAAGAAGCTCATCCCCCTTATCACTTAAAAACACTTAAGCCCTGAATAACTTGGCCGACCCATTTGTAAATGTTGCATCCACATTTGTTTTCCCCGATCCCCTTTGCCCTGTGGAAAAAGAAATAGCGGCGGCTTCTAGGGTTTTCTCTTTAATCCCAAATCGATTGACGTGATGATAAATTGCTTCTAGAAATGGTTCTCCACGTACTTGATGATTACACCGTTGCTTCCTCTATCTTGCTCGATCAATTTGGTGCTGATTGAATCCCTAAAAGATTATGAGTTTTTCTAAAATTACTTTATTCTTGAAATTGTTGTTATTGGATTGAATTCTTGCCAGTGATGAAAATGGTGTGAATTATACAGGGTTAACAAAACCTAGAACAACTTTGATTTCATGTAAAAAGGCTCGACTGATTTGCATTGATTTTTCATGCATTTACCTTTTGAATTCTCGGCTTTAATTTATGAATCTAGACATGTTTTTTTACCCTCGATTAGATCTTGATATTTAACTAGTCCCTTGCGTGAATATCTCTGGCTTGATATCAGCAGATATGAAACTCTTGCCAAATGTGAATTGTTTCTGCCCATTTCTAATTATTAAACTTGCCAAAATTATTCACAGTGATTGTCCCAATTTATGGAAACAAAAGAGTGATTTTTGCCTTTTAAAATATGTAACATCCCACCTCCGCTAGGGTCAATCACAAAGGGAATGCACTAGTTTTGGTGGAGTATTATCTAGGTAAACATGCACAGAGATATTACAAGGTAGAACATAAATAAAGCAGCGGTAGAAATTAAAAACCAACTTCTTATTATTTCCAAGAAAAGAGTTAAAACTAATATATCCAAGACACAAATTATTCCATTACATCAAGTTCCAAAGAAGCATAAACTTTAGATAACCAAAAGTTAAATATTCCCCATAAATAGCAGAAGCAGCCATAGCATAGCTCAAGACCAAACCGTACATGAGCTGTCAGAAAGCAAGCCAAATCCAAACTAAGAGCTAGTGTTTCCTCCCTGAGAACCTGGGGGGGAACGAAAGAAAAAGAGGCGAAAGGAAAAAGGGTCTGTCATAAAGACTGGTAAGCCCTAGTGATTTTCAGTATGAAAACTAGTAAAGGTAACATGATATATGAAAACTGGAATTAAACATAAGGATGATAACAGAACTGGTAGGGTAATTAAGATAACAAGATAAGTCAAGTCTAGCATCGCATATTCAAGGTTCGCTGCACCATCTGTACTAGTGTTCTAACCCATGTCAAGTATTAATCATGAAATGATCCTTGGCCCAGTATCATGAAGTGACCCATTACGGGGTCCTACGGTATGATCTACTAATCGAACGGCTCCCTACAAGTCCTAGCTTGTCATGTGTCTGTGTCATACAGCCCTATCCTGAAATGTAGTTACCTGTGCTAGGTCCACCATAGGGTGTATCAAGTCCTATAGTGTCAACCACCGACATGAATCAAGCATACACAGTGTAAATCTACGGGTGCCCAATGCCTTCTTTTTCAACTCCGGACTACGTGCACGACCATAGTCCGCCTGAACCTACAATGGCACACCTACTCAGCCGTCGTTGTGGTCGGTTACAATCAGCCCAGTAATCGTGCCCCACCCTGCCTAGTCCCAGGGTATCGTGATACATCTAAGTGGGTTACTGCTGAAAAGGACTGCGTAACTAGGGTTTCTAATGGGTTAAGTGTTGTCATTCAAATTCGTGACTTAACCCTATCCAGATCGTGTATCAAGTTGATTAATTGTGTTCAAGCAGTTCATGACTTAACCCCATCAATTCAACGTGTCAAGTTGGTTAAGTATATTCAAGTGGTTCATGACTTAACCCTATCATGTGGCATTAATTCATTAGTGCACGCCGACCTCTCACATTAGACTGACTGTTGTGGTTACTGGATTTGCCGGGCGGCTCCGGGCAGATTTACATCACATCATAGTCTAACCTCGGGTCTTTACGTGCGATATGACCAACTACCCACATTGGATCCTATTGTTTGCAGCCACTGGATTTGCCGGGCGGTTCCAGTCAGATTTACACTGCAAACTCAACCCAACCTCGAGTTGGCCATTTTCAAGTTATCTAATTGTCATGCCCACATTCAGGTTTTCATGTCTAGATTCATGTCAAGTTTTCAGGTCATGTTTCATGTCAAATCGTGTCAAGTTCATGTCCATATTCATGTTCAAGTCATAACAACGTTCATGTTCAAGTTTAAAGCTAATTTATGTTTTACCTAGTCTACCCAAATCGTATTCCCATCGCACGTAAGTTCGAATCGATATAAATAAATCTAATAGGGAATAACATAAAAAGGAACGGGTATAAGGTGGCAAAAGTGATTACTAGCATAGCATGATATGACTTGAAATAAAAGATTAAAACATTACTGGCATATGAAATATTGGCCTCAAACATAAAGATTCCAAATCTAGCAAGATAAGGTACTAGTCAAGATAACAGTTGTCATAAGGTGATAGTATAGTCATAGTGGTGATTGACATAAGGTGACAGTATAGTCATGGTAACGATTGACATAAGGTGATAGTCATAAACTAGTAACCAATAGAAGATTCAACATAATAATATGAGGGGTTTTCTTTTTGAATTACAACATGAATAGGCCCCAAATCAATGTCACAATATATCCAGAAGTCAAGATCCAAGATGAACAAGAATGGATGTACAACAGTCATCATACATAGGTCCAATTTCAATTTACATCATATTCATATTACATTTACAGTTTAAATCTAAAAATATCTGGGGCTTACAGATCGTGGTTCGAGAATTAGAAAAAGAGAGTCGATTGTTGAATCTTTATATGCTTAGTCAAGCCCTAATAGAAGTCCCCAAATCAGCAATTCCCTTAACGCAGTCTCAACTTAGAAGAAGCAGCCCCTCTCTCACACTTTTAACCAGAATTAGGGCAGCATAAAGTCAGAAAGAATTTTGTGTAGAGAGACTGGTGTTAGGGGCTGTATTTATAAGTTCAGGTCAACGAATGTGGACAGAAACAAGGCCAAATACATCAGAAAGAATCCAGCTTCAGAAATGGGCTCGGGCACTAGGTCGACCCCCAGGTCGACACTATGGTCGACCTGGTCCTGGGCGGAAAATTTCCCACCCAGTCCATTCTGAGGTTTGAAATTCGAATTTTGAATTTGAATTGAACTGTTTTTTATTCTGAAAACTTCTAAAGGTCATAACTTGGTCATACGGACTCCGATTTTCGAAATCTCGGACTCGTTTCCAAGAAGAATTTCGAGATGAACGCAATGGCGCAACCCGTTTCCCTTGATTCTAATTTTAAAAATTAATTCTGCCTTGATTTATGGTTATTACACGTTATAAAAACACGGGTTGTTACATTCTCCCCCCTTAAAGGATTTCGTCCCCGAAATCTCTAAGTTAGGGAGGATGTGTCCTACCATCCATCATCCATCTACTCAAAGAATCATCCCCAGGCAACCATTTTCCTTAAAAGATTCTAGTGCTATATGAACATATGCAGAAAGTGTGTGTATATGTACTTATCCAATGCAAAAGATCAGGCGGTTACTAATTCAGTAAACCTCCTTAATGCAAAATATGTTAGTGATATGAATCCAACATGTATGCAAATTCCTAGCATAGTTCCTAATCTCTACATGAGTGCACAAACATTCATCCATATGCAACATCCGAGTGATAACATAACAAGTTCCATCCATGTACAAGTATAAGCACTCATGCATATGCAACATGAAAATGTGACTGAGCCGATCTAGTGCCTAATGTGTGTCATGCATCCACTAGCAACCACTTGCAACCATTTGCAAACATCAACCATAACATGTTTCAATCACATGTTTACATCCATATGGTTCTACCTAAGGTTCTCAAGATAAGATCGAGAAGATAACAAGACAACGTAGATATTAGAAGAATGATACGAAAAGGTTTTCAAGTTTATAGGAAACAGAGGTCGAGAATGTACCCTCAAAAAGAAATGGGTAAAGTGCGCGTATCTTCTCTTTGGTTTCCCAAGTTGCGTCTTCTTGGGCTTCACTCCACTGCACTTTAACTAGCTTGACTTCTCGATTCCTTAGCTTCTTAATCTCTCTTCCTAAGATATGAATCAGAACTCGCCTCAATGTTGCTTCTTTTTCCACTTCTACGTCTTCAAGGATGCTTGGCTCAACCACTTCGGCTGACTCATGCAAGCACTTCCGGAGATGCGAGACGTGAAAGACATTGTGTACTCCAGATAACTTTTCGGGCAAGTCTACCTTATAGACCATCCGTCCAATCCTCTCAGTGATGGGGAACGATCCTACGAACCTTGGTGCTATCTTTCCAACTGCTCCAAAACGAACTACATTGCGTAACGGAGAAACTTTTATAAAGACCATATCTCCGACTTAACTCTAGGTCTATCCTTCTCTGGTCCGCATAAGATTTCTGTCTATCTTAGGCCGTTTTCATCCGTATTTATATCAACTCAATCTTCTCAGAAGTGTCCCTTATCATGTCAGGCCAAGTATAAGTCTGTCTGTCGTCTCCCACCAACAAGTTGGCGACTTGCACGGTCTTCCATACAGGGCTTGGAATGGTGCCATTCCGATGCTAGCTTGGTAACTGTTATTATATGCAAACTCCACGAGAGGAAGATGGTCTTCCCAAGTGCCACCAAAGTCAATAATGCATAGTCTCAAGAGATCTTCTAGTACCCTATTTACCCTTTCGGTTTGTCCATCCGTCTATGGGTGATAGGTCGTGCTCAAGTTCAGTCGTGTTCCCATTGCCTCTTGCAGACTATTCCAAAATTGGCTAGTAAAAATCGGGTTACGATCGCTAACTACACTAGAAGGAACTCCATGCAACCGTACTATCTCTCGAAGGTAGATAGACGCTAGCCCCGATGCGGTCCTCTTGCTTTTCACCGGAATGAAGTGAGCACTTTTCGTGAGTCTATCGACTATGACCCATATACTAGTATTTCCCTTCCTTGACCTTGGCAGTCCATCCACAAAATCCATCGAGATACTCTCCCACTTTCATTGCGGAACTTCCAAAGGATGTAATAGCTCACCGGTCTTTTTCAACTCGGCCTTTACTTGCTGGCACACCAAGCACTTCGAGACGAACTCTGCCACGTCCTTTTTCATTCCAGGCCAAAAGAAAATGCGTTTCATATCCTTGTACATCTTATCCCCTCCGGGATGTATAGTCATCTTCGAGTGATGCGCCTCTTCGAGAACTCTCCTTACTAAGTCTCCCACTTGTGGGACACATAGCCTTCCATCGCGCCTAAGCCATCCCTTGTCATCTATAGTGTACCTACTAAGGTGACTTGACGTCTCACCCCTAATCAGCTTGTCCATGATTTCGACAATCTGTTGGTCTTCCTTCTGTGAAGTCCCTACTTGATCTAGAAGTGTAGGTCTTAGCTCAAGAGATGCTAACGTAGTAATCAATGACTCAACAGCTGGTGTAAAATCAAAGGTTGCTATAAACTCAAGGCTTTTCATTTCAACAAACAAGGGGCTCAAAGTCAACCTTTTTCTACTTAGCGCGTCCGCCACCACATTACCCTTGCCAGGCGTATAAGCTATATCGAAGTCATATGATGCCAAGAACTCCATCCACCGCTGTTGTCTCAGATTCAAATCTTTCTGTGAGAAGAGGTACTTAAGCGATTTGTGGTCGGTATACAGCTCGAACCTCTCCCCTAGAAGATAATGGCGCCAAGCTTTAAGTGCAAAAACAATCGCGACCAACTCCAAGTTATGCGTGAGATAGTTTTTCTCATGAACTTTAAGTTGTCTGCCCCCGTAGCATATTACTCTTCCCTCTTGCATCAGGACGGCGCCTAATCCCGTGCCACACGCACCTGTGTACACGGTAAACATCTTACCTCCATCGGGTAATGCCAAAACTGGAGCTGTGGTGGGGGCTCTCTTGAGTCTCTGAAAAGCAGCGTCACATTCTATGTCCCATGTAAAAGCTAGGTTCTTCTTTGTTAACGTAGTAAGAGGGGCTGAAATCTTAGCGAAGTCCTTAATGAACTTCCTGTAGTAGCCCGCCAAACCGAGAAAGCTCCTCATCTCCGTTGCGTTCTTAGGAATTTTCCAGTCCTGTACCACAACTACCTTTGCGGGGTCCACGGCTATGCCTTTCTTAGAAACTACATGTCCAAGGAACCGAACTTCCTTCCTCCAAAAATGGCATTTGGAGAACTTAGCCTTTAACTGGTGTGCTCTAAGTGTTTCCATGACTTACTTGAGATATCTAGCATGCTCTTCTTCATCTTTTGAGAAGATCAAAATATCATCCACGAAAACTACCACAAACTTGTTAAGGAGCTCCCGAAACACCCTACTCATCAAATCTACAAAGTACGCGGGTGCATTCGTTAACCCAAACGGCATGGCGAGCCATTCAAAGAACCCATCTGGAGTCCTAAACGCAGTTTTGTCAATGCTACCCTCATCCACTCTAAGCTGATGGAATCCTGTGGGTAGATCGAGTTGAGAGAAAACAGATGCTCCCACAAGATGGTCAAATAAATCCTCGATTCTTGGTAGGGTGCCTATTCTTCTTTGTCAGCTTGTTTAACTCACGATAATCTACGCATAGACGAAGTGATCCATCCGCCTTAGTAGCGAATACCACCGGAGCACCCCATTCAGAAATGCTTCGTCTTATGAAATTTTTCTCAAGCAACTCGTTAATTTGTTTACTGAGCTCTCTTCTTTCTCGCGGGGCCATGTGCCTAACGGGCAATGAAACTGGCTTGGCTTTATCAACAAGATAAATTTGGAACTCTGTCTCGCGTTTAGGAGGTAATCCCCTCACTTCATCAAAGACATCTGGATATTCTCGGACCACTCTTATAGATTGCAAATTATCGTCGGACGAGTCAAGAGATTCAAGATAACATAACATGACCGAACCCTTAGGGTTACAAGAAATTTCAAGGGTATTACCAAGGCGAGTCATGAGCCTTACTACCCTTTGTTCACAATCAAGAATGGCTCCATTATCGGACAGCCAATCCATACCTAGGATCAAACCGTATCCCATGAATCCGAGAACATAAGCATTACACGTGAATTCTACGCTTAAGATAGAGATCCTCAAATCCACACACACCATAGATAAATAGGCGGAGCCCCCAATTGGATTTGAAACTATAACGGGAACCTCAACCAGACTAGTACTTAGGTGCAGATTTTCAACAATATCAGAAGAAATAAAAGTATGCGATGCGCCAGAATCAAATACGGTTCGAACAGGAAAATCAGAAATGTAAACAAGGCTTTCTACGGAAATATTGCTACCTCGGTTAAGAGCTGGAGTGGTGTTGAGAGCATGCAACTGCCCTCCAGAGGGTCCTGCTCGCTGGGTCTGCCCTTGCCCCCGCCCT
Organism: Allium sativum; assembly: GCA_030737875.1. Classification (NCBI taxonomy): domain Eukaryota; kingdom Viridiplantae; phylum Streptophyta; class Magnoliopsida; order Asparagales; family Amaryllidaceae; genus Allium; species Allium sativum. The sequence continues at coordinate 470,230,348 of CM060913.1, read as the reverse complement.
TGCTTCTTAGGGCAATCCTTGCTGATTTGTCCAGTATCTCCACAATGAAAGCATTCACCCAACTTCCTCTTCTTCTTTCTACAGTCTTTAGCTAGATGTCCAGTAATACCACAGAAGTTGCACTTCCTCGTCTCACGTGATTTGTTGTTGCTCTTGTTATTCTTATTATTCTTGTTGTTCCCCTTCTTGAAGTCAGCTTTCTTATTCTGAGTCTCATTAGGCTTAACCTCCTTCTTGCTATTCTTGTCTTCCTCATGAAGTAGAGCCATATCCACCAAGCTTTCAAAGGTCGCCCCCATGGGTATATGAGTTAGGGCCAAGCTGTGTAGTGGCTCGTTCAATCCTCGAGCAAAGCGTACAGCTTTTTTCTGGGCTGTGTTGACCAAATCCAAACCGAACCGAGCAAGCTGATTAAACTTATTCATGTACTCCCTAACAGACATATCCCCTTGCTTAAGTGCTAGGAACCTCTCCATATGAAGGTTCTTCTCTGCTGACGATAGGAATTTGAGCCCAAACCTCTCTCTAAAGTCTGCCCAAGTCTCAACTGGCCTGGTAGCGTTGGTGACTTCCCACCAAAATGCAGCTTCCTCTTTCAACAACCATACTGCCAACTGAACTTTCCTATGGTCCTCCATATCAAAGATAATGAACAAGTCTACTGTCTCCTTTAACCAGTTTCGTGCCTCAACGAAGGTTTCAGTTCCAACGAAGTTCTTGTCGCCCATTGCTTTAAAGTCTTTGCATATTTTGGCAAAGGCGGTACCAGGAAGAGGAGGAACCGCGTCCACTGGGGGAGGAGGAGGGTTGTCTTCCGTGCCCACATCGTTGGCCCTGGCTCCTAAGTGCCTTCGGAACCATCCAGGCACGGGTATTCCCTTAGGAAGGTTAAGATCGGCCATGCTGAAAATCGAAAAGAAAAGGGTTCAAACAAGTAAACAAAGGAAAGTGCTAATTGCTTTTTGGGGAATAGCCTTTATAAACATAAAACTTTTCTTGAAAAATGCTTCTTTATAAATGGTTTTGAAAATAGTTTCAGAAGGTTTGTAAAACTTTTTTCCCAGCCCGGTAACCTTCTGCTCTGATACCAAATGTAACACCCCACCTCCGCTAGGGTCACTCACAAAGGGAATGCACTAGTTTTGGTGGAGTGTTATCTAGGTAAACATGCACAGAGAAATCACAAGGAAGAACATAAATAAAACAGCGGTAGAAATTAAAAACTAACTTCTTATTATTTCCAAGAAAAGAGTTAAAACTCATATATCCAAGATACAAATTATTCCATTACATCAAGTTCCAAAGAAGCATAAATAGCAGAAGTAGCCATAGCATACCTCAAGACCATACCGTACATGAGCTGTCAGAAAGCAAGCCAAATCCAAGCTAAGAGCTAGTGTTTCCTCCCTGAGAACCTGGGGGGGGGGGACGAAAGTAAAAGAGGTGAAAGGAAAAATGGTCAGTCATAAAGACTGGTAAGCCCTAGTGACTTTCAGTATGAAAACTAGTAAAGGTAACATAATATGTGAAATCTGGAATTAAACATAAGGATGATCACATAACTGGTAGGGTAATTAAGATAACAAGATAAGTCAAGTCTAGCATCGCATATTCAAGGTTCGCTGCACCGTCTGTACTAGTGTTCTAATCCATGTCAAGTATTAATCATGAAATGATCCCTTGGCCCAATATCATGAAGTGACCCATTACGGGGTCCTATGGTACGATCTACTAATCGATCGGCTCCCTACAAGTCCTAGCTCGTCATGTGTCTGTGTCATACGGCCCTAGCCTGAAATGTAGTTACCTGTGCTAGGTCCACCATAGGGTGTATCAAGTCCTATGTTGCCAACCACCGACACGAATCAAGCACGCACAGTATAACTCTATGGGTGCCCAATGCCTGCTTTTTCAACTCCGGACTACGTGCACGACCATAGTCCGCCTGAACCTACAATGGCACACCTACTCAGCCGTCGTTGTGGTCGCTTACAATCAGCCCAGTAATCGTGCCCCACCCTGCCTAGTCCCAGGGTATCGTGATACATCTAAGTGGGTTACTGCTGAAAAGGACCGCGTAACTAGGGTTTCTAATGGGTTAAGTGTTGTCATTCAAATTCGTGACTTAACCCTATCCAGATCGTGTATCAAGTTGGTTAAGTGTGTTCAAGCAGTTCATGACTTAACCCCGTCAATTCATCGTGTCAAGTTGGTTAAGTATATTCAAGTGGTTCATGACTTAACCCTATCATGTGGCATTAATTCATTAGTGCACGCCGACCTCTCACATTAGACTGACTGTTGTGGTTACTGGATTTGCCGAGCGGTTCCGGACAGATTTACACCACAACATAGTCTAACCTCGGGTCTTTACATGCGATATGACCAACTACCCACATTAGATCCTATTGTTTGTAGCCACTGGATTTGCCGGGCTGTTCCGGGCAGATTTGCACTGCAAACTCAACCCAACCTCGAGTTGGCCATTTTCAAGTTATCTAATTGTCATGCCCACGTTCAGGTTTTCATGTCTAGATTCATGTCAAGTTTTCAGGTCATGTTTCATGTCAAATCGTGTCAAGTTCATGTCCATATTCAGGTTCAATATATAACAACGTTCATGTTCAAGTTTAAAGCTAATTTATGTTTTACCTAGTCTACCCAAATCGTATTCCCATCGCACGTAAGTTCGAATCGATACAAATAAATCTAATAGGGAATAACATAAAAAGGAACGGGTATAAGGTGGCAAAAGTGATTACTAGCATAGCATGATATGACTTGAAATAAAAGATTAAAACATTACTGGCATATGAAATATTGGCCTCAAACATAAAGATTCCAAATCTAGCAAGATAAGGTACTAGTAAAGATAACAGTTGTCATAATGTGATAGTATAGTCATAGTGGTGATTGACATAAGGTGACAGTATAGTCATGGTAACGATTGACATAAGGTGATAGTCATAAACTAGTAACCAATAGAAGATTCAACATAATAATATGAGGGGTTTTCATTTTGAATTACAACATGAATAGGCCCCAAATCAATGTCACAATATATCCAGAAGTCAAGATATAAGATGAACAAGAATGGATGTAAAACAGTCATCATACATAGGTCCAATTTCAATTTACATCATATTCATATTACATTTACAGTTTAAATCTAAAAATAACTGGGGCTTACAAATCGTGGTTCGAGAATTAGAAAAAGAGAGTCGATTGTTGAATCTTTATAAGCTTAGTCAAGCCCTAATAGAAGTCCCCAAATCAGCAATTCCCTTAACGCAGTCTCAACGTAGAAGAAGCAGCCCCTCTCTCACACTTTTCAACCAGAATTAGAGCAGCATAAAGTCAGAAAGAATTTTGTGTAGAGAGACTGGTGTTAGGGGCTGTGTTTATAAGGTCAGGTCAATGAATGTGGACAGAAACGAGGCCAAATACATCAGAGTGAATCCAGCTTAGAAATGGGCTCGGGCACCAGGTCGACCCCCAGGTCAACACTATGGTCGACCTGGTCCTGGGTAGGTCGACTACATAGTCGACCCCCAGATTGACCTGGTCCTGGGCGGGAAATTTCCTGCCCAGTCCATTCTGAGGTTTGAAATTCGAATTTTTAATTCGAATTGAACTGTTTTTGAACTTGAAAACTTCGAAAGGTCATAACTTGGTCATACAGACTCCGATTTTCGAAAACTCGGACTTGTTTCCAAGCAGAATTTCGAGACAAACGCAATGACGCAACCCGTTTCCCTTGATTCTTATTTTAAAAATTAATTCTGCCTTGATTTATGGTTATTACACGTTATAAAAACACGTGTTGTTACAAAATAAATGTTATTTCTTGCCAAAAATCATCACTTTAATTTCTGGAAATATTTGAAAACTTGTCACTTGATTGAAAACTGTAGATTAACATGTGATGCCTAGTTTGATACCTCTAGTCCCATGCATGAATCAATTAAGCCGATTTCAAGAACTGGGAAGATTTAATTTGCACCAAATAGATTTCCCTGAAATACTTCTTGCCCTTTGTAAAAACTAATTTCCCAGACATATTCTGATTGCTCTTGCCCAATATGAATTGTAATTTGGTGAAAAAAAAATCTGGAAACAATTTTTTTTCATGCACACCTGATTTGTAGCAATAAATTTCTTGCTATTTTTTTTAATCCATGCAAACTTCCAAGGAAATTCATTTATCTTACATGTTCCATCCTCCATTGCTGCAAGCGCATGAGCATTCTTGTCTGCACCACTTGTATATCCGTGCTTTTGAAAGTTGGCTTGCTCTTGAATTTGCTGTTGCATCAAAGAATTCTGTTTGTTTGAGTTCCATGCACACCCTTCCTTGTTTCATCTGCACACTGCTTATTTACATATACACCAAGTTGTGTTATGCTGTTTTGGCTTCACTTGAATCACGTTGCAGTTGTATCATGCTGCCATGTTTTCTAAACTTTGCAAACTGATTTGCAATGTGCTCTCATGCTTAAACTCATTGAAAATGTCTACTTCCTGAACCAATGTATATACAGTTATAGCTTGTATATATTTGTGATAACAGTACCATCATCCATGCTGCATGCACTGTGTTCATATCTTCTTTTGTCACTTTGAACTTGAGGCTGAGTTGTTCCACCTTTTGATGCTGCACTTATATTACTCTCAACCATCCATACTACATGCATTTATCATGTTGAGTTGCACTTGAAAAATTATGCTGCACCAAACATAAAACTACTGCTTTAATGTATACACATGCTTTTGCACATTAAACTTGTATACTGCCATGCTATTGTTTCATTGGAACATCTTGTACCACTATTTGAGCTTCAACTGAAATGATTTTGCTAATTTGTTTTGGCCTTGTCCATATGAATATTGGGGTAATCTTCTTTGAATCCTTGAGCTTGGCTGCTGCATGTATATTGTGTCGACCATCTTGGTTTCACTTGTATTCTAGCTTTCATTTGTCAAACAGAATTTCCAACAAGTATGCAATGAATCACACAGTTTTGCCATGTTATACAATTTACTTACTATCTCATATTGCATGTTGATATGTACACCCATGCTGTTTCATCTTTTAACGATATATGTTGTACACATGTTCATGTTGACTTGTTCATCCTGGTTTGAACCTTTGCTTCACCAATGTTTGCTGCAATTTGCTTGGTCATTTTTTCGATGCATTCTTGAAACTGAATTGTTCATTTATTAGACTGCATCATGCTTTGATTATATGCATTTATATACATATGCTCGGCCATTTTTTTGTGCATGTGTATTAATATATGTTGACCATGTCCTCATCTTTGCATTGTACCACTTTGCACTGAGTCGAGCCGGTCCACGTGGCTGCTCCTCAGATGCATACTGATTGGCGTGGCAGTGCACAAGTGTATATCTATACATGTGTGTATATGTAGCCATCAGACAAGATTCTTTATCCCTGTTCATAAATGTAACAACCCGGATTTTTCGAACAGTTATTTTAAATATTTAATGTAGTTTTAAATATTGAGTTGATAATATAAACGAATTTTATATTTAGTTATTGATTTAATAATCGAATATAATTTAATTTAGAATATATCGAATTATTGTAATTCGAAATAAATCTGAAATCGAAGTTAAAAAAACAAATCAAAACGATTTAGATGATAAGTAAGAATTTTATTCGATATATACGATAATAAATAATATTTTATTATCAAAGAATTTGTGGTTTTCGAATTCAAATTAAATTATATTAATTTAATATGGTATATATGTTGAAATTAAATTTCAGAATATTTAACGTTGAGTTCAGAATAAGGGTTATTACATTGAAATGTCGGTCGGTACTCTAGAATAGCGGTTCGTGATTTAAATTAATGGACCCTGAGATATTTTATTGTGGATAGGTTTGAAATCAAATCGATATCCATTTAAAAAGAATATTTTTTTTTAAATCAAATCAGAAATTAGTGGAATGTACCTTAACCTATAACCTATCTGGTACCATATTTCTTAGTGACGAAGTGTTCTTCATCTATAAAATTGCGTCCCTCTCATTCCTCTTTTCATTTTTCCATTTCTCAGAAAGATTGAAATACCTAAATTAAAAATAGTGCCACTCCATTCTCGTTTAGTCCATTCAGGAAGAAAATGGCCACAGCCTCCAAATTCTTACTATCGAAACCGACCCCCTTTTTCCTTATTCCCTTATTTCTTTTTCTTCAAATTAATACCTATCGAAAGCCTCGTTTAAAGCAAGAAGGATCAAAACTTAAAACTGCGAGCCTCCTATTCCCATTCTCTCGAAACTAATTCAAATCATTCTCGTATAAGGAAATGGGGAAACCGCGATTCGAGTCAGCAGTATGAGGCTCGATAACCTTGGATGGATGCAGTGCAGTTTTTAGTGGAGTACGATTCCAGAATCGCATCATGGTTATAGAGAAAGTAGGAGTTGGAGGCCTTCCTTAAATCGACTTCGTTGTTGAATTTTCGAATGATGATGAGGAGGTTCGGACGAGGTTTGAAGCGCGATGTAAGGAGGATGCTGCGACGGGTTAATTTGGGTAGTATTGGCAATACCGAGTAGTGTAAAAGGGTGTGATGTCCTATTGTAGATCAAGACATCAACTGTTGTTCAGTGGTGCTGGTATTTGGGGAGGGCATCAATTTAGGCGTTTGTCTCTGGGTACACGAGAATGAAGAAGTTAGGTGGCAGGGGTTGCAAAGTCGAGGTGGTGTTAGATTAGGTACTGATGCAAGCAGGGGCAGTTTTCTTGTGAGAAGAACACCAAGGTAAAACATATCTTTTAAATTAAAGAATTTCCTAAAAAAAAGTCTTAGTAATGTAAATATGTAAAACTAAAGAATAAAAATTATTTGCTTATTTGCAATTCGTAAAATCTCTCGTACAAGGTCAAATAAATCGGAAATAGACGTATGATTTGTAGCTATGGGATACACAGAAGGAATGAAATTGGAATGAATTAGCATAAGCTGGAATTTCAATATCTGAAAGTGAACGCTTCCCGATCTAATTCAAGGTCTGAATGTTCGACGGCATAAAATCGCGGTGAGTAATTCTCACTCAAATTTATTTAAATTTATTTTTATCATTAAAAATAAATTGTTGGTTGCCTTGGATGCATTTATAAATTGTTTATCAAAGTTTGCTATGAAATATATATATTAGTTATTTAGGATTGGTTTGTGGTTATTATATATATTGGTGATTGGTTGGATACCCGCAGTACCATTAGCGGATGCCACTACAACAAAACTTGTATTTTATAGCGGCGTATAGCCGCTATGAATAAGAACTATAGCGGTTCCATAACTGCTGTATATGAACATGTTATAAAAAACCGCTAAAAATTTATAACGCTTTATTTGCCGCTATAAAAAAGCATGGTTTTATAGCACAAATTTGCCGTTATGTTATTTAAAGACAATTGCTCATGCTCACCGCTATTAAATATCTGAATCTCAATGAAAGTGGAAATCTTTTATAACACATTATAGCCGCTATAACATATTTATTTAATAGCGACTATATGGCGCTATTAAATTATCATGTTATAGTATTGCAAAAATCTTTTGCAGCTCATATATGCCGCTATAAAATTCGTAGAGCTATGCATATATATATATTACATTTTAATAATAGCAATCAAAATAAATCTTCATAACAATTTAAAGAGCAATGTAAGAACGAAAAAAAATCAACAAATATAACACATATTCATGATAACAAAATAAAGTAGCAATTAACAAAAAATAATTTCAATCCATGAGTTAACAAAATTCAATACATATATTTTCAATCCATGAGTTACCATATTCATGATAACAAAATAAATTATTAACTAACAAAAAATAACTTTTGGCACCATCTCTTCAAGTGCTCACATTCTACTTCTGTTTGCTTCAGTTTTGTCCTGTTATTAGATGATTATTGTTAAGATAGCTAAACATGAAAATATACTTGTATTATGCAACTTCTCCAAATGTTAAAAGGTTTATACCTTGGTCTTCTATTTTGAAACCAGACTTCGACTTGCTTGGGAGTTAAGTTCAACTGCTTTGCTAGTATCGCCTCCTCTTTCTGCACATACACATCATTCTCAAAACTAGTCCGACAACGCAACTTACAACAATTTATTTTCAAGTTTCAGCGTAACTTACATTATTAAGCATGTTATGCTCCTTGAAGCTTTCTTTTAATAATATGATAAGTATAGATGGTTTTTAAAATTACAACTTAAGACGGCTTGGGTTCAAACATGCATAATCAAACAGTTGTAAAAGAAGACTAGTTTTAAGCCTAACTGCCTTTTTTCAGTTACTTTATATTTACAAAATAAGCAGTAGTGTGAAAAGTATCTCAATTTTCGTGCATTTCTCATGGTTAATCCCGGCACACACAGTTTTTATAAAACCTAGCACTCATCTAATTCATATCTTTCTTAACAGACAGTAAGCCTTGGCATGCATGTTATTCCTGATAATTCTACCATCTACAGCTATATACAAACACATGCAAACCTAGCTGGGGATAAAACTATTTTCTAAAGCATTGTAGTTCAGTTGAATGGACAGCATAATAAGCTCAACATTTCCACTAATCACGTCGAGACCAATACAAATAATATATCTACCAACAACTAAGCCTAAAAGCTATCAGCTAAATGAGAAGGTTAATAGTTTTCACTGCATCATGAAACTGATCGTCCCAAAAGTCTAATTGTAGCTTGTAAGCAAACTGGGAAAAATGTGTGCATACCTATATTACAGATACTCCGGTATTCTTCATTATGCTCATCATAACATGCAAGAAGAAATGAGCCATATACCCCTGCAGAAAGACGCAAATAAACGGACAAACGTATAAAATGAACCGAAATTCAAAGCTAAAAAGACATCTAATAATAGTTTGAATTCATATTGTAATTTTTACCTTTACGTTTTCCACGACCATGAAAAGCTGCAATAGGAACTAAATCCAAGGAGTCTTCGATGTTGCAGAATATCATAAACTTATACGAGATCCCTATAATAGTGCATAGAAGCCCATGCTTTCACTTTGAAGTTAAACACGTTACTCATGTTGTGACCAAACCTTTCCATTATATAATCAGGCACCTTACTGACCACTCGCACATCATTCTTTAAAGTAGAAATGAAGTGGTCTTCATCATAAATATCCTTAAATTTGATGTTCATAAAAACCAAATTGCACAAAACAGTCATTATAAATTTAAGACACCACAACAAGTTAATCTGAGAGATCTGAAATTATTATACATCTTAGATAACTTTTTTTTATGTTGTTTTACTTATTTATGTAATTATTATAAATTTAAAACAGCAGTACTGAGTTGGTAGTCAAAATTTGTTTATGAAGTTAATGAAACTGATATTTAAATCAACTTGTTATAACTGCACAATCATATTAAGTCAAGGTAAAAGTTTTCAATGCCTCTATGGAATATGTTTTCGTTATGTATTGAAAACTTAATTTTTGTAAAATTCCAGCCCAAGCCAGCTGGAACTGAACTGGAACGGGAAGGGATCCAACGTGTCGGCCAGCCACATTGAGATATTATTCAAGGCTTGTTTGGTACTGATATATAAAATAACTTATGAGTAACATAAAGAAATTAAATAGTAAAGTACTTACAATACAAGTTGTTTCTAGAATAGGTTTATATGCATACACAAATGGGTCTCCTTTGACAAATGGATGACGTGATGCCTAAAAAAGTATGAAATGCCATCTTAAACACCAATTGGTCTTTTTTTCATATATATAAAAATGGTATAAAAAGTAGATATGGCATGAACCTGCAACGGTGGCCATCTCTTTCCTAATTCTTTACTAATTGGTTACATGAGGAATGTGATTGACCCAATAAAACACCATCCATCAGTGGTACACTATTGTAGGAGTAGTTCCTTCACATACATATACATATGAACATACATGTACATAGTCTGGAAAAATTATAATAAGCATGTTTACACAATTGATAACATCAAGGATTTATTCACACTAACCTTTAGTTCCTCCTCTGAGAGGGTTTTCCTGTAAGGATAATTTGCACAAGACAATAGTTTGTTAAACAAAGCTCAAATGGATGCATGCAAATATTGATGTAGGCAACAAAATTCATTATACAGATTACTCCAAATGTTCATCAAATAGAAAGATTACTCTAAAAACATCATTCTTGTTCACACTATTGCTCTAAAATTATATAAAACATTCATTAGTCATATATGTTTTGGTTTATAATATAAATTTTAGATCCAATGGCAAGTGAAGGGCTGGTTTAAATTTGTGTACGGTGATTGTGATACTTCGGTTTACTTACAACCATTGACTGCTAAGTAATTTAGAAAGTTACAACCATTGACTGCTAAGTAATCTAGAATAAAAAGAAAATTAGTACCTTCACACAGTAAAATAATCAATTTATATTAGTGATTGCTAACTAAATATCAGATAATTGAAACTGACTTTCCCTTATATTAAATTTACAAGTGCGAAACCGTGCTACACACACAGACTCAATGTTGTATATGTGTAGTTACAACTAAAAATGACATTTGTTCGCTCCCTAATCTTACCGCACTTTTTAGCAACGAAATGATCTACCATAACTTAAATGGTAGAATACATATTACTAAGAATAAAAAAACATGTGCAATAAGAGAATTTGCAAAATACACACAGTAAATGTTTAATATAAAGACTTCTTTCTAAAAAGTATTTTTGGGTTTCGTCCGCAGCATTAGCCCAGCGGTTAAGGACTTGTGCCGAAGTAACAACGGCGTGGGTTCGAAACCCGAAATGGCTATGCTAAAAGGGTTTACCATGTGCATACGCTATGACTGCCACTTGTGTGGTAGATATCCGCGGACTGGGCTAGGTGCACTAAGGGGGGTTTTACTGCTCCGGTCGGTTTCCCCACTGAACAAATTCAAAAAAAAAAAAAGTATTTTTGGGTTTCAATATAGGTTAATGTTCAAATGTATACCTAAAAGAACACATATTTTAAGGCCTCCATTTGAGAGCTTCAATTCTATACGATTTTAGAAATTTCAAAATAAATTGGTACTAAGTTATATTCAAATCTCACGTGAATTAGAAATTTCAAAATAATAAGAAGCAAGTTCCTAACCAAATGTTTCCATGGTTCAGTTGTCATGTAAGAAAATATGCAAATAGTCGAATGTTTTTGTCGTCAATTACAAAAGTCTCAACTATAGTTTGACCAAGGCACCCATTTATGTCCTAAAATTAAGTTAATTTGAAGATTACAAAATGAATAATAATGAAGAAGGCTAGTTCAGAATTTTCCCTTTTTTAGTAAAAGGGTACATGCCTATTTATAAAGAAAATTTGCATTTTGACATGCTGAACTCATGAGAATGAACAACTGAGATTTTAATCACATGGCATGTTGATTGGCGGACATGTGGCATAAGTGGTATATTACAAAATCTTTATCTAACAACTATTTGATTATCCGAAATTATGTGATGAAACTTGTAATGACCCGCATTGGCAGGGGTATTATGATTTGTTTATTTAATTATACCAATGGTGATATAGTGAATTAAATGGTCGTGGAATTAAACAATGGTGAATATTTAATTTAAAATAATAAATTAAATAATATATTTAATTCTGAATAATCAGAATTGGCTGAAATGACGATATGGTGTGAACCGGATCTTCTATGATATTTAATTCAGTTTAGAATTGAAATAGAATAACGAATATATTATTTGAACGAAGATTTGAACGTATAATTTTATTATAATTAAAATCGAACTCGAAATGGCGCTGCAGTTCGTAAATTGGCGATTTGAACTTCAACTGAATGTACAGGATTCGTTTTAAGCCGGGTTTCTGTGAAACAAGAAACGTGTGGAGCTGGTGGAATATATCTTGCTAGTGGAAGAGAAAAATCGGGATTTCGTCATGTAGATTTTGAGATATGTCCAAATCAAATTTAAAAATAGTCGCTATGGAATCGTTTATCGACTGTAACGGTTTATTCGATATAACTAGTTATCAGATTCGAATTTGAACAAGGTTCTTTTGGGAAGTAGTGATAATTTTATTTTTAGAATTTTATGGTAATTTTTAATTAATTTAATAAGCGACTTTTTATTTGAAGTATTTCGCACCCTGAAATCAACATTTTGAAGTTTCAAAATATGAGTCCATCTACCGGTATTATTATATTTTTTGGATCCTGACACATTGTCCATCACAACGATATGTTTACTTCTGTCGACAACGGCTTGTAAAGGAATGAAATTCTTTCTCACGTGGTGGTATGCGAGAACGTATATTATAACTCCACATAATAAAAAGGGCCACGCCATTGCTTTTCATCCACAGAAAACAACCAACGTGGTCCACAGAAAACAACCAACGTGGAAATAGGAAATCCACGAAAATTGAAAACGAGAATTTATAAAATCAACTTAACGCCCGTCGTTATAAACTAAAATTCCATCTTCTGTAAAGCAAATAAAGTAGCTGCCATTCCTCTTTTATATAACGTAAGGCTTGTAAATCCATAAGAATTCAAGCTGGAATCTATGAATATCAATATATACGAAAATGAGTTGCTGGAAACATTGTGCTCAATACAGTGCAGCTTCTGATGGGATTCGATTACTGTCGCGGAAAAAAAGAATCAAGGCAGCGAGTGAGGGTTCATGAATCAAGGGAAATTAAGTTTCGATCCCAGTTCTAATTTTCGTATTTGAGTTTTTATGAGATTTAGCAATTTGCCTAAATCGTTTGGGTGATTCCAAGTATAGAAAAGCCATAAGTCAGTGAAGCGTTGATGTCTATTTGAAACCAAACATAGGAGCGAAGGCGGGGTTCGTGAATTGGGTAGCAGGTAGCGAGATAAGGTTGGGATGGCAGTGAGAGACAGTCCGAAAAATCTTGGGGTGGTTGCTACTATATTTTTGTTCGCGAATATGTCTGTATGGGGGGTTTTGAGCAATAGCGGATTCCAGAGGATGGATTCGCGAAGGTTGAGGCGAGTTCAAGAAGGATGCGCTGGTGTTGATGCTCATAGGAAATGAAGTGGATTGATGATGATTGTGAGTAGATGGTGGATCGGATGAGAAGGTAACGGCCTCAAGTTCCTGCCGTGTTTTGGTGTTACAGGAGTTGTGCGGATTTTTTTAGGAGGAGGAAGAAGAGCAACGAAAATTGGGAGCGGATGGGTTTGGGTAGGTGATGGGCCGGGTTGTGGAAATCAAGTGGGCTGGGAAATTAAGTTAAGGCCAAATGAATTTTATTAGCTATGTTTAAATTTAATTTAAATTTGTATTAACTTGTATAATCAATATCTTGGCCATACTGTATCAGAATTTCGAACGGTCAGGTCCGTTGGGATTGTATGGATGAGGGCTACGCACTGGAACTGACTGGAAGTCCATCCGAGCTCGTTACAATTTATAGCAAAATAAATTGTCCGTCTGAATCAAGAGATGGTTATCGTTATTAACGATGATCGTCCAATGTGAGTAAAACTCACCAACTTTGTATAGTTCTATTTTTACAGTGTATTCTTAGAACTGTTAGATATTGTCTGTTTGACTGTTTGATTGAACTGCTAGTCAGTTAGTTAAATTTCTATATTGATTCTGTTTAACAGAATGTATCATATAGAACCGAAAGTGATGTTATCTATATTGTTTAACATCTGTGATGCAGGGAAACAGGTTGGAGGAATCCAACTGGATTCCTCAACATTTATTTTACTGTTTTTCATATATTGTGATATATGATGTGTTATATAATCTGTTATGGATTATGGGTGTTGGAATGATGTTGATCATTTTTATTCGATATTTTAAATATCATAAAAGACCCTGGGATGTAAAAAGAAGTATTTCAATGTATATTGAAATAAAGGAATATTATAAAATCACAGGATTTTATAAAAGGAAATATTTATAAAACGAACACGGTTTTATAAAAGGGATATTTATTTAGAAAATAAATAGAAATAGAAAAGGGATATTTATTTAGAAAATAAATAGAAATAGAAAAGGGATATTTATTTAGAAAATAAATAGAAATAGAAAAGGGATATTTATTTAGAAAATAAATAGAAATAGAAAAGGGATATTTATTTAGAAAATAAATAGGAAATATTTGTAACGGTAAATAGAAGTTATAAATAGGAAATATTTGTAACGGTAAGTAAACGTTATAAAAAGGAAATAGTTGTAACGGAAAACGTAGTTTATCAAAAGAAGTTAATCGATGTTAGTTAATCGATTAGAGAGTAAAGTAAAAAAGAAGTTAATCGATGTTAGTTGATCGATTAGAGAGTAAAGTAAAAAGAAGTTAATCGATGTTAGTTAATCGATTAGAGAGTAAAGTAAAAAAGAAGTTATCGATTTTAGGGTTAAAGAAAAAAAAGAAGTTAATCGATGTTAGTTAATCGATTAGAGAGTAAAGTAAAAAGAAGTTAATCGGTTTGAGAGTAAAGTAAAATGAGTTAATCGAATATAGTTATTCGAATAGAAAGCAAAGGAGTTAATCGATGTTAGTTAATCGATTAGAGTTAAAGTAAAAAGAGCTAATCGATGTTAGTTAATCGATTAGGGTTAAAGTAAAAGGAGTTAATAAAATATAGTTTATTCGAATAAAGTTAGTAAATCGAATATAGTTTATTTGAAAGGGGTTAAGTGAATAGAGTAAATCAAATAGAGATCTATTCGAAGGAGGATTAAGTAAGGAAGATAGTAAAAGGAATATAAAGTGAACTTTGCCTATTTCAAAGTTAGAAATGTTGTTCAGTTAAGGTCTGAGAGGTAGTTCTACCCCAACTTGATTGGCTTCGTTTTTAACTAAGGAATAGTTAAGGTTCGATAGTAAAGGAAATGGTTTGAGTTGGCATCGCGATGGTTTGTTTAAACATCTATCTAAGTCCAATGAAGAAGCTTTGGAAATGTTTTCCAAATAAGAAACCAGAAATGTTTTCTAATAAAGAAACAAAGAAATGGAAATGTTTTCCATTGTTGATAACGTATATTTTCCCAATTTAGAAAATAAGAAATATTGAATATAGGGAAACAGGAGATAAGTAAATTAATGGAATAAAGAGATAAATGTTAAATGATGTTTGATTGATATAAATTTCCTCCGGGAAATAAAATCGTTGTTTTCACACCTGTTTTTATTCGATAGTTAAATCACAGACTATCGAAGTTTTGACCATTTTAACGTTGTTAATATGGAGAGACCGGTTGGATTATTATCCGAAGAACCACTCTGTATTGACATAACCGTTGCGAATCATATATGCCAAAGGAAATTGAAGACGGAGTTATGCAAAGGCTATCCTGTTTACAGAATAGTGCCTTCGGTTCATCCTGTTCCTGGATGACTTGTATGGACGGATGTCTGACAGAGTATGTCCAGACAATCACGTATATTGATTTCTCCAACTGTACCAAGAGTGGAAGCGGAGAAGGAAACTTCTTTTAGCTAACACATAATGTATTGTTGTAGACGTCAACCGGTGATTTGATGGATTTGACGATGTGACATTCAAAGTGGATCTGGTATGATGAAAGCGTAGCTTCTAGCCTCATCATTCGGTAAATGACAGAAATCGGGCAGGCAGCATGGCTAAGTCGGTCGCACCGAAGTAGGGTGTATAATCACCTGATCTAGAGTTTCATTTACTTCTAAAAATCTATTGTTGATGCTGTCCCATTCGGGAAACGGTTGCTGATCCCAACTGTTGGTGATATACATTCGATACACTCAAGCGAAATGAGTGGTCGGTCATGTGTGGCCGGGTTGCAAGATGTTCTTGTTGAACCCAGTGTATTCCTCTCTATAGGTACACGAGCGAAAGGTGTTTCCATACCTTGTCATAGTTGGAAATCCATTACCCAATACGTGCTTGCGGTTTTGATTGTATACTATATATGTAGAACGTGAGATGAAAGCGTTTCTGCTAGATGATTATATATACTGTGATTGATAGGCATTATTATAATATCAAAAGATTTTTGATATAAAGTTATTTTGGATTCTCATAAGGGAAAAACCCATTCCGTTATGCGGTGTGGTCTTATGAGATATCGTTTACTTGTTCGAACTATTTTTAAACTGTTTTACTCATACCAGTCCCATGACTGACCCGGAGTTTACTTTGTTGTTTTCCCTAAACTCTTGGGTGCCTAAATTTGTACGGGCAGTCAAGTAGTCGGGATTTACAGATATACTGGAAGAGCTTGGAGCAGGAGGCTTCAGGATCATATAGCTATAGTTTATTTCCGCTATGTTGTAAGTGCTGTACTTTGATAATGATATGTATATTCAAGTACCAAGTTTGTATTTCAAAGTTATGTTATGAAATATATTTATTCGTTCCGCTGTGAGATTCGTGTTACGCTGATGTTGTGTTCTTCTTCTTCTTCTATTCTAATTTTCTATCTTATCTTTCCTCACCCTCTAATTTCATTCACTAATTACCACGATTTTTCGATGTTTTGGTTATCGACATCGTGTTTAGGTCGATAACCAAAGTCGCCGAAAATCCGGGTCGTTACAGTTGGTATCAGAGCTTAAGTTAAGAATTACTTGGCTCTGTGGCGTGACTCGATAGAGATAGGGTTAGTAATACCCTAGACTGAGATTGAGTGTATATATACAAGTGAACGTACTTGTTATTTGATATAAAAAATTTTGTTTTATATTGTGGAGATTCATTGGTTGAGTCGTTTATGAGTTCTGGTCGATCAGTTTGATCCACTGTATCGGTAGGAGTTACTAAACACTTGAATACGATGAACCATCATGGTATGTTTTGAAAAAGGGTAAACGAAATTAGTTTACCCAACGTATATTTTGAATATATTGGATATATTGGTTGTTATTATAATCGAGTAAGATTATAAATTAAAGGGTTATGTAAATAACCAATCAGAATTCATATAAGTGAAATACGTGGAATCAAATGAGTTAAATCTGAAAATTTAAACCAGAAATTGAAGTTTAAGTTCTGGAAAAATTTGATAAGTGTTTGTAAATGGGTTTGGATTAAAAATAAGGAAAATTTAAGATCCTGGGAGATTTTAAATTGTTTTACAAGCAGTGTGAATTATATTTTGAAATGAATTTCAAAGTGGAAATGTTTAGAAATGGCTTTATAGTATTGAACTCACTTCGATCGCTGGAAAATAGATTCTGATGATGACAGCTGCATCATCAGTATTCATTTTCGAGTTATAAGTGACGAATTACTACCAGAGATACTGTTTTGAATTTGTTTTGAGAAAGACAAGTGGTGTTGAATTTCAAAATAGAATTTGAATATATATAATTTGAATTTTGAAATAGATTTGAAATATTAACTTGTTTTAAAAGAAATAAAACAAGAAGTTCTTTTATAAACGAAGTTTATAAATAGTTCTTTTATAAACAAAGTTTATAAATAAAGTGGAAAGAATTATCATTGGACAATTCAGAAATAAAATACAAGTATGAAATTGAAAGGGAAATCTATTTTCCAAAGGTAGAAATATCGATTTCAAAAGGAATTGAAACCGGGACTTATTTAAAGGAATTTGAATAAAGGAAGTTCAAACATAGAATTTGAATATAGAAAATTCAAAGGGGATTTGAATATAGAAATTCAAATGAGATTTGAATAAAGAAGATTTAAATAATGGAAAATTGAATATAGAATTCATATAGAGTAATAATGAAAAATTGAATATAGAATTCATATAGAGTAATAATGAAAAATTGAATATAGAATTCATATAGAGTAATAATGAAAAATTAAATATAGAATTCATATAGAGTAATAATGAAAAATTGAATATAGAATTCATATAGAGTAATAATGAAAAATTGAATATAGAATTCAAATAGATTGAAATGGAATTTGAAAATAGAATTTCAAAATAGAATTTGAAATAGGAATTCGAATATAGATTTCAAATAGAGTTGAAATGGGAATTGGAATATATAATTCAATAGAGTTTGAAAATATAGGATTTGAATACCGAAAGTGAAATAGAAATTGAATATAGAAATTCAAAGGGAGTTTGAATATATGAAATTCAATGGAAGTGATATAGAATTTGAATAGAGGAAATTCGAATATGGGAAATCGAATAGAATTTGACATATGAGAAATCGAATAAAATTTGACATAAGAGAAATCGAATGGAATTTGAATAAGAGATTTGAAATGAAATTCAAATATGGAATTTGAATAAGAGATTTGAAATGAAATTCAAATATGGAATTTGAATAAGAGATTTGAAATGAAATTCAAATATGGAATTTGAATAAGAGATTTGAAATGAAATTCAAATATAAAATTTGAATAGGAGAATTGAAATATGAAATTCAATTAGTTAATAAGTAAGTTAAAATATATTTGAACATGTTATACTCAAATATGAAGGTGAATTGGGCAAACCGGTAATTTGAAAATCACTTAACGAACTAAGTTAAAATGATTGGATTAAGTTGAAATGAATTAGAAATGTATAAATATACATGAGATATGTATGGATAAGGTATGAAGGTATATAAATAGAGTGCCCAACGAAAAGGTATGTATTTAGTTCATATATGAGATTTTATGCGCCGTATCGACTAGCCGCTTGGCTTTTTCTTTTTCTTTTGGATTGGTGAGGGCCATGGGAGGCTATTTGAAATATCCCGATGCTCCTGGTACAAAGGAGGTTATGGCGAATTTCTCTGGGAATCTAAGGAGTTAGAATATTTTTGAGAAATCTGATAGTTAGAAATCATCATATCGATATATATATATATATATATATATATATATATATATATATATATATATAGAAGTCGATAAGGAAACGAACTTAGAAATAGAATAGTAAAGTCAAAAAGGAAGACTAAGAATAAAATCTAGTAAGAATAGAAAGAGAAGGTGTATATGTGTTTAAAAGTGAATAAGTAGTTGTATGGTATTGATTATTCGAGTAAGTAGTCATATCTGTTTTGACGTTATAAATGTTATTCAGTCAAGGTCTGAGAGGTATTTATACCCCAACTTGATTGATTTCATTATTAACAAATAAATAGTAAGATTTCAGGCTCGGAGATCAATGGTGAATAAGAATTAGTTGAATATAGTATTTGGGTTGTCGTAACGATGTTTTACACAACATCCGTTTTAACCCAAATAAGTGTAAGCTTGGAAATATAATAGAGAATATTTCCTAAGTATAGAAATAAACGAGATCGGAAAGGAGATAAGTAATTGGAATATTTTCCAATTATAAATAGCATGTATTTTCTAAAGTTTAGAAAATAAAGGAAGGCGATATTCGGAAATGTTTTCCAAATAACATAAAAGGCCAATATGGTTATTGAAAATATTTGGTTAACAAATATTGATAAAGAAATAGAGAAGTGATTTAACTAATGAAATATTAATTAAGGGTTGAGTGACATGTTCAAAAGGAAAATTTGATTTTTGAAAAGAATAAACCGTTTAAAAACTCCCAAGGAAAGACTGTTTGAATTAATAACAAATTTAGCGGAAATTTGTGAAAGAAAATTTGAATTAAAGTAAAGTCAGTTAAGTGGTAACTGAAGTTGAATTGAAATCAAATAAGATTGGATTTGTGAAATTAGAATCCGAAATGGTATTGGATTGAGGAGTTAAGGAATTAAAAATCAAGAATTGAACTTGAGTTGAAATGGGATTTGGCTTGGATATAAGCGAATGATTGTGTTGGAGATAAAAATTGATTGGAATTTTATTGAGATGACCCTTGTATCTGCTGAATTGATAATAGGTGGAAAGGATATAATGATATGCCGACAAAAAGGTACAAGTTTATATTCCTATTGGATATAAGATTTATGAGCCGAATTTGCATGCCGCTTGGCTGTTTGATTTTCTTTTGGGTTGGAGATGGCCCAGGGAGGCGAGTTGGAGTTTGACCGATTGACCAGTACAAAGGAGGTGCTGACGAAATTTTTCGAAAAGTTAAGGCGTTAGAAAATTTTCAGAATTTTTGAAAATTATCGATAATAAGAATGAATTAATAATTTAATTTAAATTAAATTGGTTCAGTTAAAACTGAAGTTAAGAAGTGAACAAATATGTTCTAACCAGTCGATAGGTTCGTCCTCTACCTTTTAGCAATTTCGAGGACGAAATTATTTTTAAGTGGGGAAGATTGTAATGACCCGCATTGGCAGGGGTATTATGATTTGTTTATTTAATTATACCAATGGTGATATAGTGAATTAAACGGTCGTGGAATTAAACAATGGTGAATATTTAATTTAAAATAATAAATTAAATAATATATTTAATTCTGAATAATCAGAATTGGCTGAAATGACGATATGGTGTGAACCGGATCATCTATGATATTTAATTCAGTTCAGAATTGAAATAGAATAACGAATATATTATTTGAACGAAGATTTGAACGTATAATTTTATTATAATTAAAATCGAACTCGAAATGGCGCTGCAGTTCGTAAATTGGCGATTTGAACTTCAACTGAATGTACAGGATTCGTTTTAAGCCGGGTTTCTGTGAAACAAGAAACGTGTGGAGCTGGTGGAATATATCTTGCTAGTGGAAGAGAAAAATCGGGATTTCATCATGTAGATTTTGAGATATGTCCAAATCAAATTTAAAAATAGTCGCTATGGAATCGTTTATCGACTGTAACGGTTTATTCGATATAACTAGTTATCAGATTCGAATTTGAACAAGGTTCTTTTGGGAAGTAGTGATAATTTTATTTTTAGAATTTTATGGTAATTTTTAATTAATTTAATAAGCGACTTTTTATTTGAAGTATTTCGCACCCTGAAATCAACATTTTGAAGTTTCAAAATATGAGTCCATCTACCGGTATTATTATATTTTTTGGATCCTGACACATTGTCCATCACAACGATATGTTTACTTCTGTCGACAACGGCTTGTAAAGGAATGAAATTCTTTCTCACGTGGTGGTATGCGAGAACGTATATTATAACTCCACATAATAAAAAGGGCCACGCCATTGCTTTTCATCCACAGAAAACAACCAACGTGGTCCACAGAAAACAACCAACGTGGAAATAGGAAATCCACGAAAATTGAAAACGAGAATTTATAAAATCAACTTAACGCCCGTCGTTATAAACTAAAATTCCATCTTCTGTAAAGCAAATAAAGTAGCTGCCATTCCTCTTTTATATAACGTAAGGCTTGTAAATCCATAAGAATTCAAGCTGGAATCTATGAATATCAATATATACGAAAATGAGTTGCTGGAAACATTGTGCTCAATACAGTGCAGCTTCTGATGGGATTCGATTACTGTCGCGGAAAAAAAGAATCAAGGCAGCGAGTGAGGGTTCATGAATCAAGGGAAATTAAGTTTCGATCCCAGTTCTAATTTTCGTATTTGAATTTTTATGAGATTTAGCAATTTGCCTAAATCGTTTGGGTGATTCCAAGTATAGAAAAGCCATAAGTCAGTGAAGCGTTGATGTCTATTTGAAACCAAACATAGGAGCGAAGGCGGGGTTCGTGAATTGGGTAGCAGGTAGCGAGATAAGGTTGGGATGGCAGTGAGAGACAGTCCGAAAAATCTTGGGGTGGTTGCTACTATATTTTTGTTCGCGGATATGTCTGTATGGGGGGTTTTGAGCGATAGCGGATTCCAGAGGATGGATTCGCGAAGGTTGAGGCGAGTTCAAGAAGGATGCGCTGGTGTTGATGCTCATAGGAAATGAAGTGGATTGATGATGATTGTGAGTAGATGGTGGATCGGATGAGAAGGTAACGGCCTCAAGTTCCTGCCGTGTTTTGGTGTTACAGGAGTTGTGCGGATTTTTTTAGGAGGAGGAAGAAGAGCAACGAAAATTGGGAGCGGATGGGTTTGGGTAGGTGATGGGCCGGGTTGTGGAAATCAAGTGGGCTGGGAAATTAAGTTAAGGCCAAATGAATTTTATTAGCTATGTTTAAATTTAATTTAAATTTGTATTAACTTGTATAATCAATATCTTGGCCATACTGTATCAGAATTTCGAACGGTCAGGTCCGTTGGGATTGTATGGATGAGGGCTACGCACTGGAACTGACTGGAAGTCCATCCGAGCTCGTTACAATTTATAGCAAAATAAATTGTCCGTCTGAATCAAGCGATGGTTATCGTTATTAACGATGATCGTCCAATGTGAGTAAAACTCACCAACTTTGTATAGTTCTATTTTTACAGTGTATTCTTAGAACTGTTAGATATTGTCTGTTTGACTGTTTGATTGAACTGCTAGTCAGTTAGTTAAATTTCTATATTGATTCTGTTTAACAGAATGTATCATATAGAACCGAAAGTGATGTTATCTATATTGTTTAACATCTGTGATGCAGGGAAACAGGTTGGAGGAATCCAACTGGATTCCTCAACATTTATTTTACTGTTTTTCATATATTGTGATATATGATGTGTTATATAATCTGTTATGGATTATGGGTGTTGGAATGATGTTGATCAGTTTTATTCGATATTTTAAATATCATAAAAGACCCTGGGATGTAAAAAGATGTATTTCAATGTATATTGAAATAAAGGAATATTATAAAATCACAGGATTTTATAAAAGGAAATATTTATAAAACGAACACGGTTTTATAAAAGGGATATTTATTTAGAAAATAAATAGAAATAGAAAAGGGATATTTATTTAGAAAATAAATAGAAATAGAAAAGGGATATTTATTTAGAAAATAAATAGAAATAGAAAAGGGATATTTATTTAGAAAATAAATAGAAATAGAAAAGGGATATTTATTTAGAAAATAAATAGGAAATATTTGTAACGGTAAATAGAAGTTATAAATAGGAAATATTTGTAACGGTAAGTAAACGTTATAAAAAAGAAATAGTTGTAACGGAAAACGTAGTTTATCAAAAGAAGTTAATCGATGTTAGTTAATCGATTAGAGAGTAAAGTAAAAAAGAAGTTAATCGATGTTAGTTGATCGATTAGAGAGTAAAGTAAAAAGAAGTTAATCGATGTTAGTTAATCGATTAGAGAGTAAAGTAAAAAAGAAGTTAATCGATTTTAGGGTTAAAGAAAAAAAGAAGTTAATCGATGTTAGTTAATCGATTAGAGAGTAAAGTAAAAAGAAGTTAATCGATTTGAGAGTAAAGTAAAATGAGTTAATCGAATATAGTTATTCAAATAGAAAGCAAAGGAGTTAATCGATGTTAGTTAATCGATTAGAGTTAAAGTAAAAAGAGCTAATCGATGTTAGTTAATCGATTAGGGTTAAAGTAAAAGGAGTTAATAAAATATAGTTTATTCGAATAAAGTTAGTAAATCGAATATAGTTTATTTGAAAGGGGTTAAGTGAATAGAGTAAATCAAATAGAGATCTATTCGAAGGAGGATTAAGTAAGGAAGATAGTAAAAGGAATATAAAGTGAACTTTGCCTATTTCAAAGTTAGAAATGTTGTTCAGTTAAGGTCTGAGAGGTAGTTCTACCCCAACTTGATTGGCTTCGTTTTTAACTAAGGAATAGTTAAGGTTCGATAGTAAAGGAAATGGTTTGAGTTGGCATCGCGATGGTTTGTTTAAACATCTATCTAAGTCCAATGAAGAAGCTTTGGAAATGTTTTCCAAATAAGAAACCAGAAATGTTTTCTAATAAAGAAACAAAGAAATGGAAATGTTTTCCATTGTTGATAACGTATATTTTCCCAATTTAGAAAATAAGAAATATTGAATATAGGGAAACAGGAGATAAGTAAATTAATGGAATAAAGAGATAAATGTTGAATGATGTTTGATTGATATAAATTTCCTCCGGGAAATAAAATCGTTGTTTTCACACCTGTTTTTATTCGATAGTTAAATCACAGACTATCGAAGTTTTGACCATTTTAACGTTGTTAATATGGAGAGACCGGTTGGATTATTATCCGAAGAACCACTCTGTATTGACATAACCGTTGCGAATCATATATGCCAAAGTAAATTGAAGACGGAGTTATGCAAGAGCTATCCTGTTTACAGAATAGTGCCTTCGGTTCATCCTGTTCCTGGATGACTTGTATGGACGGATGTCTGACAGAGTATGTTCAGACGATCACGTATATTGATTTCTCCAACTGTACCAAGAGTGGAAGCGGAGAAGGAAACTTCTTTTAGCTAACACATAATGTATTGTTGTAGACGTCAACCGGTGATTTGATGGATTTGACGATGTGACATTCAAAGTGGATCTGGTATGATGAAAGCGTAGCTTCTAGCCTCATCATCCGGTAAATGACAGAAATCGGGCAGGCAGCATGGCTAAGTCGGTCGCACCGAAGTAGGGTGTATAATCACCTGATCTAGAGTTTCATTTACTTCTAAAAATCTATTGTTAATGCTGTCCCATTCGGGAAACGGTTGCTGATCCCAACTGTTGGTGATATACATTCGATACACTCAAGCGAAATGAGTGGTCGGTCATGTGTGGCCGGGTTGCAAGATGTTCTTGTTGAACCCAGTGTATTCCTCTCTAGAGGTACACGAGCGAAAGGTGTTTCCATACCTTGTCATAGTTGGAAATCCATTACCCAATACGTGCTTGCGGTTTTGATTGTATACTATATATGTAGAACGTGAGATGAAAGCGTTTCTGCTAGATGATTATATATACTGTGATTGATAGGCATTATTATAATATCAAAAGATTTTTGATATAAAGTTATTTTGGATTCTCATAAGGGAAAAACCCGTTCCGTTATGCGGCGTGGTCTTATGAGATATCGTTTACTTGTTCGAACTATTTTTAAACTGTTTTACTCATACCAGTCCCATGACTGACCCGGAGTTTACTTTGTTGTTTTCCCTAAACTCTTGGGTGCCTAAATTTGTACGGGCAGTCAAGTAGTCGGGATTTACAGATATACTGGAAGAGCTTGGAGCAGGAGGCTTCAGGATCATATAGTTATAGTTTATTTCCGCTGTGTTGTAAGTGTTGTACTTTGATAATGATATGTATATTCAAGTACCAAGTTTGTATTTCAAAGTTATGTTATGAAATATATTTATTCGTTCCGCTGTGAGATTCATGTTACGCTGATGTTGTGTTCTTCTTCTTCTTCTAATCTAATTTTCTATCTTATCTTTCCTCACCCTCTAATTTCTTTCACTAATTACCAGGATTTTTCGATGTTTTGGTTATCGACATCGTGTTTAGGTCGATAACCAAAGTCGCCGAAAATCCGGGTCGTTACAAAACTAGTCCGCAAAAACTAATCTGCAAAATGATACAGTTTGCTGTGATACAACTCAATAACGAACAAATAGCAAAAACTGCTCTGCAAAATGGGTTAGCCACCCCCTCCCCCCGGGTTTCACCGTAATTATGCTTGAAAATAATACTGATACCAGCCTTATAATTTTTTGGCAGTACCCAACGTTCAAAAAGAAATCCCAATACACAATACTCTCCCCTCCTATAAAGCAATAGCCTGACGATAAAGTAGATGAAAAAACAGTGATATTCCACAATTTTGTGATTATGGTTTACAAAAATTTACAACCAGAAGTACCTCACAAACGGTTGTAGAACAGATTTTTGTTTAGTAACAGTTACGGTGAAGAAAAATATGCAGTATAAATGGAGAGAAGAACTACATCTTGCCAAACTAACATATATGTTCATAGAATCTATTTTGATTCTTCTTAAAGTTTTTGGACAACTTTTTTTAACAAACTATTGTATATTTGCACAAAACAATACAAAACTCATATCACCATGAAGATAGACTTTATATGCGATTACTAATGTACTGTACATCCACTTGATTCGAGAAACTTCGGAGACTGCTTTTTCCTTCAGCACATTCTTTCGAGACTGATTTTTCCATACAAGGGTCGTTTGAAGAATATAGAATAGCAATCGAAACATTCTCTTTCCTCTTCTTTTGATGTAGTTAAGTGGATAAATGCTATCCGAGGTAGCAGTCGCAACTTAATATACTAGTTTGGTCGTTAGTTGATTAAAAATAATAATAATAATGGTCTGATGTATCTTAACTAAATAAAGAGAATGTTTTTTATGTGATAACAAATTGGGCGCGGACACGTTATGTAATAAGTAATATATAGACCAGGCATGTATACCTTTCCATGCGGTTTCTCTTCAGTTCATATTCTTTCTTTTTAGAAGCCCCCCCATACCATTCTCATGCAACCTTCCCCTTCGTGTATCTCCTTTCCTGTTTCATAATTCCTCCATCTAATTTTTTTTTTAATCTAAACCGTAAGCCCACAATGGCCCACCCCATACTCGCATGCACAGGGACGTTAAATCCAACCGTTTGCAACAGCATCTACCTTCCCTTTGTATTCTTCCCTTCCCTCCACGATATAGGCCAACTACTTTTCTCTCTTTTTTTTTCATCTGCTTATTAACCTGCCACTTTAATTCTTCCTTCACCATGTAAATGTACACGTAACTCTCCATCTGCCATGCAACTTTCTCCCTTCATGTTTTAGCCTCCTCTCATCTGCTATTGTATGAACTTCCAACTTCCCCAGCTCGTTACTTCCTCCATCAGTTCTTCCCCGAGCCTACCTCCTGAAATCCACGTGCAGCCTTCCCAAGTCCTTCCATAGTCTGTTCCCCCATGAATCATATCCTCCCCCATATGGTTAAATATAAACAGCATTGTTAACGACGCCATATCCATCCAGTTCGTAATCTCGTACTTGCAGTTCGCATTCCACGAATTGCTTTATCCTGAAGAGAGAACGGAAATAATCAATGAATGGTGCTCATAAGATTAAGGAAACCAAAGTTGATACCTAGCTTACACAGGAGTATGTGCAACTAACCTTAAGCCGTCTTTACTTTCGGATGTACTCATCATGTCTGGGAACAATGCATGAAGTCTTCGTCTGCTAGTATCGAATGAACTTAGTTTGGATACAGGTGGAAGGGTACTGGTTGTTTCTGACGGTACTGAAGCCATCTTTGAAATATTGTGTGAAATGTTTATATTTTTGAAGGATGTTTGACAGGGGACAATGAGAGCCTGAGAAGATGCTATTACAGAGTTCATATTTATCTTAACTAAATAAATGTGATGAAACATTCTCTTTATTTAGGGAGCTACACCAGAAAGAAGAGGGCGAGTAGTGGAAATACACCATGCAACAACAGATACAAATCTTTCGAGACTGCTTTTTGCTTCAACACATTCTTTCAAATAATCATACTGCCCAGTGCAATAAGCAGACACTCCATAGCACTGAAGTTGCGACTTTGGCACATTAAAAAGTGGTGGAACCTGCATAGTAAACCAAACTATTTTTCGCCTTAGGCAAAACAAATAAAATAAAAATGAAACACAAACCTGAAAACTACCGAGGTCAGATCCGGGCTGTAGACCTTTAAAGAGTCCTAAAACTTGCTTAAATATGTTGGGCGGTTGATACTCAGACGACAGTCCTCCTTCTAACGTCAATGGTGGTGTGAGTATTGCTTTTTTATCTTCTACTGTTTCTTTTTGAACCTGCTCCATTATGTGTTTAGAGTCTTTAGACAACAACCGTCAATAACTTACTGAATTCGCTACAAGATTGCACTTCTTATATAATTGAAATGAAATATACAAAAACATGCTTTGATGTTTCTTTGATGTATTGACAATTAATCACCACTACTCTTGCTTGTACTCGATCGGGGCAGTGTGTGCATGTGTTTAAATACATGCCTAACAAAAACGAGGCAACTAACCATGCTTCACATCTACATCTCATAAATGTTGAGTACATCTCGTAAATGTTGAGGTCATATTTGGTTTCCTTCTTTTAATGTATACTGGTTTAGTTAGTAATCGCATTTAAAGACAAGTTAGCGACCTAATGTACTGTACATCACAAGACAAGTTTATATTATTTACCAGAAAACGTAACTTCTTTCATACATTAATGTTAGCATGAAATGTAGATGAATTAGAATTGTTCCTTAATTGTTACGAAACTCCGTCTCCAAAGGGAAAAGTCCTCCTAAAATTTAGAATATATGAAGTTCACCTTGCAGACAGGAGAATATTTTCTGTTTTAAGATCACTCCAGCCTCTTTGATTAGGACTAATGCATGCAGTATTTGTTGATTACATATGACATGAGAAACAAAGATGAGCTAAAATCATCACCTTGAGTTGAATTGGTTATAGTTAAGCCAGTATATCACCTGTTTGGAGAAAACCTGAACCACACTCAAAGGGAAGCCTCTATAGTGATTCATTTTAATGACCTCAAACCTAAATAACCAAGAAGCTATAAACACAATGTAAAGCTTCAAAGAAATGCACTTAAAAATTAAGATTACACAAATACAAGCACAAGTTAACATAAAGATTCGAACCAAGCATCTCAATGTTATGCACAAATGGCACTGGTAAATAAAATAATCCAGAATGCGAACTATATGCCGTTTTTCATCAGGTGCAAGCTTCTGATTTAGCTACAAAGCAGTAACATGAACTGAGATCACTTGTGATAATTAAATTGTCACATAGAGAAAATCCGAAAAGATGACCAGTTTCCCGCATTCTACTTACAATAGTCAATATAGAGACTTCAACTAGTGCCTGACGATAATAAGCAGTGTGATTTTTTATAACCTTAACAGCAACAAAACTATCACTTTCAGGAACCCAGCACTTTGCGACTTGCCCAAATGTCCCTTGGCCAAGAAGATCTTTAACATAACATCTACACATAATCTGAAATCATAAGGAGAGAAAAACATCATGAGCTACCTTACCCAAAATGATATTGGATTTGCTCCATGTTTATGAATGTGTCACCCTGGAATAGAAACAACCCTACCACCTTTCTAACTATATACTTTTACTCTTACAGTATACTGAACTATCAATTGTTATATACTAAAAATTCTATCAAACACAAATAATTCCGATAATACTTAATCAGTGGTTATAAATTATGTAATACACTTAGTCTTCATCTTTCGTAAACCATAAGATACTACAGCATCCCATTCACATTCTGATAATTGAGTTAGCCAATGGAAAAAATCCACAACTTAATAAACCACAAAATCTGTAGTTGAAGATATTATACAGCACCCGTGAGTTTAATGACTGATTTGCAGTGAACATTCTGCTAGCCAAACATTTTGAATCTCGATTTAACATGTTACTATCTTGTACAAAGAGAGACAACCGAAATAATACAACACAAGTTCATTTAAAAAATGCATTGAAGCAAATTGCAAACCTTTGATTTGTAGCCGGATTGACTAAAACATCATTCACATGCAAAATCAAATCTGAATTTGCATTATTGTATCCATCATTGAGAACTCCAATTGATGGGTTAGTTAGAAACCGTTTTAACTTTATCTCCTCCAAGAGTTCAAAATTTGGATTACACAAGTGAAATGTTTCAACGACATCCTTAGTCAGCCTAATTACCAACGATCTTCTCACAGCAACTTGCAATCCACTCGTTTTCTCCGACGTATATTTGCTAAAAGCCACTCCAAAATATTTCGATCCACAGGCGTTCCTGCTAATCTCACTATCCTCCATCTAAATAAACCAAAGCTACAAAAATATCACTCCAATTTGAATATTAATCCAGACCATAACCGAACAATATGATCCAGTGCACGGGATCGACAATTCGAGGTCGGAATAACAGGTAGGGTTTTCTGAATTGGGGATAAAAGAGAAGAAGAAAATTTCGAGTACCGTCTGATGTTCGCAATCAGTAGGAAATCCTATTCACGAACATTTCGAGTTCCATCCTCATGTTCACCGCCACTTTCATGGAAGCCGACGCTAGGATTTGCAGGAAGGTTCGACATTGAATTCCTAGATCCATTATGTAAATCGATGCAAGAACCATACAAAAAATTGAATAAATAGAAATAAAAAGCTCCATAGAAGCTCACTTTGATTATTACCAATTGAATTCCATTCAATTCCAATTTAATATATTAAATTAGAAAACTTTCCTTTGGAAAATACCATTAAATCTTAATAAAAGATTTATATATTCCAAATCACATTTCACTGCAAATCGGGTTAAAGAACGAATGTCGTTAAAACACAGTTCACAATAAACACAATTCACATTCCATTTTATTCCAATTAAATGTTAATTAACTAGAAACACTAATAATCTTAATTAAAAGATTTATTCTTTTCACACGAGGTTCAAGAACAGTGTTATTTAAGACACCATTCACTACGATTACACGCCTTTGTTATATTAAATCTGAGACGACTGAGATGAAAACAAAACTGTGGAAAGGGTATCTCCACAATCACATAGGAGATTAGGGTTCCAAAATGCAGAGGAGCACCATGACTGCTAAGGTTGGATGCAGAGATTATGGAGACAACGAGGTTTGCTTTCTTCCCAGAGAGCTTTGGGGGCAAAGTTTTTCTTTTTGGAGGAGGACGAAATGGTTTTGGAGATAAAATAGAAAATATGTTCTAAGAGGGAGGCGAAATTGTTTGGGAGGGAGGCAGAGCAGAAATTGTGGTTTTGCAAGGAGATAAATTTTTCCGTGAGGTTTAGCGTTACATGGGATTGTTAAAACAATTTGAATGGAAGTGTAATCAATTAAGCGTAAATAATAACACGCTAAAATAAAGTGTTATTAAATGGCGTTATAAATGACACATTTTGTTGTAGTGTGCCCGCAGTATCATTAGCGGATGACCCTATACGCACCACGCTATGATAGTGGATGACCTTCATACCGCGATATCCTGCATCGAAGTTGGATGGGTGTTATTTATGTTGGCTAACGTCTGTGGATGCAGGAAAAACAGGTTGGAGTAATCCAACTAGATTCCTCAAAATTTATTACTGTTTGTTTTCACATATATATTATCATATATGATGTGTTATAAAACCCATGATTTGATAATTTGGTATTCTGGATGTTTGAAATATCACTGGGCCTAAACGGTAATTTATAGAAATATCGTGAATAGGGTTTTGAAATTTAAAACGAAAAATTCTATTTTTTTTAAAATAGACTTTGAATTTAGAATGGGCTAAAGATATTTACTTGTCTTGAAAATAAATAAATAAAACAAGTATTGAATTTATAAACGATGTTAATAAATTAAATAATATAAGAAATTGAAGTAAATTTATAAATAAAATAGATTGAATTTTCATTGGATAATCAGATAATTGAAATGAAATTATAAACAGTGTTTATAAATAAAGTGGAAAAATTATAATTGGATAATTTGAATATTATATTCAAATGTGAATTTAAAGAAAGAAATGGGGAAATCATTTTAAAGAAATAAACGATGGAATTTATTTTGATGTTCAGAATATAAATTGAACTAAAATAAATCCGTAGGGATTTATGATTCGAATTCGATTAATTAAAATTTATTTAAATAAAAGTTAAATTGAATATGAAAATAAATTGGATGTTATAGATATAAAAGTTATTATAAGTAGAAATTTCCAAAATAAGCTTTTCGAAAATAGACTTGATTAAAAATATAAATAAGGAAATTTATAAAATGGTGTTTATAAATATGATGAATTAATTATCATTGGATAATTTGAATATTTAAAGTCCAGTATGAATTAAAAGATAGAAGATGAAATCATTTCGAAAAGGTAAACGATGGTTTTATTCTTGAAATAGGAATATAAAGGGAATTGAGTTTCAAAACAGATTTTTGAAATGAAGCTTGTTTTATTATATAAAACAACGAAGTTGGATTTATAAACAATTTTTATAAATCTGGGGAAATAGATTATCATTGGATAATTTAGAGTTTTAAAGTTGAAAATTGAAATTTGAAAATAGAAATTGAAAATAGAAATTGAAAGTAGAAATTGAAAATAGAATTTGAAATCGTTTAGTGGGAACGACGAAATATATTTAAGAATGCAAATTGTAAACAGAATTGAATTAAATCCAAGGATTTATATTTTATCTCCAAAAGAATTGGAATATTGTATATAAGATAGAGTTGTAAATAAAATTTACAATTGAGTTATGAAAATCGACAATTTAGAAAAATCAAAATGTTTAACTTAAATTTGGAAAGCCGATCTTATATATATTGAAATAAATTAGAATGGAAGTGAAATTTATTTATAAACGAAGTTTAAACCGTTTAATATATAATTAAAAGAAACTTGCCGCAGCGCGGCAGTTCGTGAATTGGCATTTCGAACTTCATTTGAGTATATAGAACTCGATTTAAGTCGGAATTCTTTGAAACAAGAACTGTCGGGACCAGTTTGATAATAGTTTTCTAACAGAAAAGAAAAATCTAGATTTAGTTTGATAGATTTCGAGTTATGTCAACATCAAATTTTTAGAAAAGCAGCGCCAAAATTGTTTAAAAACCATAATGGTTTATTTAAATAAATAAAAGGATTTTAAGTAAATAAAAATCCAAATTTGCATTGGAAAAATCCAGACTTGAGTTATAAATATATTTGAACTCAAGTGGAGTATTGAGTTGATTTTTGAAACAAAAATCAAATTTTTTACTATCGAATAAAATTAACTAATTTGAAGAATAATTAGTTTATGAAAATTTTGAATCGAAATTGAACTTTTAAAGGTAAATGAGTTATGTATATATATATATATTCGAAATCTAATATAGTTAGAAATGAAACTCGACATGATTATAAGCGAAATAAAATATATTTGAACATGATATGTTCAAACTAAAGATAGTTGGCAAAAGAGATAATTAAAATAATAAATTAGCGACTTGAGTTAGAAATGACTGGATTTAGTTGGGATAAATTGGAAATAGGTGAATAAGTGTTAGACAGGTATGGAATGACGTATACGAAGTGTATGAAGATTATAATTCGTGTGCCCGACAAAAAGGTACATGTTTAAATTCCGTATGAGGTTTTATGTGCCATATCGGGAAGCTGCTTGGCTTTTTCTTTTTCTTTTTGATTGGAGAGGCCTGTATGGTGGTTTGGGGATTTTCCCGATGCTCCCGGTACAAAGTAGGTTTTGGCAAAATTTTCCGGAAATTCAAGGAGTTAGAATATTTTTAAGAAATTTGATAGAAATCAATGTATCGATATATATAGAATCGATAAGTAAATGAACTTAAAATAGAATATTATAAACAAAAAGGAAATCTATAAATTAGATTTGTTAAAAAATTAGAAAGAGAAACGTATACGTGTTTAATAAATGAACTATTAGTTTTTGTGGTATTGATTATTCAGGAATAATGGTCTTGTCTATTTTGAAGTTAAGGATATTTTTCAGTTAAGGTCTGAGAGGTAGTTATACCCCAACTTGATTGATTTCGTTTTTAACCGATAAATAGCAAGATCCAGTCTCGAAGAGAAATGTTTGAATAAGAAATTTAGTCGAATGCAGTATTTTAGGTTGTTGTAGCGATGTTTTACATAACATTCGTTTTAAACCAAGTAAGTGGAATTTTGGAAATATAAAAATAAATATTTCCTAAGTATAGAAATGAATGGTCGTGAAACGGAGAAGTAATTGGAATATTTTCTAATTATTAATAAAAGATATTTTCTAAGTATAGAAAATAAAGGATGACGAAATATGGAAATGTTTTCCAAACAGCGTAAGAGACCAAAATGATTATTGAAACTATTTGGTTAACAAATATTTGTAAGGAAATGAAGAGGTGATTTAATTAATGAAATATTAATTAACAGGCCCAGTGATGGTTTGATGTTATGGATGAATGTTTTTTTATTTTTCTTCGATAGTTAAATAACCGACTATCGAAGTATTTGCCAATATCGTTGTCAATATATAGAGTTCAGTTGGATTATTATCCGAGAAACACCCTATATTGGCAGTAGCATTGCGAATTAGATTATGTGAAGATAATCGAAGAAGGAGTGAAGTGCAAGGTCTTTCTCTATTAATAGAAATTGTGCCTTCGGTTTTGTTCAGTCTCAGAATGAACGTACATGGATGAATGTCTGACAAAGTATTTCCAATAATCGAATATGTTGGTCTGTATAGATATATATGGTGGAAACGGATTTATTCCCTTAGCATAATATCTAGAATATATTTGTGCAAATCAATTAGTGATTAACAGATCTGACAATGTGGCATTCAAAGTGATTGTGCTATCAAGGAATGATGAGTAATCGTAGCCTCAGGCCTCAACAACCGGGGAATGACAAAAAATCGGGCAGGCAGCATGGCTATGTGGGTGCTCCCATTAGGGTGTATAATTACCTATCTAGAGAAATTCCTTTTACTTCTTTAATCTATCGATGCTGACCCTTTTGGGGAAATAGTTGCTGATCCCAACCGTTGGTGATATACATTCGATACAATCAAGCGAAATGAGTGGTCGGTCATGTGTGGGCCTGGTTGGAAGATGTTCTTGTTGAACCCCAGTGTATCTCCTCTAGAGTACACTGATCAGAAGGTGGTTCCATACCTTGTCATGTTGGAAATCCAATCTCCAATAAGCGCCCTGCGGTTTTTAATTTTATATTATATATGGAGCGTGAGATGCAAGCGTTCCACTAGATTGTTATTTATTTGATTTAGACACTATTATAATATCACTGGATTTTCGTATCAAAGTGGTTTGGGTTATAGTAAGGTAAAAACCGTCCATGTTTATGTGTGGGATGGTCTTACTATTATCCTTTCTTTCGAAAGGATTTTAAAAGTTATATGATTGGTTGGAGTTTACTCACACTTGTCCCATGACTGACCCAGAGTTTATTTTGTTTGTATTCCCTAAACTCTTGGGTGCCCAAATTTGTACGGGCAGTCAAGTAGTTAGGATTTTTCAGATTCACTTGGAAGAGCTGGAAGCAGGAGGCTTCTCCAGTTAGCTATAGACTATCATATATTCCGCTGTGTACCATGTTTGTATATGGAAACAGATGTTTATAACTGTTCCAGAAATAGCTGTTGTGCTGTGATGATGGTATGTATATAAATTTACTGATTTGTATTTCAAAGTTATGTTATATAATATATTTTTATTCGTTCCGCTGTGAATTTGTGATCTTCGTTTTCTTCTATTCTAATATTTCTTTCTTTCTATTTCTCATCCTCTAACTTCTTTCTAATAGTGATTCGTATTTCTGTGCAATTTGGGTTGGACGTGTGGTGTTATTGGACAACTCAAATAATACGGATTTACGGGCCGTTACAGTAGGTATCAGAGCTTAGGTTGAGCGAATACCTAGGCATTGGTGGGGGTGTGCTCATTAGAGAAAAGCTCAGTAGTACCCTAGAATGAGTTGGGGGTGTGTGTGTATATATATATATACGAGAGAGCGTGTTTATTAATTGATATAAAATTTGTTTTATGTTTTGTTGGCTAGTCTGTTGAGTGGTTTATGAAATCTAATCGAATTGTGGGACGCCACAAAGTCGATAGGAATTTCTGAACACTCTAACAGAAGATACGACATAATATAGTTTTGAAATGGGTAAATGAAATAATTTTACCCAAAACTATATTTTGATATAGAAAGAATAATTCTTTTGAAATCATTATAAGATATGGATGTGATGGTTGATTATACTCTAACGAGATTATAAAAATTGAAATAGTTATATATAAACAAATAGAACTTGTATATGAATAATATATACAAATGAGATGGATTAAAATTGGATTCAGACCCAGAAATTGGAATTTTAAATCCTAGGAGATTTGGAAAATACTCTTCGAAGTATATTAAAATAATATAGCTTTGTTTGAAAGGATTTTTGAATAAAAATCATTTTGAATGGGTTTTGAAATTGTTTAAGCACTGAACTCACTTCAGTGGCTGGAAAATAATTCTGATGATGACTACAGCATCATCAGTGTTCATTTTTTAGTTTCTAAGTGATGAATATTTATTTTGAAATGAAATTCAATTTGAATAAGATTGAATGGAATTTGAATTGGGTGTAAATCATTTAGAATAAATGTGTGAAAACCAAAAGTTTTCGTTGGAGCTGATTTGTTGAAATATGAGGAGGTAAGTTTCAACATAAAGGAGTTTTGAAAAGATAACGGGTTTATAGTATTTTCCTACCTTAGCAATTTCAGGGACGAAATTATTTTAAGGGGGGAAGAATTTGACGACCCGAATTTTTCAATAGTTTATTTTAAATATTTAATATAGTTTTAAATATTGAGTTGATAATATAAATGAATTTTATGTTTAGTTATCGATTTAATAATCAAATATAATATAATTTAATTTAGAATATATCGAATTATTGTAATTCGAAATATATTTGAAATCGAAGTTAAAAAAACATAATCAAAATGATTCAGATGATAAGTAAGAATTTTATTTGATATATACGATAATAAATAATAATTTATTATCAAAGAATTTGTGGTTTTCGAATTTAAATTATATTATATTAATTTAATATGGTATATATGTTGAAATTAGATTTCAGAATATTTAACGCTGAGTTCAGAATAAGGGTTATTACATTGAAATGTCAGTCGGTACGCTAGAATAGCGGTTCGTGATTTAAATTATTGGACCCCGAGATATTTTATTGTGGATAGGTTTGGAATCAAATCGATATCCATTTAAAAAGAACAAAAATCTTTTTAAATCAAATCAGAATTTAATGGAATGTACCTTAACCTATAACCTATCTTGTGACGGCCGGGAATTTCGCTTGATCCGAATCAGTCGTTAAACCGATCTAGACCGTTCGAAAACCCCTGATCGTTTGAGAACAGGACAAATCAGAACACAAACAGAAGAACATTTCCTTGTATATTACAACAATTCCATCAGATACAAGAATATACAGAGTATAATTGTATAAATTACATTCGATAAATATCAGAGATTACAATAAATTACATAGTAGCGGAAAATAATACAAAGCACAACTGAAGGTGATATATGGATACAGAGCTTTCCGGATATCATTCCAGCTGTAAACCATGATCCTGTGAATATAAATCTGCAAAACCAAAACTACTAGCTGCCTGTGCGGAAAATAGGGGCACCCAGAGTTTAGGTTAAAACAATAAATTTCAGGTCAGTCGTGTGACTGGTGTGAGAACTAAAACAGTTATTTAAAGCTTTACTTTAAATGAGAGTAATTCAAGGGACCACGCCGTATAACACGGAACGGGTTTCCTCCCAAGAATACCAGTGCATATCAATAAACAACGCAATGCTTTTTCGAAAAATGAAGCTATTATAATACCCAGGTCCCATCACACAATGCAACGCAAGCCGGAGGATAGGGTTTTCCCTTATAATAGCCAAACATGCTTGGTACGTTTAAAACAAATCATTTGATACTATAATAAGTGTATAGTGTCAAAACAATTTCAATCATAAATATTAATCATAGGAGGCATAGCTACCATCTACTATGTCGCCATACTAGTTCTACAATTAAAACCGCAATATCACGTATTGGAAATTGGATTCCGTCATGAGCCGAGGCAAGGGGCAAGCTCCTCTCCGCGTTCGAGACACTCTAGCAAATGTCTCATGGCTACACACTCTGGGCAACCCTGGATCCTCCAAGGCCGGTCCTCACTTATGTTTGAGGATTAATTATGCCTGAACACACGTTTCCCGGTCCTTACAGACCTATAATCGAGGCGTCTCGCATTCCAACAACCACATAGGTGAAAAGTATACAAATGTCAGGGCTGGTAAGTCACTGACACCACCATAGCTAGAAAGAAACGTCAAGCACTCCTTGGGTCCTTATCCCGTTTTTCACTCATACCGAGGTGTAAGGCTCGCGAATCCACGCTAAACACAAAGCTGCCATGTAGGTCGTGCTTTGATCATCAACCACAAGACTTTGCTTTTCAACAAAAGCCTTGATCCATCCAACTCAGCGTGCCACACAGGCAATTCATGCCATGCGATTGATATCTATCGATATATAACCTCTAAGCTCGTATGTCTCAGAGAAGGGCGTTAAGCAAGAGAATAAATTTTCCGCCGCCAAACAGATATATATTTAACAGAAATCAATCAACACAGAATAAAATCCAATGTCAGACACACAATTCATTTACAAGTTCGTTCTGGGTCTGAACGAAACCGGAGGCACTTTCCTCGCATATCCATCGATCTCCAGGTATGTCTGGACGACCACCAACTTTTTCCATCCTCTTGGGTGTACAGCCCAATCAGGATCGTCAGTAATTATCCAAACGATGTGAAGACTATCGGTCTTCAACCACCGTCTTCATCTTAGACATATCGTCGAATCGGTTATTCAGAATGGGTATAAACCCGGTCTTTCCGAACAACCCGCGTATATTAGAAACAAATTGAAACACCCCACCTCCGTTAGGGTCACTCTCAAAGGGAATGCCCTAATTTTGGTGGAGGTTTATAAGTATAAGTCACAGATATACAAGACAGATATAATAACACATATTTTTGAACAGCGGAAAACAACAACGTTTATTTCTTCAAAATACGTGATACACAAACCATGCCATAATACTTCCCAAAATCATAACTGTCTTGATTACATTATTTAAAGAAGCACGAAGAAAATATATGAACTGGAATTAAACTTAAGAATGGTCTCAAGGTGAACAAGATAGACTAAGGTGATCAGGATAAGTCAAGACAAGTCAAGTAAAGCATCACATGTTCGAGATTCGTTGCATCGACTGTACTAGTATACTAAGCCCATATCACAATTAATCACGAAATAGATCCCACGGCCCAATGTCATGAAATGACCCTGAAACGGGGTCTGACCCAAGTACGGGGTCCTACGGAGCGATTATCTAGTCGATCGGCTCCCTACAAGTTCTAGCTCGTCAAGTGTCCATGTCATACGGCTAATCACGAATGTAGTCACCTGTGCTGGGTCCACCTTCGGGTGTATCAGCCCTAGGGTGTCAACCCCTGACACGATTCAAGATGCACAGATAAATCTACGGATACCCAGTGTCTGCCCCGGATACGTGCACGATCGTAGTCCACCGAACCTACACTGGCGTACCGCACTGCCGTCGTTCACCTCTTACAATCAGCCCAGTAACCGTGCCCCACCCGGCCTAGCCCCAGGGTACCTTGATACATCTAGAGGGTTACTGCTGAAAGGGGTCGTGTCTAGGGTTTAACCTAATAGATTAGGTCATGTAATTCGTGACCTAACCCGCCTAACAGATTAAGTCATGTAATTCGTGACTTAATCCTTTTCTAGTCTAGTCATGTCAAGATGGTTAAGTATGTCATTTCAGTTCACGACTTAACCCACCTACGTGTCATGTCAAGTTGGCTAAGTGTTGTCGTTTTCAAGTTCATGACTTAGCCCTACAAATCGCGTTCAAGTTGGTTAAGTTGTCTTTTCATGTTCATGACTTAACCCTAATTGGCATTAATTGATTCGTTAATGCACCGAACCACTCACATTGGATCCTATTGTTCGTAGCCACTGGATTTGCCGGGCGGTTCAGGGCAAGTTTACGCTACGAACTCAACCCAACCTCGGGTTTCAAGCGCGATGTGACCAACTACCCACATTGGATCCTATTGTTTGCAGCAACTGGATTTGCCGGGCGGTTCCGGGCAGATTTACACTACAAACTCAACCCAACCTCGAGTTGGCCACTTTCTTGTTTTCTAAAGTCATGCCCATGTTCTTATCAGATTTTGCGCTATTTCCATAGCATGTTCATATGTCAATTTCGTGCCCAACTAAGGCATGTTTTAAGGTCAAGCTATGGCATGTTCAAGTCAAATTTTCGTGCCATATTTCATGTTCTACTTATGCCAAATTTCACAGTTTATGCTTATAATTAATTCAAGTTTTTGCCTATTCTACCCAATCGTATCCCCAACGTATATAAACGTACTTCATTCACAAGCATAAACAATTCAAGAGATAAAGGGGAATAACACCAAACATGTGATAGGCATATGTGACAATTCCAACATCACTTGCATAATAAAAAGGCTATAACATATCACATTGTTTCAATACTAGTATGATGATAACTTGGCATAGTAATGATTCCAACTTAATTTAACATGATGATTTCAACTTTACATTATAGGCATAATAATCATTACGGGCGTAATAATAATTTTATTACAAACATGAAACATTAAAGGCATAGTAATCCTAATGGGCATAGTGGATTCCAATTTAGCATTTTTAACATAATAATTCTCATAGACATAATGATTCCAATTTATCATAATGATTCTCATCTAACATTATAAACATAATGGTTCCAACTTAGCATTTTTAACATAATGATCCTCAACTAACATTATAGACATAATGATTCCAATTTAGCGTTTTTAACATAATGATTCTCAACTAACATTTTAAACATAATGGTTCCAATTTAGCATTTTTAACATAATGATTCTCAACTAACATTATAGACATAACAATTCCAATTTAGTGTTTTTAACATAATGATTCTCAATTAACATTATAGACATAATGATTCCAATTTAGCATTTTTAACATATCTAACATTTAAACATAATAATTCCAACTTTTCATCATAACCTAGCAATACCCAATTTTTCATTAATCATGATGGGTATATTAACATCACAGGCATAATTCCATCAATAGTCATAGCCATGGTTTAATTAGCATCATAGGCATGGTTTAATCAACATAAAGATTTCAATAAACATAGTGATTCCATGGACATGTATTAGTCCAACTTGCCAAACAATTAAGCCCAAGTGATTCATAACAACATCAAAATCATGACAAGTTTAACTTGCAACGTTGCCATAGCAATATCCCCAAATTATAATTCAAAGATAAACCATACAAACAATGGATTAACAATAGTTCCTAAATCCGGTTTCAATTCATGGCATGTCCATATTGTTTTAGCGTTTTTGCCTAAAAAGTAACATAGAACGTACAATATGAAGCAAATAATCCAAATAAAAATCCCAAATCAAATAGTCCCAAATTCGTTGTCTAAAGCATCGTAGTTGTTGTAGCTTCTAGTTGTAGCCTTCAAGAATCGTCCTCCATCTTCTATAATTTTATTCTTAGTATTTTTAATTCAGAGCTCCAGGTTTAATGGCGGCGGCCTGAGGCTAAAATGAAATAGTATGATTTAGGCTAGGTCTTAGGTCCTTTTTATAATGTTTGCAAGTTGTTTTAGACCGTCGATGGTGCTTGATTCAATAATAACCGTTCGTTTGAAGGAGAGGCCAATCAGGAGCTGACACCTAGCCCTAGTGACAAGGTAAGGCTCAGAAATTCGACCAGGCCCTGGTCAGGCCAGCCAAGACCTGACCAGCAGGTCATTCTGACCTGGGCGCACTTGGCAGGTGCGCCAGGCCAAAAATGCACTGGCGCACTTCCCAAGTGCGCCAGTTCATTTTTGTTCTGGCGCACTTCCCAAGTGCGCCAGTGCATTCTGACCCGTTTTCTGGTTTTTCGCCCAACTTCGTCCGTTCATATCTTCTTCATACGATATCCGTTTTACGCAAACTCGGACTCTATCTCAAGCAGAATTCCGAGACGAACGCAATGGCGTATCCCGTTTCCCATAATTCTTTGATTTGAAATTATTTATACTTTAATTTGTGCATAGAATACACGGGGTGTTACATTCTCCCCCACTTAAAAGGATTTCGTCCCCGAAATCTTCAAGTTCAGGAAGAATGTACATCCTAACATCCAAACATCCATCTACTCATCCATCAAACACGAGAATCCATTGTCCTTAAAAGACTTCTAATGCTTCATGATCATATGCGAAGAGTGTGTGTATATGTTCCTTAGCTAATGCTAATGATCAGGCCTGATTGATCTTCTAAATGCAAAATATGTTTAGTGAAATGAATCCAATATGTATGCAAATTTTTCCTATTATAATTCATAATTTCTACATGAGTGCTCGAACATTCAATCATATGCAACAACCAAATGATAGCACAACCAAGTTTCCAAAATAAACACTCATGCATATGCAACATGAAAATGTGTCTGAGCCGATCTAGTGCCTAATGTGTATTCATGCATCCACGAGCAACCACTTGCGACCACTTGCAACCATTTCGCAATCATAACATGTTTCAATTACATGTTTACATCCAAAAAGATTCTACCTATGGTTCTCAAGATAGGATCGAGGAGAGAAATAAGGTAAAACAAAGCATCTAGAATAAGTTAACGATGTACCGCCAGAAGGTCCGGTCTGCTTCTCAGGGCAGTCTTTGCTGATATGTCCAGTCTTCCCACAATGAAAACATTCACCTTGTTTTCTCTTCCTCTTTCTACAATCCTTGGCTATGTGCCCTTCCGTACCACAGTAATTGCATTTCCTTTTATCACGTGAGTTGTTGTTCTTGCCTCCTTTCTCGGAGTCTACCTTCTTATTCTTAGAATCGTTAGGCTTGACCTCTTTCTTCCCTTGAGAGTTTTCTGCCTCTGTCTCCTTCTTGCCCTTATCTTCCTCGTTCAGCAATGCCATCTGCACCAACCTTTCGTACGTAGCTCCCATGGGTATATGGGTCATGGCCAAACTGTGTAATGGCTCATTCAACCCTTTGACAAAGCGGAGAGCCTTCTTGTGCGGGGTGTTGACTAGGTCCAGTCCGAACCTAGCCAACTCATCGAATTGATTAACATACTCTTTGACTGTCATATTCCCTTGCTTAAGAAATAAGAATTTTTCCAACTGAAGACTCCTTTCAGCTTCTGAGAGAAATTTAGCCTCAAACCTTGCCCTAAAGTCCTCCCATGTTTCCACTGGTCTTTCTGCATTAGTGACTTACCACCAGTAGGAAGCCTCGCCCTTTAGTAGCCACACTGCCAATTGTACTTTCTGCCTATCTTCTACCTCAAAGATGACGAATAAGTCCTCGGTTTCTTTCAGCCAATTCCTAGCTTCCACGAAGGACTCAGTTCCATGAAAGTCCTTTCCTCCCATAGCCTTAAAATCTTTACATATCTTAGCAAAAGTGTTTCCCCGCGGAGGAGGTGGAGGAAGAGGTGCTGCTGCAGCTGGATGATTTCCTGCAGCTGGGGGAGGAGGAACGGTAGGGCCTGGCTGAGTGGCCCTTGCTTCTAAGAGTCGTCTAAACCAACCAGGTATTGGTACACCCTCTGGCAAGTTAAGTTCTTCGGACATGCTGAAACAAGAAGGATAGATTCAAAATGAAGGATAAGAGATAACACCTATGGCTTTGGGGGACTTTGCCTTTTTAAAATAAAATAATATTTTTTCTTTTAAAAATGCTTCTTTAAATTTTCCTTTGAAAATAAATTTTTGAAACTTTTATCTTATCTGGTAAACCTATGCTCTGATACCAAGTGAAACACCCCACCTCCGTTAGGGTCACTCTCAAAGGGAATGCCCTAATTTTGGTGGAGGTTTATAAGTATAAGTCACAGATATACAAGACAGATATAATAACACATATTTTTGAACAGCGGAAAACAACAACTTTTATTTCTTCAAAATACGTGTTACACAAACCATGCCATAATACTTCCCAAAATCATAACTGTCTTGATTACATTATTTAAAGAAGCACGAAGAAAATATAAATAAACTG
The DNA here is from genome assembly GCA_030737875.1 of Allium sativum. Taxonomy (NCBI): domain Eukaryota; kingdom Viridiplantae; phylum Streptophyta; class Magnoliopsida; order Asparagales; family Amaryllidaceae; genus Allium; species Allium sativum. The sequence continues at coordinate 470,186,734 of CM060913.1, read as the reverse complement.
CAAAAGTCCCCTAATTGCTGTCCAAAGCCATAGTCCAAAACGGAAAAAGATCCAAGCAATACATTCTTTCTCTTCAAGCTGGATGTGAAAACTGATCAAGCTGCGGTATTCCCTCCCTGAGAACTTGGGGGGGGGGGGGGAACGAAAGAAAAAGAGGCGAAAGGAAAAGGGTCAGTCATAAAGACTGAGTAAGTTCTAGTGACTTTCAGTGTAGAAACGGTTAAAACAACCTGTCATGTATGAACTGGAATTAAACTTAAGAATGGTGTCAAGGTGAACAAGATAGACTAAGGTGATCAGGATAAGTCAAGACAAGTCAAGTAAAGCATCACATGTTCGAGATTCGTTGCATCGACTGTACTAGTATACTAAGCCCATATCACAATTAATCACGAAATAGATCCCACGGCCCAATGTCATGAAATGACCCTGAAACGGGGTCTGACCCAAGTACGGGGTCCTACGGAGCGATTATCTAGTCGATCGGCTCCCTACAAGTTCTAGCTCGTCAAGTGTCCGTGTCATACGGCTAATCACGAATGTAGTCACCTGTGCTGGGTCCACCTTCGGGTGTATCAGCCCTAGGGTGTCAACCCCTGACACGATTCAAGATGCACAGATAAATCTATGGATACCCAGTGTATGCCCCGGATACGTGCACGATCGTAGTCCACCGAACCTACACTGGCGTACCGCACTGCCGTCGTTCACCTCTTACAATCAGCCCAGTAACCGTGCCCCACCCGGCCTAGCCCCAGGGTACCTTGATACATCTAGAGGGTTACTGCTGAAAGGGGTCGTGTCTAGGGTTTAACCTAATAGATTAGGTCATGTAATTCGTGACCTAACCCGCCTAACAGATTAAGTCATGTAATTCGTGACTTAATCCTTTTCTAGTCTAGTCATGTCAAGATGGTTAAGTATGTCATTTCAGTTCACGACTTAACCCGCCTACGTGTCATGTCAAGTTGGCTAAGTGTTGTCGTTTTCAAGTTCATGACTTAGCCCTACAAATCGCGTTCAAGTTGGTTAAGTTGTCTTTTCATGTTCATGACTTAACCCTAATTGGCATTAATTGATTCGTTAATGCACCGAACCACTCACATTGGATCCTATTGTTCGTAGCCACTGGATTTGCCGGGCGGTTCCGGGCAGGTTTACGCTACGAACTCAACCCAACCTCGGGTTTCAAGCGCGATGTGACCAACTACCCACATTGGATCCTATTATTTGTAGCAACTGGATTTGCCGGGCGGTTCCGGGTAGATTTACACTACAAACTCAACCCAACCTCGAGTTGGCCACTTTCTTGTTTTCTAAAGTCATGCCCATGTTCTTATCAGATTTTGCGCTATTTCCATAGCATGTTCATATGTCAATTTCGTGCCCAACTAAGGCATGTTTTAAGGTCAAGTTATGGCATGTTCAAGTCAAATTTTCGTGCCATATTTCAAGTTCTACTTATGCCAAATTTCATAGTTTATGCTTATAATTAATTCAAGTTTTTGCCTATTCTACCCAATCGTATCCCCAACGTATATAAACGTACTTCATTCACAAGCATAAACAATTCAAGAGATAAAGGGGAATAACACCAAACATGTGATAGGCATATGTGACAATTCCAACATCACTTGCATAATAAAAAGGCTATAACATATCACATGGTTTCAATACTAGTATGATGATAACTTGGCATAGTAATGATTCCAACTTAATTTAACATGATGATTTCAACTTTACATCATAGGCATAATAATCATTGCGGGCGTAATAATAATTTTATTACAAACATGAAACATTAAAGGCATAGTAATCCTAATGGGCATAGTGGATTCCAATTTAGCATTTTTAACATAATAATTCTCATAGACATAATGATTCCAATTTATCATAATGATTCTCATCTAACATTATAAACATAATGGTTCCAACTTAGCATTTTTAACATAATGATCCTCAACTAACATTATAGACATAATGATTCCAATTTAGCGTTTTTAACATAATGATTCTCAACTAACATTATAAACATAATGGTTCCAATTTAGCATTTTTAACATAATGATTCTCAACTAACATTATAGACATAACGATTCCAATTTAGTGTTTTTAACATAATGATTCTCAATTAACATTATAGACATAATGATTCCAATTTAGCATTTTTAACATATCTAACATTTAAACATAATAATTCCAACTTTTCATCATAACCTAGCAATACCCAATTTTTCATTAATCATGATGGGTATATTAACATCACAGGCATAATTCCATCAATAGTCATAGCCATGGTTTAATTAGCATCATAGGCATGGTTTAATCAACATAAAGATTTCAATAAACATAGTGATTCCATGGACATGTATTAGTCCAACTTGCCAAACAATTAAGCCCAAGTGATTCATAACAACATCAAAATCATGACAAGTTTAACTTGCAACGTTGCCATAGCAATATCCCCAAATTATAATTCAAAGATAAACCATACAAACAATGGATTAACAATAGTTCCTAAATCCGGTTTCAATTCATGGCATGTCCATATTGTTTTAGCGTTTTTGCCTAAAAAGTAACATAGAACGTACAATATGAAGCAAATAATCCAAATAAAAATCCCAAATCAAATAGTCCCAAATTCGTTGTCTAAAGCGTCGTAGTTGTTGTAGCTTCTAGTTGTAGCCTTCAAGAATCGTCCTCCATCTTCTATAATTTTATTCTTAGTATTTTTAATTCAGAGCTCCAGGTTTAATGGCGGCGGCCTGAGGCTAAAATGAAATAGTATGATTTAGGCTAGGTCTTAGGTCCTTTTTATAATGTTTGCAAGTTGTTTTAGACCGTCGATGGTGCTTGATTCAATAATAACCGTTCGTTTGAAGGAGAGGCCAATCAGGAGCTGACACCTAGCCCTAGTGACAAGGTAAGGCTCAGAAATTCGACCAGGCCTTGGTCAGGCCAGCTAAGACCTGACCAGCAGGTCATTCTGACCTGGGCGCACTTGGCAGGTGCGCCAGGCCAAAAATGCACTGGCGCACTTCCCAAGTGCGCCAGTTCATTTTTGTTCTGGCGCACTTCCCAAGTGCGCCAGTGCATTCTGACCCGTTTTCTGGTTTTTCGCTCAACTTCGTCCATTCATATCTTCTTCATACGATATCCGTTTTACGCAAACTCGGACTCTATCTCAAGCAGAATTCCGAGACGAACGCAATGGCATATCCCGTTTCCCTTAATTCTTTGATTTGAAATTAGTTATACTTTAATTTGTGCATAGAATACACGGGGTGTTACACAAATGTTCACAAACACAACATACGCCTCATTCCAAGTTAGAATATTCTTTTATTCACAAAATCACATTTTTAGGGAAAGGTTCCCATTAATTTTATCCAAGATAAATTCTTTAAAATTTATCCTTTAATCTTCCTTTGGATGTCATTTCAAACCAAATTATGGTTTTCCAAACTAGTCGAGATTAGCGAACCACACCGACGTAATTATTTATTTTATTTCCTAATCCCAACCTATTCATCCCATGAAGCAAAACTGGTAATACTCCATATTTAACACCACAGTGTTGTCGGTAAAATTAATTACCATTTCACGTTCAAATCTGATTAAAGATTTAACTATCGCTTTGGAGCAAAACTGGTGATACTCCATTCTCGCTCATTTTCTAAATTTGATAATTTAAATTATCAATTCGCATTTCAATCTAATTGTAGATTCATTAAAACTCCTTTTACTGGGTTAAAGAACTAATGTCATTTAAAACACAGTTCACGACAAACTCAAATCACATTCTATTTATTATTGGGTTAAAGAACCAGTGTCATTTAAAACACCCTTCACGATAAACCCACAAACCAATTCTATTTAAAACCCATTTCAAATCCAATTTATTTATTTAAAAATAAACGGGTTTTAATTTCAGTTCAAAACTAGTTCATCTCGATCAAAATCTATTTTTATCTTTTCAAATATGGAGTTCTTCATCCCAATTTTTCCCAAATCATTTATTATGATTTTACACAAATTATTACTATTTTTAAAATTTTTATCAAGGTCCATACAATCGATTTCCAACAACGGCCATCGAACTGCACTTACAACGACCTTTTTCAAATTTGATTTGGACGTATCTCCAAATCCAACCGTTAGATTTCAAATTTCCAATATTCGTTAGAAAGCTCTTTTCGATACGAACCCAACAGTTCCGGTTTTAGGAGAATCCGACGGTCAGATCTCCTGTAATGTCCGTTTGAAATTAATGGTCGAAATTCACGAACTGCCGCGGCGCGACGCGTTCTATTCAGGCCATTATATTATATATATATAATATATATTTCGTTGATTACTATTTAAAACGAATTTTATAAATCGTTTTAAATTCGTTTCAAAAACATTTTCAACTTCCATTTCCAATTCAAATCAAAATTGAATTTTTCCTTATAAATTCGTTTTGAAATTCATTTCAATTCAATTCAAATTTAAATTCAATTTGAATTCATTTCAATTCGTTTTCAATTCAATTCGAATTCGTTTTCAATTCAATATGAATTCGTTCTATATTCAATTCCTTTCAAATTGGTTTTCTATTCGATTCATTTCGAATTGGTTTTCTATTCGATTCAATTCAAATTGGTTTTCTATTCGATTCAATTCAATTTGGTTTTCTATTCGATTCAATTCAAATTGGTTTTCTAATCAAATCAAATTCGTTTTCTATTCGATTCAATTCAAATTTCATTTCAAAATATTTGATTTCGAAATCACTTTTCAATATTCATTTAAAAATGAATAAAATCGATATAAATGTCGTTCACGTCAAAATGGCGTCAATCTAATCAACACGGCTTCATATATTTCTATTTTCAAATATTCTATTCAACAAATGAATATTTATTTTTGTCAACACACGACTAATCTCAACGAATGAGTACGGTCCACGTGTGACTATTTTTGTTATTTAATATATTTTATAAAAATTAGGGTATCTATCGTTTGATATCAAATCAGACTCCAACCGTAAATTAGTAAGAGAACGATTCCCTAAATATTAACCCCGAAGGCCGAAACCAACATCAGATCAATATCCAGGAGACCACTCATCTTATCTATCTTCCAGTTAATTTCTGATTTCATATATGATAAAGATGTAAATTTTATTGTTAAAATATTTCGTTCAACACATGACTAATCTCAACGGATGAGTACAGTCAATACATGAACTTTTATATTATAATATTCTTTATTTTTCCGATTGGAATGAGGCCCAATCAATTACCATATAATGTTAATTATATGGATTTTCATACATCACACGTGTATAATAACATTGAAAAATAATCAACCATCAACCAAAGTGCACTGAACTGTATAAGCATCAAATATAGATAGCTAACGCTTATAACAGCCTGTCAATCAATCGATCGACATATTGAATCAATCAGGATGAGTGAACTTCAAATTTCATCCCAACACCCGTGTGGGGTTTCAAACAATCAAACACAGATTTTAGTTGTGCAGTTGGGCGATGTGTAAAATTTATCGTCCCAATCAATGTCCTTCAAATAGGTGTACATAACAAACCGTCCGGTTTGTAAATGAATATTTATTTATTTTCATTCTCGTTAAAAATTATATTTTTAACGATAAAATATTTTATTTTAACACATGAATTTCTATTCAGTTCATTTACAAAATAAAAATGATGTTTTTATTTTTCTAACTTATTTTAGAAAATTTCGGCGGCATAACGGCACGATACTAGAAACGGGACGAGGCCTAGCCTTATCCCCGGTCTAGTGAAGGCCCACGCCATTCACACATCAATCAATCCATTCCATTTCACCAAATAACTCAAATTTCAATCAAATAATCTAACTAATTTTTGCAATCAAACAAACAAGTCCATGGTCTGTGGATGATTGTGTCGGGTGCTACTAAGCACCGTCTGCATCCTAGTATATATATATAACTAGAAAAGAAATTGAAGAGTGAGAAATTCTCACCAATAGCTATCCAAACTTCACGACACTTCATTGATAGAAATCTTCGTCGTTCTCGCCTTTTATCACTTTCGTCGCCCGTAGCCACTACATATGTAAAAATTGAATTTTTACTTCGCTATTCAATATATAAAAATCGAATTTTTACTTCTCTATTCAATATATAAAAATCGAATTTTTACTTCGCTATTCAATATATAAAAATCGAATTTTTACTTCGCTATTCAATATATACAAATCAAATTCTTCTATGCTATACGAATATATAAAAATCAAATTCTTCTATGCTATACGAATATATAAATGCTAATTCACATAAAAACTGATTTTATAAATAAAATTAAATTTAAAACTTACAGATTTTGGTCGAAGGGGGGGGGGGGCTGTGCTTCTTCGTCGGAGGTCAAGGAGGTGGAAGGGAGGGCGGAGATCAGGCGAAGGGGGGGGGGGGGGGTTTGCTCGTGTCGGTCGACATCAGGATGGGGGGGGGGGTTCAATCGCGTCGCATAGGGTTGGGGTTGGGGGGTGTTTCGGTCGAGGCAGAGGAGGAAGAAGGTGAAGTAGCGGCGGCGGCAGCACATGAGGGGGGGGGGATCCGCGCCAGAGGCGGCGCGTTGATCGACAGGGCTCTGCCCTTTTTTTTTATTTTTTTTCTGTTACGAAATGAAGAAGAGGGGGGGGGGCAGAGAGAATTAAGGGGAGGGAGAGAGAATTTTTAATTTTTAATTTACTTAATTATTTATTTTGCAAAAAGTTGACTTTTACATACGACCTCTAAACGAGGCCCATTGCCTGTCATCCATAGCTAATTACCCCCATTCCAAACACAATGGGATATGTATCGTAGGCTGATTTGATCGTTACAATCAGTTTTCGTCAAAACCAACATATACTTCTATATATTGAATTTGAACGCGCATTTCAATTTACCGGGGTCACATACTAATTAGAAAAATTCCTGAAAAATATTTTCTAGCTTCGTATTGACGATACGGTCCTAACAAAACTAGTTTCGTCGAATTCTGAGACAGTTGGAAAAATGGCCATTTTCCAGTCGATTAAAATCAACTGAAATTGGTCAAACGCGTTTTCCTTTGCCACGCTCACATATTGATTCAAAAAATTATGAAAATTGGGATCTAGCAATAACTTGACATCTCGGATCCAACAAAAGTGGTTTCGTCGAAATCCGAGGTCGTTTGCAAAATGTCTATTTTTAAGGGCCTGAATTCCATAGCGACTATTCAGAATTTTCAACTGGACATATCTTTTGATCCCCGCTATGAAATTTTGATTTTTCGGATTCGTTTGAAAGATATCATCAATTAGATCCCATTATTTTTGGTTTCACTAAAATCCGGTTTGTTTTGCACCCGGTACATTCAATTGAAGTTTGAAATCGAATTATCGAACTACCGCGCCATTTTCAATTCTATTTATAATTTAAAATAAATATTTATATTCTAACGACGACGTATATAATATATACGTTCTATTTCTATTCAAAATAAATTTCTCGTCGTTTTTATTTAAAATAATTCATTTTAAATGTTCAAAATTAGCTAAAATTGCCAAAATAAAAATTTTAAACTGGTTCAGATTTTCCGGGTTATTACATATCTGGTACCATATTCCTTAGTGATGAAGTATTCTTCATTTATAAAATTGCGTCCCTCTCATTCCTCTTTTCATTTTTCCATTTCTCAGAAAGATTGAAATACCCAAATTAAAAACAGTGCCACTCCATTCTCGTTTAGTCCATTCAGGAAGAAAATGGCCACTCCCCACAAATTCTTTCTATCGAAACCGACCCTCTTTTTCCTTATTCCCTTATTTCTTTTTCTTCAAATTAATACCTATATAAAGCCTCGTTTAAAGCAAGAAGGATCAAAACTTAAAACTGCGAGCCTCCTATTCCCATTCTCTCGAAACTAATTCAAATCATTCTCATATAAGGAAAGGGGTAAACCGCGATTTGAATCAGCAGCATGAAGCTCGATAAACTTGGATGGATGCGGTGTAGTTTTTATTGGAGTACGATTCCAGAATCGCATCATGGTTGTAGCAGAAGTAGGAGTTGGACGCCTTCCTTAAATCGACTTCGTTGTTGAATTTTCGAATGATGATGAGGGGATTCGAATGAGGTTTGAAGCACGATGTAATGAGGATGTTGCGATGGGGTTAATTTGGGTAGTATTGGCAATACCGAGTAGTGTAAAAGGGTGCAATGACCTATTGTTGATCAAGACATCAACTATTGTTATGTGGTGCTGGTATTTGGGGAGGGCATCGATTTAGGTGTTTGTCTCTGGGTACACGAGAATGAAGAAGTTAGGTGGCAAGGGATGCGAAGTCGAGGTGGTGTTAGATTAGGTACAGATGTAAGCATGGGCGGTTTTCTTGTGAGAAGAACACCAAGGTAAAACATATCTTTTAAATTAAAGAGTTTCCTAAAAAAAGTCTTAGTAATGTAAATATGTAAAACTAAAGAAGAAAAATTATTTGCTTATTTGCAATTCATAAAATCTTTCGTACAAGGTCAATAAATCGGAAATAGACGTATGATTTATAGCTATGGGATATATAGAAGAAATGAAATTGGAATGAATCGGCATAAGCTGGAATTTCAATATTTGAAACCGAATGCTTCCCAATCTAATTCAAGGTCTGGATGTTCGACAGCATAAAATCGCGGTGAGTAATTCTCACTCAAATTTATTTAAATTTATTTTTATCATTAAAAATAAATTTTTGGTTACCTTGGATGCATTTATAAATTGTTTATCAATGTTTGCTATGAAATATATATTAGTTATTTAGGATTGGTTTGTGGTTATTATATATATATATATATATATATATATATATATATATATTGGTGATTGGTTGGATTCCCGCAGTACCATTAGCGGATGCCCGCAGTATCATTAGCGGATGACCCTTACGCCCCACGCTATGATAGTGGATGACCTTCATACCGCGATATCCTGCCTCGAAGCAGGATGGGTATTATTTATATTGGCTAACGTCTGTGGATGCAGGAAAAACAGGTTGGAGGAATCCAACTGGATTCCTCAAGATTTATTACTGTTTGTTTTCACATATATATTATCATATATGATGTGTTATAGAACCCGTGATTTGATAATTTGGTATTTTGGATGTTTGAAATATCACTAGGCCTAAATGGTAATTTATAGAAATATCGTAAATAGGGTTTTGAAATTTAAAAAGAAATATTCTATTTTTTTTAAATAGAATTTGAATTTAGAATGGCTAAAGATATTTACTTGTCTTGAAAACAAATAAATAAAACAAGTATTGAATTTATAAATGATGTTTATAAATTAAATAATATAAGAAATTGAAGTGAATTTATAAATGGTGTTTATAAATAAAATAGATTGGTTTTCATTGGATAATCAGATAATTGAAATGAAATTATAAACAGTGTTTATAAATAAAGTGGAAAAATTATCATTGGATAATTTGAATATTATATTCAAATGTGAATTTAAAGAAAGAAATGGGGAAATCGTTTTAAAGAAATAAACGATGGAATTTATTGTGATGTTCAGAATATATATTGAACTAAAATAAATCTGTAGGGATTTATGATTTGAATTCGATTAATTCGAATTTATTTAAATATAAGTTAAATTGAATATGAAAATAAATTGCATGTTATATATTATAGGTAGAAATTTCCAAAATAAGCTTTTGGTTTTGAATAGATTTCGAAATAGACTTGTTTAAAAATATAAATAAGGAAATTTATAAAATGGTGTTTATAAATATAATGAATTAATTATCATTGGATAATTTGAATATTTAAAGTCAAGTATGAATTTAAAGATAGAAGATGAAATCATTTCGAAAAGGTGAACGATGGTTTTATTCCTGAAATAAGAATATAAAAGGAATTGAGTTTCAAAACAGATTTTTGAAATGAAGCTTGTTTTATTATATAAAACAATGAAGTTAGATTTATAAACAATATTTATAAATCTGGTGAAATAGATTATCATTGGATAATTTAGAGTTTTAAAGTTGAAAATAGAAATTTGAAAATAGAAATTGAAAATAGAAATTGAAAGTAGAAATTGAAAACAGAATTTGAAATCATTTAGTGGGAACGATGAAATATATTTCAGAATACGGATTGAAAACAGAACTGAAATAAATCCAAGGATTTATATTTAATCTCCAAAAGAATTGGAATATTATATATAAGATAGAGTTGTAAATAGAATTTACAATTGAGTTTTGTAAATTGACGATTTAGAAAAATCGAAATGTTTAACTTAAATTTGGAAAGCCGATCTTATATATATATATATTGAAATAAATTAGAATGGAAGTGAAATTTATTTATAAAAGAAGTTTAAACCGTTTAATATATAATTAAAACGAACTTGCCGCAGCGTGGTAGTTCGTGAATTGGCATTTCGAACTTCATTTGAGTATATAGAACTCGATTTAAGTCGGAATTCTTTGAAATAAGAATCGCCGGGACAGGTTTGATAATAGTTTTCTAATGTAAAAGAAAAATCTAGATTTCGTTTGATAGATTTTGAGTTATGTCAACATCAAATTTTCAGAAAAGCAGCGCCAAAATCGTTTAAAAACCATAACGGTTTATTTAAATAAATAAAAGGATTTTAAGTAAATAAAAATCCGAATTTGCATTGGAAAAATCCAGACTTGAGTTATAAATATATTTGAACTCAAGTGGAGTAATGAATTGATTTTTGAAACAAAAATCAGATTTTTTACAATCGAATAAAATTAACTAATTTGAAGAATAATTAGTTAATAAAATTTTTGAATCAAAATTGAACTTTGAAAGGTAAATGAGTTGTGTATCTATGTATTCAAAATCGAATATAGTTAGAAATGAAACTCGACGTGATTATAAGCGAAATAAAATACATTTGAACATGATATGTTCAAACTAAAGAGAGTTGGCATAAGAGCTAATTAAAAGAATAAATTAGCGACTTGAGTTAGAAATGATTGAATTTAGTTGGGATAAATTGGAAACAGGTGAGTATGTGTTAGACAAGTATGGAATGACGTATATGAAGTGTATGAAGATTATAATTCGTGTGCCCGACAAAAAGGTACATGTTTAAATTCCATATGAGGTTTTATGCGTCGTAACGGCAAGCCGCTTGGCTTTTTCTTTTTGATTGCAGAGGCCCTTGTGGCGGTTTCGGGATTTTACCGATGCTCCCGGTACAAAGGAGGTTATGGTCAAATTTTCCGGAAATTTAAGGAGTTAGAATATTTTTAAGAAATTTGATAGTTAGAAATCAATGTATCAATATATATAGAATTCGATAAGTAAATGAACTTAAAAATAGAATATTATAAACAAAAAGGAAATTTATAAGTTAGAGTTGTTAAAAAATTAGAAAGAGAAACGTACACATGTTTTATAAATGAATAATTAGTTTTTATGGTGTTGACTATTCGAGAATAATGGTCTTGTCTGTTTTGAAGTTAAGGATGTTTTTCAGTCAAGGTCTGAGAGGTAGTTATATCCCAACTTGATTGATTTCGTTTTTAACCGATACATAGCAAGGTCCAGTCTCGAAGAGAAATGTTTGAATAAGAAATTTAGTCGAATGCAGTATTTTACGTTGTTGTAGCGACGTTTTACATAACATTTGTTTTAACCCAAGTAAGTGGAATATTGGAAATATAAAAATAAATATTTCCTAAGTATAGAAATTAATGGTCGTAAAACGGAGAAGTAATTAGAATATTTTCCAATTATTAATAAAAGATATTTTCTAAATATAGAAAATAAAGGATGACGAAATACGGAAATGTTTTCCAAACAGCGTAAGAGACCAAAATGATTATTGAAAATATTTGGTTAACAAATATTTGTAAGGAAATGAAGAGGTGATTTAATTAATGAAATATTAATTAACAGGCCCAGTGATGGTTTGATGTTATGGAAGAATGTTTGTTTATTTTTCTTCGATAGTTAAATAACCGACTATCGAAGTGTTTGCCAATATCGTTGTCAATATGGAGAGACCGGTTGGATTATTATCCGAGAACCACTCCATATTGGAAATAGCGTTGCGAATCAGATTATGTGAAGATAATCGAAGACGGAGTGAAGTGCACAGACTTTTTCTATTAATAGAAATTGTGCCTTCGGTTTCGTTCAGTCCCAGAACGAACATATATGGACGAATGTCTGACAAATATTTCCAATAATCGAATATGTTGGTTTGTACAGATATATATGGTGGCAACGAATTTATTCCCTTAGCATAATATCCAGAATATATTTGTGCAAATAAATTAGTGATTAACGGATCTGACAATGTGTCATTCAAAGCGATTGTGCTATCAAGGAATGATAAGTAATCGTAGCCTCAAGCCTCAACAACCGGGAAATGACAAAAAATAGGGCAGGCAACATGGCTATGTGGGTCACTCCCATTAGGGTGTATAATCACCTATGTAGAGAAATTCCTTTTAATTCTTTAATCTATCGATGCTGTCCCTTTTCGGGAAATGATTGCTGATCCCAACCATTGGTGATATACATTCGATACACTCAAGCAAAATGAGTGGTCGGTCATGTGTGGGCCGGGTTGCAAGATATTCTTGTTGAACCCCATTGCATCTCCTCTAGAATACACTGATCGGAAGGTGGCTCCATACTTTTCATGTTGGAGATCCAATCTCCAATAAGCGCCCTTCGGTTTTTGATTTTATATTATATATGGAGCGTGAGATGCAAGCATTCCATTAGATTGTTGTTTATTTGATTTAGACACTATTATAATATCACTGGATTTTCGTATCAAAGTGGTTTGGGTTATAGTAAGGTAAAAATCGTCCATGATTATGTGTGGGCTGGTCTTTTTTTATCCTTTCTTTTGAAAGGATTTTGAAAGTTAAACAATTGGTTGGAGTTTACTCACACTAGTCCCATGACTGACCCGGAGTTTATTTTGTTTGTTTTCCCTAAACTTTTGGGTGCCCAAATTTGTTTGGGCAGTAAAGTTGTCGGGATTTTTTAGATTCACTTGGAAGAGCTGGAAGTAGGAGGCTTCACTAGATAGCTATAGACTATCATATATTCCACTGTGTACCATGTTTGTATCTGGAAATAAATGTTTATAACTATTCCAGAAATAGCTGTTGTGCTCTGATGATGGTATGTATATAAAGTTACTGATTTGTATTTCAAAGTTATGTTATATAATATATTTTTATTTGTTCCGCTGTGAGTTTGTGATCTTCGCTTTTATTCTATTCTAATATTTCTTTCTTTCTATTTCTCATCCTCTAACTTCTTTCTAATAATGACTCGTATTTCTGTGCAATTTGGATTGGACATGTGGTGTTATTAGTCAACTCAAATAGTACGGATTTACGGGTTGTTACCATATACAAACTAGCTGCCTAGACACAGATTAATCAGATCAAGTCATGAAAAATGATGAGAAATACACAAGAAATCTGAGACAAATAAAATTTTTAAAAATAAAATTTATATTTGCATATATTCCTTTTAAATTCTATTGCAGTGTACTCTGTGTGTGTTTCATTGTGACAGGTAAGAAGATGATGGCTGGACTGATAGAGAGATGTGAAGACAGAAGACTGAAAAGACAGTGTTGGTGAATGTATAAAACTCTATATGAATGTGTCAATAAAAAGGTCTGTATATTGAAATGTAAACTGAGTGAATGTATGAGTGTTGTAGTGAGGAGCTGTGTATATATATGAATTGTATTGATAATTGTAATAAACAAGTTTGATTGAAATAAAATATCATTTTATTGTTGTCAAACGAACTTATCTATTTTTTTCTGTTTATTTATAAGTACAATATTTTGTGGATTGAATAAATAGAGGAGTTATAAAAAATTGTACTATTTGTATGTTTGAAATATAATATTTAAATTTAAATAAAATACTATATGAATATATGGATGTCTGTACAGTCGTATTTTATTTAAATATAAATATTTTATTCCTGTCTATGTTGTTTATATAAAACAGTACAGTAACAAACACATTTAAAATAATATTTATTTGTTTGTTATCATCAAACAAAAAACATATGATTGTGTATATAACTACGTCATATACAACATATACGAGAGTTTCAAACTTCATAATTAGTGGGATTAGTATGTGCTGTGCGAGTAGTAAAAGCATATGTAAATTTTAAATGAAAATTGATTTAGACAATTAAATTAATTAGTTTTGGGCCAATAAATAATATTTAAAAACATAATAAAAAAATATAGTTGTCTAATGTTGTGAAAATGTTTTTAGAACATAAATTAATTTCCATAAGCATTGATATGTCGTTATACAACGTTTAGTAGTGTAATAAGTTATAAAAGGATTAATAGTCAATTAGAGCTCGTTTTAACTGATAAAAGTAATAAATAAAATATATTTTAAATTTTGTTTACATATTGTCGATGAGAACAAAAAAATGGTTAATATGACTAGAAAATATATTCAATATTGTATGCGGAGTTGTGTCAACTAGTTGCATGAAACGTTGTACGAATATAAGCTAATTAGCTTATATGTCTTCTTTGGTCGGCACTATTCATTTACGAATAAGTTGTGTTTGTTTTGAGGTGTCAACTTCCAAAGCTCCCCGAGTGTGTTTTCTATCCTATCTTATATGCTTGACACCTCCATGATCCATGTACTACAAAATACTATAAAGGAGGAGCATACCTTCTCATTTTCCACTTCCTTTCTTCTCTTCTTCCTTCCTCCCTTCATTCTCAACAATGGACGCCGGCCATGGCCACCCCTCAGCAACCACGGCAGCAACCACCTGCGCCGCCCCCAATGCCCAAGGCAGCCTCTATGCTCCCCCTCTATGATGACCCAAACTCTTGGTCCTCGAAAGTAAGGATAATAATTGGGATATAACACATAAACTTAACAGCATAAGACAAAAAATACATAATGTACATCAGAATATGGCAATGGAAATAATATCAGAGTTTACAACATCATACCCGATCATAATAAAATACATAATGGTTTCAAATAGAACACAGCGGAATCAAAAGATAGCAACATAATAAAGTCCGGGACAGTCCAAAATAATATCCATTACTTGCTCCAGCTCCAAGTCCAAAATTAGTTTCCATACACATCCAAAATAGATACAAGCTAACACCTGGGAACTGGGCTAACCGTATGAAAATGTGGGCACTCGAGTTTGCAAGAGAAAACCAAATTATGATTCAATCATAAGACTGGTATAGGAAACCCTACAGTTATACTTAACTTATTTAAAATAAGACATATCACAGTATACACCGTATAACATGGAATGGGTTTACCCCCACACGAATGCAAGTGCATAAAAAAACAACGCAATGCTTTTTGAAAAAGGAAGCCGTTATAATACTCAAGTCCCATCACACAATATAAGCGCAAACTGGAGGATAGAGTTTTACCTATAATGGACAAATATGCTTAATACGCTAAAATCTAAATCATTTGATATTATTATTAGTGTCTAAGCGTCGAAAAAACCCGAAAATAAATGTATTAATCTTAGATATCATAATACCCCACCCTATTATATCACCATATACGTTTACAACTAAAAACATAAAGTCTTGTATTGGAAATTGGATTCCATTATGAACCAAGGCAAAGGATCTTCCTTATCTTATTCGTACCATCTTTAGCAAGATGTCCAGGACCACACGCATGCGACCCTTGGAGTGGCAAAGCTGGTCCACCAATTCCCGGTGGATTAGACAGTTACCTGAACACAACGTTCTCTAGTCCTATTGGACCAACAATCTGGTCAGTACGTCGACCATCATCCGAGGCGCCCTGATTCCAACATCCACATAATTAAATATGTCTAGGATCCATACCATGACATCACTTTTAGCTAGAAGGAAATGTATGTCCTTCATCCCATTTTCGACTCATACCGAGATGTAAGGCTCATGAGTTAACGCACCACAAAGCCCTGCTTTTCAACAAAAGCTTTGATCTCTCTACCAGCAGCACTTCGCATACCACACAGTCATTCTCTACCATACAACTAGTGTCTATTAATATATAACCTTCAAGGTCATTATACATATATACGTATCAGAGAAGGGTGTTAAGCTAAGTGAATAAATTCTCCGCCACCAAACAGTTATATATTTAGTAGAGATCAATTAATAGAGCATAGAATACCATGTCAAACATACATCCATTCAAGTTCGTTTTGGGTCTGAACGAAACCGAAGGCACCCTATTCCTCATTTAATTAAGGAAGAGACCCTTGCACATCCGGACAATCAATAAGCACGTCCGTACAACTGCCACTTTAACCGTTCGATGGGAGCAAACCATTTCAAGGCATCGGCAGTAATCCATTCGATGTGAAGATTTCTGATCTTCCACCATCTTCAATCTCTTTGACTTTTAATCATCGTATAATTATTCGAAATGGGTTGAATCCAGTCTTTTCGAATAATTAGCGTTCAAAACATAAATCCTTATCGGATTATTAATCCCCTAATTAAGTCTGCTTTAACTGGTATTCATTTCATAAGATTTGAAATCTTATTCTCAACTTGGTTATGTTACTTGGATATCCAAAAATCATATTTTAACCTTGTAAAATTGTTTACTTAAGAATTCAATTCGATTTACGAATAGAAATCCTTACCTCAAAACATCACACAATTTGTTATAAAAGCCGTTAAAAAATTAACTAAATTCTATTTAACCAAATAAAACCATGTATAATTGGTTCTAACCACTTTCAATAATTTATAATGATATTTCCCTATTTTTATTCATATAAATATAGTTCGTATTAATAATTTTCTATTACAAGCCATTAGTGGCCATAACGTTGTTTTTATTCAAATCTGATTTGGACATTTCTAAAAATCTAACCGTTGGATTTCAAAAATCTTGTTATCTTTTGAAAACTCTTTTAATTACGAACATAACGATCCAATTTGGGGGAAATCCGACGTCAGATCTCCTGGTATATTAGCTTAAAGTTACTGGTCTAAATTCGCGAAATGTCACTGCACGACGAGTTCTATTCTGACCATAACTCACCATATATAAATAAAAATTGAATCTAGTCACTTCTATGAAAGTTTATTAACTATTTGGCTTGCGCCTTAAATTTTGAAAAAAAATCGCCATAACCTACTTTGTTTGGGTTGATCGGTACAACTGTAACTTGCCTCTCTAGACCCTCATCAATCAACCGATTACTACAAAAGTAAAACAATTGGGGGATGTGTAAATTAATTATCATCCCAATATCCATGTGGGATTTGTCGTAAACTAAACAATTGAGAGATGTGTAAATATCATCCCAATACCCATGTAGGGTTTGCCATAAACTAAACAACCGAGTGATGTGCGAATATCATCCCAATACCAGTGTAGGGTTTGTCGTAAACTAAACAATTGAGAGATGTGTAAATATTATCCCTGTACCCTTGTGGGGTTTGCATCACATTCAAAAACCGATGATTAATAAATTACTTCATCAAGACCAATTAAGGTTACAACAGATTTAAACCGACACTGTTTGTTTTTAAATTGTCATATTCCCAAGCAATCACACACATATCAACTAAAAATGATATTTTTATCATACTGCACATCATTTAAAATCATAATGAACTTATATAATTAACCAAAAATCATTATATAATCATATAAATTTACTAACTACGATTAACATTAACCAAGCCCTTTTTAGTTTTGGTTAGCACAGTGAGTTCCACCCCGCCAAAGATTTCTCACAAATGGACTACAAGAACTCACGCACGACTACAACACACCAGCGTAGGACTCAAGCTTGCAATGAAACAAATTTGCGCCTTTTCACTTCAAATCAACTAGCAGCTGCTGCTGCTACTGCTACTACTACTACACCACACAAACACACACACACACGCTCTTATATACACCTTTATTTGCAAAATTAAGTGGAAAGATGTAAATTTTAAGGGAATTAAGGGCTTGGGGCAAGGGGAGGGCATGACCAGTAGGGGTTGCGCAGATGGATGCGGACCTAGGCATAGGATACGGGCGTAGGGGGTGAAATTTGGTGGCTTTAAGGGGTGTAAGTGCAAATAGGAAGTAAAAATGGGATTTTTAAGAGTTTAAGGAGGAGAAGAGAGCTCTGCAAGGAGGAGGCCAGGGTGTGCTACAAATGTGGGAAAGGGATGGAGGAAGGAACGGAAATTATGTGCGGGAACTTGGGGTGGTAGAGGTTATTGCAAAAGTAAGGAGGAGGACCTAAGTGTAAAATGAAAGAAAGAAAAAGTTAAATGAAAATGAAATAAAAGAAAAAAGAGATGGCATTATCACTCAATTACAAGGAAAATATCCATTCAGAAAGAGCATGACAAGTATCCTAAATGGTACATGCTGTTTCAAATTATGGTGGCTAATGGGAATTAGTGTTTAAGTGATTTGTTCTCTCCTTAATTAATTATACTACCTTAACTTCCATATAGTCATATGACCACATACTAATTCCAAAAATTATGAAATTTGAAATCTTACTATTTTTCACAATTACAGTTCCAACGAGATTAGTCTCATCAAATTCAGAGATTGTTTGAAGAATGGCCTTATTTCCAGCTTTTACTGAAATTTAACAAGTTTTTTAACATAGGTTTATATTACGTACACTGACATATGAACTCCGAAAATTATGAAGTTATAAATCCTGCTATATTTTGACGTTATAGATCCAATAAATTTGGTTTCGTCAGATTCCGAGACTGTTTCAAAATTTCCTTTTTAGGTCATTAAAATATTGAATTTCAAAATTTTCACCTTTAAATTAATTTTAAAAGTTTACTAACCTTACCTTAACTATTAAATATGAGAGAACCCGTTACTTCCCCGTAAAGGAAAGAGCGGATACTTTGAGAACAACACACAAATGAACGCAGACGGAAGAACATTTTATTGTTACTACAACAATTCCATCAGATACAAGAATATACAGAGTATAAATGAATAAATTACATTCGATAAATATCAGAGATTACAATAAATTACATAGCAGCGGAAAATTGTACAAAACACAAATGAAAGTGATACACGGATACAGAGCTTTCCGAGCATCGTTCCAGCTGTAAATCAGGATCCTGTGAATATAAATCTGCAAAACCAAAACTACTAGCTGCCCTTGCGGAAAATAGGGGCACCCAGAGTTTAGGTTAAAACAATAAACTCCAGGTCAGTCATGTGACTGGTATGAGAACTAAAACAGTTATTAAAATTTTACTTTAAAAGAGAGTAATTCAAGGGACCACGCCGTATAACACGGAACAAGTTTTCTCCCAAGAACATCAGTGCATAGGATAAACAGCGCAATGCTTTTTCAAAAAATGAAACTATTATAAGACCCAGGTCCCATCACACAATGCAACGCAAGCCGGAGGATACGGTTTTACCTTATAATAGCCAAACATGCTTGGTACGTTTAAAACAAATCATTTGATACTATAATAAGTGTATAGTGTCAAAACAATTTCAATCATAAATATCAATCATAGGCGGCATGAGTGTCCCATACCACTATGTCGCCATACTAGGTTCTACAATTAAAACAACAATATCTCGTATTGGAAATTGGATTTCCATCAGGAGTCGAGGCAAGGGGCAAGCTCCTCTCCGCTTCGAGACACTCTAGCAAATGCTCAGGACTACGCACACTGGGTAACCCTTGGATCGGCTGGGCCGGTCCTCTCTTACGTTTGAGGATTGACAATTCCTAAACACACGTTTCCCGGTCCTTACAGACCTATAATCGAGGCGCCTCATTCCAACAACCACAAAGGTGAAAAGTATATAAATGTCAGGCCTGGTAAGTCACTGACACCACCAAAGCTAGAAAGAAACGTCGTGTCCTCCCAGCGGTCCGTATCCCGTTTTTAACTCATACCGAGGTGTGAGGCTCGCGAATCCACGCTATACACAAAGCTATGCCACGTAGGCCGTGCTTTGATCATCAACCACAAGACTTTGCTTTTCAATAGAAGCCTTGATCCATGCAGCTCAGCGTGCCACACAGGCAATTCATGCCATGCGATTGATATCTATCGATATATAACCTCTAAGCTCATACGTCTCAGAGAAGGGCGTTAAGCAAGAGAATAAATTCTCCGCCGCCAAACAGATATATATTTAACAGAAGTCAATCAACATAGAATAAAATCCAATGTCAGACACACAATCCATTTACAAGTTCGTTCTGGGTCTGAACGAAATCGGAGGCACCTTCCTCGCATATCCATCGATCTCCAAGTACGTCTGGACGACCACTAACTAATTCCCTCATCTTGGGTGTACAGCCCAATCAAGATCATCAGTAATCACCCAAACAATGTGAAGACTTCCGGTCTTCAACCACCGTCTTCATCTTCGACATATCGTCGAATCGGTTATTCAGAATGGGTATAAATCCGGCCTTTCCGAACAACCCGCGCATATTAAAAACAAATGTTACACAAACACAACATACGCCTCATTCCAATTCATCAGTCACTAACCGTAAATTAGCAAGAGAACAATTCCCTAAATATTAACCCCGAAGGCCGAAACCAACATCAGATTAATACCCAGGAAACCATTCTTCTTAACTAACCTACATCTAGTTTCTAAATTTCTCATTCTTAGGGAAAGGTTCCCATTAATTTTATCCAAGATAAATTCTTTAAAATTTATCCTTTAATCTTCCTTTGGATGTCATTTCAAACCAAATTATCGTTTTCCAAACTAGTCGAGATTAGCGAACCACACCGAAGTAATTATTTATTTTATTTCCCAATCCCAACCTATTCATCCCATGAAGCAAAACTGGTAATACTCCACATATAACACCACAGTGTTATCGGTAAAATTAATTACCATTTCACGTTCAAATCTGATTAAAGAATTAACTATCGCTTTGGAGCAAAACTGGTGATACTCCATCCTCGCTCACTTTCTAAATTTGATAATTTAAATTATCAATTCACATTTCAATTTAATTGCAGATTCATTAAAACTCCTTTTACTGGGTTACAAAACTAGTGTCATTTAAAACACAGTTCACGATAAACCCAAATCACATTCTATTTACTATCGGGTTAAAGAACAAGTGTCATGTAAAACACCCTTCACGATAAACCCACAAATCAATTCTATTTACAACCCATTTCAAATCCAATTTATTTATTTAAAAATAAACGGGTTTAATTTTAGTTCAAAACTAGTTCATTTCGATAAAAATCTATTTTTGTCCTTTCAAATATGGAGTTTTTCATCCCAATTTTTCCCAAATTATTTCTTATGATTTTAGACGAATTATTACTATTTTTAATAATTTTATCAAGGCCCGTACAGTCGATTTCCACCAACGGCCATCGAACTGCACTTACAGCGACCTTTTCCAAATTTGATTTGGACGTATCTCCAAATCCAACCGTTAGATTTCAAATTTATACTATTCGTTAGAAAGCTCTTTTCGATACGAACCCAATGGTTCCAGTTTTAGGAGAATCCGACGGTCGGATCTCCCGTACTATCCGTTCGAAATAAATGGTCGAAATTCGCGAAATCCATTCGAATTCGTTATATATTCAATTCAATTCGAATTCGTTTTATATTCAATTCAATTCGAATTCGTTATATATTCAATTCAATTCAAATTCGTTTTCTATTTAATTCAATTCAAATTCGTTTTCTATTCAGTTCAATTATAAAAACGAATATAATCGATATAAATATCGTTCGCGTCAAAATAGCGCATCTCTAATCAACACGGCTTTATATTTTTCAATAATTCCGTTATTCTATTCAACAAAGGAATATTTATTCTATTCAATACATGAATCTATATTTTTGTCAATACATGACTAATCTCAACAAATGAGTACTGTCCACGTGTGACTATCTTTGTTATTTAATATATTTTATAAAAATTATGGTATCTATCGTTTGATTTCAAATCAGACTCCAACCGTAAATTAGTAAGAGAACGATTCCCTGAATATTAACCCTGAAGGCCGAAACCAACACCAGATCAATATCCAGGAGACCACTCATCTTATCTATTTTCCAGTTAGTTTCTAATTTTATATATGATAAAGATGTAAATTTTATTGTTAAAATATTTCGTTCAACACATGACTAATCTCAACGGATGAGTACGGTCAACACATGAACCTTTATTTTATAATATTCTTTATTTTCTAAATTGGAATGAGGCCCAATCAATTACCATATAGCGTTAACTATATGGATTCCATACAACACATGTATATAATAGCAATGATAAACAATCAACCATCATCCAAGGTGCACTACACTGTATAAGCATCAAATATAGATATCTAACGCTTATAACAGCCTGTCAATCAATCGATCGACATACAACTAATTATTGGGATTAGTGTATGTCGTATTTTGTCCCAATACCCGTGTGGGGTTTCAAATCAACAAACACAGATTTTATTTGTGCAGTTGGGCGATGTGTAAAATTTATCATCCCAATCCATCAGTCAAATCAGTGTATATTAACAAATCGGTCGATTTATTTATAAATATTTATTCACTTTCACGTTAAAAATTATATTTTTAACGATAATTAATTTATTTCAACCATCTACATTTTATTATCGATTTCACATCAACAACACAAACAAATTTTCACAACACATCAATCAAACAAACAAGCCATCCATGGTCTGTGGATGACGGGTGTCGGGTGCTACTAAACACCGTCTGCATCCTAGTATATATATATAACTAGAAAAGGAAATTTGAGTGAGAAGTTCTCACAGATAGCTAATCCAAAACCACGACTCTTCTTATTTAGAAATCTTCGTCGTGCTCGTCTCTTATCACTTTCGTCGCCCGTAGCCACTACATATATAAAAATCCTATTTTTACTTTGCTATTCAATATATAAAAATCGAATTTTTACTTCGCTATTCAATATATAAAAATCGAATTTTTACTTCACTATTCAATATATAAAAATCGAATTTTTACTTCGCTATTCCATATATAAAAATCGAATTTTTACTATGCTATTCAATATATAAAAATCGAATTTTTACTATGCTATTCAATATATAAAAATCGAATTTTTACTTCGCTATTCAATATATAACAATCGAATTTTTACTTCGCTATTCAATATATAAAAATCCCATTTTTACACCGCTATTATATAGATAAAAATTCTATTTTTATCACGCTATTCTCTATATAGGATTTCGCCTTTTGATATATATAAAGATAATATTTTTCCTCTTCTACAACATAAAAGATTTCGCCTTTCTACTTAAAACTCTCGCCTTTTCACTACTAAAAACCCCTTCTTTTACCGTATAAAAATCACGTCTTTTACCGTTTTAAAATCAAATAATTTTCAGTTTAAAGTCACGTAAAAATCATTTTTTAAAATCATATAAAATCAGTTTTAAAAATAAAAAAACAGTTTTTAAAACCAAATAAAATAAAATTAAAAACTTACAGTGGGAAGGAGGAGGGGGCTGTTGCAGTGAAGGGAGGAGGCGGGGGAGGCTGCGCGCGTCGATCGATGAAAAGAGTTTTGGGGGGGGGGGGGGTTCGACGGAGAAGATGGAGGGGGGGTATCGGTTGCGGTGCTCGAGGGGGGGGGGGCTGTGTCGCGAGGGCAGGGGGGAGGGAGAAGAAGAGGAGGGGGGTTCGGAGGTGGCACCCCACCTCTGAGGCGCGGCAGCGATCGATCGGGGGGGGGGGGGGGTTTCTTCCCCCCCGTCTTTCTCTTTTTTTTTTTTTTTTGATTTTAATCGAACGGGGGGGGGGGGGGCAGAGGTAATAGGGTGAGAGAGAGGAGAGAGGAAATTAATTTTCAATTAATTTCAAATTCAAAAAGTTGACTTTTACATACGACCTCTAAACGAGGCCCACCGCCTGTCATCCATAGCGTTTTACCCCTATTCCGAACACATTGGGATATGTATTGTAAGCTGATTCGGTTGTTGCAATCAGTTTTCGTCAAAATCAACATATAACTCTATATATTGAGTTTGAACGCGCATTTCAATTTATCGGGGTCACATACTAACTCGAAAAATTCCAGAAAAATATTTTCTAGCTTCATATTGATGATACGGTCCTAACAAAACTAATTTCGTCGAATTCTGAGGCTGTTGGAAAAATGGCCATTTTCCAGTCGATTAAAATCAACTAAAACTGGTCAAACGCGTTTTCCTTTGCCACGCTCACATATTGATTCTAAAAATTATGAAATTTAAAACCTAGCAATAATTTGACATCACGGACCCAACAAAAGTGGTTTCGTCAAAATCCGAGGTCGTTTGCAAAATTCCCATTTTAAGGGCCTGAATTCCATAGCGACTATTCAGAATTTTCAGCTGGACATATCTTTTGATTCCCGCGATGAAATCTCAGTTTTTTGGATTCGTTGGAAAGATATTCTCAAATATATCCTAATGTTTTTGGTTTCACTAAAATCCGGTTTGTTTTGCACCCGGTACGTTCAATTGAAGTTTGAAATCGAATTATCGAACTACTGCGCCATTTTCCATTCTATTTATAATTATATATAATTATTTATATTCTAATGACGACGTATATAATATATACGTTCTAATTATATTCAAAATGAATTTTCGTCGATATTATTTAAAATGATTTATTTTAAATATTCTAAATTCATTAAAATTGCCGAAATAAAATTTTTAACTGGCCCAGATTTTCGGGTTGTTACAAAATAAGTCATTTCAAACTCTTAACTTAAAATATCAAAATTTAAAATTTCAATGAGTAGTGTTTCTATCCAAAATTTTTAAAAACTGATAAGATGATAAAACTGGTTTAAATAACTTGTCTGACCATTACACCTTTTGAAATATTAATTAAAAATGAGTGTATGTATCCAGAACTGTTCGTAATTATTTTAAATTATCAAAAACTCATATTTTCAAATTTTTAGTTTGGTTCCAAAATTTCGGGTCGTCACGTTCTCCCCTACTTGTAAGAATTTCGTCCCCAAAACTGGATGAAAGTAAAGCTAGAATAGAAATGATATAACAGAAATGAGCTTACCTCTCAGAAAAGCTATTCAGAGATACCCACTCTACACCTAGGATAACCCTTTTTAATGCTATCCTCCATTTCCCATGTACAATATCTAGGATCTCCGCTCCACTTTACCTTAACCTACTTAATTTCTTATTTCACAATTATTTTATCTCTCTGTCAATTATCTTTAAAGGCTCTCCATGAACTGCTAAATTTACGTTGATTTCTAAGAATTCTTGTGATGCTTCCTCAACAATCAATTAGGATAATGCAGATATCTACAAAGACGAGAAACATGGAAAACATTATGCACTCCAGATAACTAATTTGGTAATTGGATCTTGTAAGTCAGATTTCCATTCTTCTCCAATATCAGGAATGGACCAATATACTTGGGTGGTAATTTACATGTCTCCCCGAATTGGATCACTCCTCTCAACGGAGAAACTTTCAAAAATACGTGGTCGCCAACTGCAAATTCCAAATCTCTTCTTCTAGAATCTGCATAGCTTTTCTGTTGGCTTTGAGTTGTCTTCAATCTTTTCTTAATGAAGTCCACTTTATTCGCGGCTTCACGAATCATATCCGAGCCTAACACAAGTCGATTTCAAGATTATATCCAATATGCAGGAGATCTGCAAGGTCGACCAATCAATGCCTCAAATGGTGATATTTTCTGGCTTGCTTGGAAGCCGTTATTATATGAGAAATCCACAAGATGCAACTGATCTTCTCATTATCCTCCGAAATCCAGGATACATGCTTGCAACAATTCTTCCAAGACTCGATTCACTTTCTCTGTCTGTCCATTTTTTTGGGGATGGTAAGCAGTACAAAGATTCAACTTGATCCCAATTCCGACTGAAATGCTTCCCAGAATTTGTTGGTGAAGATTAAATCTCGATCGTTAACAATCCTACTGGGTACTCCATTCAGACGAACAACTTCTTTCACATATGACCGAGCAACACTTTCAGTTGTTCTATTTGCTTTCACTGGAATCAAATGGGCACTCTTCGTTAAACAATCAATGATTACCTAAACACCCTGATTACCATTCTTGGTTTGGGGTAAACCGTTAATGAAATCCATTGACATCTGATCCTATTTCCATTCAGGAATCTCTAGTGGTTGTAATAACCCAGCGACCTTCTGGTGATCACTCTTGAATTGTTGGAAAGTTATACACCTGCTAACATATACCGAGATATCTCTTTTTATAGACTTCCACCAAAATGTATGCATCAAATCTCGATAAATCTTATATACTATTGGATACTAAGTTTAGATTTATGACATTCATCTAGTACTTCTCTCTTGAGCTCTGGAATATCTATAACACAAATCCTTCCTTGCAATCTCAGAACTCCTTTATTATCAATCTGGAAGTTAGAGACCT
Organism: Allium sativum; assembly: GCA_030737875.1. Taxonomy (NCBI): domain Eukaryota; kingdom Viridiplantae; phylum Streptophyta; class Magnoliopsida; order Asparagales; family Amaryllidaceae; genus Allium; species Allium sativum. The sequence continues at coordinate 470,160,223 of CM060913.1, read as the reverse complement.
AACCCTTATGGATCCTTTTGCTAATCTTTTGAACAAAATCATCATTTTTCTAAAGGACATAAATCTTCTCATTAGGTGTAACAATCAGATTAGCAATAATAACATTCTTTCTACTGAGTGCATCTGCTACTACATCATGTAAAGAATATCGAAATCGTATGCAGCCAGAAAATCCAACCAATGTTGTTGCCTCGTATTCAAATCTTTCTGGGTGAAGAGATATTTTATAGATATATGATCTGTATAAAGCTCAAACTTCTCACCAAGTAAGTAGCGCTGCCAAATTTTCAAAGAAAACATTATAACTAGTAAATCCAAATCATGAGTGGCGTACATTTTCTCATGCGGTTTCAATCGTCGATTTGCATAAGCAATGACCTTACCTCTTTGCATTAATACTGCGCCAACTCCTTCACTAGATGCATCTGTATAGACAGTTAAATCTTGATTACCATCTGTAATAGTTAACACTGGGGAAGTGATTAGTCTTTCCTTTAATTCTTGGAAAGCTACTTCACATTTTGGAATCCAAATAAACTTAGTATGCTTCTTGATCAGCTTATTCAAAGGACAGGACAACTTAGAAAAATCCTTTACGAACTTTCTATAATAGCTAGCCAGCCCGAAAAAAAAATCTAACTTCATTAGGGGTCTTTGGCTACTTACAATCTTGGATGGCAGTAATCTTACACGAATCCACCGAGATTCCTTCCTTCGATACTACATGCCCAAGAAACTTTACCTCATCTTTCTAGAATTGACATTTGGAAAATTTATCCTTCAATATATTTCTTCACATAATTTCCAATACTTGATCTAAATTCTTCGAGTGCTCTTCCTTCGTCTTAGAGAAGATAAGAATATCATCAACAAAAAGCAGCACGAACTTATTCAACACTTCTTAGAACAAATAATTCATTATATCTACAAAATAGGCAGGATAGTTGCACAATCCGAAGGGCATTACTTACTGTTCATAAAATAAATCCAACCCCCAAAAAGCAGTTAGAGGAACATAATATTCCGCAATCCTTAACTGATGAAAACCTGTAGCTAGGTCCATCTTAGAAAATACTCGAGCTCCATTCAAGCGATCCAATAAATCATCTATGAGTGGAAGCGGATACTTATTATTAAGTCTTTGATTGTTGAGGTCTCGGTAATCCACACATAATCTGAGAGTACCATCGGACTTTAGAACAAATATCACTGCTGCTCCCCAATTCGAGAAACTAAACATGATTAGGCCCTCCCACATATGTTGTTGAGTTTGATTGCTCAACTCTTCATTCTCCTTCAACAACATCCTTCGAATTGCATGCACAACCATCCTTGCATTCGAAACCAAATCAATTTTGAATTCAATCTCTCTCCATGGAGGAAGACTCTTTACTTCTTCAAACACACTTGGATATCTTTTAACGACTGGGATTGATTGTAGAGGAGCTGGAAAAACATCTAGAGTAGACCAAAACCCATTCCTATCTGAATCTGTACATTTACATGATATAGTTATAAAATTTCCAAATTTTGTTTTCGCCCTAACGATCCTTTCAGTGCATTTAACATTAGCTTCGTACTGAGTCAACTAATCCAACACAAGAAAACATCAAATTTGGTAAAATCCCTGACAATCAAACTGAAGGGGAATCAGTAGTGAGAATAAGATATAGGTACCCTAAAATATAAACAAAGATCGATGGAGCCCCCTATCGGATTTTTTACGCAAATGGGTTCTTCAAGATAATGGAGTTTTAGACTTAACTTCTTAATAATATTACTCAAGATGAAACTATTGACGCGCTTATATCAAATAACACTTTAATCAGAATATTTTTTAGTAGTAAATGTACCTTTTAAAATAGGGCTGTCAAATGGGTCGTGTCGGGTCGAGTTCGGGTCGGGTCAAGTCGGGTTCGGGTTCGGGTTGATTTATAAACGGGTCGGGTCAACCCGTTTATTAAACGGGTCATATTTTCTCAACCCTAACCCGACCCGTTTATAAAGGGTTGACCCGACCCGACCTGCGTAACCCGTTTAACTAATTGGGTCGTGTCGGGTCGTGTTGTGTCGGGTTTACCCATTTGACCCATTGATAGATATTGCCTACTGATATAAGCAACAAAAGAGCCAAATCACCAACATGCACACTGTTATATAATCATCAACATGCAACAAGTTGCAAAGTCACCAACCAACAACACATATATAAAGCATGAAATCACCATATCCAAAAAATCATTTTCTATACATAAGCATATATTCCCATACCGCATAAATTAAAGTCTACCAGTGTGGAAGAGGCACAGTTGTAATAAGTAAAAACAACTAACAACATACAATAATAAATTTGTAAAATATAACAGCTTACATATACGAGCATACTGATTACTGCATACATAAAAGATTAACACTAACAGTATACATAAAAGACTAACAGTATAGAAGAGATAGAACATATAATCGGGTTTTGCGGGTCAAAATCGGGTTAGCAGGTCAACCCTAAACCCACCCGTTTATAAATGGTTCAAACTCGGGTTGACCCGAAAATGACCCGCTAACTAAACGGGTCGGGTTAACTTGCTAATTTCCATGTGGGTTTCGGGTCGGGTCACGGGTCGTGTAGGAAATTGACAGCCCTATTCTAAAATATCTGGCCTTCTCCTACCAGCTAAATGTGTCAGAGCAGCTGCTACATTATAAACATAAGCTACTTCGGAGTTCTTCAACTATGGGGAATTTGGCTTTATGTAGCCCTTTTGTTGGCAATTTTAACACTCCCTATTGTATTGAAACTTTCGACTGGATTCAGATTCATTTCTCATTTGCTTCTTTGGAGATTTGCAATCCCATTACAAATTCCCTTGCTTCTAGTAGTCGAAACATGTGATATTATTTAATCGTTCTTCCTTAGGCTTTTCTCCTTCCTTACTTATTTCTGGCTTCTTGTTTAAAAACATCCTCTTTTTGCCTAAATTCCCTTTCTCTTTATCCTCTAAAGCGTTCCTTTTATCCACAGACTCATAACGACATGTCTTCTCCACCATCTAAGCAAATAGAAGCCTCACATGAGCCGTTACTCCGCTTTTATACCTTCTCTGGAGACCCTCTATAAACCTCATTCTACTTAACAAGGGCCTGAATCAACTTTGGACCGAAACGGGAAAGTTCGTTGAATTTGTTCAGATACTCATGGATTGTCATGTCCCTTTGCTTTAGATTGGAGAATACATAATATAGAGGTTATACTTCTTCTGGGGGAACAAATCGTTCCTCGAAAATATCTTTATACATGTCCCATGTAATATTTCCTCTAGGATTTCCTATGGTAATTGTTTCCCACTATATCAGAGCTTCATCCTTAAGTAACCAGGAAGCCAAGAATTTTTTTGATCACCGTTCAATCTCAAGCCTTCAAAATTCTTTCACAAGAATGCATCCATGCATGCGCTTCAATAATAGACTCTTTGCCTAAGAATGGTACTCCTCCTAAATTCTTATATTTCTTTGCAACCATTCTAGATCGGGTTCTATTATGGGGGTACAATTGGCGCATTTGGTTGTTGGACTATAGCATAGCCTCTACCTCTTTCACCTTTGCCACTCATTTTTACTAAAACTGCAAATAGTACGAAAATAGTTAGACCAACAGAAAAGATATCTTAAGGAAATTGTAAGATCATATAGACATATATGAATAGAAATGTATTTAGGTTGTATTATTCTTGTGTACTCATTCTAGGATACTACTAATAATATCTTTAATGAGTTACTCATCCTAGAATACTACGGATTCTTTCTCTGGTGAGTCATTCAATATGTGAAACCCAGAACTAAGGTTAACCCTTAGCTCTGATACCAGATGTTACGACTCAAACTCCCGATCCCCAAAAGTAAGGATAATCATTGGAATATAACATATAAACATAACAACAGAAGATAAAAAATACATTACAATACATAATGTACATCAACGGAAATAATATCAGAGTCTACAACACATACATGATCATAATAACTATACATAATGGTTTCAAATAGTACACAGCGGAATTAAAAGATAGTAAACATAATAAAGTATGGGACAATCCAAAATAATATCCGCTACTTACTCCAGTTCCAAGTTCAAAACCAGCTTCACTACAACAAAAGTGGGCATATTCGACACTAATTTGTGTGCGTTGCATGAAAAGTGTGGCGAAAGTTATGCTTTCTTTGATCTTCTGCAACAATATTCATATGTTGCAGCATTAGACATGAATGCACTGTTGCGGTTGGAATTCTTGTGCTGCAACGTGCAACACTGGTTCAAAGCGTAGCTTTACATAAATACAAGCTAGTTCAACGATCCGTGTTATTAGTTTAAACAAATAAATAGCCGTAGATGTTGATTAATCCAATGGTTCAAACCGATCCCTGCTTCAGTCATGTGGAAATTTGGCACGATGTTTTCTCCAATCACGAAATACTTCCCCCGAAACAAATTTATCCCTTAATCTTCCCTTTGTACTCTTCTCTCTCCATGAAATTCGTCCACAACAACTCTGATTGCTACTCTACCTCTGATTACAAACTATAAACCTTCGATTTCTCCTATTTTACAAACTTTACACCTCCGATTTGGATCACTTAGGACAATTACATATAGTTAGGGCTTTATCATTTTGGTTTTATTTAGGTGATTTAATACCTAACTTATTTTGCTCTACATTCAAAGTCTCTTTGTGATTTGGGTATACTGATTGCCTCAAAATAGGGTTTTGCTGCTCATTTTTATTTGAATGTTTATATGTTTAGGGGTTTTTATCTGAAAATTTCGGGTTTTTAATACTTGAAGTTTTTTATTTATATGTTTACACGTGTTGAAATTGTGCAAGTTCTGTATTTTTATGTTTTCCAAACCATTAATGTATTAGTAAATCCAAGAAGATACAAGAGAGAACGAAAATATTTCGAAGAATTTTGGAATTTGCTAAAAGAAGAGGTTCTGAAAAAGGACAATATTTCAAGAGATATAGAGGTGTTTGCATTAGGTCCTAATCGAGTAGCTGGAAGTTTATCGGTTATATAGTAAACGGATATAGATTCCACACAAAAGTTTAGAGATTCTTGATGTACCACACAAAATAGTGGTGTAATTTTGATCGCAAAAACCACCAGCTTTGCAAGTTCGAAAGACTAAAACCCAATAGTGGACGATGCCAATTGCTATTGATCAATCGAAGAAAATTTCGAGCTTGATTATTGGCGAGCTTTCATAGTTATCCTTTTTAAGTGTTGCTGGTACCAAGAGGAAAAAGATTGATATGGTCTTACTCGAGTAAATTTTAGTAAGTGCCATAAAACTGATCAATATGCCCTATCTTCGCAAGTGCAGCAAGTATTTTATATGGAAGACGCAGTTGAAAAGAACATTCATTACGTTATTAAAAAATTGCCGCGAGATTGGTGTGATACTGAAAATTAGAATGCAACGGAAGAAGACATGAGTAATCCGCATTTACATGATATTGGCATAGGTGGTGAAATAGAACTAGAATTTGTTGACGGGAATTGGATTAGAGATGATGTCCCCATAATACAACTAAAAGCAGAATTAGAAACAGAATTTGACGGAGAATTTCCTAATCTTGTTCCATCTTGTTAGGACGAAAAAATTCCTCTTTCTTACTACTTTATTTTGGTCTAATATGTTGTCTAATTTATGATGTATTTGGCACTTTTTGTTTTAGCTGTAAATTATTAACTTTAACGAATGTATTTGGCCCTCTCTTCTCATAATGCAGTCATACTGTTCACATGTTTTCTGATTTGATGTCATTCTTTACTGTAATTTAAATTTGTTATAGTCCAAAATGTTAATTGTTGTTTTTTGTCCACTTTAACATGCATGTATCTTGTTCTAATATATTCATTTTGTATAGGATGGATGAACTATAAATACCCGGTTGCACCATGATGGAGAGTTCTGAAGGACATGTTACGTGGGTGGAAAATCCTTCTTAGTAACAAAATATGATGTAGACCGCTTTTCTTACAGTGTGCTTGTGGACTTTGTTAAAGACTACCTCCATTACACTGAAATTGGAGAAGTCTATGTCAGCAAAGGAAAGAGGGGTGGTTGGCAGTTGATATTGAATGACAAGGACGTAAACGAATACGTACAGGGCTACAATAAGGAAGAAGAAGTTCTTTTTACGTTGATAACACCACTGAAAAAGACAATGAGTCGTTGATTCAACTGTAGCCAATGTAATCATACGGCCAAGGAAAAGCATAATTCAAGGTATATATGTATATGTAATATATATCCATTGTTATATATATATACATATATATATATATACATATATATCCACGTGTGTGTGTAAAGAACTATGAAGGAGGCCATCGTTATTATTTTTATTGTTACAGGTTCTGCTAAGAAATCAGTTGCAAAGCGCAAGTATATTACTACACATAGACTTCAGCAGCAATGCAAAATGATGTAAAACAATCCAACTTAAGTAGGTCAGAAGAAACTATCGTCGGAGCCTGATATGAATAATGGTGAAGAAGATGTTATTGTGACGAATAAAGGAACTAGGAGGAAATTAAATGTAGAAAATGAAATAGATAATGATGATACCCGAGAGAATGAAGCCGATGTTCGGGTATTTTTCAGTTTTCATTTCAGTTTTATTAATCAGGACGAAATTTTGTATTTAAACTACTGTTTATTAAAATTTTGCATGTAAAAGCAAGAACTGCATTTTAATGTTTTCTATGACTGTGTCAATTTCCTATTCCGACCATGAAGGCTACGGCTAAGTCAAGTAACAATTGGTTCTTTGTGCCTGCATTCCGTCGAAAATGCAAGGACTGTTTATACATCGACTATAATTGGTTAACTAGCTTAAATTTATCATCGATGGTGAGTAATAATGCTAATCTGCTTGCAGTTCTCACAACCATTAGTTTTGACGAAGTATGAACAAGAGCGAATCGCGTGAATGAAAGGAAATGAGGCAGTTAGTAGACCACGTGGTGTGCCTTAATTAGTTAGTAGTATGCAAGAGGCTACTGCATGAAATAGAAAAGAAAAAGGTAAAGATATTTATCGATGTGATGAATACATCCCAGAAAATGATGGTGAAGATGTCAGTGACGATTCATCAGATTCGAAGGTATAAAAAAAATTATTTGTTTACTACTTATTGTCTTTGCCTTTATGAACATAAAAAATTTTGAACTTAGACTTAGTTGTAGAGAATCAAAGTCGTTAAGTCAAAGGATCCCTTACATGGACTGAGAACTCATTCGTGAACCAATGTGGCCATTGAAATTGAGAAGGAAGCGATGACCCGCACTCCCTCCAAAGAAAGATGGATCCACCAAGGAAGTGATGACACACACTCCCACTCCAAAGAAAGTCAGTAACTAGGAGAAAATTTCAGTAATATTAAAGAAATTGATGAAACTTGCACTGTCTCACACATGAGTTTTCAAACCTATAATGTCTTGTCTACCAGTTTTGAGACCTACATGTTGCAAAATGTTCAAACAATCAACCAATTCATGTGAAACTACTGGTTCAGTCCCTGCTTATTTAATGATGCGGAAACATCAAAGCAGATTGTTGAAGCGCCTCCAACAATGGAAAATCTTACTGATCGATTAGAGGAGGAATGGATTGCATAGGAAGATGAAGTAGGTACAGGTACAATGTTTCTTTATATATGCAATGCACTTCACTGTTGAGTATGTTTATTATAAGTTTGCATGCATATTATGTTATTGTAATGCCATACATTAATTTTCTATTCAATTTTTTGAACCTGGTATATAAAGTACAAGGTCCAAAAAAACTAGACGGATGTCAAAAATGACCAAGGTGCATGCTAGAAACCCCGATGATAAAGTCGTCATTGAGTTGAATGAGGATGGTCAGCTAGTTTCTGATAATATTACAGAGTTAAACAATTTTCTTGGGACAATAGCAAAGGATAACGTGTCACTTACTTACATCAATTGGTATGTTGTTCCTGATCATTAAAGCGGCAAATATTGGAATATGCTCTAGTAAAATCTATCACCCTAAACCGTAGTTCAACTGACTTCCTAAATTTTTGATTTTAATTAATTGGTTTGTTTCTTGAATTTTGTGTTTGATATATTATAGGCTAGGTATGTCGTCTGGAAGAAGGACACAAGTGGGTCTTAACATGCTTAATGACCCTTGGAGGCAGTACAAGTCTCGTATGAAAGCAAGGTATTACAAAAAAATATTCAACTGATGAGGATAGGCTTGCAAATAGGCCCAGTACGATTCTGTTGGAGGATTTTAAAATGCTCTTGGAATACTTGGGGGATGAAGCAGTTCAGGTACATCTTTAATGTGACCAAAAAAGAAAACTAATTTGTATAATGCTAATTAAATAATCATGCAACAGATGGCAAAAATAAATAAAATATTTAATGATATTCACATTTTCTTGTTTAGTGCTAATATTTTCTTGTTTAGTGCTAATTTAATAATCATGCAATGGATGAAAAAAACAAGTCAATGATATTCACATTTGTATAATATTTAGTAGTTCATATTATCTTGTTTAGTGCTAATCTTTTCTTTAGTAGTTCGCATTATCTTGTTTAGTGCTAATCTTTTCTTTAGTAGTTCGCATTATCCTTGTTTAATGCTTTTTTTTTATTTCCAGGCTTTAGCTGAGAATAATTCTGCGCATCGTAATTCATTAAGTGAGACACATACCATCCGTCCCTAAAACTCATGTCGTAGCCAAAGAAAGATAGTATGTGTTTTTTTGAACTTAAGTTAATTTTATTTGTGATTAAGTAGAATTGGCCACACAATAATTTTAATTTGTTATATCATTGAATTATATTTTATATCATTGTCACAATATTCATAGGCAGCAGCTAAATTTGTAAATTCTTAACATTGAATGTTAAAAATTATGTTTAATTTTTGATAATTCTAATACCTAACAGAGTAAGAAGGACCCAGAAAAAGCCACCCTATCTGTTGCCTTGGTATACTTGGAAACATATAAACGAGAACCGTGGAGAACTTACAAGACTAACATGGATGAACTAAAGGCCAAATACGTAAGTACATTAGATACTGAAATAGCAATTTAATAGTAAGTTTGAAAGATGATCACATTGCAGCTGAAACTTCCACATTTTAACTTATATGTTTTAAAGATAACCACCTCTGTTAATAAATTTTATCGAATAACTTATATAAAGTATTTGACCAAAGATCAATTACGACTCGATACTTGTGTCAGTATAATTGGCACATTGTACGTTTGTTGGAGCTTCTTATTAAATCGAACACATAGTTAGTTTGAAAGATAACCAGTACTGTTAATAAATACATTCATGCTAGCCGCTTGTTTATATACTTGCCAGGTTTTCATTTTGTAGGCGAAGATTCAAGAAATAGTGGATGTAGGAAATATTGCTGAGGCATATACACTTGTCTCTAGTGGGAAGAGACATATACGAAATTGGCTTGAAGGAAGGCATGGTAAAATGGCTGAAAAGTTTCCAATAACTCCTGGTTCTTCAAATAATTATGTGCAAGAGCTGACTAAAAAATAAGGCAAGAGCTTCAGGCTGATTTAGAAGAAAAGGTGAACAGAAAAGTGAAAGAGAATGTGTCATGGATGTTAAAAAAGTTAGTTGAAGCTAATCCAGATCATAACTTAGATGTCAGAGACTTTTGTTTCACCACAAGAAGCGATGAAGATGGCATTCGTACTCCTGTAACCCCGACAACTGAATGAAGTATTTGGATGATATGTGCTAGCACTTGTGGTATATTCAAATTGTACTTTTAATTATGGCATTTGTGGTATGTGTTTGTGATGGCACTTATGTTATGTTTTGGTGATGGCACTTGTGGTATGTGTTGGTTATGACACTTGTGCTTTGATATGTATAATTGGTTGGTCTGATTGTGGTGATGAATGTTTTGGGTAAATTTATTGTATGAATATTTTGGTATATATGTATGAATGTGGTATAATATTTTGGATTGAATATATGTACTGTAGAATTTGTAATTACAGGGTTGTATTATAGTTGCAATTGATTTTTTCTGCTGTTGCAGTTGATTTTTTTACTATTGTAGTTGATTTTTTTAGGGTGTTGTATTATAGTGTTGTAGTGTTGCATTAGATGGTGTTGTGGTGTTGCATTAAGTACAACATTATTAATTCCACTATGGTACAACATGTGGGGCCCACAGCTTACATGGTGCCACATAGATAGCTGGCTTGGCATGTGACACATGGGCAGCTGGCGTGGCATGTGACACGTTGGCAGCTGACGTGGAACGTTCATATGGGCCCCACCACCAAGACCTGGGAGCCAGGCTCTGGCTTCTGCTTAAGGCAACGCTCTATATTGTTGCATTACTTGCATATACTGTTGCAATATGGTTATAATGCAACACTTTCTTTTCGTGGCAGTAGATGGGCAAAAGCGTTGCCTTAGAGGGATAAGGCAACGGCCGCAAACGCCACGTCCCTCTGGTGTTGCCTATTTGAAAAACAGCCAACGACAACGCTTTTTTGATCTACGGCCACATAAATCTGGTGTCAAATATGCCCACTTTTGTAGTAGTGTTCCATACATATACAAAATAGATACAAGCTAATCCTGGGAACTAGGTTGGCCATGCGAAAATGTGGGCACCCTAGTTTGCAAGGAAAAAACAAACTACAAGTCAGTCATGTGAATGGTATGAGAAACCTTATAGTTATTCTTAACCTATTTAAAATAAGACATATCACAGGACCACGTCGTATAACACGAAATAGGTTTAGTCCGCACGAATGTCAGTGCATAAAAACAAACAGTGCAATGCTTTTTGAAAAATGAAGCCATTATAAGACTTAAGTCCCATCACACAATCCAAGCGCAAACCGGAGGATAGAGTTTTACATTATAATAGACAAACATGCTTAATACACAAAAATCTAAATCATTGAATATTATTATTAGTGTCTAAGTGTCAAAACCAGTTTCAAAAATAAATTATTAATCTTAGACGACATAATACCCCATCCTTTTATGTCGCCATATAAGTTTACAACTAAAAACGTAAAGTCTCGTATTGGAAATTGGATTCCATCATGAACCAAGGAAAAGAATCCTTCTTATCCAATTCGTACCATCTCTAGCAAGATGTCCAGGACTACACGCTTGCAACCATTGGAGCGGCAGGTCTAGTCCACCAATTCTCGGTGGATTAGACAATTACCTAAACATAACTTTCCTCGGTCCCATCAGACCTACAATTTGGTCACACGTCGACCATCATCCGAGACGCCTCGATTCCAATATCCATATAAGTAAATATGCCTTAGCTCCATACTGTGAGATCATTTTTAGCTAGAAGAAAACATATATCCTTTCTTTGCTATCCTTCATCCCGTTTTCAGCTCATACCGGGATGTGAGGCTCGCGAGTCAACGCACCACCAAGTCCTTTTCAACAAAATCTTTGATCTATCTGCCAACAGAACTTCGTGTGCCACACTGTCATTCCCTAATACAACTGATGTCTATTAATATATAACATCTAAGTTCATATGTCTCAAAGAAGGGTGTTAAACTAAGAGAATAAATTTGCCACCAAAAGATAAATATTTAATAGAGATCAATTAATATAGCATAGAATACCATGTCACACATACATCCATACAAGTTAGTTCTGGGTCTGAACGAAACCAAAGGCACCCTATTCCTTGTCCAGTTAAGAAGAGGGGCCCTTGCACATCAGGACAATCAACAAGTACGTCCGAACAACTGCCACTTAAACCCTTCAATGGAAGCTTTTTTGACTTTTAATCGTTGTATAGTTATTTGAAATAGGTTAAACCTTGTCTTTTCGAATACTTAGCGCTCAAAACATAAGTCCTTATCAGATTATTAATACTCCAAGTAAGTCTCCTTTAATTGGTATTCATTGCATAAGATTTGAAATCTTATTCTCAACTTGGTTAAGTTATTTGGCTTTCCAAAAATCATATTTTAACCTCGTAAAAAGGTTTACTTAAGAATTCAATATGATTTATGAATAGAAATCCTTAACTCAAAACATTCATAATTTGTTATAAAAGACATTACAGAATTAGCCAAATTCTACTTAATTAAATAAAACCATACATAATTGGTTCTAACCTCTTTTAAATCACTTATAATAATGTATACTAATTTTTCCTATTTTTATTCATACAAAAATTGTTTATATTAATAATTTCCTATTACAGGCCATTAGTGGCCACGACACTATTTTTATTCAATTCTGATTTGAACATTTCTAAAAATTTACTCGTTGGATTTCAAAACTCTTATTGTCATTTGAAAGCTTTTTAACTACGAACCCAATGACTCCAGTTTTGGGAAATCCGACGGTTGGATCTCCCGATATATCAACTTAAAGCTACTCATCAAAATTCGCAAACTACCGCTGCATGACGAGTTCTATTCGAATCATAACTCAATTTATATAATTAAATATCAAATATAGTAGCTTCTATGATAGTTTATCAACTATTTGGCTAACGCCTTAAATTTTCAAAAATTTCTCCATAAAATCCTTTGTACGGGTTGATCGGTGCTACTATAACTTGCCTTTCTAGGCTCTCAACAATCAACAGATTACTACAAAAATAAAACAATTGGGAGATGTGCAAATTAATTATCATCCCAATACCCATGTGGGGTTTGTCGTAAACTAAACAATTAAGAGATGTTTAAATATCATCCCAATACCCGTGTGGGATTTGCCATAAACCAAACAATTGAGTGATGTGTGAATATCATCCCAGTACCCGTAGGGGTTTTTCCATAAACTAAACAATTGAGAGATGTGTAAAGGTCATCCCTATACCCGTATGGGGTTTGCATCACATTCAAAAACCAGTGATTAATAAATTACTTCGTCAAGACCAATTAAGGTTACAATAGTTTTAAACTGACACTGTTTGTTTTTAAATTGTCATATACCCATACCATCACACACGTATCAAGTAAAATGATATTTTAATCATACTACACATCATTTAACATCATAATGAAATTATATAATTAACCACAAATTATTATATAATCATATAAATTTACTAACTACAATTAACATTAACAAAGCCCTTTTTAATTTGGGTTTGGCACAGTGAGTTCCACTCCGCCAAATCTTTCTCACAGATGGATTATAAGCACTCACACACGACTACTACACTCCAATGTAAGACTCAAGCTTGCAGTGAAACCAAATTTGCACCTTTTCACTTCAAATCAACTTGCTACTACTAGTACTCACGCATACACACACACTTGTATACACCTTTATTTGCAAAACTAAGTGGAAAGATGTAATTTTTAAGGGGATTAAGGGATTGGGGACAATGGGAGGGCATGACCAGTAGGGGATGGGGTAGCGCAGGTAGTTGTGACCCAGGCGTGGGGTAGGGGTGTAGGAGGTGAAATATGGTGGCTTTAAGGGGGTGTAAGTGGAAATAGGAGGTAAAAATGGGATTTTTAAGAGTTTAAGGAGGAGAACAGAGCTCGGCAAGGAGGAGAAGAGGGTGAGATGGAGGAGGGAATAGAAATTATGTGGAGGATCTTGGGGTGGTAGAGGCCATGACAAAAGTTAGGAGGAAGGAGGAGGACCTAAGTGTAAAATGGAAGAAAGAAAAAGGTAAATGAAATAAAAGAAAAAGGAGATGGCATCATCACTCAAGTACAAGGAAAAGACCAATTTAGGAAGAACATGATAAGTTTCCTAAGTGGTACATGATGCGTCCAATTATGGTGGCTAATGGGAATTAGTGTTTAAGTGATTTGATCTCTCCTTAATTAATCATACTACCTTAACTTCCTGTTAGTCGTATGATCACATGCTAACTCCAAAAATTATGAAACTTGAAATCTCGCTATGTTTTACAATTAAGGTTCCAAAAAGCTTAGTCTCGTCAAATTTGGAGACCGTTTGAAAATGGCCGTATTTCCAACTTTTACTGAAATTTAACAAGTTTTCAACATACGTTTATATTACTACACTCACATATAAACTCGGAAAATTATGAAATTTTAAGTTTTACCATAGTTTGACGTCATGGATCCAATAAAATTGGTTTCGTCAAGTTCTGAGACTATTTCAAAAATGGTCCTTGTTCAGGTCATTAAAATGTTGAATTTCAAAATTTTCACCTTTAAATTAATTTTAAAAGTTTACTAACCTTACCCTAACTTTTAAATAATCATATTCAGATTTTTTAACTTAAAATCTTAAAATTTATAATTTCTTTGAATTGTGTTTCTATCCAAAATTGTTAAAAATGGATAAGCTGACAAAACATGTTTAAATAACTTATCTGACCATTAGACTTTTTGAAATTGTATTTAAAAATGAGTCTATTTACCCAGAACCCTGCACAGCTATTTTAAGTTCTCAAAAACTCGTATTTTCAAAATTTTAAATTGGTTCCAAAATTTTGGGCCATTACACTCTCCTTTCCGTGGTCCCCACTAACCTCCAAACAGCTTAAAACATCCTAAAACCCCGTTAAAACCACTAAAAACCCCTTCTTTTCGCCTCCTCCACTCCAAACCAACCAGACCTCGACCTAAAGAGCCCCTACTTCCCCATTTCCCTGGCACCGGTCCCACCCAACCCAAAAAGTGGACCTCATTCAAGCTCTTTAGAACCCGAAACTCCGACTTGTTTGCTCCAAAAACCAAATACACACTATTTATTCGTCGGTCAAATTTCGAAACCCTATAGCATTGAACCCCCGCCCAATTTTCTTTAGAAATATTTCGGTGACACTGGAAGGCTACCGAAATCGTTTGAAATCTCTAGGATATCATATGACTAAAGATAGATGGAGTGGTAATGTAACATCCCGTATTTTCAATGGTATGGTATTTAATATATTTTATTTTATTAAATATTGAATTGGAATTTTTAATGGATTTATAATATTTATTTCGATGAAGTTTGAACATATATAATTTATAACATAATTCAAATGAACTCGAGATGTCGCGCTAATTCGAAAAAATCGAGATTTGAACTTCAAATTAATAAACAGAATCCGTTTTAAGTCGGATTTCTGTAAAATAAGAAACGTTAGGATCGATTTGATTATAATTTTCTAACGGAAGAGAATTCAAGATTTCGACTTGTAAACGGTAAGTTATGTCCAATTCAAAATTTAAAATAGTCGCTATAGAATTGTTTATATACAATAACAGTTATTTAATTATAATTAAATAGTGGTCACGAATTTGGACAAAACCTTTGACGCGTAGCCATAATTTAAATTTTAGAATTTTACTGTAATTTTTAATTTGGAAAATAAACAACTTTTTATTTGGAGTATTTTGCATCCTGTGTCAGCATTTTTGGGGTTTCACAATATAAGTTAACCTACCGATATTATTATATTTTTGGAATTGTGAGGCGTTGCTCGACCCAACGGTGTTTTTATTTCCGTCAGTTGTAGCGTGGACATGAATGAAATTCTGCGTAATACGGTACGCCATAACTCTAACTATTACAAAAAAAATGTAAAGTAAATATGTAATATACATAGATGTATATAGAAGTTTCTTTCAACCCCTTTGCCTAGTACCATACCCCTACATTGGCTGAAAACCGAAATGGGAAAAGTCACACTCACTACAACTTTACCCATGTTCTAATCCCATCGGTGGAATGAAATTTCACTGTAACTCTGCCATACCCAATCAAATCCACACCCTATAGGAGCATGGAGTAATTTACCTTTCTGCATACCCCATACCAAGAACATCAGCAACCTATACACATACATACATACATACATACATACATACATATATATATATATATCTAAGCACATACATGCACAAACATCTCGTACACTTAGTTCCATCCTTCAAGCTAATTGAAATGATAAATTAGTGAGCAGTCATAATCAGCGAAGAGGTAAGCTAGATATCATATCAACGATTGCATATTAGCTCCTAGTATTTCTTACAGGTAACTGTGACAGATAAATAAATATGGTACCCACCTATACTACTCCACACACATACACTCTACTACTGCAAAGCCATCTATGAAGAAGCACAATACCTATTTTCCAGTCTAGTCTAATTTTTTCAAAATGTACCTATATAGGCAAATAAAGGAAAAAGACAACCTATCTAATATTTTACTGAATGCCTAAAATAGTGCAAGGACATGCAAATATCCCCGCAACTCTAATCAATCACCATCAATGAGCAGCTACCCTGTTCTAATATCCACCCTACTATATGTGAAAACCAAGTCATTGTATTTGCGCCTGTCAAGATACTCCCTCCTCATATATCCGTGCGTCCCAAGTCCCTGCGTGTATAAATACCGTGCTTCCATTGTTCCTTTTTCCTCAGTAAGCAAGACAACATTAAAATATATATAAATGGTGAGTTTTGAGTAAATGAAAACTGACACTCTTCTTTCCCATTCTGACCGCTAATCTTTAACTACTTTTGGCGCATCTGCTTCTTCCTAGAGCGATGAATGGAGAGTCGAACTGGGGTCTGGCGCAGTCATGGTTGGAGTGGAATGCGTATATTTAAAATGGACTGAGTTATTGACATATGATGAGTGCAGTGGTAAATTGGTTGAAGAGGTGGTTTTTTTGTCTGTGATAAGATCTGGCGAATGGGGTATACAAGGAAGGATAAGCTGTTGAGAAGGAGCTTTGGCTGGATACTGCTGTGGGTTACATGCTTATGGTGTTGAACCGCTACTGATAGGAGAGGGGTTAAAGTCGCAGGGTATGTTTTTCCGCGAAGATGGGGTTTTCGTGAACAATTGGATCGAGGGAGAAAGTAAGTGACGTGATGAAGATGGGTTCGCATTTTTAGTATGCAGGAGAAGAAATGATGGACGCGAGCTGCAAGAATTGAGTGGGCTTGGGCCTTTATTTAAGAGAAAAAATGGGTGATAAATAAAGGAAGTGGAAAATGCTGTGTTATTTTATGTTCGAAGTGGGTGAGTTTCGTTCTATAGGCATGAACAGAACGTGATGTAGTGAAAGGAAGCAAGATGGACGGAATTGGTTAAAAGGGTGAACTGTGAAGCAGGGGTTTGTTTTTGAAGTACATGGCGGTGGACAACTTGCGTGTAGAGAAGAAGAATAACATCTGGGTTGTTATGAAATGGAAGTGTGTGCGGTGAGAAAGAAGTTGACAAGGTAGGAGCTGGCTTTTGTATGAAGGAATGGCGGTGGAGAATACCGCATGGATTTTTAAATGGAGGAAATACGAGTTACACCGAGAAAGGGCATGCAAAGGAGCCATTTTGCAACAAGAAGAAACGCGATTGGCGGCTTAAACCAAGATTAAAGATTTAAATGGTAAATTAAGTTAATAAATTCTATTATTTATTAAGGTTAAAGCTATTTTAATTTGTATATTGTGATGGCTATAACCCGTACAAATATTGTCAAAATTCAATGAAAACCATGGGTGTTGGATCACAATGAAAACGACTTCGATGCTGAGCACGTTCGGAAGGGATCGAATGAAATAACGCGAAACTGTCGATCGTAAACAAAGGTGAGTTAATTCTCACACATTTCTGGGATGCTATAATGTGCTAAACTCATATAATTTAATTGTTGACAATTGGTTGATTAGATGCCTTGCTTGCCAATGGTTGATTTAATGGTTGACATTAATGATGTATCATTGTTTAATATAAAATTATATACTGTTATAAAATATTATAATGATCTGTGTTGCAGGGAAGAAAAGGTAGGGAGAATCAAACCGGATTCCTCAAATACTTAGTATGCTGTTTATTTCATATTATATATGAACTGATTAAACCCCATTGACTTTAAAAACCAGTTGGTTGTTGAATGTTGTTGAGTTTGAATCAATATATAGGATTGATTGAGTAATTTATAGCAGATGGCCCAAATATACACTGTTTTATAAAGATTGATTTACACTCAAGTAAATCAATAGATTAGAAGTTATAAATTTATTTTATAACTAAAAATGAATTTTTAAATATATTATTTTAAATGAATTTTATTAAAAAGGAAATAGACCAACCATATATATATTGATTGTTTTAATCAACAATCAACACCATATGCCCAAATCTACCGTGTGCGAAGCACGTGTCCCATCCTAAGTATTAATTGATTTATAAAGAAAATTCTTGGATGGATAAGCGAGTGAGCAGGAATTAGTGTAACGATTAATAACTGAGATTAATTATTTTAAGTAACTATTAAAAAGGGATTATTTGAAATGGATTATTATTTACTTAATAATAATCGAAGTACATAGGATTATTTAAATTAATTATATTAATTTAAACGAAAAGACTAAGTGTAGTTGATTAACGAATTAATCATGTTTAGAGTGCATCAAGTCGACTATTTAACTAAATTTGATTATTAAATTAGTTGTTAATTTAATGGGAATATTTAATAGTGAAGTAAACCATTCGTGTTTTTAACAAATATTGAAATCGATTATTATTTATAATAATCGAAGTGGTAAATCTTGGGAAGTAAGGGTATAAATGGAGATTTATGAACTATAAGGCCTCTTTATAGTTGGACGATATTTTTAAGCAAATTATATTAATTATAATATAAGTTAAGTTTTAAAGGCTAGTAACATTCTTGTTGGAATGATATTTAATTGAATGATATAAAAATCCAAGATTCGACAATGATATAAAAACAAGTTTATTGAATATACTTTTAGAACAAGTATATAGAAATGGAAGTGTGTGAAGTTTGGAAGCCATGTTATTGTAAATGAATACTTAAACGATTTAAGGTATAATAATAAAAGTTGTTAAATCAAAGTTTTATTAATTATCTTTGGATTATATTTAATTGGATTATATGAAATCCAATATTTGGTGAAGTTGTAAAACCCGAATTTTTATTGAATATATATTATTGAAATAGGTTATTAGAAATGACATTTGAATAAAGTAAAAGCCAGGATTTATAATTAAAGAAATTGAACTTAACAGCGGATAAGTTGAGATAACCGGTTTTCTGAATATTTATCTAATGTTGGTTTCGGTCTTCGAAGTTGATACTTAGGAAATTAGTTTCTTATTGATTTACGGTTAGGAACTAATGGGGATATGAAATGGGAAGTAAAAATGGAAAACCATGTTTGAATCAAAGGAGTGAGATGAGTCAAGTTAAAAAGATGCGATATAAATTTGTTATGTTAATAAGAGATGAGATTTCACAAAAGTATAACTAGAATGGGTTTCGATATGATATTGGGAATGAATATCGGTTTTTGTATTACAACTAATATTTATTTTAAGATAAGAATGTTGTTGATCAGGGTCTGAGAGGTAATTAAAATACCCCAACTTGAACAACTTTAGGATTATCGAAGGATGATATTAGTTGGATTGGGGGAGATGTTGAAAGTAAATTTATTTTTACGAATAATAATGTAACATTATTTGAAAATGTTGGGAATATATATATGATGGGATTCCAAATATAAAATGGAAAAAAAAGGGGCTTGAGAATGTGAAATGATATTTCCATAATAGAAATATATAAAAGGGGACTGGTGAGAATATAAGGACATCTTCAAAAGTAAGAAATGGGATTTAGAATGATTTCATTCGGAAAGGATAATCGACTATTATTGTGTTCAAATACCGAAAACAAAAGGTGTTTTGTAACGATTGTTTTACACTGTTAAGTTAAATCGATTTGCAAATTATAGATATTAAGTAATGTTATAGAAAATGTTTTGAAATGGTAGTTAATGAGAAATCAGATATGGTTTCAAGGAAATTTTCCAGGTATATAAATAAAATGATTTAAGAATATTAATATATTAGAACTGTTATATTATTTTAAATGGCCAAGGGATGCTGAGAAATAAACCAATGGATCTGTTTCATTTTTATGGTTGTTTATTTTGATAGTTAAATAACCGACTATCAAAATCTGGCCCAACGTCGTTGGTACGGAAAGACCGGGATCAAATTTATATTCAAAAACCATTCCGACCAACAAATACGAAATGTGGGAGATGCTAATCAAGATGGAGCAATTGAAGACCGTAACTTTTCATGAGCGGGGGAACTAATGTTGAATTTCTCTAGCTGATCCCTAGAGATATCTTGACTGTGATTCTGTCGTGATTGAAATCTACGGATTTGCAAGGACTAATCGATAATGATCTATAGGATGATGCCTAAGATGTGGTAGGAGGGTATCTTCGGTTCATCCTGTTCCTGGATGACGTATATGGACGAGGTGGGATTCAAAAGGGAATGGCGGCCAGATGTTCCAAAAGTCTATTATAACCTCAAGCTTCATCAACTGGGAAATGACAAAAATCGGACAGGCAGCATGGCTATGTGGGTCGCATCTATTAGGGTGTATTGTCACCATATAGAGAATATTCGTTTTGTTACTTCTTTTCATTTCTGTATCTCGCGGGAAATACGGTGGTCACGATAAAAAGCCGTAAGGTGGCAATATATTCCACTCAAGAGAAATGAGTGGTCGGTCATGTGTGGGCTGGGTTGCAAGACGTTCTTGTTGAACCCAATGTATTCCTCTCTAGAGATACACTATCTGCAGGTGGTTCCATACCTTGTCATAGTCGGAATCCAATCTCCAATAAGCGCCCGCGGTTTTGATTGTATACTATATATGTGAAGCGTGAGATGCAAGCGTTCTACTAGATTCTATTTACTTGTATTTAGACACTATTATAATATCAGAATAAGATATTGATTTCAAAATGTTTTAGGTTATAGTAAGGTAAAACCGTCCGTGTTTATGTGTAGACTGGTCTTACTATTATCCTTTTGCTTCAAAAAGGATTTTCAAAGTTAAGCAAGTTGGTTGCTGTATGAATTTATCACTGAAAGTATTCCAGACTGATCGAGGTGAGTTTTGCTTTGCTTAAAATGTTCTCAGGTTAGACCGAGTATATTTATAGGTTAGATTTCGCTGGAAGTTCCAGAGAAGGAGTTGAAGTCGAGACATACACCCATATATATTGGTACTAGTTTATTCCGCTGTGTGTATTAATTGAAGGTATACTCTGATGTTGTAATATATATATATATATATACACACAGTTCTTTTGTATAAAGTATTTGAGATATTATATTTTTTCCATTCTACTGTGAGACTTTGATCTTCTTGTTCTTCTATTCTAATATTTCTTTCTTTCTTCTCTCATCCTCTAACTTCTTTCTATTAGCTTTCTGGTTTTTGATACTTGAGTTTGGACACGGGTGTATTAGTGTCAAGATTCGAGCGTCCAAAATTCCGGGTCGCTACAGTTGGTATCAGAGCAATGGTTTAGCGATAACTTCGGCTCTACGGCGTAACTCAATAGAGATGGGGTTAGTAATACCCTAGGTTGAGTTTGAATATATATATATACATATATATATATACACGAGAGCGCGTATTTGAAATTTGATATAAAATTATTTTAAATTACTTTTGCCAATATATTTTATAAAGAAGGCAAGTTTTAAATTGCTTATAATATTATTTGTATTGAATTCAATTTGATTGGGGAATTCAAATAAGACTGAGGCTGGTTTAATATAAACCAGAAGAATTTGTGAATATGAAATTTAATATAGAATTAGATAAATTAGAATTTAACTTACACTGAGTTAAATATGAGATGGTTTGATTTTATTGTGTATGGATTGATTTATTGAATGTTAGTTGGTTGACTTAAATTCAAAAACGAGATAATAAGGAATTGAATAAATTGGGAAGCAAGAAAATAAACCCCAATGAACTAGGAATAAAATCAGTTGAGAAATGGAACTAAATTATTTAACCTTGGATTATTATTTGCATTATAAGAGGAGTTAAGTGCAGAATCCTGTAGGCTATGGAGTTGATTTGATTACACAGATTGGAAGTACAGAGAACGAAGAGCAGTTAGTTGGCTTGCGTCGAAACTGGAATCAAGTGGCCCAACAAATAGGTAAACATTAATACATTGATTGGGTAATTGATTTTATACCCCTGAGTTGGGTAACCATTTGACTTGGTTTTCTTTTGATCGATATGAGGTCCAGAGTGGCGTTTGTAGTTGTTTGAATCGAACAGTGCAGAGGAGGTGCAGGTGAATTTTTCGAAAAATTATAAGACTTAGAATATTTTTATTTTAAAATTGTTATTTTACAAATTAATCAGGTTTGGAGCATTCTTCTTACTTAGTAATTTCGAGAAGGAAGTTCTTTTAAGGGGGAAGGAATGTAATGACCTGTATTTTCAGTGGTATGGTATTTAAAATATTTTATTTTATTAAATATTGAATTGGAATTTTTAATGGATTTATAATATTTATTTCGACGAAGTTTGAACATATATAATTTATAATATAATTCAAATGAACTTGAGATGTCGCGGTAATTCGAAATATCGAGATTTGAACTTCAAATGAATATACAAAATCTGTTTTAAGTCGGATTTCTGTAAAACAAGAAACGTTAGGATCGATTTGGTTATAATTTTCTAATGAAAGAGAAAATTCAAGATTTCGACTTGTAGACGGTAAGTTATGTCCAAATAAAAATTTAAAATAGTCGCTGTAGAATTATTTATATAAAATAACGGTTATTTAATTATAATTAAATATTGGTCGCGAATTTGGACAAAACCTTTGAGGCATAGCCATAATTTAATTTTTAGAATTTTACTGTAATTTTTAATTTGGAAAATAAACAACTTTTTATTTAGAGTATTTTGCATCCTATGTCAGCATTTTTGGGGTTTCACAATATAAGTTAACGTATCGATATTATTATATTTTTGGAATTGTGAGGCATTGCTCGACACAACGGTGTTTTTATTTCCGTCCGTAGCAGCGTGGACATGAATGAAATTCTACGTAATACGATACGCCACAACTCTAACTATTACAAACAAAATGTAAAGTAAATATGTAACATACATAGATGTATATAGAAATTTCTTTCTACCCCTTGGTCCAGTACCATACCCCTACATTGACTGAAAACCGAAATGGGAAAAGTCACGCTCACTACAACTTTACCCATGTTCTAATCCCATCGGTGGAAGGAAATTTCACTATAACTCTGCCATACCCAATCAAATCCACAACCTATAAGAGCATGGAGTAATTTACCTTTCTACATACCCATACCAAGAACATCAGCAACCTATATATATAAATAAATATAAGCACATACATGTACAAACATCTCGTACACTTAGTTCCATCCTTCCAGCTAATTGAAATGATAAATCAGCGAGCAGCTATAATCAGCGAAGAGGTAAGCTAGATATCATATCAATGATTGCATATTAGCTCCTAGTATTTCTTACAGGTAACTGTGACACATAAATAAATATGGTACCCACCTATACTACTCCACACACATACACTCTACTACTGCAAAGCCATCTATGAAGAAGCACAATACCTATTTTCCAGTCTAGTCTAAAATTTTCAAGACGTACCTATATAGGAAAATAAAGGAAAAAGACATCCTATCTAATATTTTATTGAATGCCTAAAATAGTGCAAGGACATGCAAGTATCCCCTCAACTCTGATCAATCACCATCAATGAGCAGCTACCCTGTTCTAATATCCAACCTACTATACGTGAAAACCAAGTCATTGTATTTGCGCCTGTCAAGATACTCCCTCCCCATATATCCATGCGTCCCAAGTCCCTACGTGTATAAATACCGTGCTTCCATTGTTCCTTTTTCCTCAGTAAGCAACACAACATTAAAATATATATAAATGGTGAGTTTTGTGTAAATGAAAACCAACACTCTTCTTTCCTATTCTGACCGCTAATCCTTTAACTGCTTTTGGCGCATCTGCTTCTTCCTGGAGCGATGACTGGAGAGTCGAACTGGGGTCTGGCGTAGTCATGGTGGGAGTGGAATGCGTATATTATAAATGGACTGAGTTATTGACATATGGTGAGTGCGGTGGTAAATTGGTTGAAGAGGTGGTTTTTGTTTGTTTGTCTATGATAAGATCTGGCGAATGGGGTATACAAGGAAGGATGAGCTGTTGGGAAGGAGCTTTTGCTGGATACTGGTGTGGGTTGCATGCGTATGGTGTTGAACTGCCACTGATGGGAGAGGGGTTAAAGTCGTAGGGTATGTTTTGCCGGAAAGATGGAGTTTTCATGAACAACTGGATCAAGCGAGAAAGTAAGTGACGCGTTGAAGTTCGGTTCGCATTTTTAGAGTGCAGGAGAAGAAATAATGGACGTGAGCTGCAAGAATTGAGTGGGCTTGGGCCTTTATTTAAGAGAAAAAAATGGGTGATAAATAAAGGAATTGGAAGATGCCGTGTTATTTTCTGTTCAAAGTGGGTGAGTTTTGTTCTGCAGGCATGAGCAGAACGTGGTATAGTGAAAGGAAGCAAGATGGACGGAATTAGTTAAAAGGGTGAACTGTGAAGCAGGGGTTTGTTTTTGAAGTACATGGCTGTGGATAACTTGCGTGCAGAGAAGAAGAACAACATCTGGGTTGTTATGAAACGGAAGTGTGTGCGGTGAGAAAGAAGTTGACAAGGTTGGTGCTTGCTTTTGTATGAAGGAATGTCGGCGGAGTAATTCCGCATGGATTTTTAAAGGGAGGAAATACGAGTTGTACCGAGAAAGGGCATGCGAAGGAGCCATTTTGCAACAAGAAGATACACGATTAGTGGCTTAAACCAAGATTAAGGATTTAAATGGTATATTAAGTTAATAAATTATATTATTTATTAAGGTTAAAGCTATTTTAATTCTTATATTGTGATGGATATAACCCGTACAAATATTGTCAGAATTCAACGAAAACCATGGGTGTTGGATCGCAATGAAAACGACTTCGATGCTGAGCACGTTCGGAAGGGATCGGATAAAATTACAAGAAACCGTCGATCGTAAACAAAGGAGAGTTAATTCTCACACATTTATGGGATGTTATGATGTGCTAAATTCATATAATTTAATTGTTGACAATTGGTTGATTGGATGCCTTGCTTGCCTATGGTTGATCTAATGGTTGACATTAATGATGTTATCATTGTTTAATATAAAATTATATACTGTTATAAAATATTATAATGGTTGACATTAATGATTGGATTCCTCAAATACTTAGTATGTTGTTTATTTCATATTATATATGAACTGATTAAACCCTGTTGACCTTAAAAACCTGTTGGCTGTTGAAAGTTGTTGAGTTTGAATCAATATATAGGATTGATTGAGGAATTTATAGCAGATGGCCCAAATATACACTGTTTTATAAAGATTGATTTACACACAAGTAATAATCAATATATTTGAAGTTATAAATTTATTTTATAAACTAAAATTGAATTTTTTAAATATATTATTTTAAATGAAGTTTATTAAAAAGGAAATAGACCAACCACATATATATTGATTGTTTTAATCAACAATCAACACCTTATACCCAAATCTACCGTGTGCGAAGCACGTGTCCCATCCTAAGTATTAATTGATTTATAAAGAAAATTCTTGGATGGATAAGCGAGTGAGCAGGAATTAGTGTAACGATTAATAACTGAGATTAATTATTTTAAGTAAATATTAAAAAGGGATTATTTGAAATGGATTATTATTTACTTAATAATAATCTAAGTACATACTATTATTTAAATTAATTATATTAATTTAAATGAAAAGATTAAGTGAAGTTGATTAACGAATTAATCATGTTTAGGGAGCATCAAGTCGACTGTTTAACTAAATTTGATTATTAAATTAGTTATTAATTTAATGGGAATATTTAATAGTGAAGTAAACCATTCGTGTTTTTAACAAATATTGAAATCAATTATTATTTATAATAATCGAAGTGGTAAATCCTGGGATGTAAGGGTATAAATGGAGATTTATGAACTATAAGGCCTCTTTATAGTTGGGCGATATTTTTAAGCAAATTATATTAATTATAATATAAGTTAAGTTTTAAAGGCTAGTAACATTCTTGTTGGAATGATATTTAATTGAATGATATAAAAATCCAAGATTCGACAATGATATAAAAACAAGTTTATTGAATATACTTTTAGAACAAGTATATAGAAATGGAAGTGTATGAAGTTTGGAAGCCATGTTATGGTAAATGAATACTTAAACGATTTAAGGTATAATAATAAAAGTTGTTAAACCAAAGTTTTATTAATTATCTTTGGATTATATTTAATTGGATTATATGAAATCCAATATTTGGTGAAGTTATAAAAACAGATTTTTTATTGAATATATATTATTGAAATAGGTTATTAGAAATGACATTTGAATAAAGTAAAAGCCAGGATTTATAATTAAAGAAATTGAACTTAACTGCGGATAAGTTGAGATAACTGATTTTCTGAATATTTATCTAATGTTGGTTTTGGCCTTCGGAGTTGATATTTCGGAAATTAGTTTCTTACTGATTTACGGTTAGGAACTAATGGGGATATGAAATGGGAAGTAAAAATGGAAACCCATGTTTGAATCGAAGGAGTGAGATGAGTCGAGTTAAAAAGTTGCGATATAAATTTGTTATGTTAATAAGAGATGAGATTTCATTAAAGTATAACTAGAATGGGATTCGATACGATATTGGGGATGAATAACGGTTTTTGTATTGCAACTAATATTTAACTTAAGATAAGAACGTTGTTGATCAAGGTATGAGCGGTAATTAAAATACCCCAACTTGAACAACTTCAAGATTATCGAAGGATGATATTAGTTGTATTGAGGGAGATGTTGAAAGTAAATTTATTTTTAGGAATAATAATGTAACATTATTTGAAAATGTTGGGAATATATATATGATGGGATTCCAAATATAAAAGGTAATAAAAGGGGCTTGAGGATGTGAAATGATATTTCCATAATAGAAATATATAAAAGGAGATTGGTGGGAATATAACGACATCTTCAAAAGTAAGAAATGAGATTTAGAATGAGTTCATTCTAAAAGGATAGTCGACAATTATTGTGATCAAATACCGAAAACAAAAGGAGTTTCGTAACGATTGTTTTACGCTGTTAAGTTAAATCGATTTCCAAATTATAGATAATAAGTAATGTTATAGCAAATGTTTTGAAATGGTAGTTAACGGGAAATTGGATATGGTCTCAAGGAAATTTTCCAGGTATATAAATAAAATGATTTAAGAATATTAATATATTAGAACTTTTATATTATTTTAAATGGCCAAGTGATGCTGAGAAATAAACCAATGGATCTGTTTCATTTTTATGGTTGTTTATTTTGATAGTTAAATAACCGACTATCAAAATCTGGCCCAACGTCGTTGGTACGGAAAGACCGGGATCGAATTTATATTCGAAAACCATTCCGACCAATGAATACGAAACGTGGGAGATGTTGATCAAGATGGATCAATTGAAGACCGTAAATTTTCATGAGCGGGGGAACTACTGTTGAGTTTCTCTAGCTGATCCCAAGAGATATCTTGACTGTGATTCTGTCGTGATTGAAATCTACGGATTTGCAAGGAATACTCGCTACTGTTCTATAGGGTGATGCCTAAGATGTGGTAGGACGGTACATTCGGTTCATCCTGTTCCTGGATGACGTGTATGGATGAGGTGGGATTCAAAAGCGAATGGCGCCATATGTTCCAAAAGTATATTATAACCTCAAGCTTCATCAACTGGGAAATGAAAAAAATCGAACAAGCAGCATGGTTATGTGGGTCGCATCCATTAGGGTGTATTGTCACCATCTAGAGAATATTCGTTTTGTTACTTCTTTTCATTTCTGTATCTCCCAGGAAATACGGTGGTCGCGATAAAAAGCCGTAAGGTGGCAATATATTCCACTCAAGAGAAATGAGTGGTCGGTCATGTGTGGGCCAGGTTGCAAGACGTTCTTGTTGAACCCGATGTGTTCCTCTCTAGAGATACACTATCGACAGGTGGTTCCATACCTTGTCATAGTCGGAATCCAATCTCCAATAAGCGCCCGCTGTTTTGATTATATACTATATATGTGGAGCGTGATATGCAAGCGTTCTACTAGATTCTACTTACTTGTATTTAGACACTATTGATATTGATTTCAAAATGTTTTAGGTTATAGTAAGGTAAAAACTGTCCGTGTTTATGTATGGACTGGATCCTTTTGTTTCAAAAAGGATTTTCAAAGTTAAGCAAGTTGGTTGCTGTATGAATTTATCACTGAAAGTATTCCAGACTGATCCGGGTGAATTTTGCTTTGCTTCAAATGTGCTCGGGTCAGACCAAGTATATTTACAGGTTAGATTTCGCTGGAAGTTCCAGAAAAGGAGTTGAAGTCAAGACGTACACCCATATATACTGGTACTAGTTTATTTCCCTGTGTGTATTAATTGAAGGTATACTTTGATGTTGTAATATATACATACAGTTCTTTTGTATAAAGTATTTGAGATATTATATTTTTTTCATTCTGCTATGAGACTTTGATCTTCTTATTCTTCTATTCTAATATTTCTTTCTTTCTTCTCTCATCCTCTAACTTCTTTCTATTAGCTTTCTGGGTTTTGATACTGTAGTTTGGACACGGGTGTATTAATGTCGAGATTCGAGCGTCAAAAATTCCAGGTCGCTACAGGAAATCAAGGTGAGAAACGTTGAACTTAAATGGGCTAATTAATTATTAACTTGTTTGTATGAACTCGATTGAATATATTTTTACTTGTGATAGTGTATATGAGTTCATATGGTGGTTTTAGAATGTTTAGGATGATTTAATGTGCTTAGTATGAAAAGATTAGATCTTTAAGTAAGATTTTCACTGTTACTCGCATATGTGACCCCAAGAACTGAATTTGTGGACATTGGGATGGGTTTGAACCTTAAACGTTCTGTAACGACCCAACTTTCGAACACATCGTAAGTCGTGTCTTTAATAAGAATAATAATAGATAGAAGATAAAATCACAGAAAAACATCAGAAATCTCACAGTGGAATTTTTCAAAAGATAATACTTTATAATATTGCATAGCGGTACATATTACATCAGCGCATACTGAATCTAATGATACAAGCCATTCATAGTACATCTTTAATTATACATATCAGAGATCACCAAACTGGGAAACTTATAATAATACAACAGATAAGATAAGTGGACCGGCACATAGAAAGTTCCATTCCAGCTTTCCAAGTTTAATCCAATCCCGATTCACTTGTCTATTCATAACAAGTGTTATGAATACCCAAGAGTTTAAGGGAAACACAGAAAAATAAACTCTGGGTCAGTCAGGGGACTGGTATGAGTAAAAAGTTTAAAACAGATAAAAAAAATATCTCATAAGACCACGCCGTGAATACGGAACGGGTTTTTACCTTATGAGATCAAAACACTTTGTATACTTTAAATCAGATAT
Source organism: Allium sativum (assembly GCA_030737875.1). NCBI lineage: Eukaryota > Viridiplantae > Streptophyta > Magnoliopsida > Asparagales > Amaryllidaceae > Allium > Allium sativum. Next base: position 470,130,770 of record CM060913.1, on the reverse strand, counting down.
TATCATAGTGTCTATAAGTTTTTCACAAATAAATTAGAATCTAGAAGAATGCTTGCATCTCACATTCTCCTATATAGTATACAAACAAAACCACTTGGCGCTTAGGGATAATGGATCTCCGACTATGACAAGGTATGGAACTACCTTCCGATAGTGTATCTCTAGAGACGAATACACTGGGTTCAACAAGAACGTCTTGCAACCCGGCCCACACATGACTGACCACCCATTTCTCTTGAGTGTACGAATATATTGTCACCTTACGGCTTTTGGTCGCGACCAGCGTAGTTCCCGGGAGATACAGAAATGAAAAGAAGTAACAAATATGAATATTCTCTAGATGGTGACAATACACCCTAATGGGAGCGACCCACATAGCCATGCTGCCTGCCCGATTTTTGTCATTTCCTGGGTATGAGGCTTGAGGCTAGACTTACCTTTTCATCATCACTGTTTAATTTCTTTGAATGCCACATCGTCAAAACTCGCAAATCACTAATTGACTTCCCCAAAAATATATTATAGGTATACAACGAGAGAAACGAATTCCTCTGCCACTGTATAAGTACGTTTGAAGAGATCAACATGCGTGATCAGTTAGAATTACTTTTTCAGACATTCGTCCATACAAGTTGTCCTGGGATTGGACAAACCGAAGGCACTATTTTAAAAATAGTCCTTGTATATCGCCGTCTTCAACTTAAAATCTTTGACCCGTGACGTGTAATCAAATCAAAGTGGATCGTCAATCCGGTCTCTTTAAAATGATTAACGAATATATTTCTTTTGAAAATTTATAAATCTAACATGATTATAATCTGATTTACATAGATTATTACAGTCACTAAACAGTATATAATCATCTTGCCTATATCTGCATATTTTGATCATCTCGTACAAATGGACAATTTCAGTATGCGCGTCGCACACGGTCTTTCTTTCCATTTTGTTCGTCAATAAAAATATATACTTGCATTATTCTTAAGAAAATATATTTTTCATAATTACTTCTAAATCTAATTATTCACAATAAATTTATTATTTATAATTAATTTTACTGCTTTTACACTTTATAATGTTATCGTCAAACTTCTCTTTTTAATTACTTCTACTTGATCTATTTCCCCTTTATAAAAATTTCTCTTTTTATTTTTATCTAAACATGACTAGAATAGAGTTCTTACCCATACAATACAGAATAGTATATATTCATTTATTCGTATCTGGATATTCAGATTTACATTTAAAAACAGACCATGTATGTGTAGCATATAGTTTCTCCTTTCATTTTTTGTAAATTTAAAAAAATATTTTCTTTAGAAAATAAAACTTCTAATTCTAATTTATAATATAAATTTATAAATAATTTTTTTTCTTCTGAACTTCATTTTCAACTTCTGACGAAATTCACCTGATTTAAATAAAAAAATTATTTATTTATTTTAAAACTTGGTTTTTCATTTAAAAATATAAAATTTAAAACCTTATTAAAAAACCAAAGTATCAAAATGAAAGTACCACGTTGAAACTGCGTGAAACCAGCCCGATCTCTCACGGTTTTGGCAAAATACCATGTTTACCAAGTACCAAAATACCACCCCCTAGCCATCGACATTTCTTGGCCCGATCACTCAAAAACCACAGTGCCACCCCTACCCAGCTCGGTGCACGTGCACACCCAATCCCGTCACCATCCTCCTCCGACGACCACCCAGCCATGTCAACCTTCAACTCCCGACCACGTATCTATGCCTGAATCACCACCTCCACGGCCCGGGTGGATTTTCATCGTTTAACCCCTTTGCCAAAAAAAAACACCCGTCCAAGAAATTGACAGTCGCGCCTCACCTCGTCCATGCTCCGCCGCCTCCTTCTTGCCACACCACCCAGACGTCACCATCCCCCCTGGACCGCACCCCCATAGCCTCGCCAACGCTGAGCAGTTCGACAGTGATCAACAGAACCCAAAACCTCATTTTTATCCCTATTTCGATCCAATCCTCTAAATTTACATATCTGAAAAATTTGTTTGTATTTTTCTAGTAATCTACAACCTTCCTTACCCCTTCTCGCCGAATGCCACCATTCCCTGATCAGCGGTTCGCCAGAATTTCCCAAAAGTAACTTTTCCGATCGCCCCCTTATTTCTCGTGATCCACACATTTAAAAATTTTGACTCTATTTTTAAAAATCATGATTTCAGTCTAGGATTTCATGTATACACCTAAATCAGGTTTTTACGCAATTTATTTTTTATGAAATAGAGAGGTATTAAGAACAGTCTGTGTTCTTCCTTGTTTCATACACAATGTATTTCAAAATGTTTGCTTCACTTTAGAACCATTTGGTGACTATGTGAAGGTTTTAAAAACTTGGTATAGCATCTCGGTTAGATATTATAATCATATGTTAATTGATCAATTGTATATGTAGGATTTTAAAGCTAGCAGGACCTGGTAACTCATATTATGATACCACTTTCTAACCACTTGATACTTAAGGCTTAATTACCAACCAATAAATTGTTATTAGACCAAACAAGTAATTTAAGAAAGACATACCACTTGAACAAGATCCTCACAAAGCAAAATTTCACTTTCAATCCAACATAGAAAGAAACATTAAAGAAACTTTGTTAAAAGGTTTACTCACAGGTTTGTTAGAAGCTCTCAGTTTTCTCCTCACTGCTATAACTCGAATGCGTTGTGTTGTGTGAGGAATGTGTACATGCTCATGTCCATTTATAGGTGTAGGAAAATATTAAATATGGTGCATTAAATTTCAGGTTTTGGAAGAAGAGCAAAATCAGTTTTCTAGATTATGTTTTGACAAATGAAAGACAACATTTTAAAGATCCTTTCCTCTCAAAATCAAAGCTCCCTTACCTAAAATCACATGGCTCACATCAGCTCAAAACTCATTTTGAAGTCACCTGCACATGTATCCTCTTTCCTCCCATTGGCCTCCTAAAAACCATCACCTTAAATGCTAATGACACAACCATGTTCTCCTCATATCTTTTCTTGGTTTAAACACCCATATTTGTACCTTACATGCTCAGTTTTTCACATGGTTTCTAAATCATATTTTCACATAAAGATTTGATTTAACAAGAATTTATATAAAAATCTTACTTGCCTTCCAAGGTGTTCTAAAATCTGAAATTCTTGTACAATTAGATATCGGCCATGTGGGTGTTTCGCATGGAAAAATCTTAGAAAATCTTGGCTTTAGTATTTATCTAGTGTAGGAGAAATTTTGTTTATATTCACAAGATTTTGTAAAATCTTTATCACATGCTTTTTGACAAAAAGAAACATGTTTTGGAAAAATAAAATGAAAGAGAAATTTCAGAAAATCTTAAATAAGAAAAAGAAAGATTACAAAATGAAAATGTATGATATTAAATGATTTGCCATGTGAAAATGTACATGCTCTCAAATCCTCTTTTCTAGTCTCTTTCTAGTGTAGTTGCATTCTTATGTAGGTGTAATCTTATGTACATATTCATGAAGATATGTTTGAAAAAAAAATGGCACTTTCATGTTTATTTTGATGTACATGTAAACACAAGGGATTTACATTTGAACTTGTTTTTGCCAACAAAAATTGCTTTGGTCAAAAATGCTTCATGGTAAAAAAAAACAAGGATTTTGCTAAAAATAAATCTAAGGATTTTACCCCTAAAAAAAATAAAAAATAAACAAAGCATATGAAAAATGGCATTTAAACTTTTGCTATGTAAAAGTGTTATTCTTCCTACATGAATAAATGAATTTAAACAAAATGCTGTCTTTTATATGCTATCATACCGGAATGTGTAAAAATGTATTTTAGTAAATGTTGTGATACATGCATATATAAATGCTACTATACAGGTAAAAAAGAAATGCAATTAAACCTTTGACATGTTTTGAAATATTAAAAAATTATAGATTTTAACTCGTATTTGTAAATACGATACTTACGATCAATTTATATTCGTGTCAGTGATATGTGTAAAATCCGGGTCATTACATTCTACCCTCCTTATAAAAATTTCGTCCTCGAAATTTGTAAATAGAAGATTAGAGTTATCGACACACATAAATAAATATTTTATTTTTAACAATTATTCCCATAACTGGATATATCTGTTACTATAGTTGGAAAACATTTCCATTTTTGTATTACTACTCTTGAGTTCTCATCAACTTCCAAATATCCTTGAAATAGATCTCAAGTCTTATTCACTTCATTGCTTTGAATCAATCTTTCTCAAGCTTATGTATCTGTCCAAATTCCCTCTTTAACTCATCAATCAATTTTCTTAACTCCGTTAAGTATTATCCACAACCTCTATTAACTTGGTTAATTATCTCCATCTCGGGACTCAAAATATGTTTTAATTCCATAAATCGATCAGTTCACATTCCCTGAGTTCATATCTAATTAATACTTAAGTGTAGACTTAATTACAGGAAATCCAAATTTTAATTCAATTTTAAAATTCTAACTCGGTCTATGGTATCAATATGATTGGATATTATTCCAATTTATTCCAACCATATTTAATTAAACCTTAAGGCTGACCCTGGTTAATTAACTCCTTTATCTAAAAAAAATAAGGTACCTTCTGAAGCTCCTTCCATTTTTACATTCTCAGAAGTTGATGATTTATCCATTAAAGCGTAGATGGTTGTTGTGCCTTCCTAAGTGGACTGTCTTTAACCAAGTGTCCAGGTTGATGACGATGGTAGCATGAAAACTTTTGGGGAATAGCATCACTTGTTCCCTTTGGTTGAGGTTGCTCCGGCTCCTGAGTTTGCTGTGGCTTTTCTACTGTTGGCTTCGTACAAAACCTAGCAATGTGTCCCTTCTCCTTGCAGTTATGGAATTGCGTATCTTTATAATGCTCTTTGGCTTTCTCCCCCATCTTTGGTATTCCCTTGTTGTTCCAGTTCGGATTAAATTTCCTTTTGTTGGAATTCTCGCCACTGGGTTCTCCTATCTGCTGTTTTGCAACTGGCTTCTTTCCCTCTAGTGCCTCATAACGAACTGCCATATCCAACATATCGACAAATGGAATCTTGAGATGTCCAATCATTTGAACTTGCAGGCTATCCTTCAATCCTGCTATAAACATTTCATTTTTCTTGAGTGGGGTATTGATCAGTTCTGGCCCAAAACAAGAGAGTGAATTGAACTTGTTCTCATATTCGGATACTTTCATGTTCCCTTGCTTAAGATCGATGAAATCCCGATACATTCTAGTCTTTCCTGCAACAGGTAGAAATTGTTCTTCGAAAGCTTCTTTGAATTTTTCCCAAGTGAAATCTTCCTCAGGAACATTTGTGGTCTGAGCATCCCACCAAATAGCAGCAGCTTCTTGAAGTTGCCACGAAGCTAAGAGACGTTTCTGCTCATCATTTAATTTCAGTCCCTTGAAAAACCTCTCACAGGATCTCAACCATGCTTGGACTTCAATGAAAGATTCCGTCCCTTTTAAAAATTTTCCTCCCAGATCTGTATACTCTTTACAAATAGTTGCAAAACTTTTGTCCTATTGGACTGGTGCAACTTCCTCCACAGTTTCTCCTTGATCCTGGGATACAGTATTACGACCAGTAGTAGTGGAAGATCCCCTAGCCCGACCTCTTCGTCCTCGGCTACTCATTCTAATCACCTGAATATAACAGGTCATCAATCCAGACTTGATTGGATATAACTAACTTAGGTATATCATCCAAGTTGATTTATTTTAAATTTTCAAAAATACGCTCTCTCACTCTCACCCATAGCCTAGGTAATCCGTAACCTAGCTCTGAAACCAACTGTAACGACCCAACTTTCGAACACATCGTAAGCCGTGTCATTAATAAGAATAAGAATAGATAGAAGATAAAATCACAGAAAAACATCAGAAATCTCACAGCGGAATTTTTCAAAAGATAATACTTTATAATATTACACAGCGGTACATATTACATCAGTGCATACTGAATCTAGTGATACAAGCCATTCATAGTACAGATTTAATTATACATATCATAGATGACCGAACTGGCAGACTTATAATAATACAGCAGATAAGATAAGTGGCCAGCACATAGAAAGTTCCATTCCAGCTTTCCAAGTTTAATCCAATCCTGATTCACTTGTCTATTCATAACAAGTGTTATGAATACCCAAAAATTCAAGGGAAACATAGAAAAATAAACTCCGGGTCAGTCAGGGGTCTAGTATGAGTAAACAGTTTAAAACGGATAAAAAAAATCTCATAAGGCCACGCCGTGAATACGGAATGGGTTTTTACCTTATGAGATCAAAACACTTTATATACTTTAAATTAGATATTATCATAGTGTCTATATAAGTTTTTCAAAAATAAATTAGAATCTAGAATAATGCTTGCATCTCACATTCTCCTATATAGTATACAAACAAAACCGCTTGGCGCTTAGGGATAATGGATCTCTGACTATGACAAGGTATGGAACCACCTTCTGATAGTGTATCACTAGAGACGAATACACTGGGTCCAACAAGAACGTCTTGCAACCCGGCCCACACATGACCGACCACTCATTTTTCTTGAGTGTATCGAATATATTGTCACCTTACGGCTTTTTGTCATGACCACCGTAGTTCCCGGGAGATACAGAAATGAAAAGAAGTAACAAATATGAATATTCTCTAGATGGTGAAAATACATCCTAATGGGAGCGACCCACATAGCCATGCTGCCTGCCCGATTTTTGTCTTTTCCTGGTTGTGAGGCTTGAGGCTAGGCTTACCTTTTCATCATCACTATTTAATTTCTTTGAAGGCCACATCGTCAAAACTCGCCAATCACTAATTGACTTCCCTAAAAATATATTATAGGTATACAGCGAGAGAAAAGAATTCCTCTGCCACCGTTTAAATACGTTTGAAGAGATCAACGTACGTGATCAGTTAGAATTACTTTGTCAAACATTCGTCTATACAAGTTGTCCTGGGATTGGACAAACCAAAGGCACTATTTTAAAAATAGTCCTTGTATATTGCCGTCTTCAACTTAAAATCTCTGACGTGCAACGTGTAATCAAATCAAAGTGGATCGTCAATCCGGTCTCTTTGAAATGATTAACGAATATATTTCTTTTAAAAATTTATACATCTAACATGATTATAATCTGATTTACATAGATTATTACAGTCACTAAACAATATATAATCATTTTGCTTATATCTGGATATTTTGATCATCTCGTACAAATGGACAATTTCAGTGTGCCGCACACGGTCTTTCTTTCCATTTTGTTTGTCAATAAAAATATATACTTGCATTATTATTAAGAAAATAAATTTTTCATAATTACTTCTAAATCTAATTAATCACAATAAATTTATTATTTATAATTTATCTTACTGCTTTTACACTTTATAATGTTATCGTCAAACTTCTCTTTTTAATTACTTCTACTTGATCTACTTCCCCTTTATAAAAATTTCTCTTTTTATTTTTATCTAAACATGTCTAAAATACAGTTCTTATCCAAACAATACAGAATAGTATATATTTATTTATTCGTATCCGGAAATTCAGATTTACATTTAAAAACAGACCATGTATGTGTAGCATACAGTTTCTCCTTTCATTTTTTGTAAATTTTAAAAAATATTTTCTTTAGAAAATAAAACTTCTAATTCTAATTTATAATCTAAATTTATAAATAAAATTTATTTTTTCTTCTGAACTTCATTTTCAACTTCTGACGAAACTCACCTGATTCACTTTCTTTTTCCGACCTGTCGGTTTGAAATAAAAAAAATCATTTTTTATTTCCACTTGGCAGATTTAAATAAAAATTTTATTTATTTATTTTAAAACTTGGTTTTCCATTTAAAAAATTAAAATTCAAAACCTTATTAAAAAACCAAAGTACCAAAGTGAAAGTACCACGTTGAAACTGCGTCACGGTTTTGGCAAAATACCATGTTTACCAAGTACCAAAATACCAACCCCCCAGCCATCGACATTTCTTGGCCCGATTACTCAAAAATCACGGTGCCACCCCTACCCAGATCCATGCACATGCACACCCAACCCCGCCACCATCCACCTCCGACGACCACCCAGCCATGTTAACCTTCATCCCCCGACCATGTCCCCATGCCTGAATCACCACCTCCACGACCCTGGTGGATTTTCATCGTTTAACCCCTTTGCCAGAAAAAAACACCCATCCAAGAAGTGACTGCCGCGCCTCACCTCGTCCATGCTCCGCTGCCTCCTTCTTGCCACGCCACCACACCACCCAGATGTCACCATCCCCCTGGACTGCACCCTCATAGTCTCGCTAATGCTGAGCAGTTCGACGGTGATCAACAGAACCCAAAACCTCATTTTTAACCCTATTTCGATTCAATCCTCTAAATTTACATATCTGAAAATTTTGTTTGTATTTTTCTAGTAATCTACAACCTTCCTTACCCCTTCTCGCTGAATGCCACCATTCCCCGATCAGCGGTTCGCCGGAATTTCCTAAAAGTAACTTTTTCGATCACCCCCTTATTTCTCATGATCCACACATTTAAAAATTTTGATTTTACTTTTAAAATCATGATTTCAGTCTAGGATTTCATGTATACACATAAATCAGGTTTTTACGCAATTTGATTTTTTATGAAACGGAGAGGTATTAAGAACAGTCTGTGTTCTTCCCTGTTTCATACATAATGTATTTCAAAATGTTTGCTTCACTTTAAAACCATTTGGTGACTGTGTGAAGGTTTTAAAAACTTGGTATAACATCTCGATTAGATCTTATAATCATAGGTAAATTGATCAATTGTATATGTAGGATTTTAAAGCTAGCAGGACCTGGTAACTTATATTATGATACCACTTTCTAACCACTTGATACTTAAGGCTTAATTACTAACCAATAAATTTTTATCAGACCAAACAAGTAATTTAAGCAAGACAAACCACTTGAACAAGATCCTCACAAAGCAAAATTTCACTTTCAATCCAACATAGAAAGAAACAGTAAAGAAACTTTGTTAAAAGGTTTACTCACAGATTTGTTAGAAGCTCTCATTTTTCTCCTCACTGCTATAACTCGATTGCTTTATGTTGTGTTAGGAATGTGTACATGTTCATGTCCATTTATAGGTGTAGGAAAATATTAAAATATGGTGCACTAAATTTCAGGTTTTGGAAGAAGAGCAAAATCAGTTTTCCAGATTACGTTTTGACAAATGAAAGACAATATTTTAAAGATCTTTTCCTCTCAAAATCAAAGATCCCTTACCTAAAATCACATGGCTCACATCGGCTCAAAACTCACTTTGAAGTCACCTGCACATGTATCCTCTTTCCTCCCATTGGCCTCCTATGAACCATCACCTTAATGCTAATGACACAACCGTGTTCTCCTCATATCTTTTCTTGGTTTGAACACCCATATTTGTATCTTACATGCTCAGTTTTTCTCATGGTTTCTAAATCATATTTTCGCATAAATATTTGATTTAACAAGAATTTATATAAAAATCTTACTTGCCTTCCAAGGTGTTCTAAAATCTGAAATTCCTGTATAATTAGATCTCGGCCATGTGGGTGTTTAGCATGGAAAAATCTTAGAAAATCTTGGCTTTAGTATTTATCTAGTGTAGGAGAAATCTTGTTTATATTCATAAGATTTTGTAAAATCTTTATCACATGCTTTTTGACAAAAAGAAACATGTTTTGGAAAAATAAAAAGAAAGAGAAATTTCAGAAAATCTTAAATAAGAAAAAGAAAGATTACAAAATGAAAATGTATGATATTAAATGATTTGCCATGTGAAAATATACACGCTCTCAAATCCTCTTTTCTAGTCTCTTTCTAGTGTAGTTGCATACTTGTGTTGGTGTATTCTTATGTACATATTCATGAAGATATGTTTGAAAAAAATGGCACTTTCATGTTTATTTTGATGTACATGTAAACACAAGGGATTTACATTTGAACTTGTTTTTGCCAACAAAAATTGCTTTGGTCCAAAATGCTTCATGGTATTGCTAAAAATAAATCTATGGATTTAACCCATAAAAAAAACAAAGCATATGAAAAATGGCATTTAAACTTTTGCTATGTAAAAGTGTTATTCTTCCTACATGAATAAATGAATTTAAACAAAATGTTGTCTTTTATATGATATCATACGAGAATGTGTAAAAATGTATTTTAGTAAATGCTGTGATACATGCATATATAAATGCTACTATACAGGTAAAAGAAATGCAATTAAACCTTTGACATGTTTTGAAATATTAAAAAAATATGGATTTTAACTCGTATTTGTAAATACGATACTTACGATCAATTTATATTCATGTCAGTGATATGTGTAAAAACTGGGTCATTACACGTTCATTGACATATAAGTTAATCTAGATATTGGTTATTGTATATAGGTATGAAGCCCACTAATGTTGAGTACATGTATTGATTTATTACGGTTAATATGTTGATTTACAAAACCATATATGCATTAACGATTTAAGGTGCATATGGAGTGAATTATATCACGATAGTCGTGATTGACGTTATCGTAGTTTATAATAATATGTTATGTGATTATCATGGTTGTATATGGCTAAAAATTATAATTATTAGTCGATTAGTTAAGTCTCCATTTATATAAAAAAATGAATGTTTTATTAATATAATAATAGATGAAAAATAAAAGTCAAAATTTGACGTCTGATTTTGGATGGACGTAAAGTATAATTCATTATGATGAATTTTTGCAAAAGATAGAAATTGATTTAAAATGATTTTCAAGTAGTTATGGCATGTTCAAGTTTTTATTTTAAATGAATAGTAACTAGAAAAAGTGAAGTTCGGTTAGGGTATCTAGGAAATGTTTTGAAATGATTTCTTTTACAAAACTTTCTTATTTATTTTTATAATGGATATCAGGAAAATTGGGTTTAAAATATTAAAGTCCGAAAAATAAGATTGTTTTAATAATAAAATAATATTATAATAGCCATTTAATGGAATATTGGAATTTTGAGCTGAAAATGGTAAATATAATATTTGAAAATTTTATATTGTTAATAAACTACTTTAGAAGAAATTAAATTCAATTTGAATAAAAATAGAAGTTGGTTTGAATATAACTCATCGTGTAATGACAATTCGGGAACTTCGACCTGTAACTTCAAACTGATGTACTGGGAGTTCCGACCATCAGATGTTCCCAAAACTGGAAACATTAGATTACAAATGAAAAGAACTTTCAAATGATAGGTAGAGTTTTAAAATCCAATGGTTATATCTTTATATATGCTCAAATCAATTTTAAATAAAAACAGTGCCATAACCATTAGTGGCCTGAAAATGGATTTTAGAAAAAGGAGCTATTTATAAATTTTCAAAAATATGGAAAATTATGACAAATCATAATACAAGATTTCAAAGTGATTGAAGAAGAAATAGGAAATTTCGAACTATTTTTTGGGATATTTGCGTTTTCAGCCTAACTAGCTGAAAACGATAAAACAGTGTTTGGTAAATTTAAGTGGAATAAACTTAAATTAGTTAATTTATCAAATTATGATTAGAAATAAGTGTTTGGATATATATTTTGATTTAGAAAAGATTTCCAATTTGAATAAAAATTGGATTTATTTAGATCTTCGGATATTTGGTATTGATTACCGTTTTGTAGACATTTACTATTACGAAGGATTTGGAAGATGTTTTACATCCTTATTCCACTTATAGTATTCGTTGATTATGGAAATTAGTGTTAAATATAATTTTATATAATTATGTCTAAATTCTTAAAGTTAATATTAATAAGTTAGGGGTTTATCGTGAATGATGTTTTAAATAACGTTTATTCTTTAGCCTAGTTAAAAGAGAAGAATATTTCTCAAGATTAGTTGAAAAGAAATATTTATCCAATTTAATTATAGAGGTTTGAATAGAAGAATATTCCCAAAATGGAATAAAACTTAGAACATCTAGTACATCTTAATTAATTTGAAAAATAGAAGAATATTCCCAAAATGAAATAAAACTTAGAACATTTGGTATATCTTAACTGATTTTAAAGATGCGATAGTTACTCTGATTTTGGAAGCCTAAATAGCTTAACCAAATATGTTAATATAACTGAATAGATGATTTTGGAAGCCTGGATAGCTTAACGGAATGTGAAAATAAGATTCAATCTTATAAATAGATTTCCAATTAAAGGGGACTTAGTTGTTGGTTAATTAATACAAAAGAATTTAGTTTTAGCGCTAATTATTTCGAAAAGACCGGATTTAACCCATTTCAAATATTATATGATGATTAAAAATCGTAAATGGTGGAAGACCAGAAATCTTCACATCGAATGGGCTGCTAGTTGATGCCTTGAATATAGGTAACTCCCATTAAGGGGTTATAGTGATAGTAGTTCGAATGTACTAGTTGGTTGTCTGAATATGCAAGGGCCTCTCTCTATAGCGGTGAGGAATAAGGTGCCTTCGGTTTCGTTCAGACCCAGAACAAACTAGTAAGTGGATAATATATCTGACGTTGTATTTTACAACATAGTCGATTGATTTCTATTGATGTCATTTCAATTGGTGGTAGAAAATTTATTCTCTTAGCTTAACACCCTCCTCTGAGACGTATGCACTCAGAGGGATATATTAATTGACACCAACCATATGTTGTGAATTGACAATGTGGCATGTTGAGGGCACTGTTAGATAAATCAAAGCTTCTTTTGAAAAGAAGAGCTTTGAGGACATGACTCTAGGGACTCACACCCCGGAATGAGGCAAAAACAGGATTGTAGATAGCAGAGATATGGGCTAATGTACCCTTCTAGCTGAATAGTGTTGCCATGGTATGAGCCTAGGAAAGTTTACTGATGTGGATGTTAGTTGAGGCGCCTCGTGTGATGGTCAAATATGACTGAGAGGACGTTATGTTCAAGGTAGATCCTAATCAACTGCATTTAGTGCTGACCGACTCACTCGTTCCGAGGGATCAATAGTTTCCCCTTGGGACATTTGCTAGAGTGTTCTGAAAATGGTTAAGGAAGTTCCTTTGCCTTGGTTCATGGTCGGAATCCAATTTTCAGTATGAGGCTTCGTGTTTTAGTTGTATATTATATAGCCAACATAATGGGATGGGGCATTATGCGAGCTAGGATTGTTACATTTACTTTCGAAAATGTTTTCCACACCTAGACATTACTAATAATATCAAAATATTTGTTTTAAATAATATCAAGCATGTTTGTCAATTATAAGGTGAAACTCTATCCCCCAGTTTGCATTGCGTTGTGTGATGTGACTTGCGTCTTATAATAGCTTCATTTTTTAAAAAGCATCAATTTCGAAGTTCTAATCTTGGTTGATGATTGTATGATATGGGTGATGGTTTGTTATCTAGTTATTTGATTGCTAAATCTAAATATAAGGATGAAACTATTTTAGTGTTGAGTTTTGTGGACCGGTATTCATACGAAGGAAACCGGTTCCGTGTTATACGGCGTGGTCTTGTGATATGCCTAACTTAATTAAAGTTAATAATAACGTTTTATAGTTTCTCATACCAGTGTCATGACTGATTCGTTGTTTGTTTTTCCCTTGCAAACTCAGGCGTCCTTATTTCCACGTGGGTAATCGAGTAGTTTTGTTTTGCACATACGTAGGGCATGTTTCTGGATTGAAGCTAAAGCTCTGTCCAGAGCATTAGTTAGCCTTCTACTATGTAATGTAATATTGTATTTAAGTTTATTATACTCTGATATGTAATCTTTTACTCTGATTTAACATTTTTATGATGTTAATGAAAAGCCTTTTGTTTCAGTCTAGTGTGTTGTATGCCCAAAGTTAATGTCTCGATGGTTTTTACTGTTTTGGATCGGATTTGTTTGGTTTATAGTCGATTCGAAAGGCGGAAATTTTTGGGCCTTTATAGTAACAACGAAAATGAGAATTACAAAAATGATTTAAAATCAGTGGCATTTCTAAATTATCATTAAATAATTGTGCATTTTGCATCGAACTATATATTATATCTTATTTCGAGATATATAAATGAATACGGGATTACAATCGTAATTCATACGTTATTTTCATATGATAAGATTAGATCAATTATATCCATAGGGCATAAAAACAATTGTACCTAAAAAATGTATTAATTAAATTTTGTCCTAAGATGCGAATGTTTTCATGATAAAGATGAAATAACTTACAAAGATTATTACACTAGCACTATAAATGAGTCAAGTGATATACAACAAAATAAAGTATACAAAGTCGCTCTTAAAATGTAAAAAATATCTAAGCATCTTGTCTTATGAACATCTTAGAATTTTCTAAGCCAAGATAAATTAAGACCATCATTTTCAATCTAAAGAGACAAGTGCCCTAGAGTTTAGAGAAAAATACAAAAAATCCAAGTAAAACATAAAACTAATATGACAAATGTGAACTGACTAATACTTGTAGTAAGACTTAATGAAAATATGACATAGAATAGAATTACTCCCCTCTGCCATATTAGTTGTTTACATACACAAATCGTAGAAAATTAAGGCTAATTCTCATCTACAGTAAAAGTGCATTATATTAAATTAATCAAATTTTATACTTATGGATCATCACACTTCACTTATTCACATTTCTACACTTTTTATCTTTTCGGTACTTAAAAAGATAGAATGTTGGTGTAACGATAAGGAATTTCGCTCAATCCAAATCGATCGCTAAACCGACCAAGACCGTTCGAAACCTTTGATTGTTTTGAGAACTAGCCACATCGGAACACAAACAGAAGAACATTTCATTGTTTATTACAACAATTCCATCAGAATACAAGAATATAGTATAAATAAATATTACACATCAGAAAAATATCAGAGATTCAATTTACATCACATAGCAGCGGAAAATAATACAAAACATAACTGAGCGAGATATACGGATACAGAGCTTTCCGGATATCATTCCAGCTGTAAACTATGATCTTGTGAATATAAATCTGCAAAACCAAAACTACAAGCTGCCCGTATGGAAAATAGGGGCACCCAGAGTTTAGGTTAAAACAATAAACTCCAGGTCAGTCGTGCGACTGGTGTGAGAACTAAAACAGTTATTAATCTTTACTTTAAATCAGATATATCAAAGGACCACGCCGTATAACACGGAACGGGTTTCCTCCCAAGAATACCAGTGCATATAACAAAACAGCACGATGCTTTTTGGAAAAATGATGCTATAATAAGACCCAGGTCCCATCACACAATGCAATACAAGCCGGAGGATAGGGTTTTCCCTTATAATAGCCAAACATGCTTGGTACGTTAAAAACAAATCACTTGATACTGTTTTAAGTGCATAGTGTATAAAACAACTTCAAATATAAATGTATCAATCCTAGACGGCATGGGTACCATATATCATGTCGCCAATATTAGGCTCTACAATCAAAACTGCAAAGTCATGTACTGGAAGTTTGGTTTTTCGTCTGTGAACCGAGGCAAGGGATAGTCCTCTACAGATTCGAGACAATCTAGCCCATGTCTCAGGCTACAGTCGCAACTGCACCTAGGAGCCACAGGGCCGGTCCACACGTAGCGGATTAAAATAAAACCCTGAACAATACGTCTCCCTGCCCTATAGGGCATAAATGAGCCAAATGACTCCATATCCAAGGCGCCTAACATTCCGACAACCACACAGGTGAAAAATACATAAATGTCAAGGCTAGTAGGTCACTGACACCACCTCTAACTAGAAAGTGACGCATGTTCTCCCTGGATCCTCTCCCGTTTCCAGTTCATACCGGGGTGTGAGGCTCGAGAATTAACACTACACAAAGCTATGCCACACAGGCGGTGCTTTGATCATCAACCACAAGACTTTTCTTTTCAACAAAAGCCTTGATCATTTGCCACTTAGGCAAATCACTCCATGCGACTGATATCCATTAATATATAACCTCTGAGCTCATATGTCCCAAAGAAGGGCGTTAAGCAAGAGAATAAATTCTCCGCCGCCAAATAGATATGCATTTAATAGAAATCAATTACACAGAATAAAATCCAATGTAAGACACACAGTCCATTTACAAGTTCATTCTGGGTCTGAATGAAACCGGAGGCACCTTGTACCTTACATATCCATCGATCTCCATGTATGTCTGGACGATCAACAACTGATTCCCTCCTCTTGGGTGTATAGCCCAATCAATATCATCAGTAAGTATCCAAATGATGTGAAGATCCCCGGTCTTCGACCACCGTCTTCATCCTTGACACATCGTCGAATCAGTTATTCAGAATGGGATAAAACCGGTCTTTCTGAATAACCAGCATATATAAGAAACAAGTGTTACACAAACACAACATACGCCTCATTCCAATTCAGAATATTCTTTTATTCAAACATTCTTATACTTTGGGAAAGGTTCCGATTAATTTTATCAAAGACAAATTCCTTAAATTTATTCTTTAATCTTCTTTTGAATATCAATTCAAAACAAATTATGGTTTATCCAAACTAGTCGGGATTAACGAACCTTACCGAAGTAATCATTTGTTTTAATTTCCCAATCCTAACCTATTCATCCGATGAAGTAAAACTGGTAATACTTCATATCTAACACCACGGTGTTATCGGTAAATTCAATTACCATTTCACATTCAAATCTAATTAAAGATTTAACTATCGCCTGGAGCAAAACTGGTGATACTCCATTCTCGATCATTTCAATCTAATTAAAGATTCATTAAAACTCCACTGAGTTTTAATCTTCCCAAAAATCAATATTAATGATTGTTTAACTTGGGAAATCATATCCTGTCTTTAGCTGGATTAAAGAACCAATGTCAGTTAAAACACGGTTCACGATAAACCCAAAATCACATTCTATTCTATCACCTTTAACCGTAAAATAGAAAGTGAACAATTCCCTAAGTAATAACCCCAAAGGCTGAAACCAACATCAGATCAATACCCAAGAAACCATTCAACTTAACTAATCTCCAGTAAATTTCTGATTTTTTTAACTCCGTCGGGTCTAAGAACAGTATTATTAAAGATACCATTCACGATAACCCAAAATCACATTCCATTAACGATGGAATCTTCATGGAAAACAAATCGATATAAACTACCATATTCGACTAATAATATAAATGGAATAACGACAACGCCTTTTAAATTCCAGATATATTAGAAGTCTTCCTCCACAAAAATTCACTTCGATTATTACCAAATCGAATTCCATTCCATTCCAATTTATTTTATTAAATTGGAAAACTTTACTTTGGAAAATCTCCTTTAAATCTTATCAAAAAGATTTATAAATTCCAAATCCCATTTCACTGTAAATCGGGTTAAAGAACGAGTGTTATTTAAAACACCGTTCACGATAAACCCAAAAATAAATTCAAATTCAATTATTAGAAATTCTGGTTACTTCAAAAAACCCTTTCAAATCCAATTTACTTATTTAAAAAATAAATGGATTATAATTCTAGTTCAAAACTAGTTCTTTTCGATAAAAATCTATTTTTATCTTTTCAAATATGGAGTTTTTCATCCCAATTCTTTCCAAATCATTTCTTATGATTTTACACAAATAGTTACTATTTTTAATACTTTTATCAAGGCCCGTATAGTCGATTTCCCTAAACGGCCGTCGAACTGTACTTACCGCGACCTTTTCCAAATTTGATTTGGACATAATTCCAAATCCAACCGTTAGATTTCAAATGTCTAATACCCGTTAGAAAGCTCTTTTCTATATGAACCAACGGTTCCGGTTTTAGGAGAATCCGACGGTCGGATCTCCCGTAATATCCGTTTGAAGTCAATGGTCGAAATTAGCAAACTGCCGCAGCGCGGCGCGTTCTATTCAGGCCATTGTATATATATATGTGTGTGTGTGTGTGTGTGTGTGTGTGTGTGTGTGTGTGTTTCATCGATTTCCTTTTAAAACGTATTTTGTAAATCGTTTTAAATTCGTTTTCAAAACGATTTCAACTTTATATTCAATTTCAAATCAAAATTGAATATTCCATATCATCGATATACAAATGATAATATTTTCAAAACATTATATTTTGAAATCACTTCCTTTTCAATATTCATCATAAAAACGAATATAATCGATATAAATATCGTTCGCCTCAAAATGGCGCATATCTAATCAACACGGCTTTATATATTTCAATAACTTTGTTATTCTATTCAACAAATGAATATTTTTTCAATACATTAATATTCTCAACACATGAGTATTGTCAACACATGACCATTTTTGTTATTTAATATATTTTATAAAATTATGATTTTTATCATTTAATTCTTAATCAAACTCCAACCGTAAATTAGTAAGAGTACAATTCCCCAAGTATTAACCCCGAAGGCTGAAACCAACATCAGATCAATACCCAGGAAATCACTCATCTTATTAGTTTCCAGTTAGTTTCTAATTTTATATATGATAAAGATGTAAATTTTATTGTTAAAATATTTCATTCAACACATGATAAGTTTCAACACATGTATATTCTCAACACATGAGTATCGTCAATACATGACTATTTATTCTATCCAACACACGAATCTTTATTTTATAATATTCTTTATTTTTCAAATTGGAATGAGGCCCAATCAATTACCTTATAATGTTGATTATATGGATTTCCATACAACACATGTATATAATAGCAACGATAAATAATAAACCATCATTCACAGTGCACCACACAACTGCATAAGCATTAAATATAAATAATTAACGCTTACACAGTCTGTCAACCCATCGATTGACATACAACTAAACAATTAGGATTATTGTACGTCAAATATCATCCCAATACCCGTGTGGGGTTTCAAATCAACAAACACAGATTTTTATTTATGCAGTTGGGTGATGTGTAAAATTTATCGTCCCAATCAATATCAGTCAAACCAGTGTATATAAACAAATCGTTCGATTTGTTTATAAATATTTATTTTATATACACGTTAAAAATTATATTTTTAACTATAAAATATTTATTCAATCCACATCACGCAATCAATTTTTGCAACACATCAATCAAACAAGTCATCCATGGTCTGTGGATGATGGGTGTCGGGTGCTGCTAAGCACCATCTGCATCCTAGTATATATTTCAACTAGATAACAAATTAAAAGTGAGAAGTTCTCACCTTTGGGTTCCACTCCTCCAGTTTTACTTCTGAACACCTGAACCGTTTGGATTTGTTTGAAATTCCAATGCAGTCCTTACCACACTGATCATAATAAAAAATATATTTTTATTATTTCATTCCAGTGAATAAAAAAAATCACATTTTTATTTCTACTTCATTTATTTTTATAACGCTTCTTTCTATATAAAAATTATATTTTTATATCTCTACCTCTTATATAAAGATCGAATTTTTATTTCGCTACAACATATATAAAAATCACATTTTAATTTCGCCGCATATATTATAAAAATCTAATTATTATATTGCTACTTCATATATAAAAATCGTATTTTTATCGCTACTTCGTATATGAAAATCTCGCCTTTCTTTATATAAAAATACGGTCTTTCATTATATAAAAATCGAACCTTTGATTGTATTATAATCAAAACTTTTCTCATATAAAGATATAATCTTTCCATATATAAAAAATATAATCTTTATCTACATAAAAATATAAACTTTATCCAATAAAAATCTCAACTTCTATATGATAAAATCTCTGCTTTTTATTCTATAAAAATCACTACTTTTATTTATATTATATATAAAAACTGAATTTAGAAATTAAAGACTGATTTATAATACTACTTGATATATATAAACTGATTTTATATTTTTAAACTAACAAAGATCATATTTTTAAATTGTTCACATGAATAAAAATGGAAATAAACACTTACAGCTGATAAACGAAGAGGGGGAGGTGCGCCCGACGGTCGGAAGAGGTGCGCCCGACGGTCGGAAGAGGTGCCGGTGGTTCGAGGCGGGCTATGGAGGTGGTGGCGAGTTGTTTTTGCTCGGTTTGGGTCTGGGCACTGAGTTTTATGCGTTGGGGAAGAAGAGAGGCTAGAGGAGGGAGGAGATCGTTGGTGGGGGTGTGCCCCTTGAGGCGCGGCAGCACGATGGGAGAGGGTTGTGCTCCTCCAACGGCGACGGCGGGCTGCCAATCCCGATTGACAGTTCTCCCTTTTTTTCTTTTTTCTTTTATTTTTTAATTTCCCCGTTGACTTGAAAGAGTGAGAGAGGGAGGGGGTAAGTGAATATATATATATATATATTTATTTATTTATTTATTCATTATTTTTAATTTCAAAAAGCAACTTTTTATTTCGAACTCGAAATTGAACCCACCAACTATCATCCATAGCTAATTACTCCCATTCCGAATACAATGGGATTTGTTTCGTAACCCAATTTGGTTGTTATGATCAGTTTCGATCAAAATTAAAATATAAATCTATATATATTGAATTTGAACGCACATTTCAATTTGCTGGGGCCATATACGGACTCTAAAAATTCCCGAAAAATATTTTCTAGCTTCGTACTGACGATACGGTCCTAACAAAACTAATTTCGTCAAATTCTGAGATTGTTTGAAAATGGCCATTTTCTGGTTGATCGAAATTGACTGAAACTATCAAAACACGTTTTCTTTTTACATGCTCACATATTGATTCGAAAAATTATGAAAATTGGAATCTAGCAATAACTTGACATCCCGGATTCAACAAAAGTGGTTTCATCAAAAACAGAGGTCATTTGCAAAATTTCCATTTTTAAGGGCCAGAATTCCATAGCGACTATTTTGAATTTTCAATTGGGCATAACTTTTTAATCCTGCTATGAAATTTCAATTTTTCGGATTCGTTGGAAAGATATTCTCAAATAGATTCTAATATTTTTGGTTTCACTAAAATCCAGTTTATTTTGAATCATGTACATTCATTTAAAATTTGAAATCGAATTTTCGAACTACCGCGCCATTTTCAATTCCTTTTATTATATAAAATAAATATTTGTATTCTAACGTCGATTCAAATAAATATATTCATTCTAATTCTATTCAACATAAATTTCTTGTCATTATTATTTAAAATAATTCATTTTAAATATTCAAAATTCACTAAAGTTGCCAAAATAAAAGTTTTAAATTGGCTCGGATTACCGGGTTATTACAATCTCCCCCCACTTAAAACTTTTCGTCCCCGAAAACGAACGAAGCTGAAAGTTGTTTAACTAATCAACTCAACTTTCACTATTTTGTTTATGGCTTAAATTCTTCAACTTTTCAGTTTCTAAGAACTTTTCAATTTTTTAAAAAATTTGGCTAACACCCTAAATTTTCAAAAAATTTCGCCATAACCTCCCCAGCACCGGGAGCTTTGAGATATTTCAAATAGCCTCCCATGGCCCTCACCAATCCAAAAGAAAAAGAAAAAGCCAAGCGGCTAGCCAATAAGCTCATAAAATCATCCAAATCCAATAAATTTGTAAACATGTACCTATTTTTCGGGCAAACAATTTTATTCCTCCTCTCTAGCCTCCTTGCATTGACCTGTTCAATGGATACACATGTATATGCATGCAAATGCGACAAATTTTCAATACAACTCACTATTTGGTTCAACTTGGCTAAAGGTTCAACACTTGATTAATGGAACAATAATCAAACAACACAACCATCAATCAATTAGTTAATTATCATTTCAAATTCATATCTTTGATATATAGTCAAAAAATCACATTTTTGGTGCCAAATCACAACAATAAGCCCTATCTAGTTTTGGTTCTCACACCAGTCTATGGAAATATATAAATATCACACTCTCGGCACTCGAATATAAATACTGATTATGCGGCTGCATCACCAGAAATATCCCCGAGCGACTAGAGTGTGACTCTATATCCATCCAGTATATTGGAGGCTTCCAATACACGTGGACCAGACGAATATTAAAATCTCTATATATCTGATAATACAAATCAATATAAATAAATATTCAAATACGAAAAATTGATTTAAATTTTCAAAACAAAAATTGTTTTCATTTTTATTTGAAGAAAACTCTCTTCCGACTCATTCTAGGATACTACTGATCCCATCTCTAACGAGTCATTCGCATTGGATATTGCTAATTCAATCTCTGATGAATTATTTTGTTTGGTTCTAATGGTCTTGTTCTCCGAGCTCTGTAAACCAAAGCTCTGATACCAATTGTAACGATAAGGAATTTCGCTCGATCCGAATCGATCGCTAAACCGACCCAGACTGTTCGAAACCCCTGATCGTTTTGAGAACAAGCCACATCGGAACAAAAACAGAAGAACATTTCATTATTTATTACAACAATTCCACCAGAATACAAGAATATAAGAGTATAAATAAATATTACACATCAGAAAAATATCAGAGACTCAATTTACATTACATAGCAGCGGAAAATAATACAAAACACAACTGAACGAGATATACAGATACAGAGCTTTCCGGATATCACTTCAGCTGTAAACCAGGATCCTGTGAATATAAATCTACAAAACCAAAATTACAAGCTGCCCGTGTGGAAAATAGGGGAACCCAGAGTTTAGGTTAAAACAGTAAACTCCAGGTCAGTCATGTGACTGGTGTGAGAACTAAAGCAGTTATTAATCTTTACTTTAAATCAGATATATCAAGGGACCACGCCGTATAGCACGGAACGGGTTTCCTCTCAAGAATACCAGTGCATATAACAAAACAACGCGATGCTTTTTGGAAAAATGAAGCTATTATAAGACTCAGGTCCCATCACACAATGCAACACAAGCCGGAGGATAGGGTTTTCCCTTATAATAACCAAACATGCTTGGTACGTTAAAAACAAATCATTTGATACTATTATAAGTGCATAGTGTATAAAACAACTTCAAATATAAATGTACAAATCCTAGACGACATGGGTACCATATATCATGTCGCCAATAATAGGCTCTACAATCAAAACCGCAAAGTCACGTATTGGAAGTTGGGTTTTCCATCTGTGAACCGAGGCAAGGGATCGTCCTCTACCGATTCGAGACAATCTAGCCCAAGTCTCAGGCTACAGCCACAATTGCACCTAGGAGCCACAGGGCCGGTCAACACGTAGCGGACTAAAATGAAACCCTGAACAATACGTCTCCCCACGCTATGGGGCGTAAATGAGCCAAATGACTCTATATCCAAGACGCCTCGCATTCCAACAACCACACAGGTGAAAAATATATAAATGTCAGGGCCGGTAGGTCACTGACACCACCCCTAGCTAGAAAGATACGCATGTTCTCCCAGGATCCTCTCCAGTTTCTGGTTCATACCGGGGTGTGAGGCTCGAAAATTAATGCTACACAAACCAATGCCACACAGGCGGTGCTTTGATCATCAACCACAAGACTTTGCTTTTCAACAAAAGCCTTGATCATTTGCCACTTAGGCATACCACACAGGCAATCCAATCTATGCGATTGATATCCATCAATATATAAACTTTGAGCTCGTACGTCTCAGAGAAGAGCGTTAAGCAAGAGAATAAATTCTCCGCCGCCAAACAGATATATATTTAATAGAAATCAATCACATAGAATAAAATCCAATGCCAGACTCATAGTCGATTTACAAGTTCGTTCTAGGTCTGAACGAAACCGGAGGCACCTTGTACCTCGCATATCCACCGATCTCCAAGTACGTCTGGACGATCACCAACTGATTCCCTCCTCTTGGGTGTACAGCCCAATCAAGATCATCAGTAATTATCCAAATGATGTGAAGATTTCCGTTCTTCGACCACCGTCTTCATCCTTGACTCATCGTCGAATCAGTTATTCAGAATGGGATAAACCCGGTCTTTCTGAATAACCCACGTATATAATAAACAAGTGTTACACAAACACAACATACGCCTCATTCCAATTCAGAATATTCTTTTATTCAAATATTCTTATACTTTGGGAAAGGGTCCCATTAATTTTATCAAAGATAAGTTCCATAAATTTATTCTTTAATCTTCTTTTGAATATCAATTCAAAACAAATTATGGTTTATCCAAACTAGTCGGGATGAACGAACCTTACCGAAGTAATCATTTGTTTTAATTTCTCAATCCCAACCTATTCATCCCATGAAGTAAAACTGATAATACTTCATATTTAATACCACGGTGTTATCGGTAAATTCAATTACCATTTCACATTCAAATCTAATTAAAGATTTAACTATCGCCTAGAGCAAAACTGGTGATACTCCATTCTCGATCATTTCAATCTAATTAAAGATTCATTAAAACTCCACTGGGTTTCAATCTTCCCAAAAATCAATATTGATGATTTTTTAACTTGGGAAATCATATCCTGTCTTTAACTGGGTTAAAGAACCAATGTCATTTAAAACACGGTTCACGATAAACCCAAAATCACATTCTATTCCATCAGCCTTTAACCGTAAATTAGCAAGTGAACAATTCCCTAAGTAATAACCCCAAAGGCCGAAACCAACATCAGATCAATACCCAAGAAGCCATTCAACTTAACTAATCTCCAGTTAATTTCTGATTTTCTTAACTCCGTTGGGTCTAAGAACAGTATTATTAAAGATACCATTCACGACAACCCAAAATCACATTCCATTAACGATGGAATCTTCATGGAAAACAAATCGATATATATAATCGATATAAACTTCCATATCCGACTAATAATATAAATGGAATAACGGTAACGCCTTTTAAATTCTAGATATATTAGCAGTCTTCCTCCACAGAAATTCACTTCGATTATTACCAAATCGAATTCCATTCCATTCCAATTTATTTTATTAAATTGGAAAACTTTACTTTGGAAAATCTCCTTTAAATCTTATCAAAAAATTCCAAATCCAATTTCACGTAAATCGGGTTAAAGAATGAGTGTTATTTAAAACACCGTTCACAATAAACCCAAAAATCAATTCAAATTCAATTATTGGAAATTCTGATTACTTTCAAAACCCTTCCAAATCCAATTTATTTATTTCAAAAATAAATGGATTATATTTCTAGTTCAAAACTAGTTCTTTTCGATAAAAATCCATTTTTATCTTTTCAAATATGGAGTTTTTCATCCCTATTCTTTCCAAATCATTTCTTATGATTTTACACAAATTATTACTATTTTTAATAATTTTAGCAAGGCCCGTACAGTCGATTTCCCTAAACGGCCATCGAACTGTACTTACCACGACCTTTTCCAAATTTGATTTGGACATAACTCCAAATCCAACCATTAGATTTCAAATCTCTAATATTCCATAGAAATCTCTTTTCGATACGAACCCAACGGTTCTGGTTTTAGGTGAATCCGACGGTCGGATCTCCCATAATATCCGTTCCAAGTCAATGGTCAAAATTCACGAACTGCCGCAGCGCGGCGCGTTCTATTCAGGCCCTTATATATATATATATATTTCGTCGATTTCCTTTTAAAACATATTTTATAAATCGTTTTAAATTCGTTTTCAAAACAATTTCAACTTTATATTCAATTTCAAATCAAAATTGAATATTCCATATCATCGATATACAAATGACAATATTTTCAAAACGTTATATTTTGAAATCACTTCCTTTTCTATATTCATTATAAAAATGAATATAATAGATATAAATATCGCTCATGTTAAAATGGTGCATATCTAATCAACACGGCTTTATATATTTCAATAACTTCGTTATTCTATTCAACAAATGAATATTTTCTTCAACACATGAATATATATTTTTCAACACATGAGTATTGTCAACACATGACTGTTTTTGTTATTTAATATATTTTATAACATTATGATTTCTATTGTTTAATTCTTAATCAGATTCCAACCGTAAATTAGTAAGAGAACGATTCCCTAATTATTAACCCTGAAGGTCGAAACCAACATCAGATCAATACCCAGGAAACCACTCATCTTATCTAGTTTCCAGTTAGTTTCTAATTTTATATATGATAAAGATGTAAATTTTATTGTTTAAATATTTTGTTCAACACATGATAAGTTTCAACACACATATATCCTCAACACATGAGTATCGTCAGCACATGACCATTTATTCTATTCAACACATTACTCTTTATTTTATAATATTCTTTATTTTCCAAATTGGAATCAGGCCCAATCAATTACCATATAATGTTAATTATATGGATTTCCATACAACACATGTATATAATAGCAACGATAAATAATCAACCGTCATCCAGAGTGCACCATACAACTGCATAAGCATTAAATATAAATAATTAACGCTTACACAGTCTGTCAACACATCGATTGACATACAACTAAACAATCGGGATTAGTGTATGTCAAATATCATCCCAATACCCGTGTGGGTTTTCAAATCAACAAACACAGATTTTTATTTGTGCAGTTGGGCGATGTGTAAAATTTATCGTCCCAATCAATATCAGTCAAACCAGTGTATATAAACAAATCGTCCGATTTATTTATAAATAATTATTTTATATACACGTTAGGAATTATATTTTTAACTATAAATTATTTATTCAATCCACATCACACAATTAATTTTTACAACACATCAATCAAACAAGTCATCCATCGTCTGTGGACGACGGATGTCGGGTGCTGCTATGCACCGTCTGCATCCTAGTATATATTTCAACTAGATAACAAATTAAAAGTGAGAAGTTCTCACCTTTGGGTTCCACTCCGCCAGTTTTACTTCTGAACTCTTGAACCATTTGGATTTGTTTGAAATTCCAATGCAGTCCTTACCACACTGATCATAATAAAAATTATATTTTTATTACTTCATTCCAGTAGATAAAAAAATCACATTTTTATTTCTACTTCACATATTTTTACAATGCTTCTATCTATATAAAAATTATATTTTTATATCTCAACCTCTTATATAAAGACCGAATTTTTATTTTGCTACAACATATATAAAAATCACATTTTAATTTCGCCGCATATATTATAAAAAACTAATTTTTATATTGCTACTTCATATATAAAAATCGTATTTTTATCGCTACTTCGTATATGAAAATCTTGCCTTTCTTTATATAAAAATATCGTCTTTCATTATATAAAAATTGAATCTTTGATTATATAATAATCAAATCTTTTCTCATATAAAGATATAATCTTTCCATATATAAAAATATAATCTTTATCTACATATAAATATAAACTTTATCCAATAAAGATCTCAACTTCTATATGATAAAATCTCAGCTTTTTATTCTATAAAAATCACAACTTTTATTTATATTATATATAAAAACTGAATTTAGAAAATAAAGACTGATTTATAATACTACTTACTATATATAAACTGATTATATATTTTTAAACTAACAAAGATCATATTTTTAAGTTGTTCACATGAATAAAAATGGAAATAAACACTTACAACTAATGAATGAAGAGGGGGAGGTGCGTCCGACGGTCGAGAAGGGTGCTGGAGGTTCGAGGTGGGCTGTGGAGGCGGTGGCGAGCTGTTTTGGCTCGGTTTGGGTCTGGGCGCTGAGGTTTATGCGTTGGGGAAGAAGAGAGGCCGGAGGAGGGAGGAGATCGTCGGTGGGGGTGCGCCTGAGGCGCGGCAGCACGATGAGAGGGGGTGCGCTCCTCCAACGGCGATGGCGAGTTGCCAATCCCGATCATCAGTTCTCCTTTTTTATTTCCCCGTTGACTTGAAAGAGTGAGAGAGGGAGGGGGTAAGTGAATATATATATACATATATACATATATATACATATATATATATTTATTATTTTTAATTTCAAAAAGCAACTTTTAATTTCGAACTCGAAATCGAACCCACCGACTGTCGTCCATAGCTAATTACCCCAATTCCGAACACAATGGGATATGTTTCGTAACCCAATTCGGTTGTTACGATCAGTTTTGATCAAAATTAAAATATAAATCTATATATATTGAATTTGAACGCACATTTCAATTTACCGGGGCCACATACGAACTCTAAAAATTCCCGAAAATATTTTCTAGCTTCGTACTGACGATACGGTCCTAACAAAACTAATTTCGTCAAATTCTGAGACCTTTTGAAATGTGGCCATTTTCTGGTCGATCGAAATTGACTAAAACTATCAAAACACGTTTTCTTTTGCCACGCTCACATATTGATTCGAAAAATTATGAAAATTGGAATCTACCAATAACTTGACATCTCGGATCCAACAAAAGTGGTTTCGTAGCGACTATTTTGAATTTTCAGCTGGGCATAACTTTTTGTTCCCGCTATGAAATTTCAATTTTTTGGATTCGTTGGAAAGATATTCTCAAATAGATTCTAATGTTTTTTGTTTCACTAAAATCCGGTTTATTTTGAATCCTGTACATTCATTTAAAATTTGAAATCGAATTTTCGAACTACCGCGCCATTTTCAATTCCTTTTATAATATAAAATAAATATTTATATTCTAACATTGATTCAAATAAATATATTTATTCTATTTGTATTCAAAATAAATTTCTCATCGTTATTATTTAAAATAATTCATTTTAAATATTCAAAATTCACTACAATCGCCAAAATAAAAAATTTAAATTGGCTTGGATTCCGGGTTATTATAGTTGGGGTAAAGGAAAAGAAGAAAGAAAACAAACAAGAAAAGGGAGAACAAATATATTGGAATCTAGTAGTGGAATGATAACATATGATATAAAAAGATAATACGCAAAGCTACTACAACATACATCAAGATTCAGAGCCACTAATTATAGTACTATTATTAGTTTGGATAGTTACAAGAATCTTGCATAGCAATTGTTGATATTTACATATAATAATAATGTAAAAGCTAGGAAACTATTGTAGGTAAACATACAATTTTAATTCAAGAGCTCAATCATTCATTAACCAAATTTGCATTGCCCAATTTGCTTGAAAGAGGTCATGAAGAATTTAAGCAAGGCAAAAGACACATGTCGAACATAAATATGGTGCAAGAAAGTCAAAAAAATTGTTTATGGCATTTAACAACACATCCTGAGACCATAGTAAAGATTACCCGCTCAAAACGTATGACTTTAGATATGAACTTTTGCACAAAAAACGAAAATTCCCTTTTTAACATTACATAAATCTTGATAAAATATACCTTATGACAAACATAAATGACCCTGACTTAGCATCTAAACCAATGTCATCAACTCTCATGCACAACGTCGATTCACTTAGACTAGGTTCTAGAGATAATATACTCCCATAGGTTAGTTAAACCCACATATTGTGCAAAAAGAATAGTTTTAGTCATCTATCGATGTTGAAGTCATGTTCAGCATCCGAATACATAGGCCACTTCTTGAATTGATCACGATTTTGATAGCCTGCAGTCCAATGGGCCCATGTTTTCGCAAAAACTGATAACCTAAGTTCATTGGAACAAGAATCGTTTTCAATGTTATGGAGATAATAAATGATGCTTATCAGAGTTGGATCAAATAACTCATAGCAGAATAATTAAAAATATTTTCAAGTAAGCACTGACTATAAATTAACACTTCCAAATCAAGAGTCCTCATCAACACCAATCATATGTAAAATACAAATACCTATTTTTTTATCCAGTGGGTTGTAATGAGGAGGTAGCCAAGAAAGAGATCTAGTCACAACTAAATTATGAATCATATACACTACACTACCATATGCCAATTACCAACCGTTCATGTTATATTCAGATTTACTTTAATACATTTAAAATCTACTATTGCATAGAATCACACCCATCTATTTCCTTGTATATAGACCTTTTATAACGACCCATTTTTTCTTATCGTTTAAGTCGATATCAACTCAGATTATTGGAAACATTAGATTGTTATTGTTATAAGGTTAAATATTAAGTCACCATAGAATCACAAACAAATCACAAACATAAAAAAAAGATTATCATACAGTTGAACAAATAATACAGTAGTAGTTCATGAAACTACATAATACAAAATCACAAACTTATACATAATATTAAAGTTATCGAATCAAATACATTAGAACTCCGAATACACTAAATTTCTAATACATAAGGAAATAACTAAATCGAAGGATAACGATGAGGTCTTCAGAAGTCTCCTTCTCTGAAAGCTGGGATCCCAATACTATAATTTTTTATATGACCCGAGCATAAAGTAAAACAAAACACTTGAGTGAGGACTAACATTCAAATGAAACAAAATCAACTCAAGTGAACTATTCAAATGAAATGCACAAGTTTTAAAGGTTGCTTGGATATTCATCCTCTAAGGATCCATTAAACAAGATAATATATGATATAATACGCTATTATAATAGCATTTATGGTAAATATACTATGAAAAATAGTGTAATCGGGATCATACTTTTACCCTTACAATATTTATAAACATTATCATAAATATTTCATATAAAACACAAAGAAAACGGTCGATGGATAGGGATGAGCCACATTACAACAATGTAAAATCAAAATCATGGGGGGTTCGATCAAGATAATATGACAAGGCAAATGAGAAAATACCCAGGGTACGATTCTACTAGCTGCATGCCTGGATCGATGGCAATGCGTAGCCATAACTAGCGACTAGCTCAAATAAAACCCCTATAATTAAGGGTGAAAATGAATTAAATCACAATGTAATAAATATGGTTTCAAACAAGTGTGTTCGATAAGAGGTGCTACCTCAATTAATCATGGTATAGCCCATTTTATGTAATAACCCACCCAAAATGGGCTTAAATTTTGATCCAAAAAGGCAAATCAAAACTTAGAGCCATTCTAAACGTATCGTCAGTTCATATAAGGAAATGGTATAATAGATATAATGAAGCACACTATACTGAAATCAGAATCTCACACAACAAAAGGGATAAAAATATAATAAATTAAAATAGATGTACCTTTAGTTTAAAACCATCATAAATATTAATTGGAACGAGTCTCATGCAGTAGTAGGTACATCAGCATCAATTATCCCAATATAATAATTGTGCCATAATGCTTGATAACTATGGATCCTCCATCGTTAAGCTCCATTTCCAAAGTATCATTGATTTAAGCATTCCCACCTACCGTCCTATTTATATGTTAAAAGGAGATAGGTCTGAACAAACTGAAAATGATGTGTGTTCCCACCTACCGTCCTATTTATATGTTAAAAGGAGATAGGTCTGAACAAACTGAAAATGATGTGTGTTTAAAGATTATACTCTAGATTTGGCAGTTTATATACTTCAAAGTATGTCTACGTAAACACACAAGAACATGCATACAGAGTAATATTTTAATTAATGATGTGGACATCCTAATCAGTCGCTTAAGACCTTCATTAATGCATTTTGGGTGGATCAACGATTGCTTAAGACCCAACGAGTTGGAATTCTTGTTCACTTAAGGACCATTCTAGTATATTTATTAAGGGTGGATTCTTATGATCTCTTATAACCCTAAGGCAGACCCTAGCCACTTAAGACACCGTCCTAACACGTCAACATCCTTATAAATATATATTCTCACAAGCAATACGAGAAGTAGTATCTCTCCACTTATTATTGGTTTAGGGTAGGCCTGCATATAGACATTTAAGGCCCTCTAACAGACGCCTCATGTAACTACTTAACTGATATTACGGTAAAACACCTATGCCACTTAAGACTTCCCTTAGATAGGTTGTTAATTAAATATCATGTTACATCCCACATATACCAAATATGTCCCTAGGTTAGCTCTCACTATGCTCCTATAGGAAGTGGATGCTCTGGTAAACTACTCTACTCCGTTATCGCCATGACTAAACCACTTTTTAGAGAAGGACCCATATACCAAATTCAAATCTAATAAGGTAGAGTCCCATGACTTTGGTCCAAATCCAAAAAATAAACCTTCAGAATGGTCGTAGTCTTTGAGCACTTAAGATCCAAACTAGATAAGAAGAAAATCAACCACTTAAGACCTTCTTAAAGCATAGTAAGCTTACCTATTTACACATATAATAGGTATATATGTATATCCACACTAGACCTTTACATTAAACTGTCTACCTGTAAATGCTGGATGTATCGGGCGGTTCCGGACAGACTTCTAATACAAGCGGGCTTAACCTCATGTCATAGTATACTAAGTTAAATGGGCCATGGCACAAAGACCTCTCACATTATCTTAACTCACTTGCAGTTCTTGGATTTGTTGGTTGGTTCCGGGAATTTTTTTAACATAAATGACGATTGACTCTTGTCTGTATGTCATTATTTAACATATATATAAGCCATTATATACACACACAAACAACAATTCATATGGGAACATTTCAAATTTCTAACCTTATTCTAACATATTTATTATGCCATTATTACGTTTGAATACGTTAATTATGCTATATAAATTAAAATATTTAATATGTACTATAAACACAAATGAAGAAACATTTTAATGGTGTAAATTGTCAATCCGGTTCACATTAAAGGTATACAAGCCTAATTCCCACATCATACTACTAAATATGTAGCATAATTAATAATCGCAGCAAATAGGAAAAATAACCACATACATATCCAAACTTGTACCCTAGGCTTGTTAGAACAATTCAGGTAATGAATTAGAAACAAGGAGTTAATTACAAGCATACATATTTAACACACACACACATACACACACACACACACACACACACATATATATATATATATACACACACACACGTCGTATATACATAGACCTCAATTTAATCCAATTTACCCTTTTCTATGTCGTACCTAAAAACATTAACATTGGATTTATTCCAAATCTAAATATATTCAAATTATCCATTTTAGAATGGAAATCAAAACCTGTTCAAATAATAAAACCAAATCAAATCCTAATCTTCTTACATCACAAACACTTATTAAATAAAAGAGATAAATCAAACTAAACAAAAGTAAATCACCAAACTATTCTTCATACAATGCCCGAACAATTCACAAACCCAAATATTGATTGAAAACTTTGCGATATATACAAAAATAGGAGTTTTGGGGGTTTTATAATATGATATCATTATGGAACCAAATCTCCCTAGAAATATAAATCAATATAAGAATCTACAAAATGTAGAATTTAGCCTAAACAAGTATTATTTCTACTCACAATTTTTTTTGGAGAAAAGAGATATGTAACGACCCAGAAAATCTGAACCAATTTAAAATTTTTAAATTGGCTAAAATAATGGATTTTAAATATTTAAAATAAATATTTTAAATAATGGCGATGAAAACTGAGTTTGAATCGACAATTGAAAACGAATATAATTAATTATAATTATAAACAAGGCCTAAAATGGCGTGGCAGTTTCAAAAATTGAATTCAAACTTTGTCGGACTGTACCAGATGCAAAACAATCCGGATTTTAGTGAAACCAAAAATAATGGAATCTAATTGATGATATCTTTCCAATGAATCTGACCAATCGAAATTTGATAGCGGGAATCAAAAGATATGTCCAGTTGAAAATTCTGAATAGTCGCTATGGAATTCAGGCCCTTAAAAATGGACATTTTGCAAACGACCTCGGATTTCGATGAAACCACTTTTGTTAGATCCGCAGTGTCAAGTTATTGCTAGGTTTCAAATTTCATAATTTTTCGAATCAATATCTGAGCGTGGCAAAGGAAAACGCGTTTGACCAGTTTCTGTTGATTTTAATCGACTGGAAATTGGCCATTTTTCCAACGGCCTTAGAATTCGACGAAACTAGTTTTGTTAGGACCGTATCGTCAATACGAAGCTAGAAAATATTTTTCTGGAATTTTTCTAGTTAGTATGTGACCCCGGTAATTTGAAATGTACGTTTAAAATTCAATATAGTGATTTAAATGAAAATTCAAAAGGAAACTGATTGTAACAATCAAATCAGCTTGCGATACATATCCCATTGTGTTCGGGATGGGGGTAAAACGCTTTGGACGACAGGCGGTGGGCCTCGTTTCGAGGTCGTATGTAAAAGTCAACTTTTTGCATAAATAAATAAATAAATAAAAATATATTTCCCTCCTTTATCTTTCTTCCTGCCCCCCCCCCCCCCCCCC
Organism: Allium sativum; assembly: GCA_030737875.1. Taxonomy (NCBI): domain Eukaryota; kingdom Viridiplantae; phylum Streptophyta; class Magnoliopsida; order Asparagales; family Amaryllidaceae; genus Allium; species Allium sativum. The sequence continues at coordinate 470,096,656 of CM060913.1, read as the reverse complement.
CGTTCATTCTTATTTCAAACGAAAAGGAAAAAAAAAAACCCTAAGCCTATCGACCCGCCGCTCGATGTCACGCCTCTGGAGCTAGGGCACCCCGCCGCCCACGCTAGCCGCACATCCCCTTCTTCCTCCCCCCTCCATCGATTGAAGACCCGAGCCTCCAGAAGCCATCGCGAGCTCCGACGAAGCCCCCTCGCTCGCGACGCTGAAGCCGCCGACGACATCTTCTTCCCCCCCTTTGCAGCTAATTCGGTGAGCACTTTCTTTTTATTTTTTTTATTTTATTTATTCTGTAAAACTGATTTCTTTACAAAAGTAAAAACAGATTTTTATAAAAGAATTAAAAACTGATTTCTTTAGAAAAGTAAAAACAGATTTTTTATAAAAGAATTAAAAACTGATTTCTTTAGAAAAGTAAAAACAGATTTTTTATAAAAGAGTTAAAAACTGATTTCTTTAGAAAAGTAAAAACAGATTTTTTTATAAAAGAATAAAAACAGATTTTTTATAAAAGAATTAAAAACAGATTTTTTATAAAAGAATTAAAAACAGATTTTTTATAAAAAGAGAATAAAACTGATTTTTAATTAGTATTAAAACTGATTTTTTTTAAAGCATAAAAACTGATTTTTAAAATGATTTATAAACTAATTTATTTTAAGATTTAAAATAGAAGGAGATTTGAACTTTAAGAAGTAAAAATCAGATTTTTTTTGATATTGAAAGTCGAAGTAAAAATCATATTTTTATATATTGAATAGCGTGGAAAAAAAAATCAGATTTTTATATATTGAATAAGCGAAGTCAAAATCAGATTTTTATATATTGAATAGCATAGTAAAAATTCGATTTTTACATGTGTAGAGAATACGGGCGAAAGCGACAAAAGGCGGAGATTTCTCTAAAGGAAGAATCGTAGTTGGATAGCTATTGGTGAGATTTCTGATTTAAAAATTATATATATGTGTTGAAAATGAAAGTGAATTGCTATATATAAATATCTATATATATATACGCCCCTCGTCCACAAACCATGGACGATATTTATTGGTTGAAATTGTTGTGATAATTGATTGATAGCGAATGGTTGTTTGGGATTGTTTGTGATTGATATTGGTTGATTGTGGTTGAAAAATACCCATTTGTGGTTGTGAAATATTTGGTTGAAACCACATAGGATTAGTTTGTGGAAATGAAATAAATATATACATGCCGCCTGCGTGCGAACTAGATGCATGATCCCCATTGTCAAAAACCGCGAGGTTTTAAGGTAGAGCGAGGAGCCGTACTAGGGACGGTCCCGGTTTAACTACCCTGCCGTTATGCTGCCGAAATTTTGAATAATATTTGTGTGTTTGAATTATTTTCATATGCTTAAACTATATTTATTCATTGTATAGAAAACATTCATGTGTTGAATTGATATTCATTCGTTGTTTAGAAATTCATGTGTTGAATGGTATTCATATTTTGAAATAAATTATTCGATAATAAAAGTCACATTTTTATCTATATATAGAAACTATAGAAAACATTCATGTGTTGAATTGATATTCATTCGTTGTTTATAAATTCATGTGTTGAATGGTATTCATATTTTGAAATAAATTGTTCGATAATAAAAATCACATTTTTATCTATATATAGAAACTATAGAAAACATTCATGTGTTGAATTGATATTCATTCGTTGATTAGAAATTCATGTGTTGAATGGTATTCATATTTTGAAATAAATTGTTCGATAATAAAAATCACATTTTTATCTATATATAGAAACTATAGAAAACATTCATGTGTTGAATTGATATTCATTCGTTGATTAGAAATTCATGTGTTGAATGGTATTCATATTTTGAAATAAATTGTTCGATAATAAAAATCACATTTTTATCTATATATGAACTGTGTAAAATAACCTCATTTTAGGAGAAATTGTTTTATGATAAAAATCCCATTTTTATCACCAATTTGAACTATATAGAAAAATAGTGTTTTTGAAATAAATTGTTTTACAATAAAAATCACATTTTTATTGTATACATAAATCGTTGAAATGTGAAGTGTTAAAAATAGCCACTTGTTCAAAATAAACATATATGAGTTGAAATATTCATTAGTTAGCTAATGAAATGATTTGCACCTATTTATGTAACATTAGAATGAATGGTGTTTTTAAACCAAATAGAAATCAAATATGAAGTTGAATAGAAAATGAAAAATGATAAGAAGTGTGTATATATGTGCATACCTATTCATTGAACAGGTTATAGCAAAGGGGCTAGAGAAGAGGAATAAAATTTTGTGCCCGACAAATAGGTACACATTTACTGCTTTGTTTGGGTAATGATTTTATGAGCCTGTTGGCTAGCCGCTTGGCTTTTTCTTTTTCTTTTTGAGATTAGAAGGACCGGGAACGCTATTTGCGATTTCCCATGCTCCCGGTGCAGGGGAGGTTATGGCGAAATTTTTCCAAAATTTAAGGCGTTAGAAAAATATTTGAAGTGAAAACGATATAGAAATCATTGAATGAACTATATTTATATAACTATATAAATATAAATAAAATTAAAACGAAACGAAGCCGTGCAGTTCGTATTTCGAAACCGTGATTTCAAACGACTAGTGCGGGAAATCCGACCATTGGATTTTCCCGAAACCTCAACCGTCGGGTTCGCCTTGGAATAATCTTTCCAACGGCACCAACCTTGTAAAAATCCAACGGTTGGATTGTCTGGAATGTTTAATTCAAATCTGAAGAAAAACAGCGCCAGAAGCGATTATATTTATATATATATAAATATAATTATATATTTAATCGAATAACGACGCTGCAGTTCGTATTTTGAAATCGAAAATTCAAACGATTGTACCGGGAGATCCGACCGTCGGAATTTCCCGAAACTGGAACCGTTGGATTCGTTTTGAAAAGACCTTTCTAATGATGTAAATTTTGTGAAGATCCAACGGTTAGATTTTCAGATATGTGTAAATCAAATCTGAAGAAAAACAGCGCCACGGCCGCCTTATGGCCCGAAGCGTCGTTTTGAATAAAATGGCTATTTTAAAATAAATAAAAATAGCGATAAATAGTTATAAAATATCATAAGCGATATGGAATGGAAATAAACTGAATTTGCTTGATTTGTGTGGCTTTTGATGGTTGAATGTGTTTGGTGGGAAAATTACATTAAAGAACAAATTTGGTGTTGTCGAATAATTTAACCATTGAAATAAATTGATTTGAAATTCTAAATATACGTGAATTATTTGAGAAGGCCGAGTTAATTCTCATTTCAAATAATTGACCGACGATTGAAAGTCGAAGGTAAAGACGGTGGTCGAAGACCGGAGATCTTCACCTCGTTTGGATGGTAACCGAGGTCCTGATTGGGAGGCATCCCGAAATATGGATAATGAGTGGTGGTCGTCCAGACGTACGCGGTGATCGAAGGGTTTGCGAGGTATTTAGTGCCTCCGGTTTCGTTCAGACCCAGAACGGACTTGTGAATGGACTGTGTGTCTGACATTGGAGTTTATTCTGTGTTGATTGATTTCTGTTAAATATACATCTGTTTGGCGGCGGAGAATTTATTCTTTTGCTTAACGCCCTTCTCTGAGACGTACGAACTCAGGGGTTGTATATCGATGGACATCAATCGCATAGCGTGAATTGCCTGTGTGGCATGCTAAGATGCAGTGATCAGGGCTTCTGTTGAAAAGCAGAGTCTTGTGGTGATGATCAAAGCACCGCCTGTGTGGCGTAGCTTTGTGTATAACGTGAAATCGCGAGCCTCACACCCCGGTATGAACCAGAAACGGGAGAAAGGACCTCAGGGAGGGCCTACGTTTCCTCCTAGCTAAAAGTGGCGTCAGTGGTTTTACACGCCCTAACGAGTTTGACTTATGTGGTTGTTGCTGTTGCGAGGCGCCTCGGTTAGATCGGACGATCCGGGTCCGATGGAGTCATTCGTTGGCTCGCTTACGCCCCAAAGGGCGGCGAAACGTAGTGCTCAGGCATTTTAATCCACTCCGTGTGGACCGGCCCTGACGATCCAAGGCTTGCCTGCGCGCTTGCCTGAGACTCGGGCTAGGCAGTCTCAAATTCGGTAAGGACTATCTTTTGCCTTGGTTCATGACGGAAATCCAATTTCCAAATACGACATCGTGCGGTTTTGATTGTATATATATATATGGCGACATGATATATGGTACCCATGCCGTCTATGATTGATAGTTATGATTTGAAATTGTTTTCAAAAACATATAAACACTAGCAATAATATCAATTGCCTTTGTTTTATTCGTATCAATCATATTTTGGCCATTATAAGGTAAAACTCTATCCTCCGGTTTGCGTTGCATTGTGTGATGGGAACTGAGTCTTATAATGGCTTCATTTTTATAAAAAGCATAGCGATGTTTAAAAGAAAGATTTGTTTTAAAGCACTGGCAATCCAATGGAGTAAACCCGTTCCACGAAAGTGGCGTGGTCCTGTGATTAGCCAATTATATATGTGTTGAGTGGATTTCTCATACCAGTCCCATGACTGACTCGTAGTTTGTTTCACTTTCAAACTCGGGTGCCCCTTTTTCTACACGGGCAGCCTTGTATTCAGGTTTAGCTAGTTCTTTCTGGATAGCTGGAGCTGAAGATGGATTCTATCATTTATTTCTTTTTATGCTCTTCAGCTCCTATTGTACATATTTTGTTTATTTCCGCTGTAGACATTTATGTATAGCTGAACTGTATTTGTACTAAGTAAGATCCTGTATACTGTGTAACTCTGATGATTAATTTTATCCAGTATATTTTGTTGTTCATATCTGGTGTATTTATTTAATTCTGTTCTGCTATTATATGTTTCTGTGTTATATTCCAAAGATAACCTTGTTTCCGTGAAAACGGGAAATCGGGTCGTCTCATCGTGGTATCAGAGCTTTGGTTAAGCTTAGTTCTGGAATATAACATTTGAACGAACTCGTCAGAAATAGAACCAGTAGTGTTCTAGGACGGGTAACTCAATACAGATAGGATCAGCAATATCCTAGTATGAGTAAAGCAGAATGATTACACCTCGATAGACACATTTACATTGAAGTATGTGTTTCTATATTTTAAACTATCTTTTCTGTGACCTGACACTTGATCTGCTAATTGCAGAAGTACTAGAAAAATGAGTGCCAGAAACAGAAGGAATATAGAACCCGATCTAGAGGCTCTATTCAAGAGATATCGAAATCTGGGTGGAGAAAAATTCTCGGGCAATGAATCTATTATTCAAACTCAAGCTTGGATGAGTTCTGTCGAAAGAATCTTTGAGCATATCCAGCTGAGAGATGACCAGAAACGGTTAGTAGCATCTTGGGCGCTCAAAGAGGAAGCTTTAATCTGGTGGGAAACAATCGTCAAAGGTAATCCAGAAGGTGATATCACCTGGGACAGATTCAAAGTGATTTTCTTAGAAAGATTTACTCCTCCTGAAGCAACTGAGAGATTGTGTGATGAATTTTCTTATCTAATACAAGGAGACATGACAATTCCCGAATATCATAAGAAATTCAATGAACTTTCTCACTTTGCCCCTCATCTAATTGAAAATCCGAAGAGGAAAAATATGAGATTTATTCATGGCCTTCAAAGGAAATACCAGAATAAAGTATTGGGGCATGTGAAGCTTCCTTTTCCAGAAATGATTTATATGGCTTATCAGTATGAAGATCTCCATAAGAAAGGAATGTTACGTGACGAAGAAGAAGTCAGTTCTAGTGACAAAGCAGAGTCGGAAACTGATATCCATGAGGCTAGTACAAAGTCTGATGTCAGTAAGAAGCCCAGTGCCAAGAGAAAGAGGGCAAGATCTGAAAAAGAACCTGCCACGACTGCCACATGCTCTAACTGCAATAAACAGGGGCATCTGACTAGGAAGTGTAAAACCTCGAAGAAGCGAAAGGAGGGTGGGTCTAAATCCAAAGGCAAGTTTCCTGTGACTCGAGAGTGCAATCTTTGTCATCAGGCAGGTCATATAAAGCGAGATTGCCGGCTGTTAAAAACGACCAAAATAGTTCAAGTAAATGAAGTAGCAGAAACGTCTGAGCCCTCAGCTAGTCAAGAAAGGCCAGATGTTTTAGAAGGCACGCTAACTGTCAAAAACATTCCAGTCAAAGTACTGTTTGACACAGGCGCGTCACGAAGTTTCATTGCCAAAGATGCCGCTAAGAAACTGGATTTGAATTTGAAAAAGCTGAAGGAACCAATGACTGTCCAGAATCCGGTTGGGGGTTCTATTGATCTCAATTGGGTTTGTGGAGTGCCGGTTTCTTTCTCTCGTTATCGGTTCACTACCATCGCAGCCGTCATGAATTTTAAAGAATTTGATCTTATCTTGGGGTTAGACTGGTTGACCAAATATGAAGCTGAAGTTAAATGCGCCGACAGAGTCGTAAAGGCGAAGATTAAATCAGATGATTATATAACCATTCCCTGTGAAGGTCAGAATGCTAATAGAAAAGACTTCTGGGCAGCTTTGAATGTTTCCCCAGCCCAAACTGAAAATGTCCCTGAAGTCATAGAAAATATTCCTGACCTCATCAAAGACATTCCTGTCGTCAAGAACTATGCGGACGTGTTCGAAGAAGTTGTTCGTTTACCTCCGCAGAGAGAAATAGATTTCAAGATTGCTTTGATTCCAAATACAAGGCCGGTAGTTCACGCTATTCGAAGAATGTCCTTGAAAGAGAAGGAAGAATTAGACAATCAAACACGACAGCTAGTATGGAAAGGTCTGATCAGGCCTAGTTTCTCTGATTGGGGTGCAGCAGTGGTGTTTGTCCCAAAATCTGACGGTACTCTACGGCTATGCGTGGATTATCGTGATCTGAACAAACAGACAATAAAGAACAAATATCCATTGCCGCGGATTGATGATTTGTTGGATCGATTAAATGGAGCACAAGTATTTTCACGAATGGACCTAGCTATAGGCTTCCATCAACTTCGAATTGCCGAAGAGTGTGTTTCAATGACAGCGTTCAGAGGCCCCGACTTATTCTACGAGTGGTTAGTAATGCCGTTCGGCTTATGTAACGCTCCAGCTTATTTCGTCGATCTGATGAATAGAGTGTTCAGAGGAGTATTGAATAAATTTGTTCTGGTTTTCATTGACGATATTCTAATCTTCTCTAAATCAAAGGCCGAACATGAAAAGCATCTGGAACAAGTGTTAGAAATCCTCAGAAGGAATGTATTGAAAGCCAAATTTTCCAAATGTATCTTCTGGCAAGATGAAGTAAAATTTCTGGGCCATGTTGTATCGAAAGAAGGAATCGCTGTGGATCCAAGCAAAATCACGGCTATTCAAAATTGGAAACAGCCCAGTACTCCCACTGAAGTCCGCAGTTTTCTCGGATTGGCCAGCTATTACCGAAAGTTCGTTAAAGACTTTTCGAAGATATCTGGTCACTTAACGAAGCTTACAAAGAAGCATTCTAAATTCAAATGGACTCAAGAGAGTGAGGAGGCTTTCGAAGAGCTAAAGTTGATATTAACTACAGCTCCAGTGTTAACCATCATTGATGGCAACCAAGATTTAAAAGTCTGGACTGATGCGTCTAGAGAGGGCCTTGGCGCAGTGTTAATGCAAAGAGGTCAAGTGATTGCTTATGCTAGCCGTCAACTGAAGCCGCACGAGAAAAACTATGTAACTCATGATCTTGAGTTATTGGCTATCATATTCTCTTTGAAAATCTGGAGACACTATCTTCTGGGCGAGAGATTTGAACTGTTTACAGATCACCAGTCGTTAAAGTATCTGTTCACTCAGAAGGACTTAAATTTGAGGCAGCAGCGTTGGCTGGAGTTTCTTGCAGCATATGACTTTGAAATTATATATACTCCAGGAAAAGCCAATGTCGTGGCTGATGCGTTAAGAAGAAAGAATGTAATGATCGCCAGTTTTATTATCACGACTTCTTTGCTAGATAAGATATCTGCTCTTCAGGAAAATGATCACTTCATTCAGAAGATCAGAGGGATAATTCAACAAGGCGAACCCTCGAGTTTTCAAGTAGACAACGATGGGATTCTAAGGCTCAAAGGTCGAATATGCGTTCCTAACATTCCTGAACTTCGAAAGGAAGTACTGGATGAATGCCACAAGTCAAAACTTAGTATCCATCCGGGAGTAAGCAAAATGTATAATGACATCAAACGCACTTTCTGGTGGAAGTCGATGAAGAGGGACATTTCCTTATATGTTAGCCGATGCCCTACTTGCCAGCTAGTCAAGAGTGATCAACAGAAATTGGCTGGATTATTACAACCGCTAGAAGTTCCTGGCTGGAAGTGGGAACATATTTCTATGGATTTCATTGATGGTCTGCCCAGAACCAGAAAAGGAAATGACAGTATTTGGGTGATCGTAGATCGTTTCACGAAGACCGCCCATTTTATACCTGTCAGATCAAACAGAACTGCTCAGAGTCTGGCGCAGATATACGTCAGGGAAATAGTTAGACTACATGGAGTGCCGCTCAGCATAGTCAGTGATAGAGATACAATATTCACTAGCAAATTCTGGGAAGCATTTCAAGTAGAACTCGGAACGAAGTTAAACTTGAGCACCGCTTATCATCCTCAGACAGACGGTCAGACGGAGAGGGTGAATCGCATTTTAGAAGATCTATTGCGGGCTTGTGTTATAGATTTCGGTGGATCATGGGAAAACCATCTGCATTTGGCTGAATTCTCTTATAACAACAGCTACCAGGCGAGTCTGACAATGTCGCCATTCGAAGCATTGTATGGTAGACCTTGCCGATCTCCTGCTTGTTGGGTCGAGCCTGGAAATAGACTTGTGTTGGGTCCGGATATGATTCAAGAAGCTGCCGACAAAGTCGAATTTATTAAGAAGAGATTACTCGCCGCTCAAAGCCGACAAAAGAGCTATGCCGATAGAAGAAGAAGAGATATATCCTTTGAAGTTGGCGACTATGTATATTTGAAAGTATCGCCGATGAGAGGAGTTATCCGGTTCGGTAAAACTGGAAAGTTAGCGCCCAAATTTATTGGTCCGTTTCCTATTCTGGAACGGATTGGAACTCTCGCTTATAGGGTCAAACTGCCTGACTGGTTGCCTGGAGTTCATGATGTATTTCATATATCTCAACTTCGAAAGCACGTTCATGATCCAGACTTGATCGTGGAAGAAGCAGCTCAGCAGGATATTGAAATTACTCCAGAATTAGCTGTGAGGCGAGAGCCGCTAAAGATTATCGGCAAAGAAACCAAAGAGCTGAGGAACAAGAAGGTTCACTTAGTCAAAGTGCAATGGAGTGGAGATCCGCGAGATTGTACTTGGGAAACTGAGGAAAGCATTCAGAAAGCTTATCCTAGATGCCGAGTAGATATCTCTGAATGACTCCGGTGCAAGGTACATTTACCTACTTTGCATTACCGTTTAATCCTCTATTCTGTTGCTATTTTCTTCCTATGGATGTGCACTATTTATTCGATACTCTGAATGATTTATAAAAGAATATAGGAGTTGATAAGAATATTTTTGAAAGGTTAGAAACAAATTGGTTGTTGTGTTGTATGATTGTAGATCTATCAAACCACTTTCGACTTTATTCCTTTTCGGGGACGAAAAGTTTTAAGTGGGGGAGATTGTAACGACCCAGAAAATCTGAACCAATTTAAAATTTTTAAATTGGCTAAAATAATGGATTTTAAATATTTAAAATAAATATTTTAAATAATGGCGATGAAAACTGAGTTTGAATCGACAATTGAAAACGAATATAATTAATTATAATTATAAACAAGGCCTAAAATGGCGTGGCAGTTTCAAAAATTGAATTCAAACTTTGTCGGACTGTACCGGATGCAAAACAATCCGGATTTTAGTGAAACCAAAAATAATGGAATCTAATTGATGATATCTTTCCAATGAATCTGACCAATCAAAATTTGATAGCGGGAATCAAAAGATATGTCCAGTTGAAAATTCTGAATAGTCGCTATGGAATTCAGGCCCTTAAAAATGGACATTTTGCAAACGACCTCGGATTTCGATGAAACCACTTTTGTTAGATCCGCAGTGTCAAGTTATTGCTAGGTTTCAAATTTCATAATTTTTCGAATCAATATCTGAGCGTGGCAAAGGAAAACGCATTTGACCAGTTTCTGTTGATTTTAATCGACTGGAAATTGGCCATTTTTCCAACGGCCTTAGAATTCGACGAAACTAGTTTTGTTAGGACCGTATCGTCAATACGAAGCTAGAAAATATTTTTCTGGAATTTTTCTAGTTAGTATGTGACCCCGGTAATTTGAAATGTACGTTTAAAATTCAATATAATGATTTAAATGAAAATTCAAAAGGAAACTGATTGTAACAATCAAATCAGTTTGCGATACATATCCCATTGTGTTCGGGATGGGGGTAAAACGCTTTGGACGACAGGCGGTGGGCCTCGTTTCGAGGTCGTATGTAAAAGTCAACTTTTTGCATAAATAAATAAATAAATAAAAATATATTTCCCTCCTTTATCTTTCTTCCTGCCCCCCCCCCCCCCCCGTTCATTCTTATTTCAAACGAAAAGGAAAAAAAAAACCCTAAGCCTATCGACCCGCCGCTCGATGTCACGCCTCTGGAGCTAGGGCACCCCGCCGCCCACGCTAGCCGCACATCCCCTTCTTCCTCCCCCCTGCATCGATTGAAGACCCGAGCCTCCAGAAGCCATCGCGAGCTCCGACGAAGCCCCCTCGCTCGCGACGCTGAAGCCGCCGACGACATCTTCTTCCCCCCCCCTTTGCAGCTAATTCGGTGAGCACTTTCTTTTTATTTATTTTTATTTTATTTATTCTGTAAAACTGATTTCTTTACAAAAGTAAAAACAGATTTTTTATAAAAGAATTAAAAACTGATTTCTTTAGAAAAGTAAAAACAGATTTTTTATAAAAGAATTAAAAACTGATTTCTTTAGAAAAGTAAAAACAGATTTTTTATAAAAGAATTAAAAACTGATTTCTTTAGAAAAGTAAAAACAGATTTTTTTATAAAAGAATAAAAACAGATTTTTTATAAAAGAATTAAAAACAGATTTTTTATAAAAGAATTAAAAACAGATTTTTTATAAAAAGAGAATAAAACTGATTTTTAATTAGTATTAAAACTGATTTTTTTTAAAGCATAAAAACTGATTTTTAAAATGATTTATAAACTAATTTATTTTAAGATTTAAAATAGAAGGAGATTTGAACTTTAAGAAGTAAAAATCAGATTTTTTTTGATATTGAAAGTCGAAGTAAAAATCATATTTTTATATATTGAATAGCATGGAAAAAAAATCAGATTTTTATATATTGAATAAGCGAAGTCAAAATCAGATTTTTATATATTGAATAGCATAGTAAAAATTCGATTTTTACATGTGTAGAGAATACGGGCGAAAGCGACAAAAGGCGGAGATTTCTCTAAAGGAAGAATCGTAGTTGGATAGCTATTGGTGAGATTTCTGATTTAAAAATTATATATATGTGTTGAAAATGAAAGTGAATTGCTATATATAAATATCTATATATATATACGCCCCTCGTCCACAAACCATGGACGATATTTATTGGTTGAAATTGTTGTGATAATTGATTGATAGCGAATGGTTGTTTGGGATTGTTTGTGATTGATATTGGTTGATTGTGGTTGAAAAATACCCATTTGTGGTTGTGAAATATTTGGTTGAAACCACATAGGATTAGTTTGTGGAAATGAAATAAATATATACATGCCGCCTGCGTGCGAACTAGATGCATGATCCCCATTGTCAAAAACCGCGAGGTTTTAAGGTAGAGCGAGGAGCCGTACTAGGGACGGTCCCGGTTTAACTACCCTGCCGTTATGCTGCCGAAATTTTGAATAATATTTGTGTGTTTGAATTATTTTCATATGCTTAAACTATATTTATTCATTGTATAGAAAACATTCATGTGTTGAATTGATATTCATTCGTTGTTTAGAAATTCATGTGTTGAATGGTATTCATATTTTGAAATAAATTGTTCGATAATAAAAATCACATTTTTATCTATATATAGAAACTATAGAAAACATTCATGCGTTGAATTGATATTCATTCGTTGTTTAGAAATTCATGTGTTGAATGGTATTCATATTTTGAAATAAATTGTTCGATAATAAAAATCACATTTTTATCTATATATAGAAACTATAGAAAACATTCATGTGTTGAATTGATATTCATTCGTTGTTTAGAAATTCATGTGTTGAATGGTATTCATATTTTGAAATAAATTGTTCGATAATAAAAATCACATTTTTATCTATATATAGAAACTATAGAAAACATTCATGTGTTGAATTGATATTCATTCGTTGATTAGAAATTCATGTGTTGAATGGTATTCATATTTTGAAATAAATTGTTCGATAATAAAAATCACATTTTTATCTATATATAGAAACTATAGAAAACATTCATGTGTTGAATTGATATTCATTCGTTGATTAGAAATTCATGTGTTGAATGGTATTCATATTTTGAAATAAATTGTTCGATAATAAAAATCACATTTTTATCTATATATGAACTGTGTAAAATAACCTCGTTTTAGGAGAAATTGTTTTATGATAAAAATCCCATTTTTATCACCAATTTGAACTATATAGAAAAATAGTGTTTTTGAAATAAATTTTTTTACAATAAAAATCACATTTTTACTGTATACATAAATCGTTGAAATGTGAAGTGTTAAAAATAGCCACTTGTTCAAAATAAACATATATGAGTTGTGATTTGCACCTATTTATGTAACATTAGAATGAATGGTGTTTTTAAACCAAATAGAAATCAAATATGAAGTTGAATAGAAAATGAAAAATGATAAGAAGTGTGTATATATGTGCATACCTATTCATTGAACAGGTTATAGCAAAGGGGCTAGAGAAGAGGAATAAAATTTTGTGCCCGACAAATAGGTACACATTTACTGCTTTGTTTGGGTGATGATTTTATGAGCCTGTTGGCTAGCCGCTTGGCTTTTTCTTTTTCTTTTTGAGATTAGAAGGACCGGGAACGCTATTTGCGATTTCCCGATGCTCCCGGTGCAGGGGAGGTTATGGCGAAATTTTTCCAAAATTTAAGGCGTTAGAAAAATATTTGAAGTGAAAACGATATAGAAATCATTGAATGAACTATATTTATATAACTATATAAATGTAAATAAAATTAAAACGAAACGAAGCCGTGCAGTTCGTATTTCGAAACCGTGATTTCAAACGACTAGTGCGGGAAATCCGACCATTGGATTTTCCCGAAACCTCAACCGTCGGGTTCGCCTTGGAATAATCTTTCCAACGACACCAACCTTGTAAAAATCCAACGGTTGGATTGTCTGGAATGTTTAATTCAAATCTGAAGAAAAACAGCGCCAGAAGCGATTATATTTATATATATATAAATATAATTATATATTTAATCGAATAACGACGCTGCAGTTCGTATTTTGAAATCGAAAATTCAAACGATTGTACCGGGAGATCCGACCGTCGGAATTTCCCGAAACTGGAACCGTTGGATTCGTTTTGAAAAGACCTTTCTAATGATGTAAATTTTGTGAAGATCCAACGGTTAGATTTTCAGATATGTGTAAATCAAATCTGAAGAAAAACAGCGCCACGGCCGCCTTATGGCCCGAAGCGTCGTTTTGAATAAAATGGCTATTTTAAAATAAATAAAAATAGCGATAAATAGTTATAAAATATCATAAGCGATATGGAATGGAAATAAACTGAATTTGCTTGATTTGTGTGGCTTTTGATGGTTGAATGTGTTTGGTGGGAAAATTACATTAAAGAACAAATTTGGTGTTGTCGAATAATTTAACCATTGAAATAAATTGATTTGAAATTCTAAATATACGTGAATTATTTGAGAAGGCCGAGTTAATTCTCATTTCAAATAATTGACCGACGATTGAAAGTCGAAGGTAAAGACGGTGGTCGAAGACCGGAGATCTTCACCTCGTTTGGATGGTAACCGAGGTCCTGATTGGGAGGCATCCCGAAATATGGATAATGAGTGGTGATCGTCCAGACGTACGTGGTGATCGAAGGGTTTGCGAGGTATTTAGTGCCTCCGGTTTCGTTCAGACCCAGAACGGACTTGTGAATGGACTGTGTGTCTTACATTGGAGTTTATTCTGTGTTGACTGATTTCTGTTAAATATACATCTGTTCGGCGGCGGAGAATTTATTCTTTTGCTTAACGCCCTTCTCTGAGACGTACGAACTCAGGGGTTGTATATCGATGGACATCAATCGCATAGCGTGAATTGCCTGTGTGGCATGCTAAGATGCAGTGATCAGGGCTTCTGTTGAAAAGCAGAGTCTTGTGGTGATGATCAAAGCACCGCCTGTGTGGCGTAGCTTTGTGTATAACGTGAAATCGCGAGCCTCACACCCCGGTATGAACCAGAAACGGGAGAAAGGACCTCAGGGAGGGCCTACGTTTCCTCCTAGCTAAAAGTGGCGTCAGTGGTTTTACACGCCCTGACGAGTTTGACTTATGTGGTTGTTGCTGTTGCGAGGCGCCTCGGTTAGATCGGACGATCCGGGTCCGATGGAGTCATTCGTTGGCTCGCTTACGCCCCAAAGGGCGGCGAAACGTAGTGCTCAGGCATTTTAATCCACTCCGTGTGGACCGGCCCTGACGATCCAAGGCTTGCCTGCGCGCTTGCCTGAGACTCGGGCTAGGCAGTCTCGAATTCGGTAAGGACTATCTTTTGCCTTGGTTCATGACGGAAATCCAATTTCCAAATACGACATCGTGCGGTTTTGATTGTATATATATATGGCGACATGATATATGGTACCCATGCCGTCTATGATTGATAGTTATGATTTGAAATTGTTTTCAAAAACATATAAACACTAGCAATAATATCAATTGCCTTTAGTTTATTCGTATCAATCATATTTTGGCCATTATAAGGTAAAACTCTATCCTCCGGTTTGCGTTGCATTGTGTGATGGGAACTGAGTCTTATAATGGCTTCATTTTTATAAAAAGCATAGCGATGTTTAAAAGAAAGATTTGTTTTAAAGCACTGGCAATCCAATGGAGTAAACCCGTTCCACGAAAGTGGCGTGGTCCTGTGATTAGCCAATTATATATGTGTTGAGTGGATTTGTCATACCAGTCCCATGACTGACTCGTAGTTTGTTTCACTTTCAAACTCGGGTGCCCCTTTTTCTACACGGGCAGCCTTGTATTCAGGTTTAGCTGGTTCTTTCTGGATAGCTGGAGCTGAAGATGGATTCTATCATTTATTTCTTTTTATGCTGTTCAGCTCCTATTGTACATATTTTGTTTATTTCCGCTGTAGACATTTATGTATAGCTGAACTGTATTTGTACTAAGTAAGATCCTGTATACTGTGTAACTCTGATGATTAATTTTATCCAGTATATTTTGTTGTTCTTATCTGGTGTATTTATTTAATTCTGTTATGCTATTATATGTTTCTGTGTTATATTCCAAAGATAACCTTGTTTCCGTGAAAACGGGAAATAGGTTCGTCTCAAGATAACACTGATTTAAATGCTGAAATCGTCGTTTTTTGATTCTACTGCAGATCTATATAAGATAATCATATAGATTTCAATCTCATATGTAAATTAATGCAGTTATAGATTACAAACTAAATAGAATTAGATTAGAAATGAAATAGGTTAGGGGTAGAAGAAGAAATGTAACGAACTGGGATTTTCGACCTAGAAAATCAACACAAAACTACCATGTTAATTATTCAGGTATCGAACATTCCAGATCATTAATAGAAAGAAGTTAGAGAGTGAGAATAGATAAGATAGAAAATTAGAATAGAAGAAGAAGAATACAATCAGAGTAAACACGAATCTCACAACGGAACGAATAAAATATAATATATAACATAACTTTGCAATAAAACAGTGTAATAACATTATCAGAGTACACACTTATACACAGCGGAAATAACAATAGCTATATAATCCTGAAGCCTCCTGCTTCAAGCTCCTCCAAGTATATCCGTAAAGACCTAAACTACTTGACTACCCGTACAAATTTGGGCACCCAAGAGTTTAGGGAAAACAAAACAAAATAAACTCTGGGTCAATCATGGGACTGGTGTGAGTAAACTCAAATCATTTGGTTTAACTTTCAAAATCCTTTTCAAAAGAAAAGGTAATCGTAAGACAGTTTTGAAAATCAATATTTCTCTGATATTATAATAGTGTTTAATCACATGTAATTAACAATCTAGCAGAATGCTTGCATCTCACGTTCCACATATACAGTATACAAACAAAACCGCGGGCGCTTATTGGAGATTGGATTGCGACTTTGACAAGGTATGGGACCACCTGCCGATAGTGTATCTCTAGAGACGAATATACTGGGTTCAACAAGAACGTCTTGCAACCCGACCCACACATGACCGGCCACTCATTTCGCTTGAGTGTATCGAATGTATACCACCAACGATTGTGAGCTACCCACCGTTTCCCGAAAAGGGACAACATCGAACATAGATATAAGAATGAAATGGATTTTCTCTATATAGGTGATATACACCCTAATGGGAGCGACCCACTTAGCCATGCTGCCTGCCATATTTCTGTCATTTCCCGGTTGATGGGGCTTGAGGTCACAATGTATCTCTTGTAATACCTGACCACCATTCACTTTGAATGCCACATCGTCATACTCGCCAAATCACAAATTGATTTCCCCCAAAATACCATGAATATAAAGCTAATAGAAACGAATTCCTCAGCCACAAACGTAAGTACGTTTGAAGAGATCAACTTACGCGATCTTTTAGATATACTTTGTCAGACATTCGTCCATTCACGTTTGTCCTGGGACTGGACAAACCGAAGGCACAATTCTGTAAACAGGATAGCCCTTGCATACTCCATCTTCAATTATCTTCATCATATTTGATCGCAACGCTAATGTCTATACAGAGTGGTTTTCAGAAAATGAATCTAATCCCGGTCTCTCCGTATTGACGATGGAAAAATGGTCAAAAACTTCGATAGTCGGTGATTTAACTATCAAAGAAAAACAGGTGTGCAAACAACGATATTATTTCTAGATGGAAACTCTATCGATCAATCAACATTCAACATTTTCCCTTTTTAAATTAATTTATTACTAATTTATTCATTTTCCCTTTCTAATAATTTCTATATTATAAAACATTTCCGATCTTTATTTGGAAACCGTTTCCAAAACCCCTATTGAATAACTAATATTCGAGTAACTTATATTCGAATAACTATATTTGTTTTAACTTCATTTCGAATGGCTAATATTTGATTCAACTCCATTCGCTTGACTCTAGATCGCAGCGATCACAATGGTTACGCCTGAATCCCTCAGGAAACATCCGACCGTCGTAGGCTATCTACAGCCCTGCGAATTACGCTAACAGTCGTATGAAATGGCAACACATCCTAAATAACTATGTTTGACTACTCTACCTCAAATAACTACATTCGATCAACTCTAAGTGAATAACTAATATTCAATTAATTCTAATTCGATTAACTCTATCTAATTAACTCTAACTGATTAACTCTAACTGATTAACTCCTTTGATTGACTCTATGTTTATTCAGTTTCGAATATCGATGTTGAAATCGATTCTTACTTCTCTATATAAGTCCTGACTTATATATTCTATTTATCCAATGATAAATATCTTATTTAATTTATAGAATATTATTTATAAATTTATCTTCTCAATTTATCTGTTAGGATA
The DNA here is from genome assembly GCA_030737875.1 of Allium sativum. Taxonomy (NCBI): domain Eukaryota; kingdom Viridiplantae; phylum Streptophyta; class Magnoliopsida; order Asparagales; family Amaryllidaceae; genus Allium; species Allium sativum. The sequence goes on along the minus strand of CM060913.1, from coordinate 470,078,830 downwards.
GATTCTATTCAAAATCTTTGCTTTAAATCAATATCATATTATACCCGTGTGCGAAGCACCGGTCTAAACTTTTCAAATGCAAAATTCTCCTTTTATACAATTCTAGTCACTTTTCAAGTATTTACTTTTATAATCTATTTATTTACAAAATAAATCCCTTTTTCATAATTCTATTTATTTATAAAATATTTCTTTTTATAAAATCTATTGATTTTATAAGTAATCCCTTTGATAATCTAACTATTCCCTTTCTATTCATTTTACACATATTTCCTCTTTCTATTCTATTTATTTCAAATAAATATCCCTTTTCAATTCTATTCGTAATAGTTTTACAAATAATTCCCTTCAATTTTTTCTACTTGATTAACAAATAAATATTTCTTTTTATTCTATTTATTTTCTAAATAAATACTTTTTCTATTTAAAAAATCTTTTGATTTTATAAATATTTCTTTTTCATTATAACATTGAAAATTTCCTTTTTAACATTCCAATATTCTTTATGGTATTTAACGTACCATATAACAATGATCAGTATCATTCCAACATACAAAATCAACAACAGATTTCATATCACATCATATAACACAATATATGAAAAAAACAGTAAAACAAATGTTAAGGAACCCAATTGGGTCCCTTCAACCTGTTTCCCTTCATCCACAGATGTTAGACAACAAAATTTACATCAATTCTATTTCACTATGAAGTATTCTGCTAAACAGAATCAATATTTGATTAATAATTTATATCTATATCATTATCCATATTTCAATCAACTGACAAGCAGTTCAACCAAACAGCCAACACACATCAAACAACCATTATTTATAAATTCTAAAAATATTTTATAAAAATATAAACTAAGCATAGTTAGTGAGATTACTCACATTTCGTGTAACACCCCACGTCCGTTAAGGTCACTCACAAAGGGAATGCCTTAACTTTGATGGAGCATTTTAGTAAACAGAACAGAATATTACAAGACAGATATAAAAATAATACTTGAAAAACTTTATAACTTTATTGCAGTGGACAGAAATCAGCTTGGTTACAACTTTACCAAAAACGCAAGTACATATATATCAACCTTGTTCAAAAGCCATCAGAGTACAAAACTTTAAAATCATAATCCCTACCAAAGATGCCAGAAAAAGACAAGACATACTTTAAGCACTTCAAGCACTCCAAGCAGGAAGAAAGATCCGGATCAAGCTAGAGTATTCCCTCCTTGAAAACCTGGTGGGGGGGGGGGAGAACGGAAGAAAAGAGGCGAAACAACAAGGGTCAGACATAAAGTCTGGCAAGTCCAGTGACTTTCAGTTATGAACAGATAATAATGTCATGGAATGCAAATAAAACTGGATGAGAGATAACAGGAAACAGGAATAACAGATATACTTAGGTTAAACAGAAGAAACATGATGATATTACTTTTCACTTCTCTGCACTAATACTAGTATAACAGGATTAGGTGTTACCCTAATGTCTAAACAGAAACAGAATAATGGCCTTTACCACCCTAACAGAAGGTACATAAACATAATGCTAATAATGGGCCTTTACCACCCGAACAGAAAGTACATAAACAGAATGCTAGTAATGGGCCTTTACCACCCGAACAGAGACAGAAACGGAAACAGAATAATCCATACGGAAACAGAATGTTAGAATTAGGTGTACACTAGTAAATGGGCCTTTACCACCCCAACAGACGGTACCATGCAGAAACAAACAGGTGTTACCACCCAACAGAAATAGACGGTACCCCACAGAACAGATAGAACTAAGTGTACCCTAAATCCTACCCCACGCGATCGGCTCCCTAATACATAAATACCCTATGCCAACCCCACAAAAGGGTGTATCATACCCTAAAGTGGCAACCTTTGAATGACACAGACCTATTTATATATGTCACGGCGTCTTACATCCTCAGAGGCAGACCGGGATCCATGCACGCACATGACCCAGTTGGAACGCACCATCAACACCCCTCGCCATTATCAGAATGAACCGCTTATAATTAGTTCAGTAAGCGTGCCCGGACCCTACCTACTGTTGGGTCATAGTTTTGATACCAGAAAGGGTTACTGACTAATATGGGTCCCACACAACAGATGACACAAGTAATTACCCATCCTAACCTTGTGTCCCCATACTAACAGATTTCAGATTAACTTGTTTACAAGTTTCAGGCATACAGAGTTCAGATTTACTAGTTCACAGATCAGACAATCAAGTTAACAAGTTTTCAGACTAACGGATCAGATGTACAGATTTAACAGACTTACAGATTGTCTAACTTTGTAATTGGGCCTACAGATTCGCGAAACGGATTTGTTAAATTCATTAGTCCAATTGGTTTAACCCTATCCACCCAACACGTTTTAGACATCATATTTATCCCAGATTTGCATTAATTAAATATTATTGCATATACCTCTCACATTAGGTCGGTAGCATGTGGCCGCTGGATATGCCGGGCGGTTCCGGGCAGACTTCTGCCACAAGCCAGACCTAACCTCGTGCCTAAGCATATTTTAGTTATGCCTATGACCTCTCACATTAGACTGACAGTTTGCGGTCGCTGGTTAAGCCGGTTGGTTCCGGGCAGGCTTTTACCGCAAACAGAGTCTAACCTCGTGTCATAGCCAATTCATTCCAATACAGATTTTTCAGATATCAGGCTAATTCTGTTTATTTAACAGATTAAACTTCTGTACAAGTTACAGCAGATTATTCGAGGTTCTATTAACAAGTTTTGCTCAAATTTAAATCGAGCCTACAGATTCACATACTTCAAATTTCAGCATTTCAGTTCCAACGGATTACGTCATTCAACAGATAACAGATCTTACAGATTAGGCTATTTAGCAGATTTAGCAGATAAGGCAATTTAACATAATTAGCAGATTAGGCAATTCAATCTAATTAGCAGTTTAGGCAACATAATAGAACTAGCAGATTAGGCAATATAACAGATTTAGCAGATTATATATATCTAAAACTCTATTTACCTATCTGGCCTAATCATAAATTTAGCCTAAACTTATATGCCTAAATCAAGGTTATAATTCATAATACAATATATGCCCCAAATCTTAGCCTTAATATTCCTATTTACAGTCCATGTCAAAACTAGATTTAATATTCTAGTTTACCATTTTTTTCCAAGACTAATATGCATGTAAATTATTCTCTATCATAGCCAATTCAAATTATGCCAACATATTTATTAACTTAATTAAGCTACGCCCAATGTTTCAAAAAGTTCACTAAGTACTCATGAAATGGCCCTAGCAAAAGGAATAGGAGATAAGCACAAGAAAGAATAGGCATGAAATAATGAACCAAATACAATGATAATGGCCCCACTAGGCTCGATGTACATAACAGTGAATGGGAATAAACTAGCAAAGTTGCATACTAAATATGAGATCTAGTATCATTAAGGGAATAGGCGTAAGAAACTAACTACAATAGTCATGGGCGACAAATCACAATAGTTTCTTATTCAATGTCATAGGCAATAGTCTCATAGGCGTGAATCATAGTCATAGGCAATAGTCTCATAGGCATGAATCATAGTCATAGGCAATAGTCTCATAGTCATGAATCATAGTCTTAGGCAATAGTCTCATAGTCATGAATCATAGTCATAAGCAATAATAGTCTCATAGGCAACGGTTTCGTGTCCAATTATGCATTTTTCATTATTTGTCCCAAAATTTAGCGTTCGTGCGTTAATCTCTTATGAGATTCGGCGCAGGCTCGTAGTAGCCTGGCTATAGAACAGAAAGAAGAAAGAGATACAGAATAAGATAGATCTAAACAGAATAGAACATACATAACCTCAGATTCAGATTTACAATTCATGCCACAATCATAATTAACGTTTATATCGGAAAATAACTGTACTTGCCTTTCGTGGCTAAAGAAAAAGGATTATAAATCGAATTTGATGCGGAAACGCTGATTAATCTTCTTCGATTGTTGTTGCAGCTCTAAACTTTAATTTGAATTGTGAATGAACACTTGAGATTAGATTTAGAGGCGGCGGCTAGGGTTTAAGAGAGAGTTTGGTAGCATAATGGTGTCATAGACAATATTCTATGAATTAGGGTTAGGTTAATCACATATTTATAGGAATAGAGAGTGTTTCAGAACCATTAGATCACCCTAGAAGCCATCAGGTCTGTCCACCACATCAAAAATCGTCATTAGAACTCTCTAGAACCCTATGCAGGTTTCTGGCTCGACATGGGCGCACTTCCCAAGTGCACCAGTGTATTTTTGTGCTGGCGCACTTCACAAGTGCGCCAGTGCATTTCTGGTCTGTTTCCGGTTTTTGTGCCTAACTTCGTTCGTCCATATCTCCTTCATATGGTATCCGTTTTACACAAACTTGGACTCTATCTCAAGCAGAATTTCGAGACGAACGCAATGGTGCAACCTTTTTCCCTTAATTCTTCTCCTAAAAATTTAGTATACTTTAATTTGTTACTTATACGTTCACAGAAAATACGGGGTGTTACATTCTCCCCTCCTTAAAGGATTTCGTCCCCGAAATCTTCAAGTTAAGAAGAATGCGTCCTACCATCCAATCATCCATCTACTCAACCATCATCCACAAGCATCCATTTTCCTTAGAAAACTTCTAATGTTGTATGAACATATGCAAAAGTGTGTGTGTATGTCTCCTATCTAATGCAAAGATTAGGCGGTCTACTGATTCAGTTGACCTCCTCAATGCGAACCATGTTGGTGCCATGAGTCCAATTATGTATGCAAGAAATCCTATTTGATACACATCATTTCTATACGTGTGCGCAATCATTCATCCAAATGCTACATCCATGTGATGATTCAATCATTTTGCATCCACAAAGTTGAAAATGCACACACATCCATATGCAGTATGAGAGTGTTTTCGAGCCGATCTAGTGCCTAGTGTGTTTATATGCATCCACGAGCTAGCCCACTAGCAACCACTGGCAACCATCAAACATAACATGTCTCAAACACATGTTTACACCCATTGGTTTCTACCTAAAGTTCGAAGATTCGATCGATAGGATACAGTCGAATGATCGAAGCGAGTACAGATGAAACAAAAACTTGGTTTCCATTAAACCATGGTTGAGGGAATAATTTACCTAAGTATTGGCCCCGAAGACCGAAACCAACATCAGATTGACATCCAGAGGATTACCCTCTATAGACAATGTCAAAACTGGAATTCTTAACCTTATTAGAAATATTCAAATATTTACAGATTACTGGTACAGATCAGATTATCAAATGATTTTTAGGAAACTAAGCTTGAGAAAGCCTAACCATATCAAAAAAAAAAAAACCGAAATGTATGCGTCACAGTCATCTTAACGCCTAACACAGATACTCTCATACCCCAACTTGTCACCAACAGATGAGTTGTAACCCTTATGGGTTTTGAGACTACAGCGGAATCAGAAACAAGACTAGTATTAAAGTGCAGAGACTTAACTACAGAATAAAAATGCTAGAATAAAAAAGAGTTCTTCTTACTAATCAGATAAGGAAGTTAAACCTTCTCAGAAATTTTCCTACCTCAAAGGTACCAACAAGTCCTCCCCTTCCTTCTAGTTTTGATAACCGTCTCAGTCCCATGAAGAGATTTTTCGCCCACCGTACGGAAGTTCTTACGTATCTTAGAAAAAAAACATCTATACGCGGAAGAAGAGATTAAAAAGGGAAAGAGGAAGGGATTCGAAACAAAGAATTGGAAGAAAGATATCTGGCTTTTGGGGATTATGTTTTCCAAAATAAACTTTACATTTGAAAATACTTCCTTTTAAAACCTTTTTGAAAATAGTTTTCAAAAACTTCTATCTAATCTGGTAACCTTCAGCTCTGATACCAAGTGTAACACCCCACGTCCGTTAAGGTCACTCACAAAGGGAATGCCTTAACTTTGATGGAACATTTTAGTAAACAGAACAGAATATTACAAGACAGATATAAAAATAATACTTGAAAAACTTTATAACTTTATTGCAGCGGACAGAAATCAGCTTGGTTACAACTTTACCAAAAACTCAAGTACATATATATCAGCCTCGTTCAAAAGCCATCAGAGTACAAAACTTTAAAATCATAATCCCCACCAAAGATGCCAGAAAAAAGACAAGCCACACTTTAAGCACTTCGAGCACTCCAAGCAGGAAGAAAGATCTGGATCAAGCTAGAGTATTCCCTCCTTGAAAACCTGGGGGGGAACGGAAGAAAAGAGGCGAAACAACAAGGGTCAGACATAAAGTCAGGCAAGTCCAGTGACTTTCAGTTATGAACAGATAATAATGTCATGGCATGCAAATAAAACTAGATGAGAGATAACAGGAAACAGGAATATCAGATATACTTAGATTAAACAGAAGAAACATGCACTTCTCTGCACTAATTCTAGTATAACAGGATTAGGTGTTACCCTAATGTCTAAACAGAAACAGAAACAGAATAATGGCCTTTACCACCTTAACCGAAGGTACAGAAACATAATGCTAATAATGGGCCTTTACCACCCAAAGAGAAAGTACAAAAACAGAATGCTAATAATGGGCCGTTACCACCCGAACAGAGATAGAAACGGAAACAGAATAATCCCTACGGAAACAGAAAGTTAGAATTAGGTGTACACTAGTAAATGGGCCTTTACCACCCCAACAGACGGTACCACGCAGAAACAGACAGGTGTTACCACCCAATAGAAACAGACGGTACCCCACAAAACAGACAGAACTAAGTGTACCCTAAATCCTACCCCACGCGATCGGCTCCCTAATACATAAATACCCTGTGCCAGCCCCACAAAAGGGTGTATCACTACCTAAAGTGGCAACCTTTGAATGACACAGACCTATTTATAGATGTCACAGTGTCTTACATCCTCAGAGGCAAACCGGGGTCCATGCACGCACATGACCCGGTTGGAACGTACCATCAACACCCCTCGCCATTATCAGAATGAACCGCTTATAATTAGTTCAGTAAGCGTGCCCGGACCTTACCTACATTTGGGTCATAGTTTTGATACCAGAAAGGGTTACTGACTAATATGGGTCCCACACAACAGATGACACAAGTAATTACCCATCCTAACCTTGTGTCCCCAGACTAACAGATTTCGGATTAACTTGTTTACAAGTTTTAGGCATACAGAGTTCAGATTTACTAGTTCATAGATCAGACAATCAAGTTAACAAGTTTTCAGACTAACGGATCAGATGTACAGATTTAACAGACTTACAGATTGTCTAACTTTGTAATTGGGCCTACAGATTCACGAAATGGATTTGTTAAATTCATTAGTCCAATTGGTTTAACCCTATCCACCCAACACGTTTTGGACATCATATTTATCCCAGATTTGCATTAATTAAATATCAATGCACAGACCTCTCACATTAGGTCGGTAGCTTGTGGCCGCTGGATATGCCGGGCGGTTCCGGGCAGACTTCTGCCATAAGCCAGACCTAGCCTCATGTCTAAGCATATTTTAGTTATGCCTATGACCTCTCACATTAGACTGACAGTTTGCGGTCGCTGGTTAAGCCGGTTGGTTCCGGGCAGGCTTCTACCGCAAACAGAGTCTAACCTCGTGTCATAGCCAATTCATTCCAATACAGATTTTTCAAATATCAGAATAATTCTGTTTATTTAACAGATTAAACTTCTGTACAAGTTACAGCAGATTATTCGAGGTTTTATTAACAAGTTTTGCTCAAATTTAAATCGAGCCTACATATTCACATACTTCAAATTTCAGCATTTCAGTTCCAACAGATTACGTCATTCAACAGATAACAGATCTTGAAGATTAGGCTATTTAGAAGATTTAGCAGATAAGGCAATTTAACGTAATTAGCAGATTAGGCAATTCAATCTAATTAGCAGTTTAGGCAATATAACAGAACTAGCAGATTAGGCAATATAACAGATTTAGCAGATAACAGATTTAGCAGATTATATATATCTAAAACTCTATTTACCTATCTGGCCTAATCATAAATTTAGCCTAAACTTATATGCCTAAATTAAGGTCATAATTCATAATACAATATATGCCCCAAATCTTAGCCTTAATATTCCCATTTACAGTCCATGTCAAAACTAGATTTAATATTATAGTTTACCATTTTTGTCCAAGACGAATATGCATGTAAATCATTCTCTATCATAGCCAATTCAAATTATGCCAACATATTTATTAACTTAATTAAGATACGCCCAATGTTTTAACAAGTTCTCTAAGTACTCATGAAATGGCCCTAGCAAAAGGAATAGGAGTTAAGCACAAGAAAGAATAGGCATGAAATAATGAACCAAATACAATGATAATGGCCACACTAGGCTCGATGTACATAACAGTGAATGGGAATAAACTAGCAAAGTTACATACTAAATATGAGATCTAGTATCATTAAGGGAATAGGCGTAAGAAACTAACTACAATAGTCATGGGCGACAAATCACAATAGTTTCTTATTCAATGTCATAGGCAATAGTCTCGTAGGCGTGAATCATAGTCATATGCAATAGTCTCATAGGCATGAATCATAGTCATAGGCAATAGTCTCATAGTCATGAATCATAGTCATAGGCAATAGTCTCATAGTCATGAATCATAGTCATAGGCAATAATAGTCTCATAGGCAACAGTTTCATGTCCAATTATGCATTATTCATTATTTGTCCCAAAATTTAGCGTTTGTGCGTTAATCTCTTATGAGATTCGGCGCAGGCTCGTAGTAGCCTGGTTATAGAACAGAAAGAAGAAAGAGATACAGAATAAGATAGATCTAAATAGAACATAACATACATAACCTCAGATTCAGATTTACAATTCATGCCACAATAATAATTAACGTTTATATCGGAAAATAACTGTACTTGCCTTTCGTGGCTAAAGAAAAAGGATTATAAATCGAATTTGATGCAGAAACACCGATTAATCTTCTTCGATTGTTGTTGCAACTCTAAACTTTAATTTGAATTGTGAATGAACACTTGAGATTAGATTTAGAGGCGGCGGCTAGGGTTTAAGAGAGAATTTGGTAGCATAATGGTGTCATAGACAATATTCTATGAATTAGGGTTAGGTTAATCACATATTTATAGGAGTAGAGAGCGTTTCAGAACCATTAGATCACCCTAGAAGCCATCAGGTCCGTCCAGCACATCAAAAATCATCATTAGAACTCTCTAGAACCCTGTGCAGGTTTCTGGCTCGACATGGGCGCACTTCCCAAGTGCGCCAGTGTATTTTTGTGCTGGCGCACTTCACAAGTGTGCCAGTGCATTTCTGGCCTGTTTCCGATTTTTCTGCCTAACTTCGTTCGTCCATATCTCCTTCATACGGTATTCGTTTTACGCAAACTCAGACTCTATCTCAAGCAGAATTTCGAGACGAACGCAATGCCGCAAACTTTTCCCTTAATTCTTCTCCTAAAAATTAAGTATACTTTAATTTGTTACTTATACGTTCACAGAAAATACGGGGTGTTACATTTCGCGTTAACCGTTAAATAACGATTTATGTTAGTTGATTCTGATCAGACAATTTATTTCGCCATAAATTGTAACGAGCTCTAATCCACTTCCAGTCAGTTCCAATGCGTAGTCGTCATCCATACGATCCCAATGGATTCAACGGCGCTCATTTCTGATAAGGTACGCTCAAGTTATAATGATTATAAGATTATACATTTTATAAAACAAAACTTGAATTCTATTTTTTATTTTTGGGCTTTAACCTTTCAAATAGGCCCATTGCTTCCCCAACCCGCTTTACTCTCCTTCTCCGTCGACGAGAACAAATCCCGTCCTCCAGAAAACTTCCACCACAAATTTCGATCCTTTGCATCTCCCTCCCCAACCCGTTTCTCCACCGAACTTCAAAATAAAAATCACCATTACGCTCCCCGTTCCAAACTCCATCACCCTGTTACCATTTCAACCAACTCGCCTCAATCTTGGCAATTCCAGTTTCCATCTCTTGTCGCATCACTGAAAAAAAAACAGCGAACCCAAACTCCATCGAATATCTCAAAAAAATGCGTACAAGCTCGAATCACTGCTAGGAACCCGAAACTAAACTCAGATTCAAGGATTAAAGCCTCTACTTCGAGAATCGATTAACCCTAACCCCGCGCTGAAATTTCCAGCGAACAAAAATGGTATCAAGCTCAACAAGAATGGTATTGGCAGCAATCCCTTGCCAATAGATGACCACGAGACCTTGTTTCAGCATTTTAGGAATTTTATACGAATTGATTTTAATTTTAGAAAGATGGAAAAACTTCCTCCTAGAAGAAAAAAAGTTATGGCGCAGTTTTTGACCAAGGAGAAAACTAAATTAGGTTTAGAGAAGTTAAAGGTATTATATAGGATAGAAATAATATTTTTTATTCGATTGTTCTATTTTATTTTAAGCAATCGCTATTTACATTTGTCCTCTAAAATCCCTGTGATCACATACGATACCCAAAAATCACGAAACTGGACATGCAGCTGCAGTTCGACATTGCGGACCCAACGAAACTGGTTTCGTCGAATTCCGACTTCGTTTGCTCACACAGCGTATTTTTAATTGTCAAAATATTGACTGTTTTTCACATTAAAATCTCGTACCGCCACACAGTGACTCTAAAAATCAAGGTACTTGGAATCTAACAATAATTTGATGTTGTGGATCCAACAAAATTAGTTTCATCAAATTCTGAGGTCGTTTGAAAAACTGGCTATTTTTAAAGCTCTAAATAACCCATTTAAATATAATAATATATTTAAAAACAATTAAATTTAATATTAAATAATAAATATTATTGTATATATTCACAACAGAATATCATGCAGCTCCACTGGGATTTATAACCCGATATTTCAAAGTTCTCTGTTATATCGATATTCAATTTATATTTAAAATCCATTTAAAAATGTAAATAAATCAATATAAAATATAAAGGAATTCCATAGCGACTCTTCTAAAATTTGATTTGGGCATATATCAAAATCTACACGATGAAATCTCGATTTTTCTCTTCCATCAGAAAAATATACTTCACCAGCTCCTAGCGTTTCTTGTTTCACAGAAATCCAATTTAAAACGAACCCTGTACATTCAGTTGAAGTTTAAATCGCCAAATTACGAACTGCAGTGCCATTTCAAGCTCGATTTTAATTATAATATAATTATACGTTAAACTGTCGTTCAAATAATATATTTGTTATTATAATTCAATTCTAAACTGAATTAAATATCACCGATGATCCAATTCACACTACTTTGTGAATTCCACTATTTCTGACTATTTCAGAAATTAACTATATTATTATATTATTTATTTTAATTAAATATTCAATATTATTTAATTCTGGTCATTTTAAATAACCAAACCATTATTTAAATAATTAAATAAATTATTTATATACCATAAAAATACGGGTCGTTACATTCTTCCTCCCTTAAAATAATTTCGTCCTCGAAATTACTAAGGTAGAGAACCTACCCTATTGACTAGTACAAATTTATTTGTTTACTTACCAACTTTAATTTCAACCGAACCAATTTAATTTCAATTAAAATATTAATTAATTCTTATCAAAGGAAATTTTCTAAAATCTTGAAAATTTTCTAACACCCGAAATTTTCGAAAATGTTTGCCAGCACCTCCTTTGTACCGGTCAATAGTTCAAACCCTATCTCACCTCTCTAGGCCTTCTTCAATCCAAAAGAAATTCAAACAACCAAGCGGCTTGCCAAATCGGCTCATAAATCACCAAATCCATAAAAATAAACGTGTACCTTTTTGTCGGGCATATCATTAAATTCTTGCACTTGATTCTGCTCAATACCTGCTGATCATATATCCATCTATAGCAATCGGTTTCCAATCAATTTCAATCAGTCAAATCTCAACACAACTATTCGCTTATATCCAAGCCAAATTCCATTTCAAGCCAAAGTTTAATTTTTTTATTCCAACTCCTAACTCATCAATCCAATACCATTTCAGATTTTATCTCACAATCCAAAATCTGATTCTACTTGATATATCATATCCAATTCAATTTATAGTTAATTGGTTTCAATTCAATTCCAGCTTGTTTTCACAAAGTTTTTTTTAATTTGTTTCTAATTCATACTGTCTTCCTGGGGATTTTAAACAGTTTAGTTTTTCTAAAATAATTTATTCCCTTTCGGGATTCAAAACAACTTCCTTTTCCCAAAATAATTCGAAAACAAAATCTTTGGTAGTAATCTGTCACTTAGGACTCGAAAATGAACACTGATGATGTGGCCAACATCATAAGAGTTATTTCCCAGCTACTGAAGTGAGTTCAATACTATACCACTTTTCCAAAATCATATTTAAACATTTCCAAAATCATATTTAAACATTTCCAAAATCATATGTAAAACAATTTAAAATCTCCCAGAATTTTAAAATTCTCATATATTTAATCCAAACCTACTTACAAACACTCATTCAACCTTTAGGAATTTTAATTCCAATTTTGATTTTAAATTCAGATTTAGTTCATCTGATTTTGATATTATACGAACTTAAATTGGTTATTTATATAACCGTTTCCATTATAATCAACCAACACATCCAATATACTATAATATTTCAAATATTAATCGTTCATTTATAGTAAAATATAATTTGGGTAAAATTATTTCATTTACCCTCTTTCAAAACATATTGTGTCGGTTTATCGTATTTGAGTGTTTAGAAACTCCTATCGATACAGTGGATCAAACTGATCGACCAGAATTCACAAACTACCCAACCAATAAATCTCCACAAAATAAAAATCATTTTTATTCAATCTACAAATACTTTCACTCGTATATATACACTCAACTCAATCTAGGGCATTACTAACCCCATCTCTAATGAGTCACGCCACAAAGCCAAGGTAATCACTTAACCTTAAGCTCTGATACCACTGTAACGAACTGGGATTTTCGACCAAGAAAATTAACACAAAACTACCATGTTAATTATTCAGGTATCTAACATTCTAGATCATTAATAGAAAGAAGTTAGAGGGTGAGAATAGATAAGATAGAAAATTATAATAGAAGAAGAAGAACACAATCAGAGTAAACACGAATCTCACAGCGGAACGAATAAAATATAATATATAACATAACTTTGCAATAAAACAGTATAATAACATTATCAGAGTACACACTTACACACAGCGGAAATAACAATAGATATATAATCCTGAAGCCTCCTGCTTCAAGCTCCTCCAAGTATATCTGTAAAGACCTGAACTACTAGACCGACCGTACAAATTTGGGCACCCAAGAGTTTAGGGAAAACAAAACAAAATGAACTCTGGGTCAGTCATGGGACTGGTGTGAGTAAACTCAAATCATTTGGTTTAACTTTCAAAATCCCTTTCAAAAGAAAAGGTAATCGTAAGACCGATCCACACATAAACATAGATGGTTTTTATCTTACGATAACCCAAAACAGTTTTGAAAATCAATATTTCTCTGATATTATAATAGTGTCTAATCGCAAGTAAATAACAATCTAGCAGAACGCTTGCATCTCACGTTCCACATATACAGTATACAAACAAAACCGCAGGCGCTTATTGGAGATTGGATTCCGACTTTGACAAGGTATGGGACCACCTACCGATAGTGTATCTCTAGAGACGAATACACTAGGTTCAACAAGAACGTCTTGCAACCCGGCCCACACGTGACCGACCACTCATTTCGCTTGAGTGTATCGAATGTATACCACCAACGGTTGTGAGCTACCCACCATTTCCCGAAAAGGGACAGCATCGAACATAGATATAAGAATGAAATGGATTTTCTCTAGATAGGTGATATACACCCTAATGGGAGCGACCCACTTAGCCATGCTGCCTGCCTGATTTCTGTCATTTCCCAGTTGATGAGGCTTGAGGTCATAATGTATCTCTTGCAACATCTGACCACCATTCACTTTGAATGCCACATCGTCATACCCGCCAAATCACAAATCGATTTCCCTAAAAATACCATGGGTATAAAGCTAAGAGAAATGAATTCCTCTGCCACCAAACATAAGTACGTTTGAAGAGATCAACTTACGCGATCCGTTAGATATACTTTGTCAGAGATTCGTCCATTCACGTTTGTCCTAGGATTGGACTAACTGAAGGCACAATTCTGTAAACAGGATAGCCCTTGCATACTCCATCTTCAATTATCTTCATCATATTTGATCGCAACGCTAACGTCTATACAAAGTGGTTTTCAGAAAATGAATCTGATCCCGGTCTCTCCGTATTGACGACGGAAAAATGGTCAAAAACTTTGATAGTCGGTGATTTAACTATCAAAGAAAAACAGGTGTGCAAACAACGATATTATTTCTAGATGGAAACTCTATCGATCAATCAACATTCAACATTTTCCCTTTTTTAATTAATTTATTTTTAATTTATTCATTTTCCTTTCTATACAATTTCTATATTATAAAACATTTCCGATCATTATTTGGAAACCGTTTCCAAAACTCCTATTGTATAACTAATATTCGATTAACTTATATTCGAATAACTATGTCTATTTTAACTTTATTTCGAATGGCTAATATTCGATTCAACTCCATTCGCTTGACTCTAGATCGCAGCAATCACAATGGTTACTCCTGATTCCCTCAGGAAACATCCGACCGTCGTATGCTATCTACAGCCCTGCGAATTACGCTTGCAGTCGTACGAAATGGCAACACATCCTAAATAACTATGTTTAACTAACTCTATCTCAAATAACTACATTCGATCAACTCTAACTGAATAACTAATATTCAATTAATTCTAATTCGATTAACTCTATCTAATTAACTCTAACTGATTAACTCTAACTGATTAGCTCCTTTGATTAACTCTACGTTTATTCAGTTTCAAATATCGATGTTGAAATCGATTCTTACTTCTCTATATAAGTCCTAACTTATATATTCTATTTATCCAATGATAAATATCTTGTTTAATTTATAGAATATTATTTATAAATTTATCTTCTCAATTTATCTGTTAGAATAGATTCTATTTAAAATCTTTGCTTTAAATCTATATCATATTATACCCGTGTGCGAAGCACGGGTCTAAACCTTTCAAATGCAAAATTCTTCTTTTATACAATTCTAGTCACTTTTCAAGTATTTACTTCTATAATCTATTTATTTACAAAATAAATCCCTTTTTCATAATTCTATTTATATATAAAATATTTCTTTTTATAAAATCTATTGATTTTATAAGTAATCCCTTTGATAATCTAACTATTCCCTTTCTATTCATTTTACACATATTACCTCTTTCTATTCTATTTATTTCAAATAAATATCCCTTTTCAATTCTATTCGTAATAGTTTTACAAATAATTCCCTTCAATTTTATCTATTTGATTAACAAATAAATATTTCTTTTTAATCTATTTATTTTCTAAATAAATAGTTTTTCTTTTTATAAAATCTTTTGATTTTATAAATATTTCTTTTTCAATATAACATTGAAAATTTCCTTTTTAACATTCCAGTTTTCTTTATGGTATTTAACGTACCATATAACAATGATCAGTATCATTCCAACATACAAAATCAACAACAGATTTCATATCACATCATATAACACAATATATGAAGAAAAAAAACAGTAAAATAAATGTTGAGGAACCCAATTGGGTCCCTCCAACCTGTTTCCCTGCATCCACATATGTTAGACAACAAAATTTACATCAATTCCATTTTTCTATGAAGTATTCTGCTAAACAGAATCAATATTTGATTAACAATTTATTTCTATATCGTTATCTATATTTCAATCAACTGACTAGCAGTTCAACCAAACAGCCAACACACATCAAACAACATTATTTATAAATTCTAAAAATATTTTATAAAAATATAAACTGAGCATAGTTAGTTAGATTACTCACATTTCGCGTTAACTGTTAAATAATGATTTACGTTAGTTGATTCTGATCGGACAATTTATTTCGCCATAAATTGTAACGAGCTCGAATCCACTCCCAATCAGTTCCAGTGCGTAGCCGTCGTCCATACGATCCCAACGGATCCAACGGCGCTCAATTCTGATAAGGTATGCTCAAGTTATAATGATTACAAGATTATACATTATATAAAACAAAACTTGAATTCTATTTTTATTTTTGGGCTTTAACCTTTCAAATAGGCCCACTGCTTCCGCAACACGCGTTACTCTCCTTCTCCATCGACGAGAACAAATTCCGTCCTCCAGAAAACTTCCACCACAAATTTTGATCCTTCACATCTCCCTCCCCAACCTGTTTCTCCTCCGAACTTCAAAATAAAAATCACCATCACGCTCCCATTTCCAAACTCCATCACCCTATTACTATTTCAACCAACTCGCAACAATCTTGGCAATTGCGGTTTCCAGCTTTCGTCGCATCGCTGAAGAAAACAGCGAACCAAAACTCCATCGAATACCTCAAAAAAAATGCATACAAGCTCGAATCACTGCTAGGAACCCAAAACTAAACTCTGATTCAAGGATTAAAGCCTCTACTTTGAGAATCGTTTAACCCTAATCCCACGCTGAAATTCCCAGCGAACAAAAATGGTATCGAATTCAATAAGAATGGTATTGGCAACAATCCCTTGCCAAGAGATGACCACGAGACCTTGTTTCAGCATTTTAGGAATTTTATACGAATTGATTTTGATTTTAGGAAGATGGAAAAACTTCTTCCTAGAAGTAAAAAAGTTACGGCATAGTTTTTGACCAAGGAGAAAACTAAATTAGGTTTAGAGAAGTTAAAGGTATTATATAGGATAGAAATAATATATTTTTTTATTTGATTATTCTATTTTATTTTAAGCAATTGATGTTTACATTTGTCCTCTAAAATCCCTGTGATCACATACGATACCCAAAAATCACGAAACTGGACATGCAGCTACAGTTCGACATTGCGGACCCAATGAAACTGGTTTCGTCGAATTCCGACTTCGTTTGCTCACACAGCGTATTTTTAACTGTCAAAATATCGACTGTTTTTCACATTAAAATCCCGTACGGCCACACAGTGACTCTAAAAATCACCGAACATGGAATCTAACAATAATTTGATGTTGCGGATCCAACAAAATTAGTTTCATCGAATTCTGAGGTCATTTGAAAAACTGGCTATTTTTAAAGCTCTAAATAACCCATTTAAATATAATAATATATTTAAAAATAATTAAATTTAATATTAAATAATAAATACTATTGTATATATTCACAACGGAATATCATACAGCTCCACTGGGATTTATAACTCGATATTTCAAAGTTCTCTGTTATATCGATATTCGATTTGTATTTAAAAATCCATTTTAAAATGTAAATAAATCGATACAAAATATAAAGGAATTCCATAGCGACTTATCTAAAATTTGATTTGGACATATATCAAAATCTACACGACAAAATCTCGATTTTTCTCTTCCATCCGAAAAATATACTTCACCAGCTCCTATCGTTTCTTGTTTCACAGAAATCCGATTTAAAACGAACCCTATACATTCAGTTGAAGTTCAAATCGCCAAACTACGAAGTGCAGCGCCATTTCGAGCTCGATTATAATTATAATATAATTATACGTTCAACTGTCGTTCAAATAATATATTCGTTATTCTAATTCATTTCTAAACTGGATTAAATATCATCGATGATCCAATTCACTCTATTTTGTGAATTCCACTATTTCTGACTATTTCAGAAATTAAATATATTATTATATTATTTATTTTAATTAAATATTCAATATTATTTAATTCTGGTCATTTTAAATAACTAAAGCATTATTTAAATAATAAAATAAATTGTTTACATACCGTAAAAATATGGGCTGTTACAAGAAACCTAAATTCCTGGAATGTCAGCAGCAGAATGGAGGCACAGAGAATGAGAGGGTTTAGAGATTTGAGAGGTGAGTATGGTGGCATTTATAGGTGTGTATATGAATAGAAATCGTTATATTAACATAGGTTTAATACAGGCTATCCATTTTATATAAAGCCAACCTAAAACACCAAATAAAGCAGCCTCATTGGGCTCTGGCCTCACCATGCGATCAACACCCTCCCTAGGAGGGCGGTCGATCGATGATCGACACCCCTTCTAGGGGGTCGTCGACTTCCTGGTCACGAAAATGGCCAGTGGCCTGTGTTGATTATTAAGAAGATATTTTATTAAATTTTATTTATATTTATTTATATCTTGTCATTTAAACAATATTATTGTGCCCAATTGCATGTATGTATATATACACAAGTTTGAATTGAATGGAATATTCCAATCAACCATTAATAAGTTATTTTTATTCCATATATTTATATTACAACTCAAAATTCGAACGTTCTTGCATATATATTAAAGTACAACATCTTTTAAATATAAATCCTTCATACATACTCTGATTTTGACATATTATGTAGAAAATTGATCGGAATCTCGCCATGAATATAACTATGATATTTTTATTGCCAAATTCCTAATGTTGTGAAATTTCATTTTTCATCCCATTAATATACTATTATTTTATTTTTGATTTTCATTACTCGTTATTATTTATTTTAAATTCGATTGTCCTAAGCTTGTTTAGGTACATTTTTATGGGGTGTTACATTCTCCCTCCCTTAAATTAGATTTTCATCCCAAAATCTGTTTGAAGGGGAAAAAAATACAACTCGCTCTAAACATCTATGTTATACACCCACGTTTTTTTATCTATAAACTTCCATGACTCATAGTGATTATGAACTACAGACTTACTAAAGTGAGCTCAATCCTAAGGTGTTTGCGTAATAAGTGATGTAGTATGTATGCAAAACGCCTTAACATGCATATAATTTCTATATGAGTGCTTAGTGAATTTGTGTTGCAGCCATCTCCTACCATCCAAACTAGCAACCGTGATGCAACAAAGAATGGAACCCCTCCTAGATTCTTGTATTTCTTTGCTAGAACTTCCTAATCTAGTTTTAGCTACGGTAGTACAACTGCCTCATTTGCCGCTCCAATGGGGTTTGGTTATTTAGCTGCAAGGTTACCCCTTCCTCTCCCTCTTACTCGTTTGTCACTCATTTTCCACTATATCTGTATAGTAAGAAAAAAGTTAGGCAAACAGAAAAGATATCTTAAGGAAATTATAAGAGCATAGATACATATATGCATATAAAGGTGTTAACCTGGTGTGTGTTATTCTGTTATACTCAATCTAGGGTACTACTAACCTAATTTCTAATGAGTCACTCATCCTGGGAGAGTTCAGACGATGTGCAGTTTATGCCCCGCTATATCCCCGCTATATCGTCTCGCGGATTTCTACCGCTATGCTATTTCCAAATAGCCTATGAAATAGCCTTTCCGCTTTAAGCCCCGCTATTTTTCGATACTCCCGATATATCCCATTATTTATGCTATATTTCGCTATTTCCGCTATATAATATATGAAAGAAAAGAATTTATAAATGACATTTATACATTATAAATTTTATAAAATTAGTTTTCTAATATAATTTTTAGCATATATTTTTCAAAATATAAAATACTATAATTTTCTATTAAATTTAATCAAGCTAAATAGAAGTTTACATTTATTTACAAATATTTGCTTATGCTTTTTATTTAAAATTATGAATATACTAATTATGATTAAGTTTAATGTTAATTTTCTATTTGTTCATCATTTATATATTTCTTAAAGCATTAAATACAAGTTTTATATGCTATTTTAGATTCATCTACTATATCCTTCTATTTCCTTGCTTTATCTCCGCTACAACTTTTTGCACCTTCGCCGCATTGGATCCGTTGAGTGCTTTAACTGCACAGTTCAGACGTATGATACGTATTAGTATCTATTCCACTGTGTGTTGTATATGAGAACAGGTTGTATAACTTACCAGATTGTATTGTATGTTATATTTTGATGAAATGTAAGTATCATTCAAGCTCTCAATAAAGATTTATTTCTATATTATATTTTATTCTGCTGCAATGTGAGACTCTGTGTTGTGTTGGTTCTTCTTCTTTTCTTCAATTCTTATATTTCTTTTCTTTTCTTGCCGTCTAATTTCTTTCTATTAGCTATCGGGTGTTTTCGATGCTTGAGTTTTGGAAAGTAAAGCGAATTTATGCATTATTGTCGGAATTCGGTCGTCGAATCCCTCCATGTCGTTACACCATAATTTTTGTTTTTTGATAAGATATGAGTAGGAAAGATGATAATGAAGTTTTGAGTCAAATTTCAATTGGAAAAGGGTACGTACAGGGGTTTAAAATTGTTTGAATTGAAAAAACACGAAGTAGTTATCAAATTTCTAAATATGGCCTTTGTATATCGAGAAAGCATGTTTGGGTATGTCGACATATGTCAATGATATTTTAATTCAACAAAGGGATTTGGTCTGTGGAAGTGGATTTAAGAGAATTGATGGGTTATTTAACTACTACAAGCTTGAGTTAGTTACCGTTTCCTAGATATCAAGGTTAGAGCCTGAAGATTAGTTACTCTTCCCTTAAGGGATGAGTATCAAGCTTACGAGATTCAAAAACCAACAGTTACCTTGGGACGAGGGATCCCTAAGCCTAATGCAAGTTAGAAGGCTAAATGGCTTGTAGAAGGGTATTTTGCAAAATTTGACTTACGTAGAAAAAACATTTCCATGGAGAAAACATTCAAGAAATCACTAGCTTAAGTATTGGAGAAATTCATGAAATTGGTTTCAAGTGTTAATTCTCTTTTTATTGACCATTTTGTTGAGTATATAAAAATTTCTAAATAAAATCCCCAAATCGATTTGGAAATTAGGGTTTACTCTCTAAGAAAATGATTACAAGAGTTGAGAATGAAAAATTAAAGCCCCTAAAAATATGACCCCTAGGGCCTTATTTATAGACAAATATGGACCCCTTTGTCACTAGCTCAGCAGAAGCCTCTTCCGGATGCAGCAAAAGGCTTTCGGCTGCTTTACACCTTTCGGTTTCAATAATAGTGTTTCGACCGCCTTTTTTTCTACTTGGCGTTGTCACTGGGTCCAATTTGGCTTTCTGAGTGTCAGCATCGGCTTTACGAGCCTAAACTCAATGCTGCTTTTTGTATGTATCGATACCAAGTCCCTTGGTATACATATGTAACGGCATAGATTTTTAGTCGTTTTATTTAATATTTAAAAATGGTTTTAAATGTTGTTTTGGAATTTAGTAATGGTTTTGAATATTTTATTAATATAAATAATATAATGATGATAATTCAATTCTGAAATAGTTGGGGCTAGTTAAATTTGCTGTATAATGAAAATTGGACAATATAGAAATATTTATTTTAGTTTGTTTTGAATTATATAACGTATTCGTTTATTAAACGATGTTAATCATTTAATTTATAATTTAATTACAAAATGAGCTGCAAAGGCGCGGTAGTTTATAATATTACGTTTCAAACTTTAGTTGGTTGTACATGATCCAATATAGGTCAGATTTCTTCAAAACAAGAAACATCTGAATCAATGGATAATATTTTTATAATGAAATAGAAGAATCGAGTTTTCATGTCAGATTTTTATTTATATACAAATCAAAATTTCAAATAATCGCTATGGAATTCGTTTATAAATTATAACTATTTATTATATAAAATAATAGGGGTTTTAATATATTGAATATTGATTTGGCATGGAATTCAACCCAAAGTATTTTATTTTGAAACTGTAACAACCCGGTAAATCTGAGCCAATTTAAAATTTTTATTTTGACAATTTTAGCGAATTTTGAATATTTAAAATGAATTATTTTAAATAATATTGACGAAAATTTATTTTGAATAGAATTCGAACGTATATATTATATAGATCGTCGTTAGAATATAAATAATTATTTATAATTATAAAAGGAATTGAAAATGGCGCGGTAGTTCGATAATTCGATTTCAAATTTCAAATGAATGCACCGGGTGCAGAATAAACCAGGTTTTGGCAAAACCAAAAATATTTGGATCTAATTGAGAAAATCTTTTTAACGAATCCGAGAAATCAAAATTTCATAGCGGGAATCAAAAGATACGTCCAGTTGAAAATTCAGAATAGTCGCTATGGAATTCTGGCCCTTAAAAATGGCAATTTTGCAAACGACCTTGGATTTCGACGAAACCACTTTTGTTGGATCCGTGATGTCAAGTTATATCTAGATTTCGAAATTCATAATTTTTGAAGTTAATATGTGAGCGTGGCAAAGGAAAACACGCGTTTGACCAGTTTAAGTTGATTTTAATCCACTGGAAAATGACCATTTTTCAAACGGTCTCAGAATTTGACGAAATTAGTTTTGTTAGGACCGTATCGGCAATACGAAGCTAGAAATATATTTTTGGGAATTTTTAGAGACTGTATGTAGTCTCAGTAAATTAAAATGTGTGATCAAATTCAATATATATTGATTTATACTTTAATTTAAAGAGAAACTGATCGTAATAGCCGAATTGGGTTACGGGACATATCCCATTGCATTCATAATGGGGGTAATTTGCTAGGGGCGACAGTCGCTGGGTTTGATTTGGAGATCGTATGGAGTAATGGGTATTTTTGGGAAACTAGAGAATTAAATAAATTAAAATATATATTCCAACCAATAGGAAAAACCCTAATCACTTTTCTGCGCCGCCCCAATCATCAGCGAACAACGGGTTTGCTTCAAAAATTAAATCCTCTAAATCTTTCGATCCCGTTTGAATTTAATCCCCGTTCCAAAACAAAAATCAAATCCGCTTCCAAGATCTTCAAGACTGTACCACCTTGATCGTCTCTGGTGAAGGACTGGGCTCGAATTCGAGCACCAAAGTGTCGCCGCTCGCATCGATCTTCTGGCTCAAGCGAGCCGCCGATTTCGATGCCGCTCAAGGCGCTGGTGAAGGGATGGGAGCTCGTCAGCGTGGCACTCTCTGATCTGGGTCCGGCGGCGCGAAGGAGGAGCAACGACGAAACACTAGTTTGGAGCAGCTTGGTTCAGCGTTCTTCAGGAAAACAGAACATGAAGGGTAACGTTTCTTTACGTTATTAAAGTTAATTAATAGTATAATTAGTTTAATTAAGAGAGCAGTGAATGATTTTTAAGTTAAACACTTCATTGTTTCCAATATAAAATTTGCATTTGTTTTTAGAAATAAAGATGGAACTGATTTTGAAAATATAAACATGTAGTATTTTGAAAAATAAACATACATTGTTTTTGAAAAAATAAATATACAGTGTTTTTAAAACTGAAAAGATTAGATTTTTAAAACTGAAAAGATAGGATTTTTATGAAGTAAAAATATGATATATATATATATATATATTAGTGAAATAAAAATATGATTTTTATTACGAAGATAACGAAATAAGAATGTGATTTTTACTATGAACAGCGTGAATCAGATTGCGATGGAACCACTAGAAACAAATCCAAGATGTTCAGAAGTTCAGAAAAATAAAATGGCGGAGTGGATCCCCAAAGGTGAGAACTCCTCACTTTTATTCTAAATTTCTAGTTAATATATATACTAGGATGCAGACGGTGCTTAGCAGCACCCGACATCCGTCGTCCACAGACCATGGACGGCTTGTATGCTTGTTTGTTTGATTTTGATGTGAAAATTGAATGCGTGTTGTGGAATGAAATAAAATATTTATATAGTGAAATAAAATATTTATATAGTGAAAATATAATTTTTAACGTGTATATAAAATGAAATATATATTTATAAACAAATCGAACGATTGGTTTATATACACATATTGACTGATATTGATTGGGACGATAAATTTTACACATCGCCCAACTGCACAAATAAAATCTGTGTTTGATTGTTTGAAACCCCGCACGTGTGTTGGGATGATATTTGGCGTACACTAATCCCAATTATTTAATTGTATGTCGATCGATTGGTCGACAGATTGTGTGAGCGTTAATTATTTATATTTGACGCTTATGCAGTTGTGTGGTGCTTTTTGGATGATGATTGATTATTTATCGTTGCTATTATATACATGTGTTATATGGAATCCATATAATTAACATTATATGGTAATTGATTGGGCCTCATTCCAATTGGAAAATAAAGAATATTATAAAATAAAGATTAACGTGTTGACAGTACTCATTTGTTGAGACTAGTCATGTGGTGAAAGAAATATAGATTCATGTGTTGAATAGAATAAATATTCATTTGCTGGATAGAATAACGAAGTTATTGAATAATATAAAGCTGTATTGATTAGAGATGCTCTATTTTGATGCGAACGATATTGATATCAATTATATTCGTTTTTAAAATGAATTTGAATTGAATTGAATTGAATAGAAAATGAATTTGAATTGAATAGAAAATGAATTTGAATTGAATAGAATTGAAAATAAATTCGAATTAATTCGAATTGAATAGAATAGAAAATTAATTTGAAAATGAATTGAATAGAAAATGAATTTGAAAATGAATTGAATAGAAAATGAATTTGAATTGAATTGAATAGAAATTGAATTTGAATTGAATAGAAAATGAATTTGAATTGAATTGAATAGAAAATGAATTTGAATTGAATTGAATAGAAAATGAATTTGAATTGAATTGAATAGAAAATGAATTTGAAAATTAATTGAATAGAAAATTAATTTGAAAATGAATTGAATAGAAAATGAATTTGAATTGAATTGAATAGAAAATGAATTTGAATCAATTGAATAGAAAATGAATTTGAATTGAAAAGAAAATGAATTTGAATTGAATTGAATAGAAAATGAATTTGAATTGAATATAAAATGAATTTGAATTGAATAGAAAATTGAATTTGAATTGAAATCGAATTGAATTTGAATTGAAATCGAATTGAAATCGAATTGAAATTGAAAAGGAAGTTGAAATTGTTTTTGAAATGAATTTAAAACAATTTATAAAATTCGTTTTAAATAGAAATCGACGAAATATATATTATATATATATAATATAATAGCCTGAATAGAACGCGCCGCGGCAGTTCGCGAATTTCGACCATTGACGTCGAACAGACATTGCGGGAGATCCGGGCGTCGGATTCTCCTAAAATCAGAACCTTTGGGTTCGTATCGAAAAGAGCTTTCCAATGAATATTAGAAATTTGAAATCTAATAGTTGGATTTGGAATTATGTCCAAATCAAATTTGGAAAAGGTCGCTGTAAGTGCAGTTCGGTGGCAGTTATTGAAAACCGATTGTACGGGCCTTGATAAAATTATTAAAAATTTCTATAATTTGTGTAAAATCATAATAAATGATTTGGGAAGAAATGGGATGAAAAACTCCATATTTGGAAAGATAAAAATAAATTTTTATCGAAATGAACTAGTTTTGAACTAGATTTAAAATCAATTTATTTTTGAAATAAATAAATTGAATTTGAAATGAGTTTTAAATAACCAGAATTTCTAATATATCTAATTGGAATTGAATTAGAATTGATTTGTGGGTTCATCGTGAACGGTATTTTAAATAAAACTTGTTCTTTAACCCGATAATAAATAGAATGTGATTTGAGTTTATCGTGGACTGTGTTTTAAATGACATTAATTCTTTAACCTAGTAAAAGGATATTTAATGAATCGGTAATTAGATTGAAATGTGAATTGATAATTTAAATTATCAAAATTTGGAAATGATCGAAAGGGGACTATCACCAGTTTTACTCCTAGCGATAGTTAAACCTTTAATTAAATTTGAACGTGAAATGGTAATTAAATTTACCGATAACACTGTGGTATTAGTCATGGGGTAATAATAGTTTTGCTCCTTGGGATGAGTAGGTTGGGATTGGGAAATAAAATAAATAATTACTTCGGTGTGGTTTGCTAATCCCGACTAGTTTGGAAAACCATAATATGGTTTGAAATGACATCCAAATGAAGATTAAAGAATAAATTTAAAAGAATTTATCTTTGATAAAATTAATGGGAACCTTTCCCTAAGAGTGTGAATATCTGAATAAAAGAATATTCTGAATTGGAATGAGGCTTATATTGTGTTTTATAGCACTTGTTGATTAAGATACGTGAGTTATTTAGAAAGGCCGGGTATAACCCATTCTGAATAACTGATTCGACGATGAGTCGAAGAGATTGAAGACGGTGCAAGGCCGACGATCTTCACATCGAATGGATGGGTGCTACTGATGCTCACGATGGGAGTAGCTATGTTGAAGGGGGCTAAAGTGGTAGCGGTCCGGACGTACTTGGAGATCGACGGATACGCGAGGAAAGTGCCTCCAGTTTCGTTCAGACCTAGAACGGACTTGTAAATGAATGGTGTGTCTGACATTATATTCCTTTATATTGTATTCGTTGATCTCTGCTAAATATATATCTGTTTGGCGGCGGAGAATTTATTCTCTTGCTTAATGCCCTTCTCTGAGACATACGAGTTCAGAGGTTATATATTGGCAGAATCAGTGATACGATATGGATTGATAGTGTGGCATGCTGAGATGCAGTGATCCAGACTTTTGTTGAAAAGCAAAGTTTGAATGGATGATGATCAAAGTGCAGCTTTAATATAGCACGGCTTTGTGTATAGCGTTGATTCGCGAGCCTCGCACCCCGGTATGGTGGTAAACTGATGGTTTGATCAGTATGCTTTTTAGTGGATGGGCACCTTAGTGGTGTCGTGGATTCGGTCGACCGATATTGAGCTTAGTGCTCAGAGGGATAGGGTAAGCGGTGTTTTCTCTCGCCGAGATGTAAGCCGCAGTGATACTCGATTTCCCAAAAGTGTGGATGTGCATTACGGTGTTTTCTCTAGCTGAGACGTAAGTCGTTGTAGTTGGCACTACGCGATCGATCTTTCGAATCAGGAGCCACCATGATGGAAATCCAATTTCCAAATATGACATTTTTCGGTTTTGATTGTAGAGCCTAGTATTCGCGACATGATATATGGTACCCATGCCGTCTATGATTGATATATTTAAATTTGAAGTTGTTTTCTTCACTTATTGTAATAATATAAGATGAAATTTCGTGTATCAAGCATATTTGGCTATTATAAGGGAAAACCCTATCCTCCGGCTTGTGTTGCGTTGTGTGATGGGACCTAGGTCTTATAATAGCTTCATTGTTCTTTATTTAGCATTGCGCTGTTTGTTTTCTGCACTGGTATTCTTGGGAGGAAACCCGTTCCGTGTTATACGGCGTGATCCCTTGATTAATCTAACTTTAAAAACAAAGATTAATAACTGTTTTAGTTCTCACACCAGTCACATGACTGACCTGGAGTTTGTTGTTTTAACCTAAACTCTGGGTGCCCCTATTTTCCACACGGGCAGCTAGTAGTTTTGGTTTTGCAGATTTATATTCACAGGATCCTGATTTACAGCTAGAACGATGCTCTGAAAGCTTTGTATCCGTGTATTACTTTCAGTTGTGTTTTATATTGTTTTTCTGCTGCTATGTAATTTATTGTAATCTCTGATATTTTTCTGTGTAATATTTATTCATGCTCTGTATATTCTTGTATTCTGATGGAATTTTTGTAATAAGCAATGAAATATTCTTTTGTTTGTGTTCTGATTTGTCATGTTCTCGAGGTAATCCGGGCTTTCCTTCACGGGGAAGTTATGGGTCGTCTCAGTTGGTATTAGAGCTTTGGTTTACAGAGCTCGAAAACAAGACGCATTAGAACCAAACGAAAGAATTCATCAGATATTGGATTAGTAATATCCAATTAGAATGACTCGTTAGAGATAGGATCAGTAGCATCCTAGAACGAGTGTGAAGAGTATATTTTTCAAATGAAAACAATTTTGTTTTGAAAGTTAAATTCAAGTATATGTATTTGAATATTTTATTTTATATTGATTTGGACGATCTAGTATATAAAGATTTTGCATATATGCGTCATGAACATATATTCGAAGTTTTAATATACTGGATAGACATAGAATCACATTCTAGTCGCCCGGGGTTGGTTCTGATGATCGCTATAGTACGTACATCATCAAAATTTATTTTTGAGTTTCGAAAGTGTGATATCTATATATTTCCATTAGGATGGTGTGAGAACCAAAACTAGATAGATTTATTGTTGTGATTTGGCATCAAAAACATGATTTTCTGTATATATATCAAAGTTATGTGTTTGAAATTCAAATCAAATAATTGATTGATGGTTGTGTTGTTTGTTTATTTGTTTGATATTTTGAACCATTTAAGCCTAATTGAACCAAATATTGAACTGTATTGAAAAATGATTACAAATGCATGCATATACATGTACTTACATTGAACAGGTCATAGCAAAGAGGCTATAGCAAAAGAATAAAATTGTTTGCCCGACAAATAGGTACATGTTTACCATAATTTACTGTTTTGTTTGAGTGATGATGATTTTATGAGCCGATTGGCTAGCCGCTTGGCTTTTTGTTTTTCTTTTGGATTGAAGAAGGCCATGGGAGGCTATATGAAATATCTCGAAGTCCCCGGTGCAGGGGAGGTTATGGCGAAATTTTTCAGAAATTTAGGGTGTTAGCCAAATTTTTGAAAAATTTGAAAAGTTCTTAGAAACTGAAAAGTTGAAGAACTTAAGCCGTAATAAAAATAATGAAAGTTGAGTTGATTAATTAAACAATTTTCAGCTTCGTTCCTTTTCGAGGACGAAAAGTTTTAAGTGGGGGAGATTGTAACAACCCGGAAAATCTGAGCCAATTTAAAATTTTTATTTTGGCAATTTTAGCGAATTTTGAACATTTAAAATGAATGATTTTAAATAATATCGACGAAAATTTATTTCGAATAGAATTCGAACCTATATATTATATAGATCGTCGTTAAAATATAAATAATTATTTATAATTATAAAAGGAATTGAAAATGGCGCGGTAGTTCGATAATTCGATTTCAAATTTCAAATGAATGTACCGGGTGAAGAATAAACCGGATTTTGGCGAAACAAAAAATATTTGAATCTAATTGAGAAAATCTTTCTAACGAATCCGGGAAATCAAAATTTCATAGCGGGATTCAAAAGATACGTCCAGTTGAAAATTCAAAATAGTCGCTATGGAATTCCGGCCCTTAAAAATAGGAATTTTGCAAACGACCTCAGATTTCGACGAAACCACTTTTGTTGGATCCGTGATGTCAAGTTATTGCTAGATTCCGAAATTCGTAATTTTTGAAGTTAATATGTGAGCGTGGCAAAGGAAAATGCATTTGACCAGTTTCAGTTGATTTTAATCGACTAGAAAATGGCCATTTTTCAAACGGTCTCAGAATTTGACGAAATTAGTTTTATTAGGACCGTATCGGTAATACGAAACTAGATATATATTTTTGGGAATTTTTAGAGACTGTATGTGGTCTCGGTAAATTAAAATGTGTGTTCAAATTCAATATATATTGATTTATACTTTAATTTAAAGAGAAACTGATCGTAACTGCTGAATTGGGTTATAGGACATATCCCATTGCGTTTAAAATGGGGGTGATTAGCTAGGGGCGACAGTCGCTGGGTTTGATTTGGAGATTGTATGGAGTAATGGGTATTTTTGGGAATTAGAGAATTAAATAAATTAAAATATATATTCCAACCAATAGGAAAAACCCTAATCGCTTTTCTGCACCGCCCCATTCATCAGAAGCGAACGACGAGTTTGCTTCAAAAATTAAACCCTTTAAATCTTTCGATCCCGTACGAATTTAATCTTCGTTCCATAACAAAAATCAAAGCCGCTTCCAAGATCTTCAAGACTGTACCACCTTGATCGTCTCTGGTGAAGATTGGGCTCGAATTCGAGCACTAAAGTGCCGCCGCTCGCATCGATCTTCTGGCTCAGGCGAGCCACCGAACTCGACTCCGCTCAAGGCGTTGGTGGAGGGATGGGAGCTTGTCAGCGTGGCACTCTCTGATCCGGGTCCGGCGGCGCGAAGGAGGAGCAACGACGAAACCCTAGTTTGGAGCAGCTTGGTTCAGCGTTCTTCAGGAAAACAGAACATGAAGGGTAACGTTTCTTTGTGTTATTAAAGTTAATAAATAGTATAATTAGTTTAATTAAGAGAGCAGTGAATGATTTTTAACTTAAACACATCATTGTTTCCAATATAAAATTTGCATTTGTTTTTAGAAATAAAGATGGAACTGATTTTGAAAATATAAACATGTAGGATTTTGAAAAATAAACATACATTGTTTTTGAAAAAATAAATATACAGTGCTTTTAAAACTGAAAAGATTAGATTTTTAAAACTGAAAAGATAGGATTTTTATGAAGTAAAATTGTGATTTATATATATATTTTAGTGAAATAAAAATATGATTTTTATTACGAAGATAACGAAATAAGATTGTGATTTTTACTATGAACAGCGTGAATCAGATTGCGATGGAACCACTAGAAACAAATCCAAGATGTTCAGAAGTTCATAAATATAAAATGCGGAGTGGATCCCCAAAGATGAGAACTCCTCACTTTTATTCTAAATTTCTAGTTAATATATATACTAGGATGTAGACGGTGCTTAGCAGCACCCGACACCCGTCGTCCACAAACCATAGACGGCTTGTATGCTTGTTTGTTTGATTTTGATATGAAAATTGAATGTGTGTTATGGAATGAAATAAAATATTTATATAGTGAATTAAAATATTTATATAGTTAAAAATATAATTTTTAACGTGTATATAAAATGAAATATATATTTATAAACAAATCGAAAGATTGGTTTATATACACATATTTGACTGATATTGATTGGGACGATAAATTTTACACATCGCCCAACTGCACAAATAAAATATGTGTTTGATTGTTTGAAACCCCACACGGGTGTTGGGATGAAATTTGGCATACACTAATCCCAATTATTTAATTGTATGTCGATTGATTGGTCGACAGACTGTGTGAGCGTTAATTATTTATATTTGACGCTTATGCAGTTGTGTGGTGCACTTTGGATGATGATTGATTATTTATCGTTGCTATTATATACATGTGTTGTATGGAATCCATATAATTAACATTATATGGTAATTGATTGGCCCTCATTCCAATTGGGAAAATAAAGAATATTATAAAATAAAGATTAACGTGTTGACAGTACTCATTTGTTGAGATTAGTTATGTGGTGAAAGAAATATAGATTCATGTGTTGAATAGAATAAATATGCATTTTTTGAATAGAATAACGAAGTTATTGAATAATATAAAGCCGTGTTGATTAGAGATGCGCTATTTTGACGCGAACGATATTGATATCGATTATATTCGTTTTTAAATGAATTTGAATTGAATTGAATAGGAAATGAATTTGAATTGAATTGAATTGAAAATGAATTTGAATTGAATATAATTGAAAATAAATTCGAATTGAATAGAATAGAAAATGAATTTGAAAATGAATTGAATAGAAAATGAATTTGAAAATGAATTGAATAGAAAATGAATTTGAATTGAATAGAAAATGAATTTGAATTGAATTGAATAGAAAATGAATTTGAATCGAATTGAATAGAAAATGAATTTGAATTGAATTGAATAGAAAATGAATTTGAATCGAATTGAATAGAAAATGAATTTGAAAATGAATTGAATAAAAAATGAAATGAATAGAAAATGAATTTGAATTGAATAGAAAATGAATTTGAATTGAATTGAATAGAAAATGAATTTAAATCGAATTGAATAGAAAATGAATTTGAATTGAACTGAATAGAAAATGAATTTGAATTGAATAGAATTGAAAATAAATTCGAATTGATTCGAATTGGATAGAATAGAAAATGAATTCGAAAAATTGAATAGAAAATGAATTTGAATTGAATTGAATAGAAAATGAATTTGAATCGATTTGAATAGAAAATGAATTTGAATTGAATTGAATAGAAAAATGAATTTGAATTGAAATCGAATTGAAATTGAAAAGGAAGTTGAAATTGTTTTTGAAACAAATTTAAAACGATTTATAAAATTCGTTTTAAATTGAAATCGACTAAATATATATTATATATATATATAATATAATGGCTTGAATAGAACGCGCCGCGCCGCGGTAGTTCGCGAATTTCGACCATTGACTTCGAACGGACATTGCGGGAGATCCGGCCGTCGGATTCTCCTAAAACCAGAACCGTTGGGTTCGTATCGAAAAGAGCTTTCCAATGTATATTAGAAATTTGAAATCTAACGGTTGGATTTGGAATTATGTCCAAATCAAATTTGGAAAAGGTCGTTGTAAGTGCAGTTCGGTGGCAGTTATTGAAAACCGATTGTACGGGCCTTGATAAAATTATTAAAAATATCTATAATTTGTGTAAAATCATAATAAATGATTTGGGATGAGAAACTCCATATTTGAAAAGATAAAAATAAATTTTTATCGAAATGAACTAGTTTCGAACTAGAATTAAAATCAATTTATTTTTGAAATAAATAAATTGAATTTGAAATGAGTTTTAAATAACCAGAATTTCTAATATATCTAATTGGAATTGAATTAGAATTGATTTGTGGGTTCATCATGAACGGTATTTTAAGTAACACTTGTTCTTTAACCCGATAATAAATAGAATGTGATTTGGGTTTATCGTGGAATGTGTTTTAAATGACATTAGTTCTTTAACTCAGTAAAAGGAGTTTTAATGAATCGGTAATTAGATTGAAATGTGAATTGATAATTTAAATTATCAAAATTTGGAAATGATCGAAAGGGGACTATCACCAGTTTTACTCCTAGCGATAGTTAAATCTTTAATTAGATTTGAACATGAAATGGTAATTAAATTTACCGATAACACCGTGGTATTAGTCATGGGGTAATAACAGTTTTGCTCATGGGGATGAGTAGGTTGGGATTGGGAAATAAAATAAATAATTACTTCGGTGTGGTTCGCTAATCCCGACTAGTTTGGAAAACCATAATATGGTTTGAAATGACATCCAAAGGAAGATTAAAGAATAAATTTAAAAGAATTTATCTTTGATAAAATTAATGGGAACCTTTCCCTGGGAATGTGAATATCTGAATAAAAGAATATTCTGAATTGGAATGAGGCGTATATTGTGTTTTATAGCACTTGTTGATTAAGATACGCGAGTTATTCAGAAAGGCCGGGTACAACCCATTCTGAATAACTGATTCGACGATGAGTCGAAGAGATTGAAGAAAATGCAAGACCGACGATCTTCACATCGAATGGATGGCTGCTGCTGATGCTCGCGATGGGAGTAGCTACCTTGAAGGGGGCTAAATTGGTAGCCGTCCGGACGTACTTGGAGATCGACGGATACACGAGGAAAGTGCCTCGGTTTCGTTCAGACCTAGAACGGACTTGTAAATGGATGGTGTGTCTGACATTGTATTCCTTTATATTGTATTCGTTCATCTCTGCCGAATATATATCTGTTTGGCGGCGGAGAATTTATTCTCTTACTTAACGCCCTTCTCTGAGACATACGAGCTCAGAGGTTATATATTGGCAGAAATCAGTGATACGATATGGATTGATAGTGTGGCATGCTGGGATGCAGAGATCCAGAGTTTTGTTGAAAAGCAAAGTTTGGTGGATGATGATCAAAGCACAGCTTTAATATAGCACGGCTTTATGTATAGCATTGATTCGCGAGCCTCACACCCCGGTATGGTGGTAAACTGATGGTTTGATCAGTATGCTTTTTAGTGGATGGGCACCTTAGTGGTGTCGTGGATTCGGTCGATCGAGATTGAGCTTGGTGCTCAGAAGGATAGGGTAAGCGGTGTTTTCTCTCACTGAGACGTAAGCCGCAGTGATACTCGATTTCCCAAAAGTGTGGATGTGCATTACGATGTTTTCTCTAGCTAAGACGTAAGTCGTTGTAGATGGCACTACGCAATCGGTCTTTCGAATCAGGATCAACCATGATGGAAATCCAATTTCCAAATATGACATTTTGCGGTTTTGATTGTAGAGCCTAGTATTGGCGACATGATATGTGGTACCCATGCCGTCTATGATTGATATATTTACATTTGAACTTGTTTTCTTCACTTATAGTAATAATATAAGATGAAATTTCGCGTATCAAGCATATTTGGCTATTATAAGGGAAAACTCTATCCTCCGGCTTGTGTTGCATTGTGTGATGGGACCTGGGTCTTATAATAGCTTCATTGTTCTTTATTTAGTGTTGTGCTGTTTGTTTTCTACACTGGTATTCTTGGAAGGAAACCCGTTCCGTGTTATACGGCGTGGTCCCTTGATTAACCTAACTTTAAAAACAAAGATTAATAACTGTTTTAGTTCTCACACCAGTCACATGACTGACCTGGGGTTTATTGTATTAACCTAAACTCTGGGTGCCCCTATTTTCCACACGGGCAGCTAGTAATTTTGGTTTTGCAGATTTATATTCACAGGATCCTGATTTACAGCTGGAACGATGCTCGGAAAGCTCTGTATCCGTGTATTACTTTCAGTTGTGTTTTATATTGTTTTTCCGCTGCTATGTAATTTATTATAGTCTCTGATATTTTTCTGTGTAATATTTATTCATGCTCTGTATATTCTTGTATTCTGATGGAATTGTTGTAATAAGCAATGAAATATTCTTCTGTTTGTGTTCTGATTTGTCGTGTTCTCGAGGTAATCCGGGTTTCCCTTCACGGGGAAGTTATGGGTCGTCTCAGGGGTCGTCTCAGAAACTACATGAAGTTCTGCTCAGTTATGTCCAATTACAATATTTTATTATTATTATATTGAGAAAATTTAAAATTTATTTTAATTTAAATTGAACCTTTAAAAAGGGATTTTATTCAAATGACTTCCTCTTTCAACAAAACAAATTTTCTTAAGACCACAATAGCTAATTATTTCTAGATTTCAAGTTTCACGACAATTTGAGTTATTTTATTAGCACATCAAAATTAAATGCTAATAAATTGACTATTTGTTCGTGAATGAGCGCCATTTTGGCAAATGGGCTTGATTTTTGATGAAACAAATTTCATTAGGACCATAACGTCGAATTATACCATGAGGTCCATTTTCGCCATGACAGAGTTTATATGTGAGCATAGAAATTAATAAACGTCGTTTACAAATAGCGGTAGACACGGATAAAAATCTTTAGCACCTCAGTAAAAAAACGCTAGTCAATCGAAATTAAAAATAAATGTCAACATTTAATTTTTCTGTTATGTCGCCCTACAAACTTCTGAATATATAAATGCCTCTGCCCCAATTTTTCTTCTGACTATACAAACTTTTGTTACCATATGAATTTTGAGGTCGACTATTCCTCAGCCTAAATAAATATAAAAAAGGAAAAAATATTAAAAATATCTCTAGAATCCTGTACTTTCGCACATGATTATGTTCGTTCTTCTCTATATATTTCGCTGCCATCTACATATATATTGAAGCCATCCCAATCTCTGTTCTTCCGAAACCAAAACAAAGAAACTCTTTCTTTATTCTTATTCAAACCAAAGCCAACACTTGACCTCTTGGCCTTCTTGCTCCGCCATCAAATACCTGAGCTCCGCTTATGCTCATCAACCTAAACCTGTAACCAGAACCGCTACCTATAGAATGCCTAAACTCGAGACCTGTAGCCTCCTTGTTCACTACTACCAGTCCCACCCATCTCTAGCTAGCCTGCTCTTTTCGTGCCCACCAACTGACCATCGAATCCGACTCCATCTTCAAGTTGATGTGTGAACAAGGATATGGGATGTGTGTAGAAGAAGAAGCCAAAGGGGATTTCGGTCAGATGCTGATATTTGGGGTGGGAAGCTTTGCGGTGGTGTGGAGCCGAAGTCGGAGGTCCATGAAGTGAGAGCGAGGGGATGGAGGAGTTGGGTCAGTGTAAGCTTAATGGTGAGTTCGCGCGCTGTAGGGAGAGAATGAATGCGTGAAGTATGCAAAAGTTCTGCATGGCATGGTTTCTTTTGAAGAAAAGGAGAAGAAGTAATAAAAAAGGGGAAAAGACGTGGAGGCTGCATGGCATGTGGGAATGAGGGTCGTAAAGGGGCATCCACGATTTGGAAAATTTGTAGCATAGTCGGGAAGAAAGTGTAAGATGTGGGAGATGATAGATGGGAAGCACATGTGTTTGTGATGGTAGGGGAAAGAGGGTTACTGTAACACCCCTAAGTCCCACATCGTGGAAGCCTGTGTTTAGTGGGTACTTATGCAGCCCAACTCTTACTAACGCCGAGGCCTTTTGAGAAACAAAACCCCACACCTATACGGTGGCTAAGTTGGGGACAATATCTTGCGTGAACGGAGGTGCGGGCTGTTACAGTGGTATCAGAGCCAATACCCAACCGGAATTGTGGCCCCTGTGTGGACCACAGCGCCTGGTTGAGGTGTTTGTAAGCCAATAGGGATGTTGGGCTCCGTAAAAGGGGAGAATGTAACACCCCTAAGTCCCACATCGTGGGAGCCTATGTTTAGTGGGTACTTATATAGTAGAGCACATCTCTTACTAACGTCGAGGCCTTTTGAGAAACAAAACCCCACACCTATACGGTAGCTAAGTTGGGGACAATATCTTGCGTGAACGGAGGCGCGGGTTGTTACAGTGGTATCAGAGCCAATACCCAACAGGAATTGTGGCTCCTGTGTGGATCACAACGCCTGGGTGAGGTGTTTGTGAGCCAATAGGGACGTTGGGCTCCGTAGGAGGGGAGAATGTTACACCCCTAAGTCCCACATCATGGAAGCCTGTGTTTAGTGGGTACTTATATAGTAGAGCCCATCACTTACTAACGCCGAGGCCTTTTAAGAAACAAAATCCCACAACTATATGGTGGCTAAGTTGGGGACAATATCTTGCTTGAACGGAGGTGCGGGCTATTACAGTTACAACAAAAAAAGGAGAGAAAAAAAATGTTGTTGTAGCGTTTTAACATTGGGGAAGAAGGTATCTGAGCTAACGAAGTAATGGGCCGCACGTTATAAAAATTAAAGAGGGATAAAAAGAAGTAATGTTGGCAGGCTTTGAATTTGTAGGCTCGGGCTTACTGAGAAAGAAAAAGAGAAACTCAAGTTGCAAAAGAAAACATGAAGAAGAAATAAAGAAAAGGGAGATCAGCTGGGTCTGCAGAAGCCGTGAATTAAAGGGGAAGATGGGGATCAGGTTCGTGTTGATTGAGAAACCATGTTTTTGTAATGATATAGGATTAACATTGACGGTAATTAAATTAATTAATTAATAATTAAGTTTGGTTTTAAAAATCATACGTATATAACTTATAATTGATATAACTTCTGAAAACGTGCACAAAATTCAATATAACATGATCCGTTGGGATCATGGCAACGGAGGCTACGCGATCAAGCTGGTTCGGATAGAAACGGATGCAATCAAATTTTTCATTTAATTTTAAGCGCCTATTTAAATATAAACGAAACAACGTTGAAATTCATCAATCAAAAATAAAGATGAGTTAACTCTCACACATTTCTGGAATCCTATGATGTGATTAAATTCATATTATTAAATTTAATAATTGATAATATATATATTGATTGATTGGATGTCTATTGTTGATGAATGGTTGGCGTTAATTATATTATCATCATTTAATATATTGAACTAAAAAATTATTTTATTATAAAATATTATAATGAACTGTGATGCAGGGAAGTACAGATTGGAGGGATCTGACCGGATTCCTCAATTGTTATGTGTGTTGTTTGTTTTTATATTCTCTAATTAAGAACTGATTGAACCCTAATCACATTGAAAACCTGTTTGAATTTTGACATTGAATTGAAATTCAAAGTTGTTGTGATTTGAAACAACAGATGGTATTGATTGAGGGATTGGCAGCAAATAGCCTAAAATCCACCCTATTGTTTGAACATTGATTTGTCGTTCGACAATTTAACGAAGTCAAGTTATAAAATTTATTTTATAACTGAAACAAGATTTTGAATTATATTGTATATATTACAATGAAGTTTTTAAAACATATCGATGTTATAAACTGATTTTTACAGAGTAATATAAAATGATTATATAATAAGGATTTGTTGCTTAAATAAGTTCTAAAAGCTATAATTAACCTACATGTTAATAATTTAAAATATTTTTTTAAGAAAATAATTAAGCAATATTATTATATTAATTTTATTAATCTAATAAGAAGGGTAACTGGAATGGGTTAACGAGTTAACCGATGGGTTTATGTTGAATAATTCAACTGTTTGATCAGAAGTGGTAATTAATTAATAATGTTTAAGTTTAATAAGATTTCTTCAATATAATTGATTTTTTTTAATGTTTAATTAGTTTATGTTATGTTCTAAAGTGATTTTTGATCCGAGGTTTAAAACGGTCTTTAGAAAGCATTTGGAAATATTTAATTCCGAATGGAATTGAATAACGAAAACCAAAAGTTGATATTAAGTGAAAATGATTAGTATAGACCAATATTTTTGGAAAGTAACGATATGGTTTATAAAACTGTATTTTAATTAAAGAAATAAGATTTGATTGATATTATGAATAAGATAGGTTTTTGAGTTATAGTCTCCTATATTTCTGAGACAAGAACGTTGTCAATCAAGTTTGAAAGGTAAATAAAATACCCCAACTTAGGCGACTTCATTATTATCGAAGAATAGAGTAGTTTGTGAAGAGAAGGAATTGATGGAGTTAGTTATTATTTCGATACAAGGATATTGCAATGATAGCTGGAAATTTTGAAATATAATTGCAACGATGGTTGCGTGATTTGAAATGTAAATAATATGACTGAGAGTTCGAAACTTTTGTTTCGTTTCGTGGAAGCTTTCGTAAATGGCAACAAAGTGCACCACTATCTTTCCTTTTCTTCAGCTCACAAACTAAACCTACCTATATTCGCCTCCCTCAACTCTCCAATCACCTCTATCTTCTAATCTTATCCTCGCTTTGCTTTCGTTAAGTGTGTAAGCTTCCATGAACCCTAATTTCATTTCAGATCTAAGCGCTTCCATGAAATTTGTTCTCAGATTTGAACCCTCTGCTCCCTTCAATCTCATCTCAGCCTTTCACTGACCCCTGTCTCCATTTTGTCATCGTCCTCTCACTTGGTGCCGTGGTTATTCCTGGCAAATGCTTGTGATATTATTTCTATTCAACTGATAAGTATAGTCTTGGTGAGGAGATCGACACCAACGCGAAGTTTACTGAAGCACACAACTCCACTCAGTTTTCTTGTCTTCGCTTCTTGGCCTTGGCCTGTGATGGTACATTTTCCTGTGTGGTCTTCAATGTTTTTTTAGTGATCATCTTGTTGGTATTCATGGTGTTGGTTATGCGTATTTGGGTCAGTTGTTGTGGCTTGAAACGTTTGGTTTTCACTTGATGTTCTGAATCTCAGACCATGATATTTTAGTTCCTTCTCCTGTTCACTATGACGTTGTTTATTTGTTTCATGGTGGTCTGGGGTTGTAACGAGTGGGTCATCATCTATGATTAATGGCAAAACATGAGATGCCAACAGCGCTGATTCTTGCTGTTTTTTCGTGGTGATGGTCTTCCCTGCTTGTTGCAAATCTAGGTCTAGTGTAGCAAGTAAAGCAGTAATTTTTTGTTGAGCAATTCTATATTGTGGTTGTTAATGGTTTGATGTGAGCGAGGTGAGCTGGTTCCTTTCTTATTCATCAAATATACAGCAAAATAGGAGATGCCATAGGTGCTCATCTTTTTGTTTCTACGATGAATCCCTTATTTTCCATCCTTTCCCATGTTATTACTAGTAAAGCCACTATGTCAGTTCAGCAGGTGTAACATGTGCACGTTCTTTGGCGTGATGCTTGAGAATTAGCAAGACACATTTTGTACCTCTGAAGTACAACACGATTTAACCTTTATACATTGAGTGGACTTGTAATATAACTTTTTGGATTCCTATATTATTTCTTAACAGTTCTCTACTGTTTATTTTTTATTCAAATGTAATCACTTCGTTTTGAAGTACATAATTTATTTTCTCTCCCTGCATGGAGAGATAGATCATAAGAGAATTTAATATTGTAGTCTAGTATTTAGCTAGCTTCAATGCTGTAAGCCTGATAGGTAGAGTGGACAAAACACTATAAACTCCGTAGGCAGTGGACGGTCCACCTTAAAAACTGAATTAGTTGATTGTAACCATAATCACCTGTACTATTCTGTATTTTTTATTATTGGTTATAATAAAAAGTTGTTTGCGGTCACTTAAAAATCGGCTGGCCTTGCCAAAAAAAAATGTAAATACTATGGCCAAGATCTTTAAATGTAAATAAGACCATTTGGTTTTAAGGTAAATAATATGGCCAAGATCTTTAAATGTAAATGGACCATTTAGTTTTAAGGTAAATAATTTGACATAGTTGTGCGTATAAGAATTTGTAATTGGTTTATACCCTTAAGTTATAATATATATCGAGATGCCCAAATTTTAGGAACACTAAGGCAATTTTTAAGAAAGTAAAGCAATATTTCCTATGGAAAGAATTTTTATGAAATGTGATAATGTTTTGGAATGAAGAGATATAAATAGGAGTCTTGGCAAATACGTTTATTCTTAAAGGTTAAGAATACGGTTTTATCAAGGCAAGTAATTGAGATCGATTTTTAATTGAAAAAAAATGAGTTTTTGGATTCGATAAAAGAGTTAATGGATGATTTTGAATATTAAGACCTAAGCTGCCAATGTACTTGACTATACTAGCTTAAATTTATTAGACACCAACTATCAATGAAATATTATTGGACCTTTTTGACGTGTTGTTTCTAAGAGTCCGGGATAGGAACTAGACCCAAAACCACTTCGAATCAACGTTGTGTACGAAACTGATCTGTCGGGATCTTTATAAAGATGGAGCATTGAAGACCATAGATCTTCATAAAACGGAAGAATTACTTAAAATCTCTAGCTCATCCCCAGAGATATATTGTGGTTTTGTCGTGGTTGGAATCTATGGATTGCAAGGACTAATCCCTATTGATCTATAGGGTGATTCCTATGATGCGGTAGGAGGATGTCTTCAGTTCATCCTGTTCTTGGATGACTTGTATGGATGAATGTTCGACAAAGTATTTCCTGAGGGTTGTGTACGTTGATTTTTACAAATATACCAAGTTTGGTAGTGGAGAAATTCACTTGCTTAACACTTAGAGTATATTTGTGGATGTCAATTAGTGATTTAACGGATCTGACGATGTGGCATTCAAAGTTAATGAGATGTTATCTAAAAGGTAAAACGTGACCTCAAGCCTCATCAATTGGGAAATGACCAAAATCGGGCCGGCAACATGGCTAGATGGGTAATACCCAAGCAGGGTGTTTTATCACCAATCTAGAGAAATTCCTTATTTGTTCTTCTTTCTCTTTTGTATCTCTACGGATGTACAATGGGCCCTTAAAACCATAGGGTGATAATACATTCGATACACTCAAGCTGAATGAGTGGTTGGTCATGTGTGGTCGGGTTGCAAGATGTTCTTGTTGAACCCCAGTGTATCCCCTCTAGAGTATATGTAACACCCCGTAGTTCTGTAACATTGAGTTTCACAAATTAAAGTATAATTAAATTTTAGAAGAAGAACTAAGGGAAACGGGTTATGCCATTGCGTTCGTCTCGAAATTGTGCTTGAGATAGAGTCCGAGTTTGCGTAAATCGGACTCCGTACGAAGGAGATATGACCTCCGGAAGTTTAAGAATTTATTTAAAATTCAAACAACACGAAAAGCTGATTCAAAATTCAAAAATAGGACCAGACCCGGGCTGGGAAGGAAAATTCCTGCCCAGGGCCCAGGTCGACCCTAGGGTCGACCATAATGTCGACCGGGGTGACCCAGGTCGACCATAAGATCGACCATAGTGTTGACCTGGTTGACCCAGGTCGACCATAGTGTCGACCCCCCCAGTCGACCTGGTCAGTTCTGGCTGGCCTGGTCTGTGTTCTAGTCGAATTTCTGGGCCTGGTCTTGTCACTAGGGCTGAGTTTTCTTCTTTTTATTGGCTCCTCTTTAGAATGGATGGCTTTGATTAAACCTGGCTTCATCGACGGCTCTAATTAACTTGCAACTCTATAAAAACACCCTAGGTCTCCAACTAAAATTCACACAAAAATAAGAACTAGAGCCGCCATGATGTCAGAAGAAAACAAAGGAGAGCCTCCGCTTGAAAAGAGACGAACAACGATTCAAGAAACAAAACTCTAATCTAATTTCTATGCAACGTTTTCTACTCCAAGGGAAAGCTTTGCAAATTCAGAATAACAGAAACCAGAAAACAAGTTTCAGCGCCCGTTGTAAGTATAGTGGTTTTCTGAATATGAATA
The DNA here is from genome assembly GCA_030737875.1 of Allium sativum. Taxonomy (NCBI): domain Eukaryota; kingdom Viridiplantae; phylum Streptophyta; class Magnoliopsida; order Asparagales; family Amaryllidaceae; genus Allium; species Allium sativum. The sequence continues at coordinate 470,036,433 of CM060913.1, read as the reverse complement.
GAAATTGCGATGTGATTCGATGTAAATGGAATTGGGGTTTTACTATCGTACAATATTGATGTAAATTCTATGTATTGCATTGATTATGTCATATTTTATATTGAGTGTTTGTGGCATAAATTGGTTGATGCGAACTAATTGACATTTGTATATGAAAATAAGTATCACTTGCAAGTTTGTAGTAAAAACTAGAATTGACATCTTTATATTATGTCGTTAACATAGTTAGCATATATTCTTTTTAGGCCTAAGTTGAGACTCATGTAAACATGTTCCAAGTTGAAACCTTTTATGCCTACACGACTCAAAACCTTTGTATACATTATTATGTTCATTTGCAAGTGATAATTGGGTTTACGCAAGTACCTTTTTGGTTACACGAATTATACTAGTTTCATATTGAAATAGGCTACTTGATGTAAAGTTAGTTTACACCTTTGGGTTATGTCAAAAAGGGGACATTTTTATGCTAGTTTGGTGTTTGACATTATGCCTAGTCATATGTGTATAAAACCATGTTTAAACAAGTCTAAGAGTACGCCATTTCATGTGACACCTATTATGCTATACCATGTTATATCTTTATAATAGTCCAGAATTTATGATTTACATGACACCTATCTAACTAGATCCAATATTCATGTGCAAGTTTGTGACATGTCATGCAATGTTATGATTCATGTTATGTGAGATCACCTTATTTATCTAGTTACACTTTTATGTCACACACTAATCGATAACAATGTTTAGGCCAAATTTCATAGTATAGGTTCATTGAACCTATGCTCCCTTCTTTACTTTGTTTATGGATTGGGCCTATTAGTGGGCCCAATATCTTCATACGATTAATATGAATAGTCGAGCGAGGGTAACATGGGACTAACTATTAAATTAAAGTATGTTAATATATCGGCGGGCCTAAAAACCATGAGATGATTTAAGGCCATAAATGATATAAATTATGTACCATTAGTTTGGAATAAAACATGTGACATGAAATATTTACATAAGTAAAAGTGTAAATCTAGAAAATATGAGTATGCTTAACCCGAGGTTGGATTGAGTTGTGACGTAAATCTGACCGGACCCGCCAGGCTGTCTAGTAGTCACAGCAATACCTATCCAATGAGGGTGGTTAAGCATTGAGCCCAATAATGACCCGAGGTTAGACTGAGCTACGGTGTAAACCTGCCCGGAACCGACCGGCACATCCAGTAACCATAGCAATATCTGTCTAATGTGAGTGGTCAGGTGCTCTAAGAGGCTAAGGACAGATGGTAGGGTTAAGTTAACTAAAAAACTTAACCAGCTTAACATGTTAACAAGACAAGACTTGTAGGGGTTAAGTAACTAAGAAAACACTTAACCAATTTAACATGTTAACTAGACTAGAAGGTGAGGTTAAGTAAATTCAGGACACTTAACCGTTATAACTTGATAATTAGATAAGTGGGTGAGGTTAAGTAAATTTAGAATACTTAACCATTATAACACGTTAGCTAGATAAGTGGGTAAGATTAAGTAAATACACTTAGCCAATTTAATATGTTAGCTGGACTAGATGTTAGGGTTAAGTAAACTTAGAACACTTAACCATCATAGTGTGATAAATTGAACAGGGTTAAGTTGAAACATGAAGGGACAATACCTAACTATTAGAACATTATAATTAAACAGATGTTAGGGTAAAGTTAACTAAGGGAACACTTAACCGTATAACATGTTAGTTAAAATAGATGCGCAAGGTTAGGTTAAAAAGGGACACTTAACCAATACAAGATGAATGGGTAGGGTTAAGTAATAAGAAATACTTAACCAATATAACTTTGTTTGTGATAAGGTTAAGTCAACACGGACTATTGATAACACTTAGCCAGTTTAATAGGACAAAGGAATGGGTTAAGCTAACTTGAATTGACTAATGACACTTAACCAATCCAACTTGACGAGAAAGAGGGCTAAATAGTAAACCCTGGATAAGAAACAATCAAGAATGTGAGCTAAGTTGAAATCCCCAGTTAAAGAAACTAAGTGATAAACCTTAGTTAACAAGATTTATGGGAAAAGAAACTAGGTGGTAAAACATAATTGAGAATAACTAAGTAAAAATTCTTAGTCAAGAAAACTGAGCCGGTCCATAATAGATGAATAACCTGATATGGTAGATCATCGCTTAAAAAGTACATGAGAAGGAGCAAACGTTTATCCAATTTCGAAAAAGGCTCCAGCGGACTGGGTTTAGAAGCACGTAGCTTCGGGGGGCGTGAGGGTACTCTTGGTATCCCTCTGTGAGGTTGCAGATGATCCGTCTGGGCTCACAGAGGTTAAGATCTGCGTCAGAAGAACCAAGGGTATGCCTTGGTTGCAATTTAAGGCAACCTAAACACTAGGATGGACCAGCGTGATTCGACGAGACCAGTAGCCCTGTGATAGCGACTCGTCGTCTACCTACCATCTTGAGTCAATCGTAGTACGCATGCGGAAAGGCAGAGAACTCCCGAAGACCATATACTTGCTATCTAGTTATGGGTGAGGCTGGCCAATACGAAAGTGGGCATAGGTGGCAGAAGTATAGTTCTCGTGCTTGATTTTCTTGGATTGCCTTTCATTAGTTGAGGGAGGGGTCACGTGGGGCCATAACCATTGGTAGAGAAACAGACCTTAGCATCTGCATCGGCAGATATCTGAAAGCTCCCGATCGAGTTCCGTGTTTTCAAGAATAGCCCTGCCTCGGGACTCGGGTCGCACATTTCAGGACATGTGCATCTAGACAGCGATAAACGATTCACAACACTTACGTGGGAAAGTTTAGGAACATATACCACTCTAGGTAGTGTGTCCTAGACTAAGGGCATCGTTCGCCAGATAGCATAATCCCTAGTGGACCTAGGTGGCATAAATCCTGAATCCGAGAAGTATTAGACAAGTCGCAAAAGCCCTAGTCGAATCTAGGGAACGCTCGATAGAAAACCCTAGATGAAATCTAGGTAATAAATAAAGGTGCGCCTGATGGCAACCACAGTTGCAGGGACTAGGATCACGTTATCATTTTATACAGATTACTAGTTGGATACTAGTTATGTAACAACCCGGAATTTTGGGGGTAAATTTAAAATTTATTTTGAGTAATTTTAATGATTTTTTGATATTTGAAATGATTTATTTAAAATAATAATGATTAAGAATTGAAGTTAGAATGAATAGTTTAATTTTAATTATAAAAAAAGAGTTAGAAATAGCGCGGTAGTTTGAAAAGTCAAACTTGAACTTTGACTGACCGTACAGGATGCAAAATTTAACGGATTTTAGTGAAACTAAAAATATTAGAATCTATTTAAAAATATCTTTCTAACGAATCCGAAAAATCGAAATTTCATAGCGGGAATCAAAAGTTATGCCCAGTTTAAAATTTAGAAAGGTCGCTATGAAATATATAAAGGTCAAAAATGCTACTTTTCACATACGAAGGAATTTGGACTCGAAACCACTTCCATTGAGTTCAGAATGACGTTTCTGCATTGGAAAACAGTAAACACTTCTATATTTTGAGTTTCGAAAATTATTTGTTTAAAAATGTATTTTTAATATTAAATATATTGGCCTTGAAAATAGTCATTTTTCAAACGACCTCCGTTTTCGACGAAACCACTTTTGTTGGAACCGGAATGTCATATTATTGCTAGGTTTCAATTTTCAGAATTTTTTGAATTAATATTTGAGCGTGGCGAAATAAAATGTGTTTTGACAATATTTAGTTAAATTTGAACGCCTTAAAAATAGTCATTTTTCAAAAAGTCTCAGAATTCGACGAAAATAATTTTGTTGGATTCGTATCGTCATAAGAAAGCTAAAAATATTTTTTTTAGAATTTCCTGAGGTCGTTATTGGCCCCGGCATATTTAAATATACAGTAGAAATTAAATTATTTATTTAATAATGCATTTTTAAATTAAAACCGAAAAAAAAACGTTATAGACATCAGAATTAGAGCCCGGGACATAGCCCATCGCGTTCAGGAGGCCTCAAAATGTTAAGATCGACAGTAAGCAGGCCCAAATCGGAGAAAGTCCAGATTTTTCACTTTATTACACGTAAAAAGAGATTAAGGATTAAAATATTATTAAAATATTCCGAAACCCTAATTTTAATGGCAGCAGCCGCCGTTTTCTGTGAATGGCTGGAAATCACCGAATTTCAAATGTTAAGATCTCTCAATTCGTTCAACGAAAATCGACGTATGATATACCAAATTGAAGAGAATTCAGAGAGCTTTCCATCCATACGGTCAAAATCGGGTTTTGGTTCATGGATTTCGCGAATTATAGTTCTGAAACGGCTGCGTTTTTTTGGTGGTTGGCGGGTCCTAGGGGGGCGCGAGTTGGTCAAGGGTGGGGTCCGCGGGGAGCTGGTGTCGTGGCGGTTCAAATGGAGGCGATGGATCGGCTGCTGGTGGTCGGACGGTGGTGCAAAGATCGGTCAAAGTTTTGAAGCCTATGGGTTCTCTAATTACATGAAAGGTGCGGCTAAAAACGTTGAGGAAGATGGAGGATTAAGGTGGGTTTGACTTTTGCCTAATTGCAGTTGACTATTAATTTAATATTTAATTTGTACAAACTTTAAAATGCGATAACTTTCTCGTACGTGGTCCGTTTATCGAACCGTCAGTTGCGTTGGATTCATCTTTCCGAGACGATGGCGCAGACCAGAGCTGAATCTGAGACAGTCAAATTTTCAGCAAAAATCAATGTGAGAATTTCTAATTTTAATTAATTAAATTAATTATTTTATCGCTGTTAGATAATTGTTTGCATCTTATTTAATTAGATTTAAGCTGTGATGAATTGTGGTTGTGGTTCTGATGAATTGGATTGTATTGTGTTGTTTAGATCTGTTGTTGTGTTATTTTGATCTGATGAATACAATAAAAATCATCATGTTTTGCAAGGTGGATTAAACTAGAATTTTTAATCCAATTTAATATACTATCTTGTTTGGGATTTAGATCATGTTAGAATCTTTAATCCAAATAAAATGTCATATTTTGTCATGTTTACCTTATGGACATTAAACTGATAAATATAACACCTTATATTTTGTTGTGTTGGAATTGACGACGAAATCAAATTATACTTTGTTGTGTTGGAATTGACGACGAAATCAAATTATATTTTATTGTGTTAGAATTGACGACAAGACAAAATTAACAATTTGTGTTAATTAGGTATGTAAGACAGAATTTACATTTTCTATGTAAATAGAATTAAAGAGAGAAAATTTACATTTTATGTAAATTGAATAATTAGAAAAGAAATTTACATTTATGTAAATAAGATAATTGAAAAGAAAAATTTACATTTTATGTAAATAAACTATTGATTTACATTTTATGTAAATTGATCAAATAGAAGGAAGAAAATTTACATTTTATGTAAATGGACAAATAAGAAGGTTAAGAAGGATTTAACATAAATTTTTTTTTTTATGTTAGGAAGAAATGTTTGGGAAGATTTAACATAGAATTTTTTTTATGTTAGCAAGAAAAGAAAATAGAAAGACAATAGAAGTTACACTTTATGTAATATGTTATATTAGAAATAGAATTTACATTTTATGTAAATTATAACATTAGATAGAAAAGTACATTTTATGTAAAATGAGATAATAGACAATTAAAATTATATTTTTATTGTAATGTGAATTATAAAAAAAGAGTGAACTAAAATTATACTTCTCTATCAAATGTAAAAGAATGATAAAAATATTCATTTTTATCAAATGTAAAAGAAGGACAAATACAAAGAATGAAATAAAACCTTCATTTTATGAAATAAAAAAAAAGGGTAAAATATTATATTTTATGTGATTAAGATTTAAAGAAGGAAAGTTACATTTATGATGTAATTAGGAAAAAGGAAAATTTACATTTATGATGTAATTAGATAAAAAGAACATTTGTTCATATTTTTTTCTTCTTGTTATTAAAAAGAACATTTGTTCATATTCTCTTTTGTTGTTAAAGAAGAACATGTTTGATCATATTCCTTTTGTCGATAAAAAGGAACATTTTGTCGCTATTTCTTCTTAATGGTAAAAAGGAACATTTTTGTCGCTGATTCATTTTAACGTTAAAAAGAATCATTTTTATTGTTATTTCTTTTCAATAAAAAAAAAATCCTTTTTGTGTCATGCTAGTTTAGATAAAAGTAGACACCTTTTTAGTCCCAAAATTGATGAATTAAAGAGTTGCATTGTTTACTTACATTTTTGAAAAAAATATGAATTTAGCAGTAGCATTTTTACTTACCTTTTAGATGTAAGTAAAAGCATGTTTTGAAGAGTCATATTTTTATTTGCATGTCAGATGTAAATAAAAGTATAAATTGGAATGTTTATATTTTTATCAATATTTTGATGCGGTAAAAGAGAAATGTTGATATCACATTTTTATCGATATTTCTGGTGCGATAAAAATAGCGATGTTAACGTTTCATTCTTATTGTCATTTGAGTTACGATAAAATGAATACATTTCAAAACTGCATTTTTGCAGCATTTCTTTTTGTTAATAAAAAGTTCATTGTTATGCTGCATATAAAGAAGATATATTTATTTGGTAATGTCATGTATTGCATATGAAGAAAATATGTTATTTGTTATATACTGCATATGAAATGAAATGCATGGTTAAGATCATATTTTTATCAATGGAAAATGGTAGCGATAAAATTTACAATTTTTATTATGTAAAACAAAAATATGAACTCGCATTTTAAATAGAATTTGTGTTTTATATGTAAACAAAAGTAGGAATGTGCATTGATAATAAAGATTACATTTTTATTATGTAACTTAGAATGAGAACTTGCATTGCAAATAAAAATTACATTTTTATTTGAACTAAATTTATGATATTTGCTTTGCAAATAAAAATTACATTTTAACTATGATGTGGAATTGGCATTGAAAATAAAAATTATATTTTTATTTGTAACTATGGTATGAAATTTGGCAAGCGAACAAAATTTACATTTTTATATGTAACTATAATTGAGAATTTGCACTGTAAATTAGAATTACATTTTTATTATGTAATTAAGGTATGATATTACCTTTTAAATTAAAATTATATTTTTATGACGTCACCTAGGAATAGAATTTACATTGCCATTCTAAATAGTCAAGATCATTTTGGTTTTACAATTGAAAGAGATAAGAAAAATTATTATTTTTGTTTGGCATTTAAAAGAATAGCAAAATTATTATTTTTGTTATATTGAAATTAAACAAACAAAAATATATTCATTTGTATAGAAATGAAGTGGACACCAAAATATGCATGTTTGTTGTAATGGAAATGAAACATAAAAATACTTATTTTTGGTTGTAATTGGAATGATACACAAAACATACATTTTGTGTATAGTATATTTATGGAAAGTGGAAAATAAAAAAAATAATAAACAATGTTGCGTGTGATGATATATATATCAATATTGGATATAAATAAGAAGATTTGTTGTTAGCAAAATATAGTAAAATGAAATGGACGAGGAATTATATTTATATAAATTATATATATATATAAATTAAAAGTACTGGAATCGAGCGTGGTAGTTCACATTTTAGAATCGTGCTTTTAATTGATTATACCGTATGATCCGACCGACGGATTTTCCCAAAACTGAAACCGATAGGTTCGCCTTGGGAAGATCTTTCTAATGATATGAAGTATATTAAAATCCAACGGTTAGATTTAGAGAAACGTGTAAAACAAATTTCGGTAAAAACAGCGCCATTGTCTCCTGTTTGTATGAAGTGTTGCTAAATAGAATTTAATTATTTTTATATAAATAAAAATAAAGACTGATCGTTATAAATTAATATTAACGATATGAATTTGTTTTCAAATTTATATATGCGAGAATTATTTGGAAAGTCCGAGTTTACTCTCATTCCAAATAATGATACGACGTTCGAAGAGTTGAAGACGGTGATTGAAGGCTGACGATCTTCACATCGAATGAGTGTGTTGCTATTGAGACCCATGATGGGAGTAGCTACCTTGAAGGGGCGACTGTAGTAGCCGCCCGGACGTAGTGTTGATTGCACGGTTTTGGCTTTCGCTCAAACCCAGAGCATAAGCGCGTAAATGGATTGTATGTCTGACGTTGTATTCCTTTATACTGTATTCATTGATCTCTGCTAAACATATATCTGCTTGGTGTTTTACACCCTTCTCTGAGACGTACGAGCTTAGAGGTTATATGTTGGTAGAAATCAATGGTACGGTATGGATTGATGATGTGGCATGCTAAGATGCATATGATCAAGGCTTTGTTGAAAAGCAGGCCTTGTGGGATGATCAAAGCATAGCCTGTTTATGCATAGCTTTGTGTATAGCGCGACTTCACGAGCCTCACACATCGGCGGAGTCTAAAACGGGAGAAGGGAACACAGGGAGAGCAGCACGTTTCTTTCTAGCTAGAGTGGTGTCAGTGACCTACCAGCCCTGACATTTTACTTATGTGGATGATGGAATGAGGCGCCTCGGATGATAGGTCCTATAGGACCGGGAAACGTGTGTTCAGGTATAACTAATCCGCTAAGCTGTATTTGTGGACCGGCCCTGCAACTATCCAAGGGTTCTCCGTGGGGAATCCTGAGACATTAGCTAGAGTGTCTCGAATCGGTAGGAGCTCCTCCCTAGCCTTGACTCAGATGGAAATCCAAATTCCAAATACGACCTTACGGATTTGATTGTATTACTAGTACGGAGGCATAGCATATGGTACCTATGCTTCCTAGGATTGATACATTTACTTTGGAATGTTTTAAAACATATACACACTAATAATAATATCGTTTTTATCGTATCAAGCATGTTTGACCATTATAAGGTAAAACCCTATCCTCCGGTTTGCGTTGCATTGTGTGATGGGACTTGGGTCTTATGATGGTTTCATTTTTCTACGAAGCATTGCGTTGTTTTGACGATTTACTTAAATTATGCACGGCAATCCAATGGAATAAAACCCGTTCCGCGTTAGCGGCGTGGTCCTTGGATTTGCCTTATTACTATTAGTTATATTAGTTAAGAATTCTCACACCAGTCCCACGACTGACCCGTTGTTTGTTTCCACTTTTGCAAACTCGGGTGCCCTCTTTTCTACACGGGCAGTCGAGTAACTTTTTGCAGATATTTATCTCTTTTGCAGGATCCTGGATTTAAGCTCAAAGCTGTGTCTAGAGCATAGAAAAGTCTTCCGCTGTCTTAGTTATTTTATTTCCGCTGCACTGTATTAAAGTAATGTAAAATTATCTTCCGCTGTAAATTTATTTAATGTACTCTGATATATATTATGTACTCTGATGTAACATTTACTATGATGTTATAAAAGTCTGCTGTTGTTATTCTGATGTTGTTGTATTCCCAAAGTTAAAGTATTCGTGGATTTCCAACTTTTGGGTCAGACTTGTGTGGTTTATGGTCGATTCAAAGGACGGGAATTTATGGGTCTTTACAAGTTAGGTGGTGCAGAGATTAGTATGGGGTGCGATAGTAATTTCGATTCTAAACTGCTTTGCCTTAGTTTATAGTATTTTCCCATTTTCAGTTTATGTCTGTCATGTCCTTTTCCTTGTTCATACACCGATACACCACTAGACTTGCCAGGCTTTACGTCTGACTCTATGTTTTCTTTCGTCTTCTTTTCTTCCGTTCCCCCCCCCCAAGGTAGTCAGGGAGGGAATAGCTCAGATTTGTATGGACCTGTTACTCTTTCCAAGCTTGAAGACTCTTTGATGTGCTGCTTTGGACTCTCTTTTCCACCGCTATGGCTGGCTAATGTTTATTTGGGGAATATCATTGTATATTTATGCTTCTTTATTTTGTGAAACAAGATAGATAACTTGTTGTTGGAAAACAATCTTTGTACAAGCTGTTATAAATGAAATAAAGTTTTATTCACTTTTCCGCTGCTTTATTTATCTATCTTGTAATTTATCTGCATCTTTTACCTATAATACTTCACAGAACTTAGTGCATTCCCCTTGTGAGTGACTCAAACGGATGTGAAGTGTTACACGTGGTATTAGAGTTGAAGGTTACCGGAACAGATAAAAGGTTTGAAAATTATTTTCAAAACGGTTTTAAAAAGAAGCATTTTCAAAAGAAAAGTTTTGGTTTAAAGGCATATTCCCCAATGCCATACACACTATCTTCTGATTCTCTATTTGAATTCTTGTCCGCTTCTCTCTTGAGTCTTCGGGGCTCCTGGCTTTCTGGGAGGTAACCTCATCGAAGGGAGAAGTAGTGCTCGACTTCCATCTATAGCCATAATAGTTTCACCTGCGGCTAGTTTTCTTTCAAGCTCTATAGGGTTTTCTATACGATGGAGGCAGCTTTCGAGAGATTTGTCAACATGATTACACAAGGAAGAGGATGAGGAGTTTGGCTAAGGGGCACAACCCAAGGATGAGGAATTCATGGATATGGACTTGGCTCATGAAGAAGGAAGGAATCATAAAACCTAAGATAAGAAGAAGTAGCTTTTCTATGATATAATAGGGCATATAATTAAGGACAAGGGCAAGGACGAGGGAAAGGATTTTCAGGTGGACGAGTGCGTGCTTTCACCACCAGAATAACTGGGAGAGAGATGGTAAAAGTCTCCATTGGAAAAGTTTAGCTTTTCATTTGATCAACCTGTTAGTACTCTTTTGATCTTAATGCTTCGCATTCGTTTATACCTGCTTCCATAGTTCAGTCTCTGCACCTAGGTACTTGTACAGTGGACGATCCCAATTAGTATTAGATCCAAATTGGTGGTTCGGCCCGTTTACCTTTGGTTTGTAGGGATTTGAGAACGGCCACACTAAGTGTTGAGTTTAAGCATAATATTTTGGTTCCATGGGCCGTGAGTTGATCCTAGGCCTGGGTTGGTTGGCTAGTAATTCTGAAAGTTAGACTTTTTGACTTGCCTTGGAAATACCCTCGAGATTATGTGATCCTAAAAGGATCAGTTAGGCTTAGCTATCTAGAATCGCTTGATATATTTATCGACGATTTGCAATCCGTTAGAATAGTCCATGAGTACCTAGATGTTTTGATTAGGTTAGGGGTTTACCCCTAAAATGCGGGATAGACTTCCGCATATATCCAGTTGACAATGAAAAGTCAGCTATCCGATCAATGACAGTTTTGGAAATGGAGGTCAAGAAGCTTCACAATCGTGAAGATTAACTAGGTAAGGTACAGTACAAAGAAGCTCAAAAAGATGCGACATAGAAGGCTGAAGACTAGATACGTGCATCGTACCCTCTTTCTTAAGGGTATATATATCCTTTCTCTAGGAGTTTTATGCCTACTTATTTCTAGCTTTTAAGGTATATCCTCTAGGACGTATCATCGATACTTAGGTAGAAGCCAATGGATGTAAACATGTATTTGAAACATGTTATGATTGATGGTTGCAAGTGGTTGCTCGTGGATGCATATACACACCATATGCGTCGGAACGACTTAGTCACTTTCATATTGCATTTGTATATTTGTATTTGCATAACGGATTTAACTTGATATGTTATCATATGGATGTTGCACATGGATGAATGGCTATGCATACATGTAGTATTTACATAATTAGGGATGCTTGCATACATGATTGGACGCATGGCACTGACATAATTCGCATTAAGGAGGTCAACTGAATCAGTAGACCGCCTGATTTTGCATTAGATAAAGACATATACACACACTATGCATATGAACATGAAAGCATTAGAAATATTTTTAAGGACAATGAATGCCTATGATTGAATGGTTTAGTAGATAGGTGATTGGGTGGTAGGACACATTCTTCCTAACTTAAAGATTTCGGGGACGAAATCCTTTTAAGAGGGGGAGAATGTAACACCCCGTAGTTCTGTAACATTGAGTTTCAAAAATTAAAGTATAATTAAATTTTAGAAGAAGAATTAAGGGAAACAGGTTGCGCCATTGCGTTCGTCTCGAAATTCTGCTTGAGATAGAGTCCGAGATTGCGTAAATCGGACTTCGTACGAAGGAGATATGACCTCCGGAAGTTTAGGAATTTATTTAAAATTCAAACAGCTCGAAAAGCGGATCAAAATTCAAAAATAGGACCAGACCCGGGCTGGGCAGGAAAATTCCTGCCCAGGGCCCAGGTCGACCCTAGGGTCGACCATAGTGTCGACCTGGGTGACCCAGGTTGACCATAGGGTCGACCATAGTGTCGACCCCCCTCCCCCCGTCGACCTGGTCAGGTCTGGCTGGCCTGCTCTGTGTTCTGGTCAAATTTCTGGGTCTGGTCTTGTCACTAGGGCTAAGTTGTATTCTTTTTATTGGCTCCTCTTTAGAACGGATGGCTTTGATTAAACCTGGCTTCATCGACGGCTCTAATTAACTTGCAACTCTATAAAAACTCCCTAGGTCTCCAACTAAAATTCACACAAAAATAAGAACTTGAGCCGCCATGATGTTAGAAGAAAACTAAGGAGAACCTCCGCTTGAAAAGAGACGAACAACGATTCAAGAAACAAAACTCTAATCTAATTTCTACGCAACGTTTTCTACTCCAAGGGAAAGCTTTGCAAATTTAGAATAAAAGAAACCAGAAAACAAGTTTCAGCGCCCGTTGTAAGTATAGTGGTTTTCTGAATATGAATAGAAATTGCGATGTGATTCGATGTAAATGGAATTGGGGTTTTACTATCGTACAATATTGATGTAAATTTTGTGTATTGCGTTGATTATGTCATATTTTATATTGAGTGTTTGTGGCATAAATTGGTTGATGCGAACCAATTGACATTTGTATATGAAAATAAGTATCACTTGCAAGTTTGTAGTAAAAACTAGAAATGACATCTTTATATTATGTCGTTAACATGGTTAGCATATATTCTTTTTAGGCCTAAGTTGAGACTCATGTAAACATGTTCCAAGTTGAAACCTTTTATGCCTACATGACTCAAAACCTTTGTATACATTATTATGTTTATTTGCAAGTGATAATTGGGTTTACGCAAGTACCTTTTTGGTTACACGAATTATACTAGTTTCATGTTGAAATAGGCTACTTGATGTAAAGTTAGTTTACACCTTTGGGTTATGTCAAAAAGGGGACATTTTTATGCTAGTTTGGTGTTTGACATTATGCCTAGTCATATGTGTATAAAACCATGTTTAAACAAGTCTAAGAGTACGCCATTTCATGTGACACCTATTATGCTATACCATGTTATATCTTTATAATATCCAGAATTTATGATTTACATGACACCTATCTAACTAGATCCAATATTCATGTGCAAGTTTGTGACATGTCATGCAATGTTATGATTCATTGTTATGTGAGATCACCTTATTTTTCTAGTTACACTTTTATGTCACACGCTAATCGATAACTATGTTTAGGCCAAATTTCATAGTATAGGTTCATTGAACCTATGCTCCCTTCTTTACTTTGTTTTATGGATTGGGCCTATTAGCGGGCCCAATATCTTCATACGATTAACATGAATAGTCGAGCGAGGGTAACGTGGGACTAACTATTAAATTAAAGTATGTTAATATGTCGGTGGGCCTAAAAACCGTGAGATGGGTTAAGGCCATAAATGATATAAATTATGTACCATTAGTTTGGAATAAAACATGTGACATGAAATATTTACATAAGTAAAAGTGTAAATCTAGAAAATACGAGTATGCTTAACCCGAGGTTGGATTGATTTGTGACGTAAACCTGGCCGGACCTGCCCGACTATCCAGTAGTCATAACAATACCTATCCAATGTGGGTGGTTAAGCATTGAGCCCAATAATGACCCAAGGTTAGACTGAGCTACGGTGTAAACCTGCCCGGAACCGACCGGAACATCCAGTAACCGTAGCAATATCTGTCTAATGTGAGTGGTCAGGTGCTCTAAGAGGCTAAGGACAGATGGTAGGGTTAAGTTAACTAAAAAACTTAACCAGCTTAACATGTTAACAAGACAAGACTTGTAGGGGTTAAGTAACTAAGAAAACACTTAACCAATTTAACATGTTAACTAGACTAGAAGGTGAGGTTAAGTAAATTCAGGACACTTAACCGTTATAACCTGATAATTAGATAAGTGGGTGAGGTTAAGTAAATTTAGAATACTTAACCATTATAACATGTTAGCTAGATAAGTGGGTAAGGTTAAGTAAATACACTTAGCCAATTTAATATGTTAGCTGGACTAGATGTTAGGGTTAAGTAAACTTAGAACACTTAACCATCATAGTGTGATAAATTGAACAGGGTTAAGTTGAAACACGAAGGGACAATACCTAACCATTGGAACATGTTAATTAAACAGATGTTAGGGTTAAGTTAACTAAGGGAACACTTAACCGTATAACATGTTAGTTAAAACAGATGGGCAATGTTAGGTTAAAAAGGGACACTTAACCAATACAAGATGAATGGGTAGGGTTAAGTTATAAGAAATACTTAACCAATATAACTTTGTTTGTGATAGGGTTAAGTCAACACGGACTACTGATAATACTTAGCCAGTTTAATAGGACAAAGGAATGGTTTAAGCTAACTTGAATTGACTAATGACACTTAACCAATCCAACTTGACGAGAAAGAGGGCTAAGTAGTAAACCCTGGTTAAGAAACAATCGAGAACGGGAGCTAAGTTGAAATCCCCTGTTAAAGAAACTAAGTGATAAACCTTAGTTAACAAGATTTACGGGAAAAGAAACTAAGTGGTAAAACATAATTGAGAACAACTAAGTAAAAATTCTTAGTCAAGAAAACTGAGCCGGTCTACAATAGATGAATAACCCGATATGGTAGATCATCGCTTAACAAGTACATGAGATGGAGCAAACGTTTATCCGATTTCGAAAAAGGCTCTAGCGGACTGGGTTTAGAAGCACGTAGCATCGGGGGACGTGAGGGTACTCTTGGTATCCCTCTGTGAGGTTGCAGATGATCCGCCTGGGCTGACAGAGGTTAAGGTCTGCGTCAGAAGAACCACTGGTATGCCTCGGTTGCAATTTAAGGCAACCTAAAGAATAGGATGGACCAGCGTGATTCGACGAGACCAGTAGCCATGTGATAGCGACTCGTCGTCTACCTACCATCTTGAGTCAATCGTAGTACGCATGCGGAAAGGCAGAGAACTCCCAACAGACCATATACTTGCTATCTAGTTATGGGTGAGGCTGGCCAATACGAAAGTGGGGCATAGGTGGCAGAAGTATAGTTCTCGTGCTTGATTTTCTTGGATTGCCTTTCATTAGTTGAGGGAGGGGTCACGTGGGACCATAACCACTGGTAGAGAAATAGACCTTAGCATCTGCATCGGCAGATATCTGAAAGCTCCTGACCGAGTTCCGTGTTTTCAAGAATAGCCCTGCCACGGGACTCGGGTCGCACATTTCAGGACATGTGCATCTAAACAGCGATAAACGATTCGCGACACATACGTGGGAAAGTCTAGGAACATATACCACTCTAGGTAGTGTGTCCTAGACTAAGGGCATTGTTCGCCAGGTAGCATAATCCCTAGTGGACCTAGGTAGCATAAATCCTGAATCCGAGAAGTATTAGACAAGTCGTAAAAGCCCTAGTCGAATCTAGGGAACACTCGATAGAAAACCCTTGATGAAATCTAGGTAATAAATAAATGTGCGCCTGATGGCAACCACAGTTGCAGGGACTAGGATCACGTTATCATTTTATACAGATTACTAGTTGGGACACTAGTTAGGTGGTGCAGAGATTAGTATGGGGTGCGATAGTAATTTCGATTCTAAACTGCTTTGCATTAGTTTACAGTATTTTCCCATTTTCAGTTTATGTCTGTCATGTCCTTTTCCTTGTTCATACACCGAAACACCACTAGACTTACCAGGCTTTATGTCTGAATCTATGTTTTCTTTCGTCTTCTTTTCTTCCGTTCCCCTCCCCCCCAGGTAGCCAGGGAGGGAATAACTCAGATTTGTATGGACCTGTTACTCTTTCCAAGCTTGAAGACTCTTTGATGTGCTACTTTGGACTCTCTTTTCCACCGCTATGGCTTGCTAATGTTTATTTGGGGAATATCATTGTATATTTATGCTTTTTTATTTTGTGAAATAAGATAAATACTTTGTTGTTGGAAAACAATCTTTGTACAAGCTGTTATAAATGAAATAAAGTTTTATTCACTTTTCCGCTGCTTTATTTATCTGTCTTGTAATTTATCTGCATCTTTTACCTATAATACTTCACAGAACTTAGTGCATTCCCCTTGTGAGTGACACTAACGGATGTGGAGTGTTACAGTATACTGATCGGAAGGTGGTCATACCTTGTCATAGTTGGAATTCATTCTCCAATAAGAGCCCCATGGTTTTTGATTATATAATGAATATGTAGAGCGTGAGATGCAAGCGTTCTGTTATATGGTTATTTATTTTTGATTTGATAGACACTATTATAATATCACTGGATTTTGATATATCAAAAATGTTTTGGATTATAGTTAGGTAAAAAACGTCTGTGTTTATTAGTGGGTTGGTCTTACTGTTTTCCTTTCTTTCAAAATTGTTTCCTAAAGTTAAGCATGTTGTTTGTCATGTGAATTTATCATTGATAGTATTCCAGACAGATCCGGGTGAATTTTGCTTTGCTTCAAATGTGCTCGGGTCAGACCAAGTATATTTCCGGGTTAGGTATCGCTTGGAGTTCCAGAAGAGGGGCTGGAGTCTAAACGTATATCCATATTTTTCTGGTAATAAATATTTCCTATGTATGTGTTGTAATGATCTGTTGTATACTACAATGTTGTAGTTATATATGTACACAGTTTCTTTTGTAAATCATTTGATATAATATATTTTGTCCATTCCGCTGTGAAACTCTGATCTTCTTATTTTAATATTTCTTTCTTTCTTCTCTCATCCTCTATTTTCTTTCTCATAACTATCCGTTTTTGCGTTCACTTTGGGTTCGATGCAAGTGTAATTAGTCAACTCAAAGGGTACGGAAAAGTGGGTCGTTATAGGTGCTATCAAAGCTGATGGTTGAGTAGTAACCTTGGCTCTGTGGCGTAACTCAATAAAGATAGGGTTAGTAATACCCTAGATTGAGCTTGAGTGAATATATACGAGAGAGAGTATTTGTAGATTTGAATAAAAAAAAGGTTTTATATTATTGGTTGATCTATTGAGTGGCATATAAATTCCAAATCGATGCTTTAGCTGACGTGGTCGGTAGAGATTTATCGACACTTAAATGAGGCAAATTAAAATAATATTGTTTTAAAAGGTTGGTAAATGAAATATTTTTTTCCCAAAATTTTATTATGATATAAAGGGAAATTTTTTTGAAAATTATTAACGTGACTGGTTGTTATTATTATTATAATCAAATGAGACTATAATAGGGAGATAGTTATTTATAACCAGATTGAATTTGTATATAATCAAATATACAAATAAGTTAAATTAAAATTAGATTCAAACCAGTATTAAGAATTTAAATCCCGGATATTTGTGAAAATATTTTCTAAGGTATTGCAAAGCAATATAGTATTACTTTGGAAGGTTATTAGATAAAAAAATCATTTTTTTAAAAAACAAATTTTAAAAGTGATTTAAGCACTGAAATCACTTCAGTGGCTGGAAAATAATTCTGATAATGGATTGCAGGATTATCGGTATTTATTTTCAAGTTTTTAAGTGATGGATTGCTACCCTTGTAAAATTCGTTAATGGAAATTTGTTTGAGAAAGCAAATTTAAAAATTCAATTACTATGAATTAAATATAAAATTTTAACTTATGTAAGTTAAAATTAAAAAAGTCAATAAAAATTTAACTTGTGAATAAATCCTAAGTAAAATATTTTGAAATTAGTTTAATTATATAGTTGAAATATAGTGGTTGGATATGGATGTGAGTTGAACAATAACCAATGAATGGATAAATTCAAGTATAATGAAATCAGAATGATATTGGTTATAATTTGTGTGAATTGGATGGTAAGAAAATTTGTTTGGAATATATAATATGGATATTTGAACCAATTGACATGATTTTGAGAATAATGAAGTTCATTTGAGGTGAGAGCAAGTGTAGAGCTAATATTGATTAAATTCTGGAGCTGATTGAATCCAGTTGATTAGAGCTGCATAATAATTGAGCAAGCTCGATTATAGTTTACCGCTTATCGCATAATAACGCTCCCAAAAAGTGTTCCAGAATTTTTGGAATTTGTTTTCTATAAAAATTAAATTATTTTTCAATCAAAACTAATTGTTTTGGTTTAAAAAGTGGATATGGAGTTTTTAGCTAATTGGATTTTGGAAAAAATTACCGGGTTGTAGCATTTTTCCTACCATAGTAATTTCAGGAATGAAATTATTTTAAAGGGGAAGGAATGTAACGACCTAGGTTTTTAACCATTTTATTTAATATTTTAAATGGTTTAAATGTTGTTTTAGAACTTAATTTAGTGGTTTTGAATATTTTATTAATATAAATAGTATAATGATAATAATTTAATTCTGAAATTGCCAGAGTTAGTTAAGTTTGTTGTATAGCGAAAATTGGACAATATAGTAATATTTATTTTAGTTTTTTTTTTTTGAATTATACTCACATATTCGTTCATTAAACGATGTTAAACATTTAATTCATAATTTAATTATAAAATGAGCTGCAGCGGCGTGGTAGTTCTTAATATTATGTTTTGAACTTTAATCGGTTGTACAAAATCCAGTATAAGTTGGATTTCTTCAAAACAAAAAACATATGAATCTATTGGATAGTATTTTTATAATGGAAGAGAAAAATCGAGTTTTCATGTCGTAGATTTTGTTTTATGACCAAATCGTATTTTCAAATAGTCGTTACGGAATTCATTTATAAATTGTAATGATTTATTACATAAAATAAAAGGGTTTATAACATATTGAATATTGATTTGGCTTGGAATTCAACTCGGAGTATTTTATTTTGAAACTGTATGAAATTCTTCTCAAGTATGTCCGATTATAATACTATATTATTATATTGAGGTATTTTAAAATTTATTTTAATTAAATTGGACCCGTAAAAAGGGACTTTATTCAAACAACCTCTGTTTTCGACGAAACAAATTTTATTAAAACCGCAATAGCTAATTATTGCTAGATTTCAAGTTTTTCAACAATTGGAGTTATTTTGTGAGCACAGAAAAATTAAATGCTAATAAATTGGTAATTTGGACATGAATGAACATAGTTTTTGCAAACAGACTTGGTTTTTGATGAAACAAATTTCATTAGGACCGTAACATCGAATTATACTATGATGTCCATTTTCGACACAAATGGAGTTTATATGTGAGCATTGAAATTAATAAACATCGTTCATAAATAGCGATAGACAAGGATAAAAAATCCTTGGTCACCTCAGTAAAATATCACTAGTCAAATCAAAATTAAAAATAAAAATAAACGTTAACACTTAATTTTTCTATTCCCCAGCACTGCAAACTATTGAATATACACATGCCACTACCCAAAATTTTCTTCTGAATATACAAACTTATGATTTCTGAGGTTGGTTATTCCTCGGCCTAAATAAATATAAAAATATATTAAAATATTAAAAATATCTCTAGAATCCTGTATGTTCGCACATGATTCTATTTGTTCTTCTCTACATATGTCACTGCCATCTACATATATATTGAAGCCATCCTGATCTTTGTTCTTCCAAAACCAAAACAAAGAAACTCTTTCTTTATTCTTATTCTAACCAAAGCAACCACTTGACCTCTTGGCCTTCTTGCTCCGCCATCAAATACCTAAGTTCCACCTATGCTCATCCACCTAAACCTGTAACCAGAACTTCTACCTGTAGAATGCCTAAACTCTATACCTGTAGCCTCCTCGTTCACTACTGCCATTCCCACCCATCTCTAACTAGCTTGCTCTTTCCGCGCCCACCAACTGACCATCGAATCTGACTCTAACCTCGAGTTGTTGTGTGAACGAGGATGTGGGCTATGTGTAAAAGAAGAAGCCAAGGAGGGATTTTGGTCAGATGTTGATATTTGGGGCGGGAAGCTTTGTGGTGGTCTAGAGCCAAAGTCGGAGGTCCGTGAAGTGAGAGCGAGGGGATGGAGGAGTTGGGTTGGTGTAAGCTCGATGGTGAGTTCGCACGTTGTAGGGAGAGGATGAATGCATGGAGTATGGAGAAGTTCTGCATCTCATGGCTTCTTTTGAGGAAAAGGAGGAGAAGTAATAAAAAGGAAAAAAGGGAAAAGACATGGAGGCTGCATGGCATGTGGGCAGCCATTATTTGGAAAACCTGTAGCATCGTCGGGAAGAAAATTTACGATGTGGAAGATTATGGATAGGGAGCACGTGTGTTTGTGATGGTGGGGGAAAGTGGGTTACAGCAAAATAAGGAGAGATAAAATTTTGATGTAGCGTTTTAACACTGGGGAAGAAGGTATCTGGCCTAACGAAGTAAATGGGCATCATGTTATAAAATTAAAGAGGCACAAAAAGAAGTAATGTTGGCAGACTTTGAATTTGTAGGCTTGGGATTATTGAGAAAGAAAGAGAGAAAATCAAGTTGCAAAATATAGGAAAAAACAAGAAGAAGAAATAAAGAAATGGGAGATCGCCTGGGTCTGTAGAAGCCACGAATTATAGGGGAAGAGGGGGATTGGGTTCATGCTAATCGAGAAACCGCGTTTTTATAATGACGTGAGATTAACTTTGACGGTAGTTAAATTAATTAATTAATAACTAAGTTTGGTTTTAATAAATCATACATATATAAATTGTAATCGATATAACTTATGCAAACGTGCATGGAATTCAATAAAATAGGATACTGGGATCATGACAACAGAGGCTATGCTACCAAGCTGGTTCAGATGGAAACGAATGCAACCAGATTTTCTGTTTAATTTTAAATGCCAGTTTAAAATTAAACAAAATGACGTCCAAATTCATCGGTCGGAAATACAGCTAAGTTAACTCTCATATATTTCTGGAAACTTATGATGTGATTAAATCCATATAATTAAATTTAATTATTGATAATATATATTGATTAGATGTATTGAATGCCTATTGTTGATTGAATGGTTGACGTTAATTATATTATCGCCATTTAATATGTTGAACTAAAATTATGTATTGTTATAAAGTATTTTAATGAACTATGATGCAAGGAAGAACAAGTTGGAGGGATCCGGCTGGATTCTTCAAATATTATGTGTGTTGTTTGTTTTTATATTATTTATATATGAACTGATTGAACCCCAATGACACTGAAAACCTGTTTGGATGTTGACGTTGAATTGAAATTCAACGTTATTGTGATTTGAAACAATGCACGGTATTAATTGTTGGATTGACAGCAAGTGACCTAAAATCCACCCTTTTGTTTAAACATTGATTCGACGTTCGGCAAATTAACGAAGTCAAGTTATAAAATTTATTTTACAACTGAAACAAGATTTTAAATTATAGCATATACATTACAATGAAGTTTCTAAAATATATTGATGTTATAAATTGGTTTTACGGAGTAATATAAAATGATTATATAATAAGGATTTGATGTTTAAATAAGTTATCAAAGCTTTAATTAACCTATGGGTTAATAATTTAAAATAATTTTTTTAAGAAAATAATTAAGCAATATTATTATATTAATTTTATTATCTAATAAGAAGCGTAACTGGAATCGGTTAACAGTTAACCGATGGGTTTATGTTGACTAAGTCGACTGTTTGATCAAAAGTGGTTATTAATGAATTATGTTTAAGTTTAATAAGACTTCTTCAATATAATTGACTTTTTAATGTTTAGTTAGTTAATGTTTAATTAGTTAATGTTATGTTCCACAATGGTTTTTGATCCAAGATTTAAAATGGTCTTTGGAAAGTATATGGAAATATATAATTCCGAATGGAATTAAATAACGAAGTTTAAAACCGAAAACTGATATTAAGTGAAAATGATCAGTATAGACCAACATTTTTGGAAAGTAACGATATGGTTTACAAAACTATATTTTAATTAAAGAAATAAGATTTGATTGATATTATGAATAAGATGGGTTTTTGAGTTACAATTTTCTGTCTATTCTGAGATAAGAACGTTGTCGATCAATGTCAAGAGGTAAATAAAATACCCCAACTTGGGCAACTTCACTATTATCGAAGAATAGTAGTAGTTTGTGATGAGAAGGAATTGATGGAGTTAGTTATTATTTCGATACAAGGATGTTACAGTGATAGTTGGAAATTTTGAAATATTATTGTAACAATAGCTGCGTGATTTTGAAATGTAAATAATATGGCCAAGATCTTTAAACGTAAATAAAACCATTTGGTTTTAAGGTAAATAATTTGGCATGGTTGCGCAATTAAGAATTTGTAATTGGTTTATACCCTTAAGTTATAATATATACCGAGATGACCAAATTTAAGGAATACTAAGGAAATTTTTGAGAAAGTAAAGCAGTATTTCCTAATAAAGGAAATGGGAAGAATTTTTATGAAATGTGGTAATGTTTTGGAATGAAGAGAAATAAATAGGAGTTATAGCAAATACGTTTATTCTAAAAGGTTAAGAATATGGTTTTATCGAGATAAGTAATTGAAATCGATTTTTAATCGAAGAAATGAGATTTTAGTTTTGAAAAAAGAGTTAATGAATGATTTTGAATAATAAGAACTAAGTTGTTAATGTACTTGACAATACTAGTTTGAATTGATAGTTTAAACATAGACTATCAATGAAATATTATTGGACCTTTTTGACGTGTTGTTTCGAAGAGACCGGGATGGTAACTAGACCCAAAACCACTTCAATTCAAAGTTGCATACGAAACTGATCTGCAGGGATATCTATAAAGATGGAGCGTTGAAGACCATAGATCTTCATAAAATGAAATAAATACTTAAAATCTCTAGTTGATCCCTAGAGATACACTGTGGTTATAGTAAGGTAAAAACCATTCATTTTTATGTGTGGGATGGTCTTACTATTATCCTTTCTTTCAAAATGGTTTTCTAAAGTTAAGCAAGTTGTTTGTCATGTGAATTTATCACTGAAAGTATACCATACTGATCCAGGCGAATTTTGTTTTGTTTCAAATGTGCTCGGGTCAGACCGAGTAAATTTCCAGGTTAGGTATCGCTTGGAGTTCCATAAGAAGGGATGGCCCCCAAAATTATGTCCGTATTTTTTCGATAATAAATATTTCCACTATATGTTTTGTAATGATCTGTTGTATACTATGATGTTATAATTGTATATATTCACAATTTCTTTTGTTAAGCATTTGATATATTATATCTTGTCCATTCCGCTATGAGACTCTGATCTTCTTATTCTTTTGTTCCAATATTTCTTTCTTTCTTCTCTCAAACTCTAATTTCTTTCTCATAACTATCCGTTTTTGCGTGCAGTTTGGGTTGGATGCAAGTGTAATTAGTCAACTCAAAGGGTACGGAAAGTGGGTCGTTACAAGATAGCATGCGGAGTTGCTTTCAGTCCTTAGCAATAGGCTTGGGCTTTGGGTTTGAGTCTTCGTAGCACTATTTTTTGTGTTTTCGTCTCTCGTGACTTCCAATCCATCTCTCTTTCGGTATCGACACTAAGTAAGTTAGTGTGGATAACTCTTCTTCTTATAAGCTTTGGTGTACTTTTGGAGCCTTCGAAGTTGACTTTGGTTCTGCGACAATATGCTTTCGATGCACCTCCTGATAGCTTTTGAAGCTATGTCTTTGTATTGGTATTGATACCAAAAAGATTGGTATCGATAGCCTCTTCCTTTATCCTACTTGTGTTTCAGATCATATACTTTCGGCGATCCTTTATTATCTGCTTCCAGTACGAGAGAGAATGCTTTCGGGTGGGCTTCTTTTACTAGCTTCTGACTTCACATGTTATTGCTTCCAAAAACGAGTTTATATTGATTGCCTTCAGTGTCGACACTGCTTTGTCGTTATCTCATTACGTATTGGTTCTGAATCCCTTCCTCTTATTTTGACACCAATAGTCTATTACTCAAACCTTTCTCTCTTTGCTCTCGTCTTTGCTGTCCTTGCATCTTGATGTTGGTTTCATGCTCCCGCATCCTTCTCTTGGGGTTAGTTGCGATCCGATACCCTTGGGTCGGTGTCAAATTTGGTAGTAACATTCCCTCCCCCCACCTTGTTAAGGGGTGTTTTCGACTTTCCAAGTCAAATTCTGGCTTTTCTTCAACACTTTAATCTCCCGCCTCTTGGCATAAATACTCTTTCTTTTTCCTCTTTATCGCTTCACGTGCAAATTACATTACTAGAGCAAGATCACTGTTCCTCGTGATTTTTTTACAAGCTTTTTCAGATTCTAGGATTCGATTTCTCTGTAAGTATTCTTTTTATGATTTAAAATCCGAATTCGAAAAACATTCCCCTAATCTTGATTAGAAGATCGACCAAAATTTTCATGTTTTAAGTGATGAGAATAGCACAAATAATGATTAATAGCCGATAATCTTGGTTATCCATTTCTTGTCATACCCTTAGGGTATAAACTGCAAAATTTTCATAAAAAGTAAATTTTCATTGTGAAGAAGGATGTTGAGCATCCGGAAAAGGTAAATTCATCATTGGATTATTGTTGATTCATTTTAGTGCTAACACCGATATTTTGTTTATTTGTTTTCAGCCTCGTGGGTATCGGGTCGATGTGAAAGCGTTATCGAGAGTTTTAAATTCGTCTCCCTTTCGTTTCAGCTGCCAGCAAAATCAAGGGGTTTGTATTCATTGCATTATGATTTCATCTGTACCGGGTTTTATGACTAGTTAAGCTTTCAATGATGATACCTAATCTTTCGGTTACGGTGAGCCCGACACCAAGCGCTACCGATATTCTTACTTTCCCAACACATGCCTTTCATCCCTTTAGTTACAGTGTTGGGTTTTTTAACGTGGTCGTCACCCATCCCTTATTGTTTCTAAACATATGCGAAATGCATGAATTTTTCAATGCCTCAATGTTAATGACATAGATTATGCTTCAATTCTTATGGGTTCATCAAATAACTAATGTTAATAAGTTTTTACATTGATTACCAACTTATCAATAGCATGTGTGTATTAATGCAAAATGAATATGTTATTAATGTATATGTCATGGAACGATATCACCTGGCAGTATCAAGTCTGACAAGAAAGATGCTAGAAAATCCAAACTTGGAGGCCATATTCCCTTGGGTGAAGAGGTCATTTGTTCCGCAACCATCTCTTATCACTACTCAAGACGAGGAAAAGTCATTCTTGAAAGCTTTGGCATGACCGAGATAAATGTCATTCCTGCTACCAGCCAAGACACTACTCAAAAGCCGCCCGAAGGGTATTTTGCGTATATTCCCATTCACATATGGCATGTGGGTTTCTTTCGCTTTCCCACTTTTATCTCCAAGCTCTTGCATGACTTAGGAGTTACACCTATCCAACTTACACCGAATACATGCACCCTTCTCTTGTGGCTTGAAATTTTAGCATCGAGTCAGGGAAAGCCTCCCATAGTCCCAATGTTATTCGCCATTTGTTGGGCTTTTCCAAAGGGGATAATTCACCTATTCTTCGTGTGAATCAGATAAAGAAGTTGATTAGAGACAGTAACAATAAGACTAAGCCCTAGGAAAATCAGTTCTTCTATATTAGGTACCCTTCTGGTATCTGAGGCAAACTCGCTGATCTTAGTAATCCCTTTTTCCTTTATATAATGATTATGTTATTTCTCTACTTTAGTTGATTTTACTCATTTCCAGATCATGGTTCCAAGAAAATACATTTGAAAGATGGGGAAATTAAGGCTATTGAAATCATACTCAAGGTGTTTGAAGAATCATGACGTCAATCATCTTTGCTAACTCTAGACAACCTTCGCCAATACGGCCTTTTTCCCTATGGACAGAAGATTTTGGGGAAACCACCCTTTCATTTTTCTGGTGTTAAGCATTTATCTTTAGGGTCCGACAATTTTAGTGCATCTTCTCCCTATTTTCGAGCAATCCAGGTAGAACTGTTTTTTCTTTTTCAAAAATGACTTCAAACTTTGATGCCTTAGTTTGTCCTATTCTTATCTTTCTTAACATAACTACTTTTAACCAGATGTTCAAATTACCGATGAAATATCTCCTTTAGAGGCTTTAGACCAATCTGATTATGTCGCTAAGAAGAGGTTATCTGAGTCTATCGCAGAACCATCGTTTAAAAAATGGAAGTTTAACATCTTCATTTCTTCTCCCGGTGATGATGTTGTTATAACTGCTGAGCATGTGACTTCTGGTCTTATATCTCCTTCTACTGGAGCTACTCTTGATGTTAGCTCTTCTGCCGAAGTGTCTCCTGGAAGTAAGTTCATGGGAAGCCTTTCGGCATCACCTCTTCCTGGTGTATCAGAAATGGGAAGACATGACCTGACCCAACCTTCATCTTCTCAACATATCATCAGAGTACATCACATATACAACACATCAGAATAAACTCTAAATATCTAACATTGAAGCCTCCTACTTCAAGCTCCTCCAATATCTGTAAATTCTGAACTACTTGACTGTTCATACAAATTTGGGCACCCAAGAGTTTAGGGAAAATATAGAAAAATGAAATCTGGGTCAGTCATGGGGCTAGTAAATGATTTTAAAATAGCTTGATAAATAAAGGAAATCTCATAAGACCACACTGTACAAAACACGGAATGGGTTTTTCCCTTATGATAACCCAAATTACTTCGTTACCTTTCAAAATCTTTTGAAAGAAAAGATAATTGTAAGACCGATCCACACATAAACATGGGCGGTTTTTACCTTACAACAACCCAAAACATCTTTGTATCAAAACTCTTTTGATATTATAATATTGTCTAAATCAAATATATAGCAATCTAGCGGAACTCATGCATCTCACCCTCCACATACATAGTACACACTCAAAACCCCAAGTTCTTATTGGATAATGGATTTCCAACTATGATAAGGTATGGAACCACCTTCCGATAGTGTACCTCTAGAGAGGAATACACTGGACTCAACAAGAATACCTTGCAATCCGACCACACATGACCAACCACTCATTTCTCTTGAGTGTATCGAATGTATTATCACCAACGGCCATGAGCTAACCGCTGTTTCCCGAAAGGGACAACATCGATAGAATAAAGAAGCAAGTGAATTTTCTTTAGTTAGGTGATAATACACCTCAATGGGATCAACCCACATAGCCATGCTGCTTGCCCGATTTTTGTCATTTCCTAGTTGTGAAGCTTGAGGCTATACTTACCTTTGACAAAGTATTTCTTTATTTACTTTGAATGCCATATCATCAAAATCCTCCAACCACTAATTGATTTCCCCAAAATATATTATGGGTATAAAGCAAGATAAATGAATTCTTCTACCACCAACATAAATACGTTTGAAGATATCAATGTATGTGATTGGTTAGGCATACTATGACATTCATACATACGAGTTGTCCTGGGACTGGACAAACCGAAGACAATATCCTGTAAATACATCGTAGGAAATTTATACCTAGGATCGACAGAACAACCCTTGCATAGCTTCGTCTTCAATGGTCTTTAATATAATCTGGCTTGCAACATATAAATTAAATCGAAGTGGAATTTATATTCTAGACTCTTCGAAAACGGTAATCAATAAGGTAGAAGGTTCAGATTTAATAGTCGGTTATTTAACTGAAAACGATATTCAATTCTAACACTCATTCGGAACACAAACTAATATTATCTATCGGATAAAAGTAAAATCATTCAAGTTGGGGGTATTTTAATTACCTCTCAGGCCTTGATTCGAAATCATTCTTATCGTTAAGATTCATAGAAGTTCGATGTCAAAATATCTCCCAAATAAGAATTGGTAATTTCAATTGATGCCCAAATCTCAGAACATTTTCAAAACCATGTTGTTGTTTTGAACCATTCATTAAGTAACCTAAATACTAAATCAGGGAATTTAATCCAAATAAATGACTTGATTTCCTATTTCTTTCATAACTAAACTATCTTCTTCACTTACTTAATTAAGAGGTTAATTAAGTTTAAAACATCCTTTTGAGATAATTTATCCAAATTTAACTTGCTATTTAACTACACCGTTATCTTACCAAAATCTGTTAACTGAAATATTAATTAATTCCCAATATTCATTTAAGAAAATAATTAACTTAAATGACTCTCATTACAACTGTAATCACTTCAGTTATTATTAATTAAAATAATAATTGATTCCAATGTTAACTAAAGTAATAATAGTTAACTTCAACATTTAACTCAACGGTTATCTCTAAAATAAAGTTAATTAAAAGGTTAATTGACTTTAATAAATATTACTAGGTTTTAAAACAATTGTTTGTTAAAACCTTTCCTATTAAATTAATTGAACAAACTAATTTAATAATCAAATTCCATTAAAATAGTCGGTTTGCATCAAACAACTGATTAACTGATTACAATTAATCTTCCCCTTTTAAATTAATTAATAATATAATTAATTTAAAATAATTCATATAATTGTTCCTTAAAAACAATTTATATCCAAATATTAAAACTTAATTTTACTTCTGAGTCACTTTACACTATTTATAACTTAGAATTTTTTTTAATAGACGATATTTAAGCTGTTAACCCAATTTACACAAATAGCTATGTAAATACAGTTCAATATTATTAACTGGTAATATCTCAACAATATATATTTACTGATAAAACATGTTAAATTAATATAATAGCCGAACGGTGTTCATTTCAGCTACAAGGGTGTTCAAACAATTCCATCAACAAAAATATAGTGGAATGTTATTTATTTCCACAAACAGATGTCAATATGTTATATATAATTATGGTTAACTTAATTAAACACAACTTAATAACTCAATCAATTAACTAAATAACAAATTCAGAATTTACTGAATTATAAATCATTAGTGATAAATAGTTCGCGTGTTAATTTAGTTCACGATTAAATTTACATTCGATTAATTTTAAATGATTTCTAGTATTAAAACATTTTTTATTTATTAATAAATCAATTCATTTTAAATTGAATTGTTTAAAACTCGATAACTACGTCGAGTTATTCATACACACTACCGATCGACTCGACTGTACAAGCACGAGCCAAACTATTCGATCACATGTTCTTGATTTAAACTTATCAATATATACAGGTTAACATGTACATATTTTAAATATATAATCATATAAAATAGATCTTTAACTTAAACCATTTTTTATTTTAATTTTAATGGGCCGAGCCCAATTCCATCAGCCTACATACTACATACATATATACCAATATATATTTATATTTACATATTAATTAAAATTAAATTAAATTTAAAACTTCCCTTCGTTTTTTATTTAAAAATGGGCTTAGCCCAGGCCCAATAACCCACGCACATAACAATAAAATTTCTTGCACAAATTCTTTCTTCATTTTAGTACACATTACTAGGTCCTCCTTTCAATGCACTTATCCCTGCACTGGTGCACTTGCACCGGTGATCCCACCCTTCAGATACCCATCACCACCTACTATGCACGTCACACCACCACCTAGGGTCATCACCGACCGACCACTTCAACCCCAAAACCCATCCAAATTAAAAAAAAACCTTCTCCACTATTAACTCGAAAAAATACAGCTCCTGGTCTTCCCTAGATCGACCTCCCCTAGTCATCTTCAACCATATGAACCACCTGCACCACCGCTCATCCCTTCCTTGACCCTATGAGCACTTCTACACCAAAACACATTTAACTCGATCGCCCTAAACACCCATATGAGACGATCAAAAACCTACCTCCAAAATAGAAGTAAAAACTTACTTTCACATATTCCTAACACCCGTGACCAATAGAGACCACCCTCCTTTGGCTGTAACTTCGTCTACCTCCCACACATCTCCCCTAAAAATAGTTTCATGTTTCGTCGACCAAACCCCAAGAATAAAATGGTTTTACCCAAAACGTAAATAAAATATAACTCACAACATAGTGTATTAAAAATCCGGATATTTGGTTTTAAAATCATGGTTTCTAAAATCAGACACCTTCATATGCCTAATTTTCCATTATATGATTATCAAATTTATGTTTATAAACTTATTTGTTGTGTGTGCGTGTGTGTGTGTATATATATATATGGAAATATATTTGTTTTTTGGAATGAAACCATTTTACGATAAACCTCAAACATATTTAAACTACTATGATGTTAAACACCATTCCTAAAATTCATTAGAATTTTAGTTATGGAATTTTAAGATAGGTGATGGTTTAAGAACAATAAACAGAGCATGTGTATATTTGGTTTCCAAGCTTCTATTATATTCATCCTGGTTTCCATTCAAACCAGTTTTAATATGAAGATGGAATCACACATTCAGGAGCATTCAAACACACACACATAAATATATATATATGCAATAACCCGTAAAATCTGAACCAATTTAAAAATTTTAAATTGGCTATTTTAGTGGATTTTAAATATTTAAAATAAATATTTTAAATAATAACGACGAAAAGTAAGTTTGAATCGACGTTTGAAAATAAATTTAATTAATTCTAATTTTAAACAAGGCCTGAAATGGCGCGGTAGTTTCAAAATTTGAATTCCAACTTTGACTGACTATACCAGGTGCAAAATAAAACGGATTTTAATGAAACCAGAAATATTTAAATCTATTGGTGAATATCTTTCTAACGAATCTAAAAAATCGAAGTTTCGTAGCAGGAAGCAAAAGTTATGGCCAAACGAATTTTCAAAAAGGTCGCTATAAAGTTTATATAGCCCGTGAAAATGGCCATTTTGCAAACGACCTCGGAATTCGACGAAACCACTTTTGCTGGATCCGGGATGTCAAATTATTGCTAGTTTTCAAATTTCATAATTTTTGAAGCTAGTATATGAGTGTGGCAAAGGAAAATGTGTTTGGTCGATTTCTATTAAATTGGATCGACCAGAAAAGGGCCATTTTTCAAACGGTCTCAGAGTTAGACGAAACTAGTTTTGTTGGGGCCATATCGTCAAAACATAGCTAGATTTATTTTTTGAGAATTTTTAGAATAATATGTGGCCCCGGCAAATTGAAATGTACGTTCAAATCAAATACTGAATGTTTTATATTTTAATTTGAAGGAAAACTGATTGAAACAGTCAAATGGGCCTACGAAACATATCCCATTGTGTTCGGAATGGGGGTATTTAGCTAGGGATGATAGTCGTTGGGTTTGGATTGGAGTTCGTATGAGATAAGGGGTATTTTTGGATTTTTAAAATTTATAAATATAAAAAAAATCATTGGTCCACCTCAGATTTTCTCCCCCTGCTTTCTCTCTCTCCCTCCCCCGATCGACGACGGAAACCTTTCAAAACTTCCTGGCCATTTTCTGATCAATCCACGCACCATTACCCATCGACCCAGTTGAGCTTTTTGTAGCCCTCTCCTTCCTCTTCAAATCCATACCCATTTCATGATTTATCGTGTCGAGTTGGAGAAGATCTGAACCCGGGAAGTCAGTCACTTCGTGCCGCCGTTTCTCTCTCCTCTGGCGATCGAGCTGACCAACTCCGCTTTACGCAGGTGCGCCTCTCCGAGCTCTCTCACGTGGCGTCGGTCGATCGACGCGAAGCTACACGGATTAGAATAAAAATCCAAACCTAGTTTTGAACAACTTTGAAAGGTAACGACTGAAATTAAATTAAACTATTCTATAGCACTTTAAAGCGCTATGGTTTTTGATTTCACTGTAAAAACCATATCTTTTTCGTTTCTTGATGAAATTCAGTGAAACAAGAGACAGTGGACTCGTGTGGACGTCTTCTACATTGTAGAAGAGACCGCATATTTTTTGAGCCTTTTGCTATTTTTGGTGGAGTGGAACCCAATGTGAGCTTTCTAAATTATAAACGATATGGAAAACGATGATGTATAAATTATATAGTCGATGTATGAGTTATATAAGCGTTGTACACCTCATGTATAAGCGTTGTATAAGATGTACATTCGATGTATAAGTTATATATGCATTGTAAAAATTATATATGTGTTGAAATAGAAGTGAAATATACTTATAAATATATATATATATGCCCCTCGTCCATAAACCACGAACGATATTTATTGGTTGTGATTGGTGTGAAAATTGGTTGATAGCGAATGGTTGATTAGAATTGTTTGTGGTTTAAAAATACTCGTTTGTGGTTGAGAATTATTTGGTTGAAACCACATAGGATTAGTTTGTGGAAAAGAAAGAAAAAAATATACATGTCGCCTACGTGCGAACTAGATGCATGAAATCCCCATTGTCAAAAGCTGCGAGGCTTTAAGGTAGAGTGAGGAGTCGTACTAGGGACGACCCCGGTTTTAACTACCCTGCCGTTATGCTGCCGAAATTTTGAATAATATTCATGAGTTAGAATTATTTTCATATGTAAAACTATATACGCTTATTGAATAGAAATTCATTCGTTGAATAGAAATTCATGTGTTGAATAGTATTCGTGTTTTAAATAAATTGTTTTAACAACAAAAATCACATTTTTATTTTATATATACGAACTATAGAAAACATTCATGTGTTGAATAGAAATTCATTCGTTGAATGGTATTCATGTTTTATATAAATACTTTTAACAATAAAAATCGCATATTTATATTATATATACGAACTATAGAAAACATTCATGTGTTGAATAGAAATTCATTCGTTGAATAGAAATTCATGTGTTGAATGTTATTCGTGTTTTAAATAAAAAAATTTAACAATAAAAATCACATTTTTATTTTATATATACGAACTATAGAAAACATTCACGTGTTGAATAGAAATACATTCGTTGAATAGAAATTCATGTATTGAACGGTATTCATGTTTGAAATAAATTGTTTTATAATAAAAATCATATTTTTATCATCTATATGAACTATATAAAATAGTCGTGTTTTGAAATAAATTGTTTTACAATAAAAATCTTTTTATTGTAAACATGAATTGTTAAAAATAGTGAAGTGTTGAAATAAATGTTTATTGGATAAAAATATCATTTTTATCAAATGTATGAAAAGAATATGGTTTTGAAATCGAAGAATGGATTATATAAATATATATAAATATAATTAAAATAAACCGAATAACGAAGCTATAGTTCGTGTTTTGAAACCATGATTTCAAACGATTAGTGCGGGAGAACCGACCATCGGATTTTCCCGAAACCGAAACCGTTGGGTTCGCGTTGGAAATATTTTTCCAACGACACCAACTTTCTGAAAATCCAACGGTTGGATTGTCTGAAATGTTTAATTCAAATCTGAAGAAAAACAGTGCCAGAACCGATTATATATATATATATATATATATATATATAATATAATTAAATTGAATAACGACTCTGCAGTTCGTATTTTGAAATTGAAACTTCAAACGAGGGTACCGGGAGATCCGACCATCGGATTTTCCCAAAACTGGAACCGTTGGATTCGTTTTGAAAAGATCATTCTAATGATATAAAATTTGTGAAGATCCAAAGGTAGATTTTCAGATATGTGTAAATCAAATCTGAAGAAAAACAGCGCTACGGCCGCGTTATGGCCTGAAGCGTCGTTTGAATAAATTGGCTATTTTTAAATAAATAAAAATAGCGATAAATCGTTATAAAATATTATAAATGATATGGAATGGAAATAAACTGAATTTACCCGGTTTATTGGATATTTGATGGTTGAATGTGAAATTTATAAACTAACTGAAGGTTAGCTAAGTCGGGTGGTTTCCTGGGTTTTGATCTGATGTTGGTTTCCGCCTTCGGGGTTAATACTCGGGAAATCATCCTCTTATTAATTTATGGTTAGTGACTAATGAATTGGAATAAGGCGTATGTTGTGTTTGTGTAGCACTTGTTTATTATATACGCGAGTTGCTCAGAAAGACCGGGTTTATCCCATTCTGAATAACTGAATCGACGATAAGAAGTCGAGGATGAAGACGGTGGTTGAAGATCGGAGATCTTCACCTCAGTTGGATGATAACTGATGTCCTGATTGGGAGGCATCCCAAAATATGGATAATGAGTGGTGATCGTCCAGATGTATGTGGAGATCGATGGGTATGCGAGGTATATAGTGCCTCCGGTTTCATTCAGACCCAGAATGGACTTGTAAATGGACTGTGTGACTGACATTGGAATTCATCCTGTGTGATTGATAGCCATTAGTTGCATGGTGTGAATTACCTGTGGGGCATGCTAAGATGCAGTGATCAAGGCTTCTGTTGAAAAGAAAAGTCTTGTGGTTGATGATCAAAGCAAGGCCTGTGTGGCATAGCTTTGTGTATAACGTGAATTCGCGAGCCTCACACCCCGGTAAGAACCAGAAACAGGAGAGGACCTCAGGGAGGACATGCGTTTCTTTCTAGCTAGAGGTGGTGTCAGTTCTTAAACTGGCTGACATATATATTATTTTCACCTGTGTGGTTGTTGCTGTTGTGAGGCGCCTCGGATATATCGATCGATCCGGGACCGATGGAGTCATTCTTTGGCTCACTTACGCCCCAAAGGGAGGGGAAACGCAGTGTCCAGGAATTTTAATTCACATCGGTGGACCGGCCCTGATGATCCAAAGGCTTGAATGAGTACTTCCCTAAGGCTCGGGCTAGACAGTCTCGAATTCTGTAAGGACTATCTTTTGCCTTGGTTCATGACGGAAATCCAATTTCCAAATACGTGACTGTGCGGTTTTGATTGTATACCTATGTATGGTGACATGATATATGGTACCCATGCCGTTTATGATTGATAGTTATGATTGAAATTGTTTTTGAAACCTATATACACTAGTAATAATATCAAATGC
The DNA here is from genome assembly GCA_030737875.1 of Allium sativum. Classification (NCBI taxonomy): domain Eukaryota; kingdom Viridiplantae; phylum Streptophyta; class Magnoliopsida; order Asparagales; family Amaryllidaceae; genus Allium; species Allium sativum. The sequence continues at coordinate 470,001,502 of CM060913.1, read as the reverse complement.
TTTTGTTTTATTCGTATCAAGCATATTTTAGCCATTACAAGGTAAAACTCTATCCTCCGGTTTGCATTGCATTGTGTGATGGGAACTAAGTCTTATGATGGCATCATTTTTATAAAAAGCATTGCGATGTTTAAAAGATTTACTTGTTTTAAACACCGGCAATCCAATGGAGTAAACCCGTTCCGCAAAAGTGGCATGGTCCTGTGATTAGCCTATTATATAATGTGTTAAGTAGATTTCTCATACCAGTCCCATGACTGACTCGTAATTTGTTTCACTTGCAAACTCGGGTGCCCTTATTTCTACACGGACAGCCTTGTCTTCAGGTTTTAGCAGGCTCTTTCTAGACAGCTGGAGTTGAAGATGGATTCTATCATTTATCTCTTTTTATGTTGTTCAACTCCTATTGTACATATTATGTTTGTTTTCCGCTGTAGACATTTATGTATAGATGAACTATATTTGTACTAAGTATGATCCTGTATACTGTGTAACTCTGATGATTACATTTATCCAGTGTATTATTTGTACATTATCTGGTGTATTTATTTATTGCTATTCTGCTATTATCTGTTTATGTGTTATATTCCAAAGATTACCCTTGCCGCCGTCAGTACGGGGTTTGGGGTCGTCACAACGTGGTATTAGAGCTTTGGTTAATCTTAGAGCTGGAATATAACACATTAACGAACTCATCAGAGATAGAACCAGTAGTGTTCTAGGATGAATAACTCATTACAGACGGGGTCAGTAATACCCTAGTATCAGTATAGAAGAATCAGAATAACTCGTTAGAGATGGGGTCAGAAGTGCCCCAGAACGATTTGAGAGTTATATGTTTATAAATAGCGTGTTTTTGGTTATATATATAGTCTGGTTTATATGATTTTTGAATATATAAAAGATATATATTTGAAAAGTAAAAGAGTATATGAATCGATTAGTGTATTTTTGAAAAGTTAAAAACAAATAGATTGTTGTTTGTGTTGTGTGATAGTGGATTTGATTAATTAAATTATTAGAACGATAGTTAATTTAATCAATAAGAGAATGAAGAGTAGAATTTATTCGATTAAATCACACATTGAACTGAGTTAAAAATAGATAGAAATATATACATGTGCATTATATATGTTTCAACAGGTAAATGGATTAGCTGTTGAGTAAAGAATTTATTTGTGTGCCCGACAAATAGGTAAACCTTAATGAGTTGGATGCGCAATTTTATTATTATATCAACTCCTGTGAATGCCATTGGATGCGGAGTGCTGTTTGTTCTGTGTGTAATAATAAATGTCACAATAGGCTAGTAACAATTAATTTTGAACTACACTACATGGCTTACTTCTTGAAGATAGGCATAGTTCATCATATACCACATAAGCATTTGGAGCTTGTGTGACGAGGTTGAAGATTTACCATACGAGCAAGAGGCTTGTATGGCGATGACTATATATTACAGGTTGAACTGATGACTGATATGGACCATATAAAATGTAACGGTAAATTGCCAGATTAATAAAAATCCCATACGGGTCTGGAGATGACAATAAACACGTCTCTCTAGTCATTAAGGCACAAAAACCATTTATAGGGTGACGAGAGTTTATTCTCTGGAGTTATGATCTATACACACTCCCCAGTGGACACCGGAATATATCACTACAAATATGTGCATGCTTATTAGGATTTATTGGGTACCTAATACGGCCCAATAAATTTCCAAACCCCTCCCCGTACAAAGGAGGTTATGGCGAAATTTTTTCGAAAATTTAGGGTGTTAGCCAAATTTTTGAAGAATTTGAAAATTATCAGAAACTGAAAAGTTGGAGAATGGAATCCAGATTGAAAGTAGAGTTGATTAATCAAACCACTTTCGACTTTGTTCCTTTACGGGGATGAAAAGTTTTAAGTGGGGGAGATTATAACAACCCGTAAAATCTGAACCAATTAAAAAAATTTAAATTGGCTATTTTAGTGGATTTTAAAATAAATATTTTAAATAATAACGACTAAAAGTAAGTTTTAATTGACGTTTGAAAATAATTATAATTAATTCTAATTTTAAACAAGGCCTGAAATGGCGCGGTAGTTTCAAAATTTGAATTCCAACTTTGATTGACTGTAGCGGGTGCAAAATAAAATGGATTTTAATGAAACCAGAAATATTTAAATCTATTAGTGAATATCTTTCTAACGAATCTAAAAAATCGAAGTCTCGTAGCCGGAAGCAAAAGTTATGGCCAAACGTATTTTAAGAAAGGTCGCTATAGAGTTTATATAGCCCGTGAAAATGGCCATTTTGCAAACGACCTCGGAATTCGACGAAACCACTTTTGTTGGATCCGGAATGTCAAATTATTGCTATGTTTCAAATTTCATAATTTTTGAATCTAGTATGTGAGCGTGGCAAAGGAAAATGTGATTGGTCGATTTCTATTAAATTGGATCGACAGAAAAGGGCCATTTTTCAAACGGTCTCAGAGTTCGATGAAACTAGTTTTGTTGGGACCATATCGTCAAAACATAGCTAGATTTATTTTTCGGGAATTTTTAGAATCAATATGTGGCCCCGACAAATTGAAATGTACGTTCAAATCAAATATTGAATGTTTTATATTTAAATTTGAAGGAAAACTGACTGAAACAGTTGAATGGGCCTACGAAACATATCCCATTGTTTTCGGAATGGGGGTATTTAGCTAGGGACGATAGTCATTGGGTTTGCATTGGAGTTCGTATGAGATAAGGGGTATTTTTGGATTTTTAAAATTTATAAATAAAAAAAATCATTGGTCCACCTCAGATTTTCTCCCTCCGCTTTCTCTCCCTCCCTCGATCGACGACGGAAACCTTTCAAAACTTCCCGGCCATTTTCTGATCAATCCTGTAACGTCCCGTATTTTCTGGTCAATTATTTGATTTATTTATTTTATTTAAATATTGATTTGAATTTAAATAATTGAATGTAACTATTTTATTTTAAATATGTTGTTAATATTTATAACATAAGAATCATCTAATTATGAAATAGTCGGAATTAGTTGTTATTGACGTATAATGTAAAATTGGGTAATGCTAAAATATTTATTTCAATTTGTTTGAATAATATTAACGAATTCGTTCGCTAAACAACATTGAACATTAAATGAGAGCTAAATAATAAAAATGAGGATTTGCTTTCTGAAAACATTGGTTTTAATCCGTACCAGGATCTTTGAAGTAAAATTTTATGAAATCTCGGCACGGATCTATAAATTCAAACATACTTAAAACATAAGGTATAGTTGCAAAATCTTTAAAACATTCAAGATCCATGCAAGCTGAATGAGATCAAAGACCAAATCTCTACATATATAGTTGTTTTCTAAATATTTGGCAAATTCTTATAGAAATCCCTCAGCATGTACTTCGGCTTTAATGTCAAAGATTGCGGCAATAATAATATTATCAGAGCAAATCATTTTCAAATCCAACTAAGTCCTTAATCAAATCTCTTTAATATCTGGTGCAACCTATGTATTCAAAACCTATACGTATCCTTTGCCTAAACGGATTTTGACAAATCTATGTATAAAACTTTCAGCAAAATCTCAACGCAGTATATACTATTGCACATCATTTCATATCTTCGGGAAATCTCAGCGCAAACATCTGTATAAAATCTTCGTCCTTTCCTTTCGTTTTTAAACCACAGCGCATGTGAAGTTTTATCCATACATCTCAGCTGCGAAGAAGCTTGGTCAAAAATCTCAGCCCGTACAAATGTCCATGTAAATCTCAGACAGTGAAAGAATGTGGTGTCAAACCAAACCAAAAACTTAAATGGAGAAGATGAAAAAAAAAAGTATTGGTCCTTGTCCTTACTTTTCAGAGACACCAGCTGTTCGAAAACAACCTATACAAACAAGAGTCTGTCACCTATGGTATAAGAAAAATATATCTCTGCCGTATATATCAAGCTGCTCATGTGCACTCTGTAACGAAGAAGCCCTGCATGTATAAATTCTCTACTTGGCTTTCGGTTTTAAGCACCTGACCATTGTTTCTCTGAATACCAGTAATAATAAAGAACGATACTTACCATTAGATATAAAATCTTTGACGAGAGAATTCAAAATCGAAAGAAAATCTCAACGGATCTTGGTACAGTTGCTCAGAGTCTTAAACAAAATTCGGACCAAATGAAATCCGTACAAGCGCAGCCTATTACAAAACTATACAAAATCTGGAAAAAAATCGTTGAAATATATTTGGTTTCAGAAACGCTCGTACTCAACAAAATAAAAATATCCCTATGTCACTATTCACTTTGACACTAGTTCCTTGCCAGCCAAGTAGTTGCTATTATAAATATCACCTCCTGGTTCCTTCACAAATTTGAAAAAGGAAACGCAGTATTGTCTCCTTTCTTCTTTTCACTGCTACCAACATTTCAGACGAAAATTTATATAAATTAAGTTAGTTCGCCAAAACAAAACATCCGTTCGATTTCTGGAAACCGCGCAAGGAGGGAGCAGCATCTCGAAATGGTAAAATTCTGAAGCCGTTTGAGTTAGCATGCCAGCTTTATCATGATCAATGGAGTGGTAGTTGATGAGCTTCCAGTAACCGGGGGTGGTGGCAGCCGTATTTGATGTTTCCCGTCCATTCTCGGTTTACATAAGCGTGGAGGTTAAGGAAGAAGCCTGGCATGGAGTCAGCAGGATCCGGTCATCTCGAGGGTGGCGATTGATCTTCGATAATGAAGTGTTAATATATTTGATCGTGGGAAGTGATACATCGGAAGGAGAAGATTGTGGAGGTCGGTGTCAGTACAAGGGGGAACCTGGACGTGGATGTTGGATGTACAATGAAGCGGGATGATTGTTTGCATGAACATGAATGTGGGTATGGGGCAAGTATCAGGGGACGTGGACATAGTTTGGGCTTGCGGATGTAAAAAGAAAAGGAAACAAGGAAAACGAAAATAAGAAGAAGGGATGAAAGAACGTTACTGGGATGGTAGGTAAAAGAGAAGTGGGAGGTTGATGTTGTGATGGCATAGGTGTTAAGTAAATGAAGTATCAGAGAGCAACATATCATACTAGAGAAAACGCATGATAGGGTTAAGGCCTGATCAGTGACGTGGATTTAATAATTCAAAGGTAATTAGTTAATTTAAAATTAATTTATGTTATATTAAAAACTAGTTTAACTTATAATGATCTTAATGTGTTCGTTCGACACCAGAATTTCGCAAAACTGAATCTGATGGAATCATGTTGATAAGGGCTACGCTCTGAGTAGATTCGGAAAGAATCAAACGCAACCAGGGTTTCGTTTAATTTTAAACGGTTGTTCAAAATTAAACGAAACAGCGCTGACTTCACCAAACGAATTAAAGGTGAGTTAATTCTCACACTTCTCTGGACTACTATGATGTGATAAATCCATATAACATCATATAAAAAAAATATTGGTTGATTGGCTGCTTTAGTTGCTTATGGTTGATTAAATGGTCATTGTTAGTTATTCTATCGTCGTTAAATTATTTATTATCATAAAATGTTATAATAACCCTGATGCAGGGAAGAACAGGTTGGAGGGATCCAACCGGATTCCTCAAAATATCATGTGTGTTGTTTATTTTTATACTGTTTACTCATGAACTAATTAGACCCCAAATTGACATCAAAACCTGTTGACTGTTGATGGCTGAATGGATGTGATCGTTGATGTGATTTTTAATCAATCGACTGTATTGATTAAGTGATTGGCAGTGAGGGCCTAAAATCTATTGTTTTCAAGACATCGTTTTGCCGTCAGGCGAATTGACGTTGTTTTTAAGTTATAAAATTTATTTTATAACTGAATTAAAGTGTTGAGCTCATTTTATTTATAAGAATGAAAACAAGTTTATAATTATCCTTATATGTTTATAATCATGTTTTAAATAGAGATTATTAATATTTTATAATAAGAGTTTTATAAGAGGATTTTAATCCGAGCTTACAGACGAAATTGGTTAAAGTGGTTTAGAAGTAATTAAGAAGATTTCAACAAGATTTTAACAGGTTAAAATGTAGGCGATTATAAGTGAAATGGTTAAATCGAAATAAAGGAAAGATTTTGGTAATAAATCATATGTCATTGGGTTAAAAAGAAATATAACGATATGCCAAAGGAAATGGAAAGTGGAATTAGAACTTTAGCAATGATTTCAAATCAAAGGAAAATCGAAAAGGAAGGTTGAGTATATTAAACGTTGTTTCCACGATAAGGAAATAAAAGATGTTTTATAAAATATGGTAATATTTCTTGACAAGGAAATAAAAAGAGAGGTTGGTTAAAAGAGCATTGGTAATGTTTTCAAGGTAACGAAACCAGAAGAGTTTTGATAAGATTAAAGTTATGAAATCGATTACAAGAAATTGATAAAATGGTTTGATAAAATATTCCATATAAAAGGACCTGAGCTGCCAATTCACTGAGATACACTGTTATGATTTGATGGTTAAACAACCGACTATCAAATGAATTATTTACTGGACCTTTTGACATGTTGGTACGGAAAGACTGGGATCGAATTTATATTCGAAAACCATTCCGACCATCAAATACGTAACGTTGAAGAAATCAGAAGATGGTCGAGTTGGAGCAATGAAGACCGTTGATCTTCATGAGCGGAAGAACTACTCGTTGGATTTCTAAGGGTCGCTCCCGAAGATATTCTGACTTGTGATTCTGTCGTGATTGAAATCTTCGGATTGCAAGGACTTCTCGCTACCGATCTATAGGGTGATACCTTGGATGCGGTAGGAGAATGCCTTCGGTTCATCCTGTTCCTGGATGACTTGTATGGATGATTGTCTGACAGAGTATTTCCAGAAAAGTCACGTACATTGATTTCTTCAACCGTACCAAGAGTGGAAGCAGAGAAGGAAATTTCTTTTGCTGACACGTAATGTATTGTTGTAGACGTCGATTAGTGATTTTGATGGATCTGACAATGTGGCATTCAAAGTGAATCTGATATGAGGATAAAGCGTAACCTCAAGCCTCATCAACTGGTAGATGACAAAAATCGGGCAGGCAGCATGGCTATGTGGGTCGCTCCCATTAGGGTGTATAATCACCTATCTAGAGAAATTCCATTTGCTTCTTTAATCTATCGATGTTGTCCCTATTCGGGAAACGGTGGTTTGAGCCCAACCGTTGGTGATATACATTCGATACACTCAAGCGAAATGAGTGGTCGGTCATGTGAGGGCCGGGTTGCAAGATGTTCTTGTTGAACCCAGTGTATTCGCCTCTAGAGATACACTATCGGCAGGTAGTCCCATACCTTGTTATAGTTGGAATCTAATCTCCAATAAGCGCCCGCGATTTTGTTTGTATACTATATATGTAGAGCGTGAGATGCAAGCGTTCTGCTAGATTATAATTTATTTGTGGTTTGATAGACATTATCATAATATCAGAAAAGATATTGATAACAAAAATGGTTTGGGTTATAGTAAGGTAAAAACCGTCCGTGTTTATGTGTGGGCTAGTCTTACTATTATCCTTTGATTTCAGAAAGGATTTTTCCAAAGTTAAACAAGTTGTGTGTTCTGTGAATTTATCACTGAAAGTATTCCAGACTGACCCGGTGACTTTTGTGTTAAATCAAATGTGCTCAGGTCAGACCGAGTATGTTTACAGGTTAGGTTTCGCTTGGAGTTCCAGGAACTGGAAGCAGGAGGCTTCACTGTTAGTTACACAAAGTTTATTTCCGTTGTGATTGATATATGTTGTACTCTGATAAATGGTATGTATATATACAGTTCTTTTATAAAGAGATTTGTTATATTATATTTACTCGTTCCGCTGTGAGATTCTGATGTGTTCTTCCTCTTTCTTCTATTCTAAATTTCTTTCTTTCTACTTCTCATCCTCTAACTTCTTTCAATTAACAGTCTGGGTTCGATACTTGGATTTTCGACAAGTAATACGGGATTATGTATTGTTGTTGAAAATTCGGGCGTCGAACTTTCCGGGCCGTTACAAATCCACACACCATTACCCATCGACCCAGTTGAGCTTTTTGTAGCCCTCTCCTTCCTCTTCAAATCCATAACCATTTCGTGATTTATCGTGTCGAGTTGGAGAAGATCTAAACCCGGGAAGTCAGCCACTTCGCACCGCCGTTTCTCTCTCCTCTGGCGATCGAGCTGACCAACTCCGCCGCGCGCAGGTGCGCCTCTCCGAGCTCTCTCACGTGGCGTCGGCCGATCGACGCGAAGCTACACGGATTAGAAGAAAAATCTAAACCTAGTTTTGAACAACTTTGAAAGGTAACGGCTGAAATTAAATTAAACTATTCTATAGCACTTTAAAACGCTACGGTTTTTGATTTCACTGTAAAAATCATATCATTTTCGTTTCTTGACGTAATTCAGTGAAACAAGAGACAGTGGACTTGTGTGGACGTCTTCTACATTCTAGAAGAGACCGCAAATTTTTCTGAGCCTTCTGCTATTTTTGGTGGAGTGGAACCCAATGTGAGATTTCTAAATTATAAATGATATGGAAAACGACGATGTATAAATTATATAGTCGATGTATGAGTTATATAAGCGTTGTACACCTCATGTATAAGCATTGTATGAGTTGTAAGTTCGATGTATAAGTTGTATATGCATTGTAAAAATTATATATGTGTTGAAATAGAAGTGAAATATACTTATAAATAAATATATATATATATATATATATGTATATATATATACACACACACACGTCCCTCATCCACAAACCATAGACGATTTTTGTCGGTTGTGATTGGTGTGAAAATTGGTTGATAGCGAATGGTTGATTAGAATTGTTTGTCGTTGAAATTGATTGATTGTGGTTGAAAAATACCCATTTATGGAAAAAAAAAAAGAAAAAATATACATGCCGCCTGTGTGCGAACTAGATGCATGAAATCCCCATTGTCAAAAGCTGCGAGGCTTTAAGGTAGAGCGAGGAGCCGTACCAGGGACGGCCCCGGTTTTAACTACCCTGCCGTTATGCTGCCCAAATTTTGAATAATATTCATGTGTTAGAATTATTTTCATATGTTGAAACTGCATGCGTTTGTTGAATAGAAATTCATTCGTTGAATAGAAATTCATGTGTTGAATAGTATTCGTGTTTTAAATAAATTGTTTTAACAATAAAAATCGCATTTTTATTTTATATATACGAACTATAGAAAACATTCATGTGTTGAATAGAAATTCATTCGTTGAATAGAAATTCATGTGTTGAATGGTATTCGTGTTTTAAATAAATTGTTTTAACAATAAAAATCACATATTTATTTTATATATACGAACTATAGAAAACATTCATGTGTTGAATAGAAATTCATTCGTTGAATAGAAATTCATGTGTTGAATGGTATTCGTGTTTTAAATAAATTGTTTTAACAATAAAAATCACATTTTTATTTTATATATACGAACTATAGAAAACATTCATGTGTTGAATAGAAATTCATTCGTTGAATAGAAATTCATGTGTTGAATGGTATTCGTGTTTGAAATAATTTTTTTTATAATAAAAATCATATTTTTATCATCTATGTGAACTATATAAAATAGTCGTGTTTTGAAATAAATTGTTTTACAATAAAAATCACATTTTTATTATAAATATGAATTGATAAAAATAGTGAAGTGTTGAAATAAATGTTTGTTGGATAAAAATATCATTTTTACCAAATGTATGAAAAGAATATGGTTCTGAAATTGAAGAATGGGTTATATTTATATATATATATATATATATATATATAATTAAAATAAATCGAATAACGAAGTTGCAGTTCGTGTTTTGAAACCGTGATTTCAAACGATTAGTGCGGGAGATCCGACCATTGGATTTTCCCGAAACCGAAACCGTTGGGTTCGCTTTGGAAATATCTTTCCAACGACACCAACTTTGTGAAAATCCAACGGTTGGATTGTCTGAAATGTTTAATTCAAATCTGAAGAAAATCAGCGTCAGAATCGATTATATATATATATATATAATTGAATTAAATCGAATAACGACGCTGTAGTTTGTATTTTGAAATTGAAACTTCAAACGAGGGTACAGGGAGATCCGACCGTCGGATTTTCGCAAAACTGAAACTGTTGGATTCTTTTTGAAAAGATCTTACTAATTTACGGTTAGTGACTAATGAATTAGAATAAGGCGTATGTTGTGTTTGTGTAGCACTTGTTTATTATATACGCGAGTTGCTCAGAAAGACCGGGTTTATCCCATTCTGAATAACTGAATCGACGATAAGAAGTCGAGGATGAAGACGGTGGTTGAAGACCAGAGATCTTCGCCTCGGTTGGATGATAACTGATGTCCTGATTGGGAGGCATCCCGAAATATGGATAATGAGTGGTGATCGTCTAGACGTACGTGGAGAACGATGGGTATGCGAGGTATATAGTGCCTCCGGTTTCGTTCAGACATAGAACGGACTTGTAAATGGACTGTGTGTCTGATATTGAAATTCATCCTATATGATTAATAGCCATCAGTTGCATGGTGTGAATTACCTGTGGGGCATGCTAAGATGTAGTGATCAAGGCTTCTGTTGAAAAGCAAAGTCTTGCGGTTGATGATCAAAGCAAGGCCTGTGTGGCATAGCTTTGTGTATAACGTGAATTCGCGAGCCTCACACCCCGGTATGAACTAGAAGCAGCAGAGGACCTCAGGGAGGACATGCATTTCTTTCTAGCTAGAGGTGGTGTCAGTGCTTAAACTGGCTGACATATATATTATTTTCACCTGTGTGGTTGTTGCTGTTGCGAGGCATCTCGGATATATCGGTCGATCCGGGACCGATGGAGTCATTCGTTGGCTCACTTACGCCCCAAAGGGCGGGGAAAAGCTGTGTCCAGGAATTTTAATCCACATCGGTGGACCGGCCCTAACGATCCAAAGGCTTAACTGAGTACTTGCCTGAGGCTCGGGCTAGACAGTCTCCAAATCGGTAAGGACTATCCTTTGCCTTGGTTCATAACGGAAATCCAATTTCCAAATACGTGACTGTGCGGTTTTGATTGTATACCTATATATGGCGACATGATATATGGTACCTATGCCGTCTATGATTGATAGTTATGATTGAAATTGTTTTTGAAACCTATATACACTAGTAATAATATCAAATGCTTTTGTTTTATTCATATCAAGCATATTTTAGCCATTATAAGGTAAAACCCTATCCTCCGGTTTGCATTGCATTGTGTAATGGGAACTGAGTCTTATAATGGCTTCATTTTTATAAAAAGCATTGCGATGTTTAAAAGATTTACTTGTTTTAAGCACTGGCAATCCAATGGAGTAAACCCGTTCCGCGAAAGTGGCGTGGTCCTATGATTAGCCAATTATATAACGTGTTAAGTAGATTTCTCATACCAGTCCCATGACTGACTCGTAGTTTGTTTCACTTGCAAACTCGGGTGCCCTTATTTCTACACGGGCAGCCTTGTATTTAAGTTTTAGCAGGCTCTTTCTGGATAGCTGGAGCTGAAGATGGATTCTATCATTTATCTCTTTTTATGTTGTTCATCTCCTATTGTACATATTATGTTTGTTTTTCGCTGTAGACATTTATGTATAGCTGAACTGTATTTGTACTAAGTATGATCCTATATACTGTGTAACTCTGATGATTATGTTTATCCAGTGTATTATTTGTACATTATCTGGTGTATTTATTTATTGTTGTTCTGCTATTATCTGTTTATGTGTTATATTCCAAAGATTACCCTTGTCGCCGTCAGTACGGGGTTTGGGGTTGTCACAATATATATATATATATATATATATATATATATATATATATATATATATATATATATACTTGCACTTTCATATATCTTAATTAGCAATATATTTTAAATGGGAAACATGGGGGTTTACTCACATATATGTTTACTGTTTTGTGCATTTCGAGGTTTGGCCATGTCAGGTTTTCAATAATAAAATATGAATGCATATTTATGTGTGTGTGTTTACTTAACATATAACAATCAGGGAATAAAGGGGAAAGGTTTACTCACTTATGCTCACTGGTTTGATGTTATTAGTTCCAGATTTCTAGTTCTCTGTTTTGCTTTGGCTTCCCGGAATTATGTGTTCACTGCATTTAGTTTAGTTCCCAGGTTCATGGTTTTTGCTTCAAATCCCCTTACTGCCATTTTATTCTTGAGTTTCAATTTGGTTTCACTAATTTTGTAAGGGAGATTTCATGCTATACTAGTGTGTATTTATAGGCAAAAACAGACAAAAGAAAAATGCATAGTTTATGGCTTAAACAGGGTGGAGTTTAGGCTGCTTGATTGTTGATTGAAGGGATGCATGTTGAGGCATTTCACATTTATTCCTCCATTCATATGAAATGCACAACCATTTTAAGATAAGTCCACAAATGTGTACAAATGGGTGTACTAGCCATGTGCATATATGGTTAAGATAGGGTAGGTTGTGGTTGTCTAGGTCGCCCTTAAGCTATTGGTTTGATGGAAGGGATGTTATGATGGTGTATTTCATTTAATCTTTCCAACTATGGTCACAGCTAGCAAATGTGGTTCCATTTACATCTACGTACATTTTTGTGCTAGCACAGGACCTAAAGTGTTCTAAAATCTATGCTTAGCTCTTAAGCTATTCATACTACAATAAAGGATGCCTATAACCATGTACAAGCCATGTAAAATTATTGTTTTAATAACCCAAAATTTGGCTGCTATAAATCCTAGAAATGATATGCCTAGGCTAGGTATTTCATGTACTACATAGTTTAAAACTAAAACTTAAATGCCAACATACTAAAATGTCTTTAAAAAGCAACACTTAGCTTTTAAGGCAAATGCAAGCTATTTATAGCTATGTGATATATTGGTTAAAAATAGAAAATCAATGCATACAACAAATATTCTTATTTATTTTATTTGATTTTGTTTAAACCAATTATATATTTTACATTTATTAAGAAAAAGTTAAAATGCAATCAAAATGTTAAAACAACATTTACTTGTATATATAAAAATATAACAAGTAAACATATACCCATAGGATTTTCAATAAATATTATTCTAATTATTTATAATATTCAAATCTAATATTATCTATTTCTTTACATGGTTAAAACAAATTACAAAATATTATTTATTTGGTTTTATATACATTTATACACTGGTCAAGGAATTTAAACTATTAAAATATATACTTGAAATCTCCCCATATTTATTATTCAATATTTATTATTTAAATCAATTACTGAAATAATCCAAAATAAATTGTATTACAAAATCGGTCAAAAACTGGGTCGTTACAAATACTTGGGTTTGAAAGGAAATACTCTATGCTCGGGATAATCTCAAGAAGCATATGCAGGTGGCTCTCTCGTCCACTTCTACTAACCCTTTTTGGATGGCCCCTGGTCTGATGTAGGTTGCATCCTTAAGGATATGTCAAGTTGCAATGATTTAATGCAAATTGGTATCCCTCTCTAGGCGAAAGTTGTTGATTACATAGAACAAGGACAACTCATCCTCCCTTACTCGAGAAATATAAATATTAGACAACTGCAACAGCACATCCCTTTGACAACAGATGTTGATGCACTATTATAGGGTAGACCACCGTGAAACCATTCCATTGGAGCAGTGTATCAACTGATAACTAAGGAGAAGGATCTTCCTAATGACCTCTGGGCGAATTATGTGTAGGATGTTTTTGGCAATCAAAGACATAACCGGAATTAGGAGAGTCTTACATAATAGGCTTCTAACCAAGAGAAAATTAAGCAAAATGGGGATCAATTTGAATAGCACTTGCTGCTTATGTCAGGAGGATGAGGAAACTAACATGCAATTATTTTTCCACTGTGCTTATGTTCATAAAGTATAGAAGTGTGTCCCAGTAGTGAGTTGATATCATGCACCTAACAGAAGCGGCAATGAATAATGGTAAACCATTTTCAAGGCAACAAAGTGGCATAGTGGTAAATCTATTGTCCTCTTACAAAGTCTCAAAGTTGTTATTCAAGACATATGAATGAAGGAATTCAAGATTGCTTAAAAACCAATCTAAAACTGAAGGTGTTTTGGCACATTTACGTGCACAAGCTATACGCAGGAAAGTCATGTCTTAGCATTTTAATTTAACTTCTTCATTAGATGATAGTACGGTATACATAAATTGCTCAGTTTTTTTTGTAGTCTGTGATTCCTTATTTCGCTCTTGGTCATTAATAAAAAGAGGTAAGGGTCCTCTTTAAAATCCTTTTAACTTGCAAAAAAGGTTTAAAATAGTACTACATATAGCACAAATAATGTAAAATGTATCAAACTACAAATATAAAGTATACATTACCAAAAATTAAAATATAATATCCAATATCACAAAAAATATAAAATATAATTGAAATTGAAATAATAAATAGATTTAAAACCAGAAACGTGAAATATTAAAGTTAATTTAAAACTTAAATATTAAAAACAAGTATAATGTATGCTTTTAAAAATACTTTAAAATTTTATTTTAATTTTTAAAAATTAAAATCTATTTTGAAAGCCATTTGAAAAGGGATCTCAACGAGTGCAATCGAGTTTTAACATATATAACTTAGACTCTAATACTTGTCTTCATCATTCTTGAATTCTTAAACTATTGATAACTCATGAGTTGTGATTTGCATAACCAATCTTGATTAGCATCTCCTTAGATCATCACATGATGATCTTGTTATTGGGCAGTCTTGATTATCAACACCTGTTATAAAGCCTATAATATACACTATATATATAATTGTTAGTAATTATTGTAGATATATTTTATGCCAATACCTGTTATACCTATTGTTGTTATCATCGAAACATCCTTCTATTCCACTAAAAAAAATTAGTTGTTAGTCATTGGCTTATACACACACCTGAGTGTAAGTAGGTCATCGTCGTTTTGGAGTCGCACATGCACTGTACATGATTTTGCACGATACGCTCAGAGTTTCCTGTAATTAACACATGATGTTATATATTTGAAGTAATGTGTTTTAGTATGTCCAACATATTTTTGTTCATAATTAATCATGTATGCATGTTTTTCACACATACACGAGTCGAATTAACATCTGCATTCATACCATGTACACGCACTCAAGTTGTTGTTGTATGTATAAACATACGTATATTAGTTAAAGTTCGAAGCACATATGTAGATATGAATCATGTAATCAAGTTCCGAGTTGGTATACACACATTCATATTCAACTCCTAATTATGTACACAAACTCGTGCATGGGTGAATTGGAAGTGAATATAAATGCATGTATAATAACACGTGTAAGTTGTACGAACCCATGTAGGCATGTAGTATATTATCCTTTTCCATTATTCTCAATCTCATACTTGACAAAACCATGTTAAGTAAAGGTGTTTGTCCTTAAAGTTAATGTATAAACCATTCCCTTTCTTCTCTTCCCCGCCTTATCCACTTAGCTGTTTCGAGTCCTCCTTCCACATTGAACATATCTAGAAACTTATCGCTGTGACAACCACCACGACTTCATGCTCTCCAAACATTGCTGAGCACCCCCTTTCCATCGTTGAATTTTAGTCTCTATAGTTTGATTTTTAGGTGGATTTCTTTACCACTATTAGTTTGAACTGAGCTTAAAAGGGGACTGAGACATGGTTGTGGCGATAGGCATGGCTAAGCAGAGATGGTTGGTAGCATTAAAACATGGCGAGGAGGTCGAGGTGGATTGTAGTTGAGTTGATTTTTCCTTCAACTGGAGTGGTGGCTTAGGAAAAAGATAAAGGGAAAGGAAGGATAAGAATAAGAATAATTGGGATTGGAATAGATTGTCTTGGAGCAAAGAAATTGGATTTGGTGTGCACAAATTTTTGAATTAGATTGAGATTAAGGTGGAATTTAGAGAAGAAGTTAGATCAAATCGGATCGGTCAAACTTGGTTATGGAATTGAAGGAAATTTTGGATCATGTCGACAATTGAAGGAAATTTTGGAATTGAAGGGAATTTTGGATCATGTCAAACTAGATTTTCCACTTTTCATCATCATAATGACAACTCAATCACTTCACTTACGAACATGAACCTTTGAACATAAACTAATTTAAGACTTCAGACACGCATATGGGATAAAGCATAAAACAAGACAATTGACATACGACTAAAAAATGAAATTGAATGTCGACTTTCGATCCTAAGTTTCGATAGAACTCCATGATACTCGATCTGAACTACAAGGTGAGGACGAGAAATGATGGTCGCTCCAGCTATAAACTGAATCTCATATCCACATTCCGCGAAATTCAATTGAATTTTCAAGTTCATGCACAACACTCATGTTCCGCACTAGTCTATACTGAGCAAGAAGGGTATAGGTTAACCGCGCTAATTGCAATTATTTATGTAACACCCCACCTCCGCCAGGGTGTCTCTTGCAAGCACTCTGACTTTGGAGGGGCGTTTGAATCAGGTAAACATGCATAATGATATATCAAGGCAGAACAAGAACATATGTATATATGTAAACCGAGTAAATAACATAGATAAAACAGCGGAAGATTTCAAACCATTTCAAAACAAGTCTGGTACAACATAATGTCAGCTTTCCAAATACACAAGTCTAGATAAAAACAACATCACTGAAAAACTGAAATACATAAGTACTATCCCCAAAATAAGTGATAACCATAGCTAGCTTTATGTCAAACCGTACATGAGCTAAATCCCACAAGCAAGCGATCAGAAATCCAAGCTAAGCTCCAATATTCCCACCGTGAGAACCTGGGGGGGGGGGGGGTGAAACGGAAGAAAAGAGGCGAAAGAAAACAGGTCAGTCAAAAAGACTGAGTAAGCCCTACTACAATCAATGTAAACTGATAAAGTTAACTGGCATGAGAAGCAGGGATGATCATAAGGATAACAACATACTAGCATGATGATTAACTAACAAGGCAGATAAAGGTGTCATCGAATAATCAGGATTAAGGTTTTTGCACCACAGGTGTACTAGCAAACTAACATGACTTGAATAAACATGTGTTGATCCCTTGGCCCAAGCTTTGGCCCAATAACATGAAGTGACCCTAATACACGGTCCAACCAAACGGTCTAGTCGATCGGCTCCCTATAAGCCTAACTCGTCACGTGTTGGTGTCAATGCGGCCCAAACATAATTGTAGTCAGACTGTGCAGGGTCTCCCGTCGGGTGTATCAAGCCCTAGGGTGTCAACCCCTGGACACCATAAACATGAGTGCACAGTCTCGATCTACTGGTACCTGTGCATGTTTTCCCCGGCTTCGGACTGTGTGCACGACCATAGTCCGCCCGGAACTACACCGGCGTACCCTTCTGCCGTCGCTTTTGGTCACTTACCTCCAGTTCAGTAATCGTGCTCCCTCCCAAGGGTCTTAATGATACGAACTTGGGATTACTGCTGGAGTGGACCCCCATTGCTAGGATTTTTCTAGTAGGTTAAGTACGGTTTAACCCTCTTGCTAATCATGGATTAACTTGGTTAAGTGTAACAATGAGTTCACGACTTAACCCTGATTAATCTACCAAGCCCAAATTGGTTAAGTATTAAGTGGACCATGACTTAACCCTAATCATGAGGCATTAATTAATTAACGTGCCTTAACCTCTCACATTAGACCTTATTGTGGTTACTAGTTAAGTCGGGCGGGTCCGGGTAGCTTTACACCACAACTTGGTCTAACCTCGGGTTCAAGGTACAACATGACCAACTTCTCACATTGGGTCCTATTGTTTGTAGCAACTAGTTAAGCCGGTCGGTTCCGGGTAGGTTTACGCTACAAACTCAACCCAACCTCGAGTTGGTCACACTTATCTTTTCTAAGTGTCATGTCCATCATGTTTCCAAAACATGTTACAAGTTTTCAAGCATTTGGGTAGACCTAACTTAATAGGTAAATTCCCAAAGGGTAGACCTAACTTAATAGGTAAATTCCCAATCTTATGTTTTTATGTCTTTTAAGTTTACCCAACCCCAAACGCAATCCCATCGCTTACATATCGCAATAGCGCATAAAGGATAAAAAGAGGGAACTTGGCATAATCATGACATAAAGGTGTTGAAGCCACAAGTTTAACATGGTGGCATATGAAATGTACATATGTTCATATACTTGCATATTACATTTTAGGCCTCAAAAGCATGCATAAAACCAAACTTAGAATATTGGTGATACATGGTGATAAATGACATGTAGAAATGGCCATAAGTTCGCATTTAGCTTCACATGCAAGTTATCATAATAGATATGATAACTTACATGTTGCCAAAATGCAACCTTTAGCATAAAGCTTGAAGCTTTAGGCTCATAAACCCAAGATAAGCTTGCATAACATGATAACATGAGTAAAATGATTCACCCAAACTTGCATAACATACATGGCAAACTTGCCTATCATAACATAGCAAACTTGCATAACATAACATGGCAAACTTGCATATAAACTTGCATATCATAACATGATAAACTTACATATCATAACATGGCAAACTTGCATAACATAACATGATTAACTTGCATATCATAACATGGCAAACTTGCATAACATAACATGATTAACTTGCATATCATAACATTGCATACTTGCATAACATAACATGATTAACTTGCATATCATAACATATCAAACTTGCATAACATGACATGGTAAACTTGCATATCATGGCAAACTTGCATATCATAATGATCAACCAAACTTGCATCATTCATTTAACTTTAGATTTTAAATATGAAAGTAGAAAAGGGCTTACAATGTTTATGAAGACACAAAATAATGACAAAGCCCTTATGCAATCAATTAAACCCAAAATGCAAGCTCCAAATCAATAAAAACCCTTGCTTTATGATGTAAATAGGGAAACTTGACTTGAATGCAAGCTAATGATGCTCATACAAGCTTGAAAACACTTGTATTCATGGAAAATCTCTCATAGAAATAATTTAGAAATTTTATGAAGAGAGTGGAGGCCATGAGAGGATTGATTTTGCCATAGTTTAGTTACTTGAATGAATAATGATGATTTAGGGTTAGGTTAGGGGCTTATTTATAGAGATTAGGATTAGTTTCAACCTTAGGATTAAACCCTAGTTCCAATCTCAGCCCTTAAAACCGAATCTGGCCCCCAAACTCAACACAAACCCAAAATGGTGCACCAGGCAAAACTGCCCGGCTGAGCTAAGTCGACAGCCAAGTCGACAGGGCAGTCGACTCGGGTCAACCAAGTCGACTCCCAAGTCGACAGGGCTGTCGACTTGGGTGCTCTAGCGGGAATTTTCCCGCCTGGCCCAATCTTACCCTAATTTCCAAATTCAAACTTGAATTTGAAATCTGTTTTTACTTTGAATTTTTCTGAAAACTTCGTTGGGCCTTAATCGGGTCATACGGACTCCGATTTTCGAAAACTCGGACTCTATTTCGCGTATTTTTCCGAGACGAACGCAATGGCATAGCCCGTTTCCCTTGATTCAGATTTATAAATTAAATTCTGCCTCGATTTACGTTATAACAGGTTATTGAAAATACGGGTTGTTACATTCTCCCCTCCTTAAAGGATTTCGTCCCCGAAATCTTCAAGTTAGGAAGAACGTATCCTACCATCCAACATCCATCTACTCAAAACAACATCCACGAGCAATCATTGTCCTTACAAGATTCTAAATGTTGTATGAACATATGCAAAGGTGTGTGTATATGTACTTATCTAATGCAAATATCATCAATGCAAATTATGTTAGTGAAATGAATCCATATGTATGCAATTCCTAACATAATGTATAACATCTATATGTGTGCACATAACATACATCCATATGCAACATCCATGTGATAACACAAAAATTTTCATCCATGAATAAGCATAAACACTCATGCATATGCAATATGAGGAGTGTGTGAGCCGATCTAGTGCCTAACGTGTATAATGCATCCACGAGTAACCACTTGCAAACATCAAGCATAACATGTTTCAAACACATGTTTCATCCAAAGGGTTTCTACCTAAGGTTCTCATGACAAGATTAACATGATAAACTAGATAATCAAGGCAAACATGGATAGCAAAAGATATGCTACAAAGAGATCGGGAAGATAAGCAAGATATACTCCTTTTGGATTACAAGAAATCCCTTCCTAACCCTGACATGTATTACTAGCCAATAAGTCATACCTCCCGACAAAAATAGGACTGAGAATGGGACCGAGAGGATATACGTAAAAGATAACATGCAAGTAAGTTTCACCGGAAAACAAGGATCAAGGATATACTCTTAGAAAGAGATATGATGCGCGTATCTAGCCTTCAGTCTTCTAAGTCACGTTTCCTTGAGCTTAACTCCACTGTGCTTTGACCGTCTTTTACCTCATGATTTCTTAGCTTCTTAACTCTTATTTCCAAATATGAGTTGGAACCCATTTCATTGTCGCCTCTCGTCTTCCTTTTTCACTTACTCTTCTATCATTCTTGGCTTAAACATAACTATGACCTCATGGTTTCATGCAAGCTCTCCAAAATTCACTAGTGAATCCTGGATCTCGTTTACTTACTATAAAGTATTCCACGCAGCAGAACTTTTCTTGGAAATACCAATCCACATTGCCAATTGCTCTTACTAACGAAATTTTCTATAACTCATGCTTGAACGAAATGAACCATCCGCCTGTGAATGATAGGCCGTACTTAGATTCAGTCGCTTGCCCATGACTTCCCGTAGACTATTCCAAAACTGGATGGTGAAGATTGAGTCATGGTTACTAACTATACTTTAGGGAACCTCGTGCAACCGCTTTATTTCTTGAAAGTAAACTGTCGCTAGCTATGATGCAGTCCTTTCGCTCTTTACCGGAGTGAAATGAGCACTCTTCGTGAGTCTACCTACTTTGACCCACATGCTCTTATTCCCTTTTTTTTTTGATCTAGGCAGTCCATCCGCGAAATCCTTCGTGACGCTTTACTACTTCCATTGCGGGGACCTCCAATGGATGTCATAGCCCACCGGGCTTTTTTTGACTCGGCATTAATCTGTTGGCATAGCATGCACCTTGGGACAAACTTGGCCACCTCCTCGAGTGATGTGCATCTTCAAGAACCTTCTTTCTCTCATCGCGTCTTAGCCATCCCTTGTCATCTATAGCAAGGTGACTTACCATCTCGCCTCGAATCAACTTGTCCATGATCTCGACTAACTGCGGGTCTTCTTTCTGCGAAGTCCCTACTTGATCCAGAAGGGTAGGTCTAAGCTCAAGGGATGCTAACTAACTAATTAAACTGAGAGAACTTCTTACTTCAATTGTCCTCGTCGGAGCTTTTCGGTTTTGAACCGCGACCACTAAGCCTTGCTTAGAAACTATGTGCCCAAGAAATCTAACTTCTTTTCTCCAAAATGACATTTGGAGGACTTGGCTTTCAACTGATGCGCTCTAAGCGTATCCATCACCTCCTTGAGATGTCTAGGATGTTTTTCCTCGTTCTTTAAAAAAGTCAGGATATCGTCTACAAAGACTACCACAAACTCGTTCAGGAACTCCCTAGACACCCTACTTATCAAGTCCACGAAGTAGGCGGGTGCATTAGTCAAACCGAATGGCATGACCAGCCATTCTAAGAATCCATCTGGAGTTCTGAACGCAGTCTTGTCTATACTATCTTCAGCTACCCTGAGCCGATGGAATCCAGTAGCAAGATCAAGAGAAAACAGATGTTCCTACAAGCTGATCGAACAAATCATCGATCCTTGGCAATGGTTGTCTATTCTCTTTGTTTAACTCACGATAATCAACACAAAGTCGAAGAGAACCATCTGCCTTGGTAGTGAATACTACAGGCGCTCCCCATTCAGATATACTTCGTCTAATGAAGTTCTTATCAAGCAACTCCTTGACTTGCTTTCTTAACTCTCATCTTGCGGGGCCATGTGCCTAACCGGCCACGAAACTATCTTGGCATTATCAACCAGATAAATGCGGAAATCTATCTCTCGTTTAGGGGTAACCCCCGCTTCACTTCTCCCAAGATATCAGGATATTCTCGGACCACCCTCACCGATTGCAAACTATCGATAGACGAGTTGAGGGATTCAAGATAACACAACATGATGGGACTCATAGGGTTACTAGAAATTTTTAGGGTATTACCGAGGCGAGTCATGAGCCTCACAACCCTATGCTCAAAAATCAAGGATGGCTCCAAAACTGGACAACCCATCCATGCCCAAAAATCAACCCATACCCCATGAAACCGAGAATATAAGCATCACACGAGAACTCTACACTAAAGATTGAGATTTTCAAATCCACTTAGATAATAGACAAATGGGCGGAAACCCCAATTGGATTTGAAACACACACGGGATCATTAACTAGACTAGTACTTAGGTGCAAACTTTCAACTAGATCAGACGAGATAAACTATGCGATGCACCACAATCAAACAAGGTACGAACTGAAAAATCAGAAATATATACAAGGCTTTCAACAGAAATACTACCTCGATCGGGAACTGGAGCGGCATTGAGAGCATGAACTTGCCCCCCTGAAGGTCCAGCACGCTGAGTCTGACCCCGGCCTTGCCCTCGCTTCTTCGGGCAATCTTTGCTGAAATGTCCAAACTCACCACAACGATAGCATTCACCACTCTTCCTTTTCCTCTTCTTACAATCCTTAATAAGATGCCCAACTAAACCGCAATAATAGCACTTTCCCTTTTTGTTATTGCCCTTGTTGTTGTTCCCCTTGTTGCCTTGACTCTTGTTCTTGTTCTTGTTCTGATTGCCTTGACTACTCTGACCACTTGGATTACCCTGATTTCCTTTCCACTGGGAATCAGTCTTCTTGGCTTGAGCATCATTCATCTTGATCTCCTTCTTGTCACTCCTATTCTCTTCATTGAGTAGGGCCATATTCACCAAGCTCTCGAAAGTTGCCCCCAAGGGTATATGAGTCATGGCTAAACCATGTAATGGCTCGTTTAATCCTAGAGCAAAGTATAGGGCCTTCTTCTGAGCTATGTTAACCAAGTCTAAACCGAACCGAGCCAGTTGATTAAACTTATCTATGTATTCCCTAATAGTCATGTCCCCTTGCTTCAGTGATAGGAACCTTAGTCCAAACTTTTCCCGAAAGTCATCCCAAGTCTCAATTGTCCTAGTAGCGTTGGTGACCACCCACCAACGTGCAGCTTCTTCCTTTAGCAACCACACTGCTAATAAAAGCTTCCTACGGTCATCTATATCAAAGAAGGCAAAAATATCTTCGGTTTCTTTCAACCAATTCCTTGCCTCAACATAAGTCTCGGTTCCAAAGAAATTCTTGCAACCCATCGCCTTAAAGTCTTTGCAAATCTCTGCGAAGTCAGCTTGAGGATGCTGAGGGGGAGGAGAAACATCAGCTATGGGAGGAGGAGGAGAAACATTAACTACCGGAGGAGGAGGAGGAGGAACATCTACGGGGCCGGCTTCGGTCGCCCTAGCCTCCAAAAGTCTCCCATACCAAACAGGTACGTATACTCCCTCCGGAATAGCAAAGTTATCGGCCATACTGAAAACGAAGAAAAAGACGGATTCGGAATGGAGAAAAAACGAAGGAATTTTGCTAATGGCTTTTTGGGGAATAGCCTTTAAAATAAACTAGACTTTTCTTTGGAAAATACTTTATACGTGGTTTTGAAAATAGTTTTCCAAAAGTTTTAAAAACCTTTTTTTTGTTCCTTCTCGTAAACCATATGCTCTGATACCAAATGTAACACCCCACCTCCGCCAGGGTGTCTCTTGCAAGCACTCTGACTTTGGAGGGGCGTTTGAATCAGGTAAACATGCATAATGATATATCAAGGCAGAACAAGAACATATGTATATATGTAAACAGAGTAAATAACATAGATAAAACAGCGGAAGATTTCAAACCATTTCAAAACAAGTCTAGTACAACATAATGTCAACTTTCCAAATACACAAGTCTAGATAAAAACAACATCACTGAAAACTGAAATACATAAGTACTATCCCCAAAATAAGTGATAACCATAGCTAGCTTCATGTCAAACAGTACATGAGCTAAATCCCACAAGCAAGCGATCAGAAATTCAAGCTAAGCTCCAATATTCCCACCCTGAGAACCGGGGGAGGGACGGAAGAAAAGAGGCGAAAGAAAATAGGTCAGTCAAAAAGACTGAGTAAGCCCTACTACAATCAATGTAAACTGATAAAGTTAACTGCCATGAGAAGCAGGGATGATCATAAGGATAACAACATACTAGCATGATGATTAACTAACAAGGCAGATAAAGGTGTCATCGCATAATCAGGATTAAGGTTTTTGCACCACAGGTGTACTAGCAAACTAACATGACTTGAATAAACATGTGTTGATCCCTTAGCCCAAGCTTTGGCCCAATAACATGAAGTGACCCTAATACGCGGTCCAACCAAACGGTCTAGTCGATCGGCTCCCTATAAGCCGAACTCGTCACGTGTTGGTGTCAATGCGGCCCAAACATAATTGTAGTCAGACTGTGTAGGGTCTCCCGTCGGGTGTATCAAGCCCTAGGGTGTCAACCCCTGGACACCATAAACATGAGTGCATAGTCTCGATCTACTGGTACCCGTGCATGTTTTCCCCGGCTTCAGACTGTGTGCACGACCATAGTCCGCCCGGAACTACACCGGCGTACTCTTCTGCCGTCGCTTTTGGTCACTTACCTCCAGTTCAGTAATCGTGCTCCCTCCCTAGCCTAGTCCCTAGGGTCTTAATGATACGAACTTGGGATTACTGCTGGAGTGGACCCCATTGCTAGGATTTTTCTAGTGGGTTAAGTACGGTTTAACCCTCTTGCTAATCATGGATTAACTTGGTTAAGTGTAACAATGAGTTCACGACTTAACCCTGATTAATCTACCAAGCCCAAATTGGTTAAGTATTAAGTGGACCATGACTTAACCCTAATCATGAGGCATTAATTAATTAACGTGCCTTAACCTCTCACATTAGACCTTGTTGTGGTTACTAGTTAAGCCGGGCGGGTCCGGGTAGCTTTACACCACAACTTGGTCTAACCTCGGGTTCAAGGTACAACATGACCAACTTCTCACATTGGGTCCTATTGTTTGTAGCAACTAGTTAAGCCGGTCGGTTCCGGGTAGGTTTAAGCTACAAACTCAACCCAACCTCGAGTTGGTCACACTTATCTTTTCTAAGTGTCATGTCCATCATGTTTCCAAAACATGTTACAAGCATTTGGGTAGACCAACTTAATAGGTAAATTCCCAAAGGGTAGACCTAACTTAATAGGTAAATTCCCAAGCTTATGTTTTTATGTCTTTTAAGTTTACCCAACCCCAAACGCAATCCCATCGCTTACATATCGCAATAGCGCATAAAGGATAGAAAGAGGGAACTTGGCATAATCATGACATAAAGGTGTTGAAGCCACAAGTTTAACATGGTGGCATATGAAATGTACATATGTTCATATACTTGCATATTACATTTTAGGCCTCAAAAGCATGCATAAAACCAAACTTAGAATATTGGTGATACATGGTGATAAATGACATGTAGAAATGGCCATAAGTTCACATTTAGCCTCACATGCAAGTTATCATAATAGATATGATAACTTACATGTTGCCAAAATGCAACCTTTAGCATAAAGCTTGAAGCTTTAGGCTCATAAACCCAAGATAAGCTTGCATAACATGATAACATGAGTAAAATGATTCACCCAAACTTGCATAACATACATGGCAAACTTGCCTATCATAACATAGCAAACTTGCATAACATAACATGGCAAACTTGCATATAAACTTGCATATCATAACATGATAAACTTGCATATCATAACATGGCAAACTTGCATAACATAACATGATTAACTTGCATATCATAACATGGCAAACTTGCATAACATAACATGATTAACTTGCATATCATAACATGGCATACTTGCATAACATAACATGATTAACTTGCATATCATAACATATCAAACTTGCATAACATGACATGGTAAACTTGCATATCATGGCAAACTTGCATATCATAATGATCAACCAAACTTGCATCATTCATTTAACTTTAGAGTTTAAATATGAAAGTAGAAAAGGGCTTACAATGTTTATGAAGACACAAAAATATGACAAAGCCCTTATGCAATCAATTAAACCCAAAATGCAAGCTCCAAATCAATAAAAACCCTAGCTTTATGATGTAAATATGGAAACTTGACTTGAATGCAAGCTAATGATGCTCATACAAGCTTGAAAACACTTGTATGCATGGAAAATCTCTCATAGAAATAATTTAGAAATTTTATGAAGAGAGTTGAGGCCATGAGAGGATTGATTTTGCCATAGTTTAGTTACTTGAATGAATAATGATGATTTACGGTTAGGTTAGGGGCTTATTTATAGAGATTAGGATTAGTTTCAACCTTAGGATTAAACCCTAGTTCCAATCTCAGCCCTTAAAACCGAATCTGGCCCCCAAACTCAACACAAACCCAAAATGGTGCACCAGGCAAAACTGCCAGGCTGAGCCAAGTCGACAGCCAAGTCGACAGGGCTGTCGACTTGGGTCAACCAAGTCGACTCCCAAGTCGACAGGGCTGTCGACTTGGGTGCTCTGGCGGGAATTTTCCCGCCTGGCCCAATCTTACCCTAATTTCCAAATTCAAACTTGAATTTGAAATCTGTTTTTACTTTGAATTTTTCTGAAAACTTCGTTGGGCCTTAATCGGGTCATACGGACTCCGATTTTCGAAAACTCGGACTCTATTTCGCGTATTTTTCCGAGACGAACGCAATGGCATAGCCCGTTTCCCTTGATTCAGATTTATAAATTAAATTCTGCCTCGATTTACGTTATAACAGGTTATTGAAAATACGGGTTGTTACAATTTATGAGTATAGTAAAGTATGGATTCAAGAATTCTAGATGATTCAAAGACTTAGAAGTCAAAAATATAGTAGAAGCTCTATAAGGAGGTCATTCGGCAAGTGACTCAAGTCCCGAATTGAGTTATCATTGATCAACCAAAGAATCAATCTCGTCTTAATATGCAAACAAGCCTGAGGTGTCGAACCAGATGAAGCAACCTAAAGGATGCAACTAGTAAAGCAACCTGAGGGGTTCTCCATATGTAGAGAAAGTCCCATAGCAAGCGCAAGAGGACCCACAAGGGGCTAAGGATATGGAAAATGACAAGGAAATAGTTCCGCCAGCTCCAGATAGTATGGAAGGAGTGGCGATCTTGGAAGATCCAATAGATTTGATCTCATCGAGAATTGACAGACCAATGCTATCTAGAATATGTATAAAGTACATTATTCCCCTAGAAGACATTGGATTACCAAAGTGAGATGATATAGCACATAGGCCTATGGAAGGGTACATGACATGCTATATATATATATATATATATATATATATATATATATATATATATGGTGTGCTCTATTAGGTGCGTACCCTCGTTTTTCCCGTTCATTTGGGAGATGTTGCCCTTCACGAGGTTGGCACTAACACAACTACACTTGAATAGCCATTAATTTCTACTTAAAACATATTTACTATATGTAGGGAACTTTGATTGAGAGCTGATATGAAAAGATATAAAATATATGTTCACCTTCAAGCATCGGAAGACTACCCTGTCACTTATTTATCTAGAAGCACTGCCCAACAGTCGTATTATTCTCAAGTAATGTATTATGTTAAGAAATTTTAAACATAAATGGCTTTTTGTGCGCTTTCCACATAGAATTGCTCGATGCTGTATAAAAGGACGTAAGTACGTTTCCATTTATTTGTGTAACTTCAAGAAAATCAAGTCATAAGATCTAAACTAACATGAAGTTTGAATTATGTCGGCAATCCTATAAGGCCTTTTGGTTGCAAATACTTGGATAGAATGTTCACCTTGAAAGTAGTTGATCTAGAGTACTAGAATGTATGGATGTTGATTTCTGACCATTTTCTTCATCTAGTGGATTTATTGAGAGAGGGCTATTCAACTGATCATAATGGTAATGAAGGATGTAGAAGAAAAATAAGGAGAAGTAGTTGGAGGATAAGGAGCAGTTGATGTGACCCTTATTGTGCCGCCAGTTGGGCCCCTTGTCAAGGGGAACCTAAAAGGGCTCAAGAGGATACCGGAGGTGGAGATGTGGCAGGTGAAGAAGAGCCCGATCGAGGAGACGAATTGCCACCCACTCCAATTCCTTCTTCGGCAATTGAACTCATGAAAAGGGAAGAAATAAAGTGTGCATCTCCCACTCGTTGAGATGAATATATTCTTGAGATCTCCTTTTGGTTATAAACTTAAGTCATGTGAAGTTTGGAGTTGTGAGTTCCACTCTATAGACCTACTTCCTATTATTTGTCTTAAATCATGCAAAACACAAAATGGGAACTCTACTCACGGGATCTACTTTCGTATGTTGGTCACCATTCATGAGGAGCATGTAGTTAGGTGTCATTATCAACCCTATATACTCACCCTCCATTGGTTTGAGTTGAGTGATGAACATTGTTAACTCGTTCTTTACACTTTTCGTCATTTCGTTTGAGTTAGAGTCATGGGCGTCATTTGTTCTCGGGTTTATACTCTAATCAAAGCTCTTAGGATTGAAGTTAGCTAAGTGGATAAGTCGATATCACATTCACATAGGCTAGAAAGGTTTTCCCTTATGTCCATAGAAAATGGGTTGGTGGTCGGACACTCAAGCCATGTAAATCGTGATTTTTTTTTTGACAAAGTCGGTCGATTTTTAAGGCGATCACAAACACCTTTTATTATAACCATAATAAATATATAGTATAATACAGGTGATTGTGGTTGACAATCGGCTAATTTAATTTTTAAGGTGGACCGTCCACCGCTAATGGAATTTTAAGTGTTCCGTCCACTCTACCTTACATGCCAAAAGCATTGGAGCTAGCTAATTAACTAGACTACAAATCAACTCCATGCAGAGAGTGCATTACATAACATTACATTTCATACTACACAGGGTAGTCGAATTACATTCATGAACTAAAAATTACAGTACAACAGGTACTAGGTACTATTGCAGAAAGAAAGATAACACTGTAGTCATGAGGTTGACTTGATAGGCAGCATAAGATGCTCCATGATGTGCAAATACATACTACTACAGGAAGAAAAATACATGATAAATAGAAAGAACATCTGCAGCAGAAGAGTCTTGAGAATCACACTAAGATGGAGCACGTTCAAACCCCTGACATTGCGGCCATAATCTGGCGAAAGTCATGAGAGAGTGGGAGGCAAAATAATTGATCACCAAAGTAATAGTAAAGTTTAGAGCCATGAGACTTCACCGTAATTACTGCCTCTCTGATGATAATCAGTTGACTGACACACCACCATACATGACATACACAAATTAAACCACAGCTATGACATGAAAAATCCATTCCTAACCAACTCTAAAGTTGCTACAAACTACAATTGATGCTCAGACAGGCAAAACCCCATTCAAACAAAGAAGAAAAGTTCAGTACTTAACGCATCTCGTATATTGCCATTGTCCAAACAAAGGATACCCAACCGAACATAACCAAAAACAGACATGAATCAAACTTTGAACTGATAATATTACAAGGAGAAGAGCTCCCGAATCAAATCTGAGTACATTTACCAAAGTAATGATAACCAAACACCACATCAAAACGTAAACAGCCTAAACACAAGACTATTAACCAAGCCTACCAACAAAGACGATAACAAAGAAAACATTGAAAACCTAATTTGCGGATTGTACAATCTCAATTAGTCTGTCGAGACACAAAAACAAAGAAGCAAGGGGGGAACTACTGCTTGCCATGTTAACTCCACATCAGTGCTTATCTCCCTACCTAAGCCATGGCTACCAATTGAATAACTTGTCGCGAGGCAAATAGTTGCATGAAATAGAACTGCGAGGTGGTTGGAAGTGTTAACAGAAGTGGATTCGAGTAGTTGTGTGTTGAAGCAATGAGATGGTGAAATTGGGGGTAAAATAGTGCTCAGATCGACTCAAAGAAAAAGTTAAATCTAGAAACTACGATTTTGAAAAATAGTGAAAACCACACAAGGCGAAAACAGGATAGAAACAGATGAATGAGGGATGACGGAAGAGAGGAGAGGCTAGAATTTTTGAAGCACGTGAAGAAGGAGGATAGAGAGAATTAGATTGGTCATGTCGCCATTTTTCAGCTTTCACCGCTTTCGAAGCTTTTGCTATGTTGTACATCATGATTTATTTATACTCATCCACATTGTCTAGTCAAGGATCAATTTATTCGGTGATGGTCGATCACAATCATGTTATTGGAGCCTAATAATGGACTTGAATTGATGTATCGACGTTAAGCTCTAAGGCATTGTATTTTTTGTATTGCGCTCTGCATGTAAGTTGTTCATATCACAAGTAACATACTATGCATAATGAAGAGACATCAAGATAATAATGTACCAAGTGTCTTTAATAGAAAACCAATAAAATAAGGGCAACATCTGCTTTATTACAAAATTTGAAAGAAAAAAGGGCAAAGCTGACCGGTTTTTAAAGTGACCACAAACACCTTTTATTATGACTAATAATAAAAAATACAATAAAGTATAGGTGATTTTTAGTTGACAATCATCTACTTCGGTTTTTGAGGTGACGTCCACCGCTAACGGAATTTATAGCGTTCCGTCCACTCTACCTTACAGGCTCTGAAGCTAGTCTAAATTGACTAGACTACAATATTACATTTAAGCTTACCACACGGTAAGGAAAATAAATTAACTTTTACATGCTACAAGATAGTTATATGACATATAGAACTAAAAATAGGTTCCACTGAGCCACAAAACACTAGTGACCCGACATATCATAGGGCAGACCTAACATATGTACAGCAACAACTGAGGCTAGCCATATAATGTACAGTAGACATTGATCCACTTTAGCTGATTACATAGAAAGATGTGTACAAGAGGTACAACACCAAGTAGACACTACAGATAGCAGCGTCATCACGACCAATTGAGACACCACCATATGGCTCATCAGTGAAAATCCAGCAAGAACATTTCTTGGTTGTGGCATAGTCTCTAACATGGGTAGAATAATTCCAAATACATTATGACATGAATAGATTACATAGAAGATCAGTTGAATGGCAATCCATGGAAATAATGAAGTAAACAAAGCACATAGTAAAGAGCCATCAACCAAAACAAGTAGCAACCAAAGCAGTTCCATGACTGTCACATTAGAAACATAACCTCTGACAAAATAACTTGATGAAGCCGGATAGCCATAAGAAAAGAAGCACCACCACCATATCAACAAGTTCAAGAGCATAACTTCACATGCTATGTTGATACCGACGGTGGTGGGAAGATGAAAACCAACAAATCATCCTACTCCAAAAACTCCACACAAAACGAAAAAAGGCAGATCCAACAAAAGCCAAAAAAGAACTTTACCCAAGACAAAAAAGACGCAAACCAAAGGACTCAAAAACTCATACCCAACATTGCAATAACCGCAAAGATCCAACACCGAATAATACCCAACTCTTGTTTGATGATAACAATCTCTTTTGAGAAGTGGTAAAGATTTAAAGTAGACAAGGAGGATTCCTGGACGAACGCTGCCATCGCGCAAGGTCCAGAGCAAGAGGTTCAACAAAACTGAACTTAATGAAAACGCGGATGTGAATCGAAATGGATCTGCGAATTTGGGAAAGGTTTAAGTGTAGAGTGCTTCAGCGACAAGCCAGGCATAACGAAATCAAGCATTTTCAGAAGAGACGAAAGATGGTAGTAACGAGGCGAAATGGGGAAGAGTGGATGTGATTTTGAATAGAAGGGAGGAAATTGAAAAAAGAGGCAAAATGAGAGAAGCGCTTATCGCCATTTCCAACTCAAGCTGAAGCATTTATTTATTATTATAACAAAGGCTAAGTGATGTAGCATCGTAGGTGCTCGCAATTCCATGCTAATCGTAACTCGGTTGCATCTACGGTCGTTAGTTTAAATGTTCCATCCCCAACTTTCCATTAAATGACGTAAGGACCTTCTCAACGACGGCCCAAATTGGCCGATGTGGGAAAAATTCCTCTCAAGACGAGGTTGTCGATATCGAAGTGATTTGGATGTACTTTCACATTGTAGTATTGGGTGACTCGATGACGATATGAGGATGCTCTAAAACCAGCTTCTTCTCTGTAAGGACCCGTAACTTCCCCGGTGAGGAAAGCGCGGATAGTTCGAGAACAAGCCACAAAAGTCAAACTCGTCAGGGCGTGTAAAACCACTGATGCCACTTCTAGCTAGAAAGAAACGCATGCCCTCCCTGACGTCCTCTCCCGTTTTGGTTCACAACCGAGGTGTGAGGCTCGCGAATCAACTCTATACAAAGCTACGCCACAAAGGCCGTGCTTTGATCATCAACCACAAGACTTTTCTTTTCAACAGAAGCCTTGATCATTTGCCACTTAGGCATGCTACACAACTATAGAAACTATAGAAAACCTTCATGTGTTGAATTGAAATTCATTCGTTGAATAGAATTCATGTGTTGAATGGTATTCGTGTTTTTAAATATAAAAATCACATTTTTATCTATATATATAAACTATAGAAAACCTTCATGTGTTGAATCGATATTCATTCGTTGGATAGAAATTCATGTGTTGAATGGTATTCGTGTTTTAAATATAAAAATCACATTTTTATCTATATATATAAACTATAGAAAACCTTCATGTGTTGAATCGATATTCATTCGTTGGATAGAAATTCATGTGTTGAATGGTATTCGTGTTTTAAATATAAAAATCACCTTTTTATCTATATATATCAACTATAGAAAACCTTCATGTGTTGAATCGAAATTCATTCGTTGAATTGAAATTCATGTGTTGAATGGTATTCATATTTTGAAATAAATTGTTTTATAATAAAAATCACATTTTTATCATCTATATGAACTATATAAAATAGTCGTGTTTTGAAATAAATTGTTTTACAATAAAAATCATATTTTTATCATCTATATGAACTATATAAAATAGTCGTGTTTTGAAATAAATTGTTTTACATAAAAAAATCACATTTTTATTATATACATGAATTGTTAAAAATAGTGAAGTGTTGAAATAGAAAACAGTTAGATAAAAATATCATTTTTATCAAATGTATGAAAATCATATAGTTTTGAAATCGAAGAATCGAAATATATATATATATATATATATATATATATAGAATTGAAATATATCGAATAACGAAGCTGCAGTTCGTATTTTGAAACCGTGATTTCAAACGATTAGTGCGGGAGATCCGACCATCGGATTTTCCCGAAACCGCAACCGTTGGGTTCGCTTTGGAAATATCTTTCCAACGGCACCAACTTTGTAAAAATCCAACGGTTGGATTGTCTGGAATGTTTAATTCAAATCTGAAGAAAAACAGCGCCAGAATCGATTATATATATATATATATAATTATATATAATCGAATAACGATGCTGCAGTTTGTATTTTGAAATCGAAACTTCAAACGATTATACCGGGAGATCCGACCGTCGGATTTTCCCGAAATTGGAACCGTTGGATTCGTTTTGAAAAGATCTTTCTAATGAAGTAAATTTTGTAAATATCCAACTGTTAGATTTTCAGATATGTGTAAATCAAATCTGAAGAAAAACAGCGCCACAGCCGCGTTATGGCCCGAAGCGTCGTTTTGAATAAATGAGCTATTTTAAAATAAATAAAAATAGCGATAAATCGTTAAAAAAAATTATAAACGATATGGATGTGATATTTAGAAACTAACTGAAGGTTGGCTAAGTCGAATGGTTTCCTGGGTGTTGATCTGATGTTGGTTTCGACCTTCGGGGCTAATATTTGGAAAATCGTTCTCTTACTGATTGATGGTTAGTGACTAATGAATTGAAATGATGCGTATGTATGTTAGTGCTGCACTTGTTTATTATATACGCGAGTTGCTCAGAAAGACCGGGTTTATCCCATTCTGAATAATTGAATCGACGATAAGAAATCGAAGATGAAGACGGGGGTTGAAGACCGATCTTCACCTCGTTTGGATGGTCACTGAGGTCCTGATTGGGAGGCATCCCGAAATATGGATAATGAGTGGTGATCGTCCAGACGTACGTGGGAATCGATGGATATGCGAGGTATTTAGTGCCTCCGGTTTCGTTCAGACCCAGAACGGACTTGCAAATGGATTGTGTGTCTGACATTGGAATTCATTTTGTGCGATTGATAACCATCAGTTGCATGGTGTGAATTTCCGGTGTGGCATGCTGAGATGCAGTGATCAGGGCTTCTGTTGAAAAGCAAAGTCTTGTGACTGATGATCAAAGCACCGCCTGTGTGGCGTAGCTTTGTGTATAACGTGAATTCGTGAGCCTCACACCCCGGTATGAACCAGAAACGGGAAAAAGGACCTTAGGGAGGGCATGCGTTTCCTTCTAGCTAGGAGTTGTGTCGGTGTTTTTACACGGCCTGACATTTTAGTTATGTGGATGATGGATTGCGAGGCGCCTCGGTTATATCTGTCGATCCGGGACCGATAGAGTCATTCGTTGGCTCATTGACGCCCCATAGGGCGGGGAAACGTAGTGTTCAGGAATTTTAATCCACATCGGTGGACCGGCCCTATTGCTCCTAGGGTCACTCGAGCTCTGATCCTGAGACATGGGCTAAAGCGTCTCGAATTCGGTAAGGACTATCTTTTGCCTTGGTTCATGACGGAAATCCAATTTCCAAATACGTGACTGTGCGGTTTTGATTGTATACCTATATATGGCGACATAGTGGTATGGGGCATTAATGTCGTCTATGATTGATATTTATGATTTGAAATTGGTTTTAAAACATATAAACACTTGAAATAATACCAAATGCTTTTGTTTTATTCGTATTAAGCATATTTTGGCCGTTATAAGGTAAAACTCTATCCTCCGGTTTGCGTTGCATTGTGTGATGGGAACTGAGTCTTATAATGGCTTCATTTTTATAAAAGCACTGCGATGTTTAAAGATTTACTTGTTTTATTGTAATAACCCGGAAATCCGAGCCAATTTAAAAAATTTATTTTGGCAATTTTATTGAATTTTGGTTATTTAAAATGAATTATTTTAAATAGTAACGACGAAAAATTTATTTTGAATAGAATTAGAACGTAAATATTTATATACATCGTCGTTAGAATATAAAATTTTATTTATATATATAAAAGGAATTGAAAATGGCGCGGTAGTTCGATAATTCAATTTCAAATTTCAAATGAATGTGCAGGATTCAAAATAAACCGGATTTTAGTGAAACCAAAAATATTAGAATCTAATTGAGAAAATATTTCCAACGAATCTGAAAAATCAAAATTTCATAGCGGGAATCAAAAGATATGCCCAGTAGAAAATTCAGAATAGTCGCTATGGAATTCTGGCCCTTAAAAATGGAAATTTTGCAAACGACCTCGGATTTCGACGATACCACTTTGGTTGGATCCAGGATGTCTAATTATTGCTAGGTTTCAAATTTAGTTATTTTTCGAATCAATATGTGAGCGTGGCAAAGGAAAACGCGTTTGACCTGTTTAAGTTGATTTTAATCGACTGGAAAATGGTCATTTTTCAAACGGTCTCATAAATTGACGAAATTAGTTTTGTTAGGACCGGATCGTCAACACAAAGCTAGAAAATATTTTTCGAGAATTTTTAGAGTTCGTATGTGACCCCAGTAATTTGAAATGTACGTTTAAAATTGAATATATAGATTTATATATTAAATTCAGTGGAAACTGATCGTAACTGCCGAATTGGGTTACGAAACATATCCCATTGTGTTCGGAATGAGGGTAATTAGCTAGGAGCGACATTCGTTGAGTTTTATTTGGAGTTTAGATGGATAAACAGATAATTTGGAAATTAAATATTAATTTTTTTTTATATATATCATCCCAATACCCGTGTTGGGTTTCAAACAATCAAACACATATTTTATTTGTGCAGTTGGGCGATGTGTAAAATTTCAGACCCATGATTAGAACCATACGAAACCACTTAATGGATTAGTAATATCCAATATCCGATTTTATAAGATATGTCCAGTTGAAATTTCAGAATTGTCGCTATGGAATTTTGGCCCTTAAAAATGGAAATTTTGCAAACGACCTCGGATTTTGACGAAACCACTTTTGTTGGATCCATGATGTCAAGTTATTGCTAGGTTTCAAATTTCATAATTTTTCAAATCAATATGTGAGTGTGGCAAAGGAAAATGCGTTTGACCAGTTTCTGTTGATTTTAATCGATTGGAAAATGGACATTTTTCAAACGCTCTTAGAATTTGATGAAATTAGTTTTGTTAGGACCGTATCGTCAATACGAAGCTAGAAAATATTTTTTTGGAATTTTTCGAGTTAGTATGTGACCCCAGTAAATTGAAATGCGCGTTCAAATTCAATATATAGAGTTACATGTTGATTTTGACGAAAATTGATCGAAACGATCGAATCAGCTTACGATACATATCCCATTGTGTTCGGAATGGGGGTAATTAGCTAGGGGCGATAGTCGGTAGGTTCGATTTCGAGTTCGAATGAAAAAGTAACTTTCTATTAATAAATTAAATAATAAATATTTCTTTTCTCTCTCTCCCTCCCTTAACCTTCTTTTTCCACTCCCGCGTTGACCAAACCGAAAAAAAGAAAAAAATTGCAAAACGACGATCGATGGAGTGCCCTAGCCTCGCCGCCGTGTCCCCCATCGCCGGAGCTTTTCCCCCACCACCACTAAAGCCATCGCTCCCCTGCGCACCTCCCTCTCCAACGCGCGACACCCCGAAACCCATTAACCCCGATCCCCAAATCGAGCCTCCCCAATCGCAGCGCGACACCGTGCTACTGCCCACGCAGCCACCCACTGCCTGAAGACTGACGCGCCTCCCCCTTCTTCCTGCGATCCACGCAACCACAAAACCCCTTCCTCCGCGTCCTTCCTCCAGAGATCTGAAAGCTAGAAGAAAACCTCACCCTTTTTTTCTTGGATCGAACACCGCAGCACCCTGCTCTGGACCAGCGAGAAACCTTCGATTCCAAACTGAAAATTATGAGGTTTTACTTTAATTTATTAATGTTTTAGTTTATAATGATTTTTCCCTATGGAAAAATGATGATTTTCATTTATAAAATATAGGATTTTTCATTTAGAAATACGATTTTTCATTTATAAAAAGAATAGATTTTCATTTATGAAAGCTATTATTTTTAGTTATCGAAAAGTTAGGGTTTTTAACTTAGGGGAAGATACGATTTTTTAGACATGAAAAGGTTTTATTTTTATCATAGAAAAGATTATATTTTATGATAGTAAAGATTTGATTTTTATAATATAAACATCAATATATGAAATGGAAATAAAAATATGATTTTTATATAGTGGCGATAATAAAAATATGATTTTTATATAGTGGCGATAATAAAAATATGATTTTTATATAGTGGCGATAATAAAAATATGATTTTTATATAGTGGCAATAATAAAAATATGATTTTTATAAGATAGAGATTATAAAAATGTGATCTTTATATATGTAGTGGATACAGACGACGAAAGCGACAAAAGAAGAAACGATGAAGATTTCCTACATAGGAAGAGTCGAGGCGTTTGGATTAGCTAGCCGGTGAGAACTTCTCACTTTAATTTTTCTTTTCTAGTTATAATATATACTAGGATGCAGACGGTGTTTAGTAGCACCCGACACCCGTCGTCCACAGACCATGGACGGCTTGTATGCTTGTTTGTTTGATTTTGATGTGTAGTTGATTGTGTGATGTGATGTGAGATGAAATAAAATATTTTATAGTGCAAAATATTTTATAGTTAAAAATATAATTTTTAACGTGTATATGAAATGAATATTTATAAACAAATCGACGATTTGTTTATATACACACCTTTGACTGATATTGACTGGGACGATAAATTTTACACATCGCCCAACTGCACAAATAAAATATGCGTTTGATTGTTTGAAAACCCCACATGGGTATTGGGATGATATATGACATACACTAGTCCCAATAATTACTTGTATGTCGATCGATTGATGGACAGACTGTTATGAGCGTTAAATATTTATATTTGATGCTTATACAGTGTAGAATGCACTTTGGATGATGGTTGATTATTCATCGTTGTTATTGTATACATGTGTTGTAGAAAATCCATATAATTAACATTATATGGTAATTGATTGGGCCTCATTCCAGATTTTAAAAAGATATATTTGAATAGAAATATCTG
Organism: Allium sativum; assembly: GCA_030737875.1. NCBI lineage: Eukaryota > Viridiplantae > Streptophyta > Magnoliopsida > Asparagales > Amaryllidaceae > Allium > Allium sativum. Next base: position 469,963,079 of record CM060913.1, on the reverse strand, counting down.
AAAAGGAAATATTTGAAATAGAATATTTGAAAATAGGATATATGAAGCCGTGTTGATTAGATTGACGCCATTTTGACGTGAACGATATTTATATCGATTATATTCGTTTTTATAATGAATATTGAAAAATGATTTCAAAATCGAATATTTTGAAATGAAATTCGAATTATATTGAAAAGAATATAAATTCGAACTGTATTGAAAAGAATTGAAATTTGAATTAAACTGAATAGAATTGAAATTCGAATTAGATTGGAATAGAATTGAAATCATTTTGAATTGAGTTTAAAACGTATTGAAATTGATATGAAATTAAATTGAATTGATTTGAAATTGAAATTATTTGAAATTCGAATTGAATTGAAATAGAATTGAAATGAATTAAAACGAATTTATATTGGAAAATTCAATTTTGATTTGAATTTGAAAAGGAAGTTGAAATCATTTTGAAAACGAATTTAAAACAATTTATAAAATACGTTTAAAAAGGAAATCGACGAAATATATATTATATATATAATATAATGGCCTGAATAGAACGCGCCGCGCTGCGGTAGTTCGCGAATTGCGACCATTGACTTCGAACGGACATTACGGGAGATCCGATCGTCGGATTCTCCTAAAACCGGAACTGTTGGGTTCGTATCGAAAAGAGCTTTCTAACAAATATTAGAAATTAGAAATTTAACGGTTGGATTTGGAATTATGTCCAAATCAAATTTGGAAAAGGTCGTTGTAAGTGCAGTTTGATGGCCGTTGATGGAAATCGACTATACGGGCCTTGATAAAATTATTAAAAATAGTAATAATTTGTGTAGAATCATAAGAAATGATTTGGGAAGAATTGGGATGAAAAACTCCATATTTGAAAAGATAAAAATAGATTTTTATCGAAATGAACTAGTTTTGAACTAGAATTATAATTCTATTTATTTTTAAATAAATAAATTGAATTTGGAAAAGGTTTTAAAAGTAACCATAAATTCCAATAATTGAATTGGAGTGGATTTGAATCGAAATTGTCTTTGGAATATTTCGATGTTGGATTTCGTGATTATACAGATATTGTTATGGGAATTTGAAAGATATATATATATATATCGTTATTTCCAATACGATATTTGTTGGTCGTAGAATTTGATATTAAATATAAGCCAGTATATTTTCTATTCAGGGCTTTGTGTTTAATATCAAATGTGTTTGGGTTTGTCGTGAATGGTGTCTTCATTAACACTGTACTTAAACCCAGTTGAGAAAAAGATTAAATCTTTTTATTTAGATTTAATGAAGTGTACCAATTAAATAATATATAATTGGAATTGAATTGGAATTGATTTTTGGGTTTATCGTGAACAGTGTTTTAAATAACACTTGTTCTTTAACCCGATAATTAAAAGAATGTGATTTTGGGTTGTCGTGAACAGTATCTTCAATAATACTGTTCTTAGACCCAAAGGAGTTAAGAAAATCAGAAACTAACTGGAGATTAGTTAAGTTGAATGGTTCCTGGGGTATTGATCTGATGTTGGTTTCGGCCTTCGGGGTTAATACTTAGGGAATTGCTCACTTGCTAATTTACGGTTGGGGACTGATTGAAATGTGATGTGATTTTGGGTTTACCGTGAACCGTGTTTTAAATGACACTGATTCTTTAACCTAGTCAAAGATTAAAACTAAGTGGAGTTTTAATGAATCTTTAATTAGATTGAAAAGATCCAGAATGGAATATCACCAGTTTTGCTCCAGGCAATAGTTAAATCTTTAATTAGATTTGAACGTGAAATGGTAATTGAATTTACCGATAACACCTTGGTGTTAGATATGAAGTATAACCAGTTTTACTTCATGGGATGAATAGGTTGGGGTTGGGAAATTAAAACAAATGATTACTTCGGTAAGGTTCGTTAATCCCGACTAGTTTGAAGATATATTCAAAGGAAGATTAAAGAATAAATTTAAAAGAATTTATCTTTGATAAAATTAATGGGAACCTTTCCCTAAGAATGTGAAATTTAGAAACTAACTGTAGGTTAGCTAAGTAGAACGGTTTCCTAGATATTGATCTGATGTTGGTTTCGACCTTCGGGGTTAATATTTGGGGAATTATTCTCTGGTTAATTTACGGTTAGTGACTGATGAATTGGAATGAGGCGTATGTTGTGTTTGTGTAACACTTGTTTATTATATACGCGAGTTATTCGGAAAGAGCGGGTTTATCCCATTCTGAATAACTGATACGACGATAAGTCGAAGATGAAGACGGTGGTTGAAGACCGGAGGTCTTCACGTCGTTTGGATAATTACTGATGATCTTGATTGGGCCGTACACCCAAGAGGAGGGAATCAGTTGGTGATCGTCCAAACGGACTTTGTAACAACTCGTATTTCGATAACATGTTAAAGACGAGAATCAAGGCAGAATTTAATTTTAAATTCTGAATCAAGTGAAACGGGCTATGCCATTGCGTTCGTCTCGGAAAAATACGCGAAATAGAGTCCAAGTTTTCGAAAATCGGAGTCCGTATGACCAAGATATGGCCTCGCGAAGTTTCACGAAAAATTCCCAAATTAAAGTATACTTAATTAAGTGAAATGGGTTGCGCAGAGAAGTATATATATATATTGATATATATATATATAATTGAAAATTAAATAAACAAATATGCAAAAATGTTCAAAACAGCGAATTGGGAGAGGGGAATAACCGAACCGGCCGATTTTTGAGGTCGACCCGAGCCCGCTGGGTCGACTAGGGGTTAATCCAGGGTGTTTGGCTGTCAACCCGTGGGCCGATTCGCTCAAATGCAGATTTTGCATTTGGATGGTTCTCATGGTTCATCTTTAATCTAAAGGCCCTAGATGGTTCCTACACTTGACTTCTTCCCCAAGACATGCTTTGATGGCTTGGATTGAATCTAGGTTTAATCCTATGGCCTAAAACACTTGCCTAATCTATAAATAAGACCATAACCTATCCTAAATCCTCATTATTCATTCATGCAACTAAACTATGCCAAAATTTCTACTCTCATGGCCTCCACTCAACTATCCTAGCCTCCACTTCATTTCTATGAAAGGTTTCATGATCATGAGAGTGTTAGAGAGTACCTATGTTAGTATGAGAGCCTCTCAAGTTGATTTCAAGGCAAAAGCTTTGATCTTTGTTCATAAAGATGGTGTTTTTGTTGATTTGGGGCATCCATCTTTGGGTTTTTGGGTGATGGCATGCATAGGCTTCCTCACAAGCTTTAGTTTAATCGATTTAGGCCTTCAAAGCAATGTAAGCCCTTTTCCTACTCTTAGATATTAACTATGAAGTTAAATGTTCATGTTGCAAGTTTGGGTTTGATCATTGAGAATGATACATGCTATCATGTTATGCAAGTTTATGAAGTCATTATCTTGATCTTATGAGCAAAAAGCTACAACCTTTATGTTGAAATGTTGCATTATGCAACATGAGAACCTTTATAATCTTTATGACAACTTGCATATGAAGTCATAACCCTTATATGATGATATATGCGAGTTACTAGTCATCATTCCATGTCTTTTGTCACCATGATTCGCTTATGTACCAAGTTTGGGTTTATGCATGTTTTTGTGAGGCTTAAGAATGTAACATGCAAGCTAATGACCACATTTGTGCCTCATTCGCCACCATGATTAACTTGTGGCTTAATATCCATTTTTGTTATGCCTTTGCCAAGTCTCTTCTTTTAATCCATTACGTGGTTGCGAACGTACATGCGAGTTTAAAAAGCGTTGGGTTCACATTATGGGAAAACATAATGACATGAATATGACTTGGGTAAATGGGTATAAACATAACAACATGTAACGTTAAATATGACATGTGTTTATACTTGAAAACATGACTTGAAATATAACATGGAATTTGACATGTAAGTATGCATAAAAACATAAGCTTGGGAATTTACCTATTAAGTTAGGTCTACCCATTGGGAATTTACCTATTAAGTTAGGTCTACCCAATTGCTTGAAAACTTGACTATGAACATGACACTAGACTAAACATGAAAGTGGCCAACTCGAGGTTGGGTTGAGTTTGCAACGTAAAACTACCCGGAACCGACCGGCCTAACTAGTAGTTGCAAACAATAGGACTCAATGTGAGAAGTTGGTCATGTTGTGCTTGAACCCGAGGTTAGACCAAGTTGTGGTGTAAAGCTACCCGGAACCGACCGGCTTAACTAGTAACCACAACAAAGTCTAATGTGAGAGGTTGGGGTGCATTAAGTAATTAATGTCACATGATAGGGTTAAGTAAATTTGATTAATGACTCTTAACCAAATATGACATGGATAAAGGGGTTAAGTAAATTGATTAGGCTAATGATACTTAACAAAACATGACATGGTTGGGTAGGTTAAGTGATTTGATTTGCCTAATGACACTTAACCATTTTTATACGACTTGGTAATTAGATGGGGTTAAGTAATTTACACTTAACTAATCCAACTTGGTAATTAGATGGGGTTAAGTAATTTACACTTAACTAATCCGACTTGGTAATTAGATGGGGTTAAGTAATTAAGGCTTAACTAATCTAAACACGGTAATTAAACGGGGTTAAGTAATTGACACTTAACTAATCTCGACACGGTAATTCGATGGGGTTAAGCTAAACACTTAACCAAACTAAACTTGGTAATTCAATGAGGTTAAGTAACCAATACTCAACCAACTTAACATGATAATCTAATGGGGTTAAGCAACTTATACTTAACCAATTATACATGATGATTTGATGAGGATTAAGTGATCCACACTTAACCAATCTAATACGCGGACCTGATAAGGTTAAGTCACAAGACCTTCTTAGAGTATACTTAACCATTCTAGTACAATTAGAGGATGGGTTTAAGCCAGCCTATACTTAACCAATCCGACTCGATAATTGGATGGTATTAAGATAATCTATGCTTAATCAATCTAGCAAGATAATCCTATAGGATTAAAGTAAAATGGTACTTGACCAATTTGACTCGATAGGGTTAAGTTATGGACTTGAATGATAACACTTAACCCATTAGATAAACCCTAATTCGGAGGATTAGGTAAATAACCATCGTTAACAAGGATTATGGAAATAAGGCTAAGTGGTAAACCTTAGTTAAGGGAAACTAAGTAATAATTCTTAGTCAAGGAAATTTGGACCATTTCTTAGATAGATTAGTAACCCGATACGTTAGGTCAACGTTTAAGTATGCGTGTAGGAGCAGGCTATCTGATTTAGATAAAGGCTCCAACGAACTGGGTAACGAAGCAGCGGCTTCGGGGAACGTGAGGATATTCTTGGGATCCCTCTGTGAGCTGCCAGGTCAATATACTAGGCTCACGAGAGGTTGAGGTCTGCGGTAGAAGAACCAAGAATATGCCTTGGTTGCTATGCGAGCGACCTAAAGACTGGGGTGGATAGCAGTGAGTCGACGAATACATAAGGTGCCCGAGATAGCAAGTTCGTCGATCATCTACCATCTTGAGTCAAGCGTGTACGTACGGAAAGGCAGGGAACACCCAACAGACCATAATTGCTATCTAATTATGGGTGAGGTAGGCCGTAGGATGTGGGCTGGCCGGAGTGTAGTTCTCATGCAAGATTTTCTCTTGTGTTGCCTTTCACTAGTTGAGGGAGGGGTCTCGTGGGACCATAGCCACGTGTAGAAAAGCAGACCTTAGTATCTGCATCGGCGGATAAATCTAAAGCTCCCGACCGAGTCTTGTATTTCTTGTTTTGCCCTGTGACAGGACTCGGATGGCACGATGTGATACATGTGCATACAGTTATAGAAACACGATTCACGATGAATGCGTGGGAAAAAGGGCACGGTTGAGGGTTAGCGTAATCCCTAGTGGCCTAGGTGGTTTAACCCAAACCGAAATACGAAAGCGTGCAATAGGTAAGCGTAATCCCTAGTGGCGCTAGGTGGCGTAAGTCCTAGTAGTTCAAACGATGATTCATATGGAAGACCCTAGCTAGAACAAGGGTGACAGTCCAAACGATTTCAAAGATAATACGACATGAGGAAGCCCGTACGAGGTACGGCAAAGGACTGAACTTATATACATGGAAAGAAACATATGATTTGAGTAACCTATATATGCGATATATTAGGTTGACATGGACCATTACACGACTTTGAGTAAGGGACATTCATGGTTAACACATAACAAGGCTGGGATACTAGTACGAGAGGTGCAGAGCGGATATACAGGATAGATGCCATGGGACGTTATACGCGATAGATATCTTGGGATATTATACTTGATAGAAACCTGACAATGTGATACTTTGTTTTATCTTGACATCGTAGTTTATCACGACACCCTAGTTTATCTGAGTTCAGTAGTTCATCCTGTTATTTTGATTTAGTTGACCTATCTTGTATCATGCTTATGTTCATCTCAGTTTCTCATGACAGTTAACTTTACTAGTTTTTATACTAATAGTAGATAGGGCTTACTCAGTCTTTTTGACTGACCCGTTTTGTTTCGCCTCTTTTCTTCCGTTTCCCCCCCAGGTTACAGGGAGGAAACACTGCTGTTTAGTTCGGACTTCTTCTGCTTGAAGGTCATCATGGATGGCTTGGACTTTTCCTGGCTATGGCTACTTTACTGTTTTTACTTGGGGAATAATTTATGAAAAAAAAAGTCTTTATGCTTCTTTACTATTGCAAGACAAGTTTTGATGTACCCTGATGTAAAAGGCTTTAGACCTTATGTATTCATGTTATGAAAGACTGATTTTACTTCCGCTATTTTATGTGTTATGTCTTGTGATGTTTCTGTGCATGTTTACCAATAATGCCCCTCTAAAGCTAGTGCATTCCCTTGCGAGTGACCCTAGCGGAGGCGGGGTGTTACATACTTGGAGATCGATGGATATGCGGGGTACTAGGTGCCTCCGGTTTCGTTCAGACCCAGAATGAACTTGTAAATGGACTGTGTGTCTGACATTGGATTTTAGTCTGTGTGATTGATTTCTATTAAATATATATCTGTTTGGCGGCGGAGAATTTATTCTCTTGCTTAACGCCCTTCTCTGAGACGTACAAGCTCAGGGGTTATATATTGATGGATATCAAACGCATGGAGTGAATTGCATGTGTGGCATGCCTAAGTGGCAATGTGAGCAAGACTTCTGTTGAAAAGCAGAGTTTTGTGGTTGACGATCAAAGCACGACCTTTATGGAATAGCTTTGTGTAGCATTGATTCACGAGCCTCACACCTCGGTTGTGAACCAAAACGGGAGAGGACGTCAGGGAGGGCATGCTTTTTTTCTAGCTAGAAGTGGCGTCAGTGGTTTTACACGCCCTGACGAGTTTGACTTATGTGGTTGTTGCTGTTGCGAGGCGCCTCGGTTTGATCGGAGATCCGGGTCCGATGGAGTCATTCGTTAGCTCATTTACGCCCCATAGGGCGGGGAAATGCTTGTTCAGGGTTTAAGTTTAATCCACATCGGTGGACTGGCCCTGAGGATCCAAGGGTCACTCGAGCTCTGATCATGAGGCTCGGGCTAGACAGTCTCGAATCAGTAGAGGACTAACTTTTGCCTCGGTTCACAGATGGAAATCCAACTTCCAAATACGTGATTTTGCAGTTTTAATTGTTGAACTAGTATGGCGACATGATATATGGTACCCATGCCGCCTATGATTGATACTTATGATTTGAAGTTGTTTTATACACTATGCACTTATAATAGTATCAAATGATTTGTTTTAAACGTACTAAGCATGTTTGGCTATTATAAGGGAAAACCCTATCCCCCGGCTTGCGTTGCATTGTGTGATAGGACCTGGGTCTTATAATAGCTTCATTTTTTCAAATAGCATTGCGCTGTTTTGTTATATGCACTGGTATTCTTGGGAGGAAACCCGTTCCGTGTTATACGGCGTGGTCCCTTGATATGTCTGATTTAAAGTAAAGTTTTAAATAACTGTTTTAGTTCTCACACCAGTCCCATGACTGACCTGGAGTTTATTGTTTTAACCTAAACTCTGGGTGCCCTTATTTTGACACGACAGCTAGTAGTTTTGATTTTGCATATTTATATTCACAGGATCCTGGTTTACAGCTGGAATGATATCCGGAAATCTTTGTATCCGTATATCTCCTTCAGTTGTGTATTGTATTATTTTCCGCTGCTATGTAATGTATTGTAATATCTGGTATTTTCTGTGTAATATTCATTTATACTTTGTATATTCTTGTATTCTGATGGAATTGTTGTAATTAACAATGAAATGTCCTTCCGTCTGCGTTTTGTTGTGGCTTGTCCTCGAAGTATCCACTCTTTCCTTCACAGGGAAGTTACGGGTCTTTACATTTGGTATCAGAGCTTTGGTTTACAAAGCTCAGAGAACAAGACACGTTGGAACCATACGAAAGAATTCGTCAGAGATTAGATTAGTAATATCCAATAAGAATGACTCGTTGGAGATAGGATCAGTAGTATCCTAGAACGAGTGTGAAGAATATATTTTTGAAATGAAAACGAATTTTTGTTTTGAAAATTTATATCAATTATGCGTATTTGATTATTTATTATATATTGAATTTGGATATTCCAGTATATAAAGATTTTTCATTTACGTCTGATCCGCGGGTATTCGAAATTTTAATATACTGGATAGATATAGAATCACACTCTAGTCGCCCGGAGATGGTTCTAATGATCGCTATAGTACGTACATCATCAGAATTTATATTCGAGTTTCGAAAGTGAGATTTCTATATATTTCCTATTGACTGGTGTGAGAACCAAAATTAGATAGGGCCTATTGTTGTGATTTGGCATCAAAAATTAGATTTTTGACTATATATCAAAGTTATGAATTTGAAATGATAATTCACTAATCGATTGATGGTTGTGTTGTTGATTATTGGTTGATTGATTAAAATTTGTACCCTATAACCAAATTGAATCAAATAGTGAATTGTATTGAAAATTGGTCGCATTTGCATGCATATACATGTACTTACACTGAACAGGTCATAGCAAAGAGGCTAGAGCGGAAGAATAAAATTGTTTGCCGGACAAATAGGTACATGTTTACCGTAATTTACTGTTTTGTTTGGGTGATGATCATTTTACGAGCCGATTGGCTAGCCGCTTGGCTTTTTCTTTTTCTTTTTGAGATCAGAGGGCCTGTATGGCAATTTCGGGATTTTCCCGGTGCTCCCGGTGCAGGGGAGGTTATGGCGAAAATTTTCGGAAATTTAGGGTGTTAGCCAAATTTTTGAAAAATTTGAAAAGTTCTTAGAAACTAAAAAGTTGAAGAACTTAAGCCGTAGTCAAAAGAATGGAAGTTGAGTTGATTAGTTAAACAACTTTCGGCTTCGTTCCTTTTCGGGGACGAAAAGTTTTAAGTGGGGGAGATTGTAATAACCCGGAAATCCGGGCCAATTTAATTTTTTTTATTTTGGCAATTTTAATGAATTTTGAATATTTAAAATGATTTATTTTAAATAATATCGACGAGAAATTTATTTTGAATAGAATTGAACATATATATTTTTATAGATCATCGTTAGAATATAATATTTATTTTAAAATATAAAAAGAATTGAAAATGGCGCGGTAGTTCGATAATTCGATTTCAAACTTCAAATGAATGTACCGGGTGCAAAATAAACCGTATTTTAGTGAAACCAAAAATATTTGAATCTAATTGATAATATCTTTCCAACGAATCCGAGAAATCGAAATTTCATAGCGGGAATCAAAAGATATATCCAGTTGAAATTTCAGAATAGTCGTTATGGAATTCTGGCCCTTAAAAATGGAAATTTTGCAATCGACCTCTGATTTCGACGAAACCACATTTGTTGGATCCGTGATGTCAAGTTATTGCTAGGTTTCGAATTTCATAATTTTTCGAATCAATATGTGAGCGTGGAAAAGGAAAACGCGTTTGACCAGTTTCAGTTGATTTTAATCGACTGGAAAATGGCCGTTTTTCAAACGGTCTCAGAATTTGACGAAATTAGTTTTGTTAGAACCGTATCATCAATACGAAGCTAGAAAATATTTTTTTGGAATTTTTCGAGTTAGTATGTGACCCCAGTAAATTGAAATGCGCGTTCAAATTCAATATATAGAGTTATATGTTGATTTTTACGAAAACTGATCGAAACAATCGAATTAGCTTACGATACATATCCCATTGTGTTCGGAATGGGGGTAATTAGCTAGGGGAGACAATCGGTAGGTTCGATTTCGAGTTCGAATGAAAAAGTAACTTTTTATTAATAAATTAAATAATAAATATTTCTTTTCTCTCTCTCCCTCCCTTAACCTTCTCTTCCCACTCCCTCGTTGACCAAACCGAAAAAAAAGCAAAACGACGATCGATGGAGCGCCCTAGCCGCACCGCCGTGTCCCCCATCGTCGGAGCTCCTCCCCCATCACCACTAAAGCCACCGCTCCCCTGCGTGCCTCCCTCTCCAACGTGCGACACCCCGAAACCCATGAACCTCGACCCCCAAATCGAGCCCCCCCCCCCCAATCGCAGCGCGCCACCGTGCTACTGCCCGCGCAGCCACCCACCGCCTGAAGACTGACCCGCCTCCCCCCTCTTCCTGCGATCTGCACAACCACAAAACCCCTTCCTCCGCGTCCTTCCTCCAGAGATCCGAAAGCCAGAAGAAAACCTCACCCTTTTTTTTTCTTGGATCGAACAACGCAGCACCCTGCTCCGGACCAGCGAGGAACCTTCGATTCCAAACTGAAAACTGTGAGGTTTTACTTTAATTTATTAATGTTTTAGTTTATAATGATTTTTACCTATGGAAAAATGATGATTTTCATTTATAAAATATAGGATTTTTCATTTAGAAAATACGATTTTTCATTTATAAAAAGACATAGTTTTTCATTTGTGAAAGCTATTATTTTTAGTTAACGAAAAGTTAGGGTTTTTAACTTAGGGGAAGATACGATTTTTTAGACATGAAAAGATTTTATTTTTATCATAGAAAATATTATATTTTTATGATAGTAAAGATTCGATTTTTATAATATAAACATCAATATATGAAAAGGAAATAAAAATATGATTTTTATATAGTGGCGATAATAAAAATATGATTTTTATATAGTGGTGATAATTAAAATATGATTTTTATATAGTGGCGATAATAAAAATATGATTTTTATAAGATAGAGATTATAAAAATGTGATCTTTATATATGTAGTGAATACGGACGACGAAAGCGACAAAAGAAGAAACGATGAAGATTTCCTACATAAGAAGAGTCGAGGCGTTTGGATTAGCTAGCCGGTGAGAACTTCTCACTTTAATTTTTCTTTTCTAGTTATAATATATACTAGGATGCAGACGATGTTTAGTAGCACCCGACACCCGTCGTCCACAGACCATGGACGGCTTGTATGCTTGTTTGTTTGATTTTGATGTGTAGTTGATTGTGTGACGTGATGTGAGATGAAATAAAATATTTTATAGTGGAAAATATTTTATAATTAAAAATATAATTTTTAACGTGTATATGAAAAGAATATTTATAAACAAATCGATGATTTGTTTATATACACACCTTTAACTGATATTGACTGGGACGATAAATTTTACACATCGCCCAACTACACAAATAAAATCTGTGTTTGATTGTTTGAAAACCCCACATGGGTATTGGGATGATATATGACATACACTAGTCCCAATAATTAGCTGTATGTCGATCGATTGATGGACAGACTATTATGAGCGTTAAATATTTATATTTGATGCTTATACAGTGTAGAATACTTGAAAAAGAAATATTTGAATAGAAATATTTGAATAGAAATATTTGAAATAGAATATTTGAAAATAGGCTATATGAAGTCGTGTTGATTAAATTGACGCCATTTTGACGTGAACGATATTTATATTGATTATATTCGTTTTTATAGTGAATATTGAAAAGTGATTTCAAAATCGAATATTTTGAAATGAAATTTGAATTATATTGAAAAGAATAGAAATTCGAACTAAATTGAAAAGAATTGAAATTCAAATTAAACTGAATAGAATTGAAATTCGAATTAGATTGGAATAGAATTGAAATCATTTTGAATTGAGTTAAAAACGTATTGAAATTGAACTGAAATTAAATTGAATTGATTTGAAATTAAAATGATTTGAAATTCAAATTGAATTGAAATAGAATTAAAATAGAATTGAAATGAATTTAAAACAAATTTATATTGGAAAATTCAATTTTGATTTGAATTTGAAAAGGAAGTTGAATTCGTTTTGATAACGAATTTAAAACGATATATAAAATACATTTAAAAAGGAAATCGACAAAATATATATTATATATATAATATAATGGCCTGAATAGAACGCGCCGCGCTGCGGTAGTTCGCGAATTTCGACCATTGATATCGAACGGACATTACGGAAGATCCGACCGTCGGATTCTCCTAAAACCGGAACTGTTGGGTTCGTATTGAAAAGAGCTTCCTAACGAATATTAGAAATTAGAAATCTAACGGTTGGATTTGGAATTATGCCCAAATCAAATTTGGAAAAGGTCGTTGTAAGTGCAGTTCGATGGCCGTTGATGGAAATCGACTGTATGGACCTTGATAAAATTATTAAAAATAGTAATAATTTGTGTAAAATCATAAGAAATGATTTGGGAAGAATTGGGATGAAAAACTCCATATTTGGAAAGATAAAAATAGATTTTTATCGAAATGAACTAGTTTTGAACTAGAATTATAATTCTATTTATTTTTAAATAAATAAATTGAATTTGAAAAAGGTTTTAAAAGTAACCATAAATTCCAATAATTGAATTGGAGTGGATTTGAATCGAAATTGTCTTTGGAATATTTCGATGTTGGATTTCGTGACGATGTTGGATTTCATGATTATACAGATATTGTTATGGGAATTTGAAAGATATATATATCGTTATTTCCAATACGATATTTGTTGGTCGTAGAATTTGATATTGAATATAAGCCGGTATATTTTCTATTCAGAGCCTTGTGATTAATATCAAATGTGATTTGGGTTTGTCGTGAATGGTGTCTTCATTAACACTGTTCTTAAGCCCAGTTGAGAAAAAGATTAAATCTTTTTATTTAGATTTAATGAAGTGTACCAATTAAATGATATTTAATTGGAATTGAATTGGCATTGATTTTTGGGTTTATCGTGAACAGTGTTTTAAATAACACTTGTTCTTTAACCCAATAATTAATAGAATGTGATTTTGGGTTGTCGTGAACGGTATCTTCAATAATACTGTTCTTAGACCCAAAGGAGTTAAAAAAATCAGAAACTAACTGGAGATTAGTTAAGTTGAATGGTTCTTGGGGTATTGATCTGATGTTGGTTTCGGCTTTCGGGGTTAATACTTAGGGAATTGCTCAATTGCTAATTTACGGTTGGGGACTGATTGAAATGTGATGTGATTTTGGGATTACCGTGAACCGTGTTTTAAATGACACTGATTCTTTAACCCAGTCAAAGATTAAAACTAAGTGGAGTTTTAATGAATCTTTAATTAGATTGAAAAGATCGAGAATGGAGTATCACCAGTTTTGCTCCAGGCGATAGTTAAATCTTTAATTAGATTTGAACGTGAAATGGTAATTGAATTTACAGATAAGACCTTGGTGTTAGATATGAAGTATAACCAGTTTTACTTCATGGGATGAATAGGTTGGGGTTTGGAAATTAAAACAAATGATTACTTCGGTAAGGTTCGTTAATCCTGACTAGTTTGAAGTGATATTCAAAGGAAGATTAAAGAATAAATTTAAAAGAATTTATCTTTGATAAAATTAATGGGAACCTTTCCCTAAGAATGTGAAATTTAGAAACTAACTGTAGGTTAGCTAAGCAGAACGGTTTTCTGGATATTGATCTGATGTTGGTTTCGGCCTTCGGGGTTAATATTTGGGGAATTATTCTCTGGTTAATTTACGGTTAGTGACTGATGAATTGGAAAGAGGCGTATGTTGTGTTTGTGTAACACTTGTTTATTATATACGCGAGTTATTCGGAAAGACCGGGTTTATCCTATTTTGAATAACTGATACGACGATAAGTCGAAGATGAAGACGGTGGTTGAAGACCAGAGGTCTTCACGTCGTTTGGATAATTACTGATGATCTTGATTGGGCCGTACACCCAAGAGGAGGGAATCAGTTGGTGATCGTCCAGACGTACTTTGGAGATCGATGGATATGCGGGGTACTAAGTGCCTCCGGTTTCGTTCAGACCCAGAATGAACTTGTAAATGGGCTGTGTGTCTGACATTGGATTTTAGTCTGTGTGATTGATTTCTATTAAATATATATCTGTTTGGCGGCGGAGAATTTATTCTCTTGCTTAACGCCCTTCTCTGAGACATACGAGCTCAGGGGTTATATATTGATGGATATCAAACGCATGGAGTGAATTGCCTGTGTGGCATGCCTAAGTGGCAATGTGAGCAAGACTTCTGTTGAAAAGCAGAGTTTTGTGGTTGACGATCAAAGCACGGCCTTTGTGGCATAGCTTTGTGTAGCGTTGATTCGCGATTCTCACACCTCGGTTGTGAACCAAAACGGGAGAGGACGTCAGGGAGGGCATGCGTTTCTTTCTAGCTAGAAGTGGCGTCAGTGGTTTTACACGCCCTGACGAGTTTGACTTATGTGGTTGTTGCTGTTGCAAGGCGCCTCGGTTTGATCGGATGATCCGGGTCCGATGGAGTCATTCGTTGGCTCATTTACGCCCCATAGGGCGGGGAAGCGCATGTTCAGGGTTTAAGTTTAATCCACATCGGTGGACTGGCCCTGAGGATCCAAGGGTCACTCGAGCTCTGATCCTGAGGCTCGGGCTGGATAGTCTCAAATCGGTAGAGGACTATCTTTTGCCTTGGTTCACAGATGGAAATCCAACTTCCAAATACGTGATTTTGCGGTTTTAATTGTAGAGCTAGTATGGCGACATGATATATGGTACCCATGCCGCCTATGATTGATACTTATGATTTGAAGTTGTTTTATACACTATGCACTTATAAGAGTATCAAATGATTTGTTTTAAACGTACTAAGCATGTTTGGCTATTATAAGGGAAAACCCTATCCCCCGGCTTGCGTTGTATTGTGTGATAGGACCTGGGTCTTATAATAGCTGCATTTTTCCAAATAGCATTGCGCTGTTTTGTTATATGCACTGGTATTCTTGGGAGGAAACCCGTTCCGTGTTATACGGCGTGGTCCCTTGATATATCTGATTTAAAGTAAAGTTTGAAATAACTGTTTTAGTTCTCACACCAGTCCCATGACTGACCTGGAGTTTATTTTTTTAACCTAAACTCTGGGTGCCCTTATTTTGACACGGGCAGCTAGTATTTTTGGTTTTGCAGATTTATATTCACAGGATCTTGGTTTACAGCAGGAATGATATCTGGAAAGCTTTGTATCTGTATATCTCCTTCAGTTGTGTATTGTATTATTTTCCGCTGCTATGTAATGTATTGTAATCTCTGATATTTTCTGTGTAATTCATTTATACTCTGTATATTCTTGTATTCTGATGGAATTGTTGTAATTAAAAATGAAATGTCCTTCCGTCTGCGTTCTGTTGTGGCTTGTCCTCGAAGTATCTGCTCTTTCCTTCACGGGGAAGTTACGGGTCTTTACATTCTCGTTTCTCATTTAACATTCAAGAGATATCAAAAGGATATCCTTATTTGTCTTCAGATCATAATATGTGACTCGATGAGAATGCATTTCTAATTCAATAGAATAACAACATTGGAGCCTTTGGCAAGAGTCATTCATTGACTTCTGGGTATTTTAGAAAGCCCAAAGGGTTAGTGGAAGTTCATTTGCCAACTTCCCTCCATCTTTTTCCAAACTCTTCTTAAGGATGTACTTGATGATTTTATTAACTGCTGGAAATTTTGCATTGGCATGTGGATGGGAAACTACCAAGAATTGTATTTCAACATGATGATGGTAACATAAATCCTTGGACTTAGAGCTATCAAATCAAGTCTCGTTGTAAGCAATGATGGTTTTAGGAGTACTGAAATGACATATTATGTTATAGAAAATAAAGTTGATTACTTTCTTGTTAGTGATTGTAGTGAGAGGCTCCACTTCAATGCGTTTGGTGAAGTAACCAACTACAATGATGGAATATCGAGCATCACCTTTAAATCTCGAAAAAGTTTAAATGTTATCAATTCCCCAAATTGCGAATGGTCATGGTTGACCATTTGAATAAGCTTAATAGGTAGAGCTCTTCGAACCTCAGAGAATATCTAGCACTTGTCGATTGTCGAGTGTAGTTAATTGCATCCCAATTAACAGTTGGTAAAAAAATAGCCATAGTGGAGAATTTTCTTTGTCATGGTTTTTCCCCAATGGTCTTCATGTATGTCACATAACACTTGTTTAGCATCATTGTGAGCTACGCACCGAAGTAACGGAACAAGGAAACATCTTCGGCATAGTACTCCTACTTGAATGATATAGTGTCGCACTCTATGGAGGAGTGAACATTTCTCATTTCGTCTTTGAGGGAAGATTCCCTATTGTAATTAATTTAAGATTAGTGTCATCCATGACTCCAACTTGGGCTCCATCATCAATATCCAATCAGCCTTCATTTGATCGATACTTGGAAATCTAAGAATTTCAATTAGGATAATTCCCATAAGTTGTGCATTACCAGAACATGCTAGCTTGGCTAATGAGTCTACCATTTTGTTTTGATCCTGCGGAAGGCGAGTGATGGTATAATGCTGGAAACAAGCAATAATTTCGTAAACGCAAGAAAGATAACGATAGTGTCACACTCTTTAGCTAGAATCTCCCCTTATATTGGACAAACGATGAGTTGAGAATTCAAGAAAATACGAATAACTTTTATTTCCAGCTCTTTAGTAGTTTTAAGTTCAACAAGTATTCGGCATCATTATTAGTAGTAAGGAAGGCGAGTTTTAATGTGTAACAAATCCAACATTCCTCCTAAGCAACAAGTACAACTTCAATGTCAGAATGCTAATTGTTAGATGATCCATTTAGATATGGTTTCCATTGGAAGTTCAGTCTTGTTCACTACTCTCCGATGAGTCGTCAGAAGTAGTGAATTCAAAAGTGAAGTCCGCCAATACTTTCCTTTAGATGACCTTCCAAGGGAGAAGAGTGAGTCAAACAGGCTCAGTTCGATGTTCCATTTCAAGAGTTTCACAAACGCCTTAAGTCATTGAAGGACTTGTCATACTAACTGGTCAATATACACGTTGGTGGGATAAAACTGGAAATAAAGGTAGAGCTCCTGAGAAGAGATTAATGGGAAATATGCAAGCTTTTCAAGTTTCAAATAGTTTCCTTCTTTATCTATTAATTTTTTTTGATATAATACACAGGCCTCTAGATATTGTAACACCATACACTTTTATATGCCCAAATTTCGACAAAAATTAAAACTTAAACACATCCAAGCATGGAGCGTGCAAATCTGGTACCTGCAAACAAATGAGCATGAGCATAATCAGAGTACGATAAGAAAACTCGCAGCGGAAACAAAATAGGATAAACTAGTATTAACTCAAGTAACTACTTTTTTCAAAGTAAGTCACTTTGCCAATACCGAGCATAAGAGAGAACAAGAACGGAAATCCAAACTAAAGCACATGTGAGAACCTGGCCTTCTCTAGAAAACCTGGATGGTTGTAATGAGGAGGGGGGTCAGAACATCAAATTATGGTGAATAAGAAATGTACAACACAAATTATAATACACAGATGTATCCCATTTGGTTCAACCCAAGATGTATGCCTATCAATGTCATTTATTTTAGCCTAACCTTGTAAATTTATACGCACGACCTTACTACTCCTCACACAGCAGTGTTCCAAGCTATGATACTGAGATAGAATGTTTACGCATATATTTAGGAAGCAGTTAAACCATAATTTACTGAGTATTAAACCGAGAAGTGAACCCCTAACTGCGGATACCTTTCCATCCACTTACCCTTTACTGTTTCTGCCTCACTATCAATGATAGATAGGGTGGATTCACCTGATCACTTAAGACCCTAGCGGACTTATGGGTCACTTAATACCTTTCGATAATTTGTTTCCACATTCTTATAGATTAGAGAGCACAAGCTACGGGCCCTACTAGTTAAGGCTTCCGTTCGATATTAGTTTATAGATTAGATTCATTTAAGTTTATATTCGTCCATCCGTTCGATATTATATTATAACCTAACCTTATAAAACCTAGTCGTAACTGGGCGTTTCGACGCCAAGTGGGTCGACCCATAGGATTGACCGTCGGTCGACCGCCTGGGTCGTCAAATGCCCAGTAAGGCTAGTTAAATAAGGTACATATTATTTAATTATTCTGATTTATTTGTTTTCAATCCATTTTCTTATTTCGTCTATAACTTTTTCATGTGGACCTCATTCGCGAAACTCTAAACATGAAAATTGATCAGAATTCCGAGATGAATGCATCGGTTAAAGTTTCGTGGTCAAATTACATCATTTGCAGATATTCCTATTTTTTAAATTCAAATAATTAATTTATATAGTTGAAATTCCAGGTTGTCACATTCTTTCCTCCTTAAAAGAAATTTCGTCCCAAAATTCTTACACCTATTGTCCTATTATAAACAACCAATTTATGTACATCCACTTTGGAATTATGTGTATATGTGCATGATGTACATAATGCGATTTCAACCATAATATATGCATGCAAGATGATTTTAAATCTGATCCTCCTATATGTGTGCATTAAAATTTTGTAATACTTTTGAAAGCATGATGCAACACATCCTAAATATACCAGTAGTTCTATGTGATTGCAACTTTTGAAAATCTTTTCATCCATAACCTTAACACAATTACAAATAAAAGTGTGAAGCAACCAATTTTGCATCCAAACCCTACCATCCAAAACGTTATGTAGTCTAGTCGTTTCCTATTTAATTTCTCCTAAACCAGAAAAAAGAGAATCGAAGTGAAGAATTAACATTTTCCTCGCTTACAATTTTTCCATTTTCGATCCTACAGTGGAATTTCACCTCAGTTACCCAAAATACTCCAAAATTTTCCATTTGTAGACTATAAAGGACGCCTACGACAAGCTCTAAAACAAAAAATGAGTTAATTAATAACCTGTTCGCATCATTGACAAGGTATGGAAACAACATTTCCAAGGCTAAAACAACATTTTCCTTGTTCTCATTAACGTTTTTATCGTATCGTTGGTCCTACTGCACCACTAAACGCGCACACTAAACATCCAAAAAAATTCCTTATGCCGTTTATGTGACCAAAAGTCGAAAAAATTTCATAAAAATAAATTTCAAATTGAAAACTTCTTATGTTTTTTTGGAAATTTCTTTTCTAAATCATTTTACTTTCCTATAAAAATAGGAAAATGACAAAAGGTTTTTTTTCAAACAACTTTTCCAAAACCTTAAAAATGTATTTTGCGGGAACTTAAATGATTCAAGTCACATATTGACGAAAAAGGAAGTCAGTTGCGCAAAAATGCGAAAACTGAAATCACACAAAAAGATAAAAGTAAATTTTAGTTTTAATAAGGAATGGTGTTTTTTATTTATATAACCGTGGCATGGAACCGGTCCTTTACTAAAATTTATCCAACATAGAATCCTATTCTTTCTAGCTCTAGGGAAAAAGCTAGTTTCAAAAATGAGATTTCAATCAATAAATATGCGTGAAAGACAAAACAATTTCAAATATAGAAATCTCATTAAAAAAGTTGTGCATTTTTTCCATGCTAGCAGTTACAACACAACAACAATACCAAAGATAAAGAAAATGCTGGAAAGGGAAACACACGATAAAAGATACGATATGCGCAAGGCATACACTAACAACATCGACGACGACTACCCACTGTAGTTTGGTCTACCTCTACGGTTGGAGCCTAATCTATTACCGCGCCAGCACCAAAAGCGTAGTATGGCAGAGATGCAGCCAATCTCATGCGCCTGCCGGCGCTGCTCGTCGCGAACCTCCCGAAGCTCGGCCGGAAAGGTGCGGAGGGTGGCAAGCTCTGGACTCTTGTCATTAGAATTACAAAATATCCCTAATAAATTTAAAACACGAATAGATTAAAATTTAAAAACCATATCTTTAGAATATGGGACCTTTATAAAACCATTTTCCGAAACCTTATTTCAAAACTTTTAAAGCCCATTTTTATTTTCTCCAAATTGTTTTAAAAATAAAATTTTGTGACGATTGACCATAACTCTTGCACTAAACAAGAGAAATAATGCGCTGAAAGACGTGCCAGACAACTATGGACGATCATTATGGTAGGTAAACACAAGCGGAACCTATCGTATAACTCACAGCGCAAGGATAAAATCAATTCATCCAAATCATTCGATTCAACCATAAACACTTTATGAATCCACCAACAACATCAAAATGACAACTATCATATAAAATTCACCAAAATAATGATAAAATAATGCATAAACTAGAATAATGGATCTAACTTGCATAAATGTATGAATTAACATAAGAATTACCAGTTTTAAGTTGATATATTAGATTTTATGGCGATTCAATGATAATGTACTTATGATGATGTAGATTTAGGTGAAAACAACTTGAAATTGATGAAATTGAGATCAAACAACTAATATACTTGATTGAATCCGTGTAAGATATGCATATCACTCACCAAATCTTCAAACAAGCTTAAAAATGATGATTCTCGAATTCGAACAGCGAAGAACAACATCCAAACCTCTCAATTTGATGAATTCTCTATTCACTTGACGTAGGTCTAGCTTCAAACGATGTAGATCTTCGATTCTCTTCCTTAGATCTAGATTTCATTGGTGGAAAGGTGTATTGGTTGAGCAAGGAGGATCATGAGCTCAAACAAATGAGAGAATGAAGAAAAGCAACCCTCTCTCATGCCTATAACCCCCTATTTATAGCCTCACACCAGCCCACTAGTGGGCCTCTCCAAAACCCTGAACAACAAACTAGAAAGACAAAGACAACGATTCCTCCCAGATCGCTGAACCAAATCTTTAATGTGACTACTCTACGGAATTGGCATCACCGTTTCCTTTCCAATGAGACCGATCTTAGCACCTATTCCGATCCCAGTCAAAAGTTATGCCTTGTACAAAACCGACAGAGGTAAAATGGTCACAAATTAAATTGGTAAAAATTATGGGCATGTCTCACATTCCCATAAACAACTTATCAAAATATGGGAATGATTCAACCCTTATGGAATTAAATAAAAATATTTTACGACCCTCCGATACATAAAATGCAGGCTGTTACATTCTCCTCCTCTTTAGGAATTTCTCCCCCAAAATCCCAACGAACACAAGCAGCCACAACAATTCTGCATGCCTATAACCTATGAGCAGCCAATTCTACCATCCAAACTAGCAGCCATTAACCATGTGTCCATAGCCTTATCCTAGCACGCAAAACTCTTATCAACAACAACACCCATACTAGTACAAGTTACAATAGTATAAGAGTGACACGACACTATGGGTCATACCAATGAAGAGTTCTGGATGGGTCATCTTCATACTCTCTTCCGTCCCCCATGTACAATTGTTGTCATCTTCACTCCATTGTACCTTGACCAACCTAACCGTCTTCTTCCTAAGTTGTTTCGTGTCATCCGCCACAACATGAAGTGGCTTACAAGGTCTTGTAACTACAATCTCAACCTCTAGGTCTTCACATTGTTTCGTAGATACCACCACATTCGAATCATGCATACACTTCCGTAAAACGGCACATGGAAAACATTGCTCACACTCGACATCTTCTTAGATAAATCCAATCTATACGTGAACTTTCCAATTCGCTCAATTATCGGAAACGTCTAATGAATCTAGGAGCTAATTTCCCTTTGCTTCCGAAGCGAACCACACGCTTTAACGGTGAAATCTTTACGAAAACCATATCGCCAACTTCGAATTCCAAATCTTTTCGACCTTTACCGGCATAACTCTTCTGACAATCTTGGGCTACCATCGTTCGTTGATGAACGATCTCGATACAATCCGATGTCTCTCTAATCATTTCTATCCCAAGTATCATCTTATCTCCAGCCTCTATCCGACAAGCTGGAGAAGTATATGATCTTTCATACAATGCCTCATATGGTGCCATCCCAATGCTCGACTGGTAGCTATTATTATAAGGAAACTTAACTCAGTTTAGATGGTCTTCCCATGATCCCCCAAAGTCCAATACACAAGCTGTTAGAGATATTTCAAAACTCGGTTAACCCTCTCGGCTTGACCATTGGTTTGGGGATGTTAAGTCATGCTCAAGCACAACTCGGTTCCCAAAGTCTCTTGTAAACTCTTCCAAAATCCACTCATGAATAATGGATTTCAATCACTCACTATGATTTTCGGGATACCATGGAATCGAACTATCCATTTTATATAAAGCTCGGCCAACTTCGATATTGTTCTAGTTGATTTGACAGGAATAAACCTTGCGCTTTTGGTCAAGCGATCCACAATGACCCAAATTCCTTCGTTTCCTTCCTTGGTTCTAGGTAGCCTATCAATAAATTTCATCGATATATGCTCACACTTCCACATAGGAACTTCTAATGGCTAAAGCAACCCACTCGACTTCTTCTGTTCAGCTTTCACCAACTGACATTTCATGCTTTTGGAAATAAAATTTCCAACATCCTTTTTCATCCCTTCCCAGTAGTAAGATCGCTTCATGTCCTGATACATCTTATTACCTCCAGGATGAATCGTCAACTTAGAGTGATGGCATTCTCTCATAACCTCATCTCTCAATCCGTCGATATTAGGAACAACTAGTCGTCCTTACTTTCGAAGCCAACCTTCTCGATCGACCTCGAAGTCCTTGTCCTATGGTTCCGACTTCTGGATAATCTCGATAAGCTTTGCATCTCGCTTTTGGCTCTCGCCAATCCTTTCGATGAGAGTAGGTCTTATCGATAAGCTTGCCAGTATTTCAGGTTCAACTCACACTGTGGTCTGACATTAAATCCTGCAAAGTACTCGAGGCTCTTCCATTACAAAAAATTGCACCCAAACTTGCATGTCTTTGACTCAACGCATCCGCCACTACGTTACCTTTACCAGGAGTATAGGCTATACCAAAATCATACGATGCCAGAAACTCTAACCACCATTGCTGCCGAAGATTCAAACCCTTCGGGGAGAAAAGATACTTTAATGACTTATGATCTATAAGCAACTTGATTGATCTTCCAACAGGTAATGTCTCCACATCTTCAGAGCAAACATGATCGCTGCCAACTCCAAATCATGAGTTAGATAATTCCTTTCGTGCGGCTTCAACTGTTGACTCGCGTAGGCCAAAACTTTAACCTTCTGCATCATTACTTCTCCAAGTCCAGTACCAGATGCATTGATGTATACCACCATTTCTTCATTCCCGCATGGAATCATCAAAACAGGAGCACTCGTCGGTCTCTCTTTCTGGATTCCGAAAGCTTGCTTCCACTTCGCATCCCATGTGAACACTTGGCTCTTCTTCGTCAATCCTGTTAATGGTGCAACCATCTTGGAGAAATCCTTTATAAAACCGCGATAATATCCTGCTAATCCGAGGAAACTTCTCACATCCGTTGCATTCTTAGGTCTATCTCAGTCCTGGATTGATGCCACTTTAGCGGGATCAACCGCTATCCCATTTCCAAAAAACATGGCAAAGAACCTCACTTCTCTCTTCCAGAAATGAAACTTTGAAAACTTAGCTCTCAGCTAATGCTTTCACAATATTTCCAAAACAACTCTCAAGTGCATCTTATGCTCTTCCTCATTACGAGAATAAACTAGAATATCATCCACGAACACAAGCACGAACTTGTTCAGCTGATCTCTGAAAACCCTATTCGTAAGATCCACAACATACTTTGGTGCGTTAGTCAACCCGAATAGCATCACCAACCATTCGAAGAATCCAGATGGTGTCCTAGAACCAGTCTTCAGCACAATATCCTTTGCCACCCTTAACTGGTGGAATTCTGTTGTCAAATCCAACTAAGAAAACACTTTGGCTTCCTGAAGTTGATCGAACAAGTCATCAATCCTCGGCAATGGGTACTTGTTCTTCTTGGTCACATTGTTCAGCTCACGATAATCCACACACAATCTTAACGAGCCATCGCCCTTGGGTGCTAACTCAACTGGTGCACCCAATTCGAAAACACTTCTCCAAAGGAATCCTTTTCCCAAGAGGTCACGAACTTGCACCTCTAACTCTCATTGTTCCTTAGGCGCCATCGACCCAAGAGGCACAACGATAGGTTTAACACTCTCGACCAAATCGATTCCAACTTAATCTCGCGATGCGACGACAAACCTTTGACCTCGTCAAAGATATCCTCAAACTCATTTTCGATCAGCGTCGATGACAAGTCTTCCTACGGAATCACAAGCAAATAAAAATAACTCACGAAAACCCCATCTTCGAGCTTACATCGAATCAAAACCTTTTTCCCTTCCACATCCCCAACTCTCACCTCAAGCTTCTTGCAATTCACTCTTGTCACAAGCCACTTGAGCCAATCCATGTCCAAGATAATCCCAAACCCAATGAAGTTCAAAACAAAGCCATCACACACAAAGGAGTAACAATGGATCGACAACACTAGACCACAAAAAATCATACAAAGGCTGGACGAACCCCCAGCTGGATTAGTCACAACGAAAGGTCTATCACAAATCTTGGGTTCCAAACCCAAGCAGTACACAAGCTCATTACAAATGAATGAATGCGATGTTCCAGTATCAAATAACACACGAACTGAAACACCTTTAGCTAAAAGAGTACCATGGACGATGAGATCCTTTCCTTTCTCCTTTGCAGTAGGAGCCCTTGAAGACGACGACACAACTTCCAAAGCATAAGACTTTACTATCTACTTTCCCTTATCCAGTTCCGGACAGTCCTTCTTAAGATGCCCAATTTTGCCACAGTTGTGACACTTCCTTTCAACCTTTGGATTCTTACATTCATAAGAAAAATGATCCTTTTGTTGGCAATTAAAGCAAACTGCCTCACTCTTAGGTTTCTTCTTGTCATACTTTCCTTTCTGCTGTTGTTGCTTCCTCTTCTTATTATTATTACCACCCTACTGTGATTTCGGAGCTTCCTTGGTTGCAACAACGGTTTCTTCTTTCAAGAACAACCTTTCATGTCTCATAGATTTTTCCATTATCTTCTCGTATGGATCGTCAAGATGATCCACTGAAGGTCTCCCTTTGTAAGTGTCCAAACTCGTAACAAACTTCTCATTCTTCTGATAAGGAGTGTCGATATATGAACAAGCATACATCGATATGGCCTCAAAATCAGAAATATAATCAAGCACTGATCGACCACTTTGTTTATAGCTCCAAAAACTTCTTGAACATATTTGACTTCTTAGCAGTAGAGATGAACTTCGTCCCGAACTTAACCTGGAATTGCTATGAAGTTATCTTATCCTCTAGAGTCTCCAAAGTGATAGAATTCTACCAATCCATGGCTCTGCCTTGTAGTTACCTCGATGCAAGCTTCCTCTTTCTTGCATCATCTATACCAAAATCTCCAAAAATATGTACACAAGTATCTAACCATTTTTGAACCTCTTCAGTTGGCTCAGTCCCCTTAAAGGGCTTTCCACCTAGAGAAGTGATGTCTTTGCATAGCTTTGCAAAGTCCACAACCCTCAGTACCTGCACCTGAACTCCTATATCTACTACAACTGTATTTGGAGCGAGATCCCTCCTCATGATCACTGCCATCATGGCCTCAAACATAGCTGTGTAGTCTGGTATACTGCCATTTCCCCCTCCATAAACAGTGTCCTTCCTAGCAGCATGCCTCGATGGTCGACGACTCATTCTAAATCTGCAATATAGAATGATTAGCCACATACAAGAAAAACTGCAAATGAAGTTCAAACGCTACTATACTATACACTAATATATAGTATACATCCATCAGAAATTTACAAATACATCTCTCATATGTAATTGCGTCTTCGAACTTTGGCTAAAATTGTTAACCAAAGCTATGATACCAAATGTGACGACCTCCCGTAACTCCAGCACTAAACAAAAGGAATAATGCACTGAAAGACGTGCCAGGCAGTTATGGATCATCATCAAAGTAGGTAAACACAAGTGGAATATAACAACCTGAAATCCCCCAATCTCCGAAGAGATGGAAAAGGCCGGATTGAGTTGAGAACATGACAAATCAGTACATAAACAATAGAACATTCCATTGTTGTTACAACAATTACATCAGAGTACAAGAATATAACAAAGTATGAATAAATAATATACATGACAAAAATACCAGAGATTTAAATTACATTAGCAGTGGAAAAATAATACATAACACAACCGAAAGAAATATACGGATACAAAGCTTTCCGAATATAGCTCCGGCTATAAATCCAAGATCCTGGGAAGGAAATATCTGTGAAAACCCAACTACTAGGTGCCCGTGTGGAAAATAGAGGAACCTAAAGTTTAGGTTAAAACAATAAACCCCAGGTCAGTCATGGGGCTGGTGTGAGAACTAAAACAGTTATTAAAGACTTTACTTTAAAAATAAAGTAAATCAACAGACCACGCCATATAGCACGGAACAGGTTTTCTCCCAAGAATACCAGTGCATAAAACAAACAGCGCAATGCTTTTTAGAAAAATGAAGCTATTATAAGACTCAGGTCCCATCACACAATGCAACGCAAGCCAGAGGATAGAGTTTTACCTTATAATAGTGAAACATGCTTGGTATGTTCAAAACAAATCATTTTGATATTACTATAAGTATATAGTGTCAAAAAAACTTCAAATGTAACTGTATCAATCATAGAGACATAGTATTCCATGCTACTATGTCACCATACTAGGTTTTACAACTAAAACCGAAATGTCATATTGGAAATTGGATTCCATCATGAGTCGAGGCCAGGGATGACTCCTTACCGATTCAAGATACTCTAGCAAATGCCTCAGCATTACACACTCTGGGCAACCCTTGGTTCCTATAGGTTCGGTCCTCTCTTACGTTTGAGGATTGGCAATTCCTGAACACATGTTTCCTAGTCCTATCGGACCTATCCATCGGCCCCGTAGTGACCGATATATCCGAGGTGTCGCGCAATCCATCATTCACATAGGTAAAAATAAATAAATGTCTGGGCTCCATACCATGACACCACCCATAGCTAGAAGGAAACGTCATGTCCTCCCTGCGTCCCTTATCCAGTTTTTGACTCATACCGAGGTGTGAGGCTTGCGAATTAACGTTATACACGAAGCTATGCTATTTAACGTCATGCTTTGATCATCAACCACAAGGCTCTGCTTTTCAACAAAGGCCTTAATCATTTGCGTCTCAACTTGCCACACAGACAATTCACGCCATGCGACTGACGTCTATCGATATATAACCTCTAAGCTCGCACATCTCAGAGAAGGGTGTTAAGCAAGAGAATAAATTCTCTGCCACCAAACAGATACATATTTAATAGAAATCAATCAACACAGAATAAAATCTAATGTTAGTTAAATGGGTGTACATAAACAAATCGTCCGATTTGTAAATGAATATTTATTTTCGTTTAAGGGGAATTTTATGCCGTTCATATATACGTTAAAAATTATATTTTTAACGATAAAATATTTGTTTCAACACATGATTCATACATTCATTAAAAATAATATTTTTATTATTCAAATATTTTATTCAACATATGAATATTTTACACAATTCATGTACACATTAAAAATTATATTTTTAATGAATAAATATTTATTTCAGAAAATTTCGGCATTATAATGTCGCGATATTAAAACCGGAGTAATGTCTAGCACTACCCCTCTCTTAATACTGGCTTGCGCCAGACATAATAGTCAATCACATTCAATACTGTAATGATCCGGGGAATTTACGACCTTGGATATCGGCATACAACACCATGTCGATCATCCAAGAACCGAAAACACCGGATTGTTAATAGAAGGAAAATAGAGGGTGAGAATAAATAAGATAGAAACTTAGAATAGAAGAAGAAGAACATACAACATCAGAGTAAACATGAATCTCACAGCGGAACGAATAAATATATTTCATAAAATAACTTTGACATAAAACAGTACATGTATACAATACCATTATTAGAATATAACACTCATAACACAGCGGAAATAACAATAGCTATATAATCCTGAAGCCTCCTGCTCCAGCTCTTCACGTATTTGTAAAATCCCGAATACTTGACTGCCCGTACAAATTTTGGGCACCCAAGAGTTTAGGGAGAACAAAACAAAATAAACTATGGGTCAATCATGGGACTGGTGTGAGTAAACTCCAAACATTCGGTTTAACTTTTAAAAAATCCTTTTCAAAGAAATGATAATCGTAAGACCGATCCACACATAAACACGGATGGTTTTTACCTTACGATAACCCAAAACATTTTTCGAAATCAATACTTTTCTGATATTATAATAATGTCTAATCACAAATAATTAACAATCTAGTGGAACGCGTGCATCTCATGCTCCACATATATATAGTATACAATCAAAACCGCAGGCGCTTATTGGAGATTGGATTCCGACTATGACAAAGTATGGAACCACTTGCCGATGGTGTATCTCTAGAGAGGAATACACTGGGTTCATTAAGAACATCTTGCAACCCGGCCCACACATGACCGACCACTCATTTCTCTTGAGTGTATCGAATATATTTTCACCTATGGTTGCTACCAACATAACCGTTCCTGGTAGATACGGAAGCGAAAAGAAGTAACAAATATGAAAATTCTCTAGATGGTGACAATACACCCGAATGGGGGTGACCAACTTAGCCATGCTGCCTGCCCGATTTTTGTCATTTCCCGGTTGATAAGGCTTGAGGTCATAACGTATCTTTTAATAGATCACACCTCCATTTACTTTGAATGCCACATCGTCATACCCTCTAAATCACAAATTGATTTCCCCGAAAATATAACGGGTATAAAGCTAAGAGAAACGAATTCCTCCGCAACCAAACGTGGATGCGTTTGAAGCGATCAACTTATGTGATCCATTAGATATACTTTATCAGACATTCGTCCATGCACGTTGCCCTGGGACTGGACAATCCGAAGGCACTATTCTGTAAATCCATCTTAGGCAATTTCCACCTAGGATTGCCAGAACAGCCCTTGCATAAACTCCGTCTTCAATTCTCTTCATCATATTTGATTCAAAACGCTAACGCCCATACGGAGTTGTTTCCAGATAATAAATCTGATCCCGGTCTCTCCGTATTGACAACGGAAATGGTCAAAAACTTTGATAGTCAGTGATTTAACTATCAAAGGAAAACATGTGTACAAACAACAGTCGTATTTCCAAATGGAAATCTTACCAAGCAAATCATCAATCAACATTGATCCCCTTTTTAGTTTAATTTATCATTTATTTATTCATTTCCCGATTTCCCATTTCCATATATTCGTAAATCCTCATTTTCTATATCTGTAATGACCCGCATTGTCAGAGGTATTATAATTAATTTATTTAATTTTATAAATAGTGATTTAGGGAATTAAATCGTCGTTAATTAAAATTATAGTGAATATTTTATTAAATTAAATAATAAAATAATATATTTAATTCAGAAATAATCAAAAATAGTGAAATTCACAGTATGGTGTAATTTGGGTTATTTAAAATATATATCAGTTAGGAGTTGAATTATATTATCGAATATATTTAAAACGACGACAGTTTGAACGTGGAATTATATTATAATTAAAATAGAGCTTGAAATGGCGCGGCAGTTCGCTATTTGGCGATTTGAACTTCAACTGAGTATACAGGGTTCGTTTTAAATCGGATCTCTGTGAAACAAGAAACGTGTGGAGCTGGTGGAGTATATTTTTCTAGTGTTAGAGAGAAATCAGGATTTCGTCGTGTAGATTTTGATTTATGTCCAAATCAAATTTTAGAAAAGTCACTGTGGAATTTCTTTATAATTAGTAACGCTTTATTTACGTTATAAAAGGGTTTTCAATATATTTGAATATCGGGTTTGAATTTAGACGAGGTTCTTTTGAGGCGTAGTGATAATTTAATTTTTAGAATTTTATTGTAATTTTTAATTAATTTAATAAGCAACTTTTTATTTGGAGTATTTTGCACCCTGTAATCAACATTTCGGGGTTTCATAGAATAAACTAACCTACCGGTGTTATTATATTTTTGGGATAGTGGGACATTGCTCGTCCCACTGATATTTTTATTTCAGTCATTAGCAGTTCGGAAATGAACAGAGTTGTACGTGATAGGGTACACCAAACTTTGAAAATAAAAATATAGAAAAGAATATGTGGTTCGGATTGGTCAAGGCTAACATGGGTTATCTTTAGTTACATAAAGTATATGGATTGACCTACTTTTGAAGGGATGGAAATAAAGGGTAACATCTTCTGAAATGTTTGAAGGATATAGTGCAGCACATATTTTTCCAACCGGTTCTGTCTGACTTCAACAAATATTGGCTTCAAACTGACTTATGTATACAAACACTATATATACATATATGTGGTTCCTTAATAACCAAGCGATGGTTCCTTAATAACTAAGTAAGAGTACAGCCAACCCTGCATTATAAATAAGCTATAACTCTTGCCTTAACCTAAAATTTTCATCTGCCGAAGTCCACACAAGAATGAGCCGCCACTTTCATAAATCCTTCTATAAATTAAAAACTCTCCTTATATTAAATAAAATCGCACAAGGCCAAATCGGTTGAACTCAGTAGCTTGAGAGTTTGTCACGGGTAGGCAAGGTATAGGGTGCGGCAAAGTTGGTAACCGTCGACCTGAAGCAGTCTACGATAGGGTATGGAGTTGGGTTGATCAAGGCATGACCGGAATTAAGTTCATGGGTCCGAGGTCATTCAGTGAGGCAAGGCGAGTCGAGTGATGGTATTTTGGTGGAGTTCGGCGCTAGTTTGGGTGGTTCAACGCCAGCAAAGGTCGGCCGACGATGTACAGGGAGGCTGCGGAAATTGATCTCGAATTAAGGTGTGGTGATATCAAGAGATGCGGTTTCTGATGGTGAACGAGATGGAGGTGGTTACGGCCGAGATAGATGACCGGAGTGGGAGCAATGGTGGGTCAAACGAGGTCAACGGGGGGAGGGGGGGGCATTGCTGATCGCGATTTCTAAGTATTTGAGGGGATAAGCACAGTGGGTCTGGACTGGTAAACGTGGGTTTATCTTTGGGGTAACGGGCCAAGATTTAAGTTAAGCCCAAAGGGGATTTAATTGGTTGAAGTTTATTTTAAATTTAAATCAATGTGTTGTCTTGTATAAATCGTAACTTATTTATACGGTATCGGAATCCAATAAAACAGGGCCCACTAGAATCGTAGAGACGGACACTACAACATAGGACTGACTGGGAGTGGATTGGGGCTCGCTACAATTCATTGTAAAATAAATTGTCCGATCTGAATCAACGACAATTATCATTAATTAACGATGATAGTCCAATGTGAGTAAAACTCACCAACTTTGAACAGTTCTATATTTACAATGTATTCTTAGAACTGTTAAATATTGTCTGTTTGACTATGTGTTGACTGTTTGATTGAACTGCAAGTCAGTTATGGAAATTATATATATATGTATATATATAAAACCATTAAATATTTATACGTTGATTCTGCTATCAGAGTATTTCATATCAAAGTGAAATCGAAGTTAATCGTATTGTCTGACATCTGTGATGCAGGGAAACAGGTTGGAGGAATCCAACTGGATTCCTCAACATTTATTTTACTGTTATTCACATATTTTGATATATGGTGTGATATATAATCTGCTGTTGATTATGTGTGTTTGGACGATATTCATCGCTGTTATATGGTATGTTAAATACCATAAGAAATACCAGAAAGATAAAAAGAGATTTTTCAAAGTATAATTTGAAAATAAAACATTTATATAAAATCACTAGATTTTATATATATGTTTATATAAAAGGAAAAAGGATTTATATAAAAGGATTTATATAAAGGGATTTATTTGTAAATCAAATATAGGGGATTTATTAGTAAATCAAATATAAAAGAAAATATTTGTCAAACAAATAGAAAGAGGAATAGTTATAAACCACAAATAAAATAGAAAGAGAAATATTTGTAGAACATTTACAAATAGATAAGAAAGGATTTATTTATTTAGGGAATAAAAATAAAAGGAGATATTTATTTGTTAGAATAAATAGAATTAAAAGGAATATTTATTTGAGAAAATAAATAGAATAAAGGAAATATCTATTTAGAAAATAAATACGATATTTTAAAAGGAGTTAGAATTAATTAGTTAGAGTTAAAGGAGTAAATCGAATATAGTTATTTGAAAGGAGTTAATCAGTTAGAGTTAACCAGTTAGAGGTAATCAAATAGAGTTAATCGATTAGAGTTAAAAACGAACTAGGGTAAATCGTATAGAGTTAAAGATATAGAATTAAGCAAAATTAGAGAATGACTAGAGATTAATAAGTTGAATGGTTTCCTGAGTATCGATCTGATGTTGGTTTCGGCCTTCGGGGTTTATACTTAGGAAGTTATTCTCTTGTTAGTTTATAGTTAGAGTCTGATAGATGTGGAAGAATAGTGATACATAATTAAGCCATGGAAATGTTTTCCAGTGTTAATAACGTGTATTTTCTAAACATAGAAAATAAGGAAATATATATATATATATATATATATATATATATGGATATATATGATTGATGATTGATTGATAGAATTTCCATTTGGAAATGATATCGTTGTTTGCACACGTGTTTTCTTCGATAGTTAACTCACCGACTATCGAAGTTTTGTCCATTTTAACGTTGTTAATATAGAGAGACCGGTTGGTTTATTATCCAAAGAACCACTCTGTATTGGCATAAGCGTTGCGAATCATATATGCCAAAGATAATTGAAGACGGAGTAAAAAGCAAGGGCTATTGTATAAGTCTTAGATAAAAGTGCCTAAGATGGATATACTGAATAGTGCCTTCGGTTTGTCCAGTCCCAGGACAACTTGTATGGACGAAGGTCTGACATAGTATATCTGGTAGATCACGTAAGTTGATCGTTTCAAACGTATTTACGTTGGTGGCGGAGGAATTCGTTTCTCTTAGCTTATACCAGTGGTATTTTTGGGGAAATCAATTTGTGATTAGGCGGGTATGACGATGTGATATTCTAAGTGAATGAAGATGTGGTATGTGAAAAGATAAGCGTAGCTTCTAGCCTCACATCCGGTAAATGACAAAAATCGGGCAGGCAGCATGGCTAAGTCTGTCGCACCGAAGTAGGGTGTATAATCACCTATCTAGAGAATATTCATTTGCTTCTTTAATCTATCAATGTTGTCCCATATATATATATATATATATATATATATATATATATATATATATATATATATGGGAACGGTTGCTGATCCCAACCGTTGGTGATGTACATTCGATACACTCAAGCGAAATGAGTGGTCGGTCATGTGTGGCTGAGTTGCAAGATGTTCTTGTTGAACTCCAGTGTATCGTTCCTAGAGTACACTGATCGGAAGGTGGTTCCGTACCTTGTCATAGTAGGAGATCCATTACCCAATACGTGCTTGCGGTTTCGATTGTATACTATATGTAGAACGTGAGATGAAAACGTTTCTGCTAGATTGATATCTATTTGTACATAGACATTATTATAATATCCAAAGTTTTTTGATATAAAGATAATTTGGATTCTCATAAGGAAAAAAACCCGTTACGTTATACGGCGTGGTCTTATGAGATATCGCTTACTTGTTCGAACTATTTTAAACTGTTTTACTCATACCAGTCCCATGACTGACCCGGAGTTTATTTGTTTGTTTCCCTAAACTCTTGGGTGCCTAAATTTGTACAGGCAGTCAAGTAGTCGGGATTTTTCAGATACACTTGAAGAGCTGGAGCAGGAGGCTTCAGGATCATATAGCTATAGTTTATTTCAGCTGTGTTGTAAGTGCTGTACTTTGATAATGATGTATATTCAAACACAGATGTATATTTCAAGTTATGTTATATATATTATATGTTATTCATTCCGTTGTGAGGCTCGTGTTACTCTGATGATGTTCTTCTTCTTCTTCTTCTTTTATTCTAAGTTTCTATCTTATCTATCCTCACCTTCTATCTTCTTTCTATTAATTTCTTGAATTTCCAGTGCAATTTGGGGTTGGACTTGTGTTATTTGGTCAGCTCAAATTAGTCCGGATTTTTGGGTCATTACAGTTGGTATCAGAGCTTAAGTTAAGAATTACCTTGGCTCTGTGGCGTGACTCAGTAGAGATGGGGTTAGTAATATCTTAGATTGAGTTGAGTGTATATATACGAGTGAACGTATTTGTTACTGGATATAAAATGGTTTTATATTGTGGGGATTCATGGGTTGAGTTGTTTATGGGTTCTGATCGATCAGTTTGATCCACTGTATCGGTAGGAGTTTGTAACCACTCGAATACGATGGGTCGACACGATATATTTTGTAAAAAGGGTAAATTAAAATAAGTTTACCCAGAGTATATTCTGATATAGAGGAAATATATATTAGATATATTGGTAGTAATTATAATCAGATAAGATTATAAAATGTGAAATGGTTATATATAACCAATCAGAATTCATATAAGTGAAATATATGGAATCGAAATGAATTAAAACTAAATTTAAATCAGAATTAATTGGAATTAAAATCCCAGAAATTGGAAAAGTGTTTGTAAATGAATCTGGATTAAGTATAAGGAAATTTAAGATCCTAGGAGATTTTAAATTGTTTAAAGCATTGTGAAGGATATTTTGAACTGATTTCAAAATGAAAGTATTTAGAAATGGATTTGGAAGTGATATAGTATTGAACTCACTTCGATAGCTGGAAAATAGATTCCGATGTTGATCATGACATCATCGGTGTACATTTTTGAGTATGTAAGTGACGGATTACTACCCAAGATTATATTTTCGAATTTGTTTTGCGAAAACAAGTTGTTTAAGAATTCAAATGTTTTGAATTGGTATTGTGATTTCGAATAAATTTGAAATGAACCCAGGAAATTAAATTCTGGAATTAAAGTTTAACTAATGAAGTTAAAAAGAATGAGATAGTAAAAGTGAATGAGAAATTTGAATTTAACTTGAACTAAGTTAAATTAAAACTGGATTGGATTATAGAATACTTTAAAGGAAATTAAGTTGATAAACTAAGAGTTGAAATTGAATATTGGAGTTTAAATGAAATTCGACTTATGTATAAGCAAATGGTTTGAGTTGAGGATATAAACTAATCAAAGTTAAATTAGTATGACATTGGTATATGCAGGGTTGTTAATCGATGGAAATGATATAATGGTATGTCCGACAAAAAGGTACAAGTTTATATTTGATATAAGCATGAGATTTATGAGCCGAACTGGCAAGCCGCTTGGCTGTTTGATTTTCTTTTGGGTTGGAGATGGCCTAGAGAGGCGAGTTGGAGTTTTACCGATAGGGCTGTACAAAGGAGGTTATGGTGAAATTTTCCAAAAATTTAAAGTGTTAGAAAATTTTCAGAATTTTTGAAAATTTTAGTTAGTCGGAATGAATAAAAAATTTTGTCGATATTAATTGGTTCAGTTGAAATCAGAAATAAAGGGTAAACAAATCTTAGGAATTCCAATAGATAGGGTCGTCCTCTAATTAGCAATTTCGAGGACGAAATTATTTTAAGTGGGGAAGATTGTAATAACCCGCATTGTCAGAGGTATTATAATTAATTTATTTAATTTTATAAATAGTGATTTAGGGAATTAAATCGTCGTTATTAAAATTATAGTGAATATTTAATTAAATTAAATAATAAAATAATATATTTAATTCAGAAATAATCAAAAATAGTGAAATTCGCAGTATGGTGTAATTTGGGTTATTTAAAATATATATATCAGTTAGGAGTTGAATTATATTAGCGAATATATTTAAAACGACGACAGTTTGAACGTGGAATTATATTATAATTAAAATAGAGCTTGAAATGGCGCGGCAATTCGCTATTTGGCGATTTGAACTTCAACTGAGTATACAGGGTTCGTTTTAAATCGGATCTCTGTGAAACAAGAAACGTGTGGAGCTGGTGGAGTATATTTTTCTAGTGGAAGAGAGAAATCGGGATTTTCTCGTGTAGATTTTGATTTATGTCCAAATCAAATTTTAGAAAAGTCGCTGTGGAATTCCTTTATAATTAGTAATGCTTTATTTATGTTATAAAAAGGTTTTCAATATATTTGAATATTAGGTTTGAATTTAGACGAGGTTCTTTTGAGGCGTAGTGATAATTTAATTTTTAGAATTTTACTGTAATTTTTAATTAATTTAATAAGAAACTTTTTACTTGGAGTATTTTGCACCCTGTAATCAACATTTTGGGGTTTCACAAAATAAACTAACCTACCGGTATTATTATATTTTTGGGATAGTGGGACATTGCTCGTCCCACTGATATTTTTATTTCGGTCGTTAGCAGTTTGGATATGAACAGAGTTGTACGTGATAGGGTACACCAAACTTTGAAAATAAAAATATAGAAAAGAATATGTGGTTCGGATTGGTCAAGGCTAACATGGGTTATCTTTAGTTGCATAAAGTATATGGATTGACCTACTTTTGAAGGGATGGAAATTGTAACAACCCGGAAATGCGAGCCAGTTTAAAATTTTAATTTTGGCAATTTTAGCGAATTTTGAACATTTAAAATGAATTATTTTAAATAATAGCGACGAGAAATTTATTTTGGATTGAATTCGACGTATATATTTATACGCGTTGTCGTTAGAATATAATTGTAAAAGGATTTGAAAATGGCGCAGTAGTTCGATAATTCGATTTCAAACTTCAATTGAATGTACAGGATTCAAAATAAACCGGATTTTGGCGAAACCAAAAATATTAGAATCTAGTTGAGAATATCTTTCCAACGCATCTGAAAAATCGAAATTTCATAGCGGGAATCAAAAGATATGTCCAGTTGAAAATTCTGAATAGTCGCTATGAAATTCAGGCCCTTAAAAATGAAAAAAATTCAAATGACTTCGGATTTCGACGAAACCACTTTTGTTGGGTCCGTGATGTCAAATTATTGCTAGGTTTCAAATTTCATAATTTTTCAAATCAATATGTGAGCGTGGCAAAGGAAAACGCGTTTGACCAGTTTCAGTTGATTTTAATCGACTGGAAAATGGCCATTTTTCCAACGGTCTCAGAATTCGACGAAACTAGTTTTGTTAGGACCTTATCGTCTATACGAAGCTAGAAAATACTTTTTCTGGGATTTATCGAGTTAGTATGTGACCCCAGTAAATTGAAATGTGCGTTCAAATTCAATATATAGAGTTATATATTGATTTTGACGAAAACAGATCAAAACAGTCGAACCGGCTTACGATACCTATCCCATTGTGTTCGGAATGGGGGTAATTAGCTATGGACGACAGGCGGTGGGCCTCGTTTTGAGGTCAAAAATAAAAGTTGCTTTTTGGAATTAAATAAAATAAATAAATAAATAACCCTCTTCCCTCCTTTTATACCCTCTGCCCCCCCCCCCCCGATTCATTTCTCAACGAGATTTAAAAAAAAGGGCGACAAGGGGGGTGAACCGCCGCCGCGACCACCAGGGGCGGCGCGCCTCCGGCGCCGCCATCCAGAAAAACCCGACCCCCCTCCTCTTCTTCCTCTTTCTGCTCCTCTCTCGCCTTCATCTCCTCCGCCTGGAATGCACCCAACAGGAAGCCGCCGCCCCCCTAAACCCTAAGCCACCCACCTGCGCGCAACCTATTCCGCCCCCCCTCCTCCTTCATCGAACCTGATCCCCCCTCCTCTTCCCTGCTCCTCCCACTCCCTCCGTTCTTCCCTCCTTCTCTCTCCTGCTGCAAACCGACGCCCCCACTTCGCGAACCCCCTCTTCAGCTTCGAAGGTGAATTTTAATTTAATTTCAGTTTTATTTTATATTGTAGAAGGATAAAAATATAACCTTTTATATCGTAGAAGGATAAAAATATAAACTTTTATATTGTAGAAGGAGAAAAATATAATCTTTTATATAGTATGAAGAATAAAAATTTGATCTTTATATATGTAGTGAATCAAAAATATGATTTTTACTTGTGTAGAGTATTAAAAATACGACCTTTATATAGTAGAAGATATAAAAATACTATTTTTATATAAGTAGTGTATTGAAAATAAAATTTCTATATAATAGAGAATATAAAAATAAAATCTTTATAATTGAAAAGGCGAAATCTTTATATAGAGAATAGCGTGATAAAAATATAATCTATAGTATATGAACACCGTTATAAAAATAGAATTTTTATCTATATAGTAGCGGTGTAAAAATAGAATTTTTATCTATATAGTAGCGATGTAAAAATAGAATTTTTATCTATATATTAGCGATGTAAAAATAGAATTTTTATCTATATAGTAGCGATGTAAAAATAGAATTTTTATCTATATAGTAGCGATGTAAAATAGAATTTTTATCTATAGAGTAGTGATGTAAAAATAGAATTTTTATCTATATAGTAGAGAATTAAAAATATAATCTTTATTATATGAATAGCGGTGTAAAAATAGAATTTTTATCTATATAGTAACGCTGTAAAAATAGAATTTTTATCCATATGGAGTGATAATAAAAAAATGATTTTTATATACATAGCAACAATATAAAAATGTGATTTTTATATATGTAGTGGCTACGGGCAACGAAAGTGACAAAAGGCGAGAACAGTGATGATTCCCTACACTAGAAGTGTCGTGGAGTTGGGATAGCTATTGGTGAGAACTTCTCACTCTAAATTTCTTTTTCTAGTTATATATATATACTGGGATGCAGACGGTGCTTAGTAGCACCCGACACCCGTCGTCCACAGACCATGGACGGCTTGTATGCTTGTTTGATGTGTTGTGAAATTTGTTTGTGTTGTTGATGTGAAATCGATAATAAAATGTAGATGGTTGAAATAAATTAGTTATCGTTAAAAATATAATTTTTAACGTGAAAGTGAATAAATAAATATTTATAAACAAATCGGCCGATTTGTTTATATACACTTATTTGACTGATATTGATTGGGTCGATAAATTTTACAGATCGCCCAACTGCACAAATAAAAATCTTTGTTTGTTGATTTGAAACCCCACACAGGTGTTGGGATGATATTTGGGTACACTAATCCCAATTATTTTATTGTATCTCGATCGATTGGTCGACAGACTGTGTAAGCGTTGATTATTTATATTTGATGCTTATGCAGTTGTGTG
Organism: Allium sativum; assembly: GCA_030737875.1. Classification (NCBI taxonomy): domain Eukaryota; kingdom Viridiplantae; phylum Streptophyta; class Magnoliopsida; order Asparagales; family Amaryllidaceae; genus Allium; species Allium sativum. The sequence goes on along the minus strand of CM060913.1, from coordinate 469,923,620 downwards.
GTGCACTTTGGATGATGGTTGATTGTTTATCGTTGCTATTATATGCATGTGTTGTATGGAACCCATATAATTAACGTTATATGGTAATTGGTTGGGCCTCATTCCAATCGGGAAAATAATGAATATTATAAAAGAAAATTCATGTGTTGAATATAAAAATAGTCGTGTGTTGACAGTACTCATGTGTTGAGATTAGTCGTGTGTTGACAGTACTCATGTGTTGAGATTAGTCATGTGTTGAAAGAAATATAGATTCATGTGTTGAATAGAATAAAAATTCATTTGTTGAATAGAATAGCGAATTTATTGAAATATATAACGCCGTGTTGATTAGAGTTGCGCTATTTTGACGTGAACGATATTTAAATCGATTATATTCGTTTTTATAATGAATATAGAAAAGGTAGTGATTTCAAAATATAACGTTTTGAAAATATTATCATTTATATAGTAATGATATGAAATATTCAATTTTGATTTGAAATTGAATATAGAGTTGAAATGGTTTTGAAAACGAATTTAAAACAATTTATAAAATACGTTTTAAAATGGAAATCGATGAAATATATAATATATATATATATATATCATATATAATGGCCTGAATAGAATGCGCCGCGTCGCGGCAGTTCGTGAATTTCGACCATTGACTTCGAATTGACGTTGCGGGAGATCCGACCGTCGGATTCTCCTAAAACCAGAACTGTTGGGTTTGTATCGAAAAGAGCTTTCCAATGGATATTAGAAATTTGAAATCTAACGGTTGGATTTGGAATTATGTCCAAATCAAATTTGGAAAAGGTCGCTGTAAGTGCAGTTCGATGGCCGTTGATGGAAATCGACTGTACGGGCCTTGATAAAATTATTAAAAATATTAATAATTTGTGTAATCATAATATGTGAATTGGAAAGAACTGGGATGAAAAATTCCACATTTGAAAGGATAAAAATATATTTTTATCGAAATGAACTAGTTTTGAACTAGAATTAAAATCAACTTATTTTTGAAATAAATAAATTGAATTTGAAAGTGATTTTAAAAATAATCAATATTCCCAATACGTGAATTGGACTGGAGTTGAATCGAAATTATCTTCATAATATTTCGATGTTGGATTTCGTGACTATACAGATGTTGTTGTGAGAATTTGAAAGATATATTTTATATCGTTATTTCCAATACGATATTTGTTGGTTTCAGGATTTGATATTGAATGTAAGCCGGTATAATTTCTATTTAGAGCCTTGTATTTAATATCAAATGTGATTTGGGTTTGTCGTGAATGGTGTTTTCATTAACACTGTTCTTAAGACCAATAGAGAAAAAGATTAAATCTTTCTATTTAGATTTAATGAAGTGTATCAATTAAACAATATTTAATTGGAATTGAATTTGAATTGGTTTTTGGGTTTATCGTGAGCGGTGTTTTGAACAACACTTGTTCTTTAACCCGATTAACAATAGAGTGTGATTTTAGGTTTATCGTGAATCGTGTTTTAAATGACATTGGTTCTTTAACCCAATTAAAGACATGACATTGATTTTTGAAAAGATTAAAACTAAGTAGAGTTTTAATGAATCTTTATTTGACTGAAATGTGAACTGATAATATAAATTATCAAATCTGAAAGGCGACCGAGAATGGAGTACCACCAGTTTTGCTCCAAAGCGATAGTTAAATCTTTAATTAGATTAGAACGTGAAATGGTAATTAATTTTACTGATAATACTGTGGTGTTAGATATGGAGTATTACCAGTTTTGCTCCAGGGGATGAATAGGTTGGGATTGGGAAATAAAACAAATAATTACTTCGGTGTGGTTCGCTAATCCCGACTAGTTTGAAATGATATCCAAAGGAAGATTAAAGAATAAATTTAGAAGAATTTATCTTGGATAAAATTAATGGGAACCTATTCCCTAAGAATGTGATTTGTGAATAAAAGAATATTCTGAATTGGAATGAGGCGTTTGTTGTGTTTGTGTAACATTTGTTTATCATATACGTGGGTTATTCAGAAAGGCCGGGTTTATACCCATTCTGAATAACCGATTCGACGAGATGTCGAAGATGAAGACGGTGGTTGAAGACCGGAAGTCTTCACATCGTTTGGGTGATTATTGATGATCTCGATTGGGCTGTACACCCAAGATGAGGGAAACAGTTGGTGATCGTCCAGACGTACTTGGAGATCGATGGATATGCGATGAAAGTGCCTCCGGTTTCGTTCAGACCCAGAACGAACTTGTAAATGGATTGTGTGTCTGACATTGGATTTTATTCTGTGTTAATTGATCTCTATTAAATATACATCTGTTTGGCGGAGGAGAATTTATTCTCTTGCTTAACGCCCTTCTCTGAGACGTACGAGCTCAGAGGTTGTATATTGATGGACATCAGTCACATGGAGTGAATTGCGTGTGGCACGCGTAAGTGGCAAATGATCAAGGCTTCTGTTGAAAAGCAAAGTCTTGTGGTTGATTATCAAAGCATAGCCTATGTGGCGCAGCTTTGTGTATAACATGGATTCGCGAGCCTCACACCTCGGTATGAGTCAAAAACGGGATACGGACCCAAGGAGTGCACGACGTTTCTTTCTAGCTATGGTGGTGTCAGTGACCTACCAGCCCTGACATTTATATACTTTTCACCTGTGCGGTTGTTGGATACGAGGCGCCTCAGATATTGGTCTGTAAGGACCGGGAAACGTGTGTTCAGGAATTGCCAATCCTCATAAGTAAGAGAGGACCGGCCTTGGAGGATCCAGGGATTGCTGTGTGTGGTCCCGAGGCATTTGCTAGAGTGTCTCGAATGGAGAGGAGCTTGCCCCTTGCCTCGACTCATGATGGAATCCAATTTCCAATACGTGTGTTTCGGTTTTATTTGTAGAGCCTAGTATGGCGACATAGTGGGATGGGGCGCTTATGCCGTCTATGATTTATATTTATGATTGAAATTGTTTTGACACTATACACCTATAATAGTATCAAATAATGTGTTTTAAACGTATCAAGCATGCTTTGGCTGTTATAAGGTAAAAACCCTATCCTCCAGCTCGCGTTGCATTGTGTGATGGGACCTGGGTCTTATAACAGCTTCATTTTTCTTTATTTAGCATTGCGCTGTTTGTTTTATGCACTGGTATTCTTGGGAGGAAACCCGTTCCATGTTATACGGCATGGTCCCTTGATTTACCTAACTTTAAAAATAAAGATTAATAACTGTTTTAGTTCTCACACCAATCACATGACTGACCTGGAGTTTATTGTTTTAACTAAACTCTGGGTGCCGCTATTTCCTACACGGGCAGCTAGTAGTTTTGGTTTTGCAGATTTATATTCACAGGATCCTGATTAATAGCTGGAACGATGCTCGGAAAGCTCTGTATCCGTGTATTACTTTCAGTTGTGTTTTGTATATTTTTCCACTGCTCTGTAATTTATTGTAATCTCTTATGTTCATCGAATGTATTTTATTCATTTATACTCTGTATACTCTTGTATTCTGATGGAATTGTTGTAATAACAATGAAATGTTCTTCTGTCTACGTTCCGATGTGTATTGTCCTTAAAGTATATGCGCTTTCCTTCACGGGGAAGTTACGGGTTCTTACAGTTGGTATCAGAGCTTTGGTTTACAGAGCTCGAGAACAAGACACATTAGAACCAAACGAAAGAATTCATCAGATATTGGATTAGTAATATCCAATTAGAATGACTCGTTAGAGATAGGATCAGTAGTATCCTAGAACGAGTGTGAAGAGTATATTTTTCAAATGGAAACAATATTGTTTTAAAAAATTAAATCGCTTTATACGTATTTGAATATTTATTTATTTTGAATATGGACAATCGAGTATATAAAGATTTCGCGTATACGCGTCATGAACGTATATTCGAAGTTTTAATATACTAGATAGATGTAGGATCACACTCTAGTTTCCCGGGGATGGTTCTGATAATGCTGCAGCGTTACCAGTATTTATTTTCGAGTGACGAAGGTGTGATTTCTATATATTTCCATTAGACTGGTGTGAGAACCAATACTTCTATAGGATTATTTGTTGTGAATTGGCATCAAAAACATGATTTTCTGTATATATATCAAAATTATGAATTTGAAATGATAATCCACTAATTGATTGATGTTTGTGTTGTTTGTTTATTTGTTTGATAATTTTGAACCATTGAGCCTAATTGAATCAAATATTGAATTGTATCAAAAATTGGTCGCATTCGCTTGCATATACATGCGCTTACATTGAACAGGTCATAGCAAGGAGGCTAGAGCAGAGAATAAAATTGTTTGCCCGACAAATAGGTACATGTTTACTATAATTTACTGTTTTGTTTGGGTGATGATGATTTTATGAGCCGATTGGCTATTTCTTTTTTTTTTGAGATCAGAAGGCCTGTATGGCAATTTCGGGATTTTCCCGCTGCTCCAAGTGCAGGGGAGGTTATGGCGAAATTTTTCGAAAATTTAGGGTGTTAGCCAAATTTTTGAAAATTTTGAAAAGTTCTTAGAAACTGAAAAGTTGAAGAACTTAAGTCGTAGTCATGGAAGTTGATTTGTTAAACAACTCTCGGCTTTGTTCCTTTCCGGCTTCCATTGTTATGTTCCTTTTCGGACTTTGATTCAGAGAAGATTAGAATATCATCAATGAAAACCAGAACAAATTTATTCAATTAAATAACACATTGAACTGATTAGAAAATAGTTAGAAATATATACTTGTGCATTATATATGTTTGAACATGAAATTGGATAGCTGTTGAGTAAAGATTTTATGTGCATGCCCGACAAATAGGTAAACCTTAATGAGTTGGATGTGAAATATTATTATATCAACTCCTGTGAATGCCATTGGATGCGGAGTGCTGGTTATTCTGTGTGAAATAATAAACATCGTCATAGGATAGCAACAATTAATTTTGAACTACATTACATGGCATACTTCTGGAAGATAGGCATACTTCATCATATACCACATAAGCATTTGGAGCTTGTGTGACGAGGTGGAAGATTTACCATACGAGCGAGAGGCTTGTATGGCGATGACTATATTTTACAGGTTGAACTGATGACTGATATGGACTATTTAAATTGTAAAGATAAAATTGCCAGATTAATAAAAACCCCACACGGGTCTAGAGTTGACAATAATCACGTCTCTCTAGTTATTAGATACGACACATGGACTATTTATTTCCCACACGGGACGAGGTGACGAGGATTTATCCTCTGGAGCATTTAAAATACACACTCCCTCAGGCTTTGACAGGGTGACGAGAATTTATTCTCTGGAGTTATTATCAATACACGCTCCCCTGTAAACACCAGAATATATCACTATAAATATGTGTATGCTTATTAGGATTTATTGGGTACCTAATACGGCTCAATAAATTTCCAAACCCCTCCCCGTACAAAGGAGGTTTTGGCGAAATTTTTCGAAAATTCCGGGTGTTAGCCAAATTTTTGAAAAATTTGAAAATTCTCAAAAACTGAAAAGTTGGAGAATGGAAGCCAGATCAAACGTAGAGTTGATTAATCAAACCACTTTCGACTTTGTTCCTTTTCGGGGACGAAAAGTTTTAAGTGGGGGAGATTGTAACAACCCGGAAATGCGAGCCAGTTTAAAAATTTTATTTTGGCAATTTTAGCGAATTTTGAACATTTAAAATGAATTACTTTAAATAATATCGACGAGAAATTTATTTTGGATTGAATTCGACGTATAAATTTATACGCGTCGTCGTTAGAATATAATTATATATAATTTTAAAAGGAATTGAAAATGGCGCGGTAGTTCGATAATTCGATTTCAAACTTCAATTGAATGTACAGGATTCAAAATAAACCAGATTTTGGCGAAACCAAAAATATTAGAATCTAGTTGAGAATATCTTTCCAACGCATCTAAAAAATCGAAATTTCATAGCGGGAATCAAAAGATATGTCCAGTTGAAAATTCTGAATAGTCGCTATGAAATTCAGGCCCTTAAAAATGGAAATTTTGCAAATGACTTCGGATTTCGACGAAATCACTTTTGTTCGGTCCGTGATGTCAAATTATTGCTAGGTTTCAAATTTCATAATTTTTCGAATCAATATGTGAGCGTGGCAAAGGAAAACGCGTTTGACCAGTTTTAGTTGATTTTAATCGACTGGAAAATGGCCATTTTTCCAACGGTCTCAGAATTCGACGAAACTAGTTTTGTTAGGACCGTATCGTCGATACGAAGCTAGAAAATATTTTTTTGGGATTTATCGAGTTAGTATGTGACCCCAGTAAATTGAAATGTGCGTTCAAATTCAATATATAGAGTTATATATTGATTTTGACGAAAACAGATCAAAACAATCGAACCGTCTTACGATACATATCCCATTGTGTTCGAAATGGGGGTAATTAGCTATGGACGACAGGCGGTGGGCCTCGTTTTGAGGTCGAAAATAAAAGTTGCTTTTTGGAATTAAATAAAATAAATAAATAAACCCTCTTCCCTCCTTCTATACCCTCTGCCCCCCCCCCCCCCCCGATTCATTTCTCAACGAGATTAAAAAAAGGGGCGACAGGGGGGGTGAACCGCCGCCATGGCCACCAGGGGCGGCGCGTGTAACGACCCGGATTTTTGGCGACTTTGGTTATCGACATAAGCTCGATGTCGATAACCAAAACATCGAAAAATCCCGTTAATTTATGAAAGAAATTAGAGGGTGAGAATAGATAAGATAGAAACTTAGAATAGAAGAAGAAGAAGAATACAACATCAGAGTAACACGAACCTCACAGCGGAACGAATAACATATAATAGATAACATAACTTTGAAATATAACAGTTATGTATACAATAGCACTTATCAGAGTACAACACTTACAACACAGCGGAAATAAACTATAGCTATATGATACTGAAGCCTCCTGCTCCAGCTCTCCAAGTATATCTGTAAAATCCTGACAACTTGACTGCCCGTACAAAATTGGACACCCAAGAGTTTAGGGAAAACAACAAAGTAAACTTCGGGTCAGTCATGGGACTGGTGTGAGTAAAACAGTTTAAACAGGTATATGAACAAGTACATGATATCTCATAAGACCACGCCGCAGAACGGAACAGGTTTTTCCCTTATGAGAATCCAAAATATCTTTATATCAAAACCTTTTGATATTACAGTAATGTATATCAACCACAATATAATAACCATCTAGCAGAAATGCTTTCATCTCACGTTCTGCATATATAGAATAAGATCAAAACTGCAAGCACATATTGGGTAATGGATTTCCAACTATGACAAGGTATGGAACCACCTTCCGATCAGTGTACTCTAGGAACAATACACTGGAGTTCAACAAGAACATCTTGCAACTCAGCCACACATGACCGACCACTCATTTTGCTTGAGTGTATAGAATGTATATCACCAACGGTTGGGATCAGCAACCGTTCCCGTATATATATGGGACAACATTGATAGATTAAAGAAGCAAATGAATATTCTCTAGATAGGTGATTATACACCCTACTTCGGTGCGACCGACTTAGCCATGCTGCCTGCCCGATTTCTGTCATTTACCGGTTGATGAGGCTAGAAGCTACGCTTTATCATCACATCAGATTCACTTCGAATGCCACATTGTCAGATCCATCGAAAATCACAAATTGACGTCTACAACAGTACATTACGTGTTAGCTAAAGAAGTTTCCTTCTCCGCTTCCACTCTTGGTACGGTTGAAGAAATCAATGTACGTGACCTTTCTGGAAATACTCTGTCAGACATTCATCAACACAAGTCATCCTCATTCACTTAGAATGTCACATCGTCATACCCATCAAATCACAAATTGATTTCCTCAAAAATACAACGGGTATACAGCTAAGAGAAACGAATTCCTCCGCCACCAACGTATATACGTTTGAACGGATCAACTTACGCAATCCATTGGATATACTCTGTCAGACCTTCGTCCATACAAGTTGTCCTGGGACTGGACAAACCGAAGGCACTATTCAGTATATCCATCTTAGTCACTGTTATCTAAGACTTATACAACAGCCCTTGCATTTTACTCCGTCTTCAATTATCTTTGGCATATATGATTCGCAACGCTTATGCCAATACAGAGTGGTTCTTCGGACAATAATCCAACCGGTCTCTCCATATTAACAACGTTAAAATGGTCAAAACTTCGATAGTCTGTGATTTAACCATCAAAGAAAAACAAGTGTGCAAACAACGATATTATTTCTAGATGGAAATTATATCGGTAAATCATCAACATATATCTATGTATATATATATATATATATTCACATTGCCTTATTTTCTATGTTTAGAAAATATATGTTATTAACACTGGAAAACGTTTTCCATTTGCTTATTTACAAATCACTACTATTCCCCAACTATCAGTCCCTGACTGTGAACTAGTATGAGAACAATTCCCTAAGTATAAATCCCGAAAGCCGAAACCGACATCAGATAGACACTTAGAAAACCATTCAATTTACTAATCTCTAGTCAGTTCTAATTTTACTTAACTCTATTTGATTAACTTTGATTGATTAACTCTAATTGATTAACTCTAACTGGTCAACCTTAATTAATTAACTCTAACTGGTTTTACTTGGTTTGACTAACTCAATTTATTAACTCGACTGACTAATTCAACTCGATTAACCTCTCGATTAACTAACTAATCACTTTGATTAACTCGACTAATTCACTTTGGTTAAATTAACCAATTCACTTAACTAATTCACTTAGTTTAACTTAACTAATTCACTTAACTCCTGTCGAATAAACTATATTCGATAACTCCTCTAACTCTATTCGAATAAACTATATTTGATTAACTCATTTACTCTTTTCGAATAAACTATATTCGATTAACTCCTTCGATTTAACTAATATTCTATAACTCACTTCGATTAACTAATAATCGATAACTCCTTCGAATAAACTACATTCGAAAATCTCCTCTCGAATAAACGATATTCGATAATCTTCCCTTTCGATTTAACAAATCGATAACTCCTTTTCGAATAACTAAATTTGACAACCCATTTCGATTTAACTAATCGATAACTCCTTTCGATTAAACTATAATCGATAACTCCCTTCGATTAAACTATAATCGATAACTCCCTTCGATTAAACTATAATTGATCACTCCCTTCGATTAAACTATAATCGATAACTCCCTTTTTGAATAACTAAATTTGACAACTCCTTTCGATTTAACTAATCGATAACTCCTTTCGATTAAACTATAATCGATAACTCCCTTCGATTAAACTATAATCGATACTCCTTTCGATGAAATTAACATCGATTAACTCTTTTCGATGAAACTAACATCGATTAACTCCTTTCGATGAAACTAACATCGATTAATTTAACTCGACGAAGTTAACTCGACTCACTTATCTCGATAATCTAACTCAAGAACATAACTCGATTAACTTATCTCGATAATCTAACTCAGATTGATTAACTCCAATCGAATAACTAATATTCGATTTAACTCCATTCGCTTGACTCTAGATCGCAGCGATCAAAATGGTTACGCCTGATTCCCTCGGGAAACATCTGATCGCCTTAGGCTATTCACAGCCCTGCCAATTTCGCTAGCAGTCATACGAGATGGCAACTTACCCTGAATACTATGTTTGACTAACTCTGTCTCAAATAACTATATTTGATTAACTCTAGTTCGTTTTAACTCTAGTCGATTTACTCTAACTGATTTACCTACCTGATTAACTCTAACTGATTAACTTGACTGACTTAACCCAACTGGTTAACTCGACTTACTTAACCCAACTGGTTAACTCTACTGAACTGGTTAACTCTACTGAACTGGTTAACTCTACTGAACCGGTTATTCATTACGTTCCTTTTAACAACGTTTATTCATTTTTAAAGATTTACTTTTGGTAACGGTTCTTCACTTTAAAAATGATTTTTCCTTTTCAATTTGCCTATATTTATTTCATATAAATATTTCCTTTATAACTTTATTTATTTCCTACATAAATATTTCCTTTTAACTCTTTATTTATTTTCACAAGTATTTCCTTTATATTTGGTTTCACAAATATTTCCCTTATATTTGGTTTTCACAAATATTCCTTTTATATATTCTAACTCCTTAAATTTCCAGGAAAATTCGCCATAACCTCCTTTGTATCGGGAGCATCGGGAAAATTCCCAAACCCGCCACACAGGCCTTTCCACTCAAAAGAAAATGTTTTCAAATTATTTTCTTTTTCTATGTATCTCCTATTTATAAATATTCCAATTTATAAATATTCCTTATTTATAAATATTCGAATTTATAAATATCTTTTTATTTATAAATATTCCAGTTTATAAATATTCTGTTTTCAATATTACTTTGAAAATCCCCTTATCAACATCCCGTATGTTATGGTATTCAATCAGATCAAATCACGATGTTCAATATCGTCCAAGCACATATAATCGACCACAGATTCTATATCACAATATATGAATGAAAACAGTATTATAAATATTGAGGAACCCAGTTGGGTCCCTTCAACCTGTTTCCCTGCATCCACAGATGTTACACAGTAAAATCAACATCACTTTCAGTTCAGTACTGATTATTCTGATAACAGCATCAATATATAAATATTTAAGGGTTTATATATATATATATATATATATATATATATATATATATATATATATATAATTTCCACTAACTGACTAGCAGTTCAATCAATCAACCAACACACAGCAATCAACAGACGATTAACAGTTCTAAGAATACATTATAAAAATATAATTGTTCAGAGTTGGTGAGTTTTACTCACTTTGGCAGTTCATCGTTAAAGAGCGATAAACTGTTGTTTGATTTGAATCAAACAATTGAATTCGCCGTACATTCAAACGAGCCCCAATCCACTTCCAATCAGCTTCATTGTGAAGCTCTCGTCCATACGATCCTAACGGATCCAACCGTTCGAAATTCTGTTGCCGTATGAAACAGTTATTGCATTTACAATTATAAACGAGTATTTATTTTATTTAAATTCATTTCTATACCAATTTGGGCTCACCACACCTTTCGGCCCACCAAAAGAAATCAGACCGCTCATTAAATTCTTGGCCCACGTTTTCACAAATTAAATCACTTTCCTTCCTTCAGGAAATAAAGAAATCCGATCCTCCATCCTCCCAGACACCGTCTCCTACCCGCCGCCTTGCTCAATCCGGATCACCGGAAGGCTGTCGCGTCCAATCAGAGCCACCGCCCAGTTCAGATGACGCTGTGCCCTCCACGATGGGGCCCCAACCTACACCGTTCGACCCGAATCAGTCTGTCTAGGGTTTCTGTTCATCAGAACGAAGCAACCACCACCGTACACAGTGGTCCATCGGACAACCACCGAACCCTCTTCTCGACGACCCCACTACAGCAGTCACCTCCCATGTGAGCTTGAGTCCTCATACACTCCACAAAAATCAATTTGGTCCTCCTACAGTAAACCGTGCGACAGTTTACTTTGATGCAGAAAATCTTGGTGCTCTCATGAAACCACTGCCAAGAAGAGTGTCACGAAATTTTTGTTGTGATTTATCTTTCTTTGTATGATTTTATTTTGATTTTTCCTTTGATCCAAAGATTTGCTGTGTTCAGTTGGATTTGTATTTATACGCAGTGTTGTGGTAGGTGTCATTTGTGGTTGAGATTCAATGCTGCATGGCCTCCTATGGTCCAAGAAAAATGTTGGATATTTTATTTTACCGATTATTTTATTTTATTTTAAGAAAACGTTATCTGTATATGTCCTCTAAAATTCCTGTGATCACACGTGATACTCAAAAATTACGAAACTAGACATGCAGCTACGTCTCGACATTACGGTCCCAACGAAACTGGTTTCGTCGAATTCCGACTTCGTATGCTCACACAGCATATTTTTAAAGGTCGATTTATCGACTGTTTTTCACTCTAAAAATCCCTACGGCCACACAGGGACTCTAAAAATCACGAAACTGGAAATCTAACAACCATTTGATGTTGCGGATCCAACAAAACTAGTTTCGTCGAATTCTGAGGTCATATGAAAAAGTGGCTATTTTTAAAGTGTAAAGACCCGCAACTTCCCCGTAAAGGAAAGCGTCGGATAGTTCGAGAACAAGCCACAACAGGACACATACAGAAGAACATTTCATTGTATATTACAACAATGCATCAGATTACAAGAATATACAGAGTATGAATAAATATTACACAGAAATATCAGAGATTTAAATTACATTTAAATACATCGCAGCGGAAAATAATACAATACACAACTGAAGGAGATATACGGATACAAAGCTTTCTGGATATCGTTCCAGCTGTAAACCAGGATCCTATGAATATAAATCTGCAAAACCAAAACTACTAGCTGCCCGTGTCAAAAATAAGGGCACCCAGAGTTTAGGTTAAAACAATAAACTCCAGGTCAGTCATGGGACTGGTGTGAGAACTAAAACAGTTATTAATCTTTATTTTAAATCATTAGGTAAATCAAGGGACCACGCCGTATAACACGGAACGGGTTTCCTCCCAAGAATACCAGTGCAAAAACAACAGCGCAATGCTAAATAAAGAAAAATGAAGCTATTATAAGACCCAGGTCCCATCACACAATGCAATCGCAAGCCGGAGGATAGGGTTTTTACCTTATAATAGCCAAGAATGCTTGATACGTTGAAAACAAATCATTTGATACTATTATAAGTGCATAGTGTATAAAACAACTTCAAATCATAAATATCAATCATAGGCGGCATGAATGCCCCATACCACTATGTCGCCATATATAGGTTATACAATCGAAATCGCAAAGTCACGTATTTGGAAATTGGGTTTCCATCTATGAACCGAGGCAAAAGATAGTCCTCAACCGATTCGTGACTCTCTAGCCCGAGCCACAGGCAAGCGCGCAGGCAAGCCTTGGAGCGACAGGGCCGGTCCACCGATGTGGATTATTATGCCTGAACACTACGTTTCCCCACCCTATGGGGTGTAAGTCTGGTCCGTCAGCCGACCAGAAGCATCGGCCGAAACCGATATAACCGAGGCGCCTCGCAACAGCAACAACCACATAAGTCAAACTCGTCAGGGCGTGTAAAACCACTGATGCCACTTCTAACTAGAAAGAAACGCAAGTCCTCCCTGAGGTCCGTCTCCCGTTTTTGGTTCATACCGGGTGTGAAACTCGCGAAGTACGTTACACAAAGCTATGCCACAAAGGCCGTGCTTTGATCATCACCACGAGACTTTGCTTTTCAACAGAAGCCTCGATCAATTGCCACTTAGGCATGCCACACAGGCAATTCACTCCATGCGTTTGATATCCATCAATATATAACCCCTGAGCTCGTACGTCTCAGAGAAGGGCGTTAAGCAAGAGAATAAATCCTCCACCGCCAAACAGATATATATTTAATAGAAATCAATCACACAGACTAAATTCCAATGTCAGACACGCAGTCCATTTACAAGTCCGTTCTGGGTCTGAACGAAACCGGAGGCACCTAGTACCCCGCATATCCATCGATCTCCAAGTACGTCTGGACGATCACCAACTGTTTCCATCTTCTTGGGTGTACAGCCCAATCAAGATCATCAGTTATCACCCAAACGACGTGAAGACCTCCGGTCTTCGACCATCGTCTTCATCTTCGACTTATCGTCGTATCAGTTATTCAGAATGGGATAAACCCGGTCTTCCCGAATAACTCGCGTATATTTTAAATAAGTGTTACACAAACACAACATACGCCTCATTCCAATTCATCAATCACTAACCGTAAATTAATCAAGAGAATAATTCCCCAAATATTAACCCCGAAGGCCGAAACCGATATCAGATCAATATCCAGAAAACCATTCTGCTTAGCTAACCGACAGTTAGTTTCTGAATTTCACATTCATAGGGAAAGGTTCCCATTAATTTTTATCAAAGATAAATTCTTGAATTTATTCTTTAATCTATTTTTGAATATCAATTCAAACTAGTCGGGATTAGCGAACCTTACCGAAGTAATCATTTGTTTTAATTTCCCAATCCCAACCTATTCATCCCATGAAGTAAAACTGGTAATACTTCATATCTAACACCACGGTGTTATCGGTAAATTCAATTACCATTTCACGTTCAAATCTAATTAAAGATTTAACTATCGCCTGGAGCAAAACTGGTGGTACTCCATTTTCGATCTTTTCAATCTAATTAAAGATTCATTAAAACTCCACTTAGTTTTAATCTTCGACTGGGTTAAAGAATCAGTGTCATTTAAAACACGGTTCACGATAAACCCCAAAATCACATTCATTAATTATCGGGTTAAAGAACAAGTGTTATTTAAAACACTGTTCACGATAAACCCAAAAATCAATATCGATTCAATTCCAATTAAATTTTATTTAATTGGTACACTTCATTAAATCTAAATAAAAAGATTTAATCTTTTCTCAACTGGGTTCAAGAACAGTGTTAGTGAAGACACCATTCACGACAAACCCAAATCACATTTGATATTCAATACAAGGCTCTGAATAGAAAATATACCGGCTTATATTCAATATCAAATTCTACGACTAACAAATATCGCATTGGAAATAACGATATACATATAAATCTTTCAAATTTCCATAACAACATTTGTACAATCACGAAATCCAACATCGAAATATTCCGAAGACAATTTCGATTCAAATCCACTCCAATGCAATCATTGGAAATTCTGGTTATTTTTAAAACCCTTTTCAAATTCAATTTATTTATTTAAAAATAAATAGAATTATATTTCTAGTTCAAAACTAGTTCATTTCGATAAAAATCTATTTTTATCTTTTCAAATATGGAGTTTTTCATCCCAATTCTTTCTAAATCATTTCTTATGATTCTACACAAATTATTACTATTTTTAATAATTTTATCAAGGCCCGTACAGTCGATTTCCATCAACGGCCATCGAACTGCACTTACAGCGACCTTTTTCGAATTTGATTTGGACGTATCTCCAAATCCAACCGTTAGATTTCAAATTTCTAACCTTCATTAGAAAACTCTTTTCGATACGAACCCAACGGTTCCGGTTTTAGGAGAATCCGACGGTCGGATCTCCCGTAATGTCCGTTTGAAATAAATGGTCGAAATTCACGAACTGCCGCGGCGCGGCGCGTTCTATTCAGGCCATTATATTATATATATAATATATATATAATATATTTCGTCGATTCTTATTTAAAACGAATTATATAAATAGTTTTAAATTCGTTTCAAAAGTAATTTCAACTTCCATTTCAATTCAAATCAAAATTGAATTCTTCTTTATAAATTCGTTTTAAAATTCATTTCAATTCAATTCAAATTTCAATTCAATTTGAATTCATTTCAATTCGCTTTCAATTCATTTCGAAATCGTTTTCAATTCAATTCATTTCGAAATCGTTTTCAATTCAATTCATTTCGAAATCGTTTTCAATTCAATTCATTTCGAAATCGTTTTCAATTCAATTCATTTCGAAATCGTTTTCAATTCAATTCATTTCGAAATCGTTTTCAATTCATTTCATTTCGAAATCGTTTTCAATTCATTTCATTTCGAAATCGTTTTCAATTCAATTCATTTCGAAATCGTTTTCAATTCAATTCATTTCGAAATCGTTTTCAATTCAATTCATTTCGAAATCGTTTTCAATTCATTTCATTTCGAAATCGTTTTCAATTCAATTCATTTCGAAATCGTTTTCAATTCATTTTATTTCGAAATCGTTTTCAAAATCGATATAAATATCGATCACGTCAAAATAGCGTCAATCTAATCAACACGGCTTCATAAATTTCTATTTTCAAATATTCTATTTCGAATATTTCTTTTTCAAAATAGTTGTTATCAAAATATTTCGTTCAACACATGACCAATCTCAATGGATGAGTACTGTCAACACACGAACTTTTATTTTACAATATTCTTTATTTTTCAAATTGGAATGAGGCCCAATCAATTACCATATAAAGTTAATTATATGGATTTTCATACAACACATGTATATAATAGCATTGAAAAATAATCAACCATCAACCAAAGTGCACTACACTGTATAAGCATCAAATATAAATATCTAACGCTTATAACAGCCTGTCAATCAATCGATCGACATTTCTAATCAATCAGGATGAGTGAACTGCATATTTCATCCTAACACCCGTGTGGGGTTTCAAACAATCAAACACATATTTTATTTGTGCTGTTGGGCGATGTGTAAAATTTATCGACCCAATCAATGTCCTTCAAATAGGTGTACATAAACAAACCGTCTGGTTTGTAAATGAATATTTATTTATTCACATTCGCGTTAAAAATTATATTTTTAACGATAAAACATTTTATTCCAACATATGAATTTCTATTCAGTTCATTCTTTAAATAAAATGATATTTTTATTTTTCTAACATATTTTAGAAAATTTCGGCGGCATAACGACACGATACTAGAAACGGGACGAGGCCTAGCCTTATCCCCGGTCTAGTGAAGGCCCACGCCATTCACACATCAATCAAATCACTTTCGTTATGCAAACCACAAAATTTGGAGTAAGAGTCTAACCTAGCCTTACTCCTTCGCCTTATAACGGCGCACGTCTAATCCTAACCAATTTATCGATTCGATTTTTCACACCACAAACCACATTCAAACCAATATCGCAATCAATCACCAAACAGCCAAACAAACAAGTCCATGGTCTGTGGACGATTGTGTCGGGTGCTACTAAACACCGTCTGCATCCTAGTATATATATATATAACTAGAAAATAAATTGAAGAGTGAGAAGTTCTCACAAATAGCTATCCAAGCATCCTGACTCTTCTTTGATAGAAGCCTTCGTCTTTTTCGAACCTTCGTCAGCTTCGTTGCCCGAATTCTCTACATGTGTAAAAATCGAATTTTTACTTCGCTATTCCATATATAAAAATCATATTTTTAGTTCGTTATTCAATATATAAAAATCGAATTTTTATTTCGTTATTCAATATATAAAAATCGAATTTTTATTTCGTTATTCAATATATAAAAATCGAATTTTTATTTCGAAGTTCTATAGATAAAAATCATATTTTTTTTTAATTTCTTCTACCCAATAAAAATTTCGCCTTTTCTATTTTAAAAATATGATCTTTCCTATTCTAAAAAACCCGATCTTTTCAATTTTAAAGTTCAAACCTTTCTCTAAAAATCAGTTTTTTTTACTTTTATTTTAAAATCAGTTTTAAAATCTTATAAAATCAGTTTTTACTTTTATTTTAAAATCAGTTTTAAAATCTTATAAAATCAGTTTTTACTTTTATTTTAAAATCAGTTTTAAAATCTTATAAAATCAGTTTTAACTTCTAAAACAAAATCAGTTTTAACTTAATTAAAATTTCAGTTTTAACCTAATTAAAATTTCAGTTTTAACCTAATTAAAATTTCAGTTTTAAAGTAAATAAAAAAAACAGTTTTAAAGTAAATAAAAAAAAAACAGTGAACTTACCGAGGGGGGGGGCTGATGTCGGGTCGGCGCCGCTGGGTCTCCGATGGTGGACTGCGGCGAGGGGGAGGGGAAGGTCGCGATAGGGGAGGCTGAGGTGAAAGGCGGTGGCGTGCCGATTTGGGTGCGAGGGGATGCGGTCTTCGCGAGGAGCGGAAGAGAGGAGAACGGAGGACGAGGAGGAGAGGGATGCGCGGCGCCTTGGGCGGCGCGTTGCCAGGCCGCGATGGCCTCAGGTGGAGGAGCGACAACTCCTCCCCTTTTTTCCCCTTTTTTTTTCTTTTTTCTGTGGAATGAATTTAATCGGGGGGGGGGGGGGGGGCAGGAGGATAAAAGGGGAGGAGGGAATATATTTTTTTTATTATTATTATTTTATTTTATTTTATATTATTTAATTTCTAAAAGTTGACTTTCACATACGACCTCGAAACGAGGCCCACCGCCTGTCGTCCATAGCGTTTTACCCCCATTTCGAACACAATGGGATATGTATCGCAAGCTGATTCGATCGTCTCGATAAGTTTCCGTTGAATTTACATTTAAATCGCTATATTGAATTTTAAACGTACATTTAAAATTACCGGGGTCACATACTAACTAGAAAAATTCCAGAAAAATATTTTCTAGCTTCGTATTGACGATACGGTCCTAACAAAACTAGTTTCGTCGAATTCTGAGACCGTTTGAAAAATGGCCAATTTCCAGTCGATTAAAATCAACTGAAACTGGTCAAACGCGTTTTCCTTCGCCACGCTCACATATTGATTCGAAAAATTATGAAATTTGGAATCTAGCAATAACTTAACATCACAGACCCAACAAAACTGGTTTCGTCGAAATCCGAGGTCATTTGCAAAATGTCCATTTTTAAGGGCCTGAATTCCATAGCGACTATTCAGAATTTTCAACTGGACATATCTTTTGATTCCCGATATGAAATCTTGATTTTTCGGATTCGTTGGAAAGATATTCACAATTAGATCCCATTATTTTTGGTTTCACTAAAATCCGGATTATTTTGCACCCGGTACATTCAATTGAAGTTTGAAATCGAATTATCGAACTACCGCGCCATTTTCAATTCTATTTATAATTATATATAAATATTTATATTCTAACGACGACGCGTATAATATATACGTTCGAATTATATTCAAAATAATTTTCTCGTCGATATTATTTAAAATAATTCATTTTAAATAGTCAAAATTCGCTAAGATTGCCAAAATAAAAATTTCAAACTGGCTCGCATTTTACGGGTTGTTACAATCTCCCCCACTTAAAACTTTTCGTCCCCGAAAAGGAACAAAGTCGAAAGTGGTTTGATCAATTCAACTCTACGTTCGATCTGGATTCCATTCTCTAACTTTTCAGTTTCTGAGAATTTTCAAAATTTCAAAAATTTGGCTAACACCCTAAATTTTTGAAAAATTTCGCCATAACCTCCCCTGCACCGGGAGCATCGGGGAATTTCAAATAGCTTCCCCGGTCCTTCAGATCTCAAAAAGAAAAAGAAAAAGCCAAGCGGCTAGCCAATAGGCTCACAAAATCATCATCACCCAAACAAAACAGGAAATTATGTAGTAAACATGTACCTATTTGTCGGGCAAACAAATTTTATTCTCTGCTCTAGCCTCCTTGCTATGACCTGTTCAATGTAAGTATATGTATATGCAAGCAAATGCGACCAATTTTCAATACAATTCAATATTTGATTCGATTAGGCATAATGGTTCAAAATTATCAAACAATTAAACAAACAACACAAACATCAATCAATTAGTGAATTTAACGTTTCAAATTCATACTTTTGATATATAGTCAAAAATCAGATTTTTGATGCCAAATCACAACAATAGGCCCTATCTAATTTTGGTTCTCACACCAGTCAATAGGAAATATATAGATGTTACACGTTCGTCACTCGAATATAAACTCTGATGATGATATATCAATCATCAGAATCACCCCCGGGCGACTAGAGTGTAATTCTATATCTATCCAGTATATTAAAACTTTGAATATACGTTTGCAAGGCGTATATGCAAATTCTTTATATACTGGACTGTCCAAATCAATATTAAATAAATAATCAAATACGAATAGTTGGTTTAAATTTTCAAAAAAAAATTGTTTTTATTTTAAAAATATACTCTCCACACTCGTTCTAGGATACTACTGATCCTATCTCTAACGAGTCATTCTAATTGGATATTACTAATCCAATATCTGATGAATCCTTTCATATGATTCTAATGTGTCTTGTTCTCTGCTTTGTAAACCAAAGCTCTGATACCAACTGTGAAAACCCGCAACTTCCCCGTAAAGGAAAGCGTCGGATAGTTCGAGAACAAGCCACAACAGGACACATACAGAAGAACATTTCATTGTATATTACAACAATGCATCAGATTACAAGAATATACAGAGTATGAATAAATATTACACAGAAATATCAGAGATTTAAATTACATTTAAATACATCGCAGCGGAAAATAATACAATACACAACTGAAGGAGATATACGGATACAAAGCTTTCCGGATATCGTTCCAGCTGTAAACCAGGATCCTGTGAATATAAATCTGCAAAACCAAAACTACTAGCTGCCCGTGTCAAAAATAAGGGCACCCAGAGTTTAGGTTAAAACAATAAACTCCAGGTCAGTCATGGGACTGGTGTGAGAACTAAAACAGTTATTAATCTTTATTTTAAATCATTAGGTAAATCAAGGGACCACGCCGTATAACACGGAACGGGTTTCCTCCCAAGAATACCAGTGCAAAAACAACAGCGCAATGCTAAATAAAGAAAAATGAAGCTATTATAAGACCCAGGTCCCATCACACAATGCAATCGCAAGCCGGAGGATAGGGTTTTTACCTTATAATAGCCAAGAATGCTTGATACGTTGAAAACAAATCATTTGATACTATTATAAGTGCATAGTGTATAAAACAACTTCAAATCATAAATATCAATCATAGGCGGCATGAATGCCCCATACCACTATGTCGCCATATATAGGTTATACAATCGAAATCGCAAAGTCACGTATTTGGAAATTGGGTTTCCATCTTTGAACCGAGGCAAAAGATAGTCCTCAACCGATTCGTGACTCTCTAGCCCGAGCCACAGGCAAGCGCGCAGGCAAGCCTTGGAGCGACAGGGCCGGTCCACCGATGTGGATTATTATGCCTGAACACTACGTTTCCCCACCCTATGGGGTGTAAGTCTGGTCCGTCAGCCGACCAGAAGCATCGGCCGAAACCGATATAATCGAGGCGCCTCGCAACAGCAACAACCACATAAGTCAAACTCGTCAGGGCGTGTAAAACCACTGACGCCACTTCTAACTAGAAAGAAACGCAAGTCCTCCCTGAGGTCCGTCTCCCGTTTTTGGTTCATACCGGGTGTGAAACTCGCGAAGTACGTTACACAAAGCTACGCCACAAAGGCCGTGCTTTGATCATCACCACGAGACTTTGCTTTTCAACAGAAGCCTCGATCAATTGCCACTTAGGCATGCCACACAGGCAATTCACTCCATGCGTTTGATATCCATCAATATATAACCCCTGAGCTCGTACGTCTCAGAGAAGGGCGTTAAGCAAGAGAATAAATCCTCCACCGCCAAACAGATATATATTTAATAGAAATCAATCACACAGACAAAATTCCAATGTCAGACACGCAATCCATTTACAAGTCCGTTCTGGGTCTGAACGAAACCGGAGGCACCTAGTACCCCGCATATCCATCGATCTCCAAGTACGTCTGGACGATCACCAACTGTTTCCATCTTCTTGGGTGTACAGCCCAATCAAGATCATCAGTTATGTAATGACCCGGGATTTCGACCAACTAATTTTAAATATTTAGAATGGATTTAAATATTTAGTTGATAATATAAATGAATTTTTATATTTATGTATCGATTTAAATATCGATTTCGATTTAATATCGTATATATTAAATTATCAAAATAAGGAATCAGCGAATAACTGAATTCGAAGTGAAAACTGGTTTGAAAACAGTTCAGATAATCAATACATAATTCTGTTTGAATTAGAATAATAATATTAAATTATTATTGAAGAATTTAAATAGTTTGAAATTTAGTTTATATCGATTTAAATTAATATCTTCTCCAGATGATCGAATTGGACTTTGTGACCTATCTCAGTGTGTTCGGAATAGTGATATTACCCTAAGAACGACACTTGTTGGGTTTAGAAAGGAGTTCGCAGTCAAGGATCATTTCATTTTTAAGGATACAGTTTAATTTAATTTAATTTAATTAAGTTGTATGGACAAAACAAACCCACCGTGTTCCCCTTTAATTCCACAAACAAGATAACTACGTGTTCTTCTCCATCTCCACCAAACAAGGGCTTGTTGTTCATTTCTAAAACCACAGGAAAAGCTCGGCCATTAACAAAACATCAAAGGAGAAAAAAAATTGACCTCGCTGTTCAATTTTAGCCGCACCTCTCCTCTATAAAATCAAAGGCCTCGACGCAAAAACAAAGCTTCAGATAAACAAATTCGAAGCCATGTTTTCCTCGGATCCTCAAATCGAATCAAACAAAACCCGTCAGCCTCCTCTTTTAAGTCTTCGAAATCTAAAAACCTAATCAAAGCTTCACCATTCCATTAGAAACCGCGGGTCAGACAATCACCGTGAGGGATAAAAAGGGCATCGCGATGTGATTTTGGGGAAGGTAAATTTGTGGAGCTGCGTTTGTCACCGGTGGTTCGGTACTCAACGGTTCGAAGTCACAGTACTCAGGTGGGGTTCTGGGGAGTGGACGATGGCGTTGCAAGGTTCAGAGAGGGTGACGATGGGATTCGAGGGTTTCTGTGGTGGTCTGGTGTTCAACGAAATGGTGAGAAGGGAGCTCGATGTCATTTTCTGATGGTGAAATGTGGCAGGAGAGGTTCGACAGTGGAGTTCGATGCTGAGTCTCCTGTAGCCGCAGGTGTTCATAAAGGAAAGGCAGAGTGTTGTTTGATGGGAATGGAGATGGCTTTCAAAGTGTTCGATGAATTGCCAAAATAGACAGTGGCGGTTTTGTTAGAGTCTGATAGTTGGATTCGATCTTCTGCAAAGCACGGGATGGAAGAATTTTTAAGGAAAAATGAATTAAGGTTCAAAAATCGTGAAAAAACAAGACCAGCTGGTCGATGGCTGCGAGCTATTCGAGCTAGAAGTCGTTTGGAATTTGATGGAGTTAGCGAGAAATTAATTTAATCGAACGTGGTTCGAGTCCTTCGGAACGGATTGCAATAAAATACATGGTGAGTAAATCTCACTCTGTTTCATTTAGAATTTATTTTTTATCAGTTAAAAATAATTGTTTTTGTTGATTGTTGGATGCTTTAAATATTTATTTATTGCTGTAGTAATATATATATAGTTATTTAGGACTATTATATATATATATATATATTGGGTTGATGATTGGTTGGATTCCCGCAGTCTCATTAGCGGATGCCCGCAGTTTCATAGCGGATGATTACCCTATACGCCCCACGCTATGATTAGTGGATGACCTTCTATACCGCGATATCCTGCCTCGAAGCAGGATGGGTATTACTATGTTGACTAACATCTGTGGATGCAGGAAAACAGGTTGGAGGAATCCAACTGGATTCCTCAAAAATATATATATATATATTCTGTTTGTTTGCTTGATTTCATATATATTCATATAGGATGTGTTAAAAATCAAATGATTGAATAATTGGTTGATTTGATTGTTTAAAATATCCCTGGGCTTGAATATTGATTTATAAAAATATCGAAAAGGGTATTTGAAATTTAAAAGGGGAATTCTATTTTTATAAATAGAATTTGAATTTTTAAATGAACTATAGAAAACATTAACTTGTTTTGAATATATATGAACGAATATCGAATTTATAAAGTTGTTATAAATGAAAGGATGGAATTTGAATCGAATTTATAAAGTTGTTATAAATGAAAGGATGGAATTTGAATCGAATTTATAAACGTTGCTTATAAATGAAAATATGGGATTTGAATTGAATTTTATAAACGGTGTTTATAAATGGAAAGGTGGGATTTGAATTGAAGTTATAAACGTTGTTTATAAATAATGCCGAGAATTCAAATGGACTTTGAATATAAGTAATTGAAATAGAGATTTGAATAATAGAAATTCAAATGGACTTTAAACTATAGATTTGAATATAGAAATTCAAATGGACTTTTAACGATTTGAATATAGGATTCAAATGGAATTTAAACAATAGAATTTGAATAGATTTGAATAATAGAATTCAAATGGAGTTTAACTATAGACTTTGAATATAGAATTTGAAAAGAGAATTCAAATAGATTTGAATATAGAATTTGAAAAGTGAAATTTAAGTAGACTTTGAAAATAGAATTTGAATAATAGAATTCAAATGGAGTTTAACTATAGAATTTGAATATAGTATTTCAAATGGAATTTGAATAGAGAAATTTAAATAGACTTTGAATATAAGGAATTGAAATAGAGATTTGAATAATAGAAATTCAAACGGACTTTTTAATATAGGATTTGAATAAATAGAAGACAATAGAATTTGATATATAGAAATTGAATAATAGAAGCGAATTGGAGTTTGAATATAGAATTCAAATATTAAAAGGAGAAATAGACTAAAGAAATAATTAACGAATTGAGTTAAAACGATTTGGTATAGTTAAATAGATTGGACAGGCATAAATATACAGGAGACAGGTATGGAATAAAGTATAGAAGTGAAATAAATAGAATGCCCGACAAAAAGGTACGTATTTAATTTCCATATGAGATTTTATGCGCCGTATCGGCTAGCCGCTTGGCTTTTTCTTTTTCTTTTTGAGATGAGAAGGACCGGGAAAGCTATTTGAAATTTCCCGATGCTCCCGGTACAAAGGAGGTTATGGCGATTTTTTCCGGGAATTTAAGGAGATAGAATATTTTTAAGATAACTTGATAGTTAGAAATCAACGTATCAAAATATATAGAAGTCAATAAGAAAACGAACTTAGAAATAGAATAGTATAATTAAAAAGGGAAGTATAAGAATAAAATCTCGTAGGAATAGAAAGAGGAAATGTATATGTGTTAAAGGTGAATAATCAGTTGTATGGTGTTGATTATTCGAGTAAGTAGTCTTGTCTGTTTTGACGTTAAATGTTATTCAGTCAAGGTCTGAGAGGTAATTATACCCCAACTTGGTTGATTTCATGATATACCGATAAGTAGCAAGATTCAGGCTCGAAGATCAATGTGGAATAAGAATTTGTTAAATACTGTATTTGGGTTGTCGTAACGATGTTTTACACAACATCTGTTTTAACCCAAATATGTGCAAAGCTAGAAATTTAAGGAAGGCGATATATGGAAATATTTTCCAAAGAACGTATAAGGCCAGTATGGTTATTGAAAATATTTGGTTAACAAATATTGATAAAGAAATAGAGAAGAGATTTAATTAATGGAATATTAATTAAAGGTTCAGTGATTGTTGGATGTTTGGTTGAACACTTGTTTTATTCGATAGTTAAATCATCGACTATCGAAACACTTGTTTTTATTCGATAGTTAAATCACAGACTATCGAAGTTTTGACCATCGTTGTCGATATGGAGAGACCGGTTGGATTCTTATCCGAAGAACCACTCCATATCGGCAGTAGCGTGCGGATCAGATTATATAAAGATAATCGAAGACGGAGTAGAATACAAGGACTTTTTCTATTAATAGAAATAGTACCTTCGGTTCATCCTGTCCCTGGGTGACTTGTATGGATGAATGTCTGACGGAGTAATTTCAGAAAGGTCACGTACATTGATTTCTCCAATCGTACCAAGAGTGGAAGCGGAGAAGGAAACTTCTTTTAGCTAACACGTAATGTACTGTTGAGGACGTCAATCGGTGATTTGATGGATTTGACGATGTGACATTCGAAGTGAATATGGCGTGATGATAAAGCGTAGCTTCTAGCCTCATCAACCGGTAAATGACAGAAATCGGGCAGGCAACATGGCTATGTAGGTCGCACCTATTAGGGTGTATAATCACCTGATCTAGAGTTTCATTTACTTCTAAAAATCTATTGTCGATGCTGACCCATTCGGGAAACGGTTGCTGATCCCAATCGTTGGTGATATACATTCGATACACTCAAGCGAAATGAGTGGTCGGTCATGTGTGGCTGAGTTGCAAGATGTTCTTGTTGAACTCGGTGTATTCTCCTCTAGAGATATACCAGCGGAAGGTGATTCCATACCCTGTCATAGTTGGAAATCCATTACCCAATACGTGCTTGCGGTTTATGATTGTATATATATGTGGAACGTGAGATGCAAACGTTCCACTAGATTGTTATTTACTTGATTTAGACATTATTATAATATCAAAAGAGTTTGATATAAAGTTGAATCAAGTGTTTGGATTTTCATAAGGGAAAAACCCGTTCCGTGTTATGCGGCGTGGTCTTATGAGATATCATTTAGTTTTCTGAAACTGTTTTAAACTGTTTACTCATACCAGTCCCATGACTGACCCGGAGTTTATTTGTTTTGTTCTACCTAAACTCTTGGGTGCCTAAATTTGTACGGGCAGTCAAGTAGTTCAGGATTTTTCAGATATATCTAAAGGAGCTTGGAGCAGGAGGCTTCAGCGTTATCTAGTTATAGTTTGTTCCGCTATGTTGTAAGTGTTGTACTCTGATAAGTGTATGTTATACAGTTAAGATTTTGTATTTCAAAGATGTGATATATTATATTTTGTTCCGCTGCGATGTGAGATTCTGTGTTGTTATTTCTGTTCTTCTTCTACCTCTTTCTTCTAAAAAAAAAATGTCTCGTATTTTCGTGATATTTGGGTTGGACGTATGATGTATATAGTCAACTCCGATGTTACGGAAATCTGGGTCATCACACTTGGTATCAGAGCTTAGGTTTAGCGAATACCTAGGCTGTGTGGAAATGTGCTCATTAGAGATAGGATCAGTAGTATCCTAGAATGAGTTGAGTGTATATATATACGAGAGAGCGTATTTGTTATTTGATATAAAAACTGTTTTATATTGTGTTGACTAGTCTGTTGAGTGGATTATAAATTTTGGTCGAATCGTGGGACGCCACGAAGTCGATAGGAATTTATAAACACTTGAACAGAAGATTGGACACGATATTGTTTTTAAATAGTTAAGTTGATTGTTAGGATTATAATCGAATTAGATTATAAAAACTGAAATAGTTATATATATAACCAATGGAATTTGTATATGAAATCAAATATACAAATGAGATAAATTGAAATTGAATTCCAACCAGAATTCAGAATTTAAAATCCTGGGAGTTTGGAAAATGTTTTTCTAAATGGATTTTGAAAGAAATAAAGCACTGAACTCATTCAGTAGCTGGGAAATAATTCTGATGATGGTCGCAACATCATCAGTGTTCATTTTCGAGTTTCTAAGTGATGAATTGCTGCCTTAGAAAAGTTTTTGACGGAAATTTGTTTGAATGAAACAAGTTGTTTGAAAATTCAAATGTTTTGAATTTGAGATAGATATAAATATATGTATATATTTATATAACTTCAAAGGAATTTTGAAAAGGGAATTGGAATATAGATTTCAAATAGAAGTAAAATAAAGGAATTTAAATAGAAATTGAATAAAGGATTCCAAATGGATTTTGAATAAGGGATTTGAAATGGGTTTTGAATAGAAGGAAATTCAAATAGGAATTGAAAATAAGAAATTAAAATAGAATTTGGAGATAGAAATTTGATTAGAATTTGAATCGAGGAATTCAAATAGAAATTGAATAGAAGGAAATTCAAATATAGAGTTTGAATAAAGAGATTCAAGTGGAATTTGAATAGTGTAGATATAGAGGACTTGAAAATTTGAAGAGAAATAGATCGGGAATATTATGAAATGGACTTGATATATATTAAAAATATATCAGAATGGAGTTGAATTTATTATAAACGAAGTTAAAACGTTTATATTTATAAATATAATTAAAACGAGCTCGCCGTAGCGCGGCAGTTCGTAAATTGGCGATTCGAACTTCAATTTAGTATACAGGACTCAAATTAAGTCGGAATTCTTTGAAACAAGAATCGTCGGGACCGGTTGAACGATAGTTTTCTAATGAAAGAGAAAAATCTGGATTTCGTCGTATAGATTTTGAGTTATGTCAAAATCAAATATTTAGAAAAGCAGCGCCAGAAACCATTTAAAACCACAATGGTTTATATATATATATATATATAAGTAAAAGGATTTTTAAAGTAAATAAAATCCGAATGGCCATGAGAAAAATATAGACTTGAGTTATAAAATGAATGTGAACTCAAGTGAAGTAGATAAAATGATTTGGGAAACAATGATCATATTTCTGATTATTGAATAGAATTAACTAAGTAAAAGAGTAATTAGTTAAAGGAAATTTGAATCGAAACTGGGTTTTTGATAAGTGAAAGAGATTGAGAGTTTATATTCGAAATCGAATATATAACTCGGGTTGAAAATATAATTAGATTAGTATAATTAAGTTGACATATATTTGAACAAGTGATATTTAAATAAAAAAAGGTGAAGTTGGCAAAACGGTTAATTAGCAACTAGCTAATGGGAATGTGAATGATTGAAATTAAATTTAACTTAAGTAAGTTAAATAGATGGAAAAAAATAAATAGAGTAAATTCAATGTGAATGAAATATGAATTGGGTGTGAATAAAGGAAAAACCAAAAGGAAATATATTTGTAAAAATATAAATTAATTATATTTGTAAAACAAATACAAAGGAAGTTATGTGTAAACAAATAGAAGGAGAAATATTTGTAAAAACATTTACAAATAGAATTTAAAAGGGAATATTTGTAAAACATTTACAAATAGATTCAATGGAAATATTTATTTATAGTAAATAAATAGAATGTTATAAATGGGATATTTATTTGTTAAATAAATAGAATTTAATCAAAGGAATATTCAGAAGATGAATAAAAAAATGGAAATCTGTTTTAATAGATAAATAGAAAAGATTAATTTATAAATAACAGTTTATAAATTAAATATGTATCATTCGATAAATGGAATATATAAGTCTGGACTTATATAGAGAAGAGATATTGGT
This sequence comes from Allium sativum, assembly GCA_030737875.1. Taxonomy (NCBI): domain Eukaryota; kingdom Viridiplantae; phylum Streptophyta; class Magnoliopsida; order Asparagales; family Amaryllidaceae; genus Allium; species Allium sativum. The sequence goes on along the minus strand of CM060913.1, from coordinate 469,894,883 downwards.
TTTTAACACCGATAGTTCTAAATAGAAGGGGTACACAACACTTGTATAAATGAAGTGGCGTTATTAAAAGAGAACATTTATAAAGTGAAGAACCGTTACTAAAAGTAAATCTTTATAAATGAATAAACATTATCCGATAGGAGTTATTCGAATAGGAGAAGTCGATTAGAGTTAGAAATAATCGATTAGAGTAAGAATTAACCAGTTAGAGTTAATCAGTTAGGGTTAATCTGTAGAGTTAATTGAATATTAGTTATTCAATTAGAAATTATCGAATATTTGTTATTCAAATAAAGAGTTAACCAGATAAAGTTAATTGAACATAAATTAATCGAATGAGGATTTAATTGAATGATAGTTATTCAATTAAAGTTGATCGAATATAGTACTAAGATAGATTTATTCAAACATAGTTACTCAGGATAGGTTGCCATTTCGTATGACTGCTAGCGAAATTCGCAGGGCTGCAGATAGCCTAGGGCGGTCGGATGTTTCCTGGGGGAATCAGGCGTAACCATTGTGATCGCTGCGATCTAGAGTCAAGCGAGTGGAGTTAAATCGAATATTAGTTTATTCGGATAGAATTAAAGGAGTTATCGAATATAGTTTAATTCGAAAGGAATTATCGATTACTTGTTAATCGAAAAGAGTTATCGATTATGGTTTAATCGAAAAGAGTTATCGATTATGGTTTAATCGAAAAGAGTTATCGATTAGTTTAATCGAAGTGAGTTATAGAATATTGGTTATTCGAAGGAGTTATCGAATTTAGTTATTCGATGGAGTTAATCGAAAAGAGTTAAATCCAATAGAGTAAATTGAATAGAGTAAATCGAATATAGTTTATTCAAAGAAAGGTTTTCGAATCTAGTTATTCGATAGAGAGATTATCGAATATAGTTATTTGAATGGAGGAGTTATCGAATATGGATTTATTTGAAAGGGAGTTATGCAAGGAAGTTTGAAATGTTGAGTATCAACATAAATAAGATTTTGAAAAGTAAATGGGCTTGTAGCACTTTTTCTACCTTAGCAATTTCGAGGACGAAATTATTTTAAGTGGGGAAGAATGTAATGACCCGGGATTTCGACCAACTAATTTTAAATATTTAGAATGGATTTAAATATTTAGTTGATAATATAAATGAATTTTTATATTTATGTATCGATTTAAATATCGATTTCGATTTAATATCGTATATATTAAATTATCAAAATAAGGAATCAGCGAATAACTGAATTCGAAGTGAAAACTGGTTTGAAAACAGTTCAGATAATCAATACATAATTCTGTTTGAATTAGAATTAGAATATTAAATTATTATTGAAGAATTTAAATAGTTTGAAATTTAGTTTATATCGATTTAAATTAATATCTTCTCCAGATGATCGAATTGGACTTTGTGACCTATCTCAGTGTGTTCGGAATAGTGATATTACCCTAAGAACGACACTTGTTGGGTTTAGAAAGGAGTTCGCAGTCAAGGATCATTTCATTTTTAAGGATACAGTTTAATTTAATTTAATTAAATTAAGTTGTATGGACAAAACAAACCCACCGTGTTCCCCTTTAATTCCACAAACAAGATAACTACGTGTTCTTCTTCATCTCCACCAAACAAGGGCTTGTTGTTCATTTCTAAAACCACAGGAAAAGCTCGGCCATTAACAAAACATCAAAGGAGAAAAAAAATTGACCTCGCTGTTCAATTTTAGCCGCACCTCTCCTCTATAAAATCAAAGGCCTCGACGCAAAAACAAAGCTTCAGATAAACAAATTCGAAGCCATGTTTTCCTCGGATCCTCAAATCGAATCAAACAAAACCCGTCAGCCTCCTCTTTTAAGTCTTCGAAATCTAAAAACCTAATCAAAGCTTCACCATTCCATTAGAAACCGCGGGTCAGACAATCACCGTGAGGGATAAAAAGGGCATCGCGATGTGATTTTGGGGGAGGTAAATTTGTGGAGCTGCGTTTGTCACCGGTGGTTCGGTACTCAACGGTTCGAAGTCACAGTACTCAGGTGGGGTTCTGGGGAGTGGACGATGGCGTTGCAAGGTTCAGAGAGGGTGACGATGGGATTCGAGGGTTTCTGTGGTGGTCTGGTGTTCAACGAAATGGTGAGAAGGGAGCTCGATGTCATTTTCTGATGGTGAAATGTGGCAGGAGAGGTTCGACAGTGGAGTTCGATGCTGAGTCTCCTGTAGCCGCAGGTGTTCATAAAGGAAAGGCAGAGTGTTGTTTGATGGGAATGGAGATGGCTTTCAAAGTGTTCGATGAATTGCCAAAATAGACAGTGGCGGTTTTGTTAGAGTCTGATATTTGGATTCGATCTTCTGCAAAGCACGGGATGGAAGAATTTTTAAGGAAAAATGAATTAAGGTTCAAAAATCGTGAAAAAACAAGACCAGCTGGTCGATGGCTGCGAGCTATTCGAGCTAGAAGTCGTTTGGAATTTGATGGAGTTAGCGAGAAATTAATTTAATCGAACGTGGTTCGAGTCCTTCGGAACGGATTGCAATAAAATACATGGTGAGTAAATCTCACTCTGTTTCATTTAGAATTTATTTTTTATCAGTTAAAAATAATTGTTTTTGTTGATTGTTGGATGCTTTAAATATTTATTTATTGCTGTAGTAATATATATATATAGTTATTTAGGACTATTATATATATATATATATATATTGGGTTGATGATTGGTTGGATTCCCGCAGTCTCATTAGCGGATGCCCGCAGTTTCATAGCGGATGATTACCCTATACGCCCCACGCTATGATTAGTGGATGACCTTCTATACCGCGATATCCTGCCTCGAAGCAGGATGGGTATTACTATGTTGACTAACATCTGTGGATGCAGGAAAACAGGTTGGAGGAATCCAACTGGATTCCTCAAAAATATATATATATATATTCTGTTTGTTTGCTTGATTTCATATATATTCATATAGGATGTGTTAAAAATCAAATGATTGAATAATTGGTTGATTTGATTGTTTAAAATATCCCTGGGCTTGAATATTGATTTATAAAAATATCGAAAAGGGTATTTGAAATTTAAAAGGGGAATTCTATTTTTATAAATAGAATTTGAATTTTTAAATGAACTATAGAAAACATTAACTTGTTTTGAATGTATATGAACGAATATCGAATTTATAAAGTTGTTATAAATGAAAGGATGGAATTTGAATCGAATTTATAAAGTTGTTATAAATGAAAGGATGGAATTTGAATCGAATTTATAAACGTTGCTTATAAATGAAAATATGGGATTTGAATTGAATTTTATAAACGGTGTTTATAAATGGAAAGGTGGGATTTGAATTGAAGTTATAAACGTTGTTTATAAATAATGCCGAGAATTCAAATGGACTTTGAATATAAGTAATTGAAATAGAGATTTGAATAATAGAAATTCAAATGGACTTTAAACTATAGATTTGAATATAGAAATTCAAATGGACTTTTAACGATTTGAATATAGGATTCAAATGGAATTTAAACAATAGAATTTGAATAGATTTGAATAATAGAATTCAAATGGAGTTTAACTATAGACTTTGAATATAGAATTTGAAAAGAGAATTCAAATAGATTTGAATATAGAATTTGAAAAGTGAAATTTAAGTAGACTTTGAAAATAGAATTTGAATAATAGAATTCAAATGGAGTTTAACTATAGAATTTGAATATAGTATTTCAAATGGAATTTGAATAGAGAAATTTAAATAGACTTTGAATATAAGGAATTGAAATAGAGATTTGAATAATAGAAATTCAAACGGACTTTTTAATATAGGATTTGAATAAATAGAAGACAATAGAATTTGATATATAGAAATTGAATAATAGAAGCGAATTGGAGTTTGAATATAGAATTCAAATATTAAAAGGAGAAATAGACTAAAGAAATAATTAACGAATTGAGTTAAAACGATTTGGTATAGTTAAATAGATTGGACAGGCATAAATATACAGGAGACAGGTATGGAATAAAGTATAGAAGTGAAATAAATAGAATGCCCGACAAAAAGGTACGTATTTAATTTCCATATGAGATTTTATGCGCCGTATCGGCTAGCCGCTTGGCTTTTTCTTTTTCTTTTTGAGATGAGAAGGACCGGGAAAGCTATTTGAAATTTCCCGATGCTCCCGGTACAAAGGAGGTTATGGCGAATTTTTCCGGGAATTTAAGGAGATAGAATATTTTTAAGATAACTTGATAGTTAGAAATCAACGTATCAAAATATATAGAAGTCAATAAGAAAACGAACTTAGAAATAGAATAGTATAATTAAAAAGGGAAGTATAAGAATAAAATCTCGTAGGAATAGAAAGAGGAAATGTATATGTGTTAAAGGTGAATAATCAGTTGTATGGTGTTGATTATTCGAGTAAGTAGTCTTGTCTGTTTTGACGTTAAATGTTATTCAGTCAAGGTCTGAGAGGTAATTATACCCCAACTTGGTTGATTTCATGATATACCGATAAGTAGCAAGATTCAGGCTCGAAGATCAATGTGGAATAAGAATTTGTTAAATACTGTATTTGGGTTGTCGTAACGATGTTTTACACAACATCTGTTTTAACCCAAATATGTGCAAAGCTAGAAATTTAAGGAAGGCGATATATGGAAATATTTTCCAAAGAACGTATAAGGCCAGTATGGTTATTGAAAATATTTGGTTAACAAATATTGATAAAGAAATAGAGAAGAGATTTAATTAATGGAATATTAATTAAAGGTTCAGTGATTGTTGGATGTTTGGTTGAACACTTGTTTTATTCGATAGTTAAATCATCGACTATCGAAACACTTGTTTTTATTCGATAGTTAAATCACAGACTATCGAAGTTTTGACCATCGTTGTCGATATGGAGAGACCGGTTGGATTCTTATCCGAAGAACCACTCCATATCGGCAGTAGCGTGCGGATCAGATTATATAAAGATAATCGAAGACGGAGTAGAATACAAGGACTTTTTCTATTAATAGAAATAGTACCTTCGGTTCATCCTGTCCCTGGGTGACTTGTATGGATGAATGTCTGACGGAGTAATTTCAGAAAGGTCACGTACATTGATTTCTCCAATCGTACCAAGAGTGGAAGCGGAGAAGGAAACTTCTTTTAGCTAACACGTAATGTACTGTTGAGGACGTCAATCGGTGATTTGATGGATTTGACGATGTGACATTCGAAGTGAATATGGCGTGATGATAAAGCGTAGCTTCTAGCCTCATCAACCGGTAAATGACAGAAATCGGGCAGGCAACATGGCTATGTAGGTCGCACCTATTAGGGTGTATAATCACCTGATCTAGAGTTTCATTTACTTCTAAAAACTATTGTCGATGCTGACCCATTCGGGAAACGGTTGCTGATCCCAATCGTTGGTGATATACATTCGATACACTCAAGCGAAATGAGTGGTCGGTCATGTGTGGCTGAGTTGCAAGATGTTCTTGTTGAACTCGGTGTATTCTCCTCTAGAGATATACCAGCGGAAGGTGATTCCATACCTTGTCATAGTTGGAAATCCATTACCCAATACGTGCTTGCGGTTTATGATTGTATATATATGTGGAACGTGAGATGCAAACGTTCCACTAGATTGTTATTTACTTGATTTAGACATTATTATAATATCAAAAGAGTTTGATATAAAGTTGAATCAAGTGTTTGGATTTTCATAAGGGAAAAACCCGTTCCGTGTTATGCGGCGTGGTCTTATGAGATATCATTTAGTTTTCTGAAACTGTTTTAAACTGTTTACTCATACCAGTCCCATGACTGACCCGGAGTTTATTTGTTTTGTTCTACCTAAACTCTTGGGTGCCTAAATTTGTACGGGCAGTCAAGTAGTTCAGGATTTTTCAGATATATCTAAAGGAGCTTGGAGCAGGAGGCTTCAGCGTTATCTAGTTATAGTTTGTTCCGCTATGTTGTAAGTGTTGTACTCTGATAAGTGTATGTTATACAGTTAAGATTTTGTATTTCAAAGATGAGATATATTATATTTTGTTCCGCTGCGATGTGAGATTCTGTGTTGTTATTTCTGTTCTTCTTCTACCTCTTTCTTCTAAAAAAAAAAAATGTCTCGTATTTTCGTGATATTTGGGTTGGACGTATGATGTATATAGTCAACTCCGATGTTACGGAAATCTGGGTCATCACAAGTTATCACCCAAACGACGTGAAGACCTCCGGTCTTCGACCATCGTCTTCATCTTCGACTTATCGTCGTATCAGTTATTCAGAATGGGATAAACCCGGTCTTCCCGAATAACTCGCGTATATTTTAAATAAGTGTTACACAAACACAACATACGCCTCATTCCAATTCATCAATCACTAACCGTAAATTAATCAAGAGAATAATTCCCCAAATATTAACCCCGAAGGCCGAAACCGATATCAGATCAATATCCAGAAAACCATTCTGCTTAGCTAACCGACAGTTAGTTTCTGAATTTCACATTCATAGGGAAAGGTTCCCATTAATTTTTATCAAAGATAAATTCTTGAATTTATTCTTTAATCTATTTTTGAATATCAATTCAAACTAGTCGGGATTAGCGAACCTTACCGAAGTAATCATTTGTTTTAATTTCCCAATCCCAACCTATTCATCCCATGAAGTAAAACTGGTAATACTTCATATCTAACACCACGGTGTTATCGGTAAATTCAATTACCATTTCACGTTCAAATCTAATTAAAGATTTAACTATCGCCTGGAGCAAAACTGGTGGTACTCCATTTTCGATCTTTTCAATCTAATTAAAGATTCATTAAAACTCCACTTAGTTTTAATCTTCGACTGGGTTAAAGAATCAGTGTCATTTAAAACACGGTTCACGATAAACCCCAAAATCACATTCATTAATTATCGGGTTAAAGAACAAGTGTTATTTAAAACACTGTTCACGATAAACCCAAAAATCAATATCGATTCAATTCCAATTAAATGTTATTTAATTGGTACACTTCATTAAATCTAAATAAAAAGATTTAATCTTTTCTCAACTGGGTTCAAGAACAGTGTTAGTGAAGACACCATTCACGACAAACCCAAATCACATTTGATATTCAATACAAGGCTCTGAATAGAAAATATACCGGCTTATATTCAATATCAAATTCTACGACTAACAAATATCGCATTGGAAATAAAGATATACATATATATCTTTCAAATTTCCATAACAACATTTGTACAATCACGAAATCCAACATCGAAATATTCCGAAGACAATTTCGATTCAAATCCACTCCAATGCAATCATTGGAAATTCTGGTTATTTTTAAAACCCTTTTCAAATTCAATTTATTTATTTAAAAATAAATAGAATTATATTTCTAGTTCAAAACTAGTTCATTTAGATAAAAATCTATTTTTATCTTTTCAAATATGGAGTTTTTCATCCCAATTCTTTCTAAATCATTTCTTATGATTTTACACAAATTATTACTATTTTTAATAATTTTATCAAGGCCTGTACAGTCGATTTCCATCAACGGCCATCGAACTGCACTTACAGCGACCTTTTTCGAATTTGATTTGGACGTATCTCCAAATCCAACTGTTAGATTTCAAATTTCTAACCTTCATTAGAAAACTCTTTTCGATACGAACCCAACGGTTCCGGTTTTAGGAGAATCCGACGGTCGAATCTCCCGTAATGTCCGTTTGAAATAAATGGTCGAAATTCACGAACTGCCGCGGCGCGGCGCGTTCTATTCAGGCCATTATATTATATATATAATATATATATAATATATTTCGTCGATTCTTATTTAAAACGAATTATATAAATAGTTTTAAATTCGTTTCAAAAGCAATTTCAACTTCCATTTCAATTCAAATCAAAATTGAATTCTTCTTTATAAATTCGTTTTAAAATTCATTTCAATTCAATTCAAATTTCAATTCAATTTGAATTCATTTCAATTCGCTTTCAATTCATTTCGAAATCGTTTTCAATTCAATTCATTTCGAAATCGTTTTCAAATCAATTCATTTCGAAATTGTTTTCAATTCAATTCATTTCGAAATCGTTTTCAATTCAATTCATTTCGAAATCGTTTTCAATTCAATTCATTTCGAAATCGTTTTCAATTCATTTCATTTCGAAATCGTTTTCAATTCAATTCATTTCGAAATCCTTTTCAATTCATTTCGAAATCGTTTTCAATTCAATTCATTTCGAAATCGTTTTCAATTCAATTCATTTCGAAATCGTTTTCAATTCATTTCATTTCGAAATCGTTTTCAATTCAATTCATTTCGAAATCGTTTTCAATTCATTTTATTTCGAAATCGTTTTCAAAATCGATATAAATATCGATCACGTCAAAATAGTGTCAATCTAATCAACACGGCTTCATAAATTTCTATTTTCAAATATTCTATTTCAAATATTTCTTTTTCAAAATAGTTGTTATCAAAATATTTCGTTCAACACATGACCAATCTCAATGGATGAGTACTGTCAACACATGAACTTTTATTTTACAATATTCTTTATTTTTCAAATTGGAATGAGGCCCAATCAATTACCATATAAAGTTAATTATATGGATTTTCATACAACACATGTATATAATAGCATTGAAAAATAATCAACCATCAACCAAAGTGCACTACACTGTATAAGCATCAAATATAAATATCTAACGCTTATAACAGCCTGTCAATCAATCGATCGACATTTTTAATCAATTAGGATGAGTGAACTGCATATTTCATCCTAACACCCGTGTGGGGTTTCAAACAATCAAACACATATTTTATTTGTGCTGTTGGGCGATGTGTAAAATTTATCGACCCAATCAATGTCCTTCAAATAGGTGTACATAAACAAACCGTCTGGTTTGTAAATGAATATTTATTTATTCACATTCGCGTTAAAAATTATATTTTTAACGATAAAACATTTTATTCCAACATATGAATTTCTATTCAGTTCATTCTTTAAATAAAATGATATTTTTATTTTTCTAACATATTTTAGAAAATTTCGGCGGCATAACGACACGATACTAGAAACGGGACGAGGCCTAGCCTTATCCCCGGTCTAGTGAAGGCCCACGCCATTCACACATCAATCAAATCACTTTCGTTATGCAAACCACAAAATTTGGAGTAAGAGTCTAACCTAGCCTTACTCCTTCGCCTTATAACGGCGCACGTCTAATCCTAACCAATTTATCGATTCGATTTTTCACACCACAAACCACATTCAAACCAATATCGCAATCAATCACCAAACAGCCAAACAAACAAGTCCATGGTCTGTGGACGATTGTGTCGGGTGCTACTAAACACCGTCTGCATCCTAGTATATATATATATAACTAGAAAATAAATTGAAGAGTGAGAAGTTCTCACAAATAGCTATCCAAGCATCCTGACTCTTCTTTGATAGAAGCCTTCGTCTTTTTCGAACCTTCGTCAGCTTCGTTGCCCGAATTCTCTACATGTGTAAAAATCGAATTTTTACTTCGCTATTCCATATATAAAAATCATATTTTTAGTTCGTTATTCAATATATAAAAATCGAATTTTTATTTCGAAGTTCTATAGATAAAAATCATATTTTTTTTTTTAATTTCTTCTACCCAATAAAAATTTCGCCTTTTCTATTTTAAAAATATGATCTTTCCTATTCTAAAAAACCCGATCTTTTCAATTTTAAAGTTCAAACCTTTTTCTAAAAATCAGTTTTTTTACTTTTATTTTAAAATCAGTTTTAAAATCTTATAAAATCAGTTTTTACTTTTATTTTAAAATCAGTTTTAAAATCTTATAAAATCAGTTTTTACTTTTATTTTAAAATCAGTTTTAAAATCTTATAAAATCAGTTTTTACTTTTATTTTAAAATCAGTTTTAAAATCTTATAAAATCAGTTTTAACTTCTAAAACAAAATCAGTTTTAACTTAATTAAAATTTCAGTTTTAACCTAATTAAAATTTCAGTTTTAACCTAATTAAAATTTCAGTTTTAAAGTAAATAAAAAAAACAGTTTTAAAGTAAATAAAAAAAAACAGTGAACTTACCGAGGGGGGGGCTGATGTCGGGTCGGCGCCGCTGGGTCTCCGATGGTGGACTGCGACGAGGGGGAGGGGAAGGTCGCGATAGGGGAGGCTGAGGTGAAAGGCGGTGGCGTGCCGATTTGGGTGCGAGGGGATGCGGTCTTCGCGAGGAGGGGAAGAGAGGAGAACGGAGGACGAGGAGGAGAGGGATGCGCGGCGCCTTGGGCGGCGCGTTGCCAGGCCGCGATGGCCTCAGGTGGAGGAGCGACAGCTCCTCCCCTTTTTTCCCCTTTTTTTTTTCTGTGGAATGAATTTAATCGGGGGGGGGGCCAGGAGGATAAAAGGGGAGGAGGGAATATTTTTATTTTATTTTATTTTATTTTATTTTATATTATTTAATTTCTAAAAGTTGACTTTCACATACGACCTCGAAACGAGGCCCACCGCCTGTCGTCCATAGCGTTTTACCCCCATTTCGAACACAATGGGATATGTATCGCAAGCTGATTCGATCGTCTCGATAAGTTTCCGTTGAATTTACATTTAAATCGCTATATTGAATTTTAAACGTACATTTCAAATTACCGGGGTCACATACTAACTAGAAAAATTCCAGAAAAATATTTTCTAGCTTCGTATTGACGATACGGTCCTAACAAAACTAGTTTCGTCGAATTCTGAGACCGTTTGAAAAATGGCCAATTTCCAGTCGATTAAAATCAACTGAAACTGGTCAAACGCGTTTTCCTTCGCCACGCTCACATATTGATTCGAAAAATTATGAAATTTGGAATCTAGCAATAACTTAACATCACAGACCCAACAAAACTGGTTTCGTCGAAATCCGAGGTCATTTGCAAAATGTCCATTTTTAAGGGCCTGAATTCCATAGCGACTATTCAGAATTTTCAACTGGACATATCTTTTGATTCCCGATATGAAATCTTGATTTTTCGGATTCGTTGGAAAGATATTCACAATTAGATCCCATTATTTTTGGTTTCACTAAAATCCGGATTATTTTGCACCCGGTACATTCAATTGAAGTTTGAAATCGAATTATCGAACTACCTCGCCATTTTCAATTCTATTTATAATTATATATAAATATTTATATTCTAACGACGACGCGTATAATATATACGTTCGAATTATATTCAAAATAAATTTCTCGTCGATATTATTTAAAATAATTCATTTTAAATAGTCAAAATTCGCTAAGATTGCCAAAATAAAAATTTCAAACTGGCTCGCATTTTACGGGTTGTTACATAAAGCGTTGAATAGACCATTTAAATATATAGATATATTTAAATATAATTAAATATTTATAAATAAATATTATCGTGTATATCCACATACGATATCATTCAGCTCTAGAATATTCCCATATGAATTTCTAGCACGATATTCGATTTATAATGAAATTCCTTTTATAAATATAAATAAAACTATAAAGGAATTCCACAGCGACTTTTCTAAAATTTGATTTGGATATAAATCAAAATCTATACGACAAAATCCTGATTTTTCTCTTCCACCAGCTCCCAACGTTTCTTGTTTCACAGAAATCCGGCTTAAAACGAATCCTGTACATTCAGTTGAAGTTCAAATCGCCAAATCGCGAACTACAGCGCCATTTCAAGCTCGATTTTAATTATAATATAATTATACATTTCAAACAGTCGTTCAAATAATATATTCATTATTCTAATTCAATTCTAAACTGAATTAAATATCACAGATGATCCAGTTCACACCATATCGCCATTTCAGCCAATTCTGATTATTTCAGAATTATATATATTATTTAATTTATTATTTTAATTAAATATTCACCATTATTTAATTAAACCACCATTTAATTCACTATATTACCATCTATATAATTAAATACGTTAATTATAATACCTCTGCAAATGCGGGTCATTACAGCGCGCCTCCGGCGCCGCCATCCAGAAGAACCCGACCCTCCTCCTCTTCTTCCTCCTTCTCCCCCTCTGTCGCCTTCATCTCCTCCGCCTGGAACGCACCCAACAGGAAGCCGCCGCCCCCCTAAACCCTAAGCCACCCACCTGCGCGCAGCCTCTTTCCCCCCTCCTCCTTCATCGAACCCGATCCACCCTCCTCCTTCATCGAACCCGATCCCCCCTCCTCTTCCCTGCTCCTCCCACTTCCTCCGTTCTTCCCTCCTTCTCTCTCCTGCTGCAAACTGATGCCCCCACTTCGCGAACCCCCTCTTCAGTTTCGAAGGTAAATTTTAATTTAATTTCAGTTTTATTTTATATTGTAGAAGGATAAAAATATAACCTTTTATATTTTAGAAGGATAAAAATATAACCTTTTATATTGTAGAAGGAGAAAAATATAATCTTTTATATAGTATGAAGAATAAAAATTTGATCTTTATATATGTTGTGAATCAAAATATGATTTTTACTTGTGTAGAGTATTAAAAATATGACCATTATATAGTAGAAGATATAAAAAATACTATTTTTATATAAGTAGTGTATTGAAAATAAAATTTCTATATGATAGAGAATATAAAAATAAAATCTTTATAATTGAAAAGGCGAAATCTTTATATAGAGAATAGCATGATAAAAATATAATCTATAGTATATGAACACCGTTATAAAAATAGAATTTTTATCTATATAGTAGCGGTGTAAAAATAGAATTTTTATCTATATAGTAGCGATGTAAAAATAGAACTTTTATCTATATAGTAGCGATGTAAAAATAGAATTTTTATCTATATAGTAGCGATGTAAAAATAGAATTTTTATCTATATAGTAGCGATGTAAAAATAGAATTTTTATCTATATAGTAGAGAATTAAAAATATAATCTTTATTATATGAATAGCGGTGTAAAAATAGAATTTTTATCTATATAGTAACGATGTAAAAATAGAATTTTTATCCATATGGAGTGATAATAAAAATATGATTTTTGTATACATAGCAATAATATAAAAATGTGATTTTTATATATGTAGTGGCTACGGGCAACGAAAGTGACAAAAGGCGAGAACAGTGATGATTCCCTACACTAGAAGTATCGTGGAGTTGGGATAACTATTGGTGAGAACTTCTCACTCTAAATTTCTTTTTCTAGTTATATATATATATATATACTAGGATGCAGACGGTGCTTAGCAGCACCCAACACCCGTCGTCCACAGACCATGGACGGCTTGTATGCTTGTTTGATGTGTTGTGAAATTTGTTTGTGTTGTTGATGTGAAATCGATAATAAAATGTAGATGGTTGAAATAAATTAGTTATCGTTAAAAATATAATTTTTAACGTGAAAGTGAATAAATAAATATTTATAAACAAATCGGCCGATTTGTTTATATACACTGATTTGACTGATATTGATTGGGTCGATAAATTTTACACATCGCCCAACTGCACAAATAAAAATCTGTGTTTGTTGATTTGAAACACCAGACGGGTGTTGGGATGATATTTGAGTACACTAATCCCAATTATTTTACTGTATGTCGATCGATTGGTCGACAGACTATGTAAGCGTTGATTATTTATATTTGATGCTTATGCAGTTGTGTGGTGCACTTTGGATGATGGTTGATTGTTTATCGTTGCTATTATATGCATGTGTTGTATGGAACCCATATAATTAACGTTATATGGTAATTGGTTGGGCCTCATTCCAATCGGGAAAATAATGAATATTATAAAAGAAAATTCATGTGTTGAATATAAAAATAGTCGTGTGTTGACAGTACTCATGTGTTGAGATTAGTCGTGTGTTGACAGTACTCATGTGTTGAGATTAGTCATGTGTTGAAAGAAATATAGATTCATGTGTTGAATAGAATAAAAATTCATTTGTTGAATAGAATAGCGAATTTATTGAAATATATAACGCCGTGTTGATTAGAGTTGCGCTATTTTGACGTGAACGATATTTAGATCGATTATATTCGTTTTTATAATGAATATAGAAAAGGTAGTGATTTCAAAATATAACGTTTTGAAAATATTATCATTTATATTGTAATGATATGAAATATTCAATTTTGATTTGAAATTGAATATAGAGTTGAAATGGTTTTGAAAACGAATTTAAAACAATTTATAAAATACGTTTTAAAATGGAAATCGATGAAATATATATAATATATATATATATATATATATATATCATATATAATGGCCTGAATAGAACGCGCCGCGTCGCGGCAGTTCGTGAATTTCGACCATTGACTTCGAATTGACGTTGCGGGAGATCCGACCGTCGGATTCTCCTAAAACCGGAACTGTTGGGTTTGTATCGAAAAGAGCTTTCCAATGGATATTAGAAATTTGAAATCTAACGGTTGGATTTGGAATTATGTCCAAATCAAATTTGGAAAAGGTCGCTGTAAGTGCAGTTCGATGGCCGTTGATGGAAATCGACTGTACGGGCCTTGATAAAATTATTAAAAATATTAATAATTTGTGTAATCATAATATGTGAATTGGAAAGAACTGGGATGAAAAATTCCACATTTGAAAGGATAAAAATATATTTTTATCGAAATGAACTAGTTTTGAACTAGAATTAAAATCAACTTATTTTTGAAATAAATAAATTGAATTTGAAAGTGATTTTAAAAATAATCAATATTCCCAATACGTGAATTGGACTGGAGTTGAATCGAAATTATCTTCATAATATTTCGATGTTGGATTTCGTGACTATACAGATGTTGTTGTGAGAATTTGAAAGATATATTTTATATCGTTATTTCCAATACGATATTTGTTGGTTTCAGGATTTGATATTGAATGTAAGCCGGTATAATTTCTATTTAGAGCCTTGTATTTAATATCAAATGTGATTTGGGTTTGTCGTGAATGGTGTTTTCATTAACACTGTTCTTAAGACCAATAGAGAAAAGATTAAATCTTTCTATTTAGATTTAATGAAGTGTATCAATTAAACAATATTTAATTGGAATTGAATTTGAATTGGTTTTTGGGTTTATCGTGAGCGGTGTTTTGAACAACACTTGTTCTTTAACCCGATTAACAATAGAGTGTGATTTTGGGTTTATCGTGAATCGTGTTTTAAATGACATTGGTTCTTTAACCCAATTAAAGACATGACATTGATTTTTGAAAAGATTAAAACTAAGTAGAGTTTTAATGAATCTTTAATTAGACTGAAATGTGAACTGATAATATAAATTATCAAATCTGAAAGGCGACCGAGAATGGAGTACCACCAGTTTTGCTCCAAAGCGATAGTTAAATCTTTAATTAGATTTGAATGTGAAATGGTAATTAATTTTACCGATAATACTGTGGTGTTAGATATGGAGTATTACCAGTTTTGCTCCAGGGGATGAATAGGTTGGGATTGGGAAATAAAACAAATAATTACTTCGGTGTGGTTCGCTAATCCCGACTAGTTTGAAATGATATCCAAAGGAAGATTAAAGAATAAATTTAGAAGAATTTATCTTGGATAAAATTAATGGGAACCTATTCCCTAAGAATGTGATTTGTGAATAAAAGAATATTCTGAATTGGAATGAGGCGTTTGTTGTGTTTGTGTAACATTTGTTTATCATATACGTGGGTTATTCAGAAAGGCCGGGTTTATACCCATTCTGAATAACCGATTCGATGAGATTTCGAAGATGAAGACGGTGGTTGAAGACCGGAAGTCTTCACATCGTTTGGGTGACTACTGATGATCTCGATTGGGCTGTACACCCAAGATGAGGGAAACAGTTGGTGATCGTTCAGACGTACTTGGAGATCGATGGATATGCGAGGAAAGTGACTCCGGTTTCGTTCAGACCCAGAACGAACTTGTAAATGGATTGTGTGTCTGACATTGGATTTTATTCTGTGTTGATTGATCTCTATTAAATATACATCTGTTTGGCGGCGGAGAATTTATTCTCTTGCTTAACGCCCTTCTCTGAGACGTACGAGCTCAGAGGTTGTATATTGATGGACATCAGTCACATGGAGTGAATTGCCTGTGTGGCACGCGTAAGTGGCAAATGATCAAGGCTTATGTTGAAAAGCAAAGTCTTGTGGTTGATGATCAAAGCACGGCCTGTGTGGCGCAGCTTTGTGTATAACGTGGATTCGCGACCCTCACACCTCGGTATGAGTCAAAAACGGGATACGGACCCAAGGAGTGCACGACGTTTCTTTCTAGCTATGGTGGTGTCAGTGACCTACCAGCCCTGACATTTATATACTTTTCACCAGTGTAGTTATTGGATACGAGGCACCTTGGATATAGGTCTGTAAGGACCGGGAAACGTGTGTTCAGGAATTTCCAATCCTCAAAAGTAAGAGAGGACCAGCCTTGGAGGATCCAGGGATTGCTGTGTGCGGTCCCGAGGCATTTGCTAGAGTGTCTCGAACGGAGAGGAGCATGCCCCTTGCCTCGACTCATGATGGAATCCAATTTCCAATACTTGTGTTTCGGTTTTATTTGTAGAGACTAGTATGGCGACATAGTGGGATGGGGCGCTTATGCCGTCTATGATTTATATTTATGATTGAAATTGTTTTGACACTATACACCTATAATAGTATCAAATAATGTGTTTTAAACGTATCAAGCATGCTTTGGCTGTTATAAGGTAAAAACCCTATCCTCCGGCTTGCGTTGCATTGTGTGATGGGACCTGGGTCTTATAACAGCTTCATTTTTCTTTATTTAGCATTGCGCTGTTTGTTTTATGCACTGGTATTCTTGGGAGGAAACCTGTTCCGTGTTATACGGCGTGGTCCCTTGATTTACCTAACTTTAAAAATAAAGATTAATAACTGTTTTAGTTCTCACACCAGTCACATGACTGACCTGGAGTTTATTGTTTTAACCTAAACTCTGGGTGCCCCTATTTCCTACACGGGCAGCTAGTAGTTTTGGTTTTGCAGATTTATATTCACAGGATCCTGATTAACAGTTGGAACGATGCTCGGAAAGCTATGTATCCGTGTATTACTTTCAGTTGTGTTTTGTATATTTTTCCGCTGCTATGTAATTTATTGTAATCTCTTATGTTCATCGAATGTATTTTATTCATTTACACTCTGTATACTCTTGTATTCTGATGGAATTGTTGTAATAACAATGAAATGTTCTTCTGTCTGCGTTCCGATGTGTATTGTTCTCAAAGTATCCGCGCTTTCCTTCACGGGGAAGTTACGGGTTCTTACAGAAATAAAGGGTAACATCTTCTGAAATGTTTGAAGGATACAGTGCATCACATATTTTTCCAACCGGTTCTGTCTGACTTCAACAAATATTGGCTTCAAACTGACTTATGTATACAAACACTATATATACATATACGTGGTCCCTTAATAACCAAGAGATTGTTCCTTAATAACTAAGTAAGAGTACAGCCAACCCTGCATTATAAATAAGCTATAACTCTTGCCTTAACCTAGAATTTTTATCTGCCGAAGTCCACACAAGAATGAGCCGCCACTTTCATAAATCCTTCCAGAAATTAAAAACTCTCCTTATACTAAATAAAATCGCAAAAGGCCAAATCGGTTGAACTCAGTAGCTTGAGAGTTTGTCACGGGTAGGCAAGGTATAGGGTGAGGCAAAGTTGGTAACCGTCGACCTGAAGCAGTCTGCGATAGGGTATGGAGTTGGGTTGATCAAGGCACGACCGGAATTAAGTTCATGGGTCTGAGGTCAATCAGTGAGGCAAAGCGAGTCCAGTGATGGTATTTTGGTGGAGTTCGGCGCTAGTTTGGGTGGTTTGACGCCAACAAAGGTCGGTCGACGATGTACAGGGAGGCTGCGGAAATTGATGTCGAATTAAGGTGTGGTGATATCAGGAGATGCGGTTTCTGATGGTGAACGAGATGGAGGTGGTTGCGGCCGAGATAGATGACCGGAGTGGGAGCAATGGTGGGTCAAACGAGGTCGACGGGGGGGGGGGGGGGGGGGCATTGCTGATCGTGATTTCTAAGTATTAGGGGGGATAAGCACAGCGGGTCTGGACTGGTAAACATGGGTTTATCTTTGGGGTAACGGGCCAAGATTTAAGTTAAGCCCAAAGGGGATTTAATTGGTTGAAGTTTATTTTAAATTAAATCAATGTGTTGTCTTGTATAAATCGTAACTTATTTATACGGTATCAGAATCCAATAAAACAGGGCCCGCTTGAATCGTAGAGACGGACACTACAACATAGGACTGACTGGGAGTGAATTGGGGTTTGCTACAATTTATTGTAAAATAAATTGTCCGATCTGAATCAATGACAATTATCGTTAATTAACGATGATAGTCCAATGTGAGTAAAACTCACCAACTCTGAACAGTTCTATATTTACAATGTATTCTTAGAACTGTTAAATATTGTCTGTTTAACTGTGTGTTGACTGTTTGATTGAACTGCTAGTCATTTATGGAAATTATATGTATATGTATATATATAAAACCGTTAAATATTTATACGTTGATTCTGCTATCAGAGTATTTCATATCAAAGTGAAATCGATGTTAATCGTATTGTCTGACATCTGTGATGGAGGGAAACGGGTTGGAGGAATCCAATTGGATTCCTCAACATTTATTTTACTGTTATTCACATATTTTGATATATGGTGTGATATATAATCTGCTGTTGATTATGTGTGTTTGGACGATATTCATCGCTGTTATATGGTATGTTAAATACCATAAGAAATACCAGAAAGATAAAAAGAGATTTTTCAAAGTATAATTTGAAAGTAAAACATTTATATAAAATCACTGGATTTTATATATATGTTTATATAAAAGGAAAAAGGATTTATATAAAGGGATTTATTTGTAAATCAAATATAGGGGATTTATTTGTAAATCAAATATAAAAGAAAATATTTATCAAACAAATAGAAAGAGGAATAGTTGTAAACCACAAATAAAATAGAAAGAGAAACATTTGTAGAACATTTATAAATAGATAAGAAAGGATTTATTTATTTAGGGAATAAAAATAAAAGGAGATATTTATTCGTTAGAATAAATAGAATTAAAAGGAATATTTATTTGAGAAAATAAATAGAATAAAGGAAATATCTATTTAGAAAATAAATACGATATTATAAAAGGAGTTAGAATTAATTAGTTTGAGTTAAAGGAGTAAATCGAATATAGTTATTTGGAAGGAGTTAATCAGTTAGAGTTAACCAGTTAGAGGTAATCAAATAGAGTTAATTGATTAGAGTTAAAAACGAACTAGGGTAAATCGTATAGAGTTAAAGATATAGAGTTAAGCAAAATTAGAGAATGACTAGAGATTAATAAGTTGAATGGTTTCCTGAGTATCGATCTGATGTTGGTTTCGGCCTTCGGGGTTTATACTTAGGAAGTTATTCTCTTGTTAGTTTATAGTTAGAGTCTGATAGATGTGGAAGAATAGTGATACATAATTAAGCCATGGAAATGTTTTCCAGTGTTAATAACGTGTATTTTCTAAACATAGAAAATAAGGATATATATATATATATATATATATATATATATATATATGGATATATATGATTGATGATTGATTGATAGAATTTCCATTTGGAAATGATATCGTTGTTTGCACACGTGTTTTCTTCAATAGTTAACTCACCGACTATCAAAGTTTTGTCCATTTTAACGTTGTTAATATAAAGAGACCGGTTGGATTATTATCCAAAGAACCGCTCTGTATTGGCATAAGCATTGCGAATCATATATGCCAAAGATAATTGAAGATGGAGTAAAGTGCAAGGGCTATTGTATAAGTCTTAGATAACAGTGCCTAAGATGGATATACTGAATAGTGCCTTCGGTTTGTCCAGTCCCAGGACAACTTGTATGGACGAAGATCTGACAGAGTATATCTGGTAGATCACATAAGTTGATCGTTTCAAACGTATTTACGTTGGTGGCGGAGGAATTCATTTCTCTTAGCTTATACCTATGGTATTTTTGGGGAAATCAATTTGTGATTAGGCGGGTATGACGATGTGACATACTAAGTGAATGAAGATGTGGTATGTGAAAAGATAAGCGTAGCTTCTAGCCTCACATCCGGTAAATGATAGAAATCGGGCAGGCACCATGGCTAAGTCGGTCGCACCGAAGTTGGGTGTATAATCACCTATCTAGAGAATATTCATTTGCTTCTTTAATCTATCAATGCTGTCCTATATATATATATATATATATATATATATATATATATATATATATATGGGAACGGTTGCTGATCCCAACCGTTGGTGATGTACATTCGATACACTCAAGCGAAATGAGTGGTCGGTCATGTGTGGCTGAGTTGCAAGATGTTCTTGTTGAACTCCAGTGTATCGTTCCTAGAGTACACAGAACGGAAGGTGGTTTCATACTTTGTCATAGTTGGAGATCCATTACCCAATACGTGCTTGTGGTTTCGATTGTATACTATATGTAGAACGTGAGATGAAATCGTTTCTGCTAGATTGATATCTATTTGTACATAGACATTATTATAATATCCAAAGGTTTTTGTTATAAAGATAATTTGGATTCTCATAAGAAAAAAAACCTTTCCGTTATACGGCGTGGTCTTATGAGATATCGCTTACTTGTTCGAACTGTTTTAAACTGTTTTACTCATACCAGTCCCATGACTGACCCGGAGTTTATTTTTTTGTTTCCCTAAACTCTTGGGTGCCTAAATTTGTACGGGCAGTCAAGTAGTCGGGATTTTTCAGATGCACTTGAAGAGCTGGAGCAGGAGGCTTCAGGATCATACAGCTATAGTTTATTTCTGCTGTGTTATAAGTGCTGTACTTTGATAAAGATGTATATTCAAACACAGATGTATATTTCAAGTTATGTTATATATATTATATGTTATTTGTTCCGTTGTGAGGTTCGTGTTACTCTGATGATGTTCTTCTTCTTCTTCTATTCTAAGTTTCTATCTTATCTATCCTCACCTTCTATCTTCTTTCTATTAATTTCTTGAATTTCCAGTGCAATTTGGGGTTGGACTTGTGTTATTTGGTCAGCTCAAATTGGTCCGGATTTTTGGGTCATTACAATATCAGAAAACATACATTATTAATCAATGGAAAACATTTCCATATTTACTCATATTTCTTATTTTCTATATTAGAAAACATTTCTGATTTTTAATTGGAAAACATTTCCAAAACTCCTTCATTTCGGTTTAAACAGATGTTTAAATATAACATCGCCATGCCGACTTGAACCATTAACACTTATTAACTAATTTCAATTAACTAACCTGCCCTATCGAACCTTAACCATTCCTTAGTTAAAATGAAGTCAATCAAGTTAGGGCATAACTACCTCTCAGTCCTTAACTGAACAACATTTTTAACCTCGAAATAGACAAAGTTCACCTTTTAGATCTTCACCAAACTTCCTTACGCAACTCTCAG
This sequence comes from Allium sativum, assembly GCA_030737875.1. Taxonomy (NCBI): domain Eukaryota; kingdom Viridiplantae; phylum Streptophyta; class Magnoliopsida; order Asparagales; family Amaryllidaceae; genus Allium; species Allium sativum. The sequence continues at coordinate 469,873,416 of CM060913.1, read as the reverse complement.
ATTCTATTTATGAATCCAGTTCCTTTATAGAAATCATTTGATTATAACAATCGTGTTATAATCCCATGCCTCTGAAATATAATAACTTAAATATAACTTTTATTTTATTTATTTGAATAAATAAATAAACAACTAATTTATGACATAAATAAATCTGGATTTAAAAATCAGAAAATAAAACGTACTTTCCTACATTCGATATAGTCGAATTTAAATGTATAATTCTATCTCGAATAATCTATATTCGATAACTCTCATTCGACTAACTATATTCGATAACTCTTTCTTTCGAATAAACTATATTCGATAACTCTTTTTGAATAAACTATATTCGATACTCTCTCCTTCGAATAACTTATATTCGATTCACACTATTCGAATAACTAATATTCGACTAACTCTATTCGATTAACTAATTCGATTAACTCTAATTCAATTCACTCTATTCGATTAACAAATATTCGATTTAACTCTATTTGATTAACTCTAAACGATTTAACTCTATTTCAATTAACTAATATTCGACTAACTCTAATCAATCAACTCTAACTCGATTAACTTTAATCGATTAACTCTATCTCATCCGAATTCCCATTATAATTTCTATTTCAAAATCCCAATATTTTTTTATAAATGTTTCAATTTATAAAATAACTATTTTAATCCATTATTCACATCAAATGTGAATAGTATTTCTTATATATATACCAATTCATTTTGATTTCATATTTAAAAATAATATTCCATTTCCAAATCCTATTTATACTTTTATTTGTATAATTATTTCTACAAATCCTCCTTTTAACTTCTAACAGTTAAAATCTCATTTAGATTCCCTTTTTTTAAATGTTGAATTCAAATTCTATTAACCCATCGGTGTTAAAACCGATTTCTATTTCTTTATATTAGTTCAGACTTATATATTCCATTTATCCAATGATAAATAATTTACTTAATTTATAAAACATTATTCATAAATTAATCTTTTCATTTTACCTGTTAAAACAGATTTCCATTTAATATTTATTTCCACTAATTTCCTTTTATAAAATTTTGTGCATTTTATAAAATACTCTCTTTTAAAACTCCTATTTATTTTCTGAATAAATATTCCCTTTATAATTCAATTTATAAATGATTCCAAATATTTCCTTTTCAATTCTGTTTGTAACTATTTTACAAATATTACCTTTTCAATCTTATTTGTTTAATATAAATATTTCATTTATATAATTCTATTTATTTTCCAAATAATCCCTTTTCTAATTTTATTTATTTTCCAAATATTACCTTTATAATCATATTTATTTCATATAAATATTTCCTTTTATAAAAAATCCATTGATTTTATATATGTATTTTATTTTCAAAATACACTTTGAAAATTTCCTTTTCACTTTCCAGTATCACTTATGGTATTAAAATACCAAATCAAACGGATCAATCATCATCCAAACACACATAATCAATAACAGATTATATACCACATCATATATCAGAATATATGAAAACAATATTATAAATATTGAGGGATCCAGTTGGATCCCTCCAACCTATTTCCCTGCATCCACGGATGTTAAACAATATAATTAATATCAATTTCACTTTAACATGAAATATTTTGATCAACAGAATCAATATTTAATTAACGATATATATATATAACTATATCGATATTTTTAACTAATCAATTAGTAGTTCAACCAACCAATCAACGCACGGCAATCAACCAATATTTATCAATTCTAAAAATACGTTATGAAAATATAAACTGAGTAGAGTTAGTGAGATTTACTCACATTGGACGTTATCGTTAAATAACGATATCGGTTGATTCAGACAGACAATTTATTTCGTTATAAATTGTAATGAGCTCGGATTCACTCCTAGTCAGTTCCATTGTGTAGCCGTCGTCCATACGATCCCAATGGATCTTGTTTTTTCCGAATTCCAATCACGTATGGGTAAGATATTTAGTTTACAAGTTATACAAGTTTTTAATATACAAGTTATTTTAAATTTAAACCTTATTGGGCCTTACCACACTTTCAAGCCCACACCCTTTAAACCCATCCGTACAGTAGTCTTCGTCTTCCTCAGGAGTTTTGAAAAATCACGTTCCTCCTTTTCCAACAGCCATTACCGATCCCCTATGCCATTCAAACCCGTCCATCACTCCATCGAATCGAACACCAAGACCATGGATCTCTTCCCCTTTGCGAATATAATCTTCCCAACCTTGCAAGATCATGCTCGAGCCACTCCTTCAGATCGCGGTTTCCAGCCAACCGACGTAACCCCAAAGAAAGTCACGACAACGATTCCACTTGAATTCACCCAAACTACAACCATTGGTGCTAAATCACACCCCGATTCCAAAAACAACACTCTAATCAACAACAAAGGCATCAAAAATATAAAACCACAAACCCTAGTCTACTGTACCCATACGGCTTCGACAGGAATCATGATCGAGCTTCCAGAAAACTACACGAGTGTGAGGCTATTCGTATCAGCAACCCAAATATATGTATTTCCTGATTTTAGGAATATTGTTTGATTTTATTTTAATTTATGAGGATCAAACTTTTACTGAAAGAGAAAAAAAATTATGCGGCTCTTTTGCCTGTTGACTTCGAGAGGAAATGAATTAGATTTAAGGGTATGTAGGGAGTATATATATAGGATAAAAAATATTATTTTAATCGATTATTTTCAATATAATAAGCTAACGTTATTTATATTCGTCATTTAAAATTCCTATGTTCACACAAAATATCCAAAAATCATGAAAATGGGCATGCAGCTATAGTTTAACATTACGAACCCAACGAAACTTGTTTCGTTGAATTCTGACTCTGTTTGCTCACACAGTGTATTTTTAACTATCAAAATACTAATTGTTTTTCATAAAAAAAATCCGTACGGCCACACACTGACTCCAAAAATCACGAAAATTGGATCTAACAATAATTTAATATTACGGATCCAACAATTAGTTTCATCAAAAACGGAGGTCGTTTGCAAAACTGGATATTTTTAAAGCTCTAAATAAACTATTTAAAATATTAATATATTTAAAATTAATTAAATTTAATATTTATAAATAAATATTATCGTATATATTTACAATAGAATACCATACAACTCCAGAATATTCCTAGATGAATTTCTAACTCGATATTTCAAATCTCAACTAAATCGATATTCGATTTATAATGAAATTCCTTTTATATATCGTTATAAATTATATATGAATTCCATAGTGACTATTTTAAAATTTTATTTGGACATAAATCAAAATCTACACAATGAAATCCCGATTTTTCTCTTCCATTAGAAAAATATACTTCACCAGCTCTGAATGTTTCTTGTTTCACAGAAATCCGACTTAAAACGGATTCTGTATATCCATTTAAAGTTCGAATCGCCAAATAACAAACTGCCGCTCCATTTTGAGCTCGATTATAATTATAATATAATTATACATTCAATTGTCGTTTATATAATATATTCGTTAATATAATTCAACTCTATACTCAATTATATATTATAAATGATCCAATTCACACAATATTGTGAATTCCACTATTTCCGATTATTTCGGAATTAAATATATTATTCTTTTATTCATATTAATTAAATATTCAACATTATTTAATTAATCGTTTAAATCTCTAGATCATCGTTTAATTAATTAAATAAATTTATTCTTATATCGTAAAAATACGGGATGTTACATTCTTCCCTCCTTAAAAAAATTTCGTCCTCGAAATTGCTAAAGTAGAAAACGAGCCATATTAACTGGGTTAAAAATTATTTGTTACTTTTTAAATTTCAGTTTCACTATACCATTTAATTTCAACTAAAATATCAATTCATTTCTGTTAACGGAAATTTTCGAAAATTCTGAAAATTTTCTAACACCTGATATTTCCGAAAAATTTCGCCAGCACCTCCTTTGTACGGCTCAATCGGCACAACTACAACTCGCCTCTCTAGGCCTTCTCCAACCCAAAAGAAAATAAAATAGCCAAGCGGCTTGCCAAATAGGCTCATATATCACCAAACTCATATAAAAGTAAACATGTACCTTTTTGTCGGGCATGCCATTATATCGTTTTCATCTATCACCAATTCTGCATATACCAATGCCATTCCAATCAAACTCCGATCACTTTATCCTCAACACAGCTATTCACTTATACATGCCAGATTCCCTTTCATACTCAAGTTTCATTCTTGATTCCTAACTCCAAACTCATCAATTCAACCTACTTAACTTCGTTAAGTTCCACTCATTTATTTCATTAACTTATTTATTCCTCTAATCAGTTACCTTCGTCCCACAGTCACAATTCTGATTTTTATTTCAAAAATCAAACCATTTACTCAGCCAAGTCCAATTATACACCAAATTCTAATTCGATTTGATATTACTCCATTTTAATACAGCTTCCACTTAACTGGCTTTAACCCAATTTCAATTTGTTTTCACAAATTTCAATTAATTTTTTTTAATTCAAACAGTCTATTTCTGGGATTTTTAAACTGTTTACCCTTTTCGAAAATCAAACTTTCCTTTTCAGGATGCAAAACAACTCATTTCCCAAAATAATTCAAAAACAAAATCTTTGGTAGTAATATGTCACTTACAACCTCGAAAATGAACACTTATGATGTGGCCAACATCATCAGAATTATTTCCCAACGATCGAAATGAGTTCAATACTATATCACTTTTCAAAACCATTTCTTAATCATTTCTATTTTGAAATTATTTCAAAATATCCTTCTCAACGCTTATAAACAATTTAAAATCTCCCAGGATTTTAAAATTCGTATATATTTGACCCAAATTTATTTACCCACACCTGTTCAAGTTTCCAGAGTTTTAACTCCAATTCTGATTTTAATTCCAAATTTAATTCATCTGATTCCATATACTACACCTATATGAATCCCGATTGGTTATTTACATAACCATTTTATTTTATAATCTTATTCGATTAAAATAACAACCAACACATCCAATATTCTATAATATTTCCAATATTAAAAATTCGTTTATATCAAAGTATAATTTGGGTAAAAAAAATACCCTCTTTTCAAAACATACTGTGTCAGTTTATCGTATTCAAGTGTTTTAGAAACCCCTATCGACATAGTGGATCAAACTGATCGACCAGAATTCACAAACTACTCAACAAATAAATCTCCACAATATAAAATCATTTTATATCAAATAACAAATACGTTCACTTGTATATATACACTCAAACTCAATCTAAGGTATTACAAACCCCATCTCCACTGAGTCACGCCACAGAGCCAAGGTAATTACTTAACCTTCAGCTCTGATACCACTGTAACGACTCGGGGAATTTGCGACCTTGGATATCGGTATACAACACCATGTCGATCATCCAAGAACTGTAAACACCGGATTGTTAATAGAAAGAAAATAGAGGGTGAGAATAGATAAGATAGAAACATAGAATAGAAGAAGAAGAACATACAACATCAGAGTAAACACGAATCTCACAGTGGAACGAATAAATATATTTCATAACATAACTTTGAAATAAAACATATTTGTATACAATACCATTATTAGAGTATAACACTTACAACACAGCGGAAATAACAATAGCTATATAATCCTGAAGCCTCCTGCTCCATCTCTTCACGTATCTGTAAAATCCCGACTACTTGACTGCCCATACAAATTTTGGGCACCCAAGAGTTCAGGGAAAACAAAACAAAATAAACTCTGGGTCAGTCATGGGACCGGTGTAAGTAAACTCCAACCATTTGGTTTAACTTTTCAAAAATCCTTTTCAAAGAAATGATAATCGTAAGACCGATCCACACATAAATACGGATGGTTTTTACCTTACGATAACCCAAAACATTTTTCGAAATCAATACTTTTCTGATATTATAATAATGTCTAATCACAAATAATTAAAAATCTAGTGGAATGCTTACATCTCACGCTCCACATATATATAGTATACAATCAAAAATACAGGCGCTTATTGGAGATTGGATTTCGACTATGACAAGGTATGGAACCACCTGCTGATAGTGTATCTCTAGAGAGGAATACACTGGGTTCAACAAGAACGTCTTGCAACCCGGCCCACACATGACCGACCACTCATTTCTCTTGAGTGTATCGAATATATTGTCACCTACGGTTGCTAGCAACATAACCGTTCCCGGGAGATACAGAAGCGAAAAGAAGTAACAAATATGAATATTCTCTAGATGGTGACAATACACCATAATGGGGGCAACCCACTTAGCCATGCTGCCTGCCCAATTTTTGTCATTTACCGGTTGATGAGGCTTGAGGTCATAACGTTTCTTTTGATAGATCACACCTCCATTTACTTTGAATGCCACATCGTCATACCGGCCAAATCACAAATTGATTTCCCTAAAAATATCATGGGTATAAAGCTAAGAGAAATGAATTCCTCCGCCACCAAACATGGATACGTTTGAAGCAATCAACTTATGTGATCCATTAAATATACTCTGTCAGACATTCGTGCATACACGTTGTCCTGGGACTGGATAATCCGAAGGCACTATTCTGTAAATCCATCTTAGGCAATTTTTACCCAGGATTGCCAGAACAGCCCTTGCATAAACTCCGTCTTCAATTTTCTTCATCATATTTGATTCGCAATGCTAACGCCCATACGGAGTGGTTTCCAGATAATAAGTCCGATCCCGGTCTCTCCATACTGACAACGGAAATGGTCAAAAACTTTGATAGTCGGTGATTTAACTATCAAAGGAAAACATGTGTACAAACAACGGTCATATTTCCAAATGGAAATCTTACCAAGCAAATCATCAATCAACACTGATCCCCTTTTTAATTTAATTTATCATTTATTTATTCATTTCCCGATTTCCCATTTCCATATATTCGTAAATCCTTATTTTCTATAATATACGTTATTAATCATTGGAAAACATTTCCATATTTACTCCTATTTCTTATTTTCTATATTAGAAAACATTTCTGATTTTTAATTGGAAAACATTTCCAAAGCTCCTTCATTTGGATTTAAACAGATGTTTAAACAAAACATCGCCATGCCGACTCGAACCATTAACGCTTATTAACTAATTTGAATTAACTAACATGCCCTGTCGAACCTTAACCATTCCTTATTTAAAATGAAGTCAATCAAGTTGGGGTGTAACTACCTCTCAGACCTTAACTGAACAACATTTTTAACCTCGAAATAGATAAAGTTCACCTTTTAAATCTTCACCAAACTTCCATACGTAACTCTCAGATTCTATTTACGAATCCACTTCCTTTACAGAAATCATTTGATTATAACAATAGTGTTATTATCCCATGTCTTCGAAATATGATAACTTAAATATAACTTTTATTTTATTTATTTGAATAAATAAATAAACAACTAATTTATTACATAAATAAATCTTGATTTAAAAATCGGAAAGTAAAAAGTACTTTCCTACATTCGATATAGTCAAATTTAAATGTATAATTCTATCTCGAATAATCTATATTCGATAACTCTCTTTCAAATAACTATATTCGATAACTCTTTCTTTCGAATAAACTATATTCGATAACTCTTTTCAAATAAACTATATTCGATAACTCTTTTCAAATAAACTATATTCGATACTCTCTCCTTCGAATAACTTATATTCGATTCACTCTATTCGAATAACTAATATTCGACTAACTCTATTTGATTAACTAATTCGATTCACTCTATGCGATTAACAAATATTCACTTTAACTCTATTCGATTAACTCTAAACGATTTAACTCTATTTCAATTAACTAATATTCGATTAACTCTAATTCGAATAACTAATTCGATTAACTCTATTCTATCAACTCTAATTCGATTAACTCTAATCGATTAACTCTATCTCATTCAAATTCCCATTTGAATTTCTATTTCAAAATCCCAATATTTCTTTGTAAATGTTTTAATTTGTAAAATAACTATTTTAATCCATTATTCACATCAAATGTGAATAACGTTTCTTATATATGTACCAATTCAGTTTGATTTCATATTTAAAAATAATATTCTATTTCCAAATCCTATTTATACTTTTATTTTTATAATTATTTCTACAAATCCTCCTTTTAACTTCTAACAGTTAAAAAATCATTTAAATTCCCTTTTTTAAATGTTGAATTCAAATTCTATTAACCCATCGGTGTTAGAACCGATTTCTACTTTATATAAGTTCAGACTTATATATTCCATTTATCAAATGATAAATAATTTACTTAATTTATAAAACATTATTCATAAATTAATCTTTTCATTTTACCTGTTAAAACATATTTCCATTTAATATTTATTTCCACTTATTTTCTTTTATAAAATTCTATTCATTTTATAAAATACTCTCTTTTAAAACTCCTATTTATTTTCTGAATAAATATTCCCTTTATAATTCTATTTATAAATAATTCCAAATATTTCCTTTTCAATTCTGTTTGTAAATGTTTTACAAATATTCCCTTTTCAATTTTATTTGTTTTATATAAATATTTCATTTATATAATTCTATTTATTTTCCAAATAATCCCTTTTCTAATTTTATTTATTTTCCTAATATTACCTTTATAATCATATTTATTTCATATAAATATTTCCTTTTATATAAAATCCATTGATTTTATATATGTATTTTATTTTCAAAATACACTTTGAAAAATTCCTTTTCACTTTCCAGTATCACTTATGGTATTAAAATACCAGATCAAAAGGATCAATCATCATCCAAACACACATAATCAATAACAGATTATATACCACATCATATATCAGAATATATGAAAACAATATTATAAATATTAAGGAATCCAGTTGGATCCCTCCAATGTGTTTCCCTGCATCCACTGATGTTAAACAATATAATTAACATCAACTTCACTTTAACATGAAATATTCTGATCGACAGAATCAATATTTAATTAACGATATATATATATATATATATATACACATATAACTATATCGATATTTTTAACTAATCAATTAGTAGTTCAACCAACCAATCAACGCACGGTAATCAACAAATATTTATGAGTTTTAAAAATACGTTATGAAAATATAAACTGAGTAGAGTTAGTGAGATTTACTCACATTGGACGTTATCGTTAAATAATGATAATTGTTGCTTGATTCAGACTGACAATTTATTTCGCTATAAATTGTAACGAGCTCTGATTCACTCCCAGTCAGTTCCATTGTGTAGCCGTCGTCCGTACGATCCCAATGGATCTTGTTTTTTCTGAATTCCTATCATGTATGGGTAAGATATTTAGCTTACAAGTTATACTTGTTTTTAATATACAAGTTATTTTAAATCTAAACCTTATTGGGCCTTACCACACTTTCAAACCCACACCCTTTAAACCCATCCGCACAATAGTCTTCGTCTTCCTCTAGGATTTTAGAAAAATCCCGTTCCTCCTTTTTCAACAGCCATTACTGATCCCCTATGCCATTCAAACCCGTCCATCACTCCATCGAATTGAACACTAAGACCACAGATCTTTTCCCCTTTGCGAATACAATCTTCTCAACCTTGTAAGATCACGCTCGAGCCACTCCTTCAGATCGCGGTTTCCAGCCAACTGATGTCGCCCCAAAGCAAGTCACGACAACAATTCCACTTGAATTCACCCAAACTTCACACATTGGTGCTAAATCACACCCCGATTCCAAAAACAACACTCAAATCAACAACCAAGGCTTCAAAAATCTAAAACCACAAACCCTAGTCTACTATACCCATACGGCTTCGACAGGAATCATGATCGAGCTTCCAGAAAACTATATAAGCGTGAAGCTATTCGTATCAGCAACCCAAATATATATGTTTCCTGATTTTAGGAATATTGTTTGATTTTATTTTAATTTATGAGGATCAAACTTTTACTGAAAGAGGAAAAAAATATGCGGCTCATTTGCCTGTTGACTTCGAGAGGAAATGAATTAGGGTTAAGGGTATATAGGGTGTATATATATAGGATAAAAATATTATTTTGATCGATTATTTTCAATATAATAAGCTAACGTTATTTATATTCGTCATTTAAAATTATTATGGTCACACAAGATATCCAAAAATCATGAAAATGAGCATGGAGCTACAGTTTAACTTTACAAACCCAACGAAAATTGTTTCGTCGAATTCTGACTCCGTTTGCTCACACAACGTATTTTTAACCGTCAAAATACTGACTTTTTTCACAAAAAAAATCTTTATGGCCACACACTGACTCCAAAAATAATGAAAATTGGAATCTAACAATTATAAATAATAATATATTTAAAGCTAGCTATTTTAAAAGCTCTAAATAAACCATTATAAATAATAATATATTTAAAAATAATCAAAATTAATATTTATAAATAAATATTATCGTATATATTCACAATAGAATACCATACAGCTCCAGAATATTCCTTGATGAATTTCTAACTCGATATTTCAAATCTCAACTAAATCGATATTCGATTTATAATGAAATTCCTTTTATATATCGTTATAACTTATATATGAATTCCATAGCGACTATTTTAAAATTTGATTTGGACATAAATCAAAATCTACACGATGAAATCCCGATTTTTCTCTTCCATTAGAAAAATATACTTCACCAGCTCCGAACGTTTCTTGTTTCACAGAAATCCGATTTAAAACGGATTCTGTATGTCCATTTAAAGTTCGAATCGCCAAATAGCGAACTGCCGTGCCATTTTGAGCTTGATTATAATTATAATATAATTATACGTTCAACTCTCGTTTATATAATATATTCGTTAATACAATTCAACTCTATATTCAATTATATATTATAAATGATCCAATTCACACAATATCGTGAATTCCACTATTTCCGATTATTTCAGAATTAAATATATTATTCTATTATTCATGTTAATTAAATATTCAATATTATTTAATTTAACAACCATTTAAATCTCTAAATCATTATTTAATTAATTAAATAAATAAATTATTATACCGTAAAAATATAGGACGTTACAAATACACCACAATATAATCAATTTTCAACTCAAACAAAATTCCACAATACAACTCAAACAAACAACTATGGTTTGTACAATAGTGTCAGGGGGCTACTAAGCCCTGTCTACATCATAGTATATATTTTTAACTGTAAAATATTTTGAGTGAGAATCAGTTCACTTTAGGATCCACCCCGTCATTGTTTTCTGATGCTCTGATTTGCTGTTCTGGTTCTAGAATTTGCAAACGATCTCTAATCTTCACGCCGTCTTTTCACCTTGCCCGAACGCGCCATTTCGGACAACTTTCGCCTAGTGGCCTTTCTTCCGAAATTGGTCCATTTCACCAGAAATCGCGAAAAGATAGTATTTGGATAGCAGACTTTGGATGCATTTTCTGAACAACTCAACAATCCAAAATCTGACTTCCATATACTTAAATCGAAGATAAAATTGTGCTCTTTGTTTTTGGTATGTGGAGTTTTGGACATAAATACTCGGAATGGAAGTTATGTTCTAAAGATCATCAGGGTCTTTATTGCAAATACTGGAATTATAAAAAAATTGGAGTTTTGGTTAAAATGGGGACCACGGCCAGAGGTGGCGGTAGGGATGGCCGGCGGCGGGTTGCTGGGGGCTAGGGGAGGTCGCAGCAGCGGTCTGGTAGTGGGTCAGGGGGTGGCGGCACAGATTTCGAGGGTTTAAGGGGTTTGGGGTCTTCGTTGAAGAGGGAGGAGGCTTGGGGAGGCGGATCGAAGGGGGGAGGGGTGTGGCTCGTAGCGGTGGAGCTGGGGGGCACGCAAGCGAAATGCGGCGTGGGGCCAACGGCGGCGACACCTGAAGGGTTCTGACCGGTTTGGGGGTGGAACGGGTTTGGATTGGAAGAAAAAGGGTCGGGGTATATATAATTTAATTAATTAAATTTTTTTCTCCCAAAAGTTACTTTTTCAATTGAACCCCAAATCGAACCAAACGACTATTGGCCCTAGTCAAATACCCCTATTCCGGACATAATGAGATATGTTTCATTAGCCAATTCGGCGGCTTCATTCAGTTTTTCTTTAAATTAAAATATAGATCGATGTATATTGAATTTGAATGCACATTTTAATTTATCGGGGCCACGTACTGACTCCAAAAATTCCAGAAAAATTATTTCTAGTTATGTTTTGACGATACGGTCCTAACAAAACTAATTTCATCGAATTTGGAGACTGTTTGTAAAATGTCCATTTTCCAATCGATTAAATTCAAACTGAAATTACCAAACGCATTTAAATTCACCACACTCACATATTAATTCCAAAATTATGAAATTTGAAACATAACAATAATTTGAAATTCCAAATCCAATAAAAGTGGTTTCGTTGAAACGGAGGTCGTTTGCAAAATGGCTATTTTTAAGGGCTATATTATATATATATATATATATATATATATATATATATATTCAATAGCGACTATTCTTAATTTTAAACTGGACATAACTTTTAAATGGTTATCTCACTTTTGGAAGTCTGCTTTGAATTGTTTTGATTTTTTTTGATTTTTTTTAATTTAGGATGCAAGATGACTATTCATTCAGGTAATCTTACTTATTTTTGGCACGATGCTTGGATTTCTCGTGTACCACTTAAAATTGAATTTCAAAGGCTTTTTAATAATTGTAGATTTAAGAATGCTTTAATTATAGATGTTTACAGAGAAGATTTAGATCCTCCATGGGAGTTTTCCTTTGACAATATCTTAAAAGGGGATTTATTAAGGCAATTGGCCTTACTTAAAGCTAAGTTAGCATTGTACCGTTTTGATGAGAATGGTGATTCAATTTGTTGGAGTTTAGATAAGAGTTTAGTTTACACTGTTAATTCTATGTATAATTTTATTAATTTTTCTGGTGTTTTTTTGCACCCCTTTAAATTTTTATGGAAGTCTAATTCTCCCCCCAAAGCCAAGTTTCTTATGTGGCTGATCATTCATAAGAAGCTTAATACGGTTGAGCTTTTGAAAAGGAAGAATATTATTTTTGATGTTAAGTGTTGTTTTTGAAGTATTGTGGAGGAGGCCATTGATCATTTTTTCTCTCTTGTTATTTAACCTTTTTTATTTTTAATATTATCTTAAGGATTTTTTACTTTTGATTGTTTTAGTTCTTTTAGTAGCTGCGTTGATTATTGGGATTGTTATAGATTTGGTTATATTTCCAGACAGAGATATGTGTTGGATTCGCTTGTTACAATCATAAGTTGGTTCATTTGGTTAGAGAGGAATCATAGATTTTTTTCATTCTATTTCTGATTCTGCAGATAATTTAATCATTAGTATAATTAATTTCTGTCTGGTTTGGATGTCTAATTCACACTATAAGTTTTTTGGTGATTTGCGATTTGGGTGCTTTTTGATTAAGGTTAGATTTAATCTGAGTTTACTTATTAGAATTAATAGTTATTTTTGATGTAATACACATCGTCTTTGTTGTTGACTTCTTTTTCTTGGTGTTGGCACTTTTATGTCTTATTGTTACTTTTGTTCTTCTTTTTGCACATGTACATATCGTTATATGCCTATATATATGTTTATTAATATATATATATATATATACGCATATACTTATATATATATATATATATATATGTAAGTCACTGATAGTTTGGTTCAGTTTTTTCAGATTCCAGGTTGTTGATGTAGCTGAGGAGCTCTTTGGGTAGCTGTTTGGATTGACCATTGTTGCTTGCTTTGGATATATTTGTGTATGTGGAGTTGGAGTGTTTTTGGGGTGTGTTGTACCTTTTTGTTTGTATTTTTCTTGTTGTATGTATTAGAGTAGATATACTTCTATATCGGGTGGTGGCTTTGCCAGAATTCGATATGGAAGTTTGATGGGTGGTGGCCTTGCCGGAGCTCATCTATCTATTATCCTCTACATTCATTTTGTGGTGTCAGTATTGTGTTTTATACTTGTTTAGGTTTGTATTCGGACATTGTATCCTCTTTATTTTTATTATATATGTGTGCTCTCTTCTTCTTAGGAAGATCACACATCATTTATTTTCAAAAAAACTGGACATAACTTTTAATTCGTATTATGAAACCTCAGTTTCTTAACTTCGTTAGAAAGATATTATTAAACAGATTCAAATATTTGTAGTTTTACTGAAATCCGGTTTATTCCGAATCCTGTACATTCAATTGAAATTTAAAATCGAATTTCAAACTACCGCGCCATTTCAGGCTCGTTTTATAATTAAAATAAATTTATTCGTTCTAACTTCGATGAAAATAATTTTTTAGTCGTTATTATTTAAATAAATCATTTTAAATATTCAAAATCCATTAAAGCAGCTAAAATAATTTTTTTATTGGTTCTGAAAACCCAGGTTGTTACAATCTCCCTCACTTAAATCTTTTCGTCCTCGAAAACGAACGGAGCTGAAAGTTGTTTAACTAACCAACTCAACTTTCCTTGTGGATTTCATTTTTCAACTTTTCAGTTTATAAGAATTTTCTATTTTCTCAAAAATTTGGCTAACACCCTAAATTTTCGAAATGTTTCGCCATAACCTCTTTTGTACGGGTTGACATTTAAAATAGCAACTTGCCTCACAAGGCCCTCATCAATCCAAAAGAAAAAGCCAATCGGCTCATAAAATGATCAAAATCCATTAAATTAGTAAACATGTACCTATTTGTCGGGCATACAATTTTATTCCTCTTTTAGCTTCCCTACTATGACCTATTCACATATATATACATGTATACGCACGCAATTCCAATCAAATTTGAACTCAGTTCAATATTTGACTCGATTTGGCTTAATTTAACATTCATTCTCATATTGGTTTCCTCAATCCAATGTTTTTTATTAGTTAAACTAATAATCAAATAACACAACCAGCAATCAATTAGTTGAATAGCTTTCCAAACATATAACTTTATACATAGTCAAAAATCATATTTTTAGTACCAAATCACAACAATAAATTTTATCTAGTTTTGGTTCTCACACCAGTCAATTGGAAATATATAGATATCCCACTTTCGAAACTCGAACATAAACATTGATGATGTCTAGACTATCATCAGAATCATCTCTGGGCGACTAGAGTGTGATTCTATATCCATCCAGTATATTTGAGACTTCGAATATATGTTCATGACGTGTATATGCAAAATCTTCATATACTAGATATTCCAAATTCAATATAAAATAAATACTCAAATACATATAATTAGATTAAATTTTCAAAACTAAATTTGTTTTACTAAATAATACTCTTCTAACTCATTCTAGGATACTACTGATCCTATCTCTAATGAGTCATTCTCATTGGATATTACTAATCCAGTCTCTGATGAATTCTTTTGTTCGGTTCTAATGTGTCTTATTCTCGAGCTCTGTAAACCAAAGCTCCGGTACCACGCTATAAAAATCTGAAATCCCCCATCTCCGAAGAGACGGAAAAGACCGAATTGAGTTGAGAACACGACAAATCAGAATATAAACAATAGAACATTTCGTTGTTGTTACAACAATTACATTAGAGTACAAGAATATAACAGAGTATGAATAAATAATGAACATTAGAAAAATATCAGAAATTTAAATTACATTAGCAGCGGAAAAATAATACATAACGCAACTGAAAGGAATACACAGATACAAACTTTCCGAATATAACTCCAGCTGTAAATCCAGAATCTTGGGAAGGAAATATCTGCGAAAACCCAACTACTAGCTGCCTGTGTGGAAAATAGGGGCACTCAGAGTTTAGGTTAAACAATAAACTTCAAGTCAGTCATGGGACTGGTGTGAGAACTAAAACAATTATTAGAGACTTTACTTTAAAAATAAATTAAATCAAGGGACCACACCGTATAGCACGGAACATGTTTTCTCCCAAGAATACTAGCGCAAAAAACAAACAACGCAATGCTTTTTGGAAAAATGAAGCTATTATAAGACTCATGTCCCATCACACAATGCAACGCAAGCCGGAGGATAGAGTTTTACCTTATAATAGTGAAACATGCTTGGTACGTTTAAAACAAATCATTTTGATATTAAATAAGTATGTAGTGTCAAAATAACTTCAAATATAACCGTATCAATCATAGACAACATAGTATCCCATGCTACTATGTCGCCATACTAGGTTTTACAACTAAAACTTAAATGTCGTATTGGAAATTGGATTCCATCATGAGTTGAGGCCAGGGATAGTTCTTTACCGATTCGAGACACTCTAGCAAATGCCTCAGGATTATACACTGTGGGCAACCCTTGGTTCCTGCAGGGCCGGTCCTCTCTTACCTTTGAGGATTGAGAATTCCTGAACACACGTTTCCTGGTCCTATCGGACCTATCCATCAGCCTTGTAGTGACTAATATATCTGAGAAGCCTCGCAATCCATCATCCACATAGGTAAAAATAAATAAATGTCTGGGCTCCATACCATGACACTACCCATAACTAGAAGGAAACGTCATGTTCTCCCTGCGTCCCTTATCCCGTTTTTGACTCATACCGAGGTGTGAGGCTCGCGAATTAACGCTATACACAAAGCTATGCTATTTAAAGTTGTGCTTTGATCATCAACCACAAGGCTCTGCTTTTCAACAAAAGCCTTGATCATTTGCATCTCAGCGTGCCATACTGACAATTCACGCCATGTGACTGATGTCTATCGATATATAACCTCTAAGCTCGTACGTCTCAAAGAAGGGTGTTAAGCAAGAGAATAAATTCTCCGCCACCAAATTGATATATATTTAATAGAAATCAATCAACACAGAATAAAATCCAATGTCAATTAAATGGATGTACATAAACAAATCGTCCGATTTGTAAATGACTATTTATTTTCATTTCAGGAGAATTTTATGTCGTTCATATATACATTAAAAATTATATTTTTAACGATAAAATATTTATTTCAACACATGAATATTTTATATAGTTCATATATTCAATAAAAATAATATTTTTATTATTCAAATATTTTATTCAACACATGAATATTTTATACAGTTCATATACACATTAAAATAAATATTTTTAATGAATAAATATTTATTTCAGAAAATTTCGGCATTATAACGACGCAATATTAAAACCGAAGTAATGTATAGCACTACCTCTCTCCTGATACTGGCTCGCGCCATACATAATAGTCAATCACATTCAATACACCACAATACAATCAATTTTCAACTCAACAAAATTTCCACAATACAACTCAAACAAATAACTACGGTTTGTACAATAAATAGTGTCGGGGGCTACTAAGCCCCGTCTGCATCCTAGTATATATTTTTAACTATAAAATATTTTGAGTGAGAAAGACTTTTCACTTTGGGATCCACTCCGTCATTGTTTTCTGATGCTCTGATTTGCTGTTCTGGTTCTAGAATTTGCAAACAAGCTCTAATCTTTACGTCGTCTCTTTTCTAGCCCAAACGCGTCATTACGGACAACTTTCGCCTAGTGGCCTTTCTTTCGAAATTGGTTCATTTCGCCAGAAATCGCGAAAAGACAGTATTTGGACAGCAGACTTTGGACGCGTTTTTTGAACAACTACGCAATCCAAAATCTGACTTTCATATATTCAAATCGAAGAGAAAATCGTGCTCTTCGATTTTGGTAATGTGGAGTTTTGGCCAGAAATGCTCGGATTGGAAGTTATGTGCTGAAGAGTGTCAGGGCCTTTATTGCAAATACTGGAATTATTAAAAATCAGATTTTTGGTTAAAATGGGGCCCACAACCAGAGGTGGCGGTGGGGATAGCCGACGGTGGGTTGTTGGGGACTAGAAGAGTTCGTGGCGGTGGTCTGGTGGTGGGTCAGGGGGTGGCGGTGCGGATTTCAAGGGTTTGGGGTCTTCGTTGAAGAGGGAGGAGGCTTAGGGAGGCGGATCGGAGGGGGTGCGGCTGGTGGTGGGTGCGGCGGCTGAAGGGTTTTGACCAGTTTGGGGGAGGAACAGGTTTGGTTAGGGAGAAAAAGGGTGGGGGTATATATAATTTAATTAATTTATTTATTTTTCTCCCAAAAGTTACTTTTTCAATTGACCCCCAAATCGAACCCAACGACTGTCGGACCTAGCCAAGTACCCTTATTACGGACACAATGAGATATGTTTTGTAAGCCAATTCGACTGCTTCATTCAGTTTTTCTTTAAATTAAAATATAGATCAATGTATATTGAATTTGAACGCACATTTTAACTTACTGAGGCCATATACTGACTCCAAAAATTCCAGAAAAGTTATTTCTAGTTATGTTTTGACGTTATGGTCCTAACAGAACCAATTTCGTCGAATTTAGAGACCGTTTGAAAAATGGTCATTTTCTAGTCGATTAAATTCAAATTGAAATTACCAAACGTGTTTAAATTCACCACGTTCACATATTAATTCCAAAATTTATGAAATGTAAAACATAATAGACATTTCGTATCCAACAAAAGTGGTTTCATCGAAAATGGAGGTCGTTTGTAAAATGGCTATTTTTAAGGGCTATATATTATATAAAATATATATAAATTCCATAACGACTATTCCGAATTTTAAAATGGACATAACTTTTAACTCATATTATGAAATCTCAGTTTCTTAACTTCGTTAGAAAGATATTATTAAATAGATTCAAATATTTCTGATTTTACTGAAATCCGATTTATTTTGAATCCAGTACATTCAATTGAAATTTAAAATCGAATTTTCAAACTGTCGCGCCATTTCAGGCTCGTTTTATAATTAAGATAAATTTATTCGTTCTAACTTTGATTGAAATAAATTTTTAGTCGTTATTATTTAAAATAAATAATTATTCAAAATCCATTAAAATAGCTAAAATACAAAATTTAAATTGGTTCTGAAAATCCGGGTTGTTACACGGAACCTATCATATAACTCACAACGCAAGGATAAAATATAATAGAACATATACAACAAGCAGAAATAATGGAGCATCATATGACAAACTTTTAAACTTTCATAACATCCTGGAAGATCATCCATACATCATTGGATATAACATCAAAGTATGTACATGAAGCCTAACTACAACATTCATCAAACAGCGGAAACAAAGATACTAGGTAATAGCAAAGTAATACGCCAGCCTCCTGCTCGACATCACACAACTGCATCGTCCTCACTAATCACTTGTCACCTGTAACATAGTCTGCGCATCCATAATACCATGGATGAACAGCCCAAGCTAATAATAGGAAACATAAAACCTTGAGTCAGACAACGGTCCTAGTGAGCAATAAAACAACTATCTAACATCATCAATGAAGTATATGAGAATAGGTAGATTTACTAACCAATCTACCATACACCAGAGAAGAACCTAAACTTGCCTTTCCCACATCTGACAGTGATAGACTTTATAATCACAATTCAACATAACAACCAGGAGTAACCAATCTACAGCAAAACAACCATCATTCAATAGCAATCATAGCAACTAGTTATACCTCATGTAAACCATCCTAATCAAGATCAACATTCCTCAAGCACAATCCCTAGAAGCCTAAACCAATATCAGACAAGCACCCAAGAAACATCTCCTTTGACTAAGAAAATCTATGTGAGATGGTACAAGCAAAATAACTAAACATCCAAGGCCTGGCTATCACTGTCTTTCCAGCTTCGAAAGCATCGTTAATCGTATGATGGCCACCTGCCATATGTCAAGGGCTAATGGTAAACCCTGGTTCTAGCAAAAACACCAACTCATTCACGACTCATATGCTTGTCTTTCCAATCTCAACAACTAGGCCCTTCACGACTTCCCAAGGTACTCGACCATATACCTGGTCTTTCATTGTACCCCTGCTTTGAGTCTGCTAGAACCTACAAAAATGATAATCTCTTGGCCTTCATATCTCTAGCCATCAACCTCGATGACCGTTCATAAGCTCAAGTCCCCCTCGAGCAACCATTATCCACGTACTCCTTGAGTCGTCTTCACATTCATTGCATTACGACGATTAACGAACATATCACTTCGAACATTCCCACCTGGATATTCATCGAAGCCCAAACCATCATTGATCCATAACACACCTTGTTTGGTCATCATCCATGCATAACGTTTCATCCATTTTCTATGAAAACAAATCACAATGTTTATGCCATCATTCATAGCGTTTCAAAGGCTGCCTATTCCCCTTAGGTCGTTTAAGACAGGTCTCCACTTGGTACTCCTTTGACCCAACTTCATGATAGTCCATGACCTGAGATACCAGGTCGTTCCAACCGACCCAACTCCTTTGAACCTAAGCCCCTCAACAACCTGAGTCACTTCAACTCGAGACTAACGATCTTACTAGGTCGTTCCTATGACCCAGCGACCTAAAAGGACCCCACACCTCCTTCATTCCTTCAAGTCGAACATTCTAAGCCTTCCAAAGCCCCTCACGACCTAAGAAAAACCTATGATCTAGTATCAAAAAGGCCACGACCTGAACTTGCAACATAGCCGCCCCACAACTTCTTGGCACCAACTATACCTCGCACGATCCACTCCTTAGGTCGCCGGACGACCAAAGTCACCGCGACTCGAAGCTCCAGAACGACCTGAACCAATTTCTTGAGCAACAAGCCACGACCCAATGCTGCTCACGTTAGCAACGACCAAAGAAAAAACGACCCAACTCCCAGATTTGATCAAAACAGCTCCAAACTCGACCAAATCTTCACCAAACAACAACATCGATGAAACTAATTCATCCAAATCATCCAATTCAACCATAACACTTTACGAATCCATCAACAACATCAAAAATGATAATTATCATTGATAAACATATAAAATTCACCAAAATCATGATAAATTAATGCATAAACTAGAACAATGGATCTAACTTCATAAACATATGAATTAACATAAGAATTACCAGTTTTAAGTTGCCAGAGTAGATCCTATGGCGATTCAAATGAAAATATACCTACATGATGTAGATCTAGGTGAAAACAACTTGAAATTGAAGAAATTAAAATCAAACAACTCATATATTTGATTGAATCCGTGTGAGAGATGCATATCACTCACCAAATCTTCAAACAAGCTTAAAAACGATGATTCTCGAATTCGAACAGCAAAGAACAACTTCCAAACCTCTCGATTTGATGAATTCTCTCTTCGCTTGACGTAGATCTAGCTTCAAACGATGTAGATCTTCGATTCCCTTCCTTAGATCTAGATTTCAATGGTGGAAAGGTGTATTGATTAAGCAAGGAGGATCAGAAGCTCAACTAAATGAGAGAATGAAGAAAAGTAACCCTCTCTGATGCCTATAACCCCCAATTTATAGCCTCCCACCAGCCCATTATTGGGCCTCTCCAAAAATTTGAACAACAAACTGTGAAACACAAAAACAACGACTCCTCCCAAACCGCTAAACCAAATCTTTAATGTGACTACTCTACGGAATTGGTATCACCATTTCCTTTCTAATGAGACCGATCTCAGCACCTAATTCAATCCCAGTCAAAAGTTATTCCCCGTACAAAACTAACAAGTGAAAAATGATCACAAATAAAATTGGTAAAAATTATGGGCATGTCTCACATTCCCATAAACAACATATCAAAATATGAGAATTATCCAACCCTTAGGGAATCAAAAAAAATTACGGTCCTTCGATACGTAAAATGCGGGCTGTTACAAATTTCCTCGAATACAAGGCCAAGAACTCAATTGAATATTTCAATAAAGATAGATTCGAAAATTCAATGAAGTAACAAATGGATATGCCTTGTGATTATATTTTCGAAATGGATATGACATAATAACGTGGACTTTTCCCATTTCAGATCGAGTAATGGTTTTAATCGGAACTACTAGACAAAACCAGAAACCAGAAATCGCGACTATCTCGATTGTAGCTAAATTTTTATATTATTATTATATATATATTACTATTCTAGTCTCCAAACTCGAATCAACGGAACTCACAATATGTCGTCCTCATGCTCTTCACGACGAGACTGCCAACTTTCTGTGGGCTAAGACAGAATTGGCTAGAGATCTGAACACAACATATTTCAACTCTTAGTTTCTTAAAGCCCATTTTATAAAATTAGTCCCATTACTAATTCATCATTGAAATAAATTAAAGTCGAGTAAGAAAGACAAAGAAAAACAGAAAAGAAAATCAAACTACATTTTCTCACGAACCCTAATTTAACTAATTCCTCTGATCGTTTAACCTATGCTTTGATACCAAATGTAACAACCCACACTTTTATGTGTCGAAATTTTAACAAAAATCAAAACTCAACCGCATTCAATCATGGATCATGTATATCTAGTACCTACAAACAAATGAGCATGAGCATAATTAGAGTACGATAAGAAAACTCACATCGGAAACAAAATAGGACAAACTAGTATTAACTCAAGTAACAACCTTTTTTAAAGTAAGTCACTTTGCTAATACCGAGCATGAGAGAACAAGAACCGAAATCCAAACTAAAACACCTGAGAGAACCCGACTTTCTCTAGAAAACCTGGGTGGTTGTAATGAGGAGGGGGTCAGAACAACAAAATTCTAGTGAACATGAAATGTACAACGCATATTATAATACACAGATGTATCCCGTTTGGTTCAACCCAAGATGTATGCCACCATGGTTAATGATTCTAACTTAACCTTGTAAATGTTTACGTATGTCCCTACTACTCTTCACACAGCAGTGTTTCAAGCTACGATACCGAGATAGAACGTTTACGCATATATTCAGGAAGCCCTTAAACCATAATTTACTTATTATTAGACCGAGAAGTAAACCCTTAGCTACGGAGTTCTTATCTATATACCTTTCCATCCACTTACCTTTTATTGTTTTCCACTTCACTATCAATGATAGATAGGGTGGATTCACCTAGTTACTTAAGACCCTAGGCGGACTTATTGGTCGGCGGACTTATTGGTCACTTAATACCTCTTAATTTGTTTCCAAATTCTTATAAACTAAAGAGCAGAAGCTATGTGCCCTACTAGTCTTCCGTCATTCACACATATACCTTGTCCCATATAAGGTGAGAGATGTATTTTATCGCTCGCTATACCTCTAGCTGAACTAATTGGATAACCCCTTTAGTCGCTTACTAAATCCCGTAGTGTAGGTAGCCATATCTAACGTTTTTAGTTTCCAAGTTTGGGTACGCCCCCACACACTTACGTCATTTTAAGACCCCTAAATTGAAAGACCTACTCCCAAGTGGACTCTTCAACCCCAGCCGCTTAAGACCCGGGAAGCGGACTATACGCAAAGGTTATTAGGTTCGTACCTTATTAGCCCTTAGTATCTTTCCCTATTGGGATAAAGCGGGCCACGTCATTACGTCTTTTCCGTCCAGTTACTCTCCATGGAAATATTATATGCATAAGGTTTATTATCGTCACGGGTTACGATAGTTAATAATATCTTTACATTATTACCTACTAAGTCCACTCTACTTTTAATTGTATGTTCTGTATTCATTAATATAAATAAGGAAATATATATCCTCTTTACCTTGGGATATTTATTTAATTACTTCCCTAATTGGACTTAGTATTTAAATGACAATCAATATTCTTTAATCCCCTTATTACACCCATTTACTTCTTATTTCGTTGTTATTGCCCTTTATGACCATAACGGACATATTTTCCTAATTCAACCATTTATCAGTCCCAAAGTAACTATTTGTTGTACCCCAACAAACAATTACTATTCTTATTTATTTATTCATTTATTGCTTGTTATATATATATTGTTTGTGAACCAGACCTCTCACATTAAGTTGACCACTTGTGGATGTTGGATTTGTCGGTCGGTTCTAGGCAAGCTTCTACCACAAGTTGAACTTAACCTCATGCCTTGGTACATTTATATTTACGCAATAGACCCCTTACATTAAGTTGACCACCTGTGGATGCTGGATTCGCCGGTCGTTTCTGGGAAGACTTCTTTCATAAGTTAAGCTTAACCTCGTGTATAAATGCGGTTATAATTCAAATTTCCTAATAGGGGTGTCCAACGTTAATCCTAATTAATTTAGTAATTGTAACCATTATCCTATTATATTTATTTTCCCTATTTAACATTGGTTACAATTGTTATTTATTGATTTGCGGTCCCATTTATAGCAATAAATTATATTAATTGCTGCAATGGTCACCACAAATATATTAATTCAATATTGATCACATTTTCGTATGTCCATAATTGAACATCATTCAACCATTTAACATTCAATACAATGTATATTTTACCCTTTTTTACGTCGATTTGGACGGATAATATGTATATTTATATTTTTATGTTTTCGGGAGATCAACGTAGTTATCTTCTATTTTTAATTTTATTTTTTAAGTTTATTGATTTGGTTTAACCCATAACACAACATTTCTTTTTTGCATTCAATCTTACCAAAAGGTTTCAAATCTTACAAAAAGGTTGTTAGTTGTAATTATTGTAATTTATGCCTAATTTATGGAATAGACATATTTCAAATTCACAAGAATATATATATATATATATATATATGTTTATATATATTTTTAGAATAGTTGATCAAACTACGCACAAATATGTATATTTTTATTTATACGTAGTTTGCACCACTTTTCCCTTTTTCTATCGATTTTTCGTATCTCTTGTGAATTCAAAATAATATCTTTTTGTTCAAAAAGAGGAAAACGACATATTTATAACAATTAAGCCAAAACTCAACAAGATCAAATGCAAGTAGGTATAATTTTTTTAAATTACAATCACACAATTTAACATTTTTATCCAATATCCACATAATTTTTTGTTCAACACTGAGAATAGAGATCTGGAATATAGTTACATCTAAATGGTGTGCAATGGGACATATTTCCAGATCTATAGTGTTTTGCAACATCCACAATACATTTTACAACATGATTGTAGGAAAAATGAATAACAAATTTAAGAATCCCACAATTAATATAATGCCTAACCACAATTCACAATATACAAGCTTTAACAATGTTTATAACCAGATCTGATAGGTGTCAATCCAATTACAATAATTTAATGAACATATCTGATGGAAATAGGCATAAAACTTTAGATCTAATTCAAACAAAATAAATAGGTTGTTACGTAAATTTCCCACTCATCTTAAAGAATCCAAATCCAAAGTTTGAACCTTTTAGGTCTGCAATTCCCAAATTCTTAGAAATCTACAGTTTATCTTAAAAAGCGGAAAAATTTCAGACCTGTTAATGTGTAAGAAAGTAGGAAGAGAGGAGAGAATC
This sequence comes from Allium sativum, assembly GCA_030737875.1. Lineage (NCBI taxonomy): Eukaryota > Viridiplantae > Streptophyta > Magnoliopsida > Asparagales > Amaryllidaceae > Allium > Allium sativum. The sequence goes on along the minus strand of CM060913.1, from coordinate 469,848,055 downwards.
TGATTTGGGGAGTCAATTAATATTCTTTTCCATTGAATCTGATAATCCTTTCAATTCCATATGGTTTGGATTTGATTTGTTGTACATGAATATATTTTTATTTAAGAAATTAGGTTAGAAGCAGGAGGAAAATGACAAAGCTCCGCTGCTGCTACAGATTTGTGTGGAAAATAATGAGGCCTTACCCCTTTATTTATAAGAGTGGGATTGGACTTGGACCGTTAGATTCATTTTAGTTTAATCCGTCCATCCGCTCGATATTATATTATAACCTAACTTTATAAAACCTGGTCATCACTGGGCTTTCTGACGCCGAGTGGGTCGACCGCCTGGGTCGTCAAATGCCCAGTAAGGCTAGTTAAATAAGGTATATAATATTTAATTATTATGGTTTGTTTATTTTCCATCCATTTTCTTATTTCGTCCGTAACTTTTTCATACCCGACTCCATTTGCGAAACTCCAAACATGAAAGTTGATCAGAATTCCAAGACGAACGCATCAGTTAAAGTTTCATGGTCAAATTACATCATTTGCAAAAATTCCTATTTTTGGAATTCAAATAATTAATTTATATTGCCAAAATTTCGGGTTGTTATAGATACGGTTCTCTTCACCTACAAGTGCAAGAACTTATATCATTTACAGAAACAACCATATAATGAATAAATCCTCATGGTCCACAGGCTTTGACAAGATGGGAGGTCTATCCAAGTGATTTAGCAAGTCTTGGAATGCATCAATACATTCCATTATCTAAGAAAAATTGTGTTTCCCCCTTTTGATCAAGCAAAAGAAGAGAATGCTTTTATCAATGGTTATAGAAATGAATTTATTGACGGCGTCGACTTTCCCATTAGGATCTTTAACATCTTTGATATTTTCTGAAAATCTAATGTTCTGGATAGCTTTAATCTTTTTGGGATTGACTTCAATCCCATAGGACTTGAGAATGAAACCCAAGAATTTTCCCGACCTAATGCAAAAAGATCATTTCAAGAGATAGAGTTCCGTGTTATACCTGTAGAGAACACTGAACATCTTTGCCATATTATTGATGTAGTCATTTGACTACCATGATTTCATGAGCACGTCACCCATATATACTTTTTGTAACCAACTGACAAATTCCCGATCCTGATTATCAACATAAATACCATCTTGACTAAGCACCAGAAAATACTGGATCATTAATAGAAAGAAGTTAGAGGGTGAGAATTAGAAAGAAAGAAACTTATAATAACATAAATATAACAATATTAGAGTAAACTCGAATCTCGCAGTGGAATAAATAAAATATATTATATAACATAACTTTGAAATACAAACCTGTACTTGTATATACATACCTTTATCAGAGTACAATGCTTACAACACAACAGAAATAAACAATATCTATAAAATGCTGAAGCCTCCTGCTCTAAGCTCCTCCAAGTATATTTGTAAAATCCTGACTACTTGACTGCCCGTACAAATTTAGGCACCCAAGAGTTTAGGGTAAAACAAAATAAAATAAACTCTGGTCAGTCATTGGACTGGTGTGAATAAACTCCAACCATTTGGTTTAACTTAAAAAAATCCTTTTTAAAACAAAGGATAATCGTAAGACCTATCCACATATAAACACTGATGGTTTTTACCTTACGATAACCCAAAAAATTCTTTGAAAATATTACTTTTCTGATATTATCATAGTGGCTAAATCAAATAATTAGTAATCTAGCAGAACGCTTGTATCTCACGCTCCACATACATAGTATATAATCAAAACGACGGGAACTTATTGGGTAACAGATTTCCAACAATGACAAAGTATGGAACCACCTTCTGATAGTGTGTCTCTAGAGAGGAATACACTTTGTTCAACAAGAACATCTTGTTACCTGGCCACACATGACCGACCACTCATTTCACTTGAGTGTATCGAATGTATATCACCAACGGTTGGGATCAGCCACCGTTTCCCGAAAGGGACAGTATCGATAGATTAAAGAAGGAAATGAATTTTCTCTAGATAGGTGATAATGCACCCTAATTGGGAGCGACCCACTTAGCCATGTCGCCTGTTCGATTTTTTTCATTTCCCGGTTGTGAGGCTAAAGGCTATATTTACCTTTTTGATATATCACATCTTCATTCAATTTGAATGCCACATCGTCAAACCTTTCAAACCATTTATCGATTTTCCTAAAAATATCACATGTATAAAGCTAAGAGAAACGAATTCATCCGCCACCAAATGTAATACATTTGAGGAGATCAATATATATGATTTCTTAGGCATACTTTGTCAGACATTCGTCCATACAAGTTGTCCTAAGACTGGACAAACCGAAATCACTATTCCATCAATCCATCATAGACAATTTCTACCCAGGATTAACAGAACAACCATTGCACTTTACTTCGTCTTCAATTACCTTTATCAAAATTGATTTGCAATGCTTATGCCTATACAAAGTGGTTTTCAGATAATAAACCTGATCCTGGTCTCTCCGTATTGATAATGAAAATATAAAGTAGGCCAAAACTTTGATAGTCAGTTATTTAACTATCAAAGGAAACATTCGAACAACCAATGATACTATTTCAAAATGGAAATTCTATCGATCAAACATCAATCCATACTTATCCCTTTTAATTAATTTCTTAATAATTTATCCATTTCCCAATTTCTCGGTTCACCCTTCTCGTATCTTTTCCCAGATATTCTCAACTCGTTTGGCCTCTTATGATTTCTTGGAAACATTTATATATATTCATAATTCCTAATTTTCTATATTTATAAAATATATGTTATTAATTTCTGGAAAACTTTTCCATTTCTTATTTACACATCATTATTCTTCCACATTTATAAGTTCTTGGGTGTAAACTAGTAAATGAACAATTCCTAAGTATCAACCACGAAGGCCAAAACCAACATCCGTCGACACTCAGGAAGCCATTCAACTAGACTAATTTCCAGTTAGTTTCTAATTTTCTTAACTCCATTTCTTAATTTATTGTTAAATCATTGCTTACACAACTCTCAGATTCAGTTTACGAATCCATTTCTTTTATGAAAAACATTGATTATAACGATAACGTTATAATCCCTACTTCAAAAATATCTAACTTCAAATAGAACTTTTATTCCTTAATTTGAATGAATAAATAAACAATTAATTTATTAATTAATTAATAAATCTTGATTAGAAATTAGAAAGTAAATAGTACTTTCCCGAATTTGATATAATTGAATTTCATCGTATAACTCTCTTTGAAAATTCTCTATTTGATAACTCCCTTTCGAATAACCAATATTGGATTAACATTCCGAACTTCAGAATAATTTACCATTTTAAGTTAACTCAATTTCTTTTTTTGAGCATAACGGTTGTGTAGAGCGACTCTACACACCCGATTAGATAATACTAAAAATAACATATTCGGTCAACAAGCCTGACCGATAACATTAGTACAAGTCAACTCAATTTCTAAATTCTTTTTTGAATTTATCACTTCCAAATATTTACCAATTCCCTTTTATAACCATTCCAATTTGCAAAACGTTTGCTTCTAAATCATTATTCACTTTAAAATGTGAATATTATCCTTTTATAAAAATCTGGACTCGTTTTATCAATTCAAATCTTGATTTTTTTTATAAATACTATTAATGTCTAAAATTCCATTCATTTAGTTATTTTATAATCCACATCATATCTCATTCATAAGCTCAAGTCAACTTCTTATTAATTATATGTCTCTTGAATACATTTTCCATTATAAATTATTGGTTTTAAACCAAATATTAACCATCTTGTAAAATCCTGAATTATATAATATATAATTTATAAAAATAGATTATTTTTATAACATTCGACATCGTCGAATTCTAATTAAAAATCCTTATGGATTTATTTCAATTACGTTTATATTTTGAGCATCGAAATAAATTCCATCGTTTGCTTTTTAACGATTCCCAATTTCCCCTTTTATTATTCATTCTTGAATTTCCATTCTCGATTTATTCAATGATAATTATTACATTTTATTTATAAACATCATTTATAAATTTAACCACTAGTCTGTATTTTAAAAAAAGTTATTATTTTCTAACCCATTCGAAATCAGATTTCTATTTTACAAAAATGGATTTCTCCTTTTTTTTAAACCCAAATTCTTTCCCCATATATTTTTACGGTATTTAAATACCAATTATTTCAGGATCAATGTCATTCAACATCCCAAACACACAATAATCAACCATATATTATTTGTCATATAATACAATATAATATATGTAAGACAACAATATAATTGTTGAGGAATCCAGTTGGATCCCTTCAACCTTTTCCCTGCATCCACAAATGTTAATCAACATAAATAACATGAATTTTATATCAGTATGAAATACTCTGATAAACAGAATCAATATTTAATTAATGATTTATATATATAACTATATCTATAGTTTCAACCAATTAATCAGCAATTCATGCAAACAACCATCACACAACATTCAATCATTACTTATCAATATTAAACAACGTTTAAAATGTTATAAAACAAGATAAAGTTAGTGAGTTGACTCACATTGGTCGTTAATCACTGAATAACGATTAATGGTCGATGATTTGAATCAGGAATTTAACTCTACCAAAATTAGTAACGAGCTCCAAATAGTTCTAAACCAACTTCATAGCGTAGGCTATGTCCACATGATTCCAACGTGATAAACGGTTCGTAACTTTGACAACGTATGTGCGAGATATAACATTAACAAGTTTGTACATTATTAAATTTAATATAAACTTGGGCTCATCCTTTTTATTTCAGCTCACGTCCCAAGTACCCTACCCACTTTCCGCATTCCATCTTCCCCAAGATTTAAACTCCCTGTCGCTTGTAGCTTCTTCAACCATACTATTGCGTTATTTTGTTTTTTTTCTTTCTTGCGTTATATGTTTTTTCTAATAGTTTTCTTCCTTCACAAATATGAAACCAAATCCTCTATCTCTCAAAACTATATATCGCTCTGTACCCAACCAATCAGAGTTCCCCTTATTTCCACTTTTTGCAATTAAGTCCCCTTTATCTTTCTGATTTAATTGCAAAATGTGGAAACTAGAAGACTCTAATTGGTTGGGTACAGGGGGATATGGAATTTTGGGAACAGAGGATTTAATCCCCACAAATATAACCCACCTTTTCTGCTGAAGCTTCCCCAACATTTCCAAAGCTTCAACCCAGTGAACATGACCGTGCATCACCCCTTCCTAACATTCCCACATCCTTGTCAGACGTCTGTACTCTTTTTTTTTTTAATTTCCATGCGCCATGCATTGCCATCCTGACCGACACATCTTCATCATGCACACCGCTTTCCTAGTGCAAAGTTAACAATACCTCACCCAAACATCCTTGTTTCCACCCATGAACACACAACTCAATGCATTATCACACTCTCCTATGCATCTTTACCTGTCCTAATACTCCTCCCTTCCGTGTAAAATTATCAACTCAATGCATTATTATATGTGAAAAAGGTGCAGAATTTATTTGTAAACAGAATGGACTTTGTTTCATTAAGGAGGAGGGAAGAAGCATCGAGAGAGAACAAAATGAAAAGAAGGAATGTAGAAATGTAGCTTGCGGTCTGACTTCCCTTTCCCAAAGGTCACTCAAAAATTGAATTTCTATATTTTACCCAAAGCTGCTCTAGTTGTTCGCTAAGAAAGAAATAAAGCACCGGTTTTTAGCATATAATCATGGGGTCTGCATCTTTCATCAAAGTTATGTTGAAGAATTTCGATGTCTTAGTAGGGCCTCTAATTACGCTTGTTTATCCACTATATGCTTCTATGAGAGCTATAGAAACCAAATCTCCTACCGATAATTGACAATGGTTCACTTACTATGTTCTTTATTCTTTGAGTACATTAATTATTCGAGCTTACGTTTGTGAAAGTCATACAACTGCTGCCTTTTTGGCCATTAATTCGCAAAGTTTATGCTTACTTGTTGGTTAGTGTTACCATACTTTAGTGGAGCTGCATATGTTTATGAACGTTACGTAAAGCCATTGTTAGTGAATCAACAAACTGTAAATACTTGGTATGTGCCTAAAAAAATTAGTATTTTCAGTAAACCAGATGATGTTCTAGGCTCTAGCAGCAGTTGAGAAATATATTGAGGAAAATGGAACTGGTGCTTTGGAGAAGATCATAAAGAAGAAGGCTGAAAAGCACTCGAAGCCTAGCACAAAAGCGCCCAAAACAGAGAAGGCATCCAAGTTTCCTGAAAAGCTAATCAAACCAAGTGAAAAGGCACATAAGCCATAAGAAAAGGAAAAAACCGATAGAGAAGGAATCAAAACCAAGAAAAACAAATAAACGGGTGACTTTTGACTATGTAGCAGTAGAAAAGACAGCAGCAACAACTCAGAAAAGTGAAAGCCAACCATTTTTCAATAATTACAAGAACAATCACAACGTATTTGACGACCAAAGCTTGCGCCCTATCTTTGATGAGTATGATGATAATATCCTAATAGGGAGACGAATTCTTGGCAAAACAACTACTTTATGATATTTGATGATGAACATAGTCATAGTAATAGGAATTGAGAGGAGATTTTACTTGCTCTTCTTAGGATAGAACTCCGCTTTTCTCGTAAGCAACTGAAGTTAGTTTCTATGTTTTTGTCGATTTTTCGTAATATTGTGTATTTATATTTAATGTTCTTAGCATATTGACATGTTGTAGTCGGTTGACTGAGATCAGTTATATTTTGGTTTCAAAAAAAAAATAAAAAAAAATTGCGGTGTGAAGAAAATGTAGAGCAGGTAAAATATATATAGAGAGAAAAATGGATGTCTTCGCATGTGCGTGAGTGTGTGTGTGTGTGTGTGTGTGTGTGTATATATATCCAGAGCAACTTAGTCGCTAAGTAACACAGTACCATGAATTAAATGCACCAGTTGAACGGTATACGATAGAAGTATATTGAAAAGAAAGGACACGTGCATTGAATTGTTAAGGATTGTGGCAGACATGTGGTACGTATTTGGAGATACACTTTTGCTTAGCTTTTAAGTTTTAAGTTATAAAGTTTAGCGCACCCTGCTACAAAAATAAAAATACCATGCCATGCGAAGAGATATGCTGAGAAGTAAGTGTTAGAGAATATGCCAAGAGATATGCCAGAGAATATGCTGCAGAATAAAGAATGTGCTAGGAATATTCTAGAGAATAATTGACCCTATAAATATAGGGATTAACATTGTAATAGCTGTCAATTCATATTAATAAAAATGTAGCCATTTGATTGTTTACTATTTCATCTCTCTCTTCTCTCCGATCTAAATTTTGTCATGGTATCAGAGCAGGTTTAATTCGTGCGCACAATGCCACACTTATCCACGTCACCCAATATAAAGGTCCACGTGTTAGGCTCATGATATGCCACACGTGCGGGGACGTGTTGAGACAAGTCCCACATTGGGGAATTTGTAAAATGAATCCTGTATAACTATATAATGAGTTCACCATTCACATTGCCAATTGGTTTTGTGATAATTCGGGGTTCTCTAACATGGTATCAGAGCCAGGTCAAAGGGAGGAAAGAGATATGTATATATATATATATATATTAAAAAAAAAAAAAAGAGTCGGCAGTCCCTATAGCCAGTGCAACACCGTCAAGTGGTCTTCGCCTCCTCTGTTTCTGGCGATTTGGTTTTTCTACTGATTGAAGAGTATTGGGATGGAGTTTGTTTATGATGAAGGCTGTTTATGGTGATGAAGTATGGTGATTGTTAGCTGTTGTGGTAGTCAATGCTGTTGTTTTGTGTCTTTCAAAAAAAAAAAAAAAAAAAAAAAAAAAAAATCTTGCTGCTGCTTGCGGATTTTTTTTTTAGTTTGCCGTTTGTTGTGGCTATTCCCCCTGCTGATATATTCTTTTGCTGATGGATCTATTATGATAACAGCCAGTCATCTTCCATAAAATCTTGAGTGGTAGGTCCACTTTAAAAACCATTATTGAGTGGTAGGTCCACTTTAAAAACCATTATTGAGTGGTAGGTCCACTTTAAAAACCATTATTGAGTGGTAGATCCACTTTAAAAACCATTATTGAGTGGTAGGTCCACTTTAAAAACCGTTTGTTAAAAGATTGAAAAGTTGATGACGGCGTCTGAGGCGATGTTGAAGTAACAGTTTCTATTTGGCAAACTCACGATTTTCAGCATCGTGAGTTTGAGGGGGGGTGTTAGAGAATATGCCATGCGAAGAGATATGCTGAGAAATAAGTGTTAGAGAATATGCCAAGAGATATGCCAGAGAATATGCTGCAGAATAAAGAATGTGCTAGGAATATTCTAGAGAATAATTGACCCTATAAATATAGGGATTAACATTGTAATAGCTGTCAATTCATATTAATAAAAATGTAGCCATTTGATTGTTTACTGTTTCATCTCTCTCTTCTCTCCGATCTAAATTTTGTCATGTTAGAGAACCCCGAATTATCACAAAACCAATTGGCAATGTGAATGATGAACTCATTATATAGTTATACAGGATTCATTTTACAAATTCCCCAATGTGGGACTTATCTCAACACGTCCCCGCACGTGTGGCATATCATGAGCCTAACACGTGGACCTTTATATTGGGTGACGTGGATAAGTGTGGCATTGTACGCACGAATTAAACCTGCTCTGATACCATGACAAAATTTAGATCGGAGAGAAAAGAGAGATGAAACAGTAAACAATCAAATGGCTACATTTTTATTAATATGAATTGACAGCTATTACAATGTTAATCCCTATATTTATAGGGTCAATTATTCTTTAGAATATTCCTAGCACATTCTTTATTCTGCAGCATATTCTCTGGCATATCTCTTGGCATATTCTCTAACACTTATTTCTCAGCATATCTCTTCGCATGGCATATTCTCTAACAAATACCATTGTGACATGCAATGTGCCACGATCCCAAAGCCAGAATAAAATAGACAAGTTAGCTTATTTTGAATATAGGGTGTACATTACGTTAAACGAAAAGTGACTTATATTTCCAAAATAAAAATTACAGAAAAATTCTAAACGTCAATACAAACTCAACGGAACTTGTCTAACGTCTTGATTCGATTGTTTGCTCAAGTTACACACAAATATTCATTCACCACACAAAATAGCTGGGCGTTTTTGGCTACCGTGGTCACCTATAACATCAGATTGCCACGAAATTTGGTTTCGTGCAATGATATAACAATATGGATCTAATGAAACTAATTTCGTTGAAATCCGTAACTGTTTCAGAAACGACTATTTTCTAGGCTTAGATAAAATCAATAAAACATAAATTATATCCAAGACAATTCAATTTAATAATAATAAATTATCATATATATCCAAACAGAATATCATATAACTCCAGAATAAGCTAATACAGATTTATAACTTGACATTTCAAATCCAAGTTGCAAAAATGCTGAGTTGTCCCCTCTTTAAACGAAGAATTTTGATGACGAAACTGCTCTTCTTCTGTTCCTTTTTTTTTTCATATGTTCATGTTGCCTCGCAGTGTCACTGCGAGGTTCTAACACGTACCACGCAGTGGCACTGCGTGGTTTTCAAGATAACCACGCAGTCGCGCGTGGTTGCCTAAGATACCACGCAGTGCCACTGCGTGGTAGTGTAAGAATCTTGCAGTAGCACTACAAGGGAGGCTACTCTTGTCATGGTTCTACAAAATGGGAGGAGGAGGGGGGGGGGGGGGGGGGCTCAGAAAAACAACGGGATCTCTTATTTTTTTGAATTTAAGGGGCAACTCAGCAGTTTTGGAGGTTGGAATTAGAATTTGCCTTCAATCTTTCGTTGGGAAGGAGTTTTTGTCTATTAAGTTTGATTTTAAGGATCTAAGCTTAACGTTTACTCTTTTTTTTAGATTGATGCTAAGGGCACCTCGCTGGTGGCTAAGGGCACCCCGCTGGTGGCTAAGGGCCACCAGCACGACGGTAAACCGCCGACCGAACGAGGTTCGGTCGGTGGTTGTCCACCAATTAATCGGTGGACAATCGTCGGCCGAACCTCGTTCGGCCACCAACCGCAGACCGAAGGGCACGTTGGTGGCTCTTAGCCACCAGCGGGGTGCCCTTAGCTTAAACTCTTTTTTCATATTGTAAATATTTATGTAACCATGATCGTCTAGCCATAAAGATTTAGCAATGGCTAGACCAAATAATTCCAGTAACGTAATTTGTACTTCAAAAGGGATGTCAGTTTAATAAAAATAAGGGTATGTCTTTAATTTTCATTTAATTAATTTCGAAATTGTTAAACTACCAACACCTGATATAAAGCGTCAGAGACCAGATACAGAGTTACCATGTAGCAAGTGAGATAGTAATATACACAAGCGGTGCACTGTTTCAAAGCTTCCCTGCAGTTAACAAGGAAAAAAGAATTGCTAAATGGAAGTGCTTCTCCCACCTTCAATTGCATCTCTTCAGTAATTTCAAAGCTGCTTCAATTCAGTAACCCTGAAGCGCTCTTCTTTTATTTCAATATCTTCAAAGCCTGTGCCGGGTAAGTATCCCTTTGTTCCTTCTTTCTGAATTTGTTTATTTTGGTTCTTCACTTCTTCTCCGATTCACGTCTTTAAATAGGATCTAATACAGCCGTTTGTTGGTTTTGAACAATCATTCTTCCACCTTTTTCGTTTCAAATTATGCCGTTTTTGCTGGACGCGACCGTTTTTAGGGTTTCTGTCTTCTACATCTTATGAATGAATCGACAGGAATTTTTGATTTGAATAGTCAAAGTTCCGAAATAGACAATTGCGGATTTAACATTTCAGGAGGTGCGATTCGAATTATTAAAAGGTTGTGCGTTTTCGGCGATTCGCGATCTTTTCATCGATTTAGATCGGACGAAGTGCGATTCGATCTGAATGAAGATCCAAATTATACGATTTAACGATTTATGGCATATTAAGATAAATTATGAGCTTGATCTTCATGTACAAGTTAAATTTGGTTGCAGTGAAAGTGGGCAGAAGGTATAAATAAACAACTGGAAAGTTGTGTTGGAGTTCCAAGATTGCCCTAATTGTTTCTTATTACATTTGCATTTCCTCACATCCCCATTACTAAAATAAACCATTTAAGTTCACTTTCAACCTAGCTTTGTGCTGGTTTTGAGAATGTTTCATATCCTATGCTCATATGTTTTATGGTCTGTGCTTAAGATGATCTTCATTTAAGCACTTCCACTTAAGTTTGATATGATGGTTGTAAAATATACACTGTTCAAAGAATTAAGCAATTTGCTTAGAAAGTATATGAATCATAGAAAAGTTGGCATGTTCGTAAATTAGAACATGCTTATCACGATATGAAAAAACTTTTTTCACAGTCAACCTGGTGGTTAACTCTAGTTAGCTCTTTATTCAATGAATGATACTATATAAAATTTTCAATTATTTTCCTAAAACATGGAATCAACCATGTTTGTGACCTAACCCCCACCTCTCAAAAAATAAAAGATAAAAAATCATCACAAACAAACCACCACCACACAAAAAAAACCCTACGTTATTACTATTAATAATGAAAAAATAATAATTCTCCGTTACTAGTTCGTTTGTGTTACCATATTCTATTGAATTTTGAATACATCGAGTTTTCTGATGTGTGTGATATTCACTTGAGATGAGAGGCTACAATTTATATCTTTTGATTTTTATGACATTAAAGTAAATACTTAGGTGGAAGTGTCTACAATAGATCAAGTTGTATTTTGCGACTTATGATCTGGCTTTTATTAAAGGCTCTCTTAACTTACTTTTTGTAGGTTCTAGTTAGGCTTATTAGTATTTTATTACCGAACATTCTGATCAATTAAGTATTACTGTCAGTACATATTTCAACATACTAGTTATCTTAGTTGCCCTCCACATGCAAGCGTAGCTAATCTGTTTGGAAATTGCTATGTCTACAACGGTTGCTTAATTTTTGATCCAGTGGTTATGATAAGAATTTTTAGTACATAACATATGATACAATTAATTTTGATGGGGTAGAAGTGTTGGAATATTTTATTTATTTATTTTTTGCAAAGTTGATGTTGATAATCATAGATACCACAAAATGGACGGCTAAATCAGGGGTACAAAAAGGGATGTACTCCTCCCTGCCACCTACATACAAAAGAGGAGCTCCGCTACATCTTTGTCTCCATTTACAACCCTGTGATTTTCCAACTTTACACAATCCTTAATTGTATGGATTTCTGTTGAACGATCCTATAGCATTCCAAGTTCTAATCAATGGTCAAAATAAATGTTTTAATGGTTGATATTTCAACCTTACATTTTGAATATGCTAGAAGTTTTGAGATGATCTCGTGTTTTACTGACATGGAATTCATGTTGTAGATTAAACATCCTTAAAATTTCGTTTGATTTCGAATATTATAGCATTGAAAACCGTAAGGCTGTAATGGATCCTACTTTTGCTATCCTTCAATTCCTGTAAAATAATCTTTGAGTTTTATAACAACTTACTTTTTTTAACCATGTGTAAACATAGATAAACCTATACATCTATATAAAACAATGCATCATTAGTGTATTATATGTCAATAACGCTGGAATGCCTGAAGTGTTTTATTTTTTTTATTTTTTTTGGGGGTCAAAATATCAGGCATAGAAATAAACACTGTTGGGACCCTCTGAATTGCTGCCCCAATGTATCATTAGTGTATTATATGTCAATAACGCTGGAAGGCCCGAAGTTTTTTTTTTTTTTTTTGGGGTCAAAATATCAGGCATAGAAATAAACACTGTTGGGACCCTCTGGATTGCTGCTCTTTCTCTTTTATTTTTATCTTTAGCCTAATTTCCGTGACATTTAATTTTTTGCCTATGCTGACAATTAATTTGAAGAGGTTATCTGTGTTTGCACCGCACGTACTCACATCAAAGGATAAATGTCTATAACATACATTGGGAAATCTTGCTTCTATTGTTCTAAGAAACACTTTAGGAATTCTCTTGTTAAAAAGACAATTCCTAATTAAATTCCAGGAAGCATATATGTATGTGAAACATATATATTCTTACAGCTGTTTCTTTGACAGGTCTTGCATCCAACATAGCCTTGATTTGCTGCTTTTAATCTGGTACAATGGTTTCATTTGAGATGAACGATCGAAAAAGTAAGAATCTAGTTCAACCATGGTGCAGTATATATATATGTATATATATATATATATATATATATATGTATATATATATATGTATGTATGTATGTATGTATGTATGTATAGGTTAGCGTTCAATGGCACTCCAAATAGTGTAACACCCCTAAATGCCCCCTGATTTCCACCACATATCCCGTTTCTCTCTTCCTTCACTCGTTCTCTCACCTCCCACTAATATATATATATATATATATATATATTAGCGTTCAATGGCACTCCAAATAGTGTAGCACCCCTAAATGCTCCCTGATTTCCACCACATATCCCGTTTTTCTCTCCCTCCACTCGTTCTCTTACCTCCCACTAACTTATTTTAGTATAAATGCTTGGTTTATATGGGGGCAAATGTCTCACCATTTGGGATGTCATTGAACGCTCCTCATACATACATACATATATATATATATATATATATATATATATATATATATATATATATAGGAAAGTCTGTATAACCACAAAATGTTGACATAAATTTAGATACAAGCAATCTCAAACACTAGATTTCCCCCTGAATTCCACCTCACAGATAAAGATAAACAAATTCTATGGTCCAGATTTTGTGTCTCTAATTATGTGTTTAATTTTGTATTCCAATAGTCGTTCTCTCTCTCTCTCTCTCTCTCTCTCTATATATATATATATATATATATATATATATATATATATATATATATATATATAGGGAGCGGCTGTTGGGATACAAAATCAAGGACACAGATTATAAATCGTTGGATTTGTTTGTCTTTACATGAGAGGTGGAATTCAGGGGAAATCCAACGGTTGAGATTATTTATGTTTGATTTTGTGTCATTATTCTGTTTTCAAATAGACTTTCTATATATATATATATACACACACACACACACACACATATATATATATATATATATGGAAAGTCTATTTAGACACAATTGGTTACACAAAGAATCTTCACCATTGGATTGTCCTCTGAATTCCACCTTCCACATAAAGACAATGGTCTAGATCCTTTATGCATCAATTTGTGTTTAATTTTATGCTTAAATAGCCGGCCATATACATACATTTATATATATATATATACATACATTTACATATATATATATATATACATATATATATAGAGAGAGAGAGAGAGAGAAAGGAGCGTTCCGCTATACCTCTTATATTGCACGTGAACTCTCCCCCTTAATCTCCACCACCCATTTCCCCACTCATTCTCTCTCTTCTCACTAAGAAATAATATTGAAATGGAAAGAGAGAATGAGTGGGGAAATGGGTGGTGGAGATTAAGGGGGAGAGTTCACGTGCAATATAAGAGGTATAGCGGAACGCTCCTCATATATATATATATATATATATATATATATATATATATATATATAGATATATATATATATAGATAGATACATGTGTGTGTGTGCGTGCGCGAGCATGTTTTTGTTTGATTTTTTTTCTTTTTTCGAGCGTTGTCCTATTATCCTTGCTTTAGTTAGAAAAATCCATGAGATGTGTGTATCCATTATGTTATGCTATTTCATTTACCGCTTGCTAATTTGTATCATACTTTATTGTAGAAATTCATGAACAAGAATTTGTGTAAGGCATGTTTCAGCTTAACCATTCTCTTAGGTGTCAAGTAAAGTCCTTATGAACGATTTATTTGTTTATCAATGTAAAATTTGTTGTTTTTAATGTGGCATGATACGATGACTACAAAGGTAATTCAGTTACTAATATAAGACTCGGTTTACATGATAACTGAAATATGATGCAGAACCATGTGAGAAATGAAAAAGTAGCTTGAATCTGATGCAGAAGGGAACTAATATAAAAAAGTTTGACAATTAAGTCAGATGTATATTTTCCATGTGCATGTATTTGCCTCAATTTCTCATGTATGGCATTTAAGTAATTTAGAAATCATAAATCTTATTGAACTATCCTTACTAATGACACCTAACAATAGCCATGTATGTAACTGTCGTTTAGAAGATGCTTGAAACTTGAAAGCATGACTATAACATCTAGCGACAAAATGAGAGTTTTTTTTTTTAAGTTACTAAACATTGCAGTTAGTGGACACGATATTTTAATGGATTTGTATTAATTTATCTGGTTTCCTTCGGGACTTGATCCAAATAGCATACAAAAAAGTGTTATATATATACCACCAAGTTAATTTTGTGGAAAGCTGAGATAAAAATTAATAGTTTTTTAATATTTGGTCATTTGATATTAAAAAAGCACCGCGATATCTCATTTTACAGGTCATCTTCATTTTTGACCTATTACTGTCACAGCGTAGCAACAGTTTGAACCCTTCTATAAATAATTTTCACGTGTATGTAACTTATTTTAACATGTGAAATAGAAATCGGGCTTGGGCTTACTGGATTTGGTGTATTCTTTTCGTTTCTTGGAATTGTTTTCTTTTTTGACAAGGGACTTCTAGCTATGGGTAATGTAAGTGTTGCCTTTCTATCAATTTACTTATATACGAATACTGCAAGAAAATTTACTCAGTGCACTCACCTGAAGTCTTGTTTTGTTTTCTTGTTAGATACTCTTCATTTCAGGAGTTATGTTAACAATTGGACTGAAATCTACTATGCAGTTC
Source organism: Allium sativum (assembly GCA_030737875.1). Lineage (NCBI taxonomy): Eukaryota > Viridiplantae > Streptophyta > Magnoliopsida > Asparagales > Amaryllidaceae > Allium > Allium sativum. The sequence goes on along the minus strand of CM060913.1, from coordinate 469,832,192 downwards.
TTTGTAAAGCCTAAAAATTACAAGGTTCATTTGTCCCAAATCTACATGTCGGCGTTTCATTTTAGGCATGTTGTCTCACAGATAAATGTATTGCATGTTTGACAGGGTACAATTTCATTTGGGATTGGCTTTTTCTTAGTTCTCATTGGTTGGGCTGTTACTGGCATGATATTAGAGTCGTATGGTTTTATTGTGCTATTCAGGTATATGATTCCCATGTTGGTGTGCACAATATTTTTGCTACATGGCTTCTAAGTTCACTCACAAATAAGTGTACCGCCACCGATCACCATGCATCACTCAAGAGCTTCATTTAACTTTTGCTTGCTTGATAAGTTCTGAGCAACAGGTGGTCGTTGTGGTGGTGGTGTTATTTCTTCTTTCATATTTTAATATTATTTCTTACTAAATTTGTTGGTCCTATGCAATAGTGGCTTTTGGCCTACTTTAGCTGTTTTCATGCAAAGGATACCTATTCTTGGCTGGATAACAAGGCAACCTTTTGTGACAGGGGTAAGGAAGTGATTTATCTTTTTTTTTTGTTGTTGTTGTTGTTGTGTGTGGGTGGGTGGGTGGGGGGGGGGGGTGCGCTTTGCATTATCCTTTTTTTTTTTGTTACTTAACTATTTCTATATGACATCATCTGCTTTGCATTATTCTATTTTTTGGTGTTACATCAGATTTTTTCACACTTATTGTGTTCTACAGCTATTTGAACGGTACAGAGGCAAAAGAGTACCTGTGTAGCAATCATCTCCTAGAAAAATTTCTTTCCATGATGGCATTCTTCATATAAACATTGATGTCAGCCTGTTATATGTTTGCTAGTTCCGCTTATACTCAGCTAACAGTTCATTCAATGCAATTTTCATGTGGTGTAAAAACAGGAGTTGTTAGCTTTATAGTCTGATACATCAAAGTGACAATGCTACTGTTGTGCTGTGATAGTTTTGATAGTTTGGCACTGATGTGTTAGATATGTGTGGAAAATTGATTGTAATATTTGTGAGTTGTAATAGCAGAAGGTAGACGGTGATCTTCGTTCATAGTCAAATTTGATCGAATTATTCTCATGCCCTGAAAATCAGCTTAGTAGCTCCTAATTCTTGTTGACTATTGTTTAAATGATCTGATCATAGCTGTCTATCAGGAGAGTGTCTGGTTTAATAATTTGTTTTTCTTGAATTTTTTATGTACGTATTTTAATTTTTGTAACCTTTTCTTTCTTTCTTATTGTTTTCGGGCATACATTGTGTTGAAATTGATGATTCAAATATTTGTAGGGAAGGAACAATTGATTGTCAATCATGTAATTGGCTCCTATATAGAATAACTTGGGTGACAAGTTTACTTGAAAGTCAAGAAAACTTAGGTGCTAGGTTTATTTGGAGGTCAAGAAAACTTTGGTGCTAAGTTTACTTGAAGGTCAAGAAATCCCTCTATATAAATAGAGGTCATGTTATTGTATGAAGAAAGCAATCCACCATTAATCTTCTCTATTATAATCTTCCATCTCTTTTATGTACTCATTTCTTCATTGAGAAATAAAAGTTGGGTCTCCGTGGACGTAAGATATTCATATCCGAATCACGTTAAATCTTCTGTGTCTTTTTTTGTTTTTGTTTTTCGTGAGATTTCATAATTATTTTGTTATACTCCATTGACATCTAAATAAACAATACTAGATTCTCATCAAAATTCCGCATAAATCACTACAGTTTGATATCAGAGCTGGTGTTATTGTTTTTATTTGAATATTAATGACTACTTCTAGTAAGTCTGTTGGAAGATCTGACATCAATTATGGAGTAACACGTTTTGACGGAAAAGGAGATTTTGGTGCTTGGAAGATAAAGATGGAGGCCGTATTGAAAAAGAGAAGACTTTTAAAGTTGTTTCTATGCCTGAGAAATTGAAAGATGTTGATGCAGCTGAATTGGAGGAAATGGAAGACTTAAGCTCTCACAACAATTCAGTTGAGTCTTTCAGATGGAGTCCTTAGATAATTTTCTCTGAAGAAGACGGCGAAAGAACTATGTGATGCATTATCATATGCATATCAAGACAAGTCTCTCACAAATTGGATTATTCTACAACAACAACTTTATTCGTTCAAGATGAAGCCTGGAGCCAATCTTATAAAGCATGTAGATGCCTTGACCACTTTAGTTATGAACCTGAAGGCAGCAGATGTTGATATTACTGATGAGGCTCAAGTTGTGATCCTTCTGTGTTCCTTGCCTAAAGAATATACTGCTTTTGTCAATTCCATGATTTATGACCGCAGTAAAATAGCCTTTCTGATGTAAAGGCTGATCTTCATAATGAAGTGCTAAGAGGTAGATTGACGAGCACTAGCATTGATAGTGATACCGAAGGCTTATCTGTTTAGAGAGGTAGAAGTTAAAGCAAGTCAAAGAAAGATGAAGAACAGAATTCTTCGAGGTCCCAGTCTAGGGGGCCTAAGAAATTGACTTGCCATTATTGTAAGAAGCCCGGACACTTTGTTGCACAATGTCTCAAGATTGAAGGAAGAAGAAAAGACTCAAAGCAAGCTTCAGCCTCTACAACGGAGAAATCAGATACAGAGAGTGACACTGACGTGTTTACAGCTTCTAGCTCTTCTGGGAAGAGCACCCTATGGTTGATTGATTCTGGCGCATCCTATCATATGACACATGATAGGAACTCTTTTTCCACTTACCGTGAGATTGATGGAGGAGAAGTTCTGATGGGCAATGATGCTTCTTGCCGTATGGTTGGTGTTGGTAGTATTAAGATCAGGATGTTTGACGTTGTTATTCGAACCATTACTGATGTTAGGCATGTACCTGATTTAAGAAGGAGCTTGATTTCTGTTGGGGCGTTGAGTAGACTTGGACTAAAGATTGTAATTGAAGAAGAGAAAATGAAAATATCTAAGGGTTCCATGATCGTTATGAAAGGAGTGAGGGCAGGAAATCTCTATTTACTAAAGGGCACTACTCTAGTTGATGAATTAGCTTCAGTTGCTTCAGCCGATTCAGATTCCTCTAGATTGTGGCACTTGTGGATGGGCCGTATTGGCGAGCGCAACATGAATGAGCTAAGAAAGCGAGGTTTGATTGACGGAGTTCGGCATTCAAAGCTTGGTTTTTGTGAAGAGTGTGTTCTTGGTGAGCAGACGAAGATTTCTTTTGGTGTTGGTGAGCATAAGGCAAAAGCTATTTTGGATTATGTTCACACGGATGTTTCGGGACCTTCCCCTTGCCCATCCTTGGGTGGAGCCAGGTATTTTGTTTCATTTATAGACGATTTCTCTCGTAAAGTTTCGGTATACTTTTTAAAGTCCAAAAGTGAAACCTTTACTAGATTTCGTAAATGGAAATCCATGGTGGAGAAGCAGTCAGAGAAGAAGTTGAAAGTTCTCCATTCAGATAATGGCGGTGAATTCGTATCATAGGAATTCATCGATTATTGTGAGTCCGAAGGCATTAAGAGGCATTACACCACATCAGGCGACCCCCAGTCCAATGGAGTTGCAGAAGGATGAATTAGACATTGTTGGAGAGAACTGGGTGCCTCAGATTGACTACTAAGTTAAAGAAGGGATTTTGGGCTGAAGCTTTATCTATGGCGGCTTTCCTCATCAACCGCACATCTTCTACTGCCATAGACATAAAGATCCCTGAAGAAGTATGGAAAGGAGAGTTTGTTAGCTATTCATTCCTCAAGGTATTTGGTTGTCCATCTTATGTGCATGAGAGTCGAGGAAAGCTGAAACCTAGAGCTCGCATGTAATGACCCGAAAATCCGGTTCAATTTGAGCTGACTAAATAACACAAGTCCAACCCCAAATTGCACTGAAAATTCAAGAAATTAATAGAAAGAAGATAGAGGGTGAGGATAGATAAGGTAGAACTAGTAGAATAGAAGAAGAAGACGAACATCATCATCAAAGTAAACACGAATCTCACGGCAGAACGAATAAAATATAACATAACTTTTGAAATACAAACAATATATGTAAACAATAACATTTCAGAGTACAACACTTACAACAACAGCGGAAATAATAATAGCTATAGAATCCTGAAGCCTCCTGCTTCAAGCTCTTCCAGTATATCTGTAAATCCCGACTACTTGACTGCCCGTACAAATTTAGGCACCCAAGAGTTTAGGGAAACCAAATAAACTCCGGTTCAGTCATGGACTGGTGTGAGTAAACTCAAATCATTTTAACAGGTATATGATATCTCATAAGACCACGCGGTGAATACGGAAAGGGTTTTTCCCTTATGAGAATCCAACATCTTTGAAAAGCAGTATCACTGGTATTATAATAATGTCTAAATACAATTAGATATCAATCTAGCAGAAACGCTTTCATCTCACGTTCTACATATATAGTATACAATCAAAATCGCAAGCACGTATTGGATTATGGATTTCCAACTATGACAAGGTATGGAACCACCTTCCGATCAGTGTACTCTAGGAACGATACACTGGAGTTCAACAAGAACATCTTGCAACTCAGCCACACATGACCGACCACTCATTTCGCTTGAGTGTATCGAATGTACATCACCAACAGTTGGGATCAGCAACCGTTTCCCGTATATATATGGGACAGCATTGATAGATTAAAGAAGCAAATGAATATTCTCTAGATAGGTGATTATACACCCTACTTCGGTGCGACCGACTTAGCCATGCTGCCTGCCCGATTTCTGTCATTTACCGGTTGATGAGGCTAGAAACTACGCTTATCTATCTTTCATTGATAGCACGATTACTTTGAATGCCACATTATCAGATCCGTTAATCATTAGTTGGATCTGCACAAATAGATTCTGGATATTATGCGAAGGGAATAAATCCGTTGGCCACCATATATATTTGTACAGTCCAACTCTTTCGATCATTGGAAATACTCTGTCAGACACTCGTCCATATACGCTCGTTTTGGGACTGAACGAAACCGAAGGCACTATTCAATACATCCATCTTAGTCACTGTTATCTAAGACTTATACAACAGCCCTTGCACTTTACTCCGTCTTCAATTTTCTTTGGCATATTCGCAACGCTTATGCCAATACAGAGTGGTTCTTTGGATAAGAATCCAACCGGTCTCTCCATATCAACAACGTAAATATGGTCAAAACTTGATAGTCTGTGATTTAACTATCAATGAAAACATGTCGGTGTACAAACAACGATCTAAATTCCAAATGGAATTATCGATCCAATCATCAACCATATATATATGTATATATATATATATATATTCATATTTCCTTATTTTCTAAAATTAGAAAATATATGTTTTCAACATTGGAAAACATTTCCAATCCTCATTTACGCATCACTACCATTCCACAACTATTAGTCCCTAACTGTAAACTAGTAAGAGAACAATTCTCTAAGTATAAACCCCGAAGGCCGAAACCAACATCAGATCGATACTCAGAAAACTATTCAACCTACTAATCTCTAGTCAGTTTCTAATTTTTGTTTAACTTCACTTCTTATTTTCTATATTCGATTAACCCCTTTTGATAAACTACGTTTGATTAACTCCTTTTGATAAACTACGTTTGATTAACTCCTTTTGATAAACTACGTTTTCCGTTACAACTATTTCCCTTTTTTAACGTTTACTTACCGTTACAAATATTTCCTATTTACAACTTCTATTTACCGTTACAAATATTTCCTATTTACAACTTCTATTTACCGTTACAAATATTTCCTATTTACAATTTTTATTTACCGTTACAAATATTTCCTATTTACAACTTCTATTTACCGTTACAAATATTTCTTATTTACAACTTCTATTTACCGTTACAAATATTTCCTATTTACAACGGTTTATTTATCTTCTAAATAAATATTCCTTATTTCTATTTATTTTTCTAAATAAATATTCTCCTTTTCAATTCTATTTATTTTTTAAATAAATATCCCTTTTGTAAAACTCTATTTGTTTTATAAATAATTTCCTTTTATAAAACCGTGTTCGATTTATAAATAATTATTATTTTTATAAAATCCTGTGATTTTATAAAATTCCTTTATTTCAATATACATTGAAATATTCCATTTCACAACTCAGGGTTTCTTATGATATGTAAAATATCGAATAACAATGATTAATATCATTCTAACACACATAATCCAGAACAGATTATATAACACATCATATAACACAATATATGGAAACAGTAAAATAATTGTTGAGGAATCCAGTCGGATTCCTCCAACCTGTCTCCCTGCATCCACAGATGTTACCCAATATAATATATATCATATTTCATTTTGAAATGAAATATCCTGCTGTACAGCACCATATTGGATTAACAGTACATAGATTAACTATAACTACGTTTTCAATCAAATCTATTTAACAGTCCAGTTTAACAATCAATATACAGCAGTCAATTAATAAAGTAAAATTTATATTAAAATATAAATTGAGGAGAGTTGGTGAGTTTTACTCACATTGGACGATCATCGTTAATAACGGTAACCATCGCTTGATTTGAATGGACAATTTATTTTGCTATAAATTGTAATGAGCTTCGATGGACTTCCGGTCAGTTCCAGTTTGTAGTCCTCGTTCATACGATCCCAAAGGATCCGACGGTTTGAAATTCATGTTGACATCGGCCCAGCCTCACACTTGAAAAGTCTGACCCGTTTCCATTCCATGTAACATTCATGAACCCCTTTCCTGTATAGAGCCTCCCCTCCATTTCTTTGTTTATTTATTTCTTTCTTGGCCCATTTTGAGAACCCGGCCCCCTTTTACTTACTGTAAAGCCCACGCACCATTTTTCTACTTCTTCTCTACTCTGACCAATACGACCCCATATATATATATATATATATATATATTCTTCTTCGGTCTTCACTTTTCAATTTGGCCCAATACCCTTTTATAAACCCACGTTTCTCCTTTTATACAAACTTGCATGCCCCTCTAATGACACACGCACCCCAGGCACCTCACGACACTTCACTTCTTCTCAAATATACTTGGCGCGAGCAGCTCCTGTCCATCCATATTGGGCTTCTCAGCAAAGCTTTTCGTGTTACAGCAGGCTCCCATTTCCCTTTTGTATTCCCATTTGTTTTGTACTCCCTTCGCACTCCATTTTTACTGATAAAAGAAACCCCTCCCAGTAATGCACGTGCCAACTCCACTGTGTAACTCCATTGACAATGAGACAAACCCACACACTATCACATATCACCCTCACCGTTAACACTTCCTCATTGCCTCCACGAATCCGACACCGTTCACACCCACGACAAGTACACAGTACCGCCCTTAAGCATCACGGAAACCCAACATTTTATCGATCCCTTCATTCCCCAAATACTTCACGATACCCCAAAAACCCATCACCAGTATGCTTTACTTCCTGCAAACCTTCACATACTGTCTTGACCATAACATCAGTCCACTCCCCTCTTTCACGCCCTTCATGTAAGCATTTCGTTCCCACTTATTTTCATTTTTTTTACTTCTGTCTGTTCAAAATAAACAGCACACCCCCTTTGAACTTACACTTGTCGATTCCTTTCTTAAATGGTTCAGCAACATCTTTTACACCTCACGACAGCTCTACTTCGAGCATGAATTTCCCCCCACCTGCATTGTTTCCTTCTACGAAGAAACTGCTTCCACAATCCTTGTTCAAAAACAACTACACCCCTCCTACTAAATCATTCCATTCACGCCAAGCTTCAGGCATGCACGTTTCAGCATGGAGAAACTCACCTCGACTCTACTGCTCACGCTCCCCCTATAACTCCGATCTGAAACCCCCAGTCACGGCGCCTTACTGTCGACAGCTACCACCCTGATATCCACGCACCTCGAAGCCACCCTCTGCCTTGAAATCGCCTTGCGCAACTCCAGATCTCCACCGAAGTACTGATGTCGAGCTCACCGCGTTCAACAGCTAATTCCAGCGACGACAGACCAAATCGAATCCAACAATACCCCTATCGAGATGTAGAGAAACTCAAGGGGAATTCAAAGATGTTTACTTTGGAATTTTCAGATTTAATTTGGATTTGTTTGGTTTATTTGGAGATCTCGATTTTTCTGGAGAAAGAAGATAGAAGCGGCTCAAAAATGATCGGTTGACTGGAGAATGAAATAGGTTTTAAGGAGTTGTTTTAAGTGTTATTTATAGAGGAGGGATTACTTCACGGTTAAGTGGTAGGTAGAACATATGGATTTGATGAAGGCCACGTTAGACAAAGTAACCAGTGGCTGAGGAAGATTAACAACATATATTTTAAATTATAAAGCTTCGAACACCCTATTTCATAAAATTATGTTTACGTCCGAGATGCTAACGACAGAAATAACAATACCATCGTGACGAGCGAGGTGTCCCGACTCCAGAAATATAATAATATCAGTAGACGGACTCATATCTTGAAACTTCAAAATGTTGATTTCTGGGTGCGAAACACTTCAAATAAAAAGTTGCTTATTTAATTAATTAAAAATTACAGTAAAATTCTAAAAATTAAATTATCGTTATCTCTCAAAAGAACCTTGTCTAAATTCAAACCCGATCTCTAGTTATATCGAATAAACCGTTACCGTCGATAAACGGATTCTATAGCGACTATTTTAAAATTTGATTTGGACATATCTCAAAATCTACTCGATGAAATCCCGATTTTCCTCTTCCATTAGAAAAATATACTTCACCAGCTCCTGACGTTTCTTGTTTCACAGAAATCCGATTTAAAACGGCTTCTGTATATCCAGTTGAAGTTCGAATAGCCAAATCGCGAACTACAGCGCCATTTCGAGCTCGATTTTAATTATAATATAATTATACGTTCTAACGTCGTCGATTAAATAATATATTCGTTATTTAAATAATTAAATAAGTTAATTATTACACCGTCAAATATCCGGGTCATTACATTCTTCCCCACTTAAAATAATTTCGTCCTCGAAATTGCTAAGTTAGAGGACGACCCTATCTACTGGGTAAAATTTTATCTGTTTACCTCTTATCTCCGGTTTCAACTGAACCAATTAATATCGACTAAAATATTAATTCATTCCGACTAACTAAATTTTCAAAAATTCTGAAAATTTTCTAACGCTTAAATTTTTCGGAAAATTTCGCCATAACCTCCTTTGTACAGCCCTATCGGTAAAACCACAACTCGCCTCTCTAGGCCTTCTCCAACCCAAAAGAAAATCAAATAGCCAAGCGGCTTGCCAATTCGGCTCATAAAATTTCCACTCATATGAAATATAAACTTGTACCTTTTTCTTGACCATATCATTATACCATTCCCATTGGTTATCAACTTAACATATACCAATGTCATTCCAATCCATCTCCTGTCAGTTTTTATCCTCAAACTCAAGCAATTGCTTATACTCAAGTCAAATTCCATTTCAAACTTAAGTACAATTCTTGATTCCAAATCCTTATAAAATCAATCAACTTACTCGATATCATCCTAATATAATTCTATATTATATATAACCTTGTCCAAGTTTAATTCAAATTTATTTATTCACTTTTACTATTCTAATCCATTTAACTTCATAAGTTAAATCTTAATTCCAGAATTTATATTCCTAGGTTTATTTCAAATCAATTTGAAACCATAATACCAATTCAAAACCTTTGAATTTCTAAACACTTGTTTTCCTTAAATAATTCAAAAACACAACCTTTGGTAGTAATCCATCACTTAGAACTCGAAAATGAACACTGATGATGTGGCCACACTCATCAGGGTTATCTCCCAGTTTATCGAAGTGAGTTCGATACTATAACACTTTCAAATTTGAAAACATTTTCAAAATCTCCCAGGAACTTAAAATTTTTATTATTTTAATTCCTAATTCTGATATAAATTCAGATTAAATTCATCTTATTTCATATACTTTACTTATATGAATTCTGATCAGTTATTTATAACCATTCCACTTTTTTTATAATTTCTTTTGATTATACTAACAACCAATACAAGCAATTTTACTATGTTAATTTCAAAGCATATCATGTTGGTTCATCGTATTCGAATGTTTAGAAACCCCTATCGATATTGTGGTGCCCCACTATCGACCAGAATTCATAAGCCACTCAACCAATAAAGCTCCACAATATAAAACAATTTTTTTTATCAAATAACAAATACGTTCACTCGTATATATACCCTCAACTCAATCTAGGATATTACTAATCCCATCTCTACTGAGTTACGCCACAGAGCCAAGGTAATTCACTTAACCTCGCTCTGATACTAACTGTAATGACCCGAAAATCCGGTCAATTTGAGCTGACTAAATAACACAAGTCCAACCCCAAATTGCACTAAAAATTCAAGAAATTAATAGAAAGAAGATAGAGGGTGAGGATAGATAAGGTAGAACTAGTAGAATAGAAGAAGAAGAACATCATCATCAGAGTAAACACGAATCTCACGGCGGAACGAATAAAATATAACATAACTTTTGAAATACAAACAATATATGTATACAATAACATTTCAGAGTACAACACTTACAACAACAACGGAAATAATAATAGCTATAGAATCCTGAAGCCTCCTGCTTCAAGCTCTTCCAGTATATCTGTAAATCCCGACTACTTGACTGCCCGTACAAATTTAGGCACCCAAGAGTTTAGGGAAACAAAACAAATAAACTCCGGGTCAGTCATGAACTGGTGTGAGTAAACTCAAATCATTTTAACATGTATATGATATCTCATAAGACCACGCCGTGAATACAGAATGGGTTTTTCCCTTATGAGAATCCAACATCTTTGAAAAGAAGTATCACTGGTATTATAATAATGTCTAAATACAATTAGATATTAATCTAGCAGAAACGCTTTCATCTCACGTTCTACATATATAGTATACAATCAAAATCGCAAGCACGTATTGGATTATGGATTTCCAACTATGACAAGGTATGGAACCACCTTCCGATCAGTGTACTCTAGGAACGATACACTGGAGTTCAACAAGAACATCTTGCAACTCAGCCACACATGACCGACCATTCATCTCGCTTGAGTGTATCGAATGTACATCACCAACGGTTGGGATCAGCAACCGTTTCCCGTATATATATGGGACCACATTGATATATTAAAGAAGCAAATGAATATTCTCTAGATAGGTGATTATACATCCTACTTCGGTGCGACCGACTTAGCCATGCTGCCTGCCCGATTTCTGTCATTTACCGGTTGATGAGGCTAGAAACTATGCTTATCTATCTTTCATTGATAGCACGATTACTTTGAATGCCACATTATCAGATCCGTTAATCATTAGTTGGATCTGCACAAATAGATTCTGGATATTATGCAAAGGGAATAAATCCGTTGGCCACCATATATATATATATTTGTACAGTCCAACTCTTTCGATCATTGGAAATACTCTGTCAGACACTCGTCCATATACGCTCGTTCTGGGACTGAACGAAACTGAAGGCACTATTCAGTACATCCATCTTAGTCACTGTTATCTAAGACTTATACAACAGCCCTTGCACTTTACTCCGTCTTCAATTTTCTTTGGCATATTCGCAACGCTTATGCCAATACAGAGTGGTTCTTTGGATAAGAATCCAACTGGTCTCTCCATATCAACAACGTAAATATGGTCAAAACTTTATAGTCTGTGATTTAACTATCAACGAAAACATGTCAGTGTACAAACAACGATCTAAATTCCAAATGGAATTATCGATCCAATCATCAACCATATATATATATATATATATATATATATTCATATTTCCTTATTTTCTAAAATTAGAAAATATATGTTTTCAACATTGGAAAACATTTCCAATCCTCATTTACGCATCACTACCATTCCACAACTATTAGTCCCTAATTGTAAACTAGTAAGAGAACAATTCTCTAAGTATAAACCCCGAAGGCCGAAACCAACATCAGATCGATACTCAGAAAACTATTCAACCTACTAAACTCTAGTCAGTTTCTAATTTTTGTTTAACTTCACTTCTTAATTTCTATATTCGATTAACCCCTTTTGATAAACTACGTTTGATTAACTCCTTTTGATAAACTACGTTTGATTAACTCCTTTTGATAAACTACGTTTGATTAACTCCTTTTGATAAACTACGTTTTCCGTTACAACTATTTCCCTTTTTTAACGTTTACTTACCGTTACAAATATTTTATATTTACAACTTCTATTTACCGTTACAAATATTTCCAATTTACAACTTCTATTTATCGTTACAAATATTTCCTATTTACAACTTCTATTTACCGTTACAAATATTCCTATTTACAACTTCTATTTACCGTTACAAATATTTCCTATTTACAACTTCTATTTACCGTTACAAATATTTCCTATTTACAACGGTTTATTTATCTTCTAAATAAATATTCCTTATTTCTATTTATTTTTCTAAATAAATATTCTTCTTTTCAATTCTATTTATTTTCTAAATAAATATCCCTTTTATAAAACTCTATTTGTTTTATAAATAATTTCCTTTTATAAAACCGTGTTCGATTTATAAATAATTATTATTTTTATAAAATCCTGTGATTTTATAAAATTCCTTTATTTCAATATACATTGAAATATTCCATTTCACAACTCAGGGTTTCTTATGATATGTAAAAAATCGAATAACAATGATTAATATCATTCTAACACACATAATCCAGAACAGATTATATAACACATCATATAACACAATATATGAAAACAGTAAAATAATTGTTGAGGAATCCAGTCGGATTCCTCCAACCTGTCTCCCTGCATCCACAGATGTTACCCAATATAATATATATCATATTTCATTTTGAAATGAAATATCCTGCTGTACAGAACCTATTTGATTAACAGTACATAGATTAACTATAACTACGTTTTCAATCAAATCTATTTAACAGTCCAGTTTAACAATCAATATGCAACAGTCAATTAATAAAGTACAATTTATATTAAAATATAAATTGAGGAGAGTTGGTGAGTTTTACTCACATTGGACAATCATCGTTAATAACGGTAACCATCGCTTGATTTGAACGGACAATTTATTTTGCTATAAATTGTAACGAGCTTCGATGGACTTCCGGTCAGTTCCAGTTTGTAGTCCTCGTCCATACGATCCCAAAGGATCCGACGGTTTGAAATTCATATTGACATCGGCCCAGCCTCACACTTGAAAAGTCTGACCCGTTTCCATTCCATGTAACATTCATGAACCCCTTTCCTGTATAGAGCCTCCCCTCCTTTTCTTTGTTTATTTATTTCTTTCTTGGCCCATTTTGAGAACCCGGCCCCTTTTACTTACTATAAAGCCCACGCACCGTTTTTCTACTTCTTCTCTACTCTGACCAATATGCCCCCATATATATATATATATATATATATATATATATATTTCTTCTTCGGGCTTCACTTTTCAATTTGGCCTAATACCCTTTTATAAACCCACGTTTCTCCTTTTATAAAAACTTGCATGCCCCTCTAATGACACACGCACCCCAGGCACCTCACGACACTTCACTTCTTCTCAAATATACTTGGCGCGAGCAGCTCCTGTCCATCCATATTGGGCTTCTCAGCAAAGCTTTTCGTGTTACAGCAGGCTCCCATTTCCCTTTTGTATTCCCATTTGTTTTGTACTCCCTTCGCACTCCATTTTTACTGATAAAAGAAACCCCTCCCAGTAATGCACGTGCCAACTCCACTGTGTAACTCCATTGACAATGAGACAAACCCACACACTATCACATATCACCCTCACCGTTAACACTTCCTCATTGCCTCCACGAATCCGACACCGTTCACACCCACGACAAGTACACAGTACCGCCCTTAAGCATCACGGAAACCCAACATTTTATTGATCCCTTCATTCCCCAAATACTTCACGATACCCCAAAAACCCATCACCAGTATGCTTTACTTCCTGCAAACCTTCACATACTGTCATGACCATAACATCAGTCCACTCCCCTCTTTCACGCCCTTCATGTAAGCATTTCGTTCCCACTTATTTTCATATTTTTTTTAACTTCTGTCTGTTCAAAATAAACAGCACACCCCCTTTGAACTTACACTTGTCGATTCCTTTCTTAAATGGTTCAGCAACATCTTTTACACCTCATGGCAGCTCTACTTCGAGCATGAATTTCCCCCCACCTGCTTTGTTTCCTTCTACGAAGAAACTGCTTCCACAATCCTTGTTCAAAAACAACTACACCCCTCCTACTAAATCATTCCATTCACGCCAAGCTTCAGGCATGCACGTTTCAGCATGGAGAAACTCACCTCGACTCTACTGCTCACGCTCCCCTTATAACTCCGATCTGAAACCCCCAGTCACGGCGCCTTACTGTCGACAGCTACCACCCTGATATCCACGCACCTCGAAGCCACCCTCTGCCTTGAAATCGCCTTGCGCAACTCCAGATCTCCACCGAAGTACTGATGTCGAGCTCACCGAGTTCAACAGCTAATTCCAGCGACGACAGACCAAATCGAACCCAACAATACCCCTATCGAGATGTAGAGAAACTCGAGGGGAATTCAAAGATGTTTACTTTGAAATTTTCAGATTTAATTTGGATTTGTTTGGTTTATTTGGAGATCTCGATTTTTCTGGAGAAAGAAGATAGAAGCGGCTCAAAAATGATCGGTTGACTGGAGAATGAAATAAGTTTTAAGGAAGTTGTTTTAAGTGTTATTTATAGAGGAGGGATTACTTCACGGTTAAGTGGTAGGTAGAACATATGGGTTTATGAAGGCCACGTTAGACAAAGTAACCAGTGGCTGAGGAAGATTAACAACATATATTTTAAATTATAAAGCTTCGAACACCCTATTTCATAAAATTATGTTTACGTCCGAGATGCTAACGACAGAAATAACAATACCATCGTGACGAGCAAGGTGTCCCGACTCCAAAAATATAATAATATCAGTAGACGGACTCATATTTTGAAACTTCAAAATGTTGATTTCAGGGTGCGAAACACTTCAAATAAAAAGTTGCTTATTTAATTAATTAAAAATTACAGTAAAATTCTAAAAATTAAATTATCGTTATCTCTCAAAAGAACCTTGTCTAAATTCAAACCCGATCTTTAGTTATATCGAATAAACCGTTACCGTCGATAAACGGATTCTATAGCGACTATTTTAAAATTTGATTTGGACATATCTCAAAATCTACTCGATGAAACCCCGATTTTCCTCTTCCATTAGAAAAATATACTTCACCATCTCCTGACGTTTCTTGTTTCACAGAAATCCGATTTAAAACGGCTTCTGTATATCCAGTTGAAGTTCGAATAGCCAAATCGCGAACTGCAGCGCCATTTCGAGCTCGATTTTAATTATAATATAATTATACGTTCTAACATCGTCGATTAAATAATATATTCGTTATTTAAATAATTAAATAAGTTAATTATTACACCGTCAAATATCCGGGTCATTACATCGCAAGTGTATCTTTCTAGGTTATAGAAGAGGAGTAAAAGGATATAGGTAGTGGTGTCCTATTAGCAAGAAACTTATTTTAAGCAGGCATGTAACTTTTGATGAGAAGGCTATGTTGAAGCTGGAGCCTTCCTCATCGGATGATGATGAGTGGACATGTGAAGAATACCAAACACAAAGCAAATCATCTGTTGATCCTTTCCATAGACGTTCAAATAGCGTTTCCGATGACGTCGTGGTTGATGAGGATAGTATGGATACTGGCACAGAAGATCAAACTCAAGGTAGAGCTCATACAGAGACCAGGCCTGTTAGAGAAGGAAGAAAGCCCAGATGGATTGATGAATTTGTTGGTTTGAGCATCAATGACATTGACTTTGATGATATAGCAACATATGCATTAAATGTTGTCCATGATGAGCCCAGAGATTATAGAGACGCTATTGCACCAGTTGATAGTTCCAGTTGATTAGTAACAATGGAAGAGGAGATCGAATCTTTACGGAAAAATCACACTTGGGATTTGGTGCCACTTCCTACCGACAAGAGAGCTATTGGATGTAAGTGGATCTATAGAGTGAAAGACGGCGGCAGTGGAGAGTTCAGATATAAAGCAAGACCAGTAGCAAAGGGGTATGTTCAGAAGAAATGGGTAGAGTATCATGACATCTTTGCTCCATTTGTTAGGCATACTTCCATTCGTATTCTCTTGGCATTAGTTCCTCATTATGACATGGAGTTAGAGCAACTAGATGTCAAAACTGTTTTCTTGCATGGTGATCTGGATGAAGAGATTTATTTGTGGCAGCTGGATGGGTTCATTGATTGTAGCAGGCCAGACTATGTTTGTAAACTTAACAAATCTCTTTATGGACTGAAGCAGTCTCCTAGACTATGGTACAAGAGATTTGATAAGTTTATGCTTTCACAGGGTTACTCCGGAAGCTTCAAAGACCAGTGTGTTTATTTTAGGAGATGTGACGATGACATGATTTATATGTTGATTGCATCTCAGAGTATGGTCAAAATTAAGGAGTTGAAAGCGGAGCTTAGCAGAGAGTTTGATATGAAGGATTTGGGAAAGGCACAAAGAATATTGGGTACGGAGATAAGCAGGGATAGGAAGCGGAGAGAGTTAAAGCTCACTCAGGCGCAGTACATCGAGAAAGTCCTCGCTCGATTTGGGATGGAGAAAGCCAAACCGGTAGGCACTCCTTTAGGCTCTCATTTTAAGTTGTCAAAAGACCATTCTCCTACATCGGAAGAAGATAAAAGGTATATGGCTAATATACCTTATTCTAGTGTTGTTGTGTAACAACCCTGAAATTTGGGGCCAATTTAAAAATTTTATTTTAGGAATTTTAATGGGTTTTGATATTTAAAATAATTTATTTAAAATAATAATGAATAAAAATAGATTTAAATCGAAGTTAGAATGAATAATTTAATTTTAATTATAAAAGGAGTTAGAAATAGCGCGGTAGTTTGAAAAGTCAAACTTGAACTTTGACTGACCGTACAGGATGCAAAATAAATAGGATTTTAGTGAAACCAAAAATATTAGAATTTATTTAAAAATATCTTTCTAACGAATCTGAAAAATCAAAATTTCATAGTGGGAATCAAAAGTTATGGCCAAATGAATTTTCAGAAAGGTTGCTATGAAATTTATAAAGGTCAAAAACACTACTTTTTGCATACGAAGGAATTTAAACTCGAAACCACTTCCATTGTGTTCAGAATGATGTTTCTGCATTTGAAAAGTATAAACACTTATATATTTCAAGTTTCGGAAATTATTTGTTTAAAAATGTATTTTTAATATTTAATATATACGCCTTGAAAATAGTCATTTTTCAAACGACCTCTTTTTTCGACGAAACCACTTTTGTTGGAACCGGAATGTGTAAATATTGTTAAGTTTAATTTTCCATAATTTTTAGAATTAATTTGTGACCGTGGCAAACAGATTTCAGTTTTGTTAATTTCGGTTAAATTTAATCGACATGAAAAAAAACATTTTTCAAACGGGCTCAGAATTGAACGAAATTAATTTTCCTAGGTCCGCGGCGTCAAAACATAGCTAAATATATTTTTCGGGAATTTTTGAAATTAATTTGTGATCCCGGTGAATTTTTACGTACGGTTGAATCAAAAATTAAATGGTTTATATTAAAAATAAAGTAAATATGCTGTAAACTTCGAAATTGGGCTTCGCCACCAGCGCCATTGCGTTCAGAAGACGTCGAAACCTATAGTTTGACAGTAAGCATGCCTAATTCTGAGTTCAGGCCAAATCGGGTCTTAATTGGGTAATTAATTAATATAATAATATAAATATACACCGTAATCCCAAACCCTAATCCCCTTCCTCTAGAAATCAGCAGCCGCCCCTCTCTTCTATGGCCAAGAATATCCGATTTTCATCCTCTAATCCCTCTCAATCCATACAATAAAAATCCATGCTCCTTTGAAACTTATTGAAGAGATTTTCATCCTCTTTAATTCCATAAGGTGGTGATCGGATTTACAGAAGTGATTTGACCGGAATTCTCTCCCTAACCCACGGCCAAACAGCCCCCATCGCACCCCCATGGCCCCACCGCACCTCCCCTCACCTAGGGGCCGTGCTTCCCTCTCCTTTCTCTTCGACGTCACACCACCTGATCGTTGTCTAACTTCAAGATTAAATCAAAAATGGGAGACCTAGTTTTGAACAAAATGGGTTCAAAAATAAAAAAAGAAACGACCTTGGAACGTGATGGAGGAAGATGGGAGGAAGGTTGGCTTTTTCAACCTTTAATTATTTAATTACTTTAATTCAAGTTTGACCGATCTTAATTTAATCATAACTAATGCGTACAAACTCGAAATTGAACGATTTCAGGTGCGCCACGATCGTGAGACCGAGACCTTCGCGATGAAACTGACTATACATGATTTTGAGCAAGTTGAAATTTGGCTAATTTTTGGTTCTGAACGGCTCAGAAATTCAAAACGATGTGAGAAATTTTATCTATTTTAATAAATAATTATATTTTAATTATTGTTCTCGCCTCTGAATCGCTATATGTATATTATTCTGTGCTATGATAATTTAGGATTTATTTGTTTATGCATTTCTGTTGTGTTTGATATATTCGCTTGGGTTGATACGATTAAAATCTCATATTTATTGAGATTCAAATTTATGTTCTAAATTCACGATGAAATTTATTATTAATTCCAGATCCATTATTTCAGATCTGATGTTGCGTTGCTATTTACTTCTTTATTTCAGTTTTGTCAATGCGAACAAAATCTCATTTTTTTATTGAGATTTATATACATATATATACGAATGGTTCCTTAGAATTTGTGTGTTTAAAATTTGCATTTGCATATGTTGGAAATGGTTAAACCAAATTCATCATATGTGTTAAATTAGGAATGAACATGATTGACATCGAAATAAAAATTACATTTTTATGTAATTAAAAAGGTAATATTTTGTCATTGAAATTAAAATTACATTTCTATGTAATTAAAAGAAGATTTTGGCATTGTAATAAAGATTACATTTTTAATGTAATTAAAAAGTTAAGATTTTTACACCGTAAGATCAATTACATCTTTAAATGTAATTAAAGAATAAGTTTTTGCATGTAAAATATAATTACATTTTTATATGTAATTAAAGAAGGAGATTTTGCATTGGAAATAAGAATTTGACATGTAATGTTAATTACATTTTTAATGTAATTTAAAAGGAAAAGAATTTGACATGTAATGTTAATTACATTTTTAATGTAATTTAAAAGGAAAAGAATTTGACATGTAATGTTAAGTACATTTTTAATGTAAGTTTAAAAGGGACATTTTTAATGTTAATTTTGTTAGAATAGGAATTACATTAGTTTCACCGTCATGTTGAAGAAATAAAAATTACATTAATTTGCACCGTTATGTGTTAATATTGAAATGAATATTTTCACCGCCAAGTTTGTTATAAAAGAAAAGTTTTACATTTTTCTTAATGTAAATAAGAATTAGAAAAGTACATTTTTCTTAATGTAAATAAGAATTTAGAAAGTTTTTACATTTTTCAGAATGTAAATAAGAATTAGAAGAAAATTTCATTTTTATGTAATTAAGTTAGAGAACATAGAAATTTCATTTTTATGTAATTAAGTCAATTTCCTCGTGAATTAGATTACAAGTGAAAATTTTACATTTATCATTTAAATTATGATAAAGGAGAAAATTACATTTTTATGCAATTAAGATTATAAGAAAAGGAAATTACATTTTTACGTAATTAAGAAAAAAATAGGAAAATTTACATTTTTATGTAATTAAGATTAAAAGAAAGAGAATTACCTTTTTATGTAATCAAGATCACAAAGAACAGAGAACTAAATTGTATGTAATTAAAGAATAAGAATTTACATTGAATAAAATTACATTTTTATATGTAATTAAAGCATAAGTAAAAAGAAAAATTTGACAATGGAATCAAAAATCACCTTTTTATGTAATTTAAAAAGCTGGAAATTTTCACCGTAATGTTAATCACATTTTTATGTCAGGAATGTTAATATTAGAAAATCACATGTTGATGTTTAGAATGTCAACATTAGAAAAGAAACATTTTTATGTTTAAAATGTTTGCATAATAAAATCTCATTTTTATGTCAGAATATAAAGGAACATTTTATTATATAAGATGTTAACATTAGGAAAAGATCATTTTTATTATATAAAATGTTAGTATAGAAAAGTAACATTTTTGTATTATAAAATGTTGCATTTAAAAAAATTAACATTTTTAGTGTAAAATGTTGCTTTAGGAAAATAATATCATTTTTGTTAAAATGTCACACTAGTATGAAAATAACATTTTTGTAAGAGAAGTTTACGTTTTTGATGTGAATTAGATTAACGAGATGAAAGTTACATTTTAATGTAATTAAATTAAAAGGAAAATTTACATTTAGGATTAAGGAGTGAGTTTACATTTTTCATGTAAAAAGATTTAAAGTAAGAAAATTACATTTTCATGTAATTAAGATTTAAAGTAAGAAAATTACATTTTTATGTAATGAAAAGATTAGATTTTGATATTGCAAAATTATTTACATTCTTTTTATGTAAATTAGATTAAAGAGAAAAAGTCACATTTTTAATGCAGATTATATTAAAAAGGAAAGTTTACATTTTTAATGTGAATAAAAAAATATAGAATCAAAATGTATATTTTATCGTTATTTTAGATGCGATAAAAGAATAGAATAAATAGTATATGTTTTTATCCTCATTTTAGAGACGGTAAAAAGAAGTTACATTTTTCAATGTAAATATAAGAAAAATAGTAAGTTACATTTTTATATGTAATTAGAGAAATATAGAAATTTACATTTTCCAATGTAAATAGAAAATGAAATAAAAGTTTACATTTCTCAATGTAAATAAAATAGGAATAGAAAATTACATTTTTCAATGTAAATAAAAGGATTAGAAATTTATATTTTAATGAATGGGTATTCATTACAAAGAATAATGAACCAAATATACATTTTGTGTAATTTGAAAGATAAAAGAAAAATATACACTGTTATGTTTAGGATGTGTATGTAGATTAAAATAAAAATAAGCATTATTGTGTGCCATGTTATACCTCGATATTAAATACACAAATAGGGATATTCAATGTTAGCAAAATATAGTGAATGGAATGGATGACGGAATTATATATAAGTATATATATATAGAAATTAAGATCGAACGAATCGAGCGTGGTAGTTCGCATTTTGGAATCATGCCTTTAAACGATTATACCGAAAGATCCGACGTCGGATTTTCCCAAAACTGAAACCATTAGGTTCACCTTGGGAAGATCTTTCCAATGATATGAATTGTGTTAAAATCTAACGGTTAGATTTAGAGAAATGTATAAATCAAATTTGGGTAAAAACAGCGCCAAGGTCTCCTTTGACCCGAAGCGTCGTTAAATGAATTTGGGCTATTTTATATAAATAAAAATTGCGATAGACCATTGTAAATTATTAACAACGATATGAAATGGTTTTCAAATTTAGTATGCGAGAATTATTAGGAAAGTCCGTGTTTACTCTCATTCCAAATAATGATACGACGTTCGAAGAATTGAAGACGGCGATTGAAGATCGACGATCTTCACATCGAATGGAGAACTAGTGTTGAGGCCCTTGATTGATTTGCTCCTAGGATGGGGCTAAGATGGTAGTTATACGGACGTAGTGTTGATTTGTACGGATTTGGCTTTCGCTCAGACCCAGAGCATAAGCTTATAAATAGAATGTGTGTCTGATATTGTACTCATTTATATTATATTTATTGATTTTCTGTCGAATGTACAAATGCTTGGTGGCAGAGAATCTATTCTCTTACTTAACACCCTTTTGTATATTTTGGCAAAGGATTAATAGTATGATATGGAGTGACAGTGTGGCATACCAAGATGCAATGATCAAGGTTTCTTGTTGAAAAGCAGAACCTTGTGGTGACGATCAAAGCACAACTTGAATAAGCATAGCTTTGTGTATTACGTAGCTTCACGAGCCTCACAACCCGGTTGAGTCTAAAACGGGAGAAGGGAACGCAGGGAGAGCAACACGTTTCCTTCAAGCTAGGGGTAGTGTCAATGCTTAAACTGGCTGATATTTTACTTATGTGGATGATGGAATGAGGCACGCCTCGGATGTTACATCCTATAGGACCGGGAAACGTGTGTTCAGGAATAACTAATCCACAAAGCTGTATGTGTGGACCAGCCCTGCAGCTTTCCAAGGGTTCACTGCGGGGGATCCTGAGACATTAGCTAGAGTGTCTCGAATCGGTAAGGAGCTCCTCCCTAGCCTTGACTCATGATGGAAACCCAATTTCCAATACGATCTCATACGGTTTTGATTGTATTACTAGTATGGAGGCATAGTATATGGTAGCTATGCTTCCTAGGATTGGTACATTTATTTTGAAATGTTTTTATATACACTAATAATAATATCAAATTCGTTTTATCGTACCAAGCATGTTTAATCGTCATAAGGTAAAACTCTATCCTCTGGTTTGCGTTGCATTGTGTGATGGGACTTGAGTCTTATGGTGATTCCATTTTTCCAAAAGCATTGCGTTGTTTTACGATTTACTTATTAAATTGTTCAGCCACCTTAAATCATGCACGACAATCCATTGGAATAAACGCGGAACCGCGTTAGCGGCGTGGTCTTTGGATCTGCCTCATTACTATTAGTTAAATTAGCTATGAATTCTCACACCAGTCCCATGACTGATCCGTTGTTTGTTTTCCACCTTTGCAAACTCGAGTTCCCTCTTTTCCACATGGATAGTCGAGTATTTTGTCTACAGGTCTTTATCTCTTGAGCAATATTCTGGATCGAAGCCTAAAGCTGTGTCCAGAGCATAGAAGTCTTTCGCTGTTTATTGTATTTAATATGTTGAAATTTATCTTCCGCTGTAATTTTATTCGATGTACTCAGATATTCTGCACTCTGATGTAACATTATTATAATGTTTATAAAAGTCTGTTGTTATTGTTCTAATGTGTTGTATTCCCAGAGTTAACATGTTCGGGTTTTGAACGGTCTTGGTCGATTTTGCGATCGACTGGGTTCGGGAAAAATCCGGAGTCGTTACAGTGACTTTTATAAACATTATAATGATGTTACATCAGAGTACAAAATATCAGAGTACATCGAATAAAATTACAGCGGAAGATAAATTTCAATAGATTAAATACAATAAACAGCGGAAGACTTCTATGCTCTGGACACAGCTTTAGGCTTCGATCCAGAATACTGCTCAAGAGATAAAGACCTGCAGACAAAATACTCGACTGCCTGTGTGGAAAAAAGGGCACCCGAGTTTGCAAATGTGGAAAACAAACAACGGGTCAGTCATGGGACTGGTGTGAGAATTCATAGCTAATTTAACTAATAGTAATAAGGCAAATCCAAAGATCATGCCGCTAACGCTGAACGGGTTTATTCCAATGGATTGTCGTGCATGATTTAAGGTGGCTGAACAATTTAATAAGTAAATCGTAAAATAACGCAATGCTTTTGGAAAAATGGAATCACCATAAGACTCAAGTCCCATCACACAATGCAACGCAAACCATAGGATAGAGTTTTACCTTATGATGATTAAACATGCTTGGTACGATAAAACGAATTTGATATTATTATTATTGTATATAAAAACAATTCAAAATAAATGTATCAATCCTAGGAAGCATAACTACCATATACTATGCCTCCATACTAGTAATACAATCAAAACCGTATGAGATCGTATTGGAAATTGGGTTTCCATCATGAGTCAAGGCTAGGGAGGGGCTCCTTACCGATTCGAGACACTCTAGTTAATGTCTCAGGATCCCCCGCAGTGAACCCTTGGAAAGCTGCAGGGCCGGTCCACACATACAGCTTTGTGGATTAGTTATTCCTGAACACACGTTTCCCGGTCCTATAGGACCTAACATCCGAGGCGCGCCTCATTTCATCATCCACATAAGTAAAATATCAACCAGTTTAAGCACTGACACTACCCCTAGCTAGAAGGAAACGTGCTGCTCTCCCTGCGTTCCCTTCTCCCGTTTTAGACTCAACCGGGTTGTGAGGCTCGTGAAGCTACGTAATACACAAAGTTATGCTTATTCAAGCTGTGCTTTGATCGTCACCACAAGGTTCTGCTTTTCAACAAGAAACCTTGATCATTGCATCTTGGTATGCCACACTGTCACTCCATATCATATTATTAATCCTTTGCCAATATATACAAAAGGGTGTTAAGCAAGAGAATGAATTCTCCGCCACCAAGCATTCGTACATTCGACAGAAAATCAATAAATACAATATAAAGGAGTACAATGTCAGACACACATTCCATTTATAAGCATATGCTCTGGGTCTGAACGAAAGCCAAATCCGTACAAATCAACACTACATCCGGATAACTACCATCTTAGCCCCGTCCTGGGAGCAAATCAATCAAGGGCCTCAACACTAGTTACCCATTCGATGTGAAGATCATCGGTCTTCAATCGTCGTCTTCAATTCTTCGAACGTCGTATCATTATTTGGAATGAGAGTAAACTCGGACTTTCCAAATAATTCTCGCATACTAAATTTGAAAACCATTTCATATCGTTGTTCATATTTTATAATGATCTATCGCTATTTTAATTTATATAAAATAGCCCAAATTCATTTAACGACGCTTCGGGTCGAAGGCGACCTTGGCGTTGTTTTTACCCAAATTTGATTTATACATTTCTCTAAATCTAACTGTTGGATTTTAACACAATTCATATCGTTGTAAAGATCTTCCCAAGGCGAACCTAACGGTTTCAGTATTGGGAAAATCCGACGGTCGGATCTTTCGGTATAATCGTTTAAAGGCATGATTCCAAAATGCGAACTACTACGCTCGATTCGTTCGAACTTAATTTCTATATATATACTTATATATAATTCCGTCATCCATTCCATTCACTATATTTTGCTAACATTGAATATCCCTATTTGTGTATATAATATCGAGGTATAACATGGCACACAATAATGCTTATTTTAATTTTAATTTACATACACATCCTAAACATAACAATGTATATTTTTCTTTTATCTTTCAAATTACACAAAATGTATATCTGGTTCATTATTCTTTGTAATGAATATCCATTCATTAAAATATAAATTTCTTATCCTTTTATTTACATTGAAAAATGTAATTTTCTATTCCTATTTATTTACATTGAGAAATGCAAATTTTTATTTCATTTTCTATTTACTTTGGAAAATGTGAATTTCTATATTTCTCTAATTACATATAAAAATGTAACTTAATATTTTTCTTCTATTTACATTGAAAAATGTAACTTCTTTTTACCGTCTCTAAAATGACGATAAAAATATATAACATTTATTATATTCTTTTGTTGCATCTAAAATAACGATAAAATATACATTTTAATTCTATATTTTTTTATTGTAAACTTTCCATTTTAATATAATCTGCATTAAAAATGTGACTTTTCCTCTTTAATCTAATTTACATAAAAAGAATGTAAATAATTTTGCAATATCAAAATCTAATCTTTTCATTACATAAAAATGTAATTTTCTTACTTTAAATCTTAATTACATGAAAATGTAATTTTCTTACTTTAAATCTTTTTACATGAAAAATATAAACTCTCTCCTTAATCATAAATGTAAATTTTCTTTTTAATTTAATTACATTAAAATGTAACTTTCATCTCGTTAATCTAACTCACATCAAAAACGTAAACTTCTCTAACAAAAATGTTATTTTCATACTAGTGTGACATTTTAACAAAAATGATATTATTTTCCTAATGCAACATTTTACACTAAAAATGTTAATTCTTTTAAATGCAACATTTTATAATACAAAATTGTTACTTTTCTATACTAACATTTTATATAATAAAAATGATCTTTTCCTAATGCTAACATCTTATATAATAAAATGTTCCTTTATATACTGACATAAAAATGAGATTTTATTATGCAAACATTTTATACGTAAAAATGTTTCTTTTCTAATGTTGACATTCTAAACATCAACATGTGATTTTCTAATATTAACATTCCTAACATAAAAATGTGATTAACATTACGGTGAAAATTTCCAGCTTTTTAAATTACATAAAACGGTGATTTTTGATTCCATTGTCAAAATTTTCTTTTTACTTATGCTTTAATTACATATAAAAATGTAATTTTATTCAATGTAAATTCTTATTCTTTAATTAAATATGATGTAATTCTCTGCTCTTTGTAATCTTGATTACATAAAAAGGTAATTCTCTTTCTTTTAATCTTAATTACATAAAATTGTAAATTTTCCTATTTTTTTTCTTAATTACATAAAAATGTAATTTCCTTTTCTTATAATCTTAATTACATAAAAATGTAATTTTCTCCTTTATCATATTTAAATGATAAATGTAAAATTTTCACTTGTAATCAAATTCACGAGGAAATTGACTTAATTACATAAAATGAAATTTCTATGTTCTCTAACTTAATTACATAAAAATGAAATTTTCTTCTAATTCTTATTTACATTCTGAAAAATGTAAAAACTTTCTTAATTCTTATTTACATTAAGAAAAAATTACTTTTCTAATTCTTATTTACATTAAGAAAAATGTAAAACTTTTCTTTATAACAAACTTGGTGGTGAAAATATTCATTTCAATATTAACACATAACGGTGCAAATTAATGTAATTTTCATTTCTTCAACATGACGGTGAAACTAATGTAATTCCTATTCTAACAAAATTAACATTAAAAATTGTCATTTTTAACTTACATTAAAAATGTTCTTAACATTACATTTCAAATTCTTTTCCTTTTAAATTACATTAAAAATGTAATTAACATTACATGTCAAATTCTTTTCCTTTTAAATTACATTAAAAATGTAATTAATATTACATGTCAAATTCTTATTTCCAATGCAAAATCTCCTTCTTTAATTACATATAAAAATGTAATTATATTTTACATACAAAAACTTATTCTTTAATTACATTTAAAGATGTAATTGATCTTACGGTGTAAAAATCTTAACTTTTTAATTACATTAAAAATGTAATTTTTATTACAATGCCAAAATCTTCTTTTAATTACATAGAAATGTAATTTTAATTTCAATGACAAAATCTTACCTTTTTAATTACATAAAAATGTAATTTTTATTTTGGTGTCAATAACGTTCATTCCTAATTTAACACATATGATGAATTTGGTTTAACCATTTCCAACATACACAAATGCAAATTTTAAACACACAAATTCTAAGGAACCACTCATATATATATATATATATATATATATATATATATATATATATATGTATATAAATCTCAATAAAAAATGAGATTTTGATCGCATTGACAAAACTGAAATAAAGAAGTAAATAGCAACACAACATCAGATCTGAAATAATGGATCTGGAATTAATAATAAATTTCATCGCGAATTTAGAACATAAATTTGAATCTCAATAAATATGAGATTTTAATCGTATCAACCCAAGCGAATATATCAAACACAATAGAAATGCATAAACAAATAAATCCTAAATTACCATAGCACAGAATAATATACATATAGCGATTCAGAGGCAAGAACAATAATTAAAATATAATTATTTATGAAAATATATAAGATTTCTCACATCGTTTTGAATTTCTGAGCCGTTCAAAACCAAAAATTGGCCAAATTTCAACTTGCTCAGAATCAGGTCTAGTCGGTTTCATCGCGAAGGTCTCGGTCTCACGATCGTGGCACACCTGAAATCGTTCAATTTCGAGTTTGTACGCATTAGTTATGATTAAATTAAGATCGGTCAAATTTGAATTAAAGTAATTAAATAATTAAAGGTTGAAAAATTCAACCTTCCTCCCATCTTCCTCCATCACGTTCCAAGGCCATTTTTTTTTTTTTTTTTTTGAACCCATTTTGTTCAAAACTAGGTCTCCCATTTTCGATTTAATCTTGAAGTTAGACAACGATCAGGTGGTGTGACGTCGAAGAGGAAGGAGAGGGGAGCACAGCGCCCTAGGTGAGGGGAGGTGCGGTGAGGCCATGGGGGTGCGATGGGGGCTGTTTGGCCGCAGGTTAGGGAGAGAATTCCGGCCAAATCACTTCTCTAAATCCGGTCACCACCTTATGGTATTAAAGAGGATGAAAATCTCTTCAATAAGTTCCAAAGGAGCATGGATTTTTATTGTATGGATTGAGAGGGATTAGAGGATGAAAATCGGATGTTCTTGGCCATAGAAGAGAGGGGCGGCAGCTGATTTCTAGAGGAAGGGGATTAGGGTTTGGGATTAAGGTGTATATTTATATTATTATATTAATTAATTACCTAATTAAGGCCCGATTTGGCTCGTACTCAGAATTAGGCATGCTTACTTTCAAACTATAGGTTTTGATGTCTTCTGAACGCAATGGAACTAGTGGCAAAGCTCAATTTCGAAGTTTACAGCATATTTAATTTATTTTTAATATAAATCATTTAATTTTTAATTCAACCGTACGTAAAAATTCACCGGGATCACAAATTAATTTCAAAAATTCTCGAAAAATATATTTAGCTATGTTTTGACGCCGCGGACTTAGGAAAATTAATTTCTTTCAATTCTGGGCCCGTTTATAAATGGTTTTTTTCAAGTCGATTAAATTTTACTGAAATTGACAAAACTGAAATCTTTTTGTCACGGTCAAAAATTAATTCTAAAAATTATGGAAAATTAAACTTAACAATAATTTGACATTCTGGTTCCAACAAAAGTGGTTTCGTCGAAAACAGAGATCGTTTGAAAAATGACTATTTTCAAGGCGTATATATTAAATATTAAAAATACATTTTTAAACAAATAATTTCCAAAACTCGAAATATATAAGTGTTTATACTTTTCAAATGCATAAATATCATTCTAAACTCAATGGAAGTGGTTTCGAGTTCAAATTCCTTCGTATGCAAAAAGTAGTGTTTTTGACCTTTATAAATTTCATAGCGACCTTTCTGAAAATTCATTTGGCCATAACTTTTGATTCCCGCTATGAAATTTCGATTTTTCAGATTCGTTAGAAAGATATTTTTGAATATATTCTAATACTTTTGGTTTCACTAAAATCCGATTTATTTTGCATCTTGTACGGTCAGTCAAAGTTCAAGTTTGACTTTTCAAACTATCGCGCTATTTCTGACTCCTTTTATAATTAAAATTAAATTATTCATACTAAATTCGATTTAAATCAATTTTTATTCATTATTATTTTAAATAAATTATTTTAAATATTAAAACCCATTAAAATTCCTAAAATAAAAATTTTAAATCGGCCCCAAAATTCTGGGTTGTTACATGTTGGTAGTCTCATGTATGCGATGGTGTGCCCGAGACCAGATTTGGCCCATGCAGTTGGTGTTGTCGATTGATATATGTCTAACTTAGGCAAAGAACATTGGCAAGAAGTGAAGTGGATTCTTAGATATCTTCGAGGCACTTCTTCGGTGGGTTTGCTATATGGTGGAGTAGATGGTGACATCTTTCTTAGAGGATACTGTGATTCTGATTATGCTACGAATAGAGATGCTAGGAAGTCAGTGTCGAGCTATGTTTTTACACTTGGCATAGGCTCGATTTCATGGAGATCAAAGCTGCAATCTATCGTAGCTTTGTCGACTACCGAAGCAGAGTAGATATCGATTGTGGAAGCAACAAAGGAAGGATTGTACTCATTTCAGTTGTTGGATGATCTTTCAATGGCGCAGCGGACAGTGGAGCTATTTTCAGACAGTCAGAGTGCGATTCATCTTGTTGAGAATCAAGCTTATAGTTCAGGGACAAAGCAATTGATGTTAAAGGTTTCTTTCTTATGCTTGAGGAAGAACAGAGAAAGATCAAATTATTGAAGGTGGGTACTTTGGATAATCCTTCAGATATGATGATCAAGTCATTTCCAAAGATCAAATTTGAGCATTGCTCAGACTTGATCAGTTTGCTTCTTGTTACTTGAGCGTCATGGGGCACTGGGCCCAACAACTTCTATGTTGATTGTTGAAGATGAGATGATGAAGAAAGACTGTCATATTTGAATCAAGGTAGAGTGTTGAAATTGATGATTCAAATATTTGTAGAGAAGGAAAGATTGATTGTCAATCATGTAATTGGCTCCTATATGGAATAACTTAGGTGCCAAGTTTACTTGGAAGTGAAGTAAACTTGGGTGCCAAGTTTACTTGGAGGTCAAGAAAACTTGGGTGCCAAGTTTACTTGGAGGTCAAGAAATCTGTCTATATAAATAGAGGTCATGTTATTGTATAAAGAAAGCAATCCACCATTAATCTTCTATCTATTGTAATCTTTCTCCTCTCTTATGTACTCATTTCTTCATTGAGAAATAAAAGTTGTTGGGTCTCCGCAGACGTAGGATATTCATATCCGAACCACGTTAAATCTTCTGTGTCCTTTTTTGTTCTTTGTTTTTTGAGAGATTTCATAATTATTTTGTTATACTCCGTTGGTATCTAAATAAACAATACTAGATCCTCATCAAAATCCCGCATAAATCACTACACATTATATGGTTTTTGGTGTTTTTTCCCAGTTGGAGTTGAACTTGTGCTTTTTAAACATACTATTTAGGAGAAGCCCATGAAAAGTTTGGTTTTGCTCCTAAAATTTTGTTTCTGCCTTCAGACTTGTTTTCGGCCTCCTAGCATCTTCATAAGTTAAATTTAGGATATTTATATCTTTTGGACTTGTTTTGAGCCTCCTAGCAACTCCATAAAATTAAACAAATTTAGAATATTCACAAGTATATTTGTGATGCTTGGTTTGAAAATGATTTTTTTGGCCATGTATTTTCGTGTATTTTAAAATGCATGGAAAAAAATGAGGTGAGATATGGTCATTTTGAAATAACAAATTGAACAATTTGCATTTCGGAAAATATCAAAAAAAAAAAAATCTTCTTCATTTTCTTTTTTCTATTGGCCTCACCAATAGTTTTGAAACTCTTGTTCTCCCATGCTATTTGGTATATATTTCGCAAATAGAAAACTGATTTCAAACCAAATACTCATAATTTCAAAAAATGATCATTTTAACAAACAATAGTGTTACTTTTTATTAAACCTGACACCTAGTAGTAGTACATCCAATTACAAGATCTAAAACCTTAGCCAAAAAGGATAAAAGGGAAATAAAACAAATTAGTTAGTGAAACTTGCTTAAAGAAGAAATAATAATAAGAATTATTATTATTATTTTTTAGATAAAAAGGTTATTTGCTTGCCCGAAGGTTTTTGAAGTTTGAAGAATTAAAGTGAGAATTGGAGAAGACAGAATGGTAGAAATGAATGAAGGGTTTTCCTATGTGGTTTCTCTAGAAGGAAATATGAAGAATAAAGAGAGAATCAAATCATATGGAATTCAAAATAGATAAATTAGGTTTAAAACTTAGATGAAACTTTTGATTTCGAATGGCAAGCAATGGAATTTAAAAAGGTAGAAATTATAAATAGCCTCTTATTTTCAAGTTTGCATACTTAAAATCCTTTATAAAACTAATTTTAATTACATTTCTATTATTATTTTCAATAAAATAGATTAATTCTGCCTTCTATTTTAAAATCAAAGTTTATTTTTGACTGCATAATTTTATGATCAAAACTATCTTTTATGTTCAGTTTCAAATATACAAAAGGTTGCAAAAAAACAAAAAAAGTGGATATTTGTTTCAAGGACATATTTTAAAACAAAATTAGATCTAAGGACAAGCGGCTTTCTCAATGTAAATCAAGGACAACTTTTATGATTTAATTGGAAAATGTCCAAATATTTTAAACTAAGGACACACGTTGACATTTCATAAATAATAAAAATTAATATAAAAATGTTTTCTGTGATTATAAGATTAAAAATTAATAAAAATTAATTATGAAATGTTTTGGTATCATAAATATGAAAAAAAATGAATATAAAAGAATTCAGGATGGAAAGCTATATGCATATGACTTCATTATTTACGATATGAGTTTAGCTTTGAAATGAATTAATTTTGTATTTGGGAGATACAATATAAAGTTATATTTTTAGTAATAAAGAAATATTCATTTAGCTTTCCGAGCTGATTATTTCTATATCTTTATAATAACATCAATCGACTAATACAATTTTGAAATCATTTTTTTCCTTTCAATTTTAAGAGCATTTTTTTATTTTTTAATTAATTTAGTAATAATGATAAATTAAAGTGAACTCCATGTTGATATAACACAATTGGTCTTTTTTAATTTACATGTGGAACCTAAGGCTTCACTCAAGCCATTGCTTGTCGGTCTTAGTAAACCCCACGAGTAGTGATATACCCCGGTTTTTCAACGCCTATACACTACCTAGATAGCCAACCCTAGAAATTGGCAGAGGTGGCTCTTGAACTTGAGATCTATGTCTCATCCCAATTCGCCCACCTCTAACCAACTGAGTTAGGAGTGTCGGGTAATACAATTTGGTCTTTGTCCTTAAAATTTCGACTCATCCCAATACGCCCACCTCTAACCAATTGGCAGAGGTGGCTCTTGAACTTGAGATCTATGTCTTATCAAACTTAGTTGTCATTTGATCTAATTTTTTAAGGAATGTGTCCTTAAAACTAAATACCCAAAAAAGGGGTAAATATTTGCATAGGAATTCAAATATTTGTAGTTTATTCTCTACAGGAAAAAATTGTAAAGGACAAAAAAACCAAAAAAATTGCCCAAAAGGACAAGGGGCAAAAAACTTGCCCAAAAGGACAAGTTTTAGTGCAAAGTGGACAAACATGGGACCCCCCTGAAATTCACCATTTGCACTAAAACTTGTCCTTTTGGGCAAGTTTTTTTGTGGTTGTCCTTTTGGGCAAATAATTTGGTGAATTTGTCCTTGTGGGAAAAATCCCCTCTATTCTACAAGTATATAAAACTTAAGAATATGAGATTCTCTTTTTTTTGAAACAATTATTGCTTCAGGAAAATATTACCAAGGACAAAGTTAAAAGTCTTTTTAGCCGCAATGACAGCCCGTTAAAGAATTATTTTAAATGACAAAGTATTAAACCTAATTATCACGCGTCTTCTTCTTCCCATTCTTTGATCTCGTTAGGAACTTCATTAATTCTTCTTCCTTCAACCAGGAAATTCTAAGTCACCAGCTCTATTGAACTCATCAGCTTTCGACGAACCTTCCGACTATTGTCAATTTCAAATCCGTAAAATTTCGATAAACCCAAAATAACGTAAGTGTGCGTTGCAATGGTTACAGATTTTAATTTTGACTAGTATGAAGTGATCAGAGACTGTCACAATACTCAACACATTAAGACGACTTCATCCATATAAAGATAAACCATTTCGACTCATTCAACCTGAAACAAATATCAATCATGCCCTAGCTTTTTATTCCTGTTGTCATCACCAATAGCTACAAAGAGAAAATGAACACGGTTTATATTATGTGATTCACTCGGTGATCATCGAGCATTTACTGAAGTATGTTAGTGTCAAACATTCATTTTAATATATATTTTTGTATCATTTTTCTTATTGATCTTAGCATCAGATTTTAGGTATACTGTGTGTATGGTATCAGAATTTAGCTATAAATTTTTAGGTATCAGTTTTACAGTATGTATGGTATTAGAGTTTAGTTATCAGATTTTAGTTATATTGATTTTATAGTATGTATGGTACCAATTTTTTGGTATTAGCTTTGAGTTATTTGTTAAATTTGGTGATACAAAATCACAAATAGGTGGAAACAAATATGCAAAACGAAAAGTAAATATTTTTAATATGGATATCCTTAAATTATTGATTACATTTGCATGAATGTTAAAAAATAAATGCAGACATTATTTTCTTCCATCTATGCTAAGGAAAGGAACTAGTGATTTACTTGCTATCTTTGCATCGTTTGTTACCTCAATAATTTAACTCCATTATTTATTATCATATCTTGGTAATTTGATTAATGATTCACATATATTTCACTTGCTATATATTAGGGGTAAACTTCATTGTAAACTCATCCTGGCATAAAGTTAGTGATCCTCAATCGAAGTGTCTTCTTGTTAAGCCTAATTTAAGGTTTTGGTTATGTAAATTTTTATCCTGTAATCTCTTGTATCTCTCTTTCTCTATGTGGAATAAAATATCTCTTTTGAACTGGACGTACACTACCTTCTTGATGATAGTAAAACCAGTATAAATATTGTGTTATCTTTTTCTTCATTGTAGTTATTTGCTATTCGTTTGGAGTAATAGAATAATTGATGTTAGATTCATTGATGGTCAAATGGCAAATCTAGATCCTATTTTTTATTTTGTCGCATTAGTGCAATTATTGCACAATAGATTGTTACCAGAGCAATTTTTGCATAAAAGATTGGTACTAGAGCAAGGCGATTTGTTTAAGTTGAGCATCAATGGCTTCAAGAAAGAGCGGCATTTCTGATGACAATTATGTTATTACTATTTTGGAGGAAAAGAAAGACTTTGGTGGAGGAGATTATATTGAGAGAGAAGAGCGTTCCACACTTGGAACTTTGACGTGATTAAGTGTGTTGAAGCGACGATTAGATTTGAGAACTTTTGATCATATTTCAGACAAGGGTCTTGAGACGACCCAAACTTCCCCGATACGGGAAAGCCCGGATTGCTTTGAGAACACGACACATCAGAACACAAATAATAGAACAATTCATTGCTATTACAACAATATTACATCAGAGCACAAGAATATATCAGAGTATAATAATTTACAAATGAAAAATAAATATCAGAGATTTACAAATTACAAAAGCAGCGGAAAATAATACATAAGTATGATGTGCAGCGGAAAATACATCAACTAGCATAACTGAATGAAATACACAGATACAAAGCTTTCAGAATACAGCTCCAGCTGTAATACATAATCCTGTGAAAATAAATATCTGCAAACCAAAACTACTAGCTGCCCGTGTGGAAAATAGGGGCACCCAGAGTTTAGGTAGAAACAATAAACTCTGAGTCAGTCATGGGACTGGTGTGAGAACTAAAACAGTTATAAACTTTATTTTAAAGTTGGGTAAATCAAGGGACCACACCATATAACACGGAACGGGTTTACTTCCAAGAATACCATAAACAAACAATTTATAAACAATGCAATGCTTTTTGAAAAATGAAGCTATTAAAAAACTCACGCCCCATCACACAATGCAATGTAAGGTAGAGGATAGAGTTTTAACTTATAATAGCCAAATATGCTTGGTACATTCTAAAACAAATCATTTTGATGTTACTATAAGTGCATAGTATCAAAATCAACTTCAAATATAAATGTATCAATCATAAATGGCATATATACCATATATTATGTCGCCATACTAGTTTTACAATTAAAACAGCACGATGTCGTATTGGAAATTGGATTTCCATCATGAACCAAGGGAAGGGATCTTCCTTACCGAATTCGAGACACTCTAGCCCGTGTCTCAGGACTCAGACTTAGGTGAGCCCTGGGGGCGGCAGGGCCGGCCAGCCGTAGCTGATAAAGGTTACTCCTTAACACTGCATTTCCCTGCCCTATGGGGCATAAAATTTGGTCAGTACGTCGGCCATGTCTAGAGACACTAGGGACTCAAGTCCGAGGTACCTCGCTTTCCATCATCCACATAAGTAAAAATGTCTGGGCTCCATACCATGACATCACTTCTTTAGAAACTCATGCTCTCCCTGCTGTCCCTCATCCCGTTTCTGGTTCATACCGGGGTGTGAGACTCGCGAATTAACGCTCCACACAAAGCTATGTTGATTAAAGCTGTACTTTGATCATCAACCACAAGACTTTGCTTTTCAACAAAAGCCTTGATCATTTGCATCTCAGCATGCCACACTGACAATTCATGCCATACAACTGATGTCTATCAATATATAACCTCTAAGCTCGCACGTCTCAGAGAAGGGTGTTAAACAAGAGAATAAATTCTACGCCACCAAACAGATATATATTTAATAAAAATCAATCAATACAGTATGAAATCCAATGTCATACACACATCCATTTACAAGTTCGTTCTGGGTCTGAACGAAACCGGAGGCACCTTATTCCTCTTCCCATATGTCCAATACAGGAGAGAGGTCCTCGCATATCTGGTCGATCTCCAAGTACGTCTGGACGATTACCACTTATTACCTTGTCTTGGGTGTACAGCCCAATCAAAAAATCAATAATCATCCAAACGACGTGAAGATCTCCGGTCTTTAACAACTGTCTTCATCGTCGACTTTTAGTCGTCGTATTCATTATTCAGAATGGGTTAAACCCGGTCTTTCCAAATAACTCGCGTATTTTACAATCAAGTGATATAAAAACACATCATACGCCTCATTCCAATCTAGAATATTATTTTATTTAGATATTCTTTTCACGATTTAAACCAAATTAAGGTTTATCAAACTAGTCGGGATTATCGAGCCTTACCGAAGTAATCATTTATTTTATTTTTCCAATCCCAACATGTTCATCCCATGGAGCAAAACTATTAGTACTCCATATCTAACACCCACTGTGTTATCGGTAAATTTAATTACCATTTCTCATTTCAAATCTATTTAAAGATTTAACTATCGCGTGGAGTAAAACTAGTGGTACTCTATTTCTTATCATTTCATCAATTTGATAAATTTATTTACCTCATTTCCATTCTTATTTTAATCTATTTAAAGATTCATTAAAACTCTAGTTCGGTTTTAATCTCAAAAATTATCACTTTATGATTATTTAACTTTAGGAAAATTAATCCCGTCATTTAGTGGGTTAAAGAACCAATGTCATTTGAAACATATTTCACAATAAACCCGAAAATCCTATTCCATCAAAATGGATTCTACACGAAAATCATATCAGTCAAAATCAATATAAATTTCCGTATCATACTAATAATATAAATGAAATAACAACAAAGCCTTTTAAATTCCGTATATAGTAACGGTCTTCCTTCACAGAAGCTCATCTCGATTATTACCAAATCGAATTCCATTCGATTCCAATTTAATATATTAAATTGGAAAACTTTACTTTGGGAAAATTTCCATTAAATCTTAATAAAAAGATTTATAAATTCCAAATCATAACTTCACTGTTAATTGGGTTAAAAACAAATGTTATTTAAGACACTGTTCATGATAAACCCAAAAATCCAATTTCAATTAAATATTAGTTAATTGGTAAACTTTTCCAAATCTTGATTAAAAGATTTATTTTTTTCCTCAACTGGGTTTAAGAACAATGTTATTTAAGACATCATTCACGAAAACCCCAAAATCCAATTTGATATTAAATATAAGGCTCTGAATAGAAATTTTATTGGCTTGTATTCAATATCAAATTCTGAAACCAACAAATATCGTATTGGGAATAACGATATTTATATCTTCCAAATTCCTCAAAAATATCTGTATAATCACGGATTCCAATATCGAAATATTCTGAAGATTATTTCATTTCCAATCCATTGCAATTCATACATTGGAAAATTCTTGTAATATCAAAACCATTTCAAATCCAATTTATTTATTTAAAAACATTGGATTATTATTCTAGTTAATAACTAGTTCATTTCGATTAAAATATATTTTTATCTTTCCAAACTTGGAATTTTTCATCCGAAATCTTTCCAAATCAGTTATTATGATTTTACATAATTTTTCCATGTTTTAATAATTTTATTAAGGACCGTACAGTCGTTTTCCGATAACGGCCATCGAACTGCATCCATAACGACATTTTCCAAAATTGATTTGGACATATTTTAAAATCTAACTGTTAGATTTCAAATCTCTTGTTATCATTGGAAAGCTCTTTTCGATACGAACCCAACGGTTCCGATTTTAGAAGAATCCGACCGTCGGATCTCCCGTTACGTCCATTTGAAGTTAATGGTCGAAATTCGCGAACGGTCGCTGCGCGGCGTGTTCTATTCAGGCCATTTAAATATATAATATAATGTATAACGTCGATTTCCATTTAAAACGTATTTTATAAATCGTTTATAAAGTCATTTTAAAACGATTCCAATTTCGATTTCGATTTTAAATCAAAATTGAATATTCCATATCATTATAATATTAAAGGGATAATATTTTCAAAATATCATATTTTGAAATCAATTTTTTTCAATATTCATTATAAAATGAATAAAATCGATCGATAAACTCGTTCGGGTTAAAAATGGCGTATATTTACTTGACACGCCTTCATATTCATTTCAATTGTAAATATTTCTATATTTTTGTGTCCGTCCAAAATCGGACATAAAAATCACATTTTGATTCTTCACTGAATATTATTTTAAAATATTCGTTATATTAAAATATTCGTTGTTTTAAAATATTCGTTATTTTAAAATATTCTTTATTTCTGAATCAGAATGCGACTCAATCAATCACCATATAATTTCAGTTATATGGATTTCATACATCGCATGCATTTAACAATAATGATAAATAATCACTAAACATTCCAACATCATCCAGAGTGCAATTTACTACTGTATAAGCATTAAATAATTAAATAACGCTTATCACAGTCTGTCGATCAATCGATTGACATATAATTAAATTCAGGGGAGATGTGAATAAATTATCATCCCCACACCCGTGTGGGGTTTCCAAACAACAACAGTCGATTCACCATAATCACTGGTTAATAAATTTAACCAGTTCTAATTCGATTTGAATTATTTTTCTAATTAGCCAATTTTCGTTGTTTAAATTATAAATAGATATTTATAATTTAATTTCAACAACCACAAAATAATATTAAATTATTTTTAATATTTTAAACATTTCAGCATCACAATCAAAATACAATACAGTTAATTAAATCGTCCATGGTCTGTGGACGAGGGAGGTGAGCTAACAAGCACCGTATACAATTTATAATGATTAAAACTGATAAAAATCAACACCGGCAATTCTATATATTTTTATACACGAATACAATAATGTGATAAAATAATTTTAAATGAGAAGGAGTTCTCACTTTGGTTTCCACTCCGTCAATCTTTAATGGAGGATATATTTTAAACTAAATCAAACGAAAGTTAAATTTAGTTTAAAATTTCAACATGCTCCGAATCACTCCCAGTCAGTCCTATAATGTAGTGCTCCATCTCACGATTCCAATGCGCTTGATTTTGTTTGATTCTGTCTCTGTTTGGAAAAGTTATGATGGTTTAAACATTTATAACATTAATAAGCTTAATTAAAATAATTAATTATATTATTATCCCCAAATTAACAACCTTTCTTCCTTTACCATTCGTATTGCTTCTGGCCGACCACGAAACCCACCCTCAAATCATATTCCTCGCCTGCGCACGCTTCCTCGAGGTGTCGGAGCACCATCCAGTACTACCACACCGACTACCATCGCTTGAGCTCCCCACGCCATGACCGTGGGTGAACTCGGTGGGGTCCCCGCTGATCAAATCGAGCTTGAACTCCCGAGCTTTGAGCTCAAAAATCGTGAAATCCGCAATGCTACTTTTGATCTCCCATGTTGAGATCGTAGATCTCAAGTAGCTCTTCAATTTCCATTTTATAAATTTTAGATTTTATTGAGTGGATTTTGAATTGGAGGAGGAAGAAGTTTTGAACAAAATTCGCCGTCGATTTCTTCTGGAGCGGCTAAAGGAGAAGTTGACTTTGCGTTTAGTTTGACTTAGGGTTTCGTGGACCATATATATATTATAATATTTTATTATTTAATTAAAAAAATGTCTTTTTGCATACGTACTCCAAATCAAACCCAACGACTATCGCCCTTAACTCAATACCCCCATTTTGGATATAATGGAATATGTTCTGTAAGCCAGTTCAACTGTTTCGATCAGTTTTTCTCAAAATTAAAATATAAATAAATATATATAGAATTTGAGCATATATTTTAATTTACTGGGGCCACATACTGACTCAAAAAATTACAGAAAAATAAATCTAGCTATGTTTTGATGATACGGTCCTAACAAAACTAATTTCGTCGAATTTGAAGACCATTTGAAAAATGGCCATTTTGGAAAATGGCCATTTTGGAAAATGGCCATTTTGGAAAATGGCCATTTTCCAGTCAATTAAATTCAAACTGAAACTGAAAAAAACATTTAAATTCACTGTGCTCACATTTTAATTCCAAAAATTATGAAATTTGAAACCTAACAATAATTTGACATTCCGGATCTAACAATAGTGGTTTCATCGAAAACGGGGTTCGTTTGCAAAATGGCTATTTTTAAGGGCTATATATTATATTAAAATATATTCTGAATTTTAATCTGGACATAAATTTCAATTTATATTATGAAATCTCAGTTTCTTACATTCTTAGAAAGATTTAATTAAACAGATTCAAATATTTCTGGTTTAACTAAAATCCGATTTATTTTGAATCCTTTACATTTAATTGAAATTTAAAATCAAATTTTCAAACTCCCAGGCCATTTTAGGCTCGTTTTAATTAAATTTTAAATTCATTCTAACTTCGATTTAAATAAATTTTAAATCGTTAATTCTTGAAATAAATCATTTTAAATTCTTAAAATCCATTAAAACAACTTAAATTAAAATTTTAAATTGATTCTGAAATTCCAGGTTGTTACAATCTCCCCTACTTAAAATCTTTTCGTTCTCGAAAAGGAACGGAGATGAAAGTTGTTTAACTAACCAACTCAACTTTCATTTTGGCTTTCATTCTTCAACTTTTCAATTTCTAAGAATTTTCTAATTTCTCAAAAATTTGGCTAACACCCTAAAATTTCGCCATAACCTCCTTTGTATAGCCCTATCGGTAAAACCACAACTTGCCTCACATGACCCTCATCAATCCAAAAGAAGAAAAAAAAGCCAATCGGCTCATAAAATCATCAAACCCCAATAAATACACTAAATATGTACATATTTGTCGGGCATACAATTTTATCCTCTTCTTAGCTTTCATGCTATGGCCTGTTCATTATATACACATGTACATATATGCAATTCCAATAATTTTCAATTTAATTCAATATTTGATTCGATTTGGCTAAATTTACTACTCATTCACATACTGGTTTTATCGTTCTAATATTTTAATTAGTTGAACTAATTACCAAACATCACAACCAATAATCAATTAGTTGATTAGCTTTTCAAACATATATAATTTTTTATATATACTTAAAAATCCTATTTTTAGGGCCAAATCACAAGAAATAAATTCTAAGGTTTTGGTTCTCACACTGGTCAACTGGAAATATATAGATATCCCACTTTCGAAACTCGAACATAAATGCTGATGATGCGATCGCTATCATCAGAATCATCCCCAGGCAACTAGAGTGTGATTCTATATCTATCCAGTATATTTGAGGCTTTGTATATACGCGTATATGCAAAATCTTCATATATCTGATAGTCCAAATTTAATATAAAATAATATACTTAAATACGTATAATAAGATACAATTTTCAAAACCAAATTCATTTTTAGAAGTAGCACTCTTCAAACTCATTCTAGGATACTACTGATCCTATCTCTAATGAGTTACTCTTATAGGACATGACTAATCCTATCTCTGATGAACTCTCTCGTTTGGTTTTAATGTGTCTTGTTCTCGAGCCTTGTAAACCAAAGCTCTGATACCAATTAAGACGACCCAAACTTCCCCGGTACGGAAAAGCCCGGATTTCTTTGAGAACACGACGCATCAGAACACAAATAAGAATAATTCATTGTTATTACAACAATATTACGTCAGAGTACAAGAATATATCAGAGTATGAATAAATAATTTACAACTGGAAAATAAATATCAGAGATTTACAAATTACAAAAGCAGCGGAAAATAATAAGTAAGTATAATGTGCAGCGGAAAATACATTAACCAGCACAACGTAATGAAATACACAGATACAAAGCTCTCTGAATATAGCTCCAGCTGTAATCCAGGATCCTATGAAAATAAATATCTGCAAACCAAAACTACAAGCTGCTCATGTGGAAATAAGGGCACCCAGAGTTTAATCGAAAATGACAAGCATACAATACATACCGTAGGCAGAGGTGGTGTATAGCGGCCAACCCAGGGAAGTGAGAGATAAAGAACGAGAGTTTAAAGCGGTCGTGCTTCTAGCGAGGCTTCACCTACGCTTGAATTTGACTGGACAAGTGTATTTCGCTTCGGGATGCCTATCGGCTCAGGTAGAAACAATAAACTCCAAGTCAGTCATCGGACTAGTGTGAGAACTAAAATAGTTGTAAACTTTATTTTAAAGTTGAATAAATCAAGGGACCACATCGTATAACACAGAACGTGTTTACTCCCAAGAATACCATAAATAAACAGTTTATAAACAACGCAAAGCTTTTTGAAAACGAAGCTATTATAAGACTTAGGTCCCATCACATAATGCAACGCAAGCCGAAAGATAGAGTTTTACGTTATAATTGCCAAACATGCTTGGTACATTTTAAAACAAATCACTTTGACATTACTATAAGTTCATAGTGTCAAAATCAACTTCAAATATAAATGTATCAATCATGGACGGCATAGGTACCATGTATTATGTCGCCATACTAGTTTTACAATTAAAACTGTACGATGTCGTATTAGAAATAGGATTTCTATCATGAACCAAGGCAAGGGATCTTCCTTACCGAATTCGAGACACTCTAGCCCGTGTCTTAGGACCACTACAACAAAAAACATTTTTCACAACAGGCAATATCTATTGCAGTAGACCAATTGCAACAGACCTGTACCTGTTGGTATAGCTGGAGTTGTAAAAAGCTCGCAACATTTTCCTCCTGTTGCAATAACCTGTTGCGGTAGACTTTTTTGCAACAGGCTTTTGATGTTGCAACAGATCCATTTGCAACAGTATATGCCAGGTACAATAGATTTGTAAATCTATATAATTTTCTTTTACAGCTTATAGATACTACATATTAAATGTATTCGTTTTAACGAAAGCGTATGCCATATAATGAAATAAACAAATAAAAATTTTATTTTAACAAAATTTTAATAGTACAAACAATTGCAACAAAAATTTCTACAATTTTCATGCACCATTCATGTATAACAATTTCTTCTCTCACAACACATTTCTTTCGAATACAGTTTTTCTAATTATATTTCTACCCTATCATACATATGGTAGTTTACACAGCCAGCTCTCATGTGAAACCTGCAACATACGATACTGCAAAGATGAGAGACAAAGAGAGTATATAGTATACCATAGTGCGTGTGAACCACTTGCTATGTCATGTAGTTATATGAATGTGTTGCCATATGTCAATTAGTAAGTAAATGGTCACACAGGTATCCTGATATGTTTTATTTTGGTTGCCTTTCACTTCTCAAATATCATGATCAAGGTTAAGTTAAAATCTACAAAAAAATTACATAAGTTAGATGCAGAAAGGTACTACACTTTT
Source organism: Allium sativum (assembly GCA_030737875.1). NCBI lineage: Eukaryota > Viridiplantae > Streptophyta > Magnoliopsida > Asparagales > Amaryllidaceae > Allium > Allium sativum. The sequence goes on along the minus strand of CM060913.1, from coordinate 469,788,591 downwards.
TTCTTTAACTATAGGTTAGATGAAAAATGAAACTATGATAATAATAACTTTTTTTGTTGCTTATAAAGGTGGTATGTAAATGGCAATAGTTGCTACAAAAACATTTTGTAACATGCAGATAAACAATCTAAAAAAGGCGATTAGCAGACAAAAATCATTTAACTTGAAGTTAGAATTATTTTTAAACTCCCATTTCAACCATAATAGGCTTCGCTAAATTTCTATAAACTGCAGATAATATTGTCAAGACTATAATGCAAGAAAATGTCAACAATATGAAGATCCACATGAGCATATATGAAGTAGAGGCGCTCCTCAAACTTGATTTTGAGATTTCAACTGACTTTTAAGAGAACTATTGTACGACAAAGATGGTTAGCTACATTGCAGCAGAGTAGCAGACACAACACAGTGCATGTGGATTCAAATGCACCTATAATTCTTAGATCACAAAATGAATACACTGAGTATGATTTATCCAATCCTTGTTAGGATTTCGCACTTAATGTTTTTGGTATGATTTTAGATATTATTGACAGTCAAATATTAATAATAATAATAATTTTATTCCTAAATAATTGTATGCCTTATCAAAATTTTGAATAATAAACCTTCTTTTAATAAGTTACTGTCATTAGTAACCGCATAATTACTTTATTTGGTTATATCTCTATTTTCCATTCCATAAGAAAACATGATGGTTAAACTAATAAACCACCGCATTTCAATAAGCTAAATGGAAAACCAATTTACTTTTTTACCCTATTGGTTATATACCTTGCAATTTTAAGGTAATGGTATCATATTTTTTTAAAATTATAGATAACTTACCATATTCAAAATCTTATAATAGTATTACTAGTCTATTTCATATTTTAGAAATTTAATCTTAAGTGCATTACACATAAATGTGCAATCACAAATTACATAAAGTACATTATTCATTTTTTCAGTTGTAACAGATTATAACTTCCACGCAATGGTCAGCTGAAACAACTCTTCATGTTGTTTTAGTAGATTACATGATTTTAGTAGTCAAAATTGTCCCCTAAAATATTAGTTACACATTTTTGTATTTTTATCATACAAAACATCAAACTTACATGTGGAATTTTTTTTTCGTTTCATATTTATGGAAATCAATAGAAAATTTATAGAAAATCAAGTGTTGTATCATTCTTTTATTGTACAATTAATTAGTAGAAATATAAAATATTCCTTTTTTTAATTTTAGCTTTATGGTTTTTTGCCATTTTTTAGATGTAACTATTCTTGTTCTATTTTTAAGTAAACATTGTTCGAAATTCATAAGTAGCCTGCTTCTATTAACAAAACAGGAACCATGGTTTTCTCAAAATTTTGGGCAAACGTTAATTCTTTACCTTAATTATACGCTTTATAGATTTATTGCTTATCTCGAGAAATAGTATTTGGAAATAATTTGATAAGTTTCAAGTTTTGTATTTGGATTTAACATAGGATGATGCAGTGCATTTGGTAAGAAGAATAAGGTAACTTTTTAGCATTTCCAAGTTTCCAGCTTACTTCGTAATTTGGTTATTTATTCATTTCCTTATAATAATTATTTCCTTAATATGTTTTCAGGGGTTTTTACCCTCAAGGACAAAAGGAACAATAAATTTTTCCACAAGGACAAGGGGGCAAAATTTTATCCTTAAGGACAAAATTTAGTGTAAAGGGAGGAATTCAGGGGCCCACTAGAATTCATCCCTTTACACTAAAACTTGTCCTTATGGACAAAAAATTTCCCCCTTGTCCTTATGGAACAATTTATTGTTCATCCTGTCCTTCAGGATATTTTCCTGATGTTTTCATGATGATAATTGGATTAGAAAGCAAATTATAGATATTTTTGGGTAAGTTGTAAATTGTTAATGTTAAAGAAGAGGCACTTGAGACTCAATACATCAAGATGTTACATGGCAACAAAATAATAAACCCATCACCAACATTTTGTCAACAATACTAATAGACCCATTACCAACATAATTAATTGTTTTTTTATTGAATAAAATAATGAAAATGACACATATGATATTTCAATTCTATACTTGACATATTCAGTCATGCCATATCTTTGACAATCCCATAAAAGACAAAATTACACTCACCATATTTGGATTACCCTTTCCATTTAGTTTAGCCATATCAATTTGCAGTGTTAAATTTTCAGTAAATGGTAAAAATACATGTACAGGCTAAAAGAGTAAAAGTCAATGAAAGGATGAAGTACCTGCATGATTTGGTGCCAAAGTGCAGTAACATAATGGGTAAAGCCAGCATCCTCGACGAAATAATTAACTATGTACAGTCTCTGCAGGAACAAATACTGGTAAGTTAGATACATTATATGACAAAATTATATTGTTCCCTTTTCTTTTGTTTTAAGAAATTTTGCATGCAGTTTCTATCGATGAAACTTGCTACAGCATATACGGTGCCCAACTGTAGTAGCATCCAGAACTACATTGAAAAGGAGGTGTGCTTTCATTGATCTTCTTTGTTTTCCTTTTTACCTTGCATGACATGATCTGAGATGTATATTGGAAAAGTTACAGGTGAATTCATTTTGTTACACCATAAAAAGGCCACAAGTACTGCAGAATCCCTCATTTCAGTTTTTGGATCATCTCCAACCAGACTGGTAACGAACCTGGTTTTATAGTAAGTAATTCATTAGCCTAAAAATATAGTTAAAACTAATGTGTATTGCTGTTAACCAACAAATATTACATTGGGTTCTTAGGCACAAGGCTCATCATCTTGGGACTATAATGTTATGACAGATGTTCATAAACTAGATTGTTTAGGCGGAATGGAATATTCTCCTTTTCATTTATTTTTTCGTCTGAACAAATACAACCTTATGTGATGACTATAAGCTTGAGAAATTATTGTACACTAACCTGTAGGTAGAGATAAAAACAACAGTTCGTGCATGTCAAGAAATAGAGATGTGTTCATATAGTAGTTTACTAGCTAGGCATAGAAGTAGTTTTCACATACCATAAAATCAAAATCTGAAATTTCTATATATCATACATTCTAGAAAATCATAACTTTACATTTTTCTAGTAAATAACTTGATTAAGATAATATATAAATAGAATTCGACCATAAAAATTTGCAAACTACAGAATCCAATCCTGTCAGATAATGAACGATGGTAGGAATCACTCTACCAGCGTTTGCCAAACAAGCAAGGCAAAAAATGATACCATCAGAAATTCCTAATACTTCTCTAACCAAACAAAACGCACTCCAAAACACAACCATCAAGAAATCAAAAAACACCTCAACATAGATCTGACTAAAACCACAACTAGCAACACGAGTACCTGTAGTGGTGGAGTTACTTCCAAAGCACACATTAGGAGTACAAATAAAAGCCCTAGAAATGCCACAAATTCTAGTGGCAAATAACCCGGTAATATGAAATGGAGTGGCTTGGACCGAGGACAAACGTTCGGTGGGAGCAATGGAAAGGGGAAAGGGTGAGGGGATCTCATACGTGGCGATGGAGAAAGGGCGAAACAAGATGAGTACCTGAAATTTGATCGATTGATTTAGGATTTAGGTTTAGGGGCTGAAAGGGGATTTGAACTAATGAATGAGATGGGAAGTGGAAAATGGGCGGTTTAACGTGAAATTTTAGTTCACGCCGTCCACTTTTGTAAATAACTGAGGCCGGGCCACTAATGATGGGTTGCAAGATGTAACTTCAACTTTGTCTAAACACAACATTGTACTGTTACGGCAAAGCATTGCCACTTGTTTCACGTTCATATATGTCCAGTACATTATTTCATTTATTTTCATTTTTATTGTGCAAGAATAATGCACGTATTTGAACTTTTTTTAACAAATAATTATCATTCAAACAAAATGTTTTTTATATCATTAAAGAATAATAATTTTATTTTTATTTTGTGTGTACTTGAATTTTACAAATCAAATGTATAGCAAGAAGTACTGAATAATGTTATTAGGCATTAATCTGAATAATTAATTACTTAATTATAACTTGTAAAATATTTGTCGCAATTGGAAAAAGACATTGTTGTTAAAAATAATTGGGTTTTAGTGACAAAAGAAGAAAATGAAATTATCCAGGAAAAGGCAACGGGTATGTATAGTTACGAACCAATTAGAAATAAGCTTCTGTAAATTTATTACAAATTAAAGCACTTAGAAAGTTGTAAGGTTCTAATACACATTACAACACATTTTGTTTTAAAATATAATTTCTTTTGGGAAATTCAAAAATTTTCTTTTAAACTTTATGAATATTTGAAAAGTGACGCTCACTCTTATAGTGCTAAATTAGTAATAATTATTTATTAATTATTATCCATTAGTTTTTTATTATTAATTTATTATTATTTATTTTATTATTTTTTAGATGTTAATTTTTATTATTTATTAATTATTATTATTTAATTATCAGTTATAAATATCACTTTATAATACTTAAATTTTACTATTAATTAGCAATTATTAATATTAATCTTAATTATTATATAATTGCTAGTAGTTAATCAATAATAATTATTTAAAATTAATTATTAAAAGTTAATCATTAAAAGCTGACACTTATTTTTAATACTATGTTTTTTTGCAACTTGCTTACTAGTTATAAAAAAAAGCGGCTATTGCAATTGGTGAAAACAGCTGCTAAAGATGTTTATTTGCAACTAGCTTAGAAGCGCAGTTGCAAATAATATGTTTGTTACAACTGGTATGGAAGGAGAGTTGCTAAAGGTATGTTTTTGCAACAGGAAGAGAAACCCAGTTGCTAAAAATATGCTTTTCGCAACAGAAATAAAAGGACTGTTGCTAAATCTCATCTATTGCAACTGTTAAAACTGGTCTGTTGCTAAATATCATTTGCTACAACTGTCATGTGTTGTCTATTGCAAATAGCTAGTTGCAAAAGGGTATTTTCCTTGTAGTGGACTCAGACTCAGGTGAGCCTTGGGAGCGGCAGGGCCGGCCGGCCGTGGCTGATTAGGGTTACTCCTGAACACTGCGTTTCCCTGCCCTATGGGGCATAAAATATGGTCAGTATGTCTACCATGTCTAGAGCCACTAGGAACTCAAATCCGAGGTACCTCGCTTTCCATCATCCACATAAGTAAAAATGTTTGGGCTCCATACCCTGACACCACTTCTAGCTAGAAAGAAACGCATACTCTCCCTGCTGTCCCTCATCCTGTTTCTGGTTCATACCGGGGTCTGAGGCTCGCGAATTAACATTATACACAAAGCTATGTTAATTAAAGTTATCTTGGGTGTACAACCCAATCAAAGCATCAGTAATCATCCAAATGATGTGAAGATCTCCAGTCTTCAACCATCATCTTCATCGCCGACTTTTAGTCGTCGTATTCATTATTCAGAATGGGTTAAACCCAGTCTTTCCAAATAACTCACGTGTTTTATAATCAAGTGCTATAAAAACACATCATACGCCTCATTCCAATCCAGAATATTATTTTATTCAAATATTCTTTTCACAATTTAAACCAAATTAAGGTTTATCAAACTACTCGGGATTATAGAGCCTTACCGAAGTAATCATTTATTTTATTTTTCCAATTCCAACCTATTCATCCCATGGAGCAAAAATGGTAGTACTCCATATCTAACACCCGCTGTGTTATCGGTAAATTTAATTACCATTTCTCATTTCAAATCTAATTAAAGATTTAACTATCGCGTGGAGTAAAGCTGGTGGTACTCCATTCTCGATCATTTCATGAATTTGATAAATTTAATTTTCTCATTCCCATTCTCAATTTAATCTACTTAAAGATTCATTAAAACTCTAGTTCATTTTTAATCTTGAAAGTCATCACTTTATGATTATTTAACTTTAGGAAAATTAATCCCGTCATTTACTGGATTAAAGAACCAATGTCATTTAAAACACAATTCACGATTAACCCCAAAATCCTATTCCATCAAATTGGAATCTCCATGGAAATTAGATCAGTCAAAATCAATATGAATTTACGAATCAGACTAATAATATAAAAGGAATTACGGCGAAACCTTTTAAATTTCATATATAGTAACGGTCTTCCTTCACAGAAGCTCATCTCGATTATTACCAAATCGAATTCCATTCGATTCCAATTTAATATATTAAATTGGAAAACTTTACTTTGGGAAAATTTCAATTAAATCATAATAAAAAGATTTATAAATTCCAAATCATAACTTCACTGTTAATTGGGTTAAAGAACAAATGTTATTTAAAACACCATTCACGATAAACCCAAAAATCCAATTTCAATTAAATATTAATTAATTGGTAAACTTCTCTAAATCTTAATTAAAAGATTTATTCTTTTCTCAACTGGGTTTAAGAACAGTGTTATTTAAGACACCATTCATGACAAACCCAAAATCCAATCTGATATTAAATACAAGACTCTGAATAGAAATTTTATCGGCTCGTATTCCATATCAAATTCTGAAACCAACAAATATCTTATTGGGAATAACGATATTTATATCTTCCAAATTCCTCAACAATATCCGTATAATCACGAAATCCAATATCGAAATATTTCGAAGATTATTTCATTTTCAATCCATTCCAATTCATATGTTGGAAAATTTTTGTTATATCAAAACCATTTCAAATCCAATTTATTTATTTAAAATCATTGGATTATTATTCTAGTCAATAACTAGTTCATTTCGATAAAAACATATTTTTATCTTTCCATAATTGGAATTTTTCAACCAAAATCTTTCCAAATTAGTTATTATGATTTTACATAATTTTTCCATGTTTTTAATAAATTTTATTAAGGCCCGTACTGTCGGTTTCCGATAATGGCCACCGAACTGCATCCATAGCAACCTTTTCTAACATTGATTTGGACATATTTTAAAATCTAACCATTAGATTTCAAATATCTTATTATCACTGGAAAGCTCTTTTCGATGCGAACCAAATGCTTTCAGTTTTTGGAGAATCCAACTGCCGGATCTCCCGTTACGTCCATTTGAAGTTAGTGGTCGAAATTCAAGAACGGTCGCTGCTCGGCGCATTTTATTCGGGCCATTTAAATATATAATATAATATATAACGTCGATTTCCATTTAAAATGTATTTTATAAATTCATTTTAAAACGATTCCAACTTCGATTTCAATTTTAAATCAAAATTGAATATTCCATATCATTATAATATTAAAATGATAATATTTTCTAAATATCAGATTTTATAATCAATTATTTTTTATATTCATCATAAAATGAATAAAATCGATCAATAAACCCATTTGGGTTAAAAGTGACGTATATTTACTTAACACGGCTTCATATTCATTTCAGTTATGAATATTTCTATATTTTTGCATCCATCCAAAATCAGACATCAATATCACATTTTGATTCTTCACTGAATATTATTTAAAAATATTCGCTACTTTAAAATAATCATTAAACATTCCAATATCATCCAGAGTGCGGTTTACTACTGTATAGGCATTAAATAATTAGATAACGCTTATCATAGTTTGTCGATCAGTCGATTGACATATAATTAAATTCAGGGGAGATGTGAATAAATTATCATCCCTAGACCCGTGTGGGGTTCCTATACAACAACAGTCGATTCAAAATAATCATTGGTTAATAAATTTAACCAGCTCTAATTCGATTTGAATTATTTTTCTAATTAGCAAATTTTCACTGTTTAAATTATAAATAGATATTTATAATTTAATTTCAACTACCACAAAATAATATTAAATTATTTTTAATGTTTTAAACATTTCAGCATCACAATCAAAACACAATACAGTCAATTAAATCGTCCATGGTCTATGGACGAAGGAGGTGAGCTAACAAGCACTGTATACAATTTATAATGATTAGAACTGATAAAAATCAACATTGGCAATTCTATATATTTTTATACATAAATACAATAATATGATAAAATAATTTTGAGTGAGAAGGAGTTCTCACTTTGGTTTCCACTCCATGAATCTTTAATGGAGGATTTATTTTAAACTAAATCAAATGAAAGTTTAATTTAGTTTAAAAATTCAGCATGCTCCGAATCACTCCCAGTCAGTCCTATAATGTTGTGCTCCATCTCACGATTCCAATGCGCTTGATTTCGTTCGATTCCGTCTCTGTTTTGAAAAGTTATGATGGTTTAAACATTTATAACATTAATAAACTTTATTAAATTAATTAATTATATTATTAAACCCAAATTAACAACCTTTCTTACTTTACCATTCGCATTGCTTTAGGCTGACCATGAAACCCACCCTCGCACCATCGTCCTCGCCTGTGCATGCTTCCCTGAGGTGCCAGAGCACCATCCAGCACTACCACGCCAACCAACATCACCTGAGCTCCCCACGTCGTGACCGTGGGTGAACTCGGTGGGGACCCTGATGATCAAATCGAGCTCGAACTTTCGAGATTTGAGCTCAGAATTCATGAAATCCCCAACGCTATTTTCGATCTCCCCCATTGAGATCATAGATCTCACGTAGCTCTTCAATTTCCATTTTATAAATTTCAGATTTTATTGAGCGGATTTCGAATTGGAGGAGGGAGAAGTTTTGAACAAAATTCGTCATCGGTTTCTTTTAGAGCGGCTGAAGGAGAAGTTGACTTTGCGTTTAGTTTGACTTAGGGTTTCGTGGACCATATATATATAATAATATTTTATTATTTAATTTCCAAAAAAAAAATGTGTTTTTGCATACGAACTCCAAATCAAACTAATGACTGTCGCCCTTAACTAAATACCCCCATTCCGGACGCAATGGAATATGTTATGTATGCCAATTCGACTATTTCAATTAGTTTTTCTCAAAATTAAAATATAAATCAATATATATTGAATTTGAACATACATTTTAATTTGCTGGACCACATACTAACTCCAAAAATTACAGAAAAATAAATTTGGCTATGTTTTGACGATACGGTCCTAACATAACTAATTTCGTCGCATTTGGAGACTATTTGAATAATGGTCATATTCCAGTCGATTAAATTCAAATTGAAACTGATAAAACACGTTTAAATTCACTACGCTCACATTTTAATTCCAAAAATTATGAAATTTGAAACCTAACAAAAATTTGACATTTTGGATCCAACAAAAGTGGTTTCGTCGAAAACGGAGGTCGTTTGCAAAATGGCTATTTTTAAGGGCTATATATTATATTGAAAAATATATAAATTCCATAACGACTATTCTGAATTTTAAACTGGACATAACTTTCAATTTATATTGTAGAAACTCATCATCTCTTAGAAAGATATAATTAAACAAATTCAAATATTCCTGGTTTTGCTGAAATCTGATTTATTTGAAATCCGATACATTCAATTGAAATTTAAAATCAAATTTTCAAACTACTGCACCATTTCAGGCTCGTTTTACTTAAATTTTAAATTCATATGTTCTAACTTCGATTTAAATAAATTTTAAATAGTTAATTCTCGAAATAAATCACTTTAAATTCTTAAAATCCATTAAAACAGATTATATTAAAATTTTAAATTGGTTCTGAAATTCCGGGTTGTTACAGGTCTTCGTGTTGATGATGCTCGAGGGATCCAAGATGATCAGGATAAGAGCATAGGTCAAGTGATGGACGAGTGTTAAGTTGGAAAATCCACAAAGATAAGATGGAGATCTTTGTGATATTACAAACTTTTTTTTAGACCGCTAGTTTTTGCGTGGTGCATCTCATGTGTAAGATGCATCTTTTGTAGGCGTTAGGTGAAATTTGTAACGATTTTGATTGTGTTAAGTGGTAGCAGAGAGATTTGTTGTATGCACAGTGATTCAGATTAGCCTTTTTTTGTTGTCAATTGGCTTTAGTTTCTGGATATGTATTTAGATTGGTAATTGAGAGGATTTGTTGGCCTTGGTGGTATTGAGATTACCTTTGAATCAACCTTCTTTAGATTTGGGATATTTACAACATTTTTGCCAGGTGGAGACATAGTCTAAGCTCGTTAACAAGGTGTGATGGAGGTAGCTTTGCTGGAACCCATTAGATAAATATTCAGTTTTTCTCATTATGAGATTTTGGCTTAAGGTGGAGTTCTCTTTTGAAGAGTTTTATATTGTGAAGAGAATTTGACTCAAGATGGGGTGTTGGAGATATGTGATTTTGCACCAAGGTGGAATGTTAAATATGGTAATACAAAATCACAAATAGGTGGAGCAAATACGAAAAATGAAAAGAAAATATTTTTTTATGGATACGCATAAATTATAGATTGCATTTGAATGAAATGAAAAACAAATAAACGCAGGCATTATTTTCTTCCCTCCATGCTGTAACAACCCGTATTTTTAATAACCTATTATAACATAATCGAGGCAGAATTTAATTCAAAAATCTGAATCAAGGGAAACGGGCTATGACATTGCGTTTGTCTCGGAAAAATACGCGAAATAGAGTCCGAGTTTTCGAAAATCGGAGTCCGTATGACCCGATTAAGGCTCAATGAAGTTTTCAGAAAATTTCAAGTTCAAAACAGATTTGAATTTCAAGTTCAAATTTCGAATTTTGGGCCTGGAAGGCTAGGAGGGAAATTTCCCGCCAAGCCAACCAAGTCGACAGGCCTGTCGACTTGGCAGTCGACTTGGTTGGACCCAAGTCGACAGCCCTGTCGACTTGGCTGTCGACTTGGTTCAGCCGGGCAGTTTTGCCTGGTGCACCATTTTGGGGTTTTGGTTAGGTTTTGGGGCCAGATTCGGTTTTAAGGGCTGAGATTGGAATTAGGGTTTAATCCTAAGGTTGAAACTAATCCTAATCTCTATAAATAAGCCCCTAACCTAACCCTAAATCATCATTATTCATACAAGTAACTAAACTATGGCAAAATCATTCCTCTCATGGCCTCCACTCTCTTCATAAAATTCTAAGTTATTTCTATGAGAGATTTTCCATGCATACAAGTGTTTTCAAGCTTGTATGAGTGTCATTAGCTTGCATTCAAGTCAAGTTTCCATATTTACATCATAAAGCAAGGGTTTTGATCATTTTGGCTCAAGAGTTTTTCTATTGGAGCTTGCATTTTGGGTTTATTTGATTGCATAAGGGCTTTGTCTCAATCTATATATATTTTTGTGTCTTCATAAGCATTGTAAGCCCTTTTCTACTTTCATATTTAAACTCTAAAGTTAATGAATGATGCAAGTTGTGTTTGATCATTATAATATGCAAGTTTATCATGTTATGTTATGCAAGTATGCCATGTTATGATATGCAAGTTTACCATGTTATGTTATGCAAGTATGCCATGTTATGATATGCAAGTTTACCATGTTATGCTATGCAAGTATGCCATGTTATGATATGCAAGTTTACTATGTTATGCTATGCAAGTATGCCATGTTATGATATGCAAGTTTACCATGTTATGCTATGCAAGTTTGCCATGTTATGATATGCAAGTTTACCATGTTATGCTATGCAAGTATGCCATGTTATGATATGCAAGTTTACCATGTTATGCTATGCAAGTTTGCCATGTTATGATATGCAAGTTTATCATGTTATGTTATGCAAGTTTGCCATGTTATGATATGCAAGTTTATCATGTTATGTTATGCAAGTTTGCTATGGTATGATATGCAAGTTTGCCATATGATATGCAAGTTATGTTATGGTTGATCATTTTGCTCATGTTATCATGTTATGCAAGCTTATCTTGGGTTTATGAGCTTCAAGCTTTATGCTAAAGGTTGCATTTTGGCAACATGTAAGTTATCATATCCCTTATGATAACTTGCATATGAGGCTAAATGCGAACTTATGGCAACTTCTACATGTCATTTATCACCATGTATCACTTATATGCTAAGTTTGGTTTTATGCATACTTTTGAGGCCTAATGATGCAATATGCAAGTATATGAACATATGTACATTTCATATGCCACCATGTTAAACTTGTGGCTTCAACACCATTTGTCATCTTTATGCCAAGTTCCCTCTTTCTATCCTTTATGCGCTATTGCGATTATGTAAGCGATGGGATTGCGTTTGGGGTTGGGTAAACTTAAAAGACATGAAAACATAAGATTGGGAATTTACCTATTAAGTTAGGTCTACCCATTGGGAATTTACCTATTAAGTTAGGTCTACCCAAATTCTTGAAAACTTGTAATGTGTTTTGGAAACATGATGGACATGACACTTAGAAAATATAAGTGTGACCAACTCGAGGTTGGGTGGAGATTGTAGCGTAAAACTACCCGGAACCGACCGGCTTAACTAGTTGCTACAAACAATAGGACCCAATGTGAGAAGTTGGTCATGTTGTACCTTGAACCCGAGGTTAGACCAAGTTGTGGTGTAAAGCTACCCGGAACCGACCGACTTAACTAGTAACCGCAACAAAGTCTAACGTGGGAGGTTAAGGTACATTAATTAATTAATGCCTCATGATTACGGTTAAGTCATGGTCCACTTAATACTTAACCAATTTGGGCTTGGTAGATTAATCAGGGTTAAGTCGTGAACTCATCGTTACACTTAACCAAGTTAATCCATGATTAGTGAAAGGGTTAAACCGTACTTAACCCACTAGAAAATCCTAGCAATGGGGGTCCACTCTAGCAGTAATCCCAAGTTTGTATCATTAAGACCCTAGGGACTAGGCTAGGGTGGGGGCACGATTACTGGACTGGTATAAGTGACCAAAACGACGGTCGAGTGGTACGCCGATGTAGTTCCGGACGGACTATGGTCGTGCACGTAGTCTGTATTTGGAGAAGTCAAGCATGGGTACCAGTAAATCGAGACTGTGCACTTATGTTTATGGTGTCCAGGGGTTGACACCCTAGGGCTTGATACACCCGACGGGAGACCCGGCACAGTCCGACTACAATTATGTTTGGGCCGTATTGACACCAACACGTGACGAGTTAGGCTTAGGGAGCCGATCGATTAGACCGTTTGGTTGGACCTCGTATTAGGGTCATTTCATGTTATTGGGCCAAAGCTTGGGCCAAGGGATCAATACTTGTTTATTCAAGTCATGTTAGCTTGCTAGTACACCTGTGGTGCAAAAACCTTAAACCTGATTATGCGATGACACCTTTATCTACCTTGTTAGTTAATCATCATGCTAGTATGTTGTTATCCTTATGTTCATCCCTGCTTCTCATGTCAGTTAACTTTATCAGTTTACATTGATTGTAGTAGGGCTTACTCAGTCTTTTTGACTGACCTGTTTTTCTTTCGTCTCTTTTCTTCCGTTTCCCCCCCTCCCCCCAGGTTCTCAGGGTGGGAATATTGGAGCTTAGCTTGGATTTCTGATCGCTTGCTTGTGGGATTTTAGCTCATGTACGGTCTTGACATGAAGCTAGCTATGGTTGTCACTTATTTGGGGATAGTACTTATGTATTTCAGTTTTTCAGTGATGTTGTTTTTATCTAGACTTGTGTATTTGGAAAGTTGACATTATGTTGTACCAGACTTGTTTTGAAATAGTTTGAAATCTTCCGCTGTTTTACTTATCTTATTTACTCTGTTTACATATATACATATGTTCTTGTTCTGCCTTGATATATCATTATGCATGTTTACCCGGTACAAATGCCCCTCCAAAGTCAGAGTGCTTGCAAGAGACACCCTGGCGGAGGTGGGGTGTTACATTTGGTATCAGAGCATATGGTTTACGAGAAGGAACAAAAAGGTTTTTAGAAAACTTTTGGAAAACTATTTTCAAAACCAAGTATAAAGTATTTTCCAAAGAAAAGTCTAGTTTATTTTAAAGGCTATTCCCCAAAAAGCCATTAGCAAAAATTCCTTCGTTTTTCTCCATTCTGAATCTATCTTTTTCCGTTTTCAGTATGGCCGATAACTTTGCTATTCCGGAGGGAGTACACGTACCTGTTTGGTATAGGAGACTTTTGGAGGCTAGGGCGATCGAAGCCGGCCCCGCAGATGTTCCTCCTCCTCCTACGGTGGTTAATGTTTCTCCTCCTCCTCCCATAGCTGATGTTTCTCCTCCCCCTCAGCCTCCACAAGCGGATTTTGCGGAAACTTGTAAGAACTTTAAGACGATGGGTGGCAAGAATTTCATTGGAACCGAGACTTATGTAGAGGCAAGGAATTGGTTGAAAGAAACCGAAGATCTTTTTGCCTTCTTTGATATAGATGACCGTAGGAAGGTTTTATTGGCAGTGTGGTTGCTAAAGGAAGAAGCTGCACGTTGGTGGGTGGTCACCACCGCTACTAGGCCAATTGAGACTTGGGATGACTTTCGGGGAAAGTTTGGACTAAGGTTCCTATCACTGAAGCAAGGGGACATGACTATTAGGGAATACATAGATAAGTTTAATCAACTGGCTCGGGTCGGTTTGGACTTGGTTAACACAGCTCAGAAGAAGGCCCTATACTTTGCTCTAGGATTAAACGAGCCATTACATGGTTTGGCCATATCTCATATACCCTTGGGGGCAATTTTCGAGAGTTTGGTGAATATGGCCCTACTCAATGAAGAGAATAGGAGTGACAAGAAGGAGGTCAAGATGAATGAGTCTCAAAACAAGGAAACGGAGCCCAAAAAGGAAATGAAAAAGAAGGAGGAGAAGTCTGAAGATAAGAAGGAAAAGAAGTGCTTTACTTGTGGAAGCTTGACTCATCTAAATAAGGATTGCAGAAAGAGGAAGGGCACTTGCTTTGACTGTGGAGAAATGGGACACTTCACTAGGGACTGCCCGAAGAAGGGAGGGCCTACGTCGGAAGGAAGGGTGAATTCCGGGAAGCAAGGCAAGAACTCCAAAAACCGCAAGAACAAGAACAAGAGTCAAGGCAACAAGGGGAACAATAACAAGGGCAATAACAACAAGGGGAAGTGCCATTATTGCGGTTCAGTTGGGCATCTTATTAAGGATTGTAAGAAGAGGAAAAGGAAGAATGGTGAATGCTTTTTCTGCGGTGAGACTGGACATTTCAGTAAGGATTGCCCGAAGAAGCAAGGGCAAGGCCAGGGTCAGACTCAGCGTGCTGGACCTTCAGGAGGGCAAGTTCATGCTCTCAATGCCGCTCCAGTTCCCGATCGAGGTAGTATTTCTGTTGAGAGCCTTGTATATATTTCTGATTTTCCAGTTCGTACCTTGTTTGATTCTGGTGCATCGCATAGCTTTATTTCATCTGATCTAGTTGAAAGTTTGCACCTAAGTACTAGTCTAGTTAATGATCCCGTGTGTGTTTCAAATCCAATTAGGGGTTCCGCCCATTTGTCTATGATCTGCGTGGATTTGAAAATTTCTATCTTGAGTGTAGAATTCTCGTGTGATGCTTATATTCTCGGTTTCATGGGGTATGGGTTGATTTTGGGCATGGATGGGTTGTCCAGTTTTGGAGCCATCCTTGATTTTAGAGCATAGGGTTGTGAGGCTCATGACTCGCCTCGGTAATACCCTAAAAATTTCTTGTAACTCTATGGGTCCCGTCACGTTGTGTTATCTTGAATCCCTCAACTCGTCTATCGATAGTTTGCAATCTATGAGGGTGGTCCGAGAATATCCTGATATCTTGGGTGAAGTGAAGGGGGGTTACCCCTAAGCGAGAGATTGATTTCCGCATTTATCTGATTGATAATACCAAGCCAGTTACGTGGCCGGTTAGGCACATGGTCCCGCGAGATGAGAGTTAAGAAAGCAAGTCAAGGAGTTGCTTGAGAAGAACTTCATATGATGAAGCGTTTCCGAGGAAGGTGCTCTAGTAGTATTCGCTACTAATGTGGACAGTTCGCTTCGCCCTATGTTGATTATCGTGAGTTAAACAAAGAGAATAGACAACCATTGCCAAGGATCGATGATTGGTTTGATCAGCTTGTAGGAACATCTGTTTTCTCTTGATCTTGCTACTGGATTCCATCAGCTCAGTGTAGCTGAGGATAGTATATACAAAACTGCGTTAAGAACTCCAGATGGATTCTTAGAATGGCTAGTCATGCCATTCGGTTTGACTAATGCACCCGCCTACTTCGTGGACTTGATGAGTAGGGTGCCTAGGGAGTTCCTGAACAAGTTTGTGGTAATCTTTGTAGAAGATATCCTGACTTTCTTAAAGAATGAGGAAGAACATGCTAGACATCTCAAGGAAGTGATGGATACGCTTAGAGCCCATCAGTTGGAAGCCAAGTCCTCCAAATGTCATTTTGGAGAAAAGAAGTTAGATTTCTTGGGCACATAGTTACTAAGCCAGGCTTAGCGGTGGATCCCGCTAAAGTGATCGCGGTTCAAGACCGGAAAGCTCCGACGAGGACAATTGAAGTAAGAAGCTTTCTCAGTTTAATTAGTTAGTTAGCGTCCCTTGAGCTTAGACCTACCCTTACGGATCAAGTAGGGACTTCGCAGAAAGAAGACCCGCAGTTAGTTGAGATCATGGACAAGTTGATTAGAGGCAGGATGTTAAGTCACCTCGCCATAAATGACAAGAAATGGCTAAGACGCGATGAGAGAAAGAAGGTTCTTGAAGATGCGCATCACCCGAGGAGGTGGCCGAGTTTGTCCCAAGGTGCATGTTGTGCCAACAGGTTAAGGCCGAGTCATAGAAGCCCGGTGGGCTATTACATCCATTGGAGGTCCCCGCAATGGAAGTTGGAAAGCGTCACGAAGGATTTCGTGGATGGACTGCCCAGATCAAGGAAAGCGAATACGAGCATGTGAGTCATAGTAGGTAGACTCACGAAGAGTGCTCATTTCACTCCGGTAAAGAGCGAAAGGACTGCATTATAGCTAGCAACGGGTTACTTTCAAGAAATAAGGAGGTTGCACGGGGTTCCCTCAAGTATAGTTAGTAACCATGGCTCAATCTTCACTAGCCAGTTTTGAGATAGTCTACGGGAGGTCATGGGCAAACGGCTGAATCTAAGGGCGTCCTATCATTCACAGGCAGATGGTTCATTTCGTTCAAGCATGAGTTATAGAAAATTACGTTAATAAGAGCAATTGGTAACGTGGATTGGTATTTTCAAGAAAAGTTCTGCTGCGTGGAATACTTTATAGTAAGTAAACGAGATCCAGGATTCACTGGTGAATTTTGGGGAGCTTGCATGAAACCATGAGGCCATATTATGTTTAAGCCAAGAATGATAGAAGAGTAAGTGAAAGAGGAAGACGAGAGGCGACAATGAAATGGGTTCCAACTCATATTTGGAAATAAGAGTTAAGAAGCCAAGAAATCATGAAGTAAAAGACGGTCAAAGCACAGTGGAGTTAAGAAGATTGAAGGCTAGATACGCGCATCATATCTCTTTTTAAGAGTATATTCTTGATCCTTGTTTTCCTGTAGAACTTACTCGCATGTTATCTTTTACATATATCCTCTCGGTCCCATACTCGATCCCATTTCTGTTGTAAACTCCATAAGGGGGTATGACTCATTGGTTAGTAATAAATATCTAGGTTTGAAGGGGTCCGTTAGGTTGACTAAACCTTTTGGGCTTTTATAGAATATGGGTTGGGTTATGAAGGGATTTCTTGTAATCCAAAAGGAGTATATCTTGCTTATCTTCCCGATCTCTTTGTAGCATATCTTTCTTTTGCTATCTATATCATGTTAATCTTGTCATGAGAACCTTAGGTAGAAACCCTTTGTTTGAAACATGTGTTTGAAACATGTTATGCTTGATGGTTGCAAGTGGTTGCAAGTGTTTGCAAGTGGTTACTCGTGGATGCATTATACACATTAGGCACTAGATCGGCTCACACACTCCTCATATTGCATATGCATGAGTGTTTATGCTTATTCATGGATGAAAATTTTTGTGTTATCACATGGATGTTGCATATGGATGTATGTTATGTGCACACATATAGATGTTATACATTATGTTAGGAATTGCATACATATGGATTCATTTCACTAACATAATTTGCATTGATGATATTTGCATTAGATAAGTACATTTACACACACCTTTGCATATGTTCATACAACATTTAGAATCTTGTAAGGACAATGATTGCTCGTGGATGATGTTTTGAGTAGATGGATGTTGGATGGTAGGATACGTTCTTCCTAACTTGAAGATTTCGGGGACGAAATCCTATAAGGAGGGGAGAATGTAACAACCCGTATTTTTAATAACCTGTTATAACATAATCAAGGCAGAATTTAATTCAAAATTCTGAATCAAGGGAAATGGGCTATGCCATTGCGTTCGTCTCGGAAAAATACGCGAAATAGAGTCCGAGTTTTCGAAAATCGGAGTCCGTATGACCCGATTAAGGCCCAATGAAGTTTTCAGAAAATTTCAAGTTCAAAACAGATTTGAATTTCAAGTTCAAATTTCGAATTTCGGGCCTAGAAGGCTAGGCGGGAAATTTCCCGCCAAACCAACCAAGTCGACAGGCCTGTCGACTTGGCAGTCGACTTGGTTGGACCCAAGTCGACAGCCCTGTCGACTTGGCTGTCGACTTGGTTCAGCCGGGCAGTTTTGCCTGGTGCACCATTTTGGTGTTTTGGTTAGGTTTTGGGGCCAGATTCGGTTTTAAGGGCTGATATTGGAATTAGGGTTTAATCCTAAGGTTGAAACTAATCCTAATCTCTATAAATAAGCCCCTAACCTAACCCTAAATCATCATTATTCATTCAAGTAACTAAACTATGGCAAAATCATTCCTCTCATGGCCTCCACTCTCTTCATAAAATTCTAAGTTATTTCTATGAGAGATTTTCCATGCATACAAGTGTTTTCAAGCTTGTATGAGTGTCATTAGCTTGCATTCAAGTCAAGTTTCCATATTTACATCATAAAGCAAGGGTTTTGATCATTTTGGCTCAAGGGTTTTTCTATTGGAGCTTGCATTTTGGGTTTATTTGATTGCATAAGGGCTTTGTCTCAATCTATATATATTTTTGTGTCTTCATAAGCATTGTAAGCCCTTTTCTACTTTCATATTTAAACTCTAAAGTTAATGAATGATGCAAGTTGTGTTTGATCATTATAATATGCAAGTTTATCATGTTATGTTATGCAAGTATGTCATGTTATGATATGCAAGTTTACCATGTTATGTTATGCAAGTATGCCATGTTATGATATGCAAGTTTACCATGTTATGCTATGCAAGTATGTCATGTTATGATATGCAAGTTTACCATGTTATGCTATGCAAGTATGCCATGTTATGATATGCAAGTTTACCATGTTATGCTATGCAAGTTTGCCATGTAATGATATGCAAGTTTACCATGTTATGCAATGCAAGTATGCCAAGTTATGATATGCAAGTTTACCATGTTATGCTATGCAAGTTTGCCATGTTATGATATGCAAGTTTATCATGTTATGTTATGCAAGTTTGCCATGTTATGATATGCAAGTTTATCATGTTATGTTATGCAAGTTTGCTATGGTATGATATGCAAGTTTGCCATATGATATGCAAGTTATGTTATGGTTGATCATTTTGCTCATGTTATCATGTTATGCAAGCTTATCTTGGGTTTATGAGCTTAAAGCTTCAAGCTTTATGCTAAAGGTTGCATTTTGGCAACATGTAAGTTATCATATCCCTTATGATAACTTGCATGTGAGGCTAAATGCGAACTTATGGCAACTTCTATATGTCATTTATCACCATGTATCACTTATATGCTAAGTTTGGTTTTATGCATACTTTTGAGGCCTAATGATGCAATATGCAAGTATATGAACATATGTACATTTCATATGCCACCATGTTAAACTTGTGGCTTCAACACCATTTGTCATCTTTATGTCAAGTTCCCTCTTTCTATCCTTTATGCGCTATTGCGATTATGTAAGCGATGGGATTGCGTTTGGGGTTGGGTAAACTTAAAAGACATGAAAACATAAGATTGGGAATTTACCTATTAAGTTAGGTCTACCCATTGGGAATTTACCTATTAAGTTAGGTCTACCCAAATTCTTGAAAACTTGTAATGTGTTTTGGAAACATGATGGACATGACACTTAGAAAATATAAGTGTGACCAACTCGAGGTTGGGTGGAGATTGTAGCGTATAACTACCCGGAACCGACCGACTTAACTAGTTGCTACAAACAATAGGACCCAATGTGAGAAGTTGGTCATGTTGTACCTTGAACCCGAGGTTAGACCAAGTTGTGGTGTAAAGCTACCCGGAACCGACCGGCTTAACTAGTAACCGCAACAAAGTCTAATGTGGGAGGTTAAGGCACATTAATTAATTAATGCCTCATGATTAGGGTTAAGTCATGGTCCACTTAATACTTAACCAATTTGGGCTTGGTAGATTAATCAGGGTTAAGTCGTGAACTCATCGTTACACTTAACCAAGTTAATCCATGATTAGTAAAAGGGTTAAACCGTACTTAACCCACTAGAAAATCCTAGCAATGGGGATCCACTCCAGCAGTAATCCCAAGTTTGTATCATTAAGACCCTAGGGACTAGGCTAGGGTGGGGGCACGATTACTGGACTGGTATAAGTGACCAAAACGACGGTCGAGTGGTACGCCGATGTAGTTCTGGACGGACTATGGTCGTGCACGTAGTCCGTATTTGGAGAAGTCAAGCATGGGTACCAGTAGATCGAGACTGTGCACTTATGTTTATGGTGTCCAGGGGTTGACACCCTAGGGCTTGATACACCCGACGGGAAACCCGGCACAGTCCGACTACAATTATGTTTGGGCTGTATTGACACCAACACGTGACGAGTTAGGCTTAGGGAGCCGATCGATTAGACTGTTTGGTTGGACCTCGTATTAGGGTCATTTCATGTTATTGGGCCAAAGCTTGGGCCAAGGGACCAATACTTGTTTATTCAGGTCATGTTAGCTTGCTAGTACACCTGTGGTGCAAAAACCTTAAACCTGATTATGCGATGACACCTTTATCTACCTTGTTAGTTAATCATCATGCTAGTATGTTGTTATCCTTATGTTCATCCCTGCTTCTCATGTCAGTTAACTTTATCAGTTTACATTGATTGTAGTAGGGCTTACTCAGTCTTTTTGACTGACCTGTTTTTCTTTCGCCTCTTTTCTTCCGGTTCCCCCCCTCCCCCCCCCCCCCCCAGGTTCTCAGGGTGAGAATATTGGAGCTTAGCTTGGATTTCTGATCGCTTGCTTGTGGGATTTTAGCTCATGTACGGTCTTGACATGATGCTAGCTATGGTTATCACTTATTTGAGGATAGTACTTATGTATTTCAGTTTTTCAGTGATGTTGTTTTTATCTAGACTTGTGTATTTGGAAAGTTGACATTATGTTGTACCAGACTTGTTTTGAAATAGTTTGAAATCTTCCGCTGTTTTACTTATCTTATTTACTCTGTTTACATATATACATATGTTCTTGTTCTGCCTTGATATATCATTATGCATGTTTACCCGGTACAAACGCCCCTCCAAAGTCAGAGTGCTTGCAAGAGACACCCTGGCGGAGGTGGGGTGTTACACATGCTAAGGAAAGGAATTATTGATTTACTTGTCATGTTTGTAACGTTTGTTACCTCAATAATTTGCCTCCATTATTTATTATCATATCTTGATAATTTGATTGATGATTCACATATATTTCATTGGCTATATATTAGGGGTAGACTTCATTGTAAATCCATCCTGACATTCAATTAGAGATCCCATAATAGAGTGTCTCTTCTTGTTAACCCTAATTCAAGGTTTTGGTTATGTAAACTGCTATATTGTAATCTCTTATATCTCTCTCTTATGTGGAATAAAATATCTCTTCTTTGGACTGAACATACACTATCTTCTTGATGATAGTGGAACCATTATAAATATTATGTGTCTTTATATTCTTCTTTATAGTTATTTACTATTTATTTGGAGTAATAGCTGAATAATTATTGTTGGATTGATGTCTAATTGGCAAATCTAAATCATGTTTATTGTGCTTCTGCATTTGTTCCCTTTTTTGCACAACAAATTAGTATCAGAGTATTTTGTGCAATTTTTGCATAATAGATTGGTATTAGAGCAATTTGTGCAACATTTTTGCACAACATATTGGTATTAAAGCAATTTATGCAATTTTTGCACATAGATTGGTCTCAGAGCAATTCGTGCAATTTTTTGCACAACAGTATTGATAACAGTCTTTAAATATCAATTATTAACATTACTTTTAAATTATTATTTGCAGGGTTTTTTTAACCTTTAGCTATGGATATAGTTTCTCTTGAAAATGTGGATAACTAGAAATGGTGTTGCTATTAATGTGTATGAATTTGAAGAAGCACATTCTTGATTATATGAAACTGATGGTGTTACTACTATGAATTTCTTAAAAGATAAAACTTTTAATAATTGGATTGATTTTCTCATAAAATAGAAAGGAAGATTTGCATATTTTCAAAATGAGTAAAACGAATGTGGTGTGTGGAAGTAATATAATCACAATAAACATAATTATCATGGTTATGATAATATATAAACTTGCTGAGATTTATACTTGGTTGCATGTGTGTGGGGGAGGGGGATTTTATGTAAACGAACTTGGTCATACAACTTTATTTAATTAGCACATAATAATATGTACATTGATTTACTCTATGTAATTGAACTTGTTTATGTGTTGTAACTTCTAGTTAAGTAATATGTGTTGAGAATATATAGATTGCATAAGAAATGGTGAATTATTATTATTTTTATGTTGGTCAAGTTGTTCAAAAATATTTCACTACAAAAAAATATGTTATTAATAACGCCATTTTATAACACGTTATTCTAAAGTGTTATTGTTTATGGTTAAACATTTTTTTTAAATCGATTTTATTCTATACTACGGTGTGTAATGCTCTTCACTCCAAAATTTTCCTCTTCCCTCCAAACTAAGAATTAAGCCGTATCTTGTCCCATTCTCCAAAATAAAATCATTTTCATATCCCTAATTTTATCTCCAACCAAATAACCTTAATCAAGACTATCCACTCCATCTCGGATCTTGGCAATCATTCTCCTCTACTACAATAGTTTGAGTTCTCTCCTCATTGGTCAACTCAACGACATCTGAAACCATAATCTCTGATCTTCGATTTGGTCTTTTGTCAGTTTTTTTCAGAAACGAAATCCAGATACAGATCCTCAGTAGTCAACTGTGATTAGTAGATTATATTTTTGTTGCTTTTATACTTATCCTAGTCCGCTTCTTGCTAGTTGCGATATTCTTATTATTTGTTAAATTGCTGCTCTTTGTTATGAATGCAGAGAAATTGTAGTTCAATTTTCATTTGTTCAGGTATCGTAGTTTTGATTGAGACCTTGAGATTTGCGGTTGATCAGTTCCCATTTTAGTAGAGAACAATATTGGATTGAAATTTTGATTAAATAGAAATAGTATTGTTTTATTTGTAAATAAATATATAATGGGCATTTTATTTTTTAATTAACAATGGATTATATACGTTTTGTTTTAATAAATAAGACAAATTTGTCTAAATATATGAAAAATAACAACAAAATCTGAGATTGAAATCTAGATCGCGTGGTTTCAAGTTTCAACAAGCAGAAGTAACAATGATGATTTGTTCTTCTAGTTTGTTCTCGCTTAAAATCTTTTACCATGTATACTCCTATTTTTGTGTAACGAATACTCTAATTATTACAACGTAAGCTTTTTATATTTGGTAATAGTTGGGTTAAGAAAAGGAATGGCTTGAGCTTTAGCTCGTTTCAATTCTGTTGTAAATTGTTTGTGTTCTTAATGCATGGAGCAAAGTTGAGTGCAGAAGAAATATAATTCTGTTTTGGACATGTTGCTTGTTTATGTTACCGTTAATATTGTTCTAGGACAGAGCCAAAAAAACAAAACGAAGTAGAACTTACCACAATGAAAGTCCGCATAAGGTTGTTATCTGAGTTAGGTGAGATCAATATTTCATTGAAACAATACTCTGCTCCTACGGTGGTGAAGGATGATTGAACGGTTGCTTCCCAATTTATATCATGATCGTTCAAGGACATGTATTCTACATCTATCATGCATAATTATATCGAATACAATTATGTATAGGAAGGTTATTTTGAAGCACCTTTATATAATCAACTACCATTAGTTTTTGTTTTGAAGTTATTACTTCAAGAACTGGGGCCTCTAGATGGAAAGTCGCCACCATATGAGTGAAAATCATAGTTTTG
The DNA here is from genome assembly GCA_030737875.1 of Allium sativum. Classification (NCBI taxonomy): domain Eukaryota; kingdom Viridiplantae; phylum Streptophyta; class Magnoliopsida; order Asparagales; family Amaryllidaceae; genus Allium; species Allium sativum. The sequence goes on along the minus strand of CM060913.1, from coordinate 469,764,425 downwards.
TTTCTTTGATGCTTCTGTTCTTCGACACGATGCAGCTGCTTTTATTGTCAACATGATTGATTTTGTATATTTAACCTTTTTTGGCCTCTTTTAGATTTTAGCATTATTGACTTCTGATGATTTGAGTTAAAAATTAATATGTGAATTGTAAGAATTTTTTTTATTTGATTTTGCTTGAACTTGAATCATAAATACACATGATGTTCTTGGGTTGTTTACAGGAATTTCTTTACAATATTTTCTAAAATAATCCATGGTTTGAATTTTCCATTTTTTTAATGTGCTGTTTATTTTCTTGGCAGTGGTGATGACCATATTAACTTATTTTACTTAGGTATATATGCTAATATATGTTAATAATTCCCTAAATATACTTGGAATATATTTTGGCTAATCTTGATATTGGTTGATAGACTTTAACTTAATTTTCTAATGAGTTGAGTATAACTATCTCGCTCTTGCTTTCTCTGATAAGCCATGCCTGTATTGAATTCAAACTTGTTGATGCTTACATTAGCTTGAGAGTGAAGGTCTGAGTTGATGCTATATTGCTTATAATCGTTTTACAATAACGATGCCTTTATTTCACTTTTGCATGTACAGTAAAATCATGAATTATTGTGTATTGTTGTGCTTGTATATTGCTTTTGCATATGCATATGCCAGCACTTGTGCATCTAATATTGCTCTGGCTCTTGATTAAAACCACCTTATCCTTATGCTTTTGGGTTTCTGACCTTGTTGCTATGGAACATCTTGATTCATGTCAATTCTCATTCTCATGTCTGTGTGTCCGTGTAAAGTCTGTATGGCTTTTGTTCCATTTTAGTTTGCTAATTTTTTGCATTTGCTCAACTTTGATATTGGTCTTGTTGTAATTTGCTTTATTATGCACTTGACTTGGATTTTTCCCTTAGCTTGTGCCTATTGCATCATTTTATGCTTTGCTGCCTCTTCTTGTTCTGTGTATGTGCATTTAATCTTGAGTATATGTGTATGTATGTATATGTACCTGTTGGAGAGATTTGGCCTTGTCTTCCCTGTTAGGATGATCATATTAAGTGTGCAAGGCCACAAATTGTACTTAACTCTGATGATCTTCTACCCATATCCTCTTTCCACTTATTCTAGTGCATTTTTCTGAACTTGTAAATTTTTTGACTTGTGCTTATATGAACTTAGTGGAGGTTGCACTATCGTACATTGCTTAATGTAGTTGCATTAAGTTTAAGCTTACTAGACTTTGAGCTTTTTTAAACTTGCACCATGTTGAGCCTTTGAGCTAGACCTTTGCATTTGTTTGAGAGATTGAACTGAAGCTCGGCCTTGTGATATTCATAGCGATATACTATGCATATAAGGATTTATCCATGCATATGTATATTGTCCCTATATAAAACAATAAGAGAAAAACAAACCTTTGAGGTAATATGGATATTGAAATTCAATTTTATTTTTGCAATTCAAGTATGTTTCACTTTCCATTTTGCTGCGATGATTATCTGATGGGAGAGCTTTGGTTGGCCATTTTCTATATGATTTTTTAGTATAGGAAGGTTTTTGTTTAAAATCAGTTCTATATGATTTGGATGTAGAAAAAAAAGGTAATTACTGCTGGGTTTTTCCACCTTATAGCAAGATTACAGGGGGGTAATGCATATAGAACTGTAAAAAAAGGCAATTACTGCTGGGTTTTTCCACCTTATAGCAAGATTACAGGAGGGTGGTGCATACAGAACTGTAAAGAATCCGCAAACAGTTCACATACATCCAAGTTCTGGTCAAGAAAAGGTATTATGTTACCTCCCCATTGTTTAAAATCATTTATTAGAAGATAGCTATATTTTTATATAATTGTAAGCAAATAGGATATATTTATTCTTTTCAGTGCTCGAATTAAGTTCAGTTATTTCCATGTAGATTACTGAACTGAAATATACCTAAATCAACAAGATAAAGTAATCCTGATTTTCGGATGAAAATATTTCTAAATCAACAGGATAAAATAATCCTGTGACAGCAATTTCATTTTTCATTAAGAAACTTTACAAAGTAAATCCTAATCTGTTGGAACAGAGAAAAAGGTGCTCTCGTCATGCATCAAGTCATGCTTGGCACATTTATTTCTAAGTGCAACAACATTTTGTGTTTAATACTTGACTTTTGTTGTTATGTTGCAATATCATGTGATTACTACGCAAGCAGAAACATGCAAAAAGAAGGTATGACCATTATAAATTTTATTCCCCAGCCAATTTACATTTTCCATCTATATTCTTGTGGCGAACACAAAATTCCATTCGGACATTGCCACAATAAAATGATAAACTGTTCAAGTAATATAGTATAATGCTATATTATTCTAGTAAGTTTAGGTAGAAACAGATGTTACAATTATTATGTACATCTGATATTAGCAAAATTAATCTTTCCTATTAATTTTTTTAATTTATTTCAACTAGTTTTAGCTTGATGCTATATTACTCTAGATAGTTGATGCTGCAAAAGAATTTTTTGAGCATAAAATATCTTGCAAAAGAACAGTTTTCCAGTTTATGTGAAAAAGAAAAGATGCTCATAGTGCAACCAGAACCAAAAACATTGTTTTCATCCTTTTGAATGAACGTCGTTGTATACCATGAATTACTTATATATGTCAGTATTGACAAATGTTAAGAGGCTTACCTGTATTTGCATGTTAATAATGTCATTTCATTGGCTACTTCTAAGAATGATTATACTTAGTCAAAGTTTTAATACAGTAATCCCATATGTAGCAATTGCTAAGGAAATCAGATGATGGAGTGGGTGAAATTAAGATAGAGGGGACGATGTGGAGGTTGGAGGGACGATGGAATGATTAATTGTGTCTCATCCATTCATTATTTCTCAAAACATGAAAAATAAGAAAAACTATTTTTCATTTTATATGTTAAATTCGTTTTCTAAAATGTTGTTTCCACATTATATATATATATATATATATATATATATATATATATATATACTAGTGCGAACCCGTGCTACGCACACGGGATGTAGTTTTATGTATTGATTACCATTTTTGTCCATTTATATAGAATATATGTACCTTTAAAATACATTGATTATTTTCAATGGAACAAATTTATAATTTAATATATATTTTTGGTTGTTCAAAATAATTATTTTGTTAACAAAATATAATCTTTTAAGCTATGCATAGAAAAATTATTTTATAGGATCTACATACATGTTGGCCAATAATTTTTTCAATTGTTGAAAACCATGTAGAAGGGTTGCACATAATCTATTACTATTTAAGTTAGTATGGAATTTATGTACATATTTAAGGAACAATATTTGACCGTTGTGCAAAGATGGTATTAGACTTAGTAAATGAAATGACACCCTCAAGGCCTCATTGTAAATAACAATAAACGCTATAGTTTATTGCCTGTGTAAGGCAATTGTATTATCATTAATGTACACCAATTAGAAAACAACGTTTATACAGTGCCTATGTTTGTGATCAATAACTATCCCATTATTATTGAAGCAATATTCATTCTTCAGTGTAGCATGCGTAAATATGTCACCTTATATGAAATAAAATATAATCAGGAACCCATGTTTTAACCACGGAATAGCAATAAATTTTTGAAACATTTTAACGTGAGACAAATACTAAAAGGTCGTGATTCGAGCAAATCCTCATCATGTAAATTCAAATATGTTAACATTCTGAACCTAAGCACATAAATAAAAAAGAAAACCATACAGATTAAAAATATTAGTAATGGCCACTCAAATTATAGTACGTCAGTAAACGAAATAAGAGCAGGAAATGGCACATAAAACAACAGTTCAAATTTTAAAGAACTTCAAAATAGACAAAAGAACCAATTGAGTAGAGTGGCAGTGTAAGGTAAATATTAGATTTCAATATTAATTTATCAATCAATCCAACTTGCTACGGATATAGTCTCCGTAAAAGCTAAAAAAATAGGTTGACGATACCTACCAAATATGAATTCAGAATAAGCTTTGTTTACCACAAAATGAAAAGAAAACATAGGATATTAATCATACAGTATGAACGCAAATCAAAACATATACAAATATATGCAACTGTTTCGGCTTAGAATAAATTCCATCACATTTTAAAAAAAACTTTATACATAAGGGTTTATAAGGGAATGTTTATAATTACTAAACGGGCATTTTTTCACCTATTGTATAACAAACATCCGATCAACATGACTAAAATATATTTAGACAAATTTTTTTTTTCAAGCATACTGACTTTCAGTTGGCATTCTTCAAGATGCCATGTTTTCTTCTCAGAGATATGGGCGTGTTTATATTCCATGCGCTAGTGGTTCATTCATATATCCTCAGATGCTGCAAAAGCTTTATTATCTTTAGATTCTCTGACACACCTAGAAGATGAACAAACTCAAGTTATAAAATTTCAATCAAAACGCCATAAAGATCAGTATATCACAAATTAACGTTCATCTGAATTTTCTTACTTAGGATCTCAACAACGAACAAAATCATGTTCATCTAAATCATCATTGTGCTCTCTTATGACTGCAGCATAGTTTATAATTAACCAGATATGTAGAGCAGAACCCAACACTAAATTTCTCAATGAGTTTCACATCACCTCCTAATTTCATCTTCTTCACAAAAGCTGTAAACAACAATTTTCTAGAATTTTATGTACTTGTGACTAAGCTGACATAGGTAATGCATTCACAATCAAATTAAGTAACAAATTGAAAAACATCCAAAAATTTAGAGATAACGGCTTGCACAATCAATTTAAGTAAATGTTTTACCATTTAATATCCTAGCTATCTAGTATGCAATTTCAATACTATGTAAGAATTATTATCATCTATTTTGGCATTAATATGGAAGAAAATATTTCCAAAACATGAATATGGATCAAAATCACAATTTTGAGTTGAATGATATGCTCACAGAAAAAAGAATACCCAAACTTACAAATTTGTGTGCATATAAATAAAATTATGCCCTCATAAATCACTTGAAGTCTATTTTTATTTCAGAACCAATATTGTAAAATTTAGTCGAATCACCATATCAGTGTCCCTTCATAGTAACAAAATGTTACTAATGCTATCAATTCACTGTTATATTATTTTACTTTCAACCTCTAACATCACCATATAGTTGTATAAACTAACTTGAAAAATAAAGGCAACTAATTCACAAAAAGTTGGTCTCATACATGCTCTAATAAAGGTCAAAACTTTTTAGGTTCTTTCTTATTGATTCCCAGCTATGTCTAAGTGGAGGATCCATGATTTTGATACTCGCTCATAGTACGTGGGATTACTATTTGGCTGATATAGATCAGTCCTCTGCATAGTACTTTAAAAAAATCATGAGGAAGAAAACAATGTTATAGGAAGTTCAGAACTACATCATGCACCCCATAATTGAAAATTAGAGACAAAATAATAGAGGAAGAAAGCGAACGGATACAAAATTACATCCTAAGATTAAGGAGACACCATTGATTATTTGAGAAGTGAAACGTATGTATCATAATCAATTTAATATGCTTGTATACTTTGCAATTGATGCCTATTTCTCTTCAAGGTTTGAGCATAGTAAATAAAGATAAATATCCAAAATTGTATTTCAATATTTGTATATAACAAACCTGATCCTATCTAGAGATTGAAAAATACCTGACAACTGGGAATGCATGCTAATATATTATGCCCCAAAATTTCATACCATAACTGATTAAATAACTAATGCATGACATAACAGAACAAAATTTGTCGGTTGAGATTTTTATAAAATTTGACCAACATGTACATGAAAACTGCCACAGTACTGTTGTGTTAACTAACCAATTAATAAGAAGATAATAAACATTACAACTAAAAGTCAGATAGTAAACTTTATAACTAAAAGTTGGAGAAGACATCAAGTTTTGGGAACAAATAAGAAGATGGTTTATCTCATTAATCAATAGGCTATGGTATCAAGGCTATTTGATTAAGATGTCCATTTTTTCCATTACCAATGTTTGAACACAATAAAAATGAAATCAGGAGAGCAAATAGTATATTGAAACTAATATAATCTTCATACTGGACTATATGAGTACCAAAACCTTATATTAAGAATAAATGTTGGTTTCATATGTAACTGCGTGGAAAGTTTTGGCGACGTGAAGGAATGATCTATGTAAAGGAATAATTAGTTGTATTACCCAATTATTAAAGATATTACCAAGTTCTATGAAAGCAGAATAGTAGGCTTATTTGAAATCGCAGGATAGTCCAACCATATTTTAGTAAAAATGGCAAATGCAACAGGAGTATTACAATATTCAATGCTTCTAAATAATGTCCAAATGAAAAATAGTTGTCTTTTAAAAAATCAGACCGAAGGCAACCAAGATATAAAGCAAAAAGTGGAAAAATGAATAATTTTCTAATAGATGATGGCTCGATTGGCCGGCACCGGTATGGTACCCCCAAAATTTCGGGCTACCGGTCGATACCTTGAACCTTGGAATTTACTTTGCAGTTTGATATTAAAATTGTCAACTGATGTATGTGAGAATTCATTTGTCAAACATAGAAGAAAATAAGTACTTGTACTAAATTCTAACATTGCAATTGCTTTGGTACATTTTGAACTAATGGTATCTTTCAGTGTTTCCATGTTTGTATATTTTCATTTACAACATACAAACTTACTGTTTTACATCTTTCTTAATTTATTGGGTTTGTGTTTTCTTTTCAAATTTTGCATGGACCGATATTTTTCCATTGGAAGCCAGGTGATCATACATAAGATATATGGGTTGATTGAATATAATTGTCTGCACATTTGGTAAGTATTTCTCTAGGTTTTTTTGTTGTTGTTGAGAATATAATTAGAGCCCAATTAAAGTGAAGTTTTGAATTACGACAACAATGATAATAGTCATTATGCAACATGAGTGGAATGATCTAAAAGAATATTATTTGAAATCTAATAACATTGAATTCACAGTGACGTCCTTTCATTCTTAAACCAAATTCATGAAATCAACCATCAAAATTATATCTTTGATAATTGGGGATATTTATATCCATAAGACTTGAACAACGGAGCAAATTTTTGAAAAGATTAAGCCATCTGAAGTTTAAGTTATTATACTCTAAAAAAAGTGAACTTGATCATTTTGAAATTCAACAATTTTAAAATTCAGAAACATATTCCTAAAATCAAATTTAAAAGTGTTGGTATATTTAAATTTCAAAGTACAATTTTAAATGTAAAATCAATAAAGTACAGGTTTGTCCAATTGAGGAACTTTTGTCCTCTTCGTCGAAAAATATATACTTACCAAAAAGCAGAATGAATGTGGGAAAACTATAGAAGTGATACTGTTATGAAGTACTGCAAAACTGTACACATAGTTATGTTCCCAAATAAGAACCTGTTATTTATAGAAAATCCATATTATTTGCAACAACAAATGAGAACATAAATTGAAACGTTGGTTAGGTCAGTTTGTTAAAGATCCTAAGTTTTTGTTTACATTATAAATTACATGTAAAAAACATTTTTTTGCATGGACTATATTGCAAAAAATTAACAAATATAAAATGAGAGTTTTTTATTTCATCAAAAGATTGACGATCAATATTGGTAGCTTTAGAATTCAAAATTTGTTGAAAGTGCCAAGTTCTTCAAATATCATTGCAGCTGCATAATATTTTATTAGAGCAAGATTATTTTTTTCTCAATTTGTGTACGGTCCTTTCTGAAAAATGGATGTATGGTAAGGGTGGCAGCATATTTTGGCAATTCTTGCAAATAGTCCTGCATTACAAATCCAGGTGCAACATATGCATCTTTCTCCTTTCAAAGAATGTAATGACAGGATGTAATCTTAACTTTTTGAGGTCACCACAACTGCCAAATTTTATTCATTATTGCTTTTTGTATCCATTTAATCCAAGTTTACTTTAAAATAATAATAGTGTGCGCTGATTCGAATGTAATGCAATTGTGATGGATATATTTCTAAAACTTCGAATTCATATTGTCATGGTGACAACCTCTATTCACATAAGATTGACGGAGACGAAAATGTTCAAAGAATATTTAAAAATTGCACGCAAAGTATATGACAACAAAATATTTGATATGTGTCCTTGTGAAACAAATTTATAGAGAAACAGATCATGCAGTTATTTCAAGCAGTTATTTCAAAAAGGCAAATCTGAAATCATATTCACTTGTTGGCTTGGTACAATTTCATCGGTAATCAATAAGTTCAATAAAAGGGAACAACCAAACAAACCAAAAATAAGATATTCAATTGCAGAAAAGATAATGCAACAGTTGAAACTGAGAAGAAAACGGTTATGAAATAAAGAAGAGAATTTGAAATGGCAGGAAATTATATTTTGTTTCACCAGTTGAAATTGTTTTCTAAATCTCAAAATCCAAGATCTATTGAGTATAATTTCATTCACTTTAATCCAATAAAAACCATCTTTGATGATGAAACAGAAGTGAAAGTGAAAATTGCTACTTGAAAGTGAAAATATAGTATGATATCTGAATAAAAAAATTCTAGAATTTACCTCTTATTGAAATCCAGTTCAATGGTGAAAAATAGCGAAGTGGAGAACAGTACGGTGAAGCGGCGCTTGCAGAAAAGACGCTGTTGTGGCAAGTAGAAGAAGGCGCAACGCTGGGTTGACAGGAAGAGGTAAAGATAAGCAGGGAAAAAATGGAGAAAATGGAAAGAGCAAGGAAGGAAAAGGAGAAGCTACCTATCGCGTCCATACGATACCCCGAATCCCCCCCCCCCCCCCCCGCGAATGGACTGCATAGGCGGCAGGAAGGAAACAGAGCGACAACCGAGATGGAGGGTCGATCGGCTGTAATATGGGCGTCAACGAAGAGGAAGTAGAACGTCGGCATGTAGAAATGTGAGAGATTAGGGTTGAATGTGTAGGGCTGAATGTGCGCGCTTTGTTTGATTTGTCTTCTACCTGCGGAAATGGATCCAACGGCATGGGTGCGTTCTGTGGACAGGTGTCAACTGAAGCGATACGCGGTCACTAAGAGATAAGGGCGGTTATTTCAAGCGTACGGTGAGGATGGAAAGGCTATACATGTGTCAGACTGTGGATTTTTTAAAGAATCTGAATCTGAAAAGTTTTTGAAGAAAGATTGTGCTTTCATATAATATAATAGATAGATATATCATTTGCAATTTTGTTACGACGACAAAAGGAACAAGGTGAGCTGAGCTCATCCAATATTTTGAATAAGATTGCATGTTCGACTTCCGATGGTCATATATTTGATATTTTATAAGACAGAATAGATCTGAGCAACCAATAATATTATATCGCCTATTCCAAATTTCCATGTGCGGCATAATAGGATGACTGTTAGACCCAAAAGTGGTTCTAACACCCAAATTGATTTGAAACAAGATAAAACAAGATAGAAATAAAAATGAACACACAAGATTTATAGTGGTTCGGCGAACAAATGCCTACGTCCACTTATTCTTTACTATATTCAATAATTCAGTTGCAAATACAATGAAAGATTCACTCACGACTCACTTTCGTTCACTCAATTGACTAAAACAAGAAATAAAAGATGATTTGGATTTTCCGGGAGTAATGGAGTTTGGATGTTGGAGGTCATTGAATTCTTCAAGTGCTGAAACAAGATCCTTCTCTTTGTCTCTAGATGGGGTATTTATAGGTGTGAATTTGCCTGAGATTCAATCCGGGTCGGAACACGTGTCATCCATCGCACTCTCTTCGGGTTCGGATGAACTATCAAGCTGACAACACATCAAAGAGATGGACGTTAGGGGTAGGAATTAGTCATATCCGGTCCGGTTCTCCAGGCGATTTTACAGGAGACTAACTTGGATCATGGGTGCAGGTCGGAGGCGCACAGGCAAGGGGTTCGGATCGGGATACCCGATCCGAACTGGAATGGCTTGGACGTCTCTCCCTCTCTAATCTATTCCGCTCCGCTCCAGCGTCGTGACAAGCAGATGGATTTCCATGCGAGATTTAGTTGTCCTCCGATCCAACTGGATATGCTTTACCAATCTATCCAGTAAGAGACCACCGATCCGAACCGAGATCTCTATCCGATCCGATCCAATATGCTGCTCTAACCCGATCCGAATAGAGGATCCTATCCGATCCGAACAACCGCAACTATCAACTTGAACTGTAGTGTTTTCTTCCAATCCGAACCGAGGTCTTATAACTTAAAATACTCTTCAATGGTTGGTTCCTTGACTTTGTGTTGCCTAGTTCACAAAGTAGGCTAACATTTTGCCCCCTCAAAGGATGCTTTCGTTGTACAAAGCGTGCTTTGATGTCGTTTAATCAGAATTGTCAGGAGTGATGCACAGATTTCTATTCGGTTCGGTGTCCGACCCGAGCACCTTTTCTTCATTTCTGAGCAAATTTGGGGATTTTTCTCGACATATAATGCTTCGTGCAGGTATGTTCTTCCTTTATTCTTCTTCTCTTGAACTCAATTCTAGTCAGATGTTAAGTTAATGTATGAAACCTGTTCGGTTCGGGTGCCGATCCGAAACGCTTTGATTCTTGGGCAGTGGGCCTTCAGGCAGAGTTGTGCTACTGGGCCTTCACTCCGGTCCGAGCGGGTGAGAGAGAGAACAGGAATACGAGGAGTCAACTTCACCCCCTATATAAATCCGCCACTATCTTCTTTCCTTCCTTCTTCTTTTCTGCTGCCGCTCCCAACCCTAGCATTGAAAACGTTAGAAACTCCAATATTCTAAAACTATTTCCTGTAGATTTCCCGAATCAAACATATAGGTAGCTTTTCTAATCTCGAATAACTTCGTTGTAACCGTTTTCGATTTCAATTCGTGTTGGATTGGGATGGTTTGATCATAAGCTTCGCTTGAACCCCCCGCCGCTGCTGGTGGATGCGCCATCGCTTCGAGGCGTTGCGAGGCTGGAGAGGGCAAATATTTATCCTCAATGGTGGCTTTGGTGATAAAGCGGACTCGTTTGTGAGTAGGGGGGAAAGAGGAAGGAGATGAAGAGTGGGATGACAAACTGGAGTCGGTTCGGGTAGAAGACGGAGGATCAAAAAAGGAAGGAGAAGGAAAGGGGATCGGCTCGGATTGCACATTTTAGAAAGACGGGAGGAAGGAAAATGTCGGCTCGGGTCGGAGATGAGAATGAGATAAGAGGCTGACATGAACGGACTGGTTGAGTGATGCTGGTTCGGTTCGGATCGGGTCACCCGATCCGATCAGATCAGTCCTGCTTCCGAACCCACTGTTTCTCTTGTCTTGAACTAACCTTGCCTTACTGAAGCACCCGAACCGACTGTCTTCTGTATTTGTATTGAGCCAGTCATCATATGCATATCCGAACCGAACCGAACGCATCAAATTTGGCACATAAAGACTACCCAACTAATTCAACTAACACTTACTCTAGACGAATATGCTTCGCGGACAGTTAGGATAGTGCCTTGTGAACATAAACGAGAATTAAGAACAACTCTGACTATCACCTTCTCTTTAAAGCTTCGTCTTACATTGCTGTACTTTTATTTTGTATTTCCCACATTTGCTGCACACACTTTAGTTTACACACATACACAAAAAAGGGGGACACGGGATAATTTACTCTAATTCGTGCTATTGCTTCTTCAATAGTTCCATGACAATGAGGCCCAGACGCTCTTCTCGTCTAGCTGAGAGGAAAGAAGCTCCGGAATCTTCCAACAAAACCACTCTCGAGGATATATCTTCTTCATCTGACCCAGAATGGGACAGCGAGGGTCCGGATTACGGAGTTGGTCATCGGGAAAGCGACGAAATGTCCTCAGAAAGCGAAGTTTCCCTAGGCTTTGAGGAGGAAGGAGGGATTGGTGACCATCGAGCACCCGATGAATTTGACTCAGCCATTATATTGGAGTCACCTCCAGATTCCGTAGAATCGACAATTGACAACGACCGACTTGTGAGAATTTGCTTGAAGTATGGAATAATGAAGAGAGACACTTTAGTGCCCTCACGTTCTGACCGTCCCCATAACCCTCCAGAAGGATATATGACGGTTACTCGACTGATGTGCATGGTTGGCGCCATTCCTCCATTCTCGCCTTTCATCGTTGACTTCTTAAGACAAATGCGGATTGCCCCCATGCAGTTGCATCCCAATTCATATGCCTATCTGCATACCTTATTCATAGCATATCGTGAAATTCTAGGCGTAGAGCTCACGTTCGACGATGTTCATTTCTTCTATAATTTCAAACATCGGACTAGAGAAACTCCATCTTTCTGTTACTTTGAATCAGTCCCGAAAAGGAAGATAATCTCTACGCCATTTAGCAGCAAAGCTGGAGATTCCAGACTAGAGTGGTTCTATATAAAGCAACAGTCTGGATGCGCCAGGAGATGGACAAAATCAAGTAAAGCACTGATTTTCTGAACCCGGGCTCTATACACTTGAATCATCACTCTGACCTGTTTTCCTTTTTTGTTTGCAGTCGACAATCCCAAACAGATATCAGACCAAGTGTTCTTTGATCGGATGCACCGTCTTCTCAATGACGACCAAAAATTCCTGACTATTGACGAGGTCCTTAAAGATGAGTACCTTCATTTTCACGGGCTGCTATCCGTTTTCCGTAGCATCGGTCATGGGACGGTCCCTTATGCATATATTCCTCCAGTGGAAACAGTTCCAGAAATAGGAGAAGGCTCGGGAATTCCTGCAGCTCCTCTTCAAACTTCACCTTCTCCCTCTTCCACTCAAGATGATGAACTGGCTAATCTGGCCAAGAAACATCGTGAAGGGTATATTGCCCCCGAGGAAACTACCTCGCTAGACAAATTAAAATCTTCCCAAGGGTCGCCACTTCACGCTTCCGAAGGGGATGTTCCTAGCACCGACGAGCACATATTTCAGGGTTTGGGGGATCTCCCCTTACCCGAGACTATATATACTTCAGAAGATTTCAGGAAGGACCCTTTAGTCTTCACTTCTTCTGAAGAAACTACTCCTGCTAAGGCCAAAGAGCCTGCCCGCACCAGTCTAGCTTCAGACTCGGGTTGGTTGGGGGGACACACACACCACTTAGGATGCACTTTATACCACAGCATTAGCATTCATTGCACTTCTTTCTCCATGAATCCATTGATTCTAAACTTCGCTTATTTTATCGTGCAGGTACAATGTCTCGGTCCTATTATGATATAAGAAAGCTTCGTCGCAGCATGTCCAATCCTCCTCAGGATGCCGAGTATGATCGCCGGGATGATCGTGGTAGGGAGGAAAGAAGACCCTATGATTCCTATCGATCTCGACTCTCACGCTCCCGCTCACCAGTTCGACCGGAACAAGAAAAATACAAGAGCTATCAAGGTCGTAGGGAGGAGGATAGACCACAATCCAGGGATTCCACTTCCTCCCATGAAAAGCGGAGTAGAGAGAAAACTCCTCCAAAGGAAACTGGGTCTAGAAGTAAGCAAAAAGTCCCTGCTACTAAACGACCCAGGACAGACAAGGGTTCTACAGAATCTTCTTCAGGAAGGGACACTGAACTAACAATCCTCGCTCCTCCTCCACCAGATGCGGGAACTGCAGTAAGGCTGGCATATTTAAAGGAGCAATTTCCCGAGCACTACTTCGAGACTTTGACCTTTCTACCTACCCTTGAACCTATTTCTTCTAATTGGGCAGAGGAGGCCAAGGCAAAAATCGATTTGGTGGAAAAACAATATACCGAGATGTTCAAGTATTCCCGCAATCTTTCTAGAATCATCCACACTCTTATGACAAATGCTGACTCGATGCAAAAGACTGCAGAGGAGGATGCTAAGGCCCTAAAAACCTTAGGAAAAGATTTAGAAGATACTCAAGCTCAACTAGCTATCGCTCAGAAGAACGCTTCTAACTTCAAACAACAGTTTGAGGACATGCAAAAGCGCTATCATGATTTGCTTGAATCCCACACTCAGGAGCGTTCTGAGTTGAAGAAACAAGCTGACGAGGCCAAATCAGAGGCTGCTAAGACACGCCTTTCTTATGCTGAGCTTGAGCAGAAAAACGCCGAGTTAGCGAAAAGGAGTGCTGAGTTAGAAAAGAAAAACGCAGACTTGGCTTCAAAATTGTTGGAGGCGGAAAACAGGGCTGCTCTGGCTGAGGGCAACGTGGAATGCGCTATTAAATCTGTAACAACCCGTATTTTCAATAACCTGTAATAACATAAATCGAGGCAGAATTTAATTCTAAAATGGGAATCAAGGGAAACGGGCTATGCCATTGCGTTCGTCTCGGAAAAATACGCGAAATAGAGTCCGAGTTTTCGAAAATCGGAGTCCGTATGACCAAGATATGGCCTCGCGAAGTTTCACGAAAATTCCCAAATTAAAGTATACTTAATTAAGTGAAATGGGTTGTGTAGATATATATATATATATATATTGATATATATATATATATATATAATTGAAAATTTAATAAATAAATATGCAAAAATGCTCAAAACAGCGAATTGGGAGAGGGGAATAACCGAACCGGCCGATTTTTGAAGTCGACCCGAGCCCGCTGGGTCGACTAGGGGTTAATCCAGGGTGTTTGGCTGTCAACCCGTGGGCCGATTCGCTCAAGTGCAGATTTTGCATTTGAATGGTTCTCATGGTCCATCTTTAATCTAAAGGCCCTAGATGGTTCCTACACTTGACTTCTTCCCCAAGACATGCTTTGATGGCTTGGATTGAATCTAGGGTTAATCCTATGGCCTAAAACACTTGCCTAATCTATAAATAAGACCCTAACCTACCCTAATTCATTCATAATTAAACCTAGTGACTAAACTATGGCAAAATGCTAGCTCTCATGGCCTCCACTAATTTTATGAAGAGGGTTGCATACTAATCACTCTCTAATCAACTTCTAATCCCTTCTTAGCATCTTAATCTTCTTCATTTGGTGTTCAAAGTTGCTAGTTGTGAGTTTCTATCACTTTGATGATCTTTTGGTAAACTAATTAGAGGAGATGTGATGAGATTTATGGTTTTGTATGTGGGTTAATGAGCTTTGAATCATATGATATGATGTTAGCATTAATCTTATGTTTATGCATGTTGAGTATGTAAGCTTATGCAAGTTTAATATGATGTATGTTATGTTTGCATGATGCTAAATATGCAAGTTGTGGGCTATGTAATCATATGCATGTTATGCAAGTTCATGGTAATATGCTATGCAAGTTACATGTTTGTTAATATGCAAGTTACATGTTTGTTAATATGCAAGTTACATGTATGTAAATATGCAAGTTACATGTTTCTTTATATGCAAGTTACATGTTTGTTAATATGCGAGTTACATGTATGTAAATATGCAAGTTACATGTTTATTAATATGCAAGTTCATGATGACACATTATGCAAGTCTATAAGCTAATATGCAAGTTTGTTATGCAAAATGAATATGTAAGTTATGTGACATATTATATGCAAGTTATGTGACATGTTATGCAAGTTCATATGCAAGTTATGTGTTTGTTAATATGCAAGATGGCACCTTTGAAACATGTTCATTCATATGCAAGTTGACACCTTTTATATGTGTTATATCATGAACGAAATTACGTGGGAACGATGGGGTAATTAAATGCATAAGTTAATAAGATTGTGTGAAATTAATATAATTATGCATAACACAAAATAAATAAACATAGTATGGGAATTTGCCTATTTGGTTAGGTGTACCCATACTATGTGTTGGGAATTTACCTATTGAGTTAGGTCTACCCCATGGGAATTTACCTATTAAGTTAGGTCTACCCATGTTAAGAAAACTTGATTAATTAGGGATAATTAATATAAAATTATGAGGGTGATTAATTAGGTGTAATTAATTGACTAAGACACGAGGTTGGACTCAGTTGTAGCGTAAAACTGCCCGGACCCAACCGGCTTAACCAGTTGCTACAAATGTTAGCCCAATGTGAGAGGTCTTAGGCACAAACTAAATACGTAATTAATGTAAAGACACGAGGTTAGACTCTGTTATGACATAAGGCTGCCCGGACCCAACCGGCTTAACCAGCGGTCATAAAAGACAGTCTAATGTGAGAGGTCTTTACAAAGGTTACGTTCTTAATTAATTAATTAAGAAACACTTAACCATATTAGCATGTAGAGGGACATGAGGGGTTAAGTGGGTGCCTCGGGTGGCATGAGAAAATCTAGTGGTTGCCTTGGGTGGCAATAGAAAATACGATTAGAATACTTAACCAAAATGGAACATGTAATTAAAACATGATTAAAGGGTTAAGTGGGATATACTAGAAAAAGGGACAAGCTTAGGTGGGTAGCTTGTGGAGGCCCATTTCAACCAGTAACCCATACGTATCTTTGTGGGCTCGACCCATGTCGAGGACGGGACACGCATACTGGGCTTGACTGTAAGAGGCAAACGGGTTAGCGGTGGCAACGCAAGTCCAATGGGCTTCATATGCGTGAGTGGGCCCGGGCTGGTAGGTAAGCCGTTGTTGCATCGAGTAGATATAAGCCGTGCACCTTTAGTTCCATCAGGTTGCCACATTGGGGAATGATACATCCCACGGTGGGGCCAGCACGGGTATCTACGTTAGGGAGCCGATCGAATGGGAAGTAGTGTGTACACCTAGTGGATTGTAGGGCCCCGTGGCGCCTACTTGGTCACCTAGGGGTACGCAGGTACTAATTAGTAAATTTTATAAGTCCTTGGGTGGGATCAACCTTTAAGTTAGGAACGACTGGTGTGGTGCAGTTTAGTAATTTACCTTAGGGAGGGTAGATGCGTCTTTATCCTTTATCTTCGTTTAGTTGACTGCTTAGGGTAGCCATTCATCCCTATATGTTACCGTATATCAGTTTATGTCTTCTCTGGTTACTTTAACGATTGTATTGTTAAAGTTATAGGACTCGCTCAGACTTATGTCTGACCCTGTTGTTTTTATCTTTTTCCCAACCCTCAGGTCCTACGGTGGATCCTAGCAGTAGTGGAGCTTGATCGGATTGCTGTTCCAGTCTTTAGGAGCTTGGATAGATGTAAAGCTCCAGTTATCCAGTTATCTTTTCTTTTGTTTGGCTATTGTATGAGAGTGGGATTATGTACTTCTTTATTTTGATGGATATTGTACTTGACCTTTATTGTGGTTTTATGATGTAACCAGACATGTTTTACTTCCGCTGTTATGAGATGATGTTTTAAAATTTCAAGTACTATTTATATCTGTCTTGTTGTAATTTTTCTGTTCTATATTCACTAAAATACTCCACCGATGCTATGGCATTCCCTTAGTGAGTGATCATAGCGGGAGTGGGGTGTTACACGTGGTATCAGAGCTTAAGGTTACCAGAACAGATAATTTTTTTTAGAAAAACTATTTTCTAAGAGTATTTTCGAAGAAAGTATTTTCAAAAGCATGTCTTCTAAGAGAAAAAGTTTTTGAAAAAGAAAATCATAATCCCCAATAGCCATATCTTTATCTTTCGGAATCTCCTTTTTGAATCTTTCCTCTTTCGTTTCAGCATGGCTGAAGATCTTAACATCCCGGAGGGTTTAGTTATACCACTATGGTATAGGAGGTTGCAAGAGGCTAGGGCCGCGGCTGCGGGTCCAGCTAATGCTACTACACCAGAGACAACCGCTCCTCCTCCTCAGCCTAGAGTGGATAATTTTGCTAAGGTTTGCAAGGAGTTCAAGGCTATAGGAGGAAAACCTTTTCTTGGTTCAGAGACTTTCGTAGAGGCTAGAGATTGGCTTAAGGAAGTGGAAGAGTTGCTAGATATCTTTGAAGTGGAAGAGGGAAAGAAAGTCAAGTTGGCGGCTTGGTTAATGAAGGGAGAGGCCTCATTCTGGTGGGAGGTCACTAATGGAGAACGCCCTGTTGACTCTTGGGCAGATTTTAAGCAAAGGTTTGGGGCTAAGTTTCTCTCAAGGGCGGAAGAGAATCTGTTTATGGAGAAGTTCTTGAATTTGAAGCAAGGGAATCTCACGGTGAAAGAATATGTCAACAAATTCAATCAATTAGCAAGGTTTGGCATAGAGTTGGTGAATACACCGGAGAAGAAGGCTTTGAGGTTCGTTAGAGGCTTGAACGAACCATTGCAAGGAATAGCTATGACTCACATTCCTATGGGGGCCACTTTTGAGAAGCTTGTCTACATGGCACTTATGCATGAGGATGATAAGAATTCTAAGGCACCAGAGAAAAAGGGGGATCAGAAGAAACCGCAACAGCAACAACAAGGCAAGGGCGGAAAAGGCAATGGTGACAAAAAGAAGACGAAGAAGAAGTGCTTCAATTGCGGAACACCAGGACACCTCAGTAAGGATTGTCGCAAAAAGAAGAAGACCGGTTGCTTTCATTGTGGTGAAGCAGGGCATCTTGTGAAAAACTGCCCAAAGAAGGGGCAGAAGACGGGGTCTACCTCAGGAGGCCAGGTGCAAGCTCTTATAGCACCACCTCAGTCAGGGGGGCAAGTTCAGGTTCTCTCAGTTCCACCGATTCAGCAGAGAGGTAGAACTATTTCCGTTGAAAGTCTGGTTTTTCTGTTTGATCATCCAGTTCGTACTTTGTTTGACTCTGGCGCATCGCATTCTTTTATCTCATCATCGTTAGTTGAGTCACTGCACTTAGACACCAGTCTAGTTGATGATCCCTTGGTTGTCTCAAACCCAATTGGGGGCTCCATATATCTGTCTATGATATGTTTGGGTTTGAAGATTTCTATACTTAGCGTTGAGTTTAGATGTGATGCTTTTGTATTGGGCTTCACGGGCTATGGGTTGATCTTGGGCATGGACTGGTTATCCAGTAATGGTGCCGTTCTTGATTGCGAAAGGAGAGTTGTCAGGCTCATGACCCGCTTGGGTAACACTCTCGAGATCTCTTGCAATCCCATGGAATCTGTTTTGCTAAGTTATCTTGAATCGCTCGATGCTTCGGTCGAAAGTTTGTGTTCTGTCAGAGTAGTCCGGGAATATCCGGATGTGTTTGAAGAAGTAAAGGGTTTGCCTCCGAAGCGGGAGATAGATTTCCGAATTTATTTGGTGGATAATGCCAAACCAGTGTCTTTGCCAGTACGCCACATGGCTCCTCGTGAGAGAAGAGAACTTCATAAGCAAGTAGGGGAGTTGCTTGAGAAGGGGTTCATAAGGCGAAGTATATCGGAGTGGGGAGCTCCAGTAGTGTTTGCCACGAAGGCGGATGGGTCCCTCAGACTTTGTGTGGATTATAGGGAACTTAATAAGCTCACGAAGAAGAATAGACACCCATTACCGAGGATAGATGATCTCTTTGATCAGTTGGTTGGCGCGTCAGTATTTTCGCAGATGGACTTAGCTACAGGGTTTCATCAGTTAAGAGTGGCGGAGGACAGTATAGAGAAGACTGCTTTCCGGACTCCGGATGGTTTTTATGAGTGGCTAGTGATGCCATTTGGGTTGACAAACGCCCCCGCATACTTTGTTGATCTCATGAGTAGAGTGTTCAGAGAGTATCTGAATAAGTTTGTAGTAGTTTTTGTGGATGACATCTTGGTCTTTTCCAAGAATGAAGAAGAGCATGCCTTACATCTCAAGGAAGTGTTGGAGACTCTTCGAGCGCATAGTCTTAAAGCTAAATTCTCTAAATGCCATTTTTGGAGAAGAGAAGTGCGATTCTTAGGGCATGTGGTCTCTAAGGAAGGGATAGCTGTGGATCCCGCAAAGATAGTATCTATCCAGGATTGGAAAGTTCCTAGAAATGCTACCGAGGTAAGAAGTTTCTTGGGGTTGGCAGGATATTATAGGAAGTTCATCAAAGACTTCGCGAAGATATCAGCCCCATTAACCCGCTTGACGAAGAAGAATCTAGTTTTCTCATGGGATGTAGATTGTGATGATGCTTTCCGACGGTTAAAGAGAGCTTTGACCACCGCTCCAGTTTTAGTGCTTCCAGATGGGAGTAAGCCGTTTGTTGTTTATACCGATGCTTGTGGAACAGGATTAGGCGCAGTCTTGATGCAGGAGGGAAGGGTAATAGCCTATGGAGGGAGACAATTGAGAGTGCATGAGAAGAATTACCCTACCCATGATCTAGAGTTGGCCGCGATTGTTTTCGCACTTAAGTCTTGGCGCCATTATCTTCTTGGTGAGAGATTCGAGTTGTTCACCGACCATAAATCATTGAAGTACTTATTCTCTCAGAAGGATTTAAACTTAAGACAGAAAAGGTGGATGGAGTTCTTAGCATCCTATGATTTCGAGATAGCGTATACCCCTGGTAAGGGTAACGTGGTGGCAGACGCCTTAAGTAGAAAAAGGCTATCTTTGAGTCCATTGTTCGCGGAACGACGAAGTTTGGAGTTTCTTTCTTTGTTTGACTTCAGACCTTCTGTTGATTTTGTACCTGGTTTGTTGGCATCCTTGGAGGTTAGACCTACTCTTTTGAGACGGATTGGCGAGGCTCAGCGAGACGACCCACAGTTGGTTGTGTTGGTAGAGAAGCTTATAAGAGGGGAGTCGTCCAGCCATTTGGGTAGATACACCATAGATGATAAGGGATGGTTGCATAGAGACGGTAGACTTTGTGTACCGCAAGATGAGGGTTTGAAGAAGGCTATTTTGGATGATGCACATCGTTCAAGAATGACTATTCATCCCGGTGGAGACAAAATGTACCAAGACATGAAGAGAGTTTTCTTCTGGGCCGGTATGAAGAAAGATGTGGCCGAGTATGTGGCTAGATGCTTAGTGTGCCAACAAGTTAAAGTGGAGCAAAGGAAACCCGGTGGGTTGCTACACCCATTGGAAGTTCCACAGTGGAAGTGGGATAGTGTCTCGATGGATTTCATCGACGGGTTACCGAGATCGAGGAAGGGCAATACGGGAATTTGGGTTGTGGTAGACAGACTTACCAAGAGTGCCCATTTTATACCCGTAAAGAGTAAGAGGACCGCTCCATGGCTTGCTTCAGTCTATGTTAGAGAGATTGTTAGATTGCATGGCGTACCATCCAGCATTGTGAGTGATCGAGATCCTATCTTCACTAGTGAGTTTTGGAGAAGTTTGCAAGAGGCGGTAGGGACTCAGTTGTGTTTGAGCACCGCATATCATCCTCAGACAGACGGCCAGACCGAGAGGGTGAACCGTATCTTAGAAGATCTCTTGAGGCTTTGTATCTTAGATTTTGGAGGTACATGGGAAGAACATCTTCCTTTGGTAGAGTTCGCATATAATAACAGCTTTCAGTCCAGTATTGGCATGGCACCTTTCGAAGCTCTTTATGGAAGGCCTTGTCGATCTCCTACATGTTGGTGGGAATCTACAGATAAGATCTTGCTTGGGCCAGATATGGTTAGAGAAACTTCAGAGAAGATTGATTTAATTCGTAGAAGGATGAAGGCAGCGCAAGATAGACAGAAGTCTTATGCGGATCGGAGAAGGACGGATCTTGAGTTTGAGGTTGGGGATATGGTTTTTGTCAAAGTATCTCCATTGAGAAATGTTGTTCGCTTTGGGTCCGTTGGGAAGTTAGCACCGAGGTTTGTTGGACCATTTCCTATTAGGAAAGGATTGGACGGATGGCATATAGGGTGGAGTTGCCCGACAGACTTAGTGGTGTTCATGATGTATTCCATGTATCACATTTGAGGAAGTGCTTACATGAGACCGCGGAGGTGGTAGAGCCGAGCTTGCTTAGAGATGTAGAGGTAGAGCGTGATGCGACGATTCGACGAGCTCCTACTCGCATCCTTGGGTCAGAAACTAGGAAGTTGAGGAACAGAGAAGTTCAGCTAGTTAAAGTGCAATGGGGAGATGACGAAAGCAATGCTACTTGGGAGACGGAAGCAAAGATGCGTTCTTTGTATCCATTTCTTTTTGAGAGTATGTCTTTTAACTTCTCCTTTATTGCTTGTCTAGTACTTATCTTATCTTTAGTATATCCTCTCGCTAATACCTATGACCTTTAGATAGGGTAAAACCTATGGTTGAGACATGTGTTTGAAACATGTTATGGTTGATGGATGCATATGGATGCAATTGTTTGCTAGTGGTTGCTCGTGGATGCATATACACACACATTAGGCACTAGATCGGCTCAGTCACTTCATGTTGCATATTGCATAAATGGATGTGGTAGTTAGATTGATGGATGTATCATGGCTGTGTTATCATATGGATGATGCATTTTTGTGTATGGTTGTGCACGCATGTAGAAATTTGTATGTGTCAATAGGGTTTCGCATACATATTGGATGCATGGCACTATCATGGTTTGCATTAAGGAGGTTTACTGTATCAGTAACCGCCTGATTTTCGCATTAGGTAAGTACATATACACACACTTTTGCATATATCCATCCAGCATTTAGAATCTTGTAAGGACAATGATTGCTCGTGGATGATGCTTTGAGTAGATGGATGATTGGATGGTAGGATACGTTCTTCCTAACTTGAAGATTTCGGGGACGAAATCCTTTAAGGAGGGGAGAATGTAACAACCCGTATTTTCAATAACCTGTAATAACATAAATCGAGGCAGAATTTAATTCTAAAATGGGAATCAAGGGAAACGGGCTATGCCATTGCGTTCGTCTCGGAAAAATACGCGAAATAGAGTCCGAGTTTTCGAAAATCGGAGTCCGTATGACCAAGATATGGCCTCGCGAAGTTTCACGAAAATTCCCAAATTAAAGTATACTTAATTAAGTGAAATGGGTTGTGTAGATATATATATATATATATATATATTGATATATATATATATATATATAATTGAAAATTTAATAAATAAATATGCAAAAATGCTCAAAACAGCGAATTGGGAGAGGGGAATAACCGAACCGGCCGATTTTTGAAGTCGACCCGAGCCCGCTGGGTCGACTAGGGGTTAATCCAGGGTGTTTGGCTGTCAACCCGTGGGCCGATTCGCTCAAGTGCAGATTTTGCATTTGAATGGTTCTCATGGTCCATCTTTAATCTAAAGGCCCTAGATGGTTCCTACACTTGACTTCTTCCCCAAGACATGCTTTGATGGCTTGGATTGAATCTAGGGTTAATCCTATGGCCTAAAACACTTGCCTAATCTATAAATAAGACCCTAACCTACCCTAATTCATTCATAATTAAACCTAGTGACTAAACTATGGCAAAATGCTAGCTCTCATGGCCTCCACTAATTTTATGAAGAGGGTTGCATACTAATCACTCTCTAATCAACTTCTAATCCCTTCTTAGCATCTTAATCTTCTTCATTTGGTGTTCAAAGTTGCTAGTTGTGAGTTTCTATCACTTTGATGATCTTTTGGTAAACTAATTAGAGGAGATGTGATGAGATTTATGGTTTTGTATGTGGGTTAATGAGCTTTGAATCATATGATATGATGTTAGCATTAATCTTATGTTTATGCATGTTGAGTATGTAAGCTTATGCAAGTTTAATATGATGTATGTTATGTTTGCATGATGCTAAATATGCAAGTTGTGGGCTATGTAATCATATGCATGTTATGCAAGTTCATGGTAATATGCTATGCAAGTTACATGTTTGTTAATATGCAAGTTACATGTTTGTTAATATGCAAGTTACATGTATGTAAATATGCAAGTTACATGTTTCTTTATATGCAAGTTACATGTTTGTTAATATGCGAGTTACATGTATGTAAATATGCAAGTTACATGTTTATTAATATGCAAGTTCATGATGACACATTATGCAAGTCTATAAGCTAATATGCAAGTTTGTTATGCAAAATGAATATGTAAGTTATGTGACATATTATATGCAAGTTATGTGACATGTTATGCAAGTTCATATGCAAGTTATGTGTTTGTTAATATGCAAGATGGCACCTTTGAAACATGTTCATTCATATGCAAGTTGACACCTTTTATATGTGTTATATCATGAACGAAATTACGTGGGAACGATGGGGTAATTAAATGCATAAGTTAATAAGATTGTGTGAAATTAATATAATTATGCATAACACAAAATAAATAAACATAGTATGGGAATTTGCCTATTTGGTTAGGTGTACCCATACTATGTGTTGGGAATTTACCTATTGAGTTAGGTCTACCCCATGGGAATTTACCTATTAAGTTAGGTCTACCCATGTTAAGAAAACTTGATTAATTAGGGATAATTAATATAAAATTATGAGGGTGATTAATTAGGTGTAATTAATTGACTAAGACACGAGGTTGGACTCAGTTGTAGCGTAAAACTGCCTGGACCCAACCGGCTTAACCAGTTGCTACAAATGTTAGCCCAATGTGAGAGGTCTTAGGCACAAACTAAATACGTAATTAATGTAAAGACACGAGGTTAGACTCTGTTATGACATAAGGCTGCCCGGACCCAACCGGCTTAACCAGCGGTCATAAAAGACAGTCTAATGTGAGAGGTCTTTACAAAGGTTACGTTCTTAATTAATTAATTAAGAAACACTTAACCATATTAGCATGTAGAGGGACATGAGGGGTTAAGTGGGTGCCTCGGGTGGCATGAGAAAATCTAGTGGTTGCCTTGGGTGGCAATAGAAAATACGATTAGAATACTTAACCAAAATGGAACATGTAATTAAAACATGATTAAAGGGTTAAGTGGGATATACTAGAAAAAGGGACAAGCTTAGGTGGGTAGCTTGTGGAGGCCCATTTCAACCAGTAACCCATACGTATCTTTGTGGGCTCGACCCATGTCGAGGACGGGACACGCATACTGGGCTTGACTGTAAGAGGCAAACGGGTTAGCGGTGGCAACGCAAGTCCAATGGGCTTCATATGCGTGAGTGGGCCCGGGCTGGTAGGTAAGCCGTTGTTGCATCGAGTAGATATAAGCCGTGCACCTTTAGTTCCATCAGGTTGCCACATTGGGGAATGATACATCCCACGGTGGGGCCAGCACGGGTATCTACGTTAGGGAGCCGATCGAATGGGAAGTAGTGTGTACACCTAGTGGATTGTAGGGCCCCGTGGCGCCTACTTGGTCACCTAGGGGTACGCAGGTACTAATTAGTAAATTTTATAAGTCCTTGGGTGGGATCAACCTTTAAGTTAGGAACGACTGGTGTGGTGCAGTTTAGTAATTTACCTTAGGGAGGGTAGATGCGTCTTTATCCTTTATCTTCGTTTAGTTGACTGCTTAGGGTAGCCATTCATCCCTATATGTTACCGTATATCAGTTTATGTCTTCTCTGGTTACTTTAACGATTGTATTGTTAAAGTTATAGGACTCGCTCAGACTTATGTCTGACCCTGTTGTTTTTATCTTTTTCCCAACCCTCAGGTCCTACGGTGGATCCTAGCAGTAGTGGAGCTTGATCGGATTGCTGTTCCAGTCTTTAGGAGCTTGGATAGATGTAAAGCTCCAGTTATCCAGTTATCTTTTCTTTTGTTTGGCTATTGTATGAGAGTGGGATTATGTACTTCTTTATTTTGATGGATATTGTACTTGACCTTTATTGTGGTTTTATGATGTAACCAGACATGTTTTACTTCCGCTGTTATGAGATGATGTTTTAAAATTTCAAGTACTATTTATATCTGTCTTGTTGTAATTTTTCTGTTCTATATTCACTAAAATACTCCACCGATGCTATGGCATTCCCTTAGTGAGTGATCATAGCGGGAGTGGGGTGTTACAAAATCTGCGGAGGAAACCCGCAAACAACTATCAGAGGCGGAGGCTGATATTCAGGGCTTCGGCGAGCTAATGATAGAATTCTTCGCGCATATTATTCGTCGTCGAAACATTTCCTGGATCGAGGACTATCCATCCACTCTGGTTCAAGTGTGGAATCAAATCGTCGAGTGGGAAAAAGAAGAACTTAAGGTCGATTCCCTTGATGAAGATAAGCTGATGGAGAAATACTTGAGAGACGACGAACCGGAGCGCCTAGCTGAAGGGCGCCGCCTAATTGCTGAGGCCATGGAAGAAGAGAGGCGGAAGTCTAAACAGAAAACTATTCCTGAAGCTGGTTCCTCTTCTTCTGCTCCTGTGACTCCCGAAGTAGAAGGGTATGATCCCGAAAACCCGGGAATTCCCCGAACAACCTTGCTATCTCCCATTCCTGAAATAACTCCAGAGGTAGTAGTCACCCCCGCTGAAAAGTCTTCAGAAGGTATCCCTATCTTTTCTCCTCAATTTGTCAAGGCTACTACTATCTTTGGCTACATGACTGAACGTTCGATGAGAAATCCTTTGCTCTCGCCTGAGTTGATAACCAATGTTTCTCATTTTGTAGGCGTTGAATCATCCGCAAAGACAGATGTAGCTCAAGGAGCTACCGCTGGGACAAAGCCCGCTGATAGGGTCAAAGAAGGGGAAGACAAGGCTGCTTCAACAGACCTGGGGGAAAGAAGTGAGCCAACTAAGGTCACTACGCCCCATGATGAAGAAATGATTGCAGCTTTAAAAGACGACGGAGGAGACGAGGGGCATGATGAGGAACCAGAGGTTACAATAACCGGGGAGTCAAAAAGCGCCGATGACGTTACCTTGGCGGCCATGAAGGCCGATCAAGACAAGCGCTTGCAATTAAAGGCTGAAGAATTAGACCCTGAAGTCCTCAAGCCCCTCGCAGTTGTGGATGCAGGTTCAAGGTTAGTTGTTAAGCTCTCAACTAGATCTATTACCGAAGAACTTGCTAAAAAATCTTCTCTTGATTCCAGCGCCCCGCCCTCCGGGAAGAAGTCTGCTGGCTCCAGTACTACATCTTCAGGGAAAAAGAAATCAAAGCGAATCTTGACTGAAGCCGAGAAGGAAGCAAAGGATGCGGAGAAAGCCGCCAAGAAATCTAAGGCTCATTCCAAACCTAAGTAGCGGATTCCCCTGTATTCCTTTTAGTACCTTTGTAACCCAATAATTGCTGCTACAAAAGCGGCTCCTGCACTTTCTTCTTTAGTTATTTCCCTGTACAAATTCATTCATTTGTAAATAAAAATAATTCACTTTTTGCAATGTTTATTTGTTAGCAGTTCTGTACTTATGTAAAAATGCATATCTATAGTTATGAAACAAAGTTGTGGAGAGGGGAGATATGTGTATGTATATGTGTCCCCAGTCAATCTCCATAAGTTATTCAGTGCTTAACCATGCAATCTGAATGCTCCCGATTCTCTAACGGGATAGCATTTCCTGTGTCATCAATACCTGTTGTTTTTCCTGGCATTTCTTTTATACTCTCTCTCATTCTCTTGAGAGTTAGAGTTCGAGTTCAGTTATTTGTTTATTCCCCGGTCGTTCAACGGGAAAAGATTTCTTTCTCGGCGCTCGGTCGGAGACGCCTTTATACTCTCTTTCTCTCTGGAAAGTTAGAGTTCGGAGTTGAACCTCTTTCTCAGCGCTCAGTCGGAGACGCTTTTATACTCTCTCTCTTTCTCTGGAGAGTTAGAGTTCAGAATAGAATTTCTTTTTCAGCGCTCAGTCTGAGACGCTTTTATACTCTCTCTTTCTCTGGAGAGTTAGAGTTAAGAATAGGATTTCTTTTTCAGCGCTCAGTCTGAAACGCTTTTATACTCTCTCTCTTTCTCTGGAGAGTTAGAGTTAAGAATAGAATGTCGTTTTCTCATTCTTTTACGTCTTATTGCACAAATAATCATTGTGCTTCTTTTTATGTCCAAACTGTTTTCAACCTTTTTTAGGCTCTGAGTTGTCCTGTATTTTATAATCACAACAGAACAACTAATGAATGTAAATGCATAAAGGTAAATAACACACAATATTTTTATAGTGGTTCAGCTAAGTCGTAGCCTACGTCCACTTTATAGTCCTTTATTCATATCATCAGATTTTCCCAAGGCAAAGCATGTCTTGTTACAGAATCCACAGTAAAAATAACAAAAAATATAGCATTTCTAATCCAAATATCGCATTAAGTGTTGGGCATTCCATGCTCGAGGAACTTCTTCGCCATCTACGGTCGTTAACTTGAAGGTTCCTTTTTCAAGTTTCCGTTGGATGACAAAGGGTCCTTCCCATTTTGGGCCGAGGTGAGGAAGGGATGGAAAAACTCTCTTTAGTACCAAATCTCTTGGTTCAAAAGTCCTGAGACGAACTTTTTTATCATAATAGCGTGCCATCTGACGCCGATGTCTCGCTGCACGCAAGTCTGCTTCGTCCCTTTTCTCTTCGATTTCATCAAGAGACTCAAGTAAAAGTGCCTGATTCGTCATCGGGTCATAATACGTCACCCTGTGGGAAGGAACTTCCAGTTCAACTGGAATTACTGCTTCTGAGCCAAAGGAGAGAGAGAAAGGGGTATGACCGGTAGCCGTTTTAAACGTTGTTCGATATGCCCACAAGGCTAGGGGCAATTCATCAACCCATTTTGCCTTTGCACGCTCTAATCGCTTCTTGAGGATGGATTTTATTACCTTGTTTATCGCCTCTACTTGCCCATTAGATTGCGGATAGGCAACTGCAGTATATCGTTTGTCTATCTTATATTTTTGGCAAAAATTTCTGAATTCAGCGCTATCAAATTGGGTCCCGTTGTCAGTAATAATCGTCCTTGGGATCCCGAATCGGCATATAATATTTCTGACCACAAAACTTATCACCTTTCTTGTGGTGATCTTAGTCAAGGGCTCAGCTTCCACCCACTTTGTGAAATAATCCACGGCTACTATGGCATATTTAGCCCCTCCTTTAGCAATTGGTAAAACTCCAATGATGTCGATTCCCCATGTGGCAAATGGCCAAGGACTCACCATCGATTTAAGCTGGGTTGACGGTGCCCTGGGGATTTTGGCGAATCTCTGGCACTTATCGCAGCGTCGTGAATAATCAGCCGCATCTTTGTTGATCGTAGGCCAGAAGTATCCGTACCGCAATATTTTCTTTTCTAGAGTTTGACCTCCTGTATGATCTCCACACTCACCTTCGTGCACTTCTCTCAGTACACGCTTGATGTCGTCGTGTGCAATACATCGTAACAGGGGCATAGAAAATCCGTGTCTATAGAGAGTATCGTCTTGCATAACATATCTGGCAGCTTTGCGAACTACAGCTCTTTTCTCACTTTTCTTCGATGGGAGTGTCCCGTTCTTAAGAAAACTCTTGATTGGAGTCATCCATGACTCCTTCTCTGGTTCCGTTTCAAGAACGAATTCAATTTCCATTGACTCAAAGCTTGGCGACTCCAACGTTTCAATTGGAATTATCTCAGTCTCTTCTGGATTGTCGGAACTAGCCAATTTTGCTAGTCTATCCGCTTTCTGGTTTTCTACTCTGGGAATATGTGTTATGTTGTACCGCTCTAAGCTATTTAATAGCTCTTTCACTTTCTTGAGGTAAGCGACAAGTCGAGGTCCTCGAGCCGCGAATTCCTCTCGTACTTGACAAACAACAATCTTAGAGTCACAAAATATGTCCATCATTTTTACTCCGAGGTCTTTAGCGAGTTTCAGCCCGGCAATCAGGGCTTCATACTCAGAGTCATTGTTTGTTGCTGAAAATTCTAATCGCAGGGCGTAATATAACGACCGTCCCTCGGGAGTGACTAAGACAATTCCAGCTCCGGATCTTCGGTCATTTTTAGCTCCATCTATATATAATTTCCACGGATTCATCTCTAGCTTATCCTCGGATTTGACCACTCGGTCATTGATTATTTCTTCCTCTGGAATGGTGAACTCCGCAATAAAGTCTGCTAGAGCTTGCCCCCTGATTGACTTTCGTGGTTGAAAATTCAAATCAAACTGGCTTAGTTCTATGTTCCATTTAATCAACCTTCCCGACGCTTCGGGTCTTTGCAACACCTGTCTTAACGGCTGATCGGTGTATATGGTTATTGGATGGGCTTGGAAGTAGTGACGAAGTTTTCGGGATGCAATCAGGAGGCTGTAAGCAAGCTTCTCGATCTTTGGGTAGTTGCGCTCTGCCGCTGCTAATTTCTTACTCACATAGTATACTGGCCTTTGTACTTTGTCTTCTTCTCGAACCAGAGCTGTGCTGATAGCGTGAGCCGAGACTGCTAGATAAACAAATAGTTCTTCGTGATCTACGGGCTTTGATAAGATTGGCGGTTTCTCCAACAGCTCTAACAGATTTTGAAAGGCCTCGACACAATCGGGAGTCCACTGGAAGTTCTTCTTTCCCCTTTTTATCAAATCAAAAAACGGAACACATTTATCGGTGGCTTTGGAGATGAATCTACTTAGCGCCGCTACCTTCCCTGCCAGACTTTGGACGTCTTTAATTCTCCTTGGTTCTTTGATATTTCTAATCGCCGCTATCTGGCTAGGGTTGATCTCAGTTCCTCGGGAACTCACAATGAAGCCAAGGAACTTTCCCGACGCCACTCCAAATGAACATTTTAAAGGATTCAATTTCATACGGTATTTTCGCAAGATACCAAACATTTCCGCTAAGTCTTGCGTATGACTGGAAGACTGCTTTGATTTAACAATCATATCATCCACATAAACTTCCATAGTTTTTCCTATTTGATCATAAAACATTCTATTTACCAACCGCTGATAAGTAGCTCCAGCGTTTTTTAATCCGAATGGCATTACAACATAACAATATAGCCCCAAATTCGTAATGAAACTTGTATGCTCTTGGTCTGGTACATGCATAGGAATTTGATTGTATCCAGAGTATGCATCCATGAAAGAGAGAAGTTCATGACCTGCTGTCGAGTCTACAAGCTGGTCAATCCTGGGAAGTGGGAAACTATCTTTTGGGCAAGCCTTATTTAAATCTGAAAAGTCAATACAAGTTCGCCACTTTCCGTTTGGCTTTTTTACCAAGACAGGATTCGATATCCAGTCGGGATAAGTCGAATCTCGAATAAATCCATTTTGCTTCAATTTCTATACTTCCTCTTTAAGAGCAGCCGACCTCTCTGGGCCCAGCATGCGTCTCTTTTGCTTCACAGGCGGATGCTTCGGATTTACATTCAATTTGTGACTGATAATGGAAGGCGATATCCCACACATGTCAGCATGGGTCCAGGCGAACACATCTAAGTTTGCCTTCAAGAAGTCCGTCAGTTCTTCAGCACGACGTGGATCCAATTGGGAACCAATCTTCAAAACTTTCGTCGGATCAGCTTTATCAACAGGAATTTCCACTGTCGCTTCATTAGGAGTTGCATTCCTAACCTCTGGTTCCTCGTCTTTTCTAGGATCCAGGTCTTCAGGCGTTCCTTTGGGCAACTCCCTTGGGTTCAATCTCTCTAATTGCTATGCCGAGTCCCCCTTTGAGGGAGATGAGGCATCCTTACTCTCAACATTAACTCCTTTCATCAACATCTTCAGTTCGGCCACATAGCAGGCCCGTCCAGAAACCTGATCCCCTCTTATTACTCCAGTCCCGGCTTCGGTTGGGAACTTTAGTAACAAGCACCAAGGGGCGATACAAACTCTAAATTCAGCGAGGGCAGGTCTCCCTAAAAATGCGTTATATGGCGAATCTACGTCCAATACTACGAACTGAAGCATTCGCACTCTTCTACGTTCTCCTTGCCCTAGGGTCACGGGCAACTCTATATATCCCATGGGAGCTGTCGTCGCTCCGTTGAAGCCTCTAATCCATCCTTCACAAGGTTTCAGATCTTCGGGCTCAAGCTTCATCTGATCAAATGACTTCTTGAACAAAATATTAACGGAACTTCCGTTGTCTACTAGTACCTTATGGACCAAGGCCGGCCCAATGGTGGTAGTAATAACCAACGGATCATTGGTGGGAGATTGTACCCCCGTGTTGTCTCGGCTGCGAAATACCACGTCGTCGAACATGGTTTTTTGTTGTTTTATAGGGGTGACATCTTCCAAATCGTCACCTTCATTCACATCCAGATGCTTGGCAGCATTCACATATTGGTCCATTGACCTAAAACTTCGGATTGCCGGGTGAGGTCCGCCTACTATGGAGTTGATGACGATCCCTTTACCTTTCTGCTGCGCGGTAGGCTTAGGAGCAGGTAGGATCTGTTTTGGAGCCTGCTCTCCTTGCCCCCTGTCCCTCGGGGCAACCTTGTACTCATCCAACTTTCCTTCACGCAGCAGCTTTTCAATCACATCCCTCAAATGCCGACACTCATTGGTCGAATGTCCATGTGTTCAGTGAAACAAGCAAAATTTCCCTGTCGCCATTTCTTTCTCGGTCGAATCACGAGGTGGCGGTCTTTTGTACTGCAACACATTGTACGTATCCAGGTAAATATTTTCCAGGGTGTCATTCAATGGTGTATAGTTCTCGTAGTTCTGGAATCGGGGCCTTTTGTTAGGGTCGCTTCCCCTATTTCTGTTTCTCCTGTTACCGTTCGAATTACGGTTGTTGTTGTTTCCCCCGTTTCCAGTATTGCTGTTTCCACCCTTGTTTCCTACATTTACTTCAACCTTGCCAGAACTTTCCCCAGACTGCTTCACGGCAATATTACTCTGCACATTCTCCTTTGAAGCTGTCTCAGACTTTCTCTTCCGGTTTGCCCTGGCCTCCTCTCGTCTTAAATAAATATCGGCTTTTTCGTAGAATATCGCCCTTGTGGGGGGTGTCTTCCCAGAAAGGTAGTCTCCAAACTCAGATTCAGGATCGACTCCTTCCTTCAATGCCATCAGAATAGTGGGCTCATGCGGGTCACTGACCTCAGTTACAGCTTGGTTAAAACGATCTAAATATGCCCTTAAAGACTCTCCTGGTGCCTGTTTGATCCTCGACAATTCAATAACACTCTTGGACTTTCGGGCATGTAGTCGGAACTGGTTCATGAAACGCTCGCTTAGTTCTTTGTAATTAGAAATTGAACGAGGAGGAAGTCGGGTAAACCAGAATAATGCCACATCTTCTAGATAGATTGGGAATGCTTTGCACTTCACTTCGTCAGGGGCAGCAGCGGCGTTCATGAGCCACGAATACCGCATCAAATGTTGTCCCGGATCAGTCCTTCCGTTATATTTGTCCATCTGTGGCAAGTTAAAGCGTCGGGGAAACTGGAAGTCTAGGATATCGTCAGTGAACGGAGTATGGCTTCGCTCAATGCCATAGTCTTCGTTTGTATAATTCCGGCTCTCGGACATAATTCGGCGAACCATTGCCTGTACATCGGCACTAGTTAGGGGTTGCTCAGGTTCCCTGGCCCTAGTGTCCGAGTTCCTTCTGGGCTCATGCTCAGGAGATTCCCTTCTTCTTCGAGCTGCCTCTGCTCGATTCCGTTCCCTGTGTTCCCGGTCGATCTCGGGAAGAGGGGACTGGAGTCTTTGCCCCCGAGTGGGGTCATCGTTTCCTAACGCTCGTGCGATATCCTCGCGAGATCCCAAAGATCCAAACGTTAGCTGCTCCACGTTCTGAGGTCGTTCGAGTGGCCTTCGTTCACGGGGCCTCTCTTCCTCGGAAGATGAAGATTGATCTACGGGTGTGTGACGAACCGGTGATGGAGTTCTCTGCCGGCGGAGCTCATTGATCTCCCGACTCATGAGCCTCATATTTTCCTGCATCATGAGATTAGTGCGCTCATGAACTCTCATAGCTTCCCTCGTGCTCTCAAGCATATCAAGCAAGCGCGAGAAATCTCCTTGAGTGATGGGCGCAGATGAATTGACCTGATCACCAACCCTGGCAGCTGGAATTGGAGCATTCGTGGGGACTCGAGTAGATGTTCTAGCTTCACCAAGCATCGGGTCGGATCGGAGGTAGGAAGCCGGGTCGGATCGGAGCTGGGGTGCCTGGTCGGATCGGTGTGCAGCGAGCAACTCGGGTCGGTTCAGATTAGGGGAGTGCACTGCTTCAGAGTCTCCTACCCGGATCGGATCGGAGCTCTCCCCTTGCTGTCGGTTCGGATTTCCTGCATTGATTCTTCCTGTTGCTGAACTCTGCCCCCGAGACCTTGTTACAACAGCATGTTGCTGATCTTCGCCAGCTCCATTTCCTTGAACAGACTGAACTTCCTTGCCTTTTCCTTTGGCCATGAGTCTTTGACAATTACTTCAACGAATGTAAGAAAGCGGAGAAACTTAAGGATTCACTTCTTTGAACTCAACGGTCCAAAAAGTAGAAAGAGATCCCGGAAAATAAAGAATTTAGATGAGGTTTCTCAGTGGAAGCACCAAAATGTTAGACCCAAAAGTGGTTCTAACACCCAAATTGATTTGAAACAAGATAAAACAAGATAGAAATAAAAATGAACACACAAGATTTATAGTGGTTCGGCGAACAAATGCCTACGTCCACTTATTCTTTACTATATTCAATAATTCAGTTGCAAATACAATGAAAGATTCACTCACGACTCACTTTCGTTCACTCAATTGACTAAAACAAGAAATAAAAGATGATTTGGATTTTCCGGGAGTAATGGAGTTTGGATGTTGGAGGTGATTGAATTCTTCAAGTGCTGAAAAAAGATCCTTCTCTTTGTCTCTAGATGGGGTATTTATAGGTGTGAATTTGCCTGAGATTCAATCCGGGTCGGAACACGTGTCATCCATCGCACTCTCTTCGGGTTCGGATGAACTATCAAGCTGACAACACATCAAAGAGATGGACGTTAGGGGTAGGAATTAGTCATATCCGGTCCGGTTCTCCAGGCGATTTTACAGGAGACTAACTTGGATCATGGGTGCGGGTCGGAGGCGCGCAGGCAAGGGGTTCGGATCGGGATACCCGATCCGAACTGGAATGGCTTGGACGTCTCTCCCTCTCTAATCTATTCCGCTCCGCTCCAGCGTCGTGACAAGCAGATGGATTTCCATGCGAGATTTAGTTGTCCTCCGATCCGACTGGATATGCTTTACCAATCTATCCAGTAAGAGACCACCGATCCGAACCGAGATCTCTATCCGATCCGATCCAATATGCTGCTCTAACCCGATCCGAATAGAGGATCCTATCCGATCCGAACAACCGCAACTATCAACTTGAACTGTAGTGTTTTCTTCCAATCCGAACCGAGGTCTTATAACTTAAAATACTCTTCAATGGTTGGATCCTTGACTTTGTGTTGCCTAGTTCACAAAGTAGGCTAACAATGACCATTTCTGAATTGGACATCCAGAACATAACATTGATGTGGTGGCAGATGGATCGTGAAACACATTAGTATTCATTTAAGGGATTTTCTACCAAGCACCCTATTACCTTTAAATTGCTATCAAGCCTTAGCCTCCTGGGTATTTAGATCCAGGCATGTCACCACAAGTATTTGTACACGTGCTTAGAGGTATATAAAAAAAGGGAGAATTTTTTTCCAAAATCATCTGCAATCACTGACTCACGCACTTTAACATGCAAAAAAGCTTCAAATCCAACTCATAAAAAATAGTAACGATAATAATTTTGATTATGGATGGGTTCTACTTGGTACCAGTCGTTGAATGTACCATATCGATCTATACTTTTAAGTAGTTGTTAATTATTCCCATTTTTGCAAGGCATATTTATGGTTAAACCATGCCAACTAGCCTATGAATTTTATGTACTGGTTTAGTTTGTATACGTTAATAATGGTTTATTAGTAATAATATAGGAAAAATATCATAATATGGTATAAAATTGCAAATGTCCAATTCTGAGCTGCTAAATTATCATTTGCTAGATACACGATTAGGTTTTACTCCCAAGTCAAAAACAAAAAAAATTGCATGCATTTACCACCTTTACACTTTACAATAAACTTCCACCAATGAAGTTGAATGGGAGTGATTAAAAATTGGACCGTGACCACACATGTTGTCTTATTCACACCCACCTAAAGTATTAACCTTAAACGATTACAATGGTTAAACTTTTAAGGGGGCTTATGTACAAATTGACATAGGCCATGTGCGCATGACACATTATAAATACCACCCAAGCCTTGGACAATCTCACTCATCTTCTTCATTTTCAGTCTACTATTATATCATCATCTACAAACTTCGAATAAATATTAATTAAACATGATTAGTGGAACCATCAAAGGAGTAGAAGGGGGAATCATAGAAGGTTTAACTGAAGGCGGTGCTCCAAAAGTAAAGGCTAAGGTCATACTAATGAAAAATAATGTACTTGATTTAACAGATTTTACTGGCACAGTACTCGATGAGCTGCAAGAATTCTTAGGGCAGTCCATATCATTCCAGCTTGTTAGTTCCACTAATGGTGACTCTAGTGAGTGATGTACACTACATTTTTCTTGTTTTCATCTACTTTTGATAATAATGGACGAAACAGTGACCGAGTAATTTGATCGATGAGTCCTAGTAATGACAAAATGGTTACAACTTTATTTTCATTTAATTGTTGAAGATCATGGAAACAAAGGTGTAATAGGGGAGAAAGCGTACCTGGAGCAAAGCATTCTAAATTTTCCATCAATTGTTGCGGGTGAGTCTGCATTCACTGTTCATTTCAAATACCATGAAAATCTTGGGACTCCTAGAGCTATTATCGTGAGAACAACCATCTCAAGCAGTTCTACCTCAAAAGCATCACCATTGAAGATTATCCTGAAAAAGGCCGGATTCTCTTTGCTTGTAATTCATGGGTTTACAATGTCAACAAATACAATTATGAAAGGGTCTTCTTTGCCAACCACGTAAGTTTTACTTTCTGTTAACCTCTTTGTCTATTCTATTAAGTACATCGGTAACCCTGTCAATTCTTGCTTGCAAAATGAAACATAATCAAGTAAAATTACAATAAATATGTACAGTAAAACTATAAAAGTATTATGAAGTTATATGATATCTTATTATAGTAAAAATAATGTAAGGCATAACTGCGCACCTATTTTAAAAAGGTACATTTAAGGAGATCATCTTAAAATAAGATCAAGAGTTCATTCCTGTTAGCTACACTATACATGTGAATATACCCGAAACATGGAGGGCATAATTCATACTTATCGGAATTTACAAACACAGCATGGTTCTCTAGGTCTTTTACAAAATGATTAGCTTGAAGTCATGAAATCATTTAAAAATTGATGTCAGATCAAAGAGTATGGCTGACAAAAACGAAGCACAGGATCTATGATGATATTTAGTAATAGTTGTAAAATGTTCATGTCAGGTATACCTCCCACGTCAGACACCAGCTGCTCTTAAACCATATAAAGAAGAAGAGCTCCTTCACTTGAGAGGTGATGTCTACGTTTCCCATATTAGCAGCTTCAACCAGCAAAGCAGCTCCGACAAGTTTACAGCCCTAGGATCAGGATATTTAAAATGCATCCTTCGTAGCCAATGCCTTGCATGTGTGTTCATGTTATCAACCTCCAATACCTTGCATGTGATACTGATGTATGGATTTGAGTCACTCTTTATTATACCCTTGGTTCTTAGTTTTTGTTTTTTATTGTTCTATCATCATTAGAAAATATTTTTAGTTGTTTATTTTCCATCTTTATTAGTCTTCATAGGTATGAATGGTCATATGTCCTTTTCTTTTTGACCTTTATTACTTCTGTTTTAATAAAAATGTTCCGATGTCTTAGGTTTTTCAATATGCAATGGGAATGATTTTAGCGTAAACGAAATTCAATTGGTGCATTTATCCCAGTGAATTCCATATTAACTTTTTTTGAACTTTTTGATCCAGGAAAGCAATAAAGCTAGGCAGAGGTTTCCAAATGCAAAAGCAATTTCATTTGCAATTTTTTTGGAGATACCAATCCATCAGACAAGGAAGCCCAACTCTTGCTGCTGAAGTATGTGGTATGCTCTTTTATTATGGTGGAGCTGACTCGTTTGCTTCTACAATATGATTCATCATTATATAACTTCTTTAAATGGAATCAAGTGTTTCCGAAGCAAACAACTATTGCTAAAGAAAACATACTTCGTGAATGTTAAATCAATGAAGGTAGTTTATAATCTATAACTTTCAATATAGATTGCACTTTTTAATTAGTTTCCTTGCCCATGCTAAATAATCAAAATCTTCATAAACCACATTTAACGTTAAATGACTCCAAATCATTTGAGCCATTTCAGATAAACTATAAACATGGTACTTTTGATTACTACAACTTAGAATTAAGCCTTTAAGCCAATTTTCAGCTTTTCTTTTCTTTTTTTCGTCGTTGGGAAAGATTCTTATGTAGTATTGTAGTTTGTCTAATATTTTTTTATTTCTTTGGGTTTATCATGAATTTATAGACATGTATTTTTGGAACCAGGTGATTGCATAGTATACATGGACTATTTGATGGAAAAAGAATGGCTTTGCACAGTTAACGTTCTTAGTGATGCATGTGTACATGTAAACTTTAAATATGAACTATGTTTTGCTTTTTGTATACTTAAATTGACATCAATATGGAATTGAAAACATATGTATTGAATTTGGTAACTCATGAATTGAAATTATTTTTTGTTAGTTGATACTTTATTTTGTTATCATGAATATGTGTTATATTTGTTAATTATTATAATTTTTTCATTCTTACTTTGCTCTTTAAATTGTTTTGAAGATTTATTTTGATTGCTATCATTAAAATGTAATATATATATATATATATATATATATATATATATATATATATATATGCAAAGCTCTACGAATTTTATAGCGGTATATTTGAGCTGTAAAAGCTTTTAGTATACTATACATGTTAATTTAATAGCATCATATAGGCGCTATTAAATAAATATGTTATAACGGGTAAAATGTGTTATAAAAGATTCCCGGTTTCATTGAGTTTCAGATGTTTAATAGCGGTGAGGATGAGCTATTATCTTTAAGTAACATAACGACAAATTTGTGTTATAAAACCATCCTCTTTTATAGCGGCAAATAAGGCGTTATAAATATTTAGTAGTTTTTTATAACATGTTCATATACAATAGTTATGCTACCATAATAGTTCTTATTCATAGCGGCTATAGGCCGCTATGAAATACCAATTCTGTTGTAGTGTTTATACTTTAGTATCAGTTACTACTACGACTAGTGCCAATTTCAAGCATGTAAAACTTCAATATTAGTTTGTACATGATTTTAGTATCGGTTTAAGGTATTACAAATTAAAATATTAACCTTTAAATGCATATAATATCAGTTTAGATATAAACAATTACTGTCTCATTTTTTGTTTACTATTAGTATCATTTATATATGATAATTTTTATGTCCTTTGTACTTTTGAAGTGATTGCAATGATTTGTATGCTGAGTTGTCCTATGCAAAACTATGGGATAAGATGATAATATATTGTTTAAAGTATGTTATAGTGAAATATAGCCGAACATCAATTCGAATTAAAAATACTGGTGTTACTGCGAAA
This sequence comes from Allium sativum, assembly GCA_030737875.1. NCBI lineage: Eukaryota > Viridiplantae > Streptophyta > Magnoliopsida > Asparagales > Amaryllidaceae > Allium > Allium sativum. The sequence goes on along the minus strand of CM060913.1, from coordinate 469,725,142 downwards.
ATTAACTCTGAAATAGGCTAACGATGAAAGGTTAGCGGACCGCCACAGGCATAAAGGAATCCTCCATAAGCAAAAGTTGAGCATAAGGTAAAACCGGAAGCATAAGGGAACAATCCGAGAGCCATGCAACCGACACCATCATTAAAGAAAAGAGCTCAGAACCTATACAAAGAAAGGATACCGGCAGGGTGGTCCCGGCACAATGGGTAAATAATGGAGGGTCACCCAAAACTGGAAGTCAATAAAGAGAGAGACCAAGAATCCTACAAACCGGGACCTATAAGGATGAAAGGGCTATCGGTATTAACTTGCTTAATACTGATACATTAGGGGACGAAAACATCAAAGATACAGAGTTTGAAGCACATAGAGATTATCCGGCCGAGAACTAGCCACCGAGACTGTAACAACATGGAAATTCTGAGCCAATTTAAAATTTTTATTTTGGCAATTTTAATGAATTTTGGATATTTAAAGACGAGATCTTTATAGCGGAAAAGATATGATTTTTATCAATAGAAAGGTATGTTTTTATTTATACCATAACATAATAAAATTTTGATTTTTATTATGAGAAGAGTGATATAAAAATATAATTTTTATACATGAAGTGTTAATATAAAAATGCGATTTTTATATATGTAGTGAATACGGACAATGAAAGTGAAAAAAGGAAACACAGCGAAGATTTCTATGTATGAAGAGTTGCGGCGTTTGGTTTAGCTCCCAGGTGAGAACTTCTCACTTTAATTCTTATTTTCTAGTTAAAAATATATACTAGGATGCAGACGGTGCTTAGCAGCACCCGACACCCGTTGTCCACAGACTATGGACAACTTGTTTGATTTTGTTGTGTGGTGAAAATTGATTGTGATGTGGAATAGATGGAAATATATTCATGTGTTGAAATAAATTATATATCGTTAAAAATATAAATTTAATATGAATGTGAATAAATAGATATTCATTTACAAATCGAATGATTTGTTTATGTACACCCATTTGACTGATATTGATTGGGATGATAATTTTTACACATCGCCCAAGTACACAAATAATAATCATTATTTGTTGATTTGAAACCCCACACGGGTGTTGGGATGATATTTGACGTACACTAATCCTAATTATTTAGTTGTATGTCAATCGATGGGTTGACAAACCGTTGTTTGGTGCACTCTGGATGACGGTTGATTATTTATCATTGCTATTATATACATATGTTGTATAGAATTCATATAAATAACATTATATGGTAATTTAGTAGGTCTCATTCCAATTTAGAAAATAAATCATATTCATGTGCTGAATAAACAAAAATAGTCATGTGTTGACAATACTCAAGTGTCGAGAATATTCATGTGTTGAATAAAATATTTATACAATAAAATTTACAATTTTATTGTAAGTAAGAATTAATAAATATTTATGTGTTGAATAAAATATTTATACAATAAAATTCACATTTTTATTATAAGTAAGAATTAATAAATATTCGTGTATTGAATAAAATATATATTCATGTGTTGAAGAAAATATTCATTTGTTGAATACAATAACGAGTTATTGAAATATATAAAGCCGTGTTGATTAGATTTGCACCATTTTGACGTGAACGATATTAATATCGATTATATTCGTTTTTATAATGAATATAGAAAAGAAAGTGATTTCAAAATAACGTTTTGAAAATATTATCATTTATATATTAATGATGAGGAATATTCAATTTTGATTTAAAATTGATGATGAAGTTGAAATCGTTTTTAAAACGAATTTAAACGATTTATAAAATACGTTTAGAATTGAAATCGACGAAGTATATATAATATATATATATTATATATATTAAATGGCCTGAATAGAACGCGCCGCGCCGCGACAGTTCGCGAATTTCGACCATTGACTTCGAATTGACGTTACGGGAGATCCGATCGTCGGATTCTCCTGAAACTGGAACCGCTGGGTTCGTATCGAAAAGAGCTTTCCAATGAATATTAGAAATTTGAAATCTAACGGTTGGATTTGGAATTATTTCCAAATCAAATTTGAAAAAGGTCGTTGTAAGTGCAGTTCGACGACCGTTATTGGAAATCGACTGTACGGGCCTTGATAAAATTATTAAAAATATCAATATTTTGTGTAAAATCATAATAAATGATTTATAAAGAATTAGGGTGAAAAATCCCTTATTTAAAAAGGATAAAAATATATTTTTATCGAAATAAACTAGTTATGAACTAGAATTATAATCCAATTTTTTTGAATAAATAAATTGGATTTGAAGTGATTTTAAAATAATCAGGATTTCCAAAATACGAATTGGAATGGATTTGAATCGAAATTATCTTCGGAATATTTCGATGTTGGATTTCATGATTATACAGATATGGTTGTGGAAATTTGAAAGATATATTTATATAGTTATTTCCAATACGATATTTGTTGGTTTCAGAATTTGATATTGAATATAAGCCAATATATTTTCTATTCAGAGCCTTGTATTTAATATCAAATGGGATTTTGGGTTCGTCGTGAATGGTGTCTTAAATAACACTGTTCCTGAACCCAGTTTAGAAAAGAATAGATTTTTAATTAAGATTTAGTGAAATTGTCCAGTTAATTAGTATTTAATTGGAATTGAATTTAAATTAGTTTTTGGGTTTATCGTGAGTGGTGTTTTGAATAACACTTGTTCTTTAACCCGATTAACAATGGAATGTGATTTTGGGTTTATCATGAACCGTGTTTTAGATGACATTGCTTCTTTAACCTAGTTAAAGAAAGGATATTGATTTTTGGGAAGATTAAAACTAAGTGGAGTTTTAATGAATCTATAATTAGATTAAAGTGATCAAGAATGGAGTATCACCAGTTTTGCTCCAAAGCGATAGTTAAATCTTTGATTAGATTTGAACGTGAAATGGTAATTAATATTTACCGATAACACCGTGGTGTTAGATATGGAGTATTACCAGTTTTGCTCCATGGGATGAATAGGTTGGGATTGGGAAATAAAATAAATGATTACTTCGGTGTGGTTCGCTAATCCCGACTAGTTTTGAAAACCTTAACATGGTTTGAAATGATATCCAAAGGAAGATTAAAGAATAAATTTAGAAGAATTTATCTTTGATAAAATTAATGGGAACCTTTCCCTAGGAATGCGAATATTCGAATAAAGAATATTTTGAATTGGAATGAGGCGTATCTTGTGTTTGTGTAACATTTGTTTATTACATACGAGGGTTATTCGGAAAGGCTGGGTTTATACCCATTCTGAATAACTGATTCAACGATAAGTCGAAGATGAAGACGGTGGTTGAGGACCGGAGGTCTTCACATTGTTTGGATGATTACTGGTGATCTGGATTGGGCTGTACACCCAAGAGGAAGGAATCAGTTGGTGATCGTCAGACGTACTTGGAGATCGATGGATATGCGAGGAATAAGGTTCCACCGGTTTCGTTCAGACCCAGAACGAACTTGTAAATGGACTGTGTGTCTGACATTGGATTTTATTCTGTGTGATTGATTTCTATTAAATATATATCTGTTTGGCGACGGAGAATTTATTCTCTTGCTTAACACCCTTCTTTGAGACGTACGAGCTCAGAGGTTGTATATTGATGGATATCAATCGCATGGCATGAATTGCCTGTGTGGCATGCCTAAGTGGTAGATGATCAAGGCTTCTGTTGAAAAGCAAAGTCTTGTGGTTGATGATCAAAGCACAGCCTATGTGGCATAGCTTTGTGTATGGCGTTAATTCGCCAGCCTCACACCTCGGTATGAGTCAAAAACGGGATAAGGACCCAAGGAGTGCACGATGTTTCTTTCTAGCTATGGGTGATATTAGTGACCTACCAGTCCTGACACTTATATTATTTTTACCTGTGTGGTTGTTGGAATGCGAGGCGCCTCAGATATAGGTCTTATAGGACAGGAAAACGTGTGTTCAAGAATAATTAAACCTCAAAAGTAGGAGAGGACCGGCCTTGGAGGTTCCAAGGATCGCTGTGTGTGGTCCTGAGACATTTGCTAGAGTGTCTCGAACGGAGAGGAGCTTGCCCCTGGCCTCGACTCATGACGGAAATCCAGTTTCCAATATGTGACATTTCGGTTTTATTTGTAGAGCCTTAGCATGGCAACATAGTGGTATGGGGCACTTATGTCGTCTATGATTTATACTTTATGATTGAAGTTGTTTTCTTTACTTATAGTAATGATAAAATATGAAATTTAGCGTATCAAGCATTCTTTGGCTATTATAAGGTAAAACTCTATCCTCCGACTTGCGTTGCATTGTGTGATGGGACCTGGGTCTTATAATGGTTTCATTTTTCTTTATTTAGCATTGCGTTGTTTGTTTTATGCACTGGTATTCTTGGGAGGAAACCCGTTCCGTGTTATACGGCGTGGTCCCTTGATTTACCTAACTTTAAAAATAAAGATTAATAATTGTTTTTAGTTCTCACACCAGTCACATGACTGACCTGGAGTTTATTGTTTTAACCTAAACTCTGGGTGCCCTTATTTTCCACACGGGCAGCTAGTATTTTGGTGTTACAGATTTATATTCACAGGATCCTGATTTATAGCTAAAGTGATATTCGGAAAGCTCTGTATCCGCGTATTTCTTTCAGTTATGTTTTGTATTATTTTTCCGTTGTAGTAATGTATTCAAATCTCTGATATTCTCTGTTGTATAATATTTATTCTTACTCTGTATATTCTTGTACTCTGATGGGAATTGTTGTTATAGCACTGAAATGTTCTTCTGTTTTTGTTCTGATTCGTCTTGTCCTCAAAGTAATTCGTTCTTTCTCTTCTCTTCGGAGACTGGGGAAGTTCGGGTCGCTTCATTTGGTATCATAGCTTTGGTTTACAGAGCTCGAGAACAAGACGTATTAGAACCAAACGAAAGGATTCATCAGAGGTTGGATTAGTAATATTCAATGAGAATAACTCGTTAGAGATGGGATCAATAATGTCCTAGAACGAGTGTAAGGAGTGAAATTTTTTGAAGTAAAAATTTGAAAACAAGTTTTGTTTAGAAAATTTAAACCATTTTATACGTATTTGAATATTTTATTTGTATAGATTTGGACAATCGAGTATATATAGATTTTGCATATACGCGTCATGAACGTATATACGAAGCCTTAAATATACTGGATAGATATAGAATCACACTCTAGTCGCCCTACATGATTCTGATGATGGCGCGCCATCACCAGTATTTATTTTCGAGTTTTGAAAGTGGGATTTCTATATATTTCCATTAGACTGGTGTGAGAACCAAAACTAGATAGGTTTATTATTGTGATTTGGCATCAAAAAGATGATTTTCTGTATATATATATATATATCAACATTATGAATTTGAAACGTTAATTCACTAATTGATTGCTGGTTGTATTGTTTGATTATTGGTTTGATTAATTAAAATTTTGAACCATTATGCCAAATTGAACCGAATATTGAACTGTATTGAAAAATGATTACAATTGCATGTATATACATGTATATCCATTGAACAAGTCATAGCAAGAAGGCTAGAGCAGAGGAATAAAATTGTTAGCCCGACAAATAGGTACATGTTTATTGTGATTCTTGGGGATTTGATGATTTTATGAGCCGATTGGCTTTTCCTTTTTCTTTTGGATTGGTGAGGGCCCTGGGAGGCTATTTGAAATATCCCGATGCCCCCGGTGCAGGGGAGGTCATGGCGAAATTTTTCGAAAATTTAGGGTATTAGCCAAATTTTTGAAAAATTTGAAAAGTTCTTAGAAACTGAAAAGTTGAAGAACTTAAGCCATAAAGAAAACAATGGAAGTTGAGTCGGTTTGTAAAACAACTTTCAGCTATGTTCCTTTTCGAGGACGAAAAGATTTTAAGTGGGGGAGATTGTAACAACCCGGAAATTCTGATCCAATTTAAAATTTGTATTTTAGCAATTTTAATGAATTTTGGATATTTAAAGACAAGATCTTTATAGCGGAAAAGATATGATTTTTATCAATAGAAAGGTATGATTTTTATTAATACCATAGCATAATAAAATTTTGATTTTTATTATGAAAAGAGCGATGTAAAAATATATATTTTATACATGAAGTGATAATATAAAAATGCGATTTCTATATATGTAGTGAATGCGGACAACGAAAGTGACAAAAGGAAACACGGCGAAGATTTCTACGTATGAAGAGTCGTGGCTTTTGGTTTAGCTTCTAGGTGAGAACATCTCACTTTAATTCTTGTTTTCTAGTTAAAAATATATACTAGGATGCAGACGGTGCTTAGTAGCACTCGACGCCCGTTGTCCACAGACCACGGACGACTTGTTTGATTTTTGTTGTGTGGTGAAAACTGATTGTGATGTAGAATAGATGGAAATATATTCATGTGTTGAAATAAATTATTTATCATTGAAAATATAAATTTAACGTGAATGTGAATAAATAAATATTCATTTACAAATCGAATGATTTGTTTGTACACCCATTTGACTAATATTGATTGGGATGATAATTTTTACACATCGCCCAAGTGCACAAATAATAATTAGTGTTTGTTGATTTGAAACCCTACACCGGTGTTGGGATGATATTTGGCATACACTAATGTAACAACCCGAATTTCTGTAACAGGTTAAAACCATAAATCAAGGCAGAATTAAATTTTAAAATAAGAATCAAGGAAAACGGGTTGCGCCATTGCGTTCGCCTCGGAATTCTGCATGAAATCGAGTCCGAGTTTTCGAAAATCGAAGTTCGTATGACCAAAGTTATGACCCTCGGAAGTTTCAGGAATTTAAATAAAATAAAACATCTCGAAAATAAAGCCAGAAATTCGAAATTCACACACAGAGAAGGCTGGCGGGAAAATTCCCGCCCATATACCCAGGTCGACTGGGGAGTCGCCCCCCCAACCAGGTCGACTAGGGAGTCGACTGGGGTGTCGACCTCCCCATGACCAGGTCGACTGGGGAGCCGACCTGGGGGTCGACCTGCCTCCCGAACCGACTTTTTGAACCAGATGTATTCTGATGTATTTAGACTCATTTCGTGACCAGATTCATCTGCCTAATCCTATTTAAACAGCCTCCTAGCCTCATTCTCTTTACACGATTCTTCTCTAACCTTATGCTGCTCAAACTCTTGATGATCATGGCTTCTTCTTCTTCCTTTAAATTAAGATAAATTAAATTAAAAACGTGAAGATTATTTCTTGAAGACTACGGCTAGGAATTGGGGATTTTCTTCTACAATCAAGATTCAACAATTCAGCAATTCAACGACAAATTTCTAGACTTGACTTCTACATCTTCCTTAGACCATGATCTGTAAGTTCAAGTTACTTTCAGATAAAAACTATAAACTTAATATCTATGTTGTAAATTGGAGTTTGATCTATGTATGATAACTGATTCATATCTATTCTTGTTCATCCTGGATCTTGACTTTCGTGAACATTGCTTTGGGCCTATTCATGTTGTAAATCAAACTCTTTCATGACTATAACCTTGACATGCCTATGATGTTGAAACTATTGTTAATGGCCTAAGACTATGCCTGTGCCTATGACTGTAAACATAAGACAATGCCTATGCCTATGACGGTGAACGTAAGACTGTTGCCAATGACTATGACAAGGACAATTGTGGCTAATCACCTATGACTCTTGACTATGAGAATTATTACCTATGATTATGAACATAAGGCCATTATCTATGACCATGACTTTGAAACTGTTACTATTAATTGCCTATGACTATTGAATAGAACTATTTTGGATAATTAACCATGACTCTTGTGATTAATCGCTTAGGGTTCTTAATTATGAGATTTCTACCTATGACCATGACTACGACTATTGGGGTTAATTACCTGGGACTATTATAGTAGATTGAAACCCATGTTATACACCGAATTTGCAGTTTGTTGGATCTCATACCGAGGGTGTGACTTGCTTAGTTTATTCGCTATTATATACACCGAAACCATTGGATCCATTATCCTTGTATTTGGCTTGCTTTCGCATACCTATTCTTTTATGTCAGTGTTTGCCATGACTATCGCCTTATCTTGCTAGATTTGAAATCCTTTATGCCAGTGATGTTGTAACCAATTATCTCAAGTTATGTCATGCTAGTCTTGTAACCCCTTTTATCGCTTTATGCTCGTCCCTTTTGCCTATCATAGTTTTGATGTTATTCCCTTTATTCTGAGGTTTGGAATTATATGTAGTATGGATTGATTCACGTTTACGTGTGATGGGAATACGATTTGGGTAGAATAGGCAAAACATGAATTGGTTATGAACATGAATTATGAACCTGATAAAAGGCAAAACTTGAAACATGAACGCTGTTATAACTTGAAGCTGGATATGGACACGAACTTGACATCGACTTGACATGAAACTTGATTTGAAAACTTGACATGAACTTGACATGAAAATTGAACATGGACATGACACTTAGGATGAACTTGAAAATGGCCAACTCGAGGTTGGGTTGAGTTTGCAGTGTAATTCTTCCCGGAATCACCCGGCAAATCCAGTTATTGCAAATAATAGGATGCAATGTGGGTAGTTGGTCATATCGCACTTGAAAACCCAAGGTCAGACTGAGTTGTGGTGTAATTCTGCCCGGAACCGCCCGGCATATCCAGTGACCACAACAACAGGTCTGATGTGAAAGGTTGGGGTGCATTAATGAATTAATGCCACATGATAGCGTTAAGTCATGAACCGTTTGAATATACTTAACCAATTTGACACGATGATTTGATAGCGTTAAGTCATGAACCGCTTGAATATACTTAACCAATTTGACTCGATGATTTGATAAGGTTAAGTCATGAACCGCTTGAATATACTTAACCAGTTTGACACGATGATTTGATAGGGTTAAGTCATGAACCGCTTGAATATACTTAACCAATTTGACACGATGATTTGATAGGGTTAAGTCATGAACCGCTTGAATATACTTAACCAATTTGACACGATGATTTGATAGGGTTAAGTCATGAACCGCTTGAATATACTTAACCAATTTGACACGATGATTTGATAGGGTTAAGTCATGAACCACTTGAATATACTTAACCAATTTGACCCGATGATTTGATAGGGTTAAGTCATGAACCACTTGAATATACTTAACCAATTTGACATGATGATTTGATAGGGTTAAGTCATGAACCGCTTGAATATACTTAACCAATTTGACACAATGATTTGACAGGGTTAAGTCATGAACCGCTTGAATATACTTAACCAATTTGACACGATGATTTCATAGGGTTAAGTCATGAACCGCTTGAATATACTTAACCAATTTGACACGATGATTTGATAGGGTTAAGTCATGAACTGCTTGAATATACTTAACCAATTTGACACGATGATTTGATAGGGTTAAGTCATGAACTGCTTGAATATACTTAACCAAATTGACACGATGATTTGATAAGGTTAAGTCATGAACCGCTTGAATATACTTAACCAATTTGACACGATGATTTGATAGGGTTAAGTCATGAACCACTTGAATATACTCAACCAACTTTGACATATGATTCGTAGGGCTAAGTCATGAACTTGAAATGACAACACTTAGCCAATTTGACATGACACGTAAGCGGGTTAAGTCTCGAATTTAAATGACAACACTTAACCTACTGGACGGAAACCCTAGTTACGCGGCCCTTTTCAGCAGTAACCCACTAGATGTATCACGGTACCCTGGAACTAGGCAGGGTGAGGCATGATTACCGGGATGATTGTAAGCGACCAGAACGACGGCTGAGTTGGTGCGCCATTATAGGTTCAGGCGGACTATGGTCGTGCACATAGTCCGGAGTTGAAAAAGCAGGCATTAGGCACCGGTAGGTTTACACTGTGCGTGCTTGATTCATGTCGGTGGTTGGCACCCTAGGGCTTGATATACCCTATGGTGGACCTAGCATAGGTAACTACATTTCGTTATTGGGCCGTATGACCCAGACACATGAACGAGCTAGGACTTGTAGGGAGCCGATCGATTAATAGATCGTTACGTGGAAAAAGGGTGTTGTTCGTTAGGTAGCATAATCCCTAGTGGTCCTAGGTGGCATAAACCCTAATCGAATCTAGAAAACGTTCAATAGGTAGCATAATCCCTAGTGGTCCTAGGTAGCATAAATCCTAGTTGAACACGCGATAGTTCATGATAAGGAAACCTAGCCAGAACAAGGGTGGAAGTCCAAACGATTTCAAGAATGGTGGCACTACGTTGAAGTAGTATAGAAATACGTGATGAAACCCATACGATATACGGCAAGAGACTGTACATATACATGGAAAGGATGATACGAGTTGGGGTACTAGTACAGTTGGTGCAGAGAATGTTAAACATGCGATGTTATACGTAGTTTATCTGGTTTGCATAGTTTATCTTATTACCGTAGTTTATCTTGTTACCATAGTTTATCTTGTTATCTTAGTTTAACTTGCCTATCTTGTCATCATCCTTATGTTTACTTTCAGTTTATACATGTCATGCTACCTTTACTTGTTTCTGTACTGAAAGTCACTAGGACTTACCAGTCTGTATGACTGACCCGTTTTGTTTCGCCTCTTTTTCTTCTGTTTCCTCCCCTAGGTTCTCAGGGAGGAAACACTACGATTTAGTTTTGACTTCTTTCTGCTTCAGGATCATCATATATGGCTTGGACCTTTCTTGGCTATGGATGTTTTACCGTTTTACTTGGGGAATGATTTATGACCATGGTTTTACGCTTCTCTACTATTGCAAGACAGATTTCGATGTAATGGATTTAATGGCATTTTGATGTAAAAAGGCTTTAGACCTTTCTAGATTTTTAAAGCAATAAAATTTGGTTCTTCTTCTGCTATTTTATATGTTCTGTCTTGTAATATTTCCGTGTATGTTTACCTAGATAATGCTCCACCAAAGCTAGTGCATTCCCTTTGTGAGTGACCCTAGCGGAGATGGGGTGTTACAACTAATCCCAATTATTTAGTTGTATGTCAATCGATAGGTTGACAAACAGTTGCGTGGTGCACTCTGGATGATGGTTGATTATTTATCATTGCTATTATATACATGTGTTGTATAGAATCCATATAAATGACGTTATATGGTAATTGAGTGGGTCTCATTCCAATTTAGAAAATAAATCATATTCATGTGTTGAACAAACAAAAATAGTCATGTGTTGACAATACTCATGTGTTGAGAGTATTCATGTGTTGAATAAAATATTTATACGATAAAATTCACATTTTTATTGTAAGTAAGAATTAATAAATATTCATGTGTTGAATAAAATATTTATACAATAAAATTCACATTTTTATTGTAAGTAAGAATTAATAAATATTCATGTGTTGAATAAAATATATATTCATGTGTTGAAGAAAATATTCATTTGTTGAATACAATAACGAAGTTATTGAAATATATAAAGCCGTGTTGATTAGATTTGCGCCATTTTGACGCGAACGATATTTATATCGATTATATTCGTTTTTATAATGAATATAGAAAAGAAAGTGATTCCAAAATAACGTTTTGAAAATATTATCATTTATATATTAATGATATGGAATATTCAATTTTGATTTAAAATTGAAGAAGAAGTTGAAATCGTTTTTAAACCGAATTTAAACGATTTATAAAATACGTTTAGAATTGAAATCGACGAAGTATATATAGTATATACATATATTATATATATTAAATGGCCTGAATAGAACGCGCCGCATCGTGGTAGTTCGCGAATTTCGACCATTGACTTCGAATTGACATTACGGGAGATCCTACTGTCAAATTCTCCTAAAACCAGAACCATTGGGTTCGTATCGAAAAGAGCTTTTCAATGAATATTAGAAATTTGAAATCTAACGGTTGGATTTGGAATTACGTCCAAATCAAATTTGGAAAAGGTCGTTGTAAGTGCGGTTCGACGACCGTTATTGGAAATCGACTGTACAGGCCTTAATAAAATTATTAAAAATATCAATAATTTGTGTAAAATCATAATAAATGATTTTGAAAGAATTAGGGTGAAATATCCCATATTTAAAAAGGCTAAAATATATTTTTATCAAAATAAACTAGTTATGAACGAGAATTATAATCCAATGTTTTCGAATAAATAAATTGGATTTGAAGTGGTTTTAAAATAATCAGAATTTCCGATATACGAATTGGAATGGATTTGAATCGAAATTATATTCGGAATATTTCGATGTTGGATTTCGTGATTATACAGATAAGGTTGTGGAAATTTGAAAGATATATTTATATCGTTATTTCCAATACGATATTTGTTGGTTTCAGAATTTGATATTGAATATAAGCCGATATATTTTCTATTCAGAGCCTTGTATTTAATATCAAATGGGATTTTGGGTTCGTCGTGAATGGTGTCTTGAATAACACTATTCTTGAACCCAGTTCAGAAAAGAATAGATTTTTAATTAAGATTTAGTGAAATTGTCCAGTTAATTAGTATTTAATTGGAATTGAATTTAAATTGGTTTTTGGGTTTATCATGAGCGGTGTTTTGAATAACACCTGTTCTTTAACCCGATTAACAATAGAATGTGATTTTGGGTTTATCGTGAACCGTGTTTTAGATGACATTGGTTCTTTAACCCAGTTAAAGACAGGATATTGATTTTTGGGAAGATTAAAACTAAGTGGAGTTTTAATGAATCTTTAATTAGATTAAAGTGATCAAGAATATAGTATCACCAGTTTTGCTCCAAAGTGATAGTTAAATCATTGATTAGATTTGAACATGAAATGGAAATTAGTATTTACCGATAACACCGTGGTGTTAGATATGGAGTATTACCAGTTTTGCTCCTTGGGATGAATAGGTTGGGATTGGGAAATAAAATAAATGATTACTTCGGTGTGGTTCGCTATTCCCGACTAGTTTGGGAAACCTTAACATGGTTTGAAATGATATCCAAAGGAAGATTAAAGAATAAATTTAGAAGAATTTATCTTTGATAAAATTAATGGGAAACTTTCCCTAAGAATGTGAATATTTGAATAAAGAATATTCTGAATTGGAATAAGGGTATGTTGTGTTTGTGTAACATTTGTTTATTATATACGCGGGTTATTCGGAAAGGCCGGGTTTATACCCATTCTGAATAACTGATTTGACGATAAGTCGAAGATGAAGACGGTGGTTGAAGAGGTCTTCACATCGTTTGGATGATTACTGATGATCTGGATTGGGCTGTACACCCAAGAGGAGGGAATCAGTTGGTGATCGTCCAGACGTACTTGGAGATCGATGGATATGCGAGGAATAAGGTTCCTCCGGTTTCGTTCAGACCCAGAACGAACTTGTAAATGGACTGTGTGTCTGACATTGGATTTTATTCTGTGTAATTGATTTCTGTTAAATATATATATGTTTAGCAGCGGAGAAATTATTCTCTTGCTTAACGCCCTTCTCTGAGACGTACGAGCTCAGAGGTTGTATATTGATGGATATCAATCGCATGGCATGAATTGTCCGTGTGGCATGCCTAAGTGGCAGATGATCAAGGCTTCTGTTGAAAAGCAAAGTCTTGTGGTTGATGATCAAAGCACGGCCTATGTGGCATAGCTTTGTGTATGGCGTTAATTCGCGAGCCTCACACCTCGGTATGAGTCAAAAACGGGATAAGGACCTAAGGAGTGCACGACGTTCCTTTCTAGCTATGGGTGATGTCAGTGACCTACCAGCCCTAACATATATTATTTTTACATGTGTGGTTTTTGGAATGTGAGGCGCCTCAGATATAGGTCCTATAGGATTGGAAAACGTGTGTTCAGGAATAATTTATCCTCAAAAGTAGGAGAGGACCGGCCTTGGAGGTTCCAAGGATCATTGTATGTGGTCATGAGACATTTGCTAGAGTGTCTTGAATGGAGAGGAGCTTGCCCCTGGCCTCGACTCATGACGAAAATCCAGTCCAATACATGACATTTCGGTTTTATTTATAGAGCCTAGTATGGCGACATAGTGGTATGGGGCATTTATGTCGTCTATGATTTATACATTATGATTGAAGTTGTTTTCTTCACTTATAGTAATAATAAAAGATGAAATTTAGCATATCAAGCATTATTTGGCTATTATAAGGTAAAACCCTATCCTCCGGCTTGCGTTGCATTGTGTGGTGGGACATGGGTCTTATAATAGTTTCATTTTTCATTATTTAGCATTGCGCTGTTTGTTTTATGCACTGGTATTCTTGGGAGGAAACCCGTTCCGTGTTATACGGTGTGGTTCCTTGATTTACCTAACTTTAAAAATAAAGATTAATAACTGTTTTTAGTTCTCACACCAGTCACATGACTGACCTGGAGTTTATTGTTTTAACCTAAACTCTGGGTGCCCTTATTTTCCACACGGGCAGCTAGTAGTTTTGGTTTTGCAGATTTATATTCACAGGATCCTGGTTTATAGCTAAAGTGATATTCGGAAAGCTCTGTATCCGCGTATTTCTTTCAGTTATGTTTTGTATTATTTTTCCGCTGTAATAATGTATTTAAATCTCTGATATTCTCTGTTGCATAATATTTATTCTTACTTTGTATATTCTTGTACTCTGATGGGAATTGTTGTAATAGCAATGAAATGTTCTATTTGTGTTCTGATTCATCTTGTCCTCAAAGTAATTCGTTCTTTCTCTTCTCTTCGGAGACCGGGGAAGTTCGGGTCGCTTCAGAGACCCCCATTAAATTTTCACCGAGAGGGTACTCTAGTAAGCAACTAACAAAGCACTGGAAGCAACCCTCCGAAAAGCCAAGATATACTTCAGAGATCTACCGAAAGGCAAGCCAGAACCCCGAAGAGAGACAAGCTATCCACACTAATTTTCTTAGAGTCTATACCGGCAGCGGACCCGACAACCATTCACTTGAATAATGAAGGAAAACTCCACAAAGTGCTAATAGCAAGGCCGAGAGTCCATGATTGGAAGCCTATGTCAGGAAATCTACATCTGGAAGCCCTTGTCCAGAAGCCTTTGTCTGTAAGCTTAAAGTCTCCCTAAAACTATCCATACCGACAGGCTTGGTATTGATATAAAGAAGATAGAAGAAACCCCAAAGAAAAGCTTCAGTAACCGAGAACATTCTTCTGAGAGTCAAGGAAAAAAGAGAGGCCGAGAGCCAAAACAGCCGGGACCAAAAGGAAAAGCGGACGACAGGGCTTCTAGCAAATGGGACCTCGATTTGTCTATAAATAAGACCCTAGGGGTCTCATTTTGGGCACCTATTTCTCATTTCTCATTCCCATACTCTTTTTCTCTAGAGTAAACCCTAATTTCTAAATCAATTTGGGGAATTCTATTGTAATCTCTCATATACTCGAAATCAAAGATCAATAAAGAGCGGATTAACACTTAACATATTTCATATTTTCTTATGAGTTTCTTATGTGATTTCTTAGCCATTTCCTACACAACTTATTATAGCCTTCCTACACGGTCACGGGTTCCTACTCAAATTTAGACCCTTCCGCGGATTTCTTGCAGAACCCTCCCTACAAGTCGTTTGGCCTTTTGTTGAGAGTTGTGCTTAGGAAGCCTCTGTCCCAAGATAACTGTTGGCTTTAGAGTTGCTTAAGCATGATGCTCACCCCATTGAGGGAAGAGTAACTAATCTTTCGCGCTTTAAACTTTGATATCTAGGAAATGATGAACTAACTCAGACTCGTGAAAGCTAAATAACCTTATTTTTCACTTTGGTCAATTTTCGTAGACCTATCTCCGGTGTTGACGAAAAATATCGTTAACATTTTGGCGCTAAAAGAAGGGGTTGAACCTATGCCCTTATGGTTAACCTTACCTCACATCTAACTGTGATGTTCTGTCCGGAGTTGGACTAAGCTTTGAGGAATCAAAATTATGGGTAAAAGGTCCCAACTAGAGTCTTCTAAATCTTACATGGCTATGTCAGGTACTACTGACCCAAGAGTGACGGAAGAACAAAGGTTAAGAATGGAAGCTCTGCAAATAATCAAGTGGAAAAAGAAAGTAGAACAAAACGATTCTGATTATTGGAACGATAATCCTTTCTACGTGGGACAAGCATCAATATTCACTCCAAATGATTGAAAAACAAAGGAGTATGACCCCTTCTCTCATATAAGAGAAGTTGTCTATGAGAAGGCCAAAGGAATGGTATTTAAACAAGAAATAGTGAAGAATTTTAAGCACTCTGCTTCCAAATGGACTAAACAAGTAATGCTTCAGTCTCAAGTCACCTTGAAAAGAAGAAGCATGAATATGGACACAACAACAGAATTTAATAACAAAAGGGCAAAACTCCAACGATAAGGAAGTAACTTTATACCCAACATGCTTAATGAGTGCCACCTTACCACCTCAATGGAAAACATTTACCTTTGACTCAACAAGAGCTCAATTATTGGTCATCCACAAAGAAGAAGCCCAAGTACGAAAGGAAAGTGGGAGGGCCTTATTGTCATTACAATATGATAAATGGACATGAAACCAACCATTGCAAAGCCCTCAGAGGATTGATCATCAAGTTACCCAATCAAGGCCAACTACAAGTCTTTGTAAAAAGATCAAACTAAGTCCAATAAAGGTCCTTAGGAAAAGGATTATCTATATGACTAAGGGTATGGAAACCCTCTCAAGAGTCAAAATAACCAAAGATGGGTTAATCCACAAATGCATAAAAACCCTTGTCACCGCCGAGTTGGCCTGGGCAAGGCACATCCCGGAGTGGGGTGATGTGTAAGCCTTTCTTCACGCTCGAATCAGAGAGGGTCAGGTTAAAGCATCAAAAGCTTAAGCCTCCGACCCACACCAGAAATGGTCATGATGGAGCATCTAATTAGCACGCCCTGCCTCTACTATGAACTAAGCACGTCCTACCTCTGCTCGCAGAAGAGCAAATCCTGCCTCTTCTTATGTTCCGCGTTACCCGCAGAAGAGAACGCAAACCCCTATCATCGCCTATAATGGTCAGGATAGGGCACCCCTTGGAGGGGGTGGAGTGTAAGCCTCTATCACCGCCTATGATGGCTAGGGTAGAGAATCAAAAGAGTAAGCCTTAATTATGCGTCTACGATGGCCTGGTTTAAGCATCTAAGACCTTATCATCAGCTACAATGGTCAGGATAAGACGCCTCCTGGAGGAAGGTCAGGTAAGTCCTTAGGCCCTGCTTATGGATAAGCTAGACAAGCACACCGGACACACAAGCCCAGAGAGTGGCTAACAAAGCACGTACAACCTCTACTTTAACGGTAAAAGCCCAGAGAGTGGCTCAGGAAGCACGTACATCCTCTGGTTCTAAAATCAATCCCAGAGGGGGGAACAAAACTAATTACCGAGAATGGATTTCTTGTCTCTTATTAAATGCCCGAATCTGGGTTAGATCATGACTTCTATTAAACACCCGAATCTGGGTTGGTTCGGATCTAAATTATTGCTGGAAGTGGATTTCCGGTCCTATCTTAACATCCGAATTTGGGTTGATTCGGGTCTCAATTATTGCCGAAAGTAGGTTTCCGGCCCTATCATAAATACCTGAATCTGGGTTGGTTCGGAAGTTAACTATTATCGAAAAGATATATTTGACCTTCTTAATAATATGAATCTGGTTGGGGACCAGACTTCCATTACTAATAGAAGCGAATTTCTGGTCTTACACCTTAATCAGGAGATGGATCAAAGTCCTATTGCTATCGGAAGGTGATTTATGGAAGTCTATCCTTAATACCCTAATCTGGGTTGCAAAGCTCTGATCCTTCTAAGGGATGTACTGTCAACCTAACAGTTGGAGCCTACTACCCGAGAGGTCTTCAAACAAGGACAGAGGTCTTCTATATTACTTGGGGAGATTTTCTTAACTCCTGCATACACTAAGCTTTTACTTATTATATCAAATGCACATACAATACATATGACCACACAACACTAGAACACAAATTCAGGCGAAAACTCGAGTGTGTATCTTAGGTTCCCTTCAACAAAACCCTGGGATAGGAGTTTCATTTTTCTTAAAAATCCCATAGAGGGAGATTTCCTAGAAGTACCTATTACACCAGGAGACTTTCACCAATGCAGAAAGTATAAGTAAACTCGTTATCATTCGTACATTCAAATATCATGATATTGTCAAATTCAACAAAAGTAGGTGATACATCGAGTGTGTCTTACAAACCAACGCCTAATAGAATGCATTAAATTTATGTAGAATGGCACAGTAAGATTCTGAAAAGAAAATATTCCAAGCCAAGGAAAAGTATCACATACCAGGTGTTACCAACACAATACACAAACATATTTACATAAAGCCATGTCATAGACTGTCTTATACACGTAACTACTATTTTAGAGGTTCTACATTAAAGGCACTTGAAAGCAGTGTCACACAATGGCCCATAAGAGATCCATGGCAATCAAGTCCGCCAATCCTAATTACAATTTTGTAAAGCAAATTCTAGGGAGGCGTAACCTGCCTTTGTTTTCTTCAATTCGGTCTCTAACTTGTCAATTCAATGATATAGTTTGCCTATCTCCACATCTGAGCTAGTAGAGGGATTAACCTTTTAGCTGGCCTTGCAACTCTTGAATAGTCTCATTTTTCTTTTTAAGTTGATTCTCTAAGTAGGATACTTGTTCCTTAAGGTTTTTGATGGTTATCTTTTGTACATAATACATCTTTTTCCATCCCGAAAGGGGAGCATCCTCAAAGATATCTTTGCGACCAGTGATGGTAAAAGGTTCTTCCCGAAAATGTGAGGAGGGGGTCTGGAATTGATCCTCCTAGTCACATGTAAGACAAAGTATAATGACGAAAAAAATCTAGTTGCTAAACAATAACACTAGTATAATTATATGTATCATAAAAAAGGAGCCACATAAACTTTTGACCATACAAGTCCTAAAAACTTTCAACATGATAAATTGATATAAACTTTTTTGGGCGACTCTGCACTCTTGGAAAATTTTATCATGTGACGAATGAGATTGGGGCTAAGAGAAGTATGATTCGAAGCAAGTGCCAAAACGTCTAAGCATAAGAGCAGAGTATAGGAGTTGGTTGAGAGTTGGATAAGAGGAACCCCCAGGTCACACAAAAGCTTGAACAGAAAGGGTGGAAAACGAAGGAAGCCTCCTTGTTAAATATGGATCGCCGAGTATGCGAAGTACCCTTCTAGAGGGTTCTAAAGGGAATCTTGGGAAGAAGAAGCAATGGCGTCTATGCCAGATATTCCGAAACTATCAAGAATGGTCTTCAGCTTATCTTGAGAGGTGATTAAAGAATACTTTGAAGTGAAATTCTTTTTGGATCGTGGAGTATTGGAACTCTTGGTCCTCGATTTGATGGGGCTCTTTTTACTAACCATAACACTGCCAAGTGATACCATTTCATAATATATATGGTTAACACTGCATTGTTCTTACGTAAAACTACATGTGACATCCATAAGTTAATCTAACAGCAAATACCACTTGTTAGTGTAAAGGGCCTACTTTGTTGTACAACAAGCCATTCTTAAGTATTGGTATTGAAAGATTAGCATATAACTAACCTCCATTTGGAAACTATGAGGCCTTTGGTGATGATAATAGTGGTTATCCCAACATCGAAATTTAAAAAAAAAAGTGAAAGGCACGTGCCAAGAAAATAAAACTGATAATAATGTGCAATGGTGGTTGAGCCAAGGCCAAATAATTCAATATCATCACCTAAAGCCTAATTGATTGCCAAACGCCCGGTATGAGTAAGATCAAGATTGAGACATCCTGGTGAATTAAGTTTGCAAGCCTTACTGACACCCTCAAGCTAAACCGGCACCCCTGAGACGGAAGCTAAATAAATACGAGTAGCGGTGTCAGCAAGGTCGGAAGCAAAATAAAGTGAAAATAAAAGGTGATTAAACTAACTTGTATCGGGAGCATGACATTTTGATTCATGATTAAATTAGCCCCTTTACATAACCAGATTTGCATACTAAAGCTCTTAAAGTGTGCATTTAGCCAATAACTAACATAACATTTTAGCCATTAATTAATATTGAAGCTGTAGCTATTGATTAAACCCGCATTAAGTATAACGAAGTCTTGGTCAATTTTCTAGTCAATTTAAATGCGAAATTTAGATTACAACCTATAATAGGGATAAAGATACTTACAAAGAATCGAATTCGGAAATCTGGGAGGAAAAGCTTGAGTAGTTCTCAAAAGAAGTGATAATCTGGCTCGAGAATTTGATTTACAGCTGAAAGGCGGAGACGATGAAGAAGAAGTATTTATGATGAATTTCCTTGTAAATCTAAACGGTACAAATTGAAACCCATCAACGGACCTGATCGAGGGATGCTAAGGGACACGGGGCCGACACATCGGAAGAAAAACGAAAAGTTTGACTTGAAAAGTCGAAATTACCCCTTCACAAAGGGGGGACAAATGTTACTACCAAAATTAACTCCGAAACAGACTGACGTTGAAGGGGTAGCAGACGGCCACAAGCATAAAGGAATCCTCCGTAAGCAAAAGCCGAGCACAAAGTAAAACCAGAAGCATAAGGGAACAATCCAAGAGCCATGCAACTGACATCATCACTAAAGAAAAGAGCTCAGAACCTATAAAAAGAAATGATACCGGCAGGGTGGTCCCAACACAATGGGTAAACAACGGAGGGTCACCCAAAACTGAAAGTCAATGAAGAGAGAGACCAAGAATCTTACAAACTAGGTCCTCGAAGGACGAAAGGGCAATCAGTATTAACATGCTTAATACCGATACATCAGGGGACGAAAGCATCAAAGATACAGAGTTTGAAGCACATAGAGATTATCTGAGAACTAGCTACCAAGACCCCCATTGGATGGTCACCGAGAGGTTACTAGTAAGCAACTAACAAAGCACCGTAGGCAACCCTTTAGAAAGCCAAGATACAGTTTAGAAAATCTACCGAAAGGCAAGCCGAAACCCTGAAGAGAGACAAGTTATCCACACTAATTTGCCTAGTGTCGATACCGGCAGGGGTGGCGGACCCGACAACTATTCACTTGAATCATGAAGGCAAACTCCACAAAGTGTTAATAGCAAGACTGAGAGTCCATGACCGAAAGCCTATCTCAAGAAATCTACATTCGGAAGCCCTTATCCGGAAGCCTTTGTCCGGATGCTAAAAGCCTCCCTAAAACTATCCATATCGACAGTCTTGGTATTGATACAAAGAAAATAGAAGAAACTCCAAAGAAAAGCTTCCGTAACCGAGACCATTCTTCCGAGAGTCAAGAGAGGTACCTTAGAAGGCAATAAGCAAGGCTAAAAGAGCGGCCGAGAGCCAAAACAACTGGGACCCAAAGGAAAAGCGGCTGACAAGGCTTCTGCTGGCCCAATAGCAAAAGGGACCTCGATTTGTCTACAAATAAGACCCCAGGGGTCTCATTTTGGGCACCGATTTCTCATTTCTCATTCCTGTACTCTTTTTCTCTAGAGTAAACCCTAATTTCTAAATCAATTTGAGGATTTCTATTGTAATCACTCATGTACTCCAAACGAAAGATTAATAAAGAGCGGATTGACACTTAACACATTTTCTTATGAGTTTCTTATGTGATTTCTTAGCCATTTCCTACACAACCTATTATAGCCTTCCTATACTTACTACTCAAATTTAGACCTTTCCGCATATTTCTTGCAGAAGCCCTTCCTACAAGTCGTTTGGCCTTTTGTTGAGGGTTGTGCTTAGGGAGCCCTTGTTCCAAGATAACTGTTGGTTTTAGAGTTGCTTAAGCGTGATGCTCAACCCATTGAGGGAAGATTAACTAATCTTTCGGGCTCTAAACCTTGATATCTAGGAAACGGTGAACTAACATAGACTCTTGAAAGCTAAATAACCCTACTTTTCTCTTAAATCCATTTCCTTAGACCTATCTTCGGTGTTGACGAAAAATATCGTTAACAACTGGACAAGAGTTTGCATTGCTTTAGAATCAGTTTTGTCATACATGGTAGTTTTCCTGTGCAGAACTTTGTCATCATTTACATACCTTCCCTCATTCTCTACTAATATTTGTACTCATTCTAACCTTTTTTCCATTAATTCTATTCTTACTAGCTTGTTTGTAGACACAACTATTCTTATCATTGATTTAAGTATCATTTATTTTTTATTAATTTCAGTAGCAGATTTTAAGTATCAGTTTTACAAATCGTAGTAATTTTTTTTGTTAATTTCAGTACCAGATTTTAGATATCAGCTTTGCAGGCTGTAGGTATCATTTTTGACCAAAAAAATGATATTTTTTCTTTTTGATTTTTTATTCTACAAGGAATGAGTTTATCACGGATTAAATATGATGATAAATGAGTTGAATTAGTGTTATCTTACTATCAAACATTTATTAAAAATGGTTAGTATGAAATATTTATTATTGAAGTCTGCTTTTATTAATTTTTGTAGCATACTTTAAATACTAGTTTTTACATTTTATAGGTATTATTTTTCAAAAAAGGTACTTTTTCGTTTCTGTTTGTTAAGTTCAATGAGGATCGTTTTTAAATACCTTAATTTTCTTTTAGTATCATTTTCGTAATATTATAGCACCAATATTTTTTTCATGTTTTGTCTGTTCAAATTTTTTTTTTAATGTTTTTACTGAGAAATACAATAATCACAGCACTTTTATTTGCACCATCTTCATCATCTTGTTCATAATCGAATCTATCATCTTCTATCAAGAAAACAAAAGTTTGCATTAGCATGGAAAATGGAAAATTGAGAAATTAGAAGATGCCGCTGAGGCAGTTAAATATGAAGTTGATAGGACGAGATGAATGAAAGAAGAAGATGAAAGTGAAGCAAAGATTAGAAGATAGAGAAATATGACAAAGCATAAAATCGATTTGAGAAAGAAAAAAAGAAACTCTAAAATAGAACTACATAAAGTGCGCATAGAATTTGGGCTTGTCCTTAAAAGAAAAAGAAAAAAAAATAAGATTATCCTTTTATATCATCAGAATATTTGTCCCTTATTTCAAAGGAGAGATCACAATGTATTTTGAAACTTAAGAAAGTATTACAAAAGTTCAAATTAAAATAAGTGGTTTTTAGAAGAAGGTGGAGGCACGTGAATAAGTCCCAAGATCAAAGATTCGACCACATATGACATTGACAGGCGGCTTTTGTGTTAACAAGAATGCATCGACACTGCACAACCAACAGTCGAAATTCCTGTTTACTACCATTAATTGGTTGTAGACAAAACAAAGGAAAAGGAAGAAAAAAAACAGACATCAAATAAATAAAAATCTCATCAGCAAAAATTCAGGCTAGAAGCAAGCCGTTCGTTAGATGAACAAATCAAGCATGCAATATAATCTGTTTTAATTGCCATAGCCATGAATACATCATACCAAATGCACTATACACGGATACCAACATAAGCGGAAGAAATGGGAACCTGGTTCCAAAGATATAAGGGTGCAAAATCTGACCCCATATTTCAATAATAACTAGTCCTAATAAATAACAAATGCCAATCCAACCAATAAATCTCTTCTTCTCCATGGTAGCTTCTGACCTTTTGCTTTTGATTTTGCTTCTGGTTGTAGCCTTTGTTGCTGTCGCGGAGCTTCCCTCTCTTTTACTGAAATGGTGGGTAAACCCGATCCATAGTAAAGTCGAATGCAGCAGGAGTAACACTACTTTTATAGGGTATTCTTGAGGTTCAAACAGCAGAGGGAAGAGCGAATAGCAAGAAACTGCATCGAAAAAGAAAAAAGAAAAAAAAAATCAACTAGAGCTTGTATGGTTTAAAAAAAAAAAAAAGAGAGGGA
The DNA here is from genome assembly GCA_030737875.1 of Allium sativum. Taxonomy (NCBI): domain Eukaryota; kingdom Viridiplantae; phylum Streptophyta; class Magnoliopsida; order Asparagales; family Amaryllidaceae; genus Allium; species Allium sativum. The sequence continues at coordinate 469,701,273 of CM060913.1, read as the reverse complement.
AATATCTCCAATTTGGTCCACTGTCGAAAAATCACACTTTTAGACCACTTTTGACCAATTCAAAGCTACAGTGGCTAAAGCGTACAGATTATATTTCAAATGACGTCTGTATTTAAAAAAAAAAAGAAAAAAAAAGAAAAGAAAAAAACTAGCCTAATGTCAAAATGCATCAGTGGTTTTTCTTTTCTTTTTTGAAGTACAGAACCACGCAAACACACTTTGGAAAGTCACTATAAATGTTTATATAAGTTTTTATTGTCCCATGTTCATTTTAGCCAACGTGGCGCCAGCGGCGGAGCCAGCTTTTACCTTCAGTTAGGGCCAAAAATTGAAGGAGGAAACAAGAACACTTGAGGTAGGGTAAAACATTGAGTTGAGATAGGGCAAAAGTTCGAAACTTATTATTATTATTTTGATTAATTTTAAACTTGTTGGCTAGGGCTTCAGATAGCCATACCTGAGCTATAAATAGCTCCGCCCCTGTGCAGTGCTGTGCCGGTCAAAAGTGACAGTTCTTAAATTGGCCTAGAGTGTAATAATTAACAAAATTGGGTCAAATAGAAAGAAGAAAAAAACATGAAAATGAATTTGCATAGATTGGTGATAACTATGTTGTAACCTGCTAGCATAGGGAGAAAGGTTTTGTGATATTTTTCAACCTCTGTATTCAGATGGTCTAACAATATTAAGTAGGTACTGCATAGTAAGGACAACAGTTCTTGCAGTCTTGCAACAGCAGTCAAAGCTAGATATAAGAACCGTACGGCCAAGGCCCCGCACCAGTTTTTAACTTCTCTACTGGGAAAACCACTCAACTAATTTAGGCAATATCTCAATTTGATGGGTTGCCCTATCTCACTTTACTGTATCCTAGCATTAGCCAAATACTTTTTTTTTATGTTACATTTTGTGGAAATTCAAATATTCCTTTGATGTTACGTTTTGTGGAAATTCAAATATTCCCTATGTGAAAATATCCACTGGCTTTGCCACTGGTGGATGCATCATCAATTAGGATGAATCAGTTTTACATAGTATGACATTTGATTGTGAATTTGAATGTTAAATCTGTCGAACCCTACTTGATATCAATGGAAATAAAAATCCAAATATAAATAGTCATCTGATGCACATAGTATTATAATCCAGGTACTCTAAAATGAGTTTATGATTCCAGATGTTTGATGCAACAAACATCTACTTATTTTGACTCCTTCATAAGACCATTAGCAAACAAACTTGTTCAGCAAAACAGAGTAAACGAGTTCTCCAACCAGACGAGCAAAAACCAAACATGAAAACCAATTTTTTTTTAATCACAATAAAATAAAACGACAGACTTTCCTGTTTCATTGCAAAAATTAAACAAAATGGTAAAGAATGTTTTATTCAATTTGCAACAAAGCATCAAATATTTTGTTGTTTAATTGCGAAAAATGGGTGAAAACGGCAAGGACTTTGTCGTTTTATCCACTAGTATTCTGCTTAGTTTACTAGACACAGAATCGAATTAAACCAGTCATAGACAAGCGAATGAGTCATATCGAGTTGCATTGTAGCTAATTCGGCTCATTTTTCCGCTGAATTAGTCACCATTAATTATGCTTTAACTATTACCCACCCCAACGTATGCTTCCGATTAATAAATAATAAATTAAAATTAATTATGAGATTAAAGATTTAATAATTTAATTATGGATTACATGAGAAAAAATCTAGGTTAACTCAAGTGGTTAAAGGTATAACGGTTAGATATAATTTCTAAATATTATGGGTTCGAGCTCCTGAGACATCATAACGAGCTCTCTGCTTGAATAATGAATTACGCTTGTTATAAAAAATGAAAAAAATGAAAAAAAAAAAAAAACTATTGGGACACAAAATATAGACAACGGCGACACAAAAGATTCCCACCATTGGATTGCCCTATGATTTCCACCTTTCATATAAGAACAGAAGGATCTAATGGTCAAGATCTCTTATTTCACTAATTGTGTGTGACTGTGTTCAAATAGTCTGCATTAAAAAAAAATGAGAAAAAGTGAAGTAAAATAGAGGATGACATCGTAAATATTCGAAGGACGTTTTCCCACCGTTGGATTGCCCTATGATTTCCATCTTTCATATAAGAACAGAAGGATCTAATGGTCAAGATCTCTTATTTCACTAATTGTGTGTGACTGTGTTCAAATAGCCTGCCTTAAAAAAATATGAGAAAAAGTGAAGTAAAATAGAGGATGACATCGTAAATATTCGAAGGATGTTTATTTGTTTATCATTTATATCAAAATAAGTGATAATTTATCAGAATGAATATTTGGATGTACACTTATTATGAGTTCAACTTAAGAAAATGAATTAAATGCAACGAGTGTTATAAGGGCCAACTCGCCAATTCATCACGAAGTAAAGAAACTAAATTCTCTTCCATTTATTTCGTTTATTTCATTTTCTGTAAAGAAAAACAAACAAACAAAAGCTCTAAAGCTCGTTGATGGCGAGACAACTTAAGGGAGAAAAAAGAAAACAATAAAAGCTTGGAAACTTAAAACTATTTAAGATCAAGCTTATTAAAAGATTTAGGTGGGTAATATTACTTTTACTTTTTTTGTTTTAATTTATGTTGGATTCCGCCATGAATATGACAGCGTTCACATGTGCTAAGTATTTATAAATGATAAGAAACCGTTCTAGTCAAGATTCAATGCTTCGTTTTTAGTTTCCTACCATTGGTAATTTTAAAGTTTTCGGTTCCGATACGGATATTTCGAAACTTATATTTCGTTTTCGATCATTGGTAATTTTAAAGTTTCTGGTTCCAATCTGGATATTTTGAAACATCCGCTTTGAGTTCTTTTCCGTTTTCTAATTCTGGTATATATTTCTACTTAAACTGCTAAATATGTTTAAAAAAATATCCAATACCATCATAAATTTATAGTACATTCTTTACACTATGCACGAATACATGCTTTAAAGAAAAGAAAAATATGATTTAAGATTCTGTTTTATGCATTTGAGATTATCAAATTTTCAATCAATTTTGAAATTGTGTTTTTTTAACTACGATTTTGGTGTAAACTGGCAAAAATATAACTTTTATTTTTGACTATTTATTTATTTTTGTATTGAATTAGTTTTCGTTTCTAATTATTTGTATGTATTTTGAATTTTTACTATTTTTTTCACTACTTCAGAAAATCCAGAATTTTGACCAAATTACATTCAGGTATTGTCCGAAACCGGAACAAATAACCAGAATTCCATCGAAATCTCGAAGCATGGTTTTAATGAATGTTTTGGATTGAAATGGCTTTAATATGATGACTGGCTATGATTCTGCACTCTAATTATTTTAAAATGATACAATAATTGAATTCTCCCACCTTGGCTATGATTCTATACTCCAATATATTTTTTGGAAATGAGGTTTATTTTCGAGAATTTTCCCATCTCTACATAATTAGTTATAGATTTTCAAAGAATTAGTATATATTGGAAAATAAGATAAAATAATAAAAATGTACAAGTTTTGATAAGAATACACATGAAATATATTTATGAATTTCCTGGAATTTTATTAAATATTCATAATAATATTTTGACTCAGAATATACGTTGTTGAAACTTAAAATATGACCACCAAGGGTATTTTGCATTTAAAATACATAAAAATGTTTACATGACAAGGTCCAAAGTGTTGCAAAATAATATAGAAGTACGATAACCAACTCAAAAGGTATGGTGGAATTAATGTAAACACGACACGGGTAAAGATAATGTTAGACACATGTGGACATGCTTTAAAGATAATGATAGACACATACATGTGGACATGCTTTATTGCTTGTACTAGAGCTGAGGTGGCAAAGCACGATGGTATCTATTGAATGGTTTGATCGAGGGTGTTATAGCAAAGATGTAACACCCTAAGCTTAAAATGAATCAAGAATAGACTAATTTTTAAGTAAAGTAACTATGAAGATGCGAGGGGTAAGGTGCGAAACCAAGTAAATGCGAAGGAACTTCTGAAGATTCCAAATGAAAGTTCCACAGCATTTCTGAAGTCACACTTTCGGGTGATAATGTTTTGAAGAAGCGACATTGGAGATACAAAGAAGAAGGTGATTATATGTACAACTCATTATCGAGAAGCAATAAATTGATAATAGAGATTAATGAATTGGATGTGTTCTAAAATTATAAATATTTAATTATGAGAAATAATTTATTGAAATGATAAGGATTTGATATGAAAGGAGTATTGATTTACTAATTTATTTGGCTATATTGAAATTAGGAAATATAAATTGATTATTCCGAATAAAATGTTAAATTAAATATTATAAGTTTGGAGTTTATTTTGCTGATAGAAAATATTTAATTTTGAAATTATAAAGGAGTTGAAATTAAATGGAGTTTAAATCGATTAGTAAATGAAATTAAATAGTAAATAAATAAATTGTAGAGAAATAATTCTTATAGAATAGATAAATAACACAATTTCCTTGGTAGAAATTTAACGTAGTGGTTTTGATATGTAAATAGGCTACAAGATGTAACCATATTTTATGAACTAGAAAATAGAAAAGAAAAGAAAGAAAATAAATTACTTAACATATCTAAGTCGAAACTTTTACCAAGGCCAAGCCCAAAATAACCTTTCATGAAAACATGATTTTTCTAAGTCTAGAGTTTCTATACCCAGACATTTCGCCTTCAATTCATTTTCATTTTTCTAAGTCAAAGAGTATTAACTCTATTCATTCATTTTCTTCACTTCAAAATCCAAAACCTACCAAAATTTTACCACTTCGAAAAATAAATATAATCCAAATAAATTCCTATAAATTACTGCAATGACCCAAAGCTTTTAGTAAAATTATTTTAATCTTGTTTAAAATGTTTTGCTGAATTTAAATTAAATTAGTGAGGTTTTTGGTCTGTGTGCATATATATATATATATATATATATATATATATATATATATATATATATATATATATGTATGTATGTATGTATGTATGTATGTGTGTGTGTGTGTACATATATATATATATGTGTGTGTGTGTGTGTGTGTGTGTGTGTGTGTACATATGCGCACCAAGGTCGTGCACAAGGCAGATCCATGAATTCCATGAAAATAATATAATATGCATACATACATATTTTTCTTTTGTATTAAATTAAAATGATTTGGTTAGTAAGTAATGTAGCTAAGGGTCTGAAATACATATACATGTACATAGAAAGATAAGTTGCACAAGTTTAAATATGTGCATAGACAGATTTAGAAAGGGAGTTATTATACCCAATTTGTTATTTTGTCATGACATGGTAGGAAGACGGGGAAATGATTTTAAATAAAAACAGTTTCTCTTTATTTCTGAAAAGTAATTCAGTTTTTGTCAAGTAGCTTTTTCACCTCGGGCATTAAATAGAAAATGAGGCAAAAATATGTTGGATAATGTTCACACATTTGGTATGATTTGTTGAGGGTAAAACTGACTTTAAGCCACCTAAAACCCTAGGAATCAAAGCAGTATATGTAAGGGTATTTGGGCAGGATTCAGTTGCCTAGTAAACTAAGAGAAAAATTTACATAACATATTTAAATACAAAGGAGAAAGGCTTGGGGAGCAAGGCAAAATTCTCTGGTTTTAGCTCAGAAGGAGAAGGTTTTTGGTGAGCAATCTCACTCATAATGCCTGGCAATAAGTCCTAAATATAGAGGCAGCCATTGTTTTTATATCGGTATATCCAGTATATTTTTGAGTTTTAAAAATCACGAGTAAAGTCCTTTGTTTATTCTTTTGTATGGATGTTTTATACATGGTTTGATTTTAAAACATGGGTCTGAGCTCATTGTTTAAATGTATGCAAACTGCTCTGATTTATTGAATGAAAGTATTTTATAATCTCAAACTGATTATGCAAATGATATTGGTATATCATGATAATTGCGGTTTGTACTCCACTTCGGGTTACTCCTTCTCCAGGTCGTATTCCACTTCGTGATTTGCAGTTGATTTCGGGTTAATTAAGATGAGGTCCTAAGTATAAATAAATCGACTTCGGGTTAATTCATCTCCAGTTCGTATTCGTCTTCGTGGTTTCAGGTGAATTCTTCTCGATTTCGACTTTGACTTCATGATCTGGGGTCGATTTCGACTACGACTCCATGATTTAGGGTTCAAGTTCGTGATTTAGGTTTCAAGTTCATGATTTAGGGTTCCAGTTCAAGTTCGACTTCATGATTTAGGGTTCCAACTCGAGTTCGAGTTCTACTTCGCAATTTAGTGTTCGGGCTCGACTAATGGCAAGTCAACTCTTCCAGTCGATGCTCCGATGTCGACTAGTCGTGACTAGTCAAGCGCCGTAGTAACACTGGTATATGGCAAACTCTTATAAAAGAAAAAAAGAAAAAGAAAATATGGGCTGCAATATACATATGTATAGGTGCTGAGGCTCAATGTTAAATGATCAAGAGTGCAACAGAATCTTCTATGTGCTGAACTCTTGTCATATGCTAAAAGCTATGTTTCAGCTGGAATTAAGCTCTTTGAAACCAGCTTATTCATAGTGGCATAAACAAATGCAAATACTCCAGAAAGCCATATACTAATGTCAGGTGCAGATGAACCTATATATATATATATATATATATATATATATATATATACACACACACACACACATTTCAGGAAAACCCTTTTGTTGGATTATCTTGTTGGCTGAATAATTGGTTGCTTGTTTTATTGATTGAATGATTGTTTGATCCACTCATGCTAACTGCTAACTGTCAGTATAGGACACCATGTGATGATTCATGACTGGTATTTTAAACCATATTCAGTTTAACTGATGATAGAAATCTAAGAAGAACACTTAGTAATTAAACTAAGGAATTTTTGGTCAAGAAAGCTACTGGATGGCTTGCACTTGAGCTGCAGGTTTGACACATGGTTTAATTTAGTCCTGAGATTTTTGTGTAATGGTGTGAATTAAATCATTGCAGTGTGTCCCAGTGATTCATACATGCAGATGAGACCAAGGTTAAATTAATTAAACTATGATGGAAAATGATAGAATGGAACTTGAGTTTTCCTGGATTTCTATGGCATTCTGATAACAATGTGTATATGATTCATAATTTTGATCAGGTTGGTTTTACCTTGTTTATGTATGGAAGAAATGGTTATATGCATTTGTAGTGTTTCATTTTTTTAATACTTATTGATTTAAGAAAACAGTGTGTGCGCACCTGTACAATGATACCAGACATGCACACCAGAAACATGCTTTTCAAAATAGAATTTCCTTATAATTTTTACCTCGGTCTCATTACTTAATTATGATTGAAGATGCTCATACCAGACAAATGGTCTGACCCTATTTTGCTCATGGCATATGGGGTGTCTCATTTTATAATGAGGCAGCCTCTATTGCTTTTTCAGGTAATGAAGGTGCTAAGTAATTTGGATTAGAGTAATGGCTCATTTTCATGGAAATTGGCATGCTAACTTGGTTAAATAAGAGCTTCAGAAGTGCTTAAACCTGCATGAAATTCTAAGAAATATTTTATATCAATTATGTAAGGAGATGATACATATATGGTTATTCTGAGTATGGTTTTGTAATGGTTTTGGCAAAACCTAATGTATTAGCTAATGGCTGGCTTTGAATTATATTTTTTGTGGTCATCTTGTTAGCTGAAAACCGGGTAAAATATATTTAGAGTCAAGGATTCGTGGTGGTGGAATGACGAGGTGCAAAAGGCTATCAAAGAGAAGAAGGAATGCTACAAACGCATGTACCATCATAGAAGCGAAGAGAACATGCACAGGTACAAAGTGGCAAAGAAGACTGCAAAGAGAGCAGTGAGTGAAGCAAGGGGACGAGCGTACGAAGATTTATATCAAAGGCTAAGTACAAAGGAGGGCGAAAAAGAGGTTTACAGAATAGCTAGGCTACGCGAGAGGAGGACAAGGGACTTCAATCAGGTGAAATGCATTAAGGATGAGAATGATAGACTTTTGGTGAAGGAAGATGAGATAAAGAATAGGTGGAGAGAATACTTTGATAAGCTTTTCAACGAAGAAAGTGATAGCTCTTCGATCGAGTTGGAAGACTTAGCCGATAGCACCATTAGACATTTTGTGCGGAGATTTCAAGAAGCTGAGGTAAAGGGGGCGTTGAAACGTATGAAATCAAGCAAGTCGGTAGGGCCTGATGATATTCCTATTGAGGTGTGGAGATGCAGGGATAAGATGGCTAACTAAGTTGTTCGACAATATTTTCAAATCAAACAAAATGCCAGATGAGTGGAGGAGAAGCATTTTAGTTCCAATCTTCAAGAATAAAGGAGATATTCAAAGTTGCACAAACTATAGAGGAATTAAGCTTATGAGTCATACAATGAAGCTTTGGGAGAGAGTTTGCGAGCAGCGTTTGAGAAGGTTAACAAGTGTCTCTAGGAATCAATTTGGTTTTATGCCGGGAAGGTCAACCACTGAGGCGATTTTCTTGGTTAGGCAACTTATGGAGAGATACAGGGAGCAAAAGAAAGATCTCCACATGGTTTTTATCGACCTGGAGAAAGCTTATGACAGAGTACCGAGGAGAGTTATGTGGTAGGCGCTAGAAAGGAAGAGAGTGCCATCAAAGTATATTACCCTTATTAAGGATATGTACGAGGGGGTTGTGACTAGTGTTAGGGCATGCGATGGTGAGACCAGAGACTTTCCAATTAACATAGGGTTACATCAAGGTTCGGCTTTGAGCCCCTATATTTTTGCATTAGTGATGGATGAAATCACAAAAGATATACAAAGGGAGATTCCCTGGTGTATGCTCTTTGCCGATGATGTTGTGTTGATTGATGAAAGTAGAATAGGGGTTAATCGACAACTGGAGTTGTGGAGGGAGACCTTGGAATCAAAGGGTTTCAGGCTTAGCAGAACTAAAACAGAGTATATGAAGTGTGAGTTTAGCAGTGTCAGGTCAGATGACGGAGATGTTACCATGGCCGGTAGAGTAGTACCCAAGAAGGAATCGTTTCGATACTTAGGATCTATATTGCAGTTTGATGGAGAGATTGATAAGGATGTTAGTTTTAGAATTCAAGCAGGATGGGTGAAATGGCGACTAGCATCTGGCATTCTCTGTGATCGGAAGATTCCTCAGAAGCTTAAAGGAAAGTTCTATAGGACAGCAATCAGACCTGCAATGTTATATGGTGCAGAATGCTGGCCTATTAAGAGGCAACACGTCCAGAAGATAAGTATAGCAGAGATGTGAATGCTACGTTGGAGTTGTGGGCATACCAGACGAGATCAGATTAGAAATGAGGATATTCGGGGAAAACTTGGAGTTGCGCCTATTGAAGAGAAGTTAGTCCAATACCGCTTGAGATGGTTTGGACATATCCAACGTAGACCATACGATGCACCTGTACGCGCTGGAATTCTAGGTCGCGCCGAAGGCCCAAAGAGAGGTAGAGGTCGACCTAAAATGACATGGGAGGAGATAATAAAGAGAGATTTAACTGGAGTTTATCGGAAGAGCTGGTAGTTGATAGGAGTGCTTGGAAATTGGCAATCCATGTACCAGAACCATAGTTTTTTTTTCCATGTTTACTGAACCTTTTTACTTTTTATTTACTATTTTAGATTTTATTTCACTTTTATTGAACATTTTTACTTCTTCTTATTATTATTATTTAAAAAAAACCTTTATCGGACGACTTTTATTTAATTGGTTATTTTAAACCCTTTTTTTTATATATATATTATTATCATCATTATTTATTTTATTTTATTTTAATTTTGGGTTCCATATCTAGCCAACCCCAACTTGTTTGGGATATATGGCTTTGTTGTTGTTGTTGTATAAAAGATTTACTAATGTTATATATTAGTCAATCTGGAGTCATTAAACAAAGTTATGCGTGTATGTATGCATCTCTAAATGTCTGGGTTATTGGTGCATTTTACTTGTTTAAATCTCACTTCAAAATGATGCACATTTGAACCACTTGGCTCAGCATAAACCCATTTGGGGCTAGCCATGGTTCTAGTATTGCATTTGCACCAAGAATTCAGAAATTTAAGCATGCACATGGCACTGTTATAGTCTGAATCTAACTCCGTTATTTTTATAAAAATGTTGTAGTGTTTTAATAAAGATTAAGCTTGTAAAAGATATATAATTATTATTACTAATATATATATAGCAAACATGTATGAAGTTTTGCCTATAAACACCATTTCATTTTATTATTCCAGCAATACTTTTATCATTATTGTTGTATAGCACAAGTTCATAAAACAAGTAATGGATCTGTGTGATAAGTTGATTTAAGAAAGGTCAACATAACTCTTGCTTTTCTTCTAGAGACTGATTATAAGTAAGAGGGATATATGTAACTTTATCTCTCTCTCTCTCTCTCTCTCTCTCTCTCTCTATATATATATATATATATATATATATATATATATATATATATATATATATATATTATAAGGAACTGATATTTTTCTATTGGTAAATTTTTATGATCCTGGATATTATGTTAGAGAGTAATGGCTCTGATTTTAGTCAAATATGTATATTCATGTATGTACATTTACCTTGACATGTAAAAAAAAATCATGCCAAAAATGCAGTAATAAATCAGGGTCATTCCATTTGATATCAGAGTTGTGTTGGCATAAAACACAGACTATAGTTGCTTGAAAACTAATATTATATGGTGGGATAATTTGTTTTGAACTTGTATGACTGGTTGCATATGTATGCTTGGTTGCTAATCATATAAGAAAAATCAAACATAGTTATATATAAAGAGGAAATTGACGTAATTTTAGTCCATTGTCACCCAAGAAACATGGCAAGAAGAAGAGCACCACCTATGGTAAATATGCAAGAATTTGTAAATGCTTTAAGAGAAACGATAGGGCATAGGCCAGAAAATCCACATGAAGAGCTCTCAAAATTGCTAAAGACTTACACTAATCAGGGAGATAAAAGCTTTAAAGGAACAGAAAGTGTAATGGAAATCCAAATTTGGCTTAGAACTTTGGATAGAATTTTTAGAGACATGCAATTAGATGACCAAAGAAAGAGGCAAATAGCTTCAAGACAATTAAAAGGAGCAGCGTTGAGTTGGTAGGAGGTAATCATAGCTGGGAGAGCTGAGAATGACATTACATGAAATCAATTCAAGAAGCTAATTGAAGTCAGATTTGTGTCTGCATCTACTAAAACAGCATTGCTTGAAGAATATGTAAAGCTTAAGCAAGGGAATTTAAGTGTCACGGAGTACACTCAGAAATTTAAAGGGTTGTCTAAGTATGGAGCTATGTTAATTAATAGCCGACGAAGCTTCTAAAATGGCAGATACATCAAGGGGTTGAATCCAAGCTTAAGTAGAGCTATGCTACCATATGTTGATAAAACTTTTGATCAAGTCATACACCTACCCTTGAGTTTTGAACAACATGACAAGGAAAGGGAGAAATACAGAAATTTCAAAAATAATAATAACAAAAAGGGAAAAGGAAGGTATTACTCCTATGACAAGAAACAGGAAGACACCGGAAACAAGAAGGCCAGTGATGCTAAATCAGGTGAAACCAAGAAGAAAGTAGTGTGTCATCACTGTGGTAAGGAAGGACATATTAAGCCAAAATGTCCAGAACTAAAAGGAGGAGCTTTCAAGTGCTACAATTGTGGAAAAGAAGGTCATCTGAAGAAGAATTGTCCTGAGAATAAGCAGCAAGGAAAAAGGGCAACTCTGGAGACTAAAGGCAAATCTGTAGTGGAATCCAATGCAGAAAACATGGGGCAAGTTGAAGGTACATTATCTATTTGCCAAATGCCTATACCGGTAGTATTTGACACAGGAGCAACTCATTCTCTGATTTCTCATGACATAGTTAAGAAGTTAAAATTAAATTGCATCTTGGTAGAAAAACCTTTACTCATCAAAAGTCTCATAGGAAGTTCTTGTGTCTTGGATATGATTTGTGTGGATGCAGAGTTAATTATAGGGGGAAATGTTTTTATTTCTAATTTATATGTTCTAAATTACCCAGATATAAGTGTTATATTGGGTGTGGATTAGTTAAAACAACATAAAGCTATAATTAATTTAGGGACATCCACCATTTCATTCCAAAACAGTAGGAAACAAAGAGTTGTTCTTTGTGAATCTACAAAAGTAAGAAGATCATTTTATTTATACGGGCTAAGTGGTGAAACTTCTGAATTTTCAATTGAGAAAATACCCATAGTAAATTAGTATTTGGATGTATTTGGAGAAGTTAAGGGTATCCCACATCATAGGACAGTGGAATTTCAAATTAACTTACTTACAGGAGTATGTCTAGTGATTAAGAAACCCACAAGAATGAGGACAAGTGAGCTAATAGAATTAAAGAAACAGTTAGAGGAATTAGAAGAAAAAGGCTTTATTAGACCAAGCAATTCTTGTTGGGGTGCACCACTGGTGTTTGTGAAGAAGCAAGATGGTTCTCTAAGGTTGTGCATAGATTACAGACAATTAAATAAGTTAACCATTAAGAAAAAATATCCATTACCAAGGATTGATGATCTTTTTGATCAGCTAGCTGGATCAAAAATATTTTCTAGGCTTGGCTTAGCCTCTGGTTTTCATCAAATGGAGGTAGAAGAATCTAGTATTAAGTACACAACATTTAACACTAGGTATGAGTTGTATGAATTTTTGATTATGCCATTTGGATTAACTAATGCACCATCATACTTTGTTGATTTAATGAATAGAACATTTAGAGGTTTTCTGGATAAATTTGTGATGATTTTTATAGATGATATTCTGAATTATTCAAAAACAGTGGAAGAGCACAGAAACCATTTGCATTTAGTTTTAAACAGATTGAGACAAAATGATTTGAAAGCAAAATTTTCTAAATGTACATTTTGGAGAGAAGTAAATTTTCCTGGACATGTTATCTCTGCACAAGGCATTTCAGTGAATCCAAGTAAGGTAGTGGCAATACAAATTTGGAAAGGACAAAAAACAGTGAGTGAGGTAAGGTCATTCATGGGGATGGTTGGGTACTATAGGAGGTTTATTAAATACTTTTCTAAGATTTCAACACCACTCACTAAACTAACCAGAAAAGAACAAATTTATGTTTGGACAGAAAAATGTGAAAAAGCGTTTGAAGATTTAAAGGAGGCATTAGTGAAAGCTCCAATTCTTAAAGTGTCTGAGGGAAATAATGATTTAGTGGTGTACACAGATGCTTGTGGATATGGTTTAGGGGCAGTATTGATGCAACAAGGACAAGTAGTGACACATACGTCAAGGCAATTGAAACCCCATGAAATTAGATATGCAACACATGATTTAGAATTAGCAGCAGTTGTGTATGCTTTGAAACTTTGGAGACACTATTTGTTATGAGCTAAATTTGAGCTCTATACTGATCACAAGTCCTTAAAATATATGTTTTCACAAAAAGATTTAAATATAAGACAACATAGATGGAATGAGTTTTTAGCTGCCTATGATTTTGATATACTTTACACACCAGGAACAGCAAATAAAGTAACTAATGCTTTGAGTAGACAGCATGCTAAAGTAAGTTTATTGATGATAGAAGAATTCAAGGAGATAATGTTGCTTACCGATTTGGAAATAAAGGAGAACAGTGACATGCACATGGAGGTGTATGGTGCACAAGAAAATGTGGGGAAGCTAAGCCTGATAACTTTACAATCTGACTTAGTTATGAAAGTGGGGAGTATGCAGAATTAAGACCCCAACATATCTGAAAAGAAAATTCTTTTGGAAAAAGGGAAGTGTTAAACTTGCACATTGATGAAAATGGATATGTAAGAAATAAGAATAGAATCTAGGTACCTGAAAACTCAGAATTAAACGAGGAAATATTGAATGAGTATCATAGAAGTAAATACTCCATACATCCAAGAAATGCAAAGATGTATCAGAATCTCAAAAGGGATTATTGGTGGAGAGGAATGAAAAGTGATGTAGCAAAATCTGTGACAGTGTATGATCTACCAACAAGTAAAGGCAAAAACACAAAAGCCATCATTGTTTCAACCATTAAGCATACCTCAGTGAAAATGGGAGGACATTCCCATGGATTTTGTAGATGGTCTACCAAGGTCAAAGAGAAGAAATACAATCATATGGGTAGTGGTTGATAGGTTGACCAAAGTGGCTCATTTTATTCCAGTAAAATCAAAAAGAAATGCACCAAAACTGGCTCAAGTGTTTATGAAAGAGATAGTGAGGTTGCATGGCATACCCAAGACCATTGTGAGTGATTGCGACACTATCTTCACATCAAAATTCTGGAAAAGTTTTCAAGAAGTCATGGGGAGTGAACTTTGCATGAGCACTGTTACCATCCTCAATCTGATGGGCAAACAGAAGTGGTTAACAAGGTGTTAGAAGATTTGTTGAGAGCATGTATATTGGACTTTGGAGGTAACTGGGAAAACCACCTCCATTTGGCATAATTTAAATATAATAACAGTTATTAAAGTACTATAGGAATGACACCATTTGAGGCTTTTATCTCCTATATGTTGGGTTGAAACTGGAGACAGAGCAATTTTAGGAACAGAGTATATAAAAGAAACTACTGAAAAGATTGCACTAATTAGAAAGAGAACGGCAGCTGCGCAAGATAAGCAAAAGAAATTTGCAGACAGAAAAAGGAAACAAGTAGAATATCAGATTGGAGACTTTGTTTTCATTAAAATTTCACCAATAAGAAAGGTGTTGAGGTTTGGAAAACAAGGCAAATTAACACCTAGGTATATAGAACACTGTAAAATTCTGGAAAGAATTGGCTCTCTGGCATACAAATTAGAATTGCCTAAAGATATGCAAGGGGTGCACAATGTTTTTCATGTATCACAGATGAGGAGATGGATTCATGATAAGAATGACATTCTGGAAACACTATCTCAGGTTCAAGTGAAATCAAACTTGGTTTATGAGAAAGAACCAGTGGGGATTTTGGCTAAGGAAGTAAAGAAGTTAAGGAACAAAACTTTGAAGCTTGTGAAAGTGCAGTGGAGTTTTGATCCAAATGAGCACATGGGAATTAGAAGACAAATTTCGGGTGAATTATCCGAAGTTGTTTGCAAATTAGAGGTATTTTTATTTTTGAAATTATCTCACATGCATATGATTTGGAATTGCTAAACTTAAATTTATTGTTTGGCTGAATGTGTGTGTTTGATCAGAATTAAAATTTCTGAATTTAAAAAATAATTATGCACAAGTATGGAGAGATTGCGAGGACACAATCCCTAAAAGGTGGGGTATCTGCAATGACCCAAAGCTTTTAGTAAAATTATTTTAATCTTGTTTAAAATGTTTTGCTGAATTTAAATGGAATTAGTGAGATTTCTGGTCTGTGTGCATATATATATATATATATATATATATATATGTTTGTGTGTGTGTGTGTACATATGTGCACCAAGGTCATGCACAAGGCAGATCCATGAATTCCAGGAAAATAATATGGTATGCATACATACATATTTTCCTTTTGTATTAAATTAAAATGATTTGGTTAGTAAGCAATGTAGCTAAGGGTCTAAAATACATATACATGTATATAGAAAGATAAGTTGCACAAGTTTAAATATGTGCATAGACAGATTTGGAAAGGGGGTTATATCATACCCAATTTGCTATTTTGTCATGACATGGTAGGAACGAGGGGAAATGATCTTAAATAAAAACAGATTCTCTTTATTTCTGAAAAAGTAATTCAGTTTTTGTCAAGTAGCTTTTTCACCTCGGGCATTAAGTAGAAAATGAGGCAAAAATAAGCTAGATAATATTCATACATTTGGTATGATTTGTTGAGTGTAAAACTGACTTTAAGCAACCCAAAACCCTAGAAATCAAAGCAGTATAAGGGTATTCGGGCAGGATTCAGTTGCCTAGTAAAAACTAAGAGAAAAAGTTACATAACATATTTGAATACAAAGAAGAAAGACTTGGGAAGCAAGGAAAATTTCTCTGCTTTTTAGCTTAGAAGGAGAATGTTTTTAGTGAGCAATCTCACTCATAATGTCTGACAATAAGTCCTAAATATAGAGGCAGTCATTGTCTTTATATTCAATATATTTTTGGGCTTTAAAAATCATGAGTAAAGTCCTTTGTTTATTCTTTTGTATGGATGTTTTATACATGGTTTGATTTTATAACATAGGTCTGAGCTCATTACTCAAATGTATGCAAACTACTCTGATTTATTGAACGAAAGTATTTTATAATCTCAAACAGATTATGCAGATGATATTGGTATATGGCAAACCCTCATAAAAGAAATAAAGAAAAAGAAAATATGGGCTGCAATATACATATGTATGGGTGCTGAGGCTCAATGTTAAATGATCAAGAGTGCAATAGAATATTCTATGTGCTTAACTCTTGTCATATGCTAAAAGCTATGTTTCAGCTGGATTTAAGCTCTTTGAAACCAACTTATTCATAGTGGCATAAACAAATGCAAATACTCCAGAAAGCCATATATTAATATCAGGTGCAGATGAACCAATATATATATATATATATATATATATATATATATATACTTATTTCAGGAAAACCCTTTTGTTGGATTATCTTGTTGGCTGAATAATTGGTTGCTTGTTTTATTGGTTGAATGATTGTTTGATCCACTCATGCTAACTGCTAACTGTCAGTATAGGACACCATGTGATGATTCATGACTAGTATATTAAACCATATTCAGTTTAACTGATGATGGAAATCTAAGAAGAACACTTAGTAATTAAACTAAGGAATTTTTGGTCAAGAAGACTGCTGAATGGCTTGCACTTGAGCTGCAGGTTTGACACACGGTTTAATTTAGTCCTGAGATCTTTGTGTAATGGTGTGAATTAAATCATTGCAGTGTGTCCCAGTGATTCATATATGCAGATGAGACCAAGGTTAAATTAATTAAACTATGATGGAAAATGATAGAAAGGAACTTGAGTTTTCCTGGAATTTCTATGGCATTCTGATAACAATGTGTATATGATTCATAATTTTGATCAGGTTGGTTTTACCATGTTTATGTATGGAAGAAATGGTTATATGCATTTGTATGTGTTTCATTTTTTTAATACTTATTGATTTAAGAAAACAATGTGTGTGCACCTGCACAATGATACCAGACATGCACACCAGAAACATGTTTTTCAAAACAGAATTTCCTTATAATTTTTACCTCAGTCTCATTGCTTAAATTATGATTGAAGATGCTCATACCAGACAAATGATCTGACCCTATTTTGCTCATGGCATATGGGGTGTCTCATTTTATAATGAGGCAGCCTCTATTGCTTTTTCAGGTAATGAAGGTGCTAAGTAATTTGGATTAGAGTTATGGCTCATTTTCATGGAAATTGGCATGCTAACTTAGTTAAATAAGAGCTTCAGAAGTGCTTAAACCTGCATGAATTTCTAAGAAATATTTTATATTAGTTATGTAAGGAGATGACACATATATGGTTATTCTGAGTATGGTTTTGGCAAAATCTAATGTATTAGCTAATGGCTGGCTTTGAATTATATTTTCTGTGGTCATCTTGTTAGCTGAAAATCGGTAAAAATATATTTAGAATTATAGAAGATTTACTAATGTTATATATTAGTCAATCTGGAGTCATTAAACAAAGTTAAGTGTGTATGTATGCATCTCTAAATGTCTGGGTTATTGGTGCATTTTACTTGTTTAAATCTCACTTCAAAATGATGCACATTTGAACCACTTGGCTCAGCACAAACTCATTTGGGGCTAGCCATGGTTCCAGTATTGCATTTGCACCAAGAATTCAGGAATTTAAGCATGCACATGGCAGTGCTACAGTTTGAATCTAACTCCATTATTTTTATAAAAATGTTGTAGTGTTTTAATAAAGATTAAGCTTGTAAAAGATATATTATTATTATTATTGTATATATAGCAAACATGTATGAAGTTTTGCCTATAAACACCATTTCATTTTATCGTTCCAGCAATACTTTTATCATAATTGTTGTGTAGCACAAGTTCACAAAACAAGTAATGGATCTGTGTGATAAATTGATCTAAGAAAGGTCAATGTAACTCTTGCTTTTCTTCTAGACTCTAATTATAAGTAAGAGGGATATATGTATCTTCCTGTATGTATACACACACACATTTTATAAGGAACTGATATTTTTTATATTGGTAAATTTTTATGACCCTGGATATTATGTTAGAGAGTAATAGCTCTGATTTTTAGTCAAATATTTATATACATGTACGTACATTTACCTTGACGTGTTAAAAAAAAATCATGCCGAAAATGCAGTAATAAATCAAGGTCATTCCAATTACCATATTCTAATTGAAGCTTCTCGACACTTATCTACACCAATTAGCAAGTTAGAATTCAAGTGTTGGATCATCAAATTGAAAAGGGGAAACTCACCGTAGAAGCGGGAAGTAGAGCAAGGCTAGAAGCAAGAAAAGGTTAGGAAAGCTTTCAGTGTTCTTCAACTCAAAGTGGGTAAATTCACTTACTTTCTACGCATGTAGTGATACTGAGTATATTAATGGTAACTTGATACTTGTGTGTGCATAATAACAAATTCACTGTAAAC
Source organism: Allium sativum (assembly GCA_030737875.1). Taxonomy (NCBI): domain Eukaryota; kingdom Viridiplantae; phylum Streptophyta; class Magnoliopsida; order Asparagales; family Amaryllidaceae; genus Allium; species Allium sativum. The sequence continues at coordinate 469,682,587 of CM060913.1, read as the reverse complement.
AAACTATTGGATAATTGATAAATCAAAGGATATTAGTGAATCATAGAATGGCAGTGCAAGGGTATGCATCTAATTGTTGAAGGAGATGACAATGCAGGAGTCAGCGATTGACCGGTGGGTACACGGTGGACCTCTAGTGCCTGACTGGTGAGTGATGACTGTGACGATAAAATTATATATGTATATTTACGTGTGTGTGTATATATATAATATTAACTAAAGTTATAAACAAAATATTACTATATCCTTATACTTTATACTTAGTTTACAAATATGATACAAGGACTATAATAATCAAATAAAATAGTTTAATAATACTATTTAAATGAAATATTACATAGATTCAGTGAATTCTTATTTAAAAAGCATCAAAGGTCCAGTGATGTTTATTTAGTGATTTTAAACTAATATTACGAACGTGTTTGAGTATTAAATGTTGTTTACATATTCATTTGAATTTAACTAAATATTATTTTAATTTAATCACATGTCTTTATTTATAAAAATTATTACCAATGCTTTTACAATATTAAGGAATATCATATATATATATATATATATATATGTATGTATGTATCCGTGTGCGTGTATTGCTTATAGTATCACGTTTTATTTATTTATGCGCAACGAGGAATTTGAATAAACAGACTGGAAATAATGTATGATACAAAACTTTGGATAATATTTTTCCGATTATTCATCGGACTTGTGGCATAGAGACCTAGTGTAGTTTAAGTGTAGTTTATGAGAATTGAATAAACAGACTAGTAACACCATGTGGTATGAGACCTTGAAGTGATACTTATTCGGTTATTCAATGTAAGCAAATGACACTCATATAACAGAAATAAATTGATAATTGGTTAGTAATTATGTGAGGTAATGCACATATGGGAGAAAAACCTCATAGGTGTACGCAAGTTTGGTGCCTTTATACACATCGATATTATGTGTTCGTTTATCATTACATACTCCCGTTATTGGAGTTGAAGTGAACCGGATTAGGCTAGCATCCATCCTACCGTTCTGATCCGGGGGGGGGGGGGGGGAGGGGGGCGCTGATTCATGGCACATTTTGTATTATAGATTAAGTGACCTAAATGGTAAGTGTCTTTAGCACTATATCACATAGGCAGCGGCCCGATACCAATGGAGGCAAGCGTAGGGTCGTGACCAAGGTTTATGCGTAGTCGAATAGTCTATGGACGATCGTCAAGGAAACCAAAGATGTAGAATCGAGTTAGGTAACCCATATGTATGGCTTTAGAGCAGCCATACGACAATCAATCTTCCATTTGGTTCCACACAGAGCAATAGATGGATATATATTATTTATATACGTCACCTAAGTATATATATGAGTAAGGTGACTCACACGTTGATATGTATCTCTACTTGGAACCTCGTGCTTATTGTACAGTCGGTTCCCGCCACCAATGAATTTGAGTTATCATATTTTGTATAGGTATGTGTTTATGATTATGGATTTGTGGGTATGTGATATACTTTATTATATGGATTGTTTGAATGATTAACTTATATGAATGTCTATGGCTTTATGCATGTGTTATACTTACTATCCCATCTAACACACCATTTTAGACATAATCTGACAACTGATGTGTGTTGTATTTATAACACTTGGGTCAGTTCGAGAGATTCCAAATGCAGGTGCAAAATGATTTTAGAGCTTGGTTGGATTTTTGGAAGGCAAGCAGCTAGTTATAGGATGATACATTTCAATACATTTTGCAGCCTCATTTATGTATTTACTATTTAGTAGTTGAATATAACGATGTAATGTATATTGGGCTAGAGACTAATTTCTTGGCCCTTTAAACTGTGTATTATATTACATATTGTATTTAATCGAGTGTGATAGGACGACGTGTGCTCTTATTATACTTCGCAATCGTGTATTATTCATTCCTAAAGGCGCACATGTTTATTGCTTTGTACTAAAACTGTGTACATCTATGATCAATATTATACGATATGTGATATGTATTGGATATATACTATTTATATACCTCACCTAAGTATATATATGAGTAAGGTGACACACACGTTGATATGTAACTCTACTTGGAACCTCGTGCTTATTGTACAGTTGGTTCCCGCCACCAATGAATTTGAGTTATCATATATTGTATAGGTATGTGTTTATGATTATGGATTTGTGGGTATGTGATATACTTTATTATATGGATTGTTTGAATGATTAACTTATATGAATGTCTATGGATTTATACATATGTTATATTTACTATCTCATCTAACACATCATTATAGACATAGTCTGACATGTGATGTGTGTTGTATTTATAATACTTGGGTCAGTTCGAGAGATTCCAGATGCAGGTGCAAAGTAATTTCAGAGCTTGGTTGGATTTTTGGGAGGCAAGCAGCTAGTTATAGGATGATACATTGTCAATACATCTTACAGCCTCATTTATGTATTTAGTAGTTGAATATAACGACGTAATGTACATTGGGCTAGAGACTAATTTCTTGGCCCTTTGAACTGTGTATTATAATACATATTGTATTTTATCGAGTGTGATAGGACGACGTGTGCTCTTATTATACTTCGCAATCATGTATTATTCATTCCTAAAGGCGCACATGTTTATTGCTTTGTACTAAAACCGTGTACATCTACGATCAATATTATACGATATGCAATATGTATTGGTGTTAGTCCGACAGAATATTCACATGCATACCCCATATCGTTTCATTTCCTGTATTATCCCACGGCATTACCTAGTAATATTCTTGTGTAGTACGGATATAACAGTGGAGGTGTTTCACTATAATAAGAACATGCAGCCTAACCTAAAGGCGAGACAGACAAGACATTTGCTAAGGACAACACCGTTGGAGATAACGGAAAGGGCAACAGAATGTTTCATATGCTTTATAGAAATTAATCTACTAGGATAGCTTGGCATCATATTTAAGAAATAAGTTGTAGTTGTAGTTGGAAGTTCTAAGGATCATGGGTTCGAGCCCGTGAAACTTAAAAGAGTGCTCCACTTGAATAAAATATCATTCATTTTATCAAAAATGTATATTGAAAGAACAATATATGAAACCACAAATATTTTCAACCCACAATCAAGTGAGTGATATTCGTGGAAAATGATTATTTCTTGAAACTATATGATTAAGAAGAATATTGTAACTAGAAGTAACAAATTCAAGTAGCATTCTTTATTTCTTAAGATTTTTAGTGACCTAAGTGTATTTAAAAATGTATGGATTGCATATCGAATTTTATTAACTATTGTAGTTACGGTGGTTTTGGTAGAAATAAGTTTTTCTAAGTTGAAATTGATAAAATCTTATTTTCGAACTAACGTCACAAGAAAGATTAAGCATGATGTTGATGATATCCATTGAAAATTGGATATGTTGAAATATAATGGTATAATTGAAGTGTTGGCTTTTTAAAACGCAACAAGAAGTTTTCGTTTAATAATATTTATGCTAAAGATATTGAAATATGTTTACACTTTGGTTTATATCATGTATTTTCTACGCTTTTTTTATTATGTAAACTTAATGGAAAAACTTACTACTAATTCAAAACGCAAGGGTTTGAACTGGCTGTAAATATAACAATTGACATGCACATACACACAAAAACATAGGCTTGTTAATTTTGTACGAGAGCCCGATGTCCGTTCAAGTTCGTGGTCGAAAACATTTATCTGAGTCCATTCGATTTTCGTTTAGTACATAAATTAGAACAAAAGAATTTGTATTCGCATAAATCTCATACGACTAGCGTTCGTTCAAATTCATCCAAGTTTCTTGTAATTCGGTATATCCACTGTGTTCTTCAAAATATTTATGACAAAAGTTTGATTTTGGTTAGTTGATTAAATAAAAATTCATAAAACGCTTATACTTCGGTGAATATTGATAAAAATAACATAGTTGGTAGAAACTCTACTAAATGTAAACAATAACGTCCATTTGTATCCATTCGGTTATAAGGCTGAGAAAGTTTGTTTATGTACATTCGATTTTATTCTGGACATGAATTAAAACAACACAATTTGTACAAACATAAATCTCATTTGGACGATGTCTAGTCCTATTTCATTCAAGACGAAAACTGAACACACCTCAGTTAGATCCAGTTCGGTCCGAACAACTTACATCTCCACAAAAACACATCTTTGGTTCTCTGTAAATCCAATCAATTTAGCATTTAAGCATAAACTGTCATCTATCTCTAATCTCCTGATAGAGCAAAATACAATCATGCATGAAACATGTGTTGAAGTCACTCCAAATTCTTATTAAGCATATAATTCAATATGAGCTCAGTCATGTTTAAGAGGATATATATTCTCATAGGGCTGACAATGGATAACCGAAAAATCCGAAATTCGTCTGCATCTGTATCCGAAAAACGGACAAATATCTGATATCCGAGAAAACAGATGTGGATACGGATATATAGATATCCGCATTCGAAAATTATACGTTTGATTTTTTTAACATTATGCTCAAAATTATATGTATTTTAGTACAATGAATCAGATTTATTTATTGTTTTACTAAGTTGAATGTTTATATTATATGCACTAAATGCATATTAACTACTCAAATCTATTTAACTTCATCATATATGTTTATTTTTACCACTTTAGTGATCAATGGAATCCAAAAATATTTATGTTAAACTAAAAAAAAATTATATTTTTTGATTTATTGATCGTTGGCAGATAAGATAATTATCCGATATCTGTCCGCATCCGCGGATACAGATATCCGATATCCGAAAATGATTTCGGATACGAATACGGATATAGCACTATCGGTATCCGAAAATATCCGTTGATGGTTCTATATTCTCATATTCAAACAAACTAAGAATCAGTAATGCCATCCGGTTAAAAAGATAAAGAAACAAGACATGTAAAGAAGAAGCTCACCTATCGACAACAGAAAATAGTGTCTTGCATCCTCCAAGCTATCCAAAGCAATTATACCAAGAGGAATTGTAAAATGAAGTGAAGCTTTCTCATGTACATGCCAGCCAAACATATAACCACAAGTATAGGCATATGACACCCATCTAATTACCGATTTGGGTTTGGGTTTTAGAAATGCCTTCATAATACAGGGTGACATTGCAAGAAGAACCAACAAGAAGGTTGCAAGTGGGGTGACCTATATAACCATAGAAATTAAGGAAATAACAAATTTGTAACAAATCCAGTTAACGTAAAAATGTCAAAAGCTACGGATAAAAGCTGAAGCACCTGAGGAAGCACTGCAAATGGTGACGAATCTCCTACTAAACCACCAGTAAAAGAAGCCTTTGGCATCTGAATATTAAATCCTAACTTAATCATCATAAAAGCAAGCACCTTATCCATGATTATATAAAACACCCAAAAGTTTGGTGCCCAATATGCATGGCACAAGCCCCTGCCAAACGGAAATAATCGGCCAAGAAGTTGTGGAATCTGCAAAACCATCATATTCAATTTAAAAAGAGCAGCCGATATTACTACTAATACACATGCATGTGTGTGTGTGATGGGGTATTCATTCCTGCAATTTCAAACATCAACCCTTGTTATATTTTAAAGCCGTTATGTCTGTGCATCGCACTGAAAATCAACTATTTTCAAGTTTACCCTTGACTTCACATCTAATTATATGCAACCTTACTATCATAGATTTATTGCTTAACCAAGGATGCACACAAATGAAACAAACAAACAGAAACAAAAAACTGGCCATTATAAATATATATAGCGTAAGCTAAAAATAGTAGTTGCTAAATGTGTACATAGGTTAAGCCAAATTGCTTATTATCTGTTGTATTGAAAGCTGATCTTCCCAAATTACTGTCGTCAATATTTACTAGAGCTTTACCACTCAACATTGTTTCAAACAATCTATCTCTATGAATGAAACATTTACTAGTTCACCTAATTCAACATCCGCTGCAAGTTCAGTCATGCACACACATCGACAAATTAAACAAACAAAAACACAAACCTGGTCATAATACACCCAAGGAGCAAATGCTGCTGCAAAAACAACCCCAACACCCACCCCCATCCCAAGAAATCTACAAAAACCCTTCCAGAACCCACCTCTGCAAAAATGGCTCAATAAATAAACAAAATAAACAGGCCCGGCTACCAAAAACAAATGCTTGGAGCAAACCAGCACCGCAAACACCACTCCTCCCAACCAATCCCTCCCCTCCCTCAACATATATAGCGACGCCAGCAGAATTCCCAATAAATACCCGTTGTACTGAAAATGCACGTGGTCCACGATTAGCAGCGCCGGGCTCCAGATCACGCACATCAATATCAGATTACGTGTGGGCTCCACCATTCTGCGGGTGAGGAAGTGAACGCTGAGGATGAGGGCGATGTCGGAGAGAATAACGGTGAGACGGTGGGTGAAAACAGTGGGGTCGGAGCGGGTGAAGAGGAAGGAGAGGAGGAATTCGAAGTAGGCGAAGAAAGGAGGGTAGTCGAGGGTCCAGACGTTTTCGTCGGAGATGTACCATTGGGAGAGAGGGAGGGAGGAGGTGAGGTTGAGCCAGTTAAGATGGACGGAAAAATCCGTGCTTTTGTAAGCGGGGGTTAGTAGGAGCTTTATGGCTGTGGCAATGGCAGCGATGAAGATCAACGGGGGCATTTTCCCGAGATCCCAATCTAAATCTACAGTGCCCAATTTTCCCTCTTTGTTTGAGCATTTATTATAAAGATTGAACAAAAGTTCTGGATTATCATCCTTTAATTCAGCATACTCAATGTATTCTCACAACAAAAAAATTAAATCCATAACAATAATTTTAATTTTTAAAAATCAAAAGAAAAAAAAAACAATAGCATTAGAAACCATACAAAAATAATTTAAGATAAATAACCCCATCTTTTTCATTAGAGCATTGGTTGTTCGCGAAATCTTCATTCGTGTATAAGTTCTCGCTCATCATTGCTAAGAAATCCAACAGTAATGATTACTAGAATAACTTTTCCTCAAATTACAATAAAATTGAGAATTAGTGTTTAAGAGGAATTAATTGGGGAAGAAGTAGATGGCGGATCATGTTAGGAAGCAAATCAGGTCTACATTTACATTTGATCGATCGAGATAAGATGATAAAAAGAAATAGGGTTTACGTTTGAACTAATGGCGGATGATGGAATACGCTCGATGATTAGCGATTGAGTGGAGGAATAAAACTGGTGTTAGGAAGTACATTAATTTAATTAAGAGCGATTAAATTAAGTATGGTGTTAGGAAGCACATTTCAGGGTGCTTTTAGCAGCACACTTTTTGGTTAGTAGCCCCATTAAAAATTAAAAATTAAAATTTTAATGACCAAACTACCCTTAAGAAGTTATCTTCTCATCTAATCTTAGTATAACGTAATTTTCTGTTGTTTGTTAAAACCCATGAGCTTCAAAACCCTAAATTTCAAATCATTGAAGGAAAAATTCATTTGCAAATAAGAATACAATGGATTTTGAAGGAGAAGATGATTCCTCATCGCAATCACAGCAGGTAATTGAAGAATAATAAAAAATTTGAGTTTTTTTATTTTACTTTTCAAGTACAGCCGATGCACAAGGAATTGAGTGATTTTATATAAAACCAGGAGGATTCCTACTAGGGAATTGCAAGAACCTAGTAACGAAAAAGTGGGGATGCATAATGATCCACGTATACGTCATATGTAACACCCCACCTCCGCCAGGGTAACTCTTGCAAGCACACTAGCTTTGGAGGGGCGTTAAACAAGGTAAACATGCATGCAGATATCATAAGACAGAACATATAAGTAAAACATAGTAGTAAAGCAGCGGATAAAACTAGCATTTCAAAACCATAGTCACGTTACAACAAAGTACTTGATCATTATTTTCCAACAAACAAAGTCTAGAGAAAAGCATAAACTGAAAAACTGAAATACATAAAGTACTATCCCCAAAGTGAAGTGATAAACCATAGCTAGCTCAATGTCCAAAACCGTACATGAGCAAATCCAGCAAGCAAGCTATAAAGATCCAAGCTAAGCTCCAATGTTCCCACCCTGAGGACCTTGGGGGGGGGGGAACGGAAGAAAAGAGGCGAAAGAAAACAGGTCAGTCAAAAAGACTGGTAAGCCCTGACTATTATCTGTCCATGAACTAGTAAAGTTAACTGCATGAGAAGCTGAGATGAACATAAGGATAACAACATACTGGCATGATGATTAACTAACAAGGTAGATAAAGGTGACATCGCATAATCAAGGTTAAGTTTTGCACCACGGGTGTACTAGCATTCTAACATGTCAAGTAAAAACAAGAATTGATCCCTTGGCCCAAGCTTGGCCCAACATCATGAGGTGACCTAAATCAAGGTCCAATTACACGGTCTAGTTGATCGGCTCCCTATAAGCCTAACTCGTCAAGTGTCGGTGTCATACGGCCCAAACATGCAATGTAGTTAAACTGCGCTAGGTCCACCCTAGGGTGTATCAAGTCCTAGGGTGTCAACCTCGGACACAAATCAAGTATGCACAGTCTAGATCTACTGGTACCCGTGCCTGATTTTCCAACTCCGGACTATGTGCACGACCATAGTCCGCCTGGACCTACACCGGCGTACCTACTCAGCCGTCGTTTTGGTCGCTTACATGTCAGCCCAGTAATCGTGCCCTACCCTAGCCTAGTCCTAGGGTCTTATGATACTATCAAGAGGGTTACTGCTGAAAAGGACCACGCAACTAGGGTTTCTTAACGGGTTAAATGTGGTTAACCCGATCCAAACGTGGATTAAATTGGTTAAGTGTACCCAAGGTTCATGACTTAACCCCGATTAACCCATCAAGCCCAAATTGGTTAAGTATTAAGTGGACCATGACTTAACCCTAATCAGGAGGCATTAATTAACTTAATGTGCTTTAACCTCTCACATTAGACTTTGTTGTGGTTACTAGTTAAGCCGGGCGGGTCCGGGTAGCTTTACACCACAACTTGGTCTAACCTCGGGTTCGAGCACAACATGACCAACTTCTCACATTGGGTCCTATTGTTTGTAGCCACTAGTTAAGCCGGGCGGGTCCGGATAGATTTATGCTACAAACTCAACCCAACCTCGAGTTGGCCATACTCATATTTTCTAAGTGTCATGTCCATTATGTTTCCAAAACATAATTACAAGCTAACATATCACGTCCTGTTATAAAACCATGTTTATGTCATAATGTTACCCGACCCCAACGTAATCCCATCGTTTATATAATCGCAACAACGCATAAAGGATAAAATAGGGAACTTGACATAATCATGACAAAAAGGTGTTGAAGGCACAAGTTTAACATGGTGGCATATGAGATGTACATATGTTCATATACTTGCATATTGCATTATTAGGCTTCAAAAGTATGCATAAAACCAAACTTAGCATATAAGTGATGCATGGTGATAAATGACATGTAGAAGTTGCTAGAAGTTCGCATTTAGCCTTACATGCAAGTTATCATAAGGGATATGGTAACTTCCATGTTGCCAAAATGCAACCTTTAATATAAAGCTTGAAGCTTTAAGCTCACAACCTCAAGTTTAACTTGCATAACATGATAACATGTGTATAATGATCAACCCAAACTTGCATAACATAGCAACATGTGTCATACATAATGATTAAACCAACTTGCATAACATAATGATCAACCAAACTTGCATATCATAATGATCAACCCCAAACTTGCATCATTCATTTAACTTTAGAGTTCACAAAAAAAAAGTAGAAAAGGGCTTACAATGCTATGAAGACACAAATGAATATTTATTATAAAGATTGAGACGAAGCCCTTATGCAATCACCAAAAAACCCAAATATGCAAGCTCCAAATGAAAAACCCTTGAGCCAAATCAATAAAAACCCTTGCTTTGTAATAGAAATGTTGCAACTTGACTTGAATGCAAACTAAGAACACTTATACAAGCTTGAAAACACTTGTATGAACTCAAAACCTCTCATAGAAATAAACTTAGAAATTTTAGCATGAGAGTGGAGGCCATGAGAGGAACAAATTTGACATAGTTTAGTTGTAGGATTGAATAATGGTGATTTAGGCTAGGCTTAGGGGTCTTTTTATAGAAGATTAGGATAGTATTAGCCATAGGATTAACCCTAGATTCAATCCGAGCCATCAAATCCCGTCACTAGCCAACAAAACAGGTCAAAACAGCCAAAATAGGTGCACCAGGTTGCCTGGGTCCGACCAGGCAGGTCGACCCCCAGGTCGACCCTGGGGTCGACTCCCCAGTCGACCTGGTCCCACCCAGGTCGACACCCAGGTCGACCCCCAGGTCGACCTGGTCTGGGCGGGATTTTTCCCGCCTACCCTGATTTTCTGAAATTTGAATCTGTTTTGAATTTGAATTTTTCGTGAAATTTCGCGAGGACATATCTCGGTCATACGGACTCCGATTTTCGAAAACTCGGACTCTATTTCGTGTATTTTTCCGAGACAAACGCAATGGCACAGCCTGTTTCTCTTGATTCAGATTTTACAGTTTAATTCTGCCTTGATTTATGTTATAACATGTTATTCAAAAATACGGGTTGTTACATTCTCCCCTCCTTAAAGGATTTCATCCCCGAAATCTCCAAGTTAGGAAGAACGTATCCTACCATCCATCATCCATCTACTCAAAACATCATCCACGTGCAGTCATTGTCCTTAAAGGATTCTAAATGTTGTATGATCATATGCAAAGGTGTGTGTACATGTACTTATCTAATGCGAAAATCAGGAGGTTACTGATTCAGTAAACCCCCTTAATGCAAAACATGTTAGTGAAATGAGTCCATATGTATGCAAATTCCTAACATAATTTATAATCTCTACATGAGTGCACATAACATTCATCCATATGCAACATCCACGTGATAGCATAACAAGTTTCATCCATGAATAAGTATAAGCACTCATGCATATGCAACATGAAAGTGTGTGAGCCGATCTTAGTGCCTAATGTGTATCATGCATCCACGAGTATCCACTTGCAAACACTTGAAACCACTTGCACACATCAAGCATAACATGTTTCAAACACATGTTTCATCCAAAGGGTTTTCTACCTAAGGTTCTCATGACAAGATTTTCGAAACAAGATAAACTAGATAAACATGGATAAACATGGATAGCAAAAGAAAGATATACTAATTAGGAAAGAGGTCGAGAATGTACCCTCAAAAAGGAATGGATAAAGCCCACGCATCTTCTCCTCGGTTTCCCAAGTTGCGTCTTCATCGGCTTCACTCCACTGAACTTTCACCAATTTGACTTCTCGATTCCTTGGCTTCTTGATCTCCGTTCCCAAGATACGAATCGGAGCTTTTCTCAAGGTTGCTTCTTTCTCTACCTCAATGTCTTCAAGAATGCTTGGTTCAACCACCTCAGCGGACTCATGTAGGCACTTTCGGAGATGCGAGACATGAAAGACATTATGCACTCCGGCTAGTTTCTCGGGCAATTCCACCTTATAGGCCATCTTTCCAATTCTCTCTATGATAGGGAAGGGTCCTACGAACCTTAGTGCCAGCTTCCCAACTGCTCCAAAACGTACCACATTACGCAAAGGAGAAACCTTCACGAAAACCATGTCTCCCACTTCGAATTCCAAATCTGCCCTTCTCTTGTCAGCATAGGATTTCTGTCTATCTTGGGCCGCTTTCATCCTTCTTCTCACTAATTCAACTTTCTCGGATGTGTCTCGTATCATATCGGGCCCAAGTATAAGCCTATCTGTTGTCTCCCACCAACAAGATGGTGACCTACACGGCCTCCCATACAAAGCTTCAAATGGTGTCATTCCTATGCTGGCTTGATAACTATTATTATATGCAAACTCTACAAGAGGAAGGTGGTCTTCCCAAGTACCACCGAAGTCGAGAACACAAAGCCTCAAGAGATCTTCTAGCACTCTATTCACCCTTTCGGTTTGGCCATCCGTTTGGGGGTGATAGGTTGTACTCAGATTCAATCGCGTACCCATCGCTTCTTGCAAACTATTCCAGAACTGGCTAGTGAAAATTGGGTCACGATCACTAACTATGCTAGAAGGAACTCCATGCAACCGCACTATCTCTCGAAGATAAATAGATGCCAGCCACGATGCGGTCCTCTTGCTTTTTACTGGAATGAAGTGAGCACTCTTCGTAAGTCTATCAACTATGACCCATATGCTCGTGTTCCCTTTTCTTGACCTAGGCAATCCATCCACAAAATTCATAGAAATACTCTCCCACTTCCATTGCGGGACCTCCAATGGATGTAATAGCCCACCTGGTTTCTTTGACTCGGCTTTCACTTGTTGGCACACCATGCATTTTGAAACATACTCTGCTACATCCTTCTTCATTCCATCCCAAAAGAAAATGCGCTTCATATCCCTATACATCTTGTCTCCTCCAGGATGTATAGTCATCTTCGAGTGATGCGCTTCTTCAAGAACTCTATGCACCAAGTCTCCTACTTGTGGAACGCATAGCCTTCCATCACGCCTTAGCCAACCTTTATCATCAATAGTATATCTTTCAAGGTGACTAGACGTCTCACCACGAATCAACTTGTCCATAACTTCGACTATCTGTGGATCTTCCTTCTGCAAAGCCCCAACTTGATCAAGAAGTATGGGTCTAAGATCAAGGGATGCTAATGAACGCGTCATCGACTCAACAGCCGTCGTGAAGTCAAAGGTTGCCAAGAACTCTAGGTTCTTCATCTCAATGAACAAGGGGCTCAAAGTCAACCTCCTTCTGCTTAGTGCATCTGCCACAACATTACCCTTGCCAGGGGTATAAGCTATCTCGAAGTCATAAGATGCCAAGAATTCCATCCACCTTTGCTGCCTTAGATTCAGATCTTTTTGCGAGAAGAGGTATTTGAGTGACTTGTGATCAGTATACAACTCAAACCTTTCGCCTAGAAGATAGTGGCGCCAGGATTTGAGTGCAAAGACGATCGCTGCTAACTCCAAATCATGAGTGGGATAGTTCTTCTCATGAACTTTAAGTTGCCTACTCTCATAACATATCACTCTTCCCTCTTGCATCAGAACAGCACCTAACCCCGTGCCACATGCATCTGTGTACACGGTAAACATCTTACCACTATCGGGTAATGCCAAAACTGGAGCTGAGGTAAGGGCTCTTTTGAGCTTTTGAAAAGCAAGCTCACACTCCCAGTCCCATGCAAAGATTAAGTTCTTCTTCGTCAACTTAGTAAGAGGGGCCGAAATCTTAGCGAAGTCCCTGATGAACTTCCTATAGTAGCCCGCCAGACCGAGAAAGCTTCTTACTTCGGTTGCATTCCTAGGAGTCTTCCAATCTTGAACCACAATCACTTTCGCGGGATCCACCGCTATGCCTTGCTTAGAAACTATATGTCCAAGAAACCGAACTTCCCTTCTCTAGAAATGACATTTGGAGAACTTGGCTTTCAACTGATGCGCTCTAAGCGTATCCATCACTTCCTTGAGATGTCTGGCATGTTCTTCCTCATCCTTTGAGAAGATCAGAATATCATCCACGAAGACAACAACAAACTTGTTGAGGAACTCCCTGAACACCCTACTCATCAAGTCTACGAAGTAGGCGGGTGCATTAGTTAATCCGAATGGCATGACAAGCCATTCAAAGAATCCATCTGGAGTCCTAAACGCAGTTTTATCAATGCTATCCTCAGCTACTCTAAGTTGATGGAATCCGGTGGCTAGATCGAGCTGAGAGAAAACAGAAGCACCAACCGGCTGATCAAAGAGATCATCAATCCTCGGTAAAGGGTGTCTATTCTTCTTTGTCAGCTTGTTCAACTCTCGATAATCAACACATAGACGAAGCAAACCATCCGCCTTAGTAGCGAATACCACCGGAGCACCCCATTCAGAAATGCTTCGTCTAATAAAATTCTTCTCAAGCAGCTCCTTGATTTGCTTACTGAGCTCTCTTCTTTCTCGTGGGGCCATGTGCCTAACGGGCAATGATACTGGCTTGGCATTATCAACTAGATAAATGCGGAAATCTATCTCTCGTTTAGGGGGTAACCCCTTAACTTCTTCAAAGACATCAGGATAGTCTCGGACCACCCTTACAGATTGCAGATCATCGATGGACGAGTCAAGAGATTCAAGATAACATAACATGACGGGACCTCTAGGGTTACAAGAAATTTCTAGGGTATTACCGAGGCGAGTCATGAGCCTCACCACCCTATGTTCACAATCGAGAATGGCTCCATAACTGGACAACCAATCCATGCCCAAGATCAACCCGTACCCCGTGAACCCGAGAACATAAGCATTACACGTGAATTCCACGGTTAAGATAGAAATCTTCAAATCCACACAAATCATAGATAGATGGGCGGAACCCCCAATTGGATTTGAAACACAAACGGGATCCTCAACTAGGCTAGTACTTAGGTGCAAACTTTCAACAATGTCAGAAGAAATAAAACTATGCGATGCGCCAGAATCAAATAAGGTGCGAACAGGATAATCAGAAATATAAACAAGACTTTCTACAGAAATACTACCTCGATCCTGAACTGGAGCAGCGTTGAGAGCATGCACTTGCCCTCCAGAAGGTCCTGCACGTTGATTCTGCCCTTGCCCTTGTCCTTGCTTCTTGGGGCAATCCTTGCTAAAATGTCCAGTCTCTCCACAATGAAAGCATTCGCCCAACTTCCTCTTCTTCTTCTTACAGTCTTTAGCTATGTGCCCAACATTCCCACAGTAGTGGCATTTTCTTGGATCCTTTGCCTTGGCCTTGTTGCCCTTGTTGTTCTTGTTGTTTTTGTTGTTCTGATTGCTCTGATTTCCTCCCCACTTGGAGTCTGTCTTCTTGGCTTGAGTCACATTAGGCTTGACTTCTTTCTTGCCATTCTTATCATCTCCTTGAAGCAATGCCATGTCTACTAGCCCTTCAAAAGTGGCCCCCATGGGTATATGAGATAGGGCTAAACCTTGTAATGGCTCGTTCAACCCTCGTGCAAAGCGTAAAGCCTTCTTCTGGGGAGTATTAACCATGTCCAAACCGAATCGGGCGAGCTTGTTAAACTCATTCACATACTCCCTCACTGTCATGTCTCCCTACTTCAAAGATATAAATTTTTCCAATTGCAGATTCGCCTCAGCTGATGATAGAAACTTAAGCCCAAATCTTGTCCTAAAGTCGGCCCAAGTCTCTATAGGCCTCGTAGCATTGGTGACCTCCCACCAATAAGCAGCTTCTTCTTTTAATAGCCATTCTGCCAATAAAACCTTTCTATGATCTTGCACATCAAAGATGGCGAAGAGATCTTCAGTTTCTTTCAACCAATTTCTTGCCTCCACAAAAGTCTCCGTCCCAATAAAGTTCTTGCCACCCATCGCCTTAAAGTCTTTGCAAATCTTAGCGAAATCTGCTTGCGGATTCTGAGGAGGAGGAGGAGGAGGAACCTCAGTTATATTGGGGGTATTTGCTGGGCCCACATCGTTGGCCCTAGCTTCCAAGTACCTCCGGAACCATCCGGGAATGGTCACTCCCTCGGGAAGGTTAAGATCGGCCATACTGAAAAAGGAAAAAGGTAGATTCAGAACGAAGAAACGAAGGATAGTGCTATGGCTTTTGGGGAATAGCCTTTTTAAAATAACTAGACTTTTCTTAGAAGATACTTAATTGGTTTTGAAAATAGTATTTCAAAAGGTAAGTTTCAAAAGCACTTTTGCTCAAATCTTGTAAACCTTGCTCTGATACCAAATGTAATACCCCACCTCCACCAGGGTAACTCTTGCAAGCACACTAGCTTTGGAGGGGCGTTAAACAAGGTAAACATGCATGCAGATATCACAAGACGGAACATATAAGTAAAACAGAGTAGTAAAGCAGCGGATAAAACTAGCATTTCAAAACCATAGTCACGTTACAATAAAGTACTTGATCATTATTTTCCAACAAACAAAGTCTAGAGAAAAGCATAAACTGAAAAACTGAAATACATAAAGTATTATCCCCAAAGTGAAGTGATAAACCATAGCTAGCTCAATGTCCAAAACCGTACATGAGAAAATCCAGCAAGCAAGCTATAAAGATCCAAGCTAAGCTCCAATGTTCCCACCCTGAGGACCTTGGGGGGGGGGGGAACAGAAGAAAAGAGGCGAAAGAAATCAGGTCAGTCAAAAAGACTGGTAAGCCCTAACTACTATTTGTCCATGAACTAGTAAAGTTAACTGGCATGAGAAGCTGAGATGAACATAAGGATAACAACATACTAGCATGATGATTAACTAACAAGGTAGATAAAGGTGACATCGCAGGTTAAGTTTTGCACCACGGGTGTACTAGCATTCTAACATGTCAAGTAAAAACAAGAATTGATCCCTTGGCCAAAGCTTGGCCCAACATCATGAGGTGACCTAAATCAAGGTCCAATTACACGGTCTAGTTGATCGGCTCCCTATAAGCCTAACTCGTCAAGTGTCGGTGTCATACGGCCCAAACATGCAATGTAGTTAAACTGCGCTAGGTCCACCCTAGGGTGTATCAAGTCCTAGGGTGTCAACCTCGGACACAAATCAAGTATGCACAGTCTAGATCTACTGGTACCCGTGCCTGATTTTCCAACTCCGGACTATGTGCACAACCATAGTCCGCCTGGACCTACACCGGCGTACCTACTCAGCCATCGTTTTGGTCGCTTACATGTCAGCCTAGTAATCGTGCCCCACCCTAGCCTAGTCCTAGGGTCTTATGATACTATCAAGAGGGTTACTGCTGAAAAGGACCACGCAACTAGGGTTTCTTAACGGGTTAAATGTGGTTAACCCGATCCAAACGTGAATTAAATTGGTTAAGTGTACCCAAGGTTCATGACTTAACCCCGATTAACCCATCAAGCCCAAATTGGTTAAGTATTAAGTGGACCATGACTTAACCCTAATCAGGAGGCATTAATTAACTTAATGTGCTTTAACCTCTCACATTAGACTTTGTTGTGGTTACTAGTTAAGCCGGGCGGGTCCGGGTAGCTTTACACCACAACTTGGTCTAACCTCGGGTTCGAGCACAACATGACCAACTTCTCACATTGGGTCCTATTGTTTGTAGCCACTAGTTAAGCCGGGCGGGTCCGGGTAGATTTATGCTACAAACTCAACCCAACCTCGAGTTGGCCATACTCATATTTTCTAAGTGTCATGTCCATTATGTTTCCAAAACATAATTACAAGCTAATATATCACGTCCTGTTATAAAAACCATGTTTATGTCATAATGTTACCCAACCCCAACGTAATCCCATCGTTTATATAATCGCAACAACGCATAAAGGATAAAATAGGGAACTTGGCATAATCATGACAAAAAGGTGTTGAAGCCACAAGTTTAACATGGTGGCATATGAGATGTACATATGTTCATATACTTGCATATTGCATTATTAGGCTTCAAAAGTATGCATAAAACCAAACTTAGCATATAAGTGATGCATGGTGATAAATGACATGTAGAAGTTGCTAGAAGTTCGCATTTAGCCTTACATGCAAGTTATCATAAGGGATATGGTAACTTCCATGTTGCCAAAATGCAACCTTTAATATAAAGCTTGAAGCTTTAAGCTCACAACCTCAAGTTTAACTTGCATAACATGATAACATGTGTATAATGATCAACCCAAACTTGCATAACATAGCAACATGTGTCATACATAATGATTAAACCAACTTGCCTAACATAATGATCAACCAAACTTGCATATCATAATGATCAACCCCAAACTTGCATCATTCATTTAACTTTAGAGTTCAAAAAAAAAAAAAGTAGAAAAGGGCTTACAATGCTATGAAGACACAAATGAATATTTAATATAAAGATTGAGACGAAGCCCTTATGCAATCACCAAAAAACCCAAATATGCAAGCTCCAAATGAAAAACCCTTGAGCCAAATCAATAAAAACCCTTGCTTTGTAATAGAAATGTTGCAACTTGACTTGAATGCAAACTAAGAAAATTCGTACAATCTTGAAAACACTTGTATGAACTCAAAATCTCTCATAGAAATAAACTTAGAAATTTTAGCATGAGAGTGGAGGCCATGAGAGAATCAAATTTGACATAGTTTAGTTGTAGGATTGAATAATGGTGGTTTAGGCTAGGCTTAGGGGTCTTTTTATAGAAGATTAGGATAGTATTAGCCATAGGATTAACCCTAGATTCAATCTGAGCCATCAAATCCCGTCACTAGCCAACAAAACAGGTCAAAACAGCCAAAATAGGTGCACCAGGTTGCCTGGGTCCGACCAGGCAGGTCGACCCCCAGGTCGACCCTGGGGTCGACTCCCCAGTCGACCTGGTCCCACCCAGGTCGACATCCAGGTCGACCCCCAGGTCGACCTGGTTTGGGCGGGATTTTTCCCGCCTACCCTGATTTTCTGAAATTTGAATCTGTTTTGAATTTGAATTTTTCGTGAAACTTCGCGAGGCCATATCTCGGTCATACGGACTCCGATTTTCGAAAACTCGGACTCTATTTCGCGTATTTTTCTGAGACGAATGCAATGGAACAGCCCGTTTCCCTTGATTCAGAATTTACAGTTTAATTCTGCCTTGATTTATGTTATAACATGTTATTCAAAAATACGGGTTGTTACATCATACGTGGAGAATGAACAAACCACGAAGTATCTGTACGTGGTATGCTTGTGTACCACGCATTTGGTAGAACTTCAAAACCCTAACTTCAAAACTCTAAAAGTATAATGGAGCGTACCTTTTTTGCTCGTTTTTTGATGAATTCGATCAAATTGAGTGAGAAATGATTTGCATGGAACTGCTTTGCGTCGAAATGATTTGCGATGGAAAAGATTTGGGTTGAAATGTTTTTCGTGAGAAGGAGAGCAACGTGAAGGGAGGGTCAAGTTTGGAAAATATGGGGGCCTACTTACTAATTATAGGGGTATACGGTTTTTCTTCTTTTTTTGGGGCTACTACCTAAAAACATGGGTTGAAATAGAATTAGCCTCGGTTTATTTAGCCTGGTTGATTTTTATTTTTATTTTTATATTACTTTTAATCGGATTATTTTTAATGGAAATTAGGTTGAAGTGCAACTTATTTTAGAATAATAAGTTTAAAGGCCAACACTTTTGAATAATTAGTTTTAAGGATAATTTACAAGAAAATGGTATAAGTTATACTAGGGGTGTTACGGTTATTTTAGCCGTCGTTATTACTACCAACTGTAACGTTAGCCATTGTTAATGGTTGTAAATTCTAGTATCTGCCACCGCAATCATCTATGATGGTCAAGCATCGTATTTCATAATATAAAACATTTTGTATAAATATTTCTAATTATATGTATTATCTATGAAAAATTCAAATAGTTGTAATTATTTTTTTATAAATGTATTTATTTGTATATATAATGACCATGCACGCATATATTATTAATTCATAAAGGCGCATATTATTAATATACAAACTATTCCTTTGATTTAAGTTACCAAATTTTATATTTGAATGTTAAATATTGTATGAAACAATCATTTATGGTTGGTATGCTTAACTGTGATAATCTAATTTTTCAACCACTACCATAACTGTTACCAAATATTGTATGAAACAATTAGTTATAGTTGGTACGATGTAACGACCCTGGTTTCGTCCGACCCGATCGATCGCAAAATCGACCAAGACCGTTCAAAACCCGAGTACGTTAACTTTGGAAATACAACAATATCAGAACAACAACAGCAGACTTTTATAAACATTACAATAATGTTACATCAGAGTACAGAATATCAGAGTACATTGAATAAAATACAGCGGAAGATTTAAATTATAATAAATTAAATACAATAAACAGCGGAAGACTTCTATGATCTGAACACAGCTTTAGGCTTCGATCCAGAATCCTGCTCAAGAGATAAATATCTACAAAAAGCTACTCGACTGCCCGTGTGGAAAAGAGGGCACCCGAGTTTGCAAAGTGAAACAACTACGAGTCAGTCATGGGACCGGTGTGAGAATTCTTAACTAATTTAACTAATAGCAATAAGGCAAATCCAAGGACCACGCCGCTAACGCGGAACGGGTTTACTCCATTGGATTGCCGGTGCATAAATTAAGGTAAATCGTTTAAAACAACGCAATGCTTTTTAGAAAAATGGAATCATCATAAGACTCAAGTCCCATCACACAATGCAACGCAAATCAGAGGATAGAGTTTTACCTTATGATGATTAAACATGCTTGGTACGATAAAAACGAATTTGATATTATTATTAGTGTATATAAAAACATTTCAAAATAAATATATCAATCCTAGGAAGCATAACTACCATATACTATGCCTCCGTACTAGTAATACAATCAAGTCCGTAGGGTCGTATTTGGAATTTGGTTTCCATCATGAGTCAAGGCTAGGGAGGAGCTCCTTACCGATTCGAGACACCCTAGCTAATGTCTTAGGATTCCCCGCAGTGAACCCTTGGAAAGCTGCAAGGCCGGTCCACACATACAGCTTCGTGGATTAGTTATTCCGGAACACACGTTTCCCGATACTATAGGACCTATCATCCGAGGCGCGCCTCATTACATCATCCACATAAGTAAAATAACAGCCAGTTTAAGCACTGACACTACCCCTAGCTAGAAAGAAACGTGCTGCTCTCCTTGCGTTCCCTTCTCCCGTTTTAGAATCAACCGGGTTGTGAGGCTCGTGAAGCTACGTAATATGAAGCTACGCCTAAACAGGCTGTGCTTTGATCATCAACCACAAGACCTGCTTTTCAACAAAAGCCTTGATCATTTGCATCTTAGTATGTCACATTGTCAATCCATACCATACCATTGATTCCTACCAATATATAACCTCTAAGCTCGTACGTCTTAGAGAAGGGTGTTAAACACCAAACAGAAATATATTTAGCAGAGATCAATGAATACCGTATAAAGGAATACAACGTCAGACATACAATCCATTTTCAAGTCCGTTCTGGGTCTGAACGAAACCGGAGGCACCTTATTCCTCGCATATCCGAACAATCAACAAATACGTCCGGACGACCACCACTCAGCCCCTTTCAAGGTAGCTACTCCAATCACGGGCGTCAGTAGTCCTCATCCATTTGATGTGAAGATTGTCGGTCTTCAATCACCGTCTTCGACTCTTTGACTTAGATCGACGAATAATCATTTGAAATGGGATTGAACTCGGACTTTTCAAATGATCCTCGTATATATACAATTTAAAATCATTTCTTATCATTAATATTAATTTACACGATTAATCTCTATTTTTATTTATATAAAAATAATTGGATTTTATTTAACAACACTTCATGTCAATAGGCGACCTTAGCGTCGTTTTCACCCAAATTTGTTTTATACATTCCTCTAAAACTAACCGTTGGATTTTAACACAATTCATATCGTTGGAAAGATCTTCCCAAGGCGAACCTAACGGTTTCAGTTTTGGGAAAATCCGACGGACGGATCTTTCGGTATAATAACTTAAAGACACGATTCCAAAATGCGAACTACCACGCTCTGTTCATTTGATTTTAATTTCTATATATATATATATATATATATATATATATATATATATATAATTACATATAATTCCGTCATCCATTTCATTCACTATATTTTGCTAACAACAAATATCCCTATTTGTATATATAATATCACGGTATAACGTGACACACAATAATGTTTTATTTTTATTATAATTCACATTCACAAACTATGCACAACGATGTACATTTTCTTTCATCTTTCAAATTACACAAAATGTATATTTTGTTTCCTTATCCTTTTTAATGAAAATCCATTCATTAAAATGTACATTTCATCGTTATGATCTTTACTGAAATTTTTTTTACATAAATATGTAAATTTCATACTGTTGTTCTTTTACATGAAAAATGTAATTTCACTTTAATTCAATTACATGAAAAATGTAACTTTTACTTTTATTCAATTACTATCTTTTCATTGGAGTCAACTTATATTAAATTGAGGTCCTTAAACGTTTAATTCTTTCCAATGAAAATGACACTAAAATTATGCCTCATTTTAATATATGAACATGACACTAAAAACATGTTTCATCTTCAATATATGAATATGATCTTAAAAATATATTTATTTTTAAGATAATAACATAACACTGAAACATGTTTTAAATTTCGTATAACAAAATGACCTTAAAGATATATTCATTTTTGATATTTTCAACATAACACTAAAATATGATTATGTTTCATATGCATTAACATGAACCTAAAATATGTTAATATTTCATATGCATTGAAATGTGAATTATGTTTCACATGCATTAACATGAACCAAAAATATGTTAATATTTCATATGCATTGAAATGTGACTTTTCTTTTTAATATAATCTACATTGCATTAAATAATTTTGCAATGTCAAAATCTAATCTTTTCATGACATAAAAATGTAATTTTCTTACTTTAAATCTTAATTATATGGAAATATATAGTTTAACTTAATTACATAAAAATGTAATTTTATTCTAATTCTTACTTACATTAAGAAAAATGTAGCTTTTCTAATTCTTTAAATTCTACTTTTTATTTACATTAAAATGTAAAATTTCTCTTTCTTTAAAATCATTTTTTCCTATTTATAACTAAATTGCAAATAAAGATGTTTTATACCTTCATGTTTTATTTGCAACTAATTTGCAAATAAAAATGTACTTCATTTTCTTTGGGTTTTTTTTATTTGCATATAAAAAATGTACTTCTTTCTCTATGGTTTTTATTTGCATAAAAAAAAGGCAAATAAAAATATACTTCTTTTTCTAATCATGTTCACAAATACAAAATGTGCTTTTTCCTATTCATGTTTTTATTTGCAAATAATTTGCAAATAAAAATATAATCTTTTTTCTCTATATTTCTCATATAACATAAAAATGTGTTTTTAAGGTAAAACATAATTCCATTAATAAAACATGAATCTTTTGTCTGTTCTAACATTACATTAAAAATATGATCTTTTTATTCTCAAAAGAGAACAACGCTAAAAATGTTCCTTTTTATTCTAGTATACATTTTCTAACCAAAAATGTTCTTCCTATTCACCTTAACATTTTACAACTAAAACGTTGTTTTTCATTTGCTTTAACATTTTATCACTAAAATTTTGTCTTTATTTGCTTTAACATAATCCTATGTTATACAGGTGCCAAATAAATGATTATTTATTTGCTAACAAAACGGTATTTTATTTCTAATGTAATCTTCCTATCAAAGATGACACTTTTATTCTAATGAAATCTTTCTATCAAAAATGACATCTTTGATTCTAATACAATCTTTCTATTAAAATGACATCTTTGATTCTAATACAATCTTTCTATTAAAATGACATCTTTGATTCTAATAAACATTTTTCTATTAAAATGACATCTTTGATTCTAATACAATGTTTCTATTAAAATGACATCTTTGATTACAATAAACATTTTTGATGCAAAATGTTATTTTTAACCTAATTATGTTTTTAAAGCATAAAAGACATATTTTATTACTAATTATTTTTTTTAACATATAAACATATTTTACATGACATGACATGACATGACATTGTTCTAATATAAATGATATATAATTTTTATACAAACCGATTTTAACACAAATGATGTTTTTGTTCTCATATAAATCTATCTCAACAAAATAATACTTTGTTTGACAATTCTATGACATCTCATTTTTGTCGATTCCAATACAACCAAAATATTCCATCAATCAACTGATCAACCAATAGCATCAAACAGTTTAAATCAAATCACGAACATGTAAGGATTACTACACACAAAATTAGTTAATTAATTTTTAATTACTTAAATAAGAAATCTCACCGATAGCTTTTTACTTCTGAACAACTCAGATCTGGATTTTGACCAAAATCTAATATGCTCTGTTTCAACTCTAGTCTGCCCCATAAGGTAGTGTTTTCTGATACGAATCCAACACGACTAATTTCGTGAAATTCCGAGTCTGTTTGAAAAAGTTACAGATGTTTAAACCTTTGATTATATTAATTATAAAATTGATTACAAGATTAATTCTTTAATTTAGATTTGCAAAAATCTGGCCATCCCTCTTGTCTTCTTCATCAACGTTGTTTTCTGGTTTTAACCGAACCCATATCGTTCAATTCTTTGAATCCAAATAACTCGAGCTACGGTCAACGTTTTGTGGAGCCGTTTGTTGGAGGTGGACCGCCTAGGAGTGGCGCACGTGCGCCAGGGAGATGGAGTGGTGCGGCGGCGCTGTGTGAGCCCGACGGAGCTTCGAACGCCGTGCGTTCTCGGGTGCGGATCTCAGCGAGCGTGGAGTTTTAATGGGTGAAACTTATATGCAGTCGAAGAGGAGGTTGAGGGCTTTAAAAAGTTCAACAGAAGCTTGGTCTAATTTCGCTTGGAGGAAGAGAAAAATGGAGAGGAAGATTTGAAGGGGGGCGGCTGCTGTACGAGATGAATCAGGGAAGAAGGATTTGGTATTTAAGCGTATTCCAGACCGTATTTATATAGTATACTTAGTGTATTCTTATATTTATTAAATTATTTAATTCAAACAAAAGGCGAACTCCAAATCCAGCCCAGCACGAGTTGCCACCAGCCAAATACCCTCGTTCCGGACGCAATGGACTAGCTCCCGTCATCCCGTTTGATTGTCTTCAGTCTGTTTTCTTTATTTTAAAATATAATTCAATATATATTTAATTCGAACATACATTTTAAATTACCGAGGCCATCTACTAACTCTAAAAATTATAGAAAAATTATTTTTAGCAATGTTTTGACGATACAGTCCTAACAAAACTAATTTCATCGAATTCCGAGACTGTTTGAAAAATGGCCATTTTCAAGTCGATTAAATTTGACTGAAACTGACAAAACACGTTTTCCTTTGCCACGCTTACATATTAATTCTAAAAATTATGAAAAATTAAACTTAGCAATAATTTGACATTCTGAATCCAACAAAAGTGGTTTCATCAAAAACAAAGGTCGTTTGAAAAATGGCTATTTTCAAAGCGTATATATTACATATTAAAAATACATTTTTAAACAAATAATTCTTGAAACTCGAAATATATAAGTGTTTATACTGTTCAAATGCAGAAATATCATTTTGAACTCAATGGAAGTGGTTTCGAGTCCAAATTCCTTCGTATGCAAAAAGTAGCATTTTTGACCTTTACATTATATATAAATTTCATAGCGACCTTTCTAAATTTTAAACTGGGCATAACTTTTGATTCCCGTTATGAAATTTCAATTTTTCAAATTCGTTAGAAAGATATTTTTAAATAGATTCTAATATTTTTGATTTCACTAAAATCCGTTAAATTTTGCATCCTGTACGACCAGTCAAAGTTCAAGTTTGACTTTTCAAACTACCGCGCTATTTCTAACTCCTTTTATAATTAAAATTAAATTATTCATCCTAACTTCGATTTAAATAAATTTTTAATCATTATTATTTTAAATGAATTGTTTTAAATACCAAAACCCATTAAAATAACTTAAAATAAAATTTTAAATTACCCCAAAATTCAGGGTTGTTACATACGATTAACCGTGATAATCTAATTTTTCAACCGCTACCATAACCGTTATCGTTATAGATGGTAATCGTGCAAATAATTTGTGTGATTGAGTGGTTGATGGTTCAACTATAACAGCTCTATGTTATACAGGAAAAAGGTAAATTCTTTTATTTTTATTTATACATAACTTATCTTTTTTTGTAAATTGTCCTTAAAACTAATTTTTCAGACGTGTTGTCCTTAAAACTTACTACCTTGAAAACATAAGCTCTTTAAGTGAAAATCCCCTTATTTTAAAATAAATCTTTACAATCGATAATGCTTTTGCTTTTCAAAATTCTTGCATCACATGGTATGGTTTATCTACAATTAGAAGATATAATTCATTTTAAGATAACCAAATAAACCAGTTTAAACCACACCAAATATCATCGATTCGATTCGTTTCAGTTTTAAGAAGTAGCAAGTTGGTTTGGATCGATTTAGTTTCTTGAACAGTTAATTTGGTATCATCATTTTTGGTCAGTTCCAAATTGAAATAACCATTTGTTCATTCCTATGTCTGGATGAGCTTCCAAAACAATGTCCATTTCCACAATTTGACGACCTCACTTTATTTTGTTGAACTAATGGTTTTATTTCATTTGTATCCGTCATTCTTCCACTCTCGATTTAAATCCGAAGAATATCTTGCCTATCATTGATTTATAAATTTAAAGTATCTCCTCAGTTCTTCATTGTAACAATCCTCATATTTCATGATATTTTATTTAAATAGAACATCGTTAATCGAGTATAGGTCCAAAAAGTCACTTTTTGCATACGGTTGAATTTGGACCCAAAACCATTACCATCGAGTTCAAAATGTCGTTTACGACAAGAAAAAGCACAAACATTGATATATTTCTAGTTCGTGAATTTTGAGACTTTGGTTGGGTCATGGGTTAGCTAACCTATTCCACCTTATTACCTCCCCATCAGCCCACTCTCTCTCATTCTCTTCCTCTCTTCAAAATGAAAATAGAAATGGGGAAAAAGATGGGAAATCAAAATTCTTATGCCCTAATTCATTTTAGGAATCCAAATTTGTGAAGGAAATCAAGTGTAAATTCATAGAGAAGAGAGGTAAGCTTCATCTCTATATTCTCCAACTGCATTCCTCTTCAATATATTCTTATGAATTTCTAAACCTAACTCTTTGGAAATTTGGGTGTCTTGTGTTTAGATTGAAGATTCTTGGGTTCTTGTTGAAGAGAGTGTGATATAACTTGGGTTTGGAGCTTCTCCTTCGTTCCTTAAGTTCAAAGGTGAGTTCTTGCGAATTCACATCTATGTAATCAAGCTATTGGGCCTGGCAAGTGTGCCTTTAGCACGTATATGTTGTGTGTGGGCATTTGGTTGATCGGTTTATTATGTGCGAACTTTCCAATTTGAGTGTGTTTGAATTCATTTATGTGAATTCAAAGTGTGAAACCTTGTAGTGAATTAGATTGATGTGTTCTTGGATACTCGCAATTTTATATACGAGCTATTGTGTGTGCAACTGTCACCTTTGTGTTGTGTATGCATTGTGTATATTGTTTTGTTTTTATGAATTTTTGCATTTTTTCTTTTTTAAAAGCAAATCCTTTGCATTCCCTTGGATGTGTTTTTATGCTTGTTGTTTTTGAGCATTAGTGTAACAACCCGCAAATTCTGAACCAATTTAAAAAAAAAAATTAGAAAATTTTAATGAATTTTGAGGTTATAATATAATTTATTATAAATATGGCTATAATTCATTTTTATCGAAGTTAGAACAAATAAATTTAATTTAAATATGAAAGGAGTTAGAAATGGCGCGGTAGTTTTAAAATTTGATTTTAAACTTTAACTGAATGTACAGGATTCAAAATAAATCAGAATTGAGTGAAACTAGAAATATTTAAATCTGTTTAATCATATCTTTCTAAGAATCTGAAAAATTGAAATTTCATAGAGGAAATCAAAAGTTATGGCCAATTCAATTTTTAGAAAGGTCGCTGCAGAATTTATATATATAATATATATGGCCCGAAAGGCTAATTTTCACATATGTAGGAATTTGGACTCGAAACCACTTCCATTGAGTTCAGAATGATGTTTCTGCATTTAAAAAGTATAAACACTTATATATTTTGAGTTTCAGAATTTATTTGTTTAAAAATGTATTTTTAATATTAAATATATAGCCCTTAAAAATAGTCATTTTTCAAACGACCTCCGATTTCGACGAAACCACTTTTGTTGGAACCGGAATGTCAAATTATTGCTAGGTTTCAATTTTTAGAATTTATCGAATTAATATGTGAGCATCGCGAAAGAAAATTTGTTTTGACTATTTCAGTTAAATTTAAGGGTCCGTTTGGCACAGGTCCCTATTAAGTTTCAAAATTAGGCTTACATCCGGTCATAAACTTATTGTAAATTTAGTCCCTGTTTTCCAATTTAGAAAACTTGCATACATTTCTGCAACAATTCATGAGCATTAGTTCAACTTTATTTGCATACATGTACACAAATATTTTGAATATTTGCATACATGTATGCAAAAATTTAGAATATTTGCATACATACATGCAAATATTTTTCAGAATAGTTGCATACATGTATCAAATTTTTGAATATTTGCATACATGTATGCAAATATTCGTTCAGAATATTTGCATACATGTATGCAAAAATTCATCAGAATAGTTGCATACATGTATGCAAAAATTCAAAATATTTGCATACATGTCTGCAAATATTCATTCAGAATATTTGCATACATGTATGCAAATATTATGAATAACATGTAAAAATGAAAACAGAGACCAAATTTACAATAAGTTTACGACCGGATGTGAGCCTAATTTTGAAACATAATAGGGATGTGACACTAATTTTCACTAAATTTAAACGACTTGAAAATAGCCATTTTTCAAACAGTCTCAGAATTCGACGAAAATAATTTTATTGGATTCGTATCGTCATAAGAAAGCTAAAAATATTTTTTTTTAGAATTTTCTGAGGTCATACGTGGCCCCGACATATTTAAATGTACGGTCAATATTTAATTAATTAATTTTTAATGGGATTTTAAATAAAACTTTCTATAGATTTCGGAATTGGACCCCGAGACCCATCCCATTGCGTTCAGAAGGCCTCAAAACGTTAAGATCGACAGTAAGCAAGCCCAATTTGGAGACAGCCCGCATTTTCACCTTTATAACACATTTTTTAATAATAAAATAATAAAAAATAAAAACCCTAACCCTAAAAAGGTGCGGCCGTCGCCTATAGCTGTTCGAAGACCAGAAATCTCCCAACTTCAAGCATCAATTTCTCTCAATCCATTCAGTGAAAATCTACAAGCTATCTATCAAATCGAAGAGGACGGAGAGCTCTACAAATCCATACGGTTAAGATCAGTTTTCAGTGCATGGATTTCACGAATTCTGGCGAGGAAGGATCGGCGGTCGGGGGCAAATTTCAGGCGATGGGGCCCACCGAGCGTGATGGGGTTCTGGGTGGTGGTGGCTTGCGGGCAGAGCTACGACGTGGCGGGGTCTGATCGGTGGTCGGTGGCTCGGAGGGGAGCGCGCGCAGGAGGATCGGTGGCGGCATATGGGTTCGTGCGTGTTCCTGAGTATCGTGAGGAAGAAGGTCTTTTTTTATTATTTTATTAATTAAATATTTAATTTATCCGATCTTTAAAAATCAATATCTTTTTCATACGAGAGCCGATTGACGAACCGTAAGTTGCGTTGGACTCGTCTTTCCGAGTGCTTCGCGATGGCGCAGACCAGAGCTGATTCCGAGACAGCCGAATTTTCAGCCATATCAATGTGAGAATTCTGAATTTTATTATCTAATTAATTATAAATTATTTTTCTTGCGATAAAAATAATTGTGTTGTGATGTAATTCAGATTTGAAATGTTCTGTGATTAACAAATGGTTGACTGTTGTTGGTGGTTTGTTTTGTTGTTCATGATATGCTAGATCCGCGTTGAATTTAATATATTGTTGAATTTTATTTGCGATTGGAAATAAATCTAAATTTAGATTTAAATCATATTTTATTCAGATCTAGTTATTCTAATTTATTTAAAAAAAAATTTATTATTTTTATTATTCTGAGATGAACCATAGAATTTGATCGACAAATAAAAACTAATTTTTATTTGTTGATATTACAACAGAATTTGATCGACAAATAAAAACTTTATTTTTGTTTATTGGTTTACTTTGCAACAGAAAATGAACAACACATATAACCTTACTTTTATTTGTTTACTTTGCAATAAGATTTGAACGACAAATAAAATATTCTTTTTATTTGTTTATTCACAATATAATATGAACAACAAATATAATATATTTTTATTTGTTTTCATTACAACAGAATTTGGCTAACTAATAAAAATCCTATTTTTGTTTATTTACATTTAGAACACGGTTTATGAATTACAATAAAACATAAAACGTTCATTTGTTTGAAATTGAAACCATGTTAGCGATAAAATTTACATTTTTACCGTATATATAGAATAGATTAAAAATGTTCATCTATTTGAAATGGAAACATGAAACATTAAAAATCTTATTTTTAATGAAAATAATCATTCATATGAAAATTGTTCATGTTAAAATAAAAGTGTTGAAAACATAAAAAATCACATTTTTAATGTAAAGAATGATTCATATGAAAATTGTTTATGTTAGAATTGTCGAAAAACAAAGTTATCCTTTTTATTTGTTTTTGTTGAAATGTTATAAAGAAATCAAAAAGATTACATTTTTAATGTAATTAGTAATAAATTAAAAGATTACATTTTTCAATATAATTAAATTTAAAATAAAATGATTACATTTCTCAACGTAATTAAAATTGAAGTTGAATGATGATATTTTCAATATAATTAATATTGAAATAAAAATAACATTTTGGTTAAAGCATAATTATTGAAATAAGAGATCACATTTTTGGCCAAACTTTATTAGTGAACATGTTTGGCCAAAACTTTATTGGCGAAAGGAAAATATCACTTTTTGTCAA
Organism: Allium sativum; assembly: GCA_030737875.1. Taxonomy (NCBI): domain Eukaryota; kingdom Viridiplantae; phylum Streptophyta; class Magnoliopsida; order Asparagales; family Amaryllidaceae; genus Allium; species Allium sativum. The sequence continues at coordinate 469,651,894 of CM060913.1, read as the reverse complement.
AACCTGGTTATTGAATTGAAAATATCATTTTGTCAAAACTTGATTACTGAAATGAAAGTAACAATTTTGTTTACATTTTATATGTAAATAAGAAATTATTTTCAGAAGTTACATAGAAATTGGGTAGATATTTTATTCATGTTTTTCAACGCAAATAAACATAGAAATTAAAAGGTTGCTTTTCATTTGCACTTTTCAATGCAAATATAGCATGAAATAAAATTCATTTTTCTCATTTGCATCTCACAATGCAAACATAACTTGAAAATAAAAAGTACATTTTTATTTGTGTTCGACAACACAAATAAAACTAAAAAATAAAACATATATTGAAAATAAAGTTTTATTCTTTATTTTTTGTTCAAAAATATAAATATATTTTGAAATTAAAATTTATTCTTTTATTTGCATTCACCAATGCAAATACATACATATATTGAAAATAAAGTTTATTTCTTTGTTTGCTTTTATCAATACATATATGCATTGAAATTAAGGTTTATTCTTTTGTTTGCATTTATCAATGCAAATATTCAATGAAACTATAGTCTATTTTCTTTATCTTCAATTACCAATACAAATGCACACACTTTTATACATTTAATAGAATTTGTTTAAAATATAGTTTGAAAATAAATTTTGTTCTTTTATTTACATTCACTAATGTAAATATAATTTAAAACAAAACTATTCTTTGTTTGCATTCATAAATGCAAATACTCTTTTAAATAGAATTTGTTTCTTTTATTTACATTCACTAATGGAAATACACTTTGGAAATGAGGTTCTTTTTACATTCACTCAAATATGCCTTTAAATAAAAATAAAAGTTACATTTGTTATTTGCATTCCTTGTTGCAAATAAAACCTTAAAATAAAGTTCATCTTTGTTTGCAATTCATTAATGCAAACAAACCATCAGATTTAAAATTATATTCTTTATTCATAATTTTGATATGAATAAAGATTGTTTGAAATAAAGGATAGAATTTAAAAGTTACATTTTAATGACTAAACATTCACATTTTTATCATTAAAGTAGGATAGATATAAACGCTTATTTTGCCTAAATTAAAGGAATGAAACAAAATATAGCATTGGCATATTTTATCAGAATTGAAACACAATTTATTCATTTTTGTAAATTTATATTAGTTAAAACCAATTATTCATTTTTGTTAATTTACATTAGTTAAAAATAATTATTCATTTTAGTCAATTTATACTAGTTAAACCAAATTATACATTTTGTTAGGAATATTCATTTTTGTCAAAATGAATTAGTTGAAGCAATTTATATATAGGTATATATATATATCTTATGTTTGGCAAGATATATACTTGTCAAGATAGGTTAGTTAAATCAAAATATTTATCATTTTGTCTTATTAGAATTGCAAAAACAAAATAACCATTTTTGTTTAGAGTTTAAATTAGCAAAATAGAAATTGTCGATAGAGACAAAGTTATTATGCTTATTCATTCATTGCAATAGAGATATTTTCTTGTCATCATTACATGTATTGGGTATTACTTCCATTCACAAGTTACCCGACTTGTGTATGTGATTGGGACGATAATTTTCACACATCGCCCAAGTGCACAAATTAGTTTATCATTTGCTTGATTGGTTGAAACCCCACACGGGTGTTGGGATGAAAATTTACATACACTAATCCCAATATTCAGTTGTATGTTGATCGTTAGATCAACAGGCTGCGATGAGCGTTATTATTTAATTTTAGCGCTTACGCAGTGGAATTTACACTTTGGATGTAGATGGATGACTTGATGATCTGTGTGAAATCCATATAATCCAAATTATATGGTAAATGTTTGAGTCGCATTTCGATTCAGGTGTTCTTTTAAATAAGAATATTTTTACATTAGAAATCCTTTTTATATAAAGTATTTATATATTTTCAAAATATATATTGTTAATCAAGTATATGTTAAAACAAAGAATATTTGTAAAAGAAAGAATTTGTAATATAAAGAATACTTCTCATTTAGAGTTTTAATATAAAGAATATTTTAATGATTATTTTAAAATATGTTTTTAAAAGATTACTAGCATTTGTAATTATATTTTGTGTTATGAAATAAATTGAGATGTGAAGTGGATTTATCGTGGACGATGTTTTAAACGACATTTTTCCTTTAATCCAATTTACATTGAAATTATTATTTGGAATTTATAAATCTATTTTATAGATTTAGAAGGGCAATTTCTAAAAATCAAGTTTTTCCAATTTAATATATTAAATAGGAATTAAGTGGAAATTCGATTGGTAATAATCAAAATGGGCTTCTGTAAAAGAAGACCGATATTATATGTGGAATTTAAGAGGCTTTGCCGTTATTCCATTTATATTATTAGTCCGATGCGGAAATTTATATCGATTATGTATTGATTTGATTTCTGTGAAATTCCATATTTCGGAAATTGATTTATAGATTTTATTTTCAGTGTTTATCTTTGATAAAATTAATGAGAATCTTTTAAAATGAATATCTTATTAAAAGAATACTCGGAGTTGGAATGTGACGAAATGTGTGATTTTCCAATATTTGTTTTTAATCCCAAAATACGCGAGTTATTCAGAAAGACCGGGTTTAACCCATTCTGAATAATCATCACAACGATTAAGAGTCGAAGATGAAAACGGTGATTGAAGACCGAAGGTTTTCACATCGTTGGGATGATGATGATTGGTATCTTGAATTGGGATTGGCCTTCCAAGGCAAGGTATTTAGCAATGATCGTCCAAACGCATTTGGAGATCGACGGACGCGTTGTTTCGCTCAGACCCAGAGCGGACTTGTAAATGGATTGTGTGTCTGACATTGTATTCATTTCTGCTGTATTTGTTGAACGCTACTAATTATATATTTCTGTTTGGTGGTGAAGAATTTATTCTTTACTTATCACCCTTCTCTAAGACGTATGAGCTTAGAGGTTATATATATATATTGGTAGATGATCAATAATATGGTAGGGTCTGACAATGTGACATGCTAAGATGCAAATGATCAAGGCTTTGTTGAAAAGCAGGCCTTGTAGTTGATGATCAAAGCACAGTCTCTTTAGGCATAGCTTTGTGTATAGCGTAACCTCACTAGCCTCACACCCCGGTATGAGTCTAAACGGGAGAAGGGAACGCAGGGAGTGCACACGTTATCTTTCTAGCTAGAAGTGATGTTTGGGCTTTAACACGGCCCGACATTTTACTTATGTGGATGATGGATTTTGAGGTACCTCGTGTTTTTTTATAGGTTGTTAGTGGCCATATTATAGGTCCAAAAGGACCGGGAAACGTGTGTTCAGGTATAACTAATCCACGACCCTTCGAAGTGGACCGACCTTGCAGCTATCCAAGGGTTGCCCATAGGTGTGATCCTGAGGTATTTGCTAGAGTGCCTCGAATCGGTAAGGAGCTCCTCCCTAGCCTTTACTCATGATGGAAAAACAAATCTCTAATACGACATCTCGTTTTTGATTGTAAACTTATATATAGCGACATAGTAGGTTGGGGTACTATGCCGTCTAAGATTAATACATTTATATTGAAATGTTTTAAATATATATATATATATACACACTAATAATAATATCATTTTTACGTATCAAGCATCTTTTGACCATTATAAGGTAAAACTCTATCCTCTGGTGTGCGTTGCATTGTGTGATGGGACCTGGGTCTTATAATGGTTTCATTTTTCTAAAAAGCATTATGTTATTTGTTGATTTACTTTAATTATGTACTGGCAATCCAATGGAGTAAACCCGTTCCGCATTAGCGGCGTGGTCCTGTGATTAGCCTACTTATTAGGTGAGTTAAGTATAGAATTCTCACACCAGTCCCACGACTGACCTGTAGTTTGTTTCACTTTGCAAACTCGGGTGCCCTCTTTTCACATGGGTAGTCGAGTAGCTTTTTGCAGATATAGTTAAGCAGGATCCTGGATTGAAGTTTGAAGCCGGGTCCAGAATATTGATGGCCTTCCACTGAGATTAGTTCCGCTGTAATGTATTTAATTTATTGTAAATGTATCTTCCGCTGTATTACTTATTGATGTACTCTGATATATTCTGTGCTCTGATGTAACATTTATTATTGATGTTATAAAAGTCTGTGTTGTTGTTCTGATGTGTTGTATGCCCAAAGTTAACGTACGCGGGTTTTGAACGGTCTTGATCGATCTTGCGATCGACTGGGGTCGATCGAAATGCTGGTCGTTACAATTAGAGAGTGTATACAACCTCTCTAACCATTCGGAGATAATACAAGAAGTCCGGGCTCGTTCGAAATTGATTTGGATGTCATATGCAAGGTAAACAATTATCTATGCTTCAGGAAAGACGTCTGACAAGAGGTCAGACGTCTGCCAAAATTCTCGGGAAAAATAAAAAACAACATACTGTCAGCTCAGACGTCTGAGATGAAGTCTCAGACATTTGAGGACCAAATTTCTATTGTTGATCGGTGGTGACCATGGTCAACAACTTAGATCCATCCAGGCTCTTTCCTGGGCGAGTTTCGGTCCATTTGGCCATTTTTGTGACTTTTATGTTTCTCTGATTCGCATATTTCTGCATTTTGATTCCATGGACTTTCGATTCATTCGTGATAAACAAATTTATAATCAATATTCTTGAGATTTAATTTACTTATTAAAACGTGAATTTTTAGTTCGATTGTCATTTCTATCACTATTATACGAGATTTTCCACTTCGAAACTATATATAAAAGGGTTTTATATTATTAATAGATACCAAATTCTTTTACCAAAATGGTTTCCAATCCTTTTTCTTTATACAAAGTTATTTTACGAAATCGTTTTGTAAATCATTTTCCAATCTACTAGTGTATATATTTATATAAACCATTTCCTAGCTCGTATGAGAAATTCAATTAAACGCCTTAATAAAAAAAATAAGAACTATGAACCGTTGCGTTTGCTTCGACGATTAATTTTTGGACTCGTTCGATTGAACCTTATGGCAATAATCGTTTTGTGTTTCAAGTGGGCTATATAACTCGTTCGTAAATTTCCGAGTAGAGCAAGTGGTTTTGGGACATGTAGCTTGACTCTTATATTTACTAGTATAGAGCAATTTACAGTACTTTGGTCATTGTGATCTTTCTGAGATTTAGACTAGTTTTATGCGATGCCTTTGAGTAATGGACTATATTCCATATTTTAATGATCAACGGATCATTTTGAGGAACTTCGGTTCATTTTGAGTATTTTAATGATCTTCGGATCATTTTGAGTATTTTAATGATCTTCGTATCATTCTGAGGAACTTCGGTTCATTTTGCGTATTTTAATGATCTTCGGATCATTTTGAGGAAATTCGGTTCATTTCTGTGGATTTATGCTTTTGAAGGCCTTCGGACCGTTTGTGCGGTGTCGCGACCCGTGGTCTTCGGACCATTTGAGAAGCTTCAGCTCAATATTATATGCTAGCTACCTAGAGATCGCGTCTCAATTAGGATACACGTGTTTGTGAGCCTTCGGGCTCCCTATTTGAGATAGGCCTCACCCCCGCCCTTTGTTATTCTGGATTTCTGATTATATATTTTTGGAACATGAGTTTTATTGATATTAAATTATCAATCCGAGTTTTATTGACATTTTGTTATCAATCTGAGTCTCATTGATATTGTATATCAATTTTGTGCTGATTTGATATGAGATGTCATTTCCCATGAGGAGCTATATAATTTTGAATGAGACATTCCTTTATAGCTCCAATATAGGTTTTTGAGATATATCGTAGACATTTTTGGGCTTCACACTTATGCATGATATTCTTATTATCGTATGCATGTCTACATCTATTTTTGTCTCTTATTATATTCTAGCTTATGAGATAAGTACAGCTAGACTGATCTGTTTATTGTTTACCTTCATGTAAATAATACTCAGGTCAAACTGAGGTATTTCAGGTGATTCTTCCTGATTCTAACATGGACTATCCTCCACTTTTGGGCAAACTACTTTAGTGTTGTACTTTTTGGGTTTAATGTATAGAGACTTCTTTGTATACATATTGTTTTGTGTAGTCTTGTAACCATTCTTTTGTTGTATAGTGGATCGAGTATGACCATTATATTTGTGTATACACTTTTGTGATATATTCATATCTATTTCCGCCATAGTAATGTGAATATTTATGTCTGACTCTGATTATATGTTATGTTATTTTATATTGATTTTAGAATTATATATAGTCAATGTGCAGTTGTTTTGAACTTGAATTAGATATGTTGGATTTCCTCTTGAGATTTCAAAAGTAAGACCACTTTATCCAGCGTATTTAACACTTGTTCAAAGAGAATATACAGATGGTCAATCTTTAACAGCCTTATTCTTCTGGTTAGTTGACATCATTGCTTACAATGACCTTGGATAATGCAAGTTTAGAGGTGGGGCGCTACATTTATAGATATATTATTTTCAAATCCTTACAATTTTTCATTATTTATTATTATAATTATTACAAAAAAAACTAATTCTTTAGTTAACATTTTACAATTAAATATACATATTCTACCATTATTTTCAAATTTCTTTTAAGTATTACCATATTTTTGGCGATATCAACGGAATTGAATGCTTGCCTACCATTTTATTGATACACCAAGACTTTAAAAAACACAAAACATGTATAAGACACGTTGTCTGCACATGCAAAAGAAAACACAAAAACGAGTATTAATACATAGGAGAAACAACAAGAGAAAATGAAAAAAAAAGGAAAAACGGACCCGGCGGAGCAAGCACTACTGCATGAAGAGATGCATCATCCCCAGGAACAGGAAATGATCATCGAAATGCAAGCAGACCGGAAATAACTAGGCACAAACAAAAGCGTTCAACTTACCAATACTCCCTTCCGTACGCAAACAAATCACCCAAGAAAACCAATTTCAATACATGAGGCTTTACATGAACACAAAAAATTGTCAAAGCCAAGAGATGCCTTAGTGGAGGATCCATTCAACATTCATCGATTGTTGTTTCATACTCCTTGTGAATCATTTTTCGTGGCTTTCATAGTCTGAAGTAGATCCTGATAGGAGGAGGCAGAAAAGGAACCATTGACGTTGATAGGGGTTACCAGCAAAGGGGGGAGGGGGCTCTGTAGGCTATTGGAGATTGAATGTGATCATGACAGTGTTTATGTGGCGAACTGGTCTTGGGTGAGGGAGTGTTTGTTTTGGTGTAAGGGTTGCTTGTTTTGGGCAGGGTTATATAAAGGGGGTTGTCCATGTGCATAATAATATTGCTTGCAAGAATAGATGGGTGACTGTCAATACTAGGCACAATGACTATGACAGCACAACTTCCATTATCATTAACATCAACACAGGCCTAGAACCCTTGTACAATGATATCAACATGGTATGGTAGTTCATTACTTGTTGCGTTTAAAATTTTGCATTGCCCTATTTCAATATCTTAACCTGGAGCATCATCTTGAACACTTTCATTATTAACACTTGTTTCTTGAACTAAGTTAGGATCAGGAGGTTCATCAATGACATGTGCTTCAATAGTAAATGTAGACAAGGGTTTGACTGCCCGGTTCACCACTTTGCATCATTCCATTTTCTAATTACCAAGAAAGGCTCGGTCATTATGACTGCCTGGTTCACCACTTTCCAGCGGCAAACTACCAGAGGCATTGTTCGAATCCATAACCAATTCCACACTTCCTTGAATTGTTGCATTTTTCACTTTTTATAAACTTGAATGGTCTAAACTACCATAGCGAGTTTCCATGTTAGCTCTGTTTATCGCATTAATATCTACATTGATATCATCCTTTGAATGTGTTTTGATTCCATCATCCTCACATTCACCCTCTTTTAACTCATCTAACACCTGAAACACGTTATTAATTGCCACAGTACCTTCAAGAAGACTATTTTTAATGATTTTGGAGCAATCCATTTCCTTTTCCTTCCCATCAATAGCCAATGAAGAGGCATGTATATTATCTTTGCTTGAATCGCTTTTCACTCCATCCAATCCTTGTGTTTGTTCATGAACCTCAAAGTGTTACAACAATAATCGTCAGTTTCCTACTTCCACTTCTATCTTCAGTGTTAATCTCGGTCATTAATGTTTCATTATTAGCAACATTAGCTTTCCTCGCTTGAGTTTCATTGACTAAAACAGATTGATTGGGGACATGACTATCCACTTTACTACTTTCTTTCACATTACCATCAACTACTTCTTTATTCCTAGAACTGACTGCATTCGGCAGTTGTTTCCCTTTATTCAAGTTTTCCATTTTTATGAGTTTCTTCCTTTCGACAAGTTCATGTGCCATGCATCTCTTATTTACATATCCACTCTCACGCTTCTACATTTACTCATTTTGTGTATTTTCGGTCTCGACAGTGATATCATTAATGTCACAATTTGCAAACATACAATTAAGAACTCTACAGGACGTACAGATCTTTGGTTTCCATAGGTACTTAACTTGATTCCTCCATCTACCAATTAAACTACGAAATTGTTTACTAGTTAGCATTTCGTATACACCAGCATGTCTAACCATTCTATGGATTTGTCATGTATAACAGTTTGTCAATTCTACCAGAGATCCAATTTAAACCAAGGTCAGACCAGACAAAGACAGATATATCAAGGAAATGAACTCATACTGGTACAAAACGAACAGTTCCACATACGTTGCTAATAGCAAGGTCAAACGGTATAGTTATAAACAACTTATTAAACACAAAAATGGGATCACTATGCATTATTTTAATTTAACCTTCAACAAAAGAAAACTCGAACACAAATATATAACCTTCGGACCTACCCTTGATGGCTCCTTTAAGTTTCTAAATGATTTTCAACAATTGAACTTAATGGAAACAGGATGTGAAAGAGAAATTTGTAATTGATAAACTGTAATTGAATGGATTGATGTACATGAACGTTGGCTAATATATAGTAGTGTTGCCAACGGTTTAATTACAAAGTGATAACATAATGGGCTAAAGCCCAGCCCAATGGCAAAGCAAATATATCAGTCGAGATAAGTAGAAACCGATCTTTATTTTCCACCCTCAATTTTATCTAGGGTTTCCACTCTTCCTTCTACGCCGCCACCATCTTCAATCTTCATTTCATCTCTAAATTTTGCAAAATTTCTTAGCGACAAAGGCTTTGTGAGGGCATCGGCTCTTTGATATTGAGCAAGAACATGATTTACATTCAGTTTTCCAGATGCGGTTTGCTCTCGTACGAAGTCCAGGTCAATTTCAATATGCTTTGTGCGAGCGTGTTGAATTGGATTGGCAGACAACGATACAGTACTCAAATTGTCACATCACACTACTGGTTGCTTGTTGGGAAGAAACCCTAGCTCTTGAGCAAAGAATTTATCCACATTACTTCAGCTGTTGTGCTTGCTAGCGATCTGTACTCCGCCTCAGTGCTTGATCGAGAGATTGTTGGCTGCTTCTTCGAGCACCAAGAGATTGGGTTGCATCCCATAAATACACAATATCCAGACGTCGATCTACGATCGTCTGGGTCAGACGCCCAATCTGAATCACTGTAAGCTTGGATATTTAATTCTTTGCTGCCTTTTAGTTTAATTCCGTGATTAACAGTCCCACTTAGATAGCGTAGGATTCTCTTTACGGCTGTCCAGTGTTCATTGAGTGGCGTTTGCATGAATTGACACACTTTATTTACACTATAACTAATATCAGGTCTGGTGACTGTTAAGTATTGTAATGCACCCACTATGCTCCTGTACTCTTTAACATTTTGAATGGCCTCTCCTTTGTGTTTAGATAGCTTTAGGTTACTGGTCATGGGTGTAGGCATGGGTTTGGCTTTGTCCATTTTTGCTCTAGTAAGAAGTTCAGTGATGTATTTACTTTGCGACAGCATAATTTCATCTTTGAAATTTTGAGTGACTTGTATTCCCAGGAAGTAGTTCAGATTTCCCAAGTCTTTGATGGAGAAGGTCTGATTTAAAAATTGAACTATCCTATTGATCTCAGTCTGATCACTACCAGTAATTAAAATGTCGTCAACATACACGAGTATAAATATGACTTCAGTTCCATTTCTTTTAATATGCAATGAACTATCTGACTTAGCTGTAGTGAACCCCAGTCTCATAAATGTGTCTTTGAGCTTATCATGCCATACTCTTGATGCCTGTTTTAGACCATAGATGGCCTTGTTCAGCTTACACACGTAATTCATACTATGGTTAGTCTTATACCCATCTGGTTGCTCCATATATACATCCTCCTGCAATTCCCCATTTAGAAATGCATTGCAGAGATCAAGTTGTCTTATGCACCAGTGTTTGTGTAAGGCTATACAGATAATAATTCTTATTGTAGAGTGTTTGATCACTGGGGAAAAGTCTCTTTGAAATCAAAGCCATATTCCTGCGTGTATCCTTTGGCCACCAATCTGGCCTTGTGTTTTTGTATGCTACCATCTGCTCCCCTCTTTAGTTTGTAGGTCCACTTACATCCTATGATGTTTTTGTGCTTTGGTGCAGTCACTAAACTCCATGTCTTGTTTTTGATTAAAGCTGCATACTCTTCCTCTATAGCCTTTTTCCACTTTGGACACTTTGCTGCTTCATTGTAATTGATAGGTTCTCTGTCCTCTATAGCTGTAGAATACACTTTAGGCTTGAATATACCATGCTTGGCCCTTGTTATCATGTGATGTCTGTTTTGATCATGTTGCTCATCTTCATTGCTGGAGTTTGTGGTGGTATTGCTGTTGTTATCGGCTGATTCTGTATCTGTACTCTCATTGTTCCCAGTATTGTGGTTAGTGTCATCTCCACCAATTATAGAATTAGCTGGACTGTAGATAGATTTGGTACTAGGCACACTTCCTTCATCCTCTTTCTCATCACGCATATGTTGTTTGCTTCTGTTCACTATATGCTCTACTAACTCTGGTGGAGCCACAGTACACCTTTCAGTGTTGATAATTCTTTTAGTGGTTTTGATATCCTTTTCTGCAAAAGGAAATATATGTTCATCAAACACAACATGTCTTGAAATGTATAACCTCCCATCATTATTCAGACATTTGTACCCTTTTTGGTTTTCACTATAACCAAGGAATGTACAAGGACTTGATCTCAAGCTCAATTTATGTCTGTTATAGGGTCTAAGGCAGGGAAAACATAGGCAACCAAATGTTTTTAATTCAGAGTAGTCTGGTTTTGTATTGTGCATCATTTCATATGGACTTTTATATTTCAGGACCTTAGTAGGCATCCTGTTTATTAAATACACTGATGTCACAAAAGCCTCTGACCAAAATTTTAAGGGTACTGAGGATTGTGATATCAATGTAAGTCCTGTCTCTACTATGTGCCTATGTTTTCTCTCAACCAACCCATTCTGTTCTGATGTATGTGGGCAAGTCATTCTATGCAATATGCCTTTATTGTCAAAGAATTTCTTTAATGATTTAAATTCGCCGCCACCATCTGTTTGCATGATTTTAACTTTATAGTTGATTTGGTTTTCCACCAGAGTTACAAACTGTATTGTTACATTACAAGCATCTGGCTTGTTTTTAAGTAGATAAATCCAAGTATATCTAGTAAAAGCATCAACAAAGGAAAGGTAATACCTGTATCCATGATCTGTTTTTACTGGAGAGGGACCCCATAGGTCTGCTGCAATGAGGTCTAGTGGTCTGTCATATTTTGTATCAGACACAGGAAAGGGCAGTTTATGACTCTTGCCAATTTGGCAATGTCTACACACAAAGTGGTCAGGTACATTGTTGCAATCAATTTTATTTTCATTTAAGATATGTTTGACAGTTTTGATATTTGGATGTCCTAATTTGCAATGCCATTCATCAAAAGTTTTATACATGTTACTATCATTAGCAATAGATTCAACATGATTATCAGTAGTAGTTTCAACATTATAACAATGATTTCCATTATCATTGACATCCCTTGACTTCAGATTCTTGAACCTGTATAGGCCTTTATCCAAATTACCCTGTAGTAATATATTCTTATTTAGTAAGTCCCTAACAAGACAATAGTTTGGGTGAAACTCAAAGTATACCTGATTATCATTAGCAAATTGTGATACGCTAATCAAGTTTTTCTTAATCTTGGGCACTCTAAGTAAGTTATTTAAATAGAGCTCCCTTTTTCCCTTTATGTAACCACATCCAATGTGTGATATACCTATGGTTTCACCACTGCCCATTGAAACAGAACACATACCTGAATAGCTTTTGTTACCCAAGTTCAAATTCTGCAAGTTGTTTGTGACATGATTTGTTGCCCCTGAGTCTGGGTACCAGTCATCAAGGTTTATATCATCTGATTTGTTAGAATCATCATTGTTGGATCCTTGTGTCTGCATTCTTGAACTTTCTGCATTAGTTCTTTGCTGTCCCACTTGTGCTGTATTGACATTTGGTGCTCTTTGATTTTGTTGATTCACATTGAATTCTGTATTAAATCTGAAGTAACACCTGCTTGCAGTGTGGCCAAATTTCTCACAGATTTGACATTTTGGCCTGTTGTTATTGCTAAACCTTCCTCCTCTGCCTCTGCCTCTTTGGCTTGCATTTCCTCTAAAGAACTGATTTTCTTGTTTATTATTTTGACCAGCATTTCCTTTTTGCTGTCCTTTGTTTCTTGTCGTGGAGGCATAGTTGACAGAATACTCTGGTTGAGACAACTTCTTCTGTTCAACTCTTCCTTCATGTGCAAGAAGGGATGAATATACATATTGTAGATCAGGTACATTCTTTTGAGAGGCAATAAATGTCACTATAGATTCATAGTCTTCATCTAATTCACCAGTGATATAAAGAACTTGTTCACTTTCACTTATCATCTGTCCAGTCGAGTTTAGCTTGTCACAGAGAGTTTTCACTTTAGTTAGATATTCATTCATGGACATCTCATCTTTCTTTATGCATTGCAACTGCCTTCTATATAGCATGACTCTTGCTGCTGACTGTGCACTGAATGTTTGTTCAATAGTATTCCAGACTGCATATGATGTATTGCATCCTATCACACGTGGTAATATGTTTGCACTGATAGATGATATTAGCCATGATACAAGAAGATTGTCTTGCTTCTGAAAGTTTAAGTAATCTTCATTGCTGACCAGATTTCCATCTTTATCATGTATCATAACAGGTGGGATCAGTACAGTCCCTTTGATGAAATCAAGAAGTCCATAGCCTTTCAATGCCGCTTCCACCTGAAATTTCCAAAGCATGTAATTATCTTCGTCCAATGGTATGGTAATTATGTGGCTTTTGGGTTTTATCAGTTGGAAGCTTGGTGGTGGAGGTGCAGTGGGTGGATTGGTGCCATAGTTGGCTGAGCTGAGTGCTGCTTGATCTGTTCCAGTCATATTCAGAATCAAGAAACGTCTTCTTGAATGACAGAGGGAATCTAGGGTGGTGAAATCACGGTTAAGTGATTTTGCAATCGGTTTTCAGGTGAAGAGGGTAAGAGTTTCAACAGAAGCGAGGCTCTAAGACGGCAAGATCACCTGAAAAGTTGGTTTCTGCAACCAGAACTCGCGCCAAAGGAAGACACTAATGTCTGATGGCTGAAACTGCAGCCAAGATGTAAAAGATGATGAAGATACTCTGATTTTGCGTCTTGGCGAGGCAGTTCTGATCTCCAGTGATGAAAAACTATCTGAGGAGTATCAATTTCAAATATACTCTCTTACAGTGTTTTGGAAATCAAAGTATTTGTAATTTTGATATTATGACGTTAGGCTTGAAGCTCTGATACCATAATGGAAACAGGATGTGAAAGAGAAATTTGTAATTGATAAAATGTAATTGAATGGATTGATGTACATGAACGTTGGCTAATATATAGTAGTGTTGCCAACGGTTTAATTACAAAGTGATAACATAATGGGCTAAAGCCCAGCCCAATGGCAAAGCAAATATATCAGCCGAGATAAGTAGAAACCGATCTTTATTTGAACTACAGTTGGGAATGGTAGTGGCTTGTCCAAGAAAAAATCCCACTAGATAATCCGATCACATGGCTAAACCTGCTTCAGCAATTTCCAATGTGCATAAGACAATCATCCTTCAAGACATGAGAAATATCGATGGGAATGTATTTTCCAGCATTTCTTGGTTTGCTTCTAAAGAGGGAAGGCCATGAATTTTCTAATTTCGATTTTGCAGGAGGAGGAATGAGAGGATTTTTGGTGGACAAAGGGAAATTACTAGTCAATGGAAGGGGGTCTGGCGGTGAAGGAACTGCTTAAAACTAACGCAGGGCTCGAGGAAGCAGATGGGACAAGAGGGAGGAAAGAGGACAACACAGCATGCAAGAAAACACAGTGAAGGACAAAATTAAAAGAAAAAAATTAGGCACAAGGACACGAGGTCAAATATTTAGACACAAGAACACTTTCTAGTGTAAATGGGAAATAATAGTGGACACTTTTACATTCAAGTTCATGTATTTAAATTAGCTAATTATCTAAAACTTGAACTTACAATATAAATTCAGCTCGCTAATATATATTATTTGATCTAATTGTAAAAAACTGAGATGATGGTTTTGATGATAACAACCTTTGTTAATTATTATTATTATAAAATATATACCAATGCTTTTTCTAGGATATATATATATATATATATATATATATATATATATATACAGGATATATATGTAGGTTTGAGAATGATGGATGCACAGTACAAAGATTCAAAATTCAAGTCTATAAAGATGAAGAATTCAAGATTGAAGACTCATGAGAATTAAGAATTCTAGATATAAAGATAAGTATTAGAGTCTAGAATTATTTTTTGAAAAATCAGAATAGCACCACAATCTTTATTCTGGTTTCCTTATGGGATGGAACCCATATTTACCTTATAATGGGATGGAACCTATAATCCGACGAAACCCACAACCGATCTTGGTGGAAATCGAAGCTTGTCATGATGAAATACTCTGTAAGTAGGAAATCCAAAACTAAAATTTTAAAATTTCCTTTTTAGCTTCAAAACTCTTCTTAACTTTTATTCTCAATTGATTTGAAAATAACTTCCTGTTTAAAATATCCTGAAAAATTCAAAAGAAAAAAACCTAACTTCCTGCTAAAACATCTTAGTTTTGAAATCTCAAGCTTCTTGTATTTTTGTTTTTATGGTTTTATATAAGTTTTAATATCACTTTTATACTTAAGTTTTAATTTTCTTATAAGCATATTTATAGTTTAATATCTTAAGTTTTAGTATTATTATATTTATATTTATAAGATTTAATATCACTTTTATATATTATAAATGTAGGTTTTAAATTTATATTATTACTATATTATATTAGTTAATAATATAGGAAAATAGTATGTTCAAACTCCATAGTCACCTTGATTTATTTAAACATTATTTCCACTGTTTTTAAAATTTTAGGTAGTGTTTGGTTTACCATTTTAAGTTTTGGGTTTTCGTCCATACAAAAATGCGCACAACGCATGTAAATAATGGAAAACAACAATTTTAGAAAACAAAGTTAACACATAAAATAAAAAACAACTTTTATCCATTTTTCATGTTTTGAGAAATGACAGAAATATGGAGACCAAATCCTCATTTCATGATTGCTACATCCCCTTCGCGGTCCCCTCCATCTTGCTTTCATTCTACCATTCCTCCTTCTACACCTTTAAAGTTTTGTAATTAATTTTGAAAACTAAAAACCCAAAACTCATTTTTAACCAAACATACCATTAAATTTCAAAAATATAAGGGGATGTCGACATGAGGGATAGGGCATGTCGACATGGTGACCTTTATTTTCAAAATTCAATTTTCGAAAGAAGTGTCTATTCATTTAAATTTTTTCCCTGAAAGGATATGACTGGTTATACCCTGTAATACCCATCTAAATTCATAAATTTTAACTAACTTTTCATTAACCTCTTCTCTCTTTTTCTTCTATCTATTTACACTCTTAAATTTCAAGTTTCCATAATCAAACTCTGCCGAAATTTAGAGAGAATCAAACCAAAACTTTTCTAGTTTGATTATCTACTGCTCTCTCTCTCTCTCTAAAAGATCCAAGTGTTTTCAGAGTTATAAGAGTATTTGTAATCAGAGGTCGAAAGATCAAAGTCCTATCGAGTCTCTCTACCAAACTGTCACTGAAAAGGTGTGGTTTTATCCCACTCAAATGAACTAGGTGTGGTTGTAGCCTATTCAAAACAACTGGATATGATTGTAGCCCGTAAATAAATCAGGTGATCTTGTAGCCTGGTTAAATCAAGAGAGCTCCATGTGCTCGTAAGCAGTTAGGGGTGGACTTCGTGGCCCTTGATACCGAGGATTGTAAGATTGGATATTATTTGAAAATAAATATGCACAACCCAGAGTTGTGTGCGACTAGATGTAGGGTAACTCCAAACCAGTATAAAATCATGATGTTTTATTTCCTTTACTGCTTTTACTTATTATTTGCATCAGTGATTGGTTCTGTGTCTGGTTTGTATTTGTGATTTGCATTTGATTCTATTAAATTCAAAGAGATTTCAAAAAATGTCATAAATTCCATTAAATGCTATTCATCCCCTATCTAGTGTTAAGTTATCCTTAGGATATGTGATCCGCATCTCCTAGCAATTGGTATCAGAGCGAGGTTTTTAAAGTTTTCATAATTAGATTTTTTGAAAAAAAATTAATGGCAATTTTTGATAAAATTATTAACACTGTTTTTGTTTGGATATGTCACAGAATCATCATGATGTTGTTGTTTAAAATTACATTTAGTTATTTTTAAAAGTCATTTGATTCTTTAAAAAGTTGCGTTGTTTTTGCAAGAGACAAGTTATGTCAGACAATAGGTTAAATGACATCGAGATGATCATCCATCTATCAAGAAAAACAAATGGATATGTAATTGACAATCTACAATGAAATGGTGGTTAAAATGTCCATTCATTCAAAATTCAAATTCAAGTACAAATGCAAGGAAAAAGAGAAAGTAGGTCAGTGGAAGAGAAGTCAATAGCATTCAACAAAATAACCAAGAATTTAACTTCATCCTCTAGTAACGAAGCTAAAGAGATGAACAATTCAAATATGTGCTTTACTATTGTTTATGACTCAGATGATATTGAAAATTGGATATAAAAATAAGTACGCATTTATATTACTTCGGTTGAAATTACTTGTTTGAATGATTATTTGATTTCTTGTTTTCTTTGTTTGAAATTTCTTGATTTTTTAAAATTCCAAATTCACCATTTTGAATTTTAATTTAAAATTCAAAAATAATATTATTTTAATAATATTTTACATATTGTTATTTTAGTATTATTATATTTAAAATTATCCTAGAATTATATAGATTATAATATAGGATATATATATGCATATAGTTAGGTGCAGAAATTTTTCTCTTTTAGAATTTTAGATATTTTGGTTCATCTATTGATACACCATAGTATACATATCAATATACCAAATTTTTTAAAAGTATTTTCTTATTAGATTTAAATTTCACTACTCTTTGCTTTGATTTTAAAAAAAATTGAAAGGACATCTTCTTAGAAAGTGTCAGTTCAAATTCTAGTTATTAATTTAGTATTGTCTACTTATTTGCTTATATTTTGTTCCGAAATATATATACTGAAAGTATATAAATCTATATAAATATATAGTACATAAATATGTTAATATAGTATATAAGAACTTGAAAAAACATTTTTTAACTCAAACGTTTGATATTTTATAGAATATAAATGTATATATCTTTTTTAAACATATAGTTTAACTTATATATTTTTCATATATAATTTTATAAAATACTCAGGGTTACATTATCATAAATATTGTTTGTAACTCAATACTCATTTTGATTTATTATTTTGATTAGATTTATAATACTTGTATATTTAATTTAATATCTTGGTTTAACAAATTAGTTTTCATGTCTTAAGTATATAATTTACAATATATGAAGCTATAATTTTATAGTTTACTTTAAATTACGATATTTCATCAAGAATAATTTTGTTATAATTACAGAGTTTATATTATCATTTTTTTATAATTGTTTTATCAGAACTTACTTTAAATTTAAAGTTTCGACCTAATAAGTGTTAGTTATATTTTTCCTTTGCAGATTAGTATATTTTAGTTTTCTGAAGTTTAAATTTATAAACTAATTTATACTAAATGATTGATACTTAAAAAATTGGAATAATAAATATATTTTTTAAATACATATATATATATCTCATTATAATACATGTCTAAATTTTTTTATGTATCTTAATATCATTAACTTTAATATATTATATATATAGTTATGAATATATGTTTATATCATAATAATTTATAAATTTTATTTTCTTCCTTTTACAAGATCTTCAATATTTACTATATTATTTTTTAAAAGGAATTCCACTACAATTATTCAAAACATATTTTAAATTCATATTTATCGACAATAATTTGAATATTGATTTCTGGCTACTATTTGTCATGAGTATGTTATAACATCATTGATTACCATTAAACTCTTGTCTTCACTACCCTTCCAATCTCATTCAGTAGTAACCTTAATCTAAGTCTAGGAATTCGTGTATATTTCCTTTGTTTGATTGAAATAATTTATAATAAAACTATATATATATATATATATATATATATATATGCATGATTATTAGATAATGCTTATCACTAAAGATTACACTTTGAATATCTCTTACCGAAATACATATCATCGTCATCAAATCATTCTACATATCACTGTTTTTAATTCAGTTTCATAGTATCATTATACATCCCATTTCAAATCACACTTCATGTAACAACCCAAGATTCTAACTGAGTTGAATAGAATTTCAATGGTATGATCTGAGTTATCTATGTATAAAAATAAAAATTTTAAGATTTAAATACAGATTTCTATAAGTTTTATATTTTGATTTGTCAAGTAATTGGTCTTGTTTTATAGTTGAATAAGAAGTTATTTTAGTTATGTTGACAAAAAAAAATTATTAGTTAAGAATATTTTTATATTTCATAAATTTTGATTTAATAAGTTTCGTATTTGGGTTAATAAATACTTGCCCTTGTTTATAAATATAGTTTTGATAAAAGAAAATTTATCTTAAGGATATGTTTGATTATAAAATTTATTTTGTACAGATCTTATCTAATTTTCGATAACCTATACCAGTGTTAGTATAGGGATATGATTTGTTTTAAGGTACAGAAATGTCATATCTTCGTATAGAAAGATTATTTCAAGATATGGACTTTTATAAATATTTAAATTTCTACTTTGAATTTTATTTGATAACATAAATATATAATTTTAAATAATATGATAATTGGTGAAATGTGGATTTCTGGCAACTTTATAAAGACGGATTAAGTATTTAAATTTTACTTTGGTTAATTATATATTTTGTAGCATTATAATTCCATTATTTGAAAATATATACATTATATAATGTGATTGTATTTGTAAACATATACATTCATGTAGATAATTAGTTACACATATTTATGTTATAAAAGTGTAAAACCAGAATATTTACAAATAAATAAATTAATTTAATTTTGTAAGGCATGCATTGGTGGAAATTTTTTTAAATGCATATTTGTATCTATGCATGAGAACCTTGTGCCAAGTGGCTTAGTAGGCTGAGAAAATCTGGAGATTTAAATTTTAGAAAAAAAATCAAGAAAAAGGCATATGCAACTTTTGTTGTGATCATTTCTTCTTTGGAAACATAAGACTAGTCCAGTTCGCCACGCAACTCTCTGCCTTCATCATTTCGTTTACCCGTTAATACATTTGTTAATTTCCCCACTTGATTCTCGTGTCCACGTTCGTTTTCTCCCACTATAAAAGAATTGCAAAACCATCCTGCTCGTCTGCTCATCTTTACCATGTCCTCCTTCTTCTAAATCCGTGTTTCCCCTCCAAAGAACAGCTCTCGCAACTATCACCTTTCCCACTTCCATCCTCTTCCTTCTTGTTTATAGCTTCATCGCCCACCAATTCCGCTCCATCTTTCCCTCAGCTCCTCCACTCTTCCGCACCGTCCCATTCAGGACAGCTCACTCCTCTCCTGTCAACCCCATCTCCTCACCTTTTCACCTGTCAGCAACTTCCGAAGCACCAAGGGACCAGCTTCTCTCCCTTCAAAGTAGAACAACCAGTCCTCCTCAAACCGCAAGCCCAGTCCCTCTTCCACCCTGTCAGCCTTTTCTGATCACCGCTACCTTCGAGTTAGTCAGCACTTCCCGCTCGAGCCACTACTCCATTCATTCCACCCCCACTGTCCTAGCGTTTGCAAACCAACCCACACCTCAGTCCGACGCCAGCTACAGCCCAGACCCTATTTCATGTCGGGCGACTTCACTCTCCTCCCCCTTCTTCTCATTAGACAGCTGCCTTCCAGTTTGAACCCCACGCCAGCTTCAGCCACCGTCTATCGAGTCGAGCTCTACTTCCTTGCTTTCGGTTCATCTCCGTGTTGCCATCATCTTGCTTGGTGACCTGCATGCGCAAGTATTAAAGAAAGAAAAAAAATTCCAGGAAATCAAATCCACTCTTTCCGGTCGAGAAGAAAACAAGGCGTGATCCGTTTTCAATAAAAAGATCTGATCAGCGAAGAACAGAGCGAAATGCAAGTGAGAACACCATATTTAAAAGCTATATGGTTTTATATGCTGCATATCTTTATATATATGGTAATATCTGAGAATTTGTTGCATGCATGGTTGACTTTAAGTCGGGAAAATGACGCATAAATCCGTAGAACATATTGCCATCTATACGCGTTGGTGCTCTAACGCGTATGTACGAAATATTGTTGTATGCATTAGAATAGATGATATGTATTGAAAGTGTTGAGCGTCATTGAACATAACGCTTATGCGGAATTAAATGGTTATTTATTTGTTGTTGCCATGAATGTTCATGTTACTATATGATCGTATGGTATGGTTAAACTCGGTTGTATGGAAATGCACTCACCGTAGTTGCGGGTTTATGCAGAGAGATCAATTTAATTCTCCTTGCTATGATTTACCTTGAAATTTTAATCTTTGAGAAAATATAATTACTTGATATTCAACTATTTGAAGAAGAAAAAAAAAACATTGGAAAATAATGATTTTTAAATATTGATACTCAAATATAGACATTATGTGGGAGTGGATTTGAGGAGTTAAGTTTAAATATTTGAAATTATTTTTGAATGGTGAGCCAATTACATAAGTATGAACTTAATTTAACGCGTTGCATAGCAGCAGTTTGAAATATGGTTTTCCATTTTCAAATAAATATATCTTGGACAGTTTAAATCGAATTTACGTAAACAAGAAATGTTGAATTTTTATAGCTTCTGATTTGAAAAGAAATTTCAAAGTTCAACATACGATTTCAAGTTACGCAGACAGTTTGATGACCATAGGGAAAATCAAATAAAAGAGTTTTATTGAATTTTTAATGTTTGGAATTGATGACAAATCATGTTTTATTATCATTTTAAAATAATATGACTCAAATATTTAAGTTTTGGAAAAATCTATTTATTTAAATAATCAATTCAACACTTTTAGTAACATTTTAATATTATTTGTTTTAAGATTTATAAATAAAGAAAACAAGTTGATTTGTTTTGGACAAATGTGAAATTTATAAGGCAATAAAATATTTTCTTAAGTTGAAATTTAGGATGGTTAGTAAACCTTTTAGAACCTATTTGGAATATGAGTTGGATGAACTATCGCATCCGGAATCTAAACCAAGTTGGATTTAAAATGTTAGGAACGTATAGTAAGAACGAAGGTTTATGTTTTGAAATATAAGTTGAAATGAATTTTTTTGATTTTCAAGAAAGGTGAACGATTGTAAGTTATGAAATCTAAGCTAACTTTGATTTTTGAGAAATTAATAAGAGTAAGGAAGGAGATTTAAATCAGAACTACGCATATCCCATAACTATTGTTTAAAATTTGCGTTTATTTCTTGGGAAGACCGGGATCGAATATATATGTTCGAAATCATTCCAAGTAATAATACGACGTTGTTCGAGACTTGGTCAAGCGATGAGTGAAGACTGATGATCTTCGAATTGCTTGGGTTGATGGCCGCTGATGTCTCGGTTGTGCTGATCACCCAATACGAGTTATAAGTGGCATAAGGTCTGGGTATATTTGGAGATTTTCAGATTTTGTTCTGTTCAAACCCAGAACGGACTTGTAAGGATCGTGTGCCTGACATTGTAATTGACGGC
This sequence comes from Allium sativum, assembly GCA_030737875.1. Taxonomy (NCBI): domain Eukaryota; kingdom Viridiplantae; phylum Streptophyta; class Magnoliopsida; order Asparagales; family Amaryllidaceae; genus Allium; species Allium sativum. The sequence continues at coordinate 469,629,565 of CM060913.1, read as the reverse complement.
ATAACACTGATTTCTGTTGATATGTTGCTGGTTGTGACGTACGAGCTCAAAGTAGTTATGTAATGATGGAAATCAGTGGTAATGTTGTGAATGGACAATGTGACATACTTAAGACATGAAATGAGCTTGTATGATCAGGGCATTGCTTATCTAAGCATGCTCTGTGTATGACGTGACATCGACAAACCTCACACCCCGAATGATGAGAAATTGGCGGTTTGATTGTGTATATATTTATGGATCAGTGATGACCGCTGCAGCAGTGGGAAACCACTTATGACTTATGGAATAAGGTATGTTCGGGGGGCCGTGTCTGGTCGAAAACCGTTGATCTACCTCGCGATTTGTATTGGTGTCTGCGTCTGGATGAAAAACCCATGATTACATCTCGTTTGTGTTCTGATTGATCTTTCGTGATAGGAATCATCAAGTTGGAAACCAAATCTCCAATACGAGCCATACGATTTTGGTTTGTGCATATATATGGCGACATAACATTATGGGTATTATGCCGTCTAGGATTTATACATTTAATTGTGAAATTGTTTCCTGTAATAACCCGTAAAATGCGAGCCAGTTTGAAATTTTTATTTTGGCAATTTTGACGAATTTTGAATATTTAAAATGGATTATTTTAAATAATATCGACGAGAAATTTATTTTTGAATATAATTCTAACGTATATATTATATACGTCGTCGTTAGAATATAAATAATTATAAATAATTATAAATAGAATTGAAAATGGCGCGGTAGTTCGATAATTCGATTTCAAACTTCAATTGAATGTACCGGGTGCAAAACAATCCGGATTTTAGTGAAACCAAAAACAGTAGGATCTAATTGATAATATCTTTCCAACGAATCCGAAAAATCAAGATTTCTTAATGGGAACCAAAAGATATGTCCAGTTGAAAATTCTGAATAGTCGCTATGGAATTCAGGCCCTTAAAAATAGCCATTTTGCAAACGACCTCGGATTTCGACGAAACCACTTTTGTTGGGTCCGTGATGTCAAGTTATTGCTAGATTCCAAATTTCATAATTTTCTGAATCAATATGTGAGCGTGGCAAAGGAAAACGCGTTTGACCAGTTTCCGTTGATTTTAATCGACTGGAAAATGGCCATTTTTCTAACGGTCTCAGAATTCGACGAAACTAGTTTTGTTAGGACCGTATCATCAATACGAAGCTAGAAAATATTTTTATGGAATTTATAGAGTTAGTATGTGGCCCCGGTAATTTGAAATGTACGTTTAAAATTCAATATAGTGATTTAAATGTAAATTCAACGGAAACTGATTCAAACGATCGAATCAGCTTGCGATACATGTCCCATTGTGTTCAGGATGGGGGTGAAACGTTATGGATGACAGGCGGTGGGCCTCGTTACGAGGTCGTATGTAAAAGTCAACTATTAGCAAAAAAAAAAAATATCTCTTCCTCTCCTTTTATCAGCTGGCCCCCCCTCTTTTCATAATCGAAATAGAAAATAAAAAAATAAAAAAAGAAATCCCGCTCAGATCGGAGCAATCGTCTCCTCCGCCGCCGCTACAGGGGCGCCACCCTTCGCGCCCACCCGCGTTCTTCCTCCTTCCTTCGCCTGCAGCTCCTCTCCCTCCTCCATCCTTGTTGCGATCCATCTCCTCCCTCCAATGCGCTGTAGCCCCAAAACGACGAGAGCAAGATCGTCCCCCTCGTTTAGGTCGCCTCCGCCATTGATGAACCCTCCTCCTCCGCCTCCAAGTGGTAGCCACCCTCCCCCATCTCCTCCTCCCTCTGTTCGTACCCCCTCCGACCCCCCCTCCCCCGCAACTTCTGACGCAGCGAAACGACCCCTCCCCTCCCCCAACGTCAACTGTAAGTATTTATTTGAGTTTATTTTAAATAATTAGTTTAAAATAGTTAAGAGTAGGATTTTTACTTCGTTAAAAACATGATTTTTATATAGGTAGGGAGTAAAAATATGATTTTTATATTTTTTAAAGAATTAAAAATGTGATTTTTATATTTTTAAAGTATTAAAAATATAGTCTTTACTATATATAAGAGGTGAAAATGTGATTTTTGTTTATGTAGAGAAGTAAAAATATAATTTTTACATAATAGGAATATTAAAAATAGCATCTATATATGTGTAGAAGAATATGGATATTTTTAAATATGAAAAGACGATATTTTGAGATGAGTAGTGAAGTAAAAATATGATTTTTACTTCGAGAAAAAAATATAACTTTTATATTATAGAAAGGCAAACCTTTATTTGAAAAGACGAGATTTTTATAAATAAAAAGGTTTTAAAAGATTTGAATTTTGAAAAATAAAATGGTTTGAACTTTAAAAAGAAAAAGATTTGATCTTTAAAATAGAAAAGACGGAATTTTTATTAAGTAAAAGATGTAAGATATGATTTTTTATATTTTTAACAGAAATAAAAATATAATTTTTACATCATAGGAATATTAAAAATATAATCTTTATATATTGAATAGCGAAGTCAAAATATGATTTTTATATGTTGAACTTCGAAATAAAAATAGAAATTTTATATATTGAACTTCGAAATAAAAATATGATTTTTATATATTGAATAGCGAAGTCAAAATATGATTTTTATATGTTGAACTTCGAAATAAAAATAGAATTTTTATATATTGAACTTCGAAATAAAAATATGATTTTTATATATTGAATAGCGAAGTAAAAATTCGATTTTTACATATGTAGAGAATACGGGCGAAAGCGACAAAAAGGCGAGTTGGCGAAGATTTCCTGCATTAGAAGTGCCGTGGAGCTAGGATAGCTATCTGTGAGAATTTCTCACCTTTCAATTTCATTTCTATTTATATATATATACTAGGATGCAGACGGTGCTTTGTAGCACCCGACACAATCGTCCACAGACCATGGACTTGTTTGTTTGGTTGCATAGATTAGTTATATGATGTGATTTGAATTTGGTTGTTTGGTGATTTGATTGATGTGTGAATGGCGTGGGCCTTCACTAGACCGGGGATAAGGCTAGGCCTCGTCCCGTTTCTAGTATCGTGCCGTTATGCCGCCGAAATTTTCTAAAATATGTTAGAAAAATAAAAATATCATTTTATTTAAAGAATGAACTGAATAGAAATTCATATGTTAAAATGAAATGTTTTATCGTTAAAAATATAATTTTTAACGTGAAGTGAATAAATAAATATTCATTTACAAACCAGACGGTTTGTTTATGTACACTGATTTGAATGACATTGATTGGGACGATAAATTTTACACATCGCCCAACTGCACAAATAAAATCTGTGTTTGATTGTTTGAAACCCCACACGGGTGTTGGGATGAAATTTGAAGTTCACTCATCCTGATTGATTAAATATGTCGATCGATCGATTGACAGGCTGTTATAAGCGTTAGATATCTATATTTGATGCTTATACAGTGTAGTGCACTTTGGTTGATGGTTGATTATTTTTCAATGCTATTATATGTGTGTAATGTATGAAAATCCATATAATTAACTTTATATGGTAATTGATTGGGCCTCATTCCAATTTGAAAAATAAAGAATATTATAAAATAAAGGTTCATGTGTTGACAGTACTCATCCATTGAGATTGGTCATGTGTTGAACGAAATATTTTAGTAATAAAATTTACATCTTTATCAATATAAAATAAAGGTTCATGTGTTGACAGTACTCATCCATTGAGATTGGTCATGTGTTGAACGAAATATTTTAGTAATAAAATTTACATCTTTATCAATATAAAATAAAGGTTCATGTGTTGACAGTACTCATCTATTGAGATTGGTCATGTGTTGAACGAAATATTTTGAAAATAACAACTATTTTGAAATAGAAATATTTGAAATAGAATGTTTGAAAATAGAAATTTATGAAGCCGTGTTGATTAGTTTGACGCCATTTGGACGTGAACGATATTTATATCGATATATAACGATTTCGAAATGAATTGAATTGAAAACGATTTCGAAATGAATTGAATTGAAAACGATTTCGAAATGAATTGAATTGAAAACGATTTCGAAATGAATTGAATTGAAAACGATTTCGAAATGAATTGAATTGAAAACGATTTCGAAATGAATTGAATTGAAAACGATTTCGAAATGAATTGAATTGAAAACGATTTCGAAATTAATTGAATAGAAAACGAATTCAAATTGAATTAAAATGAATTCAAATTGAATTGAAATTTGAATTAAATAGAAATGAATTTTGAAACGAATTTATAAAGAAGAATTCAATTTTGCTTTGAATTGAAATGGAAGTTGAAATAGATTTTGAAACGAATTTAAAACTGTTTATATAATTCGTTTTTAAATAGAAATCGACGAAATATATTATATATATTATATATATAATATAATGGCCTGAATAGAACGCGCCGCGCCGCGGCAGTTCGCGAATTTCGACCATTGATTTCAAACGGACATTACGGGAGATCTGACCGTCGGATTCTCCTAAAACCGGAACCGTTGGGTTCGTATCGAAAAGAGCTTTCTAACAAATATTAGAAATTTGAAATCTAACGGTTGGATTTGGAATTATGTCCAAATCAAATTAGAAAAAGGTCGTTGTAAGTGCAGTTCGATGGCCATTGGTGGAAATCGACTGTACGGGCCTTGATAAAATTATTAAAAATAGTAATAATTTGTGTAAAATCATAAGAAATGATTTGTGAAGATTTGGGATGAAAAACTCCATATTTGAAAAGATAAAAATAGATTTTTATCGAAATGAACTAGTTTTGAACTAGAAATATAATTCTATTTATTTTAAAATAAATAAATTGAATTTGAAAAGGGTTTTAAAAATAACCAGAATTTCCAATGATTGCATTGGAGTGGATTTGAATCGAAATTGTCTTCGAAATATTTCGATGTTGGAATTCGTGATTATACAGGTGTTGTTATGGAAATTTGAAAGATATATTTATATCGTTATTTCCAATACGACATTTGTTAGTCGTAGAATTTGATATTGAATATAAGCCGATATATTTTCTATTCAGAGCCTTGTATTGAATATCAAATGTGATTTGGGGTTTGTCGTGAATGGTGTCTTCACTAACACTGTTCTTGAAGCCAGTTGAGAAAAAAAATTAAATCTTTTTATTTAGATTTAATGAAGTGTACCAATTAAACGATATTTAATTGGAATTGAATTGGTATTGATTTTTGGGTTTATCGTGAACAGTGTTTTAAATAACACTTGTTCTTTAACCCGATAATTAATGGAATGTGATTTTGAGTTTATCGTGAACCGTGTTTTAAATGACACTGATTCTTTAACCCAGTTAAAGATTAAAACTAAGTGGAGTTTTAATGAATCTTTAATTAGATTGAAATGATCGAAAATGGAGTATCACCAGTTTTGCTCCAGGCGATAGTCAAATCTTTAATTAGATTTGAACGTGAAATGGTAATTGAATTTACCGATAACACCGTGGTGTTAGATATGAAGTATTACCAGTTTTACTTCATGGGATGAATAGGTTGGGATTGGGAAATTAAAACAAATGATTACTTCAGCAAGTTTCGTAAATCCCGACTAGTTGAATCGAAATTCAAAAGTAGATTAAAGAATAAATTCAAGGAATTTATCTTTGATAAAATTAATGGGAATCTTTCCCTATGAATGTGAAATTTAGAAACTAACTGTCGGTTAGCCAAGCAGAATGGTTTTCTGGATATTGATCTGATGTTGGTTTCGGCCTTCGGGGTTAATATTTGGGGAATCATTCTCTTGATTAATTTGCGGTTAGTGACTGATGAATTGGAATGAGGCGTATGTTGTGTTTGTGTAGCACTTTTATAAAATATACGCGAGTTATTCGGAAAGACCGGGTTTATCCCATTCTGAATAACTGATACGACGATAAGTCGAAGATGAAGACGGTGGTCGAAGACCGGAAGTCTTCACGTCGTTTGGGTGATTACTGATGATCTTGATTGGGCTGTACACCCAAGAAGATGGAAACAGTTAGTGATCGTCCAGACGTACTTGGGGATCGATGGATATGCGGGGTACTAGGTGCCTCCGGTTTCGTTCAGACCCAGAACAGACTTGTAAATGGACTGTGTGTCTGACATTGGATTTTAGTCCGTGTGATTGATCCCTATTAAATATATATCTGTTTGGCGGCGGAGAATTTATTCTCTTGCTTAACGCCCTTCTCTGAGACGTACGAGCTCAGGGGTTATATATTGATGGATATCAAACGCATGGAGTGAATTGCCTGTGTGGCATGCCTAAGTGGCAATTGATCGAGGCTTCTGTTGAAAAGCAAAGTCTTGTGGTGATGATCAAAGCGAGGCCTTTGTGGCGTAGCTTTGTGTAACGTTGATTCGCGAGCTTCACACCCGGTATGAACCAAAAACGGGAGACGGACCTCAGGGAGGACTTGCGTTTCTTTCTAGCTAAAAGTGGCGTCAGTGGTTTTACACGCCCTGACGAGTTTGACTTATGTGGTTGTTGCTGTTGCGAGGCGCCTCGGTTTGATCGGACGATCCGGGTCCGATGGAGTCATTCGTTGGCTCGTTTGCGCCCCAAAGGGCGGGGAGACGTATTGTTCAGGCATAATAATCCACATCGGTGGACCGACCCTGATGATCCAGGGGGCAGTTGCAGCTGTTCCTGAGACATGGTAGGCTAGATTGTCTCGAATCGGTAGAGGACGATCCCTGGCCTCGGTTCATAGACGGAAATCCAATTTCCAAATACGTGACATTTGCGGTTTTAATTGTAAAACTAGTATGGCGACATGATATATGGTACCCATGCCGCCTATGATTGATACTTATGATTTGAAGTTGTTTTATACACTATGCACTTATTATAGTATCAAATAATCTGTTTTAAACGTATCAAGCATTCTTTGGCTGTTATAAGGGAAAACCCTATCCCCCGGCTTGCGTTGCATTGTATGATAGGACCTGGGTCTTATAACAGCTTCATTTTTCTTTATTTAGCATTGCGCTGTTTGTTTTATGCACTGGTATTCTTGGGAGGAAACCCGTTCCGTGTTATACGGCGTGGTCCCTTGATTTACCTAATGATTTAAAATAAAGATTAATAACTGTTTTAGTTCTCACACCAGTCCCATGACTGACCTGGAGTTTATTGTTTTAACCTAAACTCTGGGTGCCCTTATTTTGACACGGGCAGCTAGTAGTTTTGGTTTTGCAGATTTATATTCACAGGATCCTGGTTTACTGCTGGAATGATATCCGGAAAGCTTTGTATCCGTATATCTCTTCTAGTTGTGTATTGTATTATTTTCCGCTGCTATGTATTTAAATGTAATTTAAATCTCTGATATTTCTGTGTAATATTCATTTATACTCTGTATATCCTTGTAATATGATGCATTGTTGTAATATACAATGAAATATTCTTCTGTATGCGTTCTGTTTTGTCATGTTCTCAAACGATAGGGCGTTTCAAACGGTCTGGGTCGGTTTAGCGACTGGTTCGGACCGAGCGAAATTCTTTGCCGTCACAGTTGGTATCAGAGCTTTGGTTTACAAAGCAGAGAACAAGGCACATTAGAACCATACGAAAGAATTCATCAGATGTTGGGTTAGTAATATCCAATGGGAATGACTCGTTAGAGATGGGATCAGTGGTAATCCTAGAACGAGTGTGAAGAGTATATTTTTAAAATGAAAACAATTTTTGTTTTGAAAATTTAAATCAATTATTCGTATTTGATTATTTATTTATATTGAGTTGGACAGTCCAGTATATAAAGATTTTGCGTATACGTCTGATCCGCGTGTATTCAAAGTTTTAATATACTGGATAGATATAGAATCACACTCTAGTCGTCCGGAGATGATTCAGATGATGAGGCCTCATCATCAGTGTTTATATTCGAGTGACGAAAGTGAGATTTCTATATATTTCCTATTGACTGGTGTGAGAACCAAAATTAGATAGGGCCTATTGTTGTGATTTGGCATCAAAAATTTGATTTTTGTATATGTATCAAAATTATGAATTTGAAACTCTAATTCACTAATTGATTGATGTTTGTGTTGTTTGTTTAATTGTTTGATAATTTTGAACCACTACGCCTAATTGTATCAAATAATGAATTGTATTAAAATTGGTCGCATTTGCTTGCATATACATATACTTATATTGAACAGGTCATAGCAAGGAGGCTAGAGCCAGAGAATAAAATTTGTTTGCCCGACAAATAGGTACATGTTTACTACATAATTTACTGTTTTGTTTGGGTGATGATGATTTTATGAGCCTATTGGCTAGCCGCTTGGCTTTTTCTTTTTCTTTTTGTGATCTGAAGGACCGGGGAAGCTATTTGAAATTCCTCGATGCTCCCATTGCAGGGGAGGTTATGGCGAAATTTTTCGAAAATTTAGGGTGTTAGCCAAATTTTTGAAATTTTGAAAATTCTCAGAAACTAAAGAGTTGGAGAATGGAAGCCTGATCGAGCGTAGAGTTGATTAATAAAACCACTTTCGACTTTGTTCCTTTTCGGGGACGAAAAGTTTTAAGTGGGGGAGATTGTAATAACCCGTAAAATGCGAGCCAGTTTGAAATTTTTATTTTGGCAATTTTGACGAACTTTGAATATTTAAAATGGATTATTTTAAATAATATCGACGAGAAATTTATTTTTGAATATAATTCTAACGTATATATTATATACGTCGTCGTTAGAATATAAATAATTATAAATAGAATTGAAAATGGCGCGGTAGTTCGATAATTCGATTTCAAACTTCAATTGAATGTACCGGGTGCAAAACAATCCGGATTTTAGTGAAACCAAAAACAGTAGGATCTAATTGATAATATCTTTCCAACGAATCCGAAAAATCAAGATTTCTTAATGGGAACCAAAAGATATGTCCAGTTGAAAATTCTGAATAGTCGCTATGGAATTCAGGCCCTTAAAAATAGCCATTTTGCAAACGACCTCGGATTTCGACGAAACCACTTTTGTTGGGTCCGTGATGTCAAGTTATTGCTAGATTCCAAATTTCATAATTTTCCGAATCAATATGGGAGCGTGGCAAAGGAAAACGCGTTTGACCAGTTTCCGTTGATTTTAATCGACTGGAAAATGGCCATTTTTCTAACGGTCTCAGAATTCGACGAAACTAGTTTTGTTAGGACCGTATCGTCAATACGAAGCTAGAAAATATTTTTATGGAATTTATAGAGTTAGTATGTGGCCCCGGTAATTTGAAATGTACGTTTAAAATTCAATATAGTGATTTAAATGTAAATTCAACGGAAACTGATTCAAACGATCGAATCAGCTTGCGATACATGTCCCATTGTGTTCAGGATGGGGGTGAAACGTTATGGACGACAGGCGGTGTGCCTCGTTACGAGGTCGTATGTAAAAGTCAACTATTAGCAAAAAAAAAAAACTCTTCCTCTCCTTTTATCAGCTGCCCCCCCCCTCTTTTCATAATCGAAATAGAAAAAAAAAAAAGAAATCCCGCTCAGATCGGAGCAATCGCCTCCTCCGCCGCCGCTACAGGGGCGCCACCCTTCGCGCCCACCCGCGTTCTTCCTCCTTCCTTCGCCTGCAGCTCCTCTCCCTCCTCCATCCTTGTTGCGATCCATCTCCTCCCTCCAATGCGCTGTAGCCCCAAAACGACGAGAGCAAGATCGTCCCCCTCGTTCAGGTCGCCTCCGCCATTGATGAACCCTCCTCCTCCGCCTCCAAGTGGTAGCCACCCTCCCCCATCTCCTCCTCCCTCTGTTCGTACCCCCTCCGACCCCCCCTCCCCCGCAACTTCTGACGCAGCGAAACGACCCCTCCCCTCCCCCAACGTCAACTGTAAGTATTTATTTGAGTTTATTTTAAATAATTAGTTTAAAATAGTTAAGAGTAGGATTTTTACTTCGTTAAAAACATGATTTTTATATAGGTAGGGAGTAAAAATATGATTTTTATATTTTTAAAGAATTAAAAATGTGATTTTTATATTTTTAAAGTATTAAAAATATAGTCTTTACTATATAGAAGAGGTGAAAATGTGATTTTTGTTTATGTAGAGAAGTAAAAATATAATTTTTACATAATAGGAATATTAAAAATAGCATCTATATATGTGTAGAAGAATATGGATATTTTTAAATATGAAAAGACGATATTTTGAGATGAGTAGTGAAGTAAAAATATGATTTTTACTTCGAGAAAAAAATATAACTTTTATATTATAGAAAGGCAAACCTTTATTTGAAAAGACGAGATTTTTATAAATAAAAAGGTTTTAAAAGATTTGAATTTTGAAAAATAAAATGGTTTGAACTTTAAAAAGAAAAAGATTTGATCTTTAAAATAGAAAAGACGGAATTTTTATTAAGTAAAAGATGTAAGATATGATTTTTATATTTTTAACAGAAATAAAAATATAATTTTTACATCATAGGAATATTAAAAATATAATCTTTATATATTGAATAGCGAAGTCAAAATATGATTTTTATATGTTGAACTTCGAAATAAAAATAGAAATTTTATATATTGAACTTCGAAATAAAAATATGATTTTTATATATTGAATAGCGAAGTCAAAATATGATTTTTATATGTTGAACTTCGAAATAAAAATAGAATTTTTATATATTGAACTTCAAAATAAAAATATGATTTTTATATATTGAATAGCGAAGTAAAAATTCGATTTTTACATATGTAGAGAATACGGGCGAAAGCGACAAAAAGGCGAGTTGGCGAAGATTTCCTGCATTAGAAGTGCCGTGGAGCTAGGAAAGCTATCTGTGAGAATTTCTCACCTTTCAATTTCATTTCTATTTATATATATATACTAGGATGCAGACGGTGCTTAGTAGCACCCGACACAATTGTCCACAGACCATGGACTTGTTTGTTTGGTTGCATAGATTAGTTATATGATGTGATTTGAATTTGGTTGTTTGGTGATTTGATTGATGTGTGAATGGCGTGGGCCTTCACTAGACCGGGGATAAGGCTAGGCCTTGTCCCGTTTCTAGTATCGTGCCGTTATGCCGCTGAAATTTTCTAAAATATGTTAGAAAAATAAAAATATCATTTTATTTAAAGAATGAACTGAATAGAAATTCATATGTTAAAATGAAATGTTTTATCGTTAAAAATATATTTTTTAACGTGAAGTGAATAAATAAATATTCATTTACAAACCAGACGGTTTGTTTATGTACACTGATTTGAATGACATTGATTGGGACGATAAATTTTACACATCGCCCAACTGCACAAATAAAATCTGTGTTTGATTGTTTGAAACCCCACACGGGTGTTGGGATGAAATTTGAAGTTCACTCATCCTGATTGATTAAATATGTCGATCGATCGATTGACAGGCTGTTATAAGCGTTAGATATCTATATTTGATGCTTATACAGTGTAGTGCACTTTGGTTGATGGTTGATTATTTTTCAATGCTATTATATGTGTGTAATGTATGAAAATCCATATAATTAACTTTATATGGTAATTGATTGGGCCTCATTCCAATTTGAAAAATAAAGAATATTATAAAATAAAGGTTCATGTGTTGACAGTACTCATCCATTGAGATTGGTCATGTGTTGAACGAAATATTTTAGTAATAAAATTTACATCTTTATCAATATAAAATAAAGGTTCATGTGTTGACAGTACTCATCCATTGAGATTGGTCATGTGTTGAACGAAATATTTTAGTAATAAAATTTACATCTTTATCAATATAAAATAAAGGTTCATGTGTTGTCAGTACTCATCTATTGAGATTGGTCATGTGTTGAACGAAATATTTTGAAAATAACAACTATTTTGAAATAGAAATATTTGAAATAGAATGTTTGAAAATAGAAATTTATGAAGCCGTGTTGATTAGTTTGACGCCATTTGGACGTGAACGATATTTATATCGATATATAACGATTTCGAAATGAATTGAATTGAATTGAAAACGATTTCGAAATGAATTGAATTGAAAACGATTTCGAAATGAATTGAATTGAAAACGATTTCGAAATGAATTGAATTGAAAACGATTTCGAAATGAATTGAATTGAAAACGATTTCGAAATGAATTGAATTGAAAACGATTTCGAAATGAATTGAATTGAAAACGATTTCGAAATGAATTGAATAGAAAACGAATTCAAATTGAATTAAAATGAATTCAAATTGAATTGAAATTTGAATTGAATAGAAATGAATTTTGAAACGAATTTATAAAGAAGAATTCAATTTTGCTTTGAATTGAAATGGAAGTTGAAATAGATTTTGAAACGAATTTAAAACTGTTTATATAATTCGTTTTTAAATAGAAATCGACGAAATATATTATATATATTATATATATAATATAATGGCCTGAATAGAACGCGCCGCGCCGCGGCAGTTCGCGAATTTCGACCATTGATTTCAAACGGACATTACGGGAGATCTGACCGTCGGATTCTCCTAAAACCGGAACCGTTGGGTTTGTATCGAAAAGAGCTTTCTAACGAATATTAGAAATTTGAAATCTAACGGTTGGATTTGGAATTATGTCCAAATCAAATTAGAAAAAGGTCGCTGTAAGTGCAGTTCGATGGCCATTGGTGGAAATTGACTGTACGGGCCTTGATAAAATTATTAAAAATAGTAATAATTTGTGTAAAATCATAAGAAATGATTTGTGAAGATTTGGGATGAAAAACTCCATATTTGAAAAGATAAAAATAGATTTTTATCGAAATGAACTAGTTTTGAACTAGAAATATAATTCTATTTATTTTAAAATAAATAAATTGAATTTGAAAAGGGTTTTAAAAATAACCAGAATTTCCAATGATTGCATTGGAGTGGATTTGAATCGAAATTGTCTTCGGAATATTTCGATGTTGGAATTCGTGATTATACAGGTATTGTTATGGAAATTTGAAAGATATATTTATATCGTTATTTCCAATACGACATTTGTTAGTCGTAGAATTTGATATTGAATATAAGCCAATATATTTTCTATTCAGAGCCTTGTATTGAATATCAAATGTGATTTGGGGTTTGTCGTGAATGGTGTCTTCACTAACACTGTTCTTGAAGCCAGTTGAGAAAAAAAATTAAATCTTTTTATTTAGATTTAATGAAGTGTACCAATTAAACGATATTTAATTGGAATTGAATTGGTATTGATTTTTCGGTTTATCGTGAACAGTGTTTTAAATAACACTTGTTCTTTAACCCGATAATTAATGGAATCTGATTTTGGGTTTATCGTGAACCGTGTTTTAAATGACACTGATTCTTTAACCCAGTTAAAGATTAAAACTAAGTGGAGTTTTAATGAATCTTTAATTAGATTGAAATGATCGAAAATGGAGTATCACCAGTTTTGCTCCAGGCGATAGTCAAATCTTTAATTAGATTTGAACGTGAAATGGTAATTGAATTTACCGATAACACCGTGGTGTTAGATATGAAGTATTACCAGTTTTACTTCATGGGATGAATAGGTTGGGATTGGGAAATTAAAACAAATGATTACTTCAGTAAGTTTCGTAAATCCCGACTAGTTGAATCGAAATTCAAAAGTAGATTAAAGAATAAATTCAAGGAATTTATCTTTGATAAAATTAATGGGAATCTTTCCCTATGAATGTGAAATTTAGAAACTAACTGTCGGTTAGCCAAGCAGAATGGTTTTCTGGATATTGATCTGATGTTGGTTTCGGCCTTCGGGGTTAATATTTGGGGAATCATTCTCTTGATTAATTTGTGGTTAGTGACTGATGAATTGGAATGAGGCGTATGTTGTGTTTGTGTAGCACTTTTATAAAATATACGCGAGTTATTCGGAAAGACCGGGTTTATCCCATTCTGAATAACTGATACGACGATAAGTCGAAGATGAAGACGGTGGTCGAAGACCGGAAGTCTTCACGTCGTTTGGGTGATTACTGATGATCTTGATTGGGCTGTACACCCAAGAAGATGGAAACAGTTAGTGATCGTCCAGACGTACTTGGGGATCGATGGATATGCGGGGTACTAGGTGCCTCCGGTTTCGTTCAGACCCAGAACGGACTTGTAAATGGACTGTGTGTCTGACATTGGATTTTAGTCCGTGTGATTGATCCCTATTAAATATATATCTGTTTGGCGGCGGAGAATTTATTCTCTTGCTTAACGCCCTTCTCTGAGACGTACGAGCTCAGGGGTTATATATTGATGGATATCAAACGAATGGAGTGAATTGCCTGTGTGGCATGCCTAAGTGGCAATTGATCGAGGCTTCTGTTGAAAAGCAAAGTCTTGTGGTGATGATCAAAGCGAGGCCTTTGTGGCGTAGCTTTGTGTAACGTTGATTCGCGAGCTTCACACCCGGTATGAACCAAAAACGGGAGACGGACCTCAGGGAGGACTTGCGTTTCTTTCTAGCTAAAAGTGGCGTCAGTGGTTTTACACGCCCTGACGAGTTTGACTTATGTGGTTGTTGCTGTTGCGAGGCGCCTCGGTTTGATCGGACGATCCGGGTCCGATGGAGTCATTCGTTGGCTCGTTTGCGCCCCAAAGGGCGGGGAGACGTATTGTTCAGGCATAATAATCCACATCGGTGGACCGGCCCTGACGATCCAGGGGGCAGTTGCGGCTGTTCCTGAGACATGGTAGGCTAGATTGTCTCGAATCGGTAGAGGACGATCCCTGGCCTCGGTTCATAGACGGAAATCCAATTTCCAAATACGTGACATTTGCGGTTTTAATTGTAAAACTAGTATGGTGACATGATATATGGTACCCATGCCGCCTATGATTGATACTTATGATTTGAAGTTGTTTTATACACTATGCACTTATTATAGTATCAAATAATCTGTTTTAAACGTATCAAGCATTCTTTGGCTGTTATAAGGGAAAACCCTATCCCCCGGCTTGCGTTGCATTGTATGATAGGACCTGGGTCTTATAACAGCTTCATTTTTCTTTATTTAGCATTGCGCTGTTTGTTTTATGCACTGGTATTCTTGGGAGGAAACCCGTTCCGTGTTATACGGCGTGGTCCCTTGATTTACCTAATGATTTAAAATAAAGATTAATAACTGTTTTAGTTCTCACACCAGTCCCATGACTGACCTGGAGTTTATTGTTTTAACCTAAACTCTGGGTGCCCTTATTTTGACACGGGCAGCTAGTAGTTTGGGTTTTGCAGATTTATATTCACAGGATCCTGGTTTACTGCTGGAATGATATCCGGAAAGCTTTGTATCCGTATATCTCTTCTAGTTGTGTATTGTATTATTTTATGCTGCTATGTATTTAAATGTAATTTAAATCTCTGATATTTCTGTGTAATATTCATTTATACTCTGTATATCCTTGTAATCTGATGCATTGTTGTAATATACAATGAAATATTCTTCTGTATGCGTTCTGTTTTGTCATGTTCTCAAACGATAGGGCGTTTCGAACGGTCTGGGTCGGTTTAGCGACTGGTTCGAACCGAGCGAAATTCTTTGCCGTCACATTTCCACACTATATTTAGTACTGAAAAGAAGATTTTTCGTATGAAAACATGTTTGGTTATCATAAGATAAACTCGCTCATCTGGTGTGCGCTTGCATTGTGTGATGTGGGACGAGCTTATGATAGCCTCATTTTTCCAAAGTCATTGCGAATTTTGTGCATGGGAAGTCACATGGAGTAAACCCGTTCCGCATTAGCGGCGTGGTCCGGTGAATTTCCCAACTTTAAATAAATCCTGTAAACAACTGTTTTATGTTCTCACACCAGTCCCATGACTGACCTGGAGTTTATTGTTCCTTCCTAAACTCTGGGTGCCCAATAATTTTTCACGGGCAGTCGGAGTTTAGTTTACAGTTACAGATCGTTAGAGCTGGACTTGGAGCGCTTTCTGAGATTAAAGTTCAAGCTAGGATTTGGAGCTTCCGCTATTTCATATGATTTCTACCGTTGAGAGTACATTTACTTTCCTTCTACTGTATATGTTGTAACTCTGAATATTTGATGTAACTCTGATGTAATATTGTGTTATGCAATAAAAGTTCTATTACTTGTTCAATATATGTCTGTACCCATAACAATTCGTCTTTACGAACGGTTCAAGTTGGTTTGATTACCGGCGAAAAATCGGGCAAAAAAAGATGGGTCGTTACAAGTGGTATCAGAGCCAGGTTATACAAAGCTATAGGGTACGACATATTTTGAATGAAAGATAGAACCCATCAGAGTTATGATATCTCGTTAGAGATAGGGTTAGAAATGCCCTAGAACAAGATTTTTGAATATTTCGTTGAGAGAGCGTATCGAAAAAAAAATATTGATCATCTTGAACTAGGTAAATGACTTTAGAGCAACTATTTTGAAATGCAACTTTTAAAAGGTAAATTTTCTAATAATTATTCGATGTTCCGCTTGGACTACCAGTATATTTGAAGAGTTCAAATATATGCATGGCCGGCGTGTGTATGAATCTTATACATACTAGGTATATATATAAAATCATGCTCTAGCGCTCGAGAATGATTCTGTTGAGGTCTGCAGCATCATCGGTATCCATACCGAGTTGCGGAAGTAGGATGACTATATGATTCCAGTCGAGACGTTGGGAAAATACTATTTCAACAAATGTTTGCAAATAATAATAAATACTGTATACGGTTATGAATATCTAGTGAATAAATATGGAATTATAAACTAGTTAAGTGAACAAGAAAATAATGTAACCTTTTTGAAATCTTAGGTTACCCCTGAAACCACAGTGGAATTTTGGATGACACCAAAGCAAGCAAAGAGGGCACTGGCTCGAAGGGAAGAAGAAGAGGTAGAAAAACTGAGAAAGCTTAGTAAGCTCCAGTGCTTTAGGTGCTTTAGAGATGGACATTTTGCAGTTAACTGCCCAAATAAGTCTAAAAAGAAGGAGAAAGTTGTTCGAAAGAATATACGTTGTTTCAAGTGTAAGAGATTTGGACATTTTAGGAATAAGTGTCCTAAGAAAAAGAAAGAAATTAAGGAACCTGCAATGGAAAGGAAGTGTCATAGATGCAGAATGGTAGGGCATGTAGTTCGGGATTGCCCAGTAAAGAAGGGAGTAGTAGCGCCATCGCAAACTGTAGTGCAAGGAAGTAAATCATTCAATCCATGAAGTTAATTCTAAGAGTAGTAAAAGGCCAAGAAGTGAATGAAGTAGGATCAAAAACCTAGAATGAATGAATGTATGAATACCTGTATTAATGGAAGTCTTAGTTGTTAATTTATTTATCAAAAATGCAGTGTTTCAAACTATCATTTGAAGTTATAAGAATTTTAGGTTTTGGATTTAAATTGATATAATTTCCGGGTTTGAGACCAAAATCTTGGGTAATGCAAACATGAAATTTAAAGTTTGAAATAATGAAATAACTTTAATTGGAATTCGATCTAAATGAGTAAAGAGGATTTTTAAAGTAGAAGCAAGTCTATGGAAACTCAAACAGTAAAAGATTTGAATTACATAAGAATCGAATGCAAGTGTATGGATTAAATGTGTTTTCTAAAGGAATTTTGTACTAGCTCATAATGGTTGGATAGTTTAAAATTAATTCTTAAATTTGAGATGTTGGATGAACGTGAGTGAATATTTGACAAACTTTAATAGGATAACTTGAAATTGCTGGATCTGCATTGGAACCTATGTAAAGGATATTAACAAATTGGAAAGGGTAGTGATTTTGGACAACAATAAATAGAAATCTTTAGCATGTTTTGAATACTTGGAAGATTTGAGGTAGGATTTAAATTTGAACCTAAGAACCATTGGTATAGTAATGATCCTTTGATTTATAATAAATAGGAATGACATATAGAAATCTGTATAATTTTTTTATTTAATAATGAATTTGGATGTTTTCTAAGCTTAGATTTTCTTTTGTCTAGGGTGACCGATCCCTTAGAATAAGGCAGTCTCAGTCTAGTAATGGCAGCAGTAGCAGTTCAGAGTCTGACTCAGATAGTTCCAGTAGCTCGAGCGGCCTTGAGTTAGATCCACAGCAAAGGGAGTATTTGAAGAGATTAGCAAGTATTCCTGGCCCACTGATTGTAGACCAGATGACGGGTGCTGCGGCCGTAGACTATTTTGGAGTTAACGTTCCACCAGGGATTGATGACGCTACAGTAGAGGCTGTATGGCAGCAGATCCTCAACGAGAGAGACCGGCACCTAACAGGCCATGAAGCGATACCGGATCTCTTTGGTTTAGTCTTGGACCCGGCATTAGTTGAGAGATTCGAGGAGATGCTTTACGCAGAACAACCAGGAGTCCCTGAGGCAGGAAATGATGAGCTCAACGATGTCGCAGAGGATGTAGAGCAACCGGGGGTTATAGTCGAGAACGAACCACTACCAGAGGCAGGGGCCGAGGGACATGGCGAGGTTGCAGAGGAGGTGGAGCAGCCTCTACACATGGATGAAGTGGTAGCCGACGAAGAGAACATGGAAGCTGGAGATGATATGATAGTGGATGACGACGATGGTTTTCCAGTTGATGAGGTTTTAGAGTTGGTTGAGCAGCCCATAGATGAGGCTGAGGGAGGTTTTGTGGTTGAGGAGGGTGACTTTATAGCAGATGATGAAGAAGAATTTGAGGATGATGATTTTATGGTTGAAGACGAGGAAGAATTCGTGGATTGGGAGGAGCCTTTCGCAGATGAGGAGCCCGAAGAGATTAGTTTGCCTGGTCCATCGGATGATGGATCAGATACGTCTGATGATTAGAAAGGCGATGGATATTGACCTTGTATATATAGTAGGTATGTTATCTTAAGTGCTTAGGCGCACTAGGATATTTTGGAACTAGTAAGGTTTCGAAGGACTAGTACCTAGGTGGGTATACCTTTTGTGACTATATGTTTTGGACTACCTCATGTACGTGACACGTACTCAGGTAGGGATAGTGACATCTTTTGTATGTTGACTCGATTGTATGATCTATTGGATGGTTATGATATGTATGTTTCATGTGGTAATATTTGTCTGTTTATTCTAGTACCTTGGAATATGTTTCCAAACTGTGAAAGGGGTTTTGGTTAAATCATACGCGTTTAAGAGTTTTCATTTCCTTTTCGAGGACGAAAAGTCGTAAGGGGGGGTGAATGTAACAACCCAAGATTCTAACTGAGTTGAACAGAATTTCAATGGTATGATCTGAGTTATCTATGTATAAAAATAAAATTTTTAAGATTTAAATACATATTTCTATAAGTTTTATATTTTGATTTGTCAAGTAATTGGTCTTGTTTTATAGTTGAATAAGAAGTTATTTTAGTTATGTTGACAAAAAAAATTATTAGTTAAGAATATTTTTATATTTCATAAATTTTGATTTAATAAGTTTCGTATTTGGGTTAATAAATACTTGCCCTTGTTTATAAATATAGTTTTGATAAAAGAAAATTTATCTTAAGGATATGTTTGATTATAAAATTTATTTTGTACAGATCTTATCTAATTTTCGATAACCTATACCAGTGTTAATATAGGGATACGATTTGTTTTAAGGTACAGAGATGTCATATCTTCGTATAGAAAGATTATTTCAAGATATGGACTTTTATAAATATTTAAATTTCTACTTTGAATTTTATTTGATAACATAAATATATAATTTTAAATAATATGATAATTGGTGAAATGTGGATTTCTGGCAACTTTATAAAGACGGATTAAGTATTTAAATTTTACTTTGGTTAATTATATATTTTGTAGCATTATAATTCCAATATTTTAAAATATATACATTATATAATGTGATTGTATTTGTAAACATATACATTCATGTAGATAATTAGTTACACATATTTATGTTATAAAAGTGTAAAACCAGAATATTTACAAATAAATAAATTAATTTAATTTTGTAAGGCATGCATTGGTGGAAATTTTTTTAAATGCATATTTGTATCTATGCATGAGAACCTTGTGCCAAGTGGCTTAGTAGGCTGAGAAAATCTGGAGATTTAAATTTTAGAAAAAAAAATCAAGAAAAAGGTATACGCAGCTTTTGTTGTGATCATTTCTTCTTTGGAAACATAAGACTAGTCCAGTTCGCCACGCAACTCTCTGCCTTCATCATTTCGTTTACCCGTTAATACATTTGTTAATTTCCCCACTTGATTCTCGTGTCCACGTTCGTTTTCTCCCACTATAAAAGAATTGCAAAACCATCCTGCTCGTCTGCTCATCTTTACCCTGTCTTCCTTCTTCTAAATCCGTGTTTCCCCTCCAAAGAACAGCTCTCGCAACCATCACCTTTCCCACTTCCATCCTCTTCCTTCTTGTTTATAGCTTCATCGCCCACCAATTCCGCTCCATCTTTCCCTCAGCTCCTCCACTCTTCCGCACCGTCCCATTCAGGACAGCTCACTCCTCTCCTGTCAACCCCATCTCCTCACCTTTTCACCTGTCAGCAACTTCCGAAGCACCAAGGGACCAGCTTCTCTCCCTTCAAAGTAGAACAACCAGTCCTCCTCAAACCGCAAGCCCAGTCCCTCTTCCACCCTGTCAGCCTTTTCTGATCACCGCTACCTTCGGGTTAGTCAGCACTTCCCGCTCGAGCCACTACTCCATTCATTCCACCCCCACTGTCCTAGCGTTTGCAAACCAACCCACACCTCAGTCCGACGCCAGCTACAGCCCAGACCCTATTTCCTGTCGGGCGACTTCACTCTCCTCCCCCTTCTTCTCATTAGACAGCCGCCTTCCAGTTTGAACCCCACGCCAGCTTCAGCCACCGTCTATCCAAGTCGAGCTCTACTTCCTTGCTTTCGGTTCATCTCCGTGTTGCCGTCATCTTGCTTGGTGACCTGCACGCGCAAGTATTAAAGAAAGAAAAAAATATCCAGAAAATCAAATCCACTCTTTCCGGTCGAGAAGAAAACAAGACGTGATCCGTTTTCAATAAAAAGATATGATCAGCGAAGAACAGAGCGAAATGCAGGTGAGAACACCGTATTTAAAAGCTATATGGTTTTATATGCTGCATATCTTTATATATATGTGGTAATATCTGAGAATTTGTTGCATGCATGGTTGACATTAAGTCGGGAAAATGACGCATAAATCTGTAGAACATATTGCCATCTATACGCGTTGGTGCTCTAACGCGTATGTACGAAATATTGTTGTATGCATTAGAATAGATGATATGTATTGAAAGTATTGAGCGTCACTGAACATAACGCTTATGCGGAATTAAATGGTTATTTATTTGTTGTTGCCATGAATGTTCATGTTACTATATGATCGTATGGTATGGTTAAATTCGGTTGTATGGAAATGCACTCATCGTAGTTGCGGGTTTATGCGGAGAGATCAATTTAATCCTCCTTGCTATGATTTACCTTGAAATTTTAAGCTTTGAGAAAATATAGTTACTTGATATTCAACTATTTGAAGAAGAAAAAAAAACATTGGAAAGTAATGATTTTAAAATATTGATACTCAAATATAGACATTATGTGGGAGTGGATTTGAGGAGTTAAGTTTAAATATTTGAAATTATTTTTGAATGGTAAGCCAATTACATAAGTATGAACTTAATTTAACGCGTTGCGTAGCAGCAGTTTGAAATATGGTTTTCCATTTTCAAATAAATATATCTTGGACAGTTTAAATCGAATTTACGTAAACAAGAAATGTTGAATTTTTATAGCTTCTGATTTGAAAAGAAATTTCAAAGTTCAACATACGATTTCAAGTTGCGCAGACAGTTTGATGACCATAGGGAAAATCAAATAAAAGAGTTTTATTGAATTTTTAATGTTTGGAATTGATGACAAATCATGTTTTATTATCATTTTAAAATAATATGACTTAAATATTTAAGTTTTGGAAAAATCTATTTATTTAAATAATCAATTCAACACTTTTAGTAACATTTTAATATTATTTGTTTTAAGATTTATAAATAAAGAAAACAAGTTGATTTGTTTTGGACAAATGTGAAATTTATAAGGCAATAAAATATTTTCTTAAGTTGAAATTTAGGATGGTTAGTAAACCTTTTAGAACCTATTTGGAATATGAGTTGGATGAACTATCGCATCCGGAATCTAAACCAAGTTGGATTTAAAATGTTAGGAACGTATAGTAAGAACGAAGGTTTATGTTTTGAAATATAAGTTGAAATGAATTTTTTTGATTTTCAAGAAAGGTGAACGATTGTAAGTTATGAAATCTAAGCTAACTTTGATTTTTGAGAAATTAATAAGTGTAAGGAAGGATATTTAAATCAGAACTACGCATATCCCATAACTATTGTTTAAAATTTGCGTTTATTTCTTGGGAAGACCGGGATCGAATATATATGTTCGAAACCATTCCAAGTAATAATACGACGTTGTTCGAGACTTGGTCAAGCGACGAGTGAAGACTGATGATCTTCGAATTGCTTGGGTTGATGGCCGCTGATGTCTCGGTTGTGCTGCTCACCCAATACGAGTTATAAGTGGCATAAGGTCTGGGTATATTTGGAGATTTTCAGATTTTGTTCTGTTCAAACCCAGAATGGACTTGTAAGGATCGTGTGCCTGACATCGTAATTGACGGCATAACACTGATTTCTGTTGATATGTTGCTGGTTGTGACGTACGAGCTCAAAGTAGTTATGTAATGATGGAAATCAGTGGTAATGTTGTGAATGGACAATGTGACATACTTAAGATATGAAATGAGCTTGTATGATCAGGGCATTGCTTATCTAAGCATGCTCTGTGTATGACGTGACATCGACAAACTTCACACCCCGAATGATGAGAAACTGGCGGTTTGATTGTGTATATATTTATGGATTGATGATGACCGCTGCAGCAGTGGGAAACCACTTATGACTTATGGAATAAGGTATGTTCGGGGGGCCGTGTCCGGTCGAAAACCATTGATCTACCTCGCGATTTGTATTGGTGTCCGCGTCTGGATGAAAAACCCATGATTACATCTCGTTTGTGTTCTGATTGATCTTTCGTGCTAGGAATCATCAAGTTGGAAACCAAATCTCCAATACGAGCCATACGATTTTGGTTTGTGCATATATATGGCGACATAACATTATGGGTATTATGCCGTCTAGGATTTATACATTTAATTGTGAAATATTTTCCACACTGTATTTAGTACTGAAAAGAAGATTTTTCGTATGAAAACATGTTTGGTTATCATAAGATAAATTCGCTCATCTGGTGTGCGCTTGCATTGTGTGTTGTCGGACGAGCTTATGATAGCCTCATTTTTCCAAAGTCATTGCGAATTTTGTGCACGGGAAGTCACATTGAGTAAACCCGTTCCGCATTAGCGGCGTGATCCGGTGAATTTCCCAACTTTAAATAAATCCTGTAAACAACTGTTTTATGTTCTCACACCAGTCCCATGACTGACTTGGAGTTTATTGTTCCTTCCTAAACTCTGGGTGCCCAATAATTTTTCACGGGCAGTCGGAGTTTAGTTTACAGTTATAGATCGTTAGAGCTGGACTTGGAGCGCTTTCTAAGATTAAAGTTCAAGCTAGGATTTGGAGCTTCCGCTATTTCATATGATTTCTACCGTTGAGAGTACATTTACTTTTCTTCCACTGTATATGTTGTAACTCTGAATATTTGATGTAACTCTGATGTAATATTGTGTTATGCAATAAAAGTTCTATTACTTGTTCAATATATGTCTGTACCCATAACAATTCGTCTTTATGAACGGTTCAAGTTGGTTTGATTACCGGCGAAAAATCGGGCAAAAAAAGATGGGTCGTTACACTTCATTTTCAAAAATTACAATGCATGCCTAACTAAAATCATTTACATCACAAGTTACACTTCATTCTATATATCATCTTATATTGCTTTGCATATGACATACATTTCATACTGCATACATTGCATTACATATTAACTTTAACTCCATGCATAACAAGTGTATTGTATGAGGAGTTTTGTATTGTTGTCTTAATAAGGTATAAGATTATTAATTAAATATTTACTTTGATTTGATTATCTTGTTTGGCTTGATTGATTGATTGATTGATTGATTTGACTTGTTTGTCTTGATCGAGTAAATTTGTTTATTTGACATGATTGGATTTGATGTGTGTGTTGATTGGTTATAGTTCAATCACTATATCTTCTTATTAAGTTTTACGATGTTAGTTTAAAAGAGGGTTTTTGAGTGCTATAGTATATAAGATAAAGGGAGTTACATAGTTTAAGATAGGTATAGTTTTAGGATAATTTTTTTTGGAATGTTTTTGTTGATGACAAAGGGAGAGAAGTTGTAAAATAGTTGGCTTAGAATAAAGGGGAGCTAGTATAGTAAGGGGAGTAATCAGGGTAAGAGGGAGTATAAGAAGAATTAGAAGTATGGTGAGTATATTTTATAAACAATGGTTGTCATCATTAAACAAGGGGAGATTCTAAAGAACTAAGATGATAGTTTTGATGAAAACAATCTTCGTTAACTATTATCTCTTCTACTAATAAGGTAAAATCTTTACACTGATAAGGTAACTATAAATCAATTCAGCAGATGCCCAAATATTTTGATCGTGTTTCCCAAAACAATACACCGCTGATTCCAATCGGTTTCTTTCCTAATCCACTTCTCTTTCCTTCTTTAGTCGATCTTCAAGATGTGAACTGGTTCTTTCCCATAATTAAATATCTCAACTTCAGGTTTGTCTAAATTTAATTTGGTCCTTTTGTGTTTTTAGTTTCTATATTTATTAAATGCTCACATGTATGAGTATATTTTGATGTTTCTATTCTCGCCCAATTAGTTTTAGATTACTATGCATTTTTGTACTGAGTTGCTTTTAGGGTTTATTACGCTATAGGACTTTAATGTGAAAGAAAATGTCATTCTCAATTATGTTTCACTGTCTCTTTCATTATTAACTATATTAGGAATATGACAAAATTTCTAATCGGGCTTGTTTTTGAAACAATTCCGCGTTTAGGGATGATTTTCAAACTTATTACCAAACAGGGCTTGTTTGTGCACAATCGGCAGCCAACTCAGCAGTTTTCTAACTGCTACGACAGGGCGCAACTATGAGTTGCGCCCAGAAATATGTTTTGTTAGGTGCAAATCTTACTTGTGCTGAAAAGTTGGACTTTTTTTTCTGCAAATGAAAAAGAGTTGGACACTTTCCAACTTTGACAACTAGTACATGCGGCACTTTCCAATTTTTGTTTTTAGCGCAAGTGCCAACTAATAGTTGCATCTGGTAAGGACAGCTGAATTTTTTTTTGGATGCAATTATGAGTTGCGCCCAACCGAGACAGTTATATTTTTGCTGACTGTGCTACTGCTTGTACACAAACAAGCCCCGTTTGGTAACAAGTCCGAAAATCAGCCCTGAACGCGAAATAGTTTTTAAAACAAGCCTCGAAAGAATTTTATCCTTAGTACCATATTACTATAATAAGCGGTTAATTCTTACAAAAAAATGGCATCCTGGTTTGAAACTAACTCGGGAATCTCTTCACTCTTTACCTCTTTGGATACGCCTTCCTAATTTAGACTTAGATTTCTGGACTGTGGAGTCTATAAGTAGGATTGCATCTTTATTAGGCCACCCTCTAAAATTAGATAATGTTACTGAAAGTGTAGGTCGAATCTCTTATGCTAGGATATTGGTTGAAGTAAATTTTGATTTTTAATTTCCTGATGTCATTCCTATTCAATGTTATAATGGGGATATTGTTTGGCAAAGAGTTGTATATGAATGGGTTCCTTCGATATGTTCTAATTGCAAGATTTTTGGACATACTAGTGATGTGTGGAAAGCAATCAAAATCTGGGCTCCTAAAAACAATAATTTAGATACACGGAGCGGAATAGAGATTGATGATAATGGAAAAAATCTGAATAAGTATAGTTCTGAATTGGTAGAGAATGGTATGTTATTGAAAAGTAACAATTAATCTGGAAAAGATTGCAGAGAGAAGGGTGGGGTATTAGGTATATCATGTGGTCTTGACGAGGGAAATATTGTTAGTAAAGTTAATCCTCTTAATAAGTTAGATGTTGCTATTGTATATGAGTAGAATAAAAGAGATAATAGTGAATTGGCAGCTGAAAATAGCAAAGCAGATCCTGCAAATATGGCTACAGATTATATTGCTTATATGCAGGATAATAGTGAACAAGACAAAGTTAATGGTAATATTATGGGAAATTCCGAAGTTAGTGATAAAGATGTTGGTATGGTAGAAACAGAGGAGTATAATGGGCTGAATGATAGAGATGAATCAGGAGACAAGGATATATTCATTGATGAGTCAGATAGCTCTTCCAGTAGTTACAAGAGAAGGAGAACCAAATTTAAATCAAATAAGTTAAAAGGAGGTAGTTAGGTTATATATGAGGAACCTTTGGTGGAGACTAATCCTGAATGGGTGAAATTAGACTCTCAGTATCAAACAAGATCAAAAGCTAAGAAGTCAAGGAAGAAGGTTACTCCCCGGGTGGTGTTAAGAATGGAGAAATTTCTAAAAAAATGATCTTTGTCTGGCTTCTGATTGCATTGCAGTCTTGAAGTTTTTGGGTTTGATCTTCTTTGTCTTTGGTTGGAGATATGGCTTTATTTTCTATTGCAGTTGAAGTGTTGCGTGATTTGCCTGATTTGGTTAGCTTTCTTCTTGTTGTGTGGATGTGTCCTTGCCTCGCCTGATATGTTTTGGTTGGGTTTGTATTATGTTTTGCTGCTGCCCTTCGATTTGATAACTCTGTAGTTATTGGTTGGCTTATCCTCTCAATGACTTGGTTTGCAGTTAGGCTTGTTAGCCTGGGTTTTGTTTGTTGTAATGTCTGTTTTGTTAGTGGTGTTGACTACTATGTCTTTATTTTGTTTTATCTTAGTCGTGGTAGTCCCGTTCATATCTGTTGATGGTCCATGGGTTGAGCTGGTTTTAAGTTTTGTTTGTATAGTATTCATTGTGTTGGTAGGCTTTATTTGTTACTAGGTCTTCCGATCCTATGCACTCTTTTATTTGTATTATAAGTACCCTTCTTTCTATAAAAAAAATCATTGCAAATTTCTTGTATGAATGTTTGGGCATGAGAGTTTGGTGTTATGAGTTGCTTAGGTGAGTTATAGAAGCCTCATTTGCATGTATATAACATCATAGCCTTCGGACATTGGACGATATCATTTCGAACATGTTTTCTAGGCCAAAATGTAAAAAATTTGGGGTTTAACAGCCGTTCGGCCATTAATGGCCAAGCAAAAGGCCTTTCCTCGGCCATTAATTGTCGAATAGAGAAAAAAAATTAAAATTTTAAAACGATCATAACTTTTTCATACGAACTCGGAATTCAGCAAAACAAGATGCGTTGGAACCACATCGATGAGAGCTTTTCAATGAAACTAATTTGGGGTGATTTGGAGCTTATGATAATATTTGGTGGAGATAAACATCCGTAGTAAACAATCGAATGTTTATCGTTTTTCAACGATTTCAAAACCGATCAAGGTGAGAACTCTCTAACTCAAACTATTTGTGCAGTTATTTATTTTTATAACTAAGTATATATTTATTGCCTGTGATTGCAATATTTGTTTGATAATTGATGGATGTTTACAGTTTTAATGTTATTATTATTAAACTGTAGATAAATTCACATGGATTGTGATTTAAACCCCACACAGGTATTGGGACGATAATTTTACACATTGCCCAAGTATGCAAATAATGATCATTGGATGTTGATTGAAAAACCCACACGGTCTGGGGATGATAATAATTCGCACATATCCCTTGTATTTAGTTGTATGTCATATTGATTGACAGACTGTTATAAGCACTATTTAATTGTTTAATGCTTATGCAGTTGCAAATTGCACTCTGGATGTGAATTGAATGTTAATAGTTGTTTATCACTATTGTTGAAAAAATGCGATGTATGAAATCCATATAACTAAAATTATATGGTAGTTGGTTGAATCTCACTTCAATCCGGAACTAAACAAATATTTTAATATAGTATTCAGTTAATTGTTTAAGTTTAGTTTTGATGCCCGATTTTGGATGGACACGAAAATATTAAAATTGACTGAATAGTGACATGTGCAATTTTAGAGATAAACGACTGAAATGAGTTTTCAAAGATGAATATATATATATTATATATATATAATTTAGAATAATGGTTTTAATACAACCAGAATTTTCCAACGTATGAATTGGAAAGGATTTGAATGGAAATAATCTCCGGAGTATTTCGATATTGGATTCCATGATTATACGGATATCGTTGAGGAATTTGGAAGATATAGATATCGTTATTCCCAATACGATATCTGTTGGTTTCAGAATTTGATATTGAATATAAGTCGACATGATTTCTATTCAAATCCTTGTATTTAATATCAAAAGGGATTTTGGGTTTGTCATGAATGGTGTCTTTAATAACACTCTTCTTAAACCAAATGAGAAGAACATAAATCTTTTAACAAAATATAATGAAGTTTTCCAATAAACAAATATAATTGGAATTAAAGGGTATTTGATTTTGGGTTCGCTGTGAACTGTGTTTTAAATGACACTAGTTCTTAAACCCAATTAACCGTGAAGATATTTTTTGGAGTTTATAAATCTTTTAACTAAGATTTATAGGAATTTTCCAAAGTAAAATTTTCTAATTTAATATATTAAATTGGAATTGAGTGGTACTCAAATTTAGTGATAATCAAAATGAGCTTCTGTGAAGGAAGACCGCTACTATATGTGGAATTTAAAAGGCCTTTCCGTTATTCCACCTATAGTATTAGTTTGATATGGAAATTAATATCGATTACATTCTGCTATATGTTCATGAAGGTTCCATAGTAAATGGAAGATGATTTTGGGTTTATCGTGAATTGTGTTTTAAATGGCATTGGTTCTTTAACCCAGTTAAAGGCAAGACTAATTTCATAAAGTTGAACAATCATTAAGTAATGATTCTTGAGATCAAAATGAAACTAGATTTTTAATGAATCTTTAAGTAGATTAAAGTGAATAAGGTAATTAAATTTACCGAATTCAAGAAATGTTCGAGAATGGAGTACCACCAGTTTTACTCGATGCGTTAATTAAATCTTTAAATAGATTTGAGCATTAAGTGATAATTGAATTTACCGATAACACAATGGGTGTTCGATATGGAGTACTACCAGTTTTGTTGCATGGGATGAATAGGTTGGGATTGGGATAGTAAAATGAATGATTACTTTAATAAGGCTCGCTAATCCCGACTAGTTAATAAACCTTAATTTGGGTTAAGTTGAGAAAAGATATTATAAAATCTTTTGAAATGATTTCCAAGAATTTTGAATAAAAGAATATTCTGGATTGGATTGAGGCGTGTAATGTGTTTTTATAGCACTTGATTACAAGATACGCGAGTTATTTGAAAAGACTGGGTTTAACCCATTCTGAATAACCGATACGACGATTTAAAGTTGAAGTTATTGAAGATGGTGGTTGACGACTGGCGATCTTCACACCGAATAGATTATTACTAATGCCCTAGATTTTGGTAGCTTCCATGAAGGGGTTATAGTGGTAGTGGTTCGGATGTACTTGTTGATTGTCCAGATGTGCAAGGACCTCTCTTCGGTATTGGACATATGGGATGAGGAATAAGGTGCCTTCAGTTTTGTTCAGACCCAGAACGGACTTGCAAATGGATTGTATGTCTGACATTGTAATCTCTTTGTTGCATTCGTTGATCTCTACTAAATATATATTTGTTCGGTGGTGGAGAATTTATTATGTTGCTTAACACCTTCTTTGAGACGTACGAGCTTAGAGGTTATATATTGGTAAAAGTTAATGATATGGTATGAATGATAATGTGGCATGTTGAGTTACAGTGATCCAAGATTTTGTTGAAAAGCAGAGCTTGGTGGATGATGATCAAAGCATAGCTTTAATATAGTGCAGCTTTATGTAGCGTTAGTTCGCGAGCCTCGCGCACTGGTATGATGATAAACTGATGGTTAGATCAGTATACTTTCGACATGAGGATGAGCAACCTACGGGCTGAAGATAACAACTTTTAGGGTCGTTATGGATTCGGTTGTGCTGGGTGTGGTCGCTCCACACCTAGTAGGGATAGGGCTTATACCTGATTCCTAGAAGGATAGAGTAAGCATGTATTCCAATGACCTCAACTTAAGCCGTAGTGATACTTGTTTCCTGGATATAGTGCAGATGTGTGTTACGGTTTTTTCCAATGACCTGGACTTAAGCCGTTGAGTATTACACTACGTGATCGATCTTTCGAATCAGTAGCCATCATGATGGAAATCCAACTCCCAAATACAAGCTTTACGGTTTTAGTTGTATACCCCTATGGTGACATAATAGGATGGGGTATTATGCCGTCTAGGATTGATACATTTATTTTTAAAATTGATTTTTGTATTATGCACTTATAGTAATAAAAGATAAATTTCACGTATCAAGCTTATTTGGCTATTGTAAGGTAAAACTCCATTCTATGGCTTGCGTTGCACTGTGTGGTGGGACCTGAGTCTAATAATAGCTTCATTGTTATTTCTTTAGCATTGCGAATTATGTTTTAAGATATTCATGTGGAGTAAATCCGTTCCGTGTCATACGACGTGATCCCGTGATTTAACTAACTTTAAAATAAAGTTTAATAACTGTTTTTAGTTTTCACACCAGTCCCATGAACCTGGAGTTTATTGTTTTTGCCTAAACTCTGGATGCCCATAATTTTCTCACGAGCAGCTAGTAGTTTAGGTTTTGTAGATATTCTATTTTACAGGATCCTGGATTATGGCTGGAGTTATGCTCTGGATTATTTTACAGTCTTCCGCTTATTACATTTATTTATTATATTTCTGTTGTGTATTATTTATTCGTACCCTGATATTCTGTACTCTGATGTAAAATTGTTGTAATAAGAAATGAAATGTTCTTTTGTGTTCAGTTCTAATGTGTTGTATTCCCATAACAATTTGAGGATTTCTGACTTTTGGATCGAACTTGTGTGGTTTATGGTCGATTCGAAGGGTGGAAATTTTCGGGTTGTTACAGGTGGTATAAGAGCTTTAGTTTACAAAGCTTAGGAATACAACGCATTAGAACGAGTTGAAAGAATTCATCAGAGTTAGGATTAGCAATATCCTATAAGAATAACTCATTAGCGTTGGGATCAGTAGTATACCAGAATGAGTGGCTCATTAGATATAGGGCTAGTAATGCCCTAAAATGAGTTGGAAGAGTATTGTATATATACATAATAAAATGAATTTTTGTGTGTGTGTGTGTATATTCGAAAATGGAATTGATTTTGAAAAGATCATATTTTGAGTGCAAAAAGAAATATGATTTGAAAATATATGGATAACCTACCTAATTATTTGTAATATGATTTCGACCGTTATATTGACATCGAGGTTGGACTGTCGGGTATAAGAAGATTTTGATATATACGTTTGACCGATGTATATACGAAGTCTTGAATATGCTGGATTGATATAGAATCACATTCGAGTCATTTGAGGATGATTCTGTTGATGACCTAGGCATCATCAGTGTTTATTTTTGAGTTTCGAAAGTAGTATGACAATATAATTCCAATCAAAATGTCGAAATACACCTAAACTAATTTAAGTAAGTATTTGGAAATGATTTGAATTTTAAATTTAACTTATATTAGCTAAATAGATTGAAAAGATTAAATTCAAATCAAGATATTTGTTAATATAATAATATTAGCCCGTTTGATAAAACCCTAAAATATTATATAGGATATGGATGACTATGGCATATCTGGAACTGAATTCTGGATGACTCCAAAACAAGCAAGAAAGGCTCACCAGCAAACAGAAAAAGAAAGGGAATTGGACCTAGGAAAATGCTTGGGTGTTTATTGTCATAAATGCAGAAAAGAAAAACATTATGCAGTTTGGTGTCCTGAGAAAAAGAAGAACAAGAAGAAAGAGATAAGATTGGACATAGTTTGTTTTAAGCGCAAACAGAAGGGCCATTTTGTATATAAGTGTCCGAAAGTAAAGAAGAAACCCAAAATTCTAGGAAAGGAAAAGAAGTGCTTCCGATGTAAAGAAGTAGGACATATAGTCCAGAAATGCCCGTTAAATGGGATAGATAAGAAGTCCAAAGGAAAGGAGTTATCTACTTTGAAAATGTCAAGTTAAGAAAGAACGATATCTAGGACATTAAGTTCTAATATAATGAACTAGGATTTTGGATGTATGTATGTATGTATATGTAGATGATTGTATGAATGTATGGATATATATATGATATGATGCTTTTTGGTTTAAAAATGTATTGGTATTGTATAATATAATTAATGTAAGTAAAATATTAAATTGCTTGAATTTAACATCAGTATTGAATCAATTTGAAATTAGTTGAAGTTGGGTATACATATAAATTTATGTATTGTGCAGGTTATTGTGTAGAAGCTACGAAGAGGAATAAAATTGTATGCCCGACAAATAGGTACATGATTACTACATCGATTGGATTTGATGATTTTATGAGCCGCTTGGCTAACCGCTTGGCCTTTGGATTTTTTTCTTTTGGTATATGAGAGCCTGTAGAGGCCATTTATAGTTGTACCGATCAACCCGTACAAAAGTGGTTATGGAGAAATTTTTCAAAAATTTAAGGCGGTTGCCAAATTTTGAGAAATAAGAAGGTTCTTAAAAACTGAAAAGTCGAAGAACTTGAGTTAAGCGAAGGTTGAGTTGGATAAGTAAACGACCTTCAGTTCATTCTTCCTTCCCGAGGACAAAAAGATTTCAAGTGGGGGAGATTGTAATAAACCATATTTTTGGAACCAATTTAAAATTTATTTTTAATTCATTTTCATAGAAATTAAGTATTGCAGGTGAATTATTTTGAGAATAAAGCACTTAAAATTTATTTTAATTGAAGTTTGAACGTATAAATTTAAATCTTAATTAAAACGAGCTTGAATTGGCGTGGTAGTTCAAAAATTCGATTTAAAACTTTGAATGAATGTATATAATCAATATAAATCAGAATTGGATAAAACAAGAAACATTGGAATATTTTGAATTGTAATTTTCTAACGAATGCAAGAAATTGAGTTTTCACTTTATAAATTGTAAGTTATGTCTGAATTAAAATTTAGAATAGTCGCTATGGAATTTATATATTTTTTTAATATTATATATAGCCCTTAAAAATAGCTATTTTGAAAACGACTTTCGTTTTCGACGAAACCACTTCCATTGGGTTCATAATGTTGTTTGTGACTTTTAAAACTATAAATATCGATACCTTTGGAGTTGGAGAAATTTGGTTTCTTTCGTTTGGTGTATGACCAAAATATCACTTTTTACATAAGGACGAATTTGGACTCCAAACCATTTCCATTGAGTTCAAAATGTCATTTACGTATTCGAAAACTATAAACTTCGATGTATTCACCTTGGTTGGGTCTTAGTTGGCTAAGCCTAGCCCACTTACTTAAGTGACCCATCAGCCCTTCCTCCTTCATTCACTTCCTTACTTCAAAGAAATTAGAAAATGGGGAATGGGAAATAGAAATTCCTAAGCTAGGTTTTGCAATTAGAAGCTCAAATCAAGAGGAATTCAAGTGTAGAAACTTGGGTAAGCTTCTCCATCTTCTCCAACTCCATTCTTCTTCAATTTCTTATGATTTCCTAAATCTAACTTCTAAGAAATTTGTGCATTATCGCTTAAATTGAAGATTTGTGAGTAGAAGAGAGGTTGTTCTAGCTTGTCATTGGATCGATTTCTTGCTTCTAACCATCCAAGGTGAGAGCTTTGTGAGTAGTCCATAAACCCACATTTATGCCACAAGCTTATAGCATGTATGCGACACCTCACGTCCGTTAATGTCACTCATTAAGAGAATGCATTAAGTTTCATGAAGAGTTATAGGTAAACAGAAACAGAAATATTACAAGATAGATATAAAATAGCAGCGAAAGTTAAAATTTTATTAATGCAGAAAACATAACATCATGGTTCAAAACTTCATAGGCCTGAAAATACATAAACCCAGTACATCATCTTAAAATTTCCGTCTTGTACTTAAAACATCAGAGTACGGTAATAAAAGAAACATAATTCCCTAAACAAAAACATAGCCATAGTAGAAAGGATAAAGCTCGAGCAATACATTTGAGCAGCTCCAAGCAGAATCCTGTTCAAGTTTGAGTATTCCCACCCTGGAACCTGGGGGGAGGGGGGGAGGGAGGGGGAACGGAAGAGAAAGAAGAGGAAACAAAATGGTTCAGACATAAAGTCTGGCAAGTCCATTTACATTTAGCAGATAAATAAGTAGAAGTATCATGATAGGCATATAAAGTGAATAAGAGAGATAACATCATAAAAGGCAGGTATAACAAGGTAAGCATGATAACATGATAGAGTATACTACGCTTCTTTAATGATTTCTCTGCATCAATACCAATGTCTTGTTAACAAAATGATCCCCAATAAGTATAAGATGGTTTAGGTGTACTTCCTGTGAGAGGTTTTCACCCCATACAATTAGCAGGCAGCCCAACATACCGGAGTTACCCCTAAGGGTATTAACGGGCTCCCCAACATATCTATTTGCTGCCCTAATCGATTGGATCACTACTCCGTGGATACCCTGTGCTGGCCCCACAGTAGGGTGTATAACTTCCTAAAGTGGCAACCCTTCGTTTTTAGGATGTGCACAACCATATCTACTGGTGTCACGACGTCTAAACCTCCTCTGCCGGACCCATGCACGCACATGACTCCGTCGGAATGTGTCGCCCATACCGTCCCCTACTTTGGATCTCATATAATCAGCCCAATAAGTGTGCCCCGACTCTGACCTAGTTCGGAGTACTCGTTTGATACCTATATATGGGTTACTGACTGAAACGAGTCCCACACACAAGATGATACAAGCTTCCCCCTACACTTGCATCCTCACTAGATTTTCCACAGGTTATGTCATACCAGAGTAAAAAATTGCATAACCATACAGGGTAAGTTTGTGGGCCTATATATATAAATATTACCCACCCACCCAAGATTTACTTAACCCACCCACTGTTTCAAACAAGCTTACTTAACCCCTACTCAAGTTATATGTTCATACAATCCCTATGGAATCAACTAGGTTAAGTATTCCAATCAATTACCATATTCATTTATGGTTATAATGTTCTAGACCTCCCACATTAAGCCTACCACTTGTGGATGCTGGATATGTCGGTCAGTTCCAAGCAGACTTCTTCCACAAGTCAGACTTAACCTCATGTCTTAGCACGTCTCATGTTTATGCACTTAGACCCCTCACATTAGATTCACCACTTGTGGTTGCTCATGTCTAAGCACGGTTACAGTTTCTAATTACTGTGATTTTGGGTATTTCCAATTGTTAACCAATTATTCCTATGTCGTTATAGGTTTTCATGCCCCTTTTCCAAGTTATGTTCATAATGAACCATATACCCCAAATTAAGGTCTTTAATCACAAGTTGATTTATGTCACTAAATTCATGTTCATATATTTCATTCGAGTTATGCCCAAATTTCCAATTACTAGTTATGCCCCAAATTTAATGTTTTCCCCTCGTTCCCATTTTAACGCATTCGCATATTTCAGCGCATGCTTAGACTCGAAGGTAGCTTGACTATATAAAAATAAAAGGGAAAAGATAGAGGAAAGAGGACAGAAATGATCATACTAACAAGATTGACATATAATGGCAGAAATAGGCATAAACACATAGTGGCATAATGAAAAGATAGGCATATAGGGGCAGATCTGATGAACATGTGATAATTGAATTGATTCTAACATAATAAGGACATCATAAACATGCATGATGAGATCTAAACAATGAATTAGATATCTAACTAATAACAGATCTGATTTAGCCACAAACATAATAGGAACATGCATGAGGTGATCTAAACAATGAATGATATCTACAAACAATGGCAAATCTAACATGATAAACATGTATAGGTTCAGATCTCGTTCATAGTCATGTCATAATAACTTAGATAAACAGGTTATACCAGATCTGATATGTTTCAAATAGTCACAGGTATAGATCCAAGTTATAGTCATGTCAAGATTTACTTTTTAAATATTTAGATCTAAAATTAACATATAATCACTGTGATTGGATCTAGAAAAATAGAAGAAAGAATTGCTAATGTTGAATCACTGATCTATAAACTCTAGTTGATTGTTGAAGAAGAAAAGAATTGATTCAATCTGGGCGGAGGCCGCATCTAGTCCTCCATTATCTTTTGTGTGGAAAAAAAAGAGAAGTGAGGCTATATATATAGCTGTGATGAAACCCTAATCTAGCTAGATCTGCCGCAAGGTGGTCGACCCCTCTTATAGGGTCGACCCATGGGTCGACAACCTCTTATGGGGTTAAACCAGGGGTCGACACCCCTTTGATGGGTCAACACCCCAGGGCAGGAATTTTCCCGCTTCCATGATTTCTGCGATTTTGAATTGTTTTGAACTGATTTTGATTGTTATGTATATATAATCCTCTTGTGCGTATATAAACTTCAAACTTAATAACTTCTTCATACGGTATCCGTTTTTATGCAAACCAGGTGTCTATTTTGACCAGAATTCTGAGATGAACGCAATGGCATAGTCCATTTCCTTTAATTATGAATATTAAATTAATTATTCTTTAATTTATCATTTTTTAGTGTTGTTAAAATATGGGGTGTTACATTCTCCCTTACTCAAAGGGATTTTGTCCCCGAAATCTCCAAGTCAAAAAGAATGTTTATCCTAACATCCACGTCCATCTACTCATCCACTAATCACAACCATCCATTGCCCTTAAAAGATTTCTAATGCTTATATGAACATATGCAAAGGTGTGTGTGTATGTCCCAATACTAATGCGATGATCAGAAGGTCTACTGATTCAGTTGACCTCCTTAGTGCATTGTATGTTAGTGCCATGAATCCAACATGTATGCAAATAATCCTATTATAACTTGTAAGTTCTGTATGTGTGAACATCATCCGTCCAAATGCAACATCCATATTATGATACATCCATTTCCATCCATAAAAGAAGAAAAATGCGCACACCCATATGCATAATGAGAGTGATTGAGCTGATCTAGTGCCTAATGTGTGTGTATATGCATCCACAGGCAACTACCAACAAACACTTGCATTGACTTGCATCCATCAAACATAACATGTTTCAAACACTTGCTTAAATCCACAGGTTTCCTACCTAAAGGTCGAAGACTCGATCAATAGGATATACTTAAATGATATAAACAAGCATGAGTGAAAGCTTTCGAAAAGGAAGTTAAGAACATACCCTCGAAGAGAAAAGGGTATGAAGCACAAATCTTGTCTTCGGTCTCCCAAGTTGCATCCTCTGCGTTATCTCCCCACCGAACCTTCATTAACTTGACTTCTCAATTGCGTAGCTTCTTAACTTATGATCCAAGAATAGGGGTAGGAACTCGCCTAACTGTCGCCTCCCGTTCCACCTCTACTTCTTCCAATATACTCGGCTCAACTACTTTTGCAGTATCATGCAAGCTCATCTCAAATGAGAAACATGGAAAACATCATGAATACCAGACAGTCTACTTAGTAGCTTTACTCTATAGGCCATTTAGCCAATCGTTTCTGTTATGGGAAATGGTCTTACGAGTCTTGGTGCCAATTTCCCTACAGATCCGAAGCGAACCACAATCCTCAAAGGTGACACTTTGATGAAAACCATGTCTTCCACCTCAAACTCAATGTTAGTCCTTCTCTTATCCGCATAGGAGTTCTGCCTATCCTAAGCTGTCTTCATTCACCGTCTAACAACATCAATCTTTTTGGACGTCTCTCTAACCATATCCGGTCAAAGTAGTAGTCTTTCTGTAGATTCCCACCAACAAGTCGGTGATCTACAGGGTCGCTCGTACAATGCTTCGAAGGGTCCATGCCAATATTAGCTTGATAACTATTGTTGTAGGCGAACTCCACTAAAGGAAGGTGCTCTTCGCAAGTCCCTCCAAAGTCTAGGATACACAGTCTTAAAAGATCCTCGAGGACTTTGTTCACCCTTTCTGTTTGTCCATCGGTCTGAGGGTGATAAGCGGTGCTCAAATACAACTGTGTACTTAATGTTTCTTGCAAGATCCTCGAAAATTCATTGGTGAAAATGGGGTCATGATAACTTATGATGCTGGAAGGTACTCCATGAAGACAGACTATCTCACGAACGTAAACTGCTTCCAACCATGTTGTCGTCCTCTCACTCTTAACTGGAATGAAATGAGCACTCTTAATAAGTTTGTTTACTAAAACCTAAATACTGGTGTTTCCTTTCTTTGATCTAGGCATATCATATATGAAATCCATAGAGACACTCTCTCACTTCCACTGCGGGACCTCCAAAGGATGAAGTAAACCACTGGGCTTCTTTTGCTCAGCTTTAAATTGCTGGCGAATCAAACATTGAGAAATAAACTCCGCCACATCTTTCTTCATCCCAGTCCAAAAGAAAATCCTCTTCATATCCCTTATACATCTTATCGCCACCTGGATGAATAGTCATCTTAGAATGATGGGCTTCCTCTAGGAATGTCTTCAACAGACTCCTAGTTTGGGGAACACAAAGCCTTCCGTCTCGTCGTAACCACCCTCTATCATCTATGGAATATCTACTGAGGTGACTAGAAGTCTCCCTTGTACTGAGCCTATCCAAGATGTCTGAAATCAGTGGATCCTCTAGCTGTGAAGCTCCTATCTGATCCATAAGAATAGGTCGCACCTCCAGTGATGCAAATAAGTCAGGCAAAAACTCGGTGGAGGGTCTAAAGTCAAAAGTCGATATAAACTCCAAGCTTTTCCTTTCAGAGAACTTAAGGCCATACTCTGCCTACTCAGTGCGTCTGCCACCACATTACCCTTGCCAGGGGTATAAGCAATCTCGAAGTCATAAGATGCCAGGAACTCCATCCACCTTTGTTGCCTTAAATTAATATCGTTCTGCGAGAACAAGTACTTGAGAGATTTGTGATCGGTGTACAACTCGAACTTCTCTTTAAGCAAATAATGACGCCACGTATTAAGCGCGAATCTATGGTAGCTAGCTCTAAGTGATGGGTAAGGTAGTTCTCCTCATGAACCCTTAGCTGTCTTCCCCCATAACATACCACCCTTCCCTCTTGCATCAGAACCACACCAAGCCTTGTACCACATGCATCAGTGTAAACTGTCAACACTTTGTTTCCGTCGAGAAAGGTCAAGATTGGGGCTGTTGTCAGAGACCTCTTCAATTGTTGGAAAACAATATCACAATCCATGTCCCATGAAAACGTCAAATTCTTCTTCGTCATCCTACCAAACTTCCTATAGTAGCCTGCCAATCCAAGAAAGCTTCTCACTTCTGTTGCATTCTTAGGAATTTGCCAATCTTGAACAGCAACTACCTTTGCGAGATCTACTGTTATCCCATCTTTACGGACCACATGCCCTAAAAATCTCACCTCTTTTTCTCCAAAAATGGCATTTGGAGAATTTTGTCTTAAGCTAATATGCACGCAGAGTTTTCAAAACTCCTCTCAAATATTGGGCATGCTCTTCCTCGCTCTTTGAGAAGATCAAGATGTCATCAACAAAGACCACAACGGATTTATTTAGAAACTCCCGAAACACCCTACTCATCAGATCAACAAAATAGGAGGGTGCATTCGTCAATCCAAAAGGCATAACGAGCCATTCAAAGAAACCATCCGGGGTCCTAAAAGCAGTCTTGTCTACACTGTCCTCGACCACCCTAAGTTGATGAAGCCCCATGGCCAAGTCTAAGTGAGAGTAAACATATGCATTAACAAAATGGTCAAACAAATCATCTATCCTCGAGAGTGGATGCCTATTATTCTTCGTGAGTTTATTCAACTCTCTATAATCCACACATAAGTGAATCGAACCATCCGCCTTAGTTGCGAATACCACCGGAGCACCCTATTCAGATATGCTTTGCCTAATAAACCATTTCTCAAGTAGCTCCCTTGCTTGCTTACTAAGCTCCCTTCTTTCCCTTAGAGCCATATGGCGCATAGGTTATGCAACTGGCTTTGCATTGTCTACCAGGTATATACGAAAATCGATTTCGCACCTTGGAGGTAATCCCCAAATCTCCTTAAAAACATCAGAATACTCACGGACTACTGGTACAGATTGCAGATCATCAATGGATGTGTCAAGACACTCTAGGAAACTAAGCATGACAAACCCCTTAGGATCACAAGAAATCTCGAGGGCTCTCTCATGGCAAGTCAAAAATCTATCGACCCTCCTCTCACAATCCAGAATTGCACCATACATGGCTAGCCAATCCATACCTAGAATCAAACCGTAACCCATAAAACTGAGAACATAGGCGTCGCACTCAAACTCAACGCCTAACACAGATATTCTCAAGCCTCGACAAATCATAGACAAATGAGTTGAACCACCAATGGGGTTTGAGACAACAATGGGATCCACTACCATACTTGTATTAGGGTGTAGAGACTCAACCACAGAATTAGATATAAATGAATGCGAAGCGCCAGAATCAAAAAGAGTTCTAATAGAATGATTGGAAAGAGAAATCAAACCTTCCACGGAAACTTTCCTACCTCGATCCGGAGCACTGATCGCGAGAGCATGCACTTGCACTCCAAAAGCTCTTGCCCTTTGACATTGTCCTTGCTTCTTCGGGCTCTCCTTAGAAAAGTGTTCGACCTCTCCACAACTGAAGCAAGCATTCTTTCTTCTTTTGCAGTCCTTGATCAAATGACCCTTGCGTCCACAATTATGGCACTTCCTCTTATCCTTGACCTTGTCATTCTTTCTGAATTTCTTTTTTTGTTGTCCCTTCTTTGGCCATACTTTCTTGTTTTGTGTTTCCTTAACCATAACTTCTTTCTTTTCAGCTTTATCTTCATCATGCATCAAGGCCATATCAACGAGCCTTTCAAATGTTGCTCCCATTGGAATATGGGACATAGCTAACCCATGAAGGGTTTCATTCAGTCCTCTAGCAAACCGCAAAGTTTCTTATGTGGAGTATCCACTAGCTCCAACCCAAACCTCGCTAATTTGTTGAATTTGTTAACATATGTTTTAACAGTCATGCGTCCTTGCTTGAGTGCTAGAAATCTTTCCATTTGCATTCTTTTCTCAGCTTGAGAAAGAAACTTTATTTCCAAATTTTGCCGAAAATCATCCCAAGTCTCCACTGGATGCCCTGCTTGCATCACTTCCCACCAGAATGAAGCTTCATCTTTCTGTAGCCAAGTGGCTAATTGAATCTTCCTACGATCGTCCACTCCATCTCTTTAAGCCAATTCCTTGCCTTTACGAACATCTCAGTTCCATGGAATGGCTTTCCTCCCATAGCACAAAAATCTTTGCAGATCTTAAAGAAATTATCTACATGCAGAGGAGGGGGAATGACGGGTGCAGCTGGGGGAGGAACGTCAAATTGACCATCGGCAGGCACCATGGCCTCTAGATACCTGCGGAACCAACCTAGTATCAATGCCCTCAAGAATATTAGGTTCCCTAGACATGCTGAAAAGAAAAGGGGTTCAGACAAATGATCGAAAGATATTACATATGGCTTTGGGGAATATGTTTTTCAAAATAGACTTTTCTTTTTGAAAATGCCTTCCTTTAAAACTTTTTGAAAATAATTTTCAAAATATTTATCCGATCTGGTAACCTTCAGCTCTAATACCAAGTGTGACACCACACATCCATTAATGTCACTCATTATGAGACTGCATTAAGTTTCGTGAAGCATTATAGGTAAACAGAAACAGAAACATTACAAGACAGATATAAAATTGTAGTGGAAGTTAAAATTTTATTAATGCAGAAAACATAACATCGTGGTTCAAAACATCATAAGTCTAAAAATACATAAAACCAATACATCATCTTAAAATTTCTATCTTGGACTTAAAACATCAGAGTACGGTAATAAAAGAAACATAATTCCCCAATCAAAAACATAGCCATAGTAGAAAGGATAAGAGCTCGAGCAATACATCTAAGCAGCTCCAAGCAGAATCCTGGTCAAGCTTGAGTATTCCTACCCTCAGTTCTGGTGGGGATGGAAGAGAAAGAAGAGGAGACAAAATGGGTCGGACATAAAGTCTGGCGAGTCCAGTTACTTTTAGCATATAAATAAGTACAAGTATCATGACAAACATATAAAGTGGATAATAGAGATGACATCATAAAAAGCAGGTATGACAAGGTAAACAGAATAACATGATAGAGTATACTGCGCTTCTCTAGTGATTTCTCTACACTAATACTAGTGTCTTATTAACAAAATGATCCCCAACAAGTATAAGATGGTAGACTTAGGTGTACTTCCAGTAAGAGGTTTTCATCCTATACAATCAAAAAGCAGCCCAACATACCAGAGTTACCCCTAAAGGTATTAACAGGCTCCCCAAAATACTGGAGTCTAGAGGCTCCCCAAAATACTGGAGTCTAGATGTACCCAACTTACACCCTAATCGATCGGCTCCCTACTCCGTAGATACCCTGTGCTGGCCCAACAGTAGAGTGTATCACTCCCTAAAATGGCAACCCTTCATTTTTAGGATGTGCACAACCATATCTACAGGTGTCATGGCGTCTAAACCTCCGCTACCAGACCCATGCACGCACATGACCCCCTTGGAATGCGTCGCCCATACCGTCCCCCACGTTTGGATCTCTTATAATCAGCCCAGTAAGCGTGCCTGACTCCAACCAAGTTCGGAGTACTCATTTGACACCTATATATGGGTTACTAACTGAAACAGGTCCCACACGCAAGATGATACAAGCTTCCCCCTACGCTTGCATCCCCACTAGGTTTTCTATAGGTTATGCCATACCAGAGTAAAAGATTGCATAACCCCACAAGTTAAGTTTGTAGGCCTATATATATATAAATATTACCCACCCACCCAAGATTTACTTAACCCAACCACTGTTTCAAATAAGCTTACTTAAACCCTACTCAAGTTATATGTTCATACAATCCCTATAGTTTCAAAAAGGTTAAGTGTTCCAATTCATTACCATATTCATTTATGGTTATAATGTGTTAGACCTCCCACATCAAGCCTACCACTTGTGGATGCTGGATACGCCGGCCGGTTCCGGGAATACTTCTTCCAAAAGTCGGACTTAACCTCATGTCTTAGCACATCTCGTGTTTTTGCACTTAGACCCCTCACATTAGATTCACCACTTGTGATCGCTGGATATGTCAGTTGGTTCCGGGAAGACTTCCACCACAAGTGTAATCTAACCTCATGTCTAAGCGCAGTTACAATTTCTAATTACTGTAATTTTAGGCATTTACAATTGTTAACCAATTATTCCTATGTCGTTAAAGGTTTTCATGCCCCTTTC
This sequence comes from Allium sativum, assembly GCA_030737875.1. Classification (NCBI taxonomy): domain Eukaryota; kingdom Viridiplantae; phylum Streptophyta; class Magnoliopsida; order Asparagales; family Amaryllidaceae; genus Allium; species Allium sativum. The sequence goes on along the minus strand of CM060913.1, from coordinate 469,586,099 downwards.
CCAAGTTATGTTCATAATAAACCATATACCCCTAATTAATGTCTTTAATAACAAGTTGATTTATGTCCTCAGATTCATGTTCATATATTTCATTCAAGTTATGCCCAAATTTCCAACTACAAGTTATGCCCCAATTTTAACGTTTTCCCGTTTATCTTAATTTAAAGCGTTCGCATATTTAAGCGACATGCCTAGACTCGAAGGTAGCCTGAATATAAAAAACTAAAAGGAAAAGATAGAGGAAAGAGGACAAAAATGATCATACTAACAAGATTGACATATAATGACATAAATAGGCACAAATGCATAGTGGCATAATGACAAGATAGGCATATAGGGCCAGATCTGATGAGCATGTGAGAATAGAACTGATTCTAACATAATAAAGACATCATAAATAGGCATGATGAGATCTAAACAATGAATTAGATATCTAACTAGAACAGATCTGATTTAGTCACAAACATAATTGGAACAGGCATGAGGTGATCTAAACAGTGAATGAGATCTACAAACAATGGCAGATCTGACATGATAAACAGGTATAGTTCAGATCTAGTTCATAGTCATGTTAGAATAACTCTAATATGATTCAAATAGTCACATGCATAGATCCAAGTTATAGTCATGTCAAGATTTACTTTGTAAATATTTAGATCTAAAATTAACATAGACTCACCGTGATAAGATCTAGAAAAATAGAAGAAAGATTTGCTGATGTTGAATCACAGATCTCTAAACTCTAATTGATTGTTGAAGAAGAAAAGACTTGATTCAGTCGGGGCAGAGGCAACACCTAGTCCTCCATTATTTTTGGTGTGGAAAAACAAGAGAAATGAGGCTATATATATAGCTGTGACGAAACCCTAATCTACCCAGATCTGCCATTGGGGGGGAGGGGGGTCGACTCAAGGGTCAATACCCCAGGGTGGGAATTTTTTCGCTTTCCTGATTTCTGCAATTTTGAACTGTTTTGAACTGATTTTGATTGTTATGTATATATATAATCCTCTTGTGTTTAAATAAACTTCAATCCTTAATAACTTGTTCATACGATGTTCGTTTTATGCAAATCAGGTGTCTATTTTGACCAGAATTCTGAGATGAACGCAATGGCACAGTCTATTTCCCTTAATTCTGAATATTAAATTAATTATTCTTTAATTTATAATCTTTTAGTGTTGTTAAAATACAGGGTGTTACATTGTAGGACTGTAGTTTAGAGTTCATTTAAGTTTGCATATGCTAGTTAATTGGATGGGCTAGTGAAACTTGGTCAGTTTCATATATTCTTGTTCCATTAAATTGTAAATTTTTATTAGAATTGTCCACACAATCTAGTTCATAAGCTACTAGTTGATTTGTTGATATTGTGAAGCTTCGTTGCCGCCCGACAAAGTTCTAAGTCTTCACAAGTCGCTTGAATCGTATTTGATTGCTTTGTTTAGAAAATTTGCCCGTTTTGGAATTTATAATAAAAAATCATTGCAAATTTCTTATATAAATGTTTGGGCATGAGAGTTTGGTGTTATGAGTTGCTTAGGTGAGTTATAGAAGCCTCATTTGCATGTATATAACATCATAGGCCTTCGGGCATTGGAGATATCATTTCGAACATATTTTCTAGGCAAAAATTTAAAAAAATATAGGATTTAACAGCCATTAATGGCCGAGAAGACGGCCTTTCCTCGACCATTAATGGCCGAACAGAGAAAAAAATTTAATTTTAAAACAATCATAACTTTTTCATATGAACTCGCAATTCAGCGAAACAAGATGCGTTGGAACCGTATCGATGAGAGCTTTACAATGAAACTAATTTGGAGCTCATGATAATTTTTGGTGGAGATAAACGTCCGAAGTAAACAATCGAATGTATATCGTTTTTCAACGACTTAAAAACCGATCAAGGTGAGAACTATCTTACTCAAACTATTTGTACAATTATTTATTTTTATAACTAAGTATATATTTATCGCCTGTGATTGTGATATTTGTTTGATGATTGATGGATGTTTACAACTTTAATGCTATTATTATTAAACTGTAGATAAATTCACATGGATTGTGATTTAAACCCCACATAGGTATTGGAACGATAATTTTACACATTGCCCAAGTATGCAAATAATGATTATTGGATGTTGATTGAAAACCCCACATGGGTCTGGGGATGATAATAACTTCACACATCTCCCTTGTGTTTAGTTGTACGTCAACCGACTATTTGACAGACTGTTATAAGCGATATTTAATTGTATAATGCTTATGCAGTTGCAAATTGCACTCTGGATGTGAACTGAATGTTAATAGTTCTTTATCACTATTGTTGAAAAATACAATGTATGAAATCCATATAACTAAAATTATATGGTAGTTGCTTGAATCTCATTTCAGTTCGGAACTAAACGAATATTTTAACGTAGTATTCAGTTAAATGTTGAAGTTTGGTTTTGATATCCGATTTTGGATGGACATGAAAATATTAAAATCGACTAAACGGTGAAATGTGCAATTTTAGAGATTAACAACCGAAATGAGTTTTCAAAGATGAATACATATATTATATATATAATTTAGAACAATGGTTTTAATACAACCATAATTTTCCAACGTATGAATTGGAAAGGATTTGAATGGAAATAATCTCCGGAATATTTCGATATTGGATTTCGTGATTATACTAACATCGTTGAGGAATTTGGAAGATATAGATATCGTTATTCCCAATAAGATATCTGTTGGTTTCAGAATTTGATATTGAATATAAGTCGACATGATTTCTATTCAAAGCCTTGTATTTAATATCAAAAGGGATTTTGAGTTTGTCGTGAATGGCGTCTTTAATAACAACATTCTTAAACCCAGATGAGAAGAGCATAAATCTTTTAAATAAGATTTAATGAAGTTTTCCAATAAACAAATATAATTAGAATTAAAGGGTAGTTGATTTTGGGTTCGTTGTGAACTATGTTTTAAATGACACTAGTTCTTAAACCTAATTAACAGTGAAGATATTTTTTAAAGTTTATAAATCTTTTAACAAAGATTTATGTGAATTTGCCAAAGTAAAGTTTTTCCAATTTAATATATTAAATTGGAATTGAGTGGGTACTGATAATCGAAATGAGCTTCTGTGAAGGAAGACCATTACTATATATGAAATTTAAATGGCCTTTCCGTTATTCCACCTATAGTATTAGTCTGATATGGAAACTTATATCGATTACATACTGTTATAATTTCCATGAGGGTTCCATAGTAAGTGGAAGATGGTTTTGGGTTTATCGTGAATTGTGTTTTAAATGACATTGGTTCTTTAACCTAGTTAAAGGCATGATTAATTTCATAAAGTTGAACAATCATTAAGTAATGATTTTTGATATTAAAATGGAACTAGAGTTCTAAAGAATCTTTAAGTTGATTGAAATGTAAATAAGGTAATTAAATTTACCGAATTCAAGAAATGTTCGAGAATGGAGTACCACTAGTTTTACTCTACGCAATAGTTAAATCTTTAATTAGATTTGAACTTTAAACGGTAATTGGATTTACCGATAACACAATGGGTGTTAGATATGGAGTACTACCAGTTTTGCTCCATGGGATTAATAGGTTGGGATCTTGATAATAAAATGAATGATTACTTCGGTAAGGCTCGCTAATCCCGATTAGTTGATAAACCTTAATTTAGGATAAGTTGAGAAAAGATATTATAAAATCTTTTGAAATGATTTCAAAGAATATTCTGGATTGGATTGAGGCATATGATGTGTTTTTATAGCACATGATTATAAGATACACGAGTTATTCGGAAAGACCGGGTTTAACCCATTATGAATGACTGATACGATGATTAAAAGTTGAAGTTATTGAAGACGGTGGTTGAAGACCGGTGATCTTCACGTCGAATGGATTACTACTGATACCCTGGATTTGGGTAGCTTCTATGAAGAGATTATAGTGGTAGGGGTCCGGATGTACTTATTGATTGTCCGGATGTGCGAGGACCTCTCTCCTGTATTGGAAATATGGGATGAGGAATAAGGTGCCTTCGGTTTCGTTCAGACTCAGAACGGACTTGCAAATGGATTGTATGTCTGACATTGTATTCTTTTTGCTGTGTTCGTTGATATCTACTAAATGTATATCTGTTTGGTGGCGGAGAATTTATTCTCTTGCTTAACACCCTTCTCTGAGACATACGAGCTTAGAGGTTATATATTGGTAGAAGTCAGTGATATGGTATGAATGATAATGTGGCATGTTGAGTTACAGTGATCCAAGCTTTTGTTGAAAAGGTTAGCTTGGTGGATGATGATCAAAGCATAGCTTTAATATAGAACAACTTTGTGTAGCGTTAATTCGCGAGCCTCATACACCTGTATAATGGTGAATGATGGTTAGATCAATATACTTTAGAGATGAGGATGAGCAACCTACGGGTTGAAGAGGATGACTTTTAGGGTTGTCATGGATTCGGTCGACCAAGATGTGCTGGGTGTGGTTGCTCCACACCTAGTAGGGATAGGGCTTATACCTGATTCCCAGAAGGATAGAGTAAGCGGCGTTTTCCAATGACCTGGACTTAAGCTGCAGTGATACTTGTTTCCTGGATAAAGTGTGGTTATGTATTACGGTGTTTTCCAATGACCTGGACTTAAGCCATTGAGTATTACACTAGGTGATTGATCTTTCAAATCAGTAGCCATCATGATGGAAATCCAACTTCCAAATATGAGTTTTACGGTTTTAGTTGTATACCTATATGGCGACATAATAGGATGGGGTATTATGCCGTCTAGGATTGATACATTTATTTTCGAAATTGATTTCTGCACTATGCACTTACAGTAATGAAAAATAAATTTCGCGTATCAAGCATATTTGGCTATTATAAGGGAAACCTCTATCCTCCGTCTTGCGTTGCATTGTGTGATGGGACCTGAGTCTTATAGTAGCTTCATTGTTCTTTCTTTAGCATTGCGAATTTTGTTTTAAGGTATTCATGTCGAGTTATTCTGTTTTGTGTCATACGGCGTGATCTCGTGATTTACCTAACTTTAAAATAAAGTTTAATAACTGTTTTTAGTTCTCACACTAGTCCTATGACTGACCTAGAGTTTATTGTTTTTGCCTAAACTCTGGATTCCCGTAATTTACACACGGGCAACTAGTAGTTTAGGTTTTGCAGATATTCTATTTTACAGGATCCTGAATTATGGCTGGAGCTATGCTCTGGATTACTTTACAGTCTTCTGTTTATTATATTTATGTATTATATTTCCGCTGTGTGTTATTTATTCGTACCCTGATATTTTGTACTCTGATGTAAAATGTTGTAATAAGAAATGAAATGTTCTTTTGTGTTCTGCTCTAATGTGTTGTATTCCCATAACAATCCGAGGATTTCTGACTTTTGGATTGGACTTGTGTGGTTTATGGTCGATTCGAAGGGTGAGGATTTTCGGGTTACTACAGTGACTATGCAAGGTTTTGTATACATGCACAGGTTTAACAACAAATGTTCAAGTTTTCTTTATGCTTGCCATTGAAAGAATTATGTCCTTCTTATCATTTGGTTCAGGGTAGTTTGATGAGTCGGTCTTCCTTAAATAATCTTTCTAAACAGAACTTGGTTAACTTTGACAAGTTGCTTGAAATCGAAGTCTTTATAGATGGTAGCGACTCTGATAGTGTTGGGTATCCCATCTAATGTGGGGTTGAAGAAAAATATTGCGACTAATTTTGAAAATGGTTTAGTGTTTTTAGAAGTAGTTAACATTTCTTCCTTGGATGCTATGGAATGCAATATTTTTATTAATGGTTATAGTGATTGTTAGTTTTATGTTGGTTCGGATGTGACCGTGAATGATGTTTCCCTAGCAGTTTGCGCTTCTGATCATATGAATAGTTGTGTTGACACTAAAAAAAGAGCTTTCATAGAGAATAAGTGTAGCTAGATATGAAATGGATTAATATTTACCGCTTCATATTGACATGCTTTTATACGATTATTTATAATATATGGAACTGGTTTTATATGTTTGATATTTTGTGGTGCAAGAAGGCAATGATGAGGCTGACATATGATTGGGGAGATTTGATATCAATAGTTGGTTTAGATGGTTGTGATTAATTTTGTGCCTCCGAAGCAATGAAATTGTGTACCAACCAAGTTTTACAGATGTAGAAGGCTTGATTGTACTGTCAGTACTGCATTTAACCGTGGATATGAAACTGAAGCTGGAGATGAAGAATTACTATGTAATAGCTTAGAGTCTTTAATGATTTGGGTATGCCATTAATTAGTTAATTGATGATGCATTATGCATCGATGGAATGTACACCTTTATATCATTACTGTGTACACTTGAGGATCTTCTAACTTTTATTGAATTAATTAGCATGTATATTTTTTGGTTGATGTTGCTTAAACATATCGTACTTTATACATTTCTAGTGACCTTGCAGTTATAAATTAAACTGTATAAAATGATTTTAACCTACCTTGGTCTAATCTTCGAATATAATTGACTAATAACGGTAATCCAAATAATTGTTTTATTTTTTCCATAGTTATGCCTTGCTTATACATTTAATATATTCAACATGAATAACATATAGAACTAAACATCTTTTCGAAAGATTTAGGGTGTGTTCGGTTTATACTTTTAAATTTTAAGTTTTCGCACATACAAAAGTACGAGCGATGCACACATATCATAAAAAAGGATCGTTTTACAAAACCAAGTTATTTTCCCATATTTTAAAAAACAAAGGAAGGAAGATTACAAATTCATCTACCGTCCTTCCATCCCTTTTGTCACTCCCTCTAACTTTGATCCGTCACCTCTGCGCACTTTAAATCTACACTACTTTCATAATTAATGCTAAAAACTCAAAACTCAAAACATGAAATATACCAAACACTACTTTAGATTGTGCGTGTAAGCATTTGCGCACGTCAAGTTTGAAGGTCAATTTATAACTATCCTCCTAATCTTACATATATGAAAGGTAATTTTACATATATACATTTCCACTTTGACATTAAAAAGTTATAAATACTCTCCATTATATGCAAGTAGCAAAATCAATGTAGATTATGCCATTAGGTTAAAGCTCTGAAATTCAAAGTGTTGATCATAGCATGGACAATATAAAACCTAATAAGGTAGAAGAAGAAACGTTATCACCTTCACATGATTATCATTTATTTAAATGTTTAACTACATAATAAACGTGTTTACACTGAATATTAATATAATATCAAAATACATACAGAAAGTTTCAATAAATTATCTTGACATAAGCTCATGAAAAAAGTAGTTGACAAAATAATCGGTTTAAACTGAAATTGGTACATAAACCTTTATTGTTTGTTATAAGTTGGATTTGACTATTCATGTATGTTGAACCAATTCATGAGGCAATTCAAGTGCGTTGGCTATATCTGAATGTGTTGATTTGGTAAGCGATCATTTCACTGATTTTATTGTCATCTTTTTAAGTAGCTATGCTATGAAATATGGCTCGACAATCAAATGCAGGTGCACTTGGACGTGCATATATACTCGTTATTATAAAACATATACTAACACTTTTTTCTAAGGATATATGTATATGTAGGATATATATGCAAGTATTAAGAATGAAGACTGACAAAGATGAAGAAACCGAGATGAAGACAGAATCAAGAATTCAATATATCACGATAAGTATTAGAGTCTAGAATTTTTTGTTAAAATTTCAGAATAACACCAAAATCTTTATTCTGATTTTCTCATAGGATGTAACTCGTTGACAAGCACAAGTTGGTGCAACCCCCAAAGAGTTCCAAGATAATGAAACTAAACGTCCAGAATGGAAAATATGCAGGAAAGTAAATCATATAGTGTTTATAGTGATTTGGTCCGTGAGAACCTAGCCCACTTTGAAGGCTTTGCTCTTTATTAAGTTCTCTTGTCAAGTTTACAATGCTGGGAACAATAGTTCCATATTAGTACAAAGGCCATCATGGAACAAGATCCTGGTATATCCGAAACAAAGATGGGGCTCTTCTTCTTGAAATGCATATGCAGTCCAAAATGGTCCAAGTGTCCAAGAAGTAGATTATTTCTTCTTACCAGAGTGATGCAGTGTGCTTGAGAGATCTCAGAAAGCTTATCTTCTTCCTAAAGTGTTCAAAGAGCATAGGGCCAACCTTTTTACGCTATAGGTTGATGGTATTTATAGGAGAGCTAAAGGAAGCTAGGCAGATAAGAATACATGGGATGTGGGGCCCAAGCCTGTAATTCTTATTCCGAGATCAGTACCGGCCTTATCTTTTCTTTTGCTTCCTTCAAAGCTTCTTGAACTATGTTGCTTCGTGGACTTTATATCTGGTGAGGGTTTCATGACTTCTGAAAATGTTTAAATGATCTTTTGGAGTTGCGTGGTTGGGATACGAAATGGAGGTGGAAACTAGGAACATGAAATGTGGAAGAGGCTACCGAGGTATAAGTTGTAGCATGGCTAGATGGGATACAAAATGTTAAAGCGGGGAGCAGGATACGAAATTAGGAGATGAGGCTATACCGATCCCGCCACTTGGTTGGATTCAGGAGTTGTTTGAATGGGGATAAGAAATGGGTGATGCAGGCCGGGATATGAAATCCCAAATTGGAGCTTAGGGAGATGAAAAATGGGATGACACATTTGGATACAAAATTCAACAGATGGGGTAAACCGATCCTGAAGGACTAAGCTATTTTTGATCAGTTTCGACGAACCGTGATGACTTTTCCTAAGTGGCTCTATCTAGGCTTAAATCCTAAGTGTTTTGGCAATGCATTTGGGATGCTTAACCATGCGATGGGCTGGGTTGTGTGGGCTTGGACTGCTTTTGGTAGCTGGGCCAAAAAACTAATTAACACTTGCCCCCCAAAGGATGTCTTGTGATAACATGACGTACTTTGAGTTGAGACAAGTATTCCTAAGAGTTAGGAAGATCGCCAAATCTTGTCGAGCGATTGGCCATGACCCTTCCGTTGAGTAGTGTTATCCAATTAGTACGTCACCATTGAGCGGTCGTGAGCTTTGTCAAAGCTCACTATAACACCCCGTAGTTCTGTAACATTAAGTTTCACAAATTAAAGTATAATTAAATTTTAGAAGAAGAATTAAGGGAAACGGGTTACGCCATTGCATTCGTCTCGAAATTCTTCTTGAGATAGAGTCCGAGTTTGCGTAAATCGGACTCCGTACGAAGGAGATATGACCTCTGGAAGCTTAAGAATTTATTTAAAATTCAAACAGCTCGAAAATCGGATTCAAAATTCAAAAATAGGACCAGACCCGGCTAGGCAGGAAAATTCCTGCCCAGGGCCCAGGTCGACCATAGTGTCGACCTGGTTGACCCAAGTCGACCATAGGGTCGACCTCCCCTGTCGACCTGGTCAGGTCTGGCTGGCCTGGTGTATGTTCTGGTCGAATTTCTGGGCCTGGTCTTGTCACTAGGGCTGAGTTGTCTTCTTTTGATTGGCTTCTCTTTAGAACGGATGGCTTTGATTAAACCTGGCTTCATCGATGGCTCTAATTAACTTGCAACTCTATAAAAACACCCTAGGTCTTCAACTAAAATTCACACAAAAATAAGAACTTGAGCCGCCATGATGTCAGAAGAAAACTAAGGAGAGCCTCCGCTCAAAAAGAGACGAACAACGATTCAAGAAACAAAATTCTAATCTAATTTCTATGCAACGTTTTCTACTCCAAGGGAAAGCTTTGCAAATTCAGAATAACAGAAACCAGAAAACAAGTTCCAGCGCTCGTTGTAAGTATAGTGGTTTTCTGAATATGAATAGAAATTGCGATGTGATTCGATGTAATTGAAATTGGGGTTTTACTATTGTAAAATATTGATGTAAATTCTGTGTATTGCGTTGATTATGTCATATTTTGTATTGGGTGTTTGTGGCATAAATTGGTTGATGCGAGTCTATTGACGTTTGTATATGAAGATAAATATCACTTGCAAGTTTGTAGAAAAAAACTAGAATTGACATCTTTATGTTATGTCGTTTACATGGTTAGCATACATTCTTTTTAGGTCTAAGTTGAGACTCATGTAATCATGTCCCAAGTTGAAACCTTGTATGTCTACACGACTCAAAACCTTTGTATACGTTATTATGTTTATTTGCAAGTGATAATTGGGTTTATGCAAGTACCTTTTGGTTACACAAATTATACTAGTTTCATGTTAAAATAGGCTACTTGATGTAAAGTTAGTTTACACCTTTGGGTTATGTCAAAAAATAGACAATTTTGTGCTAGTTTGGCGTTCGACATTATGCCTAGTTATATGTGTATAAAACCATGTTTAAAAAAGTCTAAAAGTACACCATTTCATGTGACACCTATTATGCTATACCATGTTATACCATGTTATATCTTTATAATAGTCCAGAATTTATGATTTACGTGACACCTATCTAACTAGATCCAATATTCATGTGCAAGTTTGTGACATGTTATGCAATGTTATGATTCATGTTATGCGAGATCACCTTATTTATCTAGTTACACCTTTATGTCACATGCTAATCGATAACTATGTTTAGGCCAAATTTCATAGTATAGGTTCATTGAACCTATGCTCCCTTCTTTACTATGTTTATGGATTGGGCCTATTAACGGGCCCAATATCTTCATACGATTAATATGAATAATCGAGCGAGGGTAACGTTGGGATTAACTATTAAATTAAAGTATGTTAATATGTCGGCGGGCCTAAAAACCATGAAATGGGTTAAGGCTATAAATGATATAAATTATTACCATTAGTTTGGAATAAAACATGTGACATGAGATATTTACATAAGTAAAAGTGTAAATTTAGACAATACGAATATGCTTAACCCGAGGTTGGATTGAGTTGTGATGTAAACCCGCCCGGCTGTCCAGTAATCACAACAATACCTATCCAATGTGAGAGGTTAAGGCATTGAGCCCAATAAAGACCCGAGGTTAGACTGAGTTGTGGCGTAAGACTGCCCGGAACCGACCGGCATACAGGCAGCCACAACAATACCTGTCTAATGTGAGTGGTTGGTGCTTTAATAAGACAATTAAAGCTAAGTTAGGATTGGTAGGGTTAAGTTAACTAAAACACTTAACCAACTTAACATGTTAACAAGACGAGACTTGTAGGGGTTAAGTAACTAAGAAAACACTTAGCTAATTTAACATGTTAACTGGACTAGAAGGTGAGGTTAAGTAAAGTTAATACACTTAACCAAATTAACATATTAACTAGACTAGTGGGTGAGGTTAAGTAAATTCAGGACACTTAACCGTTATAACTTGATAATTAGATAATTGGGTAAGGTTAAGTAAATACACTTAGCCAATTTAATATTTTAGCTGGACTAGAGGGTAGGGTTAAGTAAACTTAGAACACTTAACCATCATAGTGTGATAAATTGAACAGGGTTAAGTTGAAACATGAAGGGGCAATACTTAACCATTAGGACATGTTAATTAAACAGATGTTAGGGTTAAGTTAACTAAGGGAACACTTAACCGTGATAACATGTTAGTTAAATCAGATGGGCAAGGTTAGGTTAAAAGGGACACTTAACCAATACAAAATGAATGGGTAGGGTTAAGTAATAAGAAATACTTAACCAATATAACTCGGTTTGTGATGGGGTTAAGTCAACATGAACTAATGATAACACTTAGCCAGTTTATTATGACAAAGGAATGGGTTGAGCTAACCTGGATTGACTAATGACACTTAACCAATCCAACTTGACGAGAAAGAAGGCTAAGTAGTAAACCCTAGTTAAGAAACAATTGAGAACGAGAGCTAAGTTGAAATCCCCAGTTAAAGAAACTAAGTGATAAACCTTAGTTAACAAGATTTATGGGAAAAGAAGCTAAGTGGTAAACCTTAGTTGAGAACAACTAAGTAATAATTCTTAGTCAAGAAAACTGAGCTGGTCCATAATAGATGAATAACCCGATATGGTAGATCATCGCTTAACAAGTACATGAGAAGGAGCAAACGTTTATCCGATTACGAAAAAGGCTCCAGCGGACTGGGTTTAGAAGCACGTAGCTTCGGGGAACATGAGGGTACTCTTGGTATCCCTCTGTGAGGCTGCAAATGATCCGCCTGGGCTCACAGAGGTTAAGGTCTGTGTCAGAAGAACTAAGGGTATGCCTTGGTTGCAATTTAAGGCGACCTAAAGACTAGGATGGACCAGCGTGATTCGACGAGACCAGTAGCCCTGTGATAGCGACTCGTCGTCCACCTGCCATCTTGAGTCAATCGTAGTGCACATGCGGAAAGGCAGAGAACTCCCAACAGACCATATACTTGCTATCTAGTTATAGGAGAGGCTGGCCAATAGGAAAGTGGGGGCATAGGTGGCAGGAGTATTGTTCTCGTGCTTGATTTTCTTGGATTGCCTTTCATCAGTTGAGGGAGGGGTCACGTGGGACCATAACCACTGGTGGAAAAATAGACCTTAGCATCTGCATCGGCAGATATTTGAAAGCTCCCGACCGAGTTCCGTGTTTCTAGAATAGCCTTGCCACGGGACTCGGGTCGCACATTTAAGGACATGTGCATCTAGACAGCGATAAACGATTCGCGACACATACGTGGGGAAAGTCTAGGAACATATACCACTCTAGGTAGTGTGTCCTAGACTAGGGGCATCGTTCGACAGGTAGCATAATCCCTAGTGGACCTAGGTGGCATAAATACTGAATCCGAGAAGTATTAGACAAGTCGCATAAACCCTAGTTGAATCTAGGGAACGCTCGATAGAAAACCCTAGGTTAAATCTAGGTAATAAATAAATGTGCGCCTGATGGCAACCACAGTTACAGGGAATGGGATCACGTTATCATTTTATACAGATTACTAGTTGGGATACGAGTTAGGTGGTGTAGAGATTAGTATGGGGTGCGATAGTAATTTCGATTCTAAACTTCTTTGCCTTAGTTTATGGTATTTTCCCATTTTCAATTTATGCTTGTCATGTCCTTTTCCTTATTCATATACCAAAGCACCACTAGACTTACCAGGCTTTATGTATGACTCTATGTTTTCTTTCGTCTTCTTTTCTTCCGTTCCCCCCCAAGGTAGTCAAGGAGGGAATAGCTTAGATTTGTATGGACCTGTTACTCTTTCCAAGCTTGAAGATTTTTGGATGTGCTGCTTTGGACTCTCTTTTTCACCGCTATGGCTGGCTAATGTTTTATTGGGGAATATCATTGTATATTTTTGCTTCTTTATTTTGTTAAATAAGATAGATACTTTGTTGTTGGAAAACAATCTTTGTAAAACTGTTTATAAATGAAATAAAGTTTTATTCACTTTTCTGCTGCTTTATTTATCTGTCTTGTAATTTATTTGCATCTTTTACCTATAATACTTCACAGAACTTAGTGCGTTCCCTTTGTGAGTGACACTAACGAATGTGGGGTGTTACACTCGCTGTCATTCGTCTGAAGTTCCAGTATCATTGAGAGTTCTGATTACCCGGACTGGAATCCTTTCTGATCGCTTATGTGAGCGTATAATTCCTATTGATTCAAGAGATTAAATGTTAGTCGCCGACTTCCGCTTACGTCGGAACATAAATGAGTCGTCGCCGGGACAGTGTTATGTATGCACTCACACATTTGCATGTGGTTTTACGCGATACGATTGGAGTTTGAAAATAAAACACAATTGAAACGATACACGTCAGGCATACGATCGCACGAGTCATCTTTCGAAAAGTTATTGAAATGAAATTTGATTGTTTAGCATGCACTTCTGGATTGTTTAAGTCCGCGAGTACATGATTGATTAACAATCCAAGTTGGTTTCGATGGTTGATATTTCCAAAAGCGCATATGAATGATGGTAGTCCTAGCTGGGCACATGATCATGTAAGTTGGTTTTCGAAACCTTGTTGGATTGGGACTTAATCGCTCGGGGTATCCCCTAGAATCGTTTAAATTCATGAGTACATGATCTACTAGTAATCAAATTAGATTCGATGATTGAAGTTTCAAAAACTTTTATGCATGATCATCTTTGTTGTTTGAGTTAGATAGTCTTCACCGATCCCCGGGTTGCCATGTGGACCTTCCTCTTCTCCTCCCCTTCCTTCCATTTATGGGATTGGCACCACTCTCATGACTTAGAGATTTTTTTTTGAAATCTTCGCAACTCCCTACTTCCTCGTATAGAAGTGGGGTACGATTTTCTCTACCTCATCATTTTTCGTACTCTAAGACTCAGGAGATTTTCTTTTGGAAACCCCAAAACTGCCTGTGCCTTTGGCCCGCCATTGACCCTACCTACTGCTGACCAATTTTGATTATCCCTTAAGTCCTCTCTCTTTTGGACATCAGTAGGTGGGTCCCCCCTCTAGGACTGTATTGACTTACACGTTAGTAAAACGCATCGAGGAGGACATAGAGGGTAACAAAGGTTATTTTCGGTGGTCGGAGTTCTAAGCAGGCAGGCGGCAGCAATGGAAGACTTTGAGGTTTTGGAGCTTTGGGTTGGTTTGGTGGAATTCGAAATCTAGCTTGAGGAAGTGACATGAAGGAGATGGAGAGATGGGAAAGGCAATTCATAGGGATACAAAAATCATTTTGTATCCCAAGGGACTGCTGATTTCAATCATGTTCCAACGATACGAAATTATAATTTCGCATCCTGTGAACTTGTGGAAACTTCAAACTTTCTGGGTTCAAATATGAAAAGGCTTGAAATAGGAAACAAGGAGGCAGGATCATGGTGGTTTGAGAACCATTTAGGAGGTGGAGGAGCTAAGTATTTTTGGGTACAAAAATGACTTTTGTATCCTTGGACTTTGCTTTTCCAGGGCCGACCTCGCTATTGTATTTATGAATTCGAAAACATTTATTCGTATCTCGAAAGTTGATGGTTTTGAGTGGAAATGTTTGGGATGGAAAGTTTCTTAAGTATTTGGGGATACAAAATAAAATTTCGTACTCCAAAGACTTAAGAAATTTTTGATTCTGAATTTTAGTTTTGTGAAATTGAGTTGTTTCGTGATGTCGTGCGATTGGATCGAGAATTTAAATAGACGTTATGTTTCATAATGCGTTAATGTATGAAAAAAGAAATTATTTGGAACCGGCGGTTCGGAAAACCACATAGGATTATAGAATAAAATCAGACTATGGACTCATGACTGTACTATTAACTCCAGGATTCACCTCTCGACCCGATCGCGTTGTACTCACGACTTAACTTGAATCCATGAATCCAGCTAGCAACGATAATAGGTTTAAGCTTATGAAACCAGAAACCATTATTGTGTCCCGAGTTGCTTTTCTATAATTGCACTAGCACGCACGACATTGCACATTCCACGTTAGTTCACACTAAAAGGAGAATAGATTTTTGGTGTGGTAATTAATGCAACTATCTTACAAGTATAGTTTTCAATGGTAAGGAGATGCTCTAGACGACTTCAAGGCTTCGCTGCCAAAACTACAGAAACGTCCCTAAGTTCCAATGAGTCTTCATATGGTTCTGGCCCAACAATTTGCGATCGTAGGTCCTCTACAGCTTCCACCTCTTCCCAACAAGTGGGCCCATCTAGCATGCACGATAAAGAGTGACAATTCGAAGGAGTGCAACATTCAGGCGGGCACAGGGGTCAGCCGATAGTTCAAGTAGAAGTAGAATTTATAACTGTAGGATCACAAGTAGAGGAGGATGCAGGCGGCGAACATGAAGGCATTTCTGTGTAACCGTATATGACGAGAGACACTACGATTCTTGAGAACCCTCCTGATTCTCTTGTTTCGCGAATCAATGAAGCTTCATTAAAGAGGTTCTACGTGAAATATGAAATTTCTTGGGATGACGTTCTGGTTCCCGAAAGGGAGGATAGGGCGCATGTACCCCTAGAAGGGCATACTACCTGGAATAGGCATATGTGCTCCATTGGATGTGTTCTCCCTCCATTCCATACATCCGAGATATTCTATACTTCTTTTGATTAGCACCATCACAACTTCATCCAAAAGCATGTCTTTCAGCTCGACACTTACATCTTGTATATAGAGTTGCTTGGCATAGAGCCGACATTAGATATCTCCACTCTATGTCGAGAAGAAACACCCTCTCGCCTTCCCTTATTTATTTAGAGATGCAGACCAACAACCGCTTCATCCTGGGAGCATGGTACAAACCCGGTTATTTCAAGGATGATGGGTTAATCCAGGAATTGCGAGGAGGTGGCTTACATGCCATAAGTACTTTGAAACTTACATTGTATCCCAAGTTAGTTGAGCCGTAAGCTTTAAACTAAATTGGAATTTTATGTGGCAGGTATTCCATGGATTTCGATGAGTGGTGAATATCGAGAGCGAGTCCTGGCATTGAGGAACATCTCAAATGCATATCGCAACGCCTAGACTCTGCTATCGGATCATCTCCTTCACCTATGGACTTACTACCCGAGGGTTGCTCGATGGGTCGTAGGGATGGAGATGAAAGAGAAGAGGAAGTGGTGGAAGATGAAGGAAAAGAGGAAGTGGTGGAAGATGAAGGAGTAGACATTCCTCTGGGTCTGTAGGAAGAGGTGCCCCCTGTCATATTTCCTAACATGCCCCTAGTTGAGGAGGAGATTGTAGGAGCTTAGGGGGATATAGATGACAACGACAACGATGAGAAGGAACCTATCAGAGGGTATGGTTCACAACCCACTCTCGTTCTCTCTCCAACTGAGGAGGCGAGGTTGAGAAAGGAGTTTTGAACCAAGTTCTCCAGCTATGACCTTTAGTACCGCCATGTTGATGAAGGTTGAGAATCAATTTAAAGGATGGATTTGGTCCCCATGGAGACATCTTCCTTTGGGCTCAACGACGCTAATGTTGAAAGATTATTACCAAGCACTGGGGAAATTTCCCCTTTAAGCAAGCCAGCATCTGGTCCTTTGAGGGAACGTTTAGGATACACACTCACAAGCACTACATAACACAACACCGGGTTCGTGCATGTAAGATGCTTGAATCTAATTCAAAATTCGTTTTTTCAGGCGCCATGACTTAGGAAAGTGACAAAGACCGAGACTGGGAAGGTTCTCGATGGCCATAAAAGTACACAATTGAAATTCAAGCGACCTTACGAGCCTAGTAGTAGCCATAGCCATCGAGGTTATCCTCGGTGCTCGTCGCCTCTGCCAAGTAGCACGAGACCGATGGGGTTCAGAAGAGGAATGGAGACTGCAATCACGAGCAACTGACATCGATTGTCCCACCTCCTTATATCCTGACCCTTGCACTGTTGGCGACAATCGTAGGTAGGGAAAATCTTAGTAGGGGATTAGGAACCAGTGGGAGGAATGTATGGAAACAGGGTCCGACAATGCCTGATATGTCGGAAATCCTAGAGCTGAGCGCCGTGGAAAAGAAAGAGATACTAAAGAAGTCATTCCCAGGCTTCTTCTTCAAAGAGCTGTTATAGATGCCCGATATTCATCAGATCCCATGACATAACGACAAAGATATGTGGTCCTGGGTATATGATGTCTTTCACAAATACCGGGAATTGTATAAGTATAAAAAGAGACTTTCGAAGATGATTTTTCAAAAAATGCAGAGATTCAAGGCTTACAGCTCAAGGATAAGGCCAAATGGGAGAGCCTCAGAAGTCAAGTTGCCGAAACGAGTAAGGCAAAACTTAGGTTAGCGTCTATTTCTGCGTATTCAAGTTACACTTTTATGTGCTAACTCTCTGTAGATGAAACAGATGGACTGAACAGGGAGTTAGAAAAAGTTAAGGTGGACATGGACATGGCTCGAGAAGATCATAAAGATGTGTTGGCCTACGTATCGACTCGAGCCACCGCGCTAGAAAAGGACAACAAAGCTCTATCCTAGAAGAATCTCTTATCGTAAAAGGAGAACAAAGGAGTGCAACAGCTCAGGCTAGACAACAAGGCATCGATTGGGGAAAACGAAAGGCTTCGAAAGGGGAATAAAAAACCCCAATGCCTAGTTAAGGAGAACGAGCTCAGGAAGGCACTTGAAACAAATCGTGTGGAGCTTGGCCAGGAAGGAGAGAGAGGCAGTAGAGGCTTTAAATAGGGAAGTGCTTGGGGAGTTTCAGGGGGCTTGGGCTGAGTACGAGGCTCAGCTAGAAGAGCTCAAGGTCCAAGTCATGGGAGCTTGGTAGGAGGTAGAGAGAGACATGAAGTCAGCAGTTTTGGGCTTAATTTCAAAACACTTTGACACCATAGGCCCTCATGGGTCAATGATGCAACGACCCATATTTTATGTATCGAAGAATCATAAAATAATTATACTTAATTCCCTAGTTTTCATATCATTCTCAGATTTTAATATGTTGTTCACGGGGATGTGAGACATGTCCCTGATTTTTACCAAAATTAATTATGACCATTTTTCCCATATGAATATTATTTTAGCTATAACTTTTGATAGGGATCAAATCAGGTGCTGAAATTGGTCTCATTGGATCAAAATAGTGGTTGGAAATTCCGTGGAGTAGTCACATAAAAGATTTGGCTTGGCGGTTTTGTAACGACCCGGCGAATTCGATGCCTGAATTCCAACAATAATACACAAACCCATATTACTTGCTAGAACTCAAGTATCAAAAACACCAAATAGTTAATGAAAGAAAATAGAGGGTGGGATATGAAAGAAAGAAATATTAGAATAGAAGAAGAAGAACACAACATCATCAGATTCTCACATTGCAGCGGAATAAAATATAATAGAAATAAAACTTTATTGAGAGCTTTGAAATAAAACTTACAATCATCAGAATACATCAACACATTTGGACAGTTATCATAATCTGTCCTCATATACAACACACAGCGGAACACACACTAGATATATACGTCTGAACTCTTCCAGCTTAACTTCGGACTTTACAGCATCCGATAACCTGATCCTGCACAACCCGGTCTAACCCGAGCATTTACAAAACACCGGATCAGTCTGGTGAACCAAAGTGAGAAAACTCGCTAAGTTTAAAAACATCACCTAACTTGATTTTAAAGTCAAATCATTTCTTTTTGAAATCATGGCTTATTCTGATATTATAATAGTATCTAAACACAAATAAATATCAATCTAGTGCAACATTTTCATCTCACATTCCACATATATAGTATATAATCAAAAACCACGGGCTCTTATTGGAGATTGGATTTCCAACTGGAAAGGTATGGGACCACCTTCCGACAATGTATATCTAAAGAGGAATACACCGGGTTCAACAAAAACATCTTGTAACCCAGGCTAAACATGACCGGCCACTCATTTCGCTTGAGTGTGCTGAATGTATATCACCAATGGTTGAAGGCTCAAACCACTGTTTCTCGAAAAGGGACAACATCGAAATAGATTAAAGAATGAAATGGATTTGCTCTAGATAGGTGATTATGCACCCTACTTGGGTGCGACCCACTTAGCTATGCGACCTACCCGATTTTATACCATTTCCCAGTTGTAGAGGCTTGAGGTTTTAACACTACCTTTTAGAACATCACATCACCAACACTTTTAATGCCACATCGCCATATCCATCAAATTACTAATTGACGTCCACAAATATATTCTGGGTATAAAAGAAGTGCCCTTCTTTGTCACCAACTCGGTATATTTGTAAAAACCAATGTACAAGATTCTTTAAGAAATACTCTATCAGACATCCGTCCTTACAAGTCATCCAGGAACATGATGAATCGAAGGTACCCTCCTACTACATCCTAAGTATCACCCTAGAGATCAGTAGTAAGTAGTCCTTGCAAATCTGTAGATTTCAACCATGACAGAACCCCAGTATATCTCCGAGTCGAATCAGAGATTTTAAGTGATTATTCCATTTTATGAAGATATATGGTCTTTGATTTTCTCTATCTCGATCAACATCTGATATCTTCAACATTTTCGTAGTTGCTGGTCGGAATGGTATTCGAATATAAATTCGATTCTGGTCTTTCCGTACCAACAACCGTATTGGCCAGATTTGATAGTCGGCTACTTAACTATCAAATTAACAACCATTCAACCATAAAATAAAATATGTTTACTGGTTTAGTACTCAACATCCTTTGGCTTATTTAATTTAAAATAATTAAATAAACAGTTAATTTAACTATTCCAAATATTTGGAAATTACATTTCACTTCTTACTAATATTTGCAAAATTCTTTAATTCTAATACTTCGAAAATATATTATAATGATATTCAATATTCCATTTAATTATCATTTGCACAACAGTATTCCTTTTCTAAACTGGGGAAACAGTTTAACTTATTATTCGTAAAAATAATCATTTCGAAAATCACTTTTGTTTCAATACTTGAAACAATAGCCTACACTTATCTTTTATAATAAAACCATTCTAATTATCATTTCCTTACTTCAAAAACATCATTACGTATTCGTACAATCTCCTTTTCATTTCTGTTACTCTTGAAATCTCATCTTATATATTATTAAATCTTTTATTTCCTTTTTCTCTTTGGAAATATCTTTTTATCTTTGTTTCCGTTTTACTTTGGAATTATCTTTTATTTCTTATCCATGTATTTTTGTACTTCAATATTCATTAGTTCTTGACCGTAAATTGGTAAGAGAATAATCCCCTTAGAATCAACCCCGAAGATCAAAACCAACTTCAGATTAACATTAAGAAATTTACTCAACTCAACCAATCTCCAGTTAGGTTCCAATTCTTATTTTAACTTGTTATCAACCCATTTTATTTCACTTGTAATCCATTCAACCATTTTCCACTTTGTAAATATCGTTTCAATTCCAATTCTTTCACTTAATTTCATTATTAAGTCTCGCCCATTTTTAAAGTCGATGTTTTAACTCCACATCCCTTTTATTAATTTTATTTATAAACTCAGGTTTGATCTAAATCCTTTTTACATCTTAATTCCTTTTTCTTAATCCAACTGTTAAGTAGCATTTCATTTAAGCCATCGTACTCGCTTAATAACTTAGTTACAAAACATGGTTTTAATATAAAACCCATTCAGATCTCCTTTCACAATTCAACTCGATTTCATTTCAAATTTTGATATTTCTTAGTTAAATGAATTTCACTTAGAAAGAAATCTCTTACATTATTATTAATTAAATTAATAATTTACTTCATCACTAACTACTATAAAGTAGTTAATTACTTAATTAACTAAATAAATAATAAACTTCTCTCTACCCTTATTAAATTAAAACAAAGGTTCGTTGAACTATTTCAATAGATTAATCGATAATAAACTAATATAATTTAATAATCAATTCCAATAAAAGCAGTTGACTTCGCCAATCCAAAACATGGTTATCTCGTTAACCAATTCTCATTAATTCTTCCTTTAAATCAATTAATAATATAATTAATTTAAATAATCCCATTTAATCATTTCTTCAAAACAATTAATCTAATTCTTAACCGTCTGGTTAATTTCTACTCACTGAATTATAAATCTCCTTATTATAAGAATTTTCTTTATAAAATAATTTTTTAAATTCTTTAATAATTATTAATACTTATCTATTACCTTTTAATAAACTTCCATTCAAAGATAATAAATATAAAAATCTATCTTTAGTTTATAAAATAAATTTTATAACTCCATTCCAGTCGATTTACATAATGGTAAATCCTTATATATAAAACAATTGGTTTTCAAGCCATCTGATGCCAATTACTCAACCAATATTACCTATTGGTTAAAAACAAAACAACCGTTGAATTTCAGATCAATAGTCAACAACCAAATCAATTGTCCAATCCATATTGATGAAACAATTCATATAATTGTGATATGAAAATAACAATAAATTTAAGGAATCCTGTTGGATCCCTCCAACCTGTTCCCCTGCTTCCAAATACGTTATCTCAAATAATATTATTCACAGATGTAATATTTAACAATACATAGATAACAGTAATCCAAACAGTCATATTTTAATTTTATACGTTTATATTATTATAAACATAACCAATAAGATAAGTTACCTTATTTGAATATAATCGTTAGAATAACGAATAGATTTCGTTTGAAATAAACGATCGTTTAATTCAACCAATTCATTCAATATATAAATATTATCCAGCACACAACAAACAATTATCAACCATAGCACATAAATAATAAACCCGACTTATATAAATATAAGTACTTAAATTGAGTGAGTTAAACTCACTTTGATTTGATCCGTTTTCTAAAGTAGTCCGGTTACAGTTAAATTAAACAGTCATTTAATTTAACTGCGAATTCCAGCTATCATCGTTCCTATCCAAACAGTTACATACTATTGCGTTCGTCACCGTGATTCTGGTCAACTTCTCTCGTCCCGTTCTGATAACATAACAACATGTTATTAATATTCTAAGTTAACACTATTTAATCTAATAAATTCCTAAATTTTGTTTTGTTAATAAATCAATTACTTTAATTCATTTCTTGTAACAAGTTACAAGCCACACACGTTCTTTCTGATCCATCGTTTACCCTACTGCTCCATTCCCAAAATGTGCCCCACGTTAGAAATTTGTCGAATGGGAACAGAACGCGATGGACTTCCCTTATGCTTCTTCACAAAATCAATCCATACAACCATTTTTAGTCCCCAATCCCGGTTCCCTGATTCATCGTTACTTTGGTCGGAGAGTACTCATCAAGATGAAGAAATTTCATGTTGGAGGATTTAGGAATAGAGAAGTCGATTGAACGAAAATTTGGGGAAGAGGGGACGAGTTCCTTACGTTTCTGTATTGAAGGTGGATTACAGAAATATTGACCATCAAATTAATAATTGACCAAAGTTTAGGCTTACAGATTTGTAAGGGTTATATATAGTGACATTCCTTAGCGTCCAAGGTTCTTAAATCGGTAGGCCTACAACTCTACTCCTAGGCCTGTGCAACAATATGTTGATTTAAACAATAAGCTGGTACAATGTCTCTGTTTGGTTTATTTTTCTTAGTTCTTAAGTTAGCTTTTAGTTTAGGTGAGCGGCTATCTGTTTAGCTTATAGTAGGTCAGCGCACATTTTTATTAGCTTGCTTAAGGATTAAGCTTTATATATTTTAATTTTTATTACGGTATTTATCTTCTACTGCTAACCGTTGATTTCTACTAACCGTTAAATTCGTATCACCACACGCGAGCTGCACTCATATTTAAATGGACATACCGCTATGTCTTAACATTCTGGTCCTAACAAAATTAATTTCATTGTAAACGGACTCCATTTGCACAACGCTGCTATTTTAATTTATCGATTCACCTTTAAATTGCACGTACCGATAAATTAACTCTGATTGGCTTCAAACTGGAAATCTGGCAATTATTTGCTATACGTATTCCAATATAATTTGCTTCGTAGCTAAATTCGATCAGGATCTCCCGCTATGCTCAAATCCCTTTTAAAACGAATTAAATTAACTATAATTTACAATTAATTCCATAGAGACTTTTCTAAAATTTGAATTGGACGTAATTTACAATCTATAATACGAAATCTCCATTTTTCTCCTTTATTAGAAAATTATACTCAAATCGACTCCAACGTTTCTTATTTCACAGAATTTTGACTTATATCGGATCCAGTATATTCGATTGAAGTTCAAAACTCAATATTACGAACTACAATGCCTTTTCGAGCTCGATTTATATTTATATATAAATTAAATGTTTAAACTTCGATTTAAACGAACTATATATATTTTAAATCAATTTAAAATTCCAAATCAATATTTAATATACTAAAGTAAACTAAATATCTGACTACGGAAAATACGGGACATTACAGGTTTGGGAGAAATCGTTGCTTTAAGTTTCAGTTTCTGTTAGGTAGATTAATTGGCTGCTGATGAGTTGATTAGTGAAGCCCATTACCTTATTGAACTACAATTATAAATAGAGGGGTTTGGGGAGAGAATTAAGGTTTCTCTCTTCATGCAAACATTTAGGCTTGTGTCCGTGATTATTCGGATTCAACCTAAACTAAATTCCATTTTATTCATTCTAATTCATCATAAATCACATTTAGAAGGTAGATCATCATCCGAGAAGATTAGGTCGCATCAATTAGCATCGATTTTAGGGATTTTCATTGTTGTCCATATCTGATTTCATTTGGTTTGAATCCAATCATGCACTAGGAGATTGATAGATATCCCTCGCATGGAAATTAAGGATTATATAGGTTAAATTAGGATTAATTCACATAATACATGTTAAATTCACCTTAGATCTGATCATATATGTTTGATTCAGATTTAGACATCTTAGGATAATCTAATTTAATCATGTTAACTAACAAGAAACTAGATTAACCATGTACTTGAATATGTTTTGATCCAAATTATGTCAGATCTATTGTTTTATGATATGTTTATTATTGGTGCATGTTTGTATGATCAAGATTTGATGAATCACTATTTGTTTTGATTAAATTTAATGCATTGCTTGGATTGTTTTTTAGAATTACTTGCTAGGGTTGAAGAACAGAGCAAATCAGAGGTTTAGATTTTCAGATTGTAACGAAACTTAGCAAAGGGGCTCTGGAAGACGAAAGGAGGGAACCCAAAAAAAAAAGGGTTCAAAATACGTTAACTGTATGGATTGACACTGGTCCATGGTCGAAGGACCAGCACTGGTCCATCACAGTAGATCGTATGATCATGAGTTTTTGGGCGTTGCATTGTGGTGATAATTCGAGGTTGGGTGCAAATTTTAGTGCGATTTTGATGTGATTTGGATGGGTTGAAATTAATTGCTCGAGCATTGGTCGATGGACTGGCAGGAGAATTCATCGAAATAGAATTTGGGTTTAAGGGTGGACTAGTAGCAAGTGCTCAAGGATAGGATAGGGAAGATCCAACACTTAGCCAAATTTTGGCTATGTTATGGACTGATATCTACCCTTATCCAATGGACTGGTACCGATTCATCGAATAATGAAATATTGAGCTCATGTTTGGTGAGTTGGATTGTGATGTCTTCTGGAGGTTGTTAGTGAATTCTGGTGACCAATGTACTTCGAATGGTTGATGTGCAACTCAAGGATGATTAATATGTCGATTGTAAATTCAAAGTGGAGTGGTCGAAGTCGAGTTTATGTGACACTAATCATGGGATGATGCATGATGCAGTAAGATGTTAGATTGACTTAGGAGGAGTTGAACAAGGATGATAATGGAAATGTTAGAGAATTGGCTTGAACTAATAGATGAATTCATCGAGGGCGATGTCTTGAAAGATTGGAAGTGCCAAGGAATAGTTGGTTATCAACGGTTGTAGCGGGTTTAAAGTATTGGTACCATAGAGATGTCCATCAGGATCACAACGGATCATGTACCCTGGATCGATCTCCAGGAGTGATCTAGTTGTTTCAAATGGTTGAGGCAAACATATGCAAGATAGACATATGGAAATCTGACTATTACCAAGGTTTCCATTAGCCCTTGATGGACGGCAACGGCGGATCATTCGATGATTGATGCATTCAAGGCTTTAGTCGGTGATAGCTAGGATATTGGTTGTTATGGATGTTATGGTTGATTGTGTGCTTTCTTTTCTATTACTCTGGGTAGTCTATCATCGTAGGTCATCGAAGATAAGTGGGATTGGGGGATGTCCTTTTCCTATTCTGGAGTGGCATATCATTGATGATTATAATGTGCTAACTCTGTGGTTGTCGAGATGGATCAAATGGTTAAATTGTCTATATTCATATATCCTATGTAATTGTTGGTAGTTATTTTATCGCTTACTAAGATTGTTGTCTGACTTAAGGTTTTGTATTTCGTCTTATTACCTTGGGTTGCTCATTAATTTTATTGGTGAGTAGACTGAGATAGCAGGTTTTGGTGTCGATGATGCAATGACGAGCTAAAGGCCGATGTATTATGTTCTATACTATATGGATACTTGTTGATTTTCTTGTTTACTGTTGATTGTTGGTACTCTGAGGGATATGTAGTGAGGCTTGATGTACAAATATTCATTTATGTAGATGTTTTGTATTGATGACTCCGAGATGTTATAGAGATTTGGTTTTTCTTTTTAGTTTTGCTTTACAATTATATCCTGTTGTATATTTTCTAATACATGTTAACCATGCAGTGTGAGTTATACGACATGTTTTGTTTTGAGTTATTCTTCCTTGATGATCATCCCAAATCGACCTAACACATCATACAATGCACCTTTTCCTTAGTTCGATGTAGGAGTTATGGGAAGGTCGTCACATTTGGTATCAGAGCTTTGGTTGATCGATTTTACCCAAAATTTAAAAACGTATGAGAGACGTACTTGCAACTTTTAATAGATGATTACTATATTATTATACTATAGTTTTGTAGGCTAATAAGCACTTGAGCACCATTGCGGCCTTTCTCTAATGTGTACTGATCATTCTCGTTTCAAATAGAGAATGAGTCGTTGAACTTCGAGACACACTACTAGGGATGAGCCAACTATTTGAGAGGTAGGCGAAGGTAGCCAGTTGGGAGCTGCTACTATTTTACCCGATTGACCTGTTATGTTTGAGGCCATGATGACTATGATCATGAGGAGGATACCCACTTTAAAGTTGACGGTAGAGGGTGGTGTTCCTGCACAGGCCCTTATGGTTGATTCTACGGTATAAGAATATGATTTTCCTTTTTTGGATGAAGAGGATAACTTGAGGAGGAGTATGGATTTGGAGCAACTTCTACATCGAGTTAAGAGTCGAAAGGAAGGGATCGTTAATGCTTTAGAAAAGGAAAACAAGTCTCTTAAGGAAATTTCTATTAGTGCAAACGCTATAAAGGAGCCTAAGCCCTAACAATGTTAGTAAAGTAAGAAGAATCAACGAAGTAGAAATAGAAAAAGGAAATGACAACAACAAGGGGGAAATGGCTGAAAGAAATGTAAAAAGGGGATACTTATTTTAATTGTCATGAGAAGGGCCATTATTCCAGGGATTATGAGAACTCGAAGATGGAGAGGTGGTTCGTTTGTGATAAGTTTTGGCATAAGAAGGTCTGTCCGGATCATCTTAAGAACAATCAATTAGTGGAAGCACATGTTTTGAAAGCTATTTCTTGTCATATTCCTACTGCGAATTAGAGGAAGAGTGTTGTCATTTGAGGTATGCTTCCTATCAGGAATGTTTCTACTCGATTTTTTTTGATACCAGAACATCATATTCTTTTATTCGATCTTGTTTGCAAGTTGGGTTTAGAACCTGGGATTGTTGATAGACCATTACTTGTGATTAACTAAGTAGGAGGATCTTTTATTCTTTGTATGATTTGTTATGGAATAGTCCTATTGAGTAATGGTTGCTCTTTATTTTTGATTGCTTTATTTTGAACTTCACTGAGTTTGGAATCATTTTGAGTATGGTCTGGCTCAAGAGGTTTGTAATTATTGTGGATTGTGAGATGCTAAAGGAAATCATTGGGAATGTGTAAGGGTGGATACATCGTTTAACAGAGGATGGTGCTCTTTATTTGTGATTCCACGGGATGGATGGTCATCGGTGCTAATCGAAGTGAGTATTCATATATCTTTGAAGAGGTTAAAGGATTGCTGTCGCATCTAGAGATTGAGTTTTAGATTGATTTAATAGATGGAGCCAGACCTATTGTTATGCCTCTTAGGCGGATGCGCCTAAGAAACAATGAGAGTTAGATGTGCAAGTGAATGATTTGTTGAGTAAAAGATTCATTCGGAGAAGCGTATCCGAATGGGGTGCACTAATGTTATTTACAACCAAGTCCAATGGATCATTGCTGTTGTGTGTAAATTATCATTAGACGAACAAGGTAACCAAGAGAAACAAGAATTCATTGCCGAGAATTGACGACTTGTTTGATCAGCTTCACGAAGCCAAGGTGTTTTCCCTGGTGGATTTGGCGATGAGATTTCACAATTGAGAGTGGATAGAGATAGTTTGCTGTAGACTGCTTTTAGGACACCATTTGGATTTCATAAGTGGTCGGTGATGTCGTTTGGATTGGCTAACGCGCTCAGTGTATTTTGTGGATCTGATGAATCATGTTTTTATAGATCAGTTGAATAAGTTCGTGCTTGTGTTCATGGGTGATATATTGGTTTATTCCAGGGCCGAGGAGGAACACAAGACGCACTTGAGGATTGTTTTGGAAATCTTACGAAAACATCAGCTGAAGGCTAAGTTTTTGAAGTGTCACTTTTGGAAGGAAGAAGTGATATTCTTAGGTTATGTTGTGTCAAGACAAGGAATAACGGTGGATCCTGCTAAAGCGGCAGCAATCCAGGATTAGGATCGACCCAAGAATGTGATGAATATTAGGAGTTTTCTTGGTTTAACCGGATGTTATCAACGATTTATCAAGGATTTCTCGAAGATAGTTGCACAGTTAACTAGATTGACGAAGAAGAATCAGGTTTTTGCGTGGAACATAAAGTGTGGCCAAGCTTTCGAAATTTTGAAAGAGAGACTAATGAGTGCTCCCGTGTTGACTATTCTGAGCGGGAATAAAGAGATAGTGGTATACACCGATGCATATGGCACTGGGCTTGGAGCAGTGCTAATGAAGAAATATAGATTTGTGGCTTATGCGAGTCGACAACTAATGCAACACGAAAGCAATTACCCGACTCATGATTTGGAGTTAGCGGCAATAGTGTTTGCTCTGAAGATTTGGAGACATTACCTTTGGGAATTAGATTCGATTTATTTATGGATCATAATTAGTTAAAGTACCTTTTCTCCCAATAGGATTTAAATCTTCGGCAGTAACGATGGTTAGAGTTTTTGGAATCATATGATTTTGGTATATAGCCTATACTTTAGGAAAAGGTAACATAGTGGATGATGCATTAAGTGGAAAACATGCTAGTTTTGGAGCCATGTTTTTGGAATCGAAACATCTCGGGTATTTGGATAGATCTGATTTCAGACCTCATTGTGAGTTGATGTTTGAGATGTTACCAAGCCTATCGATTAGATTGACTCTCACTGAACAGATCGCCAAAAGCTAAAAGTGAGACACTAAACTTATGCAGACTATTTGGAGGTTATATATGAGAGTGGAGCCCGAGGAAATTAAGGATTTCGAAGTTGATCGAGATTGTTGGCTTCGTAGGAAGGACGACTAGTTGCTCTTGATATAGATTAATTAAGAGATGATGTTATGAGGGAGTGTCATCACTCTAGATTAACTATTCATCCTGGTGGTAATAAGATGTATCGATATATGAAGTGAGATTATTACCGATAAGGTATGAAGAGGGATGTCGGGAAATTTATCCCGAAGTGTATGAACTGTCAGTTGGTTAAAGCTGAGCAGAAGAAGATGAGTGGATTGTTACACCTTATTAGAAGTTCCTACGTGGAAATGGAAGCAAGTGTCGATGGATTACCTAAAAGAAAAGGAAATGATGGTATCTTAGTCATCATGGATCGCTTGACCAAAAACGCAAGGTTTATTCCTGTCAAATCAACCAGGACGACATCGAAATTGGCTAAGTTATATCTTAAACGGATAGTTCAATTCCATGGAATACCGAAGAGTTTTGTCAGCGATCGAGATCCGTTGTTTACCAGTGGATTCTGGAAGAGTTTGCAAGGGACATTAGGAACCGAGCTATGTATGAGTGCGACATATCGTCTCCAGACAGATGGTCATACTGAGAGGGTTAATTGAGTATTGGTAGATCTTATTATAGCTTGTGTGTTAGATTTTAGAGGATCATGGGAAGATCATCTGCATCTTGTTGAGTTTGCTTATAATAACAACTATCCGTGGAGCATTAGAATGACACCGAATGAAGCGTTGTACAGTAGACTGTGTAATTCTCTATCATGTTGGGAGAGAAGTTAGTGCTTTGTCCTAGTACGATAAGAGAAATGGTGGATAATACAACGGATGAAGTCAGCCCAAGATCATCCTAAGATCTATGCCGATAAGCGACGAAAAGGTTCAGAATCTTACTCGGAGACTTGGTGTTTGTTAAAGTTTCGCCTTTAAGAATGTTGTCCATTCTATATGATCGGTCCTGGACTTGAGTTTGAGTATAATTGATTATCGTTGAACTTGAATTAAGCCTATAATTAAAAATATAAAACTTGCAAGAACAAGCAAAATAAGTGAACTTGACCATTTCTCTTCATAAATTTGACCAAGTCTGGATTATTAAAGTGAACATGATGGAGCATACCATAGCTTAAATATTTATATGCATCGTTTTTGTACGTCTAATGATCCTAAAAAGAAAAGCTTCCAATGCTGCTTCGGGCAATAGATCCATTATCGATTTTTCATTCGATAATGGGTATGTTTAAAAAGTAGAAAAAAATGATGTAGATTGCTTTTATAGTACAAGTTTGCTATTTATACAGGATGCTCCTCCTATGAAAT
Source organism: Allium sativum (assembly GCA_030737875.1). Lineage (NCBI taxonomy): Eukaryota > Viridiplantae > Streptophyta > Magnoliopsida > Asparagales > Amaryllidaceae > Allium > Allium sativum. The sequence continues at coordinate 469,555,661 of CM060913.1, read as the reverse complement.
TTTGGACTCATTGGACTCCATTCATGAAGACAACACATTTCACTTGCTCCTCTTTGCGCTTGTAATCCAATTGGCTAAAACACATTGGTTTCCTTTGAATTTAAGGCATTTACTATTCGAGGAATCATTTTGAAAAAAAATGTAGCTGACCGCTTTAAACACAAGTCCTATTATGTACAATGACTTTTTGCTGCTCTTAACGATTTAAGCCTAACGAGGAAATCTCTTTTCGTTCTAAAGTAGAACCTTCCACGATTATGCTTACAATGTCTACTACTCTGGCTAGAGTTACATTTTGAGCTCCACCAATGCAATATCAAGCTCTCATTCCTATTGAGTCCTTTATTGACTTATTGCCTCCTCCTTTAAGGGTCATAATGAATCTTCCACAGAGATTCCCCACTATAGTATCAACCAAAATACTCAAGAATACATGTCTGCAGTTTGGTATTCCAGAGATTGACATACAATTTCCTTTAACGAGCGAGCTTTCTAAAAGACCGCCTTCAAGCTTTACATCTTGCCATATATTTATATACATGAACTACATAGTGCCCCCCGCTTAATCTTCTTCTACATATGTTGATCCAAATACGAGGGTCACGCCTTTAAAATTCATCTAAATGGATATGCATTCCTGTTGCTCCTGACTTTCTTATATATCCTTTTTATGTGGAGCTTTTGGAACCTTCTAACATTTAGTGTATTAAAATTTCTTCTATTGTTCAAGAAGAGACATGGTTACCTTCGTTTATTGCCATTGAGGTCCAGAGGTACCCATAAGATTATACAAAAGCTTTCTAATAAACTTTTTGCATTCAAGACCCAATTTTTTTATGCTTAACGCCTAAAGGGATTTATGTATATATGGGAAACAAGGGGTAAAAGCTTAACCATTGTCTTCAGTCTAACTAGCGTACTTCGAAATTTTATCGAGTCCCACTCATGTTTTTATGTAGTTATCCTAAATCAAAACAAAGACGAGGCCATCTACAATGCTTTGAGAGCATACCTACCCTAAGAGAGGGAAGTCTGGTTCCTCATAATGGATAAGAATCTTCATAACAATGAATTATTACATCTTGATAGGTCTATGGTTGTTCGTGAAGTCACATCTCCTATCAAGCCTAGAGTTCGATCTCATTCCACCCTTACTCTGGTAGTTCTGTGGTGACAATCAAAGAGAATGAGATGGTTCATCCAAGAGATTCACACAAAGAAGAACATGTTGTAGATGAGACTTATACTGAAACAAGTGATCGTGAGATTCTGAACGAAGAAGGGGTCGAGATAGCCCACTGAGAAGGAAAGGTCGTAGCATCCCCAAAAAGAGATGTAGGAGAAATCATTTGTGAAGAAGAGGAGCTTCCCAATTGAGAGAGAGGTGGTAAGTTTGTCTAGGATTACGCTGAATCCTTTAATGAAATTATAGGGATAAGTCCTATTCACATGGATTTAGAAGTTCAAGAAGAGATAATTGTGGAGTCCGAATGTTACTAAATAGCATCTTAGTTTTTTGCCATGAGATATCTCTAGCGAATTTGGGGATTTAAAGAGCATCCATGCCATTTGAGTGAAATTCTTGATAAAAAGTTTATTCCTACATGTTTTGATTTTCTCCAGGAGGCATTGCTCTAGAAGGCCTTCAAACTCCTACTCTGATTACAAGCAAAGCAATTTGTGTAATTATTGGAGTGTAAATAACACACCACACACATTACTATGGTTATGTGCAATTTCACTTGCATGGTTTTCCTTATTAAATCTCGTTTTTAATTATTTTACCTTCTTTTTAGGTGTAATGGGTTGCAGTTACTATTAGCATTAAAAATGGTTAACATTCAGAACTAGCCTTGGACAAGCAAGCTGTCATCCAGGGAATTGTACAATACCTTTGAATTTGTTCCTCCTATGAAATTGAGATCCATGTATATGTCCTTCTGTCACCCTGATAGTGATTGACATTGATTCAAGAAAACAAATTTAATATACCAAGTAAAATCTCATAAAAAGAGGAGCTACATTCTTTATAAGCCTCCCGTATGGAGCTACTTCTATTGAAAACAGCGATTAACTCACTTATTTAAGAAAATTTATTGTCCCTTCAGTGTAACTACTCTTTTTAGATCTTACTTTGGTAGATTTAGGTGAATAAAAATAAGAAAGTAGAAGGTAAATCATCTTTGATCAGTTGTTAAGAAGGTTAACAACCATGCTAATCATGCTTTATTCTTCTTAAAATTAATAACCAATAGCCAAACTCCCTGAATCCACTTTATTGCCAATTGAAATTACAAGATTACGAGGAATTGGAAATATCTTTTAATTTGATCTTGAAATTAGGGTTTCATCCCGCCATCCTAGATTCTCTCCTATTTTTATTATTTTATTTTAGGAGTAAAAGAAGATTAAAAAGAAGTCCTAATCGTGGCCTTTTGGGGTCCTATTTATAAGAGTGGGCTGCTTTCTCTTCGTCTTTAATGGTTACGACCGATCGTCACTTCGGTGGGCCTTTCGAAAGTCATGCAAAGGCTTTCCCTTTGTCTTTAACGGTTTTGGTAGATCATCGCTTCATTGGTCCTTTCGAAAGTCATGCAATGGCTTTCCCTTTGTCTTTAATGATTTCGGTCGATCATCGCTTTAGTGGTCTTATCGAAAGTCACACGACGACTTTCCCTTTTTCTTTAATGGTTTCTTCAAGTCGACGGGATCTATGGGCTCTTACTTTATGATATTTGTTCCCTTTCAGCAGGCCTTCTCTCTGCTTCTTCCCTTATGAGAGCAAGTTCATGTAGATTCTTCCGAGGTCCTTAACGAGGGAACTTCCTAGATGGATACGGAGGAGGCGGTCGTACAACAACTTGCAAATTTTCTGAGCTTTCGTTTTTTTGAGGGTTTCAGCTCCAGATTCGTAGCCCTTTCGCATTATTCCAATCATGACCTATTCCATAAGCTTTAAAGATATGTATTGAAAGCCATGCGTATTCTATTTCAGAGAGGCTTTGTTGACAACTGAATTATACTTTACTTGAGTCGAAGTCGGTAGTGTGCGAGTACACATTGCGATGCTAAAAACAAATCTCTTCTCTTTCCCTTATTTCTGGATGTCCTCGGAGACCCTTTTCATGTGTTTTGTTCTTCTTGCACCTTGGTCAAATAATTTTTTGGGTTAACATTCAGCCCCCCTTAGTGTGAAAGAAGTTCCTTTGTCCTTTAGGAAAATTTCAATAAATGCTAGTAGACTCGTTTCCATCCACAAACCTGTAAATCCTCAATCCGAGGGCCTAGACATAAAAATGGAAATTCATATCTTGGGGATGATATGCTGAGGCTCTGCTAGAGTGAAGTGTTAGTGCAAATATTTTGTGGAGTCTGGAACTCATATTCGTCTGCTAATTGTTGTTTGGGACCGTCCCTCTTTGTAATAGAAATGCAATGTATCCCGAGCTTAGTAGACCCAGTTTCGTGTAATAGAAATCCAAACCAGTTTTTCATAAGAAACTCAGATTTAAGTGGTAGATATACGAACCCCCTTACGGCTTTACAAACCCAGGTCCAGGTTATGAAAAGTGGAGCCTTTTTGACTTAATGGGCCCAAATTTTGGAAATAAGGAAGAATTAAATTCTTTTCTGTTTAATATACCAGGATTTGGGCAATAAGGAAAAAGGAAGAGCCTTCGGCTTAATAGACCCAGATTTGGGGTGCAATAAGGAAAAACGGAGCCTCTTTTGACTTAATTGGCCCAAATTCGGGCAATAAGGAAAAAAAACAAAGTCTTTTTCGGCTTAATAGATCCAGATTCAGGTAATAAGGAAAAATTAAGCCTCTTTCGGCTTAATTGGCCCAGATTTGGATGCTAAGAAAAATGATACCTCTTTCGGCTTAATTGGCATAGATTCGGGCAATAACGAAAAACTAAGCCTCTTTCGGTTAATTAGCCGAGATTCAGTGAATAAGGAAAAACGAAGCCTCCATCGGCTTAGTAGACCCAGATTTGGGCAATAAAGAAAAACGAAGCCTCTTTTGGCTTATTTGGCCGAGATTTGGGCAATACTCTTTCAGGTTAATTGGCCCAAATTCGGGAAATAAGAAAAAACGAAGCCTTTTTCAGCTTAATTTGCTCAAATTTGGACAATAAGGAAAAACAAAGACTCCTTCGATTTAATAGAACTAGATTTGAGCAATAAAGAAAAACAAAGCCTCTTTCGGCTTACGCGGCCCAAATTCGAGCAAAAAGGAAAAACGAAGCCTCTTTCGTCTTAATTGGTCCTGATTCGAGAAATAAGAAAAAATGAAGCCTTTTTTGACTTAATTGACCCAGATTCAGGTATTAGAAATATAAAGAATCACTTGGCTTAAGAAACCCAAATTCGAGTATTAGAAATACGAAGCCTCATTTGGCTTAAAAAACCCAGATTCAAGTTGTAACACCCCATGTCCATTAATGTCACGCTCAAAGGGAATGCATTAACTTTCATGGAGTATTATTGGTGAATAGAACAGAATATAACAAGACAGATACATATATTGGCACTTGAAAATTTTCAAAACAACTTTTATTGCAGCGGAAAAACAGTTTGATTACAATAACATCATAAACCAACAGAAAAACCAAGTACACTTACTAACCATCTTGACAAATTGTTTTCTGAGTACATAAAGTAAAAAGCATAACCCCAACATAAGTAGCCATAAAGAGATGAGCTGAACTTTACTTTCAGCAATCCAAGCACTTCCAAAGAGAAAGAAAGATCCAAATCAAGCTCCACTAGCACTAGTCCCACCCTGAGAACCTTGGAGGGGCACCAGAGGGGGGGGGGGAGGAAGAAAAGAGGCGAAAACAAAGGGGGTCAGACATAAAGTCCGGCGAGTACCATAACTTTAACGATATAATTATTAAAGTAATTAGGATAAGGCATAAACTAGTAAAACAAGGAATGACTGTGAAACAAGTGGGCAAGACCAAACAAACAAGAGGAATATTCTGGCGTTAATCTCGCTCCTAATCACTATAGGATAATTACTATACTGCACCACTACTAGTCACCTTAATGGTTGATCCCGCTTACTGAACATAATAATCATAATGGTAGTTTCGTGTACCCCTAGCTGTCTCCATAGGTGCCGCCTGCCCCTATCTCCACTAGTTGTACCCACTACCGCCATGCGATCGGCTCCCTAACTCGTAGGTCCCCGTGCTGGTCCCACAGTGGGGTGTATCACTCCCTAAAGTGGCAACCCAATACCACTAAAGATGCATGACTTATATCTACACGATTCAACAACGTCTTACCTACCAGCCCGGGCCCACGCACGCACATGACCTCGTTGACTCGCATTGCCACCGTTAACCCTTTTTGACCTCTTACATTCAAACCCAGTAAGCGTGTCCCATCCTCGATCTAACTTGAGCTCACAAAGATACTTAATGGGTTACTAATTTGAAATGGGTCCCCCTTGTTTGACACAAGCTTTCCACCTATGCTTGGTCCCCACTAGAATTTTCCACTTAACCCCCTTCTTATTCATGCCTTCTTACATGTTTCAATTTGGTTAAGTGTTTCTAATCGTATTTCACATGTCACCCATGTCACCCACTTAACCCCCATGTCCCACCACATGTTTAACTTCGTTAAGTGTTACTTAATTCATTATAATCATAACCTTGTAAGACCTCTCACATTAGACTTCCGTTTGGGGTTGCTTGATTTGTCGGGCGGGTCCGGACAGTCTTATACTACAAACGAGTCTAACCTCGTGTCTTTACAACTGTTACGCATTTAATCTTTGACCTCTCACATTAGACTACCATTTGTGGTTGCTGGATTTGCCGGGCGGGTCCGGGCAATCTTACACCACAAATGAGGCTAACCTCGTGTCTTAGGCATTTATTACTACAAATGATTTCACCCCAATTTGAATTAATTATCCCTATTCAAATTTTCAATAATTTCCAAATTAATTATGTCAATAATTGTCACCTAAATTATGTCCACACTTTTTAGGTATAAAAATTATACCAATTAATGTCTCAATTTAATTATATGCTTTTAAAGCCATTTTTATGCCAATTCACAATTTAAATAATTAATATTTTCCCATTGTCCCCACACTCTTCGTACGTTCAATATGAAATACGTTAGGCTCGCAAATAGTCTAACTTATATAAAAAAGGAAACATCACAACTTGCATAACACATAAAAATAGATCTAACTTGCAAATAGGAATTATAACATAAAATTGCATAGCCAATAATTTGCATAGACAATGGTCATATAGAATCATATATTTGCATAAACTACCATGGATCTAAATATAGATCTAAACATGAAATCGTGAACTTGCATATATAAATTACGGGTGTCACCTAACTTGCATATGTGAATATAATTTTTACCCAAAATTGTGAACGTAATTTTTCACCTAAACATGCATATGGATTTCTACAACTTGCATATGAATTTATCACATGTTTTTGCATATAAACTAGTATATGTATATACTTGATTCACATATAAACTTGCGTACAATTCACATATAGACTTGCATAAGATTCATATTCAAACTAACTTATAATTCAACATCCCAAACTTGCATAAAATTCACATACGAATTAGCATATGATTTAACATCCAAACTTGCATAAGATTCACATATGAATTAACATATGGTTTAACATCCCAAACCTGCATAAGATTCACATATGAATTAACATATGATTTAACATCCCAAACTTGCGTAAGATTCACATATGAATTAACATATGATTTAACATCCCAAACTTGCACAAAATGAATAAAGTTAAATATGAAATAGATCTACTAACATAAGATAACAAAGTTAAACAACATCACGTTATTCAATAGACATGTTCTCATAATCCAATTACAACCCATCATAATTAATTTATTAATTATATTGTGAAAGAAATAGTACTCACAAAGATAGGTTAGAGAAGAGAATGATTTGTTCGTCTTTTGTATTGGAATTCTGACTTGCTAAATCCTAAGCTTTAGGAAGGAGAACTATCCTAGCAACAGCATGGTGGCAATGAGACAAATTTTATTTTGATTTAGGGTTTGAGTCTAGGCACTCTTTTATAGAAGTTTGAATCAACCTAAGCTGTTAGATTATCATAGGAACAAACCCAACCATCTATGACTTATCTAGAACAGCCACATCAGCCCTAATGACTCAGCATAGAGTCAGAAATCGTCAGCCTACTCCCCTATTTGAATTTTGAATTCCGAATTTATTATTCTGAAATATTTTAATTTATATAAAATTGCTGAAACTTCTGAAGGCCATAACTTCCTCATACGAAGTCCGATTTACGAAAAGTTAGACTCTATTCCAAGCAGAATTTCGAGACGAATGCAATGGCGTTACCCATTCCCTTTAATTATCACTTTATCAATTAAGTATTCTTAGGATTGTTAGTTTTAATATTCACAGAAAATTCGTTGTGTTACATTCTCCCCTCCTTAAAGGATTTCGCCCCCGAAATCTTCAAGTTAAGGAGAATGTATATCCTAACATCCAATCATCTGTCTTCTCAAATATCAAACACAGGCATCCATTGTCCTTACAAGATTTCTAATGCAGGACGAACATATGCAAAAAGTGTGTGTATATGTTCCTTACCTAATGTAAAATCAGGCGGTCCACTGATTCAGTTGACTCCTTAATGCAAATCATGATATTGCCATGTGTCCATTATGCATGCAAAAGAATCCTAATGATACATACAACTTCTACATGTGTGCACAACCATTCATCAAAATGCAGCATCCATATGATAACACAACCATTATACATCCATTAATTTAAGTATGCACACACATTTATATGCAACATGGAAGTGACTGAGCCGATCTAGTGCCTAATGTGTGTGTTCATGCATCCACGAGCAACCACTTGCAACCACTCGCAACCGTCAATCATAACATGTTTCAAATACATGTTTACATCCATCGGTTTCTACTTAAAGATAAAGAATAGGACTGAGGAGATATACTTAAAAGATAGATATAAGCATGAATAAACTTATGGAAAAGGAGATCAAGGAGGTACCCTCGAAGAGAAAAGGGCAGGCTGCGCGTATTTTCCTCTCAGTTTCCCAAGTTGCGTCTTCCTCAGCATCACTCCATTGAACTTTAATAAGCTTGACTTCACCGTTGCGTAGCTTTTTGACTTCTGTACCCAAGATACGAGTTGGAACACAGTCTCTTCTCGTTCCACTTCTACTTCCTTTAGTATACTTGGCTCCACCACTTCCGCAGATTCATGTAAGCATTTTCGTAGTTGAGAAACATGAAAAACATTATGAACTCTAGCCAGACTCTCAGGTAGCTCTACTCTGTAAGCCGTCGTCCCAATCCTTTCAATGATAGGAAATGGCCCTACAAATCTAGGTGCTAGTTTTCCTATGGACCCAAAGCGAATGACATTCCTCAAAGGAGATACTTTAAGGAATACCTTATCTCCAACCTTAAACTCAAGGTCGGTCCTTCTTTTGTCTGCGTAGGACTTCTGTCTATCTTGTGCAGCCTTCATCCGCCTTCTTATCAAGTCCACCTTTTCTGAGGTTTCTCTAGTCACGTCTGGCCCAAGTACGAGCTTGTTTGTAGACTCCCACCAACAAGTTGGTGATCGACATAGTCTTCCATATAAAGTTTTGAAGGGCGCCATGCCTATGGTGGCTTGGTAGCTATTGTTGTAGGCGAATTCCACCAAAGGAAGATGATCCTCCCATGTCCCTCCAAAGTCAAGAATGCACAATCTCAAGAGGTCTTCCAATACTCTGTTCACTCTTTCCGTCTGACCATCGGTTTGGGGGTGATAGTCCGTGCTTAAGCATAATTGTGTGCCTACTGCCTCTTGCAAACTCTTCCAAAACTCGCTCGTAAAGATAGGATCCCGATCACTCACTATGCTGGAGGGTATCCCATGGAGTCGAACTATTTCTTTAAGATAAATGGATGCTAGGGACGAGGCAGTCCTTCTACTTTTAAAAAGTATAAAGTGAGCGCTTTTACTGAGCCTGTCTACTATTACCCAAATACTGGTATTGCCCCTTCTTGACCTAGGCAACCCATAAACAAAGTCCCTCGAAATGCTATCCCACTTCCACTGTAGGACCTCTAGGTGATGAAGCAGACCACCAGGCTTCTTCTGCTCCACTTTGACTTGTTGGCATATCAAACACTTAGGGACGAACTCAGCTACATCACTCTTCATGCCATTCCAAAAGAAAACCCTTTTTATATCTTTATACATCTTGTCTCCGCCTGGGTGTATGGTCATCTTAGAATGGCGCACTTCTTCGAGGACCGTCTTCACTAAATCCCTTACTTGTGGGACGCATAGCCTTCCATCCCGTGTTAACAAACCCCTATCATCAATGGAGTATCCATTGAGGTGACTAGAAGTCTCACCCCTAACTAGCTTATCCATCACATCAACTAGCTGAGGGTCTTCTCGTTGCGTGGTTCCTATTGAGTCCAAAAGAGTAGGGCGCACCTCTAGAAATGCTAACAGACCAGGCCAAATTTTAGAGGAGGGTCTAATATTAAAGTTTGCTATATACTCCAAGCTTTGCCTTTCTACAAAGAGAGGACTCAAGGTCAGCTTCTTCCTACATAAGGCGTCTGCTACCACATTGCCCTTGCCTAGGGTATAGGAAATCTCAAAATCATAAGAGGCCAGAAATTCCATCCACCTTTGTTGTCTTAAGTTAAGATCTTTCTGCGAGAAAAGGTAGTTCAACGATTTATGGTCAGTACATAATTCAAACTTCTCACCTAGGAGATAATGGCACCAAGACTTAAGCGCAAAGACGATGGCAGCCAACTCTAGATCGTGGGTTGGGTAGTTTTTCTTATGTACTTTCAACTGTCTGCCTCCGTAAGCTAATACCTTCCCTTCTTGCATAAAGACAACATCTAGTCCCGTACCACATGCGTCCTTGTATACGGTAAACATCTTTCTCCCATCCGGCAATGTCAGAACTGGGGCTGTTGTTAGAGCCCTTTTCAAACGTTGGAAAGCAATATCGCAATCCAAATCCCAAGCGAAAGTTAGATTCTTCTTCGTTAATCTTGTGAGTGGGGTTGAGATTTTAGAAAAGTCTTTAATGAATTTTCGGTAAAAGCCTTCTAGCCCGAGAAAGCTTTGGACTTCGGTTGCATTCCGTGGAACCTTCCAATCTTGCACCACAGCTACTTTTGCGGGGTCACAGCTAACCCTTCTTTGGACACCACATGTCCAAGAAACTTCACTTCTCTCCAGAAATGGCATTTGGAGAATTTGGCTTTCAGTTGATGTGCACAAAGAGTATCCATGACTTCCCTTAAATGCAAAGCATGCTCTTCTTCATTCTGCGAGAAGATCAAAATGTCGTCTACGAAGACCACCACAAATATATTAAGGAATTCTCTAAACACCCTGCTCATCATGTCAACGAAGTAAGCGGGTGCGTTTGTCAAGCCGAAAGGCATGACAAGCCATTCAAAAAAACCATCCAAGGTTCTGAACGCGGTCTTATCAATGCTGTCTTCAGCCATTCTTAGCTGATGGAACCCGGTAGTCAAATCTAGTTGGGAGAAAACAGACGCACCTACAAGCTGATCAAACAAGTCATATATTCTAGGAAGTGGGTGCCTATTCTTCTTGGTCATCTTGTTTAGCTCCCTGTAATCAACGTATAGGCGAAGTGAACCATCCGCTTTGGTTGTGAATACTACTGGAGCACCCCATTCAGAAATACTCGGCCTTATAAACCTCTTTTCGAGCAGCTCTTTGACTTGCTTACTGAGCTCTTTTTTCTCTCTAGGAACCATGTGTCTAACGGGTAGAGCTATGGGTTTTGCATTATCAACAAGGTATATGCGGAAGTCTATCTCTCTCTTCGGAGGTAAGCCCTTCACCTCTTCAAAGTATTCACGACTACTCTAACAGACTGCAAGTTTTCAACAGACGCATCAAGAGATTCTTGGTAACTAAGCATAACAGAATGTATGGGGTTGCAAAAGATTTCGAGAGTGTTGCCAAGGCGAGTCATAAGTCTAACCACTCTGTTTTCACAATCGAGGATGGCACCATTACTGGATAACCAATCCATGCCTAGAATCAATCCATAGTCCGTGAAGCTAAGAACGGAGGCGTTGCATTCAAACTCAACGCTCAAGATAGACACTCTCAAATCCCGACAAATCATTGAAAGATGAGCCAAACCACCAATATGATTTGAGACTACTATGGGATCCGTAACTAGACTAGTATTTAGGTGCAGTGTTTCAACTAATGAAGCAGACAAAAACGAGTGTGAAGCACCAGAATCAAACAAAGTACGAACAAGATGATCAAACAGAAAAACAAAACTTTCAACAGAAATGTTTCTACCTCTCTCCTGCCCTGGTGCTATGAGAGCGTGAACCTGCCCTCTTGCCTACCCTGGTGCCATGAGAGCCTGAATCTGTCCTCAAGTAGTAGACCCTGTTCTTTGCCCTTGCCCCTGTTTCCTTGGGCAGTCTTTAATTAGATGTCCTACCTCTCCACAGTAGAAACAACCAGTCTTCTTCTTCTTCCTACAATACTTGCTCAGATGGCCTGGTGTTCCACAATTAAACCACCTTTTCTTTCCTTTGCTATATATTGTTGTCCTTACCACATTTCTTAGGTTGCTGCTGTGACTTCTTTTGATCCCCTTTCTTTTCTGGTGCCTTATTAGCATTAGCGCATTTCTCCTCTTCATGCATAAGCGCCATGTCAATCAGTTTCTCAAAGGTAGCCCCCATAGGAATGTGGGTCATAGCTAACCCATGTAGCGGCTCATTCAAACCTTTAACGAATCTCAGGGCCTTCTTTTAAGGTTTGTTAACCAAGTCTATGCCAAACCTCGCCAGCTGATTGAACTTGTTGACGTACTCCTTTACTGATAAATTCCCCTGCTTCAATGCCAAGAACCTTTCCATGTATAGATTCTCTTCTGCTCGTGAGAGAAATTTCATCTCGAACCTATTTCTGAAATCCATCCACATCTCTACTGGATGCTCTCCATTCATAACTCCCACCAAAATGAGGCTTCGTCCTTCATTAACCAAGCAGCCATTTGGACCTTCCTTCCATCTTCTACCTCGAAGATACCAAACAAGTCTTCTACCTCCTTAAGCCAGTTTCGAGCTTCAACAAACGTCTCTGATCCATGAAAAGGTTTTTCGCCCATTGCTCGAAAGTCTTTGCATATCTTTGAAAAAGTATCAACACGAGGAGGGGGAGGAGGAGCGGCTGCAGCTAGGGGAGGAGGGATGTCTGCAGGCTTGTGGCGGTGGCCCTAGCCTCCAGATACCTTCTGAACTAGGTTGGTATCGGTATTCCTTCGCGTATCTCGGGTAACCCAGACATGCTGAAAAGGAAATGAAGAGATTCAAAACGGAGAATTCGAAAGAAAGATATATGGCTCTTGGGGGTTATGTTTTTAAAACAAACTTTTCTGTTGAGAATACTCTCCTTAAAACATACTTTTGAAAGTATTTCTTTATAAAACGCTTTTGAAAAATAGTTTTTCAAAAATCTCTTATCTGTTCTGTTAACCTTCAGCTCTGATACCACGTGTAACACCCCATGTCCATTAATGTCACTCTCAAAGGGAATGCACTAACTAGGATGGAGTATTATTGGTGAATAGAAAATAATATAACAAGACAGATACATATATTGGTACTTGAAAATTTTCAAAACAACTTTTATTGCAGCGGAGAAATAGTTTGATTACAACAACATCATAAACCAACAGAAAAACCAAGTACACTTAGTAACCATCTTGACAATTTTTTTTTCTGAGTACATAAAGTAAAAAGCATAACTCGAACATAAGTATCCATAAAGAGATGAGCTGAACTTTACTTTCAGCAATCCAAGCACTTCCAAGGAGAGAGAAAGATCCGAATCAAGCCCACTAGCACTAATCCCACCCTGAGAACCTGGGGGGGGGGGGGGGGTGAGGGGAGGAAGAAAAGAGGCAAAAACAAAGGGGGTCAGACATAAAGTCTGGCGAGTACCATAACTTTAATGATATAATTATTAAAGTAACTAGGGTAAGGCATAAACTGGTAAAACAAGGAATGACTGCGAAACAAGTGGGCAAGACCAAACAAACAAGAGGAATATTCTGGCGTTAATCTCGCTCCTACTCACTATAGGATAATTACTATACTACACCACTACTAGTCACCTTAAAGGTTGATCCCGCCTACTGAACATAATAATCATAATGGTAGTTTCGTGTACCCCTAGCTGTCTCCATAGGTGCTGCTTGCCCCTATCTCCACTGGTTGTACCCACTAACCCCATGTGATTGGCTCCCTAACTCGTAGATACCTGTGCTGGTCCCATAGTGGGGTGTATCACTCCCCAAAGTTGCAACCCGATACCACTAAAGATGCACTGCTTATATCTACACGATGCAACAACGTCTTACCTACCAGCCCGGGCCCACGCACGCACATGACCCCGTTGGACTTGCGTTGCCACCGTTAACCCGTTTTGACCTCTTACAATCAAACCCAGTAAGTGTGTCCCCTCCTCGATCTAACTCAAGCTCACAAAGATACTTAATGGGTTACTGGTTTGAAATGGGTCCCCCTTGCTTGACACAAGCTTTCCACCTATGCTTGGTCCCCACTAGAATTTTCCACTTAACCCCCTTCTTATTCATGTCTTCTTACATGTTTCAATTTGGTTATGTGTTTCTAATCGTATTTCACATGTCATCCACTTAACCCCCATGTCCCACCACATGTTTAACTTGGTTAAGTGTTACTTAATTCATTATAACCGTAACCTTGTAAGACCTCTCACATTAGACTACCGTTTGCAGTTGCTGGATTTGCCGGGAAGGTCCGGGCAGTCTTATACCACAAACGAGTCTAACCTCGTGTCTTTACAACTGTTACACATTTAATTTATGCCTTTGACCTCTCATATTAGACCACCATTTGTGGTTGCTGGATTTACCGGGCAGGTCCGGGCAGTCTTACACCACAAACGAGTCTAACCTCGTGTCTTGGGCGTTTATTGTTACAAATGAGTTCACCCAATTTTAATTAATTATCCCTATTCAAATTTTCAATAATTTCCAAACTAATTATGTCCATAATTGTCACCTAAATTATGTCCACACTTTTTAGGTATAAAAATTATACCAATTAATGTCTCAATTTAATTATATGTTTTTAAAGCCATTTTTATGCCAATTCACAATTTACATAATTAATATTTTCTATTGGCCCCACGCTATTCGTACGTTCAAATATGAAATATGTTAGACTCGCAAATAGTCTAACTTATAAAAAAAGGAAACATCACAACTTGCGTAACACATAAAAATAGATCTAACTTGCAAATAGGAATTATAACATAAAATTGCATAGCCAATAATTTGCATAGACAATGGTCATATAGAATCATATATTTGCATAAAGTACCATGGATCTAAACATGAAATCGTGAACTTGCATATATAAATTATGGGTCTCACCTAACTTGCATATGTGAATATAATTTTTTACCCAAAAATGTGAATATTGTTTTTCACCTAAACTTGCATATGGATTTTTACAACTTGCATATGAATTTATCACATGTTTTTGCATATAAACTAGCATATGTATATACTTTATTCACATATAAACTTGTGTACAATTCACATATAGACTTGCATAAGATTCATATTCAAACTAACATATAATTCAACATCCTAAACTTGCATAAAATTCACATACGAATTAGCATATGATTTAACATCCAAACTTGCATAAGATTCACATATGAATTAACATATGATTTAACATCCCAAACTTGTGTAAGATTCACATATGAATTAACATATGATTTAACATCCCAAACTTGCGTAAGATTCACATATGAATTAACATATGATTTAACATCCCAAACTTGCACAAAATGAATCAAGTTAAATATGAAATAGATCTACTAACATAAGATAACAAAGTTAAACAACATCACGTTATTCAATAGACATGTTCTCATAATCCAATTACAACCCATCATAATTAATTTATTAATTATATTGTGAAAGAAATAGTACTCACAAAGATAGGTTAGAGAAGAGAATGATTTGTTCATTTTTTGAATTGGAATTCTGACTTGCAAAATCCTAAGCTTTAGGAAGGAGAACTATCCTAGCAGCAACATGGTGGCCATAAGACAAATTTGTTTTGATTTAGGGTTTGAGTCTAGGCACTCTTTTATAGAAGTTTGAATCAACCTAAGCCGTTAGATTATCATAGGAACAATCCCAACCATCCATGACTAGATAGAGTTATCTAGAATAACCACATCAGCCCTAATGACTCAGCATAGAGTTAGAAATCATCACATTTCAGATCCGCCCGGGAGGAGAGGGGGGTAGGTCGAACCCTAGGTCAACCCCCCGGTCGACCTGTATGGGTAGGTCGACCCCCTGGTCGACCTGGCCCTTGGGCGGGAGAATTCCCGCCCAGCCTGCTCCCCTATTTGAGTTTTGAATTTCGAATTTATTATTCTAAACTGTTTTAATTTATATAAAATTGCTGAAACTTCCGAAGGCCATTACTTCCTCATACGAAGTCCGATTTATGAAAACTTGGACTCTATTCCGAGCAAAATTTTGAGATGAACACAATGGCATAACCCATTCCCCTTAATTCTCACTTTACCAATTAAGTATTCTTAGGATTGTTAGTTTTAATATTCATAGAAAATTCACGGTGTTACACAAGTATTCAAAATACGAAGCCTTACTTAGCTTAAGAAACCCAGATTTAGATATTACAAAAATGAAGCCTCTTTTGGCTTAATAAAAGTTGGAATGTCCTCTTTCAATTTTGATGGTGCCATTCTTGGCATATTAAGGTGAATCCAGAATGTCCTCTTCTGGTTTGGTTACAAAAGTGCTTTTCGGTTTTAGTTTACTTTTGGCCATTATAGGCATTTTAGAAAGCAGAAATTTTACCATGCTTTAGTGACCCTTTGAGCTTTTGATCCTTTCACCATGATAGTACATAAGCAGAGGCAGTGCGTACTTATGCCGAAAGCATAGGCAAGGCTTGATTATGTAACGATTAGAGGCAGAGCATGCTCCTAACCGGAGTCGGGTCCCTGGGCTTACCCATCCCTCTTTTAGAGGGCGCCTTAACCTGGTCCTTGGATGCAGTTTAGGGCCTCAGTGCACCACCTCGGCACTTGGGCGCGGATGATGGCTTACCTTCCTCCCTCTAGGAGGTGCCAGGGGTGTACCCTAGGCTTGGTGCCATGGGCGTTTTCAAGGGTTTACCCCTTCCCTTTTAGTGGAAGGACCTGGGATATACCCAGGAATTTCTAAACTATTCCATTTGAGGAGGGCTTCTCTACCTTGTCCAAGTAAAAAACCCTTTTTCTTTTGGTTTGAAAGATATTCCATCATAACTTTGTTCTTGTAAACATCTTTCTGAACTTATGATCTTATTTTTTCTTTCCATTTTTTCTGCGGTCCATTTACTTAAACATTAGCAGATAATTGTTACCTTTACTTGTTCTACCACTTTAGTGGGGAAGTAATGCTTTAAATGTTCTATATTCCAAGTCTATGGGACCATGTTTCTGTTTGGACATAGTCGGTAGGCTCCCGATGGTATTATTATATAGATCACTAATGGTCGCTCCTAATTTTGGTTAATGATTTGTCTGTTGGATTTTTGGTATTAGCCATTACCCTTTGGAGAACTAGATCCCCTTCTTTAAACACCGTGGGCTTTACTCGAGCGTGATAGTGGGGGGTCACCCTTCTTTGATATTATGCTGTTCGGATAGCAGCTTTATCTCATAAACCAAGGAGCAAATCTAAGGACTCATGCCTTAATTTTTGGTTTTTATCGAAGGCATACACAATTCTTTTATAGGATGGCACTTCTCAACTGGAAGCATCGCTTCACTGCAAAAGTTAAGGAATAAGGGGTATGTCCAATAGCCGTTTGGTTGATTTTCGTTATTCCCAAAGGATTAAGGTTAACTCGTCCACCCAATTTCCTTTTGTTCTACTTAACCATTTCTTTAGTATGGTTTTGATGGTCTTATTTGCGGCTTCTACTCCTCCATCGTCCTTTGGATGTGTGACTGATAAGAAACTCTTAATGATTCTATTTTTGAAGTGAGACATATCTGCAAATAGTCGCTGAAATTCCACTATTTTCAGTAATTCTAATACCGCATATATGTTTGCAACATTTCAATAAAATTGCGAATTTGTCGGCAATTTTCCGGGAAGAGATATGTATTTGTTTTATAATCGTTTTGAATTAATTTTTTCTTGATTTTTCTACAATAAAATATAATGTTGAATATAATTTGAAAAAAATTCAACATTTTGAAACTTTAATGAAAAATTGCTTGAAAATATGCAATTATTTGTTATATTTGTTTGCATGTCTGTGTGTTTTGCTAAAACGTTCTCTTTTCATTTTCGGTGCACTTTTGTATTGGTAATCATAGCTCTAAACAAGCATCGTTTTTAGATGAGAAAGATGGTGATACTTATAAGCATTCCATTATTGAGGGTAGAACTATAAAATTATCCGGTGCACAACGAGTACAAATTCGAAGATGGATATTTTTCAGAATAGACATTCCGGATCGAGATAATATTATAGGTTTATCTTTTCTACACATTAAAAACTATAAATACAAGTCCAAAATTTATTTCATTTTTTTTGTTTTGTTTGTAGTGAATATCGAATATTGTTAGAAGAGACTCAATGTGGTAAAAAGCGGCTCCATTCAAAGGCAGAAGTAGTATTTCAATCTGAATTTATTGACTGGTTGCATAAAAAGGATTGTTAGATTACAAAGAACCATAATTTGATAATAAATAACATTTTTGAACATATTTTAGTTTTCCTTAGTTAATGGAAGAAGAACGCAAGGACTTCCTATTATGGTATTATGTTAGTGGACCAACATGGAATGCCAAAACTCACCTTAAATGTAGAATCAATGATTATGTATTCTCTCCAAAGCACTACGACGACACTCTTTCAGCACAAGATAGTTGTGTTTCTATGGATGCAATTACAACATTTGTTGCAAGTGCAAAAGATTTAAATCCTACGGATTATGACACTACTTGATATGGTATTATCTAGGAGATCACTAAAGTTGATTATTATGAATTTCAACATGTTGTGTTATATTGTAAGTGGTTCAATGTTGCTGATAAAACATATGGTTGTATGGTGTTACTACCAAAATAAACTCCAAAACTAGCTGACGGTGAAGAGGTGTCGGAAGAGCACAAGTACGTAAGAGCCCTCCGGAAATAGAAAGCCAAGTAATAGAAAGAACTGAAAGCCGAAGAGAACGATCTAATAGCAACATAAAACGGCACCTCCCCAGAGGGAGGAAGTTCAAAGTCTACAGAATGCCAACACAGTTCTTCCAACAGGGGCTTGCCCAACAGGATCCATCCGACAGGGCCTATTCGATAGGGAAGTTCTGTAATGAAAGGACATCTAAGTCAGAAATCAGGAGAAGGCAAGACAGAAACTCCATTCATCGAAATCCGGAAGAGCTATCGATATTAACTTACTTAATACCAATACGTTAGGAAGAAAAGACACCAAAAGTATCTTGCCAAAGGTGTATAGAGATTACCCAAAGCATCTGCTGCATCAGTGCCGTGAGATCACATTGATAGACAACAACACATCGTAGAGAGCCACCTTCCAGAGAACCAATGAATCTAAAAAGCTCCACTGGGAGGCCGACCGGAACCCTAGCGGAGATACAGGCTATCCATACTAATCTACTTAGTACGAACACCGGCAACTACCCACATACATCAAGAGGGCAAGCTCCTATAAGTATACACGGGAAAGCCAGAAGCCTACATCGGGAAAACTTACGTCCGAGAGCCTACACCCGGGAGCTACTACCAGAGGTTTAAATGCTTACTGAAGGTCATTATATTGACAAGCTCATCTCAATCTCAAGGAAGCCCCACTCGACCGGGACGCTCACCTCAGATGCCATAAACAGCACCAAAAAAGCGGCCGAAAACAAAACATCCGAGACCAAGGAGAAAAGCAGCCGACAAAGGCATCCGCAATCCCAAATAGCCTAATAGCGATAGGGACCCCAAGTCCTCTATAAGTAGGACCCCATGAGTCACATTTGAGAGGGAGCTCTCTCATTCTAATTCTTGTACTCCTTCTCTAAAAATCAAAAGAGGGGATCCATTGGATAATTTCTTCCATCTTGTTCATGTATTCTAAATAAAGGATTAACTGAGAACACATCTATGCTCAAAGTGTTTTCCCGTGAGTTTATCATGTTATTTCCTAGTTATTGTTGCTAGATTTACTGTTTGCTTTCTATATATGCCTAGATATTTACCCAAGCCTTCCCGCAGATTGGATGAAACATCTCTTTCCATAGGTTTAAAATCCTTACTGCATATCTAGGTTTTCCTTATAAGCTTGGATCTTTCCACGAACTTGGTGTAGAATTCCTTTCTAACATCCATTGAGCTCTTTGTCAAAAGCAGCGTTTAGTGATCCCTCTTCTCAAGACTTTGACACCTAGGAGTAACCATCTGATCAAGAATCATAAAGGCTAAACAACCCATCTCTCCCCTCTTAGATCCATTCCTATTGGCCTATTTTCGGTGTTGACAAAAAATATCGTTAACAATTTGGCGCTAGAAGGAGGGCTTGAACCTCCGACCCTTTGGTTAACCCTACCACATATCTACTGTGTTATTCCATCCCGGATTGGACTAAACCTCGAAAAGGAAAATATTATGAATAAAAGGTCTCTGCCAGTTACTAATGGGTTTCCCATGGTTAGGATAAGTATTGACGAGCCGTGGGAGACCAAAAGGCTCAAATTAGGTGCACTGCGCATCCAGAAGAAAGAGAAAGATGTAGAACCTTACGACCTTGATCAATGGAGCATTAGTCCCTTCCACTTAGGACCTACTCCGATTTTTACACTGAATTTGTACTTAATGAGGAGATATAACTCCTTCCTCCATATCAAGGAAGCTATCCTAACACAGGCTAAGGGAACCATATTCGAACAGAAAGGTGAAAAGGATGCCACTCCTCTCACCATTAAAAGGTCTGAAAGAAACATACCCTTGCGTCAAAAGGCAGTTAAAAGGAAGTTTAGGAACGAAGGTGAAATAATAAAGTCAAGTAATAAAAGGACCATAATACAACAGTGAAAGAAGGCTTTCGAGTCAAGGTTTCCAAAAGGGTGCAAGCTCACAACATCAATTGAGGGTATCTACTTTCCAACTAGGCATGAGTTAAACTTTTGGCCACCGTTAAAGAAGAAACCTAAGAACAAGGTTAAGTTGGAAGGGCCATATTGCTATTACCATATGGTAAACGGACACGAAACAAACCATTGCAGGGTTTTAGAGGGGATGATCATCCACTTCTTAAGCCAAGGAAAACTACAAAAATATGTAAAGAAAGCATAGAGAGTTGCACCGATGAGTTCTTTAAGAGAGGAAAAAGGTTACCTATACGATAGCAGGGGTGGAAATCCCCACAAGTCGGAAATTACCAAGGACAGGTCAAACAACAAATGGATAAAAGAAAAAAAACCTTGTTATCACCAAATTGGTCAGGGCGAGGCATCCCCGAAGGGGGGTGGTGTGTTAGTATTTGTCCATGCCCAAATCAGAAGGGGGTAGGTTAAATCATCAAAAGTGTTAGAAGCCGTTCACACCAGAAATGGTCGTGGCGGTGCATCTAAAGATTGGCACGCCCTGCCTCTGCTCGCAGAAGAGTACGCCCTTCCTCTGCTAGAACAAAGCATATCCTACCTCTGCTTATGTTATGTGTTACCCGCAGAAGGGAACACAAACCCCTATCATCACCTATGATGGTCAGGATAGGGCACCCCTCGGAGGGGGATGGCGCGTAAGCCTCTATCAATACCAACGATGGTCAGTATAGAGCATCAAAAGAGTAAACCTTATTTTTGTGCCTACAATGGCCCCATCTAAGTTTCTAATACCTTGTCATCATCTACGATGGTCAGGATAAGGAACCTCCTGGAGGGAGGTCGGGTAAGTCCTTGGTCCCTGGTTGTGGATAAGCTAGCCAAGCGCACCGGACGCACATGCCCAGATAGTGGCCAACAACGCACGTTCATCCTCTGATTTGACATCAAAATCCCAAATAATGGCTTAGGAAGCACGTACAACCTCTGCTTGCATGCTAAATCCAAAAGGGTACACAAAAAATGATGCCGAAAGGAGATCCGGTCTTCAATCTTTAAACACCTAAATCTGGGTTGATTCGGTTCTTCACAAATGCCGAAAGGAGTTTTGGTCTTCAATCTTTAAATACCTGAATCTGGGTTGGTTCAGTTCTTCGCAAATGCCGGAAGGAGTTCCGGCATTCAATCATTAAAACCCCCAAATCTGGGCTGATTCGACCCTTCACAAAGTATCGAAAGGGAATTTCCCGTCTTCAGTCTCTCATTACCTGAATAAGGTCTAGTTTGGATCATCTATGTATCATATTCAAATCAAGGTCGATTTGACCTGTGGTGAAGGTCCGAAGAGGATTCCCGGTCTTCACCCACACCCAAGTCTGAATAATTTTGAATTGAAATGGATATGAAGAATCACCAACAGAAGAGGTCCGAAATAATCATCTCAAATTGATACAGCCTCGGAATTACTCACTAATGAACAACCACAAAATAGAATTTGGAAGGAAAACAGAAACTCATCATCAAAGCAAGTCCGAATGAAAAGGGTTATTTCTCCTTTTATTCAAGAAAATTTCTTAAGTCATTTATAAGTAAGCAATTGTTATCCATGTTTCATATCAACAGTTATTTACATAATAGACATTGACAACACATAGTTTCATTTCACAAAAAGCTACATTCTCAGTGGTCCGAATAGAGATATAATCACTATCACAAAATATCATCATATATCTAGGTCCTCTCCGTCCTCAGGTAAAGGAGAATTAATGGCACGACAAAGTACGATACTTAGTAACTTATTTAGCTTTCGCACTTTTCTACTCGTTTCATCAAGGTGATCAGAGGGTTTGATTTGAAGCTTCAATTCTTTGTTATAAGCTCTACATATAGCCCTAAGGGATTTGTTTTCTTTCACTAACTCAAAAACATTCACGTGTAAATCATGCCTCTCTTCTTGTAAACACCTAATTTGATCAGCGTACCTAACGACACGATCATGAGAATCCTTGATTAACTTAGTGTCGTAGGTCCCCTTCATCTTGGCCACCACTCTTTTGCACCACTTAGAAATGGTTGACTCCTTTAACCCCGAAGGGGGATTATTCAAGTAATAGTACTTCGGAAGGGTGAGAGTCTTACGAGCTGTCGCAACATTGAGAGGCGAAGATACCATCATAATAGGAATATTCTTGAACCAATAGTAACACCGTTTAAATAAATTTCCAAGTTGATGATACATTGACGTAAACCCCTTAGTTCATCTTCGAACTCGATAGAAGCTTTAGTCTTATGTATGTCTTTAATCCAAGAATAGCCCTATCCCTTTCTCCTAACAGATCTTTTAAGGCATTCATTATCTCGTTCAAATACTTTATGGTTAAACTCTGATGAAAAATTTGCCTTCCTTGAGATATAGAAGTTTGTTCTCTTAACAGTGTCGCTTCATCCCGAAGTGGCGAACTTTCACGATTGCCAACCTACTTGCAAGGACAAAGAAAAATAGCCCTGATTATGTCTTGCTTGATCTACGAAAAGCAAAACTCCATTTTTATATAAAAACTCTATGAAAACAATCTATTACGGTATATAGATAAAGGGAAAATTATAAAAAAATGACTTTCGCTTGATTAATACATTCATCGTTTACATAAGATCTTAGCATGATTACCCTTATAATCTTTAGAATTGCTTCACAGTCTTCGCTTAGAAAGTCAAATGAGAGTCAGGGAAATTTAGTGTAAACACTCTCAAGTTTCTTCAAAAAATACTTTTTCCTGAAAGCGCGAGCATATGTTGTTAAAAACTCCTTTTTCAGTCTACAAGTCATATGTAATGCACCTTCGTAATAAACAAAATTCTGCACCTTCGTAATAAACAAAATTCTATCATGATACAAATAAGTGTATTAGCCTTCACATGTACAAAATGGGATCTTATACAAATATTGCATAGATCTTTGGGTTAAATTTACAAGTATGCCTTTACTTTGCGAAAGAACGGCTTAATTCCTTCTGTTTGTTGCCTAACTCTACTTAAGGCAGGAAACAATTTTTTTGGTCTATTGTAATGACAGGAGACTAGTTATTGTCAGATGTTAGGGGAAAGAGGAAAACATTGTCGGAGCAAGAATTATACCCAAGAAGAAAAACCCTCAGGATCACTCTTAATAGAATCATGGAAAGTTTCGGCACCTAAAAGGGGACCGTGAAACACTCCGTAATTTTAAATATTAAAATTAACGAATCTAAGAAAACTTAATTTTTAAAAGAGGAATTGGGTGAAACGGGTTACGCCATTGTGGTCATCTCAGAATTCTGCTTGAGATAGATTCCGAGTTTGCGTGAATCGAACTCCGTATGAAGAAGTTATGGAGTTCAGAAGTTTTCAAGTTTAAAACAGTAATTAAATATAATAATAAAAACAGTTCAAATTTCAAAATCTGGCTAGAGCGAGCTGAGCGGGAAATTTCCTGCTCAGGGGTGTCGACCCCCCCAATGGGAGTCGACATAGGTGTCGACCCCCCTATAGGGGAGTCGACATAGGTGTCGACCCCCCTGTAGGGAGTCGACCCTTCCCAGATCCAGCTCTTGTGACGAATTTTTACAGCCCTATGATAATATGGCCTTCTATGATTGGCCAATGACCGATTTCCGAGGTATTAGGGCATATGTGTCATGCTATGGTTGGCTGGATGACACATCTCTTTGATTTTATGGCTCTGATTCCCCTAGACTAATCTAAAGGCTAGAATTAAACCTAGACTTCTATATAATCACCCCAAACCTCAACCTTAGAACTCATTCTATGAAGCCATCATGCTGTTCGTCTACAAATTGGCCTAGCCTCCATTCATCTACCCCAAATTAGAGAATCAAATTCAAACTAGGAATCTATTAGAAGAACTGAGAATCAAATGTCTACATCAAAGGATAGCTTTTCTAATTTAGAAATCAGATCCCAGAAATCAAGATCCATCCTTTTTCTGTAAGAATAATTATTGTTTAGATGTGAACACCTAATAAGAAATCATGATAATAATGACTGGATCTAGAACTATGCCTAATTCTATTCGTGCCTATCCTTTTGTCAATTTTGAATTGCCTATAACTATGAGACTATTGTGATTGATGTAATGAAACCTATCGTGCCAATGAGACTATTGTGATTGACGTAATGAAACCTAACATGCCTATGTGACTGTTGGACTGATAAAGTGGAACCTATCATGCCTATGGAACTATTGTGATTGATTTATCCTGTTGTACATCCTATTCCTATGAGACTATTGGACTAACACAATTGAACCTACCATGTTGTATATGCAAAGTACATGATAAGTTATGTTCATACATGCTTACATGTTTAGATCCAAGCTAGTACCTATGTTTAAGATCTATATAAGTTCATGCTTATACAATTAGATCTATGCTAGTTTGCATGTTAACTGGATCTAATTTAAATGTAAGATCACGTTCATGTGCATAATTAAGTTTATGTCATTCTATCCCAAATTTATACTACGCGTGTTGATCTGTATTATTTATGCCTATTGGAATATTACATGTCCCTTTCTTTTCCCTTTTGTTTATAAGTTAGGCTAATTTGCGAGCCTAACGTTCTATGTGAATTGTGCGAACGAATAATGGGGAGACGTTGGGGGAAAATATTAAATTACATGCTATTGGCATAGATTGGCTCATAATCATGTAAATGATTAGTAGCATGAAATGGCATAATTTGGACATAATTTAGAGGGTAAATGGGACATGACTTGATTTGACAACACTTGTGGATAATTCACATATAAACATGAATGGTAAATATGTAAATTAACTAAAATAATGAATATGCCTAACCCGAGGTTATATTGAGTTATGGTATAAGACTGTCTATAACCGCCCAACACATCCAGCAACCATAACAATATAGATCTAATGTGAGAGGTTAGCGCGTTAAGCCCAAAAACCCGAGGTTAGATTGAGTTGCGGTGTAAGATTGCTTAGAACCGCCCGTCACATCCAATGACCGCAACAATATAGATCTAATGTGAGAGGTTGGTGCTTTAATGAATGAATTAAAGCTAAGAAACAGACAGGCTAAGAATGGTAGGGTTAAGTTGACACAAGAGGGCAACACTTAACCAATGTAATATGACAAGTGGTAGGGTTTAGTTAACACAAGAGGGCAACACTTAACCAATACAACATGATGTGTGATAGGGTTAAGTAACACAAGAGGGCAACACTTAACCAATGTAACATGACAAGTGGGTGGGTTAAGTTAACTCGACTGGATTGTGACACTTAACCAATATAACATGATGAACGAGTGGGGTTAAATGGAAACACTTAACCAACATGACATGATGAACGAGTGGGGTTAAGTAAATGGGAAACACTTAACCAATATAACATGATGAACGAATGGGGTTAAGCTGAGGGGAAACACTTAACCAATTACAACATGATTGAATGAGAAGGGTTAAGTTAATTAGGAACACTTAATCAACATGACATGACGTGTGGATGGGTTAAGTTAACTTGAATGGATGGATAACACTTAACCGATTAGGGGTATACGGATAGACCCTAGAAAACCCTAGTAACGGGGACCCATTTCAGCAGTAACCCACATAGATGTATCACGGTACCCTGAACTAGGCAGGGTGGGGCACGATTACTGGGCTGATTATAAGCGGCCAAAATAGCGGCAGGGGGTGCAGTAGTGTAGTTTCGATGGAGTATGGGCGTGCACGTGCTCCGGAGTGGAAAAGCAGGAACTGGGCATCAGTAGTATACACTGTGCATCTTGAATCGTGTCGGGTCGCTATCATAGGGATTGATACACCTTATGGTGGGACCAACACAGGGTATCTACACGCAAGAGAGGGCCGATTAACACAGACACAAGAAAAATTAATACAAGTAGGGAGCCGAATCGATAGGGTAGTAAGGGTACATCTAACATATTTATGGCAATTGGGTTGATTGAGGTAAGATCCTCATACTATATGTACACCTGAAGGCTACCACAATTGCGGGGTTGGGATCACCTTATTATATAACGTAGGATACTAGTTGGGACACTAGTAGGGGATACAGATCCTTTTCACATGATACTAGTTGGGACACTAGTAGGGGATACAGATTGTTCCATAAAAGACACTAGTTAGAATGCTAGTTGGGTGGTGCAGAGAAAAGAAATCAGAGGAAGAACCGAAGCGCATTCAGTGTATCTTACCTTGTCATATCTAATGATCATCATTTGTTGTCTTGCTATACTTATCATCATGGTTATGTCTGGTATTCAGTTTATTCATGTCATGATCCTTTTGCCTATTTACATGCTAAATAATCACTAGACTTACTCGACTTATGTCTGACCCGTTTTCTTTCGCCTTCTTCTCTTCCATTTCCTCCCTAGGTTCACAGGGGGAAAATATTACCACTTAGCTCAGTTTTCTTTCCAAGCTCGAGGATAGTCGATGTATTGCTTTGGACTCTCTTTTCCACTGATGTGGCTGGATCATGCTTTATTGGGGAATATCATTGTTATTTTCTTCTTCTTTATTTTGTTAAACAAGACAGATGCTTTGTTGTAATGGGTAAGGGTGTTTTGGTGTTGGAAAAAAAATCTGTGTTTTGGTGTTGGAAAACAAATCTTTGTACAAGCTGTTTTACCAAGCTGCTGTTTTATCAATGAAGCAAAGTTTTATATATTTTCCACTATTTAAAATTTTGTCTACTTTATAGTTTATCTGTTCTATGCACTTATGACGCTCCACTGAAGTTAATGCATTCCCTTTATGAGTGACCTTAACAGAGATGTGGTGTTACACGTGGTATCAGAGCTAAAAGTTACCAGAACAGATAAAAGATTTTTCAAAAGCATATTCTAAAAGGGGTGTTTTCTAAAACATTTTTTAAAGAAGTTTTTTTCAAGAGAAATGTATTGTTTTTAAAAGTCATTTTCCCTAAAGCCATATGCACTATCTTTGGATTCTCTATTTGAATCTCTTCTTCCTTTTTTTCGCCATAGTTTCGTAGGCATATGGCACATGTCGAGGGTGAAGTAGTGCCCAACCTCCATCTGTAGCCGTAGTAGTTTCACCTGCGGCTAATCTTCTTTCAAGCTTTGTAGGTTACCGTGCGATGGAGGTAGTCTCGAGAAACTTGTCAACAAACTACACAAGGATAGTAAGGATAAGAATAAGGGAGTTTGGGCTAAGGAGCACAAGCCCAAGGATAAGAAGCTTGTTGATTTGTCTTAATCTATGCAGAAGGAGAAAGGTGAAAAGAAAGAGGCCAAAATGGAAGAATCACAAACAAGGGATTGGAATACAAGAAGAATGGAAGAAATAATAGATCCCACGACAAGGAGAAGTGTCTTTTCTATGGTATAATGGGTCATTTAATTGTAGGAAGAAGAAGACAGGTGGTTGTTTTCAGTATGGTGCGGCAGGGCATCTTATCAAGGATTGACCGAAGGGCAAGGACAAGGGCAAAGGACATAATCTTCTAGAGGGCAATTGCATGCTCTCACTACTAGTGTACGTAAGAGAGGTAGGAACATTTTTGTTGAAAGTTTATTTTTTCTTTTCAATCATCCTGTTAGAACTTTGTTTGATTCTGGCGCTTCACATTCTTTTCTATCTGTTTCCATATTTGAGCCTTTGCACCTTAGTACTTGTATAGTAGAAGATCCCGTTATTGTCTCAAATCTAATTGATGGTTCGGCTCATTTAGCTGTGATTTGTTTGGATTTGGAAATGTCTATACTAAGCGTTGAGTTTAGATATAATGCTATGGGTTGATTCTAGGGATGGATTGGTTATCCAGTAATGGTGCCATTCTCGATTGGGAAAGGAGGGTAGTTAAACTTTTGACTCGCCTTGGTAATACCCTCAAAAATCTCGTGCAACCCGAAGGGTTCTATCATTCTTAGTTACCTAGAATCTCTTGATACATCTGTTGATAATTTGTAATCTGTTCAAGTTGTCCATGAGTATCCCGATATCTTTGATGAAGTGAAGGGTTTACCCTCAAAACGCGAGATAGATTTCCGCATATACATGGTTGATAACACCAAACCAGTTGCATTACCCGTACGACACATGGCTCCTAGGGAGAGGAAAGAGCTCAGCGAGCAAATTAAAGAGTTGCTTGAGAATGGGTTTATTTGGCAAAGTATTTTTGAATGGGGTGCTCCAGTAGTGTTCGCTACTTAGGTAGATGGTCTACTTCGCTTATACGTGGATTATAGAGAATTAAACAAGCTGACTAAGAAAAATAGGCACCCACTTCCAAGAATAGATGATTTGTTTGACCAGCTTGTAGGTGCGTCTGTTTTCTCCCAACTAGATTTGGCTACAAGGTTTTATCAAATGAGAGCAGTATAGACAAGACTGCTTTTAGAACCCCTGATGATTTCTTTAAGTGGCTCATCATGCCTTTCGGTTGGACGAATGCGCCCGCTTATTTTGATGACTTAATGAGTAAGGTGTTTAGGGAGTTCCTTAATAAGTTTGTAGAAGTCTTCGTGGACGATATCTTGATTTTCTCAAAGAATGAGGGAGAACATGCTTTGCATTTAAAAGAAGTCATGGATACACTTCGAGCACATCAACTTAAGGCGAAGTTCTCCAAAATGTCATTGTTGGAGAGAAGAAGTAAGGTTTCTAGGACATGTGGCATCCAAAGAAGGGTTAGCAGTAGATCCCATAAAAGTAGTTGCAGTACAAGACTAAAAGGTCCCAAGGAATGCAACAGAAGTAAGAAGCTTTCTTAGACTAGTGGGTTAATATAGGAAGTTCATTAAGAACTTTGCAAAGGTCTTAGCCCCACTTACTGGATTAACGAAGAAGAATCTAACCTTTGCTCGGGATATTGATTGTGATGTCGCTTTCCAATGATCGAAGAGGGCTCTTACAACGACCCTAGTTTTGACTTTTACCTTATGGTAGTAAAAGGTTTACGGTATACACGGATGCATGCGGCATAGGACTAGGCGCCATTTTTGATGTGAAAAGGAAGGGTAAGGTCGTAGCGGATGCCTTAAGAAGAAAAAGGTTGACTTCAAGTCCTCTTTAGGTGGAAAGGAAAAATTCAAAATACATTTCAACCCTTGATTTTAAGACCTTCAGTTAAGTTAGCAGTGGGCATCGCTAGGAGTAAAACCTACACTTTTGGATCAAATAGGGACTTCACAAAGAAAAGACTCTCAGATAGTTGACGCAATGGATAAATTAAGTTGAGAAGATACTTCTAATCACCTTAATAAATGCACTTGGTAACATGGTTAGCATATGTTTATTTTCAAGAATAGTTCTTCTACATGGAATACCCTCTAGTGAATTTTGGAGACCCTTTGAGGAAATGTTAGCATGACACAACAGAAGTTGTAGTCCCGAGTATACTAGAAGGAGAAAGGGCGGA
This sequence comes from Allium sativum, assembly GCA_030737875.1. Classification (NCBI taxonomy): domain Eukaryota; kingdom Viridiplantae; phylum Streptophyta; class Magnoliopsida; order Asparagales; family Amaryllidaceae; genus Allium; species Allium sativum. Next base: position 469,525,957 of record CM060913.1, on the reverse strand, counting down.
ACAAGAGGCGACGGTGGAATGAGTTCCAACTCATACTTTGGAAACAGAAATTAAGAAGCTACGCAATCGTGAAGTTAAGACAGTCAGAGCACAATGGGGTGAAGCTCAAGAAGATGCGACTTAGAAGGCTGAAGACTAGATACGCACATCATACCCTTTTGAGGGTATATCCTTGATCTCTCTTTTTCTGTAAAGTTTGTTTGCATGCTAGTCTTTATCTTTTAAGTATATCTTCTCGGTCCTATCCTCGATCCTTAGGTAGAAGCCGATGGATGTAAACATGTGTTTGAGACATGTTATGTTTGGTGGATGCAAGTGGATGTAAGTGTTTGCTAGTGGTTGCTCGTGGATGCATATACACACACACTAGGCACTAGATCGGCTCAGTCACTTTCGTATTGCACATGCATATATGTATTTGTTTATGGATTGAAACTTGATGTGTTATCATATGTATGTTGCATTTGTATGAATGATTGTGCACTCATGTAGAGGTTATAAGGTACAATTAGGAATAATTGCATACATAATGGACTCATGGCACTGACATAATTCGCATTAAGGAGGTCAACTGAATCAGTAAACCGCCTAATTTTGCATTAAATAAGGACATATACACACACTATGCATATGATCATGAAAGCATTAGGAATTTTTTTAAGGACAATGGATGCCTGTGATTGAATGGTTGAGTAGATGGATGTTGGATGGTAGGATATACATTCTTCTGGACTTTGAGATTTCGCGGATGAAATCCTTTAAGGAGAGGAGAATGTAACACCCCGTAATTTTAAATATTAAAATTAACAAATCTAAGAACACTTAATTTTTAAAAGAGGAATTAGGTGAAATGGTTTATGCCATTGCGTTCGTCTCGGAATTCTGCTTGAGATAGAGTCTGAGTTTGCGTGAATCGGACTTCGTATGAAAAATTATGGAGTTTAGAAGTTCTCAAGTTTAAAACAGTAATTAAATATAATAATAAAAACAGTTCAAATTTCAAAATCTGGCAAGAGCGGCCTAAGCGGGAAATTTTCCGCTCAAGGGTGTCGATCCCCCCAGGGGGAGTCGACATAGGTGTCGACCCCCCTATAGGGGAATCGACCCCCCCCACCCCCACCCCGCGTAGGTAGTCGACCCCTCCCAGATCCAGCTCCTGTGACGAATTTTTACAGCCATGTGATGATGTGACCTTCTCTGATTGGCCAATGACTGATTTCTGAGGTATTAGGGCATATGTGTCATGTTATAGTTGGCTGGATGACACATCTCTTTGATTTGATGGCTCTGATTCCCCTAGACTAATCTAAAGGCTAGAATTAAACCTAGACTTCTATATAATCATCCCAATCCTCAACCCTAGAACTCATTCTACGAAGCCTTCATGTTGTTCGTCTACAAACTGGCCTAGCCTCCATTCATCTACCCTAAACTAGAGAATCAAATTCAAACTAGGAATCAATTAGAAGAATTAGAGAATCAAACGTCTACATCAAAGGATAGCTTTTCAAATTCAGAAATCAGATCCCAGAAATCAAGATCCGTCCTTTTTCTGTAAGTACAGTTATTGTTTAGATGTGAGCACCTAATAAGAAATCATGACAGTAATAACTGGATCTAGAACTATGCCTAATTCTATTCGTGCCTATCCTTTTGTCAATTCTTAATTGCCTATGCCTATGAGACTATTGTGATTAATGCAATGACACCTATCATTCCTATGAGACAATTGTGATTGACATATTGAAACCAAACATGCCTATGAGACTATTGGATTGACAAAATGGAACCTAACATGCCTGCGGAACTGTTGTGATTGATTTATCAAGTTGTACATCCTATGCCTATAAGACTATTGGACTAACACAATTGAACCTACAATGCTGTATATGCAAATTACATGATAAGTTATGTTCATACATGCTTACATGTTTATACCCAAGATAGTACCCATGTTTAAGATCTATATAAGTTCATGCTTATACAATTAGATCTATGCTAGTACGCATGTTAACTGGATCTAATTTAAATGTAAGATCACGTTCATGTGTTTAATTAAGTTTATGTCATTCTATCCCAAATTTATACTACGCATGTTGATCTATATTATTTATGCTTGTTGGAATGTTACATGTCCCTTTCTTTTCCCTTTTGTTTATAAGTTAGGTAATTTGCGAGCCTAACGTTCTATGTGAATTGTGTGAACGAATAACGGAGGAGACGTTGGGGGAAAATATCAAATTACATGCTATTGGCATAGATTGGCTCATAATCATGTAAATGATTAGTAGCATGAAATGGCATAATTTGGACATAATTTAGAGGGTAAATGGGACATGACTTATTTTGAAAACACTTGTGGATAATTTACATATAAACATGAATGGTAAATATGTAAATTAATTAGAAAAATGAACATGCCTAACCCGAGGTTAGATTGAGTTACGGTATAAGACTGCCCGGAACCGCCCAACACATCCAGCAACTGTAACAATATAGATCTAATGTGAGAGGTTAGCGCATTAAGCCCAAAAACCCGAGGTTAGATTGAGTTGCGGTGTAAGACTGCCCGGAACCACCCGACACATCCAGCGATCGCAACAATATAGATCTAATGTGAGAGTTTGGTGCTTTAATGAATGAATTAAAGCTAAGAAACAAACAAGCTAAGAATGGTAGGGTTAAGTTGACACAAGAGGGCAGCACTTAACCAATGTAACATGACAAGTGGTAGGGTTAAGTTAACACAAGAGGGAAACACTTAACAAATATAACATGATGTATGATAGGGTTAAGTAACAAAAGAAAGCAACATTTAACCCATACAACATGATGTGTGATAGGGTTAAGTAACACAACAAGGCAACACTTAACCGATGTAACATGACAAGTGGGTGGGTTAAGTTAACTCGACCGGATTGATAACACTTAACCAATATAACATGATGAACGAGTGGGGTTAAGTTAATGGGAAACACTAAACCAATATAACATGATGAACTAGTGGGGTTAAGTAAATGGGAAACACTTAACCAATATAACATGATGAACGAATGAGGTTAAGCTATGGGGAAACATTTAACCAATTACAACATGATTGAATGAGAAGGGTTAAGTTAATAAGAAACACTTTACCAACATGACATGACGTGTGGATGGGTTAAGTTAACTTGAATGGATGGATAACACTTAACCAATTTGGGAGTATACGAATAGATCCTAGAAAATCCTAGTAACGGGGACCCATTTTAGCAGTAACCCACATAGATGTATCACGATACCATGAACTTGGCAGGGTGGGGCACGATTACTGGGCTGATTATATGCGGTTAAAATAGCGGCAGGAGGTGCAGCAGTGTAGTTCCAACGGAATATAGGCACGCACGTGCTTCGAAGTGGAAAAGCAGGCACTGGGCATCAATAGTATATACTGTGCATCTTGAATCATGTCAGGTCGCTATCATGGGGATTGATACACCTTATGGTGGTTCCAGCACAGGGTATCTACATGCAAGAGAGGGCCGATTGACATAGACACAAGAAAAATTAAAACAAGTAGGGAGCCGAATCGATAGGGTAGTAAGGGTACATCTAACATCTTCATGGCAATTGGGTTGATTGAGGTAAGATCCTCATACTAGGTGTACACTTGAAGGCTACCACAATTGCGGGGTTCGGATCACCTTTTTGTATAACATAGGATACTAGTTGGGACACTAGTAGGGGATACCGATCCTTTTCACAGGATACTAGTTAGGACACTAGTAGGGGATACAGATCGTTCCATAAAAGACACTAGCTAGAATGCTAGTTGGGTGGTGCAGAGAAAAGAAATCAGAGAAAGAACCGAAGCGTATTTAGTGTATTTTACCTTGTCATATCTGACTATCATCATTTGTTGTCTTGCTATGCTTATCATCATGGTTATGTCTGGTATTCAGTTTAATCGTGTCATGATCCTTTTGCCTGTTCACATGCTTAATAATCACTGGACTTACCAGAATTATGTCTGACCCATTTTCTTTCACCTTATTTTCTTCCGTTCCCCCCAGGGTTCACAGGGAGGAAATATTGCCACTTAGCTCAGTTTTCTTTCCAAGCTCGAGGATAGTCGATGTATTGCTTTGGACTCTCTTTTCCACTGCTATGGCTGGCTCATGCTTTATTTGGGGAATATCATTGTTATTTTCTGCTTCTTTATTTTGTTAAACAAGATAGATGATTTGTTGTAATGGGAAAGGGTGTTTTGGTGTTGGAAAACAAATCTGTGTTTTGGTGTTGGAAAACAAATCTTTGTACAAGTTGTTTTACCAAGCTGTTGTATTATCAATTAAGTAAAGTTTTATATATTTTCCGCCATTTAAAATTTTGTCTGTTTTGTAGTTTACTTGTTCTATACACTTATGACGCTCCACTGAAGTTAATGCATTCCCTTTGTGAGTGACCTTAACAGAGGTGTGGTGTTACAGATCGTTTCTAACCCCACTGCGCTTATCCTGGTGGCCATTACCTCCGGAGTCGTCGCCATCACTTTGCCCCTCATTGCCAACAAAAGCAAAAACCTACCCTTCTTCACCTAAATCATCAATGAGATCGTTAATATATATAAGGTCTTCGATTTTAGATTCACTCCTCCGCAAGACCTCAACGCCTTGTTCGCCCAACTTAATCCTTTCCATAACTCGATCCCTGACGAAAGGAGGAACTTTGGAGGTTTAGAGCTCAGGAAAACTTTGAAGGATATCGGAAATAATGTGAAATAAAGCATCTTCATAACAGTCAGACTTAATATGTGGAAGATGAACTTGCAAGAAATTAGAAATCATGTCTTCAGCCACATAAATTATCCGTGCAGCACGTGAAAGCTTCTCATCCTTCTTTTGAAGCTCATCAGCATGAGTAACCACACCTTTTGCTCTTTGATGTTCCAAAGCCGACACCCTGTCAAGAGTTACGTCCCTAGTCTGCCTTTCTCTCTCTAAAGATGCCTCGATGTGTCCCAAGGAAGCTCTCAACCTCGCACATTCGTCACTCAAACCTTCATTTTCTTCTCGAAACTGAACGATTTTAGTAGCAGTAGAAGAAGGAATCAGATTAAACAAGTGCCATCCTTTAGTAATATGAAAAGTTGAAAGCATCCAATTAACAATCATAACGAATTAGAGGACTAGATTAAAAAGAAATTTTATACCTTAAGCTATCGGGTGATCAAATTCTGGTGGAAATCTACCATGTTTGAAGGAGAGGAGGATAAGAGACATCAAAAAGTTCTGGACCAGAAAGAACAAGCTTCACAAAATTAGCAAAATCCATTGAAGGATTGAGAGTCTTTGAAAGCTCAACGGACTAAGAAGTTGGAATACTCGATGTAACATCTGCACCCTCTCCCGATGTACCTGGAAGGGATGACGAAAAAATGCTACCTCTTATTTCTCTACCGGAAGCACCCTCAAAACTTATGGAAGCAGAAAATCAAGCTTTAACTTCTTCGCTGGCGGTTTGATAAACGACTCAGCCAATCTCTTAATAGCAACTGCAGTAGAACGATTCAAAACACCGGTGATGGAAGAGACCTCCAAAGTCAAATCTCCTAGTCAAGCGAAAAACCAAAGAAAAAATCAAGAATGTAGAACTTGGGTACCAAAGAAACCTCGATAAGGAAAATATCAAATCAACAAATCATATCAGGAAATAAGGGAGTAGAAGGAGCAAACACGTCTGAGCCTAATAGTTAACACTTAGAACCTACAAAACGAATAGGTGGATGCTCCAAAACCTTCTATCTATTAGGAAGGAGGTCGTAGTGACACAACTTATCCTTAGTTAATAGAGCAGACCGACTTAGCGGCTTTTCGAGTAGCTTCAAAATAAGCTCGAATACATGGGATTCGCTTTCGGTTAAAGGTTCTCTCTTAGAAACAAGATCTGAAATAAAACAATTAAAGATAAGTCACAGATGAGAAAAATAGTCACTCACATAGGGATAGGGATTCACCATGATCATCAAATTTTCCTGGAATACCAACAGGGCATCTGATGAAGAAGAACTGATCTTGCTAAGATATAGCCTTGCCCGTACCATTAGTAACAATCTCCCGCAAGGGGGTAGCATGGAATATAAGGAAGTCAACTCCTCTTGAAAAATGCATCAGGTGTTGAATGAGGTTAAGAGTAAGAGAATCCCGACCCGATTCAAGAGCAAGCACTTCAAGACATAAAAGCAGCGTACATGTGCTTAGTAAGAGTTGAATGGGCTCAATTTCCAAGTCCCAAAGAAGTCGAAACATGAAGGATGGAAAAGGGAAGAAACCTCTATGCCAGTGCAGTAGAGTAAGCGAAATATCCTTCAGAATGATCCATAATATTGTCACAATTAGTACTTGGAACAGCCACCACTTTATCCATCCTAAAGCTAGAAAGAATAGAATTCACTTTGTCGTGAGAAGTAATCAAAGACTTCTTCAATGCAAAAGGTTTCCTCTTCCAGGAAGCACAACAAGCATCAGTTGATGACGAGCCATGACTCCCTTTGTCAGACATAATGCTGCTAGGTGATACAATTCCATAAGTACGTAAATTGATATCATACTCATTGGAATATGATGGAGTAATAGCACATAAACCTATCAGTAATAAAAAGTATAGATAGTGGGTATTAAGGTTGTCTGAACACTGGTTCAGATAAGGAACCACAACAAATACCACATTTGTTAATGAACAGTCAAGCCCTTAGTGACGATGGAATCATTCGATTTTCCTAAGAATAACACTTAGAAGGTTCAGGGGAAAAGGTAATGGTTGAAACAGAACCAAGCCATCATGAGTCAATGCCATGAGACGTGGTTGGTTCTCGAAGCCAGAAATTGGTAATGGCGAAGGTCCCATGATCGTTACTTAATCATAAAAACAGTTTCTCTTTGCACAATTTGCATACATCAAACCCTAGAAATTGGAAATTTTGGGGAAAAAGTATGCATGTAGCTCACAACGAATCGAAATCCAAAATCATGAACATTCAAACAATTTACCTCCAACACACACAAACCCTTAATTGATCTAGACAGAGTGATACAATGCCTAATTAAAGTGTATATCAATAGTATTTATCAGAAGTTCAACCAAAAAATTATTGAAACACATTTTCAGTCCTTAGTGAAAAAATAACCTGGTTCGAGAAATTAATGTTTCAGGTAAAAACTGAAGAAAAAGCGATGGTAATTATGCAAAAATTACTTCAAATCCACACCGTACAAACAGAGACCAATCAGCATTTCCATGCAAGGACGATCAAAAGACACAGAGATGACACTATGGAAAAGATAAAAAGATTGACTTGAAAAGTCGAAAACACCCTTTTAGTAGAAAGGGCAAATTTTACTGCCAAAATAAACTCCAAAACCAGCTGGCGGTGAAGGCGTGTCAGAAGAGCACAAGTACGGAAGAGCCCTCCGGAAACAGAAAACCAAGTAATAGAAAGAACTGAAAGCCGGAAAGAATGATCTAAAAGTAATATAAACAGGCACCTCCCTAAAGAGAGAAAGTTCAAAGTCTACAGAATGCCAACGAAGTTCATCGGATAGGGGCTCGCCCAGTAGGATCCATCCAACAGGGCCTATTCGACAGCGAAGTTCTGTAACGAAAGGCCATCTAAGTCAGAAATTAAGAGAAGGCAAGACAAAAGCTCCATTCATCAAAATACAGAGGAGCTATTGATATTAACTTACTTAATACCAGTACGTCAGGAAGAAAAGACACCAAAAGTATCATGCCAAAGGTGTATAGAGATCATCCGAAGCATTTGCTGCATCAGTGCCGAGAGATCACATTGATAAACAATAATATATCGTCAGGAACCACCTTCCAGAGAACCAGGGAATCTGAAAAGCTCCACCGGAGGGCCGACCGGAACCCTAGTGGAGATACAGGCTATCCATACTAATCTACTTAGTACAAACATCGACTGCGGTCTCGAACCGGCAGCTACCCACATACATCAAAAGGGCAAGCTCCTATAACTCTATAAGTATACATGGGAAAGCGGGAAGCCTACATCTGGAAAACTTACATCCGAGAGCCCATACCCGGGAGCCACTACCAGAGGTTTAAACACTTCTCGAAGTTCATCACATCGACAAGCTCATCTCAATCCCAAGGAAGCCCCAATCGACTGAGACCCTCACCTCAGAGGCCATAACCAGCACCACAAAAGTGGCCGAAAACCAAACATTCGAGACCAAGGAGAAATGCAACCGACAAAGACACCCGTAGGCCCAAATAGCCCAATAGCAAAAGGGGCCCGAGTCCTCTATAAATAGGAACCCATGAGTCACATTTGAGAGGGAGCTCTCTCATTCTAATTCTTGTGCTCCTTCTCTAAAAATCAAAAGAGGGGATCCATTGAGGATTTCTTCCGTCTTGTTCATGTACTCTAAATAAATGATTAATTGAGAATGCATCTATGCTCAAAGTGTTTTCCCGTAAGTTTAACATGTTATTTCCTATTTGTTGCTGCTATGATTTATTTTTTGCTTTCTATATATGCGTATATTTTTGCACAAGCCTTCCCGCAGATTGGATGAAACACCTCTTTCCATAGGTTTAAATCCATACTGTCCATCTAGGTTTTCCTTATAAGCTTGGATCTTTCCACGAACTTGGTGGAGAATTCCTTTCTAACATCCATTGAGCTGTTTGTCAAAAGTGGCATTTAGTGATCCCTCTCCTTAAGACTTTGACATCTAGGAGTAGCCATCTGATCAAGAATCGTAAAGGCTAACAACTCATCTCTCCCCTCTTAGATCCATTCTTATTGGCCTATTTCCGGTGTTGACAAAAAATATCGTTAACATATGGTTTGTCCTGACTCCAAATTACTGATGGTGAATTTGAAAGGGCTCAAAAGTAACGATGGAGAGTATGATAAGTCTGTCATTCTTGCATCAAAGGCAAGCTAAATTTTTTACTTAAAGAACACACTAGATTCTGATTGGTCCACTGTACGATACTCCCCTAAACGTTTCACAGATAGCGTGGATGATTATGAGATGCCAACGAACATTCAATGCTTTTTAATGGAGTAACCCAATTTAACAACATTATTAAATTGTATTGAATCCTAATACACAAATTGGTTGAATTAGTTGATGTTGCTTTATTCATTTTGCTAGTTTTTTCTTGTTTGGAACATTCATAAATGTTATCTGTCAATTAATTGGTTGTGGATGTATCATCTTATGTATGTATCTTTGGTTAAATTTTTTATGTTATCAGGGTATGCTTGTAAGAGTGTTTGCATCTATTGTTTTAGTTGCATTTTTGGAACATGAGTATCTATTTTTATTTTGGGTTGCAAAACAAATATGTTGAGTTTCTTGTGAGATATGATAAAATTATTTGTTGAGTTTTGGCATGTAAATATAACTTATTAAAACCTATGAGATATGATAAAATTGTTTGCTGAGTTTCTTACTTCTTGTTGTATATAACGGTGTTGTATACACAATTATATGATTTTTGTTTGATGATAACAAACAAATATATATTATTATATATGTTTGTAATTGTACTGTTTCATATACTACACAACATACATGAATATAATATTTCTATTTAAATAAAATACAACTGTACAGAAATCTATATATTCACAGTATTTTATTTGAATAGAATATTTTATTTCAATATCAAACAGTACAAATTTTATACTCTACTATTTGTACATCACTGTATTACAATTCATGTCATATCAGATTTCATATACACGGGTCCTCACTGCAGAATCACTCTGTCACTCATTTCATATATACTTTCTTTCACTATTTCATACATTCTGTTATACAGACACATTGACACTTATACATTTCACTGACACACATTCATTCACTATCTTCAGTCTTCTGTCTTTACAGCTCTCTGTCAGTCCAGTCATCATCTTCTTGCCTGTCACAACGAAACACACACAGTACACTGCAACAGAAATAATATTCTAAATTCTAGCAAATATAATTTTTATTTTGAAAATTTTATTTGCCTCAGATTTCTGGTGTGTTTCTCATCATTTTTCATGACTTATTCTGATTCATCTGTGTCTAGGCAGACAGTTCGTATATGTACAGGGACATAAAATAATACTGAATGGCTGCATATACACACGTGTATATATACACGTGTGCACTGCCTCACCAATCCAGTGTGCAACTGAGGAGTAGCCACATGGACCATCTCGACTCAGTGCAACATGGTCAACATAGTCAACACATATCACATTGGTCGAGGCAGCTCAACACAAATGGACGAGCTCTAATACATGCCAAATCAGTTCATGTTCAAGTGACAAGTGCATCTCAGTTTCAGGAAGTATATGGACAAAATGGTGCACACAATGGTGCAATATAGCAGCTGCATGGGCATAAGGAAGAAATACAGTGGAGCTTTGTTCAGGAATAGTGCAGCTAAATGATTGCATGGCATATATACAAGTGAGGTAGCATACACAAGACAAATCAGCATGGTTCAATAAAGAATGGTCGAGCAGCTACAAGCAATTGTAAGTGCTACAACAATGGTCAGTGGTTCAGGTTACAAGAGAAATAGCACATGATCAATGGAGCATATACACATCGGATGCATGAATGATGCTACAGTACAAGTATAGGATATGCAACATATATATATATATAAGTGCTGCCAACATGAAGTACCCAGATCGACAAAACCCAAGTCAACACAGGTTACACAGTGGGGAAGCAAGGAGCATATTGATGCAACTCGAGGCAGAGTCAAGTATGTTTGTCATGCACAAACATAGCACAAAATGCATACACAACTGGAATGGCACAAATAAGTCCAAGTGCAAAACTAGAACTACATGCTCAACATAGCAAAAAGAAAATGGAGAGCATCACCTAACATATGCACAAGTCTGGGTGCAGTAGTGTTCATGATTTTCAAGACAGGGAAGTGTAAATTATCAAGGGTCGGTGCAGTTCTAGTGTGCACATGTTAAGATATATATATATCCAATGGCAGAGTAAAACAATATTCTGCTAGTCAGAAAATCAAGAATGAAGTCAGTGATCAACTCAGCATCTCAAAGCATGTATGGAAAGTGCTTAACATTTTTTTTGATAAGGATCATGTTTTTAAAGGATGGCCTCACAGCAGCAAATAAATGTTTTACTTCAAGTAATAAAATTGGCAAGAAATCTTTTGCAGATCAATCACACATTTTTTTTCTAGAATTCAAATCAAAGGAATTTCATTTATGGGAAGATGTAAATCATAATTAAATTGCATTCAAACAAGGGAATACCATTCATTAATTTAATGTCCAGGTAATCAATTTGTTTTGGGCAACAAACTCAAATAGGATGGTGAAAACTAGTTTCCAGTTTTTGACGAAATCAGAGAAAGCATTTTTGGCAAGAGTTAATTGTAGAAAATCATGAAATAAATTTTTTCTATCTTTCCAGAAAATGATTCATTATACTCAAGGGACCAACAATTGTTTTCTAGTTTTGAATCATTCAGAAATTTCAATCTATATTTTCAAGTTTTATAAATGGTTCCAGAAATTATGCAGGGATTGTTTGCAGAATTAAATTACAGCAGTTTACAGGATATTCAAATTCATTCAAGACAGAAATTTAAATCATGCATGGAATGTTTCTATTAGCAAATTCGAAGAGAGCCTTTTGAGAAACAAATCACTGAATTCATCATTTCATCAAAGCCGACTGATTTAAATTTCAAAAGAGGAAACCACAAAATCAACGAAATTCAATCTCGTCAAGTAAAAGAGGAAATTCTCATTCATCAAGACAAACTACAGAGGATTTTTAAGCCGCAATCAACCAAATCGAATTATATCGAGAAATCAGTTGCCTAGGGTTTACTATAACCCAATATAAAATTAAACAAATTAAGGACAATCAGGCCAAGTCATTTTACGTGAAATCAGATCATGTTATAGGGTTATATAATCCTATTTAACACCAATTACATCACTGACAATTGGGATTGAAACCCACAAAATCAATTCAAGAAATTCAAAGCAAGAAATTTCAGAAAACTCACTTGTTTTGATCAGAAGCCCAAACATAATCAATCGACGAGCAAACCAGTGAATTCGAGATTCAGAGTTTACCCCAAAGCAATTCAATTTGAGGTCGAGACTAATTTGGAGCAGATTTGAGAAAACCCTAGCTTTTTCTTCTAGCTGCCATTTTTAGAGACAAAAGGATCGGGCTTATCAAATAAAGAAATGGGCCGGCCTACATTGAGTTAAACCTAGCCATGTTTCAATTTAAAAAGGGGATGACCCATTTAATTTAACTCCTAGGGTTTTGTTTTTATTTATTTTGTATTTTTCTTTTTCTTTTGTAATCGTCATTTGTTTTCTAGTTTGTCAAACTAGGGAATTCAGTCAGGGTGTTGACTGACAGTTGACAGAGTCTGTAAAATATGGGTTACTGGTTACAGGGTCGTAATCAGGGGAAATCTAATCTAGGGGTTTAGATCAGTCTAGGGTTTTGAGCATATGGTTAGAATAGGAGTGAGAGTCGCGAGTGTACATGGTCTTGTATGCGGGATCTGTTCTATCACCTAGTAGAAACCTTAGGAATGCAACAGTAGGCAGGGTTTTCCCGAAGTTGGGTATATCTTGTGTCATTTACTTTCTGCATTTCTGTTTCTGCTATATTCTGTGATCTGTTTATTATTATATATCCCGTTAGATTTTTAATTCATCAGAAAAAACTGTGGTAAACCATATTCACCCCCTCTAGGGTTAATCTAGATCCAACACTTCTATGTATGAATTTACTATATGCTACTTATCATTAGTCTCCATTTGAAGGGCATCCACTATTGCAACTTGTTATCTTTAAGAGATGTAAGCTACACTGTCCTTTTTGCATTTCTCCCTTATATTTGCAAGTCAAAAATTTGTAATCATGCCAATGCAATGAAATTAATAGAATGTCAGGTAATTCATCGAGACAAACAAAAACTCAGATGATGTCCCTCTGCCTCCTCCGAATTAAAATTACTTTATAAACGTTGAAACAGATAGTGCTAAAGTGAAAGATGAAAAGAAGTGGAGTTCCCGATGTGGTGTTTTGATCCGTGGATACAGTTATGATGATTGGAGGAACATAGATGTCCTTTATAAAAATGCTTAATGGAAAACACTATTGGTATCTTACTTTTTATTTATATTTATATAAATAATGCTTCCAGTATTTTAATCCATGTGTTAAAACCGATGAAATATGCTATATTTATATAAAAAATTGCTATATTTATGATGATTAGTGTGGAACAAAAAAAAGCAATTTCCAACTTCACAATTTTGTTTGGTTTATCAATTTCTCAAAAATATTGTAACTCATAATTTCCAACAAACCTTGTTCATAATTGCACTCACAGAGTTCGTTGCAAATTTTATGAGCATCCATGTACAAAAAAGCAATATGTTATAGTCCTACAACACTCGTATGCAATTTATGTAAATGACACAATGAATATTTGTAAGCTATCTAATGTGTGTTTTGTATCATTGCTGTGTTAAATAATAATAATGGAATAATATAAATTTGGATTTGGAATAACAAGGGAGGGTGCAAATATATGTCTAATCTTATATTATATTTAAATTTTTATAAACATTTAAAATTAATAATTCATACAAATGCATTATGATCATATCAAACTACTATATGTAATTAAGTTAGTTTGAACTGATTTAAAGCAATTTATAATTTTAAAATACAAAATTTCCTTATTTCGTTCATATTCTTTGTTAAAATATCTCGTTCATATTCTCTGCTCAAATACCCCGTTATGATTCATCGAAACGCCAGTTAAGCAATGACCGAGAACTGAAAATTTATGATTTATAGACATAAAAACACTCTACTGAAGAAGAGCATGCTACTGCTCTAAATTTATGAAAATTGATGCAGATTTTTATCATGACCGATTTACAAGAGTTTGCTTAATTCAAGGAGAAGTTAAAGCATGTTGTACCTATTTTCATGAAGTACTTATTTACGTGCAGTAGCTGAAGTCTTTTAGAACTCGTATTTCTTTCTTTTAATATAAATAATGCATCTATTAGTTTTTGTAATGTATCAGGGTTTCTACTAGTTATGCAATAAAGTGCTTCTCCCTTAAATTATTGTTTTTTCCATCTCTTCCTCGATAATATTGTAGTTATCATACCAACAAAGTTTGGTACTAGAGAGAGGTTCTTTTCCAGTTGAGAATAGTGGAGACTAAGTACTAAAGCAAATCTCCAGCAAAGGTATTAGTGCAACTAAAATGGAAAACGGTATGAATGGCCTCAATCTCTCTCAGTCGCTGTAACGACCCGTATTTTTACGGTATATAAATAATTTATTTAATTATTTAAATAATGGTTTGGTTATTTAAAATGACCAGGATTAAATAATATTGAATATTTAATTAACATAAATAATATAATAATATATTTAATTTTTGAAATAGTCAAAATAGTGGAATTCACAAAATGGTGTGAATAAGATCATCGGTAATATTTAATTCAGTTTAGAATTGAATTAGAATAATGAATATATTATTTGAACGGTAGTTTGAACATATAATTATATTATAATTAAAATCGAGCTCGTAATGGCGCTGTAGTTCCTATTTTGGCGATCTGAACTTCAACTGAAGTACAGAATTCATTTTAAATCGGATTTCTGTGAAACAAGAAACGCTAGGAGATAGTGAAGTATATTTTTCTGATGGAAGAGAAAAATCGAGATTTCATTATGTAGATTTTTATATATGGACAAATTAAATTTTAGAAAAGTCGCTATGGAATTCCTTTATAATTTATATCGTTTTATTTATATTTTAAAAAGGATTTAAAATTATAAATCGAATATCGATATAACCCCGATAATAAAATATCGAGTTAGAAATGCATATAGGATTTTTCTGAGCCGTATGGTATTCCTCTGTGAATATATACGATAATATTTATTTTTAAAAATTTAATTTAATTATTTTTAAATATATTTATATATTTAAAAGGGTTATTTAGAGCTTTAAAAATAGACAGTTTTGCAAACGACCTCAGAATTCGACGAAACTAATTTTGTTGGATCCGCAATATTAAATTATTGTTAGATTTCAATTTCCGTGATTTTTTAGGTCAGTATGTGGCCGTATGAATTTTTAATGCGAAAAACAATCAGTAATTTGACTGTTAAAAATATGCTGTGTGAGCAAACGGAGTCGGAATTCGACGAAACAAGTTTTGTTGGGTCCATAATGTCAAACTCTAGTTGTATGTCAATTTTCACGATTTTTGAATATCATATGTAATTGTATGAATTTTTAGAAGGTAAATTCAAACAGCGATGGATTAAAAAGGAATATAAAAATCGAATAATTTTTTTTTAATCTACTTATATATATATATATATATATATATATCCCACCATTCCCAAACCTTAAATTTCATTCCTTCGTGGTCAACATTTATCCGCCGCATCATTTTTTCAGAAAACGTGAGAAATCCACTATTCAATAATTCCTATAAATTCTTGAAAAATCCTATAAATAATAAAACCTATGTATTTGAATTCCTCAATGGATTTCCTTCAAGTCTATGCCCTTTTCCATTGGTTCGACGTCAGTTTATTCCCTTAGGTTTTCTATAGCGAAGTGTTGGTAACTAGGTCTTGGATTCTTTGGGAATTGAGGCTGTAATTCGGGTTGTAGTTGTTTGTTTTGGATTCACGAGTTCAAATGGAGTGGCGTGCGTGATTTTGGGATATTTCGATAGCAACTTGTGTTGCGACCTTGCTGGCACCTACCATTTCCGAGCTAGAGACGCAAATCGTTGGAGGAGCTAGAGTGGGTCACTAATGGTATGAAGATGGAGAGCTTTGCAAGAAAGGAATTATGGTATTTTCTATTTGAATTTTTGGTTGAAGGAAGGATGTGCGGTTTGGGGGATAAAGGTGCCGTAATGGCTTTTGAAAGAGGGAGCAACGAGATGAAGGTCTGAACGGGGAAGGAGGTCACTGTTTTGAGCGGGTGCGTGGATTTGGACCGCTAGGAAGAAAGTAAGGCCCAACTTCAAGTTAAAATTCAGTTTATTTAGATCTAAATATGTGTGTAAACTTATAACGATTATATCTTCCTCATACATTATCGGAATTGGACAAAATAAGATCCGTTAGGATCGTAGGGACGAGCGCTGCATAATGGAACTGACTAGGAGTAAATTGGAGCTTATTACGATTTATTGAAAAATAAATTGTCCATCTGAATCAACTGACAGTTATCGTTATTTAACAATAACCTTCCAATGTGAGTAAACTCACCAACTCTGATCAGTTTATATTTTCATAAATATTTTTAGAATCGATAAATAATGGTTGTTTGCTGTGTGTTGGATGTTTTGGTTGAACTGCTAGTCAGTTGATTGAAAATATAGATAACGATATAAATATAAATCGTAAATCAAATATTGATTCTGTTTAGTAGAATATTTCATAGTAAAATGAAATTGAAGTAAATTTTATTGTTTAACATCTGTGGATGCATGGAAACAGGTCGGAGGGACCCAACTGGGTTCCTCAACATTTATTTCACTTTTTTTTCTTCATATATTGTTTTGTATGATGTGATATGAAATTTATTGCTAATTTTGTATGGTTGAATGATGCCAATCATTGTTATATGGTACATTAAATACCATAAGGAATACTGGAATGTTAAAAAGGAAAATTTCAATGTTATATTGAAAAAGAAATATTTATAAAATCAAAAGATTTTTAAAAATAAAACTATTTATTTAGAAAATAAATAGATTAGAAAGGAATATTTATTTGTTAATCAAATAGGCAGAATTGAAGGGAAATATTTGCAAAACATTTACAAATAAAATTGAAAGGAAATATTTGTAAACTATTTTCAAGCAGAATCGAAAAGGGATATTTATTTGAAAAATAAATAGAAAAGAAAGAGTAAATATGTGTAAAATAAATAGAAAGGGAATAGTTAGATTATCAAAGGAATTACTTATAAAATCAATAGGTTTTATAAAAAGAAAATATTGTATAAATAAATAGAATTATCAAAAAGGGATTTATTTGGTAAATAAATAGATTATAAAAAAGGAAATACTTGAGAAGTGAATAGAATAGTATAAAAGAGGATTTTATATTTGGAAGGTTTAGACCCGTTCTACGCACACAGAACATGATATGGATTTAAAGCAAAGATTTTAAATAAAATCTATTTTGACCGATAGATTGAGAAGATAAATTTATAAATAATATTTTATAAATCAAATGAAATGTTTATCATTGGATAAATAGAATATATAAGTCAGGACTTATATAGAGAAGTAAAAGTTGATTTCAACATCGATATTTGAAACTGGATATGGACGAAGAGTTAGTCCATTGAGAGTTAATCAGTTAGAGTTAATCAATTAGAATTAATCAGTTAGAGTAAATCAACTAAAGTTAGAATTAATCGAATTGGAGTTAACTGAACATAGTTGATCGAATTAGGATAAATTGAATATTAGTTATCAATTTGAGTTGATCGAATATAGTTATTTGAGATAGAGTTAGTCAAACATAGTTATTCAGGATGAATTTCCACTTCGTACGACTGCTAGCGTAATTCGCAGGGCTGCAAATAGCCTACAGTGGTCGGATGTTTCCTGAGGGAATCAGGCGTAACCATTGTGATCGCTGCGATCTAGAGTCAATCGAATGGAGTTAAATCGAATATTAGCCATTCGAAATAAAGTTAAAACAGGCATAGTTATTCGAATATAAATTAATCGAATATTAGTTATTAGATAGGAGTTAAATAAGTTGAGTTAAATAAGTTGAGTTAATCAAGTAAGTTAATCAAGTTGAGTTAATCGAGGTGAGTTAGTCAAGATGAGTTAATCAAACCAAGTTAATCCAAATGAGTTAATCCAATGGAGTTATTCGAAATAGTTTTTTCGAATAAAATTAAAGGAGTTAATCGAATATAGTTTATTCAAAAGGAGATTAATCGAATGTAAATCATTCGTAGAAAGTTAGTTGAATGTAAATCATTAGAAGAGAGATTATCGAATATAGTTATTCAAAGAAAGAGTTATCGTATATAGTTTATTCAAAAAAGAGCTATCGAATAGAGATTATTCGAAAAAGAGAATTATACACTGAATTCGATTATATCGAATTCGGGAAAGTAATATTTGCTTTCCGGTTTAATCAAGATTTACTTATTTATTAATAGATTAGTGGTGTAGTTATTTAGTTAAATTAAGGAATAAAAGTTACATTTTGAAGTTGGATATTTAAGAAGAAAGGAATTATAATGCTATAGTTAAAATCAATGTTTTAAAATAAAGAAGGGAATTCATAAATAGAATCCGAGTTACGTAAGGAAGTTGTTAAAGCTGGACTTCATCTATCGAGGTTATAAATGTTGTTCAGTTAAGGTCTGAGAGGTAATTATACCCCAACTTGATTGATTTCGTTTTTATCTAAGGGATGGGTAAGGTTCGATAATGAAGATGGATTTAGTAAATTTAGTTAATGAGTGTAATGGTTTAAATTGGCTTAGTGATGTTTTATTTAAACATCTGTTTAAATCAAGTGAATAAATTTTGGGAAAATTTTCCAAATATAATCAGAGATATTTTCTAATCATAGAAATGAAATGTTGATGAGAAAGAATACTGAAATGACAGTGATACGGGAAACAGAGATGGAAATGTTTTCCAAAGATTGATGACGTATATTCCCTAAATTTAGAAAAATAGAAATGTTGAGTATATAGAAATGGGAAATGAATAAATTAATGATAAATTAAATTAATGGAGATTAACGTTGATTGATGATTGATCAATCGAATTTCTATCTAGAAATAAGATCGTTGGTTGTACACCTATTTTCCTTTGATAGTTAAATCACCGACTATCGAAGTTTTTGACCATTGTTCCGTCGTCAATACGGAGAGACCGGGATCAGATTCATTATCTGAAAACCACTCTGTATGGACGTTAACGTTGCGATCAAATATGATGAAGATAATTGAAGACGGAGTTATGCAAGGGCTATCCTGTTTACAGAATAGTGCCTTCCGTTTGTCCAGTCCCAGGACAAACGTGAATGGACGAATGTCTGACAGAGTATATCTGACGGATCGCATAAATTGATCTTTTCAAACGTACTTACGTTTGGTGCTGGAGGAATTTGCTTCTCTTAGCTTTGTACCCGTGGAATTTTTAGGGAAATCAATTTGTGATTTGGCGGGTATGACGATGTGGCATTCAAAGTGAATGGTGGTCAGGTGTTCCAAAGAGACGTTATGACCTCAAGCCTCATCAACCGGGAAATGACAAAAATCGGGCATGCAGCTTGGCTAAGTGGGTCGCTCCCATTAGGGTGTATATCACCTATCTAGAGAAAATCCATTTCATTCTTTTATCTATTATCGATGCTGTCCCTTTTCGGGAAACGGTGGGTAGCTCCCAACCGTTGGTGATATACATTCGATACACTCAAACGAAATGAGTGGCCGGTCATGTGTGGGCCGGGTTGCAAGACGTTCTTGTTGGACCCAGTGTATTTGTCTCTAGAGGTACACTATCGGCAGGTGGTCCAATACCTTGTCATAGTTGGAATCCAATCTCCAATAAGCGCCCGCGGTTTTGTTAGTATACTATATATGTGGAACGTGAGATGCAAGCGTTCTGCTAGATTTTTAATTACTTGTGATTAGACACTATTATAATATTAGAGAAGTATTGATTTCCAAAAGTGTTTTGGGTTATCGTAAGGTATATAAAAACCGTCCGTGTTTATGTGTGGATTGGTCTTACGATTATCTTTTCATTTGAAAAGAAATTTTGAAAAGTTAAACAAAAATGATTTGAGTTTACTCACACAAGTTCCATAACTGACCCAGAGTTTATTTTGTTTTGTTTTCCCTAAACTCTTGGGTGCCCAAATTTGTACGGGCAGTCAAGTAGTTCAGGTCTTTACAGATATACTTGGAGGAGCTTGAAACAGGAGGCTTCAGGATTATATAGCTATTGTTATTTCCGCTGTGTGTAAGTGTTACACTCTGATAATGTTATTCTACACATATATACTGTTTTATTGTAAAGTTATGTTATGTATTATATTTTATTCGTTCCGCTATGGGATTCGTGTTTACTCTGATTGTGTTCTTCTTCTTCTATTCTAATTTTCTATCTTATCTATTCTCACCCTCTAACTTCTTTCTATTAATGGTCAGGTATTTCCGATGTTTAAATAGTCAACATGTTAGTTTCGTGTTGATTTTCGGAGTCGAAAATTCCAGTTCGTTACAGTGGTATCAGAGCTGAAGGTTAAGTAATTACCTTGGCTCTGTGGCGTGACTCAGTAGAGATGAGGTTAGTAATGCCCTAGATTGAGTTTGAGTGTATCTATACGAGTGAACGTATTTGTTATTTGATATAAAAATTGTTTATATTGTGGAGATTTATTGGTTGAGTTGTTTATGAGCTCTGATCGATCAGTTTGATCCACTGTATCGATAGGAGTTTCTAAACACTTGAATACGATAAACCGACACAGTACGTTTGAAAGAGGGTAAATGAAATAATTTTACCCAAAATTTATTTTGATATAAAAGAAAGGTATATCTTGGAATTATTATCATATATTGGATGTGTTGGTTGAATATAATTGAAATGGTTATATAAATAACCAATTTGAGTTCGTATAATATGAAAGCAAATTAATTAAATCTGAATTAAATCAGAATTGGAATTGAAATTCTGAAAACTAGGGAAAAAGTGTTTGTAGGTGGATTTGAGTTAAGTTTAAGAAAATTTTTAAAATCCTGGGAGATTTTAAATTGTTTAGAAGTATGGTGAATGATATTTTGAAAAAGATTTCAAAATGAAAATGTTTAAATATGGTTTTGAAAGTGATATAGTATTGAACTCACTTCGATAGCTGGGAAATAACTCTGATGAATCTGGCCGCATCATCAGTGTTTATTTTCGAGTTGTAAGTGACGGATTACTACAAAAGAGATTGTTTTTGAATTGTTTTGAGAAAAAGGAGGTTGTTTTGAATCCTGAAAAGGAATATTTGATTTTTGAAAGAGCTAAACTGTTTAAAATCCCCAGGAAGATAGTATGAATTAAAAACAAATTAATGAAATTTGTGAAAGCAAATATGAATTGAATTGAAACCAATTAACTGTAAATTGAATTGGATACGATATATCAAGTAGAATCAGATTTTGAATTGTGAGATAAAATCTGAAATGGTATTGAATTGATGAGTTAGGAATTGGAATCAAAAATGAAACTTTGGCTTGAAATGGAATTTGGCTTGGATATAAGCGAAAAGTTGTGTTGAGATTTGATTGACTGAAATTTATTGGAAATCAATTGGTATAGATGGATATATGATCAGCAGGTATTGAGTAGAAGCAAGTGCAAGAATTTAATGATATGCCCGACAAAAAGGTACACGTTTATTTTTATGGATTTGGTGATTTATGGGCCGATTTGGCAAGCTGCTTGGCTGTTTGATTTTATTTTGGATTGGAGAAGGCCTAGAGAGGCGAGTTGGGGTTTGAACTATTGACCGGTACAAGGGAGGTGCTGGCGAAATTTTTCGAAAATTTTGAGTGTTAGAAAATTTTCAGGATTTTGAAAATTTTCGTTAGTAGGAATAAATAAATATTTAATTGAAACCAAATTGGTTCAGTTGAAATTAAATTTGGTAAGTAAACAAATATATTGTACTAGTCAATAGGGTTTGTCCTCTACCTTAGCAATTTCGAGGACGAAATTATTTTAAGGGGGGAAAAATGTAACGACCCGTATTTTTACAGTATATAAATAATTTATTTAATTATTTAAATAATGGTTTCGTTATTTAAAATGACCAGGATTAAATAATATTGAATATTTAATTAACATAAATAATATAATAATATATTTAATTTCTGAAATATTTAGAAATAGTGGAATTCACAAAATGATGTGAATTGGATCATCGGTGATATTTAATTCAGTTTAGAATTGAATTTGAATAACAAATATATTATTTGAACGGTAGTTTGAATGTATAATTATATTATAATTAAAATCAAGCTCGAAATGGCGCTGCAGTTCGTAGTTTGGCGATTTGAACTTCAACTGAATGTATAGGATTCGTTTCAAATCGGATTTCTGTGAAACAAGAAACGCTAGGAGCTGGTGAAGTATATTTTTCTGATGAAAGAGAAAAATCGGGATTTCATTGTGTAGATTTTTATTTATGTCCAAATCAAATTTTAGAAAAGTCGCTATGGAATTCCTTTATAATTTATATCGTTTTTTTTTATATTTTAAAAAGGATTTAAAATTATAAATCGAATATCGATATAACTCCGATGATGAAATATCGAGTTAGAAATCCATATAGGATTTTTCTGAGCTGTATGGTATTCCTCTGTGAATATATACGATAATATTTATTTATAAAAATTTAATTTAATTATTTTTAAATATATTTATATATTTAAAAGGGTTATTTAGAGCTTTAAAAATAGACAGTTTTGCAAACGACCTCAGAATTCGAAGAAACTAATTTTGTTGGATCCGCAATATTATATTATTTTTAAATTTCAATTTCCGTGATTTTTTGGGTCAATATGTGGCCATATGAATTTTTAATGTGAAAAAACAATCAGTAATTTGACTGTTAAAAATATGCTGTGTGAGCAAACGGAGTCAGAATTCGACGAAACAAGTTTCGTTGGGTCCGTAATGTCAAACTCTAGTTGTATGTCAATTTTCACGATTTTTGAATATCGTATGTAATTACATAAATTTTTAGAAGGTAAATTCTAGCAACGATGGATTAAAATGGAATATAAAAATGGAATAAAAAAAATTAATCTACTTATATATATATCCCACCATTCCCAAACCCTAAATTTCATTCCTCCATGGTCAACATTTATCCACCGCATCATTTTTTCAGAAAACGTGAGAAATCCACCATTCAATAATTCCTATAAATTCTTGAAAAATCCTTTAAATAATAAAACCTATGTATTTGAATTCCTCAATGGGTTTCCTTCAAGTCTATGCCATTTTCCATTGGTTCGACGTCAGTTTATTCCCTTAGGTTTTCTACAGCGAAGTTGTTGGTAACTAGGTCTTGGATTCTTCGGGAATTGAGGCTGTAATTCGGGTTGTAGTTGTTTTTTTTGGATTCACGAGTTCAAATGGAGTGGCGCGCATGATTTTGGGGTATTTCGGTAGCAACTTGTGTCGCGACCTTGCTGGTACCTACCATTTCCGACCTGGAGACGCAAATCGTAGGAGAAGCTCGAATGGGTCACTGATGGTATGAAGGTGGAGAGCTTTACAAAAAAGGAATTATGGTATTTTCTATTTGAATTTTTGGTTGAAGGAAGGATGCGCGGTTTGGGGGATAAAGGTGCCGTAATGGCTTTTGAAAGAGGGAGCAGCGAGATGAAGGTATGAACGGGGAAGGAGGTCACTGTTTTGAGCGGGTGCGTGGATTTGGACCGCTAGGAAGAAAGTAAGGCCCAACTTCAAGTTAAAATTATGTTTATTTAGATCTAAATATGTGTGTAAACTTATAACGATTATATCTTCCTCATACGTTATCGAAATTGGACAAAACAGGATCCGTTGGGATTGTAGGGACGAGCGCGACACAATGGAACTGACTAGGAGTAAATTGGAGCTCAATACAATTTATTGAAAAATAAATTGTCCATCTGAATCAACTGATAGTTATCTTTATTTAACGATAACCGTCCAATGTGAGTAAACTCACCAACTCTAATCAGTTTATATGTTCATAAAGTATTTTTTGAATCGATAAATAATGGTTATTTGCTGTGTGTTGTCTGTTTTGGTTGAACTGCTAGTCAATTAATTGAAAATATAGATAACAATATAAATATAAATCGTAAATCAAATATTGATTCTGTTTAGCAGAATATTTCATGGTAAAATGAAACTGATGTTAATTTTATTGTTTAATACCTGTGGATGTAGAGAAACAGGTCGGAGGGACCCAACTGGGTTCCTTAACATTTGTTTTACTGGTTTTTTTTCATATATTGTGTTATATGATGTGATATGAAATCTGTTGTTGATTTTGTATGGTTGAATGATGCCGATCATTGTTATATGGTACATTAAATACCATAAGGAATACTGAAATGTTAAAAAGGAAATTTTCAATGTTATATTGAAATAGAATCTATTCTGATCGATAGATTGAGAAGATAAATTTATAAATAATATTTTATAAATCAAATGAAATGTTTATCATCGGATAAATATAATATATAAGTCAGGACTTATATAGAGAAGTAAAAGTCAATTTCAACATCGATATTTGAAACTGGATATGGACGAAGAGTTAGTCGATTGAGAGTTAATCAATTAGAATTAATCAGTTAGAGTAAATCGATTAAAGTTAGAATTAATCGAATTAGAGTTAACTGATCATAGTTGATCGAATTAGGATAAATCGAATATTAGTTATTCAATTTGAGTTGATCGAATATAGTAATTTGAGATAGAGTTAAACATAGTTATTAAGGATGAGTTGCAACTTCGTACGACTGCTAGCGTAATTCGCAGTGCTGCAAATAGTCTACGGCGGTCAGATGTTTCCTGAGGGAATCAGGCGTAACCATTGTGATCGTTGCGATCTAGAGTCAAGCGAATGGAGTTAAATCGAATATTAGCCATTCGAAATAAAGTTAAAACAGACATAGTTATTCGAATATAAATTAATCGAATATTAGTTATTAGATATGAGTTAAATAAGTTGAGTTAATCAAGTAAGTTAATCAAGTTGAGTTAATCGAGGTGAGTTAGTCAAGATGAGTTAATCAAACTGAGTTAATCCAAATGAGTTAATCCAAAGGAGTTATTCGAAATAGTTTATTCGAATAAAATTAAAGGTGTTAATCGAATATAGTTTATTCAAAAGGAGATTAATCGAATGTAAATCATTTGTAGAAAGTTAATTGAATGTAAATCATTCGAAGAGAGATTATCGAATATACTTATTTGAAGAAAGAGTTATCGAATATAGTTTATTCGAAAAAGAGCTATCGAATAGAGATTATTCGAAAAAGAGAATTATACACTGAATTCGATTATATCGAATTCGGGAAAGTAATATTTGCTTTCCGGTTTAAGCAAGATTTACTTATTTATTAATAGATTAGTGGTTTAGTTATTTAGTTAAACTAAGGAATAAAAATTACATTTTGAAGTTGGATATTTATGAAGAAAGGAATTATAACGCTATAGTTAAAACCAATGTTTTAAAATAAAGAAGGGAATTCATAAATAGAATCCGAGTTACGTAAGGAAGTTGTTAAAGGTTTAAAAAGTGAACTTTGTCTATTTCGAGGTTAGAAATGTTGTTCAGTTAAGGTCTGAGAGGTAATTATACCCCCAACTTGATTGATTTTGTTTTTAACTAAGGGATGAGTAAGGTTCGATAGTGAAGATGGATTTAGTGAATTTAGTTAATGAGTGTAATGGTTTAAATTGGCTTAGTGATGTTTTATTTAAACATCTGTTTAAATCAAATGAATAAATTTTGGGAACATTTTCCAAATATAATCAGAGATATTTTCTAATCATAGAAAATGAAATGTTGATGAGAAAGAATACTGAAATGACAGTGATACAGGAAACAACGATGGAAATGTTTTCCAAAGATTGATGACGTATATTCCCTAAATTTAGAAAAATAGAAATGTTGAGTATATAGAAATGGGAAATGAATAAATTAATGATAAATTAAATTAAAGGAGATTAATGTTGATTGATGATTGATCGATCGAATTTCTATCTAGAAATAAGATCGTTGGTTGTACACCTATTTTCCTTTGATAGTTAAATCACCGACTATCGAAGTTTTTGACCATTGCTCCGTCGTCAATACGGAGAGACCGGGATCAGATTCATTATCTGAAAACCACTCTGTATGGACGTTAACGTTGCGATCAAATATGATGAAGATAATTGAAGACGGAGTTATGCAAGGGCTATCCTATTTACAGAATAGTGCCTTCCATTTGTCCAGTCCCAAGACAAACGTGAATGGACGAATGTCTGACAGAGTATATCTGACGGATTGCGTAAGTTGATCTTTTCAAACGTACTTACGTTTGGTGCTGGAGGAATTTGCTTCTCTTAGCTTTGTACCCGTGGAATTTTTGGGGAAATCAACTTGTGATTTGGCGGGTATGACGATGTGGCATTCAAAGTGAATGGTGGTCAGGTGTTCCAAGGAGACGTTACGACCTCAAGCCTCATCAACCGGGAAATGACAGAAATCGGGCATGCAGCATGGCTAAGTGGGTCGCTCCCATTAGGGTGTATATCACCTATCTAGAGAAAATCCATTTCATTTTTTTTCTATTATCGATGCTGTCCGTTTTCGGGAAACGGTGGGTAGCTCTCAACCGTTGGTGATATACATTCGATACACTCAAGCGAAATGAGTGGTCGATCATGTGTGGGCCGGGTTGCAAGATGTTCTTGTTGAACCCAGTGTATTCGTCTCTAGAGATACACTATCGGCAGGTGGTCCCATACCTTGTCATAGTTGGAATCCAATCTCCAATAAGCGCCCGCGGTTTTGTTTGTATACTATATATATGGAACGTGAGATGCAAGCGTTCTGCTAGATTTTTAATTACTTGTGATTAGACACTATTATAATATCAGAGAAGTATTGATTTACAAAAGTGTTTTGGGTTATCGTAAGGTAAAAACTGTTCGTGTTTATATATGGATTGGTCTTACGATTATCTTTTCATTTGAAAAGAAATTTTGAAAAGTTAAACAAAAATGATTTGAGTTTACTCACACCAGTCCGATGACTGACCCAGAGTTTATTTTGTTTTGTTTTCCCTAAACTCTTGGGTGCCCAAATTTGTACGGGCAGTCAAGTAGTTCAGGTCTTTGCAGGTATATTTGGAGGAGCTTGAATCAACAGGCTTCAGGATTATATAGCTATTGTTATTTCCGCTGTGTGTAAGTGTTGCACTCTGATAATGTTATTCTATACATATATACTGTATTATTGTAAAGTTATGTTATGTATTATATTTTATTCGTTCCGCTGTGAGATTCGTGTTTACTCTGATTGTGTTCTTCTTCTTCTTCTATTCTAATTTTCTATCTTATCTATTCTCACCCTCTAACTTCTTTCTATTAATGATCAGGTATTTCCGATGTCTGAATAGTCAACATGTTAGTTTTGTGTTGATTTTCGGAGTTGAAAATCCCAGTTCGTTACAGTCGCAATCATTTTCCTGTTTTTAGTGGGGAAAACTATGAATTTTGGGCAACCAAAATGAAGACGTTTTTCATTTCTCAAGATCTATGGGATCTTGTTGAGAATGGATATGTGGAAACTGAAGTTGATGTGAGGGAGCTTCGTAAGAAGGATGTGCTGGCTCTACTTGTTTTGCAACAACCTATGATAGAAGTAATCTTTCTGCGAATATCCAGTGTTGTCAAGTTGAAGGACGCATGGACTATTTTTAAAGAGGAGTTCCATGGTGACAATAAAGTGACAATGTTGAAGCTACAAACATTTCGAATAGAATTTGAGAATTTGATGATGAAAGCTAGTGAATCTATTCACGATTTCATTTCTCAAGTTATGGTGATTGTTAATCATATGAAAACATTTGGAGAAAACATTTCTGATTAAAAAGTTATAGAAAATGTTTTGCGAAGTCTTCCATCAAATTTTGATCATGTAGTTACAACTACTGAGGAGTCCAAAAATTTGCATACATATTCTCTAAATGAACTTATGGGTTCACTTTTAGCTCACGAAGACATGATGAAAAGATCAACGGAGAGGAGTACTGAAACCGCATTTCAATCAAAGATGGAAAGTTCAAATAAAGTAGGTTTGTTTGATAAAAGAAACACAGATCGTGGTCGTGGTTGAGGTAGAGGTGGTTTCTGTGGTTGTGGAAGGGGCCATGGAAGGTCTAGTATAGATAGAAGCAACCAACAAGAAGGAAGAGGAAATCAATTTGAAGATAAAAGTATTCAAAACTCTTGGAATAATAAAAGGTTCAAAGGATTACAATGTTATTCCTGTAAGAAGTATGGACATATTGAAGCATGTTTTCCGGAGAAGCAACAACAGCGAGCTGATTTTATCAAAGAAAAAGGAGCTGACAGCTTGTTCCTTATCTGCCTTGCTGCTACAGAAAATTCAAGAGATATATGAATTTTAAACAGTGGATGTAGCAACCACATGATGGGAGAAAGAGACTATTTTCACAATATTGATGAATCAGTAAAGTTACAAGTACGACTTGGTGATGATAAAATAGTAAAAATCGAAGGAAAGGGGGCAATCGCTGTAAAAGCTAAATCAGGTAATGAGAGGTTTATTCATGATGTTTATTATATTCTGTGTTTGGCTCATAACTTGTTAAGTGTCGGGAAGTTGGTGCAACGAGGATTTTCAGTTTTATTTGATGGTGGTACATGTGAGATTAAAAAGAAAAATTATGATGTTCCGCTAATTAAAATTCAGACAGAAAAAGAATGTTTCCACTTAACATATCATGTTTTGATGATCAACTTGCTTTGTCCGTTGAATCCCAAGATGATTCAAAGCTTTGGCATTTACGTTATGGACACTTGCATTTTAATGGCCTACAACTTTTCAGTAGGAAGAGTATGGTTCATGGTTTGCCTTCTATTGTTTGTCCTGATGGTGTCTGTGAGGGTTATATTTATGGAAAGCAACACCATCTGTCATTTACAATCGGAAAATCATGGAGAGCAAAGAAGCCTCTTGAATTTGTCAATGATGACATTTGTGGTCCTACGAGGACTTTATCCTTAAATAAGAGTAGACATTTTTTACTATTCACCGATGATTGTACTCGTGTGAATTGGGTGTATTTCCTACCTTATAAATCAGAATCTTATGAGAAGTTTTTGGAGTTCAAAGCTTTAGCAGAGAAAGAAAGTGGACATGTTCTTAAGGTTCTCCACACTGATAAAGGAGGAGAGTTCTTGTCCACTGAATTCAATAATTTATGCAAGAAAAATGGCATTCAAAGGTAGCTAACTTTTAGAAAAACTCCCGAGCAAAATAGTGTTGCTGAAAGAAAGAATTGGACGGTTGTAGAGGTGGCGAAAAGCATGCTACATGAGAAAAGGCTGCCTAATGAATTCTGGGATGAAGCAGTTGCAACATCCGTTTTTCTGCTCAATATATCTCCAATAACGACCCTTCGAAAAATGACTCCGTATGAAGCTTGGTGGAATCGAAAATCGAATGTAATTCATTTATATTTTTGGTAGTATTGCATATTCCTTGACTGATTCCACTGATCGTTCAAAGCTTGATAAAAAGAGTGAAAAATGCATTTTAATTGGATATAGTGATGAAACTAAAGGTTATCGTTTATATAGTCCTAAAACTAAGAAGCTAATCATCCGTCGAGATGTTAATGGATGAAAACATCTTTTGGAATTGGAAAGATGAACATAACCAGGGAATGCCATTTGTTGTAAGTGGCATTGAAGCAGTTCAAGCAAATGATACAACTCCGCCATTACCTTCGTCTCCAAGTAAAGCCGCTGGATAAGAGCAAAGCACAGGAAGAAATAATGATGTTGAGCCTTCTTTCGAAAATAGTTCTCCTTATCCACAAAAATTTCGTTCATTGGGAGATATTTATCAAACGGGATGCTTTGCTCTTATAGGTTCTAAACCTGCAAATTTTGAAGATGCAGTGGGCCAAGAGGCATGAGAGAATGCTATGCAGGAAGAGATTAATGCTATTAAAAGAAATAATACGGGGGAACTTGAGGACTTTCCCGATGGAAAAAAAGCAATAGGTGTAATGTGGATATATCAATTAAAGTACCATGCAGATGGTAACATTCAAAAGTGTAAAACAAGGCTTGTTGCTAAAGGCTATGCACAAAATCAAGTTATTGATTTTTTAGATATATTTTCCCCGGTAGCAAGATTTGAGACTGTTAGAACTATATTAGCATTGGCAGCACAAAACAAATGGCATGTATTTCAATTTGATGTGAAATCAACTTTCCTTAATGGCTATTTGGATGAGGATATGTATGTTAAACAACCACAAGGCTTTGTTATTGAAGGAAGTGAGGAGAAGGTGTACAAGCTAAAGAAGGCTTTATATGGACTAAAACAATCCCCTAGAGCTTAGTACAGTCGACTTGATTCATATCTCTGTAAAAATGGATTTCATCACAGCAGTAGTTAGGCTATGTTATACGTTAAGAGGAAAAGTTTTGTAGAGATTTTGATTGTTTGTGTTTATGTGGACAATATAATATGTACTGGATCGTCTAGTGTTCTTATAAAAGAGTTTAAGGAAAGTATGACGTGTGAATTTGAGATGTCATACTTGGGATTGCTGCATTATTTTCTTAGTCTTCAAGTTAAGCAAAGTATTTATTAATCAATCGAAGTATGAAAAGGACTTATTGAAGAATTTCAATATGCTTAATTGCAAGATGACAACTACTCCTATAAATACAAATGAGAAGCTGAGCATGGAAGACAAGACTGCAAAGGCGGTTGAAACTTATTTTTGAAGACTGGTTGGTGGTTTTCTGTACCTAACTCATTCTCATCCTGATATCATGTTCCCAATTAGTTTGGTATCAAGGTTTATGCATCGTCCGTCTATACATTGTCTAGGAGCTGCAAAGCGTATTGTTCGATACATCTATGCAACAATTATGTGACACCCCACACTTTTCTGAGCCCAAATTTCGACAAAAATCGAAACTTGAACACATCCAAGCATGGAGCGTGTATATCTGGTACTTGCAATAAATGAGCATGAGCATAACCAGAGTACGATAAAAGGAAACTCACTATGGAAACAGAAAATAAAATCGAATTACTTTCTCTCACGAGTCTTTATCCTTTTGTTCGCCATGCCACCTATGCTGTCCTTGGCGGCATAATCGTCAATTGGGCGAACGTGCTTATGATCCATCTTCATGAGTCCTTCATCGGCACCCTGCAAAGCCATTTTTCCTATAGCCATCTTCTCACTCGTGTCTTTCGATACTTGCTGGTGTTTAATTTTGGCTTTCGGTTCTCGTTCTCTCTCATTCTCGGTATTAGCAAAGTGACTTACTTCGAAAAAGGTAGTTACTTAAGTTAATACTAGTTATCCTATTCTGCTTCCATTGTGAGTTTCCTTTTATCGTACTCTGATTATGCTCATGATCATTTATTGCAGGTACTTGATATACACGCTCCATGCTTGGATGTGTTTAAGTTTCGATTTTTGTTGAAATTTGGGCATAGAAAAGTGTATGGTGTTACAAATTGACTAGACATTTGGTATGAACATGTTCCTAATATGAAGTTGATTGAATTTACTGACAATGAATGGGATGGTTTTATCGACGACAGAAAAAGTACAGGTGGGTATGTATTTAGCTTTGGTTCAAGTGCTGTAACATGGAATTCAAAGAAGCAATCGACTGTTCCATTATCATCTTCAGAAGCTGAATACATTGCAGAGTCGGTAGCATCATGTCAAGCTATTTGGATGCGTAAAATTATGAAAGACCTACATCACATTCAATGAGCAGCAACTGAAATTTACTATGATAATATGTCTGCAATCTCGATGGCGAAAAATACCGTTTTTCATGGAAAAACAAAGCATATAGTGATCCGACATCATTTTATTCGGGAAGTTGCAACTGAAGGTGTGATAGTAATAAAGTATCGTTCTACAAATGATCAAGTAGCAGATGGATTTATAAAGGCTTTGTCATATCATAAGTTTGTGAAGTTTAGATCAAATCTTGGAGCTTTTGCATGAAGGGGGAGTGATGAAAATTGATGCAGATTTTTATGATGACCAATTTGCAAGAGTTTGCTTAATTCAAGGAAAAGTTAAAGCATGTTGTACCTATTCGCATGAAGTACTTATTTTTATGCAGTAGCTGAAGTCTTTTAGGAGCTCGTGTTTCTTTCTTTTGATATAAATAATGCATCTATTAGTTTTTTTCATATATCAGGCTTTCTACTAGTTATGCAATAAAGTGCTCATCCTTTAAATTATTGTTTTTTTCCATCTCTTCCTCGATAATACTTAGTTATCGTACCAACATAAATATCGATGGACAACATCTAAACTTTGGGCAATGATGCATGACTGCTCGTGACTAGAAAAATTGGTGAATCCAAGAGGCATATAACCACTTGTGATGTATTCAATCCTTTTATTTGTTTATGCATGGTTTCTCAAATGATACAAGATTTACTTTATTATATTTTGAAGTAAAAACACTATCGAGTAAGTAAATATATAAGATTAGAATAATAATGACTTCAAGTAACCATAAAGTTCTGGTTTCAATTATGCACATTTTCTTATGCACAATTTTCAAAAAGCCAGTAATTTTGTGATACTTGCACATGTGATTTTTGCATACATCAGTTTTAGAAATACACAGAAACCTTAAAACCATATGACTTATTGAATTTTCAATTTTAAATGCCTTTTTGGTGACTTTAGTTTTGGATTGCTCTATGTCATCGCTACAAGGTATTTTGATACAAGACTTAATGTGAATAAGAAGTTTTAAACATTCAGCAACGTGCTACTCCGAAAAAGATTACACGTAAGAGCCGAGTTTCACATGAATATGTATACCGGTTCTCAAGTTGTTAATAACTTTGTTTTCTCGTGGCCATTTCAGTGTACAAAAGTTCAGAATCTATCGCCATATTGAAGCTACACAATCTTACTTTGCTTCTTATTAAGTTAATGTTGGGATTTAAGATTATCTTGGAGTTGAACATGCAAATACGGTAAACTATTACATAGATTAATGTGGCTGAGGTTGCATCCATTTGAATAAAACTCTATCATACTCATCTTTTAGTTTTTGAACTGGGTGGTTTTTGAGTCTAGTCTTATTCTAGGATTTTTAAATTAGCTTTTATAGGCTGCAATATATTAACAAACTTATGAATTTGTGTATCCCATGTGTATGCTTTAAGACCCTCCTTTATGTTGTCTAAGTAGCTTTGCATTTAATGCCATGAGTTGACGTATCTAAATGTAAAATGTCCCTTTTGCTGAATTTTCTGGGTTGTGGACTGCAAGAGCACAGGAATATGATAACTAAACTGATCACGAAGAGCAATAATAACTAAATGTAAGAATTTATTCATTAATTCATAGTTGATTAGCACATTATCATTGCTCATTGCCATCCCTCATCTTCTCCATGTGAACATGCAGTCGTATAACGTAGTTTCAATGAAACAACACTTCAACATGCAGTTTTCAAAATCATTAACATAGAGAAAAAGGATAGGAAACCTTCCATTTCATCCGCCGATATATCAATTATTGATGCATTCATGTATAAATGCTCCTAAAGTGTAGCTCTCTCCCTATAAAAATTGCTTGATGAATGATGATTAGATGCTTTTGCATTCCAAAATATTTCAACTATCACCTACCAAAACATTTGAAAATTAATGCAGCAGGTATACTTCACAAAGATCCAGCACAACTTCAAAATGAGAAGTAACGAATTATTTTCCAGTTAACCCCAGTTTTTAAACATTTGTAACTTTATATGGTCCCATATGATGTATAAAAGCATAAATATTATGCTCATCAAACCAAACAGTTGTTCCAGTTTTAAATAAGTCTCCATGTTCTCTATTTGGTCTTTGGTTTCGGAATCCATTTTATTGAAGCTCTACATGTGTTATCAAGTGTTAACCGGCTTTTTGGTCTGGTTCCCAAAAGTACACTAGACACGCTTGACTCAACACATTGCGTGACGTTAAAGCCCGAAGTGTAGCCAAAGAGCTGAGGGCACAAGCTTATACGAAGTCATGCGCACAAGAGCTTCATAACTCCACAAAGCCATGCATTAACCAGAGTTTCGGATCCCTCATATTAAGGATTTCAAATCCCTCGCTCCGCGTCAACACGTGTCCCTTACCTCCAGCATATTTTAGATCCCTCTCACTGGAGTCCAAGGCTCCGACTCCCTCCACCACGAGTCCTTGAACTTGTATACATAACGCATCCACAGTATCCCTAGAGGTACGAGCTCGTATCCCTCTGGGGATACGAGATACTCGTATCCCCTAGGGATACGTGTCCATTGTATCCCTTAGGGGATACGAAGGGCTCGTATCCATTAGGGGATACAAATAACTCGTATCCCCTAGGGATATGTGATGATCGTATCTCTTGGTGGATACGTTACTTCGTATCCTTTGGATACGAATTTCGTACCCCACAGAAGGGGTACGATTCTTGTGTATACTTCAAGAAGGAGACGAAATTCTAGACGCAGACCTTCAGGGATACGAAAATGTATTGTTGTGGTCCCCAAATCCGACCTACTCCCAGCTAACACCTTCCGCTATAAATACCCCTAAGCTCACACTTCAAAGTGGTTGGAAGTTGCTTGATTTGACATGTCTTGAGAGCACTAAGAATTCATTAATGGCAGTCATGCTTTGAGGAAGAAG
The DNA here is from genome assembly GCA_030737875.1 of Allium sativum. Taxonomy (NCBI): domain Eukaryota; kingdom Viridiplantae; phylum Streptophyta; class Magnoliopsida; order Asparagales; family Amaryllidaceae; genus Allium; species Allium sativum. The sequence goes on along the minus strand of CM060913.1, from coordinate 469,491,335 downwards.
AAGCGTAGAAGTGACTTTTTCCCAAGATTTATACATGACAATTATGACTCCAAATTACGTGGAAATACTTGTAATTAAATGCCAAGATGATGTTCATTGCTTGTAACCCACTGTTGTGAATAAATATTAGTGAAATGCTTCAGAGTGGACGTACGCCCCTCGCGGGACCGAACTGTTGTATATAACGGTGTTGTATACACAATTATATGATTTTTGTTTGATGATAACAACCAAATATATATATTCTTATAAATGTGTTTGTTATTGTACTGTTATATAACATCACAGACATGAATTTAATATTTATATACAGAATTTCATATATTCACACAGTATTTTATTTAAATATAATATTTCAACATTCAAACAGTACAGCTATTTGTAACTCCACTATTTAAACACTTCACATGAATTTGTACTTGTAAATAAACAATATACAATAGACAAATTTGTTTGAACACAATGAAATAATATTTTATTTCAATCAAATTTGTTTATTACAAAGATCAGTACAATTCATATATATATATATATATACACACACACACAGCTCCTCATTGCAACACTCATACATTCACTCAGTTTACATTTCAATATACAAATTTTTTTTTATTGACACATTCATACAGCCTTTTATACATTCACTAACACTGTCTCTTCAGTCTTCTGTCTTCACAACTCTCTGTCAGTCTAGTCATCGTCTTCTTACCTGTCATAATGAAACACATACAGTGCACTGCAATAGAAATAATACTGAACACATGCAAATATAATTTTTATTTTGAAAATTTATTTGCCTCAGAATTTCGATGTGTTTCTCATCATTTTTCTTACTCGATCTGATTTATCCGACTGTGTCTAGACAGCTTGTGATATTCACAGTGATACGCTGTAAATACCACAAGGCAGACAACATATATATATATATCAATGCAGGGACAGGAAATTTCTTCTGATGGCTGCATATACACACGTGTATAAATATACACATGTGCACTGCCTTGCTAATCAGCGAGCAACTGAGGAGTAGCCACATGGACCATCTCGACTCAGTGCACACATGAAAATAACTCAATGCAAAGTCAACACAACTCAAAAATGGATCAGACCAAACAATGGTGTTCATGAACTAAGCACATAATGAAAACATGTTGGTCGAGCTGGAATGTATATATGGACAGCATTCATGAATGAGCAGTAATACAAGTGTGGCAAGTTTATGCGCAGCATGAAAGCAACTCAGCATTTCAAAATACGAAGCATATACATGGTCCAGCCAGTATTCCAGGCTCAAAACAAGGCATCAAATAATTTGTGCACAAGGCAAGAACAGTATATGGCATGGTCAACCAAAACGCTGCAACTCAGATGAAACATGCAAGTGATCAAAAGAACAAATGGGCATGACTCAAATATTTTAGCATAGTGGAGCTAGTACAACCAAAATGGTCAAGTCAAATGTATGGGTGCAAAATGGAACAAGCCAAAAAGCAATACAATACTAAAATGAATATGGGTGAACACAACCGCAAAGTGATGTAAAGCAGTACACATATTGGTACAGTAAAATGGTAGTGCACAACAGTAAGTCACGTGCAATATCAATTCTTATTTATGAACAGAGTGTTCATTCACATAATAGAAAGCATGTCGTTCACATTACATGAAGCAAGGAGAAAAGCAATGCATTGAAAACAGCATGGGCTCATGGCACTTGGCAAAAATATAGTGCAAAACAGTGGTGATGAATATCACAATGATGAAGTCCTCACATACATACATATATAATATAAATACTACTGTATATATATTATATATATGAATATGAATGCATGGGGTGAAACATGCTTGTTCATTTCAGCAACAACTATGGTATGCATATCCAACATAAATGAATGACATGAAGTTCAAGTATTTCCAGTTGTGATCAATCAGTGGAACATTTTTAGAAATCATTTTCAAGAGCTAAGAGATATAGTCAGAAACAACTTGGTGTATGGTCAAGATTGCAATTGGACAGAAATGAATTTTTGAAGTGCATCTACAAACTCAACAGTGAAGCATAAACTCAGATTTAAGCTGTTGCAGATAATCAAAATATATTTGGCAAGATTTCCAGGCAGATTTTTTTTTGGACAAGAATAGCTATTAAAATCTTTCCATGAAACTCAAATAATTCATAATATCAAGCATGGTATTATCTACACGATTGAAAAAGAATATTTCATGGTTCAACAAATATGGCAAGACAATCAACTTTTTCCTTTCCTGAAATTCAATCACATAAGGGACCAGTGAAATCATTCATCACATGGCAGAGATCTCGCAAGGGCCAAGTATTTCCAGATATACAAATCCAGTAACTTAAATCATGGATTGCCGATTTTTAAATAAGGGCAGACAATCAAATTGCAAAGGGGGCAATTGAATTTTCCAAGTTAAATTTCATCGAAGGCCAAACTCAAGACCAGGTTCACAATTTAAAGTCGAACAAATTTAAAGCATTCAATCGAATTTGTCAAAAGAGGAAACCGCAAATTTCAGGCCAAATCATATATACGAAATCAAAGATTTTATAGGAGTTTCTAATCCTATATGTACACCATAATCATCACAGGCATATGGATTGATATCAAAAACCTCAAGCAAACAATTTCAAGCAGAAATTTAAAATCAAAATTACTCGCACGATTTCGATCGAGAGGAAGAGCAACCCTAAATCGAAGCATCAAGCCATAGAGAGTCAAGCACCATAAAGTCAGATTTTATCCATCAGGCATTTGAGTTTCAATCTGGAGCATAATCGAAAAACCCTAGAATTTTTTATCCCAATTATCAGAGCCGCCGCCATTTCTAAATACAAAAGGAAAGAAATCGAGAATAATCAAAGGGGTGGAACCAATATACAAATGGCCGGCCTAATTTTCATGTGTTAAAAGGGATGAACCCTTTTTATTTTAAGTCCTAGGGTTTTCTTAATTGTTTTAGTTTTAATTGTTTTTATTTTTGTGTTGTTTCAACTTACTCTGTAAATCATCAAAACAGTTTTCTAGAGTCTGTAAAAAACTAGGGCAATCAGTCAATGTGTTGACTGACAGTTGACAGAGTCTGTAAAATCTGGGTCACTGGTTACGGGGTCGTAAACAGGGAAATCTGATCGAGTCGATATCGGTCAGTCTAGGGTTTTGAGCATAGGGTTAGAATAAGAGTAGAGTTTGCGAGTGTACATGGCCATTTATGCGGGATCTGTTCTATCACCTAGTAGAAACTTTAAAAATGCAGCAATAGGTAGGGTTTTGCCGAAGCTGGGTATATCTGTGTGTGACTTATTTTATGCATTTCTATTTCTGCTATATTCTATGATCTGTTTATTATTATATATCTTGTTAGATTTTTAATTCAGTTAAAAACTGTGATAAACCCTATTCACCCCCCTCTAGGGTTAATCTAGGTCCAACAAGTGGTATCAGAGCTGGTATAAGGTTACAACATGAAAGGGAGTTCTCGCTCTATGATCTAGTGGCGAAGTAGTGACTCTTATCCCTACATGTCTGTGGGTGGTTGTCCATGTCGAGAGGCAGGACGTGAAATCAGTCTCTGTGGTGCCATTGTAGGCCACCGGGGTGTGATTAAAATCCTCGAGAAGGAGACTACAAGTGGTATCAGAGCAGGTATTTTGTTAACTCTAGAGTAATGGTGATTCCTAGTTGTCAGTCGATAGAGATTCAGTCAACTATTTTCAATGGAACAGATTTTTTAAACTGGAAATCCAAAATGGAATTTTATTTAAAATCTGTTAATATTAAATATTGGGATGTTGTTATCAATGGATTTGATAGTGTAGATATTACTTTCAATACCCGTGCTATGAAAATTATATTTAATTATCTTAGTACTGAACAATTTAATCTTATCTGCCATTGTTTATCTGCACAGCAAATCTGGATACTCTCAATACGAAGTATGGAAGATCTGACAACGGTAGCTCAAAACCCGAGAAAGTCAACTCAGATTCGGAGTTCTATTTAACAGGATTTACAAATGAAAATTCAGAAGGATCAGAGGATGGAGAATCAACAGATGCTGAAACAGAAAATTTCTCATACGAAGATTTAGTTTATATGTGCATTGATTTGACTAAATCTGTTGATAAACTCCAATCTAAAAACAAATCTCTGAAATCTAAGAATTCTGAGTTAACCAGCAAAATGGATGATTTGGAATTACAACTAGAACATTCTAAAAATTCTTTAAATTCAGATTGCAAAAATTGTTTGAAATTGAAAACCAATCTGGTTCATCTCAATAAAAATATTCAAAAGTTTGAAAAAGAAATTCTGATCTTAAAAGAAAACAAGATTGAGTTATCAAGTTTGAATAATTTTTTACAAAAGGAATTTGAAATTTTTAAGACTGATTATTCCAAATTTGAAATTGCTGAAAAGGAGAATTTGTTGAAATCCGATTTGATTTTGAAAGAACTGGAAAACGAGATTGAAAAATCGAAGAAATTTGAGTTTGAAAAACAAAAAATTTTTGAATCTAAGATTTTTGAGTCCTAAACCAAAATTAATTTGATTAAAAATGAAAATTTGGTTTTAAAATCTGATTTTGAAAGGTGTAAGATCACTAAAAATCGTTGTTCACACTTATTGAAAGAAAACAGTGATCTTAAAACCGAAATTCAACAACTTGAAACAATTTTGGTTAAATTTTCAAACGGTGAAAAATCTTTGAATAAGCTATTGAAAAACCAATTTTCTGTTGGAAATAAACGTGGTCTTGGTTTTGGGAAAACAAATGATTTTTAAAAGCTAAATTCTTGTGATTTTGAAAATTCCTTAATCTGCTTCAAGAAGGATCGTTTTGGAAATTTGAACTCTAAAAATTCCAAAGGATTTTTAAATCACAAACGAAATCAGAATCTGTTTTATAATAATCCATTTAAACAATCCTTGATCCCAAAAGAAGATAAAACATCTTTGACTAAATTCAAACAAATTTGGATTCCTAGGGGTACTAAGGTAAATTCTGATGGTTTGTTGTACAAACAGATTTAGGTACCAAAACGTGTGAACAAAGCTGTGAGTGGTTTTACAAATTTTGTTAGACCACTTGATCCCCTAAATTGTTAGGTACCGAAGGAGGCTGAGGAATTGCTTTGCAAAAGAGAGTTGAATTCGAGCTGCTCAATATTCCTGTATCATCCATAGTTCCTTAGCCAAGCTTGTTGAGTTAGAGATTCTGATTTACACTGGATTCTGGTATGATCTCTAAACTCACCTTTGTACATATTTTTTTTATTTTTTTTCTCCTTCTATCCCTTCTGTTTATTTTTTCTTTGTTTTCTTTTGTTTTGGTTTGTCACTATCATATCATTGTAACTTCTTTTGGGCTTCATTAACTTCCAATTGTAGAACTCATATTTTCTGGAAATTCGCTTTAGTTGAATAGAACTCTGATGTTTTAATTATTTTCAGATCTTGAATTTAATCTTGTAAATATCTGCAATTGTTTTGAAATTAATTTTTCTTGTTTTCTGAATTCATAACAGTGTTGATGTATTCTTGTCATATCTTGAACATTGTTAGTTTGAATTCTAAAATTTTGAAGATCTGAAAGTTTAATTGAAATTCACACACCTATGCTGTTTTGAGTTTCTTCTAATTCAGTTTGGAAGGACTTGAAAATTTATACTCATTACAGCACTCTGGTATTTGTCAATTGTGATAATTTCAGAAATTTTCAGATTGGTTTGAATATTTTGATTTATCTTGAATCAGTGATACATCTTGAAATTCATCTTTATTCATGATCATTATGGGTGTTTTTTGTTTGTTTGAGATTGCTTGAAAATTTCTGATATTTTGAATCTCACACACCTCTCAAATCTGAAATTATTAATCCTATGTGATTGATTCATTGTATCTCAAGATTTACATTCGTTCAAGTGATTTTGAATAAACCACTACTTTTTGGATCATGAATTATTACTCAAGTTTGATGTAAATGATCTGAAATTATTCTTGGCTTGTCGGAAATATTTTGGAAAATCCCTTTGAAAATCTGGTCTTGAAATTTACTCTTATCTCATGATTATTTGATTTAAATATTTGTTTGTTTAAAATCATTTGAAATTATTGAATCTCACACATATCTTGAATCTGAAACTAATAATCTGGTGTGATTAATTCATTGAATCTAGAGTGTTTCAGATTCCTCAAATGATTTCAAATAAACGGTATTTTAAATCTTGAATCATGAATCATCTTTACATGACCATCATCTTCTGACGAGTCTGCTGTGATATTGTTTTCTGTGCTGTGATATCTATAACTTTGGTTCACAGTTGACGAGATGGAGCATGTAGACGAACTAGAGCCAGGGAAGTGTGGACTGGTTGGCCCTTAACCTAGAGTCAGGGATGTGTGGACTGGGTAGGGTTATTGACTATAGACCAAGGAAGTATAGTTATAGCAATAGTTGTACGGAGTTGGCGTCATGGCCCTAATGGATGTGGTGATCAAAGCAGTGGGTATCATATACTTTACGCATTGAGTGAGAGATGTGAGGATGATGGCTATGTTTGATGTTTTCTACCACCATGACATGCACACTCCCATTTTACACTTTATATTAGTGTTACCTTAGAGTACTGTATATCTTGTTGTGCTAACCCTTTGATTGTAGGTCCAGGTTTAGATATAATTATTTATACCTGTTATTGCTTTATTTTGCTGCTATCGCTTATACCAGACTTTTGTCTGAATTAGAGTTTTATGCCTCTTCTTATTACTCTGGGGCTCCTAAACAAGTAGACTAGAGACATGTTAGGTGGTTATGCAAGAGTAGCTGTCCGGAGATGAGCAGGAGGCTTCCACGTACTATTTACATATATTCTCCATGTGTTGTTGCTGGTCACTACTTTGGGCATTAGTAGTGTACCTTTTCTATTTTGCTTTAGAGATAGTATTTTGAAGTTGTAATAATAATGGTTTAGATCATAAGCTGTGTTTTGGATTCCGCTGCTATGATGGCTTAGTTTTCATCTTATGCACTGTCTCGCTTGTTTTATGTCAAGTTATGTTATTATTATATTTTATTCCATGTACTGTGAGATATACTACAGGTTCTTTGGTGATTCATAGTTTCAAATCCTTTTCCTTTATGACCGTCCCGTGCTAATCGGGCATTGGTACAACGCATTTCAGGGAAATGTCAACTAGTGCGGGGCAGGCTGTCACACTTGGTATCAGAGCCTAGGTTGCATAGTTAACCTAAGGGAAGACATCAGGGAGAGATAGTATACATATATGAGAGAGAATATTTGTGATATTTTTATTTTCAAATGCTATATATATATGTATACTATTAGTATATCTAAGGATGAAGTCGCACTGTACTGGCACCACTATAGAGATGGCTAATCGTTTTCTCTTTACAGATTTAACGTTGAGCCGATATACGAGGAATATGGGTTCAGGGATAATAATGGGAATGTCCTTGATATGAGGACGACGTTTACTACCTTCATGAGGGAGATGCTTAGGGATGTTCAGGGAGCAGTTCCTAATGCTGCTAACGGTGGTGGTGCAGTAGTGCAGACGCCTAGAGCTGATTTTTCCAAGCTCTGCAAGGATTATACTAGTCTTTGTGGGAAGCCGTTCCTGGAACGGAGTCAGCTACGGAGGTTCAAGATTGGCTTGATACTTATGAGCACATCTTCGAGGATTTGGGGATCGATGATGCGATGAAGAGAAAGCTAGCAACACATCAACTTCAAGGACGAGCAATGAATTGGTGGAATGCTATCAAAGAGGCTACTTGTAACACCCCGTGAATTCTATAACGTTAAGCTTCACGAATTAAAGTATAATTAATTATAAATGATGAAATCAAGGGAAATGGGTTACGCCATTGCGTTTGTCTCGAAATTTTGCTTGAGATAGAGTTCAAGTTTGCGTAAAACATATATCGTATGAAGAAGATATGGACGAACGAAGTTGGGCAGAAAAACCGGAAAACGGGTCAGAATGCACTGGCGCACTTGTGAAGTGCGCCAGAACAAAGTTGAACTGGCGCACTTGGGAAGTGCGCCAGTACAATTTTGGCCTGGCGCACCTGCCAAGTGCGCGCAGGTCAGAAAAACCTGCTGGTCAGGTCCTGGCTAGCCTGGTCAGGGTCTGGTCGAATTCTGATGCTTGGCTGAGTCACTAGGGCTTACATGTCTCTTTCTTATTGGCCTCTCTTGAGATGGATGGTCTGGATTCACCCTAGACGGCTCAAAACAATTTAAAATTCTATAAATACAACTCAAGTCTAACCCTAAATTCACACAAATAATAGAATACAAAAGCCATCATGCTGCTGGAGAGGAGCTAGGAACGGCCGTCAATTAGAAAGCCTAGAGACAAGCCAACAAGCCTAAGAGACGAATCAAATTAAAAGAAGATCAAAGATTAATCAAATCATTCAACGCAACTTTGCTACCCAAAGGAGAGCATCTCCAAATCAGAATAACAGAAATCAGAAAACAAGAATTCATCAAACGTTGTAAGTATAGTGACCTTTCAAAATATGAAAAAAAACTGTGATGTGATTCGATGTAAATGAAAATAGAATCGTGTTGTTATAATCTTTGTGTATTGTGATGGTTCTATCATGGCTTGTGTATTGATGTTTGTGGCATAAATTAATTGATGCAAGCCTATTGAACAATTGTATATGAAAAACAATGGCACTTGCAAGCTTGTGGCAAAAACTAGAAATTTATCCCTTTTTGTATATGTCGATGGCATGGACTATGTATATTCCCTTAGTCTAAATTAGAATTTGTGTAAACATGTTATAGACCTTTTATGCCTACATGACCCGGAACCTATGATATCATCCTTATGTTTATTGGCAAGTATAATTAGATCTATGTTTGCAAGTATAATTGGATCTATGTTTCATAAACTATGTAAGTTCATGTTTATTTGCAAAATATAATTGGTTCTATGTCAAAAATCGTTTGGGTTTCATAAACTATGCAAGTTAATGTTGAAATAGGCTATATGATTAGGTGTAAAAATTGTACATTTTGATGAATAAATAACATGCTAGTTTTGTGGTCGATATTATGCCAAGTTAACATGTTTAAACACAAGTTTGTATTTTCCTAAACTATGCCATTTCATATGTCACCTACTTAGTCATACTTTGATTCGAATGCAAGTTCACATGACCTATGTTATATGCTAGTTGAATCGCCAAATTGCAAGTTCATGCGCCACACACTTTTATGTATTACATGTTCATGATTTCCCCTTTTTCCTCACGTTTATAAAGTTGGGCTGAATTGTGACAAGCCCAACCCATGTTATAACGTTGCGAACAAACGGGGGTAATAACGTTGGGTGTAAAATATTAAAATATATGTTGGCATGTTTGGCACATGCTAATGATTATGATACATAATCGGTATGAATTGAAATACCCAAAAAAAAAAGATATGACATTTACATATACTTGAGAAGTAATAAAATATGTAAATTTAGAAAACACGATATGCTTAACCCGCGGTTGGATTGAGTTGTGATGTAAACCTGTCCGGAACTGCCCGGTTGTCCAGTAGTCACAACAATACCTATCCAATGTGGGTGGTTAACATTGAGCCTAATAAGGACCCGACGTTAGATTGAGCTACGGTGTAAACCTGCCCGGAACCGACCGACGCATCCAGTAACCGTAGCAATACCTGTCTAATGTGAGTGGTCTGGTGCTCCTAAGAGGCTATGGACAGATGGTAGGGTTAAGTTAACTATAACACTTAACCAAATTCAACATGTTATCAAGAACTGATGGGTGGGGTTAGGTAAATACAGACACTTAACCACTTAACATGTTTGACTAGAAAATCCTGGTAACGAGGGACCCGTTCAGCAGTAACCCAAAGTTAGGTATCAACGGTACCCTGAAACTAGGCAGGGTGGGGCACGATTACTGGGCTGATTGTAAGCGGTCAAACGACGACGCTGGGTGCACAGTGCAGGTCTAACGGGGTGCGGGCGTGCACACACTCCGGAGCAGACAACCAGGGCACTGGGGACACCAGTAGTATAACCTATGCCTTCTAGTTTTGTGTCGGGGCCGCCACCATGTGTCTTGATACACCCCATGGTGGGACCAGCATAGGTATCTACAATTCTTGGGGGCTGTATGACATATGTTAACGCGAGTAGGAGCCGATCTTTAATAGGAATGGGGATCACTTCACCCTCACCATGGGGTGCCAGTTAGAATAAACTCGAGTAGGTGCAGAGATATAGTATGGGTGTGATAGTACATTCGACACTTCCTTAGCTTGTGACACTTTCCTATTTTTAGTTTACGTCCATCATACCCTTTTCTTATTCATAGTATTGAAGAGTTACTAGATTTACTCAGGCTTTATGTCTGACCCTATTTTCTTTCGTCCCCCCCCCCCGGTCCGCAGGGAGGAAACAGCTCAACTCAGTCAGACTCTTTACAAGTACCAAGAACGTAGATGTATGATTTGGATCTTTCTTGCTCGGATAATAGCTTTGGATATCACTATGGGGATTTTTGTCACTTTATTTATGTTTTCATGCTTCTTTAATAATCAAGGCAGTTATGAGGTTGTAATGTTGAAAGTATTTTGAGACAATTATGGAAATCTTTGTTTGATACACGTATTGATGAAATAAAAGTTTGTTTGGTTTCCGCTGTTTAAAATATGTGTATTCATATCTGTCTTGAGTTCATCTGTGGCTTTTACTTATAAACCTCCACCAAAGTTACGGCATTCCCTTTGTGAGTGACCTTAATGGAGGTGGGGTGTGTCACTTGGTATCAGAGCATAGGTTTACCAGACAAGATAAAAGTTTTTGAAAATTGTTTTCAAAAAGAAAGTTTAAAGAAGCATTTTTTTAAAGAAAAAGTGTTATATTTATAAAAAGACAAAATCCCCCAAAGCCATGTGCCCTATCTATCCCTCTCTATCCTTCGTTTTGAATTTTTCCCTTTCTGTTTCAGCATGTCTGGAGACCTTAACCTTCCAGAAGGAGTGTCGATTCCCGGCTGGTTTAGGAGGTACTTAGAAGCAAGGGCCAATGGCGCGGGCCCAACAGACATCCCTCCTCCAGTGGCCGCGGTTCCTCCTCCTCCTCCGCCTCCTCTTGGAAATGCCTTCGCAAAAACATGTAGAGACTTCAAGGCTATGGCTGGAAAAGACTTCTATGGGACAGTGTAACGACCCAGAAAATCTGAACCAATTTGAAAATTTTAAATTGGCTAAAATAATGGATTTTAAATATTTAAAATAAATATTTTCAATAATAGAGATGAAAACTGAGTTTGAATCGACAATTGAAAACGATTATAATTAATTATAATTATAAATAAGGCCTGAAAGGGCGCTGCAGTTTCAAAAATTGAATTCAAACTTTGTCGGACTGTACCGGGTGCAAAACAATCCGGATTTTAGTGAAACCAAAAATATTTAAATCTGTTAGTGAATACCTTTCTAACGAATCTGAAAAGTCGAATTTTCATAGCGGAAAGCAAAAGTTATGGCCGAATGAATTTTCCAGCAAGGTCGCTATGGAATTTATATAGCCCGTGAAATTGGCCATTTTGCATACGACCTCGGAATTCGACGAAACCACTTTTGTTGGATCCGGGATGTGAAGTTATTGCTAGGTTTCAAATTTCATAATTTTTGAAGCTAGTATGTGAGCGTGGCAAAGGAAAACGTGTTTTGGTCAATTATAGTTAAATTGGATCGACCAAAAATGGGCCTTTTGCAAACGGTCTCAGAATTCGACGAAACTAGTTTTGTTGGGACCGTATCATCAAAACATAGCTAGATTTATTTTTCTGGAATTTCTAGAATCAATTTGTGGCCCTGGTAAATTGAAATATACGTTCAAATTAAATATTGAATATTTTATATTTTAATTTGAAGGAAAACTGACTAAAACATTCGAATGGGCTTACGAAACATATCCCATTGTGTTCGGAATGGGGGTAAAACGGTAGGGACGACAGTCGTTGGGTTTGGATTAGAGTTCGTATGAGATAAGGGATTTTTTTGAAATTTTAAAAATATATAAATAAAAAAAATCCCGACCAATCACATTCTTTCTTCTTCCCAGGTCAAACCCGTAACCCCTATCTCGTGAACGGCAGTGGCTCTTTCCTCCTTCTCTCCTCATTTTCTCCCTCCACAAGCCATAAAACCCATCGACCCTTTGGAGATTTTTGAAGGGCTCTCCATCCTCTTCAAATCCATACGAATCTCAGTATTTATCGAGGTGTATTTCGCTCGTTTAACCCTCCTGAAGTCACGCCGCATTGCCGTCGATTACTCCTCCACCTTGCAACCGAGTTGGCCGTCGTCCTAGGGGTGCAGCAGTGGTTTTTGTCCCGAAATCTGACGGTACTCTACGTTTATGTGTGGATTATCGTGATCTGAACAAACAGACAATAAAGAACAAATATCCATTGCCGTGGATTGATGATTTGTTGGATCGATTAAATGGCGCACAAGTATTTTCACGAATGGACCTAGCTACAGGCTTCCATCAACTCCGAATTGCCGAAGAGTGTGTTCCAATGACAGCATTCAGAGGTCCCGATGTAACGACCAGGGATTTTCGGCCCAGAAAATCGACATAATTACCCTTACCGTAACTCATGTCGACCTTACAACCACCGAAAACACTGGACGTTATTAGAAAGAATTTAGAGGGTGAGATAAGAAAGAAAGAAATATTAGAATAGAAGAAGAAGAAACATCACAACCCAGAATCAGAGTTTCACATCGTAGCGGAACAAAATATAATATAGAATTAAATTTTTATTGAGAGCTTGAAATAAACTTACAATATCAGAGTACATCACACAATGGGACAGTTATAATAACCTGTTCCCATATACAACTCACAGCGGAATAGTAGCGATATAATATCATACGTCTGAACATCTCCAGCTCGTCTCTGGACTTCGCAGAACCTGATAACCTGAACCTGTACATCCGGGCTAACCCGAGCATTTACAAAATACCGGGTCAGTCTGGTGAACCAGAGTGAGTAAAACTCGCACAGTATTAAGGGTAAATTATCCAACATGATTTTAAAGTTCAAAATCTTTTCAAAAGAAAAGGATAATCGTAAGACCAGATCCACACATAAACACGGACGGTTTTTACCTTACGATAACCCAAAACAGTTTTGAAATCAATATCTTGTCTGATATTATCATAATGTCTAAATACAATTAAATAGAATCTAGTAGAACGCTTGCATCTCACGCTCCACATATATAGTATACAAACAAAACCGCGGGCGCTTATTGGAGATTGGATTCCGACCTTACAAGGTATGGGACCACCTGCCGCTAGTGTACCTCTAGAGGCGAATACACTGGGTTCAACAAGAACGTCTTGCAACCCGGCCCTCACATGACCGACCACTCATTTCGCTTGAGTGTATCGAATGTATATCACCAACGGTTGGGCTCAAACCACCATTCCCGAATGGGTAGAATCGATAGAATAAGAACAAAAGGAATTTCTCTAGATAGGTGATTATACACCCTAATGGGAGCGACCCACATAGCCATGCTGCCTGCCCGATTTCTGTCATCTCCCGGTTGATGAGGCTTGAGGCTACGCTTTATCAGCACATCTCATTCACTTCGAATGCCACATTGTCAGATCCATCAGAATCACTAATTGACGTCCACAACAATACATTACGTGTTGGCTAAAGAAGTTTCCTTCTCCGCTTCCACTCTTGGTATGGTTGAAGAAATCAATGTACGTGACCTTTTCTGGAAATACTCTGTCAGACATTCATCCATACAAGTCACCCAGGAACAGGATGAACCGAAGGTACTCCCCTACTGCATCCAATATAGGAATCACCCCATGGATCAGTAGCGAGAAGTCCTTGTAATCCGCAGATTCCAACCACGACCGAATCACAGTTTATCTCTGGTTGCAAGTCAGAGATTTTAAGTAATTCTTCCGCTTATGAAGATCCATGGTCTTCAATAGCTCCATCTCGAATCAGCATCTTCAACGTATTCGTATTTGCTGGACGGAATGGTTTTCGAATAAATTCGATTCCGGTCTTTCCGTACCAACAATCGTATGGGCAAATTTGATAGTCGGTTATTTAACTATCGAATAAACAAACATTCATCCATAAAAGAGATTGGATTCACTGATTCAATACTCAGTATCATTTAGCCTTTTTAACGAACCATCCGTTAATTATATTCTTTAACTTTTCCAATATTTGGAACATCGTCTTTACTTCTTAGTAAAATAAGAATATTCTCCAAATTTATTTCATTCAACTTATAAACTTTCAAAAACAGTTTATAATATCATTTGCGGAAATCATAGCTTATGTTTCCCTCAACCACTCTCGTTTATAAACTAATATCATTCTGGGATAATCATGGAGTCGTTCAAGTTGGGGTATTTTATTTACCTCTCAGACCTTGACCAACAACATTCATACCTTCAGGACAGATAGAAGTTTATTAACAACATATTTTCCCTTTGAAACCCTCATTAAATCTTGACCACGTTTACTCAACTAATTATTAAGTAAACTCTTATTAATCCTTTCGATTTATATTAATAATGACTTACAATATTATATACCAACTTTGATTCTATTATAAATAGAATCTTTATGAAACTCCCTTGATATCTCTTTATTACACTCTTACCATTTATTTCGACAATTCAAATTCATTTGTTCAAAATCCGCATAAACCAAGTTTTAATAAATCTCATATTAATACCTTATACAATTTTTATATTGATATACTTTCCAATCCTTATATTGGTATTTATCAAGACGATTCAACTTGTTATTTGTGCCAAACATTACCAACTTCATTTCAAAACTATTTCACTTATCACGTTCTCTTTAACTCGTACTCGACCACTTATTCGTTGTCTGCAACATATGATAATCCCTTTAAGAAAAATCTCATATCTTATTTTTTTTGTAACCCATGTTATAAACACATTCACAAACCCTCAATTTTATTTACTCACTCGACTTCATTTTCAAAACTTTAAATTTCCATTTACAAAATCTTTGTAAATTAACTACGATACTTACCATTCGTTTTCATTTGCGCATCTTTAATTTTGGTTACAAATCTCATTTGTAATCCATCATCGACAACTAATATTCGTTGTCGTTATTCACATTCTTAACCTCATTTAAAATCCTGCCTTTAGTTAACATTCTGAACTTCGGAATATCACATTCCGAACCTCAGAACAGAACTCACTTCGATTAATCATTCCGAACTTCGGAATACCACATTCCGACCCTCGGAATAAACTCGCTTCCATTTATTTAACCAAATCTCATTTATAAATTCATATTCATACTTTCAACTTCGATTTCATTCAAAATATGAAACCCCATTTTCAAATCACCACTCATTTCCAACTCATTGATTTGTTAATCTCATACACGAAATGTTATCACATTTCGTATTTGTTTGAAACGACATTTGTCAAAAATGATCATTTATTACAAAGCATTTCTCTTTGAACTCTTTTACCCGTTCTCGCATACCCATGATTTAACCATTCCATTTTCTATTATGAAATCAATTTAAAACTTCTTTTACGACCGTAAGGCCTTCACAAAACCATTTCAATATTTAAATAATCAACACGATAAATTATATCGTTTAACCGTTCATTTAATACATCTTGCATCTCTACTAGTTATATTTATATAAAATTGATAAATTTAACTTCAACTATTATTTTTACAATAAAAATCGTATTTCAAAACCATATAAAAATATATTTATATCTTTGAAAACATTCGAAATCCATTTAGTATCGATTTCGAAAAATCATTCCTTTTAGTCGACGGTATTAAAGAGGCAAATGGTTACTACAGTACCAAACGTGAAATATAAACCAATTTCACATTACATAACAAATAATTTTATCATATTGATAAACATTATCAATATTATCCTACCCGTTATTCTCTGCAAAACAATGGTTAGCACAATTCAAATCATTCAGTTCAATATTCGTTTTCATCTAGACAGATGAAATAAAACAGTTTAATAATAACGGTCAATAAGAATTGTAACAGTCAATACTGGGATAATAACAACAGTTCAAGCATTCAACTATTTGATCATAACGTTTATAGTGTTATAAACGTAACCACTGAGGTAAGTTACCTCACTTGGATTCAACCGTTAGAAATAATGATTAATTAAATTAAACGAACGTTTAATTTAACTGTTTCAGTCTATATGAATATAAAACCAACAACGAACAAACAAACAAACAACCATAGCACACAATTATAAACTCCGACTTATAAAATGTAAGAGGGGAAAACTGAGTGAGTTTAACTCACCTTGATTTCCATTCGTTGTTGGAACGGTTCGTTTACCAGCTTCAAACTGCTTTTAAATGCGTCCATGCCAGTGCTCCTTGTTTGATATTGTTCTGCTAATATATGTAAGCGTTTATATCAATTATACGTTCATGTTTTAATTAATCAAGTTTTAAATAAATATTTATTTTATTCTAATCATATTTTAAACTAATTGGTTACATTAGCTACGTTAAAATATAAAATGGCTACCGTTATAGGCATTGTTACCCAAAACCCGGTTAGGTAGGGTTAAGCATGTATAGGCATATTATTAAATCATTTGGTTCCTTAAAAGCAACTAGGCGCTATATAACAAGGGTGGATTCGTCACTATTAGGTACAAATAAAATTGTACTTAGGCATGACACAATTGTTATCCAGGCCATATTATTATATAATATACTTACAATTAGGCAATACTTAAAACTTAATTGGGCGCAAAGATCATCATTAGGAAAAAATTTAAATACTTTTAGGCATCATAATCATAAAAATATACCAGCACGAGTGTTACTATTCATTTTCGTTTTCAGCATTGTTTGGAACCGCACTCACAAGCCTTCCATTATTCATCTGCTGTTCGAAAACATTACGGTCCCTCCATGCTCCTCGCGTCCTTCCTGATGCATGCGCCTCCAGCTCAGCTTGCGTTTAATTTCTCTTTTTTTTTTTTTTTTTTGACTGTTAAGAAAAATGAAGTTATGCGGTACATATATGGTGAAGAAGTTTGGAGAGCACGTCTCTGAGACATCAACTCAATCGGGTACACCTTGGCCGTCACGGTTTCTATTAGATGTGAAGGCAACGAGGTAGCTTCTAAGGGTAGCTGCCAGAAGAGTTTCAGTTTCACATGGCAGTGAAATGTTGGGAGGACAACTTTGATTTTGAAAGCATAGGGGAAGGCCTATGGCTTGTGCGTGCATAGCTGTTTCACTAATATGTATATGGGGTAGGTTATACTAGAAAACGTTGCAGCCAAGTAATTGTTTAAATATGTATATATCTGTTTACTTTTATAAGTTCTGGATACGTTTTTTTTTTTTTTTTTAAGAATTTGGGACGCTAGGACAAAAAGTTGGCATGCAAGGGACCAAAAGGAGTACGTAACTAAAAGAGAAACAAAAAGAAAGGTTACATATTAAGTGGGATAGATTTAATAATATTAAAATATGCCAAACTTCGTCTTAGAGAAATCGCATTAAAAATCACTACATACGATCTCAAATCAAGATAAAGACACCTATTCCTAACATAAAAAAATATTCCGGATCCAATGGGACAGGTTTCGTCGAATTCCGACACCGTTTGCGAAAATCCTTTAGAAAATATCGATGAAAAACACCGAGCATTAATTCCTTAAAATTACAGAAAAAATCCTAAAAATATGAGGCCTTGACATTTCACTAGACCTCTTCCTAAGGTTTCGTATGAAACTTGTTTCGTTGAATTTTGAGTTCGTTTGACCAGTTAACCATTCAAATAAAGTTACCTACACCACTATGTATTCATGTATGAGCGTTGCAGACTGAAATAAAAATACAGTCGTGTTTAGTGAGGTGTCGCGATCCTAAAAATATAATAATACCGGTAGTTTAACTTATATTGTGAAATCCCAAAATGTTGTCACATGGTGTAAAATACTCCAAATAAAAAGTTGCTTATTTAATTAATTAAAAATTACAGTAAAATTCTAAAAATTAAATTATAACTACGCCTCAAAAGAACCTTATCCAGATTCTAAATCAGTATGCAGTTATTTCAAATAAACTGTTACGGTCGATGAACGATTCTATAGCGACCATCGAAAATTTTAATCTGAACATATCTTACAATTTACACGATGAAATCATGATTTTTCTCTTTTATTAGAAAAATATAATCAAACTGATCCGGACGATTTTTGGTTCACAGAATTCCGACTTAAAATGGATTCTGTATACTCAATTAAAGTTTAGATCGAAAATTACGAACTACCGCGTCGTTTTAATTATATTATAAATATATATATTTTTGAACTCGATTTTATAAAGTAAATTCAATATAAAATCTGCTAATATTGCCAAATCAATATTTAAACAAATTTAAATATTCGTAAACAACGTTCGAAAATCTGGGATGTTACATTCTTCCCCCCTTTAAATAATTTCGTCCCCGAAATTGCAAGGTAAGAAGGATGTTCCGAACACGATTATTTTAAAATAATTATTACCAAATCAAATTCAAACTCTTTAAATATTCCAAAAAAAAAAAATTCAGCATCTCCACTGCATGGCTCGATCACAACTACTACAAATGCCACTAAGGCCTCAACTTTCCCAAAAGAAAACCAAAAGCCAAAGGGCTACCCAACTCAGGGTATAAATCAATAACTCCAATCAATATTTTAAGGCTTACCTTTTTGTCGGGCAACTTAACTTCAATTTCGAAGCAAATCAACTAGCATTCCTTCATCTTCTAACTCGTAATTCAATCTCTATAACCAAGCCAATTTTCATAGCCTTCTGCTATCTGCACTTAACTCAACTTATAATGCGAATAATTCACTTGCATTTCATAACCGATTTAATTTCTAACTGGTTATACAGATATTAAATCACAATTCATTCAGCTCCTTTATTGCCCTGTTTGATGAATTTTTATTCAGCCAACCCAACATCCAAATAATAGGCAACCAAATCATTCAACATTGATACATACTGGTCTGCTTTTAATTTAACAAGTATTAAGGTCAATCTATTTATATCCAATTGATTTCTATTTCAATCAAACCAATCAAAATAACCAAACAACCAGTATAACCATATTATAGAAAATTATTTCCTTTTTCTATAAAAATATAATTTGGGCAAAATTATTTCATTTACCCTCTTCAGAAAAAACAATATTGTGTCACTTCCCAGTTCAGTACGATTTTCCAACACTTGAACCGATAAAATTACACAATATAAAACATTTTTATAAAATATACAAATACGCTCTCTCGTATATATACTCAAACTCAACCTAGGGTGTTACTAACCCTATCTCTATCGAGTTATGCCACAGAGCCAAGGTTACTACTCAACCAATAGCTCTGATACCACTGTAACGACCAGGGATTTTCGGCCCAGAAAATCGACATAATTACCCTTACCGTAACTCATGTCGACCTTACAACCACCGAAAACACTGGACGTTATTAGAAAGAATTTAGAGGGTGAGATAAGAAAGAAATAAATATTAGAATAGAAGAAGAAGAAACATCACAACCCAGAATCAGAGTTTCACATCGTAGCGGAACAAAATATAATATAGAATTAAATTTTTATTGAGAGCTTGAAATAAACTTACAATATCAGAGTACATCACACAATGGGACAGTTATAATAACCTGTTCCCATATACAACTCACAGCGGAATAGTAGCGATATAATATCATACGTCTGAACATCTCCAGCTCGTCTCTGGACTTCGCAGAACCTGATAACCTGAACCTGTACATCCGGGCTAACCCGAGCATTTACAAAATACCGGGTCAGTCTGGTGAACCAGAGTGAGTAAAACTCGCACAGTATTAAGGGTAAATCATCCAACATGATTTTAAAGTTCAAAATCTTTTCAAAAGAAAAGGATAATCGTAAGACCAGATCCACACATAAACACGGACGGTTTTTACCTTACGATAACCCAAAACAGTTTTGAAATCAATATCTTGTCTGATATTATCATAATGTCTAAATACAATTAAATAGAATCTAGTAGAACGCTTGCATCTCACGCTCCACATATATAGTATACAAACAAAACCGCGGGCGCTTATTGGAGATTGGATTCCGACCTTGACAAGGTATGGGACCACCTGCCGCTAGTGTACCTCTAGAGGCGAATACACTGGGTTCAACAAGAACGTCTTGCAACCCGGCCCTCACATGACCGACCACTCATTTCGCTTGAGTGTATCGAATGTATATCACCAACGGTTGGGCTCAAACCACCGTTCCCGAATGGGCAGAATCGATAGAATAAGAACAAAAGGAATTTCTCTAGATAGGTGATTATACACCCTAATGGGAGCGACCCACATAGCCATGCTGCCTGCCCGATTTCTGTCATCTCCCGGTTGATGAGGCTTGAGGCTACGCTTTATCAGCACATCTCATTCACTTCGAATGCCACATTGTCAGATCCATCAGAATCACTAATTGACGTCCACAACAATACATTACGTGTTGGCTAAAGAAGTTTCCTTCTCCGCTTCCACTCTTGGTATGGTTGAAGAAATCAATGTACGTGACCTTTTCTGGAAATACTCTGTCAGACATTCATCCATACAAGTCACCCAGGAACAGGATGAACCGAAGGTACTCCCCTACTGCATCCAATATAGGAATCACCCCATGGATCAGTAGCGAGAAGTCCTTGTAATCCGCAGATTCCAACCACGACCGAATCACAGTTTATCTCTGGTTGCAAGTCAGAGATTTTAAGTAATTCTTCCGCTTATGAAGATCCATGGTCTTCAATAGCTCCATCTCGAATCAGCATCTTCAACGTATTCGTATTTGCTGGACGGAATGGTTTTCGAATAAATTCGATTCCGGTCTTTCCGTACCAACAATCGTATGGGCAAATTTGATAGTCGGTTATTTAACTATCGAATAAACAAACATTCATCCATAAAAGAGATTGGATTCACTGATTCAATACTCAGTATCATTTAGCCTTTTTAACGAACCATCCGTTAATTATATTCTTTAACTTTTCCAATATTTGGAACATCGTCTTTACTTCTTAGTAAAATAAGAATATTCTCCAAATTTATTTCATTCAACTTATAAACTTTCAAAAACAGTTTATAATATCATTTGCGGAAATCATAGCTTATGTTTCCCTCAACCACTCTCGTTTATAAACTAATATCATTCTGGGATAATCATGGAGTCGTTCAAGTTGGGGTATTTTATTTACCTCTCAGACCTTGACCAACAACATTCATACCTTCAGGACAGATAGAAGTTTATTAACAACATATTTTCCCTTTGAAACCCTCATTAAATCTTGACCACGTTTACTCAACTAATTATTAAGTAAACTCTTATTAATCCTTTCGATTTATATTAATAATGACTTACAATATTATATACCAACTTTGATTCTATTATAAATAGAATCTTTATGAAACTCCCTTGATATCTCTTTATTACACTCTTACCATTTATTTCGACAATTCAAATTCATTTGTTCAAAATCCGCATAAACCAAGTTTTAATAAATCTCATATTAATACCTTATACAATTTTTATATTGATATACTTTCCAATCCTTATATTGGTATTTATCAAGACGATTCAACTTGTTATTTGTGCCAAACATTACCAACTTCATTTCAAAACTATTTCACTTATCATGTTCTCTTTAACTCGTACTCGACCACTTATTCGTTGTCTGCAACATATGATAATCCCTTTAAGAAAAATCTCATATCTTATTTTTTTTGTAACCCATGTTATAAACACATTCACAAACCCTCAATTTTATTTACTCACTCGACTTCATTTTCAAAACTTTAAATTTCCATTTACAAAATCTTTGTAAATTAACTACGATACTTACCATTCGTTTTCATTTGCGCATCTTTAATTTTGGTTACAAATCTCATTTGTAATCCATCATCGACAACTAATATTCGTTGTCGTTATTCACATTCTTAACCTCATTTAAAATCCTGCCTTTAGTTAACATTCTGAACTTCGGAATATCACATTCCGAACCTCAGAACAGAACTCACTTCGATTAATCATTCCGAACTTCGGAATACCACATTCCGACCCTCGGAATAAACTCGCTTCCATTTATTTAACCAAATCTCATTTATAAATTCATATTCATACTTTCAACTTCGATTTCATTCAAAATATGAAACCCCATTTTCAAATCACCACTCATTTCCAACTCATTGATTTGTTAATCTCATACACGAAATGTTATCACATTTCGTATTTGTTTGAAACGACATTTGTCAAAAATGATCATTTATTACAAAGCATTTCTCTTTGAACTCTTTTACCCGTTCTCGCATACCCATGATTTAACCATTCCATTTTCTATTATGAAATCAATTTAAAACTTCTTTTACAACCGTAAGGCCTTCACAAAACCATTTCAATATTTAAATAATCAACACGATAAATTATATCGTTTAACCGTTCATTTAATACATCTTGCATCTCTACTAGTTATATTTATATAAAATTGATAAATTTAACTTCAACTATTATTTTTACAATAAAAATCGTATTTCAAAACCATATAAAAATATATTTATATCTTTGAAAACATTCGAAATCCATTTAGTATCGATTTCGAAAAATCATTCCTTTTAGTCGACGGTATTAAAGAGGCAAATGGTTACTACAGTACCAAACGTGAAATATAAACCAATTTCACATTACATAACAAATAATTTTATCATATTGATAAACATTATCAATATTATCCTACCCGTTATTCTCTGCAAAACAATGGTTAGCACAATTCAAATCATTCAGTTCAATATTCGTTTTCATCTAGACAGATGAAATAAAACAGTTTAATAATAACGGTCAATAAGAATTGTAACAGTCAATACTGGGATAATAACAACAGTTCAAGCATTCAACTATTTGATCATAACGTTTATAGTGTTATAAACGTAACCACTGAGGTAAGTTACCTCACTTGGATTCAACCGTTAGAAATAACGATTAATTAAATTAAACGAACGTTTAATTTAACTGTTTCAGTCTATATGAATATAAAACCAACAACGAACAAACAAACAAACAACCATAGCACACAATTATAAACTCCGACTTATAAAATGTAAGAGGGGAAAACTGAGTGAGTTTAACTCACCTTGATTTCCATTCGTTGTTGGAACGGTTCGTTTACCAGCTTCAAACTGCTTTTAAATGCGTCCATGCCAGTGCTCCTTGTTTGATATTGTTCTGCTAATATATGTAAGCGTTTATATCAATTATACGTTCATGTTTTAATTAATCAAGTTTTAAATAAATATTTATTTTATTCTAATCATATTTTAAACTAATTGGTTACATTAGCTACGTTAAAATATAAAATGGCTACCGTTATAGGCATTGTTACCCAAAACCCGGTTAGGTAGGGTTAAGCATGTATAGGCATATTATTAAATCATTTGGTTCCTTAAAAGCAACTAGGCGCTATATAACAAGGGTGGATTCGTCACTATTAGGTACAAATAAAATTGTACTTAGGCATGACACAATTGTTATCCAGGCCATATTATTATATAATATACTTACAATTAGGCAATACTTAAAACTTAATTGGGCGCAAAGATCATCATTAGGAAAAAATTTAAATACTTTTAGGCATCATAATCATAAAAATATACCAGCACGAGTGTTACTATTCATTTTCGTTTTCAGCATTGTTTGGAACCGCACTCACAAGCCTTCCATTATTCATCTGCTGTTCGAAAACATTACGGTCCCTCCATGCTCCTCGCGTCCTTTCTGATGCATGCGCCTCCAGCTCAGCTTGCGTTTAATTTCTCTTTTTTTTTTTTTTTTTTTTTTTTTGACTGTTAAGAAAAATGAAGTTATGCGATATATATATGGTGAAGAAGTTTGGAGAGCACGTCTCTGAGACATCAACTCAATCGGGTACACCTTGGCCGTCACGGTTTCTATTAGATGTGAAGGCAACGAGGTAGCTTCTAAGGGTAGCTGCCAGAAGAGTTTCAGTTTCACATGGCAGTGAAATGTTGGGAGGACAACTTTGATTTTGAAAGCATAGGGGAAGGCCTATGGCTTGTGCGTGCATAGCTGTTTCACTAATATGTATATGGGGTAGGTTATACTAGAAAACGTTGCAGCCAAGTAATTGTTTAAATATGTATATATCTGTTTACTTTTATAAGTTTTGGATACATTGTTTTTTTTTTTTTTTAAGAATTTGGGACGCTAGGACAAAAAGTTGGCATGCAAGGGACCAAAAGGAGTACGTAACTAAAAGAGAAACAAAAAGAAAGGTTACATATTAAGTGGGATAGATTTAATAATATTAAAATATGCCAAACTTCGTCTTAGAGAAATCGCATTAAAAATCACTACATACGATCTCAAATCAAGATAAAGA
This sequence comes from Allium sativum, assembly GCA_030737875.1. Taxonomy (NCBI): domain Eukaryota; kingdom Viridiplantae; phylum Streptophyta; class Magnoliopsida; order Asparagales; family Amaryllidaceae; genus Allium; species Allium sativum. The sequence goes on along the minus strand of CM060913.1, from coordinate 469,466,745 downwards.
CACCTATTCCTAACATAAAAAAATATTCCGGATCCAATGGGACAGGTTTCGTCGAATTCCGACACCGTTTGCGAAAATCCTTTAGAAAATATCGATGAAAAACACCGAGCATTAATTCCTTAAAATTACAGAAAAAATCCTAAAAATATGAGGCCTTGACATTTCACTAGACCTCTTCCTAAGGTTTCGTATGAAACTTGTTTCGTTGAATTTTGAGTTCGTTTGACCAGTTAACCATTCAAATAAAGTTACCTACACCACTATGTATTCATGTATGAGCGTTGCAGACTGAAATAAAAATACAGTCGTGTTTAGTGAGGTGTCGCGATCCTAAAAATATAATAATACCGGTAGTTTAACTTATATTGTGAAATCCCAAAATGTTGTCACAGGGTGTAAAATACTCCAAATAAAAAGTTGCTTATTTAATTAATAAAAAATTACAGTAAAATTCTAAAAATTAAATTATAACTACGCCTCAAAAGAACCTTATCCAGATTCTAAATCAGTATGCAGTTATTTCAAATAAACTGTTACGGTCGATGAACGATTCTATAGCGACCATCGAAAATTTTAATCTGAACATATCTTACAATTTACACGATGAAATCATGATTTTTCTCTTTTATTAGAAAAATATAATCAAACTGATCCGGACGATTTTTGTTTCACAGAATTCCGACTTAAAATGGATTCTGTATACTCAATTAAAGTTTAGATCGAAAATTACGAACTACCGCGTCGTTTTCGAGCTCGTTTTAATTATATTATAAATATATATATTTTTGAACTCGATTTTATAAAGTAAATTCAATATAAAATCTGCTAATATTGCCAAATCAATATTTAAACAAATTTAAATATTCGTAAACAACGTTCGAAAATCTGGGATGTTACACCCGACCTATTCTACGAGTGGTTAGTAATGCCATTCGGCTTATGTAACGCTCCCGCTTACTTCGTCGATCTAATGAACAGAGTATTTAGAGGAGTATTGAATAAATTTGTTCTGGTTTTTATTGATGATATTCTAATCTTCTCTAAATCGAAGGCCGAGCATGAAAAACATTTGGAACAAGTGTTAGAGATCCTCAGAAGGAATGTATTGAAAGCAAAGTTTTCCAAATGTATATTCTGGCAAGATGAAGTGAAATTTCTAGGCCACGTCATATCGAAGGAAGGAATTGCGGTGGATCCAAGCAAAATCACAACTATTCAAAATTGGAAACAACCCAGTACCCCCATTGAAGTGCGCAGTTTTCTCGGATTGGCTAGCTATTACCGAAAGTTCGTTAAAAACTTTTCGAAGATATCTGGTCATTTAACGAAGCTTACGAAGAAGCACTCTAAGTTCAAATGGACTCCAGAAAGTGAGGAGGCTTTCGAAGAGCTAAAGTTAAGACTAACGACTGCTCCAGTGTTAACCATCATCGATGGCAACCAGGATTTAAAGGTCTGGACTGACGCTTCTAGAGACGGCCTTGGCGCAGTGTTAATGCAAAGAGGCCAAGTGATTGCTTATGCTAGCCGTCAACTGAAGCCGCACGAGAAAGACTACGTAACTCATGATCTTGAGTTATTGGCTATAGTATTCGCTTTGAAAATCTAGAGACACTATCTTCTGGGTGAGAGATTTGAACTGTTTACAGATCACCAGTCGTTAAAATATCTGTTCACTCAGAAAGACTTGAATTTGAGGCAACAACGTTGGCTGGAGTTTCTTGCAGCATACGATTTTGAAATTATATATACTCCAGGGAAAGCCAATGTCGTGGCCGATGCGCTGAGTCGAAAGAATGTAATGATCGCCAGCTTTATTATCACGACATCCTTGATTGACAAAATATCTATTCAGAAGGAGGATAATTTTATTAAGGATATGATCAAAAGGATTCAGAAAGGCGAACCCTCGTGTTTTCAAATAGATAATGACGAGACCTTGAGGTTGAAAGGAAGGATTTGTGTTCCTGACATCCCAGAGTTAAAAAGGGAAGTGTTAGACGAGTGTCACAAGTCCAAGCTGAGTATCCATCCTGGCGTGGCCAAAATGTATAACGATCTCAAAAGAACATTCTGGTGGAAGGCTATGAAGAGAGACGTTTCAATATATGTTAGCCGATGCCCTACTTGCCAGCTAGTCAAAAGCGACCAACAGAAATTGGCTGGATTGTTACAACCACTAGAAGTTCCTGGTTGGAAGTGGGAACATATTTCTATGGATTTCATTGATGGTTTGCCCAGAACAAGAAAAGGAAATGACAGTATTTGGGTGATCGTAGATCGCTTCACGAAGACCGCCCATTTCATACCTGTCAGATCAAACAGAACCGCTCAGAGTCTGGCGCAGATTTACTTCAGGGAAATAGTTAGACTGCATGGAGTGCCGCTCAGTATAGTCAGTGATAGAGATACAATATTCACTAGCAAATTATGGGAAGCATTTCAAGTCGAACTGGGAACGAAGTTGAACTTAAGCACCGCTTATCACCCTCAGACAGACGGTCAGACTGAGAGGGTGAATGGTATTTTAGAAGATCTATTGCGGGCTTGTGTTATAGATTTCGGTGGATCCTGGGAATACAAACAGCATTTGGCTGAATTCTCTTATAACAACAGCTACCGGGCGAGTCTGACAATGTCGCCATTCGAAGCATTATATGGTAGACCGTGCCGATCCCCTGCTTGTTGGGGCGAACCAGGAAATAGACTTGTGTTGGGTCCTGATATGATTCGAGAAGCTGCCGACAAAGTCGATTTTATCAAAAAGCGATTACTCGCCGCTCAAAGCCGACAAAAGAGCTATGCCGATAGGAGAAGAAGAGATATATCCTTTGCGGTTGGCGACTACGTGTATTTGAAAGTATCGCCGATGAGAGGAGTTATTCGGTTCGGTAAAACTGGAAAGTTGGCGCCCAAATTCATTGGTCCGTTTCCTATTCTAGAACGGATCGGAACTCTCGCTTATAGGGTCAAACTGCCTGATTGGTTGCCTGGAGTTCATGATGTATTTCACATATCTCAACTTCGAAAGCACGTTCATGATCCAGACTTGATCGTGGAGGAAGCAGCTCAACATAACATTGAAATTACCCCAGAATTAGCTGTGAGAAGAGAGCCGCTAAAGATTATCGGCAAAGAAACCAAAGAGCTGAGGAACAAGAAGGTTCACTTAGTCAAAGTGCAGTGGAGTGGAGATCCGCGAGATTGTACTTGGGAAACTGAGGAGAGCATTCAGAAAGCCTATCCAAGATGCCGAGTGGATATCTCTGATTGACTCAGGTGCAAGGTACATTTACCATACTTTGCATCACCATTTAATTCTCTATTCTATTGTTATTGTCTGAATTATTTTAAAAGGAAAATAGAAATTAATTTGTATGGCTTTGAAAGGTTAAAAACAAATTGGCTGTTGTGTTGTGTGATTGTAGATTTATCAAACCACTTCGACTTTGTTCCTTTTCGGGGACGAAAAGTTTTAAGTGGGGGAGATTGTAACGACCCAGAAAATCTGAACCAATTTGAAAATTTTAAATTGGCTAAAATAATGGATTTTAAATATTTAAAATAAATATTTTCAATAATAGAGATGAAAACTGAGTTTGAATCGACAATTGAAAACGATTATAATTAATTATAATTATAAATAAGGCCTGAAAAGGCGCTGCAGTTTCAAAAATTGAATTCAAACTTTGTCGGACTGTACCGTGTGCAAAACAATCCGGATTTTAGTGAAACCAAAAATATTTAAATCTGTTAGTGAATACCTTTCTAACGAATCTGAAAAATTGAATTTTCATAGCGGAAAGCAAAAGTTATGGTCGAATGAATTTTCCAGCAAGGTCGCTATGGAATTTATATAGCCCGTGAAATTGGCCATTTTGCATACGACCTCGGAATTCGACGAAACCACTTTTGTTGGATCCGGGATGTGAAGTTATTGCTAGATTTCAAATTTCATAATTTTTGAAGCTAGTATGTGAGCGTGGCAAAGGAAAATGTGTTTTGGTCAATTACAGTTAAATTGGATCGACCAAAAATGGGCCTTTTTGCAAACGGTCTCAGAATTCGGCGAAACTAGTTTTGTTGGGACCGTATCGTCAAAACATAGCTAGATTTATTTTTCTGGAATTTTTCGAATCAATTTGTGGCCCTGGTAAATTGAAATATACGTTCAAATTAAATATTGAATATTTTATATTTTAATTTGAAGGAAAACTGACTGAAACATTCGAATGGGCCTACGAAACGTATCCCATTGTGTTCGGAATGGGGGTAAAACGCTAGGGACGACAGTCGTTGGGTTTGGATTAGAGTTCGTATGAGATAAGGGGTATTTTTGAAATTTTAAAAATATATATAAAAAAAATCCCGACCAATCACATTCTTTCTTCTTCCCAGGTCAAACCCGTAACCCCTATCTCGTGAATGGCGGTGGCTCTTCCCTCCTTCTCTCCTCATTTTCTCCCTCCACAAGCCATAAAACCCATCGACCCTTTGGAGATTTTTGAAGGGCTCTCCATCCTCTTCAAATCCATACGAATCTCAGTATTCATCGAGGTGTATTTCGCTCGTTTCACCCTCCTGAAGTCACGCCGCATTGCCGTCGATTACTCCTCCACCTTGCAACCGAGTTCGCCGTCGTCCTAGGGGTAGGTGCGGCCTTCGTAGGGCTTCGCCGTGGCAAGGTCCGATCGGCACCTTGTCTCTTGGTTTTGACGAAAGGAGGAACCCTAGTTTCGAACCATAATGGTGAACGTCGGCTATTGATTTCAAACGAGATAAGGTAGCGTTTTCTAACGCTATAAATTTAATTAACTACGTTTTTAAATTGTATGATGTTTGAAAAATCATATATTTTTGCTGTGTTAACGAAATTCGATGAAACAGGAGACATCGGGACCGTGTGGACGCCTTCTACATTTTAGAAGAGACCGCATATTTTTCTGAGCCTTCTGCTATTTTTGGTGGAGTGGAACCCAATGTGAGATTTCTAATTTAAAAAAAATATGGAAAACGACGATGTATAAATTATATAGTCGATGTATGAGTTATATAAGCGTTGTACGCCTCATGTATAAGCGTTGTATAAGTTGTACGTTCGATGTATAAGTTATATATGCGTTGTAAAAATTATATATGTGTTGAAATAAAAGTGAATTGCTATATATAAATATAAATATAAATATATATATATATATATATATATATATATATATATATATACGCCCCTCGTCCACAAACCATGGACGATATTTATTGATTGTGATTGGTGTGAAAATTGATTGATAGCGAATGGTTGTTTGGGATTGTTTATGGTTGGTATTGATTGATTGTGGTTGAAAAATACCCGTTTGTGGTTGAGAAATATTTGGTTGAAACCACATAGGATTAGTTTGTGGAAATGAAATAAATATATACATGCCGCCTGCGTGCGAACTAGATGCATGATCCCCATTGTCAAAAACCGCGAGGTTTTAAGTTAGAGCGAGGAGCCGTACTAGGGACGGTCCCGGTTTAACTACCCTGCCGTTATGCTGCCGAAATTTTGAATAATACTCATGTGTTTGAATTATTTTCATTTGCTAAAACTATATTTATTCATTGAATAGAAAACCTTCATGTGTTGAATTGATATTCATTCGTTGATTTGAAATTCATGTGTTGAATGGTATTCATATTTTGAAATAAATTGTTTGATAATAAAAATCACCTTTTATCGACTATATGAACTGTGTAAAATAATCTCGTTTTGAAAGAAATTGTTTTATAAGAAAAATCCTATTTTTATCACCTATATATACATTATATAAAATAATAGTGTTTTGAAATGAATTGTTACACAATAAAAATCACATTTTTATTATATGCATGAATTGTTGAAATGTGAAGTGTTAAAAATAGCCACTCGTTCAAATAAACATATATGAGTTGAAATATTCATTAATTAGCTAATGATATGATTTTTGCCTATACATGCAACATTAGAATGAATGGTGTTTTTAAACCAAATGGAAATCAAATATGAAGTTGAACGGAAAATGATAAATGATAAGTACTGTATATATGTACATGCATATTTATTGAACAGGTTATAGCAAAGGGGCTAGAGAAGAGGAATAAAATTTTGTGCCCGACAAATAGGTACACATTTACTGTTTTGTTTGGGTGATGATTTTATGAGCCTGTTGGCTAGCCGCTTGGCTTTTTCTTTTTGACATGAGACGCCCATGTGGCTATTTGGGAATTTTCCCAGCCCTCCCGTACAAAGGAGGTTATGGCGAAATTTTCCAAAATTTTAAGGCCTTAGTGAAATATTTGAAGTGAGAACGATATTGAAATTGTTGAATGAACTATATTTATATAAATATATAAATATAAATAAAATTAAAACGAAACGAGGCCGTGCAGTTCGTATTTTGAAACTGTGATTTCAAACAAATAGTGCGGGAAATCCGACCATTGGATTTTCCCGAAACCGCAACCGTCGGGTTCGCCTTGGAAATATCTTTCCAACGGCACCAACTTTGTAAAAATCCAATGGGTGGAATGTCTGGAATGTTTAATTCAAATCTGAAGAAAAACAGCGCCAGAAACGATTATATTTATATATATATATATAAATAATTATATTTAATCGAATAACGACGCTGCAGTTCGTATTCTGAAATCGAAACTTCAAACGATTGTACCGGGAGATCCGACCGTCGGATTTTCCCGAAACTGGAACCGTTGGATTTGTTTTGAAAAGACCTTTCTAATGATTTAAATTTTGTGAAGATCCAACGGTTAGATTTTCAGATATGTGTAAATCAAATCTGAAGAAAAACAGCGCCCCGGCCGCGCTATGGCCCGAAACGTCGTTTTGAACAAATAGGCTATTTTAAAATAAATAAAAATAGCGATAAATCGTTATAAAATACCATAAACAATATGAAATGGAAATAAACTGAATTTGCTCGATTTATGTAGTATTTGATGGTTGAATGTGTTTGGTGTGAAAATTACATTAAAGAACAAAATTGCTGTTGTCGAATGATTTAACCATTAAAGTAAATTGATTTGAAATTCTAAATATAAGTGAATTATTTGAAAAGGCCGAGTTAATTCTCATTTCAAATAATTGACCGACGATTGAAATTTGAAGATGAAGACGTTGGTCGAAGACCGGAGATCTTCACCTCGTTTGGATGGTAACCGAGGTCCTGATTGGGAGGCATCCCGAAATATGGATAATGAGTGGTGATCGTCCAGACGTACGTGGTGATCGATGGGTTTGCGAGGTATTTAGTGCCTCCGGTTTCGTTCAGACCTAGAACGGACTTGTAAATGGACTGTGTGTCTGACATTGGATTTTATTCTGTGTTGATTGATCTCTATTAAATATACATCTGTTTGGCGGCGGAGAATTTATTCTTTTGCTTAACGCCCCTCTCTGAAATGCACGAGTTCAGAGGTTGAATATCGATGGACATCAGTCGCATGGCATGAATTGCCTGTGTGGCATGCTAAGATGCAGTGATCAGGGCTTCTGTTGAAAAGCAAAGTCTTGTGGTGATGATCAAAGCACCGCCTGTATGGCGTAGCTTTGTGTATAACGTGAATTCACGAGCCTCACATCCCGGTATGAACCTAAAACGGGAGAAGGACCTCAGGGAGGGCATGCGTTTCTTTCTAGCTAGGGTGGTGTCAGTGACCTACCAGCCCTAACATTTATATACTTTTCACCTATGTGGTTGTTGCTGTTGCGAGGCGCCTCGGTTTGATCGAACGATCCGGGTCCGATGGAGTCATTCGTTGGCTCGTTTACGCCCCAAAGGGCGGGGAAACGTATTGTTCAGGCATTTTTAATCCACATCGGTGGACCGGCCCTGACGATCCAAAGGCTTGACCGAGTACTTGCCTGTGGCTCGGGCTAGAGAGTCACGAATTCGGTAAGGACTATCTTTTGCCTTGGTTCAGGACGGAAATCCAATTTCCAAATACGACATCGTGCGAATTTGATTGTATACCTATATATGGCGACATAGTGGTATGGGGCATTAATGCCGTCTATGATTGATAGTTATAATTTGAAATTGTTTTCAAAGCATATAAACACTAGCAATAATATCAAATGCCTTTGTTTTATTCGTATCAAGCATATTTTGGTCGTTATAAGGTAAAAACTCTATCCTCCGGTTTGCGTTGCATTGTGTGATGGGAACTGAGTCTTATAATGGCTTCATTTTTACAAAAAGCATAACGATGTTTAAAAGAAAGATTTGTTTTAAAGCACTGGCAATCCAATGGAGTAAACCCATTCCACGAAAGTGGCGTGGTCCTGTGATTGGCCAAATTATATATGTGTTGAGTAGATTTCTCATACCAGTCCCATGGCTGACTCGTAGTTTGTTTCACTTTCAAACTCGGGTGCCCCTTTTTCTACACGGGCAACCTTGTATTCAGGTTTAGCTGGTTCTTTCTAGATAGCTGGAGCTGAAGATGGATTCTATCATTTATCTCTTTTTATGCTGTTCAGCTCCTATTGTACATATTTTGTTTGTTTTCCGCTGTAGACATTTATGTATAGATGAACTGTATTTTTACTAAGTATGATCCTGTGTACTGTGTAACTCTGATGATTACTTTTATCCAGTATACTCTATTGTTCATTATCTGGTGTATTTATTTATTTCTGTTCTGCTATTACTTGTTTCTGTGTTATATTCCAAAGATAACCCTTGTCTCCGTCAGAGCGGGATTTCGGGTCGTCGCAGACAGAATCTTTTGTTGGAGCAAGAAACTGGTTAAAGGAGACTGAGGATTTGTTTGTCATCTTTGGAGTGGATGACAGGCAAAAGATACAACTTGCGGTGTGGTTACTTAAGGATGAAGCTTCCTATTGGTGGGAAGTTACTAATGCTCAGAGGGCGGTGGAAACATGGGAAGACTCCAGGACAAGGTTTGAGATGAAATTCCTCTCCCAAGCCGAAACAAGCCTGCAAATGAAAAAGTTTCTAACTCTGAAACAGGGAAGCATGACGATCAGGGAATATATTAACCAGTTTAATCAGCTGGCTAGGTTTGGGCTAGACTTAGTAAACACCTAACACAAGAAGGCACTTCACTTCGTCAAGGGTTTGAATGAGCCTCTACACAGCCTTGCCATGACCCATGTATCCACAGGTGCGACTTATGAAAGCCTGGTGGACATGGCGTTGCTACATGAGGAAGACCATGGCAAGAAAGAAACTAAGGGGGAAGAGAAGAAAGAAGGTCTACAAGCAAAGAAAACAGACTTCAAGAAAGGAGGGAAGAACAATAAGCCCCATGAGAAGAGAAGGTGCAATTTCTGTGCCATTGTGGGCCATATATCAAAAGACTACCGGAAAAGGAAAGCGAAGATGGGTGGTTGCTTCCCTTGTGGAGAAACTGGACATCAAGCTAAGGACTGCCCAAAGAAGAAAGGGCAGGGACAGAAAGCCGGATCCACTTCAGGGGGTCAGGTTCATGCGCTAGTGGCACCTCAGCAGGAACGAGGTAGTAATATTTCTGTAGAAAGTGTAGTCTATCTTTATGATCATCCAGTTCATACACTTTTTGACTCTGGCGCATCACACTCTTTTATTTCATCTGCCTTAGTAGAATCTCTGCATCTAGACACTAGTATGGTAGAAGATCCCTTAGTTGTTTCAAATCCAATTGGGGGCTCCGCTTACTTGTCAATGGTTTGTTTGGGTTTGAAAATCTCTATTCTTAGCGTTGAGTTTAGTTGTAGTGCCTTTGTTTTGGGCTTCTCGGGATATGGTTTGATCTTAGGCATGGATTGGTTATCCAGTAATAGTGCCATTCTTGACTGTGAGAAAAGAGTAGTTAGACTATGGACTCGGCTTGGTAACACTCTAGAAATTTCTTGTAATCCTTTGAATGCTGTTATGCTTAGTTATCTAGAGTTGCTTGATTCTTCTGATAAGAATTTGCAATCAGTTAGAGTAGTCCGGGAATATCCGGATGTCTTTGAGGAAGTGAAAGGCTTACCTCCGAGGCGGGAAATAGACTTCCGCATATATCTTGTGGATAACGCAAAGCCTGTAGCTTTACCTGTCAGACACATGGCTCCAAGGGAGAGAAAGGAGCTCAGTAAGCAGGTTAAAGAACTTCTCGAAAAGGGGTTCATTAGACGGAGCATTTTGAAATGGGGTGCTCCAGTGGTGTTCGCAACCAAAGCGGACGGTTCGCTTCGCCTTAGCGTCGACTATAGGGAGTTAAACAAATTGACCAAGAAAAATAGTCACCCTCTTCCCCGAATCGACGATTTGTTTGATCAGCTTGTAGGTGCGACGGTCTTCTCCCAACTTGATCTGGCAACTGGGTTCCATCAGCTAAGAGTAGCTGAAGACAGCATTGATAAGACAACGTTCAGAACCCCAGACGGTTTCTTCGAGTGGCTTGTCATGCCTTTCGGCTTGACAAACACACCCGCTTATTTCGTAGACCTAATGAGCAGGGTGTTCAGAGAATTCCTCAACAAATTTGTGGTTGTTTTCGTAGATGATATCTTAATCTTCTCAAAGAGTGAGGAAGAACATGCTCAGCATCTGAAAGAAATCATGGATACTCTCCATGCACATCAACTAAAAGCCAAATTCTCCAAGTGTCACTTCTGGAGAAAAGAAGTAAGGTTTCTTGGGCATATAGTGTCCAAAGAAGGGTTGGCTGTGGATCCCGCGAAAGTGGTAGCAGTACAAGATTGGAAGACACCAAGAAATGCAACCGAAGTTCGAAGCTTTCTTGGGCTAGCCAGTTTTTATTGAAAGTTTATTAGGGATTTCGCGAAAATCTCCGCCCCACTCACAAGGCTAACAAAGAAGAATCTGGCGTTCGCTTGGGATTTGGACTGTGACATTGCTTTCCAACGATTAAAAAGGGCTCTCACAACAGCCTCAGTTCTGACCTTGCCAGATGGAAGAAAAATGTTCACAGTATACATGGATGCATGTGGAACGGGACTAGGCGTTGTTCTAATGCAAGAAGGAAGGGTAGTAGCTTATGGCGGAAGACAATTGAAGGTTCATGAAAATAACTACCCAACCCACGATCTTGAGTTGGCCGCCATTGTCTTTGCACTTAAGTCTTGGCGCCATTATCTCCTAGGCGAGAAGTTTGAATTATACACTGACCATAAATCATTGAAATATCTCTTCTCCCATAAGGATCTTAACTTGAGGCAGCAAAGATGGATGGAGTTTCTTGCCTCATATGATTTTGAAATTTCCTATACTCCCGGAAACGGCAATGTGGTAGCGGACGCGTTGAGCCGAAAGAAACTGACACTAAGCCCTCTCTTTGTGGAAAGGCAAAACTTGGAGTATATAGCTAGCTTCAACTTTAGGCCCTCCTCGGATTTTGTACCGGGATTGTTAGCATCTCTCGAAGTACGCCCTACTCTCTTTGACTCAATAGGGGCAGCACAACGTGAAGACCCTCAGCTTGTTGATGTGATTGATAAAATTATTAGGGGAGAGACTTCTAGTCACCTCAGTAGGTACGCCATCGATGATAAGGGTTGGCTGAGACGATATGGAAGATTATGCGTCCCACAAGCAAAGGAGTTGACAAAGAAGGTTCTTGAGGAAGCGCATCATTCCAAGATGACTATACACCCTGGCGGTGATAAGATGTACAAGGATATAAAAAGGACTTTCTTTTGGAGCGGCATGGAGCAAGACGTGGAAGATTTCGTTTCTAAGTGCATGACCTTCCAACGGGTCAAGGAGGAACAAAATAAGCCTGGAGGACTACTTCACCCTCTAGAGGTCCCACAGTGGAAGTGGGATAGCATTTTAATGGACTTCATTGATGGACTGCCTAGGTCGAGAAGAGGCAACACTAGCATTTGGGTAATAGTGGATAGGCTTACTAAAAGCACCCACTTTATACCTATCAAGAGTAGAAGGACTGCCTCATCTCTAGCATCTCTTTATCTCAAGGAAATAGTTCGACTCCATGGGATACCCTCCAGCGTTGTTAGTGACCGAGACCTTATTTTCACAAGTGAGTTTTGGCGGAGTCTGCAAGAAGCTGTAGGCACACAGCTATGTTTGGGCACGGCCTATCACCCCCAAACAGATGGCCAGACGGAAAGGGTGAATAGAGTTTTAGAGGATCTTTTAAGACTTTGCGTTCTTGACTTTGGAGGGACGTGGGAGGATCACCTTCCTTTAGTGGAATTCGCCTACAACAACAGCTACCAAGCTACCATTGGCATGGCACCCTTCGAAGCCTTGTATGGAAGACCGTGCAAATCACCAACTTGTTGGTGGGAGTCTACAGATAAGCTTATACTTGGGCCAGACATGAATCGAGAAACTTCAGAGAAAGTGGACTTGATACGTAAGAGAATGAAGACAGCCCAAGACAGATAGAAATCCTACACCGACAAAAGAAGGACCGACCTTGAATTTGAGGTTGGGGACAAGGTTTTCCTTAAGGTATCCCCTTTAAGGAACGTCGTTCGCTTTGGATCCGCAGGAAAGCTAGCACCAAGATTTGTAGGACCGTTCCCTATCATCGAGAAGATTGGGAAAATGGCTTATAGAGTAGATCTGCCTGAAAGATTGGCTGGAATTCACAACGTCTTTCACGTTTCTCATCTCCGGAAATGTCTACATGAATCAGCGGAAGTGTGGGGTCAAGCATTCTAGAAGAAGCCAAAGTGGAACGCGAAGCAACTGTGAGGAGAGTTCCAACTCGCATTATAGGAACTGAAGTGAAAAAGCTACGAAACCGCGAAGTCAAACTCGTTAAAGTTCAGTGGAGCGACGCCGAGGAAGACGCGACTTGGGAAACTGAGGACAGAATACGCGCTGCCTACCCTCTTCTTTTTGAGGGTACATCTTTGACCTCTCTTTTTCTTAAGTTGTTCTTGTATCTATCTTTTTAGGTATATCTCCTCGATATTATCCTTTATCCTTAGGTAGAAACCCCTTTGGATGTAAACATGTATCTGAAACATGTTATGGTTGATGGTTGCAAGTGGTCGCAAGTGGTTGCTCGTGGATGCATATACACACACAACCTAGGTCTTAGATCGGCTCAATCACTTCATACTGCATATGCATATATGTATTCTTATTTGTATATGGTTGTAAGCTTGATATGCTTTCATATGGTCGTCGCATTTGTATGAATAGTTGTGCACTCATGTAGAATTATGAGTAGGAAAAATTTGCATACATAATGGATTCATGACACTTACATGATTCGCATTAAGGAGGTCAACTGAATCAGTAGACCGCCTGATTTCTGCATTAGATAAGGACATGTACACACACTATGCATATGACCATGAAGCATTAGAAGTCTTTTAAGGACAGTGGATGCTTGTGTTTGTTGGTTGAGTAGATGGACTGTTGGATGGTAGGATATACATTCTTCCTAACTTGAAGATTTCGGGGACGAAATCCTTTTAAGTGGGGGAGAATGTAACACCTCGTGAATTCTATAACGTTAATCTTCGCGAATTAAAGTATAATTAATTATAAATGATGAAATCAAGGGAAATGGGTTACACCATTGCGTTAGTCTCGAAATTCTGCTTGAGATAGAGTTCAAGTTTGCGTAAAATGGATATCGTATGAAGAAGATATGGACGAACGAAGTTGGACAGAAAAACCGGAAAACGGGTCAGAATGCACTGGCGCACTTGTGAAGTGCGCCAGAACAAAGTTGAACTGGCGCACTTGGGAAGTGCGCCAGTACAATTTTGGCCTGGCACACCTGCCAAGTGCGCACAGTTCAGAAAGACCTGCTGGTCAGGTCCTGGCTGGCCTGGTCAGGGTCTGGTCGAATTCTGATGCTTGGCTGAGTCACTAGGGCTTACATGACTCTTTCTTATTGGCCTCTCTTGAGATGGATGGTCTGGATTCACCCTAGCTTCATCGACGGCTCAAAACAATTTAAAATTCTATAAATACAACTCAAGTCTAACCCTAAATTCACACAAATAATAGAATACAAAAGCCGTCATGCTGCTGGAGAGGAGCTAGGAATAGCCGTCAATTAGAAAGCCTAGAGACAAGCCAACAAGCCTAAGAGACGAATCAAGTTAAAAGAAGATCAAAGCTTAATCAAATCATTCAACACAACTTTGCTACCCAAAGGAGAGCATCTCCAAATCAGAATAACAGAAATCAGAAAACAAGAATTCATCACACGTTGTAAGTATAGTGACCTTTCAAAATATGAATAAAAAATGTGATGTGATTCGATGTAAATGAAAATAGAATCGTGTTGTTATAATCTTTGTGTATTGTGATGGTTCTATCATGACTTGTGTATTGATGTTTGTGGCATAAATTAATTGATACAAGCCTATTGAACAATTGTATATGAAAAACAATGGCACTTGCAAGCTTGTGGCAAAAACTAGAAATTTATCCCTTTTTGTATATGTCGATGGCATGGACTATATTTATTCCCTTAGTCTAAATTAGAATTTTTGTAAACATGTTATAGACCTTTTATGCCTACATGACCCAAAACCTATGATATCATCCTTATGTTTATTGGCAAGTATAATTAGATCTATGTTTGCAAGTATAATTGGATCTATGTTTCATAAACTATGTAAGTTCATGTTTATTTGCAAAATATAATTGGTTCTATGTCAAACATCGTTTGGGTTTCATAAACTATGCAAGTTCATGTTGAAATAGGCTATATGATTAGATGTAAAAATTGTGCATTTTGATGAATATATAACATGCTAGTTTTGTGGTCGATATTATGCCAAGTTAACATGCTTAAACACAAGTTTGTATTTGCCTAAACTATGCCATTTCATATGTCACCTACTTAGTCATACTTTGATTCGAATGCAAGTTCACATGACCCATGTTATTTGTTAGTCGAATCACCAAATTGCAAGTTCATGCGCCACACCTTTTATGTATTACATGTTCATGAATTCCCCTTTTTCCTCACGTTTATAAAGTTGGGCTGAATTGTGACAAGCCCAACACATGTTATAATGTTGCGAACAAACGGGGGTAATAACGTTGGGTGTAAAATATGAAAATATATGTTGGCATGTTTGGCACATGCCAATGATTATGATACATAATCGGTATGAATTGAAATACCCAAAAATAAAAGATATGACATTTACATATACTTGAGAAGTAATAAAATATGTAAATTTAGAAAACACGATATGCTTAACCCGAGGTTGGATTGAGTTTTGATGTAAACCTGCCCGGACCCGCCCGGCTGTCCAGTAGTCACAACAATACCTATCCAATATGGGTGGTTAAGCATTAAGCCCAATAAGGACCCGAGGTTAGACTGAGCTACGGTGTAAACCTGCTCGGAACCGACCGGCACATCCAGTAACCGTAGCAATACTTGTCTAATGTGAGTGGTCTGGTGCTCCTAAGAGGCTAAGGATAGATGGTAGGGTTAAGTCAACTATAACACTTAACCAAATTCAACATGTTAACAAGAATTGATGGATGGGGTTAGGTAAATACAGACACTTAACCACTTAACATGTTTGACTAGAAAATCCTAGTAACGAGGGACCCGTTCAGCAGTAACCCAAAGTTAGGTATCAACGGTACCCTGAAACTAGGCAGGGTGGGGCATGATTACTGGGCTGATTGTAAGCGGTCAAACGACGGCGGTGGGTGCACAGTGCAGGTCTAATGGGGTGCGGGCGTGCACACAATCCGGAGCAGACAACCAGGGCACTGGGGACACCAGTAGTATAACCTATGCCTTCTAGTTTTGTGTTGGGGCCGCCACCATGGGTCTTGATACACCCCATGGTGGGACCAGCATAGGTATCTACAATTCTTGGGGGCCGTATGACACATGTTAACGCGAGTAGGAGACGATATTTAATAGGAATGGGGATCACTTCACCCTCACCATGGGGTGCCAGTTAGAATAAACTCGAGTAGGCGCAGAGATATAGTATGGGTGTGATAGTACATTCGACACTTCCTTAGCTTGTGACACTTTGCTATTTTTAGTTTACATCCATCATACCCTTTTCTTATTCACAGTATTGAAGAGTTACTAGATTTACTCAGGCTTTATGTCTGACCCTGTTTTCTTTTCGTCTTCTTTTCTTTCGTTCCCTCCCCCCCAAGTCCGCAGGGAGGAAACAACTCAACTCGGTCGGACTCTTTACAAGCACCAAGAACGTAGATGTATGATTTGGATCTTTCTTGCTTAGATAATGGCTTTGGATATCACTATGGGCATTTTTGTCACTTTATTTATGTTTGCATGCTTCTCTAATAATCAAGGCAGTTATGAGGTTGTAATGTTGAAAGTATTTTGAGACAATTATGGAAATCTTTGTTTGATACACGTATTGATGAAATAAAAGTTTGTTTGGTTTCCGCTGTTTAAAATATGTGTATTCATATCTGTCTTGAGTTCATCTGTGGCTTTTACTTATAAACCTCCACCAAAGTTAAGGCATTCCCTTTGTGAGTGACTGTAACACCCCGAATTTTAGTTAATACTAAAATTCACTAATTACAGGATAAATAATCTCAGATGTGGGAATTGGGGGTAACGGGCTGCGTCATTGCGTTCGTCTCGGAAAAATACGCGAAATAGAGTCCGAGTTTTCGAGAATCGGAGCCCGTATGGCCCGGTTATGGCCCAATGAAGTTTGCAGAAAAATTAAAGCTTAAAACAGATTTAGGAATTTAAATCCAGATTTCAAAATGGAGCCAGCAGAGGGCCAGGCGGGAAGCTTCCCTTCCTACCCATGTCGACAGGGCTGTCGACAGGCCTGTCGACAGGGGAGTCGACTTGCCTGTCGACTTGCCTGTCGACCTGGGCGCGGCGTCCAGAAAACCTGGGTGCACCAGGTTGGGTTTCAGGCTGGCTTGGAGGGCTGGGTTCTAGAGATTTACTAAATCTAACGGACCTAATCTAACCTAGGGTTAATCTAAGGGCCTAAAACACTACCTAATCCTATAAATAAGACCCCAACCCTACCCTAATTCATTCATAATTAGATCTTGTAACTAAACTATGGCAAAATGAAACTTGATCATGGCCTCCACAAATCAATGAAGAGAGTTGCAAGCTAATCAACATCTTCTTCAACTAAAGCTACTTGTTCTACTACATAAGTTTCCTAATCTTGGTTTTGGTGAGTTCCTATGGCTTTAATAATCAATTGTTAAATTGATTATGGTAGGATGTGATAAGACATGGCTATGTTTGTGGATAAATGTGTTTATGCAAGTTTGTATGACATGTGATTTGCAAGTTTTATGTTATATGCAAGTTTAATACCATGTTTTATGATGTAAGACACTATGTTGAATATTCATACATATGTAACATGTTATGCAAACTATATGTGAGAGTATATGCAAGTTATATGTAACATGATATGCAAGTTATGCATGTGATTTTATGCATGCTAAGTAATTGGTGTTATGCATGCTAAGTATTTGATTGTATGCATGCTAAGTATTGTGTTTTATGCATGTTAAGTGTTTGGGTTTATGCGAGTTAAGTGGTGGGTTTATGCATAATAAGTAATTGATTTTATGCATGCTAAGTAGGTGGTTCTATGCATACTAAGTGTTTAGTATTATGCATAAATCATGACATGTAAGTTTACCCTTTTAAATGTGGTGTATACATATGCAAGATGACACCTTTATATGCTATGCATGTTTACCCTCCTTTAAGATGCAAGTCATATATGCAAACTCCACATGTTATGCAAGTTATGTGCATGATGTTATGTAAGTTATGTGCATGTTGTTATGCAAGTTCATATGCAAGTTATGTGTATGAGGGTATGCAAGTTATGTGCATGATGTTATGCAAGTTATGTATATGCTTAAATACAAGTTTAATGTTATATATTTAAGTTATGAATGCTTATGCAAGTATGTGAATGCTTATGCAAGTATGTGGATGCTTATGCAAGTATGTGAATGCTTATGCAAGTATGTGGATGCTTATGCAAGTATGTGGATGCTTATGCAAGTATGTGGATGCTTATGCAAGTATGTGAATGCTTATGCAAGTATGTGAATGCTTATGCAAGTTATGTGTATGCTTAAATGCATGTTTAACATGTTATGCAAGTCATGAGAATGCTTATATGCAAGTTCAACATGTTATGCAAGATATGTGTATGATAATATGCAAGTTTGGGTTAAATGTAGATTGGGTTAATATATGCTCATATATGCAAGTTGACATCCTCTTAACCCATGACAAAGTTATATGCTAAACCCATGATAATTGTGATGGATCTTCCCCTTTATTATGTCATGAAATGAGAACGATTTACGTGGGGAACGATGGGGTTGGTAAATATGTTAACAAAAGCATGATTGGGTATGATTAAGCATACCATAAAATGAATAAGCATAAGTGGGAATTTACCTATTGAGTTAGGTCTACCCCATGGGAATTTACCTATTGAGTTAGGTCTACCCATGTTATGAAAAACTTGATATTAATTAGGGATAATTAATATGGGGGTGATTAATTAGGTGTAATTAATCAACTAAGACACGAGGTTGGACCCTTTTGTAGCGGAAGTCTGCCCGGAACCGACCGGCCATCCAGCGGCTACAAATGATTGGCCCAATGTGAGAGGTCTTAGTCATAAATTAAATACATGATTAAAGTAAAGACACGAGGTTAGACCCTTTTGATGACAGAAGTCTGCCCGGAACCAACCGGCATATCCAGCAGTCATAAAAGTCGGTCTAATGTGAGAGGTCTTTATGAGGTCATGATCTTAATTAATGAATTAAGAAACACTTAACCATATTAGCATGTAGAGGGGCATGAGGGGTTAAGTGGGTGCCTTGGGTGGCATGTAGTAACTAGTGGGGGTGCCTTGGGTGGCATGAGGAAACTAGTGGGTTGCCTTGGGTGGCAATAGAAAATACGATTAGAATACTTAACCAAAGTGGAACATGTAATCAAACATGATTAAAGGGTTAAGTAAGTGCCTTGGGTGGCATGGGGGAATCAAGTAAGTGCCTTGGGTGGCATGCGGAAATCTAGTGGGTGCCTTAAGTGGCAATTGAAATATAATTAGATGACTTAACCAAACTTTAACATGTAAGGGGGCATGATTATAAAAAGGGGTTAAGTGGGATGCACTAGATAAAATGACAAGCTTAAGTAGTAGCTTGTGGGGGCCCATTTCAACCAATATCCCAAACGTATCTTTGTGGGCTCGACCCATGTCGAGTGACGGGACACGCATATTGGGCTTGACTATAAGAGGCCAAAACGGGTTAGCGGTGGCAACGCAAGTCCAACGGGTTCCATATGCGTGTGTGGGCCCGGGCTGGTAGATAAGCCGTTGTTGCATCGTGTAGATATAAAGCCGTGCACCGTTGATATTATCAGGTGGCCACTTTAGGGGAGTGATACACCCCACTGTGGGACCAGCACGGGTATCTACGGTAGGGAGCCGATCGCTGGGGAGTAGTAGGGTACACCTAATAAAGATAGGGGCAGACGACACCTATGTAGGGGTACACGAAACTACTGGGTAAGATTACTAAGTACACCTAGTGGAGATAGGGGCAGACGACACCTATGTAGTGGGCTAGGAGTACACGAAACTACTTGGGAAATTTTCTAAGTCCTTGGGAGGGATCAACCTTTAAGTAAGAATTACTCTTGGTGGGTAGAAACTGGTGTGGTGCAGTGTAGGAATTACCCTTGGGTGGGTAGATCTGGGGTGGTGTAAGCTAGTAATTATCCTTGGGTGGATAAATGCGTCTTTTCGGTTATCGTAGTACATCCTGTGTTTTGTTGGCTACTTAATGTAGTCATTATCCCCAGAGGTACCGTACCTTGTTTATATCATACCCTAATTACTTTAATGATTGTATTGTTAGGGTTATAGGACTCACTCAGACTTATGTCTGACCCCGTTGTTGTTTATCTTTTTCCCAACCCTCAGGTTATCAGAGTGGGCCTAGCACTAGTGGGCTTGGACCAGACCGCTATATCTATCTTTTGGGCTTGGACTGTAGAAGTAAAGCTCGGTTTATCTTTTCTATTTTGGCTATTATCTATGTAATGGGATTATGTACTTCTATTTTATCAGGATGGATATTATGTACTTGACTCTTGTTATGGTTTTGTGATGTAACCAACATGTTTTGTTAATGAAATGATGTTTTAAATTTTCAAGTATTACTTATATCTGTCCTGTTGTAATTTTTCTGTTCTATACTCACTAAAAATACTCCACCAAAACTAAGGCATTCCCTTAGTGAGTGACCTTAGCGGGTGTGGGGTGTTACACGTGGTATCAGAGCTTAAGGTTACCAGAACAGATAAATTTTTTAGAAAAACTATTTTCTAAGAATATTTTTGAAGGGAGTATTTTCAAAAACATGTCTTTTAAGAGAAAAGTTTTTGAAAGAAAAGCATAATCCCCAATAGCCATATCTATATCTTTCGAATTCTCCATTTTGAATCTCTTCCTTTCTCCCATTTTGAGTTTCCCCTCCGCGTATAGATGATCTTTCTAAGATGGATAAGGATGGAAAACCACTTCAAGGGACTTAGACGTTAATCTGATTAGAAGTTGGTTCAAGAAGAGAGGAAGGCTCAAATAGTTGTTTGGTTAATGAAGGATGAAACCTCATTGGTGGGAGGTTACGAGTGGAGAATAGGGAAGAAGAAGGCTAGTAGTTATCCTTTTTGGAAGGAATAGGACACCTTATTAGGATTGTCCAAAGGAGCAAGGACAAGGTATGGAGGGTAGTGGTATTCCCTCACGGCTAGGGTTCCAGATGGGGATAGGACCATCTAGGTTGGAATTTGGATTTCTATGATATCCGGTTCAAACTTTGTTTGATGCATCGAGTTCGTTTATCTCATTGTTAGTGAGTCACTGCACTTAGACACCAGTTTGGTAGATGATCCCTTAGTTGTTTCAAACCCAATTGGGCTCCATGATGTGGTTGGGTTTGAAAGTTTCTATACTTAGCGTTGGGTTTAGGTGTGATGCTTGTTGGGCTTCACGGGCTATGGGTTAGTTGCGGGCATGGACTGGTTATCCAGTAGGGGTGCCGTTTTTGATTTTGAAGGGAGAGTTGTTAGGCTTATGGCCGCTTGGGTAACACTCTCGAGATCTCTTGTAATCCCATAGAATCTGTTATGCTAAGTTATCTAGAATCGCTTGACACGTCGGTCAAGAGTTTGCGATCTGTTAGAGTGGTCCAGGAATACTCGGATGAGTTTGGGGAGGTGAAGGGTTTACCTCCGGAGCAGGAAATTGACTTCCAAATATATCTGGTAGACAAAGCCAAACCAGTGTCTTGGCCAGTGTGCCACGTGGCTCCTCGTGAGAGGAGGGAACTCCATAAGTAAGTAGGCGATTTGCTTGAGAAGGAGTTCATAAGACGAAGTATATCGGAGTGGGGCGCTCCAGTAGTTTTTGCCACGAAGGCGATGGGTCTCTCAGACTTTGTGTAGGCTAAAGAGAGCTAAGTAAACTCACAAAGAAGAATAGACACCCATTGTCGAGGATTGATGATCTCTTTGATCAGTTGGTTGGCGCCTCAGTGTTTTCGTAGTGGACTCAGCCACGGAGTTTCATCAGTTGAGAGTGGTTGAGGATAGTATAGAGAAGACTACCTTTAGGACTCCGGACGGTTTTTAAGAGTGGCTGGTGATGCCATTTGGTTTGACGTACGCCCCCGCATATTTTGTTGATTTGATGAGAAGGGTGTTCAAGGAGTACCTAAATAAGCTGTGATGGTCTTTGTGGATGACATCTTAGTCTTTTCTAGGAGCGAAATAAGTTTTCATATGTGCTCAAAAGGGTGAGCAAAGCCAGTTAGGGAAAAACGGTGGTTTTGGAGCAGGACTGGCGAGGACATCCAGGGTTGGACAAGGGGCTTAATAATTTAGCCGTTTTTACTAGTATCATCTCACGTAGGATGTCTAGGTTCGAAGGAGGCATCTCTTGGGTGTTTGTCTGATATTGGTTTAGGCCTTTGGGGCTTGCATTTGGGGGATGTCGAGTTCGACCAGGGTGGTCTGCGTGAGGGATGGATAGTTGTGACGATTTTGCATGGGAGAATATCCTGATTTTCTCTAGGAGTGGAGAAGAACCTGCCCTATATCTTAGGGAAGTATTGGAGACTCTCCAGGCGCATAGTCTTAAAAAGTGAATAGGATTCTTAGCATCCTATGAGTTTGAGATAGCGTACACCCACGGCAAGGGTAACATGGAAGCGGACGCCTTAAGTAGAAAAAGGTTGTCCTCGAGTTTGTGGTTCGTTGAACGACGGAGCTTAGAGTTTATTTCTATGTTTGACTTTAGACCTTCCGTTGACTTTGTACCCGGTTTGCTAGCCTCCTTGGAGGTTAGGCCTACTCTTTTGGGGCGGATTGGAGAAGCACAGAGGGACGACCCACAGTTGGTTGAGTTGGTAGAGAAGCTCATAAGGGGGGAGTCGTCCAGCCAATTGAGTAGGTACACCCTAGACGATAGGGGGTGCTTGCGTAGAGACGGTAGACTTTGTGTACCGCAAGACGAGGGTTTGAGGAAGGTTATTCTTGATGATGCACACCGTTCTAGGATGACCATTCATCCCGGTGGGGACAAGATGTACCAAGGCATAAAGAAGATTTTCTTCTGGGCTGGTATGAAGAAAGATGTGGCCGAGTATGTCGCTCGATGCTTGGTGTGCCAACAAGTGAAGGCGGAGCAAAAGAAACCAGGTGGGTTGCTTCACCCATTGGAGGTTCCGCAATGGAAGTGGGATAGCGTCTCGATGGATTTTATTGACGGGTTACCAAGATCAAGGAAGGGTAATACAGGAATTTGGGTGGTAGTAGACAGGCTTACTAAGAGCGCCCATTGTATACCTGTG
Organism: Allium sativum; assembly: GCA_030737875.1. Classification (NCBI taxonomy): domain Eukaryota; kingdom Viridiplantae; phylum Streptophyta; class Magnoliopsida; order Asparagales; family Amaryllidaceae; genus Allium; species Allium sativum. The sequence continues at coordinate 469,443,853 of CM060913.1, read as the reverse complement.
AAGAGTAAGAGAACTGCTCCATGGCTAGCTTCAGTTTATATTCGAGAGATTATTAGATTGCATGGTGTACCTTCCAGTATGGTAGGCGATCGAGATCCTATCTTCACTAGAGAGTTTTGGAAGAGTTTGCAAGAGGCGGTTAGGACTCAGTTGTGTTTGAGTACCGCATATCATCCTCAGACGGACGGCCAGACTGAGAGGGTGAATCGTGTTCTAGAAGACCTTTTGAGGCTTTGTATCTTAGATTTTGGAGGTACATGGGAGGAGCATCTTCCATTGGTGGAGTTGCCCGACAGACTTAGTGGTGTACATGATGTATTCCATGGGAGGAAGTGCCTACATGAGACTGCAGAGGTGGTAGGGCCAAGTTTGCTTAGAGAAGTGGAAGTAGAGCATGATACGACGATTCGACGAGCTCCTACTTGCATCCTTGGGTCAGAGATTTGGAAGATGAAAAACAGAGAGGTTCAACTAGTCAAAGTACAAAGGGGTGATGAAGAGAGCGACGCTACCTGGGAGACGGAAGCGAAGATGCGTACGAGGTACCCTTTTCTTTTGGAGGGTATGTCCTTTTGCTTCTCCTTCATCGCATATCTGGTGCTTATCTTATCCTCAGTATGTCCTCTTGTTAGTACCTTTGACCTTCAGATAGGATAGTCCTATGGTTGAAACATGTGTTTGAGACATGTTATGTATGATGGACGCAAGTGGATGCAAGTGTTTGCTAGTGGTTGCTCGTGGATGCATATACACACACTCTAGGCACTAGATCGGCTCAGTCACTTCATATTGCATATTGCATAAAATTGTGTGTAGGAAGCTATATCTGTGGATGTATAATGATTGTGTTATCATATGGATGATGCATTTTTGGTGAATGATTGTGCACTCATGTAGATATTGTATGTGTCGATAGGGTTCTCTCGCATACATAATGGATGCATGGCACTATCATGGTTTGCATATGTTCATACATTAGATAGGGAACATATACACACACTTTTTGCATATGCTCATACATCATTAGAAATTGTTTTAAGGACAATGGATGCCCGTGTTTGATGGTTTGAGTAGATGGTTGTTTGGATGGTAGGATATGCATTCTCCTTAGCTTAGAGATTTCGGGGACGAAATCCTTTAAGGAGGGGAGAATGTAACACCCCGAATTTTAGTTAATACTAAAATTCACTAATTACAGGATAAATAATCTCAGACGTGGGAATTGGGGGTAACGGGCTGCGTCATTGCGTTCGTCTCGGAAAAATACGCGAAATAGAGTCCGAGTTTTCGAGAATCGGAGCCCGTATGGCCCGGTTATGGCCCAACGAAGTTTGCAGAAAAATTAAAGCTTAAAACAGATTTAGGAATTTAAATCCAGATTTCAAAATGGAGCCAGCAGAGGGACAGGCGGGAAGCTTCCCGCCCTACCCATGTCGACAGGGCTGTCGACAGGGGAGTCGACTTGCCTGTCGACTTGCCTGTCGACCTGGGCGCGGCGTCCAGAAAACCTGGGTGCACCAGGTTGGGTTTCAGGCTGGCTTGGAGGGCTGGGTTCTAGAGATTTCCTAAATCTAACGGACCTAATCTAACCTAGGGTTAATCTAAGGGCCTAAAACACTACCTAATCCTATAAATAAGACCCCAACCCTACCCTAATTCATTCATAATTAGATCTTGTAACTAAACTATGGCAAAATGAAACTTGATCATGGCCTCCACAAATCAATGAAGAGAGTTGCAAGCTAATCAACATCTTCTTCAACTAAAGCTACTTGTTCTACTACATAAGTTTCCTAATCTTGGTTTTGGTGAGTTCCTATGGCTTTAATAATCAATTGTTAAATTGATTATGGTAGGATGTGATAAGACATGGCTATGTTTGTGGATAAATGTGTTTATGCAAGTTTGTATGACATGTGATTTGCAAGTTTTATGTTATATGCAAGTTTAATACCATGTTTTATGATGTAAGACACTATGTTGAATATTCATGCATATGTAACATGTTATGCAAACTATATGTGAGAGTATATGCAAGTTATATGTAACATGATATGCAAGTTATGCATGTGATTTTATGCATGCTAAGTAATTGGTGTTATGCATGCAAAGTATTTGATTGTATGCATGCTAAGTATTGGGTTTTATGCATGTTAAGTGTTTGGGTTTATGCGAGTTAAGTGGTGGGTTTATGCATAATAAGTAATTGATTTTATGCATGCTAAGTAGGTGGTTCTATGCATACTAAGTGTTTGGTATTATGCATAAATCATGACATGTAAGTTTACCCTTTTAAATGTGGTGTATACATATGCAAGATGACACCTTTATATGCTATGCATGTTTACCCTCCTTTAAGATGCAAGTCATATATGCAAGCTCCACATGTTATGCAAGTTATGTGCATGATGTTATGTAAGTTATGTGCATGTTGTTATGCAAGTTCATATGCAAGTTATGTGTATGAGGGTATGCAAGTTATGTGCATGATGTTATGCAAGTTATGTATATGCTTAAATACAAGTTTAATGTGATAAGCAAGTTATGAATGCTTATGCAAGTATGTGGATGCTTATGCAAGTATGTGGATGCTTATGCAAGTATGTGGATGCTTATGCAAGTATGTGGATGCTTATGCAAGTATGTGAATGCTTATGCAAGTTATGTGTATGCTTAAATGCATGTTTAACATGTTATGCAAGTCATGAGAATGCTTATATGCAAGTTCAACATGTTATGCAAGATATGTGTATGATAATATGCAAGTTTGGGTTAAATGTAGATTGGGTTAATATATGCTCATATATGCAAGTTGACATCCTCTTAACCCATGACAAAGTTATATGCTAAACCCATGATAATTGTGATGGATCTTCCCCTTTATTATGTCATGAAATGAGAACGATTTACGTGGGGAACGATGGGGTTGGTAAATATGTTAATAAAAGCATGATTGGGTATGATTAAGCATACCATAAAATGAATAAGCATAAGTGGGAATTTACCTATTGAGTTAGGTCTACCCCATGGGAATTTACCTATTGAGTTAGGTCTACCCATGTTATGAAAAACTTGATATTAATTAGGGATAATTAATATGGGGGTGATTAATTAGGTGTAATTAATCAACTAAGACACGAGGTTGGACCCTTTTGTAGCGGAAGTCTGCCCGGAACCGACCGGCCATCCAGCGGCTACAAATGATTGGCCCAATGTGAGAGGTCTTAGTCATAAATTAAATACATGATTAAAGTAAAGACACGAGGTTAGACCCTTTTGATGACAGAAGTCTGCCCGGAACCAACCGGCATATCCAGCAGTCATAAAAGTCGGTCTAATGTGAGAGGTCTTTATGAGGTCATGATCTTAATTAATGAATTAAGAAACACTTAACCATATTAGCATGTAGAGGGGCATGAGGGGTTAAGTGGGTGCCTTGGGTGGCATGTAGTAACTAGTGGGGGTGCCTTGGGTGGCATGAGGAAACTAGTGGGTTGCCTTGGGTGGCAATAGAAAATACGATTAGAATACTTAACCAAAGTGGAACATGTAATCAAACATGATTAAAGGGTTAAGTAAGTGCCTTGGGTGGCATGGGGGAATCAAGTAAGTGCCTTGGGTGGCATGCGGAAATCTAGTGGGTGCCTTAAGTGGCAATTGAAATATAATTAGATGACTTAACCAAACTTTAACATGTAAGGTGGCATGATTATAAAAAGGGGTTAAGTGGGATGCACTAGATAAAATGACAAGCTTAAGTAGTAGCTTGTGGGGGCCCATTTCAACCAATATCCCAAACGTATCTTTGTGGGCTCGACCCATGTCGAGTGACGGGACACGCATATTGGGCTTGACTATAAGAGGCCAAAACGGGTTAGCGGTGGCAACGCAAGTCCAACGGGTTCCATATGCGTGTGTGGGCCCGGGCTGGTAGATAAGCCGTTGTTGCATCGTGTAGATATAAAGCCGTGCACCGTTGATATTATCAGGTGGCCACTTTAGGGGAGTGATACACCCCACTGTGGGACCAGCACGGGTATCTACGGTAGGGAGCCGATCGCTGGGGAGTAGTAGGGTACACCTAATAAAGATAGGGGCAGACGACACCTATGTAGGGGTACACGAAACTACTGGGTAAGATTACTAAGTACACCTAGTGGAGATAGGGGCAGACGACACCTATGTAGTGGGCTAGGAGTACACGAAACTACTTGGGAAATTTTCTAGGTCCTTGGGAGGGATCAACCTTTAAGTAAGAATTACTCTTGGTGGGTAGAAACTGGTGTGGTGCAGTGTAGGAATTACCCTTGGGTGGGTAGATCTGGGGTGGTGTAAGCTAGTAATTATCCTTGGGTGGATAAATGCGTCTTTTCGGTTATCGTAGTACATCCTGTGTTTTGTTGGCTACTTAGTGTAGTCATTATCCCCAGAGGTACCGTACCTTGTTTATATCATACCCTAATTACTTTAATGATTGTATTGTTAGGGTTATAGGACTCACTCAGACTTATGTCTGACCCCGTTGTTGTTTATCTTTTTCCCAACCCTCAGGTTATCAGAGTGGGCCTAACACTAGTGGGCTTGGACCAGACCGCTATATCTATCTTTTGGGCTTGGACCGTAGAAGTAAAGCTCGGTTTATCTTTTCTATTTTGGCTATTATCTATGTAATGGGATTATGAACTTCTATTTTATCAGGATGGATATTATGTACTTGACTCTTTTTATGGTTTTGTGATGTAACCAACATGTTTTGTTAATGAAATGATGTTTTAAATTTTCAAGTATTACTTATATCTGTCCTGTTGTAATTTTTCTGTTCTATACTCACTAAAAATACTCCACCAAAACTAAGGCATTCCCTTAGTGAGTGACCTTAGCGGGTGTGGGGTGTTACAGTGACCTTAATGGAGGTGGGGTGTTTCACTACTCCCAAGGATCAAGTTACTTGGAATCAGTTTAAGACCCAAGTCAGTGATAAGTTTATTCCAACTACTCAAAAATCATAATTATTTAGGAAATTTTTGGAGCTTAAGCAGAATGGTAGGATAGTCTCGGAATATGTTGCTGAGTTCGATACTTTATCAAAATATGGATTATCTTTTATCGATACTGCCGAGAAGAAGAGCGAAAGGTTCATAACTGGCCTAGATGAGAACTTAGGGGAAAGACTCGTAAACCACATCGATGAGACTTTCGAATCTATTGTGGGGAAAGCATTGAGATCTGAGAGCCTTTACCCTTAGCCTAAGACTAAGGTTGCTGTTACATCTACAGAGGAGCCAAAGCCGCAGGAAAGCGGTGGAGGCAAGAATAATTCCCAGAATAAGAGGAAACAAAATCTGACCAAGGATGGTCAGAAAAAGAAGAATAAGAAAGATGTTGAGCGCTATAGCTGTGGCAAGAAGGGCAGTGTCGAGCAAAGCCAGGGGAAAAGAAGTGCTTCAACTGTGGCCAAGTGGGGCATTTTAAAAATAAATGTCTACAACCCCCTAAGGAGAAGCAAATGGTGAAAGCATATGTTATCAACGTTGTTCCTTCTTCGTCGAATGCCCCAACTGCGGTGTAGAAGGGAAAGGGTGTCGTTATTCAAGGTATGCTTTCTATTTATGATGTTCCTATTCGAGTATTGTTTGATACCAGGGATTCTCATTTCTTCATATCTAGTTACTTGGTAGATAGGTTGGAATTGGAACCTGAGATTGTCGATAGGCCTTTAGTTGTGACGAACCGATCGGTGGTTCAACTAGCCTTAGTTTGATTTGTCGTAATTTGTTCTTATCAAGTCATGGATGTATGTTTTCTTGTGTTTGCTTTGTTTTGGGCTTTACTGGGTTTGGCATTATTTTGGGAGTCGATTGGCTCCAAAGGTATGGGGTGGTGGCAGACTGTGAGGGGTCTTCGGTGACCATTAGAGCAGATGATGGGTGGAGGGTGGTGTTGGGTAGCCTACCTACTGATTGGGTGATGGCTAGTTTTCTAAATTCCCTCGACATCTCGCATGATGAGTTGTTAGATGTGCCTATTGCTGGTGGGTATCTGGATATCTTCAGGGAAGTGACCGGACTTCCACCACACTGAGAGATTGTGTTTCAGATTGATTTAGTGAAAGATGCCAGACTTATAGTGATGTCGCTTGGTCGTATGGTGCCAAGGGAGAAGCGGAGCTCGAGGTGCAAGTGGGCGATCTTTTGAAGAAGGGATTTAATCGGAGGAGTGTTTCCGAGTGGGGAGCACCAATTGTATTTTCCACTAAGGAAAATGGTTCCCTTCGCTTATGTGTAGACTACCATGAGCTGAACAAGGTGACTAGGAAGAATAAGTATCCTCTTACATGGATAGATGATTTGTTTGATCAGCTGAATGGAGCAAGAGTGTCTTCCCAGTTGGATCTCGCGATAGATTTTCATCAGCTCCAAGTAGCAATTGAGAGTATACCTAAAACGACATTTCGGATGCCGTTTGGATTCTATGATTGGTTAGTCATGCCATTCGGGTTGACCAATGCACCCGCAGATTTTGTGGATCTTATGAATAGAGTTTTCAAAGATCAATTAAATATGTTTGTTCTTGTGTACGAAGGTGATATGTTGGTTTACTCGAGGATAGAGGAAGAACATAAGGAACATTTGAGGACAGTGATGGAGGTGTTAAGGAAACACCAATTGAAAGCAAAATTTTCTAAGCTTTACTTCTGGAGGAGGGAAGTGAGGTTCTTAGGCCATGTTGTCTCAGAGAATGGTATTGCCGTAGATCCTGCGAATGTGGCTATGGTACAAGATTGGTCTACACCCAAGAATGCAAAAGATGTTAGAAGTTTCCTGAGGTTAGCTGCATACTATCATAAGTTTATCCAAGATTTCTCCAAGATAGAAGCACCGTTAACTCAGTTGACCAAGAAGAATCAAGCTTTCGTTTGGGATGAAAGGTGTGAGAATGCATTTAAGAGCCTAAAGGAAAAGTTAACTTGTGCACCAGTGTTAGTTATTCCTAAGGGGAACGAAGAGATGACAGTATACACAGATGCCTGTGGCAATGGACTAGGTGCTGTGCTGATGCAAGGAGGTAGGTTTGTAGCTTATGCTAGTCGGCAACTGAAACCACATGAGAAAAGATGTACTACCCATGATTTGGAATTGGCAGGATCGTGTTTGTGTTAAAGATGTGGGGACACTATCTCTTGGGAGAAAGATTCGAGTTGTTTACTGATCATAAGTCATTAAAGTATCTTTTCTCTCAAAAGGATTTAAATCTTCATCAGCAGAGATGGTTAAAGTTATTAGCTTCATATGATTTCAGTATCGCATACACACCCGGGAAGGGCAATGCGGTAGCTGATGCATTGAGTAGGAGACATGCCAGTCTAGAGGCTATGTTCCTGGAATGGAAGCAACTAGAATATATCATGGGATATGATTTCAGACCTAACTGTGAACTAGACCATAGATGTTAGCAAGTTTGACAATTAGACCGACTTTGATTGAGCGGATTGGCTCCAGTCAGAGGGACGATCCTAGTCTATTGGAAATCATCTCCCAGGTAGAGATGGATATCAATGGTGAGGTGATGAATAAGTATGGACTTGATTGAGAAGGATGGCTTCGAAAGAATGGGAGACTGGTTGTACCCAATGTCAGTCGATTGAGAGATGAAGTGCTTAGGGAATGTCATCACTCGAAACTGACTATACATCCTGGTGGTAAAAAAATGTATCAAGACATGAAGCAGACCTACTACTGGGAAGGAATGAAGAGAGATGTGTAGAAGTTTATATCCAAGTGCATGAACTGCCAGCAAGTTAAAGCTGAGCAAAAGAAGCTTAGTGGTTTGTTACAACCGTTGGAAATCTCCGAATGGAAATAGGAACAAGTCTCAATGAATTTCATTGATGGTTTACCAAGAATTAGATTAGGTCATCATAACATTTGGGTGACTGTGGATCGATTGACCAAAAGTGTAAGGTTTATACCCGTTAAGTCGAATAGAATGGCAGCTAAGTTAGCGGAATAGTATATGAAGTGGGTAGTGAGATTCCATGGAGTACTCAAAGGTATTGCAAGTGATCGAGATCCTTTATTTACTAGTGGGTTTTGGAAGAGCTTACAAGAGGCGTTAGGGTCAGAATTACATCTCAGTAGCGCACACCATCCTCAAATTGACGGTCAAATAGAGAGGGTGAATCATGTATTAGAAGATCTCTTGAGAGCTTGTATACTGGATTTTGGAGGGTCATGGGATGACTATTTACATCTGGTTGAGTTCGTATATAATAATAGTTATAAGTTCAGTATTGGTATGGCTCCATTTGAAGCTTTGTACGGAAGACCATGCAACCACCATCATGTTGGTTGTAAACTGGTGAGAAGTTTGTGCTTGAGCCAAATGTAATAAGAGAATCTTTAGATAAAATCAAGATTATTCAACAGCTAATGAAGGCTATCCAATATAGACAGAAGAGTTATGCTGATAAAAGGCGAAGAGATTTGAAATTCTACGTTGGCGACTTGGTATTCATCAAGATCTCCCTGTTGAAGACAGGAGAGGCAAGTTGACACCAAGGTTTATTAGTCCATTTTCAATTCTCGAACAAGTGGGGAATTTAGCGTATAAAGTTGGATTGCCTGACAAGATGGCGGGAGTTTACGATGTACTTCATGTTTCCCAGGTAAGGAAGTTCATGCACGATTCTGATACGATTATTTAACTAGATCGGTTGGATGATATCGAGGTGGAATCCGAGGCCGTTAGGAGCCGTAGGACTATTCGTACCGTCAGACACGATACAAAACAAGTTCGAAGGAAGATGGTGGAACTAGTCAAGGTCCAGTGGGGCGATAATGAGAATGACTATACTTGGGAAACAGAGGAGAGCATAAGGAAGTTGTATCCAGAACTCTTTGCCTGGTAAGATTTTAATTGCGATATAGTTTTTCCTTGTTAGTAAACCGCATGCTAGGATAACTTGTTGTGTTATTGTATATTTGATTGTTTGTAAATGGTTGATAGGCATGCGGGACACCATTGTATGTTTTGGTTAAGGAATTCCGAGGGCGAAATTTCTTAAGGGGGGAGAGTGTAACAACCCACATTCTATATATCGGAGGATCGTAGAATATTTATTTTATTTTCATACGAAGTTATATGGTCGTGTAACTTTGGGGAATGACTATTGAGGTCATTTCCCATGTTCACGATTTTTACCGAATTTTAAATGACCGTCTTGCCCCTTGCGAACCTTGTTTACCTATAACTTTTGATTGGTAAGGAGTTTTGACATGAAACCACTTCCATTGGTTTTGGATGATGGTTTACCTTTCCGTAGACTGGTCACATTAATCAAACGGACTTACCGTTTGGGAGAAATGGCTGAAATAAGGTATGTAGATGGAAAAACAATATAACTGGGCTTAATTAGGTGATAAATGGTTAGGCCCATTACCCATTTCAGGATCAGGGTTATGGGAGGGCAAAAAGGGTTTAGGAAAACATTTCATTTCAGTTTTCTAGCCGCCACAAACATTACTCTAACCCTAGTAATGACCTCCACCTTCTAAATTCATCCCTAATCACTTCCTAATCACATATTAAGAAAATCTACATCAAATCAAGGAGGATTAGCATAAAAAATAGAGATAAAGCTGCTGGAATACATAGGAACTCAACCAAAATCAGTGGAGTTTTTAGATCTATAATTTATTTGTGGCCAATGTGAGTTATTTGCACTTTTATTCCCTAATTACGGCTAATTAGGGGTAATTGGTGATAATTAGCGAAATTATGACTCAGAAAAAATGAAAAAATATGCATAAATTCTATAATATTACTTTATGTCTCTGATATAAATTTGGGTTAATTTGGATTAAGCTTTCTGATCCTATAGTTAAACATGGTTAAGGGGATTAAGGGGAAAATGATGCTTTTGGGTATGTTTGATCTAAAATGACCTATATGCTTGATGTTTTGATCATTTTGATTGAACCCATATGTTGTTACTGTTGTTTGTGACATTTTATGATTGTTTAGTAAAGTTAAAATGGTTAAAAACGCTGTCGTATGGCGAGAATGGACGAAACAATTTTGTTGGAAATGCTGCAGAGATCCGGATCGGATCAGATAAGGGGGATCGGATCGGATAACCGAACCGAACCGGAGTGGTGGCATCTTCAGCAGCGCACAAAGGAAAGGGAAACATGGAAGGCCAACTGGATCGAACTAAAGCAGGGGATCGGATCGGATAAGTTGACCCAAGCCTAAGACCCCGAACCGAACCGAGCATACTGAACCGAACCGACGTGACGCATCAAGCCGAGCCATCGTGACACCATGCCGAACCGACTTGATGATCCAAACCGAACTAAGGGTGAACAAACCGAACCGGGGTGATGAAGCGACGACGATCGTGAACTCTTCTGAAGACCAACTCCAATTCGACCAAAACCCGAGATGCAAAAGAAGTCCAAATGGGAAGTTATTACTCAGGATCCAGATGGGAACCAACGAGTTAACTTTATAATTGGGCTTTGCTGCGGGACGTTTGCAAAGGAGTTATCAATAACTATAACTTTGGTTCACCGTTGAAGAGAGGGGGCATGTAGACGAACCAGAGCCAGGGAAGTGTGGACTGGTTGGCCCTTAACCTAGAGCCAGGGATGTTTTGACTGGGTAGGGTTATTGATTATAACCCAGGGAAGTATGGTCATAACAATGGTTGTACAGCGCTGTCGTCATGGCCCCAATGGATGTGGTGATCAAAGCGGTGGATATCGTATACTTTATGTCCTGAGTGAGAGATGTGAGGATGATTGCTATGTTTGATGTTTGCTACCACCATGACATGCACACTCCAATTTTACACTTCATGTTAGTGTTACCTTAGAGTACTATACATCTTGTTGTGCTAATCCTTTGGTTGTAGGTCCAAGTTCAGGTATGATTATTTATACCTGTTATTGCTTTATTTTGCTGCTATCGCTCATACCAGACTTTTGTCTGACCCAAAGTTTATGTCTCTTTTTATTACTCTGGGTGCTTCTAAATGAGCAGACTAGAGACATGTTAGGTGGTTATGCACGAGTAGCTGTTCGGAGACAAGCAGGAGGCTTCTACTTACTATTTACATATATTCTCCCTATGTTGTTGCTGGTTACTACTTTAGGCATTAGCAGTGTACCTTTTCTATTTTGCTTTCGAGAGAGTATTTTGAAGTTGTTATAATAATGGTTTAGATCATAAGCTGTATTTTGGATTCTGCTGCTATGATGGTTTAGTTTTCAGCTTACGCACTGCCTCGCCTGTTTTATGTCAAGTTATGTAATTATTATATTTTATTCCATGCGCTGTGAGATAGACTATAGGTTCTTTGGTGATTCATAGTTTCAAATCCTTTTCCTTGACGACCGTCCCATGCTAGTCGGGCATTGATACAACGCATTTCGGGGAAATGTCGACTAGTGGGGGCAGGCCGTCACAGCCCCTTTCGAAACCCTCAAGCTATCACTCTCAGTAATGGTCTTGCATTCTAAAGAATCTAGCTGTGCCAATGAGATAAGTGACTTCCGTAGTCCAAAACATAGCGCACATTATTTAGAGTACAAACCACTCCATCAAACATCTGAATTTCCATGGATGTAATGCCCTTCGACTTGCAAACTGCTCCATTTCCCATAACAATTGAATTTCCTTCTCGATCAGCATAAGAAGAAAGAAAATTCATATTAGGCGTCATGTGATATGAAGCCCCCAAATCAAGCACCCATTCGCTGCCCGAAACTTCTAATGCTACAGCCGAATAAACATCTCCCTCACCAACATCTCTCTCCACCGCAACTATTGAAGATGTTATTTCCTTCTTCCCCTTGTTTGGACATTCATTCTTCCAATGACTAAATTTCTTACATATAAAGCACTTGTTATTTCTTTCCTTTGACTTCCCTCTCCAACCGGGCTTTCTAGACTTGAAACACCTCCGGTTTCCCTTCTTCTCAACTTTCTCCTTCTCCATAAATAAATCATGGCCATTACCTGCACCACTACTTCCATCACTCATCTCTTTTATATGATCTTGCGATTCCCTACTAAGAAGACTGTTCTTAACATCATCAAGAGTCAATGTATCTCGACCATATATTAAACTATTTGAGAACCCAGTATAGCGCTCAAGCAACGAACACAACAATATCATTGCCTTCTACTCCTCCTTAATCTTCAAATCTATCGCTTTCATCTTCATTAGCAAATCATCAAACACATTCAAGTGCGCATTTAGCAAAGTTCCTTCCTTCATCTTGTAGGTAAAGAAAGTCCGCAACAAGATCAGTCGATTTGTGAGTGAATTTTTCATATACAACTTCTTCAACTTGTTCCAAATACCTTTAGCAGTCGTCACACCACTAATTTCAAAGATAACATTCTTCCCCATAGCAAGTTGAACTGTAGTGCATGCTACTCTTCCATTTCTTCTCTCTCCACATCTGAGATGTCCACTAGAAATATATGTGTATCTGTTAGCCTGCTTTGTGACCAGGCTACCCATAGCAAAGAACATGTTGACACACTTTTTGGCAAATGCTGTCACATATGGAATCGCTGGATAACATCACTCTCCGGCATTGGAAGCATCGTAAGAAGACACAGGGAAGTTTGGTCAAAATCACAACATCAGTATAAACTAGCCTGAAACCCCTATCAAACGACCTCATTTGGATCTAAATATATCAAATACTTGTAGCCTACTGAATTAGCTTCAAGTAGAGCTTTCGTTTGGTCCAATCGGCTTTACGGTTTGATAGTTACGTCCGTTTTCGTGAATGCATACACACCTTTGTGCGGTACAGAAAATTTTAAATTTTTACTGCTAGAATGACTCATGATTCGATTTTAACTTAGTTATGATCTAAATGTTTGTGACTAAGTATAATAAACTAGCAGGAACGCGGCAGTGCAAAAGGAAATGGGATTTCATTCACCAATGCAGGCATATCCAATGAAGCTAGGAAAAAGTGAGGGCCACTCTCACAACTACATTACATGGCCAGTGGAAAACAAACAAAGGGTTGCGTCCAGAAGGGTGCCGCGGGTGCATAATTTTAAACTGCATGTGCGATTCGAGGAGATGACAGAAAAGAGGCCTTGAGTGTGAATTATTCAATGACATGTCACGCGACTTAATACTCGCGACTAGGAAGGACCTGGCGTAATACGATCTGGCACGATCGTGGCATTCAGGATTAAAGATTTCCCTAACTATCCAGAATACGCCTCCCTTCGTCTAAAGTTGAAAGGGAAGTGATCTAACCATCTATCTTATGCCGTTACCCCCAAACTGGGGGCATAACCATTGAAAATATTTACACAGCATAACATATTTGCTTGTACTTAACTTGTTTTGTGATCTTGACAGCCCATTTGAGGACCATGAAACATATGCAAAGAGAACATCCATTTGTTGATCCTAACCAATTTCCAGACTGGAAAGTTCAAATGAGGCCGGACATATCCCACGCAATAATTAGGTATGACACAACCACCATGTCTCGGACCTTTCCCTTGATGCGGGGGCAAGCGGGAACACTCGGGACGATCAGTCTGACCCTTTGTTGCCTGATGCCAATCCTCAGAGCCTGGATGAGAGATAAGAGAGTAGCATGAGCTGCGTACCAACAAATCGGTTTGCACTCAACTCCGACTCATGGTGCGAAGAGTAAATATGAATCCAGAGAAGATATGAATTTGAAGCGTACTACTCAACAAAACTCCCATGGATACGGGGCACAGAATACGAGCCTTGAGCGACATAGATCGACTAACTGATGCCTATATTCAGAATTGAATGACTGAAGCCTTATTCACGACTACTGCTTATGTGGAACAAAGAAAACCAAGGTCGACTTTCACCTATTTCAAGACTCCGTGCTAGAGGCACCGGCCATGATCTAGATAATGTGCATCGGTTCTTTGATGGCAACCAGGGGTGCCAGTTTGATTCGGCATCTCTTGAGAAGCGGTACTTCGCAAGATGATGAGGGTAACGACCATCATAGTCTTTTCACACAGGACATCAGAATATCCTGTTATTCCTATAGATTTCAATTTTTTACCACAACGAGACTTGCTTAGAGATTTTGATGAATTCAACCCTAAGGTGGATAGATTTTCATGACAAAAAGGCGTTAACGTCGAGAAGAATGACCAAGATGCTTTTCCGACTAAAGAATGGAGCACCTTCCAATTCCTGAAACGATAAGGACAAAGGAAAAGCTCTGGAAAACATGACAAGAATGTGCAGTTCCAAAGAGAATCTGTACCAGTAATCGAGCTCATGATCTTGTTTGTCAAGCTCAATTGAACCGAGCATGAGAAAGAGACTCAACAAGACTGTGATGACCATTTCAGACTATGCTGAAGCATAAACAAAGGGGCCCAACTAACTTCATAATGACATTTAACCACTCGCATTTAGCAAGCTTACTTTTCACAACTGATCCAATGGGAGTAACCGAATTCGCGAACGGCCGATGAAGCAATCCTCACTATCCAACTAAAGAGTAGGGACCATATCAAAGAAAATATAATTCTAACATTTGCGTATACAACACCAACTCTTGCTGATTCGAGAGAGAGCACAAAATGTCTTGGGTCGACTAAGATTGCTGAACCTGTAACTCTTGCCCGATGCAATGAATGGAAGTATAAGACCCTGAAGATCGAATACCCGATTAACTTAATTTAACCCCCATCGATGCTGGGGGCATAAGCCCTGACTTCGCTTGTCCTCCGATGGCACTGAGAGCACAAGTGTCGATTCGTAGACTAACTCTAAAGACAATCCTGGCATGGAATGAGATTCAAAACATGTACGTTATGCCTCTAGAGTATGACCTGATTCATTTTCCCAGACCAAGCGAGCTAGATTGCAGATCAAATGTGAACTTAAAGAGTCAAACTACACCGGATGGAAGGTGTGACAAACCTATCTACTACCTTGCGATGGTGACGATCCTATAGGCACTGGTCCACATGATTTTAACAACATCCCTTACTGACTACTTCATATGTGAATATTGGATTAAGAAATGATCCATAACAATTGTGGATCCCTTTGACTACGATCCAGAGTAATCGTGCATTTCGGGTTCCTTACTATTACGATTCAATGCGATATTAAGATCCTGGACCAACGTCAAGATAGTCCAAACTTGAGTACAAATGAAAAATTCATATGTTGATTCCGATGTGTTTTATCCCAACGGTTCAGATAACAACTCGGAGCTCGAGGATTCTTGAAGTACTCAATGATTTGGATGGCTACTTCACATATTGACTCACACGTAAAAGAAATTCTGACCCGATAATGTGCTTGACTTGCATAAAATGATGACGTTGTTTGGAAAAAATCTGGACGTGTAGAATCATTCCCGAGAGCCAACGATCCAGCATGACTTTTGATGAATGAATTAGACCTCTTGATTCGATGGGGTTTAAAAAATTTCTTGATCGTCCCGAATACTTATTCCACATAACTTGGCCTGACTAGCACCCGAGGAAGCAATGCAACAATTGGATAAAGCCTTTTCAAGGATAAATGACATTCCAAAAAGATTTAGCTCAACACATTCAAAGCACATCTCATCTGCGATAAGATGTGCTTTGGGGGGCAAAATGTTAGCCTGCTTTGTGACCAGGCTACCCAAAGAAAAGATCATGTTGACACACTTTTTGGCAAATGCTGTCAATATGGAATCTCTGGATAACATCACTCTCCGACATTGGAAGCATCGCCATAAGACACAAGGCTGTTTGGTCAAAATCACAACATTAGTATAAACTAGCTCGAAACCCCTATCAAACGACCTCATTTGGATCTAAACACATCAAATACTTGTATACTTCTGAATTAGCTTCAAGTAGAGCTTTCATTTGGTCCAATCGGCCTTACGGTTTGAAAGTTACGTCCGTTTCCGTGAACGCATACAGAAATATGAAAAAAAAACTGCATTTTGGCTTTTTTGAAGATCGGATCGTGACCACCCCCGGGGTCGGATAGTGACCACCCCTGGGGTCAGATCGTGACCGCCCCGGGGTCGGATCGTGACCACCCCCTGGGATCGGTTCATGACCATGACCTGACCTGACCATCACCATCACGACCATCACCAGCTCACCACCACGGTTCACGAACCGCGACCAGGACCCGCTACTACACATGTAGATTTTTACCTATTCTCAAGGCTATGATTGCTCTTACTTTCCCGGATCAGGTGCCACGTGTCCTACCACGACCCCATCACCATATGAGCTCTCCTACAGCTATAAATACACCTCCAGAGGGCATTTTCAAGGGACTTTTGGCATCTCCCTGTCCATGACTGTCATTGCCAACACTTCTCCATGAATAACCACCATCTTCTCCAATAGAATCAATGGGTTCAGAGAGAATTATTCATTGAATTCAATTGATTGAGAGACAATATTCATTGTAATTATAATCTATGAGTGAAATGAGAAAATATGAAGTGGACGTAGGCTCGTTAACGCCGAACCACTATAAAAATCTTGTTGTCTTGCTTTTTTCTCTATTTTTCAGTTATTTCTTCATATCCTATGCTCGAAATACAACAATTTGGGTGTTAGGACCTTTTTTGGTCTAACAGTATCAAACAATACCCGATTCCGCCTAAGAACCGCTGTACCATTGCCATTTTTCAAAATCATTATCGCCATTCCACTTGTAAATAACTAGTTGTGAGCCTGAAGCTGCGTACGAACCAAGTACATAAGGAGCTACTCCACTTGGACCTGTTGAGCCATTATTTGGATATGATTCTGGCATTTCTACAACTATCTACCAACACCAAAGCTATGATACCAAGTATTGTAGAGAAATTAAATTTTGAATAAAGACCACACAGATAAAAAAAAACCCAAATCAGCGGAAGATGAGATCATGGTAAACATGCAAAAACAACCTTTTTGAAATGTATCAAAACAATCTCAAACTAATCCAAATGCCAATCACAATCACCACACAAGAGAAATAAAGGAGAAATAAAAGAAAATAAATCACACAGGGATTTATAGTGGTTCCACTAACAATTTGTTAGTGTACGTCCACTTGAGACAGAGAGATTTTTAGTAATACCAAAAAAGAGTACAAGAGATTGATTTCAATGGTCACTCAACTCACTCAAGAATTTGATTTATGGAGATAAGAATTGAAGAAAATAGATTTTGGTTAGAGATACAAAAACTTGATTAGGAGATAAATGGATGCATTTCACTCTCTTCTAGGCTCCTTTTATAAGACCAATTACTCTATACCCAAGTTTACTTTACCCCCAAGTCAAGTAAACTTGACATCAAAGTTTTACATATATATGGTAAAATATCTTATCAATTATGCCACCGAAAGAGGGAAATAAATATATACCCAAATCTCATTAATTAGCGAAAGCAATATCTATCTAAATCCCATTGATTAGGGAAAGCAATATCTACCCAAATCTCATTAATTAGGAAAGCAATATCTATAAATATGCCACCGAAAGATTAAAATATATAACCAAATATCATTAATTAGGGAAAGCAATATTTTCTTTTTCTCCCCTTAAATTTTTTTCCTTCCATTTAATGTGATTTAGCATCACCAAATTTAACAAAATTTATTTCAACCGTGATTTTACACGTAAAATAACAAGCTACTAAGGCATAAATTTAAATTTTGTTACTAAGCTTTAGAGCAACTCCAATAGTTCGGGGTACGGATTTTCGATTTTTCACACCCAGAATTGTTGGAATCGGAGGTTACCCAACTGTTTTGGGAACAGGCATTTGTTCAACAAACGCCTGGGAATCAACAATTGTTGAACAGAAGCCCCCAAACATTTAAAAATATTGGGCGTTTGTTGAATAAACGCCTACATCTATAAAAGAGCGAGCATTTGTTCAACAAACGCCTGGAATAATAAAGTCGTGGAAACAAGCGCTTGTTCAACAAATGCTTTATCTTAGGCGTTTATTGAACAACCACCTGATATGAGACGTTTGTTAAACAAATGCCTGGATAGTTTGGAGATTTTGGAACGATTGCCCAATCCACACTATGGGGTATTCCCGAACTCTGTTGCACCAATTTCTGGGTATAGATTTCCAAATTTTGCAAATCCAAGCTTTAGTTGGAGATGTTTTTAGAGAAGTTTCATGTTCGTGTCATAAGATTCAACACTCTTAAGTACATTAACATATGTCAAGATATACCAATTATTGATGTGTTCACAAATATTTGGTGGATCTAACCTCCATGGAGCCCTATTTTTCATAGTTTATTTTTTTATTATTAGATACACCAGTTATTTTTGTAACACTTCCCGCAGACAATTGTATGGTACAGACTATTGTGAGTTGTGCTTAGCCAGTGGGAGCATATTATAGAACATAATGTAATTTTGCAGTACTGTTATTACAAATCCTAATTTGTTTTTTTGTTCTAATCAGACCTTGGTTGTTTATTCTTTTATTCTGCAGAAAGAGTTTGATATGGATATAGATCTCGATAAAGCAAGACTTATATTAGAAAAAGAGTTCTCGTAATATTACATAAGTGAGAAATCAAAACTATGTAACAAATATCTTAAGAAGGATGAGCTTATACCTAGACATATTGCAATCGAAAATCGTGATGTTGATAAAATTCAATGGGAGAGTTTTATTGACATGAAGTATGGTAATAGGAAGAGAAAAACAATGTAAGAAAAATTCTAAAAACAAAGGAAAGGTTACTATAAATCATATATTAGTAGAAAATCCTACAGAAGACTATATAATGAATTGGTATGTAGTTCAGATTTCATAAGTAAACTTTATGATAAATAATAACATATGTATCTATTTGTATATTTCATTCAAAAAGGGAAAATTCGGAAAGTAAGCCTACGTGAGCTCTTGGTTGAAAAATAGCACATACAAGAAAAAAAAAATGGGGAAGTACTTTCATGTGCCACTGAAAAATATGTAAGTAATCCGAATCTTTTTTACCAAGATCCAGTTAGTCATAGGAATAATGGTGAGATGAAGGTTTAATTAAGGGGAGTGAAGCCCTAAGTTTTTAATTAAATGATAATGATAATAGTATGGTAGATCGATGATCATTTTCTAAGAAATGATTATTGGCTGGAAATAATCCAAAGCATTTAATTATTCATTTGATTATATCTTCTAATCTTCTTGAATAATATAATTTATCTTACATATTTGCAACTTTTGCTGCTTGCTTTCAAACTAAACTTACATACGGAATTGCTTTTATTTCAGGCTTGGATTTCATTCTACTATGTTTTCTTAGTATCATGGTACGTGTCACATATCCTCTGCAAATTTTCTTTTTAACTTCGTTCTTTATAGTTGATTCCAATTAACTATCACCTTGAATTTTTTTGATTCTCATTTGATTTTAATCCATTTATGTATGATACATCAATGTTGTGTTTGTTTAAAATACTAAATTGTGAATGTAAGTATTGAAAACTTAATTCCAAATGTTGATTGCTAAAATCTAAATTCTTAATAGCATCCACTTTTATGATTGTATCTTATAACTTTTGATAAGAATTGAAAAAATAAGTTTATTTGACCATAGTACCTGTTTATATGTGTTAAATTTTAAAATGAGAAAATTTAAACCTTATAAATTTGAAGTTCTAAAAGGAAACGTATGTCCATTAGTTTTTTAAACTTTAAGCATTAATCTTAAAGAATTATTAAATAAGAGCTTTCCTTTTGGAAATTACTTGTGTTTCTTTGATTTTTTCTTACGTCCCTAGTCAAGTCCCAAGCTGAGTAAAAGGAGAAACCATTTTTACTATTATTCCAGCTCCAGTAGTCTTGGTCAAAATTATTCTTGACCTGAACATCCTTAATTTTATCAACTATCAGTCTAGAGATTGTAAGCTGATTAGTCATGAACACCCCATCCTGTATAAGGAATTCAACTTTTAAATTTTCTCCTCCACACACATCTAAACAGTCCCATCCCAGAATGTTAACAAGAATCTCACTATTTAACCAAGGATCAAACCAAAGCATTGAGTCTTGCCCGTAAACAATACATCTATTAATACACTTTAGCCCCAAATATCTATTTCTCAACATGGCTCTCCACGTGCACGAGCTGTTATTATCTATTTTAAAACCCAAATTTATTATCTTGGCAATACCTACTTGTCATCCAGCTTTTCCATATGTTGTTGCCACTAATAAAAATGCTAAATCAGTTTTACAACAATAGCAGATTTAATATCTTCAAACCTTCGTAACCCAACACTTCCTTCGCTTTTAGGACAACAAAGAGAAGCAATTTATGACTTTTCCCTCCCCAAACAAAATTATCACACAGTTGATTAAGTTTACCAATAATCGCAGTAGGAAGTTGATAGATAAGCAACCAATACATGACCATAGGGGTTATAATTGATTTAATCAGTTCAATTCTCCTTGCCATGGGTAAAAGCCTACAATCCTAGCTATCCATTTTCTTTCTGATCTTACCAAAAAGATCACCACAATCGGAGATATGCAAATAATTATCTGCAATGGTACACAAAGGTATTTAATGGATGAATTCCCTTCCTTCATGTCTAACAAATCAATCAAAATTCCTTTATTATTTACAGTTTTACCGAAGAAAACCTTTTATTTAAGACCATTGACTTTAAGACCAGCCAATTATCTCATCTTGTCTAAAATCTTGGACATTTCTTTTACACACTTAATCTTAGCCTTTGAAAAAAATCATCAAATCATCAGCATAAATCAAATGATTTATATGCAGCTCATTTTTAAAAATAGGAGGGACTAAATCCATTTTACACGCCTTATGCATCAAAATAAAAATAAATTCCATAACAATGCAAAAGTGGTAATGGGAGAGGGGGTCACCTTGTCTCAAAGCTCTATTACTATATATGAAACCTATAGGACTGCCTCTTAGAAGAATAGAAAAAGTAGGCATGGTAATATAAGTTTTAATAACTTTAATCAGTCCTCTAGGAAAGCTCATCTTTTTCAACATATGGCAAACAAAGCCCCTATTTACCATATCGTATGCTTTTTTCAAATCAATTTTAAAACAAATACTGCCATTGCCAAATCTCCTGAACTGTCCAATTTGTTCATGCGCAAGCAACACATTTTCTACATCATGTCTACTAGAAATGAAAGAAGATTGATTTTCAGAAATAAGATGCATAAGATACGGCTTAATTATGTTCCAAACCACCTTAGAAATAATTTTATAAATAACATTGCAACATGAAATAGGCACATAATCAAAAATATTCATTGGTTTCTCAA
The DNA here is from genome assembly GCA_030737875.1 of Allium sativum. NCBI lineage: Eukaryota > Viridiplantae > Streptophyta > Magnoliopsida > Asparagales > Amaryllidaceae > Allium > Allium sativum. Next base: position 469,422,511 of record CM060913.1, on the reverse strand, counting down.
CTTTAGCAATAAGGGTAATGGAAGTATGATTAATACCTTTTGCAAGTTTACCAGTCTTGAACACCTACTGAATTAATTCTATAAGGCGTAATTTAAGTTCATCCCAATGAATCTTGAAAAATTTAGCTGTGAACCCATCGGAACTTAGACTTTTGTCATCCGGAATAGACCAAATGGCCTTATACACTTCTCCAACAGATATTTTAGAGAGGAAATGCTCCCTGCCTCTATCATTTATCATGAATTTATAGTTAGTATCTGGATAAAAGACAGGTTAAGGGTTTCTGAGTTGAAAATATGTGTGAAGTAATTTATGGCCTCTATCTCAATACTTTCTGAATCGTGCAACAACTGTCCATTAGCAAGAAAAATATTTCCCTAATTATTTATGTGTCTTCTCAAGGACATCTTCGCATGAAAAAACTTAGTACATGAATCTCCGTCATTAAGCCAAGAAATCTTTGCTTTTTGTCTTACATTTTTATACTCTGTATACAACCGACCCCTTTTTTTCATTCACATATAGGATATTATTGAAATCCCCTACCACAATCCAGGGAATATCGATAACATTGTCCTCAAAAGCTATATCAACCCATAATTTCTCCCTGTCTAGAAGGAAATTACTAGTGTAAATGAAAGTTATATGGTATTTCAGACCCTACACATTCATAATAGAAAAAGATATATCTTGATAAGATTTACTAATAGTCACATAATTAGGCTAAATGTTAGAATACCAAGCCACTACAATTCTTCCATTACAATTACAATCATTATTATTAGCAAACTTTCAATTTTCCTGAAATCTTTGCTGAAATTTATTGACCATACTATCATTCATCTTATTTTACAAATGCCTATAATGGAAGGCGTTAATTTGTTAAGAATTTTGACCACTTCAAATTGTTCAGTCAAAGTGTTCAAACCTCTAACTTGCCAGGAAATTAAATTCATTTGATCATACTCCTGGTCCTTGTCTATACTTTAGGAGGAGCAATGGGTTTAGTAGAGTTTTTCCTTTTATTGTTCTTATTAATGTTCTCAATTTCTTCCATGTATTTCTTATTAACTTCTACATGTTTACTAACATCAGTTTTCTTTTTCAGGTGGATTTGAATACCTTTCTTTATTGTTTAGCAAATATGCCATATCAGGTTCTTCAATATCCGCCCATTCACCATTAGTACCAATTCATGTACTGTCATGATCAACACTGTCTTTCTCAAGACTAGCACTATCATTTATAGGTGGATTTGGGTTATTTGCAGTACCTTCAGCACTATTTCATAGATATAAATTTCCCCTGCCTCTATTATCAGGGGGACATCCATCTCTTTTGGATTTGCATGATGATCACCATATCCTCTTCTGCCAATGAGCCATATAAACCAAATTTGTTTTGTAACGACATAACATTCCCTGTACTTTCATTCTCATTTGTGTTTGTCTTTTGAAGATTCCCAATTTCATTAATATGCAATGCAGTATTGTTAAATTCCTTATTTGATAATTTGAAGTATCACACAAGTTTACAGAAGTTGTATTCTTAATATTCAAACATTTATTAACGCCAATGCCTGACACAGTGAATGTTGTATTATGCACGTCCATCGTATGATTGTTATGCATGGACATTGTATATTTCTTATCATATTTTCCATTATTATCACCTATGATATCAGAGTTCTCGTCAATATTTGTGTCGCCATCAGGATGGTTAATGTGACAGCCCACCCCGAACCAGCTGACATTTCCTCGAAATGCGCTATGCCGATGCCCGATCAGCATGGGACAGTCATCAAAGGAAAAGGATTCAAAACTATGAATCAATTGAATCACCAAATAAAGAACTTGTAGTATATCTCACAGCGCATGGAATAAAATATAACAACAACAACATAACTTGACATAAAACAGGTGAGACAGTGGATAAGCTGAAAACTAAATCATCATAGCATCGGAATCCAAAATATAGCCTATGATCCAAACCATTATTAAAACTTCAAAATACTATCTCTAAAGAAAAAATGGAAAAGGTACACTACTAATGCCCAAAGTAGTAACCAGCAACAACACAGGGAGAATATATGTAAATAGTACGTGTGAGCCTCCTGCTCGTCTTCGGACAACTACTCGTGCATACCACCTAACCTGTCTTTAATTTGTTCATTTAGGAGCACCCAGAGTAATAAGAAGAGACATAAAACTCTGGGTCAGAAAAAAGTCTAGTATGAGCGATAGCAGCAAAACAAAAGAATAACAGATATAAATAATCATACCTGAACTTGCGATCAAAGAGTTAGCACAACAAGATGTACAGTAACTCTGAGGTAACACTAACATAAAGTGTAAAATGGGAGTGTGCATGACATGGTGATAGCAAACATCAAACATAGCAATCATCCTCACATCTCTCACTCAGTGTGCAAAATATACGACATCCACCACTTTGATCACCAAATCCTTTGCTACAATCACTTTGCCCTTGGGGTCATAATGACCTCATTGCACTGATCCATAGCCACTAATCCTTTGCTATGTCCACTTTGCCCCATGGAGTCATGCAACTCCACTGCACTGGCTCATAGCCATGCTACGATCATTTTCCCTTGGAAGTATTAACGGTCCCATTGCGCTGATCCATAGCCGCTAATCTGTCTCTTAGTGGTGAGCTAAAGCTATAGATATCGGTAAACCCTTTGCACACGCCAAGCACCGGTCCGATCCCCACGCCAAGCTCTGATCCCAGTTCCAATTCAATGAAGATGACCTTCCTTTTTGCCATGCACAAGTCTTGCCATTACTCTGGTTCAGTTCGGATATGTCCGATCCGATCCCCTATCTCGATCCGATCCGAAATCATGGCACTTTTCCAACAAGCTTGTTTTGTTTATTCTCGCCATACGACAACGTTTTTAGCCATTCTAACCTTATTAAATAATCATAAAGCATTCCAAATAGTAGTAACAACATATAGGGTCAATCAAGAATATCAAAACATCAAGCATATGTGTTACTTAGGATCAAACATACCCTAAAACCCTGAATTTCCCTTAATCCCCTTAACCGTGTTTTAACTATACGATTAGAAAACTTAATCCAAATTAATCCCAATTTTTATTAAAGGCATAAAATAATATTTAATTTTTTTTTACATATTTTTCCAAATTTTTATGATACATAATTTCGCTAATTATCACTAATCACCCCTTATTAGCCGTAATTAGTGAATAGAAGTGCTAATCACTTACCTTAGCCACAAATAAATTCTTAGATCTAAAACTCCACTGATTTAGGTCGAATTCCTATGCAACACAGTAGCCCTAACTCTGATTTGATGTCAATCCGCCTTGATTTGATGTGGATTCGCTTAATATTAGATTAGAGAGTGATTAAAGATTGATTTAGAAGGTAGAGGCCATTATTAGGGTTCAAAGAATGTTTGTGGCGGCTAGAAAACTGAGATGAGATGGTTTCCTAACTGATTTTCAGCCTCCCCATAATCCTAATCCCGAAATGGGTTATGGGCCCTTCCACTAATTACCCTATTAATCCCTGTTAAGCTGTTTTCACCTTCCAAACCTTATTTCAGCCATACCTCCCAAATGGTAAGTCCGTTTGATTAATGTGACCACTCTACGGAAAGGTAAACCATCATCCGATCCAATGGAAGTAGTTTCAGATCAAAACTCCTTACCACTCAAAAGTTATAGGCGAAACAAGATTCACCAAGGGCAAAATGGTCATTTAAAATTTGGCAAAAATCGTGAACAAGGGAAATAACCCCAATAGTCGTTTCCCAAATTTACACGACCATACGACTTCGTATGTAAATAAAATAAATATTTTATGACCCTTCGATACGTTGAATGCAGGTCTTTACATTCTCCCCCTCCCTCTTAAGAAATTTCGCCCTCGAAATTTCTTAATCAAAACATACAATGGTATCCCGCATGCCTACACAAACAATTAAACAAACATGATAACACAACAAGTTTATCCTAACATGCGGTTTACTAACAAAGGAATAACTATATCGCTATAAAAATCTTACTAGGCAAAGAGTTCTGGATATGGCTTCCTTATGTTCTCCTCTGTTTCCCAAGTACAGTCATTCTCATTATCACCCCACTGGACATTGGCTAGTTTCACTGTCTTCCTTCGAAGTTGCTTCGTATCGTACTCGACAATACGAATCGATCTGCGACTCCGAACCATTTCGGGCTCTACCTCGATATCACCCAACTGATCTGGTGAAATAGTCATATCAAGGTCATGCACGAACTTCCTTAACTGGGAAACATGAAATACATCGTAAACTCTTGCTATCTTGTTAGGTAATCCAACTTTATATGTTAAATTTCCAATTTGTTCGAGAACTGTGAATGGACCAACAAACCTTGGTGCCAACTTACCTCTCCTGCCAAAACGAATTACATGCTTTAACAAAGAAATCTTGACGAATACCAAGTCACCTATGGAGAATTTCAATTCTCTTTGTCTTTTATCAGCATAACTCTTCTGCCTATCTTGGGCAGCCTTTGTTCGCTATTGAATAACCTTGATCTTGTTCGAAGTTTCTCTTATTACATCTGGGCCTAGCACAAATTTCTAACTGGTTTCCAACCAACATGATGGTGAGTTGCACGGTCTTCCATACAAAGCTTCAAATAGAGCCATAACAATACTGGATTGATAACTATTATTATACGCGAACTCAACTAAATGCAAGTGGTCATCCCATGACCCTCCAAAATCCAATATACAATCTCTTAAGAGATATTCTATTACATGATTCACCCTCTCTGTTTGACCGTCAATTTGAGGATGGTACACGATACTGAGATGTAATTCTGACCCTAAAGCCTCTTGTAAGCTCTTCCAAAACCCACTAGTAAATAATGGATCTCGGTCACTCACAATACCTTTAGGTACTCCATGAAATCTCACTACCCATTTCATATACAGTTTCGCCAACTTAGCTACCATTCTGTTCGACTTGACCGGTATAAACCTTGCACTTTTGGTCAGTCGATCCACAATCATCCAAATACTATCGTGACCCGATCTAGTTCTTGGTAAACCACCAATGAAATCCATTGAGACTTGTTCCCATTTCCATTCGGTAATTTCTAACGGTTGTAGCAAACCACTAGGCTTATTTCGCTCGGCTTTAACTAACTAGCAGTTCATGCATTTGGATATAAACTTACCAACGTCTCTTTTCATCCCTTCCCAGTAGTAGGTCTGCTTCATGTCTCGATACATTTTGTTACCACCGGGACATATAGTCAGTTTCGAGTGATGACACTCTCTGAGCACTTCATCTCTTAATCCATTAACATTTGGTCCAACTAGTCTACAATTCTTTTGAAGCCATCCATCTCGATCAAGACTATACTCGTTTATTCTCTCATCGTCGATACCCATCACTACCTTGGAGATGACTTCCAATAGAATAGGATCATCCCTTTGACAAGAACCAGTCCGCTCAATCAAAGTTGGTCTGATCGTCAAACTTGCTAGCATTGCTGGATCTAATTCGCACTTAGGTCTGAAATCATATCTCGCGATATACTCCAGTTGCTTCCATTCCAGAAACATAGCTCCCATGCTGGCATGTCTCCTACTCAATGCATCAACTACCGCATTGCCCTTCCCGGGTGCGTATACGATATTGAAATCATATGAAGCCAAGAACTCTAACCATCTCTGCAGACGAAGATTTAAATCCTTCTTAGAGAAAAGATACTTTAATGACTTATGATCGGTAAACAACTCGAATCTTTCTCCTAAGAGATAATGTCTCCACATCTTCAACGCGAACACGATTGCTGCCAATTCCAAATCATGGGTAGGATATCTTTTCTCATGTGGTTTTAGTTGTCGACTAGCATAAGCTACAACCCTACCTCCTTGCATCAGTACAACACCTAGTCCGGTACCACAGGCATCCGTGTATACCATCATCTCTTCATTCCCTCTAGGAATAACTAACACTGGTGCGCATGTTAACTTTTCCTTTAAGCGCTTAAATGCATTCTCACACCTTTTGTCCCACACAAAAGCTTGATTCTTCTTGGTTAACTGAGTTAACGGTGCCGCTATCTTGGAGAAGTCTTGGATAAACTTACGATAATATCCAACCAACCCCAAGAAACTTCTTACATCCGTTGCATTCTTGGGAGTAGACCAATCTTGTACCGTAGCCACCTTCGTAGGGTCCACGACAATACCATTTTCTGAAACAACGTGGCCTAAGAATCTCACTTCCCTCCTCCAGAAGTGACACTTAGAAAATTTTGCTTTAAATAGGTGTTTCCTCAACACCTCCATCATTGTCCTCAAATGTTCATTGTGTTCTTCCTCCGTCCTCGAGTAAACCAAGATATCGTCCATGAACACAAGAACAAACCTATTCAATTGATCCCTGAATACCCAATTCATAAGATCCACAAAATATGTGGGTGCATTGGTCAACCCGAATGGCATGACCAACCACTCATAAAATCTAGACAACATTCGAAATGCCGTTTTTGGAATACTCTCAGCTGCTACTCGGAGCAGATGAAAACCTGTCGCAAGATCCAACTGGGAAAACACTCTTGCTCCACTTAACTGATCAAACAAATCATCAATCCACATAAGAGGATATTTATTCTTCCTCGTCACCTTATTCAACTCGCAGTAGTCTACACACAATTGAAGGGAACCATCGGCCTTGATAGCAAATACAACTGGTGCTCCCCACTCGGAAACACTTCTTCTTATAAATCCCTTCTTCAAAAGATCACTTACTTGCACCCCGAGCTCTCACTGCTCCCTTGGCACCATACGGCGAAGTGGATCACTATAGGTCTAGCATCTTTCACTAAATCAATCTGAAACTCGTTCTCTCGGTGTGGTGGAAGTCCGGTCACTTCTCCGAAGATGTCCGGATATTCGCCAGTAATAGGAACATCTGACAACTCATCATACGGGATGTCGAGGGAATTTAGAAAACTAGCCATCACCCCATCACTAGGTAGGCCACCAAATAGTACCCTCCGCCCATCATCCGCTCTAACGGTCATCGAATACCCCTCATAGTCTATCACCACCCCATATCTTTGGAGCCAATCAACTCCCAAAATAATGCCAAACCCTGTAAAGCCCAAAAGAAAGCAATCACAAGCAAACATACATCCATGACTCGATAAGACAAATTACGACAAATCATACTAAGGCTAGTCGAACCACTGATCGTGTTCGTTACAATTAAAGGTCTATAGACTATCTCGGGTTCCTATCCCAACCTATCTTCCAGGTCACTAGATATAAAGGAATGGGAAGCCTCAGTAACAAACAGTACTTGAACAGGAGCATCATAAACAGAAAGCATACCTTGAATGATAATATTATTTCCCTTCTCCACCGCAGTTGGGGCATTTGACAAAGAAGGAACAACGTTGATAGCATATGCTTTCACAATCTGCTTCTCTTTAGGGGTTGTGGACATTTATCCTTGTGATGTTCCATTTGGCCGCAATTGAGGCACTTCCTGTCCGCTGGCTTTGCTCGACAATCTTTGGCATAATGACCCTTCTTGCCATAGCTATAGCACTCAAATCTTTCTTATTATTTTTCTGACCATCCTTAGCTTGGTTCTGTTTCCTCTTATTCTAAGAATTATTCTTGCCTCTACCGTTTTCCTGCGGCTTTGGCTCCCCTCGGTCTTTGACTTAGGGTAAAGGCTCTCAGACCTCAGTGCCTTTCCCACTATAGATTCGAATGTCTCATCGATGTGGTTTATAAGCCTTTCACCCAAGTACTCATCTAAGCCAGTTATGAACTTCTCGTTCTTCTTCTCGGCAGTATTGATAAGAGATAACCAATATTTCGATAAAGTATCGAATTCAGCAATATATTCCGAGACTACCCTACCATTCTGCTTGAGCTCCAAGAATTTCCTTAATAATTCTGATTTCTGAGCAGTTGGGATAAACTTATCACTGAAGGGAGTCTTAAACTGATTCCAAGTAACTTGACCCTCAGGAGTAGCTGCTTTAATAGCAGTCGACCAATTCATCGCCTGTCCTTGAAGCTGACGCGATGCTAACTTTCTCTTTATCGCATCATCGATTCACAAATCCTCAAAGATGCGCTCACAACTATCAAGCCAATCTTGATCCTCCGCTGTTGATTCCGTTCCATGGAATGGCTTTCCACCAAGACTAGTATAATCCTTGTAGAGCTTGGCGAAATCGACTTTAGGTGCCTGCACCGCTGCACCACCACCGTTAGCAACATTAGGAACTGTCCCCTGAACGTCCATAAGCATCTCCCTCATGAAGGTAGTGAACATTGTCCTCATATTAAGGACATTCATATTATTGGCCCCTGAACCTGTACTCCTCGTATATCGGCTCATCGTTCAATCTGTAAAGAGAAAACGATTAACCGTCTCCATAGTGGTGCTAGTGCAGTGCGACTTCAACCTTAGGCACACTAATAGTATATATATACAGCTTTTGAAAACCAAAATATCACAAATATGCGCTCTCATATACATATACTTTCTCTCCCTGATGTCATCCCCGAGGTTAACTACGCAACCTAGAGCTCTGATACCAAATGTGACAGCCCGCCCCGAACCAGTCGACATTTCCTCGAAACGCGTTGTGCCAATGCCCGACCAGCACGGGACGGACATCAAAGGAAAAGGATTTAAAAATATGAATCACCAAAGAACCTACAGTATATCTCACAGCACATGGAATAAAATATAATAACAACATAACTTGACATAAAACATGCTAGACAGTGCATAAGCTAAAAATTAAATCATCATAGCACCGGAATCCAAAATATAGCCTACGATCTAAACCATTATTACAGCTTCAAAATACTGTCTCTAAATCAAAAATAGAAAAGGTACACTACTAGTGCCCAAAGTAGTGACCAATAACAACACAGGGAGAATATATGTAAATAGTACGTGTGAGCCTCCTACTTGTCTCCAAACAGCTACTCGTGCATACCACCTAACCTGTCTCTAGTCTGCTCGTTTAGGAGCACCCAGAGTAATAAGAAGAGACGTAAAACTCTAGGTTAGACAATAGCAGCAAAGCAAAACAATAGTAGATATAAATAATCATACCTGAATTCGGACCTGCAACCAAAGAGTTAACACAACAAGATGTACAGTACTCTGAGGTAACACTAACATAAAGTGTAAAATGCGAGTGCGCATGACATGGTGATAACAAACATCAAATATAGCAATCGTCCTCACATCTCTCACTCAGTGCGTAAAGTATACGATATCCACCACTTTTATCACCAAATCCTTTGCTACGATCACTTTCCCCTTAGGGTCATAATGACCCCATTGCACTGATCCATAGCCACTAATCCTTCGCTATGTCCACTTTGCCCCATGGAGTCATGTGACTCCACTGCCCTGGCTCATAGCCATGCTACGATCACTTGCCCTTAGGAGTCTTAATGGTCTCATTGCGCTGATCCATAGCCGCTAATCCGTCTCTCAATTGTGAACTAAAGCTATAGATATCGATAACCTCTTTGCACAAGTCCCGCAGCAAAGCCCAACTATTGAAGTTAACTCGTTGGTTCCCATCTGGATCCTGAGTTATAACTTCCCACTTGGACTTCCTTTGCATCTCGGGCTTTGGTTGAATTGGAGTTGGTCTTCAGAAGAGTCATCACGTAGTAGTAGTGGAAGCTCAATTCGGTTCGGTTGAATCTGCTTCAGTCGATTCGGTTCGAATACATCGTCCCTAGGCTTCCCATTCGGCTCAGTGCTTCACTTCAAGTCGGTTCAGTTCGGTCGTATCCATCCAGTTCGGTTTGGATGGTGCTCGAGCTTCGGTTCGGTTCAGCGCCCCTTTATCTCCAGATCCTGGTCTGATCCCACTTCCTAGCTCTAATCCGATCCGATCCCCATGCCAAGCTCCGGTCCGATCCCAGTTCCAATTCAATGCAGATGGCCTTCCTTTTTGCCATGCACTATTCTTTCCACTACTCCGGGTTGGTTCAGATATGTCCGATCTGATCCCTTATCTCGATCTAATCCGGAATCCTCGCACTTTTCCAACAAGCATGTTTTGTCCATTCTCGCCATACGACAGCGTTTTCAACCATTCTAACCTTCTTAAACAGTCATAAAGCATTCCAAACAGTAGTACTAGCATATAGAGTCAATCAAGAACATCAAAACATCAAGCATATGGGTTACTTACGATCAAACATACCCTAAAATCCTGAATTTCTACTTAATCCCCTTAACTATGTTTTAACTATACGATTAGCAAACTTAATCCAAATTAACCCAAATTTTTATCAAAGGCATAAAATAACATTTAAGCATTTTTACATATTTTTCCAGATTTTTATGATGCATAATTTCGCTAATTATCACTAATCACTCCTAATTAACTATAATTAGTGAAAAAAAGTGCTAATCACTGACTTAGCCACAAATAAATTCTTAGATCTGAAACTCCACTGATTTGGGTCGAATTCCTATGCAACACAACAAACCTAACTATGATTTGATGTCAAGCCACCTTGATTCGATGTAGATTCGCTTAATATTGGATTAGAAAGTGATTAAAGATGAATTTAGAAGGTGGAGGCCATTACTAGGGTTCAAAGAATATTTGTGGCGGCTAGAAAACTGAGATGAGATGGTTTCCTAACTGATTTCAGCCTCCCTACAACCCTAATCCCGAAATGGGTTATGGGCCCTTCAACTAATTAACCTATTAAGCCCGGTTAAGATGTTTTTCACCTTCCAAACCTTGTTTCAACCTTATCTCTCAAATGGTAAGTCCGTTCAATTAACGTGACCACTCTACGAAAAGTAAACCATCATCCGGATCCAATGGAAGTGGTTTCAAGTCAAAACTCCTTGCCACTCAATAGTTATAGGTGAGACAAGATTCGCTAGGGGCAAAATGGTTATTTAAAATTTGGCAAAAATCGTAAACGTGGGAAATGACCCCAATAGTCGTTCCCTAAAGTTACACAAACATACGAATTCATATGTAAATGAAATAAATATTCTATGTTCCTCCGATACGTAGAATGCGGGTCGTTACAGTTAATAACCGGATCTGATTTATCAATGTTTTCAATAATTTCTCCCCTATTTGATTTTGGTACTTCTTCCTATGTTTCCTTGCTGTTACAATTTTTTGGAACCCAAACTTCTTCCATGTTTGACTTGCATTGGCTTGTTGAGTGTCCAAATACTTTGCGGTTGTTAAGCATAGAGGTTTGTAAGTATATTCAACTTTAACTTAATTCTTCACCTTTATTTAACACCACATCTACCTCTTGAGGAAAATCAAACGTCGCCTCCATCTCCACTAGTATCTTTGCAAAAGCAACTCTTGACTCATCTACTGTGAGCTTTTCCATTTCAATTGGTTTCCCTAGCACACTAGCAATAGCACTAAGTGCTTCTCTGTCCTACAACTCTAACTCCAGATTGGATAATTCAATCCACAACGGCGCAGTTGAAAGCAAATCTTTTTTGAATCTCACTCCCATATTCCATTTTTTCAGAATAATTATTCTATTATCAAACAGATAAGGACCTCCCTTCAAAATACTATTACAATCTAAATTGTTTTCAAAACATATGATTAGATAATAATTGAAACTTCCCGGCTAATTTCCACACACGTTCAAATTTTTTTTTCCAAATGAACATGATAAGGTCTTGCTTTGTACACATAAAAACAATGGAGTTTTTCCATTTTCCTGCAGATCTGAACACTGCAAGCTAGGGTACATAATCCTTTCTTTTATTAACCACTATCGTCAGTTCACCATAGTTGAGATCTTCAAATTCATCTCGCATCTGTCCAAAGCCGCCGTTAGCTGCTTGCACATACGATTTTGGAAATCTCTTTATTACATCATTCTAAATATGTTTTCATTGCTGATCATAGAAGCTCGATCTGGATCTTCCTTGCCCTCATTTGATTAGTTGGTTATCCGGTTTGGATTGGACATTCATTCCCCCTAATACCGCAACCCTAGGATGACGACCTGTTGAGACAGGTTTTTGGGATGCAAGCTCCCCATCATTCCCTTGGCCATCAATGCCTACTCCAGTTGATGAACTACCCTTCTCGAATACCCTACTACCATCAGCAGATCCACGAATGGGTTGTTTACCCCCAGCCTTATCATTTCGATTTTCAGTCTGCTGTTCTTTCCTCCTACCAGGAGGCCGGCCTGAATTCATCCCCTCGAAAGCGTCCGCCATTAATTTGTTAGAGTCCACCATTACAAGATAGAATTTAAACATTTCATTGTTTTACAAAACCAAATCACCATTTCAAATATCTACCACCTTTATTTTATAGTTTCGATATCTATAATTTAAAGGGCATCTATACCATGCATTTGTAAAATGGCTAGTTTTATTCAATGGCTCAACATTCCGTATGTTTTAGAAGTTCAGCAACCTTAATTTAACACCAAATGATCAAAAGAACCCATTTAAAGAAGAAAATATTTTGACAAAGTAATAAGCTGTGTTTTCCTTGTTTTAAAGAAAGATTTAAAAGGGATAATCATTTATAACGATAAATGCTTCTAAGAAATAAAATAGTGTTTTAACTCAAGTTTTATGTAGAATTTTCTAGGATGGTAAACTACACAAAATTTCATGGAACTCGACTCAGTTCTTCTAGGATGCTAATTGGCTCAATTTTACTGAGTTACTCGACTCAGACTCAGTTTAACTGAGCCTTATAGGCACTATTTCAAGTTTTGCTAGTTTGTTATACATTGCATTATTTAAGTTCCATTTCAGGTACTTGTTTCTATTTACATTGTGATGTCAAGTTATGTACTAACCAGTTTCTTTATTTATCCTTTTGAGCCTGTCATTCCGATAAAAAATATATTTGTATTTGACTCGTTGTGATGCTTGGTTGAATTATACTTTCCTTTTCTATATGTTGCATCACATAATTTGTTAACTTTAGTTTATTTTTTCCTTTCTGAAACCTTATGTGACATACCTCTATGTGCATTTTGTATTTGCTAAAGTCTTGCTATTTGCATAATCAGCTTATGCCATTTGATTTTTGCATGCATGGTGTTGCATCTCGTATGCTCTTAGTCTGACTACTTTCTTCTAGATAAAATACTTCCCTGCAAGTGTATTGAAATGTATCCTTATGTATACCATGTCAATTTTAGTCTACAACCTTGCATTTGTCGAGGCCCAACATTCTTCTTTTGTTTCCTGTTAGGTATTCTTGAAAAAATGAACCGTAGTCGTCATTCACTTTGTTTTTCTAAGATGTTAACAGGCTCAACTTTACCGAGCCACTTGACTTAGGCTCAGTTTAAACTAAGCTTAATGGCTTAGTAAAACTGAGCCACTCGGCTCAGGATCAGGTTTACTGATCCATAAGCTCAATTTACACTGTGCCTACATGGCTTAGTTTTACTAAGCCAGGCTCAGTGTAAACTGAGGCTATGGTACAGCAAACCTGAGCCTGAGCCCAGCGATGTTCATTTACTATTGATGTCCTCATCTTGTATAATTTGTCATCATGTTATTTCATGCTTGTTTCTAGCTTTGAAATATTTGAATTATAAAAATATTTGTTAGATGGGGTAATATGCATTATTTTCATGTCTTGACTCATATTCGTGTATTTGTTTAACATCGTTGCCTTTTGTTGAAGCAGCAGAATAAAAACAAAGATTAGAAGGTGATGATGAAACTCCAAGTCTAGATAATTTTGAGAAAGAATCCATTGCTGAAGTTTTTGGAGTTGATAATAGAAGAAGCTATTATCGTGCTATCAGTTCTACGTGCAACGTAAAGCAAGTAAAACTAGCGCAAGCTTCAAAAACAATTACGGCAGCAAAAGAAAATACAACTAAACAACAGTTAGCTAATTTGAAGAATAACCAAAATCAAATGCATGAAGGCGTCATATCATTGAGTTCGGCGATAACTACTTGCAATAATCTATGAAGTTTCTTGTCAATCAACATAGAGGAAGTATGAGATCAAGAGAAGAAGTTGCTTCCGATGGAGGGAAAGGTAATAACAATCTACATAGTTCTTTTTATGATGTTATTGGATATCCATGAGAGATAAACAATCCGTAGTGTTATTGTCATCAACAATAAAAGAGGTAGAGAAGGGGCATGTTGGAATGCAAAAAGTTTGTCATCATAGACCTGTACTGAAGGAGAGAAAGCGATACGGGTGAAGGAAGTTCTAGATCCGAATGCGTCAATTTTTGATGCACTCCAAAATGGTATGCACACACTATCTGATCTTATCGATGCTAGGTTTGTAATTTGGCCCACTTATCGTTTGTGTTTTGTGTAATGCTTGTATGTTAAATTATAGTATTTAGATGTTATTTGATATTTGTTTTGGATGATGAGTGGTTGTATGTTAAATTTCGATAGTTTGATGTTTGTCGAAATGGAATTTGCTTTAGAATACAAATTATTATATGCCGTTGTATTTGCTTTGAGATATTGTTATATAATATATGTTGTATATTCTTATTGGTATATGCTTTATGAAATTAGTTGGAGCATATTAGGATTGTTACTTGTTTAAAGGAATTATCTACTATAGGCATGGTATAATATTCACATTTATAACAATTATAACTATTATTAAATTTATTATATGAAATAGTCAGTTTTATATATTAAAAGTAATAACTATTACATATTTCAAATTTGTAACAGTAATTACTATTATAAAAATAAATTTTATAATGGTTATAAGTGTTAGAAATTTTTCAGTATCATCGGTTATAAATATGACAAAATCATAATTTTGTAATGGTAATAACTGTTATAGAATACACACTTTATAATGATTATAACCATTACAATATACGTGAAAACAGTTTGTCATGTATGTCGTAGTAATAGTTATAACTATTACAAAGTTAATTAGTAACAGTAACAACTATTAGAAAAACCTTTTTCTGGTGTTGAGAATGGAGCTTTCAGACTAGCGACTGTTAGTACCGAACATCTTCTAAGAGCATTATAACGCCGAGCATCTACAACACTATTTAACTTAAGCTTTAATTTCTGTTATTTATCTTATTTTTAGACTATGTAATAAGGCGTAATTTTCCGAAAGTTGTTGTTAATAAATAAAAGCTCTTTCTATGCTTTACAACTGTTTATGTTAATTTGGCTAAGTGTTGTACTTCAATTGGCCTATGCCAAACTTGAATGAAGGGAATAATTGATTCCCTAACAACGATCACCCACTCACACTTCGACGAGCGAACTCGACTCCACAGCTAGTCGAACAAGAGTTAACCGAGTTCATGTTTGATATTGACACTCAATATGGCAGCTTTTGCCTTGATGTGAGGGGAAAAGGAACGATGCGAAGGCAAGTATGATCTGACTGCTTGCCCGACTAACCCTATTCCTCATGGTGTGGAATGAAGTGTGAACTACTTAGGTAAGCGTGAATGGTGCACCATGAATTAAGTCCGCTATAACCCACGACTCTAACCCAAAATCTCAATGGGAGAGTATAAAGACACAAGGATTAGAAGTCCAATGACTTGACTCCGGCCTTGCGAGATGTTGGGGGCATGAATATAGACTTGGCTTGGGGCCCACCGATGCTGGGGGAATGAACATGAGCCTATAAATTAACCTCAAACCTACCTTTGACTTGGCGTAAGGTTCAAGGTTAATTAGGGGTATATACACACTATACCTCAGAACTACAACAAAAACTTGACTTAATTGACCCTACTCACTTGGCTCACTTAGGCAAGACAATTCATGAGTTAAGTGCAGGTCAAAAAATTAAATCACAAGTACATTAAATGGAAAGTGAGATAAATGAACAAAATGCTTTATTAATCATAGGTTTTATACAGAGATACAAAGCAAAATGTGAGGGTCGCATTCGCAACAACCACAACAGGCCTACAAAAGCTAAAAACAAGGCAAACGATCATTAATTCTTAGGATTTTTTTTACCTTTTCTGCTCCTTCAACTTCGTCAGCTCCTCCTTTTTGGTCTTAGAAAGTATATGCTTCTTTCTTAGCCTTCCCAATTGAAGATTCTTCTGTTTCATATATGGGTTTGGAGCATATATCTTGTAAAGGCAGCTTGAGTAGCTTAGCAGAGACCTCTGTATTGGAAGGGAGAATCATACAGATAGGGTCAGCAGGAAAAGGTGATGGAAAGACCTCGAATTTGACATGCAAGAGTTTGACTTCATTCCTTGCCTTCATCTCCGCAAGGTCATCTCTTTAGTATTACCTCTTCGGTGTAAATGATATCATCATCATCGTCCTTACCATCAAGGTCTTTCAATGCCGCTACCATCTCCTCTTCCCTTGGCAGGTCACCCCTAGAAGGTATTATGGGCTCGTTAACTGCCTTGCTTTCCTGCCCTACGATAACTTCGGATGGCTTTTAAACTAGAGACCCCATCATAATTTCTATAAATTAAGGAGAGAATGTAGGAACACGTTCAGCAGAATGATCTCCAGGAGTTGCATGCATTTTTGCCTCAACAATTAGAGAAAGAGGCTTGCACATAGTATATCCTAGGTCATTGGGATTCTAACCCTCCATGGCAACAAACCCCTAACTGGGAGGAGGCAGAACTACGATGACGACACTAGAGGAACCAGCTCCTAGAGTAGGGTGGCTACTTGATTGTGTATCGACCATATCATCCTTGGCAATACTGGATTCTGCTTCTGGGACGAATTTTCCTTTGAACCTGAGACGTTCCGCGTCCTCCTCCTCTTAAGCAGCCTCTGGCCTTCAAAAAGAACTTGTGGATCATTCCCTCTCAAGTAAGTAGTTTATAACTAGGCCACGCCAATGGTGCCACCTTCTGAAGCATATCTTTCATCCTGCAAGAAGATTTCCTAAGTATCCGCTAGAGTCTGCGGATAATCTTTAGTCCACAACAAATCCAGATGCCAAAGGGTTCGCGCATAAAAGGTTAACACCTGAGTGCCAATGTTTTCCTTCATTTCCTCAGCCTCGGCCACTTTTGCTTTCAACTCCTGAACCTCTTTGTCATGTTTGTCTTGAGTGGTGGATACTGATTCAAGAGCGGCGTTGACGTTGGTCTCAGCCTCGCCTCTGGCTTTCTTGAAATCCAGCAACTGATCCTTAAGCCAAACATTTCCATTTGATAGAGCCTTGAGCTTGGTATTTTCCTATGCTAACTTATCTTTCTCGCTATTGACAGGTACTAGCTCCGCAATCAAAAATTTATTCGAGTCTGACACAAGTCAGCTCATCCTTGACTGACTTGGTCAGGAGCAACAATTCATGAGCTCATTGTTCATTCTAATACGCAAGTTGTAAAGCTCCTCGTTAGTGCGGTCGTATCAGTTCTTCACCTCTGCAAGATGAACTTTGTACTTATCCAACTCTTTTTGAGTGGACCGCAGAAGATTTTTTCATAATCCAACTCATGATTCATGTTGGCAATCTCGAGCTCGAGTTTCTGTACAACCTCAGATAGTCTCTTTGTATAAATATACATCTCTCGATATTGTGAGATGATGAAGTCGACATCGGATCTGTACTGATCCTCGATAGACTTTGTAACAGGTTTTAAGAAAGGCAAGTATTGAATACGATTAGAGCACAAGTCTGGGAATGTTTTCACCAATAGCTTCTTCCTCTCTTCAACAAACAATTCTTGGCCCGAGGTGATGCAAAGTGGATTTCTTTCTTTGTAAGCCCTCCTGAAAAAGTGGCGCTCGCATGTTGTGGAGGAGTCTTTTTAGATTGATATTGGGGAGCTGTAGAAAGTTTGGACTAAGACGAGCCTTGGTAAGAGAGTTCCCGCTAGGGGTTTTATCTTCGAAGCCCCGGCTGGACTTATCATGAGAACGATGACTGGAATTTCGATGGTGCTTTTCTTTATCAATTTCCTTTTTCTACTTCCACTCTTTTTCAAGTTGCCAAAGTTCTAGTTATCTCTTTTTGCTATTCCCTTTCCTTCTCTTTTTGCTGGTCCTCTATCTCTCTAATTCTTCGCGATTACGCTAGTCTGAGCGAACCCGTGTATCCCGAACCAAGGAGCATCTATGGTCGGGCCTACTGTCAGAAATCCATGAACTAAACAGTTGAGCATATTTCATCCACCTAGTCATTACACCTGCAATTCAGAAAAGAGAATTAAAATATGGACAAGGAGGACATATGATGAAAAGGGCATTGTGGCATGTAGTGCTCGTGTCGTGTGTGTGGAAGTGACCTCCTCAACGGACCAGAGCCCAGAGTTTGGTTAGATGGCTTGGTTAGCCCTGCCTTCGTGGGCATAATTTTCTCTTCAGATGTTCGAAAGAAGGTGCCAGAACCAAGATCTTGAGAAGAATAGATAGCTTCTGGTAAAGCCAGATCGCCTAATCCCTAGAACAGAGACATAGATTCCTCATGAAGGTTCATGAACTAGAGACTTTGTTGGAGGTGGAGTTTTGGGAGAAGGCTGCTCCTTCATAGATATGGTATTTTTTGGAGGAGAATCTTTAGGTCCTTCCTCGATAGTCTTTTTTGCAAGCTCCTCAGTGATCGCATTTTGGGAGAGGGGCTCTTGGCTCCCTCACTAGTTATCCTTTTAGAGGAACTTTCCTTCTCCCCCAAATGAGGCTCCTGACTGGAACTGGTAAAGTCTTTGCTCTTCTGGACCCCCTTAACTTTGACCTTAATTTCTGTCGTAGCTCCCACTTTCCCCTGATTGGGGGCACAACTTCTAACCCCGCTGACTCTAGGGGTATAATAGTTGGGTCACATCCATAGGTGCCTGACCTCTGCTTACTCCCATGTTCGATGAGGGCTGAGCAAGTGATATCAATGAAGGAATTCATCGAGAAGGAAATGCTTGACACTTAACGAAGCTGTTGGAGCATTTTGCAACACAGTTAGGCGATATTGATACATCGAACCTATGTTTGTTCAGAGTTAGACCTGGAGGTAAGGAGAAATGTTAAAAATACTTGAAGTAAAGCTTAATAGGATGGATTGGAACTCAAAGCTTACTGGATTGGAGCCATCTCCTGGCATAACCCGCTTGGTGACGAACATAAAACCAATTTGGTCTTATGTCACCTATGTTGCCAAATCCCTTGGTAATAACCTTCTTGTTGGGCGCTGAATCAAAATAAAGGAACGATGGGGTTACTTGTTGGTGATGCATGAAGTTATAATAAAAGACGACGTCTTCAAAGGTGGGATCCTCATCCAAGATTTCCATATAAATTATGTACAAGGTGTAGAGGTAAGAATACGTCGTTGGGTGAAGCCACATCAGCGCTATATTAATTCGTCGAAGGAAATCAACGACAAAAGGATGAAAGGGTGGAATGCTCCCAACTGTACACATCTATTGGCTAATTGCCATATATCCTTCTGGAGGGTTATGAGGCCTCTCTAGAATAGTAGGAACCCGAACATCATCCCAGGGACTCCTATGTTTTAAGCACAGTCACTTTAGCCTTGATTCATCCATAGACAACACCCAAGAGTCGCAAGGCTCTTCCAAAAAAACAGCGTCACGAAATGTATTAGGAGCCATGTTATCTCCCACTCCTCCTACCTCCTCATCCAAAGACGTCCTTTCTCCCGAAGATTCTATATCATCATGAACATCAACTTCAAACTGTGGATCATCGCGGTCAGAGTTGGGATCTAGTGTGCAGACTCTCGAATCAGTTCTTGTCTCGAGAGCCTTGTCTATTTTAGCTTTCAAGAACCTAGTAGAATATCTTTTGGACATGCTTACTATACTATCCAAGAAATAGTGATGGTTAGAGTAAAGTAACATGTGCCCCCTTCATGTATGAATTAATGCATGCAGTGCAAGTGTGTTGGGAAAGTAATGAAAGGAAGCATCAAATTCACATGACAATTCGACTCGAAAGGCCATTGTTCCCAACCTCTAGCTGGATCTCACTTGTCACTTAGTATACGTTGCAATGTTGCGAGGAGTCATGTCTCTATGTCCAGGGTATTTGGAGTCATATGCTATGCGATGCTGATTTGGGTTCTGAAAGGATCTAACCTAACTGTCCAAGTATGTTTGTTTGATTTTTTTGTCTTTGTTGTGAAATGAAGGGTTGTAGATGTTGTTAACTTAGACAGAAGAATTAAGAGTGTCTTACTTAAACTTCTTGTGTCCCCGGATCGAGGGCCCTAGGCCGAATAAAACCCCTTTGATCTGTTTCTTCATGTTTTCTCCAGACCCCTTTAGCTCAACTTCTGGTCTCTTCGATCTGATTACCTCTCGTGTCGAACAACCATTATCTGACCCGAATAGTTCCTGCTCCATTAACCTGACTCCTCGTCTCTCCTTCACAAATGGACCCATTCGGCTTGAATGAACTACTCGATTTGAAACGATGAAGCCTCATCTCCACCACCACTAACTTCATAGATACCTAGGAACCATTCCAGTATCCTAGTGCCTCTATTTTCATCTTCTCCAAAGCACATACTCCCCAACTCCATGATAACATTCGCCCGAAACCGTTTCAACCCTTGAGCTAACAACGTAGCCATCAGGCACTGCTTCATGTCGTTAAAGCGAGGCCATGACCGCCACTGATGACAACTATGATATAACAATCAATGAGGGTGTGCTCTAGAGCATATAGCATCACTCTCATATTAAAACGAGACCAAACAACATGAATTTGAGGCATAATTTGTATAGATTAATGGGTGAAAACATGAAATTACATGAATCTAAACCCACCTTTAATTCGAATTTGGAGTTGAAAGGGAGTGAGACAAATGGGGATTTAAGGTTTATCGATTCAAAGGTACGACAGTGGAAAATGGAAGTAAAGAATGAAAATGGGAATGGGACAGCTTATATAGCGAACATGAACGACTGTTTGTATTCTCAGAAGTGGCGTTGTTGACCATTCCATATGCCCTCAACTTGGATCAAATACATCAACCCTACCTTGGATTGAACCATTCGATCCGAGTCCGATTCGAGTATTCGATCCAACACCTAGTATAAGTGCTGATCCAAAGGGAAAATTAGAAGAACGAATATACAAGTTCTTGACAAATTATTAACATGATCGACTATTGCGAAACAAATGAATCAATACAATTCAAAATGGATGAATTCGACCTTTTGACTTGATAAGGTTTCAACGATTTACTTGTTTGTTGCAACTACTCTGGTCAATGACTTTGCTTGCTGAGTAACAACAAGTGCAACTCTGGATATGATATGCTATTTATACATAGAATGAGAAATCAAGGGTCACAACTTTACGAAAAGACACAGTCGTTCATCATTACTTTCCGGGGAATGGATGAATTTCCATGGCATAGAAACTCAACGAGTTCAAAGCACATCCCATCGGCAATACGATGTACTTTGGGGGAGAAGTGTTGCCATGCCTTTTGGCAACTCTGTCAAAGGTTCATATATGCATGGTCAAAAGGCTTCGAACCTAAAAATTATGCCAAACTAAAGATTGACTCTCGATTCGAAATGGATGGATCGAGGAATATGGCTCACACTATATCCTAGCTCTTGATCAGATGGAATCATGCCCTAAAATCAGTGACTCTCAGTTCAAACGAAGCCCGGATCGAACATTTCAATCTGGGTCCTATTCGATCTAGGCAAGGCAATTATATATTTACTCACACTACCAACACATTCCAACCATGAACTCCTATTGGTCTGGATCTATCACTGCATGTCCCCCATTGGATTGACACGCCATGAATTGGCCTAGTATGTTCTTGAAGTGGTCCAACAATCGTTCTATAACGGCCTCTACTACCTCCTTATAATCTCGGTTCGAAGGCCACATGCATGTGCCCAGCCAGACCATAACCGAGCTTATTATAAATACAACATTTTAAGGAAAATTTAAGGACTTTTGGCACTCTGATAACTCATGCACATCCTCAATAGCAAGATCCAGGTTATTCTCTGATTTCTTCATTGTAATTCAAGAAATTAAGTATTGTAATTCGAGGGTTCGAGAATCAAGGGCATTGTATTCGTAATTTCTAGCGAACAAAGAAATTATCAAGTGGACGTAGGCTCGTTAACACCGAAACACTATAAATCGTGTGTGCCTCATTTTCATTTTATATTTATTCATTTATTTCTATATAAATTCTCTACTTTTAGTGCTTGTGCCATTTTTTGGTCAAACACCGTGATTCTTCAAATTCAACTTAAACCCTAATTCTCCATCCATTTCATTCTAATACATCATAAATTGCATTTAGAGACTAAATCTACATCCAAGAAGAATATATCACTTCAAATTGCGTTGATTTGGGGATTTTCATTGTTGTCTAGATCTCATTTTGTTGGATTTTCATTGGATCTTGAATTCGTGAGTGGTAGATATCTCTCACATAGAAACTACAAATTTATGGTTATATTATGATTATTTTACACCATACATATTAAATTCACCTTAGATCTGATCATATATGTTTAATTCATATTTAAAAATCTTAGGATAATCTAATTTAATTGTATAAAATGACAAGAAGTTAGATTTGTCATGTTTTCTGAATATGTTTTATCCAAATTATGTTAGATCCATTGCTTTATGATACATTTAATGTATATGCATGTTTGGATGATCATGATTTGATGAACTTTTGATTGGATTGAATGTGTTGCTTGGATTGTTTTATAGAATTGTTTGTCATAGAACTTAGGATCGAAGATCATAGCAAATCGAAGGTTCAGATGATCGGATTCAGACTAACCTTGGCAAAGGAGCTCTGGATGATGCAAGATGAAAACCCAAATTTTTTGGGCTCGAGATATGCTAACTCTTTGGATCAGTGTTGATCCATCATAATAGGTTGAATAGGCTTGAGCTCTGGCATATCTCATTACTAAGAGAAGGTGAGGTTATTTGCAAGTTCACAAATTTTTTGGATGGGTCAGTTTCAAGATATTCAAAGAATGGATGATGGACCGGTAGAAAGTATGCGATGAAGCGAATTGCACCTGGAAGCTTGGATCGGCAGAAGGCATCTAGAGGAATTTAGCATGAGCGATGGGTTAGAAGTAGGATTGTGGATTGCTTGGATCGGGTATCAAGACTTAGTGAAATTTTCACTAAGTAAATGGACCAATACCGATCAATACATGATGGACCGGTACCGGTTCATCATGGTTTATTGTGGTGAGTACAATTTTGGTGAGCGTGATGGTGTGACTATTTGATGATGCCTGGTGAAGTTTTGTAGCCCAAGGAATTCAAATGATTAAGATGCAATTCAAGTAGGATTGGATCTTCGATTGTGAATTCTTGACGGAGTGGTTAGAGATGAATTGATGTGATGTTGATCATGGGATGATGCATGATGCGGTATGACGATAGATTGACTCAGATGGGAGTTGATCATCGATGATAATGGAATTTGTTTGAGAAATTTCTTGAACTAAAAGATGAAATCATCGAGGAGGATGGCTTGAAAGACTAGAAGACCAAGGAATCATTAGTTATCATAGGTTTTAGCGGTCTCAAAGCAGGTGTATCGTGGGGACGCCCATTTGGGTCAGACAGAACGTGTACCCTGGTTCGGGATCGAGGAGTGATCTAATTGTCTCAGATGGAGGCAATCATATGCAAGACGGTGTATGGTAGTCTGACTAAAACTAGGGTTTCCATTAGCCCTTGATAAAAGACAACAATCGGTCAATCGATGATTGATGTATTCAAGGCTTTAGTCGATGATAGCTAGGATATTGTTTGTTATAGATGGTATAGTTGATTGTTTGCTTTCTTTTCTGTTTTTTCAGTAGGCTATCACCATAAATTGATGGAGAGAAGTGAGACTGGGGGATGTCCTTTTCATATGCTTTGAGTGGCATATTATATATGATTATAATTACTCTACGGTTGCAGAGACAGATCAGATGGTTGAACTGTCCATACTCATATATCCTGTGTAACTGTTGATTGTTATTATATCGCTAACTAAGACTTTTGTCTGACTCAAGGTTTTATGTTTCCTCTTATTACCTTGAGATGCTCATTCAATATTGTTGGTGAGTAAACTAAGATAACAGGTGACAGGTTTCAGTGTCGATGATATTGTACGATGACGAAAAGAAGGCTGGCGTATTACTTTTATACCATATATGCAACACCCCGTGTTTTCTATAAACACTAAGGTTACGAATTAAAGAATAACTAAATTCAAATGTAAGAATTAAGGGAAATGGGTTACGCCATTGTGTTCGTCTCGGAATTCTGCTTGAGGTAGAGTCCGAGTTTACGTAAATCAGAATCCGTATGAAGGAGTTATGACCTTCAGAAGATTCGAAAATTTAAATAAACAGTTCAGACTAAAGTTCAGAAATTCAAAATTTAAAAATCAGAAGCAAAAGTGGCCTGGGCGGGAAATTTCCTGCCCAAGGCCAGGTTGATCAGGAGGTCGACCAGGGGGTCGACCGCCCCCATACAGGTCGACCTGGGGGTCGGCCTACCCCACCCCCCCGGGCAGATCTGAAAATTGATGTGTTCTGACTCCCTACTGAGTCATTAGGGCTGATTTGGCTGTTCTATCTTGTCTGGATGGTCTTGATCGCTTCTTGGTTGATCTGACGGCTCTAAATTAATCAAACCTCTATAAAAGCAACCTATCTCTCAACTCTAAATCACACTAATTCATTCCAAGAGCCGCCATGCCGTCAATGGTGAACCTAGAATAGCCGTCATCTCTTTTAACTCAAAGGCAAGATAGAAGCTACATCAAAATAAAAATCTAATCTAATTCAACTAAGAGAATTCAACGATCTACATCAAAGGCGAGCAATTCAGTTTCAGAATACAAATCCCAGAACTCAAGAATTCCTTTTTGGTTGTAAGTATAGTTATCTTTCAGATGTGAATAAATTAAAGACATGATTTGTAATGAATTGTAAAATAGAATTGTATCAAGTTGTATGTTGCTGATTCATGTCTATTCATGTCTATTCTATCATATATGCCTATGAACTATTGTGGTCTATCGAACCTATCATGTTATATGGAAATTGGTGAATAAACCTATGATGTTGTATAGGAATTTGGGAATGAAATTATCATATGTAAGTTGGTGATATTATGATACATACAAGTTTTAGGTTAAGTCGTGTCGTTTATGCCTAATTGTTTAGATCCATTATGCATACATGTTTAGATCTACGACCTTGATGATATTATGATACATACAATTTTTAGGCTAAGTCGTGTCATTTATGCCAAATTGTTTAGATCCATTATGCATACATGTTTAGATCTGCGACCTTATATGTTTAGATCTACAACTTCATATGTTAGATCCATATGCCTTTTTGTTAGATCCATATGCCTTTATGTCAGATCTACGATTCAACCCCTATGCAAGTTCACCACTACATGCCAAGTTTAATTTGTATAGTAAATTCACATGCTTGTGGTTCATGTTGCATAGATCTAATTTTCAAGTTCATAATTAAAAGTATATTGTTCTATGCCAAATTCATGTGACACATGTGTAGTTAGATCCATATTCTTGTATGATGTTGGAATATTGCAAAGTTCCTTTTTTATCCTTTTTGTTTTATAAGTTAGGCTAAAATATCGAGCCTAACATCCTATGTAATTTTGCGAACGTACAACGGGGGTAACGTTGGGGAAAACTTGAAATTACATGTAATTGGCATGTTTGGCATAATCATGATAAATGGCATGAAAATGGTATAATTTTTATACCTAAGAAAATTATGGACTTGATTTAGAGGGAAAGTGGGCCATGACAATAAATTATTGACAACACATAAGCATAAAAGGACAAATATGTAAATTTAGAAAAGACGAATATGCCTAACCCGAGGTTAGACTGGGTTGTGGTGTAAAACTGCCCGGAACTGACCGGCACATCCAGTGACCACAACAATACCTGTCTAATGTGGGTGGTTAGTGCATTGAGCCCGAAAAGGACCCGAGGTTAGACTGATTTGTGGTGTAAAACTGCTTGGAACCGACCGGCACATCCAGTGACCACAACAATACCTGTCTAATGTGAGTGGTTGGTGCTTTAATGAAATGAATTAAAGCAAAGTCAGAAGTAGTAGGGTTAAGTCAATAAAGGAAACACTTAACCAATTCAACATGTTAACTAAATTGATGGGTGGGGTTAGGTAAACTTGGACACTTAACCAATTTAACATGTTGGCTAGAAAACCCTAGTAACGGGGACCCATTTCAGCAGTAACCCACATAGATGTATCATGGTACCCTGAACTAGGCAGGGTGGGGCACGATTACTGGGCTGAATTGTAAGCGGTCAAAACGTCGGTGGGTGGTGCATCAATGTAGGTTCCGACAGAGTATGGGCGTGAACGTACTCCGGAGTGGAAAAAGCAGGCACTGGGCATCAGTAGTCATACACTGTGCATCTTGAATCGTGTCGAGTTGCCACCATAGGATTTGATACACCCCATGGTGGGACCAGCACAGGTATCTACAGTCAAGCGGGGGCCGAATGATACATGTGATAAATGTATGCGAGTAGGAGCCGATCGATAAAAAGGGATCATTTCACCATGTATATGGGGTGCCAGTTGGGACAAGTATAAATAGGTGCAGAGAAGTAGAATGGGTGCGATGGTATATTTGGTTTAAACTTCCTTATCTTGGTTTATGTTGGTTAGTTATTCTGGTATGGTCCTATTTTCAGTTTATTCCTATCATTACCTTTTCCTTATTCACACACTGAAAAGTCACTAGACTTACTCAGACTTATGTCTGACCCATTTTTCTTTCGTCTTCTTTTCTTCCGTTCACCCCCCCCCCCCCCAAGGTAGCTAGGGAGGGAATAGCTCAGCTTAATTTTGACCGTTCATCTTTCCAAGCTTGAAGACTCTGTGATGTATAGCTTGGAATCTCTTACCTTTGGCTATGGCTTGGGATACACTACTACTTGGGGATTTATGCAGTTTATTTTGTTTTATGCTTCTTTATATAATAATCAAGACAGAAATTATGATGTAATGATTTGGAAGTTGGTTTGAAAACCTATGGGTGCGACTTATGAGAGACTTATGTGCGTAGTTATGTCCCATATACCTATGGGTGCGACTTATGAGAGACTGGTGGACATGGCACTGTTACAAGAAGAAGATAAGGTTGGCAAGAAGGAGACAAAGGTGGAAGCATCTCAGGATAAGAAAGGGGAAGGATCACAGAGCAAGAAGACAGATTCCAAGAAGAATGGGAAGAACAACAAAACCCATGACAAGAGGAAGTGTAATTTTTGTGGCATTCCTGGACATCTGGTTAAGGGCTGCAGGAAGAAGAAAAGGAAGATAGGTGGTTGTTTCCATTGCGGCGAGGCAGGACACATGGCTAGGGACTGCCCAAGAAAGCAAGGGCAAGGGCAGAGGGCTGGATCTACATCCGAAGGGCAGGTTCACGCTCTCATGGCACCTCTGCAAGAACGAGGTAGAAATGTTTATGTTGAGAGTTTAGTTTATCTTTTTGATCATCCTGTTCGTACACTCTTTGATTCTGGCACATCGCACTCTTTTATATCAACTGCTTTACTTGAATCTCTGCACCTAGACACCAGTTTAGTAGAGGATTCCATGGTTGTTTCAAATCCAATTGGGGGTTAAACTTATTTGTCGATGATTTTTTTGGATTTGGAAATTTCCATATTAAGTGTGGGGTTTAGATGCAATGCCTATGTTTTGGGCTTCACGGGCTATGGGTTGATTCTAGGCATGGATTGGCTATCCAGTAATGGTGCCATCCTCGATTGTGAAAGGAGAGTAGTTAGACTCACGACTCTCCTCGGTAACACTCTCGAAATTTCTTGTAATCCCATGAACTCTGTTATGCTTAGCTATCTAAAATCTCTTGATGCGTCTATTGAGAATTTGCAGTCTGTTAGAGTAGTCTGTGAATACCCGGATGTCTTTGAAGAGGTTAAAGGGTTACCTCCGAAGCGGGAGATAGACTTCCGCATATACCTCGTTGATAATGCAAAACCTGTTGCTTTACCCGTTAGACACATGGCTCCAAGGGAGAGGAAAGAACTCAACAAGAAAGTTAATGAGCTGTTAGAAAAGGGGTTTATAAGGCAAAGTATTTCTGAATGGGGTGCTCCAGTAGTGTTCGCAACTAAAGCGGATGGTTCGCTTCGCCTATGCGTTGATTATAGGGAGCTAAACAAGCTAACCAAGAAGAATAGGCACCTACTCCCAAGAATAGACAACTTGTTCGATCGGCTTGTAGGTGCATCGGTTTTCTCCCAACTAGATTTGGCTACCGGGTTTCATCAGCTAAGAGTGGCTGAAGACAACATTGATAAGACCACGTTCAGAACTCCGGATGGATTCTTCGAGTGGCTTGTCATGCCTTTCGGCTTGACAAACGCACCCGCTTATTTCGTCGATTTGATGAGCAGGGTGTTTAGGGAGTTCCTCAATAAGTTCGTAGTGGTCTTCGTGGACGACATTTTGATTTTCTCGAAGAGTGAGGAAGAGCATGCTCAGCATCTAAAGGAAGTCATGGATACTCTTCATGCACATCAGTTAAAAGCCAAATTCTCCAAATGCCATTTCTGGAGAGAAGAAGTAATGTTTCTTGGACATGTGGTGTCCAAAGAGGGATTAGCTGTGGACCCCACAAAAGTAGTTGCGGTGCAAGATTGGAAGGTTGCACGGAATGCAACCGAAGTCCGAAGCTTTCTCGGGCTAGCAGGCTTTTATCAAAAGTTCATCAAATATTTTGCGAAAATCTCAGCTCCACTTACAAGGTTAACAAAGAATAACTTAACTTTCACTTGGGATTTGGATTGCGATATTGCTTTCCAACGCTTGAAAAGGGCTCTGACAACAGCCCCAGTTCTGACATTGCCTGATGGAAGCAAGATGTTTCCCGTATATATAAATGCATGCGGTACGGGACTAGGCGTTGTCTTGATGCAAGAAGGGAAGGTAGTAGTTTATGGTGGAAGACAGTTGATAGTACATGAGAAAAACTACCCAACCCACGATCTAGAGTTGGCTTCCATCGTCTTTACGCTTAAGTCTTAGCGCCATTATCTCCTAGGTGAGAAGTTTGAATTGTTTACTGACCATAAATCGTTGAAGTACCTTTTCTCGCAGAAAGATCTCAACTTGGGGAAGCAAAGATGGATGGAGTTTCTTGCCTCATAAGATTTAGAGATTTCCTAGACTCCTGGCAAGGGCAATGTAGTAGCAGACGCCTTGAGTAGAAAGAAGCTGACCTCAAGCCCTCTCTTTGTAGAAAGGAAAAGCTTGGAGTACATAGACAACTTTGATTTTAGACCCTCTGTCGATCATGTGACTGGTTTGTTAGCATCGCTAGAGGTGCGGCCTACTCTTTTGGACTCAATAGGGACCGTACAACATGAAGACCCTCAGCTAGTTGATGTGATGGACAAGCTAATTAGGGGTGAGACTTCTAGTCACCTCAATATATACTCCATTGATGATAAGGGATGGTTGAGGCAGGATGGAAGGCTATGCGTCCCACAAGCAAGGGATTTGGTGAAGAAGATTCTCGAAGAGGCGCACCATTCCAAGTTGACCATACACCCCGGTGGAGACAAGATGTATAAAGATGTAAAAAGGGTTTTCTTTTGGGATAACATGAAGAGGGATGTAGCTGAATTCGTCTCGAAGTGCTTTGTATGCCAATAAGTCAAGGCGAAGCAAAAGAAGCCTGGTGGTTTGCTTCATCCTCTATAGGTCCGACAGTGGAAATGGGATAGCATTTCAATGGACTTTATTGATGGGCTGCCTAGTCAAGAAGGGGCAATACCAATATTTGGGTAATAGTGGACAGGCTCACAAAGAGCGCTCACTTTATACCCGTTAAAAGTAGGAGGACTACCTCATCTTTAGCATCCATTTATCTTAAAGAGATAGTCCGACTCCATGGGATACCCTCCAGCATTGTAAGTGACCGCGGTCCTATTTTTACGAGTGAGTTTTGGAGGAGCTTGCAAGAGGCTGTAGGCACACAGCTATGCTTAAGCACGACCTATCACCCCCAAACCGATGGTCAGACGGAAAGGGTGAACAGGGTATTAGAAGACCTCTTGAGATTATGCATTCTTAACCTCGGAGGAACATGGGAGGATCATCTTCCTTTGGTGGAGTTTGCCTACAACAATAGCTACCAAGCCACCATAGGCACGACACCCTTCGAAGCTTTATATGGAAGACCATGTAGATCACCAAATTGTGGATGGGAGTCTACAGACAAGCTCGTACTTGGGCCAAATATGATTAGAGAAACTTCAGAGACTTGATACGAAGAAGAACGAAGACTGCCTAAGATAGACAGAAGTCATACGCAGATGAAAGAAGGACCGACCTTGAGTTTGAGGTTGGGGACAGGGTTTTCCTTAAAGTATCTCCTTTGACGAACGTCGTTCGCTTCGGATCCGCAGGGAAGTTGGCACCAAGATTTGTAGGGCCATTTCCTATCATTGAGAAGATTGGGAAGATGGCTTACAGAGTAGAGCTACCCAAAAGATTGGCTGGAGTTCATAATGTCTTTCATGTTTCTCACCTACGAAAGTGCCTACATGAGTCTACGGAAGTGGTGGAACCAAGCATATTAGAGGACGTAGAAGTAGAACGAGAAGCAACTATGAGAAGAGTTCCAATTCGTATCTTGGGGACAGAAATCAAAAAGCTACGTAACCATGAAGTCAAGCTCGTTAAAGTTCAGTGGAGCGACACCGAGGAAGACGTAACTTGGGAAACTAAGGACAGAATACGCGCAGCCTACCCTTTTCTTTTTGAGGGCACATCTTTGATCTCTTCTTCCATAAATTTGTTCATGCTCGTATCTATCTTTTTAGTATTTTTCCTTGGTTATATCCTCGATCCTTAGGTAGAAACCAATCGATGTAAACATGTATTTTGAACATGTTATGATTGATGGTTGCAGGTGGTTGTTAGTGGTTGCTCGTGGATGCATATACACACACATTAGGTATTTGATCAACTCAGTCACTTTCATATTGCATATGCATATATATACTTGTATATGATTGAAACTTGATGTGTTATCATGTGGATGTTGCATTTGTAAAAATGACTGTGCACTCATGTAGAAAGTATGATTAAGGGTGATTGCATACATAATGGACTCTTGGCATCGACATGAATTGCATTAAGGAGGTCAACTGAATCAGTAGATCGCCCGATTTTGCAATAGATAAGGACATGTACACACACTATGCATATGATCATGAAGCATTAGAAGTCTTTTAAGGACAATGGACTCCTGTGTTTGATGGTTGAGTAGATGGATGATTGGATGGTAGGATATACGTTCTTCTTGACTTGAAGATTTCGGGGACGAAATCCTTTAAGGACGGGAGAATGTAACACCCTTTATTTTCTGTAAACACTAAGGTTACGAATTAAAGAATAATTAATTTCAAATTTAAGAATTAAGGGAAACGGGTTACGCCATTGCGTTCGTCTTGGAATTCTACTTGAGGTAGAGTCCGAGTTTGCGTAAATCGGAGTCCGTTTGAAGGAGTTATGACCTTCAGAAGATTCGAAAATTTAAATAAATAGTTCAGACTAAAGTTCAGAAATTCAAAATTTAAAAATCAGAAGCAGAAGCGGGCTAGGCGGGAAATTTCCCACCCAAGGCCAGGTCCACTAGGAGGTCAACCAGGGGGTCGACCTCCCCCCATACAGGTCGACCTGGGGGTCGACCTAACCCCCCTCCCCGGGGCAGATCGGAAAACTGATGTGTTCTGACTCCCTGCTGAGTCATTAGGGCTGATTTGGCTGTTCTATCTTGTCTGGATGGTCTTGATTGCTTCTAGGTTGATCCGACGACTCTAAATTAATCAAACCTCTATAAAAACAACCTAACTCTCAACCCTAAATCACACTAATTCATTCAAGAGCTGCCATGCCGTCAATGGTGAACCTCGAATAGCCGTCATCTCTTTCAACTCAAAGGCAAGATAGAAGCTACACCAAAATAAAAATCTAATCTAATTCAACTAAGAGAATTCAACGATCTACATCAAAGGCGAGCAATTCAGTTTCAGAATACAGATCCCAGAACTCAAGAATTCCTTTTTGGTTGTAAGTATAGTTATCTTTCAGATGTGAATAAATTATAGACATGATTTGTAATGAATTGTAAAATAGAATTGTATCAAGTTGTATGTGATGTTGATTCATGTATTTTCATGTCTATTCTATCATATATGCCTATGAACTATTGTGGTCTACCGAACCTATCATGTTATGTGGAAATTGGTGAATAAACCTATGATGTTGTATAGGAATTTGGGAATGAAATTATCATATGTAAGTTGGTGATATTATGACACATACAAGTTTTAGGTTAAGTCATGTCGTTTATGCCTAATTGTTTAGATCCATTATGCATACATGTTTAGATCTACGACCTTGATGATATTATGATACATACAAGTTTTAGGCTAAGTCATGTCGTTTATGCCTAATTGATTAGATCCATTATGCATACATGTTTAGATCTACGACCTTATATGTTTAGATCTACAACTTCATATGTTAGATCCATATGCCTTTATGTTAGATCCATATGCCTTTATGTTAGATCTATGATTCAACACCTATGCAAGTTCACCACTACATGGCAAGTTTAATTTGTATAGTAAATGTAACACCCTGTAATTCTGTAACACTAGGATTCACAAATCAAGGCAGAATTAAAATTTAAAATCAAAATCAAGGAAAACGAGCTACGCCATTGCATTCGTCTCAGAATTCTGCATGAAAACGAGTCCGAGTTTGCAAAAATCAGAGTCCGTATGAGGAAGATATGGCCTCCAGAAGTTTCAGCGAAATTCAAATTTCAAAACAGACTCAGAAGCGGGCTGGGCGGGAAATTTCCCGCCCAGGACCTAGGTCGACCAGGGTGTCGACCTGGGGGTCGACCAGGATGTCGACCTGGGTACCCAGGTTGACCAGGGTGTCGACCTGGGGGTCGACCTCCTCCCTCCCCCCACCCCCCCCCCCCCCACATAGGTCGACCTGGGGGTCGACCTCCCCGCTTTTTCCAGATCTGCAGCCTGGTTCGTTTTTATGTATCCGGACGCCATTCTGACCAGATTCGTTGACTTCTACACTATAAAAACACCCCTAGTCCTCATATTTTCTCCTCACAACTTCTCTATGCCTATACTCTGCTTTAATTCTAATTAAAATAAAATAATACGAAAATCCAAGACAAGGTTATGCTGCTCAAAATTGTCAAGAAGAGATTCGAATCAAGATTAAAGCTTCAAGATAAGAATCAAAGGCTAACTCAAACAGTTTCGAGCAACGTCGCACGAATCATAGCAACGCCATCTTTCTATTCTAAAAACCGATCAATGTAAGTCGGTTACTTTTTAGATTTGAACGTTTTCTCTATTCGTGACATGAAATTAAAGGAATAAAAGAATATGCCAAATCTTTCTATTCGAATTAGTGCTTATATCTTTGGAATTAATTAAGAACTGTTATGATTCGATGATCAAATGAGACTGTGACTATGAAACTATGGACCTTAAAACCTTATGCCTCTTTGACTATGAGCATTGCCTGTGACTATGAACACTGCTTATGACTGTGACTCATGACTATGAGAATTATTTCCTTGACTATGAACCCAAGCCTATGCCTTTGATTAGGAAACATAAACTATTGCCTATGACATAACATGGACAACTGTGATTAAACACGTATGATTTATTACTTGGAAAGTGTTGCTTAAGTTTTGTGACTGTGAAATTGGGTCTAAACCTGATTATCTATTCTGTCTATTCTTGGTTTTCTTTTGTTTTTGATCTTGGGAATTTACCTATTAAATTAGGTCTACCCATGTTCTTGAACCTACGTCATTATTCAACCCTTTTTATGTCATAAGATTTTCAGACCTATAGGCCTTCGATGTTTTAGATCAATTTCAGTGTAATTCGTTAGGTCTGTAATTAGTAAATTATCATTTTATGCCAGTTATTATGTCTATCTTTTTCATAGCATCTTTGGTTCATTCCCTATTTTCTACGTATCTAGATTTATCTATAATCTAGATTGAATCACGATTATACGAACGATGGGAATACGATTTGGGCAAAATATGAAATTTACTAAAAACGTAGTTATAAACTTGGAAATTGGCATAAATTGGGAACATGTATCAAGGCATGTTTATAGAAATGCAAATTGGATAAATTTGACATGAATTATAGGATGTGTAATTTGAATCTAGTATTGACTTGTAAATCTAGCATTTACATGAATTGTGAACTAGAATAATAGGTCTAGTTTGACATGAACTGTAATTAGAATGTTAAATCAGAATTGGATTAGCTAATTTGGCATGATAAGTATATTGGCATAAATTTGAAATTGGCCATAATTGGGAGTAATTGTCATGTTTGGCAAATATCATGGTTAGTGACATTTAATTTGGTATAGTTTACATACCAAAAAGCATAAATATGATATAAAGGGGAAAATGGGCCATAAAAATAAATGTTGACAATTTACATTAAAGGAGTAATTATGAAATAAGTAAATTAGGAATAATTTACTTATAGAATTTGTCCTAAATGAGAAAATGTAAATTTAGACAAATTAAAGGTTTATTAACGACATCTCTTAATAACACACCAGAAAGTTCTAGGGTGACAGAGAGGATAGTGTCTAGGCATGGGTTTGGAAAATACAAGTTTCCTGCTCTCCCTGGCTATCCCTAACTGATCCGACGGATGGGATGGTTACTTTCAAAACCTGATTTGAAAATTAATCAAAACCCTTTGAACTTAGAAAACACGAATATGCCTAACCCGAGGTTAGACTGAGTTGCGATGTAAACCTGTCCGGAACCAACCGGCACATCTAGTATTCGCAACAATATCTGTCTAATGTGAGTGGTCGCGACTTTAATTTATTTAGTTAAAGCTAGAACAAGAATGGTAGGGTTAAGTTAACTAAGACACTTAACCAATTCAACATGATAACCAAACCAATGGGTGGGGTTAGGTTCATACAGACACTCAACACAGTGAAGCTAGAATGTGAGGGTTAAGTCCATAGGAACACTTAACCAACTTAACACAGTTAAGCTAGAAGGGGAGGGTTAAGTCCATAGGAACACTTAACCAAACTTAACATCGTAACAAGACAAGATTTGTAGGGGATAAGTAACTAAGAAAACACTTATCCTAATTAACATGTTAACTAGACTAGAAGGTGGGGTTAAATAAAGTTAATACACTTAGCCAAATTAACATGTTAACTAGACTAGAGGTTGGGGTTAAGTAAAATTTAATACACTTAGCCAAATTGGTATGTTAGTTGGACTAGACCGTAGGGTTTAGTAAACTTGAACACTTAACCATCAGATTGTGATAAAGGAATAGGGTTAAGTCTAAAACATGAAGGAATAATACTTAACCATTAATAAAATGTTGATTAAAACAGGTGGGCAAGGTTAAGTTAAAAAGGAACACTTAACCAATACATGATGAATGAATAGGGTTAAGTAATAAGAAATACTTAACCAATATAACTTGGTTTGTGGTAGGGTTAAGTCAACATGAATTACTGATAAAACTTAACCAGTTTATCCGGGTAAATGAAGAGGGTTAAGTTAGCTTGAATTGACTAATGACACTTAACCAATCCAAATTGACGAGAAAGAGAACTAAGTAGTAAACTTTAGTTAAAAGGAACTAAGTAGTAAACCTTAGTTAAGAAAACAACGATTCTGGAAACTAAGTGGTAAACCTTAGTTAGCAAAACTAAGTAGTAATTCTTAGTATAACACGGGAAGGAGCGAACGTCCGTCTGATTAAAACGAAGGCTCCAACGAATTGGGTTACGAAGCCCGAGGCTTCGAGGGGATGTGAGGGTACTCTTGGTGTCCCTCTGTGAGGCTGTAGATGATCCTCCTGGGCTCACAGAGGTTAAGGTCTGCATTAGAAGAACCAAGGGTATGCCTTGGTTGCAAAATATGGCAACCTAAAGACTAGGATGGACCAGCGTGATTCGCCGAGAAACCGGTAGCCCTGTGATAGCAACTCGTCGTCTACCATCCATCTTGAGTCAATCGAGATATGTGAAGCGGAAAGGCGGAGAACTCCAAAAGACCATATACTTGCTATCTAGTTATGGGTAAGGATGGACATAGGTTTGTGGGGGCATAGGAGGCCTGCGTATAGTTCTCATTTTTCAAGGTGTGCCTTTCATTAGTTGAGGGAGGGGTCGAGTGGGACCATAGCCACTGGAATAAAAACAGACCTTAGCATCTGCATCGACAGATATCTGAAAGCTCCCGACCTAGTCCTGTGTTTCTTGATTTGCCCTGCCACAGGACTCGGGCCGCACATTACAGGACATGTGCATCTAGACAAGCGACAACGATTCACGATACATGCATGGGGAAGTCTAGGAACGTATACCACTCTAGGTAGTGTGTCCTAGACTTGGAGGCATCGATCGACAGGTAGCATAATCCCTAGTTGGACTAGGTGGCATAAACCCTGAATCCAAGAAGCGTTCAGCAGA
The DNA here is from genome assembly GCA_030737875.1 of Allium sativum. Lineage (NCBI taxonomy): Eukaryota > Viridiplantae > Streptophyta > Magnoliopsida > Asparagales > Amaryllidaceae > Allium > Allium sativum. The sequence continues at coordinate 469,385,894 of CM060913.1, read as the reverse complement.
TACCGTAAACTCTAGTTGAATCTAGAAAGCACTTGATAGAAAACCCTAGATTAGATCTAGGTAATAAATAATAAATGTATGCCTGAAGGCAACGGAAACTACCGGGATTGGGATCACGCTATCATTACTAGTTGGGACACTAGTTAGGTGGTGCAGAGATATAAAAACCAGTATAGCAAGGAAATAGCGAAGCGGCGAAAGTATTAGAGCATATCCAGTTTATCTTGTCTTAGCATATCTTGTGTTAATCTTGTCTAATCTTGTTGATCCTGTCATCATGGTGTTATCTTGTATTCAGTTAATTCATGTCGTTTTGTTTTTCCATATTCACATGCTAGAAGTTACTGAACTTACTCAGGCTTTATGTCTGACTCTGTTTTTCTTTCGTCTTCTTTTCTTCTGTTCCCCCCCAGGTAGTAAAGAAGGGAATAGTATAGCTCAGGTTAAGTTGGATTGTCACTCTTTCCCAGCTTGAAGATTTGTCGAAGTTTTGCTTGGATTCTCTTTTCAGATGATATGGCTGGCTCTTGCTACATTAGGGAATATAAATGTTGTATTATGCTTCTTTATTTTGTAAGACAGATGATACTCTGATATTATAAAGAAATCGTTGTTCAAACTATTTTATCAATAAAGCAAAGTTTTATTTTCCGCTGTTGTAATTTTTGTCTGTCTTGTAATTTATTTGCATCTTTTACCCTAAATTCTCCACAGAACTTAGTGCATTCCCTTTGTGAGTGACACTAACGGATGTGGGGTGTTACAGTAAATTCACATGCTTGTGGTTCATGTTGCATAGATCTAATTTGCAAGTTCATAATTAAAAGTATATTGTTCTATGCCAAATTCATGTGACACATGTGTAGTTAGATCCATACTCTTGTATGATGTTGGAATATTGCAAAGTTCCTCTTTTCTCCTTTTTGTTTTATAAGTTAGGCTAAAATATCGAGCCTAACATCCTATGTAATTTTGCGAACGTACAACGGGGGTAACGTTGGGGAAAACTTGAAATTACATGTAATTGGCATGTTTGGCATAATCATGATAAATGGCATGAAAATGGTATAATTTTTATACCTAAAAAAATTATGGACTTGATTTAGAGGGAAAGTGGGCCATAACAATAAATTATTGACAAATTTACACATAAGCATAAAAGGATAAATATGTAAATTTAGAAAAGACGAATATGCCTAACCCGAGGTTAGACTGAGTTGTTGTGTAAAACTGCCCGGAACTGACCGGCACATCCAGTGACCACAACAATACCTGTCTAATGTGGGTGGCTAGTGCATTGAGCCCGAAAAGGATCCGAGGTTAGACTGAGTTGTGGTGTAAAACTGCTTGGAACCGACCGGCACATCCAGTGACAACAACAATACCTGTCTAATGTGTGTGGTTGGTGCTTTAATGAAATGAATTAAAGCTAAGTCAGGAATATTAGGGTTACGTCAATTAAGGAAACACTTAACCAATTCAACTTGTTAACTAAACTGATGGGTGGGGTTAGGTAAAATTGGACACTTAACCAATTTAACATGTTGGCTAGAAAACCCTAGTAACGGGGACCCATTTCAGCAGTAACCCACATAGATGTATCATGGTACCCTGAACTAGGCAGGGTGGGGCACGAGTACTGGGCTGAATTGTAAGCGATAAAAACATCGGCGGGTGGTGCATCAGTGTAGGTCCCGACGGAGTATGGGCGTGTACGTACTCCGGAGGGGAAAAAGCAGGCACTGGGCATCAGTAGTCATACACTGTGCATCTTGAATCGTGTCGGGTTGCCACTATAAGATTTGATACACCCTATGGTGGGACCAGCACAGGTATTTACAGTCAAGCGGGGGCCGAATGACACACGTGATAAATGTATGCGAGTAGGAGCCGATCGATAAAAAGGGATCATTTCACCATGTATATGGGGTGCCAGTTGGGACAAGTATAAATAGGTGTATAGAAGTAGAATGGGTGCGATAGTATATTCGGTTTAAACTTCCTTATCTTGGTTTATGTTAGTTAGTTATTCTGGTATGGTCCTATTTTCAGTTTATTCCTATAATGACCTTATCCTTATTCACACACTGAAAAGTCACTAGACTTACTCAGACTTATGTCTGACCCATTTTTCTTTCGTCTTCTTTTCTTCCGTCCCCCCCCCTCAGGTAGTTAGGGAGGGAATAGCTTAGCTTAATTTGGACCGTTCATCTTTCCAAGCTTGAAGACTCTGTGATGTATAGCTTGGAATCTCTTACCTTTGGCTATGGCTTAGGATACACTACTACTTGGGGATTTATGTAGTTTATTTTGTTTTATGCTTCTTTATATAATAATCAAGACCGAAATTATGATGTAATGATTTGGAAGTTGGTTTGAAACAGTTTGCTGTAATGTTTTGTTATGAACCATGTTTGAAATAAAGCTAGTTTATTTTCCGCTGCTTATATATATCTGTCTTGTAAATTATCTCTGTCTTTTACCTATAATGCTCCACTAAAGTTAAGGCATTCCCTTTGTGAGTGACCTTAGCGGAGGTGGGGTGTTTCAATATAGATACTTGTTGATTTCGTTGTACGTTAATGATTGTTGATACTCTGAGAGATATGTAGCGAGGCTTGATGCACAAATATTCATTTGCATAGATCTTTTGTATTGATGATTTTGAGATGTTATATAGATTTGATTTTCTATTCTATCATGCTTCACTACTATATCCTATTGTATATTTTCTATTATATAGTATTCATGCGTTGTGAGTTATACGACTGGTTCTATTTTGATATTATTCATTGATGATCGTTCCATATTGGCCTGGCATGTCATATATTGCACTTTCTCCTTTGTATAGTGTAGGAGTTATGGGGCTATAATCACATTTTTTATCAAAGCTTTGGTTAATCGATTTTACCCAAAGTTCGCAAGCGTAAAAGCATATGAGAGGCATACTTTTAATTTTAATGGATGATTACTATATTATAGTATAGTAGATTAGTAAGCACTTAAACACGATTGCGGCCTTTCTTTAATGTGGAATGATCATTCTCGTTTCAAATAGAGAATGGGCCGTCAAACTTCAAGACACGCTGCTTGGGAAGAGCCAGGTATTAGAGAGGTAGGCGAGGGTAGGCACTCGGGAGCTGCTGCTGCTATACCCGATTATCCTCTTATGTTCGAGGGTAGCCAGTCTAGATTGATGGTTCATCCTGATAGTAATAAAATGTATCGAGATATGCAGCGAGCCTACTACTGGGAAGGTATGAAGAGGGATGCCGAAAATTTTATCTTGAAGTGTATGAACTATGAATTGGTTAAAACTGAGTAGAAAAGGCCGAGTGGATTGTTGTAGCCATTGGAAGTTCCTACGTTGAAATGGGAGCAAGTGTTGATGGATCTTATCAATGCATTACTAAGAATAAGGGTATGATATGGTGCTATTTGGGTCATTATAGATCGTCTTTGACAAAAAGAGCAAGATTTATTCTTGTCAGATTGACTCGGACGACATTGAATTTGGTAGAGTTATATTGGATAGTTCGATTCTATAGCATACTAAAAAGTGTAGTTAGCGATCGAGATCCATTGTTTACCAGTGGATTCCAGAAGAGTTTGCAGGAGACGTTGGGAACTAAGCTATGTATGAATATGGTTTACCATCTCTAGACAGATGGTCAGACCTAGAGAGTTAATCATGTATTGGAATATCTTCTTAGGGCTTGTGTGCTACATTATGGAGGATCGTGGGAAGATCATCTGCATTTAGTTGAGTTTACTTATAATTGTTGGAGAATGGAATGTTGATGAGATTTTGATGACAACAACCTTGTTTCAATCATTATTGATTATAAAATATGTACTATCACTTTTATCCAAAATATATGTATGTACGTATATGCAGAATTTATATGCAGGTTATAAGATATTGAAGACTGTACAATTAAGAGTTTTAAGATTGAAGAGATTCAAGATTTCAAAGGGGAACCAAGACTCATGAGTATCAAGATATCAAGAGTCCAAGACTATCAGGGTAATAAAGTCTAGAAATCATGTAAAACTCTGAATAGCACTTAAACTCTGTTTTCAAATTATCTCTTTTCAAATTGATTTCAAACTTCCCTCAAAATGATTTTTAATTATCCAAGGATTTCAAACTTATGATTTCAAATATATATATTTCCTAATTTAAAAGTATTTTTACTTTTATAGTTTTATTAAATCATTTATATATATATTACTAAGTTTATATTTGATTATAATTTCAAATGTTCTTATTTAACCTTTAAGTTTTCATATAACCTTTTTATTTATATAGTTTATAAATATCTCTTTATAAATTCCTATATATATGTTTATAATTATATTCTATATAGTTTTTATATTACTTATACATAAAGTTTTTAATCATATGTTTAAATAATATTTTCTCATGTTTTTAAACTGGAAAAATAATGTTATAATAACCAGTTTTGTTTAAGGAATTTTCAGAATATATATAATGGTTTAAATACTTTTAAAATGATTAAAAATTCAAAAATATAGTATATATGTCGACATACCATAATGCATATGTAGACATATATATGTCATAATTTTACAATTCAAAGGAAGTGTCTTTTCATATTTGAAACGCTTCAGAAACGTTACAACCTTTCAACCTCTATAAATAGGAGTTAATTTCGAATTTTTTTATCACTTCTTCTTCTCCTTCTTACCCCTTTACATACTGCCATTAAAATTCATAAAATTCTTGATTTCTACACTTATACTCTGCTGATTTCAACAAAATTTATATCATTCTTTATCTCTTCTCAATCTCTATCAACTACTATCTATTTGAAGTGCTATTGAAGAGTTCTAGGGCTGCTGTAATTATTTGGGAATTGTATGGGAAAGGTTTTGTTCCTTGTAGCCTTAAAATCAAGAAAAGGGAGCGGTGTTAACCTTGTAACCGTGAAATCAAGGGTGGTGGAATCGGTGTTAACATTGTAGCCGTGAAGTCAAGGGTGGTGGAATCGGTGTTAATCTTGTAGCCATGAAATCAAGGTTGTTGTAATTGGATTATGATACTAATAAAACTCTATGCAATCCAGTGTTGCGTGGGGCTAGACATGGGTGTAATCTAAACCAGTATAAAATCTGGTGTGTTCTTTCCTTTTCTACATTTTATATTTACTTATATATGTATCTGTGATTGTTTCTGTGTTTGTGATCATTTCAGGTGTGATAGTCATTGTGTGTTTCATATAGTAACTCAAGATTGTTTAAATTTTCCATAATCTCTATAAATCACTATTCATCCCCCTCTAGTGCTAGTTTTGCCTAAGATCCTTAATCCACAATCCCTAACAATAATAATAGCTACTAGTCGAACATTGGAATGGCACCATATGAAACGTTGTATGGTAGTCCATGTAATTTTCCATCATGTTGGTTAGAGAAGGGAGAAAGATTAGTGCTTGGGTCTGAGATGATAAGAGAAATGACGGATAATATTGAGATCATTCGGTAGTGAGTGAAGGCAGCCCAAGATTGTTAGAATAGTTATGCCTATAATGGATGCAAAGACTAAAATTTTTCAATCAAAGATTTAGTATTTGTCAAAGTTTCACCTCTATGGAATGTCATTTGTTTTGGAAGTAAAGAAAAGTTAGCACCAAGGTTTGTTGGGCCATTTCCGATTGTTGAGCATATCGGGAATCTCACATATAGAGTGGATTCACCTAAGAAGATGCTGGGTGTGCACAATGTGTTCTATGTATCGTTTCTACAAAAGTTTATGCACGACTCGAAAGTTGTGATATCTCCATATCAGAGTGAAGTTTTAGAAGTCAAACCTGAAGTTTCTAGGCCCGTAAGCCACTTCGCTTCGCAGGAAGTGACACGAAACAACCTAGGAAAAAGGTTTTTAAGTTAGTTAAAGTGCAATGGGGTGAAGACAATGGTGATTTCACATAGAAAACAGTAGAAAGTATGAGGTCGACCCATGTGGAACTCTTTGAGTGGTATGTCCCATATATCGTATCTTACTTGTACCGTTGTTTCTTGAACTATTAGAGTTCCGCATGCTAGGGTAGCATTTTGGATGCATGGATCGTTGGATGGCGGATTGGAGACTCGTAATGGTAGGCATGCGGAATTCCTTGCTTGCTCGTGTTTGCTTGGAATTTTAGGGGAGAAATTCCTAAAGGGAGAATGCAACGACCTATTTTTATGTATCAAAGGATTGTAAAATAGTTATATTTAATCCTCTAGTGGTCTGATTATTCTCATATTTTATTATGTTGTTTATGGGGATGTGAGACATATCCATAATTTTTACCAAATTGATTATTAACCATTTTTCCCTTATTAATATTGTTTTAACTATAATTCTTGATAGGTATCGAATTAGATGCTAAAACCGGTCTCATTGGATTAGGATGGTGGTTAATAATTTCGTAGAGTGGTCATATTAAAGATTTGGCCCAGCGGATTGGAAGAAATTGCTGTTTTAAGTTTCGGTTTCGATTAGACAGACTAATTAGCTACTAATGGGATGATTAGTGAAGCCCATTAGACAAATGACCTGCCACTATAAATAGAGGAGTTTGGGGAGAGAATTAAGTTTCTCTCTTCATTCAAACATTTAGGCTTGTGTCTGCGATTCTCCAAATTCAACCTAAACCCTAATTTCTCTATCCATTTCATTATAATTCATCGTAAATCACATCAAAAGGCTAGATCTACACCTAGGAGGAAGAAACCACATCAAATTGCATTGATTTTGGGGATTTTCATCGTTGTCTAGATCAGATTTTATTGATTTTCATGATATCTCTCTCTCACACGGAAGCTACAGATTATATAGGTTATATTAGGATTGATTCACATCATACATATTAAATTCACCTTAGATCTGATCATATTTGTTTGATTAAAATTTAGACATCCTAGGATAATCTAATTTAATCGTATAAAAAGGTAAGAAGTTAGATTAATCATGTTCTTTAATATGTTTTGACACAAAGTATGTAAGATCCATTGTTTTATAATACGTCTAATGTAGGTGCATGTTTATATGATCAAGATTTGATGAATTGTTGTTTTTTGGATTGAATTGAATGTATTGCTTAAATTATTTGTTAGAATTGTTTGTGAAGAACTTAGGATCAAAGATCAGAGAAAATTGATGGTTCAGAAGATCGAATTTAGACGAAACTTAGCAGAGGCGCTCTAGATGACGCAAGAAGGGAACCCAAAATTTTTGGGCTTAAGATATGCTAACTGTATGGATCAGTACAGATCCATGGTTGATGGATTGGCACCGATCCATCATAATAAGTTAGATGGGCTTTAACACAAACATGTGGCATTACTGGGAATCAATGAGGTTGCATGCAAGTTTTCAAGTCATTTGGATGGGTTGGTTTTAAGATATTCAAAGAATGGATGATGGACCGGTAGAAAGTATGCAATGAAGTGATTTTCACCTAGAAGCTTGGATTGGCAAAAGGCATACATAGGAATTTGGCATGAGCCGATGGGTCGGCAACGGGATGGTGGAGTTGTTGGATCGGATACCAAGACTAAGTGAAATATTCATTAAGTAAATGGACTAGCACCGATCCATACATGATGGACCGACACCGATCCATGCATGATGGATCATTACCGATCCTTCGTTGATCATTGTGGTGAGCTCAATGTTGGTGAGCATGATGGTGTGACTACTTTACGATATCTTGCGACGTTTGTTAACCAGAGGACTTCGAATTATTGAGATGTAATTCAAGTAGTATTGGAGCTTCAATTGTGAACTCAAGACGAGTGGTCGGTGTTGAATTGATGTGATGCTGATCGCGGGATGATGCACGATGCGGTATAATGATAGATTGACTCAGATGGGAGTTGATCACGGATGATAACGAAATTGGTTTGAAAAGTGCCTCGAACTAAAAGATAAAATCATTGAGGAGGATGGTTTGAAATATTAGGAGTGCCCAGGAATCTTTGGTTATCGAAGGTTCAAGCGGGCTCGGAGCAGGGGTATCGTTGGGACGCCCGTCAGGATCAGATGGATCGTGTACCCTAAATCGATCTCGAGGAGTGATCTTGTTGTCTCGGACGAAGGCAAACATACGCAAGACAATGTATGGCAGTCTGAATAGAACCAGGGTTTCCATTATCCCTTGACGGAACACAACGGCCGATCATTCAATGATTGATGTATTCAAGGGTTTATTCAGTGATAACTAGGATATTGGTTTATATGGATGGTATGATTGACTGTTTTTTTCTGTATTTCTCTGGGTAAGCTACCGTAGGTCGACAAAGAGATGTGGGATTGAGGGGATGTCCTTTTCCTATGGTTAGAGTGTCATATTATAGATGATTTTTTTAACGACCTTGATTTTCGACCATTTAAGCCGACAAAAATCCACACATGTCGACTTAAGCAAATCCAAAATATGGCTAGTTATTTGAATTCATATAAGAAATGGAAGAAAGAAGAAAAACCAACACATAATCTTGTAGCGGAAGGATAAAATATAATAAATAAATAACATTTCATGAAGCTGTTAGAACATACATTTGATTATACTTTACAACAATTATCAGAGTTAAATATCACAAAACATACCAATAAATGCAGCGGAATAATAATAATAAATATGTCTATCAAGCTCCATCTTCATAACGGTGTCTTCAGTAATTGAAATCTCAGGCTAATGTGACAAGGCACACAAGCAATACCCAAGGTAGGAATCTACCAGTTGCACGCCCAAACTGGACGTAACGCATAGCCACAGCTACCGCCCACCATAGAAAAAGACTCCCAAATCAAGGATGTCCATGAAATCAATCAAATCAAACTGAGGGACTATATTAATAAAGGAAGAAGTGCAGTCGATAGGGCTAGCTAACCCACTTGGTCACGATATAGCCCTGTTTTAATAATTTTAATTATGATCCGAAGGTCAAGGACATCCATCATCGTTCCATTACTTTCATTCCAGTAGCGTTCGTCAAACCAACCTACCACATTCTGGATTCTTCACCATGTGCACAATTGTTAAAGTGGTTTTCGGTAATAGTAGAGAGTGTGACAATATCTGATTCTGTCTCTTATTACATTTTTCACACGGGTCGAATTTTTATATTTCAAATGGTTCATAATTTATTTCAAGCTATCAGATTTTTCTTTTAACCATTTCATATTCAAAATAGAATATGCTTTCATATTAAAATCTCTATTTAAACCAAACTTAGAATATTGAAACAATTCCAAATTTTAAAACAATTTGAACAGCTAAAATAGTTGAATTTGTTTATATATTAAAATAGTTTAGAGATATTTGAAACAGCTTGAAAATAAATAGTTTTCATATAAAAGTTGAAAATAGGAATTATCAAAATTTAGTTAAATATATATAATTAAAATATTAAAGAAGTTTATAAGGTAGATAGTTGATTGTTTAAAATAGTTTATTTAAACTAGTTAATATATATACGTTATAGAATAGTTTATAAAGAATGATAGTTTATAAAGTAAAATAGTTATTTATTAAAGTAGTTTATTAAGATAGTTACAATGTATATAAGTTAAAATAAGAATATATTATAAAGTAAAATAGTTATTTGGAAAAATAATTTATATAACGGCTTCAAATACTATAATTGGAATTAGAATTGTTTCTTCCAAAATTCAATTAAATCTTGATGTCATATTCCAATTTCAGATCAAATCAACTAAATTTGAATGCTTAATTAGAATCAACTTCCATTTCAAATTCAATTAAATTTTCAAACAATTCTATTGAATATTAAAGTTTCCAATTAGAATTTTCATCTTGAATTATTCAAGTTATAATAATCTCAAGTTCACAATTTTAAATATCACTTTAAATTAGGTTTCTATGGTTGCAGAAACAGATTAGATGGTTGAACTGTCTATTATCATATATCTTGTGTAACTGTTGATTGTTAATTTATCGCTTATTAAGATTGTTGTTTGACTGAAGGTTTTGTGTTTCTTCTTATTACCTGAACTGCTCGTCAAAGTTTTTGGTGAGTAGTCTGGGATAGCAAGTGATTTGGTGTCGATGATGTTGTGCGATGACAAGCAGGAAGCTGTCGTATTACTTATATACTATATTGATACTTATTTAATCTGATGTACGTTAATGATTGTTGATACTCTGAGAGATATGTAGTAAGGCTTGATGTACAAATATTCATTTACACGGATGTTTTGTTTTGATGACTTTAAGATGTTATAGAGAATTGATTTTCTATTATATTATGCTTCACTACTGCATCCTATTGTATGTTTCCATGCGTTGTGAGTTACACAATAGGTTCTGTTTTGAGTTATTATTCCTTGATGATCGTCCCATATTGCCTGGCATGTCATGTAACATAATTTCTTGTTTGTACAGTGCAGGAGTTATAGGGCGGTGGTCACACTCTAACTTCTTCTAACTTTTTGGGTTTTCGGTACTTGAGTTTAGGCATGTGAATACAAATGATATATTAGCATCGACGTTTAAGCATATAATTTCCCAATTTGCTACAGTTGGTATCAAAGTTGAAGATTAAGCGAGAACTTGGCCCTATAGCGTAAATTCAATAAAAAAAATAAGGTAATAGAATGCCTTATTATGAGTTTGAGAGTGTGTGTGTGTGTGCGTATGTGTGTGTGTATAAGAGCGCATGCTTGTTAGTGTTATAAAGTGTTTTATATTATGTTTGTTAATGTTTTGAGTGGCATACGAATTCCAAATTGACATATTTCGCCGATGTGGTCGATAGGGATTTCTAAGCACTTGAATAAGGCAAATTGATATAGTATTTTTTTTAAAAAAAAGTTGATGAATAAAATAATTTTACCAATATTTCATATATTTTATATGTAAGGAAATTTTTTCAAACTAAATATAGTTTTTATGGATGGTTAATTTGTTAATAATTGATGATATTTAATTATTATCATTAATTGTTTGATTAATCGTGCTCATTATTAGCATTGACTATTATTAATTGATTTGTTTCCCAATCAATTTATGGGTATTGACTACTTTGTATAAATAAGAGCAAATATTATCACCATCATGCATGGGTTAGATAGATTTTTAAGTTAGAAAACATTGAAAACGAATACTTTGTGAATTCAGTTTTATGATTTGACTATATGGCATACTAGGGTGATGCTAGGTAAGAATTCAACCTAAGTAAAGTGTTTAATATGAATTTCAGCAAGGAGGAACCTATACGGAGAAATATTATATAAAAAATAAAATTATATAAGTGTAACTTATAAATTTGGTTTATAAATAGAAAAGGTTTTGAGTTGAGAATTGAAGGATTTGAATTTTCGATAAATTTGGATGATAGTTTTTCAAGATTTAAAAGGCATATTAAGATTATTTATAAAGTGTTTATGAATATAAATGGATTTTGAAAGACTTTAAAGCACTTATCTTACTTTGGTCATTGGAAAATAGTTCGACAATGATTATGACATCATCCTCGTTCATTTTCGAGTTTCTACGTAAGAACTTACTACTATGGGAATTGTTTGGAGTAAAATGGAATTTGTGTTTGAATCCACGATATATGATTTTGAAATCCCACTATGCCATAGATGGCCTAAAGCAATGAAAATCCATGTTGTTGCTAGCTACAGCGTTGCCATTGCTATGCTATTTTTTGTCTATTGCAATGCACTCTTAAATGTGTTAGCATATATATATATATATATATATATATATATATATATATCAACATGTGTTTCAGCAGCTGCGTGAATAAAATTATCAATCCACGTCAACACAATCCAATGGTCCAGGTTAGCGATCCACGTTAATCTGATTTTTCCTTCATTGCCTTAACTATTTTGCTCCAAATTTTCATTTTTCCCGCTGAAAAATAATTCTCTATTTTCCTTTGTTTCTTTTTCATTTGGAACCATAATTTTCCTTCACCCCCAAATTTCAAATTCAGATCCAAAATCAGCTCCAAAAAACTTCAACTGCTTTCTACGATTCACTAAAAAAGAAAACAGAAAAAACTTCGGTTTCAATGCCACAATCAAAATTCAGTGATTATCTAATTAATCACTAATTAGCCATAATAAAAATTCTCGATTTAGAATTATCAATAATCATCGATAAGCCTCAACTAAACCGCTCAATTCATGTTCCTCAAACTGAATCATTTGCACGTCTCCTTACACCTTCATAGATTGTTGCGTTTCAAAATCAGAGAGATTAAGCTACTACAAAACCGTGGTTTTTGGGTTACTGTACTTTTCGTGTAAGATCTGCTTTCAGTTTCAGAGATATCGCAGAAATAGGGTCCTCATCAAACCCTAAATCCGTCTTCCATAAGATCATTTGGAAGATTCAAAGGTTTTGTTAGATCGAATTAGGATCAAGACACCAGGGGGGTGATATTTCGTCGTATTTGAATTTCAGATCTCAAATCTAAAATCTCCAACTTCTTCAGCCGATCCTATTACATAATCAGATCTACACAACGACTAGTTTTCTTGCTGATCGACAATGGGTACGAATTCTACAAACTGGTTTTATTTGTCCGATTTAGTTGTTTATACTATCAAGTATGGTTTCTTCAAAGATTCCAAAACTTAGATAACAATAATGAAGTTTCCAATATTCTTAATATTTGAGGTTATTGATTATGGTTAGTATCCGAATCGAAGGCTGTATTTAGGTTGATCTTATAAATTGTAGACTAGAACATGTTTATGTTTCTGAGATGCAGTTTATACGATTATATTTAAAGGATGATGATTCAATTATGTTTACTGAGTTATACTATACCAATATGCAAAAAAAAACTGGCCTTTAATGTTAGTGCACTAATCGACACCATTCAATGTTAGAAATGGTTTCAGTTTCATTACATATGGATTTCAAATATGAGAGGAAAAAGTCCACTAATCGACACCACTCCCTAACTTCTTGCGTTTTTACAGGATTCCTATAACACAGCAATCCTTGAATCTATTATATACTAGTAAACATGGAACTCAGTCTTAGCATGTGTAACTGTTGACGATAATGTTTATGGAGAAGAAGGGGGTGGATGATAGAGTTAGGATGACAGATGGTAGATTGTCTAATGGCTATTGTTGGTGGGATTTTTGAGGAATATGAACATTTTTTTACTTGTGAACAGTACATATCTCAGTTAGATAAAACATTAAATTTGTCAAAGTATGACTGTTAAAAAAGCATAAAATAATCAAGAGGAGACATGTTTCTCTTACCCTCATTTTACAGGACACATCACAGTATTTCCCATAACTATCTGTATTGTTTAGAGATCATATATGTTGTTTGAATGTATTAATAATATTTATTATCAGGGCCAGTATATATATAGATAATAGAGTGGAGCCATATGTTAGTTTTTTAAAACCACTTCTGTGCAGGTACACAATACACTACTACAAGTCTACAACCATCGTGATCCCTTTTTTATTATATATGAATTACTTAGTTTTATTTCTTTTCAGACTTTTACTAAGTCGATCATTCAAAGCTTTCAACTTCAGTTTTGATCGATAGTCCTTTAAATCTTGTTTGAGCATCCAACATCCAGTTTTCATCTAACTGATGGCTATTGTAGATTGTCAGATGATAGATTGTCTGATCGCAAATGGAGATGCAGTACTGGAGCTAACTATTAAAAATGGCGATGGTTCTTAAAAGGAGATGCAACGAAGTGACTGTTGGTTTGAGAGGAGTATGACTGTCTTCATGTACCATGTGTTTCTAGTGCATTGGATTTATGGGATTTTGATAAGAGGTTAGCACTGCTCTATAATTGTTCGATTACAGGCAATTGAGCGTGATATGTAAACATTATGTGGCAGTAGAAGCACTTTGGGATCATGAGTTTTGGTAAGCTTTTCTGATGATTTGGGTTTCAAGTTAATGGCCTGCAATGGATCTAAGAAAGCAACTAGGTAAATATATTAGATTACATATCATTTTGCAGATGTGATAAGATATGTAACAACCCGGAAATTCTGAGCCAATTTAAAATTTTTATTTCGGCAATTTTAGTGAATTTTGAATATTTAAAATGGATTATTTTAAGTAAAAACGACGAGAAATTTATTTTGAATAGAATTAGAATGTATATATTTATTTGAATCATCATTAGAATATAAATATTTTATTTTAATTATAAAAGGAACTGAAAATGGCGCGGTAGTTCAAAAATTCAATTTCGAATTTCAAATGAATGTACAGGATTCACAATAAACCGGATTTTAGAGAAACCAAAAATATTAGGATCTAATTGAGAATATCTTTCCAACGAATCCGAAAAATCGAAATTTCATAGAGGGGATAAAAAGTTATGCCCAGTTGAAATTTCAGAATAGTCGCTATGGAATTTTAAGCCCTTAAAAATGGAAATTTTGCAAACGACATCGGTTTTCGACGAAACCACTTTTGTTGGATCCGGGATGTCAAATTATTACTAGGTTTCAAAATTCATAATTTTTCGAATCAATATGTGAGTGTGGCAAAGGAAAACTTGTTTTGTCAATTTTAGTCAATTTCGATCGACTGAAAAATGGCCATTTTTCAAACGGACTTCAGTTTTCTAGGACCGTATCGTCAATACGAAGCTAGAAAATATTTTTCGGGAATTTTTAGAGTCCGTATGTGGCCCCGATAAATTGAAATGTGCGTTCAAATTCAATATATAATTTATATTTTGATTTTGACGGAAACTGAACTAAACGATCGAATCAGCCTACGATACATATCCTATTGTGTTCGAAATGGGGGTAATTAGCTGAGGACGACAGTCGGTGAGCTTGATTTCGAGTTCAAATGGAAAGTCAACTTTAAGGTGAATAAAATAATTAAATTAATACATATATATATATATATATAATACCTCCTTCCCCCTTTCCCTTCTCTCCACGTCAGAAATCGAATTTAAAAAACCCTAAAACTATCGCGACACCCCCCTCCGACCTCAGATGGTGGCGTGCCTCCCCCCAGCCCCTCCCTAGCCTCTCTGATCCTCCTCCATCCTACCCTCTCTCTCCTTCCTCTCCTATATGAGAATACCCTCCCCAAACCCGTTAAACCTCCCACAACAGCCCTCAAATCCGCCGCACCACCCACCTGAGCGCCTGGCCGAGCCGCCGGCCACCTGACCTCCCTCTGCCAACAGACCAGAAATTGACGTGGTGAGTTTTTTATTTATTTTTATTTTATTTATTTATTTTACCTTATTATAATTAGTTTATATAAAGTTGTTATTTTCATAGAAAATGATAATGTATAAAAATAGGATTTTTAATGAGAAAGGTTATGATCTTTAATTAGTTAAAAGTTAGATTTTTAATTAGTTAAAGTTTAGATTGTTATAGCGTAAAGATTTGATTTTTTTATAGAGTAAAGAGATGATTTTTATTATTTATAACGAAGCATAAAAATTGGATTTTTTAGTATGAAGTTAAAGAAATAAAAATATAATTATGTAAGATAATAAAAATATGATTTTTATATAGATAAAAATACGATTTTTATTATATGTATAGCCATAAAAAGATTTGATTTTTAATTTAGAAAAGCTTCGATTTTTAAACGTTGAAAAAATACGATATTTACTAAGAAGTTAGCAATATAAAAATATGATTTTTATATAATAGAGAATATACTAATGTGATTTTTATATATGTAGCGAATTAAAATTATGATTTTTATATAATAGAGAATATAAAAATGTGATTTTTATATATGTAGCGAATTAAAAATATGATTTTTATATAATAGAGAATATAAAATGTGATTTTTATATATGTAGCGAATTAAAAATATGATTTTTATATAATAGAGAATATAAAAATGTGATTTCTATATATGTAGCGAATTAAAAATATGATTTTGATATAATAGAGAATATAAAAATATGGTTTTTATATATGTAGTGAATACGGACGACGAAAGTGACAAAATGTGAGCGCAGCGAAGATTTCCGACATATGAAGAGTCGTGGCGTTTGGTTTAGCTCTTGGTGAGAACTCCTCACTTTTATTTTAATTTCTAGTTGAAATATATACTAGGATGCAGACGGTGCTTAGCAGCACCCGACACCCGTCGTCCACAAACCATGGATGGCTTGTTTGTTTGATTGGTGTGTTGTGAAAATTGATCATGTGAAGTGGAATGAATAAAATATTTTATAGTTAAAAATATAATTTTTAACGTGTATATAAAATAAATATTTATAAACATATCGGATGATTTGTTTATATACACTGATTTGACTGATATTGATTGGGACGATAAATTTTACACATCGCCCAACTGCACAAGTAAAAATCTGTGTTTGTTGATTTGAAACCCCACACGGGTATTGAGATGATATTTGACGTACACTAATCCCGATGGTTTAGTTGTATGTCAATCGGTGGGTTGACAGACTGTGTAAGCATTAATTATTTGTATTTAATGCTTATGCAGTTGTGTGGTGCACTTTGGATGATGATTGATGATTTATCGTTGCTATTATATACATGTGTTGTAGGGAATCCATATAATTAACATTATATGGTAATTGATTGGGCCTCATTCCAATTGGGAAAATAAGGAATATTATAAAAGAAAATTCATGTGTTGAATAAAAAGAAAATTCATATGTTGAATAAAAATATATATTAATGTGTTGAAGAAAATATTCATTTGTTGAATAGAATAACTAAGTTATTGAAATATATAAAGCCGTGTTGATTAGATATGCGCCATTTTGACGTGAATGGTATTTATATCGATTATATTCGTTTTTATAATGAAAAAAATAAGTGATTTCAAAATATAACGTTTTGAAAATATTATCATTAGTATATCGATGATGTGGAATATTCAATTTTGATTAGAAATTGAATATGAAGTTGAAATCGTTTTGAAAACGAATTTTAAACGATTTATAAAATACGTTTTGAAAGGAAATCGACGAAATATATATAATATATTATATATATATATATATATATATATATATATATATATATATATATATATAATGGCCTGAATAGAATGTGCAGCTCCACGGCTGTTCGCGAAATTTCGACCATTGACTTCGAATGGACGTTACGGGAGATCAGACCGTCGGATTCTCCTAAAACCGGAACCGTTGGGTTCGTATCGAAAAGAGCTTTCTAACGAGTATTAGAGATTTGAAATATAACGGTTGGATTTGGAATTATGTCCAAATAAAATTTGGAAAAGGTCGTTGTAAGTGCAGTTCGATGGCCGTTTATGGAAATCGACTGTACGGGCCTTGATAAAATTATTAAAAATAGTAATAATTTGTGTAAAATCATAAGAAATTATTTGGAAAGAATTGGGATGAAAAACTCCATATTTGAAAAGATAAAAATAGATTTTTATCGAAATGAACTAGTTTTGAACTAGAATTATAATTCCATTTATTTTTAAAATAAATAAATTGGATTTGAAATGGTTTTGAAAATAACCAAAATTTCCAATAATTGAATTGGAATGGATTTGAATCGAAATTGTCTTTGGAATATTTCGATGTTGGATTTCGTGATTATACGGACAATATTATGGAAATTTGAAAGATATATTTATATCATTATTTCCATTACGATATTTATTGGTCGTAGAATTTGATATTAAACATAAGCCGATATATTTTCTATTCAGAGCCTTGTATTTAATATCAAATGGGATTTGGGTTTGTCGTGAATGGTGTCTTCATTAACACTGTTCTTAGACTCAACGGAGTTAAGAAAATCAGAAACTAACTGAAGATTAGTTAAGTTGAATGGTTTCCTGGGTATTGATCTGATGTTGGTTTCGGCCTTCGGGGTTATTACTTAGGGAATTGTTCACTTGCTGATTTACGGTTAAAGGCAGATGGAATAGAATGTGATTTTGGGTTTATCATGAACCGTGTTTTAAATGACATTGGTTCTTTAACCCAGTTAAAGACAAGATATGATTTCTCAAGTTAAATAATCATTGATAGTGATTTTTGGGAAGATTAAAACCAAGTGGAGTTTTAATGAATCTTTAATTAGATTGAAATGATCGAGAATGGAGTATCACCAGTTTTTCTCCAGGCGATAGTCAAATATTTAATTAGATTTGAACGTGAAATGGTAATTGAATTTGTTGATAACACCGTGGTGTTAGATATGAAGTATGACCAGTTTTACTTCATGAGATGAATAGGTTGGGGTTGGGAAATTTAACAACTGATTACTTCGGTAAGGTTCGTTAATCCCGACTAGTTTGGATAAATCTTATTTTGGTTTGATATCCAAAGGAAGATTAAAGTATAAATTTAAAAGAATTTATCTTTGATAAAATTAATGGGAACTTTTCCCTAAGAATGTGAAATTTAGAAACTAACTGAAGATTAGTTAAGATGAATGGTTTCCTGGGTATTGATCTGATGTTGGTTTCGGCCTTCGGGGTTAATATTTGGGGAGTTGCTCTCTTACTAATTTACGGTTAGTGATTGATGAATTGGAATGAGGCGTGTGTTGTGTTTGTGTAACACTTGTTTATTATATACGCGAGTTATTCAGAAAGACCGGGTTTATCCCATTATGAATAACTGATTCGACGATGTGTCGAGAATGAAGACGGTGGTCGAAGACCGGAGGTCTTCACATCGTTTGGGTGATTACTGATGATCTTGATTGGGCTGTACACCCAAGAGGAGGGAATCAGGGTGTGATTGTCCAGACGTACTTGGAGATCGATGGATATGCGAGGTACAAGGTGCCTCCGGTTTCGTTCAAACCCAGAACGAACTTGTAAATGGACTGTCTGTCTGACATTGGATTTTATTCTGTGTGATTGATTTCGATTAAATATATATCTGTTTGGCGGCGGAGAATTTATTCTCTTGCTTAATGCCCTTTTCTGAGACGTACGAGCTCAGGGGTTATATATTGATGGATATCAATCGCATGGAGTGAACTGCCTGTGTGTCATTCCTAAGTGGTAAATGATCAAGGCTTCTGTTGAAAAGCAAAGTCTGGTGGTTGATGATCAAAGCACGACATGTGTGGCATAGCTTTGGGTAGCGTTGATTCGCGAGCCTCACACCCCGGTTGTGAACCAGAAACGGGAGAGGACCTCAGGGAGGGCATGCGTTTCCTTCTAGCTAGGGTGGTGTCAGTGACCTACCAGTCCTAACATTTATATTATTTTCACCTGTGTGGTTGTTGTTTTTGCGAGGCGCCTCAGATATATCGGTGACTGTGTGGAGCCGATGGAGTCATTTGGCTCATTTACGCCCCCAAGGGCGGGGAAACGTAGTGTTCAGGCATTTTAATCCACATCGGTGGACCGGCCCTGACGATCCAAGGGACGAAGCGTTCTGTTCCTGAGACTCGGGCTAGACAGTCTCGAATTCGGTGAGGACGATCCCTTGCCTCGGTTCATAGATGGAAATCCAATTTCCAAATACGTGACTTTGCGGTTTTGATTGTAGAGCCTAGTATTGGCGACATGATATATGGTACCCATGCCATCTATGATTGATATTTATGATTGAATTTTTTTTGACACTATGCACTTATTATAGTATCAACTGATTTGTTTTTAACGTACCAAGCATGTTTGGCTATTATAATGGAAAACCCTATCCCCCGGCTTGCGTTGCATTGTGTGATAGGAGCTGGTTCTTATAATAGCTTCATTTTTCTAAAAAGCATTGCGCTGTTTTGTTATATGCACTGGTATTCTTGGGAGGAAACCCGTTCCATGTTATACGATGTGGTCTCTTGATATATCTGATTTAAAGTAAAGTTTTAAATAACTGTTTTAGTTCTTACACCAGTCATATGACTGACCTGGAGTTTATTGTTTTAACCTAAACTCTGGGTGCCCCTATTTTCCGCACGGGCAACTAGTAGTTTTGGTTTTGCAAATTTATATTCACATGATCCTGATTTACAGCTAGAACGATACTCGGAAAGCTCTGTATTCGTGTATTACTTCTAGTTGTGTTTTGTATTATTTTCCGCTGCGATGTATTTAAATGTAATTTAAATCTCTGATATTTTCTATGTAATATTTATTCATACTCTGTGTATTCTTGTATTCTGATGGAATTGTTGTAATAAGCAATGAAATGTTCTTCTGTTTGCGTTCTGATTCGTCTTGTCCTCAAAGTATCCGCTCTTTCCTTTACGGGGAAGTTACGGGATTTAACAGTTGGTATCAGAGCTTTGGTTTACAGAGCTCGAGAACAAGACACATTAGAACCATACGAAAGAATTCATCAGATATTGGATTAGTAATATCCAATTAAAATGACTCGTTAGAGATGGGATCAGTAGTATCCTAGAACGAGTGTATAGAGTATTAAAAATGAAAACAAATTTTGTTTTGAAAGTTAAATTCAAGTATACGTATTTGAGTACTTTATTTATATTGAATTTGGACAATCCAATAGATAAAGATTTTGCATATACGTGTCATGAACGTATATTCGAAGTTTTAATATACTGGATAGCTATAGAATCACACTCTAGTAGCCCAGAGATGTTCTGATGGTGGTTCGAAACATCATCAGCATTTATGTTCGAGTATCGAAGGTGTGATATCTATATATTTCCATTAGACTAGTGTGAGAACCAAAACTAGATAGGTTTATTGTTGTGATTTGGCATCAAAAACATGACTTTCTGTATATATATCAAAATTATGAATTTGAAACGATAATTCACTAATTGATTGATGGTTGTGTTGTTTGATAATTTTGAACCATTATGCCAAATTGAACCGAATATTGAACTGCATTGAAAAATGATTACAATTGCATGCATATACATGTATATCCATTGAACAGGTCATAGCAAGGAGGCTAGAGCAGAAAAATAAAATTGTTTGCCCAACAAATAGGTACATGTTTACAAATTTATTGGGTTTGGATGATTTTATGAGCCGATTGGCTTTTTCTTTTTCTTTTGGATTGATGAGGGCCATGGGAGGCTATTTGAAATATCCCGAAGCTCCCGGTGCAGGGGAGGTTATGGCGAAATTTTTCGAAAATTTAGGGTGTTAGCCAAATTTTTGAAAAATTTGAAAAGTTCTTAGAAACTGAAAAATTGAAGAACTTAAGCCGTAATGAAAATAATGAAAGTCGAGTTGGTTAGTAAAGCAACTTTCATCTTTGTTCCTTTTCGGGGACGAAAAGTTTTAAGTGGGGGAGATTGTAACAACCCGGAAATTCTGAGCCAATTTAAAATTTTTATTTTGGCAATTTTAGTGAATTTTGAATATTTAAAATGGATTATTTTAAGTAATAACGACGAGAAATTTATTTTGAATAGAATTAGAACGTATATATTTATTTGAATCGTCGTTAGAATATAAATATTTTATTATAAATTAAAGGAATTGAAAATGGCGCGGTAGTTCGAAAATTCGATTTCGAATTTCAAATGAATGTACAGGATTCACAATAAACCGAATTTTAGCGAAACCAAAATATTAGGATCTAATTGAGAATTTATTTCCAACGAATCCGAAAAAT
This sequence comes from Allium sativum, assembly GCA_030737875.1. Taxonomy (NCBI): domain Eukaryota; kingdom Viridiplantae; phylum Streptophyta; class Magnoliopsida; order Asparagales; family Amaryllidaceae; genus Allium; species Allium sativum. The sequence goes on along the minus strand of CM060913.1, from coordinate 469,364,336 downwards.
CGAAATTTCATAGCGGGGTAAAAAGTTATGCCCAGTTGAAATTTCAGATTAGTCGCATTGGAATTTTGAGCCCTTAAAAATGGAAATTTTGCAAACGACCTCGGTTTTCGACGAAACCACTTTTGTTGGATCCGAGATGTCAAATTATTGCTAGGTTTCAAAATTCATAATTTTTTGAATCAATATGTGATCGTGGCAAAAGAAAACGTGTTTTGTCAATTTCAATCGACTGAAAAATGACCATTTTTCAAACGGCCTTCAAATTCGATGAAATTAGTTTTGTTAGGACCGTATCGTCAGTACGAAGCTAGAAAATATTTTTCGAGAATTTTTAGAGTCCGTATGTGGCCCCGATAAATTGAAATGTGCGTTCAAATTCAATATATAGATTTATATTTTGATTTTGATGGAAACTTATCGAAACGATCGAAACAGCCTACGATATATATCCCATTGTGTTCGGAATGGGGGTAATTAGCTAGGGACGACAGTCGGTGGGCTTGATTTCGAGTTCAAATGGAAAGTCAACTTTAAGGTGAATAAAATAATTAAATTAATATATATATATAATACCTCCTTCCCCCTTTCCCTTCTCTCCACGTCAGAAATCGAATTAGAAAAAAAAAACCTAAAACTATCGCGACGGCCCCCTCCGACCTCAGATGGTGGCGTGCCTCCCCCCAGCCCCTCCCTAGCCTCTCTGATCCTCCTTCCTCCTCCTACCCTCTCTCTCCTTCCTCTCCTATACGAGAATACCCTCCCCAAACCCGTTAAACCTCCCACCGCAGCCCTCAAATCCGCCGCACCACCCACCTGAGCGCCTAGCCAAACCGCCGGCCACCTGACCTCCCTCCGACTCCGATTCAACAGACCAGAAATTGACGTGGTGAGTTTTTTTTATTTTTATTTATTTATTTATTTATTTTACCTTATTATAATTAGTTTATATAAAGTTGTTATTTTCATAGAAAATGATAATGTATAAAAATAGGATTTTTAATGAGATAGGTTATGATCTTTAATTGGTTAAAAGTTAGATTTTTAATTAGTTAAAGTTTAGATTGTTATAGCGTAAAGATTTGATTTTTTTATATAGTAAAGAGATGATTTTTATTATTTATAACGAAGCATAAAAATTGTATTTTTTAGTATGAAGTTAAAGAAATAAAAATATAATTTTTATATATGTAAGTTAATAAAAATATGATTTTTATTATATGTATAGCCATAAAAAGATTTGATTTTTAATTTAGAAAAGCTTCGATTTTTAAACGTGGAAAAAAATACGATATTTACTGAGAAGTTAGCAATATAAAAATATGATTTTTATATAATAGAGAATATAAAAATGTGATTTTTATATATGTAGCGAATTAAAAATATGATTTTTATATAATAGCGAATATAAAATTGTGATTTTTTATATATGTAGCGAATTAAAAATATGATTTTTATATAATAGAGAATATAAAAATGTGATTTTTATATATGTAGCGAATTAAAAATATGATTTTGATATAATAGAGAATATAAAATTGTGGTTTTTATATATGTAGTGAATACGGACGACGAAAGTGACAAAAGGGGAGCGCAGCGAAGATTTCCTACATATGAAGAGTCGCGGCGTTTGGTTTAGCTCTTGGTGAGAACTCCTCACTTTTATTTTAATTTCTAGTTGAAATATATACTAGGATGCAGACGGTGCTTAGCAGCACCCGACACGCATCGTCCACAAACCATGGATGACTTGATTGTTTGATTGATGTGTTGTGAAAATTGATCGTGTGAAGTGGAATGAATAAAATATTTTATAGTTAAAAATATAATTTTTAACATGTATATAAAATAAATATTTATAAACAAATCGGACAATTTGTTTATATACACTGATTTGACTGATATTGATTAGGACGATAAATTTTACACATTGCCCAACTGCACAAGTAAAAATCTGTGTTTGTTGATTTGAAACCCCACACGGGTATTGGGATGATATTTGACGTACACTAATCCTGATTGTTTAGTTGTATGTCAATCGATGGGTTGACAGACTGTGTAAGCGTTAATTATTTATATTTAATGCTTATGCAGTTGTGTGGTGCACTTTGGATGATGGATGATGATTTATCGTTGCTATTATATACATGTGTTGTAGGGAATCCATATAATTAACATTATATGGTAATTGATTGAGCCTCATTCCAATTGGGAAAATAAGGAATATTATAAAAGAAAATTCATGTGTTGAATAGAAAGTAAATTCATGTGTTGAATAAAATAAATATATTCATATGTTGAATAAAAATATAAATTCATGTGTTGAATAGAATAAAAATTCATGTGTCGAATAGAAAGAAAATTCATGTGTTGAATAAAGATATACATTCATGTGTTGAAGAAAATATTCATTTATTGAATAGAATAACGAAGTTATTGAAATATATAAAGTCGTGTTGATTAGATATGCGCGATTTTGATGCGAACGCTATTTATATCGATTATATACGTTTTTATAATGATTATAGAAAAAGAAGTGATTTCAAAATATAACGTTTTGAAAATATTATCATTAGTATATCGATGATGTGGAATATTCAGTTTTGATTAGAAATTGAATATGAAGTTGAAATCGTTTTGAAAACGAATTGTAAACGATTCATAAAATACGTTTTGAAAGAAAATCGACGAAATATATATATATTATATATATATATATATATATATATATATATAATGGCTTGAATAGAACGCGCCGCGCCGCTGCAGTTCGCGAATTTCGACCATTGACTTCGAATGGACGTTACTGGAGATCCGACCGTCGGATTCTCCTAAAACTTGAACCGTTGGGTTCGTATCAAAAAGAGCTTTCTAACGAATATTAGAGATTTGAAATCTAACGGTTGGATTTGGAATTATGTCCAAATCGAATTTGGAAAAGGTCGTTGTAAGTGCAGTTCGATGGCCGTTTATGGAAATTGACTGTACGGGCCTTGATAAAATTATTAAAAATAATAATAATTTGTGTAAAATCATAAAAAATGATTTGGAAAGAATTGGTATGAAAAACTCCATATTTGAAAAGATAAAAATAGATATTTATCGAAATGAACTAGTTTTGAACTAGAATTATAATTCCATTTATTTTTAAAATAAATAAATTGGATTTGAAATGGTTTTGAAAATAACCAGAATTTCCAATAATTGAATTGGAATGGATTTGAATCGAAATTGTCTTTGGAATATTTCGATGTTGGATTTCGTGATTATACAGACATTGTTATGGAAATTTGAAAGATATATTTATATCGTTATTTCCATCACGATATTTGTTGGTCGTAGAATTTGATATTGAATATAAGCCGATATATTTTCTATTCAGAGCCTTGTATTTAATATCAAATGGGATTTGGGTTTGTTGTGAATGGTGTCTTCATTAACACTGTTCTTAGACCCAACAGAGTTAAGAAAATCAGAAACTAACCGAAGATTAGTTAAGTTGAATGGTTTCCTAGGTATTGATCTGATGTTGGTTTCGGCCTTCGGGGTTATTACTTAGGGAATTGTTCACTTGCTAATTTATGGTTAAAGGTAGATGGAATAGAATGTGATTTTCGGTTTATCATGAACCGTGTTTTAAATGACATTGGTTCTTTAACCCAGTTAAAGACAGGATATGATTTCCCAAGTTAAATAATCATTGATAGTGATTTTTGGGAAGATTAAAACCAAGTGGAGTTTTAATGAATCTTTAATTAGATTGAAATGATCGAGAATGGAGTATCACCAGTTTTGCTCCAGGCGATAGTCAAATCTTTAATTAGATTTGAACGTGAAATGGTAATTGAATTTACCGATAACACCGTGGTGTTAGATATGAAGTATGACCAGTTTTACTTCATGGGATGAATAGGTTGGGGTTGGGAAATTTAACAAATGATTACTTCGGTAAGGTTCGTTAATCCTGACTAGTTTGGATAAACTTATTTTGGTTTGATATCCAAAGGAAAATTAAAGTATAAATTTAAAAGAATTTATCTTTGATAAAATTAATGGGAACTTTTCCCTAAGAATGTGAAATTTAGAAACTAACTAAAGATTAGTTAAGATGAATGGTTTCCTGGGTATTGATCTGATGTTGGTTTCGGCCTTCGGGGTTAATATTTAGGGAGTTGTTCTCTTACTAATTTACGGTTAGTGACTGATGAATTGGAATGAGGCGTATGTTGTGTTTGTGTAACACTTGTTTATTATATACGCGAGTTATTCAGAAAGACCGGGTTTATCCCATTCTGAATAACTGATTCGACGATGTGTCGAGGATGAAGACGGTGGTCGAAGACCGGAGGTCTTCACATCGTTTGGGTGATTACTAATGATCTTGATTGGGTTGTACACCCAAGAGGAGGGAATCAGTTGGTGATCGTCCAGACGAGATCGATGGATATGTGAGGTACAAGGTGCCTCCGGTTTCGTTCAGACCCAGAACTAACTTGTAAATGGACTGTGTGTTTGACATTGGATTTTATTCTGTGTGACTGGTTTCTATTAAATATATACATGTTTGGCGGCGGAGAATTTATTCTATTGCTTAACGCCCTTCTCTGAGACGTACGAGCTCAGGGGTTATATATTAATTGATATCAATCGCATGGAGTGAATTGACTGTGTGGCATGCCTAAGTGGCAAATGATCAAGGCTTCTGTTGAAAAGCAAAGTCTGGTGGTTGATGATCAAAGCACGGCCTGTGTGGCATAGCTTTGTGTTGCGTTGATTCGCGAGCCTCACACCCCGGTTGTGACCAAAAACGGGAGAGGTCCTCAGGGAGGGCATGCGTTTCCTTCTAGCTAGGGTGGTGTCAGTGACCTACCAGCCCTGACATTTATATTATTTTCACCTGTGTGTTTGTTGCTGTTGCGAGGCGCCTCGGATATATCGGTGACTGTGTGGAGCCGATGGAGTCATTTGGCTCATTTACGCCCCAAAGGGCGAAGAAACGCAGTGTTCAGGCATTTTAATCCACATCGGTGGACCGACCCTGACGATCCAAGTGACGATGCTTTCTGTTCCTGAGACTTGGGCTAGACAATCTCGAATTCGGTGAGGACGATCCCTTGCCTCGGTTCATAGATGGAAATCCAATTTCCAAATACGTGACTTTGCGGTTTTGATTGTAGAGCCTAGTATTGGCGACATGATATATGGTACCCATGCCGTCTATGATTGATATTTATGATTGAAATTGTTTTGACCCTATGCACTTATTATATTATCAAATGATTTGTTTTTAACGTACCATGCATGTTTGGCTATTGTAAGGGAAAACCCTATCCGCCGGCTTGCGTTGCATTGTGTGATAGGACCTGGGTCTTATAATAGCTTCATTTTTCCAAAAAGCATTGCGCTGTTTTATTATATGCACTGGTATTCTTGGGAGGAAACCCGTTCCGTGTTATATGGCGTGGTCCCTTGATATATCTGATTTAAAGTAAAGTTTTAAATAACTGTTTTAGTTCTCACACCAGTCACATGACTGACCTGGAGTTTAATGTTTTAACCTAAACTCTGGGTGCCCCTATTTTCCACATGGGCAGCTAGTATTTTTGGTTTTGCAGATTTATATTCACGGGATCCTGATTTACAGCTGGAACGATACTCGGAAAGCTCTGTATCCGTGTATTACTTCTAGTTGTGTTTTGTATTATTTTGCGCTGCGATGTATTCAAATGTAATTTAAATCTCTAATATTTTCTGTGTAATATTTAAGCATACTTTGTATATTCTTGTATTCTGATGGAATTGTTGTAATAAGCAATGAAATGTTCTTCTGTTTGCGTTCTGATTCGTCTTGTCCTCTAAGTATCTGCTCTTTCCTTCACGGGGAAGTTACGAGATTTAACAAGATATCTACTCTACATAACTGCTTCTGTGACAAATGTTAACAAACGTGATATGTTGTTTCTCGTAAAAACATGTATACATTGCAGAGGACATGAAAGATAGAACAACTATCCAACATTAGCTTAATGCAGTTGCTTATAATAACTAGTTCTTTATTACTACTTTTTCATTGACTACTTCTTTGTTGTTATGCTTGAAATATCCTGTGATACTTAGGTAGCGATGAAATAATACATCAGCATCTTTTGTTAGTTTAAAAGCTAATAACTAGGGAATTACCATTTGATGTTGTAACAATAAGTGATTTCATGACATAATGTCAAAACAAGTTTAATTTGTATTTTTTTTAATCACCGCATATCGTATGTAACAGTGTTTTAAATGTCCACATGTTTGACTTGTCATATGTGATGCGTGAATAATTTCTTGTAGGTAATGTAACATCAACAAGAGATAACAAGTGACTCTTCAGAAGCCTAATTAATTCATCGCATGCGTAGTATAAATTTGGAGCAGTGTGTGTATGCACTTGGTTACCGAGTTCATTCCCATTTGAACATTAAATTGAATGGTTTAGATCTGGAGGAGTTGTGTTTTTTCTTGCTTACGGTTGTATGTATGAGTCTGTATATGAGTGAATCGAGTGACAATGTTGTGAGGGTTGTATGTAAATATGAAATATACCAGTGAATGTACAATAGTAGAGTTCAGAAAATTTGTACCATTTGAAATGTTGAAATAAAATATTTATTTGAATAAAATACTGTGATATAATAATATTTATTATAATATTATGAAATCTTTGATTAATAGCAGTTGAGGTGTAATTACTTTTAGTAGTTGTAAAACAAATTTTGACAACTGCTAGAAACAGTTGTAAAAAAGGTTGACTTTATTACAATTGCCAGTTGTACTAGACATATTACAACTATTTTTGGTAGTTGTGAAAAGGTGTTTTTGTTCTAGTGGTACCTGTAGCAACACCTGTACCGATGTTACCATAGGGTCACAAAGGTGTTGCCTTTGACTCTAAGGTAACACGGCAAAAGGCAACCCCAAAAAAGTGTTGCCACATATCATTTTTTGCCTACAACAACACTTTTTGGCACCTATTGCGTCTTTTCTAGGGTTGCCTTAAGGCATCTATGGCGTAGTGTCCAGAAGTGGTTTATAACCAAAACATAATATGGATGCATATTTTCTATGTATTAGAATTGGCTGATTATGCATTTTAGTTGATATGATGTTTCATAGATTTATTACTAAAATGTAATGTAATATTCGACGATTTGGATAGTTAAGATTTCCTAGTTGAATTTTAAGAATAAGTTAAGTGTTATATATTAAAACAAGTTTAAATTTGTTAGACAATTGGGTCAAGTAAGCGAAGATATTATTGTTTACAAACTAAAGAAACTGAAGATTATGGTGAAGTTGAAAGACTTAGCTAAATTTGTATGGAAACTTAATTGAACATGGTTATTATTTATTAATTTAATGTAGCTTGAACATAAATTAAATTAAAACGAGCTTGTTGTGTAGTAGTAGTTCATGATTTTCTTATTTGAAGTTTAAATAAATGTATGAGGTTCGATATAAGTCAGAATTATTTGAAACAAGAATCTTTCGGATCTATTTGATTATAATTCTCTAATGGAAACAAAGATTTCACCTCGTAATTTTTGAGTTATGTCAAAATTAAATTTCTAAAAACACCGCGGTTTGGTAATTTATAAACATAAATGATTAGTTTAGAGAAAATAAAATAGAAACTTCCATTAATAAAATATATTTATTAGGTATATTGATTTATGGTAAATTTTATTTGAATTTTTGAGTTGCTTGATGTAGTAAGAATGACCACTTAAGTAATAACCTGAGACTATTAAGTGAGTGGTGACGCTTAACACACTATTATCATCCTCGTGCGATGATGAGGTTAAACCGGAATAAACCATGAGTTGAAATTGTTAGCATTTGAAGCACTATGTGATATTGATGGGACTTGATTGTGGTTGCGTGTAGCGTCATACTACATTTGTGTTGTTTGCTAATTTGCATCATTATTGCCAGTTGCATCATGTTTGGTTGTTGCATTTAATGGATATAGGTGTTGTACATATGTTAGTTGTTGCTATATTACTTGTTGTTGTGCTAATTGTTTATTTTATTAACTCTATTTTGGTCATATAAGTATATACATGTACATGGAAATGAAAGCTTGCTAGCTCTTTTATAGCTTTTGGTTCCACAGTAAAGATTTATTGCACAACAAAATGGTACCTATTTTGGAAAACATATCATACATAAGTCTTATATATTGGTTCCCCTCAGTTTGGGATGCATCGTCATTGAGATGAGATGTGTAGTGCCATATATTGATATTGTGAATTTTTTTTGGATGAAGATGTTCAAAAGAGGGACCGCCGAAATTTTCCACAATTTCAAGTGTTAGAAAAATTTGACAAATATTTGTAAGAAATATTTTTGATTTAAAATTAATCGGTTTGTGTCATTCCACTTGCTTGTGATTTCGAGGACAAAATTCTTTTAAGGGGGAAGAATGCAACAATCCGGATGTTCACAATAGAAATATTTAACTTATTTAAATATTTAAAATGATTAATTTTAAGATTAAATGACTTGGGTTATTTTTAATTGGAAAATGTAATGTCGATTCATATCAAATTTGAAACTATTGAGTTCAAAATCATGTTAATCTTATTTTGAAGCTATATAGAAATGCTATTTGAATATTAACAATAATAATAATTTATTAACAATGAATTTAGTGTTTTCAAATTGAATTATTATCAGTTATTTTCGTTAACATGTAAAACAACCATTTTTCAAACGATCTCGAATTTTGATGAAACTAATTTTATCAGATCTGAAATGGTTAACTATTGTAAGATTCTAAGTTTCGTATTAATCGAAGTTATTGTGTGGTCGTACGCTATATAAATGGGTATTGATAAAAGATTTAAATTTTTAATAATAATTGTTAAATACAATCGACTAGCTTCCGAAACAAGCTTTTTTGTGTTCAAAATGTAGGTTATTAGCAATGGACGACAGTGAGCATATCCAGTTTCGAGTTCAGAACTTTTCAAAATTGATGAATAGTGATTTGGTAGAGGCTTTAAATAGAAGTTAACTCCTTCACTAACTAAACCCTAGTCATTATGGCAAATTAATGGCCATAATTTAGTCTTCCAGTTCATCCACAATTAGCAAAAACTCACAACAGGAAGTTGTTTGTATCAGTGACACAAACTGACCTGAGTTGGTCGTTCGTCGATCAGACGCTGGAAGCTGGCCAAAACTGTGGTGATCACCATCTCATATTTCCTTGTCTTGCATGCTGGTTGTTGACTTTTAGGTGAGGTAACCCGAAGGAAGAAGAAGGGGAAGGCGAGAGCTTTCTATTGGTGGTGGTCTGGTCGTATTTGGTGGCTGGTAGACGTTGGAATTCAAACATGAATAAAATCCGTTCATGCCGCATTTGCTGCCGACCAGAGGCATTTCAAGAGGCGGTGCTTGGGGGCGTGGGGGGCTGGTGGATCAAGGAAGATGACGATATGGCGCGGGTTGGGCTCGATGGCTTATGGACGGTGGTGGCGTTAGATTTGAAGAGGGAGTTTGACCAAAAATCAACCTTGGAGGAAAGTCACGTGATAAATATGATCAGTTAAGGTATTAAGGTTTGTTAATAACGTAATTAACGAATTTAATTATTTTAAGTTGGAATAAATATTATAACATGCATAACTTTTCATACGATATCATATTTGAGCAAAACAAGTTGCATTGGAATCATTCGGTGTATACTACATGTACAGATTGGATTGTGCTGATTAGAGCTATTTGGAATTTAGTCTAATTTCAAACGTCTATTTGAAATTATATGAAACAAAGTGAATCATTAAATTGGAATGGATGATGAGTTAACTCTCACACTTTCTAGAGTACCGTTGTGACATATTATAGTATTTTCTATCGATTTCCTCTTTTGTTATGTGATTGGATGTTTTGATGATTTGTTGCTTTGTTGATTGGTTGTGAGTTATATATTACCATATGTGAACGGATAACCTTTGACATTACCTGGTTTTAAGTGGATGATTCGTCTTAAATGAATGATTATATTTTCTGTTTTATATACATATATGAACTTATATATGACATGTGATGCAGGGGGATGGTTGGAGGGATACACTAGGATTCCTTAATTGTGCTGTTATTCACATCCCACTTTAGACTAGTGGCCACCTTTAAAATTTAATAGATTGGATTATTTTTAACCTACTTCTTACCACCACTTTTTTTCTTTTCACTCAGCCACTAACCACGGACCCAAATTATACACTCTAGGCAGTTTGCAGCCGTGTGAAATTTGATGGCTCCATTCATTTAATCTGTTCGGTTGCATACCACTGACCCACATCTCCATTTTCAGTACTTTGAAGCCGTTTGAAATCTATTTACTCCATTCCTTTTATCTGCTCGGTTTCACACCACCGAATAATATGAGATGTGAACGGTGATTGGTGAACGAGTGGAATAATTCAACTAATTTAAATACAAACACGGTCATCGACGATCGAAGATCTAATATGTTCTTCGATCACCAAAAGCCGTCCACACCAATTATTACACTTCAAGCAACGATTTCAAAATCCAGTGTTAAGCCTACAGCTAGAATCGATTTCAGAAAAGAAAAAAAAATAGGGTTCGAATCTTAATCGATCGTCGCACGCACGATTGAAATTGATGAAGGAGTGAAACTGCATTGGTAAATTAAGATCTTGGAGCTTGATGACGGAAGGAACAAATGTTTGGAAGATGACGATTTTTTGTTTGGGAACGAAGATGAAAGAGAAGTAGAGGTGGTGTCACTTTAAAGTCTGAAAAATATAAGTGGTGTTAAGAAGTATAGATGCATAACGAAGAGGTGACCTTTAGGAGAGATGGCCAGAAGTCTAAAGTGGGGTGTGAATAGAAGCACACTTCCTTAATGTTTTGGATATTACTTGCTTTCAAATTTTACACATATGAACTATCTAAGCTAAGGAACATTAAAATCTGATTTGAATATTGATTATTGAATTAAATTCAATATTGATGTGTTACTAATCAATAAGAAATATTAGTTAAGTGGTTGGCAACAGTTGACCTGAATTTAATATTTTAAAGGCGTTGATTTGATATGACGTGAAGTTATAACATTTATTTCTATAATAAAAGTAAGGTTTTGAATCAATTTTTTTTATAAGTTATATAAAATAAAAGTTTTATTATAAATCAATATTTATATTTTGATTTTATAAAGGGATTATGAAATGTTTTGTGTAGCGAAATTCCTATTTTATAAATTGAAATAAAGATTTTTGTCCTATTATGAAGTTATAAGTCTATACTTTATTGCTTATATTAATGTCTTGAAATCTTGTAACTTATGACTCTTTAGTCCTGGTTTCTTTAACTTTGAATTCATCAGTCCTGAATTTTTATATTATACCATCTTCATTCTTTTGTACATGCAAATAAATATAACCTTTATGTGTGTGTGTGTATATGTATGGACAAGAATGTTAGTATTTATATTTTATAGTAAGTCCTAATGTTGTTTCCATTAAAACTATCATCTCAGGAACTAATGTTTTCTTGGTGAAAGCACTAAAATATCAGACCGAAAAATGGTACAATACCCAAAAGAGAATTGAAATATAAATATCTAGCAGAATAAACCAAGAAACGAAAAAAATTAATGATGTTTTGGCAAATTTGAAGCCTACATCTAGATAAATGTTATATCTTATGGATATTAATCTTAAGTATCAAGGTTTTATTAATCTAATAGCCTAGAACATTAAAATGTAGCATCCTTACTAACTAAGATTGTATAATGGGGGAGAGGTTGAAGAAAGTATGTGCCAAGTTCCTTTTTCAAACGCTTTAAGTTATGTATACATAGACATCCAATAGAATCGCTAGATTTGGATATACCAATTCTAACATTATATTTGTAACAACCCGTATTTCGATAACATGATTAAGACGAGAATCAAGGAAGAATTTAATTTTAAATTCTGAATCATGTGAAACGGGCTATGCCATTACGTTCGTCTCGGAAAAATACGCGAAATAGAGTCCGAGTTTTCGAAAATCGGAGTCCGTACGACCAAGATATGGCCTCGCGAAGTTTCACGAAAAATTCCCAAATTAAAGGATACTTAATTAAGTGAAATGGGTTGCGCAGAGAAATATATATATATATTGATATATATAATATATATATATATATAATTGAAAATTAAATAAATAAATATGCAAAAATGTTCAAAACAGCGAATTGGGAGAGGGGAATAACCGAACCGGCCGATTTTTGAGGTCGACCCGAGCCCGCTGGGTCGACTAGGGGTTAATCCAGGGTGTTTGGCTGTCAAACCGTGGGCCGATTCGCTCAAATGCAGATTTTGCATTTGGATGGTTCTCATGGTTCATCTTTAATCTAAAGGCCCTAGATGGTTCCTACACTTGACTTCTTCCCCAAGACATACTTTGGTGGCTTGGATTGAATCTAGGTTTAATCCTATGGCCTAAAACACTTGCCTAATCTATAAATAAGACCCTAACCTATCCTAAATCCTCATTATTCATTCATGCAACTAAACTATGGCAAAATTCCTACTCTCATGGCCTCCACTCAACTATCCTAGCCTCCACTTCATTTCTATGAGAGGTTTCATGATCATGAGAGTATTAGAGAGTCCCTATGTTAGTATGAGAGCTTCTCAAGTTGATTTCAAGGCTAAAGCTTTGATCTTTGTTCATAAAGATGGGGTTTTTATTGATTTGGAGTGTTCATCTTTGGGTTTTTGGGTGATGGCATGCGTAGGCTTCATCACAAGCTTTAGTTTAATCGATTTAGGCCTTCATAGCTATGTAAGCCCTTCCCTACTCTTAGATATTAACTATGAAGTTAAATGTTCATGTTGAAAGTTTGGGTTTGATTAATTGGAATGATGCATGCTATCATGTTATGCAAGTTTATGAAGTCATTATCTTGATCTTATGAGCTAAAAGCCACAACCTTTATGTTGAAATGTTGCATTATGCAACATGAGAATCTTCATAATCATTATGTCAACTTGCATATGAAGTCATAATCCTTATATGATGATATATGCGAGTTTCTAGCCATCATTCCATGTCTTTTGTCACCATGATTCGCTTATGTACCAAGTTTGGGTTGATGCATGTTTTTGAGGCTTAAGAATGTAACATGCAAGCTAATGAACACATTTGTGCCTCATTTGCCACCATGATTAACTTGTGGCTTAATACCCATTTTTGTCATTCCTTTGCCAAGTCTCTTCTTTTAATCCATCACGTTGTTGCGAACGTATATGCTAGTTTAAAAAGCGTTGGGGTCACATTATGGGGAAACATAATGACATGAATATGACTTGGGTAAATGGGTATAAACATGACAACATGTAACGTTAAATATGACATGTGTTTATACTTGAAAACATGACTTGAAATATAACATGGAAGTTGACATGTAAGTATGCATAAAAACATAAGCTTGGGAATTTACCTATTAAGTTAGGTCTACCCATTGGGAATTTACCTATTAAGTTAGGTCTACCCAATTGCTTGAAAACTTGACTATGAACATGACACTAGACTAAACATGAAAGTGGCCAACTCGAGGTTGGGTTGAGTTTGCAACGTAAAACTACCCGGAACCGACCGGCCTAACTAGTAGTTGCAAACAATAGGACCCAATGTGAGAAGTTGGTCATGTTGTGCTTGAACCCGAGGTTAGACCAAGTTGTGGTGTAAAGCTACCCGGAACCGACCGGCTTAACTAGTAACCACAACAAAGTCTAATGTGAGAGGTTGGGGTGCATTAAGTAATTAATGCCACATGATAGGGTTAAGTTAATTTGATTAATGACTCTTAACCAAATATGACATGGGTAAATGGGTTAAGTAAATAGGTTAGGCTAATGATACTTAACAAAACATGACAAGGTTGGGTAGGTTAAGTGATTTGATTTGCCTAATGACGCTTAACCATTTTTTATACGACTAGTGGACGGGGATTAAGTTAACCAACACTTAATCAATCCAACATGATAATTTGGCAAGGTTAAGTAAGTTTTCTTAATGACACTTAACCATACAAGATGATTAGGGGATGGGGTTAAGTAATTTGCACCTAACTAATCCGACACGGTAATTAGATGGGGTTAAGTAATCCACACTTAACTAATCTAAACACGGTAATTCGATGGGGTTAAGTTAAACACTTAACCAATTTAAACTCGGTAATTCAATGAGGTTAAGTAACCAATACTTAACCAACTTAACGTGATAATTTAATGGGGTTAAGCAACTTATACTTAACCAATTATACATAATGATTTGATGGGGTTAAGTAACTTACACTTAACCAATCTAATACGCGGACCTGATAAGGTTAAGTCACAAGACCTTTTTAGAATATACTTAACCATTGTAGTACGATTAGAGGATGGGGTTAAGCCAACCTATACTTAACCAATCCGACTCGATAATTTGATGGGATTAAGATAATCTATGCTTAATCGATCTAGCAAGATAATCCGATAGGATTAAGGTAAGCTAGTACTTGACCAATTTGACTTGATAGGGTTAAGTCATGAGCCTCTGGGTACACTTAACCAACTTGTGGGACTAAGTCTTGAACTTAAATACTTAGCCAATCTTTGACGTGATTCGTGGGCGGGTTAAGTCATGGACTTGAATGATAACACTTAACCCAATAGACAAACCCTAGCTAGAAGAACTAGTTACAAAACCGTGGTTAATCAAGGATAACGGGAAAGGAAGCTAAGTGGTAAACCTTAGTTAAGGGTAACTAAGTAATAATTCTTAGCTAAGGACATAGGACTAATTCTCAAAACGATGAGTAACCTGATACGGTAGGTCATCGCTTAGTATACGAGGGGGAGCAAGTTATCTGACTTGGATAAAAGCTCCAGCGCACTGGGTGCCGAAGTGGAAGCTTCGGGGGACGTGAGGATATTCTTGGGATCCCTCTGTGGGCTGCCAGGTAATTATACTAGGCCCATGAGAGGTTAAGGTCTGCGTTAGAAGGACCAAGAGTATGCCTTGGTTGCTATGCGAGCAACCTAAAGACTGGGATGGATTAGCGTGGAGTCGACGATTCTTGTTTTTGCCCTGGATAGCACATCGCCGACTACCTACCATCTTTAGTCAATCGTGTACGTGCGGAAAGGCAGGGAACCCCCAACAGACCATGTGCTTGCTATCGAGACATGGGTGAGGTTGGCCCGTAGGAAAGTGGGCTATAGTGGGGACGGGGAGTGGTTCTTATACATGATTTTTCTTGGATTGCCTTTCAGTAGTTGAGGGAGGGGTCACGTGGGACCATAGCCACGGGTACAAAAACAGACCTTGATATCTGCATCGGCAGACGATTTAAAGCTCCCGACCGAGTTCCGTATTTCTTGATTTGCCCTGGCACGGAACTCGGATGGCACATTGGGGAACATGTGCATCTAGACATGGAAAACGATTCACGATACATACGTGGGATCAAGGGCGCGGTTGACGGGTGGCGTAATCCCTAGTGGTCCTGGGTGGCCAAAACCCAAACCGAGGCACGGAAACGTTCATTAGGTAGCATAATCCCTAGCGGTCCTAGGTGGCATAAATCCTAAGTGGACGCGCGATAGTTCATGGTAAGGAAACACAACTAGATCAAGAGTTGCAGTCCAAAACAACTTCAAGGATAAACCGTTTACATGGGAAAGCCCGTACAGCCTACGGCAAAGGACTGAACTTATACATGGAAAGAAACATATGAGTTGAATAACCTATATATGCGGCATATTAGGTTGACATGGACCATTACACGACTTTTGAGTAAGGGTCATTCACGGATAACACGTAATACAGTTGGGGTACTAGTACGGTAGGTGCAGAGCAGATGTACAGGATAGATACCATGGGACGTTATACGTGATAGATATCTTGGGGATATTATACTTGATAGAAACCTGACGATGTGATACCTTGTTTTATCTTGACATCGAAATTTATCATGACACCTTAGTTTACCTGAGTTCAGTAGTTCATCCTGTTATTTTGATTTAGCTTATCCATCTTGTTATCATGCTTATGTTCATCTCAGTTTCTCATGTCAGTTAACTTTACTAGTTTTTATACTAATAGTAGATATGGCTTACTCAGTCTTTTTGACTGACCCGTTTTGTTTCGCCTCTTTTCTTCCGTTTCCCCCCAGGTTACAGGGAGGAAATACTGTTGTTTAGTTCGGACTTCTTCTGCTTGAAGGTCATCATGGATGGCTTGGACTTCTCTTGGCTATGGCTACTTTACTGTTTTTACTTGGGGAATAATTTATGAAAAAGTCTTTATGCTTCTTTACTATTGCAAGACAGTTTTTGATGTACTCTGATGTAAAAGGCTTTAGACCTTATGTATTCATGTTTATGAAAGTTCGATTTTACTTCCGCTATTTTATATGTTCTGTCTTGTGATATTTCTGTGCATGTTTACCAATAATGCCCCTCTAAAGCTAGTGCATTCCTTTGCGAGTGACCCTAGCGGAGGCGGGGTGTTACAATATTTGAAAGTGTCGTAAGGAAGTTGGATTTCTTAGAATAAGAAAATCATACTAGTATGTATTGATCAAAGATGATCGGTATCGATCTGATTCTTTAGTGGCAAAGTGTGCCATCTTCCTTCCTTTGATCTTTTGATCCACCGAACTTCAAGCATTTTCTCTTACAAATAATGTTATTTTCTATAATTTTTGATATCTATAGTGCCCATCTTCTTTTCTATAGAACTTCCTTTGAGCTAGTTACCTACCCCTTGAGAAATGGACCCACCTTGATATTAATTTGTATGTCATAGCCCAGAAGCCAATATGGTGCACAATAGGCATTCAATATAGACCTGCCTCCTCTCTACATTGCTCTTCCAATCATGTTTACAAAGTCCTTATTCATTAAATATTCATATAGATGTCTATACTTATTTTAAAGCCGCTCTGAAATAACCCAGAGTTTGATCACCTTATCAAGAATATTTAAATTATTTTAAATATTTAAATATTGATAATTCCAACTAATAATGAAGTGTAATTTAAAAAACAATGGTAGTAAAATTATTTTGGGAAAATTAGTTTGGAAAATATTTCTCTAGAGAAATAGTTACAAAATGACTGAAATTGTTTTATTAATAAAACCGAATTCTATCCATAAGGGTAACGAATGGTTCTGGATACATACACTTAATTTCATAATTTAAGAAGAATATAAAATGAAATGTTATATTTCAAATCTTTTGAAATTTAATGAATTGATGACATCATGAATAAAGAGATCATATTGAATAATTATTTATTGATTTTAATGGAGAATATAGGGATTTAATAATCATTATAATTATTCAAATAAGGGTTTAAATGATAAGAAACCTTTTTAAATATTCTATATAGTGATAACATATCAGTGGTAAACAATTAATATTTGACCAGGAAAAATTGGAAAAATCGATATTGCTTTATCGATAAAATCCAGAATTTTGTAAATAATGAGTAAATATTATTTAATATGGTTTTAATGACTAATTAATCATGTTTGTAATATCTTAAAATATTAAGAAAATTGTTTTTGAGTATTGTTTACTCAAGTTAATATTTCAAGAGAAAACTGGAAATGTGACCGATAAGCGGATTGCAGATTCTCAACAGTTTAACAAAAGGAAGTTGTATAAAGGTAAAACATGTATTTACACAATTATATTTGTATGATAACATAACTATAAAATGTTAATAAAGTGATCAATTAAGCTAAGAATATATAATAAAAGGTAAGTAATAAGGACAAAAAGAACTTACTTTCATTAAAATAATCCCATACCCTAACTCTTACATAATTAAACCACACTCATTACACATACACCACACTAACCTTCCACATTGAGGTGACATGAAAAAGGGGTTCGACTGAAATAGAGGAATAGAAGGGGAGGGTTTTTCGACATTTTTGCACCTATTATTTTAGTCTTAATAATTTTCTATAATTACCCACCCATTTCACTTCAATTCTCCACACCATTTCATCTTTTCTTCCTCTTTAATGACTTCTAAACTTTAGCCTAAACATAAAAAATAACTAGGAAATAACTCACTACTCAAATGAGTATCCAAAGATGTCGAAACTATCACTGAATGTCTTCTAATCCACATTCAAAAGCCACCACCATCCAATGAAAACCATAAGACCAAAATACCACCTCCAACCACCTTAAGCCATGAGAAAGGGGGAATACATAGAGGAGAAGGATCTTAGGAAAAAGAAGATAATACAAGTAGCTTTGGTACGATCGAAGCGGAGCTATAGTGAATTTTATGAACGTATAAGATCGATGAAGTTGAGAAATTAAACTATAAAATGACCTTAACTATACACAAGTAAAATGACTCCTATGTATGTTAAATATTTCTCATGAATTCTATGATCAATGTTCATCAAATTTGGATGCTTATATGTTTGATTGTATGGATGTTTAACAAGTTATGTTAAATACACGTCAATAAACACAAAGGAAACCTCTTTCCTTGTATTAAATGGAATGATGAAAAATGGATCGTTAAACTTTTAAAAATGATTTGAAATATTTTAGAAATAATTTCTAAAACACCTCCAAATGTATAAATGAAATTAAAAAAGAATGTTAATTATCAAGAAATTTTAGTGTGTAGCGAAATGGTAATTCACGATCTCACTCGTTAAAAAATGAATCTTTTATATATGGAAAAATATAAATTCAAACTCTTTGAAATAAGGTTTTTTCCCAAATCCTTATAACCATTGCTTTTCAATGAATCGATAAAATTAATATTTCGTTAGGTAGATTTTGAAATATGACCAAAGCAAGATTTGGAAAACATCGAAGTTTTGTTGTTCGAAATCCTTTAAATGTGATTGTTTAAAATTGAGATTTTTACCCTTTTAAAAATAAAAATAAAAATAATTATTATAAATCTTTTAAAATGTTTTAAAAGTGGTTTAAGTTGATTTTATGAATCTTCTATTGATAGAAAAGTCGTTTTATTGGAATAAGCTAAAATGACACTTTTTGCAACGCTTTTCCAGTAGTAATAAAATTTGAATTTAAACTCTACGAATCTTTTCCAGATCTCTTATGAAAGTTTTCAAATGATTAAATACATGTTTTAAAGATCATTTAAAAGTTTTATAACTTATTCAAAAGAATCTTAATGATTGAATTAATTCAAATAAGTAATGATTTAATCTTGGCTCTAAAAATTCAGTATGTAAACCAGATTTTTCTATTTTTGAGATCCCAATGTGGGTATTTAACTAAGGAGATGTTCAGGAGTAATCAATCCCCTGGTTTACTTGGCTTTTCCTTGGACGAGGGGTAAATAAAGTGGAAATGTCAGAAATGAGCTAAGTATAAAAGATCAAAGATCTCTAGATAAATGAATCAAATTTCTTAGAGATGATCGTATTGTATTTGGTATCGAATTCCACGGAGAGAATCCTTACTATCCAAAGAATTTAAAAGATGTTTACTCCATTATTCAATGGATAGTCGGGTTTGAACAAAGGAATTGATATCGAGTAAAATAAATGTGATTTCTTCGGATCTATTAACTAAAACGAACCAACCATCCAAATGATTTAATGAATGAGGTTTAATAATTCCATAAATACACCTGAAGAATATTTGAAATGTATACGTCCTTAAAAGATGTTTTATGAAGTATTGAAATAATAAATAAAGAACACCCAACATTTAATACTATTTAGGGCTATCAACGGATACTTTCGGATGTGGATAGTGCCATATCCGTATCCGCATCCGAAACCATTTTCGGATATCCGCATTTGCGGATACGGACGGATATCAGATAATTATCCGCTCCGCCAAAGATCGATAAATCAATAAACATAAATGAATTCTTTTAGCTTAATATTAAGCTTTTTCGACCTAATTGATTACTAAAGTGCTAAAAATAAATAAATATGATGATAATATATAATTTTGAGCAATTAACATGCATTTAGTAAACTTTTAATTTTGCAAATAATAAATGAGTATATTTAATTATGTTAAAATACACATAATTTAAGCTGTAATCACGAAAAAATAACGGATGGATAATTTTCGGATGTAGATTGCCTATATCCGCTTTCCCGGATATCGGATATTTATCCTCTTTTTGGATGCGGATGCGGACGGATATCGAATTTTTCGTGTATCCCTTGAAATCCCTAATACTATTTAAATAATACTTTTACGATGATTGATCAGAAGAGACAGCGATCAAATTTTGGGTGATTCCTATTTGAAAACCACTTCTAGTTAATTGATGGTTCAAAAGAAAGAATGACGGATGAGCAATGATGAATGAACAAGAACAATCAAAACTAAGTGTAGGGAAGCTATCAGTGAGCCTTGAGGGAATTTTCCTATATTTTGAAAGGACAACGTCTGCATTCAGATCTTTGATGCAAGGGCTACTTGGAGTTAGATCACACGACCTAATGAAAAGTAGTGCCTTCAGGTTTTCCAAACCTAGGATAACTTGTATAGACGAATGTTTGACGTTGCAGTTTAAATATGCATATATTGATTTCCATGAATGTACATCGGTTTAGTGGTGTGGGATGTAACTCTCCTGCACTATATACACTATTCTCTATGGCGTACGAGCTCAGAGGTTGTACATTAGTGGAAAACAATTGCGTGCATTAGATGTGGCATCGCGACATTCATAGTGAAGAATGTGCTTGACGAAAGGTAATTGTGATCTTTAGCCTCAACACTGGTTAATGGAAGAACCAAGGTCATCATTTGGCTATATCTGTTGCGCCCATCAGAACATGATCATTACCTTTCTAGATTACTCATTATATGTCGAGTATGTGGTGTATGTTAGGATCCCGGAATAGGTGGGGTAAGACCAGGGTGATGTCATATTTGGAACAATGCACCACCTTCAGGTCTGTTTAGCTCGACTGATCTTACCTAGAGAAAAGGGCAGAATTGCCAGAAAGTATGGGTTGCTCTATGTGCATTCCTCTAGAAATGCAATGTACGGAAGGCAGTCCCTTACCTTGCCACTGTATAGAAATCCACCTCACTAAGAGCTACATATTTTATTGTATAGCCCCAAAAGTAGGGGTGCAAAATTTAATCAATGTAACAATTTCACATATTTCTATAATTTATTTTAATGGGTTTTAGCTCTCAAGTCATCAAAGATAATATTAAACATTTTCGATGTATAAAGATTTAGTTACCACACGGTAAAAACCTGTGCCATGATTAAGGTGGTTGTGGATTTAATGGGATACCCTTTATTTCCTAATGGCGAATTTAAGTTTCACACACTAGTCCTATAACTGAACTGAAGTTGATTTTTCCTTAAACTCTTGGTGCCCCTATTTTCTCTGGACAACCTAGTAGCTCGAGTTTTGGTTGGATCAATCAGATGGATCTTAGAGCTGAAGAATCTGAAAATAAACAACTTTTCTTAGTTTCTTTCACCGTTTGTAAGGACGGGGTCTATAACTATCCAGGCTAATAAAATTTCACTTTAATAAGTAACATTAAAAGTTTTCGTTTTAATGATTTTTATGATGATAATTTATAAATTTTCCACTATGCAAGATTCTGATATTTCTACTTTCTTACCACAAACAACTCGTTTCCCCGACACTTGGTTTTGCAGAATGTGAATACCATAGATGTATTAGTTTCTATTTTCGAGGGTCGAGGAAGCGGGTAATTTCTGTTGGTATCATATCAATGGTTTATTTATTACCAAGGTCTGATTATCATTTGGCGATCATACTATATGAATTTTAGTTGGTACCTATGCTTAGGTTGAGAGAACACCTAAGTCCAATATGATAAAAGACTCGTTAAAGATAGGATTAGTAATACCCTAGGCTGAGTAACTCATTAAAGATAAGATTAGAATTATCCTAGAATGATTTGAGACCGTTCGACTGCGTATTTTTTAAAATAGATGATCTTTATTTAAATTGTCCCTCCAAAATTAGGAATATTTTTTGAAAAGAATGACCCGTAAAAATGATAAACATCGTGAATTTACCCTTCTTTGATATTAGAATAAGATACAGATTTTATTATTGATAGTTGTCCTTTGTCTTGGTAGAATCCTGATGGAAGAAAGATCTACAAAGGTAAGCCAAAGGGAAATGAACCAATCGAGATCTCTAGTGATAGTAATAGGCATCCTAGCCTTCCTTTCTCCCACTTTAGTTGGTAAAACATGCCACCAACCATGTGGGTCATTTATCGAGAGGACATGAGCTCATCATCCTATCTAGTGATGAGGAACCGACACCGATCATTGAGATCGAAGAGTTAATACCCGCAGAAGTACAAGAGAGGACACATCGAATAACTTATGGAGAAAGGAAGAAGAATAAGAGGAGGATGAAGTCGATCTCAAGAGCTAAAATTTGCATACTATAACCTATGGATGGACGACATCGCTGGAGATGACATAAAGAGTAGTTAATGGAGCAACATCGTTCGGTCAGTGGATAGTAACGCGGTCAAATGGTAGGATCAGATGGAGGTTGGTGAAGCAAAAGAGGAACCCTAAAGAACTAGTCCTAGGACTGGAAGATATAGAAGAAGAAGGAAACATAATGGCCATAGATTCATGGCCATTAGACATAGAAAATCCACCCTATGAAGAAGAGGATGGAAATGAGGCTGACGACGAAGAAAAGGAAGATGATGAGGATCTAGACACATCCTATAAGATAGACATTTGGTATGGAAGAAACTCCTCCGATACTAATGAATAGGACATCGATTTCCATTTCGATCCTTGTATCAGTAGGCACTAGTTGTGTATCTTTTCTAGTAGGAACTATGTACTATTGTATCCGTAATGATTAAATGATATAGTAAGAAGTTTGTGTTAATAAAAAAAACTTTTATGGTTATATACTTTACACTAATCCCGCCCTAAACAAATATAAGAAATCGAGAGATAACTTCCGCCAAAGTTAACATAAGCTTTAAAATTTGGTTTTGAACGTTCAAACTAAGTAAAGCTGTAACATCTCATTTGAATCAAATGAATACGTTACTACTATCCAATGATTGAAAACATAGGAACGTTTTAGTAAGTTCTAGTTAGTATTAGTAAGTTTCACTAGTAGATTAAGTTTTATAAAGATATAAACGAACATTTAATGAATGACTAAGTTTTACAATTGATTTCTAAGTGTTTTAACTT
The DNA here is from genome assembly GCA_030737875.1 of Allium sativum. NCBI lineage: Eukaryota > Viridiplantae > Streptophyta > Magnoliopsida > Asparagales > Amaryllidaceae > Allium > Allium sativum. The sequence goes on along the minus strand of CM060913.1, from coordinate 469,341,070 downwards.
AACAAAGATATTATAGTAGAGATTTATCAAGTCACTAACAAATGAGTTTTTAATAAATGATTTGAAATGGCTTAATAAACTAGCTCTAAATGATGTAATTTATAATCAAAGAAGGAATATATTTTATTAGAGAGAAAATTCCAAGACTTAACATGTTTTAAGAAGAGAATGTTGATAATATTCTAATTAGACTTAGACTGAATTTTGAATGTGGAACTTGTATTATCGTATGAATTTGGAAGGTGTTACCATTGTTAGTCGACGGATAATATATGTGGAATTTGGGGATTGGTATTATGTATGATCATCATTCTCATTTAATATCGTATTTGTGTTTAATACCAATAGCTTTGGATTTTCTAATAAACGATGTATACCACAACATTGTTTTGACCCACCTATGATTTATGACTATAGCTTTGAGTTGAGAGTAGATATGTTTTCAAGGTTTCATTTGGTAACAAGAGGATTTCGCACGGTTCATTTAGTTTCCTTTAGTATCACGTTCCTTAAATAAATAATCTTGAAAAATGATTTTCAAAGGAATATGTAATCATATAGAATATTTAGTATCAAACATTTGGAATAAATGTTGATTTTGAATAGGCAAAGTGTTTATCTTTGCATAAGTAAAAAAGATTAATAAGTAACTTGGTACAATTTCAACAATTGAATGTACTGAGATTTTCGATGATTTTTGATAGAAGAAAACCTTGAAATTGTTTTTGAACTTAACATAATGATAGTGAAGATATGAGGTCGAGTTTATGTAACACTTGATAATAAGTTAAACCTACTAATTAGGAAAATGAAGCTAATATTTATATATGCTCGTAAGAGGTAATGGACCATTATGCAAGTATGAACATGATTGTATGCAAACTTGAAGAAATGACACAATATTTGAAAATGATATAGATATCGACAGTCAGGATACTGATAATATAAACATATAAGTATACGTAGATCGTTTTATTCGCATCTTGGTCTGGGTTCGAGTATGGAACTTGAGGTCTTTACCTCGTTCCGAAAGAGAATTTACCTTTTAATGTTTGACAGTAAGTGCTGATTAGGCTTTATGATTGAACACTTAAATTTTCTGTAACCATCCAAAATTTTGGCGATAATAAATTATTTAATTTGATTTCTAAAAATGAAATTTTACCATGAAATCTGCACCATTGCGTCCGTTATAAAATTTTGGTCAACTTTCATGTTTGGAACTTTGTGAACAGAGTCTGTATGAAAATGTTTCAGATGAAACATGAAAACGGACAGAAATAAATATACAAGAATTTATAAATAATAAATATCATTTATCACATGCCATCATTTGGAAGTTTCGACACACAGCGGTTGACTCTAGGGTCGACCAGGGGTCGACCCCTCTGGTCGAAAACTGCTAGTGATGGCTAAATTTTCAAAGGTATTTTTACTTTAAAGTTTTGTATAAATGGATAGATCTTTATAAAACTGAATCTAACAATCTAGGGTCATTTATATGCTTATAAATAAAGGGCTAAACCCCCATTCTCTTATTCATATTTTTTGGAGGCAGTAGCGAAGCTCTGCCATTTCCAATAATTTCTTCTAAAACATAAATTATGAACATATACAAATAAAATTAACAAGAATTGAAGAGATTTGATTCAGATCTATCAAAAAGAGGTAGTTCTACACTTAGGTAATTTATATTATTGACTTTCCTTCTTCTTTTTCCTATTCTTCTTTCAGATTTACAAATATAAATCTGTGTTTGTGTAAAAACCCGTAACTTCCCCGTGAAGGAAAGCGTCGGATAGTTTGAGAACACGCCACAACAGAATGCATACAACAGAACGTTTCATTGTATATTACAACAATGCATCAGAACACAAGAACATACAGAGTATGAATAAATATTACACAGAAATATCAGAGATTTAAATTACATTTAAATACATAGCAGCGGAAAATAATACAATACACAACTAGAAGTAGATATACGCATACAAAGCTTTCCGGATATCGTTCCAGCTGTAAACCAGGATCCTGTGAATATAAATCTGCAAAACCAAAACTACTAGCTGCCCGTGTCAAAATAAGGGCACCCAGAGTTTAGGTTAAAACAATAAACTCCAGGTCAGTCATGGGACTGGTGTGAGAACTAAAACAGTTAATCTTTATTTTTAAAGTTAGGTAAATCAAGGGACCACGCCGTATAACACGGAACAGGTTTCCTCCCAAGAATACCAGTGCATAAAACCAACAGCGCAATGCTAAATAAAGGAAAATGAAGCTAGTATAAGACCCATGTCCTATCACACAATGCAACGCAAGCCGGAGGATAGGGTTTTTACCTTATAATAGCCAAGAATGTTTGATACGTTTAAAAGAAATCATTTGATACTATTATAAGTGTATAGTGTATAAAACAACTTCAAATCATAAGTATCAATCATAGGCGGCATGAATGCCCCATACCACTATGTCGCCATATATAGGTTATACAATCAAAATCGCAAAGTCACGTATTTGGAAATTGGATTTCCATCTATGAACCGAGGCCAGGGATCGTCCTCAACCGATTCGAGACAATCTAGCCCATGTCTCCGGAACAGCCGCAACTGCCCCTTGGAGCGACAGGGTCGGTCCACCGATGTGGATTATTATGCCTGAACACTACGTTTCCCTGCCTTTTGGGGCATAAATGAGCCAACGAATGACTCCATCGGACCCGGATCGTCCGATCAAACCGAGGCGCCTCGCAACAGCAACAACCACACAGGTGAAAAGTATATAAATGTCAGGGCTGGTAGGTCACTGACACCACCCTAGCTAGAAAGAAACGCATGCCCTCCCTGAGGTCCTCTCCTGTTTTTGGTTCACAACCGGGGTGCGAAACTCGCGAAGTAAACGTTACACAAAGCTACGCCACAAAGGCCGTGCTTTGATCATCACCACAAGACTTTGCTTTTCAACAGAAGCCTCGATCAATTGCCACTTAGGCATGCCACACAGGCAATTCACTCCATGCGTTTGATATCCATCAATATATAACCCCTGAGCTCGTACGTCTCAGAGAAGGGCGTTAAGCAAAAGAATAAATTCTCCGCCGCCAAACAGATATATATTTAATAGAGATCAATCACATGGACTAAAATCCAATGTCAGACACACAGTCCATTTACAAGTCCGTTCTGGGTCTGAACGAAACCGGAGGCACCTAGTACCCCGCATATCCATCGATCTCCAAGTACGTCTGGACGATCACCAACTGTTTCCATCTGTGTACAGCCCAATCAAGATCATCAGTAATCACCCAAACGACGTGAAGACCTCTGGTCTTCGACCATCGTCTTCATCTTTGACTTATCGTCGTATCAGTTATTCAGAATGGGATAAACCCGGTCTTTCCGAATAACTCGCGTATATTTTAAATAAGTGTTACACAAACACAACATACGCCTCATTCCAATTCATCAGTCATTAACTGTAAATTAATCAAGAGAATAATTCCCCAAATATTAACCCCGAAGGCCGAAACCAACATCAGGTCAATATCCAGAAAACCATTCTGCTTAGCTAACCGACAGTTAGTTTCTAAATTTCACATTCATAGGGAAAGGTTCCCATTAATTTTATCCAAGATAAATTTCTTGAATTTATTCTTTAATCTATATTTTGAATATCAATTCAAACTAGTCGGGATTAGCGAACCTTACCGAAGTAATCATTTGTTTTAATTTCCCAATCCCAACCTATTCATCCCATGAAGTAAAACGGGTCTTACTTCATATCTAACACCACGGTGTTATCAGTAAATTCAATTACCATTTCACGTTCAAATCTAATTAAAGATTTAACTATCGCCTGGAGTAAAACTGGTGATACTCCATTCTCGATTATTTCAATCTAATTAAAGATTCATTAAAACTCCACTTAGTTTTAATCGTTAACTGGGTTAAAGAATCCGTGTCATTTAAAAACACGGTTCACGGTAAACCCAAAATCACCTTCCATCAATTATCGGGTTAAAGAACGAGTGTTATTTAAAACACTGTTCACGATAAACCCAAAAATCAATATCAATTCAACTGCAATTAAATATTATTTAATTGGTACACTTCATTAAATCTAAATAAAAAGATTTAATCTTTTCTTAACTGGGTTCAAGAACAGTGTTAGTGAAGACACCATTCACGACAAACCCAAATCACATTTGATATTAAATACAAGGCTCTGAATAGAAAATATATCGGCTTATATTCAATATCAAATTCTACGATTAACAAATGCCGTATTGGAAATAACGATATAAATATATATATCTTTCAAATTTCCATAACAACATCCGTATAATCACGAATTCCAACATCGAAATATTCTGAAGACAATTTCGATTCAAATCCACTCCAATGCAATCATTGGAAATTCTGGTTATTTTTAAAACCCTTTTCAAATTCAATTTATTTATTTAAAAATAAATAGAATTATAATTCTAGTTCAAAACTAGTTCATTTCGATAAAAAATTATTTTTATCTTCTCAAATATGGAGTTTTTCATTCCAATTCTTTCTAAATCATTTCTTATGATTTTACACAAATTATTACTATTTTTAATAATTTTATCAAGGCCCGTACAGTCGATTTCCATCAATGGCCATCGAACTGCACTTACAGCGACCTTTTTCAAATTTGATTTGGACATAATTCCAAATCCAACCGTTAGATTTCAAATTTCTAATATTCGTTAGAAAGCTCTTTTCGATACGAACCCAACGGTTCCGGTTTTAGGAGAATCCGACGGTCGGATCTCCCGCAATATCCGTTCGAAGTCAATGGTCGAAATTCGCGAACTGCCGCGGCGCGGCGCGTTCTATTCAGGCCATTATATTATATATATAATATATATTTCGTCGATTTCTATTTAAAACGAATTATATAAATAGTTTTGAATTCGTTTCAAAAACATTTTCAACTTCCATTTCAATTCAAATCAAAATTGAATTCTTCTTTATAAATTCGTTTTAAAATTCATTCCTATTCAATTCAAATTTCAATTCATTTTGAATTCATTTCAATTCGCTTTCAATTCAATTTGAATTCGTTTTCAATTCATTTCGAAATCGTTTTCAATTCAATTCATTTCGAAATCGTTATATATTCAATTCATTTCGAAATCGTTATATATTCAATTCATTTCGAAATCGTTATATATTCAATTCATTTCGAAATCGTTATATACTCAATTCATTTCGAAATCGTTATATATTCAATTCATTTTGAAATCGTTATATATTCAATTCATTTCGAAATCGTTATATATTCAATTCATTTCGAAATCGTTATATATTCAATTCATTTCGAAATCGTTATATATTCAATTCATTTCGAAATCGTTATATATTCAATTCATTTTGAAATCGTTATATATTCAATTCATTTCGAAATCGTTATATATTCAATTCATTTCGAAATCGTTATATATTCAATTCATTTCGAAATGAATAAAATCGATATAAATATCGTTCACGTCAAAATGGCGTCAATCTAACTAACACGGCTTCATATATTTCTATTTTCAAATATTCTATTCAATAAATGAATATTTATTTTTGTCAACACACGACTAATCTCAACGAATGAGTACTGTCCACGTGTGACAATTTTTGTTAAATTATTTCGTTCAACACATGACTAATCTCAACGGATGAGTACAGTCAACACATGAACCTTTATTTTATATTGATAAAGATGCAAATTTTATTATTAAAATATTTCGTTCAACACATGACTAATCTCAACGGATGAGTACAGTCAACACATGAACTTTTATTTTATAATATTCTTTATTTTCTAAATTGGAATGAGGCCCAATCAATCACCATATAAAATTAATTATATGGATTTTCATACAACACATGTATATAATAGCATTGAAAAATAATCAACCATCAACCAAAGTGCACTACACTGTATAAGCATCAAATATAGATATCTAACGCTTATAACAGCCTGTCAATCGATCGATCGACATATTTAATCAATCAGGATGAGTGAACTTCAAATTTCATCCCAACACCCGTGTGGGGTTTCAAATCAACAAACACAGATTTTATTTGTGCAGTTGGGCGATGTGTAAAATTTATCGTCCCAATCAATGTCCTTCAAATAGGTGTGCATAAACAAACCGTCCGGTTTGTAAATGAATATTTATTTATTCACATTCACTATATTCATATTCACGTTAAAAATTATATATTTTTAACGATAAAACATTTTATTCAACCTATGAAAATATTCTACTCAGTTCATTTATTCAATAAAATGATATTTTTATTTTCTAACATATTTTAGAAAATTTCGGCGGCATAACGGCACGATACTAGAAACGGGACGAGGCCTAGTCTTATCCCCGGTCTAGTGAAGGCCCACGCCATTCACACATCAATCAAATTCACCAAACAACCAAATTCAAATCAAATAATCTGACTAATCTATGCAACCAAACAAACAAGTCCATGGTCTGTGGACGATTGTGTCGGGTGCTACTAAGCACCGTCTGCATCCTAGTATATATATATATATATAACTAGAAAAATAAATTGAAAGGTGAGAAGTTCTCACTGAAAGCTATCCAATCATCTTGACTCTTCTTTTATAGAAATCTTCGCCAATCTCGCCTTTTGTCGCTTTCGTTGCCCGTATTCACTACATATGTAAAAATCGAATTTTTACTTCGCTATTAAATATATAAAAATCGAATTTTTATTATGCTATTCAATATATAAAAATCGAATTTTCACATCGATGTTCATATCGTAAAGATTATATTTTTATCACGCCATTCTTCATATAAAGATTTCGCCTTTTCAATTTCATCACTATAAAAATCACATTTTTATTTTGCTACCTATATAAAGATGATATTTTTAATATTCCTATTATGTAAAAATTATATTTTTACTTCTCTACATAAACAAAAATCATATTTTTATATCATCTATATAGTAAAGACTATATTTTTAATACTTTTAAAAATATAAAAATCATATTTTTATTCTTATAAAAATATAAAAATCATATTTTTACTTCGATGTTCAATATTTAAAAATCACATTTTAACTATATAAAAATTCAAACTTTTCTATGTAATTTTCTATATATAGATCTGATCTTTGCTACTGATAAAAATCATGTCTTTCGATATTTTCAAAATCTGGTTTTAAAACAACTTTATTTCTATTTAAAAATTCCGCCTTTCCACTTTTAAAATTCTCCTCCTTTCACTTTTAAAGAACTCGCCCTTTCATTTTTAAAGAACTCGCCTTTTCACTTTTAAAAATCTTATTTTTATAACTTCATCTTCGTGTTAAAAATCACTACTTTATCATATTAAGAATCAATTCTTTTTAGTTTTAAAATTCATATCTTCTTGTTTATAAAATTAAATAGAAAATTGATTTTATGAACTAAAACCGATAATGAAAAAAAAAAAATCAAATTTCTAAAGTAAAATGCTAAAAGGAAAACTCACAGTATACGGCGAGGTGGCGGGGGCTTGTCCATGTCATCGCAGGGGGTAGGGGGCGCGTCGGAGTGCGGTCAGGCGGGTGGAGGCGTTGGAGGCGGTGGAGGGATCTAGGGCAGAGCGCAGGTTCAATTCGGGAAGAGGAGAGAGAGAGCGTGCGAGTAGAGGGTTGAACGGAGGGGGAGGCGATGTGGAGATCGCCTGAGGCAAGGGGGAAGAAGCAGCGGCGCTCCGCTGAACGGAGGAGGCGCGCGACGAGGCCAAAGGGGGCGACGGGCGATTTAGGGCACGACTTTTCTGATTGGAGAAAATGAAGAGAGAGAAGAGGGAAAAGAAAAGGGGGGGGGGCAATATATATAATTTAATTTAATTATTCTCCACCAAAAGTTGACTTTTTATTTCGACCACGAAACGAGGCCCACCGCCTGTCGTCTATAGCGTTTTACCCACATTCCGAACACAATGGGATATGTATCGCAGGCTGATTCGATCGTTACGATCAGTTTCCGTTGAATTTACATTTAAATCATTATATTGAATTTTAAACGTACATTTCATTTTACAGGGGTCACATACTAACTAGAAAAATTCCAGAAAAATATTTTCTAGCTTCGTATTGACGATACGGTCCTAACAAAACTAGTTTCGTTGAATTCTGAGGCCGTTAGAAAAATGGCCATTTTCCAGTCGATTAAAATCAACTGAAACTGGTCAAACGCGTTTTCCTTTGCCACGCTCACATATTGATTCGAAAAATTATGAAATTTGAAACCTAGCAATAATTTGACATCACGGACTCAACAAAACTGGTTTCGTCGAAATCCGAGGTCGTTTGCAAAATGTCTATTTTTAAGGGCCTGAATTCCATAGCGACTATTCAGAATTTTCAACTGGGCATATCTTTTGATTCCCGCTATGAAATTTTGATTTTTTGGATTCGTTGGAAAGATATTATCAATTAGATCCTATTGTTTCTGGTTTCACTAAAATCCGGATTGTTTTGCACCCGGTACATTCATTTGAAGTTTGAAATCAAATTATCGAACTACCGCGCCATTTTCAATTCTATTTATAATTATATATAAATATTTATTTTCTAACGACGACGTATATAATATATACGTTCTAAATATATTCAAAATAAATTTCTCGTCGATATTATTTAAAATAATTCATTTTAAATAATCAAAATTCGCCAAAATTGCCAAAATAAAAATTTTAAACTGGTCCAGATTTTCGGGTTGTTACAATCTTCCCCACTTAAAACTTTTCGTCCCCGAAAAGGAACAAAGTCGAAAGTGGTTTGATTAATCAACTCTACGTTCGATCCGGTTTTCATTCTCCAACTTTTTAGTTTCTGAGAATTTCAAATTCTTCAAAAATTTGGCTAACACCCTAAATTTTCGAAAAATTTCGCCATAACCTCCCCTGCACCGGGAGCATCGGGGAATTTCAAATAGCTTCCCCGGTCCTTCAGATCTCAAAAAGAAAAAGTAAAAGCCAAGCGGCTAGCCAATAGGCTCATAAAATCATCATCATCCAAACAAAACAGTAAATTATGTAGTAAACATGTACCTATTTGTCGGGCAAACAAATTTTATTCTCTGCTCTAGCCTCCTTGCTATGACCTGTTCAATGTAAGTATATGTATATGCAAGCAAATGCAACCAATTTTCAATATAATTCAATATTTGATTCAATTAGGCTAAATGGTTCAAAATTATCAAACAAATGAACAAACAACACAAACATCAATCAATTAGTGAATTAGAGTTTCAAATTCATAAATTTGATACATATACAGAAAATCATGTTTTTGATGCCAATTCACAACAATGTGTTCTAACTATATTAGTTTTGGTTCTCACACCAGTCTAATGGAAATATATAGAAAACACACCTTCGAAACACGAACATAAATACTGATGATGCACGTGCTATCATCAGTACCATCTCCGGGCGACTAGAGTGTGATTCTATATCTATCCAATATATTAAGACTTCGAATATACGTTCATGACGCGTATATGCAAAACCTTTATATACCGGATTGCCCAATTCAAAATAAATAAATAATCAAATACGTATAAAGCGATTTGAATTTCAAAACAAAATTGTTTTCCATTTGGAAAATATACTCTTCACACTCGCTCTAGGATACTACTGATCCTATCTCTAACGAGTCATTCTAATTGGATATTACTAATCCAATATCTGATGAATTCTTTCGTATGGTTCTAATGTGTCTTGTTCTCGAGCTCTGTAAACCAAAGCTCTGATACCAACTGTAAAAACACGTAACTTCCCCGTGAAGGAAAGCGTCGGATAGTTTGAGAACACGCCACAACAGAATGCATACAAAAGAACGTTTCATTGTATATTACAACAATGCATCAGAACACAAGAACATACAGAGTATGAATAAATATTACACAGAAATATCAGAGATTTAAATTACATTTAAATACATAGCAGCGGAAAATAATACAATACACAACTAGAAGTAGATATACGGATACAAAGCTTTCCGGATATCGTTCCAGCTGTAAACCAGGATCCTGTGAATATAAATCTGCAAAACCAAAACTACTAGCTGCCCGTGTCAAAATAAGGGCACCCAGAGTTTAGGTTAAAACAATAAACTCCAGGTCAGTCATGGGACTGGTGTGAGAACTAAAACAGTTAATCTTTATTTTTAAAGTAAGGTAAATCAAGGGACCACGCCGTATAACACGGAACAGGTTTCCTCCCAAGAATACCAGTGCATAAAACCAACAGCGCAATGCTAAATAAAGGAAAATGAAGCTAGTATAAGACCCATGTCCTATCACACAATGCAACGCAAGCCGGAGGATAGGGTTTTTACCTTATAATAGCCAAGAATGTTTGATACGTTTAAAAGAAATCATTTGATACTATTATAAGTGTATAGTGTATAAAACAACTTCAAATCATAAGTATCAATCATAGGCGGCATGAATGCCCCATACCACTATGTCGCCATATATAGGTTATACAATCAAAATCGCAAAGTCACGTATTTGGAAATTGGATTTCCATCTATGAACCGAGGCCAGGGATCGTCCTCAACCGATTCGAGACAATCTAGCCCATGTCTCCGGAACAGCCGCAACTGCCCCTTGGAGCGACAGGGCCGGTCCACCGATGTGGATTATTATGCCTGAACACTACGTTTCCCTGCCTTTTGGGGCATAAATGAGCCAACGAATGACTCCATCGGACCCGGATCGTCCGATCAAACCGAGGCGCCTCGCAACAGCAACAACCACACAGGTGAAAAGTATATAAATGTCAGGGCTGGTAGGTCACTGACACCACCCTAGCTAGAAAGAAACGCATGCCCTCCCTGAGGTCCTCTCCTGTTTTTGGTTCACAACCGGGGTGCGAAACTCGCGAAGTAAACGTTACACAAAGCTACGCCACAAAGGCCGTGCTTTGATCATCACCACAAGACTTTGCTTTTCAACAGAAGCCTCGATCAATTGCCACTTAGGCATGCCACACAGGCAATTCACTCCATGCGTTTGATATCCATCAATATATAACCCCTGAGCTCGTACGTCTCAGAGAAGGGCGTTAAGCAAAAGAATAAATTCTCCGCCGCCAAACAGATATATATTTAATAGAGATCAATCACATGGACTAAAATCCAATGTCAGACACACAGTCCATTTACAAGTCCGTTCTGGGTCTGAACGAAACCGGAGGCACCTAGTACCCCGCATATCCATCGATCTCCAAGTACGTCTGGACGATCACCAACTGTTTCCATCTGTGTACAGCCCAATCAAGATCATCAGTAATCACCCAAACGACGTGAAGACCTCTGGTCTTCGACCATCGTCTTCATCTTCGACTTATCGTCGTATCAGTTATTCAGAATGGGATAAACCCGGTCTTTCCGAATAACTCGCGTATATTTTAAATAAGTGTTACACAAACACAACATACGCCTCATTCCAATTCATCAGTCATTAACTGTAAATTAATCAAGAGAATAATTCCCCAAATATTAACCCCGAAGGCCGAAACCAACATCAGGTCAATATCCAGAAAACCATTCTGCTTAGCTAACCGACAGTTAGTTTCTAAATTTCACATTCATAGGGAAAGGTTCCCATTAATTTTATCCAAGATAAATTTCTTGAATTTATTCTTTAATCTATATTTTGAATATCAATTCAAACTAGTCGGGATTAGCGAACCTTACCGAAGTAATCATTTGTTTTAATTTCCCAATCCCAACCTATTCATCCCATGAAGTAAAACGGGTCTTACTTCATATCTAACACCACGGTGTTATCGGTAAATTCAATTACCATTTCACGTTCAAATCTAATTAAAGATTTAACTATCGCCTGGAGTAAAACTGGTGATACTCCATTCTTGATTATTTCAATCTAATTAAAGATTCATTAAAACTCCACTTAGTTTTAATCGTTAACTGGGTTAAAGAATCCGTGTCATTTAAAAACACGGTTCACGGTAAACCCAAAATCACCTTCCATCAATTATCGGGTTAAAGAACGAGTGTTATTTAAAACACTGTTCACGATAAACCCAAAAATCAATATCAATTCAACTACAATTAAATATTATTTAATTGGTACACTTCATTAAATCTAAATAAAAAGATTTAATCTTTTCTTAACTGGGTTCAAGAACAGTGTTAGTGAAGACACCATTCACGACAAACCCAAATCACATTTGATATTAAATACAAGGCTCTGAATAGAAAATATATCGGCTTATATTCAATATCAAATTCTACGATTAACAAATGCCGTATTGGAAATAACGATATAAATATATATATCTTTCAAATTTCCATAACAACATCCGTATAATCACGAATTCCAACATCGAAATATTCCGAAGACAATTTCGATTCAAATCCACTCCAATGCAATCATTGGAAATTCTGGTTATTTTTAAAACCCTTTTCAAATTCAATTTATTTATTTAAAAATAAATAGAATTATAATTCTAGTTCAAAACTAGTTCATTTCGATAAAAAATTATTTTTATCTTCTCAAATATGGAGTTTTTCATTCCAATTCTTTCTAAATCATTTCTTTTGATTTTACACAAATTATTACTATTTTTAATAATTTTATCAAGGCCCGTACAGTCGATTTCCATCAATGGCCATCGAACTGCACTTACAGCGACCTTTTTCAAATTTGATTTGGACATAATTCCAAATCCAACCGTTAGATTTCAAATTTCTAATATTCGTTAGAAAGCTCTTTTCGATACGAACCCAACGGTTCCGGTTTTAGGAGAATCCGACGGTCGGATCTCCCGCAATATCCGTTCGAAGTCAATGGTCGAAATTCGCGAACTGCCGCGGCGCGGCGCGTTCTATTCAGGCCATTATATTATATATATAATATATATTTCGTCGATTTCTATTTAAAACGAATTATATAAATAGTTTTGAATTCGTTTCAAAAACATTTTCAACTTCCATTTCAATTCAAATCAAAATTGAATTCTTCTTTATAAATTCGTTTTAAAATTCATTCCTATTCAATTCAAATTTCAATTCATTTTGAATTCATTTCAATTCGCTTTCAATTCAATTTGAATTCGTTTTCAATTCATTTCGAAATCGTTTTCAATTCAATTCATTTCGAAATCGTTATATATTCAATTCATTTCGAAATCGTTATATATTCAATTCATTTCGAAATCGTTATATATTCAATTCATTTCGAAATCGTTATATACTCAATTCATTTCGAAATCGTTATATATTCAATTCATTTTGAAATCGTTATATATTCAATTCATTTCGAAATCGTTATATATTCAATTCATTTCGAAATCGTTATATATTCAATTCATTTCGAAATCGTTATATATTCAATTCATTTCGAAATGAATAAAATCGATATAAATATCGTTCACGTCAAAATGGCGTCAATCTAACCAACACGGCTTCATATATTTCTATTTTCAAATATTCTATTCAATAAATGAATATTTATTTTTGTCAACACACGACTAATCTCAACGAATGAGTACTGTCCACGTGTGACAATTTTTGTTAAATTATTTCGTTCAACACATGACTAATCTCAACGGATGAGTACAGTCAACACATGAACCTTTATTTTATATTGATAAAGATGCAAATTTTATTATTAAAATATTTCGTTCAACACATGACTAATCTCAACGGATGAGTACAGTCAACACATGAACTTTTATTTTATAATATTCTTTATTTTCTAAATTGGAATGAGGCCCAATCAATCACCATATAAAATTAATTATATGGATTTTCATACAACACATGTATATAATAGCATTGAAAAATAATCAACCATCAACCAAAGTGCACTACACTGTATAAGCATCAAATATAGATATCTAACGCTTATAACAGCCTGTCAATCAATCGATCGACATATTTAATCAATCAGGATGAGTGAACTTCAAATTTCATCCCAACACCCGTGTGGGGTTTCAAATCAACAAACACAGGTTTTATTTGTGCAGTTGGGCGATGTGTAAAATTTATCGTCCCAATCAATGTCCTTCAAATAGGTGTGCATAAACAAACCGTCCGGTTTGTAAATGAATATTTATTTATTCACATTCACTATATTCATATTCACGTTAAAAATTATATATTTTTAACGATAAAACATTTTATTCAACCTATGAAAATATTCTACTCAGTTCATTTATTCAATAAAATGATATTTTTATTTTCTAACATATTTTAGAAAATTTCGGTGGCATAACGGCACGATACTAGAAACGGGACGAGGCCTAGCCTTATCCCCGGTCTAGTGAAGGCCCACGCCATTCACACATCAATCAAATTCACCAAACAACCAAATTCAAATCAATTAATCTGACTAATCTATGCAACCAAACAAACAAGTCCATGGTCTGTGGACGATTGTGTCGGGTGCTACTAAGCACCGTCTGCATCCTAGTATATATATATATATAACTAGAAAAATAAATTGAAAGGTGAGAAGTTCTCACTGAAAGCTATCCAATCATCTTGACTCTTCTTTTATAGAAATTTTTGCCAATCTCGCCTTTTGTCGCTTTCGTTGCCCGTATTCACTACATATGTAAAAATCGAATTTTTACTTCGCTATTCAATATATAAAAATCGAATTTTTATTATGCTATTCAATATATAAAAATCGAATTTTCACATCGATGTTCATATCGTAAAGATTATATTTTTATCACGCCATTCTTCATATAAAGATTTCGCCTTTTCAATTTCATCACTATAAAAATCACATTTTTATTTTGCTACCTATATAAAGATGATATTTTTAATATTCCTATTATGTAAAAATTATATTTTTACTTCTCTACATAAACAAAAATCATATTTTTATATCATCTATATAGTAAAGACTATATTTTTAATACTTTTAAAAATATAAAAATCATATTTTTATTCTTATAAAAATATAAAAATCATATTTTTACTTCGATGTTCAATATATAAAAATCACATTTTAACTATATAAAAATCCAAACTTTTCTATGTAATTTTCTATATATAGATCTGATCTTTGCTACTGATAAAAATCATGTCTTTCGATATTTTCAAAATCAGGTTTTAAAACAACTTTATTTCTATTTAAAAATTCCGCCTTTCCACTTTTAAAATTCTCCTCCTTTCACTTTTAAAGAACTCGCCCTTTCATTTTTAAAGAACTCGCCTTTTCACTTTTAAAAATCTTATTTTTATAACTTCATCTTCGTGTTAAAAATCACTACTTTATCATATTAAGAATCAATTCTTTTTAGTTTTAAAATTCATATCTTCTTGTTTATAAAATTAAATAGAAAATTGATTTTATGAACTAAAACCGATAATGAAAAAAAAAAATCAAATTTCTAAAGTAAAATGCTAAAAGGAAAACTCACAGTATACGGCGAGGTGGCGGGGGCTTGTCCATGTCATCGCAGGGGGTAGGGGGCGCTTCGGAGTGCGGTCAGGCGGGTGGAGGCGTTGGAGGCGGTGGTGGGATCTAGGGAAGAGCGCAGGTTCAATTCGGGAAGAGGAGGAGAGAGCGTGCGAGTAGAGGGTTGAACGGAGGGGGAGGCGATGTGGAGATTGCCTGAGGCGAGGGGGAAGAAGCAGCGGCGCTCCGCTGAACGGAGGAGGCGCGCGACGAGGCCAAAGGGGGCGACGGGCGATTTAGGGCACGACTTTTCTGATTGGAGAAAATGAAGAGAGAGAAGAGGGAAAAGAAAAGGGGGGGGGGCAATATATATAATTTAATTATTCTCCACTAAAAGTTGACTTTTTATTTCGACCACGAAACGGGGCCCACCACCTGTCGTCTATAGCGTTTTACCCCCATTCCGAACACAATGGGATATGTATCGCAGGCTGATTCGATCGTTACGATCAGTTTCCGTTGAATTTACATTTAAATCATTATATTGAATTTTAAACGTACATTTCATTTTACAGGGGTCACATACTAAATAGAAAAATTCCAGAAAAATATTTTTTAGCTTCGTATTGACGATACGGTCCTAACAAAACTAGTTTCGTTGAATTCTGAGGCCGTTAGAAAAATGGCCATTTTCCAGTCGATTAAAATCAACTAAAACTGGTCAAACGCGTTTTCCTTTGCCACGCTCACATATTGTTTCGAAAAATTATGAAATTTGAAACCTAGCAATAATTTGACATCACGGACTCAACAAAACTGGTTTCGTCGAAATCCGAGGTCGTTTGCAAAATGTCTATTTTTAAGGGCCTGAATTCCATAGCGACTATTCAGAATTTTCAACTGGGCATATCTTTTGATTCCCACTATGAAATTTTGATTTTTTGGATTCGTTGGAAAGATATTATCAATTAGATCCTATTGTTTCTGGTTTCACTAAAATCCGGATTGTTTTGCACCCGGTACATTCATTTGAAGTTTGAAATCGAATTATCGAACTACCGCGCCATTTTCAATTCTATTTATAATTATATATAAATATTTATTTTCTA
Organism: Allium sativum; assembly: GCA_030737875.1. Taxonomy (NCBI): domain Eukaryota; kingdom Viridiplantae; phylum Streptophyta; class Magnoliopsida; order Asparagales; family Amaryllidaceae; genus Allium; species Allium sativum. The sequence goes on along the minus strand of CM060913.1, from coordinate 469,324,535 downwards.
ACGACGACGTATATAATATATACGTTCTAAATATATTCAAAATAAATTTCTCGTCGATATTATTTAAAATAATTCATTTTAAATAATCAAAATTCGCCAAAATTGCCAAAATAAAATTTTTAAACTGGCCCAGATTTTCGGGTTGTTACAGTTTGTAAATCTTCTTTTGAAATAAATTGTAGATTTGTAGGATTCGGAAATTTTAAGCCTAAAAGCTATGTCAGATTCAGATTTGGCTAGCTTCAGGTGAGTGGTAAATTATATACATCGTTTATAATAATCTAATATAATTCCTTTGTATTGAGTTTGATTTATATGCCTAAAAGTTATTAAATTTGTTTATTTTGTCAAATCTAAAATATTATGAATACTGGTTAAGTATGGATTTGTAGGCCTGTTGTTTAATAAGATTATATAGCCTACAATTGTTCTTAGATTTGTTGTGGTTATTGTAAACACCTCAGATCTCGAAATCAGTCCCAAAACAACTATCAAATTTATAGTTTTATTCTGGATTCATAAGATTGGATGTTGATTTATAGTTTATACCTATTTTGTTAAAATACTAATAATTCTATTATGTTTGATATTGTTTGAGGTTTTACCTGGTTTTTGTAATTTTGTCCTTTTTGTTCTTTTGCATTAAAAGACAGTATTTGAAAACTACAAGGAACATAAATAAATCAAATAAGAAGATGTGTGCAAATTTACGTATTTTTGTACGTAGTTTGCAACATCTATTCTAAATAAAATATTCACCCATTTCCTTATGATTTGAAATATTGTTAATTTTTCTCTTTTGAATAGTTTTGGGTAAAATTTACAATAACTACATTAAATAGTTGTATATAAGATTTTGATTCTTAAAACAAGATTAAACATAAAAATGGTTATTTTGGTCACTAGTTTAGACCAGAACACAATTAATAAATAATAATGAAATACAAATCAGTAATTATGTTAACTCCGCGTTTGAATTATAAACGTAAATATATAATAATCTTATCCATCCAGATCTACGTAAATGGCGCTATTATATTAAATACATGTTTGTTTGTTATTGTGTGTTTGAGTTTGAAGTGTTTCCGTTTTATGAGAATAAATTTATGGTAATAACTCTCATAATAAATGGAATTTAAATGTTTGTGACCGTTGTTGTAACACCCCGCATTTTTAATGTAATTTAAAATGTTTATATGAATGATAGTGATATGCAGTTTAAATTAATACATACGTTGAAAAGAAGAAAATTCATACGATAACAATGTATGTAACAGAAAAAGATAATAAAATAAAGATACTTAATTTAAATATCAGGAATTAAGTAAAAGAGATGTCATCATTGCGTTCGCCTCAAAATTCTGGTTCAGATGGATACCAAGTTTGCGTAAAACGGATAACATATGAAGAAGTTGTAAGCCGCAGAAGTTTATATACGCGTAGGATAAAAAATATATATATTTTATATGCATTGACATATTTAAGGAAAAGAAAGCAATATACAATAAGGAATGCGCGTTTAAAGAGGAGAATGGAAATATATTCATATGTGCGTTCATAAATTTAGTTTAAATTGTAGAGATTATCATGCACTTAAAAGGTTCAATGTATTTGGAAAAAAAGAAAGCATTAAGTACTCTTTTTGGAACCGATAGAGGTTGAAATAAACGTGGCACGTTTTTCGATTTAAATGTTTGGAGACTAGATGCATGCACCTGTGATTAAGGAGACTAGATGCATGCACCTATGATTAAGGAGACTAGATGCATGCACCTGTGATTAAGGAGACTAGATGCATGTACCTACGATTATTTATAGCAAACATGTAAATAAAAATAAAAATAAAAATGAAAAAAAGTTAATGCATAATTATGACATTAATAAATTGGCTTGAGGTTGACTAAATGTTAAGTATTTGGTATTATATATATATATATATATATATATAAGAGGCAACACTAATTCGAGATTAGGGGATTTGTTTTACTGGTAAGAAATGAAATTGGTAAATTAAAGACATTAATGTTATATTTAGGGATAATATAACGGTTACATTAAATATGGAAAAAGAGAGTACATGTAGTAAATGCATTTAGGCATTTCAAATATGACATGAATAGAAAAACAATGAATAAATTGCCATCAATAATGGCTGTGAGAAGGATAAAATAAAAATAAAAAGATATTAAATTCCCTTTAGTAAAATAGTTAACACATACTATATTTTCTACGATTAAAAATAAAATAAAAATAAAGTAAAAATAAAGGCAAGGTTGGATACCATATTTGATAAGAACATGAGTGTAAGTAAACGTATGGTATTTATTTACATAAATAAATAATAATTATGTTAAAAAGGTAGAGAAAAATAAATTGTTGCCTTGTTTAAATAAAAGAAAAAGGGAAACAAATTTTATACGGTTAAGGTATAAACAAAGGAATGGTTTTGCTAAATAAATCTTCATTAATGTTCTTTAACAAATAAAAGAGGGCTAGATTCGTAGTTTGGCACCTATATAAACAACCCTAATCTCATTGTAAACTTCACAACAATTCGTGGCGAAGCCATGACTCCCTTCTCTCTCATTTTCTTCTTCTCCAAAAGACCTTGGATCTATTCTCCCCTCTTTTCTCTACAACATCTATTCTTTAAAATAAAAAGAATAAGATCTAGAACAACAATGAAATAGAAAAGAGATTCAAAGCTAAAGAGAAGATAATGGATTCAAATTTGCGAATTTATGCCGCAAAGAGAAATCAAAGATGATTCAAAAACAGAAATTCAAGCTAAGAAAAAGAGGGAAAACAATACTAGAGTTATCTAGTACTCATTTTGAAGACGACAAGCAATGTGAGTGGTTTATAATACAACTTTTGTATAAGATTATTATTTATCGTTCAAACATTCCCCATGTAAAACATGCGATGAAATTATTGTGAAAGATTGGACCTGTAATGTTTTCATATGTTAAATTATTATATGGTCACGTTCCTCCTTTTATCCTTCCCTCTTTATTTCTTTATACTTAGGCTATCTAGAGCCTAGATCTATCATGAAATGAATACAATTGAATATTGCGAACGAAAAGGGGAAACACTAGATTTTGGGATATGACATAAATTGGAGAGTTTGGTTATGAATTACAAAGGGGTTTGGGTATAGTATACCATTAGCAAGGTTTGAATGTGTAAACCAAGTTGGGAATTATAAGTATGAACACGATTTGGGTTTTAGCATAAGATTGTCATCATTGAAAAATTTGAACATATTAATTGGCCTATGACACTAGAATAAAACATGGATTTGAATTTGGGGATTTAATATGTTAGTCATATTTTTATAGGACTCGAACTTATTTAAAAATATGAATACCTTTGGAAATAAATGATTTGGAATTGGTAAATTTGAATAAAAGTTGGGTAATTGGGTTACATGTAATTTGGTATGAATTAACATTAAATTGGACTAATTAATGACCATTTGAATAGGCTTGAAAGTAAATTTGAACAGCATAACATGAAATTTGGGGGTTTGGGTGAAATACGAATATTAATAAACCTTTGACACAAGGTTAGACGCAATTGTGGTATAAGATTGCCCGGAACCGCCTGGCAAATCCAGCTGCCACAATTGGAAGTCTAATGTGAGAGGTCAAAGGAGGAAATTTGAGCATAACGGTTTATGACACGAGGTTGGACTCAAGTTGTGGCGTAAGACTGCCCGGAACTGCCCTGCACATCCAGCAGCCACAAAATGTTAGTCCAATGTGGGTGGTCATACATCGTTATGGCATAATGAATGCATCAAGGAATACTAACCATAATAAGACATGTGGGTGACAAGGGTATGGTTAGAGGGTTAAGTGGGTACAGGTAATTATAGACTTAACTGTAGTAAGACAAGATATGTATAAACATGTAAGTATAAGACTTAACCGTAGTAAGACATGTGTAAAATATGGAAACAATAATAATAAAAAGGTTAATCTGAACTAATGACGGAATATGGGGAATGATAAATAACCTATTACAAATTTGAATATGAAAAAAAGAAGGATAATAGGTTAGACTTGTCCTAGGGACAAAAGGGGAAAAATGACTTATGGGATACGATAAGTTATAAGAACGAAAAAGGGAAGAATAAGATAACTTATATGAGGAGATATACTTAATTATAAATTAAGCGGTTTGAAAAGGAAGAAGAATTAAATTTTGAATCATATATGTTGGTGTGGTAGAGTAATTCCCGAGGTGTCAGTCTGATGTTGATCTCGGTCTTCGGGGCTGGTATTTAGGGGGTTGTTCCCCCAATCAGTATATATGTGGGATAAGGTATACTTAACAATGAATTAAATATAACATGTTGTTGTGACCCAAAAAGGGAATAATTTATGAAATTGAAAGACAACATGTTATAAGGCTTATCAATGGACTTAAGTAAGTTAAGTATAAATTCAGTTGATAACCAACGGTAAACATAAACTAAGTATCTAACCTTGGTTAAGAGAATCAAGTAATAAACCTTAGTTAAAATAACTAAGTAGATAACTAGAAAGAAAACTAAGTAGTAAACCTTAGTTAAAGTGGACTAAGTTGTAAACCTTAGTTAAGAAAAATGAACGATTGATAGAACTAAGTAGTAAACCTTAGTTAAAAGGACTAAGTAGTAAACCTTAGTTAAGAAAACGATGATTCAGGAAACTAAGTAAACCTTAGTTAAAAACTAAGAGGGCTAAGTAGTAAACCTTAGTTAAAGAACATAGTAGTAAACCTTAGTAGAACACGAGAAGGAGCATACGGCCGTCTGATTTTAAAGAAGGCTCCAACGAATTGGGTTACGAAGCCCGAGGCTTCAAGGGGACGTGAGGGTACTCTTGGTATCCCTCTGTGAGGTTGCAGATGATCCTCCTGGGTTCACAGAGGTTAAGGTCTGCTTTAGAAGAACCAAGGGTATGCCATGGTTGCAATAAATGGCAACCTAAAGACTAGGATGGGCCAGCGTGATTCGGCGAGACCAGTAGCCCTGTGATAGCAATTCGTCATCTACCTACCATCTTGAGTCAGTCGAGATACACACAGCGGAAAGGCGGAGAACTCCTACGAACCATATACTTGCTATCTAGTTGTGGTTACGGTTGCGGTTGGCCAAAGGTTAGTGGGGCATAGAGGGGCCGACATATAGTTCTCATTTTTCAAGGATGGCCTTTCATTAGTTGAGGGAGGGGTCGAGTGGGACCATAGCCACTAGAAAAACAGACCTTAGCATCTGCATCGGCAGACAACTTAAAGCTCCCGACCGAGTTCCGTGTTTCTTGACTTTCCCTGCCATGGGACTCGGGTAGCACATATAGAGTACATGTGCATCTAGTCATCGAAAAACGGTTCACGATACTTACGCGGGGAAGGTCTAGGAACATATATTACTCTGGGTAGCGTGTCCTAGACTAGAGGGCATATTTCGTTATGTAGCATAATCCCTAGTAGCCCTAGGTGGCATAAACCCTAACCGAATTAAGGAAACGTGGCAGTCCAAACAATTACGGAAATGGTGGCACTACGTTGAGGTAGTATATAGTTACGTAATGAAGTCCGTACGATAAATGGAAAGGGACTGTACACATACATGGAAAAGATAATACGAGTAGGGGGTATCCGCATATACGAGATATTAGGTTAATATACTAGTATGTGAATAAGAACGACATGAGTTTAGCCTTAGGTGCTAATGACGAGATTAACCTAATAACTAAGAAAATATATGGAATGGTATATGTAGTGTTACACAGAAGTTTATTATAAGTCCTCTCACACAGAACTTATGTTCTGACCCCCTCCTCATTACATACTTCCAGGTTAGGTTCATGACAGAGATGGTATAGCTTTGGATACTGGTTAGACAGTATGATTTATAAGGTAAAGATACTTTTGAATATATTATATTTTAATTCCTTCCGCTGTGAGATGCTCTACAAGTTCTGACATGTTTCTTTATCTCTGTCTTTTTCTGCAGGATACCAGAGCACCCAACTCGGGTTTTGATAGATCGAATTTGAAAAATTCGGTCTGTCGGAATCCGGGTTGTCACATCTGGTATCAGAGCTTCGGTTTAGTGTTCCTAGGGAGATAATGAGTGAACGTATTTGTATTTTCTTAAATATAAATATATTATATATATAAACCTAGATCCATATAGTAGCCCACTAGACATGAAAAGAGTTGGGATATTTAGTTTGTAAATTAAAGTAATAAACAAAGAAATTTTTGAGACCCTTAGGTGGTTTGGTTGGAAAGTGTACAATATGATTTGGTATTAGGGAAAGAAAGTATCCCATAGAGTTAAAACTGAAATGTTATTATTTCAGAGTAGTGGGTTTAGAAGTGAAACCTTATAAACTAGAAAAGGTTGAAAAATGTGGAAAATGGATTGGGATTAAATATAGTCGAGAAAATTGAATTCGCGAAAGTGCCTAGGAAAGCCTAGTGAGTTGAAGAACCACTTTGAGTCTAACCCAATGATAAGTTATTAGAACCTAACTGGAGATTGGTGGGGTTGAGTGATTCTCTAAGTATCAATCTGATGTTGATTTCGGTCTTCGGGGTTGATGCTTAGGGAATTATTCTCTTACCAATTTCCGGTCAAAGATTAGCTAATGTTAAAACTAATGGAAAATTCCCGTAGAACGCATAAACATTGAGAAACCTAGGTTTGTTGCTTGAGAAAAAGAGATAAAGTATAGGCTAGTAATACACAGCATGGACTAGTAGTTACTACTAGGTAGGGAATGGCAAGCAAGTGTATAGATCCTATTGTGTGGACTCGCGATTGTTAGAGGTAACAAAGTCCTATGATTCTAGGCTCATAGTTGTAGCTGTGTAAGATACTGTTTGAGTAGAAAACAGAAAAGCTTGGTTGAAAAATAAACTTAAGAAGAAGACTAGCCTAACTAACAAGAAAACAATTGAATCAATCAAGCAACAAAACGTGACGGGAAAAGAAATTGAAAATCTTAAGTAAAAGAAAAAATTAGATGAATAAATATGAAATTACTCCAAGATATGTTGAAAAAAAAGTTTCTTATGTAATTGTGCTTGGATAGGAAAATAGGAACTTTTTATAGAATAGCTATGTAAAAATCCAAGTGCAACTAGAAAACGTATAAAAAAGAAAAACGGAAAATGTAAATTTTTCCGTTTTATACCTTTTTGTAACATAAGAAATCGAATTTGAAAAAAAAATAGATTTTTCTAAATTTCGAATTTAATGATAGTTGGTAGGGTTTGGATGCAACAATTGGATGAATCGTGCTCTTATTTAAGAGTGTGGGAAAATTTGGATGAAAAATGTTTTGGTTTTTCAAGAAAATTGCATTCTTATAGAACTGCAAGTATATTTAGGATGTGAGCATCATGTTTTGAAAGAGTTTTTAAAAATTTGCATACATATAGGTGGTACCAAATTAGGCATACATGCAATACTATGATGTGTTTCACTTTGCACATGTGCACAATGTTTGAAAAAAATGGATGTACACATGATGGATGATATAATATGCGAGGGATTTCTTTTCGGGAGTATCAATTAGAGATAACCCATACTTCGACAAAGTGTCGAACTCAGCAACATAATCCGATACTGCCCTTCCATTCTGCTTAAGCTCCAAGAACTTCCTAAACAATTCTGACTTCTGGGCAGCTGGGATATACTTGTCGCTAAAGCGAGCTTTAAACTGATCCCAAGTAACTTGATCCTCTGGTGTGGCTGCCCTAATAGCATTCCACCAATTCATCGCTCGTCCTTGCAGCTGACGAGACGCTAGCCTTCTCTTCATCGCATCCTCGATACCCAAGTCATCAAAGATCCGATCACAGCTATCCAACCAATCCTGAACATCCGTGGCCGACTCTGTTCCGTGAAACGGCTTTCCACCAAGATTAGTGTAATCCTTACTCAGCTTGGCGAAATCGACCCTAGGCGCTTGCACCGCTGCACCTCCAGCATTGGCAACATTAGGAGCCGCCCTCTGAATATCCACAAGAATCTCTCTCATGAGGTTGGTAAACATAGCCCTCATGTCAGGGGGATTCCCATTATTGGCCCCTCTACCAGCACCTCTTCCTCGGCTCATCGTCAAATCTGTTAAAGAGAAAACGATTAACCATCTCCATAGTGGTGCCAGTGCAGTGCAATGCGACTTCACTCTTAAACATACTAATACTATATATAGATATAGCTTTTGAAAACCAAAATAATCACAAATACGCGCTCTCATATACGTACTATCTCTCCCTAGTGTCTTTCCCTAGGTGAATTACGCAACCTAGAGCTCTGATACCAAGTGTGACGGCCCGCCCCACGCCAACCGACATTTACTCCAAAAGTGCGCTGTACACATGTCCAGTTAGCACGGAACGGGTCGTTAGAAGGGAAAAAGGAAGGAGGAAATGAACATACAAAGAACCTGCAGAATGTCTCACAGCGCATAGAACAAAATATAATAGTAACATACTTGACATAAAACAGGAGAGACAGTGCATAAGCTGAAAATCAGAACTAAACATCATAGCAGCGGAAATCTAAAATACAGCTTATTACAACTTCAAAATACTGTCTCTAAGATAAACAAAATAGGTATGCTACTAATGCCCAAAGTAGATACCGATCACGACACAGGGAGAATAACTATCTAGCATACGTGGAGCCTCCTGCTCGTCCTCAGTCCATCTATTCGCGCACTACCAGCTAACCCTGTCTCTAGTCTTCTCGTGTGAGCACCCAGAGTAATAAGAAGAAACATAAAACTCTGGGTCAGACATTAGTCTGGTATGAGTGGTAGCAAGCATAAACAGAATAATAACAGGTATTCTAAACCATACCTGAACCTGGACCTGCAACCAAAGAGTTAGTACTACACGGTACAATACTCTAGGATGTCTCTAACATATGGTGTGTAAGTATACGGGGTTGGGGATGTGTATGTCAACAATCAAGCATAGCAACCATCCTCACATCTCTCACTCAGTGCGTAAAGCATACGATATCCACTTCTTTCGATCACTAATGCACTTTACTAGAATGACAGAACTCGACTTTGTACGACTATGCCCATTGCTACCACCAAACCCCAGGGATCACGCCAAGACATATCCATGACCCCAAATACATTGGCAGGTAGCTCCCTAGTCGCACCACATCCAAAGCCCGAGTTTGTCCGTCTACCTCCAACACCTAGTGATCGAAAATCATAGACATCGACAACTCCTTAGCACACGTCCCGCAGCAAAGTCCAATCATGAAGTGAACTTATTACCAACGCCAAGCACAAATCCATTGGTAAAAGTTCTAACTCCTATTAGGACTACCTTTGCATCTCGGGTTATGGATCATCATTAGATCGGTTCGGATCCCTTTCATCATCATTGGGATCGTGGTCTTCATCGTCTCGGTTCGTGACTGCTACCCCGGGTCGGATCGGAGTGCACCATCGGTTCGGGTCGGATCCCTGCCTCTCCCTTGTGACGGTTCGGATCGGAGTCCTTCATGATACACTGGATCGGTTCGAGGCTTCCAGTCCCATCTGGATCGGATCGGGTTCTCCACCACGCCACGGCTCGGGTCACGCCTCCTGGTCATAGCTCCAAGCCCTTCGCCCTCCTTCAAGTCTCTGGTTCGTTGTCCTCAAGGTGATCAGATCGGATCGGGTTCTCCACCACGCCATGGTTCGAATCGAGGTAAGGGGCACGATGGGTTCGCGAGGTCTTGGCCGGATCGGATCGGGCATCATGGTCACGAACCGGTTCGGTTCGGATTTCCTGCACTGACTTTTCCAGCGACTGTTTACGCCACTCGACGACGTTTTTGACCATTCTAACTATTGCAATCAATCTCAAAGCATGTCATAGTGTCATAGCAATACATACAAGTGACCTCAAACACCAAAACAACAACATGATATGATAAAATGGATCAAACATAGCCAAAATCCCATGTTTTCCCTTAATCCCTCTTAATCATGTTTGAGCATATGATTAGCAAAACTTATCCAATTTAACCCAAACTCATATCAGAGGTCTAAAACATTATTTATGAATTTATAAACATTTTTCCAGAATTTACTTTCGTTTAAAAACGCTAATTAGCACTAATCACCCCGAATAACCATAATTAGTGCAAAAAGCAAGCTAATCACTCACCTTAGCCACAAAACAAACTAAGATCTGAAATAATTCTCTGATTTGATGCGAATCCCAATGCTAACAGCAGCTCCAAGGTTGATTAGGTGAAGATCTTCTTTGATTAGGGGTTGCTAAGCCAAATCCTTGACCAAGAGATGATTTGGAGGTGATCTAGAGGTTGGAGGCCATTTTTAGGGATCCTTGGTGATAAGTGGAGGCTAGAAAACTGAAATGGAATGATTTTCCATCTCATTTCAGCGCTCCCATAACCCTAATCCCGAAATGGGTTATGGGCCTACTCACTAATCACCCGATTTGGCCCGGTTAAGCAGTTTTTCACCCTCCAAACCTTGTTTCAGCCATATCTCCCAAACGGTAAGTCCGTTTGGCTATTATGACCACTCTACGGAAAGAGAAACCATCAAACGAATCTAATGGAAGTGGTTTCAGGTCAAAATTCCTTCCCTATCAAAAGTTATGGCCAAAACAGTACTGATTAGGGGCAAAATGGTCATTTAAAAATCGACAAAAAAAATCATGAACAGGGGAAATGACTCTAATAAATGTTTCCCAAAGTTACATGACCATACAACTTCACATGGGAAAGAAATAAATATTCTACAATCCTATGATGTGTAGAACACGGGTCGTTACACTCTCCCCCCCTTAAGAAATTTCGCCCCCGAAATTCCCTAATCAAAACACACACAAGGGTCCCGGATGCCTATAAATCATAAAACAACCATCAAACATGCAAAACAAGCAAAACAAGTCTATCCTAGCATGCGGAATAACTAAATCGCAAAGTAAATCTTACCAGGCAAAGAGTTCTGGATAAGCCTTTCTAATGCTCTCCTCTGTCTCCCAAGCACAATCATTTTCGTCCTCGCCCCACTGAACTTTGACTAGCTTCACTGACTTTCTTCGAAGTTGCTTCGTATCATGCCCCACAATACGAATCGGCTTGCGGTTCTCAACCGCCTCAGGTTCTACTTCGAAGTCCTCTAACTGATCAGGTGAAATAGTCACATTTGAGTCGTGAACGAACTTCCTTAGTTGGGAAACATGAAACACATTGTGAACTCCTGCCATTTTCTCTGGTAAGCCAACTCTACACGTCAAATTCCCAACTTCCTCGAGAACTTGGAAAGGACCCACAAACCTTGGTGCCAACTTGCCTCTCCTGCTAAATCGTATCACGCTTTTCAACGGAGAGATCTTGACAAACACCAAGTCACCAACGGAGAATTTCAAGTCTCTTCTCCTCTTATCAGCATAGCTTTTCTGCCTATCCTGAGCAGCTTTCATTCGTTGCTGAATGATCTTGATCTTATCGGAGGTTTCTCTCACCACATCTGGTCCAAGCACAAACTTCTCGCCAGTCTCTATCCAACATGATGGTGAGTTGCATGGTCTTCCGTACAAAGCTTCAAACGGAGCCATACCGATACTGGATTGGTAGCTATTATTATATGCAAACTCTACTAGATGCAAATGGTCATCCCATGATCCACCAAAATCCAATATACATGCTCTCAAGAGATCTTCCAAAATACGATTCACCCTCTCCGTCTGACCGTCGGTCTGAGGATGATATGCGGTACTGAGATGTAACTCTGACCCTAGAGCCTCTTGTAAGCTCTTCCAAAACCCACTAGTGAACAACGGGTCTCGGTCACTCACAATGCTTTTAGGTACTCCATGAAATCTCACTACCCACTTAATATACAATTCTGCTAACTTAGCTGCCGTTCTGGTCGATTTGACTGGTATAAACCTTGCACTTTTAGTCAGTCGGTCTACAATCACCCAAATGCTATCATGTCCCGATCTAGTCCTTGGTAAACCATCGATGAAATCCATCGAGACTTGCTCCCATTTCCATTCGGGAATTTCTAATGGTTGCAATAATCCACTAGGCTTCTTTTGTTCGGCTTTAACTAGCTGGCAATTCATGCACTTAGATATAAACTTCCCAATGTCTCTTTTCATCCCTTCCCAGTAGTAAGTCTGTCTCATGTCTCGATACATCTTATTACCACCGGGATGTATAGTCAGTTTTGAGTGATGACATTCTCTAAGCACTTCATCTCTCAAACCATTCACGTTGGGCACAACTAGTCTTCCATTTTTCCGAAGCCATCCATCTCGATCAAGCCCATACACATTCATCTCCTCATCGATACCCATCTCTGACTTGGAGATGATTTCTAGTAGATTAGGATCATTCCTCTGGTTGGAACCAATCCGCTCCATCAAAGTGGGTCTGATCGTCAAACTAGCTAGCATAACTGGATCCAACTCGCACCTTGGTCTGAAATCAAACCCCGCGATAAACTCCAGCTGCTTCCATTCAAGAAACATTGCCCCTAAGCTGGCATGTCTCCTACTCAAGGCATCGGCTACCGCATTACCCTTCCCAGGTGTATACGCGATATCAAAATCATACGAAGCCAAGAACTCTAACCATCTCTGCTGACGGAGATTCAGATCTTTCTGAGAGAAGAGATACTTTAACGATTTATGATCGGTAAACAGCTCAAATCTTTCTCCCAAGAGGTAATGTCTCCACATCTTCATTGCAAATACAATCGCTGCCAATTCCAAATCATGGGTAGGATACTTCTTCTCATGTGGCTTTAGCTGTCGACTAGCATAAGCTACAACCCTACCTCCTTGCATCAATACCGCACCCAGTCCGGTACCACAAGCATCCGTGTATACCGTCATCTCTTCATTTCCCTTAGGAATGACCAACACTGGCGCACGCGTCAACTTTTCCTTTAGACTCTTGAATGCATTTTCACACCCTCCGTCCCAAACGAAGGCTTGATTCTTCTTAGTCAACTGAGTCAACGGTGCCGCTGTCTTGGAGAAGTCTTTGATAAACTTACGATAATATCCAGCTAACCCCAAGAAACTTCTTACGTCTGTTGCATTCTTGGGCGTAGACCAATCTTGTACCGTAGCCACCTTTGCAGGGTCCACGGCAATACCATTCTCTGAAACAACATGGCCCAAGAATCTCACTTCTCTCCTCCAAAAATGACACTTAGAGAATTTTGCTTTCAGTTGGTGTCTTCTCAACACCTCCAACACAATTCTCAAATGTTCCTTGTGTTCCTCTTCTGTCCTCGAGTAAACAAGGATATCGTCTACGAACACAAGAACAAACTTATTCAGATGGTCTCTGAATACTCTATTCATAAGATCCACAAAATAGGCTGGTGCATTGGTCAACCCAAACGGCATGACCAACCACTCATAAAATCCAGACGGCGTCCTAAATGTCGTTTTCGAAACACTCTCATCCGCTACTCGAAGCTGATGAAATCCTGTCGCGAGGTCCAACTGGGAGAACACTCTTGCTCCTTCCAGCTGATCAAACAAATCATCTATCCGCGGTAGAGGATACTTATTCTTCCTCGTCACCTTATTCAACTCGCGATAGTCCACACACAAACGAAGGGAACCATCTGCCTTAGTGGCAAATACAACTGGTGCTCCCCACTCGGAGACACTCCTTCTAATTAATCCCTTCTTCAAAAGATTGCTGACTTGCACCCCGAGCTCTCGCTGTTCTCGTGGTGCCATATGACGAAGTGGCATCACTATAGGTCTGGCATCTTTCACTAAATCAATACGAAACTCAATCTCTCGGTGTGGCGGAAGTCCGGTCACTTCCTCGAAGATGTCCGGGTACTGGCCAACCACGGGCAAACCTGATAACTCATCATGCGGTATGTCGAGGGAATTTTCAAAACTAGCCATTACCCCATCACAGGGTAGATTACCAAACACTACCCTCCGCCCATCATCCGCCCTGACTGTCACCAAAAAGCCCTCACAGTCTACCACCACCCCGTATCTTTGGAGCCAATCGACTCCCAAAATAATGCCATACCCAGTAAAGCCCAAAACAAAGCAATCACAAACAAACATACATCCATGACTCGATAAGACCACATTACGACATATCATACTGAGGTTTGTTGAACCACCAATCGGGTTCGTCACAGCTAATGGTCTATCGACTAACTCGGGTTCCAATCCCAACCTATCTACCAGGTCACTAGATATGAAGGAATGGGAAGCCCCGGTATCGAACAAAACTCTAACAGGAAGATCATAAATGGAAAGCATACCTTGAATGACGACTCCCTTTCCTTTCTCCGCCGCAGTTGGGGCATTCGACGAAGAAGGAACAGCATTGATGGCATATGCTTTCACAATCTGATTCTCCTTCAGAGGTTGCGGGCACTTATCCTTAAAATGTCCCTCCTGGCCACAGTTAAAGCACTTCTTTCCCACTGTCTTGGCCCTACATTCCCTTGCATAATGGCCCTTCTTTCCACATTTGAAGCACTCGACTTCTTTCCTGCTTTTCTTCTGGCCATCCTTAGCTTGGTTCTGCTTCCTCTTATTCTGAGAGTTATTCTTGCCTCCACCGCTTGCTTGCGGCTTTGACTCTTCAGCAGATGCAGCAACAACCCCAGTCTTTGGCTTAGGGTAAAGACTTTCTGACCTCAAAGCTTTTCCCACGATCGACTCAAACGTCTCATCGATGTGATTAATCAGCCTCTCCCCTAAGTATTCATCCAAACCAGTGATGAACTTCTCATTTTTCTTTTCGGGAGTATCGATTAGAGATAACCCATACTTCGACAAAGTGTCGAACTCAGCAACATAATCCGATACTGCCCTTCCATTCTGCTTAAGCTCCAAGAACTTCCTAAACAATTCTGACTTCTGGGCAGCTGGGATATACTTGTCGCTAAAGCGAGCTTTAAACTGATCCCAAGTAACTTGATCCTCTGGTGTGGCTGCCCTAATAGCATTCCACCAATTCATCGCTCGTCCTTGCAGCTGACGAGACGCTAGCCTTCTCTTCATCGCATCCTCGATACCCAAGTCATCGAAGATCCGATCACAGCTATCCAACCAATCCTGAACATCCGTGGCCGACTCTGTTCCGTGAAACGGCTTTCCACCAAGATTAGTGTAATCCTTACTCAGCTTGGCGAAATCGACCCTAGGCGCTTGCACCGCTGCACCTCCAGCATTGGCAACATTAGGAGCCGCCCTCTGAATATCCACAAGAATCTCTCTCATGAGGTTGGTAAACATAGCCCTCATGTCAGGGGGACTCCCATTATTGGCCCCTCTACCAGCACCTCTTCCTCGGCTCATCGTCAAATCTGTTAAAGAGAAAATGATTAACCATCTCCATAGTGGTGCCAGTGCAGTGCAATGCGACTTCACTCTTAAACTTACTAATACTATATATAGATATAGCTTTTGAAAACCAAAATAATCACAAATACGCGCTCTCATATACGTACTATCTCTCCCTAGTGTCTTTCCCTAGGTGAATTACGCAACCTAGAGCTCTGATACCAAGTGTGACGGCCCGCCCCGCGCCAACCGACATTTACTCCAAAAGTGCGCTGTACACATGTCCAGTTAGCACGGAACGGGTCGTTAGAAGGGAAAAAGGAAGGAGGAAATGAACATACAAAGAACCTGCAGAATGTCTCACAGCGCATAGAACAAAATATAATAGTAACATACTTGACATAAAACAGGAGAGACAGTGCATAAGCTGAAAATCAGAACTAAACATCATAGCAGCGGAAATCTAAAATACAGCTTATTACAACTTCAAAATACTGTCTCTAAGATAAACAAAATAGGTATGCTACTAATGCCCAAAGTAGATACCGATCACGACACAGGGAGAATAACTATCTAGCATACGTGGAGCCTCCTGCTCGTCCTCAGTCCATCTATTCGCGCACTACCAGCTATCCCTGTCTCTAGTCTGCTCGTGTGAGCACCCAGAGTAATAAGAAGAAACATAAAACTCTGGGTCAGACATTAGTCTGGTATGAGTGGTAGCAAGCATAAACAGAATAATAACAGGTATTCTAAACCATACCTGAACCTGGACCTGCAACCAAAGAGTTAGTACTACACGGTACAATACTCTAGGATGTCTCTAACATATGGTGTGTAAGTATACGGGGTTGGGGATGTGTATGTCAACAATCAAGCATAGCAACCATCCTCACATCTCTCACTCAGTGCGTAAAGCATACGATATCCACTTCTTTCGATCACTAGTGCACTTTACTAGAATGACAGAACTCGACTTTGTACGACTATGCCCATTGCTACCACCAAACCCCAGGGATCACGCCAAGACATATCCATGACCCCAAATACATTGGCAGGTAGCTCCCTAGTCGCACCACATCCAAAGCCCGAGTTTGTCCGTCTACCTCCAACACCTAGTGATCGAAAATCATAGACATCGACAACTCCTTAGCACACGTCCCGCAGCAAAGTCCAATCATGAAGTGAACTTATTACCAACGCCAAGCACAAATCCATTGGTAAAAGTTCTAACTCCTATTAGGACTACCTTTGCATCTCGGGTTATGGATCATCATTAGATCGGTTCGGATCCCTTTCATCATCATTGGGATCGTGGTCTTCATCGTCTCGGTTCGTGACTGCTACCCCGGGTCGGATCGGAGTGCACCATCGGTTCGGGTCGGATCCCTGCCTCTCCCTTGTGACGATTCGGATCGGAGTCCTTCATGGTACACTGGATCGGTTCGTGGCTTCCAGTCCCATCTGGATCGGATCGGGTTCTCCACCACGCCACGGCTCGGGTCACGCCTCCTGGTCATAGCTCCAAGCCCTTCGCCCTCCTTCAAGTCTCTGGTTCGTTGTCCTCAAGGTGATCAGATCGGATCGGGTTCTCCACCACACCACGGTTCGAATCGAGGTAAGGGGCACGATGGGTTCGCGAGGTCTTGGCCGGATCGGATCGGGCATCATGGTCACGAACCGGTTCGGTTCGGATTTCCTGCACTGACTTTTCCAGCGACTGTTTACGCCACTCGACGACGTTTTTGACCATTCTAACTATTGCAATCAATCTCAAAGCATGTCATAGTGTCATAGCAATACATACAAGTGACCTCAAACACCAAAACAACAACATGATATGATAAAATGGATCAAACATAGCCAAAATCCCATGTTTTCCCTTAATCCCTCTTAATCATGTTTGAGCATATGATTAGCAAAACTTATCCAATTTAACCCAAACTCATATCAGAGGTCTAAAACATTATTTATGAATTTATAAACATTTTTCCAGAATTTACTTTCGTTTAAAAACGCTAATTAGCACTAATCACCCCGAATAACCATAATTAGTGCAAAAAGCAAGCTAATCACTCACCTTAGCCACAAAACAAACTAAGATCTGAAATAATTCTCTGATTTGATGCGAATCCCAATGCTAACAGCAGCTCCAAGGTTGATTAGGTGAAGATCTTCTTTGATTAGGGGTTGCTAAGCCAAATCCTTGACCAAGAGATGATTTGGAGGTGATCTAGAGGTTGGAGGCCATTTTTAGGGATCCTTGGTGATAAGTGGAGGCTAGAAAACTGAAATGGAATGATTTTCCATCTCATTTCAGCCCTCCCATAACCCTAATCCCGAAATGGGTTATGGGCCTACTCACTAATCACCCGATTTGGCCCGGTTAAGCAGTTTTTCACCCTCCAAACCTTGTTTCAGCCATATCTCCCAAACGGTAAGTCCGTTTGGCTATTATGACCACTCTACGGAAAGAGAAACCATCAAATGAATCTAATGGAAGTGGTTTCAGGTCAAAATTCCTTCCCTATCAAAAGTTATGGCCAAAACAGTACTGACTAGGGGCAAAATGGTCATTTAAAAATCGACAAAAAAAATCATGAACAGGGGAAATGACTCTAATAAATGTTTCCCAAAGTTACATGACCATACAACTTCACATGGGAAAGAAATAAATATTCTACAATCCTATGATGTGTAGAACACGGGTCGTTACACATTCCTTCTTTTATCCTTCCCTCTTTATTTCTTTATAATTAGGCTATCTCGAGCCTAGATCTATCATGAAATGAATACAATTGAATATTGCGAACGAAAAGGGGAAACACTAGATTTTGGGATATGACATAAATTGGAGAGTTTGGTTATGAATTACAAAGGGGTTTGGGTATAGTATACCATTAGCAAGGTTTGAATGTGTAAACCAAGTTGGGAAGTATAAATATGAACACGATTTGGGTTTTAGCATAAGATTGTCATCATTGAAAAGATTTGAACATGTTAATTAGCCTATGACACTAGAATAAAACATGGATTTGAATTTGGGGATTTAATATGTTAGTCATATTTTTATAGGACTTGAACTTATTTAAAAATACGAATACCATTGGAAATAAATGATTTGGAATTGGTAAATTTGAATAAAAGTTGGGTAATTGGGTTACATGTAATTTGGTATGAATCAACATTAAATTGGTCTAATTAATGACCACTTGAATAGGCTTAAAAGTAAATTTGAACTGCATAACATGAAATTTGGGGGTTTGGGTGAAATACGAATATTAATAAACCTTTGACATGAGGTTAGACGCAATTGTGGTATAAGACTGCCCGCAACCACTCGGCAAATCCAGCTGCCACAATTGGACGTCTAATGTGAGAGGTCAAAGGAGGAAATTTGAGCGTAACGGTTTATGACACGAGGTTGGACTCAAGTTGTGGCGTAAGACTGCCCGGAACCGCCTGGCACATCCAGCAGCCACAAAATGTTAGTCCAATATGGGTGGTCATACATCGTTATGGCATAATGAATGCATTAAGGAATACTAACCATAATAAGACATGTGGGTGACAAGGGTATGGTTAGAGGGTTAAGTGGGTACAGGTAAGTAGCGACTTAACTGTAGTAAGACAAGATATGTATAAACATGTAAGTATAAGACTTAACCATAGTAAGACATGTGTAAAATATGGAAACAATAATAATAAAAAGGTTAATCTGAACTAATGATGGAATATGGGGAATGATAAATAACCTATTACAAATTTGAATAAGAAAAAAAAGAAGGATAATAGGTTAGACTTGTCCTAGGGACAAAAGGGGAAAACATGACTTATGGGATACGATAAGTTATAAGAATGGAAAAGGGAAGAATAAGATAACTTATATGAGGAGATATACTTAATTATAAATTAAGCGGTTTGAAAAGGAAGAAGAAGTAAATTTTGAATCATATATGTTGGTATGGTAGAGTAATTCCCGAGGTGTCAGTCTGATGTTGATCTCGGTCTTCGGGGCTGGTATTTAGGGGGTTGTTCCCCTAATCAGTATATATGTGGGATAAGGTATACTTAACAATGAATTAAATATAACATGTTGTTGTGACCCAAAAAGGGAATAATTTATGAAATTGAAAGACAACATGTTATAAGGCTTATCAACTGACTTAAGTAAGTTAAGTATAAATTCAGTTGATAACCAACGGTAAACATAAACTAAGTATCAAACCTTGGTTAAGAGAATCAAGTAATAAACCTTAGTTAAAATAACTAAGTAAATAACGAGAAAGAAAACTAAATAGTAAACCTTAGTTAAAGTGGACTAAGTTGTAAACCTTAGTTAAGAAAAATGAACGATTGATAGAACTAAATAGTAAACCTTAGTTAAAAGGACTAAGTAGTAAACCTTAGTTAAGAAAACGACGATTCAGGAAACTAAGTAAACCTTAGTTAAAAACTAAGAGGGCTAAGTAGTAAACTGTAACGACCCAGAAAATCAGAACCAATTTAACTGTTTTTAAATTGGCTAAAAATAATGGATTTTAAATATTTAAAATAAATGTTTTAAATAATAGCGATGAAAGCTGATTTTGAATCGACTATTGAAAACGAATATAATTAATTCTAATTATAAACAAGGCCTGAAATGGCGCGGTAGTTTCAAAATTTGAATTCAAACTTTGTCGGACTGTACCGGGTGCAAAACAAAACGGATTTGAGTGAAACAAAAAATATTTAAATCTGTTAGTGAATACCTTTCTAACGGATCTGAAAAATCAAATTTTTATAGTGGAAAGCAAAAGTTATGGCCAAATGAATTTTCAGAAAGGTCGCTATGGAAATTATATTGCCCGTGAAATTGGCCATTTTGCAAACGACCTCGGAATTCGACGAAACCACTTTTGTTGGATCCGGGATGTGAAGTTATTGCTAGGTTTCAAATTTCATAATTTTTGAAGCTAGTATGTGAGCGTGGCAAAGGAAAACGTGTTTTGGTCAATTATAGTTAAATTGGATCGACCAGAAATGGGCCTTTTTACAAACGATCTCAGAATTCGACGAAACTAGTTTTGTCGGGACCGTATCATCAAAACATAGCTAGATTTATTTTTCTGGAATTTTTCGAATCAGTTTGTGGCCCTGACAAATTGAAATGTACGTTCAAATCAAAAATTGAATGTTATATATTTTAATTTGAAGGAAAACTGACTGAAACATTCGAATGGGCCTTCGAAACATATCCCATTGTGTTCGGAATGGGGGTAAAACGCTAGGGACGACAGTCGTTGGGTTTGAATTGGGATCCGTGTGTGAAAGGGGGTATTTTCGGATTTTAAAAATATATAAATATAAAAAAAAACTGATTGGTCAGCAAACCCTTTCTCTCTCCCCGACTATTATCGCGCACGACGGAAAGAGAGGCGCCACCTTCTCTCCTCCGTTCCTCCTCCTACACGCAAAATTTGACCCTGCTCCAGTTGGGAATTTTGTAGAGCTCGGAGAGATCATCAAATCCATATAAAGTTTGGATTTTTTTCATTGCGTGGTTTGGGAGAATCGAGTTCGGGAAGTTCGGAGGTTTCCACCGCCGTTTCTCGTGCCTGCTGCCACCGAGCTGGTGCCCACCTCCGGCGAACCAGTGCCTCTCCTCCCCCTTCGACCTCGCGCAACCCGATCGTGAAACCGTTACTCCGTTTGATCGCAAATTCAAAACCTAGTTTTGAACGATTTCTGAAAGGTATGGCTTGTTTTATTTTCAACTGTTTTAACACCTTTAAACCGTTTCAAACTTTGAAAAATCATATCTTTTTCGTTTCTTGACGAAATTCGATGAAACAGGAAACATCGTGACCGTGTGGACGTCTTCTACATTCTAGAAGAGACCGCATATTTTTCTGAGCCTTCTGCTATTTTTGGTGGAGTGGAACCCAATGTGAGATTTCTAATTTATAAACAATATGGAAAACGACGATGTATAAATTATATAGTCGATGTATGAGTTATATAAGCGTTGTACACCTCATGTATAAGCGTTGTATAAGTTGCACGTTCGATGTATAAGTTTTATATGCGTTGTAAAAATTATATATGTGTTGAAATAGAAGTGAAATGCTATATATATATATATATATATATATATATACACGCCCCTCGTCCACAAACCATGGACGATATTTATTGGTTGTGATTGGTGTGAAAATTGATTGATAGCGAATGGTTGATTGGGATTGTTTGTGGTTGATATTGATTGATTGTGGTTGAAAAATACCCGTTTGTGGTTGAGAAATATTTGGTTGAAACCACATAGGATTAGTTTGTGGAAATGAAATAAATATATACATGTCGCCTGCGTGTGAACTAGATGCATGATTCCCCATTGTCAAAAACCGCGAGGTTTTAAGGTAGAGCGAGGAGCCGTACTAGGGACGGTCCTGGTTTTAACTACCCTGCCGTTATGCTGCCGAAATTTTGAATAATATTCATGTGTTCGAATTATTTTCATTTGTTGAAACTATATTTATTCGTTGAATAGAAAACCCTCATGTGTTGAGTCGATATTCATTCGTTGGATAGAAATTTATGTGTTGAATGGTATTCAAGTTTTGAATATAAAAATCACTTTTTTTATCTATATATATAAACTATAGAAAACCTTCATGTGTTGAATCGATATTCATTCGTTGAATTGAAATTCATGTGTTGAATGGTATTCGTGTTTTAAATATAAAAATCACATTTTTATCTATATATAAAAACTATAGAAAACCTTCATGTGTTGAATCGATATTCATTCGTTGAATTGAAATTCATGTGTTGAATGGTATTCATATTTTAAAAGAAATTGTTTTAAAATAAAAATCCTATTTTTATTACCTATATGAACTATATAAAATAATTGTGTTTTGAAATGAATTGTTTTACAATAAAAATCACATTTTTATTATATACATGAATTGCTAAATATAGTGAAGTGTTGAAATAGAAGACAGTTAGATAAAAATATCATTTTTATCAAATGTATGAAAAGAATATAGCTTTGAAATCGAAGAATCGATATATATATATAAATAGAATTAAAATATATCGAATAACGACGCTGTAGTTCATATTTTGAAACCGTGATTTCAAACGATTATACCGGGGGATCCGACCATCGGATTTTCCCGAAACCGCAACCGTCGGGTTCACTTTGGAAATATCTTTCCAACAGCACCAACTTTGTAAAAATCCAACAGTTGGATTGTCTGGAATGTTTAATTCAAATCTGAAGAAAAATAGCACCAGAATCGATTTTATATATATATATATAATTATATTTATTCGAATAACGACGCCGTAGTTCGTATTTTGAAATCGAAACTTCAAACGATTGTACTGGGAGATCCGACCGTCGGATTTTCCCGGAACTAGAACCATTGGATTCGTTTTGAAAAGATCTTTCTAATGATGTAAATTTTGTGAAGATCCAACGGTTAGATTTTTAGATATGTGTAAATCAAATCAGAAGAAAAACAGCGCCACGGCCGCGTTATGGCCCGAAGCGTCATTTCGAATAAATTGGCTATTTTAAAATAAGTAAAAATAGCGATAAATCATTATAAAATATTATAAACGATATGGATGTGAAGTTTAGAAATTAACTGAAGGTTGGCTAAGTCGAATGGTTTCCTGAGTGTTGATCTGATGTTGGTTTCGGCCTTCGGGGTTAATATTTGGGAAATCGTTCTCTTACTGATTGACGGTTAGTGACTAATGAATTGAAATGATGTGTATGTATGTTAGTGTTGCACTTGTTTATTATATACGCGAGTTTCTCAGAAAGACCGGGTTTATCCCATTCTGAATAACTGAATCGACGATAAGAAATCGAAGATGATGACGGTGGTCGAAGACCGGAGATCTTCACCTCGTTTGGATGGTAACCGAGGTCCTGATTGGGAGGCATCCCGAAATATGGATAATGAGTGGTGATCGTCCAGACGTACGTGGTGATCGATGGGTTTGCGAGGTATATAGTGCCTCCGGTTTCGTTCAGACCCAGAACGGACTTGCTAATGGACAGTGTGTCTGACATTGGAATTTATTCTGTGTGATTGATATCTATCAGTTGCACGGTGTGAATTGTCTGTGTGGCATGCTAAGATGCAGTGATCAGGGCTTCTGTTGAAAAGCAAAATCTTGTGGTGATGATCAAAGCACCGCCTGTGTGGCGTAGCTTTGTGTATAACGTGAATTCGCGAGCCTCACACCCCGGTATGAACCAGAAATGGGAGAGGACATCAGGGAGGGCATGCGTTTCTTCCTAGCTAGAAGTGGCGTCAGTGGTTTTACACGCCCTGAGGAGTTTGACTTATGTGGTTGTTACTATTGCGAGGCGCCTCGGTTAGATCGGACGATCCGGGTCCGATGGAGCCATTCGTTGGCTCATTTACGCCCCAAAGAGCGGGGAAACGCAGTGTTTAGGAATTTTAATCCACATCGGTGGACCGGCCCTGACGATCCAAGGGTCGATGCGCTCTGACTCTGAGGCTCGGGCTAGGCAGTCTCGAATTTGGTAAGGACTATCTTTTGCCTTGGTTCGTGATGGAAATCCAATTTCCAAATACGTGACTGTGCGATTTTGATTGTATATATATATAGTGACATGATATATGGTACCCATGCCATCTATGATTGATAGTTATGATTCAAATTGTTTTTGAAACATATAAACACTAGTAATAATATCAAATGCTTTTGCTTTATTCGTATCAATCATATTTTGGCCATTATAAGGTAAAACTCTATCCTCCGGTTTGCGTTGCATTGTGTGATGGGAACTGAGTCTTATAATGGCTTCATTTTTATAAAAAGCATTGCGATGTTTAAAAGAAAGATTTGTTTTTAAAGCTCTGGCAATCCAATGGAGTAAACCCGTTCCACGAAAGTGGCGTGGTCCTGTGATTAGCCATATTATAAATGTGTTGAGTAGATTTCTCATACCAGTCCCATGACTGACTCGTAGTTTGTTTCACTTTCAAACTCGAGTGCCCCTTTTTCTACACGGGCAGCCTTGTATTCAGGTTTAGCTGGCTCTTTCTGGATAGCTGGAGCTGAAGATGGATTCTATTATTTATCTATTTTTATGCTGTTTAGCTCCTATTGTACATATTTTGTTTATTTCCGTTGTAGACATTTATGTATAGCTGAACTGTATTTGTACTAAGTATGATCCTGTATACTGTGTAACTTTGATGATTACGTTTATGCAGTGTATTCTATTGTACATTATCTGGTGTATTTATTTAATTCTGTTATGCTGTTATCTGTTTCTGTGTTATATTCCAAAGATTACCCTTGTCTCCGTCTGTACGGGAAATGGGGTCGTCACATAAACCTTAGTTAAAGAAACTAAGTAGTAAACCTTAGTAGAACACGAGAAGGAGCGTACAACCGTCTGATTTTAAAGAAGGCTCCAATGAATTGGGTTACGAAGCCCGAGGCTTCGAGGGGATGTGAGGGTACTCTTGGTATCCCTCTGTGAGGCTGCAGATGATCCTCCTGGGCTCACAGAGGTTAAGGTCTGCGTTAGAAGAACCAAGGGTATGCCTTGGTTGCAATAAATGGCAACCTAAATACTAGGATGGACCAGCTTGATTCGGCGAGACCAGTAGCCCTGTGATAGCAACTCGTCGTCTACCTACCATCTTGAGTCAGTCGAGATACACACAGCGGAAAGGCGGAGAACTCCTACGAACCATATACTTGCTATCTAGTTGCGGTTGCGGTTGGCCATAGGTTAGTGGGGCATAGAGGGGCCGGCATATAGTTTTCATTTTTCAAGGATGGCCTTTCATTAGTTGAGGGAGGAGTCGAGTGGGACCATAGCCACTAGAAAAACAGACCTTAGCATCTGCATCGGCAGACAACTTAAAGCTCCCGACCGAGTTCCGTGTTTCTTGACTTGCCCTGCCACGGGACTCGGGTAGCACAAATAGAGTACATGTGCATCTAGTCATCGAAAAACGGTTCATGATACTTACGCGGGGAAGGTCTAGGAACATATATCGCTCTGGGTAGTGTGTCCTAGACTAGAGGGCATATTTCGTTAGGTAGCATAATCCCTAGTAGCCCTAGGTGGCATAAACACTAACCGAATTAAGGAAACGTGGCAGTCCAAACAATTACGGAAATGGTGGCACTACGTTGAGGTAGTATATAGTTACGTAATGAAGTCCGTACGATAAATGGAAAGGGACTGTACGCATACATGGAAAAGATAATACGAGTAGGGGGTATCGCATATACGAGATATTAGGTTAATATACTAGTATGTGAATAAGAACGACATGAGTTTAGCCTTAGGTGCTAATGACGAGATTAACCTAATAACTAAGAAAATATACGGAACGGTATATGTAGTGTTACACAGAAGTTTATTATAAGTCCTCTCACACAGAACTTATGTTCTGACCCCCTCCTCATTACATACTTCCAGGTTAGGTTCATGACAAAGATGGTATAGCTTTGGATACTGGTTAGACAGTATGATTTATAAGGTAAAGCTATTTTTGAATATATTATATTTTAATTCCTTCCACTGTGAGATGCTCTACGAGTTCTGACATGTTTCTTTATCTCTGTCTTTTTCTGCAGGATACCAGAGCACCCAACTCAGGTTTTGATAGATCGAATTTGAAAAATTCGGTCTGTCGGAATCCGGGTTGTCACAGTTGTAGCAATAAACATAGAACTTATTGCTGTAATAAAAGGTCATAAATAAGGTAATAAGTATTGTAACCATATTTTTTTGGGGAAATTGTATTGAATAGAATAAATATGTCAAATGGTTACAAATAAATTGGTGTTTAGGAATAGGGATGGTAAATCCAACTAGGGATAAATAAATAATAAATTTATATATACATATTTAAATGAGCATTAAGATTATAATCATATTTGGAAGTTACAATGATTAAATTATAATTTAAATGGGACTTATATAAATGACATTTAATAGGATAATGAATGACGTAGAAAAATATGACCATTAGTGTCATAAATAGAAAATTTTCTGGATAATAGTAATGAATAAAATTAATTGGGATTGATTGGCAGAGTTAATACTATGTCCAACAAGGAAATAAATAATTAAACATCCTAGGATAGGAAGTTATAGGTTTTCCTTAGGGTAAGTTTGGCTTAGGTCCCTATTCAGTTTCAAAATACAAAAAATCCCTATTTAAAAACTTTATAAATTAGGTCCCTGTTTTTCGAAAATCAACATAAAATTTTTTCAAACTTCAAAATTTAATTCAACACATAGTCGTCATCGTATTTATGCATTACAACTACAAAAAAATGATTCAAAACCAAAAAAATGCACGCTACAAATGTTTCATGCGAATTTCCGTATTATTGTTGACGTTGCAGCAATTAATTTAAGAAATTGCAGAATTTCATGCAAATTTTGCTTATTTGCATGAAAAATTAAAATTCAAAGCCTATACTTATTAGGACATTCAAGTATTGGATGAAAATCAGCAGAAATATACTTTTTTTACATACAAATGAAAATAATTCAGCTCCAGTGAATTGCTGCAAATATTGCAACTATTTGCAATTATTTAATGATATTTCAGCAATTATTCATCCGCCTTTCAACTATATGTTGTGTGAATAATTGCAAAAATTTCAGCAATAATTCACCAAAATTTCTGATATTTCAGCAACTTTTTCATTTAGTTGCGTCTACTATAAAACAGTTGCTGATGTGCTAGCAATTATATATTAATAATTGCTGATAACCAACAATTATTCATCCGCCTTTCAACTATATTGTGTGTGAGTAATTACTGAAATATTAGCAATTATTCACCAAAATTGATGATATTTCAGCAATTTTTTTGTGTGCAGAATACTTCCGTGAATATTTTTGATTTTTTTATATAGCAACGCAAAAAAATAGAAAACACGTTGCTACAGTAAAATAAGGACCCGCTTTACATATAAACTTACAGAGGATGCGCACCGAATCGAAAATGAAAAAAGGGATGCATGGCTTATTTCCACTTTTTCTTATTTTATTATAGTTAATCTAGAATTAATATAATTAGAAATAAGAGTTGGACTTAGTAGGTTAATGATGCGATGTCAGTTGCTTTATTCGACAAGAGTATACACTTTCCAGAAGTCAGATATAAGTACAACTGATATGAGACATCATTAACCATAGGAACCCATAACGATAGTTAATTGCATAGCGAGAATTGTTTCCTAAAACAGGTTCTCCGAATCAAGGGAAAAATTCATAAGTATAGCCTACTTCGCGATTAGAGGTATTAAATAGTTAGATCCACCCTTAAAAGGGTATTAAGTGATCGCATAGCTCGCCTCTCCATAAATAGGAAGTATTAAATGGCTACTGGGTATGAGTTGGTAATCCCTACATAGGTCCGCTTCCTCTAGGTAGCAAGTGACTGGGGTGAAAGTCTACCTTGGGATTAGGTATTAAATGACCGCTACGGGGGTACCATAGGTATGCCTATTCGGTGGGAAGTATTAAGTAGCTAGAAAACTATCTAATAAGACCATCTAGATAGTAACATGGAGGTCCATCGGGGGAAGGTCATAAATGACTAGATGTTGTTTACCTATCCTGTAGGTAATAAGCGACTACTTACTATCTCTCGCCTTATGCAGGGCATGGATATATGCGTGAATGTCGAAAGCCTTAAATTGGTAGGACTTTCTAGTTAGTGTCCTTTAATTTATATTAGTGTAGAGTAAACCACCAAGTAAGACATTAAGTGATCGATATGTCCACCTTGGGTCTTAAGTGATCGGTAGGATCCACCCTTATCTTATATTGATATTGAGGTCCTAAGTGGATATATATAAATAATTAACCTCGTTATAGTAGTGCTAGTAGTTGGGAGCCCACTTCTTAGTCTTTGATGATTAATTGAATGGTGGTTTAAAGGCTTTATACTTATGCATAAATGTTCTATCCTAATATTGTGATATCATTATCTTTGAGAATGCTACCTTGAGTATGGTAGTTCGTCGTCGTGCTTAAGTTTTTATAAGGGTGGGTTAGAATTACTAGCCTTGTTAGATATATGTTTCGGTCCTGACCAAATGGGATACATTTGTGTATTGTAGAGTGTTATACATTTTCTACTCACCAGAACTTGTTGTTATGAACCCTTTCCTCATGACAGCTCTCGGGTTTAACTATGGTAAGACAAGTCTTGGCAGGTGTTCAATTTGGTTTTCAGTTCTCATTTTCTCATGCTCGATATCGATGAGACGATATGCTTTAAGGAAGTTGCCTCAGTCGATATTAGTTATCTTATTTTGTTTACGCTGTGAGTTATTTTATTTTACTCTGATTTTGTTCATGCTCATTATTTACAGGTACCAGATTTATACTCTCCAATCTTGGATGAGTTTGGGTTTCATTTATTTTTTAAATTCAATCTTAGAAAGTGTGGGTTGTTGCATTTGGTATTGGAGCATAGGTATAGACGATCAAAGGAATTAATAAATTAAGATTAGTGAGAGAACGTATTCGAATTTCCTTTTATTTTCTTTCATTTTTCTTATTCGGCTCTAAATTACTCCGACGATGAGATAGTCGTGGGACTATTTAATTAAGGTGGGTTTTACATGAATATAACTTAGGAGTATTTTGAGTTGGAGTATTCGGCCACCCTCGAATTTACCCCATGGTGCATCGGGCAATTTTGTTTTTAAGAGTATGAGGATGATATATGCTGAATCTCGTGGACTTGAGCTTGATGGCCGGACGAAAAGCTAGCTACAACCGAGATAGTAATGTTTTCTTGTTTTTGGTTTCATTGGGAGTTCCAATCGTTGACCTTTTCTTGGTCTTAAAATAGGAAATTCACGTTAATGTGTTGTTATAGTCCGGATATTCTTTTGATAGAATCACTCATTTGAATCCTTAGTCCTATGTTCGGAGAGATTTCAGTTTTTAAAACTGTTTTGAAAATATAAAAAGTTTTCGAAAATTTTAAATTTTTTGTTTTCAAGAAATTGTTTTATAAGTAAAGGTTTGAGTTAATAAAATAAATCTTAGAAATTTGAATCTAACCATATCTCAAATCATTGGTTTTTGTGTAATTTAATAAATAATCCATTTTGGTAAAAAGAAGGAATTTGAAAATGACAAGGAATAAGCCTCGAAATTTAGAAACTATAATTACCCATTCCTTATGATTTTAATATTCCTCTTTTAAAATATTTTGAATGATATATAGAAATTATCACAAAAATGCTTTTTGGAGATTTAAAATCTTGACAATCCAGAACAAGGAAAGGTTCCAATCATCAGAATAAACTGGAATATAAAATTA
Source organism: Allium sativum (assembly GCA_030737875.1). Taxonomy (NCBI): domain Eukaryota; kingdom Viridiplantae; phylum Streptophyta; class Magnoliopsida; order Asparagales; family Amaryllidaceae; genus Allium; species Allium sativum. Next base: position 469,294,827 of record CM060913.1, on the reverse strand, counting down.
TATATATATATATATATATATATATATTACGAGACCTTCAGTTAAAAATAATTTTCAAAATTTTCTCTATAAATAAGACTAGGGATTTCTATTCAGCTTGGGGTATTTGATTTCGTTAATCATTCGTGTTGTTAATTAGCTAGGTAAGGGGAAAATCTATTGTATTTTATTTCAGATTTCTAGCCGAGGTTTCTTTTTGAGAATTTGTTCGTTCGTTTGATGGTCGCAGTGGTTTGGAGGCGTTGGGGAAATTATTTCTCGACCTGATGGATAGTGGATGTTAGCACGAGATTTCCATTGGAATCGGGAAGGCAAGACGATTCGCATAAGATCTAGCCTCTCTCATACTCTTGCTCTATAGTTTCTTTCGTCAATTTCTCTGATTTATCAAAGCCACCTCCTCGAGCTTCTAACGTCCTCGCGTAGCAACCCCAGTCTCATGCCTTAAGAGGCTGCATGGTTGGATTGCAACTCGAGGAAAATAGGGATTATTTAGAAACGACAAGTTTCAAGTTCCACCAAGGACGCCCAGTGAAATTCACTGATTTTGCCCGTTTTCATCTGGAGGAAATGTTCGTTGCCGCGGGCCTGGCACCGATCCTGCACCACAACACATTTGAGCGTGAGTGCTATCCACGTTGCATCCATCTGTTTGACGCCTAGACAAGAATCAACTTTGATGAGGGTCGTTCTAGTTTGGTTCGGTCCGAGCTGGAAAGGATGGCTACTAAGTTCACCGACCAGGATTTGGCTGAGATTCTGGGCATTTACTCTATTGGAGCGGATTTGGATGATATTGAGATGACGAACCCTCATATCCTCTCTCGCATCTTTGTTGGAGCTGTCGGTGCTTGGGACACTAGTAATTTGCGAACCATAGCCCATATAGTTGTGTGCATCGTTCAACACAACATTATTCCAAAGACAGGAAGCCTCGAAAAGATCTACCCTTCAGTGCATTGAGCCACTTATGCTATTATTGGCGGCATAGCCATCAACTGGGCATGCACATTGGTGATCCACCTCTCTAACTCTTCAATGGGTACCCCGAGGACCCATTTCCCTAATAATCACCTTCTCACCCGTGTCTTCCAACACTTTCAGGTGAATCTTCGTGAGGAGCCGGTAGGGTCTCCCTTAGGAAGACGGGCATCCAGCTTTCCCGCTGCTCCTGCCCCAGCTCCTGCTCCTGTTCCTGCACCTCCTGCTCCAGTTGAGCAGTAGAAGCAGCCAGCCGCAGCAAGCTAGAAGAGCCCTGAGCTTGCCATCCTTCACCAGATCCAGGCAGAGCTCTATGAGGTTCGTAGGGAGCAGCATCGATAAGCGCACGAGATTTGGTGTATTTCTTTCTTGCTACATTCCTGGCATGAACATGGCAATGGATCGAGATCCAGCCATGATGTTCGACCTTCTCGTAGCTTGTAGACAATGTCTTTTGAATCTTGTATCGTGTGTATCTTTTCCTTTCCAACATTTTATCTTTGTTGTTGTAATAGTTGTGTTTGTAACTGTTAGTATTGGTGTTCATGTAAATCGCATGATGATATAATAGGATTCCATCTATATTTGTTTTTCACGCTTCATTGTATTTGAATTAGAAATGAAATCTTATTTTTCTTATCTAACTAATAGTTGTCTTAGAGCTGGAAAGTACAGAATTCTATAGTGGATAAATTTTAGCAAAGGACGGGTTTTTGAGCTGTTTCGTCATGGGTATATTTACTATTTGTCATATGTTCTGTTATGAGATAAAATATATTTTTGAGTTTTGTGTGTGGTTTTGATTTTCACATTTTTTTCACGTGTCCGACTTCCTTCCATGCCAACATGTGACTTAAACTGTTCAAGTTTTTGCAAAATATTTTTTTTAGACATTTTGCAAATGTTGTTTGAAAAAAAATCCATTTTTATTTATAATTTTGACTAATTTACTTTCTTTTAATCGATCTATGTAAAAACATAGATTTATGTATGGTAGTTTTCGTATGTTTAAATTGTTTTGTATAAAAAAATTGTTTAAATATAGTAAGGCGCACACAACCAAAATTTTGGTTTTATGAAATATGATAAGGAAAGTGGAACGGTATCAAAAAGGAATTTCAAAATTTTACATAATAAAATTTAAAGCGGAAATATTTTTATGGAAATTTCGATATTTACAGTCACATTGTAACGACCCACATTTTCGTATAGTTTAAGCTGCATTTAACCATATGTGTCAAACTCAAAATGCACAGAAAGGCAGACAGTTAGGGGAAAGAAGTTAGAGGGTAAGAAGAAGAAAGAAAGAAATGTTAGAATATAAGAAGAAGAAGAACACTAACACAAAAGCATCAGAGCAGAATAGAGCCCCACACCGGAGTGAATAAAATATAATATATCAATACTCTTTACATAAATACAAAACTGTGTATACATGATTACAAATTCAGAGTACTCAACTTGATCAGCCTATACAATGCTGATAAATACAACACACACAACGGAAATAAATTAATACCAAAAAATATGGGAATAAGTCTCGATTCTGGCTCCTTTCCAGAACCTCCAAGGAAAACTCAATGTAACCGAGAAAATGTTCTCGGTCTAACCGATCCCATTTTGAGAAAAACAAAATCATCCGAATTTGATCAGTCTGGATTACTTTTAGTAAGAAAACTCACATTACAAACAACTTGCTTAATTTTTAAAAATCCTTTAAAAGAATGAAACTCTTGTAAGACCCAACCACACATAAACATGGCGCATGTTTTTCTCTTATGTTAACCAAATCACTTTTACTATAAAATAAATGATATTATAATAATGTCTAAATCAACAAATAAAGTAGGAATATAGCTGAAAAGCTTGCATCTCACTTTTCGACATAGTTGGATTACATCCAAACCGTACGGATGGCATTAGAGTTTGGCTTTCCATACATGACTATGTAAGGAACTACCTCTCGAATAATGTTTCTCTAGAGATAAAAACATTGGGTTTCAATAACACCTTGCAACCTGGCCATACAGAACCGGACACTCATTTAACTTGGGTGTATTGAATATATCATCACCACGGTTGAGGCCAACCAACCGCACTCATTTCGAAGCATACAAAAAGGACAATCGATTTCTCTAGATCAGGCAATGATATACCCAAATTGGTATGACCCACATAGCTCTATCACCTGCCCGATTTTAGTCATCTCCTGGTTGATGAGGCTTGAGGCTATGATTAACTTTCAGAATATCACCTTCAACTATGAATGTTACATTGTCAGATCCGTCAATCACTAATTTCTTTGCACAAAGATACCCCGGGTGTTAAGTTAAAAGATGTTGCCTACTCCGCCACCATTCTCGGTATATTTGTAAAAACCAACGTACGTGATTTTAGGAAATACATGGTCAGACATCTATCTATATAAGTTGTACAGGATTAGATCAAACCGAAGGTACTTTTTTTTACTACATTTTGTCGGGTTATCCCCTAGGGTTAGTAACAACAAGTCCTTGCATCATGCAGAACCCAAAACAAAGGAATTACTGCTACAAGTATAATCTTGGTAGTTAACCAGAGACATCATTGAACAACCCTTCCGCTCCCAAGTTTGAGCCTTCAAATCATATCAATACGCATAAGCATCCCTGCAATTTCAGTTTTCGAATGCAAAATCGGTTTGAAATGGTTTTAAGTGCAGTTCCCATCCCAGTGTCCTCGAACTAACATGTTGATATCAAAAGGAAATTTACTGATAGTCGGTTCTTAAACTATCAACTCAAACATTATGGTTAAGTATATGAGCAGCACATGCGCTTTTAAATTAAAATCATTCATTAAAACCATATCGTCGAATCCTAAAAATCCATTTCCTATACTTATCTTAATAGGATAAGCATATTCACAGATCTCTTGTTTTTGTTTACTTTGAAAACCATAACCATGCACTTGTCTCTTCAAAATAAGTGCATTCACAAAAACCCTTCTTTATATTCTTTACTTCAAAAATTTCACTGTATATATTAACCAAATTGTATGAGTCTAATTACCAATCTTATCTGGGTCAAAACAATGTTATATGACACATTGTTTATTGTATAAAGCCCAAACAGTTTTATTTAACTTCAAAATTTGCAAATTAAAGTTTACAATAGTGCTTATGAAAATAATAATTATATTTCTAACATCCACTTATGTTTTCAAACCAGTATAACCTCTCATTTCCATTTCTTCGAAACTATAGCCATATACTTATTTCTTTAAATAAGTGTATTCACAAAACCATGTTATTATCCTTACTTTGGAAATAGAGCTATATACTTAACCGAATGGTATAATTATAGTCACACTTCAAACCAGGACCAATAATATCAACTGATACATTTTTTATATTAAAACCCCGGCAATTTTATTAATTTCTAAACCTTGCAAAATAAAGTTGCAATATTTCTTATGGAAATGATAAATTATTTCCAACCTCAATAACATTTCAAACTAGTACCATCCCTTGGATAATAATGAAGTCAGGCAAGTTAGGGTATTTTATTTACCTCTCAGACTTTGACTCAACAACGTTCTTATCTTAAGATAAATAAAAGTTTGCAACTCAAAAGCTGATATTAACTATAATATCACACCAATCTCATTTACTATTCCATTTAAATATGGTTTTGTAAGTCATTCCTCACATTTGAAATCTCTTTTCACTTATAATCACTTTTACTTAATTCGTTTATTAAGCAAACCCTTGCTAAAACATCAACCTTTAGCTTTAATTCCCTTTAATAAATTTCGTTTACAACTTGGATTTATTACAAAAATTCATTATACACCAATCATATAAGTATCTTATTATAAATCTTACTGGAATTTATTACAACAAACCCATTTACCCAATCCTTTTACATTAATCCATTAAGTATCTTATCTTTGTAATTTTTGAAAATCTCTTTTAGATTAACATCATTTTTACATAATTCAATTATTAAGTAAATTCTTATTTAAAACCATTGCACTAGTTTTTAATCTCTTTTATAAACCTTGTTATAAAACTTGGATTTATTATAAAAACCCTTAATAGAATCCAATTAAAATCTCATTACAACATGATTATGCTTTTAAATGGATTCCAATTTAAAAGTAATCACTTAAATTATTATTAAATAATAATTAACTTCAACATTAACTAAAATGGAAGTAGTTAACTTCATTATTAACTAAAGATATAATTGTTAATCCCTTGTAAAAAGTTATTAAAATAATAATTATCAACTTAATAGCTTTCGTTAAACACAATTAATTACAAGAATAATAAACTTTTATAACCTTATTAAGTTTAAACAACTATATGTTCAAATTATTTCTATTAGATTAATTGAAAACAAATTAGTCTTATGACCAATTTCAATTAAATAGTCAACTTGAAACCATAGTTAACTGATTTTAATCAATCCGTCCCCTTAAATGAATTAATAACCCAATTAATTGAATATAATCTCACTTTATTGTTTTCTCTAAAACAATTATTCCAAACTATTAACCCTTAGGTTAATTTCTGACTTTCATGCTTATTCAACTTGTTTAAAACACAGAAATTTGTTATACAAATCACTTTATAATTTCCTTTATAAAATTCGATTATGAATATTGATTTATTTATATAACCTCTATTTTTTATAACTTATAAAACAATAAAATTAAAAACCTTTCTTTAGTTATAAAAATAAATTTCATAATTTTAACTTAGTCAGTTCCCCTGATGGCAAATTAACATCTTAAAAAGACGGATTCTATGCTATCTGCTACCAATCACTTAACTAATACTGTTTACTGATTAATAACACATCGGTTTGAATCTAATTCAATTATCAACATCCAAACAGATTTAACATAAATTAGGTTAAACAGTTCGTATGTGTACAACATGAAAACAAGTAACATCCAAAATATTTGAGGAATCTTGTTGGATCCCTCCAACATGTTCTCCCTACATCACAACTCATAATATCATTTTGTATATGCATACAGAATGTAAATTCTAATCTAATTCATTTAAGATGACTGAAATATAAATATCGACGATCATCAATAAAGCAATAATCATCCAAAGCATCCAAACACACAATTTATACTAACAATATAAAATAATAATATTCAGAAGTATTCCGGAAAGAGTGAGAGTTAACACACATTCAATTTCGAATGACGATTTCATGTCGATTTATCTAATTTCAAACATACATTTAAAATTAGATAAAATCCCAATGAGATCCAAATCACTCCAATCCATTTCTTATGCATAGTATTCGTCAATGCAATTCTAATGCACTTTGTTTCGCCTCAATCTGATATCATATGAAAAAGTTATGCTTTTTATAAGTATGAATACATTTTTATATAATTAAAAAAAAGATTAGCAACTTAATTACTAAGTAACTAATCCTTCTCCCTCATTTCATATTTCCCGCATCCCATTCCAATAAAACAAACACACTCCGTTTACCCATGCTTTGACCTCCAACCCCGTTCGCCTCGATCATTTATACTTGCCGCAATCACCACTGTTGCACTCAGCACCTAAATCTCCACCTAATGATCACCCTGAATTCTATGTTGGTCCTCTACCCTAGTTCGCGACCTGTTGCCCTAAATCGACCCAATCAGGTCGCTTTTCACTATAAGCCACCGGAGCATTGCCAAAAACCACCATTCGATGCGCCCTGCCTCCCCAAACTCGCCTACATCATCGAATAGACCTCTGACACCCCTTAGAGTTTCACATACTCAACCCTACCTCGACAATGTCGGGTTTGAACACTGCTAAACCACATCGCATCAAAAACCGAGGCTATAAAAGTGAAGCCCTCGCTTGTAGAAGTTCAACCAATCCGAAAATACTTGATTTCATGAACTATAAATCATTTCAAATATTTAAATTAATTAAATATTTATTGTTAAAAATTAGGTCATTACATTCTTCCTCCTTTAAAAGGATTTCATCTTCGAAATTATTAGTTAAGAAGATTGTTATAAACCGGTAAATCTTATTTCAAAAACATCCCATACTAAAAAAATTTAAATTTTTCTAACACTCGAAATTTTGGGAAAATTTTGGCAAGGCCCCACTTAATCCAAAAGGAAAACAAAAGCCAATCAGCTACCCATATTTGGGACATAAAATCATCCAAACAAGTCATAACGTAAACATGTTGCAAAACAACCCGAAAATCTCCACTTGTCAAATCGACCGTAAACCGCACAGGTCCGATCCAAAAGTCAGAAATCTGTGGATTGTTACAAAAATACGACGCATCAAAATAAAACACAAGAGAACATTTTATTGCTATTACAACAATTTTACATTAGAGTACAAGAATATATCAAAGTACGGGAAATTGATATACAACGGAAAAATATCAAAGGTTAATAAATTACAATGCAATGAAAAAGAAAATATTCATAAATACAAACAACGGAGGATTCCAAATAATCTAGAGCATAGCTCCAGCAAAAATCCAGGATCCTGTGAATAGAAAATCTGCAAAACCAAAACTACTGACTGCCCGTGTGGAAATTATGGACACCCAAAGTTTAGGTGGAAAACAATAAACTCCAGGTCAGTCATGGGACTAGTATGAGAACCAAAAAATTTGTTACAAACTTTACTTTAAAGTTGGGTAAATCACGGGACCATGCCGCATAACACGGAACGAGTTTCTTCCACATGAATACCACTGTAAAATAGAACAACGCAATGATTTTTCAAAAATGAATCCATTGTAAGACTCAGGTCCCATCACGCAATGCATGCGCAAGCCAGATGATAGAGTTTTATCTTATAATAGACAAACATGCTTGATACATGGAATTTCTTTATTTATTACTACCAGTGCGTAGTGCAGAAAATGATTTTGAATATAAATGTATCAATCTTAGACGACAAAATATCCCATCTTATTATGTCGCCACAGGTATAGAACTAAAATCATAATATCACGTATTGAAATATGGATTTCCATCATGAGCCAAGGCAAGGGATCCTTCCTCATTCGATTTGGACCATCTCCAGCAAGATACCTAGGACCACATGCATGTGACCCTTGGATTGATAGGGTCGATCAACTGCACATCGCTGATTATTTATGCATAGTCTATTCATTTCCCGGTCCTTTCGGACCTCTTGGTCAGTACATCGGCCATCTTGGCCTTTTTCGGCCATACCCGAGGCGCCTCGCTTACCAACATCCACATAAATAAAATGTCTGGGCTCCATACCATGACATCACTTCTAGCTAGAAAGAAATACATGGCCTCCCTACTGTCCTTTATCCCATTTTTGACTCATATCGTGGTATGAAGCTCGTGAATTAACGCCATAACGCAAAGCTACATTATATCATCCATGCTTTGATCATCATCCACAAAGCTCCGCTTTTCAACAAAAGCTTTGATCCATGCATCTCATCATACCATGTTATCAGTTCATACCATATAACTGATATCTACAATTATATAACCTCTAAGCTCATACGTCTTAGAGAAGCGTTCTAAGCTAAGAGACTAAATTCTCCACCACCAAACAATTATATATTTGATAGAAATCAATTAATACTGTGTAAGTTACAACATCAGACACACAATCCATTCGTAAGTCCATTCTGGGTTTGAACGAAACCGGATGCACCTTATTCCTCGTCCCATTTATCCAATACAGGAGAGAGGCCCTCGCATATCCGGTCGATCTCTAAGTACGTCTGGACGATCACCACTTATAACCTCATCTTGGTTGTACTTTTCAAGTGGGACATCAGCAATAGCCCAGATGATGTGAAGATCTCCGGTCTTCAACCTCCGTCTTCATATCTTCGACTTTTAATCATTGTATCAGTTATTCTGAATGGGTTAAACTCGGTATTTCCAAATAACTCGTGCATCTTTAAAAATCATGTGATATATAAACATATCAATGATCTTATTCCAATCCAGAGTATTCTTTTATTCAAATATTCTTTACATGGGAATTAACCCCATAAATCTTATAAAGATTTATATCATTTAAACACTTGTTTAAATCTTTCTTGGGAACCGTAACCAAATATTTTATAATATCTTTTCATGCTTTAAGGTTTATAAACCTTATCTGGATAATCGAATCTTACACGAATGATAACATTTTATATTGATATCCCATTCCCATCTTACTCTTCCCATGGAGCAAAATTCTTAGTACTCAATATCTAACACCCATCGTGTTACGATAAACTTAATTACCACTTTACATTTCAATCTAATTAAAGATTCATTGAAACTCTAATTTAGTTTTAATCTTCGAAAATCATTATTTAATTATTATTAAACTTTTTAGGAAATTAATCATGTCATAAATTCGGTTAAAGAACAAATGTCATTAAAAAAACTGCTCACAATAAACCCAAAAATCAATTTCCATTTAATTCCAATTTAATTTATTAAATTGAAAATTTCCATTAAATCTTACTTAAAAGATTTATATCTCAAATTACATTTTCAACTGAGTTTAGGAACAGTGTTATTAAAGACACCATTCACAACAAACCCAAAATCCACTTTGACATTAAATACAAGACTTTGAATAGAAATCGCATAGACTTATATTCAATATCAAATTCTAAAACTAACAGATATCATTTTGTAATAACGATATCTATATCTTCCAAAATTCCTCAACCATATCCGTGTAATTAGGGAGTCCAATCTCGAAATATCCGAAAATAATTTCCATTCAAATATAGCCCAATTTATATATTGGAAATCTCTGGTTATATAAAAACCATTCACAATCCAATTTATTAATTTTAAAACCATTGGATCCTTTATCTTTAAAAAACATCGTCTGATCTTAGTCAAGTATCTAATGTTCCTTTCGGTTCTTCCCACCCCTCGCCTAATGGAGTAATTTCCAATTAGATCTCACGGGTGCTACTAGAATGTACTATCAGGAATCATCGCATATTCCTTTGGTTCTTTATTATAATTGTTAACTAGTTCATTAATATAAAAATATCTTTTATCTTTTCAAATCTTGAAATATTTCACCCAAAATCTTTTCAAAACATTTATTATGATTTTACATAATTTATTCATATTTTTAATAAATTTATTAAGGCCCTTACAGTCGGTTTCCAATTTCGGCCACTGAACTACATCCATAGCAACCTTTTTCCAAAATAGATTTTGAATTATCTTGAAATCAAACCGTTGTATCTTTAAAATTCTTATTTTATTTGAAAATTCATTTCATTGTGGATCCAACGCTTCCAGTTTCAGGAGAATCCGACAGTCGGATCTCCCGGTACGTCAATTCAAACTTTCGTTGTGCGGTAAGCCCTATTCAAGCCCAAATCGATTTATAAATTTAAAATAAATCGAAACGCCTTCCAAACTATTTTATAAGTCATATAAAATATATAGAATTAAAATTGGAGATCCTGTTTAAGTCGTTTCTTGCCAAAATCACATATTTCTACTTTAAGTCAATTTGTGATATTATTCTAATCATTACAAAACTCGTTGTTTTAAACTAAAATCTCTTTCCATTCGTAATAAAAATAAACAAAGAACTTTCTTAAAGAAACGTCTTTTAAACTGTTGGCTAAATAACTTAAATGAACTTCACTTTTATAAGTTACTATTCATTTCAAATTGAAAACTTCGTTATGCCTAAACTATATGAAAATTTATTTAAAATCATTTAGTTTAGTTACAAAAATTCCTCGATATTTTAATATTCACGCGTCCATCCAAAATCGGACGTCAAAATCAAACTTCCGTCTTCATGGAATATTATATTATTAAAATATTCTTTTTTATTCCCAATTGGAATGAAATCTCAACCAATATCCATATAAATTAATTTATATGGATTTCATTTATCATATGCATCCAATAATAGTTGTAAACAACTACCAAACACCCAATTCACGTCGAAAGTTTAACTACTTCCGTAAAAGCCATAAACAAACAATTAATGCTTATATCGGCCTGTCAATTAGCCGATTTACATACAACTAAACACATGGGATTAGTGTACAATCAAATATCATACCAAGACCCGTGCAGGGTTTTCATCCAATTCAAATTAACCACAAATTCATGAAATTGTCATACTTGCTCATTTCCAGTTAATATTCAACTCATTTGATATCACTTAAATAGGTGAACATAAATAAGCAGTTCGACTTGTAAATGGATGTTTAATCCAATATCAACTACCACAAATACCTTAACATTGTTTCAACATGCTAATTAACTTCAAATCACAACACAATAAATCATCCATTCATCTATATGGTTTTCAAACAAATTGTGATGTAAGCTACCATATACCGTATAATAATTACTGATAAATTACCCAATAAAATTAAGAGTTCTTATATAATCTAACATCAACATACTAACAATGTTTTTAACTTACTAATTAACTCGATTTCACTTTTCTAATTATATCACAAATCTACATTAACTTGATCACTTAACGATCAACTAAACCGTTGTGTAACTACAATTAAACTACACAAATAAAACATTTTGAGTGAGAATCTCTCACCAAATCCATCCTAAACACAATGATACTTCAACTTTGAACTTAGAAAGCTTTCAATGAACCAAAAATGTCGCCTTTTAAACTCAATCTCACCAACAATCGCTTGAATACACTCAAACACTCATGAAGTTAAGGTTTTAAGTAAAAAGCTTAGATTTTTAGGGTTTTTTGAGCTTGAAGAGGGCAAGGGTTCATGGCATAAGGCTGGATAGTGAGGAGACGGACTGGTGCAAGTGGTGGAGGTGTTGAAGTGGAGGTGATGGCCAGCCAGGAGGTGGTTGGTGGAGCTTGGACTTGGTTTAGGGTATAAAGGAGCTACCTTTTGCAAATAAAAGGGTTTTAGGGTGTTTTTTTAAAGGGGAGTGGGGACCCACGTTGGTCAGACCTGGAGGAGGGTTGGAGGCAGCAGGTGGAGGCAGTGATGGTGGGCTTAGGGCAGCAGCGTGAGGTTGGAGAGGGGGAGAAGCCATTAATGAGTGTTTTAAGCTTTAGGAATTAGTTTAGGAAAGTAAATGAAAATTAAAACTCAGTTAAAGTAAACTGAATCTCTAATCATTCATGAAATGACACATGAAGAAGAATTTGACACTTGGAGGAGAGAGGGCATGAGGTTTTTTATTTTAATTGGTTGGATGAATAGTGTGAAGTGATGTTACTTAAAGCATGTATAAATTATACGTTGCAATATTAGTTCTAGTCGCACGATCACATACTAGCTCCAAAATTAAAATTTTGAAATCACACTATGTTATAGAATTATTCTTCCAACGAACTTAGTCTCATCGAATTTGGAGACCATTTGAAATTTTGCCTTATTTCTAGCTTAAACCGAAAACTGACTGAATTTTCAACATACGTTTATATATTGTACTCCCACAAATGAACTCCGTTTGACTTGAAATTTTGGATTCTACCATATTTCTACATTCTGGATCCAATGAAAGTGGTTTCATCGAATCCGAGACTGTCTCAAAAATGATCTTTTTTTATAGGTCGTCAAAATAACTTTAAAATATCAATTTTCAAAATCTTCATTTTTAAATTGATCTAAAAAGTTTACTGGGCCTGTTTTAAGTTAAATAAAACATAAAACTAAATTAAAAATTATTTTCAAGTTTTATCGAGTCAAATATCAACATTTATTATTTAAAAGTTTATTAAAATAAATAAAAATTCCAACTTTGAATTGACCAAAAATACGAGTTGTTATACATGTACCTATTTGTCGGGAAATTAAACTTCTATTTATTAAACCAAAAGCTATAAGCAAGCTAACCAGCTTTTATCTCCATATATGCTTACATAACCCAAAAGTGAGTTAATCAAATAATCAAGTAATACAATAACAACAAGCAATATACTCATAAACAAACATTGCAATCATAACAACAACCAAATATGATGCTACATGCAGTAGTGATGCAATTTATCAAATAATACATATGTAATATAACGTTATATGCAACCACAATCAATAAACACATATTATTATCATTTAGTGTTATAAACATTACAAATATTAACTCAATATTTATTCATAATATAAATCTTATCATCCCACAAGGATGATGAACAACCTGTTAAGTGTTGCCATCTGTTCAACAGCCTCATGTTATTACTTAACTGATCATTCATGCTACTTTAAGAAACTCAAAAATTCAAGTCCAAGCTCACCACAAGTTAATATACCAAGCAAGTATATTTTATTAATGGAAATCATAATTTTATTTACTTAAAATTTTCCATTTTATTCAATAAATCATTGTAGTTTATGAACTACCACACCACGATTATCTTAAAATTTTGATTTTGTCATAACTCAAAATCAATGGGATGAAATCTTGTTTTTTCTCTTCCAATTGAAAACTATAATCCAATAGATCCAAAAGATTCTTGTTTCAAAGAATTCTGACTTATACTGAATCATATACACTCAATTGAAGTTCAAATCGTAAAATTACGAACTACCGCGACGCAACAAGCTTGTTTTGATTTAATTAAATTTATATGTTTAACCTAGTTTAATTAACAAATTATAACCATATTTACTCAATTTTTAATATAAACTAATCTAGGTTTTCAAATTTAACTTGAAAATTTCAACTATCCAAAATCATCGATTATTCCATTATAAACCTATGAAACATCACATCAAATTAAATGAAAAATCAACCAACTCTAATACTTAGGATATACATGCATCCATATTATAATTTGGCTGAGAATTTTGGAACTGAACTCTAGGTTTCAAAGTCAAAAAAATTTGGATTCAAAACTAACTTTTGTTTTAATCCATTAATTTATCAATGGTAGCATGTCATACTTAGAAACTAGAAAATGAACACCAGTGATGCTGTAGTTATCACCAAAATTATTTTCTAAAGACCGAAATAAGATAAGTGCTTTTAAAATATTTTCAAATCCGTACATATACATAAACACCTTCAAATAATCATACTAATTCTTTTTGAAAAACCATTTTCAAAGCTCGCCAAAAATTCAGATTCCTCCCATTCTCAACTCAAATCCATTACCTACTTATAAACCCCATTGATAAGTTATACTTATATAATTCTAAATCTATATAAGATTACTTCACATAGGTTTCTCCCGAGTTAATGACATATTAAACACTTTACAAAGGTTAGATTCTTACCCAACCCATACAAAAAGAGTGACAAGATTTCTCTTATCCAAACAAGTATGTGATAACCATAAACTGGTCGGACATACTACCAATCAATCCACAATAGTCAATGCTCAGAAGTGAGCACGACTTAAAAATAAATGATATTAATAGAACAATATTATTTCCAATCAAACTAGTCATCTATAAACTATATTTAGTTTGAAAATTCTTTTATATATAAAATCCTTGAGAAATTATATCTACCAATCCTTTAAAACAACATTATGTTGATTTGCTTCGTTCAAGTGTTTAGAAATCTCTATCGACCACATTGGCTAACGCGTCGATATGGAATTTATATACCACTCAACTAGTAAACAGACATAATATAAAATATTTTATAACACTAACAAGTACGCTCTCTCATATATATATATACATATAAACTCAAACACAATCTAGAGTATTACCAACCCCATCTCTATTGAGTTATGCCGTAGAGCTAAGGCTATCACTTAATCTTCAACTGTGATACCTCCTGTAATGGCCCAATTTTCCATACAGTTTAAGCTGACATTTAACCACATATATCAAACTCAAAATGCATAGAAAGGAGGACACTTAGGGGAAAGAAGTTGAAGGGTGAGAAGAAGAAAGAAAGAAATGTTAGAATAGAAGAAGAACATTAACACAACAAAATCTGAGCAGAATAGAACCCCACAACGGAATGAATAAAATATAATATATCAATACTCTTTCACAAAGAGGGAACTGTATATATATATGATTACAAATTTAGAGTACACAACTAGATCAACCTATATAATACTGATAAATACAACACACACAGCGGAAATAAATTAATACCAGAAAATATGGAAATATGTCTCGACTCCATTTCCTCTCCTGAATCTCCAAGTAAAACCTAAGGCAACCTGAAAAATGTACTCGGTCTGACCAAGCTCATTTTGAGAAAAACAAAATCACCCGGATTCGATCAGTCTGGAGTACTTTCAGTGAGAAAACTCAATTACAAACAAGTTGCTTAATTTTTAGAATTCCTCTAGAAGAATGGAACTCTTGTAAGATACGAACACAATAAACATGGCATGTGTTTTTCTCTTATGATAAGAAAATCATTTTTATTATAAAATTAAAGATAATAATGTCAAAATCCACCAATAAAGTAGGAATATAGCCAAAAATCTTGCATCTCTCTTTTTAACATAGTTGGTTTACATATGAAACCGAATGGCTCGTATTGGCGTTTGGTTTTCCATACATGACTATATAAGGAACTACCTCCTAAATAGTGTTCCTCTGGAGATAAATACACTGGGTTTCAATAAAAACATCTTGGAACCCAGCCATACAAAACCAACAACTCATCCAACTTAAGTGTATCGAATATATCATCACCATGGTTAAGGCCAACCAACCTTACTCATTCTAAAGCATACATAAAGGACAATCGTTTTCTCTAAATCTGGTGATGATATACCCTAATGGGTATAACCCACATAATTTTGTTGTCTTCCCGATTTTAGTAATCTCCCGGTTAATGATGCTTAAGGCTACGATTACCTTTTTGGAATATCACATTCAACTTTGCATGCCATATTGTTAGATCCTTCGACCAGTAATTGATTTTCACAAAGATACTCTGGATGTTAAGCTAAAAGAAGTTGCCTTCTCAGCCACCATTCTCGATATATTTGTAAAAATTAATGTATGTGATTTTAGGAGATACATGGATAGACATCCATCCATACAAGTTGTCCAGGATTAGGATAAACCGAAGGTACTCTTTTACTACATTCTGTCGAGATATCCCCCAATATTAGTAACAACAAGTCCTTGTGTAACGACCCGAAAATCCCCGCCTTTCGAATCGACCATAAGCCACACAAGTTCGATCCAAATGGTAGAAATCCTCGAACTGTTGTAGGATACAACACATCAGAACAAAACATAAAAGAACATTTCATTGTCATTACAACAATTTTACATTAGATTACAAGAATATATCATAGTACAAATAATAGATACACAACGAAAAAATATCAGTGAACAATGAATTACAACACACAGTGGAAAACATAATAACATTAAGTGGAAGACAATGAAGTAATCCAGAGTATAGATCCAACCATAATCCAGGATCTTGCTAAATAAAATATCTGCAAAACCAAAACTGCTAGCTACCCATGTGGAAAATATGGGCACCCAGAGTTTAGGTGGAAAACAATAAACTCCAGGTCATTCATGGGACTGGTATGAGAACCAAAACAGTTATTATACTTTATTTTAAAGTTGCGCAAAGCACACGACCATGTCGTATAACACGGAATGAGTTTCCTCCACATGAATACCAATTATTAAATTACTCGCAATGCTTCTTGAAAAATGAAGCTATTATAAGACTCAAGTCCCATCACACAATGTAAGCACAAGACGGAGGATAGAGGTTTACCCTATAATAGCCAGACATGCTTGATACGTGAAATTTCTCTTTTATTATTACTAGTACATAGTATCCAAACCTATTATATTGCCATATAGGTTTACAAATAAAAGCGAAAGGTTCATATTGAAAGTTAGATTTCCATAAATGACCAAGGCAAAGGATCTTTCTTATCTGATACAGAGCATCTCTAGCAAAATGTCCAGGACTCACGCGCACACAAACCCTAGATCGACAGAGCCGGCCCACCAATTCCCGATGAGTTCGGATACTCCTGAACATAACGTTCCCCAGTCCGATCGAACCTATAATATGGTCAATTGTTTGACCATCATCCGAGGTGCCTCAATTCCAACATCCACATAAGTAAATTACCTAGGCTCCATACCATGGCATCTCTTTCAGCTAAAAGGAAACATATGCCCTTACCCTGCTATCTTTCATCCTGTTTTAGGCCATTCATGGGTATGAGGCTTGTCGAAGTCACATCTCGACACAAATCTATGCTATATCATCCATGCTTTGATCATCATCCACAAAGCTTTGCTTTTCAACAAAAGCTTTGATCAATCCGCAACTTAGCATGCCACATTGTCAATTCACACATATGATCAGTTTCTATTAATAATATAACCTTTGAGCACATATGTCACCAAGAAGGGTGTTAAGTTAAGAGAATAAATTCTCCGCCACCAACAGATATATCATTAATAGCAACTAATCGGTTATGTTATGAAATACAATGTCAGACACACATCCGTTTACAAGTTCTGGGTCTGAACAAAACCGAAGGCACCTTATTACTAGTCCCCTAAGGGAGAGAGACCCTTGCATATCTGGTCGATCTCTAAGTACGTCTGGACGAACACCACTTTAACCTTATAATGGAAGCTACCCAAGGCATCAACAATAACTCAGACAATGTGAAGATCTCCTGTCTTCAACCACCTTCTTCATTATATTCGACAATCGTCGTATTAATTATTCATAATGGGTTGAAATATGGTTTTTTCGAATAATTATCGCATCATTAAAATCAAGCGATGTATAAATACATCATAAGCCTTATTCCATTTCAAAATATTATTTTATTCAAATATTTTGTAATAACCCGAAAATCTGGGCCAGTTTAAAATTTTTATTTTGGCAATTTTAGCGAATTTTGAACATTTAAAATAGACTATATTAAATAATATCGACGAGAAAATTTATTTTGAATATAATTCGAACGTATATATTATATACGTCATCGTTAGAATATAAATAATTATATATAATATTAAAAGGAATTTAAAATGGCACGGTTGTTCGATAATTCGATTTCAAACTTCAATTGAATGTACCGGGTGCAACACAATCCGGATTTTAGCAAAACCAAAAACAATAGGATCTATTTGATAATATCTTTCCAACGAATCCGAAAAATCAAGATTTCATAGCGGGAATCAAAAGATATGTCCAGTTGAAAATTCTGAATAGTCGCTATGGAATTCAGGCCCTTTAAAATGGAAATTTTGCAAACGACCTCAGATTTCGACGAAACGACTTTTGTTGGATCCGCAGTGTCAAATTATTGCTAGATTCCAAATTTCATAATTTTTCGAATCAATATGAGAGCGTGGCAAAGGAAAACGCGTTTGACCAGTTTCAGTTGATTTTAATCGACTGGAAATTGGCCATTTTTCCAACGGTCTCAGATTCGATGAAACTAGTTTTGCTAGGACCGTATCATCAATACGAAGCTAGAAAATATTATACTGTAATTTTTAGAGTTAGTATGTGGCCCCGGTAAATTGAAATGCGCGTTCAAATTCAATATATAGAGTTATATGTTGATTTTGACGAAAACTGATCGAAACGATCAAATCAGCTTGCGATACATATCCCATTGTGTTCGAAATGGGGGTAAAACGCTATGGACGACAGGCGGTGGGCCTCGTTTTGAGGTCGAAAATAAAAGTTGCTTTTTGGTGAAAATAAAATAATTAAATAAATTAAAAATAAAAAACCCCCTTTCTCTTCCCCCTTATACTCTGGCCCCCCCTTATTTCATTTCGAAATCAGAATAAATAAATAAATAAATAAATAAAAAGGAGAAAGCGGATCGAGGAACCCGTCGCCCACCTCGTCACGCCATCGCCCCCTCCACCGTTCGCCGCCCAGCCGCCGCATCTTCCCTTCCCTCCATCGATCACGACAGACCCCCACCCCTTTCCTCCTACTGCCGATCACGACAGACCCCCCTTTCCTCCTACTGTCGATCGCGACAGACCTCCCCTTTCCTCCTACTGCCGATCGACGAAGACCCCCCCCCCCCCCCCCGTTCGATTTTCCTCCGCCGCTGCCAGAAGCCCGCTGCCGCCTTACACCTCCGTCCCCTGACCACCTCCGTCTGACGAAGGCCCCCTCCTCAGCAGTCAACACCGAAATACAGTGAGTCGCTTTTTAATTCAGTTTTTATTGAATTAAATTAGTAAATGTAATTAGCAAGAATATTAATCAGTTTGATCAATGCATTAAAATAGAAAAGATTTGATTTTTCGAATAGAAAAGATTTGATTTTTCGAATAGAAAAGATTTGATTTTTCGAATAGAAAAGATGTGATTTTTCGAATAGAAAAGATTGGATTTTTAAATCGGTTAAGTTAGGATTTTTAAAATAGAAAGGGCATGGTCTTTAAAATAATAAATAGCAATATGAAAGTGGATTAAAAATAAGATTTTTATATTTTTAAAGAATTAAAAATATGATTTTTATATTTTTAAAGTATTAAAATATAATCTTAACTACATAGAAGATGTAAAAATATGATTTTTGTTTATGTAGAGAATTAAAAATATAATTTTTACATGATAGGAATATTAGAAATATCATCTTTATATGTGTAGAAAAATAAAAATGTGATTTTTTATAATGATATATTTGAAAAGGTGAAATCTTTATATAGAGAATAGCGAGGTAAAAATATAATTTTTATCTATATAGTAGCAATGTAAAAATAGAATTTTTATCCATATAGCGTGATAATAAAAATTTGATTTTTATATATTGAATAGCATAGTAAAAAATTCGATTTTTATATATTGAATAACGAAGTAAAAATTCGATTTTTACATATGTAGTGGCTACGGGCAACGAAGATGACAAAAGGCGAGAACGACGAAGATTTCTATAAATGAAGAGTCGTGGGTATTAGATAGCTATTGGTGAGAATTTCTCACTCTGCAATTTCTTTTTTAGTTATATATATATACTAGGATGCAGACGGTGCTTAGTAGCACCCGACACAATCGTCCACAGACCATGGACTTGTTTGTTTGATTGCAAAAAATTAGTTAAATTATTTGATTTTGAATTGAATTGTTTGGTGAAATGAAATTGATTTGATTGATGTGTGAATGGCGTGGGCCTTCACTAGACCGGGGATAAGGCTAGGCCTTGTCCCGTTTCTAGTATCGTGCCGTTATGCCGCCGAAATTTTCTAAAATAAGTTAGAAAAATAAAAATATCATTTTATTTAAAGAATGAACTGAATAGAAATTCATAGGTTGAAATAAAATATTTTATCATTAAAAATATAATTTTTAACGTGAAAGTGAATAAAATAAAATATTCATTTACAAACCGGACGGTTTGTTTATGTACACCTATTTGAAGGACATTGATTGGGTCGATAAATTTTACACATTTCCCAACTGCACAACTAAAATCTGCGTTTGATTGTTTGAAACCCCACACGGGTGTTGGGATGAAATTTGAAGTTCACTCATCCTGATTGATTAAATATGTCGATCGATTAATTGACAGGTTGTTATAAGCGTTAGATGTCTACATTTAATGCTTATACAGTGTAGTGCACTTTGGATGATGGTTGACTGTTTATCGTTGCTATTATATACATGTGTTGTATGGAATCCATATAGTTAACGCTATATGGTGATTGATTGGGCCTCATTCCAATTTAGAAAATAAATAATAATATCAAATAAAGGTTCATGTGTTGACAATACTCATCCGTTGAGATTGGTCATGTGTTGAACGAAATATTTTAGTAATAAAATTTACATCTTTATCAATATCAAATAAAGGTTCATGTGTTGACAATACTCATCCGTTGAGATTGGTCATGTGTTGAACGAAATATTTTAGTAATAAAATTTACATCTTTATCAATATCAAATAAAGGTTCATGTGTTGACTGTACTCATCCGTTGAGATTAGTCATGTGTTGAACGAAATATTTTAGCAGTAAAATTTACATCTTTATCAATATCAAATAAAGGTTCATGTGTTGACAGTACTCATCCGTTGAGATTGGTCATGTGTTGAACGAAATATTTTAATAATAAAAATAATTGTAATCAAAATATTTGAAAAAGAAATATTTGAAAAGGAAATATTTGAAAAAAAAAATATTTGAAATAGAATATTTGAAAATAGAAAGATATGAAGCCGTGTTGATTAGATTGACGCCATTTTGATGTGAACGTTATTTATTTCGATTTTATTCATTTTAAAATGAATATTGAAAACGATTTCGAAATGAATTGAGTAGAAAACGATTTTGAAATGAATTGATAGAAAACGATTTCGAAATGAATTGAATATTAAACGATTTCGAAATGAATTGAATAGGAAACGAATTTGATTTTAATTGAATATATAACGAATTTGAATCAAATAGAAAACCAATTTGAAATGAATCGAATAGAAAACCACTTTGAATTGAATTGAATTGAAAACGAATTCGAATTGAATTTAAAACGAATTGAAATGAATTCAAATTGAATTGAAACTTGAATTGAATAGAAATGAATTTTAAAACGAATTTATAAGGAAAGATTCAATTTTGATTTGAATTGAGATGGAAGTGGAAATTGTTTTTGAAACGAATTCAAAACTATTTATAAAATTCGTTTTAAATAGAAATCGACGAAATATAATATATATATACAATGGCCTGAATAGAACGCGCCGCGCCGCGGCGATTCGTGAATTTCGACCATTTATTTCAAACGGACATTACGGGAGATCCGACCGTCGGATTCTCCTAAAACCGGAACCGTTGGGTTCGTATCGAAAAGAGCTTTCTAACGAATATTTGAAATCTAACGGTTGGATTTGGATACGTCCAAATCAAATTCGAAAAAGGTCGCTGTAAGTGCAGTTCGATGGCTGTTGATGGAAATCGACTGTACGGGCCTTGATAAAATTATTAAAAATATCAATAATTTGTGTAAAATCATAAGAAATGATTTGGGAAAAATTAGGGTGAAAAACTCCATATTTGAAAAGATAAAAATAGATTTTTATCGAAATGAACTAGTTTTGAACTAAAATTAAACCCGTTTATTCTTAAATAAATAAACTGGATTTGAAATGGGTTTTAAACAGAATTGATTTGTGGGTTTATCATGAACGGTGTTTTAAATAACATTTGTTCTTTAACCCGATAATAAATAGGATGTGAGTTGGGTTTGTCGTGAACTGTGTTTTAAATGACATTAGTTCTCTAACCCAGTAAAAGGAGTTTTAATGAATCTGTAATTAGATTGAAATGTGAATTGATAATTTAAATTATCAAATTTAGAAATTGAGCGAGAATGGAGTATCACCAGTTTTGCTCCAAAGCGATAGTGAAATCTTTAATCAGATTTGAACGTGAAATGGTAATTAATTTTACCGATAACACCATAGTATTAGAAATGGAGTATTACCAATTTTGCTTCATGGGATGAATAGGTTGGGATTGGGAAATAAAATAAATAATTACTTCGGTACGGTTCGCTAATCTCGACTAGTTCAGAAAACCATAATTTTGTTTGAAACGACATCCAAAGGACGATTAAAGGATAAATTTTAAAGAATCTATCTTGGATAAAATTAATGGGAACCTTTCCCTAAGAATATTCTGAATTGGAATGAGGCATTCGTTGTGTTTGTGTAAGATTTGTTTTTAATATACGCGGGTTGTTCGGAAAGTCCGGGTTTATACCCATTCTGAATAACCGATTCGACGATATGTCGAAGATGAAGACGGTGGTCGAAGGCCGGAAGTCTTCACATCGTTTGGATAATTACTGACGATCCTGATTGGGCTGTACACCCAAGAGGATGGAAATAGTTGGTGGTCGTCCGGACGTACTTGGAGATGGATGGATATGCGAGGAAAGTGCCTCCGGTTTCGTTCAGACCCAGAACGGACTTGTAAATGGATTGTGTGTCTGACATTGGATTTTATTCTGTGTTGATTGATTTCTGTTAAATATATATATCTATTTGGCGGCGGAGAATTTATTCTCTTGCTTAACGCCCTTCTCTGAGACATACGAGCTTAGAGGTTATATATCAATAGATATCAATCGCATGGCATGAATTACCTGTGTGGCATGCTGAGTTGCATGGATCAAGGCTTCTTTTGAAAGGCAAAGTCTTGTGGTTGATGATCAAAGCACGGACTTTGTGGCGTAGCTTTGTGTATGGCATGAATTCGCGAGCCTCACCCCTCGGTATGAGTTAAAAACGGGATACGGACTGCAGGGAGAGCACGACGTTTCTTTCTATCTTTGGTGGTGTCAGTGACTTACCAGCCCTGACATTTATATACTTTTCACCTATGTGGTTGTTGGATGAGGCGCCTTGATTTTAGGTCTGTAAGGACCGGGAAACGTGTGTTCAGGCATAATTAATCCTCTAACGTAAGTGAGGACCGGCCCTGAAGCATCCAGGGGTTGCCCAGAGTGCGTAGCCCTGGGACATTTGCTAGAGTATCTTGAAAGCGGAGAGGAGCTTGCCCCTTGCCTCGACTCATGACGGAAATCCAATTTCCAATACGTGTATTTCGGCTTTATTTGTAGAGCCTAGTATGGCGACATAGTGGTATGGGGCACTTATGCCGTCTATGATTTATATTTATGATTGAAATTGTTTTGACACTATACACTTATTATAGTATCAAATGATTTGTTTTAAACGTACCAAGCATGTTTGGTTGTTATAAGGTAAAACCCTATCCTCCGGCTTGCGTTGCATTGTGTGATGGGACCTGGGTCTTATAATAGCTTCATTTTTCGAAAAAGCATTGCGTTGTCTTTTATATGCACTGGTATTCTTGGGAGGAAACCCGTTCCGTGTTATACGGCGTGGTCCCTTGAATTACTCTCTTTTAAAGTAAAGTTTTAAATAACTGTTTTTAGTTCTCACACCAGTCACATGACTGACCTAGAGTTTATTGTTTTAACCTAAACTCTGGGTGCCCCTATTTTCCGCACGGGCAGCTAGTAGTTTTGGTTTTGCAGATTTATATTCACAGGATCCTGATTTACAGCTGGAACGTTGCTCGGAAAGCTCTGTATCCGTGTATTACTTTCAGTTGTGTTTTATATTGTTTTTCCGCTGCTATGTAATTTATTGTAATCTCTGATATTTATCGAATGTAATTTATTCATTCATACTCTGTACATTCTTGTATCTGATGTAATTGTTGTAATAGCAATGAAGTGTTCTCCCGTATGTGTTCTGATTTGTCGTGTTCTCAAAACGATCAGGGGTTTTCGAACGGTCTTAGTCGGTTTAACGATTGATTCGGATCGAGCAAAATTCCTTGTCGTCACATTTGGTATCAGAGCTTTGGTTTACAGAGCTCGAGAACAAGACACGTTAGAACCCTACGGAAGAATTCATCAGATATTGGATTAGTAAAATCCAATTAGAATGACTCGTTAGAGATAGGATCAGTAGTATCCTAGAACGAGTGTGAAGAGTATATTTTTCAAATGAAACCAATTTTGTTTTGAAAATTTAAATCGTTTTAAACGTATTTGAATATTTATTTGTATTGAATTTGGACAATCCAATATATAAAAGTTTTGCATATACGCGTCATGAACGTATATTCGAAGTTTTAATATATTGGATAGATATGGAATCACATTCTAGTCGCCCGGAGATGGTACTGATAATTGTCATGACATCATCAGTATTTATGTTCGTGTTTCGAAGGTGTGATATCTATATATTTCCATTAGACTGGTGTGAGAACCAAAACTTATATATAGTTAGAACACATTGTTGTGAATTGGCATCAAAAACATGATTTTTGTATATGTATCAAAATTATGAATTTGAAACTCTAAATCCACTAATTGATTGATGTTTGTGTTGATTGTTTATTTGTTTGTTAATTTTGAACCATTTAGCCTAATTGAATCAAATATTGAATTGTATTGAAAATTGGTCGCATTTGCTTGCATATACATATACTTACATTGAACAGGTCATAGCAAGGAGGCTAGAGCAGAGAATAAAATTTGTTTGCCCGACAAATAGGTACATGTTTACCATAATTTACTGTTTTGTTTGGGTGATGATGATTTTATGAGCCTATTGGCTAGCCGCTTGGCTTTTTCTTTTTCTTTTTGAGATCAGAAGGCCTATATGGCAATTTCGGGATTTTACCGTGGCTCCCGGTGTAGGGGAGGTTATGGCGAAATTTTTCGAAAATTTAGGGTGTTAGCCAAAATTTTGAAAATTTGAAAATTCTCAGAAACTGAAAAGTTAGAGAATGGAAGCCAGATCGAACGTAGGGATGAATAATCAAACCACTTTCGACTTTGTTCCTTTTCGGGGACGAAAAGTTTTAAGTGGGGGAGATTGTAATAACCCGAAAATCTGGGCCAGTTTAAAATTTTTATTTTGGCAATTTTAGCGAATTTTGAACATTTAAAATAGACTATATTAAATAATATCGACGAGAAAATTTATTTTGAATATAATTCGAACGTATATATTATATACGTCGTCGTTAGAATATAAATAATTATATATAATATTAAAAGGAATTTAAAATGGCGCGGTAGTTCGATAATTCGATTTCAAACTTCAATTGAATGTACCGGGTGCAACACAATCCGGATTTTAGCGAAACCAAAAACAATAGGTTCTATTTGATAATATCTTTCCAACGAATCCGAAAAATCAAGATTTCATAGCGGGAATCAAAAGATATGTCCAGTTGAAAATTCTGAATAGTCGCTATGGAATTCAGGCCCTTAAAAATGGAAATTTTGCAAACGACCTCGGATTTCGACGAAACCACTTTTGTTGGATCCGCGGTGTCAAATTATTGCTAGATTACAAATTTCATAATTTTTCAAATCAATATGAGAGCGTGGCAAAGGAAAACGCATTTGACCAGTTTCAATTGATTTTAATCGACTGGAAATTGGCCATTTTTCCAACGGTCTCAGAATTCGACGAAACTAGTTTTGTTAGGACCATATCGTCAATACGAAACTAGAAAATATTTTTCTGAAATTTTAGAGTTAGTATGTGACCCCGGTAAATTGAAATGCGCGTTCAAATTCAATATATAGAGTTATATGTTGATTTTGACGAAAACTGATCGAAACGATCAAATCAGCTTGCGATACATATCCCATTGTGTTCGAAATGGGGGTAAAACACTATGGGCGACAGGCAGTGGGCCTCGTTTTGAGGTCGAAAATAAAAGTTGCTTTTTGGTGAAAATAAAATAATTAAATAAATAAAAAATAAAAAAACCCCTTTCTCTTCCCCCTTATACTCTGGCCCCCCCTTATTTCATTTCGAAATCAGAATAAATAAATAAATAAATAAAAGGAGAAAGCGGATCGAGGAACCCGCCGCCCACCTCGTCACGCCATCGGCCCCTCAACCATTCGCCGCCCCGCCGCCGCATCTTCCCCTCCCTCCATCGATCGCGACAGACCCCCCCTTTCCTCCTACTTCCGATCGCGACAGACCCCCCCCCTTTCCTCCTACTGCCGATCGCGACAGACCCCCCTTTCCTCCTACTGCCGATCGACGAAGACCCCCCCCCTCCAACGTTCGATTTTCCTCCGCCGTTGCCAGAAGCCCGCCGCCGCCTTACACCTCCGTCCCCTGACCACCTCCGTCTGACGAAGGCCCCCTCCTCAGCAGTCAACACCGAAATACAGTGAGTCCCTTTTTAATTCAGTTTTTATTGAATTAAATTAGTAAATGTAATTAGCATGAATATTAATCAGTTTGATCAATGCATTAAAATAGAAAAGATTTGATTTTTCGAATAGAAAAGATTTGATTTTTCGAATAGAAAAGATTGGATTTTTAAATTGGTTAAGTTAGGATTTTTAAAATAGAAAGGGCATGGTCTTTAAATAATAAATAGCAATATGAAAGTGGATTAAAAATATGATTTTTATATTTTTAAAGAATTAAAAATATAATCTTTACTATATAGAAGATGTAAAAATATGATTTTTGTTTATGTAGAGAATTAAAAATATAATTTTTACATGATAGGAATATTAGAAATATCATCTTTATATGTGTAGTAAAATAAAAATGTGATTTTTTATAATGATATATTTGAAAAGGTGAAATCTTTATATAGAGAATAGCGAGGTAAAAATATAATTTTTATCTATATAGTAGCAATGTAAAAATAGAATTTTTATCCATATAGCGTGATAATAAAAATTTGATTTTTTATATAATGAATAGCATAGTAAAAATTCGATTTTTATATATTGAATAACGAAGTAAAAATTCGATTTTTACATATGTAGTGGCTACGGGCAACGAAGATGACAAAAGGCGAGAACGACGAAGATTTCTATAAATGAAGAGTCGTGGGTATTGGATAGCTATTGGTGAGAATTTCTCACTCTGCAATTTCTTTTCTAGTTATATATATATACTAGGATGCAGACGGTGCTTAGTAGCACCCGACACAATCGTCCACAGACCATGGACTTGTTTGTTTGATTTCAAAAAATTAGTTAGATTATTTTATTTTGAATTGAATTGTTTGGTGAAATGAAATTGATTTGATTGATGTGTGAATGGCGTGGGCCTTCACTGGACCGGGGATAAGGCTAGGCCTTGTCCCGTTTCTAGTATTGTGCCGTTATGCCGCCGAAATTTTCTAAAATAAGTTAAAAAAATAAAAATATCATTTTATTTAAGGAATGAACTGAATAGAAATTCATAGGTTGAAATAAAATATTTTATCGTTAAAAATATAATTTTTAACGTGAAAGTGAATAAAATAAAATATTCATTTACAAACCGGACGGTTTGTTTATGTACACCTATTTGAAGGACATTGATTGGGTCGATAAATTTTACACATTGCCCAACTGCACAACTAAAATCTGTGTTTGATTGTTTGAAACTCCACACGGGTGTTGGGATGAAATTTGAAGTTCACTCATCCTGATTGATTAAATATGTCGATCGATTGATTGACTGGCTGTTATAAGCGTTAGATGTCTATATTTGATGCTTATACAGTGTAGTGCACTTTGGATGATGGTTGACTGTTTATCGTTGCTATTATATACATGTGTTGTATGGAATCCATATAGTTAACGCTATATGGTGATTGATTGGGCCTCATTCCAATTTAGAAAATAAAGAATAATATCAAATAAAGGTTCATGTGTTGACAATACTCATCCGTTGAGATTGGTCATGTGTTGAACGAAATATTTTAGTAATAAAATTTACATCTTTATCAATATCAAATAAAGGTTCATGTGTTGACAATACTCATCCGTTGAGATTGGTCATGTGTTGAACGAAATATTTTTGTAATAAAATTTACATCTTTATCAATATCAAATAAAGGTTCATGTGTTGACTGTACTCATCCGTTGAGATTAGTCATGTGTTGAACGAAATATTTTAGTAATAAAATTTACATCTTTATCAATATCAAATAAAGGTTCATGTGTTGACAGTACTCATCCGTTGAGATTGGTCATGTGTTGAACGAAATATTTTAATAATAAAAATAATTGTATTCGAAATATTTGAAAAAGAAATATTTGAAAAGGAAATATTTGACAAAGAAATATTTGAAATAGAATATTTGAAAATAGAAAGATATGAAGCCGTGTTGATTAGATTGACGCCATTTTGACGTGAACGATATTTATATCGATTTTATTCATTTTAAAATGAATATTGAAAACGATTTCGAAATGAATTGAATAGAAAACGATTTTGAAATGAATTGAATAGAAAACGATTTCGAAATGAATTGAATAGAAAACGATTTCGAAATGGATTGAATAGGAAACGAATTTGATTTCAATTGAATATATAACGAATTTGAATCAAATAGAAAACCAATTTGAAATGAATCGAATAGAAAACCACTTTGAATTGAATCAAATTGAAAACGAATTCGAATTGAATTTAAAACGAATTGAAATGAATTCAAATTGAATTGAAACTTGATGAATAAAAATGAATTTTAAAACGAATTTATAAGGAAAGATTCAATTTTGATTTGAATTGAGATGGAAGTGGAAATTGTTTTTGAAACGAATTCAAAACTATTTATAAAATTCGTTTTAAATAGAAATCGACGAAATATAATATATATATATATATTATATATATATAATGGCCTGAATAGAATGCGCTGCGCCATGGCGATTCGTGAATTTCGACCATTTATTTCAAACGGACATTACGGGAGATCCGACCGTCGGATTCTCCTAAAACCGGAACCTTTGGGTTCATATCGAAAAGAGCTTTCTAACGAATATTAGAAATTTAAAATCTAACGGTTGGATTTGGAGATACGTCCAAATCAAATTCGAAAAAGGTCGCTGTAAGTGTAGTTCGATGGCCGTTGATGGAAATCGACTGTCCGGGCCTTGATAAAATTATTAAAAATATCAATAATTTGTGTAAAATCATAAGAAATGATTTGGGAAAAATTAGGGTGAAAAACTCCGTATTTGAA
Source organism: Allium sativum (assembly GCA_030737875.1). Classification (NCBI taxonomy): domain Eukaryota; kingdom Viridiplantae; phylum Streptophyta; class Magnoliopsida; order Asparagales; family Amaryllidaceae; genus Allium; species Allium sativum. The sequence continues at coordinate 469,265,389 of CM060913.1, read as the reverse complement.
AAGATAAAAATAGATTTTTATCGAAATGAACTAGTTTTGAACTAAAATTAAACCCGTTTATTCTTAAATAAATAAACTGGATTTGAAATGGGTTTTAAACAGAATTGATTTGTGGGTTTATCGTGAACGGTGTTTTAAATAACATTTGTTCTTTAACCCGATAATAAATAGGATGTGAGTTGGGTTTGTCGTGAACTGTGTTTTAAATGACATTAGTTCTTTAACCCAGTAAAAGGAGTTTTAATGAATCTGTAATTAGATTGAAATGTGAATTGATAATTTAAATTATCAAATTTAGAAATTGAGCGAGAATGGAGTATCACCAGTTTTGCTCCAAAGCGATAGTTAAATCTTTAATAAGATTTGAACGTGAAATGGTAATTAATTTTACCGATAACACCATAGTATTAGAAATGGAGTATTACCAATTTTGCTTCATGGGATGAATAGGTTGGGATTGGGAAATAAAATAAATAATTACTTCGGTACGGTTCGCTAATCTCGACTAGTTCAGAAAACCATAATTTTGTTTGAAACGACATCCAAAGGACGATTAAAGGATAAATTTTAAAGAATCTATCTTGGATAAAATTAATGGGAACCTTTCCCTAAGAATATTCTGAATTGGAATGAGGCATTCGTTGTGTTTGTGTAAGATTTGTTTTTAATATACGCGGGTTGTTCGGAAAGTCCGGGTTTATACCCATTCTGAATAACCGATTCGACGATATGTCGAAGATGAAGACGGTGGTCGAAGGCCGGAAGTCTTCACATCGTTTGGATAATTACTGACGATCCTGATTGGGCTGTACACCCAAGAGGATGGAAATAGTTGGTGGTCGTCCGGACGTACTTGGAGATGGATGGATATGCGAGGAAAGTGCCTCCGGTTTCGTTCAGACCCAGAACGGACTTGTAAATGGATTGTGTGTGTGACATTAGATTTTATTCTGTGTTGATTGATTTCTATTAAATATATATCTGTTTGGCGGCGGAGAATTTATTCTCTTGCTTAACGCCCTTCTCTGAGACATACGAGCTTAGAGGTTACATATCGATAGATATCAATCGCATGGCATGAATTACCTGTGTGGCATGCTGAGTTGCATGGATCAAGGCTTCTTTTGAAAGGCAAAGTCTTGTGGTTGATGATCAAAGCACGGCCTTTGTGGCGTAGCTTTGTGTATGGCGTGAATTCGCGAGCCTCACCCCTCGGTATGAGTTAAAAACGGGATACGGACTGCAGGGAGAGCACGACGTTTCTTTCTAGCTTTGGTGGTGTCAGTGACTTACCAGCCCTGGCATTTATATACTTTTCACCTATGTGGTTGTTGGATGAGGCGCCTCGATTTTAGGTCTGTAAGGACCGGGAAATGTGTGTTCAGGCATAATTAATCCTCTAACGTAAGTGAGGACCGACCCTGAAGCATCCAGGGGTTGCCCAGAGTGCGTAGCCCTGGGACATTTGCTAGAGTGTCTCGAAAGCGGAGAGGAGATTGCCCCTTGCCTCGACTCATGACGGAAATCCAATTTCCAATACGTGTATTTCGGCTTTATTTGTAGAGCCTAGTATGGCGACATAGTGGTATGGGGCACTTATGCCGTCTATGATTTATATTTATGATTGAAATTGGTTTGACACTATACACTTATTATAGTATCAAATGATTTGTTTTAAACGTACCAAGCATGTTTGGCTGTTATAAGGTAAAACCCTATCCTCCGGCTTGCGTTGCATTGTGTGATGGGACCTGGGTCTTATAATAGCTTCATTTTTCGAAAAAGCATTGCGTTGTCTTTTCTATGCACTGGTATTCTTGGGAGGAAACCCGTTCCGTGTTATACGGCGTGGTCCCTTGAATTACTCTCTTTTAAAGTAAAGTTTTAAATAACTGTTTTTAGTTCTCACACCAGTCACATGACTGACCTGGAGTTTATTGTTTTAACCTAAACTCTGGGTGCCCCTATTTTCCGCATGGGCAGCTAGTAGTTTTGGTTTTGCAGATTTATATTCACAGGATCCTGATTTACAGCTGGAACGTTGCTCGGAAAGCTCTGTATCCGTGGATTACTTTCAGTTGTGTTTTATATTGTTTTTCCGCTGCTATGTAATTTATTGTAATCTCTGATATTTATCGAATGTAATTTATTCATTCATACTCTGTATATTCTTGTATCTGATGGAATTGTTGTAATAGCAATGAAGTGTTCTCCCGTATGTGTTCTGATTTGTCGTGTTCTCAAAACGATCAGGGATTTTCGAACGGTCTTAGTCGGTTTAACGATTGATTCGGATCGAGCGAAATTCCTTGTCGTCACATATTCTTTTCATTTGGAATCTATCCCTTATATCTTATTAAAGAATTACATTTTTTAAACTTCTCGTTTAAATCTTTCCTAGGAAATCATTTCAAAAGATTATATAATTTTTTTTCACAAAATTAACTGAAATTAAGGTTTATAAGCCTTATGGGGATTATCGAGCCTTATAAAAGAGTAATATCTCATATCGTTATCCCATTCTCATCTTATTCATCCCATGGAGAAAAACGTTGGTACTCCATATCTAACACCCCACGGGTTTTGGTAAGTTTAATTACCTTCTTTCATTTCAAATCTAGTTAAAGATTCAATTAAAATTTTAATTAGTTTTTCCTAATGGAAAAAAATGTCGTAATACCCAAAGATTCTTAGTTACTTTAGAATACAGTTTCGCTTAGGAAAAATAAGTGCAGAAAGCGGTAAATAACACAGAAATTTATAGTGGTTCGGTCCGTGAGGGGCCTGCGTCCACTTTGAAGGAGTTCACTGATATTTTATTCACTACAATAGGTTTCGAGCTTTGAACGTTGTCTAGGCCTTCGTTTACAAGTACGTTCGTGTATTTTGTAGTCAAAGTTGTCATATGCTAATTATGGAAAAAGTAATTTTGAGCTTCTTCTTCCTCAAGCACTTGGCATCCATTAATGAGTTCTATGAGCTTCAAGAAATGTCAAATTAATAAAAATCCAACCCTTATGAAGAATGAGCATGGGGTGTTTATAGTTGAAGGGTTAGGAGGGAGCAGGTAAGATTTGGGGACCACAAAGCAGAAATTCATATCCCTGAAAAGCCATGCTCAGACTTTCGACTCCCCCTGGAAGTGTGCAAGGAAAATCGTATCTCTCCTAGGGGATATGAATTTCATATCCTAAGGACACAAAATTTGTATCACTTGGGGTACGAAATAAAATATCCCTGGAAGGATACAGTTGTTTCGTATCCCCTAGGGAAAATGAACTCTTATCCCTAGGGATACCGTTATTTCGTATCCCTAGGGGATACAAGTTTTTCGTATCCCCTAGGGAAAATGAACTCTTATCCCTTGGGATATGGTTATTTCGTATCCCTAGGGGATACAAGTTTTTCGTATCCCCTTAAGGATACAAACCCGTGTCCATAGGGATACAATTATTTTGTATCCCTCGAGGATACGAGTTTTTCATATCCCCCAAGGGATACGAACTCGTATCCTTGGGGATACATTGGAGGGGGTCTCGCACAGTGGGATATGAACTTTGAGGGATACGAATTCTTTTGGAAGTGAGGGAGTCGAAGCATGTGTTAAGTGGAGGGATCAGAAATCTTATGAGCTAGTCGAAATAATTGTGTATGCAAAACCGAAGGGATTCGAAGTTACTATATCAGGGGATTCAAGATATATATATATATATCTTCAGGGGAATCAAAATACTGGTATCTGGAGGGATACAAAATGTGCTAAAATGTACTATTTTGTGAAGTTGTGAGGCTTTTACTTGCGCGACTTCTCTTGACCTCGAATCCTTGGTGTTTTGGCGACACTTTGGGGTTTGGTGCCATGCAATGTGCTGAGTCAAGCGTGCTTGGTGTACTTTTGGGAACCGAACCAAAAGGTCGGTTAACAGTTTTAATCTCTAATTCATTCTTCCAAATCTTTGTTGTAAGATTTATTAAAATTCTCATATAGTTTTAATCTCCATTTTATCCAATTAAATCTTTACTGAAAGATTTATTACAACTCAAACTTGAGATATCATATTTCCTTTAACTGGGATAAAGAACAAATGTTATTTAAAACATCGTTCATGATAAACCCAAAATCGAACTTCCATTAGAAATGGGATCTTCATGGAAATCATACTAGTTCACAATCGATATAAATTTCCATATCAGACTAATACTATAAGCGGATTAACAGTAAAGCCTTTTAAATTCTTTCAATAGTAAAGGTCTTCCTCTACGGAGGTTCATCTCGATTATCACTAAATCGATTTCCATTTAATTATAATTAAATTTATTAATTGGAAAATTCCATTAAATCTTGATTAAAAGATTTATTCCATACACTTCATTTACAACTGGGTTTAAGAACAGTGTTATTGAAGACACCATTCATGACAAACCTAAAATCCAATTTTATATCAAATATATGGCGTTGAATAGAAATCGTATCGACATATATTCAACATCAAATAACGATATCAATACCTTCCAAATTCCTCAAAATAACATCCGTATAATTAAGAAATCCAATATTGAAATATCCGAAGATTATTTCCATTCAAATCCAATATTTATATATTGGAAAAACTTAATTTGGTTAAGAAGTCATTAGCTTCAAACCGTTTCAATCACTTTTATTAAATAGCTAATTTTCATAAAACAGCTTTCTACTGTTCAAAACTAAATATATTAAGTTCAAATCACTTTTAAATCATTTATTATGATTTATCATAATTTTTCCCTATTTTTAATAAATTAAAAATAGCTCAATTCATTAAAATACAATTTCAGGTCATTTACAACAATTGCGTTGTTTTATTTAAATTTGATTTGAATTTATCTCAAAATCTAACCATTGGAATTTAAAACTTTTCATTTCATTTGAAAGCTCTTTTAATTCTAAACCAAATGTTTTTCATTACGAAAAATATGACAATCGGATCTTCCAGTACGTCCATTTGAAGTTAATGATCGAAATTCGCGAATGGTCGCCGCGTGACTCGTCCTATTCAAACCATTCTATTATTTATAATAAACATAGTAGATTCAGTTTAAACATATTTTGTAAAACGTTTATAAACTCGTTTAAAAATGATTTCAACCTCAAATTCAATTTTAAATTAAAATTGAATTTTCATATTATTATAATATTAAAATAATGATATTTTCAAAAAATAATATTTTGAAACCTACATTTTCTCGACATTCATTATAAAAATAAATAAGATTAATGGAAAAATCTGTTCGAGCTAAAAACGTCGTTTATATACCTAACTCGAATTCACATTTATCCATTACTGTTCATTTCAATTTAAAATTAAAAACATGTCTTAATTAATTGAAAATCAATTCAAATCAAATTTTAACTTTTTACAAAATTTATTCATAATCATTTAAACGGTCTTCCCGAACTAATTTAAATATCAAACTTTCATTTTTCACCGAATATGTTATAAATAAAAATATTCGCATTAATCCCAAATTGGAATGAGATCCCACCAATTACCATATATTTTAATTTATATGGATTCCACATATCTTTAACATCCATATCAACTACCATCCATCAATCAATAATTATAATATAAGTGTTTCCATCATCAACACTTATATTAACAGTTTATTAATAATAACAGCAATAACCGTAAACATCCATCAACCACAAGGCAAACATTGCAATCACAGACACATATTTAAATATGATTATAGTAACAAAATAATTGAGTGAGAGAATTCTCACTTTGATTGGTTTGAAATCATTATAAAACGACTGCTTTGATTAAACTACGCGTTTAATTTAACCAAAATTTCTCACGATCTCTAAATTATCCAAATTAACTTCACTACAAAGATCTTGATTTCACAGTAACCTCAGAACTGGTTTTGCATGATTCTGTGTTTGTTTGAAAAAGTTATAAGGTTTCGAACCTTAATTACATAAATTAACTACGTTAAGATAACTAGTTAATTAGAGTAATTAATCACCTTCTCTCTGATCACTCCCTCTTCCCCGATCGTTACATATATGCAACGAAAAACCGATGGCTCGCAACAGCCTTTCACCCACACACGCCACCATAGGCTGCCATCCATCGATTGCCTACCACCACGACATTGGCCCGAGCTTCCTCCACCACCTCCTGCCACAACGTCGAACTCACGCCCCCTTCGACCCTGAAAATCACTTCGAACGTGCGCCCTTAGAGCTCCATTTTGGCCATCATGAGGCCCAGACAAGATCGTCACCATTGGCCTGAGAGAGCTTGACGAGCTCTTTGATTTTGTAGTTGAACATTTCGCTAGAAGATGAATGGATCGAGAGTTGCAGAAGGAGGAAGAATCAGTGATGGCAACCATTCATTTTGTGGGTGGTGGTGACTTTCAGAAGTAGGGTTAGGGTTTTAAAATTAGGGTATATTTATACAGTTTCTTTATTATTATTTTATTCCGATGATACTTAATCGTGAAGTTTCGCATCCGAACTCTAAACGAATCCCAATGACTGCCCACCCCAACTAAATACCCATATTATGGACGTAATAGAATAGATTTCGGAAGCTAATTCGATCGTTTTAATCGGGTTTTTTCAAAATTAAAATGTAAGACAACATAACATTGAATATTGATTTTCAACGTGCGTTTTAATTTGCTATAATCACATACTAACTCCAAAAATTACAAAATTTGAAATCTTTCTAAACTTCAAAAATACAGTTCTAACGAGCCTAGTCTCGTTGAATTTGGAGACCGTTTAAAAAATAGCCTTATTTCTAGCTTAAATTGAATTTTAACTAAATTTCAATACGCGTTTATATTACATATGTTTACATATGAACTCCAATTGATATGAAATTTGAAACCTAACAATTATTTGATGTTCTGGATCTAATAAAATTGGTTTCATCGAATATGGAGGTCGTTTGCAAAATGGCTATTTTTAAGGCTTAAATAAAACCAATAAAATATAAATAAATTCAAAACAGTTCAATTTAATAATAATTAATTAATATTATCTTATATATCCAAATAAATATCACATAGCTTTAAAATTAACATACTTGGGTTTATAGGTTAATATTTTCAAAATCCTAGTCAAATCGATATTCAATTTTATGATAAATTCCATTTATTTTATTTAATAAGTCGTTATAATTTATAAACAGTTTCACAGCGGCTTTTCAAAATTTTAGTTTAGACATAACTTACAATTTATAACACGAAATCTCAATTTTTCACTTTCATTAGAAAGATATAATCAAATAAATTCTAGCGTTTCTTGTTTTACAGAAATTCGACTTATATTGAGTTATGCAAATTCAGTTGAAATTCAAATCTAAATATTTTGAACTATCATGACATTATGAGCTCATTTTATAATAAATATAAACTTATACGTTTAAACTGCGTTTTAAATAATTTCTAAGTCGTTAATTTCCAAATAAATCGTTTTAAATTTTCAAAATCCATTAAATATTTCTTAATAAATTTTGGGTCGTTACATCTTGCATCATGCAGAACCCAGAACATAGGGATTGCTGCTACAAGCATAATCCTAGTAGTTAACCAGAGACATCAGCGAGCAGCCCTATCACTTCCAAGGTCTATGCCTTCAAACCATCTCAATACACTTAATCATCCCTAAAATTTTAGTTTTCGAACGAAAAGTCGGTTCGAAGTGGTTTTGGGTCCATTTCCCATCCGAGTTTCCTCAAACTAACATGTTAATAGTCGAAAGGGATTTTTTTTGATAGTCGGTTCTTTAACTATCAACTCAAACAGTACGGTTAAGTATACAAGCAGCGCAAGCCCTTTCAAATTAAAACCATTCATTAAAACATTTTCATCGATTCTTAAGATTCGTTTTCATACACTTATCTCAACAGGATAAGCATATTCATATATCTTTTGTTTTCATTTACTTTTTAAACCATAACCATACACTTATATGTTCAAAATAAGTGTATTCACAAAAACCCTTTTTTATTTTCTTTACTTCGAAATTATCGCCATACATAATTAACCAAATGATATGAGTCTAATTACCAATCTTATTTGGGTCAAAAAGGTGTCATATGACACATTGTTTATTATATAAACCCCAAATGGTTTTATTTAACTTTAAACTTTGCAGATTAATGTTTACAATAACGCTTATGGAAATAATAATTGATTTTCCAACATCCACTGTTGTTTTTGAACGAATATAACCTCTCGTTTCCATTTCTTTGAAACTAAAGTCATATACTTATTTCTTAGAATAAGTGTATTCACAAAATCATACAATTTTCCTTACTTTATAAATAATGCTATATACTTATCCGAATGCTATAAGTATAGTCACATTTCATATCTGGATCAATAATATCAAGTGATACATTCTTTATTATAAAACCCCAGTAGTTTTATTAATTTCTAAACCTTGCAAAATAAATTTGCAATATTTCAAACTGGTACCATCCCTTGGATAATAATCAAATCGTGTAAGTTGGGTTATTTCATTTACCACTCAGACTATGACTTGGCAACGTTCCTATCTTAAGATAGATAAAAGTTTGTAATTCAAAAGATGATATTAACCATAATGTCACACCATTCTCATTTACTATTCCATTTAAATATGGTTTTATAAGTCATTCCTCACATTTGAATTCTCCTTTCACTTATAATTAGATTTACTTAATTCGTTTATTAAGTAAACCCCTACTAAAACACCAACCTTTAGCTTTAAACCCCTTTAATAAAATTCGTTTACAACTTGGATTTATTAAAAAATCCATTTACCAAATCCATTACAGCAATCCATTAAGCATCTTATTATACATCTTACTTGGATTTATTACAGCAAATCCATATCCAATCCTAAGTATCTTACCTTTGCAATTTTTGAAAATCTCTTTTCGATTAACATCATTTTTACTTAATTCAATTATTAAGTAAAAGCTTATTTAAAACGATCGCATTAGTTTTAAATCTCTTTTATAAACCTTGTTATAGAACATGGATTCATTATAAAATACCTTCATAAAATCCTTTACAGAATTCAATTAAAATCTCATTACAACTTGATTACTTTTTTAAATGGATTCCAATTGAAAAGAAATCACTTCAATTACTATTAAATAATAATTAACTTCAACATTAACTAAAATGGAAGTGGTTAACTCCATTATTAACTAAACATAGAATAGTTAATCCCTTATAATTAGTTATTAAAATAATAACTAACTTTGTAAACAACTATCAACTTTTATAACCTTATTAATTTTGAATAACTATTTGTTAAAACTATTCCTATTAGATTAATTGAAAATAAATTAATCTTATACCAAATTTAAATTAAATAGTCATATTGGAACCATTGTTAACTGATTATAATTAATTCCTCCCCTTAAATTAATTAATTGCTTAATTAATTTAATACAATTGAACTTTATTGTTTTATCAAAAAAAATTATTCCAAACTATTAATCCTTTCTAACTTCCATTCTTATCTAACATGTTTGAAACACAGGAATTTATTGTACAAATCACTTTATAATTTCCTTTATAAAATCCGATTATGAATATTGATTGATTTATAAGACCTTTACTTTTCTTATAAAACCTCTGTTTTTATAAGTTAAAATGAAATAAAATTTAGAACCTTGCTTCAGTTTTAAAGATTAATTTCATAATTTTAACTTGGTCAATTTGCCTAACGGCGAATTGATATCCTATAAATGAATTTTAGGTCATTTGCTGCCAATCACTTAATCACTATTGTTTATTAACTAATAACACATCAGCATTGAATCTAGTTAAATCAATATTGTTACTACCAAATTCAACACCACCGCCTGTTGACGGTGAAGGAGTATCAAACCGCAACCAGCATAGAAGAGTGACCCGAAAGCATTAAACCGGAAGCAGACTAAAACCCGAAAGCATGAAGGTGATGATTTAAACAACAAGTTATCGGAATCAACATAAGAAGAAGGAAACCCAGTGCTGATACTATAGGAGGTATTGGCAAAGAAACAACAACTCCGAAAGCACCTAACATGAGCTCAATTCTGAAGGCAAATCACTTTGGAACCAGAAGCAAATAAGAAAGAGAGGATGAAAGCTTACAACCCGAAACCAAAGTCATGGAAAGAAACATCAAGAAAAACAAAAAATGGCGAAAGAGCTATCAGCACTAATTAACTTAGTGTCGATACGAAGAAAGATGAAGATATCAAAAGCAGGAGGAGCCGAAACACTAGAAAGTTACCATAAAAGCATGCTATCGAATTTAAAGCTTGTCGGCTACTTGTGGCGACCCGAACTTCCCCGGTCTCCGAAGAGAAGAGAATGAACGGATTGCTTTGAGAAAACAACAAATTAGAACACAAACAAAGAACTTTTTCATTGCTTATTGCAACAATTTCATTAAAATACAAGAATATACAGAGTATGAATAAATATTACACATTTACTAAATATCAGATATTTACAAGTTACAATGAAGTGGAAAAATAATACAAAACACAACTGAAAGAAATACACGGATACAGAGCTTTCCGGGTATAATTCTAGCTGTAAACCATGGTCCTGTAAGAATAAATCTACAAAACCCAACTGCTAGCTGCCCATGCCGAAAATAGGGGCGCCCAGAGTTTAGGTTAAAACAATAAACTCTAGGTCAGTCATGTGACTAGTGTGAGAACTAAAACAGTTATTTAAAACTTTACTTCAAATCAGATATATCAAAGGACCACGCCGTATAACATGGAACGGGTTTCCTCCCAAGAATACCGGTGCATATAACAAGACAACGCAATGCTTTTTGGAAAAATGAGGCTATTATAAGACCCAGGTCCCATCACGTAATGCAACGCAAGCCGGAGGATAGGGTTTTCGCTTATAATAGCCAAACATGCTTGGTACGTTTAAAACAAATCATTTGATACTATTATAAGTGCATAGTGTATAAAACAACTTCAAATATAAATGTATCTATCCTAGAAGGCATGGGTACCATATATCATGTCTCCAATACTAGGCTCTACAATCAAAATCGCAATTTTCACGTACTGGAAGTTGGATTTCCATCTGTGAACCAAGGCAAGGGATCATCCTTACCGCTTTCAGATGCTCTAGCCCTTCCCTCAGGACCCAGACTCAGGTAGGCCCTTGGATCGTCAGGGCCGGTCCACACGGAGTGGATTAAAATGCTTGAACATGCGTTTCCCCGCCCTATGGGGCGTAAATCTGGTCTGTATAAAGACCATCCATCAATGCCGGAACGACCGATATAACCGAGGTGCCTCGCTATCCATTATCCACATAAGTAAAACATCAGGGCTTGCAAAACATTGATGCCACTCCTAGCTAGAAGGAAACGCATGCCCTCCCAGATGTCCTCTCCCGTTTCTGGTTCACACCGGGGTGTGAGGCTCGCGAATTAATACTACACAAAGTTATGCTATATTAAAGCTGTGCTTTGATCATCAACCACAAGACTCTGCTTTTCAACAGAAGCCTTGATCATTTGCATCTCAGCATGCTACATAGGCTATTCATGCTATGCAACCGATGTCTATCAATCACACAGAATGAAATCCGATGTTAGACACAGATCCATTCACAAGTTCGTTCTGGGTCTGAACGAAACCGGAGGCACTTTATTCCTCGTCCCATATGTCCAATACAGGAGAAAGGCCCTCGCATATCCGGTCGATCTCCAAGTACGTCTGGATGATCACCACTTATTACCTTGTTTTGGGTGTACAGCCCAATCAAGACATCGGTAATCATCCAAACGATGTGAAGACCTCCGGTCTTCAACCACGTCTTCATCCTCGACACATCGTCGAATCAGTTATTCAGAATGGCATAAACCCGGTCTTTCTGAATAACTCGCATATATAATAAACAAGTGATATAAAAACACAACATACGCCTCATTCCAATCCAGAATATTCCTTTATTCAAATATTCTTATACTTTGGGAAAGGTTCCCATTAATTTTATCAAAGGTAAATTCTTTAAATTTATTCTTTAATCTTCCTTTGGATATCAATTCAAAACAAATTATTGTTTATCCAAACTAGTCGGGATTAGTGAACCTTACCGAAGTAATCATTTGTTTTAATTTCCCAATCCCAACCTATTCATCCCATGAAGTAAAACTGGTAATACTTCATATCTAACACCACGGTGTTAACGGAAAATTCAATTACCATTTCACGTTCAAATCTAATTAAATATTTAACTATCGCCTAGAGCAAAACTGGTGATACTCCATTCTCGATCATTTCAATCTAATTAAAGATTCATTAAAACTCCACTTGGTTTTAATCTTCCTAAAAATCAATATTAATGATCGTTTAACTTAGGAAATCATATCTTTTCTTTAACTGGGTTAAAGAGCCAATGTCATTTAAAACACGGTTCACTATAAACCCAAAATCACGTTCCATTCCATTAGCCTTTAACAGTAAATTAACAAGTGAACAATTCCCTAAGTATTAACCCTGAAGGCCGAAACCAACATCAGATCAATACCCAACCATTCAACTTAACTAATCTCCAATTAATTTTTGATTTTCTTAACTCCGTTGGGTCTAAGAATAGTATTATTAAAGATACCATTCACGACAACCCAAAATCACATTCCATTGTTAATCGGGTTAAAGAACAAGTGTTATTTAAAACACTATTCATGATAAACCCAAAGACCAATTTCAATTCAATTCCAATTAAATATTAATTAATTGGTATACTTCATTAAATCTGAATAAAAAGATTTAATCTTTTCTCAACTGGGTTCAAGAACAGTGTTAATGAAGACACCATTCATGACAAACCCAAAATCACATTCCATTCCATCAGCCTTTAATCGTAAATTAGCAAGTGAACAATTCCTTAAGTATTAACCCCGAAGGCCGAAACCAACATCAGATCAATACCCAGGAAACCATACAATTTAACTGATCTTTAGTTAGTTTCTGATTTTCTTAACTCCGTTGGGTCTAAGAACAGTATTATTAAAGATACCATTCACGACAAACCCACAATCACATTTGATATTAAATACATGGCTCTGAATAGAAAATATATTGGCTTATATTCAATATCAAATTCTGGAATCAACAAATACCGTATGGGAATAACAATATATATTTTTTCCAAATTCCTCCACAATATCCGCATAATCACAGAATCCGATATCGAAATATTCCGAAGACAATTCCGATTCAAATCCATTCCAATTTATATATTGGAAATCCTGGTTATTTCTAAAACCATTTCAAATCCAATTTATTTATTCATAAATATTGGATTATAATTCTAGTTCATAACTAGTTCATTTCGATAAAAGGAGTTTTTCATACCAATTCTTTCCAAATAATTTATTATGATTTTACACAAATTATTGATATTTTTAATAATTTTATCAAGGCCCGTACCGTCGATTTCTGTAAGCGGCCATCGAACTGCACTTACAGAGACCTTTTCCAAATTTGATTTGGACATAATACCAAATCCAACCGTTAGATTTCAAATAATTTGTTTGATTTGGACATATTCGTTGGAAAGCTCTTTCTGATACGAACTCAACGGTTCTAGTTTTAGGAGAATCTGACGGTCGGATCTCCCGTAATGTCCATTCGAAGTCAATGGTCGAAATTCACGAACTGCCGCGGTGCGGCGCGTTCTATTCAGGCCATTATATATATATATATATATTATATATTTCGTCGATTTCCATTTAAAACGTATTCTATAAATCATTTTAAATTCATTTTCAAAATGATTTCAACTTCATATTCAATTTCTAATCAAAATTGAATATTCTATATCATCGATATATAAATGATAATATTTTCAAAACGTTAGATTTTGAAATCAATTCCTTTTCGATATTCATTATAAAAATGAATAAAATCGATATAAATATCGTTCACGTCAAAATAGCGCATATCTAATCAACACGGCTATACATATTTAAATATATTCATGTCCATCCCAAATCGGACATCAAAATCAGATTTTGATCTTTTACTGAATATTATTTTAAAATATTCTTTATTTCAAAATATTCGTTATTTTAAATTATTCATTCTTTCTGAACTGGAATTAGATCAGTCAATTACCATATAATGTTATTATATGGATTTCACACAACAAATGTGTATAACAACAATAATAAACCATCAACCATCATCCAGAGTGCATTCTACACTGTATAAGCATCAAATATAAATATTCAACGCTTACACAGCTTGTCAACCAGTCGATTGACATACAACTAAATATTGGGATTAGTGTATGTCCAATATCATCCCAATACCCGTGTGGGTTTCAATTAACAAATAATGAATTTTATTTGTGCAGTTGGGCGATGTGTAAAATTTATCGTCCCAATCAATATCAGTCAAATCAGTGTACATAAACAAATCGTCCGATTTGTTTATGAATATTTATTTATTTCATATACACGTTAAAAATTATATTTTTAACTATAAAATATTTTATTCCATTCCACACCACATAATCTATTTTCACAACACAATCAAACAAACAAACAAGTCGTCCATGGTCTGTGGACGACGGGTGTCGGGTGTTGTTAAGTACCATCTGCATCCTAGTATATTGTAACACCCCGGATTTTTCCGTTAACAGTAAATTAACAAATTAAAGTATAATTAAATTGTAACAGAAAAATTAAGGGAAACGGACATCACCATTGCGTTCGTCTCGGAATTCTGCTTGAGATAGAGTCCGAGTTTGCGCAAAACGGATAACGTATGAAGAAGATATCTTTAATTTAAATATTACAGCAAAACATGAAAAAAGAGAAGTAAGGAGAGGACAATAATTATTATTATTCTAAGACTTATTAACAAAAGCCTCTGTAGCTCAGTTGGTTAAGGCATTGGATTTGTAGCATGGAGGTCGGGGGTTCGAACCCCGGCGGCGACATAATTTTTATCTCTGTTTTAGAGAGGGCCAACTGAGCATGCAAATACATGTACGTATACAAATTCAAATTTTGAAAGGATAAGAACGTACATATAAGGAAATAAAGAAAATATATGTATATATATGAGAATATATATATATATATGCAAAAATATATGTATACAATAGATAAAATTCAAATAGACTAAAACAGCTCAATTTAAAGTTTAATTTTTGAAAATCGAACCCAGTCCCTCCTGGCTGGCCTGGTCTGTGTTTGGTCGAATTTCTGTGGGTTGCTTTGTCATTAGGGCTAGGTGGCAAGTTTTAATTGGTCTCTCTATCTAATGAATGGCTACGATCTAACCTAGCAATATCAATGGTTCTAATCAATTCCTAACCTCTATATAAACAACCCTAGACTAAACCCTAATCTATTCATTCAAATTAAGAGCATAGCCGCCATGTTGCTGAGGAACGACTAAGAGTAGCCGCCATCTAGAGAGAGAGGATTAGGGAGAAAGTTCTAAAGCCTAAAGCAATTCAAGCAACCTAAAGCTAATCAATTCAACAAAGGAATCATATCTCTTAATTAGAGAATTTGCCGCAACCATTGTAAGTAGAGTATTACTTCGGTATGAACAAATGATTGTGTAGATATGTATGCTTGAATTGTGGCAATGAAATTCGTATTTGTGCGATTTATATACTTTTGGATATTCTGAATTATGTCATTCAATTATAAAGAACTACATGCGGTAGTTCTATGCAAATATACGTTTGGAATATTGCGCAAATTATGTAGTCTATGTTGAAGCTACATGTATGTAGTTGATTGAAATTCATGCAAGTTTGGGGCTTTGTTATTATGCCATCATGATGTCTATTTTGTGCATAAATCATTTTGCAAGTAATTGAGACAAGTTTGGTTGTTATAGTTCATATGAAACTATGTTGGAATTTTGACACCATAATCCATGTATTAAGTCATGCTTTTGCAAAACTTATGAATATGGCTAGGCTATGAATGATATTGGGCATAATTGAAATTCATGATTAAGTCTATCTTGTTTAAAAGAATTATATGATGACATATGTGAGACATGGCTAAGTTAGACACAAAAATCCCTTTTTTGCAAGTTAAAAGCAAACACCATGATTAGGAATATTTATGCATAAGTATACCATCGTTATGTGATTAAATTTAATTAAGTTGAACTATGCTTTTGTGTTAGTAACAAAGTATCCTCTTTGTAAACATGTAGAAACCTTATGAACATGACTTGTTTATATTTATGCCATGAACAAATTTAACTATACCTATGCCATGTTTATGCTAGAAGTATTTATGCCATGCTTATGTTTGACATTATGCCATGTTTATGCTAGAAGTATTTATGCCATGCTTATGTTTGACATTATGCCATGTTTATGCTAGAAGTATTTATGCCATGCTTATGTTTGACATTATGCCATGTTTATGCTAGAAGTATTTATGCCATGCTTATGTTTGACATTATGCCATGTTTATGCTAGAAGTATTTATGCCATGCTTATGTTTGACATTATGCCATGTTTATGCTAGAAGTATTTATGCCATGCTTATGTTTGACATTATGCCATGTTTATGCTAGAAGTATTTATGCCATGCTTATGTTTGACATTATGCCATGTTTATGCTAAAAGTATTTATGCCATGCTTATGTTTGACATTATGCCTAAGTAAAAATATAGGTTCATGGGTCAATAATGATATCTCAATTACAAGTTCACATGCTTTGATTCATGTCACCTATGTTACCACTATGCAAGTACACCAGTTTCTATTATGTATTTCCAACGTCATATGCAAGTTCATGCGCTCACCTTCCCCTCTTTGTGTATGTAATCACGCTTTAAGCCTCCCCTTTTCGCATGGCTAAATTGGGCTTTAAAAGGCTAAGCCCAATATATATAAACGGACGTGTAAAACGGGGGAAAATAATGTTGGGTTAAAATTACTAATGAATGAAAACTAAAGTAGAAGGGCCCAAATTCAAGTATGGGTTGGGCCCATGATTGGTGTAACCTTTACACCATTAACTTAATAATGGGCCGCAAATATTTACATATAAGAAATAAAGAAGAATGACAAGATATATAAATGTAGAAAATACGATATGTTTAACCCGAGGTTGGATTGAGTTGTGATGTAAACCTGCCCGGAACCGCCCGACTGTCCAGTAGTCACAACAATACCTATCCAATGTGGGAGGTTAAACATGGAGCCCAATAAGGACCCGAGGTTAGACTGAGTTGTGGCGTAAGACTGCTCGGAACCAACCGGCAACAGGCAGCCACAGCAATACCTGTCTAATGTGAGAGGTTAGGGCCTTAATAAGACAATTAAGGCTGAATCAGGATTGTTAGGATTAAGTGGACTAAGACTTAATCAAAATGGAACATGCTAAACTAAACGGACTGGTGGGGTTAGGTTAGAAAACACTTAACCAACTTAGCATGTTGGCTAGAGATAGAAAACCTAGTAACGGGGGACCCTTTTCAGCAGTAACCCTACACGGTGTATCATGATACCCTGAAACTAGGCAGGGTGGGGCACGATTACTGGGCTGATTGTAAGAGGTCAAAAATCGACGGCGGTGGTGTAGCAGTGTAGGTTCTAACGGAGTGCGGGCGTGCACACACTCCGGCGCAGAAAAATAAGGCACTGGACACCAGTAGCATACCTGTGCACTCTAAGGTTGTGTCGGGTTGCCACTATGGGACTTGATACACCCCATGGTGGGACCAGCATAGGTAACTACGACATCGGGGGCCGTAAGACACATGTAACTATGCGAGTAGGAGCCGATCATCATAGAATGGATCACATCACCCTGATTATGGGGTGCCAGTGGGAAACTAGTTTATATGGGTTCAGAGATTAACATGGGGTACGATAGTATATTTGACCCTAGACAACTTAACCAAGTTTATAGTGCATGCCCATTTCTTGTTTATACTTATCATACCCAGTTCTTTATTCATAGACAAAATAGTACTAGACTTACTCAAGCTTTATGTCTGACTCTATTTTTCTTTCGTCTTCTTTCTTCCGTTTCCCCCCCCCCAGGTCCTCAGGGAGGGAACACAGCAGCTTGACCTACCTCAACATCCAGCTTGAAGAAGAGAAATGTATTGCTTGGACTTTCCTGTTTTGAACTATGGCTTTGGACAATCCACTATGGGGCTTTTGCAGTTTATCTACGTTTTATTTATGCTTCTTTAAATAATGTACTCAAGACAGATTATGAAAGTGTTATGTTATGTTTTTGGAAAGGATGTTGTTGTAACACGTATTTGACTTTATGAAATAAAAGTTTGTTGTTCTTCCGCTGTTTACAAATATGTGTTCTTATATCTGTCTTGTATATCTGTGACTTGTACTTATAAACCTCCACCAAAATTAGGGCATTCCCTTTGAGAGTGACCCTAACGGAGGTGGGGTGTTTCACTTGGTATCAGAGCATAGGTTTACCAGATAAGATAAAAAGTTTTGGAAATTTATTTTCAAAAAGGAAATTTAAAGAAGCATTTTTAAAAGATAAAAATATTATTTTATTTTAAAAAAGGCAAAGTCCACTCCCCAAAGCCATAGGTACTATCTCTTATCCTTCGTTTTGAATCTATCCCTTTTGTTTCAGCATGTTCGAAGATCTTAACTTGCCGGAAGGAGTACCTATACCTGGTTGGTTTAGACGATTCTTAGAAGCTAGGGCCACTCAACCAGGTCCTACCGTTCCTCCTCCCCCAGCTGCAGGGAATCATCCAGCTGCAGCAGCACCTCTTCCTCCACCTCCTCCACGAGGAAACGCGTTTGCTAAGATATGTAAGGATTTTAAAGCTATGGGAGGAAGGGATTTCCATGGAACTGAGTCCTTCGTAGCAGCTAGAAATTGGCTGAAGGAAACTGAGGATCTATTCATCATCTTTGAGGTAGAGGACAGACAAAAAGTACAATTGGCGGTGTGGCTATTGAAGGGCGAGGCTTCCTACTGGTGGGAAGTCACTAATGCTGAAAGACCAGTAGAAACATGGGAGGACTTTAGGGCAAGGTTTGAGACCAAATTTCTCTCAGATGCGGAAAGAAGTTTGCAGTTGGAGAAATTCTTATTTCTTAAGCAAGGAGACAAGACTGTTAGAGAGTATGTGAATCAGTTTGATGAGCTGGCTAGGTTTGGGCTTGACCTAGTCAACACCCCGCACAAGAAGGCTCTCCGTTTCGTCAAAGGGTTAAATGAGCCATTACACAGTTTGGCAATGACACATATACCCATGGGGGCCACGTATGAAAGATTGGTGCAAATGGCATTGCTGAATGAGGAGGATAAGGGCAAGAAGGAGGCAAAGGCAGAAAGCTCTCAAGGGAAGAAAGAGGGTTTGCAGCCTAAGAAGACAGACTTTAAGAAAGGCGGGGAAGGCAACAAAGAGAAGAGGACGTGTAATTTCTGTGGCAAAGTGGGGCACTTAGTAAAGGACTGCCGGAAAAAGAAGGCCAAGGAGAATGGTGGGTGCTTTTCTTGCGGTCAGACAGGCCACAGAGCTAAGGACTGCCCAAAGAAACGAGGGCAGGGGCAGGGGTCTGGATCCACTCCAGGGGCACAGGTTCATGTGCTGGAAGCGCCACCTTTGCAACAGCGAGGTACAAACACTTCTGTAGAAAGTGTAGTTTATCTTTATGATCACCCCGTTCGCACTTTATTTGATTCTGGTGCATCACACTCCTTTATCTCGTCTGCTTTAGTAGAATCTCTGCACCTAAAAACTAGTATGGTAGAGGACCCCTTAATTGTTTCAAACCCAATTGGGGGCCCAGCTCATTTGTCTATGATCTGTTTGGATTTGAAAATTTCTATTCTAAGTGTAGAATTTGAATGTAGTGCCTTTGTTTTGGGCTTTGCGGGGTATGGTTTGATTTTGGGTATGGATTGGCTATCCAGTAATGGGGCCATCCTTGATTGTGAGAAAAGGGTTGTTAGGCTCCTAACCCAGCTCAGTAATACTTTGGAAATTTCTTGTAATCCCTCGTATGCGGTTATGCTTAGTTATCTTGAGTCGCTAGATGCCTCTGTTGAAAATTTGCAATCAGTTAGAGTGGTCCGGGAATATCCG
Organism: Allium sativum; assembly: GCA_030737875.1. Taxonomy (NCBI): domain Eukaryota; kingdom Viridiplantae; phylum Streptophyta; class Magnoliopsida; order Asparagales; family Amaryllidaceae; genus Allium; species Allium sativum. Next base: position 469,245,286 of record CM060913.1, on the reverse strand, counting down.
GATGTCTTCGAAGAGGTGAAGGGCTTGCCTCCGAAGCGGGAAATAGACTTCCGCATATATCTTGTAGATAATGCAAAGCCCGTTGCGTTGCCCGTTAGACACATGGCTCCACGAGAAAGAAAAGAGCTCAGTAAACAGATTAAAGAGATTCTAGAGAAGGGGTTCATTAGGTGGAGCATTTCAGAATAGGGCACTCCAGGAGTGTTCGCCACTAAGGCTGAAGGTTCATTTCACTTATGCATGAGTTGTAAAGAATCACCTTAGTAAGTACATTTGGCAACATAGTTGGACTTAGGAAGGGACTCCCTTGTGACCTAAAAGGAGTCCATCATGCTTAGTTTCCTAGAATCATATGTGGTGGTTGGGTTGATTAATTCTTTGGGTGTCAGTCTGATGTTGATTTCGGTCTTCGGGGCTGATGCTTAGAGAGTTCTTCTCCTAATCAATATATATGTGGCATAGATTTCCAGTTTTGACATTGCCTAATGGGCACAAAATTTTTACTTGCTTCTATCATTCGACTATACCTTTAGGTAGGACCATTTCCTATCATTGAGAAAATTTGGAAAATGACCTATAGATTAGAGCTACCCGAGAAATTGGCCGGAGTCCACAACGTTTTTCACGTTTCACATCTCCGAAAATGTCTACATGAGTCTGCTGAAGTGGTAGAGCCAAATATCCTCGAAGAGGCCGAAGTGGAACGCGAAGCAACCATAAGAAAAGTTCCAACCCGCATACTAGGAACGGAAGTGAAGAAGCTACGCAACCGCGAAGTCAAACTCGTCAAAGTTCAGTGGAGCGGCGCCGAGGGAGACGCGACTTGGGAAACTGAAGCTAGAATACGCACTGCTTACCCTTTTCTTTTCAAGGGTACGTCCTTGATCTTTCTTTTTCCTTAAGTTGCGCTTTTATCTATCTTTTTAGGAATATCTCCTCGACCTTATCTTTTAGATAGAAACCTTTTGGATGAAAACATGTAATTGAAACATGTTATGTATGATGGTTGCAAGTGGTTGCAAGTGATTGCTAGTAGTTGCTCGTGGCTGCATATACACACACAATCTAGGTTTTAGATCGGCTCAGTCACTTCATATTGCATATGCATATATGTTTGCACTCGTATATGGTTGAATTGTAATGTGTTGTCATATGGATGTTGCATTTGTATGAAAGATTGTGCACCCATGTAGAATCATGAATAGGAAAAATCTGCATACATAATGGATACATGGCACTTACATGATTCGCATTAAGGAGGTCAACTGAATCAGTAGACCGCCTGATTTTGCATTAGATAAGTTCATGAACACACACACTTCGCATATGATCATGAAGCATTAGAAGTCTTTTAAGGACAATGGATGCTCGTGTTTGATGGATGAGTAGATGGATGATTGAATGTTAGGATTTACATTCTTCCTAAACTTGAAGATTTCGGGGACGAAATCCTTTTAAGTGGGGGAGAATGTAACACCCCGGATTTTTCCGTTAACAGTAAATTAACAAATTAAAGTATAATTAAATTGTAACAGAAAAATTAAGGGAAACGGACATCACCATTGCGTTCGTCTCGGAATTCTGCTTGAGATAGAGTCCGAGTTTGCGCAAAACGGATAACGTATGAAGAAGATATCTTTAATTTAAATATTACAGCAAAACATGAAAAAAGAGAAGTAAGGAGAGGACAATAATTATTATTATTCTAAGACTTATTAACAAAAGCCTCTGTAGCTCAGTTGGTTAAGGCATTGGATTTGTAGCATGGAGGTCGGGGGTTCGAACCCCGGCGGCGACATAATTTTTATCTCTGTTTTAGAGAGGGCCAACTGAGCATGCAAATACATGTACGTATACAAATTCAAATTTTGAAAGGATAAGAACGTACATATAAGGAAATAAAGAAAATATATGTATATATATGAGAATATATATATATATATGCAAAAATATATGTATACAATAGATAAAATTCAAATAGACTAAAACAGCTCAATTTAAAGTTTAATTTTTGAAAATCGAACCCAGTCCCTCCTGGCTGGCCTGGTCTGTGTTTGGTCGAATTTCTGTGGGTTGCTTTGTCATTAGGGCTAGGTGGCAAGTTTTAATTGGTCTCTCTATCTAATGAATGGCTACGATCTAACCTAGCAACATCAATGGTTCTAATCAATTCCTAACCTCTATATAAACAACCCTAGACTAAACCCTAATCTATTCATTCAAATTAAGAGCATAGCCGCCATGTTGCTGAGGAACGACTAAGAGTAGCCGCCATCTAGAGAGAGAGGATTAGGGAGAAAGTTCTAAAGCCTAAAGCAATTCAAGCAACCTAAAGCTAATCAATTCAACAAAGGAATCATATCTCTTAATTAGAGAATTTGCCGCAACCATTGTAAGTAGAGTATTACTTTGGTATGAACAAATGATTGTGTAGATATGTATGCTTGAATTGTGGCAATGAAATTCGTATTTGTGCGATTTATATACTTTTGGATATTCTGAATTATGTCATTCAATTATAAAGAACTACATGCGGTAGTTCTATGCAAATATACGTTTGGAATATTGCGCAAATTATGTAGTCTATGTTGAAGCTACATGTATGTAGTTGATTGAAATTCATGCAAGTTTGGGGCTTTGTTATTATGCCATCATGATGTCTATTTTGTGCATAAATCATTTTGCAAGTAATTGAGACAAGTTTGGTTGTTATAGTTCATATGAAACTATGTTGGAATTTTGACACCATAATCCATGTATTAAGTCATGCTTTTGCAAAACTTATGAATATGGCTAGGCTATGAATGATATTGGGCATAATTGAAATTCATGATTAAGTCTATCTTGTTTAAAAGAATTATATGATGACATATGTGAGACATGGCTAAGTTAGACACAAAAATCCCTTTTTTGCAAGTTAAAAGCAAACACCATGATTAGGAATATTTATGCATAAGTATACCATCGTTATGTGATTAAATTTAATTAAGTTGAACTATGCTTTTGTGTTAGTAACAAAGTATCCTCTTTGTAAACATGTCGAAACCTTATGAACATGACTTGTTTATATTTATGCCATGAACAAATTTAACTATACCTATGCCATGTTTATGCTAGAAGTATTTATGCCATGCTTATGTTTGACATTATGCCATGTTTATGCTAGAAGTATTTATGCCATGCTTATGTTTGACATTATGCCATGTTTATGCTAGAAGTATTTATGCCATGCTTATGTTTGACATTATGCCATGTTTATGCTAGAAGTATTTATGCCATGCTTATGTTTGACATTATGCCATGTTTATGCTAGAAGTATTTATGCCATGCTTATGTTTGACATTATGCCATGTTTATGCTAGAAGTATTTATGCCATGCTTATGTTTGACATTATGCCATGTTTATGCTAGAAGTATTTATGCCATGCTTATGTTTGACATTATGCCATGTTTATGCTAAAAGTATTTATGCCATGCTTATGTTTGACATTATGCCTAAGTAAAAATATAGGTTCATGGGTCAATAATGATATCTCAATTACAAGTTCACATGCTTTGATTCATGTCACCTATGTTACCACTATGCAAGTACACCAGTTTCTATTATGTATTTCCAACGTCATATGCAAGTTCATGCGCTCACCTTCCCCTCTTTGTGTATGTAATCACGCTTTAAGCCTCCCCTTTTCGCATGGCTAAATTGGGCTTTAAAAGGCTAAGCCCAATATATATAAACGGACGTGTAAAATGGGGGAAAATAATGTTGGGTTAAAATTACTAATGAATGAAAACTAAAGTAGAAGGGCCCAAATTCAAGTATGGGTTGGGCCCATGATTGGTGTAACCTTTACACCATTAACTTAATAATGGGCCGCAAATATTTACATATAAGAAATAAAGAAGAATGACAAGATATATAAATGTAGAAAATACGATATGTTTAACCCGAGGTTGGATTGAGTTGTGATGTAAACCTGCCCGGAACCGCCCGGCTGTCCAGTAGTCACAACAATACCTATCCAATGTGGGAGGTTAAACATGGAGCCCAATAAGGACCCGAGGTTAGACTGAGTTGTGGCGTAAGACTGCCCGGAACCAACCGGCAACAGGCAGCCACAGCAATACCTGTCTAATGTGAGAGGTTAGGGCCTTAATAAGACAATTAAGGCTGAATCAGGATTGTTAGGATTAAGTGGACTAAGACTTAATCAAAATGGAACATGCTAAACTAAACGGACTGGTGGGGTTAGGTTAGAAAACACTTAACCAACTTAGCATGTTGGCTAGAGATAGAAAACCTAGTAACGGGGGACCCTTTTCAGCAGTAACCCTACACGGTGTATCATGATACCCTGAAACTAGGCAGGGTGGGGCACGATTACTGGGCTGATTGTAAGAGGTCAAAAATCGACGGCGGTGGTGTAGCAGTGTAGGTTCTAACGGAGTGCGGGCGTGCACACACTCCGACGCAGAAAAATAAGGCACTGGACACCAGTAGCATACCTGTGCACTCTAAGGTTGTGTCGGGTTGCCACTATGGGACTTGATACACCCCATGGTGGGACCAGCATAGGTAACTACGACATCGGGGGCCGTAAGACACATGTAACTATGCGAGTAGGAGCCGATCATCATAGAATGGATCACATCACCCTGATTATGGGGTGCCAGTGGGAAACTAGTTTATATGGGTTCAGAGATTAACATGGGGTACGATAGTATATTTGACCCTAGACAACTTAACCAAGTTTATAGTGCATGCCCATTTCTTGTTTATACTTATCATACCCAGTTCTTTATTCATAGACAAAATAGTACTAGACTTACTCAGGCTTTATGTCTGACTCTATTTTTCTTTCGTCTTCTTTCTTCCGTTCCCCCCCCCCCCAGGTCCTCAGGGAGGGAACACAGCAGCTTGACCTACCTCAACATCCAGCTTGAAGAAGAGAAATGTATTGCTTGGACTTTCCTGTTTTGAACTATGGCTTTGGACAATCCACTATGGGGCTTTTGCAGTTTATCTACGTTTTATTTATGCTTCTTTAAATAATGTACTCAAGACAGATTATGAAAGTGTTATGTTATGTTTTTGGAAAGGATGTTGTTGTAACACGTATTTGACTTTATGAAATAAAAGTTTGTTGTTCTTCCGCTGTTTACAAATATGTGTTCTTATATCTGTCTTGTATATCTGTGACTTGTACTTATAAACCTCCACCAAAATTAGGGCATTCCCTTTGAGAGTGACCCTAATGGAGGTGGGGTGTTTCATATATATTATAACTAGAAAATAAAATTAAAGTGAGAATTTCTCACTTTTGGGATCCACTCCTCCATTCTTTATTTCTGAACGGTTCATATTTGTCCGAAATTCCAATGCGACCTTTTCCCGCTGTTCACATTAAAAATCACATTTTTATTTCCCTATATATAATAAAAATCAGGTTTTTATTTCACTACATATATAAAAATCATATTTTTATATTATCTATTATATGAAAATTCTATTTTTAATCCGCTACTCATGCAGAAATCGAATCTTCATATACGCTACTTCATATAAATAAAAATCGAACCTTTATCGCTATGGAAACATTATAAAAATCGTATTTTTATCTCGCTGAAAACATTATAAAAATCACTACTTTATATCGTTATTATATATATGAGAATCACTTCTTTATTTGCATTTCATATGAAGAGAAATCACATTTTTATTTCAAAGCGATGTATATAAAAATCATATTTTTATTACCATACATATATAAAAATCTAACCTTTTCTCTAATAAAAATACAATCTTTACTAATAAAAATCAAATCTTTTTTGTTTTACAAAATCTTATCTTTTAAACAAATCAAAATCAAAATTTTAAACAAATAAAGATCTCGCCTTTAAACAAATAAAAATCGTATATTTTCAGTTTTAAAAAAATTATATATCTTTATTATATAACTTCACGTATAAAAATCGCATCTTTATGTTATATAAAAATCTAAGCTTTCATGTAGATAAAAATATATTCTTTCATACCTCAAAAATATGATCTTTTCACTTTAAAAATCTAAACTCTTTCCTAATGAAAATCTAACCTCTTCATAATAAAAATCTAAACTCTTTCATGAAGAAAATAAATAAAATCACGAAAAGGAAAACTTACATTTACTATTGTCAGCGGGGGGAGGGGGGTTTCACTGTCGAAGGGATGGTCGGAGGGGAGGCTGAGGCGCGCATGGGGGAGGGGGGTCGAAGGTGTGGTAGAAGGTGGCGGCAGTCAAATGGGTTCGGGGGCCTAGGGTTTCACGACGTGGGCTTAACACGAGGAGAGAGAAGGGAGGGAGGGAAGAGAGGCGGCGGGGGTGTAGGGGGAAGGTCCGGATCGGACCGGCGCGGTCATGGATAGGCGACGACGATGCGAGGTAGGGAGGCGCGCACGAGAAGGCAGCGCGACATTTTTGTTTTTTTTCTATTTTGACTTTCGGGTTTGACTGTATAGGAAAGGGAGGGGGAGAGAGAAAGTAGAGGGAAATATATATATAATATTTAATTAATTTATTTTAATTTTCTCCTAAAAGCACCCTTTTAATTCGAACTCAAAATTGAACCCACCAACTGTCGTCCCTAGCATAATACCCTCATTGCGAGCTCAATGGGATATGTTTCATAAGCCAATTCGATTGTTACGATCACTTTTCATTCAAATTACAATATAAATCAGTATATATTTAATTTAAACGTACATTTCAATTTACCGGGACAGCATACGGACTCTAAAAATTGCAGAAAAATTATTTCCAGCTTCGTATTGACGATTCGGTCCTAACAAAACTAATTTTGCCAAATTTGGTGACCGTTTGAAAAATGACCATTTTCTGGTCAATCCAAATTGACTGAAACTGTCAAAACACGCGTTTTACTTCGCCACGCTTACATATTAATTCCAAAAATTATGAATTTTGGAATCTAGCAAAAACTTGACATCCTGGATCCAACAAAAGTGGTTTCGTTGAAAACGGGGGTTGTTTGCAAAATGGCTATTTTTAAGGGCCAAAATTCCATAGTGACTATTCTGAATTTTCAACTGGGCATAACTTTTTATTCCCGCTATGAAATTTCAATTTTTTGGATTTGTTGGAAAGATATTTTCAAATAGATTCTAATATTTTTGGCTTCGCTAAAATCCGATTTATTTTGAATCCTGTACATTCATTTGAAATTTGAAATTTGAAATCAAATTTTGAAACTACCGCGCCATTTCCAATTCCTTTTATAATTAAAAATAAATATTTATATTCTAACGTCGATTCAAATAAATATATACGTTCTAATTCTATTTGAAATAAATTTCTCATCATTATTATTTAAAATGAATCATTTTAAATATTCAAAATTCATTAAAATTGCCAAAATAAATTTTTTAAATTGGTTCTGATTTTCCGAGTTGTTACACTACTTGAGCTTAATCCCGAAAACCAAAAGGTAATTTTAAATCTACCATACCAACTAGCTTGGTATCAATATGAAAGGTAGAAGCAGTATCAAAGAAAAGCTCCTAAATCCGGGACCAATCTTACGAAAGCCAAGACTAGCACATTGAAAGCCAAATTGATCCCAGAAACAACAAGTGCAAAGAAAGAAAGCCAAAACCCTTTCGCCAAAACTGAAAGGCGCAAGGCGACTAACACCATATTGTTTCGACCGATAGGGGGTCCTGCTAAGCCAATGACCTAAGGGGGGCCAAATTTTCTATAAATAAGACCCCAAGGGTCACATTCTAGGGACCGAATTCTCATCCTACAATCTTGTATTCTTTTCATGAAGAGCAAACCCTAATTTCTCCATCAAATTAGGGATTTCTTAAATTCCTGTAATATGCTTGAAATAAATAAAAAGGAAAAGTCCGAGACTTAAATATTTCTCGATTCGATAATCATATTGTGTTTGTCATGATTAAAGAGGGCGTTAATGTTAACCTTCTTTGTCAAAGGGTTAATCACAATCAACTCGGAGGAGGAAAGACTTTGGGTAAAACCAAAGGGTTTCCCATTTCGGCTTCGTTTTACGTGACTTAACTCTTACATAATAAGCCTAGTGGAGCGTAATACATGGCGGGAACTTGTTGTAAGATTGTGGCTTGATAACTAACACAACCAAGACCTTTCATGGGATGGTTCAATGTGGAAGTATCACCTAAGTTAACGAGCACTATGACATGTTAACGACCTAACTGTTGTGAAACATTAGCATGTTTCCTCTCAGCACAATGTATATTATTATATCGTGAATCTAAGGATGATTAGTGTGGCAAGGTATTCAACCTTCTCAAATTCGTAACGCCCTTATCCCAAGGAAATTATCGACCATATGTAACACCCCACATCCGTTAGTGTCACTCACAAAGGGAATGAACTAAGTTCTGTGGAGCATTTTAAGGTAGAAGATGCAGATGAATTACAAGACAGACAAAAATTAAAACAGCGGAAAATAAAACTTTGCTTTATTGATAAAATAGTTTGTACAGCGATTTCTTTACAATATCATAGTATCATCTGTCCTACAAAATAAAGAAGCATAAAACAATATTTATATTCCCCAATGTAGCAAGAGCCAGCCATAGCATCTGAAAAGAGAATCCAAGCAAAACTTCGAAAAATCTTCAAGCTGGGAAAGAGTGACAGTCCAACTTAACCTGAGCTATACTATTCCCTCCTTTACTACCTAGGGGAGGGAGGGGGGACGGAAGAAAAGAAGACGAAAGAAAAACAGAGTCAGACATAAAGCCTGAGTAAGTTCAGTTACTTCTAGCATGTGAACATGGAAAGACAAAACGACATGAATTAACTGAATACAAGATAACACCATGATGATAGGGTCAGCAAGATTAGACAAGATTAACACAAGATATGCTAAGATAAGATAAACTGGATATGCTCTAATACTTTCGCCGCTTCGCTATTTCCTTGTTATACTGGTTTCTATATCTCTGCACCACCTAACTAGTGTCCCAACTAGTAACGATAACGTGATCCCAATCCCTGTAGTTTCCATTACCTTCAGGCATACATTTATCATTTATTACCTAGATCTAATCTAGGGTTTTCTATCAAGTGCTTTCTAGATTCAACTAGAGTTTACACTATCTGCTGAACGCTTCTCGGATTCAGGGTTTGTAACGACCCGTATTCTAAGCATCATAGGATCGTAGAATATTTATTTCTGTCACATACGAAGTCGTACGGTCATGTAACTTTGGGAGACGACTATTAGGGTCATTTCCCATGTCCATGATTTTTCCCGATTTTTAAATGACCATTTTACCCCTAGTTGGCACTGTTTTGGCCATAACTTTTGACTAGAAAGGAATTTTGACCTGAAACCACTTCCATTGGCTCCGAATGATGGTTTACAATTTCGTAGAGTGGTCATATTAGCCAAACAGACTCACCGTTTGGGAGATATGGCTGAAACAAGTCCCAGATGGTGAAAAACAGCTTAATTGGGCTTAACCAGGTGATTAGCAGCTAGGCCCAGAGGGGAATTTCGGGTTTAGAGGTATAGAAGGACTGATTAGGGTTAGGGAATCACTTTCATTTCAGTTTTGAGCCGCCACAAACCTCCTTGAGACCCTAGTAATGGCTTCCATCCTCTAAAACCACTCCAAAACACATTTTTAGTGAAGATTAAACCTAAACTACATCAAAGCAAGGCCAAATAGCAACAAAGCAAGGTTGGAGCTGCTGCTATACATAGGGATTCGACCCAAACAGAGAGTATTTCAGATTTGGTGTTTTATTTTGTGGCAAAGGTGAGTGATTTGCATAGTTTTTGCACTAATTACAGTAATTAAGGGTGATTAGTGAAGATTAGCGAATTTATACACTAATAAATTCTGGAAAAATGTTTAGAAATTCTTAAATAATATTTTATGCCTCTGTTAGAAATTTGGTTCGATTTGATTAAGTTTTGTTAACCCTATGATTAGATTTACTTAAACATGTTTAAGGGAAAATAAGGGGTTTTGGGCATATTTAATCCATTTTGATTCATTTGAATTGTTGTTTGGTGTTTGTGGTTGCTCTTACATGTTGCTATGACTCTATGGTATGTTTTATGATTGATTAAAAGTGTTAGATTTGTCGAAAACGCCGTCGAATGGCGTAGAAAGCTCGCTGGAAAGATGCAGAAGTGTGCAGGTTCCGAACCGGATCAGATCGGATGTGGGCTCGGATCGGATATGTGAACTGGTTAAGAAACCCGACCCGAACCGGAGTCTGGCACAAAAGAGACTTGGCAAAAAAGGAAGGTCATGTTGAGCTGGGGATCGGATCGACTTGGAGACGCAGGGCTCGGATCGGAAGTAAACACTTTGGAGAACTAGCAAGAGGGAAGGCCACGCGGATCAGACGGCAAGTAGGGATCGGATCGGAATACGTGAAGAAACGAGGGAGCGGATCGGAACACGAGAAGGAAGACAACAACCCGACCCGACCCGGAGGAAGACACCGACCCGACCCGAAGTAGAGTATCCGACCCGAACCGAATGGAAAGATGACAAGGGAGTAGGACCGAACCGAACCAACGAGGGTAATGACTACCGAACCGAATTGAATTCTAGGGCTGCTACTGCACGACAACTCTTTTGAAGACCTACCCCAACTCGATCAAAACCCGAGATGCAAAGGAAGTCCAAATGGGAAGTTAGAGCTCAGGATCTAGTTGGGAACCAATGAGTTCGCTTCATGGTTGGACTTTGCTGTGGGACGCGTGCTAAGGGGTTTACGATGTCTATAGCTTTGGACCACTATGGTAGGAGGTACGGAGGCGGATTCAGGGCCATTATGGCATTGGTAGAACCAAGGGCTACGATCAATGAAATGGGTCATTGAAATGTTTGGTCATGACTCCATATGTTTAGCTTGGTCACAGCAGGGTTTTTACAAGTCGGGATCCGTCGTTACCTCAATTTGTCTAGTATTCCTAGGTGGTAGATGTCGTATGCTTTACGCACTGAGTGAGAGATGTGAGGATGGTTGCTATGGATGGTTTGTTTGCTATCATTATGACATACACACCCTACCCCCGTATTCTTTACACTATTCATTATGGCACCTTAGAGTATTGTACGGTATGTGGTACTAACTCTTTGGTTGCAGGTCCAGGTTCAGGTATGGTTTAGTATACCTGTTATTATTATGTTTAGATGCTTATCGCTCATACCAGGCTTTATGTTTGACCCAGAGTTTTATGTCTCCTCTTATTACTCTGGGTGCTCACACGAGTAGACTAGAGACAGGTTAGCTGGTGATGCACGGGTAGATGATCCGGAGACGAGCAGGAGGCTTCCACGTAATATATATAGTATTCTCCCTGTGTTGTTGAAGATCACTGCTTGGGCATTGGTGGTGTATCTTCTATTTTAGTTTCCTTTTGTTTAGAGACAGTAAATTTGGAAAGTTGTAATAAGCTGTATTTGGATTTCCGCTACTCTGATGTTGATGTTGGTTTTAGTTATCAGCTTATGCACTGTCTCACCTGTTTTATGTCAAGTATATTATTATTATTATATTTTATCCCATGCGCTGTGAGACATTCTACAGGTTCCTTGATTAGTTCATTCTCTTCTTTCCTTTCCTTGGCGACCATTCTATGCTAGTCGGGCATGTGTACAGCGCACTTTCGGAGGAAATGTCGGCTGGTGCGGAGCGGGCCGTCACACTTGGTATCAGAGCTCTAGGTTGCATAGTTAACCTAGGGAAGTTATCAGGGAGAGATAATATACGTATACGAGAGAGCGTATTTGTGATTATTTTGGTTTTCAAAAGCTATATATATACTATTAGTAGTATAAGAATGAAGTCGTGCTGCACTAGTACCACTATGGAGTAGTTAATCGTTTCCTTTTTCAGATTGACGATGAGCCGATATGTTATAGGTACCGGTAGAGGGGCCAATAATGGGAATGCTGCTGACATGAGGACGATGTTTACTGACCTCATGAGAGAGATGCTTAGAGATGTACAGAGGACAACTCCCAATGGTGAAAATGGTGGTGGTCCAATAGTGCAGGCACCGAGGGTCGACTTCACCAAGCTAAATAAAGATTATACTAGCCTTGGTGGGAAGCCGTTTCACAAAACGGAGTCGGCCACGGATGTTCAAGATTGGTTGGATAGTTGCGAACGTATCTTCGAGGATTTGGGTATCGAGGATGCGATGAAGAGAAAGCTAGCGTCCCGTCAGCTGCAAGGGCGGGCAATGAATTGGTGGAATGCTATAAAGGCAGCCTCTCCCGAAGATCAGATTACTTGGGAGCAGTTTAAAGCTCGCTTTAGCGAGAAGTTCATTCCAACTGCTCAGAAGTCAGCGCTGTTTAAGAAATTCTTGGAGCTCAAGAAGAATGGCAGAGCTGTTTCGGAGTATATTGCTGAATTCGACACTTTGTCGAAGTATGGGTTATCTCTTATTGATACTGCCGAGAAGAAGAATGAGAAATTCATAACTGGTTTGGATCAGTACTTGGGGGAAATGCTTATTAACCACATCGATGAGACGTTTGAGTCGATTGTGGGGAAAGCATTGAGGTCAGAAAGTCTCTACCCTAAGCCGAAGACTGAGGTTGCATCCGCAGATGAGCCAAAGCCACAAGCAAGTGGTGGAGGCAAGGGTGGTTCCCAGAATAAGAGGAAGCAGGATCAGACTAAGGATGGCCAGAAGAAAAAGAATACGCAAGATGTTGAGTGCTTCAGCTGTGGTAAGAAGGGCCATTATGCTAGTAATTGTCGGGCCAAGCCAGCGGACAGGAAGTGCTTCAATTGTGGCCAAATGGGACATCATAAGGACAAGTGTCCGCAACCCCCCAAAGAAAAGCAAATGGTGAAAGCATATGCCCTTAATGTTATTCCTTCTTCGTCGAATGCCCCAACTGCGGCGGAGAAAGGAAAGAATGTCGTCATTCAAGGTATGCTTTCTGTTTACAATGTTCCTGTTAGAGTTTTGTTTGACACCGGAGCTTCCAGTTTTTTCATATCGAGTGACCTGGTAGATAGGTTGGGATTGGAGCCCGAGATTGTCGATAGACCTTTAGTAGTGACGAACCCAATTGGTGGTTCTACTAGCCTTAGCATGATTTGTCGTAATGTGGTCTTATCGAGTCATGGATGCATGTTTGTTTGTGATTGTTTTGTTTTGGGCTTTACTGGGTTTGGCATTATTTTGGGAGTAGATTGGCTCCGAAGATACGGGGTGGTGGTAGACTGTGAGGGCTTTTTGGTGACAGCTAGAGCAGATGATGGGCGGAGGATAGTGTTTGGTGGTCTACCCAGTGAGGGGCTATTGGCTAGTTTTCTAAACTCCCTCGATATTCCGCATAGTGAGTTGTCAGGTTTGCCCGTGGTTGGCCAGTATCCGGATGTTTTCGAGGAAGTGACCGGGCTTCCACCACACCTAGAGATTGAGTTCCGTATTGATTTGGTAAAAGATGCCAGACGTATAGTGATGCCACTTCGTCGTATGGCACCAAGGGAGCAGCGAGAGCTTGAGGTGCAAGTCAGCGATCTTTTGAAGAAGGGATTTATCAGAAGGAGTGTTTCTGAATGGGGAGCACTGGTTGTGTTTGCTACCAAGGCGGATGGTTCCCTTCGTTTGTGTGTAGACTACCGCGAGTTGAATAAAGTGACGAGGAAAAACAAGTATCCTCTACCGCGGATAAATGATTTGTTCGATCAGTTGAGTGGCGCGAGAGTATTTTCTCAGTTGGATCTCGCGACAGGTTTTCATCAGCTTAGAGTGGAGGCTGAGAGTATAGCTAAAACGACATTTCGGACGCCGTCTGGATTTTATGAGTGGTTGGTCATGCCATTCGGGCTGACCAATGCCCCAGCATATTTTGTGGATCTTATGAATAGGGTATTCAGAGATCAGTTGAATAAGTTTGTCCTTGTGTTCGTTGATGATATTTTGGTCTATTCGAGGACAGAGGAAGAACACAAGGAACATTTAAGAGTAGTGATGGAGGTGTTGAGAAAACACCAATTGAAAGCAAAGTTTTCTAAGTGTCACTTCTGGAAGAGGGAAGTGAGGTTCTTGGGTCATGTTGTATCAGAGAATGGTATTGCCGTGGACCCGGCAAAGGTGGCTACGGTACAGGATTGTCCTACGCCCAAGAATGCAATAGATGTAAGAAGTTTCTTGGGATTAGCTGGATATTATCGTAAGTTTATCGAAGGTTTCTCCAAGATAGCAGCACCATTGACCCAGTTGACTAAGAAGAATCAAGCTTTTGTCTGGGATGGAAGGTGCGAGAATGCATTCAAGAGTCTAAAGGACAAGTTGACAATCGCACCAGTGTTAGTCATTCCTAAGGGGAATGAAGAGATGACGGTATACACGGATGCCTGTGGTACCGGACTGGGAGCTGTATTGATGCAAGGCGGTAGGGTTGTAACTTATGCAAGTCGGCAATTGAAGCCACACGAGAAAAGATACCCTACCCATGATTTAGAATTGGCAGCAATCGTGTTCGCGTTGAAGATGTGGAGACACTATCTCTTGGGAGAAAGATTTGAGCTGTTTACAGATCATAAGTCGTTGAAGTATCTCTTCTCCCAGAAGGATTTAAATCTCCGTCAGCAGAGATGGTTAGAATTCTTGGCTTCCTATGATTTTGACATCGCATATACACCGGGAAAGGGTAATGCGGTGGCCGATGCATTGAGTAGGAGACATGCCAGCTTAGGCGCTATGTTTCTAGAATGGAAGCAACTGGAGTACATCGCTGGGTATGATTTCAGACCAAAGTGCGAATTGAATCCAGAAATGTTAGCAAGTTTGACGATCAGACCCACTTTGATTGAGCGGATCGGCTCTAGTCAGAGGGACGATCCTAACCTATTGGAAATCATCTCCAAGTTAGAGATGGGTATCGATGAGGAGATGAACAAGTATGGGCTTGATCGAGATGGATGGCTTAGAAAGGATGGAAGACTAGTCGTACCCAATGTCAATGGATTAAGGGATGAAGTGCTTAGAGTGTGTCATCACTCAAAACTGACCATACACCCCGGTGGTAATAAGATGTATCGAGACATGAAGCAGACCTACTACTGGGAAGGGATGAAAAGAGACATTGGGAAGTTTATATCCAAGTGCATGAATTGCCAGCTAGTTAAAGCCGAGCAAAAGAAGCCTAGTGGGTTGTTACAGCCATTAGAAATTCCCGAATGGAAATGGGAGCAAATCTCGATGGATTTCATCGATGGTTTGCCAAGGACTAGATCGGGACATGATAGCATTTGGGTGATTGTAGACCGATTGACTAAGAGTGCAAGATTTATACCAGTCAAATCGACCAGGACGGCAGCCAAGTTGGCAGAATTGTATATGAAGGGGGTAGTGAGATTTCATGGAGTACCCAAAAGCATTGTGAGTGACCGAGACCTGTTGTTCACTAGTGGGTTTTGGAAGAGCTTGCAAGAGGCTCTAGGGTCAAGATTACATCTCAGTACCGCATATCATCCTCAGACCGACGGTCAGACAGAGAGGGTGAATCGTATATTGGAAGATCTCTTGAGAGCATGTATATTGGATTTTGGTGGATCATGGGATGACCATTTGCATCTAGTAGAGTTTGCATATAATAATAGCTACCAATCCAGTATCGGTATGGCTCCGTTTGAAGCTTTGTACGGAAGACCATGCAACTCACCATCATGTTGGGTAGAAACTGGTGAGAAGTTTATGCTTGGACCAGATGTGGTGAGGGAAACTTCAGATAAAATCAAGACCATTCAACAACGAATGAAGGCTGCCCAAGATAGGCAGAAGAGTTATGCTGATAAGAGGAGAAGAGACTTAAAATTCTCCGTTGGCGACTTGGTGTTTGTCAAGATTTCTCCGTTGAAGAGCGTAATACGATTTGGCAGGAGAGGCAAGTTGGCACCAAGATTCGTTGGCCCATTCCCTGTTCTCGAACTAGTCGGGAACTTGGCAAATAGAATTGACTTACAAGAGAAAATGGCGGGAGTTCACGATGTATTTCATGTTTCCCAACTAAGGAAGTTCGTTCACGACCCAGATATAACTATTTCACCTGATCAGTTAGAGGACTTCGAAGTAGAACCCGAGGCGGTTGGGAACCGTAAGCCGGCCCGTATTGTCGAGCACGACATGAAGCAACTTCGAAGGAAGGCGGTGAAGCTAGTCAAGGTTCAGTGGGGCGAGGACGAGAATGATTGTACTTGGGAGACAGAGGAGAACATTAGGAAGACATATCCAGAACTCTTTGCCCGGTAAGATTTTGACTTCGATTTAGTTTTCCGCATGCTAGGATAGGCTTGTTTGCTTGTTTTGCATGTTTGATTGTTGTATGTGATTGTTAGGCAGCAAGATCTTTTGTATGTTTTGGGTTAAGGAATTTCGGGGACGAAATTTCTTAAGGGGGGGAGAGTGTAACGACCCGTATTCTATGCATCATAGTATCGTAGAATATTTATTTCTGTCACATACGAAGTCGTTTGGTCATGTAACTTTGGGAGACGACTATTAGGGTCATTTCCCATGTCCATGATTTTTCCCGATTTTTAAATGACCATTTTACCCCTAGTTGGCACTGGTTTGGCCATAACTTTTGACTGGAAAGGAATTTTGACCTGAAACCACTTCCATTGGCCCCGAATGATGGTTTACAATTCCGTAGAGTGGTCACATTAGCCAAACAGACTCGCCGTTTGGGAGATATGGCTGAAACAAGTTCCAGATGGTGAAAAACAGCTTAATTGGGCTTAACCGGGTGATTAGCAGCTAGGCCCAGAGGGGAATTTCGGGTTTAGAGGTATAGGAGGACTGATTAGGGTTAGGGAATCACTTTCATTTCAGTTTTGAGCCGCCACAAACCTCCTTGAGACCCTAGTAATGGCTTCCATCCTCTAAAACCACTCCAAAACACATTTTTAGTGAAGATTAAACCTAAACTACATCAAAGCAAGGCCAAATAGCAACAAAGCAAGGTTGGAGCTGCTGCTATACATAGGGATTCGACCCAAACAGAGAGTATTTCAGATTTGGTGTTTTATTTTGTGGCAAAGGTGAGTGATTTGCATAGTTTTTGCACTAATTACAGTAATTAAGGGTGATTAGTGAAGATTAGCGAATTTATACACTAATAAATTCTGGAAAAATGTTTAGAAATTCTTAAATAATATTTTATGCCTCTGTTAGAAATTTGATTCGATTTGATTAAGTTTTGTTAACCCTATGATTAGATTTACTTAAACATGTTTAAGGGAAAATAAGGGGTTTTGGGCATATTTAATCAATTTTGATTCATTTGAATTGTTGTTTGGTGTTTGTGGTTTCTCTTACATGTTGCTATGACTCTATGGTATGTTTTATGATTGATTAAAAGTGTTAGATTTGTCGAAAACGCCATCGAATGGCGTAGAAAGCTCGCTGGAAAGATGCAGAAGTGTGCAGGTTCCGAACCGGATCGGATCGGATGTGGGCTCGGATCGGATATGTGAACTGGGCAAGAAACCCGACCCGAACCGGAGTCTGACACAAAAGAGACTTGGCAAAAAAGGAAGGTCATGTTGAGCTGGGGATCGGATCGACTTGGAGACGCAGGGCTCGGATCGGAAGTAAACACTTTGGAGAACTAGCAAGAGGGAAGGCCACGCGGATCAGACGACAAGTAGGGATCGGATCGGAATACGTGAAGAAACGAGGGAGCGGATCGGAACACGAGAAGGAAGACAGCAACCCGACCCGACCCGGAGGAGGACACCGACCCGACCCGAAGTGGAGTATCCGACCCGAACCGAATGGAAAGATGACAAGGGAGTAGGACCGAACCGAACCAACGAGGGTAATGACTACCGAACCGAATTGAATTCTAGGGCTGCTACTGCACGACAACTCTTTTGAAGACCTACCCCAACTCGATCAAAACCCGAGATGCAAAGGAAGTCCAAATGGGAAGTTAGAGCTCAGGATCTAGTTGGGAACCAATGAGTTCGCTTCATGGTTGGACTTTGATGCGGGACGCGTGCTAAGGGGTTTACGATGTCTATAACTTTGGACCACTATGGTAGGAGGTACAGAGGCGGATTCAGGGCCATTATGGCATTGGTAGAACCAAGGGCTACGATCAATGAAATGGGTCATTGAAATGTTTGGTCATGACTCCATATGTTTAGCTTGGTCACAGCAGGGTTTCTACAAGTCGGGATCCGTCGTTACCTCAATTTGTCTAGTATTCCAAGGTGGTAGATGTCGTATGCTTTACGCACTGAGTGAGAGATGTGAGGATGGTTGCTATGGATGGTTTGTTTGCTATCATTATGACATACACACCCCACCCCCGTATTCTTTACACTATTCATTATGGCACCTTAGAGTATTGTACGGTATGTGGTACTAACTCTTTGGTTGCAGGTCCAGGTTCAGGTATGGTTTAGTATACCTGTTATTATTCTGTTTAGATGCTTATCGCTCATACCAGGCTTTATGTCTAACCCAGAGTTTTATGTCTCCTCTTATTACTCTGGGTGCTCACACGAGCAGACTAGAGACAGGTTAGCTGGTGATGCACGGGTAGATGATCCGGAGACGAGCAGGAGGCTTCCACGTAATATATATTATTCTCCCTGTGTTGTTGAAGATCACTGCTTGGGAATTGGTGGTGTATCTTCTATTTTAGTTTCCTTTTGTTTAGAGACAGTAAATTTGGAAAGTTGTAATGAGCTGTATTTGGATTTCCGCTACTCTGATGTTGATGTTGGTTTTAGTTATCAGCTTATGCACTGTCTCACCTGTTTTATGTCAAGTATATTATTATTATTATATTTTATCCCATGCGCTGTGAGACATTCTACAGGTTCCTTGATTAGTTCATTCTCTTCTTTCCTTTCCTTGGCGACCGTTCTATGCTAGTCGGGCATGTGTACAACGCACTTTCGGAGGAAATGCCGGCTGGTGCGGAGCGGGCCGTCACAGGGTTTATGCCACCTAGTCCAACTAGGGATTATGCTACCTGTCGAACGATGCCCCCTAGTCTAGGACACACTACCTAGAGTGGTATATGTTCCAAGACTTCCCCATGCATGTATCGCAAATCGTTATCGCTTGTCTAGATGCACATGTCCTGTAATGTGCGGCCCGAGTCCTGTGGCAGGGCAAATCAAGAAACACAGAACCGGTCGGGACCTTTCAGATATCTGCCGATGCAGATGCTAAGGTCTGTTTTTATTCCAGTGGCTATGGTCCCACTTGACCCCTCCCTCAACTAATGAAAGGCACACCTTGAAAAATGAGAACTATACGCAGGCCCCCTATGCCCCACTAACCTATGGCCATCCTCACCCATAACTAGATAGCAAGTATATGGTCTTTTGGAGTTCTCCGCCTTTCCGCTTCACGTATCTCGATTGACTCAAGATGGATGGTAGACGACGAGTTGCTATCACAGGGCTACCGGTTTCTCGTCGAATCACGCTGGTCCATGCTAGTCTTTAGGTTGCCATATTATGCAACCAAGGCATACCCTTGGTTCTTCTACCACAGACCTTAACCTCTGTGAGCCCAGGAGGATCATCTTCAGCCTCACAGAGGGATACCAAGAGTACCCTCACGTCCCCTCAAAGCCTCGGGCTTCGTAACCCAATTCGTTGGAGCCTTCGTTTTAATCAAACGGACGTTCGCTCCTTCCCGTGTTATGCTAAGAATTACTACTTAGTTTTGCTAACTAAGGTTTACCACTTAGTTTCCAGAATCGTTGTTTTCTTAACTAAGGTTTACTACTTAGTTCCTTTTAACTAAGGTTTACTACTTAGTTCTCTTTCTCGTCAATTTGGATTGGTTAAGTGTCATTAGTCAATTCAAGCTAACTTAACCCTTTTCATTTACCTGGATAAACTGGTTAAGTGTTATCAGTAATTCATGTTGACTTAACCCTACCACAAACCAAGTTATATTGGTTTAGTATTTCTTATTACTTAGCCCTATTCATTCATCCTGTATTGGTTAAGTGTTCCTTTTTAACTTAACCTTGCCCATCTGTATTAACTAACACTTTATTAATGGTTAAGTATTATCCCTTCATGTTTTAGACTTAACCCTATTCATTTATCACAATCTGATGGTTAAGTGTCCAAGTTTACTTAACCCTACGGTCTAGTCCAGTTAACATGTCAAATTGGCTAAGTGTATTAACTTTGCTTAACCCCACCTTCTAGTCTAGTTAACATGTTAATTTGGCTAAGTGTTTTCTTAGTTACTTAACCCTTACAAATCTTGTCTTGTTACCATGTTAAGTTTGGTTAAGTGTTCCTATGGACTTAACCCTCCCATTCTAGCTTAACTGTGTTAAGTTGGTTAAGTGTTCCTATGGACTTAACCCTCCCATTCTAGCTTAACTGCGTTAATTGTCTGTATGAACCTAACCCCACCCACCGGTTTAGTTATCATGTTGAATTGGTTAAGTGTCTTAGTTAACTTAACCCTACCATTCTAGCTTTAACTAAATAAATTAAAGCCGCGACCACTCATATTAGACAGGTATTGTTGCGAATACTGGATGTGCCGGTTGGTTCCGGGCAGGTTTACATCGCAACTCAGTCTAACCTCAGGTTAGGCATATTCGTGTTTTTCTAAGTTCAAAGGGTTTTGATTAATTTTCAAATCAGGTTTTGAAAGTAACCATCCCGTCCGTCGGATCAGTTAGGGATAGCCAGGGAGAGCAGGAAACTTGTATTTTCCAAACCCAAGCCTAGACACTATCCTCTCTGTCACCCTAGAACTTTCTGGTGTATGTATTATTAAAAGAGATGTCATTAATAAACCTTTCTTTTTGTGTATATATATGAATTGTTAACAATTTATCCTCAAAGTTTAACCATTTATCCTCAAAGTCCATTTTCCCTTTCTAAATAAATTTTGGCCTATACCATATACATTTGCCATGCTCACTAATGGACTTATATTCTAGGCCCAAATCTTGATTTGCCTATCTTACAGTTTATAGCAATTTAGATCCAACATCCTTATTTACAGTTCATGCCAAAACTAGATTTTATATTCTAGTTTACAGTTTATGCCAAACTAGATTTCATATTCTAGTTCACCGTTTATGCCCAAAACTTAATTTGCATACCAACTACCTACTTTGTGGCCCATTTAACCATTTACGCCCAATGTATGTAAACTATTCACAATTATGCTAATATACTTATCATGCTTAATTTAGCCACCCAATTCTGATTTAATATTCTAATTTCAGTTCATGTCAAAACTAGACTTGTTATTCTAATTTTCATCTTAATAGTCATGCTATAATGCATGTTCCCAAATTATGCCAATTTCCAAGTTTAGTCAATTTCATGTTTTTCCCAAAACGTATTCCCATCGTTCGTAAAATCGTGATTCAACCTAGTTTATAAATAAATCTAGATTCGTTGATAGAAGGGAATGAACCAAAATGCCATGAAAGAATAGACATAATAACTGGCATAAGATGATAATTCACAGGCATATAGATCTGGTAATATTACGACATGAAAAGGGTTGAATAGTATAGGTTCAAGAACATGGGTAGACCTAACTTAATAAGTAAATTCCCAAGATCAAGATCCAAGGATAACTAGAAACGGAAAGTCAAGCCTAGATCCAATGTAATGCCAGTTTGGGGTACAAAATGGTTTTGTAACTACAGTGTCATGGGCATAAATAATAACCTTATATCCATAGTCATAGGCAATAAATCCTCACAGTTAATGAATCACAGTCATAAGCGATGTCATAGTCAAAGGAAAATAATTCTCACAGTCGTGAGTCACAGTCATAGGCAATGTTCATAGTCATAGGCAATGTTCATAGTCAAAGAGGCATATGGTTTTAAGGTCCATAGTTTCATAGTCACAGTCTTATTGGTCATCGAATCATAACAGTTCTTAATTAGGTCCAAGGATATAAGCACTGATTCGAACCGAAAGATTTGGCATATTCTTTTATTCCTTTAATTTCATGTCACGAAATAGATAAAAACGTTCAAATCTAAAAAGTAACCGACTTACAGAGATTATATTAGATTCGTAGAAAAACAGTCGTTGAAGTCGTTTGAATCTTCACTTGAATCCTAGCTTGTTTTGAATCTCCTCTTGAAAGTCTTGAGCATCATTTCCTCGTCTTGATTTATTTTATATATTATTTTATACATTTATACACTTTCTCAGAGGTAGCATAAGGATAGAATGAAATGGTGTAGAGAGAAGGAGGCCAGGAAGCAGTTTATATAGGATTAGAGTCATGAATCTGGTCAGAAAATCGGGCCAGATACATCAAAATGAACCCAGGTTCAAAACCGGGTTCTGGCACCAGGTCGACCCCCAGGTCGACTGCCCAGTCGACCTGGTAAGGGGGGGTCGACTACCCAGTCGACCTGGGTCCTGGGCGGGAATTTTCCCGCTCAGCCCACTTCTGGGTTTGAATTCGAATTTCGAGCTGTTTTCTGTTCTGAAATTTCGTATAACTTCGGAGAGTCATAACTTCTTCATACGGACTCCGATTTACGCAAACTCAGACTCATTTTCAAGTAGAAATTCGAGACGAACGCAATGGTGCCACCCATTTCCCTTAGTTCTTTCATTTTGAATTAATTATACCTTGATTTGTGAATCTTAGTGTTACAGAATTACGGGGTGTTACACCATATAATCTCGCAAGCGTGATTCTCCCTTCCTGGAAGGAAGAGTAACTAGTCTTCGGACTTAAGATCTTAATGCCTAGGAACTGACAGATCAAGTTAGGCATGTTGAGATTAAGCCATATTCTAACATCTATTATAATAATTATCTAATAAGCTTCAACACATATACATTGTTAGGCCTATTTCCAGATTTGACGAAATATATCGTTAACATTTTGCCGCTAGAAGGAGGGCTTGAAACTCCGACCTTGTTATTATATTATGAATTAATTTGGTGAACCTATTGCATCTTGACAGGAAAAGATGAAGTCGACTGGTTAGAGGCATTGAATAAAGAACTAGCTTCAGGTGCAATTCTTATGGAGAATGTGAGTCCAACATTCAACCCTAACAACAATGAAGTTGGAGCAACTTCTAATCTAATTCAACCACCAAATATGAATGCCGCGGAAGAAAATGCAGCCAAGCTTATGGCTCTAGAAAATCAGATCCAAGAAATGCTAGCCCGAATTGTTGCTACTCAAACACAAAAGTCTTCAAAGGTCACCAAATCAAGTCAAAGGGAGGAAGATGAATATTCAAAGAGGAAAGCTTCCATCCAGTGTTCTAAAGGAAAGTAGAAACTCAAAGCAGCTTCTTCTAAGAAAAAAAGGTCCCATCTGACAGGAGTGGACCATCAAGGAAAAAAATGTATTCAGGAAGGTCTGCTACTAAAAGTTACAATCCTGAGAGGACGGATTACGATAACATAGATGCTTACCTCATGGACATAACAAGGAAAAGTGTCAAAGATCTATTAGGAAGCAATGGAAAAAGAACCCAAGATGACAGGGTTAACGAAAATGAAAGGGTGGCCCCTTTTACTGACGAGATCATGAATATAATGATACCATCCCGAGTAAAGGTTCCAACCATAAAGTATCTTGGAACCACTAACCTTGATGATCACCTAATGGCTTTTGATAGCCAAATGGATCTCCATAATGCTTTAGGGGTTGTCCGATGTTGTCTTTTCCCGGTAACCCTCTAAGGGGAAGTAGCTAAGTGGCATCCTCAATACAGGGAGAATACCATTTACTCATGGAAAAAATTTGCCTATGAATTTTATGCATAGTTTGCATTTACAAAGATCCGACGGTGGATTACAAAATCAATGCTAACATCAAGTAATGACAAGGGGAGACTTTAGGAGATTACTTGAAGAGGTTCAATGTAGAAGCCTTAATAGAAAAGGATATGAATGATCACGACAAGCTCATCGTTTGTTCTGAACAAGAAACCGTCAACCCAGCATGCCAATGGGGATCAAAAAGTTTTAGCCAATGTAGTGGAAGTTCCAACTGAGGAAGGGCATCTAGATCTGGGTCATCCCGTAAATCGAATCAATATGATCCATGATGGGACACATCCAGCTGGAAACTGCCTGGTAGCTCGAAACCGATATGTGAAGGTGTCCCGCGAGGGGATATTCTCCATCCAAGAGGAAAAGCTATTGAAGAATGCCCGCATGTCAAGATGCGCAATCTAGTGATTTTTGTAGAGGAGATGAAGAAAGGAGTTCATCATCCGCATAATGATCCACTCATGATAACGGCTCAAATTAGGCTCTCGTTGTGTCCAAGATTCTGTTGATACTAGGAGTGCGGTGAATGTGATTTTTAAACATGCCTTTAATCAAATGGGAAGATCGAAAGAAAATCTAGAGCCAAGCAACGAGCCTATCAACAAAGGATCCACTCCAGTGGGGCAGATCAAGCTCCTGGTTCGAGTAGGATTGTCTTCTCTCCACATGACCTTTGAGACTCTCTTCGTTGTTATCAACCAACCTTCCTACTATAATGCTTTCTTTGGTCGACCCTCTCTAGAGGAGATGGATGCTTTTGTCTCATACAGATATCTTATGATGAAGTTCTTAACAAATAAGGGATGGGGTACTATCAGGGGCGACAGTTTAGTTCTCGTGAGTTGTATTTCGCAACCGTGGACCAATACAAAAGGGAGTATTCTGCTTACTTTGATTTTTCCACTGTTTTTCGACTTTTGGATTATGGATTCTTACATCCAACATTCGGAGCCAAAAAAGGAAATAATAAAACTAACAAACATGTGAATGGCAGGTATACTTCTTTGAGGAGAAAGAAGAAAAGGGACGAAATAAATTTAGCAGAAGAGGAAGAAATTGTGACCGAGTTGGATTCCTCAGGGGATTCCGAATGGATCAAACCAGTAGAAAACTTAGACGAAATAAATGTTGATTCAACTAATAAAACTAGAATCATCAACATAGGAAAGAGATTGGAGAACCATTAAGAAGAAGCTCGATTCAATTCCTGCAGCATAATAAGGATGTGTTCGCTTGGACCCACTCAGACATGGTAGGAATCAATTCATCAATCATGAGCCATGCCCTGAATATCAATCCGTCCATAACCCCCATCCGACAAAAGAAAAGTCAATGCAACAAAGATAGGTCAGAGCTTTGAAAGAAGAGGTCAAGAAGTTCCTCACAAAATTTTTTATCTTGGAGGCCTTTTATCCTAAGTTGTTAGCCAACCCCATACTGGTGAAAAAGTCCAACGGGAAGTGGAGAACTTGTGTTGACTGTACGGACCTAAACAATGCTTGTCTGAAGGATTGCTACCCTCTCCCTAGAATAAATCAGTTGGTGGATGCAATCAACAGGCATAAGCTGTTATCTCTAATGGATGCCTACTCGGGGTACAACCGGATCCCTATGCATAAGCACGATGAGGAACAAACAAGCTTCATCACTGACCGGGGAACCTTTTGTTACTGGGTAGTACCCTATGGATTACAGAATGGTGGCGCAACATATCATAGGGTGGTTAACAAAATGTTTCAGGATGCGATAGGGAGAAACATGGAGGTATATGTGGACGATATGCTAGTGAAATCCACCAAAGTAGAAAGCCATCTGAAATATTTAGAGGAGATGTTCAATATCCTAAGAGAGTACCAAATGAAGCTAAACCCTCAAAAGTGTTCTTTTGGAGTTCAGTCCGGAACGTTCCTAGGATATGTGG
The DNA here is from genome assembly GCA_030737875.1 of Allium sativum. Lineage (NCBI taxonomy): Eukaryota > Viridiplantae > Streptophyta > Magnoliopsida > Asparagales > Amaryllidaceae > Allium > Allium sativum. The sequence continues at coordinate 469,219,546 of CM060913.1, read as the reverse complement.
TCAACGAGCATGGTATCGAGGCTAGCCTGATCAAATCCAAGCCATAAAGGATATGGAGGAACCTAAAACAAGCAAAGAGGTCATGAGCTTAAATGGGAAGGTAGCGTCCCTAAGTCGATTCATTTCCAAAGTTACTGATAAGTGTGTCCATTTCTTTGATGTTATAAAGAAGAAGAACTTTGAATGATGAATGCAGAAAAGCTTTTCGAGATTTAAAAGATTATATAAGGTATCCTCCGATTATTTCTAGTCTCGAGAAGGGGAAGATCTATATCTTTACAGGGTCGTCTGAGAATATGCAGTAAGCTCGGTCCTTGTAAGAGAAAGTGGTGGAACTCAACATCCGATTTATTATGTTAACATGAGGTCAAAGGATGCGGAAACCAATATCCTATAGTAGAAAAATTGGCTTATTGCCTTATACTTATAGCGCAGAACTCAAGGGTTACATCCAGGTGCATCCTATCAGAGTATTATCCAACTTCCCGTTTGAACAAGTTTTTTGCAAGCCAAAAGCCTCACGAAGGTTAGTAAAATGGGGAATTGAGCTTAGCCAGTATGAATTCGAATTCCAACCTCGAGCAGTAATTAAGGGGCAGGCTCTCGGCAATTTTTTTAAACAAATGCACAAGTTTCATTACAAAACAGTCAATAAAGGAAAATGATCTAAAAACTAAGTGGTAATTGTTCGTAGATGGAGCTTTAAATAAACAAGGAGCAGGGGAAGGATACATAATAATTACTCCTGATGGTCATTGCTTACATAATCCAATGAAGCTGGGTTTTGCAGCGACAAACAATGTGGCAGAGTATGAATAGATGATGGCGAGACTGAATCCAGCAGTACAGTTAAAAATACCTCAAATTGAGATCTTTAGCGATTTGCAGTTAATGGTGAATCAAATCAAGGAAACACATCAAACCAGAGATGCTCGGTTGGCCCTATATGTGACAAGGATACTAAAGATGCTTGCTCAATTCGAAAATTTCTCCATACACCAAATCCCACGGGGGAAATTCTCAAGCTGATTCATTAGTAAAATTGGTTAGCTTCTGAGGAGAACCTATGGCTCAAATAATTCCTATAGGATATCAGGATAAGCCTAGAATTGAGAAGGAAGCATCTGAATCAGTAAAGGAATTGCTAGTCTTGACTAGATCTCAAGCCTTGGGAAAGGAAAGTGAGGTAGAAAAGGGAGTTGCTCCCAATAAAGATTCTATGACGGTTGAAACAGAATATCATTATGAGAACACTTGGATGGCTCCTATCATGAATTATCTTCTAAAAGGAACCTTGCCTATCAATAGACAAGACGTCAGAAAGATAAAACACCAAGCTCCTACATTCTTGATTGCGGACAGTTTTTTTTATAAGAAAGGACATTCGCTCCCTTAGCCTTGAAGATGGGATTAACTTGTTAAAAGAAGCACATAAAGGTTTAGATGGAGACCACTCCAACGGAATTAAGTTGGCTAAGAAAGTTATGCAACAAGACTTTTATTGGCCACAAATGGTTATTCAAGCAATTGATTATGTCAAGAAGTGCAAAAAATTCCAAAGGTATTCTAAGATACCCCGACTGCCTCCAAGTGACTTAACAACTATTTCAAGCCTATGGCCTTTCGACATATGGGGAATAGACTTGATTGGACCCCTGCCAATTTCCAAGGGTGGAGCTAAATATGTTGTGGTAGCCATTGACGACTTCACCAAGTGGGCAGAAAAAAACCCTTCCGACAATCACATCTAAGAAAGTGTTAAAGTTTGTAATAAAGAATATCGTCACGCATTTTGGAATTCCCTATAAAATCATATCAGACAATGGAATACAATTCAAGAGTGAAGAGTTCACACAATTTTGTGATAATAACAAAATCAAAAAAAAAACTTTTCCTTTGTGGCACATCTAAGGGCCAATGGTGCCATTGAAGCTGCAAATAAAACCATAAAGACAATCCTAAAGAAAAGAATGAACCAGGCCAAAGGAAATAGGGTAGACGAATTGCCCTTAGTTCTCTGGGCATATAGAACTTCCACCAAAACAGCAACAGGACATACTCCATACACCTTGACGTATGGATGCAAAGTTATGCTTACGGTTGAGGTTGAGATCCCCTCACATAGAAGAGTAGCCTATGCTTTTGATCCTAATCAAGAATTAAGAAAGGAATCCTAAGACCTAGTCCAAGGGTTGAGGGATGAATCCACCGTTAGGACGACTGAGTATCAAAGGAAGATTACTAAGTACTACAATTCGAGGATAAAAGCAAGAACCTTCACTTAAGGGGACTTGGTCTTACGAAGGGTAATGGCCAACACAAAGAATCCATCAGACGGGACGCTTGGCCCAAACTGGGAAGGACCCTTAATCATTCATCAAGAAGTCATATCTGGAACGTATCCACTCTGCAAACCAAATGGTAATCTCGTACCTAGAACATGGAACTCGGAACACCTAAGATCATACTTTTCGACGATAAAAGAATAAAGAAAGGTCTTCTCCAAGAATACTCGCACAAACAAGGGTATGAAAACCCTTTCAAAATTTTGAACTACCCAAAAAGGGGTGAAGCAACCTACAATGGTAAAAAACCCTTGTCTCTGCCAAGATAGCCAGGGCAAGGCACCTTCCAGAGGAAGGTGGAGTGTAAGCCTTTAGCATCGTCAAAGCCAGAAAGGACCGGGCTAAAGCATCAAAAGCGTAAGCCTCTGATCCACGCCTGAAATGATTGAGATGGAACATCTAATTAGCATGCACTGCCTCTGCTTGCAGAAGATATGCCCTGCCTCTACTATGAACTAAGCACGTCCTACCTCTTCTCGCAAAAGAGCATGTCCTACCTCTGCTTAAGTTCCTCGTATCTCGCAGAAGGAAATGAATAAGCACACTCTGCCTCTGCTCGTAGAAGAGCACACCCTGCCTCTGCTTCGACTAAGTACGTAATGCCTAGGCTCACAGAAGAGAATGATCTACCTCTACTTATGTCTCCTCCCATAGAAGGGAGCAAAATTCCAGAGAGTGACTAACAAGGCACATATATCCTCTGCCTTAACAATCTAAAACCGTAGAATGGCTAACAAAGCAAGTCCATCCTCTGCTTTGCAAAATAAAGGCCTAGAGAATGGCCCAATGAGCACGTACATCCTCTGCTTACATCTAATCCCGATGAAAGGGAGTAAAAGCTCTGGAGGAGCATCCGAAGCATGCAATCACCTCTGTTTACACAACCATCCCACAAGAGGGGAACGACGCACAAGCTACTTCAACCCTAAAGAGCAAGCCTAGAGATGGCACTAATACCCGAATCTGGGTTGGTTCGGGACTTCTACTTAATACTAGAAGTGGATTTCTGGTCTTATATTCTTAATACCCGAATCTGGGTTGGTTCAGGACTTCAACTTGATACCAAAAATGGATTTTTGGTCTTATATCCTTAATACCTAAGTCTAAGTTGGTTCGGGACTTCGTGTAACACCCCACGCCCGCTATGGTCACTCACTAAGGGAATGCCATAGCATCGGTGGAGTATTTTAGTGAATATAGAACAGAAAAATTACACCAAGACAGATATAAATAGTACTTGAAATTTAAAACATCATCTCATAACAGCGGAAATAAACATGTCTGGTTACATCATAAAACCATGATAAAAGTCAAGTACAATATCCGTCAAAATAAAGAAGTACATAATCCCACTCTCTCATACAATAGCCATGACAAAAGAAAAGATAACTGGATAACTGGAGCTTTACATCTACCCAAGCTCCCAAAGACTGGAACAGCAATCCGATCAAGCTCTACTACCGCTAGGATCCACCGTAGGACCTGAGGGTTGGGAAAAAGATAAAAACAACGGGGTCAGACATAAGTCTGAGTGAGTCCTATAACTTTAACAATACAATCATTAAAGTAACCAGAGAAGACATAAACTTGACCTACGGTAATATCTGGGGATGAATGGCTACACTAAGCAGCTTAGTAGACTTAGGATAAACTAAGATAACCGTCAGGACGCATCTACCCACCCAAGGATAATTACTAACTGCACCACACCAGTCATTCCTACTTAAAGGCTGATCCCTTCCAAGGACTTAGAAAATTTCCCCAGTAGTTTCATGTACTCCTAGCCCACTACATAGGTGCCGTCTGCCCCTATCTCCACTAGGTGTACTCAGTAATTCTTACCCAGTAGTTTCGTGTACCCCTACATAGGTGCCGTCTGCCCCTATCTTTATTAGGTGTACCCACTACTCCCCATCGATCGGCTCCCTACCGTAGATACCCGTGCTGGTCCCACAGTGCGGTGTATCACTCCCCTAAAGTGGCTACCCAATACTAATGGTGCACGGCTTTATATCTACACGATGCAACAACGGCTTATCTACCAGCCCGGGCCCACACACGCATATGAAACCCGTTGGACTTGCGCTGCCACCGCTAACCCGTTTTGGCCTCTTATAATCAAGCCCAATATGCGTGTCCCGTCACTCGACATGGGTCGAGCCCACAAAGATACGTTTGGGATATTGGTTGAAATGGGCCCCCAACAAGCTACCCACCTAAGCTTGTCATATATCTAGTGTATCCCACTTAACCCTTCAATCATGTTTAATTACATGTTTCCACTTGGTTAAGTATTCTAATCGTATTTTCTATTGCCACCCAAGGCAACCCACTAGATTCCACATGCCACCCAAGGCAACCATTAAATTTCCACATGCCACCCAAGGCACCCACTTAACCCCTCATGTCCCACTACATGCTATTATGGTTAAGTGTTTCTTAATTAATTAAGACCGTGATCTCCCATAAAGACCTCCCACATTAGACTGGCTGTTATGACCGCCTGGTTAAGCCGGTAGAATCCGGGCAGTCTTACGTCATAACAGAGTCTAACCTCGTGTCTTTACCTTAATCACGTATTTAATTTATGGCTAAGACCTCTCACATTGGGCTGACATTTGTAGCAACTGGTTAAGCCGGTCGGGTCCGGGCAGTTTTACACTACAAATGAGTCCAACCTCGTGTCTTAGTCGATTAATTACACCTAATTAATCATCCCCATATTAATTATCCCTAATTATTATCAAATTTTCCATAACATGGGTAGACCTAACTCAATAGGTAAATTCCCATGGGGTAGACCTAACTCAATAGGTAAATTCCCACTTATGGTAATTTATTTTTATGGTATGCTTAATCATACCCAATCATTCATTTATTAACATATTTACCAACCCCATCGTTCCCCACGTAAATCGTTCTCATTTCATGACATAATAAAGGGGAAGATCCATCACAAATATCATGGGTTTAGCATATAACTTTGTCATGGGTTAAGAGGATGTCAACTTGCATATATGAACACATATTAACCCAACCACATTTAACCCAAACTTGCATATTATCATACACATGATTTGCATAACATGTTGCATATGAACTTGCATATTATCATACACATATCTTGCATAACATGTTGAACTTGCATATAGACATTCTCATAACTTGCATAACATATTAAACATGCATTTAAGCATACACATAACTTGCATAAGCATTCACATACTTGCATAAGCATTCACATACTTGCATAAGCATACATAACTTGCATAAACATGCATAACTTGCATATCATGTCATTTAAGCATATACATATCTTGCATAAGCATTCATATACTCGCATAAGCATGCATAACTTGCATATCACATAAATCTTGCATTTAAACATATACATGACTTGCATAAGCATCCATATACTTGCATAAGCATGCATAACTTGCATATCACATTAAACTTGCATTTAAACATATACTTAACTTGCATAACTCACTTTGTTAAACATGCATAATTCCACTCATTAAATATGCATAAATCCACTTGTTAAACATACATATATCAACTTGTTAAACATGCATAAATCAACTTATTAAGCATGCATAAACCAACTTATCAAATATGCATAAACATAGAACAACATAGAGTAACATATCATTATACATGATTCAAACTCACTAATCCGCATTTAAGACCATAAGTCTCATTACACCCAATCTATTTACTTTAACAATTGATGTTAAAGTGATAGAAACTCACCAAACTCAAGATTAGCAACCTTATGAAGTAGAATTAGTTGCTAACTATGAAGATAATGATGATTAAAGATTGATTAGAGAGTGATTAGCTTGCAACTTCCTTCATAAATTAGTGAAGGCTCCTCTTAGGATTTAATTTGGCGGCATGAGGCCATCATTTCTATTTTTGGTAAGGATTAAGGGGGGGGGTTTAGGGTGTATTTATAGATTAGGTGAGTGTTTTAGGCCCTTAGATTAACCCTAGATTAGATTAGGACCCTTAGATTTCGGAAATCTCTAGAACCAGCCCTCCTAGCCAGCCTGAAACCCAACCTGGTGCACCCAGGTTCAATGGACGGCGCGCCCCTGTCGACAGGCAAGTCGACAGGCAAGTCGACACCCCTGTCGACAGGCCTGTCGACAGCCCTGTCGACATGGGTAGGGCGGGAATCTTCCCGCCTGACCCCGCCTGTTCCATCCCACAATCTGAAATTTTAAATTTTTAAATCTGTTTTAGTTTTGAATTTTCTGCAAACTTCATTGGGCCATAACTGGGCCATACGAACTTCGATTTTCGAAAACTCGGACTCTATTTTGCGTATTTTTCCGAGACGAACGCAATTACGCAACCCGTTTCCCCTAATTCCCACATCTGAGATTATTTATCCTGTAATTAGTGAATTTTAGTATTAACCCAAAATTCGGGGTGTTACATTCTCCCCTCCTTAAAGGATTTCGTCCCCGAAATCTCTAAGCTAAGGAGAATGCATATCCTACCATCCAAACATCCATCTACTCAATCCATCAAACACGGGCATCCATTGTCCTTAGAACAATTTCTAATGATGTATGAGCATATGCCAAGAGTGTGTGTATATGTTCCCTGTCTAATGTATGAACATATGCAAACCATGATAGTGCCATGCATCCATTATGTATGCGAAAGAACCCTATCGACACATACAATATCTACATGAGTGCACAATCATTCACCAAAATGCATCATCCATGTGATAACACAACCATTATACATCCATAAATATATTTTCCTATACACAATTTTATGCAATATGCAATATGAAGTGACTGAGCCGATCTAGTGCCTAGAGTGTGTGTATATGCATCCACGAGCAACCACTAGCAAACACTTGCATCCACTTGCATCCATCAACCATAACATGTCTCAAACACATGTTTCAACCATAGGTTTACCCTATCTAAAGGTCAAAGGTACTAACGAGAGGACATACCAAAGATAAGATAAGTACTAGACAAGCGATAAAGGAGAAAGTAAAGACATACCCTCAAAAAGAAATGGGTACAATGAACGCATCTTCGCTTCCGTCTCCCAAGTTGCGTTGCTCTCATCTTCTCCCCATTACACCTTGACTAGTTGAACCTCTCTGTTTCTCAACTTCCTAGTCTCTGACCCAAGGATGCGAGTAGGGGCTCGTCGAATAGTCGCATCACGCTCTACCTCTACATCTCTAAGCAATCTCGGCTCTACCACCTCTGCCGACTCATGTAAGCACTTCCTCAGATGTGATACATGGAATACATCATGAACACCACTAAGTCTGTCGGGCAACTCCACCCTATATGCCAACCGTCCAATTCTTTCCTTGATAGGAAACGGCCCAACAAACCTCGGTGCTAACTTCCCAACGGATCTGAAGCGAACAACATTTCTCAACGGAGATACCTTAACAAAAACCATATCCCCAACCTCAAACTCAAGATCCGTCCTTCTCTTGTCCGCATAAGATTTTTGCCTATCCTGTGCTGCTTTCATCCTTCTTCGAATCAAATCGATCTTCTCAGAAGTCTCCCTAACCATATCAGGCCCAAGCAAGATCTTATCCGTAGATTCCCACCAACATGTAGGTGATCGACAAGGCCTTCCATAGAGAGCTTCGAAAGGAGCCATACCAATACTGGACTGAAAGCTGTTATTATATGCGAACTCCACCAATGGAAGATGCTCTTCCCATGTACCTCCAAAATCTAAGATACAAAGCCTCAAAAGGTCTTCTAGAACACGATTCACCCTCTCAGTCTGGCCGTCTGTCTGAGGATGATATGCGGTGCTCAGACACAATTGAGTCCCTACTGCTTCTTACAAACTTCTCCAGAACTCGCTAGTGAAGATAGGATCTCGATCACTCACTATGCTAGAGGGTACCCCATGTAATCGAACTATCTCTCGAAGATATACTGAAGCTAGCCATGGAGCAGTCCTCTTGCTCTTCACAGGTATGAAATGGGCGCTCTTAGTAAGTCTATCTACCACCACCCAAATTCCTGTATTACCCTTCCTCGATCTGGGTAACCCGTCAATAAAATCCATCGAGACGCTATCCCACTTCCATTGCGGAACTTCCAATGGGTGAAGCAACCCACCTGGTTTCCTTTGCTCCGCCTTCACTTGCTGGCACACCAAACATCGAGCGACATACTCGGCCACATCTTTCTTCATACCGGCCCAGAAGAAAACCCTCTTCATATCTTGGTACATCTTGTCCCCACCGGGATGAATGGTCATCCTAGAACGGTGTGCGTCATCAAGAATAGCCTTCCTCAAACCCTCGTCTTGCGGTACGCAAAGTCTACCGTCTCTACGCAAGCACCCCCTATCGTCTAGGGTGTACCTACTCAAATGGCTGGACGACTCCCCCCTTATGAGCTTCTCTATCTACTCAACCAACTGTGGGTCGTCCCTCTGGGCTTCCCCAATCCGCCCCAAAAGAGTAGGCCTAACTTCCAAGGAAGCTAGCAAACCGGGTACATAATCAATGGAAGGTCTGAAATCAAACATCGAGATAAACTCCAAGCTTCGTCGTTCCACGAACAATGGACTCAAGGACAACCTCGTCCTGCTCAAGGCGTCCGCCACCACGTTACCCTTGCCAGGGGTATATGCTATCTCGAAATCATAGGATGCTAAGAATTCCATCCACCTTTGCTGTCTTAGATTCAAATCCTTCTGAGAGAATAAGTACTTCAATGATTTATGGTCAGTGAACAACTCGAATCTCTCACCAAGAAGATAATGACGCCAAATCTTAAGCGCAAAAACAATAGCGGCCAGCTCTAGATCATGGGTAGGGTAATTTTTCTCATGTGCCCTCAACTGCCTTCCACCATAGGCTATTACCTTTCCCTCTTGCATTAAGACTGCGCCAAGTCCTGTCCCACAGGCATCGGTATAGACAACAAATGGCTTGCTCCCATCTGGCAACACTAAAACTGGAGCCGTGGTTAAAGCTCTCTTTAACCGTCGGAACGCATCATCACAATCTACGTCCCATGCAAAAACAAGATTCTTCTTCGTTAAGCGGGTTAATGGGGCCGATATCTTCGCGAAGTCTTTAATAAACTTCCTATAATAACCCGCCAACCCCAAGAAACTTCTTACTTCGGTAGCATTTCTAGGAACCTTCCAATCTTGGACTGATACTACCTTCGCGGGATCCACGGCTATCCCCTCCTTGGAGACCACGTGCCCCAAGAACCGCACTTCCTTCCTCCAGAAGTGACATTTAGAGAATTTAGCCTTAAGGCTATGTGCTCGAAGAGTCTTCAACACTTCCCCAAGATGTAGGGCATGCTCTTCTTCACTCTTAGAAAACACTAAGATATCATCCACAAAGACCACCACAAATTTATTAAGGAACTCCCTGAACACCCTACTCATCAAATCAACAAAGTATGCAGGGGCGTTCGTCAACCCAAATGGCATCACCAGCCACTCATAGAAACCATCCGGAGTTCTAAAGGCAGTCTTGTCTATGCTATCCTCAGCCACCCTCAACTGATGAAACCCCGTGGCTAAGTCCAACTGAGAAAATACTGAGGCGCCAACCAACTGATCGAAAAGATCATCTATTCTCGGCAATGGGTGTCGATTCTTCTTTGTGAGCTTGTTGAGTTCTCTATAGTCTACACAAAGTCTGAGGGACCCATCCGCCTTCGTAGCAAATACTACTGGAGCACCCCACTCTGATATGCTTCGTCTTATGAACCCCTTCTCAAGTAACTCCCCTACTTGCTTATGGAGTTCCCTCCTCTCACGAGGAGCCATGTGGCGCACGGGTAAAGATACCGGTTTAGCATTATCCACCAAATATATTCGGAAGTCAATCTCCCGCTTCGGAGGTAAGCCCTTCACCTCCTCAAACACATCCGGATATTCCCGGACCATTCTAACAGATTGCAAACTCTCGACCGAAGCGTCAAGCGATTCAAGATAACTTAGCATAACAGAGTCCCTGGGATTACAAGAAATTTCGAGAGTGTTACCCAAGCGGGTCATGAGCCTAACAACTCTCCTTTCGCAATCAAGAACGGCACCGTTACTGGATAGCCAGTCCATGCCCAAAATCAACCCATAGCCCGTGAAGCCCAAGACAAAAGCATCACATCTAAACTCAATGCTAAGTATAGAGATCTTCAAACCCAAACATATCATGGACAAATAAGTGGAGCCCCCAATTGGGTTTGAAACAACCAAGGGATCATCTACCAGACTGGTGTCTAAGTGCAGTAACTCAACTAATGATGATGAGATAAACGAATGAGATGCGCCTGAATCAAACAATGTACGGACAGGATGGTCAAATAGAAAAACCAGACTTTCAACGGAAATAGTTCTACCTCTCTCCTGAATCGGTGGAACCGCGAGAGCCTGTACTTGCCCCCTAGCCTGACTCGGTGCCATAAGAGCTTGCACCTGTCCTCCTGAGGTAGATCCCGTCCTTTGCCCCTTCTTAGGGCAATCTTTCACTAAATGCCCTGCTTCGCCACAGTGGAAGCAGCCGGTCTTCTTCTTCTTGCGACAATCCTTGCTTAGGTGGCCAGGTGTCCCACAATTGAAACACTTCTTCTTCTTGCTCTTGCCACCGTTGCCTTTCCCACCTTTGCTTTGTTGTTGTTGCTGAGGTTTCTTTTGATCTCCCTTCTTCTCGGGTGCCTTATTAGCATTAGGACCCTTCTCTTCCTCATACATGAGTGCCATGTCAACTAGCTTCTCAAAGGTGGCCCCCATAGGGATATGAGTCATAGCCAACCCATGCATCGGTTCATTCAAGCCTTTCACGAACCGCAAAGCCTTCTTCTCCGGTGTATTCACCATATCTAGGCCAAACCTTGCCAATTGATTAAACTTGTTAACATATTCCTTCACCGTAAGATTTCCTTGCTTTAGAGTCAAGAATCTTTCCATATACAAGTTTTCCTCCGCCCTTGAGAGAAACTTTGCCACAAATCTTTGCCTAAAATCTGCCCAAGAGTCAACGGGGCGTTCTCCATTAGTGACCTCCCACCAGAATGAGGCCTCTCCCTTCATTAACCAAGCAGCCAACTTGACTTTCTTTCCTTCTTCCATCTCAAAGATATCTATCAACTCTTCCACCTCCTTAAGCCAATCTCTAGCCTCCACAAAAGTTTCAGATCCTTGAAAAGGTTTCCCTCCCATAGCTTTAAATTCCTTGCAAGTCTTAGCAAAAGTATCCGTGCGAGGAGGAGGGGGAGGAGGAAGATCGGGTGCTACGGTTGGTGGAGGAACATTTGCTGGACCCGTAGTGGTGGCCCTAGCCTCCATCAATCTCCTATACCATACTGGTATCGTCACACCCTCCGGAAAATTAAGATTCTCGGCCATGCTGAAACGAAAAAGGAAAGATTCAAAATGGAGAATTCGAAGGATATAGATATGGCTATTGGGGATTATGCTTTTCTTTCAAAAACTTTTCTCTTAAAAGACATGTTTTTGAAAATATCTTTTCCAAAAATGTTTTAGAAAAATAGTTTTCTAAAAATTTTATCTGTTCCGGTAACCTTTGCTCTGATACCACGTGTAACACCCCACGCCCGCTATGGTCACTCACTAAGGGAATGCCATAGCATCGGTGGAGTATTTTAGTGAATATAGAACAGAAAAATTACACCAAGACAGATATAAATAGTACTTGAAATTTAAAACATCATCTCATAACAGCGGAAATAAACATGTCTGGTTACATCATAAAACCATGATAAAAGTCAAGTACAATATCCGTCAAAATAAAGAAGTACATAATCCCACTCTCTCATACAATAGCCATGACAAAAGAAAAGATAACTGGATAACTGGAGCTTTACATCTACCCAAGCTCCCAAAGACTGGAACAGCAATCCGATCAAGCTCTACTACCGCTAGGATCCACCGTAGGACCTGAGGGTTGGGAAAAAGATAAAAACAACGGGGTCAGACATAAGTCTGAGTGAGTCCTATAACTTTAACAATACAATCATTAAAGTAACCAGAGAAGACATAAACTTGACCTACGGTAATATCTAGGGATGAATGGCTACACTAAGCAGCTTGGTAGACTTAGGATAAACTAAGATAACCGTCAGGACGCATCTACCCACCCAAGGATAATTACTAACTGCACCACACCAGTCATTCCTACTTAAAGGCTGATCCCTTCCAAGGACTTAGAAAATTTCCCCAGTAGTTTCATGTACTCCTAGCCCACTACATAGGTGCCGTCTGCCCCTATCTCCACTAGGTGTACTCAGTAATTCTTACCCAGTAGTTTCGTGTACCCCTACATAGGTGCCGTCTGCCCCTATCTTTATTAGGTGTACCCACTACTCCCCATCGATCGGCTCCCTACCGTAGATACCCGTGCTGGTCCCACAGTGGGGTGTATCACTCCCCTAAAGTGGCTACCCAATACTAACGGTGCACGGCTTTATATCTACACGATGCAACAACGGCTTATCTACCAGCCCGGGCCCACACACGCATATGAAACCCGTTGGACTTGCGCTGCCACCGCTAACCCGTTTTGGCCTCTTATAATCAAGCCCAATATGCGTGTCCCGTCACTCGACATGGGTCGAGCCCACAAAGATACGTTTGGGATATTGGTTGAAATGGGCCCCCAACAAGCTACCCACCTAAGCTTGTCATATATCTAGTGTATCCCACTTAACCCTTCAATCATGTTTAATTACATGTTTCCACTTGGTTAAGTATTCTAATCGTATTTTCTATTGCCACCCAAGGCAACCCACTAGATTCCACATGCCACCCAAGGCAACCATTAAATTTCCACATGCCACCCAAGGCACCCACTTAACCCCTCATGTCCCACTACATGCTATTATGGTTAAGTGTTTCTTAATTAATTAAGACCGTGATCTCCCATAAAGACCTCCCACATTAGACTGGCTGTTATGACCGCCTGGTTAAGCCGGTAGAATCCGGGCAGTCTTACGTCATAACAGAGTCTAACCTCGTGTCTTTACCTTAATCACGTATTTAATTTATGGCTAAGACCTCTCACATTGGGTTGACATTTGTAGCAACTGGTTAAGCCGGTCGGGTCCGGGCAGTTTTACACTACAAATGAGTCCAACCTCGTGTCTTAGTCGATTAATTACACCTAATTAATCACCCCCATATTAATTATCCCTAATTAATATCAAATTTTCCATAACATGGGTAGACCTAACTCAATAGGTAAATTCCCATGGGGTAGACCTAACTCAATAGGTAAATTCCCACTTATGGTAATTTATTTTTATGGTATGCTTAATCATACCCAATCATTCATTTATTAACATATTTACCAACCCCATCGTTCCCCACGTAAATCGTTCTCATTTCATGACATAATAAAGGGGAAGATCCATCACAAATATCATGGGTTTAGCATATAACTTTGTCATGGGTTAAGAGGATGTCAACTTGCATATATGAACACATATTAACCCAACCACATTTAACCCAAACTTGCATATTATCATACACATGATTTGCATAACATGTTGCATATGAACTTGCATATTATCATACACATATCTTGCATAACATGTTGAACTTGCATATAGACATTCTCATAACTTGCATAACATGTTAAACATGCATTTAAGCATACACATAACTTGCATAAGCATTCACATACTTGCATAAGCATTCACATACTTGCATAAGCATACATAACTTGCATAAACATGCATAACTTGCATATCATGTCATTTAAGCATATACATATCTTGCATAAGCATTCATATACTCGCATAAGCATGCATAACTTGCATATCACATAAATCTTGCATTTAAACATATACATGACTTGCATAAGCATCCATATACTTGCATAAGCATGCATAACTTGCATATCACATTAAACTTGCATTTAAACATATACTTAACTTGCATAACTCACTTTGTTAAACATGCATAATTCCACTCATTAAATATGCATAAATCCACTTGTTAAACATGCATATATCAACTTGTTAAACATGCATAAATCAACTTATTAAGCATGCATAAACCAACTTATCAAATATGCATAAACATAGAACAACATAGAGTAACATATCATTATACATGATTCAAACTCACTAATCCGCATTTAAGACCATAAGTCTCATTACACCCAATCTACTTACTTTAACAATTGATGTTAAAGTGATAGAAACTCACCAAACTCAAGATTAGCAACCTTATGAAGTAGAATTAGTTGCTAACTATGAGGATAATGATGATTAAAGATTGATTAGAGAGTGATTAGCTTGCAACTTCCTTCATAAATTAGTGAAGGCTCCTCTTAGGATTTAATTTGGCGGCATGAGGCCATCATTTCTATTTTTGGTAAGGATTAAGGGGGGGGGGTTTAGGGTGTATTTATAGATTAGGTGAGTGTTTTAGGCCCTTAGATTAACCCTAGATTAGATTAGGACCCTTAGATTTTGGAAATCTCTAGAACCAGCCCTCCTAGCCAGCCTGAAACCCAACCTGGTGCAACCTGGTGCAACCTGGTGCACCCAGGTTCAATGGACGGCGCGCCCCTGTCGACAGGCAAGTCGACAGGCAAGTCGACAGGCAAGTCGACACCCCTGTCGACACCCCTGTCGACAGGCCTGTCGACAACCCTGTCGACATGGGTAGGGCGGGAATCTTCCCGCCTGACCCCGCCTGTTCCATCCCACAATCTGAAATTTTAAATTTTTAAATCTGTTTTAGTTTTGAATTTTCTGCAAACTTCATTGGGCCATACGGACTTCGATTTTCGAAAACTCGGACTCTATTTTGCGTATTTTTCCGAGACGAACGCAATTACGCAACCCGTTTCCCCTAATTTCCACATCTGAGATTATTTATCCTGTAATTAGTGAATTTTAGTATTAACCCAAAATTCGGGGTGTTACACTTCACCTTAATACCAAAGTGGATTTCTGGTCTTATATCCTTAATACCTGAATCTGTGTTGGTTGGGGACTTCAACTTGATACTAGAAGTGGATTTCTGGTCTTATATCCTTAATACCCGAATATGGGTCGGTTCGAAACTTCAACTTAATACCAGAAGTGGATTTCTAGTCTTATATCCTTAATACCCGAATCTGGGTTGGTTAGGGACTTCAACTTAATACCAAAAGTCGAATTCTGGTCTTATATCCTTAATACCCAAATCTGGGTAGGTTTGGGACTTCTACTTAATACCAGAAATGAAATTTTGGCCTTCTATGATTCAATACCTGAATATTGGTTGGTTCGAGACTCCTGCTTAATACCCAAAGTGGGTTTTTGGTCTTTTATCTTTAAAACCCGAATTTGGGATTTGTTCGGGACCTCCAATAATATCAAGAGTGAATTTCTGGTCTTTCTTCTACACCCGAATCTGGACTGGTTTGGAATTTCCATAAATAATAGAAATAGAATTCTGGTCTTCTATATTTAATATCCAAATCTGGGTTAGCTCAGGACTTCCTTTATGTCCGGAAAGAGGATTTCGGTCATTTGTTATGAACATCCAGGGTTTAATAATAGTGATAAAGTTTGTTCATGTTTTAGCGGCCAAGAAATTTTCTAGGCCTATTTCATTATCCTTCCGGTAAGGTATAAAGCATCAACAACAATGAAGCTTTAATGATAGGCTTAACATGCTCTTGGGTTTAGGCCTGAGCAGTGCTTAATATGATATAGTTGAAATAACTAGAGAAAGTATATTAAGGTTAAAAGACTAACGCAAAGCATTTGTTGTTGAAATTTATGTAGGAATAAAATATAGTAAGATTCAAGCAAAATGTCGTAAGGTGAAAAGGAAAGGATGACTTGGAAAGTCAGAAGTACCTCTTCACTAAGGGGGGAAAATTACTACCAAGTTCAACACCACCGCTTGCTGATGGTGGAGGGGTATCGAACCGCAACCAGCATAGAAGAGTGATCCGAAAGCATGAACCCGATAGCAGACTAAAAATTGAAAGCACAAATATAACACCCCACACTTTTCAGCACCCAAATTTTGACAAAAAATAAAACTTGAACGCATCCAAGCATGGAGCATGTATATCTAGTACCTACAACAAATGAGCATGAACATAATCAGAGTACGACAAATATAACTCACAACAGATACAAAATATGATAAACTAGCATTAACTCAAGTAACTACCTTTTTCAAGTAAGTCACTTTGCGAATAACGAGCATGAGAGGGAACAAGAACTAAAAGCCAAATTTAATCGTTTGTAAGAACCCGACCTTCTCTAGGAAACCTGGGAGGTTGTAATGAGGAGGGGGGTCAGAACAACAAGTTCTGGTGAGACTATGTACAACACAGACTATAACACAAATATATTACGTTTGATTTAACCCAAGCTGTATGCCTAACAAGGTTAGTGATTCTAAACCAACCTTGTTAATGTTTATGCACGACTCTACTACTCTTCCCAAATTAGTATTGTGACACCCCACGTCCGTTAATATCGCTCACAAAGGGAATGCATTAAGTTTCGTGACATGTTATAGGTAAACAGAAACAGAAATATTACAAGATAGATATAAAACGACAGCGGAATTAAAAACTTTATTAATCGTAAAGCATCGTGGTCCAAAAACATCACATGTCTGAAATAAACAAAAATCGTTACATCATAAAAACGACTGTCTTGTACTTTAAAACATCGAAGTACATAAAAGAAGCAAAATTCCCCAAAATAAAACATACCCATAGTAGCAAGGATAGGAGCTTGAGCCATACATCCAAGCAGCCCAGCAAAAAGAAAGCAGATTCACGGTCAAGCCTGAGTATTCCCACCCTGAGAACCTGGGGGGAAACAGAAGAAAGAAGAGGAAACAAACAGGGTAAGACATAAAGTCTGGTGAGTCCAGTTACTTTTAGCAAGTAAGTAAGTAAAAGTAGCATGACATGCATATAAAGGGGTAATAAAGATAACAACATAAAAGGTAGGTATGACAAGGTAAACATGATAGAGTGTATATGCTTCTCTAAAGACTACTCTACACTAATACTAGTATAATCAAAAATGATATGATCCCAACAGCTATAAGATGGTAGATTTAGGCATACGTCCAGATTTACCCTATCTACTACCCTAATCGATTGACTCCATAGATACTTTGTGCCGACCCCACAGTAGGAGGTATCACTTCCTAAAGTGGCAACCCTTCGTTGATGTGCACAGCCATACCTACTGGTGTCACGGTCATCTTAGCCCCCTCTACCCGGCCTATGCACGTAGAAGTCCCCAGTCGGTATGTGTCGTCCACACTGTCCTCCTCGTTTGGATATCTTACATTCAGCCCAATAAGCGTGCCCCAACTCCGACCTAGTTCGGAGTACTCGTTTGATACCTATTAAGGGTTACTGATTGAAATGGGTCCTACACAAATATGATACAAGCTCTCCGCCTTGTCTTGTATCCCCACTAGGATTTCCATCGGTTATGTATACCACTAGGTGTCTTTAATTACACAACCCTATCATTTCTACAAGTTATGCTTACCCTAAAAGTAAAAAGGTGTCTTTAATTACATAACTCTAGTATTTCCATCGGTTATGTATACCACTAGGTGTTTTTAATTACATAACCCTATTAGGTTAAATTTGTGGGCCTATATGTAGATATTACCCACCCCTCAGATTTACTTAACCTACCCACCATTCAACCAAGTTTACTTAACCCCAACTTAAATTTATATTCATAAAATCCCTATGGGTTCAAGTAGGTTAAGCATTCAAGGTTTATTACCATATTTTCATTTATGGTTACAATATGCTAGACATCCCACATTAAGCCTACCATTTGTGGATCCTGACATGTCGGGTGGGTCCGGGCAGACTTACTTCACAAATCGGGATTAACCTCGTGTCTTAGCACCTCTCGTATGTGCACCTAAACCTCCCACACTAAATTTACCACTTGTGGTTACTGGATATGTCGGCCGGTTCCGGGTAGACTTCGGCCACAAGTGTAATCTAACCTCATGTTTAGGCGCAATTACGGTTTCTAATTAATGTAATCCTAGGCATTTCATTATTATCAAATTTTACCTATGTCATTATAGGTTATAGGTTCTATGCCCCTTTTCCCCAAATATGTTCATAGTGAATTTTATGTCCAAATTCATATACATAACCATTGTTCAAGTTATGCCAAATTCCCCATTTACCAATTATGCCCAAATTCCCAGTTTACAAGTTATGCCCAATGTTTCCCCCCTCGTTCCCAAACTAACGCACTCGCACAATTTAGCAGCATGACTAGGCTCGAAGTCTCCTGGCTATATAAAATAAAGGGGAAAGGGTGAAGGGAAGATGATAGAAATAAATATTCTAACAAAACTGACATAAGCATAAGATGGCATAATGATAAGATGGAAATATAAGAACAGATCGGTGAACTTGTGATAATAAAACAGGTTTTAACATAGTAGGGATGTCATAATAGGGTTGAGTAGATCTAAATAAGGATTTAGATGTCCAACTAATGACAGATCCAAATTAACCTCAAACATAATAGGTACAAGATGATCTAAATAGATTAGATCAATAACCAAAAGTAGATCTGACATGATAAAGATTTAGATCCAAGTCTTAGTTAATTCAGAATATCATAGGTTCACAAATTACAATAGATCTGATATGATTCTGTTGCAGGAATAGATCCAAATTACAGTCAAATCATGTTTTAAATTTAACCATATAAATCTAAAAGTAACTTAAAACTCACAGTGTTTAGATCTAAAGAAATAGAAGGAGAAAAGCAATTGATGAATCTCTGATCTACACTTGAATCTCTAAATTTGATTGCAGAAGAAGAAAGAGTTTTGATTCAGTCCAAGCACCAGCAGCACTTAGGCCTCCATTGATTTTCAGTGTGAGAAATCCAGAAAATGAAGTCGTATATATAGCTGCTAGCCCCCAGAATTCGACTGTTACCTCAGCCCTAAGGGGTCGACCCCCCTTGACGGTCGACCCATGGGTCGACACCCCCTTGAGGGGTCGACTCGGGGGGTCGACACCCCCCTTAGGTGCTAACTCCCCTGGTGAGGGAAGTTTGCCGCCTCCGGATTTTTGATTTTCAAATGGTTTTCTGATTTTTCTGATTTAATTTTATTTATATATGTATAATTCTTCTGTGCATATACAAACTTCACCTTCATAACTTCTTCATACGATGTCCGTTTTACACAAACCAAATGTCTATCTTGACCAGAATTTTGAGACGAACGCAATGGCACAGTCCGTTTCCCTTAATTCTGAATATTTAATTTATCCTTTTTGATGTTATTAAAATTACGGGATGCTACATTCTCCCTACTCAGAGGATTTCATCCTCGAAATTTTCAGGTTAAGAAGAATGAATATCCTACCATCCATCACCCATCTACTCATCCACCAATCACAGACATCCATTGTCCTTAAAGGCTTCTAATGCTTATATGAACATATGAAAAGGTTGTGTATATGTCCCAATACTAATGCGAAGATCAGGCGGTCTACTGATTTAGTCGACCTCCTCAATGCAATGTATGTTAGTTCCATGAATCCAACATGTATGCAATAATCCTATTACAACATGTAAGTTCTACATGGATGCACAAACATTCGTCCAAATGCAACATCCATATGATGATAAATTCAATCGCATCCGAAAAAGAAAAGAAAATGCACACATATCCATATGCAATATGGGAGTAATTGAGTCGGTCTAATGCCTAATGTGTGTGTATATGCATCCACAAGCAACCACTAGCAAACATTTGCATCCACCAAACATAACATGTTTCAAACACATGTTTACATCCATGGATTTCTATCTAAAGGTCGAAGATTTGATCGATAGGATATACTTAAATGATAGAAACAAGCATAAATAAAAGCTTTGGAAAAGGAGTTAAGAACATACCCTCGAAAAGAGAAGGGTATGGAGCACGGATCTTTTCTTCAGTCTCCCAAGTTGCATCTTCTTGGTTTTCTACCCACCGAATCTTTACCAACTTGATTTCTTTATTGCGTAGCTGCTTAACTTCTAATCCAAGAATACGGGAAGGAACTCGTCTGATTGTCGCCTCCTGTTCCACCTCTACTTCTTCCAATACACTCAACTCAACTAACTTCGCGGTATCATGCAAACACTTCCGCAAATGAGAAAATGGAAAACATCATGGACACCTGATAGCCTTTCTGGAAGATTTACTCTATAGGCCATTTGGCTAATTCTTTCTATATGGGAAATGGCCCTACGAATCTTGGTGCCAATTTCCTTACAGATCCGAAGCGAACCACATTCCTCAAAGGTGACACTTTAACGAAAACCATATCTCCTACTTCAAATTCAATGTCAGTCCTTCTCTTGTATGCATAGGATTGCTGCCTATCTTGAGTGGTCTTCATTCGTCATCTAATAAGATCAATCTTCTCGAACGTTTCTCTAACCATATATGGTCCAAGTAATAGCCTTTCTGTAGATTCCCACGAACAAGTTGGTGATCTGCAGGGTCGTCCATACAATGCTTCGAAGGGTGCCATGAAAATGCTAGATTGATAACTTTTGTTATAGGCAAACTCTACTAAAGGAAGATGCTCTTCTCCGAAGTCTAGGATACACGGCCTCAAAAGATCCTCGTATTCTGTTCACCCTCTTCGTCTGTCCATCGGTTTAAGGATGATAAGCGGTGCTAAAAAATAACTGTATACCTAATGCTTCTTGCAAACTCCTCCAAAACCCACTAGTGCATATGGGGTCATAATCGCTTATGATGCTGGAAGGTACTCCATAAAAATGGACTATCTCACGAACATAAATTGCTGCCAACCAAGACACCATCCTCTTACTCTTAACCAGAATAAAATGAGCACTCTTAGTAAGCCTATCTACTACCACCCAAATGCTGGTGTTGCCTTTCTTTGATCTAGGAAAACCATCTATGAAATCCATAGAGACGCTCTCCCACTTCCACCATGGAACCTCCAAAGGATGAAGTAAACCACCGGGATTCTTTTGCTCAGCTTTGACTTGCTGACAAACTAAACATTGAGAAACTAACTCTGCCACATCCTTCTTCATTCCAGCCCAAAAGAAAACCCTCTTCATATCATTATACGTCTTATCACCGCCTGGATGAATAGTCATCTTAGAATGATGGGCTTCTTCTAAGACTGGCTTTAGCAAACTTCCAGTTTGAGGAACACAAAGCCTTCCATCTCTACGCAACCACCCTTTTTCGTCAATGGAATATCTATTGAGGTAACTAGAAGTCTCCCCTTTACTGAGCCTATCCAAGATGTCTGAAATCTATGGATCATTTAGCTGCGAAGCTCCTATTTGATCCATAAGTTAGGTCATATCTCTAACGATGCAAACAAACCAGGCAAAAGCTCAGTGGAGGGTCTAAAGTCAAGAGTCGATACAAATTTCAAGCTTTTCCTTTCCACAAATAGTGGACTTAAAGTCATCATCTGTCTACTTAGTGCATCTGCCACCACATTACCCTTGCCAGGGGTATAAGCAATCTCAAAGTCATAAGATGCTAAGAACTCCATCCACCTTTGCTGCCTCAGATTAAGATCTTTTTGAGAAAACAAGTACCTGAGATATTTATGATCAGTGTACAACTCGAACTTCCCTCCAAGAAAATAATGACGCTACATCTTAAGCTCGAATACTATGGAAGCTAGCTCTAGATCATGGGTAGGGTAGTTCTTCGCATAAACCCTTAGCTGTCTCCCTCCATAACATACTACCCTTCCTTCTTGCATCAGAACCACACCAAGCCCTGTACCACATGCGTCAGTGTAAACTGTAAACACTTTTTTCCCATCGGGCAAGGTCAAGACTGGGGCTATTGTCAGAGCCCTCTTCAGTCGTTGGAAAGCAACATCACACTCTATATCCCATGAAAACGCCAAGTTCTTCTTCGTCAGCCTGGTGAGTGGGTTAGATATCTTTGCGAAGTCCTTAATGAACTTCCTATAATAGCCTGCTAACCCCAAAAAGCTTCTCACTTCCGTTGCATTCTTTGGAATCCGCTAGTCCTGAACTGCAACCACCTTTACGGGATCTATTGCTATCCCTTCTTTAGAAACCACATGCCATAGGAATCTCACCTCCTTTCTCCAAAAGTGGCATTTGGAGAATTTTGACTTAAGCTGATGCGTACAGAGAGTTTTCAAAACTTCCCTCAAATGTTGGACATGCTTTTCTTCGCTCTTTGAGAAGATCAAGGTATCATCAACAAAGACCACGACAAATTTACTTAGAAACTCTCGAAACACCCTACTCATCAGATCAACAAAATAGACGAGTGCATTCGTCAACCCAAAAGGCATAACTAGCCATTCAAAGAAATCATCTGGAGTCCTAAAAGTGGTCTTATCTATATTTTCCTCAGCCACCCTTAACTGATGGAACCCTGTGGCCAAGTCTAACTGGGAAAATACGGAGGCAACAACAAGTTGGTAAAACAAGTCATCTATCCTCTGAAGTGGGTGCCTGTTCTTCTTAGTGAGTTTGTTTAACTCTCTATAGTCCATACACAAACGAACCAAACCATCTGGCTTAGTCGCGAATACTACTGGAGCAGCCTATTCAGATATGCTTCTCCTGATAAACCCTTTTTCAACTAGCTTCCCTACTTGTTTGCTAAGCTCCCTCCTTTCCTTGGAGCCATATGGTGCACTGGTAATGCAACTGGCTTTGCATTGTCCACCAAAAATCGATTTCATGCCTCGGGGGTAAGCCCCGTACCTCATCAAAAACATCAAGATAATCCCAGACTACTAGAACAGATTGCAGATCATCGATAGATGCATCAAGAGACTCTAAGAAACTAAGCATAACTGATCCTTGCGGGTCACAAGAAATCTCAAGGGTCCTCCCATAGCAAGTTAACAGTCTAACAACCATCCTCTCACAACCTAGAATGGCACCATACATGGTTAGCCAATCCATCCCTAGAATCAACCCGTAGCCCATAAAACCAAGCACATACACATCGCACTCATATTCGATGCCTAAGACAGATATTCTCAAACCACGACAAATCATAGACAAATGAGCCGAACCGCCAGTGGGGTTTCAGATAACAACGGGATCCACTACCATACTAGTATTTAAGTGCAGAGATTCAACCACAGAACTAGATATAAATGAATGTGAAGCGCCTGAATCAAAAAGAGTTCTAATAGGATAATTGGAAAGGGAAATCAAACCTTTCACGGAAATTTTCCTACCTCTATCTGGAGCACTGATCGCGAGAGCATGAACCTGCCCTCCAGAAGCTCCTACCCTTTGACCTTGTCCCTGTAATCCCTGCTTCTTTGGGCACTCCCTAACAAAATGTCCGACATCTCCATAATTGAAGCAAGTATTCTTCCTTCTTTTGCAGTCCTTGGCCAAGTGACCTTCTCGTCCACAACTGTGACATTTCCTCTTATCCTTTGCCTTGTCATTCTTTCCGACTTTCTTCTGTTGTTGCTATTGCTGTCCTTTCTTAGGCCATACCTTCTTGTTTTGCATTGTTTCCTCAGCTTTTACTTCCTTCTTTTCTCCCTTGTCTTCCTCATGCATCAGGGCCATATCACAAGCCATTCAAAAGTCGCTCCCATTGGGATGTGGGACATAGGTAACCCATGAAGGGGTTCATTCAGCCCTTTAACAAACCACAAAGATTTCTTATGCGGAGTATCTACCAATTCCAATCCAAACCTTGCTGGCTGGTTGGACTTGTTCGCATATTCCTTAACAATCATGTTTCCTTATTTGAGCGCCAAGAACCTCTCCATTTGCATGCCTTTCTCAGCTTGAGAGAGAAACTTCATTTCAAACGTCATCCTAAAATCATCCCGTGTCTCCACCAGATGTTCAGCTTGGGTAACTTCCCACCAAAACGAAGCTTCATCTTTCAGTAGCCAGGCAGCTAACTAAATCTTCCTCCGATCTTCCACTTAAGAACAAGTCCTCGGTCTCCTTGAGCCAATTCCTTGCCTCTGCCAATGTTTCGGTTGCATGAAATGGCTTCCCTCCCATGGCATAGAAATCTTTGCAGATCTTAGAGAAATTTTCTGCTCTTGGAGGAGGAGGAGGATGAACGACGGGTGCAGTTGGGGGAGGAACGTTTCCTTGGCCTACGACAGGCGCCGTAGCCTCTAGATACCTATGGAACTAGCCAGGTATCGTAACGCCCTCTGGAATGTTAGGTTCCCCAAACCTGCTGAAATGAAAAGGAAAGAGATTTAGACAAAGGATCAAAGGATATTACATATGGCTTTAGGGAATATGTTTTTCAAAACAGACTTTTCTTTTTGAAAAATGCTTTCTTTTGAAGCCTTTTTGAAAATATTTTTCAAAAACCTTTATTTAATCTAGTAACCTTCAGCTCTGATACCAAGTGTGACACCCCATGTCCGTTAATGTCACTCATAAAGGGAATGCAGTAAGTTTCGTGAAGCATTATAGGTAAACAGAAACAAAAATATTACAAGATAGATATAAAATGAAAGCGGAATTAAAAACTTTATTCATCATAAAGCATCGTGGTTCAAAAACATCACATGTCTGAAATACAGAAAAACCGTTACATCATAAAAACTACTATCTTGTACTTTAAAACATCAGAGTACATAAAAGAAGCAAAATTCCCCAAAATAAATCATAGCTATAGTAGCAAGGATAGGAGCTTGAGCCATACATCTAAGCAGCCCAGCAAAATGAAAGCAGATTCACGGTCAAGCTTGAGTATTCCCACCCTGAGAACCTGCAGGGGGAGGGGGAGGGAACAGAAGAAATAAGATTAAACAAACAGGGTCAGACATAAAGTCTAGCGAGTCCAGTTACTTTTAGTAAGTAAATAAGTAAAAGTAGCATGACAAGCATATAAAGTGGGTAAGAAAGATAACACCATAAAAGGTAGGCATGATAAGGTAAATATGATAGAGTGTATACGCTTCTCTGAAGACTACTCGGCGCTAATACTAGTATAACCAGAAATGATATGATCCCAACAACTATAAGATGGTAGATTTAGGCATACGTCCAGATGTACCGTATATACTACCCTAATCGATCGGCTCCCTACTCCGTATATACTCTGTGTCGGCCCCACTGTAGGAGGTATCACTTACTGAAGTGGCAACCCTTCGTTGATGTGCACATCCATAACTACTGGTGTCACAGTCGTCTTAGCCCTCTCTACCCAGCCCATACATGCACATGTCTCCGGTCGGTTTGCGCCGCCCACACCGTCCTCCTCGTTTGGATCTCTTACATTAAGCCCAGTAAGCGTGCACCAACTCCGACCTAGTTCAGAGTACTCGTTTGATACCTATTAAGGGTTAGTGGCTGAAATGGGTCCCACACAACATGATACACGCTCTCCCCATTGTCTTATATCCCCACTAGAATTTCCATCGGTTATGTATACCGCCAGGCGTCTTTAATTACACAACCCTATCAATTCTACAAGTTATGCTTACCCTAAAAAGGTGTCTTTAATTACATAACTCTAATATTTCCATCTGTTATGTATACCACTAGGTGTCTTTAACTACATAACCCTATCAGGTTAAGTTTGTGGGCCTATATGTAAATATTACCCAACCCCCTCAGATTTACTTAATCTACCCACTGTTCAACCAAGTTTACTTAACCCCAACTTAAGTTTATATTCATAAAATCCTTATGGGTTCAACTAGGTTAAGCATTCAAGGTTTATTACCATATTTTCATTTATGGTTACAATATGCTAGACCTTCCACATTAAGCCTACCATTTGTGGATGCTGGACATGCTGGCCGGATCCGGGCAGACTTATTCCACAAATCGGGCTTAACCTATTGTCTTAGCACATCTTGTATTTGTGCACCTAGACCTCCCACATTAGATTTACAACTTGTGGTTGCTGGATATGCCAGGCGGTTCCGTGTAGACTTCCACCACAAGTGTAATCTAACCTCGTGTCTAGGTGCAATTACAGTTTGTAATTACTGTAATCCTAGGCATTTCATTATTAGCCAATTCTACCTATGTCGTTATAGGTCATAGGTTTCATGCCCCTTTTCCCCAAATATGTTCATAGTGAATTTTATGTCCAAATTCATATACATAACCATTGTTCAAGTTATGCCAAATTCCCCATTTACCAATTATGCCCAAATTCCCAATTTACAAGTTATGCCCGATGTTTTCCCCCTCGTTCCCAAACTAACACATTTGCACAATTTAGCAGCATGCCTAGGCTTGAAGTAGCCTGGCTATATAAAATAAAGCGGAAAGGGCGAAGGGAAGATGACAGAAATAACTATTCTAACAAAACTAACATAAGCATATGATGGCATAATGATAAGATGGACATATAAGAACAGATTAGTGAACTTGTGATAATAAAATAGGTTTTAACATAGTAGGGATGTCATAATAGGCATGATTAGATCTAAATAAGGATTTAAATGTCCAATTAATGATAGATGCAAATTAACCTCAAACGTAATAGGTACAAGATGATCTAAATAGATTAGGTCTATAACCAAAAGTAGATCTGACATGATAAAGATTTAGATCAAAGTCATAGTTAATTCAGAATATCATAAGTTCACAAATTACAATAGATCTGATATGATTCGGTCATAGAAATAGATCCAAATTACAGTCATATCATGTTTTACTTTTAACCATTTAAATCTAAAAGTAACTTAAAACTCACAGTGTTCGGATCTAAAGAAATAGAAGGAGAAAAGCAGTTAATGAATCTCAGATCTACACTTGAATCTCTGAATTTGATTGTAGAAGAAGAAAGAGTTTTGATTCAGTTCAGGCACTAGCAGCACTTAGGCCTCCATTGATTTTCAGTGTGAGAAAACCAGAAAATGAAGCCGTATATATAGCTGCCAGCCCCCAGAATTCGACTGCCACCTCAGCCCTAAGGGGATCGACCCATGGGTCGACACCCCCCTTGAGGGGTAGACCCCAAGGTCGACACCCCCCTAAGGGGTCGACTCCTCTGGGGCGGGAAGATTTCCACCTCCGGATTTTTGATTTTCAAACAGATATCTGATTTTTCTGATTTAATTATATATATATATATATAATTCTTCTATGCGTATATAAACTTCAAACCTTCATTACTTCTTCAAACGGTGTCTGTTTTATGCAAACCAAATGCCTATCGTGACCAGAATTTCGAGATGGACACAATGGCGTAATCCATTTCCCTTAATTCTGAATATTAAATTAATTAATATTTAATTTATCCTCTTTAATGTTATTAAAATTACGGTGTGTTGCAAGTATTCTCAAATTATGTTAACGAAATAAGACATTTACACATATTTTTCTGAAGCCTTTATAACAAAGCTTAACTGGTTAACTATATCGAGATTAGACCCCTAGTTACAGAGTTTCTATATCCATATACTTTCATTTGCTTATCTTTCATCGTTTATTACCTCACTATCAATGATAGATTGGGTGGATTCTCCCTCATCACTTAAGACCCTGGATGGACCTATTGGTCACTTATTAACCCTGGACAATATATTAAATGTTAACATAAACTAGAGGGCACTAGCTATGGGCCTACTAGTTAAGGCTTCCGCCATTCACACATATACCCTTGCCCCACATGAGGTGAGAGATGATATTTTATTGTTCGATATACCTTCTAGCTGACCTTATTAGATAACCTACTTGGTCGCTTATTACTTCCCTTAGGATAGGTAGCCATATCTGACGTTTTAGTTTCCAGGTTTGGGTAGGCCCATGCACACCTTCCATTTAAGACCCCTAAACTGAAAGAACCTATTCCCAGGTGGACTCTTCAACCCTAGTCACTTAGCCTTTTAAGACCCAGGAAGCAGACTATACGCGAAGGTTATTAGTTCTTACCCCATTTTCCTTTAGCACCTTTCCCTTTTGGGATAAAGTAGGCTACGTTATTAAGTCATTCCCTTTTAGTCCCTTTATACGGAAATACTATACTTACACCATTTATTTTCGTCACGGGTTTATATGGTTAATAATAGCTTACATTATTAACCAACTAAGTCCAACTATATTTTCTATCTCCATTATTATAAATCAGGAAGGTTATATTCCTATTTCCCTAGGATATTTATTTCATACTTTCTCTAATTTGGACTTAGTGTTTAAACGACAGTCATACTTTCCCTTATGACACCCATTTCCATTTATTTCCTATTTATCGCCTTTTATAACCATAACGGTCATATTCTCCTAAGGCAACTATTTATCAGTCCCAAGTTGTCTATTTGTTGTACACCAACAGACAATTGTTATTGTGGTTTATTTATTAATTGGTTGAGTGTTATATAATTATATATGTTTACGTACTAGGCCTCCCACATTAAGTTGACTATCTGTGGATGCCGAAATTGACGGTCGGTTCCAGGTAGATTTCTACCACAAGTGAACTTAACCCGTGCCTTAATAAGATTAATTTTATGCACTATACCCCTCACATTAAGATGACTACCTGTGATTGCTGGATTTGTCTGTCGGTTCTGGAAGGCTTACACCACAGTTGAGCTTAACCACGTATCTAAATACAGTTATAATTCAAATTTCCAACCATTTTCCTATCACATTTATTTCTCCCTAATCAATATTGGTTACAATGGTTTTTTATTGATTTGCGGTCTCATTTATGGCAATTAATTATATTGATTGCTGCAAATGGTCACCACAAATATATATATTCAAAATGGATTACAATTACACATAACTCCATAATTGAACCTTGATATACACGTAAATGTGTATATTTTATCCATATATTTATCTTGTTTTCTCTTTAAAATAAATAATACTATGTATTTATAGTTGTGTTTCCAGATTATTTATGATGAATGGATGAATGCACTTAATTGTTGAAAAATTTGAAGAATTGGTGCAAGAAGAGTGTTGATTTTTAGAGCTGGATTAAAGCTCGAAGACCTAAAGAAATGTTGTTGTTCAATCACCTTCTGTTGCATATTTTAATGTCAAGATTCAATGCTTTTCCATAATGATCGCTTGGAGTTCTTATTCATTCTCAAGGCAATTGGAGTTGAAGCTCGCAGCCTATTTTCTTTGCATGTGTTGACATCAACTCATTTGCAAGGCCTCTCATTCTACAGTTGCATTCACACTGGCTTATGTGTTATTTAAGATAAATCTTTTGTCCCACATTGTGTAATGAGCCTCTTAGTCTTGGCCAATGCAAATATAAATACATTGTATCCCATTCATGTAAAAACACACTTACTTTTATTTTGTAATTCTCTTCTAGGAATAAAACTCTTCTTCTCCCTTTCTTTTTACTTTTTACTGTATTTTATTTATGTTGTATATATTATGTTTCTCTTCTTCTTTAGCTATGTCTAGATAATCTCTTCTAATTAGGGGGCGATGACGCTGGATTAGATTCAACATGAATCACATAGTCAAAGAGATTAGAACTTCATGTATGTAGATCTAGATCTGAACCAAGGGTTGGATCTGAACCTTCATACTCTGTGTCATTTAAGAGCTACGCTCCTTCATAGAGTATATTCGAGTTCGATCTAACGTTTATCAGATTTAGATCTAATATTTAGGATTTTAGAAATAAATTAGTGAATTTGTCCTGATAGCCTATGGTTGTTTAAGAGCTTAGCTCCTGCATAGGCTATACTTGTTATTCACATATTTGTTTCTAGAAACCTAATTATTGTTGATTCATGTTTGTGACAGAAACATGAATTAGATCTGATTAATTTGTTTGGCTATTGATGAATATTAATCTAATTTTTGTCATCGCTCCCTAATTGTTTTTTTTATTATATAAATCTCTCTTTTTATTTAATTGCTATTATTTTCTGTGTTTTCAATCAATCAAAATCCTGGAATAACTTGATTGGATTTACTAGTTTAAATATTTTTGGTCCTAGAGTTCGACACCCTTTACAACAATCCTTGTTGTTTAGGAAAGCCGAACGGATTTTACAGTTGTTTACAATTGTTTAATTTGATCGCAAACAAATTTTGGCATCGTTGCCGGGGACCAAAATAATTTTTGTTAGTAAATCCTTCGGGTTGTATTTTTTATTTTTATTTATTTTATTTTCTCTTTAGATTTCCCTCATAAAAAACAGAAAAATATTTAATTCTTGTTAGTTGATTTGTTTTTTTTATTTTCTCATTTTTTTTCTTTTTATATATAAAAAAAATCTCTAGATTAGCTTTGATTTAGTATTGCTGATTTATACCTTGATCTGCTAATTAATAAAAAAAATTGCAACTTTCTTATTTCGTTCCCTTTTCATTGCTTTCCATTTTTACAAGTTAAATTTAAAAAAAAGTATCTTCGTTCTCAAACAAACCGACATTTATTTTCAATCTCTTTTCTGTTTTCTCTACAATTTCTTTCCTTTCTCTCATTTATTTCTTTCTAACTTTCCACATCTCTACTTTTACAATAAAAAAAATCTTGTTTTCCTTTTATTCTTTCCTTCTCTCTTGTGTTTTTTCCTTTCATTACAACACCAATATTGTTTACCTTTTATTATTTCTAGTTTCTCTTTTGGTAAAAAAAGAAAAAAATTGCTTTCCTGATGTTCATACAATTTCTTTCCCCCTATTCATTTATTTCTTTCCTAAGTTTCTGCAATTTAAAATAATAAAAAATACTTTCCAAATTTTCTTTCTTCTTCCTATATATCTCCTTTGACCAAACTCCTTTCTGCAAAATCAATCCTTCATAACCACTCACAAGCCAGCATTTATTTCCTATCACTATCCAACTACAAGACTGAACCCAAAATTCACGTTCCTCCCCTCCTTCACAACTGCAAAAAAATTCCTTTGCATTTTTTAGCCTTTCCTTTTCTATGTTTCCTGCCAATCAAACCCATAAATCATCCACTCATTGCCTCGACCACCTCCTCACTGTTGCCAAAACTGCCAACACTTCCCACAAAGACTTGCAACATATACATCTACACTTAAATCCTGCAGCTCCACGCTCCAATCCAGAATGGTCCTACTCCAACAATTCCTGCATCGCAACCCCTCAGATCCTCTCTGCAGATCGAAACTGCCCCTGGAAATCCACGCCACAAATTCGCATCCACTCCATGAACCAAAATCAGCTCCACTGAGAACTAACGACTCCGCAATTCGCAATCGCAATTTGAATCTAGAAACCCCCAAGTCGATCCACATTCACAACAGTTCATCCGGTGTTTGCCATACTCAACAGCCTTTATCAAATCTCCAACACTTCAACGCGACCCTCACCATAAGTTCACAACCCGCATACACAAAACCTTCTCAGTACTTGCCAATCATCCAGTCACGTTCATCACCTCTTTCCACACTTCAATCCATTTCCACGCCAACCCCAATACCATTTAGCAAACTGCTCAGAACCATCCACTCCCATCAGACCAAAAATCTACCTACGCATTCAACCTCATCAAATCCACGCGCACATCCTACACCATCGGCTCACTAAATCGAATCTCCCCCTTGCAAGCTCCGCAACCGCAAAACGCCAGGACACAAATTCCTAAAGCCCTCAATACATCCCGAGCCCCTGCAATCGCAATACCAAAATACCCAATTTTCTATTCCTCAATTGGAATTTCGAAATCACTCTTTTAATTGTTATCTTTTTTAGTGGTATTTCGAGTTCAGAGAAAACGAAAAGTGGCAACTATTGTTTTGATAATTTCATGATTTCTTTGTGCGACTGAAAAGTCAAAAGGGTCTGTGATTAAAAGTGTTTTAATTCTACTGGGAGTGTATTATTGGGTTTGTAGCTATTTTATTTTGGGTTTGGGCCTTAGTGGACTGAATTTTAATTCCCTGATTTCTTTTTGTGTTCAATGTGTTCTTGGAGTTGTGTATTCTTAATCAAGTAGTGTAAAAATGTTGGCCCTTATATTGCTTGGGTAATTCAGGAATATATCGTGAGCAACAACTTTTCTGGTTGTCGAAGCTTAGAGGGGATATTTGTGTTTTGCTTTGCCGCTTGTGTCAAATAAGAAATTAAAAAAATTATCAAGACTAAAAGAAGAATTCAAAATCAAAACAAAGATTGAACAAATTTCAAGCAACCGAACAAGAAATTCGAAGGTCAAATCAATTTGCAGACAGAATTGTTGGAGCGGTTACACACCAAGTGGGGTGTGAACACGCTAGCGCTACTCAATTGCACTAGACGGACTGCCGATCACTGTAAAATTTTCTAAACCCTGCAGGTGCTCTACTGCAAAATATATATATAGATATTGCGTGTAAAAAATTTCTGCAGGTACCGCTGCTTGCTTGTAAAAATTTTATTTCTGCAATTTATTATTCTGTGTTTGTTCTATGACTTAATATTTTGCCTGTTGATGTGTGGTTTAAAATTTTAGAACGAACGTGGGACTAATTGAAAAGTTTATTTTTGAAATCGAATCGAGGATCACCCTAAGCTCATAGGACAAAATATTTGTTAAATTGACAATTACGATTGATACTCTATGAGGTGTCTAAGGAACGGTAGAGTCTAGAACTCAAACAGGTTCTTAAACCTTTAGCCGTGTTTCTACGGTGATTCGTGGCACATTGATAATCCCAGTCCGAACCTGGCCTAGACTTGTATTTATATAATCCGAAGTTGTTAATTTTAACATGTTTTTAGGAGCTTCTTTAGAGCCACAACTTTGCAATTGATTTTTCGACGGAAAACTCTCTACTTCTAGTACATGCGCACTTGCCCCATGTACAAACAAAATTGCAATTCTTTTCAAACTTTAAATGATTTTGGTTTCAATTCAAATCAGGCTGAATTTCAAGCTGAAATTTTTTCGAACAATTTCCACCAATCTCATCAAACGGTTGTACCACAATATGAAAACTGTCATTCTATGATTAATGAGAACTTATCTGAGGCGAGACAACTGTTAGCGCAAATGGCTAAGCAAAGTGCTGAAAATCAAAACACTTGCAACATGGGTTTTAACGAAATTTTTGAAAACCAAAATGATTTTCATAATACGAGTGAATGTAAAATGTTGGTTATCGAATATGAAAAATGTGTTACGAACAAGCTAAATCTTTGACGATGTTGGTTTTGGAAAATAAATAACGGACGACTTCTATGAGTTGAGGTGGATGAATTTTTAAGGTCAACCAGTGAGGAACACATATAAATGGCGAATCTAAAAAACAACATTTTGAAGTCTGGTGTGTTAACCAATTTGATAGATCAGAGAGCCTGAGTGAAATTGATCAATTAATGCATGACATTTGGAATTGTCGCGAGGACATCAAGGAATGGACACGAATTTTAGATGAAAAACAAGATTCTGAAAATAAATATATCGAAAACATGCGTAACATTGAACAACTGGCTCAATACACTATTGAACTTTGGCAAAATCTAGAGAAGTTATTACTTAAGGGAATTGATAATGTTGATGAATTTGAGGATTTAATGAAACTTGGCTTGACTTACGTCGAAGAACTTGCTCAAAGAATAACAGAGAGCAAACAAAGTTGCACTAGGATAGTTTATCACATTTCTCTTCTTCAAACTGAAGTTACGAACTTGTACAACAACTATAAATCCCAATGTAGTGACAAACAACTTTCTACCAATGTTTCTTTTGAAACAAATAGTCAGCCATAAACTTCGTCACATCAGTACATAACCATTATTGATTATTCTGGCGATATGATTGTTGATGAAAATGAAAATTTTGAAAAATCTCTGATGCAAAACTTTAATTTCTACAAAACTGAAATTCAAACTCAAACTGATGCTTCTGTTGAAAATTCAACTCTTACTGAAATCGAAAATTTTCAACTAACAACTTTTGA
This sequence comes from Allium sativum, assembly GCA_030737875.1. Taxonomy (NCBI): domain Eukaryota; kingdom Viridiplantae; phylum Streptophyta; class Magnoliopsida; order Asparagales; family Amaryllidaceae; genus Allium; species Allium sativum. Next base: position 469,185,324 of record CM060913.1, on the reverse strand, counting down.
AATTGATGAAAATCTTAATGAAGTTGTTGAAATCTCTGTAACTGATTTGAATTTAAATTCTCTTGAAAACAAGTACGTCAATCTTCAATTTGATCTTCCTTTCTCAAATTCTGAAAATTTTGAAAATTTAACAACTTTAGATCGTCAACTTGAACGAAATGACGAAGTTGGTAACAACTGTTTGAGTGAGGACGACTTTGATTAGCAAAATTTTCTTGAATTAATTGACATAAGATTGTTGGGTCTGAAATTGAAAATGAAACATTTGAAATTCTTGAGGTTGAGAACAACGAAACTACTGAATGTGATCTTAAGCACAATAACGATTTTTATGAAACTATTGAAACTCCTTACGACTAGATCGTTTCAATTGAACCTCATTGTGATCACTTGTTTTTCAATGATAAATTTCTGCAGTATATAAACTCTCTCTGGAATAAGACTGTTTTTGAAAACACGATTTCGAAATTTACTGAAAATTCATTTGTTTGGTTTTAACTTTAGGGTTTACAAATGAACCTTTAGTCAAAAAAATTTCAAATATCAAAGCAAAAATAAAAAATATTTCTCAAAACAAGTGTGGGGGTGAGAATGATGTACATGTCTCTCAATTTACACATCATCTGAACAAGTCAAACTTTGTTTTTGAAACTTTTTCTGAACCCCGACTCACTGACTTCTCTTTGGTTGCTATAGAAATTAAATTAGATTTTTGGATCAATTATAAGCTCAAAATTTTAAAATTAGCAACTCAAACTTTTGAAAAAACAAAATTTGTTTTTCCAAATCTGAAATGTAATATAAAATCCTTTATGATTTGGTTTTCTGTGCTTAAGCTGTGTCTCATAATCTTAATGAGGCTGATCCATTGGTCCATCGTGGATCGGTTCATCTATCCGATGACTACATATTTTCTGCATGCACATTTGGTAAGTCGCACTAACCCTCATTTGTACATATTTAAATGTTTCTCTTTCGTTCATTCATTGTGTCATGCATCGACTGTGGGGACACAGTCGAAATCAAGTGTGGGAGGGGAGTCCCATTTTCATTCTGTTTTGCATAGTTTAAGTTTGCATTTTTTCCCTTTCTCTTTTTGCATTTTTTTCTTTCTTTTCTTAAAAAAAAATCACACTTCTATTTACTTTTAAATAAGACATGATGGAGTTACTAGCATATAATTTTGGTCGTTCAATTAAATTGTTTGGAAATTTACTTCTCTTAGCGGATAACGAAAGGAAAGTTTGAATTATGAGCAAATTTGGTGTAACTTGTATATTGGGAGATTCGTGGGTGATGAGTATGAAATGTGTTTGAATTGTAATCCGATTAAATTAATGGTTGATTTAGACTACTTGCGATAACATTTTAGATCATTTAAGTGAAGTTGTGCTAAGATATTCTCGCTTAACTCTCACTCTTATGTAGAAAAAAAGAAAAAAAAGGAATGTATATATATAACAATAATCCAAGGGTATCCAACATTGCTAGTACATCTCACGTTGGTGTGCAAACTAGCCAAGCTCTTTCCGACACCTTGTTGACAATGTCAGCGTCGGTATATCTTGGTCTCATTTTATGAGTTGGACACCTAAGGATTACCGACATCTTGTTGACAAAGTCAACGTCGGTCTGCACAATCCGCCAAGCTCTGTCCCAAACTCTCACAGGTGGTATACCTTGGTCTTTTCGGTTAGGCGTTTGTAAATATTAGTAATGTAAATATTTTGTAATAAAGAGAGAGTAAGCACTTAAAATCCAAGCACACTCTTCACTTATTTGACCTAAATTGTTAACAAAAGAAAGTTGAGATGCCGTTTTACGATTGTTGATATCGACTATATAATTCATTTCATATTTTCACTATGTTTCAACCAAAACAACTGGCCAAGCCGGAGGAGTTTGTGACGATAACATGACTTTTGTTTGAAGTTTTGATTAGTAACAGACTCAAATTTCACAGTGACGACCCAAATTTGTGTTAACTCATTCGTGTAATATTTAAAAGTAAATTATCCATTTGTAAATATTCCTTTGAAAACTTGCATTCTTCTTGTAAATATTTTCGAATCTTGCATTTTGCAAATAATTTTTTTTTCTGGAGAAGAATGAGAGTTAAGCGAGAATATCTTAGCATAACTTCACTTAAACGATATAAAATGTTATCGCAAGTAGTCTAAATCAACCATTCATTTAATCGGATTACAATTCAGAAAACATTTCATACTCATCACCCACGAATCTCCCAATATACCAGTTACACCAAATTTGCTCATAATTCAAACTTTCCTTTCGTTAACTCCTAAGAGATGTAAATTTCCAAACAATTTAATTGAACGACCAAAATTATATGCTAATAACTCCATCATGTCTTATTTAAAAGTAAATAGAAGTGTGATTTTTTATTTAGAAAAGGAAGAAAAAAATGCAAAAAGAGAAAGGAAAAAAAATGCAAACTTAAACTATGCAAAACAGAATGAAAATGAGACTCCCCCCACACTTGATTTCGACTGTGTCCCCACAGTCGATGCATGACACAATGAATGAACGGAAGAGAAACATTTACATATGTACATAACGAAAGGAAAGTTTGAATTATGAGCAAATTTGGTGTAACTGGCATATTGGCAGATTCGTGGGTGATGAGTATTAAATGTTTTCTGAATTGTAATCCAGTTAAATGAATGGTTGATTTAGACTACTTGCGATAACATTTTAGATCGTTTAAGTGAAGTTTTTCTAAGATATTCTCGCTTAACTCTCTCTCTCTTATGCAAAAAAAAAAAAAAGAATGTATATATATAACAATAATCCAAGTGTATCCAACATTGCTAGTACATCTCGCGTTGGTGTGCAAACCCGCTAAGCTTTTTCCGACACCTTGTTGACAATGTCAGCGTCGGCATATCTTGGTCTCATTTTATGAGTTGGACACCTAAGGATTACCGACATCTTGTTGACAAAGTCAGCGTCGGTCTGCACAATCTGCCAAGCTCTGTCCCAAACTCTCACAGGTGGTATACCTTGGTCTTTTCGGTTAGGCGTTCGTAAATACTAATAATGTACATATTTTGTAATAAGGAGAGAGTAAGCACTTAAAATCCAAGCACACGCTTCAGTTACTCGACCTAACTTGTTAACAAAAAGGAAGTTGAGATGCCGTTTTATGATTGTTGATATCGATTATAGAATACATTTCATATATGCACTATGTTTCTACCAAAACAACTGGTCAAGCCGGAGGAGTTTGTGACGATAACATGACTTTTGTTTGAAGTTTTTATTAATAACGGACTCAAATTTCATAGTGACGACCCAAATTTGTGTTAACTCATTCGTGTAATATTTAAAAGTAAATTATCCATTTGTAAATATTCCTTTTAAAACTTGCATTCGTCTTGTAAATATTTTCAAATCTTGCATTTTGTAAAAAAAATTTTGCATTTAACATTTGGATGTTGTAGGTAGTATCCGCTGAAAACCCTCACGAGACAACAATCGTCCTACAGGGGACAACCAGAGGGTTAACGGCTTGTTGCATACGCTCAATGCAATCGTGCTCCCTACGAAAATGGACTTATCTTAGTTTTTGTTGTTGTTGTTTTATTCGAGGATGAATAAAAAGATAAGTGTGGGGATATTTGATATACATGTAAATGTGTATATTTTATCCGCATATTTATCTTGTTTTCTCTTTAAAATAACTAATATTGTGTATTTATAGTTGTGTTTCCATATTATTTATGATGAATGGATGATTGCACTTAATTGTTGAAAAGTTTGAAGAATTGGTGCAAGAAGAGTGTTGATTTTTAGAGCTAGATTAAAGCTTGAAGACCTAAAGAAATGTTGTTGTTTAATCACCTTCTGCTACATATATTTAATGTCAAGATTCAATGCTTTTCCATAATGATCGCTTGGAGTTCTTATTCATTCTCAAGGCAATTGGAGTTGAAGCTCGCAACCTATTTTTTTGCATGTGTTCACATTAGCTCATTTGCAAGACCTCTCATTCTACAGTTGCGTTCACACTGGCTTATGTGTTATTTAAGATAAATCTTTTGTCCCACATTGTGTAATGAGCCTTTTAGTCTTGGAAAATGCAAATATAAATACATTGTATCTCATTCATGTAAAAACACACTTAGTTTTATTCTTTAATTCTCTTCTTGGAATAAAATTCTTCTTCTCCCTTTCTCTTTACTTTTTATTGTATTTTATTTATGTTATATATATTCTATTTCTCTTCTTCTTTAGCTATGTATAGCTAATCTCCTCTAGTTAGGGGGTGATGATGCTGGATTAGATTCAATATGAATCACATAGCCAAAGAGATTAGAACTTCATGTATATAGATCTAGATTTGAACCAAGGGTTGGATCTGAACCTTCATACTGTGTGTCGTTTAGAAGTTATGCTCCTTCACAGGGTATATTCGAGTTCGATCTAACGTTTATCATATTTAGATCTAATATTTAGGGTTTTAGAAATAAATTAGTGAATCTGTCCTGATAGCCTATGGTTGTTTAAGAGCTTAGCTCCTGCATAGGCTATACTTGTTGTTATTCACATATTTGTTTCTAGAAACCTAATTATCGTTGATTCATGTTTGTGACAGAAACATGAATTAGATCTGATTAATTTGTTTGGCTATTGAAGAATATTAATCTAATTTATGTCATCGCTCCCTAATTGTTTTTTTAATTATATAAATCTCTCTTTTTATTTAATTGTTGTTATTTTATGTGTTTTCAATCAATCAAAATCCTGGAATAACTTGATTGGATTTGCTAGTTTAAATATTTTTGGTCCCAGAGTTCGACACCCTCTACAACAATCCTTGTTGTTTAGGAAAGCCAAACGGATTTTACAGTTATTTATAATTGTTTAATTTGTTCGCAAACAAACCTTATCCAGACATTCAGTACAATGTATATTTTACCATTTTACCCTTACTTGGACGGATAATATGCATATTTTTATTTTTTTCGTGCGGTCAACGTAGTTATTATTATTCTTTTTAAATTAATGATTTGGTCTTATTAATTTACCAAACATTTCCTACTTATGTTCAAACTTGCCAAAAGGTTTCAAGTCTCACAATGGACCGTTAGTCGTAATCATTATAAATAATGCCTATTTTATGGAATTGACATATTTCCAAATCACAAGAAATATATGTAAATATAAATTTTGGAATAGTCGATGCAAATTATATACAAATATATGTATTTATATTTATACATACATTTGCACCACTTTTCCCTTTTTAATCCTTTTTGCCATACCTCTTGTGATTTCAAAATAATGCCTTTTTATTCAAAAGAAGGAAAACGACATGTTTAAAATGATTAAGCCGAAAACCCAACAACATCGAATACAAAAAGGAATATTTCTTTTATTCTCAAAGTCACATAATTCACCAATTTCATCTTTTTACCCAAATTCACATATTTCATATTTCAACACTGAACTAAAGATCTGGAAGCTATTACAGCTAATTTATATTTAGTGCGACTGATTTCCAGATCCATAGTGCTATGTAACATGCATAATATATTTCATGATATAACTGTAGGAATATATTGGAAAAATATTTAAGAATCCAACAATTCATGTTCTTATAGGCATAAAACACAGATTTAATTCAAATGAAATAAATAAGTCATTATAGCTATATTATTAAATTTCCCACTCACATTATAGCTTCCGAATTATAAGTTTTGAACCCTTTAGGCTTAGAATCCCCAAATTCTTATAAATCTACAATTTATCTAGAAAGGGGGAAATTCTAGATCTGTAGAAATGTAAGAAAAAAGAAGAGAGCGAAGAATCTATCGTTGACCATCCTCTTCCACTGAATCTAATAATCTTCCTAATTTCATATGAATTTGATTTGATATGTATTTTTATTTTAGAAATTAGGTTAGAAGAGGAAGAAAAATAGAAGAGCTCCGCTGCCTCAATAAATTTGAACGGAAAAGAATGAGGCTTTACCCCTTTATTTATAAGGGTGAAAATGGCCTAGAACCATCGGATTAGTTTTAAGTTATATCCATCCATTCCTTTTAATAATATAATAAACCAATACCTCAAAACCTAGCCGTCACTGGACTATTTGACGCCCAGTAGGTCGACCGTGGTGGTCGACAAACTACGGTAGGCCGCCTGGGAATCAATCTGCCCAGGTCGGCTTAGTTAATTATGATAAGCTATAATTAATATTCCTCGTTTAATTATTTTTTGTCCATTTTCGTATTTCGTCCGTAAATTTTTCATACGGACTCCGTTCGCAAAATTCCAAACATGAAAGTTGACTAAAATTCCAAGACGAATGCAACGGTTAAAGTTTCATAACCAAATTCCATCGTTTGCAGAATTTTCTATTTTTTAATTCTAATAATTAATTTATATCGCCAAAATCCTGGGTTGTTACATTCTTCCCTCTTTAAAAGGAATTTCATCCTAAAATTCTGACGCCGATAGTCCTATGCTACACAATCAATTTGTTACATACTCTATGCAACCATTTGCATACGTGCATGGTGTACATAAATCAATTCAACCATAAAATACGCATGAAAGATGATTCTAATCAGATCCTCATATATGTTTGCATTAATATTTTTAAAACACTTTTGAAAACATGATGTAAAACATCCTACATATACTGGTATTTCTATACGAATGCAAATTTTGAAAAATTCTTTTTCTTCCATAACCCTCACAAAACTATGAATAGAAGTGTGAAGCAAACAATTTTGCATTAAAACCCTACCATCTAAAACGTAGGCAAGCTAATCGTTTACTGCTTAACTTCTCCTAAACCGGAAAAAGGAAATTAAGGCGAAGAAGTTTAACATTCCCTTCGCTTGCAAATATTCAACTTCCTGCCCTACAGTGGAATTTTCACCACAATTACCTGAAATACCCCAAAAATTTCCAACTGTAGACTATAAAGGAGGCTTAAAGCATGCGCTACAACATAAAACGAGTTAATTAATAGCTTGCGTGCATCGTTGACAAGGTATGGAAATTGCATTTCCAAGACTAAAACAACTTTTCCTTGTTACCGTTAACGTTTTTATCGTATCATCGATGCTATTGCACCGCTACAACGTGCACACAATGCATCCATAAATCTTCCTTACCATGTTCGTGTGACCAAAAATCGAAATTTTTCATAAAAATAAATTTCCGCTTGAAAACTTGTCATGTTTATTTTGAAATTTTCCTTTAAAAACCATTTCATTTTCCTATAAAATAAGAAAATGATAAAAATCTTTTTTTTCAAACAACATTTTCCAAAAACTTCAAAAATGTATTTTATGGAAATTTAAACGATTCAAGTCAAATGTTGGCGAAAAAAGGCCATAAATGCGAAAATTGAACCATACACAAAAAGATCAAAGTAAATTTTAGCTTTAACAAGGAACGGTGATTTATTTATTTATATACCTGTGACATAGAACCGGTCCTTTGCTAAAATTTATCCAACACAGAATTTTATTCTTTCCAGCCCTAGCACAATTGTTAGTTTAGATACGAAAATGAGATTTCATTCAAACAGACATGCGTGAATGACATAAACATTTCCAAACCTAGAAATCTCATTAACCTAAGTCGTGCGATTTAAACAACACTAATAGTTACAAGCACGAATCACCACAAAGCCAAGAACCCGATGCTGGAAAGGGATAACAGCAAAGACAACGAAAAAACAACATCAAACTCCCAAAACAGTGGCTATAAACAACGAGATGTCTTGCTTCGCAGCTGGAGTTCAAACCAATTTTTATGATCTTTGATTAACCATATCTTGGTGACAAAAATGCTCAATCTCATGTTACAAATACTGTTGGTATTGTTGGAGATTTCCACATCACCATCTTTTCCAAGATAAAATTTATGATGAGAAAAGAGACCTACCACAAAACTGCTTCTTGTGGAAATCCACCCAATATTGCCTAAGGACAAAATAGATAGGTGAAACTACAGAAAGTAACTCCATGAGACAACACACAAGAACACAAGCTGAATCGAATATGATGCAGCACTAAATAATGATTACGCCACCGATCAAGCAAAGGATTAGATTCCCACATCATGAGACAAATCTATTCATGACTTCCCTTTTATAGAACGATGTGCTAAATGGGTCGCACGTCTACATGGATAGTTCGAATATAGATTCCCAAACAGAAAAACCGACATCAAGAAAAAGTGATTTGCAGCTAAATCTCTAAAGTCGGACAAACAAGAGACCATACCAATCCGCATAAAACGTGGATACCGCTAAAACTCTCATCAAGATTCTCCTCAAAAAAACCATCCAAAGATAGTTTAATCTTCATCTCTGAAACGATGATAGCCTTTGAAAGAACCTATTCTAACAAGTATAGCAAAGGCAGATGCAGCACAAACAATAACCCTATTCTAAGGTCTTGAGCAGTGGACCAGTTCAAGTTCAACTGCATCGACAAATTTTCTTAACCCTAAAGCGGTGAGACCTTTTTGTTCATTCTGATCCAACAAAATGACCTCTACCTAAGGAGAAGACTTAAATGGTGTGAGTAGGATCGAATATTCCAACTAGGTATTATAGGCCAAGAAATGGTCGGAGAGAAGAAATTAGATCTTAGAGTATTTGTGAGGCAAGATCTAATGCACCAACAAGCGCGAAGAGGAGACGAGGTGACGACAAGGAAAGAGAAGAATAGAGATATGGTTCGGCTAGATGAGGAAGAAAGACGAAAGGAGGAAGTTAAGGGAAAATTTGGATGCAACTTTTACAGCTGAGTCCTTAGTCCAAGTTGTACCAAAACTCATCAACTAATTGATTGTCCTAGTATAACACTAAACGGTTAACTACCAAATGGGCTTTCGATAGAGGTTGGGCATTGACCTTATTAGGCTAGATTAAAACATTAATCGTCATGCGATTTGACGCAATTCGAAAACTAATTATCCTCATCACCGTGATATTTAAAGACCATAGTTAAACTCTGAACCAAGTCCGAGGATATATAGTCCCAACAACGATGTTGCAACTATGCCACAAACGAACGAATTCCAAAAATAACTCAGCTAGAAATCCATAATAAAATTCTAAAATGGATGTATCCCCTTACTAGCCGACATAAACTAAGCGATTCAAATTCAAATACCTCAATAATCAAAATAAAGGATCTTCATTGGCTTTTCTGAAAAAAAAAATTAAAACTTTTTCCAAAAATGAAATTTATTTATGAACTAACGGTTTCGTATTTATAAATCCATTTTATTATTACTATTTATATTCCAATTTTATATTTTAAGCTGTAAAACCTTTTCGTGCCTAAGAATGTTAGAGCTTTAGAATCTTAAGGGCTTATTATGATAATTTCAATAAATTATCCAATATATATAAGAAAATGGATACTAAATATCACAAGGAATAGATATATATTGTTCTCATTTTAGTGGCATATTCCTTGTCCTTCCTAATTCCACCTTTCCTACCAATCAAACTATATTTATTAAAATTACACAATAGCTCTAAAATTTTGAAACATGAATAGATTAAAATTTAAAACCATATCTTCACAAATTATTTTTCGAAACCTTATTTCAAAACCGTTGAAATCCAATTTTATTTTTCAAGTAGTTTTAAAAATAAATTTCCTTGAATACAAGGCCAAGAGTTCAATTGAATATCTCAACAAAGGTATTCAGAGTTTTAACGAAGTAACAATTGGATATTCCTCGTAATTATATTTCTGAAATGGATATGGCATATTAACGTGGTTTTTTTCATTTTGGATCGAGTAATGGTCTTAACTGGAACTACCAACAAAACTAGACCAGGAATTTATGACTATCTCGGTTGTAGCTAGCTTTTATATTAACATACATATTCCAGTTTCCAAATCTCGAATCAACGGAATCCACCATATGTCGTCCTCATTCTCTTCACGACGAGATTGCCATTGTACTATAGGGTAAGATAGAATCTGCTAGAAACCCAAACTCAACATATTTTAACTCTTAGTCGCTCAAAGCTCGTTATATAACTAGGCCCGCGACTAATCTCATTGTCGAAATAAATTAAAGCCGAGTAGGAATAACGTAGAAAATCAGAAAAGAAGATCAAATTATGTTCTCTCATGATTCCTAGTTTAACTAATTCCTCTGATCATTTAATCTAAGCTTTGATACCAAATGTAACACCCCACACTTTTCTATACCCAAATTTTGACAAAATCAAAACTTTAACACATCCAAGAATGGAGCATGTAAGATCTGGTAACTGCAACAAATGAGCGTGAACATAATCAGAGTATAATAAATATAACTCACAGTGGAAACAAAATAGGATAAACTAGTATTAACTCAAGTAACTACCTTTTTCACGTAAGTCACTTAGCCAATACCGAGCATGAGAGAGAACGAGAACTGAAAGCCAAACTTAATCATCTGTAAGAACCCGTCCTTCTCTAGGAAACTTGGGAGGTTGTAATGAGGAGGGGGTTAGAACAACAAGTTCTAGTGACTAAGAAATGTACACCATAGACTATAACATAGATATATTCCGTTTGACTCTACCCAAGTTGTATGCCTAACAAGGTTAGTGATTCTAAACCAACCTTGTTAATGTTTATGCACGATTCTACTACTCTTCCCAAAGTAGTATTCTCAAATTATATTACCGAGATAGGACATTTACACATATTCTTGTGAAGCCTTTATACCAGAGCTTAATTGGTTAACTATATCGAGATTGGACCCCTAGTTATAGAGTTTCTATATCCATATACTTTCATTCGCTTATTTTTCATCATTTATTGCCTTACTATAAATAATAGATTGGGTGGATACTCCCTGATCACTTAAGACCCTGGGCGGACCTATTGGTCACTTATTAACCCCTGACAATATATTAAATTTTAACATAAACTAGAGGGCACTAGCTATGGGCCTACTATTTAAGGCTTCCGTCATTCATGCATATACCCTTGCCCTACATAAGGTGAGAGATGGTATTTTATCATTCGATATACCTTCTAGCTGACCTTATTAGATAACCTCCTTGGTCGCTTATTACTTCCCGTATGATAGGTAGCCAGATCTGACGTTTTAGTTTCCAGGTTTGGGTTGGCCCACACACAGCTGTCAGTTAAGACCCCTAAACTGAAATACATATTCCCACGTGGACTCTTCAACCCTAGTCACTTAGCCTTTTAAGACCCAAGAGGCGGACTATACGCGAAGATTATTAGTTCATACCCCCATTTTCCTTTAGCACCTTTCCCTTTTTGGGATAAAGTAGGCTACGTTATTAAGTCACTCCGTTTTAGTCCCTTTATACAGAAATACTATACTTACACCATTTATTTTCGTCACAGGTTTATATGGTTAATAATGTCTTACATTACTGACCTACTAAGTCCATCTAAATTTTCAATCTCCATTATTATAAATCAGGAAGGTTATATTCCTTTTTCCCTAGGATATTTATTAAATACCTTCTCTAATTTGTAAATATTGTTTAAATGACGGTCATGCTTGCCCCTATTACACCCATTTCCTTTTATATCCTATTTATTGCCTTTTATAACCATAACGGTCATATATTTCTATATCAGTCCCAAGTTGTCTATTTTTTGTACCCCAGTGGATAATTGCTATTCTTGTTCATTTAATTATTGGTTGACTGTAACGGCATGAAAATCCATACTATCTAAGTTAACTAAAACAACACATGTTCAACCCAAATAATTCAGAAATATGAGTCATTAGGGTTGAAGAAATAGAGAAGATAGAAGAATGGAAAAAATAACAATGCAAAACCTGACAGTAGAATGAATAAAATATATTATATAACATAACCTTTAAAATACTCAATTTTGTATCATATATAAATACCATTATCAGAGTATAATACAATATTATAGCGGAAATAACTTAAGTAACTAGCAGTGAAGCCTCCTGCTTCAAGCTCCTCCAAGTGTATCTGTAAAACCCTGAACACTTGACTGCCCGTTCAAAATTGGGCACCTAAGAGTTTAGAAAAAACAAGCAAAATAAACTCTGCGTCAGTCATGGGACAGGTGTGAGTAAACTCCAACCATATTGTTTAACTTTGATTTTTTTTTTGGAAAAAAAGGATAATAGTAAGACCAGCCCACACATAAACATGGACAGTTTTTACCTTACTACAACCCAAAACATTTTGACATCAAAATCTAGTGATATTATAATAATGACTAATCAAATAAATAATCAAATAGCAGAACACTTGCATCTCACGCTCTACATACAGAATATAAAATCAAAAACTGCAGGGCGTTATTGGAGATTGGATTCCAACTATGACAAGGTATGGGACCATCTCCCGATCAGTGTACTCTAGACGGGATACACTGGGGTTCAACAAGAACATCTTGCAACCCGGCCATACATGACCGCCTACTCATTTAGCTTGAGTGTAGCGAATATATTTTTACCCACGGTTGTCGGCTGTCCAGCCGTAATTCATAAGATACGGAATTGAAAGAAGAACAAATAATTGAATTTTCTCTAGATCGGTGACAAATATACCCTGCTTGGATATGACCCACCTAGCTATGTTGCCTGCCCAATTTTTGTCATTTCCCAGTTGTGAGGCTTGAGGCTACGCAAATCTTTCAGAACATCTGGCCACCATTCACTTTGAATGTTACGTCGTCAAACTCGTCAAATCACTAGTTGATCTTCTAAAAATATTACGGATATAAAAATCTAAGAGAAACGAATTTCTCCACCACCAGACGTAATATCTTGAAAAGATCGTCCTATGTGATTCATTAGGAATACTCTGTTAGACATTCGTCCATACAAGTTGTCCTAGGTCTGGACAAACAGAACAACCCTTACATTTCGCTCTGTCTTCCGTTATCTTCAAATAATCTAATTCACAACGCCTATGCCTGTACGGAGTGGTTTTCGGATATTAAATCCAACCGGTTTCTTCGTATTTACAACGATAGTCCAAAAATCTTTGATAGCCGGTGATTTAACTATCCAAGTAAAACAAAACATCCATCCAAATTTCTATCATCAAACAATCACTGGCCCAATCTAATATTTCACGTTCGTTTCCTTATCGGGTTCTCTATATTGATTTCTAGTTACAAAATTTCTTAAAAATATTCTAACTCCTTAAATTTCCGGAAAATTTCGCAAGCACCTCCTTTGTACCGGTCAATAGCTCAATCACCAACTCGCCTCTCTATGCCCTTTCCGTTCAAAAAGAAAATAAAAAAGCCAAGAGGCTTGCCCAGTAGGCTCATATAACCTCATATGAAATTGAAACATGTACCTTTTTGTTGGGCACTCAGAAATATTCTTCATTCACTTCATCCCATACCTATCTAATATACAATCATCTGCATTTCCACTTTATTTCAATCCATACAACTATCTGGATTTAATCGCATTCAATTCCACTAATTAATTATTTAAATAGTTCAATTGCTTATTTCACTTATAATTTGAAATAGTAGTGTTCAAACATATTTTAATTCACTTATAAACAAATCAAATTTCATTTATAACTCAAGCCCCATATTCGATTTTAAATTCTACTTTACAAATCCAATTTACTTGACCCACGTTAAGTTCCACTCAAACTCTATAACTAACTTCTCTGCTTATTAATTAGTTAATATTATTCCATAATCAAAAATTACTTCATTCACTCTACTTGAGTTCATATATATTTGATAACTCAAATCTGGATTTTCCAAATAAGAATTCGGATTTTATTCACTTAAAACCCTTTTTATTTATTAAATAAGCCATTATGGTTTATAAACGATTTAACAGCGATTTTTCTAAAATTTGATTTTGATATAACCCAAAATCTATGGGAAGAAATCAAGATTTTTCTCTTCCATTTGAAATCTATCATTTAATCGGTCCGGGCGTTTCTTGTTTCATCGAATTCCAACTTATATTGAGTTCTGTATACTTAGTTGAAGTTTGAGTCACCAATTTACCAACTACCGCGCTGTGGCGAGTTCATTTTAATTAAATTTAATTATAAGCAGTTAAAACTTCGTTTAGTAAATAATTTCAATTCCACTTTCAATATTTTTAAAAATAAACTCGTTATCCAAATCTAAACTTAACAATCCCGATTTCCCGAACTCGTTGTTAGTAATATTCCATATTCATACTTCGTTATAAATTTATTCAAACTCCAATTTCCTATATTCAATTCCAATTCACATGGAATTAGATTATTAAAATTCGATATAATCGAATTCAGAGTATAAATTCTTTTATGGGAATAATCCATTATTTCAACATCCATTACCATTACAAACTAATATTATCTCTTAATAATAGTGAAATCGTTCAAGTTGGAGTATTTTATTTACCTCTCAGACCTTGACCGACAACGTTTTTATCATGAGATAGATAAAAGCTTGTAACACAAAACTTGATTAAAATCTCACTTTTTATTCCATTTCTTATATTTGGAAATCTATTTCCAATTTACTCGATGAAAATTACTTCATTACGTTTGTAAACGTTGTTTGTAAATTAACTTCATTATTAAAACAAATTTCCATTTTTATAAACTATTTGAAACTCGAATACCATTTTGGAATATTTTATTTTATAACTCATATATATATATATATATATATATTAACATGGAATCTATTTTCATATTTAAAATCTTATATTTCAATTTAATAAAATGCCAATATCTTTTGGAAATAAATCTTATTTTTATAAATTCGACATCATCTAATTCAAACCATAAATCCAGTTTACATTCCGAACATCTAAATATATTTCATCGTTTCCTTTCCCTAAGGCGATTCAAGTTATAAATCCTTTTTAAGTTCATACTTGAATTTATATAAAATATCAAATTAAAATTCTCTTTTTTTATTTATAAAAAATCGCTTATAAATAACACTACTTGTTTTAAATATTAAAACAAGTTTTCGATTTCAAATCCCATTTCTACTTTCGGAAAATAAATTCCCTTTTCCAAATTAACACTTGAGTTTCCATTTCTAAATTATCCAACAATAATTTTTCTATCTAATCAGAATCATTGTTTAAAAATTCGATTACTTGTTTTATTATTGAAAACAAGTTATATTTTCTAATCCATTCAAAATTCAATTTCTATTCGAAAAGTAAATTTTCCCTTTAAATCTAAAAATCCATTTTTGATATTTTGAAATATAAATATCTAGGGCCAGTGATATTTAATCATCCAAAGACACAAACCATCAATCCAATTCAACATATCACACACATATAAACATGTGAACAATAATAAATAAATTTGAGGAATCCAGTTGGATCCCTCCAACCTGTTTTTCATGCATCCACAGATGTCGGATAATATAAATAATACCAATCCTGCTTCAAGGCAGGATATCGCAGTACAGAAGGTCATCCACTCATATATCGTGGGGCAATAGGGCCATCCAATAATGATACCGCGGGCATCCGCTATTGGTACTACGGGAAATCCAATATATATATATAATAACCACAACCACCCTGCCTAATATAACTAATATATAATAACCAAGACTTATAAAGAATTTATAAACGCAACCAAGCGGGCAACAACTTATTTTTAATGATAAAAATAAATTTTTAAGTGAGATTAACTCACCTTGATTTTTCTTGCGCTGAATACCTAGTTAAATCCATATTTTCAGCTACGAATAGTCTCAAATAAATTTATTTGTACCTCATGGTTATTGCAACCCACGTAATCAATCCCCGAGACAAGTCCCGGAGAAGCTCCAAACAGTTGCCATCAACCCACATAGCAATCGTCCCATTACGTCATCCCATCGAATTCCTTGTTGGCACTCCCCATCCTCTTATTCTACTACCTTCAGCTAACTGCTTTCACACTGCTGCACTTCGTCGAAACGTCTACTTAGTCGCCCCATATCAGCAGTACTTCACTAAATTGATCTTCTCTTGAAAACGCAATAGCTTACTCCTTCCCAACACGACAGGCAAAGCCTTCATCCCTCAAAATTCAAACTCCAGTTTTAATTTTCTAGAGTCTACTATTGAATGAACCTGATCCTAATGCTCCTTCTCACCTCACCGCATCGTGACTCCCATTCCAGTAAAAATCCCCTTCCCATCGCAAACTCAAACAACCCGCCAAACTCCACTTCTATTGCAGTAATACCAGTATCAGTCTCCACCAGATTGGCTTCACATCGACTTTCTCCAATCCATCCTCAAACAAAGATCGAACTCCTCCATGTCCCCAAAATTAACATCGCACCATCCATTTAACCCTATAACCAACGTCAGCCTCTCCCTTTAAATCGCGGTGCCTTGCACTCCTTATCAAAGTCAGAATCACCTCAACAAACTCCAAACAACCGGCGCCGACATCCTATGGCAATTCCATGTCAACGCGGGTGTGTTTCTAGAATGTTTTGAGCTTCAGTGGCTCTGGGTTACATCCTGATTCGATTGTGAATTCTCCTTTTTTTAATTATACGATGGATTTGGTTTTCTAGTTGCTGGAAAAGGGGAAAGGGGGACTCAAATTGTTTCTATGGGTTTGAGAAATGGAATACCAGGGGATTGATATATATAGAGCTATGGGGGAAAATAGGGGTACTAAGCCATTTAATTTATGTCTCCTTGATATCAAATAACGGAGACATTTCGTTTAAGAAATTAAATAAGAAGCTGGCTGAAGATATAGACAGATGAAATATCGGTTGGCCCCTTTTTTATTTTTTTATTTTATTTTGATTTTTATATTTAGAATTAAATTGATGTGATTTGAAATATCTTGTGTTTTTGAACTCTATTTTAAACGTGGTAATCGACATCTCTAGGGTTATACCACTAATCTGGCATACTGGAACAAGTTTTGAAGCCTAATTCGATCATTTGGAAAAGATATCAATTTAAACAAATTTTTGAATTAAATTCAATTGATTAAAATATAAATTGATTTCAAATAATTAAATTCATTGATGATAAGTAAATATTATCGTTCTAGTTCAATAAGAATTTATGTTATCGACTGAATTGTTTCGATTCAGTTTTAAATTCTGAATTCAATTATTATCGTTTCGTACTACAATACCCGATATATTCGATATTTATTTGTATATCAAATATTAAATTGATAAATTAAATAAAAATCCATTTATAATCCAAATCAATATTTAGAATAAATTTAAATATTTAGTATTAAACGATCAAAAATCTGGGATGTTACATTCCTTCCCCCTTAAAAAGAATTTCATCCCCGAAATTACGAAGGCAGAAGAAACGCTACAGACCCATTAACTTTTCAAAAGCCCACTTTACTTTTCCAATTCAATTTGTTTAACTTGCATGAGTTAATATTTTTTTTATTTCCAGAATTCAAATTCCCGGGTTTTGATTTCAAGTACTTTAGTAATCGTAAAAATATATACATATATTTATTCCTATCTCAAATTCAAAACATTTGAATTTTTCAGAACAAATTATTTTCTAAATTATTTTTTTCATCGGAAATCTTACTATGGTAGCAATCCATCACTAAGAAACTCGAAAATGAACACCGATGATGGCACTGTAACAACCCGTAAAATCTGGGCCAGTTTGAAATTTTTATTTTGGCAATTTTAGCGAATTTTGATTATTTAAAATGAATTATTTTAAATAATATCGACGAGAAATTTATTTTGAATATAATTCGAACGTATATATTATACGCGTCGTCGTTAGAATATAAATATTTATATATAATTATAAATAGAATTGAAAATGGCGCGGTAGTTCGATAATTCGATTTCAAACTTCAATTGAATGTACCGGGTGCAAAACAATCCGGATTTTAGTGAAACCAAAAATAATGGAATCTAATAGTGAATATCTTTCCAACGAATCCGAAAAATCAAGATTTCATATCGGGAATCAAAAGATATGTCCAGTTGAAAATTCTGAATAGTCGCTATGGAATTCAGGCCCTTAAAAATGGACATTTTGCAAACGACCTCGGATTCTGACGAAACCAGTTTTGTTGGGTCCGCAGAGTCAAGTTATTGCTAGATTCCAAATTTCATAATTTTCCGAATCAGTATGTGAGCGTGGCTAAGGAAAACGCGTTTGACCAGTTTCAGTTGATTTTAATCGACTGGAAAATGGCCATTTTTCTAACGGTCTCAGAATTCGACGAAACTAGTTTTGTTAGGACCGTATCATCAATACGAAGCTAGAAAATATTTTTCTGCAATTTATAGGGTTAGTATGTGACCCCAGTAATATGAAATGGTTTTGAAAATAACCAAAATTTCCAATGATTGCATTGGAGTGGATTTGAATCGAATTTGTCTTCGGAATATTTCAATGTTGGAATTCGTGATATTACAGGTGTTGTTATGGAAATTTGAAAGATATATATTTGTATCGTTATTTCCAATACGACCTTTGTTAGTCGTAGAATTCGATATTGAATATAAGCCGATATATTTTCTATTCAGAGCCTTGTATTGAATATCGAATGTGATTTGGGTTTGTCGTGAATGGTGTCTTCACTAACACTGTTCTTGAACCCAGTTGAGAAAAGATTAAATCTTTTTATTTAGATTTAATGAAGTGTACCAATTAAATAATATTTAATTGGAATTGAATTGATATTGATTTTTGGGTTTATCGTGAACTGTGTTTTAAAAGACACTGATTCTTTAACCCAGTTAACGATTAAAACTAAGTGGAGTTTTAATGAATCTTTAAATAGATTGAAAAGATCGAGAATGGAGTATCACCAGTTTTACTCCAGGCGATAGTTAAATCTTTAATTAGATTTGAACGTGAAATGGTAATTGAATTACCGATAACACTGTGGTGTTAGATAGGAAGTACTACCAGTTTTACTTCATGGGATGAATAGGTTGGGATTGGGAAATAAAATAAATGATTACTTCGGTGTGGTTCGCTAATCCCGACTAGTTTGAATTGATATTCAAAGGTGATTAAAGAATAAATTTAAAGAATTTATCTTGGATAAAATTAATCGGAACTTTTCCCAAAGTATAGGAATATTTGAATAAAGGAATATTCTGAATTGGAATGAGGCGTATGTTGTGTTTGTGTAACACTTTTATAATATATACGCGAGTTATTCAGAAAGACCGGGTTTATCCCATTTTGAATAACTGATTCGACGTGGTGTCGAAGATGAAGACGGTGGTCGAAGACCAGAAGTCTTCACGTCGTTTGGGTGATAACTGATGATCTTGATTGGGCTGTACACCCAAGAAGATGGAAACAGTTGGTGATCGTCCAGACGTACTTGGAGATCGATGGATATGCGGTGTACTAGGTGCCTCCGGTTTCGTTCAGACCCAGAACGGACTTGTAAATGGACTGTGTGTCTGACATTGGATTTTAGTCTGTGTGTTTGATTTCTATTAAATATATATCTGTTTGGCGGCGGAGAATTTATTCTCTTGCTTAACGCCCTTCTCTGAGACGTACGAGCTCAGGGGTTATATATTGATGGATATCAAACGCATGGAGTGAATTGCCTGTGTGGCATGCCTAAGTGGCAATTGATCGAGGCTTCTGTTGAAAAGCAAAGTCTTGTGGTGATGATCAAAGCACAGCATGTGTGGCACAGCTTTGTGTAACGTGAATTCGCGAGCCTCGCACCCCGGTTGTGAACCAAAAACGAGAGAGGACGTCAGGGAGGGCATGCGTTTCTTTCTAGCTAGAAGTGGCGTCAGTGGTTTTACACGCCCTGACGAGTTTGACTTATGTGGTTGTTGCTGTTGCGAGGCGCCTCGGTTATATCGGTTTTGGCCGATGCATTCTGGTCGGCAGACGGACCAGACTTACACCCCATAGGGTGGGGAGACGTAGTGTTCAGGCATAATAATCCACATCGGTGGACCGGCCCTGAGGATCCAGGGGGCAGTTGCGGCTGTTCCTGAGGGGCGGGCTAGAGCGTCTCGAATCGGTTGAGGACTATCTTTTGCCTCGGTTCGTAGACGGAAATCCAATTTCCAAATACGTGACATTTGCGGTTTTAATTGTAAAACTAGTATGGTGACATAGTGGGATGGGGCGCTCATGCCGCCTATGATTGATACTTATGATTTGAAGTTGTTTTATACACTATGCACTTACAATAGTATCAAACGATTTGTTTTAAACGTATCAAGCATTCTTTGGCTGTTATAAGGGAAAACCCTATCCTCGGCTGCGTTGCATTGTGTGATGGGACCTGGGTCTTATAACAGCTTCATTTTTCTTTATTTAGCATTGCGCTGTTTGTTTTATGCACTGGTATTCTTGGGAGGAAACCCGTTCCGTGTTATACGGCGTGGTCCTTTGATTTACCTAACTTTTAAAACAAAGATTAATAACTGTTTTAGTTCTCACACCAGTCACATGACTGACCTGGAGTTTATTGTTTTAACCTAAACTCTGGGTGCCCTTATTTTGACACGGGCAGCTAGTAGTTCTGGTTTTGTAGATTTATATTCACAGGACCCTGGTTTACAGCTGGAACGATATCCGGAAAGCTTTGTATCCGTATATCTCTTCTAGTTGTGTATTGTATTATTTTCCGCTACTATGTATTTAAATGTAATTTAAATCTCTGATATTTCTGTGTAATATTCATTTATACTCTGTATATTCTTGTAATCTGATGCATTGTTGTAATATACAATGAAATGTTCTTTTTATATGCGTTCTATTTTGTCGTGTTCTCAAAACAATTCGTTCTTTCTCTTCTCTTCGGAGGCCGGGGAAGTTCGGGTCGTTTCATCGTGGTATCAGAGCTTTGGTTTACAGAGCTCGAGAACGAGGCACATTAGAACCATATGAAAGAATTCATCAGATATTGGATTAGTAATATCCAATTAGAATGACTCGTTAGAGATAGGATCAGTAGTATCCTAGAACGGGTGTGAAGAGTATATTTTTGAAAATAAAAACAAGTTTTGTTTTGAAAATTTAAATCGATTATTCGTATTTGATTATCTATTTATATTGATGTGGACAATCCAGTATATATAGATTTTGCGTATACGTCTGATCCGCGTGTATTCGAAATTTTAATATACTGGATAGATATAGAATCACCTTCTAGTCGCCCGGAGAGAACTCTGATGATTGATGCATCATCATCAGAATTTATGTTCGAGTGACGAAAGGGAGATTTCTATATATTTCCATTAGACTGGTGTGAGAACCAATTTGATAGGGCTTATTGTTGTGATTTGGCATCAAAAATCTGATTTTTGTATATGTATCAAAATTATGAATTTCAAACTCTAATTCACTAATTGATTGATGTCTGTGTTGTTTGTTCATTGTTTGATAATTTTAACCATTTTGCCTAATTAAATCAAATATTGAATTGTATTGAAAATTGGTCGCATTCGCTTGCATATACATATACTTATATTGAACAGGTCATAGCAAGGAGGCTAGAGCCAGAGAATAAAATTTGTTTGCCCGACAAATAGGTACATGTTTACTACATAATTTCCTGTTTTGTTTGGGTGATGATGATTTTGTGAGCCTATTGGCTAGCCGCTTGGCTTTTTCTTTTTCTTTTTGAGATCTGAAGGACCGGGGAAGCTATTTGAAATTCCCCGATGCTCCCGGTGCAGGGGAGGTTATGGCGAAATTTTTCGAAAATTTAGGGAGTTAGCCAAATTTTTGAAATTTGAGAAATTCTCAGAAACTGAAAAGTTGGAGAATGAAAGCCAGATCGAATGTAGAGCTGATTAATCAAACCACTTTCGACTTTGTTCCTTTTCGGGGACGAAAAGTTTTAAGTGGGGTAGATTGTAACAACCCGTAAAATCTGGGCCAGTTTGAAATTTTTATTTTGGCAATTTTAGCGAATTTTGATTATTTAAAATGAATTATTTTAAATAATATCGACGAGAAATTTATTTTGAATATAATTCGAACGTATATATTATACGCGTCGTCGTTAGAATATAAATATTTATATATAATTATAAATAGAATTGAAAATGGCGCGGTAGTTCGATAATTCGATTTCAAACTTCAATTGAATGTACCGGGTGCAAAACAATCCGGATTTTAGTGAAACCAAAAATAATGGGATCTAATAGTGAATATCTTTCCAACGAATCCGAAAAATCAAGATTTCATATCGGGAATCAAAAGATATGTCCAGTTGAAAATTCTGAATAGTCGCTATGGAATTCAGGCCCTTAAAAATGGACATTTTGCAAACGACCTCGGATTCTGACGAAACCAGTTTTGTTGGGTCCGCAGAGTCAAGTTATTGCTAGATTCCAAATTTCATAATTTTCCGAATCAGTATGTGAGCGTGGCAAAGGAAAACGCGTTTGACCAGTTTCAGTTGATTTTAATCGACTGGAAAATGGCCATTTTTCTAACGGTCTCAGAATTCGACGAAACTAGTTTTGTTAGGACCGTATCATCAATACGAAGCTAGAAAATATTTTTCTGCAATTTATAGGGTTAGTATGTGACCCCAGTAATTTGAAATGGTTTTGAAAATAACCAAAATTTCCAATGATTGCATTGGAGTGGATTTGAATCGAATTTGTCTTCGGAATATTTCGATGTTGGAATTCGTGATATTACAGGTGTTGTTATGGAAATTTGAAAGATATATATTTGTATCGTTATTTCCAATACGACCTTTGTTAGTCGTAGAATTCGATATTGAATATAAGCCGATATATTTTCTATTCAGAGCCTTGTATTGAATATCGAATGTGATTTGGGTTTGTCGTGAATGGTGTCTTCACTAACACTGTTCTTGAACCCAGTTGAGAAAAGATTAAATCTTTTTATTTAGATTTAATGAAGTGTACCAATTAAATAATATTTAATTGGAATTGAATTGATATTGATTTTTGGGTTTATCGTGAACTGTGTTTTAAAAGACACTGATTCTTTAACCCAGTTAACGATTAAAACTAAGTGGAGTTTTAATGAATCTTTAAATAGATTGAAAAGATCGAGAATGGAGTATCACCAGTTTTACTCCAGGCGATAGTTAAATCTTTAATTAGATTTGAACGTGAAATGGTAATTGAATTATCGATAACACTGTGGTGTTAGATATGAAGTACTACCAGTTTTACTTCATGGGATGAATAGGTTGGGATTGGGAAATAAAATAAATGATTACTTCGGTGTGGTTCGCTAATCCCGACTAGTTTGAATTGATATTCAAAGGTGATTAAAGAATAAATTTAAAGAATTTATCTTGGATAAAATTAATGGGAACTTTTCCCAAAGTATAGGAATATTTGAATAAAGGAATATTCTGAATTGGAATGAGGCGTATGTTGTGTTTGTGTAACACTTTTATAATATATACGCGAGTTATTCAGAAAGACCGGGTTTATCCCATTCTGAATAACTGATTCGACGTGGTGTCGAAGATGAAGACGGTGGTCGAAGACCAGAAGTCTTCACGTCGTTTGGGTGATAACTGATGATCTTGATTGGGCTGTACACCCAAGAAGATGGAAACAGTTGGTGATCGTCCAGACGTACTTGGAGATCGATGGATATGCGGGGTACTAGGTGCCTCCGGTTTCGTTCAGACCCAGAACGGACTTGTAAATGGACTGTGTGTCTGACATTGGATTTTAGTCTGTGTGTTTGATTTCTATTAAATATATATCTGTTTGGCGGCGGAGAATTTATTCTCTTGCTTAACGCCCTTCTTTGAGACGTACGAGCTCAGGGGTTATATATTGATGGATATCAAACGCATGGAGTGAATTGCCTGTGTGGCATGCCTAAGTGGCAATTGATCGAGGCTTCTGTTGAAAAGCAAAGTCTTGTGGTGATGATCAAAGCATAGCCTGTGTGGCACAGCTTTGTGTAACGTGAATTCGCGAGCCTCGCACCCCGGTTGTGAACCAAAAACGGGAGAGGACGACAGGGAGGGCATGTGTTTCTTTCTAGCTAGAAGTGGCGTCAGTGATTTTACACGCCCTGACGAGTTTGACTTATGTGGTTGTTGCTGTTGCGAGGCGCCTCGGTTATATCGGTTTTGGCCGATGCATTCTGGTCGGCAGACGGACCAGACTTACACCCCATAGGGTGGGGAGACGTAGTGTTCAGGCATAATAATCCACATCGGTGGACCGGCCCTGAGGATCCAGGGGCCAGTTGCGGCTGTTCCTGAGGGGCGGGCTAGAGCGTCTCGAATCGGTTGAGGACTATCTTTTGCCTCGGTTCATAGACGGAAATCCAATTTCCAAATACGTGACATTTGCGGTTTTAATTGTAAAACTAGTATGGTGACATAGTGGGATGGGGCGCTCATGCGGCCTATGATTAATACTTATGATTTGAAGTTGTTTTATACACTATGCACTTACAATAGTATCAAACGATTTGTTTTAAACGTATCAAGCATTCTTTGGCTGTTATAAGGGAAAACCCTATCCTCGGCTGCGTTGCATTGTGTGATGGGACCTGGGTCTTATAACAGCTTCATTTTTCTTTATTTAGCATTGCGCTGTTTGTTTTATGCACTGGTATTCTTGGGAGGAAACCCGTTCCGTGTTATACGGCGTGGTCCTTTGATTTACCTAACTTTTAAAACAAAGATTAATAACTGTTTTAGTTCTCACACCAGTCACATGACTGACCTGGAGTTTATTGTTTTAACCTAAACTCTGGGTGCCCTTATTTTGACACGGGCAGCTAGTAGTTTTGGTTTTGCAGATTTATATTCACAGGATCCTGGTTTACAGCTGGAACGATATCCGGAAAGCTTTGTATCCGTATGTCTCTTCTAGTTGTGTATTGTATTATTTTCCGCTGCTATGTATTTAAATGTAATTTAAATCTCTGATATTTCTGTGTAATATTCATTTATACTCTGTATATTCTTGTAATCTGATGCATTGTTGTAATATACAATGAAATGTTCTTTTTATATGCGTTCTATTTTGTCGTGTTCTCAAAACAATTCGTTCTTTCTCTTCTCTTCGGAGGCCGGGGAAGTTCGGGTCGTTTCAGGCACGCTTCAACATCGCAATTAATTTCCAGTGATCGAAGTGAATTCAGTGCTTTATCATTTTCAAAATCCATTCAAAATAATTTTTTTCAAGACAACCTTCCAAAACAAAGCTATATTATTTTAATATACATTGGAAAAATGTTTTCAAATTTCCTAGGATTTAAATTCCAATTCTGGTTTTAATCCAATTCAATTTCATTTCATTTGTATATATTATTCATATACAAATTTTATTTGGTTATATATAAACATTCCAGTTTTTTTAATCTCATTTGATTATAATAATACAACCAACACACCCATATACTATAATAATCTCAGTAAATTATTCACTTTTGTATCCAAAATATAATTTTGGGTAAATTATTTCATTTACCCACTTTTAAAACAATACTGTGTTGAATTACTCTATTCAAGTGTTTATAAGTACCATACGATACAGTTGATCATACTGTACCGACTAGAGTTCATAAATCACTCGACAAACCAATCAACACAATATGAAACAATTTTTATATCAACTTACAAATACGTTCTCTCATATATATACACTCAACTCATTCTAGGGTACTACTGACCCTATCTCTAATGAGTAAACCCTACCAAAGCCAAGGTGCTCGCTTAACCTAAGCTCTGATACCAACTGTAACGGCCCGAAAATTCGTACTATTTGAGTTAACTAAAACAACACACGTTCAACCCAAATAATACAGAAATACGAGTCATTAGGGTTCAAGAAATAGAAAAGATAGAAGAATGACAAAAATAACAATGCAAAACCTCACAGCGGAACGAATAAAATATATTATATAACATATCCTTTAAAATACAAAATTTTGCATCATATATACATACCATTATCAGAGTATAATACAACATCACAGCGGAAATAACTTAAGTAACTAGTGGTGAAACCTCCTGCTTCAAGCTCCTCCAAGTGTATTTGTAAAAGCCTGAACACTTAACTGCCAGTACGAATTTGGACACCCAAGAGTTTAGGAAAAACAAACAAAATAAACTCTAGGTCGGTCATGGGACTGGTGTGAGTAAACTCCAACCATATAGTTTAACTTTGAAAAACCTTTTGAAAGAAAATGATAATGGTAAAATCAGACCACACATAAACATGGACGGTTTTTACCTTATTATAACCCAAAACATTTTGATATCAAAATCCAGTAATATTATAGTAATGTCTAATCAAGTAAATAATCAAATAGCAGAACGCTTGCATCTCACGCTCTACATACATAATATAAAATCAGAAACCGCAGGCCGC
This sequence comes from Allium sativum, assembly GCA_030737875.1. Taxonomy (NCBI): domain Eukaryota; kingdom Viridiplantae; phylum Streptophyta; class Magnoliopsida; order Asparagales; family Amaryllidaceae; genus Allium; species Allium sativum. The sequence goes on along the minus strand of CM060913.1, from coordinate 469,159,003 downwards.
TTATTGGAGAATGGATTCCAAATATGACAACGTATGGGACCACCTCCCGATCAGTGTACTTTAGAGGGGATACACTGGGGTTCAACAAGAACATCTTGCAACCCGGCTACACATGACTGCCCACTCATTTAGCTTGATTGTAGCGAATATATTGTCACTCATGGTTGTCGGCCGTCCAACCATAATTCGTAAGATACAGAATCGAAAGAAGAACAAATAATTGAATTTTCTCTAGATCGGTGACAAATATACTCTACTTGGGTATGACCCACCTAGTCATGCTACCTGCTTGATTTTTGTCATTTCCCGTTTGCGAGGTTTGAGGCTACGTAACTCTTTTAGAACATCTGGCCACCATTCACTTTGAATGTCACATCGTCAAACCCGTCAAATCACTAGTTAATCTTCTAAAAATATTACAGGTATAAAAAGCTTAGAGAAACGAAATTCTCCTCCACCAGACATAATATCTTGAAAAGGTTGTCTTATGTGATTCATTAGGAATACTCTGTCAGCCATTCGTCCATACAAGTTGCCATGGGTCTGGACAAACAGAACAACCCTTACATTTCACTCTGTCTTCCATTATCTTCAAATAATCTAATTCGCAACGCCTATGCCTATACGGAGTGGTTTTCGGATATTAAATCCAACTGGTCTCTCCGTATTGACAACGATGGTCCAAAAATCTTTGATAGCCGGTGATTTAACTATCCAAGGAAAACAAGACATCCATCCAAATTTTTAACATCAAACAATCACTGGCCCTTTCTAATATTTCACGTTCGTTCCCTTATCGGGTTCTCTATATTGATTTCTAGTTACAAAATTTCTTTAAAATATTCTAACTCTTTAAATTTTCGGAAAAATTCGCCTGCACCTCCCTGTACCAGTCAATAGCTCAATATCCAAATCGCCTCTCTAGGCCCTTTCCATTCAAAAAGAAAATCAAAAAACCAAGCGGCTTTCCCAATAGGCTCATAAAACCTCATATGAAATTGAAACATGTGCCTTTTTATTGGGCACTCAAAAATATTCTTCATTCACTTCATCCCATACCTGTCTAATATACAAACACATGCATTTCCACATTATTTCAATCCATACAACTATTTGGATTTAATCGCATTCAATTCCACTAATTAATTCTTTAAATAGTTCAATCGCTTATTTCACTTATAGTTTGAAATAGTAGTGTTCAAACATATTTTAATTCACTTATAAACAAATCGAATTTCATTTATAACTCAAGCCCCATATTCTATTTTAAATTCTACTTTACAAATCCAATTTACTTGACCCACGTTAAGTTCCACTCAAACTCTATTAACTAACTTCTCTTATTAATTAGTTAATATAATTCCATAATCAAAAATCACTTCATTCACTCTACTTGAGTTCGTATATATTTGATAACTCAAATCTGGATTTTTCAAATAAGAATTCAAATTTTATTCACTTAAAACCCTTTTTATTTATTAAATAAAACGTTATGGTTTATAAACAATTTTACAACGACTTTTCTAAAATTTGATTTTGATATAACCCAAAATCTATATGACGAAATCAAGATTTTTCTCTTCCATTTGAAACCTATCATTTAATCAGTTCGGGCCTTTCTTATTTCATTGAATTCCAACTTATATTGAGTCCTGTATACTCAATTGAAGTTTGAATCGCTAATTTACGAACTACCGCATTGCGGTGAGTTAGTTTTAATTAAATTTAATCATAAGCGCTTAAAACGTTGTTTAGTAAATAAATTTCAATTCCACTTTCAATATTTTTAAAAATAAACTCGTTATCCAAATCTAAACTTAACAATCCCGATTCCCCAAACTCGTTGATAATTTTATTCCATATTTATACTCGGTTATAAATTTATTCAAACTCCAATTTCCTATATTCAATTCCAATTCACATGGAATTAGATTATTAAAATTCGATATAATCGAATTCCAATTATAAATCTTTTATGGGAATAATCCATTATTTCAACATCCTTTGCCATTACAAACTAATATCACCTCTTGATAATAGTGAGATCGTTCAAGTTAGGGTATTTTATTCACCTCTCAGACCTTGACCGACGAAGTTCTTATATTGAGATAGATAAAACATTACAATACAAAACTTGATTAAAATCTCACTTTTTATTCCATTTCTTATATTTGGAAATCTATTTTCAATTTACTCAATGAAAATTACTTTACTACATTTATAAACGTTGTTTATAAATTAACTTCCTTATTAAACCAAATTTCTATTTTTATAAACTATTTGAAACTTGAATACCACTTTGGAATATTTAATTTTATAACTTATATGTATATATATACATATATATATATTAACATGGAATCTATTTTCATATTTAAAATCTTAAATTTCAATTTAATACAATGCTAATATCTTTTGGAAATAAATCTTATTTCTATAAATTCGACATCGTCTAATTCAAACCATAAATCCAGTTTACATTCCGAACATCTAAATATATTTCATCGTTTCCTTTCCCTGAGGCGATTCAAATTATAAATCCCTTTTAAGTTCATAATTGAATTTAAATAAATTATCAAATAAAAATTCTCTTCTTTTATTTATAAAAAATCGTTTATAAATAACACTTCTTGTTTTAAATATTAAAACAAGTTTTCGATTTCAAATCCCATTTCTATTTTCAGAAAATAAATTCCCTTTATCAAATTAACACTTGAGTTTCCATTTCTAAATTATCCAATGATAATTTTTCTATCTAATCATAAACATTGTTTAGAAATTCGATTACTTGTTTTATTATTAAAAACAAGTTATATTTTCTAATCCATTCAAAATTCAATTTCTATACGGAAAGTAAATTTTCCCTTTAAATCTGAAAATCCCTTTTTGATATTTTTAAATATAAATATCTAGGGCCAGTGATATTTAATCATCCAAATACACAAACCATCAATCCAATTAAATATATCACACACATTTAAACAAGTAAACAATAATAAATAAATTTGAGGAATCCAGTTGGATCCCTCCAACCAGTTTTTCCTGCATCAATAGATGTCAAATAACATAAATAGTACCAATCCTGCTTCAAGGCAGGATATTGCAGTATAAAAGTTCATCCACTCATATATCGTGGGGCGATAGGGTCATCCGCTAATGATACCGCAGGCATCCGCTAATGGCACTGCGGAAAATCCAATATATATGTATATACATATATATATTAATCACAACCACCTAGCCTAATATAACTAATATATAATAACCAAGACTGATAAACAATTTATAAATGCAACCAAGCAGGAAACAATTTATTTTTAATGATAAAAATAAATTTTTAAGTGAGATTTACTCACCTTGATTTTTCTTTGTACTAAATACCCAGTTAAATCCATATTGTCAGCTACGAATAGTCTCAAATGAATTTACTTATACCTCATGGTTATTGCAAACCACACAATCGATCCCTGAAACAAGTCCCTAAGCAGCTCCAAATAGTTGCCATCAGCCCACACAGCAATCATCCCATTATGGCATTCCATCGAATACCTTACTGGCACGCCCCATCCTCTTATTCTACTACCTTCAGCTAACTACTTTCACACTATTGCACTTCTTCAAAACGTCTACTTAGTCGCCGCATATCAGCATTACGTCACTGAATTGAGCTTCTCTTGAAACCGCAATACCTTGCTCCTTCCCATCACGACAAGCAACGCCTTCATCCCTTAAAATTCAAAATCAAGTTTTGATTTTCTGGAATCTGCTATTGAACGAACCTGAGCCTAATGCTCCTTCTCACCTCACTGCATCGTGACTCCCCTTCCAGTAAAAATCCCCTTCCCATCACAAACTCAGACAACCCATCGAACTCCACTTCTGTTGCAGTAATACCAGTATTGGTCTCCACTAGATTGGCTTCACATCGACTTTCCCCAATCCATACTCAAACACATATCGAACTCCTCCACGTCCCCAAAATTAACATCGCACCATCCATTTAACCCTATAACTAACGTCAGCCTCTCCCTTTAAATCTTGAGTGCCTTGCACACCTTATCAAAATTAGAATCACCTCGACAAACTCCAAACAACCGGCGCCGACATCCTGTGACAATTCCATGTGAAAGCGGGTGTGTTTCTAGAATGGTTTGAGCTTCAGCAACTCTGGGTTACATCACGATTTGATTGTGAACTCTCCTTTTTTAATTATACGATGGATTTGGTTTTTGAGTTGCTGGAAAAAGGGGAAAGGGGGACTCGAATTGTTTCTATGGGTTTGAGAAATGGAATACCAGGGGATAGATTTATATAGAGCTATGGGAAATAACAGGGATACTAAGCCTTTTTATTTATGTCTCGTTGACATCAAAGATTGGAGACATTCCGTATAAGAAATTAAAGAAGAAGGGGGCTGAAGATATAGACAGATGAAATATTAGTTGGCCCCTTTTTTATTTTTTATTTTATTTTAATTTTTATATTTAGAATTAAATTGATGTGATTTAAAATATCTTGTGTTTCTGAACTCTATTTTAAATGTGGTAACCGGCATCTCTAGGGTTATACGGCTAATCTGGACACACAGGAACAAGTTTTGAAGCCTAATTCGATCGTCTGGAAAAGATATCAATTTAAACTAATTTTTAAATTAAATTCAATTGATTAAAATATAAATTGATTTCAAAAAATTAAATTCATTGATAATCAATAATTATTATCATTCTAATTAAATATAGAATTTATATTAATTGACTGAATTGTTTTAATTCAGTTTTAAATTCTGAATTCAATATTATCGTTTCGTATTACGATACCCGATATATTCGATATTTGTTCGTATATCGATTACTAAATTGATAAATTAAATAAAAATCCATTTATATTCCAAATCAATTTTTAGAATAAATTTAAATATTTAATATTAAATGATAAAAAATCTAAGATGTTACATTAATTGTTATATATATATATACACACACACACACCCCAGGCCTCTCACATTAAGGTGACTACCTGTGGATGCTGGAATTGTCGATTGCTTTAGGGCAGATTTCTACCACAAGTGAACTTAACCTCGTGCCTTAAAGCGATTATTTTTATACATTAGACCCCTCACATTAAGCTGACTACCTGTGGCTGCTGGATTTGTCGGTCAGTTCCGTGAAGGCCTACACCACAAGTTGAGCTTAACCTCGTGTCTAAATGCAATTGTAATGATATGGATTTCGCTCGGACCTAATCAATCGCTAAATCGACCAAGACCGTTCGAACCCCGCATACGCTAACTTTGGGCATACAACACATCAGAACAAATAACAGAAGACTTTTATAAACATCATAATAATGTTACATCAGAGTACAGAATATATCAGAGTACATCAAAAAAAATACAGCGGAAGATTAATTTACAATAAATGTAATACAATGCAGCAGAAACAAATAAAATAACACAGCAGAAGAGTATCAATACTCTGGACACAGCTTTTTGCTTCGATCAGAATCCTGCTAAATGAAATAATCTACAAAACTAAACTATTGACTGCCCGTGTGGAAAATATGGGCACCCAGAGTTTAGGTTAAAACAATAAACTCCGAGTCAATCATGGGATTGGTGTGAGAACTCAAAACAGTTATTTAAAACTTTACTTTAAAATAAGGTGAATCAAGGGGCCACGCCGTATAACACGGAACGGGTTTACCCCCAAGAATACCAGTGCATAAACAACAACTAATAATAGTCATATGGATCTACAATGCATCAATCAACATGCAATTTTTCAATCTACCCATTTAGATTAATCCCCACACTTAGATTTTCCAAATCCAATTCACTTTGCAGAAATTATTTCTTTGGACTTTATTTCCCGATTCTTATTTCAAATCATTTGAAATACATATCTAGCTTTTACATCAAAGTAGATTTCACTTCGGGATCTCAATCCAAAATCTTTGAAAATATGAATTCCAAAACAAAACAATGCATACAAACAAGTATGCAACCAAATATCGGTCATGTTTCTTAAGACAAGGCTGTATGTGTCTTACCAACTCGATATATATATATATATATATATATATATATATATATATATATATATATATGCAGCCCCCTCGATGGAGCAGGATACACTGACGATGCACCATCCCACACTCTGGGGGAAAGCATACACCGCCCTCATACATTTAGTCGCTCTCAGGTCACCCGATCTTTAGCCACATACTAAATCATTTCATATCCCGAAGTAGAGAAAATCATTTCATATCCCGAAGTAGAGAAAATCATTTCATATCCCGAAGTAGAGAAAATCATTTCACAACATAATAATCATAAGTAATTTCAAACTATAATACTTCACATCAGCAATTCACACATATGATCAGTCACTATTAATCACATAATCTTTGAGCTCGTACGTCTCAAAGAAGGGTGTTAAGCAAGAGAATAAATTCTCCGCCACCAAACAGATATGTTATCAATAGGAACTAATCGGATACGCAATGAACCACAATGTAAAACCATAATGCACTTTCAAATCATTTCGAAATCATCGGGTTACGCCCTCGAATTCCTTTCTGTTTTATAAAACATTTTATAAAACGCTCCTTGTCCAAAATTGGGAATACTATTCTTTTAACTTAAGAAATCTCATTTCAAAATCATTTATTAAATTTTGAAATAAACAACATCACTAAACACCTTATAGTCAAATCGTGAAGTGTTTCACAAGGTGTTAGCACATAGATATTTTTACCCAACCCAATGCTAAATGTAAAAGCATATTTTGCTTATAAATTGGTCGAGCACAATCCAATAGTCAATCCATCACAATCAATATCAGCAACCAAGTGTATTTGGTTCAATCACATTTCATGTTTTGGTAATTTGATTGCCAACTATACATTCATAATCTAATTAAAGATTTATTAAACTCCAATTGGTTTCAATCTCTAAAATCATCTCTTATTGATTGTTCAACTTTCTGGAAATTAATCCTGCTTTAACTGGGTTAAAGAACCAATGTCATTTAAACATAGTTCACGACAAACCCAAAAATCCAATTCTATGTTAAAAATAAGGCTCAAAATAGAAATTATATCGGCTTATATTCAATTCCAAATTCTGAAACCAACGGATATCATATTGGAATAACGATATCAATATCTTTCAAATTCCCACAACAATATCTGTATAATCACGAAATCCAATATCCAAATATTCCGAAGATTATTTCTACTCAAATCCATTCCAATTTATATAATGGAAAATTCTGGTAATTTTAAAACCCTTTTTTTTCAAGTCCAATTTATTTATTTAAAAACAATTGGATTACTATTCTAGTTAATAACTAGTTCATTTTGATAAAAATATATTTTTATATTTACAAAGTGAAATTTTTCATCCAAATTATTTATTATGATTTTACATAATTTTCCCATATTTTTAATAATTTTATTAAGGCCCTTTCAGTCGATTTCCATAAACGGTCATCGAACTGCATTTACAACGACATTTTCCAAAATTGATTTGAATATATTTTAAAATCTATCCGTTAGATTTCAAATATCTTATAATAATTGGAAAGCTCTTTTCGATACGAACCCAACGGTTCCAGTTTTAGGAGAATCCGATGGTCGGATCTCTCGTGATGTCAATTCGAAGTCAATGGTCAAAATTCGCGAACGGTCGTTGCGCGGCGCGTTCTATTCAGGCCATTAAATATACATAATATATATATACACATTATATATATTTCATCGATTTCCATTTAAATCGTATTTTATAAATCGTTTATAAATTCATTTTAAAACGATTTCAACTTCATTTTCAATTTTTAATCAAAATTGAATATTCCATTAAATGACAACTTTATACATTCCATATATACTTTAAAAATAATATTTTTTACCAACCAATATTTATTTCAAAACATAACAATTGTATTCCGCATATTCATATTAAAAATTATATTTTTAACGATCCAATATTTATTTCAATACATGACAATTTTATATATCGCATGTATATATGGTTTACTCTCATTTCATATATATATTCTTCACATTATATATATATGTTTTATTTCTTTCATATATCTTTTTATTCCAACTTAACATATTAAAAATGTCATTTTTAATGACAAAACATGTTTAACATAAATTCCTTTTTATTCTAATTTAACATACGAAAAATGTCATTTTTAATGACAAAACATGTTTAACATAAATTCATTTTAATTCTAACTTAACATATTAAAAATGTCATTTTAAATTACAAAACATATATTAACACGTAATTATTTTTCTACTTCGCTAATATGTAAATAACATTATTTTAATGAATCAATACATATTTAACAAATGAACATTTTTCTATTAACATTGCTAATATGTAAATAACATGATTTTAATGAATCAAAACATATTATTGTTTTTCTACTTCGCTAACATGCAAATGATAATGATTTAATAAACAAAACATATATTTACAAAAGATCATTTTCTACTTTGCTAATATGTAAATGATTACATTTTAATAAACAAAACATGCATTAATAAACGATCATTTTCTACTTTACTAACATGTAAATGATTACATTTTTAATAAACAAAACACGTATTAACAAATGATCATTTTCTACTTTGCTATCATGTAAATGATTTACATCTTAATTTAGCAAAATCTCTTTAATGAATCAAACATACAATAAAAATATAATTTTTCATGTTTAAACATTTTATTTAAAACATGACCAAATTTGTGATTCATACATAAAATAAAAATGTAATTTTTATTGTATGAATATTTTATTTCAACATGACAAATTTTGTGATTCATATATACAATAAAAAAATGTAATTTTTATTGTTTAAAATATTTTATTCCTAACATGAACATTTTTGTCATTCATGAACAATAAAAATATAATTTTAATTGTTAATATATTTTATTCCTAACATGATAAATTTTAATCAAACGAAATCATATTTTTAACATACACAATTCAATCAAGCCATTCATCGCAATCACAATCAATCAGTTTCAATTTTATAGAACACATATATGAATTTTTATATAGCGAATATATATAAATTTCACATCGCAACAACAATTAATTTTATTTTAAATTAGAGATCTCACATTGGTTTTACTCCTTGTAAAATTGTAGAAATCTCCAAACATGTTCCAGTTTGTTCTGAAATGTAGATCTCGTCGCCATGATTCCATCAGTTCTGGTTTCGCTGAATTCTGATATCGTTTGTAGAAGTTACAACCATTTTTACATTAAGTACTTTATAAATTAATTAAATAATTAATTAATTTCATTATTTACTTAACCCAATCCACAACCACCGTTAATCTTAATCCAAGGCCCTTCTGTAATCTTCTTCCTTTTCGACAATGCTCTAGGACTACGTCTTCAATATTGAACACGACTTCAAAAATAGGGTTCCAAAACGCTGCTCCACCATCATGCCAGTCGCCGACCAGCTGCCACTACAACGTCCGCCGCCGTGCCGTCCACTAACGTCAGTCTCACTGCTGGACTCGGTGGGCCCCTCGTGGCTGCAACATGGTTCAAATGGTGGGGTTTTCAAAGGGTAATTTGGCCATTTGAGATCGAGATTTTCGATCTCCACCGTCCATTGTAAGAGCTCGTAGAGCTCGACATTATTGCTTCAGGAAATATCGAGTTTTATTGACGGGATTGAATGATCGAGAGGAGCGAATTTGGGAGCAAACTGGCCATTGCTTTAGGAGGAAATGGTGGCTCAGAGGATAATGGGAATTAGGGTTCTACGGGGGTGGGGGGGGGGTTATTTATAATTGAATTATTTAATCCTTTAATTTCAAAAAGGTCGTTAATCGATACTAACTCCAAATCAAGCCCAGACTGTCGCCTCTAGCCGGATACCCCCATTCCGGACATAATGGACTATGTTTTATAAGCCCATTAGACCGTTTTAGCTTGTTTTTCTTTAAATTAAAATATAAAATGTTCAATATTAAATTTGAACGTACATTTTAATTTACTAGGGCTACAAAATAATTCCGAAAATTCCCAAAAAATAAATCTAGCTATGTTTTGATGATACAGTCCTAAAATAATAATTTCGTCGAATTTGGAGACCGTTTGAAAAATGACTATTTTCTGGTCGATCCAATTCAATTGAAATTGACAAAACACGTTTTCTTTTGCCATGCTCACATATTAATTCCAAAAATTATGAAAATTGGAATCTAACAATAATTTGACATTTCGGATCCAACAAAAGTGGTTTCATCAAAAACGGAGGTCGTTAGCAAAATGGCTATTTTTAAGGGCTATACATTATATTAAAATATATATAAATTCTATAGTGACTATTTTAAATTTTAAACTGGACATAACTTTCAACTTATATTTTATGAAATCTGAATTGTTCACATTTGTTAGAAATATATAATTAAACAGATTCAAATATTTATTTTTCCACTGAAATCCGATTTATATTGAATTATGTACATTCATTTGAAATTTAAAATCAAATTTTCAAACTCCCATGCCATTTTAGGCTCGCTTATAATTAAAATAAATTTATTCTTTCTAAATTTTATTAAAATAAATTTTTAGTCATTATTATTTAAAATAAATCATTTTAAATATTCAAAATCCATTAAAATAGCTAAAATAAAAAAAATTAAATTAGTTCAGAATTTTCAGGTTGTTACAATCTCCCTCACTTGATATCTTTTCGACCTCGTAAAGGAACAGAGCTGAAAGTTGTTTCACTAACCAACTCAACTTTCATTCTTTTATTGGTTTCAATAATTTTATTAGTTGAACTAATAATCACACAACACAATCATCAATCAATTAGTTGATTAGCTTTTCAAATATATATAACTTTTATATATTCAAAAATCATATTTTCTAAGACTGGATTATATATATAATCACAAATATGTTAGTTATAAAATTGTCACTCTCAACTTATTCTAGGGCATTTCTAACCCCATCTCTAATGAGGATATCATTCTAGGATGCTACTGATCCTATCTCTAATGAGTTTTCTTTCATAAGACATTACTAATCCTACCCCTGATGAGTCTTTTGTTCAGTTATAACGAGTTGTACCCCAATGATTTAAGCTAACCAAAGCTCTGATACCAGCTGTAATGATACGGATTTCGCTCGGACCTAATCGATCGCTAAATCAACAAAGACCGTTCGAATCCGGCATATGCTAACTCTGGGCATACAACACATCAGAAAAAATAACAGAAGACTTTTATAAACATCATAATAATGTTACATCAGAGTACAGAATATATCAGAGTACATCGAAAAATAATAATACAGTGGAAGATTAATTTACAATAAATGTAATACAATGCAACAGAAACAAATAAAATAACACAGCGGAAGACTATCAGTACTCTGGACATAGCCTGTTGCTTCGATCTAGAATCCTGCTAAATGAAATAATCTGAAAAACTAGACTACTGACTGCCCGTGTGGAAAATATAGGCACATAGAGTTTAGGTTAAAACAATAAACTCCAAGTAAGTCATGGGACTGGTGTGAGAACTCAAAAAAGTTATTTAAAATAAGGTAAATCAAAGGACCACGCTAAATAACACGGAACGGGTTTACCACCAAGAATACCAGTGCATAAACAACAACTAATAATAGTCATATGGATCTACAATGCATCAATAAACATGTAATTTTCCAATCTACCCATTTAGATTAATCCCCATACTTAGATATTCCAAATCCAATTCACTTTACATAAATTATTTCTTTGGACTTTATTTCCCAATTCTTATTTCAAATCATTTGAAATACATATCTAGCTTTTATATCAAAGTAAATTTCACTTCGGGATCTCAACCAAAATATTTGAAAATATGAATTCCAAAACATAACAATGCATACAAACAAGTATGCAACCAAATATCGGTCATGTTCCCTCAGACAAGGCTGTATGCGCCTTACCAACTTGGTATATATATGTGCACCTCCCTCGATGGAGCAGGCTACACTGACTATGCACCATCCCACACTCTGGGGGAAAGCATACACCACCCTCACACTTTTAGTCGCTCTCGGGTCACCCGATCTTTAGCCATATACTAAATCATTTCATATCTCGAAGTAGAGAAAATCATTTCACAAGATAATAATCACAAGTACTTTCAAACTATAGTACTTCACATCAGTAATTCACACATATGATCAGTTACTCTTAATTACATAACCTATGAGCTCGTACGTCTCAAAGAAGGGGGTTAAGCAAGAGAATAAATTCTCCACCACCAAACAGATACGTTATCAATAGCAACTAATCGGATACACGATGAACCACAATGTAAAACCATAATACACTTTCAAATCATTTCGAAATCATCGGGTTAAGCCCTCGAAATCCTTTCTGTTTTATAAAACATTTTATAAAACTTTCCCTGTCCAAAATCGGGAATACTATTTTATTTACTTAAGAAATATCATTTCAAAATCACTTATTAAATTTTGAAATAAACAACATCTCTAAACACCTTATAATCAAATCATGAAGTGTTTCACAAGATGTTAGCACATAGATATTTTTACCCAACCCAGTGCGAAATGTAAAAGCATATTTTGTTCATAAACTGGTCGAGCACAATCCAAACAGTCAATCCATCACAATCAACATCAGCAACCAAGTGTATTTGGTTCAATCACATTTCATGTTTTGGTAATTTAATTACCATATATACATTCACAATCTAATTAAAGATTTATAAAACTCCAATTGGTTTCAATCACTAAAATCATTTCTTATTGATTGTTCAACTTTCTGAAAATTAATCCTGCTTTAACTGGGTTAAAGAACCAATGTCGTTTAAACACAGTTCACGACAAATCCAAAAATCCAATTCGATATTAAATATAAGGCTCAGAATAGAAATTATATCGGCTTATATTCAATTTCAAATTCTAAAACCAACAGGTATCGTATTGGAACAACGATATCAATATTTTCCAAATTCCCACAACAACATCTGTATAATCACGGAATCCAATATCAAAATATTCTGAAGTCTATTTCTACTCAAATCCATTACAATTTATATATTGGAAAATTTTGCTTATTTTAAAAACCCTTTTTTTCCAAGTCCAATTTATTTATTTAAAAACGATTGGATTACTATTCTAGTTAATAACTAGTTCATTTTGACAAAAAATATATTTTTATCTTTACAAACGTGGAATTTTTCATCCAAATTCTTTCCAAATTATTTATTATGATTTTACATAATTTTCCCATATTTTTAATAATTTTATTAAGGCCCCTTCAGTCGATTTCCATAAACGGTCATCAAACTGCATTTACAGCGATCTTTTCAAAACTTGATTTGGATATATTTTAAAATCTAACCTTTAGATTTCAAATCTCTTATATTCATTGGAAAGATCTTTTCGATTCGAACCCAACGGTTCTGGTTTTAGGAGAATCCGACGGTCGGATCTCTCGTGATGTCAATTCGAAGTCAATGGTCAAAATTCACGAACGGTCGCTGCGCAGCGCGTTCTATTCAGGCCATTAAATATATAATATATATTATATATGTTTCACCGATTTCCGTTTAAATCATATTTTACAAATCGTTTATAAATTCATTATATAACGATTTCAACTTCATTTTCAATTTTTAATCAAAATTGAATATTCCATTATATGACAAATTTATACATTCCATATATACGTTCAAAATAATATTTTTAACCGACCAATGTTTATTTCAATAAATGACAATTTTATTCTGCATATTCATGTTAAAAATTATATTTTTAACGATCCAATATTTATTTCAATACATGACAATTTTATATATCACATGTATATATGGTTTATTCTCATTTCATATATATATTTTTCACATTATATATATTTATATATATGTTTTATTTCTTGCATATATCTTTTTATTCTAACTTAACATATTAAAAATATCATTTTTAATGACAAAACATGTTTAACATAAATTCCTTTATATTCTAACTTAACATATTAAAAATGTCATTTTTAATGGCAAAACATGTTTAACATAAATTCCTTTTTATTCTAACTTAACATGTTAAAAATGTCATTTTTAATGACAAAACATATTTAACATAAATTCCTTTTTATTCTAACTTAACATATTAAAAATGTCATTTTTAATGACAAAACATGTTTAACATAAATTCCTTTTTATTCTAACTTAACATATTGAAAATGTCATTTTTAATGACAAAACATGTTTAATATAAATTCCTTTTTATTCTAATTTAACATATTAAAAATGTCATTTTTAATGACAAAACATGTTTAACATAAATTACTTTTTATTCTAACTTAACATATTAAAAACGTCATTTTTAATGACAAAACATATATTGACATGTAATTATTTTTCTACTTCGCTAATATGTAAATGACATTATTCTAATGAATCATTACATATTTAACAAATGAACATTTTTCTATTAACATCACTAATATGTAAATGACATGATTTTAATGAATCAAAACATATTATTGTTTTTCTACTTCGCCAACATGCAAATGATAACGTTTTAATAAACAAAACATATATTTACGAATGATCATTTTCTACTTTGCTAACATGTAAATGATTACATTTTAATAAACAAAACATGCATTAACAAATGATCATTTTCTACTTTGCTAACATGTAAATGATTACATTTTTAATAAACAAAACAATTATTAACAAGTGATCATTTTCTACTTTGCTATCATGTAAATGATTTACATTTTAATTTAGCAATCTCTTTATTGAATCAAACATACAATAAAAATATAATTTTTCATGTTTAAACATTTCATTTAAAACATGACCATCTTTGTGATTCATACATACAATAAAAATGTAATTTTTACTGTATGAACATTTTATTTCAACATGACAAATTTTGTGATTCATATATACAATAAAAAAAATGTAATTTTTATTGTTTAAAATATTTTATTCCTAACATGAACATTTTTGTCATTTATAAACAATAAAAATATAATTTTAATTGTTAATATATTTTATTCCTAACATGATATAATTTTAATCAAATAAAATCATATTTTTAACATACACAATTCAATCCAACCATTCATCACAGTCGCAATCAATCTATTTTAATTTTATACAACACATTTATGAAATTTATATAGTGAATATATATAAATTTCACATCGCAATCATAATTAATTTTATTTTAAATTAGAGATCTCACATTGGTTTTATTCCTTCTAAAATTGTAGAAAGCTCTAAATATGTTCCAGTCTGTTCTGAAATGTAGATCTCGTCGCCACGATTCCATCGGTTCTGGTTTCGCTGAATTCTGATATCGTTTGTAGAAGTTACAACCATTTATACATTAAGTAATTTAAAAATTAATTAAATAATTAATTTCATTATTTACTTAACCCAATCCACAACCACCGTTGATCTTAATCCAAGGCCCCTCTGTAATCTTCTTCCTTCTGGACCACCCTCCAGGACCGCGTCTTCAGTATTGAACATGACTTAAAAAATAGGATTCCAAAACGCTGCTCCACCATCACGCCAGTCGCCGATCAGTGGCCACCACAACATCCACGCTGTGCCATCCACCAACGTCGGTCTCACTGCTGGACTCGGTGGACCCTTGTGGCTGCGACATGGTTCAAACGGTGGGGTTTTCAAAGGGGAATTTGGCCATTTGAGATCGAGATTTTCGATCTCCACCGTCCATTGTAAAGAGCTCGAAGAGCTCGACGTTATTGCTTCAGGAAATATCGAGTTTTATTGACGGGATTGAATAATCGAGAGGAGCGAATTTGTGAGCAAACCGCCCATTGCTTTAGGAGGAAACGGCGGCTCAGTGGGTAATGGGAATTAGGGTTCTAAGGGGGGTTATTTATAATTGAATTATTTAATTCTTTAATTTCAAAAAGGCCTGTTGATCCATACTAACTCCAAATCAAGCCCAGACTATTGCCCCTAGCCAAATACCCCCACTACGGACACAATGGACTATGTTTCGTAAGCCCATTAGACCGTTTCAGCCTGTTTTTCTTTAAGTTAAAATATAAAATGTTCAATATTAAATTTGAACGTACATTTAAATTTACCGGGGCTACGTACTAATTCCAAAAATTCCCGAAAAATAAATTTATCTATGTTTTGACGATATGGTCTTAAAAAGGTTAATTTCGTCGAATTTGGAGACCATTTGTAAAATGGCTATTTTCTGGTCGATCCAATTCAACTGAAATTGACAAAACACGTTTTCTTTTGCCATGCTCACATATTAATTCCAAAAATTATGAAAATTGGAATCTAGCAATAATTTGACATTCTGGATCCAACAAAAGTAGTTTCGTCGAAAACGGGGGTCATTTGCAAAATGGCTATTTTTAAGGGCTATATATTATATTAAAATATATATAAATTCTATAGCGACTATTTTAAATTTTAAACTGGACATAACTTTCAACATATATTTTATGAAATCTGAATTTTTCACATTCTTTAGAAAGATATAATTAAATAGATTCAAATATTTCTTGTTTCACTGAAATCTGATTTATTTTGAATTATGTACATTTATTTGAAATTTAAAATCAAATTTTCAAACTACCGCGCCATTTCAGGCTCGTTTTATAATTAAAATATATTTAATCATTCTAACATTGATTAAAATAAATTTTTAGTCATTATTATTTAAATTAAATCATTTTAAATATTCAAAATCCATTAAAATAGCTAAAATAAAAATTTTAAATTGGTTCAGAATTTCCGAGTTGTTATAGCAATTATAATTCAAATTTCCTAATTGGGGTTTACAACATTTATCCTAATTGATTTTAGGAATTGTAACCATTTTCCTATCACATTTATTTTTCCTATACAATGGTTATTTATTGATTTGCGGTCTCATTTATGGCAATTACTTCTATTGATTGCTGCAAATGATCACCACAAATATATTAACCAAAATGGATTACATTTACACATAATTCGATAATTGAACCTTATCCAAACATTCAAACATTCCATACAATGTATATTTTATCGTTTTATGCTGATTTGGATGGATAATATGCAAATTTTTATTTTTATATTTTCGTGCGTTCAACGTAGTTAGTATTATTTTTATTATTATCCTTCTTATATTCAAACTTTCCAAAAGGTTTCAAGTCTCACAAAGGACTGTTAGCCGTAATCATTGTAAATAGTGCCTACTTTGTGAAACTGACATATTTCCGAATCACAAGAAATATACGTAAATATATATTTTGGAATAATCGATGCAAATTATATACAAATATATGTATTTATATTTGTACATACATTTGCACCACCTTTTCCCTTTTTAATCCTTTTTATCGTACCTCTTGTGATTTCAAAATAATGCCTTTTTATTCAAAAGGAGGAAAACAGCAAGTTTACAATGATTAAGCCAAAAACCCAACAATATTGAATACAAACAGGAATATTTCTTTTATTCTCAAAATCACATAATTCACCAATTTTATCTTTTTACCCAAATTCACATATTTCATATTTCAACACTGAACTAAAGATCTGGAATGTTATTATAACTAATTTATATTTAATGGGACCGATTTCTAGATCCATGATGATATGTAGCATGTACAACATATTTCATGATATAACTGTAGGAATATGTGTGAAAAATATTTAAGAATCGTACAATTCATGTTATAAATAACCACAACTTATCATTTACAACTTTGACCATATTCGTAATCAGATCTGATGGTTGTCAATAATTTCACAGTATTTAATTGAACAGATCTGATAGGCATAAAGCACATATTTAATTCAAATGAAATAGATAAATCATTATAGTTGTATTAGTATATTTCCCACTCACCTTATAGCCTCCAAATTATAAGTTTTGAACCCTTTGGGCTTACAATCCCCAAATTCTTATAAATCTACAATTTATCTAGAATGGGGAAAATTCTAGATCTGTTGAAATGTAAGAAAAACGGAAGAGAGCGAAGAATCTGTCGTTGAGCATCCTCTTCCATTGAATTTAATAATCTTCCCAATTTCATATGAATTTGATTTGATTGTATATATATGAATATATTTTTATTTTAGAAATTAGATTAGAAGAGGAAGAAAAATGGTAGAGCTCCGCTGCCTCAATAGAATTGAATGGAAAAGAATGAGGTTCTACCCTTTTTTGTAGAGGTGGAAATGGCCTAGAACCTCGGATTAGTTTTAAGTTATACCTGTCCATTCCTTTTAATAATATAATAAACCAATACCTTATAACCTAGCTGTAACTAGGCTATTTGACGCCCAGTAGGTCGACCGGGGAGTTCGACGGCCAATCGACCGCCTGGGCATCAAACTGCCCAGGTTGGCTTGGTTAATTAAGGTAAGTTATAATTAATATTTCTGGTTTATTTATTTCCCATTCATTTTTCGTTTGTAACTTTTTCATACGGACTCTGTTCGTGAAACTCCAAACAGGAAAGTTGACCAAAATTTCGAGACGAACGGAACAGTTATAGTTTCGTGGCCAAATTCCATCATTTGCAGAAATTCCTATTTTTGAAATTCTAATAATTATTTTATATCGCAAAAATCCGGGGTTGTTACAGTGAAGGTGGTGATTGGGACAACAAGCTATTAACATCAACATAAGAATAAGTAAACCCAGTGCTTATACGAAAGGAGGTAGTGGCAAAGCAGCAATAAATCCGAAAGCACCTAACATGAGCTCAATTCCGAAGGTAAATGTCTTAGAACCAAAAGCAGATAAGAAAGAGAGAACGAAAGTTTACAACCCAAAACCAAAGTCATGGCAAGAAACACGAAGAAAAGAAAAGAATGGAGAAAGAGTTATCAATTCTAATTAACTTAGTGTCGATACGAAAGAAGAAGAAGATATCAAAAGCAGAAGGAGCTGAAACACCAGAAAGTTACCCTGAAAGCCTGTTATCGAACTGGAGCTTATTCCCGAAAGCCGAAAGCCATTTTTAAAGTTATCCATACCAACTAGCTTGGTATCGATACGAAAGGTAGAAGCAATATCAAAGAAAAGCTCCTAAAACCGGGACCAATCATCCGAAAGCCAAGACCGACACAATGAAAGCCAAATTATCCTAGAAACAACAAGTGCAAAGAAAGACAGCCGAAACTCCTATCACCGAAACTGAAAGGGGCGAGGCGGCCGACACCATGTTGTTGCGACCAATAGGGGGTCATGCTAAGCCAATGAATGAAGAGGGGCCCAAATTGTCTATAAATAAGATGCGACGGCCCGAAAATCCATACTATCTGAGTTGACTAAATAACACATATCCGACCCAAATAATACAGAAATACAAGTCATTAGGGTTAAAGAAATAGAAACGGACAGAAGAAGAACAGAAATAACAAAAACAAAATCTCACAGCAGAACGAATAAAATATATTATATAACATAACTTTGAAATAAAAATCTGTTTTGTATATACATACCATATCAGAGTACAACATACATTTGATACAACGGAAATAACTCTAAATAACTAACGGTGAAGCCTCCTACTTCAAGCTTCTTCAAGTGTGTCAGTAAATGCCTGAAACACTTGACTGCCCATACAAATTTGGGCACCCAAGAGTTTAGGTAAACCAAAACAAAATAAACTCTGGGTCAGTCATGGGACTGGTGTGAGTAAACTCCAACCATATTATTTAACTTTGAAAACCTTTTGAAAGAAAAGGATAATAGTAAGACCATCTCACACGTAAACACGGATAGTTTTGACCTTACTATAACTCAAAATATTTTTGATATCAAAATCCAGTGATATTATAATAATATATAATCAAATAAATAACCAAATAGTAGAACGCTTGCTTCTCATGCTCTACATATATAGTAGTATAAAATAAAAAACCGCAGGGCGCTTATTGGAAATTGGATTCCAACTATGACAAGGCATAGGACCACCTTCCGATCAGTGTACTCTAGAGGGGATACACTGGGGTTCAACAAGAACATCTTGTAACCCGACCACACAAGACCGCCTACTCATTTAGCTTGAGTGTAGAAAATATATTGTCACCCCATTATGATTTTAAGGGCCCATCGTACATCCGCGGAGATACAGAAAATGAAAGAAGAACAAACAACGAAATTTTCTCTAGATGGTGACAATATACCCTACTTAGGAATGACCCACCTAACCATGCTGCCTGCCCGATTTTTGTCATTTCCTGGCTGATGAGGCTTGAGGTCACATTTAACTTTTTAGAACATCTGTCACCATTCACTTTGAATGCCACATCGTTAAATCCGTTAATCACTAATTTGATTTATACAAATACACTCCGGGTGTTAGAATAAAGAAAAGTTGTCTTCTCCCCATCAACTTGGTATATTCGCAAAAACTAACGGGCGTGATCACTGGAAATACTCTGTCAGACATTCGTCCATATACGTTCGTTCTGGGACTGAACAAACAAATAAGCCCTTACAATTTACTTCATCTTCGGTTATCTTGAAATAATCTAATTCGCAATGCATATGCCTATACGGAGTGGTTTTCGGATATTAAATCCAACCGGTCTCTTTGTATTGACAACAATGGTCAAAAAAATCTAAAGCCGGTGATTTAACTATCAAAGGAAAACAAACATCCATCAAACAATCACTGGCCCTTTTCTAATTTTTATTTATATGTTCGTTTCCTTAACAAATTCTATATATCGATATATTGATTTCTAGTTGCTAAAAATAATATATTTCCTTAAATTTTCGGAAAATTTCGCCAGCACCTCTCTTGTACGGGTCACTCGGTACAACTACAAAACGTCTCTCTAGGCCTTTTCCATTCAAAAAGAAAATCAAAAAGCCAAGCAGTTTGCCCAATGGGCTCATAAAATCTCATATGGAAATATAAATATGTACCTTTTTGTTGGGCACTTAAATTATAATCTTCATTCTCACTTCATACTCTTCATCCAGTACTTGTTTATCATATACTCATCTAACTCCAATTCAATTCAACTTTAAGAAATATTTACTTTACCATTTTATTCCCAATTTACCCTTTTTAACTTATCCACTTTCAGTTTGAACTTCTCTCATTTAAATATACTTTTATTCGCTTATATATATAAGTCGAATTCAATCTCCATGTCAAATTCCACAATTTACTTCAAGTTTCATTCTCGGATCCCCAAATTTAATCAACAAATTCAAATTACTCAAACAAAGTTAAATTCGGCCAAAACTCGATAAATTAATTTCAAGGAAAATTAGTTAACCTCATTCAATAATTAAAAATCTAACTTTTGTTTCAAAAATCACTTCATCTACTACACTCGAGTTCATATTTAATTTATAACTCAAATCTAGATTTTTACGATTGGAAATACGGATTTTTATTAACAAAAATCCCTTTATTATATTTAATAAATCATTTTGGTTTATAAACGATTTTACAGCGAATTTTCTAAAGTTTGATTTTGATATAACTCAAAATCTATAAAATGAAATCCAGATTTTTCTCTTTTATTTGAATACTATCATTTAATAGGCCCGAACATTTCTTATTTCATTGAATTCCAAGCTATATAGAGTTCTATATACTCGATTGAAGTTCAAAATTCCAAATTACGAACTACCATGCTGTGGCGAGTTCGTTTTAATTAAACTAAATATAAACGTTCAAAAACTTCGTTTAGTACATAAATTTCAACTCCACTTTCAATATTTTTAAAATAAACTCGTTATCCGAATCTCAACTTAACAATCCAAATTTCCCAAACTCGTCGATTATTTTATTCCATATTCATACTCCATTATAAATTTATTCAAACTCCTATTTTTTATATTCAATTCCAATTCACATGGAATTAGATTAAAATTCGATATAATCGATTCCAATTATAAATTCCCTTATAGGAATAATCAATTATTTCAACATACTTCACTATTACGAACTAATATCCTCCCTTGATAATAGCGAAGTCATTCAAGTTGGGGTATTTATTTACCTCTCAGACCTTGACAGACAACGTTCTTATCTTGAGATGGATAAGAGTTTGTAATACAGAACTGACATTACTTATCGTAAAAATCCCATCTTATATTCCACTTAAAAGATATGACTTTTAAATGGCATCACTTATATCTGAAAAAAATTATATTTCCAATTTATCAAATGAAGATTACTTTAATATATTTATAAACATTGTTTAAAAATCAACTTCCTTATTTTATATTTAACAAGCTTCCATTTAAAATTCCACTTAAAACTCGATTCCTTATTTGAAATATTTTATTATCTTAACTTATATATATACGAGCATATAATCTATTTTCATATTAAGATTCTAATTTTCTATTTAATACAGTTCCAATATCTTTGGAAATAAAATTTTATTTCTATAAATTTGACTCGTCGAATTCAAATCATAAATCTGTATGAATTTATTTCAATTCAATTTATTCCGAAAATCGGAATAAATTTAAATGTTTTCTTCTCGAACGATTTCAAATTCATTTATGTTCATTCACTACAAGAAAATATGGTATACATAGCACTGTATCACAGCCTTGCATTAAAGTGCTATAATAAAATAATTGAAGAATAAAAAATAATGCATAAATTGTGCTATAAAAGAAGCAAAAAAATAAAAACAAATAAATTAAGCTGTACATAGTTGTATTCTGCTATGTTAACGTTGTTCATCTAAAAGGCGGGAGCGAAAACAACGTGGCGGGACAAAATAAAAATGAGGCCACGGAAGTAAAAGAAAAGGAATCCCTCCCTCACTTCCGTCTGTACCAAACATATCTCCCAATCCCTAAAATTTCTGATTCACTCCATAAACTCTCTCTAGAAAGTTGGTCATCTCCGATTCAATCCAACATCCAAGTCGATATCTCTGATTCACTCAATTGTAAATCTAGAGCTTCTCCCTGATTCACTCAGATTCTTCCAAATCAATAGTGGACGTTTTCGAAATCGGTAATATTTCTATTACTTTCTTCCTTTTATGATTTGGCTTCGATCGCTATTTTTCTTTTCTTTTTTAACTGAATCCCTAACACTCGATCCATGGTGATAGCAGTTAGTATATCCAGCTTTATTCGAAGATCATCATTAGATTTGTAAAAAATCTTAAACTTCTTCACTTTTATTTTGAATATCACTAATTTAATTCGGGTTTTTTCAACTAAAAGATTGTTTTCAAACATAAGAGAGAAACCTTATTAAACATATGAACGAAACCTTATTAGACATACTGCAATTCACTATGCATGTAAGTTATAATGCCTAGAATTTTACTATGATGTCTATCCAGTTGTATCTAATTATTGGATTAGATTACATTAACCTTTGTTTGATTACATTGATTGTTGGACTCTAGTTTTCTAAAGAGGAGTTGAGTCCATGATTACCATAAGTTTAACAATGTGAAATAGGGGACACTTTAGAGGGATTATTAATTTTTTCACGTAGGAAGTAGCAATTGCATAAAATTGTCGCTTTATTTCATGTTAGTATAAAAATGTGTTAGTTTATTAGTAAATTAGTTTATCTTTTTATTTTTAGTATGAAAGGTTTTGAATGTAGAACATGGGAAAGAAAATGATTCATATTATGCATTAAATTTTGATAAATCACCTTCATTGTGTTATAACTGAGAAAAGGAAGTTACATATTGACTAAATACCTAGCTCTTAGTCCTACAAGTGGATTATCCAATTAATTTGTAACTGAAATTTTATTTAAATACCAAGTATACCTATGAATTGATAATATACAAAAGAGGATGGCGAGCAATTGGATTGCTCGAGAGAAATTTTAATTGAACTACATAGTTTTTCTATTTGTTAAAGGTTAAAACCACCTCATTATATTTACATGAAATTTGAATGCAAGTTCTGTCTTATTTATTTAAATCATTGTTTGTTCCTGGCATCCCACTTTATTGTTTGTGCATAATTTACTATTGTCATCCAGTTAAACCTCATTTTGCAGTTATTTTGATGTATTGTGGGTGTGATGCAGTTATGGACATCATAATACCCACGTAGTATTTGTTTATTTTTAACCTGACATCTTGACCAAACTTCATGTTGTGATTGATTATTATTTTATTTTTTGTTGTTATTGAATCTTGTGTTCGTTCATTTTTAACCTGACATCTTGAACATCCGTTAAAATCTATCTAATAAAAACATGGAGTATTATGTTTGTAATCTTTTTTGCATACTGAATTTTTATTTCAGTTAAGTGCTAGTTTCTTTTGCATTTAATATTCTCTTGATAGTTTTAAAAAGTTAGTTTATACACTGAGCAAAAAATGGAAGTGACTTATCTGAAGTATGTTTATCGCTTTGTACAAAAATTTGTCTAATTTAATTAAGCAATAGATTCATCAATAACATACATCTAATAGTACTTTCTTGATTTGTTCAGCCATTGCACAAGTTGATATTATAACGCGTTCTGATTCTGATCTCCAGTAACAAATGTTGCTGCTGAAGCACTAAAAAGTTTGATGTTTCATCCTGAGATTGCTCTTATCTTTTTTTTCATATATATATATATATATATATATATATATATTTATATTTATGTATGTTAATTTCCCAAGGATCCATCAAATAACTCATGTCATTGTTTATTATTTAATGATAAGCAAAACAGAAAATGAGCAAATCGTAGAGTAGTTGAAGAACAAGTGAAAAACAATTGGAACTGTTTAGTCTCATCTACACCATCATGCAAAAAAACATCACCAAACACTATCAACACCTGTTTTCAACCCATCTTCTCGTAAAAGAATGAAATTACAAAAATTCCTATGGAATTCACTTGTTGTAAGGCACTGCTGCAAAGTTGCAGGCAATGTGGTGTTCGACTAAGTAGACTATTTTCACTTCTTCTATAGTAGGTCATTTCCAAATGCTTTTGATATTGGATTGGTTGTATTTCAATTGGCTAAATTGTAAGCATGTGATCATGTATGGTTCATAAAAGACAGTAAGTTTGACTAGTAACTGGAAGGGATTCCTTAATTATTGTAACGTCACATTATTCAGATATATCAGGCTTATTAAACTAGATAGTCATGTAACTGTATATGAAATTCATACTCCATCATTAACATATTAAATATGCCCTTCATAAAACAAGGTTATGGATTGAATAGGCTTTGTTCTATAATTGAATGGTTCATACAACAACCAGACATGCGTCAAAATACATTGCATAATTGTTGCTTATTAAATGGTTCTATAACATTTTCCTAGTATGAAAGGTTGCTGTGTGTTTTAGTTTATGATTACTAAATTTTCAAATTTATATATACTTCAACTTACTCCATGTATGCTTAGATTTGAAGTAACGAACATGTTATGTGTGTATTTATGTGTTGCAGTGTAGTTGTTCATTTTTATTTAACACGTTTATGGGGTATGTATTTCATGTAGTGTATGTAAACTGTATATGCAATTTAATATAAAGTACATATAAATAAATATTATTAATCATAGATATAATATATACTATAAAATATTAAGCATACATGATCATTAGCACAACACAGCCAGCCATTCTTTACAGTATATCATAAATTCATGTCTCAGTTTGACATATCTTATTCATAAGGCCCTTAAATGAAAATGTCTATTGATTGCTAGTTTTTTTTTGCAATATGAAGGTTTGATGGGAAGAAACGTTCATATAGCATAGGATGGAATAGAAACAGTTTTTCCTCTATGTGTCAGGTACTGCATGCGCATGCATCTTCTTCAATTATTCTCTTGAATGCTGATGTACATGCACATGCCTCAGTGTGTCAGGTTCTTCCTCTTCCCATCACCAGGGTGTAGAAAATGGCCGGCAGTTGAAACATATCTTCATCTAGATTGATGAGTTTCAACAATCATAACCAATTATTTAATTTTTGGGTAGGCGTATTGGCCTCCTAGGTGATTTTCTGTCTATCCCGAATTTGAATTGCCATCAAGTCATCATGCTACGACCAACCGTTGTTATATTTCAAATCTTTATTTGTGGGGTTCTGTTCTGAATCTAGTATCTTTTAACTTTATGTCATTTCCCTCCTTGTGCATATGGATGATTCATTTGGCGATATTAATAAGTAATAAATGTGCATGTCCATATGTCTACTTATTTAAGGTTTTAAACTTTGTATGAAGCATGGGATTGAAGTGAAATCTGAAAGTCTACCATTTCAAAATACTTCTTTGCTACCGACTCTTCCTTCTATGTTGCATATGACTTTGACATCATGTTCTCTAAAGCACTATTTCTAATTTTTCCTGTTTGGTTTTTCATCCCATCATTTGTAACCGCTCACTCCTTCAAACCTTCATATTTCTTTCTTGCTAAGAAGCACATGTTCAACCCCTTTTCTATAATTAAAGGTGGTTCCCTAGATTTCTACTTTCTCCCTATCATAAGATCTGCAATCTCTTTTTCAATCAATGTTCATCAGAAACTAGGCAATTTGGTGATCGTACGCAAGTTTTTTTCCCTTTATTTCTATAGTTAATGCACTGATTTTTCTTCCATTACCATACCAATATGTACTAGATTGCATAGTTTGTTTTCTCGACTGCACAATTTCCTCACCATTATATATTGGGATTGGGTATGGCTACGATGAATTTTATCTTCCTCTCATCTACTATTCAAGCACAATCAGCTTTACTGTAGTTAGGCATGCGCAAATTTCTGATTTCATTCAACTGACTTACTTACCCCTCTGTGGTGCCTTTTGTTACATGCTTTTTCTATAGTTCTGCCATTTCTAAATCATGTCGCGAGTAGGCAAAGTGTTCCTCAATTGATCGTTAACTCCATTGATTTCTTCTTCTAATTATAATAAAATCCTATTAATCTTCGTTTCTAGCATTGCCAGTGTATAATCGATACTGGTCGATTAAAGTATGGAAATCGACCGATCTTCCACCTTTTGAGCTTGTAGATGAACTATTCAGTTTTCTTTCAGTTGTAAATCCCACGAATGGTTTGAAAGATAATTCATACCATTTGCTGAATGCAGAATGTTTACACCCACTCACTATGGTATAAACATTACCTTTTACTGACATGCTCCTCTCTTTTATTGTCTACGCATCAAGATTAAAGTAACAGTATGGTAATAGCTGCTATATTCCCCTTCGTGTTTTATAATTTGTGAGAAGGAAAATAGTGTCAGTTGGATCTCTTTATTTATTTTTCCTTACCTACCAGTGCCCTATTTACACTATCTGGGTTTTATATGTATACAATGATTCTTTTATGGTTGGGGAGGGGAGGGTGGAGAATGTACCATAAATGGTGTTATGCTCTATATACTTGGTTGGATAATAACTCGTTTGGCACCTTCTTTTACAAAATTTTCATCATGTATGCCTATTTATTTGTTATGAATATTTTTTCCCCTAATCATTTTAGTGATTTACAACTAATTTGAGTCATCACGATGTAACTTTTTTTGAGCAGTTTACTCAGTTCATGACACATCTTGACTGCGCATGTTACACACAATGCCCCCTTATTTTAATCTACAAAAGTGAATTATTTCAAAGAATGTTATGTGTCTTTGATTCTATTACATGATATCTTTACTTCTGAAAAAATGGTTTAAATTTTGTAATTAAACCAACCTGTATATAATGCTATATAAACTGAAGTTCCACTGCTAAAAGCAAAACAAACATAAACCATGGTGTATTATTGCATTTATTTTCTTTAATTCACTATTTTTTAGCTTGTAACGCAAACTTTTAATGTTTAGACATAGAGCATGCGTACTCAGGTGAAAGATGAATACACAAATTTTTACCTATATTTTCACTTTCCATGTATTATCATGGACCTCATTTTGAATTATGTAGTTAATGCGAACAAATTTCCACACCTTCAAATTTTGAGGCCTTTGAACGGTAATCAACAAATTTGGAACAAACGAGCCTGAATGATTTTTTTCCTCTATCAAAATTGCTGTATAAAAATACTTGGAAAAACTTGGTTATATTTGGTAGCTCATGCTTTATTTTACTTCTAGACATTATTATATGTTTTATGCAAGCCCTTATTTTGCAAGATTTGATTTCAATTGTGGACTTCGTTGTTTGAAAACTACTTTTAATGCGGTGTTTTGAGATGTTAAGAGTTTAGAATATGAACTCTCTTTAAGATAAAATGCAAGAAATTCCAGCACTCGTGAAGCATCTACTCATATTTATTTGCAGGTATCATCCTTCTTTTGTCATACACACTTGCAACTGTTTTTTTTTCTCGGTTCGGTTGTTTCTTTCATCATATTACTTACCGCAACATTTGTAATCTATATCATTCTTCTGCCTGCATATTTGCTTCATTTATCTTTATTGTTTTTTTTTCTATCCAAACTTGACACTTCATATATGTTCAACCCTTGATTATTATTGTCTACCTCTTACTCCTTGGAAACATGAGCTTCAGCTTACTTGATATAAATTCATGTTAATATCATTGTTTATACACAAATTACATGTTTATTACTTAAATAGTAAAATAGGAATCCATTCTTGCCTATGTGGCAGATGCAACTTTCGGGATTCAAAATAGCAGCTTCTTATTTATTTTTTTCCGCTCTGCATTAAGATGACTGCCTCCCTACCTATTCCTCAGCCAAATTTTATGTCCCAATATTAAATGTTTTGTAATGCAAATGTTTCAAATATGACCCCTAGCCTATAATTTAGGTAAGTGGATGTGCCCTTCTTCCTTCTGTTGTTATGCAAGATTGATGTTATTTGAAGAAGAAAAATCTTCGCCAAAGTTTGCTGTGGTTGCAGATTTATTTACCCTTTTCCTTCGCCGCATATTCGGATCTGTAACTAACAACCAGATCGCCTCGATGTTTCCGCCACGTAAGTTGTTCGTGGCATGCTCTCATTGCTCAATTTAAGGTAAATTGCTGACTATAATTTGTTGTATGTCCTGAAAATTTATGTTCATTAAAATAACCAGTCATCTATTTTTTTGGCCCTACTCCATTTAATTGCTTACTAAGTTAGAATGTTGACGTTTAAATGTATTACTGAGGTTCAAATTTTCAACAGTCCTATTATCATGTCTTAAATTTCTGACTGGTGTGACCTTTGATTACAAAGGTTAAATGCTATACTACTGTTATAACTACTTCAGTGTCATCCTGTAACATTGGAAAAAAAAATTGACAAGTAAGGCACATCCTTAAGATTCACATTTTTATAAGTATAATTGTAAGACTAAATAAAGGTTGTATAAGTCCAAAGGCTTTTTTGATACATCTTTCATAGTCTGAAACTTTTTCAAACCTTATGCAGGAATGTTTCATTATTTATAAGGACAAAGGGAATGTTTCATTATTTATAAGGACAAAGGGAAGCTTTGGAGCCCAATCATTCGGCCATGGTCATTTAGTCAATATAATTATTCTAGATTCCAGAGGCATTCATGCTGTTGGTGGCTGCTCCCTTTGGAAGGAAGGAAATGTAGCATGGGGAGTCTTAACATTGAGCCATATATACTTGGGTTAGCCAATTATCATTCTAGCTCACCTTGATGCAGTTAGACTATATACAAAATAATACGAGGTGGATTGACATGACTAAATGTGAGTCCTTACAGCCTTCATGTTTTCTTATGGTTACGATTTTGTAATACTATAAAAGATTACACCACCACATCTCTTTGCGCTAAATACATAAAAAGTTAGATTTGTCTACCCTCCACCTCTTGGGTTCCACTATAAATAACGATTTTGTATGTGTTAGTATGTGTTTAGTTTAATCTTTTTTAATTGGATAGTATTATTGAAAAAATATTTTGTATAATGTGTAGGCAAGCAAAAAGTTGAGATAGAAATAACTTTAAAATGCAAGTCAAATCATGTATTCATATGACAAAATAAATTTTAGTTATAGAAGTTGACTAATCCACTTTCATTTTTATAAGTGCATTGATAATGTTGTATCATCCTGTAGGAGGAATGGCTATATTTTTCCATTATTACAATACAGTTTTACATATGCCTTTTGTTAACAATAAATAAATTACTTACTACAACGGTTCAGCTAATTAGTCTTTTTTCCTGAAATAATTCTTAAATATTGAAGACAACTCCACAGTT
Organism: Allium sativum; assembly: GCA_030737875.1. Lineage (NCBI taxonomy): Eukaryota > Viridiplantae > Streptophyta > Magnoliopsida > Asparagales > Amaryllidaceae > Allium > Allium sativum. The sequence goes on along the minus strand of CM060913.1, from coordinate 469,128,804 downwards.
ATAAACTAAAAAACTTAGAGTCCAAATTTATATGCATCGCATATAGTTTTAGGTTATTTACTTTACCTAGTCATAGTTACTACGAATGTATTTATGCAGAATCATTTACTTATTTTGTATTCTTGTGCAGTAATGAATTTACATACAAAGTGTAACGACCCGCCTTTTTGCCCGGTTCTTGCCGGTAATTAAACCAACTTAAACCGTTCAGAAGGACGAATTGTTATGGGTACATACATACATTGAACAAAATAACAGAACTTTCCATTGAATAAACCAATATTACATCAGAGTTACATGAATATCAGAGTTACAACATAAACGTATACAGCGGAAGGAAGAAAATATTCTCTTAGCGGAAGAACCTTATGATACAGTGGAAGCTCCAAGCTCTAGCGTTGACTTCAACTCTGGAAGCGCTCTGAATCCTGCTCCAACGATCTATAACTGCAAAACTAAACTACTGGCTGCCCGTGTGGAAATTAATGGGCACCCAGAGTTTAGAAAGGAACAATAACTCCAGGTCAGTCGTGGGACTGGTGTGAGAACTCAAAACAGTTTGATTCATTTTAAAGTTGGGAAATTCACCGGATCACGCCGCTAACGCGGAACGGATTTACTCCATGTGAATACCCGTGCATATAAATACGCCATGTCTTTTGAAAATGAAGCTATCATAAGCTCGTCCCACATCACACAATGCAAGCGCACACCAGATGGGCGAGGTTTATCTTATGACAACCAAATATGCTTTCATACGTAAAATCCTCTTCAATACCAATATATATATAGTGGTGGAAAACATTTCGCAAGTAAATGTATTAATCCTAGACAGCATATACCCCATAATATATGTTGCCATATATATATACAATCAAAATCGTATGGCTCGCATAAGAAATTTGGGTTTCCAACTTGATGATTCCTGGCACGAAAGATCAATCAGGGATACAAAACGAAGTGCCTCAACGGCTTTTTCGACCATACGCGGACACCGAATACACATCGTCAGGGCAGATCAACGGTTTTCGACCAGACACGGCCCCCCGAACATACCCAACTTCCCCAGGTTCATAAGTGGTTTCCCACTGCTACACAGCTTCATCATCAATTCATATATAAGTATAAAACCTAACCGCCAGTTTCTCATCAATCCGGGGTGTGAGGTTTGTTGATGTCATATCATACGCAAAGCGATGCTTCGATAAGCCATTCTTTGATCGTCACTAGCTCGTCTCATAACTTGGGTATGCCACATTGACAATCCACGACATATCACTGATTCTTATCAATGCATACCCTCTAAGCTCAGATGACTTAGAGACAAGGATAATATATTGCCACAAATCCGATGTACATTAACGGAATCAGTGCTATGCGGTAAATTTCAATGTCAGACACACCATCCATTAAGTCCGTTCTGGGTCTGAACGGAACAAGAGCCCGAAAATACTTAAATATGTTCAGGTCTCATGCAACTCATACCTAGTATTGGGTGGCCTACCCAACCGAGACATTAATCAACAATCAATCTAAACAATTCAAATATTCTCGGTCTTCATTCGTCGTTTACCAAGTCTTAAATAACGTCGTATTACTACTTGGAATGGTTTCCGAACATATATTCGATCCCGGTCTTTCCAAGTAACAAGCGTACTTTAAACAGTAGCTATGGTTTACACAGGCTTTTCGATTCAAATCTCCTCCCAAACAGTTATCGATTCATTTATGACTCAAGATTTGAATTACTTTAATCATCTTAAATTCTTCTCTGAAATCAAAGAGTATACCTTCGCTTCAATTTCTTACTTTTAAATTTCTTGAATCAAAGATTTGATTAAATCCCCAATTACAATATGAATTTCCACCCTTCAATCTCATCGGGTTTCAAGAATGATATTATTGAAGATACAATTCACGACAAAACCCAAATCAATCGATATTGGATCATAAATTACACAGAAAATTTATCCACTTATGTTTGATATAAATCCTCATAATCAACGAATACCATAAGTGGAATAACGATATAATAATATCTTCCGAATTCCCCAGATAGTATTCATTTACACCATGAAATTTTATACCAAATATCGAAGATTATTTCTATCTAACTCATTTCAATCAGGTGGAAAACCCATATCTTAATTAAAAGATTTATCCAATTCTTCGACATTAGATCTGGCCAGAAATACCATCGACTTATCTTCAATATTAAACTCCGTATCCAACTCATATTATAAGTGGAATAATGGTGAATTACCTTTTTAAATTCCTCAGATAATATGAATTTTCATCCACCGAGTTAATATCAAACATCCGAAGATTTATCTCCAACCATATCCAAATTTTACAATTGGAAACCCATTTCAATTACATATAAATATTCCCAATACTTTAATAAATCTTCGAACTATTTTTATAGTCAACAAATAGTTCACTCTTATAACAACATTTGGGAGTGTTCCCACAAACATTATTGTTAAAATATCTATTTAAATCAAATAGAAAAAAAAAATTATTCGAAATTCAAATATTTCAAAATTTCTATTCGCCTTTCAAATTGATAAATCATAAATTTCTCCAATTTAATAACTTGTTTCATTCGACTTCCGTTATGATCGGCAACACACGTATTTCAAATTTGTTTGTGTATCACATGAAAATCATGTATCAAAAATCGAAATTTTTCTTTCTATTCAAATGTTATTATTCTTAGAAATCCAACGCGTCTTATTTCAAGTCAACCCAATTTAAAACCATATATATAAATTATTCAAATCCTTTTTCAAACTTGATTTATATCTCTAAATCATTTGAAATAATTCCAAACTATATTTCAAACTTGATTTCAAATTTACCATCCCGTTTGTCGGACCAGTAAGGGATAGCCAGGGAGAGCAGGAAACTGAATTTCCAAACCCAAGCCTAGACACTATCCTCTATATTATCCTAGAATGTTCTGGTGTCTATATATTATCATATTATATTTCAAAACATGTAAAAACCATATTCAAAATTTTAAACTCTTATTTTAAAATAACTGAACGTGAAAATATTTAATATTAGAAAATCAAACTTCATTATATGGAAGGGGAATAAAATCGATGACCTGTATAATCCCATAACCATGGTATTGTGTGTGCATCATACAAACAGAATAAATCAACCATATACATCATATGATAATGAGTTATCGTTATCATCAACAACAAACAATTCAGTTGGGCACAAGCGTTACTATCGATAACTCTTTCCAGTGTTAAGTGTATGATCAAATTCATGAACAACCATTCAAACATCAACATCCATCGCACATTAATCATCAACTAATTATAATTAATTTCAGCTAATTATAATTAACTAATTTTAAATAAATAATTTAAAATTAGAAGTTCTCACCAACAGCTCTCCATATTGATTGCGAATAAATCGACTGACGACGCTACCTCCTCACGCGCTGCTTCTTTGTAACATGTGCTTACTTTATACCTATCTTGACTCGCGCCACTTCTTCCTACTATCCTACACCATAGTCCGAACAAACTGCCTTGTACTGCCTCCTAACATGTTCAAATAGTGTAGTATGATCATGAACAAAATAAGCCCAAGATAGTTTTATTTCATATCAGTACATCTCCTCCCATTCTCAGCCAACCCAAACATTATCAAAAATGTTAAACTCCCCTTGTTTCGTGCACTGACCAAGATAACACCGCCTGCTCGCTCAAACGTGACCAAACCCTGCTTCTTCCTTGCATTGTTTATACACACACGCTAAGGATGAAAATGGACACATGGGCTCACAAGAACAACAAACAGGTCTCGTCCCGAGGAACAGAAGGTAGGCTTGTACAGTGAAAATGATGATGGGTGACTGTCAGACTTGTTTACACTGAAGGAAGGATTGGTGGAGTGGGAAAGAGTGTCTTGCGTGTGGTTACATGGGTACAACGGCTATTTTAGAGAGGAGTGGATTGGGTGGCCACGTGGGGAGGAAGTGCAAAACTTGGGTGGTTATTTGGTGGCGAAATCCGTCAGTTCAGTTGGAGAAACTGAAATTGCGATAGGGTTTTAAAACAAGGGAGGATGGGGAGAAGCAGATTGGCTCGAATGAAAGAAGAGGCGTGAGTATTGAAAGGCAGGAAGGAAAATGGGTCACGGTGGAAGAGAGTCTTGCGCATGGTTTTGAAGAGGAGACCATCGTTGTTTGGAGGGGAGAGAGGGCCGTGGACACGACTGAGGGTGGGAGCTGGACTGCGGGTTCGGTGGATGGCCAGAGTACGGTTCGGCGGCAGGTGGAGGTGGTGTCGGCTGGCAGCGAGTGTGGCGGAGGATGGGCGCAGGTGGGTGACGGTGTGGGAAGATGGTTGCTTGCAAACGTAGCAGTGGAGAGGCCAACTGACGAAGTGGAGGGGAGTACAAGTGAATATTTAGAGGAGGAGGAATGTGGTGTAAAGAGTAAATACGAAAAGAACAGAAATGGGAAGGCTAAAGGAAATAACTGTTTAAGAGAGGAAGGCGGTGGAGAAAAACCACACGTGGTGAGATATTTCCACCTAGCGGACAGCTGTCTCCCATGCAACAATTCTTTCAAGTTGAGCAACTTTGAACGGTGTATACAATTACAAATCCTCTATGTATTTGCTTGATACTCAAAAGAGTATTTTACTCTAGACATACCCTAAAATAAGCGTAGACAAAACAACGGTTCGAGCGCACGTACTCGTTTATTGATTACGAATGGCAACTTAACTAAATAAAGTCGTATAAGACTATGTGTATAGATCTCAAATAATTATAAAACAAACCGGTTAATTGATTCTGTAAAGTGTCTCAAGGACCACGGTTACCCCAAAATACGTTTGAAAAATATATGTTTATTTTACAAATTAAAAATTATAGAAAAATTCTATAAAATATTTTAGGACTGCGCGTACAGAAACTGAACAATTATTTTAAACCGATATTTAATTATAATTTAATTTCAGATCACTTATCGTTTTAGCAACTATATTATCAACCATTTGACCATTTGATCAAGGAAGAACAGTTTTGCAACAACATTGTGTTAACAAAAAAAATAAATTCAACTATTTTTAAAATATTATTATTGCCTCAAAGTTTATATTTAACCCAAGAGAATTTTAAAATTCAAATACTTGACACTCTTTATTACATTACATTTATGTAACATTTTTAAATCTTTATAATCAAAGTTTATTTGTATTACCTTAAATAACATCTTTAATTATTCGACAAAACGTTTGTAATTTCACTGAAGGGTTCACTCAAAGTTGTTTTAATTAGAAAAAAAAAATCCCAAATATAAATATTTATTTCAACGTTAAATCTAAAAAAAAAAAATCATTCTTATGAAATCTTTTTAAAATTATCCTTTACCAAATTTCATATTTTACAAACCAATATTATCAAAATTAGAAAATATCATTACTTAAACATAATTCTTATAAATAAAATTTAAAATAAGTTTTCTTATACAAAAATCATATTAAATAAAGAATAATACTTATACAAAGTAAAATTCATATTCAAACCTTATAAAAATCAATTTATATTCAGAAAATCCATTTTTTTTTAATAAAAATCCAAGTCAAACTTAGTAAAAATTATGGGATGTTACATTCACCCCCCCTTAGAAACTTTTCGTCCTCGAAAAGGAAGTCGGTAAATTTAAACTCCTTTACAAATTTTAAATTCCAGTTTCTCTCTTAACGTATCTGAAATGTAATGGTCACAACCAAGGCTCATATCATCCTCAAGGTACTCTATCTAATTCTTACTAAAGGTAGAGTCTAAGGAGACTTCTATAATCTCGTGATTACTAGGGTCGTCACCGGTCTTGTTTTTAATCAAATTTTCTGAGTTAGACTCAGAGCTGCTACCACTACCACTAAGGAGAAACTAGGATAGATACTGTCTAGTACTTAGAGGTATATGACCCTAAGGAAATCTTAAAGTTTGGAAATTATCATTCTAACTTACTCTTACGGAATCTATGGTTTCCCTATCAATTATAAGACTAAGTGCTTAACTTGGAAATTTAAATCCAAGTTCTCAATTAATTTTTCTCTAATCATTCAAATAACATCTTGGCTAAATTCAGTATTAGAAATTCTATTGCTCTCAATACATATTCAAGTTCAATTTAAGAGGTAATTCAAAATACTGGTTTCAAATCTAAATTAATTCACTTGTCCATGGCCTTATCAGACCAGGGCAAAAGGAAGAATTCAGAAATAAAGTTGGACAGTTAATATTTCAAGCATGACAATTCGAGGTGATATCCAAAAGATGATAATGGGTCGAGCAAAACCCAGCGACAAGGAAAGAGATAGAATTATATTTCCGAAATACCCATTCTATTTCAATCTTTTTTTTCCAATCGTTTCCAGTATAATCTCATATTAACCTATTTATAAGTTAAATTTGTACTCATTTAAATATTTCATATTTAAGTTGTCATATTCACATAATCGAATAACACTTTTTCTAAATCCACTTTAAAATTCAAAATATATATAACTCTTTTTCATTCTTGTTTAAATATCAAATCTTGCTTAGAAAGTTTTCTTACTCAACTAGCCAGAAAATCTCTTAAAATAGTTTTATACCATCACGCTTCCTCTGCGCACTCTGATTATGTGTACACATGTTCAAGCTAGGGTTGTTTCAAATATTACCCTAACATTTTCAGAACTCACATCTTCCAACTTAATACTTCGAAGATCCAAATTCATAAATCTTCGAATGTTTGTTACGATTTAGATTAACCCCCCTTTATCTCATTCTTAAGTTAAAATCATTCCTTTAAACAATTTCTTAACTTAAATCTAAATCCTCTTCAGATTCCTTAAGGGGTGGTATTGATATAATTTCTTAATGAATTTTCGTGTTCTTTCAAATTCTTAAGTATAGTTTACTTCTACAATATCCCTTTTTGTGATTATCAAAATAATTGGTTTTTCATCTATATTATATTCCTTTAATATCAAAATGGTTCAAGTATTCCTCGACGTCTTAATCGAAACCATATAGTCATCCCACTTTCGAAACTCGAAAATAAAAATTTGTGATGTCGCGATCATCAAAAGAATTATCCTCAAGCGACTAGAGTGTGACCCTACATCTACCTAGTATATATTGGACTTCGTATATACGTTGATCAGACGTATATTCAAAATTCTTATATACTCGATAGTCCAGTTGTGACGTCGAATAAAATACTCGAAATCCTTATTTCCAATTATATTTCAAAACATATTTCAAATAATCATCGTTTTCAAAATGATTTACTTGTTCAAAAATACTTTATATAGGTTTCAAAAATACGCTCTCTCGTCATAATATTCCAAAATCTCATTCTAGGGTATTTCTAACCCTATCTCTAATGAGATAATATAACTCTGAGGAGTCTTATCTTTCATTCAAAGTATATACGTACCCCATAGCTTTGTATAACCAAAGCTCTGATACCAACTGTAACGACCCGCCTTTTTGCCCGGTTCTTGCCGGTAATTAAACCAACTTAAACCGTTCAGAAGGACGAATTGTTATGGGTACATACATACATTGAACAAAATAACAGAACTTTCCATTGAATAAACCAATATTACATCAGAGTTACATGAATATCAGAGTTACAACATAAACGTATACATCGGAAGGAAGAAAATATTCTCTTAGCGGAAGAACCTTATGATACAGTGGAAGCTCCAAGCTCTAGCGTTGACTTCAACTCTGGAAGCGCTCTGAATCCTGCTCCAACGATCTATAACTGCAAAACTAAACTACTGGCTGCCCGTGTGGAAATTAATGGGCACCCAGAGTTTAGAAAGGAACAATAACTCCAGGTCAGTCGTGGGACTGGTGTGAGAACTCAAAACAGTTTGATTCATTTTAAAGTTGGGAAATTCACTGGATCACGCCGCTAACGCGGAACGGATTTACTCCATGTGAATACCCGTGCATATAAATACGCCATGTCTTTTGAAAATGAAGCTATCATAAGCTCGTCCCACATCACACAATGCAAGCGCACACCAGATGGGCGAGGTTTATCTTATGACAACCAAATATGCTTTCATACGTAAAATCCTCTTCAATACCAATATATATATAGTGGTGGAAAACATTTCGCAAGTAAATGTATTAATCCTAGACAGCATATACCCCATAATATATGTTGCCATATATATATACAATCAAAATCGTATGGCTCGCATAAGAAATTTGGGTTTCCAACTTGATGATTCCTGGCACGAAAGATCAATCAGGGATACAAAACGAAGTGCCTCAACGGCTTTTTCGACCATACGCGGACACCGAATACACATCGTCAGGGCAGATCAACGGTTTTCGACCAGACACGGCCCCCCGAACATACCCAACTTCCCCAGGTTCATAAGTGGTTTCCCACTGCTACACAGCTTCATCATCAATTCATATATAAGTATAAAACCTAACCGCCAGTTTCTCATCAATCCGGGGTGTGAGGTTTGTTGATGTCATATCATACGCAAAGCGATGCTTCGATAAGCCATTCTTTGATCGTCACTAGCTCGTCTCATAACTTGGGTATGCCACATTGACAATCCACGACATATCACTGATTCTTATCAATGCATACCCTCTAAGCTCAGATGACTTAGAGACAAGGATAATATATTGCCACAAATCCGATGTACATTAACGGAATCAGTGCTATGCGGTAAATTTCAATGTCAGACACACCATCCATTAAGTCCGTTCTGGGTCTGAACGGAACAAGAGCCCGAAAATACTTAAATATGTTCAGGTCTCATGCAACTCATACCTAGTATTGGGTGGCCTACCCAACCGAGACATTAATCAACAATCAATCTAAACAATTCAAATATTCCCGGTCTTCATTCGTCGTTTACCAAGTCTTAAATAACGTCGTATTACTACTTGGAATGGTTTCCGAACATATATTCGATCCCGGTCTTTCCAAGTAACAAGCGTACTTTAAACAGTAGCTATGGTTTACACAGGCTTTTCGATTCAAATCTCCTCCCAAACAGTTATCGATTCATTTATGACTCAAGATTTGAATTACTTTAATCATCTTAAATTCTTCTCTGAAATCAAAGAGTATACCTTCGCTTCAATTTCTTACTTTTAAATTTCTTGAATCAAAGATTTGATTAAATCCCCAATTACAATATGAATTTCCACCCTTCAATCTCATCGGGTTTCAAGAATGATATTATTGAAGATACAATTCACGACAAAACCCAAATCAATCGATATTGGATCATAAATTACACAGAAAATTTATCCACTTATGTTTGATATAAATCCTCATAATCAACGAATACCATAAGTGGAATAACGATATAATAATATCTTCCGAATTCCCCAGATAGTATTCATTTACACCATGAAATTTTATACCAAATATCGAAGATTATTTCTATCTAACTCATTTCAATCAGGTGGAAAACCCATATCTTAATTAAAAGATTTATCCAATTCTTCGACATTAGATCTGGCCAGAAATACCATCGACTTATCTTCAATATTAAACTCCGTATCCAACTCATATTATAAGTGGAATAATGGTGAATTACCTTTTTAAATTCCTCAGATAATATGAATTTTCATCCACCGAGTTAATATCAAACATCCGAAGATTTATCTCCAACCATATCCAAATTTTACAATTGGAAACCCATTTCAATTACATATAAATATTCCCAATACTTTAATAAATCTTCAAACTATTTTTATAGTCAACAAATAGTTCACTCTTATAACAACATTTGGGAGTGTTCCCACAAACATTATTGTTAAAATATCTATTTAAATCAAATAGAAAAAAAAAATTATTCGAAATTCAAATATTTCAAAATTTCTATTCGCCTTTCAAATTGATAAATCATAAATTTCTCCAATTTAATAACTTGTTTCATTCGACTTCCGTTATGATCGGCAACACACGTATTTCAAATTTGTTTGTGTATCACATGAAAATCATGTATCAAAAATCGAAATTTTTCTTTCTATTCAAATGTTATTATTCTTAGAAATCCAACGCGTCTTATTTCAAGTCAACCCAATTTAAAACCATATATATAAATTATTCAAATCCTTTTTCAAACTTGATTTATATCTCTAAATCATTTGAAATAATTCCAAACTATATTTCAAACTTGATTTCAAATTTACCATCCCGTTTGTCGGACCAGTAAGGGATAGCCAGGGAGAGCAGGAAACTGAATTTCCAAACCCAAGCCTAGACACTATCCTCTATATTATCCTAGAATGTTCTGGTGTCTATATATTATCATATTATATTTCAAAACATGTAAAAACCATATTCAAAATTTTAAACTCTTGTTTTAAAATAACTGAACGTGAAAATATTTAATATTAGAAAATCAAACTTCATTATATGGAAGGGGAATAAAATCGATGACCTGTATAATCCCATAACCATGGTATTGTGTGTGCATCATACAAACAGAATAAATCAACCATATACATCATATGATAATGAGTTATCGTTATCATCAACAACAAACAATTCAGTTGGGCACAAGCGTTACTATCGATAACTCTTTCCAGTGTTAAGTGTATGATCAAATTCATGAACAACCATTCAAACATCAACATCCATCGCACATTAATCATCAACTAATTATAATTAATTTCAGCTAATTATAATTAACTAATTTTAAATAAATAATTTAAAATTAGAAGTTCTCACCAACAGCTCTCCATATTGATTGCGAATAAATCGACTGACGACGCTACCTCCTCACGCGCTGCTTCTTTGTAACATGTGCTTACTTTATACCTATCTTGACTCGCGCCACTTCTTCCTACTATCCTACACCATAGTCCGAACAAACTGCCTTGTACTGCCTCCTAACATGTTCAAATAGTGTAGTATGATCATGAACAAAATAAGCCCAAGATAGTTTTATTTCATATCAGTACATCTCCTCCCATTCTCAGCCAACCCAAACATTATCAAAAATGTTAAACTCCCCTTGTTTCGTGCACTGACCAAGATAACACCGCCTGCTCGCTCAAACGTGACCAAACCCTGCTTCTTCCTTGCATTGTTTATACACACACGCTAAGGATGAAAATGGACACATGGGCTCACAAGAACAACAAACAGGTCTCGTCCCGAGGAACAGAAGGTAGGCTTGTACAGTGAAAATGATGATGGGTGACTGTCAGACTTGTTTACACTGAAGGAAGGATTGGTGGAGTGGGAAAGAGTGTCTTGCGTGTGGTTACATGGGTACAACGGCTATTTTAGAGAGGAGTGGATTGGGTGGCCACGTGGGGAGGAAGTGCAAAACTTGGGTGGTTATTTGGTGGCGAAATCCGTCAGTTCAGTTGGAGAAACTGAAATTGCGATAGGGTTTTAAAACAAGGGAGGATGGGGAGAAGCAGATTGGCTCGAATGAAAGAAGAGGCGTGAGTATTGAAAGGCAGGAAGGAAAATGGGTCACGGTGGAAGAGAGTCTTGCGCATGGTTTTGAAGAGGAGACCATCGTTGTTTGGAGGGGAGAGAGGGCCGTGGACACGACTGAGGGTGGGAGCTGGACTGCGGGTTCGGTGGATGGCCAGAGTACGGTTCGGCGGCAGGTGGAGGTGGTGTCGGCTGGCAGCGAGTGTGGCGGAGGATGGGCGCAGGTGGGTGACGGTGTGGGAAGATGGTTGCTTGCAAACGTAGCAGTGGAGAGGCCAACTGACGAAGTGGAGGGGAGTACAAGTGAATATTTAGAGGAGGAGGAATGTGGTGTAAAGAGTAAATACGAAAAGAACAGAAATGGGAAGGCTAAAGGAAATAACTGTTTAAGAGAGGAAGGCGGTGGAGAAAAACCACACGTGGTGAGATATTTCCACCTAGCGGACAGCTGTCTCCCATGCAACAATTCTTTCAAGTTGAGCAACTTTGAACGGTGTATACAATTACAAATCCTCTATGTATTTGCTTGATACTCAAAAGAGTATTTTACTCTAGACATACCCTAAAATAAGCGTAGACAAAACAACGGTTCGAGCGCACGTACTCGTTTATTGATTACGAATGGCAACTTAACTAAATAAAGTCGTATAAGACTATGTGTATAGATCTCAAATAATTATAAAACAAACCGGTTAATTGATTCTGTAAAGTGTTTCAAGGACCACGGTTACCCCAAAATACGTTTGAAAAATATATGTTTATTTTACAAATTAAAAATTATAGAAAAATTCTATAAAATATTTTAGGACTGCGCGTACAGAAACTGAACAATTATTTTAAACCGATATTTAATTATAATTTAATTTCAGATCACTTATCGTTTTAGCAACTATATTATCAACCATTTGACCATTTGATCAAGGAAGAACAGTTTTGCAACAACATTGTGTTAACAAAAAAAATAAATTCAACTATTTTTAAAATATTATTATTGCCTCAAAGTTTATATTTAACCCAAGAGAATTTTAAAATTCAAATACTTGACACTCTTTATTACATTACATTTATGTAACATTTTTAAATCTTTATAATCAAAGTTTATTTGTATTACCTTAAATAACATCTTTAATTATTCGACAAAACGTTTGTAATTTCACTGAAGGGTTCACTCAAAGTTGTTTTAATTAGAAAAAAAAAATCCCAAATATAAATATTTATTTCAACGTTAAATCTAAAAAAAAAAATCATTCTTATGAAATCTTTTTAAAATTATCCTTTACCAAATTTCATATTTTACAAACCAATATTATCAAAATTAGAAAATATCATTACTTAAACATAATTCTTATAAATAAAATTTAAAATAAGTTTTCTTATACAAAAATCATATTAAATAAAGAATAATACTTATACAAAGTAAAATTCATATTCAAACCTTATAAAAATCAATTTATATTCAGAAAATCCAATTTTTTTTTAATAAAAATCCAAGTCAAACTTAGTAAAAATTATGGGATGTTACACAAAGAAGAGGGAATTACTATAATATATCCAGTATTTGTCGCATATATTTTAAGTCTGTTGTCTGCTACTTTACATTAAAACTAGTTGGCTTGTAATAAAAATTATTCCCTTATTCGCCTGAACTTAGCATATTCATAGCCAAAATGTGATCAGGTTTCCAAATACTTTAGCTTGCATTTTGCCTTTCTCATCTCTAACTTTTACTGTTGCAAATTGTTGGTTTCGAAATATGCAATGCACGTAAGCTTATGGGTGGAAGACTAAGGAGTTATGGTTTTTCATGTCTACTTTTTTATTTTTGAAACCATGTCTGAACTTATTTACTCAGTTTAGTTAGAATATCAACTATGTAAGAATATCAATTATGTAAGACCATACTTATTGTCTTTTATAATCAAATATGATTTTTCTATTAGATTTTTTTTAACCTTTATAGATGTAGTATTTTTATTTTATTTTAAAGATTTACTGTTGTAATTCCAGTAATGTGTAGAATTCAGATAAGAGACGATTTATAGTGCACTACAAAAGGGATGACATAGCAAAAATCATGTGCTATATATTATACTAAACATATTAATAATGGAAAAAAACTGCTATAGAAAATGATAGAGAATCATCAATACGCTATAAGAAATAATAGATAGTACGGAGAAAGAGCTATGTAAAATAATAAACAGCCATGTAAACTTTTTATAGCCTTCAATACGTGTTATGAAAAAAAATTATGCTATAAAAGGAAGTTTAAATTTTACTAATTGGCATGGGTAAAACGCTATGAAAAGTTTTTATAGTGGTGTATGTATGTTATAAAATGTGTGATACAATAGCGGTTTATAAAGTGCTATGAGAAGTTGGAGGGCTATTATAACATGTCGTTATATAGCGGTGTCATTAATGCTATGTAAAGATATTATAGCATTTTTCACGTGTTATTAAAAGACATTTCTGTTGTAGTGATTCTTGAATTAGAATTTCAAATTATACAACGATAGTTAATTTACTTTATTTATAAATACCATTTATAAATTTCACTTCATGGTTTAAATATTAAAACAAGCTTTGATTTCAAATTTCCATTTGGAAATCCAATTTCCACTTCAGAAAATAATCCTTCCTTTTTAAATTCATACTTGAATGAAAAATGTTAATATTATCAAATGATAATATGTCTTTCCATTTATAAACACCGTTTATAAATTCAACTACTTGTTTTCATTATTAAAAACAAGTTAATATTTTTCAATTTATTTGAAATTCCATTTCTAATTCGAAAATTAAATTTTCCCTTTTCAAATCTAAAAATCCCTTTGTACAATATTTTTTTAAATATCAGTAGCTAGGGCCAGTGATGTTCAAACATTCAAAACACACAAATTTCAAATCGCGGGTTTATAACACATAATATATGATTATATATATGCAAACAAACAATAATAAATTTAGAGGAATCCAGCTTGTTTTCCTGCATTCACAGATGTCAAACAACATAAATAATACCAATCCTGCTTCGAGGAAGGATATCACAGTATAAAATGTCATCCACTAATATATCATGGGGCGATAGGGTCATCCGCTAATGATACTGCGAGCATCCGCTAATGGTACTGCTGGAAATATCCAATATATATAATAATAGCCACAATCACTAAGCCTAATATAACTAATATATATAATAATCAAGATTGGTAAACAATATATAATGCAACCAAGCAGCCAACAATTTATTTTAAATGATAAAAATAAATTTTTAAGTGAGATTTACTCACATTGATTTTTATTTGTAGAATATCTTGATGAATCTCGCAATGTCCCAGCTATGAATCAACTCGAATAAATATTTCTTGTACCTTATCATCTTGCGACAAACTCGATCAACTAAGAAGTATACCTCCGAACAGCTCCAAAAATATTTCCTAATCCACTTCTACATTTACTCGAACACCGTACAGATAACACTACAAAATCCTCCATAGCAAATTCCCTGCTATAGATGCACCACCAGATTTGTCCAATCATCACTGCACTGATTCAACCATTAGCCCATAATGTCCACACCAGCTTCTCCTATAACTAGGCAACCTCTAGCTTCATTAACACCACGCTTGAGCTCCAAATTCTCAAAACACAGACGAATACTCCAGTTCATCATCAGGTCATCCATCGCACTGTGCCAGACTACTCCCTTCAAAAGTTCTCTTTTTTTCCACCTCCTGACTTTGCCAATATCACAGATCAACTTACCCAAATAAATTGAACCATCTGCCTCCTATACTCACAGTTTCAACCCATGGTCTTCTCAAATCGTAGTGAACAATAACTTCAACTCATACGATCAAAACACTTCCCAATTTACAGATCAAAACCATCGGCCCCTCCTCAAAAAAACACGATGCCTCAAGAGATCGCTCCCTTCAACAAGAACACAAATTCCAATCCTTGAATTGCAACCAACATTGAACCCTCCGAGTTTGATTTCAACAGAACACCTCGTGTCGACCATCACTCCCCCCCCCCCCCCCCCAAAAAAATTACGACTATAGCTGTTTCCTTTTTTCGTTCAAACTCCCCCCAATTACGTCGTCTCATGATAGAAATTTTCCCATCGCGCCTCATCGAGCCGAGGCCTTCCATCGCGCGTGAGTTTCTATAACTCATGAATCTTGCTCCATATGTTGATTCGAAATCAATTTCGATTTCCTTTTTTTTTTATAAACGACATGATTTCGATTTGAAGAAATGAAATTGGGAAAAATAAGCAGGCTCGATTTTGTTTCGGGGATTTGAGAATGGGGAAAAAAAAATATTATTGGGTGGTTTATATAGATGCAAATGGTAGGCAAATCGTACGAGGGCATTAAAATGTTGTTTCTCTGATATTGAAGGGAAGGAACATTTTGTACGCGAATTAAAAGAAGGTAGATAGGTCT
The DNA here is from genome assembly GCA_030737875.1 of Allium sativum. Taxonomy (NCBI): domain Eukaryota; kingdom Viridiplantae; phylum Streptophyta; class Magnoliopsida; order Asparagales; family Amaryllidaceae; genus Allium; species Allium sativum. Next base: position 469,112,877 of record CM060913.1, on the reverse strand, counting down.
GTTGTTTTAAAGAAGATAGGTCGGCTTATTATATTTTTGGATATAGTTTTTATTTGATTTTTATTACTTTATTTTATTTTAATTTGGAATAAGGTGACTTGGTTTGAAATATATTGTATTCCGAACCTTAAATTAAACGTAGCGACCGACAGTTTCAGACTATAATGTTATTCTAAACTCCATGGAACCAATTCTAAATTTTAATTCAACTACATAGAGGAGATACAAATTAAATTAACAATTTAAGTTAAATTCGATTTAAATATAAATCGATTTCAAACCATTAAATTCATCGATAATAAATAACTATTGTCGTTCTAATGCAAATGAAATTTATATAAATCTATAGAATTGTTTGGATTAAATTTTAAAATCTGAATTAAATTATTTATCGTTTCCATATTACGATAATACAATATGTTTGAAATTAAATCATATATCGATTATTAAATCAATAAATTCCATATTAATATTCATTTATATTTCTAAATCAATATTTAAAATAAATTTAAATGTTCAATATTAAATAGCTAAAAATTCGGGACGTTACATAAGACCCCAGAGGTCACATTCTAGGTGCAGAATTCTCATTCTACAATCTTGTATTCTCTTCTTCAAGAGCAAACCCTAATTTCTCAATCCAATTGGGGATTTCCTCAATTCTTGTAATATACTCAAAATAAATAAAAGGAGAAGTCCATGACTTAAATATTTCTCGATTCAATAATCATATTTTGTTTGTCATGATTAAATAAGTAGTTAACATTAACCTTCTTCGGGAAAGGGTTAATCACAATCAACTCGAGGGAGGAAAGACTTTGGATTAAACCAAAGGATTTCCTCCTTCGACTTTGCTATATGTGACTTAACTCTTTCATAATGAGCCTAATGGAGCGAAACACATGGCGGGAACCAGTTGTAACCTTATGGCTTGATAACTAACACAACCAAGGCCTTTTGTGGGCTAGTTCGATGTGGAAGTATCACCTAAGTCGACAAACACTATGAAGTGTTAATGACCTAACTATTGTGAAACATTAGGCTATTTCCTCTCATCACATTATATGTTATTTTATCCTGAATCTAAGGATGATTAGTGCGACAAGGTATTTAACCATCCCAAACTCGTAACGCCCTCATCCCAAGGCAATTATCGAATTTATAGTCTCGCAAGCGTGATACTCACCTCTTGGAAGGAAGAGTAACTAGTCTTCGGACTTAAGATCTTAATGCCTAGGAAATGGCGGATCAAGTTAAGCCTGTTGAGATTAAGTCGTATTCTAATGTCTATTAGAATAATTATCTAATAAGCTTCAACACATATCCATTGTTAGGCCTATTTCCTGTGTTGACAAAATATATCGTTAACGAATACTTAAACAGACTAACGTTACTTAGGTTAAACAGTTCATGTTTGTACAATATGAAAACAAGTAACATCCAAAATATTTGAGGAATCCTATAGGATTCCTCTAACCTGTTCACCTTGCATCACAGCTCATAGTATCATTTCCTATATGCATATGGAATATAAATTCTCATGCGATTCATTTAAGATAGCGGAAATATAAATATCGACAATCATCAACAAAGCAATAATCATCCAAAGCATCCAAACACACAATTTATACTAACAACAATGAATATTATAATATGAAATAATCTATTAAATAATAGTAAAACAGAACCTTTTAATGTTCTCTCATTAATTCTGGAAGTGTTCTCTCTTCTCCTTAATTCTCTATAGATATTTTATTTTCAAATTAGTTAATCATTTTACACTTATTTACTATTTCTCTCACATTCTATTTTTTTTTGTCATTTTACATTCTGATATGGACATTTCAAAATGTACACAATCATTTATTAACAGTTAGCCCCTAACATTTTACATTTAAGCCCTCATATTTAAATTAATTACAAAATACAAAATTTAAGTAATTTAAATAAATTTATTTAGTAATGTATCTTTTAAATAGTATAATTGACAAAATTATGTTATTGGCTCTAAATATTGATACTAAATTTTTTTTCTTTAATCATTTAAGTCTTTTTCAATTCTTTCCTAACATTTTACATTTAGTACCATATTTTAGTATTAACTACATAAGATTAAAACTATTTAATTAACTTTAGCAAACTATTATTTGTTGATTCGCCTAATAAATCACATCAAGTTTAACCATATTCATATTAACAAAAAAAACAAATATATAAACATGTCAATCACATAACATAAATTATATACATAATTAACTATTACAAGTTCAAGGTTGAACTCATTTACATCAATATATTTAGCGTGTACTGCATTATAATATTAATGTCGAACGCCTACATTTTAAAATATGTTTAGTCATTTACAAAACACTTCACAATATCATTTAACATTGTACATCTAAGACAATATGTTTAAATTAATTATGAAATTTTGAATTTAATAAATGAATTCAATCAATTAATTGTTGTTAATTCATCTAATTAACGCTAAGTGTGGTGTTTTAAAATGTACACCATGTTCATATAAAAAAATGACAAAATCAGTTTTTCTTTCAAATATAAAGTTAGATAAGTTACACAGATTAAATAATAAATGTAAACAATAATAAAAAATTAATACGTTATACACTTATCTCAATAGATTTATCATAAATTGAAGAAAGCAATTTCCACTTTAAGTACCTCCATTTTAACATTTATATAATTATTTACCAAACTTCCTCAATTCTTCCATGATATTTTATATTTCATTCTATATGTTTAAACTACTTAATAAATCTTAAATTATATTTATGTAATAATCCTTAGAGAGTGTATAGTCCATTTTTATAATTGATCTTAAATGTATACGTCAATTTTACTATATGTATTTATATTAGAAAAGGTTGTTTTCCATGCAACTATAAAGATTTATAAATCACATAACATGAACTATTTTTATCTACAATAATGACAAGGTTAATTTTTAAATTAGTTACGATTCATTTATGTAAAGAATTTATCATATATTATAAAATTATGTTTGAACATCAATAATACCACAATGAATTTATACATCTTTTGCCGAAAAAAATCAAGTTTTCTTCCTATGCTATACAATTAAACTAACTTCATAATTTTATGTTTAACTTATATAAATAAATTATGTTAAATAATACTTGCTAATTCATCTAATAGATTACTAACATACATTAGTTTCAACATGTATATATATATATTAACAAAAACAAATAAAAAAAATCTCGAATACACATAAATATATATTATTTATGTAAGCTATAAAACATAAACATAAAAACAATAATAATAAATTTGATTAATAGTTTGTGTATTTCACATTAAACTTTATCATATATAGCATAACAAGGTTCTCTTTTTAACATTAAAATAGTAAATAACATTTTTAATAATATTATCGTGTGCAACACATGGGTTACATACTAGTAATATTCGGAAGTATTCCGGAAAGAGTGAGGGTTAACTTGCATTCAATTTTGATTAACGATTTCATGCCGATTTATTTAATTTCAAAGGCACGTTTCAAATTAAATAAAATCCCAATGAGCTCAAAATCACTCCAATCTTATTCCTACGCATAGTATTCGTCAATGCACTAACACACTTTGTTTCGCCTCAATCTGATATCGTATGAACAAGTTATGCATTTCATAAGTTTGAATTCATTTTTATATAATTAAAAACAAAATTAGTAACTTAATTACCATAATTAAGTAACTAATCCTTCTCCCTCATTTCATAATTCCCGCATCTCACTCCAGTAAAATATACACACCCAATGGACCCATGCTTTGACCTCCAACTCGCTTCACCTCAATTATCTATCCATGTCGCAATCATGATCGCTCCACTCAGCGCCTAAATCTCCACCCGATGGCCATCATGAACTTTGCCTCGGTCCTCCACCCTAGTTCGCGACATGCTTTCGTAAATTGACCTAATTGCGGTAGCTTTTCACTATAAGTCACTGGAGCATCACTCGCAATCACCATTCGATGCGACCTGCCTCCCCAAACTCGCCTACATCGTTGAATAGACATCCGACACCCCTTGGCGTTTTCTGTCCTCAACCCTACCTCGACAGTGTTAGGCTCGAACATTGCTAAACTGCATCGCATCAAAAACTAAGGCTACAGAAGTGAAGCCCTCACTTGTAGAAGTCCAGCCGATGCGAAAATACTTTATTTCATGAACCATAGCTCGTTATTAAATTTGTTAAAGAATATGATAGTGGTAGCTTGTTATGAATGAGAGGAAGAATAATCATTAGGTTATCAGGAGGGGAGATGTTATCTATAGGCGGAATCTTAGATATTTTCTTATATTATATTCATTTAATTTTCCATTGAGCTGTGAAGCTCGCATGAGCACATGTTCCATCTAATCATCATGAACCTTGATATTTAGCTATATTTTAATATTCCGGACTCGATGAAACTAGTTTCGATCGAAATCCGAGATTATTTGCAAATGCACTATTTTAATTTCAAACCATATATCGATACGTGTTTATATCGCGCATGATCACAAAACAACTTTGATTGACTCAAAACTTGAAATCTTATAATAGTTAACCATTACGAATTCTATAAATTTGGCTTCGTTGAAATCCGACGTCGTTTGAAAATTGACTATTTTCATGTTCTAAATCAAATCGATAAAGTATAAATCAATTTCAAAACAATCAAATGCATTGATAATAAATTGTTATTATCGTATATATAATCAAATAGAATTTATATAGCTTGAAACTAATCTTAACTTAATTTTAAAATTCAAAATTTTAATTTAATTCAACATCCAAATTCTCATTTAAATAAACTCTAAGTCATTAACTCTTAAAATAAATAATTTTAAATATTTAAATTAATTAAATATTTATTATTAAAAATGTAGGTCGTTACATACATGTAAAGTGTAATAACCCGGAAAATCTGAACTAATTTAAAATTTTTATTTTGGCCCTTTTAGTGAATTCTGAATATTTAAAATGATTTATTTTAAATAATAACAACGAGAAATTTATTTTGAATAGAATTAGAACATATATATTTACTTGAATCGACGTTAGAATATAAATATTTATTTTTAACTATAAAAGGAATTGAAAATGGCACGGTAGTTTGAAAATTCAATTTCAAATGAACGTACAGGATTCAAAATAAACCGGATTTTAGCGAAACCAAAAATATTTGAACCTTTTTGAAAATATCTTTCCAATGAATCCGAAAAATTGAAATTTCATAGCGAGAATAAAAAGTTATGCCCAGTTGAAAATCCAGAATAGTCGCTATGGAAAATATAGCCCTTAAAAATGGAAATTTTGCAAACGACCTCCGTTTTCGACGAAACCAATTTTGTTGGATCCAGGATGTCAAATTATTGCTAGATTCCAAAATACATAATTTTTGGGGTCAATATGTGAGCGAGGCACAGGAAAACGTGTTTGAACAGTTTCAGTCAATTTGGATCGACCAGAAAATGGCCATTTTTCAAACGGTCTTCAAATTTGACGAAATTAGTTTTGTTAGGATCGTATTGTCAATACGAAGCTAGAAATAATTTTTCAGGAATTTTTAGAGTTAATATGTGACCCCGGTAAATTGAAATATGCGTTCAAATTCAATATATAGATTTATATTTTGATTTTAGGGAAAACTGATTGAAACAACTGAATGGACTTGCAATACATATCCCATTGTGTGCGAAATGGGGGTAATTAGCTAGAGGTGACAGTCGGTGGGCTCGATTTGAAGTTTGAATGAAAGGTTAACACTTAAGAGAATAAAAAAATATATGTTTTGACATAAATACCCCCCCCCCCCTTCTCTTTTATTTCCCCTAAACCTAAATCGCGCCCCAATTCTTCTGAGCCCGACGTTCACCCAAATCGCCGCCCCTCTCCCTGGCGGATCGTCGGTGCCGCATAGCCTCGCCCCACCCCAGTCGCCTTCTTCCTCCCTCCGCCTTCCCCACCACATCGATGCTCCGCCCCCTTCTCCTTCCACCGCGAGACCCCCCTCACCGCCGAGAAGCACCGGAACCAGTCGCCACCACCTGCGCCACTAAATCCGCCAACCTCCCACCAGCAACCCCACTTCCGGCGACCCCCTTCAGCCTTCGGCCACCCTCTGACGCTGCCAAACAACCTCCTCCCTCTTCGTTTGATTCATAGTGAGTTTTTATTTAGGTAATTTGGTTTCTTCTTTTTGTATGAATTAGCATTGTAAAGACTAGATTTTTATAGTATAAAAGATTAGATTTTTATAGTTTAAAAGAAAAGATGATATTTTTAAAATAAGAAAAGATTTGATTTTTTATTTAAATAACTTCGTTTGAAAAATGTGATTTTTATCCATTTAGCATTGTTATAAAAGTATGATTTTTATATTATAGAGAATATAAAAATATTATTTTTATATATGTAGTGAATTAAAAATATGATTTTTATATTATATAGATAATAAAAATATGATTTTTATATATGTAACGAAATAAAAATTTGATCTTTATATATATAGCGATAGGATAAAAATATGATTTTTATATATGAAGTGGTTTTCATTACATGAATCATTATTGAAAAATTCGATTTTTTTATATATGTTGTTTTGAAATAAAAATATGATATTTTATTCTGAAGAGGGCGTTATAGAAATATAATTTTTATGTGAGTAGCAGTATAAAAATAGCGATTTTTAAATATATGAACATCATATTAAAAATGTGATTTTAATACGAACAGCGTGGAGAAGACTACGTTGGAAGTACGGGCAAATCCAGACTATTCTGAATTTCAGAAATAAAATGGAGGAGTGGAACCCTCAGTGAGAACTTCTCACTTTTATTTTATTTTTCTTGTTAAAATATATACTAGGATGCAGACGGTGCTTAGCAGCACCCGACACCCGTCGTCCACAGACCATGGAAGACTTGTATATTTGTTTGTTTGTTTGTTGGTTTGTGTTGTGAAAATTGATTATGTGATAAAATGGAATAAATATTTTATAGTTAAAAATATAATTTTTAACGTGTATATAAAATAAATATTCATAAACAAATCGGACAATTTGTTTATGTACACATATTTGACTGATATTGATTGGGATGATAAATTTTACACATCGCCCAACTGCACAAACAAAATCTGTGTTTGATTTATTGAAACCCTACACGGGTATTGGGATGATATTGGACATACACTAATCCCAATATTTAATTGTATGTCAATCAATTGGTTGATAAGCTGTTATAAGCGTTAAATATTTATATTTGATGCTTATGCAGTGTACAATGCACTTTGGATGATGGTTGACTGTGTTTGATTGTTGTTGTGTACATGTGTGTATGAAATCCATATAAATCAAATTATATGGTAATTGACTGTTCTGATTCCAGTTCAGAAAGAAAGAATATTTTAATAACGAATATTTTAAAATAATATTCAGTAAAAGATCAAAATGTGATTTTGATGTCCGATTTGGGATGGACACGAATATATTTAAATATATAAAGCCATGTTGGTTAGATTGACGCCATTTTGACGTGAATGATATTTATATCGATTTTATTCATTCTTATAATGAATATCGAAAAGGAATTGATTTCAGAATCTAATGTTTTGAAAATAGTATCATTTATATATCGATGATATGGAATATTCAATTTTGATTTGAAATTGAATATGAAGTTGAAATCGTTTTGAAAACGAATTTTAAAAGATTTATAAAATACGTTTTAAAAAGGAAATCGATGAATTATATATAATACGTTATATATATATATATATAATGGCCCGAATAGAACGCGCCGCACTGCGGTAGTTCGCGAATTTCGACCATTAAATTCGAATGGATATTAAGGGAGATCCGACCGTCGGATTCTCCAAAAATGGAACCGTTGGGTTCGTATCGAAAAAAGATTTCTCACGAATATTAGAGATTTGAAATCTAACGGTTGGATATGGAATTATGTCCAAATCAAATTTGGAAAAGGTTGTTGTAAGTGCAGTTCGAGGGTCGTTTATGGAAATCGACTGTACGGGCCTCGATAAAATTATTAAAAATATTAATAATTAGTGTAAGATCATAAGAAATGATTTGGAAAGAATTAGGGGGGAAAATTCCATATTTGAGAAGATAACAATAGATTTTTATCGAAATGAACTAGTTTTGAACTAGAAGTATAATCCAATTATTTTTAAAATAAATAAATTGGATTTGAAATGGTTTTAAAAATAACCAGAATTCCCAATATATAAATTAGAAATGGATTTGAATCGAAATTGTCTTCGGAATATTTTGATGTTGGATTTCGTGATTATACAGATATTGTTATGGAAATTTGAAAGATATATTTATATCGTTATTTCCAATACGATATTTGTTGGTTGTGGTATTTGATATTGAATATAAGCTGATATATTTTTTATTCAGAGCCTTGTATTTAATATCAAATTGGATTTTGGGTTTGTCATGAATGGTATCTTTAATAATACTGTTCTTAAACCCAACGGAGTTAAGAAAATTAGAAACTGACAGGAGATTAGTTAAGTTGAATGGTTTCCTGGGTATTGATCTGATGTTGGTTTCAGCCTTCGGGGTTAATACTTGGGGAATTGTTTACTGGCTAATTTACGGTTAAAGACTGATGGAATGTGTATTGGGTTTGTTGTGAATTGTGTTTTAGCGACATTCATTCTTTAACCCGATTTACAGTAAAATGGGATTTGGAATTTATAAATCTTTTGTTAAGATTTAAAGGAGATTTTCCAAAGTAAAGTTTTCTAATTTAACATATTACATTGGAATTGAATGGAATTCGATTTGGTAATAATCGAAGTAAGCTTCTACAGAGGAAGGCGGTTAATATATATGGAATTTAAAAGGCCTTATCATTATTCCATTGATATTATCGGTTGGATATGGAAGTTTATATCAATTATATATATATATATATTGATTTGTTTTCCATGAAGATTCCATTGTTAATGGAATGTGATTTTGGGTTGTCGTGAATGGTATCTTTAATAATACTATTCTTAGACCCAACGGAGTAAAGAAAATCAGAAACTAATTAGAGATTAGTTAAGTTGAATGGTTTCCTGGGTATTGATCTGATGTTCGTTTCGACCTTCGGTTAATACTTAGGGAATTGTTCATTTGCTAATTTACGGTTAAAGGATGATGGAATGGAATGTGATTTTGGGTTTATCATTAACCGTGTTTTAAATGACATTGGTTCTTTAACCTAGTTAAAAGACAGGATATGATTTCCCAAGTTAAACAATCGTTAATATTGATTTTTGGGAAGATTAAAACCAAGTGGAGTTTAAACACATCTTTAATTAGATTGAAATGATATCCAAAGGAAGATTAAAGAATAAATTTAAAGAATTTATCTTTGATAAAATTAATGGGAATCTTTCCCAAAGTATAAGAATATTTGAATAAAGGAATATTCTGGATTGGAATGAGGTGTATGTTGTGTTTTTATAGCACTTGTTTATTATATACGCGAGTTATTCTGAAAGACCGGGTTTATCCCATTCTGAATAACTGATTAGATGATATGTCGAGGATGAAGACGGTGGTCGAAGACTGGAAGTCTTCACATCGTTTTGATGATTACTGATGTCTTGATTGGGCTGTACACCCAAGACAAGGTAATTAGTGGTGATCGTCCAGACGTACTTGGAGATCGACCGGATATGCGAGGGCCTCTCCCCTGTATTGGACATATGGGGGAGGAATAAGGTGCCTCCGGTTTCGTTCAGACCCAGAACGAACTTGTAAATGGATGTATGTCTGACATTGGATTTTATTCTGTGTTGATTGATTTCTATTAAATATATATCTGTTTGGCGGTGGAGAATTTATTCTCTTGCTTAACGCCCTTCTCTGAGACGTACGAGCTCAGAGATTATATATCGATAGATACCAGTAGCATGGCATGAACTACCTGTGTGGCATGCTGAAATGCAGTGATCAAGGCTTTTGTTGAAAAGAAAAGTCTTGTGGTCGATGATCAAAGCACGAATTTAATATAGCACAGCTTTGTGTAGCGTTAATTCGCGAGCCTCACACCCCGGTATGAACCAGAAACGGGAGAGGACGGCAGGGAGGTCATTGCGTTTCCTTCTAGATGGGAGTGGTGTCAGAGTTTTACTGGCCCTGACATTTTACTCATGTGGATGTTGCATATGTTCTTATTACTTGATGGATAGCGAGGCGCCTCGGATTGATTGGCTATTGCGGGAGCTGATGGAGTCGTTTGGCTCATTTACGCCCCATAGGGCAGGGAAACGCATGCTCAGGAATTATTAATTCACCATTGCACTTAGTGTGGACCGGCCCTGCATGTTGCCTAGGTACAGTTGCGACTGAGTCCTGAGGCTCGGGCTAGAGAGTCATGAAACGGTAGGATTGCGCCTTGCCTTGGTTCATGACGGAAATCCAACTTCTAATACGTGACATTTGCGGTTTTGATTGTAGAGCCTAGTATTGGCAACATGATATATGGTACCCATGCAGTCTAGGATTGATACATTTATATTTAAAGTTGTTTCATACACTATGCACTTATAATAGTATCAAATGATTTGTTTTAATGTACCAAGCATGTTTGGCTATTATAAGGGAAAACCTTATCCCCCGGCTTGTATTGCATTGTGTGATAGGACCTGGGTCTTATAATAGCTTCATTTTTCCAAAAAGCATTGCATTGTTTTGTTATATGCACTGGTACTCTTGGGAGGAAACCCGTTCTGTGTTATACGGCATGGTCCCTTGATATATCTGATTTGAAGTGTAAAGTTTTAAATAACTGTTTTAGTTCTCACACAAGTCACATGACTGACCTGGAGTTTATTGTTTTAACCTAAACTCTGGGTGCCCCTATTTTCCGCAAGGGTAGCCAGTAGTTTTGGTTTTGCAGATTTATATTCACAGGATCCTGGTTTACAGCTGGAATGATATTCGGAAAGCTCTGTATCTGTATATCACCTTTAGTTGTGTTTTGTATTATTTTCCGCTGCAGTAATGTATTTAAATCTCTGATATTTTATGATGTGTAATATTTATTCATACTCTGTATATTCTTGTACTCTGATGGAATTGTTGTAATAAGCAATGAAATGTTCTTCTGTTTGTGTTCTGATTCGCCTTGTCCTCAAAGTAATCCGGGCTTTCCTTTACAAGGAAGTTTCAGGTCGTGTCAGTTTGGTATCAGAGCTTTGGTTTACAGAGCTCGAGAGCAAGGCACATTAGAACCAAACGAAAGAATTCATCAGAGATTGGGTTAGTAATATCCAATAAGAATGACTCGTTAGAGATAGGATCAGTGGTATCCTAGGATGAGTCTGAAAAGTGATATTTTTTAAAATAAAAATGAAAACAAATTTTGTTTTGAAAATTTAAACCTTATTCAACGTATTTGAATATTTGTTTGTATTGAATTTGGACAATCCAATATATAAAGATTTTGCATATACGTCTGATCCACGTGTATTTGAAGTTTAATATACTGGATGGATATAGAATCACACTCTAGTCGCCCGGAGATGATTCTGATGATGCCGCGGCGTTATCAGCATTTGTATTCGAGTTTCGAAAGTGGGATATCTATATATTTCCATTAGACTGGTGTGAGAACCTAAACTAGATAGGGTTATTGTTGTAAATTGTCATCAAAAACATGATTTTCTGTATATATACCAAAGTTATGAATTTGAAACGTTAATTCACTTATTGATTGATGGTTGTGTTGTATGATTATTTGATATCTAATAAAACCATTATGTGAAGGAACGGTACATATAACCAAATTGTATCAAGTGTTGAACTGAATTGAAAATTGATAGAAATTGCATGCATATACATGTATATACATTGTACAGGTCATAGCAGGGAAGCTAAGCAGAGGAATAAAATTGTTTACCCGACAAATAGGTACACGTTTATTGTATTTCTTGGGGTTTTTGATGATTTTATGAGCCGATTGGCTATTTCTTTTTCTTTTTGATTGGAGAGGCCTATGTGGTGGTTTGGGGATTTTCCAGGTGCTCCCGTACAAAGGAGGTTATGGCGAAATTTTTTGAAAATTGAGGGTGTTAGCCAAATTTTTGAAAAATTTGAAAAGTTCTTAGAAACTGAAAAGTTGAAGAACTTAAGCCACAATGAAAATAATGAAAGTTGAGTTGGTTAGTTAAACAACTTTCAGCTCCGTTCCTTTTCGGGGACGAAAAGATTTTAAGTGGGGAGATTGTAATAACCCAGAAAATCTGAACCAATTTAAAAATTTTATTTTGGCCCTTTTAGTGAATTTTGAATCTTTAAAATGATTTATTTTAAATAATAACGACGAGAAATTTATTTTGAATAGAATTAGAACGTATATATTTATTTGAATCGACGTTAGAATATTAATATTTATATTTTGTTAAGGAATTGAAAATAGCGCGATAGTTTGAAAATTCAATTTCAAATTTCAAATGAATGTACAGGATTCAAAATAAATCGGATTTTAGCGAACCAAAAATATTTGAACCCATCTGAAAATATCTTTCCAACGAATCCGAAAAATTGAAAATTCATAGTAGGAATAAAAAGTTATGCCCAGTTGAAAATCCAAAATAGTCGCTATGGAAAATATAACCCTTAAAAATGGAAATTTTGCAAACGACTTCCGTTTTTGACGAAACCACTTTTGTTGGATCCGGGATGTCAAATTATTTCTAGATTCCAAAATTCATAATTTTTGGGGTCAATATGTGAGCGTGGCACAGGAAAACGTGTTAGAACAGTTTCAGTCAATTTGGATCGACCAGGAAATGACCATTTTTCATATAGTCTTCAAATTTGAAGAAATTAGTTTTGTTAGGACTGTATCGTCAATACGAAGATAGAAATAATTTTTTGGGAATTTTTAGAGTTAGTATGTGGCCCTGGTAAATTGAAATGTGCGTTCAAATTCAATATAGAGATTTATATTTTGATTTTAGGGAAAAATGATCGAAACAGCTGAATGAGCTTGCGATACATATCGCATTGTGTTTGGAATGGGGATAATTAGCTAGGGGCGACAGTCGGTGGGCTCGATTTGAAGTTCGAATGAAAGGTTAACACTTAAGAGAATTAAAAAAATGTTTTGACATAAATACCCCCTTCTCTTTCATTTCCCCTAAACCTAAATCGCGCCCCAATTCTTCTAAGCCCGACATTCACCCAAATCGCCTGGCCTCACCCCACCCCCGTCGCCTTCTTCTTCCCTCCGCCTTCCTCACCCCATCGATGCTCCGCCCCCTTCTCCTTCCCCCGCGAGACCCCCCTCAATGCCGAGAAGCACCGGAACCAGTCGCCACCAAACCCGCCGACCTCCCACCAGCAAGCCCACTTCCGGCGACCCCCTTCAGCCTTCGGCCATCCTCCGACGCTGTCGAACAACCTCCTCCCTCTACGTTTGATTCATAGTGAGTTTTTATTTAGGTAATTTAGTTTCTTTTTTTTGTATGAATTAGCATTGTAAAGACTAGATTTTTATAGTATAAAAGATTAGATTTTTACAGTTTAAAAGAAAAGATGATATTTTTAAAATAAGAAAAGATTTGATTTTTTATTTAAATAACTTCATTTGAAAAGTGTGATTTTTATCCATTTAGCCTTGTTATAAAAAAATGATTTTTATATTATAGAGAATATAAAAATATTATTTTTATATATGTAGTGAATTAAAAATATGATTTTCATATTATATAGAAAATAAAAATATGATATTTATATATGTAACGAAATAAAAATTTGATCTTTATATATGTAGCGATAGGATAAAAATACGATTTTCATAGACGAAGCGGTTTTCATTACATGAATCATTATAGAAAAAATTGATTTTATTATATATGTTGTTTTGAAATAAAAATATGATTTTTTATTCTAAAGAGGGCATTATAGAAATATAATTTTTATGTGAGTAGCAGTATAAAAATAGCGATTTTTAAATATATGAACATTATATTAAAAATGTAATTTTAATATGAACAGCGTGGAGAAGACTACGTTGGAAGTACGGGCAAATCCAGACTGTTCTGAATTTCAGAAATAAAATGGAGGAGTGGAACCCTCGATGAGAACTTCTCACTTTTATTTTGTTTTTCTGGTTAAAATATATACTAGGATGCAGATGGTGCCTAGCAGCACCCGACACCCGTCGTCCACAGACCATGGACGACTTGTTTGTTTGTTGGTTTGTGTTGTGAAAATTGATTATGTGATGGAATGGAATAAATATTTTATAGTTAAAAATATAATTTTTAACGTGTATATAAAATAAATATTCATAAACAAATCGGATGATTTGTTTATGTACACACATTTGACTGATATTGATTGGGACGATAAATTTTACACATCGCCCAACTGCACAAATAAAATCTGTGTTTGATTTATTGAAACCCTACGCGGGTATTGGGATGATATTGGACATACACTAATCCCAATATTTAATTGTATGTCAATCGATTGGTTGACAAGCTGTTATAAGCGTTAAATATTTATATTTGATGCTTACGCAGTGTAGAATGCACTTTGGATGATGGTTGACTGTGTTTGATTGTTGTTGTGTACATGTGTGTATGAAATCCATATAAATCAAATTATATGGTAATTGACTGTGTCTGATTCCAGTTCAGAAAGAAAAAATATTTTAATAACGAATATTTTAAAATGATGAATATTTTAAAATAATATTCAGTAAAAGATCAAAATGTGATTTTGATGTCCGATTTGGGATGGACACGAATATATTTAAATATATAAAGCCATGTTGATTAGATTGACGCTATTTTGACGTGAATGATATTTATATCGATTTTATTCATTCTTATAATGAATACCGAAAAGGAATTGATTTCAAAATCTAATGTTCTGAAAATATTATCATTTATATATCGATGATACGGAATATTCAATTTTGATTTGAAATTGAATCTGAAGTTGAAATCGTTTTGAAAACGAATTTAAAATGATTTATAAAATACGTTTTAAAAAGGAAATCGACGAAATATATATAATATTATATATATATATATAATGGCCTGAATAGAACGCGTCGCGCTGCGGCAGTTCACGAATTTCGACCATTGACTTTGAATGGATATTACGGGAGACCCGACCGTCGGATTCTCCTAAAACCAAAACCGTTAGGTTCGTATCGAAAAGAGCTTTCTAACGAATATTTGAGATTTGAAATCGAATGGTTGGATATGGAATTATGTCCAAATCAAATTTGGAAACGATTGATGTAAGTGCAGTTCGATGGCCGTTTATGGAAATCGATTGTACGGGCCTCGATAAAATTATAAATAATATTAATAATTAGTGTAAAATCATAAGAAATATTTTGGAAAGAATTAGGGTGAAAATTTCCATACTTGAGAAGATAACAATAGATTTTTATCGAAATGAACTAGTTTTGAGCTAGAATTATAATGCAATTATTTTTAAAATAAATAAATTGGATTTGAAATGGTTTTAAAAATAACCAGAATTCCCAATATATAAATTAGAAATGGATTTGAATCGAAATTGTCTTCGGAATATTTTGATGTTGTATTTCGTGATAATACAGATATTGTTATGGAAATTTGAAAGATATATTTATATCGTTATTTCCAATACGATATTTGTTGGTTGTGGTATTTGATATTGAATATAAGCCGATATATTTTCTATTCAGAGCCTTGTATTTATTACCAAGTTGGATTTTGGGTTTGTCGTGAATGGTATCTTTAATAATACTGTTCTTAAACCCAACGGAGTTAAGAAAATTAGAAAATGACAGGAGATTAGTTAAGTTGAATGGTTTCCTAGCTATAGATCTGATGTTGGTTTCGGCCTTCGGAGTTAATACTTAGGGAATTGTTCACTTGCTAATTTACGGTTAAAGACCGACAGAATGTGAATTGCGTTTATTTTGAACTGTGTTTTAGCGACATTCGTTCTTTAACCCGATTTATAGTAAAATGGGATTTGGAATTTATAAATCTTTTGTTAAGATTTAAAGGAGATTTTCCAAAGTAAAGTTTTCTAATTTAACATATTAAATTGGAATTGAATGGAATTCGATTTGGTAATAATCGAAGTAAGCTTCTGTAGAGGAAGACGATTAATATATATGGAATTTAAAAGGCCTTGTCGTTATTCCATTGGTGTTAGCCTACTTTGTGAACTAGGCAACACAAAGTCAAGAAACCAACCATTGAAGAGTATTTTAAGTTATAAGACTTCGGTTCGGATCGGAAGAAAACACCACAATTCAGATTGATAGCAGCATATTGGTTCGGATCGGATAGAGTTCCCTGTTCGGATCGGATGGCTCTTACTGGGTAAATTGGCAAAGCATATCTGATCGGATCGGAAGGCCAATAAATCTCAAGTGGATCGGAAAGCCTTTTTGCTTGCCACGACGCTGCAGCGGAGCGGAGTATGATTAGTGAAGGAGAGACGTCCAAGCCACTCCGGTTCGGATCGGGTATTCCGATCCGACCCCCAACATGCACACCTCCGACCCGCACCCATGGTCCAGTTTAATCTCCTATAAAATAGCCTGGAGAACCGGACCGGTTATGACTGATTCCTACCCCTAACGTCCATCTCTTTGATGTGTTGTCAGCTTGATAGTCCATCCGAACCCGAAGAGAGTGCGATGGATGACACGTGTTCCGACCCGGATTGAATCTCAGGCAAATTCACACCTATAAATACCCCATCTAGAGACAAAGAGAAGGATCTTTTTTTTCAGCATTTTTGAGAATCCAAGTACCTCCATCATCCGAACTCCTTTACTCCCGGAGAATCCAAATCATCTTTCATTTATTGTTTTAATCATTTGAGTGAACAAAAGTGAGTTGTGAGTGAATCTTACATTGCATTTGTAATTGAATTACTGAATATAGTGAAAACTAAGTGGACGTAGGCATTTCTTCGCCGAACCACTATAAATCTTGTGTGTTCATCTTTATTTCTGTTTTATTTTATCTTGTTTCTAATCAATTTGGGTGTTAGAACCACATTTGGGACTAACATTTTGGTGCTTTCACTGAGAATCCTCATCTAAACTCTTTATTTTCCGGGATCTCTTTCTACTTTTTGGACCGTTGAGTTCAAAGAAGTGAATCCTTAAGTTCCTCCGCTTTCTTACATTCGTTGAAGTAATTGTCAAAAATTCATGGCCAAAGGAAAAGGCAAGGAAGTTCAGTCTGTTCAAGGAAATGGTGCTGGCGAAGATCAGCAACATGCTGTTGTAACAAGGTCTCGGGGGCAGAGTTCAGCAGCAGGAAGAGTCAATGCAGGAAATCCGAACCGACAACAAGGGGAAACCTCCGATCCGATCCGGGTAGGAGACTCTGAAGCAGTGCATTCCCCCAATCTGAACCGACCTGAGTTGCTCGCTGCCCACCGATCCGACCCGGCACCCCAGCTCCGATCCGACCCGACTTCCTACCTCCGATCCGACCCGATGCTTGGTGAAGCTGGAACATCTACTCGAGTCCCCACGAATGCTCCAATTCCAGCTGCCAGGGATGGAGATCAGGTCAATCCATCTGCTCCCATCACTCAAGGAGATTTCTCGCGCTTGCTTGATATGCTTGAGAGCACGAGGGAAGCTATGAGAGTTCATGAGCGCACTAATCTCATGATGCAGGAAAATATGAGGCTCATGAGTCGGGAGATCAATGAGCTCCGCCGGCAGAGAACTCTCTCACCGGTTCGTCACACACCCGTAGATCAATCTTCATCTTCCGAGGAAGAGAGGCCCCGTGAACGAAGGCCACTCGAACGACCTCAGAACGTGGAGCAGCTAACGTTTGGATCTTTGGGATCTCGCGAGGATATCGCACGAGCATTAGGAAACGATAGCCCCACTCGGGGGCAAAGACTCCAGTCCCCTCTTCCCGAGATAGACCGGGAACGCAGGGAAAGGAATCGAGCAGAGGCAGCTCGAAGAAGAAGGGCATCCCCTGAGCAAGAGCCCCGGAGGAACTCGGACACTAGGGCCAGGGAACCTGAGCAGCCCCTAACGAGTGCCGATGTGCAGGCAATGGTTCGCCGAATTATGTCCGAGAGCCGGAATTATACAAATGAAGACTATGGCATTGAGCGAAGCCATACTCCGTTCACTGACGATATCCTCGACTTCCAGTTTCCCCGACGCTTTAACTTGCCACAGATGGATAAATATAACGGAAGGACTGATCCAGGACAGCACTTGATGCGGTATTCGTGGCTTATGAATGCCGCTGCTGCCCCTGATGAAGTAAAGTGCAAAGCGTTCCCAATCTACCTAGAAGATGTGGCATTATTTTGGTTTACCCGACTTCCTCCTCGTTCAATTTCTAATTACAAAGAACTAAGCGAGCGTTTCATGAACCAGTTCCGATTACATGCCCGCAAGTCCAAGAGTGTTATTGAATTGTCGAGAATCAAACAGGCACCAGGAGAGTCTTTAAGGGCATATTTAGATCGTTTTAACCAAGCTGTAACTGAGGTCAGTGACCCGCATGAGCCCACTATTCTGATGGCATTGAAGGAAGGAGTCGATCCTGAATCTGAGTTTGGAGACTACCTTTCTGGGAAGACACCCCCCACAAGGGCGATATTCTACGAAAAAGCCGATATTTATCTGAGACGAGAGGAAGTCAGGGCAAACCGAAAAAGAAAGTCTGAGACAGCTTCAAAGGAGAATGTGCAGAGTAATATTGCCGTGAAGCAATCTGGGGATAGTTCTGGCAAGGTTGAAGTAAATGTAGGAAACAAGGGTGGAAACAGCAATACTGGAAATGGGGGAAACAACAACAACCGTAATTCGAACGGTAACAGGAGAAACAGAAATAGGGGAAGCGACCCAAACAAAAGGCCCCGATTCCAGAACTACGAGAATTACACACCATTGAATGACACCCTGGAAAATATTTACCTGGACACGTACAATGTGTTGCAGTACAAAAGACCGCCACCTCGTGATTCGACCGAGAAAGAAATGGCGACAGGGAAATTTTGCTTGTTTCACGGAACACATGGACATTCGACCAATGAATGTCGGCATTTGAGGGATGTAATTGAAAAGCTGCTGCACGAAGGAAAGTTGGATGAGTACAAGGTTGCCCCGAGGGACAGGGGGCAAGAAGAACAGGCTCCAAAACAGATCCTACCTGCTCCTAAGCCTACCGCGCAGCAGAAAGGTAAAGGGATCGTCATCAACTCCATAGTAGGCGGACCTCACCCGGCAATCCGAAGTTTTAGGTCAATGGACCAATATGTGAATGCTGCCAAGCATCTAGATGTGAATGAAGGTGACGATTTGGAAGATGCCACCCCCATAAAACAACAAAAAACCATGTTCGACGACGTAGTATTTCGCAGCCGAGACAACACGGGGATACAATCTCCCACCAACGATCCGTTGGTTATTACTACCACTATTGGGCCGGCCTTGGTCCATAAGGTATTAGTAGACAACGGAAGTTCCGTTAATATTTTGTTCAAGAAGTCATTTGATCAGATGAAGCTTGAGCCCGAAGATCTGAAACCTTGTGAAGGATGGATTAGAGGCTTCAACGGAGCGACGACAGCTCCCATGGGATACATAGAGTTGCCCGTGACTTTAGGGCAAGGAGAACGTAGAAGAGTGCGAATGCTTCAATTCGTAGTATTGGATGTAGATTCGCCCTATAACGCATTTTTAGGGAGACCTGCCCTCGCTGAATTTAGAGTTTGTATTGCCCCTTGGTGCCTGTTACTAAAGTTCCCAACCGAAGCCGGAACTGGAGTAATAAGAGGGGATCAGGTTTCTGGACGGGCCTACTATGTGGCCGAACTGAAGATGTTGATGAAAGGAGTTAATGCTGAGAGTAAGGATGCCTCATCTCCCTCAAAGGGGGACTCGGCATAGCAATTAGAGAGATTGAACCCAAGGGAGTTGCCCAAAGGAACGCCTGAAGACCTGGATCCTAGAAAAGACGAGGAACCAGAGGCTAGGAATGCAACTCCTAATGAAGCGACAGTGGAAATTCCTGTTGATAAAGCTGATCCGACGAAAGTTTTGAAGATTGGTTCCCAATTGGATCCACGTCGTGCTGAAGAGCTGACAGACTTCTTGAAGGCAAACTTAGATGTGTTCGCCTGGACCCATGCTGACATGTGTGGGATATCGCCTTCCGTTATCAGTCACAAATTGAATGTAAATCCGAAGCATCCGCCTGTGAAGCAAAAGAGACGCATGCTGGGCCCAGAGAGGTCGGCTGCTCTCAAAGAAGAAGTAGAGAAATTGAAGCAAAATGGATTTATTCGAGATTCGACTTATCCCGACTGGATATCGAATCCCGTCTTGGTAAAGAAGCCAAACGGAAAGTGGCGAACTTGTATTGACTTTTCAGATTTAAATAAGGCTTGCCCAAAAGATAGTTTCCCACTTCCCAGGATTGACCAGCTTGTAGACTCGACAGCAGGTCATGAACTTCTCTCTTTCATGGATGCATACTCTGGATACAATCAAATTCCTATGCATGTACCAGACCAAGAGCATACAAGTTTCATTACGAATTTGGGATTATATTGTTATGTTGTAATGCCGTTCGGATTAAAAAACGCTGGAGCTACTTATCAACGGTTGGTAAATAGAATGTTTTATGACCAAATAGGAAAAACTATGGAAGTTTATGTGGATGATATGCTTGTTAAATCAAAGCAGTCTTCCAATCATACGCAAGACTTAGCGGAAATGTTTGGTATCTTGCGAAAATACCGTATGAAATTGAATCCTTTAAAATGTTCATTTGGAGTGGCATCGGGAAAGTTCCTTGGCTTCATTGTGAGTTCCCGAGGAATTGAGATCAACCCTAGCCAGATAGCGGCGATTAGAAATATCAAAGAACCAAGGAGAATTAAAGACGTCCAAAGTCTGGCAGGGAAGGTAGCGGCGCTGAGTAGATTCATCTCCAAAGCCACCGATAAATGTGTTCCATTTTTTGATTTGATAAAAAGGGGAAAGAAGAACTTCCAGTGGACTCCCGATTGTGTCGAGGCTTTTCAAAATCTGTTAGAGATGTTAGAGAAACCGCCAATCTTATCAAAGCCCGTAGATCACGAAGAACTATTTGTTTATCTAGCAGTCTCGGCTCACGCTGTCAGCACAGTCCTGGTTCGAGAAGAAGATAAAGTACAAAGGCCAGTATACTATGTGAGTAAGAAATTAGCAGCGGTAGAGCGCAACTACCCAAAGATCGAGAAGCTTGCTTACAGCCTCCTGATTGCATCCCGAAAGCTTCGTCACTACTTCCAAGCCCATCCAATAACCATATACACCGATCAGCCGTTAAGACAGGTGTTGCAGAGACCCGAAGCGTCAGGAAGGTTGATTAAATGGAACATAGAACTAAGCCGGTTTGATTTGAATTTTCAACCACGAAGGTCAATCAGGGGGCAAGCTCTAGCAGACTTTATCGCGGAGTTCACCATTCCAGAGGAAGAAATAATCAATGACCGAGTGGTCAGATCCGAGGATAAGCTAGAGATGAATCCGTGGAAATTATATACAGATGGAGCTAAAAATGACCGAAGATCCGGAGCTGGGATTGTCTTAGTCACTCCCGAGGGACGGTCGTTATATTACGCCCTGCGATTAGAATTTTCGGCAACAAACAATGACTCTGAGTATGAAGCCCTGATTGCCGGGCTGAAACTCGCTAAAGACCTCGGAGTAAAAATGATGGACATATTTTGTGACTCTAAGATTGTTGTTTGTCAAGTGCGAGAGGAATTCGCGGCTCGAGGACCTCGACTTGTCGCTTACCTCAAGAAAGTGAAAGAGCTATTAAGTAGCTTAGAGCGGTACAACATAACACATATTCCCAGAGAAGAAAACCAGAAAGCGGATAGACTAGCAAAATTGGCTAGTTCCGACAATCCAGAAGAGACTGAGGTAATTCCAATTGAAACGTTGGAGTCGCCAAGCTTTGAGTCAGTGGAAATTGAATTCGTTCATGAAGCGGAACCAGAGAAGGAGTCGTGGATGACTCCGATTAAGAATTTTCTTAAGAATGGGACACTCCCATCAAAGAAGAGTGAAAAGAGAGCTGTAGTGCGCAAAGCTACCAGATATGTTATACAAGACGATATTCTCTATAGACAAGGATTTTCTATGCCCCTGTTACGATGTGTCGCACACGACGACATCAAGCGTGTACTGAGAGAAGTGCACGAAGGTGAGTGTGGAGATCATATAGGAGGTCAAACTTTAGCAAAGAAAATATTGCGGTACGGATACTTCTGGCCTACGATCAACAAAGATGCAGCTGATTATTCACGACGCTGCGATAAGTGCCAGAGATTCGCCAAAATCCCCAGGGCACCGTCAACCCAGCTTAAATCGATGGTGAGTCCTTGGCCATTTGCCACATGGGGAATCGATATCATTGGAGTTTTACCGATTGCTAAAGGGGGAGCTAAGTATGCCATAGTAGCCGTGGATTATTTCACAAAGTGGGTGGAAGCTGAGCCCTTGACTAAGATCACCGCAAGAAAGGTGATAAGTTTTGTGGTCAGAAATATTATATGCCGATTCGGGATCCCAAGGACGATTATTACTGATAACGGGACCCAATTTGATAGCACTGAATTCAGAAATTTTTGCCAGAAATATAAGATAGACAAACGATATACTGCAGTTGCCTATCCGCAATCGAATGGGCAAGTAGAGGCGATAAATAAGGTAATAAAATCTATCCTCAAGAAGCGATTAGAGCATGCAAAGGCAAAATGGGTTGATGAATTGCCCCTAGCCTTGTGGGCATATCGAACAACGTTTAAAACGGCTACCGGTCATACCCCTTTCTCTCTCTCCTTTGGCTCAGAAGCAGTAATTCCGGTTGAACTGGAAGTTCCTTCCCACAGGGTGACGTATTATGACCCGATGACGAATCGGGCACTTTTACTTGAGTCTCTTGATGAAATCGAAGAGAAAAGGGACGAAGCAGACTTGCGTGCAGCAAGACATCGGCGTCAGATGGCACGCTATTATGACAAAAAAGTTCGCCTCAGAACTTTTGAACCAGGAGATTTGGTACTAAAGAGAGTTTTTCCATCTCTTCCTCACCTCGGCCCAAAATGGGAAGGACCCTTTGTCATCCAACGGAAACTTGATAAAGGAACATTCAAGTTAACGACCGTAGATGGCGAAGAAGTCCCTCGAGCATGGAATGCCCAACACTTAATGCGATATTTGGATTAGAAATGCTATACTTTTTGTTGTTCTTCCTATAAACTTTGTAATAAGGCACGACTTGCCTTGGGAAAATCTGATGATATGAATAAAGGTCTATAAAGTGGATGTAGGCTATGACTTAGCTGAACCACTATAAAAATATTGTGTGTTATTTACTTTTATGCATTTACATTAGTTAGTTGTTCTGTTGTGATTATAAAATACAGGATAACTTAGAGCCTAAAAAGGTTGAAACAGTTTGGATATAAAAAGAAGCACAATGATTATTTGTGCAATAAGACATAAAAGAATGAGAAAACGACATTCTTAACTCTAACTCTCCAGAGAAAGAGAGAGAGTATAAAAGCGTCTCAGACTGAGCGCTGAAAAAGAAATTCCATTCTGAACTCTAACTCTCCAGAGAAAGAGAGAGAGTATAAAAGCGTCTCCGACTGAGCGCAGAGAAAGAGGTTCAACTCCGAACTCTAACTTTCCAGAGAGAAAGAGAGTATAAAGGCGTCTCCGAACGAGCGCCGAGAAAGAAATCTTTTCCCGTTGAACGACCGGGGAATAAACAAATAACTGAACTCGAACTCTAACTCTCAAGAGAATGAGAGAGAGTATAAAAGAAATGCCAGGAAAAACAACAGATATTGATGACACAGGAAATGCTATCCCGTTAGAGAATCGGGAGCATTCAGATTGCATGATTAAGCACTGAATAACTTATGGAGATTGACTGGGGACACATATACATACACATATCTCCCCTCTCCACAACTTTGTTTCATAACTATAGATATGCATTTTTACATAAGTGCAGCACTGCTAACAAATAAACATTGCAAAAGGTGAATTATTTGTATTTACAAATGAATGAATTTGTACAGGGAAATAACTGAAAAAGAAAGTGCGGAAGCTGCTGGTGAAGCAGCACTTATTGGTTTACAAAGATGCTAAAAAGATACAGGGGAACCCACTATTTGGGTTTGGGATGAGCCTTCGATTTCTTGGCAGCTTTTTCCGCATCCTTTGCTTCTTTCTCGGCTTCAGTCAAGATTCGCTTTGATTTCTTTTTCCCTGAAGATGTAGTACTGGAGCCAGCAGACTTCTTCCCGGAGGGCGGGGCACTGGAATCAAGAGAAGATTTTTTAGCAAGCTCTTCGGTAATAGATCTAGTGGAGAGCTTAACAACTAACCTTGAACCTGCATCCACAACTGCGAGGGGCTTAAGGACCTCAGGGTCTAATTCTTCAGCCTTTAATTGCAAGCGCTTGTCTTGATCAGCCTTCATGGCAGCCAAGGTAACGTCATCAGCGCTTTTCGATTCCCCAGTTATTACAACCTCCGGTTCCTCATCATGTCCCTCGTCTCCTCCGTCGTCTTTTAAAGCTGCAATCATTTCTTCATCATGGGGAGTAGTGACCTTAGTTGGCTCACTTCTTTCCCCCAAGTCTGTTGAAGCAGCCTTGTCTTCCCCTTCTTTGACCCTATCAGCGGGCTTTGTCCCAGCGGTAGCTCCTTGAGCTACATCTGTCTTTGCGGATGATTCAACGCCTACAAAATGAGAAACATCGGTTATCAACTCAGGCAAGAGCAAAGGATTTCTCATCAAACGTTCAGTCATGTAGCCAAAGGTAGTAGTAGCCTTGACAAATTGAGGAGAAAAGATAGGAATACCTTCTGAAGACTTTTCAGCGGGGGTGACTACTACCTCTGGAGTTATTTCAGGAATGGGAGATAGCAAAGTTGTTCGGGAAATTCCCGGGTTTTCGGGATCATACCCTTCTACTTCGGGAGTTACAGGAGCAGAAGAAGAGGAACCAGCTTCAGGAATGGTTTTCTGTTTAGACTTCCGCCTCTCTTCTTCCATGGCATCAGCAATTAGACGGCGCCCTTCAGCTAGACGCTCCGGTTCGTCGTCTCTCAAGTACTTCTCCATCAGCTTATCCTCATCGAGGGAATCGACTTTAAGTTCTTCTTTTTCCCACTCGACGATTTGATTCCACACATGAACCAGAGTGGATGGATAGTCCTCGATCCAAGAAATGTTTCGACGACGAATGATGTGCGCGAAGAATTCGATCATTAGCTCGCCGAAGCCCTGAATATCAGCCTCCGCCTCTGATAGTTGTTTGCGGGTTTCCTCCGCAGATTTAATAGCGCATTCCACATTGCCCTCAGCCAGAGCAGCCCTGTTTTCTGCCTCCAACAGCTTCGAAGCTAAGTCATCATTCTTCTTTTCCAACTCAGCACTCCTTTTCGCTAACTCGGCATTTTTCTGCTCAAGCTCAGCATAAGCAAGGCGTGTCTTAGCAGCCTCTGATTTAGCCTCGTCAGCTTGTTTCTTCAACTCAGAACGCTCCTGAGTGTGGGATTCAAGCAAATCATGATAGCGCTTTTGCATGTCTTCAAACTGTTGTTTGAAGTTAGAAGCGTTCTTCTGAGCGATAGCTAGTTGAGCTTGAGTATCTTCTAAATTTTTTCCTAAGGTTTTTAGGGCCTTAGCATCTTCCTCCGCAGTTTTGTGCATTGAGTCAGCATTTGTCATTAGCGTGCGGATGATTCTAGAAAGAGTGCGGGAATACTTGAACATCTCGGTATACTATTTTTCCACCAAATCAATCTTTGCTCTGGCCTCCTCTGCCCAATTAGAAGAAATAGGTTCAAGGGAAGGTAGAAAGGTCAGAGTCTCGAAGTAGTGCTCGGGAAATTGCTCCTTTAAATATGCCAGCCTTACTGCGGTTCCCGCATCTGGTGGAGGAGGGGCGAGGAGAGTTAGTTCAGTGTCCCTTCCTGAAGAAGATTCTGTAGAACCCTTGTCTGTCCGAGGTCGCTTAGTAGCAGGGACTTTTTGCTTACTTCTAGACCCAGTTTCCTTTGGAGGAGTTTTCTCTCTACTCCGCTTTTCATGGGAGGAAGTGGAATCCCTAGATTGTGGTCTATCCTCCTCCCTGCGACCTTGATAGCTTTTGTATTTTTCTTGTTCCGGTCGAACTGGTGAGCGGGAGCGTGAGGATCGAGATCGATAAGGATCATAGGGTCTTCTTTCCTCCCTACCGCGGTCATCCCGGCGATTATACTCAGCATCCTGAGGAGGATTGGACATGCTGCGGCGAAGCTTTCTTATATCATAAGAGGATCGAGACATTGTACCTGCACGATAAATTAAACAAAGTTTAGAATCGACGGATCCATGGAGAAAGAAGTGCAATGAATGCTAGTGCTACGGTGTAAAGTGCATCCTATGTGGTGTGTGTGTCCCCCCAACCAACCCGAGTCTGAAGCTAGACTGGTGCGGGCAGGCTCTTTGGCCTTAGCAGGAGTAGTCTCTTCAGAAGAAGTGAAGACTAAAGGGTCCTTTCTGAAATCTTCTGAAGTGTATATAGTCTCGGGTAAGGGGAGATCCCCCAAACCCTGAAATATGTGCTCGTCGGTGCTAGGAACATCCCCTTCGGAAGCGTGAAGTGGCGACCCTTGGGGAGATTTTGATTTGTCTACCGAGGTAGTTTCCTCGGGGGCAATATACCCTTCACGATGTTTTTTGGCCAGATTAGCCGGTTCATCATCTTGAGTGGAAGAGGGAGAGGGTGAAGTTTGAAGAGAAGCTGCAGGAATTCCCGAGCCTTCTCCTATTTCTGGAACTGTTTCCACTGGAGGAATATATGCATAGGGAACCGTCCCATGACCGATGCTGCGGAAAACGGATAGCAGCCCGTGAAAATGAAGGTACTCATCTTTAAGGACCTCGTCAATAGTCAGGAATTTTTGGTCGCCATTGAGAAGACGGTGCATCCGATCAAAGAACGCTTGGTCTGATACCTGTTTGGGATTGTCGACTGCAAATAAAAAGGAAAACAGGTCAGGGTGATGATTCAAGTGTATAGAGTCCAGGATCAGAAAATCAGTGCTTTACTTGATTTTGTCCATCTTCTGGCGCATCCAGACTGTTGCTTTATATAGAACCACTCTAGTCTGGAATCTCCAGCTTTGCTGCTAAACGGCGTAGAGATTATCTTCCTCTTTGGGACCGACTCAAAGTAACAGAAAGAAGGGGTTTCTCTAGTCCGATGTTTGAAATTATAGAAGAAATGAACATCGTCGAACGTGAGCTCCACGCCTAGAATTTCACGATATGCTATGAATAAGGTATGCAGATAGGCATATGAATTGGGATGCAGCTGCATGGGGGCAATCCGCATTTGTCTTAAGAAGTCGACGATGAAAGGCGAGAATGGAGGAATGGCGCCAACCATGCACATCAGACGAGTGACCGTCATATATCCTTCTGGAGGGTTATGGGGACGGTCAGAACGTGAGGGCACTAAAGTGTCTCTCTTCATTATTCCATACTTCAAGCAAATTCTCACGAGTCGGTCGTTGTCAATTGTTGATTCTACGGAATCTGGAGGTGACTCCAATATAATGGCTGAGTCAAATTCATCGGGTGCTCGATTGTCACCAATCCCTCCTTCCTCCTCAAAGCCTAGGGAAACTTCATTTTCTGAAGACATTTCATCGCTTTCCCGATGACCAACTCCGTAATCCGGACCCTCGCTGTCCCATTCTGGGTCAGATGAAGAAGATATATCCTCGAGAGTGGTTTTGTTGGAAGTTTCTGGAGCTTCTTTCCTCTCAGCTAAACGAGAAGAGCGTCTGGGCCTCATTGTCATGGAACTATTGAAGAAGCAATAGCACGGATTAGAGTGAATTATCCCGTGTCCCCCTTTTTTTGTATATGTATGTGAACTAAAGTGTGTGCAGCAAATGTGGGAAATGCAAAATAGAAGTACAGCAATGTAAGACGAAGCTTTAAAGAGAAGGTGATAGTCAGAGTTGTTCTTAATTCTCGTTTATGTTCACAAGGCACTATCCTAACTGTCCGCGAAGCATATTCGTCTAGAATAAGTGTTAGTTGAATTAGTTGGATAGTCTTTATGTGCCAAATTTGATGCGTTCGGTTCGGTTCGGATATGCATGTGATGGCTGGCTCAATACAAACACAGATAGTAGTCGGTTCGGATGCGTCATTAAAGCAAGGCCAGTTCAAGACAGGGGAAGCAACGGGTTCGGAAGCAGGACTGATCTGGTCGGATCGGGTGACCCGATCCGAACCAAACTAGCACCACTCAACCGATCCATTTACTTCAATCTCTTATCCCATTCATTTCTCCGACCCGAACCGACGTTTTCCTTCCTCCCATCTTTCTAAAAATATGCAATCCGAGCCGATCCCCTTTCCTTCTCCTTCCTTTTTTGGTCCTCCGTCTTCTACCCGAACCGACTCCAGTTGGTCACCATGCTCCTCATCTTCTTCCTCTTTCCCCCCTTTCTCACAAACGAGTCCATTTTATCACCAAAGCTATCGTTAAGGGCAGATATTTGCCCTCTCCAGCCTCGCGACGCCTCGAAGTGACGGCGCATCCACCAGTAACGACGTGGAGTTCAAGCGAAGCTCTGTGCCTAAACCATTCCAATCGACCGCAAATTGAAATCAAGTACGTTTACTACAATGTTATTCGAGATTAAAAAGCTACCTATGTGCTTGATTTGAGGAATCTACAAGAATTGATTTCGGAGTTTTAGAGTTTTTAAATTTTCAATGCTATGGTTGGGAGCAGCAGCAGAAAAGAAGAAGGAAGGAATGAAGACGGTGGTGAATTTATATAGGGAATGGTGTTGACTCCTCGTCTTCCTTTTTTGTCTCACCCGCTCGGACCGGAGTGAAGGCCCCATAGCATGACTTTGTCTGAAGGCCCAACGTCCAAGAACCTAACCAATGAAAACGCTTCGGATCGGAATCCGAACCGAGTGGAAATTTCACACGTTGATTTAGCATCCGACCCGAATTGAAGAGAAGGAGAGTAAAGGAAGAGCATACCTGCAAGAAGCATTACATGGCGAGAAGAGTTCCCGAATTTGCTCAGAAATGAAGAAAAGGTACTCGGATCGGACGCCGAACCGAATAGAAATCTGTGCACTACTCCTCACAATTCTGATTAAACGACGTCAAAGCACGCTTTGTACAACAGAAGCATCCTTTGAGGGGGCAAAATGTTAGCCTACTTTGTGAACTAGGCAACACAAAGTCAAGAAACCAACCATTGAAGAGTATTTTAAGTTATAAGACTTCGGTTCGGATCGGAAGAAAACACCACAATTCAGATTGATAGCAGCATATTGGTTCGGATCGGATAGAGTTCCCTGTTCGGATCGGATGGCTCTTACTGGGTAAATTGGCAAAGCATATCTGATCGGATCGGAAGGCCAATAAATCTCAAGTGGATCGGAAAGCCTTTTTGCTTGCCACGACGCTGCAGCGGAGCGGAGTATGATTAGTGAAGGAGAGACGTCCAAGCCACTCCGGTTCGGATCGGGTATTCCGATCCGACCCCCAACATGCACACCTCCGACCCGCACCCATGGTCCAGTTTAATCTCCTATAAAATAGCCTGGAGAACCGGACCGGTTATGACTGATTCCTACCCCTAACGTCCATCTCTTTGATGTGTTGTCAGCTTGATAGTCCATCCGAACCCGAAGAGAGTGTGATGGATGACACGTGTTCCGACCCGGATTGAATCTCAGGCAAATTCACACCTATAAATACCCCATCTAGAGACAAAGAGAAGGATCTTTTTTTTCAGCATTTTTGAGAATCCAAGTACCTCCATCATCCGAACTCCTTTACTCCCGGAGAATCCAAATCATCTTTCATTTATTGTTTTAATCATTTGAGTGAACAAAAGTGAGTTGTGAGTGAATCTTACATTGCATTTGTAATTGAATTACTGAATATAGTGAAAACTAAGTGGACGTAGGCATTTCTTCGCCGAACCACTATAAATCTTGTGTGTTCATCTTTATTTCTGTTTTATTTTATCTTGTTTCTAATCAATTTGGGTGTTAGAACCACATTTGGGTCTAACAATTGGTATTATCGGTTGGATATGGAAGTTTATATCGATTATATATATATATATATATCGATTTGTTTTCCATGAATATTCCATTGTTAATGGAATGTGATTTTGGGTTGTCGTGAATGGTATCTTTAATAATACTGTTCTTGGACCCAACGGAGTTAAGAAAATCAGAAACTAACTTGAGATTAGTCAAGTTGAATGGTTTCCTGGGTATTGATCTGATGTTGGTTTCGGCCTTCGGGGTTAATACTTAGGGAATTGTTCACTTGATAATTTATAGTTAAAGGCTAATGGAATGGAATGTGATTTTGGGTTTATCGTGAACCGTGTTTTAAATAACATTGGTTCTTTAACCTAGTTAAAAGACAGGATATGATTTCCCAAGTTAAACAATCGTTAATATTGATTTTTGGGAAGATTAAAACCAAGTTGAGTTTTAACGCATCTTTAATTAGATTGAAATGATATCCAAAGAAAGATTAAAGAATAAATTTAAAGAACTTATCTTTGATAAAATTAATGGGAACCTTTCCCAAAGTATAAGAATATCTGAATAAAGGAATATTCTAGATTGGAATGAGGCGTATGTTGTGTTTTTATAGCACTTGTTTGTTATATACGCGAGTTATTCAGAAAGACCGGATTTATCCCATTCTGAAAAAATGATTCGACGATATGTCGAGGATGAAGACGGTGGTCGAAGACCGGAGGTCTTCACATCGTTTGGATGATTACTGAAGTCTTGATTAGGCTGTACACCCAAGACAAGGTAACAAGTGGTAATCGTCTAGACATACTTGGAGATCGACCGGATATGCGAGGGCCTCTCCCCTGTATTGGACATATGGGGGAGGAATAAGGTGCCTCCGGTTTCGTTCAAACCCAGAACGAACTTGTAAAAGGATGTGTGTCTGACATTGGATTTTATTTTGTGTTGATTGATGTCTATTAAATATATATCTGTTTGGCGGCGGAAAATTTATTCTCTTGCTTAACGCCCTTCTCTGAGACATACGAGCTCAGAGGTTATATATCAATAAATATCAGTCGCATGGCATGAATTGCCTGTATGGCATGTTGAGATGCAGTGATCAAGGCTTTTGTTGAAAAGCAAAGTCTTGTGGTTGATGATCAAAGCATGGCTTTAATATAGCATAGCTTTGTGTAACGTTAATTCGCGAGCCTCACACCCCTGTATGAACAAGAAACGGGAGAGGACAGCAAGGTGGGCATTTTGTTTCCTTCTAGATAGGAGTGGTGTTAGCGTTTTACTAGCCCTGACATTTTACTCAAGTGGATGTTGCATATGTTGCTTATTACTTGATGGATAGCGAGGCGCCTAGGATTGATCGGCTACTACGGGAGCTGATGGAGTCATTTCGCTCATTTACGCCCCATAGGGCGGGGAAACGCATGCTCAGGAATTATTAAATCACCATTGTATTTAGTGTGGACCGGCCCTGCATGTTGCCTAAGTACAGTTGCGGCTGAGTCCTGAGGATCGGGCTAGAGAGTCTCGAAATGGTAGGATTGCGCCTTGCCTTGGTTCATGACGGAAATCCAACTTCCAATACGTGACATTTGCGGTTTTGATTGTAGAGCCTAGTATTGGCGACATGATATATGGTACCCATGCCGTCTAGGATTGATACATTTATATTTGAAGTTATTTCATACACTATACACTTATAATAATATCAAATGATTTGTTTTATTGTACCAAGCATGTTTGGCTGTTATAAGGGAAAACCCTATCCCCCAGCTTGCGTTGCATTGTGTGATAGGACCTGGGTCTTATAATAGCTTCATTTTTCCAAAAAGCATTGCGCTATTTTGTTATATGCACTGGTATTATTGGGAGGAAACCCGTTCCGTGTTATACGGCATGGTCCCTTGGCATATCTGATTTAAAATAAAGTTTTAAATAACTGTTTTAGTTCTCACACCAGTCACATGACTGACCTGGAGTTTATTGTTTTAACCTAAACTCTGGGTGCCCCTATTTTCCGCACGGGCAGCTTGTAGTTTTGGTTTTGCAGATTTATATTCACAGGATCCTGGTTTACAGCTGGAATGATATTCGGAAAGCTCTGTATCTGTATATCACCTTCAGCTGCAGTAATGTATTATTTTCCGCTGCAGTAATGTATTTAAATCTCTGATATTTTATGATGTGTAATATTTATTCATACTCCGTATATTCTTGTATTCTGATGGAATTGTTGTAATAAGCAATGAATTAATGTTCTTCTGTTTGTGTTCTGATTCATCTTTTCCTCAAAGCAATCCGGGATTTCGTTTATGGGGTAGTTTCGGGTCGTGTCATAAAGTGTAAGTAAGATTTTGGCTGATTTGTTTGTACATTTTAGCGGTGCAATAGTGACGACGATTGTAACAACCCGGATTTTCGGATAATCCGGAAATGCAGATTTACTGCGTTTTGTGATTCTCAAATAATATGTTGTTGACACGAGCTTGTGAGACCAACTCGCATAACATTTAAATTAGAAATAGAGTGTTTTAGCATTTCTAAATCGAGTATTTAGAATAAATTATATAACTTTGTTACAACAGAAATTTATTCCAATCTATAATCTTAAGTTCACAATTTAATAATTAAAGGGGATATTTAAAATATATATTGAGAATCTATGTTAAAGGGTAAATGTATTTTCAATATCAGACGTTAAATTGTTGATTTAATTATTAAATTATTAATTGGGTGTTTTAAATACAAGATGTACTTTTATAACAATATTAATTGAGGAATTGTGTTTAAATTACATTAGTGAATTTAAAGTGAACATGTGGCTTTTAAAATGTTAATCAATGAATAAACTGGTTTGTTGGTTGTATGAGAATATAAATATTGATGTGAATCAATATTTAGTCTTGGTGCATTTTATTGATAAATTAATAAATTTGTGTTTTAAATGCCAACAATACATATAATATATTTTGATGAATATAAATATATTTTAAAGTGCACAACAACGTTGTTGTATTGATAAATTAATAAATTTGTGTTTTAAATGCCAACAATACCTATAAATATATTTTGATGAATATAAAAATATGTGTTTTTGACATATTTGGTGATTTATTGAATTATAAAAGAGGTATTCACAATAATTTGTTAGTTGTATTGTGAAGATTTCATAAATGTAAGTAAAATGTGTGTTTTGTCATGTTAATGACTTATTTTGTTAAAATAAGTCATTAGGGATATTCATTTGTTGTGTTGTAGAGATTATACAAATAAATAATGATTTTGACAAACATATTTCTAGTTGTAAGTTGTGTAAAAATTGACATTTACAACAATGTTTAACGTGTTTTGAGAATTATTATAATGCGTATTTGGCTTTTACAAGTTAAATACAATTTGATTAGTGTATTTTGGGGAGTGTGTGTGTGTGTGCGCATGTGTGAATAGGATAATAATGTGTTAATAATGTTGTAATAGTGTGAATAACTAAATTTGCTTACGTAATGTACATTTGGGGTTGAAAGTAAAAGATGAGGGCAAATGTAAAATAGTAAAATTTGGTTTATAAACTTGGTTAAGAAGAGAGGGTCTTAGGAAAAAAATTCCTCACCCTTATCCTTACCTAAGTAAAACATTACGTTCATTTTCCTGGAAGATATTTCTTCTTCCTCTCTTTTATCCTTTCCGTAGAAATTATAGTGAAGGAAATTCTTGGCTTCCTATAAATCAAATGCTTAGGATCTCTAATTCAACTTAAAATTATATAAGGGAGAGTCCTAGAAACCCTCTCTTGCATGAAATTACAAGTTCAAGTTGGAGAATCAATAAAATCTCTGGAGAATAGAATTGCAATAAATCTTTTTCACTGCATGTCAGATTCTTTTAGTTCTGAGGCTTTAGAAGCTCAAATTCTATGCATGCAAGCTAGAAATCCTCCTAATATCAAATCAAGGTGAGTGTTCACTCACACTTTATAGTTTACAATTTTTGGTAGTAATCTACAGCTTTGAGATATAAAATACTAGCTTTTCTAAGTCATATTGATCATTTTTTGCTGTTCTGAAATCACAGCGTAACCCTGACTTTGAGCCTTAATAACTTTCTGATCCTTAAGTGTTTTTACTTGATTATTTTTGCATGTTGTTTTCAATAATCTTGTGAGTATTTCAGCAAATTTTGGTGTCATTATGAGTTGATTTAGGTGGGTAAGTAGGTCGCCAAAGTGGGTTTTTGCCGGGATATCGACCTGGAACAAATCCCGTGAAGTGGGTCGACCCACTATGCATCTGTGTAGAAAGATTTTACACAAATTTGTATATTGATAATTCATAGAGTTTGAATGAGATAATGTAATTTTTGTATTACTAAATTAATGAGTTCAATCAGTACAAATGTTGTAATATATATAGGCTAACAAGTGGGCTAATATAAACAGTACTAGGCCCAAATGAATGAACATGAGTTATAATCCCACACCACTTATAACCCTTATTACATAAAGAGAATATATCAGCCGACATATGTTACATTATTCTCGATGCTTTATTTCCCCCTTTCAAATTAGAGTTAGGTTAATGGCAAACCCTAATTTGTTTGCGAGAGAAAGGTGGAGGCTTTCTAACATCTTCAACCCTCTGAAAACACTAGAAGCAAAGAGAGCTTTCAGATCTACCCATGCGGAAGCAAATCGAGAGTAGTTATAGATCAGGTTGTATTACTCTTTGATTTTTAATTCGCCCTTGATTTAATTTAAATTTTTAGCTGATAACAACTTCGTAAAAATGTCTTCTCTCTGATAATATGTTGGTATGTGGTTATTTTGTAAGTTTCCTTTTTGAACTTGCTCACGTACAAAGTATATGTCAATTTCGATGTTTTTTGTACTGGCATGTTGTATTGGGTTTGTTGATATGCAGACGGAATTTTGGTTATCACACCACACTATAGGTTTTCTTTCTACTGTCAAATTTAGTTCTTAGAGTACAGAATATAGCCATAGTATCTCTGTTGAGCATTAGCTAAGCTTTTACACTCTGCCTCTGCACTTGACCTTGAAATAGTTGGCTGGTTTTTTTAGCGCCATAAAATTAAGTTGTCACCAATGTAAATACAGTAGCCTGTTACAGATCATCTGTTGTTAGACCAAAAAATGGCTCTAACACCCAAATTATCTTGATTTGCAGAGAATTAAAACTAGAACTGAAAGAAAAAGCAACAAGCACACCAAATTTATAGGGGTTCGGGGTTAAAGAGCCTACGTCCACTTTATATGACTTTGATTATAGGTTTGAATGCAAGTACAATCACAATATTCTCTCAATCTCACTTTTACAGCAGTGATTCACTCAACAATTTCAAAATATTTCTAATTAGAAATAATGAAGGTTCGATAATGGTGGAATCGGAGCTTTGAATTGCCAAAAGATCCTGAAAAATGGCAAGTGTTGGGCTATTTATAGGTGGTTCCTCTAGGAGGTTCGTGAGGACACGTGGCACCAATCCCGAGGATCTCGGACCTGTTCGTGGCTTGATGAAGAAATGGTCAATATAGCTATTATGGACATGTGTCGTCAGATCCTGGATCGTCGGTTCGTGCATGAGCAAGTCATGGCCATGTTTTCAGAGATATAGGGTTGGTTCGTGACCCTTTGTTGCGAGTGGGTCATGACATCTATCATTAGGGGTTAGTGGTCATCATCGCGAGCCGTGGAGGAAAGTGGACCGCGAGCTGATGGGAATACAAGACCACGGGCCGATGGCAGTACCAGACCACGAGCCATGTTTGTCTATGTGTGAGTATCGTTGTCCATCAAATGTGAATCTTTATATTCTTGGTGACTTGGTTCAAAATCTAGTCAACATTTTGCCCCCTCTAAGTACGCTTTATCAAAGATGGATCATGCTTTGAAATTGCCAAACTATCTTCTCTCGAAGCAGTGTGAGCCAACAGTCGTATTTGTTCGTACCGTCGCGCTATTTCACAGAGTTATGCCTCTTTATGAGTCCGCATTTTCTATTGTCTCTAAGCGGGTATAAATATCAGATTGAGTTTCCAATTATTTTATTTTTTTGTTCATTGGTTTTCTAAATTTAGAGTTCCGGAAATTGATCATGGGCAGCCCTCCTGGTAAGCTACCGAACTTTATTTTGTTAACGATAGGAAATTATTTTATAACTTTTTACCAGTACTTTTGAATGGACCTTCAATAACGTTCTTGAATTTGCTATGCTCTCGCCTAATTTCCAAGGCACTATGGGTAGTTTCGTTGGTCTGCCTGTTAAATCGGGTTGTGGATCGGCTTACACGAATTGGACCGCGTAACCCAAGGCGAACGACCCACTAAGCTAGGGATCCTCGAGTCGGACCGCGCTATTGGGCGCCTAATTTTTCCTTATACAAAGAGCAATTTCACACCTCTCATTTATCCATCTTTCATTTTCACCGCAGTTAAACCAGCCTTTTACAAATCCTAAAAACTAATTTCAAAATTCCCCAATTCAATCAAATCATTTCTCAGGATTTATAGGTAATGGAGACGAGTAGCTTCTCGTTCTTTTTCTAGGTTATCATGCTTTAAATTTTCTCTCTTTCCTTCGCCTACAACTTTCGTTTCCTTTATCTTCACGTTCGAGTCGCCGTAGATGCTGTGCGGGCTAATGGAAGAAGGAAGGTGTTGTAAGGAGACTATGGAGTTAAAGGTCGAGGGGTATGATATGGTGAATGGTTTATAGCTGAGGAGGAAACTTGAGATCAGCTTTGCTGTTTAGGATCTGCTCGCGGAGAGGGTAGGCTAAGAGGTAGAAGAAAATGCATGCTCCAATGATTCAAGTCGTGAAGTGGTGTTAAGCGTCAAAGCGGATCGCAGAGCGTGGTAGTGAGCTTGCTCATGAAAAGGGAACGAGGTATCTATTCGTGAAAAGGGATGAGGCATCGGTTTGTGGAGAAGGGTGGATAATCAGTTCGTAAAGGAGAGTGGAGCGGGTTGTGGAAATACCTTGCAAACCGTATAGGGCGAACCGATACGATGTTTAAATGAGCACTCGACCACGAGCCCTGTTGTGATCGTGAACCAAACTCTTCTCATTGGGTCAACCCTCGGTCACGAGCCTACCTCTTTTCACGAGCTGGTTCCATATCACGAGCCGCCTTGGAAGTCTTCGTGGATCAACTTATCTTCAAGCCAACTCTCATTATACGACTATACTTGACTTTATAACATCAAGTAACCAAACACGTCAACCTATGCTCTAGCTAGAAATCAACCGTAAATCGAACGAATCGATGGACAGTTAGGTTAGAGCCTTCAAAAGAACATTCTGCACTGCATGACCTCATGACTAAGCGGCATACAATGATCAATTTCATGTTTCCATTATCTAATTCATGCTTTTCTTCTAAGTATTGCACATACTTGTACACACTAGCACTTGCACATACACGGGGTTCACGGGTAACTACCTTCTAATTTCTTATGCTTGTTCAGCACCACCGCAGACATGTTCGATAAACGCTCAGCAAGATTATCAGAGAAGAGTGCAGATCCAAAATCGTCAAGCTATTACAATCCTGACGCACTTCCATCACACCCGGAATGGGATAACTCTCGATCTGATTATGAAACAGATATAGATACACAACATCTTCTGAAAGCACCTAGCTTGAGGATGAAGAGGATGATCGGGCTCCCGATGAACTTGAAGGTGTTAAGAAATTAGACAAGCCGAGTGATTCCATAGCTTCCAAACTGGATGATATCAAGCTAAAGAAAATCTTCTTAAGACATGGGATCCCTTGGGATGACATGAAAACCCCTAAGAAAGAGGACATGCCTCATTCTGCTCTGGAGGGGTACATAGATATCAGCAAGGTCATGTACTCAGTAGGTGCTATTCCTCCTTTTCCTCCGATCGTCATCAACTTCCTGAGATGACTACGCATTGCTCCCATGCAACTCCATCCCAACGCTTATGTTGCTTTATATACCCTGTACATCGCATATGTAGAAATTCTGGAGACCGAGCTGGTTTCCAAAGATTTGACCTTCTATTATTATTTTAAGCATCGTTCCACAGGGACCCCGAACTTTATTTTCTTCGAATCGATCCCCTCCTCGAAGGTCTTGTCGGATGGACACGGTAACTTAGGCGATGCCAAATCCGAATGGTTCTACATAAAACATAAAGTTGGATGTGCGAGGAGGTGGCTACAGTCAAGTAGGTTCAAAATCCTTTAATGTACGTCCCAATTGCATGATTAAAGTGCTAATATCTTCTTTTTCTGTATAGCTCATAATTTCCAGAAACAGGAAGGTGAAATTTACGAAGATCGTCTGTCCCGCCGTATAAAAAGTAACTCTGATTTTTGCAAAATTAGGAAGTGTATAACCGACGAGGACCTTCACAAACATCATCTCCTTGACATAAAATTTGGGCTTGGACAGGGTGGCAGGCCTTACAGATATATGCCCCCAATTTTGACTCCTGGGGAATCGAGTATTATGCCCCCAACTGAGTGGAAAGTGACAACGGATATCAAGACATTACCTGGTCTACCGAAAAGTCCTTCGCCGATAATGTGAAAACCCGTAACTTCCCCGTAAAGGAAAGCGGCGGATAGTTCGAGAAAAAGCCACAACAGAACGCAGACGGAAGAACATTTCATTGTATATTACAACAATGCATCAGATTACAAGAATATACAGAGTATGAATAAATATTACATAGAAATATCAGAGATTTAAATTACATTTAAATACATAGCAGCGGAAAATAATACAATACACAACTAGAAGGAGATATACGGATACAAAGCTTTCCGGATATCGTTCCAGCTGCAAACCAGGATCCTGTGAATATAAATCTGCAAAACCAAAACTACTAGCTGCCCGTGTCAAAATAGGGGCACCCAGAGTTTAGGTTAAAACAATAAACTCCAGGTCAGTCATGGGACTGGTGTGAGAACTAAAACGGTTATAAATCTTTATTTTAAAGTTAGGTAAATCAAGGGACCACGCCGTATAACACGGAACGGGTTTCCTCCCAAGAATACCAGTGCATAAAACAAATAGAGCAATGCTAAATAAAGAAAGATGAAGCTGTTATAAGACCCAGGTCCTATCACACAATGCAACGCAAGCCGGGGGATAGGGTTTTCCCTTATAACAGCCAAAGAATGCTTGATACGTTTAAAACAAATCATTTTGATAGTACTATAATAAGTGCATAGTGTATAAAACAACTTCAAATCATAAGTATCAATCATAGGCGGCATGAATGACCCATACCACTATGTCGCCATATATAAGTTTACAATCAAAACCGCAAGACGTCGTATTGGAAGTTGGGTTATCATTTATGGTATGAACCGAGGCTAGGGGCAAGATCCTCACCGATTCGAGACGCTCTAGTCCGCCCCTCAGGAACAGCCGCAACTGCCCCTTGGATCGTCAGGGTCGGTCCACCGATGTGGATTATTATGCCTGAACACTGCGTTTCCCCGCCCTTTGGGGCGTAAGCCTGGCCCGTCAGCCGACCAGAAGCATCGGCCGAAACCGATATCACGAGGCGCCTCGCTTTTCAGCAAGTAATAATAAGCAACATCCACATGAGTCAAACTCGTCAGCCAGTTCAAGCACTGACGCCACTCTTAACTAGAAAGAAACGCATGTCCTCCCTGATGTCCGTCTCCCGTTTTTGGTTCATACCGGGTGTGATACTCGCGAATCAATGTTACACAAAGCTGTGCCACACAGGCTGTACTTTGATCATCACCACAAGACTTTGCTTTTCAACAGAAGCCTCGATCAATTGCCACTTAGGCATGCCACACAAGCAATTCACTCCATGCGTTTGATATCCATCAATATATAACCCCTGAGCTCGTACGTCTCAGAAAAGGGCGTTAAGCAAGAGAATAAATTCTCCGCCGCCAAACAGATATATATTTAATAGAGATCAATCACACGGACTAAAATCCAATGTCAGACACACCGTCCATTTACAAGTCCGTTCTGGGTCTGAACGAAACTGGAGGCACGTAGTACCCCGCATATCCATCGATCTCCAAGTACGTCTGGACGATCACTAACTGTTTCCATCTTCTTGGGTGTACATCCCAATCAAGATCATCAGTAATTATCCAAACAACTTGAAGACTTCCGGTCTTCGACCACCGTCTTCATCTTCGACTTATCGTCGTATCAGTTATTCAGAATGGGATAAACCCGGTCTTTCCGAATAACTCGCGTATATTATAAACAAGTGTTACACAAACACAACATACGCCTCATTCCAATTCATCAGTCACTAACCGTAAATTAATCAAGAGAATAATTCCCCAAATATTAACCCCGAAGGCCGAAACCAACATCAGATCAATACCCAGGAAATCACTCTGCTTAGCCAACCTACGGTTAGTTTCTAAATTTCACATTCTTAGGGAAAGGTTCCCATTAATTTTATCAAAGATAAATCATTAAAATTTATTCTTTAATCTATTTTTGAATATCAATTTAAACTAGTCGGGATTAGCGAACCTTACCGAAGTAATCATTGGTTTTAATTTCCCAATCCCAACCTATTCATCCCATGAAGTAAAACTGGTAATACTTCATATCTAACACCACTGTGTTATCGGTAAATTCAATTACCATTTCTCGTTCAAATCTAATTAAAGATTTAACTATCGCCTGGAGCAAAACTGGTGATACTCCATTCTCGATCATTTCAATCTAATTAAAGATTCATTAAAACTCCACTTAGTTTTAATCGCTAATTGGGTTAAAGAATCAGTGTCATTTAAAACACGGTTCACGATAAACCCAAAATCACATTCCATTAATTATCGGGTTAAAGAACGAGTGTTATTTAAAACACTGTTCACGATAAACCCAAAAATCAATATCAATTCAATTCCAATTAAATATTATTTAATTGGTACACTTCATTAAATCTAGATAAAAAGATTTAATCTTTTCTCAGCTGGGTTCAAGAACAGTGTTAGTGAAGACACCATTCACGACAAACCCAAATCACATTTGATATTCAATACAAGGCTCTGAATAGAAAATATATCGGCTTATATTCAATATCAAATTCTACGATAAACAAATGTCGTATTGGAAATAACGATATAAATATATATATCTTTCAAATTTCCATAACAACATCTGTATAATCCCGAATTCCAACATCGAAATATTCCGAAGACAATTTCGATTCAAATCCACTCCAATGCAATCATTGGAAATTCTGGTTATTTTTAAAAACCCTTTTCAAATTCAGTTTATTTATTTAAAAATAAATAGAATTATAATTCTAGTTCAAAACTAGTTCATTTCGATAAAAATCTATTTTTATCTTTTCAAATATGAGATTTTTCATCCCAATTCTTTCTAAATCATTTCTTATGATTTTACACAAATTATTACTATTTTTAATAATTTTATCAAGGCCCGTACAGTCGATTCCCATCAACGGCCATCGAACTGCACTTACAGCGACCTTTTCCAAATTTGATTTGGACGTATCTCCAAATCCAACCGTTAGATTTCAAATTTCAAATATCCATTAGAAAGCTCTTTTCGATACGAACCCAACGGTTCCGGTTTTAGGAGAATCCGACGGTCGGATCTCCCGCAATGTCCGTCCGAAGTCAATGGTCGAAATTCACGAACTGCCGCGGCGCGGCGCATTCTATTCAGGCCATTATATTATATATATAATATATATAATATATACTTCGTCGATTTCCTTTTAAAACGTGCTTTATAAATCGTTTTAAATTCATTTTCAAAACGGTTTCAACTTCATATTCAATTTCCAATCAAAATTGAATATTCCAATATAAATTCGTTTTAAATTCATTTCAAATCGATTTCAATTCAAATT
Source organism: Allium sativum (assembly GCA_030737875.1). Classification (NCBI taxonomy): domain Eukaryota; kingdom Viridiplantae; phylum Streptophyta; class Magnoliopsida; order Asparagales; family Amaryllidaceae; genus Allium; species Allium sativum. Next base: position 469,070,799 of record CM060913.1, on the reverse strand, counting down.
GATTTCTAATTCAATTTTAGTTCGATTTCAATTCAATTTAATTTCAATTCGAATTCATTTCTATTCCATTTCAATTCGAATTCATTTATATTCAATTTTAATTTTAATTTGTTTATATTCAATTTCAATTCGAATTTGTTTATATTCGATTACAATTCGAATTTATGTTCAATTCTTTTCAAAATATCAGATTTTGAAATCACTTTCGATATTCATTATAAAATGAATAAAATCGATATAAATATCGTTCACGTCAAAATGGCGTCAATCTAATCAATACGGCTTCATATATTTCCATTTTCAAATATTCTATTTCGAATATTTCTATCTCAAATATTTCTTTTCAAATATTTCCTTTTTCAAATATTCTATTTTCAAATATTTCTATTTCAAATGTTTTTATTTCAAATATTTCTTTTTTTTCGAAACTGGAATGAGGCCCAATCAATTACCATATAATGTTGATTATATGGATTTTCTACCACATATGTACATATCAACAACGATGAATAATCAACCATCATCCAAAGTGCATTCTACACTGTATAAGCATCAAATATAAATATTCAACGCTTATAACAGTCTGTCAATCAATCGATCGACATACAACTGAACAATCGGGATTAGTGTACGTTAAATATCATCCCAATACCCGTGTGGGGTTTCAAACAATCAAACACAGATTTTATTTGTGCAGTTGGGCGATGTGTAAAATTTATCGTCCCAATCAATGTCATTCAAATCAGTGTACATAAACAAACCGTCCGGTTTGTAAATGAATATTTTTTTTTTCACATTCACGTTAAAAATTATATTTTTAACGATCAAACTATTTTATTCAACCTATGAATATTCTATTCGGTTCATTTATTAAATAAAATGTTATCTTTACTTTTCTAACTTATTTTTAGAAAATTTTGGCGGCATAACGGCACGATACTAGAAACGGGACGAGGCTTAGCCTTATCCCCGGTCTAGTGAAGGCCCACGCCATTCACACATCAATCAAATCAATCTCATTTCACCAAACAATTCAATTCAAACCAAATAATCTAACCAACTACACAACCAAACAATTAAACAAACAAGCCATCCATGGTCTGTGGATGGCGGGTGTCGGGTGCTACTAAACACCGTCTGCATCCTAGTATATTTTTCAACTAAAAATAAAATTAAAGAGTGAGAAATTCTCACCGATAGCTATCCAAACATTTTGACTCTTCTTTGATAGAAATCTTCATCGTTATCGCATCTTTGTCGCTTTCGTTGCCCGTATTCTCTACATATGTAAAAATCGAATTTTTACTTCGCTATTCAATATATAAAAATCATATTTTTACTTCGCTATTCAATATATAAAAATCTCGCCTTTTCAAATATATTATAAAAATCACATTTTTATTTTTCTACACATATAAAGATGATATTTTTAATATTCTTGTCATGTAAAAATTATATTTTTAATTCTCTACATAAACAAAAATCATATATTTACATCGTCTATATAGTAAAGACTATAGTTTTAATACTTTAAAAATATAAAAATCATATTTTTAATTGTTTCTTCATAGATAAAAAATCTATTTTTACATCCTTACTGTATAGATAAAAATTCTATTTTTACCCCACTATCCTCTATATAAAGGTTTCGCCTTTTCAAATTTAAAGATTTTACCTTTTCTAATTTAAAGATTTCTAAATAAAAATCATTGCTTTTATAACATAAAATAAAATCAGTTTTTTTTATCATTAAAGAAATCAGTTTTTAAAACTAATAAAATTCAGTTTTTAGACTAAATCAACATGAGTTTTTAAATTAAATAAAAATCATAAAACTCACCTTGTTATTTTAGCCACAAAATCGAAGCTGGAGGGGGGGTTTGTTGTTCGCTGGTGGAAGCAGGGGGCGGAGGTTCGGTCTCGTGGTGGCGCCGGGGGTAGGTCTGAGGCGATAAGGTGGTGCGGGGGTAAGGGCTTGATTGCGGTGGCGGTTTTCGTCGACCTGGGCGTGGAAAGGTTGGGTCACGGTTTTTAATTAGAGGAGAGGGAGGTCGGGGAAGAAGGGGGTCGCACGAAGAGGAGGCTGGAGGTGGTGGGTCCGCCTGGAGGGCGGCGGTGATCGCCGAGAGGGAGGGCGGCGGATTTTTTAGGGATCGGTTTCCCCTTTTTATTTTTTTTTCTGAACGGGGAAGAGAAATGGAGTGGGGGGGTTATTATAATTAATTATTTAATTCATTTAATTTTCCAAGAGTTGACTTTTCGTTCTAACGCCAATCGAGGCCCAACGACTGTCGCCCCTAGCTAATTATCCCCATTCTGAACACAATGGGATATGTATCGCAAGCCAATTCAGCTGTTTCGATCAGTTTCCGTTAAATTTAAAATATAAATCAGTATATATTCAATTCAAACGTACATTTCAAATTACCGGGGTCACATACGGACTCTAAAAATTCCCGAAAAATATTTTCTAGCTTCGTATTAACGATACGGTCCTAACAAAACTAGTTTCGCCGGATTCTGAGACCGATGGAAAAACGGCCATTTTCCAGTCGATTAAAATCAACTGAAACCGGTCAAACGCGTTTCCATTTGCCACGCTCGCATATTGATTCGAAAAATTATGAAATTTGGAATCTAGCAATAATTTGACACTGCGGATCCAACAAAAGTGGTTTCGCCGAAATCCGAGGTCGTTTGCAAAATTTCCATTTTTAAGGGCCTGAATTCCATAGCGACTATTCAGAATTTTCAACTGGACATATCTTTTGATTCCCGCTATGAAATTTCAATTTTTCGGGTTCGTTGGAAAGATATTATCAATTAGATCCTATTATTTTTGGTTTCACTAAAATCCGGATTGTTTTGCACCCGGTACATTCAATTGAAGTTTGAAATCGACTTATCGAACTACCGCGCCATTTTCAATTCCTTTTATAAATATAAATAATTATTTATATTCTAACGACGAACTATATAATATATACGTTCGAATTCTATTCAAAATAAATTTCTCGTCGTTATTATTTAAAATACTTCATTTTAAATAATCAAAATTCGCTAAAATCGCCAAAATAAAAATTTTAAACTGGCCCAGATTTTCGGGTTGTTACAATCTCCCCCACTTAAAACTTTTCGTCCCCGAAAAGGAACAAAGTCGAAAGTGGTTTGATTAATCAGCTCTACGTTCGGTCTGGCTTCCATTCTCCAACTTTTCAGTTTCTGAGAATTTTCAAAAATTTCAAAAATTTGGCTAACACCCTAAATTTTCGAAAAATTTCGCCAACCTCCCCTGCACCGGGAGCCACGGGAAAATCCCGAAATTGCCATACAGGCCTTCTGATCTCAAAAAGAAAAAGAAAAAGCCAATAGGCTCATAAAATCATCATCACCCAAACAAAACGGTAAATTATGTAGTAAACATGTACCTATTTGTCGGGCAAACAAATTTTATTCTCTGCTCTAGCCTCCTTGCTATGACCTGTTCAATGTAAGTATATGTATATGCAAGCAAATGCGACTAATTTCAATATAATTCAATATTTGATTCAAATGAACTAAATGGTTCAAATTAGCAAACAAATAAACAAACAACACAAACATCAATCAATTAGTGAATTATCATTTGAAATTCATAACTTTGATATATAGTCAAAAATCTTGTTTTTGATGCCAAATCACAACAATAAATCCTATCTAATTTTGGTTCTCACACCAGTCTAATGGAAATATAGAAATCTCACTTTCGTTACTCGAAAATAAATACTGGCGACGGTGCCCCATCACCAGAATTATCCTCGGGCACTAGAGTATGATCCTATAACCATCCAGTATATTAAAACTTCGAACACACGTTTGCAAGACGCATATGCAAAATCTTTATATATCGGATTGTCCAAATCAATTTAAAATAAATATTCAAATACGAATAATTGATTTAAATTTTCAAAACAAAATTTGTTTTCATGTTAAAATTTACTCTTCACACTCGTTCTAGGATACTACTGATCCCATCTCTAACGAGTCATTCTAATTGGATATTACTAATCCAATATCTGATGAGTTCTTCCGTATGGTTCTAATGTGTCATGTTCTCTAAGCTTTGTAAACCAAAGCTCTGATACCAACTGTGAAAATCCGTAACTTCCCCGTAAAGGAAAGCGGCGGATAGTTCGAGAACAAGCCACAACAGAACGCAGACGGAAGAACATTTCATTGTATATTACAACAATGCATCAGATTACAAGAATATACAGAGTATGAATAAATATTACATAGAAATATCATAGATTTAAATTACATTTAAATACATAGCAGCGGAAAATAATACAATACACAACTAGAAGGAGATATACGGATACAAAGCTTTCCGGATATCGTTCCAGCTGCAAACCAGGATCCTGTGAATATAAATATGCAAAACCAAAACTACTAGCTGCCCGTGTCAAAATAGGGGCACCCAAAGTTTAGGTTAAAATAATAAACTCCAGGTCAGTCATGGGACTGGTGTGAGAACTAAAACGGTTATAAATCTTTATTTTAAAGTTAGGTAAATCAAGGGACCACGCCGTATAACATGGAACGGGTTTCCTCCCAAGAATACCAGTGCATAAAACAAATAGCGCAATGCTAAATAAAGAAAGATGAAGCTATTATAAGACCCAGGTCCTATCACACAATGCAACGCAAGCCGGGGGATAGGGTTTTCCCTTATAACAGCCAAAGAATGCTTGATACGTTTAAAACAAATCATTTTGATAGTACTATAATAAGTGCATAGTGTATAAAACAACTTCAAATCATAAGTATCAATCATAGGCGGCATGAATGACCCATACCACTATGTCGCCATATATAAGTTTACAATCAAAACCGCAAGACGTCGTATTGGAAGTTGGGTTATCATTTATGGTATGAACCGAGGCTAGGGGCAAGATCCTCACCGATTCGAGACGCTCTAGTCCGCCCCTCAGGAACAGCCGCAACTGCCCCTTGGATCGTCAGGGTCGGTCCACCGATGTGGATTATTAAGCCTGAACACTGCGTTTCCCCGCCCTTTGGGGCGTAAGCCTGGCCCGTCAGCCGACCAGAAGCATCGGCCGAAACCGATATCACGAGGCGCCTCGCTTTTCAGCAAGTAATAATAAGCAACATCCACATGAGTCAAACTCGTCAGCCAGTTCAAGCACTGACGCCACTCTTAACTAGAAAGAAACGCATGTCCTCCCTGATGTCCGTCTCCCGTTTTTGGTTCATACCGGTGTGATACTCGCGAATCAACGTTACACAAAGCTGTGCCACACAGGCTGTGCTTTGATCATCACCACAAGACTTTGCTTTTCAACAGAAGCCTCGATCAATTGCCACTTAGGCATGCCACACAGCCAATTCACTCCATGCGTTTGATATCCATCAACATATAACCCCTGAGCTCGTACGTCTCAGAAAAGGGCGTTAAGCAAGAGAATAAATTCTCCGCCGCCAAACAGATATATATTTAATAGAGATCAATCACACGGACTAAAATCCAATGTCAGACACACCGTCCATTTACAAGTCCGTTCTGGGTCGGAACGAAACTGGAGGCACCTAGTACCCCGCGTATCCATCGATCTCCAAGTACGTCTGGACGATCACTAACTGTTTCCATCTTCTTGGGTGTACATCCCAATCAAGATCATCAGTAATTATCCAAACGACTTGAAGACTTCCGGTCTTCGACCACCGTCTTCATCTTCGACTTATCGTCGTATCAGTTATTCAGAATGGGATAAACCCGGTCTTTCCGAATAACTCGCGTATATTATAAACAAGTGCTACACAAACACAACATACGCCTCATTCCAATTCATCAGTCACTAACCGTAAATTAATCAAGAGAATAATTCCCCAAATATTAACCCCGAAGGCCGAAACCAACATCAGATCAATACCCAGGAAATCACTCTGCTTAGCCAACCTACGGTTAGTTTCTAAATTTCACATTCTTAGGGAAAGGTTCCCATTAATTTTATCAAAGATAAATCATTAAAATTTATTCTTTAATCTATTTTTGAATATCAAATTAAACTAGTCGGGATTAGCGAACCTTACCGAAGTAATCATTGGTTTTAATTTCCCAATCCCAACCTATTCATCCCATGAAGTAAAACTGGTAATACTTCATATCTAACACCACTGTGTTATCGGTAAATTCAATTACCATTTCTCGTTCAAATCTAATTAAAGATTTAACTATCGCCTGGAGCAAAACTGGTGATACTCCATTCTCGATCATTTCAATCTAATTAAAGATTCATTAAAACTCCACTTAGTTTTAATCGCTAACTGGGTTAAAGAATCAGTGTCATTTAAAACACAGTTCACGATAACCCAAAATCACATTCCATTAATTATCGGGTTAAAGAACGAGTGTTATTTAAAACACTGTTCACGATAAACCCAAAAATCAATATCAATTCAATTCCAATTAAATATTATTTAATTGGTACACTTCATTAAATCTAGATAAAAAGATTTAATCTTTTCTCAGCTGGGTTCAAGAACAGTGTTAGTGAAGACACCATTCACGACAAACCCAAATCACATTTGATATTCAATACAAGGCTCTGAATAGAAAATATATCGGCTTATATTCAATATCAAATTCTACGATAAACAAATGTCGTATTGGAAATAACGATATAAATATATATATCTTTCAAATTTCCATAACAACATCTGTATAATCCCGAATTCCAACATCAAAATATTCCGAAGACAATTTCGATTCAAATCCACTCCAATGCAATCATTGGAAATTCTGGTTATTTTTAAAACCCTTTTCAAATTCAGTTTATTTATTTAAAATAAATAGAATTATAATTCTAGTTCAAAACTAGTTCATTTCGATAAAAATCTATTTTTATCTTTTCAAATATGAGATTTTTCATCCCAATTCTTTCTAAATCATTTCTTATGATTTTACACAAATTATTACTATTTTTAATAATTTTATCAAGGCCCGTACAGTCGATTCCCATCAACGGCCATCGAACTGCACTTACAGCGACCTTTTCCAAATTTGATTTGGACGTATCTCCAAATCCAACCGTTAGATTTCAAATTTCAAATATCCATTAGAAAGCTCTTTTCGATACGAACCCAACGGTTCCGGTTTTAGGAGAATCCGACGGTCGGATCTCCCGCAATGTCCGTCCGAAGTCAATGGTCGAAATTCGCGAACTGCCGCGACGCGGCGCGTTCTATTCAGGCCATTATATTATATATATAATATATACTTCGTCGATTTCCTTTTAAAACGTGCTTTATAAATCGTTTTAAATTCATTTTCAAAACGGTTTCAACTTCATATTCAATTTCCATTCAAAATTGAATATTCCAATATAAATTCGTTTTAAATTCATTTCAAATCGATTTCAATTCAAATTGATTTCTAATTCAATTTTAGTTCGATTTCAATTCAATTTAATTTCAATTCGAATTCATTTCTATTCCATTTCAATTCGAATTCATTTATATTCAATTTCAATTCGAATTTGTTTATATTCAATTTCAATTCGAATTTGTTTATATTCGATTACAATTCGAATTTATGTTCAATTCTTTTCAAAATATCAGATTTTGAAATCACTTTCGATATTCATTATAAAATGAATAAAATCGATATAAATATTGTTCACGTCAAAATGGCGTCAATCTAATCAATACGGCTTCATATATTTCCATTTTCAAATATTCTATTTCGAATATTTCTATCTCAAATATTTCTTTTCAAATATTTCCTTTTTCAAATATTCTATTTTCAAATATTTCTATTTCAAAGGTTTTTATTTCAAATATTTCTTTTTTTTTCGAAACTGGAATGAGGCCCAATCAATTACCATATAATGTTGATTATATGGATTTTCTACCACACATGTACATATCAACAACGATGAATAATCAACCATCATCCAAAGTGCATTCTACACTGTATAAGCATCAAATATAAATATTCAACGCTTATAACAGTCTGTCAATCATTCAATCGACATACAACTGAACAATCGGGATTAGTGTACGTTAAATATCATCCCAATACCCGTGTGGGGTTTCAAACAATCAAACACAGATTTTATTTGTGCAGTTGGGCGATGTGTAAAATTTATCGTCCCAATCAATGTCATTCAAATCAGTGTACATAAACAAACCGTCCGGTTTGTAAATGAATATTTTTTTATTCACATTCACGTTAAAAATTATATTTTTAACGATCAAACTATTTTATTCAACCTATGAATATTCTATTCGGTTCATTTATTAAATAAAATGTTATCTTTACTTTTCTAACTTATTTTTAGAAAATTTCGGCGGCATAACGGCACGATACTAGAAACGGGACGAGGCCTAGCCTTATCCCCGGTCTAGTGAAGGCCCATGCCATTCACACATCAATCAAATAAATCTCATTTCACCAAACAATTCAATTCAAACCAAATAATCTAACCAACTACACAACCAAACAATTAAACAAACAAGCCATCCATGGTCTGTGGATGGCGGGTGTCGGGTGCTACTAAACACCGTCTGCATCCTAGTATATTTTTCAACTAGAAATAAAATTAAAGAGTGAGAAATTCTCACCGATAGCTATCCAAACATTTTGACTCTTCTTTGATAGAAATCTTCATCGTTATCGCATCTTTGTCGCTTTCGTTGCCCGTATTCTCTACATATGTAAAAATCAAATTTTTACTTCGCTATTCAATATATAAAAATCATATTTTTACTTCGCTATTCAATATATAAAAATCATATTTTTACTTCGCTATTCAATATATAAAAATCTCGCCTTTTCAAATATATTATAAAAATCACATTTTTATTTTTCTACACATATAAAGATGATATTTTTAATATTCTTGTAAAAATTATATTTTTAATTCTCTACATAAACAAAAATCATATATTTACATCGTCTATATAGTAAAGACTATATTTTTAATACTTTAAAAATATAAAAATCATATTTTTAATTGTTTCTTCATAGATAAAAATTCTATTTTTACATCCTTATTGTATAGATAAAAATTCTATTTTTACCCCACTATCCTCTATATAAAGGTTTCGCCTTTTCAAATTTAAAGATTTTACCTTTTCTAATTTAAAGATTTCTAAATAAAAATCATTGCTTTTATAACATAAAATAAAATCAGTTTTTTTTTATCATTAAAGAAATCAGTTTTTAAAACTAATAAAATTCAGTTTTTAGACTAAATCAACATGAGTTTTTAAATTAAATAAAAATCATAAAACTCACCTTGTTATTTTAGCCACAAAATCGAAGCTGTAGGGGGGGTTTGTTGTTCGCTGGTGGAAGCAGGGGGCGGAGGTCCGGTCTCGTGGTGGCGCCGGGGGTAGGTCTGAGGCGATAAGGTGGTGCGGGGGTAAGGGCTTGACTGCGGTGGCGGTTTTCGTCGACTTGGGCATGGAAAGGTTGGGTCACGGTTTTTAATTAGAGGAGAGGGAGGTCGGGGAAGAAGGGGGTCGCACGAAGAGGAGGCTGGAGGTGGTGGGTCCGCCTGGAGGGCGGCGGTGATCGCCGAGAGGGAGGGCGGCGGATTTTTTAGGGATCGGTTTCCCCTTTTTATTTTTTTTCTGAACGGGGAAGAGAAATGGAGTGGGGGGGTTATTATAATTAATTATTTAATTCATTTAATTTTCCAAGAGTTGACTTTTTGTTCTAACCCCAATCGAGGCCCAACAACTGCGCCCCTAGCTAATTATCCCCATTCTGAACACAATGGGATATGTATCGCAAGCCAATTCAGCTGTTTCGATCAGTTTCCGTTAAATTTAAAATATAAATCAGTATATATTCAATTCAAACGTACATTTCAAATTACCGGGGTCACATACGGACTCTAAAAATTCCCGAAAAATATTTTCTAGCTTCGTATTAACGATACGGTCCTAACAAAACTAGTTTCGCCGGATTCTGAGACCGTTGGAAAAACGGCCATTTTCCAGTCGATTAAAATCAACTGAAACCGGTCAAACGTGTAACACCCCGCCTCCGCTAGGGTCACTCGCAAAGGAATGCACTAGCTTTAGAGGGTCATTATTGGTAAACATGCACAGAAATATCACAAGACAGAACATATAAAATAGCGGAAGTAAAATCAACCTTTCATAACATGAATAAATAAGGTCTAAAGCCTTTTACATCAGAGTACATCAAAACCTGTCTTGCAATAGTAAAGAAGCATAAAGACATTTTCATAAATTATTCCCCAAGTAAAAACAGTAAAGTAGCCATAGCCAAGAAAAGTCCAAGCCATCCATGATGACCTTCAAGCAGGAGAAGTCCGAACTAAACAACAGTATTTCCTCCATGTAACCTGGGGGGGAAACGGAAGAAAAGAGGCGAAACAAAACGGGTCAGTCAAAAAGACTGAGTAAGCCCTATCTACTATTAGTATAAAAACTAGTAAAGTTAACTGTCATGAGGAACTGAGATGAACATGAGCATGATAATAAGATAGACAAGCTAAATCAAAATAACAGGATGAACTACTGAACTCAGATAAACTAAAGTGTCATGATAAATTACGATGTCAAAATGAAACAAGGCATCACATCGTCAGGTTTCTATCAAGTATAATATCCCCAAGATATCTATCACGTATAACGTCCCATGGCATATATCCTGTATATCCGCTCTGCACCTACCGTACTAGTATCCCAACTGTATTACGTGTTATCCGTGAATGACCCTTACTCAAAAGTCGTGTAATGGTCCATGTCAACCTAATATGCCGCATATATAGGTTACTCAACTTATATGTTTCTTTCCATGTATAAGTTCAGTCCTTTGCCGTAGGCTGTACGGGCTTTCCCATGTAAACGGTTTATCCTTGAAGTTGTTTTGGACTGCAACCCTTGATCTAGTTGTGTTTCCTTACCATGAACTATCGCGCGTCCACTTAGGATTTATGCCACCTAGGACCGCTAGGGATTATGCTACTTAATGAACGTTTCCGTGTCTCGGTTTGGGTTTTGGCCACCTAGGACCACTAGGGATTACGCCACCCGTCAACCGCGCCCTTGATCCCACGTATGTATCGTGAATCGTTTTCCATGTCTAGATGCACATGTTCCCCAATGTGCCTTCCGAGTTCCGTGCCAGGACAAATCAAGAAATACGGAACTCGGTCGGGAGCTTTAAATCGTCTGCCGATGCAGATATCAAGGTCTGTTTTTGTACCCGTGGCTATGGTCCCACGTGACCCCTCCCTCAACTACTGAAAGGCAATCCAAGAAAAATCATGTATAAGAACCACTCCACGGCCCCACTATAGCCCACTTTCCTACGGGCCAACCTCACCCATGACTCGATAGCAAGCACATGGTCTGTTGGGGGTTCCCTGCCTTTCCGCACGTACACGATTGACTAAAGATGGTAGGTAGTCGGCGATGCGCTATCCAGGGTAAAAACAAGAATCGTCGACTCCACGCTAATCCATCCCAGTTTTTAGGTTGCTCGCATAGCAACCAAGGCATAATCTTGGTCCTTCTAACGCAGACCTTAACCTCTCATGGGCCTAGTATAATTACCTGGCAGCCCACAGAGGGATCCCAAGAATATCCTCACGTCCCCCGAAGCTTCCACTTCGACACCCAGTGCGCTGGAGCTTTTATCCAAGTCAGATAACTTGCTCCCCCTCGTATACTAAGCGATGACCTACCGTATCAGGTTACTCATCTTTTTGAGAATTAGTCCTATGTCCTTAGCTAAGAATTATTACTTAGTTACCCTTAACTAAGGTTTACCACTTAGCTTCCTTTCCTGTTATCCTTGATTAACCACGGTTTTCTACCTAGTTCTTCTAGCTAGGGTTTGTCTATTGGGTTAAGTGTTATCATTCAAGTCCATGACTTAACCCGCCCACGAATCACGTCAAAGATTGGCTAAGTATTTAAGTTCAAGACTTAGTCCCACAAGTTGGTTAAGTGTACCCAGAGGCTCATGACTTAACCTTATCAAGTCAAATTGGTCAAGTACTAGCTTACCTTAATCCTATCGGATTATCTTGCTAGATCGATTAAGCATAGATTATCTTAATCCCATCAAATTATCGAGTCGGATTGGTTAAGTATAGGTTGGCTTAACCCCATCCTCTAATCGTACTATAATGGTTAAGTATATTCTAAAAAGGTCTTGTGACTTAACCTTATCAGGTCCGCGTATTAGATTGGTTAAGTGTAAGTTACTTAACCCCATCAAATCATCATGTATAATTGGTTAAGTATAAGTTGCTTAACCCCATTAAATTGTCACGTTAAGTTGGTTAAGTATTGGTTACTTAACCTCATTGAATTACCGAGTTTAAATTGGTTAAGTGTTTAACTTAACCCCATCGAATTGCCGTGTTTAGATTAGTTAAGTGTGGATTACTTAACCCCATCTAATTACCGTGTCGGATTAGTTAGTGTAAATTACTTAACCCAATCCCCTAATCATCTTGTATGGTTAAGTGTCATTAAGAAAACTTACTTAACCTTGTCAAATTATCATGTTGGATTGATTAAGTGTTGGTTAACTTAATCCCCGTCCACTAGTCGTATAAAAATGGTTAAGCGTCATTAGGCAAATCAAATCACTTAACCTACCCAACCTTGTCATGTTTTGTTAAGTATCATTAGCCTAACCAATTTACTTAACCCATTTACCCATGTCATATTTCGTTAAGAGTCATTAATCAAATTAACTTAACCCTATCATGTGGCATTAATTACTTAATGCACCCCAACCTCTCACATTAGACTTTGTTGTGGTTACTAGTTAAGCCGGTCGGTTCCGGGTTGCTTTACACCACAACTTGGTCTAACCTCGGGTTCAAGCACAACATGACCAACTTCTCACATTGGGTTCTATTGTTTGCAACTACTAGTTAGGTCGGTCGGTTCCGGGTAGTTTTACGTTGCAAACTCAACCAACCTCGAGTTGGCCACTTTCATGTTTAATCTAGTGTCATGTTCATAGTCAAGTTTTCAAGCAATTGGGTAGACCTAACTTAATAGGTAAATTCCCAATGGGTAGACCTAACTTAATAGGTAAATTCCCAAGCTTATGTTTTTATGCATACTTACATGTCAACTTCCATGTTACACTTCAAGTCATGTTTTCAAGTATAAACACATGTCATATTTAACGTTACATGTTGTCATGTTTATACCCATTTACCCAAGTCATATTCATGTCATTATGTTTCCCCATAATGTGACCCCAACGCTTTTTAAACTAGCATATACGTTCGCAACAACATGATGGATTAAAAGAAGAGACTTGGCAAAGGAATGACAAAAATGGGTATTAAGCCACAAGTTAATCATGGTGGCAAATGAGGCACAAATGTGTTCATTAGCTTGCATGTTACATTCTTAAGCCTCAAAAACATGCATCAACCCAAACTTGGTACATAAGCGAATCATGGTGACAAAAGACATGGAATGATGGCTAGAAACTAGCATATATCATCATATAAGGATTATGACTTCATATGCAAGTTGACATAATGATTATGAAGATTCTCATGTTGCATAATGCAACATTTCAACATAAAGGTTGTGGCTTTTAACTCATAAGATCAAGATAATGACTTCATAAACTTGCATAACATGATAGCATGCATCATACTCAATGATCAAACCCAAACTTGCAACATGAACATTTAACTTCATAGTTAATATCTAAGAGTAGGGAAAGGGCTTACATTGCTATGAAGGCCTAAATCGATTAAACTAAAGCTTGTGATGAAGCTTATGCATGCCATCATCCAAAAACACAAAGATGGATGCTCCAAATCAACAAATACACCATCTTTATGAACAAAGACCAAAACTTTTGCCTTGAAATCAACTTGAGGAGCTCTCATACTAACATAGGGACTCTCTAATACTCTCATGATCATTAAACCTCTCATAGAAATGAAGATAGCATTTTGGCAAGAGGATGGAGGCTAGGGTTTTGAGTGGAGGCCATGATCACTAGAAATTTTGGCATAGTTTAGTTGTAGGATCAATTAATGAGGGTTTAGGCTAGGTTAGGGGTCTTTTTATAGAGATTAGGGGTAGTTTAGGCCGTTAGATTAACCCTAGGATAGATCCCAGCCCTCAAAAATCGTCACAAGCCTCCAAAACAAGACCAAGGGCCAAAACAGGTGCTCCAGGCCAGCCAGGGTCAAGCCAGAAGGCTGTGCAGGTTTCTGGCTCGACACGGGCGCACTTCCCAAGTGCGCCAGTGTATTTTTGTGCTGGCGCACTTCACAAGTGCGCCAGTGCATTCTGGCTTGTTTTCGGTTTTTCTGCCTAACTTCGTTCGTCCATATCTTCTTCATACGGACTCCGATTTACGAAATTTCGGACTCTATTTCGCGTATTTTTCCGAGACGAACGCAATGGCACAACCCGTTTATCCTGATTCAGATTTTATAATTTAATTCTGCCTTGATTCTTGTCTTAACACGTTGCTAAAAATTCGGGTTGTTACAAAACGCGTTTCCATTTGCCACGCTCGCATATTGATTCGAAAAATTATGAAATTTGGAATCTAGCAATAATTTGACACTGCGGATCCAACAAAAGTGGTTTCGTCGAAATCCGAGGTCGTTTGCAAAATTTCCATTTTTAAGGGCCTGAATTCCATAACGACTATTCAGAATTTTCAACTGGACATATCTTTTGATTCCCACTATGAAATTTCAATTTTTCGGGTTCGTTGGAAAGATATTATCAATTAGATCCTATTATTTTTGGTTTCACTAAAATCCGGATTGTTTTGCACCCGGTACATTCAATTGAAGTTTGAAATCGAATTATCGAACTACCGCGCCATTTTCAATTCCTTTTATAAATATAAATAATTGTTTATATTCTAACGACGAACTATATAATATATACGTTCGAATTCTATTCAAAATAAATTTCTCGTCGTTATTATTTAAAATACTTCATTTTAAATAATCAAAATTCGCTAAAATCGCCAAAATAAAAAATTTAAACTGGCCCAGCTTTTCGGGTTGTTACAGATAATTGACCAGGAAGACGAAGATTTGAATGTATACAAAGGGGGTGAAGTTCGAGCCAACAAACCACGAGATGCTTTAGTTCCGAAGGGGGTTCATCTCAAAAAACAACGCCACCGACTAAACCCTCGACTCATGATTCTTTATTGGAAGAAGAAATATACGGGGATTTAGAAAAACTTCCCCTACCGGATAATATTTACACATTTGAGGATTTTGTAGCAGAGCCGTTCTTCCCTGTCTCTGAGGAAGAATCCACTCCCGTCAAGGAAAAGGAAACTACACAGATGTGCCTAGCTCCGGGCCCTGGTCCGTTAGGGGGGATCACACGGGACACACATATGTTGAATCACGCTATATAGCGTTTTGACTATGACAACTATACAAGTACATATATACATTCTCGACTAACTTTATGTTGCAGGAAGATACTTTTGACGAACAAATTCAAGAGCACAAAACAAAGATCACATATATGATTATAAGATTCTGTGAGTCCTAGATTTATATGTTAAAGTCTTTCTTGATGATAACACACACACACACAGTTTTTAAAATATACATTTCTTTGATTATAAAATATGCAAGATATAGGCTGACAACATAAAACAGACGTCTGGTCTGATAATTTCAGACGTCTGTTTACTAAAACAAATTGTTTTCGAAATATAATATTCAGACGTCTGTTTTATATATTTCAGACGTCTGATTCTGAAAGGATGCGACTTCTACAAAAAGATACATCCATTTACTTTATAACTCTTGAGCAAAACTTTTCATGATTAGTTGCATCTTTCTACTTACTATAAATAGAGGGAAGATTAACTATTCCAATCACCGATTTTTATTCTAATTCTCTCTATCTTATACAAAAGCTCTCTAAATTCTAAAGTGATCTATTTTCATACTCGAGACTTTTAAACTTCCATAATCCTTCACATACTTCACGATTATCATCAAGGAAAGGCTATAGGAAGGGTGTACTTAACATTCGACAATCCGTGTTATCAAGAACACAAAAGAGTCAACAATTATTCTGTATTAGTGAAGACCTCTTCAGTGGTTGAGCCAAGAAATCCCGTTCAGTGGTTCGGGTAATTGTGAACCTATTCCTCCGGGTGAAGTGAGGGTTTTTAGTGTTAGTGAAATACCAGAAGTGAGTCTGGGACTGGACGTAGGACAGTGGTCCGAACCAGTATAAATCGACTGTGTGATTTACTGCTTACTACTGCTACTTTAGTATTCTACTTATACTCCATTCTATACGATCCTACCACTGCATAGCCTCTTTCAATTGGTATCAGAGCAAGGACATCCTATAACCGTAACACCGTTATTCGATATTTTGATAAAATGGAGAATAACCCAAGTACTAGTTCAACTACTTTTGCCGAAGGACAATCTACTCAAAGACCACCACTATTTAACGGATTACACTACAACTACTGGGCTACTAGAATGAGAATTTATATGCAAGCAAGTGGTTTTAGTGCATGGAATGCTACTCAAAAAGAATTTACATCACCTACTACTGAATATTCAACTTGGACAGTGTCTCAAAAAGATGAAGCAAATGCAAATGCAAAAGCCATGAACATGTTATATTGTGCTCTTGATAGAAATGAATTCAATCGAGTTAGCATATGTACATCGGCTCATCAAATTTGGGAAACACTTAAGACTGTGCATGAAGGAACAAACAAAGTCAAGCAAACAAAGATTTCAATGCTCAAGAATCAATTCCAGAACTTCAAAATTAGACAAAATGAGACTATCAATGAAATGTATTCAAGATTTCAAGATATTTTGCATGCATTGATAGGATTAGGAGAAAAATATAGTGATTTTGATATTGTATCAAAAGTACTAAACAGTCTCACTGATGAATGGGAACGAAAAGTGCTAGCAATTGAAGAAGCTAATGATTTATCAGCCATGAAGCCAGATGAACTCATAGGGGATCTTATGTCTTATGAAGTAAATCTTCAAGCAAAAAGAGATATAGCTCAAGAAAAAAAGAATGTGGCATTTCATGCTGATAAAGAGGACTCTAAATCAGAAGATGAAGATATTGCGTTCATTGCCAAAAACTTTAAGAAATTTCTAAAATATAGAAAAGGAAATTTCAAAAAGAATACTTCAAATAAAGCTTCATCTTCAAAATCTGGATGTTTTAACTGTCATAAGAAAGATCACATGGTAAAGGATTGTCCAGAACTAAAAGAAAATCAGAAAAGCTTCTACAACAAAAACAAGAAAGATAAATTCAAAAAGAAAGCATTCTCTGTCACATGGGATGACTCAGACTCAGAATCATCAGATAGTGACAGTGACAGTGATAGTGACAGTGAGCAAGCAAATGTATACTTTATGGCTCAAGAATCCGAGGCTCAAGAATCCGAAGTGAGTAATTTATCTTATGAAGAATTAATTGAAGTCAATGTTGAATTCTTAAAAAATATAAAAATTCTAAAGAAAAAGCTTAAAGAAACTCGTGAAAATTAGAACAAAGCTGAATTTGAAAGAGATATGTTAAAAGACGAAAAATTAATCTTAGAAGAAGAACTTCAAAAGGTTCAAGAAAATCTTACAAATTCAGATAATCAAATTTCACTTTTGAGTCAGGAAATTGAGACGCAAAAGATAAGGAATGATGAAATTAGTTCTGAAAATCACATATTAAAAAGTAAAATAAAGGAATTAGAACTTGAAAATAAAAGTATTCAAACTAAGTTAGAAAGTATTTCTAAAAATGTTTCTAACTTCAATAAAGGAAGAAAAAATTTGTCTAAAATTATAGAAAGTTCACAACTACCTTCAAATAAACATGGTTTAGGATTTAAAAAGGAATCAAAAATTCCTAAGAAAAGAAATAAAACTGATTCTAAATACAATACTAGAAGTATTAGAATATGGATTCCAAAAACAAATAATAGTTTGATTAGAAACAAACATATTACATCTTTTATGGAGTCTGTACATAATAATATAAATTATTTATACAAAAGGGACACTAAACCCACTTGGGTTTGGCTTCCTAAGACCTAACTCTTAGGACCCTATCAAAAATTGGGTACCAATGTGCTTATTAATATTTTTTGCAGGTACCATTCAAAAAGAGAAAATGGATCTTAGACAGTGGTTGCTCAAAACACATGACTGGAGATAAAGATATGCTAACCAATATTTCATACTTTGATGGTGGCTCAGTTACCTTCGGAGATAATTCGAAAGGTTTTATCATTGGCAAAGGAGATGTGTGCAACTACGGTATCTCAAATTTACCTCTTATTACTAATGTTTCTTTAGTTAAAAAATTAAAACATAATTTACTAAGTATTAGTCAACTATGTGACAAAGGTTTTAAGATAACTTTTTCCGAAAATAAATGTAGTATTTTTGATAAAGAACAAAATCTTATTTTTGAAGGAAATCGAGATAGAAATATTTATGTCTTAAATATGAAAGTCAATAATAATAAAGAAATGTGCTTAATAGCGAATAACAATGATTGTTGGCTATGGAACAAAAGATTTTGTCATATAAATTTTAAAACTATCCAAAGATTATCAAAAGATAATTTAGTAAAAGGCTTACCTAAAGTAAATTTTAATGTAAAAAATCTATGCGAAGATTGTCAAATAGGTAAATTAACTAAATCATCGTTTAAATCTAAAAAGATTATTTCAACTTTACAACCTTTAGAATTATTACATATGGACTTGTTTGGTCCTACACAAGTTCAATCATTAAATCATAATCGATACGTATTTGTAATAATTGATGATTTTTCAAGATACACTTGGACTATATTTATGAAAAATAAAAGTGATACTTTTGAACATTTTAAAAACTTAATAAAAAGAATTCAGAATTCTAAAGATTTAAAAGTTAAAAATATACAAAGCGATCACGGAGGAGAATTCGAAAATGAATTATTTGAACATTTTTGTAAAAAGAAAGGGATAAATCATAATTTCTCATTTCCTAGGACTCCACAACAAAATGGAGTTGTAGAAAGAAAGAATAGAACATTACAAGAATGTGCTAGAACGTTACTCAATGGAAGTACCTTACCTAAACAGTTTTGGGCAGAAGCAGTAGCAACTGCTTGTTATGTTTTAAATAGAATATCTATTCGTCCTTTAACTAAAAATACTCCATATGAACTCTTTAATGGAAGAAAACCAAATATTTCATATTTTAGAATTTTTGGTTCTAAATGCTTTATTCTTAATACTAAAGATCATCTTGGAAAATTCGATGCCAAAGCCGATCATGGTATTTTTATCGGGTATTCGGAACGAAGTAAAGCATATCGTATATTTAACAAACGTACAAATATTATAGAAGAATCCTTACATGTATCTTTTAATGAAATTTTTGATAAAAATATAAAGAATAAAGATGATGATGAAATCATTGAAAATACTAGTCTTGAAGATACGGAAAATAATCCAATAGAAAACATTAGGTCACCTCCCAGAATACTAAGAGATCATCCAACTCAAAATATAATTGGTGAAATTGATTCGCATGTTCGAACAAGAGGACAATTAAATCAAATGGGTCATGTAGCATTTCTTTCGAATATTGAACCAAAGAATCCGAAAGAAGCTACTACAGATGACTACTGGATCATTGCTATGCAAGAAGAATTGAATCAATTTGAACGGAATAATGTCTGGGAACTTGTACCTAGACCAAACGACCAATCTGTTATTGGCACAAAATGGGTATATAAGAATAAGGCGGATGAACTCGGAAATATTACACGAAATAAAGCCAGATTAGTCGCTCAAGGGTACAATCAAGAAGAAGGTATTGATTATGATGAAACTTTTGCACCCGTAGCAAGACTAGAAGCTATACGTATTTTATTAGCATATGCAAGTTTTAATAATTTTAAACTCTATCAAATGGATGTAAAAAGTGCCTTCTTAAATGGTTTTATTAAATAAAATGTTTACGTAGAACAACCACCATTATTCATACATGAAAGATATCCAGATCATGTCTATAAACTAAAAAAAGCTTTATATGGTCTAAAACAAGCACCACGTGCTTGGTATGAACGACTTAAAAGCTATTTAATAAATTCTGGTTTTCGAATAGGAAAAGCGGATCAAACGCTATTTATTAAAAGTACTAATAAGGATATATTAATTGTTCAAATTTATGTTGATGACATAATATTCGGGTCAACTAATGATAATTTATGTAAAGAATTTTCTATCATAATGACAAATGAATTCGAAATGTCACATATGGGTGAACTCTCATTTTTCTTAGGTTTACAAATTAAACAAATTTCAAATGGTATTTTTATTAATCAAGAAAAATATTGTAATAATTTAATTAAACGTTTCAGGCTAGACAACACTTCCGGCAAACCAACTCCAATGAGCACTTCAGTTCATCTCGATAAGGACGAAAAAGGAAAAAGTGTTGATCAAAAATTATACAGAAGTATGATTGGATCACTACTCTACCTAACTGCTAGTCGACCGGACATAATGATGAGTGTATATCTATGTGCACGATTTCAATCAAATCCAAAAGAATCTCATTTAAGAGCTGTAAAACGTATTTTAAGATATTTAAATTATACCAAGGACTTTGGTCTATTTTATCCTAAAGGGTGTCCATTTGAATTAGTTTCTTATAGTGATGTTGACTTTGGTGGATCCCGAACAGATAGAAAAAGTACAAGTGGTACGTGCCATTTCATTGGAAAATCACTTGTATCTTGGTTTAGTAAAAAACAAAATTGTGTATCACTCTCAACATGTGAAGCAGAATACATATCTGCTGCTTTAGCATGTGCTCAAGTAATCTACATGCAACAAACAATTAAAGATTTCAGAATAAATTTATCAAAATCAATAATATATTGTGATAACACTAGTGCCATAAACTTATCTAAAAATCCAATAAATCACTCTAGAACAAAACATATAGATATCCGACATCATTTTTTACGTGATAATATTGAAAAGGATATTATCAACTTAGATTATGTTTCAACTGAAAACCAAATCGCAGATATTTTTACTAAACCATTACCAGAAAACTCTTTTATCAAATTAAGAAGAGAGTTAGGTATTATTTCTGTAAAGGATATATAATTTTTTTATACTTGCATGCATTCTAAATATACTTTCTACCTATTTTTAACTATTGCTCCTCAAAATCCTCACGTACTCAAACTTTTCAATGGCTACCAGACTTCTGAACTTCCTTAACCACATATCCAACACTTATTCTTCTTATATAAACCATCACAATCAATCCTCACAAATAAATTCAAACACTAACACTATGTCTTCAAATAATTCAAATTCCTCTATCAATATTACGTTCACATCGGATAGTTCTTCCGACTCTCCTCAATTTCCTACTCCAACTCTTACAAATGAGCCAACTTACAGATGGACGAATTACCGCACCGGATTCACTCCTGAGGCAAAGAAGACTAGAAGGTCATTATTTTTGTAACGACCCAGGTTTTTGAACGATTAACTTTAAATATTTAATATCGTTTTAAATATTGTGTTGATAATATAAAAGAATTTTTATATTAAATTTATCGATTAAATAATCGATATAGGATATAATTCAGATTTAAAACTGAATCGAAACGATACAGTCGATTAATATAAATTCTGTTTGAAATGGAACGATAATAATAATTTATTATCGATGAATTTAATTGTTTGAATCAATTTATATTTTAATTTGAATTTAATTTTAATCGTTAATTTAAGCTATTATCTCTTTTATACGGTCAAATTTAATTCCAGAATCAGTTCTGTGGAGTTCAAAATAACGTTATAATCCGAGAGCACCGGTCGTTAAGTTAGAATAGCGGTTCTGGGTTTTAAAATAAGGGACTGTAATATACTTTAGTTTTTAATAAAAAAAACTAACTCAAATCAGACAATCGAATCAGCCGACCTCCTATTTCATTTCGCAGACCTATCCATTTTGAGCCAACAACTTGTCTCTAAGCTTCAGTATCAGGGAAACATGAATTTAATGGTGCTGTACATTTTGTTTCCCCTTCGCATTCTATATAAACGAGCCGAGCCTCGTGTACTCCATTCAAAAACAATCCAGTCCCTCTCATCCTCTGTTGTTCTTCTTTTTCCTAATCAATGAAAACCCTATTTCCTAAATCAAATCAAAATCGGGTATCGCGACTAGGGATTTCGGAGTTTCAAAGGCCGACGCTGATGCTGGAGCTCGCAATGATTATCGTGGGACGTCTGTAGTTGAACGAAGGAATCAGGCTTCAGGTGGATGTCGCGATTTCTACAGGGTAGGGTATCGGTGTCAGAAACGGAAAGGGGGTGGCGTGCGTGGAAGCTGACAAAGACTAGGGTTGAACAAGGTTGATTTGGAGACCATCGCGATTTCGAAGCTGCGGAAATAATGAAGATCAACTTCAGTACTCGCGGATTTGGGTGCGACAGTTTAGGAAGGGAGTTCGGACCTTGTTTTGGTACTGCAATGGAGAAGTTGGGGTACTGTTGAGGAGCGAGGTCAGAATGATGAACACAGATTTTTGAGTATTGGTAGGAAGAATTTAAACAGGGACTAAGGTAAATCAATTTTATTTAAAATTAGTTAAGGTCTTTATTTAAATTAGATTTGTTGAATTTATTTTATTTAAAATTTATAATAGTTAATCGATAATTTAAAATTTAATAATCTTAGGTAATAGATTCAGTTGAAATGGTTCGAGATGATTCATGGCACAATGATATGGAAATTTACAGAATAATCGACGAATTAAAAATTCTGGTGAGTAAATCTCACTCACCTTTTATTTCTAATTATTTTTATTCCGTTAAAAATAATTGTTGTTGCTTGTTTGGATTTTTCTGCTTGTTTTATATATATTAGTTATTTAGGCTATATATATATATATTGGGTTGATTAATTGGTTGGATTCCCGCAGTCTCATTAGCGGATGCCCGCAGTTTCATAGCGGATGATTACCCTATACGCCCCACGCTATGATTAGTGGATGACCTTCTATACCGCGATATTCTGCCACGAAGCAGAATGGGTATTATTTATGTGCTAACATCTGTGGATGGAGGGAAACAGGTTGGAGGAATCCAACTGGATTCCTCAAAAATATATTATCTGTTTGTTTATTTGTTTGCATATATTTTTATATATGATGTGTTAGAAAAATAAATAATTCGTTGCTTTGTGTGGTTAAATATCACTGGGCTTAAGTAATGATATTTAAAAATATCGTGGAAGGATATTTGAGATTTAAAAAGGGAAAATTCTATTTTTAAATAGAATTTGAATTTTTAATGGAAATAAAAATATAAACTCGTTTTGAAAAATAAAACAAGTAGTTTCTTTATAAATGAAGTTTATAAATAGTCCTTTTATAACGAAGTTATAAATGAAGTGAAGAAAATTATCATTTGATAATTCAGAAATAGAAATACCAGTGTGAAATTGGAATTTGAAATGAAATTTCAAAATAGGATGTGAAATGAAATTTTTAAATATATAACTCAAATGAAATTTGAGTATAACATTTGAATAGTAGAATTAGAAAAGGAGTTTAAATATTTGAATTTTAAAAGGAGATTGAATATTAAAAATTCAAATAGAAGTTCAAATAGAATTTGAATAGACGAAATTAGAATGGAATATAGAATTTGAATTCAAGGAATTAAAATAAAATTTGAATTCAAAGGAATTCGAATAAAGGAATTCAAATAAAGATTTGAATGTAGAATTTCAAAATAGAATTTGAAATAAACTTTGAAAATAGGATTTTCAAAGTAGAATTGGAAATAGAATTTTCAAATAGGATTTCAAAATAGGAAATCCAAATGGTTTTGAAATAGAATTTGAATTCAAGGGAATTTAAATGGATTTGAATGATGAAATTCAAATGGTGTTGGAAATGAATTTGAATATTAGAATTCAAATGGAAATGGGAAATGAAATTGAATATAAGAGATTCAAATTGAATTCAAATAGGATTTAATCTATGGGATTTGAATATGAAATTCAAATGGGTTTTAAACTATGGGATTTTGAATATAGAATTTAAAAAGGGAGTTTGAATATTTGAACTTCAATAGAATTCAAATATAGAAATGAGAATATAGAAGTTCAAATGGAATTTAAATATAGAGTTTGAATAAGGGAATTCAAATAGAAATTCAAATATTGAATTTGAATATCAGGTAGAAAAGGAATTGGAATTTGAATATAGAATTCAAATAAAAGTGAGATTTGAATTTGAATCAAGAAATTCAGATAGAGTTAAATGGAGTTGAATTCATTTTAAAGAAGTTTAAAAGTTTATATATATAAATATAATTAAAACGAATTCGCCGCAGCGCTGCAGTTCGTAAAATAGCGATTCGAACTTCAATCGAATATACAGGACTCAATTGGAGTCGAAATTCTTTGAAACAAGAAACGTCAGGACCGGTTTGATAATAGTTTTCTAATGAAGGAGAAAAATCTGAATTTCGTCGTATAGATTTTGAGTTATGTCAAAATCAAATTTTCAGAAAAAACAGCACCAGAACTATTTAAAAACCATAACGGTTTATTTCATTTTATAAAAGGATTTTAAACCAATAAAAATCCGAATTTCTATTTAGAAAATCTCAGATTTGAGTTATAAAATATATGCGAACTTAAGTGAAGTGAAAGAAATGGTTTTTAAAATCAATAATCATATTTTGATTATTGAATAGAGTTGACTAAGACAAAGAGAAATTAGTTAATCAAATTTTGAAGATGAACTTTGAAAGGTGAAGGGAATTTGTAAATATATATTTGAAATCGAATATAGAACGTAAATTGGAAATGAAATACAATTAGTATAATCAAGTTGAAATATATTTGGATAGGTTATATTCAAATATCAAAGTGATATAAGCAAAAGAGTTAATTTGCAAACTGACCAATGAATTAGTTAAAACGATTGAATCGAGCAAACTGTGAATAAGTAAATTAACTTGTGATTTCATATTCAAACCAAATATGAAACTAGAAATGGAAAAAAAGGGATTTGATTTGTATAAGCAAGTGGAATCAAATTTGAGCATGTTATGTTCAACAAAGAAGTGAAATAGGCAAAATGACTAATTAAAGAATAAACGGGCGGAACTGAATTCAAACGATTGGATAGTGTTGAATTGAATTGAAAACAGGTGAACATGTGTAAGCAGGTTTGATATGAAGTATATGAAGATTTAAATTTATGTGCTCGACAAAAAGGTACATGTTTAATTCATATATAAGATTTTATGCGCCGTATCGGCAAGCCGCTTGGCTTCTTCTTTTTCTTTTTGAGATTAGAAGGACCGGGAAAGCTATTTGAAATTTCCCGATGCTCCCGATACAGGGGAGGTTATGGCGAAATTTTCCGGAAATTTAAGGAGTTAGAATATTTTTAAGATTTTTTGATAATTAGAAATCATTGTATCGACGTATTGAATTCGATAGGTAAGTGAATATAAAAATCGAATATTGTAAACAAAAAGGGATAGAGATAAGTGATTGGAATTGTTTCCAATTGCAAATAGAGATATTTTCTAATATATAGAAAATAAAAGAAGTTGATATTGGGAAATGTTTTCCAAATAGCGTAAAGGACCAATATGGTTATTGAAAATATTTGGTTAACAAATATTGATAAGGAAATGGAGAAGTGATTTAATTAATGAATATTAATTAAGAGCCCAGTGATTTTGTTGATATGTTTGGATGAACACTTATTTTTATTCGATAGTTAAATCACAGACTATCGAAGTTTTGACCATCGTTGTCAATATGGGGAGACCGGTTGGATTATTATCCGAAGAACCACTCCGTATTGGCATAAGCGTTGCGAACCAAGTATGCTGAATATATTGAAGACGGAGTAAAGTGCAAGGGCTTTTCTATTTATAGAAATGGTGCCTTCGGTTTCGTTCAATCCCAGAACGAACGTAAATGGACGAATGTCTGACAAAGTATTTCCAATGATCAAATGGGTTGGTCTGTATGAATATATATGGTTGCAACGGATTTATCCCTTAGCATAATATCCAGAATATTCGTGCAAACTCAACTGGTGATTAACGGATCTGACAATGTGACATTCAAAGTGATTGTGTTATCAAGGAATGGTAAGTAATCGTAGCCTCAGGCCTCAACAACCGGGAAAGGACAAAAATCGGGCAGGCAGCATGGCTATGTGGGTCGCACCCATTAGGATGTATAATCACCTATCTAGAGGAATTCCTTTTGTTTCTTAATCTATCGATTCTGCCCATTCGGGAAACGGTGGTTTGAGTCCAACCGTTGGTGATATACATTCGATACACTCAAGCGAAATGAGTGGTCGGTCATGTGTGGGCCGGGTTGCAAGACGTTCTTGTTGAACCCAGGTGTATTCGCCTCTAGAGATACATCATCGGAAGGTGGTCCCATACCTTGTCATGTTAGAAATCCAATCTCCAATAAGCGCCATGCGGTTTTTGATTTTATACTATGTATGTGGAGCGTGAGATGCAAGCGTTCTGCTATCTGGTTATTTACTTGATGTAGACATTATTATAATATCACTGGATTTTCGTATCAAAGTGTTTTGGGTTATAGTAAGGTAAAAACCGTCCGTGTTTATGTGTGGGCTGGTCTTACTATTATCTTTTCTTTCGAAAAGAGTTTTGAAAGTTAAACAAGTGGTTGGAGTTTACTCACACCAGTCCCATGACTGACCCAGAGTTTATTTTGTTTTGTTTTTTTTTTCCTAAACTCTTGGGTGCCCAAATTTGTACGGGCAGTCAAGTAGTTCAGGTGTTTTACAGATACCATTGGAGGAGCTTGAAGCAGGAGGCTTTAGCGTTAGTTATCTAGTGTTATTTCCGCTGTATTGTAAATGTGCACTCTGATAATGATGTATGTATATACAGTCAAAATTTTGTATTTCAGAAGCTATTCTATATATTATATTTTATTCCGCTGCGATGTGAGGTTCTGTGTTGTGTTTATGTTCTTCTTCTTCTTCTATTCTAAGTTTCTATCTCATCTATTCTCACCCTCTAACTTCTTTCTATTAATGGTTCGTATTTCTGTGTTATTTGTGTTGGACGTGTGGTGTATTTAGTCAACTCAGATAGCTCGGATTTGCGGGTCGTTTCAGTTGGTATCAGAGCTTAGGTTGAGCGAATACCTAGGCTTGTTGGAATGTACTCATTAGAGATAGGGTCAGTAGTACCCTAGAATGAGTTGAGTGTATATATACGAGAGAGCGTATTTGTTAGTTGATATAAAAGATGTTTTATATTGTGTTGTCTAGTCTGTTGAGTGGTTTATGAATTCTGGTCGAATCGTGGGACGCCACGAAGTCGATAGGGATTTCTAAACACTTGAACAGAAAATACGACATGATATTGTTTTTAAATGGGTAAATGAAATAATTTTACCCAAAATTATATTTTGATATAGAAAGAATGATTTTTGAAATCATTATATTATATGGATGTGTTGAATGTTAATATTATAATCAAATACGATTATAGAAATGAAATGGTTATATAGAACCAAACAGAACTTGTATATGAATAAGATATACAATTGAGATGAATCAAAATTGAATTCAGAATCAGAATTTTTAATCCTGGGAAGTTTGAAATATTTTTGGAAGTATATTAGAACAATATAGCTTTGTTTTAAAAGGATTTTAAATGGATTTTGAAATAATAAAGCACTAAACTCACTTCAGTGGCTGGGAAATAATTCTGATGATGATTGCAACATCATCAGTGTTCATTTCCGAGTTTCTAAGTGATGAATTGCTACCTTAGAAAAAGTTTTAGATGGAAATTTGTTTGAAAGAAAACAAGTGGTTTGAAAATTCAAATGTTTTGAATTTGAAATGAAAATAAATATATGTGTATATTTATGGGATTTCAAAAGAATTTGAAATAAAAACCCAGGGATTTGAATTCTGGAATTGGAACTTAACTTAAGCTAGTAAATGGGTCGAAGTGAATCAATTGACTAGAATCAATTTGGATAAATTGGGGTTGAGCCAATATGAATAGAATATGAGTTGGATGTGAATGTATTGGTTGAGGATCATTCGAATTAAATGAATGAAAGCCAAAAGTTTTGGTTAAACTGAATTTGTTGAAAGATGAAATGTTGAGTTTCAACATAAGTAAATTCTGAAAGGTTAATGGGTTTATAGTATTTTTCCTACTTTAGCAATTTCGAGGACGAAATTATTTTAAGGGGGGAAGAATGTAACGACCCAGGTTTTTGAACGATTAACTTTAAATATTTAATATCGTTTTAAATATTGTGTTGATAATATAAAAGAATTTTTATATTAAATTTATCGATTAAATAATCGATATAGGATATAATTCAGATTTAAAACTGAATCGAAACGATACAGTCGATTAATATAAATTCTGTTTGAAATGGAACGATAATAATAATTTATTATCGATGAATTTAATTGTTTGAATCAATTTATATTTTAATTTGAATTTAATTTTAATCGTTAATTTAAGCTATTATCTCTTTTATACGGTCAAATTTAATTCCAGAATCAGTTCTGTGGAGTTCAAAATAACGTTATAATCCGAGAGCACCGGTCGTTAAGTTAGAATAGCGGTTCTGGGTTTTAAAATAAGGGACTGTAATATACTTTAGTTTTTAATAAAAAAAAAACTAACTCAAATCGGACAATCGAATCAGCCGACCTCCTATTTCATTTCGCAGACCTATCCATTTTGAGCCAACAACTTGTCTCTAAGCTTCAGTATCAGGGAAACATGAATTTAATGGTGCTGTACATTTTGTTTCCCATTCGCATTCTATATAAACGAGCCGAGCCTCGTGTACTCCATTCAAAAACAATCCAGTCCCTCTCATCCTCTGTTGTTCTTCTTTTTCCTAATCAATGAAAACCCTATTTCCTAAATCAAATCAAAATCGGGTATCGCGACTAGGGATTTCGGAGTTTCAAAGGCCGACGCTGATGCTGGAGCTCGCAATGATTATCGTGGGACGTCTGTAGTTGAACGAAGGAATCAGGCTTCAGGTGGATGTCGCGATTTCTACAGGGTAGGGTATCGGTGTCAGAAACGGAAAGGGGGTGGCGTGCGTGGAAGCTGACAAAGGCTAGGGTTGAACAAGGTTGATTTGGAGACCATCGCGATTTCGAAGCTGCGGAAATAATGAAGATCAACTTCAGTACTCGCGGATTTGGGTGCGACAGTTTAGGAAGGGAGTTCGGACCTTGTTTTGGTACTGCAATGGAGAAGTTGGGGTACTGTTGAGGAGCGAGGTCAGAATGATAAACACAGATTTTTGATTATTGGTAGGAAGAATTTAAACAGGGACTAAGGTAAATCAATTTTATTTAAAATTAGTTAAGGTCTTTATTTAAATTAGATTTGTTGAATTTATTTTATTTAAAATTTATAATAGTTAATCGATAATTTAAAATTTAATAATCTTAGGTAATAGATTCAGTTGAAATGGTTCGAGATGATTCATGGCACAACGATATGGAAATTTACAGAATAATCGACGAATTAAAAATTCTGGTGAGTAAATCTCACTCACCTTTTATTTCTAATTATTTTTATTCCGTTAAAAATAATTGTTGTTGCTTGTTTGGATTTTTCTGCTTGTTTTATATATATTAGTTATTTAGGCTATATATATATATATATATATATTGGGTTGATTAATTGGTTGGATTCCCGCAGTCTCATTAGCGGATGCCCGCAGTTTCATAGCGGATGATTACCCTATACGCCCCACGCTATGATTAGTGGATGACCTTCTATACCGCGATATTCTGCCACGAAGCAGAATGTGTATTATTTATGTGCTAACATCTGTGGATGCAGGGAAACAGGTTGGAGGAATCCAACTGGATTCCTCAAAAATATATTATCTGTTTGTTTATTTATTTGCATATATTTTTATATATGATGTGTTAGAAAAATAAATAATTCGTTGCTTTGTGTGGTTAAATATCACTGGGCTTAAGTAATGATATTTAAAAATATCGTGGAAGGATATTTGAGATTTAAAAAGGGAAAATTCTATTTTTAAATAGAATTTGAATTTTTAATGGAAATAAAAATATAAACTCGTTTTGAAAAATAAAACAAGTAGTTTCTTTATAAATGAAGTTTATAAATAGTCCTTTTATAACGAAGTTATAAATGAAGTGAAGAAAATTATCATTTGATAATTCAGAAATAGAAATACCAGTGTGAAATTGGAATTTGAAATGAAATTTCAAAATAGGATGTGAAATGAAATTTTTAAATATATAACTCAAATGAAATTTGAGTATAACATTTGAATAGTAGAATTAGAAAAGGAGTTTAAATATTTGAATTTTAAAAGGAGATTGAATATTAAAAATTCAAATAGAAGTTCAAATAGAATTTGAATAGACGAAATTAGAATGGAATATAGAATTTGAATTCAAGGAATTAAAATAAAATTTGAATTCAAAGGAATTCGAATAAAGGAATTCAAATAAAGATTTGAATGTAGAATTTCAAAATAGAATTTGAAATAAACTTTGAAAATAGGATTTTCAAAGTAGAATTGGAAATAGAATTTTCAAATAGGATTTCAAAATAGGAAATCCAAATGGTTTTGAAATAGAATTTGAATTCAAGGGAATTTAAATGGATTTGAATGATGAAATTCAAATGGTGTTGGAAATGAATTTGAATATTAGAATTCAAATGGAAATGGGAAATGAAATTGAATATAAGAGATTCAAATTGAATTCAAATAGGATTTAATCTATGGGATTTGAATATGAAATTCAAATGGGTTTTAAACTATGGGATTTTGAATATAGAATTTAAAAAGGGAGTTTGAATATTTGAACTTCAATAGAATTCAAATATAGAAATGAGAATATAGAAGTTCAAATGGAATTTAAATATAGAGTTTGAATAAGGGAATTCAAATAGAAATTCAAATATTGAATTTGAATATCAGGTAGAAAAGGAATTGGAATTTGAATATAGAATTCAAATAAAAGTGAGATTTGAATTTGAATCAAGAAATTAAGATAGAGTTAAATGGAGTTGAATTCATTTTAAAGAAGTTTAAAAGTTTATATATATAAATATAATTAAAACGAATTCGCCGCAGCGCTGCAGTTCGTAAAATAGCGATTCGAACTTCAATCGAATATACAGGACTCAATTGGAGTCGAAATTCTTTGAAACAAGAAACGTCAGGACCGGTTTGATAATAGTTTTCTAATGAAGGAGAAAAATCTGAATTTCGTCGTATAGATTTTGAGTTATGTCAAAATCAAATTTTCAGAAAAACAGCGCCAGAACTATTTAAAAACCATAACGGTTAATTTCATTTTATAAAAGGATTTTAAACCAATAAAAATCCGAATTTCTATTTATAAAATCTCAGATTTGAGTTATAAAATATATGCGAACTTAAGTGAAGTGAAAGAAATGGTTTTTAAAATCAATAATCATATTTTGATTATTGAATAGAGTTGACTAAGACAAAGAGAAATTAGTTAATCAAATTTTGAAGATGAACTTTGAAAGGTGAAGGGAATTTGTAAATATATATTTGAAATCGAATATAGAACGTAAATTGGAAATGAAATACAATTAGTATAATCAAGTTGAAATATATTTGGATAGGTTATATTCAAATATCAAAGTGATATAAGCAAAAGAGTTAATTTGCAAACTGACCAATGAATTAGTTAAAACGATTGAATCGAGCAAACTGTGAATAAGTAAATTAACTTGTGATTTCATATTCAAACCAAATATGAAACTAGAAATGGAAAAAAAGGGATTTGATTTGTATAAGCAAGTGGAATCAAATTTGAGCATGTTATGTTCAACAAAGAAGTGAAATAGGAAAAATGACTAATTAAAGAATAAACGGGCGGAACTGAATTCAAACGATTGGATAGTGTTGAATTGAATTGAAAACAGGTGAACATGTGTAAGCAGGTTTGATATGAAGTATATGAAGATTTAAATTTATGTGCTCGACAAAAAGGTACATGTTTAATTCATATATAAGATTTTATGCGCCGTATCGGCAAGCCGCTTGGCTTCTTCTTTTTCTTTTTGAGATTAGAAGGACCGGGAAAGCTATTTGAAATTTCCCGATGCTCCCGATACAGGGGAGGTTATGGCGAAATTTTCCGGAAATTTAAGGAGTTAGAATATTTTTAAGATTTTTTGATAATTAGAAATCATTGTATCGACGTATTGAATTCGATAGGTAAGTGAATATAAAAATCGAATATTGTAAACAAAAAGGGATAGAGATAAGTGATTGGAATTGTTTCCAATTGCAAATAGAGATATTTTCTAATATATAGAAAATAAAAGAAGTTGATATTGGGAAATGTTTTCCAAATAGCGTAAAGGACCAATATGGTTATTGAAAATATTTGGTTAACAAATATTGATAAGGAAATGGAGAAGTGATTTAATTAATGAATATTAATTAAGAGCCCAGTGATTTTGTTGATATGTTTGGATGAACACTTATTTTTATTCGATAGTTAAATCACAGACTATCGAAGTTTTGACCATCGTTGTCAATATGGGGAGACCGGTTGGATTATTATCTGAAGAACCACTCCGTATTGGCATAAGCGTTGCGAACCAAGTATGCTGAATATATTGAAGACGGAGTAAAGTGCAAGGGCTTTTCTATTTATAGAAATGGTGCCTTTGGTTTCGTTCAATCCCAGAACGAACGTAAATGGACGAATGTCTGACAAAGTATTTCCAATGATCAAATGGGTTGGTCTGTATGAATATATATGGTTGCAACGGATTTATCCCTTAGCATAATATCCAGAATATTCGTGCAAACTCAACTGGTGATTAACGGATCTGACGATGTGACATTCAAAGTGATTGTGTTATCAAGGAATGGTAAGTAATCGTAGCCTCAGGCCTCAACAACCGGGAAAGGACAAAAATCGGGCAGGCAGCATGGCTATGTGGGTCGCACCCATTAGGATGTATAATCACCTATCTAGAGGAATTCCTTTTGTTTCTTAATCTATCGATTCTGCCCATTCGGGAAACGGTGGTTTGAGTCCAACCGTTGGTGATATACATTCGATACACTCAAGCGAAATGAGTGGTCGGTCATGTATGGGCCGGGTTGCAAGACGTTCTTGTTGAACCCAGGTGTATTCGCCTCTAGAGATACATCATCGGAAGGTGGTCCCATACCTTGTCATGTTAGAAATCCAATCTCCAATAAGCGCCATGCGGTTTTTGATTTTATACTATGTATGTGGAGCGTGAGATGCAAGCGTTCTGCTATCTTGTTATTTACTTGATGTAGACATTATTATAATATCACTGGATTTTCGTATCAAAGTGTTTTGGGTTATAGTAAGGTAAAAACCGTCCGTGTTTATGTGTGGGCTGGTCTTACTATTATCTTTTCTTTCGAAAAGAGTTTTGAAAGTTAAACAAGTGGTTGGAGTTTACTCACACCAGTCCCATGACTGACCCAGAGTTTATTTTTTTTTTTTTTTCCTAAACTCTTGGGTGCCCAAATTTGTACGGGCAGTCAAGTAGTTCAGGTGTTTTACAGATACCATTGGAGGAGCTTGGAGCAAGAGGCTTTAGCGTTAGTTATCTAGTGTTATTTCCGCTGTATTGTAAGTGTGCACTCTGATAATGATGTATGTATATACAGTCAAAATTTTGTATTTCAGAAGCTATTCTATATATTATATTTTATTCCGCTGCGATGTGAGGTTCTGTGTTGTGTTTATGTTCTTCTTCTTCTTCTATTCTAAGTTTCTATCTCATCTATTCTCACCCTCTAACTTATTTCTATTAATGGTTCGTATTTCTGTGTTATTTGGGTTGGACGTGTGGTGTATTTAGTCAACTCAGATAGCTCGGATTTGCGGGTCGTTTCAATTTTCTTCACCGGAAACAAAGAAGAAAGTGGATGACATTCACCACTATCAATCAGAACAAATAGCTCTCCAGAAGGAACTCTACTTTGAACAAAAAGTGACATCTACACGACTAAGTCTTCTCGAAAAGACGGTCTACAAATTTTGCGGTCCTAAACTAAAAGACGTTACTTCGCCCTTACCAATTCCTGCTGATTTGGTTGATCCTTCAGCATCGTATCGTACAGAGAACGATCCAGTCAATCCAACTAAGAAATTCTATACCTATTCTCCAAGACGATCTTCCTATTTTCCCAACTCTTGGGATAGAAACTACAATGCTAATGAAGGAACTAGTTCGGCAACACCAACAAAGACTCCACCTTCAAAGAAATGAAGATTTTATATATATATATATATATATATATATATATATATATATTCATATATTGGTAATAAATAAACAGATGTCTGAATTTCTATATATAATAAATTTTTCCCGACAAACAGACGTCTGATCCATTTATAACAGACGTCTGAAATAGGTCTAAAATGAACTACATTCTTGCGGGTTAATTTTTCTTTAAAAACAGACGTCTGTCTGTATATTTCAGACATCTGAGTTTGAGTTAAATAACTCAACCACCTTTTCAATTAGACGTCTGATTCATATTAAACAGACGTCTGTTTTCATCCAAAAATGGACTAATTCCTTGCGGGTTATACTTTTCTTCATATCAGACGTCTGACCTATAAAAATCTGACATCTGACTTCGCTGAAAAGATTTTTTTTAAAAAAAAAGACACGTCGGTTTCTTATTATATCTCTTCACCTTTTTACTCATTCATCTCTTCAAACTTACTTTTACCCATTCACTCCTAATAAAAACCATAGCCCCCAATTTCAAAAATTATCAAAACACTTCATCAATTTACAATCAAATCATGGCAAATGGTGGAAAACGAACAAGAGAAGAAGAAGCACTCCCTCCATCCGAAGAATTGATTCAACGATGGCTTTGGGATGACACTGCAAAAGCTAGATACAAAGCTATGAAGGATTCAAAATTTTTTGAAGGTGCTTTTGTAAAATTCGATGCTTTTTCCAATTATCGTCTACTTCACTATGCTAGACATTTCAATTTTGAATCCCTTGTTGATTATGACAAAAACAATGTCAAAATCTATCCTCTTTTGGTCAAGTTATTTTTAGCAAATCTAAATCTTGATCATGCCAAACCTCAAGTTAAGAAAGATAAAATTTGGTCATGGGTATGTGGAAAGCGGATAATTATCTCAATGCAACGATTAGGGCAAATTTTACAATGTGCATGGCAGGGACTTGATATAGACACCATTGAAGTTGATATGCATACACGCGATGAAGTTTCCCATCAATTTTTATCCGATAATCTAATTAATATGAAAGACCTTACCGCTACTCATCTTCGACCACAAGCTCGTCTACTTAATCGTATTCTTGTGCGTACAATTCAACCTCGGAAAGGTAGCTATGAAAAAGTCTATAAAAGGGATTTTCAAGCTATTTATGCCTTATACTCCAACAAACAAATTAATTGGGCCAAAATTATCATGGACGAATGGACTGACATCACATACAAACATAAGTACAAGACTCTTCACTATTGTGCTTTTATTACTCGCATTCTTACCTCCTGCGAAGTCAATATACCAAATAATATCCCTTCGTTAAGCATCAAAGAAATTGGTCCCAAAACTTTGAAGCTTATGGATATCCCCCAAATACCCGCTACCTTAGAAATTATGTCTCTTGAGACTTGGACTCAACACATTGCTAATCAACCAGAAACTCTACTTACTGAGCCTTCTCATCGTCATGGTCTAAGGAAAGAAGAAGACGAGGACATACACATCATATCCCCCGACATGTCCTCTAAACAAGCCTTGGTCACTCTTTCTCGTAATCAATCCAAAATTCACAAAGATCTAAAGCATTTTCAGAGGCAAAATAACAAAAAATTTGATACACTCAAAAACTTTTTAAACAAAATTTGGGATGTTGTTTCTTGCACCGGGACTTCTTCATCTCAAGCTCAAGCTCCGGCACCATTTCAATGGTCATCTAGTTCTCATGAAGAAGCTCAGGATTCCGAACAAAGCTCACCAAGGAATGAAGATACATCTCCTCTAGGTTCC
The DNA here is from genome assembly GCA_030737875.1 of Allium sativum. NCBI lineage: Eukaryota > Viridiplantae > Streptophyta > Magnoliopsida > Asparagales > Amaryllidaceae > Allium > Allium sativum. The sequence continues at coordinate 469,034,592 of CM060913.1, read as the reverse complement.
ACTTCGCACGATATATAAGTATTGATGGTGGTATGATTTACTAGTTTTCCTTAAGAATCGTTTATTTTGTTTATGGTTTGTAATATTTTGCTACTTATCTTCTTTCCGCACAAAACTCTCTTATGTGCGTCTCTGTGTTATGTCAATATTGTTTGTACTTCATCTAAATGTGTGTTTTATCTATATATTGCATTTGTGCTTCAATTTTACATAAGTATTCCTTTTTGTCAAATGACAAAGGGGGAGAAAACTAGCAACATTATATGCATATTGACAAGGGGAGCTTATATAGTTGTCATTAGTCAAAAAGGGGGAGAATGTTGAATCACGCTATATAGCGTTTTGACTATGACAACTATACAAGTACATATATACATTCTCGACTAACTTTATGTTGCAGGAAGATACTTTTGACGAACAGATTCAAGAGCACAAAACAAAGATCACATATATGATTATAAGATTCTGTGAGTCCTAGATTTATATGTTAAAGTCTTTCTTGATGATAACACACACACAGTCTTTAAAATATACATTTCTTTGATTATAAAGTATGCAAGATATAGGCTGACAACATAAAACAGACGTCTGGTCTGATAATTTCAGACGTCTGTTTACTAAAACAAATTGTTTTCGAAATATAATATTCAGGCGTCTGTTTTATATATTTTAGACGTCTGATTCTGAAAGGATGCGACTTCTACAAAAAGATACATCCATTTACTTTATAACTCTTGAGCAAAACTTTTCATGATTAGTTGCATCTTTCTACATACTATAAATAGAGGGAAGATTAACTATTCCAATCACCGATTTTTATTCTAATTCTCTCTATCTTATACAAAAGCTCTTTAAATTCTAAAGTGATCTATTTTCATACTCGAGACTTTTAAACTTCCATAATCCTTCACATACTTCACGATTATCATCAAGGAAAGGCTATAGGATGGGTGTACTTAACATTCTACAATCCGTGTTATCAAGAACACAAAAGAGTCAACAATTATTCTGTATTAGTGAAGACCTCTTCAGTGGTTGAGGCAAGAAATCCCGTTCAGTGGTTCGGGTAATTGTGAACCTATTCCTCCGGGTGAAGTGAGGGTTTTTAGTGTTAGTGAAATACCAGAAGTGAGTCTGGGACTGGTCGTAGGACAGTGGTCCGAACCAGTATAAATCGACTGTGTGATTTACTGCTTACTACTGCTACTTTAGTAGTCTACTTATACTCCATTCTATACGATCCTACCGCTGCATAGCCTCTTTCAACATATTACATGCACCACATGCCACAACATTCATACATTGTATGTACTCATGGTCCTTTTTCTTGCTTATAATTTTTGCAGGAAAGATGCCTCATCACCACTCCTATTCTCATCCTGAACTTCATGAGTGCTCCCCTAGACTTAATCTCGTACATGAACATGATTGCAGTGATAATCAGGGAAGAGATAGTAAGAAACACTATGATTCCCATCAACCTCATCCTACACGCTCTCGCTCTCCTTCGAGACAAGATCCTGAGAAGCACCATAGTCGTCAAGTCCCACATGCGGGAGGCAAACAACTTCCCAAAGCTCCGACTCCCCCGATATTCCTCCTCAGGACAAATCCTCCAAGAAGTATCATGAGCCCAAGGATAAGCATAAGGGTTCAAGAAAAGGTTTAGAAATAGAGAAGATATGTCTTGTCCCCTTTGATCAACGCGACCTAAATGTTTCCACTGCACAGGAGGTGACCCTTACTTCTGAAAATAAGTCAAAGCTGGAGCGTTTGCAAAAGAAATTCCCCGACATCTATTTCGAAAGGATGCTTTTAGTTCCAGACCTTGAACCGGTTTCTGACGATCGAGATACAGAAGTCGTTAACCAAGTGGGCCACATGACTACTCAATATAGGGCAATGAAGAAGCATGTCAAGAAGCTCTTAGAAGTTATCCACCATCTGGAAAAGAATGTAGATAAAGATAAAGAAAAGGCTGAACACGATGTCAAGGCCAGGGACAAGGCTGATAAACAACTTGAAGATACCCAAGCTTTTCTTACCTTAGCTCAGAGGGACGCCGAAAGCTATAAGACACAGTTGGAGGAAGCGAAGAAACGTTTCCACTTTGAGGTTGATTCGAATAACCAAGAGCGTATAGCTATGAAAAAGGAAATAGAAGATCTAAAGTTGATTAATGTCGAGCTTAAAACATCATAGGATTGCTTTACCATGGAAAAGGCTGCTTGGGAAAAAGAAATGGCAGGCTTAAAAGATAAACTTGTTCATGCTGACGAGAGAGCGGCTCTTGCTGAAGGACATGCTAACGAAGCCTTTGAGTCTACCTCGAATGCTACCGCTAAACTTGTTGCAGTTGAGCAAGAGATAGAAGGATTCGATGAACTATTAATGGACTTTTTTGCTCAGGTCATTCGGACTTGAGACATTTCCTGGATCAAGAACTATCCCTCTACTTTGGTTGATGTATGGGACCAGATTGTTGAAAGCGAGAGGCAGCGCCTAAAAGTTGAGGATGTCAATGAGAATCAACTTATGCAGACCTTTCTCAAAGGTGAAGAGGCTAAGGTATTAGAAGAGGATCGACGTTAGATTAAAGATTCTATGGAGGCGGAGAGGTTTAAGCTCAAAGGCAAGGACAAAGTTGATGAGGGTTCAAGCTCATCCATGGAGGGCCGACGAGTATAACCCCGATGACCCGCTAATCTATGAAATTCCTATTCCCCAACCTGCTGAGGTTTCCACTGCAACTCCGGATGAGCAGTCAGCAGAAGGTATCTCCGTATTCTCTCCACAATTTATTAAAGTTGTCATAACTTGTCGTCGCATCGTGGACCGAAAAATTTGAGAAGACCACACTGTATCCCAAATTGATAACAGTTGCTTCTCATAATGTAGGTGCCAAGCCGACCGAGGAGACTATAGCAACGCAAGCAGAAGTTGAGATAGTCACCATACCATCAAGCCCTAAGGCCCACGAAGCCCCTAAACAAATTGAGGTTGAAACAAGTGAGAAAGCCATTGTGCCAATGAGCATCGACGTTCCTAAGGATGCTGAAATCATTGGAGCCTTGAAGGACACAGACGGTGACAATGGGGACGAATACGAGGATGTTACCATCACAGGGGAGATAAGGGATGACGATAATCTAACCTTGGCCGATATGGAGGCCAAAAGGGATGAGTGGCTAAAACTTAGAATTGAGGAAGAACCTCTAAATGTGGCACCTATCTCTGCAGCTGTTCTCAGATCTGGACTAATCATAAAGCTATCCTCCAAGTCGATAATCACACTACTTGCGTCCCAATTCTCTGATGCTTCATAGGATCCCTCCTCACGGAAAAATAAAAGAAAGAAGCATGATTCCCCTGATGTCAGCAAGGAGGTTCGGAGAAACAGAAGAAGGAGAAGAAGCTAAAGTCATCCCCGAAGCCCAAATAGGGCTCGTTTGTTTGTGTTTTGTTTTCAGATTTCCCACTGACCCTTTGTATTTGTTGCGAGTGCGGCCCTCGCATTTTTTACAGCTTGTTTTGTGAACCTGCATTTAGTAAATGAAATTATGTTTCCTTTGTATTGTTGTGCACCTGTGAACATCTCCTATTTAGTCATGTATTTAAACATTTGAATCGTAAATAAGTCATGAATGAAACTGCATCATAAGTAAACATTGTAGACACAACATAAGAATTCTGTAAGCATATTATTCATTTTTTCGTCATCATAGGACTTGTTGAGGATTGATTAGGATTGACAATGCGTTGCCCCATGTCCGGATATAAAGGGTTCAGGCTCATCTTTCATTCTTGCCCCCGATATTACAATGGGGTAGGAGCCCTTTTTACGACATTTAATCAACATGCCTTTATACCCTCCTGTCGTATGCCCAGGATAGAGTTCGAACTCAACTATCAGTCTTCTTCCCGATCGTTCAGCGGGGTAGGAGTTCATTGGCAGCACCAGTCCCTGGCGACATTATACTCCCCTGTCAGATGCCAAGGGTTTAGTGGAGTTGAGGCAATCTTTTACTTACGGTGCACCTTCACGCCTTGTGGACAATTCGCTTTCTTGTCCTGTTTACTCCTTCTCAAGTCGTGAGAGTTAGAGTATTTGAGATTGTGTCATTTGCTGCATTGCGTTGTCGATGATCTGTACTTAGTTGTTTTGCAAATTCGAAAGACCTTTTGAATTAGGTGTTTTTGGGGTCATCAAGGGATTTATGTCAAATGTCACAACCATGATAGCTAATATGAATAGAAGCAAAAGAATAATCACAAAATGGTATGGTAAACTAAATGACACACAATATTTTATAGTGGTTCGGTCGAATCATGACCTACGTTCACTTTATAATCTTTTGCTTATGCAACCAGACTATTCTAGGCAAGTCGTGCCTTTTTACATGGTCCTAAAAACAAAAGAGTAAAAAATGACAATTTCATGTCAAGTAATGCCGCAAATGCTGGGAGTTTCACACTCTAAGGATTTCATCTCCATCCAGGGTTGCTAGCTTGAAGGATCCATTATCAAGCCTCTGTAGGATGATATATGGTCCTTCCCATTTTGGACCCAAATGGACTGGGGGTAGAAAGATACGCTTTAGGACTAAGTCTCTAGATTCAAAGATTCGAGCTTGGACCTTCTTATTGTAATACCAAGCGACCTGCTGCTTGTGCCTCAAGGCACGCAGGTCTGCCTCGTCCCTTTTTTCTTATACCATATCTAGGGATTCGAGGAGAAATTCATTATTAGTCATTGGGTCATAATAAGTAGTTCTATGGGATGGCACTTTTAATTCGACCGGGATGACCGCTTCTGACCCGAAGGCACGGGAGAAAGGGGTGTGCCCCGTGGATGATTTGTAAGTCATTCTATAAGCCCATAAAGCCAAGGGTAATTCGTTGACCCATAAGGCTCTGGATCGCTTCAATCACTTCTTTAGAATGGACTTAATCACTTTGTTTACTGCTTATGCCTGTCCATTCAACTGCGGATGTGCCACGACAATATACCTTTTTTCGATCAGATATTTCTGGCAAAATTCCCAAAATTCCGTACTATAGAATTGGGTCCCATTGTCTGTTATAATGATTTTTGGGATTCCAAACCAACATATAATGTTTCTGACGATAAAGTTTATCACTCGTTTGGTTGTGATCATGGTTAGCGGTTCAGCTTCGACCCACTTTGTAAAATAATTCGTGGCCACGATGGCGAATTTAGCTCCGCCTTTTGCAATGGGGAGGCTTCCGATAATGTCAATTCCCCAGACAACGAAGGGCCACGGGCTCATCATCGTCTTTAATCGGCTAGGAGGTGATCTGGGGACCTTAGAAAATTTCTAACATCTGTCGCAACATCGTGCATATTTAGCCGCATCTTTATTCACGGTAGGCCAGAAATAACCATATCGTAGTATCTTCTTAGCCAATATTTGACCTTCGGTGTGATCACCACATTCACCTTCATGTACTTCACTTAGTACCTGCCCAATGTCGTCACGGGCTATACACCGAAGGAGTGGCATCGAGAATCCTTGTCTGTAAAGGATTTCGCCTTGCATGACATATATAGAGGCCTTTTGAATAACAGCACGCCTTTTGCTTTTCTTGGTTGGAAGCATTCCATTCATCAGGAAGTTCTTTAAGGGTGTCATCCATGACTTTTTTTCGGTTTAGTTTCCAGTACGGGATCAATTTTCATATGATCAGAGACTGCAATATTTCAATCAGGACTATCTCTGTGTCTTCAGGGCTATCAGAGCTAGCCAACTTAGCCAACTTATCTTCTTTTTGATTCTCTGATCGGGGAATATGGGTTATGTTGTAATGTTCAAAACCATCTCGCAATTTTCTCACTTCTTTCAAATATGACAAAAGTCTTGGCCCTTTGGCCTAAAACTTCTTATTGACCTGATTTACGACAATCTTGGAATCGCAAAGAATTCCAACCTCGTTATCCCCAACTCCTTTGCGAGCTTTAGTCCAGCAGTCAGGGCTTCATATTCTAAGTCATTGTTCGTGGCATGGAATTCTAACCTGAGAGCGTAGTATAATGACCGTATCTCAGGAGTTACTAGCACAACTCCGGCGCTGGACCGTTTGTCATTCTTAGCACCGTCAGTATATAGCTTCCAGGTATTGGGGTCGAATGGTTGTGTTGAGGGACCAGCTTCTTCACTTGCTACGTCTTCCTTAGGAATAGTGAACTCCGCTATGAAATCTGCTAACACTTGCCCCCTTATCGATCTTCGGGGCTGGAAGTTCAAATCAAACTGGATTAACTCTATATTCCATTTGAGCAGCCTTCTTGATGCCTCTGGCCTTTGCAAGACTTGTTGGAGCGGATGGTCAGTGTATATGGTGATGGGATGAGCTTGAAAGCAGTGGCGGAGCTTTCTGGATGCGATCAGCAAGCTATAAGCAAGCTATTCTATCCTTGTGTAGTTTCATCCTGCTGCCGCTAGCTTCTTACTCACATAGTACACAGGCCTCTGGACTTTATCTTCTTCCTTTACCAAGGCTGAACTTATTGTGTGGGACGGCACTGCCAAGTATACAAACAATTCTTCGTGATCGACTGTCTTGGACAATATCGGGGGTCTCTCCAGATGAGTCAACAGATTCTGAAAGGCTTCCACACAATTAGGAGTCCATTGGAAATTGCGTTTTCCTCACTTTATCAAGTCGAAAAACGGAATGCATTTATCTGTAGCTTTAGAAATAAATCTACTCAACGCAACGACTTTTCCAGCGAAGCTATGTACATCTTTAATCTGTCTTGGTTCTTGGATATTCCTAATCGTCGCGATCTGATCCGCATTAATTTCAGTTACACGCGAGCTGACGATGAAGCCTAAGAATTTTCTAGAAGCCACTCCAAATGAACATTTCAAAGGGTTGAGTTTCATCCCATATCGCCGAAGGATATCGAACATTTCTGCTAGATCAGCGGTATGGTTGGATGATTGCCTAGATTTCACTAGCATGTCGTCAACATACGCTTCCATCATCTTTTCGGTCTGATTGTAGAACATCCGATTTGCTAATCCTTGGTATGTCGCTCCTGCGTTTTTCAAGCCGAATGGCATTACCACATACAGTATAGTCCTAAATCTGTGATGAAGCTAGTATGGTCCTGATCCGGAACATGCATGGGAATCTGATTATATCCTGAATACGCATCCATAAAGGATAGGAGTTCGTGGCCTGCTGTTGAATCCACCAGCTGGTCGATCCTAGGAAGGGGAAAACTGTCCTTCGAGCAAGCTTTATTCAAGTCCGAGAAATCAATGCATGTGCACCATTTTCCATTGGCTTTCTTTACTAAAACGGGATTTGATATCCATTCTGGGTAAGTCAAATCTTTAATGAATTCGTTGCTTCTCAACTTCTTCCTTCAAGGCTGCAGACCTCTCTGGGCCGAGAATTCGCCTCTTCTACTAAATAGGTGGATGTTTTGGGTGGATACTCAATGAGTGTCTCATAATTGAGGGTGATATCCCACACATATTGGTGTAGGTCCAAGTAAACACATCCAAGTTTGCCTTTAAAAAGTCAGTCAATTCCTTTTCCCGAAGCAGATCTAGCTAAGATCCGATCTTTAAAACCCTTATTGAGTCATCATTGTCAATTGGGATATCCATAGTTGTTTCATTGGGCGTCATCATTCTACCTCCAGGCTCTTTGTTCTCTTTGGGATCTATATCGTCGGGCAATTCTCCGGGGACTCTCTCGGGGTCGTCCCCTTTAGTTTCTATGTTGAATCCTCCTTCGCGGAGGAAGGGGCACCTTTAGTTTCTATGTTTAGTCCTTGCATCAACATCTTCAGTTCCGCCATATAACAAGCTCGTCCAGTGGCCGGGTCACCTCTAATTACACCCACTGCCGCATCTGTTAAGAATTTCAACAATAAGCACTAGGGCGCGATGCAAGCCCTGAATTATACAAGGGTCGGTCGGCCTAAAAAGGCATTATAGGGCGAGTCAATGTCAAAACTATGAATGGGAGAATTCTCACCCTCCGACGATCTCCTTCTCCTAGTGTCACTGACAATTCTACATATCCCATCGGAGCTGTCGAGGCCCCATTGAAGCCGCGTATCCATCCGTCGCAGGGCTTCAAATCCTCGACTTCGAGCTTCATCTGATCAAATGCTTTCTTAAATAGAATGTTAATTGAGCTTCCATTGTCCACTAATACCTTGTAGACTAAAGTAGGACCAATGGTGGCTGTGATCTCTAAGAGGTCTTCGGTAGGGGAATGAACTCCAATACTATCTCTATCGTGGAATATGACATCGTCATACATTGTTTCCTATTGTTTTATCGGGGCAGTATCTTCGGGATTACTGCACTCCCCTACTCCAGCGTGCTTAGCTGCATTCACATATTGATCCATCGCCCTGAAGTTGTGCCCAGTCGGGTGAGGCCCTCCAACTATAGTGTTGATAACAATATTCTTTCCCTTTTGCTGAGCGGTGGACCTAGAAGCAGGTTGGTTTTGATTTGGGGCCTGTTCGGCTTGTCCCCTATCTCTTAGAGCAACCTTGTATTCGTCCAACTTCTCTACTTGAAGCAGTTTTTCAATAATGTCTCTTAAGTGACGACATTCGTTGGTGGAGTGACCATGAGTCTGATGGAAAAGGTAGAGTTTTCCTGTTTCACGCTCTTTCTCTGTTGAATCTCTTGGTGGAGGCCTCTTATATTGAAGAACATTATAAGTGTCCAGGAAAATATTCTCTTACGTATCATTCAGTGGTGTAAAGTTTTCAAATGCTTTGACCCGAGGTCTCTTCTGTGAATCATTTCCGTGATTCTTCTTCCGACTATCTTTCTCATTCGGGTGGCCACTGCCTTGGTTCTTATTTCCAACATTGACCTCTACCTTTCCAGAGCTATCTCTGGACTGTTTGATGGCCATATTACTCTGTATATCTTCCTTAATAGCGGCTTTCCTCTTTTGATTAGCATATAATTCTTCTTGGCGCAGGCGGATATTGGCTTTCTCATAGAACATTTCCTTGGTTAGTGGTTGTTTTCCAACTAAGTATTTTCCGAACTCTGTATCTTTATCCACTCCGTCAATTAAGGCCATCAGGACTGACTGCTCGTGAGGGTCCCTAACCTCCGTGACTGCTAAATTAGAGCGGTCCAAATACGAGTTTAGAGTCTCATCAGGACGCTGCTTGATGAGTGATAGTTTAACTACGTTTTTGGACCTTTGAGTATGGAGACGGAATTGATTTATAAATCTTTCGCTCAATTCCTGGAAGCTGGAGATCGATCGAGCAAGCAAATGTGTAAACTACATTAGAGCCACATCCTCTGATAAGATCGGGAATCCTTTGCATTTCACTGCATCGGGAGCGGCAGCAGCATTCATATACCATGAATATCTCGTTAAGTGCTATGTCGGGTCTGTTCTGCTCGAATAATGATTCATAGTCGATATGTTGAATCGCCTCGGGAATCGGACGTCCAATATATCATCAGTGAAGGGCGTATGACTGTGGTCTATACCCCAATCTTAATTTCTTTGTCCACGGCTATCTTCCATGATCTGCCTCACCACTGCCTCAACATCAGCATTAGTCAAGGTGGATTCCAGATCAGCACTTCTTGCCCTGCGGGGCCTCCCGATATCTCTTAGATGCATTGCTCCCAAGTTTGGGGCCTGAGCAGAGCTTCCTTGCCCCTTATGGCTATGGTCAATCACATGGCGAGGGGGTAGTAATGGTTGATTCTGAATATGGTCATCAGCACCCTGATCTCTAGGTAAATCGTGTGTTCTCCAGTAGGCAAAAGAGTGGGATTACTCGAGTTACGGTTGTCGGGTCCCAGGTTAAGTGTCGTTTCAGCTCGAGAAGGAAGGGATCCAAATTGAATATGCTTCATGTTCTCAGGCTTTTCTAATTGTCGTCGTGGGGGTCTAGGAGGTTCTTCTACCGAGGAGTAGTCGGGAGTAAGGCGGTGAGTCGGTGAAGGCATTGTCGGCCTTCGAAGTTCATCGATCTGTCTTCTCATCACAACCATATTTTCGCTCATCAATGTACTCTCATGTCACTGAGCCTCCAAAGCGTCATTTGTTCTCTCCAACATGTCGAGAACACAGGACAAATTTCCTTCTGTTACTAGAGCGGAGGCAGGTAGCTGATCATTAATATTCACCGTTGGAAGTAGAGCACTGGAGCCAGGTCGAGCTGAAGCATATGCATGAGTGGAATGGGTCATAACCTCTTTTCCTGGCCGGGTAGTGGTCACTAGGGTGGAACGTTTCGTGACCACCTCTGTGGAGCGGTTCGTGGTCCCATCGTCAGGATGGCTCGTGACATGCTCTTGGGGGCGACTTGTGGTGTGTTCCTGCAACCAAGTCGGTTCACCCCCTGCGAGCCGCGAACCGAGGATACCACCTCGGCTTACTCTTAAACGTTCTCTTCATTAGCTACGTTTGCTCAAGAAGCTTGTGAATCCTTGGATTTCTTTGTGTCCATAACGTCTTGACTTTCCTGAAATCTTCGAAAATGAAACAATGGAAATGCAGACTATTCTCTTCAGACTTGAAAATCCAAACAGTAGAACAATTATCCGTCAGGCTGTGAATTCAGTTCTCAGTGAAAGCACTAAAATGTTAGACCAAAAAATGGCTCTAACACCCAAATTATCTTGATATGCAGAGAATTAAAACTAGAAATGAAAGAAAAAGCAACAAGCACACCAAATTTATAGTGGTTTGGCGTTAAAGAGCCTACTTCCACTTTATATGACTTTGATTATACGTTTGAATGCAAGTACAATCGCAATATTCTCTCAGTCTCACTTTTACAACAGTAATTCACTAAACAATTTTGAAATATTTCTAATTAGAAATAAGAAGGTTTGATATTGGTGGAATCAGAGCTCTGAATTGCCAAAAGATCCTGAAAAACGCCAAGTGTTAGGCTATTTATAGGTGATTCCTATAGGCGGTCCATGAGGACACATGGCACCAATCCCAAGGATCTCAGACCCGTTCGTGGCTTGATGAAGAAATGGTCAATATGGCTGTTATGGACATGTGTTGTCAGATCCTGGATCGTCGGTTCATGCATGACCAAGTCATGGCCATGTTTTCAGAGATATAGGGTCGGTTCGTGACCCATTGTTGCGAGTGGGTCGTGACATCTATCACGAGCGGGTCGTGGTCATCATCGCGAGCCATGGAGGAAAGTGGACCGCGAGCTGATGGGAATACATGACCACGAGCCGATGGGGGTACCAGACCACGAGCTGGGTTTGTCTATGTGTGAGTATCCTTGTCCATCAAATTTGAGTCTTTATATTCTTGGTGGCTTGGTTCAAAAGCTAGCCAACATCTGTCATCTATATCTGATGCCTAATCAGAATCTGTGTATGCTGTAATGTTTAACTGCTTGCTATCCTTTAGTGTTAAGCCATAATTAATTATGCCTTTGGGGTATTTGAGAATCCTCTTCACAGCCTTCCAGTGCTCGTCAAGTGGATTCTACATGAATTGTGAAACTTTGTTAACAATGAATGAAATATTAGATCATGTTACAGTTGCATATTGTAATACACCTATAGCACTCTTATATTGTTTAATATTAATTATGGCTTCTCCCTATTCTTAGAGTAATGTTTATTTGATATAATTGGTGTAGGTTGTGAGTTAGCACCATCCGCTTTAGTCTTGATCAATAGTTTTGAAATATACTTTTTTTTGACAAAGATGTATTTCATAAGTTGACTTTCTTTTAACTTCAATTCCCAGAAAGTATGATACATCACCCAGGTTTTTAACTGAAAATTTCTTGTCCAAGTACGTTGTTAGATGTATGATCTCCTCTTCATTGCATCTTGTAACAATTAGATCATCAACATATATTAGTATATATGATGTTGATGAATTATTAAATTTAACAAAAAGAGAGATATCATATTTTGTTGGGTGTTATCCCATGGTGCCCAGAGTAGTCTTCAGTCTTTCAAACCAGACTCTAGGAGCATGTTTAAGCCCATAAATGGCTTTTTTGAGTTCGCAAACTTGATCTGAATTTTGTATGAACCCCTGTGGTTGTTGCATATATATTTCCTCTTGCAAAGTGCCATTTAAAAATGCATTATTGACATCCATATGCTTTATTTTCCATCTTTTGGTTAAAGCCACAATGAATATGAGTATGATAGTTGATGACTTAACCACTGGTGAAAAAGTTTCATTGAAATCGAACCCGTATTCTTGATTGAATCCTTGGCCACTAATCTGGATTCGTGTCTATTTATGGTGCCATCTGAGTTCTTCTTTAGTTTATATGTCCATTTACAGCCAATTATATTCTTATTCGAAGGAGGATACACTAGTTCCCATGTATTATTTTTTATTAATGCAGTGTATTCTTCCTGCATGGCCTTCTTCCAGTTACTATCTTTGGCTACTTGATCATAATTTGTTGGTTCCTCAGTGGTGACTATACTTGAATATGTTTTTGGTTTAAAATTGTCACTCTTGGGTCTTGTCATCACTGGTGACCAGGTTGAGGTTGAGTGGGATTGGATGGTAAGTTGTTAGTATCTCTTTGATGTGCATTGTTTTTAGAAGTACTTTCTTCATTGCTTTTACTCATTGCAGTGTTATTATCATCTTCTGACATTCTATGATCACTATCACTAGATGCACATGATTCATTGGCAGGGCTAGGTGGATCTCTGTGGCATGGACTTAGTTACAGATCACTTTGAGCATCAACAGCCATGATATCATCAACCTTGTTCCAATTGATGCCAAGGTTTGGTATTTCAGGTATTTCTATCTTTGGATTTAGTACTTTCTTTGTTGTTTTCATACTAGATTCTTTGTATGGAAATATGTTTTCATTGAACACAACATCCCTACTGATATAGATTCTACCACAAGTATGCATTTATAATTTTTTTGGTTACAACATAGCCAACAAATGTACATGGTTTTGACCTAAAGTCAAGTTTATCAGAGTTATATAGTCTTAAATATGGAAAACATAAACAACCATACATTTTGAGTTTAGTGTAATCTGGTTTAGTATTATAAAGCTTCTCTAATGGGCTTATTCCACTAAGTACTTTGGTAGGCATTCTGTTTATCAAGTAAACAGATGAACTGAATGCCTCTGGCCAAAATTTTAAAGGTAGGGAAGCTTGTGCAAGTAAGGTTGAACCAGATTCAACTATTTGTGTATGTTTTCTTTTAATTAACCCATTTTGTTCAGATGTGTAAGGACAAGTTGCTCTATGACTTAAGCCTTTTTTCTGAAAGAAGTTAATGATTGGTTTGAATTCAGTTCCACCATCTGACTGAAATGTTTTGATAGTGCAACTGAATTGATTTTTAATCATTCTAACAAAGTTAATAACAGTATTGTAAGTCTCATCTTTTGACTTTAGTGAATACAACCATGTGTATCTAGTGCATGCATCAATAAATGATGTATAGTACTTATATTCAAAGTTTGAACTTATTGGGGTTGGACCACAAAGATCAGCTGAAATAAGTTCAAATGGCTTGTAGCATGTTAATGATTTAGGAAAAGGTAACTTGTGACTTTTTCCCATTTGGCAATAGGTGCATATATGAGCTAATTTGACATCAGAAAAAGAGATTTTATTATCAAGAAGAATTTTCTTTACTACATTTAAACTAAGGTGGCCTAGATTACAGTGCCATGTATCAAGAGACAGTTTGTCATTAACGTAAGTGCTAATATCAGAATTATCGATAATATTGCAACAGGGTTGAAATTTTTCAGATTTATTGTAGTCATTAAATCTGAACTTATATAGCCCATTGGCTGCATCACCTTGCAATAAAACATCCTTAGTCAGAATGTCTCTAACCAAACAATAATTAGAGTAAAATTCAAAATAAATGTTATTATCTTTAGCAAACTGAGAGACATTAATAATATTTGTCTTGATTTTAGGAACTATTAACAAATTATGTAAGAACAATTGTCTTTTACCTCTTATGCTACCATTGCCAATATGGGATATGTTAATGCACTTACCATTACCCATGCTGATAGTTTGATTACCATTGTATTCCCTGCTGCCAAGATTTAAGTTTTCAAGGTTGTTAGTGATATGATTAGTTGCCCCGGAGTCAGGATACCAACTGTCATCATTAATGTGATCAACTCTAGCAGTTTCACTCTGATTTCGTGATGTATCCGATTGACTATCGTTATTTTATTGGGTTTAACCAACATTAGAACTAATTTTTGACCCTCTTTGATTACCTTGACCTTGACCATTAACATAATTGGGATTATATCTGAAGTAATATTTACTTTCAGTATGCCCAATTTTCTCACAAATTTGACACTTGGGCCCGTTGTTATTATTACTCCATCCCCCTCTACCTCTGCCACGATTAGAATAACCAGCTCATTGATTTGGTTGTTCAGAACTGTTAGAATTATTCAAGTTCTTGTTTTTACCGTTGGCTGCAGCACAATTGACATTTATGTCATTTTCTTATTCTCTCTTGCTTTCAATTCTAGCCTCACGAGACCGTAACATAGAATGTAGACCATCCATGGATGAGAATTGCCTTTGTAATGATATGATATCTTCAACTGCTTCATATTCATCATTTAATCCATTCAGAATAATGAGAATCTATTCAGATTCTTGAAGTTTTTGTCCAGCAGCTTCTAACATATCACACAAGGATTTAATCTTACTCAAGTACTCTCTCATGGTACCGTTTTCTTTCCTTATTTTCTCAATGCCTTTTATAGTGCATGACTTTAGCATAAGATTGGTTATTAAACTCTTTTTTAATATTCTGCTATATTTCATTTAGGATTTTATAACCTATAACTTGAGGCAATAGCTTTTCATTTTTAGAAGACAATAACCATGAGCGAATCAGTCTATCCTGTCTATGAAACTTAGTGTATTCTTCATCAGGGATTGCCAGATTTTCTTGATTTGTTACAAATTGTGCTGGTGTGGAAATAGTACCCATGATGTATCCATCAAGTCCATAATCATCTAATGTGGTTTCGATTTGTAATTTCCACAATATGTAGTTATTTTCATCAAGCTATATGGCGATAAGTTGAGACTGAGGGTAACAACTTCCTTGATTAATCTTTCTGCAGCACCTGTCCCTTCTCAAGGACCAGAAACACTGATCGATGCTAAAGAAAAGTTATCATTAGCCATGAAGAAACAATTCAGAATAGATGGCCAAAAGACTGTATTTAAGGATGATCAAGAGGGAGGAGATCAGGTTTCTTGATTCAACTGCGTGCAATCAGGTTATTTCTTTGATGAGAAAAACACTTTGATTTGAATTTCTGAATGGCACAGCTGATTTCTTGAATTCTTTCCCTCGCTTCTTGAGATTTCTTGATTCATAAAAGGGAGACTGGTGGCCTGTGAATTAGATGCAACTACAGTTTGGTACTTAGGTCAGCAAATTGCGTGAATCTAATATGAAACTAACTATAGGCGAGGCAGTGATGATCATAATGCATCTCCTATCTCTTCGATGATAAGAACTAACTGAGGAGGTATAAATCACACCACTCACAGTGTGATGTTCTGTAATGGAATCACTCTCAGGATCTAAATGCCGCAAAGCAAAAGAAGTTTGCTCTGATATCAAGATTTTTTTTAACACAAACTTGTATTTTTATAATTTAAAGAGTTTGAATAAGACACTGTAATTTTTGTATTATTGAATTAATGAGTTCAATCGGTACAAACGTTGTTATATATGTAACTAAACAAGTGGGCTAAAATAAACAATACTAGCCTTAAATGAATGAACATAGGTTATAAGCCCACACCGCTTATAACCCTTATTACATAAAGAGCATATATCAGCTGACATATGTTACATTATTCTTGATGCTTTATTCTGTGTCGACCCAGGGGTCGACACACCAGGGTATTGGGTCGACCCACCTTAAGAAAATCACTTCTATGGCTTCCTATGACCATATTTTTGCTTTTGGGTGAAAACAACGCTCAAGTCCAAATTCTGGATGTTGTATCTCCTTTGTTATTGATCTGATTTTGGTCATTCTTTTTGTGTTGCAAAGCCTGGAGTCTTGTTTATGTGGCTGCAAATTTTTAGGCCAATGCGAGGCAGTTTAGTCATTCAAACCTAGTCCCAAAGTTGGACTTGGAAGTGATTTCAGCCCAGACTGAAATCCAGTCCAAAGTCCAAGTTTGGAGCTTTATAGCTTTCTTGTGCGATGTCAAAATTTAGTGAATCCTTTTTCATTTGAAAGTTAGGTCTTTCTAGTTTGTCCATATCAAATCTTAGACTAATCTGATGTCGTTTCGTCATTTGAACTATTCTGGAAGTTGTAACCCAGATTGATTTCTGGGCATATTTTCATGCCTTAGTGTAAATTTGGACACCCTTCCTTAAGTGTTTTCATGCTTCTCTTGATCTAGTTTTAAGCCATGATTTTTGTATTTTACTTTGGCTTACTTTTATAATAGAGAATCCTAAATTATCGCTAATGTATAATTTTGGATTTGGTGAATTTAGTGATGAGTTTTATGAGTTTTGAGCACATATTGCACATTTCAAACTAGTTTCCCAATATATGCATAAATATAAATTTCACTATAATTTTGAGGCTAAATTATTTTTATAATTTTACTTTTAAAGTTAAAAGGCCTTAAAAAATAGTATAAAGTTATTTTCTTTAACATATGGTTTTTACAAAAAAAAAGCAATCAATTTTAGGGAAATCATTTATAAACTTGATTTGTTAAACTGAGTATTTTCTTTTTTATATATGTGTATGTATATATATATATATATATATATATATATATAAATCCACACTTTATGCACCTTCAGGAAGATGTAATAGAGGATAAACGGTACCATAAACCCCGTGGTATGGGACACGGCGGTATACGGAATCAGTTAATCACATGATCGTCTAAATGAAGCAGATGATTGATGTTTCTGATGATCGATGTTTGATAATTGGTGTTCTTAATGACTCAATGTTTTCTGATGTGTTGATTGCTCTGGTGATTTAATTTTTATGGTGATTTGTTGCTTTGGTGTTTCTGACGATTCTGGTGTTCACTGCGTGGAAATGATGAATAGCTAGTAAACCAATAACAGGAACGTGTGGTATGGGACACATAGTTATTATTATTCAGGTTACTATCTATAAGTCAATGACATATTTTGGTGTTATTACCCATACTAGACCTTCGGGTCAATCCGGTGGACCTTTGGGTCAATTAAGTGTTCTTGATGTTATCTAGTGTATAATGACCTTTTGGTCATTTGTTAAGGTACCTTACTATTAGTACTAGTCTGGTGTATTAGCATGTGCAGCCATTTCTCGACATGCCAATCCGATGGTTGGATTCCAATAATCTGGTGCATTGGTTTTTCTGGGGATCTCTTATGATTTTGGTGATTCCAGTGAATTATTATTTAGTGATTCGTTGTTTTGATGTCTTTGACCATAGGGTCACATATAATGGTGTTTTGATGATATTGGGTCCTTATATTTATGTTATGATGATTGGATCCTCTTTTCTTATGATGACCTGATCGTAGGATGATTGTGGTGTTATGTTTCCATTGGGGCTCGAGTATGGTGATGTACTTAGCCCAATACTCGTTCGCAAGACTTGTAGATTTATCCCTTGTTTTTTTAGAACCAAAACTTATTAACTCCTTTATGTCATTATATTCACAACTCTTAGGGTATAGAGTTGTATGTTAATTATTTATTCTTCTTATAATGATTAGTAAACTAGACTGACCCGTGTGTATTCCTCAGGTCAGACTAAGATGTTTCAGGTGTAGTTGTTGAGCCTAGGGTTAGCGAGTTCTCTTTAGATGGTCTTCACCGTAGCTACATTCATTCGGGTTCATGTAGTTGAATTACTTATTCTTATGATTGTATCTTGGTGTATAAGTATCAGATTTGTATCTATTCTTTGTGTAACACATGTATTTGTTATACTCTAACAATGTAATATTGTGTAACTATTATGTGAACTGTGATTGTGTTTTTATATGTATTGTGTTCTGAGTTGATCCTGTAGCTACCATGGAATTATATTATGTAAGTGTTAAGTATGTCGAGCCTCTTGAAAGAAAAGAAAATAGCGAGCACTTCATCAACGTACTTAATGCTTCCCGATGCAAATCTACGAGTGGTCTCCCCCAACCAGCCCTATTCTCTGCTCTAATAGACAGTATCACCTAGTAATGCTCTTTATTAGGGTGGATCTCGGGGTCAGGCATTATAATGATGTGAAAAGACGTTAACGGTAACAAGGGAAAAACTATTTTAGCCATGGAAACGTTGTTTTCATACTTGCCGATGATGGTGCTAGTTATTAATTAACTCATTTTACCTTTAGAGCTTGTTTTAAACCTCCTTTGCAGTTTACAGTTGGAAATTTTCGGAGTATTTTGGGGCTACTGAGGTAAAATTCCATTATACGATGGGAATTGGAACGTTTGCAAGTAGAAAGAAAGTTAAATTTCTCCGCTTTGATTTCCTTTTTCTGGCTTAGGAGAAATTAATAGGAAATGGTTTAAATGCTTTAACGTTTTGGATGGTAGGGTTTGGATGCAAAAATTGGTTGCTTCACACTTCTATTTGTAGTCGTATGAGGGTTATAAATGGAAAATGTTTTCAAAATTTTCGTTCATATAAAACTACCAATATATTTAGGATGTTTGCATCATATTTTCAAAAGTGTTTTCAAAAATGGAATGCATACATATAGGAGGATCCGATTTAGAATCGTTATTCATGCATATTTTGTGGTTACAACTTATTATTACATTGTGCACATGCGCACGTTGGTTGTAAAATTGGTTGTACACTAATTGGTTGTATAGTTTAAGATAATTAAGCGTCAGCACCATGACGCTG
This sequence comes from Allium sativum, assembly GCA_030737875.1. Taxonomy (NCBI): domain Eukaryota; kingdom Viridiplantae; phylum Streptophyta; class Magnoliopsida; order Asparagales; family Amaryllidaceae; genus Allium; species Allium sativum. The sequence goes on along the minus strand of CM060913.1, from coordinate 469,015,673 downwards.
TTATTGGTAAAATTTAGGGACAAAAATTCTTTTAAGAAGTAGAGAATGCAACAACCCGAAATTTTGGCGATAATAAATTATTTAATTAGATTTCCAAAAATAGAATTTTTTGCAAATGATGGAATTTGACCATGAAACTTGCACCGTTACGTTTGTATCGGAATTCTGGTCAACTTTTATGTTTGGAACTTTGTGAATGGAGTCTGTATGAAAAAGTTGAAGACAAAATATGAAAACGGACAGAAAATAAATATATAAGAATCTATAAGTAATAAATACCATTTATCATATGCCATTACTGGGAAGTTTTGACAGAGAGGTCGACCCCTCTGGTCGAAAACTACCAGTGGAGGCTAAATTTTTGAGGGTTTTTTATTTTAAAGTTTTATATCAATGGACGGATCTTCATAAAATTAAATCTAATGATCTAAGGTTATTTCTATACCTATAAATAAAGAGCTAGACCCCCCATTCTTTTATTTATATTTACTAGAGGGAATAGCAAAGCTCTGACCTTTTTAATCCTCTAGTTTCTTCTAAAACATTAATTATGAACACATACAATTCAGATTAACAAGAATTAGAGAGATTAGATTCAGATCTATGAAAAAAAGGTGGTTCTTCGCTTAGGTAATTTATGCTATTGAATTTCCTTCTTATTTTTCTTATTCTTCTTTCAGATCTACATATCTAAATCTGTATTTGTAAATCCCATTTGAAATAAATTGTAAATCTGTAGGATCTGGGAATTTTAAGCCTAAAAGTCGTGTCAGATTCAGATTTGGATAGCTTTTAGGTAAATGGGAAATTATATAATATTGCTAATAATAAACATATAAAATTTGTTTGCATTGAATTGAATTGTATACCTAAAAGTTATCAGGTTTGTTTATTTTATCAAATCTCAAATATTATGAATATTGGTTAAGTAAGGATTTGTAGCCCTATTGCATGATAAGATTATATAGCCTACAATTGTTCTTAGATTTGTTATGGTTATTGTAAACACCACAAATTTGGAAATAAGTCTTAAAACCATTATTGGATTTGTAGTTTTATTCCAGATTCATAGGATTAGGTGTTGATTTGTAGTTTATGCATTTTTGGTTAAAATAATAATAATCTTTTGGCATAGCCGATGAGGTTAAAGGACCTCGACCTTTCAAAAAAATCCTATTGTGTTTGATATTGTTTGAGGTTTTACTTGGTTATTGTTATTTTGTCTTTTTTTCTTTTTGCATTAAAAGACATTATTTGAAATCTACAAGGAACATAAATAATCAAATAAGAAAAGATGTGCAAATTTATGTATTCTTATACAACAACTAAATATAATTTTAACCCATTTCCTTGGGATTTGAAATAATATCATTTTTTCTCTTCGAATAGTTTGGGGAAAATTTACAATACTTATAATAAATAACCTTTTAAAAGATTTTGAATCTTAAAACAAGATTAAACACAAAATGGGTTGCTTTGGTCACTATTTTATCCCAGAACATAATTAATAAATAATAAAATATAAATTAGTAATTACATTAACTTTGCGTTTGAATTATAAATTATATATATATACATTAATCTTATCTATCCAGATCTACGTAAACGAAGCTATTATATTAAATAAATGTTTGTTTCTTATTGTGTGTTTGAATTTGAAGTGTTTCCATTTTATGAAAATAAATATGTGGTAATAACTCCTGTAATAAATGAAAATTTAATGTTTGTCACTGTTGTAGAAATAAACATGAAACTTATTGTTGTAATAAAAGGTCATAAATAAGGTAATAAGTATTGTAACCATATTAGTTTGGGGAAATGTATTAAACAGAATAAATATGCCTAAATGGTAACAATTAAATCAGTGTTTAGGAACAGGGATGGTAACTCTAACTACAAAATGAGACGCCCCAAAATCCCGTTCTCACGGAAACAAGGGTTATCTTTGGAATATAACACAGAAACATATAATAGCAGAACAGAATTAAATAAATACACCAGATAATGAACAACAAAATATACTGGATAAAAGTAATCATCAGAGTTACACAGTATACAGGATCTTACTTAGTACAAATACAGTTCAGCTATACATAAATGTCTACAGCGGAAATAAACAAAATATGTACAATAGGAGCTGAACAACATAAAAAGAAATAAATGGTAGAATCCATCTTCAGCTCCAGCTATCCAGAAAAAGAACCAGCTAAACCTGAATACAAGGCTGCCCGTGTAGAAAAAGGGGCACCCGAGTTTGAGAGTGAAACAAACTACGAGTCAGTCATGGGACTGGTATGAGAAATCCACTCAACACATATATAATTGGCTAATCACAGGACCACGCCACTTTCGTGGAACGGGTTTACTCCATTGGATTGCCAGTGCTTTAAAACAAATCTTTTTTTTAAACATCGCTATGCTTTTAACAAAAATGAAGCCATTATAAGACTCAGTTCCCATCACACAATGCAACGCAAACCGGAGGATAGAGTTTTACCTTATAATGGCCAAAATATGATTGATACGAATAAAACAAAGGCAATTGATATTATTGCTAGTGTTTATATGTTTTGGAAACAATTTCAAATCATAACTATCAATCATAGACGGCATGGGTACCATATATCATGTCGCCATATATATATACAATCAAAACCGCACGATCACGTATTTGGAAATTGGATTTCCGTCATGAACCAAGGCAAAAGATAGTCCTTACCGAATTCGAGACGCTCTAGCCCGCCCCTCAGGACCCAGACTCAGGTGGGCCCTTGGATCGTCAGGGCCGGTCCACCGATGTGGATTAAAATTCCTGAACCTGCGTTTCCCCACCCTTTGGGGTGTAGACGAGCCAACGAATGACTCCATCGGACCCGGATCGTCCGATCAAACCGAGGCGCCTCGCAACAGCAACAACCACATAGGTGAAAAGTATATAAATGTCAGGGCTGGTAGGTCACTGACACCACCCTAGCTAGAAAGAAACGCAGGCCCTCTCTGTGTCCTCTCCCGTTTTAGGTTCATACCGGGGTGTGAGGCTCGCGAATTCACGTTATACACAAAGCTACGCCACACAGGCGGTGCTTTGATCATCACCACAAGACTTTGCTTTTCAACAGAAGCCCTGATCACTGCATCTTAGCATGCCACACAGGCAATTCATGCCATGCGACTGATGTCCATCGATATACAACCTCTGAGCTCGTGCGTCTCAGAGAAGGGCGTTAAGCAAAAGAATAAATTCTCTGCCGCCAAACAGATGTATATTTAACAGAAATCAATCAACACAGAATAAACTCCAATGTCAGACACACAGTCCATTTACAAGTCCGTTATGGGTCTAAACGAAACCGGAGGCACTAAATACCTCGCAAACCCTTCGATCACCACGTACGTCTGGACGATCACCACTCATTATCCATATTTCGGGATGCCTCCCAATCAGGACCTCGGTTACCATCCAAACGAGGTGAAGATCTCCGGTCTTCGACCGTCGTCTTCATCTTCGAATTTCAATCGTCGGTCGATTATTTGAAATGAGAATTAACTCGGCCTTTTCAAATAATCCACGTATATTTAAAATTTCAAATCAATTTATTTCAATGGTTAAATTATTCGACAACACCAATTGTGTTCTTTAATGTAATTTTCACACCAAACACATTCAACCATCAAAAGCCACATAAATCAAGCAAATTCAGCTTATTTCCATTCCATATCGCTTATGATATTTTATAACTATTTATCGCTATTTTTATTTATTTTAAAATAGCTATTTTATTCAAAACGACGCTTCGGGCCATAAGGCGGCCGTGGCGCTGTTTTTCTTCAGATTTGATTTACACATATCTGAAAATCAAACCGTTGGATCTTCACAAAATTTACATCATTAGAAAGGTCTTTTCAAAACGAATCCAACGGTTCCAGTTTCGGGAAAATCCGACGGTCGGATCTCCCGGTACAATCGTTTGAATTTTCGATTTCAAATTACGAACTACAGCGTCGTTATTCGATTAAATATATAATTATATTTATATATATAAAAATATAATCGCTTCTGGTGCTGTTTTCTTCAGATTTGAATTAAACATTCCAGACAATCCAACCGTTGGATTTTTACAAGGTTGGTGCCGTTGGAAAGATTATTCCAAGGCGAACCCGACGGTTGTGGTTTCGGGAAAATCCAATGGTCGGATTCCCCGTACTAGTTGTTTGAAATCATGGTTTCAAAATACGAACTGCACGGCTTCGTTTCGTTTTAATTTTATTTATATTTATATATTTATATAAATATAGTTCATTCAATGATTTCCATATCGTTTTCACTTCAAATATTTTTCTAACACCTTAAAATTTTGGAAAATTTCGCCATAACCTCCCCTGCACCGGGAGCATCGGGAAATCGCAAATAGCTTTCCCGGTCCTTCTAATCTCAAAAAGAAAAAGAAAAAGCCAAGCGGCAAGCCAACAGGCTCATAAAATCATCACCCAAACAAAACAGTAAATGTGTACCTATTTGTCGGGCACAAAATTTTATTCCTCTTCTCTAGCCCCTTTGCTATAACCTGTTCAATGAATATGTATGTACATATATACACAGTTCTTATCATTTATCATTTTCTATTCGACTTCATATTTGATTTCTATTTGGTTTAAAAACACCATTCATTCTAATGTTACATAAATAGGTGCAAATCATTTCATTAGCTAATTAATGAATATTTCAACTCATATATGTTTATTTTGAACAAGTGGCTATTTTTAACACTTCATATTTCAACGATTTATGCATACAATAAAAATGTGATTTTTATTGTAAAACAATTCATTTCAAAACACTATTTTTCTATATAGTTCATGTTGGTGATAAAAATGGGATTTTTATCATAAAACAATTTCTTTTAAAACGAGATTATTTTTCACAGTTCATATAGTCGATAAAAGGTGATTTTTATTATCGAACAATTTATTTCAAAATATGAATACCATTCAACACATGAATTTCTAATCAACGAATGAATATCAATTCAACACATGAATGTTTTCTATAGTTTCTATATATAGATAAAAATGTGATTTTTATTATCAAACAATTTATTTCAAAATATGAATACCATTCAACACATGAATTTCTAATCAACGAATGAATATCAATTCAACACATGAATGTTTTCTATAGTTTCTATATATAGATAAAAATGTGATTTTTATTATCAAACAATTTATTTCAAAATATGAATACCATTCAACACATGAATTTCTAATCGACGAATGAATATCAATTCAACACATGAATGCTTTCTATAGTTTAAGCATATGAAAATAATTCAAACACACGAATATTATTCAAAATTTCGGCAGCATAACGGCAGGGTAGTTAAACCGGGACCGTCCCTAGTACGGCTCCTCGCTCTACCTTAAAACCTCGCGGTTTTTGACAATGGGGATCATGCATCTAGTTCGCACGCAGGCGGCATGTATATATTTATTTCATTTCCACAAACTAATCCTATGTGGTTTCAACCAAATATTTCTCAACCACAAATGGGTATTTTTCAACCACAATCAACCAATATCAATCACAAACAATCCCAAACAACCATTCGTTATCAATCAATTTTCACAACAATTTCAACCAATAAATATCGTCCATGGTTTGTGGACGAGGGGCGTATATATATATATATATATATATATATATATATATAGCAATTCACTTTCATTTCACACATATATATATTTTTAAATCAGAAATCTCACCAATAGCTATCCAACTACTACGACTCTTCCTTAGAGAAATCTTCGCCAATCTCGCCTTTTGTCGCTTTCGTTGCCCGTATTCTCTACATATGTAAAAATCGAATTTTGACTATGTTATTCAATATATAAAAATCTGATTTTTACTTCGACTTTCAATATATAAAAATCTGATTTTTACTTCGACTTTCAATATATAAAAATCTGATTTTTACTTCGACTTTCAATATATAAAAATCTGATTTTTACTTCGACTTTCAATATATAAAAATCTGATTTTTTTTATTATAAAAATATGATCTTTTCTATTTTAAAGTTTAAATCCTTTTCTATTCTAAAGTTTAAATCTTTTTCTATTCTAAAGTTTAAATCTTTTTCTATTTAAAATCTAAATCCTTTTCTTTTTAAAATCTTAAGATAAAATCAGTTTTTAAAACCTTTTCAAAATCAGTTTTTAAATGCTTTTTTTAAAAATCAGTTTTAAATCATTTTAAAAAATCAGTTTTTCCTAATTAAAAAAAATCAGTTTATAAATCAATTAAAATAAATCAGTACTTTCTAATTAAAATAAAATAAAATCTGTATATATATAAAAAAATAAAATATAAAATATAAAATATAAAACACTTACTGTATGCGAAGAAGGGGGGAAGCGGTCGTCAGGGTCGGCGCTGGCTTCGTGGTGGGCGGCCTTCAGTTCGTCGACGGTGGGAGGTCGTCAGACGGGGGGGGCTAATCGGGTGTCGCGATGCTTCAGGGGGGGGGGCTCGTAGGTCCTGCGAAGCGGAGGAGGGAGAGTGAAGCGGTGGGCTTGGAGGAGGAACAGGCGGTCGCGGGCGGTGGCGTCGATCGATAGTTTTAGGGTTTTTTTTTCTTTTCGAACTGCTTAATGAATCGGGGGGGGGGGCAGAACGGGAGATAAAGGAGGGAAATTAAAATTATTTTTATTATTTTATTATTTAATTATTTATATTTTGCAAATAAGGTTGACTTTTACATACGACCTCGAAACGAGGCCTACCGCCTGTCGCCCATAGCGTTTTACCCCCATTCCGAACACAATGGGATATGTATCGTAAGCTGATTTGATCGTTACAATCAGTTCCCGTTGAATTTACATTTAAATCACTATATTGAATTTTAAACGTACATTTCAAATTACCGGGGTCACATACTAACTAGAAAAATTCCAGAAAAATATTTTCTAGCTTCGTATCAACGATACGGTCCTAACAAAACTAGTTTTGTCGAATTCTGAGACCGTTTGAAAAATGGCCAATTTCCAGTCGATTAAAATCAACAGAAACTGGTCAAACGCGTTTTCATTTTCCATGCTCACATATTGATTCGAAAAATTATGAAATTTGAAACCTAGCAATAACTTGACACTGCGGATCTAACAAAAGTGGTTTCATCGAAATCCGAGGTCGTTTGCAAAATGTTCATTTTTAAGGGCCTGAATTCCATAGCGACTATTCAGAAATTTCAACTGGACATATCTTTTGATTCCCGCTATCAAATTTCGATTGGTCGGATTCGTTAGAAAGATATTACCAATTAGATCCTAATGTTTTTGGTTTCGCTAAAATCCGGATTGTTTTGCACCCGGTATAGTCCGACAAAGTTTGAATTCGATTTTTGAAACTACCACGCCTTTTCAGGCCTTGTTTATAATTATAATTAATTATATTCGTTTTCAATTGTCGATTCAAACTCAGTTTTCATCGCCATTATTTAAAATATTTATTTTAAATATTTAAAATCCATTATTTTAGCCAATTAAAATTTTTTAAATTGGTTCAGATTTTCTAGGTCGTTACAATCTCCCCCACTTAAAACTTTTCGTCCCCGAAAAGGAACAAAGTCGAAAGTGGTTTGATAAATCTACAATCACACAACACAACAACCAATCCAATTGTTTTTAACCTTTAAAAAATATACTAATCAAATCCTTTATTCTTTTAATGATCATTCAGACTATATAATTAAAAGTGCCCATCTATGAAAAGAAAATAACAATAGAGTAGAGAATTGAATGGTAGTGCAAAGTAGGGTAAATGTACCTTGCACCAGAGTCAATCAGAGATATCTACTTGGCATCTGGGGTAAGCTTTCTGAATGCTCTCCTCAGTTTCCCAAGTACAATCTCGTGGATCTCCACTCCATTGCACTTTGACTAAGTGAACCTTCTTGTTTCTCAGCTCTTTGGTTTCTTTGCCGATGATCTTTAGCGGCTCTCGCCTCACAGCTAATTCTGGGGTTATTTCAATATCCTGCTGAGCTGCTTCTTCCACGATCAAGTCTGGATCATGAACGTGCTTTCGAAGTTGAGATATATGAAATACATCATGCACTCCAGGCAACCAGTCAGGCAGTTTGACCCTATAAGCGAGAGTTTCGATCCGTTCCAGAATAGGAAACGGACCAATGAATTTGGGTGCCAACTTTCCAGTTTTACCGAACCGGATAACTCCTCTCATCGGCGATACTTTCAAATATACGTAGTCGCCAACTTCAAAGGATATATCTCTTCTTCTTCTATCGGCATAGCTCTTTTGTCGGCTTTGAGCGGCGAGTAATCGCTTCTTAATAAAATCGACTTTGTCGGCAGCTTCTCGAATCATATCAGGACCCAACACAAGTCTATTTCCAGGTTCGACCCAACAAGCAGGAGATCGGCACGGTCTACCGTACAATGCTTCGAATGGCGACATTGTCAGACTCGCCTGGTAGCTGTTGTTATAAGAGAATTCAGCCAAATGCAGATTGTCTTCCCATGATCCACTGAAATCTATAACACAAGCCCGCAATAGATCTTCTAAGATGCGATTCACCCTCTCAGTCTGACCGTCTGTCTGGGGATGATAAGCGGTGCTCAAGTTTAACTTCGTTCCGAGCTTGACTTGAAATGCTTCCCAGAATTTGCTAGTGAATATTGTATCTCTATCACTGACTATACTGAGCGGCACTCCATGTAGTCTAACTATTTCCCTGACGTAAATCTGCGCCAGACTCTGAGCAGTTCTGTTTGATCTGACAGGTATGAAATGGGCGGTCTTCGTGAAACGATCTACGATCACTCAAATACTGTCATTTCCCTTTCTGGTTCTGGGCAAACCATCGATGAAATCCATAGAAATATGTTCCCACTTCCAGCCAGGAACTTCCAGTGGTTGTAACAATCCAGCCAGTTTTTGTTGGTCGCTTTTGACTAGCTGACAAGTAGGGCATCGGCTAACATATAAGGAAATGTCCCTTTTCATCGACTTCCACCAGAAAGTGCGTTTGATGTCATTATACATTTTGCTTACTCCCGGATGGATACTGAGTTTTGACTTGTGGCATTCATCCAGTACTTCCTTTCGAAGCTCAGGAATGCTAGGGACACAGATTCGACCTTTGAGCCTTAAAATCCCTTCATTGTCTACTTGAAAACTCGAGGGTTCGCCTTGTTGAATTATCCCTCTGATCTTCTGAATGAAGTGATCATCCTCCTGAAGAGCAGATATCTTATCTAGCAATGAAGTCGTGATAATAAAACTGGCGATCATTACATTCTTTCTGCTTAGCGCATCGGCCACGACATTGGCCTTTCCTGGAGTATATATAATTTCAAAGTCATATGCTGCAAGAAACTCCAGCCAACGTTGCTGCCTCAAATTCAAGTCCTTCTGAGTGAACAGGTACTTTAATGATTGGTGATCTGTAAACAGTTCAAATCTCTCACCCAGAAGATAGTGTCTCCAGATTTTCAAAGAGAATATGATAGCCAATAACTCAAGATCATGAGTTACATAGTTTTTCTCGTGCGGCTTCAGTTGACGGCTAGCATAGGCAATCACTTGACCCCTTTGCATTAACACTGCACCAAGGCCTTCTCTAGAAGCATCAGTCCAGACTTTTAGATCTTGGTTGCCATCGATGATGGTTAACACTGGAGCTGTTGTTAGTCTTAAGTTTAGCTCTTCAAAAGCCTCCTCACTTTCTGAAGTCCACTTGAATTTAGAGTGCTTCTTTGTAAGCTTCATTAAGTGACCAGATATCTTCGAAAAGTCTTTAACGAACTTTCGATAATAGCTAGCCAATCCGAGAAAACTGCGGACTTTAGTGGGGGTACTGGGCTGTTTCCAATTTTGAATAGCTGTGATTTTGCTTGGATCCACAGCAATTCCTTCTTTCGATACAACGTGGCCCAGAAATTTTACTTCATCTTGCCAGAATATACATTTAGAAAACTTGGCTTTTAACACATTCCTTCTCAGGATTTCTAGAACCTGTTCCAGATGCTTTTCATGTTCGGCCTTTGATTTAGAGAAGATTAGAATATCGTCAATGAAAACCAGGACAAATTTATTCAATACTCCTCTGAACACTCTATTCATCAGATCAACGAAGTAAGCTGGAGCGTTACATAAGCCGAACGGCATTACTAACCACTCGTAGAATAAGTCGGGGCCTCTGAATGCTGTCATTGGAACACACTCTTCGGCAATTCGAAGTTGATGGAAGCCTGTAGCTAGGTCCATTCGTGAAAATACTTGTGCTCCATTTAATCGATCCAACAAATCATCAATCCGCGGCAATGGATACTTGTTCTTTATTGTCTGCTTGTTCAGATCACGATAATCCACACATAGACGTAGAGTACCGTCAGATTTTGGGACAAATACCACTGCTGCACCCCAATCAGAGAAACTAGGCCTGATCAGACCTTTCCATACTTGCTGTCTTGTTTGATTGTCTAATTCCTCTTTCTCTTTCAAGGACATTCTTCGAATGGCGTGAACTACCGGCCTTGCATTGGGAATTAAAGCAATCTTGAAATCTATTTCTCTCCGCGGAGGTAAGCGAACAACTTCTTCGAACACGTCTGCATAATTTTTGACGACAGGGATATCTTTGACTAGATCGGGAATATTCTCTGTGACTTCAGGGACATTTTCTATTTGGTCCGGAGAAACATTTAGAGCTGCCCAGAAGTCTTTTCTATTAGCATTCTGACCTTCACACGGTATGGTTATATAACTCCCGGATTTAATCTTAGCTCTAACAACTCTCTCGGCGCATCTAACCTCTGCTTCATATTTGGTTAACCAATCTAATCCCAAAATAAGATCGAATTCATCAAAATTCATGACGACGGAGATAATAGGGAATTTATAGCAAGAAAAAGAGACGGGTACTGCACAAACCCAACTGAGATTGATGGAACCTCCAACTGGATTTCGGACAGTCATTGGCTCTTTGAGCTTCTTCAAATTCAAATCCAACTTCTTGACTGCACTCTTTGCAATAAAGCTTCTTGACGCGCCTGTGTCAAACAGTACTTTAACTGGAATGTTTTTGACATTGAGCGTGCCTTCTAAAACATCAGACCTTTCCTGAGCAGACGGGGAGGTAGGTACTTCTACCACTTCATTCACTTGTACTGCTTCAGATTTCTGAGATAGCGGGCAGTTTTTCGCGATATGCCCAGCCTGATGGCACTTATGGCATCCTCTGCCTTCAGGAACCTTCTTACTGGGTTCTAATCCTCTCTTTCTTTGTTTGTTCCAAGATTTGCAACTTATCGCTAAATGTCCTTTTCTATTGCAGCTTGAGCACGTGGCGGTTGTTATTTGTTCGTTCCCAGATTCAGCCCTTTTTCTCTTGGCACTGAGCCTCTTATTGACCTCAGACCTTGAACTGGCTTCAGGAATATCAGCTTCTGACTTTGCTATGTCACTAGAACTGACTTCTTCTTCGTCGCATAACATTCCTTTCTTATGGAGATCTTCATACTGATAGGCCATATATATCATTTCAGAAAAAGGAAGCTTCACATGCCCCAATACTTTATTCTGGTATTTCCTTTGAAGTCCGTGAATAAATCTCAAATTTTTCCTCTACGGATTTTCAATTAGATGAGGGGCAAAGTGAGAAAGTTCATTGAATTTCTTATGATATTCGGGAATTGTCATGTCTCCTTGTATTAGATAAGAAAATTCATCACATAATCGCTCAGTTGCTTCGGGAGGAGTAAATCTTTCTAGGAAAATCACTTTGAATCTGTCCCAGGTGATATCACCTTCTGGATTACCTTTAATGATTATTTCCCACCAAATTAAAGCTTCTTCTTTAAGCGCCCAAGATGTTACTAACCGTTTCTGGTCATCTCTCAGTTGGATATGCTCAAAGATTCTTTCGACAGAACTCATCCAAGCTTGAGTTTGAATAATAGATTCATTGCCCGAGAATTGTGCTCCACCCAGATTTCGATATCTCTTAAATAGAGCCTCTAGATCGGGTTCTGTATTCCTTCTGTTTCTGGCACTCATTTTTCTAGTACTTCTGCAATTAGCAGATCAAGTGTCAGGTCATAGAAAAGGTATTTTAAAATATAGAAACACATACTTCAATGTAAATGTGTCTATCGAGGTGTAATTTCATTCTGCTTTACTCATACTAGGATATTGCTAATCCTATCTGTATTGAGTTACCCGTCCTAGAACACTACTGGTTCTATTTCTGACGAGTTCATTCAAATGTTATATTCCAGATCTAAGCTTAACCAAAGCTCTGATACCACGTTGAGACGCCCCAAAATCCCGTTCTCACGGAAACAAGGGTTATCTTTGGAATATAACACAGAAACATATAAGAGCAGAACAGAATTAAATAAATACACCAGATAATGAACAACAAAATATACTGGATAAAAGTAATCATCAGAGTTACACAGTATACAGGATCTTACTTAGTACAAATACAGTTCAGCTATACATAAATGTCTACAGCGGAAATAAACAAAATATGTACAATAGGAGCTGAACAACAAAAAAAGAAATAAATGGTAGAATCCATCTTCAGCTCCAGCTATCCAGAAAAAGAACCAGCTAAACCTGAATACAAGGCTGCCCGTGTAGAAAAAGGGGCACCCGAGTTTGAGAGTGAAACAAACTACGAGTCAGTCATGGGACTGGTATGAGAAATCCACTCAACACATATATAATTGGCTAATCACAGGACCACGCCACTTTCGTGGAATGGGTTTACTCCATTGGATTGCCAGTGCTTTAAAACAAATCTTTCTTTTAAACATCGCTATGCTTTTAACAAAAATGAAGCCATTATAAGACTCAGTTCCCATCACACAATGCAACGCAAACCGGAGGATAGAGTTTTACCTTATTATGGCCAAAATATGATTGATACGAATAAAACAAAGGCAATTGATATTATTGCTAGTGTTTATATGTTTTGGAAACAATTTCAAATCATAACTATCAATCATAGACGGCATGGGTACCATATATCATGTCGCCATATATATATACAATCAAAACCGCACGATCACGTATTTGGAAATTGGATTTCCGTCATGAACCAAGGCAAAAGATAGTCCTTACCGAATTCGAGACGCTCTAGCCCGCCCCTCAGGACCCAGACTCAGGTGGGCCCTTGGATCGTCAGGGCCGGTCCACCGATGTGGATTAAAATTCCTGAACCTGCGTTTCCCCACCCTTTGGGGTGTAGACGAGCCAACGAATGACTCCATCGGACCCGGATCGTCCGATCAAACCGAGGCGCCTCGCAACAGCAACAACCACATAGGTGAAAAGTATATAAATGTCAGGGCTGGTAGGTCACTGACACCACCCTAGCTAGAAAGAAACGCAGGCCCTCCCTGATGTCCTCTCCCATTTTAGGTTCATACCGGGGTGTGAGGTTCGCGAATTCACGTTATACACAAAGCTACGCCACACAGGCGGTGCTTTGATCATCACCACAAGACTTTGCTTTTCAACAGAAGCCCTGATCACTGCATCTTAGCATGCCACACAGGCAATTCATGCCATGCGACTGATGTCCATCGATATACAACCTCTGAGCTCGTGCGTCTCAGAGAAGGGCGTTAAGCAAAAGAATAAATTCTCTGCCGCCAAATAGATGTATATTTAACAGAAATCAATCAACACAGAATAAACTCCAATGTCAGACACACAGTCCATTTACAAGTCCGTTCTGGGTCTGAACGAAACCGGAGGCACTAAATACCTCGCAAACCCTTCGATCACCACGTACGTCTGGACGATCACCACTCATTATCCATATTTCGGGATGCCTCCCAATCAGGACCTCGGTTACCATCCAAACGAGGTGAAGATCTCCGGTCTTCGATCGTCGTCTTCATCTTCGAATTTCAATCGTCGGTCGATTATTTGAAATGAGAATTAACTCGGCCTTTTCAAATAATCCACGTATATTTAGAATTTCAAATCAATTTATTTCAATGGTTAAATTATTCGACAACACCAATTGTGTTCTTTAATGTAATTTTCACACCAAACACATTCAACCATCAAAAGCCACATAAATCAAGCAAATTCAGTTTATTTCCATTCCATATCGCTTATGATATTTTATAACTATTTATCGCTATTTTTATTTATTTTAAAATAGCTATTTTATTCAAAACGACGCTTCGGGCCATAAGGCGGCCGTGGCGCTGATTTTCTTCAGATTTGATTTACACATATCTGAAAATCTAACCGTTGGATCTTCACAAAATTTACATCATTAGAAAGGTCTTTTCAAAACGAATCCAACGGTTCCAGTTTCGCGAAAATCCGACGGTCGGATCTCCCGGTACAATCGTTTGAATTTTCGATTTCAAATTACGAACTGCAGCGTCGTTATTCGATTAAATATATAATTATATTTATATATATAAAAATATAATCGCTTCTGGCGCTGTTTTCTTCAGATTTGAATTAAACATTCCAGACAATCCAACCGTTGGATTTTTACAAGGTTGGTGCCATTGGAAAGATTATTCCAAGGCGAACCCGACGGTTGTGGTTTCGGGAAAATCCAATGGTCGGATTCCCCGTACTAGTTGTTTGAAATCATGGTTTCAAAATACGAACTGCACGGCTTCGTTTCGTTTTAATTTTATTTATATTTATATATTTATATAAATATAGTTCATTCAATGATTTCCATATCGTTTTCACTTCAAATATTTTTCTAACACCTTAAAATTTTGGAAAATTTCGCCATAACCTCCCCTGCACCGGGAGCATCGGAAAATCGCAAATAGCTTTCCCGGTCCTTCTAATGTCAAAAAGAAAAAGAAAAAGCCAAGCGGCTAGCCAACAGGCTCATAAAATCATCACCCAAACAAAACAGTAAATGTGTACCTATTTGTCGGGCACAAAATTTTATTCCTCTTCTCTAGCCCCTTTGCTATAACCTGTTCAATGAATATGTATGTACATATATACACAGTTCTTATCATTTATCATTTTCTATTCGACTTCATATTTGATTTCTATTTGGTTTAAAAACACCATTCATTCTAATGTTACATAAATAGGTGCAAATCATTTCATTAGCTAATTAATGAATATTTCAACTCATATATGTTTATTTTGAACAAGTGGCTATTTTTAACACTTCACATTTCAACGATTTATGCATACAATAAAAATGTGATTTTCATTGTAAAACAATTCATTTCAAAACACTATTTTTCTATATAGTTCATGTTGGTGATAAAAATGGGATTTTTATCATAAAACAATTTCTTTTAAAACGAGATTATTTTTCACAGTTCATATAGTCGATAAAAGGTGATTTTTATTATCGAACAATTTATTTCAAAATATGAATACCATTCAACACATGAATTTCTAATCAACGAATGAATATCAATTCAACACATGAATGTTTTCTATAGTTTCTATATATAGATAAAAATGTGATTTTTATTATCAAACAATTTATTTCAAAATATGAATACCATTCAACACATGAATTTCTAATCAACGAATGAATATCAATTCAACACATGAATGTTTTCTATAGTTTCTATATATAGATAAAAATGTGATTTTTATTATCAAACAATTTATTTCAAAATATGAATACCATTCAACACATGAATTTCTAATCGACGAATGAATATCAATTCAACACATGAATGCTTTCTATAGTTTAAGCATATGAAAATAATTCAAACACACGAATATTATTCAAAATTTCGGCAGCATAACGGCAGGGTAGTTAAACCGGGACCGTCCCTAGTACGGCTCCTCGCTCTACCTTAAAACCTCGCGGTTTTTGACAATGGGGATCATGCATCTAGTTCGCACGCAGGCGGCATGTATATATTTATTTCATTTCCACAAACTAATCCTATGTGGTTTCAACCAAATATTTCTCAACCACAAATGGGTATTTTTCAACCACAATCAACCAATATCAATCACAAACAATCCCAAACAACCATTCGTTATCAATCAATTTTCACAACAATTTCAACCAATAAATATCGTCCATGGTTTGTGGACGAGGGGCGTATATATATATATATATATATATATATATATATATATATATAGCAATTCACTTTCATTTCACACATATATATATTTTTAAATCAGAAATCTCACCAATAGCTATCCAACTACTACGACTCTTCCTTAGAGAAATCTTCGCCAATCTCGCCTTTTGTCGCTTTCGTTGCCCGTATTCTCTACATATGTAAAAATCGAATTTTGACTATGTTATTCAATATATAAAAATCTGATTTTTACTTCGACTTTCAATATATAAAAATCTGATTTTTACTTCGACTTTCAATATATAAAAATCTGATTTTTACTTCGAATTTCAATATATAAAAATCTGATTTTTACTTCGACTTTCAATATATAAAAATCTGATTTTTACTTCGACTTTCAATATATAAAAATCTGATTTTTTTTATTTTAAAAATATGATCTTTTCTATTTTAAAGTTTAAATCTTTTTCTATTCTAAAGTTTAAATCCTTTTCTATTCTAAAGTTTAAATCTTTTTCTATTTAAAATCTAAATCCTTTTCTTTTTAAAATCTTAAAATAAAATCAGTTTTTAAAACCTTTTCAAAATCAGTTTTTAAATGCTTTTTTTTAAAATCAGTTTTACTTTTTTTTAAAATAAATCATTTTAAAAATCAGTTTTAAATCATTTTAAAAAATCAGTTTTTCCTAATTAAAAAAAATCAGTTTATAAATCAATTAAAATAAATCAGTACTTTCTAATTAAAATAAAATAAAATCGGTATATATATAAAAAAATAAAAATAAAATATAAAACACTTACTGTATGCGAAGAAGGGGGGAAGCGGTCGTCAGGGTCGGCGCTGGCTTCGTGGTGGGCGGCCTTCAGTTCGTCGACGGTGGGAGGTCGTCAGACGGGGGGGCGCTAATCGGGTGTCGCGATGCTTCAGGGGGGGGGGGCTCGTAGGTCCTGCGAAGCGGAGGAGGGAGAGTGAAGCGGTGGGCTTGGAGGAGGAACAGGCAGTCGCGGGCGGTGGCGTCGATCGATAGTTTTAGGGTTTTTTTTTTCCTTTTCGAACTGCTTAATGAATCGGGGGGGCCAGAACGGGAGATAAAGGAGGGAAATTAAAATTATTTTTATTATTTAATTATTTATATTTTGCAAAAAAGGTTGACTTTTACATACGACCTCGAAACGAGGCCTACCGCCTGTCGCCCATAGCGTTTTACCCCCATTCCGAACACAATGGGATATGTATCGTAAGCTGATTTGATCGTTACAATCAGTTCCCGTTGAATTTACATTTAAATCACTATATTGAATTTTAAACGTACATTTCAAATTACCGGGGTCACATACTAACTAGAAAAATTCCAGAAAAATATTTTCTAGCTTCGTATCGACGATACGGTTCTAACAAAACTAGTTTCGTCGAATTCTGAGACCGTTTGAAAAATGGCCAATTTCCAGTCGATTAAAATCAACAGAAACTGGTCAAACGCGTTTTCATTTGCCACGCTCACATATTGATTCGAAAAATTATGAAATTTGAAACCTAGCAATAACTTGACACTGCGGATCTAACAAAAGTGGTTTCATCGAAATCCGAGGTGGTTTGCAAAATGTTCATTTTTAAGGGCCTGAATTCCATAGCGACTATTCAGAAATTTCAACTGGACATATCTTTTGATTCCCGCTATCAAATTTCGATTGGTCGGATTCGTTAGAAAGATATTACCAATTAGATCCTAATGTTTTTGGTTTCGCTAAAATCCGGATTGTTTTGCACCCGGTATAGTCCGACAAAGTTTGAATTCGATTTTTGAAACTACCACGCCTTTTCAGGCCTTGTTTATAATTATAATTAATTATATTTGTTTTCAATTGTCGATTCAAACTCAGTTTTCATCGCCATTATTTAAAATATTTATTTTAAATATTTAAAATCCATTATTTTAGCCAATTTAAAAATTTTAAATTGGTTTAGATTTTCTGGGTCGTTACACAAAAATAAATAATATATATATATATATTCAAATAAGAATTAAGCAGAATTAAGATTATGGTAATACTTAGGATTATAATAATTAGGTTAGAATTTAAATAGGGATTATATAAATGGCATTTAATAGAGTAATGAATGCCGTAGGAAAATATGACTATTAGTGTCATAAATAGCAGATTTTCTATATAATAGTTATAAATAGAATTAAAAGCGAATTAATGGCGATTGATTGGTGTAGCTAAAGCTAAGTCCAATAAGAAAATAAATAATTAAGCATCATAGGATAGGAAGTTACAGGTTCTCCTTATTTTATTCTAGTTAATCTATAATTAATTTAATTAGAAATAAGAGTTAGACTTAGTAGGTTAATGATGCAAGGTCAGTTGCTTTATTCGACAAAAGCCGCACTTTCCAGCAGTCAGATACAAGTACAACTAATGCAATATATCATTAATCATAGGAACCCATGACGATAGTTAATTACGTAGGGAGAATTGTTTCCTAAAATAGGTTCTCCAAAAAGAGAAACCATCAAGGGAAAGTTTCGTAAGTATAGCCTGCTTCGGGATTACAGATATTAAGTAGATAGATCCAACCTTGAAAGGGTATTAAGTGATCCCATAACTCACCTCCCCATAAATAGGAAGAATTAAATGGTTATTGGGTACGAGTTGGTCCCCGCGTAGGTCTGCTTCCTCTAGGTAGTAAGAGACTGGGGTGAGAGTCCGCCTTGGGATTAGGTACTAAATGATCGCGACAGAGGTATCATAGGTCTGTCTGTCTTATGGGAAGTATTAAGTGGCTAGAGGATTATCTAATAAGGCCAGATGGATAGTAACAGGGGGCCCCACCAGGTGAAGATCATAAATGACGAGATGTTGTCTATCTATCCTGTAGGTAATAAGTGGCTGCTTACTATCTCTCGCCTTATGCAGGGCTTGGGTATATGCGTGAATGACGAAAGCCTTAAATTAGTAGGACTTAGTAGCTAGTGTCCTCCAATTTATATTAGTGTAGAGAAAACCATCGAGTAAGGCATTAATTAATCGATATGTCTGCCTTGGGTCTTAAGTGATCAGAATGATCCACCCTTATCTTATATTGATAGTGAGGTATTAAGTGGCTATATAGAAATAATTAACCTCCTTATAGTAGAGCGACTAGTTGGAAGCCTACCTCTTACTCTTTGGCATTAGTTAAATGGTGGTTTAAAGGCTTTATACGTATGTGTAAACATTCTATCTGAGTATCGTGATATCGTTATGTAACAACCCAGATTTTTGGGTAATCAAAAAATGCAGATTTATTCGGTTTTGTGATTCTTAAGATTGTAATTATTAAAATATTAATTGAGGTCTTAAATACTATATGTATTGTTGGTAGTGATATCATAGTGCAATTGCATTTAAATTACATTAATGAATTTAAATGTACATTTGGCTTTTAAAACGTTAATGAATGAATTAATTGGTTTGTTGATTATATGAGAATATAAATATTGATTTTGGTGCATTTTAGTTTAGCTAACGATAAATTTAAAATATTAGGTAAATAAAATGTACAACAACATTGTTGTATTGTGATAAATTGGGAAATTTGTGTTTTAAATGCCAATAATCATTGTAATTTTGTGTTATATATATTATTGTAAAAATCTTAAGTGTTCAAATTTGTTATGTTTTTTAAAAAAATGATTTAATGATGTATTTTGTTAAATTAGGCATTGGTGACATTTATTTGTTGTGTATAAAGATCATACAAATAAACGAAGATATTTTGTTAAACACATTTATTTTGGGTAAATTATGTTGAATTCGACAATTACATAGAGTAAATGTGTTTTATGAGTTAATTTGTGTGTTGAGTTATTAAATTAACACAACTTAATAAGTGTAAACGTGTTTGTATGTAAAAATTCGATTGTTAATAATGTAAACATGGTTATAATAATACTTTGTGCTAAAAAATTAATGTTTGAGTGATTGTAAACCAATGCTGTAGTGTGTGATCTTGATTGAAATTGTATTTAAGAATGTTATTGTAACGTCCCGCATTTTTATCGGATTGTATTTTGAATACTTAAATCAATTTAAATATTGAATTCGTAAAATAAGTGAATTTATATATTAATTTAAAACGAATTTGAGCGTATAAAAATATATTAAATATAATCGAGTCCGTAATATCGCGGCAGTTCCTAATTTAACGTTTTGAACTTCAACTGAGTGTACAAGATCCATTATTAGTTGGATATCTTCGAAACAAGAAATGTTGGAATTCGTTAAACTATATCTTTCTAACAGAAGTGAAAAATCAAGATTCCGTCTTATAGATTGCAAGATACGCCCAAATCAAATATTCAGAAAGTCGCTATAGAATTGTTTATCGACCGTAACAGTTTATTTGATATAACTAGATATCAGTTTCGAATTTAGATAAGATTCTTTTGAGACGTAGTGATAATTTAATTTTTAGAATTTTACTGTAAATTTTAATTAATTAAATAGGCAACTTTTTATTTGGGGTATTTGGCACCCTATATCAATATTTTGGGGTTTCACAATATGAGTTAAACTACCGATATTATTATATTTTTGGGATCGTGGCACCTCGCTCAACACGACTGTATTTTTATTTTTGTCCACAACAGTCCGTAAATAAACAGTAAAATTCTGTATAACGGAGACAAAAATAAACGGTAAAGTATAATACCCTAATAAAACAAAATAAAATATAAAACGTCCTAACTTTACCGCACATGCTATGTAATGTCATTATCGCAATGTAAACTCAAACAGCTGTAGAAAAGAAAACACATACTAACCTGCTGTTTTCTATCACGTACAAAGCCAGAAGGAAATAACATGGCTAGGCTACATGTATATGAAAAACAACATACACCAGCCTAGTTGAAGTGGCCATTGAAACGACAATTCATTTTTCCCCATTTTCCAACGTACTGTTCTTTTCCTTCCACCCCAAGTTTCCAATTCATTTGTGTGACAGCGTCCTTCACCTATACACTACACATACAAGCGTCAGCTACCCTAAGATAGTCGCATAGCTATCTATTTTCTGCATATGTCCTCACATTAGTGTACCACCTTTCGAATAGGAGCCTTTGCACATGCTTTCCCAAGCCTTATGTGAAACTATCCATCAGTTGAGTAAACGCAGGCAATGCAACACGAGCAGAACACAGAAAGACAGCTCACAGACAGCTACTAAAAATGGAAGAAAGGCTGGAGTACTACGCCTACCTCCGACACATAATGCAGCTTGTATTTTCAAATCACGCCCAATATTTGCCGCAGCTTCAACATGCAATTGCCTGCACAGTACACGCACAGTACTGAAATGAAAACTCATTTACATCCTCTCTCAGCCCACCCTTTCAACTCACTTGATGGGAGAACACATTGAGCTACCACCCTAACACGTATGGCCTAATGTTTTGAGGCACGGACCTTTGAGTAAACCAATGAAAGACGTCGATTTTATCTACCGAATCCTTGCCTATAAATACCCAGACGTGCTCGTTCTTCTGCAACCAAACATTCCTCACCAACTAAAAAAAAGATATATAAAATAAAATAAATTGACAGTTTGGTTGACAGCAATTTTGGTGAGAAAATTAATGAAGCCGAACGTGGTGACACAGACCACCAATGTGGCGCTATTCGTGACAGAGGAGTGGAGTATGGAAAGCAGGCGGCTATTGGAGTTGGGTTGTGGCGAGGATTCAGATCCGGTCGGCAGTGGGTGGTGTGGCAACGGTGGTAAGGGCGGTTCGATCTGGACAGATGATGGGATGAAGCTTGGGAGTGTTTGCATACACGGTTTTCTTGTATCAGGGGGGAGTTGACGTCAGGTTAGTTGAAGTGGGGAAGTTTTAACGGAGAGGAGTATATATGAGTGTAAATGGTTAAAGGAAGAAGCATGAAAAGGCAGAGAGCAGTTTACTGGAGATGATGAAACAGGGTGAAGTGCTGGGTTGCGTTGGGGGGGGGGTGGTGCTGGAACGGAATGGACGAAAGTAAACTCAGGTAAGGGGAGTATTAATACATAAGGTTTTAAGTTAATTAATATATATAATAATATACATAGATTTAGTTATAACATGGCCACCCTGGAACGTTATAACATGGCCTAATCATGGGCTTAGTTAACTTAAGTTAGATTTTTAGTTAATTATATTAATATAACTTGCTTGTTAGAACAGGGGTCTAGACTGGAAAGGGATAAAGTGCCAGGCGTTGTGTCTAATAACTATTATATGCGGCTAAAACTATATTTTACATAGCTAATTATACATCCCAGTTTGTTATATACAATGTTGTTGCCTGGTCAGTTAATGAAATAAAGGAGGGGAGAGAAGGTTGTAATGCGTCGGATTGTTTCTAGCTATATCAGGTACATTTACACAGTAAAGTAAAGAATGTTGTTAAAGGAATAAATAATTGATTTTTAATTTACCATAGTATCAGTATATAAGTTAGTTGAAGTTAAGCTACTAAGGTTATATTAGATAATATTACTTTAACTGTAAAACGTGGTCTTTACAAAATGAAGTTATAATTTGCCTAATCTGGTAAATAAATATAATAACGTGTGGGTCATTAACACAAGGCTGAATTGTTTAAACATGCCTAAGTACATGTTAACCGAGCCTAACCAAAATTACCATGGCCACTTTTAATTTAGTTTTTACGTACCCAACTTAGCTATAAACCTGGCGTGTAGCAAAGAAACCTATCTAAATATTTAATATTAATTGTATGTAACGTATTGAGTGCCTGATCCAACTTGTTTTCAAGTCAGTAGAGCTGAAGGAAGTGAATATAGTAGTTAACACGTGCCTAATCTTCTTGTCTACCTGCGTCTAATTAAAAGTTAGCGCCGTGAATACTTAACTAAGTTTTTATAATTTAAACCGTGATCTTGTAAGTTATATGGCGTGCCATATGTTAACAAATTTGAAAATAAAAACAGGAGATGATGAAAACGCACCAACGAACGTAATGTTTTGAAGCTGGCTTGGACACGGTTGAAAGTAGCTGGAATTTTCAGTTAATCTAAACGCTGGATAAATTTAACTGAAATGAACTGTTTCAACGACGAACGAAGCCAGGTGAGTTCAACTCACTCAGTTTTATCCCACTTATATTTTATATAAGTTGGGTTTAAATATTTGTGTGCTATGGTCGTTAATTGATTGATGGATGTTTGAACTGTTGTTACTGTTTGATGGTTGAATATTATATCTATTCATTGAAATGATATTGTTGAGATAACATATTTGGATGTAGGGAAAACAGGTTGGAGGGATCCAACAGGATTCCTCAAATTTATTATTTATTTTCATATCGCATTTATATGAACTGTTTAACTGATATGATTGAGTGATTGATTTGATTACTGATCGTTGAATCTAAATTCAACGTTTATTTTGTTTAAACCAATAAACAGTATTAGTTGGGTAGTTGGCAACAGTTGGCCTAAAAATAAATGGTGTTATAAATATTGATTTACCGTCGGTTGAATCGGCGGTAATAAAGTTATGAAATTTATTTTATAATCGAAGATAGATTTTTAATCTATATATAAAGTTCAATAAAGGAAATTAAGGTTTATTATTTAATTTATAGTTTACAAATCAAAGTCTATGTTAATGAGATTTATAAAGAGACGAGAAGAAACTAATGCAACAGTTAAGAGTTGAATCAATTATTTCAAGAAACATTAAATGGACTTTATTGATTTAATTACGTTATTTTAAAAGAATGAATAATTTGAAGTTGTTAACAAGATGATCATGGTTTAGGACTGATTAATGTAGTTGGGTGATAATTAATCTAATGGACTAGATTAATGAATATTGTTTTAAATTCAATAAGATTTTCACGGGGATTTACTATTAAGGAACTTAACCATTTCCATGGTGGTTAACAAAAAGTAAATGATTTTAATTAATAATAATTTAAGGGGGTTAGTGTTAAGTGGAATCCTTTGAATTAAGTCATCAAAGTTGATGTTGAAATATAGTTGAATGTCGGGGAGAGTTATATAAAACCCAAGTTTTATAACAAAGTATAAAAGAGATTCTGAGTTATTGCAATAACTTAGATAAATGTTTATTTAACATTTGAAATAAGGGAAAAGGAGATTTGGTAAGAATATCACGATATTATGGATGGGATGAGAGTGTATATTTAAAGGGAAATAAGTGTTTGTTTTGTTTCCAGCAAAAATGGAAATTAAAGTGACTTTATAATGATGTTTTTATATGGAATTCGATTGAACTCAAATATTTGGCATATATTTATATATACATAAATTAATGATAAAGTGTTTAAAAAGGGGCTTTGCGAATATTCTTATAAGAAGTAAAAACTGTGTTTTAAGATACTGAAAGGTTAAGAAGTTTTTAATTTGTTTAAATTAAAAAGGGCCAAATGTTGTTGAGTACTGAATCAATGAACTCATTTTATTTCCATGATTGAATGGTTGTTTATTTGATAGTTAAATAACCGACTATCAAATCTGGCCAATACAATTGTTGGTACGGAAAGACCGGGATCGAATCTATATTTGAAAACCATTCCGACCAATGAGTACGTAAACGTTGAAGATTCCAGAAACTGTGCAAGATGGAGCAATTGAAGACCGTGGATCTTCATAAGCGGAAGGATTACTATCGAATATTCACTGGACGTACAACCAGAGATATTCGATGTGATTCGATCGTGGTTGAGATTTTGCGGATTTGCAAGGACTACTCGCTACTGATCCTTTGGGTGCGGTAGGAGAGTGCCTTCGGTTTGTCCAGTCCCAGGACAACTTGTATGGACGGATGTCTGACAGAGTATTTCCAAAGGAATTACGTACGTTGATTTCCGCAAAAGTATTTCTGTGGCGGCGGAGAAGACACCTTCTCCTAACTTAACAACCCAATTATTTTTGTGGAAATCAATTAGTGATTTCTAGCGGATTTGACGATGTGGCATTCAAAGTGAATGGTGGATAGGTGTTCCAAAAGATGCGTTATGACCTCAAGCCTCACAACCGGGAAATGACAAAAATCGGGCAGGCAGCACGGCTATGTGGGTCACTCCCATTAGGGTGTATAATCACCTATCTAGAGAAATTTCATTTCATTCTTTAATTTATCGATGTTGTCCCTTTTTGGGAAACGGTTGTTGATCCCAACCGTTGGTGATATACATTCGATACACTCAAGCGAAATGAGTGGTCGGTCATGTGTGGGCCGAGTTGCAAGACTTTCTTGTTGAACCCAGTGTATTCGTCTCTAGGAATACACTATCGGCAGGTGGTTCCATACCTTGTCATAGTCGGAATCCAATATCCAATAAGCGCCCGTGGTTTTTGATTGTATACTATATATGTGGAGCGTGAGATGCTAGCGTATCGCTAGATTGTTATTTATTTTTATTTAGACACTATCACAATATCAGACAAGATATGATTTCAAAACTGGTTTGGGTTATAGTAAGGTAAAAATCGTCCGTGCTTATGTGTGGGCTGGTCTTACTAATATCCTTTTCTTTCGAAAAGATTTTGAACTTTAAAATAAAGTTGGAAGATCCCCATAAACTTTGCGAGTTGTTCCCACTCTGGTTCACCAGACTGACCCGGTATTTGTAATGCTCGGGTTAGACCGGGTTGTATAGGTCCAGGTTATCGGATGCTGCGAAGTCCAAAGACGAGCTGGATGGGTTCAGACGTATGATATTACATTATTCCGCTATGTGTTGTATATGAGGATAGATTATTATAATTGTCCAGATGTGTTGGCTATAAGCTATACTCTGATGTTTGTAAGTATTTTTCAAGCTCTCAATAAAGATTATTTCTATATTATATTTTGTTCCGCTGCGATGTGAGACTCTGTATTGTGGTGTTTCTTCTTCCTCTTCTTCTATTCTAATATTTCTTTCTCTCTTATCCCACCCTCTAACTTCTTTCTAATAACTATCTAGTGTTTTCGATACTTGGGTTTCGGCAAGTAATACGGGTTTTAGGTATTATTGTCGAAGTTCGGGCGTCGAATCTGCTGGGTCGTTACAGTTGTATCAGAGCAATGGTTTGGTAATAACCTTGACTCTGTAGTGTAAATCGATAGAGATGGGGTTAGTAACACCCTAGATTGAGCTTGAGTGTATATATATGAGAGCGTATTTGTAAATTTTATTTAAAAATGTTTTGTATTGTGTTATTTGATTGGTTCAATTTTGAACTAGCAACTGACACGATATTGTTTTGTAAAGCGGGTCAAATGAAATAATTTTGGCCAAAATATATTTTTGTATAAAAAGAAATAATTTTATCAACTTATTTAGTTATTTGTGTGATTGTTTGGTTGATTTGAATATAATTCAAATATAATTAAAATTTGGATTGGTTTAATATAACCAAAAGATTTCTCATATTAGTAAATGAGATTGAATAGTTCCGAATATAACTTGAAGCTGAATTGGATAAGAGCAGAATATATGTTTTTTTGATAAAATCAGAGATGTATTTGAAATGGAAATAAACTAATTAGAAGATTAATTACTTAATTGATATGGAGTTGAAAACTTAATTTGGTTAAGTTAAGAATGGATATCGAAATTAAGATTTGGATTTGGAAATTAAAAAGGATCAATTTGAAATTTGGAGTTCAATTAGTTAATTGAATATAAGATTGAGACTTAACTCGGTTAAGTGGACTCGAGACTGGACATTGAAAATAAATCGACTTGAAATCAGGAAATTTAGTAAATAATAATTGAATGGAAATCGATTAGATATTAATCGGTTGATAATTAAGGTATGCTAACCCAAGTAAATGTCAACATTAAATATAAATTTAAATTGATTGGGTTATGTTGACGGGTATTGTTTGTTGATTGTTGTTAGTTTGATTGATTAAAATCCTCGATGGTTTAATAAGAGTTAAATAAATTGGTTTTCGATCGGATTTCATCATTTCTTTTATCTTAGTAATTTCAGGGACGAAATTCTTTTAAGGGGGAAGGAATGTAACGTCCCGCATTTTTATCGGATTGTATTTTGAATACTTAAATCAGTTTAAATATTGAAATTGTAAAATAAGTGAATTTATATATTAATTTAAAACGAATTTGAGCGTATAAAAATATATTAAATATAATCGTGCCCGTAATATAGCGGTAGTTCATAATTTAACGTTTTGAACTTCAATTGAGTGTACTATCCATTATTAGTCGGATATCTTCGAAACAAGAAATTTTGGAATTCGTTAAACTATATCTTTCTAAAAGAAGTGAAAAAACAAGATTCCGTCTTATAGATTGCAAGATATGCCCAAATCAAATATCCATAAAGTCGCTATAGAATCGTTTATCGACCGTAACAGTTTATTTGATATAACTAGATATCGGTTTCGAATTTAGATAAGATTCTTTTGAGACGTAGTGATAATTTAATTATTAGAATTTTACTGTAAATTTTAATTAATTAAATACGCAACTTTTTATTTGGGGTATTTGGCACCCTATATCAATATTTTGGGGTTTCACAATATGAGTTAAACTACCGATATTATTATATTTTGGGATCGTGACACCTCGCTCAACACGACTGTATTTTTATTTTTGTCCACAACAGTCCGTAAATAAACAGGAAAATTCTGTATAACGGAGACAAAAATAAACGGTAAAGTATAATACCCTAATAAAACAAAATAAAATATAAAATGTCCTAACTTTACCGCACATGCTATGTAATGTCATTATCGCAATGTAAACTCGAACAGCTATAGAAAAGAAAACACATACTAACCTGCTGTTTTATATCACGTACAAAGCCAGAAGGAAATAACATGGCTAGGATACATGTATATGAAAAACAACATACACCATCCTAGTTGAAGTGGCCATTGAAACGACAATTCATTTTTCCCCATTTTCCAACGTACTGTTCTTTTCCTTCCACCCCAAGTTTCCAATTCATTTGTGTGACAGCGTCCTTCGCCTATACACTACACATACAAGCGTCAGCTACCCTAAGATAGTCACATAGCTATCTATTTTCTGCATATGTCCTCACATTAGTGTACCACCTTTCGAATAGGAGCCTTTGCACATGCTTTCCCAAGCCTTCTGTGAAACTATCCATCAGTTGAGTAAACGCAGGCAATGCAACACGAGCAGAACAAAGAAAGACAGCTCACAGACAGCTACTAAAAATGGAAGAAAGGCTGGAGTACTACGCCTACCCCCGACACATAACCCAGCTTGTATTTTCAAATCATGCCCAATATTTTCTGTAGCTTCCACATGCAATTGCCTGCACAGTACACGCACAGTACTGAAATGAAAACTCATTTACATCCTCTCTCGGCCCACCCTTTCACCTCACTTGATGGGAGAACACATTGAGCTACCACCCTAACACGCATGGCCTAATGTGTTGAGGCACAGACCTATGAGTAAACCAATGAAAGACGTCGATTTTATCTACCGAATCCTTGCCCATAAATACCCAGACGTGCTTGTTCTTCTACATTCAAACATTCCTCACCATCTTAAAAAAAAGATATATAAAATAAAATAAAATGACAGTTTTGTTGACAGCAATTTTGGTGAGAAAATTAATGAAGCCAAACGTGGTGACAGAGACCACCAATGTGGCGCTATTCATGACAGAGGAGTGGAGTATGGAAAGCAGGCGACTGTTGGAGTTCGGTTGTGGCGAGGGTTCAGATCCGGTCGGCAGTGGGTGGTGTGGCAACGGTGGTGAGGGCGGTTCGTACTGGACAGATGATGGGATGAAGCTTGGGAGTGTTTGCAGACACAGTTTTCTTGTATTAGGGGGGAGTTGACGTCAGGTCAGTTGAAGTGGGGAAGTTTTAACGGAGAGGAGTATATATGAGTGTATATGGTTAAAGGAAGAAGCATGAAAAGGTGGAGAGTGGTTTACTGGAGATGATGAAACAGGGTTAAGTGCTGTGTTGCGTTGGGGGTGGGGGTGGTACTGAAACGGAATGGACGAAAGTAAACTCAGGTAAGGGGAGTAATAATACATAAGGGTTTAAGTTAATTAATATATGTAATAATATACATAGATTTAGTTATAACATGGCCACCCTAGAATGTTATAACATGGCCTAATCATGGGCTTAGTTAACTTAAGTTAGATTTTTAGTTAATTATATTAATATAACTTGCTTGTTAGAATAGGGGTCTAGACTGGAAAGGGATAAAGTGCCAGGCGTTGTGTCTAATAACTGTTATATGCGGCTAAAACTATATTTTACATAGCTAATTATACATCCCAGTTTGTTATATACAATGTTGTTGCCTGGTCAGTTAATGAAATAAAGGAGGGGAGAGAAGGTTGTAATGCGTCGGATTGTTTCTAGCTATATCAGGTACATTTACACAGTAAAGTGAAGAATGTTGTTAACGGAATAAATAATTGATTTTTAATTTACCATAGTATCGGTATATAAGTTAGTTGAAGTTAAGCTACTAAGGTTATATAAGATAATATTACTTTAACTGTAAAACGTGGTCTTTACAAAATGAAGTTATAATTTGTCTAAACTGGTAAATAAATATAATAACGCTTGTGTCATTAACACAAGGCTGAATTGTTTAAACATGCCTAAGTACATGTTAACTGAGCCTAACCGAAATTACCATGGCCACTTTTAATTTAGTTTTTCACGTACCCAACCAGCTATAAACCTGGCGTGTAGCAAAGAAACCTATCTAAATATTTAATATTAATTGTATGTAACGTATCGAGTGCCTGATCCAACTTGTTTTCAAGTCAGTAGAGCTGAAGGAAGCAAATATAGTAGTTAACACGTGCCTAATCTTATTGTCTACCCGCGTCTAATTAGAAGTTAACGCCGTGAATACTTAACTAAGATTTTATAATTTAAACCGTGATCTTATAAGTTATATGGTGTGCCATACATTAACGGATTTGAAAATAAAAACAAGAGATGTTGAAAATGCACCGACGAACGTAATGTTTTGAAGCTGGCTTGGACACAGTTGAAAGAAGCAGGAATTTTCAGTTAATCTAAACACTGGATAAATTTAACTAAAATGAACTTCAGCGACGAAAGAATCCAGGTGAGTTCAACTCACTCAGTTATATCCCACTTATATTTTATATAAGTTAGGTTTAAATATTTGTGTGCTATGGTCGTTAATTGATTGATGGATGTTTGAGTTGCTGTTACTGTTTGATTGTTGAATATTATATCTGTTCATTGAAATGATATTGTTGAGATAACATATTTGGATGCAGGGAAAACAGGTTGGAGGGATCCAACTGGATTCCTCAAATTTATTATTTATTTTCATATCGCATTTATATGAACTGTTTAACTGATATGATTGAGTGATTAACTTGATTACTGATCGTTGAATCTAAATTCAATGTTTATTTTGTTTTAACCAATAAACAGTATTGGTTGGGTAGTTGGCAATAGTTGGCCTAAAAATAAATGGTGTTACAAATATTGATTTACCGTCGGTTGAATCGACGGTAATAAAGTTATGAAATTTATTTTATAATCGAAGATAGATTTTTAATCTATATATAAAGTTCAATAAAGGAAATTAAGGTTTATTATTTATTTTATAGTTTACAAATCAAAGTCTATGTTAATGAGATTTATAAAGAGACGAGAAGAAACTAATGCAACAGTTAAGAGTTGAATCAATTATTTTAATAAACAATTAAGTGGACTTTATTGATTTGATTACATTATTTTAAAAGAATGAATAATTTGACGTTGCTAAAAAGATGATCATGGTTTAGGACTGATTAATGTAGTTGGGTGATAATTCATCTAATGGACTAGATTAATGAATATTGTTTTAAATTCAATAAGATTTTCAAGGGGATTTATTATTAAGGAACTTAACCATTTCCATGGTGGTTAACAAAAAGTAAATGATTTTAATTAATAATAATTTAAGGGGGTTAGTGTTAAGTGGAATCCTTTGAATTAAGTCATCAATAGTTGAATGTCGGGGAGGGTTATATAAAACCCAAGTTTTATAACAAAGTATAAAAGAGAATTTTGAGCTGTTGCAATAACTTAGATAAATGTTTATTTAACATTTGAAATAAGGGAAAAGGAGATTTGGTAAGAATATCACGATATTATGGATGGGATGAGAGTTAATGAGTTTATTTAAAGGGATATAAGTGTTTGTTTTGTTTCCAGCAAAAATGGAAATCAAAGTGACTTTATAACGATGTTTTTATATGGAATTCGATTGAACTCAAATATTTGGTATATATTTATATATACATGAATTAATGATAAAGTGTTTAAAAAGGGGCTTTGCGAATATTCTTATAAGAAGTAAATACTGTGTTTTAAGATACTGAAAGGTTAAGAAGTTTTTAATTTGTTTAAATTAAAAAGGGCCAAATGTTGCTGAGTACTAAATCAATGAACTCATTTTATTTCCATGATTGAATGGTTGTTTATTCGATAGTTAAATAACTGACGATCAAATCTAGCCAATATGATTGTTGGTACGGAAAGACCGGGATCGAATTTATAATCGAAAACCATTCCGACCAATGAGTACGTAAACGTTGAAGATTCCAGATGTTGTGCAAGATGGAGCAATTGAAGACCGTGGATCTTCATAAGCGGAAGGATTACTATCGAATATTCTCTGGCCGTACAACCAGAGAAATTCGATGTGATTCGGTCGTGGTTGAGATTTTGCAGATTTGCAAGGACTACTCGCTATTGATCCTTTGGATGCGGTAGGAGAGTGCCTTCGGTTTGTCCAGTCCCAGGACAACTTGTATGGACGGATGTCTGACAGAGTATTTCCAAAGGAATTACGTACGTTGATTTCCTCAAACGTATTTCTGTGGCGGCGGAGAAGGCACCTTCTCCTAACTTAACAACCCGATTACTTTTGTGGAAATCAATTAGTGATTTCTAGCGGATTTGATGATGTGGCATTCAAAGTGAATGGTGGACAGGTGTTCCAAAAGATGCGTTATAACCTCAAGCCTCACAACCAGGAAATGACAAAAATCGGGCAGGCAACATGGCTATGTGGGTCGCTCCCATTAGGGTGTATAATCACATATCTAGAGAAATTCCATTTCATTCTTTAATCCATCGATGCTGTCCCTTTTTGGGAAACGGTTGCTGATCCCAACCGTTGGCATACATTTGATACACTCAAGCGAAATGAGTGGTCAGTCATGTGTGGGCCAGGTTGCAAGACTTTCTTGTTGAACCCAGTGTATTCGCCTCTAGGAATACACTATCGGCAGGTGGTTCCATACCTTGTCATAGTCGGAATCCAATATCCAATAAGCCCCCGCGGTTTTTGATTGTATACTATATATGTGGAGCGTGAGATGCAAGTATTTCGCTAGATTGTTATTTATTCGTATTTAGACACTATCATAATATCAGACAAGATATGATTTCAAAACTGGTTTGGGTTATAGTAAGGTAAAAACCGTCCGTGTTTATGTGTGGGTTGGTCTTACTATTATCCTTTTCTTTCGAAAAGATTTTGAACTTTAAAATAAAGTTGGATGATCCCCATAAACTTTGCGAGTTGTTCTCACTCTGGTTCACCAGACTAACCCGGTATTTGTAATGCTCGGGTTAGACCGGATTGTACAGGTCCAGGTTATCGGATGCTGCGAAGTCCAGAGACGAGCTAGATGGGTTCAGACGTATGATATTACATTATTCCGCTGTGTGTTGTATATGAGGAAAGATTATTATAACTGTCCAGATGTGTTGGCTATAAGCTATACTCTGATTTTGTAAGTATTTTTCAAGCTCTCAATAAAGATTATTTCTATATTATATTTTGTTTCGCTGCGATGTGGGACTCTGTATTGTGGTGTTTCTTCTTCTATTATAATATTTCTTTCTCTCTTATCCCACCCTCTAACTTCTTTCTAATAACTATGTGGTGTTTTCGATACTTGGGTTTCGGCAAGTAATACGGGTTTTAGGTATTATTGTCGAAGTTCGGGCGTCGAATCTGCTGGGTCGTTACAGTTATACATGTGATTATTTGAAAATATTAACTTAATAAAATTTAATAAGTGTCTTGATGTAAAGAATGCATATATTTACAAGTATAAGTGTGTGGATTCTTGGAAACAAGAGGGGTTTTAGTGCACTACTTACTATAGTTAAGCATAATTAATTGATTAAGGGCTTAATTAGAGTTTTACTTGCCATAATACTTATTTTTATAAGGAGTATTCTGGAAATTTGAGGAAAGAAAGAATGTAACATATCTTTTCTCCTGGATTATTCGTTCCTTCCTCCAGAAAACTTCCTAAGAGAGAAAACTGTTGGTTTATAATGGAAGAAAGGTTATATCTGGATCTACTTTTTATTCACTGCTATGCTCTTTATATAGAGATAGAGCATAAATGAAATACAAAATATCTTCCTAAAAAACATGACACGTTTAAAACTTGAAAAAATAAACTGAGTACTTGGTCTGCATTGACCAATTATTTAGCAAAATTAAAAACTACAGATACTAAGGCTTTTTTTTTCAACACTCCTCTTTGCCTTAGTAGCTGCAGAGGCCTAATTTGCTTTTTAGCATTTCAAATCTTGCTTTATGTAGAGCCTTAGTAAACACATCTGCAATTTGATCTTCAGTCTTGCAAAAAAGCAATTTAATTTCACCACTCTTTTGTACTTCTCTGAAGTGATACAACTTGATTTTGAAATGCTTAGTCTTGCCATGAAAAACAGGATCACTGGAAATTGCAATTGTTGCCTGGTTATCAACATGAATATGTGTTGGCTCATTCTGCTCCATATGTAAATCTGCAAGTATTTTTCTGATTCAGATTCCTTGATTCACTGTAGCATTGGCTGCTACATATTCATCCTCTACTGTACATCGAGCTATCACATCTTGCTTCTTTGAAGACCATGAAAAAATTCCTGATTCAAAACTGGAACAAAATCTTGTTGTACTTCTCATATCATCAACGGAGCCTGCCCAATCGCTATCAGAAAAACCATAAAGTTTGAAATTTTGTCAGGAAGAATACTTTATACCATAATTTGTTGTGCCCTTGATATATCTTACAATTCTTTTTGCAGCTTGGAAATGCATTTTACTTGCACAATGCATAAATCTCGAAAGCAACCACCCTGCAAACATTAAATTTGGTCTGGTGGTTGTAAGATACATCAAGCAACCAATTAAACTTATATATTTACTTTCATCAACTTTTTCTGCTCCATCATCTTTGCTAAATTTCTCTTTCTAATTCATCGGTGTGTTTGTGCTTTTGCAGTTTTCCATGTGAAGTTTCCTTAGTATTTCCTATGCATACTTCTTTTGTCTTATTAAAACTCCATTATGGTCTTGCTTCACCTCCATACCTAGAAAATAAGACATTAAGCCAAGATCTGTCATCTCAAATACTTTGAACATTTCCTCTTTGAACTCCTTTATCAATTTCTCATTACTACCTATAACAAGAAGATCATCAACATAAACAGAAACTATAACTAAGTTAGCATCTGTTCCTTTTATATATATAATGTAGCTTCACTTGGACTTTTAATAAGTCCAAGACTATTAAGGTGTTCATCAATTCTGCTGTACCAGGCCCCAGGAGCTTGTTTAAGACCATACAATGCTTTCTTTAGAAAATAAACCTTCTCCTCCTGTCCTTTGACTTGGAATCCTTTAGGTTGCTCTACATAAATCTCTTCTTGAAGACACCCATTTAAAAAGGCAGACTTTACATCCAATTGATAAGTCTTCCAACCCTTTGTGCTGCTAAGGCAAGTAATAACCTGATAGTATCCAAACGTGTGACTAGAGCGAAATTTTCTGAGAAGTCTTCTCCAAACACTTGATTATATCCCTTCACCACTAATCTGCCTTTGCATTTATTTATAGAACCATCTACATTAAGTTTGGTTCTGTAAACCTATTTAACACCAATGATTTTTCTGTGTTGTGTCTTATCCACCAGCTGCCAAGTATCATTCTTTTCAATCATTCTAAGCTCCTCTTTCATTGCTTGAACCCACTTGTCTTGCTTCTCTGCTTCTTTAAATTCTGCAGGTTCAAAAATAGCTACGTTATTTCTTTCATAAACATCAGATAATGGCCTTGTAGCTCTAACTGGAACATCATCTATGTCATCGTCAGAGTATTGTGGTGACACAGCTATTGTTTTTCTATAGGCTCCTCCCATTTCCATTGTTTATCCTTCATAAATTTGACATCTCTGCTGACAAGAATTTTTTCCATTTTGTGGTTGGAAAATTCTATAAGCCTTTGAATGATCACTATATCCAATAAATACACCTGGTTCTGCTTTCTTATCAAGCTTGTCCCTTTTCGCCTATGGCACATAGGAAAAACAAAGACAACCAAAGATTTTAAAATTTTGTAAATTTGGTTTATAATTGAACCAAACTACAAAAGGGGTTTTTTGTTGCAAAACTCTTGTTGGCAGCCTGTTTAGCAAAAAAAACTGTTGTGTTTGCAGCCTCCGCCCACAGTTTCTTTGGCAACTCTTTCTCATACAGCATACATCTTGACATTTCCATAATGCTTCTGTTTTTCCTCTCACTTACACCATTCTGTTCTAGTGTGTATGGAGTTGTAAGTTGATGTTCAATGCCAGCCTCTTCACAAAATTTTTCAAAGATGTCATTGGTGTATTCTTTTCCATTATCAGACCTTATCTTCTATATCCTGCAACCGCTTTGATTTTCTACTAATGCTTTATATCTCCAAAATATACTAGCAACCTCAGATTTGAATTTCAGAAAATAAATCCAACAAAATCTAGTATAATCATCAATAAATTTGATATAGTACTTACCGCCATTCAAGGATGGGGTTTTCTGAGGTCCACCAACATCTGTGTGTACAAGTTGCAGCTTATGTGTTGATTTCCATGTTGTCTGAGAGAAAGATTTTCTAGTTTGCTTTCCATATTAACAAACCACACAATCAACTAGTTGTTTCTCTAAAGATGGAACCCTTTTTACCAAATTATATTTCTGTATGTATAGAAGTCCATCATGGTGGAAATGCCCCAGTCCTTTGTGCCATAATTATGTATTGCTTTCAGCACTTGAAAATGCTATTTGGTCATTCTCTAGTAGATTCAAGGCAAAAAAAATTGCTTTCATTTTCACCTTGAATACATTTTTTCCTTTTGCATCTTTGATCAAGAACCATTTGTCTTCAAATATGACTTTGAATCCTTTTTCAAGCAATTGACCAACGCTAAGCAGATTTTGATCAATATTAGGCACATATAAAACATCGTTAATATATTTCAACCCTGTCAAACTTTCTATAGCAACAGTCCCTTTTCCTTTAACAGGAAGAAAATCGCCATTTCCAACTTTTACTTTGGAAATTACTATTTTATCAAGCTCTTTAAAGAGTTTTTGATCATTTGTCATATGATTTGTACAGCCACTATTGATCAACCAGGAGTCGCTAGAGCTATTGCTTGTGGCGAAGCATGTTGCAACAAAAAGTTGTTCACCATCTTCATGTTGTTCAGTAGAAGACTTTTCTTCTTCATGTTGTTGAGATTTGCAGATCTGCTGCACATGTCCAGTTTTTTCACATTTTTTGCACTTGACGTCGGGCCTCCACCAACACTTCTGTTGCACATGATTTGTCTTTTTGCAGTATGGACAGGCTGGATAAGCATCATTTATGTTTTTTTTGTTATTGCTTCCATACTTCTTCTTTTTGTCATTATTCTTCTTGTCTTCGTTTCCTCTTAAACTTTCAGCCTTTGCTTGAAGAGCACCCTCCATTGATTCTTCTTTTCGCATGATTCTCCTTTGCTCTACAGTGCATTCACCAATTCTGCCAAAGATATGCTTGACAGATCTTTAGATTCTTCCAATGAAGAAATTTTAGACTCATATTTATCAGGCACAGTAACAAGAATTTTTTCAATAATACGATTTTCATGAAAGTCCTTACCAAGCAGTCTTATCTTATTTACAATGCCCAACAACCTGTCAGAGCATTCATTGATGGTTTCCGTTTCCTTCATTTTTTGCATTTCAAATTGCGTAGTCAGATTGAGTACCTACATGTTTATGGTTCTTTCATTGCCTTGGTATTACTTTTTGAGGTAATCCCATATGTTCTTTGTTGACTCCAAATTCATTATTCTTGTAAAGACAGTGTCTGAAACAGCACAGAATAGGCAGGCTTTAGCTTTGGACTTTCTGGTCTTTCTCTCTTTGTGAATTTTGATTTGAGCCACCGTTGGATTTGTCGGCAATGTGGGCACGTCATAGTCTTCTTCTATGGCTTCCCAAAGATCCAGTGCTTGAAGATAGACTGTTATTTTAACAGTCCAAACCTGATAGTTCTCACCATCAAAAATTGGTGGTGATATATGAGAGAATTTATCATCAGTTTCCATTCTTAAAGTTAAATAATCTCACAGGTCCTTCAAGAATTTGCTCTGATACCAATATGTTGGTTTATAATGGAAGAAAAGTTATATCTGGATCTACTTCTATTCACTGCTATGCTCTTTATATAGAGGTAGAGCATAAATGAAATACAAAATATCTTCCTAAAAAACATGCCACGTTTAAAACTTGAAAAAATAAACTAAGTACTTGGTCTGCATTAACCAATTATTTAGCAAATTTAAAAACTAAAGATACTAAGGCATTTTAACTATGGCCTCCTTCTCCCCAATCTCCCTTCTAACCTCGTGAATGATAACATGTTGAGTTCTAAAACAATCTAACTACTCTCTAATCAATTCTCTAGCCAGTTTCAGCCCAAAACTAATCTCCAGTGAAGATAAGATCAAGGTATATAAGCTTCAAGAAGCCATGGCTGCTAAATATTCCTCTTTTGCATTTCTATGCTCTGATTTGGCTTCCAACGGCTCCAAATCAAAGGGATTTCGTCTAAATAACCAAGTAAAATGAGTCTGTTGATTCACACTTTCTAGTTTATATATATTATTAGAATGATATTTTGCTGTATTGGGAGGAAATACGATGATTTCCGGTAGCTTTTCATGTTCATTTCCTCTTTGTTGCAAAAACAGCAAAACCTCAGCTTTAAGTCTTAATAACTTATTGATTCTTGTGTGTTTTTGCCTTAAACCTTTGGCATGTTGTAATGTAATGTTTGATGAGTTAAACTGCAGATTTTTGTGTCATTTTGAGTTGATTTGGGTACGTAAACGATTCACCAAAGTAGAGGTTTCGTTGGGATTTTGATCTGGAACAAAACAGTACCCAGGTCCGACTTCGGGGTACTATATCTCCTTCGTTATTGATTGGAATTGATTGATTCTCTTTTTGTTTTGAAGATTGGAATCTTATCTATAAGAATGCAAATTTTGGTATAATTCCTGGTTGATTTGGGTGGTTAAACATATTGTTAAAGTTAGGGTTTCGTCGTGATTGTCGTTCATTTTGTTCTAATTGCTGAAATCATAGCCAAAGTGTAACTTTGGGCTGTTATAACTTCATGATCCTTGATCCATTCAGGATGATTCTTCTTTTTCTTAAAGCTTGAGACTTTTTCTAAATGCCTGCAAATTTTTAGTTAAGTTCGAAGTCGTTTGGTCGTTCAAACCTGGTCCCAAATTTGGACCTGGAAGTGATTTCAGACCCAGCTGAAATTCAGTCCTGAGTCCAAGTTCGGAGCTTTATAACTTTTTCGTGCGATGTTGAAATTTATCAATTCTTTTTTTATTTGAAGGCTAGGTATTTCTAGTTTGTGCATATGAAATTTTAGACCATTCGGAGATCGTTTGGTCATTTGAAACAACTCTAAAAGTTGCAACGCTGATTGATTTATGGGCATATTTCATGCCTTAGTGTAAATTTGGACATCTTTTCCTTAGTGTTCTCATGTTTTTCTTGATCTAGTTTTAAGCCATGTTTTTTCGTGCTATATTTTGGATTATATTATAAGCGAAGAAGCCTAAATTATCACTGATACCTAGTTTGGGTTTAATGAAATTAATGATTGAGTTTTGATGAGTTTCGAGCACACATTGCACTTTTTAAACTAATTTTCCGATATATGTATAAAAAACATGTTAGTTATAGTTTTTAGGCTAAATATGTTTTATATTTTTAGTTTTAACGCTAAATGGCCTCAAAATAATAGTATAAAGTTATTTTCCTAAACATATGGATTTCGTAAAGAGAAATGTTGGTTTCATAAAACGTTTCATAACTTGTTTGGAAACCTAGTATTTTCTTATATATAAACTACACGATCTTGCACCCTTCAAGATAACGTATTGGATGTTAAACGACATCGTACACTGCGTGGTATGGGACACAAAAGTATACAAAGTCGGTTAATTCTAGTATAGTTAGATTGAAGCTGATGTTTTATTAATGATGATTTGGTGTTTCTATATTTTCCAGTGCGGAGTTGACGAGCAGCAAGTAAACCAAGCAGTGAGAACGTATGCTATGGGACGCACTGTTATCGTTGTTTGGGTTACTGATTGGGAGTCAATGACGCATTCTGAGATGTCATGCCAGTACTAGCTTCGGGATGAAGCTGAGACTCGAGATGGGTCCCATATACATGTTCACTTGATCAGAATGGTCGAGATACACTCGGCTGGGGTAGTCGAAGTGAGAGGCGCATAAATTTGAATGTGTATAAGTACTTGGCTATTGCTCAGGATGAGCAAAACTATAGCACAGGGTGGGTTATAATTTACTTAATAACATATGCACATTATTTATGATGATTTCATGTTGTAATTTAATGTTGATTATTTTCATTTGCTAATATTTGGCTATTGCTCAGGATGAGCAACATTATAGCTCGTGATGGTCTTTATTGTTTTGACATGAGCAAGTTTTTTATGATTTCTTCTATAATTTGGGTTTGATGATTTTAACTTAGTTAGGATGAACGTATGGATTGTGATGATCATATATTCGCAAAGAGCATTTGGATTTCTAATCCATCGTAATTTGAGATTTACATACTTTGGAGTGGGGCACTCCCTTCATTGATAAAATTTTCTCACTTGAAATATATATGATTATTTAAATGAGTTTGGGTGTTTTGTTTTCTTTGCGGCTTGAGTACGGTGATGTACTTAGCCTAATACTAGTCAACAGACTTGTACATTTATTCCTTGTGTCATGACATATGATCTAAACTCAATTAATCCCTTTTATGCCATTATATTCACAAGTCTTAGAGTAAAGAGTTGTATATCTTGTGATTATTTATTTCTTATACTGATTTGTAAATTAGACCGACCCGTGTGTGTATTCCTAGGGTTAGACCGAGATGTTTCATGTGCGGTCGATGTGCTTGGGGTTTACGGCATTTCTTTGAGATATCCTTTCTATAACACCTTCTAGTCGAGTTCAAGTAGTAGAGCTTTCTTTTATTTAATTGTTGTATCGTATTGTAAGCAATTGAGGATTATCTATTCTTTTTATAGCACATGTAATTGATGTATTCAGACGCTGTAATATTATGCGACTGTTCTATGATCTGTGATGGTGTACTTATATATACTATGTTCTGTGTTGATTCTCGAGCCACCGTAGAATTGTACTACATAAAGTATTAAGTATGTTGAGCCTCTTGAAATAAAAATTTACGAGCACTTTCTCTACATATTTAGGACTTGCTAATGCAATTCTATGAGTGATCGCCCCTACCAGCCCTATTCTCCGCTCTAATAGAAAACATTACCTAGTAATGCCCTTTATTAGGGGGGGTCTCGGGGTAGGGCGTTACAAAATGGTATCAGAGCAGAAGTTCAGGACAAAGTACATTAAACACAGAACCAGAATAGTACATGTGTTATAACGTGGAAGAATAACAATTGTGTCTACTTTATCGTTTCCTTTATTATCCTATCTTGAGTTTCTTATATGAGAGTCGTGGGGATCCTAGTAGTTGAGGAATACAACCGGGAATAAGGGGTTTATTCTAGAAGTATTCCATTGTTGATATCTCTTTTCTTAATGTGATTTGATAATAGAATCTTTCCATCCTCCTTATCTTCTAAAGTTTGAACCTTTAGGTAAAAATCTTGGGAAAAATTTTCACCCTATCCTTGATATCTTAGTTGGTTGTTGGGTTTGATAAAAAGGGAATTTGTGGCATTTGAAACTTAAAATTTAAAAGTTGTTTTTACTATAAGAATGGAATATCAGAGTTAAAATAAAGTAAATTAGTGTGTGCAGCAGAATTGGTGAATAACTTCAGTTGTGCTACATTTTTTTTGAAGTAATTGAGCATGGGATAAGGGATGGGATAATGAGGAATTACAAACATCGATGAGCTAATTACTTTGTAACCAGATAATTAAATTAAAATATGGGAATGTAGGTAGTTTCTTTTGGGTCAAATTGACAATGGGAGTTGATGTGTAATAATAAAAACAACCTTTGAATGAAATTAAATTGGTGATCATTTTAGGCATTGAATGATCCAGTGAGTGTCTTAAGGGTTTTGGTCGATACGTCTGATCAACGATATCGATAGAAATTACTTAAACACTTATTTGAGACTATATAACACTGAAGATGAGAAGTGAAATATGATTTGTTGGAAAGTAAGATATGAAATTATCACGTTGAAATAGTGTTACCCACTGCGTGGGATAAGGAGTATAGTGACTTTGGCGAGGCGATGGCGATGATTTGTTGACATCGCAACCAATTACTAAGAAGGATTGATGGAAGATAGTGGTTTAATGTTATTCCAACAAAATTGTGAATATGAAATTAAGATGGGTTGAATATAATAGAGTTTTAAATATACAACTTTCTTTAACAAGTGCGTCACTTTTTGAAATACACATTCATAATTACATTCACTTGGTATAAGTTGCCGCCATTGAATTGGACATGGACCCTAGGGAATGGCGAGGCTATTTGATGATTGAAAAATACAAGCAGTAGCCATAGTTGAGAAAAAATTGGATAATTTTGATGGCAAGGTAGCAACAAGTAATGACGTAGGAGCGGAAATCTTGAGTATGTATTTCATAGTATGCCTTATGAAAGATAAGTTGCGTTGTTTAAAGCTTGATATTAATGAGTTAATTGAAACTTTTAATATGATTTGGGTAAATTCATGTTGGAAATTTTGATGTTAAAATGAAATGTATTCAAAAAAATTGGTTTCCATGGGGTAGTTTCTTAATTCGAGAAATTCTTAAAAAAAAAATTGTGATAAATAACCCGCGGAAAATAAATTGTGGAAGTTTTCATCTTAACAAATTGCGAGGACGCAATTTATTTAAGGGGGGAAGTCTGTAACAACCCGGATTTTTGGGTAATCGGAAAATGCAGATTTATTCGGTTTTGTAATTCTTAAGATTGTAATTATTAAAATATTAATTGAGGTTTTAAATACTAGATGTATCTTTGGTAGTGATGTCATAGTGGAATTTCATTTAAATTACAATAATGAATTTAAATATACATTTGGCTTTTAAAACATTAATCAATGAATTAATTAGTTTGTTGATTATATGAGAATATAAATATTGATTTTGGTGCATTTTAGTTTAGTTAACAATAAATTTAAAATATTAGGTAAATAAAATGTACAACAACATTGTTGTATTGTGATAAATTGGGAAATTTGTGTTTTAAATGCCAACAATCATTGTAATTTTGTGTTATGATATATTACTATAAAAATCTTAAGTGTTCAAATTTGTTATGTTAAAAAAACGATTTAATGACGTATTTTGTTAAATTAGGCATTGGTGACATTTATTTGTTGTGTTATAAAGATTATACAAATAAACGAAGATATTTTGTTAAGCACATTTATTTTGGGTAAATTATGTTGAATTCGACAATTAATTAGAGTAAATGTGTTTTACGTGTTAATTTGTGTGTTGAATTATTAAACTAACCTAACTTTATAAGTGTAAATGTGTTTGCATGTAAAAATTCGATTGTTAATAATGTAAACATGGTTATAATAATACTTTGTGCTAAAAAATTAATGTTTGAGAGATTGTAAACCAATGTTGCAATGTGTCTTGATTGAAATCGTATTTAGGAATGTTATACATGTGATTATTTGAAAATGTTAACTTAAGAAAACTTAATAAGTGTCTTGATGTAAATAATGCATATATGTACAAGTATAAGTGTGTGGATTCTTGGAAACTAGAGGGGGTTGAGTGCACTACTTACTATAGTTAAGCATAATTAATTAGGGGCTTAATTCGAGTTTTACTTGCCATAATACTTATTTTGTTAAGGAGTATTCTGGAAATTGGAGGAAAGAAAGAATGGAACATATCTTTTCTTCCGGATTATTCGTTCCTTCCTCCAGAAAACTTCCTAAGAGAGAAAACTATGGTCTCCTTCTCCTCGATCTCCCTTCTAACCTCATGAATGACGATATTTTGACTTCTAAAACAATCTAACTACTTCTAATCAATTCTTTAGCCAATTTCAGCCCAAAACTATTCTCCAGTGAAGAGAAGATCAAGGTATATAAGCTTCAAGAAGCCATGGCTGCTAAATATTTCTCTGTTGCATTTCTATGCTCCGATTTAGCTTCCTACAGCTCCAAATCAAAGGGATTTCTTCTAAATAACCAATCAAGATGAGTCGATTGATTCAAAATTTCTAGTTTGTATATATTATTAGAAAGATATTTTACTGTATTAGGAGAAAATACATTGATTTCCGGTAGCTTTTCATGTTCATTTCCTTTTTTGTTGCAAAAACAGCAAAATCTCAACTTTGAATCTTAATAACTTCTTGATTCTTGCCTTTTTTTGCTTGAAACCTTTTGC
Source organism: Allium sativum (assembly GCA_030737875.1). Lineage (NCBI taxonomy): Eukaryota > Viridiplantae > Streptophyta > Magnoliopsida > Asparagales > Amaryllidaceae > Allium > Allium sativum. Next base: position 468,971,763 of record CM060913.1, on the reverse strand, counting down.
ATGTTGTAATATAATGTTTGATCAGTCAAACTGCAAATTTTTGTGTCATTTTGAGTTGACTTAAGTAGGTAAACGGTTCACCAAAGTACAAGTTCCGCTGGGATTTTGATCTCGAACAAAACAGCACCTAGGTCCGACTTTGGGGTACTATATCTCCTTCGATATTGATCGGAATTGAGTGATTCTTTCTTTGTTTCGAAGCTTGGAATCTTATTTATAAGATTGCAAATTCTGGTGTAATTCTGGGTTGATTTGGGTGGTTAAACATATTGCTAAAGTTAAGATTTCGTAATGATTGTTGTTCATTTTGTTCTAATTGCTGAAATCACAGCCAAAGTGTAACTTTGGGCTGTTATAACTTCATGATCCTTGATCCGTTCAGGATGATTCTTTTTTTTTCCTTTAAAACTTGAGAATTTTTCTACTTGCCTGCAAATTTTTAGTCAAAGCTGAAGTCGTTTGGTCGTTCAAACCTGGTCCCAAATTTGGACCTGGAAGTGATTTCAGCCCCGGCTGAAATTCAGTCCTGAGTCCAAGTTCGGAGCTTTATAACTTTTTCATGCGATGTCAAAATTTATCGATTCTTTTTTATTTGAAAGTTAGTATTTCTAGTTTGTACATATGAATTTTAGACCATTCAGAGATCGTTTGGCCATTCGAAACAACTCCTAAAGTTGCAACGCTGATTGATTTATAGGCATATTTCATGCCTTGGTGTAAATTTGGAAGTCTTTTCCTAAGTGTTTTCATGTTTTTCTTGACCTAGTTTTAAGCCATGTTTTTTTGTGTGCTATATTTTGGATTATATTATTAATGAAGAAGCCTAAATTATCACTAATACCTAGTTTGGGTTTAATGAAATTAATGATTGAGTTTTGATGAGTTTCAAGCACACATTGCACGTTTTAAACTAGTTTTCCGATATATGTATAAAAAAACATCTTAGTTAATAGTTTTGAGGCTAAATATGTTTTATATTTTTAGTTTTAACGCTAAATGGCCTCAAAACAATAGTATAAAGTTATTTTCCTAAACGTATAGATTTCGTAAAGAGAACTGTTGGTTTCATAAAACATTTCATAACTTGTTTGGAAACCTAGTATTTTCTTATATATAAACTACACGATCTTGCACTCTTCAAGATAACGTATTGGATATTAAACGACATTGTACACTCCGTTGTATGGGACACAGAAGTATACAAAGTCGGTTAATTCTAGTATAGTTAGATTGAAGCTGATGTCTTATTAATGATGATTTAGTGTTTCTATGTTTTCCAATGCGAAGTTGACGAGCAGCAAGTAAACCAAGCAGTGAGAATGTTTGCTATGGGACGCACTATTATCGCTGTTTGGGTTACTGACTGGGAGTCAATGATGCATTCTGAGGATGTCAAGCCAGTACTAGCTTCAGGATGAAGCTGAGACTCGGGATGGGTCCCATATACATATTCACTTGATCGAGATGGTCAAGTTACACTTGGTTGGGGTAGTCGCAATGAGAGCTGCATAAATTTGAATAAGTACTTGACTATTGCTCGGGATGAGCAAAACTATAGCTCGGGGTGGGCTATAATTTACTTAGTAGCATGCGCACATTATTTATGATGATTTCATGTTGTAATTTAATGTTGATTATTTTCATTTGCTAAATTTTGGCTATTTCTCGGGATGAGCAACATTACAGCTCGTGATGGGCTTCATTGTTATGACATGAGCACATTTCTTATGATTTCTTTTATAATTTGGGTTTGATGATTTTAACTTAGTTGGGATGAACGTATGGATCGGGATGATCGTATACTTGCAAAGAGCATTTGGATTTCTAATCCATCGTAATTTGAGATTTAGATACTTTGGAGTGGGGTACTCCCTTCATTGATAAATTTTTTTGCTTGAAATATATATATGATTATTTAAATGAGTTTGGGTGTTTTGTTTTTTTGCGGCTTGAGTACGGTGATTTACTTAGCCTAATACTGGTCAACGAGACTTGTACATTTATTCCTTGTGTCATGACATATGATCTAAAATCAATTAATCCCTTTTATGCCATTATATTCACAACTCTCAGGGTAAAGAGTTGTATATCTTGTGCTTATTTATTTCTTATATAGATTTGTAAATTAGACTGACCCGTGTGTGTATTCCTCGGGTCTGACCGAGATGTTTCAGGTGAGGTTGTTGTGCTTGGGGTTTACGGCATTTCGTTGAGATATCCTTTCTATAACACCTTCTAGTCAGTAGAGCTTTCTTTTATTTAATTGGTGTATCGTATTGTAAGCAATTGAGGATTATCTATTCTTTTTGTAGCACATGTAATTGATGTACTCTGACGCTGTAATATTATACGACTGTTCTGTGATCTGTGATGGTGTATTTATATGTACTATGTTTTGTGCTGATTCTGGAGCCACCGTAGAATTGTACTACATAAAGTATTAAGTATGTTGAGCCTCTTGAAATAAAAATTTACGAGCACTTTCTCGACATACTTAGGACTTGCTAATGCAATTCTACGAGTGATCGCCCCTAACCAGCCCTATTCTCCGCTCTAATAGACAACATTACCTAGTAATGATCTTTATTAGGGTGAGTCTCGGGGTGGGGCGTTACACGTTATCTTTGGGAATGCTGCCTTGGGTATGGTAGTTTATCGTCGTGCATAAATCTTTGCAAGGATAGGTGAGAATTACTAGCCTTTTTAGACATATGTTTTGGTTCTGACCAAATGGATACATTTGTGTACTATAGAGTGTTATACATTTTTTTACTCACCAGAACTTGTTGTTCTGACCCTCCTCCTCATGGAAACTCTTAAGTTTAGCTCTGAGATGACAGGTCTTAGCAAGTTTTCAGTTTGGTTTTTGATTCTCGTTCTCACGTGCTCAATATCGATGCGGCGATATGCTTTAAGGTAGTCGCCTTAGTCGGTATTAGTTACCTTATTTTGTTTACGATGTGAGTTAGTACAATTTTACCTTGAGCAGCTCAAGCTCATTATTTGCAGGTACCAAATTTATACTCTCCATTCTTTCATGGGCTTGAGTTTCGATTTTTTTTTCAAAATTCAGGCTTACAAAAGTGTGGGGTGTTACATTTTTTTTATCACGGTTGAGGACCTTACAAGGAAAGCAATGTTTCTTGATCAAAGAGCCTGATCAGATTCTGCACTAAAAGATCAGAGGATCAATACTAGTTCGGAAGGAGAAGTTGTAAACTCGAATAAAGGATCGAATTAAGTATTGCGCATGGATGATTTACATGCCTTAAGTAAATAAAATTTTGGTTAAACCGCCTTAGGTTTGTTCGGTGTGATTTCGAGGACGAAATCCTTTTAAAGAGGGAAAAATGAAACAAACAAGAATTTGATCACTTCAATTAGGGATATTTTTTTAAAATACTTAAATAAGGATAAATTATAACTAATAATGATGTTTAAATTAAGAAAAAATGATAATAAACTTATCTGGGAAAATTAGTTTGGAAAATATTTCCTTAGGGAAATAGTTACGAAATGACTGAAATCATTTTATCATTAAAACTAATTGTTGTCCATAAGAATCGAAAACTGTTCCGAATACATACACTTAACTTCATAATTGAAGTAGAAATTAAAAATGTCATATTCTAAAATTTGGAAATTTAATGAATTGATGACATCATCAATAAAGATACTATATTCATTAATTAATTTATGGATTTAAATGGTGAATTTAGGGATTTATTAATTATTATAATTATTAAAATGAGGGTTCAAATGATAATAAATCATTTTAAATATGTTATATTGATAACATATCAATGGTAAACAATTCATATAAAGGGATATATTTAATTTGAAAAAATAGGTAAAATCGATATCGCTTTATTGGTAAAATCTCAAATTTAGTAAACAATCGGTAAATATTATTTAATATGGTTTTAATCACTAAATGATCATGTTTTGATTATTTAAAAATATTAAGAAAGTTATTTGTGAGTTTTGTTTACTCGGATAAATATTTCAAGAGAAAACTGAAAATGCAATCCATAAATGGGTTTTGGATTCTCAATGGTTTGAAAGAGGTAGTACGAAGGTGTAACATGTATGTGTATGAAAACATAACCTAAGATGTTAATGAAATGATTAATTAAGCTATGAAGAGACTAGAAAAAGTAAGTAAATAAGAATAAATGGAGTTTACTTTCGTTAAAATAATACCAAACATTAAACAGACATTATTCTTACTGTAATGACCCGGGTTTTTGACGACTTTGGTTATCGACATAAACACGATGACGACTAACCAAACATCGAAAAATACCGATCATTAATGAAATAAATTAGAGGGTGAGGAAAGATAAGATAGAAACTTAGAATAGAAGAAGAAGAACACAATATCAGAGTAACACGAATCTCACAGCGGAACGAATAAATATATTTCATAACATAACTTTGAAATACAAATCTGTACTTGAATATACATATCATTATCAAAGTACAGCACTTACAACACAGCGGAAATAACTATAGCTATATAATCCTGAAGCCTCCTGCTCCAAGCTCTTCCAGTTGTAAATCCCGACTAGTTGACTGCCCGTACAAATTTAGGCACCCAAGAGTTTAGGGAAAACAACAAAATAAACTCTGGGTCAGTCATGGGACTGGTGTGAGTAAAACAGTTTAAAACAGTTCAAGCAGGTGATTGATATCTCATAAGACCACGCCGTATAATGGAACGGGTTTTTCCCTTATGAGAATCCAAATTATCTTTATATCAAAAACCTTTTGATATTATAATAATGTCTATCAACCCCAATATAATAATCATCTAGCAGAAACGCTTTCATCTCACGTTTCTACATATATAGTATACAATCAAAACCGCAAGCACGTATTGGGTAATGGATTTCCAACTATGACAAGGTATGGAACCACCTTTCGCTAGTGTACCTCTAGAAAGGAATACATTGGGTTCAACAAGAACATCTTGCAAACCGGCCACACATGACCGACCACTCATTTCGCTTGAGTGTATCGAATGTATATCACCAACGGTTGGGATCAGCAACCGTTTCCCGAATGGGACAGTATCGACAATAAATTTTTAGAAGTAAATGAAACTCTAGATCAGGTGATTATACACCCTACTTCGGTGCGACCGACTTAGCCATGCTGCCTGCCCGATTTCTGTCATTTACCGGATGTGAGGCTAGAAGCTACGCTTTATCATCACACTAGATTCACTTTGAATGCCACATCGTCAAATCCATCAAATCACCGATTTGACGTCCTCAACCATACATTATGTATTAGCTAAAAGAAGTTTCCTTCTCCGCTTCCACTTTTGGTACGGTTGGGGAAATCAATATACGTGATCGTCTGGAAATACTCTGTCAGACATCCGTCCATACAAGTCATCCAGGAACAGGATGAACCGAAGGCACTATTCTGTAAACAGGATAGCCTTTGCATAACTCCGTCTTCAATTTCCTTTGGCATATATGATTCGCAACGCTTATGCCAATACAGAGTGGTTCTTTGGATAATAATCCAACCGGACTCTCCATATTAACAACGTTAAAATGGTCAAAACTTCAATAGTCTGTGATTTAACTATCGAAGAAAAACAGGTGTGCAAACAACGATATTATTTCCAAATGGAAATTTATATCGATCAAACATCATTCAACATTTATCTCTTTATTTCATTAATTTACTTATCTCCTGTTTTCCTATATTAAATATTTATTATTTTCTATATTTGGAAAATATACGTTATTAACAATGGAAAACATTTCCATTTCTTGTTTTCTTTATTAGAAAACATTTCTGGTTTCTTATTTGGAAAACATTTCCAATGCTTCTTCATTGGACTTAGACAGATGTTTAAACAAACCATCACGATGCCAACTCAAACCATTTCCTTTAATTACTAAATTCACTTAACCATCCTTTACTATCGAACCTTAACCATTCCTTAGTTAAAAATGAAGTCAATCAAGTTGGGGTAATACTACCTCTCAGACCTTAACTGAACAACGTTTCTAACCTTGAAATAGACAAAGTTCACCCTTCTAATTCTTTAACAAACTTCCTTACGTAACTCTCTTTCAAATTTTTTCTATTCGATAATTCTTTCCTTCGATAAGGTATATTCGATAAATCTATTCAATTTATTCTATTCACTTAACTCTTTTGATTTAACTCTAACTCTATTCACTTAACTCCTATCGAATAAACTATATTCGATAACTCTTTTAATTCTATTTGAATAAACTATATATTCGATTAACTCCTTTATTCTATTTGAATAAACTATATGTTTGATTAACTCCTTTATTCTATTTGAATAAACTATATATTCGATTAACTCCTTTATTCTATTTGAATAAACTATATATTTGATTAACTCCTTTATTCTATTTGAATAAACTATATATTTGATTAACTCCTTTACTCAACTCCTTTTACTTTAACTCTAATCGATTAACTCCAACTGGTTTAACTCTAACTGGTTAACTCTAACTGATTAACTCTAACTGGTTAACTCTAATTCGAATAACAAATATTCGATTACTCTATTCAACTGACTCGACTCGACTAACCCTTTTCGGATAACTAATTTGATTTACTAACTTTCGATTAAACTAACATTGATTAACTCCTTTCGATTAAACTAACATCGATTAACTCCTTTCGATTAAACTAACATCGATTAACTCCTTTCGATTAACTATTCATTTATAAAGATTTACTTTTAGTAACGGTTCTTCACTTTACAAATGATTCTCTTTTTAGTAACGTTTTTCCTTTTTATAACGTTTTTCCCTTTTTCTAAATATCTCCTATTTATAAATATCCCAATTTATAAATATTTCTTATTTATAAATATTCCATTTATAAATATTTTATTTTCAAATATCACTTTGAAAATATTCCCTTATCAACATTTCGGTATGTTATGGTATTTAACATATCAAATCACGATGATCAGTATCGTTCAAGCACATATAATCGACAATAGATTATATATCACATCATATATCACAATATATGAAAACAACAAAATAACTGTTGAGGAATCCAGTCAGATTCCTCCAACCTGTTTCCCTGCATCACAGATGTTAAACAATATATATAACATCACTTTCAGTTCCATATGATATATTCTGTTAGACAGAATCAATATAGAAATTCAACTAACTGACTAGCGGTTCAATCAAACAGTCAACACACAGTCAATCAGACAATTTCTAACAGTTCTAAAAATACAACATGAAATTATAAACTGTTCAGAGTTAGTGAGATTTACTCACATTGGATGATCATCGTTAATAACGATAACCATCGCTCGATTTGATTCAAACGGACAATTTATTTCGCTATAAATTGTAATGAGCTTGGATGGACTTCCAGTCAGTTTCATCGTGTAGCCACCGTCCCTACGATCCCAACGAATCTTGTTTCGCTGAATTCCGTCAATGTATGAATAAGTTATACCAGTTACAAATTATACGATTATTTAAATCAAATAAAAACTTGGATTTTAAAGTGATGGGCTTTACTCTTTTCCCTCTGGCCCATCATCTATTTCAAAAGCCCACCCCTCTTGGACCTCTTTCTCCCCCAAATACATTGTTGTGACGTGCTCCTTCAATAGCCATTCACGCATATCCTTCTCCACCACTTTCCTCAACGAAAATTCCAACGAGCACTCCCGTTCAGATCTCCTTCCAGTCCTCTTCGAATACACCCCCTCCACACCAAGTTCGAACGCTCCTTTCTCACCGTGTTCTGGAAACCACAGTTGCTACTACAGGAGAAGTATCGACACCAACTGTGTCGGAATCTCACCCAACTAAGCTGATAGGTGCGCCTCATCTTCCAGAACCCGAATCCAACATTAGATTTGGTAATCGATGATCCTACTTCCCTCAAATCCCCAACCCTAGTTCGACTGTAACCTCCGACTTCGACAAAACAGTTTCGAACGCCGCATTATACATACCGAATCGAAGGGATTTCCACCAAGAATCCAAAGACGAGGGTTTTATGATTTATAAAACATTGTATGATTTTCTAAAATTCTTTAAAAGTGAGGATTCTTGCGGTTTAAAATTTCCAGCAGTGGAGGCGCATTGTTTGACTGTGGAAGGATTTAATTAGGGTTAGAATAGTTGTAAGGGTATTTATAGGAAGTTTATATTATTTTTTTATCGGATATTTTATTTTATTTTAAGCAATTGCTATTTGTATTCGTCCTCTAAAATTCTTGTGATCACATACGATACCCAAAAATCACTAAACTGGACATACTGCTAGAGTTCGACATTACGGTTCCAACGAAACTGGTTTCGTCGAATTCCGACTCCGTTTGCTCACACAGCGTATTTTTAACCATCGAAATACTGACTGTTTTTCACTCTAAAAATCAGTAAGGCCACACAGTGACTCTAAAAATCATGAAACTAGAAATCTAACAACTATTTGACATTGCGGATCCAACAAAGTTAGTTTCGTCGAATTCCGGCTTCGTTTGCAAAAGTGGCTATTTTTAAAGCCCTAAATAACCCATTTAAATATATAAATATATTTAAATATAATTAAATTAAATATTTATAAATAAATATTATCGTATATATTCACAGTGGAATACCATACAGCTCTAGAATATTCCTATATGAATTTCTAACTTGATATTCACTTCTGGGTCAACCCGTTATTCGATTTATATTGAAATCCCTTTTTAAAATATAAATAATTCCTTTATAAATTATAAAGGAATTCCATAGCGACTTTTCTAAAATTTGATTTGGACGTGAATCAAAATCTACATGACGAAATCCCGATTTTTCTCTTCCACTAGAAAGATATACTCCACCAGCTCCACACGTTTCTTGTTTCACAGAAATCCGGCTTAAAACGAAGCTTGTATATTCAATTTGAAGTTCAAATCGCCAAATAGCGAACTATCGCGCCATTTCGAGCTCTATTTTAATTATATTAAAATCCTACGTTCAAACTGACGTCGATTGAATATACTCGTTATTCTAATTCAATTCTAAACTGAATTAAATATCACAGATGATCCAGTTCACACCATATCTCCATTTCAGCCAATTCTGATTATTTCAAAATTAAATATATTATTTAATTTATTATTTTAATTAAATATTCATCATTATTTAATTCCACGACCATTTAATTCATTATATCACTATTTATATAATTAAATAAATTAATTATAATACCTCTGCCAATGCGGATCATTACACTTACACACTTGCACAACACTCATTATACTTACACACAACACCATCACATATTATGTGACATGCCAAGGGGAGTTCAACCGAAATACAAGGGTGATAAGGAGAGTAGTTTTAGACATTTTTCAACCTATTATTTTATTCCTAAGGATTTTCTATTAATACCCACCTATTTCACTTCAATTCTCAACACCATTTCTTCTCTGATTTAATAGTTTCTAAACTCTAGCCTAAACATCGAAAATAAGTAGGAAATAACTCATCACTCAAATGAGTATCTAAAGACATTGAAACTAAATATCTGCTAATCCACATTAAAAAGCCAACCATCCAATGAAGACCGAAAGACTAAAACACCACCTCAAACCACCTCAGGCCGTGAGCAAGGAGGAATAAATGGAGGAGGCTGATCTTAGGAAAGAAGAAGGATCTAGTTCAAGTAGCTTTGGTGTGATCATAGTGGAGCTATAGCAAATTTTGGGAATGTTTAAGACCAATGAAGATGATAAACGAAACTATAGAATGATCTTAACTATGCATAAGTAAAATGATTGGTATGTATGTTAAATATTGCTTGGGTATGCTATGATGAATGTTTATCAGATTTGGATGCTTATATGCTTGGTTGTATGGATGTTTAACGAGTCGCGTTAAATACATGTCGATAAACACAAAGGAAATCAGTTTCCTTTCATTGAGTGAAATGGTGGAAAATGGATTGTTAAACCTCTAAAAAATGATTTGAAATGCTTTAGAAATGAATTCTAACACTTCCTAGTGTATAAATGAAGTTTGGAAAGAATATGAATTTCAAGCAATTTTAGTATGTCGCGAAACGGTAATTAGCGATTTTACTCCTTAAAAGTTAATTGTTTAAATATGGAAAAATATGAATCTAAACTCTTTAAAACAAGATTTTTTTCAAATCCTTATAACCATAGCTTTCCAACGAATTGAGAAAATTAAGAATTCGTGGGGTAGATTTTTTAATATGACCAAAACAAGATTTGGAAAACATCGTGGTTTTGCAGATTAAAATCTTGTAAATGCGATTGTTCAAAATTGAGATTTTTAATCTCTTAAAATATGGAATAAATCTTTAAAAATGTGTTAAAAGTGATTTACATTGATTATATGAATCTTCCAACGATAGTAAGGTCGTTTTTATTGGAAGCTAAAATGATTTTTTTTTTTCAATGCTTTTGTACTACTTTTCCATTAATAATGAAATTTGGATTTAAATTCTATGAATTTTATCCAAATCTCTTATGATGTTTTAAAATGATTAATCACATGTTTCAAAGATCATTTAAAAGTTTTATAACTTGTTTAAAAGAATCTTAATGGTTGAATTAAATCAAGTAAGCAATGATTTAATCTTGGCTCTAATAAACCAATGAGTAAACCCGGTTTTTCTATTTCTAAGATCTGAATATGGGTGCTTAACTAAGGAAATGTTCAGGAGCAACCGGTGCCCTGGCTCACCCGGCCCTTCCCTGGATGAAGGATAGACAATGTTGAAATGTCGGAAACAAGTAAAGTATAAAAGATCAATTTTATCTAGATAAATGAATCAGGTTTTTTAGAGATGATCTTATTGTATTTAATATCGAATTCTACGAGGGACCTATACTATCCATAACGATTTAAAAGGTTTTTACACTGTTAGTCGATGGATATTCAGGTTTGAACATAGAAATTGGTATTGAGTGAAATAAGTGTGATTTCTTCAAATCTATTAAATTAAAACGGACTTACCATGCAAATGACTTAATGAATGAGGTTTAATAATTCCATGAATACGCTCGAAGGTTATTTAGAAGATATACATCCTTAAAAGATGTTTTATCAAGTGATGAATTAAGAAATGAAGAACATCCAATACCTAATACTACTTAAACAATATTTTTATGATGATTGATCTGAAGAGACTGGGATATGATTTTGGATGATTCTTATTTGAAAAACACTTCGAATTAATTGAGGATCCGAAAGAAATAATGATGGACGAGCAGTGATTAATGAACAAGAATGATGAAGATTAAATTTAGGGTAGTTATCACTGACGATTGGGGGAATTTTCCCACATTTTAAAAAGATAGTGATTCTGCATTCAGATCTTTAATGTAAGGGCTACTTGGAGTTATATCACACGATCTATTGAAGAGTAGTGCCGTCTGTTTATCTAATTCCAGGATAACTTGTATGGATGAATGTCTGACTTTGCACTTTTAATATGCATATATTAATCTCCACGAGTGTACATCTATTTGAGGGTGTGGGAAGTAACTCTCCTACACTATATACATCCTTCTATGAGATGTACAAGCTTAGAGGTTGTATATTAGTGGAAACCAATTGCGTATATTGGATGTAGCATCTTGGCATTCATAGAGAAGAATGTGCTTGATGAAAGATAATAATGACCTTTAGTTTCATCTCCGGACAGCCTAGTAGCTCAAGTTTTGCTTGGATCAATCGGATGGAGCTTGAAGCTAAAGAATCCGAAGATAAATTCCTTTTCTTGTTTTTTCTATGCATTTGTAAGGATATGTTGCATAACTGTCCTGACTGATAAAATTCACTCTAATAAGTAAGACTAAAAGTTTTAACTATAATGATTTTTGTGATGATATATTTATAAATTTTCCGTTGTGCAGATATTTCTACTTTCTCATCCTTTTCTTTCTTACCACAAGTAACTTGTTTCTTCGGCACTTGGTTTTATGGCATGTGTATACCGTTAATATATCAGTGTCGATTTCCAGCGGTCAAGGAAGCCGGGTTAATATTGTGCTAATGGGATAGTATGTTAAGTTAGGCCATGACACCTAGTCACCTTAGTTACATGCATAATGATTGTTGCATTTAGCTTATGCATTAAATGATTTCAGTACCATCCCATATTTTTATTTTATTTTTTTACATAGCAAGCGGGGTTAAATGGCTCCTACCATCTTTATTAAAACATAGCGATTACAAAGAACTGTAGTCCTACAAATACCACATCAAATACAAGAAATGATATAACGGACCAATATGTGTTTAGAAATAAAGACATTTGTAAACACCCTAGTGTTCCGCTCCATCCACAAAAAGTAAGTCGACTTCTTCAAAACTTTAAGAAGTAAGGATCCACTTATATTCTTCCATCTAGTATATTTGAAGATAAGATACCATTCTTCCGTTGAATCAAAAGTAGGAGTGTGCAGACCAAAGTGAAGAAGGACCTGCGCCCACACAAAACTAGAATAGGAACATTCAAAGTATAAGTGCCTTAAGGTTCTAGCATACTAACCACATAAGACACACGCATCAGAATTTATAATACCCTTATCAAACAACTTCTTCTTTATATGAATACCATTTTGAAGAATACACCACATCATTAAGTTCTCCTTAGGAATACTGTTGGACATCCACACACGAGAATGTCAAGGAAAATATACATCACTTCAAATTAAAGCATTGTATACAGTTCCAATAGAGTGTTGCTTACCAATCCATAATGCATGACAAGAGGGTGAAGGTAATATAGCATTTATTATGTTGGACCAAACAGAGCGAATTAATGTACAACTACAGCGAGGGAGACGAAGAACACCATTAATCATTAAATTTGTGACTATAACACCATCAGTAATACGAGTCATTATTCTTATATTATACTCTACAAAATCAGCAAGAATGACGCCTTTATCATACCATGGATCAAACCAAAAAGAAATATGATAAAAATGCAAAAGGCCACACTGAAACAAGGGCAGAAATCTCCTTCGCTTCTTAAGGATATTCCTCCATGACCAGCTACAGTCATTTGGAGCAGACATAGTCCAGAAATGATCATCCTTTATTAGATTCATTCTGCACCAAACAGCCCATAAATTTGAATCATGCGAATGAAGTTTGTCAACTCTAGAAGAGAGAGCAGCCCTATTCCACTCTTTTAGATCTATAACCCCTAGTCCACCATTAACATAAGGATGACACACTCTCTTGAAAGAAACAGGTACAAGTTTTTTTGAAAATGGATTACCATGCCATAGGAAGTGGTCAAGAGCAGAACACACCATATCAATAACCTTTGATGGAAGAATAAAGAGCCTAGCATAATAAATGCACATAGACAAGGCAACCGATTTAACAATTATTAATCTTCCAGTCATGGAGAACTTTGCAGCAAGCCAACTGGATATTTTAGAAATAATGTCCTCAAATAACGAAAGACACTGAGATAATTTCAGTCTAGTAGAGCACATAGGAGCACCTAAATACTGGTCATCATCAAGCATAGGGGATAGACCAAAGCGGGCGTACAAACCAAATTTTTGCTCTTCAGTAATGCAACCACATTTGATTTTAGATTTGTTTCTATTTATAGATAGACCAGTCAACTTCCTAAAGTACTCAAGCATTTCCAGAACACCATTAATAGATTTATGATTCGGCTTGGTAAATAAGAGAAGATCGTCCACAAATAAAAGAGAAGATATATTTGCACTTTTGCAGAAAGGATGATAGTCAATCTGTTTAGATATCGAAGCTGTGTGAAATAAGATCATGAACAGCTCCATTACGCACACGAATAAATAAGGGGAAATGGGGTCCCCTTGTCTTAATCCCTGTTTAGCATGAAAGTAGCCAAAAGTATTTCCATTTATACTAAGAGAGATATGGACAGAGGAAATGCAGGTGTAAATCCAGCATAAGAAAGGAATAGGAATATTCATTTTGAATAGAATATAAATAATGGAACCCCACCTTACAATGTCATATGCCTTCTGAATGTCAAGCTTGAGGACACATCTCGGCGATATATACGACCTATTGTATCCTCTCATCAATTCTGGGGCCAGTATAATATTGTCTGCAATGTCTCTCTTCGGAATGAACGCACTTTGATTCAGAGAAATAATATTAGAGATTGTTGTTTTAAAGCAAGAATCCAGAATTTTAGCGATACATTTATACAAAACATTACAGCAGGCAATCGGATGAAAGTTAGTAACAGACAGAGAGTTTTTTATCTTGGTATTAAAGCCAAACTAGTAGAGTTAATACCACCTAACATCCTGCTGTGCATGAAAAAAAAATTATTGGCTTTAATAACCTCCCTACCAACCACTGACCAACAACACTTGTAGAAGTGTGCATTAAATCCATCAGGCCCAGGGGAGCTAGAGCTTTTCATGGACGATCGCCCATAACCCCCGCACTATACAAAAAAAATAATGCGCTGAAAGGTGTGCAAGGCAGTCATGGATGATCATCAGAGTAGGTAAACACAAGCGGAACCTGTTGTAAACTCACAACGCAAGGATAAAATATAATAGAACATATGCAACAGGTAGTAATAGTGAAGCAGAAACACAAGACTTTTATATAACCAGAAAGTAATATCCATAAACTTGGAAATAGTGTTTATACAAAGTTTCCTCACTACATTATTCAGAAAAGAAAGCAGCGGAAACTCAATTATTAAATAGTAGTAAAACTGGTACGTGAGCCTTCTGCTCACCACCGATCAGCACCATCATCCTTACTAAAGCATCACCTGTCACCTGCTACTTAGTCTGCCCATCGACAACCAGATGAACAGCCCAAGGTAATAAGAGGAAACATAAAACCTTGAGTCAGACAATAGTCTTAGGGAGCGATAAAACAGCTAACAAACTTCAACAATAAAGTGTATGAGAAAGGATGGATAAACATACTAATCTACCCACGACACCAGAGAAGAACTCAATCTTATCTTCCCCACATCGGACAGTGATAGCCTTTACAATAACGATTCAACCATTCATCCATGGAAACCAGAACACCCATTTAATCATGGAAAACACACATGACATCCAGATTATATAAGTCTCACACAGGCAACCCTAATCGAGTTTAACATCCCCCAAGCACTCTCCCCAGAGGTCTAGACCAATATCAGTTAAGCACTCAAAGAACATCTCCCTCGACTTTGGATAATCTATGTGAGATAGTACAAATAGAACAACCAATCATCCATGACTAACTCTAGCTATCACCGCCAATCCTGCTTTGAAACCACCGTTAATCGTATGACGGCCAACCTTGCCATATGTCAAGGGCTAATGGTAACCCCAGTTCTAGCATAAACTCCATATGTCCAACCTTAACAGCTAGGCCTTACAACGATACCCAAGGTACTTGACCAACAAACTTTTGGTCTATTGGGTGCCCCCATCGTACCCCTGCTTTGAGCCTGCTAGAACTTACGACAACGATAATCTTTCGGCCTTCGCATCTCTAGTCATCAAACCTTGATGACATTTCATAGCTCAAGCAACCTTCTCGAGAAACCATTATCCACCAACTCACAACCTTTGAGTTGCCACCTCATTCGTTGTTCCACCTTGATCAACGAACACATTCAACACTTCGAACCTTCCTACATTAATTTACTTCGAAGTCACATCATCACCAAGACAATTACACCACTGCGCTGCGGCTAGGGTTCGGGGGGTTGCCCCCATAAAAATATTTTTTCAGACTTTTTATCCAAATCCAAGTCGTACCCGAAAAACGTACTTTTTCAGAAAATGACCCTGTTGGAAACAAACCATAGCATCATCACTATCAACCACAGCGTTTAAAAGCGCTGTTAAAAACATGACCGATCCGCCCTCTTTCAGACTGATCTGATCCAAACTAGGCCGACCCGATCCAGCGCCCTTCTGGCTTCAAACTCGATCGACCCAACCAACATGACCGACCCGATCCAATTACCTATATGACCGACCCGATCCAAATATGACCCGATCCGAATATGACCCGATCTGATCCACTCTTGTCCGATCCAACTTCGTTTCAATCCGACTTCTGGCCGATTCAACCTATGGCCGAGTCAACTCCTGGACGATTCAGCCTATGGCCGAGACAACTCCTGATCGAGTCAATTTCTGGCCGATTCAATCTATAGCCGAGCCAATTCTTGCATATATGCAATTCAACTCCGATTTCGACCAAAACTTTGCCAAACGACGAATCCGAGGAAACCAACTCAACCAAAATCATCAAACACAATCATAAACCTATCATAACATTACTAACCACATGAATATGATGATTACCACAAAAATGATGTAAATCTCACCCAAAAACATTAAAATGAACATATGATCAAAATGAGAGATCTAACTAACATAAACATGTAAGATGACATGAAATTAACGAGTAAAACTTGTTAGATTAGATCATAGGGTGATGCATATGAAAATGAACTTGTAATGGTGTACATCTATGATAAAACATCCCAATTTGATGAGAAACATGCACAAACACTCATAAACTTCATTGCATTC
Organism: Allium sativum; assembly: GCA_030737875.1. Classification (NCBI taxonomy): domain Eukaryota; kingdom Viridiplantae; phylum Streptophyta; class Magnoliopsida; order Asparagales; family Amaryllidaceae; genus Allium; species Allium sativum. The sequence goes on along the minus strand of CM060913.1, from coordinate 468,955,178 downwards.
ATGTGAGAGATGTAAATCACTCACCGATTTACTGAAACAATCTAAAACAATAGAAATGAGAATCCGGACAGCGAGCACTCTAAATCAAACCCCTCGATCCGATGAATTTGCCTTTGAAATGATGTAGATCTTGCCTTGGATGGCGTAGTTCTTCAATTTCCTCCCTTAGATTTGGATTTTTAATGGTGGAAAGGTGTAGGAGGAAGAAGGAGATCAAATGCCTTCAAATGAGAGAATGGGAAAAAGTAAATCTTTTCCCTCCACTCTCACCCCCTATTTATAGGATTCCACCAAGGCTCCAAAACCTGAATAGTCAACTGAAAAACCTTAAAACAACGATTTCTCCCAAACTGTTGAGCAAAATCCTTAATGTAACCACTCTACGGAAAGACAATCATCAATTCCTTTCCAATGGCATAGGTCTCACCCTCTGATTCAACCTGAGTCAAAAGTTATGCCCTGTACAAGGCTGACATGGGCAAAATGATCACAAACAAAATTGGTAAAAATTATGGACATGCCTCACATCCCCATAAACAACATATTAAAATATGAGAACGATCCAACCCTCATAGAATAAAATAAATATATTTTACGATCTTCCAATACATAAAATGCGGGTTGTTACATAAAACCCTCCTGAACTTCATGTTCATCACCTTCATTACCATTTGCGTTACGTTCACCTTTTCTAACATTTTCATGCCTTGTATTTTTATGTCCAACCTTTGCTTCCTTATTCTCCTTATACTTTTCACACTGCATTGTTGCACGTCCAAATTTTTTGCATTTAGTACATATTGAAGGTTTCCAAGAATACTCAACTACATCATTTGGACATGTATTGTCTCCAACAACTAAGAATTCAGGTAGTTCTTTATCAGGACTAGCCTCTATTAGACATTTCGATATTCAAACCTCTTCATTTTTTCAGTATTCTCGTCATAGCATAGAACCTTCCCTACATGACAGCCTATCCAGTTAATGCCTAAGAGCGACCAAAATATCATCAGAATTCTACAGAAATGGATCCAGATGGGGACAGTTCTGACTGTAGCTTGAGATGATGACAGAGAAGGAGTCCAGTTAGAAATGATGAACATTTGCCCCTAATAAACATTGGATCTTTTTTAAAACAGCTATCCTCCAGGTTCAAAACCTTAAAGAAATAGTTTTGTATATCATAAAACATTTCATAATCACCCCTTAACATCCAAACTCTTTCAACATGTTGTTTAACCGCCATAAAATTGACATTACCGGCTAGGAAAGAACCTACCAAGCAATCAGTCCATGATTTCATGCCCTCATCCATGACAACTTTAGGCGGTGGAACTGATCTACCTTCATACTTGGCTTCAAAGTGAACAGGAGCATAAGCACCTGCATTCTTAGGTTTCGAATTGAAAAGAGAGGAAAATTTCACTGAAGAGGTAGACAAGACAGGAGGGGGAGGTTGAGGACGATCTGGCAGAGTAATGGGAGGGGGAGGTAAAGCCGGAGGAGGGATGGGAGTAGGGACGGAGATATGGCTATGGATAGAAGCGGAGAGGAGACAGGAAGAAGTGGCGATGACAGAGGGAAGGATGATTGGACAAGGCAGGAGAGGAAGTACCGTCCCATATTTTTAGCGATTGAATACTTTATTTATTTAATTATTTAAATATCGATTTGGCGATATCGATACTTTGAGTTAAATAATTTTGATTATTTAATTAGTATACATAATGGAATGATATATTTAATTCCGAAATAGTCGGGATTAGTTGAATTTGCAATATTATGTGAATTGGATAATGTAAGAGATTTAATTCAGTTAGGATTGAATTATAATAACGAATTTATTTATTAACGATGATTGAACGTATTGATTGTAATATAATTTAAAACGAGCTCGTAACATCGTGGTAGTTCGTAGTTTTATGATTTGAACTTTAAATGGATATACATGATTTGTTATAATTCAGATTTCTTTGAAATAAGAAACGTTCGAATCTATTGAACTATATTTTACTAATGAAAGTGAAAAATCGATATTTTGTCTTGTATATTATGAGTTATGACTAAATCAAATTTTTAGAAAGTTGCTATGGAATTATTTATAATTATAACGATTTACTTAATAAATAAAAGGATTTTTATATATATTGAGTACCGATTTAACTTCGATCTTGAAATATCAAGTTATAAATCAAAGTATGTTTATTATGGAGCCACATGATACTCTTTTTGGATATATATGATAATAATAATTAATTTTTCTTAATTTGAATTGTTTTGGAATTTAATTTATATTTTTATTCGATTTATATTAGGGTCAGTTTAACTCAGGTCCCTAAAACTTTTCGAAATTAGGCTCACATCCCTATCTTAATTTTTTTTACAATTAGGTCCTTATTTTTTGAAAAATCATCAAGAAATCACAAAAAATCACGCAAATTCATAATTAAATACAACAACTAATCAACATCAAATTCAGGCACTAAAACCACCAAAAAACAGCAGAAACCGAAAAAAACGAAACTGTAGTATATTGCATCAAGCGATGCATTTATTTGCAATTTATGCATACATTTCTGCATAAATTGCAGTTACGCATCAAACTGCAGTATTAATGCAGAAATCTATACAGTAATACTGCAATAAATGCATCGTTTGATGCAGTAATTCAATACTGACCTGTTTTTTTCAAGCATACGCTTTTTATGCATACATTTCATCATTTATAAGCAATAAATGCATACACATCAACACATATTCATAAGTATTCATCCATTTTAACTTTTATGCATACATTTCAGCATATAATACAAAATAAATGCATACATATTAGCAACAATTCGTAGCACATGCATATTAGTTCATCTTTATATGTATACATCTTGGCAAGTATAACCAATATACGCAAATATTCACTCAGATTTTTCAATATAAACTGTGGATGAATATATGCATACATGTATGCATATATTCAGTATAAATGCTGAGATGTATGCAATTATTATTTTTAGGTTGCTTCTGAGAATATTTGTGATTTTTTTAGATAGCAGCGCCTTTTTTCTTTGGAAAACACGTAAGGTTCAAAAACAAAGACCCGCTTTGAATGTAAAGTTACAGGGGGAGGTCGTTTATATTTCCAAACTTTCTAGGGACGTGTCCATTATTTTACTTTATATTATGTCGATTAAATATAGGATTCAAGAATAGCCAATTTTCAAATGACCTCCGTTTTCGACGGAATGAATTTTATTAAATCTGTAATGATAAATTATTACAAGATTTCCAGTTTGAGAACAACTGGATTTATTTTGTGACCGTACACAATATAAACGCGTATTATTTAACCGTTTGAAATTAAAAAGGGACTTTTACAAACAGACTCGAAATTCAATGAAACCAGTTCCATTGTGTCTGAAATATTAATCTACTGTAGGATTACAATTTTCATCACGTTTGGAGATCATGTGTGTTGGTTTTAACTTGTTACTTCATACGGAAGTTTCGTGAAATTTTATATATGGATAAACATATAAATATTTTATATATATATGTATATATCTTCCAACCTTCACTGCTACGAAATGTACAGCCTCTAACTACCTATCTAAATTTCACGCAGGAAGAAAACCAACTACGAAGTGAAAACTCATGGTAATGCAGACCTAAAGCTTCATGCTTAAGAAAATAGACTGACCATCCAATATAACCTAATACGTGCATGCGAAGTAAATGAAATCTTTAAATACACAGGGCTTTTCTTTGTTTTGCTCCTTTGGGAAATTTAACTGAAGCTTTTTCATAGCTTATAAAATTAAAATTAAATCATATACTCCACATAAAAATCCGAAGTTTTTATATATAAATTCTTCCAACGTTTCTCTTCGATTCCACATATTTTTTGTTGAATTTGAACATGTTTTAGTTTGTAGAAAAAATACCTAGTCGGTGAGACGACCCGATCTTCCCCGTGAAGGAAAGCACGGATAGAATTGAGGACAAGACAAAATAGAACGCAAACAAAAGAAGATTTCATTGTTATTACAACAATTCCATCAGATACAAGAATATACAGAGTATAAATGAATAAAATACATTCGATGAATATCAAAGATTACAATAAATTACATAGCAGCGGAAAAATATACAAAACACAACTGAAAGTGGTACACAGATACAGAGCTTTCCGAGCATCGTTCCAGCTGTAAATCAGGACCCTGTGAATATAAATCTGAACCCAGAGTTTAGGTTAAAACAATAAACTCCAGGTGAGTCATGTGACTGGTGTGAGAACTAAAACAGTTATTAATCTTTATTTTAAAGTTCGGTAAATCAAGGGACCACGCCGTATAACATGGAACGGGTTTCCTCCCAAGAATACCAGTGTATAAAACAAACAGCGCAATGCTAAATAAAGAAAAATGAAGCTGTTATAAGACCCAGGTCCCATCACACAATGCAACGCAAGCCGGAGGATAGGGTTTTTACCTTATAACAGCCAAAGCATGCTTGATACGTTAAAAACACATTATTTGATACTATTATAAGTGTATAGTGTCAAAACAGTTCAATCATAAATATAAATTATAGACGGCATGAGTGCCCCATCCCACTATGTCGCCATACTAGGCTCTACAAATAAAACCGAAATACACGTATTGGAAATTGGATTTCCGTCATGAGTCGAGGCAAGAGGCAAGCTCCTCTCCATTCGAGACACTCTAGCAAATGCCTCGAGACCGCACACAGCAATCCCTGGATCCTCCAAGGCCGGTCCTCTCTTACTTTTGAGGATTGGCAATTCCTGAACACACGTTTCCCGGTCCTTACAGACCTATATCTGAGGCGCCTCGTATCCAACAACCACACAGGTGAAAAGGATATAAATGTCAGGGCTGGTAGGTCACTGACACCACCATAGCTAGAAAGAAACGTCGTGCACTCTTTGGGTCCGTATCCCGTTTTTGACTCATACCGAGGTGTGAGGCTCGCGAATTCACGTTATACACAAAGCTACGCCACACAGACCATGCTTTGATCATCAACCACAAGACTTTGCTTTGCAACAGAAGCCTTGATCAATTGCCACTTACGCGTGCCACACTGGCAATTCACTCCATGCGACTGATGTCCATTGATATACAACCTCTGAGCTCGTACGTATAAGAGAAGGGCATTAAGCAAGAGAATAAATTCTCCGCCGCCAAACAGATGTATATTTAATAGAGATCAATTAACACATAATAAAATCCAATGTCAGACACACAATCCATTTACAAGTTCGTTTTGGGTCTGAACGAAACCGGAGGCACTTTCCTCACATATCCATCCATCTCCAAGTACGTCTGGACGATCACCAACTGATTCCCTCATCTAGGGTGTACAGCACAATCAAGTACATTACTAATCACCCAAACGATGTGAAGACTTCCGGTTTTCGACCACCGTCTTCATCTTCGACTTATCGCCGAATCGGTTATTCAGAATGGGTATAACCCGGCCTTTCTGAATAACCCACGTGTATAATAAACAAATGTTACACAAACACAACGAACGCCTCATTCCAATTCAGAATATTCTTTTATTCACAAAATCACATTCTTAGGGAAAGGTTCCCATTAATTTTATCCAAGATAAATTCTTCTAAATTTATTCTTTAATCTTCCTTTGGATATCATTTCAAACTAGTCGGGATTAGCGAACCACACCGAAGTAATTATTTATTTTATTTCCCAATCCCAACCTATATATCCCATGGAGAAAACTGGTAATACTCCATATCTAACACCACGGTGTTATCGGTAAAATTAATTACCATCTCATGTTCGAATCTAATTAAAGATTTAACTATCGCTTTGGAGCAAAACTGGTGGTACTCCATTCTCGATCACCTTTCAGATTTGATAATTTAAATTATCAATTCACATTTCAATCTAATTAAAGATTCATTAAAGCTCCACTTAGTTTTAATCTTTTCAAAAATCAATATCCTGCCTTTAACTGGGTTAAAGAACCAATGTCATCTAAAACACGATTCACGATAAACCCAAAATCACACTCTATTGTTAATCGGGTTAAAGAACAGGTGTTGTTCAAAACACCGCTCACGATAAACCCAAAAACCAATTCAAATTCAATTAAATATTATTTAATTGATACACTTCATTAAATCTAAATAGAAAGATTTAATCTTTTTTCCTATTGGGCTTAAGAACAGTGTTAATGAAGACACCATTCACGACAAACCCAAATCACATTTGATATTAAATACAAGGCTCTGAATAGAAAATATATCAGCTTATATTCAATATCAAATCCTGAAATCAACAAATATCGTATTGGAAATAACGATATAAAATATATCTTTCAAATTCCCATAACAATATCTGTATAGTCACGAAATCCAACATCGAAATATTCTGAAGATAATTTCGATTCATCTCCAGTCCAATTCACGTATTGGGAATATTGATTATTTTTAAAATCACCTTCAAATTCAATTTATTTATTTCAAAAGTAAATTGATTTTAATTCTAGTTCAAAACTAGTTCATTTCAAAAACAAAAAAAAAATATCCTTTCAAATGTGGAATTTTACATCCCAGTTCTTTCCAATTCACATATTATGATTTTACACAAATTATTAATACTTTTAATAATTTTATCAAGGCCCGTACAGTCGATTTCCATCAACGGCCATCGAACTGCACTTACAGCGACCTTTTCCAAATTTGATTTGGACATAATTCCAAATCTAACCGTTAGATTTCTAATTTCAAATATTCGTTAGAAATATCTTTTCGATACGAACCCAACGGTTCCGGTTTTAGGAGAATCCGGCGGTCGGATCTCCCGCAACGTCAATTCGAAGTCAATGGTCGAAATTCACGAACTGCCGCGGCGCGGCGCGTTCTATTCAGGCCATTATATATATATATATATATATATATATATAATAATATAATATTATATATATTTCGTCGATTTCCTTTTAAAACGTATTTTATAAATCGTTTTAAATTCGTTTTCAAACCCATTTCGACTTTATATTCAATTTCAAATCAAAATTGAATATTTCATATCATTACTATATAAATGATAATATTTTCAAAACGTTATATTTCGAAATCACTACCTTTTCTATATTCATTATAAAAACGAATATAATCGATATAAATATCGTTCACGTCAAAATAGCGCAACTCTAATCAACACGGCTTTATATATTTCAATAAATTCGTTATTCTATTCAACAAATGGATATGTATTCTATTCAACACATGAATCTATATTTCTTTCAACATACGACTAATCTCAACACATGAGTACTGTCAACACACGACTATTTTTGTTATGTAAAATATTTTATAAAATTTTGGTATCCATCGTTTGATTTTCAATCAGACTCCACCGTGAAGTAGATTCTAATCGTAAATATGATAAAGATGTAAATTTTATTGTTAAAATATTTTACTCAACACATGAACATCGTCAACACATGACTATTTTTGTATTCAACACATGAATTTTCTTTTATAATATTCATTATTTTCCCGATTGGAATGAGGCCCAATCAATCACCATATAATGTTAATTATATGGATTCCATACAACACATGTATATAATAGCAACGATAAACAATCAACCATCATCCAAAGTGCACCACACAACTGCATAAGCATCAAATATAAATAATTAACGCTTACACAGCCTGTCGACCAATCGATCGACATACAATGAAATAATTGGGATTAGTGTATGCCAAATATCATCCCAATACCCGTGTGGGGTTTCAAATTAACAAACACAGATTTTTATTTGTGCAGTTAGGCGATGTGTAAAATTTATCGACCCAATCAATATTAGTCAAATCAGTGTATATAAACAAATCGGCCGACTTGTTTATAAATATTTATTTATTCACTTTCACATTAAAAATTATATTTTTAACGATAATTAATTTATTTCAACCATCTACCTTTTATTATCGATTTCACATCAACAACACAAACAAATTTTACCACACATCAAACAAGCATATAAGCCGTCCATGGTCTGTGGACGACAGGTGTCGGGTGCTGCTAAGCACCGTCTTCATCCTAGTATATATATATATATATATATATATATATATATATATATATATAACTAGAAAAAGAGATTTAGAGTGAGAAGTTCTCACCAAAGCTATCCCAACTCCACGACACTTCCAATGTAGGAAATCTTGTAGTTCCCGCCTTTTGTCACTTTCGTTGCCCGTATTCACTACATATATAAAAATTCTATTTTTACTTCGCTACTATATTGATAAAAATTCTATTTTTACATCGATGCTATATAGATAAAAATTCTATTTTTACTCCGCTACTATATAGATAAAAATTCTATTTTTACTCCGCTACTATATAGATAAAAATTCTATTTTTACTCCGCTACTATATAGATAAAAATTCTATTTTTACATCGATGCTCATATAATAGAGATTATATTTTTATCGCGCTATACTCTATATAAAGATTTCGCCTTTTCAAATACAAAGATTTCGCCTTTTCAAATATAAAGATTTCGCCTTTTCAAATATAAAGATTTTTATTTCGCTATATCTATAAAGATGATATTTTTCTATCTATATAATATAAAAATCGTATTTTTATACTTTTCATACTATAAAAATCATATCTTTACATTGCTACTACTATAAAGATCACATCTTTGTTACTCTGCATTATATAAAATCATATTTTTATTCTTCATACTATATAAAAATCATATTTTTATTATCGCCACTATATAAAAATCATATTTTTATTATATAACTTCACATATAAAAATCGCATCTTTATGTTATATAAAAATTCAATCTTTTTATTCAACGCAAAAATCCTAGCTTTTTATAATAAAAAATATGGTCTTTCTCTAATTAAAAATATGGTTTTTCTCTAATTAAAAATATGGTCTTTCTCTAATTAAAAATATGAAAATCAGAACTCTTCATTTTTAATTACACGAATAAATTGAAATAAAGACTTACAAGGGGGAAATGGGGAGGAAGGGAGGCGCCTGGAGCTTGGTGGAGGGTCGGAGGTGGCTGCTGGTGCTCTGGCGACGCGGCAGGGTGGCTCAAGGGTTTAGGGGGGCGGCGGCCTTGCCTTGGACGGCGGCGGCGATTTGAGGGGGGGGGGTTTATTCAGAAGAAGGAGGAGAGAGAAATGAGAGAGGGAGGGCTGACACCGCACGACGGTGGTGGTGGGCGGCGCCACCCTAGGGCGCGATGGCGCCCCGATGGGAGGAGCGACGACGCTCCTCCCCCCCTTCGTCTTCTTTCTCTCTTTTTTTATTTCGAAATGAATTCTAACGGGGGGGCTGAGGAGATAAGGGGAGAGAGGGATTTATTTTAATTTATTTATTTTATTTCAAAAAGCAACTTTTATTTTCGAACTCGAAATCGAACCCACCGCCTGTCGTCCATAGCTAATTACCCCCATTCCGAACACAATGAGATATGTATCGTAAGCCGATTTGACTGTTTCGATCAGTTTTCGTCAAAATCAACATATAACTCTATATATTGAATTTGAACGCGCATTTCAATTTACTGGAGTCACATACTAACTCTATAAATCCCAGAAAAATATTTTATAACTTTGTATTGATGATACGGTCCTAACAAAACTAGTTTCGTCGAATTCTGAGATCGTTAGAGAAATGGTCATTTTCCAGTCGATTAAAATCAACTAAAACAGGTCAAACGCGTTTTCCTTTGCCACGCTCACATATTGATTCGAAAAATTATGAAATTTGGAATCTAGCAATAATTTGACATCCCGGATCCAACAAAAGTGGTTTCGTCGAAATCCGAAGTCATTTGTAAAATTTTCATTTTTCAGGGCCTGAATTTCATAGCGACTATTCAGAATTTTCAACTGGACATATCTTTTGATTCCCGCTATGAAACTTTGATTTTTCGGGTTCGTTGGAAAGATATTCACAATTAGATTCTATTATTTTTGGTTTCACTAAAATCCGGTTTATTTTGCACCCGGTACATTCAATTGAAGTTTGAAATCGAATTATCGAACTACCGCGCCATTTTCAATTCCTTTTATAATTATTATATTCTAACGACGATCTATATAAATATATACGTTCGATTCTATTCAAAATAAATTTTCGTCGATATTATTTAAAATAATCTATTTTAAATGTTCAAAATTCGCTAAAATTGCCAAAATAAATTTTTTAAACTGGCTCGCATTTTCGGGTTGTTACAGTCGGTCTAGATTTAGTTTTTTCTGACGATGGTGACAATGGGGGGGGGGAGGTCAGAACGGATTCCGGTCCCTGGGGAGAAGGCACATTAGTAGGAGGAGTTTGGCTCCATTCATGACAAAATGATTTCGAGGCCTGTAGTGTATGCTACAGTAAGTGGCCGAAGTCCGAGGTTGGGTGATGACGTCGAACTAGGGATCTGGGTAGTGGACGTGGAGGGCTCGGTAGGAGAATGATGGAAGTGGTGTTTGTTTTGAAATTTATGGAGAATTTAGGTCGGGAAGTCGATGAAAGCATTCGGCCATGGAAATGAGTAGCGCGGTTTTGTTTTTAGCAATGGAAGGAAGGAGGGTACTGTAGATTACAGTAGTTGTGCTGTTTAAAAATGGGTAAGACCCAATTATAAAAGAAATTTAGTTATTGTTTTAATTTAAATAATGAATAAACTCGTAACTTTAATATCTTGTACATACGTTTGTTAGAATTGAGAATGGTCTGATCTGTTGGGATCGTGTGAACCCAAGCTACACTATGAAACTAGTTTGAAACTATTTGGAGCTCGCTCGAATTTATGACTAAATAAAACAGCCTACTGGATTAATCGGTCGTTAATCATTATTCAACGATTAACGGCCAAGGTGAGTAAACTCACTAACTCTGTCCAGTTTTATATTATTATGAACATTATTTAATATTGATAAATGATGATTAAATGTTGTGTGAAGGTTGTTTGGATGAATTGCTTATAAATTGGTTGAAATTATAGATACAGTTATATATATATAAGGTTGGTTAAATATTGATCCTATTTATTATAATATCTCATATTGATATGAAACTGATGTTATTTACATTGATTAACATCTGTGAATGCAGGGAAATAGGCTGGGGGGATCCAACTGGATTCCTCAAAATTATTATTGTTTATTTTCATATATTGTGATATATGATGTGTTGAATGTTCTGTGATAAATTTTGTTGTGTTGGATATTTGAATAGCACTGTTCGTAGAATAATTAGTATTTAAATACAGTAAAAATGTATTTTAAATAAAAACAAATGGAATTTGTGTTTCTCCCTTTGTGTATCTCTCTTTGTGTTTAATTTTGTGTCCAAATAGTCGCCCCCTTTATCTATGGGAAACTCTATTTAGACACAAAATTGCACGCAATAAATCTCAACCACTGGATCCTCCCATACATTTCACTCTCCACATAAAGACAAACAAATCCAACGGTGGAGGCTTTGTGTCTCTCTCTTTGTGTTTAATTTTGTGTCCAAATAGCTGGTCTCTTTATCTATGGGAAACTCTATTTAGACACAAAATTAGGACACAAAATTGAACACAATAAATGTCAACCACTGGATTCTCCCATGACTTTCACTCTCCACATAAAGACAAACAAATCCAACGGTGGAGGCTTTGTGTCTCTCTCTTTGTGTTTAATTTTGTGTTCAAATAGTCGGGCCCTTTATCTATGGGAAACTCTATTTAGACACAAAATTAGGACAGAAAATTGCACACAATAAATCTCAACCACTGGATCTTTCCATGAATTTCACTCTCCACATAAATACAAACAAATCCAACGGTGAAGGTTTTGTGTCTCTCTATCTTTGTGTTTAATTTTGTGTCCAAATAGTCGGCCCCTTATTTATGGGAAACTCTATTTAGACACAAAATTAGGACACAAAATTGCATATAATAAATCTCAATCACTGGATCCTTCCATGAACTCTCCATATAAAAACAAATAAATCCAACAGTGGAGGCTTTGTGTCTCTCTCTTTGTGTTTAATTTTGTGTCCAAATAACCGGCGTCTTATCTATGGGAAACTCTATTTAGACACAAATTTAGAACACAAAATTGCATACAATAAATCTCAACCATTGGATCCTCCCATGAATTTCGGTCTCCACGTAAAGACAAACAAATCCAACGATGAAGGGTTTTTGTCTTTCTCTTTATGTTTAATTTTGTGTTCCAATAGTCGGCCCCTTTATCTATATTTTTATATTATTCTATATATAATAGGAATGCATCAATTTGAAGCTTTTGAATTTACCAAATTACCCTTTTGAAAATTTAACGTTCGAGAAAGATATTTTTGGTATTTTTATCAGCCACGTTCTTCGCCTCCACCTTTCGCAGCATTATAGATAGGGATGGCAATGGGGCGGGTCTAGGGTCCAAACCCGCTTGACCCGCCCCTGTTTTGACCCAATTAGACCCGCCCCATAGGGTCTTCGGGGCGGGTAGACCCGCGACTCGCTTCTGCAGGTCCGGGTCTAGGGTCGGGTCTGGGGCATGGCTAACTCGCCCCAACCCGACCCGCATGATCGAAACATCATTCGAACTCTTTATAACTATAATTATTACTTATTAATCTTCTTAGAATTACATGGTTATAACTTGAATATTATATTCTTTCAATTGACAAACTATAAAATTTTCATTGTATTAAGTTGCATCAATGATAATAATATAATAACAAATGCATACATTTTGAATAATTATCTTACAACTCATTTTGTAATATTCTCTTGTCATTGTGAACACGTTATAATATGAATATAATTTATCATTTAGTGATAAAAAATATAAATATATAAATTTGTGTACACTAGAACATAATATCACCGGGTCGCGGGGCGGGTCGGGTCTACCCTGACCCGTACGGGTTTCGGGTACGGGGCGAAATTCCATACCCGCACCGGGTCTACGGGGCGGGTCTGGGGCGGGGTTTAAAAAGTCCGGGTCGGGTCTGGTCTGGGGCACGAGAAACCCGCCCGAACCCGCCCCACCCATAACCTTAAAATTGTGTGAAATCATTCTCCTCCTTCAAACCTAATCGGATCCGTCAACGACAAGTTTATCCTTCCGACATCAACGACGAAGAGACAAAAAGACTCAAAACCTACAACGTTGATGTCTAAAATTGAGAAGAAATTAAAAGCAGAACGATTTGGTTTGTAGATTCATATATGTATTTTTTATGAGGGGAAACGTAACTGAAAGTTGGAAGCTGAGAGGTAATGTGTCTTAATCTTACTACTGTTCATCTAAAACTTTTTTGTTGCTAATTTGAATATCAATGGTTCAGATATGTATTGAGAAGAAATTAAATGCAGACCAATTTGGTTTGTAGATTCAGATATTTACTTATTTATGAGGAGAAACGTAACTGAAAGTTGAGGCTGAGAGGTAACATGCTTAATTTGATTTTATTTTCCTTTATTTTACATTTGTAAATCTGATGCGCTTCTTTATTTTCCTCCGTAGCATCACAATATTAGACAACTGCTCCAACAAACCAGTATTATAATATTAAAGGCATGCTTATATATATTGATATGAAACAAAGTCAACCGATATAGCATAATTAAGGACATTCTGACACAAAATTGATTATAACTTAAGAATAAATTAGGTTCAACATGCTTTGCTGATTTTAATATTGCTTGAGTTTAATTAAAAATGAAATATAGTCCACTTTCCTATATTATAGCTAAGCTCATACTACACTATACTACTATTTTTAATTGATCTTGAGAATCCAAAACATCAGTTCTACATGTTCATGTTTAATCCATCGCGTAGTCCATTAAAATTCACCTAGAGGCTAGATGCTTTTTTTTATTAGAAAAAATGCAGTTTTTTTTTTCAGATTGAATAAAATCAGTATGTGGCTATACTTTAAAAAAAGATGAGTTCATTTACAGTTCAATAGAACTTTTCAATTTGGGGCATCGAGTATTTGTGACTATTAGGTAGTATATTAAATTAAATATCATTATCCTCCTCATACTCTGTTAGGAGCTCTTGAGGTTCTTAAAATATTAATTTTCTTAAGGATTCTTCAAACGTTTTAATCAGCTTCCTTCAACAAAAATATTGCTAGCCTGTTTAAATTACTATAGGTAAAAACAAAACAAAAAAGAGTAGACATTTTAGATTTTAAGGAAAACAACATTTCCCACGGCTCTCTTAACTGATATGTAGGACTGTAGGAACTGGAGTTTAATGAAGTCAAATTCTTAACATTTATGTATTTCAATTGTCTTGGCTAATGCTCAAAAACATTATTTTAACAATACAAAATGTCTTTACAATATCCCTTTGACCCATTTTTGGGAATTACAGACGTTTTAATAATTGTGCACATATCCATAATATATATAGCACTCGCAGATAAAAAGGATTGGGTTGATCTGTTTATTTATTTCATACTTTCGTTTCATACCAATTCGTTTAGATATCCTACTCAGGAAATTCTGCAACGGCAATACCCTAATTAGCAGGTTTTGGGTTAGATTAGCGATGAAGACTCAACAAAGAAAAACCTCCAACCTCTCAGTTATTGGTAAGACGTAATTTATTGGATAATTTAGTATATACTTTTGTTTCATACCAATTCATTCATACTTTCCCTTTCGGGAAGTTATACAGCAGTAATAGGTAGTTTATCAGGTTCTGGGTGAGTTTAGAGAAAGGTAAGCCTTTCAATTTACTGCAAATTTGTACGGTACATCATGATATCTGTCATTTGTTTACTTACTTTTTAGTGTTCATTTAAGTATACTTCAAAAAATTTAAGTTATGGGAAATCTTGATTTCAGGTTTGTGTAAATTTGGTAGTTGATCTTGCCAAATTAGTTTTTTGTCCAATTGCATTTGTGCTGTCCTGATTTTGAGTTCCGTTAGGTTGATTTTGTTTTTTTAGCTTTTGGACGTAACGATTGGAACTCGAAATTCTAACTTCCTACAATTTCACTTTTGACTCATCGATGGATGGCGCTCTTCCAGTCTATAGTATGTTCAATCCTCCTCCAAAACAAATTTGTCATTTCTTTAACCAGGGTTAGTTTTCTTCACTAATGCAATTTAGTCCATATTTGAAGGTTATTTTGATGTTCTTTGCTTAGATTTTGAAGATTGATAATACTTCATCTTCTTCAAATTAAGCAAGTTGATTAACAAATTTTGCGTATAATAGTTTACGTTCTTCACTTTTATGATTAGACTCTTAAATCTACAAAAAAATAATCTTAAATCTGATATCAATGCGGTTTTGATTGCGGTATTACATCATAGTTTTCCTTAGGTTTCAAAAGATAAGTAATATGTTGTTGTACTACTTGATAAATTAAGGCGTCATCAATACTAATAGCATTACATTGTAAGCGCTCAGAAATAACTATGGAACCCGCATGAACAATTTGCAAAAAAGTATATTATTTTTGCAACATAAACTGGGAGCATTGGTGAAATGTAATTATTATTTATTGCTTTCAAACCAATAATGTAAATTTTATGCTATATATGATATGTATATTATATGTTATTATAATAACCGCTGATCGAGATTCATGATGCAACAGCTAATCTTAAATGTTCATATCTTAATTTTACAAACCCTTCAATTAGTGCTGAAAATATGACGGTAAAAATAAATGACTGCATTAATCAATTGCGGTTTTGCAAATATATATACTCAATTAGTTATAAGATTCTGCTTTATGCATTTCACAAAATGAAAATGGAAATATCTATTAGAATTCAATCTTATGTTATTAGAAAAAATAGTGCCACTCTCAATGCAAATTTGAATGAACATAAAAAGCGGTAGCTTAAAAAGCATAGAATGGAAATATGACTTTGTTTGAAGGGCGTACTTAATGAAGAAAATATCTAGGCTTGCTTACTTTAATTCATTCTATTTCGCTATTCGCACTCGCTTGAACTGATAATGTGATTTTCATTTGATTTTTAGTAGTTTTTAAGGATTGTTTATATAATGTTTTTCTCTTTTTTATTATATGACTGTTTTTCCGTCATAGTAGCAAAATTAGGAGTTATACATTGAGCTATATA
Source organism: Allium sativum (assembly GCA_030737875.1). NCBI lineage: Eukaryota > Viridiplantae > Streptophyta > Magnoliopsida > Asparagales > Amaryllidaceae > Allium > Allium sativum. Next base: position 468,939,035 of record CM060913.1, on the reverse strand, counting down.
CGTAATGATTAGAGAAATATGATGATCGGTTTTTGGATAAGGTATAACTTATATTTACATAAATAAAATTATCAATTTATTTAATTGACTAAAATGCAACCATTAACCTATTAAAACGGGAAGCTGTCATATCTCCATTTGTCAACAAAGAGTAATTGAACGCTGAAAGCCATGTTTTGATAAAAATGCATCTCTAACATCATTTTTGCTTATTTCTTAATTAATTATTGTTCACTACACCATATTCTCAAAAAAAAAAAAAAAATCTTATTCTCGATTTCCTAAAATCTGCTTATATATCAATGCAAATAGATGCTCCAAAAAAATATTGCTTTTTATATTATAGCTTTTCATGTCAACGCTAACAAAATTCTTTTCTACCGTAAGTTTGCATGCTATATTTTAAAAATATTTCCACATTTTATATTGAATCAAGTCAATTAAATTTTCAATTCTATAATTTTATTAATAGCAGGAATTTTAGCTGTAACCATAAAAAAATAAGCTATAACTATATTTTTAACACTTAAAGCGTACTGATAAATATATATTGCAACTTCAAGGAAACATATGTTTTCCTAATTGAATAATGGAAGAGAATTTGATAATTAAGCACTCTGACTTTACTTGCCAATTTGGATGATAGATGAAAGGATAAAAAGCCTTTTCAAATGCCTTTCACCTTGAGGAAAATATACTTTGATGTCCATGCCCAGACATGTAATCTTATTAATAATTTGGTCTATATACAAAAAGATGATTTGTTACAGATGTTGCTTCAAAAAACACCAGTGCTGATACTTTTAAATGAAAAATAATTACATTAGCACAATTTAATATAATGAAAGCACAATGTTTGCTTTAAAAAAAACTGTGATGATGTTGCTTGAAATAGCCAGAGTGCCAGATGATGATGTGTTTATGTGAATAGTTTTCATATATGAAAAATGATATGTGTGTGTGTGTGCACGCACACATGCGTGCATGCATGTGTGCATGTGTGCGTGCACACACAGGCACGACCCAAAGCCAAAGAAAACGAGGCCTTCGCCTAGGGTAACACTGCCGTAGACGACAGAAGAGGCAACAAAATCTTTTGGCTGTTTTTTTATTTTTGACTTAGTATTTGTTAGATCAAAATTTGGCTCTAACACCCAAATTGTTCTGATTTGTAGTGAATTATAACTGAAAAATGAAGAAAAAGCAGAGAACACACAAGGTTTATAGTGGTTCGGCGTTAACGAGCCTACGTCCACTTTATATGCTATTGATTATACTTTGAATGCTAGTACAACTAATGATTTCCCTGATACTCACTCTTACAATTATGATTTCTCTCAGTAATCTCGAAGTAAAACTGATAAAAAATAGTGAAATGACAGTAATGGTGGAATCAATACTCAAAACTGCCAAAAAGATCCTCAAAAATGCCAAGCTCTGGGCTATTTATAGCTGATTTCCGGTGACGGATCGCGGTCATACGTGGCCCACATCCCGAAGATCTCGGACCGGTTCGTAGCTTGATGAAGAATTAGTCAAATTAGTCGTTATGGATAGGTGTCGCGATCTCCTTAAACATCGGATCGTGGATGACCAAGTCCTTGGCCATCATCGTGTCTCCCAGCTCGGATCGTGATCGTAGCTTAATGAAGAATTGGTCAATATGACAGTTGGTGACACGTGTCGCGAGATCCTGCATTCTCGGATCGTGGTGGACTTGGTCTTGGTCATCATCCATCAGCTTCGGGGATCGGATCGGATCGGATCGAGCTAGCGATGGACGGATCGGATCGTGGTCAAAGGGGGCGATCGCGAGCCGAAGGGAGTATGGCGATCCGATCGGGTCTTCGAGGGTTAAAGGTGTGAAACTTCATATTTTCTTCTTGTGTGTGAACCTTGGTGGCTTGGTCAAAAAGCTAGCCAACATTTTGCCCCCTCTAAGTATATTTTATCAGAGATGGAATATGCTTCGAAACTGCGGAAACATCTTTTCATAGGGAGATGCAAATCAATGGTTGCGTCTGCCTAAAATGTTGTGTCACTTTGGAAAGTCGCATTCCTTGATTGGTATAAATATCGGTTAAATCCTCAGTCATTTCTTTTTTGTTTTATTGGGCAATTCTTATCCCTGGTGATTCCAGAAACTTTGTTGTCAAATTGCCAGGTAAATTTCTGAATTTTCGTGTATATTTCCCGAGTTTCCACTCCTGTCTGTCATTTATCGGTTCGGCTCGCGCAGGCACATCACGGTCCGTGGGGTAAGCTGCTCGTCTCGACCTTAGATAAGCATTCGGGCCTCTTCACGAAACGTGTTGGGCTTCTCTTTGAAACGCGATGGGCTTCGATCCATGGCCCATCTACTTCCACGGCTCGAGTAAAACAAAAAACGGAAGACTAACAGTCGCGATTTCGTCAATTTAAACCCGAACCCATCTCTCCTTTTCCCTTTCACGTCTTTCGCCGCCGCCGATTCTCTTAAACGGAAACCCTAGCTTTTTAATCCTCCGATCATCCATTTGTCTTCATTATTTTCAGAAAGGTAATCACAAAAAAGAAAGTTTTCATGTAATTTCGCCCTTGTTTGTCTTGAATTTAGGAGAAAAACGATAGAGTTTTGTGGCGTTCGAAGCTTTGGAGGTTGACATGGTGCCATAGGCGTTGGCTGTTCGAGCTCGGAGGAAGGGAAGAGGGAGAAGGAAGAAGAAGGAGGAGGACGCCAGGTTGGGTCGTGGCGATGGTGAGGCTTGGGTTCAGATCGTGGGTGAGGCTTGGGTTCGGACCGTGAAGGTGGTAGGCGAAAGAAGTGGGGTAGAACGGATCGGGTCGTGGCATAGAGGAGCACTAGTTTATGGAGACGTGGTAAAGTGGATCGTGGGTGGTTGGCCCGATCCGACAGGAACCTCGATCCATGCTGCATCACGACCCAAAGAAGGGGGCGATCCATTCACCCTGATCCGTCATGCTTTCCACGATCCGACCCGCACACTCCTTACAAACCGAGCCTAGACGACGATCCAACATATGTTTTGAACTTTAAACAATACATTGCAGTCACAAGATTCTGAACAGTTAGGTTAGAGCCCATGAGATGAACTTCTTGGACTGAACAATGATAGGACTTAGCAGCATATTCTATCCGCTTTGTGACTTTACTTTTCCGTATCATACACACTTGCACATGCACAGGGTTCGGGCAATTATATTCTTATTTCTCATGTTTACTCGCCTAAACAGTAATGTCGGATAACCGTTCCCCTTCAAGATCTGATGCAGAGATGGATCCCGAGGTGTATGAGCACCACAACCCTGAGGTCTTTCCAATTAATCCAGAGGGTGCGGACTCTGGATCCGAATACGAGGCAGAAACGGGATCGGATTCCTCTGAGAGTACCTCGCTTGATGAGGAGTCTGAAGTAGACGACCGAGCTCCCGATGAGATTCCTGGTGCGCTAGAAATAGAGAAATTCACTGAATCTTTAGCTTCCAAACTTGATGACATAAAGCTTAAGAAAATTTGCTTGAGACACGGGATCCCCTGGGATGATGTGAGGACACCTGGTAGCGAAGATAGACCTCGTCTAGCTCCGGAGGGGTACATGACAATTAGCCGACTCATGTGCTGGGTAGGCGCTAATCCTCCGTTTCCTCCAATCATCATTGAGACCCTAAAACGATTGGGTATTGCTCCAATGCAGCTTCATCCCAATGCCTACGCAGCCCTATACACTCTATACATCGCATATGCGAAAATCCTACAAACTGAGCTCACGTTTAAAGATTTGAAATTCTATTACCTTTTCAAGCATCGCTCCACGGCAACCCCAAAATTTTCTTTCTTCGAATCAGAAGCAAATAGGAAGGTCTTGTCTGACGGGTACAGCAACATAGGGGATCCCAAGGTCGATTGGTTCTATATAAAGAGACAGGCCGAGTGTTCAAGAAGATGGCTTAAATCAAGTAAATCTTCAACCTTTGAATGAATAACCTGCTTAAGAAATCGAAGCGTTAACACGCTTCTTTTCCCCATGCAGATCACACCTTTCCAAAGACGGAAGGCTCGGTGTACATTAATCGACTATCCCTTCTTCTGAAAAGCAAATCCGACTTCCTAAAGATCAAGAAATGCATTACTGACGAGAATCTTCACAAGCACCGCCTTCTCGATATAAGGTTCGGACTTGGCGCGGGTGGCAAACCTTACAAATACGTGCCCCCGACCGAGGGAGAAGGAACGTCACAGGCAGCAGAGATAACTAAACTTCATAAGAGTCCTTCGCCGATAATTATCCAGGACGACGAATACTTAAATGTATATAGAGGGGATAAGGCCTGTGCTGACGAGCCTAAGGAAGTCCCAGCCTCTCCGGGGGGTTTCCCCTCAAGGGCCTCTCTATCGGTTGAACCTGCTTCTCCTGATGATTTAACAGAGGAGCAGTTATTTAAAGAGCTGAGCAAGATTCCTTTACATGATGATATATATACACAGGAAGACTTCGAAGGGGAGCCATTTTTCCCTATTTTTGAGGAAGCAACTGTTCCAGTTGGAGAACGAGAGACTACCCAGACGAGCCTAACTTCAGGCCCTGGTCTGTTAGGGGGAATTATATGGGATGCACAAATCACATGCACTGTCTGACCCCACACTTTTATACCAACAGTATTCAAGGTTTTAATATGTACTTGTTTCTTTTGCAGGAAAGATATCTCGCAAACGATCTTATTTCTATCGCTCTCTTCGTGAAGGCACACCTAGTCTTCATCCAAATCCTGAGCGTGCTCGTAGCAGCAGCCGAGGGGGAGACAGCCATTGGTCCCGGGATTCTCACAAGCCTACTTCTTCACAGTCCAGATCTCCGTCAAAACAAAACTCTGGAAAGCCTCCCAGTCATCCGGTGCCACCTACGGGGGGAAAACAACTTCCCAAAGATTTAACTCCTCTGAAGAGTGCACCATCTCACATCAGTTCATCCAAAAAGCACCACGAGCCTAAGGATAAAAGTAAAGATCCAAACAAGGATTCTGAGAAGGAGAAAACTGACATTGTCCCTTCCAGCCAACAAAGTTTGAGTGCCCCCGGGTCGCGAGACTATATCCATGGCCCTGAGACTCAGGCCAAGCTGGAAAAATTACGAGAACAATTCCCCGATACCTTCTTCGAAAGGATGATGTTCGTTCCAACTCTGGAACCAGTCCCTAGGAATTGGGATAAGTCATCGGACACGTTCGCCATGTAGCCAAGCAGTATGAGGCGATGAAGAAACATGCTGTCAATCTTTCAGACGTCATCCGAACGCTTGAGATGGAAGCGCATAGGTCCAAAGTGAAGATAGATAACAATGAAAGGGCCAGGGTAAAAATGGAAAAGGACTTGGAAGATGCACAATATTTGCTTGCCTTGGCTGAACGAGATGCTAAAAATTACAAGACAGAGCTGGAGGAGGCCATGCAACGTTTTCATAACGAGCTCGATTCTAACAGCAAAGAGCGTGCGTCATTGAAGGAAGAGGTGGAAGATCTCAGGATGGCCAACACCGAACTGAAAACAACACAGGATCATTTCGAGGCTGAAAGAGCTGCTTGGGAGAAAGAAAAGGCAAGCTTGAAAGATAGTTTAGCTCTGGCCGAAAAAGAGAGGGTGATTCTGAATGATCAACTCGCGCGTGCAGAGAAACGCGCGATTCTTGCTGAAAATAATGTGGAAAGTGCCATTGAAATGGCTACTATTTCTAATGAAAAGCTCCTCGAGAGAGAAAAAGATATTGAAGGATTTGAAGAAATGCTATTTGACTTCCTTGGCCAGGTCATCAAGACCCGTAACATCTCCTGGATCCCGGACTACCATGTCACTTTAGCCAACATATGGGATGCAATCGTCCAGAGCGAGAAACAGCGATTAGGAGTCGATGAAATTGATGAGAATGAGTTGATGCAGACCATTCTTAGGGATAACGAACATGAGGATTTAGAGAAAGGCAGACGACTACTCCAAGAAGAGATTGATAAAGAGAAAACTCAAGCCAAGGGCAAAGATAAAATTGAAGAAGGCTCGAGCTCAGCTGCAGAGCCCAAGGCCTCCGAAATTGAGGAATACAATCCAGACGATCCATTGATTCCTCTGGGTCCAACTCCTCCAGCTGTCAGAGGTTCTGCTGCTAGTTTGGATGGAGGATCGGCGGAAGGTATCCATATATTTTTCCCGCAATTTGTCAAAGCAATTATCACTTGTCGTCGTCTTGTCGGACAATCAACTGAGAAAACCGCATTCTCTCCCAAAATAACATTTGTCTCTCATGATACAGGTTGCGTGCCAGTTGATAAGGATGCTAAGAAGAAGACAGAGGCAGAGAAGGTTGACATCCCGCCAAGTGCTGGTGCTGATGTCCCCCCAGATGCTGAACCCATAGAGGCTTTGAGAGACATGGACGGGTGCCACGACGGCGATGAAGAGGAAGTCGTCATTACCAAAGAAAGCAGATGCGATGATGAGGAAACTTTGGCTGAACAACAGGCGGAAGAGGAGGAGCAGTTGCTCCTTATGAAAGGGGGACAGTATCCGGTATATGTGCCCCCTATTTCCGAGATCGACCCCAAAACTGGGTTGGTCGTAAGATTTTCCTCCCGATCAATAACTTCACAACTAGCCTCTCAATCCTCTAGTTCTTCGCCAGAGCCTCTTGTTGATAAGAGGAAGAGGAAAAAAGGTGATCATTCGGATGTTGATAAGGAGGAGTCGGGGAAGCAGAAAAAGAGTAAGAAACCTACATAGCCCCCTCCCCCCCAGCATAAGTAGGATGCAGATATCAGTTCATATTTTGTCCTTAGGATTTTTAGGCTTTCCACTGACCAAAAAATGTAATTGTGAGAATGGCCCTCACTTTTGTTTAGGTTCCTCTTTATCTTGTAGGTTTGCAGTTTATGAATGAAAGTTTATTTCTTTTGCATCATCGTGTACCTGCATCGAATAAACTCTTCACACTTAGTCACAAATCATTTGACCGTAACCAAGCTGAAATTATATTACAAATCATTCAAGCAACAGAAAGAATTTAACAATTTCTATGCATGTTGCCCCCTATATTTGAATACGGGGGACTTGGAATTTTTTTAGTAGGATTATAGTCCTTGAGGCGCCAAATCTCCGGTGCCTCTATACTTTCCCGATCCATCAGCGGGTTAGAATTTGAACTTGTATCATGATCTGCTCACCGATCCTTCAGCGGGGCAGAAATTCTGGGGGCGCTGAGTCTCCAGCATCCTTCTCAGCGCTTAATCATAGATGCTTTTATACTCTCCTGGCGGTCGCCAAGGTTAGAGTTCGAGCTCGGCTGCTCAGTTGCCCCCCGATCCTTCAGCGGGGTAAGAGCTCTTTCTCAGCGCTTAATCATAGACGCTTTTATACTCTCCTGGCGGTCGCCAAAGTTAGAGTTCGAGCTCGGCTGTTCAGTCGCCCCCCGATCCTTCAGCGGGGTAAGAGCTCTTTCTCAGCGCTTAATCATAGACGCTTTTATACTCTCCTGGCAGTCGCCAAGGTTAGAGTTCGAGCTCGGCTGTTCAGTCGCCCTCGATCCTTCAGCGGGGTAAGAGCCCTTTCTCAGCGCTTAATTATAGACGCTTTTATACTTTCCTGGCGGTCGCCAAGGTTAGAGTTCGGTCAAGGCGGTTCTTATCATGTTGCATCGCCTTGCCATGTGGACGTTATTTTCGCGTCCTTTACGTTTTCTCTCAGTTCTGGAGAGTTAGAGCGCAATCAATGGTGTGATTCACTTTATTGCACCTTCCTCGTTCTGGCTGCGGATTACTCTCCATTCTGATGGAAGACACCTAGAATTACATGTTTCTGTAATCGCTGTATGAATTTTACAACAAACTTTATAAAGATAGAAGAGCAGATAAATAATAGTGCAAATAAAGGTAAACGACGCACAATATTTTTATAGTGGTTTGGTCAAATCGTGACCTACGTCCACTTTATAATCCTTTGCTCAAGACATTGGACTATTCTAGGCAAGTCATGCCTTTTACATGGTCCTATGTAACAAAAGGATAAATTTGATGACTTTATGTCAGATAAGGCCGCAAATGTTGGGCGTTCCACACTCTGGGAATTTCTCCTCCATCTACGGTTGCTAGCTTGAAGGTTCCATTATCAAGCCTTCGTAGAACGGAGTATGGTCCTTCCCACTTCGCACCCATATAAGTTGGGGGTGGAAAGACACGCTTCAAAACCAAGTCTCTGGGTTCGAAGGTTCGGGCTCGAACTCTTTTGTTGTAGTATCTAGCGACCTGTTGCTTGTGTCTCAAGGCACGCAGGTCTGCTTCATCCTTTTTCTCCTCCATTGTATCTAGGGATTCAAGGAGCAATTTGTTATTAGTCATCGGATCGTAGTAAGTGACTCGGTGAGATGGTACTTTTAGCTCAACCGGGATGACTGCCTCTGCTCCAAAAGCAAGAGAGAAGAGAGTGTGGCCTGTCGCCGATTTATACGTTGTCCTGTAGGCCCATAATGCCAAGGGTAATTCATCGACCCACATGGCTTTGGCCCGCTTCAATCTTCTTTTGATAATGGACTTAATCACTTTATTTGCTGCTTCGACCTGTCCGTTCGAGTGCGGATGTGCCACAGAGGTGTACCATTTCTCAATGTGGTACTTCTGGCAGAAATCCCTAAACTCGTTGCTATCAAACTGGGTTCCATTATCAGTTATGACGATCTTCGGGATCCCAAACCGGCAAATAATGTTTCTAACAACAAAATTAATCACTCGCTTGGTTGTGATTGTAGTTAACGGCTCAGCCTCGACCCATTTGGTGAAGTAGTCTACAGCCACAATAACGAACTTTGCTCTGCCCTTTGCTATAGGGAGGCTTCCGATTATATCAATCCCCCACATAGTGAAAGGCCATGGGCTCGCCATCGTCTTTAACTGGCCAGGAGGTGCCCTGGGAATTTTTGAAAATCTTTGGCACGCATCACAACGTCGTGTGTATTTTGCCGCATCTTTGTTTATGGTAGGCCAGAAGTAACCATACCGCAACACCTTTTTTGCCAATGTTTGTCCTCCAGTATGGTCACCACATTCACCCTTATGTACTTCCTGCAGTACACGCCTGATGTCGTCATGGGCTATACACCGGAGAAGAGGCATCGAAAATCCCTGTCTGTACAGGACTCTGCCTTGCAGAACGTATCGGGAAGCTTTACGGATTATTTTACGCCTCTCGCTCTTCTTGGTCGGAAGCGTTCCATTCATCAAGAAATTCTTTAGAGGGGTCATCCATGACTCCCTTTCTGGCTCAGTCTCTAGTATCAGATCAATTTCCTTCTGACCTATGCTAGGGAACTGAAGTACTTCAACTGGGGCTAGCCCGGCTTCTTCAGGATCGTCGGAACTAGCCATCTTCGCTAACTTGTCCGCCTGTTGGTTCTCTGACCGCGGAATATGAGATATACTGTAGTGATCAAAGCCAGTCAGCAACTCCTTCACTTTCTCCAAATACGAAATCAATCTTGGGCTCTTAGCTCGGAATTTTCCAGTAACCTGATTGACAACCAACTTGGAGTCACAAAATATGTCCAACTTCACGATCTCTAATTCCTTTGCGATCCTCAGCCCGGCTATCAAGGCTTCATATTCTGAGTCGTTGTTAGTGGCGTGAAATTCCAACCGGATAGCGTAGGATTTCAGTCGTTTCTCAGGAGTTTCAAGCACCACTCCGGCACCGGATCGTTTATCATTTCTAGCACCATCAATATACAATTTCCATGCACTAGGGTCGAGAAGTAATTTTTGTGGGTCAGCCTCTTCGTTTACCATGTCATCCTCCGAGACAGTGAGTTCTGCTATGAAATCTGCCAGCACTTGCTCCCGTATCGATCGTCGGGGCTGAAAATTCAAATCAAATTGACTCAGTTCAATGTTCCATTTGAGCAGTCTTCCAGAAGCTTCTGGTCTCTGTAGAACTTGCTTGAGCGGATGATCAGTATACACGGTGATAGGATGAGCTTGGAAATAATGTCGAAGCTTCCTAGATGCAATCAATAAACTGTACGCCAGCTTTTCTATCCTCGGATAATTGCGTTCAGCTGCCGCCAGTTTTTTACTCACGTAGTACACTGGCCTTTGAACCTTGTCTTCTTCTCTCACTAGCGCTGAGCTGATCGCGTGGGATGACACTGCTAAGTACACGAATAAATCCTCGTGATCCACTGGCTTAGACAGTATCGGGGGTCTCTCCAGATGATTCAGCAGGTTCTGAAATGTTTCAATGCAATCAGGAGTCCACTTAAAATTGCGTTTTCCTCGCTTTATCAATTCAAAGAATGGAATGCATTTGTCTGTCGCTCTAGAGATGAATCTGCTTAATGCTGCTACTTTCCCTGCAAGGCTTTGCATATCTTTGATTTGTCTAGGCTCCTGAATGTCTCTGATTGCTGCAATCTGGGTAGGTTGAGTCTCTGATGAATCCGTTACTTCTTAACTTTTCAACTTCTTCTTTCAAGGCTGCGGACCTCTCTGGGCCCAGCATTCGCCTTTTTTGTTTTACAGGGGGATGCTTTGGGTTAATGCTAAATGAGTGGCTCATGATTGATGGAGATATCCCACACATGTTCGCGTGGGTCCAAGCAAATACATCCAAGTTATCATTCAGGAAATCCGTCAGTTCTTTAGCTCGAACTGGATCCAACTGGGACCCAATCTTCAGGACCTTCTCTGGGTTACTATCATCGACCGGTACATCCACAGTCGTTTCGTTGGGAGCCGCCATACGCCCCAGTCTCTTCGTCCTCCCTGGGATCTATATCCTCGGGCAGTTCTCTGGGCGACTCACCCATAGTCATCCTCTTTAATTGCTATGACGTCTCCTCCCTTGTGAGGGAAGAAGCGTCTTTAGTTTCAATAACTTTTCCTTTACGGAGTAGCTTTAGCTCTGCAATGTAACATGCTAGTGCAGCAACCTGATCTCCTCTGACTATGCCAACACCAGCTTCCGTAGGAAACTTCAATAACAAGCACCAGGGGGCTATACAAGCTCTAAGCTTTGCTAGGGCCGGTCGGCCCAAGAAGGCATTATAAGGCGATTCAATATCCAAAACCACGAAGGGAAGAATTCTCACTCTCTGGCGTTCTCCTTCCCCAAGTGTTACTGGCAGCTCTACATATCCCATTGGAGCAGTTGAAGCTCCGTTAAATCCACGGATCCATCCTTCACACGGCTTTAAATCTTTCAATTCAAGGTTCATTAGATCGAACGTATTTTTGAATAGAATGTTGACTGAACTTCCGTTATCCACTAAAACTTTATGGACAGTGGCCGGGCCAATAGGAACTGTGATTACAAATGGATCTTCGGTCGGAGCGTGGACTCCAATACTCTCTTGGTTGCGAAAAATGACGTCATCTGACATCATCTTTTGTTGTTTTACCGGGAAATCGTCCTCAGGGTTGCTACACTCTCCTGCCTCAAGATGATGCTTTGTTGCGTTTACATACTGGTCCATCGCCTTGAAACTATGCCCGGCTAGGTGAAGCCCTCCGATTATGGTATTGATAACAAGATCCTTTCCTTTTTCCTGGACAGTTGGCCTGGTAGTAGGTTGATTCTGGTTTTGGTTTGGGGTCTGAATAGCTTGCCCCCTGTCTCTAGGAGTCACCCGGTACTCATCCAACTTCCCTTCTCGGAGCAGCCTCTCAACTACGTCTCTCAGATGACGGCATTCATTTGTAGAGTGGCCGTGAGTCTGATGGAAGAGACAAAACTTCCTTGTCTCACGTTCTTTCTCCGTCGAATCTCTTGGAGGAGGCCTTTTATGTTGGAGAACGTTGTACAAGTCGACGAATATATTCTCCAAAGTATCATTTATTGGCGTATAATTTTCGAAAGACCTGGGACGGGTCCTTCTCTGGGAATCGTTCCCCCGATTTCTCTTCCGATTATTGCCATTACTGTTGTTACCATTGTTTCCTGACTGGCAGGCGCCGCCCTGGTTTCGGTTTCCAACATTGACTTCAACCTTTCCCGAGCTGTCTCCGGTTTGCTTGATAGCGACATTACTTTGGATTTCCTCCTTATTTGCCATTTTCATCTTTCGATTAGCATATACCTCCTCCTGACGTAAGCGTACGTTTGCTTTCTCGTAGAACAATTCTCTAGTATGAGGTGGCTTGCCGGCCAGGTATCTCCCAAATTCAGTATCTTTATCTACCCCATCAATTAGGGTTGCCACAACAGTTGGCTCATGGGGATCTTTGACTTCGGTGGCGGCTAGGTTGAAACGATCCAGATACACCCTCAAGCTCTCGCCTGGTCGTTGTTTGACAAGGAACAGGTCAATCACACTCTTTGACCTCTGTGCATAAATGCGGAACTGTTCCACGAACCTTTCACTCAACTCCCTGAAACTGGAAATTGATCTTGCTGGTAAGCGAGTAAACCATAATAACGCTACATCCTCTAGGAATATAGGGAATGTTTTGCACTTTACAGCGTCAGAAGCTGCGGCAGCGGTCATTGACCAAGAATATCTCATTAGATGTTGGATTGGATCAGATCTACCCGCGTAACGGTTCATTTGAGGCATGTTGAAGTGCCTCGGGAATGTTACGTCTAGAATGTCGTCAGTAAAAGGGGTGTGGCTGAGGTCAATTCCTTAATCTTCATTCCTTTGTCCATGGCTATCCGCCAGGATTTGATGGACCATAGCTGCAACATTTGCACTGGTCATCGGAGGCTCGGGATCAGCGCTCCTAGCTCGGTGGAATTCTCCGATCTCTCTTCTAGGAACATCCACGAAGTCCGGGCCTCGGATTGGGCTTCGTTGCCCCCTGTTACCATGAGTATTCGTACGGCGAAGAGGCTGAGGTGGTCTATTCTCAACAGGATTATCCACAACTCGAGCTCTAGGAGTTGCGGCATAATTATTCAAATTGCAGTTTGAGGGTCCTACACCAAGTGTCTCTTCCTCTCGTGATGGCAAGGTTCCAAATCGGAGCTGCTCTATGTTTTCAGCCCTCTCATAGAGTCGCCGCGGAGGTCTTGGCGATTCCTCTGACGAAGAAGAGTACTCTAGGGTGAGTGGGCGAACTGGGAGTGTTCTTTGTCTTGCGAGATCATCGATCCTTCTATCCATAGTAGTTAAGTTCTGCTGCAGCACAGAGCTTTGCTGCCTTTGAGCAGCTAATTCATCAAACAGCATATCCCACATTTCAGAGAAGCAAGAGAGATCTCCTTCAGTGACCGGAGCAGAGGGGTCTTATTGATCATCAGCATTTTCTCTTATGCGCAGAGAACTTGAGCTAGGTCGAATAGAGGTACCAGGACGGGTAGAGTGAGCCATAACCTCCTTTCGAGGTCGAGTTGTAGTTTGGTCATCACTTCGGATCGCAGTGGACCTGTGTCTGTGGCTCGTAGCGCCCCCCGGGGTCGGATCGTGGTTACATTAGGGGGAGGGTTCGCGCTGTTGTCTCGGGATCGAGTGACGACCCCTTCAGATGCTCGGTTCGTGCCGCCCTCAGTTCGGATCGTGGCGCCACGTTCGGGTCGGATCGCCCCTATGTCTCCGCGATCCGCGAAGCCTTCCTCAACCTGCTCATGCACACTTTCTTCAACTGCTTCATTCGCGACTTTAATCGCCTGCGAAGCTCGTACTTCCTTAGACTTCTTTCCGGCCATGATATCAGATGCCGCTGGAATCTTCAAAAATATGAACAGTGAAGTTTTGGGACTGTTTTCTTCGGACTTGAGTATCCAAACAACGGAGCAACAATCCAATATGCCGAGAAATCAATTCTCAGTGAAAACACCAAAATGTTAGATCAAAATTTGGCTCTAACACCCAAATTGTTCTGATTTATAGTGAATTATAACTGAAAAATGAGTAAAAAACAGAGAACACACAAGGTTTATAGTGGTTCGGCGTTAACGAGCCTACGTCCACTTTATATGCTATTGATTATACTTTGAATGCTAGTACAACCAATGATTTCCCTGATACTCACTCTTACAATTATGATTTCTCTCAGTAATCTCGAAGTAAAACTGATAAGAAATAGTGGAATGACAGTAATGGTGGAATCAATACTCAAAACTGCCAAAAAGATCCTCAAAAATGCCAAGCTCTAGGCTATTTATAGCTGATTTCCGGTGACGGATCGCGGTCATACATGGCCCACATCCCGAAGATCTCGGACCGGTTTGTAGCTTGATGAAGAATTAGTCAAATTAGCCGTTGTGGACAGGTGTCGCGATCTCCTTAAACATCGGATCGTGGATGACCAAGTCCGTGGCCATCATCGTGTCTCCCAGCTCGGATCGGATCGTGATCGTAGCTTAATGAAGAATTGGTCAATATGACAGTTGGTGACACGTGTCGCGAGATCCTGCATTCTCGGATCGTGGTGGACTTGGTCTTGGTCATCATCCATCAGCTTCGGAGATCGGATCGGATCGAGCTAGCGATGGACGGATCGGATCGTGGTCAAAGGGGGGCGATCGCGAGCCGAAGGGAGTATGGCGATCCGATAGGGTCTTCGAGGGTTAAAGGTGTGAAACTTCATATTTTCTTCTTGTGTGTGAACTTTGGTGGCTTGGTCAAAAAGCTAGCCAACAGTATTGTACTAGGGAAACATCATTTAAAAAATATGTTGGGTGCAGTGGTTAAAGTGCTTGGTCATGTTATGTATGACCTGGGCTCAACTTTGTTTATCGTCTTTCATTTCCCTGATGTTTTGCCTGGGGTACTCTAAGAGCCAACATTGTATGTATGTATGTATATATATCAGGGCCGGTTTTGGTCCAGTGTCAACCGTGCCTCTGCACGGGGCATCAATAACATGAGGGCATCAAATTTTTATTGCCGAAATCAACAAAATAAGAAAATAAAAAATGTTTGGCGTAAAGAAAATAATTCATGAGTAGCAGTTCGCGATTGTAGGTCTGGGAAAGGGACAGTACAAGGGAAGGTTCCGGCTCAGCAAGGTGTTTCGTTTGTAGATGAAGATTGAAAAGGAAATTTGTTGTGCCGTCACGAATTCATTATGGTTGGAGTCGGATCTGGACGATTGCAATGAGTGCAGGTTCGAGATGGAGGAACGAGTTGTGTCTAGGTTTTGTTGGGTTACTGATTTGGGTATGGTGTAGAAGGTGTGTCAAATTTGGGGGATTGATGGCGATTGTGTGTTCAAATTTAGTGCTAATGGCACTAATGTACTGTTAGCTAGCCCGTGAGTTTTTGATGAGGGTGAGAAGGATGCTGGTAAAGAGGTAGAGAGAAAAAAGTGTAAGCACAGTTTCTTGTAGAAATAAAATAAACAATTGAGAAGTAGTGTAAGTGTGAAATCTTATATTGTTAAATTGGCAAAGCCTTACACAAATAGAATGCTAGGGAAATAAAGCGCAGGAGATTTTAGATAGGATTTTTAATTTTGAAAATGTGATTAATTGGTATTATTAATATTTATACATAAGTTAGACATTAATATTTTTTGGTGCGATTATTGGTACCCCACAAATCTCTTCTGCCCACCACGGAATGTTGTTCGGTGGTGAACGACCGACCGACATTCACGTTCTTCAGCCGTGAACGGCCGCCGGAGAGTGCAGAATTTGTCAAATTGCCGTTCGGCGGTGAACGGACCTAGTGACTGAAAGTGGAAATTGGGGTACAAATAGTAATATCATATTTTTTACAAATGGCACAATCGATTGTCTATTAGGAATTTGAAAAGGAAAACAGCTTTAGCTGCAAATTAATAGGGATTTTAATATTTTTGTTAAAAAGTTACTTCTGTTATGCCTGGATAAACAATTTAGAAAAGTTATAATTTGGGGTTAATAATGAATTTAATTGCTAATTTATGCTAACTTAAGTTTAGAAATGATTGTCTTTATGTAATTGAATTATATAATTCTACTTATAGTCAAATATTGTTGCAAACTGTGTGATTTAATCTCAGCATAAATATAGCTTTTCTTTTACATGAAGCATATTTTCAAATTAAAAATTAAATTCTGATCATAATTTCAGAAACTAATGAAGAACCAAGTATTTTAATTAGTACCATTGAGCAGTTTGTATGGGAGGGGGCATCCTTTGAAAATTCGCACTGGGTAGTAAAAACTTCAGAACCGGCTCTGATATATGTGTGTGTGTATATGTTTATATCTGCTAACACATCTAATATTAATAATCTAAATTCCTGAACAAGGAATAGGAATTGGACTACTTTGCAGTTCAATGGGGAATTTCATAGGACCACTTTTCTACAAGATTGAAGTTTAAAGGGCCATAAACTTAAACTAATGTAATCCCTCTTGAACATAACAAGCAGTCTGTCTTGAGAATGCTGTCTACTCTTCGGATCATCTCAACCTGTGTATTATAATTCATGCCTAAGTTCAGTCTTAACAGGGTTAGAATATAGTGCTTGCTAAATATTATGTATAATTCTCCTCATCGCAGGTTGCTTGAATATAGTGCTGATACTTTTAAATGAAAAATAATTACGTTAGCACAATTTAATATAATGAAAGCACAATGTTTGCTTTAAAAAAAACTGTGATGATGTTGCTTGAAATAGCCAGAGTGCCAGATGATGATGTGTTTATGTGAATAGTTTTCATATATGAAAAATGATATGTGTGTGTGTGTGCGTGCACACACAGGCACGACCCAAAGCCAAAGAAAACGAGGCCTTCGCCTAGGGTAACACTGCCGTAGACGGCAGAAGAGGCAACAAAATCTTTTGGCTGTTTTTTTAAATTTTGACTTAGTATTGTACTAGGGAAACATCATTTAAAAAATATGTAGGGTGCAGTGGTTAAAGTGCTTGGTCATGTTATGTATGACCTGGGCTCAACTTTGTTTATCCTCTTACTTTTATCCTCTTTCATTTCCCTGATGTTTTGCCTGGGGTACTCTAAGAGCCAACACTTTATGTATGTATGTACATATATCAGGGCCGGTTTTGGCCCAGTGCCAACCGTGCCTCTGCACGGGGCATCAATAATATGAGGACATCAAATTTTTATCGCCTAAATCAACAAAATAAGAAAATAAAAAATGTGTGGCGTAAAGAAAATAATTCATGAGTAGCAGCTCGCGATTGTAGGTCTGGGAAAGGGACAGTACAAATGAAGGTTCCGGCTCGGCAAGGTGTTTCGTTTGTAGATGAAGATTGAAAAGGAAATTTGTTGTGCCGTCACGAATTCATTATGGTTGGAGTCAGATCTGGACGATTGCAATGAGTGCAGGTTCGAGATGGAGGAACGGGTTGTGTCTAGGTTTTGTTGGGTTACTGATTTGGGTATGGTGTAGAAGGTGTGTCAAATTTGGGGGATTGATGGCGATTGTGTGTTCAAATTTAGTGCTAATGGCACTAATGTACTGTTAGCTAGCCCGTGAGTTTTTGATGAGGGTGAGAAGGATGCTGGTAAAGAGGTAGAGAGAAAAAAGTGTAAGCACAGTTTCTTGTAGAAATAAAATAAACAATTGAGAAGTAGTGTAAGCGTGAAATCTTATATTGTTAAATTGGCAAAGCCTTACACAAATAGAATGCTAGGGAAATAAAGCGCAGGAGATTTTAGATAGGATTTTTAATTTTGAAAATGTGATTAATTGGTATTATTAATATTTATACATAAGTTAGACATTAATATTTTTTTGGTGCGATTATTGGTACCCCACAAATCTCTTCTGCCCACCACGGAATGTTGTTCGGTGGTGAACGACCGACCGACATTCACGTTCTTCAGCCGTGAACGGCCGCCGGAGAGTGCAGAATTTGTCAAATTGCCGTTCGGCGGTGAACGGACGAACGGGCCTAGTGACTGAAAGTGGAAATTGGGGTACAAATAGTAATATCATATTTTTTACAAATGGCATAATCAATTGTCTATTAGGAATTTGAAAAGGAAAACGGCTTTAGCTGCAAGTTAATAGGGATTTTAATATTTTTGTTAAAAAGTTACTTCTGTTATGCCTGGATAAAAAATTTAAAAAAGTTATAATTTGGGGTTAATAATGAATTTAATTGCTAATTTATGCTAACTTAAGTTTAGAAATGATTGTCTTTATGTAATTGAATTATATAATTCTACTTATAGTCAAATATTGTTGCAAACTGTGTGATTTAATCTCAGCATAAATATAGCTTTTCTTTTACATGAAGCATATTTTCAAATTAAAAATTAAATTCTGATCATAATTTCAGAAACTAATGAAGAACCAAGTATTTTAATTAGTACCATTGAGCAGTTTGTACGGGAGGGGGCATCCTTTGAAAATTCGCTCTGGGTAGTAAAAACTTCAGAACCGGCTCTGATATATATATATATATATATATATATATATATATATATATATATATATAATGTGTGTGTGTGTGTGTGTGTGTGTGTTTATATCTGCTAACACATCTAATATTAATAATCTAAATTCCTGAACAAGGAATAGGAATTGGACTACTTTGCAGTTCAATGGGGAATTTCATAGGACCACTTTTCTACAAGATTGAAGTTTTTAAAGGGCCATAAACTTAAACTAATGTAATCCCTCTTGAACATAACAAGCAGTCTGTCTTGAGAATGCCGTCTACTCTTCGGATCATCTCAACCTGTGTATTATAATTCATGCCTAAGTTCAGTCTTAACAGGGTTAGAATATAGTGCTTGCTAAATATTATGTATAATTCTCCTCATCGCAGGTTGCTGCATCTGTTGACGAGGGCATAGAAGGCCAAGGGAGGGTAGAAGGAAACAATGTTGGAAGCTACATTCGAAAAGCTCCAGGGTTGATGATGTCTAACTCATAGATGATGGAGTCTTCTAATGGCATGGATGGGAGGATGGATATGTTCCTGGGATTATCTTCGTGTACTTCCTCATGATTTGTTGTGGACAGCTACTGTAGTTGTTATCAAATGCTTGGTACATAGTTGGAATTGCTATATAAGAAAGTGACATGCCTAAAGCATGGTACAAAACCATGTAGGAATTGTTGGAACGGTCAGATATTAGGGGGACCTGAAAGTTTATCTCCTTGAGATGAATTCAAATTAAATGTCCTTTTTGGGTGTTTCTTTCAGTTGGAGTAGAATTTTCCAAGATGTTGTTGTCTATAAAAGATGAGATACTGCAGTGGAAATTTAATGAATGGTTATTGGCTGTACATTTGGTGCAGTACGTGGTATATTGAGATGTATTATTCAGACGAAATAATCTTTTGATTCAAATGATTTAAGCTGCACTACGACCATTAGTCGTACTGTCTCATGCAAAATAGGTATTATGTCTATCATGTAAAATATATATACATGTAGATGCACATGATGCTTGAACTACTAAGGGTGCGTTCTTGACGAATGAGAACGGAGTATTTGAGCGTGGTACTGTAACGAATGGGGAATGTGTTTTTTTCTACGAACGGGGTATTTGAGCGTGGTATATGAGCGGGGTATTTAATTGTTAAATTAATTGTTTTGTTTTAATTAAATACTAATTTCATAAAATAAAAACGACTACATTTCGTTACACCTTCGTCCGTCTAGTATGCAACTGACTGCGAAGTAGCGGAGACAGAACCAGTAGACATAATGCATAACCCAAAAAAAATCAGAAAAAATATATGTTATAGAAAACTGACAAATAAACATAACGGTATTAAAAAAAAACCTTTTTTGCAGCGAAAATAGGCACGAAAAAATTGATTTTTTAGACCGTGGAGGAGAGTTTTCGAGTTGTTCAAATACCATAACGGTATAAATGGATAGGGTGGGTGATTTGTAGCGTGCGAAGGGAGACATTGGAAATGTATCCGGTGGCTTCGGACTCATCGGATGCCAACGGATACACTCCCAACGTCTCCCGAACATTCTTTTTGACTGGGGTAAAAGTTGGCGGCATTCAAAGCGTCGGACGCGAGCATAATCTCTAGCATGACAAATTTTGACTACGAACGGACCCTAATCCAATTTATATGGACATGGACGTATTTTTGGTTTTTAAATAATGAATTTTTACTCCAAAAATTGCGTTCGACATGTAGGGAGATGTTAATAAAGTATATATTTGTTTCTGGAAAAACAAGACAGACAAAACACACTGCTTTATATATGAGCAGTTTACATTGATGGACAGCTTGCAAGATGGTAGTATTTACGTAAATACCACTTTTGAGAAATGAGTAATAATTTAAATTATTGTTACTTTGGTTCCCATGTATGTCTGTTGTGGTGAAAAATGATAACGATAAAAGGGATGATGCATGTATGGATCCCTCAAAAGTTGAAATATATATATTTTGGTAACATGTTTTTTACATAATTAAAGCTGAAATATGTTTTTATCCTTGAGCCTAACTAAAATTTATCAAGAAAATAATATTATTCTGTTACACGTTTTCAAAATGAAATCTTTACTTTTCTTGGGTAAGACAACAAAATTGTACCTTATTTTCCTTACACATCAAACGATTACTGATGTATATCTTCTAAGGAACTAGATACATAGGAAACCGCACAACAGACATTCATAGAGAACGTGTGAAAGCATGCGTTCTGTATTTATACATCGGGACAACACAATCTTTGTCACTGCCAAAAAAACTTTGAGCAAAATGGTAAGAATCAAGGAAAGGGAAAAACTCCTTAAATAAGGAAAAGGAAAGAGATTTTCACGTTTCAGTGACAGCCAAATGTGCACATGCTTTTAACAATGGGTATTGTTATTGACACTCCAAATATTGTTAAAGGATGATCAATTTTAAGGGGATTCCATACGAAATTTTAATTGTTAAGGGGAGGCTTCAAAATGAAAGATTAGGTACCAAATTGCCTTCGCATCAAAAGTTACCAATACATTAACTTAGAAAATACGGAAAACATTAACGCAGACACTTCAATGATAAAACAAAAACAAAAATCAATCAACACCATTTTTATTAATATAAAACAGTACAATGCCACCGAATATGCATATAGATGAAGACGATGTTTATGGGAACAAAATCATTATTACAATCGGCGCCGAAAATATAACACAATTTCGACTACACCTTACCGTTTTTCCTGCCCATCATGCAAACTTGCATAATCAGCGGTACAAATCTATAAATCTAAAAGGAAAAAAATTAAAAATTAAAAAATAACTTAGCAATTGCTACTTGTTCACCATATGATATTAATAGTTAAGTGTGAATCAAGTTGTCTATGTTCTCAGTTGAAGAATTATGGCTTACTTCCTTCATTGATTTGAATTAGTGTTTTCTGTAAAAAAAAAAAAAAAACCCGATTAGAGAGATAAGCATTTGTTACAACGATAATTAAATTTAGGATGAAAAATGCATAAGGGGTAATTTGGTCAAAATATAATTATGTGTTAGGGGGGTGATAACTTTTGAAAGTCCCCCTCTTAGTAAAAAAACAAAAACAAAAGATTGGGTCACCCCTTAATAATATTTGGAGTGTAGATAACAATACCCTTAACAATACAATCTGATATTTGCAACTAAGCTTATATGGGATCAGAAGAAAACAAAAAGAAAAAATAATAAGATAAAATTATTTGACATATTTAGTATTTACTAAACTAAACCACTATTCCAATAATAATGACAGCTTGCAAGATGACATATTTGTTAACTCCGGTGAGTTATCGTTTCATATGTGTTTTCATCTTGGTTCATTATTTGTTTACTTCTATGAGTCATCATTTCATATGGGTTTTCATCTTGGTTCGTTAGCGTTTCACAATTGAATGAGTTTTCAGTTGAGTGCTACGCCATTTTTTTTTTGAAGTTATACAACTACAGATGTAATATATATATATATATATATATATATATATATATATATATATTATGTATTTAAAATAAAATATCAGTTTTCTTAAAAAAAACTCTTGATCATGTTTTCTTTAACTTTGGCAGATATGCAGTAAAAGAGGCATAACATATTCTTCAAAAAATGTTAGATGTTAACTGATTCGAGCGTATATATGGCTGGCTGGCCATTAGTTTTTTGTTTGCAATAACTATTTACATTTCATTTCTACATATTCCCCAATTGGGCGTCAAAACATTGATGTCCACCGGTAAAAAGAAAAGAAAAGGCAGAAGCTCTCCAAACTTCAAACAGTTACTCTGACAACAACGTCAAGGATTCCAATCATAAAACTATTTCTGTAAGCACATAAACCTTCGATTTGTTAGTAATAATTATGCAATAATAAATTTAGAACGCATATTTTTTGCGTTAAAAAGAACATAATCCGTATGTTTTTACACATGTCCAATGGACGTGTCATACGTAATGCTAATTAGAATTCGACTGTGTCGAATGTTATAAAAATAATAACTGTCAGAAATTAAATATTATATAATTCGAAACGTGACCAGTAATTAATATTCAGTTTGAAACCAATATTTTATAATCAAATGTAAAATCAATGTAGAATTATAAACTTAGTAAATAAAATAGACTGGTAAGTTGATGTGCAAATGAGTTAATAATAAAAAGGGGAATGTGGAAGAGAAGTTATAAAATGACTCCATAGATGGAATTTTAACCTGTAATAATAATTATGAATAAAATCAAGATTTTATTTGGTACAACGAGTAGATTTATATAAAGAAATAATATTCACGTTTTAAAGTGAAGTAAAAGCAAACGTTTCGTGGATTTGAATGGAGTTAAGGAAATCAGAAACTGACCGGAGATTAGTAGAAGTGAATGGCTTCATGAATGTCGATCTGATGTTGGTTTCGGCCTTCGGGGTTGATACTTAGAGAGTTATTATCTCACTAGTTTACGGTTAGGGAGTGATGAATGTGGAAGAATAATAATGCGTGAATAAGAAATGGAAATGTTTTTCGATGTGAATAACATTTATTTTCTAAATATAGAAAATTAAAAAAGTGAATATATATGGAAATGTTTTCCGATGTTAATAACAGATATTTTCTGTAATATAGAAAATAAATAAATTATGAATATATGGAAATGTTTTCCAAGAATCGTGAGAGGCCAATCGGTTTTGAGAAATATCTGGGGATAGATATGGAAAGTGGGAAACGAGAAGTTGTGTAATAGTAACTTAATAAGAAATTAATTTAAAAAGGGCTAAGTGTTAATTGATGTTTGACTAGTATAATTTTTATTTGGAAATAAGATTGTTGGTTGTTTCGATGTTTCCTTTGACAGTTAAATAACCGACTATCAAAGTTTTTGGCCATTTTATATTTTCGTTGTCAATGAAGAGAGATCGTGGTCACGTTTATTATCTGAAAACCACTTCATATGGGCATAAGAATTGTGAACCAAATATGCTGAAGGTAATCGAAGACGGAGCAAAGTGCAAGGGTCGTTGTGTTAATCCTAGGTAGAAATTGCCTAAGATGGATTGATGGAATAGTGCTTCTGTTTGTCCAATCTCATGACAACTTGTATGGACGAATGTCCAACAGAGTATACCTAATATATCATCTATATTGATCTCTTCAAATGTATTACGTTTGGTGGTGGAGGAATTTGTTTCTCTTAGCTTTATATTTGTGATATTTTTGGGGAAGTCAATAGTTGGTTTAGCAGGTTTGACGATGTGGCATTTAAAGTGAATGATGTTGTGGTGTCAGAAAGGTAAGTATAACCTTAGGCCTCATAACAAGAAAATGACAAAAATTGGGCAGACAGCATGGCTAAATGGGTCACTTCCAATTAGGGTGTATTATCACCTGTCTAGAGAAAATTCATTTCCTTCTTTATTATATCGATGTTGTCCCTTTTGGGAAACGGTTGCTGATCCCAACCATTGATGATATACATTCGATACACTCAAGCCAAATGAGTGGTCGGTCATGTGTGGCCGGATTGCAAGATGTTCTTGTTGAACCCAATGTATTTCTCTCTAGAGATACATTATCGGAAGATGATTCCATACCTTACCATAGTCGGAAACCCATTCCATAATAAGCGCCCGTGGTTTTGATTGTATATTATGTATATGGAGCGTGAAATGCAAGCGTTCTGCTAGATTATTATTTATTTGATTTAGACGTTATTACAATATCAGACTTATATGTATTTAAAAAATATTTTGGGTTATCGTAAGATAAAAACCATCTGTATTTATGTGTGGATTAGTATTACGATAACCCAAAACGGAATTTTACATTAACCTTTGAATCATGTAACTTTTTACAATGACTCCAATATTTTGTACTTCTTGTTACGTTATGAGTTTAAACGTCATTTTGTACGTTGAATGTTATATCCAAAGTTGCAATTTCTCACAAAGCAATCAAAATTAGCTAAAGCAGCTTATATCCTGTAACAACCCGGAATTTTGACAATAGAAATAAATTATTAGAATCTCAAAAATAGGAAAAATTTCAAATGATGGAATTTGATCATGAAACTTTAACCGATGTGTTTCTCTCGAAAATTCTGGTCAACTTTCATGTTTGGAGTTTCGCGAACAGGGTCCGTAGTTACGGACGAAATATGAAAAATAAATGGAAATAAATAAATAGAATAAATAATATATATATATGTATGTATATATTTCCTTATTCAACCCGCCTTCACTAGGCATTTCGGCCGAAGAGCGGTCGACCGCTCCTAAGAGGCTGTCGACCGCTTCAGACCCGTAGTGCCCAGTGACGGCTAGGTTTTGAAGGGTATTTTCATTATATTATTTAATATAAACGAACAGATGTTTATTTAAATAAAACTAAAGGTTCATGTTCAATTCCGCTCCTATAAATAAAGGGGTAAGACCTCATTCTTTTCCACACAAATCTATAGACAGCAGCGAAGCTCTGTCATTTCCCTTTCTCTTCAAATCAATTTCTAAATCGAAAAATATATTCATACAATCAATCAAATATAAACTATTCATATTTGAAAGGGATTATCAGATTTAATGGAAAAGGGAATGAATTGACGTCTGAGCTAATCTTCATCGGATTCTCTCCTCTTTTCCTATTTGCTTGCAAATCTACAGATCTGAAAGTATCCCCTTTTCAAATTAATTGTAGATCTGTAAGAATTTGGGGGTTATAGGCCTAAAAGATTATTCAGATTTTAATGCTTTCAGGTGAGTAGGAAATTTACATACAAAGTTATAATCGCCTTTTTATCTCGTTTGAATTAGATCTCAAAATTTATGCCTAATATCATCAGATCTATTTGTAATATTGTTGAATTTGAAATGATACTTATCAAATATACTTATAAATATTGTCAAAACTTGAAATTATTGAATTGTAGTTATGAATAATATTACTTTTAGGCTTATTTAATTTTTTATACATATTGCTTACAGTCGTGTTGAAAAATATAGTGTGGCTGTTGTGAAACACTGTAGATCTAGAAATCAGCCCTATTAAACATTGCTTAGATACAACTATATTCGAGATCTCCAGTTTCAGTGTTATTAATGAGTTATGTAATTTTGATTTAAAAGATATGAAACTGTTTGTTGTTTCATATTGCTGGAGTTTTGACTTAGTTGTTGTAAATATGTTGTTTTCCTCTTTTTGAATAAAAAGACATTATTTTGAAACTCACATGAAGTATGACAAAAGATTGAAAAAGGGAAAAAGTTGCGCAAATTTACGTATAAATATAAATATACATATTTGTGCGTAGTTTGCATCAACTGTTCCAAAATATATATAAACATATATATTTCATGTGGTTTGAAATATATCTATTCCAATAATCAGACATAATTTATAATAACTATAGTTAACGATCTTTTTGCAAGATTTGAAACCCTATGGAAAGATTAATACAAAAACGAATGTTTGGTTATTGATTAAACCAAAATATTAAATTAACGATAATAATAATATAGGAAGATAACTACGTTAACCACGCAATAAAAAATATAAATATGTATTCATTATCCGTCTGAATCTACGTAATGACAAAATATACATTATATTGAATGTTTGAACGATATTCAATGATGGAATCATACATGTAAATGTAATCCATATTAAATTAAAATATTTGTGTTGAACCTTGTAGAAATTAATGTGATTGTTTGCTATAAATTAGACCAAAATAAATAACTATTGCAATCAATGTTGATTTAGGGAAAGTAAAACTTAATAAGGGAATTAAGTCTACAAGTTACGATTCCTAAGATTTATTAGGATTAATGTTGTAACCCCCAATTAGGGAATTTAATTTATAATCGCATTAAGATACGAGGTTAAGCTACACTTATGGTAGGAGCTTGCCCGGAACCGACTGGCTTATCCAGCATCCACAAGTAGTCCGCTTAATGTGAGAGGTCTGATGCATAAATATATATATATATATATATAACAGACAATAAATAAATAAAAATTAGCATTGTATGTTAGGATATAACAAATAGATATTTCGGGACTGATAAGATAAGAATATCCATTGATAATTAATGTCTTAGGAATATTGTGGTCGTTAGGCTCATAAATGACATTAATTATAATCAATGGTGATAAAAGGAAACTAAAGATTAATTGTTGCCTAAGAAAATATGACTGTTGTGGTTATATAGGGCAATAAACATATGAACAGAAATAAATGAAATAAAAAGGGATCAAGGGGTACTGATTGTTGTTTAAATTAGTAAGTCCAACTAGGGAAAATAATCAAATAAATATCCTAGGATAAAAAGGATATAACTTTCCTTATTATGCAAGTTAACATTGAACTTATAATTAAAAGTTAGAATTGGACTTGGTAGGTTAATGATGTGAAACATTATAAACCATAGGAACCTGTGACGATAATTAACTGTGTGTATGGTATTTCCGTGAAGAGAAACTAAATGGGAATAACTCAATAATGTAGCTCGCTTTATTCTAGTAAGGAAGAGCAATAAAGGCTAATAGGGTATGAACTTAGTAATCTGCACGTATAATCTACTTCCTTGAGTCTTAAATGGCTTGGATCCAGAAGTCCACCCGGGAGTAGGTTTTCCAGTTTAGGGGTCTTAAATGGTAAGTGTGTGAGGCCTACCCAAACATGGAAATTTAAAATGTCTGGTATGACTACCTATCCTACGGAAAGTAGTAAGCGACTAAGAAGATTATCAAATGAGGTCAGCTAGATGGTAAAGTGAAACACTCTCTCTCAACTTACAACAGGGTATGGGTATGCATGAATGTCGGAAGACTTAACTAGTAGGTCCCTCTAGTTTATATTAACGACAAATAAATCATCGAAAAATATTAAGTGACCAACAGGTCCGCCTAGAGTCTTAAGTGATCAGGAGAATCCACCTTATCTATCATTTGATAGTGATGTGTTAAATAACTAAGAATGTACATGTGAGTATACATATAAAGAAATTCCGTAATAAAGAGTCCACTCTCGATTTAATAACCATCCATGCTCAAGTATAAAGGCTTCATAAATATATATGTAAACGTTTTGTCTTGGTATCATATTTTGGAAACACTACCTTGGGAATGGTAGTTAGAGTCGTGCGTAAACACTTACAAGGTTAGGTTAGAATCACTAACCTTGGTAGGCACACATCTTGGGTTGAACAAAATGACATACATCTGTGTATTATAATTTGTGTTGTGCATTTCCTATTCACTAGAATCTTGTTGTTCTGACCTCCTCCTCATTACAACCTCTAAGGTTTTTAGAGAAGGTCGAGTTCTCATAGGTGTTTAGGTTTAGCTTTCGGTTCTTGTTCTCTCTCATGTTCGGTACTGGAAAAGTGACTTACTTCGAAAAAGGTAGTTACTTGAGTTGATAGTAGTTGATCCTATTTTGTTTCCGCCGTGAGTTTCTTTTATCGTACTCTGATTTTGCTTATGCTCATTTGTTCGAAGGTACTAGATTTTCATGCTCCATGCTTGGATGTGTTCGAGTTTCTGTGGGGTGTTACATTTGGTATCAGAGCATAGGTTAGACGATCAGAGGAATTAGTTAAGTTAGGACTCATAAGAGAATGAAATTCAATTTTCTGTTTTTCTTCATCTTTCTTACTCGACTTTAATTTATTTCGACGATGAATTGGTCGTGGGCCTAGTTATATATAAAATGGGCTCTAAGCGACAAAGAGTTGAAATATGTTAAGTTCGGGTTTCTAATCAATTCTGTCTTACCCCATGGAATGTTGGAGATCTCATGAAGAGCATGAGGACGACATATGGTGGGTTCTGTTGATTCGAGTTTGGGGACTAGACAAAACAAATCTAGCTACAACCAAGAGAGTCACAATTTCTAGTTTTTGGTTTTGTTGGTATTTCCGATTATAAACCTTTGCTGGATCTAGAACGTAAAAAGTCTGCATTAGTGTGTCGTATCCATTGGGAAATAGTTACGAGGTGAATCCATTTGTTACTTTGTCAAATTTTCGGATATTCCTTTCTTGAAAATATTCATTTGAGTCCTCGGCCTTGTATTCGAAGAAATTTATTTTTAAAACTATTTGAAAAAATAAAATTGGCCTTTGTAAGTTAAATTCGGTTTCGAAAAATGATTTTATAACGACCTAGTTTTATAAAGATATGATTTTTAAGTTTTAATCTATTTGTGTTTAAAAATTATTGGGGCTTTGCGTAATTTTAATAAATATAATCCGATTGTTAGGAAGGAAGGGATTAGAAATGGCATGGAATATTCCATTAAACTTAAGAATAATAAATATCCATTCCTCATGGTTTTTAGCATTCCTTTCTTTTCTATATATATTGGACGATTTATTGGAATTATCATGATTAATCCTTAAGATTTTAAAGTTCCAACATTCTTGAACACGAAAAGGTTTTTCAGTTTGTAATTTGAATTGGAATATAAATAATAAAAGTAATAATAATAAATTGGATTTATAAATACGAAACCTTTAGTTTATAATAAGTTCTATTTTTGAAAAGTTTTAAATTTTCCTTCGAAAAAGGCTAAGGAAAATCCTTAGCCTGGATTTTTGGAGTATTTGATTTCGAATCGTTTAGTTTTAGGTCAACTAGTTAAGCGGAAATCCATTTTAATTTTATTTCGGATTTCTAAGTGATTTCCTGTTTAAAGTTCATTTGTTCGGTGGTCACAACCTTTTGGAGGTAGGGAAAAGGCATTGGAAAAAAAATCTTAACTCGGAGAGTGGTGGAAGTCGATACGAGAATTTGGTTGGGGTCGGAAGTTGTTTCGATGTAATAGGAATTTTATTATAATTATTATATAATTTATTCGGGCCATTGGGCCAAGGTTCATATCGCGCTCTTTAGGGGGCAAGCGGTCGACCGACGGTCGACCGCCCTTCATGGGCAAGGTCGACCGCTCCCCCTAGAGGGAGGCGGCCTGTGCCTAACCCAATTTGGCTGAAATGATATATATATATATATATATATATATATATATATATATATATATATATCCACCAATGTCTCCATCCCAAAACCCCATTTTTCACCAAACCCAAACCCTCCTCAATTTCCAAGCTCCAATCCGAGCAACCTCCGCTCTATTTCGTCCCTAATTACTCCCAAAATCCTTCTCGTACAAATCTCTACCTGATTCTACTCCAGATTTGTAATTTCGTTCGCCCAATTTGTCGATTCCTCCATGGCACCTCCTTGTAATATTGCCACTCAACACCTCGGCCTCACACCTCTGGAAGTCGCATGGTTAGACCGCGATGAGGAGAAGATTGAGTGCTAATAGGCCACGGCCAATTATGATTTTCATGTTGGTCGATTGGTGAAGTTCGCTGATTTTGTTGCTTTTGGTTTGGAGGAACTTTTTATCGTTGTAGGCCTGGTACCGATCCTGCGCTTCGACACCTTTGAGCATGACCTATATCTGCGTTGTGTCCATCTGTTTAATGCCTAGATAGAGGCTGACATCAATGACGAGTCTTGCTTCATCCGGTTTGAGGTTATGGGCACCCATATCGAGTTCATCGATGATGACTTAGCTCAGATTTTGGGTATCTCGGCAATCAGAGCCGAGCTTGATGCTATCAAGATGGAAGACCTCCAGATTCTTTAGCATATCTTTCTTAAGGCCCCCAGAGCCTTGGCCACCGCTAACATGCGACCCATCGCCCATGTAGTTCTGCGCATCTTACAACACACATCATCCCAAAGATGGGAAGCTTCGAGGAGATTTATCCTTTTGTTCGCCGCGCAAATTATGATATTCTTGGCGATATAGCCATCAATGGGCGCGCGTGCTTATGATTCATCTTCCTGAGCCCTTCATCGACACCCCGCGGAGCCATTTCCCGATAGTCGTATTCTCACCCGTGTCTTTCGACACTTCCAGGTGAGACTTTTTGGAGACACAGCAGCCTGGCCAGGAGAACCCAGAGCTCGCCGCCCTTTGCAACATCCAGGCCCAGCTCCGAGAGGTCCGTGAGAAGCAGCGTCGTCAAGCACATGAGATTGGTTGCATCTCGGCCATAATACATTCCTGGCGCGGACGTGGTAATGGATCGGGCTCCAACCGCGCAGCTCGACTATCCTACAACGGGTAGTCATTGTTAGTTTATGCCTTGTGCATGTTGTATTTTGTATCGTGTGTTGCTCTTTCCATCATTTCTTTTATCTCTATTGATGTAATGTTTGTAACTGCTAGTGTTGTATGAATTACACAACTTGGTTAATGAGATTTCTATGTTTGGAAACATTTGTGTTGTTCACACATATTTATTTGAATGAAATCTCATTTTCTTATCTAAAACTAACATTTATCTTAGAGTTGGAAAGAATAGAATTTTGTAGTGGATAAATTTCTAGCAAAAGACCGGTTTTGTGTTGCTTTCGTCACGGTATAAATAAATAAATCATCGTTCCTTGTTAAGCTAAGTTTTAGGATATTTATGCGACTGGCTTCCTTTTTCGGCAACATGTGACTTGAATCGTTAAATACATTTTTAAAATCTTTGGAAAACGATGTTTGAAAAAAAAAATCATTTTTAATTTTTACTGAATTACTTTCTTTTATTTCGGTTCGCGCAAAAATGCAAAATTTGGATATAGTAATTTATGCATATTTAAACATATGTTTTACATTAAAATGGATGGTTTGAACGGCACAAAGCGCATGTTACCGAAATTTTGATTTTTCATACGAATCTCATATGAAAAGTGAAACGGTATTGAAAATAAATTTTCAAAATAAACATAAGAAGTTTTCAAGCGAAAATTTATTTTTATGAAAAAATTCGATTTTTGGTCACGTGAATAGCGTAAGGAAGATGTTTGGACGGTTAATGTGTGCGTTTTAACGGCGCAGCAGGACTGACAATACAATAAAACGATAACGACAACAAGGAAGGTGTTCTAGCCTTGGAAACGTTGTTTCCATACCTTGTCAACAATGCGCGCGAGCTATTAATTAACTCGTTTTACATTTTAGAGTTTGTCTTAAACCACTTTTACAATTTACAGATGGAAATTTTTAGAGTACTTTGGGTAACTAAGGTGAAATTTTCACTGTAAGGTGGGAAATGGAATATTATAAGCGAAAGAAACATTAAAATTCTTCGTTTTGATTTTCTTTTTTCGGTTTAGGAGAAATTAAATAGGAGACGATTAGATGCGTCGACGTTTTGGATGGTAGGGTTTGGATGCAAAATTGGTTGTTTCACACTTTTATTCATAATCGTGTGAGGGTTATGGATGAAAAAGGATTTTTGAAATTCGCATTCATATGGAACTGCTAGTATATTTAGGATGTTTTGCATCATGTTTTAAAAAGTATTTTAAAATTTTCAATGCATACATATAGAGGGCTCAATTTAGAATCATCCACTACATCATATATGCTAATTAAACTGTGTTTTTAGCCGTATCTAAAGCTCTTAAACACGACAAAAAGCCGTATCAAAAAATGGCTTGTTAAATTTTTAGATACGGCTATAAACTGTATCTCACTAGTGATAACATACGGCTTACAGCCGTATCTAAATTGTATTCAGACATGGTCTTTGACCGTATCTAATTATATATATGTGTGTGTGCATGTGTATATATATATATACATGCTTATATATATATATATATATATAAAAACAAAAATTGTAGCACATATTTTTCATAACACAGCATATATAATACAATTTATACACAAGAATAACACAGTATAATATATATATATATATATATATATATATATATATATATATATATATATATCAAAGCATCACAAGATTTTTCATAACACGAACACAATGTATAACATACAAACATATACAAAGGTAACTATCAAAGATTTTCATAACAGTACAAAATAACAAAAAAAAGGTAAAAAAATATGATCAGCCTGATATAACTCCAGTCGAGGCCGGGAAGATTGAGCATACGTGTTGATCATGCCGATGAAATCCATGTTTTTGTTGTAAATCAAAGCAGTATGAGAATAAGCTAGCTCATGATGTTGATAAAGTTTATTTTTCATTCTCAAAAATCTCCGCAAACATGATTTTCACGTAATGACTCACTAATTCGCTCTAAAAGTATTAAACCACAAACTTATTATAATCCTTCTTGTCACTTGGCTGCAATGTAAATATAACATTTCTATAGCCTTGCCCTTTCTATTATATCTTCCTTATCTAATGTAGTGTATCCGAGATGAGGGGGATGTGAAAAAGCGAGATATTACCTGAAGTTTACATCAAATGCTCTGATTTTTCCTACTAAGTATCATGACAAAAATCCCAATCCAGCAAACCCTGCACAATTATTGTTTTACTGCATAGTTATAACCTATACGGTTCAAAACACTAACATCTTCTCATATTACATGAGGGTTGTACCATGACAAAATTACCTGAATAAAAATGTTATTGAAATAGACATCACCAACAAAATGACCATATTGATCGCTACCATAGATATTAACCTTGAGCCTCCTTCCTTCCACTAATTTTACCAATTCCTCCTTCGACTCCTTCCCATATGGCATTGCACTCTCAACTCATCACCCCACAGGTTCAACAAAAAGCCATATAAAGCATAAGTAATAAGTAAGAGTGATCTAATAAGCATGCCTATATCCTAGCATCATTACTACATGAATGGCAGTATCTCATTAAGCATCGAACTAGAAACCTCTGTAAGTATGTTGAGATATGAACAAGTAAAAAATCAAAAGCTAGAGTGACACATTAAGAGATATGAACAAGTAAAAAGAATTACCTGAATGTAACGATACAAATTAAGAATAAGTTGATCTTTTTCATGACTCATACCATTTCTGAAGTGTATTACACCAAAGTCCACAATCTTCATATTACTTATGATATTGATAAGGCAAGAGTTGAATAGCATAAAATTTAAGAATCTTCCCAATTTCTATGCTATTCTACTCAATTGCCTCATCGATATCATTTAGACCTTATACCACAGTGACAACATCTATATTTCACTTCAGTCAAGCCTGTAATTAGAATTATAGAGTAAACCTCATCATTGGCTCCACATGTAGAACATTAAGAGGATGAATTTGGAAAACCAAACTTTGAGCTAGTTAGATCATTGGCGTCGTTTACATTTACAGTGGCTATTGTGATGTAAGGTCCCCTTGAGAAGCCTGTTTGTCAAATCAAATTCCACTTTATAGCCGAATTAGGTAAAGCACGACTACTTATAATTATACCTGGGACTTTGATGAAGGTTGATTAGCACATTGGAATGATGCCAATGATCTAACTAGTGCAAAGCTGGAGACACAAATTGAATCATAATCTTCGGATCACAAGGTTTGTCGTGTTTCTATTGAAGGAGAGGTTTGTTCATCTCTGTCGGAGGAGGAGATTCCAGAGAAAGGTGGAGACACGATTTGGTGACCGGAAACCCTAATTTAGGTTTTCGGTCACCATTAAAGCAAAACAAAAGGAAAAAGGAGCGGCCAAAATTTTTATTCGGAGTGCCTTATGGGATGCACATTATGATACACATTAGACTTGGCTAAAGGCCGTGTCAAATTAACTAATCCGGAGCTTCCTCAATGGAAACTCAAATGTAGTTTGATACGGATCTAAGCACTATCAAATATGATACGGCTATAACCCGTATTTTATCTCAGCAACGTTGTGTGCCAAATTGGTTGTTATGGTGTCGTGATCTTGCATACATGTTTTATGGTTGAATTGCATTATGTACACCGTGCACACATGCACATGGTTGCAAAGCGAATGTGCACAAATTGGTTGTGTAGGATAGGGCAGCAGGTGTTGGAATTTCGGGATGAAATTCCTTTTTAACAGGGAAGAATGTAACATCCCGGAATTTTTGACAATAGAAATAAATTATTAGAATCTCAAAAATAGGAATATCTACAAACGATGGAATTTGACCATGAATCTTAAACCAATGCATCCGTCTCGGAATTTTGATCAACTTTCATCTTTGGAGTTTCGCGAATGGAGCCCGTATGAAAAAGTTACGGATGAAATACAAAAATGGACGGAAATAAATAAATAGAATATATTTCCTTCTTTAACCCGCCTTTCGGGAGAAGACGGTCGACCGCTCCTAGGAGGGCGTCAACCACTTCGGGCATGTAGTGCCCAGTGATGGCTAGGTTTTGAAGGGTGTTTTCGTTATATTATATAACGTAAATAGATGGATGTTTATTTAAATAAATCTAACGGTTCATGGTCAATTGCACTCCTATAAATAAAGGGGTAAAGCCTCATTCTTTACCACACAAATATGTAGGCAGCAACGAAGCTCTACCATTTCCCTTTCTCTTCAAATCAATTTTTTAATCAAAATATATACATTCTTATAATAAATCAAATATAAACTATTCGGATTTGAAAGGGATTATCATATTTAAATGGAAAAGGGTAAGAATTGACGTCTAAGCAAATCTTCATCAGATTCGCCCTTCTTTTCCTATTTTCTTGCAAAGCTACAGATCATAAATTATCTCCTTTTCAGATTAATTGTAGATCTGTAAGAATTTGGGGATTGTAGGCCTAAAATATTATTCACATTTCAGATTTGGATGCTTTCA
The DNA here is from genome assembly GCA_030737875.1 of Allium sativum. Lineage (NCBI taxonomy): Eukaryota > Viridiplantae > Streptophyta > Magnoliopsida > Asparagales > Amaryllidaceae > Allium > Allium sativum. The sequence continues at coordinate 468,904,061 of CM060913.1, read as the reverse complement.
GGTGAGTGGTAAATTTATATACAAAATTATAATAGCCTATTTATCTCGTTTGAATTAGATCTCAAAATATATGTCTAATATCACCAGATCAGTTTATAATATTGTTGAATTTGAAATGACACCTATCAGATTTTCTTATAAATATTGTCAAAACTTGAAAGTATTGAATTGTGGTTATGAATAATATTATTAAAGGCTTATTTAATTGTTTATACATACTGTAACGACCCGCATTCTACGCATCATAGGATCGTAGAATATTTATTTCTTTCACATACGAAGTCGTATGGTCATGTAACTTTGGGGGACGACTATTGGGGTCATTTCCCATGTTCATGATTTTTCCCGATTTTTAAATGACCATTTTACCCCTAGTTGGCACTGTTTTGGCCATAACTTTTGACTGGAAAGGAATTTTGACCTGAAACCACTTCCATTGGCTCCGGATGATGGTTTCTCTTTCCGTAGAGTGGTCACATTAGCCAAACGGACTCACCGTTTGGGAGATATGGCTGAAACAAGTTTCAGATGGTGAAAAACAGCTTAATTGGGCTTAACCGGGTGATTAACAGCTAGGCCCAAAGGGGAATTTCGGGTTTAGGAGTATATAGGGGCTGATTAGGGTTAGAAAACATTTCTTTAGACATTTTCCAGCCGCCACTTTCATTCCCCTTAACCTAGCCATGGCCTCCACTCTCTAAATCTCTCTAAAACACCCAAAATCACTCCCTAATCAAGGATTAAGGCTTAGAGACATCAAATCAAGGAGGATTAACACAAGGACCGAGGTAGAGCTGCTGTTATATATTGGAATTCGAGCAAATCAGAGGTTCACTTCAGATTTGGAAGTTTTATTGTGGCAAAGGTGAGTGATAGCATCGTTTTGACACTAATTACAGTTAATTAAGGGTAATTAGTGAAGATTAGCGAATTTATACGTAAATAAATTCTGGAAAAATTCTTAAAATTCTAAAATAATGTTTTAAGGCTCTGTTAGAAATTTGGGTTAATTTCGATGTGTTTTGATAATCGTATGCTTAAACATGATTAAGAGGGATTATAGGAAAATGTGAGGTTTTGGTCACTTTTGATCCATTTTGATTCATTTAAATTGTTGTTTGTTGCTTGTGGTTGTTGTTATATGTTGCTATGACTCTTTGGTATGCTTTGTGATTGATTCCAATAGTTAGATTGGTCGAAAACGCCGTCGAGAGGCGTATAAACAGTTGCTGGAAAGTTGCAGAAAACTGCAGGGTATCTAACCGGATCGGATCGGATAAGGGAGACCCGAACCGAACCGATGTAAGGACTCCGACCCGATCCGCTGAAAGATGGTGAGCACAAATCGATGGAAGCTATACTACCCGAACCCCCTCCACGAGATGATGACCAAAGGAGATCTTGAATCGTAGCACCACGCCACGATCCGACCCGCTTGCACGATCCGAATCCCTCGTGACCAGAAAGTGCGACCCGAACCAGTGATGGCAATGCGACTTGGAGACTCCGACCCGACCCGTGTAGTCACTTTCGAACCGAACCGAGCACCACGAGACGACCCGAACCGGAGTTATGCACTGGAGGGGGCCGCCACGACCTGAGGATCACGATCCGATGGAGATGGGGAACTTGAACCGACCCGACCTGGGGAAGCTCAACACGACCGGTCCGAACCAGAATGGTGCGATCCGACCCGGACTGAAGAGCTGATGGCACGACCAGTGGACACGATCCGATCTGAAGCAAGAGGAGGAGACCCGAACCGATCCGGTGATGACTGAAACCCGAGATGCAAAGGAAGCCCAAATGAGAAGTTAGAGCTCAAGATTCAGATGGGAATCAACGAGTTCGCTTCATGGTTGGGTTTTGCTGCGGGACGCGTGCCAAGGGGTTGTCGACGTCTATAGCTTTGGACCACTATGGTAGGAGGTACGAAGGCGGATTCAGGGCCATTATGGCATCGGTAGAACCAAGGGCTACAACCAATGAAGTGAGTCATTGAAATGTTTGGTCATGACTCTATATGTTTAGCTTGGTCATAGCAGGGTTTCTACAAGACGGGATTCGTCGTTACCTCAATTTTGTCTAGTGTTCCAAAGCGGTAGATGTCGTATGCTTTACGCACCGAGTGAGAGATGTGAGGATGGTTGCTATGGATGGTTTGTTTGCTATCATTATGACATACACACCCCAACCCCGTATTCTTACACTATTCATTATGGCACCTTGGAGTATTGTACGGTATGTGGTACTAACTCTTTGGTTGCAGGTCCAGGTTCAGGTATGGTTTAGTATACCTGTTATTACTCTGTTTAGATGCTTATCGCTCATACCAGGCTTTATGTCTGACCCAGAGTTTTATGTCTCCTCTTATTACTCTGGGTGCTCACACGAGCAGACTAGAGACAGGTTAGCTGGTGATGCACGGGTAGATGATCCGGAGACGAGCAGGAGGCTTCCACGTAATATATATAGTATTCTCCCTGTGTTGTTGAAGATCACTGCTTGGGCATTGGTGGTGCATCTTCTACTTTAGTTTTCTTTTGTTAGAGACAGTAAATTTGGAAAGTTGTAATAAGCTATATTTGGATTTCCGCTGCTCTGGTGTTGACATTGATTATTAGTTATCAGCTTATGCACTGTCTCGCCTGTTTTATGTCAAGTATGTTATTATTATATTTTATCCCATGCGCTGTGAGACATTCTACAGGTTCCTTGATTAGTTCATTCCCTTCTTTCTTTCTTCTGACGACCGTCCCGTGCTAGTCGGGCATGTGTACAGCGCACTTTCGGAGGAAATGCAGGCTGGTGCGGGGCGGGCCGTCACACTTGGTATCAGAGCTCTAGGTTGCGTAGTTAACCTAGGGAAGTTATCAGGGAGAGATAATATACGTATACGAGAGAGCGTATTTGTGGTTATTTTGGTTTTCAAAAGCTATATATATACTATTAGTAGTATAAGAATGAAGTCGTACTGCACTAGCACCACTATGGAGTCGTTAATCGTTTCCTTTTTCAGATTGACGATGAGCCGATATACTAGAGGTGCTGGTAGGGGAGCCAATAATGGGAATGCTGCTGACATGAGGACGATGTTTACTGACCTCATGAGAGAGATGCTTAGAGATGTACAGAGGGCAGCTCCCAATGGTGGAAATGGTGGTGGTCCAATAGTGCAGGCGCCAAGAGTCGACTTCGCCAAGTTGAATAAGGATTATACCAGTCTTGGTGGGAAGTCATTCCACGGAACGGAGTCGGCTACGGATGTTCAGGATTGGTTGGATAGTTGCGAACGTATCTTCGAGGATTTGGGTATCGAGGATGCGATGAAGAGAAAGCTGGCGTCCCGTCAGTTGCAAGGGCGGGCAATGAATTGGTGGAATGCTATAAAGGCAGCCACTCCCGAAGATCAGATTACTTGGGAGCAGTTTAAAGCTCGCTTTAGCGAGAAGTTCATTCCAGCTGCTCAGAAGTCAGTGCTGTTTAAGAAATTCTTGGAGCTCAAGCAGAATGGCAGAGCTGTCTCGGAGTACATTGCTGAATTCGACACTTTGTCAAAGTATGGGTTATCTCTTATTGATACTGCCGAGAAGAAGAATGAGAAATTCATAACTGGGTTAGATCAGTACTTAGGGGAAAGGCTTATTAACCACATCGATGAGACGTTTGAGTCGATTGTGGGGAAAGCATTAAGATCAGAGAGTCTCTACCCTAAGCCGAAGACTGAGGTTGCATCTGCAGAAGAGCCAAAACCACAAGTAAGTGGTGGAGGCAAGGGTGGTTCCCAGAATAAAAGAAAGCAGAGTCAGACTAAGGATGGTCAGAAGAAAAAGAATAAGCAAGATGTTGAGTGCTTCAGCTGTGGTAAGAAGGGCCATTATGCTAGTAATTGTCGGGCCAAGCCAGCGGATAGGAAGTGCTTCAACTGTGGCCAAATGGGACATCACAAGGACAAGTGTCCACAGCCCCCTAAGGAAAAGCAAATGGTGAAAGCCTACGCTCTTAATGCTATTCATTCTTCGTCGAATGCCCCAACAGCGGCGGAGAAGGGAAAGAATGTCGTCATTCAAGGTATGCTTTCTGTTTATGGTGTTCCTGTTAGAGTTTTGTTTGATACCGGAGCTTCCAGTTCTTTCATATCTAGTGACCTGGTAGATAGGGTGGGATTGGAGCCCGAGATTGTCGATAGACCTTTAGTAGTGACGAACCCGATTGGTGGTTCGACTAGCCTTAGCATGATTTGTCGTAATGTGGTCTTATCGAGTCATGGATGCATGTTTGTTTGTGATTGCTTTGTTTTGGGCTTTACTGGGTTTGGCATTATTTTGGGAGTAGATTGGCTCCAAAGATACGGGGTGGTGGTAGACTGTGAGGGCTTTTTGGTGACAGCTAGAGCGGATGATGGGCGGAGGATAGTGTTTGGTGGTCTACCCAGTAAGGGGGTATTGGCTAGTTTTCTAAACTCCCTTGACATTCCGCATAGTGAGTTGTCAGGTTTGCCCGTGGTTGGCCAGTATCCGGATGTTTTCGAAGAAGTGACCGGACTTCCACCACACCGAGAGATCGAGTTCCGTATTGATTTGGTAAAAGATGCCAGGCCTATAGTGATGCCACTTCGTCGTATGGCACCAAGAGAGCAGCGAGAGCTCGAGGTGCAAGTCAGCGATCTTTTGAAGAAGGGATTTATCAGAAGGAGTGTTTCTGAATGGGGAGCACTAGTTGTGTTTGCTACCAAGGCGGATGGTTCCCTTCGTTTGTGTGTAGACTACCGCGAGTTGAATAAAGTGACAAGGAAGAACAAGTATCCTCTACCGCGGATAGATGATTTGTTCGATCAGTTGAGTGGCGCGAGAATATTTTCTCAGTTGGATCTCGCGACAGGTTTTCATCAGCTTAGAGTGGAAGCTGAGAGTATAGCTAGAACGACATTTCGGACGCCGTCTGGATTTTATGAGTGGTTGGTCATGCCATTCGGGCTGACCAATGCCCCAGCATATTTTGTGGATCTTATGAATAGGGTATTCAGAGATCAGTTGAATAAGTGTGTCCTTGTGTTCGTTGATGATATTTTGGTCTATTCGAGGACAGAGGAAGAACACAAGGAACATTTAAGAATAGTGATGGAGGTGTTGAGAAAACACCAATTGAAAGCAAAGTTTTCGAAGTGTCACTTCTGGAAGAGGGAAGTGAGGTTCTTGGGCCATGTTGTATCAAAGAATGGTATTGCCGTGGACCCGGCAAAGGTGGCTACGGTACAGGATTGGCCTACGCCCAAGAATGCAACAGATGTAAGAAGTTTCTTGGGGTTAGCGGGATATTATCGTAAGTTTATCCAAGGTTTCTCCAAGATAGCAGCACCATTGACCCAGTTGACCAAGAAGAATCAAGCTTTTGTCTGGGATGAAAGGTGCGAGGATGCATTTAAAAGTCTAAAGGACAAGTTGACAAGCGCACCAGTGTTAGTCATTCCTAAAGGGGATGAAGAGATGACGGTATACACGGATGCCTGTGGTACCGGACTGGGTGCTGTATTGATGCAAGGCGGTAGGGTTATAGCTTACGCAAGTCGGCAATTGAAACCGCACGAGAGAAGATACCCTACCCATGATTTAGAATTGGCAGCGATCGTGTTCGTGTTAAAGATGTGGAGACACTATCTCTTGGGAGAAAGATTTGAGCTGTTTACAGATCATAAGTCGTTAAAGTATCTCTTCTCTCAGAAAGATCTGAATCTCCGTCAGCAGAGATGGTTAGAGTTCTTAGCTTCCTATGATTTTGACATCGCATACACACCGGGAAAGGGCAATGCGGTGGCTGATGCATTGAGTAGAAGACATGCCAGCTTAGGGGCTATGTTCCTTGAATGGAAGCAACTGGAGTTTATCGCGGGGTTTGATTTCAGACCAAAGTGCGAATTGGATCCAGAAATGTTAGCAAGTTTGACGATCAGACCCACTTTGATTGAGCGGATTGGCTCTAGTCAGAGGGACGATCCTAATGTATTGGAAATCATCTCCAAATTAGAGATGGATATCGATGAGGAGATGAGCAAGTATGGGCTTGATCGAGATGGATGGCTTAGAAAGAATGGAAAGCTTGTTGTACCCAATGTCAATGGATTGAGAGATGAAGTGCTTAAAGAATGTCATCACTCAAAGTTGACTATACATCCCGGTGGTAATAAAATGTATAGAGACATGAAACAGACTTACTACTGGGAAGGAATGAAAAGAGACGTTGGGAAGTTTATATCCAAATGCATGAATTGTCAGCTAGTTAAAGCCGAGCAAAAGAAGCCTAGTGGTTTGTTACAGCCATTAGAAATTCCCGAATGGAAATGGGAGCAAGTCTCGATGGATTTCATCGATGGTTTACCAAGGACTAGATCGGGACATGATAGCATTTGGGTGATTGTGGACCGATTGACCAAAAGTGCAAGATTTATACCAGTCAGATCGACCAGAACGGCAGCTAAGTTAGCAGAATTGTATATGAAGTGGGTAGTGAGATTCCATGGAGTACCTAAAAGCATTGTGAGTGAACGAGACCCGTTGTTCACTAGTGGGTTTTGGAAGAGCTTACAAGAGGCTCTAGGGTCAGAGTTACATCTCAGTACCGCATATCATCCTCAGACCGACGGTCAGACGGAGAGGGTGAACCGTATTTTGGAAGATCTCTTGAGAGCATGTATATTGGATTTTGGTGGATCGTGGGATGACCATTTGCATCTAGTAGAGTTTGCATATAATAATAGCTACCAATCCAGTATCGGTATGGCTCCGTTTGAAGCTTTATACGGAAGACCGTGTAACTCACCATCATGTTGGATAGAGACTGGCGAGAAGTTTATGCTTGGACCAGATGTGGTGAGGGAAACTTCATATAAGATTAAGATCATTCAACAACGAATGAAGGCTGCCCAAGATAGGCAGAAGATTTATGCTGATAAGAGGAGAAGAGACTTAAAATTCTCCATTGGCGACTTGGTGTTTGTCAAGATTTCTCCGTTGAAGAGCGTAATACGATTTGGTAGGAGAGGCAAGTTGGCACCAAGATTTGTTGGCCCATTCCCTGTTCTTGAACTAGTCGGGAATTTAGCATATAGAATTGACTTACCGGAGAAGATGGCGGGAGTTCACAACGTATTTCATGTTTCCCAACTAAGGAAGTTCGTTCACGACTCAGATATGACTATTTCACCTGATCAGTTAGAGGACTTCGAAGTAGAACCCGAGGCGGTTGGGAACCGCAAGCCGGCCCGTATTGTCGAGCACGACATGAAGCAACTTCGAAGGAAGGCGGTGAAGTTAGTCAAGGTTCAGTGGGGCGAGGACGAGAATGATTGTACTTGGGAGACAGAGGAGAACATTAGGAAGTCACACCCAGAACTCTTTGCCTGGTAAGATTTTGACTTCGATTTAGTTTTCCGCATGCTAGGATAGGCTTGTTCGCTTGTTTTGCATGATTGATTGTTGTATGTGGTTGTTAGGCATGCGGGATCCTTTGTATGTTTTGGGTTAAGGAATTTCGGGGGCGAAATTTCTTAAGGGGGGGAGAGTGTAACGACCCGCATTCTACGCATCATAGGATCGTAGAATATTTATTTCTTTCACATACGAAGTCGTATGGTCATGTAACTTTGGGGTACGACTATTGGGGTCATTTCCCATGTTCATGATTTTTCCCGATTTTTAAATGACCATTTTACCCCTAGTTGGCACTGTTTAGGCCATAACTTTTGACTGGAAAGGAATTTTGACCTGAAACCACTTCCATTGGCTCCGGATGATGGTTTCTCTTTCCGTAGAGTGGTCACATTAGCCAAACGGACTCACCGTTTGGGAAATATGGCTGAAACAAGTTTCAGATGGTGAAAAACAGCTTAATTGGGCTTAACCGGGTGATTAACAGCTAGGCCCAAAGCGGAATTTCGGGTTTAGGAGTATATAGGGGATGATTAGGGTTAGAAAACATTTCTTTAGACATTTTCCAGCCGCCACTTTCATTCCCCTTAACCTAGCCATGGCCTCCACTCTCTAAATCTCTCTAAAACACCCAAAATCACTCCCTAATCAAGGATTAAGGCTTAGAGGCATCAAATCAAGGAGGATTAACACAAGGACCGAGGTAGAGCTGCTGTTATATATTGGAATTCGAGCAAATCAGAGGTTCACTTCAGATTTGGAAGTTTTATTGTGGCAAAGGTGAGTGATAGCATCGTTTTGACACTAATTACAGTTAATTAAGGGTAATTAGTGAAGATTAGCGAATTTATATGTAAATAAATTCTGGAAAAATTCTTAAAATTCTAAAATAATGTTTTAAGGCTCTGTTAGAAATTTGGGTTAATTTCGATGTGTTTTGCTAATCGTATGCTTAAACATGATTAAGAGGGATTATAGGAAAATGTGAGGTTTTGGCCACTTTTGATCCATTTTGATTCATTTAAATTGTTGTTTGTTGCTTGTGGTTGCTGTTATATGTTGCTATGACTCTTTGGTATGCTTTGTGATTGATTCCAATAGTTAGATTGGTTGAAAACGCCGTCGAGAGGCGTATAAACAGTTGCTGGAAAGTTGCAGAAAACTGCAGGGTATCTAACCGGATCGGATCGGATAAGGGAGACCCGAACCGAACCGATGTAAGGACTCCGACCCGATCCGCTGAAAGATGGTGAGCACGAATCGATGGAAGCTATACTACCCGAACCCCCTCCACGAGATGATGACCAAAGGAGATCTTGAATCGTAGCACCACGCCACGATCCGACCCGCTTGCACGATCCGAATCCCTCGTGACCAGAAAGTGCAACCCGAACCAGTGATGGCGATGCGACTTGGAGACTCCGACCCGACCCGTGTAGTCACTTTCGAACCGAACCGAGCACCACGAGACGACCCGAACCGGAGTTATGCACTGGAGGGGGCCGCCACGACCTGAGGATCACGATCCGATGGAGATGGGGAACTTGAACCGACCCGACCTGGGGAAGCTCAACACGACCGGTCCGAACCAGAATGGTGCGATCCGACCCGTACTGAAGAGCTGATGGCACGACCAGTGGACACGATCCGATCTGAAGCAAGAGGAGGAGACCCGAACCGATCCGGTGATGACTGAAACCCGAGATGCAAAGGAAGCCCAAATGAGAAGTTAGAGCTCAAGATTCAGATGGGAATCAACGAGTTCGCTTCATGGTTGGGTTTTGCTGCGGGACGCGTGCCAAGGGGTTGTCGACGTCTATAGCTTTGGACCACTATGGTAGGAGGTACGAAGGCGGATTCAGGGCCATTATGGCATCGGTAGAACCAAGGGCTACAACCAATGAAGTGAGTCATTGAAATGTTTGGTCATGACTCTATATGTTTAGCTTGGTCATAGCAGGGTTTCTACAAGACGGGATTCGTCGTTACCTCAATTTGTCTAGTGTTCCAAAGCGGTAGATGTCGTATGCTTTACGCACCGAGTGAGAGATGTGAGGATGGTTGCTATGGATGGTTTGTTTGCTATCATTATGACATACACACCCCAACCCCGTATTCTTACACTATTCATTATGGCACCTTGGAGTATTGTACGGTATGTGGTACTAACTCTTTGGTTGCAGGTCCAGGTTCAGGTATGGTTTAGCATACCTGTTATTACTCTGTTTAGATGCTTATCGCTCATACCAGGCTTTATGTCTGACCCAGAGTTTTATGTCTCCTCTTATTACTCTGGGTGCTCACACGAGCAGACTAGAGACAAGTTAGCTGGTGATGCACGGGTAGATGATCCGGAGACGAGCAGGAGGCTTCCACGTAATATATATAGTATTCTCCCTGTGTTGTTGAAGATCACTGCTTGGGCATTGGTGGTGCATCTTCTACTTTAGTTTTCTTTTGTTAGAGACAGTAAATTTGGAAAGTTGTAATAAGCTGTATTTGGATTTCCGCTGCTCTGGTGTTGACATTGATTATTAGTTATCAGCTTATGCACTGTCTCGCCTGTTTTATGTCAAGTATGTTATTATTATATTTTATCCCATGCGCTGTGAGACATTCTACAGGTTCCTTGATTAGTTCATTCCCTTCTTTCTTTCTTCCGACGACCGTCCCGTGCTAGTCGGGCATGTGTACAGCGCACTTTCGGAGGAAATGCAGGCTGGTGCGGGGCGGGCCGTCACACATACTGCCTACAATTGTGTTGGAAAATATATTGTTGTTGTCGCAAAATATTGTAGATCTGGAAATTAGTCCCATTAAATACTGTTTAGATGTAGTTATATTCCAGATCTCTAGTTTCAGTGTTAATTAATGAGTTATGTAATTTTGATTTAAAAGATATGAACCTGTTTATGTTCAATGTTGTCTGGTTTTTTGCTTAGTTGTGGTAAATATGTCGTTTTCCTCTTTTGAACAAAAAGACATTATTTTGAAACCCACAAGAAGTATGACAAAAGATTAAAAAAGGGAAAAAATTGTGAAAATTTACGTATAAATATAAATATACATATTTGTGCGTAGTTTGCGTCAACTATTCCAAAAAATATATAAACATATATATTTCTTGTGGTTTGAAATATGTCTATTCCAATAATCAGACATAATTTACAATAATTATAGCTAACAGTCTTTTTGCAAGATTTGGAACCCTATGGCAAGATTGAATACAAAAAGAAGTGTTTATTTATTGATGAAACCAAAATATTAAATTACCGATAACGATAATGTAGGAAGATAACTACGTTAACCGTGCAGAAATAAATATAAATATATATACATTATCCGTCTGAATCCACGTAACGATAAAATATACATCATATTGAATGTTTGAACGATATTCATTTATGGAATCATACATGTAAATGTAATCCATATTAAATTATTGTATTTTTAGTGACCCTTGTAGAAATTAATGTGGTCATTTTATATAAATAGTACCACAAATAAATAAATAACTATTGTAACCAATGTTGATTTGGGGAAAGTAAAGCATAATAAGGGAATTAAATCTAACGGTTACAATTCCAAAGATTTATTAGGAATAATGTTGTAAGCCCCAATTAGGGAATTTAATTTGTAGTCGCATTAAGACACGAGGTTAAGCTCAACTTATGGTAAAAGCATGTCCAGAACCAATCCGCGTATCCAACATCCACAAGTGGTCAGGTTAATGTGAGAGGTCTGGTGCATATATATATATATATATAATAGACAACAAATAAATAATTAAAAATTAGCACTATCTATTGGGGTACAACAATTAGATATTTCGGGACTGATAAGATAAGGATATCCATTGATAATTAATGTTTTAGGAAAATTGTGGTCATTCAGCTCGAAAACGACATTAATTTTAATTAATGGTGATAAAAGGAAATTAAAGATTAATCGTTGCCTTAGGGAAATTTGACTGTTATGGTTATAAAACGAAATAAACATATGAACAAAAATAAACGAAATAAAAAAGGGATTAAGGGGTATTGATGGTTGTTTAAATTACTAAGTCCAATTAGGTAAAATAATCAAATAAATATCCTAGAATAAGGAGGATATACCTTTCCTTATTATACAAGTTAGTGTAGAACTTATACTTAAAAGTTAAAATTGGACTTGGTAGGTTAATGATGTGAAAAATTATTAACCATAGGCACCCGTGACAATAATTAACTGTGTGCGTATGGTATTTACGTGACGAGAAACTAAACGAGAACAACTCAATAACGTAGCCCGCTTTATTCCAATAAGGAAGAGCATTACAGGCTAATTGGGTACGAACTTAATAACCTTTGCGTATAGTCCGCTTCCTTGGGTCTTAAGTGGCTTGGGTCAAGAAGTCCACCTGGAAGTAAGTTTTCAAGTTTAGGGGTATTAAATGGTAAGTGTGTGAGGCCTACCCAAACCTGGAAATCTAAAAATGTCAGATATGACTACCAATCCTACAGGAAGTAGTAAGAGACTAAGGAGATTATCAAATGAGATCAGCTAGATGGTAAAGAGAAACACCCTCTCTCACCTTACAACGGGGTATGGGTATGCGTGAATGACGGAAGCCTTAACTAGTAGGGGTAGCCGTTCGGTCAGTTCAGTTGGTTTTGAGGTAAAAAAGTTCAAACCGAATTAGTATCAGAAATTTTCAAAGCGGAACCGAACTGAAATAATTTCCGTTAATTCGGTTAATAACCGATTTACCGAACTTAAAGAATATATTATTGTTCAAATGATTAATTCAACCAAAGGAAAACATAAATTTATGTTTGGAGAAATTTTATTCATTAAATTTTATGTTTACAATAAATTTTGACTTATATTTAACAAATATTTTTGTATTTTACCACTAAATCAATTATCTAAAGTATGACAATAACATAAAATTAGATAATACGGTAAAAGTTTGGTTAAAGCGATAACCAATCAAAATTATTTTACAAACCGAATTCAAATTGATTTAGTTTCAAAACCGAACCAAACCGACCGAAATAAACTAGTTCGGTCGGTTAATTCGGTTCTAATAGAATATTTCTCACCCCTTTAAGTAGTAGGGCCTCGTAGCTAGTGCTCTCTTGTTTATGTTAACGTTGAATAAATCATTATGAAATATTAAGTGACCAACAGGTCTGCTTAGGGTCTTAAGTGATCGGGAGAATCCACCCTATCTATCATTTGATAGTGAAGCGTTAAATAACTTAGAATGTATGTGTAAATATATATATATATATATATATATATATATATAAAGAAACTCCGTAATTAAGAGTCCACTCTCGTTTTAATAACCATCCATGTTCTGGTATAAAGATTTCGTAAATATATGTGTACCGGTATCATATTTTCGATATACTACCGTGGGAAGGGTAGTTAGAGTCGTGCGTAGACATTTACAAGGTTATGTTAGAATCACTAACCTTGATAGGCATACATCTTGGGTTGAACCAAACGGGATACATTTGTGTAGTATAATTTGTGTTGTACATTTCCTGTCCACTAGAATCTTGTTGGTCTGACCCCCTTTTCATTACAACCTCCCAGGCTTTTAGAGAAGGTCAGGTTCTCACAGGTGTTTAGGTTTGGCTTTCGATTCTCATTCTCTCTCACGCTCGGTATTGGCAAAGTGACTTACTTTGAAAAAGGTAGTAACTTGAGTTAATACTAGTCTATCCTATTTTGTTTTCGCTATGAGTTTTTTTATCATACTTTGATTTTGCTTATGCTCATTTGTTCATATGTACCAGATTTACACGCTCCATGTTTGGATGTGTTCAAGTTTCGATTTTTGTTGAAATTTGGGCTTAAAAAAGTGTGGGGTGCTACATATCCCAAGCAAATGAATTGCTTTAGTTTGAGCAAAAATGGAACTAAATGATATAATATAAATCATGAGCGAATAATAGAATCAACGTATATATTTTCCTATGATCCTCTCTTCCTTAGTCGCCTCCATCCTAGTTTGCTTATTATACCTTTATGAGCCATATATGTGGCAATATATATATTTCAAGATGTTTTGTTCGAAGGTGTATTCATCTGGTTTCATATTCCTTGAGCGCTTTTTAGCTTTGTTCCTCTTGCCACTTGCATCTTGATTTCCATTTCTCTGATTATTTGAATTTCTCGCATTGACAGCCATGGTTTTAGGGTTTTCTACTATTTGTTTAATCGCAGCATTACTTCGAGCCACTTCTTTTGACTATCCACTACCCATTTTTTAGCAACCACACCTGCTTCCTCCAGAAACAAGAATTGATTAGCTTTTCGGTGAAATTCCTCCATATTTATTAGTTGCTTCATCCTCGACCATTTTCCAAAATCAGTGTCCACGCGTAGGCCCATAAACAATGCCCTTAATACCTTGCTCTCATTCAGATTATTAACTTTCGTAACTACAGTATCGAACTTATAAGAGAACTCTCATAATGACTTTGAAGGTCCCTAAGAAAGGTTGGATAAGGACATCATGTCATTAGGACAAAAGGTATGGAGACTTAACTATTACAGAAACTTCTTCGCTAATTTCTCAAGATCGACATGGACTTTGGCGAAGTCGAGTAAACCACATTGACATAACTTCATTTAGAAAAAATGGGATACATCTACATAAAAATACATTTGTTTCCTGACATTATCCATGTGTCATCCATACTTAATGTATGGGATTAATAGTCTGTCATGCGATTGCTTTTTTGGCATTATAAATTTATTAGAATTCTCCTCCCTTAGAATGTATGTAACACCCCACACTTTTCTGAACCCAAATTTCGACAAAAATAGAAACTCGAACACATCCAAGCATGGAGCGTATATCTATCACTTGCAAATAAATGAGCACGAGCATAATCATAGTACGATAAGATAACACACATCGGAAACAAAATAGGATAAACTAGTATTAACTCAAGTAACTATCTTTTTAGAGTAAGTTACTTTGCCAATGTTGAGCATGAGAGAGAACGAGAACCGAAAGCTAAACCAAAACACCTGTGAGAACCCGACCTTCTCTAGAAAACATGGGTGGTTGTAATGAGGAGGAGAGTCAGAATAACAAAATTCTGGTGAACAGGAAATGTACAACACAGATTATAATACACAGACGTATCCCGTTTGGTTTTACCCAAGATGTATGCCTATCAAGGTTAGTGATTTTAGCCTAACCAAATAGATATTTACGCAAGACTCTACTTCTCTTCCCAAAGTAGTATTCCCGAAAGTATAATACTGAGATAGAACGTTTACTGTGAAGCCTTTATACTAGAACATAGCTAGTTATTTAATCGTGGGGGGACCCCTAATTATGGATTTTCTATATATATATATATATATATGTGTGTGTGTGTGTGTGTGTGTGTGTGTGTGTGTGTATTTTTGAAAATCGGTTACTTTATGTGTGTGTGTGTATATACATATATGTATATATGTATATATATATATGTATGTATATTCATTCGCTCATCCTTCATTATTTAATGTCTCACTATTAATGATAGATAGGGTGGATTCTCCCTGATAGCTTAAGACCCTAGGTGGGCCTATTGGTCACTTAATATTCCTCAATGATTTATTCAAGGTTAACATAAACTAGAGGGCACTAGCTACGGGGTCCCTGTTAGTTAAGGCTTCCGTCGTTCAAGCATTAACCGATACCCAGTGTAAGGTGAGAGATGGTACTTTATCGCTCGCTATACCATCTAGCTGACCTTATTGGATAATCATCTTAGTAGCTTACTACTTCCCGTAGGATAGGTAGCCATATCTGACGTTTTTAGTTTCCAGGTTTGAGTAGGCCCCGCACACACGCCACTTAAGACCCCTAAATTAAAAAGACCTGTTCCTAGGTGCACTCCTAGACCTGAGCCACTTAAGACCCAAGGAAGCGGACTATACGCGAAGATTATTAAGTTCGTATCCCATTAGCCTTTAATACCTCTTCTTATAAGAATGAAGTGGGTTGCGTTATTGAGTCATTCTCGTTTAGTCTCACTTTATGGAAATACTATATGTACGCGATTAATTATTTCCATGGGTTCCTATAGTTAATAATTTTCACATCATTAACCTACTAAGTCCAATTCTAACTTTTAATTATAAGTTCTAAATTAACTGGTATAAATAAGGAAATTATATCCCCCTTAACCTAGGATATTTATTTGATTAATTTCCCGAGTTGGACTCAGTGCTTAAACCACAATCAATACCCATAAATCCCTTCTATTACATTTATTCCCATTCATACGTTAATTGCCATTTATAACCATAATGGTCATATTTTCATAAGGCAACTGTCAAATCTTTAATCTCCTTTTATTTCCATTGATTATAATTAATGTCATTTATGAGCCTAACGGTCATAATTTTCCTAGGACATTGGTTCACAATGGATATCCTTATCTTATCAGTTTCGAAATATCTATTTGTTGTACCCCAATAGACATTACTAATTTTGCTTATTTATTTATTGTCTGTTACATATATATATATATATGTGTGTGTGTGTGTGTGTGTGTGTGTGTGTATTTGTGCACCAGACCTCTCACATTATGCTGACCACTTGTGGATGCTGTTTGGTTCCTGGCATACTTCTACCACAAGTTGAATTAACCTCGTATCTTAGAACAATTATATTTATGCTCTAAACCCCTCACGTTAAGCTGAACATCTGTGGATACTAGATTTATCGGTCGGTTCCGGGCAGACTTTTACCACAAGTTGAGCCTAACCTCGTGTCCAGATGCATTTTAAATTAAATTTCTCTAATTGGGTTTATAACATTAATCCTAACATATCTTAGGAATTGTAACCATTTTACCTAATTTCCCTATTAAGTTGACTTTCTCCAAATCATCATTGCATACAATGGTTATTTACTTATTTGTTGTCTTATTTATAGCAACCAATCACATTAACGGCTACAATGGTCACCACAAATATATTAATTTAATATGGATTACATTTGCATGTATAATTTCATAATTGAATACCGTTCAAACATTCAATACAATGCATATTTCGTCGTTTACGTAAATTTGGACGGATGATAAATATATTTATATTTATATTTTTGCATGGTCAGCGTATTTATCTTTATTTATTATTATTATTATTATTATTATTTATTGTTAGATATAATATAAAAATTTGGTTTCATTAATAACCAAACCTTCGTTTTTGCATTCAATCTTACCTAAAGGTTCCAAATCTTACAAAAAGACCATTAGTTATAATTATTGCAAATTATGCCTGATAAATGGAACAGACATATTTCAAAATCACAAGAATATATATATATATGTTATGTATATTTTGGAGTACTTAATGCAAACTACGCACAAATATGTACATTTATATTTATACATACATTTGCACAACTTTTCCCTTTTTCAATCTTTTTGTCATATTACTTGTAAATTCAAAATAATGTCCTTTTGTTCAAAAAGAGGAAAACGACATATTTACAACAATTAAATCAAAACCTCAACAATATTGAACATAAATAGGCATGTGTCTTTTTTTTAAATTAAAATCACATAATTCAACATTGCATCTTTTTAATCAAGATTGAATAATTTATCTTTTTAACACTGAAACTAGAGATTTGAAAGAAACCTATACCTAAACAATTTTATTGGGACTAGTTTCCAAATATTCAGTGTTTTATAACAATCACAATACAATTTCCAACATAATTGTAGGCAATATGTATAAACAATTTAAGTAAACCTACAAGTTGTATCAAAATTCACAATTTTCAAGTTTTGACAATATTTAATAATAGATCTGATAGGTGCCAATTCAAATTCAATAATATTATGAACGTATCTGATGATGATAGGCATATATTTTGAGATCTAATTCAAATGAGATAAATAGGCTATTATAACTTTGTATACAAATTTCCCACTCACTTGAAAGCATCCAAATCTGAAATATGAAAAAAAAATTAGGTCTACAATTTCCAAAGTTTTACAGATCTACAATTATTCTAAAAAGGGGATACTTTCAGAACTGTAGATTTGCAAGAAAATAGGAAGAGAGGGGATAATCCGATGTACAACTGCTTTAGATGTCAATTCCCACTCTTTTCCATTGAATATGATAATCCTTTTCAATTCTCTATGATTTATATTTGATTGGTTGTATATGAATGTATTTTTAATTAAGAAATTTGATTGGAAGAAAAAAGGAAATGGCAGAGCTTTGCTGCTGCCTTTAGATTTGGGTGGAAAAGAGTAAGCTCTTACCCCTTTATTTATAGGAGTGGAATTAGCCATGAACCATTAGATTTATTTAAATAAACATCCGTACATTTATATTATATAATATAATGAAATTACCCCTCAAAACCTAGCTGTCATTGGGCAAATTTGGCTCGAAGCGGTCGATCGCTTCAGGCAACGGTGTCGATTTCCCTTGAGCATTTTTTTCCAGTGAAGGCTGGTAATAGAAGGTAAGATATATATATTAGTTAGTTTATTTATTTATTTCCGTCCTTTTTTCGTATTTCGTACGTAACTTTTTCATACGGACTCCAGTTGTGAAACACCAAACATGGAAGTTGACCAAAATATCGGGACGAACGCAACTGTTAAAGTTTCATGGTCAAATTCCATCTTTTGCAGAAATTCCTATTTTTGAAATTTAATATATTGTCAAAATTCTAGGTTGTTACATTCTTCCTCCCTTAAAAGGAATTTCGTCCAGAAATTCAGACACTTAGTTATCCTATCCTACACAACCAATTTATATACATCCACTTTGCAACCATGTGTATATGTGCATGGTGAACATAATGCATTTCATCCATAAAACATGTATGCAAATCGGGCCCTCTATATGTATGCATTTACTTTTTAAAACACTTTTAAAAACATGATGCAAAACATCCTAAATATACCGGCAGTTCTATATGAATGCTAATTTTGAAAATTCTTTTTTTTTCATCCATACCCCTCACACAACTATGAATAGAAGTGTGAAGCAACGAATTTTGCATCCAAAATCTACCATCCAAAATTTACAAAATCTAATCGTTTCCTATTTAATTTCTCCTAAACTGAAAAAAGGAAATCAAAGCAAAGGATTTTAATGTTTCCTCCGCTTATAAATACTCCATTTCCCACACTACAGTGAAATTTTCACCTCGGTTACCCAAAATTAAGGTTGTCAATGGGTCGCGTCAGGTCGAGTTCGGGTCAAATCAAGTCGGGTTCGAGTTGATTATAAACGATTTGGGCCAACCCGTTTATTTAACGGGTCATTTTTCCCCAACCCTAACCCGACCCGTTTATAAACGGGTTGTCCAAACCCGACCCATGTAAACCATTTAACTCATTTAATTAAATGGGTCATGTCAGGTCGTGTCATGCCGGGTTTACTCGTTTGACCCATTGGCAAACATTGCCAACTAGTATAAACAACAAGAGAACCAAATCACCAACAGGTAGCATTATTATACTATCACAAAAAACCAACAAGTTACAAAATCACCAACATGCAACAAGTTACAAAATCACCAACAGGTAGCACATATATAAAGCATGAAATCACTATATCTAAAAATTATTTTTCATGCATAAGAATATATGAGCATATTGCATACATAAAATACTAACAGTATGGAAGAGATACAGTTGTTATAAGTAAAATATAACTAACATCATACAAGATTAAATTAGTAAAATATAACAGTTTACACAAGAATATGTGAGCATACTAATTACAATCGGGATAGGCGGTTCAAAATCGGGTTGGCGGGTCAACCCTAAACCTACCCGTTTACAAACGTGTCAAATTCGGGTTGACCCAAAAATGACTCGCCAACTAAACGGGTTGGGTTAACCCGCTAATTTCCGTGTGGGTTTCGGGTTATGTAGGAAATTGATAGCCCTACCCAAAATACTCCAAGAATTTCCATCTGTAAACTGTAAAGGAGGATTAAACAAGCTCTAAAAAGTAAAACGAGTTAATTAATAACTCGCGTGCATCATTGACAAGGCATGGAAACATCGTTTCTGTGATGACCTGAATTTCCAGTACCTTTTGAGCTAACCAAAACGACACAAGTCCAAACCAAAATGCACTAGAACCCAGATGCTAATAAAAAGAATATAGAGGGTGAGATAAGAAAGAAAGAAATAATAGAATAGAAGAAGAAGAACACAACACGGAGTCTGTGACAGCAAGCCCTGCACCAGCCGACATTTCCAATGAAAAGTGTGTTGTGCCAATGCCCGACTAGCATGGGACGGTCGCCAAAGGAAGGAAAAGAAGGGAATTTGAACTAACTAGGAACCTGTAGAATGTCTCACAGCGCATGGGATAAAATATAATAACAACATAACTTTGACATAAAACAGGCGAGATAGTGCATAAGCTGAAAACTAAACTATCATAGCAGCGGAAATCCAATTACAGCTTATGTTCCACCTCATCATTATTACAACTTTTCAAACTGTCTCTAAAGCAAAGGAAAGGAAAAGTACACTACTAATGCCCAAAGTAGTGACCAGCAGCGACACAGGGAGAATATGTATATATGTAGAGGATAATACATGTAAGCCTCCTGCTCGTCTCCGGACAGCTACTTGTGCACAACCAACTAACATATCTCTAGTCTGCCCTTTTAAGAGCACCCAAAGTAATAAGAAGAGACATAAAACTCTGGGTCAGATAAAAGTCTGGTATGAGCAGTAAGCAACAAAACAGGACAATTACAGGTATAATCCAATCATACCTGAACCTGGACCTGCAATCAAAGGGTTAGCACAACAGGATGTACAATACTCTAAGATGACACTAACATATGGTGTAAAGATACGGGGGAGGGTGTGCATGTCATAGTGATATCAAACAATCAAGCATAGCAATCATCCTCACATCTCCCACTTAGTGCGTAAAGCATACGATATCCACCACTTTGATGACCCAATTCTTTGCTATGATCACTTTACCCCATGGAGTCATGACGGCTCCATTGCACTGATCCATAGCCACTAATCCGTCTCTCAGTGGTGAACTAAAGTTATGGACCTCGATAACCCCTTTGCACACGTTCCGCAGCAAAGCCCAATCATGAAGTTAACTCATTGGTTCCCATCTGGATCCTGAGCTACAATTTCTCATTTGGACTACCTTTGCATCTCGGGTTTGGTCTTCTCCGGATCGATTTGGCCCTTTACTTCACTTTGCTTTGTAATCACCCATCGGTTCGATCCCCATCTAGTTCGGGTTGTGATGTTCCAGTCATGGTGCTTTGGTTCGGAGTAGCAGTTCGGGTAGTGTTCTCCTCCAAGCATCGAGATGGTGGTCTACCAGCGGTTCGTGGCAACCCCTCTGGGTCGGTTCGTGGTCTTTAAGTGCGAGTGGATCGTGGATGCTTCACGGTTTGGCTCACCATGGTTTAGCTCGTGGCATCGGTTCGTGAGCAAGTGGTTCAGGTGCAAACGATTCGGGTCGCGCCTCTCCATCGATCTGGTTCATGGCGCACTCAGGCGAGCGGATCGAAGTCGTGGGGAGCTCCACGAGCGGGTGGGTTCGGGGATCCCGATCCAATCCCATTTCCTGCACTGCTTTCCTACGACTTTTCCAGCAAGTGTTTACGCCATACGACGGCGTTTTTGACCAACCTAATCTCACTAAGCAACAACAAAACATTCCAAACAGTAATAGCAACATGTATAATCAACCACAGACACTAAAATATTTTAACATGCCAATATGGATCAAACCTACCCAAAAGCCATGTTTTCCCCCTAATCCCCTTAATCATGACTTAACATACGATTAGCAAAACATATCCAAATTAACCCAAATTTTTATCAGAGCCATAAAATAATATTTCAGAATTTTACAAATTTTTCCAGATTTCTGAGCCATAATTTCGCTACTTATCACTAGTTACCCTTAATTAGCTGTAATTAGTGAAAAACAATGCAAATCACTCACCTTAGCCATAAATAAAACTTAGATCTGAAACTATCTCTGATTTGGGTTAAATCTCGTGTTCCAGCAGCTCTATCCCAAATTCTATGCTAATTTGCCTTGGTTTGATGTAGATTAGGCTAAAACTTGATTAGAAGGTGATTTGGGTGTTGGAGGCCATTGTTAGGGTTTCTAAGAGGTAAATGGTAGCTAGAAAACTGAAACAGAATGAAAACCTAAATCATTTCAGCCTCCCCATAACCCTAATCCTGAAATGGGTTATGGGCCCATTTGCTAATTACCCTAATCAGCCCACTTAAGTAGTTTTTCACCTTCTAAACCTTATTTCAGCCATATCTTCCAAATGGTGAGTCCGTTTGGTTAATGTGACCACTCTACGAAATTGTAAACCATCATCCGAATCCAATGGAAGTGGTCTCAAGTCAAAAATCCTTACCATTAAAAAGTTATGGCCGAAACAAGATCAGCTAGGGGTAAAACGGTCATTTAAAAATCAGAAAAAATCATGAACATGGGATGACCCCAACAGTCGTCCCCCAAAGTTACACGACTATACGACCTCATATGAAAGTAAAATAAATATTCTACGATCCTCCGATGTGTAGAACGCGAGTCGTTACACTCTCCCCCCTTAAGAAATTTTGCCCCCGAAATTCCTTAACCAAAAACATACAAAGGTGTTACGCATGCCTATCAGTCATGCGCAAACAATCAAACACACAAAACAAACAAAACAAACCTATCCTAGCATGTAGAAGGACTAACGAGGGAAGAAACTATCACTATTAAACCAAGCAAAGAGTTCTAAACACAACTTTCTTATGCTCTCCTTTGTTTCCCCGGTACAATTTTTCTCATTTCCACTCCCACTGAACTTTGACTAGTTTCGCCGTCTTCCTTCGAAATTGTTTCGTATCTTGTCTGACAATAGAATCGTCTTGTGGTTCCCAACCACCTCGGGTTCTACCTCGATGTCGTCCAACTGATTTGGTGAAATATTCACATTAGGGTTGTGCACAAATTTTCTTAACTAGGAAATATGAAATACGTTGTGAACTCCCGCCATCTTATTTGAAGTTTCTCTTATTACTTCTGGTCCAAGCACAAATTTCTCAACGGTTTCCAATTAACATTATGGTGAGTTGCACGGTCTTCCGTACAAAACGTCAAATGGAGCCACACTAATACTGGACTGATAACTATTATCATATGCAAGCTCAACTAGATGCAAATGGTCATCCCATGACCAACCAAAATCTAATATACAAGCCCTCAAGGGATCCTCTAATACACTATTCACCCAAATACTATCATGATCCAATCTAGTCCTTGGTAAACCATCAATGAAATCCATTGAGACTTGTTCTCATTTCCATTCGGGAATTTCCAACAGTTGTAACAACCACTAGGCTCCTTTTGCTCAGTTTTAACTAACTGGCAATTCGCGTACTTCATCTCTCAATCCATTAACATTGGGTACAACCAGTCTCCCATTCTCTCAAAGCCATCCTTCTCTACCAAGTCCATACCTGCTCATCTCCTTGCAATCGATATCCATTTCTACCTTGGAGATGATTTCCAATAGGTTAGGATCGTTTCTCTGACTGGAACCAATCCGCTCAATCAAAGTCGGTCTGATCGTCTAACTTGCTAACATTTCTGGATCCAATCCATACTTACGTCTGAGATCATATCCCATGATATATTCCAGTTGCTTCCATTCAAGAAACATAGCATCTAAACTGTCATGTCTCCTATTCAATGCATCAGCTATCACACCTAGTCTGGTAGCACAGGCATCTGTGTATGCCGTCATCTCTTCATTCTCTATTACCAGAATCCTACAGTGATAGTCTACTCAAGGGAACAAAAATAGGAACAAACAAAGCAACCATAGCATCCATCAAACATGAAATCTATCATGAGCCAGAGCCATACATACGTCGATACCTACTTGACTGGTCCAACCAATCCCAAGGCTAATGGAAGCCCCGCCTCCATATATACATCGATGCCTACTTGACTGGTCCAACCAATCCCAAGGCTAATGGAAGCCCCACCTCCATACGGACTACCGTACGTCCAACGTACGTTTATCCTCCAAGGATAACTAGATCACGTCAACGGATCCAAGGTAACGGGCGTCCCCAGATACCCCTGCTTCGAGTCCGCCTAGAACACTCTAAGTATCGACGATTTCTTGGTACTCTCATCAGAAGAGCTACCCACATACTTTGACCCAGTCTCGAGTATCCATTACCGACAAATCTCAAGTCCAACATGAGTCGTCTCTCTATTCGTTGCATCTCCAAGATCAACGAACAACCATTTTTCTTTTACGAGTTCAAGTCCAATTTGGATCGTCCTAGCCTTCGTTGCATCTCCACGATCAACGAGCACATCTTATCCCTTCGAAGTTCTACCACTCTTGAACCAAAGAGAACATCAACATAGGGTCCTAAACAATCCATTACCTTGCAGCTTTCTCAAGTCCCACTCAAGTCATCTCCTAGCCCTATCGAATCCAATTCAGGCAGTCCATACCATTGAACAGTCTTATCCTGCTACGGCTGCACATCACTCCTCGAGTAAGCCGAGATATCATTCAATGGAATCACAACAACTACATATATCTCACGCAAACCATCCTAGTCGAACTTGACATTCCCTAAGCACAAGCCCCAAAGGCTTAAACCAATATCAGACAAGCACTCAAGGAACATCTCCTCCGAATTCAGACAATCTACGTGAGATGATACTAGCAAAACAACTAAGCAATCACAAGCAAACATATATCCATAACTCGATAAGACCACATTACAACAGATCATGCAAAGACTAGTCAAACCACCTATCGGGTTCGTCACAACTAAAGGTCTATCGACTATCTCAGGTTCCAATCCCAACTTATCTACCAGGTCACTTGATATGAAGGAATGGGATGCCTCGCTATCAACAAAACTAGAACAGAAACATCATAAATAGAAAGCATACCTCGAATAGTGATGCCTTTCCTTTCTCCACCGCAGTTGGGGCATTCGAGTAAGAAGGAACAGCGTTGATAGCATATGCTTTCACAATCTGTTTTTCTTTAGGGGGTTATGGGCAATTATCCTTGTGATGTCCCACTTGGCCGCAATTGAAGCACTTCCTTTCCCCCGGCTTTTCCTGACAGTCTCTAGCATAGTGGCCCTTCTTGCCACAACTAAAGCACTCTTTATCTTTCTTGTCCTTCTTTTTCTGACCACCCTTGGTCTGATCCTGTTTTCTCTTTTTCTGAGATTCCTCCTTACCTCCACTGCTTGCTTGCGGCTTTGGTTCCTCTACAGATGCAATAGCAACATCGGCCTTTGACTTAGGGTAAAGACTCTCCGATCTCAATGATTTTCCCACTATAGACTCGAACATCTTGTCAATGTGGTTTATCAGCCTTTCCCCTAAGTACTCATCTAAGTCGGTTATGAACTTCTTGTTCTTCTTCTCGGTAGTGTCGATGAGAGATAATCCATACTTCGATAAAGTATCGAACTCAGCAATATATTTTGAGACTGCCTAACCATTCTACTTAAGCTCCAAAAATTTCCTAAACAATTCAGATTTGTGAGCAGCTGGAATGAACTTTTCGCTAAAACGAGTCATAAACTGATTCCGAGTAACTTAATCTTTAGGAGTAGCTGCTTTAATAGCATTCCACCAATTCATAGCTCGTCCTTGAAGCTGACGGGATGCTAGCTTCCTCTTCATCGCGTCTTCAATTCCCAGATCCTCAAAGATACGCTCACAACTATCAAGCCAATCCTGAACTTCTGTAGCCGACTCCGTTCCGTGGAACGGCTTCCCACCAAGACTAGTGTAATCCTTGCAAAGATTGGCGAAATCGGCCCTAGGCGCCTGCACCACTGCACCACCACCGTTAGCAGCATTAGGAACTACTCCCCGAGCATCCCTAAGCATCTCTTGCATAAAGGTGGTAAACATTGTCCTCATATCAGGAACATCCCAATAGTTTTCTCCTGAACCTGTACTCCTCGTATATCGGCTCATCGTTCAGTCTATAAAGAGAAAACGATTAACCATCTCAATGTGGTGCCGGTGCAGTGCGACTTCCTCCTCAGATATACTAATAGTATATATACATATACATAGCTTTTGAAAATTAAAATATCACAAATACGCGCTCTCATAAACGTATACTATCTCTCCCTGGTGTCTTTCCCTAGGTTAACCACGCAACCTAGAGCTCAGATACCAAGTGTGACGGCCCGCCCCGCACCAGCCGACATTTCTAATGAAAGTGCGTTGCGCCAATGCCCGACTAGCACAGGACGGCCGCCAAAGAAAGGAAAAAAAGGGAATTTGAACTAACTAGGAACCTATAGAATGTCTCACAGCACACGGGGTAAAATATAATAATAACATAACTTTGACATAAAACAGGCGAGACAGTGCATAAGCTGAAAACTAAACTATCATAACAGCGGAAATCCAATTACAGCTTATGTTCCACATCATCATTATTACAACTTTTCAAACTGTGTCTAAAGAAAGGTAAAGGAAAAGTACACTACTAATGCCCAAAGTAGTCATCAGCAGCGACACAGGGAGAATATATATATAGAGAGAGGATAATACATGTAAGCCTCCTGCTCGTCTCCGGACAGCTACTCTGCACAACCAGCTAACCTATCTCTAGTCTGCCCGTTTAAGAGCACCCAGAGTAATAAGAAGAGACATAAAACTCTGGGTCAGAAAAAAGTCTGGTATGAGCGATAAGCAACAAAACAGAACAATAACAGGTATAATCCAATCATACCTGAACCTGGACCCGCAACCAAAGAGTTAGCACAACAGGATGTACAATACTTGAAGGTGATACTAACATATGGTGTAAAGATACGGGGGAGGGGTGTGCATGTCATAGTGATATCAAACAATCAAGCAAAGCAACCATCCTCACATCCCTCACTCAGTGCGTATAGCATACGATATCCACCACTTTGATCAACCAATTCTTTGCTACGATCACTCTGCCCCTTGGAGTCATGACGGCTCCATTGCACTGATCCATAGCCACTAATCTGTCTCTCAGTGGTGAACTAAAGTTATGGATCTCGATAACCCCTTTGCACACATCCCGCAACAAAGCCCAATCATGAAGTTAACTCGTTGGTTCCCATCTGGATCCTGAGGTACAACTTCTCATTTGGACTACCTTTGCTTCTTTGGTTTGGTCTTCTCCGGATCGGTTCGGCCCTTTAGTTCACTTTGCTTTGTTTTGTAATCACCCATCTGTTTGATCTCCGTCTGGTTCGAGTTGTGGTGCTTCGGTTCGGAGTAGCGGTTTGGGTCGTGGTCTCTTCCAAGCATCGGGTCGGTGGTCTACCAATGGTTCGTGGCAACCCCTCCAGGTCGGTTCGTGGTCTTTAAGTGCGAGCAGATCATGGATGCTTCACGGTTTGGCTCATCATGGTTTAGCTCGTGGCATTGGTTTGTGAGCAAGTCGTTTGGGTGCAAGTGGCTCGGGTTGCGCCTCTCCATCGATCTGGTTCAAGGCACACTTAGGCGAGCGGGTCGGAGTCATGGGGTGCTCCACGAGCGGGTGGATTCGGGGAACCCGATCCGATCCCATTTCCTGTACTGTTTTCCTACGACCTTTCCAACAAGTGTTTACGCCATACGACGGCGTTTTCGACCAATCTAACCTCACTAAGAAACAACAAAACATTCCAAACAGCAATAGCAACATGTATAATCAACCACAAACACTAAAACAACAATTTTAATATGCCAATATGGATCAAACCTACCCAAAACCCATGTTTTCCCCTAATCCCCTTAATCATGACTTGATCATACGATTAGCAAAACATGTCCAAATTAACCCAAATTTTTATCAGAACCATAAAATAATATTTCAGAATTTTACAAATTTTTCCAGATTTTTCTGAGCCATAATTTCGCTAATTATCAATAATCACCCTTAATTAGCCGTATTTAGTGAAAAACAATGCAAATCACTCACCTTAGCCACAAATAAAACTTATATCTAAAACTATCTCCGATTTGGGTTGAATCTCTATCTGTTCCAGCAGCTCTATCCCAAATTCTATGCTAATTTGCCTTGGTTTGATGTAGATTAAGCTAAAACTTGATTAAATGGTGATTAGAAGGTGATTTGGGTGTTGGAGGTCATTGTTAGGGTTTCTAAGAGGTAAATGGCAGATAGAAAACTGAAATAGAATGAAAACCTAACTCATTTCAGCCTCCCCATAACCCTAATCCCGAAATGGGTTATGGGCCCATTTGCTAATTACCCTAATCAGCCCACTTAAGTAGTTTTTCACCTTCTAAACCTTATTTCAGCCATATCCCCCAAACTATGAGTTCGTTTGGCAAATGTGACCACTCTACGGATTTGTAAACCATCATCTGAATCCAATGGAAGTGGTTTCAGGTCAAAACTCCTTACCAATCAAAAGTTATGGCCGAAACAAGATCAGCTAGGGGCAAAACGATCATTTAAAAATGGCAAAAATCATGAACATGGGAAATGACCCCAACAGTCGTCCCCCAAAGTTAGTGACTATACAACCTCATATGAAAATAAAATAAATGTTCTGCGACCCTCCGATGCGTAGAATGCGGGTCGTTACAGAGTCTCACATCGTGGCGGAACAAAATATAATAAAGAAATAAATTTTTACTGAGAGCTTAAAATAAAACTTACAGTAGTCAGAGTACATCAACAAATCTGGACAGTTATAGTATCCTGTCCTCATATAAAATACACAACGGAATAAACATATATCATATGTCTGGACTCTTCCAGCTGTTCTCTTCACTGCATCCAGTAACTTAAACCTGTACAGCCCGGTCTAACACAAGCATTACAAACGCACGAATCAGTCTGGTGAACCAGAGTGAGAAAACACACTAAGTTTATAGGTAACATCCAACTTGATTTTAAAGTTAAAATCTTTCCGAAAGAAAAGGATAATAATCCACACAGAAATACGGATGGTTTTTACCTTACTGTAACCCAAAACATTTTTGAAATCATATATTTTCTGATATTATAATAATGTCTAATATCAGGTAAATAGCAATCTAGCAGAACGCTTGCATCTCACGCTCTACATACATAGTATACCATCAAAACCGCGGTCGCTTATTGGAGAATGGATTTCCAACTATGGCAAGGTATGGAACCACTTTCCGATAATGTACCTCCGGAGATGAATACATTGGGGATTCAATAAGAACAACTTGTAACCCCAGGCTAAACATGATCGGCCCCTCACTTCGCTTGAGAGTACCGAATATATCATTACCACGGTTGGGCGCCAGCCAACCGAATTGATAGCATACTTAAATAAAGGGACAACTTAAGGCATTTAATTTCACCAGATCAGGTAATGATATACCCTTTTGATGGGTGCGACCCACATAGCCATGCGACCTACCCGATTTTATAGCATTTCCCGTTGATGAGGCTTGAGGTCAACATCAATTAATTAATTAATTAATCATTATTATATTATTATGTAATTCATGCTTTAGAACATCTATCCACCATTCGCTTTGAATGCCACATCGTCAGATTTGCTGGATATCACTAGTTGATGTCCACAAAAATATCCTGGCGTTAAGCTAAAGAAGGTATCTTCTCTGCCAACAACAAAAATATGTTTGAAGAAATCAACGTACGTGAACCTTTGGAAATACTCTGTCAGACATCCGTCCATACAAGTTGTCCTGGGATTGGACAAACTGAAGGCACTCTCCTACCACATCCTTGAGTTACCCTATGGATCAGTAGCGAGTAGTCCTTGCAATCCGTAAAACCTCACTTACGACTGAATCACATTAGAATACCCCTGGTTGCAACACAGAGAATATTCGACAAGCAATCCTCCCGCTTATAAAGATCCACGGTCTTCAATTGCTCCATCTTCTATCTTCAACGTTACGTATTTGTTGGTCAGAATGGTTTTTGAATATAAAATTTGAGCCCGGTCTTTCCGTACCAACAATCGTATTTGCCAGATTTGATAGTCGATGATTTAACTACCAAATAACAATATAAAATGAAATGAATTCACTGATTCAGTACTTGGCATCACTTGGCCTCTTTAATTGAAAACAATTAACGAATGTTAATCGAAAACTCTTAAATCTTTTGATATTTCGAATATAGCTTTTCATTTCTTATTCTTAAATTAATTTCCAAACTATTTTAATTTAATACTTAGAAAAAATTCTATAATCATACCCAATTTTCAATTCTACTATCAATTTCAAAACATTCCCTATATCATTACTTATTAGTTATTATTGGGAAAATCAATTCGTCTTTCCATTCATAAAATAACGTTACGAATCTCTTTTGTTTCATTATTTGGAACCAACAACCCATCCTTATTCTTTTAGAATAAATTTATTTCAACGCTTCGCTTTTCATTTCCTTTTTACTTGAAAATACCATCATAATTTCTCAATCTCCTTTTATTTCATTTTTACTTCGGAAAATACCATTATATATATATATATCCTCAAATCTTTCCATTTCCGTTACTTTGGAAATTTCAATTTATATTATAAAATATTGTCATTTCCGTTACTTTGGAAATCTCATCATATATTCTCAAATTCTGCAATTTACGTTGCGTAATTATTCTCATCTCGAAATGTTCTTAACTTCTTTTCCATTACAACTAATATCATCCTCCGATAATTCTGATAACATTCAAGTTGGGGTATTTGAATTACGTCTCAGACCTTGATCAATAGCGTTCTTATCTTAAGATAGATACAAGTTGTTGTTCAAAATCGATATTTATTCAAATATCAACAAATCTCATTAAAGTTCTTTATTTAAAATATAATTTATAAAACCTTCTTACTTTTTAAAAATATTTCTTTTTAAATACAACTTATAATTACTTAATATATTGATTAAGCAATTTCTAAATAAAATCACTCTTAACCTTAACTTCTTTCGAAGCATTCATTATATAACTAGAATTTATTATTATTAAACCCCATTTTAAAATCCTTTACCAAATTCAATTACAAATCTTTTCCATTATCATTCCTTTTTGGAAATCTCATTTCGATTCTAACCCTTTTACTTAATTCCACTATTAAGTATCGCTAATTCAAATCACGCTTTGACTTCTCATTTCCTTTCATAAACTTTGTTATAAAATCTCAGGTTAAACCCCTTTTTATCTCGTTTTCTTTTACTTAATTCAATTATTAAGTAAACATTTATTTTAAGCCATCGTTTTTCGCTTAAAAATCTCCTTTCTAACTTTATTATAAAACTCGAGTTTAATATAGAACTCGTTTATAACCTCTTTTCACAATTCATCCATATTCTATTTCAAAAATCGGTTACTTACTTAAATGTATTTCATTTAAGAAGTTATTACTTAAATGATTAAAATAATGTTTTACTTCATTATTCTAGAATTAGTATTAATTTCTTTTTAAAATCTTATTTAAGTTAGACAACTATATTCTCAATTATTTCATTTCTACTTGGCACAAACTAACTTAATTAAATAATCAGTTTTAGTTAAAACAGTTGACTTGGTCAACTCTAATACATGATTAACTCTTTGATCAACTTTAACTCGTCTCTTCATTTAAATTAATTAATAAATTAATTTAAATAACCTCATTTAAATTACTAAATTAATTTAAATAAATATCATTTACTTCAATTAATATTAAATAAATAATAATATAATTTCATTTTAATTGTTTATTAAAAACAATTAATCTTAGTTATAAATCGTTACACAATTTAGATGAGGCACGTGCTTCGCACACGGCCGATTTCCCTTTTTATAAATTTCATTTTTAAATAATATATTTAAAAATCTATATTTAGTTATAAAATAAATTTCATAACTTCATTTTTATATCGATTTACCTAACGGTAAATTAATATTTCAAACGATTGATTTATCGGCCAACTGCTGCCAATTACTCAATCAATATTGCATATTGGTTAATATAAAACAATTGTTGAATTTCAGGTCAATAATCAATAATCAAATCAATCTTCCAAACATATGGGTTAAAACATTTCATATAATGATAATATGAAAATAAATAACATCTAATATATTTGAGGAATCCGGTTGGATCCCTCCAACCTGTTCTTCTCTGCATCCAAAGGGGTTACTTCAAATAATATGATTCAATTCACTTTTACTGGTTATTTCTATAACAGTAAAATAACAACAATTTAATATCAACCAATTTATTTAACACTAGCAAAACAACTCAGACAATTCATTAAATTAAAACACGGTTATTTTATAACCATGACCAATAAGGTAAGTTACCTCATTTGGAAATAATCGTTAAGTAGAGATTGGTTTTCATTTAAATTAACTAACATTCAATTCAATCAATTCAGTCAACATATATGTAAACAGTCAACACAAAACAAACAATCAGCAATTATAGCACACAAGATAAAAAGAAACCCAACTTATATAAAATATAAGTGGGAATAACTGAGTGAGTAAACTCACCTTGATTTGTTTTTGGTTCGGTTACAGTTAAATTGAATAGGTATTTAATTTAACTATAAATTCATGTTGCCTCATGTACTGTCCAGACTGGTTCCACAGCGTTCTGTTCAAAAATATGATTCCAATGGAATCTCGTTTGTCCCATTCTGATCATATATCAATACGTTAATAACAATTAAAGTTTAATATAAATAAATTAATCTAATTAAGTAACTATACCTAATTAACTAATATTTTAAATTAATTACATTTAACATTAGTTCCTTTTCTGCAATTCAAAGCCCGGTCCCCTTTCCCACGCAACTTGTGTTCAATTTTTTTTGGCCGACTTCTGATCCTTCCTATTAACCGAAATATATGTTTTTAGTTAATACTCTAGTTTAATCTAAACCTTAATTATGTGTGTGTGTGTATGTGTATATATATATATATATATATTTGGAAAAAAAATACGTTAATATGGGGTTAACAGCCGATTTTTTTCTCCTTCCAGTTCTAGTATTCACACAATATTATCCCTCTCGTGAGCCTTCTGTTGTTTCTCGTATCGAACCACACACCCAAAAGAACTCCACATGTCGCGCCATCATCACTTCACTAGACACCAATCAAAGATCGGCGACACCTGCACTATCGTCCATTCTACTTCCACCAGCTACAGCTTTCTGCCTCGTTACGTCAATAGACGGTAGAACCCCACGAACAGTCACCGCCTTCGAGCAAACTTGTAACGACCCGTGTTTCTGGCCGTCAAATAATTTAAGTTAATTTATTTATTTTAAATATTATATTGGAATATTAATGAAATTTAATATTGAATTCGTTATTAAAACGAAGTTTGAACGTTATATAATTTATATAAAATAAATAGAGCTTGAAAATAGCGCTGCAGTTCGCAATATGGAGTTTTGAACTTCAACTGAGAATACAGAGTCCGATATAAGTCAGATTTCTGTGAAACAAGACACGTTGGGACCGTATTGACGATAATTTTCATATTAAAGAGAAAAATCCAAATTTCGTGTTGAAATTTGATAGTTATGGCCAAATCAAAATTTGAAATAGTCGCTATGGAAAATCATTATTTAATTATAGGCCTTTAAAATAGCCGTTTTGCAAACGGACTCTGTTTTCGACGAAACCAGTTCCGTTGAGTTCGTAGCGTCGATTATAGTCAGGATAGGTATATAATTTGTTATTTTTAGAGATGGGAAAGTTTGGCGTTAAAAATGGTAGGGCGGTTCGGGGTAAAAACAGCTTACCGGGGCAACAGTCTCAGAATGCGACGAAACTAGTGCCATTGGGTTCGTATCGAAAAGTTATTGTCGATATTCGCAGTTTCAAGTGGATTTGATTTATCTGGTGACCGTGGAAAAATAAAACGCGTGTTCATTTCTGGTTTTATAAAGGAATTTTTTTCATACGACCTCGGATTTCGACGAAACTTGTCCCAGTGGGTCCGGGATACCTTTTTACACCAAGATTAACATTTTTATCAGTAAACAGAAATCAATGGTGGATAATTTTACGCGTTACTTTACCGTGAAGTTTCGTAAAATAGCATTATAACTAAACATACACTATATATATACATACAACGCAAAGCATGCCAATCCAAACATTTATCGCAGCCGACCAACTCTGAATTTCCTTTTGATTATACAATACACTGTGTCTCTATTCAGCTGCACGGTATAGTACCCAACCTTTTGAGAGAAACAGAAGCCTATAGACCCTATGTGTTTTCTTTTCAACAAATAAACACCGTGCCGACAAAGCCTTTTGAATTGTCCATTCAAGAAACAGCAACTCTAACTCTCGTCTGTAGACCTACCTTTTTACATAATATATTCAATTAAAAACGTGGCCAGCACGTCGTCTCCCCTCCTATAAAAGCCTTTGCTCCATTCATTTTTCCTCTCGTCCGGGAAAAGGTGAGACAACATCAATTGAAAAAAAAGAAAAAGAAGAAGAAGAAAACAATGGTTCGAGAAGTATTTAACGCGGAAAGCTCCACGTTGAATGATAGCATAGGGGAGGGACGTGAGCTGGGTTCCAAAGTAGTAAAGGTGGGGCGGTAACATGGGGGGAGCAACAAGGTGGCTTGCGGAAAAGAGTTGTAGATGGGAACATGAAGAAGAAAGTGAGAAGAGGGGGATGACGAGATGGGATTGGAGCGGGAGTAAGCAGTTTAGTTGGACGGTGGTAGTTTTTGTCTTGATGTGGAGAAAGGATGGCCGCAAGAGGAAGTAACGGCAGAAAGAGGAAGGAGGGTTTGACGAAACATGGTGAGTGAATGCTAGAGTGAGCGTGCATGGGGGATGTCTGCATGGGGAGTGGGAGCGGTGCATTTCAATTGTTGAGGGAAGAGCAGTTCGGAAATGAAGAGGAAGTAACATCAGCGGTGAGGAAACCATTTTAAACTGTCTAAGTATTTATTTTAGTATGACTAATCATGTTTTACGTTACTAATTAGGGTATTGAATTAACTTAAGTTTAGTTATATATTTTAATGTTAATAACATGGCCGGTACAAGTTAAGTTGAGTCCTAAGTTAGTTTACATATAACTAGTTTTAAATAGACCTGATAATTCAATAATATAACATGGTCTTGTTGTTATAATAGGTTATGCCAGATTTTAGTATTTTATATTTGCTTAAGTTGGCCACTTTGTATATGACGTCGGCTACAGGATGTTAATGGGGTTTGTTAATGGTAATTTCGGTTTGTTAACAGGATGTTAAAATGGGACAAAGGAACGTAGCCTTTTAATATAAAAAGTTTTAAAGAATAAATTAGTTAAAGGAATTAATTTCGTATTGGTTGATTTAATTTATATCAATACGTATAAAATTTGTAACATGCTCATGTGTGTCAGAATTCGACGAGATCGGTCGCGTTGGAACTGTACTGGTGAACGCTTCATGGTAGAGCTGGGTTGGACGCATTTTGGATTAATTGAACGAACGGTTTTGACAACAAATGAAATCAAAGTGAGTTAAACTCACTCAGTTACCCTTTTTATATTTTATATAAATTGGGTATTTTTATTTTGTGTGCTCTGCTTGCCAATGATTGACTGTTTGCTAGTTATACATTTGTCTGTTGATTTAACTGATGAAATTAAACTGTGTTTAATTATAGTGAAATACCAAATCGTTATTTTAACGATTGGTCCCAACGGAGGTAACTCACCCTGTTGGTCACGTTTATTTATAAACGTGTTTAAATGGTTGAATTGTTTGAATTGCTTGTGGTTGATGTTGAATGGTTGCTATTTAGTGTTATCAGTTAAACAAAACTGAATGGTCGGATTTGAGATAACCATTTTTATACAGGGAAGAACAGGTTGGAGGGACCCAACCGGATCCCTCAAATGTATTATTTATTTTCATATTATCATATATGAACTGATCTGTTTGTGTGATTGATTTGATGGTTGATTATTAATTGAATATTCAACATCTGTTTGGTTTGAACCAATAGGTGATATTGGTTAAGTGTTTGGCAGAGTATGGCCTTTAAAATCAATCGGGTTATAGACAGTGATTCACCGTCAGGTGAATCGATAGAGTTGAAGTTATAAAATTTACTTTATAACTGGAGTTAGATTTTGGGAAAAAAATGTATTATTTTGAACAAAAGTTATTAAAGAGAATTAAATAAATGTTTTATTTATTTAAGATTCGATTTGTTAGTAATTTATTTTATAAAGTAAATTCTGATGTTAATCAGATTTACAAAGAATGGGAACAGAGAATGAATCGAATGGTTAAACTTTGATAATTGTTTTGAAAAGAAAACAATTAATGGAAATAATTTAAATTAATTATATTTTTAATTAATTTAAAGTGAAGGTTAAATGGGAATTAGTTTACGAGATAATCGAATTTTGACTTGACAAAATTGACCATTTAAACTGGAATCGAATATCAAATTAGTTTGTTTCGAAATTGCGAAATGAAATAGTTGAAGAATATTGTTTTAACTTTAAATAAGATCTTTAAAAAGGATTTTCTATTTATCTTAGTAAATAAAGAAATTAACTACTGAAGTAGTTAATGAGTAAAGAAAATTATTGTTTTAATAAGAATTTAGAAGACTACTTTTGAAAAGTAATCGAAGAGAAGTGTAATTCAAATTGGATTGTGAAAAGAATCTATGAGCGAGTTTTATATTTAAAGCAAAGATGTTTATAATGATGTTAAAAAGAGGATTTCAAGCGAAGATGATAACTTAAATTTAAGTGTTGTTTAATTATGTGAATTAAGGTAAAGGGTTTATATAAACCAGGGTCGTGTAAATGAGATTTAACGTGTTAAGGCGTAAATTTTACTTGAAAACAAGATCAAGTAAAAAGGAGAATTTTAAATGAGATTTCAAAATGGGAAATTAAATATAGTTATTCGAGATAGAATTAGCCAAACATAATTCGGCTAAGTTGCCATTTCGTACGACTGCTAGCGAAATTCGCAGGGCTGCAGATAGCCTACGGAGGTCGGATGTTTCCTGAGGGAATCAGGCGTAACCATTGTGATCGCTGTGATCTAGAGTCAAGCGAATGGAGTTAAGACGAATGTTAATTAATCAATTAGAGTTATTCAAATATCGTATTTTTGAATATTAAAAGAATTGGAAGTTTCAATTTAACAAAAAGGAAATTAGTTTGTCAAAGGCCAAATGATGCAAAATACTGAACTAGTGAACTCATTGGAGTGTCATGTTTGAAACACTGTATATTTTGATAGTTAAAACACCGACTATCAAATCTGACCAATACGATTGTTGGTATGGAAAGACCGGGATCGAATTTATTCGAAAACCATTCCGACCAACAAATACGTGGAGATATTAGAAGATGTTCGAGATGGTGCTGTGAAGACCGTGGGTTTTCATAAACGGAAGGACCACTAATATTCTCTGCCTGGCAAGCAGAGATAAGCTGTGATGCTGTCGTGGTTGGAATCAACGGGTTGCAAGGACTACTCGCTACTGATCCATGGGGTGATTCCTATATGGATGCGGTAGGAGAGTGCCTTCGGTTCATCCTGTTCCTGGATGACGTGTATGGACGGATGTCTGACAAAGTATTTCCAAAGGATCACGCACGTTGATTTCTTCAAACGTACGATAGTTGTTGGCGGGGAATCGCCGTTCTCTTAGCTTACTGCTAGAGTATTTTTGGGGTCGTCAATTAGTGATATCTGACGGATCTGGCGATGTGGCATTCAAAGTGAATGGTGACCAGGTGATCAGAAGTTAATTCTGGCCTCAAGCCTCATCAACTGGGAAATGACAAAAATCGGGCAGGCAGCATGGCTATGTGGGTCGCTCCCATTAGGGTGTATGATCACCTATCTAGAGGAAATCCTATTTGTTTCTTAATCTATGTTTCGATGTTGTCCCTTGTCGGGAGACGGTTGCTGATCCCAACCGTCGGTGATATACATTCGATACACTCAAGCAAAATGAGTGGTCGGTCATGTGAGGGCCGGGTTGCAAGAAGTTCTTGTTGAACCCAGTGTATTCGTCTCTAGAGATACACTATCGGCAGGTGGTCCCATACCTTGTCAAGGTCGGAATCCAATCTCCAATAAGCACCTGCGGGTTTTGATTGTATACTATATATGTAGAGCGTGAGATGCAAGCGTTCTACTAGATTCTATTTACTTGTATTTAGACATTATTATAATATCAGAAAGGATATTGATTTCAAAACTGTTTTGGGTTATCGTAAGGTAAAAACCGTCCGTATTTATGTGTGGATTTGGTCTTACGATTATTCTTTTCTTTTGAAAAGATTTTGAACTTTAAAATCATGATTGGATGGTTCACCCTTATTACTGTACGAGTTTATCTCACTCTGGTTCACCAGACTGACCCGATGTTTTGTAAATGCTCGGGTTAGGCCGGGTTGTACAGGTTCAGGTTATCGACTGCTATGAAGAAACAAGCTGGAAGAGTCCAGACGTATGATATTACTACTATTCCGCTGTGTGTTATATATGGGAACAGGCTATTATAACTGTCCCATGGTATGATGTACTCTGATACTGTAAGTATTTTCAAAGCTCTCAATAAAGATTTATTCCTGTATTATATTTTGTTCCGCTGCGATGTGAGACTCTGTGTTGTGTTGTTTCTTCTTCTTCTTCTATTCAATATTTCTACCTTATCTATTCTCACCCTCTAACTTCTTTCTATTAATGATCTGGAATGTTCGATGTCTGAATGGTCAACATGGTAGTTTGATGTTGATTTTCGGAGTCGAAAATCCCAGTTCGTTACAGTGGTATCAGAGCTAAAGGTTAAGTAATTACCTTGGCTCTGTGGTGTAACTCAGTAGAGATGGGGTTAGTAATACCCTAGACTGAGTTTGAGTATATATATATGAGCGCGTATTTGTAAATTGATATAAAAACTGTTTATATTGTGTTGATTGGTTTGTCGAGTAGTTTATGAATTCTGGTCGATACAGTAATGCAAACTGTGTCGATAAGTGTTTCTAAACTCTTGAACAGAATAATTCGACACAGTATGTTTTTGAAAGAGGGTAAATGAAATAATTTTACCCAAATGGTATTTTAATATAAAGGAATGATTAACATTTGAAATATTATAGTATATTGGATGTGTTGCTTGGTTATAATTGAAAAGGTTATATAAATAACCAATTAGAATTCGTATAATATGAAAACAGATGAATTAAATCTGGAATTAAAATAAGAATTGGAATTAAAATTCCCAAAAGTGGGAAAGGTGACTGCAAATGAACTTGAATTGAATATATGAGAATTTTAAAATCCTGGGAGATTTTAAAATGTTTTACGAGCATTGTGTTTGGTATTTTGAAATAGATTTCAAAATGAAAATGTTTAAATACGGTTTTGATACGTGATATAGTATTGAACTCACTTTGATAGCTGGGGAATAACTCTGAGGATGCTGGCCACATCATTAGTGTTCATTTCCGAGTTCTAAGTGACGGATTACTACCAAAAATCTTGTTTGAATTGCTTTGAGAAAAAAAAAACAAGTTGTTTTGAATCCTGAAAAGGAATTTTTGACTTTTGAAAGAGCTACTGTTTAAAAACTCCCAGGGAAATTGGTGAACAAAAGTAAGATTAAATAGAAATTTGTGAAAGCAAATATGAAATGAGTTGAAACCAATTAACTGGAAATTAATCAGGATATAATATATCAGGTTGAATTAGATTTGAATTGTGAGACAGGAATCGGAAATGGTATTGGACTGGTAAGTTAAGAGTTGGAATTGATAATGGATGGAAATTGAGTTAAGAATGAGATCTGGCTTGGACGCGTGAAGGTTTTGGTTCGGAGGATAAAATTGGAATTTTGTTTGGAAATACAATTGGTATATGCTGACAGGGCAGCAGATGGAAGGGATATAATGATATGCCCGACAAAAAGGTACACGTTTATTTTTATATGGGTTGGTGATTTATGAGCCTATTTGGCAAGCCGCTTGGCTATTTTATTTTCTTTTGGATTGGAGAAGGCCTAGAAAGGCAAGTTGAAGTTGTACCGATTGAGCCGTACAGAGGAGGTGCTGGCAAAAAAAATTTCGGAAATTTAAGGTGTTAGAAAATTTTCAATATTTTTGAAAATATTTATATATGATATTCAAATTGGTTTCTAATTTAATATAAAATTAGATTTGAAGTTAATGAATTTATAACGTTCTTTCTTACCTTAGCAATTTCGAGGACGAAATTATTTTAAGGGGGGAAGAATGTAACGACCCGTGTTTCTGGCCGTCAAATAATTTAAGTTAATTTATTTATTTTAAATATTATATTGGAATATTAATGAAATTTAATATTGAACTCGTTATTAAAACGAAGTTTGAACGTTATATAATTTATATAAAATAAATAGAGCTTGAAAATAGCGCTGCAGTTCGCAATATGGAGTTTTGAACTTCAACTGAGAATACAGAGTCCGATATAAGTCAGATTTCTGTGAAACAAGACACGTTGGGACCGTATTGACGATAATTTTCATATGAAAGAGAAAAATCCAAATTTCGTGTTGAAATTTGATAGTTATGGCCAAATCAAAATTTGAAATAGTCGCTATGGAAAATCATTATTTAATTATAGGCCTTTAAAATAGCCGTTTTGCAAACGGACTCTGTTTTCGACGAAACCAGTTCCGTTGAGTTCGTAGCGTTGATTATAGTCAGGATAGGTATATAATTTGTTATTTTTAGAGATGGGAAAGTTTGGCGTTAAAAATGGTAGGGCGGTTCGGGGTAAAAACAGCTTACCAGGGCAACAGTCTCAGAATGCGACGAAACTAGTGCCGTTGGGTTCGTATCGAAAAGTTATTGTCGATATTCGCAGTTTCAAGTGGATTTGATTTATCTGGTGACCGTGGAAAAATAAAACGCGTGTTCATTTCTGGTTTTATAAAGGAATTTTTTTCATACGATCTCGGATTTCGACGAAACTTGTCCCAGTGGGTCCGGGATACCTTTTTACACCAAGATTAACATTTTTATCAGTAAACAGAAATCAATGGTGGATAATTTTACGCGTTACTTTACCGTGAAGTTTCGTAAAATAGCATTATAACTAAACATACACTATATATATACATACAACGCAAAGCATGCCAATCCAGACATTTATCGCAGCCGACCAACTCTGAATTTCCTTTTGATTATACAATACACTGTGTCTCTATTCAGCTGCACGGTATAGTACCCAACCTTTTGAGAGAAACAGAAGCCTATAGACCCTATGTGTTTTCTTTTCAACAAATAAACACCGTGCCGACAAAGCCTTTTGAATTGTCCATTCAAGAAACAGCAACTCTAACTCTCGTCTGCAGACCTACCTTTTTACATAATATATTCAATTAAAAACGTGGCCAGCACGTCGTCTCCCCTCCTATAAAAGCCTTTGCTCCATTCATTTTTCCTCTCGTCCGGGAAAAGGTGAGACAACATCATTTGAAAAAAAAAACAAGAAGAAGAAAACAATGGTTCGAGAAGTATTTAACGCGGAAAGCTCCACGTTGAATGATAGCATAGGGGAGGGACGTGAGCTGGGTTCCAAAGTAGTAAAGGTGGGGCGGT
The DNA here is from genome assembly GCA_030737875.1 of Allium sativum. Lineage (NCBI taxonomy): Eukaryota > Viridiplantae > Streptophyta > Magnoliopsida > Asparagales > Amaryllidaceae > Allium > Allium sativum. The sequence goes on along the minus strand of CM060913.1, from coordinate 468,862,993 downwards.
AACATGGGGGGAGTAGCAAAGTGGCTTGCGGAAAAGAGTTGTAGATGGGAACATGAAGAAGAAAGTGAGAAGAGGGGGATGACGAGATGGGATTGGAGCGGGAGTAAGCAGTTTAGTTGGACGGTGGTAGTTTTTGTCTTGATGTGGAGAAAGGATGGCCGCAAGAGGAAGTAACGGCAGAAAGAGGAAGGAGGGTTTGACGAAACATGGTGAGTGAATGCTGGAGTGAGCGTGCATGGGGGATGTCTGCATGGGGAGTGGGAGCGGTGCATTTCAATTGTTGAGGGAAGAGCAGTTCGGAAATGAAGAGGAAGTAACATCAGCGGTGAGGAAACCATTTTAAACTGTCTAAGTATTTATTTTAGTATGACTAATCACGTTTTACGTTACTAATTAGGGTATTGAATTAACTTAAGTTTAGTTATATATTTTAATGTTAATAACATGGCCGGTACAAGTTAAGTTGAGTCCTAAGTTAGTTTACATATAACTAGTTTTAAATAGACCTGATAATTCAATAATATAACATGGTCTTGTTGTTATAATAGGTTATGCCAGATTTTAGTATTTTATATTTGCTTAAGTTGGCCACTTTGTATATGACGTCGGCTACAGGATGTTAATGGGGTTTGTTAATGGTAATTTCGGTTTGTTAACAGGATGTTAAAATGGGACAAAGGAACGTAGCCTTTTAATATAAAAAGTTTTAAAGAATAAATTAGTTAAAGGAATTAATTTCGTATTGGTTGATTTAATTTATATCAATACGTATAAAATTTGTAACATGCTCATGTGTGTCAGAATTCGACGAGATCGGTCGCGTTGGAACTGTACTGGTGAACGCTTCATGGTAGAGCTGGGTTGGACGCATTTTGGATTAATTGAACGAACGGTTTTGACAACAAATGAAATCAAAGTGAGTTAAACTCACTCAGTTACCCTTTTTATATTTTATATAAATTGGGTATTTTTATTTTGTGTGCTCTGCTTGCCAATGATTGACTGTTTGCTAGTTATACATTTGTCTGTTGATTTAACTGATGAAATTAAACTGTGTTTAATTACAGTGAAATACCAAATCGTTATTTTAACGATTGGTCCCAACGGAGGTAACTCACCCTGTTGGTCACGTTTATTTATAAACGTGTTTAAATGGTTGAATTGTTTGAATTGCTTGTGGTTGATGTTGAATGGTTGCTATTTAGTGTTATCAGTTAAACAAAACTGAATGGTCGGATTTGAGATAACCATTTTTATACAGGGAAGAACAGGTTGGAGGGACCCAACCGGATCCCTCAAATGTATTATTTATTTTCATATTATCATATATGAACTGATCTGTTTGTGTGATTGATTTGATGGTTGATTATTAATTGAATATTCAACATCTGTTTGGTTTGAACCAATAGGTGATATTGGTTAAGTGTTTGGCAGAGTATGGCCTTTAAAATCAATCGGGTTATAGACAGTGATTCACCGTCAGGTGAATCGATAGAGTTGAAGTTATAAAATTTACTTTATAACTGGAGTTAGATTTTGGGAAAAAATGTATTATTTTGAACAAAAGTTATTAAAGAGAATTAAATAAATGTTTTATTTATTTAAGATTCGATTTGTTAGTAATTTATTTTATAAAGTAAATTCTGATGTTAATCAGATTTACAAAGAATGGGAACAGAGAATGAATCGAATGGTTAAACTTTGATAATTGTTTTGAAAAGAAAACAATTAATGGAAATAATTTAAATTAATTATATTTTTAATTAATTTAAAGTGAAGGTTAAATGGGAATTAGTTTACGAGATAATCGAATTTTGACTTGACAAAATTGACCATTTAAACTGGAATCGAATATCAAATTAGTTTGTTTCGAAATTGCGAAATGAAATAGTTGAAGAATATTGTTTTAACTTTAAATAAGATCTTTAAAAAGGATTTTCTATTTATCTTAGTAAATAAAGAAATTAACTACTGAAGTAGTTAATGAGTAAAGAAAATTATTGTTTTAATAAGAATTTAGAAGACTACTTTTGAAAAGTAATCGAAGAGAAGTGTAATTCAAATTGGATTGTGAAAAGAATCTATGAGCGGGTTTTATATTTAAAGCTAAGATGTTTATAATGATGTTAAAAAGAGGATTTCAAGCGAAGATGATAACTTAAATTTAAGTGTTGTTTAATTATGTGAATTAAGGTAAAGGGTTTATATAAACCAGGGTCGTGTAAATGAGATTTAACGTGTTAAGGCGTAAATTTTACTTGAAAACAAGATCAAGTAAAAAGGAGAATTTTAAATGAGATTTCAAAATGGGAAATTAAATATAGTTATTCGAGATAGAATTAGGCAAACCTAATTCGGCTAAGTTGCCATTTCGTACGACTGCTAGCGAAATTCGCAGGGCTGCAGATAGCCTACGGAGGTCGGATGTTTCCTGAGGGAATCAGGCGTAACCATTGTGATCGCTGTGATCTAGAGTCAAGCGAATGGAGTTAAGACGAATGTTAATTAATCAATTAGAGTTATTCAAATATCGTATTTTTGAATATTAAAAGAATTGGAAGTTTCAATTTAACAAAAAGGAAATTAGTTTGTCAAAGGCCAAATGATGCAGAATACTGAACCAGTGAACTCATTGGAATGTCGTGTTTGAAACACTGTATATTTTGATAGTTAAAACACCGACTATCAAATCTGACCAATACGATTGTTGGTATGGAAAGACCGGGATCGAATTTATTCGAAAACCATTCCGACCAACAAATACGTGGAGATATCAGAAGATGTTCGAGATGGTGCTGTGAAGACCGTGGGTTTTCATAAACGGAAGGACCACTAATATTCTCTGCCTGGCAAGCAGAGATAAGCTGTGATGCTGTCGTGGTTGGAATCAACGGGTTGCAAGGACTACTCGCTACTGATCCATGGGGTGATTCCTATATGGATGCGGTAGGAGAGTGCCTTCGGTTCATCCTGTTCCTGGATGACGTATATGGACGGATGTCTGACAAAGTATTTCCAAAGGATCACGCACGTTGATTTCTTCAAACGTACGATAGTTGTTGGCGGGGAATCGCCGTTCTCTTAGCTTACTGCTAGAGTATTTTTGGGGTCGTCAATTAGTGATATCTGACGGATCTGGCGATGTGGCATTCAAAGTGAATGGTGACCAGGTGATCAGAAGTTAATTCTGGCCTCAAGCCTCATCAACTGGGAAATGACAAAAATCGGGCAGGCAGCATGGCTATGTGGGTCGCTCCCATTAGGGTGTATGATCACCTATCTAGAGGAAATCCTATTTGTTTCTTAATCTATGTTTCGATGATGTCCCTTGTCGGGAGATGGTTGCTGATCCCAACCGTCGGTGATATACATTCGATACACTCAAGCGAAATGAGTGGTCGGTCATGTGAGGGCCGGGTTGCAAGAAGTTCTTGTTGAACCCAGTGTATTCGTCTCTAGAGATACACTATCGGCAGGTGGTCCCATACCTTGTCAAGGTCGGAATCCAATCTCCAATAAGCACCTGCGGGTTTTGATTGTATACTATATATGTAGAGCGTGAGATGCAAGCGTTCTACTAGATTCTATTTACTTGTATTTAGACATTATTATAATATCAGAAAGGATATTGGTTTCAAAACTGTTTTGGGTTATCGTAAGGTAAAAACCGTCCGTATTTATGTGTGGATTTGGTCTTACGATTATTCTTTTCTTTTGAAAAGATTTTGAACTTTAAAATCATGATTGGATGGTTCACCCTTATTACTGTACGAGTTTATCTCACTCTGGTTCACCAGACTGACCTGGTGTTTTGTAAATGCTCGGGTTAGGCCGGGTTGTACAGGTTCAGGTTATCGACTGCTATGAAGAAACGAGCTGGAAGAGTCCAGACGTATGATATTACTACTATTCCGCTGTGTGTTGTATATGGGAACAGGCTATTATAACTGTCCCATGGTATGATGTACTCTGATACTGTAAGTATTTTCAAAGCTCTCAATAAAGATTTATTCCTGTATTATATTTTGTTCCGCTGCGATGTGAGACTCTGTGTTGTGTTGTTTCTTCTTCTTCTTCTATTCAATATTTCTACCTTATCTATTCTCACCCTCTAACTTCTTTCTATTAATGATCTGGAATGTTCGATGTCTGAATGGTCAACATGGTAGTTTGATGTTGATTTTCGGAGTCGAAAATCCCAGTTCGTTACAAAACTTATGGTTACCACGGTGAACTTGAATAGATCACGGCCGTTGATCTGATAGAACTCACGGCCCTCTACGTACTTGTAGTTGGAAATTTTTCATATAAGCGAATGGATTTAAAGAAAAATTGAGGAGAAGTTGATGAATTCTGGATCGTTGAAATATATGGTGGCGGCTCCTGGAAGTGTTGACCGCGTTGAGGTTTTTGACCATGTTTAGGGTTCACGCTGGGCTTGAATTTTTAATGTTGGATTGAATTAAATAATATTTTATTCATATGAACTTATCTATGAGAAATCGCCTTAAAACATCTACAGATAATTTCTGTTTTTCGATAAAAAAGGCAAATTCTAGCATAAAAAAATATTCTGGACCCAATGGGACAGGTTTCGTTGAATTTCGATGTCGTTTGTGAAAAGTCCTTTATAAATATCGATGAAAAATCAAGCGTTTAAATTTCTATAATTACAGAAAAATCCAAAAAATATGAGACTTTGACATTTTACTAGACCTCTTCCTATTGGATCCAATGATTCTTGTTTCGTTAAATTGGGAGTTTATTTGGCCAGTCGCTTATTCGTTTAAAGTTACCCTGTCTAAATAATCCAAACAATTAAATAGAAATAGAGACGTTTTTGGCCACCAAAGTCACGCACCATATCGGTTTGCCATGAAACTTGATTTTCTTACAATAATTTAACGATATGGTTCCAGTGAAACTAATTTCATTGAAAACTGAGACCATTTGCAAAAACGGCTATTTTTGACGCTTATTTAATATCGAATAAAATATTATTTAAATTTCCAAATAATTCAAAATCAAAATAAATTGTTTTTATCAGATATATCCGAACAAAATATATATACAACTCCAAATATAATTTAGATAACTCAATATCGTCAATTTCGAGTTAAACCTGTACTGAAATTAAATTAAAATCCTTTTTAATCGGTATATTTTTATAACGATTTCCATAGCGACTATTTTAAAATTTGAATTGGACATATTTAACAATCTATAAACTAAAATCTAAATTTTTTTTCTCTTTCATATGAAAATTATAACCAATTAGATTCAAATGTTTCTTGTTTCACAAAATTCCGACTCATATCGGATCTTGTATATTCAGTTGAAGTTCAAAACTCCATATTACGAACTGCAGTGCCATTTCGAGCTCGTTTATAATTAAATATAATTTATATATATTCAATCGTCGCTTTATTAATGAATTCAATATTAAAATCGATTAATATTCCAAATGTAATATTTAAAATAATAAAATATGTTAAATATTTGATGACCAAAAATACGGGACATTACAATCTCCCCCCCCCCCCCCTTAATAGAATTTCGTCCCCGAAATTACTAAGGTAAGAAAAATGTTCCGAACCCCATTAATTTTAAAATCTAATTTATTCCAAATCAAAAACCATTTCAATATTGTAAATAAAATTTCCAAAAGTATCGAAAATTTTCTAACACTTTAAATTACCGGGAAAATTTGGCAGAGTCTCCCCTGTACAGAGTGACTTCTGCGATATCGCATGAACAAATAATATATATACATCGACCTACATGGTCGGAAAACAAAATTCAAAACCAAAAATTTCATATTTTCACGTAAGTATACCTTATGCGAGCATTATTGAGCATACTACTCAATTTATATGCAATCAAAATATATCCTCATAGCTTTCAGCTACCTGCACTCAACTTAACTCAACATGTAAGTCACAAATACATGAAATTCAAATAGCACTTCATCAATCATCAAGTAGGCTATACAAATTCCAAGAACTAAACATGAACGATCATTTCATTTACAAATACGGGGTTAAATCGTTAATTTTAATTCATATACAATTCCATTCGAATTATTATACTGGAATTCATTTAGCTTTAAATTTATTTAACTTCTTATTTGACCATTGATGAATTATTCAACCAATCTATCACCCAATAAGCAAACAACGCATAACAACATACCCCAATAGATTTAATCCATATCCAACATCAATATTTATTTTGATAACATTCACTTGAGTTTATCATATTATAATTATCAATCGATTAATATCTGACTGATTTCCATTCAATTTTATTAATTTAGTTTCCAAATCTCATATTTATCTTATATAATTCCAATACCCATCCTTAACTTAACCAAGTTAAGTTTTAATTTTAAATCCAATTAACTGACTAATTTTCTAACTAGTTTATTATCATTTCATAATTCAATTTTTGGTTTTATTTTAAAAATCATTCTTTCTAATTTATTACGTTTTAACTTATTATTTTTAAGTTAAATTCCGATTCATTCACTTTCATATTACAATTCTTATTCATAATTTTATATGCAAAATTTCTTCTGGTTATGTTAAATCATTACTAATTCTTAATTCAATTCAAATCAACCAAACAAGCAAACAAACTAGTATCTCAATAATTTGATAAAATTATTTCTTTCTTATACAAAAATATATTTCGGGTAAAATTATTTCATTTACCCTCTTTATAAAACAATATTGTGTCCATTATTAATTCAAATGCTCCTCAACACTTGAACTAATCAAACAACACAATACAAAACATTTGTATATAAAATTTGCAAATATGCGCTCTCATATATACACACTCAACTAAATCTAGGGTATTACTAACCATATCTCTATCGAGTTACGCCACAGAGCCAAGGTTACAACTAAACCAATAGCTCTGATACCAACTGTGACGATCCGAATTTACGATACCTTTTGAGCTAACCAAAACGACACAAGTCCAACCCAAAATGCACTAGAAACCAGATGCCAATAGAAAGAATATAGAGGGTGAGATAAGAAAGAAAGAAATAATAGAATAGAAGAAGAAGAACACAAAACAGAGTCTCACATCGCAGCGGAACAAAATATAATATAGAAATAATTTTTTACTGAGAGCTTGAAATAAAACTTACAGTAGTCAGAGTACATCAATACATCTGGAGAGTTATAATATCCTGTCCTCATATACAACACACAGCGGAATAAATATATATCATAAATCTGGACTCTTCCAGCTTGTCTCTCCATTGCATCTGAAAGCTTAAACTTGTACAGCCCGGTTTAACCAGAGCATTACAAACGCACTTGTGAACCAGAGCGAGAAAACACACTAAGTTTATAGGTAACATCCAACTTGATTTTAAAGTTAAAATCTTTCCGAAAGGAAAGGATAATAGTAAGACCAAATCCAGACATAATACGGACGGTTTTTACCTTACTATAACCTAATTTTTTTTTTTTGAAATCGTATATTTTCTGATATTATAATAATGTCTAATATCAAGTAAATAGCAATCTAGCAGAACGCTTGCATCTCACGCTCTACATACGAAGTATACAATCAAAACCGCGGACGTTTATTGGAGAATGGATTTCCAACTATTGCAAGGTATGGGACCACCTTCCGACAATGTACCGTACCCCTAGAGATGAATACATTGGGGATTCAACAAGAACATCTTGCAACCCCGGAAAAACATGACCGGCCCCTCACTTCGCTTGAGAGTGCCGAATATATCATTACCATAGTTGGGGCCCAGCCAACCGAACCGATAGCATACATAAATAAAGGGACAACCGAAGGCATTTAATTTCACCAGATCAGTAATGATATACCCTTTTGATGGGTGCGACCCATATTGCCATGCAACCTACCTGATTTTATACCATTTCCCGATTGATGAGGCTTGAGTTCAACATCAATTTATTTATTTATTTATTTATTTATCATTATTATAGTATTATGCAATTCATGTTTTAGAACATCTATCAACCATTCACTTCGAATGCCACATCGTCAGATCCGCTAGATATCACCAGTTGACATCCACAAAAATATCCTGGCGTTAAGCTAAAGAATGTGTCTTCTCTGCCAACAACAGAAATACATTTGAAGAAATCAACGTACGTGAACCTTTGGAAATACTCTGTCAAACATCCATCCATACAAGTTGTCCTAGGATTGGATAAATCGAAGGCACTCTCCTACCATATCCTTGAATTACCCTATGGATCTGTAGCGAGTAGTCCTTGCGATCCGTAAAACCTCACTTACGACTGAATTACGTCAGAATGCCTCTGATTGCAACACAAAGAATACTCGACAAGCAATCCTTCTGCTTATGGAGATCCACGGTCTTCAATTGCTCTATCTTCTACCTTCAACATTACGTATTTGTTGGTCAGAATGGTTTTCGAATATAAAATTTGATCCCGGTCATTCTGTACATACATGCGTATTGGCCAAGTTTGATAGTCGATGATTTAACTATCAAATAACAGTATAAAATAAAATGAATTCACTGATTCAATACTTGGCATCACTTGGCCTCTTTAATTGAAAACAATTAACGAATGTTAATCGAAAACTCTTAAATCTTTTGATATTACGAATATAGCTTTTCATTTCTTATTCATAAATTAATTTCCAAACTATTTTAATTTAATACTTAGGAAAAATTCTATAACCATACCCAATTTTCTATTCTACTATCAATTTCAAAACATTCCCGATATCATTACTTATTAGCTATAATTGGGAAAATCAATTCATCTTACCATTCATAAAATAACATTACGAATCTCTTTTATTTCATTATTTGGAACCAAGAACCCATCCTTATTCTTTTAAAATAAACTTATTTCAACGCTTCACTTTTTATTTCCTTTTTACTTGAAAATACCATCATAATTTTTCAATCTCCTTTATTTCATTTTTACTTCGGAAAATACCATTATATATATATATATATCCTCAAATCTTTCCATTTCCGTTACTTTGGAAATTTCATTTTATATTATCAAATCTTGTCATTTCCTTTACTTTGGAAATCTCATCATATATTCTCAAATTCTGCAATTTATGTTGCATAATTATTCTTATCTGGAAATGTTCTTGACCTCTTTTCCATTACAACTAATATCATTCTCAGATAATTCTAAAATCATTCAAGTTGGGGTATTTGAATTACCTCTCAGACCTTGATCAACAACGTTCTTATATTAAGATAGATACAAGTTATAGTTCAAAATCGATATTTATCCAAATATCAACAGATCTCATTAAACTACTTTATTTAAAATATAATTTATAAAACCTTCTTACTTTTTAAAAATATTTCTTTTTAAATACAACTTATAATTACTTATTATGTTGATTAAGCAATTTCTAAATAAAATCACACTTAACCTTAACTTCTTTCAAAGCATTCATTCTATAACTAGAATTTATTATTACTAAACCCCGTTTTAAAATCCTTTACCAAATTCAATTACAATTCTTTTCCATTATCAATCCTTTTTGGAAATCTCATTTCGATTCTACCCCTTTTACTTTATTCCACTATTAGGCATCGCCAATTCAAATCACGCTTTGACTTCTCATTTCCTTTCATAAACTTTGTTATAAAATCTCAGGTTAAACCCCTTTTTATCTCGTTTTCTTTTACTTAATTCAAATATTAAGTAAACATTTATTTTAAGCCATCGTTTTCTCTTAAAAATCTCCTTTATAACTTTATTATAAAACTCGAGTTTAATATAGAACTCGTTTATAAACTCTTTTCAAAATTCATCCATATTCCATTTTAAAAAACCGGTTAATTACTTAAATGTATTTCATTTAAGAAGTAATTACTTAAATGATTAAAATAATATTTTACTTCATTATTCTAGAATTAGTATTAATTTCTTTTTAAAATCTTATTCAAGTTAAACAACTATATTCTCAACTATTTCATTTCTAATTGGCACAAACTAATTTAATTAAATAATCAATTTTAATTAAAACAGTTGATTTGGTCAACTCTAAAACATTATTAATTCGTTGATCAACTTTAACTCATCTCTTCAGTTAAATTAATTTAAATAACCTCATTTAAACTACTAAATTAATTTATATAAATATCATTTACTTCGATTAATATTGAATAAATAATGATATAATTTCATTTTAATTGTTTCTTCAAAACAATTAATCTTAGTTATAAATCATTACACAATTTAGATGAGGCACATGCTCCGCACACAGCTGATTTCCCTTTTTACAAACTTCATTTTTAAATAATATATTTAAAGTTCTATATTCAATAATAAAATAAATTTCATAACTTCGTTTTTATATCGATTTACCTGACAATAAATTAATATTTCAAATGATTGATTTATCGGCAAATTGCTGCCAATTACTCAATCAATACTGCATATTGGTTAAAATAAAACAATTTTTGAATTTCAAATCAATAATCAACAATCAAATCAATCTTCCAAACATATGGGTTTAAACAGTTCATATGATGATAATATGAAAGTTAATAACATCTAATGTATTCGAGGAATCCGGTTGGATCCCCCAACCTGTTCTTCTCTGCATCCAAATGAGTTTCTTCAAATAATATGATTCAATTCACTTTTACTGATTATTTCTATAATGGTAAAATAACAACAATTTAATATCAACCAATTTATTTAACACTAGCAAAACAAACTCTTACAATTCATTAAATTAAAACATGGTTATTTTATTACCGTGACCAACAAGGTAAGTTACCTCGTTTGGAAATAATCGTTAAAATAGCGCTTGGTTTTCATTTAAATTAACTAACATGCAATTCAATCAATTCAGTCAACATATATGTAAATAGTCAACACACAACAAACAATCAACAATTATAGCACACAAGATAAAAAGAAACCCAACTTATATAAAATATAAGTGGGAATAACTGAGTGAGAAAACTCATCTTGATTTATTTTTGGTTCGGTTACAGTTAAATTGAATAGGTGTTTAATTTAACTATAAATTCCTGTTGCCTCATGTACTGTCCAGATCGGTTCCAGAACGTTCTGCTCGAAAATACGATTCCAACGGTATCTCGTTTGTCCCTTTCTGATCATATATCAATACCTTAATAACAATTAAAGTTTAATATAATTAAATTAATCTAATTAAACCTTATTAACTAATATTTTAAATTAATTGCATTTAACATTAGTTCCTTTTTCTGCAATTCAAAGCTCGATCCCCTTTCACACACAGCCTGTGTTCATTTTTTTTTTTTTTTTTTTTTTTTTTTTTTGCTGACTTCTGATCCTTCTTGGTAAACAAAATATATGTTTTCAGTTAATACTCTAATTTAATCTAAACCTTAATTATGTGTGTGTATATATATATATATATATATGTGGAAATAATTTACGTTAATATGCAGTTAACAGCTGATTTGTTTTCCCCTTCCAGTTCTAGTATTCACGCAATATTATCCCTCTCGTGAGCCTTCTACTATTTCTCGTATCAAACCACGCACCCAAAAGAGAACTCCACATGTCACGCCGTCATCACTTCACCGAACGTCGATCAAAGACCGGCGACACCTGCGCTACCGTCCCTTCTACTTCCGCCAGCTACAACTGACACGAACCAAACCCCTGCTCCACGGTGGCAAGGTTGGTCTTTGGAAAATATCACATTATTCACATCACTAGAATACAGAACATAGCATATAACATAAATCCGGGGAATAATTTACATCATCATAACTACAGAATCATAATCATCATCAGAATTACACAGATATAGGATCCACTTGGTACATAACAAGTTTCGTCAGGTAGAGGATAAGTCTACATCGGAATCAAATATAAACATGCATAAGCTAGTACTTAAAAGTCCAAAAGAAATGATAAGAAGTCAAGTCTTCATCTTTTGCCAAAAGAGACCCAATGCTATGGTGCATATCCAAAAGAAAGTGTAACAACCCTGAATTTTGGGGCTATTTTAAAATTTATTTTAAGTTATATTAATGAGTTTTGGCTATTTAAAATAATTTATTTAAATAATAAAGGGAAAAAAAATCAAAAATGTCGTTTTGTGATTATACATTGGATGAAAACAAATAAATGTTCTTTATTTTGATAGTAGGATATATAGAAAAATGTGAACATGTTAATTATACCTTTATATGATAATTAGACTGCATAGAAAATGTAAACAAATAGAAATATCCTTTCATATGTCATTAGTATTCATAGAAGAATGTGAATATATAAAATTTATTTTTATATGTCATTCATGTTAGCATAAATTTTGTCAATTATGTTAGGAGTTAAATTATGTCATTTATGATAGAACATACATTTACCATTTATGTTATACATGTTGTATTAGTATAAAAATGTCAAGCTTGCCGTGTTAGAGATGTAGAATAAAAATACCCTTTGTGTTAAATTATGTCATATTAGAAATAAAATATAGAAAAAGAATTAATAATTTTTTTATGTAATTGTGAACATACATTAGAAAAGAGAAGAAAAAGATTACATTAGGAAAGATTATATTTTTCATGTAATTAAGGTAAGAGAGAAAATATTACTTTTCTTTTACAATGTAATAAAAGATAAAAGTTACATTTTACATTGTAAGTAAAGAAAGATATAAAGGTTACATTTTGCAATGTAATTAAAGGCGAAATGAAAGATTTCATTTTGCAAAAGAAAATGAAAGATTTCAAAAGAAAAGAAAGGATTGCATTTCTTTGAAATGTAATATAAGGATGGAAAAATTTATATTTTTATTGTAATATGAAATATTAGAAAAGTGAAGACAATAAATATTACATTTTTTGTTTTAATATAAAACATTAGAAAGTAGGACGACAATGGAAATTTCATTTGTATGTAAAATGTGACACTGGATAAGAAATTACATTTTTCTTTCTTTGATGTAATCAACAGAAGTTAATAGGATTTTAAATCTTAGCAAGTCAAAACATAAGAATGATTTTTCTAGTAAGTAGTTTGGACTAGATTGTAAATAAATTGAAATTAACAAATTTTGTAAAGGAGTAAATATAGAAATTTAGAAATAAGCATACACGTAATAAGTACGTTAAAAATATATATATTGATACTATATCCATCCAAAAACACAAGTAATCAATGCTAGTTATTATTAATATTAGATAAACGTTAAATGTAGTTTTGAATTTGAAACATTCTCCGATACTTATGTATATTAATTAACGTTACTTATGATAAAAGGAAAATTTACAATTGTAATCGTTGGTGTTAATGGGAAATAAATGTGGAAATAAATGGTAATGAAGCCAGTAAGGTTGCAATTAGTACAGATGAGAATTAAATGTTGTAACTCTAAATTAGGAGAAATTAATATAACAAATATATACATATATATACACACACATAATAAAGAACTAAAATAAATGACAGTGTAATAAGTGGAAATTACAATAAATGGGAACAATGAAATAAAACGGGACTGGCATAAATGTTATTTATTTGAATGTCTATTGCTTTAGAAAAAGTGAGCATTGTGGTTATTAATGACATATGGTAGTTATGGTAATTAAAATAAATGAGGATATGAGTGGGAACCACTGTGGTAAAAACTAAGTCCAATAAATCACCTTAAAACATATAATAATCTTACCCTAGCTAGGAAGGTCTGTCGTTAGGTCTGAATCAGAGCTATTAAAAAAATATTGGATTTAAGTGTAAAATACACATTAAAATATTATAAAAGAATGGAAACTTCATAAAACCCTAACTCTAATTATACAGTAGCCGCCACACTTAACGTATGAATGGCTGAAGCGATTCCTTTTTCCCCCATTAATTTCTCTCAAATTATGAAGAATTAAAAACATGAATCTTGAACGAAATCAAAGTGAAAGTTTTGAGCTTCAATCCGGTATGGAGATGATCATGTATGGGTTCGCAGATTGGTGAGATTTCGAATTTGAAAATTTAATTTTATTTGTTGAGTTCGATGTGGAATTTATATATGTACGTTATAAAAAATCATATTTTTGATTGTATGAAATCTGAATGGGTTGATTTTGTCGTGATGATCTATTGTATGAAATTAGGTAGTAACACACATCGACATAATTTGATTTGAAATAGAAATATCATTTTATTGTTACGTAGAAACATTCACATCGTCATAAATTGAATTTCAATAAAAAATTCTTTTTATTGCCAAGTAGGAATCCAAGTTGTCATATTTTGTTTATGAAAAAAAAAGAAAAAAAATTACTTTTTATCATCATGTAGGAACATAAATTGACATATAATTTGTTAGATGATAAAAATCAGTCCTCTATAGTCATTTAGAAACATAAAAATTGTTATAATTTGTTTGATGATAAAAATCAGTCCTCTATAGTCATTTAGAAACATGAAAATTGTTATAATTTGTTAGATGATTAAAATCATTCTTTTGTTGTCAATTAGGAACTTGAAATATGTCATAACTTGTGAATTAGAATTGTCGCAAAGACATATCATTTTTATGTGAGATTTCTTTTTTATAATTAAAACTAATTAATCATTATCGTATTTATAAATTCTTATATTTACGCTGTAAATTCAATTTGTGTTGTTCACGATTGGAACTGTTTTGGTTGTTGCTGTTATGATTAATATGTTGATTGGATGGATAATTTTGTTGAAATGAAATAAGTATAAAACAAAAATTAACATTCTTGTTATAAAATGCTGCCTTAGATAAAATTAACATTTTAGTTAGAAATGTATATTAGAATAGAAATACATTTTGTTTAGAAATGTTTATTAGATTAAAAATACATTTTTGAAATGTCCATTTAGATAAAAAAAAAATAACATTTTGTTTAGAAATGTCAGTAGAATATGATTACATTAGAAAATATAAAAGTGGCAAATTTGTTGTATTAGAAATGTCATTAGAATATGATTACATTAGAAAATGTTTGCATTAGAAACAATGATCACATTAGAATATGTTTACATTAGAAAATGTTATATTAGATTAAATCTAACAATTTTGTTAGAAATTGGTTATGAAAAATAAAAATAAAATTGGTCACTAATGTTATATTAGTACAAATTGTGTCATTTTGTCATTTATGTTATGTTAGAAAATAAAATTGGTCATTAATGTTATATTAGTACAAATTGTGCCATTTTGTCATTTACGTTAGAATTCAAGAACTACATTTATGTTAGAATTAGGAAGAACATTTATGTTAGGAAGAACATTTATGTTAGAAAGAACATTTATGTTAGAAATAAACATTTATGTTGGGATTCAAAAATATGTTACACTGTCATTAACAAGATTCCTGACTTGTTTATGTTGATTGGGATGATAATTTTTACACATCGCCCAAGTGCACAAATAATTTATTTAATTATTCCAATTTAGAAAATGAAAGTTGTCAATATAATTTTTTTTTATAATAAAAGAATAGTACATTAAAAAATTATCTTTTTAATGTAATATAAAAAAACATGGAAGGAAATTTAAGTTGTTGACGCTAATGAAAATCATTTCTTGGATGATACTTTTGTACACCAATAATGTAACCTTTTATATGCTAATGAAAACAAGATAATCATTTATTGAATTCAATACTTGTACATTAAAAATGCCACCTTTAATATGTTATGAAAATAGAATAATCATTTTATGTAAGGATACATCTCTATATGAAAAAGAAACATATTTATATAAAAAAAAATATGTTTATGTAAAAGTACATATTTATGTAAAAGTACCTTTTTATATATATAATGAGGTTACATTAAAAGACTGGGCTTTACTATTACAATAGAAAGATTGGAATACATAAAGAGCATTTTTAGTATGAGGATTATTTTAATAAAGAACGTTTAAAATAATTTTCATTAAAATATTTATAATTATAATTAAAAATTACAATTGTACTTGGACACGAGGTTAGGTCACATTTGTGGTAGAAGTCTGCCCGGACCCGATCGACATATCCAGCAGCCACAAATGTTGGGCCTAATGTGAGAGGTCCAAGTGCGCAAATACAAATTGGGCCAAGACACGAGGTTAAGCCCAACTTGTGGGATAAGTCTGCCCGGAACCGACCGGCCTATCCAGCATCCACAAGTTGCAGGCCTAATGTGAGAGGTCTGGCCCATATTAAAAATACAAATAGTTAAATAGAAGATGAACATTATTTTCACCATCATGTTTAAAGAAGAGAAAATTACATATTTTATGTAATTAGATTAAAAGAAGAAATTTATATTTTTATTAAAAGAAAGAAAGAAAATTACATCTTACTTTTGGTTTGCATTGAAAAGATAATAAAATTATCAATTTTGTTACATTGAAATAAAGAAACAAAAATACTCATTCTTGTAGCCTAAAGTAAGCGTATCCGGCGATTTCCCGCAAGGGCGATTTTCGGGTCATTTCACTAGTGGAAACAAAATATGCATTTTTGTCAATTTATGATTAGTTGAGATGAAAATAACATTTTTGTCAATTATATTAGTTGAGAAAAAAATGTACATCTTGTCAACTTTAGATGGTTGAAAACAAAAGGGACATTTTTGTTAAATAAAAGAATTAAGCACAAATAGCACTTTTATAATTTATATGCAAATTTAATAATTGTCTTTATTTGCATAACATGTAGAAGAAATTATAAGCAAATATAAAAATCATTTCTTTTATTTACAAATTTACATTAGCAACTATATCTAAATATAAAAATCATATTATTGGTCAACACATACATTAGGATGTGTAGGTGAGTTAAAGTAACATTCTTTGCATACAATAGAATTTGTGTGTAAGGACCCGTAACTTCCCCGTGAAGGAAAGAGCGGATACTTTGAGAACAACACACAAAATAGAACGCAAACGGAAGAACATTTCATTGTTATTACAACAATTCCATCAGATACAAGAATATACAGAGTATGAATGAATAAATTACATTCGATAAATATCAGAGATTTACAATAAATTACATAGCAGCGGAAAAATATACAAAACACAACTGAAAGTGATACACGGATACAGAGATTTCCGAGCATCGTTCCAGCTGTAAATCAGGATCCTGTGACTATAAATCTGCAAAACCAAAACTACTAGCTGCCCGTGTCGAAAATAGGGGCACCCAGAGTTTAGGTTAAAACAATAAATTCCAGGTCAGTCATGTGACTGGTGTGAGAACTAAAACAGTTATTTAAAACTTTACTTTAAAGATAGTAATTCAAGGGACCACGCCGTATAACACGGAACGGGTTTCCTCCCAAGAATACTAGTGCATATAACAAAGCAACGCAATGCTTTTTGAAAAAAATGAAGCTATTATAAGACCTAGGTCCCATCACACAATGCAACGCAAGCCGGAGGATAGGGTTTTCCCTTATAATAGCCAAATAATGCTTGATACGTTTACAAAAATCATTTGATACTATTATAGGTGTATAGTGTCAAAACAATTTCAATCATAAATATCAATCATAGACGGCATGGGTACCATATTATCATGTCGCCATACTAGTTCTACAATTAAAACCGCAATATCACGTATTGGAAATTGGATTTCCGTCATGAGCCGAGGCAGGGGGCAAGCTCCTCTCCGCGTTCGAGACACTCTAGCAAATGTCCCAGGACCCCACTCTGATCCTTGGATCTTCAGGGCCGGTCATCACCTAACTTTGGAGGATTAATTATTCATGAACACACGTTTCCCGGTCCTTACAGACCTATATCCGAGGCGCCTCGCATTCCAATAACCACACAGGTGAAAAGTATATAAATGTCAGGGCTGGTAGGTCACTGACACCACCCTAGCTAGAAAGAAACGTCGTGCTCTCCCTACAGTCACTATCCCGTTTTTGACTCATACTGAGGTGTGAGGCTCGCGAATTCACGTTATACACAAAGCTACGCCACACAGGCCGTGCTTTGATCATCAACCACAGGACTTTGCTTTTCAACAGAAGCCTTGATCAATTGCCACTTACGCGTGCCACACTGGCAATCCACTCCATGCGACTGATGTCCATCGATATACAACCTCTGAGCTCGTACGTCTCAGAGAAGGGCGTTAAGCAAGAGAATAAATTCTCCGCCGCCAAACAGATGTATATTTAATAGAGATCAATCAACACAGAATAAAATCCAATGTCAGACACACAATCCATTTACAAGTTCGTTCTGGGTCTGAACGAAACCGGAGGCACTTTCCTCGCATATCCATCGATCTCCAAGTACGTCTGGACGATCACCAACTGTTTCCCTCATCTTGGGTGTACAGCCCAATCAAGATCATCAGTAATCACCCAAACGATGTGAAGACTTCCGGTCTTCAACCACCGTCTTCATCTTCGACATCTCGTCGAATCGGTTATTCAGAATGGGTATAAACCCGGCCTTTCTGAATAACCCACGTATATAATAAACGAATGTTACACAAACACAACAAACGCCTCATTCCAATTCAGAATATTCTTTTATTCACAAAATCACATTCTTAGGGAAATGTTCCCATTAATTTTATCCAAGGTAAATTCTTCTAAACTTATTCTTTAATCTTCCTTCGGATATCATTTCTAACTAGTCGGGATTAGCGAACCACACCGAAGTAATTATTTATTTTATTTCTCAATCCCAACCTATATATCCCATGGAGCAAAACTGGTAATACTCCATATCTAACACCACGGTGTTATCGGTAAAATTAATTACCATTTCACGTTCAAATCTAATTAAAGATTTAACTATCGCTTTGGAGCAAAACTGGTGATACTCCATTCTCGTTCACCTTTCAGATTTGATAATTTAAATTATCAATTCACTTTTTAATCTAATTAAAGATTCATTAAAACTCCACTTAGTTTTAATCTTTTCAAAAATCGATATCTTGCTTTTAACTGGGTTAAAGAACCAATGTCATCTAAAACACGATTCACGATAAACCCAAATCACATTTGATATTAATTACAAGGCTCTGAATAGAAAATATACCGGCTTATATTCAATATCAAATTCTGAAACCAACAAATATCGTATTGGAAATAACGATATAAAATATATCTTTCAAATCCCTATAACAATATTTGTATAGTCACGAAATACAACATCAAAATATTCCGAAGATAATTTCGATTCAACTCCAGTCCAATTCACGTATTGGGAATATTGATTATTTTTAAAATCACTTTCAAATTCAATTTATTTATTTCAAAAATAAATTGATTTTAATTTTAGTTCAAAACTAGTTCATTTCGACAAAAACCCATTCTTATCATTTCAAATGTGGAGTTTTTCACCCCAGCTCTTTCCAATTCATATATTATGATTTTGCACAAATTATCAATATTTTTAATAATTTTATCAAGGCCCGTACAGTCGATTTCCATCAACGACCATCGAACGGCACTTACAGCGACCTTTTCCAAATTTGATTTGGACATAATTCCAAATCCAACCGTTAGATTTCAAATTTCTAATATTCATTGGAAAGCTCTTTTCGATACAAACCCAACGGTTTTAGTTTTAGGAGAATCCGACGGTCGGATCTCCCGCAACGTCAATTCGAAGTCAATGGTCGAAATTCGCGAACTGCCGCGGCGCGGCGCGTTCTATTCCGGCCATTATATATATAATATATATATAATATATATATAATATATATATTATATATTTCATCGATTTCCTTTTAAAACGTATTTTATAAATCGTTTTAAATTCGTTTCAAAAACAATTTCAACTTCATCTTCAATTTCAAATCGATTTGATTTCAATTCGAATTCATTTCAACTTTATTTAATTCGAATTCGTTTCAATTCAATTTGAATTTACCTTCTATTTAATTCAATTCGAATTCATTTCAAATTGATTTCAATTCAATTTCCGTTCCTTTTAAATTTCATTCAAAATGAATTCTATTCGTTTTAATTCAATTTCAATTTAATTCAATTTGAATTCATTTCTATTCAATTTGAATTCAAATTCACTTTTTATTCAATTCGAATCGAATTCATTTTCTATTCGATTCGAATTCATTTCAAATTGATTCAATTCAATTTCCGTTTGAATTTTAATCTAATTTAATTTGAATTTCATTTCAAAATATTAAATTTTGAAATCACTTTTCAATATTCATTATAAAACGAATAAAATCGATATAAATATCGTTTGCATCAAAATAACGCATCTCTAATCAACACGGCTTTATATTTTTCCAAAAACTTCTTTATTCTATTCAACAAATGAATATTTATTCTATTCAACACATGAATCTATATTTCTTTCAACACTTAAATAATCTCAACAAATGAGTACTGTCAACACATCACTATTTTTGTTATGTAAAATATTTTATAAAATTATGGTATCTATCGTTTGATTTTTAATTAGACTTCAACCGTAAAGTAGTTCTAATTTTAAATATGATAAAGATGTAAATTTTATTGTATAAAATATTTCACTCAACACATCAATAGTTTCAACTCAGGAACATCGTCAACACATGACTATTTTTATATTCAACACATGAATTTTCTTTTATAATATTCATTATTTTCCCGATTGGAATGAGGCCCAATCAATCACCATATAATGTTAATTATATGGATTCCACACAACACATGTATATAATAGCAATGACAAACAATCAACCATCATCCAAAGTGCACCACACAACTGCATAAGCATCAAATATGAATAATTAACGCTTACACAGCCTGTCGACCAATCAATCGACATACAATTAAATGATTTGGATTAGTGTGCGCCAAATATCATCCCAACACCCGTGCGGGGTTTCAAATCAACAAACACAGATTTTTATTTGTGCAGTTGGGCGTGTAAAATTTATCGACCCAATCAATATCAGTCAAATTAGTGTATATAAACAAGTCGGTCGATTTGTTTATAAATATTTATTTATTCGCATTCACGTTAAAAAATATATTTTTAACGATAATTAATTTATTTCAACACATCCACATTTTATTATCGATTTCACATCAACAACACAAACAAATTTCACAACACATCAATTAAACAAACAAGCCATCCATGGTCTATGGATGACGGGTGTCGGGTGCTGCTAAGCACCGTCTGCATCCTAGTATATATATATATATAACTAGAAAAGGAAATTAGAGTGAGAAGTTCTCACCAATAGCTATCCCAATTCCACGACACTTCTTTTATAGAAATCTTCGTCGTTCTCGCCTTTTGTCACTTTCGTTGCCCGTAGCCACTACATATATAAAAATCACATTTTTATATTGCTATTCAATATATAAAAATCGAATTTTTACTTCGCTATTATATAGATAAAAATTCTATTTTTACACCGCTATTATATAGATAAAAATTCTATTTTTACACCGCTACTATATAAATAAAAATTCTATTTTTACACCGCTACTATATAGATAAAAATTCTATTTTTACACCGCTACTATATAGATAAAAATTCTATTTTTATACCGCTACTATATAGATAAAAATTCTATTTTTACACCGCTACTATATAGATAAAAATTCTATTTTTATATCGGTGTTCATATAATAAAGATTATATTTCTATCATGCTATTCTCTATATAAAGATTTCGCCTTTTTAAATATAAAGATTTCGTTTTTATTTCATCACTATAAAAATCACCTCTTTATTTCAACGTATATATAATAAAAATCAGATTTTTATTTCGCTACATATACAAAGATGATATTTTTATATTCTCTATCTTATAAAGATTATATTTTTATAGTTCCCACTATGTAAAAATCATATTTTTATCCTTCTACAATAAAAGATTATATTTTTATTATCTATATAATATGAAAATTATATTTTCAACCTTTACATACCATAAAAATTATATTTTTAACTTCCTTATCATATAAAAATCATATCTTTAACTTTCCTATCGAATAAAAATTCTATCTCTAATTTTCCTATCGAATAAAATTCAGTTTTAAAATCAAATAAAATGATACCTGAAAATAGAAAAATAAAATAAAAACTTACAGCTCGAGGGGGGAAAAGCACGGCGGTTTATGAAGAGGAGGGAGAGGCGCAGGGATTCAAGAGGGAGGGGGTGTGGGTTTCGAGATGGTGGAGCAGGAGGCGGCGGGGAAAGAAGGGGGGGCTGCGTTCGACTGGAGGGAGGGGGTGCGGGTTCGGTCAGGGAAGAAAGGAAGAGGAGGAAGAAGAGGAGAGAGAAGCGGCAGGTGGTGGCGCCCCACCTGGGGCGGCGGCGACTCATCGGGGGGGAGGGGGGCGACGGTCGCGATCCCCCCTTCTCTTTTTTTTATATTTTTTCCTGTTTTGAATGAAACGATGAAGGGGGGCAGCGGTTTTGAAGGGGAGAGAGAGAGAGAGAAAATATTTTTTTTATTTTATTTTAAATTTCAAAAAAGTACTTTTTCATTTGACCCCTAAACGAGGCCCACCGCTTGTCGTCCATAACTAATTACCCCCATTCCGAACACAATGGGATATGTATCGCAAGCTGATTCGACCATTTCGATCAGTTTCCGTTAAAATCAACATATAACTCTATATATTGAATTTGAACATGCATTTCAATTTACCGGGGTCACATACGAACTCTAAAAATTCCAGAAAAATATTTCCTAGCTTCGTATTGACGATACGGTCCTAACAAAACAAGTTTCGTCGAATTCTGAGACCGTTGGAAAAATGGCCATTTTCCAGTAGATTAAAATCAACTGAAACTGGTCAAACACGTTTTCCTTTGCCACGCTCACACATTGATTCGAAAATTTTTGAAATTTGAAACCTAGCAATAATTTGACATCACGGACCCAACAAAAGTGGTTTCGTCGAAATCCGAGGTCGTTTGCAAAATTCCCATTTTTAAGGGCCTGAATTCCATAGCGACTATTCAGAATTTTCAACTGGACATATCTTTTGATTCCCGCTATGAAATTTCAATTTTTCGGATTCATTGGAAAGATATTATCAATTAGTTCCTATTATTTTTGGTTTCACTAAAATCCTGGTTAATTTTGCACCCGGTACATTCAATTGAAGTTTGAAATCGAATTATCGAACTACCGCGCCATTTTCAATTCCTTTTATAATTATATATAATTATTTATATTCTAACGACGACGTATATAATAAATACGTTCAAATTCTATTCAAAATAAATTTCTCGTCGATATTATTCAAAATAATTCATTTTAAATGTTCAAAATTCGCTAAATTTGCCAAAATAAAAATTTTAAACTGGCTCAGATTTTCGGGTTGTTACATTTTGTGTAATCTAAATTAAACATTTTATGTGCTAGGATATACCTTGAAAACATTTGCCAATAAGGCTATTTCACTTATGTGTAAATGTTAAGAATATGTACATATAAATAAAAGAAAATAGAAAATTATCTTTTATTTGTCATCCACAGCAATGCCACATAAATAAATTATAGTTTATTTGACCTTAGAAATGTATAGGGAAAATATATGAATAAAAATACATTTTTATTCGGTATTAGAAATATTATAACATGTTAGTTCATTATCATCAACACGTTAGTAGAATTAAATTGGTTGAATTCTTTAACCAATCATTTATTTTTATGAACTGTTATTGGTTGAAACCCTACACGGATGTTGGGATGAAAATTTACATACACTAATCCCAATATTCAGTTGTATGTTGATCATTGGATCGACATGCTGCGATGAGCGTTATTATTTAATTTTAACGCTTACGCAGTGGAAATTACACTTTGAATGTAGATGGATGATTTGATGATTATACTGTTATTGTCATATATATGATGTGTGTGAAATCCATATAATCCAAATTATATGGTAAATGATTGAGTCGCATTTCGATTCAGGTGTTCTTTTAAATAAGAATATTTTTACATTAGAAATCCTTTTTATATAAAGTATATATATTTTCATAAAATATATATATATTGTTAATTAACTATATGTTAAAACAAAGAATGGTTGTAAAAGATAAAAATTTGTAATATAAAGAATACTTCCCATTTAGAATCTTTATATAAAGAATATTTTTAATGATTATTTTAAATATGTTTTTTTAAAAGATTATTAGGATTTGCAATTATATTTTGTGATATGAAATAAATTGAGATGTGAAGTGGATTTATCGTGGACGATGTTTTAATGACATTTGTCCTTTAATCCAATTTACATTGAAATTATTATTTGGAATTTATAAATCTATTTTATAGATTTAAAAAGGCATTTTCTAAAAAATCAAGTTTTCCAATTTAATATATTAAACTGGAATTAAGTGGAAATTCGATTGGTAATAATCGAAATGGTCTTCTGTAAAAGAAGACCGATATTATAAATGGAATTTAAGAGGCCTTGCCATTATTCCATTTATATTATTAGTCCGATACAGAAGTTTATATAGATTATGTATTGATTTGATTTCTGTGGAATTCCATATTTTGGAAATTGATTTGTGGGTTTATTGTGAACTGTGTTTTAAAGGACACTAGTTCTTTAACCAGTTTAAGACAAGATTTATTCCTTAAAATAAATGATCTTGTAATAATGATTTTTGATATCAAATCAAAACTGGAGTTTTAATAAATCTTTTAAGGAAGATTTAAGATTTTATTTTCAGAGTTTATCTTTGATAAAATTAAGATAAATCTTTTAAAATGAATATCTTATTAAAAGAATATTCTGAGTTGGAATGTGGCGTAATGTGTGATTTTCCAATATTTGCTTTTTTATCACAAAATACGCGAGTTATTCAGAAAGACCGGGTTTAACCCATTCTGAATAATCATCACGACGATCAAGAGTCGAAGATGAAGACGGTGATTGAAGACCGAAGGTTTTCACATCGTTGGGATGATGATGACTGGTATCTTGAATTGGGATTGGCCTTCCAAGGCAAGGTATTTGGTAATGGTCGTCCAAACGCATTTGGAGATCGACAGACACGTTGTTTCACTCAGACCCAGAGCGGACTTGTAAATGGATTGTGTGTCTGACATTGTATTCCTTTCTACTGTATTTGTTGAACGCTACTGATTATATATTTCTGTTTGGTGGTGAAGAATTTATTCTTTACTTATCACCCTTCTCAAAGACGTATGAGCTAAGAGGTTATATATATATATTGGTAGATGATCAATGATATGGTAGGGTCTGACAATGTGACATGCCAAGATGCAAATGATCAAGGCTTTGTTGAAAAGCAGGCCTTGTGGTTGATGATCAAAGCACAGTCTATTTAGGCATAGCTTTGTGTATATCGTGACTTCGCGGGCCTCACACACCGATTGAGTCTAAAACGGGAGAAGAGAACGCAGGCAGTGCACACGTTTCTTTCTAGCTAGAAGTGGTGTTGGGCTTTAACACGACCCGACATTTGCTTATGTGGTTGATGGAATTTTTGCGAGGCCTCGATTTATTCTTATCGGTCGCCCTCGGCTGATTTGTAGGTCCAATAGGATCGGGGAGCGTGTGTTCAGGCATAACTAATCCACTAAAGTATTTGTGGTCCGGCCCTGGTGTATCCAAGGGTTCGCCAACGTCCGAATCCTGGGACATTGCTAGAGTGTCTCGAATCGGTCAGGAGCTCCTCCCTAGCCTTGACTCGTGATGGAAACCTAATTTCCGATACGCCCCTTGCCGTTTTGATTGTATAACTAGTATGGCGACATAGTAGATGGTAGCTATGCCGTCTAGGATTGATATTATATTTGAAATGTTTTAAATATCTATATATACACACTAATAATAACATCATTTTTACGTATCAAGCATCTTTTGACCATTATAAGGTAAAACCCTATCCTCCGGTTTGCGTTGCATTGTGTGATGGGACCTGGGTCTTATAATGGTTTCATTTTTCTAAAAAGCATTACGTTATTTGACGATTCACTTTATTTATGCACTGACAATCCAATGGAGTAAACCCATTCCGCGTTAGCGGCGTGGTCCTGTGATTAGCCTACTTATTAGATAGTTAAGTTAAGAATTCTCACACTAGTCCCACGACTGACCTGTAGCTTGTTTCACTTTGCAAACTCGGGTGCCCTCTTTCCACACGGGCAGTCGAGTAGCTTTTTGCAGATATAGTTAAGCAGGATCCTGGATTGAAGCCTGAAGCTGGGTCCCGAATATTGATGGCCTTCCGCGGAGATCAGTTCCGCTGCAATGTACTAATCTATTGTAATTTATCTTCCATTGTAATTTTATACCGATGTACTCTGATATATTCTGTACTCTGATATATTTTGTACTCTGATGTAACATTTATTATTGATGTTATAAAAGTCTGTGTTGTTGTCCTGATGTTTTGTATGCCCAAAGTTAACGTATGCGGAATTTGAACGGTCTTGATCGATCTTGCGATCGATTGGGGTCGGGCAAATTCCGGGTCGTTACAGCTGGTATCAGAGCTTTGGTTAGCACAAATCTTTGGGGTAAAACTCGTTAGAACTGAACAAAAGACTCATCAGAGATTGGATTAGTAATATCCAATAAGGATACTCATTAGAGATAGGATCAGTAGTATCCTAGAATGAGAAAATTCATTAGAGATGGGGTTAATAATACCCTAGGATGAGTCCAGAGTGATAGAATTATAATTAACGTATTTATGATTATATATAATCTATTTTAGAAAAAATGATTTTTGAATGTACAAAAGTTATATATTTGAAAGTTAATCAACTAATAAAATTATTTAAACCAATGGTGAAAAAAATAATATAAATTAGTTAGTTAATTAATCAACTTTTAGCTTCGTTCCTTTTCGAGGACGAAAAGATTTTAAGTGGGGGAGACTATAACAACCCTGAATTTTGGGGCTAATTTAAAATTTATTTTAAGTTATATTAATGAGTTTTGACTATTTAAAATAATTTATTTAAATAATAACAGGAAAAAAAATCAAAATATCGTATTGTGATTATACCTTGGATGAAAACAAATAAATGTTCTTTATTTTGATAGTAGGATATATAGAAAAATGTGAACATGTTAATTATACCTTTATATGATAATTAGACTGCATAGAAAATGTAAACAAATAGAAATATCCTTTCATATGTCATTAGTATTCATAGAAGAATGTGAATATATAAAAATTTATTTTTATATGTCATTCATGTTAGCATAAATTTTGTCAATTATGTTAGGAGTTAAATTATGTCATTTATGATAGAACATACATTTACCATTTATGTTATACATGTTGTATTAGTATAAAAATGTCAAGCTTGTCGTTTTAGAGATATAGAATAAAAATACCCTTTGTGTTAAATTATGTCATATTAGAAATAAAATATAGAAAAAGAATTAATAATTTTTTTTTATGTAATTGTGAACATACATTAGAAAAGAGAAGAAAAAGATTACATTAGGAAAGATTATATTTTTCATGTAATTAAGGTAAGAGAGAAAATATTACTTTTCTTTTACAATGTAATAAAAGATAAAAGTTACATTTTACAATGTAAGTAAAGAAAGATATAAAGGTTACATTTTGCAATGTAATTAAAGGCGAAATGAAAGATTTCATTTTGCAAAAGAAAATGAAAGATTTCAAAAGAAAAGAAAGGATTGCATTTCTTTGAAATGTAATATAAGGATGGAAAAATTTATATTTTTATTGTAATATGAAATATTAGAAAAGTGAAGACAATAAATATTATATATTTTGTTGTAATATAAAACATTAGAAAGTAAGAAGACAATGGAAATTTTATTTGTATGTAAAATGTGACACTGGATAAGAAATTACATTTTTTTTTCTTTAATGTAATCAACAGAAGTTAATAGGATTTTAAATCTTAGCAAGTCAAAACATAAGAATGATTTTGCTAGTAAGTAGTTTGGACTAGATTGTAAATAAATTGAAATTAACAAATTTTGTAAAGGAGTAAATATAGAAATTTAGAAATAAGCATACACGTAATAAATACGTTAAAAATATATATATTGATACTATATCCATCCAAAAACACAAGTAATCAATGCTAGTTATTATTAATATTAGATAAACGTTAAATGTAGTTTTGAATTTGAAACGTTCTCCGATACTTATACATATTAATTAACGTTACTTATAATAAAAGGAAAATTTACAATTGTAATCGTTGGTGTTAATGGGAAATAAATGGTAATGAAGCCAGTAAGGTTGCAATTAGTACAAATGAGAATTAAATGTTGTAACTCTAAATTAGGGGAAATTAATATAACAAATATATACATACACACACACACACATAATAAAGAACTAAAATAAATGACAGTGTAATAAGTGGAAATTACAATAAATTGGAACAATGAAATAAAAAGGGACTGACATAAATGTTATTTATTTGAATGTCTATTGCTTTAGAAAAAGTGAGCATTGTGGTTATTAATGACATATGCTAGTTATGGTAATTAAAATAAATGAGGATATGAGTGGGAACCACTGTGGTAAATATTAAGTCCAATAAATCACCTTAAAACATATAATAATCTTACCCTAGCTAGGAAGGTCTGTCGTTAGGTCTGAATCAGAGCTATTAAAAAAATATTGGATTTAAGTGTAAAATACACATTAAAATATTATAAAAGAATGGAAACTTCATAAAACCCTAACTCTAATTATACAATAGCCCCCACTCTTAACGTATGAATGCTGAAGCAATTCCTTTTTCCCCCATTAATTTCTCTCAAAATATGAAGAATTAAAAACATGAATCTTGAACGAAATCAAAGTGAAAGTTTTGAGCTTCAATCCGGTATGGAGATGATCACGTATGGGTTCGTAGATTGGTGAGATTTCGAATTTGAAAATTTAAATTTATTTGTTGAGTTCGATGTGGAATTTATATATGTACGTTATAAAAATTCATATTTTTGATTGTATGAAATCTGAATGGGTTGATTTTGTTGTGATGATCTATTGTATGAAATTAGGTAGTAACACCCATCATCATAATTTGATTTGAAATAGAAATATCATTTTATTGTTACGTAGAAACATTCACATCGTCATAAATTGAATTTCAATAAAAAAATTCTTTTTATTGCCAAGTAGGAATCCAAGTTGTCATATTTTGTTTATGAAAAAAAAAATTACTTTTTATCATCATGTAGGAACATAAATTGACATATAATTTGTTAGATGATAAAAATTAGTCCTCTATAGTCATTTATAAACATGAAAATTGTTATAATTTGTTAGATGATAAAAATCAGCCCTATATAGTCATTTAGAAACATGAAAATTGTTATAATTTGTTAGATGATTAAAATCATTCTTTTGTTGTCAATTAGGAACAGGAAATATGTCATAACTTGTGAATTAGAATTGTCACAAAAACATATCATTTTTATGTGAGATTTCTTTTTTATAATTAAAACTAGTTAATCATTATCGTATTTATAAATTCTTATATTTACGCTGTAAATTCAATTTGTGTTGTTCACGATTGGAACTGTTTTGGTTGTTGCTGGTATGATTAATATGTTGATTGGATGGATAATTTTGTTGAAATGAAATAAGTATAAAACAAAAATTAACATTCTTGTTATAAAATGCTGCCTTAGATAAAATTAACATTTTAGTTAGAAATGTATATTAGAATAGAAATACATTTTGTTTAGAAATGTTTATTAGATTAAAAATACATTTTTGAAATGTCCATTTAGATAAAAAAAAATAACATTTTGTTTAGAAATGTCTGTAGAATATGATTACGTTAGAAAATATAGAAGTGGCAAATTTGTTGTATTAGAAATGTCATTAGAATATGATTACATTAGAAAATGTTTGCATTAGAAACAATGATCACATTAGAATATGCTTACATTAGAAAATGTTATATTAGATTAAATCTAACAATTTTGTTAGAAATTGGTTATGAAAAATAAAAATAAAATTGGTCATTAATGTTATATTAGTACAAATTGTGTCATTTTGTCATTTATGTTATGTTAGAAAATAAAATTGGTCATTAATGTTATATTAGTACAAATTGTGCCATTTTGTCATTTATGTTAGAATTCATGTAACACCCCGCCTCCGCTAGGGTCACTCGCAAGGGAATGCACTAGCTTTAGAGGGGCATTATTGGTAAACATGCACAGAAATATCACAAGACAGAACATATAAAATAGCGGAAGTAAAATCAAACTTTCATAACATGAATAAATAAGGTCTAAAGCCTTTTACATCAGAGTACATCAAAACCTGTCTTGCAATAGTAAAGAAGCATAAAGACATTTTCGAAAATTATTCCCCAAGTAAAATAGTAAAGTAGCCATAGCCAAGAAAAGTCCAAGCCATCCATGATGACCTTCAAGCAGAAGAAGTCCGAATTAAACAACAGTATTTCCTCCCTGTAACCTGGGGGGAAACGGAAGACAAGAAGCGAAACAAAACGGATCAGTCAAAAAGACTGAGTAAGCCCTATCTACTATCAGCATAAAAACTAGTAAAGTTAACTGACATGAGAAACTGAGATGAACATAAGCATGATGACAAGATAGATAAGCTAAATCAAAATAACAGGATGAACTACTGAACTCAGATAAACTAAGGTGTCATGATAAATTACGATGTCAAGATAAAACAAGGTATCCCATCGTCAGGTTCCTATCAAGTATAATATCCCCAAGATATCTATCACATATAACGTCCCATGGTATTTATCCTGTATTTTAGCTCTGCACCTACCATACTAGTATCCCCACCGTATCATGTGTTAACCATGAATGACCCTTACTCAAAAGTCGTGTAATGGTTCATGTCCACCTAATATATCGCATTTATAGGTTACTCAACTCATATGTTTCTTTCCATGTAAATGTTCAGTTCCTTGCCGTAGACCGTACGGGCTTTCCCATGAGGTTCTATACTACTCCAATGTAATTCCATGATCCTTAAGCTCGTTTGGACTGTTACCCTAGACCTAGCTAGGCTTTCCCAACACGAATCATCATTTGTGCAACTAGGACTTATGCCACCTAGGACCACTAGTGATTATGCTTACCTATTGCACGTTTTCGTATTTCGGTTTGGGTTCAACCACCCAGGGCCACTAGGAATTACGCTAACCGTCAACCGCGCCCTTTTTCCCACGCATTCATCGTGAATCGTTTTTCCATGACTGTATGCACATGTATCACATCGTGCCATCCGAGTCCTGTCACAGGGCAGATCAAGAAATACAGGACTCGGTCGGGAGCTTTCGATTTATCTGCCGATGCAGATGCTAAGGTCTGTTTTTCCTATACGTGGCTATGGTCCCACGAGACCACTCCCTCAACTAGTGAAAGACAAGACAGGATAAATCCTGTATGAGAACACACTACTGGCCAACCCACAATTCTAGCCTTACCGCAACTATAATTAGATAGCAATTATGGTCTTTTGGGTGTTCTCTGCCTTTCCGTACGTACACGCTTGACCAAAGATGGTAGGTAGCCTGACGAAATGCTATCTAGGGCACTACCGTGTATCGTCGACTATCCCCTATCCATCCCCGTCTTTAGGTCGCTCGTATAGCAACCAAGGCATACTCTTGGTTCTTCTAACGCAGACCTTAACCTCTCATGAGCCTAGTGTGATCACCTGGCAGCTCACAGAGGGATACCAAGAATATCCTCACGTTCCCCAAAGCCGCTGCTTCGTTACCCAGTTCGCTGGAGCCTTTATCTAAATCAGATAACTTGCTCCTACTCGTGTGCTTAAACGATGACCTACCGTATCGGGTTACTCATCCAATCTATGAACTGGTCCAAAATTCCTTGACTAAGAATTATTACTTAGCTATTCTCCAACTAAGGTTTACCACTTAGCTTATTCCTGTTATTCTTGTTAATTACGGTTATCCACCTAATTCTCTGAACTAGGGTTTATATAATGGATTAAGTGTCACTTAAGTTCATGACTTAATCCGTCTACAAATCATGTCAAAATTGGCTAAGTATCCAAGTTCAAGACTTAACCCTACAAACCATGTGTCAAGTTGGTTAAGTATATTAAGCAATTCACGACTTAACCTCGTCCAATTATCATTCTAGATTGGTTAAGTATATATTAACTTGACCCTATCAATTTACTTAGTCAAATCGGTCAAGTGTATTCAAGCGATTCGTGACTTAGCCTTATCATGTTTTCACGTTATATTGGTTAACTTAACCACATCAAATTAACGAGTTAGATTGGTTAAGTATAGGTCACTTAACCACATCAAATCATCGTGTTAGATTAGTTAAGTGTTTAACTTAACCCCCTTAAACTACCAAGTTGGATTAATTAAGTCTAGGCTAACTTAACCCCATCCGATTTCCATGTTTAGATTAGTTAAGTCTAAGTTAACTTAACCCCATCCATTAACTGTATTATACGGTTAAGTGTCATTAAGGAAACTTACTTAACCTTATCATGTGGCATTAATTACTTAATGCACCTCAACCTCTCACATTAGACTTTGTTGTGGTTACTAGTTAAGTCGGTCGGTTCCGGGTAGCTTTACACCACAACTTGGTCTAACCTCGGGTTCAAGCACAACATGACCAACTTCTCACATTGGGTCCTATTGTTTGCAACTACTAGTTAGGCCGGTCGGTTCCGGGTAGCTTTATGTTGCAAACTCAACCCAACCTCGAGTTGGTCACTTTCATGTTTAGTCTAGTGTCATGTTCATATTCAAGTTTTCTTAAGAATATGGGTAGACCTAACTCAATAGGTAAATTCCCAATTCCATAGTATGGGTAGACCTAACTTAGTAGGTAAATTCCCAATTTCATATTTTCAAGCATACTTACATGTCAACTTCCATGTTATATTTCAAGTCATGTTTTTAAGTTATATTTTCATGTCATTAGAAATTACCCATAACATAACCCAACGCTTTTAAACTCGCATATACGTTCGGAACAACGTAATGGATTAAAAGAAGAGACTTGGCAAAGGCATGACAAAAATGGATATTAAGCCACAAGTTAATCATGGTGGCAAATGAGGCACAAATGTGTTCATTAACTTGCATGTTACATTCTTAAGCCTCAAAAACATGCATAAACCCAAACTTGGCACATAAGCGAATCATGGTGACAAAAGACATGGAATGATGACTAGTAACTCGCATATATCATCATATAAGGGTTATGACTTCATATGCAAGTTGACATAAAGGTTATGAGGGTTCTCATGTTGCATAATGCAACGTTTCAACATAAAGGTTGTAGCTTTTAGCCCACAAGATCAAGATAATGACTTCATAAACTTGCATGACATGATAGCATGTATCATACTTAATGATCAAACCCAAACTTGCAACATGAACATTTAACTTCATAGTTAATATCTAAGAGTAGGGAAAGGGCTTACATTGCTATGAAGGCACAAATTGAAATACAAAACAAAGATTGAGAAGAAGCTCTTATGCAATCAAATAAACCCAATATGAAAGCTCCAAATCAATAAAACCCTTGCTTTGAAATAGAAATGTTGCAACTTGACTTGAATGCAAGCTAACAACATCCATTCATGCTTGAAAACACTTGAATGAACATGAATCTCTCATAGGAATTTACTTAGGAATTTTAGAATGAGAGTGGAGGCCATGAGAGTAATAATTTTGCCATAGTTTAGTTGCATGAATGAATAATGAGGATTTAGGGGTAGGTTAGGGGCTTATTTATAGAGATTAGGAGTGATTAGGACCTTAGGATTAACCCTAGGATCAACCTGAACCATCAGATTTCGAACCAGTCCCAAAAACCTAGCCAAAACAGAAAATAGGTGCACCAGGCAAAACCATAAGTCGACACCCAAGTCAACAGGGCTGTCGACTTGGGTCATGCCATGTCGACTCCCAAATCGACAGACCTGTCGACTTGGTGTGGCTGGCGGGAATTTTCCCATCTAGCCTTCTAGGCCAAATTTTCGAAATTAGAACTCGTTTTTGAACTTGAATTTTCTGAAAACTTCGTCGGACCATAACTTGGTCATACGGACTCCGATTCTCGAAAACTCAGACTATATTTCGCGTATTTTTCCTAGACGAACGCAATGGAATAGCCCGTTTTACTTGATTCAGAATTTAAAATTAAATTCTGCCTTGATTCTTGTCTTAACATGTTATCGAAATACGGGTTGTTACATTCTCCCCACCTTTTAGGATTTCGTCCCCGAAATCTCCAAGTTGGGAAGAACATATCCTACCATCCATCATTCATCTACTCAAAACATCATCCACAAGCAACCATTGTCCTTAGATGATTTCTAATGCTGTATGAATATATGCAAAACGTGTGTGTACATGTTCCTTAGCTAATGCTAATGATCAGGCCTGAATAATCTTTCTAATGCAAAATATGTATAGTGCCATGAATCCAACATGTATGCAAATAGTCCTAGTCATATAGATACTATATGCGTGCACAATCATTCATTCATATGCAACAACCGCATGATAATACATTCGATTTCATCCATAAACAAGTATAAATACTCGTGCATATGCAATATGAAATGTGACCGAGTCGAGCTAGTATCTAATGTGTATTCGCGCATCCACGAGCAACCACTTGCAACCACTTGCAACCATATTAATCATAACATGTTTCAAATACATGTTTACATCCATAGGGTTCTACCTAGGATTCCCTGAAACAGGGTCGAGAAGATAAACAAGACAAACTCCTTACGGGGTTTGTAACAGAAAATAGGACCGAGAGGATGTCCACAAAAGATAGCCTACAAGTAAGCTCTACAGAAAACAGGGATCAAGGATATACTTCCAAAAAGAGATATCATGTGCGTATCTAGTCTTTGACCATCAAAGTCGTATTTCCTTGAGCTTAATTCCATTGTGCCTTGACCGTCTTTTAACTTCGTGATTTCGTAGCTTCTTATTTCCCGTTTCCATAACATGAGATGGAACTCATTTCTTCGTCGCCTCTCGTTCCACTTGCACTTATCCTTTTTCTAGAATACTTGGCGCAAACATGACTGCGTACTCATGATCTCATGCAAGCTTTCCAAAATTCACTAGTGAATCTTGGATCTCGTTTATATACTATAAGGTATTCCATGTAGAAGAACTTTCTCTTGAAAGTAAACAGATGTCAACCAGGTTATCAAGCGCACTTACTAGGGTGATCTCTATAACCCATGCATAAATGAAGTAAACCATCCGTCTTATCGGCGAACACCACTCGATCGGGCTTCAAATTTCCAATAAAGGCATCAAGGTATTCTAAGTAACTAGTCATGACAGAACCTCAAAAAGGTTACACGATACTTCGAGGGTATTACCAAGGCTAGTCAAAAGGTCTAACTACCCTCCTATTAAAACCGAGAGTGGCACCCCCTACTGGATAACCACTTCATCCCTAGAATCCATCCATAGCTTATAAACATAAGCATTATTTCCAAACTCAACACTTGGCATAGACATTCTCAAATCCAAACAAGTCATGTATAAATGGACTGATTCTCCAATAGGACTTTGAGACAAAAATGGGATTCTCTATTACGCTAGTACTTAAGGTGCAGAGACTCAACTATCGAAGCGGACTTAAATGATACGAAAAACGAAGTCCTAACGGGATGATAGAGAAGAAAAGCTAAACCTTTAACAAGATCGTTACCCTCCTTCTGAGGTACCCTAGAAATGAGAGCATACTATTGCCCTCCCGATGATCTTGTCCTTGTCCCATAATACTTAACTATCCGCCCCGTTTTACCATGCCAAAGGTACTCTCTCGTCATGGGTTTCATTGTTCATCTTTCTCCCTCCTTTGAGGACTAAGCCATACCAACAAGTTGCTCATCCTTAAGCTCGTATCCTTTATCCTCTTTCTCACTATCCTTTCTTATAACGCGGCCACTGGTCTCTCGAAAACCACCTCCATCGTATGGAAAGCACTTTCGTAGATAGAAAAGACTAGTCGCAGTTAAAACCACTGTGACTACAGATGGAGGAAAGAAAGGAAAAGAGATTCAATTAAGGATACAAGGATAGTGCTAATGGCCTTTGGGGAATAGCCTTTTTCTTTTAAAAGAAAATTTTCTTGAAAAATGCTTCTTTGTAAACGATTTTCAAATAGTTTTCAGAAGGTCTTTAAAAACTTTTGCCCAGTCTGGTAACCTTCTGCTCTGATACCACGTGTAACACCCCGCCTCCGCTAGGGTCACTCGCAAGGGAATGCACTAGCTTTAGAGGGGCATTATTGGTAAACATGCACAGAAATATCACAAGACAGAACATATAAAATAGCGGAAGTAAAATCAAACTTTCATAACATGAATAAATAAGGTCTAAAGCCTTTTACATCAGAGTACATCAAAACCTGTCTTGCAATAGTAAAGAAGCATAAAGACATTTTCGAAAATTATTCCCCAAGTAAAACAGTAAAGTAGCCATAGCCAAGAAAAGTCCAAGCCATCCATGATGACCTTCAAGCAGAAGAAGTCCGAATTAAACAACAGTATTTCCTCCCTGTAACCTGGGGGGAAACGGAAGACAAGAAGCAAAACAAAACGGGTCAGTCAAAAAGACTGAGTAAGCCCTATCTACTATCAGCATAAAAACTAGTAAAGTTAACTGACATGAGAAACTGAGATGAACATAAGCATGATGACAAGATTGATAAGCTAAATCAAAATAACAGGATGAACTACTGAACTCAGATAAACTAAGGTGTCATGATAAATTACGATGTCAAGATAAAACAAGGTATCCCATCGTCAGGTTCCTATCAAGTATAATATCCCCAAGATATCTATCACGTATAACGTCCCATGGTATCTTTCCTGTATTTTAGCTCTGCACCTACCATACTAGTATCCCCACCGTATCATGTGTTAACCATGAATGACCCTTACTCAAAAGTCGTGTAATGGTTCATGTCCACCTAATATATCGCATTTATAGGTTACTCAACTCGTATGTTTCTTTCCATGTAAATGTTCAGTTCCTTGCCGTAGACCGTACGGGCTTTCCCATGAGGTTCTATACTACTCCAATGTAATTCCATGATCCTTAAGCTCGTTTGGACTGTTACCCTAGACCTAGCTAGGCTTTCCCAACATGAATCATCGTTTGTGCAACTAGGACTTATGCCACCTAGGACCACTAGTGATTATGCTTACCTATTGCACGTTTTCGTATTTCGGTTTGGGTTCAACCACCCAGGGCCACTAGGAATTACGCTAACCGTCAACCGCGCCCTTTTTCCCACGCATTCATCGTGAATCGTTTTTCCATGACTGTATGCACATGTATCACATCGTGCCATCCGAGTCCTGTCACAGGGCAGATCAAGAAATACAGGACTCGGTCGGGAGCTTTCGATTTATCTGCCGATGCAGATGCTAAGGTCTGTTTTTCCTATACGTGGCTATGGTCCCACG
The DNA here is from genome assembly GCA_030737875.1 of Allium sativum. Taxonomy (NCBI): domain Eukaryota; kingdom Viridiplantae; phylum Streptophyta; class Magnoliopsida; order Asparagales; family Amaryllidaceae; genus Allium; species Allium sativum. The sequence continues at coordinate 468,825,555 of CM060913.1, read as the reverse complement.
AGACCACTCCCTCAACTAGTGAAAGACAAGACAGGATAAATCCTGTATGAGAACACACTACTGGCCAACCCACAATTCTAGCCTTACCGCAACCATAATTAGATAGCAATTATGGTCTTTTGGGTGTTCTCTGCCTTTCCGTACGTACACGCTTGACCAAAGATGGTAGGTAGCCTGACGAAATGCTATCTAGGGCACTACCGTGTATCGTCGACTATCCCCTATCCATCCCCGTCTTTAGGTCGCTCGTATAGCAACCAAGGCATACTCTTGGTTCTTCTAACGCAGACCTTAACCTCTCATGAGCCTAGTGTGATCACCTGGCAGCTCACAGAGGGATACCAAGAATATCCTCACGTTCCCCGAAGCCGCTGCTTCGTTACCCAGTTCGCTGGAGCCTTTATCTAAATCAGATAACTTGCTCCTACTCGTGTGCTTAAACGATGACCTACCGTATCGGGTTACTCATCCAATCTATGAACTGGTCCAAAATTCCTTGACTAAGAATTATTACTTAGCTATTCTCCAACTAGGGTTTACCACTTAGCTTATTCCCGTTATTCTTGTTAATTACGGTTATCCACCTAATTCTCTGAACTAGGGTTTATATAATGGATTAAGTGTCACTTAAGTTCATGACTTAATCCGTCTACAAATCATGTCAAAATTGGCTAAGTATCCAAGTTCAAGACTTAACCCTACAAACCATGTGTCAAGTTGGTTAAGTATATTAAGCAATTCACGACTTAACCTCGTCCAATTATCATTCTAGATTGGTTAAGTATATATTAACTTGACCCTATCAATTTACTTAGTCAAATCGGTCAAGTGTATTCAAGCGATTCGTGACTTAGCCTTATCATGTTTTCACGTTATATTGGTTAACTTAACCACATCAAATTAACGAGTTAGATTGGTTAAGTATAGGTCACTGAACCACATCAAATCATCGTGTTAGATTAGTTAAGTGTTTAACTTAACCCCCTTAAACTACCAAGTTGGATTAATTAAGTCTAGGCTAACTTAACCTCATCCGATTTCCATGTTTAGATTAGTTAAGTCTAAGTTAACTTAACCCCATCCATTAACTGTATTATACGGTTAAGTGTCATTAAGGAAACTTACTTAACCTTATCATGTGGCATTAATTACTTAATGCACCTCAACCTCTCACATTAGACTTTGTTGTGGTTACTAGTTAAGTCGGTCGGTTCCGGGTAGCTTTACACCACAACTTGGTCTAACCTCGGGTTCAAGCACAACATGACCAACTTCTCACATTGGGTCCTATTGTTTGCAACTACTAGTTAGGCCGGTCGTTCCGGGTAGCTTTATGTTGCAAACTCAACCCAACCTCGAGTTGGTCACTTTCATGTTTAGTCTAGTGTCATGTTCATATTCAAGTTTTCTTAAGAATATGGGTAGACCTAACTCAATAGGTAAATTCCCAATTCCATAGTATGGGTAGACCTAACTTAATAGGTAAATTCCCAATTTCATATTTTCAGGCATACTTACATGTCAACTTCCATGTTATATTTCAAGTCATGTTTTTAAGTTATATTTTCATGTCATTAGAAATTACCCATAACATAACCCAACGCTTTTAAACTCGCATATACGTTCGCAACAACGTAATGGATTAAAAGAAGAGACTTGGCAAAGGCATGACAAAAATGGATATTAAGCCACAAGTTAATCATGGTGGCGAATGAGGCACAAATGTGTTCATTAACTTGCATGTTACATTCTTAAGCCTCAAAAACATGCATAAACCCAAACTTGGCACATAAGCGAATCATGGTGACAAAAGACATGGAATGATGACTAGTAACTCGCATATATCATCATATAAGGGTTATGACTTCATATGCAAGTTGACATAAAGGTTATGAGGGTTCTCATGTTGCATAATGCAACATTTCAACATAAAGGTTGTAGCTTTTAGCCCACAAGATCAAGATAATGACTTCATAAACTTGCATGACATGACAGCATGTATCATACTTAATGATCAAACCCAAACTTGCAACATGAACATTTAACTTCATAGTTAATATCTAAGAGTAGGGAAAGGGCTTACATTGCTATGAAGGCACAAATCGAAATACAAAACAAAGATTGAGACGAAGCTCTTATGCAATCAAATAAACCCAATATGAAAGCTCCAAATCAATAAAACCCTTGCTTTGAAATAGAAATGTTGCAACTTGACTTGAATGCAAGCTAACAACATCCATTCATGCTTGAAAACACTTGAATGAACATGAATCTCTCATAGGAATTTACTTAGGAATTTTAGAATGAGAGTGGAGGCCATGAGAGTAATAATTTTGCCATAGTTTAGTTGCATGAATGAATAATGAGGATTTAGGGGTAGGTTAGGGGCTTATTTATAGAGATTAGGAGTGATTAGGACCTTAGGATTAACCCTAGGATCAACCTGAACCATCAGATTTCGAACCAGGCCCAAAAACCTAGCCAAAACAGAAAACAGGTGCACCAGGCAAAACCATAAGTCGACACCCAAGTCAACAGGGCTGTCGACTTGGGTCATGCCATGTTGACTCCCAAGTCGACAGCCCTGTCGACTTGGGGTGGCTGGCGGGAATTTTCCCACCTAGCCTTCTAGGCCAAATTTTCGAAATTAGAACTCGTTTTTGAACTTGAATTTTCTGAAAACTTCGTCGGACCATAACTTGGTCATACGGATTCCGATTCTCGAAAACTCAGACTCTATTTCGCGTATTTTTCCGAGACGAACGCAATGGCATAGCCCGTTTTACTTGATTCAGAATTTAAAATTAAATTCTGTCTTGATTCTCGTCTTAACATGTTATCGAAATACGGGTTGTTACAATTCAAGAACGTCATTTATGTTAGAATTAGGAAGAACATTTATGTTAGGAAGAACATTTATGTTAGAAAGAACATTTATGTTAGAAATAAACATTTATGTTGGGATTCAAAAATATGTTACACTGTCATTAACAAGTTTCCTGACTTGTTTATGTTGATTAGGATGATAATTTTTACACATCGCCCAAGTGCACAAATAATTTATTTAATTATTCCAATTTAGAAAATGAAAGTTGTCAAAATAAGTTTTTTTTATAATAAAAAAATAGTACATTAAAAATTTATCTTTTTAATGTAATATAAAATAAACATGGAAGGAAATTTAAGTTGTTGACGCTAATGAAAATCATTTCTTGGATTATACTTTTGTACGCCAATAATGTAACCTTTTATATGCTAATGAAAACAAGATAATCATTTATTGAATTCAATACTTGTACATTAAAAATGCCACCTTTAATATGTTATGAAAATAAAATAATCATTTCATGTAAGGATACATCTCTATACGAAAAAGAAACATATTTATATAAAAGAAATACGTTTATGTAAAAGTACATATATATGTAAAAGTACCTTTTTATATATATAAAGAGGTTACATTAAAAGACTGGGCTTTACTATTACAATAGAAAGATTGGAATATATAAAGAGCATTTCTAGTATGAGGATTATTTCAATAAAGAACGTTTAAAATATTTTTCATTAAAATATTTATAATTATAATTAAAAATTACAATTGTACTTGGACACGAGGTTAGGTCACATTTGTGGTAGAAGTCTACCCGGACCCGACCGGCATATCCAGCAGCCACAAATGTTCGGCCTAATGTGAGAAGTCCAAGTGCGCAAATATAAATTGGGCCAAGACACGAGGTTAAGCCCAACTTGTGGGATAAGTCTGCCCGGAACCGACCGGCCTATCCAGCATCCACAAGTTGCAGGCCTAATGTGAGAGGTCTGGCCCATATTAAAAATACAAATAGTTAAATAGAAGATGAACATTATTTTCACCATCATGTTTAAAGAAGAGAAAATTACATATTTTATGTAATTAGATTAAAAGAAGAAATTTATATTTTTATTAAAAGAAAGAAAGAAAATTACATCTTACTTTTGGTTTGCATTGAAAAGATAATAAAATTATCAATTTTGTTACATTGAAATAAAGAAACAAAAATACTCATTCTTGTAACCCAAAGTAAGCGTATCCGGCAATTTTCCGCAAGGGCGATTTTCGGGTCGTTTCACTAGTGGAAACAAAATATGCATTTTTGTCAATTTATGATTAGTTGAGATGAAAATAACATTTTTGTCAATTATGTTAGTTGAGAAAAAAATGTACATCTTGTCAACTTTAGATGATTGAAAACAAAAAGGACATTTTTGTTAAATAAAAGAATTAAGCACAAATAGCATTTTTATAATTTATATGCAAATTTGATAATTGTCTTTATTTGCATAACATGTAGAAGAAATTATAAGCAAATATAAAAATCATTTCTTTTATTTACAAATTTACATTAGCAACTATATCTAAATATAAAAATCATATTATTGGTAAACACATACATTAGGATGTGTAGGTGAGTTAAAGTAACATTCTTCGCATACAATAGAATTTGTGTGCAATCTAAATTAAACATTTTATGTGCTAGGATATACCTTGAAAACATTTGCCAATAATGTTATTTCACTTATGTGTAAATGTTAAGAATATGTACATATAAATAAAAGAAAATAGAAAATTATCTTTTATTTGTCATCCACAGCAATGCCACATAAATAAATTATAGTTTATTTGACCTTAGAAATGTATAGGGAAATTATATGAATAAAAATACATTTTTATTCGGTATTAGAAATATTATAACATGTTAGTTCATTATCATCAACATGTTAGTAGAATTAAATTGGTTGAATTCTTTAACCAATCATTTATTTTTATGAACTGTTATTGGTTGAAACCCCACACGGGTGTTGGGATGAAAATTTACATACACTAATCCCAATATTCAGTTGTATGTTGATCGTTGGATCGACAGGCTGCGATGAGCGTTATTATTTAATTTTAACGCTTACCTAGTGGAAATTACACTTTGGATGTAGATGGATGATTTGATGATTATACTGTTATTGTCATATATATGATGTGTGTGAAATCCATATAATCCAAATTATATGGTAAATGATTGAGTCGCATTTCGATTCAGATGTTCTTTTAAATAAGAATATTTTTACATTAGAAATCCTTTTTATATAAAGTATATATATTTTCATAAAATATATATATATATTGTTAATCAACTATATGTTAAAACAAAGAATGGTTGTAAAAGATAAAAATTTGTTATATAAAGAATACTTCCCATTTAGAATCTTTTATATAAAGAATATTTTTAATGATTATTTTAAATATGTTTTTTTTAAAGATCATTAGGATTTGCAATTATATTTTGTGATATGAAATAAATTGAGATGTGAAGTGGATTTATCGTGGACGATGTTTTAAATGACATTTGTCCTTTAATCCAATTTACATTGAAATTATTATTTGGAATTTATAAATCTATTTTATAGATTTAAAAAGGCATTTTCTACAAAATCAAGTTTTCCAATTTAATATATTAAACTGGAATTAAGTGGAAATTCGATTGGTAATAATCGAAATGGGCTTCTGTAAAAGAAGACCGATATTATAAATGGAATTTAAGAGGCCTTGCCGTTATTCCATTTATATTATTAGTCCAATACAAAAGTTTATATAGATTATGTATTGATTTGATTTCTGTGGAATTCCATATTTTGGAAATTGATTTGCGGGTTTATTGTGAACTGTTTTTTAAAGGACACTAGTTCTTTAACCTGTTTAAGACAAGATTTATTTCTTAAAATAAATGATCTTGTAATAATGATTTTTGATATCAAATCAAAACTGGAGTTTTAATAAATCTTTTAAGGAAGATTTAAGATTTTATTTTCAGAGTTTATCTTTGATTAAATTAAGATGAATCTTTTAAAATGAATATCTTATTAAAAGAATATTCTGAGTTGGAATGTGGCGTAATGTGTGATTTTCCAATATTTGCTTTTTTATCACAAAGTACACGAGTTATTCAGAAAGACCGGGTTTAACCCATTCTGAATAATCATCACGACGATCAAGAGTCGAAGATGAAGACGGTGATTGAAGACCGAAGGTTTTCACATCGTCGGGATGATGATGACTGGTATCTTGAATTGGGATTGGCCTTCCAAGGCAAGGTATTTGGTAATGGTCATCCAAACGCATTTGGAGATCGACGGACACGTTGTTTCACTCATACCCAGAGCGGACTTGTAAATGGATTGTGTGTCTGACATTGTATTCCTTTCTACTGTATTTGTTGAACGCTACTGATTATATATTTCTGCTTGGTGGTGAAGAATTTATTTTTTACTTATCACCCTTCTCTAAGACGTATGAGCTTAGAGGTTATAAATATATTGGTAGATGATCAATGATATGGTAGGGTCTGACAATGTGACATGCCAAGATGCAAATGATCAAGGCTTTGTTGAAAAGCAGGCCTTGTGGTTGATGATCAAAGCACAGTCCATTTAGGCATAGCTTTGTGTATATCGTGACTTCGCGAGCCTCACACACCGGTTGAGTCTAAAACGGGAGAAGGGAACGCAGGGAGTGCACACGTTTCTTTCTAGCTAGAAGTGGTGTTGGGCTTCAACACGGCCCGACATTTGCTTATGTGGTTGATGGAATTTTTGCGAGGCCTCGGTTTATTCTTATCGGTCGCCCTCGGCTGATTTGTAGGTCCAATAGGATCGGGGAGCGTGTGTTCAAGCATAACTAATCCACTAAAGTATTTGTGGACCGGCTCTGCTGTATCCAAGGGTTCGCCAGCATCCGAATCCTGGGACATTTCTAGAGTGTCTCGAATCGGTCAGGAGCTCCTCCCTAGCCTTGACTCATGATGGAAACACAATTTCCGATAGCTCCTTGCGGTTTTGATTGTATAACTAGTATGGCGACATAGTAGATGGTAGTTATGTCGTCTAGGATTGATATTATATTTGAAATGTTTTAAATATCTATATACACACTAATAATAACATCGTTTTTACGTATCAAGCATCTTTTGACCATTATAAGGTAAAACCCTATCCTTCGGTTTGCGTTGCATTGTGTGATGGGACCTGAGTCTTATAATGGTTTCATTTTTCTAAAAAGCATTACGTTATTTGACGATTCACTTTATTTATGCACTGGCAATCCAATGCAGTAAACCCATTCCGCGTTAGCAACGTGGTCCTATGATTAGCCTACTTATTAGATAGTTATGTTAAGAATTCTCACACCAGTCCCTCGACTGACCTGTATCTTGTTTCACTTTGCAAACTCGGGTGCCCTCTTTCCACACGGGCAGTCGGGTAGCTTTTTGCAGATATAATTAAGCAGGATCCTAGATTGAAGCCTGAAGCTGGGTCCAGAATATTGATGGCCTTCCGCTGAGATCAGTTCCGCTGCAATGTACTAATCTATTGTAATTTATCTTCCGCTGTAATTTTATACCGATGTACTCTGATATATTCTGTACTCTGATGTAACATTTATTATTGATGTTATGAAAGTCTGTGTTGTTGTCCTGATGTTTTGTATGCCCAAAGTTAACGTATGCGGAATTTGAATGGTCTTGATTGATCTTGCGATCGATTGGGGTCGGGCAAAGTCCGGGTCGTTACAGAAAGCCAATCACCTGTTCACTTGGTTGCCTGTGTGAAAATAGGGGCACCCGTGTTTGCAAGGGAAAAACAAACTACGAGTCAGTCATGGGACTGGTGTGAGAAATCATACAGTTACTTAACTTATTTAAAAGTGAGGCCAATCTCAGGACCATGCCGTATGGCACGGAACAGGTTTACTCCATTGGATTACCAGTGCATAAGATAAAGCAAATCAAGTAAAAAATGCAATGCTTTTAGAAAAATGAAGACATTATAAGACTCAGGTCCCATCACACAATGCAAACTCAAACCAGAGGATAGAGTTTTAGCTTATAATGGCCAAACATGCTTTATACGCATAAAACAAAACTCATTTGATGTTATTATTAGTGTCTAGATGTTTCAAAAACAATTTCAGCATAAATATATCAATCCTAGACGACATAGTACCCCATCCTACTATGTCACCATATAGGTTTATAATTGAAACCATACGATGTCGTATTGGAAGTTGGATTTCCATCATGAGTCAAGGTAAGCACTACACCATATCAGCGAATTTGGCACACAGGGATGCAGATATACAATTCGGCTCTAAGTCGTATCAGATTTGATAGTGCTCATAGCCGTCTCAAACTACATTTTTCGATCCGCACCACCCCAAACACCCTTAATTTGACCGTCCATTGACGAAGCCATGGATTAGTTAACTTGATACGACATTGGACCGTATGAAATACATATCAAATTTTTCCCCTCATTCCTCCATTCAGGAACAATCGACTTTTGCCACATCAAAAATTTCGGTCCAATTATCCTCTTTTTATTTTGCAATGGCAACCACCGAATACCCAAATTAGGGTTTTGGTAATCGACCGACTTCTTTTATCAACGAGCTATCCACCGCCGTCCATGACTTATCGTCACCTTGTGCTGCCTTCAGCTGACCGGCGAAGCCTCGGTCCACCAATGTTCATCCTTCTCGTCGCCACTGGAGGTGAGTACTAGGACACGGTTAAATTTAAATATGAATTGGGTTTAACTTGAATTCGAATTGGGTTTAATTTGAATTTCCATGCCTTAGTTCAAAAATATGAATGATAGATAGTTGCATGTGCTTGTCTACCTAGAATTCATGCTGCTATTGTGTTTAAATTGGGTATTATCCCCAGTTTTATAGTGCGGCAGTGTATTTTCTATTATCTACTTATGTTGTATTTGTCTACCTTGAATTCAGACACTTTTACTTGTGTTGCCCTACTAATTTGTGTGTATTATTGTACCATGTACACTGGTCCTTACTGATCTGAACTTGAAGCTTTGACTAAAGGAGAGATTCTTACTGGAAAGGATTGAATCAAGAAACAAGTTTACAATGACCTGGTGACACTCGATGGGGATCACACTATAGTACACTTATTAGACTTATTACTACGTTCACTTCTATGCGTGAGGTGTTAATTTGAAATTATTGTGGATGACGGTATTAGTTCTAAACAAAAGGTCGATGCACAAGTTTCGCTAGACATAATGCACTCATATGACTTTGTGTTTGTGGCACACACATGTTATGACTTGTCATTGACATTGCAAAAAAAAAGATCAAGAGATTGAAAATGCGTTGAATTTAGTAAAAATAACAAAAACGCGCCTACAAGACATGAGATGTAATGATGTGAAGTAGGAATCTTTGTTAGAGGAAGTGTTATTATTTTGTTCTTTGAATGGAATTGTTGTACCTCACATGGATGATGAGTATGTAGCTCATAAACGTTTGAGATGGAGAGCTGAAAAAATTACAAATTTACATCACATACGAGTTGACATTTGCAACACCGTCATAGATTTGCAAATTTCGGAACTAAACAGTTGGTTTAATACAGAGCAAAACAGCGAGTTGCTTTTGTGTACGGGAAGTCTTAATCCAATCGATTCATTTTCTGCTTTCAACATTGCAAAATTGATTAAATTTGCTCGATTTTATCTGAAAGCTTTTTCTATGTATGATATTGTGGTACTTGAGAATCAACTTGAAACTTATATTATGGATATGACTTCGGATGATGAATTTTTGTATACCAATATATAATTTTTTTATGGATTATTGTTGTTTCCCCTTCTCATATATATTCCTATATTCACCCCTGACTATTATAACATGTGTGTGCATGCAGCAGCCTCCGTCATTTGGATGAAGCTAATAAACATGGATTTGGATGAAGCTAATAAGCATGGATTTAGTTGTCAGTTTTCCGTGCTTTGAGTTTTAGTTGCTGGCTTTTGGATGAAGCTAATAAGTTTGGTTCTGCCAGTGGTTCTTGTTTGGTTTGAGATTACCTTGGTATTGTTTTCTGATAGAATGCAATGTTGCTTGGATGGTTTATGATATTTTGTCTGTTTTGGAGGATGTTCATCTTAAAGGAAGCATTGATTCAACAGGTGGTTGCATTTTAAGGTATCTTCTTTAATGTAATGAAACAACGTGTATCTTATTTATTGTAATGTAATCAAATAGCATGTATCATTATATATTGAAATGTAATGAAATGTTTCATACATTTGTTTCGTTTACTATTACAATTGTGAATTAGTGTATCCTGTGTTATATATGCTTTGTGTTATAGTCGTATCTACTTATACTTTAGATATGGCCAATAGCCATATGTTGTCATATTGGGATACGGTTTTGAGCCATATCTAAAAATTTAACACACCGTTTTTTTATACGGCTTTTTGTCTTGCCTACATGCTTTAGATGTGGCTAAAAACATAGCCTAATCAGCACATATGGTGTAGCGAAGGGATGGTCTCCTTACCGATTCGGATCAAATCTAGCAAGATGATCCAGGACTCCTCCCTCCTCCCCCCCCCCCGTAGTGGGCCTTTAGATCCTCCAAGGCTGATCCTCTCTTAAGTTTGAGGATTAGTTATTCCTGAACACATGTTTCCCGGTCCTATCGGACCTATCACTTGGCCATTGGCAACCAATCATATCCGAGGCGCCTCGCAATCCATCATACACATAAGTAAAAATGTCTGGGCTCCATACCATGACACCACTTCTAGCTAGAAAGAAATTCCATGCACTCCCTGGGTCCCTTATCCCGTTTTTGACTCATACCGGGGTGTGAGGCTCGCGAATTAACGATATACACAAAGCTATGCTACTTAAAGCTGTGCTTTGATCATCATCCACAAGACTTTGCTTTTCAGCAAAAGCCTTGATCAATTGCATCTTAGCATGCCACACTATCAATCCATACCATGTCGTTAATTTCCACCAAAATATAACCTCTAAGCTCGTACGTCTCAGAGAAGGGTGTTAAGAAAAAAAAAATCTCCGCCACAAAAAAGATATATATATATATATATATATATATATTTAGTAGAGATCAAATACATAGCACACATTACAATGTCAAACATGCAATCCATTCATATGTTCGTTCTGGGTCTGAACGAAACCGAAGGCACATTATTCCTTGTTCCATATGTCCAATACAGAAGAGAGGTCCTCGCATATCCGGACTATTAACAAGTACGTCCAGACAACTACCATTATAACCCCTTCAAGGGAGCTACCCATATCCAAGGCATCAGTAGTAGGGCTGTCAATGGGTCGGGTTGGGTTGGGTTCGGGTCGGGTCAAGTCGTGTTCTGGTTGAGTTCGGGTCATAGCAGCTCAACCCGTTTATTAAACGAGTCGGTTTCGGGTTGACCTATTTATAATCGTGCGGGTTTCGGGTTTGATTCGTGTAACCCATTAACAGAAATATTTGTGTAAAAAGATGAAAACATGAAAGAAGGGTGTTGTCGTCATTCACTTGTTGCAAGCTAAGATGAGAATAAAAATGTAAAAAATTGTTAAGTGGGAATAAACATGAAAACGTGAAGGAGTGAATCAGTGAAGAGGTAGAACCACATAAATTAGAATGACTGAATGAGTGGCGGCTTGGTAATTAATAAATTAGGGTAAAGCGGCAAATGGATAGTGGACTGGGCTGGGCCTATGTTTTTTAGATTGTAGAGTAATTAAAATATGTTTTATATTAAACGGGTCATGACGGGTCAGAAACGGGTTCACGGGTCGGGTCGTTTATTAAACGAGTCAGAGCGGGTTGACCCGAAATTGACCCGTTTATAGATGGGTCGGATCGGGGTTTTTTCATGTGGGTTACGAGTCGTGTTTCGGGTCGTATTAGAAATTGACGGCCCTAATCAATAGTAATCCATTCGATGTGAAGATTGTCGGTCTTGCACCGTCTTCATTATCTTCGACTTTTAATCGTTGTTTAATTATTTGAAATGAGATTTATCTCAGTCTTTCCAAATAATTCTCGTATATTATTTCAATTCAAATTCTTTTCCTTGGTTAAATTATTGGCCTTCCCCATTCATTACCTTATATAAAAAGGTTTAGTCGAGAATTAAATTCGGTTATCGAATTAAATACTCAAGTCATATCCTATCCATAATTCATTTTATCCATTTTCATGCCAAATCGTATATAACCATTTTTATATTTCAAACCAAGCAAAATTTATTTGCACACATTTTAAATCGCTTAACAACTTCAAACGATTTACAAAACGATTTCGAATAAAACCGAGTGTTGAAATCTGCGAATTAGTGAAACTGACAAGTCACAAACGAAGTCGAAATGGGCCAAAACTTGGCCGGGAAAGACCCTGGATGGACCTAAACTATTGACCGTGATCTCCACTAGTCAACAGTAGTTTTTAGGCGATAGACGTTTGTCACCCCCAAGACAGATGTCTGTTGTCAGGAAAGCTGTTTTCCCGAGAGTTTGGACAGACATCTGACCATTTTTGGTTAGATGTCTGACCTAACACAATTATTTATTCTCTCCTCAAACATTGGCAGACGTTTGTCCCCCTCCCGGACAGATGTCTGAGCTGAAACATGGGCTATTTTGCTTAAGGAATGAGGTGCAACCAGCTCTTGGACGAGCTAGAATCAATGGTGATGGCTTATAATGTTTTCTAAATGGAAATGATGCCCCCTTAGCTCACCGAAAACACTCAAAAACACATACAAACATATGCACACATTCATACAAGAGATTCGCGAGATCATAAGTTCAAGGGTGAACTAAACTTCAAACCAAAGCTATCAAACGCAATACAAGCAAATTGTGAAGTCTTAGAACTTGCTGGTGCGACAACGGAGCTTCACAATACTGCCAAAACAACTCGTAGCATATGAATTAGATTGTGTGGACAATTCTAATCATAATTTTCAACTCAATGAAAACATGAACACAATGTAACCGGTTAAGTTACACTAGCCTACCTAATTCACTAGCATATTATCAACCAACATTCATTTCATAACTCAAACAATTGACTAACAAACAATTATTCTTAATATAGCCCTTTTTAGTGAATAGTTTCTCACCTATAATGGATAAAAATCATATTTTTATTATACTAATCATGATTTAACATCATATTATATTTGTATGATCAATCAATAACATCAATTCAAACTATTAGCTAACTATAATTAACTAGCTAGCTCTTTCATAGTTCCGGTTTCTCACCTTGGCTTGTTTGTAAACAAAGAATGTACCCAATAGCAAGCAAAATCACCCTCTCTACCAAAATAGCATGCAAATCTCCAATCTAAACACATATAACTGAATTTCCTAAGAGTTAGGTCATAGGAATCATCATAAATCAAAGAGGAAACAAGTAGGAGAAGATAGAGAAGGAGCTAAAGAAGCTTACTCAAGTTATCTCTTTGATTTTCTCTTTGATTTGGGTTTGGATTTGCAAAACCTAGCTTAGGAATTTTAATTTCCCTTTCCACTCTCCATTTTTCTAATTTTTCCTAAGTGTTGAGTGAATGGAGAGGGAGAGGCTCATTTGGAAGTTAAGTAAGTGAGCTAAGTTGGCTAACCAAGCCCTAGCCCAAGTCTCAATTTTCACAAACTCCAAACATATTGATCTTTATAGTTTTCGACCATCTAAACGACGTTCCGGACTCAATTGAAGTGGTTTCGAGTCCAAATTTGTTCATATATAAAATGTGACTTTTAAGACTATAAATTACATTTTAACTTCGATTAAAACCAAATTTTTTAAGTCGTTTATTTTCCAAATAGCTCACCTAAAGTAATTAATTTCTATGAAAATCATTTAAAAATAAATTTTAAATTGGTTCCAAAAATGCGGGTTATTACAATCTCCCACACTTAAAAAAATTGCGTCCCTGAAAAAGAAACTACTGCAAAGTAGGAATTAAATAGAAATGTACCATAACATAAATGTACCTCTTGATAGAGCTAATCAGAGATATCCACTCTGCACTTGGGATAATCATGTTTAATGTTATCTTCTGTTTCCCATATACAGTCTCTAGGATCTCCGCTCCATTGCACTTTGACTAAATGCACCTTTTCGTTCCTTAGAACTCTGGTTTCTCTGCCAGTAATCTTCATTGGCTCTCTTCGCACAACTAAACTCGGAGTCATATCCAAATCTTTTTGCGATGCTTCTTCTACAATCAAATCGAGATCATGAACATGCTTGTGAAGCTGAGAAATGTGAAACACATCATGAACACCGGACAACCTACTGGGGCAACTGAACTCTATAAGCTAGAGTTCCAATCCTCTCTAGTAAAGGAAACGGGCCAATATATCTAGGTGACAACTTCCCCATCTTCCCAAATCGAATTACTCCTCTCATCGGAGAAATTCTCAAATACATGTAATCACCAACAGAGAATGCCAAACCTCTTCTTCTAGAATCTGCATAATTCTTCTATCGGCTCTGAGCTGCTTGCATTTGCTTCTTAATGAAATAAGCTTTATATGAAGCTTCTTGGATCATATCCGGACCTAATACTAATCGATTCCTGGGCTTTATCCAACATGCAAGAGATCTACAAGGCCTACCATACAATGCTTCAAATGGTGATTGTAACGATCCGAAAAGTTCTGATCCTGGTTATTGATACTAATACGTTTCTTGTATCACATATCGACTAAACAACCATCAGAAATTAACAGATTGTTAATAGAAAGAAGTAGAGGATGAGAATATAAAGAAAGAAAGTTAGAATAGAAGAAAAAGAAGAATCGAACACAATAGAACTATAGTATAATGAATCTCACAGCGGAACTGAAATAAATATATTATATAACAGTACTTGAAGTACAAAGCTGGTGTTTACACTTACATACATTATCAGAGTACAACATATATAACACAGCGGAAATAACTCTATACAAAAGTTGAAGTCTCCTGCTCCAAGCTCCTTCAAGTGAATCTGTAAAATCCTGAAACCACTTGACTGCCCACACAAATTTGGGCACCCAAGAGTTTACAGAAAAATAAACTCTGGGTCAGTCATGGGATTGGTGTGAGTGTACGATTTTAAAACAGATTGATTTAATGTTCAAAAGTCCTTTTAAAATAAATGATAATTGTAAGACCGATCCATACATAAATACAGATGGTTTTTACCTTACAATAACCCAAAACATTTTTGAAATCATATCTTATCTGATATTACAATAATGTCTAAATACAAATAAACAAAATCTAGCAGAACGCTTGCATCTCACGCTCCACATATATATAGTATACAAACAAAACCGTGGGGGCTTATTGGAGATTGGATTCCGACTATAACAAGGTATGGAACCACCTGCCGATAGTGTATCTCTAGAGGGGAATACACTGGGTTCAACAAGAACGTCTTGCAACCCGGCCACACATGACCGACCACTCATTTCGCTTGAGTGTATCAAATGTATATCACCAACGGTTGGGCTCAAACCACCGTTTCCTAAAAAGGGACAACATCGAAATTGATTAAAGAAGGAAAAGGATTTTCTCTAGATAGGTGATTATACATCCTAATGGGAGCGACCCACATAGCCATGTTGCCTACCCGATTTTTGTCATTTCCTGGTTGATGAGGCTTGAGGTTTGAAATTTTCCTTTGGAACATCTGGTCACCATTTACTTTGAATGTCACATTGTCAGATCCGTCAAATCACTAATTGACGTCCCCAAATATACTCCGGATGTAAAAGAATGGCCATTCTTTGCCATCAACTTGGTATATTTGTAAAAATCAATGTACGTGGTTTTCAGGAAATACTCAGTCAGACATTCGTCCATTCAAGTCATCTAGGAACAAGATGAACCGAAGGCACTCTCCTACTGCATCCAATATAGGAATCACCCCATGGATCAGTAGCGAGTAGTCTTTATAATCCGAAGATTTCAATCACAACAGAATCAAGTATTTCTACTGCTCACGAAGATCTACGGTCTTCAACTCTTTAAATTATATAGGCATCCCTACATGTTAGTTTACGTAAAGTCGGTTCAAAGTAGTTTTGAGTCCAGTTCCCATCCCGGTCTCTTCGAACTAACACGTAAGGAATATCTGATAGGCGGTGTTTTAACTATCAAATTTAAACAGTGTAGATGAGTAAAACTATTATATAATTTATCTTATCTTATATAAATAATTTCAATAACACAACAATTCAGATGGATTGATTTATACAAATCTAACTCTGATTTCAGCACAATAAATAACACCAGACGATACAAATAAATGTGTCAATGTTTTATTTTAAACAGTTTAGATTCAATCACTTTATAGCATAACAGATTATTAACAACAACCATTTATCACACATTAACAATCAATAATGATTTAACGTTTGATTTCTAAATAACAATTTGAATTATACGTTCTTGGGTAGTACTAATTTCACATTATATTTATTCTCATTTCTGTGAAAATAGATTTATTGATTTAATTAAACTTCTATTTTGTTTTAAATAGAATATATATAGATACTACAGATACGAAATCTAAGCTTACACGACAACGTTTATCCTGAAATTTCGAAATATCAAATTAGCTTTCTGATCCCTCCCCTTTTAAATTTTTCCTTATTTACTACTATTAAAAGTCAATTAAATTTAAAATTGATTAAATAAGTAACTTAATATTCCCAAGCTCTCATAACCACTATATCTCTTGTCGACCTTCTTACACAATCCCCTTCTTCTCTTCTCCTTGGTTTCCTTTGCCTTTCCTTTCATTGATTCCCTTTCTTTTCTCTTCTTTATTTATTTATTTAAAATTATATTTATTTATAAAAATGGCTTACTGAGCCCAATATACTTCAAACTAGAATGCCACATATTCCATGATTCATATTTACATTCCTTTAGACTTCCCTAAGCAGATCCCATCTCCACTCATGCATATATTTTTGTAAACTGGGCTTTAAATTTTCAATAGGCTCTTTAGATTTGCAAACAAACTAGGTTTCAATCTAAGCCCTTCCAAAGCCCATCATAGCCTAGCACCTCAAGCCGCGCATACCAGGTCACGCAACATACCAAAGCTTCCAATTTACCATCCCTGTACAATTTCCTTTGCTTCTATTTTATTTCTACACGTAAGATGCCTTTATATTTTATTTCTGAGGCAAATATGGGTAATTTATGTTTTTACTTTTTACTTGACTGTTTAGGCAAGTATGAATTTTATTCCTTGTTTTCCTAAACACCACCTTGTATGGAAACCAGCGCACTGCATAAGTGATAAACGTGGGTCAATTCTTTACAGAATCATGTTACAATGAAGGGTTTTCAGTTTGTACCCTTTACTTCTCCCTTTCTTCGTTCTTTCTTTGCTTATGGATAAAATTATAATTCATGTTGATGCTCTTATTAATTTTATTATCAATGTTATTTACATTCAAATGTCCTCTTTCCAGGTCCATTCTTTTCTTCTCCATTACTCCTGGTTTGTCATTTCTGTGCCCACTGTGCACTGTTTACGTGCACACCCACTCCAGTACCTTACTAGCATCCATTTCTCTCGCCACAACTTTCAATCCTCCATCAAAACTTAACCCCATCATCAGAAAACCCCGTGCTCCACTGGATCAGTTTTTGATGCTTCAACAGAAGCTTAGTTATCCACTTCTCTACACAGAAATGTCTCGTTCTTCCACCATCAACCATCGGTCATCCACATACTTCATAAATAGATCGGTGATGCCCCCTCCGTTGCTTTACCCTCTGACCGATCGCCAGAATTCTCACTGAGGAGGCGCAGTTCGCCCTAAAACTTAACCCACCCAAAACAGTAATCAACCCATATAAAAATAAAAAAACCTCCAATATACTTATTTAAAAATCACGATTTGTATTTTCCTATAATCTTTGACTCCTAACGCCCCCTTGGCTCCACTTCCACCAACCACGATCAACTCCATCGCCCTAATTTGACCCAAACGCCATTTCTAATTAACCCAGAAATTCTCACAATCCATAAATTTAAAAATCTTGATTTCAATGTTAAAATTCATGATTTTTCAATGTGAATCATTTCGTATACCTAAATCAATTTATAGTGGTGTTAGAGAATTTAAGTTTTTTTTTTTACTGTGTTTAAACGATTTCTGGTGACATACACTACTGCAGGATTCGAAACAGATTTTTGATTATTAATAGTCCGTAGACAAACAACTTTCGTGTTGGACTTAACTTCACTAACAGACTAGAATTCATGTTTTGGATTTTTTAAATTAACAGGATGTTCATAACATACCCTTACTGTGAACACAAAGACAGATTCTTAGAATTTTCTTTACAGTGACTCAATCAAACAAGTTTGATTATGTATATATGATGTTATCAGTAGCAACCCCAAAGATACATATGTTACATCTAAGTTATACATAACTTTGAATAGATCTTGAAGAAAGAAAAGGGGTTTTTACTCACATGTTGCTACTGCTGTTAAAAATATGTTGAAACACCCCACCTCCGTTAGGGTCACTCTCAAAGGAAATGTCCTAATTTTGGCGGAGGTTTATAAGTATAAGTCACAGATACACAAGACAGATATAAATACACATATTTTTGAACAGCGGAAACAACAACTTTTATTTCATCAAAAATACGTGTTACACAAACCATGCCATAATTGTCTTACAATATTTCCAAAAACATTACATTTCCATAACTGTCTTGATTTCATAATTTAAAGAAGCATAAAAACATAAGTAAACTGCATAAGTCCCCATAAGTGCTATCCAAAGCCATAGTCCAAAACGAAAGAGATCCAAGCAATACATTCTTTCTCTTCAAGCTGGATGTGAAAACTGGTCAAGCTGCGGTATTCCCTCCCTGTGGACCTTGGGCGGGGACGAAAGAAAAGAAGACGAAAGAAAAGTAGAGTCAGACATAAAGCCTAAGTAAGTCTAGGACTATTCAGTCTATGAATAAAGAATTGGGCATGATAAGTATAAACTGGAAATAGGAAAGCACTATAAGCTAAGTTAAGTTGTCTAGAGTCGAATATACTATCGTACCCCATATTAATCTCTGCACCCCTATTAACTAGTTCCCAACAGACACCCCAAAATCAGGGTGAAGTGATCCATCTCTAATGATCGGCTCCTACTCGCATAGTTACATGTGTCTTACGGCCCCCGATGTTGTAGCTACATATGCTGGTCCCACCATGGGGTGTATCAAGTCCCATGGTGGCGGCCCGACACAATTCTAGAATGACCAGGTATACTACTGGTGCCCAGTGCCTAATTTTTCTGCGCCGGAGTGTGTGCACGCTCGCACCCCGTTAGAACCTACACTGCTGCACCACCGCCGTCGATTTGACCTCTTACAGTCAGCCCAATAATCGTGCCCCACCCTGCCTAGTTCAGGGTATCCTGATACACCTTGTAGGGTTACTGCTGAAAAGGGTCCCCCGCTACTAGGTTTTCTATTTCTAGCCAACATGCTAAGTTGGTTAAGTGTTTTGTAAACCTAACCCCCAATCAGTCTGTATAGTTTAGCATGTTCAATTTGATTAAGTATTAATTCAATTTACTTAATCCTATCAATCCTGACTCAGCCTTAATTGTCTTATTAAAGCCTCAACCACTCACATTAGACAGGTATTGTTGTGGCTGCCTGTTGCCGGTTGGGTCCGGGCAGTCTTACGCCACAACTCACTCTAACCTCGGGTCTTTATTGGGCTCAATGTTTAACCACTCACATTGGATAGGTATTGTTGTGACTACTGGACAGCCGGGCGGTTCCGGGCAGGTTTATGTCACAACTCAATCCAACCTCGGGTTAAACACATCGTATTTTATAAGTTTACATATTTTGTCTCTTTTCTTTTTATATGTAAATATTTGCAGCCCATTATTCAAATTCATCTTTATTGGGTAAAATTTATTTATACCACTTAAATGTTCTCAAGGTCGTTGGCATGCGACAGACATGCCAACACATATGTTTTATATTTTTACCCCATCGTCAATACCCCCGTTTTATACGTTCACTATATTATAACATATGTTGGGTTTAACATTTAAACCCAACTTAGCCACATGAAAAAGGGGAGGCTTAGAACATGGTGTTTATATCTAAGTAACATCAAAAGAGGTATGTGTTCGCATGAACTTGCAACATAACGATCCAATTAACATAAATTTGGCACTTGTGAACTTGCATTGTAATAGCATATAATCTTAACATAAAACATATCTAAACATGAATCATGGTTTTAAATCTAGTCATGTAAACTTGCATTATGTGTCACATATATTATCACATGATTTTGATAACAACATAGGCCTAAAACATATTTTCAATTAGGCATAACACCAAACGTAATCTAGTCATGTTCATAGGTCAACACAAGTTCATGAAGATGCTTGCTTTTGTCACTAATACAATAGTATGTTTTTACACTAGAATCATAATTCCTATTTCATCATAAATTCATATGAATCATAATACCCAAATGTATCCAACTACGCTAAACATGATCATAAAAATATTCATAGAAGGGTCTAAAGTCATGTTGGCATAAATAGTGTATCACATACTTGCATGAATCTTAACTTTGTTGAAATAAACTACCACAAACATATAGTTGTTAACTTTCAACATGAATCATATACTTGCAAATATCCAATAGGTGTTGTGATAAACTACCACAAAAATATAGTCGTTAACTTTCAACATGAATCATATATTTGCAAATATCCAATAGGTCTAACATCATTATACCACAACATCCCAAATCTATTCACAATTAGAGTCATAGCAACATACGATTATGAATTATCCTCACCACAAATTAAGTACAATTCCATTTCTCATTTTACACAAACCAAAACACAATTATTCATTCACATCGGAATAGCACTCTACTTACCACGTATGACGAATCTTCAATTCAGGTTTCTGAATTCTGAATTTGGAGATGCTATCCTTTGTTGTAGGCGTTGTTTTGATTTAATTGTCGTTGCTTTAAGCTTTCGAATCGTCTCCTAATCGTCTCTCAATTTTGACGGCTACTCCTAGTCTTTCTTCAGCAGCATGACGGTCTCATTCTCATTTTTATTTTTGTGAATTAGGTGGAGTCTTATGTCCTTTTTATAGAGTTTGTGAATTGATTAGGACCGTCGATGGAGCTTGGATGAATATTAGCCGTCCGTTTGAAGGAGAGACCAATCAGGAGCTGACACCTAGCCCTAGTGACAAGGCAAGACTCAGAAATTCGGCCAAGCACAGACCAGGCCAGCCAGGAGGGACTGGGTTCGACCGGCTCAGGGGCCAGGTCGACTCCCCAGTCGACCCCCAGGTCGACTACATAGTCGACCTGGGTGCCCCAGGTCGACTACCCAGTTGACTTGGGTGCCTTGGGCGGGAAAATTCCCGCCCAGCCCAATCTGGGTCCGATTTTTTTTAAATTTGAATTTGTTTCTGAGCTGTTTCTACCTGTTTGAATTTTAAACTGAATTCTGAAACTTCCGGAGGCCATATCTCCCTCATACGGAGTCCGTTTTACGCAAACTTGGACTCTATCTCAAGTAGAATTCCGAGACAAATGCAATGGCGTATCCCGTTTTCCTTAATTCTTTGATTTGAAATTAATTATACTTTAATTTGTGAATTTCACTGTTATAGAATACACGGGGTGTTACGTCCTCCCCCACTTAAAAGGATTTCGTCCCCGAAATCTTCAAGTTTAGGAAGAATGTATATCCTAACATCCAAACATCCATCTACTCACCCATCAAACACGAGCATCCATTATCCTTAAAAGACTTCTAATGCTTCATGATCATATGCGAAGTGTGTGTACATGTACTTATCTAATGCAAAATCAGGCAGTCTACTGATTCAGTTGACCTCCTTAATGCAAATTATGTACGTGTCATGAATCCATTTTGTATGCAAATTTTCCTATTTATGATTCTACATGAGTGCACAATCATTCATATATAAATGCAACATCCATATGACAACACATTAAACTTTAACCATACACGAATGCAAACACATATATGCATATGCAATATGAAGTGACTGAGCCGATCTAATACCTAGATTGTGTGTGTATATGCAACCACGAGCAACCACTAGCAATCACTTGCAACCACTTGCAGCCATCATCCATAACATGTTTCAATTACATGTGTTCATCCAAAGGGTTTCTACCTAAAAGATAAGGTCGAGGAGATATACCTAAAAAGAAGATAGATAAAAGCGCAACTTAAGGAAAAAGAAAGATCAAAGATGTACCCTCAAAAAGAAAAGGGGTAGGCTGCGCGTATTCTAGCCTCAGTTTCCCAAGTCGCGTCTTCCTCGGCGTCGCTCCACTGAACTTTGACGAGCTTGACTTCGCGGTTGCGTAGCTTTTTCACTTCAGTTCCTAAGATGCGTGTTGGAACTCTCCTCACGGTTGCTTCGCGTTCCACTTCGGCTTCTTCTAGAATGCTAGGCTCTACTATTTCAGCAGACTCGTGTAAACAATTCCGAAGGTGAGAAACATGAAAGACGTTGTGAACTCCGGCCAGCTTTTCGGGTAGCTCTAATCTATAGGCCATCTTCCCAACCTTCTCGATGATAGGAAACGGCCCTACGAACCTTGGTGCTAGCTTCCCTGTGGTTCCAAAATAAACAACTCTCCTTAGAGGAGATACCTTAAGAAAAACCCTGTCTCCAACCTCAAATTCAAGGTCAGTCCTCCTCTTGTCTGCGTAGGATTTCTGCCTATCTTGGGCCGTCTTCATCCTTCTTCGTATCAAGTCTACTTTCTCTGAAGTCTCTCGGATCATATCTGGTCCAAGTATGAGTTTGTCAGTAGACTCCCACCAACAAGTGGGTGATCGGCACGGTCTTCCATATAAAGCTTCGAAGGGTGCCATTCCGATGGTGGCTTGGTAGCTGTTGTTGTAGGCAAATTCCACCAAAGGAAGATGGTCTTCCCACGTCCCTCCGAAGTCAAGGACGCACAGTCTTAAAAGGTCTTCCAAAACTCTGTTCACTCTTTCTGTCTAGCCGTCGGTTTGGGGGTGATAGGCTGTACTCAAGCATAACTGTGTGCCTACCGCTTCTTGCAGACTCCGTCAAAACTCACTTGTGAAGATAGGGTCTCGGTCACTAACAATGCTGGAGGGTATTCCATGGAGTCAAACAATTTCCTTGAGATAAAGAGATGCTAGGGATGATGCTGTCCTTTTACTCTTGACAGGTAAAAAGTGGGCGCTTTTAGTAAGCCTATCCACTATTACCCAAATGCTAGTGTTGCCTCTTCTAGACCTAGGCAGCCCATCAATGAAGTACATTGAAATGTTATCCCACTTCCACTGTGGGACCTCTATAGGATGGAGCAGACCGCCAAGTTTCTTCTATTCCGCCTTAACCTGTTGGCAAATCACACACTTAGAAACGAAATCTGCCACGTCCTTCTTCATGCCGCTCCAAAAAAAAGTTCTCTTTATGTCCTTGTACATTTTATCTCCGCCTGGATGTATTGTCATCTTGGAGTGATGTGCTTCCTCGAGAACCGTCTTTACTAAATCCCTTGTCTGTGGGACGCATGGTCTTCCGTCTCGCCTTAGCCAACCTTTATCGTCGATGGAGTATCTGTTGAGGTGACTTGAAGTCTCGCCCCTAATTAGCCTATCAATCGTCTCCACAAGCTGAGGGTCTTCGCGTTGTGTTGTCCCTATTGAGTCCACTAAAGTCGGGCGTACTTCGAGAGATGCTAGCAAGCCCGGTACAAAATCGGAGGAGGGCCTAAAGTCAAAGTTGGCTATAAACTCTAGGCTTTGCCTTTCAACAAACAGCGGGCTTAGGGTCAGTTTCTTTCGGCTCAACGCGTCTGCCACTACGTTGCCTTTTCCCGGTGTATAGGAGATCTCGAAATCGTACGAGGCGAGAAACTCCATCCACCTTTGTTGCCTCAAGTTAAGATCTTTCTGCTCGAAAAGATATTTCAATGATTTATGGTCAGTGTAAAGTTCGAACTTCTCACCTAGGAGATAGTGTCACCAAGACTTAAGCGCAAAGACGATGGCGGCCAACTCGAGATCATGGGTTGGGTAGTTCTTTTCGTGCACTTTCAACTGTCTCCCGCCATAAGCTACTACCCTTCCTTCTTGCATTAAGACAGTGCCTAGTCCTGTCCCACATGCATCTGTATAAACTGTGAACATCTTGTTTCCATCTGGCAACGTTAGAACTGGGGTTGTTGTAAGAGCCCTTTTTAGTCGTTGGAAAGCAAACTCGCAATCCAAGTCCCAATTGAACACTAGATTCTTCTTTGTCAGCTTTGTAAGCGGGGCTGAGATTTTCGCAAAATCCCTTATGAATTTTCGGTAGAAACCTGCTAGTCCTAGAAAACTTCGGACCTCAGTTGCATTCCTTGGTGTCTTCCAATCCTGCACCGCTACTACTTTAGCAGGGTCCACAGCTAACCCTTCTTTGGATACTATGTGCCCAAGGAACCTCACTTCCTCTCTCCAAAAGTAACATTTGGAGAACTTGGCTTTTAACTGATGGACTCGCAGAGTTTCCATGATTGCCCTTAAGTGCTGAGCATGTTCTTCTTCACTCTTTGAGAAGATCAAGATATCGTCTAAGAAGACCACTACGAACTTGTTGAGGAATTCTCTGAACACCCTACTCATCAGGTCCACGAAGTAAGCGGGTGCGTTTGTCAAACCGAAAGGCATGACAAGCCATTCAAAGAAGTCGTCTGGGGTTCCGAATGCTGTCTTATCGATGCTATCGTCAGCCACCCTTAGCTGATGAAATCCGGTCGCTAAATCAAGTTGCGAGAAAACAGACGCTCCTACAAGCTGATCAAACAGATCGTCAATTCTGGGGAGATGGTGCCTATTCTTTTTCGTTAGCTTGTTGAGCTCCCTATAGTCAACACACAGACGGAGTGAACCATCCGCCTTTGTAGCGAACACCACTGGAGCGCCCCATTCTGAAATGCTCCTTCTAATGAACCCCTTCTCTAGAAGCTCTTTAACCTGTTTACTGAGCTCTTTCCTTTCCCATGGAGCCATGTGTCTAACGGGCAACGCAACGGGCTTTGCATTATCTATAAGATATATGCGGAAGTCTATCTCCTGCTTCGGAGGTAAGCCCTTCACCTCTTCGAAGACATCCGGATATTCAGGACCACTCTAACCGATTGCAAACTCTCAACAAGAGCATCTAGCGATTCAAGATAACTAAGCATAACCACATACGAGGGATTACAAGTAATTTCCAGAGTGTTACCGAGTTGGGTCAGAAGCCTAACCACCCTTTTCTCACAATCAAGGATGGCACCATTACTGGATAGCCAATCCATGCCCAAAATCAGACCATATCCCGAGAAGCCCAAAACAAAGGCACTACATCTAAATTCCATGCTTAGAATAGAAATTTTCAATCCCACACAGATCATAGACAAATGAGCTGGGCCCCCAATTGGATTTGAAACAATTAAGGGGTCCTCTACCGTACTAGTTTCTAGGTGCAGAGATTCTACTAAAGCAGATGAAATAAAGGAGTGTGATGCGCCAGAATCAAATAAAGTGCGTACTGGGTGATCATAAAGATAAACTACACTTTCTACGGAAGTATTTATACCTCGCTGTTGCAGAGGTGGCGCTTCTAGCACATGAACCTGTGCCCCTGAGGTGGATCCAGCCCTCTGCCCCTGCCCTCGCTTCTTTGGGCAATCCTTAGCCATGTGGCCTATCTCACCGCAAGAAAAGCACCCACCATTCAACTTGGCCTTCTTTTTCCGGCAATCTTTCACTAAGTGCCCCACTTTGCCACAGAAATTACACTTCCTCTTCTCTTTGTTGTCTTTCCCGCCCTTCTTAAAGTCTATCTTCTTAGGCTGTAAACCTTCTTTCTTCCCTTGAGAGCCTTCTGCCTTTATCTCCTTCTTGCCCTTATCCTCTTCGTTCAGCAATGCCATCTGCACCAACCTTTCATACGTAGCTCCCATAGGTATATGGGTCATGGCCAAACTCTGTAATGGCTCATTCAACCCTTTGACAAAGCAGAGAGCCTTTTTGTGCGGAGTGTTGTCTAGGTCCAGTACGAACCTAGCCAGCTGATCGAACTGATTAACGTACTCTTTGACTGTCATATTCCCTTGCTTAAGAAATAAGAATTTTTTCAACTGAAGACTCCTTTCAGCTTCTGAGAGAAATTTAGCCTCAAACCTTGCCCTAAAGTCCTCCCATGTTTCCACTGGTCTTTCTGCATTGGTAACTTCCCACCAGTAGGAAAACTTACCTTTAAGTAGCCATACTGCCAGTTGTACCTTCTGCCTATCTTCTACTTCAAAGATGACGAATAAGCCCTCGGTTTCTTTCAGCCAATTCCTGGCTGCCACGAAGGACTCGGTTCCATGAAAGTCCTTTCCTCCCATAGCTTTAAAATCCTTACATATCTTAGCAAAAGTATTACCACGCGGAGGAGGTGGAGGAAGAGGTGCTGCTGCAGCTGGATGATTTCCTGCAGCTGGGGGAGGAGGAACAGTGGGACCTGGCTGATTGGCCCTTGCCTCTAAGAATCATCTGAACTAACCAAGTATTGGTACACACTCTGTCAAGTTAAGTTCTTCGGACATGCTGAAACAAAAAGGATAGATTCAAAACGAAGGATAAAAGATAGTACCTATGGCTTTGGGGGACTATGCCTTATTAAAATAAAATAACATTTTATCTTTAAAAAAATGCTTCTTTAAATTTCCTTTTGAAAATAAATTTTCAAAACTTTTTATCTTATCTGGTAAACCTATGCTCTGATACCAAGTGAAACACCCCACCTCCATTAGGGTCACTCTCAAAGGGAATGCCCTGATTTTGGTGGAGGTTTATAAGTATAAGTCACAGATACACAAGACAGATATAAATACACATATTTTTGAACAGCGGAAACAACAGCAACTTTTATTTCATCAAAAATACGTGTTACACAAACCATGCCATAATTTTCTTACAATATTTCCAAAAACATTACATTTCCATAACTGTCTTGATTTCATAATTTAAAGAAGCATAAAAACATAAGTAAACTGCATAAGTCCCCATAAGTGCTATCCAAAGCCATAGTCCAAAATGAAAGAGATCCAAGCAATACATTCTTTCTCTTCAAGCTGGATGCGAAAACTGGTCAAGCTGCGGTATTCCCTTCCTGTGGACCTGGGGGGAAACGAAAGAAAAGAAGACGAAAGAAAAGTAGAGTCAGACATAAAGCCTGAGTAAGTCTAGGACTATTCAGTCTATGAATAAAGAATTGGGCATGATAAGTATAAACTGGAAATGGGAAAGCACTATAAGCTAAGTTAAGTTGTCTAGAGTCGAATATACTATCGTACCCCATATTAATCTTTGCACCCCTATAAACTAGTTCCCAACAGGCACCCCAAAATCAGGGTGAAGTGATCCATCTCTAATGATCGGCTCCTACTCGCATAGTTACATGTGTCTTACGGCCCCCGATGTTGTAGCTACCTATGCTGGTCCCACCATGGGGTGTATCAAGTCCCATGGTGGCGGCCCGACACAATTCTAGAATGCACAGGTATACTACTGGTGCCCAGTGCCTAATTTTTCTGCGCCGGAGTGTGTGCACGCCCGCACCCCATTAGAACCTACACTGCTGCAGCACCGCCGTCGATTTGACCTCTTACAGTCAGCCAAGTAATCGTGCCCCACCCTGCCTAGTTCAGGGTATCCTGATACACCTTGTAAGGTTACTGCTGAAAAGGGTCCCCCGCTACTAGGTTTTCTATTTCTAGCCAACATGCTAAGTTGGTTAAGTGTTTTGTAAACCTAACCCCCAATCAGTCTGTATAGTTTAGCATGTTCAATTTGATTAAGTATTAATTCAATTTACTTAATCCTATCAATCCTGACTCAGCCTTAATTGTCTTATTAAAGCCTCAACCACTCACATGAGACAGGTATTGTTGTGGCTGCCTGTTGCCGGTTGGGTCCGGGCAGTCTTACGCCACAACTCACTCTAACCTCGGGTCTTTATTGGGCTCAATGTTTAACCACCCACATTGGATAGGTATTGTTGTGACTACTGGACAGCCAGGCGGTTTCGGGCAGGTTTATGTCACAACTCAATCCAACCTCGGGTAAACACATCGTATTTTCTAAGTTTACATATTTTGTCTCTTTTCTTTTTGTATGTAAATATTTGCAGCCCATTATTCAAATTCATCTCTATTGGGTAAAATTTATTTATACCACTTAAATGTTCTCAAGGTCGTTGGCATGCGACAGACATGCCAACACATATGTTTTATATTTTTACCCCATCGTCAATACCCCCATTTTATACGTTCACTATATTATAACATATGTTGGGTTTAACATTTAAACCCAACTTAGCCACATGAAAAAGGGGAGGCTTAGAACATGGTGTTTATATATTCTAAGTAACATCAAAAGGGGTATGTGTTCGCATGAACTTGCAACATAACGATCCAATTAACATAAATTTGGCACTTGTGAACTTGCATTGTAATAGCATATAATCTTAACATAAAACATATCTAAACATGAATCATGGTTTTAAATCTAGTCATGTAAACTTGCATTATGTGTCACATATATTATCACATGATTTTGATAACAACATAGGCCTAAAACATATTTTCAATTAGGCATAACACCAAACATAATCTAGTCATGTTCATAGAGTCAACACAAGTTCACGAAGATGCTTGCTTTTGTCACTAATACAATAGTATGTTTTTACACTAGAATCATAATTCCTATTTCATCATAAATTCATATGAATCATAATATCCAAATGTATCCAACTACACTAAACATGATCATAAAAATATTCATAGAAGGGTCTAAAGTCATGTTGGCATAAATAGTGTATCACATACTTGCATGAATCTCAACTTTGTTGAAATAAACTACCACAAACATATAGTTGTTAACTTTCAACATGAATCATATACTTGCAAATATCCAATAGGTGTTATGATAAACTACCACAAAAATATAGTCGTTAACTTTCAACATGAATCATATATTTGCAAATATCCAATAGGCCTAACATCATTATACCACAACATCCCAAATCTATTCACAATTAGAGTCATAGCAACATACGATTATGAATTATCCTCACCACAAATTAAGTACAATTCCATTTCCCATTTTACACAAACCAAAACACAATTATTCATTCACATCGGAATAGCACTCTACTTACCACGTATAACGAATCTTCAATTCAGGTTTCTGAATTCGGAGATGCTATCCTTTGTTGTAGGCGTTGTTTTGATTTAATTGTCGTTGCTTTAAGCTTTCGAATCGTCTCCTAATCGTCTCTCAATTTTGACGGCTACTCCTAGTCTTTCTTCAGCAGCATGACAGTCTCATTCTCATTTTTATTTGTGTGAATTAGGTGGAGTCTTAGGTCCTTTTTATAGAGTTTGTGAATTGATTAGGACCGTCGATGGAGCTTGGATGAATATTAGCCGTCCGTTTGAAGGAGAGACCAATCAGGAGCTGACACCTAGCCCTAGTGATAAGGCAAGACTCAGAAATTCGGCCAAGCACAGACCAGGCCAGCCAGGAGGGGTTGGGTTCGACCTGGCTCAGGGGCTAGGTCGACTCCCCAGTCGACCCCCAGGTCGACTACATAATCGATCTAGGTGCCCCAGGTCGACTGCCCAGACGACCTGGGTGGCCCTGGTCGACTACCCAGTCGACCTGGGTGCCTTGGGCGGGAAAATTCCCGCCCAACCCAATCTGGGTCCGATTTTTTTGAAATTTGAATTTGTTTCTGAGCTGTTTCTGCCTGTTTGAATTTTAAACTGAATTCTGAAACTTTCAGAGGTCATATCTCCCTCATACGGAGTCCATTTTACGCAAACTCGGACTCTATCTCAAGCAGAATTCCGAGACGAACGCAATGGCGTATCCCGTTTTCCTTAATTTTTTGATTTGAAATTAATTATACTTTAATTTGTGAATTTCACTGTTATAGAATACACGAAGTGTTACATATGTTTTCCAGGTTATTAAAATCATTAGTCTTAAGCTAGCATAAATGTTTGAATCACATGTTATAGGTATGTATATTACCACACATGCGGTTTGAGTTCTAATTAGGATCTGATATAAACAGAGGAAGTATCTCAAGTGTTTTTCTCAAAATCCTACTTTGCTTGTTTACTGTCTTCTGCAATTCAAATCGCCGGTTGGTTAAAGCTTACCATTTCTGTAGATTAATCCTTCAAAGCACCTCAATATCTGAATCAAATGTGATGAATTCTCATACAATTTGAACCTACTATGATTCATCATAATCAGTAAAGTGGTTTGTAAGTGTCTACTCACAAACAATTGGTTACCGTCTTTTATGTTCACTACCCAGGTCTGATAAATCCCACTTATCTTATGCTTCAATTTTCAGAGATTTAAACCATTGCTGACTTTAATATTTGCATTAATATGATGGTTATAGATTAACATACATATAGCCTAGATTCACTAAAGATTAACACAAAATAGTAAGGGGATTTAGATGTTTACTCACTTAGTATCCTATTGTTTTTGTTTTTAGATCTAGGTCTTTTGTTTTGGCCTCTGTTTTCATTTCAGTTCTTGCATATATTTCTCTTCTCTCCTTCCAGCTTTGGTAAACATACTTCATTGTCTTGACATTGTTTTACATCCTCTAGTTCTAAGCTTTTGCTTTCTGTTCTCATTTGATTTTCAATGAACTAGTGTGTTTATACGTGGATTTCTATATGTATCTATAGTTGAAATACTAAGGCTCAAGTCAGTTAGGATTTGAAACATAGGGGGTACTAAGCACTGTAGCATTATGGTGAGAAGAAAGTTTAATGGAGTGTGATGTCCAGTCCATCAATATATTTAGATTTTGCCTACAGCCATGCCATGTTACTTCTGCACCACCAACATGTGTATGTTTCTCATATATATACATATATCCTTCCTTAGTTCCTAAGTTAAAACAATGGTTTGATTGTTGCTGTACAGATTACATGTGCCCTGCTTCTTCCCATCTTTTCTACTGAATTGCTTAGGCTGTGCAAGTTCACTTCCTACAGTATTTTCACATGCCAAGATTGCTTTGATCTTTCTCTTTTCGGCTGCTTGGCATTACAGGGTTATGTCCTTCCTCATGGCTAAAGATCTCTAACCTATAGGCTACCATTTATAGGCCTACCCTTTCTAGCTAGGATAGTTGTTTGCTTCTCTTTCCTATGCTAATGGTCTAGACTTCCCTTTCTAATAAGTGCTAAATTTCCCTTTGTCAACATTCATGTACACTGGCAGGCTATTGTACTTTTCAACTTGCATACCCTATATTTGGTTTCTATACTTGCAGTGTTGTCCCTTTTCATGTCACACTTTTTTTTTAGAATTTGATTTAGACTTCCATGTTCATTTCACTTTGATACTTGTATGCAAATATGTTTTCAATTATATGCTTTGTTTGTTAACCTTGATTTTCTATTTATTTGTTTGTTGGGTTTAATCTTGTTGCCCTTTCATTTTTATTTTATTATTAACTAAATGCAATTATATATAATGTATATAATTTGAACTCATACATGTCTCGTGTATGTATACATTTTCATACATATTACACAAGATAGACTTACATTTTGAAATTTTAAGTTTTAACTCATGTTAACTTGTGTACACATATATATTTTAATTTAAATCATCATGTTAGAGTTCATTTTTCTCTTTTTGATTTTTCTTATACAATAATATATTCCAAAATGACCTTACGACAAGAAATTATTTAAGAAATCTTATTTTGACTTGTTGCCAAAATTCTATGATATTATTAAAAAAAATCTTTGGATTTTATCTGGTATACATCTCATATAAAACAAGTCCCAAGTTTTACTTGTTTATATAATCATACATTGATGAATATAATAAATTTGAATATACATTTAGACAAATATATATATGTATAAATTGTTTAAACTTGAATCCCTAAAATATTTAAATCCATTTGAATTCAATTACTAGTATAATCTATTAATTATAGATTATAAAATTAGTCCAGAAACTGGGACATTACAATCTACCCCTCTTAAAAGAATTTCGTCCCCGAAATTAAAGAGCAACTAGGAGATTCCTGCTACATTTAAAATCAAAGGTTATATTAAAACACATATATGGTTCATCCCCTAACAACCATAGCGAAAGGTATCCAAAATACACGGGTTATCTACCAAACGTTTCACAGAAACCAAAACTATTAGCTATCAATCATAGTCATATTCATAACTAGACATATCTATTATTAGTTGGGCAACATTTTCATTTCATATTTACGCCTCACTATTCTTCCACATTCATTAGGGACTAACCGTAAACTGGTAAGAAAATAATCCTCCAAGTATTAACCCCGACGACCGAAATCAACATCAGATCAACACTCGGAAAATGTAACACCCCACCTCCGTTAAGGTCACTCACAAAGGGAATGCCTTAACTTTGGTGGAGCATTTTAGTAAACAGAACAGAAACTTACAAGACAGATAAAACAGTACTTGAAAAAAAATTTAACTTTATTACAGCGGAAACAGAAATTAATATGGTTACATCCTTTCAATTTCAGAATTCAAGTACAAAATATCAGTCTTGTACAAAAGCCTTCAAAATGCATAGTTTAAAATCATAATCTCCATGGAACGGAAGCTATACAGAGCCAAGCCATACTTTAAGCACTTCAAGCAAAAAGAAATCCGGATCAAGCTAAAGTATTTCCCTCCTTGGATAACCTGGGGGGAAACGGAAGAAAGGAGGCGAAACAACAAGGGTCAGACAAAAAGTCTGGCAAGTCCAGTGACTTTCAGCATATGAACAGATAATAATAATATGATATGAACATAAAACTGGATGTGAGATAACTATAACAGGTGTAGCAGATATAACAGAAAAACAGAATGATATAAGCTATTGTTTTACACTTCTCTGCACTAATACTAGTATAGCAGAATTAGGTGTCACCCTAATGTCTAAATTGAAGCAGGAACGGGTACAGAATACTTTAACAGGAACAGAATGCTAATAATGGGCCTTTACTACCCGATCAGAAACAGACAGAAGAAGAAACAGATTTATCCCTATGGAAACAGAATGTGGAATTAGGTGTACACTAGTAATGGGCCTTTACCACCCGAACAGACGGTACCTCACAGAAACAGACAGGTGTTACCACCCAACAGAAACAGACGGTACCAGCAGAAACAGACAGAACTAAGCGTACCCTAAAACCCTACCCCAAGCGATCGGCTCCCTAATACATAAATATCTTGTGTCGGCCCCCACAGTAGGGTGTATCACTCCCTAAAGTGACAACCAATTGGCACAGACCTATTTACAGATGTCACGGCGTCTTACATCCTCAGAGGCAGATCGGGATCCATGCACACACATGACCCGGTTGGAACGCACCATCAACACCCCTCGCCATTATCAGAATGAACCACTTATAATTAGTTCAGTAAGCGTGCCCGGACCCTACCTACTGTTGGGTCAAAGTTTTGATACCAGAAAGGGTTACTGACTAATATGGGTCCCAAACAACAGATGACACAAGTAATTCCCCTCCTAACCTTGTATCCCCAGACTAACAGATTTCAGATTTACAAGTTCAGACATACAGAATTCAGATTTACTAATTCACAAATTAAGTTAACAAGTTTTCAGACTAACAGGTCAGATGTACAGATTTTTCAGATTTGTCTAACTTGTATTGGGCCTACAGATTCATGGATGGGTTTTACTACATCTATTAATCCCTTTGGTTTAACCCTATTTTTCCCCAATACGTTTTAGACGTCATTCTTATCTTAGATTTGCATTAATTAATTATTAATGCACAGACCTCTCACATTAGGTCGGTAGCTTGTGGCCGCTGGATATGCCGGGCGGTTCCGGGCAGACTTCTGCCACAAGCCAGACCTAACCTCGTGTCTTACGCATGTTATGACTAACTTCTCACATTAGAACCTATTGTTTACGGCCACTGGATGTGCCGGGCGGTTCCGGGCAGATTTACGCCGCAAACTCATTCTAACCTCGAGTTAGCCATGTTTATCTTTGCGGCCAATTAATTAATAATTTACCGTTTATGCGCACGCCCAATATATATGTCAATTCAGATTATATCAATAACAGGATGATTATATCAACATAGCAGATAACAGATTTTATATGACTTAACGGATTTAACAGATTTGGCAACTTAGCAGATTTTGGCATATAACAGGTTAGGCATTTCAACCGACAAATTTAACAGATTAGGCATTTCAATCTAATTAGCAGTCTAGGCAATATAACAAAACTAGCAGTTTAGGCAACTTGGCAAATTAGCAGATTTAGCAAATTTAATATTTCTAAAGGTTCTATTTACATGCCTTGCCTAAACATAAATTAGGCCTAAGTTCATATGCCTAAATAATGTCATGATTCACAATATGATCATATACTTCCATGTTTGCATACATTTACATAGCGCAGAATATGGACATAATTTACCCTATAACATATGTTCCAATTTTTGTTAAACTAGCATTTTACAGCAGATTCACATATAAATTATTCCTAATATAACCATTAATTCCAATGCATGCCATATATCCAAAAATCCCTATTTAGGTGTAATCACAATAATAAATATCCTAATTAATGCAAATCTTTTACACCTAAGCTTCCATATCTTCTTCTTTTTTTTTAGACATGAATCATTATGCAAACTATACCCAACAATCTAAATCTTTAAATCATATCTTCTAAAAATCAAATCTTGACTTTTATATGCATTTTGTCCAAAGTCTCAAATCATATGAAATCTTACAGTGGTTCCTCTTCTTCTTTTATCACAGAATATGCATAGGTCTAAAACTAGTTTATAACATATGCTTATTTTTCTAATTAATTACAGATCTAAATTACAACATAACTATGCATACAACATGCATAAATTACATGTTCATAGTCAAATTTATGCATCCAATCCCAAGTCACATGTCTAATATATTTTATGCCTCAGACCTAAAGTCATACATTCAATTTAGTCTTGTCAAATTTCGCATTATTCATCCCAAAATTTGCGTTCATACGTTCATCTCTTATGAGATTAGGCACAGGCTCGTGGTAGCCTGGCTATAAAAACAGAAAAGAAGAAAAGGGATACAGAAAAACAGATCGGACAGAAGAGAATATATATACAATCTCAGATTCAGAATCAAAACATATCAAAATTATTATTAACGTTTATAGCGGAAAATAACTGTACTTGCCTTGATTGGATTAAAGAAAGAACTTTAACTTGTTGTAGAATCTTTGCAGAAACTTTAATCTCTAGTTTGAATTGAGTTGCTTAGGCTGATGTTAATTATCTTCTAGTTTTAATTCCAGCAGAGCAGAGACGCCATTTTTATTTTTATTAGAAGAAGAGAGCAATGGAGGCTAGAGAATTGTGTAAGAAACCTAGGTAGAGTCTAGGGTCATTTTTATAGAGGTTAGGAACTGATTAGGACCCTTGATGTTGCTTGGATTGATCGTAGCCATTCATTCGGAGGAGAGACCAATTAGAGCCTGCCACCTAGCCCTAATGACAAAGCAGACCACAGAAAATCGACCAACATAGAATAGGCCAGCCAGGGTGGACTGGGTTCGACCTGGCTCTGGACCAGGTCGACAGCCCTGTCGACAGCCCTGTCGACCTGGTTAGACCAGGTCGACAGCCCAGTCGACCTGGGTGCATCAGGCGGGATTTTTCCCGCCCTGGCCAATTGGGCCCGGTTTCTTAATTTTAAACTGTTTTATTCTTTTTAAACTTAATTCAGAAACTTCCGGAGGCTATATCTTCTTCATACGGACTCCGTTTTTCGAAAACTCGGACTCTATTTCGCGTATTTTTCCGAGACGAACGCAATGGCATATCCCGTTTCCCTTAGTTCTTTGATTTCAAATTAATTATATTTTAATTTATGACTTTCACGGTTATAGAATACACGGGGTGTTACATTCTCCCCCACTTAAAAGGATTTCGTCCCCGAAATCTTCAAGTTAAGAAGAATGTGTCCTACCATCCAATCATCCATCTACTCAATCATCAACCACAGGCATCCATTGTCCTTATAGACTTCTAAAGCTTTCATGTTTAAATGCACAGTGTGTGTTCATGTCCGTATCTAATGCAAAATCAGGCGGCCCACTGATTCAGTCGACCTCCTTAATGCAAATCATGTTAGTGCCATGAGTCCAATATGTATGCAAATTTTCCTATTTGAGACATATCATTTCTATATGAGTGCACAACTGCTCATTCATATGCAACATCCATATGCTGATTCAATCATTTTGCATCCATAAAAATTTAAAAATGCTCACACATCCATATGCAGTATGAGAGTGCTTTCGAGCCGATCTAGTGCCTAGTGTGTGTATATGCATCCACGAGCAACCACTAGCAACCACTTGCATCCACTTGCAACCATCAAACATAACATGTCTCAAACACATGTTTACACCCATTAGTTTCTACCTAAAGTTCAAATATTCGATCAATAGGATACAGTCGAATGATGGAAGCAAGTACAGATAGAACGAAAGTTTGGTTCCCATTAGACATGGGTCCTAAGTATCGGCCCCAAAGACCGAAACCAACATCAAATTGACACCCAGAGGATTACCTTCTTTAGACAATGTCAAAACTGGAAATCCTATAAAAAGTATTTAGATATTTACAGACTACTGGTACAGATCAGGTTCCCTAATGATCCTTAGGAAGCTAAGCATGATAAAATCATACCCCACGAAAACTCAGAATGTATGCGTCATACTTGACGCCTAACACAGATATCCCTCAGACCCCAATCTCAAACAGATGATCCATAACCCTTATGGGTCTGAGTCTATAGCGGAATTCAGAAATAATACTAGTATTAAAGTGCAGAGTACCGATTACAAAACCAAAATACCAGAATCAGAAAAAAAGTCTTAACTCCATAATCAGATAAAGAAATTAAACCTACTATAGAAATTTTTCCCTATTCCTATCCTAGCCACTAGCTTCAAGAGTGTTCGCCTGCCCTCCTTTTCCTCGTCTCTTCGGGCAGTCCCTAGTGAAGTGTCCCATCTCCCCACAGTTGAAGCAAGCACCCTCCCCTTCCTCTTTCGGTAATCCTTATTCAGATGAGTCGAGCTTCCATAAGTAAAACACTTTCCTCCTCCTTATCTTCAATCTTTCCTTCCTTCTTTTGTGTTTTCCTTTTGCCTCCATTGTGAACTAAGTCTATATGAGTTTCTCACCTTTTGGGTTGTGCTCCTTAGCCAAACCTCATCATTCTCATCTTTACTATCCTTGTGTAACATGTTGACCAATCCCTCGAAAGCTGCCTCCATCGCCCGGAAAAATTCTTCAAAGCTCTAAAGAAAACTAGCCGCAGGTGAAACTACTACAGCTATCGATGGAAGTCGGGCACTACTTTTCCCTTCGATGAGGTTACCTCCCAGAAAACCGGGAGCCCCAGAGACTCAAGAAAGAAGGAAACAAGGATTCAAGCAGAGGATCAAAAGATAGATATATGGCTTAGGGGACTATGTTTTTCAAAATAAGCTTTACTTTTGAAAATACTTCCTTTTTAAATCCTTTTTGAAAATAGTTTTCAAAACTTTTTATCAAATCTGGTAACCTTCAGCTCTGATACCAAGTGTAACACCCCACCTCCGTTAAGGTCACTCACAAAGGGAATGCCTTAACTTTGGTGGAGCATTTTAGTAAACAGAACAGAAACTTACAAGACAGATAAAACAGTACTTGACAAAAAATTTAACTTTATTACAGCGGAAACAGAAATTAATATGGTTACATCCTTTCAATTTCAGAATTCAAGTACAAAATATCAGTCTTGTACAAAAGCCTTCAAAATGCATAGTTTAATATCATAATCTCCATGGAACGGAAGCTATACAGAGCCAAGCCATACTTTAAGCACTTCAAGCAAAGAGAAATCCGGATCAAGCTAAAGTATTTCCCTCCTTGGATAACCTGGGGGGGAAACGGAAGAAAGGAGGCGAAACAACAAGGGTCAGACAAAAAGTCTGGCAAGTCCAGTGACTTTCAGCATATGAACAGATAATAATAATATGATATGAACATAAAACTGGATGTGAGATAACTATAACAGGTGTAGCAGATATAACAGAAAAACAGAATGATATAAGCTATTGTTTTACACTTCTCTGCACTAATACTAGTATAGCAGAATTAGGTGTCACCCTAATGTCTAAATTGAAGCAGGAACGGGTATAGAATACTTTAACAGGAACAGAATGCTAATAATGGGCCTTTACTACCCGATCAGAAACAGACAGAAGAAGAAACAGACAGAAGAAGAAACAGATTTATCCCTATGGAAACAGAATGTGGAATTAGGTGTACACTAGTAATGGGCCTTTACCACCCGAACAGACGGTACCTCACAGAAACAGACAGGTGTTACCACCCAACAGAAACAGACGGTACCAGCAGAAACAGACAGAACTAAGCGTACCCTAAAACCCTACCCCAAGCGATCGGCTCCCTAATACATAAATATCCTGTGTCGGCCCCCACAGTAGGGTGTATCACTCCCTAAAGTGACAACCAATTGGCACAGACCTATTTACAGATGTCACGGCGTCTTACATCCTCAGAGGCAGACCGGGATCCATGCACGCACATGACCCGGTTGGAACGCACCATCAACAACCCTCGCCATTATCAGAATGAACCACTTATAATTAGTTCAGTAAGCGTGCCCGGACCCTACCTACTGTTGGGTCAAAGTTTTGATACCAGAAAGGGTTACTGACTAATATGGGTCCCAAACAACAGATGACACAAGTAATTCCCCTCCTAACCTTGTATCCCCAGACTAACAGATTTCAGATTTACAAGTTCAGACATACAGAATTCAGATTTACTAATTCACAAATTAAGTTAACAAGTTTTCAGACTAACAGGTCAGATGTACAGATTTTTCAGATTTGTCTAACTTGTATTGGGCCTACAGATTCATGGATGGGTTTTACTACATCTATTAATCCCTTTGGTTTAACCCTATTTTTCCCCAATACGTTTTAGACGTCATTCTTATCTTAGATTTGCATTAATTAATTATTAATGCACAGACCTCTCACATTAGGTCGGTAGCTTGTGGCCGCTGGATATGTCGGGCGGTTCCGGGCAGACTTCTGCCACAAGCCAGACCTAACCTCGTGTCTTACGCATGTTATGACTAACTTCTCACATTAGAACCTATTGTTTACGGCCACTGGATGTGCCGGGCGGTTCCGGGCAGATTTACGCCGCAAACTCATTCTAACCTCGAGTTAGCCATGTTTATCTTTGCGGCCAATTAATTAATAATTTACCGTTTATGCGCACGCCCAATATATATGTCAATTCAGATTATATCAATAACAGGATGATTATATCAACATAGCAGATAACAGATTTTATATGACTTAACGGATTTAACAGATTTGGCAACTTAGCAGATTTTGGCATATAACAGGTTAGGCATTTCAACCGACAAATTTAACAGATTAGGCATTTCAATCTAATTAGCAGTCTAGGCAATATAACAAAACTAGCAGTTTAGGCAACTTGGCAAATTAGCAGATTTAGCAAATTTAATATTTCTAAAGGTTCTATTTACATGCCTTGCCTAAACATAAATTAGGCCTAAGTTCATATGCCTAAATAATGTCATGATTCACAATATGATCATATACTTCCATGTTTGCATACATTTACATAGCGCAGAATATGGACATAATTTACCCTATAACATATGTTCCAATTTTTGTTAAACTAGCATTTTACAGCAGATTCACATATAAATTATTCCTAATATAACCATTAATTCCAATGCATGCCATATATCCAAAAATCCCTATTTAGGTGTAATCACAATAATAAATATCCTAATTAATGCAAATCTTTTACACCTAAGCTTCCATATCTTCTTCTTTTTTTTTAGTCATGAATCATTATGCAAACTATACCCAACAATCTAAATCTTTAAATCATATCTTCTAAAAATCAAATCTTGACTTTTATATGCATTTTGTCCAAAGTCTCAAATCATATGAAATCTTACAGTGGTTCCTCTTCTTCTTTTATCACAGAATATGCATAGGTCTAAAACTAGTTTATAACATATGCTTATTTTTCTAATTAATTACAGATCTAAATTACAACATAACTATGCATACAACATGCATAAATTACATGTTCATAGTCAAATTTATGCATCCAATCCCAAGTCACATGTCTAATATATTTTATGCCTCAGACCTAAAGTCATACATTCAATTTAGTCTTGTCAAATTTCGCATTATTCATCCCAAAATTTGCGTTCATACGTTCATCTCTTATGAGATTAGGCACAGGCTCGTGGTAGCCTGGCTATAAAAACAGAAAAGAAGAAAAGGGATACAGAAAAACAGATCGGACAGAAGAGAATATATATACAATCTCAGATTCAGAATCAAAACATATCAAAATTATTATTAACGTTTATAGCGGAAAATAACTGTACTTGCCTTGATTGGATTAAAGAAAGAACTTTAACTTGTTGTAGAATCTTTGCAGAAACTTTAATCTCTAGTTTGAATTGAGTTGCTTAGGCTGATGTTAATTATCTTCTAGTTTTAATTCCAGCAGAGCAGAGACGCCATTTTTATTTTTATTAGAAGAAGAGAGCAATGGAGGCTAGAGAATTGTGTAAGAAACCTAGGTAGAGTCTAGGGTCATTTTTATAGAGGTTAGGAACTGATTAGGACCCTTGATGTTGCTTGGATTGATCGTAGCCATTCATTCGGAGGAGAGACCAATTAGAGCCTGCCACCTAGCCCTAATGACAAAGCAGACCACAGAAAATCGACCAACATAGAATAGGCCAGCCAGGGTGGACTGGGTTCGACCTGGCTCTGGACCAGGTCGACAGCCCTGTCGACAGCCCTGTCGACCTGGTTAGACCAGGTCGACAGCCCAGTCGACCTGGGTGCATCAGGCGGGATTTTTCCCGCTCTGGCCAATTGGGCCCGGTTTCTTAATTTTAAACTGTTTTATTCTTTTTAAACTTAATTCAGAAACTTCCGGAGGCTATATCTTCTTCATACGGACTCCGTTTTTCGAAAACTCGGACTCTATTTCGCGTATTTTTCCGAGACAAACGCAATGGCATATCCCGTTTCCCTTAGTTCTTTGATTTCAAATTAATTATATTTTAATTTATGACTTTCACGGTTATAGAATACACGGGGTGTTACAGAAAATCATTTATCTCAACCAGTCCCAGTTAGGTTCCAATTTCTCGACTCCATATCTTAACTCCTTATCATCCTATATTACCCTGTTTTCTTATTTCAAGAAAATACTCCCGATAATATTTCGGAAAATAATCCCAAAACTTACTTACTTCACTAATTTGAGCCAGATTTATTCAAATATATCTATCTGCTTCAAATTCTTCATTTTAAACTCTAATGCAATTTAATTATATCCAACTTAACTTCAATTAACTCTACTCCATTCAGTTCACCTTTACTGCCTTAATTCACTAATTGTCTTATTTAAATCATCAAGTTCTTGAATCTAAATTCCCGGTTTTTATTTTAAATCAGTTCAAATATAATTTGAAATCACCTTTCTTATTTCCAAAAACCTTTGAATTTCCCAAGATAAATTATTTTTCCAAACAATCTTCCATCAAAATCTTTTTAACTTCCGGAATCTCAAATTCAAGTTCCAGTTTAAATTTAGTTTTAGGGTCATCCCATTTGTATTTTTTTTAGTTTATACAATTTCAATTTGGTTTTATATACCCATTTAACGTTATAATCTAATACCAGATTATAATAGCAACCATCACATCCATTTATTATAATTTCAGAAAATTATTCATTTATATCTAAATATATTTTTGAGTAAAATTATTTCATTTACCCAACTTTTTAAATCAAGACTGTGTCGAATTACTCCGTTCAATAGTTTACAAACACCTATTGATACAGTTTTCAATCCCGTATCGATCAGAATTCATAAATTACTCGACAAATCAATTAACACAATATAAAACAGTTTTTATATCAATTAACAAATACGCGCTCATTTATATACACACTCAAAATTCAATCTAGGATATTACTAACCCCATCTCTATCGAGTTACGCCACAGAGCCAAGGTTATTACTAAACCATTGCTCTGATACCAACTGTAACGACCCGAAAAGTTCTGATCCTGGTTATCGATACTAATTCGTTTCTTGTATCACATATCGACTAATCAACCATCAGAAATTAACAGATCGTTAATAGAAAGAAGTAGAGGATGAGAATAGAAAGAAGTAGAGGATGAGAATAGAAAGAAAGAAAGTTAGAATAGAAGAAAAAGAAGAACCGAACACAATAGAATCAGAGTATAATGAATCTCACAGCGGAATATATAACAATACTTGAAGTACAAAGCTGGTGTTCACACTTACACACATTATCAGAGTACAACATATACAACACAGTGGAAATAACTCTATACAAATGTTGAAGTCTCC
This sequence comes from Allium sativum, assembly GCA_030737875.1. Taxonomy (NCBI): domain Eukaryota; kingdom Viridiplantae; phylum Streptophyta; class Magnoliopsida; order Asparagales; family Amaryllidaceae; genus Allium; species Allium sativum. Next base: position 468,782,987 of record CM060913.1, on the reverse strand, counting down.
TGCTCCAAGCTCCTTTAAGTGAATCTGTAAAATCCTGAAACCACTTGATTGCCCACAAAAATTTGGGCACCCAAGAGTTTACAGAAAAATAAACTCTGGGTTAGTCATGGGACTGGTTTGAGTAAACGATTTTAAAATAGATTGATTTAACGTTCAAAAGTCCTTTTGAAATAAATGATAATTATAAGACCGATCCACACATAAATACGGATGGTTTTTACCTTACGATAACCCAAAACATTTTTGAAATCATATCTTATCTGATATTGTAATAATGCCTAAATACAAATAAATAGAATCTAGCAGAACGCTTGCATCTCACACTCCACACATATATAGTATACAAACAAAACCGTTGGGGCTTATTGGAGATTGGATTCCGACTATGACAAGGTATGGAACCACCTGTCGATAGTGTATCTCTAGAGGGGAATACACTGGGTTCAACAAAAACGTCTTGCAACCCGGCCACACATGACCGACCACTCATTTCGCTTGAGTGTATCAAATGTATATCACCAACGGTTGGGCTCAAACCACCGTTTCCTAAAAAGGGACAACATCGAAATTGATTAAAGAAGGAAAAGGATTTAATCTAGATAGGTGATTATACATCCTAATGGGAGCGACCCACATAGCCATGTTGCCTACCCGATTTTTGTCATTTCCTGGTTGATGAGGCTTGAGGTTTGAAATTTTCCTTTGGAACATCTGGTCACCATTTACTTTGAATGTCACATTGTCAGATCCGTCAAATCACTAATTGACGTCCCCAAATATACTCCGGATGTAAAAGAATGGCCATTCTTTGCCATCAACTTGGTATATTTGTAAAAATCAATGTACGTGGTTTTCAGGAAATACTCAGTCAGACATTCGTCCATTCAAGTCATCTAGGAACAAGATGAACCGAAGGCACTCTCCTACTGCATCCAATATAGGAATCACCCCATGGATCAGTAGCGAGTAGTCTTTATAATCCGAAGATTTCAATCACAACAGAATCACTGTTGAAATATCTCTGGCAGCTAACCAGAGAATTTCACCAAGTATTTCTACTACTTACGAAGATCTATGATCTTCAACTCTTTAAATTATATAGGCATCCCTGCACGTTAGTTTACGTAAAGTCGGTTCGAAGTAGTTTTGGGTCCAGTTCCCATCCCGGTCTCTTCAAACTAACACGTAAGGAATATCTGATAGTCGGTGTTTTAACTATCAGATTTAAATAGTGTAGATGAGTAAAACTATTATATAATTTATCTTATATTATATATATAATTTCCATAACACGACAATTCAGATGGATTGATTTATACAAATCTAACTCTGATTTCGGCACAATAAATAACACCAGACGATACAAATAAATGTGTCAATGTTTTATTTTAAACAGTTTAGATTCAATCACTTTATAGCATAACAGATTATTAACAACAACCATTTATCACACATTAACAATCAATAATATTTTAATGTTTGATTTCACTAAATAACAATTTGAATTATACGTTCTTGGGTAATACTAATTTCACATTATATATATTCTCATTTCTGTGAAAATAGATTTATTGATTTAATTAAACTTCTATTTTGTTTTAAATAGAATATATATAGTTATTGCAGATACGAAATCTAAGGATACACGACAATGTTTATCCTGAAATTATGAAATATCAAATTAACTTTTTGATCCCTCCCCCTTTTAAATTTTTCCTTATTTACTACTATTAAAAATCAATTAAATTTAAAATTGATTAAATAAGTAACTTAATATTCCCAAGCTCTCATAACCACTATATCTCTTGTCGACCTTCTTACATAATCCCCTTCTTCTCTTCTCTTTGGTATCATTTGCCTTTCCTTTCATTGATTCCCTTTCTTTTCTATTCTTTATTTAAAATTATATTTATTTATAAAAATGGCTTACTGAGCCCAATATACTTCAAACCAGCACGCCACATATTCCATGATTCAAATATACATTCATGTAGACTTCCCTAAGAAGATCCCATCTCCACTCATGCATATATTTTTGTAAACTGGGTTTTAAATTTTCAATAGGCTCTTTAGATTTGAAAACAAACTAGGTTTCAATCTAAGCCCATCATAGCCTAGCACCTCAAGCCGCGCATACCAGGTCACGCAACAGACCAAAGCTTCCGATTTACAATCCCTGTACAATTTCCTTTGCTTCTATTTTATTTCTACACGTAAGATGCCTTTATTTTATATTTTATTTCTAAGGCAAATATGGGTAATTTGTGTTTTTACTTTTTACTTTACTGTTTAGGCAAGTATGAATTTTATTCCTTGTTTTCCTAAACACCACCTTGTATGGAAACCAGTGCACTGCATAAGTGATAAACGTGGGTCAATCCTTTACAGAATCATGTTACACTAAAGAGTTTTCAGTTTGTAACCTTTACTTCTCCCTTTCTTCCTTCTTTCTTTGCTTATGGATAAAATTATAATTCATGCAGATGCTCTTATTAATTTTATTATCAATGTTATTTACATTCAAATGTCCTCTTTCCAGGTCCATTCTTTTCTTCTCCATTACTCCTGGTTTGCCATTTCTATGCATAATGTGCAATGTTTACGTGCACACCCACTCCAGTACCTTACTTGCATCCATTTCTATCGCCACAACTTTCAATCCTCCATCTAAACTTAACCCATCATCAGAAAACCCCATTCTCCACTGGATCAGTTTTTGATGCTTCAACAGAAGCTTAGCCATCCACCTCTACACAGAAATGTCTCGTTCTTCCACCAACAACCATCAGTCATCCACGTACTTCAGAAATAGATCGGTGATTCCCCCTTCGGTACTTTACCCTCTGACCGATCGCTAGAATCCTCACTGAGGAGGCGCAGTTCGCCCTAAAACTTAACCCACCCAAAACAGTAATCAACCCATATAAAAATAAAAATCCTCCAATATACTCATTTAAAAATCACGAATTGTATTTTCCTATAATCTTTGACTCCTAATGCCCCCTTGGCTCCACTGCCACCAACCACAGTCAACTCCATTGCCCTAATTTGACGCAAACGCCATTTCTAATTAACCCAGAAATTCTCACAATCTAGAATATTAGAAATCTTGATTTCGATGTTAAAATTCATGATTTTTCAATGTGAATCATTTCGTATACCTAAATCAATTTATAGTGGTGTTCGAGAATTTATTTACTGTATTTAAACGATTTCTGGTGACATACACTACTGCAGGATTCAAAACAGATTTTTGATCGTTGACAAACAACTTTCGTGTTGGACTTAACTTCACTAACAGACTAGAATTCATGTTTTAGATTTTTTAAATTAACAAGATGTTCATAACATACCCTTACTGTAAACACAAAGACAGATTATCAGAATTTTCTTTAAAGTGGCTCAATCAAATAAGTTTGATTATGTATATATGATGTTATCAGTAGCAACCCCAAAGATACATATGTTACATCTAAGTTATACATAACTTTGAATAGATCTTGAAGAAAGAAAAGGGTTTTTTACTCACATATTGCTACTGCTGTTAAAAATGTGTTTTCCAGGTTATTCAAATCAGTAGTCTTAAGCTAGCATAAATGTTTGAATCATATGTTATAAGGTACGTATATTAGCACACATGCGGTTTGAATCCTAATTAGGATCTGATATAAATAGAGGAAGTATCTCAAGTGTTTTTCTCAAAATCCTACTTTGCTTGTTTACTGTCTTTTGTAATTCAAATCACCGGTTGTTTAAAGCTTACGATTTCCGTAGATTAATCCTTCAAAGCACCTCAATATCCGAATCAAATGTGATGAACTCACATACAATTTGAACCTACTATGATTCATCATAATCAGTAAAGTGGTTTGCAAGTGTCTACTCATGAACAATTGGTTACTGTCTTTTACGTTCAATACCCAGGTCTGATAAATCCCACTTATCTTAAGCTTCTATTTTCAGAGATTTAAACCATTACTGACTTTAATATTTGCATTAATATGATGGTTATAGATTAACATACATATAGCCTAGATTCACTAAAGATTAACACAAAATAGTAAGGGGATTTAGATGTTTACTCACTTAGTATCCTATTGTTTCTATTTCTAGATCCAGGTCTTTTGTTTTGGCCTCTGTTTTTCATTTCAGTTCTTGCATATGTTTCTCTTCTTTCCTTCCAGCTTTGGTAAACATACTTCATTGTCTTGACATTTTTTTACAGCCTCTAGTTCTAAGCTTTTGCTTTCTGTTCTCATTTGATTTTCAATGAACTAGTGTGTTTATACGTGGGTTTCTATATGTATCTATAGTTGAAATACTAAGGCTCAAGTCAGCTAGGAGTTGAAACATAAGGGGTACTAAGCACTGTAGCATTAAGGTGTAAAGAAAGATTAATGGGGTGTAATATCCAGTCCATCAATGTCTTTAGATTTTGCCTACAGCCATGCCACGTTACTTCTGCACCACCAGCATGTGTATGTGTCTCATATATATACATATATCCTTCCTTAGTTCCTAAGTTAAAACAATGATTTGATTGTTGCTGTACAGATTACATGTGCCCTGCTTCTTCCCATCTTTTCTACTGAATTGCTTAGGCTGTGCAAGTTCACTTCCTACAGTATTTTCACATGCTAAGATTGCTTTGATCTTTCTCTTTTCGGCTACTTGGCATTATAGGGTTATGCCCTTCCTCATGGCTAAAGATGTCTAACCTATAGGCTACCTGTGACGGCCCGCCCCGCACCAACCGACATTTACTCCAAAAGTGCGTTGTACACATGTCCAGTTAGCACGGAACGGATCGTCAGAAGGAAAAGGAAAGAAGGAAATGAACATACAAGGAACCTGTAGAATGTCTCACAGTGCATAGAATAAAATATAATAATAACATACTTGACATAAAACAGGTGAGACAATGCATAAGATGAAACCAAAACTAAACATCATAGCAGCGGAAATCCAAAATACAGCTTATTACAACTTTCAAACTGTCTCAAAGCAAAAGCAAGATAAATGAGGTACACTACTAATGCCCAAGTAGCGACCACCAACGACACAGGGAGAATGTGCATATATATATATATATATATATATATATATATATATATATATATATCATACTTGGAAGCCTCATGCCCGCCACCTTCGTAGGGTCCATGGCAATACCACTCTCTGAAGCAACATGACCCAAGAATCTCACTTCCCTTCTCCAAAAATGACACTTAGAGAATTTCGCTTCCAATTGGTGTTTCCTCAACACCTCCATCACTATCCTCAAGTGTCCCTTGTGTTCCTTCTCTGTCCTTGAGTAAACAAGGATATCATCCACAAACACAAGAACAAACTTATTCAACTGATCTCTGAATACTCGATTCATAAGATCCACAAAATAGGCTGGTGCATTGGTCAACCCAAACGGCATGACCAACCACTCATAAAATCCGGACGGCGTCCTAAATGCCGTTTTCGGAACACTCTCATCCGCTACTCGTAGCTGATGAAATCCTGTCGCGAGGTCCAACTGGGAGAACACTCTTGCTCCTTCCAGCTGATCAAACAAATCATCTATCCGCGGTAGAGGGTACTTATTCTTCCTTGTCACCTTATTCAACTCGCGATAATCTACACACAAACGAAGGGAACCATCTGCCTTAGTGGCAAACACAACTGGTGCTCCCCACTCGGAGACACTCCTTCTAATAAATCCCTTCTTCAAAAGATTGCTGACTTGCACCCCGAGCTCTTGCTGCTCCCTTGGTGCCATACGACGAAGTGGCATCACTATAGGTCTGGCATCTTTCACTAAATCAATACGGAACTCAATCTCTCGGTGTGGTGGAAGCCCGGTCACCTCCTCGAAGACGTCCGGATACTGGCCAACCACGGGCACATCTGACAACTCATCCTGCGGGATGTCGAGGGAATTTACAAAACTAGCCATAACCCCATCACTAGGTAGGCTACCAAACACTACCCTCCGCCCATCATCCGCCCTCACTGTCACCAAAAAGCCCTCACAGTCTACCACCACCCCGTATCTTTGGAGCCAATCGACTCCCAATATAATGCCATACCCAGTAAAGCCCAAAACAAAGCAATCACAAACAAACATACATCCATGACTCGATAAGACCAAATTCCTGCAAATCATACTAAGGCTAGTCGAACCACCAATCGGGTTCGTCACAACCAATGGTCTATCGACTATCTCGGGTTCCAGTCCCAACCTATCTACCAGGTCACTAGATATGAAGGAACGGGAAGCCCCAGTATCAAACAAAACTCGAACTGGTACATCATAAATAGAAAGCATACCTTGAATAACAACATTCTTTCCTTTCTCCGCCGCAGTTGGGGCATTCGACGAAGAAGTAACAACATCAATAGCATATGCTTTCACAATCTGCTTCTCCTTAAGAGGTTGCGGACACTTATCCTTGAAGTGTCCCACTTGACCACAGTTGAAGCACTTCTTATCCGCTGGCTTGGCCCGACAATCTTTAGCATAATGGCCCTTCTTACCACAGCTGAAGCACTCAACATCCTTCTTGCTCTTTTTCTGACTATCCTTAGATTGGTCCTGCTTCCTCTTATTCTGAGAATTATTCTTGCCTCCACCGCCTGCTTGCGGCTTTGGCCCTTCTACAGATGCAGCCTCAGTCTTTGACTTAGGGTAAAGGCTCTCTGACCTCAAAGCTTCCCCCACAATCGATTCAAAAGTCTCATCGATGTGATTGATAAGCCTTTCCTCCAAGTACCAATCCAAACCAGTAATGAACTTCTCATTCTTCTTCTCAGGAGTATCAATGAGAGACAGTCCATACTTCGACAAAGTGTCGAACTCAGCAATATAGTCAGAAACTGCCCTGCCACTCTGCTTGAGTTCCAAGAATCTCTTGAACAACACTGACTTCTGGGCAGCTGGAATAAACTTCTCGCTAAAGCAAGCCTTGAACTGATCCCAAGTAACCTGATCCTCTGGAGTAGTTGTTCTAATGGCATTCCACCAATTCATCGCTCGCCCTTGCAGCTGACGAGACGCTAGCCTTCTCTTCATCGCATCCTCAAGACCCAAGTCATCGAAGACACGGTCACAACTATCCATCCAATCTTGAACATCTGTGGCCGACTCCGTTCCGTGGAACGGCTTTCCACCAAGATTAGTGTAATCTTTGCACAACTTGGCGAAATCGACCCTAGGCGCCTGCACTACTGGGCCAACACCAACTCCGGGATTGGGGACTGCCCCTTGCACTTCTCTAAGCATGTCTCTCATGAGGTTAGTAAACATCGCCCTCATGTCAGCGGCATTCCCTTGGTTGGTCCCTCTACCAGCATCCCTCGTGTCTCGGCTCATCGTCAATCTGAAAAAGAGAAACGATTAACGACCTCATAGTGGTGCTAGTGCAGTGCGACTTCATTCTTATACTACTAATAGTATATACATATATAGCTTTTGAAAACCAAAATAATCACAAATACGCGCTCTCATATACGTACTATCTCTCCCTGGTGTCTTTCCCTAGGTTAACTACGCAACCTAGAGCTCTGATACCAAGTGTGATGGCCCGCCCTGCACCAACCGACATTTACTCCAAAAGTGCGTTGTACACATGTCCAGTTAGCACGAAACGGGTCGTCAGAAGGAAAACGAAAGAAGGAAATGAACATACAAGGAACTTGTAGAATGTCTCACAGCGCATAGAATAAAATATAATAATAACATACTTGACATAAAACAGGTGAGACAGTGCATAAGCTGAAATCAAAACTAAACATCATAGCAGCGGAAATCCAAAATACAGCTTATTACAACTTTCAAACTGTCTCAAAGCAAAAGCAAGATAAATGAGGTACACTACTAATGCCCAAGTAGCGACCACCAACGACACAGGGAGAATGTGCATATATATATATCATACGTGGAAGCCTCCTGCCCGCCTCCGAATCAGCTACTCGCGCATCACCAGCTAACCTGTCTCTAGTCTGCTCGTGTGAGCACCCAGAGTAATAAGAGGAGACATAAAACTCTGGGTCAGACAAAAAGCCAGGTATGAGCGATAAGCATCTAAAGTGAACAATAACAGGTAGACTAAAACATACCTGAACCTGGACCTGCAACCAAAGAGTTAGCACTACATACTGTATAACACTCTAAGGTACCATATCAAACGGTGTAAAGATACGGAGGTGGGGGAGGTGTGCATGTCATAGGGATGGCAAACAATCAAACATAGCATCCATCCTCACATATCTCACTCAGTGCGTAAAGCATACGATATTCACCACTTCGATCACCCAACATACCTTGCTACGATCACTCTGCCCCATGAAGTCATAAATGGCTTCACTGCACTGATAACGTAGCCACTAATTCCTCGCTATGTCCACTTGCCCCATGGAGTTATTCACCCCATCTGCGCTGGCTCATAGCCTTACCAATCCTTACTATGTCCACTTGCCCCATGGAGTTATTCACCCCATCTGCGCTGGCTCATAGTTTTACTACGCATCACCTTGCCCCTCAGGTCATAATGACCATACTGCACTGATAACGTAGTCTTGCTACCATCACCTTGCCCCTCAGGTCATAATGACCCTACTGCACTGATAAGTAGTCATCCTTCATTTTTAGTGGTGAATCGAAGTTATGAACGTCGACAACTCCTTAGCACACGTCCCGCAGCAAAGTCCAACCATGAAGTGAACTCATCGGTTCCCTACTGGATCCTGAGCTCTAACTTCCCATATCGGACTACCTTTGCATCTCGGGTTATTAGTCACTACTGGGTCGGGTCGGGTTCCTCCTCAAGCCATCGGTTCGGGTCAGATATCCTCCATCTGTTCGGGTCGGGTCTTCTTCTGGTGCGGTTCGGGTCGGGTGTCCACCATCGGTTCGGGTCGGGTATTTCTCCTCGGTTTGGGTCGGGTGCCATTCCCCTCTAGTTCATGCTTCCGCTCCGATCCGCCTCCTCATCCTTTACGTGCTTCGATCCGATCCATCCTTCTCTATCCGCTCCGATCCCTACTCTCTAATCCGATTCGATCCCAGTTCAGCTGGCGTGGCCTTCCTTTTTGCCAATTTTCCCAAGTGTCAGGTTCCGTTCCGATCGGGTTCCTTGCTCAGTTCAACATATCCGATCCGAGCCCCATATCCGATCCGATCCTAAACCTGCACTGTTTTCTGAAACTGTTCCAGCAAGTGTTTACGCCATTCGACGACGTTTCCGACCATTCTAACTATTGAAATTAATCACAAAGCATTTCATACAGTCATAGCAACATGCATAATCAACCACAAACATCAAAACATCAATATGATAGGTTAAAATGGATCAAACATACCCAAAATCCCGTATTTCCCCTTAAGCATGTTTAGGTGAAACTAATGCTAGGATTAACAAAACTTAACCAAATTAACCCAAATTCATATCAGAAGTCTAAAACATCATTTAAGAATTTATGAACATTTTTCCCGAATTTTATCATGTTTAAATTCGCTAATTAACACTAATCAACCCTAATTAGCCATAATTAGTGCAAAACTATGCAAATCACTCACCTTAGCCACAAAATAAACTAAGATCTGAAATAAATCTCTGATTTGATGTGAATCCCAATGCTAAACAGCAGCTCCAATGTTGCTTTGGTGTAGATCTCCCTTGATTAGAGGTTGCTAAGCCAAATCCTTGACCAAAAGATGATTTGAAAGTGATTTAGAGGTTGGAGGCCATTTTTAGGGTTCCTTGGTGATAAGTGGAGGCTAGAAAACTGAAATGGAATGATTCTGTATCTCATTTCAGCCTCCCCATAACCCTAATCCCGAAATGGGTTATGGGCCTACTCACTAATCACCCGATTTGGCCCGGTTAAGCAGTTTTTCACCTTCCAAACCTTATTTCAGCCATATCTCCCAAACGGTAAGTCCGTTTGACTATTATGACCACTCTACGGAAAGGTAAACCATCAAACGAATCTAATGGAAGTGGTTTCAGGTCAAAATTCCTTTCCAATCAAAAGTTATGGCCAAAACAGTACCAACTAGGGGCAAAATGGTCATTTAAAAATCGACAAAAATCATGAACATGGAAATGACTCTAATGGATGTTTCCCAAAGTTACATGACCATACGACTTCATATGAGAAGGAAATAAATATTCTACGATCCTATGATGTGTAGAATACGGGTCATTACACTACCACTTGCAGGCCTACCCTTTCTAGCTAGGATAGTTGTTTGCTTTTCTTTCCTATGCTAATGGTCTAGACTTCCCTTTCTAATAAGTGCTAAATTTCCCTTTTTCGACATTCATGTACACTGGCAGGCTATTGTACTTTTCAACTTGCATACCCTATATTTGGTTTCTATACTTGCAGTGTTGTCCCTTTTCATGTCCCACTTTTTTTCTTCAGAATTTGATTTAGACTTCCATGTTCATTTCACTTTGATACTTGTATGCAAATATGTTTTCAATTATATGCTTTATTTGTTAATCATGTTTTTCTACTTATTTGTTTATTGGGTTTAACCTTGTTGCCCTTTCATTTTTATTTTGTTATTAACTAAATGCGATTATATGTAATGTATATAATTTGAACTCATACATGTCTCATGCATGTATACATTTTCATATATATTTTACACAAGATAGATTTACATTTTGAAATTTTAAGTTTTAACTCATGTTAACTTGTATACACACATATATTTTAATTTAAATCATCATGTTAGAGTTCATTTTTCTCTTTTGGATTTTTCTTATACAATAATACATTCCAAAATGACCTTACGACAAGAAATTATTTAAAAAATCCTATTTTGATTAGTTGCCAAAATTCTATGATATTATTAAAAAAAATCTTTGGATTTTATCTTGTTTACATCTTATATAAAACAAGTCCCAAGTTTTACTTGTTTATATAATCATACGTTGATGAATATAATAAATTTAAATATACACTTAGACAAATATATATATAAATTGTTTAAACTTGAATCCCTAAAATATTTAATCCATTTGAATTCAATTACTAGTATAATTTATTCATTATAGATTATAAAATTAGTCCAGAAACTAGGACGTTACAGCGACATTTTCAAACTTGCCTGGAAGCTGTTATTATATGAAAATTCAACCAAATGTATATGATCTTCCCAAGATCCTCCAAAATCAAGAATATAAGCCCGCAACAAATCTTCTAATATACGATTCACCCTCTCAGATTGGCCGTTTGTCTGAGGATGATACACCGTGCTAAGATTGATCTTGGTTCCTAATTCAAATTGGAATGCTTCCCAAAATTTACTTGCAAAGATCGGATCACGATCACTAACAATGCTGCTGGGAACTCCATGCAGCCTAACAATCTCTCTGAAATAAATCTGAGCCAAACTTTGAGTTGTTTTAGCTGATTTCACTGGAATAAAATGAGCGTTCTTCGTGAAACGATCAACTATAACCTAAATACTATCATTGCCTTCTTGGTTCTAGGCAACCCATCAATGAAATCAATAGAAATTTGATCTCACTTCCATTCTGGAATCTCTAAGGGTTGCAACAAACCAGCAACCTTCAGTTGATCACTCTTAACTTGTTGGCAAGTAGAACACCTGCTAACATATATAGAAATATCTCTCTTAGTAGACTTTCATCAGAATGTACGCTTGAGATTGTAATACATCTTACTCACCTGTGGATGAATAAAAAACTTGGATTTGTGACATTCATCCATCACCTCTCTTTTGAGCTCGGGAACATCTGGAACACAGATTCGCCCTTGCATTCTAAGAGTTCCATTACTATCAATCTCAAATCTTGAAACTTCTCCTTCCTGAATTCGTTTGCTAATCATCTGAATAAACTCATCCTCCTTCTATAAAACAAAGATCTTCTCAATCAATGAAGGCGTAATAATCAAATTAGCAACAATTGCATTCTTTCTACTAAGTGCATCCGCTGCAACATTGGCTTTTCCTAGAGTATACAAAATATCAAGATCAAATGCTGCAAGAAATTCTAACCAACGATGTTGTCTCATATTCAAGTCTTCTTGGGTGAACAGATATTTCAATGATTTATGATATGTATATAATTCGAACTTCTCACCCAAAAGATAATGCCTCCATATCTTCAAAGAAAATACCATGGCTAATAGCTCTAAATCGTGTGTAATATATCTCTTCTCATGTAGCTTCAATTGGCGGCTAGCATAAGCAACAACTTGGCATCTTTGCATTAACACTGCCCCAACTTCTTCATGAGAAGCATTTGTATATACAGTCAAATCTTGATTACCATCTATAATAGTCAACACTGGAGCAGTAGTCAACCTTATTTTCAGCTCTTGGAAAGCTGCCTCGCATTCAGTCATCCAATTAAATCTTACATGCTTCTTTGTAAGCTTCGTCAATGGACTAGATAGCTTCGAAAAATCATTAACGAATTTTCGATAATAGCCCGCTAATCCCAGAAAACTTCTAACTTCTGTGGGAGTGATAGGTTGCTTCCAATCTCTAATGGCTGTAATTTTGCCCGGATCCACTGAAATTCCATCCTTCGATACAACATGATCGAGGAAATTCACTTCTTCTTGCCAGAATAAGCATTTAGAAAACTTGGATTTTAATACATTCTTTCTCAGAATGTCTAAAACCTCTTCCAAATGCTTCTGCATGCTCGCTAGTTGACTTAGAGAAGATTAAAATATCAACAATGAAAACTAGTACAAATTTATTCAACACTCTGTGGAATACTCAATTCATCAAACCAAAAAAATAAGAAGGAGCGTTACATAAGTGAACGACATTACTAGCCATTCATAAAATAAATCTGGACCTCTGAAAGCAGTCAAAGGAACACATTCTTCTACAATTCGCAATTGATGAAAACTTGTAGCTAGGTCTATCATTGAAAACACCCGAGATCCATTCAAGCAATCTAATAAATCATCAATGTGCGGCAATGGATATTTATTCTTTAATGTTTGCTTATTTAAGTCTCAATAATCTATGCATAATCTGAGAGTACCGTCTTACTTAGGAACAAAGACCACAACTGCTCCCTAATTCGAGAAACTAGGCCTGATTAGACCTTTCCATAACAATTGTCGAGTTTGATCACCCAACTCTTCTTTCTCTTTCAATGTCATTCTTCAAATTGCATGCACAACTGGCCTTGCATTCAAAACTAAATCGATTTTAAAAATCAATTTATCTTCGCGGAGGTAAGCTACCAACTTCTTCGAACACATCCACAGAATCTCTAACAACGGGAATATTCTCAATAGAAGTTGGAGAAACTTCAAGAGCAGACCAAAATTCTTTTCTATATGAACTTGACCTTAGGCATGGTATAATAATACTCCCAAGTTTTGTTTTAACTTTAACGCTCTTTCGGCACATTTAACTTCGGTCCCATACTTTGTCAGCCAATCTAGCCCAAGTATAACATCGAATTCGGAAAAATTCATGATGAACAAATTGAAAGAAAATCCATAAAAAGAATAAGAGACAGGCACTCTACAATACAAACCAAGAACAAGAGAACCTCCTATCGGATTATGAACACTAAAGGATTCTTCAAGTTTTCTTAATTCTAAATTTAACTTCTTAACCATGTTACTCAAAATAAAACTTTGTGATGCTACCATATCAAATAATACTTTAACAGGAATATTTTTAATTGTACCTTCCAACACATCGGGTTTACCTACATTGGTAGGAGGAGACGGCTCATCTACCACATTATATATATGAGCCACTTCGGACTTTTTCAGCAATGGGCAATGTGGCCTGATGTGCCCCTTCTTATGGTAACTATAGCATTCCCTATTATCACGAGGCCTCTGGCTAGATTCAGATTCATTTCATCTTGGCCTTTTAGGAGCATTGCATTGATTAGTCCAATGCCCATACTGGTCACAATTGAAGCATTTACCCTTCGGTATCTTGTCTTCCTAGGGCTTAGCTACTTCAGTCTTGCTTGCTTCGGGCTTCTTGTTTGAAAGCTTTCTTTTGTTGCTAGCTTTATTTCTCTCTCTATCCACTTGAGAATTCCTCTTATCAATAGCCTCATATCAGCAAGCCATCTCCACAACCTTAGCAAATGGAAGCTCTATGTGGGTTGTCACTCGGTTGTGGTACCTCCTATGAAGACCCTCGATGAACCTCTTGTTCTTCTTAGCTGGGCTCTGGGTCAATTCTGGTCCGAAACGAGAGAGCTCATCGAACCTTTTGACATACTCGTGAATAGTCCTGTCACCTTGCTGGAGATTAGCAAACTCATCATACATGCGCTCAACTTCTTGTTGCGGGACAAACTTCTCTTCAAATATCTCCTTAAACCTTGCCCAAGTCATATCAGCTTCCGGATTACCTACCGTCACTGCTTCCCACTAAATTAGGGTCTCATCTTTAAGTAACCAAAACGCTAAAAGCCTCTTTCCCTTATCTTCCAATTTTATGCCTTCGAAGATTCATTCGCAAGACCTCATCCAAGCTTGAGCATCAATTACAGTTCCAATGTCTGTGAATGGCACTCCGCCCAAGTTCCTATATTTCTTTGCTATAACATCAAGATCAAATCGCTGCTGCGGCGGTTGTTGCAATGCGGGCTCATTATTATTCGTTGGTCCACCTTCATCAAGATCGGGTTGATTATTAACAACATGGATATTGCCCCTTCCTTGGCCTCAGCCTCTTCCGCCTCTGCCTTGCCCGCTCATTTCCTTTAAATTCTGTGGACAGCAAGGAAAGAGTCAGGCTAATTGAAAAGATAGCTAAAGGAATGACAAAAGCATAGAGACATATGCACAGATAATGATGTAATGATCAATTTATATGCTATTCCGATGTACTAACTCTAGGATATTACTATCCTATCTCTAATGAGTTACTCGTCCAAGAATACTACTCATTCTATCTCTGACGAGTTGTTTAATATGTTATCTTGCAGAACTAAGGTTAACCAAAGCTCTAATATCACGCCTGACATGAACCAAACCCCCGCTCCATGGTGGCAAGGTTGGTCTTTTGAAAATAACACGTTAATCACATCAGCAGAATATAAAACGTAACATATTACATAAAACCAAGGAATAATTTACATCATCATAAATACGGAATCATAATCATCATCAGAATTACACAAATACATGATCCAGTTAGTACATAACAAGTTTCATAAAGTAGAAGATAAGTCTACATCGGAATCAAATATAAACATGCATAAGCTAGTACTTAAAAGTCCAAAAGAAATGATAAAAAGTTAAGCCTTCAACTTCTGCCAAAAGAGCACCCAATGCTATGGTGCATATCCAAAAGAAAGCGAATCACCTATTCACTTGGCTGCCCGTGTGAAAATAGGGACACCTGAGTTTGCAAGGGAAAAAACAAACTACGAGTTAGTCATGGGACTGGTGTGATAAATCGTATAGTTACTTAACTTATTTAAAAGTGAGGCCAATCTCAGGACCACGCCTATGTCACGGAATGGGTTTACTCCATTGGATTGCCAGTGCATAAGATAAAGTAAATCAAGTAAATAACGCAATGCTTTTAGAAAAATGAAGCTATTATAAGACTCAAGTCCATTCACACAATGCAAACACAAACCAGAGGATAGAGTTTTACCTTATAATAGCCAAACATGCTTGATACGCATAAAAAAAAACTCATTTGATATTATTATTAGTGTCTAGATGTTTCAAAAACAATTTCAGCATAAATGTATCAATCCTAGATGACATAGTACCCCATCCTACTATGTCTCCATATAGGTTTACAATTGGAACCGCACGATGTCATATTGAAAGTTCGATTTCCATCATGAGTCAAGGTAAGGGATGGTCTCCTTACCGATTCGGATCACCTCTAGCAAGATGATCCAGGACCCCCCCTCGTAGTGGGCCCTCGGATCCTCCAAGGTCGTTCCTCTCTTACTTTGAGGACTAGTTATTCCTGAACACATGTTTCCCAGTCCTATCGGACCTATCACTTGGCCATTGGCGACCAATCATATCTGAGGAGCCTCGCAATCCATCATCCACATAAGTTAAAATGTCTGGGCTCCATACCATGACACCACTTCTAGCTAGAAAGAAACGTCATGCACTCCCTGGGTCCCTTATCCCGTTTCTAACTCATATCGGGGTGTGAGGCTCGCGAATTAATGATATACACAAAGCTATGCTACTTAAAGATGTGCTTTGATCATCATCCACAAGACTTTGCTTTTCAGCAAAAGCCTTGAGCAATTGCATCTTAGCATGCCACACTATCAATCCATACCATGTCGTTAATTTCCACCAAAATATAACCTCTAAGCTCGTACGTCTCAGAGAAGGGTGTTAAGAAAAGAATAATTTCTCCGCCACCAAACAGATATATATTTAGCAGAGATCAAATATATAGTACACATTACAATGTCAAACGTACAATCCATTCATATGTCCGTTCTGGGTCTGAATGAAACCGGGGGCACCTTATTCCTCGTTCCATATGCCAATACAGAAGAGAGGTCCTCGCATATCCGGACTATCAACAAGTACGTCCGGACAACTACCACTATAACCCCTTTAAGGGAGCTAACCATATCCAAGGCATCAGTAGTAATCCATTCGATGTGAAGATTGTCGGTCTTGCACCGTCTTCATTATCTTCGACCCTTAATCGTCGTTTAATTATTTGAAATGAGATTTATATCAGTTTTTTCAAATAATTCTGGTATATTATTTCAATTCAAATTATTTCCCTTCATTAAATTATTGGCCTTCCCTATTCATTACCTTATATAAAAAAGTTTAGTCGAGAATTAAATTCGGTTATCAAATTAAATACTCAAGTCATATCCTATCCATAGTTCATTTTATCTGTTTTCATGCCAAATCATATTTAACCATTTTTATTTTTCAAACTAAGCAAAATTTGTTTGCACACATTTTAAATCACTTAACAACTTCAAACGATTTCGAATAAAATCGAGTGCTGAAATCTGCGAATTAGTTAAACCGACAAGTCACAAATGAAGCCGAAATGGGCCGGAATTCGACCAGAAAAGACCCTGAATGGACCTAAACTGTTGACCGTGGTTTCCATCAGTCAACAACAGTTTTTAGGTGACAGACGTCTATTGTCAGGAAAACTGTTTTCCCGAGAGTTTGAACAGACGTCTGACCATTTTTGGTCAGATGTCTGACCTGATGCAATTATTTATTCTCTCCTCAAACATTGACAGACGTCTTTCTCCCTCCCGGACAGATGTCTAAACTAAAACATGTGTTATTTTGCTTAAGGAATGAGTTGCAAACGGCTCTCGGACAAGCTCGGATCAATGGTGATGGCTTATAATGTTTTCTAACTGAAAATGAAGCCCCCTTAGCTCACCGAAAACACTCAAAAACATATACACACACATGCACACATTCATACAAGAGATCGCGATGGTTTTGATCATAAGTTCAAGGGTGAACTAAACTTCAAACCAAAGCGATCAAACGCAATACAAGCGAATTGTGAAGTCTTAGAACTTGCCGGCGTGACAACTGAGCTTCACAATACCGCCAAAACAACTCGTAACATATGAATTAGATTGTGTAGAAAATTCTAATCATAATTTTCAACTTAATGAAAACATGAACACAATGCAACCGGTTAAGTTACACTAGCCTACCTAATTCACTAGCATATTATCAACCAACAATCATTTCATAACTCATACAATTGACTAGCAAACAATTATTCTTAATCTAACCCTTTTTAGTGAATAGTTTCTCACCTATAATGGATAAAAATCATATTTTTATCATACTAGTCATGATTTAACATCATATTATATTTGTATGATCAATCAATAACATCAATCCAAACTATTAGCTAAATATAATTAACTAGCTAGCCCTTTCATAGTTCCGGTTTCTCACCTTGGCTTGTCTGCAAACAAAGAATGTACCCAATAGCAAGCAAAATCACCCTCTCTTTCAAAATAGCATGCAAATTTCCAATCTAAACACATTTAATTGAATTTCCTAAGAGTTAGGTCATAGGAATCATCTTAAATCAAAGAGGAAACAAGTAGGAGAAAATATAGAAGGAGTTAGAGAAGCTTACTCAAGTTATCACTTTGATTTTCCCTTTGATTGGGGTTTGGATTTGCAAAACCTAGCTTTGGAATTTTAGTTTCCCTTTCCACTCTCCATTTTTCTAATTTTTCCTAAGTGTTGAGTGAATGAAGAGGGAGAGGCTCATTTGAAAGTTAAGTGAGCTAAGTTGGCTAACCAAGCCCTAGCCCAAGTCCCAATTTTCACAAACTCCAAACGTATTGATCCTTATAGTTTTCGACCACCTAAACGACGTTCCAGACTCAATGGAAGTGGTTTCGAGTCCAAATTCGTTCATATACAAAAGGTGACTTTTAAGACTATAAATTGCGTTCTAACTTCGATTAAAACCAATTTTTTTAAGTCATTTATTCTCCAAATAATTCACCTAAAATAATTAATTTCTATGAAAATCATTTAAAAATAAATTTTAAATTGGTTCCAAAAATACAGGTTGTTACAATAGTTGTCCGCCCCGTCATGTCGATCGACGGTAAAACCCCTCGAACAGTCATCACCTTCTGCAGATTTATGATTACCACGGTGAACTTGAATAGATCACGACCATTGATCTGATAGAATTCACGGCCCTCTTCGTATTTATAGTTGAAAATTTCTCATATAAGCGAATGGATTTAAAGAAAAATTGAGGAGAAGTTGATGAATTCTGGATCGTCGAAATATATGGTGGCGGCTCCTGGAAGTGTTGACCGCGTTGAGGCTTTTGGACGTGTTTAGGGTTGACGCAGGGCTTGAATTTATAATGTTGGATTGAATTAAATAATATTTTATTCATATGAAATTATCTATGAGAAATCACCTTAAAACATCTACAAATAATTTCTGTTTTTTCGATAAAAAGGCTAGTCTTAGCATAAAAAAAATATTTCGGGCCCAATGAGACAAGTTTCGTCGAATTCCGATGTCATTTGTGAAAAGTCCTTTATAAATATTAATGAAAAATCAAGCGTTTAAAATTCCTTTAATTACAGAAAAAATACAAAAAAATGAGACCTTGACAATTTACTGGACCTCTTCCTAATGGGTCCAATGAATCTTGTTTCGTAAAATTTGGAGCTTATTTGGCCAGTCGTTTATTCGTTAAAAGTTACCCATGTCTACATAATCTAAACAATTAAATAGAAACAGAGATGTTTTTTGCCACCGAAGTCACATAGATATCGGTTTGCCACGAAACTTGATTTTCTTACAATAATTTAACGATACAATTCCAATGAGACTAATTTCATCGAAAACTGAGACCGTTTGCAAAAATGGCTATTTTTAACGCTTATTTAATATCGAGTATAATATTATTTAAATTTCCAAATAATTCAAATAAATCAAAATAAATTATTTTTATCATATATATCCGAACAGAATATATATACAACTCCAAATATAATTTACATAACTCAATATCGTCGATTTCGGGTTAAAACTATATCGAAATAATATTAAAACCCTTTTTAATCGTTATATTTTAATAACGATTTCCATATAGACTACTTTAAAATTTGAATTGGACATAATTAACAATCTATAAACTAAAATCTGAAATTTTCTCTTTCATATGAAAATTATAGCCAATTAGATTGAAACGTTTCTTGTTTCACATAATTCCGACTTATATCGGATCATGTATATTCAGTTGAAGTTCAAAACTCCATATTATGAACTACAACGTCATTTCGAGCTCGTTTATAATTAAATATAATTATATATGTTCAGTCGTCGCTTTATTAATGAATTCAATATTAAAATCAATTAATATTCCAAATATAATATTTAAAATAATAAAATATGTTAAAAATTTGACGACAAAAAATACGGGACATTACAATTTACAAGGCTAAAACAACCTTTTTCTTGTTGTCGTTAACGTTTTTATCGTATCATCGGTCCTACTGCACCACTAAAATGCTCACATAAATCATCCAAACATCTATCTTACGCTATTCATGTGACCAAAAATCAAAAAAATTCATAAAATAAATTTTCGCTTAAAAACTTTTAATGTTTATTTTGAAAAAAAAAATACCGTTTCACTTTCAATATGAGATTCGTATGAAAAATCAAAATTTCGGTAACATGCATAATTTGTCATTTAAATCATCCAAAACAGACATTTAAATATGCACAAATTGCTGTATCAAAATTTTTGTGTTTTTGTGCGAACCGAAATAAAAGAAAGTGAATCAGTAAAAATGTAATTTTTTTGTTCAAACAATGATTTCCAAAGGTTTCAAAAAATTATTTTGTGGAAACTTAAACAATTTAAGTCGCATGTTGGCGAAAAAGGAAGTTAATCACGCAAAAATGCGAAAAACTGAAATCACACACAAAAGACCAAAATTAATTTTTAGCTTGACAAGGAACAGTGATTTATTTATTTATATAACCGTGACGAAAACAACATGAAACCGGTCCTTTGCTAAAATTTATCCAACACAAAATTATATTCTTTCCAACTCTAGAACAACTGTTAGTTTATATAAGAAATGAGATTTCATTCGGACAGGCATGCGTGACTGACATAAATATTTCAAACATAGAAATCTCATTAGCCTAAGTCGTGCGATTTAAACAACACTAACAGTTATAAGCACAAATCACCACCAAGCCAAGAACCCGATGCTGAAAAGGGAAAACAACAAAGACAACTACAAAACAACAACACTGAAACTTCCAAAACAATGACTATAAACAATGAGATGTCTTGCTCCGCGGCTGGAGCTCAAACCAATTTTTATGCTCTTTAATTAACCATATCATGGTTGCATAATGCTCAATATCGTGTTACAAACACTGCTAGTGTTGTTGGAAGTTCCCACATCACCACCTCTTCTGAGAGAAAATTTATGATGAGAAAAGAAACCTACCACAAAACTGCTCCTCATGGAAATCCACCGAATATTGTCTAAGGACAAAAATGGATGGGAGAAACTATAGAAAGTAACTCCACGAGACAACACACAAAAACAACAAGCCGAATCGAATATGATGCGGTACTAAATGATGGTTACGCCATCGATCAAGTAAGAGATTAATTTCCGCACCATGAGGCAAATCTAGTCATAACTTCCCATCCGTAAAACGATGTGCTAAATGGGTCACACGTCTACATGAGCAGTTTAAACATAGATTCCCGAACTCAAGAACCGATATCAAGAAAAAGAGATTTGCTGCAAAATCTCCAAAACTGGTCAAAAAAAGACCATTCAAGTCCGAGTAAGACACAGATTCCTCTAAAATCTCATCGAGATTCTCCTAAGAAAAAACATCAAGAGATAGATTAATCTTCAACTCCGAAACGACGATCGCCATCATTAAAATCTATCCTAACAAGATATAACAAAGGCGGATGCAGCACAAACAACAAATCATATTCTAAGATCTCAAAGCAATGGATCAGTGCAAGTCCAATTGCCACGACAAATTTTCTTAGCCCTAAAACGGTGTGACCTTTTTGCTCATTAAAATCCAACCAAATGATCTTTCCCTAAGGATGAGACTTAAATGGTACGAGTAAGATCAGATAGCGCAATAAGGTATTATGGACTAAGAAATGATTGGAGAGAAGAAATTACATCTTGGAGTATTAGTGAGGCAAGATCTAATGCGCGGGAAAAGAGGAGACGAGGTGGAAACAAAGAAAGAGAAGAAGAATAGGAATATTGTTTGGCTAGATGAGGAAAGAAGGACGAAAGAAGAAAGTTAAGGGGGGTAATTTGGATGCAACTTTTACAGTTGAGTCCTAGGTTCAAGTTACAACAAAACTCATCTACAAGTTGACCATTCTTGAATAACGCTAGATGGTCAACTATTAGATGAGATTTGGACAAAGATTGAACATTGACCTTATTAGGTCAGATTAAAATATTAATCATCCAGCATCATCTTTTAAGATTTGACGCGATCCGAAAAATGCTTATCCTCATCATGACGGTATCAAAGACCATAGTCAAACTCCGAACCAACTCCAAGGATTCCAAGTAGTCTCAATAAAAGGTTGCGACCACACGACGAACGAACGAATTCCACAAATAACTCAGCTAGAAATCCGTAATATAAACTAAAACGGATTTTCCCCTTACCTGGCTGACAACAAACAGACAATTCATGATATCAAATACCCCAAAAATCTGGACGAAGAATTTTCATTATTCTTTTCGAAGAAATTTTTTAAACCTTTCAAGAAAATGGAATTTGTTTTAAACTAACGGTTTCGTATTTATAATCCCTTATTATTATTATTGTTCCTGTTTATATTACAAACTGAAAAACCTTCCCGTGTTCAAAAATGTTGGAGCTTTAAAATCTTAAGGTTTGGAAATTTAACGAAGTAACTAATGGATATACCTCATGATTATATTTCTGAAATGGATACGGCATACTAACGTGAACTTTTCCCATTTTGGATCAAGTAATGGTCTTAACCGGAACTATCAACGAAACCAAAAACCCGAAATCACGACTACCTCAGTTGTAGCAAGATTTTTATTATATTATTTTCTAATCTCCAAACTCGAATCATCAGAATCCACCATATGTCGTCCTCGTGCTCTTCAAGATGAAATTGCCAACGTACTATGGGGTAAAGAAGAATTGGCTAGAAAGCAGAACTCAACATATTTCAGCTCTTAGTCACTTAAAGCCCACTTTATAAAATTACGCCCCAGACTAATTCATCGTCGAAATAAAAGACGAAGAAAAACAGAAAAGAAAATCGAATTACGCTCTCTCATAAGTCCCATTTTAACTAATTCCTCTGATCATTTAACCTATGCTCTGATACCAAATGTAACACCCCACACTTTTCTGAGCCGAAATTTTGAAAAAAAATCGAAACTCGAACACATCTAAGCATGAAGCGTATATCTGGTACCTGCAAATAAATGTGCATGAACATAATCAGAGTACAATAAGATAACTCACAGCAGAAACAAAATAGGATAATTAGTATTAACTCAAGTAACCACCTTTTTAAAGTAAGTCACTTTGCCAATACCGAGCATGAGAGAGAACGAGAACCAAAAGCCAAACTAAAACACCTGTGAGAACCCGACATACTCTAGAAAACCTGGGCGGTTGTAGTGAGGAGGGAGGGTCAGAATAAAAAGGTTCTGGTGAACAGGAAATGTACATCACAAATTACAATACACAGATGTATCCCGTTGGTTCAACCCAAGATGTATGCCTACCAAGGTTAGTGATTCTAGCCTAATCTTATAGATATTTACGCACGACTCTACTTTTCTTCCCAAAGAAGTATTCCCAAAGTATAACACCAAGATACAATGTTTATGCATATATTTGTGAAGCCTTTATACCAGAACATGGCTAGTTATTTAATGGACCCCTAATTACGGAGTTTCTATATATATATATATATATATACACACACACACACACACACACATATATATTCATTCGCTCATCCTTCATTATTTAATGCCTCACTATTAATGATAGATAGGGTGGATTCTCCCTTATCGCTTAAGATCCTAGGCGGACTTATAGGTCACTTAATATTCCTCGATGATTTATTCAGCGTTAACATAAACTAGAGGCCACTAGCTACGGGGCTCTACTAGTTAAGGCTTCTGTCATTCAACCCATACCCCATGTAAGGTGAGAGATGGTACTTTATCGCTCGCTATACCATCTAACTGACCTTTTTGAATAATCTCCTTAGTCGCTTACTACTTCCCGTAGGATAGGTAGCCATATGTGACGTTTTTAGTTTCTAGGTTTGCCCCCCCCCCCATGCACACACATGCCATTTAAGACCCCTAAACTGAAAGACCTACTCCCAGGTGGACTCCTCAACCCAAGGAAGCAGACTATACGCGAAGATTATTAAGTTCGTACCCCATTAGCCTTTAATACCTCTTTTTATAAGAATGAAGTGGGTTGCGTTATTGAGTCATCCCCGTTTAGTCTCACTTTACAGAAATACCATACATACATGATTAATTATCATCACGGGTTCCTATAGTTAATAATGTTTCACATCATCAACCTACTAAGTCCAATTTTAACTTTTAATTATAAGTTCCATATTAACTAGTATAAATAAGGAAAGTTACATCGTCCTCAACCTAGGGTATTTGCTTGATTAATTTCCCTAATTGGACCCAGTGCTTAAACAATAATCAATACCCATAAATCCGCTTTTATTTCATTTATTCCTTGTTACTAATAAAATCAACTCCGAGACAGGTTGCCGGTGAAGGGGTAACGGACCATCACAAGCACAGAAAAATAACCCGAAAGCCAAACAACTAACACCATCATTAAACAAAAGAACTCAAGACCAATACAAAGAAAGGATGCCAACAGGGTAGTTCCGGTGCAAAGGGTAAATAACGAACGGTCATCCAAAGTCAGAAGCCAAGGAAGAGAAAAAACAAGAATCCTACAAATCGAGACCTAGAAGGATGAAAGGGCTATCGGTATTAACTTGCTTAATACCAATACATTAATAAACGAAAGCATTAAAGTCACAGAGCTTGAAGCATATGAGAATCATCTGGGAGCTAGCTACTAAGACCCCAATCAGATGATCACCGAAAGGTCACTTTACCAAACAACTAATACAACACCGGAAGCAACCCTTTAGAAAGCCGAGATACACTTCAGGAATCTACCGACAGGCAAGCTGGAACCTCGAAGAGAGGCAAGCTATCCACACTAATCTACTTTTGTCGATACCGACAGGGGTGGAGGATCCGGTAACTATCCACTTAAATCATGAAGGCAAGCTCAAGTGCTAATAGAAGGACCGGAAGCCTATATCCGGAAGCCAACATCCGGAAGCTTATATCAGGAAGCCTTTATCCGGAAGCCTAAAGCCTCTCCCAAGCTATCCATACCGACAAGCTTGGCATTGATACAAAGAAGGTAGAAAAGGCTCCAAGGACCGGGACCATCCTTCTGAGAGCCAGAACCGGCACAGCAACAAGCAAATCCTAAAAAAGTGGTTGAAAGCCAAAACTTCCGGAACTAAAGGGAAAAGCGGCCGACAGGGGCTTCTACTGGCCCAATAGCAAAAGGGCACCCGATTTTTCTATAAATAAGACCTTAACGGTCTCATTTTCGAGGCAATTTTCTCGTTTCTCATTCTTGTACTCTCTTTCACTAGAGTAAACCCTAATTTCTAAATTAATTTGGGGATTTCTATTGTAATCATGAAGATCAATAAAGAGTAGATCAACACTTAGCATATTTTCTTATGAGTTTCTTATGTGATTTCTTAGTTATTTCTGGTGCAACATGTTATATGCTTTTTGCATGCTTACGGGGTCCTGCTTAAGGAAATACCCTTTCGTAAAGTTAGTGCGGAACCCCTTCCTTTAAGTCGTTTAGCCATTTATCGAGGGTTAAACATAGGGAACCCTTGTCACAAGATAACTGTTGGTTCTTGACTCGCTTAAACGTGATGCTCACCCCATTGAGGGAAAAGTAACTAACCTTTTGGGCTCTAAACCTTGATATCTAGGAAATGGCGAATCAACTCGAACTCGTGAAAGCCAAATAACCACATTTCCCCTTAGGTCCACTTCCATAGACTTATCTCCAATGTCGACGAAAAATATCGTTAGCATCTTTTGGCACTAGAAGGAGGGCTTGAACCTCTGATCCTGTGGTTAACAACCACATATCTAACTGTGTTATTCCGTCCTGGATTGGACTAAGCTTTGAAGAAGCAAGACCTTGATTGAAAATTGTTAGGGTAGGAAAGGGAAAAGAATAAGGCTCCATTGTGTTTCTCTCACAGAAAGGTAGAACACTACCAAAGCCTAATATTATGAGCTTGGAAGTTGAAGGCCCCTCGATCCATGTAAGGGAAGTAAGTGATAAGCTGGAAATATTACGGTTGGCTATGCAAATCGACTCCACCAGAAGGGTTATTGACGTGGACTGAATTCAAGGTCCTCCATGGTGGAACCCCACAAAATAAAGGCTAAATCAGTAATATCGCAAAAATTTGATAGCCAAGTTAAATTCCCTCCAAACCTTCAAGACAACGTAAATTGGCAAAAGGGCAGTCAAGTCACCAAGAGAGTAATCAACTTAGGAGAAAGCGGGAATCTACTATTGATAGATGATCGAAAACTACCGGGAATGACCTTCTCCAAAGAAATAACGAAGGTCGAGATTTCAACTAGTATAGAAATGCCTTATTTCACGTACGATGGAACTACAGATCCAGAAAGACACCTCTGTAGGTTTGAAAGTTATATGGATGTATATAACGCTTCTGAAGCACTTCGATGTAGAGTTTTCCTAACAACTCTTCGAGAGGAGGCTGGAAGGTGATACAGGAAATATCATGGACTAACCATCACATCCTGGAGACAGCTGTCCACTGCATTCAATGTACAGTTTCATGATTTACAAGACTCAACGTTAAGCATTTTTGATCTAGTCAATATCAAACAAAAGCCAGAAGAATCACTTACTGCTATCTAAAGAGATTTAGAACCAAGTTCCTCAGAGTAGAAGGAGCAACATATAGAGAAAAGTTAATAGCCACTCGATCGGGGCTGCTTTACCATCTCCCCTTTGGAAAGAACTCGCTTTAAAAGAATGTAAAAGCTTAGCAGATTTTTGTTCTAAAGCCAACAGGTTCATTTATATGGAAAAGATAGTCAATGCAAAGAGAAGTTTGACATCGGAACAAAAGGTTGAAAAGCTCGGTTCTGATCCCTCTACGAAAGGTTCTTTGAAGCTAGATCGAGAAAAGAGATACTACTCATATCATACGACATATGGACAAAATACCAGCCAATGTCGTGATTTAATAAAAAGAAGCTAAGGCGAAAGAAAAAGAAAGCACATTTGGAAAAGGTAATGGGCAGCTCGAGAAAGACGATCAGATACGTTACCGCACCACAATAAGTTTCTTATCTCAAATAATTTTTTTCATTAATAGCATAGCTTGGTCCCTTTTTTGCTTATAACTACACCAATGTTTATATAAATGTAAGTATCATTACAGGTTTAAGATAGGCAACGGAGAAAAGGCTGGTTGAATGGAGCCCATGATTGAGGATCCTCTCGTTTCCATATTTCCGAGCAAGGCTAATATCATTAACAATATTTAAACCTCCGATAAGCAGAGTACCTCTTAAGTGGGGTTAACAATAATACGTGCATTCTCCCACATAAGGGAGTTGGTGTGACTCCCTTAGAGGGTAGACCTTTATCTGCATGCCATCAGTCATTTGCATATTCTTATTCATTTTGCATACTATATGGATTAGAGGGAAAGATTAAGCATTGATCTATCGACAAGCAGATAATCAATTGTGGCTAACCAGGTAAATAGATGGATAATCAAGAGGGCCTAATAAAATTATTCTAAGAATTAGGTTGCTTGGTACTCCTCGTAGTGAACCGATTTTGTGAAAAGGGTATTATCCAGCGAAGGACGTCAAGGGAATAAGCATAAAATTCCTACCTTGATCAACATGAGCGAAATGCTCAGGGAAAAGAATACATATCCTCATATCTAGAAGATATAACCTTTTAGGGGTATATTTAGGTCGTTAAAGGAGATGTATAAAGATATCCGCGAAAGCAAGGTTGGGAAAATTAAGTTAAAAAAATAATATTATTAGCCGCCAATGGTCAATCAAGTAGTGGAACATAATAAGGAATGTAAAAAGTGTTAACAAAACCATAAAGTCACAAATGGGGCTAGGGAAGGAGCTGAATATACGGTGGTAGGAAGTGATTACTTTACTCATTTGAGTTTAAACGGAAACCCTTATGACTATCATATTAGAGAAAAGCATAAGGAGTTTGAGATAAAGAATACGATCACATTTTGGAATCTCCTATAAGGTTGTACTAAACAATGGGATGCGGCATGATAACGGAAAACTCACACGGCAATGCAATAAAGACAAAAAAAATCGTAAAGAGCTTATCTTCCATAGCACACCCGAGGGAAAACAGAACCGTTAAGGTCGCAAGCAAAACCACCAATACAAGAAACGATTGGACCAAGATAAAGAAATCGGGTAGGAGAGTTACCCTTAGTACCCTGATCATAGAACCTCCACCAAGGCAACAACAAGGTGGGCGCCTCTCTTCCAACTTGAGGATGTGAAGCCATGTTCCCAATTGAGGTTGAGATTCCCTCATTACGAAAGGATAGTTTATGCCCTTAGACCTAAATCAAGGGATGAGAGATGAAAATAATCCTTGGAATGACCAAGTGTCAAAAAGAGAAATCACCAAAATACCACAATTCAAGGGTTAAGACTAGAACCCTCCAAAATTTTGGTCTCACAAAAGGAAATGGTTAACACAAAGATTCCGTCAAAGGGTCAGCTGAGCCCAAGTTGGGAGGAATCCTGGATCATTTACCGGGAAACCATATTTAAAAATATGGTAATCATGCAAACCAAATGGTAGCCTTACGCCTAAGGCATGAAATGCAAACATTCGAAACCACACTTCTGAACAATAAGCAAATGAAGAAGGCCCTTATCCAGAGTATCCATACAAATAAGGGTACAGGAACCCTCTCAAACATTGGAAAACTCGAAATAACCCAAGGTGGGTCAAATTGCAAATGGATAAAAACCCTTGTTACCCCAAGGATGGCTAGGGAAATGCGCCCACCAGAGGGGGTGATGTGTTAGTCTTTCTCCGTGCCCAAATCAGAGGGGGCTAGGTCAAAGCATCAAAAGCGTAAGCCTCCGACCCACACCAGAAATGGTCATGGCGGAGAGTCTAAATGAGCACGCCTTGCCTCTACTCGCAGAAGAGTATGCCTTGCCTCTACTCGGGCTAAGCATGTCCTACCTATGCTCGTAGAACAACATGTCCTATATCTACTTAATTCCTTCATTTCCACAGAAGGGAATGAATAAGCATGCTCTGCCTCTACTCATAGACGAGTATGCTCTGCCTCTACTTCGGCCAAACACTCCTGCTTCTACTCATAGACAAGTACACTCTACCTTTGTTTGTGCCAATTCCCGCAAAAGGAGATAAATGCTTTGGAGAAGCATGGTAAGCATGTACATCCTATGCTCACATCTAGTCTTAACAAAGCTTTGGAGGAGCCATCTAAGCACATCCCTCGTCTCAACTTACGCATCTTCCCGTGGAAGGGAACCAAAATTCGAAGGCATACATAACCAACGCTTAGGGAATAAGGCTAAAACGGTCGGCCGACACTCATAAAGGTGGCTCTTTGAATCCAATCAAAAAGACCAAAGGGACGATTCCTTAAATTCAAAGCCAAAAAAGTGATTCATCAAATCAAAAACCTGAAGCGGGAATGGTTCAGGACTTCTACCATTACCAGATGTGGATATCTGATCTCCTATAAAACACCCGAATCTAGGTTGGTTTCATAAAGATGATTTGTGGTCTTCCATTCTTATTAACCTAAATCTTGGTTGGTTTAGAACTTCTATTATAGCCAGAGGTGAATTTTTGGTCTACTACTAAATACCCAACCCAGGGTTGATGTGAAACCTCTATTGTTATCAGAAGAAGATTTGTGTCCTTCCGTCAAACACCCGAATCTGGGTTAGTTTGGAACTTTTTACTTAATTACAAAAAAGTCTTTTAGGTCTTCCATTCGTGAAGCCTGGACCAGAGTTGGTTCAGAGCTCCTACCGTGCTCAAGGATAGATCCTTGAGTTTATCTCAAACACCCTAATCCAGAGTATGGATCATTGCTCTATTATCGCCAAAAGGGGATTTCTGGAATCTTAATTTTAATACCCTAACCGGGGTCACAAGGATCACGTCCTTAATCCTAGAGGAAGGGATCAACTACCAGTACTCAAGATAGTGACCTTCCATCTTTCTCAGGGAGGAACCCAAATAAGTACTTGCAAGTTTCCATAATATAACCTTGTAATGAAGGTCATACTGTTCTTAAGTTCCCCTCGAAGAAAAATTCTCAGAGAATTCCTATTAAACAAAGATGCTTTAACTAATACAAAAGATATGAATAATCTTACCATCCAATTATGCGTCCATTATCATAATGCTAACAACTTTTATAAGAAGCATGCAGATTACTATGTATGTCTTATGAAGCTAACACGAAGCAACGTGTAAAGTTCACATAAAACAGTGCAACAAGACCCTGGAAAAAGGGGCGTTCCCAACAAGGGAAGCATCACATATCATGACTACAATCCCTAATCCAAGTCACAACGATATGACCCACACTCTATAAAAGACAGAAACTCTGAACTTGCAACTCTTTCGGAATAAAGATTCTAAACAACGAGAATTCCCTAATTGATACGCGAATAGGCACTTCAAATCTCTTCACCTGAAACCTTCTAGTATAAGTCATATGCCTTAACACCTCATAAGGGGGTATTCTAAAAACTTGCATTATAAGAATTGTTATTCTAAAATAAGCGACTTGTTATCCTTATCAAAAGTTCATTCATCTGCGAAGCTAGGGGCATTTCATTTAGGTTACATAAGTCCCTATACACATCTTACGCGGAAAGGTTTGCGCCGAACCATGTGTGGCATAATATGGTAAAATCTTATATGGGGATATTCAAAAACACCTAGGTCAAAACTCGAAGGGCTATATTGTCTCTGAGGAAAACCTGACTCCGTATCCAAGATCTTTGCAAATAAGTTTATGTTTTTCTGATCATGTTTCAGAGATTAGATTTCCAAATCACTATTACATGAGTTTAAACCTTGTGCCTAAATTCACCAATCCTGAGTCACCAAAAAGGGAACCCCTAAGTATCCGAGTATCCATCTCAGGAAATATAAATGGAAATTTTGTTAGCTCGTAAGGAAAACATAATCTCGGGTTTAAAATTTTAACGCTAAAAGAAACATCATATTTGACTTCATATTCGTATTTTGGGATGTATAAGGCTAATATATCCTAAATTGCAGGAAAGAAATGCAGGAACCAGATAAACACCAGGCATATGCAATTGGTCACTTATAATGAGGCAAACACCTGGGAAGATCGAGAGACAAAAGGAATGAAGTAACAAAATGAAGACAAAGTAAGAGGAAGCTACCAAAAAAGCACCAATGATAGAAAATTAAGAAGATACAATTGTAGGAACGTCAGATTGGCAATCGGGAGAAAGAATCTAAAGCATGGTGCCAATATCGTCACATGGAAAACAACCTACCTGATGACAATGTCAAAACAGAGTGTAGTACGCTGACCCAAGATTTGACTTGAAAAATCGAAAATACCCCTTCACAACGGGGGGACAAATGTTATTACCAAAATTAATATCGAAACAAGCTGTCGGTGAAGGGGTAATGGACCATCACAAGCACAGAAGAACAACCGGAAAGCCAGACAACCGACACCATCATTAAAGTAAAGAACTCAAGACCAATACAAAGAAAGGATACCGGCAAGGTAGTTCTGGTACGAAGGGTAAATAACTAAAGGTCATCCAAAGCCAGAAGCCAAGGAAGAGAAAAACCAATAATCCTATAAACCGAGACCTAGAAGGGCGGAAGGGGTATCAGTATTAACTTGCTTTTTACCAATATGTTAAGAAACGAGAGCATTAAAGGCACAAAGCTTGAAGCATAGGAGAATCATCTGGGAGCCAGCTACCAAGACCCCAATCGGATGATCACCGAAAGATCACTTTACCAAAAAACTAATATAGCACTGGAAGCAACCCTCCGGAAAGCCGAGATACACTTCAAGAATCTACCGATAAGCAAGCCGGAACCTCGAAGAGAGACAAGCTATCCACACTAATCTACTTAATGTTGATACCGACAGGGGTGGCGGATCCGATAATCATCCACTTGAATCATGAAGGAAAGCTACACAAAGTGTTAATAGCAAGACCGGAAGCCTATATCCGGAAGCCTACATCTGGAAGCTTATATCCAGAAGCCTAAAGCCTCCCTAAAGTTATCCATGCCGACAAGCTTGACATTGATACAAAGAAGGAAGAAAAAGCTCCAATGACCGAGACCATCTTTTCGAGAGGCAGAACCGGCACGTTAAAAAACAACAAGCAAAGCCTAAAAAAAGCGGCTGAAAGCCAAAGCTTCCAGAAACAAAGGGAAAAGTGGCTGACAGGGGCTTCGGCTGGCCCAATAGCAAAAGGGCTCCCGATTTGTCTATAAATAAGACCTTATGGGTCTCATTTTCGAGGCGATTTTCTCATTTCTCATTCTTGTACTCTCTTTCTCTAGTGTAAACCCTAATTTCTAAATCAATTTGGGGATTTCAATTGTAATCATTAAGATCAATAAAGAGTAGATCAACACTTAGCATATTTTCTTATGAGTTTCTTATGTGATTTCTTAGCTATTTCCAGTGCAACATGTTATATGCTTTCTGCATGCTTACGGGTTCCTGCTCAAGGAAAGACCCTTTCGCCCTTCCTTCAAGCCATTTGGCCCTTTATCTAGGGTTGAGCTTAGGGAACCCTTATCCTAAGATAATTGTTGGTTCTTGAGTCGGTTAAGCGTGATGCTCACCCCATTATGGGAAGAGTAACTAATATTTTGGGCTTTAAACCTTGATATCTAGGAAACGACGAACTAACTCGAACTCGTGAAAGCTAAATAACCCCATTTCCCCCTTAGGTCCACTTTCATTAATCTATCTCCAGGGTTGACGAAACATATCGTTAACATTCCTATTCATATGTTAATTGCCATTTATAACCATAACGATCATATTTTCCTAAGGCAACTGTCAAATCTTTAATTTCTTTTTATTTCCATTGATTGTAATTAATGTCATTTATGAGCCTAACGGTCATAATTTTCCTAAGACATTAATTCACAATGGATATCCTTACCTTATTTGTCCTGAAATATCTATTTGTTGTATCCCAACAAATATTACTACTTTTGTTTATTTATTTATTATCTGTTATATATATATATATATATATATATTTGTGCACCAGACCTCGCACATTAAGCTGACCAGTTGTGGATACTGGATTTGCCGGTTGTTTCCGGGCACACTTATACTACAAGTTGAACTTGACCACATGTCTTAGTATATTTATATTTATGCTCTAGACCCTTCACATTAAGTCGACCACATGTGGATGCTGGATTTGTCGGTCGATTCCGGACAGATTTCTACCACAAGTTTAGCCTAACCTCGTGTCTAGATGCATTTTAAATTAAATTCTCTAATTGGAGTTTACAACATTAATCCTAATATATCTTAGGAATTGTAACTGTTTTACTTAATTTCCCTATTAAGTTTATTTTCTTATAATCGTTGTTGCTTATAATGGTTATTTATTTATTTGTAGTCCTATTTATAGCAACCGGTCACGCTAATTGCTACAATGGTCACCACAAATATATTAATTTAATATGGATTACATTTACATGTATAATTCTATAATTGAATATCGTTCAAACATTCAATACAATATATATTTCGTAATTTACGTAAATTCGGACGGATGATATATATATATATATATATATATATATATATATATATATATATATATATATATATATATATATATTTGCGCGTCAACGTGGTTATCTTTCTTTATTATTATTACTACTTATTTAGATTAAAAAATTTGGTTTCATTAATAACCAAACCTTTCTTTTTGCGTTCAATCTTGCCTAAATGTTCCAAATCTTACAAAAAGACCGTTAGTTATAATTATTGTAAATTATGTCCGATAAATGGAATAGACATATTTCAGAATCACAAGATGTGTGTGTGTGTGTGTGTGTGTATATATATATATATGTGTGTGTGTGTGTGTGTGTGTGTGTGTGTGTGTCATGTATACTTTAAAATAGTTGATGTAAACTACGCACAGATAAGTACATTTACATTTGTAGGTACATTTGCACAACTTTTCCCTTTTTCAATCTTTTTGTCATATTCCATGTGAATTCAAAATAATGTCTTTTTGTTCAAAAAGAGGAAGATAACATATTTACAACAATTAAACCAAAACCTCTACAACATTGAACACAAATAGGCATGCGTCTTTTATTTAAATTAAAATCACATAATTCAACATTGCATCTTTTTAATCAATATCACATAATTTATCTTTTTAACACCGAAAATAAAGATTTGGAAGAAAACTACACCTAAACAATGTTATTGAGACTGATTTCCAAATCTTCAGTGTTTTACAACAACCACAATATAATTTCCAACATAATTGTAGGCAATATGTATAAATAATTTAAATAAACCTACAATTTATATTATTCCAAATCACAATTCACAAATTGACAATATTTATTAATAGATCTGATAGGTGCCAATTTAAATTCAATAATATTATGAACATATCTGATGATAATAGGCATATATTTTGAGACCTAATTCAAACGGGATAAATAGGCTATTATAACTTTGTATATAAATTTCTCACTCATCTGAAAGCATCCATATATGAAATCTGAATAATCCTTAAGGCCTACAATTCCCAAATTCTTATAGATCTACAATTATTCTGAAAAGGGAATATTTTCAGATCCGTTGATTTGCAAAAAAAAATAGGAAGAGAGGGAAGAATCTGATGTACAACTGCTTTAGACGTCAATTCACACTCTTTTCAATTGGATATGATTATCCCTTTCATTTCTCTATGATTTGTATTTGATTGGTTGTATATGAATGTATTTTTAATTAAGAAATTTGATTGGAAGAGAAAGGGAAATGACAAAGCTTCGCTCCTGCCTTCAAATTTGTATGGAAAAGAATGAGGCTTTACCCCTTTGTTTATAGAAGTGGAATTGGCCATGAACCATTAGATTTATTTAAATAAACATCCGTCCATGTATATTATATAATATAACGAAATTGCACCTCAAAACCTAGCTGTCGCTGGGCATATCTGGCTCGAAGCAGTCGACCGCTCTAGGCAAGGGTGTCGACCATCCTTGAGCGTTTTTGCCCAGTGAAGGCTGGTAATAAAAGGTAAGATATATATTAATTATTATATTTATTTATTTCCATCTGTTTTTCGTATTTCGTCCGTAACTTTTTTATACGGATTCCGTTCGTGAAACACCATATATGAAAGTTGACCACAATTCCGAGACGAACGCAACGGTTAAAGTTTCATGGTCAAATTCCATCGTTTGCAGAAATTCCTATTTTCAAAATCTAAATTATTGTCAAAACCGGGTTGTTACAATACTTTGAGAATGGAGTTCTACTAAGCGCAGAACCTCATTCCTCCTCCTTTCCTCATTCATTTTCTCCATTAACCAATTAATCATGTTAGCTGAATACTCTTCCTTAGCTTGGAACTTTGAAGAACGACTATTTAGATCTATACCGAGTGTTTGAGTCTACAAATGGTCACGGTTTGTTGGTGTCTATGCTTTAATCTTTGGGAGAACCACACCTTTAGTTCTTCTCTATTATGTGGTTACTGTAACTGCTTGTATTATTTTAGTGTGGTGTTAAGGGAACCCCAATTTCCTCTACTTATTACCACAATACTACATTGATCTCTTTCTAATCTCTCACTCAATCATTGATTGCTAGAATAATCACGTATTCAACCCTAATTTAAATCCCTAATTCATTCATTGCTTTACCGCCGCTGCTTTTCACGGCTTCAAAATTCATCTGCATTTTTCTAAATTCGATCTGAATTCACAACTTTTTTATTTGTATCCACTCATTCTTGTAGTAGCGTAGAATTCGATGAAGAAAAAGATAGATGAACATGTCAAAAATAAAAATCATGGCAGTCTAGGGTTTTCGAAAGAGAAAGAACGAATGAATTGAAGCAGAGAAGGAAAAATAGGTATAAACAGTGGTATCCACTATTTTAATGTGAGTTTTTAGGAAGAGTGGAATGGTATTTTTTAGTTGTGGTAATAGGAAAAGGAAATTGGGGTGCCCTTAATATCACACTTATTTTTATTAGTCAAAACGTCATTTGGAGATTTTACATATTTTGTACATTCTGCATATCATGTTCATTTTAAGACTGCATTATTATGGATTATTTCCGATTTTGTATTTTATTTTCTTCCGTTGTAAGATCTAAAAGTAAAAATTATTCTAAATTTTATAATAGTTTATATATCATGTAGTTCTTTATTGACGACTCGTACTTCTTGACACGATGCAAGTTCAAATGCCATTTATGCATTGAATGGCATGTCCAAAGATGCGAGTTGTCACATAAGTGGTCAAGACTAGTTAAAGGCACCGATATCCGAAACAAATGAGTTCCTTTGATTTGAGAAAAAACGTGGACCAAAAGATATAATAAAAAGGAGTGAACAGCAGAATTAAAGATAACAATAACACCACAATCCATGGTGATATAATCAGGTAAATATACCATATGGACGTAATGGTTTTGAAATTAAGCAAGTGTGAAAACCATTCCTACTTTTATTTTGTTCTCCCAGTTCTTAATCAAATAAACATGTCATTTTCTTTTCCTTTTTTTATCTGTCACCGTACTTTCGAAAGTAGGTAGTTTTAATCCAAATTTAAGATCATTTTGAATTTTTAGAAATCTACATCCAAGAATACTAGATGAATATTGAACTTTTATCTATCCGCTAACAACCGATATATCCCAAAAAAAAAGTTTTAAAACACATTCATCTTAATACTAAGTCTATGAAAACACCAGAAATTACAACTAAGATGGCAAATGATAGCTTTGAGCAATAACTACATATTAATATATACTAGTAACACTAAATTATTGTACAAATAAAATAACGAATACTAAGTATTTAAATGATTTTTTGAAAGAAAAAAATCAAAATTAATAATTTTCGAAAGCATTACCTTCATATTTATATTTGTATTCATTTTTTCTAAATCTTTATTAGTAGTTGGTTTGTAAACACAATATTTTGATCCGATTGTGAAATTTTCAAGATACCTTATATATAATATTTTAAATATATTAAATATTTGTTTTATGTGTTATTCTCATTTATTGAAGATAAAATCTCCGTATAACTGTTTTAAACCTATTCAAATCTAAATATCGATTTCAATATGTGACATAAACAAAATTAAATAAATAAAAAAAAATTAATATCTTTATTGGGTTTTTAATATGTACGTGCCTTAAATTCTTTCAATATTTTTTCCTTTTGAACATGCCGAATGGACGACTTCCGCAGTTTTTATGTTGTTCCACCTCGACCATACATAAACCATGCAAATGAATATAGAAAATATAAAGGACTAATATGCTAAGTTAAAATAAATACTAATATCTGCTGTCCAACCAAACCCTCCTCCTCCGATCGCCCCCAAATTAGATCAATTTAAACCCAGAATAATTTTAGCAGTAGACAAAAATGTATTTCCGTGCTGCGCGTTTGCTAACCAGATCCGTCTCCGCAACACGAGCATCTATTTCTCGTAGGTTTTCGACCTCTGAAGTGACTGCTCCGTCATCAGAGGATGCGGCGTTCATAGAAGCTTGGAAGAAGGTGTCGCCTAACATCGATCCGCCTAAAACGCCTTCCCATTTCATGAAGTCGAGACCTCCGACCCCTTCCACTATTCCTTCTAAACTCACATTGAATTTTGTTCTTCCTTATCAGTCTGAGATCTCTAACAAAGAGGTTTGTTTTTTTTTGGTTTTGTTTTGGTGTTTATTTAACTGATTGATGTAAAATTAGGTGTTATTGCTAATAAGTTATACAGTAAATCTTGACCTTATGTTTGCCCCGTTCCTTATTTCGTTGGCCAGATGATTGTACCTAAATTTATAAGTTAGTGATATGTACTGTTCTGTTTGGTGAACTAAAATTTTATTATGGCTTGACTTTGTTATTCACACGCTGAGGAGATACATAACAACGTTTGGTGTTAACTGTTAATTCTGGTGTAACTAGGGACTCCTAACTCAATCCTAATTCTCAGCCTACAAATAACTAAATGTTCTCATTTAACGGCGGAAAAACTGAATTATCAATGGGACAATGTTTACTAAACCACTTCCATTGATTGATGGAAACAAAACACATCTGTGCATTTTTTTTTCATTGAGCAAAATAGAGGAGTGTTTATTGCCCATTTGCAGCAGCTCACATCCCATTGCTGCTTTTTTTTGGTTTAAATAGCAGCTGAGTGATTATCTGTCCATTGGCTCATCCTCTATTGCACATAAATAGAAACAAGCATGCTTACCTACGCCCTTGTTCGGCATGCCCTTAATATCAATATCATGTGTGTAAATTTGATGATCGTGTCTTCCTTGTAATGGATTAGAAGGACTAACCATAAGAAGAAAATAGCTATCGATATTAGGAATGTTAATTTTGTATGAATGTCCGATGTCCATTCGTGGCCATGGCCAAAATACGTACGTTCGAGTCCGTCTGATTTTCATTTAGGATACAAGGACAACAAAATTTGTATGAGAAAAATTATTTTCGGTCCGTGTTCGGTCGAATTTCTTATAATTCAGTATATAGCCGAGGGAAAATCTAATAAAAAATATAAAATTTGATATATATATATATATATATATAGTCTTGTTTGTTCGGATCCGTCAATGTCTGAAAAAGTATGCTTGTGTCCTATCGATTTCATTTAGGACACGAGCTAAGACAACAAAATTTGTATGAGAATTTTTTTTGTTCGGTTCGCGTCCGGTCCGGTTTTATTTAGGACTGAAACCGAACACACCTCCGTCTGGTCCGATCCGGTCCGACCGATTTACACCCATAGTAGTTAAGGCGCGCGCCTAGGCGCGTCTAAGGCGCAGGCGCAAGGTCTGCGCCTCCCAGCTAGTCGAGGCGCCTCCTCTAACGGAGGCGCACAAAAGGCGCGCTTTTGGAGCCTTTTTGCAAGGCCCCAGGCGCAGAAAAGCGCGCCTCGACAACATTTAGGGTTTTCAACCCATTTGAGCCAAGTCGAAATCGAAGTTCGATTTTAGGGTTTTTTTGTGTTTCGATCTCACAATTTGGTTTTTTTCATGATTTTAGGGTTTTTCTCAACTTCGAAATCGAAATTGAAGTTCAATTTTAGGTTTTTTTTTTGTGTTTCGATCTCGAAATTTGGGTTTTTTCATGATTTTAGGGTTTTTCTCAACTTCGATTTTGAAATTTCAACCAAAATCACCTTTCGATCAGCTGCAGGTTTTTGTTTTCTTTTAATATATGTGGTGCGCCTTTTTTCTAAAAGTCGCACAAAAAAGCCCCGGGCTCAAGCCGTGCGCCGTAGCGCCTTAACTACTATGTTTACACCCCTAATCGATAAGGATCTTGTCTTCTTTAATTCTCACTGCTATACTTTAAAAAAATTTCAATTTATTTACGAAGTTTCTTTTATAAGTCACAAACTATTTTAAGCACCTACTGTTTGTAAAATTACAATTATTACAAGGTTTTCTTAATTTTCTTATATTATTTTACATTTAAGTTCATATGATCAAATTAATTAATCTTAGGCTTATAAATTAATTAAATATATTCAATTGGTTAATAT
This sequence comes from Allium sativum, assembly GCA_030737875.1. Taxonomy (NCBI): domain Eukaryota; kingdom Viridiplantae; phylum Streptophyta; class Magnoliopsida; order Asparagales; family Amaryllidaceae; genus Allium; species Allium sativum. The sequence goes on along the minus strand of CM060913.1, from coordinate 468,743,434 downwards.
TTCGTAGTTTGTCTAAAAAATATTAAATCCTAAAAATTGGAAACTTAAGCACATGTACTACATTCATGTCAATAAAAATTGAATGCTTTAACCATAATAACAAGTTTAATTTATAATTCATTTGTTTCGGTACATTCAATAGACATTGGATGCAAAAACTATATTTTTTTTCCAGTATATTGGAAATATAAACATATTTTAGAATATTATGGTGTGTGACACATTGGTTACACGCTAGTTATTAAAGGCCAAGAACAATTAAATTGCAAAATAAAAGCAAAATGGGTGCTATTGCTGAAAATATCAAACCCTCTTCTAAAGCACATTACATATAATGTTCTATCAATATAATTAGAAAAACTGTTGGGTCAATCTAAAATATTAGTGGAGCGTAGACTAGACCTACTATATATCACACCATTTACCTTTCATATTCGTCAATCGTTCATTCTATTTTGGAGCTACAATTATTAATATTTATTCGATGTATTGTCTTCAACTTATAGATTGTATAGGCGTTAAAGCTAATCAGTATATGTTAATAAAACAAAATTAATTTTGATTGAAAGCACATGAAGCAAGGTTTCAATCTTATTTTAGATCTTGCGTTGATGCCTTAATGGAACAAAGCAACAAATCTTGAACATATTATTCAGCATCCGTTTCAACTTTATGTTTGTTGAAATCACATTCTTGAGAATGCGTAAAAATCTCTGTTTCTATGAAGAATAATTGTGTGCTTCTATATGGTATAAATTACTAGATCCAAGCTTTAACCATAATTTTTAACATCCTTTTGAATACAAGTAGCGGCTATGTAAAAATTTCTCTGTGAATAATGGACAATACATTTGGACTTCGAGTTATTCCTAATGTAAAATGACAAAAGAATCCTTCCTTAGGCGTGATGCACGATGCGTTTGTACCTTTTTGATTTACGTGTATTATTATAAAACATAATTAATTAAACAAGACTAATATAATTATTTTATCAACATATGTCAGTAGTTTGTTATAATTATTTCGCAAAAATATCATCAGACATGATGTTATAACCATAGAACGTTAAGACGTTGGGGTAAGATGCAAGCGGTCATGGATTCAATTCGGTCGGACCTCCTTGCCACATACTGCCCAAACTTGTATATATAAGTACTTAATTTCAAACAAAAAAACTCATAGAGCATAATCCAATTAAATTACCTTGTTCAGTTTTGTTAACTAATAGCATAATTTAGGTATAAACGTATAATTTATTTTATGTCTTAAGTGCGAAAAACTTGAAGAGATATGATATTGCATTATATCTTTTCATGTTAATTTCATCTATTCATTTTGTTCCACATTATTTTGATATGTGTATTTGATAATATATCTCCATTTTTAACGGTTATTCGGTACATTTTGATCACATCTATCTACATAAATCTATAATTTGGATATTACGTCAGTTTCATCATCGCATGAATATGTAAACACTCAAACACCAATATAAGTTTAAGCATACACATTCAATGTTATATTACAACTTATTTTAAAATGCATTGCATAAAGAAGATTAGCCTTTTCATATCGATAACCAAGCTTGTAAAAATCGTTAGGTGAGCGCTGGTTGATGAGTATATAATAGAGATTAAATGTTTATGTAGGATTAACCAGATTGAATCTAGACGTTCTTGTTAACTCGTGTATCATAGCTGAAATATTAGCATTTGATTTAGCATCAGTTGATTAAAATGGAAAATTTTGAGGTTTGTGGATGTGTTTAGGAACAGCTAAAGAGGCAAGATTGCATAAAACTAGCATGTATCCTTATATGTGGCATCAAAGCTCAATTAATGTTTAACTAGTGAGTCAGTGACAAAGCACTTGTTTAGATTTTTAGATGATGCAACCAGACTTAGCTTGTTAGCTCTAAGTGGATGATTAAGTGATAAGCCCAAGGTTTTAAATCTCAGATTTCAATCATGTTTCGTCTTGAAATTTTAGAGATTTGATTCCATGTCGGGAAGATCTCTGACGAGATGAGTGCATCACGGAAGTCCATCTCCGATCATAAAGTTCATTTCAGGAATATCTCGGGGTATACATTATCTCTTAAATGGATTTGTATGCATACTGATATCGGTAATTGCTACCTTAAAGCTACAATTTTCACTTGATTTGGTATTTAGTTATTGCTACTCAAAATCATCCAATTTCACTTCTAATTGATCTAAAATCAAACTAAACACAGTAAATTGAATATTTTTATAAATTTATTTTTGTCTCACCAAATTAAATCAAATTACTTATAATAAATTTTCTTAATTCTTTAGCAAGTCTAACCAACATGGAATCACAATCATATCTTCACCTGATCGAATCTGGTCATCTTTTAGTTTCAAAACCAATCAGACAGTAACAATATTTATCATATGAAAGTATGATAGAAAAATAACATCCAATCAGGAATAAGAGGAATAAAGCGAGGAATTCACTCATAAGTTTCTCTTAATCGATATTAAACTTGAATTCCCTTTTTTCTTCTCTATGTCTTTAAATTAATTTTCATTGTACAATGAAGTTCTCTTCTCAAGTGACGAATAAGACAGAAATATAGCAATTAAGATAGTCAGGACTCGTGAAATTTTGGTCTCAAAGTCGAATTTTCGAATCTTGTTGAAATAGATACAAGTTCCTCTAAAAAATTCTTTAGCGATCCTCCTTATTTTGGGATGCAACTGGATAAATTTAAGTAAATTCCGAAATTAGTTTTTGTGTATTTGGATATATCTCGAATTATGTGCATCCGAAGATGATTTGACCTGTAGGATGATTTGACCTGCACTATTTGTCAAAAACCCCTCCATTTCAAGTAGTTAAATGCATGTATAAATATCAATTGTACTATCTATCACGTACTTTTACTTTTTATCAAAATTAAGGTTGTCAGATTTTTTTTTAATATCGGCCGAGGTATTGAAATTTGATCTCAGTCAGTATATCTTTCGAGATATTAAAATCTCAGCCGATGTATAGAAAACAAGATTTTCACATAATCCTTTTGTTTCGTTTCGCTGGAACTTCTCCCCGTGATATCGATCGAGATGACCAAGATTTGAAACGGTGGGTAAGCCTCATCTACACCTAGACAGAGGCCTAAAAATGTTTTTACAATAGAGTCTATAACTACATTTTTTTTGTCTATAAATGAAGAAATACACCTAGGCATGTGCAACTCTAAAAAGTAATTTTTGGTTTGAAAGTCTGTGATGTGATATTTTATTATTTTATTTACAATGATTATTATTACATTTATTTACACTAAAAAACATTGAATACTGAAAATGGAAAGAATTTTGATAATTGAAACCGAGATAGAAAACGAGGTCTCGAACCTTAATTCAAACATCTCTGCAAGTGTTTATTACTTGCATGGAGTTCATAATGAGATGACTTGACTTGTACACATATAATGGTCTGGTTACGCATGGTTGTATGAGGTAATTGTATTGTGTAATTACGCATATCATGCAAAGCTGATATCTAGAATAACGTAGATTTATAGAATAAAACAGTGTTTTTGCGTGTTAATTTTGCAGAGAAATTGATCAGCACATATCATAGTTTTACATGCCTGAGTATCTATTTTCCTAGTAATTGTCTCAAATTAAACTGTAAGGTAATGATTTTATTAGGTTAAGCCTGTTGAATAAAAGAAATATTTGTAAATATGTGCAACTCTAAAAAGTAATTTTTGGATTGAAAATCTGTAATGTGATATTTTATTATTTTATTTTCAATGATTATTATTACATTTATTTACACTAAAAAACATTGAATACTGAAAATGGAAAGAATTTTGATAATCGAAAACGAGGTCTCGAACCTTAATTCAAACATCTCTGCAAGTGTTTATTACTTGCATGGAGTTCATAATGAGACGACTTGATTTGTACACATATAATTGTTTGGTTACGCATGGTTGGATGAGGTAATAGTATTGTGTAATTACGCTTGTCATGCAAAGCTGATATCTAGAATAACGTAGATTTATAGAATAAAATAATGTTTTTGCGTGATAATTTTGCAGAGAAATTGATCTGCACATATCATAGTTTTACATGCCTGAGTAACTATTTTCCTAGTAATTTTCTCAAATTAAACTGTAAGGTAATGATTTTATTAGGTTAAGCTTGTTGAATAAAAGAAATATTTGTGTTGTCAGACATTAAATCAAAATATTATAACCTAATAAAAAAATGTTTTGTTTCGTAGTAAGAGTTATTGTGGTACCAGTTACTGTAACGAAAAAAAAAGAAAATTTGTTACCATACCTATTCAACTAGCAAAATAAAGCTTAAACCCTTACTGGTATCGATACTTCGGCACATTAATGATTAATGCAAATAAATTCTCTTCGTTGACCGCTAATGATAAATTTACCATTAAGCATAAAAGTGAATAAAAATTTAGTTGTATATTTACACTTAACAAATGGATGATTCATTTTAATCAGTACTAGTTCTACTAGTACATATCTCGTTATGTTGACATATATTTTAAATGATCTAAGTTTTTAGATTGATTCAACATATGTTTCAAATGCATCAAAATTTAACATAAAGTTCAAAAAGGTTAAAAGATAGCAAAGTTTTATAAAAAATCTATTATGGGTCAACTATTATCCATAGTAGTTAAGGCGCGCGCCTAGGCGCGCCTAAGGCGCAGGCGCAAGGTCTGCGCCTCCCAGCTGGTCGAGGCGCCTCCTCTAACGGAGGCGCACAAAAGGCGCGCTTTTGGAGCCTTTTTGCAAGGCCCCAGGCGCAGAAAAGCGCGCCTCGACAACATTTAGGGTTTTCAACCCATTTGAGCCAAGTCGAAATCGAAATCGAAGTTCGATTTTAGGGTTTTTTTGTGTTTCGATCTCACAATTTGGTTTTTTTTTCATGATTTTAGGGTTTTTCTCAACTTCGAAATCGAAATCGAAGTTCGATTTTAGTTTTTTTTTGTTTTTCGATCTCGAAATTTGGGTTTTTTCATGATTTTAGGGTTTTTCTCAACTTCGATTTTGAAATTTCAACCGAAATCACCTTTCGATCAGCTGCAGGTTTTTGTTTTCTTTTAATATATGTGGTGCGCCTTTTTTTAAAAGTCGCACAAAAAAGCCCCGGGCTCAAGCCGTGCGCCTTTGTGCGCCTTAGCGCCTTAACTACTATGCTATTATCTTAACATGCATGCTGTAAAAAATAAATTAAGGTCAATAAAATTAGAATATTACACTATTGATAAACTTACTTTACTGATGATTTTAATATTTTGCTATCGCTATTCTACAGACAATGTTGGTAACTTTATCATTATCATAACAATTTTATTGGTATATCATTGCTTTTTTGTTGCTGTGATATTCTTTAGTTACCACCAGTTGGTAATAGTATCATACCAGTAAAATTACAGTTACTGTGACAACCTAAGATAACATTATTATTTTATTATTGATATCATGCATGTTGGGCATGAGAGTTTCTACTTTCTGTACGTTACATTGTCTATGGTTGGTTAGTGTAAATTGGGAATCATGTGAATCCCAGTTAAATACTCCTTTCAACGAGTGAATAGATTAGGAAAATCCTTAGTAATAGCCTTATATATATTTAACATTGCAAAAGAGACCCCTGATATATATATATATATATATATATATATATATATATATCGAGATTTGCACATAAAATTATTTCTAGTTGTAAAACAATGATATCTGGTTCGCGTAGAAACGATTTAGATTTGTTACAAAATTTGTATTTAGAAAATGAGAAAAGCTGAAACAGGACACTAAGTAATACTTTCTGATACATATATTTTCTGACTTTGATTATGAATATTATATGTAATTTGAAAATGGGTTCTAAGACTTGTATTCATTCTCTTGTTCACGGAAACTGTAGGCAGCTGTTATATAGCCATTAATTATGTTTCAAATGGTTAAATTGTTCACACGTGTTTTATAACAATAGTCAACACCGTTTGAAATTGAATAAATCAAATACCACATGTACCTATTTTCTTTTTCAGACTGTTTAGCTACTAAAATGGAAGCACATAATTTGTAACAGCAAAGTGTACTACTAACATTGTTTTTCCAATATTCAGACTAAAGAACATCCTGGGCAAAAATGAGAGTAAAAAGGGAAGGGAGAAAAAAAAGATTAGAAGCAATGACATAAGAGAAAACCAGTTTGGACATTAGGGGGAAAAGCTTGTTTTCATGGCACAACCCACTAATTTTATTATTATTATTTTTTTTTAAAAAAAAAAAAAGTAAACAAACATGTTTTGAATCAATTTAATGGAAGCAATCTGTTAACCATATAATGTCACCCACAGTATCTGTGGACAGAAGATCAATTTAATACATTCCTTTGTTAACAATGTAATATCATACCTACTACGTAGTAGCTATGGATAATTCATGAAACATACTAATACAATTATCACTGTTATAACTGCAAGCATATTTTGAATGTTCCGGGTATCTCATCCATTTAATGGGATTCCCTTAATGTAAGTAATTCCTGTGGTTTGGAGCCTAAAAAACTTAGTGTGACCGTGAAGAAGGAAGATGGTTGGACTCAAAAACTCTGTTCCAAAACTAAAGAATGCATCAGTCTATTACCTTGTAGTTTCCTATGAAGTTTCCTTATGATCTTGGAAGTAAATTTTATGAAATAAGTTTTACATTTTCGATCAGCAATATGACCATATAAAGAGTTACTTACATTCTATGCAAGCATGATTCATTATTGATTGTTCGTGAAGAAGCTGAATAACACCCTGATCCATCACAGTACAAACTTGACATTTGACAACTAACTTTAGCAACAATTCTTGTCATGTGATTAAAAAAAGAATAAATTTTATTTAGTCCACTGTAGTTGATACCATATGGCTATGGGGCATGAGATTAAAAAAAAAAATCTTGTTCCTTGTTCAAATAATTGTTTAAACATATATTAGCCATTTAGTAAGCAGCAGTGGTTAATAAATACTTACGGAGGGAGAAAACATGAACTTTGATCATAGAGAGGCTTTTGTAAGACAAAGCAATTGTCATTTGCAGTTTAAGCTGCTTAAAGTAAGATCTGTTGGTCAAGTTTTCGATGATAAAAAAGGTACATAGTCATGTATTTGGTATATCAGCTAACATTCTTATATACACCATAGAAATATCAGATTTGCATAACAAAACGTTGATTCAAGCAAATTGGTTGGAGTCCAACTCACTGCAAAGTTCAAGAAAGTAAAAATAAAAAAAAATAAAAAAAATCACTGGTTTGATGATTGTAGCTGTAAAATCTAACTCAATCAGTAATCATCACCACGATAGGTTGCACAGAGAGCAAAATGAAACCCGAGCGCATAAGTTGCATTATTAGAAAGATCGATTGATTTCCAAGATATGAAATCATCACCATTTGGAGCTTTACACTTGCTGCATTTGAGGGATAACATAGGTCCATAGATCATACCGTGTGAAATACGTTAGAATAATTTGTTAGAAGTACGACATTGCGTGCATATATCTGTAATTGATTGATAACAGGAATAAAGGCATGTTCAGACAAAAACTGTAGATAATCAAAACCCTCTCATGATCAAATGAAATAAATCTGAATCATTGATTTGAATGACTTGATCTGTCATCATTTGCATGATTTCACATTAGGTAATTTGAGTACATATAACTTGTTTGTATTGCATTTCATAAACGTTGATAAATGATCATTTTCTGTGATAGCATATTGATTGCCCTGGTATCGTACTCCCTTACATATGTGTAGTTAGTTGTTTTCATGTATCGCGAAGAAGAAAAATTAGCATATCTTGCTAATGGAGTGTTTATTAAAGCTTCATCTCTTATTTTTCTTCACAGTTCACACAAAATTGGATTAAAGCCTTCTACCCTGTATTATATATTACATCATAACAGTCCTGGGCAAGCTATGCATGGTTGGCAAGCATGTTAGCATTGCATATATTGGTTTTACATATATCCTTAACTAACATACACTTTCGTTAACAAATTACGTTGAACTTTGACATATTAATACTGTGTATGCTATTAAAGAAAAACTAAATACGAACGTCAGCGTTTTAGCAGAAAATTTTGATTTAACTACATGTTATACTGAGCACTTTATCTAAGATAATAAGCAATATTGAGCATTGTTAATTATCGAACGATACCATACTTGAAGTGAACATTTTTCAGTATACTTGATTAGATATCATATTTGATACCATGAAGACCTTAAAATTATGTTACACAAAATTTTAGAAGAAAATTATACGAAGGGAAGAGCCAATGTGAAATTTTTTGGAGTATATGAAGAGACTACCAAAACAATAGAAACAATGTAATGAAAGTATGTTTGTGTCTTACCGGACATCTTCATCATATCACGTTCATGAAAGGAATAAAGTCTTTGTTGCTTCTAATTGGATTTTTTTCCTAGATCTCCTATGTAATGTAATTTGTTTGTTCTGTGAAGCAACATGTTCAAATAAGAATCAATTGAAAAAAATATAAAAAATTATTCAATTCCCAACTTCACTTCAAGTTTCCAGAAAAGCTGGGTTCAAACCCTATAAGAGCATAAATACTTATCAAAATAAAAATATATTTGATCATCAGAAAAAGGAAATCAGACTTGATATGCCTTAAGGGAAATGTATGTCACATTTTTCCTATCGTCTTTTTACTTTGAACTCTGGTGAATATTTGCAAACCGTCATTCTGGGGATTCATGAATTTGGATAACAAATTTAAAAATAATAAATTAATGGTTATTTGCGACTAATACCTTGTAAATTAAGGTTAACAAAATGTTCATCGAATCCATTTTACTGGCGAATTGTGAAGCAAAATTTGAACTCTTTAAGTAACTGTTCAATTTAAAGTAAACTACAAAATCCCTAAACTTAATTTTACATCAAGATAATTCAATTAGTTGTTTGATTCAAGGTATAATGACAAGCAAAGATTCTCCTAGTTCATAATATTGATTTTTGAAATCATTACCAACAACAAATGTAAATATGGGCAAAGGCTAATTGATTAACTATGAAGTTAACATTTCTATTGTTTTTTAGTTTAATTATGAAAATTGGAAAAAGGAAGTGGAGTGTGTGGCTAAATGGTCATATGCACAAATCATCGACTAGTTAAAACGGTGGAACCTGGTACATGAGCCTTCCGCGCAATAGCGGGCTCAGAAAAGGTTGGTAGTGTACATAGCCTTTTTTTGTATTGCAAAGAGGCTATTTGTTAACTCGAACCTGGGCGCTAGATCACCGTGCGGGTGACATAGCGGTTGCGTCAAGGCTTCACTCCTATTCCATTGACCGTCAAAATCACTAGTCATTTGAGAGTTCCTCATAACCTTGACATATTATCCTATATTCAAAAACCGCTTACTTCCACACAAAAATCAACGTAACTTTGAAATACAATGTAACTAGAGTCATCAAATGCATTAAAATATTCTCCTATTTAGCAATATTGATTTTTGAAAACATTACTAACACAGACCTTTTAAAAAAATTTATAATAAATAAGACGAGGAAAAGTGAAACTGATACTTCAATTTGGAATTAAAAGTAAAACCGGGATCTGGAATTGATGATTGTTGATTCAAACAAACAATCGTATAAAACTTACAATTGGAACAAGAAACAAACTGAGCGTTAAACACGGCCTATTGAATTTCCAAATTGAAGGAACACCTATTAAACATGCAAAGTTTCATTAACAACTTGTGACTTTTTCTGATGAGAAATCTCAATCAAAGAAAGAACACGATTTGTCTAACAAACTCTGATTTTCTTTTTCTTTTTTCTAATTATTGGGGAGTTTTGGAGTTGTAGATTCGAGAAAAGTGGGCTTTCGAAATTAATTTGGGGTTATTGAGGGAAGAAGACTTGTGGAAAAGAAAAACGCTAAAATAAGGGCCCATAAAAAACTTGAATTCCTTGTTCGGCACACTATAGTTGTACAATTAAGTAAAAATTAAAATTAAACTGAAAAAAGAGGTATCTATTAGTTTTAATGCTAACGTGAAAATATCTGTAAGTTGAAGTCCTGGTAAATAAAAAAAATTAAGAGGATCACATTATTATAGATCCTAGTTTAATCGTTAACAAAGTTGTCAGTTGGAAAAATAAAAATTGTACCTTTAAAGCATAACTAATTTTGATAATTTCAGCTTGTTCATCAAAATCAGTGTGGGTAATATGCAAGTCTCGGTAGATTAATAACATGTTGAAATTAATGGCATGAGTGGAAAAATCATGAATGTATATAAAAGAAGAAACATAATGTATTAAAAGATTAATAACATACCGTAATACTTGCAGAAGAACTAAAATATCTGAAATAGATTTTCGTCGAACCATCCACATATGAATCCATTACATGGTCAATTGCTTGAGAGTAATTGATCCTCCTCCTCCGTAATCAAATTGAAATCTGTGGGAGGCTGCTAAATCGAAGTACCACAGAACTCTCATTTTAAAGCGAAACAGAGCCTAGACTTCGATACGGCCTATGTTCTAGGATCCTTGTAGAAATATCGCTGCTGAGTACGGGAGGTATATCTCATGTTGAAAATTATGTAGCCAAGGCGAAATGGCGCAAAAAAGCCCAAGGCTTGTGTGTTGGGCTTTTTTGCGCCCTGCTCCTTTCAGTGCGCCTTACTTGCGCCTTTTTCATGCTGTCAAAAAACAAAACCTGCTGCATTTTTTATGCGGTTTTCTGCATTTGTAATGCAGTTTTCTGCATTTTCATACAGTTTTGTTCATTTTTAATGCAGTTTTCAGCCGTTTAAACAAAATATAACATAAGTTTTCTGCATTTTTATGCAGTTTCCAGCATTTGTATTGCAGTTTTCTGCATTTTTAATGCAGTTTTCAGCCTTTTAACAACAACATATAGCATAAGCTTGCAATTTAAAAATAAAACTTCATAAGTTCACGTCATATACCAGGTCCAAAATAAGTAGGGCAAAAGCCGTTTGGGGCTAAAAAACAAACATTTCGTTTTGTACAAAAAAAAACGCGTTATTTTATGGCTTGGGCTTTTTTGCGCTTCACTCACAGGTGCGTCTTGAAGTCCAAAAAAACCCACCTAGTGCGCCTTGCGCTTAGGTGCACGCCTTGACTACATAGGTTGAAAACACATTCAGCTGCGAATCTTAATTCAAATTCCTGAATGGGAGTCATGTTTTCCTATATTCCTACTCCTTTGTAACATAATGAGATTCTTAGACAATCCTATCTGATCGCAAAACTGAGTTAAAGAAGGCTAATCCTTCTCTGTAATCATCATATGCAGGGTTTTCATAAATCTCCTTTAATTCCTTCGAGATTTGAAGAAATGGCGGAAAAATGACCCTACTTTCGATCAAGCATTCAAATTCTGTGTCGTTTGACATAGAGATCATAACACAGAATTTAGGTCATAACTATGACCATTGAACTATGGACGGTCTCTATTCAATAATTTAAGGGTCTCAAAGATGATTGAGGGTCATGATATGAATTAAACCTAGTTATATATTATATATAGGTTGCATTTTGTACCTGCAATGTTAGTGAAAAAATAACAATAATATGCAATTGAAACAAGATCCTCCATGATTACCGTAGTATATTCTCTTTTTATCGATCATATCCAATGTTACAAATCTCTCTTCGAGCCGATTTAGTTGTTAGGGTTTAACCCTGCCATAAGATATTACAGTAATGTTGGAACTACAATAGAAGTATTCTGGAAAAGGAAAAAGAACCCCCCACCTTAGGTCTTTGGGGTCCTATTTATATATGGGACTGACCCTTCCTTCGACTTAGATGTTGATGCTCTGCGTCGGTCACCCGATAGGGTTTTACTGCGAAGGCTTTGTGAGCACGCTGTTAGCTTTCCTCCGAGGGTAAGTCCAAATAGCTGCTTCTGATGGTCCTGACGAAGGGAGCTCTCAGTTGAATATGAGGAGAGTCTTGCAGGGATTCTCGGCTCTTTTCTAACTTTTGTTTCGTGCTCTGTCTCCAAGGCTTAGAGGACTGGAATGTAGATTTCTTGCCTTTTGCGCTATGTCAGTTGTGCCATGTTCCTCTTAGGCTTCGGAAGTATGCATTGTAAGTCTTGCGTTATATCCTTCAAAGGGTAACTTGAGTATCCACATTGAGCTATCCTTTTGCTCCTGTCTTTGACAGCCTTTGAGGATTCCCTTTTTCTACTTTGTCCCCCCTTTTATGACTCAAAGGGTCTTCTGGCTTCACCTGTTGTTGCTCCGGAAGCCCTTTTGATGTTTGCACGAAGGCCTTCTTGACTCCAATTATTCTAATCTATTAGTATTCTCAGGGTAAGCCCCTTCGGCTGAGGTCAGAATATTTGTGAGAGGCATAGACGTATGTAGACTCTTGGCTTATAGCAGTGGATATCTTCAAATCAGCATTGTTCTTGATGTGGTTAGATATGAGAATTCCTCTTTCGATATCTGATCTGTCGGATGGGCTTCTTCTTGGCTCTTTTACCTTTCCTTTCGGTCTTGTGCAACTGTTAACAAAATTCACTAAGATACATTTAGGGGCAGCAGTAAATTAAATTCATGTCATTGCAATGGTTTGGCCAGCATATTTTTTGTGATGGCAGGAATAAGGTTCATGCAAGCAATTAAATGTGACCATATTTGATTGCGAACTTGCAACCACGACGTACTAGCAGTTGTAAGTTATAAATTTAGGGAAATTAATATAAAATTTACAACCCGGTTTGCTATGTCATTTGTTGTAACTGCGTTATCAACCAAGCATGCCTTCTAAACCATATCTTTCCTCTGTACCATACAGGTCACCAATAAAAGCACAACATGCTATCACCATTCCTTAGCAACTAACTAATGCCATTAAATTACACAAATTTTAACAAATTAAAAGCCGTCTACCAATAACTCACCTTTATTGTAAAATTCAAACTGACATGATTCTTAAGTGGCAGAAGGAAAAATCGGTTTTGTTCATATTTAACAGTGCATAAATTGGTTTTGAAAAACTCAAATGCCATGACAATTTAAATACAGTACTCGATACATGATTGTATACCAACAACAATTGCATCGTGTTGAAATTTAATCTAGTAAAAAATCATGTTGTATTTGAATAAAGCTACAGTTCAAAAAAAATGCTCCGTCGGTCCAAATTTTGTGCAAAGGATAAGCAAATCAACATAGGAAGCTGGTAACGTCTACCAGTATAGAATAAAAACTGTCGATCAGATGAAATAAATTAATTGACAACCTCAGAGAAGGAAATAAGTTTAATAGCTTTACCGAAATTAGTCAGACTTTGAATTGCTGCAATCTGCAGTTAAGAACAGTAAAAGTCGAGATTGTATTGGAATTCGAAAATTTAATTGTTGTGATTTGGCTGAATATACGATATAGGATTGGAATTTAAATTTTGGGTAGGGTTTCCACAATTTTCCAGATTTCTTTAGTTGAAATCGTGTTAATTTAGGGTAGGATGGCTGCTGAGGGAACATGTTTAGCAAGTTAAAAAGTAAATCGCGAAGAGAAAGAATAATAGTGCCACATCAGCATGTCCACGTTCCTGTTATTAAATTTAAGTAATAGATTTATGGAGAACCTGGCTGTGTAATATTATTGTCTTTTGACTCTAATCTGAATGCTCCTTTAAAGTTAAACAAAGTTGTAGGCACGTATCATTTCACACTTACAAATCGAGATCTATTGGAGTCTCATAGTCTGAGTTGGATACATTTATTTTGGAGCGTCTATTTTCAAGTTTGAAACGTGTATTTTCAAGTTAGCGTTGCTAGCTGTGATGATGTTTTGTATAACACAATGAGTTGTGCATTAGATTCTGTACAAAGTCGACATCACATAGTATGTTCAATTATATTTCTGCATATGAATTTGCATGCCCTTTTATTTATTATGGTTGATAAAAAATCTTATGCCGATATGTCATACAATTTAAGTATGCATCATATGTCGAAGAGCATTTGTTGATTTGACGAATTGCTAAATAATCGTTCAGATTTTCACTATCCGAAAATCAAAACCCTCACTTCACTTGTTTGTCTGCATGATCTGTCAGTTTAACCATTCTACCTTCCAGTATGTTCACTTTTTCTTTTTTCATCTTAGTGTTTTCCTAGTAAATGGATCTTTTAGATGGCGAAACTCCAAGGTTTTGAATAATAACTCATGTCAATTTGAATGTTTCCGTACTGAATTTGGATATCATGATCCATTGGCTTAACGTCTTCTGAGTAGCAATTAATATTGTTATTATGGTGACGGTTACCATTTAACGAATATGCCATTACCTTAAACGTTTCCTTGGTAAGCCCTAAATGCATACCATGAACATTGTCATGTTGTTGGTATGCTAAAGGTTGACATCATGATAAATCGCTACCTGTTACATTAATAATGACAAATGATTGTTTCTTTGAAACGTCAAGATGTTTTGTATTTTTTGTTACACATTAGTGCTGTATTATAAATTGTATTATTTCAGTTAATAAAAGCCGTTAGCAACAAAGAAAACAAAGTGCAATTAGCATCATTTGATAGTGAAATCAGGTTTCTTGCTTGCTTTTCTTTGAAAATTATACCATTAAGATAAGAAATATGTAAATTGGTCTGTAGATTATCATTATCCTCGCTTCAGAAAAAAAAAATCACATACCATCAACTTGGTCAATTTTATCTTAATTATGGCCAAACGCATACTTAACTGAGAAATGACAGCCGAAAATTCACTGTTACCATAACAGCATTACTGAATATGATGAAGGTGATGGACATTAGTATATGTCTCAATGACAGGTTGACCAGGTCATAATTCCTGCAACAACAGGGCAAATGGGAGTTCTACCAGGGCATGTGGCGACGATAGCAGAGCTCAAACCAGGCGTTCTTTCGGTTTACGATGGTTCAGATGTGAGCAAATACTTTGTCAGCAGTGGTTTCGCCTTCATACATGCAAACTCATATGCAGATATAATTGCTGTAGAGGCTGTGCCAGTTAACCAAATTGACCCTTCTCTTGTACAAAAGGGCCTTGCGGACTTCACCCAAAAGGTCTCTTCTGCTTCAACAGACTTGGAAAAGGCTGAAGCCCAGATTGGGGTCGATGTCCATAGCGCCCTTAATGCTGCACTTACTGCTTAAATCCCTTTCACTATCTAAATGTGAGGTTATCTTTTAATTTTTGCTGTAATAAGCTGTATTAAAAAGTTGTATGGTCGTATTTTTGTTGCATGTGCATCATTTTTTATCCTTTCTCTTGGGGCTCATTTCAGTAAATTTCAAATGAATGATACTTCTTATTTTTCCGAATGGAATACTTGCATTTTGTTTCTGTATTTGCAACTTTTGGCCTATGAAATTATCTTGTGCAAATACGTGTGCATGTTTTATGCGTTAGAACATCTTTAGGGGATTCAACTCACAATATTCAGCACTTTGAATATTACGAATTAAATTGGAGAAGAATCTGTAGTGGTCGGTCGTTTATTTTATGGGTGTTTGTCGTTAGAAGCAAAAGCCGAGATGTTCAAAAAATTGGTGTTTAAATCCAATTCAGTCTTCTGAATTGAAACCTGAAGATTATCTTTAATCTTCAGTCGAAACTGAATGATTGGTGTTGGATATCATAATTTTCAAGGCTGAATTTCTAGGACCAGAGATGGGCTTAAATGCCTGAATGCAGTTTGTAGCAGAGTGCTAGTTGCTGTAGTTGATGGTACTGCATAATGATTTAGTGCTGTGAAGTTTGGGATGCAATAAATGCCCTTTTTCTGAAAATTTTCATTTGGCTGTACGTTTTGAGTTCCCAACAGTGAAAGTCGGTCACATTGTTAAAACAAATATCAATTTTTATTGATCGGCAGTGACTACAGCTCAATCTTTTGTCCACTCGTTTCTGTTTCAGAGTCACACTTATTTTAATTTTTTTTTTCTTTTATATTTAATGGTTGATCACTACGAATTTATAATGCCGGAAAAATATTTTTGATAGTACTGCAGGTCAAATGCTGGATAATACGGTGATTGCTAGGGTCACCAAAGCGATTTTGACGGGCAATAATGAGCTCAAAATTAGGTCGCCAAAGCGAATTCTTACAGCACACTGACATTTCTTCTTATCACTGTTTCAATCAATGTTTTTGCCTATGCATTATTTGATATCTGTACCTATGATACACAGACCTGGTTTTCTTTGGTATCTATAATCGGATCTTTATATATCGATTGTACAGTTTTCAGTTTATTAAACTTTATTGCTTTTAATATCATGAGCATCTGAACCATAAATTAATTGCTGCACAATCCACTATTGATTTGTACTACAAAAAGATCCGTGAATTTTCTCAAAGTTCTAACAAGTAGGATTAGGCTATAAATCAACATTAAAACCTACAAGGCACCTACAAATTCCAATCTTACAAGTACAAAGCTCTTGTTTGGCTTTGAAGGAAAGTGCCATGGAGTTTCTTTTGACAGAGAATTTTACTCCTTGGAAGTTTAGCACATGATAGCTCAAAGAGCAGTGCTCCACCATATTCATTGCCTTATTTATATATTTATTTGCCTTTTACTATACGTGTGTGTCTGCGTGGGGATATATATAGGAGCGACTGTATAAATACATAAGTTTGACACAAATCACGAAACATAAAATCTCAGCCACATGAATAATTTGTGTTTATGTGAGTGTAAATCATGGGGTAATCCTATAATTTAAATTTTGTGTCATTCAATTTGTGTTTATATATATATTTATTTATATATATAGCAGACTTGGTTATCTGAGAGGTTTGAAAACTTGATTTTCTTTTTAACTTTTTGGTGATGGATTCAAACGAGCACCATGTTGTTGTATTTGCACTGAGGTGTCATGCACCCGAAAGCTTACATATCAATTATCAAAGTGGCGAACTAAACAGCAAGGATTCTGAGAGAACATGATGGGTATAGAGTAAGTGGAAATAAAATGGATAAAGAGAAAAAAAATTGTTCAACTTTATTATTAGAGCTAAGCTAGTTTGGCGTAGTGGTGGATTTGGTTCTTTGCTTTATTCTCTCTTATATAAATCTCTAATTGTAGTGGAACACTAAAGACTCGATTATGATGAAAGCTTGAGTTGCTTTCTTTATTTTTTCTTACCCTATAAATCCTCTTGTTCGGAATATTGGTTAAGTCAATTTTGTTCAACTTTAACTAGTCATGCTTTTATCATGATTACCAGTACCATCTTATATTCAACTATGTGCACTATTACCTGTTCTCATCCCTGACATTGTTTATGTTCAAGAGTCACATCACTACCGTAAATATTTAGATATTGGTATATTCCATAAATCACACTTAGTTGCTTCCTAATTTTAACAATCCAGAACATTACATGTATTGTTTTTTAAAATATATAGCCCTGTTTGTACGTACATAAGCCTGTGTATGTATATATGTGTGTATACATATAAACGAATATATATAAATAAAAAATATGGCATTAACATGTATTCATTGTGTGGCATCAACCAAAAGACAACACGTTATATATGCGGTTAAGCTTTTCAAATGTAAATATTGATAATCATGCATATATATGCAGTTTGGAAAAACATGCGGCAGTGGACAGATGAGATGAATGCGATAATGTAGGTACAAATTTCCGAAACAACAATAATAGAAGTGGAGTTAGCTAAGCTAGCTAACAAAGACTTTGTATTCAAATAATATATGAAAGGAAACCAAGATTGATCACCAACAAATTTGAAAACAAATAAAAAGTTGTGACTATTTGGAAACTTGCGAGAGTGGATGCTTATTAGATGCGCCCACGATTATGACATGTGCTATTGATTCATTATACGCTTGCTTTGTCGATGGTTATCATGTATGTTAACTCTTCTACATATTTTCCTATTGGAAACCGCACTATTGCACATTTATTTCCGCCTAACTCAGTCAAAACAAACATTAATTGCCATCCAATATGTGTGTGTACACACATGTCCAGAACACCTTGTTTTAGATCATTCATTTTATAATTAAATAAAAATAAAGAGAGTTGGAGAGAAACGGGTGTGTGGATCAAAGAGTTATTTAGATGCTACACTGTTTGAGATTCTCTTAATCTTACATATATCTCTAATTTGGAGCATCATTTTTGCGTTTGAACGAGCTTGCTTATATTCAAACAACAAATGAATGAGAAAGAGAAAAGAATGTTATGTGGTGTGAATCAAATGATATTTAGGGATGATGCACTGTTTAGAGTGCCACATACACACATACACTGTTTTGTATAAAAAATAAAAAGATTCAACGGTTTGTGATAAAGTGGGTGCTCTCATATAATACATGTATATGTATATGTATTCATTTTTGACAATGGCTTAAATACCATTCAAAATTAGCATTCAAGTACGACCTTTGCTTAATTGGAAGCTAAAATAATCCTTTTTTTTTTCCAACAAGAATGAGAATAAATAAAGAGAGTAAAGGTAGGCAACATGATAGCATGAAAACCAAACAATGAGTGAGTTGTGAAGGTGTGGAAAAGGAATATATAGTAAAGTATTTGTATTCATATATATCATGTATGATGTATCTATCAAAATTCATAGTTTTCTTTTTATAATCTATTTCTTTCTCTTTTCTTTGGTCAGTGTATTTGGGATGGTTGGAATTTCGAAGTCAAATAATAACATGAGAAGGAAAAGTCCAGAGCCATGCGTTTCTGTTTCTTTCAAACAAGCCACGTAAATAGATAAAAATTCCAATATACACAACTAGAAAAACGGGGAACTGACCGAACATATATGATAACTGCAGTTTTGGCCCCAACCGAAACAAACTTCATGAGCTCATGTCTCATGTCATTTCACCGGCATTTCATTTCTCTTGCATGTTGTGTGGGTATGTGTGGCATATGCATAATGAATAAGTTAGATATATATGGATTGCTTAGCTGACCCTCACATGAATTATAATTTCATATTTCGTTGTCTACATTACTTAGCAAGGCAATGATCATTAATTATTCATGCATGCTTCCAAAGTTTGCGTGGGCATTTCCTATTAAATTTTCCATCTCTCTTTTTCATCCAACTTTGAATCAAACTGCTGTTGTTGGAGAAACTGATATTTAACCCATTATATTATTGCTAGTATTCTTTGAGATTTTACGTGAAATCTGTAGGTATATACAGGTAGCCTTGACTTATGTAGGTATTGTACAAATTTTGAAAGTCAGAAAGATTAAGTTAGGAAAGTCTGGAAATTATATAGCAGAGATTACTTGCAAAAATCATATCCTCTAAGTTCCTTTCATTATTTTCAGATGCTGCGTTGTTTTTCTGGGTCCTCTACAATGATCATTGTGGTTCCTTCGTTGCCTTCATTTGTACTCTAAATTGGGTAGTTTGGTTGCTTTTTCAGGTTAATATCAGAAGAAGACAAGAGGTTCAAATTACAGAAACAGAGGGATGGATAGACCAACGCAAACATGAAATCCAAAGAGAAGGGAACATCAAAGAGTTTGACGTGGCTGGGTTAGAGTGACATATGTCGATGTATTCGACAATTCACCTTCTTTTGTTTCTTTTCACTTTCACTTTCACTTTCACCAATTCAAGTCTAATAGAAACAACTACTTATTTCAAAGGTCGAGCAAATGACACCAACAATCTTCACATAAGAGCCAATCCAAAATGAAAACGCTAAATTCAATAAAAAAAAATACACAGTTTTCTTTGGTGTTTCCATTTGATTATGTTAATGATAAATTATATGCCTTTCTTACCAAAAGACGGAATGTAATTGAAATCCATAAACATTAACAAACACCAACCATACAATTAGACTACGGGTACATCCTTGCTTTCAAAGAATAGGGGCCAGATGCTACAATATGTCAAGTTGTCCTTCAAGACCATGTATTCTCATCGTCAGTCATTTATAAGGCAGTATGATATGATGACCAATTCTGTGTCTCAGCCCGTGTGACACGGAATGTAAGACTAGTCACCGACGCATTTGCGTTGCATTCGGTCCTTACTCTCAGGATGCCTACAACTTTGTTCCGTCGTCGCAGAATCCTCGATCTCCGATGTTCTGATTGGAACATCCTGCCATGTGGTTTTCTTGATTCGCTACTTGTGCAGTGAAAAGTGTGTTAGTACAGAATTTCATTTACACCAACATTAAAGTTCCAAATGTATCACTCTGGACCGTATGGCTTCGAAGTGTTGGGACTGTGGAGTCACAATGATAAATGTCGAGAGGATAAATTACCACCAAAAAAAATAAAAAAAAATTCAAACTTTTATAATGCTTCAGGATGAAAGTCCCTGCGATCACTGTCATTTTCCTTATTTAACAACTCTTATACAGTCATTTGGCTTGATACATTGGGCATACATATCTCTGATATTAATGAGTTTCTGAAAGGGCTCTAATGTAAGATGTACAATATAATTTTTGTCACTTCATGCGCTAGGAAATCCTTGTATTTTGGGATCACCATCTTTTTTTATCTAATATGATGTAATCTCAATGGTAGGGGTTTTATCCTTTGATTGTTGAGGTTTCTTATTGAGTGGCTACAATTTGAGCTTGTGTTGTACATTCAAGGGGGTTACTTAAGATGCGTGGATCGAAAACTTAGAGCATCTCCTACAGACTTACGGATCATAATATTACGACCCATAAGATTTATGGGCTTTGCCCAACAAGGACGCGCCGATTTTATCGGTGCGCTTCGATTTTATGAGCGCGCGCCGATAAAATCGGCTTGTGAGCTCATGAACGGATAATATCGACGCGGGACAATAAATATTTTGAAAAATACTAATTCGTATAGGTTAATTAGTGTTTAAGGTTGATATACAACGTTTGAATGCACGTATAACACTCACGATACAATTTTTTAATTCTTTCTATAGTTAGTTAGTGTTTCGAAACACTATAAATGATACAACGAATGATTATACCAAAGTAAAACAGGGAAAAAATAAACTAAATGTTACATTCAACCCCAGGAGATTCAGCTACACTTGGTAATAATCACACGGAATAAGTGGTAATGATCAAAATGATTCAACTAATATTTCGCATAACGATAAAACTAACAATAAGCATACAGATACAACCGGTCATTAAAGATACAACAACTAATGATAGTAGATGCCAGCTAAAATATCAAAGCAAACGTAGAAAATAGTTACTTAAGCCGACTACATGTTATACGTTCAATCTCAAGGGAGTTTCATTATGTTCAGTCGCAACTGTTCAATATCATTTTGGAGACGTCTAGTCTCTCGTTCGAGTTCGTTTGCATATGCTATTCCCCTTGGGCACAAAGGTTCGTCTAACCATTCCATGCAATTGCATCCATTTGGATAGGGTGGACATTTCTGCATGTGCCGACCTATATTGTTGCCCTCTGCTCGAACTACAACTTCAACCGTATAACCGCAGTAGCAACAAACCGGATAAGAATTAACTTCCTGTTCATACCGTGGTACTCGATACACCTCTACTTCTTGTTGTGGTTGAGCGACCGCCTGTTCATACAGTAGTTGAACATGTGGTACATGTGAAAGTTGTGCGTTCCCCTGTTCATGCGGTGGTTCATCCTGAGTTCCTATTTGGTTTAGAAACTGGATTTCGTCCTCGAGCTCCTTGCTGCAACAATCAACCGTTTCAAGCGACTTACCTCTACTTGCATCTCTAGAGCGTACGTGATACCCCTCTCCGTCAGTGGTGGATCGATACATGAGAAAAAATTACAACGTTCCAATCCCTATCGGTTAAGTGTAGTAATTTACGTTTAGCAACCATAAAAGCGACGACCTGCATTTCTTTGGCTTTTAGAAACAACCACATTACATTCCACTCCGCAGCAGCAAAGTACTGAACGCCCCATCATGCTAGAGCTTGACCTATCTGGGTTCTCCCGAGCAATTACTTCCCTTAACCAAGCATTGTACGTTTTTTGAAGATGTCCAATACGTGGGACGATAATGTTTGGTTGCATGGCAGTGAAGAGTTCAGACTCCACTTCTCCAGCTTCCACTTGATCTTCCAATTGCGTTTCGGGCACAAACTCGACTAGTTGCTTATTTCTTTCATATTGATCATACATTTGGACCATGGATTCATCATCCAATTCCCAATAAGACATTTTGAACTACTTGAGAAGTAGAAGCTAGATAAAATGAATAATTTGACAAGCCTAAGAATTCAAAAGTGCTAAATTTAAAGGAAGAGGGCTGAGTGGTCGTAAATGTTGACAAGTCCCCTGATTTCGTGCTTTGCTTTATTAAAGCAGTGGACATGTCATCTTTAATCAACACAACTTGTCAAGTCATGTAGTTTCTATTCGTTGGACAACCTATAGCACGTTACCTAAGTGTTGCAGAGTGTAGTAACATCAACTATTCTACAGCAGAGTCATAGCAACTCAACTGTTGAGGACATAGTGTAGTTATGTCATATCTCTCTATTCTACAGCTCAACTAATGATGACAGAGCTTTATCAACAATCACTCCCCTTGTTTAAATAGTTTATACTTTGTCCCCCAACCATAACTATAATTTGTGCGTTTAGATCAACCACGACATTAAGGTGAGAAACCATTACTCTTTTTGCTTCTACGTGTTCAAGTACTTCTTTGTGTAGATAATACGTTTCTTGTTTCTATGTAGCTTAAATGGACGATTGGGAAATCGGTGATGAAATCATGACTAAAATGTTTGATAAACACGAATGGAACAAGGAAAAAGAGAAAGAGGGTGGATTTGTTCCAGATATGCAAGTAGAAGAGGCGGATGAACGAGGTCAAAATGAAATTATTCATAGTACTCAACAAGTAGTTGAAATTTAGAAACCAAAAGCACGTCCACGTAAAAACATAGCGATGCAAATGGTTAGCCATAAACGTCACAACCAAAGTAATGCTAGTTCCAGTGCCACTACAACAGAATTCTCTCCTAAGGACTTACTTATACTCGTGAAATCCTATATCGAAGTTGATAAAAGAGATTTACTACTGACGCAAAATGGAGGAGGTCTAACCCATGAAGAATTTTGGTCCATGATAACAAGATTACATAACAACCATCATACCTGCACTACTACAAGAACTTCTGTTGAAATTCATATGGCTCACCAGTGTTTCGTTGAAACTTGTGAATGATACCAAAAGATTATACAGACATTTGAAGATGAAGATATATTTAAACTGACTAAGGCAACTTATGATTCATGTTACCTTGCAGAGTACGACACTGATTTTGTTGGCCACGAAGCTTATAAACTACATTATAGTTGGCTAACCCGATATGGTGCTGAATAGGCTAATGGTTGTTTACTAGTTGTTGAATCTTTCATTTATTTGATGCTCCTACGTAAGGTATGGATTTCGTCTAATTTGATACTTTAGCATACAATATAAAACTATTAGTTAAGGGAAACAACAACAACATAAAAAAAGCACTCATTCCATTTATAAGAAAATTGTTACTACAGCAGGAAATATAACATTACTACTTCAACATAATACAAGCAACTAGTAAGACAGATAGTGGTGAACAATCTACTTATAACTGAGGAAACCTTGACATTATGATACACTGTTTCATTCCCATCCAAAATTCCTTCTCCAAGTCAGGCATTCCAAGCAGATCTTTGCCCATGATAGCATTCTCTTCTTGTTCCTTCTTATAGGCTACTTGCTCTTTCTTGTACGCTAAGTCCTCCGCTAAAATTTGTAGCTTCTTCTCTTCCAGATCAGCAAACCTTTTCATAACTTCTATTTTTTCCTTGGCTTCTACACGTCTTGCTTCAGCTCTATGACTATGTTCTTAGTGGCGTGCGCTCACTTTTCCTTCAAGCTCAACCGCTGTTTTGCCCTTCTTTTTACATCTTTGACTCCATCGGGTCTAAAATCTTCGTCAATCGTGGCATTGAACTCATTAAGTAGGTTTTCCCCTTCACATTGAGAAATTTTGGCAGTTGACTCGCTTGGACTGGAAGAATACCCAGATTTAGAAGCTTTTTCTTGCTCTTGCTAGCAGTTTGAATATCACGAAGGCTCTTAGCAAGTATTGAGTTCCATTTTGGTTGACTAGTAAGCATATCACAACAATGCATAAACTGATAATATTATGGTCTTTTCTCTAGGAAAAAGCTTCTTGAACTCCTCGTTTGCCATTGTTTCTAATTAAAAAAGGGAATATGAATCATAAAAACAATCTACCAACCACTAACGTAAGTAGTAAAAAATATACCAGATTATTTTCTCCTCCCATCCCGCTTGGATTCACTATCTTTATTTTGTACACTTGTGATTCATAAAATGTTGTTTGATGGCTTAATTTACCAAAACGGCTTTGAATCGCCAATAACGCCCGCAGGCATTCTGGATGCTTCTCAACAAAGGCCGTCTTAATTTTTTTCCAAAACTTAGCGATTGATTGGTCGTTCCCCGCTGCCGAATCTGACGAGAATTGACAATAGATGGTGCATAGATAGATGTCCTCTTCGTCTGTCCACAGAATGGTTCCTTGCTTACTTGACTGAGTTCCCAATAAATTGCTCGTGTTTCCTTGCAAAAACTAGCATCTGTCCATCATCGGAGGTGAAAAATTTCCAAATGGTGATGACATTATAATGTAAGAGTTTGTTTAGATTAAAGAGATAGAAAGGAATTGTGAATATGTTGTGATGTAGGATGGTAGAATGGAACAAATTTATAACTGAAAATATAGTCGTTTGAAAAGTTTTGACCGTTTTATAGCCGTTGGGGAAATAAGTCCGTTTTCTTGTTCTTTAGTCAATATGCAACCGTTATCAGGCATTGGGAAGTTGGGAAGATGAAGCACCGATTTTTCGGTGCTCGCCGATATAATTGACTCGCCACATGAAACGCCAATAAAATCGATGCGCGGGGATAATTCAAGATTCAGAATTGACCTCGTAATATTCCCATGAATATTCAGGGGAAGAATGACTGTTGGGGAGGGGTTTGGGCTCAATTTATGATTTAGGGTATGAATTGAGCCTTTGTTGGAGTTTTTCTTAGTCTTCTATGAATGGCTTTTTACATATAAGTCATGTTTGTCATATTGGTTGTCTTGACCATTGAAACTTGTCTTTACAAACTTAAACCTTGGGCTTCATACTCACTCCTGGGTTGCTTCCTTCAGCATATGGTACAATTCTTTGGATATTGATCTAATTTGTTTGGTTCTTATACATTAAAACAACGTGACTTTTATAGTAGACATGAATAGAGGTCGCAGGACTTCCCTTAAGAAGATAGGCATCATGTTAATGCCAGAAATGACATCAACACTAGATAAGATTGGAAGTACTAGTCTTTGGAGATAATTTAGATAAATAAATGTAGATTCTGACATGTAAAATAAAATATGTAAAACAGGCAGCGAAGTAAATAAGAGACATAGGTCTATAGTGGTTCAGCTATTAACAAAGCATAAGTCCACTTTATATTGTTTTCGGAAATTACAAGTTGTTTGATTACAATAGATTGAATAAAGAATCATAAGCGCAAGATTAGGTGATTGGAGTATGTCACAATAATCCTAGGCGATGTCGTGTGAAAGTGGAAAGTTATAGGTAGATTTTAGCAGTGTAGCAAGGAGAATCAGGCCCTCTCTATAGTCTAGATGAAATGGTATTTATATGAGTTTGGAAATGAGTTAGACGAGGTCATTGTACATGAAGGACCATATTTGGAGTCGGAAGCCACACTGAAAATCTCAGGATCATATGACTTAATTTGGTGGATCGGTACCAATTAATAGAATATATATCGCTATTGATCCATAACCCTACATTGTATGCCTCTACTGTTTGTTTTTTTGGATTTTCTTATCTCCTTATAATGTCAATTGCATAGTTCATAGCCGTAGGACTTCATTTTATTATATTTCATACTTAAGCTATGCTGAATTCCTTTCTAGATTAGGCGATCTATCGATAACCTAAGCGGGGAACATCAGAATGTTATCTAACTTGGAGGGTAGCCTATATGTAATGAGAATTATGGAGGTGCAATCCGTGATGGGTCGCATACATGTCCTATGGATCAATACCCATCCATAGGGATAGATCGATACTGATCCATCACTTGACCAATTTTGGGCGAATTTTCTTTATGTCCCTTTGGTCTTTTTCTAGGTATCTTGATCAAGTTTCAAGTGATTTTGACTTTGACTTGACTTCTAACTTTTATGGATGTCTGTTCGGATTAAAAACTAAGTTAATATTTAACCCTAAAGTACGTCTTCATTTGCAACAAGATGCGCTTTGAAATTAGTTATTCTTTGAGTTGTTATTTAGGTTGATTTGGTAGAACATCCAGAGTAATTTCTCAAAAACTATGACTAACTTGCTAGTTGGTACTTGTGTCTTTGAGTCGGTCTTCCAAATTGCTGGTAACTTCAAAAAATTTATTTCAAATTTCATATAATGCATTAGAATGGAGTATGGAGATGTTTAAGTCAAATGGGTGGACATTTATGGATCTATAAGACCCGTATGACATGGATCGGTAAATCTACGTACTTGGAAAAGTTTCTAAGTTTTGCATATATAGTTCGGGTGCTCGATCCATCCCTGTACTATTTTCGCCTTCGCGTATTTAGAGTAGAACCGACCCATCTAAAACACTAGTCAATCCATTGTCAATCACCTTCGCTGACCTTTATTGATCACCACTATTTGTCACAGCAAGTTGCCGCCATCACCCTTGACCCTTAGCCTAAGTCGAAGCTCCATCGTCATTGCTTATCTTATCTGAGACTGATCCGTTTAAATCTAAAACCCTGGCTAATCCTTAGAATACCCTGATCTGATCCCTAGGATTAAGCAACAATTCTACCGGGCTTTGCACCCTTAGATCTAGTGTTATTAGCTTGAATCAACAAGCTTCTATTTGATATGTCTTGATTCTCGTGTGTTTTGATGATTTGGAGGTGATTGATGTTTATGGTACTTGATGCACATGGTTTGAATTTGAAATTGTAGAGTTTGGCGATGCTCAGACTTGGTTCGACCTTGTTTGGATTGAAATGATTAATTTTGAACTTAGACATATACACATGTCACGAAATAAAAATTGAACTTCCTTTTAGTCAAATGCATATGCCTCTCGAGAATGAACTGAATGCCGAGCTTGATGTTTAAATCCAGCTACTTAATGAAATTGACTTTGAATTCAACTTAAAGATAGTTAAGTTCACATATGATTTGAAAATAGATAGTTGGACGTAAAATTAACATGAAACTGCATGGTTGGAATGAACACTTGGGATTGTTGAAATTTGATATTTTTTAGGGATGTAATGACCCAAAAATCCACGCCTTTCGAATCGACCATAAGCCACACAGGTCTGATCCAAAAGACAGAAATTCTCGAACCGTTAACTTTGGGCATATAACGCATCAGACATAAACAAAAGAACATTTTATTGTTATTACAAAAAATTTACATCAAAGTAGAATATATCAGAGTACATCGCAAATAATCAGTGAATTAAAAAATTACGATACATAGTAGAGATACAAAATTACACTCAGCGGAAGACTTATCGATGCTCTGGACACAGCTTTAGGCTTTAATCCAAAATTCTACTCAAAATATCTGCAAAACAAACTACCTGGCTGCCCTTGGAAAAATAATGGGTACCCGAGTTTGCACGGGAAAAACAAACTACGAGTTAGTCATGGGACTGGTATGAGAAATCCTGCAGTTATCTTAACTAAGTTAGGCATTAACGAGACCACGCCGTATAACATGGAACGAGTTTACTGCACACGAATGCTAGTGCACAAACAAACAACCAAAAATATACTTATGGAGCCTACGATGCATCAAAAAATATGCAATTCCTCAAACAACCCATTTAGGCTTAATTCTCAAACTTAGATTTTCAAAATATAATTAACTTTACTGAAGTTATTTCTTTGGACTTTATTTCCGATTTCTTATTTCAAATCATTTAAAATACATATCTAGCTTTCATATCAAATTAGCTTTCACTTCGGGATCTCAAACCAAATCACTTAGAAATTTAAATTCTAAAATATCACAATTGATATATATACGTGCACCTCCAACTAACGGGGCATGACTACACCGACCATTGACCAAGTAAGGTCCTGGGTCCCACCCATACTTTTAGTTCTCTGGGTTACCCGAATCTTTAACCCCATACTAAATCATTTAATACCCCAAAGTGGAAAAATCATTAACACCAATAATCACAAATAAATCAAATCTATGATAATTTCCACTTCCAAATTATTTTAAGATCATTGGGTTTAGTCATCGAAATCCTTTATGTTTTATATCGAGCGAATAAAGGTGTTAGCATACAAATATTTCTACCCAACTCAGTGCTAAATATAAAAGCATATTTGCTCATAAATTAGTAGAGCACAATCCAAACAATAAATCGACAACAATAAATATAAAAAACCAAGTACATTTGGATCATAATCCTAGTTGAAGAATGGAGTTTTGGTGACAACAACCTTATTTCAATATTAATTGATTATAAAATATATATTAACACTTTTGTATAGAATATATATATATACACACGCACACACATATATGCAGGATTTAGATACAGAAAATATTACTGAAGACTGTACAGTTTAAAGATATTAGAGATTAAGAGTTCAGAGAAATTTCAAGACTCATGAGTATTCAAGATTTCAAGAGTTCAGGAGTTCAAGACTAATACAGTAATAGAGTCTAGATTATGTAAAATTCTAAATAACACTCAAAGTTCAAATTTTGATTTTCAAATTCTATCTTCAATCCTCTCTATTTTATTTTCTCTTTATTTATTTTCTACCCCTTCTATTTTCCTTTCTTACTTTACTTTTATTTTCAAAATTCAAGTTTTATATATTTATACTTTTATACACTTTATATTATATAGTTTTAATTCTATAATTTTATAAATATGTTTATAAGGTTTATATTTATGTTTTAATACGATTTCCTACTTTATAATATTTATTTATAACATTATATTTTAATTCAAGAATTTCTAGAATTATATTTTTATCAAAACACTTGAAAAATGCTCAAAAATTAATTTTACACTATATGCATGTCAACATATAAAAAACTCTATGTCGACATATAATTATCATTTTTTTCAATTTTGAAAGGAAGTGTTTTTTCACTAATTGTGACGGTTCTGAAGCGTGGCTGTAACGACCCAGACTTTTGGCCATTTTAAATTGGATATTTAATAATGTTTTTGACATCGGTCGACTCGAACTCGTTGATGCTAAGTTATAATCCGATATCTTTTAATCTAAAGTGAAATTATATTCCGGTCAGGTATATATGGCAATGATAAATTATTTATTTATTTTTGAAATTTATAGTTTTGGGATTTATTTAAATATTTATCGATAATATTTGGTAAGTTATTCACAAGCCTTACTATAATAGCAATGGTGTGACATACAAAGCAATACAGAATCATTTTACAGTGATAATAAAATTTCCAAGCTACGTGTAACAAATCAGAAAGACAATGCGATATTTAGAAAGAAGATGAATCAAACATGTAGGATTTTTTTCCATTTAAAACAAAGGTGTACGTTTACAACATCAAATAGGAATTCCAACGCAAACTCATTCGACGACATAGCAAATCGAATAAAGGAGAAAAAGAAAAGAACAATGCCAATAAAGTTGGGAAGGGAGAAGACATATATATATTGACAGAATTATTTACATGTATATCTTCCTGTACAACTCTTTTGTCAAGTCAAATTAAACCAACTGTACATATTTACAACAGCCAATATGAATTTCCAATCCAGTATATTCAACAATGCTAAACAACAAATCACATACAGTAAAAGAAACAAAATATACAAGAAAAGGTAGAGCAAATTCATCATGTCCATACAAGGTCTTTTGGCCGAGCCAATTAACAACGTTCATACTGACGAGAACATTGGCATGACACCAAAAGCAAATAAAGCAGGAATATAGAAGAACAAGACAAATCAAGTAGGGAAAGAAGGAGGAACATTTGTACATATTAACAGCTTTTTACATGACAACGGAAAAGTCTGCACATTCATGTGCTTCATATACATATGTACTAAGATCTTTTTTTTAGTATACATTTACGAAGTGACCAATCCCCTACAGTTCATATCTACTTTAGTAGATTTCCCCGTCAATCTTGAATAACAACTCATGGCAGCAATGGCCATCCCATACATCTCAGTAGTAATGACATCGCATACCCTATTGTAGGAGATGACAGCACTTGTAGGGAACAACTAAGGCCTAAATCACTTTTTCCAGGTAGCACATACTCTACTGAAAAAGACCACACATGCCTAGGATCTCAACCATCAACATAGTACCCTTTTCTCCTTCCATCTCCTCACATCAGCAGACGGACGCCGACTACCTATCGAACAGACAATACATAGCAGCATAGACCCAATGGCAAGACTTTGCTCTTATCTCCAAAAATCCATCCAACTATATATACACTACAATACCAGTTCTTGCAAAACCAAAATTCCCAAATCTAAGTCACGTACTACCCAGCAACAACAATAACCGATTCGATTTCTTCCATCACACAAAACCCTCGTTTTATCCA
Source organism: Allium sativum (assembly GCA_030737875.1). NCBI lineage: Eukaryota > Viridiplantae > Streptophyta > Magnoliopsida > Asparagales > Amaryllidaceae > Allium > Allium sativum. Next base: position 468,712,666 of record CM060913.1, on the reverse strand, counting down.
ATTATTCAGCAAGAATCAAACAATAAAAATATAAAACACTATGAGATTTATACGCTAACCTTGTTAGGTAGAATTCGAAGTGACATTCGCTGAGTGGATCTCGCTGGAAGGTCCGGGTCTTTGCGATCGAACTGCGAGCCACTGGAGGAGCTGGGTGCGACGAGGCTCGAGCTGGAGGCTGAGCAGACAAGGACGCGTCTTTTGGAGGCTGCCGCAGGGTATCTGGTCAACGGAGTAAGGAAGGGGAAAGGCGCCACCTTTCGTTTGGCAGAGGAGGGTTTAATTTTGGACGAGGATCTAACGGAGGAAGGAGCGGACGGGTGCGCTGCAATTGCTGGTGTCTGGCGGAGCTCCGATCAACGGAGGGAGTGAGAGCGACGCTTTGATTTGGTATGGCAGGAGCGGATTTTCTTTTAGTTTTGGACGGAGTAAAATAAAATGAAGAGGAGTAGAGGATAAGTATGAAGGCGGCTACATTTTACTCCATCCAGAAGGGCTGGCGTGGAATCCAACTTTGGGCTTATGGGCTTTAAGGGATTAAACGATTTGGCGAAATTCTGAAGTTGCGGTCATGGTTTGGAACAAGGCAGGTAACAAACAAAGCGATGAATAAAGAAGTTGAGCGGTATTATTTTAAAACAAAGTAATTGGTTTAAATTTATTTAAATTAATTAGTTATTAAAGATAAAGTAAAATTTTATGTATTAACAACGTATTCGTATTTTTATCAGAACTGGCCGATAAACTGGAACCATATTCATGAGCAGGACGGTACGAACAGAGTTGAATCAAAGAGTTGAAATTCATCTGAAACAAGTTGTGTTTACAACGCAGATCCAGGTGAGTTAATTCTCACACCTTCTGGAATTTTGTGATGTGATAAATTCATATAAAAATATAATTTACCGTTAAAAATATAAATTGGTTGATTGGTTGCTGTGGACTGTTATGGTTGATTTGATGCTGTTAATTAGATTTAATCGATCATATGAATTTTATTTCATATATTGTTATGAAATGCCTAACGAGCTGTGATGCAGGGAAGAACAGGTTGGAGGGATCCGACCGGATCCCTCAAATATTTTATCTGTTGCTTGTTTGCTTATATCGTTGATATTTGAACTGATTGAACCCTATATGGTAGAAAACCTGTTGAGTGTGATGGTTGAACAAATAACCACCCGTGTTGTGTTTAAAATCAACCGACCATGTTGATTGAGTAATTGGCAGTGAATGGCCTAAAATGTGTTGTTTTAAACGTCGTTCTGCCGTCAGGTGAATCGACGTAGTTTTAAAGTTGTAAATTATTTTATAACTGAACTGAGGTTTTTCAGTAAATTTATACGAGTGATGAAATTAGAAATTGATGAATAAATACTTTTAATCGAGTTTATAAAAGGATTAAAAATACCAATTTCCAAAACGAGATTTTAAAAGAACTTTAAGTGATTGAGAAGATGTAAATAAGATTTTCTTAAGTTAAAAGAATTCAACTAAACATAGTTAGAAATGTATTAATGGTTTAAAAGAAATCTAAGTTAAGTAAAAAGGATGGTAAATGGAGTATTTGGAAATGAAATCTAAGCAAGGTTTAAATGGGATTTTAAATCAAACGATGACTAAAAACTCAAAGGATTTAATGGAACGAAATATTGTAATAAGGATTCTTAAACAAAAAGGAAATTACATAAGGATTGGTATGTATTGGTAAGTGGTTTTGAAATTAAAAATCCAAGTTAAAAGGATTTGATTAGAAAGAAAGAAGTATGCGGGTTTAGCAATGTAAGCCAAGTAAAAGTTTTTAATTTAAGAATGCCGAGGAATGGAAATTGATTATTGAACGGGGGATTTCATTAAAACCCAAAAATATAAGTGAAATACGGTTTCGAGATAAAAGTTACGTCTTTGGTGGATATTTACTTAAATAAGAAATTAAGTAAAAGATTTATCGAACGAAAGAAACGGTTGATAAAACCACATTTGAAATCGATATGATAAATAAGACTTTAGTGAAATGGTTAAGTGACGAACTGGTATTATTCTGAGATAAGATCGTTGTCGATCAAGGTCTGAGAGGTAAATAGAATACCCCAACCTGAACGGCTTGGTTATTATCGAGGAATGGTATTAGTTTGGAGTGAGTGAAAGTGCGTACGACTGCTAGCGTAATTCGCAGGGCTGCAGATAGCCTACGGCGGTCGGATGTTTCCTGAGGGAATCAGGCGTAACCATTGTGATCGCTGCAACCTAGAGTCAAGCGAATGGAGTTAAGTCGAGTATTAATTAATCGGTAGGAGTAATCAAGTCAAGATAGTCAAGTTAGAGTTAAGTCGTATATTAGAGTTGATTAACGATTTTGTTAAATATATTTTTAAGAGGCCAAGTCATGCCACGTACTGAATCAGTGAAATCATTTCATTGACACATTGTTATTTGATAGTTAAAACACCGACTATCAAACCAGACCAGTACGATTATTGGCACGGAAAGACCGGGATCGAATTTATATTTGAAAACCATTCCGTCAAACAAATACGTGAAGACGTCATTAGAAGACGGAGCAAGTGAAGACCGTGGATCTTCATAAGCGGAAGGACTACTTGTCAAATCTCTCTGGCTTGCAACCAGAGTCATTTGGGTTGTGATTCTGTCGTGGTTGAATCCACGGATTTGCAAGGACTACTCGCTACTGATCCTTGGGGTGATTCCTATAAGGATGCGGTAGGAGGGCGCCTTCTGTTCATCCTGTTCCTGGATGACTCGTATAGACGAATGTCTGATAGAGTATTTCCAAAAGGATCACGTACGTTGATTTCTTCAAACATACCTGGGTAGCTTCCAAATAGAGTGTGTCTGTGGACGTCAATTAGTCATATCTGGCGGATCTGACGATGTGGCATTCAAAGTGAATGATGGCCAGATATTCAAAGAGATGAATTCTAGCCTCAAGCCTCATCAACCGGGGAAATGACAAAAATCGGGTAGGCAACATGGCTATGTGGGTCGCTCCCATTAGGGTGTATAATCACCTATCAAGAGAAATTCCTTTTGCTTCTTTAATCTATATTCGATGCTGTCCCTTTACGGGAGACGGTGGTTTGAGCCCAACCGTCGGTGGTATACATTCGATACACTCAAGCGAAATGAGTGGTCGGTCATGTGAGGGCCAGGTTGCAAGACGTTCTTGTTGAACCAAGTGTATTCGCCTCTAGAGGTACACGTGCGGAAGGTGGTCCCATAACTTGTCAAGTTGGAAATCCAATATCCAATAAGCGCCCGCGGTTTTGATTGGGTACTGTATATGGGGAGCGTGAGATGCAAGTGTTCCTCTAGATTGATATTTACTTGTATGTAGACATTATGATAATATCAGATCAAGTCATGATTTTCAAAAATGGTTTGGGTTATAGTAAGTTAAAAACCGTCCGTGTTTATATGTGGGCTGGTCTTACTATTATCCTTTGATTTCAGAAAGGATTTTCAAAGTTAAACAAGTGTGTGTTATGTGAATTTATCACTGATAGTATTCCAGACTGACCCGGTGTATTTTGTTTTAAATCAAATGTGCTCGGGTCAGACCGAGTATGTTCCAGGTTAAGTTTCGCTTGGAGTTTCAGGTGCTAGAAGCAGGTGGCTTCACCGCTAGTATATAAAGCTATTATTCCGCTGTGATTGATATATGCTGTACTCTGATGATTGGTATGTATATACAGTTTTTGTATAAAGGATTTGTGATATTATATTTTATTCGTTCCGCTGTGAGATTCTGACGTGTTCTTCTTCTTTCTTCTATTCTAATACTTCTTTCTTTCTATTCTCACCCTCTAAATTCTTTCTCATGAAAATCTGGGGGTTGGATACTTGGGTTTTTGGCAAGCGATACAAGTTTATGTATTGTTGTCGAGAATTCGAGCGTCGACTTTTTCCCCGGGTCGTTACAGTGGTATCAGAGCTATTGGTTTAGAGATAACCTTGGCTCTGTGGTGTGACTCAATAGAGATGGGGTCGGCAGTACCCTAGATTGAGTTTAGTGTATATACGAGAGCGTGTATTTGTATTTTGGTATAAAATTATTTTTGAGACTATTTTTGGCCCAATTTATTTTTTATATAAAAAAAGTAAAGTTTATTATAGTATGGGAAAATTGTTTGGATCTGTTGATTGTGTGATATGCTGAATTGTGTTGATGGATGCTCGAATATAAATCTGAACCTGAATAGGGTTGGTTGAAACAAATCTGGAAATAATTAAGTTGACCAATCAATCCTGATTCAAATAATTTTGAATGGGTAATTAAATAAGCCAATTCAGGGAAATAAATCCGAATGGATAATTATAGTAATAAAGGAAGTAATTATGAATAATAAATCCCATGTGGATTGAACTGTGTGTGGAATGAGTTGATAGGAAATTATATGGATGTTTAACTAACCTTGTGTGATAGCTGATGAATTTGTTTGAGTTGAGAACAGGTGCAAGTGCCAGTTCAGCTTTAAAATCCATCCAAGGGAGAAATTTTGGAGTTAATTAAATCTAGTTGGAGTAGAGCTGCATAAAAATTAAGCAGGCTCGAATATAAAATTATAGTTTATCGCGTAATAACGCTCGCCAAAAGGTACGCCTACGCCAATATTAAATTTTTGGTTTTGTTTGGGTTTTGAGTTTGATTTTTGATTTTTCCGACCATGAGAGTCGAGGAATATCTATTTCTTGATCCTACGATATTGCAGATGGTCCTCCGTACAGGGGAGACTCTGCCAAAAATTTTCCAAAATTTAAGGTATTGGAATATTTTTGAAGATTTTTGAAAATTTGATTAGTTGAAATAAATTGCTTTTAAAACTGATTGGATTAATTTTGAAAATAAAATCGATTTTTAATTAAATATATTTGTAAAGATAGTGGATTTGCAACATTCTTTCTGCATTAGCAATTTAGAGGACGAAATTATTTTAAGGGGGAAGGAATGTAACGACCCAGACTTTTGTCCATTTTAAATTGGATATTTAATAATGTTTTTGACATCGGTCGACTCGAACTCATTGATGCTAAGTTATAATCCGATATCTTTTAATCTAAAGTGAAATATTATTCCGGTCAGGTATATATGGCAATGATAAATTATTTATTTATTTTTGAAATTTATAGTTTTGGGATTTATTTAAATATTTATCGATAATATTTGGTAAGTTATTCACAATCCTTACTATAATAGCAATGGTGTGACATACAAAGCAATACAGAATCATTTGACAGTGACAATAAAATTTCCAAGCTACGTGCAACAAATCAGAAAGACAACGCGATATTTAGAAAGAAGATGAATCAAACATGTAGTATTTTTTCCATTTAAAACAAAGGTGTACATTTACAACATCAAATAGGAATTCCAACGCAAACTCATTCGACGACATAGCAAATCGAATAAAGGAGAAAAAGAAAAGAACAATGCCAATAAAGTTGGGAAGGGAGAAGACATATATATATATATTGACAGAATTATTCACATGTATATCTTCCTGTACAACTCTTTTGTCAAGTCAAATTAAACCAACTGTACATGTTTACAACAGCCAATATGAATTTCCAATCCAGTCTATTCAACAATGCTAAACAACAGATCACATACAGTAAAAGAAACAAAATATACAAGATAAGGTAGAGCAAATTCATCATGTTTATACAAGGTCTTTTGGCCGAGCCAATTAACAACGTTCGTACTGACGAGAACATAGGCATGACACCAAAAGCAAATAAAGAAGGAATATAGAAGAACAAGACAAATCAAGTAGGGAAAGAAGGAGGAACATTTGTACATATTAACAGCTTTTTACATGACAACGGAAAAGTCTGCACATTCATGTGCTTCACATACATATGTACTAAGATCTTTTTTTTTTCAATATATATTTACGAAGTGACCAATCCCCTACAGTTCATATCTACTTTAGTAGATTTCCCCATCAATCTTGAATAACAACTCATGGAAGCAATGGCCATCCCATACATCTCAGTAGTAATGACATCGCATACCCTATTGTAGGAGATGACAATACTTGTAGGGAACAGCTAAGGCCTAGATCACTTTCTCCAGGTAGCACATACTCTACTGAAAAAGACCACACATGCCTAGGATCTCAACCATCAACACAGTACCCTTTTCTGCTTCCATCTCCTCACATCAGCAGACGGACGCTAGCTGCCTATCGAACAGACAATACATAGCGGCATAGACCCAATGACAAGACTTTTCTCTTATCTCCAAAAACCCAGCCAACTATATATACACTGCAATACCAGTTTTTGCCAAACCAAAATTCCCAAATCTAAGTCACGTACTAACCAGCAAACAACAATAATCGATTCGATTTCTTCCATCACACAAAACCCTCGTTTTATCCAATTATTCAGCAAGAATCAAACAACAAAAATATAAAACACTGTGAGATTTATACGTTAACCTTGTTAGGTAGAATTCGAAGTGACATTCGCTGAGTGGATCTCGCTGGAAGGTCCGGGTCTTTGCGATCAAACTACGAGCCATTGGAGGAGCTGGGTGCGACGAGGCTCGAGCTGGAGGCTGAGCAGACAAGGACGCGTCTTTTGGAGGCTGCCGCGGGGTCTCTGGTCAACGGAGTAAGGAAGGGGAAAGGCGCCACCTTTCGTTTGGAAGAGGAGGGTTTAATTTTGGATGAGGATCTAACGGAGGAAGGAGCGGACGGGTGCGCTGCAATTGTTGGTGTCTGGTGGAGCTCCAATCAACGGAGGGAGTGAGAGCGACGCTTTGATTTGGTATGGCAGGAACGGATTTTCTTTTAGTTTTGGACGGGATAAAATAAAATGAAGAGGAGTAGAGGATAAGTATGAAGGCGGCTACATTTTACTCCATCCAGAAGGGCTGACGTGGAATCCAACTTTGGGCTTATGGGCTTTAAGGGATTAAACGATTGGGCGAAATTCTGAAGTTGCGGTCATGGTTTGGAACAAGGCAGGTAACAAACAAAGCGATGAATAAAGAAGTTGAGCGGTATTATTTTAAAACAAAGTAATTGGTTTAAATTTATTTAAATTAATTAGTTATTAAAGATAAAGTAAAATTTTATGTATTAATAACATATTCGTATTTTTATCAGAACTGGCCGATAAACTGGAACCATATTCATGAGCAGGACGGTACGAACAGAGTTGAATCAAAGAGTTGAAATTCATCTGAAACAAGTTGTGTTTACAACGCAGATCCAGGTGAGTTAATTCTCACACCTTCTGGAATTTTGTGATGTGATAAATTCATATAAAAATATAATTTGCCGTTAAAAATATAAATTGGTTGATTGGTTGCTGTGGACTGTTATGGTTGATTTGATGCTGTTAATTAGATTTAATCGATCATATGAATTTTATTTCATATATTGTTATGAAATGCCTAACGAGCTGTGATGCAGGGAAGAACAGGTTGGAGGGATCCGACCGGATCCCTCAAATATTTTATCTGTTGCTTGTTTGCTTATATCGTTGATATTTGAACTGATTGAACCCTATATGGTAGAAAACCTGTTGAGTGTGATGGTTGAACAAATAACCACCCGTGTTGTGTTTAAAATCAACCGACCATGTTGATTGAGTAATTGGCAGTGAATGGCCTAAAATGTGTTGTTTTAAACGTCGTTCTGCCGTCAGGTGAATCGACGTAGTTTTAAAGTTGTAAATTATTTTATAACTGAACTGAGGTTTTTCAGTAAATTTATACGAGTGATGAAATTAGAAATTGATGAATAAATACTTTTAATTGAGTTTATAAAAGGATTAAAAATACCAGTTTCCAAAACGAGATTTTAAAAGAACTTTAAGTGATTGAGAAGATGTAAATAAGATTTTCTTAAGTAAAAAGAATTCAACTAAACATAGTTAGAAATGTATTAATGGTTTAAAAGAAATCTAAGTTAAGTAAAAAGGATGGTAAATGGAGTATTTGGAAATGAAATCTAAGCAAGGTTTAAATGGGATTTTAAATCAAACGACGACTAAAAACTCAAGGGATTGAATGGAACGAAATATTGTAATAAGGATTCTTAAACAAAAAGGAAATTACATAAGGATTGGTATGTATTGGTAAGTGGTTTTGAAATTAAAAATCCAAGTTAAAAGGATTTGATTAGAAAGGAGGAAGTAAGCGGGTTTAGCTATGTAATCCAAGTAAAAGTTTTTAATTTAAAAATGCCGAGGAATGGAAATTGATTATTGAACGGGGGATTTCATTAAAACCCAAAAATATAAGTGAAATAAGGTTTCGAGATAAAAGTTACGTCTTTAGTGGATATTTACTTAAATAAGAAATTAAGTAAAAGATTTATCGAACGAAAAAAACAGTTGATAAAACCACATTTGAAATCGAGATGATAAATAAGACTTTAGTGAAATGGTTAAGTGACGAACTGGTATTATTCTGAGGTAAGATCGTTGTCGATCAAGGTCTGAGAGGTAATTAGAATACCCCAACTTGAACGGCTTTGTTATTATCGTGGAATGGTATTAGTTTGGAGTGAGTGAAAGTGCGTACGACTGCTAACGTAATTCGCAGGGCTGCAGATAGCCTACGGCGGTCGGATGTTTCCTGAGGAAATCAGGCATAACCATTGTGATCGCTGCGACCTAGAGTCAAGCGAATGGAGTTAAGTCGAGTATTAATTAATCGGTAGGAGTAATCAAGTCAAGATAGTCAAGTTAGAGTTAAGTCGTATATTAGAGTTGATTAACGATTTTGTTAAATATATTTTTAAGAGGCCAAGTCATGCCACGTACTGAATCAGTGAAATCATTTCATTGACACCTTGTTATTTGATAGTTAAAACACCGACTATCAAACCAGACCAATACGATTGTTGGCACGGAAAGACCGGGATCGAATTTATATTCGAAAACCATTCCTTCCAACAAATACGTGAAGACGTCATTAGAAGACGAAGCAAGTGAAGACCGTGGATCTTCATAAGCGGAAGGACTACTTGTCAAATCTCTCTGGCTTGCAACCAGAGTCATTTGGGTTGTGATTCTGTCGTGGTTGAATCCACGGATTTGCAAGGACTACTCGCTACTGATCCTTGGGGTGATTCCTATAAGGATGCGGTAGGAGGGTGCATTCGGTTCATCCTGTTCCTGGATGACTCGTATGGACGAATGTCTGATAGAGTATTTCCAAAAGGATCACGTACGTTGATTTCTTCAAACGTACCTGGGTAGCTCCCAAATAGAGTGTGTTTGTGGACGTCAATTAGTGATATCTGGCGGATCTGACGATGTGGCATTCAAAGTGAATGATGGCCAGATGTTCGAAGAGATGAATTCTAGCCTCAAGCCTCATCAACCGGGGAAATGACAAAAATCGGGCAGGCGGCATGGCTATGTGGGTCGCTCCCATTAGGGTGTATAATCACCTATCTAGAGAAATTCCTTTTGCTTCTTTAATCTATATTCGATGTTGTCCCTTTACGGGAGACGGTGGTTTGAGCCCAACCGTCGGTGGTATACATTCGATACACTCAAGCGAAATTAGTGGTCGGTCATGTGAGGGCCGGGTTGCAAGATGTTCTTGTTGAACCAAGTGTATTCGCCTCTAGAGGTACACGTGCGGAAGGTGGTCCCATACCTTGTCAAGTTGGAAATCCAATATCCAATAAGCGCCCACGGTTTTGATTGTATACTATATATGGGGAGCGTGAGATGCAAGCGTTCCTCTAGATTGATATTTACTTGTATGTAGACATTATGATAATATCAGATCAAGTTATGATTTTCAAAAATGGTTTAGGTTATAGTAAGGTAAAAACCGTCTGTGTTTATGTGTGGGCTGGTCTTACTATTATCCTTTGATTTCAGAAAGGATTTTCAAAGTTAAACAAGTGTGTGTTATGTGAATTTATCACTGATAGTATTCCAGACTGACCCGGTGTATTTTGTTTTAAATCAAATGTGCTCGGGTCAGGCCGAGTATGTTCCAGGTTAAGTTTCGCTTGGAGTTTAATGTGCTAGAAGCAGGTGGCTTCACCGCTAGTATATAAAGCTATTATTCCGCTGTGATTGATATATGTTGTACTCTGATGATTGGCATATATATACAGTTTTTGTATAAAGGATTTGTGATATTATATTTTATTCGTTCCGCTGTGAGATTCTGACGTGTTCTTCTTCTTTCTTCTATTCTAATACTTCTTTCTTTCTATTCTCACCCTCTAAATTCTTTCTCATGACAATCTGGGGGTTGGATACTTGGGTTTTTGGCAAGCGATACGAGTTCATGTATTGTTGTCGAGAATTCGAGCGTCGACTTTATCCCCGGGTCGTTACAGTGGCATCCTTTCATACACTATATAAAGGGCTTGAATTCAAATTTTTAATCATCTCTTCTGCTCTAACATCATGCTCTTCCATTACACCATTATTCTTTATCATTTTTGTGATTTCTACACTTACTCTGCCGAATTCAATTCCGTTTTGATCAAACGTCTTCTCTTCTCATTCTCTACTCATTACTCTTTGAATCAAGTGCTATTGAAAAGTTATAGGGCTGTTTGTAATTGTTTGGGTTGAGTAAAGGAATCCATGGTATCCTTTGTAGTCGGGAAATCAAGGACGGGTAATCAGTGGTATCCCTTGTAGCCATGAAATCTAGGAGGGTATACTTGATCAAGTGTGCGGGTGGAAACGGTGGTATCCCTTGTAGCTGTGAAATCAAGAAGGGTTGTAACTGGATTTTGATATAGTAATAAAACTCTGTGCAATCCAGCATTGCGTGGGACTGGACATAAGAGCAATTTCTAACCAGTATAAAATCCGGTGTGTTCTTTCCTTTTATGCACTTTACTTCAGTTTATCTTTGCACTCATGTTTGATTCTGTGCCTGTGATTGTTTATGTGGTGTTTGATTCATATAGTTTATCACATAAGTTATAGATTTTAATTAAATTCTTAAAAACACTATTCACCCCCTTTAGTGTTGGTTTTTCCTTAACGATTCTTTCTGCAATCCGTAACAACTGGTATCAGAGAAAGATCTTTCAAAAAGTTCTTAATCTGATTTCTGAAATTTTTTAAAATGGAAAATTTTGAAATCTCTCTTAATACTAGTGTCAATTCATTCATTGTATCAATGTTGAAAGAGTATGTATATAATAATGTTAAAAAGGCATATGATCTACTGAAATATTGTTCATTCCAGAAAAAGATGAGTTCTATGACTTTTAAAAATTCAAGTTCTGAAAAGGTGGCTGTTGGAAATTCAAATTCTGAACGGGTGTGTAACGTGTCTTTTGAGAATTCAAATTCTGGAAAGAAATGTGGAAGAAGGACAAATGGATACTGGATAGTGGCTGTTCAAGACACATGAATGGAAATTCAGAACTACTCAATAATCTGAAATATGAAGATGGTGGAATGACGAACTTCAGAGATAACTCTAAAGGATACATTATTAGAATCGGCAATGTCGGTAATTCTGAAACTCCAACTATTTCCGATGTTTTATTAGTTAGGAAAATAAAACACAACTTACTAAGTATAAGCCAACTTTGCGATAACGGTTATAAAATAAATTTTGAAAAGAATAAATGTTTTATAGAAGATAAGAATTCAAAAGTTATATTCAAAGGAGATAGAAGGAAAAATATCTATATATTGAGTATGAAAATCTCCAATGAAAATCTATGTCTTATAGCCAATACAAGTGACCCCTGGATTTGGCATAAGATATTTGGTCATATAATTTTTAAACATATTTCTAGGATTTCTAAAATAGATTCAGTTAGAGGATTACCCAAAATGAAGTTTAGAGTCAATAACTTATGCGATGCTTCTCAATTCGAAAAAATTAAAGAAAAGTTCATTTAAATCAAAAGAGGAAGTTACTACATCAAAACCATTAGAGTTGATACACATGGATTTATTTGGTCCATCTCAAGTTCAATCGATAAACCATAATAGATATGTTTACGTAATAGTTGACGATTTTTCTAGATTTACTTGGACTTTGTTTCCTAAAAATAAAAGTGATGCTTTTGATCAGTTTAAAACTTTTTCTAAAAGAATTAAAATTTATTATCACTAAAAATTAAAACAATACATAGTGATCATGGAGGAGAATTTAAAAATGAAAATTTTGAAAAATATTGTAATAAAAAGGGAATAGCTCCTAATTTTTCAATTCCAAGAACCCCTCAACAAAAAGGAGTAGTTGAATGTTAAAATAGGACGATATAAGAATGTGCGAGAACTATGTTATGTGATAGTAATTTACCAGGGAACTTTTGGACTGAGGCAGTTGCAAAAGCTTGCTGTATTAATAATAGAATTTCAATTAGACCTTTAACTCATAAAACCCCATATGAACTTTTGTATAACAAGAAACCAAAAGTATCATATTTTAAAATATTTGGAAGTAAATGTTTTATACTAAACACAAAAGATAATTTAGATAAGTTTGATTCGAAATCCGATAAAGGAAAATTTATTGGATATTCAGATAGAAGTAAGGTATATAGAGTTTTCAATACTCGAACCAATACCAAAGAAGAAACTCTAAATGTATCTTTTGACAAAAACTATAAAAGTATAATTCAATATAGTGAATATGATTGTGAAAATGAGATTAATGAAATAAATCATGAAGATAATCAACCAAATAAAAGAATTAGATTACTTAGAGATCGTCCTGTAGAAAATATTTTAGGAGATATTGAATTCGTTGTTAGATACCGTAATCAATTAAATAATATGAGTAATACGGTTTTTATTTCAACTATTGAACCTAAAAATCCAAAGGAAGCATCTTTCGAAGGCTTTTATTTCAATTATTGAACCTAAAAATCCAAAGGAAGCATCTTCCGATGATTCATGGATATTTGCTATGCAAGAAGAATTGAATCAGTTTATTAGAAATGATGTATGGGAACTTGTTCCTAGACCCGACGGTAAGACTATAATAGGAACCAAATGGATCTATAAAAATAAAATGAACGAACACGGTGAGGTAGTAAGAAATAAGGTACGACTAGTAGCACAAGGTATTACTCAAGAAGAAGGAATTGATTACGATGAAACTTTTGCTTCTGTAGCAAGATTAGAAGCTATTAGGATATCACTAGCTTTTGCAAACCATAATAATTTTACATTATATCAAATGGATGTCAAAAGTGCTTTTATAAATGGATTTTTTAAAGAAGATGTTTATGTAGAGCAACCACCTATATTTGAAGATGAAAAATTACCAAATCATGTATATAAGTTAAAGAAAGCATTATACGGATTGAGACAGGCTCCCAGGGCTTGGTATGATAGATTAAGAAATTATCTATTACAAACAAGTTTGAAATAGGAAAATTAGATAACACTTTGTTTATTAAGAAAAGTAATAAAAATATTAAATTAGTACAAATATATGTTGGTATATAATTTCTGGGTCGAAAAACGATAAGATGAATAAAGAATTTTAAGATATTATGAATAAAGAATTTGAAATGAGTCATATAGGAGAACTATCATTCTTTTTAGGATTACAAAATCGTCAATTAAAAAATGGAATATTTATTAATCAAGATGAATACACATGAGATCTAATCAATAAATATAATCTAACGACAACAAATGGGAGACCAACATCTATGTCAACTAATATAGCTTTAAGTAAAGATGATAAATCAAAAGACATTGACCAGAAACTATATAGTGGAATAAGATCACTATTGTATATAACAGCTAGTAGACCAGATATAATGCATTGTGTATGTCTTTGTACAAGATATCAATCACAACCTAAGGAAACACAATTAAAAGCCATAAAACATATTCTAAGGTATGTAAAGCATACATCAGATTTCGATGTTTTACCCTAAGGATTCATTCAAATTAGTTTCGTACTGTGACGCTAACTATGCGGGATGTAAATCCGTTCGTAAAAGTACTAGTGGAACATCCACTTCTTAGGACATTCACTAGTCTCGTGGTTCAATAAAAAGCAAAATAATGTATCTTTCTCAACAACTAAAGCATAATATATCTCTGCTGCTTTGGCTTGTTCATAAGATATATATGTAGCAAACTTTAAATGATTTTTGTTTAAATATAAATAAATCACCAACATACTGTGATAATACAAGTACTATAAATAATTCTAAAAATCCAACTCATCATTCTTGAACTAAACATATCGATGTGAGACATCATTTTCTAAGAGATAACGTAAGTAAAGAAAAGATTTCACTTGAATTTATAGAAACTGATAAACAAATAGCAGATATATTAACAAAACCATTAAACATAGCAACTTTCACTAAGTTTAGGAGATAATTAGGCATATGTTCATCAAGTGAGTTAGAATAATTAATATTATATGTATATAAATAACATAAGAAATTAGAAAAATAAAATTTAAAACTAAAGTATGTCGACATAAATTTTTTTATATGTCGATATATAACTGCCAGAATTTCAAATTTAATTCCCACCAATAGTTAATTATTTTAATTATTTAAAACTTTTACTTCGACTTTTCTTCTTCTTTTTCATTTCTCTTCTATGTAGAACTCTAAATTAAAAAATACAACGGCGTCCATTAATCTAAACACCCAAATCAACTCCGATCCACATGTTGGGCCATCTGAGAGTCCTTTTCAACGATCTATGCTATCTTCGATTATCACAATCGAATAAAAGATGGAATTTGTTCTGCAAATGATGGCTAAAATACAAGGACACCAGATTAAAATGAATCAAGAGAAAAACAGGCAAGGGAAAATAGTAAGGGGTCTACTTAAATACATAATGGATAATCGGGCTAATCCGATCATCATTGATGAGGATAATCAAGCCATGGAGGAGAAGGAAGAACCAGGGGAAGAATTGGAAGAGGAAGAAGAAATGATGGATGAGGAAGAACAACTAAAGACTCAACCAACGATTACAAAAGAAGACGATAAGGTTGTATGTGGAGGAGAGGTCTTATTCGACCAAAATGGGAATGTGATTGAAAAGAATGGAGAATTTTGTCTCCATTATCCAAATTGTCCAATTCACAAATCTCCCATTGTCAAAAATAATTAGTGTTTAAGGTTTTCTTTGATTTTCATTTTGTTGCGCTCTTACGATGTATCGTACTTGTATAAATTCGTGTGTTCGTTCAAACTCAAGTTTAATAATATTATCATTTATGTTTATAATCAGTTATAATTCTATAAACATAAAATAATATAAGAATATGTTACTTAGAGGGAGTATTTTTACATTAAATTAGTTATAGATTAAGGGGAATATCATAATTAGGTTAGTGACTTAAGTTCTATTTAAACAGTTATATAATTTAGGGGGAGTACTTTTAGAATTTCTTTTTGATAATGCCAAAGGGGGAGAAATTATAAAATCTAGATATAGTGGAATTCATACAGATAGGGGGAGTATTTGAAGGGTCATCATCAACAGCCATGAATAAGTATGATATTTTATAAACTAAGGTTGTCATCATCAAAAAGGGGGAGATTGTTGGAGAATGGAGTTTCGATGACAACAACCTTATTTCAATATTAATTGATTATAAAATATATACTAACACATTTGTATAGAATATATATATACACACACATATGTAGGATTTATATACAGGAAATATTACTGAAGATTGTACAGTTTAAAGATATTCGAGATTCAGAGTTCAGAGAAATTTCAAGACTCATGAGTATTCAAGATTTCAAGAGTTCAAGACTAATATAGTAATAGGGTCAAGATCATGTAAGACTTTAAATAGCACTCCAGGTTCAAAATCAAATTCTAATTTTCAAATTCTATCTTCAATCCTCTCTATTTTATTTTCTCTCTATTTTATTTTCTATCCTATCTATTTTCCTTTCTTACTTTATGTTTGTTTTCAAAACTCAAGTTTTATAAGTTTTATATATTTATACTTTTATACACTCTATATTTGTATAGTTTTAGTTCTATAATTTTATAAGTATGTTTATAAGGTTTATATTTATGTTTTAATATGATTTTCTACTATATAATATTATTTATAACACTATTTTTTAATTCAAGAATTTCCAGAATTATATTTTTATCAAAACACTTGAAAAGTTCTCAAAAATTAATTTTACACTATATGTATGTCGAAATATAAAAAACTCTATGTCGACATATAACTGTCATTTTTTCAATTTTGAAAGGAAGTGTCTTTTCACTAATTGTGACGGTTCTGAAGCGTGGCATCCTTTCATACACTATAGAAAGGGATTGAATTCGAATTTTTAATCATCTCTTCTTCTCTAACTTCACTCTCTTCCATTACACCATTATTCTTAATCATTTTTATGATTTCTACACTTATACTCTGCTGAATTCAATTCCATTTTGATCAAACGTCTTTTGTTCTCACTCTCTACTCATTACTCTATGAATCAAGTGCTATTGAAGAGTTATAGGGTTTTTTGTAATTGTTTGGGTCGAGTAAAGGAATTCATGGTATCCCTGGAAATCAAGGACGGGTAATCGATGGTATCCCTTGTAGCCGTGAAATCAAGGGTGGTATACTTGATCAAGTGTGTAGGTGGTAATGGTGGTTTCCCTTGTAATCGTGAAATCTAGGAGGGTTGTAATTGGATTTCGATATAGTAATGAAACTCTGCGCAATCCAGCGTTGCGTAGGCCCAGATGTAGGAGCAATTCTAAATTAGTATAAAATCCGGTGAGTTCTTTCCCTTTCTGCACTTTACTTTTTTTTATCTTTGCATTTGTGTTTGATTCCATGTTTGTGGTTGTTTCTGTGGTGTATGATTCATAAAGTTTATCACATAAGTTATAGAATTTGATTAAATTCTAAAAAACACTATTCACCCCCTCTAGTGTTTGTTTTGCCTTAACAATCCTTCATATAATCTCTAACAATCATTTCAAATCATTTATTATGATTTAACATAATTTTTTCCTATTTTTATTAATTCAAAAATAACTCGTTTTATACAAATCCAGTTTTTGGTCTTAAACTGTAAAATCTGTATTTTTCTAGAAATATGATTTTGACTTATCTCACAATCTGATTATTGAATCTTTACATTCTTATATTCATTAGAAAAATCTTATAATTTCGGACCCAACACTTTCAGTTTTAGGAGAATCCGACGGTCGGATCTCCCGGTAATCAGTTTGAAGTTAATGGTCGACATTCGTCGAACCAAACTTTGATTATAATTAGATATCGAATCAAATCCATCTAAAAATAGTTAATTAAATATTTAAAAAAACTCCAAAAAATCATATTAAACATCAAACAACATCCAATCCACATACAAAGTTGGAATACGCCGTATAAGCCTTAAATCTATAACGAATATACAGGTTTGTCAATCAACAGATTAACCGCAAACTCAATAAATGGGTGTACATATTAATTAATTAACATTCCAATACCCAAGTAAAATTCATATTAACATTCATTAACCAGTAATTTGTGAGTTACTTCATCAAGACCTTTTAAGTTTCAAACTGTTTTCAAATCAACACTGTTTCTGTTAAGTGTCATATACCCAAACAAATAAACATATATCAGGTAAAAATGTTATTGTTATTGTTATCATACTACACACCATTTAACATCATAATGAAGTTATATAATTAACCACAAATCATTATATAATCATATAAATTCACTAACTATAATTAATATTAAACTAGCCCTTTTAAGTTTCGGTTTCTCACCGTGAGTTCCACTCCGTCAATCTTTTACATGGATGGACTATGAACACTCGCACATGACTACAATACTCGCCTGGTATGTACAAATTTTTTTGAAAGCATAACATACTTTGTTTTTTAGGCTATGGGTTCCTTAAACTCGTCACACACACACACTCAGTTGCAGATTTAAGAATACCGGGCAAACGGGAGAGGAGGCGGGGATTATGGTGGTTTGGGCTTTCAGTGGGGCCCATGTTTTTGGCTGTGCAGGTGCTAGAGGGGGGTTAGGCGCAGGTATGGGGGCTGGTTGTGGGGTGTAGAGGCAAGGAGGTGTGTGGATTTGGGTTTTTATGGGGTGTTATTTGCAAATTTGTTTTCAAAATTGGATTTTTGGAAGCTAGAAGGATATGAGAGTTTACGGCAAGGGGGAAGGATGAGTAAGGGGGATGGGCAGGCGGGGTGGGTGCTGGGGGAGAGGCGGAAGTCAGGTGGATGCGGGTGGGGTTGCGGCGGCTAGGGATTTGGCAAGGAGGAAGAGAAGGAAATTTAAGGAGAAAATGAGAAAGGAAAAGAAGAAAGGAAAGGGAAGTAGTTTTATGAAAAAGGGGTTCACGCAGATTGTTGATGTGTCGACGGAGTAGGCAAGGAGAAGAAAAAAATTAGGGGCCTTGATCACTAGACACCTCGTTTTGCCTTTTTAAGCTGAAGGCATTTGTTTAAACGTTGAAGAGTTTTAGTTCGACGTCGCATCTTCTGCTCGCACGACCACACGTTAATTCCGTTTATCACAAAATTTTGGATTCTAACATAAAGCGTAATTCCGGATCCAACGTAATAGGTCTCGTTGAATTTAGAGTTCATTTGACCATCCATTTTATTTTTGTTGTGTTTTCAATCAATTTTGATCAATTGACTCGGTATGCGTTTATTTCTTGCACGCTCACACACTAAGTCCAAAAATTATGAAATTTGGAATTTTACCATTTTTCGACATTATGGATCCGATAAAATTAGTTTTGTCAAATTTTGAGATCTTTTGGAAAATTTTCCTTTGTAAAGAAATGGAAGTAGTATTAATCATCGAATTTTGAAAATTGACTATAAATCCTTGTAAAATTAATTTAAAAATCAAATTTTAAATTAATTCCAAAATTTAGGGTCATTACAATGGATTGGACCAAGTCTAGATCATTAAACATAACATGATCAAGTTCTAGCGTGCCGATTGTTCAATAGTTTCTTTGCTTTCATCTAATGATCCTAAGAGGAAAGAATTTTGATGTCATTACATGCATCTGATCCATTATCATTTTTTCGATCGATAACATGTAAATTTTGAAGAAGGTAAAGAAACAGATAGTTTTTCTAGTGCATGTAAGTTATCTACAAGAGTGGATCCATTTGCAAAGTTTAGGACTTATTGGATCCATTCACTTAGATAAAATGTTGCACTTACCCTGATAAGCGCTTGGAATTCAGTTTGCTCACGCTCGTCGGTATCCTTAGAATTTCAATTGTTTCTTGTATGAGTCAACACTTAGGAACAAAAGCACACTTGGCTGCTATGAATGTAGATTTATTGTGTAGAATGACTTCGTGATGCTCTCCTCACCTTAAGTGTCGAAAGGAGAGTTTTTCTCCTTTGTGGTAGAGTCCTCCATTGTTATCTCATGTTCCAAGTCAACAAGCTATCATTCGGTAGGCCAATTGTTGACCTGTCACGCCCCCTCTAAGGGTCATCTTGATTCACCAAAGTGATATCTTACAGTAGTCACTACAAGGATGATCAAGGGAATTTGTTTGTAATTTGGTAATCTAATGGAGGATGTGGAGCTGCCATCGAACAACAAATATACTAATAGATTGTCATCTAGTTGGACAACTTGTAATTGTTTTATTTGTTCTAATGGTGTGGCGCCTCCGTTTAATCCATTTTAACAAATGAATCTTCATGAGATGGGCATCAGTCTAATTTAATTGTATCCCAACAGTTATACCATCTTAACATTCCTCTATATGCTCTTTATTTGGATCTTTAGATGTTCGTCGTCCTTCAACGAGCTAAGATACTTTCTATTGTTCAAGTGGATGTAGGATTACCCCTTATTTGTCTTTTTAGAGGTTCAAAGGAGCTAAAATATTATACCGAGCCTATCCAACAAGCTATCATAAATCAAGAATCAATTCTTCTTCATTTGATGCAGTGAAGGCTTTAATAGGTTATAGACAACCAAGTAAATGTCATAACGTTATCTTTTCTTTGAATTAAGCATTCAGATTCCTGGACGCGTATTATGTTTTCTGTGGTTTTACATTCTTCGAATAGTGGCAACGTGCCTTAACCCATTGTCACGTCATAAAAGCAGTTCCATCATGGGATAGGTGTCCTTTGTGATAGACAAGAATCTCCATTGATGCGGATTATTGGATCCTGATAGATCAGTTGTTCCTCGTAAAGTCTCCAGCCCTTCCCGCTTGAGAGTTAAGACTCGCTTTGCCTCTGTGTCTGTAACAACCCGTATTTTCAATAACCTGTAATAACATAAATCGAGGCAGAATTTAATTCTAAAATGGGAATCAAGGGAAACGGGCTATGCCATTGTGTTCGTCTCGGAAAAATACGCGAAATAGAGTCCGAGTTTTCGAAAATCGGAGTCCGTATGACCAAGATATGGCCTCGCGAAGTTTCACGAAAATTCCCAAATTAAAGTATACTTAATTAAGTGAAATGGGTTGTGTAGATATATATATATATATATATATATATATTGATATATATATATATATATATATATATAATTGAAAATTTAATAAATAAATATGCAAAAATGCTCAAAACAGCGAATTGGGAGAGGGGAATAACCGAACCGGCCGATTTTTGAAGTCGACCCGAGCCCGCTGGGTCGACTAGGGGTTAATCCAGGGTGTTTGGCTGTCAACCCGTGGGCCGATTCGCTCAAGTGCAGATTTTGCATTTGAATGGTTCTCATGGTCCATCTTTAATCTAAAGGCCCTAGATGGTTCCTACACTTGACTTCTTCCCCAAGACATGCTTTGATGGCTTGGATTGAATCTAGGGTTAATCCTATGGCCTAAAACACTTGCCTAATCTATAAATAAGACCCTAACCTACCCTAATTCATTCATAATTAAACCTAGTGACTAAACTATGGCAAAATGCTAGCTCTCATGGCCTCCACTAATTTTATGAAGAGGGTTGCATACTAATCACTCTCTAATCAACTTCTAATCCCTTCTTAGCATCTTAATCTTCTTCATTTGGTGTTCAAAGTTGCTAGTTGTGAGTTTCTATCACTTTGATGATCTTTTGGTAAACTAATTAGATGAGATGTGATGAGATTTATGGTTTTGTATGTGGGTTAATGAGCTTTGAATCATATGATATGATGTTAGCATTAATCTTATGTTTATGCATGTTGAGTATGTAAGCTTATGCAAGTTTAATATGATGTATGTTATGTTTGCATGATGCTAAATATGCAAGTTGTGGGCTATGTAATCATATGCATGTTATGCAAGTTCATGGTAATATGCTATGCAAGTTACATGTTTGTTAATATGCAAGTTACATGTTTGTTAATATGCAAGTTACATGTTTGTTAATATGCAAGTTACATGTTTGTTAATATGCAAGTTACATGTATGTAAATATGCAAGTTACATGTTTCTTTATATGCAAGTTACATGTTTGTTAATATGCGAGTTACATGTATGTAAATATGCAAGTTACATGTTTATTAATATGCAAGTTCATGATGACACATTATGCAAGTCTATAAGCTAATATGCAAGTTTGTTATGCAAAATGAATATGTAAGTTATGTGACATATTATATGCAAGTTATGTGACATGTTATGCAAGTTCATATGCAAGTTATGTGTTTGTTAATATGCAAGATGGCACCTTTGAAACATGTTCATTCATATGCAAGTTGACACCTTTTATATGTGTTATATCATGAACGAAATTACGTGGGAACGATGGGGTAATTAAATGCATAAGTTAATAAGATTGTGTGAAATTAATATAATTATGCATAACACAAAATAAATAAACATAGTATGGGAATTTGCCTATTTGGTTAGGTGTACCCATACTATGTGTTGGGAATTTACCTATTGAGTTAGGTCTACCCCATGGGAATTTACCTATTAAGTTAGGTCTACCCATGTTAAGAAAACTTGATTAATTAGGGATAATTAATATAAAATTATGAGGGTGATTAATTAGGTGTAATTAATTGACTAAGACACGAGGTTGGACTCAGTTGTAGCGTAAAACTGCCCGGACCCAACCGGCTTAACCAGTTGCTACAAATGTTAGCCCAATGTGAGAGGTCTTAGGCACAAACTAAATACGTAATTAATGTAAAGACACGAGGTTAGACTCTGTTATGACATAAGGCTGCCCGGACCCAACCGGCTTAACCAGCGGTCATAAAAGACAGTCTAATGTGAGAGGTCTTTACAAAGGTTACGTTCTTAATTAATTAATTAAGAAACACTTAACCACATTAGCATGTAGAGGGACATGAGGGGTTAAGTGGGTGCCTCGGGTGGCATGAGAAAATCTAGTGGTTGCCTTGGGTGGCAATAGAAAATACGATTAGAATACTTAACCAAAATAGAACATGTAATTAAAACATGATTAAAGGGTTAAGTGGGATATACTAGAAAAAGGGACAAGCTTAGGTGGGTAGCTTGTGGAGGCCCATTTCAACCAGTAACCCATACGTATCTTTGTGGGCTCGACCCATGTCGAGGACGGGACACGCATACTGGGCTTGACTGTAAGAGGCAAACGGGTTAGCGGTGGCAACGCAAGTCCAACGGGCTTCATATGCGTGAGTGGGCCCGGGCTGGTAGGTAAGCCGTTGTTGCATCGAGTAGATATAAGCCGTGCACCTTTAGTTTCATCAGGTTGCCACATTGGGGAATGATACATCCCACGGTGGGGCCAGCACGGGTATCTACGTTAGGGAGCCGATCGAATGGGAAGTAGTGTGTACACCTAGTGGATTGTAGGGCCCCGTGGCGCCTACTTGGTCACCTAGGGGTACGCAGGTACTAATTAGTAAATTTTATAAGTCCTTGGGTGGGATCAACCTTTAAGTTAGGAACGACTGGTGTGGTGCAGTTTAGTAATTTACCTTAGGGAGGGTAGATGCGTCTTTATCCTTTATCTTCGTTTAGTTGACTGCTTAGGGTAGCCATTCATCCCTATATGTTACCGTATATCAGTTTATGTCTTCTCTGGTTACTTTAACGATTGTATTGTTAAAGTTATAGGACTCGCTCAGACTTATGTCTGACCCTGTTGTTTTTATCTTTTTCCCAACCCTCAGGTCCTACGGTGGATCCTAGCAGTAGTGGAGCTTGATCGGATTGCTGTTCCAGTCTTTAGGAGCTTGGATAGATGTAAAGCTCCAGTTATCCAGTTATCTTTTCTTTTGTTTGGCTATTGTATGAGAGTGGGATTATGTACTTCTTTATTTTGATGGATATTGTACTTGACCTTTATTGTGGTTTTATGATGTAACCAGACATGTTTTACTTCCGCTGTTATGAGATGATGTTTTAAAATTTCAAGTACCATTTATATCTGTCTTGTTGTAATTTTTCTGTTCTATATTCACTAAAATACTCCACCGATGCTATGGCATTCCCTTAGTGAGTGATCATAGCGGGAGTGGGGTGTTACACGTGGTATCAGAGCTTAAGGTTACCAGAACAGATAAAATTTTTGAGAAAAACTACTTTCTAAGAGTATTTTCGAAGAAAGTATTTTTAAAAGCATGTCTTCTAAGAGAAAAAGTTTTTGAAAAAGAAAAGCATAATCCCCAATAGCCATATCTTTATCTTTCGGAATCTCCTTTTTGAATCTTTCCTCTTTCGTTTCAGCATGGCTGAAGATCTTAACATCCCGGAGGGTTTAGTTATACCACTATGGTATAGGAGGTTGCAAGAGGCTAGGGCCGCGGCTGCGGGTCCGGCCAATGCTACTACACCAGAGACAACCGCTCCTCCTCCTCAGCCTAGAGTGGATAATTTTGCTAAGGTTTGCAAGGAGTTCAAGGCTATAGGAGGAAAACCTTTTCTTGGTTCAGAGACTTTCGTAGAGGCTAGAGATTGGCTTAAGGAAGTGGAAGAGTTGCTAGATATCTTTGAAGTGGAAGAGGGAAAGAAAGTCAAGTTGGCGGCTTGGTTAATGAAGGGAGAGGCCTCATTCTGGTGGGAGGTCACTAATGGAGAACACCCTGTTGACTCTTGGGCAGATTTTAAGCAAAGGTTTGGGGCTAAGTTTCTCTCAAGGGCGGAAGAGAATCTGTTTATGGAGAAGTTCTTGAATTTGAAGCAAGGGAATCTCACGGTGAAAGAATATGTCAACAAATTCAATCAATTAGCAAGGTTTGGCATAGAGTTGGTGAATACACCGGAGAAGAAGGCTTTGAGGTTCGTTAGAGGCTTGAACGAACCATTGCAAGGAATAGCTATGACTCACATTCCTATGGGGGCCACTTTTGAGAAGCTTGTCTACATGGCACTTATGCATGAGGATGATAAGAATTCTAAGGCACCAGAGAAAAAGGGGGATCAGAAGAAACCGCAACAGCAACAACAAGGCAAGGGCGGAAAAGGCAATGGTGACAAAAAGAAGACGAAGAAGAAGTGCTTCAATTGTGGAACACCAGGACACCTCAGTAAGGATTGTCGCAAAAAGAAGAAGACCGGTTGCTTTCATTGTGGTGAAGCAGGGCATCTTGTGAAAAACTGCCCAAAGAAGGGGCAGAAGACGGGGTCTACCTCAGGAGGCCAGGTGCAAGCTCTTATAGCACCACCTCAGTCAGGGGGGCAAGTTCAGGTTCTCTCAGTTCCACCGATTCAGCAGAGAGGTAGAACTATTTCCGTTGAAAGTCTGGTTTTTCTGTTTGATCATCCAGTTCGTACTTTGTTTGACTCTGGCGCATCGCATTCTTTTATCTCATCATCGTTAGTTGAGTCACTGCACTTAGACACCAGTCTAGTTGATGATCCCTTGGTTGTCTCAAACCCAATTGGGGGCTCCATATATCTGTCTATGATATGTTTGGGTTTGAAGATTTCTATACTTAGCGTTGAGTTTAGATGTGATGCTTTTGTATTGGGCTTCACGGGCTATGGGTTGATCTTGGGCATGGACTGGTTATCCAGTAATGGTGCCGTTCTTGATTGCGAAAGGAGAGTTGTCAGGCTCATGACCCGCTTGGGTAACACTCTCGAGATCTCTTGCAATCCCATGGAATCTGTTTTGCTAAGTTATCTTGAATCGCTCGATGCTTCGGTCGAAAGTTTGTGTTCTGTCAGAGTAGTCCGGGAATATCCGGATGTGTTTGAAGAAGTAAAGGGTTTGCCTCCGAAGCGGGAGATAGATTTCCGAATTTATTTGGTGGATAATGCCAAACCAGTGTCTTTGCCAGTACGCCACATGGCTCCTCGTGAGAGAAGAGAACTTCATAAGCAAGTAGGGGAGTTGCTTGAGAAGGGGTTCATAAGGCGAAGTATATCGGAGTGGGGAGCTCCAGTAGTGTTTGCCACGAAGGCGGATGGGTCCCTCAGACTTTGTGTGGATTATAGGGAACTTAATAAGCTCACGAAGAAGAATAGACACCCATTACCGAGGATAGATGATCTCTTTGATCAGTTGGTTGGCGCGTCAGTATTTTCGCAGATGGACTTAGCTACAGGGTTTCATCAGTTAAGAGTGGCGGAGGACAGTATAGAGAAGACTGCTTTCCGGACTCCGGATGGTTTTTATGAGTGGCTAGTGATGCCATTTGGGTTGACAAACGCCCCCGCATACTTTGTTGATCTCATGAGTAGAGTGTTCAGAGAGTATCTGAATAAGTTTGTAGTAGTTTTTGTGGATGACATCTTGGTCTTTTCCAAGAATGAAGAAGAGCATGCCTTACATCTCAAGGAAGTGTTGGAGACTCTTCGAGCGCATAGTCTTAAAGCTAAATTCTCTAAATGCCATTTTTGGAGAAGAGAAGTGCGATTCTTAGGGCATGTGGTCTCTAAGGAAGGGATAGCTGTGGATCCCGCAAAGATAGTATCTATCCAGGATTGGAAAGTTCCTAGAAATGCTACCGAGGTAAGAAGTTTCTTGGGGTTGGCAGGATATTATAGGAAGTTCATCAAAGACTTCGCGAAGATATCAGCCCCATTAACCCGCTTGACGAAGAAGAATCTGGTTTTCTCATGGGATGTAGATTGTGATGATGCTTTCCGACGGTTAAAGAGAGCTTTGACCACCGCTCCAGTTTTAGTGCTTCCAGATGGGAGTAAGCCGTTTGTTGTTTATACCGATGCTTGTGGAACAGGATTAGGCGCAGTCTTGATGCAGGAGGGAAGGGTAATAGCCTATGGAGGGAGACAATTGAGAGTGCATGAGAAGAATTACCCTACCCATGATCTAGAGTTGGCCGCGATTGTTTTCGCACTTAAGTCTTGGCGCCATTATCTTCTTGGTGAGAGATTCGAGTTGTTCACCGACCATAAATCATTGAAGTACTTATTCTCTCAGAAGGATTTAAACTTAAGACAGCAAAGGTGGATGGAGTTCTTAGCATCCTATGATTTCGAGATAGCGTATACCCCTGGTAAGGGTAACGTGGTGGCAGACGCCTTAAGTAGAAAAAGGCTATCTTTGAGTCCATTGTTCGTGGAACGACGAAGCTTGGAGTTTCTTTCTTTGTTTGACTTCAGACCTTCTGTTGATTTTGTACCTGGTTTGTTGGCATCCTTGGAGGTTAGACCTACTCTTTTGAGACGGATTGGCGAGGCTCAGCGAGACGACCCACAGTTGGTTGTGTTGGTAGAGAAGCTTATAAGAGGGGAGTCGTCCAGCCATTTGGGTAGATACACCATAGATGATAAGGGATGGTTGCATAGAGACGGTAGACTTTGTGTACCGCAAGATGAGGGTTTGAAGAAGGCTATTTTGGATGATGCACATCGTTCAAGAATGACTATTCATCCCGGTGGAGACAAAATGTACCAAGACATGAAGAGAGTTTTCTTTTGGGCCGGTATGAAGAAAGATGTGGCCGAGTATGTGGCTAGATGCTTAGTGTGCCAACAAGTTAAAGTGGAGCAAAGGAAACCCGGTGGGTTGCTACACCCATTGGAAGTTCCACAGTGGAAGTGGGATAGTGTCTCGATGGATTTCATCGACGGGTTACCGAGATCGAGGAAGGGCAATACGGGAATTTGGGTTGTGGTAGACAGACTTACAAAGAGTGCCCATTTTATACCCGTAAAGAGTAAGAGGACCGCTCCATGGCTTGCTTCAGTCTATGTTAGAGAGATTGTTAGATTGCATGGCGTACCATCCAGCATTGTGAGTGATCGAGATCCTATTTTCACTAGTGAGTTTTGGAGAAGTTTGCAAGAGGCGGTAGGGACTCAGTTGTGTTTGAGCACCGCATATCATCCTCAGACGGACGGTCAGACCGAGAGGGTGAACCGTATCTTAGAAGATCTTTTGAGGCTTTGTATCTTGGATTTTGGAGGTACATGGGAAGAACATCTTCCTTTGGTGGAGTTCGCATATAATAACAGCTTTCAGTCCAGTATTGGTATGGCTCCTTTCGAAGCTCTTTATGGAAGGCCTTGTCGATCTCCTACATGTTGGTGGGAATCTACGGATAAGATCTTGCTTGGGCCGGATATGGTTAGAGAGACTTCAGAGAAGATTGATTTAATTCGAAAAAGGATGAAAGCAGCGCAAGATAGACAGAAATCTTATGCGGATCGGAGAAGGACGGATCTTGAGTTTGAGGTTGGGGACATGGTTTTTGTCAAAGTATCTCCATTGAGAAATGTTGTTCGCTTTGGGTCCGTAGGGAAGTTAGCACCGAGATTTGTTGGGCCGTTTCCTATTAAGGAAAGGATTGGACGGATGGCATATAGGGTGGAGTTGCCCGACAGACTTAGTGGTGTTCATGATGTATTCCATGTATCACATTTGAGGAAGTGCTTACATGAGACCGCGGAGGTGGTAGAGTCGAGCTTGCTTAGAGATGTAGAGGTAGAGCGTGATGCGACGATTCGACGAGCTCCTACTCGCATCCTTGGGTCAGAAACTAGGAAGTTGAGGAACAGAGAAGTTCAGCTAGTTAAAGTGCAATGGGGAGATGACGAAAGCAATGCTACTTGGGAGACGGAAGCAAAGATGCGTTCTTTGTATCCATTTCTTTTTGAGAGTATGTCTTTTAACTTCTCCTTTATTGCTTGTCTAGTACTTATCTTATCTTTAGTATATCCTCTCGCTAATACCTATGACCTTTAGATAGGGTAAAACCTATGGTTGAGACATGTGTTTGAAACATGTTATGGTTGATGGATGCATATGGATGCAATTGTTTGCTAGTGGTTGCTCGTGGATGCATATACACACACATTAGGCACTAGATCGGCTCAGTCACTTCATGTTGCATATTGCATAAATGGATGTGGTAGTTAGATTGATGGATGTATCATGGCTGTGTTATCATATGGATGATGCATTTTTGTGTATGGTTGTGCACGCATGTAGAAATTTGTATGTGTCAATAGGGTTTCGCATACATATTGGATGCATGGCACTATCATGGTTTGCATTAAGGAGGTTTACTGTATCAGTAACCGCCTGATTTTCGCATTAGGTAAGTACATATACACACACTTTTGCATATATCCATCCAGCATTTAGAATCTTGTAAGGACAATGATTGCTCGTGGATGATGCTTTGAGTAGATGGATGATTGGATGGTAGGATACGTTCTTCCTAACTTGAAGATTTCGGGGACGAAATCCTTTAAGGAGGGGAGAATGTAACAACCCGTATTTTCAATAACCTGTAATAACATAAATCGAGGCAGAATTTAATTCTAAAATGGGAATCAAGGGAAACGGGCTATGCCATTGTGTTCGTCTCGGAAAAATACGCGAAATAGAGTCCGAGTTTTCGAAAATCGGAGTCCGTATGACCAAGATATGGCCTCGCGAAGTTTCACGAAAATTCCCAAATTAAAGTATACTTAATTAAGTGAAATGGGTTGTGTAGATATATATATATATATATATATATATATATTGATATATATATATATATATAATTGAAAATTTAATAAATAAATATGCAAAAATGCTCAAAACAGCGAATTGGGAGAGGGGAATAACCGAACCGGCCGATTTTTGAAGTCGACCCGAGCCCGCTGGGTCGACTAGGGGTTAATCCAGGGTGTTTGGCTGTCAACCCGTGGGCCGATTCGCTCAAGTGCAGATTTTGCATTTGAATGGTTCTCATGGTCCATCTTTAATCTAAAGGCCCTAGATGGTTCCTACACTTGACTTCTTCCCCAAGACATGCTTTGATGGCTTGGATTGAATCTAGGGTTAATCCTATGGCCTAAAACACTTGCCTAATCTATAAATAAGACCCTAACCTACCCTAATTCATTCATAATTAAACCTAGTGACTAAACTATGGCAAAATGCTAGCTCTCATGGCCTCCACTAATTTTATGAAGAGGGTTGCATACTAATCACTCTCTAATCAACTTCTAATCCCTTCTTAGCATCTTAATCTTCTTCATTTGGTGTTCAAAGTTGCTAGTTGTGAGTTTCTATCACTTTGATGATCTTTTGGTAAACTAATTAGATGAGATGTGATGAGATTTATGGTTTTGTATGTGGGTTAATGAGCTTTGAATCATATGATATGATGTTAGCATTAATCTTATGTTTATGCATGTTGAGTATGTAAGCTTATGCAAGTTTAATATGATGTATGTTATGTTTGCATGATGCTAAATATGCAAGTTGTGGGCTATGTAATCATATGCATGTTATGCAAGTTCATGGTAATATGCTATGCAAGTTACATGTTTGTTAATATGCAAGTTACATGTTTGTTAATATGCAAGTTACATGTTTGTTAATATGCAAGTTACATGTTTGTTAATATGCAAGTTACATGTATGTAAATATGCAAGTTACATGTTTCTTTATATGCAAGTTACATGTTTGTTAATATGCGAGTTACATGTATGTAAATATGCAAGTTACATGTTTATTAATATGCAAGTTCATGATGACACATTATGCAAGTCTATAAGCTAATATGCAAGTTTGTTATGCAAAATGAATATGTAAGTTATGTGACATATTATATGCAAGTTATGTGACATGTTATGCAAGTTCATATGCAAGTTATGTGTTTGTTAATATGCAAGATGGCACCTTTGAAACATGTTCATTCATATGCAAGTTGACACCTTTTATATGTGTTATATCATGAACGAAATTACGTGGGAACGATGGGGTAATTAAATGCATAAGTTAATAAGATTGTGTGAAATTAATATAATTATGCATAACACAAAATAAATAAACATAGTATGGGAATTTGCCTATTTGGTTAGGTGTACCCATACTATGTGTTGGGAATTTACCTATTGAGTTAGGTCTACCCCATGGGAATTTACCTATTAAGTTAGGTCTACCCATGTTAAGAAAACTTGATTAATTAGGGATAATTAATATAAAATTATGAGGGTGATTAATTAGGTGTAATTAATTGACTAAGACACGAGGTTGGACTCAGTTGTAGCGTAAAACTGCCCGGACCCAACCGGCTTAACCAGTTGCTACAAATGTTAGCCCAATGTGAGAGGTCTTAGGCACAAACTAAATACGTAATTAATGTAAAGACACGAGGTTAGACTCTGTTATGACATAAGGCTGCCCGGACCCAACCGGCTTAACCAGCGGTCATAAAAGACAGTCTAATGTGAGAGGTCTTTACAAAGGTTACGTTCTTAATTAATTAATTAAGAAACACTTAACCACATTAGCATGTAGAGGGACATGAGGGGTTAAGTGGGTGCCTCGGGTGGCATGAGAAAATCTAGTGGTTGCCTTGGGTGGCAATAGAAAATACGATTAGAATACTTAACCAAAATAGAACATGTAATTAAAACATGATTAAAGGGTTAAGTGGGATATACTAGAAAAAGGGACAAGCTTAGGTGGGTAGCTTGTGGAGGCCCATTTCAACCAGTAACCCATACGTATCTTTGTGGGCTCGACCCATGTCGAGGACGGGACACGCATACTGGGCTTGACTGTAAGAGGCAAACGGGTTAGCGGTGGCAACGCAAGTCCAACGGGCTTCATATGCGTGAGTGGGCCCGGGCTGGTAGGTAAGCCGTTGTTGCATCGAGTAGATATAAGCCGTGCACCTTTAGTTTCATCAGGTTGCCACATTGGGGAATGATACATCCCACGGTGGGGCCAGCACGGGTATCTACGTTAGGGAGCCGATCGAATGGGAAGTAGTGTGTACACCTAGTGGATTGTAGGGCCCCGTGGCGCCTACTTGGTCACCTAGGGGTACGCAGGTACTAATTAGTAAATTTTATAAGTCCTTGGGTGGGATCAACCTTTAAGTTAGGAACGACTGGTGTGGTGCAGTTTAGTAATTTACCTTAGGGAGGGTAGATGCGTCTTTATCCTTTATCTTCGTTTAGTTGACTGCTTAGGGTAGCCATTCATCCCTATATGTTACCGTATATCAGTTTATGTCTTCTCTGGTTACTTTAACGATTGTATTGTTAAAGTTATAGGACTCGCTCAGACTTATGTCTGACCCTGTTGTTTTTATCTTTTTCCCAACCCTCAGGTCCTACGGTGGATCCTAGCAGTAGTGGAGCTTGATCGGATTGCTGTTCCAGTCTTTAGGAGCTTGGATAGATGTAAAGCTCCAGTTATCCAGTTATCTTTTCTTTTGTTTGGCTATTGTATGAGAGTGGGATTATGTACTTCTTTATTTTGATGGATATTGTACTTGACCTTTATTGTGGTTTTATGATGTAACCAGACATGTTTTACTTCCGCTGTTATGAGATGATGTTTTAAAATTTCAAGTACCATTTATATCTGTCTTGTTGTAATTTTTCTGTTCTATATTCACTAAAATACTCCACCGATGCTATGGCATTCCCTTAGTGAGTGATCATAGCGGGAGTGGGGTGTTACAGTGTCCCAAAAAGCAAAGAGGGGTCATTGAAGGAATTACATGGAGATGTTCATGTAGGGGAATCAGACTCATGTGGGGCCAAGTAAGTGAGCTAGGATGATTTTAATCCTTAAAAACAAGCACAAGAGGATTGTTCATAGAGAAGGCAAGGTCATAATTTCTCCGGGTTTTGAAATGGATATATCACGAAGGAAGAAGAGTAAGTCTCAAGTGAAAAGGAAGAAAGTTTGTCCTAGGTGGAGAAATCATCAAGTCTTTTGACAAAATATAGGGAGAAATCATCAAATCAGAGAGATTAAATTAGAAGTCGGGAAATTAAATAGCAAAGATTACATGCAATAATAATATACTCTATATTCCTTTCATTATTTTCAGATCCAGTGTTGGTTTTTCGGGGTTCTCTGCATCATTGTGTTTCGTTGCCTTCGTTTTTACTCTAAATTGGATAGTTTGGTTGCCTTCATTTGTCCTCTTCACACAAGAGCCATTCCAAAATAAAAACACTAAATTCAATAAAAATACGCAGTTTTCTTTGGTGTTTCCATGTTATTATGTTAATGATAAATTAAATGTCTTTCTTACCAAAAGACGGAATGTAATTGAAACATATAAACATTAAAAAACACTAACCATACAATTAGACTACGGGTAGATCCTTATTTTCAAAGAATATGAGCCAGATGCTACAAAATGTCAAATTGTCGTTCAAGGCCATATATTCTCATCATCAATCAATTATAGCCCAGATTGATATGATAATCAACTCAGCTTGTGTGACATAATGTAAGACTAGTCACCAACACATTTGTTTTCATTTGGTCCTTACTCTCGGGATGGCTCAAGCAACATCTTCAAACTTCATATCGTCGTCATGAAATCTTCGCTTTGCAAGTTTGTTTCGTCATCGTAGAATCCTCGTTCTTTGATTTTGTGATTGGAATATCATATTACATAGTTTTCTTGATTCGCTAGTTGGGCAACGAAAAATGTGTTAGTGCAAAATTTGGTTTACACCAATATCAGTAGTTCCAAATGTATCACTCTGTAACGTATGTCTTCGAAAGTAAGTAGAATTATAGCTTCCGATCAGAAGATTACCAAGATGCAATTTAGGTAAGCTTGGATGATGAAGTGTTAGGACTATGGAATCACAATGATAAATGTCGAGAGGATAAAGTATAGAAAGTAAATAACATTTATACTTTTATAATGCTTCAGGATGAAAGTCCCTGCACCCACTATCATTTCCTTAGTTAACAACCCTTATCTAGCCATTAGGCTTGATAAATTGAACATACAAATCTTTGACATTAATGAATTTATGAAAAGGCACTTACGATAAACAATATACTTTTTATTATTTCATGTGTCAGGAAATCCTTGCATTTTGGGACCACCATCTACGTTTTTCTAATTTGATGTAATGCCAATGGTAGGGTTTTATTCTTAGACTATTGAGGTTTCTTATTGAGTGGCTACAATTTGAGTTTGTGTTGTACATTCAAGGGGGTTACTTAAGATGTGTAGATTGAAGACTTGTCTCCTACCTTAATGAACTTTTGCATCGAAGTCATGTTTGTTTTGTTGGTTCTTAACCATAAATACTTGTCATTACAAACTAAAGCCTTGGGATTCAGACTCACTACTGGGTTGCTTCCTTCGACACGTAGTACGATTCTTTGGATATTGACCTGCTCCATTCGGTTATTATAAGTCAAAACAAAATGACTCTTATAATAGACATGAACGGAGATGCAGAACTTTCCTTAAGAAGATAGTCGTATTGTTAACGTCAGAAATGACATCAACAACAGATATGATTGAAAGTACCAATCTCTGAAGATACTTAAGATTGACTAAATGCATATTCTGGCACATCTTAATTAAATATGTAGCATGTATTGGAAAGTAAGTAAGAGACATGAGCTATAGTAGTTCGTCTATTAGCAAAGCATAAGTCCACTTCATAATTTTGTTTTCAGCAAACTAAAACTTTTTTGTTTATAATAATGATTAAATTATGAAGAATCACAAGTACAAGAGCTGATTGGAGTATATCACCCCTAGGGGATGTCGTGTAAGAGTGGAAGGTTGGAGGTGGACCTTCTCAATGTTGTAGATGCACTAGTATTTAGATGAGTACGAAAATGGGTTAGACTAGGCTGTTGTACATAAAGACCCATATTAGGAGTCGGAAGACACACTGAAAATTTCAGGATCATATGACTCAATTTGATGGATCGGTACCAATCCATAGAATATATATATATCGATACCAATCCATAACTGTACGTTGTATGTCTCGAAGGTTCTTTTTATCAACCTTCTTATCTTCTTATAATGTCTATTGCATAGTTTCATAGACGTTGGAATTCGTTTGAATGTATTTCATACTCATACTATGTTGAACCCCTTTCTAAATTGAACGATCCACCGACAACCTACGCAACGACATCAGAATGTTGTCTAACTTTTAGGGTGGACTAAAAGTAATGAGAATTATGGTGGTGCAACCCATGATGTGTCGCATGCAATTCCTATGGATCATTATCCATCCATAGGAGATGTATCGGTTTTGATCCATCCACTTGACCAATTTGGTAAGAATTTTCTTTAGCTCCTTTTTGGTTTTCTTCTAGGTATCTTAATCAAATTTCAAGTGATTATAACATTGTCTTGACTTCTAACTTCTATGCGCTTCTGTTTGGGTTAAAAACTAAGTTATTTACCCTTGAAGTACGTTTTGATTTAAAATAAGAAGTGCTCTAGAATTATTTTTTCTTTCAGTTGTTATTTAGGTTGATTTGGTTGACCATCTTGAGTAATTACTCAAAATCTATGACTAAGTTGCTAGTTTGATGCTTGTGACTTTGAGTCGGTCATCCAAATTGCTGGTAACTTCAGAATTTTTATTTCAAATTTCACATAATGCATTAGAATGGAGTATGGATGATGTTTAAAGTCCAACGGGTGGACATGTATAGATCTAAGCAGACCCGTAAAGTATTGATCGATAACGATCCATGTATGTGACGACTCCAAACCCCCGTTCCACGGTGGCAAGGGTAATCTTTGGAATATAACACATAAATAAATTACAGCAGAACAAAAATATATAAATACACCAGATAATGTACAACAGAATACACTAGATAAACATAATCATCAGAGTTACACATTATAACAGGATCATACTTAGTACAACATACAGTTTCAGCTTTATAAAATGTCTATAGCGGAATTAAACATAATATACATAACAGGAGCTGAACAACATAAAAGAAGTGATAGAATCCATCTTCAGCTCCATAGCTATCCAGATAGAGCCTACTAAAACCTGAATGCAAGGCTGTCTGTGTAGAAAATAGGGCACCCGAGTTTGCAAGTGAAACAAAACTACGAGTCAGTCATGGGACTGGTATGAGAAATCTACTTAACTTATTTTATAATAAGGCCAATCATAGGACCACGCTGCTAACGTGGAACGGGTTTACTACATTGGATTGCCAGTGCTCAAAACAAGTAAATCATTTAAACATCGCAATGTTTTTTACAAAAATGAAGCCATTATAAGACTTAGTTCCCATCACACAATGCAATGCAAGCCGGAGGATAGAGTTTTACCATATAATGGCCAAAATATACTTGATACGTACAAAACAAAAGCAATTGATATTATTACTAGTATTTATATGTTTGAAAAACAATTTCGGTCATAAGTATAGATCATAGACGACATAAGTGCCGTATACCGCTATGTTGCCATATATAGGTTAACAATCAAAACCGCACAATGTCGTATTTGGAAATTGGATTTCCGTCATAAACCAAGGCAAGGGATCGTCCTTACAGCTTCGAGACGCTCTAGCCCGTGTCTCAGGCAAGCGCGCAGGCAAGCCTTGTATCGTAAGGGCCGGTCCATATGGAGTGGATTAAAATGCCTGAACACTGCGTTTACCCACCCTATGGGGCGTCAAACTGGTCGGTATATCTACCAATCCATCCATCAGCTCCGCAGAGACCGATATAACCGAGGCGCCTCGCTATCCATCATCCACATAAGTAAAACATTCGGGCGTGTAAAACCTAGACATCACTCCTAGCTAGAAGGAAACACGTGTCCTCCTTGAAGTCCTCTCCCGTTTTTGGTTCATACCGGGGTGTAAGGCTCGCGAATTAACGCCATACACAAAGCTAGCTATATCAAAGCCTTGCTTTGATCATCAACCACAAGGCTCTGCTGTAACAACCCGCATTCTACGCATTGGAGGATCGTAGAATATTTATTTCTTTCTTATATGAAGACGTATAATCATGTAACTTTGGGAAACGACTATTGGGGTCATTTCCCATGTTCATGATTTTTGCCGATTTTTAAATGACCGTTTTGCCCGTAGCTAATCTTGTTTCGTTTATAACTTTTGACTGGAGGGGAATTTTGACATGAAACCACTCACATTAAATCCAAATGATGGTTTACCTTTCCGTAGAGTGGTCATAATAGTGAAACGGATTTACCGTTTGGGAGATATGGCTGAATTAAGGTTTAGAAGGCTAAAAACAGCTTAATTGGGCTTAACCGGGTGATTAACAGCTAGGCCCAAGGGGGGATTTCGGGTTTAGAGGTATTTAAAGGCTGCTATGGTTTAGAAAACAAATTTTACTTAATTTTCCAGCCGCCACAAACATGTCTTTCACTCTAGCCATGACCTCCACCTTCTTATTGCATCCCAAATCGCCTATAATCACTTTCTAATCAAGGATTAAGCTTAGCAACATCAAACCAAGGGAGTTCTTCACCAAATCAAGATTAGAGCTGCTGTTTAGCATTAGTATTCGCGCCACATCAGAGATTTATTTCAGATCTAAGTCTTATTTGTGGCTAAGGTGAGTGATTTGCATAGTTCCTCACTAATTATGGCTGATTAAGGGTAATTATTATTAGTTAGCGAATTTAAACATGACAAAAATCTGGAAAAATATTTATAAATTCTTAAATGATGTTTTAGACCTCTGATATGAATTTGGGTTAATTTGGTTAAGTTCTGCTAATCATATCATTAGTTTCACCTAAACATGCTTAAGGGAAAATATGGGGTTTTGACTATGTTTGATCCATTTTAACCTATCATATTGTTGTTTTGGTGTTTGTGGTTGATTATACATGTTGTTATGACTGTATGGTATGCTTTGTGATTGACTAGAATAGTTAGAATGGTCAAAAACGCCGTCGTATGGCGTAAAACAATCGCTGGAAGAGTGCAGGAAATTGTGCAGAAAACGGATAGTCCCTCCTTCCGCGATCCGATGGAGTTGGAGCACCGCGATCCGATGGAGTTGAAGCACCGCGATCCGATCCGATGGAGGGAGCATGAGCTGACATCATGGGGCGGTCCACGAGTCACGAATCGAACCAGGACTGGATGGAAGCTTGGACGTGAGGGATGGATTACAAACCCAATGAAGACCGATCCGGAGAAGACCAAAAACCCGAGATGCAAAGGTAGTCCAAATAGGAAGTTAGAGCTCAGGATCCAGTTGGGAACCAATGAGTTCACTTCATGATTGGACTTTGCTGCGGGACGTGTGCTAAGGAGTTGTCAACGTTCATAACTTCGATTCACCATGAATGATGGGCTACATTATCAGTGTAGTAGAGTCATTATGACTCGAGGGGCAAAGTGATCGTAGTAGGACTATGAGCCAGCGCAGATGGGGTGTACAACTCCATGGGGCAAAGTGGACATAGTAAAGGATTAGTAAGGCTATGAGCCAGCGCAGATGGGGTGAACAACTCCATGTGGCAAAGTGGACATAGCGAAGGATTAGTGGCTATGTATCAGTGCAGTGAAGCCATTTATGACTTCATGGGGCAAGGTGATCATAGCAAAGTATTGGGTGATCGAAGTGGTGAATATCTTATGCTTTACGCACTTGAGTGAGAGATGTGAGGATGGTTGCTATGCTTGATTGTTGACATCACTATGACATGCACACCCTCACCCCTGTACTATTCACACTATGTGTTAGTGACACCTTAGAGTATGTATAGTATGTAGTGCTAACTCTTTGGTTGCAGGTCCAGGTTCAGGTATGGTTTAGTATACCTGTTATTGTTCTGTTTAGATGCTTATCGCTCATACCAGACTTTTGTCTGACCCAGAGTTTTATGTCTCTTCTTATTACTCTGGGTGCTCACACGAGTAGACTAGAGACATGTTAGCTGGTGATGCGCGGGTAGCTGCTTCGGAGGCGAGCAGGAGGCTTCCACGTATGATATATAAATATTCTCCCTGTATCGTTGGTGGTCACTACTTGGGCATTAGTAGTGTACCTCCCTTATCTTGCTTTTGCTTTTTGAGACAGTTTGAAAAGTTGTAATAATGTTGGCTTTGGATCATAAGCTGTACTTGGATTTTCCGCTGCTATGTTAGTTTGCTTTCAGCTTATACACTGTCTCACCTGTTTTATGTCAAGTATGTTGTTATTATATTTTGTTCCATGCGCTGTGAGACATTCTTCAGGTTCCTTGTTAGTTCATTTCCTTCTTTCCTTTCCTTCTGACGACCGTCCCGTGCTAACTGGACATGTGTTCAACGCACTATTGTAGTAAATGTCGGTTGGTGCGGGGCGGGCCGTCACATCTGCTTTTCAACAAAAGCCCTGATCACTGCATCTCTGTATGCCATGTTGTCAATCTACAACGTTAGATACACATCCATTTACAAGTCCGTTCTGGGTCTGAACGAAACCAGAGGCACCTTATTCCTCGTCCCATATGTCCAATACAGGAGAAAGGCCCTCGCACATCCGATCGATCTCCAAGTACGTCTGGACGACCACCACTTATTACCTTGTCTTGGGATGCCTCCCAATCAAGACATCAGCAATCATCCAAACGATGTGAAGACCTCCGGTCAACCACCGTCTTCATCGTCGATTTCTAATCATCGACCAATTATTTGAAATGAGATTTAACTCGGCCTTTTCAAATAATTCTTGTATATTTAGAATTCAAATTAATCCATTTCTATGGTTAAATTATTTGACATCCATAATTCAGTTCACTAAGATAATTTTCATGTCAAACACAACCAATCATCAATGAGTAAATTCGGTTTATTTCCATTCCATATCGTTTATAATATTTTATAACGATTTATCGCTATTTTTATTTATTTAGAAATAGCCCATTTATTTAAAACGATGCTTCAGGCCATAATGCGGCCATGGCGCTGTTTTCTTTCAGATTTGATTTACGCATATCTGAAAATTTAACCGTTGGATCTTTACAAATTTTATATCATTGGAAATATCTTTTCAATTTCATATACGTGGTAAAAATAATATTTTTATCCAACAAATATTTATTTCAATAAATTTTTAACACTTCATATCTATAACAAAAATATGATTTTTATTGTCAAAACAATTTATTTCAAACATGAATGTTTTTAGTGATTCATATATATAGTAAAAATGTGACTTTTATTGTTAAAACAATTTATTTCAAACGTGAATGTTTTTAGCGATTCATATATATAATAAAAATGTGATTTTTATTGTTAAAACAGTTTATTTCAAACATGAATATTTTTATCAACATATGGATATATTTCAACACACGAATAACATTCAAACACATGAATATTTCAGAAAATTTCGGCAGCATAACGACAGGGTAGTTAAAACCGACACCATCCCAAGTATGGCTCCTCGTGCTACTTTAAAGCCTTGCAGCTTTTGACAGGGGGATTTCAATAATCTAGTTCGTACACAGACGATTTTTTCCTCAAACTAATCCTATTTGGTTTCAACTACAATTAACCATAATCAACAATATACCATTCGTAATATTCATCAAATTTCATGTCAACCAAAATCCAAACAATCACAACCAATATATATATATATATATCGTCCATGGTCTGTGGACGAGGGGAACATATATATATATATATATATATATATATATATATATACATACATATATAAATATATTTCAATTTCATTTCAACTCCATTCAACGCACATATGATTTT
Organism: Allium sativum; assembly: GCA_030737875.1. Taxonomy (NCBI): domain Eukaryota; kingdom Viridiplantae; phylum Streptophyta; class Magnoliopsida; order Asparagales; family Amaryllidaceae; genus Allium; species Allium sativum. Next base: position 468,672,834 of record CM060913.1, on the reverse strand, counting down.
TATAACGTATATATAACTTATACATCGCACATATAATTTATACAACGCTTATATAACTTATACATCGATTATATAATTTATACATTGCCATTCCATTTAGATTTGAATTTAGAAATCTCACATTGAGTTCCACTCCTTTAAAAATTGTAGGAAGCTCCAAAAATTCTCCGGTCTCTTCTAGAATGTAGAAGACATCGACTTGTTTCACTGGATTTCAACGACATAGCAAAATGATATGATTTTTATTGTAAATTCATAATTCGTAGCTCTTTAAAGTGCTATAATCAGTTAAATTTATTTCAACCGTACCTTTCAGTTTTCGTTCCAAACTTGGTTTGGATTTTTCACGCAAACTGATGCGCAAGGGGACGATCGGCCACTGCCACCTTGTAGAGCTAGGAGGCGCGCACCCACAAGGCAGGTAAGGCCCAACTCGAGCTCTGATCTAAGCGGCGGCGGCTTGTTGAAGTCGACGACTTCTACGTGCTGGATCTCGATGGATTGGCGATGGTGGAGGGCGAGACAACCATGGATTTGAAGATCTCGGCCTTCTCTACAAAATCTTCAACTGGAGGGAAGTCTAATTCTACGTGAGGAGGGAGTAATCGGAGGGGGAAGAAATGAAGAGGGATCTGTCGTTGGTCGAGGAGGAGTTACAGGGGTTTCACGATGTTTTAAAAAAATTAAATAATAAAAGGAAATATTTCACTTGTCGGAATTTATATTTAATTCTAAAATAGGGTTTTCTAATACGAACCCCGATTCAAACCCAACGACTGTCGCCTCTAGCTAATTACCCCCATTCCGGACACAATGGAATATGTTTCGTAGGCCCATTCGACTGTTGTAGTCAGTTATTCTTCAAATTAAAATATAAAACATTCAAATATGGATTTAAACGTACAATTTAATTTGAAGAGGCCACACACTGATTCTAAAAATTCCAGAAAAATAAATCTGGCTTTGTTTGGATGATACTGTCCCAACTAATTGATTTCGTCGAATTTTGAGACCGTTTGAAAAATTGCCATTTTCTAGTCGATCCAAATTGACTGGAATTAACCAAGCACGTTTTCCTTTGCCATGCTCACATATTAACTCCAAAAATTATGGAATTTGGAATCTAGCAATAATTTGACATTCTAGATCCAACAAAAGTGGTTTCGTTGAAACGGAGGTCGTTTGCAAAACGTCTATTTTTACGGGCTATATTTATTCCATAACGACCTTTTTGGAAATTCATTTGGCCATAACTTTATGAAATTTCGATTTTTCAGATTCGTTAGAAAGATATTCCTAAACAGGTTTAAATATTTTTGGTTTCACTAAAATCCGTTTTATTTTGCATCCTGTGCAGTCAGTCAAACTTCGAATTCAAATATTCAAACTACCGCGCCATTTCAGGCTTTGTTTTATAATTAAAATAAATATATTCACTATAACTTCGATCCAAAAGAATTTTTAGTCTTTTTTATCTAAAATAAATTATTTTAAATATTCAAAGTTCATTAAAATAGCCAAATTAAAAATTTTAAATCAGTTCTGATTTTCCGGGTTGTTACAATGTACTTAGAAAATTTTCAAAGTATTACATATATAGGTCGGGTACCCAATACATCCCTGTGCTATTTTTGCCTATGCATATTTAGAGTTGAACTGATCCATCTAAAACACTAGTCGATTCGTTGTCGGTATCTGTGGCTGACCTATATTGACCGCCACCACCTGTCATAGTAGGTTTCTGCCATCACCTTGACCCTTCGCCTGAGGGGCATCTCCCCAGCCATTTCTTACCCTATCTGAGACTGATCCATTTAAACTAAAGCCCTAGCGATCCTTAAAATACCTTGATCTAATCCATATGCTTAAGCGACAATTCTACCAGGCTTTGCACTCTTGGGTCCAATTTTATTAGTTTGAACCAACACGCTTCTATTTCATTTGTCTTGATTCTCAGGTGTTTTGAAGATTAGAAGGTGATTGGGGTTTAGGGTTGGATATGTACTTGGTTTGAATTTGAAATTGCAGAGTTTGGTGATGCTCGGAGCCTCGGACTTGGTTGGACCTTGTTTGGACTTGAAATGGTTAATTTTGAACTTAGCATATTCAAATGTAATGAAATAGAAATTGAATTGCCTTTCTCTTAAATGCAAATGACTCTTAAGATAGAATGCCTAGAACTGATTTTAAATCTATCCACTTAATGAAATTGACTTCGAATTCAACATAAAAACTTATGTGCTCACATATGATTTGAAATTAGACAGGCGGACTTAAACTTTAGACTGGTCTGCATAGTTTAAACGAACATTAGGGACCACTGAATTTTGATATTGTTCGTGAATTTGACAAGTCCAGATCGTTAAGTAGAGCATGATCAACTTCGAGCATTCTGATTGTCATATTGCTTATTTTCTTTCATCTAATGATCCCGAAAGGAAAGGATTTTGATGCTTTATCCATTATCAATTTTTTCAGTTTATAATGGGTCAGTTTTGAAGAGAAAGAGACATAAATAGTTTTTCAAGTGCATGTGAGATATTTACAAGAGATGGTCCATTTGCAAAGTTTAGGACTTACTGAATTTCATTCACTTAGTCAACACGTTACAGTTACCCCGATTAAGGCTTGGAATTCAGCTTTCTCACGCTCATCGGTTTCCTTAGAATTTAAAATGTTTTTAGTATGGGTTAGCTTAGGAAAAATCACACTTGGTAGCTTTGAACATAAGTTTTATTATGTAGAATGACTTCGCAATGCTTTCCGCGCCTTAAGTGTGGGAAGGAGAGTTCTTCTCCTATATAGGAAAGTCATCCAATATTATACATTCGTCTTTTTACCTCAATGGGAACTTCAAATCATGTTCCAAGTCAACAAGCGATAATTCTGGCAAATTCGACTATTGACTTATCACACCCCCTATAAGGGTCATTCTTGATTCACCAAAGAGATACCTTACGGTAGTCACTACAAGGATAATCAGGGGAATTTGTTTGTAATTTGATATCCTAAAGGAGGATGCAGATCTACCATCGAAGAACAAATTTACTGATAGGCCACCATTCAATTTCACGACTTGTTATCCTTTTATTCGTTCTAATGGTGTGATCCTCCATTTAATCCATTTTTACAAATGCCTCTTCATGAGATAGGCATCACTCTCTTTTAATTGTATCCTAACAGTTATACCATATTAATTTTCCACAATATGCTCTTCATTTGGAGCTTCAGATGCTTGTTGCCCTTTGATGAATTGAGATACTTTCTATTGTTCAAAAGGATACAAGATTATCCCTTATTTGTCTTTGTAGAGGCTTAAAGAAACTACGAGATTATATAGGGTCTTTCCAACAAGCTATCATAAATCAAGAATCAATTCTTCTTCGTTTGACGCTCTGAAGGCTTTAGTAGGTTATGTACAACTAGAGGTTAGTGTCCTAACTTTAGCTTTTCTTTGAATCAAACGTTCAGATTCCTGAACGAGTCTAATGTTTTCTGAGGTTTTTCGTTCTCCAAATAGAGATAATGTGCAATAAACTAATGTTGACATCCTAAAAGCAGTTCCATCATAGGATAGGTGTTCTTTATGACGAACGAGAATCTCCATTGATGAAGATTATTGTATTTTAATAGATCAATTGTTCCTTGTAAATTCTTCGCCCCTTCCCGCTTGAGAGATTTGCCTTACTTTTGTGTCCCATGGCTCTGCGAAGAGGACTCATTAGAGGAATGCATGTAAATGTTCATGTAAGGGAATCAGACCCATGCAGGGCCGAGTAAGTGAGCTAGGATGATTTTTGATCCCCGAAAATTAGCATAAAGAGATTGTTCATAGAGAAAACCAGGTCATAATTTCTTTGAGATTTGTAAATGATAAATCATGGAGGAAGAAGAGTATTAAAGTTGAAGTGAAGGAGTGCGGAACCAACAGTGCCTCGAAAGGAGTAGTGCTAGATCTTCGGCAACATTACTTTTAAAATAAGTGAAGGAAAGAAAAAAGATTTTCCCTCTAGTTAGACAACACTTTTCAGCCTTAACCGAGTGAGCACAAACCTCAAACCAATAAGTAATTTTCGGCCACAACCAAAAGGGCACTAATTTCGGACATGACAACCTTACAAGAAATGGCAAAGGCCAAAAGCCAAGGAAAAGCATATGAAGAAACAAAGAATGAGATAAGAGCCAGAAACAGATAAATTTGCTGTTGACAGAGGCCTTAGATCATATTCTGTAGGGTCCCCCTTTCATAAACAAAAGGAATTGGCAATACAAATCCATCCCTCAAGTAAATTAGAAGGAAATACATTTTGAAGCATAAGATTGAAAGGAAAGGGAAAAAGCCAAGATGCAGCCCATCAGACAGATCATATATCGAAAAAAGAACCCTTGGACCTAACTGCATTAAAGATTATATTGATTTAAAGATGACCGCCACTATAAGCCGGGAGCCTGCATACATCTATTCATATGAAACTACTCGGAACAAAACCAAAAGGGGTCTAAGAAAGTTTTCGTATAACCATCAGAAAGGCCTCCGAAACAACAACAACAGACGAAGCCCAAAGATCGTTTGAGTAATCAGAAAGGACAAAAAAATGGAACGGGTCTCTAAACGCTGCCAAAGATGAGAGTAGGAAGGATAACCCAATATGGATACCCAAGGAGCCCTTTGAAATAAATAAAGCAAGGTTTCAATGCATACCTCTAGGGCCTAGGAAAGAGAAGACACAACTGGCACAACATGAAGGGTGAGGAATCTAAATTTAGTGCCTTTAAGCCGTATAGATAAAACATGGGATGAAAGTTAGAAGAGAGATGGGAGCCTATATGAGACCATCCCCTTCACATTCAACTGAGAGATACCTTCGTTAGACTTCGGAAGCGACCATTTGGATTTTCTCTCAAAGGAAAGACACCAATGCGCTCACAAAGCCTTCGTGGTTTAACCATATATGGTGGCCGAAGCGAAGCATTTAAATCAAAGGAAGGATCAATCCACACCTATAAATAGACCCTAGAAACTCAAAGCAAGGTTCGGGGGTTCTTTTTTCGAACTTCCAGTTCATTTTTAACATTTTGTAATCTCTTATGGTGGGGTGAAACCTTAATTACCAAATCAGCTTGAGAAAAGATTAGTAGCATTGTATATGATCAATAAAAGGGAATATACAGCGATTAAGGCAATCATAAGAAATATTGTTTCAATCATGTATAATTATTTTTATTCACTAACATCGTAGGTACAAAATATGATCTATATATAATTAGATTTAATTCATACCTTGACCCATGATTACCTTTAGGGTCCTTAGATCATGAAATAGACAGCGTTCTTAGTCAATTGTTGTAATAGTGACCTAAAAATTGTGTTTGGAACTCCCTACTAAGTGACTTATAGGATTTAAATGCTTGATTGAAATTAGGAGTATATTTCCACCATCTTGCCAAATTTTTTTGAAAACTAAGGAAGACTCGTGAAAACTCTATCACCTGATGACTGTTTCAGAAGAATTAGCTTCCTTGAACTCAGTTTCACGATCATTGAATACCCAGAGAAAACTACCTAAGAACCATAAGTTGTAAGGTAATACAACACAAGAGAATAAGCCTCTTGTTTAGGAAATTTAAATAAAGTTCGCAATTGATTTTTTTTCTTAATAGGGAATTTAACTTCAGTATTCTGCGGTAGCATTTTAATATGAATCCCAAAATCTTAGCAGCTCTTAAGATTGAGCTCCTTCCTATTACAAATTGAGGGTTTTACAGACGAATCTCGTCTTTGGGATGTTAATCATAAATTTAGCTAATTTTTTTTGTACTAGAAGGAGGACTTGTACCTCCGATCCTACTTCCTCCTCCAAGTGTTACTAGAGTTGATCCCTAAGAAGATAGAAACCAATAGGAAATAAACGAAAAAGAACCCTGAATGGATTACAAAGGATCGTGGATACCTCGAGCAATATTTCATAAAAATCAAAGGACAAAGGTTGTGGTAAGGATGAAAATCCCGCTGAAATAACAAAGCATCCCCATAGGATAAAGTGTCAAATCAGTAGGGATATACAGACACCTCCATAGTCGAGGAAAAGAAAAGACGTTGCGACTCCTTTTTCTTGCCAATATAAGGATAACCAAGAAAAATTGAATGAAAATTTTGGTCAATCATCAAAGAAAAAGAAAACGGTAATAAGCTTGGTAAAATGATCCCAAGGTACGAATGTCTAATCAGTCAAATCACATAAGGATATTTTGAACCATTTCAAAAGGAAATATCTTATGTGGATTTTAGATTTCACAAGGAAGAAATGTTGTGAATGCAAGCTCTGAGTACGATTAACCAAAAGAGGAAAAAAGATTATGACTCTAGTAAAGTAGGGTTGAACTCATCCCAAGGGGAATCAACCTCATCCTTTATCAATCAAGGAAACGTGTTATTCCATCAGATAATAACGGTTATACAAACCTCAATATTTGAAAAAGAGATAACTTAGGATTATGAGGATTTATACCGAAAATGGAAAGATGCTATAGCCTTGTCCCAAGAGGATTAAAATCCATATCAATCATGAAAACATAGAAGTATCACCTCCAGAATATCTTCAAAACATCCCTCCATAATAGGATAAAAAGGGAAATATTTTACGATACTACAAGATTACAACCAAAAAAGAGGAAGTCAGGAGCCGAGCCCTTAAGGAAAAAGGGAAGATCCAACCGTACCATGGAATACAAGTTAACCACCTTAAGAGAAAATATCTTCCCCTTAATTAAAGAGAAATTTGATTATTGGCCAATAAGAAAGAAAGAAATAAAGTATGAATGAAATGAATGAGGCAGTTATTGCTACTATCACCTAACAAATGGTCATGAAACCAATCAACATAGGACATTAAAAAAGAGAATGTAGTACCTTTGTAAGCAAGGGAAATTATGGAAGTATCTTATGAACTGAAAATCATTGTGAATTAAAATCTAATTCAAAAAAGAGAATCTACATATGGAATTGAGGATTTCCCGGATATATATAATAATTTCTACTTGATTAAGGGAGAAGTGCTATTCTTACAATGGATTAGTGTAGAAACTCCAATGTATATATTAGGTCCGTCCCTTAGAAAAGGAAGAGGGTAAGCCTAGGAAATCGCGCGCCTGGCCCTAAGCTCAGGGTATATCCCTACCACCTCTTAGAGAGAAGTGGGTAAGTCATCATCCGCACCCAAGGGCCAAGGTGATGCACTGAAACCCTTAACTGCATCCAAGGACCAGGTTAAGTATCCTTCTAGAGGAGTGATGGGTAAACCCGGGGACATGCGCCATGCTTCAAAGGAAGCACACTCTGCCTTTGATCATTACATGATCAAGCCATGCCTCTGCTTCAAGCATGCATTGCCTCTGTTTATTTCCTATCCCAAAGAAGGGATCAAAAGCTCAAAAGGATTGCGAAAGAAAGCCCTTATAATAGCCAAAATTAAATTGAAACTGAAAATGCTTTCATAACTCGACCAGAAGAGGGCATTCTTGATTTTCCTTAACATGCCAAAGATGGCCCCATCAAAACTGGAAGAGGACATTCCAAGTTTGCTGCAAAACCCCGAAAGAGTCCTCGTTTATCTATAGATAAGTAATTACAAGACTTCTTTTATCTTATGACCCGAGTCTGGGTTCCTTAGATGAAAATAGATTCTTTCTTCTGTAATTACCTGAATCTGAGTTCCTAATCTGAAAGTAGCTTCTTTTTATGTTATTATCCAAATTTAGGTTCCGAAGCTGAAGGCGGCTTCATTCTTTTGTTATTACCTAAACTCGGTTCCCAAGCGGAAAACAGCTTCGATCAACGATTATTTCCCAAATCTAGGTTTCTAAGTCGAATATGGCTTCGCTTGTTTCCAAAAATATTCCATAAGCTTTTATTATGCGAAATCTGGATTTCCTAAATCAAGAAAGGATCCGCCTGTTTCTAGAAAATGTTCTTTGGGCTTCTATCACCTTATTGCTTGAGTCTGAGTTTATACCCTCTTAAAACCACATAAGTATTTGTATATATTCTTCACAAATTTTCGGACTTTTATTATGGCAACACCGAAACCTGGGCTCCAGTTCTTAAGCTATATAGAGTTTCGTACATTCAGAAAACTCCACTATCTCATCATATACTTGATGATTATCCTTCTAGAGCCGAAAATGGCCCCACCTTTCTAATACAAAATAGAAGCCCCATCCAAGAAATAATTCCTCTATCGGGGTTCCGATACCAAAGAAGGGTTTTTTAATTTCATTAAACCTTCAACAATAGTGATACGAGGTACCACCGGATAAATGCTCAGGTAAACATACAAGTTTCTATTATTCATAAATAGTTTATGCATTTAAACCCGAACTCTTAGGATTATAATTATCGATTTATCACGACAACTAGAGCTGCAATGTTACAAAAGGGAAAATTCCCAAACGACCATTTGAAAGTTCATTAGACGTCTGGAAACACACTAAAACTAACAAATGGGAGGTAACCTTCCTATACTTTATTAACTTTCGAAAGGGATTTGGCGACCCTCTAGCATCTCGTCCCATGTGAAAAGGAATTTTTGTACTTAAAACTTCTTCATATAGCCAGATTCGAACAAGAAAAATAGTCACCTTTTCAGTGCACCTCGAAATACTTCACCAACTCAAAACTTCAATAAACCCTGAATTTAAAATTATCAAAAGACAATGCAAGTATCCAAATTCGACTGAAGGACGGAACGAGTCAGCAAGATTCTAAGGACCAAAATTTAGAATACCAGTCCCTGGAAGTTAAAACGACTTGTTATTTCTTAAAATAAACTTTAAGGCATTGGAATATTTTTTCTTTAGTCCCATAAACTTTACTCGCCCTAAAAGGAATTTGTTCTTTTTAAAGGTCTACTGAAAGTCAGAGTTTTTACTATCAACAATTTCGTAGGTAATATGAAATTCAAAAGTCCAAGATAGAATAAATTTTAAAAAACATTGCCTTACTCGAAATTTGTATGGGAGTAAGGTTAGTTTAGAATTTTACTTTAATAAAACCATTAATGCAGGTAAAAAAATTCTATGACAAGGATATTATATCTCGCGAAGTTATGAAGCTAAGGCAAACCCTTTCATAAGCATATTTGAATAACTTAAAATTTAAGTCCTTAATGTGTATCGGAGAGCCAAGATAAATTAAAGGTTTATTTAGCTTTCGAAGAAAGCTTCCGCAAGAAGGACCTCAAAGAAGCAACCCATAAAAACCTTCATAACAGTATAATACTTAATAAATTTTGTACAAAACTCGACATAGTAAAGCTTCTTAAAATTAAGAAATACAAGATTACACCTCAGTTTACATTAACATTATTACATGAAATTGTACATGCCACAATATAAATACACACACTTAAAAATTCCCATTTCGTATAAGACGTGGAGGGGTACTCGAGCAACAACCTTAGAGAAGCTAGTTATCAGACTCTCGCTAATGAATAAAGCTTATTGGGAAAATCTAGACCATTGTTCCTAAAAACAATCAAAAAGGAAAATTATGATATTATTAACAATTTTAAAAGAATAACTAACTACATTGTCGTGAGTTTTTGTGTTAAGCAGGATAAAACGTGAATTGGAAAGGAAATTACAAGGTAGCGTAAATAACCAAGTAAAGAATAATTGAGCCAAAAGGTGAGAAAAATGGGTGTGCTATCATCAGAGGGAAGCACTCCCCCCAAGGTGTTAGCTGAAGTAATTGAATCCATAGCAGGAACCAGAGAAGATTATGCTGCATCAAAGGCCAAATCCTTCTCATAATGATAGGAAACAATGGCGCCAAGTGGGGAGGGAAAAGCGCCAACGATGAAGGAAAGGCATAATACAGGGTTAGGAATCCCTCGTGGCTAAACCAGATGCTTTACCAGAATTTGCATTAAGCAGGAACATCAAGAAAAGAGTAGAAACTCTAGGAACACAAAGAAGACTCCTCCTATGAGTCAAGCTTGACATTCCTAAATCTAACATTGTCATACTCAATTAGTAAAAACAACATTATCAAGATAAGAACCATAGAAAATTTTGATTTCGGTGAAGGAATTTCTTTAAGAACAAGAAAATGGAGACAGAAAAGAAGAATGGAGCAATTTATAGAAAATCATCTCCAACACAAGACCGTTGGATTAGATTAGAAGGGCTAGATTGCAATGGAAGAAAAGGTGGGGAAATCAAGAAGAGATATGGATGCCATCTAGAGCAATTAATTATCACTGTCTGAAAAGTCACTTACAGGTAAAAAGAAATTAAAAGAAAAAAATATAACCTGTGCAGAAGAAGAGACAACAAAAACGAATCAACTCCTAATGACCAAATCCTGACTACCAAGAGAGAAGCACTGAAATGAAGATATGATAAAATAACAACATAAACGTAGGAATCCGAGCCAGATGTCTTAAGGTCAAGAGAACTCCATCACTAGGTGAGAGGGAAAATGTTAGCGCCAAAAATAAGTAATGCAAATCGAGAATTAAAGTCGAAGTGATGGAATGCAAAAGAAAATAGCATCTTGAAGGGAGCAGCGTAAAATCTTTAGCCACATCCCATTCGAAATAATAGATGGGAAGAAAAGATAATTTTCATCTAACTAGAAAGCCCTTTTCAGCCTTAAAGAAAGGGCACAAACCTCAAACCAAAAATGCCCTTTTGGCCTTAACCGAAAGGGCACTAAATTTGGACCTGATAACCTTACAAGAAAGGGCAAAAGGAGCAAGCCAAGGGAAAAGCATCAAAGAAATGGAGAAGGAGATAAGAGTTGGAAACAAGTAAATTTGCAGTTGAAGAAGCCTTCGATTATATTCCATAGGGTATGTCTTCCTAAGCGAAAGGTACTAGCAAAACGAATCCATCCCTCAAGTATATTAAAGGAAATACATTCCAAAGCATAAGATCGAAGAGGAAGGGAAAGAGCCAAGAAGAGGCCCATTAGACATATCAAATATTGAAAAAGGAACTCTCTGACATAACCACATCAAGGAGTGTGCTAATTTGAAGATGACTTCCATTATAAACCGAGATTCTGCATAAATCTATGTTTCTCGCAACAATTCAGACCAAAACCAAAAGTAGTCTACACTGGGGGTACTTAATAAGGAAGAATAGATGAAGCCAAGAAAGCTTTCATATAACCATCAAAAGGACCTCTGGAACAACAACAGACGAATCCCAAAGATCATTCGAGTAATAAGAAAAGATGGAATAAAAGTAAAGGATCTCCAAAAGATTCCGAAGATGAAATCGGGAAGGTAACCCAATATGGATACTCAAGGTTCCTTTCGGAAGAAATATAGCAAGGCTTTCGATGTATACCTCCGAGGCCTAGGAAGGACAAGACATAGCTAGGACAATACGAAGGGCGAGGAATTTAAATTCAGGACCTCTAAGCCATAAAGACAAAGCATGGGACGAAAGTTAAAAGACAACCATGTGCCTCAACAAGACCATCCCTCTCACATTCAACTGAGAGCACCCATTGTTAAGACATTCGAAAGTGGCTATTTGGATTTTCTCACGAAGGAAAGTCGGTAGTGTGCTCGTAAAGCCTTCGTAGTTAAAGCATATCGCATGACCGAAGCGAAGCTTTTAAGTCAAAGGAAGGATTAATCCATGCCTATAAATAGGACCCTGAAACTAAAGCGGAGGGGTTTCCTTTTTCCAAACATTCAGTTCAGTTTTAACATTTTGTAACCTCTTATGGCAGAGTGAAACCCTAATTACCCGGTCAGCTTAGAGAAAGATTTTAACATTGTATATGATCAATAAAGGGGAATGCACATCAATTAAGGTAATCATGATAAAACTTGTTTCAATCATATATTATAATTACTTTTATTCACTAACATTGCAGGTACAAAATGTGATCTATGCATAACTAGATTTATTTCATACCATGACCTGTGATAACCTTAGGGTCCTTAGATCGTGAAAGAGAGACCGTCCTTAGTCTATTGGTTGTAGCTATGACCTAAATTTTGTGTTAGGAACTCCCAACTAAGCGACTCATAGAATTTAAATTCTTGACTGGAATTAGGAGTATATTTCCGCCACCTCTCCAAATTTTTGAGAAACTAAGTAAGACTCATGAAACCCCATCGTTCGATGATTTTTTAAGAAAAAATAACTTCCCTGAACTCTGTTTTGCGATCATTGAATACCCAAAGAAAACTACGTAAGAACCATAAGAAGTTTCTAATGAAATATATCACAAAAGGATAAGCCTCCCATTCAGGAAATTAAAATAAAGTTCGCAAATGATTTTGTTCTTAAAAGGGAATTTACCTTCAACATTCTATAGCAGCATTTTAATCGGAATCCCAAGATCTTATTGGCTCTTAAGATTGAGCTTTTCCTATCATAAATTGAGGGTTCTACAGACGAATCTCATCTTTGGGATGTTAATCATAATTTTGGCTAACATACATCTCAAGCAAAAAGGAAAAAGAGTATTGCCCATGTGGAGAAATTATGGAGTCTTTGGACGAAACACTGGGAGTAAGCCCAATACGTCAAGCGATGGACATCCAAAAAGATGTAAGTGCTAATCTCACAGCATCGTCCAAAGTTAAAGATTACACTAACAAGTTTGGTAGTTTAAGTAGTATCTCTACCCCCAAACAAGAGCATTGGGAGTTGTTCAAGCCTAGGACTTAGATTTTTCTTCTGTCCTGGGAAGATCACTTGGAAAATAGTACAAACTCCGACATTAATTACAAGCAGACATCATTTATAAAATCATTGGAATTTAAATAACACATCACACACCATTACGATCACTAAACATTATTCCCTTTATTTAATCTCATTTCTAAATTCAATTTACTTCCTCTTTTAGATATCAATGTACAGAATGGATAGTTGGATGGCTTTAAGCATAACTCTCGGGATGAATATTTATAGAGATGTCATGTTAATCTCTGCTTTCCAACTGCTTAGAAACAGAGAAGGAAGGAGATTGATGACCAATATAGAAGGGAAAAGGGAGATATAGAGGACGGAAGAAGAAAGAGGAGATGGAGAGATCTCATGAAGGAAACAGGACTTTTGAGGTTGAAGTGCCCTCCAAATGGCAGAGGAATGAGTATGATCCCTACGAGCATCATATTTCATTGAAAACTCAAACTAGTTCTGAGGTAGAGATTTTTTTTTGATACCACCACGTCCCTAGTTACTCTTACCCCTGAGATCTACCTACTTTTGAAGAAAGAGGCATATAGGCTGCTAGCCAGCCCCACCACTCTCTTCGGAAACTTATAAGGATGGCTCAGACATAGTTTAGATTCGATCACAATCTTTCAGTGCTAAACAAGGGGACTATGTTGAGTAACATTGATTTATACTGAATTGTATGGTTCAACTAGATGGTTGTAAAGGTTATGTAAGGAGATTGACACTATAAACAAGGCAAACAACATGGAGACTCTTACTCATGCTGCGAGCGAGAGAAATTTCTAGATGCAATAAGGAACGTGAATGCTAAAATTGAGTAGCTAAAGAAGGATATGGACGGGGCTCTGAAAGCCAAGAAAAACAGTAAGGATAGGTTCTGGGAGTTTATTGACAATGGAAAGCAACTAGAAATCTTTTACAATTTCTAATTAAAAACTCCCACTCTGATTAAGAGACTTCTAGAAAGAGTCTCGATCTTGAGAAGCAAGTCCCCAAAGCCTAAGAAAAAACCAATGCCGCTTAAATCAAATGATATTAGAATAAAGCATAGAGATTGCTTTGTTTCGAGAGCAAGTCTTAAAGCTTGAAAGGGAGAAAAATCAACCTACCTCTAAGAAGTCCAATCCTTGAAAATATTATCTTGACACGGTAGGCAACTTACATGATACCATGTTTAATTTCTACACTCTGGCTATTACGAGCAAAGTAAGTCTACGTTTCATGGAGGGAAAAAAATCGCATACTTGCTAAAGTTCAAGAGGAGGTAATGGAGTGAGCCGCTATGTTGTATTACACCGAGGAAGAGCTGATTAAGCACTATCTAGATAAGAAATCCTAAACTGCACTCAATATGGGAAAAGAGGAGATCAAGGTTGAGAAGAAAAGGAAAGCCCTGACAGAGGTGGGAATTTCAAGGAAAGCATCCACTAGTCATGTTGATTCGGGTCCTGAAAGTCTTTCTTCGCAACTAAGGGTCAAAAAAGGTCATTCTAGTTTCTAAATGCATCACTATCACCTTGTTGTCCTGATTGCATCTCAACTCCATTGGTGGAGACACCCGTGGCGTGTTAAAGTGTAACAAGAATAACATAAAGGATTTTGAATTAGTCTTTAATACTAATAGGAGGTAGTCCCTTTTTTCAATCCTAAACTTGAGGACGTTTTGTTCTCTATCAAAGTGATCGATGATATAATGGATCATTTTTTTCGTATTGTAGGTTCCAAGACCACCACATTTGTTCCTCTGCCTTCTGGTGGCACTAAAGTTGAAGTCATATTCAACACTTCCATAATTATCTTTTCTGTGGTTCTGCGTCCCGTTCTGATCTCCATTTCCCAGCCCAGGCCACACTTAGATAAAATTGAAGCGTCGTAAGGCTTAAATTACCAGTTGGCATCATTGGGAACATATGGCATCAATGATGAATAGTTGGAATTAAATGACAAGAAAATAAATACGAAGGGCAAAGAACAGACTGATACCGGGGTTGAACCTAAGTCCACGAAGAGCTCGTCCAAACATTGCAAGTGTCAGACTCATCAGGAATCAACTAGCACAGCTGACAAGCTCGAGGAAAATTGCTTAGGTAATTAAATTAAATATAAACAATAAAAAATTAATAAAGTATTCATGGGCTGAAAAAAATTGGATAATTAAGAATTGGGCCACGAGAATATTACTATTGTATTCATGGCGAGATTCTAATTCATTTTATATTTTATTTACCGAAAACGGAGTCTGTATAAAGAATTTATTAATAAAAACAAGTTATACACAAGATTTGAAATTCAAATTGATTGAATATAAAAATAAGAAATGGAAACAATCAATCGGTTTAAATGAAATAATTAATACAAAGTAATGTTACAGGGGAAAAAAATTCCCTGGTTTGACCTCAGAAGGGGGTCGATCTCCCCTATAGAAGGAAGATCTACTTGGGGGTTGACCTCCCTTCTATATAAGGGGTCGACTGCCCTTAAGGGGATAGGTAGAGAAGGCTTGTTCTTTTCAGGGATTTATATAAAATTTCACTTCAAATGGATTGGCCAGATTAAATTAAACTAATTTATGGTCCATATACACACTAGCAACTATCAACAGACCCATTTAGCCTCTCTCCAAACTCTACACTTATTTCTATTTTGCGCCTTTATCTTGTCTCTCCAACATTTTTTAATTTCAGAAAAAGATTAGGTTTCTTCTCTTCCTATAATCTACATTTTATCTCTTCTATTCTAAATTCATGTATGGATTCTGAAATTAATACTTATGTATATATGAGATTCTAATTATGATTCTCTTACATATACATATATTATATATATATATATATATATATTATATATATATATATTAGGAGAAAATTTTCAAAAAAACATATATTAGAAGAAATTAGAGCATGATTTTTTGAAGGCAAAAATCCTTATTTTTGATAGATTCTACACTAAAACCACTATTTTTTCCTTTTATATCTATGTGAGATGAAATTATATGAGTTTGTTGTTTTGTATATCTTATTAGTATAAAGTTGGATTACTATGCCTAAAGGAATTTGGATTTGAATGAAACAAAACAATACAAATCCTCTAAATTCCTTATTTTTGATGTTTACGGAAATAGCCAATCGAATTGTATATTTTATGGTTTTGTTATTTATGTAATGAAAGATAGATTTTTAGGTGTTGTACAGTTTCTAAAATTGGTCCTGTTCACTTGTTTGTTATAGATATTTATATTTGTGTACCATAGCATGAGATTTGAGTATTATGGAATTAATAGGTTTGAGCATCTATTTCTAATAGATTGTTTGAACGTATTATTCATATAAAATATATAAAAGTGAGCGGTACCAAAAAGGGAGTTTGACATACATAATTGAACTATTGCGCCTTGTCTATCTTTTTAAATTGAGATAATTATTTAAATCCTGACTACAAGTTTTATGTTGTTATTTCTCTTTTATTTATTAAATGAGAATATGCATATCTATGCCATGTGATGGAGCAGGGAAATAAACTTGTATACCGTAATTATGTTGTTAGGATTGACATCTCAAAGGAATTAGGACGTTTATTTTCGTTCGCTTGATTTACACTTATTTACTAATATTTATTAACGCAAATAACATAATATTAATGTGTATTGAATTTATATTAAATAACATATTAAACTCGGTAAATAGGAAAGTAGAAAATAAATGTCCCCGTAGGAATTGTCTATGTGAGCTGATAGGTTAGTTAGTATTAATGACACATAGACACGAGGTTGACCATTATTTGTAGTATAAGCCTGCCTAAAACGGACCGGCAGATCCAGCATCTACAAGTAAGACTGGTTAATGTGAGAGGTCTAGGTGCCATGGGACATTATAATTGTTACACTAAGACGCGAGGTTAAGCCCAACTTGTGGTAGAAGTCTGCCAAAATGGTCGGTTTAATGTGAGATATCTTGTGTGTATATAAATTTATGTGTAGTCAGCCTGCCTCGAGAAGGGTATTAAGTGGATGACCAACCAAGTTTAGGTACTAAGTTGTTAGGATTAGATTCATTCCTAAGGCTCACTCCTTGATTTTGTACCCAAGTCATGCGACTCGTCCTTACAAAGGTCTTAAATAGTCACGAGGTCCACCGTCCTTAAATAATCATAAGGTATTAAATGGTTTTATGCGATTACGTTAAGTAGGATAGTTATTTGGAAGTTGTCTGCTCCCTTTAGGGATTGTTTGAGGGCTTACTTAGGGATATGAAGTATAAACGTAACGATGAGAATTTGAATGGTTTTTAACAAACTGCCTATCTACGAGAAGTGTTAAGTGGCTATGATTCACCCCCCCCCCCAAGTTAAATAGCAAAGTAGGGATCTGCCAAAGGGTTTTAAATGACTATGAGGGTCTACCTAAATCGTATTAAGTGCCTGCTTATTATTTCTCGTATTACAAGAGAGAGAATATTTAATGGTGTTGATGATTATAAGACGAAGTCTTAATTTGTTAGGGTCTGCCACAGGATCTTAGGTGATAAAAAAGGATTCACCCATAAATAAATATTTATCTAGTGACCCGAAGTAACCAAATAAAAGTCCACCTCGTAGGGTATTAAGTGGTGATAGAATCCACCCTTATAAATAATACGCAGGCTTTAAGTTACCGTATGGGAGTCCGCCTCATTATTACATATGTCTGGTTATATGCTAGATTTCACGGACTTAATTTGATGAATTCATACTGCCAACTATAGGAAATAGTAATTCCATAATCTTATGTCATTCTCATTCACCAGAACTTATTGTTTCAACGTCCCTCCTCATAACAATTAAATAGGTTAGTAGGTGGAAATGCTTGATTAATGTAGTCATAGAGATTAGAGCATGACAAAAGAGGATTTATAGTTGTTATTATCACGTTTGGTAGTTTATTGTAATTCGTGGGATAATATTATTATTGATGCACCTGGATACGACAGTTGGAATTTAATGTAATTGACATTACTATGGTTTTAATTAATGGTACATCCATTTTCAGTTATTATATTTTATCCCTTCCGCTATGAGATTCTGATTTCATTTTTAGTTGGCTTTGTTTATGTAATCCTTATAGGAACCAACAATCCGTTTAGAATGGCTCTAAGTTCCAATGGGCCTCTTACGGGTCGAAATTTGGTCCTACTCGGGACGGGTTGTTACATTTGGTATCTGAGCCTAGGCTACCCAATTATGGGGAAATTATACGTATAAGAGGCGTACTTGTTATTTTAAAAAAGAATTTCAAAAGTTACTATATATAAGTATATAATAAGGTACATATTAGAAAATATAGATATTCGAAATTTATAAAAACACTAAATGGTCAATAAGTAAAAAGATATTAGAAACAAAAAATATTAATAAGATAATTAAGATCACTTATGTGAAGGTATGAATATTCTATTTTGAATAAGGAATTAAATGTCCGTAAGAACGAGCATTATTTAGCAGATAAGATGGACGTAAAGGACATTTATAGAGTCAACTATTAGGAATGTTAAGAAATGGAAAAATAAGAACACAGATGAAAGGATTTAGTAAAGGAGATAGACTTCCTAGAGTAGTGTGTTGAAAAGATAAGAAGCGTAATGAGAAAGTTTAAACGAAAAGAACAATATTATGAAGAAACCTATAAAAAATGGAATTTTGATTATACCACAAAATTATTGGTAAAAATGAAATTTTATAGGAAATTTGAAATATTTTTTTCAGAAAAGCTTAAGTTTTGAAACTTCTCCTATTTAGAAAGGAGTTGAAAACTAAGATCTTTAGAAACAAAGAAATTTCTAAAAGGCCTTGGAATATTTACCACTTTCTCTGATATGCAAATTAGAAATATAATTTTTTAAGAAAACAGAAGATGAATTCTTTAAAAGGAATAAATAGCTAATGGTAAACAGAAAAGTTTGCGCCCTTGAGTGTTAAGAAGAAGAAAAATTAATGAACCGAGAGGGTCATTTTTTGTTTTACCCGTATTTCATATGTTAAGTCACACATGAAATAAATGAATTTGAAAAAAATCTTTACATCAAAATCTTGTAAAAATTATGACAATAAATTTAATGTTTAATTGAATATAAAAGGAAAAGAAAAGAATACACACAAAGGTTTGGTGGGATAAACGAAGTAGATATACTCATTTGAAAGAGAATGGATAGGAAATTATTTGCTAGAATTTTGGTAGAATTGAAATAGTAAAATTTTCAAAATTCAAACGTACATTAATCTGAAATTTGATAGGGGTATACAAGCATGGCAATAAAAGTTTTAAACCTTAATGCTAAAATGAACATTCGTAAACTAATGTGTTTTTGAAGTAACAACATAATTTGAGAATATAGAAACAAATGTTGTTAAAAGACTTAATTGCTACTTAATATGATGCTAAATTATTAGGGTTTTGTTTTCAAATAAAAAGGATCATTTGTTTCAAAACATTTTTGTTTTTGGGGGGTATTAAAAACTGGCATTTAAAATACAAATAAAAGATAAATGTTAGAATAGGAGTGGCTACTTTACCCTCAATTAAAGGATTTATGAGCATTTAATAAATGTTTATAGAATGCTATAAATTTTAAAATGTAGTATTTATTGTTTACAATGGAACATTTTGTAAGAAATAAATATCATTAAATATTTTAGAAGACTTAATTGTCACTTAATTCAATCTTGGATGTTTAATTAAGATTATATTTTCAAAAATATATTGAGCATTTGTTGTACTAGCCATTAAAAAGTTTTTATTGATCATTCTGCAAAGTGTTAATGGCAGACATTCAAATTGTTAATAAAGATAAGTGTTTAAAAAGGGAAGTCATCCCACTCTTATTTTGAACATTTATTAAACGTTTAAAACAAGGCATCTAAATCCTTATTGTAACATTTTAAAATAAATTCTTAGTAAAAGATATTTTTATTAAAATCAAACAGGTATTGATGTTTAGTTCAATAGGCACTAAAGTCCTTGCAAAAATTTAACATTTCAGGTTTTACTAAGATATTAAACACCCAATTTTGAATTTGTGGGAGTTTGAGAAATAATAAGGATATGACAATGCTAAAAAAAATTATATTTTGTGTGAATACTAAAAAGAATTCACTTTATAAATTAAAATAACTCTAATGTAAATAAGGGTAGCTAATTAGGTTCTAGGACTAAATAAGGATAATTTGCACAACATACCTTGGAAATTTTAGTGTCAATCCCATAGGTTTATTTTTAAAAAGATGGTGAAGTATACGTATTTCCATAATCAAGGGTTGGTTGTAAACTAGATTGCCTAAGATAGTTTAGTTTAGAAATTGGTACATTTATAACCATATCTTGTGATTAGCAACACACACACACACACACGTGTGTGTGTGTGTGTGTGTGTGTGTGTGTGTGAGAGAGAGAGAGAGAGAGAGAGAGAGTATGTAAATAATATAGCTAAACTTACGTAATTCACAATTTTCTAAATTAGGATTCATGGATATTAATTGCAAATTTACTGGGTAATAAATTTGTAATTAGAGAGACTAAAAGGCAATTAGTTTTGGGGGACTGATTTAAATGAGAAATTGATTTGTAAGAAATGTATATATTTTAAAACTTGAAGAAGCCTGAAGGAATTAAGTAAGTATTCATCGACTGGTCTGGTTCTGATTGGTGAATAGATCATATTTACGAGAAATACGAAGATGGAAAATTTAAAGAAATTGATTGGCATCTTAAGGAATTGGAATTAAAATATTAAGACCTCAGCAGAATTTAAACTACATAATTGTAGGAGAAAAAATCCAAAAGATTCTTTTAGGTTGTGATATCTAGTGGTCTCCTGTATTGATTGGATAAGGATATAAAATGATATAAGTAATATTTCCTTGTTTATGCCTATGTTGTTTGGGATTCAAACCCCTCATTGAACTTTTTGTTCGTTGAATAAGAGAAAATTTCGTGCGACACATAACTAAGCGATTTACCATATATCGAATTTTGAAGTTAACGATAGAATTAGATTTTCTGCCTACAAGAGGAATCGTATTGGTCTCGAAATTTTGGAATATTGAGTATAGAAGAAGTTTATCTTTTAGGAATGCCACCCTTGAGAATTAGAACTTAAAGCATGAAATTAGGGAATAGACTTAAATACGTAAATTGGCAATTTTGGTTTGAATATAACCGTGTTTTAATTTTCCTAAGGATATTTGTTTAACTTTTATAAATCATAAAGATCATTGTTTATATTATATTGATCCTTATATTTTATGAAATTTTGTCCTATCTCTTTCTCTTTCTTCATCTGTCTTTCAGAAATGATCGTCACATAAATACATTGATGCATTTAATGTCATATGTAGGTGTAAGAAAGGTTATTCTTTTTAACTTAGTTATATTAGCCACTAGAGAACCATCAAGTGAGTCATTCCATTGTTATTCTATAACTATTAGTATGTAATCCTTTGGTGTCCTCGGTGCTCATTAGTAATACACTACCCCCACAATGGATAAATTTACATATTTTAATATTAACACATGCATCAATATCCTTCCTCAATGTATCTTAACCAGAACCATTTAAAATGTTGTATTAATTATTTTCTAATATAATACTCATAATTACATCTATTTGAAATTACTACCACCTACACAACGTTTATGGATTTTCTATTAAAAATATTTTAATTAAGTATTTAATTATTTATAACATATTGCAACAAATATATAGCAGAGAAAAAAATCCTTTATTATGAACGAGTACATATTGCATAGTTGATGAATTTATAATAAATAACAAAATTTCCTTTAAGGCGTGCCCTTAACTCTACCAATCTCCCACATGCTCTTGGGAAAAAAAATATGGAATCATGATTTTATCCATTTAACTAGTTTCTCTAGATCTGATGATATTAGGCCCTTAATAAACGGAAATGCTATGTTGTCCTTGGTGTAGTGTCAGCGCTAGGGCAAGGCATAGCAGGCTTCCGCATCGGGCAACCTCCCTTGAAGGGGTCAACATGGTGGTGGAGGATGATACTAGTACTGAAAATTGTATGTTAAATATGATTATATACCTTCAATTTAATGAAGGAATTCTTGGTGTAGTTGGTTGTTCATGTGAGTTGTATCTCTCAAGTCTGGAATTCAATCCTTGGGGGCAACAAAAATTTTCCTCCACTTTTTGATTATTGCCAATCTGCCTCGGGCAACCCAAGGTATAGGACCGGCCCCAGGCGTGGTGTTTACCCCATTATCATGACCTCTTCTTCTCAATGAATTCTCGAATAAGGTGAAATCTCTAAAGAATATATCATGATTTTTTTTTACAGATCTAAGATCCTTTTTTATCAACATCATCATATTTTATCACTAAACAATGCCACTGGAATCTTGATATCGAGAATCATTTTGTGCTCACACAAAAATTACGCATTCAAACCCCAATTTTAGTTGCTTCATTGAGGATGATGTATTCAACTTACATTATCGAATCAACAAATTTCTCTAGGAATTTTTCTAGCCTATAACCACATTGTTAAGTGGAAAGACATAACCAGACACAAATTTACTATCATTTATATCACTTCAAAAGCCTGAGTTTGCACACCTTTTATGAGTCGTTCACATGGTTAAGGAATATGTTTATCATATCACAAATATGTATGCATTTCAGGATTATACGATGTTTTCTTAAGGACTAGAATAGTATTAGCTTAAGCATCCTGATATGTATGCCACGTCCCGTCCTTTTTCATATACGCGCGCTTTCTCTATGTTTTGATAAAAAACCAAACTGTTTGATTCAGTTATGAAAACAAGTATTCCAACTCCTTGATGCTAGACTTCAGTAGCTTACAACCCTTTCTCGCACTTCCACCATCTGCAAAACCCTTAGATTAGATATATGAATGGTTTCTAGGTAATCACTATTTAGAAATGTCATCTTCGCTTCTATTTGTTAAATTTTGCAGTTGTAAAATGAAATAATAGCCAACATAATGCTAATAGAATTAACCATGGCTGCAAGCAAAAAAAAAATCGTTATAATCAACATCTTGAATTTGACAAATTCCTTTCACGAATATCCTAGCTTCGTAAGTCTCTACTTCTCCATCTACATTTAGCTTTTTATTACAAGTCCATTTGTAATTGATGAGCTTTATTCCTTTGATTGCATCCAAGAAAGCCCATATTTTGTTTTCGGATATGGAATTCATCTTGGATGTCACTACTATGAGATAGAGGGAAAATTCATTCCTCTACAATGCTTGTTGGGAAGGTTCAGGAGTGTCATCATTTAAGTAATGGTTCTCGTTCTTGTTATCTACAAGGAAAATATAGTATATTTATAGTGCGTGAGATTCCCTGCTCAACCTTCAAATAACTCGTTGTTATTTCATAATATTCTAGTCTCATCTCATCTAAGTATCCAATTTTGCTGTTAATTTCTTTTGATGGAATTTTCTAATTAATGAAAGCATGTGTGGAAATGATTTAACTCATAATATAAAAGATAATTATCATTTATATTTCTATTATAATAACTCACATAACACAAGTAATTTGTTTTTGACCATATAAATTTCATGTTGTATAAGAATCGTCATAAATTTTATTCTCGTTCAAACTAATGATCATAACATTATTTGCATAATGATATATATATATATATATACATACATATCTAGTCTTTCACAATCTGGAAGAAGAAATAATTCCATAAATAAATTATTTTGTAAAATATCATTTAATTGGTACAAAAAGTAAACCAAGATAAACATAAATGAAAATCTCTCACTACAACTGCATCTATGATAGGCTCATCGGCAATCTAGAGAAGCATTTTCCCCTTCTCCACATGCGACTTTAGTTCTTAAAATCTTAAAACAAAGTACAACTATGAGTTTCTGATCTTTATTAAAACTCAAGATATTTTATTGATTTCAAAACTATTTTAAATCATAAATATACCTAATGGAGCTACAAAATAGATTTTCTTTCTTCCCTTCGCAATTCAACATACATAGTCGGGATAATTGCTTTACTGGTATCCTTTTTTGCCATAGTGATGATGCTCACCCTTATTATCTGGAATTTTCTTTCCTTTATTAACGGAAATAAACTGGCATCGATAGATTATAAAAAGGGGACTTCGTATTATGGAAAACTACATATAATTAATTTTAGCCATGTAAAATGAGAACACTTAAATGCATGAATAAAAGGCTATCGAAATAAGAGGAAACAAATTCATATAATGTAAACAAGGAATATTTCCAAATCAAGATTTAAACGATTCTTTTCCTAAAATACTCAGTCTATGCTCAAATTACAATGTAACATCACCTTACCGGTCGCTATTGAAAGAAAAAATGAAGAGAAAATGCTAAGGAAACAAAAAAACTGCATATATCTAACAAACCCAATGGCTTAAGTGAGTAATAACGTCTTCCCTTTTACATTATTTACCTAATTTGGATATGTTTTTGATTTATTTGTTTAAGTTCATAAGCATTATGCATTAGAAATACTCAAGGTATTTTAACAAACACTTTGGTTCGCAGTCCTTCCGAGATATTGTATAACCACAATTTCCAACACTGATTTTCTTTAGAGATAAACTAAAAAGCCAAAACTAAATAATAAGGTAATAGAGCTCAATCATGCATACAAATAATATGATTAAGTACCTACACAGTTAAAACGCTTAGCGGATTCAATGCGACAGAGGTATAAAAAGTCATATCAAAGATAAAATGAGGAGATAGTTGCGATATGGCGGACGAATCTGAAATAGCATATAAACTAGTTAATAATGTTTTTATAGATATATAAACGATAATTGAATGAAAAAACAATTAATTATATTTAGTACATACTAAATTTTAACATATGCAAATATATGTAAATAATTGTAAACTTTTACTTAACTAAATTTAACAAAGTATTATAGCTTCTTTGTTTCTAAAAAAAATTATTTTAAAACTTTTATAATGTATAAATTGATTTTCCAGATCGTTTCTTTTATACGCGGTATAGCAGGAATAACTGAATATAGCGGAAATAACAGAATATACAAAACTATAGGACTATAATAAAGTGAAAAGCCTATTTGGGGAAACCATAGTAATATAAATTCGTGAAGGCACATAATGGGGCTATAGCGGGCATTAAATGCACAACGATCCTAGCTTCTTCTTTTTATTAACTGGATGTACTTTAGTATACTATAAGGGAAAGATCATACAAGGGTAAAATAAAATACATTTCCATTAACTAATATAAGAGACTGGATGAGTATTATGGCGATAAGTGGAAAGTGATGCATGGATATAGCCATAATGGAAAGCGTAGGAGGTTGTGTATAGAGTATAATACACAAAGCCCAAAAAAACTAAGTAGCACAAAGATATATTATAAGGAAATGTACTAGGTAAGAGTATATCAAAGGTGGCAATCGACTCTGGAGATGGGTTCCAGATGAAGGTTTTCGAAATGAGGGTGAATAGATAAGGCTTTACTACAATGAGACCTAAGCGTAGTGATTTGATGGTAGAACTATTGACTTTTGAAAGAGAGTTTATGTCAGGACCTACTCGCATTCATGAGAAAGATAATACCAAAATCTAAGGCTTAAGATGACCGAGGGTAGAATTTATGAAAATGTAGATCATTACTCAAGTGGTTCAAGATTGAAGATAATCAAAGAATGGCTAAGGAAGCATATGAATACTTGCCTAATAAAAGAATTGCAATGTGAAAATACTGAAAGTTAAAGGCAGCAAGGATGTAAATAAGTGAGAAGCTATAAAAAAAATTGGGTTATGAAGGCTATTGATGTCAAATGAAGATACTTACTTGAATGCACATATTCTAAAAGGTAGGGTTCAACATTTAACTTATGGAGGAATACTAGAGTTCTGAGAGTGTGGTACACTTTGCTAAGAGTTAATGTAACTCTCTTGGTATTAAATCCCAAGAAAAGGATTTAAAAAAAATTGTAACTTTGCTTTATTGTATGAAACTTAAAGAAATAAAAACGTTTAGGGATATGGATGTGCATTTACTAGTTAAAACCAAATAAACAAACTTAACCAATTAAGTATAATTAGTTTTGTTCGGTTTTGCTTGTTAATTGGTCGCTTTTGGTTTTTATTTTTATATATTCTAGTTTATTAGTCGGTTTTTGTTTCTAATATTTGAATACCAAACCAATCAAACAAACCAAAATTAATTTTTATTTATTTATTTTAAAGTTGAAATTTTACCATTGACAATTCTATAATTTAAAATATTTTTATAATAGTACTAGTTTTCTATCAATTCATATTATTATTTTTAAAAATGGATTTGTTTTTCAAACTAATATGTATCATTTGATTTAATCTTATATCATACCAATATCTAGAAGATCAAATCCATATTGAGTAAACCAAATAAACCAACCAAACTGAACCTAAATATTATATGTTTTTGTTGGTTTTGGTTTAAAAAAGTACCAGTTTGTTTCGGTTTAAATTAAATTTTTGAACGGTTATTTTAGTTTCAACATTTTTTATCGCTATCAAACCTAAACAGCCATTTTCTCATCCTTAAATAAGGCTATATTTTTTAGTACAACGGTAAAGACAAAAGAACTACAGTACTATAAAGCTAATAAATGAACTGCTAAGACAGATAGGGGATGTGTCTTTCAGTAATAAGACAATAAAATAATAACTAAAATTTCTTGGGGTTGTACCTTGTAATATAGCTTAACAAAATGAGTTATAAATACCATAAGGTATTGTACCTTACGATAAAAGAGGTACTGAAAACTAAACCAATGATAGTTCTGAAAATATAATGTTCAACTTGAATATGACTATGTATTATGAATTATTTTGAGATGCTAAACCCAGGATAGTTTCGGATAATGTTTTGTTATGATATAATATGTGTGTAGGTGTTAACATAGTTCATTTTGATATATATGGCTAATGATAATCATATATTGATTCGTGTAATCAGGCATAGTACGTGGGAAAACTTGTGCATAATCCACCTTTTTGAGGCCTAAAAGTAAGCGCTACTAATGTTTCGATCATCGATAGTATTGTTCTCTGATGAAAAAATAAGAGTAGTTAAAAATATCTTCAGCATCGGAGACATACAAATATGAAAATTTTACTAACACATTACATTACTAAACTTTCATATTTGTTGCATGATCTCCTTTGAAATTCCTATATACAGAATAAGTAAAAATTATTACAAAATATTATAAGTATGAGAAATGAAGATGCCCCCATTGGTTGATGAGATAGGGATTAACAGATTTTTCCATTATATTCATTCAAACAAAATAAAATAATAAAATGGACAAATAGCTCCTAAATAGCTATGTACCTCTTGCGCGTCTTCAAAAGCTTATTGAAAAACCTGATAACCCTATACTAAGACTACTCAAATGAGTACCAAAGAGCTTAAGGGAAAAAGCAAAAACTTTGGGTCAGGCAAAAAGTTTGCCTTGAATAATTATCTATCATTTTAGCCAAATAGTTATCTAGTAAGAGCACAAAGATGAGTGGAATGGGCATACCCCTCACTAGTTTCTTATCAAAATATGTTCATGATAACATAACCTTTTCTAGCAATCGCAATGATTAAAACAAAGTACAATGTGATCATATGCATGCAATATGGATAAATTTGACTAACTGCCATTAAGGGTTATGTATTCCTGGTATTTACCCCTTCGACAATATAGATTTCATGCCTCAATCACAGTTTTTTGAGAATAAAGATGAATCATTCATTTTTCTAGGCTAATCACTGATCTATCAGGCTAACAAGGGTTAAAACATAACTAAATATCTTTAGATGTCCATATACAATTAGGATTAAAACAGCTTAAATAGTCTAGTGAGACTATAGAGCTATGAGTTGCTTCCTGTGCATTTATATCCATTTAACAAAGCCCTATGCACTAGAATTGCAAATGTTAACCAATCCGGGGCTAACGTATAAATCATAAGGCACCACCTTACGCCAGTCCCACCTACAATCTTATCTGATATTAAATTTGTGAATCATATCATTTGACCAATTTAGGGCATTCTAACACAATTGATCTATTTGATCACCTGGATGCAATTTTATTCATTTTGAATCTCCTCTGACCATACTCACAATTGGGATAACCAAAACTAGTAATTATGCCTCATCGATATGCCAAAATTCGTCGTTTGGGTCAGTAAATATAAGCATGACAACGATGAAATATGAAAATTTAACTGATCAATAGAAAATAAGAACATATAACCTTATTTAGCCTGGTATGTTCAATCCATATTAGCGACACACTTCTGAAATAAATAATTTGATGAAGAACTTATGATGAACAAGCACTTCTCACGACGCAATGAACTTTTGACAAAGAGAAGAAATTTTCAAGAAGCACTTCTGATAAAGCGAAGTACCTTTGATGAATGAAGCACTTTAGATAAAGCCAAGCACTTTTCACAAAGTACTTCTAACAAAGTAGGCACTTTTGATGAAACACTTCTGACGAACCAAAGAACTTTTTACGAAGCAAAACACTTTTGATGAAGCAAAGCATTTATGGGTGGAAATTTTGTAATTAAGTTAGAAAAAAAACAATTCTCAATTCTTAAAATTTTGAACCAAAAATAACTATTTACCAATTTCTAATAATTATAGCCCACAATATATCTTTTTCACATTTTCGATGAAGCAAAGCACTTTTGAGGGCTAGCCTTGATATATTTTTAGAATTGAAGTTGTAATGAGAATGAATGAGAGGAAGAGGCTATAAGTGATTAAAAGGACAAGTCTTCCTATTTTGCCCTTCTTATGAATTCTCTTATTTTAATTTATAAAACACTTTTAGTAATTAATTGATTAGTAAATTACAGCATGAACATATAAGTCCTTAAATCTCAATTATCTTATATTACTACAATACATTATTTTACTTAATAAATCAATTAAATCTCCTGAATAATGCATTAAAAATCAGGGGTGTTACAACTTGTTTAATACTTTAATGGCAGAGTTGATGGAATTTTGATGGGAAATGATATTATTAATACTAAACTTAGGTCTGACCCATGTATTTATTATTTTTCTCTATAAGCTCATGGGTATTCATTTGAGTATAAAAAGTTCAAAGGATTTTAGGTAACAAATTTTGGATGAAAGTCATTACTGAAAATGAAGGTTGGTGGAAGATCTTATTATTATTTAGTAGCTTTTGTTTCATTGTGTAATATAAATATTTCGTTATCTCAGAAGACTACAATGGAACGACCTCTTTATATGTTAGATCTTTGATGCTACAATTTAATGGCCATTGCCCACCACTACATGGGAATGCTTTGGGATTAGAAATATATAAAGCCAATTATTCATGATGAATACTATTTATTTACTTTGTCTTCACAAATATTATAGAAAAAAATTGAACCCATTCCCTTCCAAAAAGATAATTATAATGTGGCTGCAGTACATTTGGGTTCCATCTTTCAACTTGTATTTAGTTTCCTTCTTTCAGCCTCAAAATAAAGGATGTGCATCATAAAACCAACCAAGAGTGTTGGTTATGCCTAACACTCAGGAGATTCATAATGATCGTCATACAATAGGTTTATGCAACGATAAATATATAGTTGATATGATTAAAGGATTGATGAGTCAATATCGACAAAGACATGAAGAAGAGTATGGTTTCACCAGTGAGTAGGACTCTGTTAACCAAAAAATACCCAACAAGGCTGATAGCATGAATACGGGAAGCAAAGCCAGGGAAAGAAACTCTCGGGAAACAAGAAAGAAGCCTTTGATAATACTAAAGGATTAACTGTAAAAATATCAAAGCAAAAACAGGTAAGGCTACCTAGAAAGAATAGAGGAAGCATGGGGGCGTCAAAGAAAAATATAGCATCTCATTGTCTGAAAAGAAGTTAAAAAGAACAAAACACTCCTTTAATAAGGACAAAGCCCTTTTGGCTCTACCGAAAAGCACACCCGTGGAACCAGCAAAGGTACCATCCTTCGAATCAATAAAAACAAACACATCTACGCCTTCTAGTCCAAATGCACCCTTTGATTCATTCATATGGGATAATCTGACCATATAATTCTAAAGGAAACTCCTGCCATAAAAGGAGAACTAGCTCTTCGAAGTCCTTAAAGAGCAAGACCTATGAAATTCCTAATACAAGCACCAATTCTCACGTTTGGAGATTCCCTTTCGGTAGACTCGAAGGATTTGCAATGAGCCACTATCAATAAACACTCAGAGGCGCTCCAGGCCATAGTAAAAGCAAAAGCTGCAGATTATTAAAGCTGCTTTTACTAAGCCTCTTCATCTATTTCTGTGAAAGCATCGGTGCGGGGATCCAAGGAAGAGAGAGGGTCAAAGCGCACATATAAATGCGACCCTAAGTGTCTAAAATTTGGGAAACTTTCTCATTCTAAAAATTATAAACATATTTGCAAAGTGTAAACCCTCAATCAACGACTAGTTTAAGGATTTCTTATTACTAGTAATCTTATTGAGCAATAAACAATCTCGAAAAGAGGATTGATAATCACTGCCTAAAAATGGTAAATTTGGAGGATAAGAAGATTCGTCATCTCGATTATTAGATGGCCTAATATCGAATTGCGCATGACTAGAGCTTCCAATTTTCTAATTCAACATATAACCAATTCTTATCATAAGGTCTTTTGGGAATATAATTTACCAACATGATTCTTTACAACCAGTTGGGTTGAAAGAAGGCGCCAACTGATATTGACTAAGTTATCCTCCATAAATGAGACCACAAAAGGACAATCTCGAAAGATCTCATGATATGAAGGACATCAATGAATTTTACTTTTGATTAAGCTTAGCTTATTCAAACAAGAATCACTCTTTGGAGATGAATATTTTGGACAATCCTTTAGTCAGAATCCCAAACTTGGGAACTCCAAGAAATGAACTAACAGGAGATGGTTGAAAGCCTTAATCTTATCATAAGTAATATAAATTGCCTTGCATTTCGTTTCTTATGTGTCTCCGACTTGGCCAGCTCATGATAGTTTCAACAAAGGGATCAAACACTACCGACCTGTGAATAACGCGAAGCAAATCAAAAGTCTTCCTCCCTTGGATTTGACTTCTGTTAGCATAGCGCTATGTGTTAACAAATTTTATCGCTAACAGAACCTATTCACCTAAGAGAATTTATTAGCTAACTATTCGAAGAAATCAATGATGCTAGCCATGATAATTTGTAATGTCATGTCACAAGCCCGAAGAAACATTTGTTGAAGTATGGATGGCACATCTATAACACCCATGCGATGAATGTCATACGATTTAGATGTTTTCCTATATTTCTTGAAGGGATATCAAAGATGTGATGCACTAGCATGAGCCTAGGTCCACCATCATTTGAGTAACCGACAAATAGATTTATGGAGTAGTTTTGGGTTCATGATGTTCAATCAAAGAATGTTATGTCGTTATCTAACGTCCATCAAAAGTTCAAAGAGACCTAAAAAAATTTAGTGCTGTTGTGATAATGGTGAATAACCCCAAGGTGAAGATAACATTGATGCCAGCTATAAATGGAGTTCACTTAAAACTAATTTAATACTTAGCTCAAAATAAAATAACCGCCTGTCTTAAAAAAAACTTCATCAAAAAGTTTTTTTGGTATCTTCGCATGGAAGAGACGAAACTGGAAGTAGGAATTGCTGCTATTAGTCAAGGAGGACTGTGCAGTGTGATACAAATCAATACAACTCCTAAATAGAGTGGAAATGATGTTGGAAACATTGAAGTTAATGTTGGTAACAACAATAATAAATAGAAGAACCAAAATTTGATGGCAAGAAACAAAACACTAAGAAATGTATAAGATATATTCACCTCGAAAATTACACAAAATTAATAGGTTCCATTGATAACATTTACCTTACAAAGTGTTTCAACAAGAAACCCCACAAGGAGGCTAAAAAGATGGAATGCATTTTCGGAAGAGTTGTCCCCTCCATGAAACTAATGGATACTATACTAATGGGCATAGACATTTGAAGGATGCCATTAGAGATCTAATAATAAATTGTAACAATACGTTAGACATTCGCAGGATGGAAGGAAAATAATCAACCCTAAGGGAAGTCTGCTCTAGGGAGCTGGTTGGATAAGGTAGAGAAAGATCAAGATAGTCAGCATAAGGGATTATGATAAATACATTGTCTTGAGGTATGCACCCTATGAAAAGAAATGGGAATGAGATAATGGGATTTGGTAGCGCTTTGAGGACTGCATCTCTATGCCGTAGAAGAGTGTTCACTGCAATGGAACAAAGAACCATGGTTGACGATGTCGTTTTTTGGTATAGAGATGTGGATAAGGTTGAATTCACCAAGTCCTTATTGACCATAGGCGCTTAATGAATGTTTTATCTAGTCAAACTTTTGATAAGAAGCGCCTTAATGATAAGCACATGAATTTTTGTAGGTCCCGTAATTAGGGATCACTTGAAGGGAAAAAGAACTGGTTTGTTTCATCAAGCTGCCAGTTGAATTAAGAGAAGAAAATCGTAAAATTGTGCGGTTGCAAATGTTTTAGCTGAATAATTCTCAACCTACGGTGCTTTATAGGGTCGACCAGCCCTTCCTAGTTTTTAATATGCACTTGCTTTATGAAGCTTAAAGATAAAGTTTCCTCAGAGTGGAAGTAGTTTAAGGTGACCAAAGCAAAAGTTGAGAGTTTCACAACGGTAAAGCGTAGCAACAAGAGAAGGAGAAGAATGCATAGAACCATGACTGAAGCCAAAGGCTAATTTGAAATAAATTGTTGATGATTCATCTTGAAAATTTCATTGTAGAAATCCAAAATGACATAACATTGATAGTTAATTATATACGAATATTACAAATCAATAAAACTATAGAGGACTACTATCAGATTTCTCAAAAAGATGGTATAAATTTGAGAAAACCGTGCAAAAAGTTGTTAATTTTCATATGTAAAAATTTACATATTTGTATTTTTTGTTGAAAAATTAAATATTCTATCAAAATTGAGAATTAAAAGAAATTGTTAAATTTATAAGTTTGATTTAAAGATTTGGAATGTACATTTCGTCTCCTCTAGTATTTAAATAGCCTTAAGATTCATACTTCCGCATCTTATAGGAATATAATTTTTGAATCGACTAATAGACCGAGTTACCTTCAACATGTTTAAATATCTGTTAATAGTAAAGCAAAAGAATTTTCTACTCTTTTATTAATTTTAGGCATTTATTTATTTCTCCTTAACTCTCCCCAGATATTTCACTTTTAAATTCCTATATTTTACCATTATAATAATTATTACAAACTTGAAAACTAATTATCAACATTATCATTGTACATTTAGATACTAGTAGTTAAATCATTTCTACAATTAGTTTTTACATTCTCTAAAGTTTTATTATGTTATTTTCCACATTATAAAAAATCACTGGACTGAATTTAGATGGTAAGCATGGACAATGGATTAAGCATCAAAGCGGAGATTAATCGAGAACTAATTAGAGCTAGACGTTTTAGATATATTAATGTATTTTGGATAAAATTTAATATTCTGGTTTGTATTAGCTGATTCATGATGAAATATCATGAGTTTTATTGGTTCTGGAAGTAATCAAGAACACAAAATTGCTTGAAACACAACACTTAATATTTGTAGAAGGCCTAAACTGACATAAAGATTATGTCTAAAAACCTGTTTATATGCCTAAAAAAATACGATAACTCATTTAGGCGGACTACTGGAGGCCAAGACAAAAACCTAAGTGGTGAGACTATCCCAACACTTAGGCGAGGCCTAGAAGAATTTTTACAGCGCCGTTACTTTACATTTAAGTACAAATATTTAAATTAATAAATAATCAAAAATTTAAGTTAAAGTTAAACCAAATGACTAATATTTATTAGGCCATAAAAGAAATAATTAAGTGTATTATGTACCTCATTTATATTGACAGAAAATATAAAAGGTCTGGCTCAACTTTGGGCAACAAATAATTTCAAAAATCATATATAAAACCATCTTTAGTTCTTCTTTGTTATCCACATTCAAATTTACACAATTCATTTCTCTTCGAAATTAGCACTTTATTACTATATATATATGTATATATATATATATATATGTATATATATATATATATATATATATATATATATATATGAGGAGGGTTCCATTGCACTCCAAATTTGTAGCACCCTTAAACCCCTTAATAAGAGCCACTCATTTATTATTAAATAAGATAGTGGAGGGAGAAAGAGATAGTGGGAGGAGAGAGAAACGAGATTGTGTAGTGGAAATTAGGGGTGCTACACTATTTGAGGTGCTCTTGATCTTATATATATATATATATATATATATATATATATATATATATATATATATATATATATATATATATAAGATTAAGGATTTGGAATGCACTTTATTCAAATTAATATCAAATTAACGACAAGGGGTGAACATTACAGTTCATAATTTTGAAATAAGTATTTTCGATTAATAACTTTTCAAAATTGTTAAAAGTTACTTGTGCATATTTGTAATTTAAGTTGGTCAATAGATAAAATAAATTGTACTTCGATTGGAATTGTTTTTCATTTTGTATTTAATTGTCTTTTAGAAGTTTTTTTTACAAATTAAGGTTAACGATGTATGAAACAAATATTTAAATTTTTTACTATCATCTGTTTACCAAATTGACAATGCGATTCATAGTATTTTCTTTTATCGATATTTCATTTATTTGTTAAATAAATACTTTGTCAATCATTTTGAAAATATTACATGCTAATTTATGATGTTGATATTAATTGCAAGAGCTTGAAATATATAAAAATATACTACTTTATTATTATTACACTTCTATTTTGAGTATTGTTATCATTTTCTAGAGTAACATTTGAAATTCAATCTGTACACATTTATTTTTTTAATGTACTAAAAGAACAATACTAAACTAAAAATGATGCATACAAACATTTATCTATTGATATATATAAAATTATTACTTTTAAAATTATAACACCAAATTTCATTTATTCTATTAACAAGTATTAAATGCACCCCCCCCCCCCCACCCCAGCCCCACAAAAAAAAAAAAAAAAAAGAAAAAAGAAAATCCTTTTGTGCATTATCTACAAAACTGCTGCTTGATTCTTTATGCAACAAATCACATAAAAAATTATATGCTAAAATATAATAAGGTAGACATAATTATATTCAAATATTTCATCAATTTAACCATATGGTAAAAAAAAAGAATCAATTCTTTGAAAGCATGTACAAAAATATTTCTTCAAATCTTACTGTAGTAAATTTACATGGTACACGCTTGTACATAATAACACAAAAAGAATTTGCACTTACGAAAATTATTTTCTCTTTTTAATTCTTTTATACTATTTAATTCAAAATATTTTAATATAATTTATTATTTTCAAAATTTTAACTTTTTGCAAATTCTCACCAACCATATTAGATTCAAATGCTCATCTTTTACAATTTATGGGGTTGTGCTTCTATTTGGCTTTCTAGAATATTTTGCATCTAAGTTAATTAAATCTTCTAATCCAAACTTTTTAAAATAAACCCAAACTATCTACCGTTTACTGTTTTGTCCATTAAATAAATAAATAAACAAACAATTTCAATACATATATTATAATCCTACTACTATGTAAAAAGTAAATTGTTCGAATATTGACAATAACCGAAGGTGAACCCTATCCCTTTGACTCGTTATTTATAAAATTACCACAAATTACATTAAATAGTAAATGCTAAAAGTATGAACATACAAAAAAAAAAAAAAAAAAAAAAAAAAAAAAAAATCCAATTCTTTGCCTAGTGAAATATTCAATACTATGTGTTTTTTTTAATGGTGGCAAAATAAGCTCACTACAGATATATTTTAAACAAGCCAAAATATAATTCTCGTTAGTTACTGATATTAAACAATCATTTGATATCTCATCCAGCGGTTAATATTATAATATTCGATTTACCTCTTTTTTGTTAAATGAACCAAATATCAAAACATTAATTAGCAAAATAATTCAAAAATAAAACCTAACATATTACATAATGCACCATCCATGCAATAAACACTATTAAACTTCTAATTCCAAAAATGTCAAAATATTAAAAAAGAATCCAACTTATCAGGTTACCATAATCAACTATATTGTTAAAATTTTCACCAATAAAACATATTTTTGCTATTATAACTGGAAATTAAAACATAAAAAGTTATATGACGAGACAACACTTTGAAAGGGAAAAAAGAACTCAAGATTTACCTTTTCCTCATACTTTTAATTATTGCAAGCATTTTTCTATTTTTTTTCTGTACTTACAAAAATATGAATTCCATAGCATCTCCAAAAGTTGAAAAAAAAAAAAAAAAAAGAAAGATGTTAAAGTAACATTTAAGACATAAAATAAACATGCATCCTAAAATCTGCAAAAAGCACTTATCCCAGTTGTCAATAACAGATAAACCTGTAAAATTTGCAATAGATGACAGACCAACTTTATATCATTTTCAAAAACAAGAAAATTCATCATTTTCAAAAATAAAGAGTGTTTATATTAATATTTTTCAAAAAAAAAAAAAACAGAAAAAAGAAAAGAAAAAAAAATTAAAGAAAGAAGACTTGAATACTGCCTGTCCTGACAGCGCTACAGACAGGGCAACAAACAGTACCCTCCACATTGTCAAAAGCAGCATCGCACACATCACACATGCACAGATGCCGACACGGCACCATCACCACCGATACCTCCGACACTCCGCACACGCGGCAAGCCCGATCCGGCACCGCCGCCGCCTCCCTCATCCTCATCTCCGCCCTTCTCGGATCCTCGTAAACCGACCCGGAGTCCTCCACCTCCGGCTCCACCCTATCCGACATTTTCCGAACCGATACCAGCTGCGCCTGCTGCAGCTGCATTTGCAGCGCCGCCGCCTTCTCCTGCTCCGCCGCCGCCCTCGCTTGCCACGTCATCGACTCGTTTCTGATCCTGACCAGCCGGTTCTCCAGCTCGGCCGTTTTCTTGGCCGTCCGGCCAATTTCCAGCTCCTTCTCCCTCAGCTGATTCGAGGCGGACTCCTCCGCGGCCATTAGCAGCGCGCGATAGTGGGTCCTCGTTCTGTCCGATAGCGTGCGCCTCAGCTTCTCTCCCTGCTCGTACATTTTGCATTTAGCCCCACCAATTTTCGAAAAACACAAAATATTCAATCCAGGGTACCATGCTAAACAGAGAGATAATTAATCAATCACCTGGGCATTGAGATACTGCTCTAATTCAACTGTTTGCTGATTTACGATAGCACTGAGATTACACTGATTCTTGTCCTGGAACGATAAATGGAGACCAGTGGAAACAAACTGGTTCCGATTGTGGTTGATCAGCTGCGAAGAAGGAGGCATGATTTGAAAGAGAGCAGGATGAGCAGATGGCGAAGAAGAAGAAGAATCCCTGCCTCTTTTTCTTAGATTTTGCTGAAATCCATTGCCCACTGCATTCGTTTAACACAGACAGCTAAACTAACGGAAAATCAAAGCATGAAAAAACAGAAACAGAGAAATGAAGAAACGTACAGTTATTAGAGAAGAAAACAGTGGATTGCTGCTGCTGTTGTTGCATATTGTTATCCATCTCATCAATAATCAACTCTTCGTCTTCTCTACAAAAACAAAAGAAAGAGCGCACAGGGATAAATAAATTGAAAAAAAAAAGAGCAGAAAATAAGGAGAGGAAGAGGAAGGGGGAGAAGGGAGTACCTGTTAAAAAGGAAGGAGGATTTGGAAGGGTGATGAGCGTGAACAGCCATTGAAATAAATGAGGAGGAGAAAGAAGCGGTGAAAAAAGGGAATGGGAACGAGATAATGGACGCGCGCTTATTAGTAAGAGAGGGAATAATAAATTGTGGTTTGTTGTTGTGCGTGGAAAAATTAAAAAGGGAGATGAAAAGAAAGAGGAGGAGAGAGAGAAGCGCTCGATGAAATGTGAATGGGTCCAAAATAATTTTGCCCTTCTTTTATATATTCCTGCATCATCATTATTGTACACAAGAGGAGGAGTGGTAAAGACTAAGCGGTTTCCTATGTGTTTGTTTGTTTTTCTTAATTTGGATTTTTGGTCATCCCTCCGGTTCAATGGACATTGTTAGATGAATGCATTTTTTGATAAGTGCATATTTCTTTATTTCTATTTTTATTTCCTTTTAAAAAATTAGGTATTTTGTATATAGTCAGCATATTAGGTTCAAACTATGATACGAAAGTTTCAACTGTACGATCTACTGTGTTCAAATCGAAACGTTTAATCATAGAGATAATAATACTGATCATTTCTTTTTTTTTGGGTTAAGAGTGGTGCTAAAAAGTAATATGAGCCGATGACGTTTTTCTTTTATTTTGTGCATGTATAAATTGAACCAATTTTGCATGTCATTTAGAGTTTGGAAAAACTCAATAGAAACATATAAACTATATGATATGTAATAGGTAATAGTATCTTTCTATTCATGCTTTCTAACATGCATGCTATGCAGCTGTGTATTGCAAAATAAAAAAACATAGTTTGGCATATGGTCTATACACTATTCTGGTCAAGCCATTAATATTTGATACTAAAGCATGTTGTTTCTAGATTTCATTCAATTTGACTAGGATTTTCTTTTAATTTAGAAAGAGTAAAAATAATATAAATAAAGTATGATGCAAAAAATGCCATTTCTTACAACATGATATGATAAAAGAAAACAAAACGAGATGGGATGTGATGCTAAAGACATCCGGATTTGTGTTCTTGGCTACCACACAATGGTGTTAGAAAACATAAATTATGGTGCTTTTAGTAGCACATTAAATAAATGCATAAATATCGAATGAGTTTTAAAACGTAGATTTAACGGTAGATATATGTATAAAAAAAAAAAAAAAAAAAAAAAAAAAAAAAGAACAACTTTTGATAAAGTAGTACCCATTTGGAAAGGTAGTATACAAACAAAACAAAAAAATAAACCAAAAAAAGGGAATCTTCTAATTTTCCAAACTTTAAAATAAAACAATTAGCTTTATGTCATTTCTCAAGAAAGAAACTAGAAATTTGATTAGTAATTCAAATCCTCTATAGAAAAATTAACAATTTTATAAATATAATAATTGTTACAAAGGTAGGTTGAATGTATTTGAAAAGGTCCCATTTATTGGACTTGTTCTTTAAAAATATTAAAACATTTTGGACATTTCAACAAGCAGCCGAACTTTTCAGGAATATTTTATTTTTAAGAAATAATTATTATTTTTTAGGAAAACAATTTTTTAGCTATAATAGTTAGACTTTAGTTGCATATATTTGCTATCATAAATACGGAGCAAATAAACGTGCGTTTACACAGAAGAAAACATGATATTTGAGCAAGAAAGTTGAGTGAATGGGGAATGTGTCTATGACCATAAACAGAGAATTTGAGCAGCGAATTCAATTTGTAATTTTTAATTTAATTGATTCGTAGTTAATTAATTATTTGTTTTCTTTATGTAATATGACCTTAATAACAAAAATTAAATTACTAAACTTTTCAAAAAAATTAAGTAATACATTTTAAATTCAAATACACAAAATAAAGCAAGCTAAAAATACATACAACGATCGGCTAATAGACTGGACTGGTACGCAATAAATCCAAGTATCATATCGTCGTGTAATGCTCCCACCATATCCAAGTTTTATGGGTTGCCTGCGAAAAATCAACGTAACCTCTCATCCTTAAATTGCTATATCGCAAGATGGTTAATAATAAAAACAGTACATGGCTTTGGTGAAACAATTAGTCTGAACTAGCGGTCATCTAATGATATGCTTGCTCAAGCTATCATGCTCGGCCTGTCTGCATTGAACAACTGTGGTGTCATTGACCACCCAAGCGTAGTACAAAACTTTATCGATAACAGTGAAAGGATGAGTCAGTGGAGTAGAAAGTACCGCATATTAGCAAGTGTCAATTGTAATGCAACTTCTAAATAGTTGATTCAACTTTCTTAATTTGGAGGAAGATTTTTTTTCTAAATCCTTTATACCTTCGTGTAGTCGAGTTCCACCACTTGTTACAAACGTCCAACTAATCATTCTCTTCATCTTATATCCCTCAATCCTACTGTAGAAGCATTGCCCTATCAGTCCAAAAACAATTTGGATTGTCATATTTGTTCTTCACATGGGTGTGAGACCAACACATAAAAATTGTTGATTGAAGTCTTTATATTCAGCATGTAATTAATGCACAAATCAAAGAAAAAATCATTTCTTTTGAGTGTCCATAAAGCAATGGACTGAGTGGAAGCAGAAACAATAGCAGAACCAGAAGAACGCTTCATACTGAAAAATAAAAATTGGTAATTTTAGACCAAAAAAATCTGAAAAGATGCGGAAAAAATAAATATAATAGCAGAAAGAATTACCTAAAAATAAGCTTGAACGATTCAGCAAAAACCAAAAAAAGGGAGGTAGGGGTTGTTTAATGTTGGTGAGGGTAGAAGGAGGTAGCAGGCGCAACTTACAAAGAAGGAGGGGAGCCAGAAGAAAGTAGCGATAGGAAGGAAACGATACAAAACGTCTGATGCGTAAGATGTCAACGTATCATTTTTCTTCAACTAGCTGAATGGCCTAAATTATTTATTTGAAATGTTTGGGCATTCAACGTGATGGATGCAATGCCAACGAAAATGTGGTAAATTTTGCATGCGAACAGGGTTTAACTTGAATGGCTTAGAAAAGAATATTGGAATATTCTAAAAGAAAATTTTTGATAATCATAGCCATTGTTTTGAGTCCATTAGAGAAAATATTAACTTATTTAACAAAATACCAAGCTCTATCAAAATTTGCTTGAGCGTTTGGAAAAATGATTTGTTCAACACTACTATGTTTGGCCATGATCCATGAAATGTACGGTTTGAGTCGTACAACATGCATGATTCAACCATTGGACAAATGTTGATTTGTAATTACTATATACTACACTATCTAAAACTTATAGTACAACTATATGTTACAAACTATGTTGCCAATTTAAAAAACGAAAGGTCTATTACTATTTTACAACTTTGTGAAAAGCTTAGATGCTTTTGTCTAATGAAAAAAAAAGTTGTAATTTTTTTATTACATGAAAATTTCTAAC
The DNA here is from genome assembly GCA_030737875.1 of Allium sativum. Classification (NCBI taxonomy): domain Eukaryota; kingdom Viridiplantae; phylum Streptophyta; class Magnoliopsida; order Asparagales; family Amaryllidaceae; genus Allium; species Allium sativum. The sequence goes on along the minus strand of CM060913.1, from coordinate 468,631,848 downwards.
TCTTATAATGAAGTATTAAAATATGATTCTAATTATTTGGATCCTTATAGCAATAAATCATTTTTCCATACTATGGATATTCAAATTTTATCGTTGTTTATACGCTGCAAATTCCTTTTGGAATAACACATTTATGGCTTCAGAGAGAAACCTGGTTAGTGATTTATGAAGAAATATTATTAAAAGAAATGTTTTCATTATTGTTTTTGGATCCATAATGCTTATTTTCTCCTTCATGAAGTATTAAGCCATCTTTGACGGCTAACTTTGATTAGGAGTAGCAATTAAACCCGACCCGTTGGACCCGGACCCGAACCGACGGGTCTTCGTTCTAGGCGGGTCGAGTTTTGTCAAGTCCAAACTGCACATTTCATAAATCTAGATTCAACCCAAGCTTCGATTCTGGTCAGGTCGGTTCTGGTTTGGTTGGATAATAACCATATATATATATATATGTATATTTCAATGTTTTTGGATCAGTCCTTTCAAGTCTGGTTAGTACGAGTCGGGTTTGATCGGGTCTTTATTGTATTTGTCATCACCTAGATCCGATCCGAGACCCATCGGGTTCGGTTCGGGTCTAGGTCTTTTTGGGTCGGTTTGCTTTTTCGGTTCTCAGTTCTAATTGCCAACCCTAACTTTGATTAAATTTATTATGATAGTTGTCCTATATATATCACGACATCGTATATGAACTCTAATAATGTATAGTTGTGGCACCCCACCCCTGGACCCACAATAAAAAGGATGTTACTAGGTAAAATCATCTACTAGTGTAGAGAATAAAACTAGTAAAGAGAGATAATCCATGAATTTTGTTTTGAGCGAGTATCAACATGTCGAATCAAGTGTTATTTTTTTTCTTCTATAGTGGAATCAACGTATATGATTCGGGAACAAAACAAAAAACTATGGCTTATAAATATTCGGAACAACATAATAATTACTTAATACATAATCATAGAATAACGGAGCACACAGTTGAATATACAAATATATAAGCTGAAGTGGGAACAAATACATAAGAAAGTCTACCAGGCAGTGGTTGCAATGATACACTCAATATTCATGCACCACAACCATAAACGAAACATGTGTATGTGTGTGTATGTAAACACAAATAGAGACTATGTCTAAACATATGAAATGAACTACTATGCGAATCTACAAAAATGATAGTAATGTTCACCAAACTAACTCCTTCAAAATCCATTATAGAAATCATCAAACGAAATCACCTGAAACATCTCATACTGACCCGAGTATTATATTATAAATGGGTCGGTTTACTTATAATTCAAAGAAATGTGAGATAGAGATAGCTACGATAATAAGATAATAAATATCTAAAATAACACAAGGTCATATAATAGAAAACCGTAAAAGAATTTTAATATTCTTCGAATATTATTCGCCATAGAAACAAAAACTCTAGATTAGTTATTCAAAAGAAAATGCTCATAGATTTTTGTTGAAAACTCAAACCTCAAGAATCCATAAATCAATAATGGAAATCCAAAAATATAAAAGGGTGGGCACCTAAAATATTCCTGATTGTTGAGCACATAAATCCACCAGATATACTTGTTATCTCCATAAAAGCATGAAAAGTAATCAAGATGAGGATGAAAACCAATAAAAATCCAGATGGGCATGAAAACCATGTACACTCTAAATGGGAATGAAAACCTATACATACTCCAAAGGGGGATGAAAATCCATAAATACTCCATAATAAATGTTATATATCCCTTAAAAAGTACTCGTTCAAGTAATGACCGTGTATTCAATACACATGAGTTTACTCGAACAGTTTCGATAACTTCATAAACTCCACTTAAGTGTAAAAGGGGTTCAATCAAATAGGTTTAAGAATTTAAAGTAAAAATAACCATCCCATATCACTCGTTTTATTAAGCATTTATTCCAAATTTCATCTAAGCGATGACGTTTAGTTTTATATAACAGTTATTTTTCTTTGAAAACCATTTTAAAGATATTAGTTTAAAATTTAATAATTAATACTGGAGAATAGTGCTCACTTTCTATTTATCTAAACATTTACAAGCGTTACTTCAAAATCGATTTAAAAATCTATTAATATTTTTAAACACAAATAAACATTTCCAAAAAAAAATTTACATAAAGGATGTACGATCTAGGATCATATAACCATACTAGGATATATAAAAATAAAAGATATAGAAGTGCAAGGGTAGAAGCTTACACCGAATGCTAATAGGATTAGCCAAATAATAATTAAATAAGCATAAAAACTTACTAAGCCCCATAACAAAATAATAGAAGGTGGATACTAACAACGCAATAGCTGATCCCTAAGGAAAAAAATCAGAAGAGAGCATGCTAAAGTCCCCCACACCGATGGAACCTGTTAATAATGTCTGGGAAATAACCAGTATTACATGGCTGAAATATATATTTCTATTCCCTATTCAGAGCATCAAAAATCTTTTCATCATTAGCATTAGATTCACAGTCAGTGTAGAGGGACAGCTAATCATCCATCAGTCCATAATACAATTTTTGATCCTCCTTATCATCATACATTCACATAGAGAAGATTTTACAATTTGAATTAAAGCGTAAATCTTTTTCTTCATAGTACCATGTCCTAGCCTTATTATTCCGAACCAGTTGTGTACCTTCGACTAATTTTCCTATAAGCACCAGAGCAATGCCCTCCACACTAAGAGGATCAGAAATGATAACATGAAAAATTTCTTCTTTAGATAAGTGACTTGAGAGTCACAAAGGGAAGGATCAATCTTGGCATCCAGAAGGTAAAGAGGAGGTCAGAAAGGAGGTGGTACATCCTTTTCGGGGGTTCAACTTGGGGATTGTTAACCGACTTTTTGGTCCGGTTCTCAGGAGAGCATCAGACACGCTCAATCCAACGTACCTCATGAAGCTGAGGCCGAAAAGGGACGCACAAGAGTGAAGGAAACATGATCAAAAAGGGAATACACCGCTTGTAACCTCATGGCATCCAGAAGACATCCGCGAACCAAGGCCTCGGACCCCGAAGGAGTTACGAGCCTCGACCACCCGGTCCCGGGATCCTCGCGCCCCTCGGAAGGACTTCACGCCAGGCATGACGCGGAATTCGCACCCAGCCGGGTGCGAAATCTGGCACCCATGCCTGGGTTCGAAATTTCGAACCCAGTGGGTGCGAGGTCTCGAGCCCAACGGGTGCAAAATCCCGCACTCATGGCTGGGTTTGAGATTTCGAGCCCAGCGGGTGCGAAATCTCGCATCCATGGCTGGGTTCGAGATTCTGAACCCAGTGGGAGCGAGATTTCTGACCCGCGCCTGGGTTCGAAATTTCGAACCTAGTGGGTTCGAAATTCGGAGGCGCGTAGTTGGTGGGTTCGAAATTCTGCAAGTGGTCCCCTATTTCTACCTAATCCTACCTACTTCTTCCTACTCCCACTCCTATAAATAGCCCATGGCCTCACACTTCAAAGGGGTTGGATTTTCTTCACTTGAGACCTTCCTAAACCTCATTAATGGCATCTCCTATTTGAGGAGGAAGGAGAATTAAATATTCTTTTTCCCAAATACCTAGCATATGGAAATTATAAGAGTGAATGTTATTTGCATGGCTATACCTTGTAATTCTTAAGTGATTAATAAAAGTTCAACATCCTTCCAAAGTGGACGTAGGCCTAATCCGCGGCCGAACCGCTATAAATTCTTGTGTCCTTTACCGCTTTCTCTTACTTAGTCTTGCGACCAAATTAACTAATCGTAGTAATAGGAATCTTTGGTGTTTACGATATTTTTTGTCGTTAACATTTGGTCCTTTCATTGAGAGGCCAAATTCAAGATTTGCGTCTTTCTTCCACATTATCATCTCGACTTCGACGAGCTTAAAGTTCCTTGCCCAACCTATTGTCAAGTCCGCTTACGATGGTAAAGAAGTCAAAGAACGCAATAGTCGACTCTTCAGCCGCAGCCGAGGCCGGTACCTCCCAACAACCTCAACCGGTGGATGTCCCGGCCCCTAATGAAACCGTCCCTCCCGTTGTTGACCCCGAAGCGCCCGTTACCCAAGCTCAAATCCACGTGCTTAATGAAAGATATGAGAACACCACGGTCGAGCTCAACCAAGCATTAAGGGATAACATCGGCCTTATGCGGCAACTTCAAGAAAGTCAACGCGTCGTCGCCCGACTTCAATTAACTCGGAACAATGCTCGACCCCGACCAACTGCATCGGAAACTTCCTCCTCCGAGTCAAGGGGCCCACACCAAAGGAGGAGGTTCACCCTCATCAACAATGTCGTCGCTCGTACCAATGCCCTCGATAACGGTAATGGTTGTGCCAACGGGAATGGTAACGACAACGGCGACCGAACTACAGTCACATACAGCGAAGGGGCACAGTACCGAGACCGCTCTCGCTTAATTATCAATGATAGACCCGATCCTACAAACCAACCTCTTCCTCGACACAACCCAATGGTTGCTAATCAGAGTGAAGGGATCGCTATTCCAACGGCCCGCGCTCCTCTAGAACAGGATCTGCATCACCCCTCTCCACCTCACCATCCACACCAGGACCCAATCATAGATGTCGAGGGAATAGAGGAAGACGATCCAGACATCCATCATAGAAACGGCCTCGCAACAGGACTCCGGAGCCGCGTCAAAATCCGTGGATCCCAATGGCGGGTCCCCATCCAACTTACCTTCCCGACATGATACGAAGGGTCATGAGGGAAATGCGAGGGGGCGCACACGGCGCATGGGAAGCCTGTGACGGCCCGCCCCGCACCAGCCGGCATTTCCTCCGAAAGTGCGCTGTACACCTGCCTGGCTAGCACGGAACGGTCGCCAAAGAAGGAAAGAAGAGAATGAACTAATCAAGGAACCTGTAGAATGTCTCACAGCGCATGGGATAAAATATAATAATAACATACTTGACATAAAACAGGCGAGACAGTGCATAAGCTGATAACTAAAATCAACATCAATCATCAGAGCAGCGGAAATCCATATACAGCTTATTACAATTTTCCAAATTTACTGTCTCTAAACAAAAGAAAGCTGAAGTAGAAGATACACCAACAATGCCCAAGCAGTGATCTTCAATAACACAGGGAGAATATTATGTATATAGTACGTGGAAGCCTCCTGCTCGTCTCCGGATCATCTACCCGTGCATCACCAGCTAACCTGTCTCTAGTCTGCTCGTGTGAGCACCCAGAGTAATAAGAAGAGACATAAAACTCTGGGTCAGACATAAAGCCTGGTATGAGCGATAAGCATCTAAACAGAATAATAACAGGTATACTAAACCATACCTGAACCTGGACCTGCAACCAAAGAGTTAGTACCACATACCGTACAATACTCCAAGGTGCCAATAGTAAATAGTGTAAGAATACGGGGGTGGGGTGTGCATGTCACAATGATAGCAAACAATTCATCCATAGCAACCATCCTCACATCTCTCACTCAGTGCGTAAAGCGTACGACATCTACCACCTTGGAACACTAGACAAACTGAGGTAACGACGAATCCCGACTTGTAGAAACCCTGCTATGACCAAGCCAAACACTTGGAGTCATGACCAAACATTTCAATGACCCACTTCATTGGTCGTAGCCCTTGGTTCTACCGATGCCATAATGGCCCTGAATCCGCCTTCGTACCTCCTACCATAGTGGTTCAAAGCTATAGACGTCGATAACTCCTTGGCACGCGTCCCGCAGCAAAGCCCAACCATGAAGCGAACTCATTGATTCCCATCTAAATCTTGAGCTCTAACTTCTCATCTGGACTTCCTTTGCATCTCGGGTTTTGGTCGAATTGGAGTGGGTCTTCAGAAAAGTTGACGTGCAGTAACAGTCCTAGAACTCGGTTCGGTTCGATAGCGTCGGTTCGGGTCGGGTGCTCCATCCTTGTCATCTTCCACTCGATTCGGGTCGGGTGCTTCACTCCGGGTCGGGTCGGTGTCCTCCTCCGGGTCGGGTCGGGGTGCTGTCCTCCTCCAGCTCATGCTCCTTCTCCAATCAGCTCCCTCGTTTCCATCTACTCCGATCCGATCCGATCACTTCGCCTTACTCTAGTCGTAGCCTTCCATTCTTGAGCCGATCCGATCTGGCCTCTATTATGCTTCCGATCCGATCCGCTCCATAGTTCCGATCCGATCTGCTCCATCACTCCGATCCGATCTTCTGCCCAACTCCAACTCTAAGCAATGGCCTTCCTTCCTGCCAAACTTCTTCCAGTGGCGAGTCCCCATCCAGTTCGGATTCCCTTGGTCAGTTCCCTAGTCCGATCCGACCCCTTTTCTCCGATCCGAACCGGTTCGGAACCTGCACACTTCTGCAACTTTCCAGCGAGCTTTCTACGCCATTCGACGACGTTTTCAAGCAATTTAACTATTCTAATCAATCATGAAACATACCATAGAGTCATAGCAACATGTAATAGCAACCACAAACAGCAAACAACAATTTAAATGAATCAAAATGAATCAAAAGTGGCTAAAACCTCACATTTGCCTATAATCCCTCCTAATCATGTTTAAGCATATGATTAGCAAAACACATCGAAATTAACCCAAATTTCTAACAGAGCCTTAAAACATTATTTTAGAATTTTAAGAATTTTTCCAGAATTTATTTACGTATAAATTCGCTAATCTTCACTAATTACCCCTAATCACCGTAATTAGTGCAAAAACTATGCAAATCACTCACCTTGGCCACAAATGAAATTCTCAGAACTGAAACTCCTCTGATTTGGGCGAGTACTGATGTCCAACAGCAGCTCCAACCTTGCTTTGGTGCTCTTCTCCTTAATTTGATGCCTCTAAGCCTTAATCCTTGATTAGTGAGTGATTTTTGGGTGGTTTAGAGAGATTTAGAGAGTGGAGGCCATGGCTATGTCAAGAGAAATGAAAGTGGCGGCTGGGAAATGTCTAAAGAAATGTTTTCTAACCCTAATCAGCCTCCATATACCCCTAAACCCGAAATTCCCCTTGGGCCTAGCTGCCAATCACCCGGTTAAGCCCAATTAAGCTGTTTTTAACTACCTGAAACTTGTTTCAGCCATATCTCCCAAATGGTAAGTCCGTTTGGCTAATGGGACCACTCCACGGAAAGAGAAACCATCATCCGAAGCCAATGGAAGTGGTTTCAGGTCAAAATTCCTTTCCAGTCAAAAGTTATGGCCAAAACAGTGCCAACTAGGGGTAAAATGGTCATTTAAAAATCGGGAAAAATCATGAACATGGGAAATGACCCCAATAGTCGTCTCCCAAAGTTACATGACCATACGACTTCGTATGTGACAGAAATAAATATCCTACGATTCTATGATGCGTAGAATGCGGGTCGTTACAAAGCCCACATTAGGCGTAACCCCTTCACGAGAAGAGTAAATGAGGCTGAATGGCCGAAGCGCTTTAGCATGCCACAAATGCAAATCTACGATGGTACCACTGATCCTTGTGCCTTCTTGAATCCCTATGACTGGCAAATGGACTCGAGCCAGGGTGACGATCCAACCAAATGTAAATGCTTCCTAGTCTTCCTGTCTGGTACCGCTTTACTTTGGTTCTCGCGCCTTCCTCTCGATTCCATTAACAACCTCGGACAACTAGCAACAGAGCTGGTCAAGAAATTCAGGGTGCACATCCCAACTCCAAAGAATGCCCTTACTTTATCTATCCTATACCAGGGCCCGCCGATTTGCTTAGAAGCTACCTTTCCCGGCTCAACACAGCTCTCGCCGAGGTCGAGGATCCGGATCCTCGCACAATACTCTTTCAACTAGCAAAAGGTGTCCTCCCTACTTCAGAGTTCGGGGCCTGGATCGATCGAAAATAGCCCAAAGAGCCTCGACGCCTTCTATGAGATGGCAGATCAATACTTGTGCCAAGAAGAGGCAAGACGGAATCGGCTCTCCGCCACAAGTCGTCCCAATGATCCCCATGCGGATACCGCCAATAACCACTTCAGAGATAGGCGAGGCGGGGAGCCCTTCGACCAAAACAGGGGGCAGGTCCCCAAAGGCAAAAACTAAACAATGGTAGGCCGGATGGATGAAACAACGGGCAATCCCCAGCGGAAGTGAGAAAGCCCGGCCCTCGCCAAGCGTTCGAGACCTACACCCCATTGAATGAAGACATAGAGACAATCTACTTGGAAATGTGTAACACCTTGCCATACAAGAAGCCGCACGTCAGAGAATCAACTGACGGCGAGAAGAACACCGGGAGGTACAATCGGTACCATGACGTGTGTGGGAATGACACCAACGAATGCCACCAACTTAGGGATGCAATCGAGAAACTTATTCGTCAGAAACGGCTCGAGCAATATGTTCAAGAGCCCTTTCCCCCTGAAGAAAACTCACCGCCTCCAGTGCCAGCTCCACAAGCAACCACCAAGGGAGCTCCGGGACCGTCTAACCCAAGACGAGGAATCGTGATCAACACCATATGTGGCAAACCTTACCCTACACATGACAGCTTTCGAAAAATGGAGGAATATGTCAGTTTCATAAAATATGCTACTTACGAAGCCTGCTCCGCTTTCCCTGAGTCCATCCCATCCAAGCTACAAAAAACCATGCGGGACGACATCGTCTTCCAAGAAAGGGAATCGACAGGAGCGGAAATCCCGACCACCGATCCATTAGTCATCACTGCCCAGATCGGTGTTGCTTCCGTTCAGAAGGTATTAATCAATTCAAGGAGCTTGGTCAACATCATCTTTAAGGCCGCCTACGACCAGATTAAATTGGAAACAAATGACTTGAAGCCTCTAGTTCCCCCGTAGGGATGATCGACCTACCTGTAGAACTGGGCGAGGGGGACTGAAGCCGAGTCCGAATTCTCACTTTCATGGTCATAGGCATCGACTCCCCCTACAACTCTTTCCTAGGGGGCCCCTTTCTCACCGAATTCCGTGTTAACATGGCACCATGGTCTCTCCTAATGAATTTCCCGATGGAAAATGGGATCGGAACCGTTAAGGGCGACCAAGTAAGCGCCAGAGAATGTTACGCAATAGAGTGGAAGAACGCATGCAATAAGGAAGGGGGAAAAGCCGTGCCAACTCCTTCTTGTGCCAAGAACGTCTCAGCATAGCAATCGACGGCATCTGGGCCCTGGCTCAGGCGCCACTCCTGTCTTTCCGATGACCTCGACCCGTGGAAGGACGAAAACCCTAAATACGAGAGTGCTACTTCGGTTGAATCCATAGTGGACGTTCCCATTAACCTCAACGACAAAACAAGGGTGTTGAAGGTAGGGTCAAAACTCCACCCAGCAATTAAAGAAGATCCCATATGCTTCCTAAAAGCCAATTTGGATGTGTTTGCATGGACTCACTCTAACATGAAGGGCATCGACCCCGCAATTGCTTGCCGTTCCCTTTTCTTAGATCCCAGAATGCCTCCAGTTAAACAGAAGTGTCGCTTTTTAGGGCTCGAGAGGTCCAACGAAGAAGAGGTAGACCGTCTACTTAACAATAACTTTATCCATAGAGCTGACTATCCTGAATGAGTTTCCAATCCAGTTCTGGTTGAGAAAGCCAACGGTAAATGGAGAACAAGCATCGACTTCTCCGATCCGAACAAGGCATTCCCCAAGCACAGCATCCCACCCCCGAAGATCGACCGATTAGTCGATTCGATCGTTGGATACCAGCTACTATCTTTCATGGACGCCTACTCAGGCTGCAACCAGATCTCGATGAGCCTCCGCGATCAAGATCATACCTCTTTCATAACCGACCTCGGGCTCTACTACTACCATGTTATTCCCTTCGGCCTCAAAAATGCCAGCGCCACTTACCAACGAATCGTTAATCGACTCTTAAAAATCAAATTGGAAGGTCCATGGAGGTGTACGTGGACGATATGCTGGTACAATCTAAAATATCAAGCGATCACGTCCACGACCTGTAACAACCTGCTTATTCCATGATAATGGATTTTAAATATTTTATTTAAATCGATCGTCGTATCCGAGGTGTCACTCAAAATATCGTTTTTCACAAATGATAAAATTAGGATTCGGGACCACTTCCATTGAGTCCGGATCATCGTTTACGACCTTTTTGACTATAAGAATCGATACCTTTTTAGTTAGTGAAATTTGGCCGGTTCTCATTAGAATGTGTGGCCAAAATATCATTTTTCACATACGAATGAATTTGGACTCAAAACCACTTCCATCGGGTTTGAAACATCGTTTAGGTGTTCGAAAACTATAAGGTTCGAAGTGTTCCGAGTTCGTGAAAATTGGCACTTTGGTCTAGGGCTTGGTTGAGCTAACCTAACTCATCATATAATTCACCTTGCTTCCTCCAACTCTTCATTCATTCTCCAAAGACTTAGAAGAATAGAAAATGGGGAAGGGAATGGGAAATTAGAATTCCTAAGCTAGGGCTTTCAATCTAGAGCTCAATTCTTGTGCAAATCCAATTCTATGACATGTGTAAGCTCTCTCTACTCGTTCTCTACCTTTCTCTCCTCTCAATTTCGGATTTTTATGATGTTCTAACATCCATGAGTCTTCATATGTGTTCATGAGGTGATTAGAGGGGAGTGACTGAAGAAAGAAAGGTTCTTTGCTTGGATTTGTGCTTGTTCTTCCTTGTTGGAGCTTGTTCTTGCCATTCATGAGTGAAAGGTGAGTTCTTTTTGAGCTCACATCTATGCCACAAGCCTACGTGCTTGTACAAGTGTAATTTAGTGTTCATATGAGTTGCATTTGCTTGTTGATTTGGTTAGGTTAGTATAACTTATCCAATTTCATGTGTTTATATTCCATTGAGTTGAAATTTATGAAAATGATCATTTATACGATCTAATTCAAGTGTTATGAGTTGATTCGGTGATGTTGTGAAGCTCCATTGTCCCCCGCCAAATATCTAAGTTTTCGTGAGTCGCTCAAATCGCCTTGTTGTGTATTGGTTTGGAATTTTGTGCATACTTGACTTTATAAATCGAACCATTGAAATCTTATGTATATATATGTTGATCACACGATCATTGCACATGATGTAAGTCGAGTAAGTGGTGTTGTGAAGTACTGTTGTCGCTCCCGGCAAGTTCTAAGACTTCACGATTCGCTTATATCGCGTTTCTTCGTTTGGTTTAGAAATTGGGTTCAAAAATCTTCTTGTGCAATTGAATTGAATCACACTTGTCTCCAGCTCCAATGGAAGGTGTACAAGCACCGGAACCAGTCGTCACAAGGCCGGAGAGAAGCGTTGGATCTCGAGAGGTCGCGACGGGGGTCAAATCCTCCGTCACTCGTGCCTGGGAATGCGCCCAGGCACTGACCGGTCGACCGCCCAAGTAGGGCCTGTCGACAGGTCCAGGCTGTGCCTGGGCATATGCCCAGGCACAGAGGCCGGTCGACCGGTCAAGTCTCTGTCTTGAACCGGTCGACTGGCCCCTCCTGGGGCCGTCGACCGGTAACAGATCTGGGCAATGCCCAGATCTATCCCCAACCGGTCGACCGGCCCCCCTTGGGCGGTCTACCGGTGACAGAACTGGGCGTTGCCCAGGCCTGTTCCCCCCTTCTGCAGTTTTGGTCGCGCGTCGAGGCGCGCGCCTCCGTGTTCTTCGGACCTCCTTCCCGATACCCCCTCGCGCGTATCCCGACAATCTTGAGTTCGCTCGGATTGTCATAGCCGCGTTGTCTCGTTTGGTTTTCAAATCGTTTTGAAACCATGAGATGTGAATTTATGATCTATGATGTTTGTGTTCTGTTCGCTTCGGCGTCGGTTTTTATAAATAATTAAACCACAATGGATAATGGGGTTGTATATGGTCAATGTATGTCGAACCAATGTTTAATCAGTTTTTAAATTCAAATCCTTTTAAAATAAATTCGGTTTCTAAACCCGGTTCTGATTCTATTGATTTATATACGATTTCTTATCCTATCAATCGAACGAGAAATCTAGTTTATTTACCTTAGTAAAACCGAGGACTATGACCCCTTAGATGTTTACTTCGGCGAATAACTCTTGGACTCGTTCGCTTGAACATATGTGGCGATTTTCTCTATTTTGAATAGAAACCAACTATGGGTTCGTAAATATTCGAGAATAGCATGTGGTTATGGGACATGTCGCTATTTCCTTATATTGGCTAGCTCGGAGTAATTTCTATTCACCCGGATCGATGTGACCCTTTATGACTTGTGTTTTGTGGTCCTCGGTCCCCCTAGTGGGATTTACGATTCTTGGATTTCACCTATGGGACTTCGGTCCAACTTTTATGACTTGTGTTCTGTGGTCCTCGATCGCCCGAGTGGGATTTACGATTCTTGGATTTCACCTAGGGGACTTCGGTCCAACTTTCTATGATTTATGATGTTTTCTAGAGATTTCACGATTTACGTGTTTTCTCTCTTCCGGGGTCACGACCCGGCTTCGTGGGGAGCTTCGGCTCAAACTATAGGTTAGCTACCTAGATATCGTTTCTCATCTGTGAACCTGTAGGCCCTCTTTTGATGTTTTCTGTTTTCTAGGGATTCACGATTCATGTGTTTCTCTCTCCCGGCACCTTGGGGAACTTCTTTATGATGTTTTCTTGATTTCGAGTGATTTCTAGATTCTTGATTTCTTTGATGCAATGCGCATCAATTTGATTTGTATTTGGCATTCCGTTGTCATTCATGTATTCAATTTATTTGGAATTCCGTTGTCATTCATGGGTTCAGTTTTATTTGGCATTCCACTGTCATTTCCTATTGTGTGCTTTTATTTGAATGTTGCATTCTATATTAGCTATGAGAATATTTAGACATATTTGTGTACTGACATTTCATTGTCATTCCCTGATTTTGTTGACATGTCATGTTTCATATTTATTTATGATTAAATGTTATTAGTAGAATCATGTCATCCTGTGTTACATCTCTTGTTATCTCAGTTTATTTGATAAGTACAGCTAGACTGACTCATTTATTGTTTATTCCTATAAATAATACTCGAGTCAGACCGAGTCAATTTAGGTACTCCTCTGGGACTCATCGCAGGATTGATCTTCCGCTTTCAGCTTGCTACTCTGTCTCTGTAGTTTTATGTACTTTTTTACCTCTGACATTGTCTACCGTTGTGTACATATTCTTTTATCTAGATCTTGGTGTATGTATTAGTGGATCTTTGTTGACCACTAGCTTGTTGTACACATCTTGGTTTATTCATATCTATTCCGCTATTGTGATATGATTATTCTGTGTCTGGCTTTAAGATATACCATATTTATATTGTTGTTGTTGTCTATTTTATACTGCTTTCCGGATTGCATATAGCCATTGTGTAGTTGCCCTATGTGCCGAATGGTCATGTCGAAATTTTAATCGGTATCAGAATTCGATGTGCATTCCTCACATGGAGAAATTATACAATCGGTCGCCCTTCACAAACCTTATTCTCCGTTGTGGTCTACGACATTTCCCTGAAATGAACTGGACGATAGTGGGTATAGAGGCGGGGCGTTACAGTTTGGTATCAGAGCGACTTTCCGGAACTGTGTAAGATAGTATGACGATGGTATTGTCTTGAGCCTCTCTCGGGAATCGTGCTTTAGGGTTTTAGTTAGAGTCTTAAGACCCGTCATAGCTTATCTACCATTACGATTCCATCTTTATTGAATTCACATCGTTTGAATTCAACTTGAGAATAACTTTTCCCTCCTTCTTTTTCCTTAAAGAAGTGAAATAGCTGGTTGTAGCCGTGCGAGTGCCGGTTCACCTAGTGTACCTTATACGGAGGGGTGTTTGAGTATCAAGTGTCCTACTTTTAGTCTCTTAGAATAGTTATCGACTCGTCCTCTTTCGAGTTGATTTCTATAGTTCATCTAGGGCCCGTGTGCTCTAGTGGCGCTTCTGTTTCGTTCTTTGACTCGAGTTGCTAACCGATGTCTGTCTTTGTATGAATTACGTTATTAAAACGTAAATGTCAAGTTGTCGATCGCTTCGGTGATCGTAGTTTGAAATTGTCATGACTACTTCAATCGTACGAGAAATTTAATTAAACGCCTTAGTAAACATGAGGACTATGGACCCTTGTGTTTGCTTTGATGGATAATTACTGGACTTGTGCGTTTGAAAACTATGATAACAACCATTTTGAATGTTCGAGTGGGATTCAACAATTCGTTCGTTAATTCTTGAGTTAAGCCGGCGGTATGGGACATTTGGCTAAATTTATTTATTAACTGGCCTATTGTGTATCACACTTATCTTGTTAATCATTTACGATCCTTGTAGTTGATTGATCATTGGATATCTTGCCCGTGCTTCGTTACGCGCATTGTAAGCGCCTTTGATCCTGATATTTCGTGATTTCTAGTTAAGATTGTTTCGTACGTTGTTATGTACCTAGCATGGTCTATTGATCACTTGTCGATTGGTATGGAGATACCATGTCATTATGACTAAATCTACTCCCTTGTTGTCAGCTATATAGTTCTAGTTCGGTGTGAGATCACCAAGCCTTCGGGCTAAAACAACTCATTTGTTATCTTGTTGTGCCAGTGTGAGTCACCAAGAATTTGTGCTAAATTAACTTAAGATCAAGAATGAGGGAAAGCATCCCGCTTCTTGTGATCCCTCTTCTTGAGTCAAGGTACGTGTCGTTAATTTCTTACTGTCATTTACCTTGTTCAGAGATTATTTTATTTATGTTCTTTTGATATACGTCGACCGTGTTCTTCGTTATCAAAAGATATCAATTGTGTTTTATTCGTAAGTTGATAAAGGAATCCTATTTCCTTTATGCCATCCTGAACGATTTATTGAATTTTTATATTTTCACGAGATCTGCGTGAACATTAGATTTTGTGAGGACTTTCTTGTGTTAACTTGTCCATCGGGTGCGTTAAGGATCTCGAACGAGACGTGGGACGCCATGTTGTAATTCAGAATTCCTAAACACCATTATGTGACAATCCGACATTTGAAACGATCCCTAAAATTAAATTAACCAATAATGAATTAATCAAAATAATGATATTTTGGATTTTTGCGATTTTTTCATAATCGTTTGTTGTTTCCTAGATAATTTACTTCTAGACTTCGTTGGAGTAATTCCAAGAATTTGGCTGGTTCAAGATTTTTAATTAGAAATTATCTTGAATCTTTTCATTCAGTAAATAAATAACCGATGTCTCTTGTTCCTGGAGGTTATTTATTCATGTCTCTTGAGTCCGGATTTTTAATCTTTGATTATCGAGAATTCTTAGTGATGGAGAATCTCGCCTAATTCTAAATCCTTGTTTCGATTTGCTAAAGAGAATTTAGTATTCTTGTGATTCCATGGGTCTTCTTATTTTCTCTAGTGAACGATCACTTGAGAGAATGGGAGTTCCCGTGGGAAGGGAATATTTGGGTTTTGCGATCCACGGCAAACTCAATAATTCCTTTCTTCGAATCTATGATCTAGTCGATCATCCGGAAGTGCTATAGTCAATTCACTTATGGGCTTAGCCTTGCGTTGTTCTTAGAAATGAATATCGAAAGGATGAGCTCTTTTGGTATTCACCCCTCGTTAGTTTGAATCATTTGGATTGACAATTGTCTCCGCACGTTTGTTAACCCTTGTGAGTCAAATCTTTGGGAATTATGACCTCTTTGGTTTAATCTCATCTTGTTAGAGGAATTTTCTAGTGCTTCTTTGATTAGCTGCTGATGTTTTAGCGATTTGAGATTTTTGACGAAAAATTATCTTAAACTCTGTTGTTCCGAAGTGGTATGTTGTGCACTACTTATCCATCATCTTCTTGATGTTTTTGATTTTCTAAAATCGATACCCAAGTTTATGAATATTGGGAATTCCGTATAATTCCTAATGATTTGTCCTTATGGTTACTAAATGAGATTTGGTCCCTGGATAGAAATCGATTTCCCCGAGTAGTTCATTGGTATTCCGTTACCAATATTTGATTATCGACTTGTAGTTCATTGGTATTCCGTTACCAATATTTGATTATCGACTTGTAGTTTATTGGTATTCCGTTACCAATATTTGTTTATCGGTTCCTAGCTGATTGGTATTCCGTTACCAACCTTGAGTCATTGATATTAAAATTGATTATTTCTTCGAAAATTGCTTTCCTTTGCTAAATTCGTTGGAATCTCTGTGTTGTGCTTTTGTCGGTGTAAGCCACCTTGTCGCAGGACTAAAGCGCTCGGGTTCGATATCCACTACATCGTCGTGATTGAGTTTTGGGAATGGATTAGTCAACCATCATAAATTTTCCATCTCATATACTAAGAGAAATATCTACTATTGATATCTCGCATCTGTAGGACGCAGTCCCGTTTCTCCTTGAAGTTCCAAATTAGATTCGCTTGGTTTTTGTGTATTCTATTGATTCTCATTCCCTTGAGAATCATACGAAGAAAGGCGAGTCTATTTGAATTCATAGCGCTTATGAATTTTTCTGGAATTATTTTACCCGTTTGGGATGACTACCTTCATGTATAATGAAGTTCGAGATTGAACTCTAGTTTTTATGATCTGGCAAGACGAAATGGGGATCTCACCTAGCCGCTGGTGTGATCTTTCCATTTCGTGTCGGTTCTTGTGGTACCACTCCGTGGTATTGTTTTGGTTGTTACTTACTACTTCATTCTTAAGGAATTGCGGGGACACAATTCTTTTAAGGGGAGAAGTCTGTAACAACCCGCTTATTCCATGATAATGGATTTTAAATATTTTATTTAAATCGATCGTCGTATCCGAGGTGTCACTCAAAATATCGTTTTTCACAAATGATAAAATTAGGATTCGGGACCACTTCCATTGAGTCCAGATCATCGTTTACGACCTTTTTGACTATAAGCATCGATACCTTTTTAGTTAGTGAAATTTGGCCAGTTCTCATTAGAATGTATGGCCAAAATATCATTTTTCACATACGAATGAATTTGGACTCGAAACCACTTCCATCGGGTTCCAAACGTCGTTTAGGTGTTCGAAAACTATAAGGCTCGATATGTTCCGAGTTCGTGAAAATTGGCACTTTGGGCTAGGGCTTGGTTGAGCTAACCTAGCTCATCATACAATTCACCTTGCTTCCTCCCACTCTTCATTCATTCTCCAAACACTTAGAAGAATAGAAAATGGGGAAGGGAATGGGAAATTAGAATTCCTAAGCTAGGGCTTCCAATCTAGAGCTCAATTCTTGTGCAAATCCAATTCTATGACATGGGTAAGCTCTCTCTACTCGTTCTCTACCTTTCTCTCCTCTCAATTTTGTATTTTTATGATGTTCTAACATCCATGAGTCTTCATATGTGTTCATGAGGTGATTAGAGAGGAGTGACTGAAGAAAGAAAGGTTCTTTGCTTGGATATGTGCTTGTTCTTCCTTGTTAGAGCTTGTTCTTGCCATTCATGAGTGAAAGGTGAGTTCTTTTTTAACTCACATTTATGCCACAAGCCTACGTGCTTGTACAAGTGTAATTTAGTGTTCATATGAGTTGCATTTGCTTGGTGATTTGGTTAGGTTAGTATAACTTAGCAAATTTCATGTGTTTATATTCCATTGAGTTGAAATTTATGAAAATGATCATTTATACGATCTAATCCAAGTGTTATGAGTTGATTTGGTGATGAAGCTTCGTTGTCCCCCGGCAAATATCTAAGTCTTCGCGAGTCGCTCAAATCGCCTTGTTGTGTATTGGTTTGGAATTTTGTGCATACTTGACTTTATAAATCGAACCATTGAAATCTTATGTATATATATGTTGATCACACGATCATTGCACATGATGTAAGTCGAGTAAGTGGTGTTGTGAAGTACTGTTGTCGCTCCCGGCAAGTTCTAAGACTTCACGATTCGCTTATATCGCGTTTCTTTGTTTGGTTTAGAAATTGGGTTCGAAAATCTTCTTTTGCAATTGAATTGAATCACACTTGTCTCCGGTTCTAATGGAAGCTGTACAAGCACCGAAACCGGTCATCACAAGGCCGGAGAGAAGCGTCGGAGCTCGAGAGGTCGCGACGGGGGTCGAATCCCGCGTCACCCGTGCCTGGGCATGCGCCCAGGCACTGACCGATCGACCACCCAAATAGGGCCGGTCGACAGGTCCGGGTTGTGCCTGGGCATATGCCCACGCACAGGGGCCGGTCGACAGGCCCTTGAGTGTCGGTCGACCGGTCAAGTCTCTGTCCCCAACCGGTCGACCGGCCCCCCTTGGGCGATCGACCGGTGATAGACCTGGGCGTTGCCCAGGCCTGTTCCCCCCTTCTGCAGTTTTGGTCGCGCGTCGAGGCGCGCGCCTCCGTGTTCTTCGGACCTCCTTCCCGACACCCCCTCGCGCGTATCTCGGCATTCTTGATTCGCTTAGATTATCGTAGCCGCGCTGTCTCGTTTGGTTTTCAAATCGTTTTGAAACCATGACATGTGAATTTATGATCTATGATGTTTGTGTTCTGTTCGCTTTGGCGACGGTTTTTATAAATAATTAAACCACAATGGATAATGGGGTTGTATATGGTCAATGGATGCCGAACCAATGTTTAATCAGTTTTTAAATTCAAATCCTTTTAAAATAAATTCGGTTTCTAAACCCGGTTCTGATTCTATTGATTTATATACGATTCCATATCCTATCGATCGAACGAGAAATCTAGTTTATTACCTTAGTAAAACCGAGGACTATGACCCCTTAGATGTTTACTTCGGCGAATAACTCTTGGACTCGTTCGCTTGAACATATGTGGCGATTTTCTCTATTTTGAATAGATACCAACTATGGGTTCGTAAATATTCAAGAATAGCATGTGGTTATGGGACATGTCGCTATTTCCTTATATTGACTAGCTCGGAGTAATTTCTATTCACCCGGATCGATGAGATCCTTTATGACTTGTGTTTTGTGGTCCTTGATCGCCCTAGTGGGATTTACGATTCTTGGATTTCACCTATGGGACTTTGGTCCAACTTTTATGACTTGTGTTCTGTGGTCCTCGATCGCCCGAGTGGGATTTACGGTTCTTAGATTTCACCTGGGGGACTTCGGTCCAACTTTCTATGATTTATGATGTTTTTTTTAGAGATTTCACGATTTACGTGTTTTCTCTCTTTCGGGGTCACGACCCGGCTTCGTAGGGAGCTTCGGCTTAAACTATAGGTTAGATACCTAGAGATCGTTTCTCATCTGTGAACCTGCAGGCCCTCTTTATGAAGTTTTCTGTTTTCTAGGGATTCACGATTCATGTGTTTCTCTCTCCCGGCACCGTGGGGAACTTCTTTATGATGTTTTCTGGATTTCGAGTGATTTCTAGATTCTTGATTTCTTTGATGCAATGCGCATCAATTTGATTTGTATTTGGAATTCCATTGTCATTCATGTATTTAGTTTATTTGGCATTCCGTTGTCATTCATGGGTTCAGTTTTATTTGGAATTCCACTGTCATTTCCTGTTGTATGCTTTTATTTGAATGTTGCATTCTATATTAGCTATGAGATTATTTAGAGATATTTGTGTACTGACATTTCATTGTCATTCCCTGATTTTGTTGACATGCCATGTTTCATATTTATTTATGATTAGATGATATTAGTAGAATCATGTCATCCTGTGTTACATCTCTTGTTATCTCAGTTTATTTGATAAGTACAGCTAGACTGACTTGTTTATTCCTATAAATAATACTCGGGTCAGACCGAGTCATTTTAGGTACTCCTCTAGGACTCATCGCAGGATTGATCTTCCGCTTTCAGCTTGCTACTCTGTCTCCGCAGTTTTATGTACTTTTGTACCTCTGACATTGTCTACCGTTGTGTACATATTCTTTTATCTAGATCTTGGTACATGTATTAGTGGATCTTTGTTGACCACTAGCCTGTTGTACACATTCTTGGTTTATTCATATCTATTCCACCTTTGTGATATGATTATTTTGTGTCTGGCTTTGAGATATACCATATTTATATTGTTGTTGTTGTCTATTTTATACTGCTTTCCTGATTGCATATAGCCATTGTGTAGTTTCCCTATGTGCTGAGTGGTCATGTCGAAATTTTAATCGGTATCTGAATTCGATGTGCATTCCTCACATGGAGCAATTATACAATCGGTCGCCCTTCACAAACCTTATTCTCCGTTATGGTCTACGACATTTCCCTGAAATGAACTGGACGATAGTGGGTATAGAGGCGGGGCATTACACGACCTCTCCGAAATGTTTGATGTCCTTCATCAGTATGACATGAAACTCAACCCCCTAAAATGCTCCTTCGGTGTCGCCTCGGGAAAATTCTTGGGTTTCATTGTCAACTCACGGGGCATCGAAGCTAACCCAGGAAAAATCCAAGCTATTCGGGACACCCGAGTCCTCGAGAACATTAGGGATGTCCAAAGTCTGAATGGAAAGGTCACCGCTTTAAGTTGGTTCATCTCTAAGGCCACCGATAAGTGCATCCCCTTCTTTGATTTACTTCGAAAAGGGAAACACAACTTCGAGTGGACCCTCGAATGCGTCTCCGCATTCAAGGAATTTCTAGATCACTTAGAGCGACCACCTATCCTCTCTAAACCTATAGACCATGAGGACTTATATATTTACATGGCTATTTCTGCGCAGGCAATCAGCTCGGCACTAATACGCCTCGAAGACTGCACTCAACGTACCGTCTACTAAATCGGAAAGCGGTTGACGGGGGCAGAGAAGAATTACCAGAAGCTAGAGAAGATGGCATTCTGCTTATTAATTTCCTCTGGAAAGCTCCAACGGTACTTCCAGTCGCATCCCAGTGGAAATTGTTCGTAGACGGCTCCTATAACAGAAAATGCTCCAGGGCCGGAGTCGTGCTCATCACCCCTGAAGAACGCCCGATGTTTTACGTGTTGAGGCTAAATTTCCCTGCTACTAACAACGATGCGGAGTACAAGGACTTAATCTATGGGCTTAGAATCGCGATCGAACTCAAGCTAGAGACCGTCCACATCTTCTTCGATTCATAGCTTGTCGTCTGACAAGTACTGGGAGAGTATCAAGAGAAAGAGGGACGGCTTGCCCAGTACCTGGCCTGGGTTCAGGGGATACTCGTCTACCTCGAGCACTTCACCATCACCCATATCCCACACGAGCAAAATGAAAAAGAGGATTCACTCGCCAAAATGGAAAGCTCCGAAGATACGCAACTTAACGGATTCTCCCCGGTTGAAATCATCAACTCTCCAAGCATCAAGCAAGGGCATGACGAGACAATCGTGAGCACCGAACCCTAGCCCGAGTCATGGATGACACCGATCAGAAATTACCTGCAGCATGGGGTCCTACCAAAGCACTACAAGGAAAGGCGTGCGCTCACTTGCCAGTCATCCCGTTGCCTTCTTATGGACGGGGTACTGTACCACAGAGGTTTCTCTGTTCCCTTGCTCCGGTGCTTAGCTCACGGCGAAGCCCTCCAAGTGCTAAGCCGTGCGCATGAAGGCAAATGTGGCGATCACACTGGGGGGAGACCCTGGCCAGAATGATTCTCGGACATGGTTATTACTGGCCCATGCTTGATCAAGAAGTCGCGGACTATGCTCGCAAGTGCGATAAGTGCCAGCGCTTCTCCAAGATTCCCAGAGCCCCGCCTACCGAACTGTCTCGAATGGTCAATCCATGGCTGTTCGCCATGTGGGGAATCGACATCATCAGAAATCTTCCAATGGCCAGTGGCGAGGCATGATACGCCATCGTCGCAGTGGATTATTTCATCAAGTGGGCAGAAGCTGAAGCTCTCGCCACCATTACCACGAAAAAGACGATCAAATTTGTTGTCCGCAACATCATTACCCGCTATGGGGTGCTTTAAGCTATCATCCCCGACAACAGCACTCAATTCGGGAGCACCGAGTTTAAAGCCTTTTGTCGGTGCCACAGCATCGATAAAAGATTCTCAACAGTGGCTCATCCCCAAGCCAATAGGCAAGTCGAGGCGGTTAACAATGTCATCAAATCCATCATCAGGAAACATCTGGAAAAGGCTGAGGGCATGTGGGCAGACAAATTTCCTCTAGCTTTATGGGCTTACCGAACCACCCACAAGACAGCAACAGGTCATACTCCTTTTGCCCTCGCATACGGATCTGAAACCGTCATTCTCATTGAGCTCAAGCTACAATCCCATCAAGTCACGTACTTCGATCCAAAGACGAACCAAGATTTACTTCTGGGATCACTCGACTTGCTGGAAAAAAAAGGAACGAGGCTGATATCAGAGCCGCCGCCCAATGACAGCGAGTAGCCCGATACTTCAATTCCAGGGTCCGCCTCAAGGACCTCAACAACAGCGACCTCGTTCTAAAGCGGGTTTTTCCCCAGCCAACCGGCCTCGCGCCTTGCTGGAAAGGCTCGTACTCCATACATTGAAAGCTCAGCGATGGAACTTTCAGGCTCGCCACCGTCGATGGAGCTGAACTCCCAAGGGCATGGAACAGCGAACATCTTCACCACTACTTCACATAACTCAATTTACGGTTGTTTATGCTTTTCAAACAATGTTCTTTGTTTTCAGAAATCCAAGGCATTGTAAAGGCTATTACGGCCAAAGTTATTAGTAGAAATGATGTTCAATTTCCTATCTCCTTGTTGTGTACTTCTCACATAATGCGTCTTGTTTTCCTACAACCAGCTCGATTCACGCCAACAACCGCCGCATCGGCACCTCGAGCACGGGAGCCGGCGCGGCCATTTCAATTTCTAGGCAACATCGAGTCTGAGACAATTGGCTATGCCCGACACCCCGAGCACGGGAACCGGCAACGCTATTTGTATCGCTGGCCCGTAGCTCAACCGAGTTTAAACCACCACTAACTCGAACCTCGGCCCAGTGTCGAGGCCGAGGATAAATTGTTCCTCATCCTAGTCCAGGCGGCTTGGCGCCACTCAGCGACCGACTAAGATCGATGCAAATCTCTCTTTGCCGGTTGCGGGTGCTGGTCGAATCTTGGTGCAGCACCAAGGGCAAGCTTAGATTGTTTCTTCCCTTTAGCCCTCAAGGCTAGGGAGCAGCCCGTGGTCACGATCGGACCTTACGAGCTGATGATCGGGGATAAAAACTACGCTGGCGAATAAACGACGTCAGGCGGCTCGCCTTAACCGGATGAACTACGGGAGAGCCGCCCACTTGGCGGAATGCACAACGCGATGCCCTACGCCTTCGCTATACTTGATTTTAACCCCGGGCCACCCAAAACAGCAGGCGCACAGCCTGGATTCGCAAACTACGGGTTCCCTGAGCTGAGGGGAACTTACTGGAACCAGCGCTCTACCTCACCTCTATGGAATAATTTACCCAGAGACGGCCCATAATCGCTTCTGTGACAAGTGTAATGATAAGTAAGTTTATGCAGGTACAGGACGCTGGAAAACATAAAAAGAGCATCTGAACACTTGATGTAAATAGCTATCTTTACTAATTCATATTTCCTTTTCACACACACACGGTAAACAAACTACGTATCTAACACTTTTACTTTCTAATGACAGGGTGTACATGAGACCTACATGAGAACCACACCATGGGTTGAAAAACCAAAAGCGAGGGTCGTACCCGCGTAAACTATCTGCCTATACTACCAAAATAACGGTAACTCCTACTAAGATTGCTAACACTAACCATGTTTCCTTTTCTTGTGCTTGTGCTTGCTCTTGTTTACAGATTCCATGCTTGACGGTTCATCCTTGGCTTCGGGCTTCTTCTTACCAGACTCGCTCTTTCCATCTCGGCCCCTCCGAGAAGTGGTCGATTCATGAGAAGCCGAGAGGCGTCTCTCGCCCGTCTCATCGCCACTAGAAACCTCGGTAATATCGATAAGGGTGGCCTGCGGCATAGGCTTGGGGGCTCCCCCAGTGGCGAGGCCGACCACAGCGTCACTCGTCTCCGGGACCGCCTTGCCTTCCCGCTCAGCTTTCTTCTTGGCCTCTCTGGCGGCTCTTCGGGCAGCGAGCTTTTGGGACCTATGAGGCGTGACGTCACCAGCTTTGGCTTTCTCAAAGGACTCAGTAGCCCTCTGCTATGCTTTCTCATCCTCCCCTTCTTCCGGGCCTCATCGTCAGCCCTCTCTTCTCATCCTCCTCATCGGCTCTCCTCTTCGCGACAGTGTTAGCAGCTCCCACCTCGGCATCCTGCCGAGTCTTCATTAGGATCTCCTTCCTAGCAGCCTTGTTGTGCTCTCGCTTCTCTTCTAGCTCTTCACACTTGGCCACCATCTTGGCCTGTTGACTCGCAACCAGGGCCGCCATCGAAGCCACATCGAATTCTCCCGGGCCTTTGGAGGGGCACTCTGTCCGTCGACCACCTCTCCTTCTTCGTTAAGAATGTCGACCATGCTAGAAGTTATTCTTATGCCAGAAAAGGTGTCAGTTGGTCGCCGCCCCCTCCGGCTTGTAACCCTATGAGGCCCGACCCAGTTTCATTCATTTGAGGGATCATGGGAGCGGGGTCCGCTGCCGTCGTAGGCTCAGGAGGAACTGCATAAGCAAAGACACAATCTTTTTTAGTCCATAAATTCGGTAATCACTTCATTCTTAGGGATGCAGGGTAAAAGGAGTTTACCTATGGTCAAGGATGGCATAGGAATCATAGGAAAGGTGCTTGCGACGGTGGATAAGGTGAATCTGGTATCCCCCAGTGCTGGGAAGTCGGGATTATACTCAGTAGCAGTTTGGGTCAAATCCCCAGGACCACTCACCACGACAGATCCAGGGTCCAGGGGCGGATGAGAACTCCCCTCTGCAAATGTTTCTGCCACAACCGCGCTCCCGGTCACCGCAAACTTTCCTTTCTCTTCGGCAAGCCTCGCCAAATTTTCATTCTCAGCGTCCTCCTGCAACAGCCTCCGTCCCTCCCCAGCCTCTCACGTTCGTCGTTGTTTAGAAGGACATTCACGAGTTGGCGCTCGTCTAGGGTGCTTACATCCACTTGACGCAAGAAGGCCTCGTAAGGGATTTACCTCTCCCAGGTCCTGGCTAGCTCGCGGGGGTAGTCTTTGACCCACGAAATCCCTTGAAATCTCAAAGCTTTCACGTACATGTCATGGATACTCTCCTCGAAGGAGGACCCAACACGGAACTCTGCATCACTCAACTGTCCCCTCAGCTGCTCTATCTCCCTTTCATGTTCGGCTTTTATACCCTCAGTCGCACTCAATACGTATCTGTTGCTAGCCTCAATTTCCTCCTTCGCTTTCCTTATTGCCTCGAGCTGCCTCTTTAACTCAGCAACCTCGGCATTCCCAGCCCGTAACCTCTCGTTCTCATCCCTCAAAGCGGTATTGTCATTTTGGACTTGAGTAACCTTCCCAATTTCCTTTTCCATGTCAGCGCATACCTTGGACCACTCATCCTTTTCATTCTTAAGGGCTGTGTTTTCAAGGGTCAAGTGACTTACGGTATCGCTAAATGTAACGACCCGCATTCTACGCATCATAGGATCGTAGGATATTTATTTCTGTCACATACGAAGTCGTATGGTCATGTAACTTTGGGAGACGACTATTGGGGTCATTACCCATGTTCATGATTTTTCCCGATTTTTAAATGACCATTTTACCCCTAGTTGGCACTGTTTTGGCCATACCTTTTGACTGGAAAGGAATTTTGACCTGAAACCACTTCCATTGGCTCTGGATGATGGTTTCTCTTTCCGTAGAGTGGTCACACTAGTCAAACGGACTCACCGTTTGGGAGATATGGCTGAAACAAGTTTCAGATGGTGAAAAACAGCTTAATTGGGCTTAACCGGGTGATTAGCAGCTAGGCCCAGAGGGGAATTTCGGGTTTAGAGGTATAGGAGGACTGATTAGGGTTAGGTTATCACTTTCATTTCAGTTTTGAGCCGCCACAAACCTTCTTGAGACCTTAGTAATGGCTTCCATCCTCTAAAACCACTCCAAAACACATTTTTAGTGAAGATTAAGCCTAAACTACATCAAAACAAGGCCAAATAGCAACAAAGCAAGGTTGGAGCTGCTGCTATACATAGGAATTCGACCCAAACAGAGGATATTTCAGATTTGGTGTTTTATCTTGTGGCCAAGGTGAGTGATAGCATCGTTTTGACACTAATTACAGTTAATTAAGGGTAATTAGTGAAGATTAGCGAATTTATACACTAATAAATTCTGGAAAAATGTTTAGAAATTCTTAAATAATATTTCATGCCTCTGTTAGAAAATTTAGACGATTTGGTTAAGTTTTACTAAGTATGTGCTTAAACATGTTTAAGAGGGATTATAGGAAAATGTGAGGTTTTAGCCACTTTTGATCCATTTTGGGTTCATTTGAATTGTTGTTTTGTGTTTGTGGTTGTTCTTACATGTTGCTATGACTCTATGGTATGTTTTATGATTGATTAGGATAGTTAGATTGGTCGAAAATGCCGTCGAATGGCGTAGAAAGCTCGCTGGAAAGTTGCAGAAGTGTGCAGGTTCCGAACCGGTTCGGATCGGAGTAAGGGGTCGGATCGGACTTGTGAACTGACCAAGGAAATTCGAACTGGATTGGAACTTGTCACTGGAGGAGGCTTGGCGAGAAGGAAGGCCGTTTACTTAGAGTTGGAGTGGACAAGGGGATCGGATCGGAAGTAACATTTGGGAGAACTAGCAAGAGGGAAGGCCACGCGGATCAGATGGTAAGGAGGGATCGGATCGGAACACGTGAAGAAATGAGGGAGCGGATCGGAGCACTGGAAGGAAGGACACCCGACCCGACCCGGAGGAGGACACCGACCCGACCCGAAGTGGAGTACCCGACCCGAACCGAATGGAAAGATGACAAGGAAGGAGGACCGACCCGACCCGATGAAGGTGTTGACTCCCGACCCGAACCGATGAAGGTGATGACTACCGAACCGAACCGAATTCTAGGATTGTTAATGCGCGACAACTCTTCTGAAGACCCACTCCAATTCGACCAAACCCGAGATGCAAAGTTAGTCCAAATGAGAAGTTAGAGCTTAAGATTCAGATGGGAATCAACGAGTTCGCTTCATGGTTGGGCTTTGCTGCGGGACGCGTGCCAAGGAGTTATCGACGTCTATGGCTTTGGACCACTATGGTAGTAGGTACGAAGGCGGATTCAGGGCCATTATGGCATCGGTAGAACCAAGGGCTACAACCAATGAAGTGGGTCATTGAAATGTTTGGTCATGACTCCATATGTTTAGCTTGGTCATAGCAGGGTTTCTACAAGTCGGGATTCGTCGTTGCCTCAGTTGGTCTAGTGTTCCAAAGTGGTAGATGTCGTACGCTTTACGCACTGAGTGAGAGATGTGAGGATGGTTGCTATGGATGATTTGTTTGCTATCATTGTGACATGCACACCCCACCCCCGTATTCTTACACTATTTATTATGGCACCTTGGAGTATTGTACGGTATGTGGTACTAACTCTTTGGTTGCAGGTCCAGGTTCAGGTATGGTTTAGTATACCTGTTATTATTCTATTTAGATGCTTATCGCTCATACCAGGCTTTATGTCTGACCCAGAGTTTTATGTCTCCTCTTATTACTCTGGGTGCTCACACGAGCAGACTAGAGACAGGTTAGCTGGTGATGCACGGGTAGATGATCCGGAGACGAGCAGGAGGCTTCCACGTAACATATATATAGTATTCTCCCTGTGTTGTTGAAGATCACTGCTTGGGCATTGGTGGTGTATCTTCCATTTTAGCTTTCTTTTGCTTTGAGACAGTTTGAAAGTTGTAATAAGCCGTATTCTGAATTTTCCGCTGCTATGATGTTTAGTTTTGATTTTCAGCTTATGCACTGTCTCTCCTGTTTTATGTCAAGTATGTTATTATTATATTTTGTTCGATGCGCTGTGAGACATTCTACAGGTTCCTTGATTAGTTCATTCTCTTCTTTCCATT
The DNA here is from genome assembly GCA_030737875.1 of Allium sativum. Taxonomy (NCBI): domain Eukaryota; kingdom Viridiplantae; phylum Streptophyta; class Magnoliopsida; order Asparagales; family Amaryllidaceae; genus Allium; species Allium sativum. Next base: position 468,603,962 of record CM060913.1, on the reverse strand, counting down.
CCCTTGACGACCGTCCCATGCTAGTCGGGCATGTGTACAGCGCACTTTTGGAGGAAATGCAGGCTGGTGCGGGGCGGGCTGTCACACTTGGTATCAGAGCTCTAGGTTGCGTAGTTAACTTAGGGAAGTTATCAGGGAGAGATAATATACGTATACGAGAGAGCGTATTTGTGATTACTTTGGTTTTTAAAAGCTATATATATACTATTAGTAGTATAAGGATGAAGTCGTACTGCACTAGCACCACTATGGAGTCGTTAATCGTTTCCTTTTTCAGATTGACGATGAGCCGATATACTAGAGGTGCTGGTAGGGGAGCCAATAATGGGAATGCTGCTGACATGAGGACGATGTTTACTGACCTCATGAGAGAGATGCTTAGAGATGTGCAGAGGGCAGCTCCCAATGGTGGAAATGGTGGTGGTCCAATGGTGCAGGCGCCAAGAGTCGACTTCGCCAAGCTGAATAAGGATTATACTAGTCTTGGTGGTAAGCCGTTCCACGGAACGGAGTCGGCTACGGATGTTCAGGATTGGTTGGATAGTTGCGAACGTATCTTCGAGGATTTGGGTATCGAGGATGCGATGAAGAGAAAGCTAGCATCCCGTCAGTTGCAAGGGCGGGCAATGAATTGGTGGAATGCTATGAAGGCAGCTACTCCCGAAGATCAGATTACTTGGGAGCAGTTTAAGGCTCGCTTTAGTGAGAAGTTCATTCCAGCTGCTCAGAAGTCAATGATGTTTAAGAAGTTCTTGGAGCTCAAGCAGAATGGCAGAGCTGTCTCGGAGTATATTGCCGAATTTGACACTTTGTCAAAATATGGGTTATCTCTTATTGATACTGCCGAGAAAAAGAATGAGAATTTCATAACTGGTTTGGATCAGTACTTGGGGGAAAAACTTATTAACCACATCGATGAGACGTTTGAATCGATTGTGGGGAAAGCATTAAGATCGGAAAGTCTCTACCCTAAGCCGAAGACTGAGGTTGCATCCGCAGATGAGCCAAAGCCACAAGCAAGTGGTGGAGGCAAGGGTGGTTCCCAGAATAAAAGAAAGCAGAGTCAGACTAAGGATGGCCAGAAGAAGAAGAATAAGCAAGATGTTGAGTGCTTCAGCTGTGGTAAGAAGGGCCATTATGCTAGTAATTGTCGGGCCAAGCCAGCGGATAGGAAGTGCTTCAACTGTGGCCAAATGGGACATCACAAGGACAAGTGTCCGCAACCCCCTAAAGAAAAGCAAATGGTGAAAGCCTACGCTCTTAATGCTATTCCTTCTTCGTCGAATGCCCCAACAGCGGCGGAGAAGGGAAAGAATGTCGTCATTCAAGGTATGCTTTCTGTTTATGATGTTCCTGTTAGAGTTTTGTTTGATACCGGAGCTTCCAGTTCCTTCATATCTAGTGACCTGGTAGATAGGTTGGGATTGGAGCCCGAGATTGTCGATAGACCTTTAGTAGTGACAAACCCGATTGGTGGTTCTACTAGCCTTAGCATGATTTGTCGTAATGTGGTCTTATCGAGTCAGGGATGCATGTTTGTTTGCGATTGCTTTGTTTTGGGCTTTACTGGGTTTGGCATTATTTTGGGAGTAGATTGGCTCCAAAGATACGGGGTGGTGGTAGACTGTGAGGGCTTGTTGGTGACAGCTAGAGCGGATGATGGGCGGAGGATAGTGTTTGGTGGTCTACCCAGTAAGGGGGTATTGGCTAGTTTTCTAAACTCCCTCGACATTCCGCATAGTGAGTTGTCAGGTTTGCCCGTGGTTGGCCAGTATCCGGATGTTTTCGAAGAAGTGACCGGACTTCCACCACACTGAGAGATTGAGTTCCGTATTGATTTGGTAAAAGACGCCAGACCTATAGTGATGCCACTTCGTCGTATGGCACCAAGAGAGCAGCGAGAGCTCGAGGTGCAAGTCAGCGATCTTTTGAAGAAGGGATTTATCAGAAGGAGTGTTTCTGAATGGGGAGCACCAGTTGTGTTTGCTACCAAGGCGGATGGTTCCCTTCGTTTGTGTGTAGATTACCGCGAGTTGAATAAAGTGACGAGGAGGAACAAGTATCCTCTACCGCGGATAGATGATTTGTTTGATCAGTTGAGTGGCGCGAGAGTATTTTCTCAGTTAGATCTCGCGACAGGTTTTCATCAGCTTAGAGTGGAAGCTGAGAGTATAGCTAAAACGGCATTTCGGACGCCGTCTGGATTTTATGAGTGGTTGGTCATGCCATTCGGGCTGACCAATGCCCCGGCATATTTTGTGGATCTTATGAATAGGGTATTCAGAGATCAGTTGAATAAGTCTGTCCTTGTGTTCGTTGATGATATTTTGGTCTATTCGAGGACAGAGGAAGCACACAAGGAACATTTAAGAGTAGCGATAGAGGTGTTGAAAAAACACCAATTGAAAGCCAAGTTCTCTAAGTGTCACTTCTGGAAGAGGGAAGTGAGGTTCTTGGGCCATGTTGTATCAGAGAATGGTATTGCCGTGGACCCAGCAAAGGTGGCCACGGTGCAAGATTGGCCTACGCCCAAGAATGCAACAGATGTAAGAAGTTTCTTGGGATTAGCTGGATATTACCGTAAGTTTATCCAAGGTTTCTCCAAGATAGCAGCACCATTGACCCAGTTGACCAAGAAGAATCAAGCTTTTGTTTGGGATGAAAGGTGCGAGAATGCATTCAAGAGTCTAAAGGACAAGTTGAGAAGCGCACCAGTGTTAGTCATTCCTAAGGGGGATGAAGAGATGACGGTATACACGGATGCCTGTGGTACCGGACTGGGTGCTGTATTGATGCAAGGCGGTAGGGTTGTAGCTTACGCAAGTCGGCAATTGAAGCCGCACGAGAGAAGATACCCTACCCATGATTTAGAATTGGCAGCGATCTTGTTCGCGTTAAAGATGTGGAGACACTATCTCTTGGGAGAAAGATTTGAGTTGTTTACAGATCATAAGTCGTTAAAGTATCTCTTCTCTCAGAAAGATCTGAATCTCCGTCAGCAGAGATGGTTAGAGTTCTTAGCTTCCTATGATTTTGACATCGCATACACACCGGGAAAGGGCAATGCGGTGGCTGATGCATTGAGTAGAAGACGTGCCAGCTTAGGGGCTATGTTCCTTGAATGGAAGCAACTGGAGTTTATCGCGGGGTTTGATTTCAGACCAAAGTGCGAATTGGATCCAGAAATGTTAGCAAGTTTGACGATCAGACCCACTTTGATTGAGCGGATCGGCTCTACTCAGAGGGACGATCCTAACCTATTGGAAATCATCTCCAAGTTAGAGATGGGTATCGATGAGGAGATGAACAAGTATGGGCTTGATCGAGATAGATGGCTTAGAAAGAATGGAAAGCTTATTGTACCCAATGTCAATGGATTGAGGGATGAAGTGCTTAGAGAATGTCATCACTCAAAGCTAACTATACACCCCGGTGGTAACAAGATGTATCGAGATATGAAGCAGACTTACTACTGGGAAGGGATGAAAAGAGACGTTGGGAAGTTTATATCCAAGTGCATGAATTGCCAGCTAGTTAAAGCCGAGCAAAGGAAACCTAGTGGGTTGTTGCAACCATTAGAAATTCCCGAATGGAAATGGGAGCAAGTCTCGATGGATTTCATCGATGGTTTACCAAGGACTAGATCGGGACATGATAGCATTTGGGTGATTGCGGACCGATTGACCAACAGTGCAAGATTTATAACAGTCAGATCGACCAGAACGGCAACTAAGTTAGCAGAATTGTATATGAAGTGGGTAGTGAGATTCCATGGAGTACCTAAAAGCATTGTAAGCGACCGAGACCCGTTGTTCACTAGTGGGTTTTGGAAGAGCTTACAAGAGGCTCTAGGGTCAGAGCTACATCTCAGTACCGCATATCATCCTCAGACCGACGGTCAGACAGAGAGGGTGAATCGTATTTTGGAAGATCTCTTGAGAGCATGTATATTGGATTTTGGTGGATCATGGGATGACCAATTGCATCTAGTAGAGTTTGCATATAATAATAGCTACTAATCCAGTATCGGTATGGCTTCGTTTGAAGCTTTGTACGGAAGACCGTGTAGCTCACCATCATGTTGGATAGAGACTGGCGAGAAGTTTATGCTTGGACCAGATGTGGTGAGGGAAACTTCAGATAAGATCAAGATCATTCAACAACGAATGAAGGCAGCCCAAGATAGGCAGAAAAGTTATGCTGATAAGAGAAGAAGAGACTTAAAATTCTCCGTTGGTGACTTGGTGTTTGTCAAGATCTCTCCGTTGAAGAGCGTAATACGATTTGGCAGGAGAGGCAGGTTGGCACCAAGATTCGTTGGCCCATTCCCTGTTCTTGACCTAGTCGGGAATTTGGCATATAGAATTGACTTACCAGAGAAAATGGCGGGAGTTCACAACGTATTTCATGTTTCCCAACTAAGGAAGTTCGTTCACGACTCAGATATGACTATTTCACCTGATCAGTTAGAGGACTTCGAAGTAGAACCCGAGGCGGTTGGGAACCGCAAGCCGGCCCGTATTGTCGAGCACGACATGAAGCAACTTCGAAGGAAGGCGGTGAAGCTAGTCAAGGTTCAGTGGGGCGAGGACGAGAATGATTGTACTTGGGAGACAGAGGAGAACATTAGGAAGACTTATCCGGAACTCTTTGCCTGGTAAGATTTTGACTTAGATTCAGTTTTCTGTATGCTAGGATAGGCTTGTTTACTTGTTTTGTATGTTTGATTGTTGTATGTGGTTGTTAGGCATGCGGGATCCTTTGTATGTTTTGGGTTAAAGAATTTCGGGGACGAAATTTCTTAAGGGGGGAAGAGTGTAACGACCCGCATTCTACGCATCATAGGATCGTAGGATATTTATTTCTGTCACATACGAAGTCGTATGGTCATGTAACTTTGGGAGACGACTATTGGGGTCATTTCCCATGTTCATGATTTTTCCCGATTTTTAAATGACCATTTTACCCCTAGTTGGCACTGTTTTGGCCATAACTTTTGACTGGAAAGGAATTTTGACCTGAAACCACTTCCATTGGCTCCAGATGATGGTTTCTCTTTCCGTAGATGGTCACATTAGTCAAACGGACTCACCGTTTGGGAGATATGGCTGAAACAAGTTTCAGATGGTGAAAAACAGCTTAATTGGGCTTAACCGGGTGATTAGCAGCTAGGCCCAGAGGGGAATTTCGGGTTTAGAGGTATAGGAGGACTGATTAGGGTTAGGTTATCACTTTCATTTCAGTTTTGAGCCGCCACAAACCTTCTTGAGACCTTAGTAATGGCTTCCATCCTCTAAAACCACTCCAAAACACATTTTTAGTGAAGATTAAGCCTAAACTACATCAAAACAAGGCCAAATAGCAACAAAGCAAGGTTGGAGCTGCTGCTATACATAGGAATTCGACCCAAACAGAGGATATTTCAGATTTGGTGTTTTATCTTGTGGCCAATGTGAGTGATAGCATCGTTTTGACACTAATTACAGTTAATTAAGGGTATTTAGTGAAGATTAGCGAATTTATACACTAATAAATTTTGGAAAAATGTTTAGAAATTCTTAAATAATATTTCATGCCTCTGTTAGAAAATTTAGACGATTTGGTTAAGTTTTACTAAGTATGTGCTTAAACATGTTTAAGAGGGATTATAGGAAAATGTGAGGTTTTAGTCACTTTTGATCCATTTTGGGTTCATTTGAATTGTTGTTTTGTGTTTGTGGTTGTTCTTACATGTTGCTATGACTCTATGGCATGTTTTATGATTGATTAGGATAGTTAGATTGGTCGAAAATGCCTTCGAATGGCGTAAAAAGCTCGCTGGAAAGTTGCAGAAGTGTACAGGTTCCGAACCGGTTCGGATCGGAGTAAGGGGTCGGATCGGACTTGTGAACTGACCAAGGAAATTCGAACTGGATTGGAACTTGTCACTGGAGGAGGCTTGGCGAGAAGGAAGGCCGTTTACTTAGAGTTGGAGTGGACAAGGGGATCGGATCGGAAGTAACATTTGGGAGAACTAGCAAGAGGGAAGGCCACGCGGATCAGATGGCAAGGAGGGATCGGATCGGAACACGTGAAGAAATGAGGGAGCGGATCGAAGCACTGGAAGGAAGGACACCCGACCCGACCCGGAGGAGGACACCGACCCGACCCGAAGTGGAGTACCCGACCCGAACCGAAAGGAAAGATGACAAGGAAGGAGGACCGACCCGAACCGATGAAGGTGTTGACTCCCGACCCGAACCGATGAAGGTGATGACTACCGAACCGAACCGAATTCTAGGACTGTTAATGCGCGACAACTCTTCTGAAGACCCACTCCAATTCGACCAAACCCGAGATGCAAAGGTAGTCCAAATGAGAAGTTAGAGCTTAAGATTCAGATGGGAATCAACGAGTTCGCTTCATGGTTGGGCTTTGCTGCGGGACGCGTGCCAAGGAGTTATCGATGTATATGGCTTTGGACCACTATGGTAGTAGGTACGAAGGCGGATTCAGGGCCATTATGGCATCGAAAGAACCAAGGGCTACAACCAATGAACTGGGTCATTGAAATGTTTGGTCATGACTCCATATGTTTAGCTTGGTCATAGCAGGGTTTCTACAAGTCGGGATTCGTCGTTGCCTCAGTTGGTCTAGTGTTCCAAAGTGGTAGATGTCGTACGCTTTACGCACTGAGTGAGAGATGTGAGGATGGTTGCTATGGATGATTTGTTTGCTATCATTGTGACATGCACACCCCACCCCCGTATTCTTACACTATTTATTATGGCACCTTGGAGTATTGTACGGTATGTGGTACTAACTCTTTGGTTGCAGGTCCAGGTTCAGGTATGGTTTAGTATACCTGTTATTATTCTATTTAGATGCTTATCGCTCATACCAGGCTTTATGTCTGACCCAGAGTTTTATGTCTCCTCTTATTACTCTGGGTGCTCACACGAGCAGACTAGAGACAGGTTAGCTGGTGATGCACGGGTAGATGATCCGGAGACGAGTAGGAGGCTTCCACGTAACATATATATAGTATTCTCCCTGTGTTGTTGAAGATCACTGCTTGGGCATTGGTGGTGTATCTTCCATTTTAGCTTTCTTTTGCTTTGAGACAGTTTGAAAGTTGTAATAAGCCGTATTCTGAATTTTCCGCTGCTATGATGTTTAGTTTTGATTTTCAGCTTATGCACTGTCTCTCCTGTTTTATGTCAAGTATGTTATTATTATATTTTGTTCGATGCGCTGTGAGACATTCTACAGGTTCCTTGATTAGTTCATTCTCTTCTTTCCATTCCCTTGACGACCGTCCTATGCTAGTCGGGCATGTGTACAGCGCACTTTTGGAGGAAATGCAGGCTGGTGCGGGGCGGGCTGTCACACTAAATGTCTCACGATCACGCGCAACCCCTGTCTTTAAAATCGTGTAGGCTCGCTTCAGCTCCGCTGCAACAACATAGTCAAAATTTAAAACCGGAAACACGCAGGGTAGTGGTAAATTAGCAACAATACAGAAGAGAAACCCACCCATCTCAGCTTCCAAGTGGGTAACTGAGGTCTTTTCACCATCAATGGTCAGTTGATGGTTGATGAGCTCCATACTTTTGCTCTTGATTAACTCAGAAAGATGGATGGAATACATGGTAAGTTCGTTGGCCTGGTGATACGCAGCCTGTACATGCATCGATATATCTCCGGATTCCCTACTAGGAGCAGGATGGAGATCAGGGAGAGACGGCAGCTCGTCGAAATGATATTGAGGGAAGTACAGCTTCAAGACTGTCCTCCTCTCCTTAATAGAAAACGCTTGGATTTGGGACTTTGTCAGATTTTGCATTCCCGTCACGACTTCCATGCCCGGCCTTAGTTGACCAAACAGCAGCTCCCTCCCTTTATGTAACAACCCGCAAATTCTGAACCAATTTAAAATTCTTATTTTAGAAATTTTAATAGTTAAAATAAGTTATTTTAAATAATAATAACGAAAAATTTATTTAAATCGAAGTTAAAATGAATAAATTTTATTTAATTATAAAAGGAATTAGAAATAGCGCGATAGTTTGAAAATTTGAATTTGAACTTTGACGGACTGTACAGGATTCAAAATAAATCGAATTTTAGTGAAATCAAAAATATTAGAATCTATTTAAAAATATCTTTCCAACGAATCTGAAAAATCGAAATTTCATAGCGGGTATCAAAAGTTATGCCCAATTTAAAATTTAGAAAAGTCGCTATAGAATTTATTTTTTATTTTAATATTAAAAATAGTCATTTTTCAAACGACCTCTATTTTCAACGAAACCACTTTTGTTGAATCCGGAATGTCAAATTATTGCTAGGTTTCAATTTTCATAATTTTTAGAATTAATATGTGAGTGTGGCAAAGGAAAATGAGTTTTTGTCAATTTCAGTCAAAATGGATCGACTTGAAAATGACCATTTTTCAAACAGTCTCGGAATTCGATGAAATTAGTCTTATTAGAACCTTATCGTCAAAACATAACTAGAATTAAGTTTTTTGTAATTTTTGGAGTCCGTATGGCTCTGGTAAATTAAAATATACGTTGGAATGTGTACGTTGTTTATTTTAAAATATTACGTTTTAAGTGAAACTGTTATAGACTTCAGAATTGGGCTTCGCCACTAGTCACACTGCGTTCAGAAGGGTCATCTTTTCAAGATCTACACAACAGTATAGGTCAAAACTGAAATGGAGACCTTAGAAAATTCATACAAAAACCAGTGTGAGATTTCTGATTTTAATTAATTAATCAATTTAATTATTTTTCTTTTGTTAAATAATTGTATGTATGTTAATGAATCAGTTATGCGATGTGATGAAATTTTGGATGATTGATTTGTTTGCTTGTGATGTATAAACATAGACCTGTTCGTTAAATTATAGATCTGTATGTGTTGGTTAAAACAAATCATTTTTATCAATATTTTGTGAATCATGTATATTAAATAAAAACAGATCATTTTGTTATATTATTTTTGAATTGAAATAGAATTGTCAATTCATTGAAAAATATCATTTTGCTTATATGATTGAATTGAGATAGAATTGTCAATTTAAAAAAAATCATATAAAAAGTTACATTTTTATTTGCAAATTTAGATGCAAATAAAACATCATATAAAAAGTTACATTTTTATTTGCAAATTTAGATGCAAATAAACATCATATAAAAAGTTACATTTTTATTTGTAAATTTAGATGCAAATAAACATAGTATAAAAAATTTCAATTTTTGTTTGCATTTTAGATGCAAATAAAAACATGAAATTAAAAGTTGCATTTTTGTTTGCATTTTAAATGCAAATAAAAACATTGATTAAAAGTTGCATTTTATTTGCATTCTTTGATGCAAATAAAAACATTGAATTAAAAGTTGCATTTTTATTTGCATTTCTTGATGCAAATAAAACATGAATTAAAAGTTGCATTTTATTTGCATTCTTTGATGCAAATAAAACATGAAGTTACATTGTTATTTGTATTTTATGTGTGAACAAAAACATAGTTTAAAAAGTTACATTTTTATTTGCATTTTAGATGCAAATAAAAGCATAGTTTAAGAAGTTACATTTTTATTTACATTTTAGATGTAAATAAAAGAATAGGATTAAAAGTATCATTTTTACTTTTAAATTAGAGAAAATTAAAAAAGATTATGATAAAAAGAATTCATCTTCGTTGTAACTTAGTTAAATTAAATAAAATGTTTTTTAATTGTCATTATAGATTATAATAAAAGATTAGAATTAAAAGATATATTTTTAGTGTCATCTTAGTTTCAATAAAAAGAGTAAATAGAAAGATAAGTTTTATTTGTCATTTTGTTGCAATACCAAAAAGATGCATTTTGTCAAACAAGGATGAGGCATTTTTAGTTCATTAAAAATGATTAAACAAAAAGATACATTTTTATCATTTAAATAGAATGAGACAATTTGTCATTTTAAAAGATGAAGACAAATATATTCACTTTTGTCATTTAAAAGAATGAGGCAAAATATTCATTTTAGTCACTTAAAAATAATGAAATTAAAACATTCACTTCATCAAATTTAAATAGTTAAAACCCAATTTGTCACTATTATCAATTTACAATAGTTGAAATCCATTTTGTCGCTTTTGTCAAATTACCAAAGTTAAAGCTATTTTGTCGCTTTTGTCAAATTAGAAGTTAAAATCCAATATGTCGCTTTTGTCAAAATTATCATAGTTAAAACAAATTGGTCACTTTTGTCAAACTATAATGGTTAAAAACAAACATTATCATTTTCTTCACATTAGATTTGACAAAACAAATAGGTTACTTTCATTTGTTTTGTTGAATTAGAATTATCGACAAAACAAAGTCAACATTTTTATTGTTTTGTCAAAATACATTTTGTCAAAATACACATTTTGTCAAAATGAACATTTTTGGCCAAATAGGTTAGTTGAACCAAAATATTTATTTTTGTCAAAATATAATAGTTGAAACAAAAATTACATTTTGCTTAATAGGATGGTTGGAAACAAAAACCACATTTTTGTTAATTAGATTTGAAATGAAATAAAAATCACATTTTTGTTAAATAAAGGAGTTAAACACAAATAGCATTTTCGGTAAATAGATTTGTGTTATAACAAAAATATTCCTTTTGTTAAAAAATAGAATTGTCAGCAAAATGGATGTATCACTTCTTATGCATTTTGTTGAAATAGAATTTATATGCAAATATAATAATCATTTTTATTTGCATAACGTACATTAGAATTTATATGCAAATATAAGAATCATATTATTGGTCAAAACATACCTTAGAAGTGTATGTAAGTTAAAATGATATTTTATTGTTAAATCATACAATAGAACTTGTGTATGGAGGCATTTCACATGTTATGATTTGGAACTATACACACAAATAAAACATTTCTTTGTATTTGTTAAAGTTTAGAATAGGAATTTATACACAAATAAAAGAAAATAGGAATTACCTTTTTATTTGTCATCAGCAATAAGGTCATGTGAATAAATTACCTCTTATAAGACATCAAAAACATGTAGGAAAATTATGCGAGTAAAATACATTTTTATTCGACATTAGGAATATAATAACATGTTTGGTTCATTATCATCGTGTTAGTAGAATAAGAAATTGGTTAAATTCATTTACCAATTATTTATTTGTTTATTTATTTATTTGAACTGTTGTTGGCTGAAAACCCCACACGGGTATTAAGATGTTGATTGATGTACAGTAGTCTCAATGTTTATTTGTATGTCAACCGATAGACTGACAGGCTGCGATGAGCGTTATTATTTCATTTTAATGCTCACACAGTTGTGAACTTCACTCTGGATGTTGAATGGATGGTTGATGATTATTTATCATTTGTTGTCATTTATATACGATGTATGAAATCCATATGACCGAAGTTATATGGTAAATGATTGAGTCGCTTTCCAATTCAGAATATCTTTTATATAAAGAATATTTTAAACAAAGCATTTCTTTTAAATAAAGGATATTTTTAAAAGATATTGGAATAAAAGAATTAGATTTTGGGTTGTCATGGATGATGTCTTAAATAACACTGTTCTTATACCCCGTGTGAAAGAATAAATCTTTTGATTAAGATTATTAGAGTTTCAAATTATATTTTGTAGTTAGAACAAACTGATATGTGATATTGGGTTTATCGTGAACAATGTTTTTAAATGACATTGGTTCTTTAACCCAGTTGAAGATAAGATTTAATTTCTTAAAGTTGAATAATCATAAAGTAATGATTTTGATATTAAAACTGAATTGGAGCTTTAAGAAATCTTTTAAAAGATGATTTAAGAATAAATTTAAAAGAATTTATCTTTGATAAAATTAATGGGAACCCTTCCCTAATAATATGAATATTTTATTAAAAGAATATTCTGAATTGGAATGAGGCGAATGATGTCTGTCTATAGCACTTGAATTTTTGAATAAAAATATGTGAGTTATTCGGAAAGACCGGGTTTAACCCATTCTGAATAATTACTACGACGATTAAAAATCGAAGATATTGAAGATGGTGGATGAAGACCAGCGATCTTCACATCAAATAAACGACTACCGATGCCTGGCATTGGGTAGCTCCCAGTAAAGGGTTATTGTTCGGACGTACTTGTTGATTGTCCGGATATGCGAGCACCTCACTTCCGTATTGGACATACTGGACGAGGAATAAGGTATCTCCGGTTTCGTTCAGTCCCAGAACAGACTTGTAAATGGATGTGTGTCGGACATTGGATTTTATTCCATGTAATTAAATTGATTTCTATTTAATATATATCTGTGGTGGCGGAAAATTTATTCTCTTGCTTAACACCCTTCTCTGAGACGTATGAGCTCAGAGGTTATATATTGGTAGTTATCAATCGCAAGACGTGAATTGTCAATGTGGCACGCCAAGATGCAAATGATCAGGGCTTTTATTGAAAAGCAGAGCCTTGTGGTTGATGATCAAAGCATAGCCTATTTCGGCATAGCTTTGTGTATAGCGTGACCTCGCGAGCCTCATACCCCGGTAAGAGTTAGAAACGGAGCAAGGGAACGCAGGGAGTGCGCACGTTTCTTTCTAGCTAGAAGTGGTGTCAGAAGACTTACCAGCCCTGAAATTTTACTTATGTGGATGATGGAATTTTCGAGGCCTCGGATTTATCGGTCGCCAATGGCCGTATTACAGGTTCAATAGGACCGGGAAGCGTGTGTTCAGGAATTGCCAATCCACTAAAGTATTTGTGGACCGGCCATGTGTATCCAAGGGTTCGCCAACGTATGAATCCTGAGACATTGCTAGAGTGTCTCGAATCGGTAAGGAGATCGTTCCTAGCCTTGACTCTAGATGGAAACCCAATTTCCAATACGACATCATGCGGTTTTGATTATAGAACTAGTATGGCGACATAATATATGGTAGCTATGCCGTCTATGATTGATACATTATGACTGAAATGTTTTTGAAACATATATACACTAATAATAATATCAAATCCATTTTTATCGTATCAAGCATTTTTTACCATTATAAGGGAAAACTCTATCCTTCGGTTTGCGTTGCATTGTGTGATGGGACTTAAGTCTTATAATGGTTTCATTTTTCTAAAAACATTGAATTGTTTAACGATTTACTTTATTTTATGCACTGGCAATCCAATGGAGTAAACCCGTTCCGCGTTAGCGGCGTGGTCCTGTGATTAGCCTTCTTACTAGTTAAGTAAAGATTTCTCATACCAGACCCATGACTGACCCGTAGTTTGTTTCACTTTGCAAACTCGGGTGCCCTCTTTTCCACATGGGCAGTCGAGTAGCTTATTTTGCAGATATATTGAGCAGGATTCTGGATCGAAGCTTAGAGCTGTGTCCAGAGCATTGATAGTCTTCCGTTGTGTTAATTTAATTGTTCCGCTGCAGTGTATTACATTTATTGTAATTTAATCTTCCGCTGTATTATTATATTCGATGTACTCTAATATATTTTGTACTCTGATGTAACATTATCATGATGTAATAAAATTCTTCTGTTATTTGTTCTAATGTGTTGTATTCCCAAAGTTAACATATTCGAGTTTTGAACGGTTCTAGTCAGTCTTGCGATCAATCGAGTCGGACAAAATCGGGGTCGTTACACCTTAGCAGGTTGAACGGGAGCCGGAGGGGAGGTCGACGGGGGAGTTGTCGAAGGCAGAGATCGGGATCCACCTATGTTGAGCCGAGCATCCCCCACAGGCACGCGAATAGGAGGAGGGGGAGAGGGTGTTGGAGATTGCCTAGACCGATCCCGGTCTCGATGAACACTACCTTGTTCTAACGGAGGTGGAGCACCATACAAGCTGGCGGATCTTCGGAATCTCTCGAAAGAAGAACTCTGGGGAGGCTGGCAATCCTGCGCCCATAACTTCGTCCGCCACATCCTCCTGCCATGACACCTGCCAATGGAACAAGCCAAAGTTAGTCAAGTAACTCACGTAGGCAAACGTCTATGCTATGTAGTGTTGTGGATGTAAGCCCTAAGTGTTCTCTCAACAGACCAAATTGCGGTCCGATCGAGGGAGTTAACCCCTCAGCAGCGTAGGAAAGTTCTTCCAGGCTCGTTGTATTTGGCCATGGAGTCACTACTAAAGCAAGTCCTTTTAAGCCATCAAACTGACCTGCGGGTTCAAGCGGGGCAGTGGCCCCTGAGTGAGTCACGGGAGACTGCGGTCTAGCCAACACTCCTTCCCCCTCCCATATCGGAGGCGGGACGGGAGTGCCCGGCAACCCCTCATCTCCGGCAATCTCCTCTTGACCATGTACCTCGACTCCGTGCACATATTCTTGAGGCGGAGCAGTCCTTTGCAATTCTCCTCTCGCTGGGGGCATTTTCCTCTTCCATCCAATAGGGGTAAAGCCTGCCGCAACTCCCTCCTTTGGCACATTAATAGCAACCGCGGGTCTAATCACAACCCGGTTTCCTGGTAGCAACCCAGTGCGGTGGAGGCGATCCTGACTTGTCATGGTACTAGTATCGCGGAGATCCTCTGGTATCGCCCGCAAAGCATTAAGGCGTTGCCGATATTCATCCCCCATGGGCGCCTTTGGATTTCCTGTCGTATCCCATTTCAAACCATGAATAAAGGAAGGAATCCTAAAATTACGGCAAGGACTGGAGTTAGAGAAAGACTTACTTCCCTCTATCCACCTTCTCGCAAATCCGGTAGAGCAGCTAACGAAGAACCACTCGCGCTTAAACACAGACAGCCTGGGCCACGTCCCAACAAAGAATTTTGTGGCAGCCTTCCTTCAAGGGACCATTAAGAAGGAGAGGCAGCGCTCGTTTTCCTTAAATGGAAAAAGTATCGAATATCTTCCCCAGTGGGCTCCCTGCTCAAAAACTCGCGGAAGAGAACGTAAGTACCTAGGAGAGAAGCATAAGCATTGGGGGTGTAGCTATGATGGCGCGAAACAGAAATAGAACAACATATCCCGAATGAAGTCGTTAGCCGGGCGCACGCACCCAACGTGGCAATCTTGTCGGTTCTAGGCAATAAGACCCTCGGGCGGCATATGGACTCTGTCATCTCTCACGATGCATGGGCATCGTCCACCGGTATGTTAAATCGGGCTGCCATTTTACTGACCGCGGTAGCATCTGTACACGACTGCACTAAGTCGGTAGGATTCTCCAAAATCACCACATCGGGCAACATGTTCGGAGCCACCGGAGGTGCGGGCTCATCCTCGCCCATGATATCTACATTCTCGGCCTCTTCAGTTACGACCGGGGAATATTGTCGCTCAGGTTGCTCCCCATGCTCAGACGATTCAGGCGAGCTGATCGAATGAGAAGGAGTCGATCCTTCGATGGTGGTTTCAAGCTCGCTGCCAGACGAGCTACATCTAGGGGTAGGGTTGGATGTGTGTGATGCAGGCTGGGAAGCCTCAGCTTCTGTAGTCTTTTCAGTCCTTGATCTGGTCTGCATCTTTAGCTATACTCTAACACATCAGTGTTAGAACAGACAGTATAGTGACCTGTACCCCTTGTTTTGGTGACAACTAATATGTACATGTAATTCTATGCGAGGAGCTACATAAAGAAAGTCCAGAACGATTCATAACAGTCCAAGTCCCAGTCCGGTTGTATGCTCTACCCTGTGCGAACAATCCAAAACCTCGCTCGCGCGGTTAACAATATATGCATCGACGCTAAGCATGCAAATCCAAAGGCGAATATTCGGAAGTCAACGTCTATCGGCGTGACAAATTGGAAAGCCAGCAACAACCATGTCTCGAACTAGGCCGGGCTTGAAATTTCGAGCCCCAGATTCAAAATTTCCAACCCAGAAGGGTTCGAAGTTCTGAACCAACCTGGGTTCGAAAATTTGAGCCCATCTGGGTTTGAAATTTCGAACCTAGATAGGGGGCTCAGAAATCCGAACCCACGGGGGTTCGAAAATTCGAACCTAGCTGGGTTCGAAAAATCGAGCCCACGAGGTCTCGAGGTCTCCGCTGTGGCCCTTTGACCTCCTCCCCTTCTCAACTCCTTGATTCAAGGCCTCACCTAGCTCGATTCCAAATTATTGAGCTCGAAATTATCGGGTTCGAAGCTTTTGTTAATGGTGGCCAGAGAAAGAAAAATTAGAAGGAAAAAGTGAATGAGGGACCATTTATTAAAGAAAATCGTGTCTCTTCGCATTCTAGTGCGGGTTCGAAATTTCAAACCTCATGGGTTCGAAATTTCAAACCCTAGGGGAACGAATTTTCGAACCCCTAGGCTCGAAATTTCGATCCCCCTGGGCTCTAAATTTCGAGCCCCAGGGGAACGAATTTCCGTGCCCCTAGGGTTCGAATTTGCGATCCCCCTGGGCTCAGAAATTCGATCCCTCTAGGCTCAAAATCTCAAACCCCCAGGATCGAATTTCTGAGCCCCTGGGTTCGAAATTTCGATCCCCCTGGGCTCGAAATTTTCTACCCCACCAAAAAAATATGAAATGATGATGTCGACGATGGTCACACCTCCAGGGTCGAAAGCGCTGTGACGTGCTCTCTCGTGCACGTACTCTACGCATGTGTGTGCCAACTCCTGTACATCCAGGGAGGGTACGCGCTACGAACATTTAAAGATTTGAGCGCGGCACATCCTCCGAACGACGGCTCATCTACACCGCCAGGGAGAATGAGCCCTACAGCTAACACCTATTTACCTTTTGAATTACATGGAAAATTAACAGCTTCGCCACTACCTCTTCCTACACAAAGCACATCCTGTCAAAGAAAAGACGTACTTTGGGGGGCAAATGTTAACCGGCATTTTGGTCCGGTTCCCAAGAGAGCATCATATTAACTCAGTCTGACTAGATAACGCAGGAGAATTTACTTCTCAAGTAATTGATGATTATTGTTTATCACTGAGAATTGAAGTTGAACATCCAGTAGCTCATGTTCACACCCAAAATGGTTCGGCAGAATCAATAATTTAGCGTTTGCAACTTATTCCAAGGCTGTTGCTTATGCAATCAAAACTACCTGTTTCAGCTTAGGGATATGCAATTTTACATGCATTGAAATTGATTAAAATCAGATCAACGACATAACATCAATTTTCACCATCATAGCTTTTAACGAATCTCAACGAAATATTTCACATCTATGAAAATTTGGTTACGATGTGCATGTGCCCGTTAATCCCTCGATTCGTACTTAAATGGGTCCTCAACGAAGGTTGAGAATTGGGATTTGACTCACCTTCGATAATCCGTTATCTTGAAACTCTTACAAGTGATGTCTTCACTACAAGTTTGTAGATTGTAAATTTGATGGGTCAATTTTCCCACCGTTACGGAGGAGAAAAAACCGTTTAGTAAATTGATGTGAAATTTCATGGAATAATCCATCTATGTTTCACTTGGATTCACGTACCAAACAATGTCAATACATGGTACAAAGAATTTTGCATGCGACAAAAATAACTAAATCTCACGTTCTAACAACAAATGCACCAGCTAGAATTGAAATCCCCGAAGGACCAATCACAACAATGAATCTAAAGCTAGACAAAAACATGGAAGACCAATATGATCAAAAGACTTGGTGCATAGGAAAAGAAAGTCTAACGAAAATCCATCAATTAGCAAACCTCTCGAAGAGGTCATAAATGTCCAAAGGATAACTCGAAAGAAAATTTCAGTTCCTCTAAAATCAGAGAAGGAACTATTATCCCAGAAGAGGTAATAGAAGCTTACCTAATAATAATGAGATATCAATATTTTTTACGAATTATGGAGATATATAAGATCGAAGTAAAATAATAAGTGATGATGTATTCTCATTCGCAGTAGCTACTAAAATAACTGAAAGTCATGACTATAATGAAGATAATGATAATGAACCAACTAGCATAAATGAATGTCAAAAAAGACATGATTGACCAAAGTGGAAAGATGCTATCCAGGTTGAACTAGATTCACTTCAAAAACAGGTGTATTTGGATCGCACTACAACAAAATGACCATATTACAATGGTGGAAAACAGTTATAATATACATTTTACAACGGTGTGCTAACCGTCGTGTATTATGAAGTTGTAATAGATTAAAATCTTTTACAACGTTTTTGCACCGTTGCAACACCATTGTAATATGTATATTTTACAACTTTTTTTCCACCGTTGTAATAAACTTTATTACAACAGTTATGCACCATTGTAATAAAATTTACTACAACTTTTATGCACCGTTGTGATTGACATTTGGGTTTTAAAAAAAAATAAACATCTTTTGCAACTGAAAAGAACAATACACTAAATATAGCAACACTCCATAAGCAAATCAGATATTACAGTTATTTGTAAACTAATTTATTAAAATACTCAAATATTCAGTATTACAAACAATAAGTTTTATACAATATTTCGTGCATTATTACATACTTAACCGTTACAAAGCAACTTAGTACAAGCATAAGTTATCCACAAAAAATTGCATATCCTAAGGGAGTACACTTGTTGAAGACAACGAAATCTTTACATCTTTTATCTTTTTGGTGTAAGTTCACTGTAGTGATCAAACCTGTTGCATAAGAATATGTCTGTTGTTAGAAAAAAGAACAAAAAGTATTTTTTAAGCCAACAATACTAAATCTTAATAGCATCAAACATAACTAGCATTCTATACACAAGCTACAAAACACACACACACACATGCACGCACGCGCGCATACACACCCACACGTACACACGCACACACACACACACACACACACACACACATATATATATATATATATATGTATAAAAGAATCGAACAAATTGTTCTTTATGATTTAAGAAGAAAATTTAACAATAATGCTTAACGTACCAAACAGCATGAACTGCATGTGGTCCAAAGCCCCTTTTTAAACAATTGGATGTTGCACAACTTCTAAAAAAAAGAGCATCTCCACTTGGACTTTTAGAAAACAAATTAGCAGATGATAATATTGACATGGTAGCTAAATCCATTAATAAACAAATTAGTCATTTAATCCAAACTTTTTAACCTATGAATGAAACATTGCAAAACTAAAACAGTAACATGTAAACTCCAAAAATTATCCTTCATTCTTCATATTCATCTGCCCTCACTATGAGACTCCTTTACTTATTAATGGCTTTTGGAGCTTGTATCCCTTTCATAAGTATGAATTGCTACATGGACAGTTCAATCATTAACTATTTTGCACATAAGTACAAAGGTGGTCCGAGGAAATGCTTCTTTGTGCAGTTATATCTCCATCATGTTAAGATATAAGGAAACAACTCGTTTAGTGATTATTTTGGATAAAATAGTGATACTTCAATATTGAGCTTGCTTAGTATTTTAATATGGTAACTGTTGAACACCGACAAACTACTGTCTAATGCAAACTTTGGAAGAATGCAAGTAGCACTTTGCATTTGTTGTAGCAGTTAAACTATAAAAGTTGCATGACATGCATTTGTGTGGAGCTATTGTAGAGTAATAGAGAATATATATGAGATTGAGCCAAAGATGATTGCTATGAGTGAAATTGTGATGTATTTGGGTCAAGTTGTAGCGTAAATTGAGCATAAGCATTGAGCTGGATGGTTTTGGACTGGTGGTGTTGAATGATAAATTAATCCAAAAAACACCAATGCTACTTTTGTGAAGCAAGAGGGAAACCTAAATCATATTTGCAAAGGTTATTCAAATCGTATTCGCGAATGGTGCAAATTGAACTCAAATTCAACTTAGATTTACCAATGCTAATTTCATGAAGCAAGAAAGAAAATAACCTTTGTACTGATGTGCAAAATAGTTAATGATTGAACAGTCACATATGCAGCGTTCACATCTGCATCTCCATCCGCACACTGAGAAACAAGCTGATGAAGGAACCCATAACTTTAGCGCAAGAACAAGGATGTCTGACTAAATTAAATTATTTAGCTTTCTTTCGCATTTATAAATTTACTCTACTCTCATTAACTACACCCAATGCCGATCCAGATTCTTCACTCCCACTTGTATTCCCGTTGAGCACAACCAATTTAAATTCTTGATTTGGTCAATCAACCAAATACTAAATTTACAAAGAAAAACTTCACAATTCCAAATGTTAACTACTGAGACCATTTAATTTCATTTGTACCATGCAACAAAAGAACATTCAAAAAAGGGTTGTGATGAATTTTAACACAAGCAACACAGGTTCAAGCTCAAAGGTTCGCCTACTAAACTGATCATGATAAATAATAGAAAGAATATCAATTATGTAGCTATAATAAATTCCTGAACTAAAGTTGTGCAACAAACAAACAAACCAATTTTTTACCAAAATAAATAAAAAACCAATGAACATATTGAAGAACTGACTTTAGGATAGAAATCGATTTGATCTTTTATTACTCACATGACAGGAAAAAATATCATAAAACATATACAAATATCAAAGGGAAAAGGATTGGATCTTAATTCTCACACGGCTCAATCCTGATGCTTGCCGCCCTTCAAATAAGCGTAAGCCATAGTGAACTGATATAAATCGGTCAAAAGCGGGCTGACCATGTGATTAGTTGTTGCTCTGATTGATGGTGGAAATCCGTTCGATCTCGCCGCCATAGATTTGTCCGTCGCCGCAGTGAATTCTAGGATTTGAAATGAAAATAACAATTGATTAGGAGAGGCAAAAAAGGTAGCTTCTACAGTCAGGCGGTGATGGCGTGCGCAACGATGATTAACGATTGAGTAAAAAGAATTTTACAAATGATTTACAGCAGCAGGCAGAGTGAGGAGATCTCCATTACAGAAAATTAGGCAGACGAGAATAAACAATTTCGCAGTCCTCTATTTTAATTATATTGCGTTTTAGTTTTTGATTTGAGGAAATGAATGGGTGGAGGCAATTCGATTTTGATTTGGGGGAGAGAATGGGTGGAGGCAGTTCGATTTTGATTTGGAGGAGAGAATGGATAGAGGCAACAGTAACAAAAAAAAGACACGAAGCAGGTTGGAGCCAGTTTTTTGTTTTACCGCTTAAAACAGAAATAGGTTGGAGCGATTTTCGGTTTTCCCGCTTAAAATTTGGACAGAACTTGTAGAATGTTCTAAAAAAATAAGAGTTGCAGCACGGATCTATTACAACAGATAAAAAAAGAAAAGTTGTCAAAAATAAAATCTATTGTGGAAAATAAACTTACTACAACAGTTTAAAAACCACAGTTGTAAAAGCTCTTTATTAAAACTGGTATTTTATGACAGTTAAATATTTCTTTTTAAATATTTTAGGTTACTTTATTACTATTGTCGAAAGTTAATTATTAAGCATATATTATCAATTGTTTTATCAATTGTTAAATATCAAATATTTAATAGTTGTTTTTAATTTTAATATTCGATACAAATTATCAATAACTAATTTCTATTTATTAATTATTAGTAATTGATAATTAAATATTTTTCAAATAGAAATTATTACAAGTAGAAATTAACTTTTGCTTATTTCTACTTAGTTAATTATAATCGAGAGTAATACTTATTAAAAGCTTATGTTACTATTAATTAATAAGTAGTTAACATACATTAACTATTAAAAATAAATTACTATTTATTAATTATTTAATAATAATCGATAAATATTATGGATTCCCAAAAGTTTATTATTAATTGTTATTATTAAATATTAATATAATTAGTTATTAAATATAGATATTATAAACATGAAGTTTGTAATAGGCATCTATTACAACTAATAAAATGAAAAGTTGTGATATATATGTTTATTACAACTTTAGAGAGCTAACAGTTGTAAAAAAACCTTATTACAACTGTACATTTTGCACAGTTGTAAAAAAGCATTTATTACAACTATGTTTTTCGCACAGTTGTAAAATTAAAGTTGTAATATGATGTTTTTGTTGTAGTGTCAATAAAGAAAGCCCCATAAAGTGTCAAACCAGTGGGTTATAAATGGGTATTTGTCAGAAAATGAAATGATAAAAATGAAGTTGTGAGATACAAGGCACGATTTATTGTGCAAGGTTTCCTACAGAGACCAAGTTTTGACTTTAATGAAACATACTTTCCTGTTATGGATATCATAACATTTCGATTTTTGATAAACCTTGTAGTTTCTACGAAGCTTGATACAAGATTGACTGATGCTGTGACAGCTTATCCATATGATGAATTGGATATCGATATTTACATGAAAAATCCAGTTGGATATAAGTTACCTGAAGCAAAATCAAAGTCAATGTACTCATTAAAACTAAAACGTTCACTATACAGTTTGAAACAATCCAGAAGAATGTGATATAACCGTATTAGTAAATATTTGATAAAATCCAGGTATAAAAACAAACACGGTGTGTCTTTATAAAGAAATTGATAAAGGGGTTTGCTATGTTAGCTATATGTTGATGATATAAATTTGATTGGGACTCCAGAAGAGACTGATGAAACAACATATTGCTTGAAATAGGAATTTGAAATGAAAGATCTTGGCAAAACTAAATACTGCCTTGGTCTACAGATCAAGCATAGCACAAATGGCATATTAATCCATCAATCAAATTACATTGAGAAAATCCTAAAATGTTTTCAAATGGATAAAGCATATCTCCTTAGTACGCCTATGGTTGTAAGATTACTAGATATTGAAAATGACCCTTACAGTCCAAAAGAAGATGATGAAAATGTACTTGGTCTAGAAGTACCATATCTCAGTGTCATGGTGCATTATTATATTTAGTCCAATGTACAAGAACATATATTGCATTTTCATCCAATCTTCTAGCAAGATACAGTTTTGCACCAACTAAAAGACACTGGAATGCCATAAAACATGTCATGAGATATCTTCATGAAACCACAGATTTAGGCCTATTTTATTCTAATATAGGCAATAATCTGATTTTGGTTGGTTATGCTGAATTGCTGAAGAAGGTTACCTTTCTTATCCACATAAAACAAGATCACAAACTGAGTATGTGTTTAATAACAGCAATGCAGCTATTTCATGGCGATCTACAAAAAAAACATTGGTAGCAACATCATCCAATCATTTCGAAATACTAGCATTACATGAAGCAAGTCGAGAATGTACTTGGTTAAGATCATTGATTGAACATATTCAAAATGCATGTCAACTTCCCTTAACTACAGAAGGATCAACAATTATTGATGAAGACAATGTAGCATGTGTAGCTCAAATTCAAGCAGGTTATATCAAGAGCAATAGGGCGAAGCACATTTCTTCTAAATTTTTCAATACACATGTACTACAAAAGGACAATAAGATAGAAGTGAAGAAAATCTAGTCTCAAGAAAATCCAGCAGATCTATTCACGAAGAGACTTCCAAAATCAACATTTCAGAAGATGATTTATAAAATTGGTATGCGTCGCTTTCATCATCAAATTTTTTGAATAATGTGTTATGACTAAGGAGGAGCATATAAAATTATGCTATAATGTACTCTTTTTCTTAATATTTTTTCCATTGGGTTTTTCTTAGTAAGATTTTCAATGAGACATTATCTTGATCCAACAGTATCAACCCTCATAGTAACATTGTAACCATGTTACCTAAAGATGGAATAAAATTACACTATTTTCCATATTAATGATTTTTCCCGCAAAGTTTTTCATAAAAAGATTTTTAATGAGGCAACTAAATGTAACGACCCAAATTTTAACCGCTAAGATTGAACATTTAAAATTAGTTTTAAATGTTTATTTGGAAATATAAAAAGATTTTTATTTATTATTTAAACAAAGTTTGAATGTATAATTTATATTTAAATTAAAAACGAATCTGCAACATCGCGATAGTTCATAATATTTCGTTTTGAAGTTCAACTGAATGTACAGAATCCAATATAAGTCGGAATTCCTTGAAACAAGAATCATCCTAATTTATTTGATTATAATTTTCTAATAAAAGAGAAAAATCAAGATTTTATATTGTAGATTTTTAGTTATGTCCAAATCAAATTTTTAGAAAGTCGTTATGGAATCGTTTATAAACCATAACGACTTATTTAATAAAATAAATAAAATATCGTTTTAACTTGGAGTTTAATCAAAATGGTTTCTAAATAGTTATATATGCTATTGGAATATGATGGAATTTAAAAGAGTTTTAAAATATTTAATTTAATGTTAATTTGGCAAAAATGAGAATTTTATATTAGTTTAATCAGGTTGAAAACAGTCATTTCTAAAACAGTCAAGGATTTCAATGAAATTAGTTTCATTGGATCCGTAATGTTAAATTATTAAATGGAAATAAATCTCGTGGCGATTTGGTATTGTATGTGACCGCGATAGCCATAAACGCACAACTATTTTGCGTAGCGATTAATTAAATGAATTTAATTTGATTAGAAAGGAATTTGTAGATAATTTGAGCTACTGATCGAATTAAGATGCGAGACTAATTCTGTTGAATTTGTCATGACGTCTAGAGTCAGGATATGTGTATAGTTCGTTATTTTTGGAGACCGAGAATTTTTGTGTCCAAAATAGCGTCGTTTTACGTATAAAATATCATTTTGCGAGAACAGTTTCGAAATGCGATGAAACTTGTGTCATTTGGATTCGCACTAGTAAGTTATTATAGAATTCTGATTTAGTATCAATCAGACATACCGTTTGATCGTGCGAATGGTAAACGTCTAGATTATTATTTAATCGTTTTATCAGTTTAATATGAAACTTAAGAATAACCAATTTTCAAATGACCTCAGACTTCAACGAAACTAATTTTATTATATCCGTTGTGACTAATTATTGTTGGATTTCAAGTTTCGAGTTAATTGGATTAATTTGTGACCGTGCGTGATATAATCGCGTTGCGATACACGTTGTGAAATTAAAAGGAAAATTTTACGAATGATCTCAAAATTCGACGAAACAAGTTCCTTCGTGTCTGAAATATCAAATTGTGCTAGGATTTCAATTTTCATCGCAATCAGAGCCCGTATGTGATAGTTTAAGCATAAAACTTAGGGCATAAGTTTCGTAAATAATAAAATAATATTATAATTCATATATAAATACCTCCTAACCTAATTTCGATGTTAACACAAATTTTCATGGTCAACAGACAGCCTCTACCATTCCAACGGCTGAGAATCCTTTTACTTCTTTCCCCAAATTCTCGAAATTTATTTCTCCATTCCAAAAACTCTCAACTAGAAAAATGACGAGCTCATTGAGGGCTACGAATTGACCAGCTATGATGGGTTATTCTGCAGTATGGTTGCTGGATCGGGGTCACAAAGTCATGACGTTCATCCGGGTGCTGCAGGCGATAGG
Source organism: Allium sativum (assembly GCA_030737875.1). NCBI lineage: Eukaryota > Viridiplantae > Streptophyta > Magnoliopsida > Asparagales > Amaryllidaceae > Allium > Allium sativum. Next base: position 468,578,638 of record CM060913.1, on the reverse strand, counting down.
AAACGTCGGATCAAGCGGGGTTTCAAGCGAAGGACGAGGAGGCTCAGGCGCGGGTTTTCGTGGTCACCGATCAATCTCCGTGGCATGCAGCGATGTGATTTTGTCATCGTGCATGGTTCTGGAGAAAAGCAGCGTGCATGAACGAAGGGAACGAAGAAGTGTCAGCCTGTTGAAATTCTTAACCGAAGTAATTAATCAAGTTAAATTATATAATTACGGAATTAATTAGTTTAGATTAAATCGTTTATACTAAAATGTGAATAAATTTTTATTGCCTGATCAAAATTGGGTGAAACATGTTGCATTGGAATTGTAGCGATGAATACTACATTCTGGGGTTGGTTTGGACAAAGTTGGAAACATCTGGAATTTTTAGTTAAATTAAACGCTGGATTAATTTAACTGAAACCGTACCGCTTTAGCGATGAATGGAATCAAGTGAGTAAAACTTACGCAGTTTGACCCACTTACAGTTTATATAAGTCGGGATTTTTATTTGTATGCTAATTTTGTTGATTTTTTATATATTGGATGAATTGTTTAATTTAAACATTTGTTTAATTTATTTGAAATTTAATCGTTATTTCACTAATTATTACCAAATGAGGCAACTAACCTTGTTGTTCACGTTTATAGTAATATAAACTTATTAAATCAAAAGATGGATGCTTAGATTACGGTTATTGGTTGATTGTTGAAAATTATATCTTTATATGGAATTGGATGATTTTATTTTGAGGCAATGATTTGTGATGCAAAAAAAAAATAGGTTGGAGGGATCCAACTGGATTCCTCACCAGTAGTTGTTAAATCTCGTATATTATGATATTTGTTGAATTATTGAAATTGTGGTACAGGGAGAAGACAAGTTGGTGGGATCCAACAGGATTCCTCACTTATATTTGTTTTGGCAAAGCCGACCGGTTTTTGAGGTGACCGCAAACACCTTTTATTATAACTAACAATAGAAAATCAGTATAGTACAAGTGATTGTTAGCAGACAATCAGCTATTCGGTTTTTAAGTGGGTCGTCCACCGCATACGGAATTTAAAGTGATCCGTCCACTCTACCTAACAGGCTTACAACTCTGGGGCTAGCTGATTACTAGTCTACAATTGTTTCATACTCCACGCAGGGAGTTTTTTACATATCCTATAACTCAATTACAGGAAAGAACATTACATGATATGATTTACAACATCCATATAGGGGACAAAGCAAATACATGGGCCTCACACCAAAAGGCGTGGAAGTAGCATGTGCTGAACAGACAGTAGTTGGAACCTTTTCTTCAGCCATGAGTAAGTACATAAGGTACCACCTATAGCTCCATATTACCTTCTAGCCCGGCTAGAGAACATTACAGCCGATGTACCACGTGATTAGATAGACTGTTTGGAGGAGAGTTTTCGAGAGGAAAAAGTAAGGACATCACCAAAAAACGGTACGTTGAACGCAAAGTGTCTCCATGTGTGCCGCAATCACAGATGACGGCACGATCATCCGAAACACCAAAAAATAACCTTCAACTAGAAATGAACATCACAACTACCATACCATCTCAAGAAAACACCCAGCAGTGTACCAAAAAGCATAGTGAGATGGGACTTGCATATGAACATTCCAAAGCAGCCAAATAGAATTAAAAATGCACCTGATCAGCGTTGCTCAACAAGGAAGCAAACCATGCAAAATACTAACCAATCAAATAACGCTCTGCTCCAAATGACACTGCACCACAACTGAGAACTAACAACAAGACAAAAAATTGCACAAACATTGAAGGCCCATTACGTAAAATTGTACCATCATAGACAAGCGAAGGAGGTATGTCGAGACGCGAAACAGAGTGACCTAAAATGAGTTGTTGTTGTCCAATTTACTCCACGTAAGTGTCGAAATTCCCTTCATAATCATACGACCAGTTTAAAAATTATGAAGATAAGAATTGCCTGAAATCGCACAGCTTTGAGGAGGAAGAGGAGTAAGAAGCGGTATGATGGAGCAGAGAGTACAGATCTATCGTGGATGAAGAAAATTGGGGCAATTGCACTCAGATCCAATTCCATGGCAAAGCTTGGCTCTGAAAGTGGCGAATAGGTTATCGTACGGCGACCACGCACAACATAAGCAAGGATTAGAGGAAGAGAGTGAAAAGTGGGAACGATGTGGGGGAAAGAATCAATTTTTGAAGAGTCATATGCATGAAGAAGTGAATCGAAGAAAAAGAAAATTCCTTGAAGCCATTAACGGTTGCCCTTCCAATAACGAAGCTTTTTTTGATAATGTTTATTATATATGTTGATAATGTATATAAAAGAAAAAGAAAATTCCTCACTAATATTGATAATGTTTATCATATATGTTAAATATATTTGGTTGAATGTGAAACTGAATGCAAAAACCCTTATTTCACAGTTTGGTATTTTAGCAGTCGTTTGGCTTGTTAATACCGTCGATATAATAAGAATTTTTTTAGAATCGATTTTATGTCGAAACTGAAATGGTTTAAGATTTAAAACTTTTGAGACAGTGATTGCCGTCAGGCGAATCAACGAAGTTTAAGTTATTAAAAATTATTTTTATAACTGGAGCAAGATTTTCACTTATATTTTCTAAGTTATATAATAATATATGTTTATAAATAAATCGATATTTATGATTGGATTTATAAAAGTAATTATAAATATTTTATATTGCACAATTTTATGTTTTAAATAATTTATAAGTAGTTTGTCAGATATTAACTAAGGGTTAATAATTTATAGAAATCAGTTAACCATTTGACTGATGTTTTTCAAGCGGACTAAGTCAACTTTTTAAATTGGAATTAGTCATTAGACTAATTTGTTCTCAACTAACTTAATAAATATAGTTTAACAAACAGTTGTTTGAACTTAATAATTAGCTATTTAATCCTTTAATTAACTGTGTTTAAAGGTAATTATAATTGGAAGTTAATCTTTCAACTGTAAGAATATGGTTTATTAAACTATTTTTTAAATTAAGTAGCAAACGAGGTTTTGTGATCATTTTTAGAGTTACGAACTTTTTATCTATCTTAAGATAAGAATGTTGTCAATCAAGGCCTGGGTGGTAAATAGAATACCCCAACTTGAACGACTTCACTATTATCAAGGGATGATATTAGTTCTTAATTGTATAAGATGTTGAAAATAGTTTATTATTTCCATAAGAAAAATACTGCAACTTATTTGCAAGATGTTGAGATGTAATTAGAATTGTTAGATTTTAAAGTGAACAATGAATAATTTAACATTTGTTTGGCCCAAGTATGAAGTGTGACTGTACTTATATCAGTCGATTAATTACATATCATTATTTTCTAAGTAATGAAAAAAGTACGTTTTTAAAAGTAAAGTTATAATTGGAAATACATATATAAGTTGAATTATATAGAAAAGGATTTTAAATTGGATTTTCTATAATAAAAGAGATCGTTAAATACAAGTTTAAATATTGATTAACGAATATGTTAAGGAAAGGATTTAAAAGAATATAAATGAATATTCTAAGAAAGAGATTAATGGTTTTAGCAAATGTTTTGAAAATATTGTTTACAAATGAAGAATTGGATATAGTCATGGGATATTTTTCGAAGTATTTAATATAAAACGATTTTTTAGATAAGAAAGGGGACGTTGTTTTTTAAATATTGAAGTATTTAATTAACCACCCGTTAATTAGTTTTAATTAAAAAGGCCAAGTAATGATATGTACCTAACCAGTGAATTCATTTTATTTTTATGGTTGAATGGTTGTTTTATTTGATAGTTAAATAACAGACTACCAAATCTGGCCTACTATAGATTGTTGGTACGGAAAGACCAGGATTAAATTTATATTCGAATGCCATTCTGAACAAGCAAATACGTAAGTGTGGAAGATATCAGATGATGGTAGAGATGGAGCATTTGAAGACCCATATATCATCATAAAACGGAAGAACTACTTCTAATCTCTAGGTCGCTTCCGGAGATACACTATGATTCCATCGTGGTTGAAATCTAAGGATTTGCAAGGAATTCTCGCTACCGATCCTTGGGGTGATTCCTATTTAGGATGCAGTAGGAGGGTGCCTCCGGTTCATCCTATTAGTGGATGACTTGCATGGACGAATGTCTGACAGGATATTTTCTAAGAGTCACGTACGTTGACTATGTAACATTCAAAGTTTGGTGGGTTGTTTCTGAAAGGTAATCGTAACCTCAAGCCTCATCAATCGGGAAATGACAGAAATCGGGCAGACAACATAGCTATGTGGGTCATTCCCGTTAGGGTATATTGTCACCATCTAGAGAAAAATTCTTTTGTTTCTTCTATCGTTTCTTGTATTCTCCGGAATACGGTGGTTGGCCAACCGTAGGGTGGCAATATACTCGGTACACTCAAATTGAATGAGTGGTCGATCATGTGTGACCGGGTTGCAAGATGTTATTGTTGAACTCTAGTGTATTGCTCTCTAGAGGTACACTATCGGAAGGTCGTCTCATACCTTGTCATAGTTGGAATCCATTCTCCAATAAGTGTCATGTGGTTTTTGATTATATACTAAATATGTGGAGTGTGAGGTGCAAGCATTCCGCTAGATGGTTATTTATTTGATATAGACACTATTATAATATCACCGGGTTTGATATAAGAATATTTTGGGTTATCGTAAGGTAAAAACTGTCTGTGTTTATGTATAGACTGGTCTTACGATAATCCTTTTCTTTTAAAAAAGATTTTAACCTTAAAAACAGTTGGATGATACCTATAAACTTAGTGAGTATTCTCACATTGGTTCACCAGACTGATCCTTGAAGTTTGCAATGCTCAAGTCAGACCGAGTTTTACAGGTTCAGGTTAGGATGCTACGAACTTCAGAAAACATGCTGGAGGTGATTAGATGTATGAGACGTATTTAGTATTGATTCCGCTGTGTGTTGTATATGAGGATAGGTTGTTATAACTGTCCAGTTGTATTGGTTGTCTGTTGTACTCTGATGAATGTAAATTTATACAAGTTCTTTATAAAGATTTATTTCCATATTGTATTTATTCAGCTGCGATGTGATACTCTGTGTTGTGTGGTTAGTTTGATCCTTTTTCTTTTCTTCTATTCTAATATTTCTTCCTCTTCTCATCCTCTAATTTTCTTTCTATTAACTATCTGGTGTTTTAGATACTTGGGTTTTGGCAAATGATACCAGATTATGTATTATTGTCGAAATTCAAGCGTCGAATTTCCACCGGGTCGTTACACTAATTTTATCATCTTTGCATACACATATTCAAGGAGGAGTGTCGTACTATGTAAAAGTAATAAAGGTGAATATGCTAAGGGACATTGTAATTTACAAGGCATGAAGACTTTACAAATAGAGAGGTTGTTTAGATTGTTTGTAAAACCGAATCAATAGAAATAAAAGATCTCTCTCTTATCTCTTCTGTTCTCTCCAATGACTTTTCTCCTTTTGTCTATTCTGTTTTATTTTATAACATATAAATGTAAGTATTTGAATTTAGAATGAATACTCTCCATCCATTTAACAATCAAGTATTTATTTGTATCCGCATGCAGGGATCCTCATTTTGATTTTCAACATCACAATTTATGCCTAACATAAATTCTAGTATTTAAGCGCATTATTTTTTGTGGTTGTTTTCTACTTATCGTTATATCTACCAATGCATATTTTGATTTTGATTGCCAACTAAATTATTAATAGCTTCAAACTAAACAATAAAATAAAATGAAACTTGGATTCACTCCTTATTTTCAAGTTTAATACACGAAAAATTCTCTTTGAAAACAAGTTTTAAACACAACCTTATTTTTATGTTTTGATAAAATTGTAGATTCGAACATGATCACAAGTTCAAAAATTAAAGTTCCATTTTTAGAAAGTGCAAATATTTTTGGTTTGTACTTCAAAATTTTCACTTCAAACTGTACTACAATTAAAAAAAATTGCAAATATATGCAATTCACATTTTGAAAGTATAAAAATTTGTATTTAGGCAATAACTAAACTGTTTTTACAATTTGTTTTAGAGAAGAATAGTTGTGTATTTGAAAAATTAAAGGATTGTTTGTCGGAAAGTTACCTAAGAATATATTTATAATACACTATATTGCATAATAATTCATTATAGCTTAAGAACAAGGAAATAAGATCATTTTTTTTGCACATATTAAATTTATGACAAGTGTATCACATATAAAAGTTTATTTTTTTTACAGAATTTTGATCATTGTAGATACCATCACTAATCATGAAAGCAGGATGTTAATCCCTCTACACAATATACCATCATACCAATAAATAAAAACAACTTAGATCGACAAATGTCATTGTCTAATTGGTTAAGACACTTCAATATGATGTAAGATGTTATGCGCTCAAATTCTGTTTTATGGGATATAATCCACTTGCTATGTACCATGTTATATATACTATTTACACTCTATATGAAATACCAATTTTTTTATTTTTTTTTAAAATAAAGCTTAGAACCTATTTGGATCAATGAGTCACATTTTCGCTTTTTGGAAGACAAAAGCAATTCATTTTAGTTCTCAAAAAGCCTAAAAAATGCTTAAATAAATTGATCCAAACAATGACTGAATTATCGGTAATTAAATCATTTTAAAGTACATTTCTGTCTTTTAAAAAGGAAAATCTTAGGTTGCATTTGGTTTTATTTTTTAATTTTGGATTTTCATACGTAAAAAGGTACAAACAACACACACATATCATAAAAAACGTCCGTTTTACAAAAACGAAGTAAAGACACAAACCAAAAACATTTTTTTATAATTTTTCATATTTCAATAACGGAAGGACGATAACAAATTTATCCCTCCATCAGTCTCTTTGTCTTTTATCCATCACCATTGATATACTTTAAATCTTTGCAACTTTCATAATTAACGCTGAAAACTCAAAACACAAAATAAACCAAACACTATCTAACTGTTTAGATAGTGTTTGGTTTATTTCGTGTTTCGAGTTTTCGACGTTAATTTCGAAAATTGTAAATATTTGAAGGATAGCGAATGCGACGGAACAAAGACGCAAGGGATAATGGAGGAGACGGAGGAACGGTGGATGGATGAATTTACCATCATTTTTTCCGTTATTTCTTAAAATAAGGAAAATGATAAAAAAAAAAAATTTGTTTTTTGTTTTGTCTATTAATTTTGTTTTGCAAAACGATCATTTTACACAATGTGCGTGTCTTTTTTGTTTGTTTGTATGTACGAAAACCCAAAATTAAAATTTTGAAACCGAACGCAGCCTTAGCTTTTAGTTGATTTCTTTTCCCATGGTTCTTCAAAAAAGTCATATAAATAATACCGTAGATATAATACTACAAGGAAAGCTTCAAACTTTATTTCGATGAACAATATGGTAAAAATAGATGCAACGGTAAGCTTCAGTCATTTTGTGAGTACACGTGGATTATTGACAAGGGCTCACCGAGCACCATAACGAATAAATTCTGAACGGGGCAAAAAGCTTCAATCCGAATTTTAAATTCATCGAAGAAACAGTCCCACACAATAATAAAAAGCACATGGAAACGAGCGTATGGGGTTTAACCTTTTGTGCCTCATTGGTCTTGATTAGTTGAATAATAATAATAATAATAACTGCAAAAAAATTGCCGCCATCGAAGTCCGAACAAGTCCTGCAGACCTACCCAATGGAATCCTCCTACCAAGTCCATTATTTTGCGCTATTTGGTACAAAGACTTCGTGCACTCATTCATCACCACCATTATATCTTTACTTGCAATCAAGCAAGCTACCCATATTTTGAACCAACTTTTATCATTGACAATTAACAGCTAACTTGCCATAACATCATCATACCATCTGTATCTCCATTTTTAATGACATCTCTACTAGCATTTACTTTGAAGATTCCTCCTACTAATATTTTTGTTAAAAATACAAACTTAAATTATACAGTATAGTATTAGACTGCATTACTTTTCTACTATGATGTGAAATGTAACATATGAAAGTAAACTTAGATTTCATCATCCATAATCAATTGAACTATATTAATATACACCAGACTGAGTTACAAGTTTACTTGGGAAAGGCATAGAACAGAAAAGGAAAAAAGAAAGTTGGATGAAACAGATGATTGTTTAGGCCATTGAAACAAGCATGTGAACCACTGAAACTGTAGGTGCGCTAACTAAGATTGGATCTAACTCTATTAAAAACATAATAATTGATACCTATTTCCTGTGGATCTTTATAATATAACCCCACAATCACATTAACTAATCTTTATGTATTTGTCCATCTTCTTGCACCAGTGCACCCATACCAAACATTAATTAAACCATACTTAAGCATGCATTATTAGTCGAATTAGTTGGTTAATTCATAAGGCAATTACCTTTTACAAATGATGTATTTATTTGAAATGCTCCCCCACATCACAGAGAAAGTGAAATATTTGCAAATTGAGTAACACGGCTTCATATCAAATATGTAACAAAAGTTACAGTTGCAATGCGTGCAAGGGTGAGAATGGTTGGCGGAAGTACGTCGACATTAATGGGTCCGTTGTTGTCTGCGAACGCTACCTAAAACTCCAAGACTTTCACACTCGTTGGGAACAAAACGTCGAATTCAACTAATGTTTCAGTATTTCATACAACTTTCTTATTCGATATTTATTAGAAATGGTATTCTGAAAAAATATACATCTTACATTTAAAGAAAAAGAAGAAAAGGTATTGGGAAAGTTGCTACTTGCTAAATACTTTGTTTTTACGGAATGGTTTCAAAGTTATGGGCTGAAAGCAATGGGATTCAACTGTAGGATAAGTTCTATAATGTGTTAGGAGTTAAAAGATAGTTAATTTATAGATTATATGGAAAAGAAATATTATATATTATATATAAAAGCACTGTTGCAGCATAAAGATTAGAGAAAACCATTTTGAGGACGAATACAAAGCGACTAATATGACGTCAAATCCAATAGTTCCATTGGTTTTTCCAAGCTGCCATATTCATGCTTGCCCACAAATTAGGCAAACTCAGCTAACTTGTTTTTTACATGTACGTTTAAACTATTAAACTACCAATGAGCTAGGAAACAATTAACATTGTCCACTCGCATATCTATCAATTTGCTTAGTTTCCGTTTCCTTTTTCCTTTGACATGTCATGTGTACACAAACCACTGTTCAGGAAAGTAGTCTTGTCATTCACTAATTTAGGAGCAAGCAAGTATTATGTGACCTATGTTGATTGTTTTGTTAAAAAGCTAGTATTAATTGCTTGCAAAATACTATTTACATTTAGCAAAAATAAATAGTAATTATATCAGAATCAGGATTCGATTTTGCCGTATCATTGATGTGGGACAATCGTACACTATTGCAAGTTGAAATAAAGTTCAACTCTGACAGATCAACAAATTGTTTCAATTTCTAATAAGTTGTATACTAATCATGTTTTCTTTTAGAAAAAAAAAAATTAAAATATAATACATGCATAGGATGTAGAACACTAGAACCCAACATAATTTTCCTGATATGTGTACAGGAAGTTTTGGATAACTACTATATATGTGAAAGTTTGGAAATTTGATATCTACAAGTTAACATTTGAGATTCGTGCACAAAAGAAGAAAAGAGAGGAACAGATGAAAATCAAAAGATATGGACAAGGTGGATAACTTCACAGGAATGGTGGGTAAACAATAAAGCATGTGATTCTTTAAAAATGAAATGAAATCTTTTAGAAAGCATAATAACTTCCTGGGGTGGGAGTAAGTATTGTGGTTGTTTTCAAGCATGACTCATCATATCATAACACCAAAAGCATCGAATCATTCGCAATTGCACCGTATAACTATATTATTGATTCAGCAATGGTCGGCAAACCAGCCTTGACTCTGTTCCCATTTTCACTATGATACTACACCTTCAAATCTATAATTAAGACTTAAGCATCTATCACTAAATAGTATATTTTTGTAGATTGAACTTACACCAAATTATTGCCAATGCATCTTGAGCCCATTAAGCAGCAAATGCATTAAAAACTGGGTAAAATAAAAATTAAAGTAGAAGGATGATGGAATTTTATTTATTTAAAAAAAAAAAAGGAGTAGTAGGGTGAAAAAGATATGAGAGATCTTAAAGAAAGTTGACAGGCATGGGTGAAGACACGGAAAAGCATCACGCATTCCTTGACATTTGGTATTATTTATTTATTGATTCACATAAAAATTTGTGTTCCCAAAATCATGGTGTAAGCACTTTCCATCATAAATTTCTTATCAACTAAGGCATTATGGTACTCTATTTATTATTATACGTTAGATATGATGAGTATATACCTTGCAGATAAGAGATGTCTACTAGAATAATTGCATCTCAGGAAATATCACTTGTACACAAGTATTTTCAATTTTCAATTTGTGTTTTTATTTTGTTTGACAGCTTGTTCTAGTGATTGAAAACGCAATGATAGAGAAGGCAATAATTGAATAGGAGGATCGAATTTTGCATTGGAATACCCTATTTCATGGATATTGGCGACATGTAAGTTAAAGCTCCTGTTTCTAAATTATTACTGGAATCAGTTGATATTAAAAAAAATGATGCTAAAATCAAGTTACCTAAAATGTGTTGGCTAGCACATCTTTCCTAATTAGGCGAGATAACAAATCATTTGAGATGTATTAATTAACTAAACCAGTAAGTGTTTTTCACCAAATAAATAAAGCCAAAATAGCGAGGCTGCGTGGGTGTTTACTGGACATTTTTCAAATATCGAAATACAGAGCATGTACACTTTATCTCTGACAACGCTAAAAGAAAGTTAATGTCAAAATAAAACCATCAAAATGACATATCAGTAGTTTTTCAGTTTAGTCTGATGATGCTAAAAAATAAAAAGTCGCACTTTAGTTTGTTCAGGGCTGTTGGTCAAAACGTTCAGATTTGAATTCTCCCAGATGATAGCATTTTGATTTTCAAAGCCAATAAATTACTCAAAAGAGACGACCCAAAGCCAATAATATTTCGTTGTCTGCCTTACAAAATGAGGAGGAAATTTCATTTTATTATTCTGCTTCTTTTGTTACGTAAGTGAAACTCTAATGGACAAATATGAAATTGTTAGCTATAACAGTACAGTTAAAAGGAAATTATAATGATAAAAACAATAATGTAAATTTCAATATTATAATAAATGCACATCCAACTTAGCAAGGAATGAGAAAACTGTGGAAAAATGGGTCCAAGCTCTTTGTCAGCTTGCCTAAACACCTTAGGAATAGTGATATCACTTGTGGCATGAATTTGTACAGCCATAAAATTAAGACCAGCTCTCTTTATGCAACACAACTGGTAATTCTGTATAGCGCCAAAATCTGGGTCTATTGCCTATCTTATTAAATGTTGATATTTATTGGTCTGTCCAGAGAGCTTCATGTTTTGTTTTTGCTTTATTATTAAGTTAAGAAAACAATGAATCTGCAAGCATGCAGCACGAAAACAGCTAGCATAGTTTACCTTGGGTTAAAAATGCACAATCAAAATGGTTACATTAACAAGTAACAACGTAGAGATATTATTTTATGACTAGATGGTTGAAATTGATTTAACATGAGAATTACCATTTCACTATTTATATTTACAACATAGTACCTACCATCTGGTTAAAAATTTACCCCGGCTACTAACGTTATCCTTGTAGGATCTTTAAAGCTTACCATGAAGTAATGCACAAGCACCCCTCCCTCTCAGCCATCATTCTGAAATTTGGCACGGTAAAAATTTGAGATTGTCAAGTTTTGATGTGTTGCCAGACACAGAAATTTCTTCAAAACTTAATTCCACATATTAGCAATACTGTAGCTTAGCTCTGATTCGAACCAGTAATCAGCATCTGCCTGCAAATATTTAAAAGATACCATTTATTTTATGAATTAAAATCAAACTTAGTGAAATCAACTGAAATTAAGCATACGGTAAAATCTGGCGGAACAATCTTCAACATGCCATCAAAATGTTGATTTGACAACGAGTTACTTGTGATTGTAGTTTGACTCGTTTCCTCTGAATGAGAACATGATTCACTGTCTCTATTTTCTGAATTATGAATGCCACACGTTTCCATTGGCTCTGGCTTTTGTTCATCGCTTGAGGTTTCATGTTTTTCTTTATGGTTGCTGTAAAAATGGTAATTAGAAGCTTAATAAGTGTCCCTTGCAGCCAATCGGATTCGGTGCATGGAAATTGGAACAATATGCAGGAAACCAACTTGCTAAATATATTAAAATCTTCACTGAGTGGTTTCTACCGATTGATTTGTCTGCGTATACCCACAAACATGTGTGTGCGCGCGCAAGCGCAAGCGTGTGTGTGTCACTAGGTCTATATCTCTGTATAGAATTTTGGCAATACTATATAGTGAAATCAAAGAGGTTTTAATTTTACATCAGTTTTAATTGTTTGTGATTCAAAGCTTGTATTGCCATCGTTTGAAAACAAGTGGTGTGTGAAATCTGCAGCAGTTTTTGAAACACTTTCGGGACATTCTGGTAGTGTTCCTGTCCTGTGCTGAAGGTTTTGAAAATCTGAGCTGATGATTTGTCTGAAACCAGTTTTGTTACGTAACCGAATTTCAGTTTCAGGGTGTACTGCTAGACCAGAACGATAGCCATAGCTAGTAGACTGAACTGGAAATAGTGCTACCTGCACCATTTCAGTTAACCGCCTGTGCAAGGGCAGTCAACCGAATGGCTACAGCAAGTCAAATTTTGGGCTGGACTGTGCAAATTTTCCAGGGGAAACATGGTCGTTCAGTGCTCAGGATTTTCACTACATATTGGAAAGTTTGATTTGGAGATAAGAAGGGTCTTGTGCTGAATAAAAGGTGAAATTTCTCCTCTGTCAAAACTCTTCAGTTCATTCTCCATGAAATCGTACTTATGAGATAATCTGACAGAACCAAATATTGTATCAGCCTCTTGCACTCCCTTGTTTGGTTATTAATTAACACATAAGCTTTTTTCTACAAGTGGATGTATACCAGCACGACGTTTGTGAAATCATTGTAAAGTAAAAGGCCGTGAGATTGAATGTAAAGTAAAAGGCGGTGAAACGAAATTATATATTCTCCCACATTACATATCATATTAGAGCAGGAAATTTGCATAAATTGTTGAGTCGGAACTGTGGATCTGGATAAACACCAATAGTTGAGCGTCAAGCCATTAAGTTGGCATTGTAGATTCTAAATTGTAAGATTGTACATAAGACCAAGCTTAGAGAACCAAATAAAATAACTTACCTTAATACAAAGCAATTAATGGGTGTAATTGAGCTTCTCAAATAAAGTTGATATTGCCGCTCTGAGAAATCAAACCCCTAAATATCAAAGCAACCCCTCAATAAGACTCATAATTAAAGTTTAACAACACCAAATCAGCTATTTTATTTTTACCTCATTGTGACCTGCGACCTCAATTAATGTTCCATGAGGAGCTTTTATTACAATAAGAGTAGAGTTCTTCAAACAAAAAGAAAGAGAAAGCAGATGTTAGAAAGTTGAAATATTAGAAGTGACACACATTTAGAGAGAAGAATTCAAGTATGCACATATCAAACCTGAAAGGATCGAACACTATTGATGTCATCCTTGGTTAGGTAAAGCAGGCTGATGCATTTGAAGTTTATGATCATATAATAGAGAAACCAAATATAGATACGTTTATATAGGTCAATAAAGTCTCAGATACAACATACCCGTTATGACTTTCTTCCTTAAAAACCCTAATATTATCTTGCATCTCGCTGCACAAGTGCATATGCAAACAATGTTAGTTTAAACAACTGCCAAAGCTGATTTGGCTTTGGATACTTACTTTATCATGCTATCCATTTTGTTTTCCTCTTCAAGCAATGCTTCAATTCCAGCCTGTAAACAAAAAAAATGCATACATGATTAATGAGAAGATGAGCATAATTTAAATGACACTGAAATAATATTGTAGTTCTAACTACTTTAACTTACTAATGAATTTCAGTCAGTACATAATGAAGTAACTATAACTTTAGCGGTCTTATCCAATGTTCAGCCTTCTGACGTTTAAACTGTAAGTAATCTGATACATGACTCAACTGCCTAAGCCAGTCAGCTCAATATAAAATAAGATATATGGTTAACAGTTACTAATGCACAAACAAGAAGAATGGAAACGAAGAAGCCAAGAGACGAAGAGGAGGTCAAATGGAGATGTTGTATCCAAACAGTGTTTGATATATGTTACGGTCGGCCTATTGCATGCACTGTTCAACAGGTTGCGATTTCTGCAGAAATCTAAGAGCTGCTAGCATCCATCCCTAGACGGTAGCAGCAGTACATTCACTTTTTTGGGATTAGTCTTAGACCTGTTTCAACACACCAAAGTGTTCCAACTTCTATCTGACGACTAACAGAAATTAGGAGATGATTATAGGCTGAAATAAACTTCAATAGAGATATAGGGGCCATTCACAGCCATTTTTTTGGCACAGTAGCATTGGGGACGGGTCGGATGCCCCAACGGTATTAAACCATTCCCCAGCCCCGTCGGGGGAAGATATGTTGGCATCTGACACGTCAGATGCCAACATATAAACCACCCCATCGCTTTAAACCAGTATCTTCCTCCTCCACTCTGTTATTCCTCTATCTTCTCCTCCCTACTTCCATATTTTTTGCTATACCAACAATAGTTAATTCAAAAATCGATTCTGACAGCAAAGATGTGCAGGATTTAGTTACATTGTCATATCCGAAGAAGAAGCGATGTCATCCAAATTCACACGTCATACTATACCGGTTTAACGTGGGTGAACAACATATTAAATGAGTATCAAAAATGCTACCAATAAAATTTTCAAAAATGTTTATCCCGTTCGTATCGTCAAATGCACTTTCCGCTCAAATAATTTCCCCACTCAAATATCTCATTCAAATTTCCTGCTCAACTGCCCGTTACAGTTCTTCAAAAACACATCACTAAACTCATCATTTTCTTAGGCCCAAAATGTGAATAGAAACACAAAAAATAGGAAACACAGGAAGTTGGAGGGTTTGGTGATTGCAAATTGGCTTATAACTTAACATCATTTGTCAGATTGCTCTATATTAGAATTCAAAAATCTTGTTTTTGATTGATTCTCTTGTGACCCTTTTATGGTGAAGTTGACAAAATTTGGATCCGTGGATATGGATTGATTTTCATACAAGTAATACGTAGTCTCATATATTAAAATTCTATTATGTTGATTACTGGATTGATATTGTCAGATGTTTAGTCTACTGTTCTTTGAAACTGATTGTTTGCATGACAATTGAAACTTTCTTTAAGAATTAGAGTATCAATTTGGCAATTAATTAATCACGACCCAAGTAAAAGATGATTTAAAAGTTCTCAACGCTAGAATTACGAAACTTCGTTGACCATCCTTTTTCTCCTTTTGGAATCTTAATAGAGAGAAGCTAAAAAAACAACGAATGCTAAAAGATTCTGTTAATTCTTTATAAAAGTCTGTAAATAGTAGCAGTCTAGAAGTTTACATGGGCAAATTTATGGAAATAAAAATTGAAAAGGTGGATACTGAGAAAATGTCTACTGCTTACAAATCTATGAAAAATATAGTGCAATCTTAAGTTCAGGGCACTTCTAGGCTTAGCAAGGTTGGCTTTTCACTTGTTTCAAATTATTCAAAAAGGATACGGTATCATTTTATCAAACAACCGAAAGACTCTTTCAAGTGGAAGTGTGGCCTTACTGATGTATGTTGCTTAATGAGATAAAAATTTAATCAGGCATTAATTTCATCTAACAATTTAAACAAATGATCAATTGCACACCAACTTTGGATAAGGGACGGTCATTTTTTAAGGGCAAACCATTCACTTTCAAATTGTTAAAGGAAGTCTCGAGCTAGAAGAAAAAAAATCAAACTTTCAAACAAAAATGCCTCTAAGAAAACGGTAGCTTTTTGCCGGATTTAATAAGTTGAAATGGAGAAGGGTGACCGTTTCACATGTTTATTGTATGCGGTGTTACATGGCCAAAAATTAGTTGTGTAAACAGTCATCTCTTGCCGTAAATTGAAGGGTAATTAGTCATATCTTACTCTATTGTTAAGAGAGGGCCGTTTGTAACAAAACATCTCATAGTAATAATAAAAAAAAAAATCCCAAAAAATAGACACCATTTATCCAAAAACGGTGTATCATTAACAATACCCAAACAAATATTATCATTACCACCGTGCTTGAAGTAATATTGAATAGAGGTCATTATTAAAGCAGCAAAACGAATAAGGAGAAAAAAAATGTTTTTCCTAATTTTTAGAATCAAAAAATGGCCAAGATCGAAGAAAAAGAAAGAAATTTCGCTTACTATTTTCCACGTAATTTTTCTTTAAAGCACTTTTATGGTAACCGCTGTCAAATAGGTTTCCCTTTCATCAAAACTTAGCTCTAAACACTGAATGTACTCTTCAGAAAATCAAAAATCAAATACTAATTGTGACTGAAGTTAATTAACCGAAATCATAGAAAATATTTGAAAAATGATATGTTACCATTTAGCTCAATTCAAGATTCAAATAATCCATATAAAAAAGTTTAGGATCTTACATGTTGACGTAGTTCAAAATGAAAGGTATATGTAGCAACTTTTTATTCTTTGGATTTGAACATATTATATTTGTTACAAGATATACAACAATCATTTCCAAAAAAACGATTAGGTTTATCAAGAATCAAAAAAGACAGGCTTGTCAATAAGCATTAAAAAAAATCTAAAATCCATTTGCATTTGTATCCGAAATATGAATATTACCCAATGTTCCAAAAAATAATAAGTATGCGTGTATGGTCATATCCGTATCCAATAATTATTCATCCGAGTTTTATCAAATTACGGTTAGTATTTTGTGTATTTTAATAGCTAAAATGATTGTTTTGACTACTTTATCTAGGTAAAAAAAAAATTGTATATAAAAATCAATGTTTGTTGCTTAATTAGCATAATTTTTTTTATATATATTTATAGTACAAAAATAAGTTTACAAAGAATCAACATTTTATATTTTCTTATTCAGTGTAGTCAAGGCGCTCGCCTAGGCGCCAAAAAGCCCTAGGCGCCAGCCTAGGGCTTTTTCCCTAGGCGAGGCGCCAGCCATGCTTGAGGCGCCAGAAAAGCGCTCGAGGCGCCAAAGCCCCAGAAAAGCGCTGGTTCAAAAAAGAGCGCCTTAGTGAGGAAGTGCAGTTATTTTGGTTTTTTTGTTTTAAATTCAGTTTTTTTCCCCAGTATGCAGCTTATAAAATTAAAACTGCGGTCCTTTGTTTGGTTTATGATGATGTTATGATGTTTTAATCTGAATATTGCATTTATATGCACTTTTTAAAAGCCAAAATTTGAGTTTTATATGATTTTTTATATGCAGTTTTTTTTGCTGTAAAACAGCAAAACTGATGCTCAAGGCGCCCAAAAAAGCCCTAGGCGCCAGCCTGGGGCTTTTTCGCCTTGACTACCTTGTTCTTATTTAGATTCGTTGATTGTGAGCCGGTAGAGAAGATCCTATAAATATTTGATATTCGTCCATATCCACAAATACATATATCTGAATTTAATTCTGGATATAGATAAAAATATGAATTTATATCCAACTGTTTACTGAACAACAAAAAAGTGTTTTTTTTTTCTTTTCTTTTCGGGATGATGATTGCCATTATGATACCATTATTTTCATAATTCTAAATTGGGGGAAAAAAATTTGGGATCATGATTGCCATTATGTGTATATATATATAGATATGTATGTGTGTGTATATATATATTATACGTATATGTATGTGTGTGTCTATATATATAACATCCCTATTTGAAAGCACGGCTTAAATGCACCTCATTATGGACCATACATGAATATTTAAATAAGTTAGTGAAAATTAAAAGAGTTAGTGGCATGAAAGAGAAACGGGATTGCGTAGAAGTCAAGGACTATAGGAGTGATGCACTATTTGAGGTGCAACCGGGTTCCTTCAAACAAATTTTATATTTTTAAAATTTCCCACTTAAAATTCTCACGTCTAACCTATTTTATTTTTCTCTTTAGTCATGTCCTGTGTATAAACCAAAAAAAAAGAAGGAAAAAGGGATGTTAAGGCCAGTTTACATAAAACACCAGAAAGAAGTGCCTGTGTCTGAGATGAATGAATATCAAGTGGGAATATAAATAGTTTACATACTATTGAATAAGCTTAAGAAATTTCATGGTGTCCATTTGTCAAGCCTAAACAAGTTCACACATAACATCAAGTTGGATTCACATTATACAATATACATATGATTACATCATTAATTAATCACCAAAGAAAACATATATAAGAAGTTAGATTTTGTTTTTTGTTTTTCTTTTCTTTTTCCTGAGTTAAGAGGGGATGGGGAAGTGCCAGACCTTTCTACATCCTCAGCCTACAAAAGTAGGTTTAAAAGAAAAAAAAATACTGATATTTGATCATGAAAGTGTAAGCCTCTTTGATATTTCAAAAAAAAACAAAGATTATTACCATCAATTCTTGCCCAAAATGATGTTTACATAGATATTTTTACTTGTTTGCAGAACCTACACAGCATGGGATAAGCTTCTTTTATATATTTTTTTGGGTGTGCGTGTGTGACCAAGTTCCTTCTGATCGCAAAATAACTCATACTAGTAGTTTATGCATAATAACATACATCAGGTATCACTGACTTCATGCATCATATTAAGATAACTAAGCCATGAAAAAGAAAATCATATTGATTAATAATTTCCAAAATGAAGGAAGTACGGTTATGATCACAGCTTACCCTCAACTCAGCAGTTTCATTTTCCAGCTCCACTTGCCCCAGTAAATCATCTCCCCTTTTAGAATTTAAAAACTCTCAATTAATTGGTTGTGTCAAATATTAGTCAATGCAGATTAGCCAAACAATTTAGCAATTACTTCCAACGGATTGTGTTTTTCAGGCTTTTCTCTACCAGACCTACTCCTTCAAGAACATTCGTTATATCATACATTCTTCTCTTTTGAACCTGTTATCATAATGAAGCATCAAATACCTCTATCACAAACTATACACAACGTAAATGAAATAAAAAGTTAATAATTATACTTGCAAAACTTGAGCAGCTTTGTTCAAGTCTAGAATCCCACCCTCCTGTTGCCGTAGCAAGTTAACAAATTTCCTAGCCAACAAACCTGCAACAGTGGTCAATGTATGAACAACAAAAATAGGAATATAAGCATTGAAATAGACAGACCATCTTGCATCAACTTACTTAGAGAACTATCATAGCGGCAGTTGTTGAAACCTAATGCCTCCTGAGAAACTGAAAAACAATTTGAACTAGGAACAATCAATCAATATCTTTGCAGATTTTGCATTACTAAATATTTACAAACAAATGACATTCTAGTCATTTATGCAAATGGTTAACGGTGCCAATTAAATAACTACAATACATACAAACCAAATGGAATACTTTGAAACAAAAGTCTGAAATTTTTACCATTGTTTGGTCCAAACACTTCTGAAATGTGATCCTTCGCCTTTAACTTGGAATTTGGATTTTGCTTTAGAGCAGTAGTCAACGCATTTGAAGGTCTGTGAGTTTTTGTTTCTTCTGTATTTTCTTGAACAGTACTCAGTGGGAACCTCTCAAGTTGGTTGTCTTCTCTTTTAATAGATAGTTTTAACTGAATAAAGAGGCAAGCAAATTGAATAAACTGATAGAGTTTCAACAATACTGAGACTCGCAAAAAATAAAAAGGATAAGAAAGAAGCTCAAAAAGGAATAAGATGGACTGATGGACATACAAGGAGAATATATGAAGATTTTCATTCCACGGTGTAAAAAAACATCAAATATATTATTATTTTGGAAGTGTGTTGACTATCACAGAAGTGAGGTGACGGAACTTAGAACATAGACTCATGATCATAGCCATTTACAATGTAAGCAGTTAGACATTCAACGTGAAGAGTGAGCAGCATTACCGACTAATAATATCAAGCAAGCAGCATGCATGGCTACCTGTATAATGCATAGCTGCTTCAATATTTCTTCTAGCTAGGAATTATATAAATATGGCAACTATGGTGACCATAATTTCATATGTAGATTTGATTTGATTTGATTTGATTTGATTTATTTATTTATTTTATTTTTTTAACAAAGGGTAAAATTAAATGCTCTCAATCCATATGCTACCTGAACCCAAGACAAATTTACAAATGACTAATTGCATGGAAATAACATTTATGGTAACAACATTACTATAAACCTAAGTGACAGACTGAACTCTAAATGGAAGCCCATATAAAATTTCATCAAGGATTATTGATGATTCACATAACTGGAGTTGCACTGGATGTAAGGTTGAAAGAAATACGGACAGGTTAGCTGTAAGGAGCTAATACCATTTATTATCAAACCAAATTTACTTTGAACCACAAGCCATTCAAGATTGAGTAACCATTCAAACTAAGTATGGGTGCACCATTATTCCACTTAAGGATTCTGGTTTAGCAATCAACGAGAAAAGATGAATCTACGCATAATTGGAGATCAAAATTCTAAACTCTCCTTCCCACCTGAATTTCATATCACAAACACATTAGATTTGAATCATTTACTTTGAGTTTGTTTTTGTACATACCACTTAAAAGATTTATTCTTCTTTTTTTTCATAATTTGTTGGTGCATAGTATTCGTATATCAGCAAAACAGCCAGCAACAAGGAATCAAACAAGGAGGAAAAATTAAGTGTTTCAAAAAGCTCAAAACATATTCGTGTAACGGGACCTTAGAATCAACGACATCCGTTCCAGCAAGAATCTTAGAAAAACTCCTCGATTCATAAAGCGAAGAAGGCAGCGGGAAGTGGTTGTTAAACGCCGGTCGAAGAAGTTGAGTTCCGCCGTGTATCGCTGGCGACTGGCGATGAAGATTTGATCCATCCAATTCAGACATCGATAATTAGGGTTGGGGAAGGGAATCGATTTGGGTAATTCAGATTTGGAAAAAAAGGAGGCAAAGTAACAAGATGGGTTTTGGTTTGGTTCTAAGTTAATATTTTGATTTAAGAAAATTAAAATGAAAATGAAATTGGCGGTTCGTTCGAATCAACACGCCCGCCTTTTGACTTGGATGATGATACCAATTTTTTATTTAAGGAAATTAATTTATGAGATTTATGAGGTAAAAATAGGTTTATTGATGTACTTCTCAATTTCCCCCTTTTTGTCACTGTAGAATATTTTGCGTCAATAAGCTGTTTTTCAAACAACAGCATGCTTTAGTTTCAATTATCCTTCACTATAACAATGACATGATAAGAAAAGAGCATATAATAAACATGTAACTTTTAAATGTTGTTATTCGCAAATCTTTAATAGTCAATCTATTAGATAATTCACATTTTTTCAAACTCTTCTTAATTTAGCTCTTATTATTGTTTCGTCATTGGAAGATCCATTTTTTTTACTATATGACTTTAACTATAACACAATCATCACTGATGGTTTTGTGATGAAGACTAGATCGCCCAGCGAGAAGGTGTCGACAACGATTAAAGTGTTGTCAATGGAAGCGGTGTGGTTTTGTCGTTGGAGCAACGTGTTATTTTCGAAGTTGAGAGCGGCTTTAGAGATGATACGAAAATTGTGGTTATGGAGAGCAACTTAAACTTGAGAAAGAAGATGAAAGTCAATAGAGTATCATTTTATTTATCTTTTAGCAAAAAATGAAAAGGAAAAAAGAAAATAGAACCCATTCATGATAGTAGCATCATCTGAATTGCGGCAATATCTTGTATGATAGTAGCATTTATAGATAACATATGTGCACCTTAACTCGTATTCCCATAAGCATTCTATAAATAATAGCAGAATGTTAAGTTTGAGTATCTATATTTTATGCCATAATGATGTTTTTGTAGTTTGATTTTACGTATTGTAATGCCATTTATGAATCGAATTGGTACTTTTTGGTGAAGTATTGCAGTGTTATTTTGTAGTATCATTTTTATGTAAAAGATGTTTATCTTAGGTCATAATGTTATCTGCGCAGTTAAAGCGTTTACCATTTCTATAGCAGTGGAGGATTAAAAGGTGTATCAGATATAAGGGGCAAAATAGCCAGAATATAGGAGAAGCGCCAAAAGGTTCATTAGATGTAATTTCATATATGTAAAATTAATTAGTTATCATTCTCACATCATATATGCAAGAGAAACTAATATTAATTAATTTTATATAACAAAATCAAATAATATACTGATTATGCACACTATATCTGATGACTGTAATCAGGGGCGGCCCTAACACATTTAATGCCCTAGTCCAACATGAAAAGAAAAAAAATTGTTGCCCCAAAATTTAATAAACAACAATACAATTAAATATACGAAGCAAAATGCAAATACTATTAAAAAAGTTAACATTGCTTACAAAAAACTTGTCAAAACATTTAGAGTACATATCCAAAAAAAACTAAATGTCAATTGGATACTAAAATACATAAATAAATATTAACGGAAGCAACTTCTTCTTGCATTTTTTAGAGCAAACTCATCTATTATTTCTTCGTAGTTAAGCATATCCAAGTATTCATTCTAGATTGAAATCATAGCTAATCCACTTAATCTATCTTGCGACGTAGTAGTTCGTAGATATGTTTTAATTAATTTCAATTTTGAAAAACTTCTTTCTGATGAAGCAACCGTAACAGAAATAGTCAGTAAAATTCGGTAAGCAACCCAAATGTTGAGAAATCCGCTTACATCTCGATAAGACTTCAAGAAATTAAGGATACCAATTGACGTAGTAACTTCCGATGGTAGAATTCCTCTCAATTGTTGAAGCTCATAAAACAACTCCTTACCACAAATATCTTTTTCATCCTCATGTGTCAAATATTTTTCCAAATTCATGCAATTATCCTTTAATTTATCATCGTCAATATTCTTGAACTTCAAGTTTAGCAAAAAAACCAAAAATTCCTTTATAATGTTTAAATTGCTCAAACCGATCTCTAAAAGAAGTTAAAGCTTGATCCATTATATGTAGAAAATAAGCAACTCTAAAATTTTCCTCTGGAGATTGTCTTTCATAATTTTCTACGATGTCTTCATCAAATTGTTTTTTCCTACGAACAATTCTCTTTTTAGAAAATTTAGAATCAACGCCAATATCATTTGCATTTTCTTTGGCCTCTTCCATCATGGGTTCACATCCATCTTCTCTAAGTTTTTCAAAAAAAGCTGCAAGCTCTTTAATTTTAGAGATTGCATCTTCAATATCCATTTCCTCTCCTTGAAGTATCTTACTAACTCGATTAATATTGTCTAATATCTTGTACCAAATACATAAGCTAATTAGAAACTTGAAATTCTCCAAAGCATTTTGACATAATCCTTTAGCCTCCATCATTACAACGTCCTCTTTAGAATTATTTGCAATATCAATCAAAGCATCTCTCAGCTCCGATGGTTGAAATCTCATTGCTTTAACACTTTCAATGTGACTTTCCCAACGAGTTGCCGATAATGGTTTTGGAGTCAAACCATTCACATGATTTCGGAGTATTTCCCATTGATGAGTTGAGCCAGAAAATAAACTATAAACCTTTTGAACATATGCAAAAAAGTTTCTAGCTTTCAACATGATTTTTCCATATCACATAAAGTAAGATTTAGACTATGACATCCGTATGAAATGTAGAAAGCTCTAGGATTTATGTCAAGTAGTCTTTTTTGCACCCCTTGATGTTTCCCTATTAAAGATTCAATAAAAAAAATAACATAATAATCGATAGTTTAAAATTAAGTTTAGGATTATATAATTTAAAATTTTACCTTTCATATTTGAATCATTGTCATAACCTTGTCCTCTCACATCATTAATATCAAGTTTATGAGTATCCAAAACAAGTTCAAGTTCTTTAAAAAGACCAAGTCTGGATGTATCGTCGACGGTTATGAATCCAAGAAAGTATTCTTCTACATTTATATCACTTGCGTCATCAACATTCACACATCTTATAATAATGGACATTTGCTCTTTATGACTCAAATCCGGAGTGCAATCGAGGATGATGGAGAAATACTTTGCCTTCTTTATCTTTGCAAGCATTGTTACTTTGATCTTGTTAGCCAACAAACTTATCAATTCATTTTGGATTTTATAGCTAAGGTAATGATGATTTATTTCATTATTTACCACACGTCTAAGATGTTCTTCCATAATTGGATCAAATTCGGCCACAAATTCTATAAGTTGACAAAAAAGCCCATTATTTTTCTCATAAATCTTTTCGTTTGATCCACGAAATGGTAAATTATTTCTTGAAAGTGTTTTGACATCACCAATTATACGCACAAGTACTTTTTTCCAACGTTGCCTCTCTTGGTCAATTTGAGCCTCCATTGCTTTATCAATTGTTTTCTTTTGTTGCAGCCCCTTATGCAAATCAACCCATTTTATAAGATTCGCATTGTGCAAAGGATTACTTTCATGCTCTCTTAGCGTTTGGATAGATTATGCCAATCATTGCATCCTTCACCGACCAATTGAGATACCTTTTGTGTGTTTTTAAAAAGCTTACAACAAAAACAATATACTTTATCACATTCATTTGAGTATATAACCATTTTCTTTCATGCTCTTCTCTATGCGGATAGCCACCAATGTAATGTTTAGAAGAAAAATGTCTACCATCAATCTTGCTTCTTGGAAATGCATCGTTTTCTTTTAAAATCTTAATTGGACCACGTTGAATTAACATGATCTTTTGGTGTCACTAATTTTTCCCCATAATCCCAGATCATAATTAATATCAACATCCTTCTCAAGATCAATTGTGGTTGCATCATTAATATCTTCATCAAAAGAATTGCCAACATCTTCATTATGCTCATCTTCCGTGACTTCAACAATGCGTTGATTATCAAATTCTACATCAACATTTTCACTTATAGGCCCTTCATCATTATCGGCATCAAGATTTATATTTTCGTCATCCCAATTGATTTCATCAATTTGAGTTGAAGTCTGAACTTTTTTATTTCTTGCTTGAAATAAAGCTGAAATTGAGCCAACTAATGATTTTGTTGCTTCATCTCTTCGTTGCTTTTTTTTCTATTTTGATATCTAGAATTTTGTCTTCGATTCCTATCTCAAATCATGATATAACACAAGCTACTTAGTCTAGGATTAAAAAAACAATAAACTAAATGTGAACAAATATAATCCAAATCCAACTTAGTTCGAAATTCCAAAAAAAAAAAAAAAAAAAAAAGCGCAAAACAAAACAAAAGTACACATGTTGAGCCTAGGACTTTTTAAATAACAAAATAAGACATGCAATCATTCAGTTTCAAAGCATTGAAACAAATAGGGTGATTGTTGCAAAGTTTTGATAACCTGCATAATAAATCAGTCTATATACAACTACTAGAAGCACCTATTATGCATGCTTTTTACATTTTTAATTCCTTTAGTTTTTTTTTTCAAACGTCGCCTTATTTGAACTTTTGGGATTGAAGAACACTTAGAACAGAAAGGCATAAACTCATAAAAATAAAAATTAACTCACATCGTCTGAGAATAGAAATTAGGGCTATCAACCTAGGGTTGGTCTAAACTCTGAAGAACACCAGAACAATGCGACGGCTGAGGATGAGATGTGGCCGAGTTGATCAGCGATGAAGAAGAAGAGCGGCGGCGGACCGTGATTCGTGAACGGGGCGACGGTGTATTGGAGCGACTTGAGAAAAATTGTGTTTTTATTTTTTTCTGTTTTGTTGCCCCTGTGCGCAGCGATGCCCTAGGCAAATGGATCCATTGCCTATGTGAAGGGTCGGGCCTGACTGTAATATATTTCTATCATATATTTGACACTTATGCCTTAAAGTTGACTTTTTGCACTGACTTTGTTGACTTTGTTCATATAATAACTTGTTAAATTAATAAACATAAACTCACTAAAGTATTTTTACTTAGCTTTACAATTTCTATAATAACTTGGTTCAAAACCAGTTTTACTATGAATACAAACTATGCTATACTTATTTTTATTAACCAAATTGTTTATCCTAGTTTTAATAAAGTCTCCCTAAAATAAGAAATGAAAATTCTAAAAATAGTCCTACCACATATATAAATAAGTTCACTGATTAAAAAACAAAATACAACTTTCATCTAATATAGCTTAAAATGTCATTACTCGAAATACCGTCGTATGACTCTATTTCACCATCATCGAATACGACCGTTCAATCATCTACTTCACCACCAAGTTTAGTTCCTTCACTGATTAAATCCCGCTGGGTTTCTCTCCATTACGAAAGAAGTCAAAGACGGATAAAAGTATTTCCGTATACGATAAGCTTGATGAAATTTCGTATTACTAACATCAAATGTTAGGCATCCAACGCGAAATCTACCACAAAAAAGAAAGTCAAATTCAGCACTTGAATTTTCTAGAGAAAAGTTTATTGCTAATATGCGATCACTCGCCAAAGAGGAATTGCATTCACAAAAGAGTATGTCATGAAGGTCCGTCAAACACTTCTCCTAAGCAACCATATTAGTCGCCTATCATCAAACCAACTGAAAATAACGACGACAAAAACAAATCACCTAAACATAACTAGGATTGGGGAACAAAAGAAGAAATATAGCTACTTCTGTTACGTACTTGTATTATACTATATACCATTTGTATTATAAGATTCTTATTCGAATAAAAGTGTTATAATTCTTTTGAAATTTCAAAAACCATTAAAATAAACCAAGAAGGATAAATTCAGCAAAACCAGATGTCTGAATCGTCTCTCCAAGCATCTGGCTTCACACTCGGATTATAAATTATCAACCCAGACGTTTGAGTATGCTTCCTAGACGTCTGAAATAACCCTTAAGTTATAATTTTTCACTAACCAAGACGTCCGAGTATAACCCCCAAACGTCTGAGTTTGCACTCGGGTTCTAGAACAATCCATACCAGACGTCTGGTATATACACTCAGTCTGGAAACCTGCTAATAACCATAAATTGGTTATTTTCAAATTCATTTATCCTAATTTCCTAAAAATTTCAAAATTATAAGTTTTCAAAAACTAAAAATCCTACATTCGTTTTGAAAGATTATTGACCCCAAAACGAAGACGACTGTTCCTAAGAAACAAAAGCAAAGTGAGGCTCATTTCCTTAGCCGCAAATTGTTCTCGACAGTCATATCGACCAATGGCTCAAAGGAGAAATCGCTTTTACATAATTCTAAGATTTGAAGGTAAAGAAGTTTCATCTTGGTTCTTTCTACAACCTAGTTGATTTTCCATTATATACTATCCACGAAATATGTGAAAATGCAGAAATATCTACACTAGCGAATTATAGTTCAAACGAAGTTACGATCGACCAACTAGCGATATATCTCTTTTATGCTAATCTCTGTAATAGTTCGATTTGGGAACCTGAGAACGACGATAACTGGTTATGGGTAAGTGTCTATGGGAAGATAATAAAACTTGCATGCGCTATGATTGGACATTTATTGAATTGCTCATACACCGGGCAAATATCTTGAGAATTTGCCTAATAAACGCTATCAATTTAGTGATGAGACAACTCATCAAATGTGGGAAGATCGTATGCCTCAGTGGACAACCAAATATCTACGACCACGAGCAAGATTGCTAAACCAAATTCTCATCAATACTTTAATCCCAAGGCTCGGTAGTTATAAACAAATATGAGCCAGAACATAAAGCTATGTATGCTCTATTTAATGGAACTCGTGTAAATTGGGCACAATTTACTTTTGATGAGATTAAGAGTTTTTGGAATCAGCATCATCCAACAATCGTCTAACACACTTATATCATGCGTATTCTCAAAGCTTTAGCAATACCGTCTTATATATCGGCATTTGAGGAATTGAAAATTAAAGATACCAGAAAACGATTCTTCAAGCTAATGCACTTACTAGACAAGCACCCAACAATCATTTCATTAAAGCAATGGATGCTAGCACATGAAGGTGGAGAAGCCATGTCTTTAGGAGAACAACCACGACCTCTCAAGCTAATCATCCCAATGAATACCACTCGGACTCCGATATTATTGAAACACAAGTCCATCTAAATCCTAATGAGACAATTCATGACTTAAGTCTCCTTAACCGACACGTGATTTCAAGAAACCAATAAATATTAGGAAAGAAAATTAAATGAATTGATCTCATGATGACCACTCATATAACCAACATTGAAAAGATGCTTTCTAATGAGGTCTCGAGTCTTGGGAAAATCTTATTGAAAGTCTGTGATTCTTTATCGTCGACATCTTCATCACCATCTCCACTTTCTCGTACTTCTCCAACACAACATATCAGAGCTTCATTGTTCCGAGAAGAGGGGCAAGAATGGGATGCACATCCAGATTTGTTAGAAACTCTTTGCGTTAATTTCATATCTCACTTTTAAAACACTTTTGGTTTGTAAATATTCTTTTAAAACTTGTGTTTTATGTGGACTTACATGTGTTTTTGTACCTATGCTACAAAACTTATGTCTAACTATTGTTTTTTTTTTTTTTTGTAAATAACCAATTATGAACGCATACTTGTGCATCTGCGTTTAACAATTTTTTATAATGTTCACGTGACAAATATATTTATCAATTTATATCCTCGTTTTGTTTGGCATAAACATATGGATGTTTCAAATAAATCTGTGAAACATATTATTCTGCATGTAGGATCATCTCCCTGTTTTTCAGTTTAAGATAATTAGATGGCTATATATATGTCGTATATACTATTTATAATTAATTCCTTCTTAATGATGACAAAAAGAATGAGAAAAAATCGAGTATATAGACTCATGTATATGGGGAGATCATACACTCATGGGGAGCCCAAAAATGTACTATTACAAGTATGAAACTCAATGTGTATTGATCCGTCTGGTGATATTTTTCTTATATTCATTTGTTAAATTATATAGTTGTCATCACCAAAAAGGAGAAGAATGTTAGAACCCACATTATACGATTTGATGATAATAACTATACAATAAGAAATATGAGGGTTGGATTCGGTTCAGTACTCATATTTCAAACCATTACTATACCAATATGTATTGTAATAGGAAAACCATACTGTTACCGACCAACGTAATCGGAAAACCAATACTTCAGTTTATGGTTGGTAGATATTGGTAATGAACTTTTACCGTTAATAGTATGATATTTTTCTGGTTATAATATTTCATGTTCAAAGACAAAGTATTAACAATTATTATGTGATTATTTATCAATTTTATTTTGTATAGTCAAACATACAAATAAATGTTGTGAAAAAAATTAAAATTATAAAAAGTCATATTACTTTGAAAAAATGCATGATAAAATTGCATTTAATCTAATATCATGTTAGCATTTGCTAGATTTTCAATTGTTGGGGTTTTGTGTGCAGCGGAAATTTGACAAAACGCCTAAAAAGGATCTTTTCCACCCAATCATTTGAATATGATTTTGGTTGAAAATAACAATACAATAGTCAAAAATAATAGCAGTACACAAGATATTCCACCCAAGCACCCTCTTTATTGATTCACTAAAAATAAATTTTTGTTTACACTCAATGGATCAAAACCAAATATAAACAAAATACAATATATCGATAACCTTATTGAGATAGGAAAAGAATATCTAGATGATTATAAATATTGTTGGAGTAGAAAAGCAATGAAGAACGATGACAAACTCTTGGACAATCTAGAGGCACTAACTACGTCTTTCAGCAGTAAATAGGAATAGCAACTCTTAGCTCAAATTCCTACATTTTCCTCTCTAGATATATTTATATGGTTTCTTATTGATTATCCTGATCTAACCAAGAAGGTTGCATATATAGAGAATGGAATACATAGGCAAATATCCAAATTGCCCTTTCAAAATATCTCCAAAATCTAAACTTTCATTTTTTTCCTTTTCTGATAAAATCAATCAACCAGTCAATCAAATAAATTAGTCAATTAATTAACCAATCAATTAATCAATCAAATCAATCAATCAATTAATCAAATCAATTAATTGATTACATCCTCTTCATAAAATATTTGAATAAAAAATTCAACACTCCACCTTGATTCAAATATCACATATCTCCAACAATCCTCAAACAAGTCAACCTAACTCTTTCAACAACACCTACTCTCAATTAAAACCAACCTTGATTTCTAGGCAACGAGATACACCCCACCTGTTTCCGGAGTATAGGGACTCAATTGATTTCAGGGAAACAATTACACCCAGTCGATTTGAAAAGACTACGACCACACCTCAATTACAAACACAACCCACCGCATGCAAAAGATGCATCTACCTCCTGAGCTGCACCGCACAAAACTAACGGTCTAAAAGCGTTTGTAATACCACAATGACCTTCATCTCGTCTTTGTGGATTTCAAAACTCGACATCTGTTTTCCGTTTGACATGATCTCTTCATCTCCGGGATCCCTCGAGCATCATCAACATCTAAACCCTTGTCGATACCATGATCCTCCACCTTAGGACCATCAACAGTGAACATATCAACCTCTCCACCTTGCTGTGGACTAAGTTCTTCAACTGTCACCTGCCTTCTTCTTTGTCTTCTTCCACCCTCCCTTATCCATATCAGAGGGCTTCTTCTCATCTCCATCAGTCGGACCATTAAGGCATGGAACATCCACCATTATAGGCTTCCAAATCCCCCAATATATGCCATCAAAAATAGTCATCCACGAAAGCAACATCGTCTCCGACATCTACAATCTTCAATCCAACAAACACTCCAAGTTATGCGTTGATCTGAGCTCTGATACCAATTGTTGGGGTTTTGTGCGCAGCGAAAGTTTGACAAAACGCCTAGAAAAACAGATTCTTTTTCACCCAATCATTTGAAGATGATTTTGATTGAAAATAATAACACAGTAAATCGAAAATAATAGCAGTACACAAGATATTCCACCTAACCACCCTCTTTATCGATTCACCAAAAACAAATTTTTGTTTACACTCAATGAATCAAGACAGAAAATAAACAAAATACAATGAATCAATAACCTTATTGAGATAGACAAAGAATATCTAAATGACTACAAAGATTATTGGAGCAGAAGAGGAATGAAGAATGATGACAAACCCTTGGACAATCTAGAGGCACCAACTACGTCCTTCAGCAGTAAATAGGAATAGCCACTCTTAGCTCAAATTCTTACATTTTCCTCTCTAGATATGTTTACATGGTTTCATATTGATTATCCTGATCTAACCAAGAAGGCTGCATATATAGAGAATAGAAGACCTAGGCAAATATCCAAATTGCCCCTTCAAAATATCTCCAAAATAAAAACTTTCATTTCTTTCCTTTTGTGATGAAATCAATCAAATCAATCAATTAATCAATCAACCAATCAATCAAATCAATTAGTTGATTAATTAACCAATCAAACAAATCAATCATACCAATTAATCGATTACATCCTCTTCATTAAATATTTGAATCAAAAATTCAACATCTATCATATCACTACTAGAAATAGTGCCTACAACATCACCCTTTTAACATCAGTTTGTAAAATCACCGATGTTAAAAGTTTATTTAATATCATAAAATTTAAAAGCAAGGTTAAATGTTTCTTTAGACATCGGTAATCAAAATAACCGATGTCTATCTTAAAAAAACAAAAAAAAAAGACAGTTTCTCTTATTTCCTTTTATTCCCCCCATTTATTTTGACTGTTATTATTCCCCCTTTTTATTTTGTATCCCAAATCCTTTCCTTTTATTTTCTCTTCACTCCTCCCCTTAGGAAATGGTCGGTGTGACACCCCATGTCCGTTAATGTCACTCTACTGAGAATGCATTTAGTTTCGTGAAGCACAATAGGTCAACAATGACTAAATGTACAAGACATATACAAATAATGCAGCAGAAAAACTTAAACTTTTATTAATCAGAAAACAAGGTTTCAAATACAAAGTTACAACATCATATTTTTCTCAAATACTCAAAATCAATTTGTCTCATAATCAGAGTACAAGAAACATAACAATATCCCTCAAGTGTCATTAAAATAAGCATGAATAAACTAAAGAAAAATACTTGTAAAAGAAGAGCTTTCCAAGTCCAAGAAGAATCACGATATCAACTACTGACCACTCCCACTCTGAGAACCTGAGGGGGGAGGAAGAAGAGAAGGAAAACAAAAAGGGTTAAACATAAAGTCCGGCGAGTTCTAGTCTAACATATGTATAGCCAGATCAATAATACTGGAAGAGAAAGTACAATAGGACATGTATATACATACGAGGTAAACGAGATGTATATATACGACATGTATATACATACGAGGTAAACGAGATGTCAAGACAAGATAAAATTAGATTAAACATTTCACTCATATCCCAGGAGTTAAACTAACTGCACCAACTTTACTAGTATTAACATGATTAGGTGTTACCCTAATACTACCCATGCGATCGACTCCCTATTACTCGAATATCCTGTGTCAGCCCCGATAGTAGGGTGTACCAATCCCTAACCCAGCAACTTATAAAACACAGTCATATCCGTAGGTGTTTTGACGTCTTAGGTCCCGTAGCCAAATCCATGCATGCTCATGACTCCATCGAAAACGCTCCCCTAATACCCTCAAAAACCTTGAACCTCTTATAATCAAGTTCAGTAAAGCATGCTCATACCCCTTGGGTTGACTTATGGGTCGACCTGGGCTAAGTGTGGCTCGGCCCCTAATGAGCCTTCTTCCTGCTGCGTTTATTTCGATCTCTAGAATTATATATTTTATTTTATTATATGTATATATATGGCCCTTGTATGTATACAAATTTCTAAAGCCCACAACTTCTTCATACGTTATCTGTTTTATGCAAACTTGAGGACTATCTAAACCAGAATTCCAAGACAAACGCAACGATAATGCAAGTTTCACTTAATTATGAATATTTAATTAAGTTAATCCCAACTTATTATCTTTAATTTATGATTATAGTGTAATAAATTTTGGGGTGTTACATTCTCCCTCACTTAAAGGATTTCGTCCCTGAAATCTCTAAGTTAAGAAGAATGTATTATCCTAACAACCACAACCATCTACTCATCTTCCATCCACTGGCATCCATTGTCCTTAAGAATTTCTAGTTCTTTTATGATCATATGCAAAAGTGTATGTATATGTTCTTACACTAATGTAAAAATCGGGCAGTCGACTAATTTAGTTAACCTCCTTAATGCAACATATGTTTGTGCCATGTATCCAATATGCATGCAAATAGTCCTAATAATACATATAAGTTCTATATGTGTGCCCATTCATTCATCCAAATGTAAAATCTATATGATGACCCATCCATTCTCATCCATAGAAAAATTTAAATGCACATATATACATATGCAATATGTAAGTGATTGAGCCAATCTAGTGCCTTGTTAGTGTGTGTATATGCATCCACGAGCAAATACTTGCATCCATTTGCAACCATCAACCATAACATGTTTCCAACCATTGGATTCTACCTAAGGGTCGAAAGATTCGAACGATAGGATACTAGACTTGAATGATAGAAGCTGCAAAGTAAAAAGCTTTGGAAAAGAAGTCAAGAACGTGCTTTCAAAAAGAAAAGGGTAAGTAGCGTGAACCCTATTCGGGTTCCCATGTTGCATCTTCGCGGTCTTCTCCCCATTGCACTTTTACTAATCGGATCTCCTTGCTATGTAGCTTCTTGATTTCCGATCCAAGGATATGAGTAGGAATCCTTCTTACTTACGCTTCCTTTTCAACCTTCACGCCTTCAAGTATGCTCGGCTCTACTATCTCTGCCGTATCATGGAGACATTTCCTGAAATGGGAAACATGGAATACATCGTGTAAGCCTAACTATCTATCCAGTAGCCTGATCCTATAGGCCATCTGACTTATCCTCTCTACTATAGGGAATGGCCCTACGAATCTTTGTGCCAACTTCCCTGCCGTGCCAAAGCGGACTACATTCCTTAGTGGTGAAATTTTGATGAAAACCATATCTCCCACTTCAAATTCCAAGTCGGTCCTCCTTTTATCGGCATAAGATTTTCGTCGATCTTGGGCTGCTTTCATTCTTCTTCGAATAAGGTCTATCTTTTCTGAAGTCTCTCTTATCATGTCAGGCCCCAGTAGAAGTCTGTCAGTAAAATCCCACCAACAAGTCGGTGATCGGCAAGGTCGTCCGTATAGTGCTTCGAAGGGTGCTATGCCTATGCTCGTCTGATAACTATTATTGTATGCGAACTCAACCAATGGGAGATGCTCCTCCCAAGTTCCTCCGAAGTCTAGTATACACAGTCTTAGTAGATCCTTGAGAACTCTATTAACCCTTCGGTTTGCCCATCCGTCTGAGGGTGATAAGATGTGCTAAGTCTTAACTATGTACCTAGGGCTTCTTTCAAGCTCCTCCAAAATTCACTAGTAAATATGAGGTCGCGATCACTTACTATACTTGAAGATACCCCATGCAGTCGGACAATCTCTTTGAGGTAAATTGAATCTAGTCAAGTTGTCGTCCACTTGCTCTTAACTAGGATGAATTGAGCGCTCTTTGTATGTCTACCCACTATTACCCAAATGCTTGTGTTGCCCTTCCTTGATCGGGGTAGTCCATCAATGAAATCCATAGAGACGCTCTCCCATTTCCATTGCAGAAGCTCTAAGGGCTGACGCAATCCATCAGATTTCTTTTGTTCATCCTTGACTTGTTGACAAGTCAAACATTGAGTCATGAATTCTTCTACATCTTTCTTCGTGCCCGTCCAATGGAAAAAATGCTTCATGTCTCGATACATCTTATCACCACTTGGATGGATAGTCATCCGAGAGTGATGAGCTTCTTCTAACACTGCCTTAAGCAATTCCCTAATTCTAGGGACACACAGCCTTCGATCTTGTCTTTGCTAGCCTTCTTCGTCTACAACATATCTAGCCAAGTGACTAGAAGTTTCTCCTTGATCGAGTTTGTCCAAGATTTCCTTCACTGCTGGTCCTCTTACTGCAAATATCCAATTCGCTCTAATAAAGAAGGTTGCACCTCCAACGATGCCAACAAACCATGTGTGAAATCCATATATGGCTTAGAATTAAAGGTCGAGATGTACTCCAGGCTTTGCCTTTCTACGAACAGAGGACTCAAGGTTATCCTCCCATACTTAATGCGTCCGCTACTACATTACCCTTGCCTGGGGCATAAGCTATCTCGAAGTCTTAGGACACTAAGAACTCCATCCATCTCTGCTGCCTTAGGTTGAGGTCCTTTTGAGAGAACAAGTATTTGAGCGACTTGTGATCCGTTTATAGCTCAAACTTTTTTCCAAGTAGATAGTGCCGCCAAGACTTGAGTGTGAACACTATTGTTTCTAATTCTAAGTCATGAGTGGGGCGGTTCATTTCATGAACACTTAGTTGCCTACTTCCATAGCATACTACCCTACACTCTTTCATCAGTACAACGCCTAATCCCGTGCCTTAAGCATCTATGTAAACTGTGAACATCTTACTTCCGTCGAGGAGAGTCAGGACCAGCGATGTTGTCAGAGCCCGTTTCAATATTTGGGAAGCATCCAAGCTCTAAGAAAAAGTCAAATTCTTATTTGTCAGACAGGTAAGCAGAGCTGAGACTCGTACAAAGTCTTTAATAAACTTTTTGTAATAGCCTGCCAATCCAAAGAATCTTCTTACCTCCGTTACATTCTTCGGAGCCTTCCAATCTTGTAGTGCAACAATTTTAGCGGGATCCACTATTGTCCCTTCCTTGGAGACTACATACCTTGGGAACCTCACTTCCTTTCTCCAGAAGTGACACTTAGAAAATTTTGCTTTAAGTTGATGTGCTCCAAGTGTACTTAGAACCTCCTCTAACTGTTAGGCATGTTCTTCTTTGCTCTTGGAGAAGATCAGAATATCATCTATGAACACCACCACGAATTTTTTTAGATACTGCTTAAACACCCGACTCATCAAGTCTATGAAGTAGGAGGGTGCATTAGTTAACCCAAAAGGCATAACCATCCACTCGAAGAAACCGTCCGGAGTTCTAAAGGCTATCTTGTCAATGCTATCATCCGCCACTCTGAGCTGATGAAATCCCATGGCCAGATCTAATTGCGAGAAAACTGAAGCGCCTACTAATTGGCTAAACAAGTCAGCTATTCTTGGTAGCGAGTGCCTATTTTTCTTGGTGACTTTGTTCAGTTATCGATAATCTACACATAAAACGGAGAGAGCCGTCTGCCTTGGTTGCAAAGATGATAGTAGCTCCTCATTCTGAAATATTCCGCCTAATGAATCCTTTTTCCGACAGCTCACTCACTTGTTTGTTGAGCTCCCACCTACCCTTGGGAGCCATGTGGTGCACTGGCAATGCGACTGGCTTTGCATTTTTCACCAAGTATATTCGGAAGTCTATCTTACGCCTTAAAGGTAACGCCCTAACTTAGTCCAACACGTCTGGAAATTTGCCAAATATGGGTACTGATTGAAGATCATCAACAGAAGTGTCAAGAGATTCTGGGTAACTAAGCATCATTGACCCCTGTGAGTCGCAAGAAATTTCGAGTCCTTCCATGGCAAGTAAGAAGTCGAACTACTCTCTTTCGCAATCAAGGATAGCACCATACATGGCTAGCCAATCCATACCTAGAATTAATCAGTAACCCATGAAACCAAGAACGTATGTGTCGCATTCAAAATCGACGCCTAGAACGGAAATCCTCAAACCCCTATATCTCATAGATAAATGAGTCGTTTCTCCTATGGGGTTTGAGACTATTATGGGATCAGAAACAATACTAGTACTTAGGTGCAGATTTTCTACTACTAAGTTGGATATGAATGAATGAGACGTACCGTAATCAAAAAGAGTTCTTATAGGATAGTCTAAAAGAGTGATCAAACCTTCAACTGTGACTTTCCTACCCCGGTCTGGTCCTCCTGCCTCTAAAGCGTTAACCTGCCCTCCAGATGTTCCAGCCTTTTGTCCTTGTATCTGAGGGCACTGTCCCTTGAAATGTCCAACTTGGCCACAATGAATTCAAGCATTCTTCATTTTTCTACAGTCTTTCACAAAGTTTCCTAAAGCACCACAGCCGTGACATTTCACTTCTGTTTTGATCTAAGCTTTTTCGGGCTTTCCCCTTTCTTGTTCTTATTATTCCACCATTTCTTTTTCCCTATTTTGGGCTTCTCTTCCTCTTTCTTTTCTTCCTTCTTTCCTTTTTCCCTCCTCGTAGATTAAGGCCATGTCCACCGGTCTTTCAAAGGCCGCTCCCATTGGTACATGCGTCAGTACTAACTCTTGGGGCGGTTGGTTTAATCCCTTAGCAAATCTCAATGCCTTTTTATGAGGAGTATTTACTACCTACAACCGAAATCTTGCAAATTGGTTAAAAGCGTTGACATACTCCTTTACGATTATGTTCCCTTGTTTCAAGTTCAGAAATTTCTCTACTTGCATTTCTTCTTCGACTTGTGATAAGAATCTTGCCTCAAAGATAACTTTAAAGTTATCCCAAGTAGCTACTTCTGGTCCGGCTTGAACTATTTCCCACCAGTATGATGCTTCATCCTTGAGCTAGAAAGCTGCTAACTGGACTCTCCTCCTGTAACGACCCACATTCTATGCATCGAGGATCGTAGAATATTTATTTCATTTACATACGAAGTCGTATGGTCATATAACCTTGGGGAACGACTATTGGGGTCATTTCCCATGTCCATGATTTTTGCCGATTTGTAAATGACTATTTTGCCCCTAGCTGATCTTGTTTCGTCCATAACTTTTGATTGGTAAGGAATTTTGACCTGAAATCACATCCATTTGATTCGGATGATGGTTTACAATTCCGTAGAGTGGTCACATTAGCCAAACGGACTTACCGTTTGGGAGATATGGCTAAAAAAAGGTTTGAAAGGTGAAAAACTGCTTAAGTGAGCTGATTAGGGTAATTAGCAAATGAGCCCATAACCCATTTCAGGATTAGGGTTATGGGGAGGCTGAAATGAGTTAAGTTTTCATTCTATTTCAGTTTTCTAGCCGCCATTTACACTCTAGAAACCCTTACAATGGCCTCCACCTTCTAATTTCATCCCAAATCGCTCTCTAATCAAGGGTTAAGTTAATCTATGTCAAATCAAGGAGAAATAGCACCAAATCAGAGTTGGAGCTACTGTTAGGCAATGGAATTCGATCCAAACAGTAGATTTTTCAGATTTGGTATTTTATTTGTGGTCAAGGTGAGTGATTTGCATTGTTTTCCACTAATTACGGCTAATTAGGGGTGATTAGTGTTAATTAGCGAAATTATGCATGTTAAAATTCTGCAAAAATATTTAAAAATTCTTAAATATTATTTTAGGGATCTAATAGGAATTTGGGTTAATTTGGATACGTTTTGCTAATTGTATGGTTAATTCATGATTAAGGGGATTAAGGGGAAAACATGGGTTTTGGGTATGTTTGATCTATATAAACATGTTAAATTATTGTTTTGGTGTTTATGGTCGATTCCATAAGTTGCTATGACTGTTTGGAGGGTTTTGAGATTTCATAGAAAAGTTAGAATGGTCGAAAACGCCGTCGTTTGGTGAAATTAGCTCACAGGAAAAACTACAGAAATTCGACCACAGAAGGGATCACGACCCGACCCTAGAAGGGATCATGACCCTACCCCAGAAGGGATCACAACCCGACCCCAGAAGGGATCACGACCTGACCCCTATAGAGGATCACGACCTGACCCCCTATGGAAGGGCACGAGTGGAAAGCAAGGTCACGACCCGGAGAGCTTGACCACGAATTTTGCACCAAGAATCGATTGCACATCACGAACGGAGACTAGCGAACTGAATGTGACGAACCGGACTGATGGAGACCAAAACCCGAGATGCAAAGGTAGTCCAAATGGGAAGTTTGTACCCAATATCTAGATGGGAACCAACTAGTTAACTTCATGATTGGACTTTGCTGCGGGACATGTGCAAAGGGGTTATCGATACCTATCACTTTGGCTCACCATTGAGAGATGGAATAGGGGCTCGTAGTGCTAGTTGTACGGGGTTGGATTCCGTCATGGCCCAAAGGATTAGGTGAACAGAGTAACGAGTATTGTATGCTTTTCGCACTGAGTGAGAGATGTGAGGATGGTTGCTATGCTTGATTGTTTGCCATCACTATGACATGCACACCCCCTCCCCTGTTATCCTTACACCATATGCTAGTGTTACCTTAGAATGTTGTACATCCTGTTGTGCTGACTCTTTGGTTACAGGTCCAGGATCAGGTATGATTTCTTAGAGTATTATACCTGTTATTTGTTCATCTTAGGGATGCATACTTGCTGCTTATCGCTCATACCAGACTTTTATTTGACCCAGAGTTTTATGTCTCTTCTTATTACTCTAGGTGCTCTTAAACGGGCAGACTAGAGACAGGTTAGCTGGTTGTGCACGAGTAGCTGTCCGGAGACGAGCATGAGGCTTACACGTATTATTCTCTTATATTCTCCCTTTGTCGCTGGTGGTCACTACTCTGGGCATTAGTAGTGTACTTTCTTATTTTGATTTAGAGATAGTATTGTGAAGTTGTAATAATGGTTTGGATCAGAAGCTGTATTTTGGATTTCCGCTGCCATGTTAGACATGATTTAGATCAGAAGTTGTAATAATGGTTTGGATCAGAAGTTGTAATAATGGTTTTCAACGAGGACGTTGGGCTCTTTAAGGGGGGTAGTCTGTAACACCCCTCTCGAAAAGCTAACACAAAGATCTTTTAGCATAGTGGTTAGTGCATGGTGTTGCTTTATGGGAAGTCGGGGGTTCGAGACCCACGGTTGTCACATTAGCGATCTGGAATAATCATAATTATTAAGTTGAATTTGGAAAATTGGTTTAATATATATTAAAATATATTAGACTGAAGTTAGAATTTATATATAAACGAAGTTTAAAGTGTTTATATATTAAATATAATTAAAAAGAACTCGCCGCAACACAGCAGTTTGTAAATTGGCATTTCGAACTTCAATTGAGTATACAGAACTCAATTTAAGTCAAAATTATTTGAAACAAGAATCATCAGGACCGATTTGATAATAGTTTTCTAATGGAAGAGAAATTTCTAAATTTCGTTGTATAGGTTTTGAGTTGTGTCAAAATAATTTTTTTTAGAAAAACTGTGCAATAGCCATTATAGAACCATAACGGTTTATTTAAATAAATAAAAGAATTTTAAGGAAATGAAATCCGAATTTCCATTAGAAAATTCCAGACATGAGATATTAAGTAAATATAAACTCAGGCGAAGTAAATGGATTGATTTGTTAAACAAAATCAGATATTTATTATTTAATAGAATTAACTAAGTTAAAGGATAATTAGATAATCGAGTTTTGAATCAAGTTGACTTTGGATAAGTAAATCAAACTTGTGAATTCATATTCGAATTCAAATATGAAAACTGAGTTGAAAAATGGAATTCAATTAGTTGTAAGAAAATTAAAATGGTACATGAACGTGATATATTCAAATAAAATTGTGAAATGGGCAAAAGAGCCAATTAAAGAACAAATTAGCGAATTGAGTTAAAATGATCAGATTGAGTTGGAATAAGTTAGAAATGGACGCATAGGTTTTATACATGTATTGAATGAAGAGAGAGAAGTTTATAAATTTAGTGTCCGAAAAATGGTACATGTTTAAATTTCATATGAGGTTTTATGCACCGAATCGGCAAGCCGCTTGGTTTTTGATTTTCTTTTTGAATGGAAAGGGCCCATAGAGGCGTTTTATAGTTGTACCAAGTGACCCGTACAAAGGAGGTTATGGTGAAATTTTCTGGAAATTTAAGGAGTTAGAATATTTTAAGAAGATTTGATAATTAGGAATCAATATATCGATATATATAGAATTCGATAATGAAACGAAATTAAAATAGAATGTTATAAACAAAAAGGAAATCAATAAATTTATTCTGATAAAAATAGAAAGACAAATGTATACACGTTTAATACATATGGATAAATGGTAATATGATGTTGATTATTCGAGGTAAGTGGCCTTGTCTGTTTTGAAGTTAAGGATGTTTTCAGTCAAGGTTTGAGAGGTAGTTATACCCCAACTTGATTGATTTCATTTTTAACCAATAAATAGCAAGATCCAGTCTCAAAGAGAAATGTTTGAGTAAAAGTTAGTTGAATGCAGTATTTTGGGTTGTTTGTAACGATGTTTTACACAATAGTCGATTTAACCCAAGTAAGTGTAATTTTGGAAATATAAAGATAAATATTTCCGAAGTATTGGAATAAATGAATGGTCATGGAAGAGATAAGTAATTGGAATGTTTTCCAATTATAAATAGAATATAATTTCTAAGTATAGAAAATAAAAGAAGGCAATATATGGAAATGTTTTCCAAATAGCGTAAGAGGACAAGATCATTCCAATTATAAATAGAATATAAT
This sequence comes from Allium sativum, assembly GCA_030737875.1. Lineage (NCBI taxonomy): Eukaryota > Viridiplantae > Streptophyta > Magnoliopsida > Asparagales > Amaryllidaceae > Allium > Allium sativum. The sequence goes on along the minus strand of CM060913.1, from coordinate 468,536,969 downwards.
TTCTAAGTATAGAAAATAAAAGAAGGCAATATATGGAAATGTTTTCCAAATAGCGTAAGAGGACAAGATGATTATCGAAAATATCGTGTTAGCGAATATGGATAAGGAAATGGAGAAGTGTTTTAAAATATTAATTATAAGGCCCAGTGATTTGTTTGATGCTTTGAATGAATGTTTGTTTTTCTTCGATAGTTAAATAACCGACTATCGAAGTGTTTGCCAATATCATTGTCTATATTGGAGAGACCAGATGGATTATTATTCGAGAACCACTCCGTATTGCCAGTAGCGTTGCGAATCGGGTTATATGAAGATAATCGAAGACGGAGTAAAATGGAAGGGCTTTTTCTGTTAATCCTAGGTAGAAATTGCCTAAGATGGATTATGGAAATTGGGCCTTCGGTTTTGCTCAATCCCAGAACGAACGTGTATGGACGAGTGTCCGACAGAGTATTTCCAATGATAACATATGTTATTCTGTACAAATATACATATACAAATATATATATATATATATATATATATGGTGGAGGAGAATTTATTCTCTTAGCATGATATCCAGAATATATTGGTGCAAATCAATTAATGATTAACGGAATTGACAATGTTCATTCAAAGTGATTGTGCTATCAATGAATGGAAAGTAATCGTAGCCTCAGGCCTTAACAACCGGGAAATGAAAAAAAAATCGGGCAGACAACATGGCTATGTGGGTAGCTCCCATTAGGGTGTATTTCCACCTATCTAGAGATTCATTTAATTCCTTATTCTATTTGATGCTGTCCCATTTGGGAAAATTGTTGCTTATCCCAACCGTTGATGATATACATTCAATACAATCAAGCAAAATAAGTGGTTGGTCATGTGTGGTTGGGTTACAAGATGTTCTTGTTGAACCCAGTGTATTCTCCTCTAGAGATACACTATCGGAAGGTGGTTCCTTACGTTGTCATAGTTGGAAATTCATTATGCAATAAGTTCCCGCAGTTTTTGATTGTATATTATGTATGTGGAGCGTGAGATGAAAGCATTCTACTAGATTTCTATTTATTTGATTTAGACACTATTATAATATTAAAAGAGTTTTGATATAAAGATTATCGTTTTTTTTATTCAAAAGTATTTTGAAAGTTGAATTAAGTGTTTTGGATTCTCATAAGGGAAAAACCCGTTCCGAGTTATATGGCGTGGTCTTATAAGATATTATTTATTTTATCAAACTGTTTTAAATTGATTTCTCATACCAGTCCCTTGACTGACCCAGAGTTTATTTTGTTTTATTTTACCTAAACTCTTGGGTGTCCAAATTTGTACGGGCAGTCAAGTAGTTCAGGATTTTACAGATCTATCTAAAGGAGCTTGGAGCAGGAGGCTCCAGTGTTAGATACATAGCATTTTTATTACCGTTGTGTTGTAAGTGTTGTACTCTGATATGTATGTTATACAGTTAAAATTTTGTATTTCAAAAGATATAATATATTATACTTTGTTCTGCTGCGATGTGAGATTCTGTATTGTTATTTCTGTTCTTCTTCTACCTTTTTCTTCTTAAAAAAATAATTCGTATTTCTGTGATATATGGGTTGGATGTGTGGTGTATTTAGTCAACTCAGATAGTGCGGAATCGCCGGGCCATTACAGTTGGTATCAGAGCTTAGGTTGAGTGAATACCTAGGCTTTGGTGGGGTTGTGCTCATTAGAGATAGGGTCGTAGTGCCCTAGAATGAGTTGAGTGTATATATACGAGAGCGCGTATTTGTTAATTGTTAAAAAAATTGTTTTATATTGTGTTAGCTAGTCTGTTGAGTGGTTTATGAATTCTGATTGAATTTTGGGACGCCATGACGCCGATAAGTGTTTGTAAATACTTGAACAGAAGATTGAACACAATATTGTTTTAAAGTGGGTAAATGAAATAATTTTACCCAAAATTCTATTTCAATAGAGAAAGAATAATTTCCTGGAATTATTATAATATATGGATGTGTTGGTTGATATTATATAATCAAACGAGATTATAAAATTGGAATCTATAACCAGAAAAAATTTGTATAAGGATGAAATATACAAATGAGATGAATTAAAACTGAATTCAAACTAGAAATTGGAATTTAAATCCTGGGTATTTGAAAGAATATTTTTGAAGTATGTTAAAATAATATAGCTTTGTTTTGGAAGGATTTTTGAATAAAAAAATTCATTTTAGATGGATTTTGAAATTGTTAAAACACTGAACTCACTTCATTGGCTGGAAAATAATTCTGATGATGACTGCAGCATCGTCAGTGTTCATTTTCGAGTTTCGGAGTGATGGATTGCTACCATAAAAAAGATTTTGATGGAAATTTGTTTGAGAAAACTAGTTGGAAAATTCAAATATTCTGAATTTGAGATGGTAATAAATATATGTATATATATTTATGTGATTTCAGAAGGATTTGAAAAAAAACCCTGGGAATCTGGATTTTGGAATTTAAATTTAACTTAAGCAAGTTAAATGGGTTGAAGTGAATAAATTGACAAGAATCAATTTGAGTATATTTAAATGGAATATGAATTGGATGTGAATGAATGAAAACCAAAAGCTTGGTTGGAACTAAAATTGTAGAATTATGAAATGTTGAGTTCAACATAAGTGAGTTTTGGAAAGTTAATGGGTTTATAGCAATTTTCCTACCTTAGTAATTTCGGGGACGAAATTCTTTTAAGGGGAGAAGAATGCAATGACCCGGATTTTTGGGTCGATTTATTTTAAATATTTAATATTTGTTTAAATACTGAGTTGATAATATAAATGAATTTTTGTATTCAGTTATCGATTTAATAGTCGAAATATGATTTATTTTGAATATATATAATTATCGTAATACGAGAATCTAAAATAATTCAATTCGAAATTAAAACGAAGTCAAAATAATTCAAATGATTTATAAAAATACTATTTAAATAGGAATAATAACAATAATAATTTATTATCGATAAGGTAACTATTTTGGAATTTAAATAATATTATATCGATTTAATATGGTACTTAAGAAAAATAAATTCACAAACGACCTCGGTTTTTGACGAAACAAATTTCATTAGGTCCAGAACATCAAACCATAGCAGTGTGTCAAGTTTCATCGCCATTGGAGTTTGTTTATGGTAGTTTTAACTTGAATCTTCATTAGTAGGTTTCACGAAATAAAATATAATAAAAATCCATTGGCTTGTTCAATACACTTCCATAATCTTCCTTAAGACACTTGCCTAATTTCTATTATATAACACAACCAATAATCTCAACTCCTCTATTTATTCTTCTTCCTCTCATGTCGTTATTTTCTTCAATCCAAAATAAAATCGAACCCGTTCAATCCATTAAAATCAATCAAAGTATTCAAGTAAAATCGAGCCAAACATCCTCCTGATTTCTTAATTCACGGATCCCCTTTTCTTCATTTATTTCAAATAGACTTCTTCAGGAAAGAAAAAACAAACAAACCATGAATCCATTCGAATCTGGTTTCCATCAACTCGTATAAGTGAAATAGCCAACCTAACAGCCTTTAACTTTTGCGCGATGTTATTGAGGATGTTCGGATTTTGAACGCAGTGAAGCTATGGTTGCTATCGTGCCTTTCAATCAGCGAGCTGGAGTTGTTTTGAGGGTGCTGGGGGTTCGTGATAGCGAGAAGGTCAGATAGCGTCAACGATGGGTGCTCCGGTGGTTGATGAAGGATGAAATGCAAGTTGAGGTTCAGTTATTTGAGGATTGCCTGGAACGGAAAAAAAGGGAGGGAAGCATGATTAGTCCAAAGTAGTTAATGTGGAGTTCAGCAATGACAATGAACTATAGGAGGGGGGTTTCGGCAGTCAATGTTAGGGAGATTGTTAAGGTTTGTGATGCTTGGATTCCTGTGCTGTGTACTTGCATGTGTTTACAAGGTGAAGACTTTGGTTTTAAAATGAGGAAGGAAGGTTGTTGGGTGTGTACAAACAGTATATAGGGAGAAGAAATGTTAAAAAAAAAGGATTTAAGGTAACTAATCTTAATTTAAATTTATTTTATGGTGATAAGTTTTAATAAAAATTTATAATGCTAATATAATATTTATACAGTATCAGATCTTAATGAAGTCGATCGCTGTGTACTTGCAGGGCGTAAGTTACGATATGGGATTTAATATGGAATGCTCAGAAGCTTTCTGGAATTTTTTTGTCTAATTTTAAACAACTGTTTAAAATTAGATAAAACAACGATAAATCATCGAATAAATCACGGTGAGTAAATCTCACTCATATTTTTATTTAGAATTATTTTATTCATTAAAAATAATTATTCGTTGGTTGTTTGCATGCACTGAAATATTATTATGGTTATTAAATATATATTAGTTATTTATAATTGGTATTTGTAGCTATTATATTTATATTGGTGGTTGGATATTACCGCAGTACCATTAGCGGATGCCCGTAGTATCATTAGCGGATGACCCTATATGCCCCCACGCTATGATAGTGGATGACCTTCTATACCGTGATATCCTGCCTCGAAGCAGGATGGGTGTTATTTATGTTTGCTAACGTCTGTGGATGCAGGAAAACAGGTTGGAGGGATCCAATTGGATTCCTCAAAATTTTATTTTCACATATATATTATCATATATGATGTTATGATTGATAATTGGGTGGTTTGATTGTTTAAAGTTCACTGGACCTAAAATGTTGATATATAAAAATATTATGAAAAAGGTATTTCGAGATTTTAAATGGAAATTCTATTTTTCAAAAATAGGATTTGAATTCCGATTGGGCTATAAATTGTTTTAAGTAAATAAAACAAGTATTGAATTTATAAACGATCTTTATAAATTAAATAATATAGAAAATTGAAATATTGAATTTATAAATTAAATAATACAGGAAATTGAAGTAAATTTATAAACGGTGTTTATAAATAAAATGGAATGATTTTCATTAGATAATCAGGGAATTGAAATGAATTTATAAACGGTATTTATAAATGAAGTGGAAAAAATATCATTTGATCATTTGAATATTTAAATTCAAATGTGAATTTAAAAATAGAAATAAGGAATCAGTTTAAAGAAGTAAACGATGAAATTTATTCTGATGTTCAGAATGTAAATTGAACTATAAATAAATTCGTATGGATTTATGATTTGAATTCGATTAGATCGAATTTGTTTAAATAAAATATTTTCAGAAAAAATATTAGGATTGTTTTAAATAAAAGTTTAAATTTAAATATGGAAATAGATTCTATGTTATTTATGGGTAAGTTAAAATAAATAGAATATTCCAAAATAAGATTTTGGTTTTAAATAGATTTTTAAATAGAACTTGTTTTAATATATAAAAACAAGTAAATTTATAAACAATGTTTATAAATATGGTGAATTAATCATCAAGATATAATTGGTAATTTTAAATTCAAGTATGAATTTAAAATAGAAATTTAAATCATTTGAAAGGAAATGATGGTTTTTATTCTGTAATTCGGTATACAAAATGTATTGAGTTTTAAGTAGATGTTTAAAAAGAAAACTTGTTTCAAAAAAAGGAAGTTAAATTTATAAACGACATTTATAAATTAAGGGAGATAATTATCATTTGGATAATTTTAAATTTTAAATTCAAGTATGAATTTAAAAGTGAATTGGAAAACGTGTTGAAAAATAGAACGATTGATTATATTTCGGGAATTCGGAATATAAATAGAATTGAAATGAGTTTAAAGAATTTATATTTGAAATTTTATTATATCGAATTTTATAAATAATTTATTTATAAAGGAATTAGAATTGAATATAGAAGATTGAATAAATAAATTTATAACTGAAATATGAAATAATTAGCGATCTGGAATAATCAGAATTATTAAGTTGAATTGGGAAAATTGGTTTAATATATATTAAAATATATTAGACTGAAGTTAGAATTTTTATATAAACAAAGTTTAAAGCGTTTATATATGAAATATAATTAAAACGAACTCGCGGCAACACGGTAGTTCGTAAATTGGCATTTCGATTTTCAATGGAGTATACAGAACTCAAATTAGGTCGAAATTATTTGAAACAAGAATCATCAGGACCGATTTGATAATAGTTTTCTAATGGAAGAGAAATTTCTGAATTTCGTTGTATAGGTTTTGAGTTTTGTCAAATTTTTTTTTTAGAAAAACAGCGCCATAACCATTATAAAACCATAGCGGTTTATTTAAATAAATAAAAGAATTTTAAGGAAATAAAATCCAAATTTCCATAAGAAAAATCCATAGTTGAGATATTAAATAAATATAAACTCAAGCGAAGTAAATGGATTGATTGTGAAACAAAATCAGATGTTTATTATTTAACAGAATTAACTAAGCTAAAGGATAATTAGATAATCGAGTTCTGAATCAAGTTGACTTTGGATAAGTAAATTAAACTTGTGAATTCATATTTGAATTCGAATATGAAACCTAAGTTGAAAATTGGAATTCAATTAGTTGTAAGAAAATTAAAATGGTACATGAACGTGATATGTTCAAATAAAATTGTGAAATGGGCAAAAGAGCTCATTAAAGAACAAATTAGCGAATTGAGTTAAAATGACCAGATTGAGTTGGAATAAATTAGAAATGGACGCATAGGTGTTAAACAGGTATTGAATGAAGAGAATGAAGTTTGTAAATTTAGTGCCCGACAAAAAGGTACATGTTTAAATTTCATATGAGGTTTTATGCGCCGAATCGGCAAGCCGCTTGGCTTTTTGATTTTCTTTTTAAATGGAAAGGGCCCAGAGAGGCGTTTTGTAGTTGTACCAAGTGACCCGTACACAGGAGGTTATGGCAAAAATTTCCGGAAATTTAAGGAGTTAGAATATTTTAAGAAGATTTGATTGTTAGGAATCAATATATCGATATATATATATATATATAATTCGATAATGAAACGAAATTAAAATAGAATGTTATAAACAAAAAGGAAATCAATAGATTTAATCTGATAAAAATAGAAAGGCAAATGTATACACGTTTAATAAATATGGATAATTGGTAACATGATGTTGATTATTCGAGGTAAGTGGTCTTGTCCGTTTTAAAGTTAAGGATGTTTTCAGTCAAGGTCTGAGAGGTAGTTATACCCCAACTTGATTGATTTCATTTCTAACCGATAAATAGCAAGATCCAGTCTCAAAGAGAAATGTTTGAGTAAGTGTTAGTTGAATGTAGTATTTTGGGTTGTTTGTAATGATGTTTTACACAATAGTCGATTTAACCCAAGTAAGTGTAATTTTGGAAATATAAAGATAAATATTTCCGTAGTATTGAAATAAATGAATGAACATGGAAGAGATAAGTAATTGGAATGTTATCCAATTATAAATAGAATATAATTTCTAAGTATAGAAAATAAAAGAAGGAGATATATGAAAATGTTTTCCAAATAGCATAAGAGGCCAAGGTGATTATCGAAAATATCGTGTTATCGAATATGGATAAGGAAATGGAGAAGTATTTTAATTAATGAAATATTATTTATAAGGGCCGGTGATTTGTTTGATGCTTTGAATGAATGTTTTTTTTCTTCGATAGTTAAATAGCCGACTATCGAATTGTTTGCCAATATCGTTGTCTATAATGGAGAGAACGGTTGGATTATTATCCGAAAACCACTCTGTATCGGCAGTAGCGTTGCGAATCAGATTATATGAAGATAACCGAAGACGGAGTAAAATGCATGGGCTTTTTCTGTTAATCCTAGGTAGAAATTGCCTAACATGGATTTATGAAAATTGTGCCTTCGGTTTCATTCAATCCTAGAACGTACGTGTATTGACGAGTGTCGGATAGAGTATTTCCAATGATCGCATATGTTGTTCTATATATATATATAGTGGTGGAGAATTTATTCTCTTAGCATAATATCCAGAATATATTGGTGCAAATCAATTAATGATTAAAGGAATTGACAATGTGGCATTCAAAGTGATTGTGCTATCAATGAATGGAAAGTAATTGTAGCCTCAGGCTTCAATAACCGGGAATTGACAAAAATCGGGCAGCCAACATGGCTATGTGGGTTGCTCCCATTAGAATGTATTATCACCTATCCAGAGATTCATTTAATTCCTTATTCTATTCGATCTTGTTCCATTCGGGAAAACGGTTGCTGATCCCAACCGTTGGTGATATACATTCGATACACTCAAGCGAAATGAGTGGTCGGTCATGCGTGGCTGGGTTACAAGATGTTCATGTTGAACCTAGTGTATTCTCCTCTAGAGATACATTGTCGGAAGGTGGTTCCATACCTTGTCAAAGTTGGAAATTCATTACCTAATAAGTTCCCGCGGTTTTTGATTGTATATTATGTATGTGGAGCGTGAGATGAAAGCGTTCCACTAGGTTTCAATTTATTTGATTTAGACACTATTATAATATCAAAAGAGTTTTATTATAAAGGTTATCGTTTTTTTTTCTTCAAAAGGATTTTGAAAGTTGAATCAAGTGTTTTTGATTCTCATAAGGGAAAAACCCATTCCGTGTTATACGGCGTCGCCTTATGAGATACCGTTTATTTTCTCAAACCGTTTTAAATTGTTTTCTCATACCAGTCCCATGACTGACCCATAGTTTTTTTTGTTTTACCTAAACTCTTGGGTGCCCAAATTTGTATGGGTAGTCCAGTAGTTCAGGATTTTATAGATCTATCTAAAGGAGCTTGGAGCAGGAGGCTTCAGTGTTAGATATATGGCATTTTTATTACCGTTGTGTTGTAAGTGTTGTACTCTGATGATGTATGCTATATAGTTAAAATTTTGTATTTCAAAAGATATATATTATATATTTTTTTCACTGCGATGTGAGATTCGGTGTTGTTATTTTTGTTCTTCTTCTACCCTTTTCTTCTTAAAAAAATGATTCGTATTTCTGTTGTGACGACCCGCCCCGCACCAGCCGACATTTCCAATGACTGTGCGCTGTGCCAATGCCCAACTAGCATGGGACGGTCGCCAAAGAAAGGAAAAGAAAGGAACTTGAACTAACAAGGAACCAGTAGAATGTCTCACAATGCATGGGATAAAATATAATAATACCATAATTTTGACACAAAACAGGCGAGACAACGCATAAGCTGAAAACTAAACCATCATAACAGCGGAAATCCAAAATACATCTTATCATCCAAACCAACATTATTACAACTTTGAAATATTGTCTCTAAAGCAAAAGTAAGAGGCATTACTACTGATGCCCAAAGTAGTGACCAGCAACAACACAGGGAGATTATATATACATATATATATATATATATATATCATAAGTGGAAGCCTCCTGCTCATCTCTAGTACAACTACTCATGCATAATCACCTGACCTGTCTCTAGTCTGCTCGTTTAAGGGCACCCAGAGTAATAAGAAGAGACATAAAACTCTAGGTCAGACAAAAATCTGGTATGAGCGATAAGCAGCAAAACAGAACAATAACAGGTATACATAACCATACATGAACCTGGATCTGCAACCAAAGAGTTAGCACAACAGGGTGTACAATACTCTAAGGTGACACTAACACATGGTGTGAAAATAATGGGGAGGGGGTGTGCATGTCATGGTGATAGCAAAACATCAAACATAGCAATCATCCTCACATCTCTCACTCAGTGCATAAAACATACAATATCTACCACTTTGATCACCCAATTCTTCGTTACGATCACTCTGCCCCATGGAGTAATGACGGCTCCACTGCACTGATCCGTAACCACTAATACTTTGCTATGTCCACTCTGACACATGGAGTCATAACAACTCCACTGCACTGGCTCATATCTCTGCTACGATCACTTTGCCCCCATGGAGTCATAACAACCCCACTGCACTGATCCATAGCCACTAATCCGTCTCAGTGGTGAGTCAAAGCTATAGACAACGATAACCACTTTGCACATGTCCCACCACAAAGTCCAATTCATGAAGTTAACTCCTTGGTTCCCATCTAGATCCTGAGCTCTACTTCCTATTTGGACTTCCTTTGCATCTTGGGTTTTGGTCGAATTGGAATTGGTCTTCAGAAGAGTCGTCATGTAAAAGTAGGAACATGCGTTCGATTCGGTTTGGTCATCCGGTTCAGTTCGGTGTACGTAGTCCTCTATGTCACATCGGTCCGGTTCGGTATATGGGGTCCTCCATGTCACATCGGTTCGGTTCGGCCCTCCTTGCCATGCTCCAGCTTCCGTTCGGTTCGGGTGTCCTCATGTGGTTCGGTTTGGTCATCTCCATCTGGTTCGGTTCGGTTACGACGAACCGATCCCATCCGTTGATCCAGCTCTTCTTCTCCAATCCGATCCAGTCTCTACTCCAACTCCAACTCTATACAAGTGGCCTTCCTTCTTGCCAAGCCTCCTCTAGTGCCAAATTCCGATCCGAATTGAATTCCCTTGCACGGTTCTCCAATCTGATCTGAGCCTTATATCCGATACGAAACCCTGCACATTTCCTACAACTTTTCCAGCGACTGTTTTACGCCATACGACGACGTTTTCGACCATTCAAACTTTTCTAATCAATCACAAAGCATACCATACAGTCATAGCAACATAGAGAATCAACAAAAAACACCAAAACAATAATTTAGTATGTCAATACGGATCAAACATACCCAAAAACCTATGTTTTCCCCTTAATCCCCCTTAATCATGTTTAATCATACAATTAGAAAAACTTATCCAAATTAACCCAAATTTCTATCAGAGCCCTAAAATAATATTTCAGAATTTTACAATTTTTTTCCAGAATTTTTCTGAGCCATAATTTCGCTAATTATCACTAATCACCCCTAATTAGTGAAAAACAACGCAAATCACTCACCTTAGCCACAAATAAAACTTTAGATCTGAAACTCTACTATTTTGGGGTGTTTTCCTGTGTAACACAGCAGCTCCAACTTTGATTTAGTGTTGATTTACCTTGATTTGATGTAAATCTTCTTAATTAGCGATTAGAAGGTGATTTGGGATGATTTTAGAAGGTGGAGACCATTGTTAGGGTTGAAGAGAGGTAAGTGGCGGCTGCAAAAATAAATAAAAACTGAATTCCCTAACTCTGTCAGCCCTAATCCCGAAATGGGTTATGGGCATAGCTGTTAATCACTCTAATTATGCCCGGTTAAGTTGTTTTTCACCTTCCAAACCTTATTTCTGTCATATCTCCCAAATGGTAAGTCCGTTTGAAACATATGACCACTCTACGGAAAGGTAAACCATCATTCGAATCCAATGGAAGTGGTTTCAGATCAAAACTCCATACCAATCAAAAGTTATAGGTGAAATAAGATTCGCCAGGGGCAAAACAGTCATTTAAAAAATCAGCAAAAATCGTAAACATGGGAAATGACCCCAATAGTCGTTCCCCAAAGTTACACGACTATACGACCTCGTATGAAAATGAAATAAATATTCTACGATCCTTCGATACGTAGAATGCGGGCCGTTACACTCTCCCCTCTTTAAGAATTTTCTCCCTCGAAATTCCTTAACCAAAAACATGCAAAAGTGTTCCACATGCCTATCGGTCATTCACAAACAATCAAATATACACAACAAGCACAACAAGCCTATCCTAGCAAGCAGTTTACTAATAAGGGAAGAAACTATCACTATTAAAATTTTACCAGGTAAAGAGTTCTGGATGCGGCTCCCTTATGCTCTCCTCCGTTTCCCAAGTATAGTCACTCTCATTCTCGCCCCACTGAACCTTGACCAGTTTCACCGCCTTCCTTCCAAGTTGCTTTGTATCGCTCTCGACAATACGGATCGGCTTGCGGTTCCCAACCGCCTCGGGTTCGACTTCGACGTCATCCAACTGATCCAGTAAAATAGTCATATCGGGGTCGTGCACGAACTTCCTTAACTGGGAAACATGAAACACGTTATGAACTCCCGCCATCTTGTCTGGCAACTCAACTTTATATGCCAAATTCCCAACTTGCTCGAAAACTGGGAATGGACCAACAAATCTTGGTGCTAATTTGCCTCTCCTGCCAAATCGAATCACGCTCTTTAGCGGAGAAATCTTGACAAACACCAAGTCGCTAATGGTGAATTTTAGATTTCTTCTCCTCTTATTAGCATAACTCTTCTGCCTATCTTGAGCAGCATTCATTCGCTGTTGGATAACCTTGATCTTTTCTGAAGTTTCTCTTATCACATCTGGCCCAAGCACAAACTTCTCACTGGTTTCTAACCAACATGATGGTGAGTTGCACGGTCTTCTATACAAAGCTTCAAATGGTTCCATACCAATACTGGATTGATAACTATTGTTATATGCGAACTCCACTAGTTGCAATTGGTCATCCCAAGACGCTCCAAAATCCAATATACAAGCTCTCAAGAGATCCTCCAATATACGATTCACCCTCTTTGTCTGACTGTCAGTTTGAGGATGGTACGCGGTACTGAGATGTAATTCTGATCCTAAAGCCTCTTGTAAACTCTTCCAAAATCCACTAGTGAACAACGGATCTCGGTCACTTACAATGCCTTTGGGTACTCCATGAAATCTCACTACCCACTTCATATACAGTTCTGCTAACTTAGTTTCTATTCTATTCGACTTGACGGGTATAAATCTTGCACTCTTGGTCAATTGGTCCACAATCACCTAAATGCTATCATGGCCCGATCTAGTCCTTGGTAACCCATCAATGAAATCCATTGCGAATTGTTCCCATTTCCATTCTAGAATTTCCAATGGTTGCAGCAAACCACTAGGTTTTTTTTGCTCAGCTTTAACTAGCTGGCAGTTCATGCATTTGGATATAAACTTCCCAATGTCTCTTTTCATCCCTTCCTAGTAGTAGGTCTTCTTCATGTCTCGATACATTTTATTACCACCGGGATGTATAGTCAGTTCTGAGTGATGACATTCTCTAAGCACTTAATCTCTCAATCCATTGACATTGGGTACAACCGGTCTACCATTCTTTCGAAGCCATCCTTCTCGGTCAAGCCCATACTTGTTCATCTCCTCACTGTCGGTACCCATTTCTAACTTGGAGTTGATTTCTAATAGGTTAGGATCGTCCCTCTGACTGGAACCATTCCGTTCAGTCAAAGTGGGTCTGATCGTCAAACTTGCTAACATCTCTGGATTCAATTCGCACTTTGATTTGAAATCATACCCTGCGATATACTCCAGTTATTTCCATTTAAGAAACATAGCTCCTAAACTGGCATGTCTTCTACTCAATGCACCAGCTACCGCATTGCCCTTTCCTGGTGTATATGCTACATTGAAATCATAGCAAGCCAAGAATTCTAACCATCTTTGCTGTCGGAGATTTAGATTCTTCTGAGAGAAGAGATACTTTAACGATTTATGATCGGTAAACAACTCGAATCTTTCTGCCAAAGATAATGTCTCCACGTCTTCAACGCGAATATGATCGCTGCCAATTCCAAATAGTGGGTAGGATATCTTTTCTCATGCAGTTTCAGTTGCCGACTAGTTTAAGCTACTTCCATATCTCCTTGCATCATACAACACCTTGTCCGGTACCACAGGCATCTATGTGTACTATCATCTCTCCATTTCCTTTAGGAATGACTAACACTGGCGCACGCGTCAACTTTTCCTTTAGACTCTCGAATGCATTTTCACACCTTTCGTCCCAAACGAAATCTTGATTCTTCTTGGTCAACTGAGTTAACGGTGCTGCTATCTTAGAGAAGTCTTGGATAAACTTACGATAATACCCAGCTAATCCCAAGAAACTTCTTACGTCTGTTGCATTCTTGAACTTAGACCAATCTTGTGCCATAGCCACCTTCACAGGATCCACGGCAATACCATTCTCTAAAACAACATGGCCAAGAATCTCACTTCCCTCCTCTAGAAGTCACACTTAGAAAACTTCGCTTTCAATTGGTGTTTCCTCAACACCTCCATCACTATCCTCAAATGTTCTTTGTGTTCTTCCTCTGTCCTCGAGTAAACCAAGATATCATCTACGAACACAAGAACAAACTTATTCAGTTGATCCCTGAATACCCTATTCATAAGATCCGCAAAATATGCTGGTGCATTGGTCAACCCGAATGGCATGGCCAACCACTCATAGAATCCAGACGACGTCCGAAATGCCGTTTTAGGAATACTCTCAACTGCTACTTGGAGTTGATGAAATCTTGTCGTGAGGTCCAATTGGGAAAACACCTTTGCTCCCTCCAATTGATCAAATAAATCATCTATCCGTGGTAGAGGATATTTATTCTTCCTCGTCACTTTATTCAACTCGCGGTAGTCCACACACAATCGAAGGGAACCATCTACCTTTGGTAGAAAACACAACTGGTGCTCCCCACCCGGAGACACTTCTTCTAATAAATCCCTTCTTCAAAAGATCGCTCACTTTGTCCCCGAGCTCTCTCTACTCCCTTGGTGCCATACGACAAAGTGGCATCAATATAGGTCTGGCATCTTTCACTAAATCAATACGAAACTCAATCTCTCGGTGTGGTGGAAGTCCGGTCACTTCCTCAAAGACGCCGGATACTGGCTAGCCATGGGCACATCTGACAACTCATCATGCGGGATGTCGAGGGAATTTAGACAACTAGCCATTACCCCATCACCAGATAGATCACCAAACACCACCCTCCGCCCATCATCCGCTCTAACTGTCACCAAAGAGCCCTCACAGTCTACCACCACCCCATACCTTTGGAGCCAATCGACTCCCATAATAATGCCAAACCTAGTAAAGCCCAAAACAAATCAATCACAAACAAACAAACATCCATGACTCGATAAGACCACACTACGGAAAATCATATGAAGGCTAGTCGAACCACCAATCGGGTTTGCCACTACTAAAGGTCTATCGACTATCTCGGGTTCCAGTCCCAACCTATCTACGAGGTCACTAGATATGAAGGAACGGGAAGCCCTGGTATCAAACAATAGTCAAACAGGAGCGTCATAAACAGAAAGCATACCTTGAATGACGACATTCTTTCCTTTCTCCGTCGCAGTTGGGGCATTCGACGAAGAAGGAACAACATTAATAGCATATTCTTTCACAATCTTCTTCTCTTTGGGGGTTGTGGACATTTATCCTTGTGATATCCCACTTGGCCGCAGTTGAAGCACTTCCTGTCCGCTGGCTTTGCTCGACATTCTTTAGCATAGTGGCCCTTCTTGCCACAGCTAAAGCACTCAAACCTTTCCTTTCTTTCTTTTTCTGACCATCCTTGGTCTGGCTCTGCTTCCTTTTATTTTGAGGATTATTCTTGCCTCCACCGCTTGCGGCTTTGGCCCCTCTGCAGATGCAACAACGACTTCAGTATTGGGCTTAGGATAAAAGCTCCTTGATCTCAATGCTTTCCCAAAAATCGATTCAAAAGTCTCATCAATATGGTTTATAAGACTCTCCCCCAAGTACTGATCTAAGCCTGTTATGAACTTCTCATTCTTTTTCTCGGGAGTGCCAATGAGGGATAATTTATACTTCGATAAAGTATCAAACTCAGCAATATACTCTGAGACTGACCTACCATTCTGCTTAAGCTCCAAGAACTTCCTAAACAATTCTGATTTCTGAGCAGTTGGGATAAACTTGTCACTGAAGCGAGCTTTAAATTGATTCCATGTAACTTGTTCCTTGGGACTAGCTGCCTAATAGCATTCCACCTATTCATAGTCCGTCCTTGCAGCTGACGGGATGCTAGCTTCCTCTTCATCGCATCTTCGATTCCCAGATCCTCGAAGATACGCTCACAACAATCAAGCCAATCCTGAACTTCTGTAGCCGATTCCGTTCCGTGGAACGGCTTCCCACCAAGACTAGAGTAGTCCTTACAGAGCATGGGGAAATCGGCCCTAGGTGCCTGCACCGCTGCACCACCACCATTTGCAGCATTAGGAGCTGCCCTCTGAACATCCCTAAGCATCTCTCTTATGAAGTCGGTGAACATCGTCCTCATATCAGGAGCATTCCTATTATTGGCTCCTGAACCAGTACTCCTCGTATATCGGCTGATCGTTCAATCTGTAAGGATAAAACGATTAACCATCTCTTCAGCGGTGCCAATGCAGTGCGACTCCATCCTTAGATATACTAATAATATATATATAGCTTTTGAAAACCAAAATATCACAAATACGCGCTCTCATATACGTACTATCTCTCCTTAGTGTCTTTCCCTAGGTTTAACTACGCAACCTAGAGCTCTGATACCAAGTGTGATGGCCCGCCCCACACCAACCGACACTTCCAATGAAAGTGCGCTCTGCAAATGCCCGACTAGCACAGGACGGTCGCCAAAGAAAGGAAAAGAACGGAAGTTGAACTAACAAGGAACCTGTAGAATGTCTCACAGCGCATGGGATAAAATATAATAATAACATAACTTTGACATAAAACAGGCGAGAAGTGCATAAGCTGAAAACTAAACCATCATAGCAGCGGAAATCCAAAATACAGCTTATCATCCAAACCAAAATTATTACAACTTTGAAATACTGTCTCTAAAGCAAAAGTAAGAGGTACACTACTGATGCCCAAAGCAGTGACCAGCAACAAAACAGGGAGATTATATATATACATTTATACATATATATATCATATGTGGAAGCCTCCCGTTCGTCTCCGGTATAGCTGCTCATGCATAATCACTTGACCTGTCTCTAGTTTGCCCGTTTAAGAGCATTCAGAGTAATAATAAGAGGCATAAAACTCTGGGTCAGACATAAGTCTGGTATGAGCGATAAGCAGCAAAACAAAACAGTAACAGGTATACATAACCATACCTGAACCTGCAACCAAAGAGTTAGCACAACAGGGTGTACAATACTCCAAGGTGACACTAACACACGGTGTGAAAATAATGGGGAGGGGGGTGTGCATGTCATGGTGATAGCAAAACATCAAAGATAGCAATCATCCTCACATCTCTCACTCAGTGCGTAAACATAGCAATTAGCCGTAATTAGTGAAAAACAATGCAAATCACTCACCTGAGCCACAAATAAAACTTTAGATCTGAAACTCTACTATTTTGGGGCGTTTTCCTATGCAACACAACAACTCCAACTCTGATTTGGTGTTGATTTACCTTGACTTGATGTAAATCTTCTTAATTAGCGATTAAAAGGTGATTTGGGATGATTTTAGAAGGTGGAGACCATTGTTAGGGTTGAAGAGAGGTAAATGGCGGCTGTAAAGATGAAGAAAAACTGAATTCCCCAACCCTATCATCCCTCTCATAATCCTAATCCCGAAATGGGTTATAGGCCTAGCTGTTAATCACTGTAATTTGGCCCGGTTAAGCTGTTTTTCACCTTCCAAACCATATTTCAGCCATATCTCCTAAACGTTAAGTCCGTTTGACACATGTGACCACTCTGCGGAAAGCTAAACCATCTTTCGAATCCAATGGAAGTGGCTTCAGATCAAAATTCCATACCAATCAAAAGTTATAGGCAGAACAAAATTCGCCAAGGGCAAAATAGTCATTTAAAAACATCGGCAAAAATCTTGAATATGTGAAATGACCCCAATAGTCGTTCCCCAAAATTACACGACTATACGACCTCATATGAAAATGAAATAAATATTCTACGATCCTTCGATACGTAGAATGCGGGTCGTTACATCTGTGATATTTGGGTTGAACGTGTGCTGTATTTAGTCAACTCAGATAGTATGGAATCGCCGAGCCATTACACTTTGCCTTGTGTAGTTTTGTGTTGTGACCTTTCTTGTGTTATACTTACCGCATTTGTTTCACTTCCATGTTTTACTTGCCACTTCACTAGTTTAATCTGCACTGTTTTATGCTGGCATTCGACATTGTTTTACTTGCCACTTCACTTGAGTGTGATTGTTCATGCTACTGTTTTACTATTGCATTTTCCTGATCATTTAAACTAAATCTTGGTCACCAATTCATTTGTTGTTGCTCTTGTGTACACTGTGATTTGCCATGTCTTGAGTACTGCAATATTGCACTTTTGCTTAACTGGTGCAGTCTGTAGTAATTGACATGCCATGTTTTCTCTGCTTCTCCTTATATATACATTACTTGGTTTCTGTTGCCCTTTTTGTTGCACATAGTTGTTACTTCCCTTTTACATTTACTTGATGTACCTCTTGAACCTTATTTGCATTAAAACCTATTTGTCCTTCTTTAATTTTATTACTGCTTATCTCATTGCACTTGTAACTTGAGTTTTGATCCTTGTTTCACTTGTGTCTTGAGTATGCTCTTTTCACTTGTGATGCTGCCTTTTGTACTTGATGGCCTGAGCTGCTTTTGCACTTGTATTTTGCCATTCTTCTGCCATTTTGATTTGCATTACACTTTGCATGCACCACCTTGTACATGTACATTGCATTGCTGTGAGCATGTATTCACTACCATTTTTATATGCTGAAACTGGGTTGCTTGGCGCATTGCCATTTGATTTTGTTGTTGCTACACATTATTGAGTGTGTGTTTTCTTCACAGTCCTTGTTGCTTGCACTGTCTTTCTTTTGAGCACCGTTCTTTGGCCATATTTGTTTTGGCCATTTCTATAAAAAAAAACTGATTTCATGCTAGTTTGATTTGAACGTGTACCCTTGTACATTGCTGCATATGATACTATATTGTTCACCTGAAAAGCACTTGTGTACATGTGCATATATATATATATATATATCAGCATACTAATTATTTTTTGTGTTGTGGTTGGTCAAGATATGTAGACCAACTATTTCTATGTATATAGGTGACTGGACAGAACTGGAAGCAAATGAAGACTAAATGTGTCAATGAGTGTGTATATGAATTTTTGTACAAACTAAGTGGAACTGAGTGTGTTATGGTGAGAGATGTAATGCATATGAAATAGAATGTGTGAATAATAGTGTAATGTATAATAGTAGTTCTGAATGTTGTACTATTTTGAATATTGAAATAAAATATTTTATTGAATAGAAAAATACTATTTGAATAGAAGCGTCGATTTAGTGAGTTTTCCCCTCACTCACATCTATGTTTTATTCCATAATAGCTATATATATATATTTTAATATCATTATCTGAATTGGATTTGATTGTTTGGGTGATTGAATTGATTGTCATGCTATTGATTATGAGTTAGGTTTATGATGATGTTGTATTGATTGGATGTTCGTATATAGAGGGGACGTTTCTGATTTTATTTTCAAATGATATACTAGTATAAATTATTGTTTTGATGATCTATCAGTTGTTTAATTTTAAATAAATTGAGAAAGTCTGAATATATATATATAGATAATAATAAAATACGACGTTTTAAATTATAAATTATAGTTTATACTGAAATTTCAAATATTGATTTGTTATTCAAATTAGTAAAAGATTGAATTTAACTATATATATAAGTGAATAATAGCGTTTTAAGTTATATTATAACAATTATGTGTATGAAAACTAATCCGAGTATGTACATTTTATCAAGTTCATTTCTTTTAATTAAACATCTTCGTTTAGAAGAATCATAATTGGTGTTGCTTAACTACTAAACATATTTTACAATTATTTTAAATAAGCTGCTTAAAAAGTTCTCATCTTTATTGTAATATGTCTAGGCATATTTCATGCGTTAGTATAGTTTCATGTGTCTTTCCTTAAGTGTTTTCATGATCTAGTTTTAAGCCATGTTTTTTCTGTTATACTTTGGCTTACTTTATTTATGGAGAAGCCTAAATTATCACTAATGCATAATTTTGGTTTTATGTATTTAGTGATGAGTTCTGACGAGTTTTGATTAGTTTTGAGCACACATTGCACAATTTTAACTAATTTTCCAATATATATATAAATATCGATTTCACTATAGTTTTGATGCTAAATGAGTTTTATTTTCTTAGTTTTAAAAGTCAAACGGCCTCAAAACAATAGTACGAAGTTATTATCGTAAATGTACTTTTTTTAATAAACAAAGTAGTCATTTTGGGAAATCATTTTATAAATTTATTTTGTCAGAACCAAGTATTTTCTTGTTATAAACCACACTTTTCTGCACCCTTCAAGATGACTTTATGGATATTAAACAATGTGGTAAACCCCGTGTTACGGGACTCTATACAAGATTGGTTAATCTCGTATTTCTCTGATTGAAGCTATTGAGTTGTAGTGATTTATGAGATTTTTGTGATTGAAGATTTTTTTTGTTTTCCAGCGCAGAGTCGACGAGCGGTTAGTAAACCAAGCAGTGAAAACATGTGGTATGGGATGGAGTGTTACCGCTGTTCGGGTTATTAATTGTTGGTTAATGACGTATATAAACCATTGTCTATACTGAGAAGTCCTGAGCGACTATTTCCTTACCGGTACTAGATAGTCCTGAGTGGCTATCAAGGTAGTCCTGAGTGACTATCCTATATTAGACCTGAGAGTCTAACTTAGGGATATTTGAGTATCTTCCATTATAGGTGTCAAAATTGTTTAGAATTGGTATATGATATTTCCATTGCATGTGCGGCGTTGTTGAGCCTCGCCAATGTTGATATGAATCCATATGATCTTTTATGATTTTCCTTATATTTTGATGTGATTTATAAATATGATTCTTGTTTATGATTACATCATGTTGTTGTATTTTGATGGTCTGTGAGCTATCATGTGTGTGTGTGATATCTTGGTGATTTCATAGTGCGTTATAACTCTTGAATGAGATTCACTTGAATAAGATTATGCTGTCATTTGCATATGTTCATATATGATAATGCTTCCATAATATTTAGCCATCAGGCATGAATCACTAATGTCGATATTTGAGTGAACCTAATGATTAGGTTTATGTCTTGGATGATCTTTCAAGTTTAGAGCACCCAAACATTTTATATTAACTATAATGGATTTAAACATAGACTGATCCGTTTTTTATCTATATAACACTCAGGTCAGACCGAGACATTACAGGTGCAGGGACCTTGAGACTGGCTTGTATTTATTGGGCTTTGAAGAGTATAATAACTTAGTTTATCATTTGTTATCATGTATTGTATGGATTGATGTATATATTGATGTGTATTAGATAAATGTATAAGAAATATTAAATATTATGCATTATATTTATCAATGTGGTTGACTTTGTTATTCCAAACATTCATGTATATTATGTATTGTTCTGTCCTGTAGGCACACGTGTAATTGTTTTGTATCGACATTGAGTACGTAAGAGTAAGTGATATTTCAGAAATTTTAATACGTACCGGTGTTAGTCCAAGAGAATTTGCATGTGTGTTCCCTTACAGCCTCATTCTCCGTATTATCTGACTGTATTACTTAGTAATACTCTTGGATAATATGGGTATAGAGGTGGGGTGTCACAACTTGGTATCAGTGCGAGGCTTAGAACAATACATTATATATATATATATATATATATATGTGTGTGTGTGTGTGTGTATGCATAAGAGACATGAGTCTAGGCTTAGAGTCCCATTACCCGTGGGTGTGTTGTAGATTTGTTATAATTAATAGGTATATACGATGATTACTGGGGTAATCATCCAGGGATGTACTTGTTATTTTTCTATCGTATAATATACATTAATTTACTTCCCCATAATTTAGGTATTTATCTTTGTTTGGAATTTAAATAGTTGAGTGCAATGGAGAATAGGAAGTTGCCAGTGGAGCTTAATATATAAATTTCCGCTGAGAGCTTATTTGTTTGTTATCTGATTGTTGGTTGTTTAGTAAAGGTTATAGTTGTTGAATTTAGTGTAAAAGTGAGTTTTAAATCATTAATAAATTCAAACAAACAATTTAATAACGATAACAACAAGTAAGTGAATCGTTAAATGAATATACGAATAAATAAATGGTTAAATGAATTAATCTTGAGTTGATTTGTCCGCTGGGTGATTCCGGTCGACACGTCTAATCAACGTTATCGATAGGGATTCCTAAACACTCATGCGAGACGATTTGACGCCATACGACAAGGTAGAAATAAAAGAAATAAATGTTAGATAACAAGAGGATGTGTTGTGTTTGAAAATAATTGTTATAGGTAAACTGCTCAGGATCCAATACTTGTATAAGCTATGAAAATAAAAATAGTGTTGACTTGTCCATTAAGTGCAGTGGCGGATACAGGATTTTACGAATGGTGTGTCACCAATCAATAGTCAATGGATTATAAAAAAATATCATAATATAGTTTCTTTTCAAAAGTAATAGAAAAAAATAACTCTTTGTGACATTTTCTCAAACACCTTGTAAACCCTTTTTTATCATCAAAGACGGAGAAGATGGAGAGATGAAGAAGTTGCCAAATTGGAGAATGGATGAAGATGGAAAAGCTTGAGAGATGGACCAGTTGCTGGTATTGCAAATAGCTTTTTCTGTTTTTGAGAATGATATATGAGTATGAAGCTGCTAGTATGGTGCACAGACGTTTCCATGTTTGGAAAAGTAATAAACTGGAGTTTCTTCAGGGTATAGTACACGTCGGTCCTTGAGCAGCTGTTGGTATAGTACACGTTAGTCCTTGTGCAGTTGTAGTGCTGGCAAATATCTATTTTTTTTTCTTTCAGAATAATGGTGTGTCACTTGACACACAGTGCACCTACATGCATCCGCCACTGATTAAGAGTGTTAAGAAAATTGACCGATACGGGTGCACACGTATTTGGAGAAGGTTCTTAAACACTCAAATGAGACATTTTAACATAATCTTCTGAAACAATGACTGAAAGATATTATGTACACATGTGCTAACTGCAACATAGAATTCCATAAAAACAATCAGCTTCTTGGGTTTGTAATACCAATTTGTTCATTAGATAGTTTGCTTGGCAGTCGTTGAGTTGCTTAAATCAGAATGAAAATTATCATTTCAATTCATTGTCTGGAATAATGTGGAGGTAAATTGAATTTGGCCATCATGTTGTAATTTTTACCCTTATTATTTTAAAGCAATTAACATTTGGGAATAATCAAGTAGCAAATGAAACTTTCCTGTATGAAATTCCTAGTGATTATGATTTTATAAAAAGCTAGCCTTCATCGGCAAGTTTCTTCCTACATCCCACACATGGTTTTACAGACAAAGGTATGGTGTTCTTTGATTTTGCATGAATTGGTGGAATAACCATATTTAAAATTATTTTGAGTGAAGACCAAAAGATGACACAACACTTATTTTCGTTTGAGAACTGGAATTCTAAGAACTTGGCTAATCAAGTTATTTCCCTGGTTCGACATAAATTTCACACATAACCAAATATGTAATACAAGCCTACAAAATAACTTGACAAATTATTACATAACCTTTTATATATAATTCTTCAATACTTACAAGTTATCATATTGGATGGTCTCTACCTGATTTATTATTGAAACCTAAAAGTAGCACACTTCAAATATGGTCAGTAGGTCACTGGAAGATTTTACATTTAAATTGTATTTTATGTAACTATTTGAGTTTACTTTACCAAGGTTTAAGGTCCTTCCAATGCATGTCAATACTGTTAGTGCTAGCATTTGCATTTTAATATATAATATTAATGCCCTCTAGTATTAAAATGCGCAAGATGTGAACGAAGTTTAATATGAATATTTTGAATGTATTTACACACCAGGATATAACCATTGTGTTGTTTTGTTATTAGATACATGTATGTATATATAACATTTATACAAATGCATACTCATATACATACATGCATGCATGCACATATTACATTAGATCCTTTAATGTATTGAGTTCTACTTTTTTGCTTCAAAGCATGTGTCATTGTTAGATTTGATAGGCTTATATCTAGTATAACAAGATATATACCCTTAAACTGCTCAATTTTTATTGGACAATATATATATATATATATATGCTGAAACACATTAACTTATTTGGGGTTGAGGTATTTTTGCATGATAAAATATTATTTCTAAAGTGCACGGTGTTTGTATGTTAGTTTGTATTGGCATATAATGATTAATACTAATCTTTCATCATACCTCAAGGCTGAGTCTATATGTACTGTCATTCTTGTTTCCATGTGACACATGTGTGTAGACATACAACTTTGTTCCAATAAATTTAAAACATGCCAGATTTTGTACTTTTCTATAACCATGATTTTTCGATACGCTTTACATTAACATGCGGGATATATGTATGGATGTGTGCATTCATATGCAATTATACTTTGGTGTTTAAAAAATATACATATAATAATAATATTTAATCAGTAGGCAACTGTTGTAGGGTTGCTTTGAAAATGCAAAATTAAGCTGAACAAATTCAGTCATATCTTTTGAATGGCTTATCCGATTTCAAAGATTTTGCACATTTCGGAAAGCTAATAACCTGAGCATTAATTTTTGTTTGAGGCATTTTGTAAATTTTTGAAGTTTGATAGGTTGGAAATGTCTTTCTTTATCGCTGTCCCGAAATCGTTTTTTTTTTCAAAACTGAGCTGAAATCGTTATGGCCACAACTTTTGATTGGTTTGTCCAAATTTAATGATTTTGGTCAATTCAGAAAGCTTAAAACATAAACTACAACTTCCATTTGGAGTGTTACATGAAATTATGACGTTTGTTTGCTCGAAAACAAGCCTTTCATTATTGACCTGCTCCTAAACTGTGTTTCAGATTTGATATTTTGGGTATTATAGTGTAATTTGTTGACATACATGACATTCTAATGTATTAGTGTATTGAAAGATGAATTAAATTAACATGTTATTCTATTTATCAATTACAATAATTTATGTTCATTTGCTTCTTATATGCAACTAATATTTGCGTTTGAGATAAGTATAGGTACGTATGGACCCATTGGATAGATTGATGGCGCTTGCTTGCTTTTGCACGCTAGACTATAAAGAAAATTGCTATTGCATGTGTAACACCCCGTATTTTTAGTGTAAGATAATAAAATAAGAATAACTTAATTAAATATTCAGAATTAAGTAAAATGAACAACGCCATTGCGTCCGTCTCGAAATTTTGGTCAAAATCGACACCTGGTTTGCGTGAATCGGACACCGTATGAAGAAGTTAGGTACGTCAGAAGTTTGTATACGTATAAGGAGCTTATATGTATATAAAATAAAGTTATCTAGAAAATTCGAAACACAAATAAGTTTAAAAATAAAAAAGGGTAGGCGGGAAATTTAAGGGGGAAAACCCGCCATTGGGGGTCGACCCACCAACAGGGGGGTTGACCTTTGGGTCGACCCACACTAAGAGGGAGTCGACCCACCCCCAGTTCTGGAATCTTCTGACGACGTGGACAGTCCTGACGCTCTACTTTTGAATCCAAAGGACCATGTTTCCTCATTTCCCCTATAAATAAAACCTTAGACCCACTGATTTATTCATGTAATTCAATGGCGACGACGGAGTGCTGCTTCAGCATAATTTGTTCTAGCCTTCCCTTCTTCAACCCATTAGTGGGAATTCAATCTTGGAAATTGAGGATTCTACATCAGCAATCCCTTTTTCTTTTTACAACGGATTTATGCTAATTTAAAATATCTTAACGAAGTAAGGTAATTCTTTGATCTAATATATTATTCAATTCACTTCTCTTTTCTCCTCTCTCTTTCAGTAAAAAGCTATAAATCCATAATTATTAGGTGTTGAAATTGAATAAAAGTGGGAAAAGAAAAACCACGAACGATAGGACGGATCAGATCCAGAATTTGGGGAAAACATGAAAGGTGAGTAGGTTTAAATTTAGCCTTTAGATAATGTTATGACTATCGTTTAACATTCCACTTTTTAATAAATTGTGAAATTGTCAGTTTAACTATAAGTTGCTGTTATAACAAGTTGAGACATTAATTTATGTGTTGAATCTATTGAATTGGGGGAACAGTCAGTATAATATGACATCAATAATTCGTATATTGAAACCATTGAAATGTTGGGATGTTTACATATAATGATATCAAATTGGGCATGTAAGAAAGATTCAGATTACATAAAATTGAACAAATAAATATGGAAATGGGGTATCGACTAAATTATGCTTAAAAGGCCTTATATTGGATCATAGAAACAAAGAAATGAATCAGGTGTAAATGGGGTCGTATGTAAAACATGAATTGGCACAATTTAAAGAAGGACTATGAATTTGAATATATGTGTATACATAATTGGCATAATTTATGTAATATCTATATAAATTGGACATTTAATTCGAATGGGGAAACATAGAAATAATTACCTATAATGACATAGGTAGATTTGAATAAAATGGAATGTTTAGTAATTACAATTAGGAATTGTAATTGTACTTATGACACGAGGTTATGTTGCATTAGTGGTGGAAGTCTGCCCGGACCCGACCGACATATCCAGCAGCCACTAATGTTGAACCTAATGTGAGAGGTCTAAGTGTGAAAATACGAATCAGGCTAAGACATGAGGTTAGACCCAACCGTGGAATAAGACTGCCCGGACCTGACCGACATACCTAGTATCCACACGTTGTTGGCCTAATGTGGGAGGTCTAGCCCAATTATAACCATGATTGAACATGGTAATGTATTGGACTACTTAACCTAATTCAATCCATAAGGATTGAATGATTATGAACTTGAGTTAGAGTTAAGTAAAATTGGATGGGTAGTCGGTGGGTTAAGTAAAATAGAGGGAGGGTAATATTTACATATAGGCCCACGGACTTAACCCAATAAGGTTATGTAATTAAAGACACCTAGTGGTATATATAACAGGTGGAAAATATAATAAAGTTATGTAACTAAAGACACCCTTGTAGAGTAAGTATAACTTGTAGAAATAATAGAATTAGAAATGTGTAACAATCTGCAAAGCAAAATATGTTGCAACAGCCAGATGAGAATTGTGGATTATAGACCTTGGACCACAATCTAGGGAATAACATATTGCAGGCTTATTAATAAACTTAAATGGATTAAGTTGTATGATCGAAATTAATAAGCAAGAGAAATTAGGTAATTTGAATAAGAATTCAATATGAATTGAAATAACCAAGTTAAATGGAAACCCGGCGAGGTAAGGCAAGCGTGTAAAAGAACGTTTAGACATAAGGTCTAACAATATACTAAAGAAAGTCGCTTGGACCAGTTCATACGGTTGAGGCTGAATAACCCAACAAGGTAATTCATCGAAGTGTTATAAGACACGAGGGGAGCACACATTCATCTGATTGTTATGGCGGCTCCAAAGAAATAGGAAGGGGAAGCATGCGGCTTCCTGAAGTATGTAAGGTGCTCTTAGTAGTCCTCTGTGCGGTGACAGATGTCTTAGGCTGTACTCGCAGTTGTTAGGTCTGCGCGTAACTACTAGGTGGGTGGGCCTTGACTGTAGATGTAGCTATGCAGTTAGAATGCTGTGACGAGGTGACACCAGGGTGATTCGACGGTTGCCTCACGAGGAGGTAGCGAGGGTCACGACCAATAAGGATAGTAGACCATCAGATATCCGTCATCGACAGCCAACGGGATGCGAAAGACTAGAACTAAACCAAAGATATCATTTCACCTTTCACTATCTAAGTACGGGGTTAAGGGTATATGCCACATGGGTGTTTAGATTGGTTGTTATTAGGGGAGGTCGCTTGTCTCTTATAGTTTTTAGTAGTTGAGGGATGGGCCGAGGTGGGGCCATAGCCACCACGAAAACAGACCCTAGGTACATCTGTATATATAGGTTCTTTAAAGATGGGCTTGTACAGATATGGAAAAGCCCCCGACCGAGTTCCGTGTTCATGTATCGCCCTGCCACGTAACTCGGTAAACATTAGAGGACGTGCGGTTGAGGCATCGAGCTACAATTAATAGTACGAACGGGGGACAGTCTAGAAACACGCATCTCTGCTCTGGGGGGTGTATCGTAGACTTGAGGGCCTTACTCCGGTATGGAGTCTGATTCGGACAAAGGTGGCAGTCGGTACAGTTACGTAGCATAATGATGATAGATATATGCGGAATGTAATATTGTTATCCGTACGTCACTACGACGTAGGATGAGGGACCGCGTATATTCCCGATGTTGTTACGTTAGGGACCGTGCGAGTGAGGTACCATGAGGTGTACCTCAATATTGGGGGGCAGCTACTCATATACTGCATTAGGTTAATCCACTGGGAAGTAAATGGTTACGATGTGTGTGTAAGCTTTGAGTGCTATTAACCGAAGTAACCTAATAAATAAGGAAATATGATTGAACGGTATATGTAGGATTATCCAAAGTGTATAGTTT
Organism: Allium sativum; assembly: GCA_030737875.1. Classification (NCBI taxonomy): domain Eukaryota; kingdom Viridiplantae; phylum Streptophyta; class Magnoliopsida; order Asparagales; family Amaryllidaceae; genus Allium; species Allium sativum. Next base: position 468,508,722 of record CM060913.1, on the reverse strand, counting down.
AAATCCAGTCACCAGAACTTGTGTTCTGACCCTCCTCCTGATAACATACTCGTAGGTTAGATTCGTGGCAGGGAAATGAGACATTATTGCTTTGGATACTGGTTAGGAAGTATTATTAATACGGTAAGGCTATACTTTGATTTATATTATGTATTATCCATTCTGCTGTGAGATGTTTTCTGAACTCTGACATATTTTATGTCTCTATCTTTTCTGCAGAATACCAGAGCAAACCAATCTGAGTTTCGATAGATAGGAATTTTGAAAAAAAAAAAACGGTCTATCGAAATTGCAGTTGTTACATCTGGTATCAGTGCCTAGGTTTAGGATTCCTATATAAATAGTGAGTGAACGTATTTGTATTTTTGAAAAAATGAATATATTATATATATATACTTAGGCCCATTAAGGAACCCACTAAGTATAAGGTAAAAAAAATGAGGAAGCCCAAGACCCTTTGGTAGTCTAGGTGGGAAGAGTACGATATGCAGAGGAAGGGAGAAGCAATCCTAGGAGGAAATGTTTGGGTGATGGGTCTGATATCGAAATCTTATTTGGGAAAGGTAAGATGGGTTAATTATATATATGGACGAAAAGAGATTGACCCGAAAAAGAACCATAAGAATGAGAGGTTTCCGGGAGCGACAAGGTGACAAAAATGACTATAAGACTGTTGACCGACCATTTCTTCTATGCTCGAAAAAAAGAGAGAAAAGAGGAGGGGGTAGGCCGACCCGGAGTGGGTCAACACACAAGGCATGGGTCAACCGCTAGGTCGACACCCTTCGGGGGAGGGGGGTCGACCTATGGGTTGACACCTCTTCAGGGGGGTCGACCTACCCGCGATTTAGAAAAAAAATAAAAAGGGAACGAAGCCACCTCCGATCGAGACCGCTTCGCCCCCCCAAGCTCGCACCCCCTCTCGATCCCACTCCTTTCCCCAGAAACCGCCGTTGCCACACTCCTGAGGCCCGCCACTGGCCAGCGCCCCACGTGCGTGCCCCCCTTAGCTACTCCGACGCCTCCTCCTCCCCCTCCCAGTTCGATTTCCGGCCGTCTCCCCGCCCTAAAACCCCCAAACCGCCTTTCCAAGACCCGCCTCCGACTGCAAAAGTCCCTCCGACCGCCAACAGCGATGAGGAACCCTCCTTCCCCCTTCGAACATCGAATGTAAGTGTTTAGATTAATTTATTTAAAGGATAGAGTTATTTATGTTGATTAGTTTAGTTTAAACAAGAATAAAAATTAGATTTTTATATATGTATGAGATGAAAAATATGATTTTTATATTAGTAGTGTATGAAAAATATAATTTTTATACGATAGGAATATTAAAAATATGATCTTTAATATATGTGTAGAACAAAGAAATGTTTTTATATAATTTTTATGCAAATAAAGATATGATTTTTATCAAGAGGGTAGGAATAAAAATATAAGATCTTTAAACATGAAAAGGTTCGATCTTTAACTTCATGAAAGGTGGGATTTTAATAACATGAATGCTTAGATTTTTAGTAAAACAAAGACGATATTTTTATATAATGAAAGGCGTGATTTTTATATAATGTAGAGTAATAAAGATGTGATCTTTATAGTAGTAGCACTGTAAAGATATGTTTTTATAGTATAGAAAGTATAAAAATATGATTTTTATATTATATAGATAGTAAAGGCGAAATCTTTATGTAGAGAATAGCGTAATAAAAATATAATCTTTATTATATGAACGTCGATGTAAAAATATAATTTTTTATCTACATAGTAGCGAAGTAAAAATTCGATTTTTATATATTGAATAGCGAAGTAAAAATTCGATTTTTATATATTGAATAGCGAAGTAAAAATTCGATTTTTATATATTGAATAGCGAAGTAAAAATTCGATTTTTATATATGTAGTGACAACGGGCATTGAAAGTGACAAAAGGCGAGCACGACGAAGATTTCTACATATGTAGAGTCGGGGCGTTGGTTTAGCTAGTCGATGAGAACTTCTCACTTTTTAATTTATTTCTAGTTAAAATATATACTAGGATGCAGACGGTGTTTAGTAGCACCTGACACCCGTCGTCCACAGACCATGGACGACTTGTATGCTTGTTTGTTTGATTTTGATGTGTAGTTGATTGTGTGATGTGAAACGAAATAAAATATTTTATAGTGGAAAATATTTTATAGTTAAAAATAGAATTTTTAACGTGTATATGAAATGAAATAAATTAATATAAACAAATCGAACGATTTGTTTATATACACACATTTGACTGATTTTGATTAGGACGATAAATTTTACACATCGCCCAACTGCACAAATAAAATCTGTGTTTGATTGTTTGAAACCCCACACGGGTATTGGGATGATATATGACATACACTAATCCCAATAATTAGTTGTATGTCGATCGATTGATTGACAGACTGTTATAAGCGTTAAATATTTATATTTGATGCTTATACAGTGTAGAATGCACTTTGGATGATGGTTGATTATTCATCGTTGTTATTGTATACATGTGTCGTAGAAAATCCATAGAAATAAAATCTATGGTAATTGATTGGGCTTCATTCCAGTTTTGAATAGAAATATTTGAAATAGAATACTTGAAAAAGAAATATTTGAAATAGAATATTTGAAAAAGAAATATTTGAAATAGAATATTTGAAAAAGAAATATTTGAAATTGAATATTTGAAAATAGAAATATATAAAGTCGTGTTGATTAGATTGACGCCATTTTGACGTGAAATATATTTATATCGATTTTATAATGAATATCGAAAGTGATTTCAAAATCTGATATTTTGAAAAGAATTAGAATTCGAATTGAAAGTGAATAGAAATGAATTCGAATTGAAAGTGAATAGAAATGAATTCGAATTGAAAGTGAATAGAAATGAATTCGAATTGAAAGTGCATAGAAATGAATTCGAATTGAAATTGAATAGAAATGAATACGAATTGAAATTGAATGAAATTGAAAACGAACTGAAATTGAATTAAAAATCGATTTGAATTGAAATCAATTTGAAATGAATTTAAATCGAATTTATAAGGAAAAATTCAATTTTGATTTGAATTTGAAAAGAAGTTGAAATCGTTTTGAAAACGAATTTAAAACGATTTATATAATACGTTTTAAAAGGAAATCGACGAAGTATATGTTATATATATTATATATATAATATAATGGCCTGAATAGAACGTGCCGCGCCGCGGCCGTTCGTGAATTTCGGCCATTGACTTCGAATGGATATTACGGGAGATCCCACCGTCGGATTCTCCTAAAACCGGAACCGTTGGGTTCGTATCGAAAAGAGCTTTCTAACGAATATTAGAAATTTGAAATCTAACGGTTGGATTTGGAATTATGTCCAAATCAAATTTGGAAAAGGTCGCTGTAAGTGCAGTTCGATGGCCGTTGATGGAAATTGACTGTACAGGCCTTGATAAAATTATTAAAAATATCAATACTTTGTGTAAAATCATAAGAAATGATTTATGGAGAATTGGGGTGAAAAACTCCATATTTGAAAAGATAAAAATAGATTTTTATCGAAAGGAACTAGTTTTGAACTAGAATTATAATTTATTTATTTTTAAAATAAATAAATTGAATTTAAAAAGGGTTTTAACAGTAACCAGAATTTCCAATAATTGAATTGGAATGGATTTGAATCGAAATTGTCTTTGGAATATTTCGATGTTGGATTTCGTGATTATACAGATGTTGTTATTGAAATTTGAAAGATATATTAATATCGTTATTTCCAATATGATAGTTGTTGGTCGTAGAATTTGATATTGAATATAAGTCGATATATTTTCTATTCAGAGCCTTGTATTTAATATCAAATGTGATTTGGGTTTGTCGTGAATGGTGTCTTCATTAACACTGTTCTTAAGCCCAGTTGAGAAAAAGATTAAATGTTTTTATTTAGATTTAATGAAGTGTACCAATTAAATAATATTTAATTGGAATTGAATTGGTATTGATTTTTGGGTTTATCGTGAACAGTGTTTTAAATAACACTTGTTCTTTAACCCGATAATTAATGGAATGTGATTTTGGGTTTATCGTGAACCGTGTTTTAAACGACACTGATTCTTTAACCCAGTTAAAGATTAAAACTAAGTGGAGTTTTAATGAATCTTTAATTAGATTGAAAAGATCGAGAATGGAGTATCACCAATTTTACTCCAGGCGATAGTTAAATCTTTAATTAGATTTGAACGTGAAATGGTAATTGAATTTACCGATAACACCGTGGTGTTAGATATGAAGTATTACCAGTTTTACTTCATGGGATGAATAGGTGGGGATTGGGAAATAAAATAAATGATTACTCCGGTGTGGTTCGCTAATCCCGACTAGTATGAATTGATATTCAAAGAAGATTAAAGAATTTATCTTTGATAAAATTAATGGGAACCTTTCCCAAAGAATATTTGAATAAAAGAATATTCTGAATTGGAATGAGGCGTATGTTGTGTAACACGTATTTATTATATACGCGAGTTATTCAGAAAGAACGGGTTTATCCCATTCTGAATAACTAATTCGACATGGTTTCGAAGATGAAGACGGTGGTTGAAGACCGGAGGTCTTCACGTCGTTTGGATAATTATTGATGATCTTGATTGGGCCGTACACCCAAGAGGAGAGAATCAGTTGGTGATCGTCCAGACGTACTTGGAGATCGATGGATAAGCGAGGTACAAGGTGCCTCCGGTTTCGTTCAGACCCAGGACGGACTTGTAAATGGACTGTGTGTCTGACATTGGATTTTAGTCTGTGTGATTGATTTCTATTAAATATATATCTGTTTGGCGGCGGAGAATTTATTCTCTAGCTTAACGCCCTTCTCTGAGACGTACGAGCTCAGAGGTTATATATTGATGGATATCAAACGCATGGAGTGAATTGCCTGTGTGGCATGCCTAAGTGGAAATTGATCAAGGCTTCTGTTGAAAAGCAAAGTCTTGTGGTGATGATCAAAGCACAGCCTGTGTGGCATAGCTTTGTGTAACGTTGATTCACGAGCCTCACACCTCGGTTGTGAACCAAAACGGGAGAGGACCTCAGGGAGGGCATGCGTTTCCTTCTAGCTAGAAGTGGCGTCAGTGGTTTTACACGCCCTGACGAGTTTGACTTATGTGGTTGTTGCTGTTGCGAGGCGCCTCGGTTAGATCGGACGATCTGGGTCCGATGGAGTCATTCGTTGGCTCACTTACGCCCCATAGGGCGAGGAAACGTAGTGTTCAGGAATTTTAATCCACATCGGTGGACCGGCCCTGACGATCCAAGGGTCACTCGAGCTTTGATCCTGAGACTCGGGCTAGACAGTCTCGAATCGGTGAGGACTATCTTTTGCCTCGGTTCACAGATGGAAATCCAACTTCCAATACGTGACTTTGCGGTTTTACTTGTAGAGCCTAGTATGGCGACATAGTGGGATGAGGCGCTTATGCCGTCTATGATTGATACTTATGATTTGAAATTGTTTTGACACAATACACTTATAGTAATAATAAAACATGAAATTTCACGTACCAAGCATTCTTGGCTATTATGAGGTAAAAACCCTATCCTCCGGCTTGCGTTGCATTGTGTGATGGGACCTGAGTCTTATAATAGCTTCATTGTTCTTTATTTAGCATTGCGCTGTTGTTTTATGCACTGATATTCTTGGGAGGAAACCCGTTCCGCGTTAGCGGCGTGGTCCCTTGATTTACCTAACTTTCAAAATAAAGATTAATAACTGTTTTAGTTCTCACACCAGTCCCATGACTGACCTGGAGTTTATTGTTTTAACCTAAACTCTGGGTGCCCTTATTTTGACACGGGCAGCTAGTAGTTTTGGTTTTGCAGATTTATATTCACAGGATCCTGGTTTACAGCTGGAATGATATCCGGAAAGCTTTGTATCCGTATATCTCTTCTAGTTGTGTATTTTATTATTTTCCGCTGCGATGTATTTAAATGTAATTTAAATCTCTGATATTTCTGTGTAATATTCATTTATACTCTGTATATTCTTGTATTCTGATGGTATTGTTGTAATATACAATGAAATGTTCTTCCGTCTGCGTTCTGTTGTGGCTTGTCCTCGACTCAATCCGGGATTTCCCGTAAGGGGGATTTCAGGTCATTTCAAGCAATCCCTTTTTCTGTTTACAATGGACCACAATCTAGGGAATAACATATTGCAGGCTTATTAATAAACTTAAATGGATTAAGCTGTATGATCGAAATTAATAAGCAAGAGAAATTAGGTAATTTGAATAAGAATTCAATATGAATTGAAATAACCAAGTTAAATGGAAACCCAGTGAGGTAAGGCAAGTGTGTAAAAGAATGTTTAGACATAGGGTCTAACAACATATTAAAGAAAGACGCTTGGACCAGTTCGTACGGTTGAGGGTGAATAACCCAACATGGTAAATCATCGAAGTGTTATAAGACATGAGGGGAGCACATATTCATATGATTTTTATTATGGCTCCAAAGAAATAGGAAGGGGAAGCATGCGACTTCTTGAAGTACATACGGTGCTCCTAGTAATCCTCTGTGCGGTGACAGATGTCTTAGGCTGTACTCACAGAGGTTGGGTCTGCGCGTAACTACTAGGTGGGTGGCCTTGACTACAGATGTAGCTATGTAGTCAGAATGCTGTGACGAGGTGACACTAGGGTGATTCGATGGTTGCCTCACGAGGAGGTAGAGAGGGTCACGACCATCAAGGATAGTAGACCGTCGGATATCCGTCATCGACAGCTAGCGGGATGCGAAAGACTAGAGCTAAACCCAAGATATCATTTCACATTTCACTATTGAGGTATGAGGTTGAGGGTAGATTCCACATGGGTGTTTAGATTGGTTGTTATTAGGGGCGGTCGCTTAGCTCTTATAGTCTTTATTAGTTAAGGGAGGGGCCGATGTGGGGCCATAGCCACCACGAAAACAGACCCTAGGTATATCTATATATAGAGGTTCTTTAAAGACGGGCCTGTACAGATACAGAAAAGCTCTCGACCGAGTTCCGTGATCTTGTATTTCCCTGCCACGAAACTCGGTGCACATTAGAGGATGTGGGTTGAGGCATCGAGCTACAATTAATAGTATAAACGAGGGACAGTCTAGATACACGCATCTGTGCTATGGATGGTGCATCGTAGACTTGAGGGAATTACTCCGGTATGGAGTCTGATTCAAACAAAGGTGGTAGTCGGTACGATTACGTAGCATAATGATGATAGATATATGTAGAATTTAATATTGTTATCCGTACATCACTACGACGTAGGATGAGGGACCGCGTATATTCCAATGGTGTTACGCTGGAGACCGTGCGAGTGGGGTACCATGGGGTATACCTCAATATTAAGGGGTAGCTACTCATATACTGTATTAGGTTAATCCACTGGGAAGTAAATGGGAACGACATGTGTGTAAGCCTTGAGTGCTGTTAACCTAAGTAACCTAATAAGTAAGGAAATATGATTGAACAGTATATGTAAGATTATCCAAAGTTTATAGTTTAAATCTAGTCACCAGAACTTGTGTTCTGACCCCCTTCCTCATAACATACTTGTAGGTTAGATTCGTGGCAGGGACATGAGACATTATAGCTTTGGATACTGGTTAGGAAGTATTATTAATAATGTAAGGCTATACTTTGATTTATATTATGTTTTATCCATTCCGCTGTGAGATGTTTTCTGAACTCTGACGTATTTTATGTCTCTGTCTTTTCTGCAGGATACCAGAGCAAACCAATCCGAGTTTCGATATATAGGAATTTTGAAAAAAAAAAATCGGTCTGTCGAAATTGGGGTGATTACAGTATGTTTATTAAAAGGTATGTTTTAGATTAAATATTGCGAAATATTGATATGTTGTGGTATTTTTCTTGTTTCCCCATGTTTCGGGATGCCCCTTGTTGGGATATCTCTTTGGAGATGTAGATTTTGTGTTTTTGTTGTATTCGGATTTTTCGAAACGTCCTCCATACAAAGGAGACTTTGCCGAAATTTTCCAAAAATTTCTGAAGATCGAAAATTTTCCTAAACTAAAATATTATATAGAGAATATAAGATGTTACGGTTAATTTAATAAAAACATAGTGTGTATGCAATTGAATTGAGTGTATAAACCACATATTGACACAATTTACGTCGAATATATTCAGTATATGAGGATTAGAATATAAGTTGTTTACTTTTCCTATAAGAAATTGTGAGGATGCAATTTTGTTAAAGGGGTAAGTCTGTAACAACCCTGTTTTCTTTGTACGTATGATTAAATAAATTGTAAGTGCTAAATTTGAATTGTAACGATTTGCTAATTGCATTAACAGATTAAACTAAACAAACTGTTTGTGATTATAAATAATATTAAGTAATCTTATATTGTACATATATAATTGAATTAGAGGAAAAATGTAATTATTGTATAATACTGAATATTGGATTATGAAATGAATTACGAAGCATGGTGTTAGATGAAGTTACCTGCTATCACCAGATAAATTATCAAATGTGACATGAATTAACTTATAATAGATATAAAATAATTTTAGAATTGTTAAATAATTTTATAAAAATAAACTAATAAGATAGGAGATATTCTATTGAACGTTGAATTAATAAAATAAAAAGGCAAGCATTGGATTGATTAAACTATTAATTGACAAGACTTTAGAGTTTAATAGAGGATGTGCTCATACTGTATCAAAGATCAATTTGAGAACTAGAACTTATAATCAAACACTTGAGAAATCAATTAAAATTAAAGTGAAGTGGACACAAACCAATCTCAGTCTAAAGCCCAAGACATAATACATTTCATTTTGCCTTTCCTTGTAAGCTTCCTGAGTCGGCAAAACTTCAAACAATAACAGAAAGAAAGAAAAACCCATTTATAAGTGTCCATCCCCATCCCTCAAATCATGATAAAAAAAATGTACAATGATGGTTCGAAACCGTAACTCGAGCACAGACGATGGGAGAAACGCGCCGCCCTTGTGGCGCACGGTTCGACAAGCGGTGCTGGGCAAGGAAGTTAGGGCAGCATTCGTGTTTTTTTGGCACAAATCTGGTCGTCCAGTTGAATAACTCGAACAAACGCAATTATACAGGATGGAGAAGTAATCGATGGAGTTTGAGGACGTCAGTAGTTGGATAGCAACGAATGATTTGAGACCGTATTTGGCTGAGAATATTTTTCGGTTCTGAAATCGAAGCGCCAATTTGGTGAGTTTTCCCCTCACTCACATCTATGTTTTTTCCATAATAGTTATATATATATATTCATATCATTATCCGAATTGGGTTTGATTGTTTGGGTGATTGAATTGATTGCGTGTTTGAATTGGTTGTCATGCTATTGATTATGAGTTGGGTTTATGACGATATTGTATTGGTTGGATGTTCGTATGCAGAGGGGATGTTTTTTATTTTATTTTCAAATGATATACTAGTATAAATTATTATTTTGACGATTGATCAATTGTTTAATTTTAAATAAATTGAGAAAGTTTGAATATATATATATATATATATATATATAGAAATAATAAAAATATAATGTTTTAGATTATAAATTATAGTATATACTGAAATTTCAAATATTGATTTGTTATTCAAATTAGTAATAAATTGAATTTAACTATATACAATAATAGCGTTTTAAGTTATGTTATAAAAATTATGTGTATGAAAACTAATATGAGTATGTATATTTTATCAAGTTCATATCTTTTAATTAAACATCTTCATTTAGAAGAATCCTAATTGGTTTTGCTTAACTACTAAATATATTTTACAATTATTTTAAATAAGTCATTTAAAAAGTTCTCATCTTTATGGTAATATGAACAATGTTTGATTTCTGGGCATATTTCATGCCTTAGTATAGTTTCAGGTGTCTTTCCTTAAGTGTTTTCTTGCTTTTCATGATCTAGTTTTAAGCCATGCTTTTTCTGCTATATTTTGGCTTACTTTATTAATGGAGAAGCCTAAATTACCACTAATGCATAATTTGGGTTTTACGTATTTAGTGGTGAGTTCTGACGAGTTTTGGTGAGTTTTAAGCACACATTGCATGATTTTAACTACCTTTCAAATATATATAAATATCGATTTCACTATATTTTTTATGCTAAATGAGTTTTATTATCTTAGTTTGAAAAGTTAAATGGCCTCAATACAATAGCACAAAATTTTTGATGTAAATATTTTGTTTTCATAAACAAAGTAATCATTTCGGGAAATCATTTTATAAACTTATTTTGTCAAAACCAAGTATTTTCTTGTTATAAACCACACTTTTCTACACACTTCGAGATGACATTACAAATATTAAACAATGCCATAAACCTCGTGGTATATGACACTGTGGTATAAGATATTGGTTAATTTCCTATTTCGTTTGATTGAAGTTGTTGAGTTGTGATTTATGATATTTTTGTGATTGAAGGTTTTTTAGTTTTCCAGTGCGGAGTCGAAGAGCGATTAGTAAACCAAGCAGTGAGAACGTGTGGTATGGGACGTACTGTTACAACTGTTCGACTTACTAATTATGAGTTGATGAAGTATATAAACTATTTTTTATGATGAGAAGTCCTGAGCGACTATCTCCTTACCAGTAGTAGATAGTCCTGAGCGGCTATCGAGGTAGTCCTGAGTGACTATCCTATATTAGACCTGAGAGTCTAACTTATGGAGATCTGAGTATCTTCCATTATAGGTGTCAAAATTGTTTAGCATTGGTATATGATATTTCCATTGCACGTGTGGCATTATTGAGTCTCGCCTATGTTGATATGGATCCATATGATCTTTTATGAATTTTCTTATATTTTGATGTGATTTATAAATATGATTCTTGTTTATGATTACATCATGTTATTCTATTTTGATGGCTTGTAAGCTACCATGTGTGTGTGATATCTTGGTGATTTCATAATACGTTAACTCTTGAATGGGATTCACTTGAATAAGCTTATGTTGTCATTTGCATATATGTTCATATATGATAATGCTTCCATAATATTTAACCATGAGGCATGAATCACTAATGTCGATATTTGAGTGAACCTAATGATTAGGCTTATATCTTGGGTGATCTTTCAAGTTTAGAGCACTCAAACATTTTATATTAACTATAATGGTTTAAACATAGACTGATCTGTTTATTATTTATATAATACTTGGTTCAGACCGAGACATTATAGGTGCAGGGACCTTGAGACCGACTTGTATTTATTGGGCTTAGAAGAGTATAATAACTTAGTTTATCATTTATTATCGTGTATTGTATTGATTTATGTATATATTGATGTGTATTAGATAAATGTATATTAAATGTTAAATATTATACATTATATTTATTGATGCGATTGACTCTGTGATCCATGTATTCATGTATATTTTATATTGTTTTATCCAGGAGGCACACATGTAATTGTTTTGTACCGACATTGAGTACATAAGAGTAAGTAATATTTCAAAAATTTTAATACATACCAATGTTAGTCTAAGAGAATTTGCATGTGTGTGCCCCCAAAGCCTCATTCTCTTTATTATCCGACGGTATTACTTAGTTATACGCTTGGATAATATAAGTGTAGAGGTGGGGTGTCTAAATTTTCCTCTCTAATCTATGTTTAGGCAGCATCTCAGAATCTTCATATTTTTATTTAGAATAAGGCTTGGGGGAAGAAGAAATGAAGAATAGTTTGTGTGTAGAAAACAATGAGGTTGCTAGCCTTTATATAGATTACCTAGGATAATCCTTAACCTTTAGATTTTAGGTTTTCAAATCCAATCGTACACCTAATGCTAAGCCAACGAACGTATGTAGTTAAGAAATTGGTCCAAATACAGAGCCAAGAATCTGCCTCTGCATGCAGGTGGGTTGACCCACCTTTACCTGTGTTGACCCTGGGTCAACCTACCTTAGACATGAGTCGACCAGGTCAGGTTGGGCATCCCAGTGACCGTTGCTTTCTGAACGCTGAATTATTTATTTAATATATAATCTGTATATATTTTTGTGCATTCTTCTTAAGTCCATAACTTCTTCATATTTAATCCATTTTACGCAAACCCTGGGTCTATCCGAACCAAAATTTCGTAGTGAACGCAATGGCAAAGTCTTTTTTACCTAATTCTGGATATTTAGTTAAGTAATATTAATTTTATTATCTTCTTTATATGATTACTATGTATTAAAATATGGGGTGTTACATTACCCAAGAAAATTCACTCATCAAGCTACCTATTGGTATATGCCAATCAAGTTGCATCTTTATACATATTTTTGTTTCTTTATGTTACCAAAGTTACACATGATTGGGTGGACCCGGTAATTTGTAACTATCTTTGTTTTACCTTTATGTTTTAATTTTTTTTAATAAAGTTCATTATGTGTTTTTTTTACAAAATTTACTAGGCTGCATTACTTTGAGAGCAGTAAATGGATAGCGCATCTCAAACACTCTGATTCTGATGTAAGGTATGTTTTATATGTCCTGTTATTTTAACTATTATTTTTAACTTGTTATTCATTATACCATGTTCACCCTTTTGTCAATTTTTTTTTTTGAAATTTAAAGTTTCTTAGTATGTTCTACAATCGGGTCACTAGCCTTGTAATGCTATAATCTCCTTAATCCACCTTTTAATCACATCTCGGTTATGTTCCGCAACTCTATTTTTAAAACTAGTTCAGTTTTCAAAACTGATTTGTTGTAGCTAACTCAGTTGTAACAACAACTGAGTTTGCAACAGCAAGTCAATTTCCAATTGTGTTGCACAATTGAGTTGTGCAACTCATTTGGAAACTGAGTTGCTGTTGCAAACTTAGTTGTGAAACTCAGTTGCAAAACTGAGTTTTCACAACTGAGTTGCGCAACTCGGTTTGCAAACTGAGTTTGCGCAACTTGGTTTTGCACTGAGTTGAACATCAACAAATTGTTGTTGGATTTGAAAGATTGGTGTTGATCACGAACGCATGAAAGTGCTAAAGGGATACCCTCGAACGCTCCTTATATATATATATATATATATAAAGAGAGAGAGGCAATGTGACGACTGCCCATAACTCTTGCACTTAACAAGGGAAATACTGCGCTAAAAGATGTGCTAGGCAGCTATGGACGATCATCATGGTAGAAATAACACAAGCAATACCTGTTGTATAACTCACATGCGTAGGGATAAAATATAATATAACATATACAATAGGAAATAGTAGTGAAGCGAAATTGAAAAACAAATTCAAAACTTGCATATCAACAAGAAGGAATATCCATACATCACTGGATTACACACCAACTTTTGGACAAGAAGGCTCACTACAATACCACTCAGAGAAGCATACATCAAACATAACAACAGAAACAACAACTAGTATGTATAAAAGAAAGCAATATGTAAGCCTCCTGCTCGTCGCCGCTTTGCCGCGTCGTCTCATCATGATATATTACATGTCATGTAACACCCTGAATTTTCTGTGACTACTAAAAGAACGAATTAAAGGATACTTAATTGTTAAAATGAGAATTAAGGGAAATGGGTTACGCCATTGCGTTCGTCTCGAAATTCTTCTTGGAATAGAGTCCAAGTTTTCGTAAATCGGACTTCGTATGAGGAAGTTATGGCCCTCAGAAGTTTCAGAAATTTAAATAAATTAAAAACAGTTCAGACTAAAATTCAAAATTCGAATTCAAAAGAAGAAGCGGGCTGGGCAGGATTTTTCCCGCCCCAGGCCAGGTCGACCAGGGGGTCGACCTCCCCTATACAGGTCGACCTAGGGTTCGTCGTACCCCCTCGGGTAGATTTGGAATGTGACGATTCTGACTTGTTGCTGAGTCCTTTCTGATCTGTTGCTGAGTCACAAGGGCATAGGTTGCAATTCTGGATAACTATATCTAGTCTGGACGGTTGTGATTGCTCCCATGATAATCTAACGGCTTTTATTGGTTTAAACTTCTATAAAAGCACGCATAGACTCAAGCCCTAAACCTAAACTAAATTAGTCTCTTAGCCTCCATGCTGCTGCTGGAATAGTTCTTCTTCTTCTTCTTAAAGCTTAGGAATTGCAAGTCAGGATTCTAATACAAACGAAGAACGAATTATTCTCTTCTCTAATCCGTCTTGGTGAGTACAATTTCTTTCACAAAATAATTAATAAATTAATTATGATGAGTTATAATTGGGATTATGAAAACATGTCTGTTGAATCATGTGATGTTACTTAACTTTGTTATCGTCTGTTGGTAAACATATGACAGTTGTGTTAACTTATGTTGGTAGATCTATTTCATATGTCCAATCACATATGTTTAACTTGATTCATTTTATGACATCAGTTCATATGCAAGTTTGGGGTGTAAATCATATGCTAGTTTGTATGTGAATCTTATGCAAGTCTGTATGCGAATTATACACAAGTTTATATGTGAATCAAATATATATGTATACATATGCGAGTTTATATGTAAAACATATGATATTATTTTACATGTTTAAATTCATATGCAAGTTTGTAGGAATCAATATGCAAGTTTAAGTGAAAACTATATTGACATATGCAAGTTTAGGTGAAAACCATATTCACGTATGCAAGTTTAGGTGAAACCCATATTCATATATGCAAGTTCACAATTTCATGTTTAGATCTATATTTAGATCCATGGTAGTTTATGCAAATTTATGTTCTGTATGTTCATTGCCTATACAAGTTATTGGTTATGCAAACTTATGTTATAGTTCTTATTTGCAGTTTAGATCTATTTTATGTGTTATGCAAGTTGTGATGTTTCTTTTCTTTTTATGAGTTAGACTATTTGCGAGTCTAGCATATTTCATATTAAACGTACAAACAGCGTGGGAACAATGGGAAAATATTAAATATACATATTGTGAATTGGCATAAAATGGCTTTAAAGGCATATAATTGATTTGAAATACTAATTGGTATAATTTATATACCTGAAAAGTATGGACATAATTTAGGTGACAAGTATGGACATAGACTAATTTGGAAATTATTGATAAATTTGAATAGGGGTAATTAATTCATATTGGGGTTAAATAATTATGTGTAATAATAAACGTCTAAGACATGAGGTTAGACTCGTTTGTGGTATAAGACTGCCCGGACCCGCCCGACAAATCCAGCAACCACAAATGGTAGTCTAATGTAAGAGGTCGAAGGTATATAAATTAAATGCGTAACAATTGTAAAGACATGAGGTTAGGCTCATTTGCGGTATAAGACTACCCGACCTGCTCGGCAAATCCAACAACCGCAAACGGTAGTCTAATGTGGGAGGTCTTACAAGGTTACGGTTATAATGAATTAAGTAACACTTAACCAAGATAAACATGTGGTGCGACATGGGGGTTAAGTGGGTAACATGGGTGACATGTGAAATTCAATTAGAAACACTTAACCAAGTTGAAACAAGTAAGAAGACATGAATAAGAAGGGGTTAAGTGGAAAATCCTAGTGGGGACCAAACATAGGTGGAAAGCTTGTTCAAGCATGGGGGACCCTTTTCAAACCAGTAACCCATTAAGTATCTTTGTGAGCTCGAGTTAGATCGAGGACGGGACACGCTTATTGGGTTTAATTGTAAGAGGTCAAAACGGGTTAGCGGTGGCAATGCAAGTCCAACGGGGTCATGTGCATGCGTGGACCCGGGCTGGTAGGTAAGACGTTGTTGCAGTGTAGATATAAGCCGTGCATCTTTAGTGGTATCGAGTTGCCACTTTGGGGAGTGATACACCCCACTATGGGACCAACACAGGTTTCTACGAGTTAAGGAGCCGATCGCTTGGGGGTAGTGGGTACAACTAGTGGAGATAGGGGCAGGCGGCACCTATGAAGACAACTAAGGGTACACGAAACTACCCTTATGATTATTATGTAGGCGGGATCAACTTTTGGGGTGACTAGTAACGATGCAGTATAGTAATTATCCTATAGTGACTAGGAGCGCGATTAACGCCAGCATATTCCTCTTGTTTGTTTTGTCGTGCCCATTTGCTTCACAATCATTCCTTGTTTTACCAGTTTATGCCTTATATTAATTACTTTAATAATTATATTGTTAAAGTTATTGGACTCGCCAGACTTTATGTCTGACCCCCTTTGTTTTCGCCTCTTTGCTTCCCCCCCATGTTCTCAGGGTGGGACTAGTGCTAGTGGAGCTTGATTTGGATCTCTTTCTCTCTCTTTTGGAAACGCTTGGATTGCTGAAAGTAAAGTTCAGCTTATCTCTTTTATTGCTACTTATGTTGGGGATTATGCTTTTTTACTTTATGTACTCAGAAAATAATTTGTCAAGATGGATATTAAGTGTACTTGGTTTTATTGTTAGTTTTTGATGTTGTTGTAACCTAACTATTTCTCCGCTGCAATAAAAGTTGTTTTAATATTTCAAGTACCAATATATGTATCTGTCTTGTTATATTCTGTTCTATACACCAATAATACTCTATGAAAGTTAATGCATTCCCTTTGAGAGTGACATTAATGGACGTGGCGTGTTACATGTGGTATAAGAGCTGAAGGTTACAAAGAACAGATAAGGGATTTTGAAAAACTGTTTTTCAAAAGCAATTTTATAAAGAAATACTTTCAAAAACAGGTTTTAAGGAGAGTATTTTCAAGAGAAAAGTTTGTTTTAAAAACATAACCCCCAAGAGCCATATATCTTTCCTTTGATTTTCCGTTTTGAATCTCTTCCTTTTTTCTTTTCAGCATGTCTGGGGTACCCGAGATACCCGAGGGCATACCGATACCAACCTGGTTCAGAAGGTATCTGGAGGCTAGGGCCACCGCCGCAGGCCCAGCAGATGTTCCTCCTCTCCCAGCTGCAGCCGCTCCTCCTCCTCCCCCTCCTCGCATTGATACTTTTTCGAAGATATGCAAAGACTTTCGGGCAATGGGCGGGAAACCTTTTCACGGATCATAGACGTTTGTTGAAGCTCGAAATTGGCTTAAGGAGGTGGAAGATTTGTTTGGTATCTTCGAGATAGAAGATGGAAGGAAGGTCCAATTAGCTGCTTGGTTAATAAAGGATGAAGCCTCGTTTTAGTGGGAGGTCACGAATGGAGAGTGTCCAGTGGAGACATGGATGGATTTCAGGCGTAGGTTCGAGATGAAATTTCTCTCATGAGTAGAAGAGAATTTATACATGGAGAAGTTCTTGGCGTTGAAGCAGGGGAATTTACCAGTAAAGGAGTACATCAACAAGTTCAATCAGTTGGCGAGATTTGGCCTAGACTTCGTGAACACACCTGAAAAGAAGGCCCTGAGATTCGTTAAAGGTTTGAATGAGCCGCTACATGGGTTGGCTATGACCCACATTCCTATGGGGCTACCTTTGAGAAACTTGTTGACATGGTGCTTAAGCATGAAGAGGGGAAAGACGCTAATGCTAATAAGGCACCAGAAAAGAAAAGGGATCAAAAGAAGTCACAACAGCAACCTAAGAAAGGTGGTAAGGATAACAATACCAAAGGAAAGAAAAGGTGCTTTAATTGTGGAACACCAGGCCATCTGAGCAAGGACTGTAGGAAGAAGAAGAAGACTGGTTGTTTCAACTGTGGTGAGGTAGGACATCTGATTAAAGACTGCTCGAGAAGACAAGGGCAAGGGAAGAGGACAGGGTCTACTTCTGGAGGGATGGTTCAGGCTCTCGTGGCACAAGGGCAGGCAAGAGGGCAGGTTCATGCTCTCATGGCACCAGGACAGGAGAGAGTTAGAAACATTTCTGTTGAAAGTTTGTTTTTTCTGTTTGATCATCATGTTCGTACTTTGTTTGATTCTGGCGCTTCACACTCGTTTGTATCTGCTTCGTTAGTTGAAACACTACACCTAAATACTAGTCTAGTTACGGATCCCATGGTAGTCTCAAATCCTATTGGTGGTTCGGCTCATCTTTCAATGATTTTTCGGGATTTGAGAGTGTCTATCTTGGGCATTGGGTTTGAATGCAACGCCTTCGTTCTTGGCTTCACGGGCTATGGGTTGATTCTAGGCATGGATTTGTTATCCAGTAATGGTGCCATCCTCGATTGTGAAAAGAGAGTGGTTAGACTTATGACTCTCCTTGGTAACACTCTCAAAATCTCTTATAATCCCATACATTCTGTTATGCTTAACTACCTAGAATCTCTTGATGCGTCTGTTGAAAACTTGCAG
The DNA here is from genome assembly GCA_030737875.1 of Allium sativum. Classification (NCBI taxonomy): domain Eukaryota; kingdom Viridiplantae; phylum Streptophyta; class Magnoliopsida; order Asparagales; family Amaryllidaceae; genus Allium; species Allium sativum. Next base: position 468,490,500 of record CM060913.1, on the reverse strand, counting down.
TCTGTTAGAGTAGTCCGTGAATACTCAGATGTATTTGAAGAGGTGAAGGGCTTACCTCCGAACTGGGAGATAGACTTCCGCATATACCTTGTTGATAATGCAAAACCCGTAGCTCTACCAGTTAGACACATGGCTCCAAGGGAGAGAAAAGAGCTCAGCAAGCGAGTCAAAGAGTTGCTCGAAAAAGGGTTTATAAGGCGTAGTATTTCTGAATGGGGTGCTCCAGTAGTATTCGCAACCAAAGCGGATGGTTCACTTCGCCTATGCGTGGTTTATAGGGAGCTAAACAAGCTGACCAAGAAAAATAGGCACCCACTTCCAAGAATAGACGACTTGTTTGATCAGCTTGTAAGTGCGCCGGTTTTCTCCCAACTAGATCTGGCTACCGGGTTTCATCAGCTAAGAGTGGCTAAAGACAACATTGATAAGACCGCGTTCAGAACCCCGGATGGTTTCTTCGAATGGCTTGTCATGCCTTTCGGTTTGACAAACGCACCTGCTTACTTCATTGACTTGATGAGCAGGGTGTTCAGGGAGTTCCTTAATAAGTTTGTGGTGGTCTTCATAGACGACATTTTGATTTTCTCGAAGAATGAAGAAGAGCATGCTTTGCATTTAAGGGAAGTCATGGATACTCTTCGTGCACATCAGCTGAAAGCCAAATTCTCCAAATGCCATTTCTGGAGAGAAGAAGTGAGGTTTCTTGGACATGTGGTGTCCAAGGAGGGGATAGCTGTGGACCCCGCAAAAGTAGTTGCGGTGCAAGATTGGAAGGTTCCACGGAATGCAACTGAAGTCCGAAGCTTTCTCGAGCTAGCGGGCTTTTATCGAAAGTTCATTAAAGACTTTGCAAAAATCTCAGCCCCACTCACAAGATTGACAAAGAATAACCTAACTTTCGCTTGGAATTTGGATTGCGATATTGCTTTCCAACGTTTGAAAAGGGCTCTGACAACTGCCCCAGTTCTGACATTGTCTGATGGGAGCAAAATGCTTGCCGTATACACAGACGCATGCGGTACAGGATTGGGCGTTGTCTTGATGCAAGGAGGCAAGGTAGTTTGTTATGGGGGAAGCCAATTGAAGGTACATGAGAAGAACTACCCAACTCATGATTTGGAGCTAGCAACCATTGTTTTCACTTTAAAGCCATGGCATCATTACCTACTAGGAGAAAGGTTTGAATTGTTAATTGACCATAAATCATTAAAGTACCTTTTATCACAGAAAGATCTTAACTTATGACAACAAAGGTGGATGGAATTTCTTGCCTCATATGATTTTGAGATTTCCTATACCCCTGGCAAGGGCAATGTGGTATCAGACGCCTTGAGTAGAAAGAAGCTGACCTTGAGTCCTCTCTTTGTAGAAAGGCAAAGCTTGGCGTACATAGCAAACTTTAACTTTAGACCCTCCTATGAAATTGTACCTGGTCTACTCGCATCGCTAGAGGTGCAGCCTATTCTTTTGGACTCAACAGGAACCGCGCAACGAGAAGACCCTTAGCTAATTGATATGATGGATAAGCTAGTTAGGGTGAGACTTCTAGTCACCTCAATGGATACTCCATCGATGATAAGGGTTGTTTAAGATGGGATGGAAGGCTATGCGTCCCACAAGTAAGGGATTTAGTGAAGACGGTTCTCGAAGAAGCACACCATTCTAAGCTGACCATACACCCAGGCGGAGACAAGATATATAAAGATATAAAAAGGGTTTTCTTTTGGAATGGCATGAAGAGGGATGTAGCTGAGTATGTCGATAAGTGCTTGATATGCCAGCGAGTCAAAGCGGAGCAGAAGAAGCCTAGTGGTCTACTTCATCCTCTAGAGGTCCCACAGTGGAAGTGGGATAGCATTTCGATGGACTTTGTTACTGGGATGCCTAGGTCAAGAAGGGGCAATACCAGTATTTGGGTAATAGTGGACAGGCTCACTAAAAGCGCTCACTTTATACTTGTTAAGAGTAGAAGGACTGCCTAGTCCCTAACATCCGTTTATCTTAAAGAGATAGTTCGACTCCATGGGAAACCCTCCAGCATAGTGAGTGATCGAGATCCTATCTTTATGAGCGAGTTTTGGAAGAGTTTGCAAGAGGCTGTAGGCACACAATTATGCATAAGCACGGCTTATCACCCCCAAACCGATGGTCAGACGGAAAGGGTGAACAGAGTATTGGAAGTCCTCTTGAGATTGTGCATTCTTGACTTTGGAGGGACATAGGAGGATCATCTTCCTTTGGTGGAATTCACTTACAACAATAGCTACCAAGCCACCATAGGCATGGCGCCCTTCGAAGCTTTATATGGAAGATCATGCCGATCACCAACTTGTTGGTGGGAGTCTACAGACAAGCTCGTACTTGGGCCAGACATGATTAGAGAAATCTCAGAAAAGGAGGACTTGATAAGAAGACGAATGAAGGCTGCATAAGATAGAAAGACGTCCTACACAGACAAAAGAAGGACTGACCTTGAGCTTGAGGTTGGAGATAGGGTGTTCCTTAAAGTATCTCCTTTGAGGAATGTCATTCACTTTGGGTCCGTAGGAAAGCTAGCACCAAGATTTGTAGGACCATTTCCTATCACTGAAAGGATTGGGACGATGGCTTACAGAGTAGAGCTACCCGAAATTCTGGCTGGAGTTCATGATGTTTTTCATGTTTCTCAACTACGAAAGTGCTTACATGAGTCTGCGGAAGTTGTGGAGCCAAGTATACTAGAGGAAGTAGAAGTGGAACGAGAAGCGACTGTGAGAAGAATTCCTTCTCGTATCTTGGGTACGGTAGTCAAAAAGCTACGCAACCGTGAAGTCAAGCTTGTTAAAGTTCAATGGAGTGACGCCGAGGAAGACGCAACTTGGGAAACTGAGGGAAAAATACGCGCAGCCTACCCTTTTCTTTTTGAGGGTACCTCCTTGATCTCTTTTTCTATAAGTTTATTCATGCTTATATCTAGTTTTAAGTATATCTTCTTGGTCCTATTCTTTATCCTTAGGTAGAAACCAATGGATGTAAACATGTATTTGAAACATGTATGATTGATGGTTGCGAGTGGTTGCAAGTGGTTGCTCGTGGATGCATGTACAACACATTAGGAACTAAAACGGCTCAATCACTTTCATATTTCATATAAATATGTGTGCATATTTAAATTAATGGGTGTATAATGGTTGTGTTATTATATGGATGCTTCATTTTGATGAATGGTTGTGCACACATGTAGAAATAATTGTATCGTTAGGATTCTCTCGCATACATAATGGACGCATGGCACTATCATGATTTACATCAAGAAGGTCAACTGAATCAGTAGACCGCCTGATTTTGCATTGGATAAGGAACATATACACACACTTTATGCATATGTTTATACAGCATTAGAAATCTTGTAAGGACAATGGATGCCTATGGTTGATAGTTGAGTAGATGGATGATTGGATGGTAGGATATACCTTCTACTTGACTTGAAGATTTCGGGGATGAAATCCTTTAAGGAGGGGAGAATGTAACACCCTGAATTTTCTATGACTACTAAAAGAACAAATTAAAGAATACTTAATTGTTAAAGTGAGAATTAATTGGAATAGAGTCCAAGTTTTCGTAATTCGGACTTCGTATGAGGAAGTTATGGCCCTCAGAAGTTTTAGAAATTTAAATAAATTAAAAATAGTTTAGATTGAAATTCAAAATTCGAATTCAAAAGAAGAAGCGGGTTGGGTGGGATTTTTCCCGCCCCAGGCCAAGTCGACCAGGGGGTCGACCTCCCCTATACAGGTCGACCTGAGGGTCGACCTGGGGGTCGACCTACCCCCTCGGGCAGATATGGACTGTGACGACTCTGACTTGTTGCTTAGTCCTTTCTGACCTGTTGCTGAGTCACTAGGGCATAGGTGGAAATTCAGGATAACTCTATCTAATCTAGACGGTTGTGATTGCTCCTATGATAATCTAACGGCTTATATTGATTTAAACTTCTATAAAATCATGCATAGACTCAAGCTCTAAACCTAAACTAAATTAGTCTCTTAGCCTCCATGCTGCTGCTGGAATAGTTCTTCTTCTTAAAGCTTAGGAATTGCAAGTCAGGATTCTAATACAAATGACAAACGAATTATTTTCTTCTCTAATCTGTCTTTGCGAGTACAATTTCTTTCACAAAATAATTAATAAATTAATTATGATGAGTTATAATTGGGATTATGAGAACAAGTCTGTTGAATCATGGATGTTACTTAACTTTGTTATCATCTGTTGGTGAACATATGACAGTTGTGTTAACTTATGTTGGAAGATCTATTTCATATGTCCAATCACATATGTTTAACTTGATTCATTTTATGACATCAATTTATATGCAAGTTTGGGATGTAAATCATATGCCAGTTTGCATGTGAATCTTATGCAAGTCTATATGCGAATTATACACATGTTTATATGTGAATCAAGTATATATGTATACATATGCGAGTTTATATGTAAAACATATGATATTAGTTTACATGTTTAAATTCATATGCAAGTTTGTAGGAGTCCATATGCAAGTTTAAGTGAAAACTATATTCACATATGCAAGTTTAGGTGATAACCATATTCACATATGCAAGTTTAGGTGAAACCCATATTCATATATGCAAGTTCACAATTTCATGTTTAGATCTATATTTAGATCCACGATAGTTTATGCAAATTTATGTTCTGTATGTTCATTGCCTATGCAAACTTATGTTATAGTTCTTATTCGCAAGTTAGATCTATTTTATGTGTTACGCAAGTTGTGATGTTTCTTTTCTTTTTATGAGTTGGACTATTTGCGAGTCTAGCATATTTCATATTAAACGTACGAACAGCGTGGGAACAATGGGATAATATTAAATATACATATTGTGAATTGGCATAAAATGGCTTTAAAGGCATATAATTGATTTGAGACACTAATTGGTATAATTTATATACCTGAAAAGTATGGACATAATTTAGGTGACAATTATGGACATAGACTAATTTGGAAATTATTGACAAATTTGAATTGGGATAATTAATTCATATTGGGTTGAAATAATTATGTGTAATAATAAACGCCTAAGACACGAGGTTAGACTCGTTTGTGGTATAAGACTGCCTGGACCCGCCCGACAAATCTAGCAACCACAAACGGTAGTCTAATGTGAGAGGTCGAAGGCATAAATTAAATGCGTAACATTCATAAAGACATGAGGTTAGGCTCGTTTGCGGTATAAGACTGCCCGGACCCGCCCGGCAAATCCAGCAACCGCAAAAGGTAGTCTAATGTGGAAGGTCTTACAAGGTTATGGTTATAATGAATTAAGTAACACTTAACCAAGATAAACATGTGGTGGGACATGGGGGTTAAGTAGGTAACATGGGTGACATATGAAACACGATTAGAAACACTTAACCAAGTTGAAACATGTAAGAAGACATGAATAAGAAGGGGTTAAGTGGGAAATCCTAGTGGGGACCAAACATAGGTGGAAAGATTGTGTCAAGAATGGGTGACCCGTTTCAAACCAGTAACCCATTAAGTATCTTTGTGATCTCGAGTTAGATCGAGGACGGGACACACTTACTGGGTTTGATTGTAAGAGGTCAAAACGGGTTAGCAGTGGCAACGCAAGTCCAACGGGGTCATGTGCGTGCGTGGGCCTGGGCTGGTTGGTAAGACGTTGTTGCATCGTGTAGATATAAGCCGTGCATCTTTAGTGGTATCGGGTTGCCACTTTGGGGAGTGATACACCCCATTATGGGACCAACACAGGTATCTATGAGTTAGGGTGTCGATCACATGGGGGTAGTGGGTACAACTAGTGGAGATAGGGGCAGCGGCACCTATGAAGACAACTAGGGGTACACGAAACTACCAATATGATTATTATGTAGGCGGGATCAACTTTTGGGGTGACTAGTAATGGTGCAGTATAGTAATTATCCTATAGTGACTAGGAGCGCGATTAATGCCATCATATTCCTCTTGTTTTTTTTGTCTTGCCTATTTGCTTCACAGTCATTCCTTGTTTTACCAGTTTATGCCTTATCCTAATCACTTTAATAATTATATTGTTAAAGTTATTGGACTCGCCAGACTTTATGTCTGACCCCCTTTGTTTTCGCCTCTTTTCTTCCTTTCCTTCCCCCCAGGTTCTCAGGGTGGGACTAGTGCTAGTGGAGCTTGATTTGGATCTCTTTCTCTCTCTTTTGGAAAAGCTTGGATTGCTGAAAGTAAAGTTCAACTTATCTCTTTTATGGCTACTTATGTTGGCGATTATGCTTTTTTACTTTATGTACTCAGAAAATAATTTGTCAAGATGGATATTAAGTGTACTTGGTTTTATTGTTGGTTTTTGATGTTGTTGTAACCTAACTATTTCTCCGCTGCAATAAAAGTTATTTTAATTTTTCAAGTACCAATATATGTATCTGTCTTGTTATATTCTGTCCTATACACCAATAATACTCCATGAAAGTTAATGCATTCCCTTTTAGAGTGACATTAATGGACATGGCGTGTTACATGTCACCTGCTATCTAGTCTGCCCATCCACAACACAATGGATGAACAACCCAAGGTAATAAGAGGAAACATAAAATCTTGAGTCAGACAACAGTCTTAATGAGAGATAAAACAACTATCTAACATCATCAATAAAGCATATGAGAAATAGGTAAATCAACCAACTAATCTACCGACATCTACAGAAAAGGAACTCAAACCCATCTTCCTCACATCTGACAGTAATAGCCTTTACAACAATAAGAAAGAAAACATAGCAGGCATAGCAACCAGTTATCTAGCGTAGACCATCCTAATCAAGATCAACATCCCCAAAGCACCATCCCCGAAGGCCTAAACCAACCTCAGACAAGCACCCAAGATATGCCTCCTTCGATGTCGAAAAATCTACACAAGACGATACAAGAAAAGCATTCATCATCCAAGACGCTGGCTACCACTGCCTACCCTGCCTTGAAACCATCGTTAACCGTATGACTGACCAATAACATGCCATCCATTAAGGGCTAGTGGTAACCCTAGTTCTAACTAAACTCCATACGCCATCGTGACTCGTATGTTTGTCTTATTCATGAAGACAACTGGGCTATCATGACTGCCCAGGGTACACGATCTTTATCGAATCATATCCCAATAGGCGTCCCCATGATACCCCTTCTTTGAGTACACTAGAACCACCGACTAACGATAGTCCCTCGGCCTTCAAAACTCTAGCCGTCATACTGACGACTATCCATAAGCTCAAATCACCTTGAGCAACCATTATCCACAAGCTCAAACACCCATGAGTCGTCTTCACATTCGTTGCATTCCGATGATAAACAAACACTTCAAACATTCCTCCTTGAATTTACGTTGAATCTACATCTAGCACTGAGTCAAAAATAAACTCCGCTTGATCATATATTTGATGGATCATTCACCGATTCATCACTGTAGGTCCATAAACGACCTGCATGTCCATCATTGTTGTCCATCACTATAGGTCCATCACTACTGGTCCATCACTACAGGTCCATCATTGCAAGTCCATAACTCCAGGTCCATCACTGCAGATCCATCATACCTTCCGGTCCATCAAACCTTCTGGTCTATCCAATCCATCAGAACTTCTGGTCCATCTAGTCCATCAAACCTTCCAATCCGTACGATCTAACACCATACGAAGAATATCTATGCAATCAACTCATTCAAATCAACCAGTTTCACTCAAGAAATCAATAATCATATAAAATTCACCAAATCATGATAAAATCATGAATATATCAATAAATGGATCTAACTTGCTTAAACACATGAATATAACTATTATAATCTTACTAATTTAGATCCTATGGTGATTTGAATTCAAAATATAATTACATCGATTAGATATAGGTTCTTAAAATGATGAAATTAAGATCGAACAACCTATATACTTGATTGAATCCATGTGAGAGATGCTTATCACTCACCAAGTCCACAAAATGACTTGAAAACGATGAAACTCTAATCCGGACAACGAAGAACTACCACTGAATTAATCACTTTGATAGAATCTACCTTTCTTTGATGTTGATCTCCAATCCTCTAATCTAGACCTATGAAACTAATGGAGTGGAGAGGTATTTGATTGGAGAAGGGTGAATCACAAACCCAACCAAATAGAGAAATAAAGAAACTAAACAATTCTCCTTGCCTCTACCCTTCTATTTATAGCTCTCTAACCAACCCACTAATGGCCACACTAAATCAGCTCACTAACGACTAGTTAGCATGTCTAGAAATTGTATAGCACTAAAATAGCGATTCCTCCCAAACCGCTGAACCAAATATTTAATGCGTCCACTCTACAAAATTGGAAACATCATTTCTTTTCCAATGAAATTGGTCTCAGCACCTGATTTGATTCAAGTCAAAAATTATTCCCTATACAAAAATGACAGGGGAAAAAAGGTCATAAATAAAATTGATAAAAATTATGGACATGTCACACATCCACTTAAACAACATATCAAAATATGAGAATGACCTTGCCCTCAGGGAATTTAAAAAATATATTTTACGACCCTCCGATACGTAAAATGCGGGTCGTTACATTCTCGTCCCCCCCTTTAGGAATTTTGCTCTTGAAATTCAAAGCAAACACAAGCAACCAGAAACAATTCTGCATGCCTAACATCCACGAGCAACCAATTTACCATTCAAACTAGCATCCATCAAGCCATGCACTCTAGCCTTAACCTAGCATGCGGGTAGCAACAATAGAACAAGCTACAATGATGTAAGGGTGATATGATATTAATGGGTCATACCAACAAAGAGTTATGGATTAATCGTCTTCATTCACTCTTCCGTTTTCCATGTACAATCGTCATCATCCTCACTCCATTGTACCTTGATTAGCTTAACCATCTTCCTCCTAAGTTGTTTCGTGTCATTTCCCACCTCGCGAAGCGACGTACGAGGTTTCGAAACAACGGACTCGACTTCTCGATCTTTGTTTTGATCCAGAGATATCACCACATTTGAATCGTGCACACACTTTCGTAGAAAAGATATATGAAAAACATTGTGCACATTCGACATCTTCTCATGTAAATCCAATCTATATGTGAGCTTTCCAATCTGCTCGACTATCGGAAACGGTTCAACGAATATTTGGGCTAACTTTCCCTTATTCTCGAACCTTACAAAATTCTTCAAAGGAGAAATCTTCACAAAAACCATATCACCGACATTGAACTCTAATCCTTTCTACGCTTATCGGCATAGCTTTTCTAATAATCTTGGGCTACCTTCATTCGTTGCCGAAAGATCTCGGTAGAATCCGAAGTTTCTCTTATCATCTCTGGCCTAAGTATCAACTTGTCTCCAGTTTCTAACCAAAATGCCGGAGAATTACACGGTCTACCATATTACGCCTCGTATGGTGCCATCCCAATGCTCGACTAGTAACTGTTATTATATGCAAACTCAACTAAATGTAGATGATATTCCCGCGATCCCCCGAAATTCAATACACAAGCTCTAAGGAGATCTTCCAAAACTCGGTTAACACCCTCCGTTTGACCATCAGTCTGTGGATGATAGGTCGTACTCAAACATAACTCGGCTCCCCTATTCTCTTGCAAACTCTTCAAATCCAATCGTGAATGATGGATCTTGATCACTCACTATGCTCTTTGGGATACCATGGAATCTAACTATCCATTTTATATATTAGCTTCGATGCTGTCCTAATTGATTTGACAGGAATAAACCTTGCACTTTTGGTCAAGCGATCCACGATGACCTAGAGTCCTTCATTTCCTGCCCTGGTTCTAGGTAATCCATCGGTACTTGCTCCCATTTCCACGTAGGAACTTCCAATGGCTGAAGCAACCCACTTGACTTCTTCTGTTCAGCTTTCACCAACCGACAGTTCATATACTTGGAAATGAAATTTCCATCATCCCTCGTCATCCCATCCCATTAGTAAGATCGCTTCATGTCCTGAAACATCTTATTACCACCAGGATGAATCATTGACTTTGAGTGATGACATTCCCTCAGAATCTCATATCTCAATCCATCGATATCTGTAACAACTAGTCATCCTTTTCTATGAAGCCGACCTTTTGATCGACTTTGAATTCCTTATCCTTTTCTGGTTCAGCTCTCAATTGATGTTTTTGAAAAATTTCCAAAACAACTCACAAGTGCGTCTTATGCTCTTCCTCATCCCAAGAGTAAACCCGAATATCTTTCACGAACACAATCAAGAACCTATTCAACTAACACTAAAAACTCTATTTATAGGATCCACGAAATATTCTGTGCATTGGTCAATCCAAGAGGCATCACTGGTCACTCAAAGAGACCGAATGGTTGCTGTCTTTGGCACATTATCCTTTTCTAGTCTCAACTGGTGTTTACCAAATTCATCTGAGAAAACATCTTAGCTTTGTGAAGATGATCAAACAAGTCATCTGTCCTTGCCAACAGATACTTTTTCTTTTTGGTCACCTTGTTCAGCTCACGATAATCCACACACGATCTTACAGATCCATCAGCCTTGGTTGCAAACACAACTGGTGCACCCCATTCGGACACACTTCTACAAATGAATCCTTTTCCCGAAGGTCACGAACTTGAACCTCTAACTCTCGCTATTCTCTAGGCGCCATCTGCCTAAGGGGTATAACAATAAGTCTAGAACCTTTGACCAAATCAATCCTAAACTAAATCTCGCGATGCGGCTGCAAACCTTTGACCTCTTCGAAGACATCATCAAACTCACCCATGATTGGCACAGATAACAAGTCTTCTCCTGGAATCATAAGAGAATATAAAAGCTTACGAAGACATCATCTTCTGGCTTACATCGGATCACAACCTTTCTCCCTTCCATGTTCCCGACTATCACCTCGAGCTTCTCGCAATCCACTTTAGCCGCATACCTCTTGAGCCAATCCATATCCAAAATGATCCCAAACCCAGCGAAGTTCGAAACAAAGCAATCACACACAAAGGAGCAACAATAACTAAATAAACTAGACCATGACAAGATATAGAAAGATTAGATGAGCCCCTTACTGGATTAGTCATAGTTTAAAGTCTATCAACAAGTTTGGGTTCTAAAGCCAATAGGCATAAAACTTATTAAGTAAAAGGAAACGAAGCCCTAATATCAAACAATACCCAAACCAAACACTTCTAGTATAAAGCATACTTAAAACAACAACACACTCGCCTAATTCTTATTAGGAATACAATAGGAAATCAGAATAGCTTCTATAACACATGCTTCCATCAGTTGCTTATTCTCCAGAAAATCTGAACAATCCTTCTTCTCATGCCCAGGCTCGCCACAATTATAACACTTCATCTCGGCTTTCGGATTCTTACAATCCGTGGAATAATAGCCATTCTGTTGACAGTTAAAGCAGATGACATCCTTTCTTGGTTTCTTCTTTTGGCCTTCATTCCCTTTCTGTTGTCTTTTCTTTTCCCGATTCAACTTCTTTGTAGCATTAGTGCAAGTAAAAGTCTCTTCAAGAGGTTCATTCCTTCATCTAAAAGGCTCATCCCGAGTATCACTTATCTTTTTTTCTTGCTCCGTAACCCGACGTCGAAGTTTCTTCAAAGTTATACTTCTCCTCAATTCATCCTCTTCATCCATAGGAGAATAATCACTTAGTCGCAAAGCCGAACCATCCCTAGATACCTGCATAAGAACACCAACATCAACCGTGGTTGCCTATGGAGCGGGTACCCTCCTCATGATCGATGCCACCATGGCCTCGAACAGAGCTAGGTAATCGGGTTGATATCCTACTGATCCCTCTCCAGGATCGGTCTCCTCCTTAGCAGTATGTCTCCAAGATCGACGACTCATTCTAAATCTGAAAATAGAATGATTAGTCCACACACATGAGAAAAATTGCAATGGAGTTCAAGCGCTACTATACTATACTATACATAATATAGTATGTATCCATCAGAAAATACAAATATGTCTCACATACATCATTACGTCCACGAACTTTGGCTAATATCGATTAACCAGAGCTCTGATACCAAATGTGACGACCACCCATAACTCCTACACTTAATAAGGGAAATACTGCATTGAAAGATGTGCTAGGTAGCTATGGACGATTATCAGGGTAGAAATGACACAAGCGGAACATGTCGCATAACTCACAGTCGTAGGGATAAATATAATAGAACACGTACAACATGTAATAGCAGTGAAACACAATTGTACTGAATTTAAAACTTTCATATCAACAAGAAAGAATATTCATACATCATTGGATTACACACCAACTTTTGTACAAGAAGCCTCACTACAATGTCACTTAGAGAAGCATACATCAAACATAATAAGGAAACAACAACTAGTATGTATAGAAGAAAGTAATACGTAAGCCTCCTACTCGTCGTTGCTCTGCAGCATTGTCTCATCAAGATCTATCACCTGTCACCTGCTACCTAGTCTACCACAATGGATGACCAACCCAAGGTAATAAGAGGAACCATAAAATCTTAATTCAGACAATAGTCTTAGTGAGCGATAAAACAACTTTCTAACATCATCAATAAAGTACATGAGAAATAGGTATATCAACCAACTAATATACCAACATCAATAGAGAAGGAACTCAAACCCGTCTTCCCCACATCTGACAATGATAGCTTTTACAACAATCATCTTGCGTAGACCATCCTAATCGAAATCAACAACCCTAAGCACAAACCCCGAAGGCCTAAACCAACATCAGACAAGCACCTAAGAGATGTCTTCTTAGATGTTGAACAATCTACATAAGACGATGCAAGCAAAGCAACCATCATCCATGACTCTGGCTACCACTGTCTATCCTGTCTTGAAACCATCGTTAATCGTATGATCGTCCACTAACATGTCATCTGTCAAGAACTAATGGTAACCCCGGTTCTAGCTAAACTCCATATGCCATCATGATTCATATGTTTGTCTTACTCATGAAGACAACTAGGCCCATCTGATTGCCCATGGTACGCGATCTCATCGAATCAGATCCTAATGTGCATTCACATGATACCCCTTCTTGAAGTCTGCTAGAATATCTGACCAGCGATTATCCCTTAGCCTTCATAACTCTAGTAGTCATCACTGGCGACTATCCATAAGTTCAAATCACCTTGAGCAACCATTATCCACGAGCTCAAACACCCTTGAGTCATCTTCACATTCATTGCATTTCGAATATCAATGAATACCTCACAACACTTCAAACGTTCCTCCTTGAATTCACGTCAAAGATACATCCAACACCGAACCAAAAATAAACTCCGCTTGATCATATATTTGATGGATCATTCACCGGTCCATCGCTGCAGGTCCATCACTGCAGGGCTATCACTGCAGGTCCATCATACCTTTCGGACCATCAAACCTTCCAGTCCATCCAGTCCATCAAACCTTTTGGTCCATCAAACCTTCCAGTCCATATGATCTAAGACCTTACAAAGAATATATATACAATCAACTCACCCAAATCGACAATTTCACTAAAATAATCAATAATCATCATACAATCATTTAAAATTCATCAAATCATGATAAAATTTTGAACAAATGAATAAATGGTTCTAACTTGCATAAACAAATGATTTTAACCATTATAATCATACTAATTTAGATCCTATGGTGATTTGAATTCAAAATATACTTACATCTAGGTGAAAACAATTTGAAATGATGAAATTAAGATCAAATAACCCATATGCTTGATTGAATCCACGTGAGATATGCTTATCACTCACCAAATCCACAAAATGGCTTCAAAAAGATGAATCTCTGATCTAGACAGGGAAGAGTAGCGAAGAACGACCTCCGAATCAGTCACTTTGATGCGATTTACCCTTCTTTGATGTTGATCTTCAATCTTCTAAACTAGATCTATGAAATTAATGGAGTGGAGAGGTATTTGATTGGAGTAGGGAAAATCACAAACCCTAACCAAATAGAGAAAAGAAGTAACTAAACAATTCTCCTTGCCTCTACCTTCCTATTTATCGCCCTTTAACCAACCCACTAATGGGCCATATGAAATCAGCCCACAAATGACTAGTTAGCCTATCCAAAAATTATGTTGCACTAAAATAGATATTGCTTCCAAACCGCTAAACCAAATCTTTAATGTGACCACCCTACGATTGGAAACATCATTTCCTTTCCAATGAAATTAATCTCAGCACCTGATTTGATTCCAATCAAAAGTTATGCCTTGTACAAAACTGATAGGAGAAAAATGGTCACAAATAAAATTGATAAAAATTATGGACATGTCACAAATCCCCATAAATAACATATCAAAATATGAGAATGACCTGACCCTCAGGGAATTAAATAAAAATATTTTATGATCCTTCGATACGTAAAATGCGGGTAGTTAGAGGCAGGTTCAATGGCACCTCAAAAATGGAGCACCCCAATAGCCTCCTTATATTCCACCTCTCTTTTACACTATCTCTCCCTCCACTCATTCTCTCTTCATTCACTTTCTTATTTTAATATAAGTAAGAGGTGGAAATCAGTTGGGCTATTGAGGTGCTCCATTTTTAGGATGCCATTGAATGCTCGCTCTGTGTGTGTGTGTGTGTGTGTGTACATATATATATACGCACACACACGTTAATTGTACGTCCAGATTTCCTAAATCAAGGAATCAGATTTGTATTACCTTGCATAAATAGTTCTAGATTATTCAAGTCGTATATACCATTAATAAACATTAAAGGAAAACAACTATATTTAACATATCCAAATGTTCTCACATAGACATTTATAACTAATTCAGAATAATATACAACAATAACTTGTGATATTACAGCTGGAAAAAGTTGTTTTTCAAATTTAGAGTGATTCAAATTATTTTGCAAAAAAATTAATGATTTCAAAATTTAGATTTATCTTTCTAAACTAAAAGAACTACATAAGTCAGCCTTTTAACATTCAGTAATTAAAAAAGGTACTAAATCAAATCCAAATCTTTACTAATTCTTTTTTATTTTTCCAATGAAATCAATAATGGGTGATTCTGATACCATTTATTAGAATTCCTGTATAATTTATGATTGACAAATCATGAAATCTCATATTTAAATAGATTACCCATATAGATATAATTGGGAAGAAATTAGAGAAAGTAAACGAATTAACAGAAGTCATACTTGAATCCATAGATGTTTACAAAAAGAAGATTAACCTAGTTGTTAACAATATTTTTTGTCAACACCCGAACAATTTTTGACAATGCACGTATATGAAAACTTAATGGTTGATGTATCTAAAGGACGTTTAAGAGCAACTTGACCTCAACATACTAAACGGATTCCACCATTAAGTTGAGGTCTTGGTTACTCTTCCCTCAACGGGTGAGTATTACGCTTACGAGACTACAAGGCCAATAATGGCCTTGGAAGAAGGGTGTTGTGGGTTATAGGAGGCTGAAACCATTATGCAACAATTACCCTTAGATCCAGGATAAAATAACATACACTGTGTTGAGAAGAAAACAGGCTAATGTTTCACAACAACCAGGTTATTAACATGTCATAACACTTAACGACTTAGGTAACACTTCCACATTGAACCGGTCTAGAGAAGACCTTGGTTTTGTTAGTTATCAAGTTATAAGCTTACAATAAGCTTCCTTCCCGGGTTGTGTTTCACTAGGCTCACTATGAAAGTAATAAGTCATATACTGGATGATCGAAAGAGGAGATTCGTTGGTTTTACCCAAAGCCTTTCCTCTTCCAAAACGGATGTGATTAACCTTTCCATGAGAAGGGTTGACGTTAACTCCCTGTTTAATTATGATAAACACAATATGATCATTGAATCGAGAAATATCTAAGTTATGGACTTCTCCTTTTATTTATTTCAGATATATTACAAAGATTATAGAAATCCCCAAATCGATCTTGAAATTAGGGTTTGCCCATGAAGAAGTGAGTACAAGGTTGAAGAATGAGAATTTGGTCCCCCAAAATGTGACCCCTGGGGTCTTATTTATAGACAATTCGGGACCCCTTTTGTCGTTGGGTTAGCAGTAGTCTCTTTCGGATGCAGCAGCTTGGTGTCATTCGCCCTTTATTTTTCGGTTCCGGAAGCTTTTTCTCTCGGTCGTTCTTTTGGCCTTGTTAATAGAGGTAACAGAGCCTTTAGTGTGTCGGTCTTGGTTCTCGGAAGGCCGGTCTCGGTCTTTGGAGATTTCCTTTGATGTTGCTTCCATCTTTCATATAGATATCAAGCCTGTTTGTAGGGATAACTTTGGGGAAGGCTTTCGGCCTTTGGTCATAAGCTCCTAGTTTTGTCTTCAAGTCTTCATGGTATTAGTTTTCGTGCTCCCACTTCCCATGTTTCGAGAACGGTCACCCCTTTCGGTATCGACACTAATCAAGTTAGTGTGGATAGCCCTTTTTCCTAGAAGCTTTGGTTTGCTCTTGGTAGATCTTTGGAGTGGGTTTCGGTTTTCCAGAAGGATGCTTTCAGTTCATTGCTTATTGATTTCTGAAGTTGCCTCTCGGTAATCAACAAGCTTCTGTCTCGATAGCTGGATTTTGAAAGGTTCCCCTTATGCTTTCATCTTCTTTTGTATCGACATTAAGCAAGTTAATACTGATAGGCCTTTCGTCTCCTTTAGCTTGGCTTTATGCTTTTTGTCATTCTGTTGGTTTGCGGTTCTGGTGGTTTGCCTTTCGGGATCAAATTTATGTTAGCTTCCTTTTGTTTCAGAACCACTTTGTTGGTTTCCTTCCTTCATATTGAGTCCAATTTATCTTGTTTTATAAAGGTGTCGATTTCTTGTTGTCCTAAATTGCTCTTTTATGATTTCTGTCTTAAGACCGGTGCCGGGTCCATGCTTTCGGATCATTCTTTTATGCTTGTGACGGTTCAATACCCCTTCACCGATAGCCTGTTTTGATGTTGAATTTTTGGTAGTAACATTTTCCCCCTAATGAAGGGGTGTCTCTGACTTTTCAAGTCAGTCCTTCCTTCTTCATCTTGTGTCATCATTGCCTAAATTCTTACCTGCACTTTCCCAGCATAAATTTCAGCGACTAATACTTTGAGTTAGTCTTTTAGCCTTTACATAGTTTCTGCATTTATTTCATTCGTACCATGTTAGGCATTGTTCGGGACTAATCCCAATAGCATATTAAGCTTGCAGCTAAAGTTCCTCAATTATTAATACTTTATATTTTGCTGGAAAAATAACGAATAAGGTCTAAAAGAACTTCCTAGTCGCAAAATGCGGATAGACTTCATCCTTATTGCCGGATTCCGGATGTTTTCAATAGAAGCCTCTCTAGGATTAAAAGAACACCTGAATCGAACCAGATTAAGGTATTAAAGATCGAAGGCCAGAAGTCTGCCTTCTGGTATAATTAGAAGTCCTAGGCTAACCCAGATTCGGTTATTATGATTGAAGACTAGAAACCCTTTTCTGGTAATGATAGAAGTCCTAAACCAACCCAGATTCAGGTATTAAGATTGAAGACCAGAAATCTTTTTTTGGTAATAATAGAAGTCCTGAACCAACCCAAATTCATATATTAAGATAGAAGTCCAGAAATCCTTTTTTGGTAACGATAGAACTCCTGAACCAACCCAGATTCAGGTATTGAGACTGAAGACCAGAAATCCTTTTTGGTAACGGTAGAAGTCCTGAACGAACCCATATTCAGGTATTAAGATTGAAGAACAGAAATCCTTTTCTGTTAATAATAGAAGTCCTGAACCAACCCAAATTTAGGTATTAAGATTGAAGACTAGAAATCCTTTTCTGGTAATAATAGAAGTCCTGAACCAACCCAGATTCAGGTATTAAGATGGAAGACCAGAAATCCTTTTCTGGTAATAATAGAAGTCCTGAACCAACCTAGATTCATATATTAAGATTGAAGTCGAAAAATCCACTTCTTGTATTAATTTGTAAAGTGGAGGTTATACAAGCTTTATAGGCCATTCTCTGGGCTGTTGATGGTTAAGGCAAGGGATGCACGTGCCTTGTGAGGCACATTCTGGACTATTGGTTGTCGAAGCATAGGATGGACGTACTTCGCGAGCCACTCTTTGGGATTTTGCTTGTTGAAGCAAAGGATGGACGTGCTTCATGAGCCACTCTCTGGGCTTTTGATTATTGAAGCAGAGGATTGACGTGCTTCATGAGCTACTCTATGGGTTTTTGATTATTGAAGCATAGGATAGACATGCTTCATGAGACACTCTATGGGCTTTTGATTATTGAAGCAGAGGATGGATGTGCTTCATGAGCCACTCTCTGTTATTTTTCTCCCTTTCACGGGAGGAGACATAATGTAATACCCCACCTCCACTAGGGTCACTCACAAAGAGAATGCACTAGTTTTGGTGGAGTATTATCTAGGTAAACATACACAGAGATATCACAAGGCAGAACATAAATAAAGCAGCGGTAGAAATTAAAAACCAAATTTTTATTACTTTAAAGAAAAGAGTCAAAACCCCATATATCCAAGGTACAAATTATTCCATTACATCAAGTTCCAAATAAAGAAGCATAAACTTAAGATAACAAAAGTAAATTATTCCCCATAAATAGCATAGCTCAAGACCAAACCGTACATGAGCTGTCAGAAAGCAAGCTAAATCAAAGCTAAGAGCTAGTGTTTCTTCCCTGAGAACCTTGTAAGGGGGTGACGAAATAAAAAGAGGCGAAAGAAAAACGGTCAGTCATAAGACTGGTAAGGCCTAGTGACTTTCAGTATAAAAACTAGTAAAGGTAACATGACATGCGAAAATTGGAATTAAACATAAGGATGATAACAGGACTGATATGATAAACAAGATAAGTCAAGTCTAGAATCGCATATTCAAGATTCGCTGCACCAACTGTACTAGTGTTCTAACCCATGCCAAGTATTAATTATGAAATGATCCCTAGGCCCAATATCATGAGGTGACCCATTACGGGGTCCCATGGTACGATCTATTAATCGATCGGCTCCCTACAAGTTCTAGCTCGTCATGTGTTTGTGTCATACGGCCCTATCCTGAAATGTAGTCACCTGTGCTAGGTCCACCATAGGGTGTATCAAGCTCTATGGTGCCAACCACCGAATCGAATCAAGCACGCACAGTGTAAACCTACGGTGCCCAATGCCTGCTTTTTCAACTCCGGAATACGTGCACGACCATAGTCCGCCTGAACCTACAATGGCGCACCTACTCAGCCGTCGTTCTGGTCGCTTACAATCAGCCCAGTAATTGTGCCCCACCCTGCCTAGTCCCAGGGTATCGTGATACATCTAAGTGAGTTACTGCTGAAAAGGACCACGCAACTAGGGTTTCTAATGGGTTAAGTGTTGTCATTCAAATTCATGACTTAACCCTATCCAGATTATGTATCAAGTTGGTTAAGTGTGTTCGAACGGTTCATGACTTAACCCTATCAAATCATCGTGTCAAGTTGGTTAAGTATATTCAAGTGGTTCATGACTTTACCCTATCATGTGGCATTAATTCATTAATGCACCCCAACTTCTCACATTAGACTAATTGTTGTGGTCACTGGATTTGCCGGGCGGTTCCAGGCAGATTTACACCACAACATAGTCTAACCTCGGGTTTTACGTGCGATATGACCAACTACCCACATTGGATCCTATTATTTGCAGTCATTGGTTTTGCTGGGCGGTTCCAGGCAGATTTACACTGCAAACTCAACCCAACCTCGAGTTGGCCATTTTCAAGTTTATCTAAGTGTCATGCCCATGTTCAAGCTTTCATGTCAAAATTCATGTCGAGTTTTCATGTCAGGTTTCATGTAAATTTCATGTCAAGTTCTTGTCCATATACAGGTTCAAGTTATAATAACGTTCATATTCATAGCCAATTCATGTTTTACCTAATCTACCCAAATCGTATTCCCATCGCACATAAACTCGAATCGATACAAATAAATCTAATTAGGGAATAACATAAGAAGGGATGGGTATAAGGTGGCAAAAGTGATTAATAGCATAGCATAGTATGACTTGAGATAAATGATTGTAACATTTCTGGCATATGGAATATCGGCCTCAAACATAAAGATTCCAAATCTAGCAAAATAAGGTACTAGTCAAGATAACAGTTGACATAACGTGATAGTATAGTCATGGTAACGGTTGACATAAGATGATAGTCATAGACTTGTGACTAATAGCAGATTCAACATTGTAGGCATGATAATATGAGGGGTTTTTCTTTTTGATTTACAACATGAATAGGCCCCAAATCAATGTCATAGTAATATACCCAAAAGTCAAGATCCAAGATGAACAAGAATGGGTGTAAAACAGTCATCATACACAGGTCCAATTTCAATTTACAACATATTCATATTGCATTTACAGTTTAAATCTAAAAGTAACTGGGGTTTATAGATCGTGGTTCGAGAATTAGAAAAAGAACGTCGATGTTGAATCTTTATATGCTTAGTCAAGTCCTAACAGAAATCCCCAAATTGGCAATTCTCTTAACGTAGTTTCGACGTAGAGGAAGTAGTACCTTTCTCTAACTTTTCAACCAGAATTAGAGCAGCATAAGGTCAGAGAGAATTTTGTGTAGAGAGACTAGTGTTAGGGGTTGTTTATATAGGGTCAGGTCAATGAATGTAGACAGAAACGAGGCCAGAAACATCAAAGTGAATCCAGCTTCAAAAGGGGGCTCGGCCACCAGGTCGACCCCCAGGTCGACACCTAGGTCAACACTATAGTCGACCTGGTCCTAGGCAGGTCGACTCTATGGTCGACCCCCTGGTCGACCTGGTCCTGAGCGGGAAATTTCCCGCCCAGTCTGTTCTGTGGTTTGAATTCGAAATTTGAATTTGAATTCTGTGCTGTTTTGAACTTGAAATTTTCTGAAAACTTCGAAGGGTCATAACTTGGTCATACGGACTCCGATTTTCGAAAACTCGGACTCGTTTCCAAGCAGAATTTCGAGACGAACGCAATGGCGTAACCCGTTTCCCTTGATTCTCTTTTTAAAAATTAATTCTGCCTTGATTTATAGTTATAATACGTTATCAAAATACGGGTTGTTACACATAAGTAGAGGTAGAGCGTGCTCTTCTGCGAGCAGAGCCAGGACATACTTAGTCTACGCAGAGGCAGAGCGTTCCATTCTACGAGCAGAGGCAAAGCATGCTTGTTCTTTCCCTTTTGGGGATATAAAGAACATAAGCAGAGGTAGAATGTGCTCTTCTTTGAACAGAGGTAGGGCATGCTTAGTTCATAGCAGAGGTAGGTCATACTCTTCTGCAAGTAGAGGTAGGGCATGCTAATTAGATGCTCCGTCCCGACCATTTCTGGCATAGATCGGAGGCGTATGCTTTTGAGGCTTTAACCTGCTCCTTTCTGATTTGGACGATGTTAAAGGCTTACAGTCCACCTTCCTTCAGAAGGTGTCTTGCCCTGGCTATCTTGGTGGTGACAAGGTTTATTGACCATTATAGGTTGCTTTACCCCTTTTTTGGGTAGCTCAAAATTTTGTGAGGGTTTTTGTACCCTTGTTTGTGAGAGTTTCTTAGGGAAGACCTTTGTTTATTTACTTATTGTCGAAAATTATGGCCTTAGGTGTTCTAAGTCCCATGTTCTAAGTACGAGATTACGTTGGTTTGCAGAGTAGGTACGTTCCAGGTATTACCTCTTGGACTGGTCCTTCCCAGTTTGGGCCAAGTGGACCATTCAAAAGATTCTTTATGTTGGCCATTACCCTTCGTTAGACTATGTCTCCCTTATTGAAGGTTCTTGCTTTAACCCATGAATTGCAGTATTTAGTTATTCTCCCACTATAAGAAGACTTTGTTTTACCACATTTACTATCAGCGTTTATACTTGAAATGTTGTAGAGTACATTCCGTGGAGATATATTCGTTGGGTCAAACGCTAATAACACTTTTCCACCACTTTATTTTCATTTGCCACCAACTCAGATCTACTTTGGAAAAAAGGATTAGTTTTCCCTCTATTAATTATTCATTTCCCTCTTCTTTCATTTTCAGTTCTCTCTCGTCCATTTCGATTTCAATTCGCTTGCTCCAAAACACTCTCGTCCTTCATACTATGTTGCTAATCTTGATTGAGCATGTCTCTGGTTGGCTTTTCTACATGAAAAAAAAAATCTGCGTTTGATTGTCCTAAGGCCATCGAAATTGGTGAGTTTTTTTATTTTAACCCTATCTTTTAATTGAGTTCGAAACCGCAAAGTATCATACCTGATTGAGTCTATAGCTTGTCCTAAATCCTTTTGGTGTGTGGCCTTATTTTTTTTAGATGTCTGACATCATGGTAGCTATTAACTAATAGATGCAGCTTCAGTTCTTCCTTTACACCTGATTATTCTTCATTTCGGATGGATAAAAGGTAAAAATTAGATTATGACTTTTTAGTCTAGTAGTGTGTATATTCATCTGATATAAGATCATGATGTCCAGTGAATTTAAAGATTTATTTGACATAAATAGTTTATAGATGTCATAAAAGTTGATAGTGAAATTATTGAGAGGCTGCTTTAAAAATAAATATCGGTCGGACAATTTGTAATAGCTTTTACATCCCGGTCAGAGGTATTAGTTTCTGAAATTTACATTAGATTTGTCCTTCTTATGTAAGAATTAAGCCAATTAACAAAATGTATTATTATCTAGTTCAAATTTAATTTATTCCTAATTTTAGATATGGTTTAATGTTCAATGACTGCTGCAAGTTTTGACTGTGTTTGCATATTTACAATGATAACTAGTAATGAACATGTACGATGACAGCCTAGTTTCCATCATGGTACTATCAAGTTTATATTAAACATACTCCCATAATAAGTATATGATAAGTATGAAGGCTGGACATTCTACGATCATAATTTAACATACGTGAAAACCACATCTTTATTATCAATGCCATGATAGAAAAATGATAAAACCGCAAATTGAATTGTATTTTGATTATAAAAGAAATGAGTGGATTGTTGATAATATTAGTACAATAGTCTGTGAAATGATTAAATGATACTACATTAGGTATATGTTGACCAACTTTTTGGCAAAAGCTGTCACGGTTCAATGGATCGAAGCCCAATGTCAAAAGGCTCACCATTCAACGCCAACCGACACCAACGGCTGGCCTTTATTCCAGAAAGCCCAAGCAAGAATTGGCCCGAGTCAACCTCACTTGAAGCAACGTCATATATATTATGGGATAATCGCTCTCGCGAACTGACCGAGTCAAGCAACTCCTTAAAGCACGGATCGATCATATATTCCTGGATCTACTTGTAAATTTCTAGATGAGTATTCATTGCTTAGCCCGAATCTTAGGGCATTAAAAGAAGTCAACACCTCCAGCCAAATCTATACTTTTGATACACCACAACTCGGGTGCCACGTTGGCCACGATTTCCGAAGATACTATTACTCAGCAGTAGACCGGGTCCCACCGCCTAGAACTATAACCACAGATCAAAGTCCATGTGTCCAAGCTTCGAAAGAGTAGCATGCCACGTGTCCTTCAATACGACCCACATCTTTGCATATAAATACCACCATGCCCAGAATGGAAAAGGACTTCTTTTCAGAACTTCCTCTCTTATGTTCAAAATTCCACGGCTAACTTCAAAAATAGCCAACTCTTTCCCTACAACACAAGGATTTTATGTTCATCTCTCACTTTCTTTAAAAGAAAACATATTGTACTTGTAATCAAAAGCAAATCAATATATATAAAGTGGACGTAGGCACCATCCCTTGCCGAACCACTATAAAAATCTTGTGTGTCCCTTGTCTTTATTTACTTTTTTGCACTCTGTGATTATTGTCCATGTGTTCTACGCACGATTGGGGATTGACTATCACTAGTGATCAACTTTTGACATCAACACTTTGGCACGCCATATAGGGGGACGTCCAAACATACTCTATGACCTTTGACTACCTTCAGCAATTTCTAAGACGACCATGGCAAACAAGAGGAAGAAAGGTGCAACGTCTTCCCGTCCTACAAACGCTGATGCAACAGAAACACACGCTGTATAGGGAAGTTAGGAAACCTCCTCTCGTGAAGACATGTCCCGATATCTTACCAAGGACGACGTGGATAAGATTCAAGCCGAGTTCAGGGGCCAGAAAACATCTCAGAGTAAACTCCTTGAACATCAACAACAGTTGATGAATAACCTTCTCGGTCAGATGGAGAAGGAATTTTGCATTACAACACCAATTTCTCCACCGAACGAGGCTGGGGTAATAACTGATCTTCAGTCTGCACAAATACAAGCCACAAATCAGACCATGCCTTTGCTTCCTCCCGATCCAATCCTACTTCCAAGTCGACAAGTGGTAGGATTATCACTGTCGGTTCTAAACGGAGCTTCGGTGGCAGTAGATTCTCAGGTCGACCATAGCCAAGTCCAGAACAACTCAACCATTTTTCCTCCAATCCAGGGATCGATCCAACTCCCTGGACAACTAGCTCCAGAACAAGCCCAACCAACAGGTCGTCCAGAACCAGGAACATTGTTGCAACCGGTCAAACCCAAAATTTTACCGCAAACTCGTCTTACTCCGCTTTTCCACCAACGAAGAGCTGGTGACGCCTTCCCTTCGAATCAGGAAGACCACTCTACAATGCTGGGTCCCAACATGGTGGAGAAAAAAGCTGCTACAAACCATCGTAATATTTCCCTGGCCAGGGGAAACACAGAGCCCCAAACATCACATACTATGCTGGATTAGCCGGGACCCTCCATTATGGGCATGGCTCGGTCCAATCCTCATTCTAATCAAGTGACACCAGTCTTCCCAGAACCAACAACTAGGGTACACCCTCACCCTCATCTTCACTCAACTCTCGGAGGTCGAACCCAACCAACGGTTTCCCTTCCTAGCATGCTTTCGGCGGATCCAAGTACTGGGATTCTCACCAATGCAGAGCTAGATTCATGGCAGCGACTCCTCGGAGATGGAACCAGCTTGCAAGTATCATCAGACACTTCACCCGGGGAACGTCTTCTCAATAGGATATAGATGATATCCACCGCAGCCCATTTACCAAGGAAATCAGGAACCCCCAAAACCGTCCAGACTTCAAGTTTCTGGCAAAAGAGCCCTACAATGGTCGGACCGACCGACCATTCACCTCATGCGATACATGCGCCACATGAAAGTACTTTCGGCTTTGACCAATGTTATGGCTTAGTGCTTCCCTCTCTTCCTCACTAACATAACTGGTATGTGGTTCCGGCAGTTAACAACTGAGTCGATCAGCAGCTGGAACATATTGGTCACCCATTTCATCGAGCAGTTCAGAGTTCTCATCTCCCGACCGAAGAGTGTCATGTTCCTAACCTCCATCAAGCAAAGACCTGGCGAAACCCTTCGGTCCTTCCTAGAAAGATTCAACGCAGCCGTAACATCAGTAGATCGACCCGAGCCATCGACGATGCTTATGGATGCCATTGCAAGTGTTCATAACCAATCAGAATTCAGGATTTTTTTAACCAGAGATCATCCCAAGGACATCAAAGATTTTTACGCCTTGGTCGAAAGGTTCCTTCGACAAGAAGATGCTAGCACTGAGATGGAGAGACTCAAGGTGCTCTCCACCAAAGGTGGGGGTCCATCCGACACCAATAGCCAGAACAAAGGAAAAGGATAGGTCTCAGAAAGGAATGATTGTAACGTACGACTCTGAAGAGAAGACAAGTACAACCAATACACTGAGCTCAACTCCTCCCTGCTCGATATCTACCTTGACGTACGAGGATCTCTTCTCTTCCCAAAACCTCCTCGAAGAGAGCCGACACAAAAAGAACTCGACTCTGGACAGCACTGCATGTACCACAACATAGAAGGCCACAACACCAGTGAATGCAAACACTTATGCATTCTCATCAAGGATAGGGTTAGATGTGGAGAACTACCCAAATACGTCAAGAAGCCCGCACAGGCGATGCCGCCACAACCTTCTGCCTAAACTCCTCGGGCCGGTCCCCGATCTTCTAGAACCGGAAAGGACCCTGAGACCAACAATCACGGCATCATCATCAATTAATAGAATTTAAACTTTTTTTGGAAATGTATTTTTCTTTCAATAATATAGGTATGCTGATGTACACACGTATGGAGTTAGGATTTAGCTCCCAGGCATGCTTTGAATTCAGCTTTCACCCACTTAGGATTTATCTTCATTCCTTTGTAATTAGCTCCTTAGCAGCAATAAACTTTCTTTTTCGAACATGGATTATGTTCAAGCCGACTACAACCGACGCTCGCCGACCCAAACATGGTCAATGTTAGCCACCGTTATTAAAGTCACGGTCGATGCCTGCCACCATATCAAACCAACTCCATAAGCCGAGTATGGTTAACCCTCCTTAAGCTGAGTATGGATGATACTAGCCACTTCTCTAAACCGTGTGCGCTTTTCACTCGCCAAATTTCACAATGCTCAAATATCACTTATGAAAATATGGTCAATGCTTGCCACCGTTACTGAGAACACGGTCTATACCCTCCACCATATCTGGCTCCACTAGCCAGGTAGAGACGAGATTATATAAACTGAGCATGGTTAACACTTGCCAAAAGCTAAGTACGGTTAATACTCGTCACTTCCATAAGCCGAGTATGGTTAATACTTGCCACTTCCATAAGCTGAGTATAGATAATACTGACCACCTCCATAAGTCGAGTACAGTTATTACTCGCCACTTACATAAGATGAGTATGGTTGATACTCGTCACCACTTTAAACTAAGTGTGATACCTGCTCGCCGACTCTTTAAGACGAGTATGGTTAATACTCGGCCAATCAAGTTAAAAGCCATCTTAAACCGTGAATGGCCTGCATTGTCTTTGCAGGTATTGGATATTACGAGAAAAATTGTCGACTACTTTCATAGCACTCTCGGCTTTAATACGACCTTTGATGGTTATCGGTTTTTCGGCCTTAATACGATCTAGATCGATCATTGGTCTTCTGGCCTTAATACAACCAACGAGATCGTTGGATTTCTGGTCTTAATATGGTTCAGTGTAACCGTTGCTACCCACACAATGAGCTTTGATATAACATCCAAAACACACCTCCCTCTACCAAGGAAGATGTATTCTAGGGGGTAAAGTGTTGACCAACTTTCTGGCAAAAGCTGTCACGGTTCAACGGTTCGAAGGACACTATCAAGAGATTTACCATTCAGTGCCAACCGACACCAACGGATGGCCTTTATTCGAGAAATCCCAAGCAAGAATTGGCCTGAGCCGACCTCACTCAAAGCAACGACATATTACATTCCAGCATAATCGCTCTCCCGAACCAACCGAGTCAAGCATCTCCTTAAAGATCAGATCGATCAGATATCTCAGGAAATATCCAGATGAGTCATTCATTGCTTAGCGCGAATCTCAAGGCATTAAAAGCGGTCAACACTCCCAGCCAAAGCTCTATTTTTGATACACCACAGCTCGGGTGCTACACAGGCCACGATTTACGAAGATAATATTACTCAGCAGTAGACCGGGTCCCACCGCCTATAACTATAACCGCGGATCGAGCTCCGAAAGAGTAGCATGCCACATCTCCTTCAATACAGCCCACATCTTTGCCTATAAACACCTCCATGCCGAGAATGGAAAGGGTCTTTTCGGAACTTCCTCTCTCAAGTTCAAAAGTCCATGGCTAACTCCAAAAATAGCCAACTCTTTCTCTGCAACACAAGGATTTTGTGTTCATCTCCCACTTTTTTTAAAAAGAAAATATATTGTACTTGTAATTAAAAGCAAATCAGTATATATAAAGTGGACGTAGACACCATCTCTTGTCAAACCACTATAAAAATTTTGCGTGTCCTTTGTCTTTATTTACTTTTTTGCGCTCTGTGATTATTGTCCGTGTGTTCTATGCACGACTGGGGGTTAACTGTCATTAGTGACCAACTTTGACGTCATTCTTACTATGACGTTGGATTTATGGGCCGAAACAGGCTTTCGGGTGCAACTTGCATGCAAATGGAAAATATATTGATATGTTGATCGAGTCATTCTGCTATTCTCATTTTAATAGCCACATAGGATCAAGTGATCTTTTCCAGGTTGCTGTAAAACTAATTAGTTTGACTAAAAAAATTAACTTCACAATTTCTGAAATATTTTGTGTTGTGTTTAAATTTTGTAGTATGATGGCCATGTTGGCGGCAACAGAACCCATTATGCCAATTATATATTGCCTTTAATTGAACTACGCATATTAGTCGGGTAGTCCACTAAATTCTTGATAGATATCTGCATATTGCTTGCTATCGTATGCTTTCAGTGCAAGCAGGATGTTAAAGTACTTTTTTGATGAGTCCTAATCGGATTATAATTAAACTTTGGTTTATGCAAACAACTACGTCATCACAAATAAGTATATTGAACATGCATCAAGTAAGACAAACATATGTTGGTTTTTCTAAATGTTTCACATAAACCGGCGGGTTCCCTGTTATTGAACCCCTTTTATTTGAAGAAACATGTATCATTTGAATATAACAAAAATTGGTGAGAACATTACTAACAGAATCACTAATTTATGGTTTATTTATTGTAGGTAACTAAAGACCGTTGGTGCAAAAAAGAAGAGGACATGCGTTTCATCCATAGTAAGCATATGAAACTTTGTGGAAGCCAATTTTGTTATAATATTTTATGCAAAACTTGTTTTATGTATATTGTGTTTTTGTCTACTTGTCGTGTCTTTGTTTAACGAATAATATATGAACATAGTTTATGGTCTATTTTTTTGTATGGAAACTCTGTAAGCTTGACTTATAGATGATGTCTTTATTTATGAGTATTGCATTATGTAATTTATATAAATGATTAATAGTTATGTGTTTTTATGGTTGATCCAACCATATTATGGATACCAATTGCTTAAAATATATTCAAATGCTGATGATATGCATGTACATAAATACTGTGATAGTACAACAAAATGTAAATGCTGTAAAAGCCAATACAATGAAAAAACAACATTTATTTAACGTTGTCTTTACTTTAAGAACTTAATAGTTGAATATTTAATCACAACTTTTATGAAATGCTGAGGAAAATACAATTATGACAACAAAATGAAAACGTTGTAGAAGTTAATAACAACATTTATAGACAACTGTTGAAAGCATAAAACACAAATGCATGTGCTTTTGACAACATTCTGCAAAGGCTATTAGAAACTATTAACTGTCATTATAAACGCTGTCAAATGTAGTTTTCTACAGCGTTTCTCCTGATGCTGTTAAAATTTCTACTCCTACGACCGCATATCGTTATACGGCGTTTATCAAAATGCTATCGTATCTTACTACAACGATTTTCAAACGTTGTGAAAAGCTATTTTTGTTGTAGTGTCCTTTGATATTCGGTCACTCTAATAGCGGCTTCATCTCTCAACCCTTGGATTAGGTATAAGGATTCCTTCCTTTATTCTTAGTTAGGATCAAAAGCATATGCTATCCTTTTGTGTGAGGGAATCTCAACCTCGACCGGGAGCATTGCTTCACATCCATATGTTAGAAAATAAGGGGTATGACCCGTTGCCATCTTGGCGAAAGTTCTATAAGCCCAAAGTACTAAGGGTAATTCATTTGCCCAATTTCCTTTTGTTCGATTTAATCGTTTCTTTAGAATCGTCTAAATGGTTTTGTTTACAGCTTCCACGGCACCATTCACTACACCAAAACAACAAATTTGGCACACTAGAATGCAGAGATTTGATACGACTTTAAGTCATATCAAATTTGATACAGCTCATAGTCGTATCAAATTTCATTTGCTACAACTCAACCGATCCGCACCTCCCCCAACCCCTAAAATCTATCTGTAGATCACTAAAGCATCGAATTAGTTCATTTGATACGGGTTTGAGCCATATCAAAACGACATGATATTTTCCCTATCCCTTCTCATTTGTATTTTTCGCTTCTCCCTCTTCACTTCTTCCTTTCGGCCGAAATAAGAAAAAATCCCAAACCAAAGAAATAGCGTCTCCTAATCAAGACTGTTTGTTTGTGTTAAAATCATTGGCTCTCCCCTCTTCTTCATTAAAATCGCGACGGTTCGATCCTTTTCTCTAACTCAAGATTGCTTCCCCAGATTTGAAACTGCCATTCAGGTTTGCTCCTGCTTCCTTCCTCTAATCCCTTTTTTTCTCGTTAATGCAATTGATTGGGACCTTCGCCATTGGCAGAAAATGTTATGGATGTTGAATGATTTTTCAATTAGAACTTCATTGAGTCAAACTTGGAAAATAGGTAACAAATTTTAAACTTATGCTCCAGTTGGTTAGTAGTTTTGTTTATGTTTTTGCTTCTAACAACCAAAACAACCAGCAGTTCGCTTACACTGACTGGTAAAATTTTCAGTGGTTTGTTATTGTCATCTTTTGCATGTTTAGAATTTCATTGATTGTGTCCTAATTCAAAAGTTAACTTTGCTTAGTTGCTTCAATGGAACATGCTAGGGTACATTTTGTTCGCTACTGAACTCATTTGCATTTTTGTTGATAATGTATATAAGCATTCAGATAAGAAATAAAATTTAGATATAGCAATTTCTTTAATCATATAGTATGTAAGTTGTTCTCTTTTCTATCATTCATTTGTTGTGATGGCTTCATTGTAAACAAAAATCATGAATGGTGAGTCTGTCAGTTTTAAATCATTGTGTTGTCTATAATAATTAAGATGGACCTTGTATTTACCTCTTGTGTGGGATAAATATACGAATGTGAATTATTCAGTGACATTAGTAATTGGTTAACCCATGGTTTATTCATAAAACAATTATTCAAACAAATTATGCAGAATCTAGAAACCAACTTATTTTATTAATGAAATATTTGTTTCTTCCACCGATAGTGCTCATTTTTCAAGATATGATTTGTGTTGAACTAGCAGTTTTCTGTCTAACCACCAATCATATTTTTATCATTAAAGTTTAAAAACTACACCAGAAATTTACTAATATGGCACATGCATTAAATCTCTAAGATAACCTTACGCTACCAAAATGGATTTAGTTGTTGAGGGATGTATTGATTGTCTCTGAGGATACTATATTTGTAGATGCAGTTACTAAATCATTTATGGAATAAAAAAACAATACAAACGATAAAACAGTGGGATGCAAACCTTCAGCTTTGTATGAAGCTATCAATAACTCATCATAGTTAATGTTTACTGACCATTCTAAATGTTGCGTGAGAAGTATATTGATTCCCCACAATGTAACATGAATTTACAAATTGATTCAACTTAGTAAAAACATTTTTTGTTCGTTAAAATTATTTTTTAACTCTATTTCAAAATGTCATTCATCAGTTCCAACAC
Organism: Allium sativum; assembly: GCA_030737875.1. Lineage (NCBI taxonomy): Eukaryota > Viridiplantae > Streptophyta > Magnoliopsida > Asparagales > Amaryllidaceae > Allium > Allium sativum. The sequence goes on along the minus strand of CM060913.1, from coordinate 468,459,067 downwards.
ATTGAAAACTCTGCATTTGGTGAACAAACTTTATTTCATTATGCTTACTTAACCAATTCTCCAGTCAGCTGGAGCATAAAATTTTACAAGTTTGTTTACGTATTTGTCTTCATAATGCAACGAAATTCCCAGTTTAAAATATTTTTTTTGTGGAGGAAAGTTCATCTTAAATTTTCCGCTACGTAAACCATTCATATTTTGGCGATGAACTGATATATTACATGCTAAATTAGATGAACTAACTTGCGTTCCAACCAAGTTAAGTTGAAGAATACACGGACTTGAATTGAAATAGCTTCGTAATTGCTAAACTAGATGGTGAAATGAATTGTGTTAGATGTGGAATGCAGAACATTGACTGTTTTAGATAGACTATTGTTGAAGAACGAACTGGCATGGATGATTAAATATCTACGCATGAAGGGGAAAAGGACCGAGGCATTATCCTTACCTAGAGTAGTGCAACTTATAAAATTGGACGCAGTGACGAAGCATATTCTGACAAACATAAGTGTTCATGTGTATGAGCATATTCTTTATGGTTCTTAACGTGTTTTCATCGACGAAAGCCAAGTGATTTAATGTGGGTTTGCATTGACAATTGCTGACCTAGACTTATGAGGCAAGCTTCATGATACATTGGACATTACTCTGGATTGAAGCAGACTGAACTGCGTGAAATCGACTAAATAAGTTGGATGCGATGGCATTTGTTGTTTACAACAGGACTGCAAAAAGAAAGACCAAGCGCTATAGTGGAATAAACAATGCTTCTGATGATATCTGAACCAAAACCCTGAAGTTGATCCAGATTGAAAGGTATTACTAATTCTTAATTTATACACTTCTAATTGAGTAGTCAATGTCACGGTTAAAAAGGTAAAACATTAAAATGCAGTTATTGAATTGAAAATATGTAGGCATCTGATGAATTTATTCCCACTAAATTGACTGGTTACTAATAGTTAACTTCTCATATGGCTAATGAAAAAATTATTGCTGCTCAAGTAGAACATAAAGTCGGTTATGCTGGTGAATATGATGGGCCTTTGTTGTTGATTCCCTACCGGTTGACTAGTTGTATTCTACATATAATATAAAATGGACGTCGTTTGAAATTATATACTTATAATTTGGATTTCTATATTACACATATCCTTGAAACCATGATGGAGTGTACTTAAATTTCTACAAAGGCTATGTGTTTTGTTTGTATCAAGATGTCTTTATGACGGGAATTGCTTGTGATGCGCTTAACGGGATTAAAATGGGGGATAAAACACTCACTGTTAGGCGTACAAACTAGGGTGTTGTACAACCTCGACCAGAGCAGGAGATTGTGTTGTTACAGGCGCAACAACAAGTCGCATTGCAGGTAAAATGCCCATACTATATTTGGCATAACCTTTGTAAGATTAAAATTTTGACAAGTAATTGATTGAAACATCATTAGCTTATTCATTGTTTTGATTATTGCTGAATAAAATGCAGCTGGCTTCCAAACTCTTTCAAATGCTTAATTAAGTGACAGTTCCATGGCGTTTTCTGTCATTGGCTACATTAAATTTATAAACTATGGGTATTTGGAGTGGAATTATATTATTTTGCCAATTATTAAATAAGTCCATTACTTTAGCTTTTAGGCTTCATCATTTTTGTTACTATAATGAGTTCCAATGCTAAACATATGCACTGTGATATGATTCGTGTAACATCCGACAATGTGGAATGATCATATCATATATTCTTGTAATTGATTTTTTCCCTCAGTGCTGCTTTTGTTGTGCATTCGCACATGTGCTTTAGTTGTATTTTATTTTAAAATTAGATATGGCCATGAGTCGTATCTAGTTTTCAAAAGATACCACTCATGGTCATATCTCATTATCAATTATATACGGCTCATAGTCGTATCTTGAAAATTAGATACGACCATGAGCTGTAGCTAACTGAAGATTAGATATGGCCATAAGCCGTATCTAATTGAAAATTAGATACAACTCTTGGTTGTATTTAATTTTCAGTTAGATGTGGTTAATGATCGTATCTAATTAACAAACTCACCAAAATTTGATATGACCCATAACACTGCCCAATTGCATTAGATACGGCCCAAAGCACTGCCTAATTGGCATTTCTGTTGTAGTGATTTTCCTTGGATATGCCACGGAGGAAAAACTTTTTATAATTCCATTCTTATCACAAAGTCGTGTAAATCTTCGCTTTCGAATTGTGTTCCATTGTCTGATATGATTTTATAGGGAATTCCAAAGAGCGTCACATTATTCTTTATCACAAACTTTAACACTTCTTGTATGTGATTGTCGGAAGGGGTTATGCTTCCACCCAACTGGTGAGGTAACCAATGGCTACCACAACATACTTGCCCCTCCTTTTATGATTGGTAGTGGTCCGATTAAGTCTATTGCCCATATATTGAGAGGTCATGGGCTCGAAATGGTGGTTAAGTCATTTGTAGGCAGTCGGGGTATCTTGGAATTCCTTTGAAATTTCTTACACTTCTTAACATGCTCGATTGCTTAGCTAGTCATTTATGGCCGGTAAAAGCCTTGTCGCATGACTTTCTTAGCTAGCTTAATCCAGTTGGGATGGTCTCCTTCGTGTGCTTCTCTCAATAGGTTGAGTCCGTCTTCAAGGCTTACGCACCTTAAGTAGGATAGAGAATGCCTTTTTATACAAAGTAACTTATCCATGATCACAAATGTAGGAGTTGGGGGTTTTATCTTTCTTTCATCTTGATTATGGATAGGTAGGACTCCATTTAAAAGATAGTTCGTGATCGGAGCCATATAAGTGTCCTCGTAATGGTATCATGTTTCAACTGATGGGTTTCTCATTGGATGCAATATCCTTTTCTATATCGTTTTCCTTTTCCAAGGCTTGGGATCTAGTTAAGACTAACAGTTCCTTTCCCAATTCAGATGCTTCTTGCTTAATGGTTGGTTTCTCTTGGTATCCTATAGGGATTATTCAAGTTTGAGGTGCCCCTCGTGAGCTGGCCAATTTTGCTAATGATTCAACATGGGAGTTCTCCCCTCTTGGGATTTGATGTATGGAGAAGTCCTAGAACCGAGAGAGCATCTTTAGTATTCTTTTCACATATAAGACCGACCGAGGGTCCTTAGTTTGTTAGGTTTGTATGATTTGATTTACCATCAATTTTCAGTCACTGAAGATCTCAGTGTGGGGTATCTTTAATTGTAGTGCTAGGTTTATTCCTGCCATCATTGGCTTGTACTCTCCTACATTGTTTGTTGCTGCAAAGCCCGGCTTCATTGCATAATGTAGGCGACGTCCATCAGGGGTGATTATTATATATCCTACCCCTTTCCCTTACTCATTTGAAGCTCCATCTACGAACAACTGCCACTTAGCTTTTAGATCGTTTTCCTTTATCGACTGTTCTGTGGTGAAACTCGTACACTCATTTACAAAGTCTGCGAGATCCTGTCCTTGATTGATGCCCGAGGGTGGAATTCAATTTCATATTGACTAAGCTCAATTCCCCATTTTACTAACCTTCCCGAGGTCTCTGACTTACTGAAAACTTGCTTAAGTGAAAGTTGGTTAAAACCTTGATGGGGTGTGCTTGGAAGTATCCCCTGAGCTTCCATGCTGTTAGTATGTGACAATAAGCTAGCTTTTCCACTTTGCGATATCGGATTTCCGCACCCTTTAACCTTCTGCTAACATAGTAAACTGGGTATTGGGTTCCATCACCGTCCCGTATGAGGACCGAACTTACCGTGTATTCTGAGACAACAATATAGAGGTACATATTTTCCCCTTTCTCAGGGCTAGATAATATCATTGGCTTCTTTATATGATCCTTTAGTTCTTGGAATGGTTTTCTACACTCCTCATTCCATTTAAAGTTTTTCTCATTCTTTATGATGTCAAAAAAATGGACGCACTTGTCTATTGATTTGGAAATGAACCGACTAAGGGTTGCTACCATTTTGTTCAAGCTCATGACCTCTTTGGTCATTTTGGCCTCCTCCATATCGTTTATGGCTTGGATTTGATCAGAACTAGCCTCAATTCCATGTTTGCTAATCACATATCCTGTGAACTTCCTGGATTGAACCCCAAAGGAGAACTTCTGAGGGTTTAGCTTCATTTGGTATTCCCTTAAGATGTTGAACATCTCCTCTAAAGTTTTTAGATGGATTTCTGCTTTGGTGGATTTTACTAACATGTCATCCACACACACCTCCATGTTTCACCCTATTTGATCTTGAAACATTCTGTTGACAAACCTTTGATATGATGCACCAGCGTTCTTTAATCCAAAGGGAATGACTTTGTAACAAAATGTTCCCTAATCGGTAATGAAACTTATATGCTCTACATCAGGTTTGTGCATGGGAATTTGGTTATATCCCGAATAAGCATCCATAAGGGATAGCAACCTATGTCCACTCGTTGAATCAACCAACTGGTCTATTCGTGGAAGGGGGTAACATTTCTTTGGGCAAGCTTTGTTTTGGTCTGTGTAGTCAACACATGTCCTCCACTTCCCGTTGGACTTCTTTACTAGTACGGGGTTGGCAAGCCACTTGGAATAAAAGAGTTCTCGGATAAACTTGTTTGCTAACAATTTCTTATTTTCCTCTTTCAAAGCCTCTGACCTGTCTCTGTTGTACTGCCTTTTCTTTTTCCGACTAATGATTATGGAGGGGTTAATATTCAAAGCATGGCTCATGACAAAGTGGTTAATTCCTATAATGTCAAAATCAGTCCAGGAGAATACATCTTTGTTGATGTGTAAGAGCTGAATTAGGTCATTTGTCAATGGTTCCTCCAACCTTCTCCCTATCCTGATGGTTTTGGCTTTGTTAATATGATCAACGCTTATTTCTTCCAAGTCTGCTATTGGTTGGATTCTTTCGGTATCTCCTTGGGAATCTAACTTTGTCACAATTTCCTCATTTTCTATCAAATCTATTACGTCGGCCAATTTTCTCTTTCTTCTCAAAGCAGTGCACTTACCGTTCACACGTTTGTCAGTTTTATTGATTTTTATTCTAGCTTCGAATGTTGGATGTAAAAATCCATCATCCAAAGTTTGAAAAGTAGTAGAGGAATCAAAGTAAGAAGAATACTCCGTCGTGTATTTGTCAACTGTTGTGAAATACAATTCAGGAGAACTGAACTGTTCTCCTTTGATGGTACCCCATTATTGTTTTGTTAAGAACTTCACCATAAGATATTTGGACGAAACAAAAGCATCCATCTCCTCTAGAGGGGGACGACCAAAGAAAGCATTATAGTAGGAAGTCTTGTCGATGACAACAAAGAATGTCTCGAAGGTCCTATGGAGATGAGATAGTCCCACTTGAACCAAAAGCTTGATCTGCCCTACTAGAGTCGAACCTTGTTGTTGAATCCAAAGATAGTCTCGTTGCTTTGCTCAAGCTTATCTTTAGAAATCCCCATTTGGTCAAAGGTGTGCTCAAAGATTACGTTTACCGCACTCCCAGTACCAACAAGAATCTTGGCAACCACTGAAAGCCCAATCTGAGCCGTTATCATGATATGGTCATTGTGCGGATAATGAATCCCTTTTTTCATCTCATCTAGAGAGATCACTAGATTGTGCATTTTGATACTGGAGCGAGCATTCTTCAAGGATGGATCTTCTTAAATAGAGAATATTCGCTCGTGGACCTCCATTAAATATCGATTTTGAGCCATTGGGCAGTTTCTAGCCGGATGTGGCCCACCATGGATCACGTTGATTCGGTTTACTGGAGGTCCTAAATCCAAGTGACCCTTTTCAATTTGAGCTTCCACTGCATTGGCTGAAACCTTCTGATGCCCATTAGCATGCTGAACAGATGATTGTTTATTTAGAGCAAACTCTTTCAGATGACCCTCACTAATGAGCTTTTGAATAATCCCTTCCAACACCTTGTACTCATCAGTTTTGTGGCCATTCGTTTTGTGATATTCGCAGTACATTCCTCCTCTTGGGGTTTAGGAATTTTTTCGGCTTTAAATGAAATGGGGAAGTTATTGACCCTTCCCTTGGCCACAACATACACAAAGGAGTTGGGTTTTCTTAGGGACACCGAGTTGGAATTGGAGTCCTCCCATCTTGGCCTTTTCTGATTTCCGTCTGGACCAAATCTTCCACCTTGAGGCTTTCGACTGAAGCCTAGCTTCCCTCCTTCCTCTCGAGCTCCGAACTTCTTTTTGGTATAGTATAACTTGTCCATGCGGATGAATTTGTCATCTTGAAAATGGAAGTCGTGTAGGTCCTTACATCCATGAATGTATACTTCTTTCCAGAAAGGGGTGTTCTCAATCAACCCCGATTGGACTACGATGAGATTATCGCGGTCATTCATATCCTTTGCCTTTAAAGCTTTTATGTTGAATCTTTTCAAATAATCTCCAAAGGACTTCCCTTGTCTTTTCTTGATGTTAGCAATGACCATTTAATCCATCGTGGGATCTTTATAGATACAAAATTGTGTAGAAAACTCATAAGAAAATTGTTTCCATGAATAGATGGTACTCTCTCTGTATTGATGGTACCACTTGGCTGTAACCCCTTGGAGCATTACTGGGAAAAGACGACATCGAACGACCTTCAAAGCATTATCGAGATCCATCTAGCTGTCAAAAGCCATTAGGTGGTTATCAGGGTCGGTAGTTCCAAGATATTTTATGGTTGAAACCTTCGCTCAAGAAGGTATCATAGTGTTCATGATCTTGCCAGGGAAATGGCCCACCTTTTCATTGTTGTTAACCCCTTGATCCTGGTTTCTCTTTCCCTTACTTCCTAACAAATCTTTGACAGTTTTTCTTGTCTTTTCAAATCATAACTGTCTTTCTTCTACCCCATCTACGTTGAAAAGCTATCGCTCCCACATGCCTATGCCTAGACTTTGAAAGACAGTATTCTTATCGTTTAATTGTTCGTGTATATAAACCCATGGCTATCGTTATTCTAACATCCTCAGATCCATGAAGTAACTTAAAAATTTCACTTTGAAACCAGTTTAATTCCTCTGCCATTTCTTCCGTTCTTTCCTTTCTCCAAGGAAAAATGAAATCGAGTTCCACTGTAAAAAAGGAAATTGGAATGAAAAATCGAATTCGTAATTTCAAACCATCGATCCCCTAGACCTTGATAAAGGCACTTGCGTGTATAGAAGGAGGGAGTTATCACGGACGATGGGTTTTTCTGAGGTTAATAGAGGAGTTCAAGGGGTTTTGTCGGTGGGGTTGCCATTGTTTTGTCAAGGAAATTGCATTCTTGATTTAGGGATGCAAAGTGAAGAGTAAAGTGCGATTATTGAGAAATAGTTGGAGTTAGTAATTGTCAGTTTTGGTGAAACTAAGGGGTGCGATGTATCCATGATTGAATTAATGATGAATTGGGTATGGGAGGAGTTAATTTGGGATACGGATATATGTGAATGTGGGAGATCGAACTGTTATGGGTGGCATTTATGAAGACTGACACTGGACTGGGAACATCATGTTTCATATGGAGTTTGACATTGTGTGAGGTGCAGATGGACTGGGTAAAGTCTGAAGGTTGTGAGGATGGACTGACGAAGTTTGGGGCAATTGATGTAGCAACCGAAAGTAGGAAATAGAGTTGATTTCTTTTAAACAGGGTTATTAAATTTGGGAAGATGCTAGCCTGTATTTTGGAAATGGGAAGGTTCGGCGATGTTTGAAAGGGACTGTCAAATTGTTAAGGAGGACTGGACATGGATGGTTGTAGTAGATAGAAAGATATGGTAGATTGTCGGCAAAGTGTTCAGTGAAATATTGAAGCTAATGAGCCAGTATCATGGCTGATTTTTCAATGGAGCATAATCAATAATTTTGATAAGCTTCATCGGTTGGTCGGGTAATTCGCAAAAACAACAAGGTATATGTTTATTTATTTAAATTTTGTAGAATATTTAATTTAGTTATATTCGTTAGTTAATAAATAAAAATTTAAATAAAAATTTAATTGTTAAATAAATTAAATAATCATAGGAGCTTGATAAAATCATTTGAGATGAGTCGAGTCAATTCATAGACGCTGATATGGCAATTTAATGGAATATGCAGCAAAGGAAAATCTAGGTGAGTTAAACTCACTCAATTTAATTATTGGGAACTATTTTAAATTGTTCAAATTTAATTTATTGTTTATTGGATGATAATTGATTGATATAAAGTGCTAGTGGTATATATAAATAAGATTATATAATAATAATAATATTGGTGATTGGATATTTCCCGCAGTCCATTAGCGGATGCCCGCAGTACCATTAGCGGATGATTTCCCTATGTGCCTCATAATATATAATGGATGACCTTCTATACAGCGATATCCTGCCTCGAAGAAGGATGGGTATTATGGTTGTTGACTAACATCTGTGGATGCTGAAAAAACATGTTGGAGGGATCCAACTGGATTTCTCAACATTTTATTTATTTGTTTTCACATATATGTTGTTATATGATACGACTGATAACCTGTGATAGTGCATGACAAGCTTGGATGTGTATTACCATCGGACTTTGATTTTTGAATGTCAAACTAATGGACATGAATTTTAAATCAGAATTTAAATATATAAAAGTATTTAAAGGGAATTCTAGATATTTATTTAGAAACCAAATTTATAAATAGAAATGAAAATGAATATAGAATTTTTAATATATAATGAAGTGGATTATTATTTTAAAGGAAGGTTAACTATTATATTAATAGTAAATAATAAAGTAAAGTATGTCTGTTTTATAAAAAAAATGTGGAAATAAATTACTATTTAGTTAATAATAATCAGAGCGATAATCAAGTGATCAGAAATCATTTAGTGAAATTATGGAGTATAAGAACTCATTATAGTTAAAGGAAATTTAAGCGGATTTATTGAATTCTTATTTGGAATTCTAATTAGATGGATTTCATAAAACCCATAGTAAGGTATAATTATAAATCTAAGTTGCAATTATTTGAGAATGAATTTTTGTATTAATGGATATTATTCACGGGTAAGGTGAATAGGGGTTGAAGCAAATATGTTGAATAAGGGGAATTGTTGAAGGATTAAGATGGGTTTTAAAAGTTCAAATAGTAATTGAATTGGAGATGAATTAATTTGAATGATATAATATAGATTATATTAAAGAATTTTACATATGGTTTATAAATAATAAATAGTATTATTTGCAAATGATAGTGATACACGAATGTTTCAGAATAGAAGTCATAAATAGGATAGAATGGAGTTTTATTAAAATAAAACTGAGATGAGTAAAATAACATATACAGATGTTTATAAAAAAATTTGGAATCAAGATTTTATATAGAACTTGGTTTACAATGATTAAAATTAAATGGAATTGGTTAATGAAAATATTTTGTTATAAAAAAAAAATCTTGTTTTAGTTTAAAAATAAATATTTAGCAACTGTTGTGAAATACAATTCAGGAGAACTGAACTGTTCTCCTTTGATGGTACCCCATTATTGTTTTGTTAAGAACTTCACCATAAGATATTTGGACGAAACATAAGCATCCATCTCCTCTAGAGGGGGACGACCAAAGAAAGCATTATAGTAGGAAGTCTTGTCGATGACAACAAAGAATGTCTCGAAGGTCCTATGGAGATGAGATAGTCCCACTTGAACCAAAAGCTTGATCTTCCCTGCTAGAGTCGAACCTTGTTGTTGAATCCAAAGATAGTCTCGTTGCTTTGCTCAAGCTTATCTTTAGAAATCCCCATTTGGTCAAAGGTGTGCTCAAAGATTACGTTTACCGCACTCCCAGTACCAACAAGAATCTTGGCAACCACTGAAAGCCCAATCTGAGCCGTTATCATGATATGGTCATTGTGCGGATAATGAATCCCTTTTTTCATCTCATCTAGAGAGATCACTAGATTGTGCATTTTGATACTGGAGCGAGCATTCTTCAAGGATGGATCTTCTTAAATAGAGAATATTCGCTCGTGGACCTCCATTAAATATCGATTTCGAGCCATTGGGCAGTTTCTAGCCGGATGTGGCCCACCATGGATCACGTTGATTCGGTTTACTGGAGGTCCTAAATCCAAGTGACCCTTTTCAATTGGAGCTTCCACTGCATTGGCTGAAACCTTCTAATGCCCATTAGCATGCTGAACAGATGGTTGTTTATTTAGAGCAAACTCTTTCAGATGACCCTCACGGATGAGCTTTTGAATAATCCCTTCCAACACCTTGTACTCATCAGTTTTGTGGCCATTCGTTTTGTGATATTCGCAGTACATTCCTCCTCTTGGGGTTTAGGAATTTTTTCGGCTTTAAATGAAATGGGGAAGTTATTGACCCTTCCCTTGGCCACAACATACACAAAGGAGTTGGGTTTTCTTAGGCACACCGAGTTGGAATTGGAGTCCTCCCATCTGGGCCTTTTCTGATTTCCGTCTGGACCAAATCTTCCACCTTGAGGCTTTCGACTGAAGCCTAGCTTCCCTCCTTCCTCTCGAGCTCCGAACTTCTTTTTGGTATAGTATAACTTGTCCATGCAGATGAATTTGTCATCTTGAAAATGGAAGTCGTGTAGGTCCTTACATCCATGAATGTATACTTCTTTCCAGAAAGGGGTGTTCTCAATCAACCCCGATTGGACTACGATGAGATTATCGCGGTCATTCATATCCTTTGCCTTTAAAGCTTTTATGTTGAATCTTTTCAAATAATCTCCAAAGGACTTCCCTTGTCTTTTCTTGATGTTAGCAATGACCATTTAATCCATCGTGGGATCTTTATAGATACAAAATTGTGTAGAAAACTCATAAGCAAATTGTTTCCATGAATAGATGGTACTCTCTCTGTATTGATGGTACCACTTGGCTGTAACCCCTTGGAGCATTACTGGGAAAAGACGACATCGAACGACCTCCAAAGCATTATAGAGATCCATCTAGCTGTCAAAAGCCATTAGGTGGTTATCAGGGTCGGTAGTTCCAAGATATTTTATGGTTGAAACCTTCGCTCAAGAAGGTATCATAGTGTTCATGATCTTGCCAGGGAAATGGGCCACCTTTTCATTGTTGTTAACCCCTTGATCCTGGTTTCTCTTTCCCTTACTTCCTAACAAATCTTTGACAGTTTTTCTTGTCTTTTCAAATCATAACTGTCTTTCTTCTACCCCATCTACGTTGAAAAGCTATCGCTCCCACATGCCTATGCCTAGACTTTGAAAGACAGTATTCTTATCGTTTAATTGTTCGTGTATATAAACCCATGGCCATCGTTATTCTAACATCCTCAGATCCATGAAGTAACTTAAAAATTTCACTTTGAAACCAGTTTAATTCCTCTGCCATTTCTTCCGTTCTTTCCTTTCTCCAAGGAAAAATGAAATCGAGTTCCACTGTAAAAAAGGAAATTGGAATGAAAAATCGAATTCGTAATTTCAAACCATCGATCCCCTAGACCTTGATAAAGGCACTTGCGTGTATAGAAGGAGGGAGTTATCACGGACGATGGGTTTTTCTGAGGTTAATAGAGGAGTTCAATGGGTTTTGTCGGTGGGGTTGCCATTGTTTTGTCAAGGAAATTGCATTCTTGATTTAGGGATGCAAAGTGAAGAGTAAAGTGCGATTATTGAGAAATAGTTGGAGTTAGTAATTGTCAGTTTTGGTGAAACTAAGGGGTGCGATGTATCCATGATTGAATTAATGATGAATTGGGTATGGGAGGAGTTAATTTGGGATACGGATATATGTGAATGTGGGAGATCGAACTGTTATGGGTGGCATTTATGAAGACTGACACTGGACTGGGAACATCATGTTTCATATGGAGTTCGACATTGTGTGAGGTGCAGATGGACTGGGTAAAGTCTGAAGGTTGTGAGGATGGACTGACGAAGTTTGGGGCAATTGATGTAGCAACCGAAAGTAGGCAATAGAGTTGATTTCTTTTAAACAGGGTTATTAAATTTGGGAAGATGCTAGCCTGTATTTTGGAAATGGGAAGGTTCGACGATGTTTGAAAGGGACTGTCAAATTGTTAAGGAGGACTGGACATGGATGGTTGTAGTAGATAGAAAGATATGGTAGATTGTCGGCAAAGTGTTCAGTGAAATATTGAAGCTAATGAGCCAGTATCATGGCTGATTTTTCAATGGAGCATAATCAATAATTTTGATAAGCTTCATCGGTTGGTCGGGTAATTCGCAAAAACAACAAGGTATATGTTTATTTATTTAAATTTTGTAGAATATTTAATTTAGTTATATTCGTTAGTTAATAAATAAAATTTTAAATAAAAATTTAATTGTTAAATAAATTAAATAATCATAGGAGCTTGATAAAATCATTTGAGATGAGTCGAGTCAATTCATAGACGCTGATATGGAAATTTAATGGAATATGCAGCAAAGGAAAATCTAGGTGAGTTAAACTCACTCAATTTAATTATTGGGAACTATTTTAAATTGTTCAAATTTAATTTATTGTTTATTGGATGATAATTGATTGATATAAAGTGCTAGTGGTATATATAAATAATATTATATAATAATAATATTGGTGATTGGATATTTCCCGCAGTCCATTAGCGGATGCCCGCAGTACCATTAGCGGATGATTTCCCTATGTGCCTCATAATATATAATGGATGACCTTCTATACAGCGATATCCTGCCTCGAAGAAGGATGGGTATTATGGTTGTTGACTAACATCTGTGGATGCTGAAAAAACATGTTGGAGGGATCCAACTGGATTTCTCAACATTTTATTTATTTGTTTTCACATATATGTTGTTATATGATACGACTGATAACCTGTGATAGTGCATGACAAGCTTGGATGTGTATTACCATCGGACTTTGATTTTTGAATGTCAAACTAATGGACATGAATTTTAAATCAGAATTTAAATATATAAAAGTATTTAAAGGGAATTCTAGATATTTATTTAGAAACCAAATTTATAAATAGAAATGAAAATGAATATAGAATTTTTAATATATAATGAAGTGGATTATTATTTTAAAGGAAGGTTAACTATTATATTAATAGTAAATAATAAAGTAAAGTATGTCTGTTTTATAAAAAAAATGTGGAAATAAATTACTATTTAGTTAATAATAATCAGAGCGATAATCGAGTGATCAGAAATCATTTAGTGAAATTATGGAGTATAAGAACTCATTATAGTTAAAGGAAATTTAAGCGGATTTATTGAATTCTTATTTGGAATTCTAATTAGATGGATTTCATAAAACCCATAGTAAGGTATAATTATAAATCTAAGTTGCAATTATTTGAGAATGAATTTTTGTATTAATGGATATTATTCACGGGTAAGGTGAATAGGGGTTGAAGCAAATATGTTGAATAAGGGGAATTGTTGAAGGATTAAGATGGGTTTTAAAAGTTCAAATAGTAATTGAATTGGAGATGAATTAATTTGAATGATATAATATAGATTATATTAAAGAATTTTACATATGGTTTATAAATAATAAATAGTATTATTTGCAAATGATAGTGATACACGAATGTTTCAGAATAGAAGTCATAAATAGGATAGAATGGAGTTTTATTAAAATAAAACTGAGATGAGTAAAATAACATATACAGATGTTTATAAAAAAATTTGGAATCAAGATTTTATATAGAACTTGGTTTACAATGATTAAAATTAAATGGAATTGGTTAATGAAAATATTTTGTTATAAAAAAAAAAATCTTGTTTTAGTTTAAAAATAAATATTTAGCAAATGTTTTACAAATCAAATCCATAAGGGAATATTGTATAAGGGTTGTAGCAATGTTTTGTAAATGTTATTTTATGTTAAATAGTTATAATTTGAGATAAACTTCTCATTTAAAAATGGTAGTTGATACTGGAAATTCTTAGTTAGAAATTAAGAAAAGGAATTAGGAAATTAGAAACTGACTGGAGATTAGTTGAGATGAATAGGTTTCTGAGTATCGATTTGATGTTGGTTTCGGCCTTCAAGGTTGATACTTAGAGAGTTATTCTCTAACTAGTTTACGGTTAGGGACTAATGACCAAGATGAGAAGTGTGTTCTAAATATATTTAAAATGAACGGTTTTGACAATGTGGTATTCAAAGTGAATGGTGGCTAGATGTTCTAAAAGAATAAAAATTAATAAATAGGTAAATAAATTATGACCTCAAGCCTCATCAACCGAGAAATGACAAAAATTGGGCAGGCAACATTGCTATGTAGGTCGCACCCATTAGGGTATATTGTCACCATCTAGAGAATATTCATATTTGTTACTTCTTTTCGCTTCTGTATCACCCGGGAACGGTTATGTTGCTAGCAACCATAATGTCGAATTTCCCAGGACGCTATAGTTGGTATCAGAGCCAGGTTTAGGAATAACCTTGGTTCTATGGTATAACTTGATAAAGATGGGGTTAGTAATACCCTAGATTGAGTTTGAGTGTATATACTTATATATGAGAGCGTATTTGTAGATTTTATAGAAATGGTTTATATTGTGTTATTTGATTAGTTCAATTTTGAACTGACAATTGATGTAGTATTATTTTGTAAAGAAGGGTAAATAAAATAATTTTGCCTAAATTATATTTTTACATAAAAAGAAATAGTTTTCTTATATTATATTGGTATTGGATTGTTTGAATGGAATCCAAATAAGATTATTGAAGTAAATTGGTTTAATATAACCAGAGGATTAAATAAATGATTCTAAAATAAAATCAGAACTTGAAATATAAATTGGAAACTAAGGAATAGAATTCCAATATAATGAATTGAATGGATCAGAATTTGATTAAAGGAAGCTAAATAAAGTTGGAGTGGAATTGAAATTATATTAAATAATAATGAACTCGCCACGTCACGGTAGTTCGTAATTTGAAGATTTGAACTCCAATTGGGTATATAAGATTCAATATGAGTTGGAACTCTTTGAAACAAGAATTATCCGGATTTATTGAATCATAATTTTCTAATGGAAGAGTAAAATCAAGATTTCACATTATAGGTTTTGAGTTATGTCAAAATCAAATTTTCAGAAAGTCGCTATGAATCGTTCATAAATTAAAGTGACATATTAATGGAGAGAATAAAAAAATTAAATTTCCATTAAAATTTGGAATTGAGTTATTATATAAACATATATTCAGGAGAATTAAATAAAAGGGATTTTTGCAGTAAGAATCAGATTATGAAATGAAGATAACTAATGTGTGAAATCAATTAGTTATAATAAATTATAACTTAGCTAAAATAGTGTCAGTGAATTAAAATTATGGAAATTAATATGAAGTGAAAAAATCTTGGATTCAAGTTGAAATATCAATAAATTGAAAATAACTTGGGAGAATAAAGCAAATTGAGTTTGGTTGAAATTGAATGTAAATTTGAACTAAAATGGAAATGGACTTGTATATTAAAATTAAAAACATGGAACCTGGATTATAAATAAACCTAACTTGTTTATAAGCAAATGTGTATACATTTGAACATTAAGGTTTAAATTATCATGAGTTGAATAAGATGACAAGTTAGTGGTTGAATTGGCAAACTGGAAGTAAAAAGTTAAATTGTTTATAATTAGTTAGAAATACTGGTGTATATGGTTGAGCAGGTTTTGAGATGGGAGCAAGTGAGGAAAATTATGAGTTGCCCGACAAAAAGGTACACATTTAATTAAATATGGGATTTTATGAGCCTATTTGGCAAGCCGCTTGACTTTTTAATTTTATTTTGATTGGGGAAGGCCCAAAGAGGCATTTTGTAGTTGTACCGATCAGCCCGTACAAAGGAGGTGCTGGCAAAAATTTTCGAAAATTTAAAGGACTTAGAAATTTTTTCAACAGTTTTGAAATTTTTTATTAACAAAAAGTTAATGTTCAATTGGAAATTGAAGTTAAGGATTGATGAGTGAAATTGGAGCTAGTAAGTTGATTGAGTAGGAAGGATATGGAGGGATGTGTCGAGTTGCATAAGTTAATAAGGTACAACTATTTTCCCTACTTAGTAATTTCTGGAACGAAATTCTTTAAGTGGGAAGGAATGTAACGTCCCATATTTTTAATCATATAAGTGTTAAATATTTATGTTAGTTTAAATATTTAATTGGTAATATAAATGGAATTTTATATTAAACAAATGAAGTTGAGAGCATAAATATATATATATATATATTGAACTTCAGTTAAGTGTACAGAATCCATTATAAGTCGGAATTCGCTGGAACAAGAAATATTCGAATCTGTTGAACTATAATTTTGTGATAAAAGAAAAAAGTCAGAATTTTGTATTTTATATTGAGAGTTATGGTAAAATAAAATTCTCAAAAAATCATTGTGGAATCATTTATAAACTAAAATGATTTATTTAATAAAATAAATCAATTTTTAATTAGTAGAATATTAGTTTAATGTGAAAATAAAATATCAAGTTTAAAATTCGAGTTAGTTTTATTCTAGAAATTTATGAATTTAGTTGTGTATATTTATATATGATGATAATACTTTAATTGATCTCTTTGAGTTGATTTGTATTAAATTGAATTTAATGTTAAATCAATTTAATTTAATATCTTTTGTAAATGGTTGAATTAGACTACGAAAACATGTTCCAGTGTGTTCAGAATAGTGGTATAATAATAGAAATGTCGTTTGTTGCTTTTAAATAGGAGTTAGATATCAAAGCAATATTTTAATTAAATAGATTTACATCGGTTCAAATAAATTGGGTAGCCGACCTACTAACGCAGAATATTTTTTTTTTAATAAAAAAATCCTACCTATTCCTTTCAAACGAAGGAATTCTGCAAACCTACCCTAATTGCTTCTCTCGTTCTTTCAAAGCATGTATTAGTCTTTCTCCTACCCTAAACTTAGTTGCCTTCTCTTTTCAAATTGTAACTGTCTTTCTTCTACCCCAGCTACGCTGAAAAGCCATCTCTCCCACATGCCTATACCTAGACTTTGAAAGACTATATTCTTATCCTTTAATTGTTCATGTATATAAACCCATAGCCATCATTATTCTAACATCCTCAGATTCATGAAGTAACTCAAAAAATTCACTTCGAAACCAGTTTAATTCCTCTGCCATTTCTTCTGTTCTTTTCTTTTTCCAAGGAAAACGAAATCGAGTTCCACTGTAAAAAAAAGAAAAAAAAGGAAATTGGAATGATAAATCGAATTCGCGATTTCAAACCGTCGGTCCCCTAAACCTTGATAAAAGCCCTCGCGTGTATAGAAGGAGGGAGTTATCACGGAAGATGGGTTTTTCTGAGGTTGGTAGAGGAGTTCAAGGGGTTTTGTCGGTGGGGTTGCCTTTGTTTCGTCGAGGAAATTCCGTTCTTGATTTAGGGGTGTAAAGTTAAGAGTAAAGTGCGATTGTTGGGAAATAGTTGGAGTTAGTAATTGTTAGTTTTGGTGAAAGTGAGGAGTGCCATGTACCAATGATTGAAGTAATTTTGAATTGGGTATGGGAGGAGTTAATTTGGGATACGGCTATAAGTGAATGGGGGAGATCGAACAGTTATGGTTGGCATCTGTGAAGACTGATGCTGGACTGGGAACATCATGTTTCATATGGAGTTCGACATTGTGTGAGGTGCAGATGGACTGGGTAAAGTCTGAAGGTTGTGAGGATGGACTGACGAAGTTTGGGATAATTGATGTAGCAACCGACGTTGGTTGGAAAGTTGGCAATAGAGTTGATTTCTTTTAAACAGGGTTGTTAAAATTAGGAAGATGCTAGCCTGTATTTTGGAAATGGGAAGGTTCAGCAATGTTTGAAAGGGACTGTCAAACTGTTAAGGAGGGCTCGACATGGATGGTTGTAGCTGGTAGAAAGAGATGGTAGATTGTCAGCAAAGTGTTCACTGAAATGTTGATGCTAATGAGCCAGTATTGTGGCTGATTTTTCAACGGAGCATAATCAGTAATTTTTGATAAGCTTTGTCGGTTGGTCGGGTAATTAACAAAAACAACAAGGTATATGTTTATTTATTTAAATTTCGTAGAATAATTAATTTAGTTATTTTCGTTTGTTGCTAAATAAAAATTTAAATAAAAATTTAGTTGTTAAATAAATTAAATAATCGTAGGAGCTTGATAGAATCATTTGAGATGAGTCGAGTCAATTCATGGACGCTGATATCGAAATTTAATGGAATATGCGGCAAAGGAAAATCGAGGTGAGTTAAACTCACTCAGTTAAATTATTGGAACTACTTTTAACAGTTCAAATTTAGTTTACTGTTTATTGGATGATAATTGATTGATATAAAATGCTATTAGTGTGTGTATATATATATAATATTATATAATAATAATATTGGTGATTGGTTAGATTTGTGGCAGAGACATGATAGCTTTGGATACTGTTTAGGCAGTATTATTAATACGGTAAGGCTATACTTTGATTATATTATATTTTATCCATTCCGCTGTGAGATATTTTCTGGGCTCTGACATATTTTATGTCTGTCTTTTCTGCAGGATACCAGAGCAAACCAACACGAGTTTCGATAGATTAGAATTTTGAAAAAAATTCGGTTTGTTGGAATTCAGGTTGTTACATTTGGTATCAGAGCCTAGGTTTAGTATTCCTGTATAGATAATGAGTGAACTTATTTGTATTTTTTAAAAATATAAATATATTATATACATACCTAGATCCATAAAGGAACCCACTAAATAGAAAGAGTACAATATGAAAAGAACTGGGATGTTTGTTTTGTACACTAAAGGAATGAATTTGGAAATCTGAGACCCTTAGGTAATTTGGGTGGAAAGTGTACAATGCACTTTGTGAGAAAGAAAGGTGAATCCCATGTGTTAGTGTTTCAGATTAGTGAGATTGGCGGTAAAGCCTTGTAAATTGGAATAAGGTTAAAAAGAGAAAAAACGGATTAGGAATATATATGGTTGAGAAAATTGACTTTGTGGGAGTGTCTAGGAAAGCCTAGTTAAGATTGTAAACCCACTTTGAGTCTAACTCCATTGTTAATTTTTTTTGAACTTGAAATTGTAAAAGCTTTTGGGAAGATGATTTATGGTGTTGTCAAGTTTTAATCTTAAAAGTTATAGTTTTAAAATATTCAAAGGACATATTTATTAAATACATATTGAGTTTTAGTATACAATGGGGTATATTGTGGAAACAATGATTTCTTTTGAAAATTTTGTCTAAAGTAACATTCTCTCAGTAAAAGGTACAAATTATAGAGCATGTATAACTCGCTAGTTTTCTAGTTATATTGCATAAAGGGATCAAAAAGCAAAACTTAGAAAATATTGCATTTTGTAAAAATTCTCAGTAAAGAAAGTTTTGAAATCTCTATTCTTTCGACAATCATTTTTGATAAATTGTTTCAAAGGAAAAAAAATTATTGAGTGGACAAAATATGTTGTAGAAATTAAGGATAGAGTAGATGTTTGCACCTTGTAGTAAGTAACTGAACTGTAACGACCCAGGGAATTTGCGATCCTGAGTAACCGACATAAACTCAATGTTGACTATTCAAGCATCGAAAACACCGATAGTCCATGAAAGAAATTAGAGGGTGAGAATAGATAAGATAGAAACTTAGAATAGAAGAAGAAGAAGAACATACAACATCAGAGTAAACACGAATCTCACAGCCGAACGAACAATATATAATAGATACATAACTTTGAAATAAAATCAGTATATGTATACAGTAACATTATTAGAGTATAATACTTACGACACATCGGAAATAACAATAGCTATATAATCCTGAAGTCTCCTGCTCTTGCTCTTCAAGTATCTGAAAAATCCCGACTACTTGACTGCCCGTACAAAATTGGGCACCCAAGAGTATAGGGAAAAAAAACAAAATAAACTCTGGGTCAGTCATGTGACTGGTGTGAGTAAACTCCAACCATTTGTTTAACTTTTAAAATCCTTTTTAAAAGAAAGAATAATCATAAGACCGATCCACACACAAATACGGATGGTTTTTATCTTATGATAACCCAGAATATTATTTATATCACAACTCTTCTGATAGTATAATAATGTCTATATCAAGTAAATAACAATTTAGTAGGACGCTTTCATCTCACGTTCTACATATATAATATACAATCAAAACCCACAGGCTCTTATTGGGTAATGGATTTCCAACTATGACAAGGTATGGAACCACCTTCTGATCAGTGTACGCTAGAAGCGATATACTGGAGTTCAACAAGAACATCTTGCAACTCGGCCACACATGACCGGCTATTCATTTCGCTTGAATGTTACAAATATATTATCACCTTATGGTAACTGTTCCGGGAAGATATAGAAGTGAAAGAAGTAACAAATATGAATATTCTCTAGATGGTGACAATATACCCTAATTGGGTGCGACCCACTTAGCTATGTTACCTGCCCGATTTCTGTCATTTCCTAGTTGATGAGGCTTGAGGTCGTAACGTATCTTTTAACAGATCACTCTTTTAATTACTTTGAATCGTCATACCCATCAAATCACAAATTGATTTCCCCAAAAATACCATGGGTATAAGCTAAGAGAAATGAATTCCTCCACCACCAATGTAAATACATTTGAAACAGTCAACTTACGCGATCTGCCAGACATACTATGTCGGACATACATTCATTCAAGCTGTCCTGGGACTGGACAACCCGAAGGCACTATTCTGTAAATCCATCTTAGGTAATTTATACCTAGGATTTACTGAACAATCCTTGCATAACTCCGTCTTCAATTATCTTCATCATATTTGATTCGCAACGCTAATGCCATACGAAGGGGTTTTCAAATAATATATCTGATCCCGGTCTCTCTGTATTGACAATGGAAATGGTCAAAATCTTTGATAGTCGGTGATTTAACTATCAAAGGAAAACATGTGTACAAACAACGATCATATTTCCAAATGGAAATCTTACCGAGCAAATCATCAATCAACATTTTCTATTTAATTTAATCTGTCATTCAGTTATTCATTTCCCTATTCCTGTTTCCATATATTCGTAAATTCTTATTTTCTAAATTTAGAAAATATACGTTATTAATCATTGGAAAACTTTTCCATATTTACTCTCATTTCTTAAGTTCTATATTAGAAAACATATCTGATTTCTTATTTGGTCAACGTTCCCAAAACTCCTTCACTGGATTTAAACAGATGTTCAAATAAAACATCGCGACGCCAACTCAAACCATTACACTCATTAATTAAATTCACTTTACCAGCCTTCACTATCGAACCTTAGCCATTCCTTAGTTAAAAACGAAGTCAATCAAGTTGGGGTATAACTACCTCTCAGACCTTAACTAAACAACATTTCTAACTTTGAAATAAACAAAGTTCACCTTCTAAATCTTTAAAAAAAATCTTACGTAACTCTCAGATTTTATTTACGAATCCACTTCTTTTACAGAAATCATTTGATTATAACAATAATGTTATAATCCCATGCTTCTGAAATATAATAACTTAAATATAACTTTTATTTATTAATTTGAATAAATAAACAATCAACCAATTTATAAATGAATAAATAAATCTTGATTTAAAAACGGAAAGTAAATAGTACATTCCTG
Organism: Allium sativum; assembly: GCA_030737875.1. Lineage (NCBI taxonomy): Eukaryota > Viridiplantae > Streptophyta > Magnoliopsida > Asparagales > Amaryllidaceae > Allium > Allium sativum. Next base: position 468,437,469 of record CM060913.1, on the reverse strand, counting down.
CATTCGATATAATCGAATTTAAAAGTATAACTCTCTAGTAATCTCTATTCGATTAACTCTCTTCGAATATCTTGTATTCAATTAACACTCTTCGAATAACTCTATTCGATTAACTCTAATTTGATTAACACTATTCGATTAACACAGTTCGATTAACTTCTATTTAATTAACTCCAATCGATTAACAATATTCGATTAACTCTATTCAATTAACTCTTATTTGATTAACTACAATCGATTAACTCTAATTCGATTAACACTATTCGATTAACTCGTATTCGATTAACTCTTATGCGATTAACTCTAATTCGATTAACTCTTATTCGATTAACTCTTATTCGATTAACTCTAATAGATTAACTCTAATTCGATTAAATCTTATTCGAGTAACTCTAATCGATTAACTCTAATTCGATTAACACTATTCGATTAACACTATTCGATTAACTCTTATTCGATTAACTCTAATTGATTAACTCTAATTCGATTAACTCTTATTCGATTAACTATAATCGATTAACTATAATTCGATCAACTCTTATTCGATTAACTCTAATCGATTAACTCTCTTTTCAATCCTATTTCAGAACCCAAATTCCTCTATAAATATTTTATTTGGAAAATATTTACTTTAATCCCTTATTCACATCGAATGTGAATAATATTTCTTTTATCGAATCAAAACAGTTTGACTTCACAATTTAAAAACACTTTCCCTAAATCCAATTTCTTTTTATACTTCTATTTATATATTTTTCTATAAAAACTTATTTTATACTTCTACCACTAAAATCTTATTTAATTCCCTTTAAAAACTAAGTTCAAATTCCATTTGAAATATCGGTGTTTAAACTGGTTTCTATTTCTCTACATAAATCCAGACTTATATTTTAATTTATCCAGTGATAAATATTTTACTTAATTTATAAACATCGTTTATAAATTAATCTTCTTAATTTATCTGTTAAAACATATTTCAATTTAATATCCACTTTAAACAATCTTCTCATAATTCTTTTATATCTCGATAAATTTCATTTTTCGATTCTATTTGTTTTACAAATATTTCCTTTTATAATTCTATTTGTTCTCTAGATAAATAATCCTTTTATAACTGTATTATTTTCTAAATAAATATTCTCTTTTCAATTCTATTTGTTTTACAAATATTTCCTTTTATATAAGATCCATTTATTTTATATAAATAATTTATTTTCAAAATACACTTTGAAAATTCCCTTTTATACATTCCAGTATTTCTTATGGTATTTCAAATACCAAATAACTAGACCAGTGTTATCATAACCAATCACAGATTATATATCACATCATATATCACCATATATGAAAACAAACAGTATTATAAATATTGAGGAATCCTGTTGGATCCATCCAACCTGTTTCCCTACATCCACAGATGTTAAACACATAAATAACATCGATTTCATTTCAATATGAAATATTCTGATCAACAGAATTAATATTTGATTAACGATATATATATTTGTATATGTATCACTAGATCTATAATTTCAACCAATCAATTAACAAATCATCCAAACCATCAACACAAAGTAATCAACCATCATTTATCAGCTCTAAAAATACGTTATAAAAATATAACTGTTCAGAGTTAGTGGGTTTTGCTCACATTGGACGATCATCGTTAAATAACGATAACTGTCAGTTGATTCAGATAGACAATTTATTTCGCTATAAATTGTAACGAGCCCCATTTCACTCCCAGTCAGTTCCATGATGTAGCCACCGTCCATACGTTCCCAATGGATCTTGTTTCTCTGAATTTCGATCAAGTATGAGATAGTTATGATATTGCAAAGTTCATATATATTTAAATTAAATTTAAACCTAAAACCAATTAAATCCGGGACTCACCCCTTTAACAAACCGGCCCAACTCTTTCATGCCCATACCCGCTCGCAGATATTTCTCCTCCTTCCCAAAATAAAATCGCCCAATCCTGTTGCTTCATACTGATCATAGCCAACGATTTCAAGACCCAGGCAACCCTCATTACTCCATGATTCTTCACTAAACCGCCACCAACGATCATCTTTACTCAAGAGCATCCTCTCCAACACCACCACTTCCCACTCGACATCCCCCTGTCAAAACCGACTCCTAGGCCCTCGCGAAAAACACTGTGCAAACATCGAACATTTTTAAAACCGTAAGTCACCAAACTCAGCCAACGTGTAGCATTCTCCACCGCAAGATCACAACCAACACTTGATTCATGAATTAATACTCCAATTATCGACAACTTCAAACCCTAGTGAATATGAACTCACGCTAGGTTAATTTCCATAGAACAAAAAGGTTTCCGTACCCCACCATATGTTTATCAAGTTGAAGAGAAAGACCCAGGGATCATAGATATACAAGTATTTTGATTTATAGAAATTTGAGGAATTTGTTTTGATTTTTCTTTGTTTGATTCGTCACGTTTTCCTCAAGAGCAATGACGGCGGAAATTTTTTGTTGATCGGAGGATAATGAAATTAGGTTAAGGGATAGTGAGGATATTTATAGAGGAGTTTTAATATTTTTATATTCAAATTAAATAATAATTTATATGGTACTACTGCTTGTACTTATCCCTTAAAAATTCCTATGATCACATACGATATCCAAAAATCCTGAAAATGGGCATGCAGCTACAGTTAGACATTATGGACCCAATGAAACTGGTTTTGTTGAATTCCAAGTCCATTTGCTCACACAACGTATTTTTAAAGTCAAATTATCAACTGTATTTCACATTAAAATTCCATATGGCCACATACTGACTGAAAAATGACGAAAATTGAAATCTAACAATAATTTAATACTACGGATCCAACAAAATTAGTTTCATCGAAAACGGAGGTCGTTTGCAAAACTGTCTATTTTTAAAGGTCTAAATAAACCCATTTAAATATTAATATATTTAAAAATAATTAAATTAAATATAAATATAAATATATTTATATTATCGTACATATTCACAATAGAATATCATATAGCTCCAACTGGATTTATAACTCGATATTCAAATCCCGGTTGAATCGATATTCGATTTATATTGAAAATCCATTGATAATATAAATAAATCACTATAAATTGTGACGATCTCAAAACCCCGTGCTACGGTGTTAAGGATAATCATTGGAATATAACACATTAATCATCATTAGCAGAGTACGGAAAATAGCAAAAGCAGGAAATAGAATAATTTACACAAATATTACAGCAGAATCATATATATATCACCACATCAGAGAGCACAGTGCAGGATACAACTTAGTGCATAATAATACATAATCAGTCTACATCGCCTGTGGCGGAATCACATATATAGAGAGTACATAAATGAAACATCAGTCTACATTGCCTTAGCGGAATCATATACATATACAATAATGGCGAAAAAATCATAGTCATCAACATGTAGTCAAGCCTCGCCATGAGCCAAAAGTGCACCTCTGCTGCGGTGCCAAGCCAAAATACGTCAGCCACTTATAACTAGGCCGCCCGTGTGAAAATAAGGGCACCCGAGTTTGCAAGGTGAAACAAACTACGAGTCAGTCATGGGACTGGTATGAGAAATCTACTTAACTACTTAAACCACAATTATAAGGCAAATCAAAGGACCACGCCACTTTCGCGGAACAGGTTTACTCCAATGAGTGCTAGTGCATGAAATAAAGTAAATTATTAAATCATCGCATCGCAATGCTTTTTATAAAAATGAAGCCATTATAAGACTCAGGTCCCATCACACAATGCAATGCAAGCCGAAGGATAGAGTTTTTACCTTATAATGGTCAATAGATGCTTCATACGTATAAACAAAAGTGTTTGATATTACTACTAGTGCATATATGTTTCAAAAACGAATTCAATCATAAATATCATTCATAGACGGCATAAATGACCCATACCACTATGTCGCCATACTAGTAATACAATCAAATCCGCAATTTCGTATTGGAAATTGGATTCCATCATGAGTCGAGGCAAGGGGCAAGCTCCTCTCTGTTCGAGAAACTCTAGCAAATGCCTCAGGATCTCATATAACGGTCCTTGGAATCGGTTGGGCCGGTCCTCTCTTACTTTTGAGGATTGGCAATTCCTGAACACACGTTTCCCGGTCCTTACAGACCTATAATCGAGGCGCCTCGCATTCCAACAACCACACAGGTGAAAAGTATATATAAATGTCAGGGCTGGTAAGTCGCTAACACCACCGTAGCTGGAAAGAAACGTCGTGTTCTCCCAACGGTCCGTATCCCGGTTTTGACTCATACCGAGGTGTGAGGCTCGCGAATCCACGCTATACACAAAGCTATGCCACACAGGCTATGCTTTGATCATCAACCACAAGACTTTTCTTTGCAACAGAAGCCTTGATCATATGCCACTTAGGCGTGCCACACAGGCAATCCACTCCATGCGACTGATTTCTATCGATATATAACCTCTGAGCTCGTACGTCTCAGAGAAGGGCGTTAAGCAAGAGAATATATTCTCCGCCGCCAAACAGATATATATTTAATAGAGACCAATCAGCACAGAAAAAAAATCCAATGTCAGACACACAGTCCATTTACAAGTTCGTCCTGGGTTTGAACGAAGCCGGAGGCACCAAATTCCTCGCATATCCGTACAATCAACATTACGTTCGGACGGCTACCACTTCAGCTCCTTCAAGGTAGCTACTCCAATCACGAGCATCAATAGCGCCCATCCATCCAATGTGAAGATCGTCAGTCTTGAACCGTCTTCATCTCTTCAACTTCTAACCGTCGATCGATTATTTGAAATGAGAATCAACTCGGCCTTTTCAAATAATCCACGTATATTTAGATTTTCAAATAAATTCTTCACATGGTTCAATCATTCGACATTCACATTTCAGTTCTTTAGTATAGTTTTCATGTCAAAAATCCTAATAAGCATGCACATATTTATAGTGATATATTCCGGTGTCCACAGGGGAGTGTGTATAGATCATAACTCCAGAGAATAAATTCTCGTCACCCTATAAATGGTTTTTGTGCCTTAATGACCAGAGAGACGTGTTTATTGTCATCTCCAGACCCGTGTGGGTTTTTTATTAATCTTGCAATTTACCATTACAATTTATATAGTCCAGATCAGTCATCAGTTCAACCTGTAATATATAGTCATCGCCATACAAGCCTCTCGCTCGTATGCTAAATCTTCAACCTCGTCACACAAGCTCTAAATGCTTATGTGGTATATGATGAAGTATGCCTATCGTCAAGAAGTATGCCATGTAGTGTAGTTCAAAATTAATTGTTACTATCCTATGGCAATGTTTATTATTACACACAGAACAACTAGCACTCCGCATCCAATGGCATTCACAGGAGTTGATATAATAATAAAATTTGCACATCCAACTCAATAAGGTTTACCTATTTGTCGGGCACGCAAATAAATTCTTTACTCAACAGCTAATCCATTTCCTGTTCAACACATGTATATATATGTGCAAAACTAAGCTAAAAATTATATTTCTAGCGAACAAAGGTTTATCTCCACTTATGGTTATTTTTAACACTTCACGTTTCACTTAAAAATGATATTTTTGTCGAACTAAAATATATTTTAACACATGACTATTTTATTTGGTTCCTATACATGTTAAAAATAATTTCATAGCAAACAAATATTTATTTCAACATTGTATATTTTTAACAAGTCACACACATGATAAAAATGATATTTTTATCATCAAAAAATATTTATTCAACACATGAATGTTTTAACACTTCATACTCTCAATAAAAATGTAATTTTTACTGTTCGATCTTTTTATTCAACACATGAACTTCTCAACATATGAGCTTCTCAACACATGAGCATTTCCACACGTGGATATATTTTATATGGTTTGTACATATAAGAAAGATGTTATTTTTATTGTTGAAACAATTTATTTAAAATACGAATATTTTACATACTTTATATATATAAAAATGTGATTTTTATTGTTAAAACTATTTATTTATTCAACACATGAATTATTTTTCAACACATGAACTTCTCAACACATGAGCATTTCCACACATGGATATGGTTTCAACACATGACATTCATTTCAACACATGAAAATAATTTCAACATATGAAAATAATTCTAACACATGAATATTATTCAAAATTTCGGCAGCATAACGGCAGGGTAGTTTAAACAGGCACCGTCCCGAGTACGGCTCCTCGCTCTACCTTAAAACCTCGCGGTTTTTGACAATGGGGATTTTATACATCTAATTCGCACGCAGGAGAGTATGATTTTTCTTTTCCATAATTTATTTCAATCACAAATGGGTATTTTTCAACCACAACCAAACAATATCAACCACAAACAATTCTATCAACCATTCGCATTATTCACCAAAATTTTCACACCAATTCACAAACAATAAATTTCGTCCATGGTTTGTGGACGAGGTGAGTGTGTATATATATATATATTCGTATATAAATATATTTTATTTCCATTCCAACACACATATCATTTATACAATGCATGTATAATTCATACTTCGCTCATATAACTTACACAACGCATGTACATGAGGTATACGACACGTGTATAATTTATATTTCGCTTATATAATTTATAGATCACATTTCAATTCATATTTCAGTTTAGAAATCTCACATTGGTTTTCGAGATGCTAAAAATCGTAGCTTGCTCAGAAAAGTCCGCGGTCTCTTCTAGATTGTAGAGAGCATCCTTGCGGTCACGATGTTTCCTGTTTCATCGAATTTCGTTAACTGTAAAGACCCGCAACTCCCCCGTAAAGGAAAGCGTCGGATAGTTCGAGAACAAGCCACAACAGAACGCATACAAAGAACATTTCATTGTATATTACAACAATGCATCAGATTACAAGAATATACAGAGTTTAAAAGAATATTACACAGAATTATCAGAGATTTAAATTACATTTAAATACAACGCAGCGGAAAATAATACAATAAACAACTAGAAGAAGATATACGGATACAAAGCTTTCCGGATATCGTTCCAGCTGTAAACCAGGATCCTGTGAATATAAATCTGCAAAACCAAACTACTAGCTGCCCGTGTCGAAAATAGGGGCACCCAGAGTTTAGGTTAAAACAATAAACTCCAGGTCAGTCATGTGACTGGTGTGAGAACTAAAACAGTTATTAATCTTTATTTTAAAGTTAGGTAAATCAAGGGACCACGCCGTATAACACGGAACGGGTTTCCTCCCAAGAATACCAGTGCATAAAACAAACAGCGCAATGCTAAATAAAGAAAAATGAAGCTGTTATAAGACCCAGGTCCCATCACACAATGCAACGCAGTCGAGGATAGGGTTTTCCCTTATAACAGCCAAAGAATGCTTGATACGTTTAAAACAAATCATTTGATACTATAATAAGTGCATAGTGTATAAAACAACTTCAAATCATAAGTATCAATCATAGGCGGCATAAGCGCCCCATCCCACTATGTCGCCATATATAGGATATACAATCAAAACCGCAAAGTCTCGTATTTGGAAATTGGATTTCCATCTATGAACCGAGGCAAAAGATAGTCCTCAACCGATTCGAGACTGCCTAGCCCCAGCCTCAGGATCAGAGCTCGAGTGACCCTAGGAGCGACAGGGCCGGTCCACCGATGTGGATTAAAATGCCTGAACACTACGTTTCCCCGCCCTTTGGGGCGTAAATGAGCCACTAAATGACTCCATCGGTTCGAGAACGACCGATCAATCCGAGGCGCCTCGCAACAGCAACAACCACATAAGTCAAACTCGTCAGGGCGTGTAAAACCACTGACGCCACTTCTAACTAGGAAGAAACGCAGGCCCTCCCTGAGGTCCTTTCTCCCGTTTTTGGTTCATACCGGGTGTGAAACTCGCGAAGTAAACGTTACACAAAGCTACGCCACAAAGGCCGTGCTTTGATCATCACCACAAGACTTTGCTTTTCAACAGAAGCCTTGATCATTTGCATCTTAGCATGCCACACAGGCAAACCACTCTATGCAACCGATATCAGTCACACAGAATGAAATCCAATGTCAGACACACAGTCCATTTACAAGTCCGTTCTGGGGCTGAACGAAACCGGAGGCACCTAGTACCCCGCATATCCATCGATCTCCAAGTACGTCTGGACGATCACCAACTGTTTCCATCTTCTTGGGTGTACAGCCCAATCAAGATCATCAGTTATCACCCAAACGACGTGAAGACCTCCGGTCTTCGACCATCGTCTTCATCTTCGACTTATCGTCGTATCAGTTATTCAGAATGGGATAAACCCGGTCTTCCCGAATAACTCGCGTATATTTTATAAAAGTGTTACACAAACACAACATACGCCTCATTCCAATTCATCAGTCACTAACCGTAAATTAATCAAGAGAATAATTCCCCAAATATTAACCCCGAAGGCCGAAACCAACATCAGATCAATATCCAGAAAACCATTCTGCTTGGCTAACCGACAGTTAGTTTCTAAATTTCACGTTCAAATCTAATTAAAGATTTAACTATCGCCTGGAGCAAAACTGGTGATACTCCATTCTCGATCTTTTCAATCTAATTAAAGATTCATTAAAACTCCACTTAGTTTTAATCTGTGACTGGGTTAAAGAATCAGTGTCATTTAAAACACGGTTCACGATAAACCCAAAGTCACATCCCATTAATTATCGGGTTAAAGAACAAGTGTTATTTAAAACACTGTTCACGATAAACCCAAAAATCAATATCATTTCAATTCCAATTAAATATTATTTAATTGGTGAACTTCATTAAATCTAAATCAAAAGATTTAATCTTTTCTCAACTGGGTTCAAGAACAGTGTTAGTGAAGACACCATTCACGACAAACCCAAATCACATTCATTAATTATCGGGTTAAAGAACAAGTGTTATTTAAAACACTGTTCACGATAAACCCAAAAATCAATACCCATTTCAATTCCAATTAAATATCATTTAACTGGTACACTTCATTAAATCTAAATAAAAAGATTTAATCTTTTCTCAACTGGGTTTAAGAACAGTGTTAGTGAAGACACCATTCACGACAAACCCAAATCACATTCGATATTCAATACAAGGCTCTGAATAGAAAATATATCGGCTTATATTCAATATCGAATTCTACGACTAACAAATGTCGTATTGGAAATAACGATACAAATATATCTTTCAAATTTCCATAACAACACCTGTAATATCACGAATTCCAACATCGAAATATTCCGAAGACAATTTCGATTCAACTCCACTCCAATGCAATCATTGGAAATTTTGGTTATTTTCAAAACCATTTCAAATTCAATTTATTTATTTAAAAATAAATAGAATTATAATTCTAGTTCAAATCTAGTTCATTTCGATAAAAATCTATTTTTATCTTTTCAAATATGGAGTTTTTCATCCCAAACTTTCACAAATCACTTCTTATGATTTTACACAAATTATTACTATTTTTAATAATTTTATCAAGGCCCGTACAGTCGATTTCCATTAACGGCCATCGAACTGCACTTACAGCGACCTTTTTCGAATTTGATTTGGACGTAATTCCAAATCCAACCGTTAGATTTCAAATTTCTAATATTCGTTAGAAAGCTCTTTTCGATACGAACCCAACGGTTCCGGTTTTAGGAGAATCCGACGGTCGGATCTCCCGCAATGTCCGTTTGAAATAAATGGTCGAAATTCACGAACTGCCGCGGCGCGGCGCGTTCTATTCAGGCCATTATATTATATATATAATATATATAATATATACTTCGCCGATTTTTATTTAAAACGAATTATATAAACAGTTTTAAATTCATTTCAAAATTTATTTCGACTTCCATTTCAATTCAAAGCAAAATTGAATTCTTCTTTATAAATTCGTTTCAAAATTCATTTCTGTTCAATTCAAATTTCAATTCAATTTGAATTCATATTCAATTCAATTCATTTCGAAATCGTTTTCAATTCAATTCATTTCGAATTCGTTTTCAATTCAATTTATTTCGAAATCGTTTTCAATTCAATTCATTTCGAATTCGTTTTCAATTCAATTCATTTCGAATTCGTTTTCAATTCAATTCATTTCGAAATCGTTTTCAATTCAATTCATTTCGAAATCGTTTTCAATTCAATTCATTTCGAAATCGTTTTCAATTCAATTCATTTCGAAATCGTTTTCAATTCAATTCATTTCGAAATCGTTTTCAATTCAATTCATTTCGAAATCGTTTTCAATTCAATTCATTTCGAAATCGTTTTCAATTCAATTCATTTCGAATTCGTTTTCAATTGATATAAATATCGTTCACGTCAAAATGGCGTCAATCTAATCAACACGGCTTCATATATTCCTTTATTTTCAAATATTCTATTTCAAATATTTCTTTTTCAAATATTTCTTTTTCAAAACTGGAATGAGGCCCAATCAATTACCATATAATGTTAATTATATGGATTTTCTACAACACATGCATATATCAACAACGATGAATAATCAACCATCATCCAAAGTGCATTCTACACTGTATAAGCATCAAATATAAATATTCAACGCTTATAACAGTCTGTCAATCAATCGATCGACACACAACTAAACAATCGGGATTAGTGTACGTCAAATATCATCCCAACACCCGTGTAGGGTTTCAAACAATCAAACACAGATTTTATTTGTGCAGTTGGGCGATGTGTAAAATTTATCGACCCAATCAATGTCCTTCAAATAAGTGTACATAAACAAACCATCTGGTTTGCAAATGAATATTTTATTTATTCACATTCACGTTAAAATTTATATTTTTAACGACAAAACATTTTATTTCAACATATGAATTTCTCTTCGGTTCATTCTTTAAAAAAAATGATATTTTTATTTTTCTAACATATTTTAGAAAATTTCGGCAGCATAACGGCACGATACTAGAAACGGGACGAGGCCTAGCCTTATCCCCGGTCTAGTGAAGGCCCACGCCATTCACTCATCAATCAAATCAATTTCATTTTGCAAACCACAAAATTTGGAGTAAGGGTCTAACCTAGCCTTACTCCTTCGCCTTATAACGGCGCACGTCTAATCCTAACCAATTTATCGATTCGATTTTTCACACCACAAACCACATTCAAACCAATATCACAATCAATCACCAAACAATCAAACAAACAAGTCCATGGTCTGTGGACGATTGTGTCGGGTGCTACTAAGCACCGTCTGCATCCTAGTATATATATATAACTAGAAATAAAATAGAAAGGTGAGAAATTCTCACATATTGCTATCCAGCTCCACGGCTCTTCCTTTGCAGAAGTCTTCGTCGTTTCGCCTTTTTGTCACCTTCGTTGCTGCTTTCACTACATACGTAAAAATCACATTTTTACTTCGCTATTCAATATATAAAAATCGAATTTTTAGTTCGCTATTTAATATATAAAAATCGAATTTTTAGTTCAAAGTTCAATATATAAAAATCGAATTTTTATTTCAAAAAGTTCAAATCCTTTCCTTTTTAAAATCTAAACCTTTCACTTTTAAAGTTTAAATCTTTTCACCTTTAAAGTTTAAAATAACTTTTTCAAATCAAAGTTTTTAAAATTCCTAAAATCAGTTTTATTCTTTTATTTTAAAATCAGTTTTAACCTTTTATTTTCAGCTTTATACTTTATAAAAATTTCAGTTTTACTTTAAATAAAATTTCAGTTTTACTTTAAATAAAATTTCAGTTTTTAACTTCCTAAAAATTCAGTTTTTTAAAATCAACAAAATTTTACAGTTTAAATGAAAATAAGTAAATAAAAAAAAACCAAAACTTACAGGGGCTCGTCGAGTGGTCGGGGGGGCTTCATCGAGGCTTGCAGATCGGAGGGGGGGCTCGACTTCATCGGCGGCGCTAGGGTTCGGGGGGGGCGCTCGCTGTCCTCGCGTGGAGGAGGGAGGAGGAAAGAGTCGCGAGGGGGAGGAGGCCGAAGAGGGGACAGGGGCTTCAACTGAGTGGCGGGCGATTGGAGGAGGAGGCCGACGCGGGGGTGGCGGCTCCGACGAGGGAAAGGGGCGATTTCGATTTCGTTTCCCTTTTTTTTTTTTTTTTTCTTTTTTAGTTTTCTGTAAAAGGAAATCGGGGGGGGGGGGGGGCCTGGGTAGTAAAGGGGGAGATAATATTCTTTTTTTTTTTTTTTTATTTAATTAATAAATTTTATCCTAAAGAGTTGACTTTCACATTCGACCTCGAAACGAGGCCCACCGCCTGTCGTCCATAGCGTTTTACCCCCATTCCGAACACAATGGGATATATATCGCAAGCTGATTTGATTGTTACAATCAGTTTCCGTTAAATTTACATTTAAATCATTATATTGAATTTTAAACGTACATTTCAAGTTACCGGGGTCACATACTAACCCTAAAAATTCCCGAAAAATATTTTCTAGCTTCGTATTGACGATACGGTCCTAACAAAACTAGTTTCGTCGAATTCTGAGACCGTTAGAAAAATGGCCAATTTCCAGTCGATTAAAATCAACTGAAATGGTCAAAACACGTTTTCCTTTGCCACGCTCACATATTGATTCGAAAAATTATGAAATTTGAAACCTAGCAATAACTCGACATCACGGACCCAACAAAAGTGGTTTCGTCGAAATCCGAGGTCATTTGCAAAATGTCCATTTTTAAGGGCCTGAATTCCATAGCGACTATTCAGAATTTTCAACTGGACATATCTCATCATTTATAAAGTGAAATCTCAGTTTCTCAACTTCGTTGGAAAGATATCATCAATTAGATCCTAATGTTTTTGGTTTCACAAAAATCCGGATTGTTTTGCACCCGGTACATTCAATTGAAGTTTGAAATCGAATTTTCGAACTACCGCGCCATTTTCAATTCCTTTTATAATTATATATAATTATTTATATTCTAACGACGACGTATATAATATATACGTTCGAATTATATTCAAAATAAATTTCTCGTCAATATTATTTAAAATAATTCATTTTAAATAATCAAAATTCGCTAAAATTGCCAAAATAAAAATTTTAAACTGGCCCAGATTTTACGGGTTGTTACAATCTCCCCCACTTAAAACTTTTCGTCCCCGAAAAGGAACAAAGTCGAAAGTGGTTTGATTAATCAACTCTACGCTCGATCTGGCTTCCATTCTCCAACTCTTTAGTTTCTGAGAATTTTCAAAACTTCAAAATTTTGGCTAACACCCTAAATTTTTGAAAAATTTCGCCATAACCTCCCCTGCACCGGGAGCATCGGGGAATTTCAAATAGCTTCCCCGGTCCTTCAGATCTCAAAAAGAAAAAGAAAAAGCCAAGCGGCTAGCCAATAGGCTCACAAAATCATCATCACCCAAACAACGCAGGAAATTATGTAGTAAACATGTACCTATTTGTCGGGCAAACAAATTTTATTCTCGGCTCTAGCCTCCTTGCTATGACCTGTTCAATGTAAGTACATATATGCAAGCAAATGCGACCAATTTTCGATACAGTTCAATATTCGATTTAAATTATGCATAATGGTTCAAAATTAGCAAACAATTAACCAAACAACACAAACATCAATCAATTAGTGAATTTAAAGTTTCAAATTCATAATTTTGATACATAGACAAAAATCAGATTTTTGATGCTAAATCACAACAATAAGCCCTATCTAATTTTGGTTCTCACACCAGCCTATATGGAAATATATAGATAACCCACTCTCGCCAGTCGAACACAACACAGATGACGATGCCTCATCATCAGAATCATCCCCGGGCAACTAGAATGTGATTCTATATCTACCCAATATATTAAAACTTCGAATACAAGCCGCTAAGCGTGTATGCAAAATCTTTATATACTCGATTGCCCAAATTCAATTTAAATAGACTATTCAAATACGAATACTTAAGATTTGAATTTCCAAAACAAAGTGGGTTTTCACTTTTATTTTCAAAAACAACACTCTTTCGACTCGTTCTAGGACACTACTGATCCCATCTCTAACGAGTCATCCTCATTGGATATTACTAATCCAATATCTGATGAATTCTTTCGTATGGTTCTAATGTGCCTTGTTCTCTAGCTTTGTAAACCAAAGCTCTGATACCACGTGTAAAGACCCGCAACTCCCCCGTAAAGGAAAGCGTCGGATAGTTCGAGAACAAGCCACAACAGAACGCATACAAAGAACATTTCATTGTATATTACAACAATGCATCAGATTACAAGAATATACAGAGTTTAAAAGAATATTACACAGAATTATCAGAGATTTAAATTACATTTAAATACAACGCAGCGGAAAATAATACAATAAACAACTAGAAGAAGATATACGGATACAAAGCTTTCCGGATATCGTTCCAGCTGTAAACCAGGATCCTGTGAATATAAATCTGCAAAACCAAACTACTAGCTGCCCGTGTCGAAAATAGGGGCACCCAGAGTTTAGGTTAAAACAATAAACTCCAGGTCAGTCATGTGACTGGTGTGAGAACTAAAACAGTTATTAATCTTTATTTTAAAGTTAGGTAAATCAAGGGACCACGCCGTATAACACGGAACGGGTTTCCTCCCAAGAATACCAGTGCATAAAACAAACAGCGCAATGCTAAATAAAGAAAAATGAAGCTGTTATAAGACCCAGGTCCCATCACACAATGCAACGCAGTCGAGGATAGGGTTTTCCCTTATAACAGCCAAAGAATGCTTGATACGTTTAAAACAAATCATTTGATACTATAATAAGTGCATAGTGTATAAAACAACTTCAAATCATAAGTATCAATCATAGGCGGCATAAGCGCCCCATCCCACTATGTCGCCATATATAGGATATACAATCAAAACCGCAAAGTCTCGTATTTGGAAATTGGATTTCCATCTATGAACCGAGGCAAAAGATAGTCCTCAACCGATTCGAGACTGCCTAGCCCCAGCCTCAGGATCAGAGCTCGAGTGACCCTAGGAGCGACAGGGCCGGTCCACCGATGTGGATTAAAATGCCTGAACACTACGTTTCCCCGCCCTTTGGGGCGTAAATGAGCCACTAAATGACTCCATCGGTTCGAGAACGACCGATCAATCCGAGGCGCCTCGCAACAGCAACAACCACATAAGTCAAACTCGTCAGGGCGTGTAAAACCACTGACGCCACTTCTAACTAGGAAGAAACGCAGGCCCTCCCTGAGGTCCTTTCTCCCGTTTTTGGTTCATACCGGGTGTGAAACTCGCGAAGTAAACGTTACACAAAGCTACGCCACAAAGGCCGTGCTTTGATCATCACCACAAGACTTTGCTTTTCAACAGAAGCCTTGATCATTTGCATCTTAGCATGCCACACAGGCAAACCACTCTATGCAACCGATATCAGTCACACAGAATGAAATCCAATGTCAGACACACAGTCCATTTACAAGTCCGTTCTGGGGCTGAACGAAACCGGAGGCACCTAGTACCCCGCATATCCATCGATCTCCAAGTACGTCTGGACGATCACCAACTGTTTCCATCTTCTTGGGTGTACAGCCCAATCAAGATCATCAGTTATCACCCAAACGACGTGAAGACCTCCGGTCTTCGACCATCGTCTTCATCTTCGACTTATCGTCGTATCAGTTATTCAGAATGGGATAAACCCGGTCTTCCCGAATAACTCGCGTATATTTTATAAAAGTGTTACACAAACACAACATACGCCTCATTCCAATTCATCAGTCACTAACCGTAAATTAATCAAGAGAATAATTCCCCAAATATTAACCCCGAAGGCCGAAACCAACATCAGATCAATATCCAGAAAACCATTCTGCTTGGCTAACCGACAGTTAGTTTCTAAATTTCACGTTCAAATCTAATTAAAGATTTAACTATCGCCTGGAGCAAAACTGGTGATACTCCATTCTCGATCTTTTCAATCTAATTAAAGATTCATTAAAACTCCACTTAGTTTTAATCTGTGACTGGGTTAAAGAATCAGTGTCATTTAAAACACGGTTCACGATAAACCCAAAGTCACATCCCATTAATTATCGGGTTAAAGAACAAGTGTTATTTAAAACACTGTTCACGATAAACCCAAAAATCAATATCATTTCAATTCCAATTAAATATTATTTAATTGGTGAACTTCATTAAATCTAAATCAAAAGATTTAATCTTTTCTCAACTGGGTTCAAGAACAGTGTTAGTGAAGACACCATTCACGACAAACCCAAATCACATTCATTAATTATCGGGTTAAAGAACAAGTGTTATTTAAAACACTGTTCACGATAAACCCAAAAATCAATACCCATTTCAATTCCAATTAAATATCATTTAACTGGTACACTTCATTAAATCTAAATAAAAAGATTTAATCTTTTCTCAACTGGGTTTAAGAACAGTGTTAGTGAAGACACCATTCACGACAAACCCAAATCACATTCGATATTCAATACAAGGCTCTGAATAGAAAATATATCGGCTTATATTCAATATCGAATTCTACGACTAACAAATGTCGTATTGGAAATAACGATACAAATATATCTTTCAAATTTCCATAACAACACCTGTAATATCACGAATTCCAACATCGAAATATTCCGAAGACAATTTCGATTCAACTCCACTCCAATGCAATCATTGGAAATTTTGGTTATTTTCAAAACCATTTCAAATTCAATTTATTTATTTAAAAATAAATAGAATTATAATTCTAGTTCAAATCTAGTTCATTTCGATAAAAATCTATTTTTATCTTTTCAAATATGGAGTTTTTCATCCCAAACTTTCACAAATCACTTCTTATGATTTTACACAAATTATTACTATTTTTAATAATTTTATCAAGGCCCGTACAGTCGATTTCCATTAACGGCCATCGAACTGCACTTACAGCGACCTTTTTCGAATTTGATTTGGACGTAATTCCAAATCCAACCGTTAGATTTCAAATTTCTAATATTCGTTAGAAAGCTCTTTTCGATACGAACCCAACGGTTCCGGTTTTAGGAGAATCCGACGGTCGGATCTCCCGCAATGTCCGTTTGAAATAAATGGTCGAAATTCACGAACTGCCGCGGCGCGGCGCGTTCTATTCAGGCCATTATATTATATATATAATATATATAATATATACTTCGCCGATTTTTATTTAAAACGAATTATATAAACAGTTTTAAATTCATTTCAAAATTTATTTCGACTTCCATTTCAATTCAAAGCAAAATTGAATTCTTCTTTATAAATTCGTTTCAAAATTCATTTCTGTTCAATTCAAATTTCAATTCAATTTGAATTCATATTCAATTCAATTCATTTCGAAATCGTTTTCAATTCAATTCATTTCGAATTCGTTTTCAATTCAATTTATTTCGAAATCGTTTTCAATTCAATTCATTTCGAATTCGTTTTCAATTCAATTCATTTCGAATTCGTTTTCAATTCAATTCATTTCGAAATCGTTTTCAATTCAATTCATTTCGAAATCGTTTTCAATTCAATTCATTTCGAAATCGTTTTCAATTCAATTCATTTCGAAATCGTTTTCAATTCAATTCATTTCGAAATCGTTTTCAATTCAATTCATTTCGAAATCGTTTTCAATTCAATTCATTTCGAAATCGTTTTCAATTCAATTCATTTCGAATTCGTTTTCAATTGATATAAATATCGTTCACGTCAAAATGGCGTCAATCTAATCAACACGGCTTCATATATTCCTTTATTTTCAAATATTCTATTTCAAATATTTCTTTTTCAAATATTTCTTTTTCAAAACTGGAATGAGGCCCAATCAATTACCATATAATGTTAATTATATGGATTTTCTACAACACATGCATATATCAACAACGATGAATAATCAACCATCATCCAAAGTGCATTCTACACTGTATAAGCATCAAATATAAATATTCAACGCTTATAACAGTCTGTCAATCAATCGATCGACACACAACTAAACAATCGGGATTAGTGTACGTCAAATATCATCCCAACACCCGTGTAGGGTTTCAAACAATCAAACACAGATTTTATTTGTGCAGTTGGGCGATGTGTAAAATTTATCGACCCAATCAATGTCCTTCAAATAAGTGTACATAAACAAACCATCTGGTTTGCAAATGAATATTTTATTTATTCACATTCACGTTAAAATTTATATTTTTAACGACAAAACATTTTATTTCAACATATGAATTTCTCTTCGGTTCATTCTTTAAAAAAAATGATATTTTTATTTTTCTAACATATTTTAGAAAATTTCGGCAGCATAACGGCACGATACTAGAAACGGGACGAGGCCTAGCCTTATCCCCGGTCTAGTGAAGGCCCACGCCATTCACTCATCAATCAAATCAATTTCATTTTGCAAACCACAAAATTTGGAGTAAGGGTCTAACCTAGCCTTACTCCTTCGCCTTATAACGGCGCACGTCTAATCCTAACCAATTTATCGATTCGATTTTTCACACCACAAACCACATTCAAACCAATATCACAATCAATCACCAAACAATCAAACAAACAAGTCCATGGTCTGTGGACGATTGTGTCGGGTGCTACTAAGCACCGTCTGCATCCTAGTATATATATATAACTAGAAATAAAATAGAAAGGTGAGAAATTCTCACATATTGCTATCCAGCTCCACGGCTCTTCCTTTGCAGAAGTCTTCGTCGTTTCGCCTTTTTGTCACCTTCGTTGCTGCTTTCACTACATACGTAAAAATCACATTTTTACTTCGCTATTCAATATATAAAAATCGAATTTTTAGTTCGCTATTTAATATATAAAAATCGAATTTTTAGTTCAAAGTTCAATATATAAAAATCGAATTTTTATTTCAAAAAGTTCAAATCCTTTCCTTTTTAAAATCTAAACCTTTCACTTTTAAAGTTTAAATCTTTTCACCTTTAAAGTTTAAAATAACTTTTTCAAATCAAAGTTTTTAAAATTCCTAAAATCAGTTTTATTCTTTTATTTTAAAATCAGTTTTAACCTTTTATTTTCAGCTTTATACTTTATAAAAATTTCAGTTTTACTTTAAATAAAATTTCAGTTTTACTTTAAATAAAATTTCAGTTTTTAACTTCCTAAAAATTCAGTTTTTTAAAATCAACAAAATTTTACAGTTTAAATGAAAATAAGTAAATAAAAAAAAACCAAAACTTACAGGGGCTCGTCGAGTGGTCGGGGGGGCTTCATCGAGGCTTGCAGATCGGAGGGGGGGCTCGACTTCATCGGCGGCGCTAGGGTTCGGGGGGGGCGCTCGCTGTCCTCGCGTGGAGGAGGGAGGAGGAAAGAGTCGCGAGGGGGAGGAGGCCGAAGAGGGGACAGGGGCTTCAACTGAGTGGCGGGCGATTGGAGGAGGAGGCCGACGCGGGGGTGGCGGCTCCGACGAGGGAAAGGGGCGATTTCGATTTCGTTTCCCTTTTTTTTTTTTTTTTTCTTTTTTAGTTTTCTGTAAAAGGAAATCGGGGGGGGGGGCCTGGGTAGTAAAGGGGGAGATAATATTCTTTTTTTTTTTTTTTTATTTAATTAATAAATTTTATCCTAAAGAGTTGACTTTCACATTCGACCTCGAAACGAGGCCCACCGCCTGTCGTCCATAGCGTTTTACCCCCATTCCGAACACAATGGGATATATATCGCAAGCTGATTTGATTGTTACAATCAGTTTCCGTTAAATTTACATTTAAATCATTATATTGAATTTTAAACGTACATTTCAAGTTACCGGGGTCACATACTAACCCTAAAAATTCCCGAAAAATATTTTCTAGCTTCGTATTGACGATACGGTCCTAACAAAACTAGTTTCGTCGAATTCTGAGACCGTTAGAAAAATGGCCAATTTCCAGTCGATTAAAATCAACTGAAATGGTCAAAACACGTTTTCCTTTGCCACGCTCACATATTGATTCGAAAAATTATGAAATTTGAAACCTAGCAATAACTCGACATCACGGACCCAACAAAAGTGGTTTCGTCGAAATCCGAGGTCATTTGCAAAATGTCCATTTTTAAGGGCCTGAATTCCATAGCGACTATTCAGAATTTTCAACTGGACATATCTCATCATTTATAAAGTGAAATCTCAGTTTCTCAACTTCGTTGGAAAGATATCATCAATTAGATCCTAATGTTTTTGGTTTCACAAAAATCCGGATTGTTTTGCACCCGGTACATTCAATTGAAGTTTGAAATCGAATTTTCGAACTACCGCGCCATTTTCAATTCCTTTTATAATTATATATAATTATTTATATTCTAACGACGACGTATATAATATATACGTTCGAATTATATTCAAAATAAATTTCTCGTCAATATTATTTAAAATAATTCATTTTAAATAATCAAAATTCGCTAAAATTGCCAAAATAAAAATTTTAAACTGGCCCAGATTTTACGGGTTGTTACATTAACACACGATAAAGATATGATTTTTCAAAGTTTGCAACACTTAAAAGTGTTATTTTCAGTTCAAATATAATAAAGCCGATACCTTTCAACGTTTGTTCAAAGCTAGGTTTTGATTTATCGAACAAATGGTTGCACGATATTGGAATCAGCTTGTACCACATCGAAGAGGGTCGAGGGGGCTTCAGGCGCGTGGCGGTGGCGTTCAACTCGGTGGGGCCCAGCGTTCGTGGCAGCGGCGGAAAGTTTGGGGCTTTCAAGGGGGAAATCTCGAGGTAGGAGCAACGATAGGGGGAGTTCTTTATATGGATTTGAAGAGGGGGAGGAGAACTACAAAAAGTTCAACTGGGGGTGGGGCTGATTCGGCCTGTGGCGATCGGAAATCGCCTGGGAAGCGGCGAAAGGTGTTCCGCCGTCGAGATCGGGTTAGGGGGGTTGAGATATTTTTTTATTTTAATTATGAATGGAGAAATCCTATTGGTCGATGGTTTTATTAAATTTTAAAATAGTGTTTCTCAACACGAACACCCATTCAAACCCAACGACTGTCGCCCCTAGCTAAATACCCCCATCCCGGACACAATGGGATATGTTTCGTAGGCCAATTCGACTGTTACAGTCAGTTATTCTTCAAATTAAAATATAAAACATTCAAATTCTGTTTGGAACGTACATTTCAATTTGCCAGGGCCACAAACTGATTCGAAAAATTCCAGAAAAATAAATCTAGCTATGTTTTGACGCTATGGTCCCAACAAAACTAGTTTCGTCGAATTCTGAGGTCGTTTGAAAAATGACCATTTTCTGGTCGACCCAATTTAACAGAAATTAAACAAACATGTTTTCTTTTGCCACGCTCACATACTAGCTTCAATAATTATGAAATTTGAAACCTCGCAATAATTTGACATCCCGGATCCAACAAAAGTGGTTTTGTCGAATTCCGAGGTCGTTTGCACAATGTCTATTTGCAAGGGCTATATATTCTCTATAGCGACCTTTCTGAAAATTCATTTGGCCATAACTTTTGATTTCCGCTATGAAACTTCGATTTTTCAGATTCGTTAGAAAGATATTCGGAAACAGATTTAAATATTTTTGGTTTCACCAAAATCCGTTACATTTTGCACCCGGTGCAGTCAGTCAAAGTTTGAATTGAAATTTTCAAACTGCCACACTATTTCTAATTCATTATTTTATTGAAATATTCTATTTCAATTGTTTAAATTTCTTTGAAATAAGCAATTTAAATTTTTTGAATTGGCTCACATTTTCCGGGTTGTTACATAAATTATAAAGGAATTCCATAGCGGCTATTTGAAAATTTGATTTGGACACAACTCACAATCTACACGACAAAATCTCAATTTTTCTCTTTCATTCGAAAAATATACTTCACCAGCTCCCAACGTTTCTTGTTTCATAGAAATCCAATTTAGAATGGATTCGGTATATTCGTTTAAAGTTCGAATCGCCAAATTATGAACTGCCACGCCATTTCAAGCTTGATTTTAATTATAATATAATTATACGTTCAAACTTCGTTTATATAATATATTCGTTAATATAATTCAACTCTAAACTGAATTATATATTTTAAATAATTCAATTCACACAGTTTTGTGAATTCCACTATTTCTGACTATTTCGGAAATTAAATATTATGTTCTACTATTTCTATTAATTAAATATTCAATATTATTTAATTCTAGTCATTTTAAATTACCAAACCATTATGTAAATAATTAAATAAATTATTTATTCAACCGTAAAAATACGGGACATTACATTCTTCCCCCTTAAAATAATTTCATCCTCGAAATTGTTAAGGTAGAAAACAATCCCTATTAACTGGGTTAAAATTATTCATTTACTTCTTAACTCCAGTTTCACTGAACCAATTTACTTTAACAAATTATTAATTCATTTCTATTAACAAAAATTTTCTAAGGTCCTGAAAATTTTCTAACACCTTACATTTCTGAAAAATTTCGCCAGCACCTCCTTTGTACAGTTCAATTGGTACAACTACAACTCGCCTCTCTAGGCCTTGTTCAACCCAAAAGAAAATCAAACAGCCAAGCGGCTTGCCAAACAGGCTCATAAAATCACCGAACTCACATGAAAATAAACTTGTACCTTTTTGTCGGGCATGTCGACTCTTTTACTTCCATATGCCATCAATTCAGCATATATCAATGTCATCCCGATCAATCTCAAATCGATTCATCCTCAAACTCAATCATTCGCTTATACCCCAACCGAATTCTAGTTCAAACCAAGGTTTCATTCTTGATTCCAAACCCTTATAAATCCAACTTATTTGATATCATTCTAATCCAATTCAATTTCCACTTACCACTTAACTGGCTTTATTTTAATTCCAATTTGCTTTCACAAATTCTACTTTAATCTGTTTTTAATTCAACAGTCTCTTCCTGGGAATTTTAAACAGGTTTGCTTTTCAAAGACCAAATATTCCCTTTCGGAATCAAAACAACTTGTTTTCTCAAAACATTTCCAAAACAAAATTTTGGTAGTAATCCATCACTTAGAAACTCGAAAATGAACACCAATGATGTTATGCAGTCATCATCGGAATTATTTTCCAGCGACCAAAGTGAGTTCAATACTATATCACTTTCACAACCATATTTAAAAACTTTCATTTTGAAATCTATTTCAAAATACCATTTGCAATGCTCGTAAAAAAAATTAAATCTCCCAGGATTTTAAAATTCTCATATCTTTAATCCTAATCCATTTACAAACACCTATTCAATTTTCCAGAATTTAATTTCAATTCTGACTCAAATTCAGATTTAATTCATTTCGTAACACTTATACGAATTTTGATTGGTTATTTACATAACCGTTTCAATTAAAATCTTATCTGATTATAATCCCAACCAACACATCCAATATTCTAAAATATTTTCAATATCTATACTTTCTTTTTTATCAAAATATAGTTTGGGTAAAATTATTTCATTTACCCTCTTGTCAAAACATATTGCGTCGGTTCATCGTATTCAAGTGTTTAGAAACTCCTATCGATACAGTGGATTAAACTGATCAACCAGGACTCATAATCAACTCAACCAATAAATCTCCACAATATAAAACCATTTTTATATCAAAATAACAAATATGTTCACTCGTATATATACACTCTACTCAATCTAGGGTACCAATAACCCCATCTCTGCCGAGTCACGCCATAGAGCCAAGGTAATCACTTAACCTTCATCTCTGATACCACTGTAACACCCAGGGAATTTGCGATCCTGAGTAACTGACATAAACTCAATGTCAACTATTCAAGTATCGAAAACACCGGATAGTCCATGAAAGAAATTAGAGGGTGAGAATAGATAAGATAGAAACTTAGAATAGAAGAAGAAGAACATACAACATCAGAGTAAACATGAATCTCACAGCGGAACGAACAATATATAATAGACACATAACTTTGAAATAAAATTAGTATATGTATACTGTAACATTATCAGAGTATAACACTTACAACACAGCGGAAATAACAATACCAATATAATCCTAAAGCCTCCTGCTTCAGCTCTTCAAGTATCTGAAAAATCCCGACTACTTGACTGCCCGTACAAAATTGGGCACCCAAGAGTTTAGGGAAAGCAAAACAAAATAAACTCTGGGTCAGTCATGTGACTGGTGTGAGTAAACTCCAACCATTTGTTTAACTTTGAAAATCCTTTTTAAAAGAAAGAATAATCGTAAGACCGATCCACACATAAACACGGATGGTTTTTATCTTACGACAACCCAAAATATTCTTTATATCACAACTCTTCTGATATTATAATAATGTCTAAATCAAGTAAATAACAATTTAGTAGAATGCTTTCATCTCACGTTCTGCATATATACTATACAATCAAAAACCGCAGGCTCTTATTAGGTAATGAATTTCCAACTATGACAAGGTATGGAACCACCTTCTGATCAGTGTACTCTAGAAGCGATACACTGGAGTTCAACAAGAACCTCTTGCAACTCGACCACACATAACCGGCCATTCATTTTACTTGAATGTTCCAAATATATTATCACCTTATGGTTGGTATAACAACATAACCATTCCTAGGAGATACAGAAGCGAAAGAAGTAACAAATATGAATATTCTCTAGATGGTGACAATATATGTAACACCCCGTAATTTTATAACATTAAAATTCACAAATTAAAGTATACTTAATTTTTAGAAAAGAATTAAGTGAAATGGGTTGCGCAGAAATATATATATATATATATTGATATATATATATATATATATATAAATTAAAAATTAAATAAATGAATATGCGAAAAAGTTCAAAACAGCGAATTGGGAGGGGAAATAACCGAACCGGCCCATTTTTGAGGTCGACCCGAGCTCTGCTGGGTCGACTAGGGGTTAATCCAGGGTGTTTGGCTGTCAACCCGTGGGCCGATTCACTCAAATGCAGATTTTGCATTTGATTAGTTCTCATGGTTCAGGGTTAATCTAATGGTCCTAAATAACTTCCTACACCTATAAATACATCCTAATGCTAACCCTAAACCTAATTAAAATAGAATAGTTACCGTCGCCATGGAAATCAATGGAGCCGCCGCCAACTAAGAAAGAAGAAAAGCAAATTCAATTCTAATTCTCTCAACCCTAAAGCAAAGCAAAACTCTCTCTTTTCTTCTCTAAATTGTGAGTATGATGATCTTAACAAGATTATTATCATTTTAATTAGGTTGAGTTATGAATGGATTATGAGTAGATGATGTGAATTATCATATATGTTGTTGTAAACCCCTTTTGCTATCATGTATATTGTAAATCCAATGTTATGTGATGATGATATCTTATATGTTGTAAATCATGCTATGATGATGTTATGTATGTTGAAAGTTTCTATGCTAAGTTGTGATGAATCATACATGTTAAAAAGGCCATGATGTTACCATCTATGCTAGTTAGTTCATATTAATTAAATCATCATGTTTGGGTTATGTTGATCTATATGACAAGTCACATATGCAAGTTAGATTGATTAGAAAAGTTATTAACATATGCCAAGACATCTATTATGACATCTAGAATTATGCTATGACATATGTGATATCCTATGCTAGTTCACACCATCATTATGTTGCCTAAAAACCCCATATGCAAGTTTATGTATAGATTTGGGCTATGATCATATCATGTAAATTGAGACATTTAACAAGTTGACACCTTTTGATCCTTAACATGTGTAGTTTATGCAAGTTTCACCCCTATTATGATTAGATTTATTTTAATTGTCTATATGTTGTGATAATTTATCTTTGTGCTAGGTGTTAGACTATACAAGTCTAGCCTATATTATGCGTTGAATAAGCGAACGTATAAACGTGGGGTAGGGATAATATTAAGGATTTAATATTAAAAAGTTGGGGTGCAATTGATATGATTTTGCATGCCATAAGTGGATGGCCATAATTGAGTCAATTATGGACATCATTAAAAGTTGACTTAATTAATAATTTGAATAGGGAATTATTAAAACTAGGGTAAAAGATTTTAAGTGTTAATCAATGCTTAGGACACGAGGTTGGACTCGTTTGTGACGTAAACCTGCCCGGACCCGCCCGACAAATCTAGTGGTCACAAATGTCAGCCCAATGTGAGAGGTCCTAGGCCTAAACTAAAGCATAACGGTTGTAAAGACACGAGGTTAGACTCTTTTATGGTGTAAGACTGCCCGTACCCGCCCGGCAAATCCAGCTGCCATAAATGCCAGTCTAATGTGAGAGGTCTTTATGAGGTTATGGCCTGAATGAATTAAGAAATACTTAACCAGAGAAACATGTAAGGTGGGACATGGGGGTTAAGTAGGTGCCTTGGGTGGCATGAGGAATCTAGGGGGTGCCCTTAGTGGCATGTGAAATACGATTAGTAAGACTTAACCAAACACACATGTAAATGAACATGACTAAGAGGGTTAAGTGGGATATACTAGTGACAAGCTTAGGTGGGTAGCTTGTGGGGGGGCCCATTTCGACCAGTATCCCAAACGTATCTTTGTGGGCTCGACCCAAGTCGAGGACGGGACATGCATGCTGGGTTTGACTGTAAGAGGCCAAAACGGGGAGTGGTGGCAACGCAAGTCCAACGGGTTTCATATGCGTGTGTGGACCCGGGCTGGTAGATAAGACGTTGTTGCATCGTGTAGGTATAAGCCGTTCATTCTCAAGTTGTATCGGGTTGCCACTTTAGGAGAGTGATACACCCCACTGTGGGGCCAGCACGGGTATATACGAGTAGGGAGCCGATCGAAAATGGGTAGTGGGGTACACCTAGTGGAGATAGGGGCAGACGACACCTATGTAATCAGCTAGGGGTACGTAAGGCTATTTATATGTTTTTGTGTGAAGCAAGTGGGATCAAACTTTAGGGTGACTGGTGTGGTGCAGTGTAGTAATGTGCGGTGCAGTGTAGTAATCATTCGTTAGTAATTAGGTGTGCCTTTACCGTTATCTTTAACGTTATCTTAAACGCTATCTTTATCTTCCTAAGAGTTCATAGACATTTACTTGTCTTCCAGCTTATGCCTTAGTCTAGTTATTTTGATAATAGTATTGTTAGAATTATCATACTCGCCAGACTTTATGTCTGACCCCCTCTATTTCTATCCTTTTTCCCCCTCCAGGTCCTCAGGTTGGGCCCAGCCCTAGTGGAGTTTGATTGAATTGCTTCATCTCTCTTTGGACAGCTTGGACCGTTGAAGTAAAGTCCAGCTTGTTACCTTTTTAATGGCTATTTATGTAATGGGATTATGTATTTTGTTTTTATGAAGATGGATATTGTACTTGGTTATGATCTATGGTTTTATGATGTAACAAACATGTTTAATTTCCGCTGCAATAAAATGAAGTTTTAGATTTCCAAGTACTATTTACTATCTGTCTTGTTGTAATTTTTCTGTTCTATATTCACTTATAACCTCCATGGAAGTTAATGCATTCCCTTCGTGAGTGACATTAATGGACGTGGGGGGTTACAATATACCCTAATTGGGTGCAGCCCACTTAGCCATGCTGCCTGCCCAATTTCTGTCATTTCCCAGTTGATGAGGCTTGAGGTCATAACGTATCTTTTAACTGATCACTCTTTTAGTTACTTTGAATGCCACATCGTCATACCCATCAAATCAAAAATTGATTTCCCCGAATAAACCACGGGCATAAGCTAAGAGAAACGAATTCCTCCACCACCAACGTAAATATGTTTGAAACGATCAACTTATGCGATCTACCAGGCATACTCTGTCAGATATTCGTCCATTCAAGTTGTCCTGGGACTGGACAACCCGAAGGCACTATTCTGTAAATCCATCTTAGGCAATTTCTACCTAGGATTTACTGAATAGCCCTTACATAACTCCGTCTTCAATTATCTTCATCATATTTGATTCGCAACGCTAATGCCATATGGAGGGGTTGTCAAATAATATATCTGATCCCAGTCTCTTCGTATTGACAATGGAAATGGTCAAAATCTTTGATAGTCGGTGATTTAACTATCAAAGGAAAACATGTGTACAAACAACGGTCGTATTTCCAAATGGAAATCATACCGAGCAAATCATCAATAAACATTTTCTCTTTAATTTAAATTGTCATTCAGTTAATCATTTCCCTATTCCTGTTTCCATATATTCGTAAATTCTTATTTTCTAAATTTAGAAAATATACGTTATTAATCATTGGAAAACATTTACATATTTACTCTCATTTCTTATTTTCTATATTAGAAAACATATCTGATTTCTTGTTTGGAATACGTTCCCAAAACCCCTTCACTGGATTTAAACAGATGTTCAAATAAAACATCACGACGCCAATTCAAACCATTACACTCATTAACTAAATTCACTTAACCAGCCTTCACTGTCGAACCTTAGCCATTCCTTAGTTAAAAATGAAGTTAATCAAGTTGGGGTATAACTACCTCTTAGACCTTAACTGAACAACATTTCTAACTTCGAAATAAACAAAGTTCACCTTCTAAATCTTTAACAAATTTTCTTATGTAACTCTCGGATTCTATTTACGAATCCACTTCTTTTACAGAAATCATTTGATTATAACAATAGTGTTATAATCCCATGCTTCTGAAATATAATAACTTAAATATAACTTTTATTTATTAATTTGAATAAATAAGCAAACAACTAATTTATAAATGAATAAATAAATCTTGATTTAAAAACGGAAAGTAAACAGTATTTTCCTACATTCGATATAATCGAATTTCAAAGTATAACTCTCTTTCGAGGAATCTCTATTCAATTAACTCTCTTCGAATATCTTGTATTCGATTAACTCCCTTCGAATATCTTGTATTCGATTAACTCTCTTTGAATAACTCTATTCGATTAACTCTAATTCGATTAACACTATTCGATTAACACTATTCAATTAACTCTTATTCGATTAACTCCAATCGATTAACACTATTCGATTAACTCTATTCGATTAACTCTTATTCGATTAACTCTAATCGATTAACACTAATTCGATTAACACTATTCGATTAACTCTTATTCGATTAACTCTTATTCAGTTAACTCTAATTCGATTAACTCTTATTCGATTAACTCTTATTCGATTAACTCTAATTCGATCAACTCTTATTTGATTAACTCTAATCGATTAACTCTAATTCGATTAACACTATTCGATTAACTCTAATCGTTTAACTCTAATTCGATTAACTCTTATTCGATTAACTCTTATTCGATTAACTCTAATCGATTAACTCTAATTCGATTAACTCTCTTTTCAATCCTATTTCAGAACCCAAATTCCTTTATAAATATTTTATTTGAAAAATATTTACTTTAATCCCTTATTCACATCGAATGTGAATAATATTTCTTTTATCGAATCAAAATAGTTTGATTTCACAATTTAAAAAAACTATCCCCAAATCAAATTTCTTTTTATACTTCTATTTATATAATTTTCTATAAAAACTTATTTTATACTTCTAACACTAAAATCTCATTTAATTCCCTTTAAAAACTAAGTTCAAATTCCATTTGAAATATCGGTGTTAAAACTGGGCTCTACTTCTCTACATAAATCTAGACTTATATTTTAATTTATCCAGTGATAAATATTTTACTTAATTTATAAATATCACTTATAAATTAATCTTCTTAATTTATCTATTAAAATAGATTTATATTTAATATCCACTTTAAACAATCTTCTCATAATTCTTTTATATCTCGGCAAATTTCCTTTCTCGATTCTATTTGTTTTACAAATATTTCCTTTTATAATTCTTTTTATTCTCTAGATAAATATTCCTTTTATAACTATATTTATTTTCTAAATAAATATTCTCTTTTCAATTCTATTTGTTTTACAAATATTTCCTTTTATATAAGATCCATTGATTTTATATAAATAATTTATTTTCAAAATACGCTTTGAAAATTCCCTTTTATACATTCCAGTATTTCTTATGGTATTTCAAATACCAAATAACTAGACCAGTGTTGTCATAATCAATCACAGATTATATATCACATCATATATCACCATATATGAAAACAAACAGTATTATAAATATTGAGGAATCCTGTTGAATCCCTCCCACCTGTTTCTCTACATCCACAGATGTTAAACACATAAATAACATCGATTTCATTTCAATATGAAATATTCTGATCAATAGAATCAATATTTGATTAACGATATATATATATATATATATATATATATTTGTATATGTATCACTAGATCTATAATTTCAACCAATCAATTAACAAATCATCCAAACCATCAACACACAGTAATCAATCATCATTTATCAGTTCCAAAAATACGTTATAAAAATATAACTGTTTAGAGTTATTGAGTTTTACTCACATTGGACGATCATCATTAAATAACGATAACTGTCAGTTGATTCAGGAAGACAATTTATTTTGCTATAAATTTTAATGAGCCCCATTTCACTCCCAGTCAGTTCCATGGTGTAGCCACCATCCATACGATCCTAACGGATCTTGTTTCTCTGAATTTTGATCACGTATGAGATAGTTATGATATTGCGAAGTTCATATATATTTAAATTAATAACCTAAAACCAATTAAATCTGGGCCTAACCCCTTTAACAACCCGGTCCAACTCCTTCAAGCCCATACCCGCTCCTAGATATTTCTCCTCCTTCCTAAAATAAAATCTCCCAATCCTGTTGCTCTATACCCACCATAGCCGACGATTTCAAGACCAACGCAGCCCTCACTACTCCACGATTCTTCACCAAACCACCACCAATGACCATCTTTACTCAAGTGCATCCTCTCCAACACCACCAATTCCCACTCGACATCCCCCTGTCAAAACCGATTCCCAGGTCCTCGCGAAAAACACTATGCAAACATCAAACATTTTTAAAACCGTAAATCACCAAACTCAGCCAACATGTAGCATTCTCCACTACAACATCACAACCAACACTTGATTCATGAATCAATACTCCAATTATCGACAACTTCAAACCCTAGTGAATACGAACTCACACTGGGTTAATTTCAACCAAACAAAAAGGTTTCCGCACCCCTCCATATGTATATCAAGTTGGAGAAAGACCTAGGGATCATAGATATACAAGTATTATGATTTATAGAAATTTGAGGAATTTGTTTTGAATTTTTCTTTGTTTGATTAGTCACGTTTTCCTCAAGAACAACGACGACGGAAATTTTTTGTTGACCGGAGGATAATGAAATTATATTAAGGGATAGTAAGGATATTTATAGAGGATTTTTAATATTTTTATATTTGAATTAAATAATAATTTATACGGTACTAATGCTGTACTTATCCCTTAAAAATTCCTATGATCACATACGATATCCAAAAATCCTGAAAATGGGCATGCAGCTACAGTTCGACATTACAGACCCAATGAAACTAGTTTCGTCGAATTCCGAGTCCGTTTGCTCACACAGCGTATTTTTAAAGTCAAATTATCGAATGTATTTCACATTAAAATTCCATACGGCCATATACTGATTACAAAAATGTTGAAAATTGAAATCTAGCAATAATTTAATACTGCGAATCCAACAAAATTAGTTTCATCGAAAACGGAGGTCGTTTGCAAAACTGGCTATTTTTAAAGCTCTAAATAAACCCATTTAAATATTAATATATTTAAAAATAATTTAATTAAATATAAATATATTTAAAAATAATTTAATTAAATATAAATAAATTTATATTATTTTATATATTTTCAACAGAATGTCTTATAGATCCAATTGGATTTATAACTCGATATTCAAATCCCGGTTGAATCGATATTCGATTTATATTGAAAATCCATTTATAATATAAATAAATCGCTATAAATTATAAAGGAATTCCATAGTGACTATTTGAAAATTCGATTTGGACACAACTCATAATCTACACGATAAAATCTTAATTTTTCTCTGCCGTTAGAAAAATATACTTCGCCAGCTTCGAACGTTTCTTGTTTCACAGAAATCCATTTAAAACAGATTCGGTATATTCGTTTAAAGTTCGAATCGCCAAATTACGAACCACTGCGCCATTTCGAGCTTGATTTTAATTATAATATAATTATACGTTCAAACTTCATTTATACAATATATACGTTAATATAATTCAACTCTAAACTGAATTATATATTATAATTAATTCAATTCACATAGTATTGTGAATTCCACAATTTCCGACTATTTTGGAAATTAAATATTACGTTCTATTATTTCTATTAATTAAATATTAATTATTATTTAATTCTAGTCATTTTTAATTACCAAACCATTATTTAAAAAATTAAATAAATTATTTATTCGACCGTAAAAATACGAGACATTACATGAACCGACCTTATAGGTAAGAACAAGTTATAAACCCGATTGAGGAATAGCTGTCCTTATCTAGTCCTGTTTTTGTGATTTAAAAAAAATGACTTACATTTTTTTAATAGAAAATGACATGCTTTATGGTTTGGAAAAAGTAAGTTTTAGTGAGGAAAATAAAGTTTTGATACTTTTAACTTTTGAAAGAAAAGAGAAATGAGAAAGCCAAACTGTGTTTTAAAAGTGTGGAGTAGGTGAGGATTAGTGCCTAGGGAAGACGGGAAAAGTTTAGAGACTATGAAGTAGATAGCGAGAATTATTGTAACAACCCAGAAAATTTGAACCAATTTAAAATTTTTATTTTGGCAATTTTAATGAATTTTGAATATTTAAAATAATTTATTTTAAATAATAATGATGAGAAATTTATTTTGAATAGAATTAGAATGTATATATTTATTTGAATCGACGTTAGAATATAAATATTTATTTTTATTTGTAAAAGGAATTGAAAATGGCACAGTAGTTCGAAAATTCGATTTCAAATTTCAAATGAATGTACAGGATTCAAAATAAACTGGATTTTAGCGAAACCAAAAATATTAGAATCTATTTGAGAATATATTTCCAACGAATCCGAAAAATTGAAATTTATAGCGGGAATAAAAAGTTATTCCCAGTTGAAATTTCAGAATAGTCGCTATGGAAAATATAGCCCTTAAAAATGGAAATTTTGCAAACTACCTCCGTTTTCGACGAAACCACTTTTGTTGGATCCTAGATGTCAAGTTATTGCTAGATTCCAAAATTCATAATTTTTGGGATTAATATATGAGCGTGGCAAATAGAAACGTGTTTTAACAGTTTCAGTCAATTTGGATCAACCAGAAAATGGCCATTTTTCAAACGGTCTTCAAATTTGATGAAATTAGTTTTGTTAGGACAGTGTTGTCAATACGAAGCTAGAAATAATTTTTCTGGAATTTTTAGAGTTAGTATGTGGCCCCAGCACTACAACAAAATGATCCTATTATAACGGTGGAACACCGTTGTAATATACATTTTATAATGGTAGGCTAACCGTCGTGTATTAAGAAGTTGTAATAGACTAAAACCTTTTACGACTTTTTTTCACCGTTGCAATATATATATATATTTTAGAACTTTTCTCCACCGTTGTAATAAACTTTATTACAACAGTTATGCACCGTTGTAACATATCCACAAATTATATGCTTAAGAATCTATATATATTTAATATGCGCAACAATAAATAGATAAATAACATACGAAATAGATGTAAGTTTAAAGGCATCATAATCCATTCATTGATAAAAATCACAATTTTATATCCAAAATACAAATTATAAATAATATACCACATAAAAATGTATAAAATTACAACTATCATTATATAATCACAATTTTACAACTTTCATCCTATTTGATAATAGTTAAAAGGGTTGTCCCGGTTTAATCCATCATTATAGCTCCTAATGATAATGGTCACAGTGATATGCAGAGGAAATTGTTGAAGTGCTCAATCTTCCTGGAATGGATATTCAGAATTCTCTGGCGATTTGGTGAACAAAAGTACTCTAGCAATGCATCGTGAATCGTAGACTCAAGCTCCATTACTATAATGCTTTTTATAGCTTGCTTGTCCACTGCAAAAGAAAAGGAACTTGATCACAATAAATACATACATACATAACCAACTGCAAACATTCATTAGAGGTATAAGGCTTTTTTAACAAAAATTACTGCAGCTAATAATATACTGCGAAGAACTTAATCCAACCAATCCTTCAAGTGCCCAATATTTTGTTTAAAAACATCAACTACAAATTTAAAAAAGTCATAAGTGGTTCCTATAAAAGATAGTGCAATATGACTATATACTTAATACACAACTCGCGATGCTTACTATTTAAATTAACTAGCATTTGTAATGTACAAAGCTTTCACTAACCTTAAATAGAACTTCAAAATTGATATGAATTAGAATATACATAGCCAGTTTTCAAACCCACTTTAGTATTCCTTTAGACAAAATCTAAATGAAGTTGTTCTCAATCCCTTGCCCATTCATGACCGCATCATTTTCATCCATAGCACACTCCACTTGCTTTCGTTAAATCACTCTGCAAAATCAAAGGATGCAAAAACTATCATTTCAGAAATTTAAAGATCCATGGTACGATAGTGTTTGTGAAGCAAACAAAATAAATATCATTGTATCAAACCAAATAAAACCATAAAAAAAATGAAATAAGAAAAAAGTACCAAAAGGAAGCTGCATCTTCGATTGCATTACCAGATCCACGCATAGATCTGTTGCGCATAGATCTCACCCGAAACCTCAACCAAAAAGAAAAAAGTACCAAAAGAAAGTTGTTCTCTCCACCTACAGATCTACATATAGATCTGTTGCGCGACCAATAATACACGAATCCAAACCTGAAATCTCCAATCTTGCCTTCGATTGCACTACCAGATCACTTATTTATTTTTTGAAAAAAAAGAAAGAACGAGATGACAGAGAGAGAGAATAATAGGCGGCATGGGTAGGTTTTTGGTTTAAGAAGATAAAGGGATTTCTGAAATTGTGTTATCGTGAAAACGGAAAAGGCCTGATGGAAAAATTAAGGAGATACGAGACAAAAAATTTACTTTGGAGCCAAATATTCGTGATGGAGCCAAAAAAAAAAAAATTTAGATAGCCGCCTTTGATATTTGTGCCCTGTTCAAGCAGTAGAGGTGAAGTCCACCTTTTGGCTTTATTTAAAACTCTAACGTGTTTACTTGAAAATTGTTATAACATAATAGAGATTAATAAATGTTTGCAATAGAAAAAATTAAATAGTTGTTAAAAATTCTTGTTAATCATTATTAAATAATTGTTGATAATTATTAAATACTAATTCTAATTATTAACATTAAACCTAATTATTATTAATTACATATAAATGGTTTAAAATTGTTAGTCATTATTTACCAATTACTAATTATTTAATATTAATCATAATTATTACTAAATTATTAAAATTGTTTATTATTTAGTCATTATTACTTATTCATTCACTATTGCATAATTAAAATTATTTATTATTTAGTCATTATTATTTATTAATAGTTATTATTAATTATTATTGAATATGAATTATTCTTAAATGTTAATTTTGCTAATTATTAAATATAAGTTGTTATTAATATTTAATAGGTATCTAATACAAGAAATAGAAAAAAGAGTTACTAAAAATAAGTTTAAACAAATTTATAATTTAACTATTTATTATCAGAAATTAATTAGTATATATTAGTTATTACAAGAGACAAAAAAGAAAAGTTGTGATATTTTTTTTAATCACAACAGGTGTTTTTTCATAGTTGTAAAAAACATTTATTACAACAGTGCATTTTGCACAGTTGTAAAAAAGCATTTATTACAACTGTGCTTTTCGCACAGTTGTAAAATTAAAGTTGTAATATGTTGTTATTGTTGTAGTGCAGTAAATTGAAATGTACGTTAAAAATTCAATATAATGATTTATGTTTTATTTTTAATGAAAACTGATCGTAACAACTGAAATTGGCTTACGAAACATATCCATTGTGTTCAGAATGGGGGTAATTAGCTAGAGGCGACAGTCGTTGAGATCGACTCAGAGTTGAAATGAAAAATTAACTTTATGGAGGATTAAATTAAATAAATAATCATTAATTTCCCCTTTATCTCCTACCCCATTTACGCGGTCAAACCCCCCGTCACTTTCCATTCAAAATCGATTTTAGGTCAAACAAAAAAAAGAAAAGAAAAAAGGGAGGGAGCGACGCAGCCCCTGCCGCGCCATCAGGCGGAGCCGCCGCTGCCCAAGCTCGGCCCGCCACCTCCTCCTCCTCCAGGCCCTCCCTCCACTCCTATAGCCTCCCTCCTCGACGAATACACCCGTCGCCTTGGCCTGCCGCTGCCACCCCCGAGCTTGCGCCACCCCCTGACGACGGCGCCTACCTCCAGCCTTCCCCTGACCCCTGACCAATAGCGAAACCTTTCTCTCCCTTCTAACTAACTGTAAGTTTTTATATATTTTCTTTATTCTATTTCAGCCTTTTTTCTGTGGTACTCTTTAAAATAAAATCTGATTTATGTGTATAAGTCGTTAAATTTATTCTTAGTTTTAATGTGATAAAAAGATGATTTTTATTGTCATGAATGTGATAAGAAAGTTTAGATTTTTTAAAGTAAAAGATTTTATTTTTAGAAAGCAAAAAGATTTTATTTTTAGAAAGCAAAAAGATTTGATTTTTATGAACCAAAAAGATTTGATTTTTGAAGTATGAAAGAATTTATTTTATTTACCTGAAAGATTATATTTTTATCTATATGAAAGCTTATATTTTTATATATTAGAGATTACAAAAATGTGATTATTATATAGTAAAGATTATAAAAATATGATTTTTATATTATATAGATAATAAAAATATGATTTTTATAATGTTTTCACTATGATAAAGACACGATCTCTATTTGGATATCATTAAGATAAAAATTCGATTTTTTTATTATATATGAAGCGAAATAAAAAACATTGATCTTTATATAAGAGGTAGAAATATAAATATATAATTTTTATATAGAAAGAAGCATTGTAAAAATATATGAAGCAGAAATAAAAATATGATTTTTTTTATTGGAATGAAGCGATAAAAGTATGATTTTTATATATGAACAACGTGAAAAGGATGCATTGGAATTTCGAACAAATCCAAACAGTTCAGAAAGAAAGACCGACGGAGTGGAACCCAAAGGTGAGAACTTCTCACTTTTATTTTATTTTCTAGTTGAAATATATACTAGGATGCAGACGGTGCTTAGCAGCACCCGACACCCGTCATCCACAGACCATGGAGGACTTGTTTTTTTGATTGATGTGTTGTCAAAATTGATTGTGTGATGTGGAATGAATAAATATTTTATAGTTAAAAATAACGTGTATTTAAAATAAATATTTATAAACAAATCGGATGATTTGTTTATGTGCACACATTTGACTGATATTGATTGGGACGATAAATTTTACACATCGCCCAACTGCACAAATAAAACCTGTGTTTGATTGTTTGAAACCCCACATGGGTATTGGGAAGATATATGACATACACTAATCCCAATATTTAGTTGTATGTCAATCGATTGGTTGACAAGCTGTGTAAGCTTTGAATATTTGTATTTGATGCTTATGCAGGGTAGAATGCACTTTGGATGATGGTTGTCTGTGTTTGATTGTTGTAGTGTATGTTTGTGTATGAAATCCATATAAATAACACTATCTGGTAATTGACTGTGTCTGATTCCAGTATAGAAAGAATGAATATTTTGAAATAATGATTATTTTAAAATAACGAATATTTTAAAATAATATTTAGTAATAGATCAAAATGTAATTTTGATGTCCGATTTGGGATGGACACGAATACATTTAAATATATATAGCCGGGTTGATTAGATAACGCCATTTTGACGTGAACGATAATTATATCGATTTTATTCATTTTTATAATGAATATCGAAAAGGAATTGATTTCAAAATCTAATGTTTTGAAAATATTATAATTTATGTATCGGTGATATAGAATATTCAATTTTGATTTGAAATTGAATATGAAGTTGAAATCATTTTGAAAACGAATTTAAAACGATTTATAAAATACGTTTTAAAAGGAAATCGATGAAATATATATAATATATATTATATATATATAATGGTCTGAATAGAATGCACCGCGCTGCGGCAGTTCGTGAATTTCGATCATTGACTTAGAATGGATATTACGGGAGATCCGACCGTCGGATTCTCCTAAAACCAGAACCTTGGGTTCGTATCTAAAAGAGTTTCTAACGAATATTAAGGATTTGAAATCAAATGGTTGGACTTGGAATTATGTCCAAATCAAAATTGGAAAAGGTCGTTGTTAGTGCAGTTCGATGGCCATTTATGGAAATCGACTGTATAGGCCTTGATAAAATTATTAAAAATATCAATAATTGGTGTAGAATCATAAGAAATTGTTTGGAAAGAATTGGGATGAAAAATTCCATATTTGAAAAGATAAAAATAGATT
This sequence comes from Allium sativum, assembly GCA_030737875.1. Classification (NCBI taxonomy): domain Eukaryota; kingdom Viridiplantae; phylum Streptophyta; class Magnoliopsida; order Asparagales; family Amaryllidaceae; genus Allium; species Allium sativum. Next base: position 468,398,974 of record CM060913.1, on the reverse strand, counting down.
TTTATCAAAATGAACTAGTTATGAACTAGAATTATAATTCAAATATTTTTAAAATAAATAAATTGGATTTGAAATGGTTTTAAAAATAATCTGAATTTCCAATATATAAATTGGAAATGGATTTGAATCAAAATTGTTTGAGGAATATTTCGATGTTGGATTTCGTGATAATACAGATATTGTTATGGAAATTTGAAAGATATATATATATATATATCATTATTTCCAATACGATATTTGTTGATTTCAGAATTTGATATTGAATATAAGCTGATATATTTTCTATTTAGAGCCTTGTATATAATATCAAATTGGATTTTGGGTTTGTCGTGAATGGTATCTTTAATAATACTGTTCTTGGACCCAATGGAGTTAAGAAAATTAGAAACTGACTGGAGATTAGTTAAGTTGAATGGTTTCCTGGGTATTGATCTGATGATGGTTTCGGCCTTCGGGGTTTACACTTAGGGAATTGTTCTCTTACTAATTTACGGTTAGAGACTGATGGAATGTGAATTTGGTTTGTTGTGAACTGTGTTTTGGCGACATTTGTTCTTTAACCCGATTTACAGTCAAACGGGATTTGGAATTTATAAATCTTTCGCTAAGATTTAAAGGAGATTTTCCAAAGTAAAGTTTTCCAATTTAACATATTAAATTGGAATTGAATGGAATTCGATTTGATAATAATCGAAGTAAACTTCGGTAGAGGAAGACAGTTAATATATACGGAATTTAAAAGACCTTGTCGTTATTCCATTGATGTTATCGGTTGGATATGGAAGTTTATATCGATTATATATCGATTTGTTTTCCATGAAGATTCCATTATTAATGGAATGTGATTTTGGGTTATCGTGAATGGTATATTTAATAATAAAGTTCTTAGGCCCAACGAAGTTAAGAAATTCAGAAACTAACTAGAGATTAGTTAAGTTGAATGGTTTCCTAGGTATTGATCTGATGTTGATTTCGGCCTTCGGGGTTAATACTTAGGGAATTGTTCACTTGCTGATTTATGGTTAAAGGCTGATGTAATGGAATGTGATTTTAGGTTTATCGTTAACCATGTTTTAAATGACATTGGTTCTTTAACCCAGTTAAAGGCAGGATATTAATTTTTGGGAAGATTAAAACCAAGTGGAGTTTTAATGCATCTTTAATTAGATTGAAATGATATCAAAAGGAAGATTAAAGAATACTTTAAAGAATTTATCTCTGATAAAAGTAATGGGAACCTTTCCCAAAGTATATGAATATTTGGATAAAGAAATATTCTGGATTCGAATGAGGCGTATGTTGTGTTTTTATAGCACTTGTTTATTATATACACGAGTTATTCAGAAAGACCGGGTTTATCCCATTCTGAATAACTGATTCGACGATGGGTCGAGGATGAAGACGGTGGTTGAAGACCAGAGGTTTTCACATCGTTTGGATGATTACCGATGTCTTGATTGGGCTGTACACCCAAGGCAAGGTAATAAGTGGTGATCGTCCAGACGTACTTGGAGATCGACGGATTTGCGGGGGCCTCTCCCCTGTATTGGACATATGGGGGAAGAATAAGGTGCCTCCGGTTTCGTTTAGACCTAGAACGAACTTGTAAATGGAAGTGTGTCTGATATCGGATTTCATTCTGTGTGATTTGCATAGTGTGAGTTGCCCGTGTGGCATGCTGAGATGCAAATGATCCAGGCTTCTGTTGAAAAGCAGAGTCTAGTGGTTGATGATCAAAGCACGACCTTTGTGGTGTAGCTTTGTGTACCATTAATTCGCGAGCCTCACACCCCGGTGTGAACCCGAAACGGGAGAGGACATCAGGGAGGGCATGCGTTTCCTTCTAGCTAGAAGTGGTGTTTAGGGTTTTACATGCCCGGACATTTTACTTATGTGGATGATGGATTGCGAGGCACCTCGGTTATATTGGTCGATTTGGGACCGATGGAGTCATTTGGCTCATTGACGCCCCATAGGGCGGGGAAACGTAGTGTTCAGGCATTTTAATCCACATCGAGTGGACCGGCCCTGACGATCCAAAGGCTTGACATAGTACTTACCGGAGACATGGGCTAGAGCGTCCCAAAGCGGTAAGGACGATCCCTTGCCTTGGTTCACAGATGGAAATCCAACTTCCAATACGACATTTTGCGGTTTTGATTGTAAACCTGTCTATGGCGACATAGTGATATGGGGCACTTATGTCGTCTACGATTGATACTTTTGATTGAAATTGTTTTGACACCATACACTTATAGTTATAAAACATGAAATTTTACATACCAAGCATTCTTGGATATTATAAGGTAAAAACTCTATCCTCCGGCTTGCGTTGCATTGTGTGATGGGACCTGAGTCTTTTAATAGCTTCATTGTTCTTTATTTAGCACTGTGTTGTTGTTTTATGCACTGGTATTCTTGGGAGGAAACCCGTTCCGTGTTATACGGCGTGGTCCCTTGATTTACCGAACTTTAAAATAAAGATTAATAACTGTTTTTGTTCTCACACCTGTCATATGACTGACCTGGAGTTTATTGTTTTAACCTAAACTCTGGGTTCCCCTATTTTCTGCACGGGCAGCTAGTAGTTTTTGGTTTTGCAGATTTATATTCACAAGATCCTGATTTACAGCTGAGGCAATATTCGGAAAGCTCTGTATCCGTATACTACTTCCGGTTGTGTTTTGTATTGTTTTCCGCTGTTATGTATTTAAATGTAATTTAAATCTCTGATATGGATCAAATGTATATGATTTATTCATACTCTGTATATTCTTGTATTCTGATGAAAATTTTGTAATAAGCAATGAAATGTTCTTCTGTTTGTGTTCTGATTCGTCATGTTCTCAACTCAATCCGTTCTTTCCTTCACGGGGGAGTTCGGGTCGTGTCAGTTTGGTGTCAGAGCTTTGGTTTACAAAGCTCGAGAACAAGACATATTAGAACCGAACGAAAGAATTCATCAGAGATTGGATGTAAGAATGACTCATTAGAGATAGGATTAGTAGTATCCTAGAACGAGTGTAAAGAGTGTTGTTTTGAAAAATAAAAATGAAATCAAATTTTGTTTTGAAAATTTAAACCTTATTTTACGTATTTTAATATTCATTTTATATTGATTTTTACAATCAGGTATATAAAGATTTTGCGTATACGTCTGATCCATGTGTATTTGAAGTTTTAATATACTGGATAGATATAGAATCACACTCTAGTCGCCCAGAGATGATTCTGATGATCGCTCGAGCATCGTCAGCATTTATGTTCGGGTTTCGAAAGTGGGATTTCTATATATTTCCAATTGATTGGTGTGAGAACCAAAACTAGATAGGGCTTATTGTTGTGATTTGGCATCAAAAATCTGATTTTTGACTATATATATCAAAATTATGAATTTGAAACATTGTGTGATTATTCATTTAAACCAACATATAGATGTATGGTAAATTTAGGCCAAATTGAACCAAATATTGAATTGTATTGAAAATTGTTTGGAAATGCATGCATGTACATATATATGTGTGAACAGGTCATTGCAAAGAGGCTAGAGCAGAGGAATAAAATTGTTTGCCCGACAAATAGGTACATGTTTATTGTATTTCTTGGTGATTTTGATGATTTTATGAGCTGCTAGGCCAGCCGTTTGGCTGTTTGATTTTCGTTTTGGATTGGAGAGGCCTGTATGGCAATTTCGGGATTTTCCCAACGCTCCCGTATAGGGGAGGTTATGGCGAAATTTTTCAAAAACTTAAGGTGTTAGCCAAATTTTTGATTTTTTTTTGAAAAATTTGAAAAGTTTTTAGAAACTGAAAAGTTGAAGAACTTAAGCCATAATGGAAATAATGAAAGTTGAGTTGGTTTGTAAAACAACTTTTAGCTCCGATCTTTTTTGGGGACGAAAAGATTTTAAGTGGGGGAGATTGTAACATGCCGGAAAATCCGAACCAATTTAAATTTTTTATTTTGCCAATTTCAATGAATTTTGAATATTTAAAATGATTTATTTTAAATAATAATAATGAGAAATTTATTTTGAATAGAATTAGAACGTATATATTTATTTGAATCGATGTTAGAATATAAATATTTATTTTTATTTATAAAAGGAAATGAAAATGGCGTGGTAGTTCAAAAATTCGATTTCAAATTTCAAATTAATGTACCGGATTCAAAATAAATCGGATTTTAGCGAAACCAAAAATATTAGAATATATTTGAGAGTATCTTTCCAAGAATCCGAAAATTTGAAATTTCATAGCGGGAATAAAAATTTATGCCCAGTTGAAATTTCAGAATAGTCGTTATGGAAAATATAGCCCTTAAAAATGTAAATTTTGCAAACAACCTCTGTTTTCGACGAAACCACTTTTGTTGGATCCGAGATGTCAAGTTATTGCTAGATTCCAAAATTCATAATTTTTGGGATTAATATGTGAGTGTGGCAAAAGAAAACGTGTTTTAATAGTTTCAATCAATATGGATCGACCAGAAAATGGTCATTTTTCAAACGGTCTTCAAATTTGACGAAATTAGTTTTGTTAGGACCGTGTCGTCAATACGAAGCTAGAAATAATTTTTCTGGAATTTTTAGAGTCAGTATGCGGCCCCATAAATTGAAATGTACGTTAAAAATTCAATATAATGATTTATATTTTATTTTTAATGAAAACTGATCGTAACAACTGAATTGGCTTATGAAACATATCCCATTGTGTTCGGATTGGGGGTAATTAGCTAGGGGCGATAGTCGTCGGGTTCGATTTAGAGTTGAAATGAAAAATTAACTTTATGGGGGATTAAATTAAATAAATAATTATTAATTTCCCCTTTATCTCCTACCCCATCTACTCGGTCAAACCCCCCCGTCACTTTCCATTCAAAATTGATTTTAGGTCAAACGAAAAAAAAGGGAGGGAGCGACGCAGCCCCTACCGCGCCATCAGGCGGAGCCGCCGCCGCCCAAGCTCGGCCCGCCACCTCCTCCTCCAGGCCCTCCCTCCGCTCCTATAGCCTCCCTCCTCGATGAATACACCCGCCGCCTTGGCCTGCCGCTGCCAGCCCTGAGCTTGCGCCACCCCCTGACGACGCCGCCCACCTCCAGCCTTCCCCTGACCTCTGACCAACAGCGAAACCTTTCCTCCCTTCTAGCTAACTATAAGTTTTTATATATTTTCTTTATTCTATTTCAGCCTTTTTTTTCTTCTGTGGTACTCTTTAAAATAAAATCTGATTTATGTGTATAAGTCGTTAAATTTATTCTTGGTTTTAATGTGATAAAAAGATGATTTTTATTGTCATGAAAGTGATAAGAAAGTTTAGATTTTTATAAGTAAAAAAGATCGAATTTTTAGAAAGCAAAAAGATTTGATTTTTAGAAAGCAAAAAAGATTTGATTTTTTATGAACCAAAAAAATTTGATTTTGAAGTATGAAAGAATTTATTTTATTTACCTGAAAGATTATATTTTTATCTACATGAAAGCTTATATTTTTATATATTGGAGATTATAAAAATATGATTTTTATATAGTAAAGATTATAAAAATATGATTTTTATATTATATAGATAATAAAAATATGATTTTTATAATGTTTTCACTATGATAAAGTCACGATCTATATATGGATATCATTAAGATAAAAATTCGATTTATTTTATTATATATGAAGCGAAATAAAAAATTCGATCTTTATATAAGAGGTAGAAATATAAAAATATAATTTTTATATAGAAAGAAGTGTTGTAAAAATATATGAAGTAGAAATAAAAATATGATTTTTATTTACTGGAATGAAGCGATAAAAATATGATTTTTATATATGAACAACGTGAAAAGGATGCGTTGGAATTTCGAACAAATCCAAACAGTTCATAAAGAAAGACTGACGGTGTGGAACCCAAAGGTGAGAACTTCTCACTTTTATTTTATTTTCTAGTTGAAATATATACTAGGATGCTGGCAGTGCTTAGCAGCACTCGACGCCCGTCGTCCACAGACCATGGATGACTTGTTTTTTTGATTGATGTGTTGTGAAAATTGATTATGTGATGTGGAATGAATAATTATTTTATAGTTAAAAATATAATTTTTAATGTGTATATAAAATAAATATTTATAAACAAATCAGACGATTTTTTTTTTGTACACACATTTGACTGATATTGATTGGGACAATAAATTTTACACATCGTCCATCTGCACAAATAAAACCTGTGTTTGATTGTTTGAAACCCCACACGAGTATTGGGATGATATATGACATACACTATTCCCAATATTTAGTTGTATGTCAACCGATTAGTTGACAAGCTGTGTAAGCGTTGAATATTTGTATTTGATGCTTATGCAGGGTAGAATGCACTTTGGATGTTGGTTGACTGTGTTAGATTGTTGTAGTGTACGTGTGTGTATGAAATCCATATAAATAACACTATATGGTAATTGACTGTGTCTGATTCGAGTTCAGAAGAATGAATATTTTGAAATAACGATTATTTTAAAATAACAAATATTTTAAAATAATATTTAATAATAGATCAAAATGTAATTTTGATGTTAGATTTGGGATGGACACGAATATATTTAAATATTTATAGCCGCGTTGATTAGATAATGCCATTTTGACGTGAACGATAGTTATATCGATTTTATTCATTTTTATAATGAATATCGAAAAGGAATTGATTTCAAAATCTAATGTTTTGAAAATACTATCATTTATATATTGGTGATATGAAATATTCAATTTTGAATTGAAATTGAATATGAAGTTGAAATCATTTTGAAAACGAATTTAAAACAATTTATAAAATACGTTTTAAAAGGAAATCGATGAAATATATATAATATATTATATATATATATATATATATATATATATATATATATATAATAGCCTGAATAGAACGCGTCGCGCTGCGGTAGTTCGTAAATTTCGACCACTGACTTCGAATAGATATTACGGGAGATCCGACCGCCGGATTATCCTAAAACTGGAACCGTTGGGTTCGTATCGAAAAGAGCTTTCTAACGAATATTAGGGATTTGAAATCTAATGGTTGGATTTGGAATTATGTCCAAATCCAAATTGGAAAAGGTCACTGTAAGTGCAGTTCGATGGCCGTTTATGGAAATCGACTGTACAGGCCTTGATAAAATTATTAAAAATATCAATAATTAGTGTAAAATGATATGAAATGGTTTGGAAAGAATTGGGATGAAAAATTCCATATTTGAAAAGACAAAGATAGATTTTTATCGAAATGAACTAGTTATGAACTAGAATTATAATCCAAATATTTTTAAAATAAATAAATTGGATTTGAAATGGTTTTAAAAATAACATGAATTTCCAATATATAAATTGAAAATGGATTTGAATCGAAATTGTCTGAGGAATATTTCGATGTTGGATTTCGTGATTACACAGATATTGTTATGGAAATTTGAAAGATATATATATATATATATATCATTATTTCCAATACGATATTTGGTGGTTTCAGAATTTGATATTGAATATAAGCCGATATATTTTCTATTCAGAGCCTTGTATTTAATATTAAATTGGATTTTGGGTTTGTCGTGAATGGTACCTTTAACAATACTGTTCCCCAATGGAGTTAAAAAATTAGAAACTGACTGGAGATTAGTTTAGTTGAATGGTTTCCTGGGTACTGATCTGATGTTGGCTTCGGCCTTCGAGGTTAATACTTAGGGAATTGTTCTCTTACTAATTTACAATTAGAGACTGATGGAATGTGAATTGGGTTTGTTGTGAATTGTGTTTTAGCGATGTTTGTTCTTTAACCCGATTAACAGTCAAATAGGATTTGGAATTTATAAATATTTTGTTAAGATTTAAATGAGATTTTCCAAAGTAAAGTTTTCCAATTTAACATATTAAATTGGAATTGAATGGAATTCGATTTAGTAATAATCGAAGTAAGCTTTAGTAGAGGAAGACGGTTAATATATATGGAATTTAAAAGACCTTGTCGTTATTCCATTGATATTATCGGTTGGATATGGAAGTTTATATCTATTATATATATCGATTTGTTTTCCGTGAAGATTCCATTGTTAATGGAATGTGATTTTGGGTTATCGTGAATGGTATCTTTAATAATACTGTTCTTAGGCCCAACGGAGTTAAGAAATTCAGAAACTAACTGGAGATTAGTTAAGTTGAATGGTTTCCTGGATATTGATCTGATGTTGGTTTCGGCCTTTGGGGTTAATACTTAGGGAATCGTTCACTTTCTAATTTATGGTTAAAGGCTGATGGAATGGAATGTGATTTTGGGTTTATCGTGAACCATATTTTAAATGACATTGGTTCTTTAACCCAATTAAAGGAAGGATATTGATTTTTTGGAAGATTAAAACCAAGTGGAGTTTTAATGCATCTTTAATTAGATTGAAATGATATCCAAAGGAAGAATAAAGAATAAATTTAAAGAATTTATCTTTGATAAAGTTAATGGGAACCTTTCCCAAAGTATATGAATATTTGGATAAAGAAATATTCTAGATTGGAATGAGGCGTATGTTGTGTTTTATAGCACTTGTTTATTATATACGTGAGTTATTCAGAAAGACTGGGTTTATCCCATTCTGAATAACTTATTCGACGATGTATCGAGGATGAAGGCAGGGGTTGAAGACCGGAAGTTTTCACATCGTTTGGATGATTACCGATGTCTTGATTGGGCTGTACTCCTAAGGTGCAGTAATAAGTGGTGATCGTCCAGACGTACTTGGAGATCGACGGATTTGCGGGGGCCTCTCCCCTGTATTGGACATATGGGGGAGGAATAAGGTGCCTTTGGTTTCGTTGAGACCCATAACGAACTTGTAAATGGATGTGTGTTTGACATCGGATTTCATTCGGTGCGATTTGCATAGTGTGAATTGCCTGTGTGGCATGCTGAGATGCAAATGATCCAAGCTTTTGTTGAAAAGCAGAGTATGGTGGTTGATGATCAAAGCACAGACTTTGTGGCGTAGCTTTGTGTAGCGTTAATTCGCGAACCTCACACCCCGGTGTGAACCAGAAACGGGAGAGGACATCACGGAGGGCATGCGTTTCCTTCTAGCTAGGAGTGGTGTTTTGGGTTATACACGCCCAGACATTTTACTTATGTGGATGACGGATTGTGGGAGCCTCGGTTATATCGGTCGATCTGGGACCGTTGGAGTCATTAGGCTCATTGACGCCTCATAGGGCGGGGGAAACGTAGTGTTCAAGCATTTTAATCCACATCAAGTGGACTGGCCTTGATGATCTAAAGGTATGACAGAGTACTTGCCTGAGACACGGGCTAGAGCATCTCGAAGCGGTATGGGTGATCCCTTACCTTGGTTCATAGATGGAAATCCAACTCCCAATACGACATTTTGCGGTTTTGATTGTAAACCTATATATAGCGACATAGTGGTATGGGGCACTTATGCCGTCTATGATTGATACTTATGATTGAAATTGTTTTGACACTATACACTTATAGTTATAAAACATGAAATTTTACGTACCAAGCATTCTTGGCTATATAAGGTATAAACTCTATCCTCCGGCTTGCGTTGCATTGTGTGATGGGACCTGGGTCTTATAATAGCTTCATTGTTCTTTATTTAGCACTGCGTTGTTGTTTTATTCACTGGTATTCTTGGGTGGAAACCCATTCTATGTTATACGGCGTGGTCCCTTGATTTACCGAACTTTAAAATAAAGATTAATAACTGTTTTAGTTCTCATACCAGCCACATGACTGAACTGGAGTTTATAGTTTTAACCTAAACTCTGAGTTCCCTTATTTTCCGCACAGGCAGCTAGTAGGTTTTGGTTTTGCAGATTTATATTCACAAGATCCTGATTTATAGCTGAGGTGATATTCAGAAAGCTCTGTATCCGTGTATTACTTCCAATTGTGTTTTGTATTGTTTTCCGCTGCTATGTATTTAAATGTAATTTAAATCTATGATATAGATCAAAAGTATATGATTTATTCGTACTTTGTATATTCTTGTATTCTGATGAAATTGTTGTAATAAGAATGAAATGTTCTTCTGTTTGTGTTCTGATTCGTCATGTTCTCAACTCAATCCATTTTTTTCTTTACGGGGGAGTTCGGGTCGTGTCAATTATCTTGGAACAATGACAAGTTCCCGTAGAATGTGTAAGCAATGAAAAGCCTAGGGTATTGCTTAAAAATTTCTATTTGTACACAACAAGGTCTAGTGGTGACTGCTAGACAGTAAAGGGCAAGTAAGTATTTACATCCCATTGTTTGCATTTTTCAGAGGGGAACATAGTCCTGAGAATCTTGGCCCGTAGTAGTAGGTGTGTATAGCGCCTATTTTTTTTAGTTGAAAGACTAGAAGGCTTAATTAAAACTAAACTTAGATCAGATGATTAAGTCAAATAAGCTAAGAAAATATTAATGGCATAACTAAAAAGGAAACAACAAATTCAGTAAAGCAACAAGCATGACAATTAAAGAAAGATGGAAAATTCTGAGAAAAGATGAATAAGGGTAAAAATTTCCAAGATAAGTCGAAAAAGAAAATATGTAATATAGAAAATTTTCTTATATGGGTTGTGCTTGGGTAGGAAAATAGGGAATCTTTATAAATAGTTACATAAAATCCAAGTACGGTAAGAAAAAGGTTGAAAAGGAAAAACAGAAGATGTGAAGTTTTCCATTTTTCACCTTCTTGTAACATAAGAAACCAAATTTAGAAAATTAGATTATTTTTTTTGAAATTCGAAAAACAAAGTTGCTTGATAGGGTTTTGGATCCAAAAATTGGATGAACTACGGTCTTGCTCAGTTAGAGTGTGGGAAAATTTGGATGAAAAAGCATTTTTGATTTTTAAAATATTGCATTCATATAGAACTTCCAGCATATTTAGGATGTGAGCGTCGTATTTTAAAAGGGTTTTTGAAAAACCTGCATACACATAGGAGGTACCTCTTAGGCATACATGTATTATTATGTTGTATTTCACTTTGCACAAGTGCACAATGTTTGCAAAAATTGGATGCACACATGATGGATGTCTATTATGCGAGGGGTTAATTGATTTTTACCCTTGTAAATTTCGGAGACGAAATTTCCTAAGGAAGGGAGAATGTAACACCCCGCATTTTGTAGCAATTAAATAATTAAATAATGCGTATGTGTATATATATGTATAGACATAAACATTTAAAAGAAAAATATAATAATTATAATATATGATTGCATGTAATAAAACATTCACTGAAAAAACAGAAAATAAAAAAGTAATGAATGCATTAAAAGAAAGGATTGGTTGCATGCAGTGTAGATATGTGCACTGATTTACAAATATTATGCATTAATAATAAAAGGTAAATCAAAGAAAAAGATACATGGAATGGTTTAAATGAAAAATTGTAACAAATATGAAAAAGATGAATAAGAAGAGAACAATAACTACCATTGCTTTAAGCCCTAAGATTTGTCTAAGTCACTTCATTTCTTTTTGTCCAAGTCACTTCTTTTTTTTGTCCAAGTCACTTCCCTTTTTGTCCAAATCACTTCCCTTTTTCTTTGTGAGTATCGAGAATACCCCCATTTATAGGTCCGAGATCCACATCTATGAATTGAAAAGTCCGAATGATCTTAACAATAACCTTAATAGTCCAGTTAGTAGTAGTGTGTGTATATATATACACACACACATACATAATATTATATAATAATAATATTGGTGATTGGTTAGATATGTGCCAGAGATATGATAGCTTTGGATACTGGTTAGGCAGTATTATTAATACGGTAAGGCTATACTTTAATTATATTATATTTTATCCATTCCGCTGTGAGATATTTTCTGAGCTCTAACATATTTTATGTCTCTGTCTTTTCTGCAGGATACCATAGCAAAACAACACGAGTTTCGATAGATTAGAATTTTGAAAAAAAAACCGGTCTGTCGGATTTCGGGTTGTTATAGCTAATGATGGTTCAATTCCCTTTCACCGACAGCCTTTTTTGATGTTGAGTTTTTGGTAGTAACATTGGTTAAGATATGGTTTTGATTTTCAAACTTGACACAAGTTTTAGATATGAATTGTTAGTTGTTGCTAATTTCATCAATTGTTCATGAAAAAAAGACAAATCTAAAAGGTAAAAATTGAATACGATCTTCCAAATTGACATAAACCTATATCTGAATTATTTCACATATATAAGATATTAAGAGAATTACTAAATCATATGTAACTTGGGGATCATAATCCAGTATGTATAATAGTGTGATATTTTCAATTTGGCCTTTCAACAAACTGAAAATCACTTTGGTCTCTACGCATTCTTCGCATGATAGTTACATCTTTAAGCCTTATTTATTTTATTAATTTACTTAATCACTTTAATTACGCTTACACTGAAATAACATAATACGTTTTATTTTACATATGTGCTCCACGTGTTGAAAATTTTCAACAATCAACTCTCATTTGAAGAAAATAAAAGAAACGTGAAATCATATAGAACTGAAAAAATAAAATTGAAAGATTTATCGAATCAAGTGAAAAAGGAGAAAAAAGAAAAATGAATGAAATTAAAGCAGAAATGAAGTAAATTTTTGGGTTAGGTCTGAAGTAAAGAAAATGAAATAACATCATTTTATTTCCTTAGAAAGGAAAGAAGGTTTTGTTTTCGACATATGACTGTCAGTGGATACCCGAAAAATCTGAATTCTATTCGCATTCCATCCGAAAAGCGGATAAATATCCAATATCCGGAAAAAGAATACGGATGTGGATATAAGCATATAAGCATCCGAAAATTATCTATCCATTTTTTTTCATTATTATAATTTAAATTATGTGTATTTTAGTATGATTAAATGTACTAATTTATTATTTTGTAAAGTTAAAAATCTAGTAAATACATGTTAATTGCTCAAAATTTTGCGATACTGTATCGTAGAATTTAAGTGGTTGGAAGTAGCTTCATATCGGAGAAGACGGTTTGCAAATCGGAGCTCGCAAGAGGAAGTTGCAGGCGAAGAAGTGCATGGTTTCAGCTGGTTTGGGACAAACATCTGTCCACTCTACGACAGACATCTGGGGCTCCTTCTTGGCTGTTTTGGGCTGAAAGCTTGACAGGCTGATCTATGAAGGATTCAGGGGCAATTGCTACATTTTATTCTCTCCCTATATAAGCTATCTTCAGGTTTGGGTTTCAGGGTACCAAAAAAAGAGATTAAGATCTAAGTTTATTCTAATTATGGTTTTTGCAACCCTAACCTTCTTCAATTCTTATCTCCACAAAATCAATTTTTTCTGGTGAATTTGATCATTGTAATCATTCTCTTGTACTCTTCGATCGATATTAATAAAAGGTTCTCTCTTAAAGTGGGCGCACACTGACAAGACGTCGGTGGAACCACTATAAATTTCCATGTGATTTATTTATCGTTACTTCTCTATTATTTGTCTTGTTTGGTGGTTGTGATTAGTATTGGATTTGGGTTGAGAAGTTTTGATATATGGATTGGTTGTTTTTGCACGTTTACCACGATCTCGTCTTCCGCTGAGTTTGGGGTTTTGATTTGAGCAGTCTTGAGTTGAAATTCTCCACAACATTTGGTATCAGAGCTTTGGTGTTGGTAGATAGTTGTAGAAATGCCAGAATCAGATTCAAATAGTGCCTCAACAGTTGGTCCAAGTGGTGTAGCTCCTTATGTATATGGGTCATATGCAGCTTCTGGGTCATAATTGATTATTGATAAGTGGAATGCCAATAATGATTTTGAAAAATGGCAATGTAAGATGAAAGTGGTTCTTAGGCGGAATCGGGTACATCGGGTAACGTTTGATACACATTTATTGCCAGCGGACATCTCAGATATGGAGAGAGAAGAAATGGAACAGTGGACATTCACTACACTTCAACTTGCGATGAGGGAGAATGTTATCTCTGAAATTAGTTGTGAGACGACTGCTAAGGGTACTTGGAATAAGTTGGAGGAGTTGTATATGAAGAAGTCACTCACAAATCGACTGATCTTGTTGCAGACTTTCTTTAGGTATAAGATGAAGGAAGGAACTTCGCTAAAGGCGCATTTGAATGTGTTTGATGATTTTCTAATGAAGATGAAGGTGGTAGATTTGAAGACTGAGGAGGAGTAGAAGGCGATGATATTGTTATGTTCGTTGCCTGAATGTTATACTGATTTCTCAAATAGTTTGATTTATGGCCGAGATATATTGACTCTTAACTAAGAACATGGGTCTTCTTAGTAAGGAGTTGCGAGATCAGATGAAGGACCTGAGTGATGGAGTAGTGTTGGCTAGCTTTTTGACCAAGCCACCAAGGTTCATATACGAGAGGAGAGTACAAAGCTTCATGCCTTTAATCCAGAGGAAACTCGATCGCGGTCATTCGCCAGCTTTCGGATCGCCACGCTCCCATCGGATCGCCACGAGCTGGTGCGAGCCGATCCGTCTACCTCATCGCACCCCCATCGGATCACCACAAGACTGGTGCGAACCGATCCGTCCACCTTATCGCGATCCGATCCGGTCTGAGCCCAGAAGACGCAACGGCTACCACGAACTGGTCTTCAGTGATCCGAGATGTATGGATCTCGCGCCACCTGTCCACAACTGTCATATTTACCAATTCTTCATCAAGCCTCGATCCGATCCGTTATTCTCGGGATTTGCGCCACGTGTGACCGCGATCCGCCTGACAGAATCAGCTATAAATAGCCCAGAGATTGGCATTTTTGGGGATCTTTTGGCAGTATTGAGTATTGATTCCACCATTACTGTCATACCACTATCTCTTATCAGTTTTACTTCGAGATTACTGAGAGAAATCATAATTGTAAGAGTGAGTTTGAGAGAAATCATTGATTGTACTAGCATTCAAGGTATAATCAATAATATATAAAGTGGACGTAGGCTCGTTAACGCCGAACCACTATAAATCCTGTGTGTTTCTTCATTTGTCTATATTCTCTACATATAATTCTCTGTATATTATAACGATTTGGGTGTTAGGTCCAAATTTTGATCTAACATTTTGGTGCTTTCACTGAGAAGAGAACCTAGGATATTGGATTGTTTCTCCGTTGTTTTGATATTCAAGTCCGAAGAAAACAGTCCCGAAACCTTACTGTTCAGACTTTTGATGATTTCAACAATATCTGAAAGCATGGCTGGAAAGAAGTCTAAGGAAGTGCGAGCTTCACAGGCGAGTGAAGCTGCGAATGAAGCGATTGAAGAAAGCGTGCATGAACAAGTCAACGAAAGACCCTCGGATCGCGGAACGGAGATGGCGAACAGACCCGTGGAGGGCGATCCGAACCGAACCATTGAAGGGGTTGTCACCCGGTCCCATGATAACACCACGAACCCCCCTCCCAATATTACCACAATCCGATCCCAGGGGGTGCTGCGAGCCGCCGACACCGATCCACCACGATCCGAGCTGATGACCGGATTACAACTCGACCTGGAAAGGAGCCTATGCCTCGCTCTTCCCGTCCTGGTCCCTCTGTTCGACCTGGCTCAAGCTCTCTGTGCATAAGGGAAAATGTTGATGATCAGAATGACCCCTCTGCTCCAGTTACTGAAGGAGATCTCTCCCGCTTCGTTGAAATGTGGGATAGGCTGTTTGATGAAATAGCTGCTCAAAGGCAGGAAAACTCCATGCTGCGACAGAATTTGACTGCTATGGATAGACGTCTGGATGATCTTGTAAGGCAAAGAACACCTCCTCCAGTCCGTCCGCTCACCCCAGAATATTCTTCTTCATCGGAGGAATTGCCAAGACCCCCGCGGCGACCGTATGAGCGGGCTGAAAACATAGAGCAGCTCCGATTTAGAACCTTGCCATCACGGGAGGAAGAGACACTTGGTGAAGGACCCTCAAACTGCAACTTGAATAATCATGTTGCAACTCCTAGAGCTCGAGTTGTGAATAATCCTGTTGAGAATAGACCACCTCAGCTCCTCCGCAATGCAAATACTCATAGTAACAGGGGGCAGCGAAGCCCAATCCGAGCTCCGGACTTCGTGGATGTTCCTAGATGAGAGATCGGAGAATTCCACCGAGCTAGAAGCACTGACCCCGAGCCTCCGATGACCAGTGCAAATGTTGCAGCTATGGTCCATCAAATCCTGGCGGATAGCCGTGGACAAAGGAATGAAGACTGGGGAATTGATCGCAGCCACACCCCTTTTACCGACGACATTCTATATGTGACATTCCCTAGGCGCTTCAACATGCCTCAAATGAACCGTTACGCGGGTAGATCTGATCCAATCCAACATCTAATGAGATATTCTTGGTCAATGACTGCTGCCGCAGCATCCGACGCTGTAAAGTGCAAAGCATTCCCTATATTCCTGGAGGATGTAGCGTTATTATGGTTTACTCGCTTACAAGCAAGATCAATTTCCAGTTTCAGGGAATTGAGTGAAAAGTTCGTAGAACAGTTCCGCATCTACGCTCAAAGATCGAAAAGTGTGATTGACCTGTTCCTTGTCAAACAACGACCAGGTGAGAGTTTGAGGGGGTATCTGGATCGTTTCAACCTAGCCACCACCGAAGTGAAGGATCCCCATGAGCCGACCGTTGTGGCAGCCCAAATTGATGGGGCAGATAAAGATACTGAATTTGGGAGATACCTGGCCGGTAAACCACCTCATACTAGAGAATTGTTTTACGAGAAAGCAAACGTACGCTTACGTCAGGAGGAGGTATATGCTAGCCGAGAGATGAAAAAGGCAAATAAGGAGGAAATCCAAAGTAATGTCGCCATCAAGCAAACCGGAGACAGCTCGGGAAAGGTTGAAGTCAACGTTGGAAACCGAAACCAGGGTGGCGGCCGCCAGTCAGGAAACAATGGTAACAACAGTAATGGCAATAATCGGAAGAGAAATCGAGGGAACGATTCCCAGAGAAGGACCCGTCCCAGGTCTTTCGAAAATTATACGCCAATAAATGATACTTTGGAGAATATATTCGTCGACTCGTACAACGTTCTCCAACATAAAAGGCCTCCTCCAAGAGATTCGACGGAGAAAGAACGTGAGACGGGGAAGTTTTGTCTCTTCCATCAGACTCATGGCCACTCTACAAATGAATGCCATCATCTGAGAGACGTAGTTGAGAGGCTGCTCCGAGAAGGGAAGTTGGATGAGTACCGAGTGACTCCTAGAGACATGGGGCAAGCTATTCAGACCCCGAACCAAAACCAGAATCAACCTACCGCCAGGCCAACTGCCCAACAAAAAGGAAAGGATCTTGTTATCAATACCATAATCGGAGGGCTTCACCTAGCCGGGCATAGTTTCAGGGCGATGGATCAGTACGTAAACGCAGCAAAGCATCATCTCGAGGCAGAAGATTGCAACAACCCTGAAGACAATGTCCCGGTAAAACAACAAAAGATGATGTCGGACGACGTCATTTTCCGCAACCGAGAGAGTATTGGAGTCTACGCTCCGACCGAAGATCCATTTGTAATCACAATTCCTATTGGCCCGGCCACTGTCCATAAAGTTTTAGTGGATAACGGGAGTTCAGTCAACATTCTATTCAAAAAGACGTTCAATCTGATGAACCTTGAATTGAAAGATTTAAAGCCGTGTGAAGGATGGATCCGTGGATTTAACGGGACTTCAACTGCTCCGATGGGATATGTAGAGCTGCCGGTAACACTTGGGGAAGGAGAACGCCAGAGAGTGAGAATTCTTCCCTTCGTAGTTTTGGATATTGAATCGCCTTATAATGCCTTCTTGGGCCGACCGGCCCTAGCAAAGTTTAGAGCTTGTATAGCCCCCTGGTGCTTGTTAATGAAGTTTCCTACGGAAGCTGGTGTTGGCATAGTCAGAGGAGATCAGGTTGCTGCACCTGCATGTTACATTGCAGAGCTAAAGCTACTCCGTAAAGGAAAAGATATTGAGATTAAAGACGCTTCTTCCCCCACGAGGGAGGAGACGTCATAGCAATTAAAGAAAATCACTATTGGTGAGTCGACCAGAGAACTGCCCGAGGATATAGATCCCAGAGAGGACGAAGAGACCGGGGGCAGAAAGGCGGCTCCCAACAAAGCAACTGTGGATGTACCAATCGATGATAGCGACCCAGAGAAGGTCCTGAAGATTGGATCCCAGTTGGATCCAGTTCGAGCTGAAGAACTGACGGATTTCCTGAAAGATAACTTGGATGTATTTGCTTGGACCCACGCGGACATGTGTGGGATGTCTCCATCAATCATGAGCCATTCATTGAACATTAACCCAAAACACCCCCCTGTAAAACAAAAAAGGCGAATGCTGGGCCCAGAGAGGTCCGCAGCCTTGAAAGAAGAAGTTGAAAAGTTAAGGAGTAACGGGTTCATCAGAGATTCAACCTACCCGGATTGGATTTCAAATCCAGTTTTGGTAAAGAAAGCCAATGGAAAGTGGCGTACGTGTATAGACTTTTCAGATTTGAATAAAGCCTGCCCAAAAGATAGCTTTCTGTTGCCCAGAATTGATCAGTTGGTGGATTCAACGGCAGGTCATGAGCTTCTCTCTTTCATGGATGCTTATTCAGGATATAACCAGATTCCTATGCATGTTCCAGATCAAGAACACACTAGCTTCATTACTGATCTGGGATTATACTGCTACGTGGTAATGCCTTTTGGTTTGAAGAACGCAGGTGCTACATATCAACGGTTAGTGAACAGAATGTTCTATAACCAGATTGAGAAAACGATGGAGGTGTATGTTGACGACATGTTGGTTAAGTCCAGACAATCGTCCGATCACACTACAAACTTGGCAGAGATGTTTGGCATTCTTCGAAAGTATGGGATGAAACTCAACCCAACAAAATGTTCATTTGGAGTTGCATCCGGGAAATTCTTGGGATTCATTGTCAGCTCGTGCGGGATTGAAATTAATCCAGACCAGATTGCAGCCATCAGAGACATTCAGGAGCCTAGACAAATCAAAGATGTGCAGAGCCTTGCGGGGAAAGTAGCGGCACTAAGTAGATTCATCTCTAGAGCGACAGACAAATGCATCCCGTTCTTTGAATTGATAAAGCGAGGAAAACGCAATTTTAAGTGGACCCCTGATTGCATTGAAGCATTTCAGAACCTGTTGAACCATCTGGAGAGACCTCCGATACTGTCTAAGCCGGTGGATCACGAGGATTTATTCGTGTACTTAGCGGTGTCGTCCCACGCGATCAGCTCAGCGTTAGTGAGAGAAGAAGATAAGGTTCAAAGGTCAGTGTACTACGTGAGTAAAAAATTGGCAGCAGTTGAACGCAATTATCCGAGGATCGAAAAGCTGGCGTACAGTTTATTGATTGCGTCTAGGAAACTTCGACATTATTTCTATGCTCATCCTATCACCGTGTACACAGATCATCCCCTCAAGCAAGTTCTACAGAGACCAGAAGCTTCTAGAAGGTTGCTTAAGTGGAACATTGAACTGAGTCAATTTGATTTAAATTTTCAGCCCCGACGGTCAATACGGGGGCAAGTGCTGGCAGATTTCATAGCAGAATTTACTGCCTCGGAGGATGACATGGTAAACGAAGAGACTGACCCACCAAAGTTACTTCTTGATCCTAGTGCATGGAAATTGTATATTGATGGTGCTAGGAATGATAAACGATCTGGTGCCGGAGTGGTGTTTGAAACTCCTGAGAAAAGACTGATATCTTATGCTATCCGGTTGGAATTTCACGCCACTAACAACGAATCCGAATATGAAGCCCTGATAGCCGGGTTGAGGATCGCAAAAGAATTAAAGATCGCGAAGCTGGACATATTTTGTGACTCCAAGTTGGTTGTAAATCAGGTTTCTGGAAAATTTCGAGCTAAGAGCCCAAGATTGATTTTGTATTTAGAGAAAGTAAAGGAGTTGCTGATAGGTTTTGATCACTACAGTATCTCTCATATTCCGCGGTCAGAGAACCAACAGGCAGATAAGTTAGCCAAGATGGCTAGTTCCGACGACCCTGAAGAGATCAGACTAGCCCCAGTTGAAGTGCTTCGGTTCCCTAGTATATATCAGATGGAAATTGATCTGGTACTAGAAACTGAACCGGAAAAGGAGTCATGGATGACCCCTCTAAGGAATTTCCTAATGAATGGAACGCTTCCGACCAAGAAGAGCGAGAGGCGTAAGGTAATTCGTAAAGCTTCCCGATATGTTCTGCAAGACGGAATCCTGTATAGACAGGGATTTTCGATGCCTCTCCTTCGGTGTATAGCCCATGACGACATCAAACGTGTACTGCAGGAAGTGCATGAGGGTGAATGTGGCGATCACACTGGAGGACAAGCTCTGGCAAAAAAGGTGTTGCGGTATGGTTATTTCTGGACTACCATAAACAAAGACGCAACAAAGTACGCGCGACGTTGCGATGCCTGCCAAAGATTTTCGAGGATTCCCAGGGCACCTCCTGGTCAGTTAAAAACAATGACAAGTCCGTGGCCTTTTGCTATATGGGGAATTGATATCATTGGAACCCTCCCTATAGCAAAAGGCGGAGCAAAGTTCGCCATTGTAGCTGTAGACTACTTCACCAAGTGGGTTGAGGCCGAACCGTTGACTGCAATTACAACCAAGCGAGTGATCAATTTCATCGTTAGGAACATTATTTGCCGGTTCGGGATTCCGAAGATCGTCGTAACTGACAATGGAACCCAATTTGACAGCAGCGAATTCAGGAACTTCTTCCAGAAATACCACATTGAGAAACGATACACCTCTGTGGCGCATCCGCAGTCAAACGGACAGATCGAAGCAGCAAATAAAGTGATTAAGTTCATTATCAAAAGAAGATTGAAGCGGGCTAAAGCTATGTGGGTCGATGAGTTACCTTTGGCATTATGGGCCTATAGGACGACATATAAATCGGTAACAGGCCATCCCCCTTCTCCCTTGATTTTGGAGCGGAAGTGGTCGTCCCGGTTGAGCTAAAAGTACCATCTCACCGAGTTACTTATTACGATCCGATGATTAATAACGAGTTGCTCCTCGAATCCCTAGATTCAATAGAAGAGAAGAGGGATGAAGAAGACTTGCGTGCCTTGAGACACAAGCAACAGGTCGCTCGATACTACAACAAAAAGGTTCGAGCCTGAACCTTTGAACCCGGAGACTTGGTTCTGAAGCGTGTCTTTCCACCCCCGATTCATATGGGTGCGAAGTGGGAAGGACCGTACTCCATTCTACGAAAGCTTGATAATGGAACTTTCAAGCTAGCTACAGTGGATGGAGAGGAAATCCCCAGAGTGTGGAATGCCCAACATTTGCGGCCTTATCTGACATAAAGATGTCGGATTTATTCTTTTGTTTCATAGGACCATGTAAAAGGCACGACTTGCCTAGAATAGTCCTATTTTTTAAGCAAAATATTATAAAGTGGATGTAGGTTACGATCTGACCGAACCACTATAAAAATACCGTGTGTCGTTTACCTTTATTGCACTATTATTTATCCGCTTTTTTATCTTTATGAAATTTGTTGTAAACTATGCGGCAATCACAGGAACATGTGACTCCAGGTGCCTTCCATCAGGATGGAGAGCAATCCGCAGCTAGAACTTTGAAGGTACAATGGAATGAATCACATCATTGACAGAACTCTAACCTGGGCGACCGCCAGGAGAGTATAAAAGCATCCATGATTGAGCGCGGAGAAAGAGCTCTTACCCCGCTGAAGGATCAGGGGGGCAATTGAACAGCCGAGCTCGAACTCTAACCTTGGCGACCGCCAGGAGAGTATAAAAGCGTCCATGATTGAGCGCTGAGAAAGAGCTCTTACCCCGCTGAAGGATCGGGGGGCGATCGAACAGCCGAGCTCGAACTCTAACCTTGGCGACCGCCAGGAGAGTATAAAAGCGTCCATGATTGAGCGCCGAGAAAGAGCTCTTACCCCGCTTAAGGATCGGGGGACGATTGAACAGCCGAGCTCGAACTCTAACCTTGGCGACCGACAGGAGAGTATAAAAACATCTGCGATTAAGCGCTAACAAGGATGCTGGAGACTCAGCGTCCCTAGAATTCCTGCCCCGTTAAAGGATCGGTGAGCAGATCATGATACGAGTTCGAACTTTAACCCGTTGATGGATCGGGAAAGTATAGAGGCACCGAAGATTCGGCGCCTCAAGGACTATAATTCTACTATTTTTTTTTTTCAAGTCCCCCGTATTCAAATATAGAGGGCAACATGCATAGAAATTGTTAAATTCTTTCTGTTGCTTGAATAATTTGTGATATAATTTTAGT
Organism: Allium sativum; assembly: GCA_030737875.1. NCBI lineage: Eukaryota > Viridiplantae > Streptophyta > Magnoliopsida > Asparagales > Amaryllidaceae > Allium > Allium sativum. Next base: position 468,376,682 of record CM060913.1, on the reverse strand, counting down.
TTGGTTGTAGCCAAGTGACTTGTGACTAAATATGAAGAGTTTATTGATTGCAGGTACACGATGACGCAAAAGAAATAAACTTTCATTCATAAACTGCAAACCTACAAGATAAAGAGGAACCTAAACAAAAGTGAGGGCCATTCTCACAATTACATTTCATGGCCAGTGGAAAGCCTAAAAATCCTAAGGACAAAATATGAACTGATATCTGCATCTTAGGGGGGAGGGGGCTATGTAGGCTTCTTGCTCTTTTTCTGCTTCCCCGACTCCTCCTTGTCAACATCCGAACGACCACCTTTTTTCCTCTTCCTCTTATCAACAAGAGGCTCCGGTGAAGAACTAGAGGATTGAGAGGCTAGTTGTGAAGTTATTGATCGGGAGGAAAATCTTACGACCAACCCAGTTTTGGGGTCGATTTCGGAAATAGGGGGCACATATACTGGAACCTGTCCCCCTCTCATAAGGAGCAACTGCTCCTCCTCTTCGGCCGATTGTTCAGCCATGGTTTCCTCATCATCGCCTCTGCTCTCTTTGGTAATGGCGACTTCCTCTTCAATGTCGTCGTGGCGTCCGTCCATGTCTTTCAAAGCCTCAATGGGTTCAGCATCTGGGGGGACATCGGCACCAACGCTTGGCAGGATGTCAATCTTCTCTGCCTCTGCCTTCTTTACAGCGTCCTTGTCAACTGGCCCGCCACCTGTATCATGAGAAACAAATGTTATTTTGGGAGAAAATGCGGTTTTCTCAGTTGATTGTCCGACAAGACGACGACAAGTGACAATTGCTTTGGCAAGTTGCAGAGAAAATATAGAGATACCTTCCGCCGATCCTCCATCCAAGCTAGCAGCAGAACCCACGACAGCTGGAGGAGTTGGACCCAGAGGAATCAACGGATAATCTGGATTGTATTCCTCAATTTCGGAGGCCTTGGGCTCTGCAGCTGAGCTCGGGCCTTCTTCCATTTTTTCTTTGCCCTTCGCCTGAGTTTTCTCTTTTTCAATTTCTTCTTGGAGTAGGCGTCTGCCTTTCTCTAAATCCTCAGGTTCATCATCCCTAAGAATGGTCCGCATCAACTCATTCTCATCAATCTCATCAACTCTTAATCGCTGTTTCTCGCTCTCAACGATTGCATCCCATATGTTGGCTAGAGTGACATGGTAGTCTGGGATCCAGGAGATGTTACGGGTCTTGATGACCTGACCAAGGAAGTCGAACAACATTTCTTCAAATCCTTCGATCTCCTTCTCTCTCTCGAGGAGCTTTTCATTAGAAACAGTGGCCATTTCAATGGCACTCTCCACATTATTTTCAGCAAGAATAGCGCGCTTCTCTGCACGCGCGAGTTGATCATTCAGAATCGCCTTCTCCTTTTCGGCCAGAGCTAAGCTATCTTTCAAACTTGCCTTTTCTCTCTCCCAAGCAGCTCTTTCGGCCTTGAAGTGATCCTGTGCTGTTTTCAGTTCGGTGTTGGCCATCCTGAGATCTTCCACCTCTTGCTTCAATAACGCTCGCTCTTTGCTATTAGAATCAAGCTCATTATGGAAACGTTGTCTGGCCTCCTCCAGCTCTGTTTTGTAAGCTTTAGCGTCTCGTTGAGCCAAGGCAAGCAAAGATTGTGCATCCTCTAAGTCCTTCTCCATTTTTGCCTTGGCCCTTTCATTGTTATTTATCTTAACTTTGGATCTATGCGCTTCCATCTCAAGCGTTCGGATGACGTCTGAAAGATTGACAGCATGTTTCTTCATTGCCTCATACTGCTTGGCTACATGGCGAATGTGCCCGATGACTTCAGTATCCCAGTTCCTAGGGACTGGTTCCAAGGTTGGAACAAACATCATCCTTTCGAAGAAGATATCGAGGAATTGTTCTCGTAACTTTTCCAGCTTAGCCTGAGTCTCAGGACCATGGATATAATCTCGTGACCCTGGGGCAATCAAACCTTGTTGGCTGGAAGGGACAATGTCAATTTTCTCCCTCTCAGAATCCTTGTTTGGATCCTTGCTTTTATCCTTGGGCTCGTGGTGCCTTTTTGATGATCTGCTGTGAGAGGGTGCACTCTTCAGAGGGGTTAAGTCTTTGGGAAGTTGTTTTCCCCCTGTGACTGGGAGTCTTACCAGAGGTTGGTTTTGATGGAGACCTGGATTGTGAAGAAGTAGGCTTGTGAGAATGACTGCGACCACGCTCAGGATTTGGATGAAGGCTAGGTGTGCCTTCACGGAGAGAGCGATAGGAATAAGATCGTCTGCGAGACATCTTTCCTGCAAAAGAAACAAGAACATATTAAAACCTTGAATACTGTTGATATAAAAGTGTGGGGTCAGGCAGTGCATGTGATTTGTGCATCCCATATAATTCCCCCTAACAGACCAGGGCCCGAAGTCAAGCTCATCTGAGTAGTTTCTCGTTGTCCAACTGGAACAGTTGTTTCCTCAGAAATAGGGGAAAATGGCTCCCCTTCGAAGTCTCCCTGTGTATATACATCATCAGGCAAAGGAATTTTGCTCAGTTCTTTAAATAGCTGCTCTTCTGTTAAATCATCGGGAGCAGCTGGTTCAACCGGTAGAGAGGCCCTCGAGGGGAAACCCCCCGGAGAGACTGGGATTTCCTTAGACTTATCAGCACGGTCCTCATCTCCTCTATATATGTTTAGGTCTTCGTTGTCCTGGATGGTTATCGGCGAAGGACACTTACGAAATTTAGTTGTTTCTGCTGCCCGTGACGTTCCTTCTCCCTCAGTCGGGGGCACGTATTTGTATGGTTTGCCGCCTGCACCAAGTCCAAACCTTATATCCAGAAGGCGGTGCTTGTGAAGATTCTCGTCAGTAATGCATTTCTTGATCTTTAGGAAGTCGGATTTGCTTTGCAGAAGAAGGGACAGTCGATTATTGTATACCGAGCCTTCCGTCTTGGGAAAGGCGTGATCTGCTCAGAGAAAAGAAGCATGTTAATGCTTCGATTTCTTAAACATGTTATTCAATCAAAAGTTTAAAGTTTACTTGATTTAAGCCATCTTCTTGAACACCCAGCCTGTCTCTTTATATAGAACCAATCGGCCTTGGGATCTCCTATGTTGTTGTACCCGTCAGAAAAAACCTTCCTATTTGCTACTGATTCGAAGAAAGAGAAATTTGGGGTTGCCGAGGAACGATGCTTGAAAAGGTAAAAGAATTTCAAATCTTTAAACGTGAGCTCAGTATGCAAGATTTCCGCGTATGCGATGTATAGAGTGTATAGGGCTGCGTAGGCATTGGGATGAAGCTGCATTGGAGCAATACCCAATCGATTTAGGGTCTCAACGACGATTGGAGGAAACGGAGGAATAGCGCCTACCCAGCACATGAGTCAGCTAACTGTCATATACCCCTTCGGAGCCAAATGAGGTCTATCTTCGCTGCCGGGTGTCCTCACATCATCCCAGGGGATCCCGTGTCTCAAGCAAATTCTCTTAAGCTTTATGTCATCAAGTTTGGAAGCTAAAGAGTCAGTGAATTTCTCTATTTCTATTGCACCAGGAATTTCGTCGGGAGCTCGGCCGTCTATTTTGGACTCCTCATCAAGCGAGGTACTCTCGGACGGATTCGATTCTGTTTCTGCCTCATATTCGGATCCAGAATCCGCACCCTCTGGATTAGTTGGAAGAACCTCGGGGTTGTGATGCTCATACACCTCGGGATCCGTCTCTGTATCAGATCTTGAAGGGGAACGATTATCCGACATTACTGTTTAGGCGAGTAAACATGAGAAATAAGAATATAATTACCCGTCCCCCATGTGTGTGAGTGCAAGTGTATGCCTGTGCATGTCTTAAAAGAAAAAGCATAAAGGTTATCAAGATCATCGAAGTATTAATCGTCATATGCGGTCAAGTTATGCTTTTGTTCAGTCCGGGAAGTCCGTTTCCAGGGTTCTAGCCTAACTGTCCATTGATGTACCGGGGTTAAGTTAGATTGCTCATTTTACAATTTCGTCGGGTTGTTCGCTATCTGGATCGTGATACATCTCCGGATCGTGTGTGGTGGCATTCAGATCGCGGCATGAATCTGGATCGTGAAGCAAGTATGGATCAGCAACGGGGGCGCAAGCCCATGAGAGTGTTCCGGATCGGGTCGCTATGAGCTCATAGCGATCCGTATCCTCGTTACATCGCCACGACCCGCACCCTTGCTTCGAACACGATCCGATCCGATGCCAGACTCTACACCATAACTTCCTATCTGACCCTCGCATCACCTCGAACCGATGCCCCGATCCGACTGCCAATCAAACCCCATCGTCTCGCCTCACTCACGATCTGATTCGACCTGCTCCTTTCTTCTTCTTCCTCTTTCCTGCCTCACCTCCAAGCTCGAACGACGAGATTCATGGCGCCTCATCAGCCTCTAGAGCCTCGAACGCCACACAATTTTATCATTTTCTCTTCTCAAATTGGCAGAAAACCTTGGAAAAATGCGAGAGAGATTGTACGAGAAGTTTTTTTTATAAGATTACCTTTCTTAAATTGGAAAAAATAGATGGGTTTCAGGAGAAGTAAAAAACTAGGGTTTTTCTTCGGTAGAGTTGAAGGCGGCGGCGGCGAAAAGAAGAAGAAAGAGATAGGAGGAAGAAGGCTTGGTTTATATAGAGAAGGCGGTGGCCATTCGCATTCCGTTTCTTGTTTTACTTGGTCCGAACGGGCCGCGATGGGAAGCCTAGTTCGCTTCGTGAGAAAGCCCAAGTATTCGCCAAGGCCCGAGGCGAACATCTTACCTTTCGGATCGTGAAAGGCTCGTGCGATCCGAATCGACCCAACAACGAACAAGAGCAAAGATTCAGAAATATTGATAAAAATCCAAAAGCTTACCTAGAAGATTACTGATAATTCACTCTGAAGATTCAGGGATGAAAAATTAATCGATGAATAGGGAAATGATTGAAGATTTATCCGATATTTATGCAAATCGAAGGGAAACAATTTTCCGAAGTGACACAACCATTGATTTACATCTCTTCATGATAAGATGTCTCTGCAATTTCGAAGCATGTTCCATCCCCGATGAAACATACTTCGAGGGGCAAAATGTTGGCTAGCTTTTTGACCAAGCCACCAAGGTTCATATACGAGAGGAGAGTACAAAGCTTCATGCCTTTAATCCAGAGGAAACTCGATCGCGGTCATCCGCCAACTTTCGGATCGCCACGCTCCCATCGGATTGCCACGAGCTGGTGCGAGCCGATCCGTCTACCTCATCGCGCCCCCATCGGATCGCCACAAGACTGGTGCGAACCGATCCGTCCACCTCATTGCGACCCGATCCGGTCTGAGCCCAGAAGATGCAACGGCTACCACAAACTGGTCTTCAGTGATCCGAGATGTATGGATCTCGCGCCACCTGTCCACAACTATCATATTGACCAATTCTTCATCAAGCCTCGATCCGATCTGATATTCTCGGGATTTGCGCCATGTGTGACCGCGATCCGCCTGACAGAATCAGCTATAAATAGCCCAGAGATTGGCATTTTTGGGGATCTTTTGGCAGTATTGAGTATTGATTCCACCATTACTGTCATACCACTATCTATTATCAGTTTTACTTCGAGATTACTGAGAGAAATCATAATTGTAAGAGTGAGTTTGAGAGAAATCATTGATTGTACTAGCATTCAAGGTATAATCAATAATATATAAAGTGGACGTAGGCTCGTTAACGCCGAACCACTATAAATCCTGTGTGTTTCTTCATTTGTCTATATTCTCTACATATAATTCTCTGTATATTATAACAATTTGGGTGTTAGGTCCAAATTTTGATCTAAGAAGTAGTGATGCAGGTAATGGTCACCGTTTATTTGTAGAGAAGGATAAATCTGAGAAGAAGGGAAACCGGGGGCGTTCTAAGTCTAGGAAGCCCCGTTAGAGAGGAAAGTCAAACAAAAGAAATGACAAGTGCTTTATATGTAAGAAACCTAGTCATTAGAAGAATGATTGTCCAGAAAAGGTATAGAAGGAAATAGCATCTTCATAATTTACGGTGGGAGTTGTTGGTAAGGGAGACGCAAATGTTTTGTTGGTTGTAGCATCAGATGTTTCAAGCATTGAATGGGTGCTTGATTCGGGGGCTTCATATCACATTATGCCAAATAGGAATTGTTTTTCTTTTTATGTCAATCGAGAAGGAAATTTAATTGCTATGGGAAATGGTGCAGTTTGCAAGTTGAAAGGCATTGGATCTGTGCATATTCAAGGAGTGGTTCGTACTCTCATTAATGTGTGCCATGTTACGGGACTATGGAAGTCACTTATCTCTTTGGGACAGCTGGATTCTTTAGGCTGTAAGATCATTATTGGGAGTGATAACTTGATTGTTTCAAAGGGTGTGCTTGTGGTTATGAAGAGTGCTAGAACTTATGGAGTTTATTTGCTTCATGGGGTGACCGTGGATAACGAACCTTGTGTTGGTGTTGAAAGTTCTCGTGGCTTAGATGCGACACGGTTGTGGCATTTGAGATTGGATCATGTCTCAGAGAAGTGTTTGGATGTTCTTCGTAGAAGGGAGATGATTGATGGTGAGAGTTTCAACAAGTTGGAGTTTTGCATGGAAGGTGTCATGGAGAAGCAAAATGGAGTGTCATTCGATGAAGGAAAACATGATTCAAGGGGAATCTTAAGTATGTGCACATGGATGTTTAGGAACCAGCGCAAATAGCTTCTTTAGGAAGAGCAAGATATTATATTTCTTTCATAGATGATTTTTCTTGGAAGGTTTGGGTGTATGTAATGAATATCAAGTCGGAGGCATTTGCAAAGTTCAAAGAATGGAAGGCTCTTGCTGAGAATGAGAGTGGAAAGTCTTTGAAGGTTCAAAGGTCCGACAATGGAGGTGAGCAAGTTTCCGGAGACTTTCTGAAATTTTGCAAGCATCATGGTATTCGGAGGCATTGTGCTACACTTGGGGATCCACAATCTAATAGAGTAGCGGAGAGAATGAATCGAACTTTACTGGAGAAACTCGATGCTTGAGATTGACATCGGGTTTGTCTAAGGGATTTTGGGTCAACGCTTTATCAACCGCAATGCATATTATGAATTGAATTCCATGCTCGGCTATTGATAACAAAATCCGAATGAGGTGTGGAAGGAAAAAAGCATTGAATTGAGTTATTTTCGTGTATTTGGCAGTCCAGTTTATGTTCTTGATCCGGGAAGTGATAAGCTTGCGCTTAGAGCTTTCAAGGGGATTTTGGTTGGATATATAGACGTGTTAAAGGCTATCAGCTTTGTAATACAGAAACAAAGAAAGTTGTGGTTTCTCATCATGTTACTTTTGATGAGTCGGCTATGTTCAATGTGAGTGAAGGCTCATCGGATGTTCTGGTTTCGGTTCATGGTAAATCAAAGGAGAAGTGAGTTATTCCCACTTTCAAGCCTAGAGAGAGTAGAGTTGTTGGAGGTGCTTGCGAGGTGAATGCAGTTGATGTTACATCACATAGTCATAGGGTTCCTCAAGTAGTGTTAGTGACATGCATGATTCTAGAAAAGATTCAATTCAAGGTGGAGCTGAAGGAAGACCGGATGATGGTATTGCTACTCGGGTTGGTCATCGTGCTATAAGGCCACCCTAAAGATATGGTGATTGGAACTATCTTAGTTTTTATGAGAATTTGGACTATGCACATCATGTAGTCCAAAATGAGCCAATGGACCTTGATGACGTCATGAGTTCGAGTGATAGCTCGAAGTGGATTTGTTCCATGGAGGAAGAGATGCAATCATTGATGAAGAACCAGACTTGGGGTTTGGTTCCACTTTCTAAAGGAAACTTTGTTATTTGGTGCAAATGGATGTACAAGGTGAAGGACGATGGAAGATACAAAGCTAGGCTAGTGGCTAATGGGTTTGCACTAAGAAGGGAAAGGTGTATGGTGATATCTTCGCACCGGTTGTGGGACATATTTCTATCCGGATATTACTTGACATAGTTGTTATTCACGAATTGGAGTTGGAGCTATTTGATGTGAAAACCGCCTTCTTGCATGGTAACTTGGATGAAGACATCTACATGGAGCAACTGGAAGGGATTGTTGTAGATGGTAAGTCAAAATTGGTTTGCAAGTTGAAGAAATCACTATATGGTTTGAAGCAATCACCTAGAAATGATACAAGAGATTTAATCATTTCATGCTTGAAAGTGGCTTCCAACGAAGCATCAAGGATGCTTGTATATATTTCAAGAGGCTAGAAAATGATTGTTGGGTGTATTTACTCTTGTATGTGGACAATGTGCTCATTGCTTCTACGGACAAGGTAGAAATTAACAAGTTGAAATTGAGATTAAAAACGGAATTCGAGATGAAAGACCCTGGAGTAGCAAATAAGATTTTGGGTATGGAGATTGAAAGTGATCGAAAAGGTTTTGAGTTGAATTTGACTCAAAAGAAATACATTAGAAAAATGCTTTGCTGATTTAGCATGGAGGATGCAAAGGCGTCGAATACACCTTAACCTTGCATGTAAAGCTTTCGAGTAAGGGATCATCTATCGAGGAGAAAGACAAGACTTATATGGCAAAGGTTCCAGATGCTAGTGCGATTGGAAGTTTAATGTACGTCATGTGTGTACAAGACTTGATATTGCAAATGTCATCGGGGTAGTTTGTCGGTTTATCGCTAATCTGTGGAAATCGCATTGGGAAGCAGTAAAGCTTATTTTGATAAACTTGAAAGGTACAACATCTCATGATCTTGTGTTCAGGAGTAGTGAGGAGAAGAATTGCGTGTTGGTTTGTTAATGTGACGCTGGTGATAGAGATCGGAGAAAATCAACTTCCGAATATGTCTTCACTCTTGGTAGTACAACCATTAGTTAGAGGTCAAGATTGAAAACGATAGTTGCTTTATCCACTACGGAGGTGGAGTTGATAACTGCGGTTGAAGCAACAAAGGAAGCACTCTACTTGAAGCGATTATTGTGTGACTTGGGTTTCACACATGACAGTATTGATGTTCAATGTGATAGCCAAAGGGCTATTCATTTGAGGAAGAATTCGACGTTTAGCTCACGGACCAAGCATATTAAAGCGAGTGAGTCATTTCTAGTAGCCATGGACGATGACAAACAAGTATGCCTTCGAAAAGTGCACACAAATGATAATGTGACGGATATGTTCACTAAAACATTGCCGGTTGAGAAGTTCGAGCATGGCTCGAACTTAATTCTCTTGGAGAGGTGCTAGGTGCCACGGGGTGACATGGCTGAGAGAGAAATTTGGATGTGGAGGAGTATCGATGAGAGATTGAAGTTCTATCTTCTTGTAATGATTGTCTTTTTGTGAGACTGTTTTGGAGTTGGGTGTTTTCAATATTTCATTAGCGGGTGGGGGCTTTGCCTGAACTCATTAGTGGAGTGCAATGAGAGGGGGCTATGCCGGAGCTTATTGGGGAAAAATTCAAAGCTTTCTTGGGTGAAGGTTAAGGATGGTTTGGTACCATCGGTGCTTGTAATGGAGAAGAATATAGTATCGAGGTGGAGTGTTAAATTTTGTGATACTATATGGTAGAATTGAAGCGGTTGAAAGTAACTTCATGTCGGAGAAGACGGTTCGCAAATCAGAACTCATAAGTGGAAGTTGCAATAAAGAAGTGCATGGTTTCAGCAGATTTGGGACAGACGTCTGTCCACTTCACGACAGACGTCTGAGGTGGCTTCTAGAGATGAAAGCATGGCAGATTGATTTGTGAAGTATCCAGGGGCATTTTGGGCATTTGCTACATATTATTCTCTCCTTGCAAAAGCTACCTTCAGGTTTGGGTTTTATGATACAAAAAAAAAGATTAAGATCTAAGTTAATTCTAATCATGTTTTTGGCAATCCTAATCTTCTTCACATCTTATCTCCACAAAATCAAAATTTTCTGGTGAATTTGATCAATGTAATCAATCTCTTCTACTCTTCTATTGATATTAACAAAAAGGTTCTCTCTCAAAGTGGACATACACTGACAAGACGTCGGTGGTAGGGGTGAGCGTTCAGTCGGTTCGGTTAGTTTGGACGTAAAAAACCTCAAACCGAATTGAAACCGAATTTTTCTAAATCGAACCGTAATGAAACAACTGATCGGTTATCACCTATTTACCTCTTCACATATTGATGGGCTGGGCTAAGCCCAATATGCTTTCGCTTGTACCTGTATTATTACATGGACTATGTACCTATATATAGTGCCGTTACCTTGTACATTTTTCATCAATTCAATATCAATAAAATACATTTTTTATAGATTTCTTTTATGGTATCAGAGCTTCAAGCTTAACGGCACAAAAACAGAATTACAAAACCATATTTTATCATTTCAGATTAAGAGGAGAGTGTATTTTGTATTTTCTTCTCAGAAAGTTATCATCATTGAAGAATACACCCTTCTCTGACCTACTTTCCGTTTCATATCAGTTATACCTGATTGCAATTGCCTCGCCAAGAGAAAGAATCGGAGAAATTTCATCATTTTCTCTCTTCTTGGCTGCAATTCTTGGCCATCTGACATTCAGTCATCATCTGGCTGAGATCCGGTTGTAAGATTCATCATCATTTGGTGAATTTGCCATCCTAGAATCCCAATTTCACTGAAGATCCGGTTGCTACAGCACTTTGCAGCGCTTCAGCCGTCCAAGAAACTTCAGTTTCATCAAGAATTTTCTTCTGCTGCGTTTTCTTGATCGACATGGCAGGAACTGGAAACAATGAAGCCCTCAGTTCTGCCAATTCTGGAATCAATCCCCCTTCTATGCCTCCTGTACCAGACTTCCCTCTAATAAAACCAAAGAGTCATATAATTACCATCCCTCTCGACGAGGATAATTACATGCTATGGAAGTTTCAGGTGGAAGCAGCACTAAGAGGATATGGACTCCTTGATTTTATCAAAGGTACAGTCATCATCCTACCTGCAATGATTCACGATAAAGATGGAAATTTAGTCAGCAATCAAGATTACTTAAGATTTCAAAAACAAGACAGTCTTCTTGTTTCATGGTTGATATAATCAATAAGCGCAAGCATGTATCTAGAGTTATGGGATGCAATACATCTTTTGCAATATGGAGTACCATTGAACAGATATTCAGTGCTCAATCTGCCGCAAGAGTTATGTTATATAGAAGACAACTACAATGCATGAGAAAAGATGAATTGTCCATGCATGACTACCTTACCAAGGTAAAGACACTGTGTGACAAACTAAACTCTACAGGGCATATTATCAGTGATAGTGAACAAGTTCTTTACATCACAGGTGGTCTAGATGAAGATTATGAGTCAATTGTAACATTTATAGCCTCACAGAAAACCGTACCTGACTTACAATATGTGCACTCATCACTTCTTGCACATGAAGGAAGAGTTGAACAGAAAAGAAATCAATCATAAATTTCTGTCAACTATGCAACCACATCAAGAAATAAAGGGCAACATAAAGGTAACACTGGCCAAAATAACAGACAAGAAAATCAGTTTTTCAGAGGTGGCAACCCCAACCAAAGAGGCAGAGGCAGAGGAGGTAGATTCAACAACAACAACAGGGTGAAATGTCAGATTTGTGAGAAATTTGGACATGTTGCAAGTAGGTGTTACTTCAGGTTTAACACTGAATATAATGTCAATCAGCAAGGTCAAGGAAATCAAAGAGGACCAAATGTTAATGTGACACATGTGGGACAACAGAGGACAAATGCTGAAGGATCAAGGATGCAGTCACAAAGTTCAAACAGTGATGAATTAAGCAAGGCAGAGGACATAAATCTTGATGATTGGTACCCAGACTCTGGAGCTACAAATCATGTGACCAACAATTTACAGAATCTAAATTTGGGGAGTAAAAGCTACTCAGGTATGTACTCTGTCTCAATGGGTAATGGTGAAACTACTAGTATATCACATATAGGACATGGTTACATCAATGGAAAAAGGGAACTCTATCTAAACAATTTACTTAGAGTACCCAAGATTAAGAAAAACTTAATCAGTGTATCACAATTTGCTAATGACAACCGTGTATACTTTGAGTTTCACCCTAAGTATTGCCTTGTTAGAGATTTACTAAATAAAGAAATTTTACTACAGGGTAGTTTGGATAAAGGGCTATACAAGTTCAAGAAATTGAAGTCCAGACATACCACTAATAATGGAAACCACTGTTACAATGTTGAAATTATGACTGTTGACAATGATATGTACAAATTTTTTAATGATTGGCACTATAAGTTGGGTCATCCTAATGTGAAAACTGTTAAACATGTCTTGGATGAAAATAAAATTGATTGCAAAAACATATCTGATCATTTTGTGTGCAAACATTGCCAGATAGGCAAAAGTCATAAATTACCCTTTAGTGAATCTGATACAAAGTACAGCAAGCCACTTGAGCTAATAGCTGCAGACCTATGGGGGCGTTCTCCAATCAAAACAGATCATGGATACAGGTATTGCCTTTCCTTTGTAGATGCTTTTACAAGATATACATGGATATATCTGCTTAAAAGTAAGTCAGATGCATACAATACAACGATACAGTTTGTCACCCTCATTGAGAGGCAAACAAACTGCATTGTGAAAACTATGCAAACAGATGGTGGTGGTGAATTTAAACCACTAAAGAAATTCTTTAATGATAAGGGTATACTACATAGAATGACCTGCCCACACACATCAGAACAAAATGGTCTTGTAGAGAGAAAACATAGGCATATTGTTGAAACAGGGCTCACACTGATATCTCAATCTCACCTACCACTAAAGTTTTGGTCAGAAGCTTTTGTGACATCAGTGTTTTTAATTAACAGAATGCCTACCAAAATTTTACAGTATAAAATCCCATATGAGATGATGTATGGAGTTAAACCAGATTATTCTGGACTAAGACCTTTTGGATGCTTATGTTTTCCCTGTTTAAGACCTTATAACAGACACAAGCTAAATCTGAGATCAACTCCTTGTACCTTTCTTGGTTATGCAGATAATCAGAAAGGATACAGATGTTTGAGTGACAGTAGGAGGTTATATGTTTCAAGACATGTTGTGTTTGATGAGCATGTTTTTTCTTTTGCAGAAAAGGGAATTCGAACAACTAAGAAGATTGTCAATGATGAAAGGAAAATCATACAACCACCAGAATTAACTGAAGACATGATGCACAATCAACAACAACAAACACAGCATGATACACAACATGAGGATGATGATGAAGGCAGTATACCTAGCACAAGGGCAAGTTACAGTCCAGCAAATTCACTAGCTGGAGATGATGACATGAATCATGACAATAATGACTCTGAAAATACAAATGCTAATTCTACTGATGAGAATAGCAATTCTACAAGCAAGTCAAGCAATGAAGATGAACAGCATGATCAAAACAAACATCACATGATAACCGGGGTAAAACATGGGATATTTAAGCCTAAGATATACATTACTTCCATCAGTGACAGAGAGCCAGTCAACTTCAACGAAGCAGTAAAATGTGAAAAATGAAGAAATGCAATGAAAGAGGAATATGATGCCTTAATCAAAAATAAAACATGGGATCTTGTTACTGCACCAAACCATAAGAACATTATAGGTTGTAAATGGACCTATAGATTAAAGAAAGCAGCTGATGAGAGCATTCTAAAACACAAGGCAAGACTAGTTGCAAAGGGGTATACACAGGAATATGGATTCGATTTTAAAAAACTTTTTCCCCAGTGGTTAAGCATACAACAGTGAGAATAATTATTAGTATTGCCCTACATAAACACTGGTGTATAAGACAGCTGGATGTTTGTAATGCTTTCCTAAATGGGGAATTACAAGAAGATGTCTACATGGAGCAACCAGAGGGATACAAAAGTATTCAAAATGAACAACTGGTGTGCAAGCCGAATAAGGAAATTTATGGGTTGAAACAAGCCTCAAGAGTTTGGTATGACAAACTAAAAGGAACATTCATGAAGCTGGGATTTGTAACTGCTAAGTCTGATAGTTCTTTGCACATCAAAAGAAATGGAATAGAAGTCACTTACATACTTGTCTACGTTGATGACATTTTAATAACAGGTAGCAATCAGAAAGAAGTGGACAAAATAATTCAGTTCCTAAATCAAACTTTCTCAATCAAGGATTTGGGAAATTTAAGCTATTTCCTGGGCATACAAGTCATTTAGAAGTCCAAAACTGAAATCATACTGTCCCAAAGTAAATACATATCTGAACTTCTCGCTAAAGCCAGAATGGATAAGGCCAAACCCATGCCTACCCCTATGACCAGTAACCTCAAACTATCTAAACACAAAGGGGAAGTGATTCATAACATCAAAGAATACCAAAGTACAGTAGGGGCATTGCAATATTTAACTGTGACTAGACCAGACATTTGCTACAGTGTAAATAAAGTGTGTCAATTCATGCAAGCACCCCTAAATGAACATTGGACTGTTGTTAAACGCATCCTAAGGTACTTAAAAGGTACTATTAACTATGGAATCACTTTAAAAACCTGCAAAGAGTTAACTATACAAGCTTACAGGTATTCTGATTGGGTATCTGACCCAGATGATCGTAGATTAACATTTGGTTATTGCGTTTTCATGGGATCAAATCCAACTCGTGGTGTTCCAAAAAGCAGCCAACTATATCACGCTCCAGCACTGAAGCCGAGTACAGATCAGTAGCGAGTGCCACGGCTGAAGTCATATGGATAAATTCCTTGCTTAGAGAACTAGGGTTTCTTTCTAGCAGACGACCAGTTGTGTGGTGTGACAATTTGAGCATGTCTCCTTATCAGCTAACCCTATTCAGCATGCTCGTACGAAACACATCGAGATTGATCTGTATTTTGTACGAGAACGTCACTACAACAGAAATACCATTTTGCAACTGCCAAAAACAGTTGTAATAGGTGTATTACAACTTGCGCCCAGCAGTCCTAATATCCGGAGTTGTAGTAGCGGGTTTATTTTACAACTGTTTGTGAGAGTTGTAAAAATGTTTATTACAACGATCAATAACTGTTGTAATACATCTATAACAACAGCCAACAACAGTCTTTATATCCGGGGTCGTAATAGCGGGTCTATTTTACGACTGTTTTGGTCTGTTGCAAAAAGAGTTATTACAACCATTAGTGACAGTTGTAACAGAGTTATTGACAACTGTCAGTTACTGTTGTAAAAATTCTTTTCGCAACAGCTAATGGCTCTTGTAAAAAAACGTTTGCACTAAATGTGGAGGCTTTTTGCAACATCGGCTAACTGTTGTAATAAGTTCCTTTAACAACAATTGCTAGCAGTTATAAAAGACTCACTTACAACTGTTGCAATTAACTTTTCAACAACTGTTACAAGGGTTGTATTATAATCTACTACAACTGAAAACTACCCATACTTTCATAGCTGATATTAAACATTAAATTTTACAGCATTACAATTAAAACAAATATTTCATAACAACGCAAACTGTTCACATTTATAACAATAAAAAACAATTCAAGTTACACCGTCTTTGAATTTTTAACTTCACTACATAACATAGCCAAATCCATAACATAGTCAAATCGTAGCCAAATCCATAACATAGTCAAATCGTAGCCAAATCCATAACATAGCTAAATATAAGTACATATACATACTAATCAAAAGAGATGTACTCCTTATGCCAAGCGACAGTCGTCCCAATTGCTTGCCCAATAGTGTAGATATCTGAAGTAGGCCGGTACAAAATAGCTTGGGGATCCACCACTGTATCAACCCAAACCTTCCAAGCATCTGTTCCTAATGGTACATGGTGCACTAAAACAGCAGGATCAGTTGATGCAATTGTTGCTTCTGCAACAACATTTCTTTGCCAACTCAATAGTTTGCACTTTCTAGAAATGACTTGTGTATTACCACCACTTGGGAGATTATTGCTACTCCGATATGACTGAAAAAGAATAACAAACAATTAAATGCAAATATAGTTATCAAACAGCGTGCACAAATCATTTTTATTCATTTTCATGTCAATGTTTTTTGCCATACTAAATAAAAGTACCCATTTCTACTGATAATGGTTTTAATTCCTAAACCAGGATTCGACAAATAAACAATTGTTTAAGATGTATACTGGATGATAGAAAACGAAGTGACAGATTTAGGAATGAACTAAGATTATTGACACTAAAAATTGAATATTTTTGAAATTTTAACACATATACGTACACAGCACATCTCCCATACTGTATGAAATACCATGAACTATGAAACTTTAACACATATATTAGGAATGAACTATGAACTATGGTTACTGTCAAGACCAAATCTCTTTACTGTATGAAATAGAACCATACTAGCAAGCACATAAATAACAAAAAAGGGGAAAAGAAAGAAATGATAATAAAGCAACGGCAGATGGAGGCGAGTGACTGGACAAACAATAGGTCGCCAGTTTGACAAACAGATAAGGGTCCCGGGTCTGGTGTATATGCGATGGTGTCGTCAGCCATGGTGGTCTAGATGGTTTGGGCTGGCCTAGATAATATTTCATTGCAAAATGTTTGTAATCACTTTTCGTATCTTTACTCACAGTATCAACTATTTACCAACATATCATCATATCAAAAATCAACACACAACATAATAGTGTTATACCAATTGCCACTGTGAAAAAAAAACAATATTCAATTTGACAAGTGATATACTTATTCTTTAACAATGAAAATAAGTAGCGATAAATCCATTGAAGTCGTTCTACATCCATGAATGGATTAAAAAAAAATCCTGATCTGATATAATTCATATAGTTCCTGAACTAAACACAATTTAAAAATAAACAAACCACGTCTCAAAGAAAAAAGGCCAAAAAGTAATCTAAAACGCTTACTGGTAGATTCTACAAAAACTACAGTAAGACAAACTAGGCGCAGTGGATCTCCCGTTAACTGGTTTCCTCGAAAAAAAGGAGACACTTATTTGAAAAGGAAGATCAAACTTCTTCAACAAACTGAAGGAAAGAACTTGTCTCTTAATGAGACATTAGGAAAAGCAAACCCTCATTACAGAAAGATAGCAAGAGAGAAAATTGTTGCAAGAGAGCCAGCACAGAAAGCTATGAATGCTCGAAAAAAGGCCATGGTAGAAGCCTCTTGCTGCATAATACTAAAGGCAGACATAATTCAGAGTAAAGAACCAGAAGCTGAGCTGGAAAAAGCACAGAAAACTGCAGTAGAAGCATTTGAAGCTGCAAGAGCAAAAGAAAGATTCGAATGCAGCCTAGCCTTGACAAGTTTTTAGTTAAGCATCTATCTAAGCTCGAAAAAGAGGTTCTAGAAGCATGAAGCTCAGCTTCTAACAAGAAGTTTGATCTTGAGGTAAAACATAAAAGTGCTTCAGACGAACCCACCTCAGACCTGGGAAGTGTACTTGTGAAGCATGTGTCTAAACTTTAGTAAGAGGTTAAGGAGGCAAAAAATCTGCAAAATTTAGACAATTCAAAAAAAAATACAAATGAAGAGAGTAAATGCAAGGAGAATGTAGATGGAAACATACAGCAGACACCTTTAAAAAACATAACACAACTTCAAAGGGCTAAAGTAGATGAATTGAACTCGCTTAGTCTAGATAGGATTTTGGTTAAGTCTATGCATAGATTGGAGAAGGAGAAAATGGAAGCTTCTGGAAAGGATTATGGTGTGTCCGCAGTGAAGAAAAGGAATATGCAGTTTGAAATCGGGGAGAGTTTGGATAATGTTTTGGTTAAACATCAATCGAAACTTCAAAAGGAGAAGACAGCTGCTCTCAAAGAGCTAGTTACATACCGAAATGCAAGAGATAGGAAATGCCAGACTACTGAAGTTGATAATTCAGATAGTTTAGATACAATTTTGATGAAACGTAAACCTAAAACCGAGTCGGCAAAAAACGTTAATGTAGAGGATTATGTGAAGCATGCCGCTAATGCACGCAAAGAAGCAAGGGAAAGAGAGTTGCAGGAAGCGTAGTGAGGTTTAAGCTTGGCTAATTCTATTAGGCCTCATGTTTCAAAGCTTGAGAGAGATCAGGCTGACGGGAAGAAAGCAGAGGAAGATGAACGAAATGTGGAACAAGTTCTGGGATAGTAATAAATCAAGCAATGCGTGCCTCGTTTTCTTTTCATTTTTTGTGATAAACGTGGGTATTTCAGGACAAAAATAGTTGTTGACATCTTATCGCAAATCTAATCAATTGATGTAAAAGTTGCAACGCTTTTGAGTTTATGAAAATGAACTACAAGTCTGAGATTTTTTTAAAAAAAAGACCAAAGGTGAAATTAATGGTGAAAAAATTCGAAAGACATGAGATAAAGTGGATGAGGCTGACACCATGTCCCATGTCCCATGCCCAATCAATTTGAATAAACAAAAGGTTAAATTCACCGGCTACGAAGGAGATTTTCAAGTGGCAGGCGAGTTGCATTGCTCAGGTGTATTTGGAGCGTAGATGGTGGAGGAAAGGTGCAGATCAGGCGGCTCCTGAGTTGGTAGTTTCAAAGGCACTGAAGTTTTATTCTTGGGAAGGGTGGTTGCATAATATTTAAAAATCATAATATTTAAAAAGAAAATAGATATAGTGGAAGTGAACAGTAGGCGAGAATGAAAGATAACTGAACAAGTAATTTTCTATCCAATCACCATTAGAATTCGAACTTCGAAAATCTGGACCAATGTTCAAAAATATAAGGAAGCAATTATGTTCAGTTTGGTACAATGCCCAATTATCAAAGTATGATTTTTTTTTTGCTCACATAGTCATTTGGCCCTTATTTCTACCGATTACTCACGTGAATAAAACTATCAAAAATTTGAAATTAACAAAAAGTCAAAAAAATTAAGAAATACCTGTAGCGTATTAGAACGTGGAGTCATTGGTTCTTCCGCAGCATTTTGTCTACCATTGATATTCTATTAAAAAAATGCACCAAATAGTTTTTAAGCGCTTAGCAATTACTCATTAATACATTAAATCGGTTATAACTTACAACCATGAACATATCAGAAAGCTCTTTCGTTTGAGTTTGTAAAGTAAAATTTTGATTTTCCATTTCACATACATTTTTGGAACTACTAATACGAGATCCGAACTGAGTTGGTGCAACCCAAAACCAAGTCCTTTTATTCTACCTCTTTGTTCGTGACCAAGGACATTTCACAAGTTTCATTTGAAAAGGATCATTCTACTTTTTTATTCAATAAACATGTCAACTTATTTGGTGAAGGCCATATTTGCCGTAAAGGTTGTCCGATTAGTGTCATTTCAATCAAGAAATCTTCATAAAGAATCCAAATCCCATAGAATAAAAATTGAATCAACATGTTAAATTTTATGGAAACAATGCAGCAACCATATCACGTGCACCTTCACATCTAAATTCAGTAAAAGCCTGCATGGATACTATCGCATCCCTTTGATTTTTCATAGTGTTTTCATACCTTTCCCCTAAGGAGTAAAACCACTCGCTCATTGACCCGAGGAGTGCAGAACTGGCTGCTGATAGGGCTGCCTTGACTGCAGGAGCCACTGCTGCTTCCACCACCAAGCATATGATGAGTGCAAATATGATGCAAATCTGATGCAGGAGGTCCTTCTGAATGCTTTCAGTTTTGAGGCGTTTATTAAGCTTGAGCTTCTGGAGAATATTATGCATCTCAATCATCGGTTGCTGCTAAAATATACAATATACATTAAAGGGTATATTTGAAAGTATATCATTGAATCTCATAATTTTCCTAGTTTAAAACCTTTGCAATAGAGTTAAAAAATGGTGGTTGTAAAATTACAAATTGAATCTAAAATTTTTGTGTAATTATAAGTCAATATCTATTTTGAAAACACTTTATTTAACTGAAAATAATATATAAAATCATTGACTTATCTACTACAGAAGTAGAAAATTTAAAACCATGCAACAAACCAAAAAATAATAGTAGCCAAATTGCTAATAAAAAACGTAAGGTTACGTAAAATTAAGTATCAGAGCTTCAGCAGCAGCCAAGTCATTAACATAGCAAGAAGTCAGAAAGTACGTATGTACAAGAGGCAGGTCGGTTAAAAACAGACTAAGCAATCAACTGTAGATCCGTACGTTGATAAATCCGCTACGAGAGGAAGATCAGTCCAGTTTTTTGCAGCATAGAGAAATTGTATGCGATTTGTTCAAACATGGACCGCAACATATGGATAAGCAGAGATTGAGGGTTGCAAAGGAAATATATAGCATTTGATGTTACTTACGTGAATAATATTTGAAAACTCATAACTATAAGGACCGAAAACTGCACAGTGCGCACACTTCATGTCTCCAACCCCTTCATTTAAATAATATAATTGTTCCAATGCACAGTGCAAAATAATTACCTAGTATCGACAATTTTCATAAGTCTATAGCAACAAAAATAACAATGATACACATTGCATTATGCTAAGCATTTCTGAAAGATTCGCTCGTTGACATCTAAACACCAATGTTCTGGTAACCGTCTAGTTGTTAATATTGAAAAATAATGTAGCCCATTACATGAAAAATCATCAGCTATTAGAATGATCTGACGGTAAGCTTATTTTTTTAATAAACAATCTCAACCATAAGGCTATGTTCGGAGAAGTACATTGTACAAAGCTGAAACAACATATTTTATTAGTTAACAGTATGAATGGGTTATTGTTGAAATAATGCATAGTTAATTTGGTTACAAAATCATTGCATGGAGGTATAAGAATTGAACGCAAATAGTTATATTAGTACGTTGTTGTACATATTTGGAAAAGATGTGTAAATGTGTTGAACCATAGTAATTTCAACTTTCATTCCTGCACGGCACAAAACCATAAAGTGTTTATCAAACGTTTTAGAAAAACTACTATCACTTACCATGGCAGAGCTGAATTTTGAAAATAACAAACCTTCTCTTGATTATTAGTAATGGATTAATTGTTATTAGTTTTAGTAACGCACACGGGTTTCACGATATAATTTCATCATTGTATTTTTTAATGTTATAATATACGAAGTTGAAAATAAATAATTATGTATTGTAGTACCTTTGATTATCTTTTCTTGTATGCCACAATAAATGTTTTTTGATAAATTTCTTTAACTAATCTCGAAGCATATAAAGAGAAACTTAATATTTTAAGAGACAAAGATTTTGCACAAATGAATGATAAACATTCATTTGTGTTTATATTTTAACTCATTTGAAAATATAATTATAAATATTTGTAATGAATTGTATAGTTATTGTTTTTTCTGTTGAGACTGTTTCTTTATGTTTTGGCCGAATTCAATAAAATAAATGGATTCAATTACAACGAAGGGTATTTGAAATTTTATCTCTCCTTTGGAATCTGACTTTGGTTTCTGTTATCAAATGTGAGTAGATGAAATGAAACAATGTAAACATATTCCGTTAATATGAAGGATGCGCATTTAAAATTTAACTAAAACCTGGTTACTTACAAATTTAATTGTCGGCCTGGGACAATGTTTCGATTTAAGGAAAAAGTGTAAGGTTTATGTACGTATTATGTATTTCCATGCTTTCGGAAGTATTGCTACACATGATCTAGCAAATATAGTCTGGATCACATGTCAGGGAAATGTATTTTTATCAAACTATATCACACATTGAATCCCTGGCAATGTACTACCATGCTCTGATGAATCAATTAAGTATATGTTTAACATGATAGCCAATCAATACACAAATTACTTTTCCGTTGGTAATAACTTGTTTAAAAACCCTTTTTAAAATCATAGAGACTTAGGAATTAAAAATTCACTTTAATGCATTATAATATATGACATCGAGTTTAAAAATTTTACTTCTTTTTTACACGTTAAAATATAGATCATGTATTGAAAAATTATTTATTTATCTTATCCAAGTGCCACAACCAATTTGATAGCCTTCGCTAGCAATACCGAGCCATTACTCTCATGTTTTCATATCCATGTTATATTTATTTTGCATTGATGTTCCGTTGGGGGATGCTGAAAATACATATATACATACGTGTGTATATAGCATACTTCATTTTGTTGCATTAGTTTGCTAATGCACTTCATTGTTTTACAATCTGTTTTCATATTCTTCACAAAATATACATAACCACCATAATATATACACTTCATTTTTATAACGTCTATGCATTTTACAGTGCGGTGAATGAGCATTTCATTTAACTTTTGGATGTGCTGGCAATACATATGTTTTACGAATATAATTACACATGTGACCTGATGCATGCATAAACTAAACTTCCAAGATACAGATATTCCATGAGCATATATTTTTGGCTTTCATTTGCATGTATTACCTTTTCTTTTGAGCCTTCTTCAATTAAAAAGGGTTTTATATGTCCAACCTAATTGAACGACTAACAACATATTGTAAATTTATATTGAATAATAACAAAAGATTTAAAACATATTTTGATAAACATATAAAAAGGCCAACCTTTTTGTGGGCCAAGAGGAAGCTCCATTGCTCAAAGCATAAATCTGATCTATTTTCAATAAAGGGAAATAAGTAAGAACAACGAAAGGCAAACCACTTTGTATTACTATAAGCATTGTTTCTGAAAAGAAATTAAACTTAAACTTAACATTATAATTTCACATTATTTTTTGTGTTGTTGATTTACAGTTTCTGAAAAGAAATCAAACTTGGCATTATAATTTGAAGTTAGAAAAGGTATAAAGAGAAACCTGAAACCTATTTAGAAACTCATATGGACAATAAACAAGTTTCAACTCCCAATTTACTTATAAACCCACACTGGAAAATGTAATGAAACAAAAACCCCATCTTAATTCAATCCAACACTGCTAATGGGAACCTGACCCCTTTCCTCGACATCAGCCAAAGACAAAGATGCTTTTAAAACCTAGATCATAATGAAGATTAACAGAGAATACCTTACAAAAATGCTTCTTTTTATGGTTTAACCAAACTGCAAACCTATTAAAAATTGCACATTCTTTACCCATATGAACTATATGACAAACCAACAGCATCATCCAAAACCGAAAAGGAATATTCCAAAATACAAGTATGAATTCAGATATGATGGCATCAGCATTCAAAAATTATCCATTAGTTCTTTTGTCAATATTAACATTTACACAGTGAATTTTAGCACAACAAAATGAAACGAAGTAATTGTTTTATGTTTTATTAAAACAATGTCTCTTAGTGTTCATAAATGTTTATTCACTGCTCTACCATTTTTTATCATCATATATATCTTTTTATAAAACCTATGACTAAAATAGTTTTATGAAACTAAATTTTTATATTTATGTCTACAAATTTATCAGTTGTCGATGTATAGTATAAAATTCGATATTTGATTGCTATCCATTATGGATATTCAAAAAATGATTCCATATTCGAACATAACAGTCCCTATTCAGACCTAATACGGGCATTAAAAATTAAATGTAGTGTGGGTGTATGTTAGTGGTTGTTTAGAAGACAACACCGAAAAAAAGACAAGAAAACAAAAAAAAACCTGTAAAATCTACATTTAGCCCCTATTAACTACGACTGATGAGTGAAATTCAAGGATATATATGCGTAACTGATGAATTTCAACACGCATATCATCCAAACATGCCAACGATTTTTTATTTTTTATTTTTTAAAAATCTAATAGTTTCTCTATGTTATTAAGCACTTAATTGCAATATGTTGCTCCGATTAATTATAAACAGTAAGTAAGTATTTTCTACCAATTACTAATGCCTATAGATCATTTCTTGTGACTCATTCAGAATTTTTTTTAACATTGAGAAAAATGAAGTCATTTCTTACATTGGAAGTATTGCTTGGAGGATAGTCTGTTGTTCAATTCATACTACAAGAAGAACACCTGTTAACTATCAATAGGTTGCATTTATTGGAACCAACTGAAAACTGATTATGTGGTGTCTTAAACTAATACTTTGTAATAAAATGTGTTCTCCAATATCATAATTCTAGATACACGGTTCACATGTCTACATCAAATAAAAAAAGGACAGAAATGTTTAGGATTCATATCAGACACTGAAAGTAATATTTCTATTCCAACTATACATATACAATTTTAACATGAAACAATGATGAGCTTCCAAAAATTTAAATGTGTCATATTTGAGTAAAGCAAATAAACAGTAATTCGGAAAACAAAAGAGTAACAAAAACGTAGAGGTGTCTAAAAACATAAAGGTAAAAGAGTTGAGAAGGTTGAAATTTTTGCATAAATAAACTCATTAGAGTTGACAGTGCTTATTGATGTTATCCTTATTTCTATCAAATAAATTTTTGGTCGCATCCATTTCGTTGTTCTCATTGTTGCACTTGAACAAAACAGATTCATCTCAGCTATGACGCCATCATAGCGAAAACCTGAACTAAAATCTAAACATTGTCCAATATTTGTAAACATCTAATTTAGGAGTTCTAGAAGAAAATTTAGATAGAAATAGTATCGAATACTAGGTTACTATTGTAGTACTCAAAACATTTTGGGTTCACTATTCTAGTGCTAATTACAAAACATTGATTACCATTAGTCGAAAGAACAATATAAAAACATAGCAGCAAGTAAGAAGTTATTAAGAGGCCAATGATCCAAAAGACATGCCAAAAAGAATAATTACTAGCTTAGAATCGACAAAAATATAAATGCTAATCAACAACATAACCGATGAATAAACTAATCTTACCCAGAAACGAACTTCAAATTATGGCAGTTACTCACGAGGAAACCGAAACGTGTCCTTGTTTAGGTTTCCAATTACAGCGACCGGTCGTTGAGGGAGATCCGATGGAAATCAAGCGATTCGATAAGGGTTTCGTTAAAGTGACGGTCATTGAAGGAGATCCGATGGCAATCAAGCGATTCGATTAGGGTTTCCTGAAAGTGACGGTCGTTGAAGGAGATCGGTGGATAACATCGACGGAAGGTAATTTGTTTAAATCGTGGACAAAAAAGATAGACCAATTCGATTAGGGTTGGATATTTAGGAATTAGGAATTTCGTGAAAGTGTGGCCTGAAAAAGTTTTGGAGTCCTACTTCTAATTTTTTAAGTTGGAAAACCAAGGAATACTAATATAAGTATTGCAACTCCAAAAAACAGTGATTATTAATGGATATTTACAACTGTATGCGAATTGGCAGTTATTATAGATTTATATTACAACTGCTACATAAGTACAGTTGTTAAAAGCGTATTTTAGTATGGTTATCTTGTTACAAAGTATCTATCACAACTGCTATTTTATGCAAGTTGCGAATGAACAGTTGTAGTATGGTTATTTTGTTGTAGTGTACCACCACCGGAAAATTAGATGTAAATCATGTGCCAGCTCAATTTCAGAAGGCAGATGCACTCACGAAACCCCTCTCGGTGAAGAACTTCGTGAAATTTAGAGAGGATTTGAGGGTTGAAGAAGATGGCGGCGCAGACAGGAAAGGGAAAACCCTAGATGTTTTTGAGGGTGACTAATGAAACAACTGATCGGTTATCACCTATTTACCTCTTCACATATTGATGGGCTGGGCTAACCCCAATATGCTTTCGTTTTACCTGTATTATTACATGGACTATGTACCTATATATAGTGTCGTTACCTTGTACATTTTTCATCAATTCAATATCAATAAAATACATTTTTTACAGATTTCTTTTAAACCGAACCGAACCGATTTAGTTTCGGTTAATTCGGTCGGTAACCGATTTAACCGAACTTGAATGATGCACTATAATTCAAATGATGGATTCACTCAAAGTAAAACATAAATTCATGTATGGAGAAATTTTGTGTAGTAAATTTTATGTTTATCATAAGATTTGATTTATTTACAACAAATTTCTTTGTACTATACAACTAAACAAAATATTTAAAGTACTACAAGACCGTAAAATTCGATAATAAATTAAAAGTTCGGTTAATTCGGTTAAACTGATAACCGAAAAAAATTATTTTACAAACCGAATTCAAACCGATTTAGTTTTAAAACCGAACCAAACCGACCGAAATGAACCGGTTTGATCGGTTAATTCAGTTTGAATTGAATATTGCTCTCCCCTAATCAGTGGAGCCACTATAAATCTCTGTGTGATTTGTTTATCGTTACTGCTCTGTTATTTATCTTGTTTGGTGATTGTGATTGGTATTGAATTTGAGTTGAGAAGTTTTAAGATATTATTGGTTGTTTTTGCACGTTTACTATGATCTCGTCTTTCGCTGAGTTTAGGATTTTGATTTGAACGGTCTTAGGTTGAAATTCTCCATAAAAGATAATTATCTGATATCAGTCTGTATCCGCGGATGCTGATATCCGATATCCAAAAATAATTTCGGATGCGGATGCGAATATGACATTATTTGCATTTGAAATTATCCGGCTCTATTTTGAAATACACGCAGCAACGTGGAATTAGAAGGAATATAAAATGTGGAACTAATAAAATGGGAGTGAGCTTTAATATAATATAATAGTATAAATATTTTGTTTTGAAATTATGGAGTCAAATTGCCTTAGATGATTATTTAATGCATGTAAGCTGTTTGTAAAACAAAGATTCCTTATATATTGCATGTGCCGTATGATATTTTTAATTTGTCGGCCTGTTGTCCCTGCTTTGACTAACCAGCAATCGAGCAAAAGTGCAATAAGAAACTTCCATGTTCCAATTCAAATCAACTCACTTAACCTCGTATTTACGAAAACACGCAAGCAAAGCAATTAAGTTGCAATATGATTAAAAGACATTTGCATCATTACTCAATGTTTAATTACACAACAAGCTCAACAATCACAACGACAAATTTAGCTTTCTTGATTTGTAAAAAGAACTAAAACCGAAAGGACAAGAAACCAACTAAGTCTGTTATTGAGTGAAGTCGGTTATGATAACATCATCAAAGTCAAGCCTTGTGTCAATACCTCCAGCACTCTCACAACTACCTGAAATAGCAGCAGAAGACTTCTTAAAGAACTCAATGCAATCTTCAACCGCTTCGCTTCTGTAGGAGTCTTGATGCTTAAAAACACCAGAATTATTAACAGGGGCAGAGAAAGATTTTGAATGAAAGTATTTTTTCAATAATAATTTTAATGTACAATCAGTGTATATATATATACACGTTTTAGTGAAGCATGGGCTAAAAAGAAAATAATTTGTTTTGGTAAGAGGAAGCCCAGCCCACATAAGTCTGATACAAATTACTTCAGAGTTACAAACAGCCGACATATCCAATACTCCCCCACGAAAGTTAGGGTTTCAGAAAACCTAATTTCGCCATGTCGAGCTGAAGAAATGAGTCGATTGAGCTGGCGCTCTACTATTATCTTCTTCCATTAAGCTTATCTATCTTCGATCTATACTCTTCGATGCTCTCTGATGAATTTTTTTCTTCGATTGACAGATTGGAGAAGTTGAGGTCTTTAATTTTAGAGTTTGTGTTCCATGTTGATTTTCCTGGGCTGTAGTTGAGATAGGATTAGCTCTGTCTTTAGCATCGGTCTTCTGAGGGCTTGCTTTGTCTGTGACGTTGAATTCGTCCCTGAATCTGGTATAATTCTTCAACGATATCGCTTTTGTTAGCATGTCAGCTCTTTGGTAAAAACCAGGTATATGATTTACTTGTATCTCTCCTTTCTGAACTGATTCTCTAACAAAGTGGATGTCTATCTCAATATGCTTTGTCCTGGCATGCTGTATAGGGTTTTCAGTCATGTATACAGCACTTTTATTATCACACCATAATATAGGTTTAACTTTAGGCTGTAGTTTGAGTTCAGACAGTAGGGATAGTAGCCATTTGATCTCGGCTGTTGCATTTGCTATGCTCCTGTATTCAGCTTCAGTGCTGGATCTGGAGATTGTGGGTTGTTTCTTTGAACACCAGGATATTAGACTTTGCCCAAAATATATACAATAACCACTTGTTGATCTTCGATCATCTGGATCTGAAGCCCAGTCCGCATCTGCATATCCAGTTAAGTGTAGATGCTGACTGGTTTTTAGCTTTAATCCATAGTCAACTGTCCCTTTTAAGTAGCGTAGAACTCTTTTGACTGCCCTCCAATGTATGTCTGTAGGATTCTGCATAAATTGAGACAGTTTATTCACACTATATGATATATCAGGACGTGTTATTGTTGCATACTGAAGTGCACCAATAACACTCCTGTATTCAGATATATTTGATATAGCCTCTCCCCCATACTTTGAATAATTCTGACTACTTATCATTGGAGTGGGTTGAGGTTTGGCATTTATCATTTTTGTTTTGACAAGCAACTCAGTTATATATTTTCTTTGACACAGAATGAATTCAGATTTTGTTCTGAATACTTCTATGCCCAGAAAATAGTTTAGCTCACCTAGATTTTTAATAGAAAATTGTTGATCTAAATACTGAGTTAGCTTGTCAATCTCATCAGTATTATTCCCAGTTATGATAAGGTCATCTACATAGATTAGTATGTAAATTGTTGTAGAGCTATTTATTCTGGTGAATAATGAACTGTCTGATTTGGTAGACTGATATCCCAATTTGATTAGAGTGTTTTTCAGTCTGTCAAACCAAACTCGGGGGGCCTGTTTTAGGCCATAAATAGCTTTATTGAGTTTACATACTAACTTTTGATTGAAAATGTAACCTTGTGGTTGCTGCATATATATTTCCTCTTCTAGAAATCCATTTAAGAAGGCATTGTTAACATCTAGATGTTTAACATGCCATCTTTTGCATAAAGCTACAGTAAGAATGAGCCTGATTGTAGTAGGTTTTACTATGGGTGAGAAGGTTTGATTAAAATCAAATCCATACTCCTGAGTAAAACCTTTTGCAACTAACCTGGCCTTGTATTTATTTATAGATCCATCTGGATTTTTTTTAAGTTTGTATGTCCACTTGCACCCAACAATATTTTTATTGGTAGGTGGGCATACAAGCTCCCAGGTTTTATTTCTAATGAGAGCATTATACTCTTCATCCATTGCTTTCTTCCAGTTTTTGTTTATGATAGCCTGTTCAAAGGAATCAGGTTCACAATCACTGGATGAAGCTGTATATGCTTTTGGTTTGAAAATACCACTTTTTGCTCTAGTAACCATAGGATGACCAGTCTGAATTGGCTGTTCAGATGATGGTGAGTTGCTGTCAATATCTGAGTCTGATGAGTATTCTGATCTGGTAGTTTGAGAGCCTGTGTTTTCTTCTGACCCTTGATTTTCTGAATTTTCAGGGTTGTGCATGGCAAGGCTGGGTTGCTGTGACTCATTGCCTTCTTCAGAATGAGTTGGTGATGTTTTATTGAACTCAGCAGCCTCACTCTCATCATTATTGTCCCATTTTTCAGAGTAAATTGGGATTTCAGGTATGGAGGTACATGGGTTTCTTACCTTACTAGTAGTTGAAATTTCCTTACTGCTAAAAGGAAATACAGTTTCATCAAATACAACATGTCTGCTTATGTATATCTTACCAGTATCATCCAGACACTTGTATCCTTTTTGTTTAGTGGTGTACCCCAAAAAAGTGCATGGTCTAGATCTAAAATCTAATTTATTTGAATTGTAGGGCCTTAGGTAAGGAAAACATAAACACCCAAAAGGTTTTAGGCTATTATAGTCTGGTTTTATGTTATATAGTTTTTCCAGTGGTGTCATGCCTTTCAGTACCTTTGTTGGTTGTCTATTTATCAAGTATACAGATGTACTAAAGGCTTCTGGCCAAAACTTTAGGGGTAGTTTAGCTTGTGCCAGTAATGTTAACCCTGACTCGACAATATGTCTGTGTTTTCGTTCAACGAGCCCATTTTGTTGAGAAGTATAAGGGCAAGTGACTCTATGAACAATCCCCTTCTTAGTAAAATATTGGTTTAAACTTTTGAATTCACTTCCACCATCTGACTGAACTATTTTAACTAAAGTATTAAATTGTCTTTCAGTCATAGAAATGAAGTTAGTAACAGCATCAATAGTTTCAGACTTGGCTTTCAGAAAATAAATCCAAGTATGCCTTGAGTAAGCATCTACAAAAGCAATATAGTATTTAAATCCAAAGTCTGAGTTTATAGGAGCAGGGCCCCATAGATCAGTGGTAATTAACTGCAATGGTTCAGTGTATACAGTTTCAGAATCAATAAATGGTAGTTTATGACTCTTTCCAACTTGACAATACTCACAAATATATGGTAAAGAGACATCATTATATTTGATATTGTTTTCATCTAAAATTTTCATAACAATTTTAACACTTGGATGACCAAGTTTGTAATGCCAAAGATCAAAGACATTTCTACTGCTATCAGTCTTATCTAGAGTATTCAAGTTACAGTGTTTTTCCCTTTTCATCACACTGTTATTTTTAACAGTGTCGAACTTGTAAAGGCCTCCTGTCATGTTACCCTGTAAAATGGGTTCTCTAGTTAGAATGTCCCTAACTAAGCAATATTTAGGGTAAAATTCAAAGAAGACATTATTGTCAAGTGCAAACTGAGAAACACTTATCAAGTTTTTCTTGATCTTTGGAACCCTTAAAAGATTGTGTAGGTAGAGTTGTCTTTTACCATTTAAACTAGCATTGCCAATGTGAGTGATGTTAATACTTTTACCATTGCCTAATAAAATTGAGTGATTACCTCTATAGTCCCTGCACCCCAGATTTAGGCCGTCAAGATTGCTTGTAATGTGATGAGTAGCTCCGGAGTCTGGGTACCAACTATCATCTTGCACAGTTTCAAGTTTTGCTGAGTCATTTTGATTGCCATTTTTACCAGTACCATCTTGACTGCTACTTTCAGATTGTGATAGAGCCATATTAACATTAGGATTACTGTTGTTTCTCTGATTCTGATTAGCAGTGTAATTAGTGTTGAATCTGAAATAGCAGTTCAATGCTGTATGACCCATCTTTTCACAAATTTGGCATTTTGGCCTATTGGTATTAGTCCATCTGCCTCTGCCACGACCTCTTCTTGCACTACCACCTCTTGGGTAAGCTTGATCATTTCTATTGTAATTAAAATTTTGATTCTTGCCTTTGAATCCTGTAGTGAGATTTACTGCATAATCAGTTTCTTGTGGTTTCTTGGCATTTATCCTTGCTTCATGAGATAGTAGTATAGAGTGTACTTCATCAATGGTTGGTACCACCTTTTGAGAAGTTATAACTGCAACAACAGCTTCATAATCATTATTAAGCCCATTGACTAGATATAAAACTTGATCACTGTTAGAAACTCTGTTTCCAGTAGCATTTAGCAGATCACATAGTCTTTTAACCTTTGCAATATACTCTCTCATAGACATATTCTCCATTTTGACACTTTGTAGTTGATTCTTGTAGTGAAGAACTTTTGCAGAACATTGATTGTTGAATTCTTTTTCTACTGTAGTCCAAATGTCATAGGCAGATGAACATCCAATAACTTGTGGTAACAAATTTGCACTTATAGATGACAATAGCCAAGAACTGATGAGTCTATCTTGTCTGTGATAGTATATATACTTTTCATTTGCAATAGTTCGATTGTTGGCATCTGTAATATACTTGGCTGGTATGTCAACAGTGCCAAGAATATATCCTTCAAGGCCATATCCTTGAATGGCCGTTTCAACTTGCAATTTCCAGAGAAGATAGTTATCTTCTTCAAGATGTATAGTGATTAATTGACTTTTGAGACTGATGACAGTCTTTGCTGTTGGGTTTGCAGGTTCAGAATCATTGGAACCAGTTTGAGCATTGTTAGATGTCGCAGAGGGTGTTGAATCAACCATAATGACAGACAGATGATGATAAAGATAACTAAAAAAAACAATCAGGACAAATGAATGCCGCTATTAATCAAGAACTGAGAATTCCTCAACCAGGTATGTAGCAGCCAGAGATCTCTAGTGACGAATATCCACTAAATCGAAAGGTACCTTATTCTGAAGATTTCTCTTGGCATGGCTCTTACTTGTTTTGATGGTTTTCTTGAATTCTTGATTTATTTCCTGGTGATCTTTGTCTTTGAAATTAGGGGATATATCTGGTTGTTCAGATGCAGCCTATCTCAGGCGAGGCGCTGAACAATTGTGGTATATCTTCACTCAAATGATGAGGAATCTTCTCTGATGAGCCCTATCCATGTGATGATGCTATAATCTGATGGATATGAATTTTAATCAACTCAATTTCAGGATCTTGCAATGCCGTGAGGCTGATTAAAAGCTCCGATACCAAGAAAGATTTTGAATGAAAGTATTTTTTCAATAATAATTTTAATGTACAATCAGTGTATATATATATACACGTTTTAGTGAAGCATGGGCTAAAAAGAAAATAATTTGTTTTGGTAAGAGGAAGCCCAGCCCACATAAGTCTGATACAAATTACTTCAGAGTTACAAACAGCCGACATATCCAATAGGCAGCCGTATTCTTCTTATCTAGAGGAGAAGAATCACAAGCTTTTGAGATTGATGAGAACATAATTAGTTTGAAAACTACTTCACGAAATCGCTCCAGTAAGGAAACCGTGTTTGGATTGCCATGGTTGGTTTTCAGCCTTCTTGGAAGGCAGGTGGTGGCAGGTTTCATAAGTTTAGACTTGGTTTTCATTTCCATTTTGATTGGCATGTTATGCTGAAGAGTTGTCTATATATAGGGTTTAGAAAGTGATGATCTTACTTTGTCTGATCTTACTTTGTCTTCATTTAGTTTTACCTCGTCTAGCCTAAAAGCTTGTCAAGCTCGGTGGTACTCAATAAAGAGATTCAACTTGTTGCTTACGTAAGTTTGATAATGCCAAAAACAATGATTTATTAGGATTTGAAACTTTTAAATAAGATCCTGGAAATAAATTATTATTGTTATTATTTAAAAAAAAAAGATCTTAAAATGGTTCTCTTGTACTGCCATCTACTTCTGTGCTAGCTTAGTTACTAAGAATCCATAGCTGATTTCTTTTCATTTATGATTCAAAGTTTATGTCTACTGAAGGTTAGGTATTCCAGATGAAATGTATTCCTATTGCTGACAATATGGATAAATTAGATGAAACAATATCCAGTTTGATTAGTTGGGCTCATCAGAAACTCAAATATTTGTTATCTTTTGATGTAATACAAAACGAATCTAAACCAACCAAATCCAAATGCTTGTCCTTCTTTTTGTTTTTTGTCCAAATCAATGTAGATGATAAGATTATAACATGAATTTCATTGATTTGAGGGGATTTGAATGTTATTTTAAAGTTGATGAGGGGTTTGTTAACAAGAAATGAATAGAGTAAAGATATAGATGACAGAATCCCTCGAAAATGGTGGACCAATATTCCTTCATGTAAGGAGCAATTTAGTTTGCATGTGACCATGATTGCTTCTTCGTAACAGCCTTTAGATTCGGGTAACTCAATCCGAATGTATCTGCACTGTAGTATCTATGGAGTATGTGACACACTTTTTTCCTAAGCTTTCAGTTTACTTCTGGTTGCTGTTAAGGTTTCTAAATTATATAAGTTCCATTATTGTTCTCTTATTTAGTAATACACATTATTTTTGAATATAAGGCTTAACCACGTACACCATAATGCATGAAGCCAATGAGTGAGAATGAAGGGATATCTGTATCACACTTCAGTGAAAACTTTTACGTATATAAACTGTACAGTTTTATATGTTAAAATCTTTGTATTCCATTTTTCATATGTTATATCACACATTTAATCTTGTATAAGCCAATGAGTGAGAAGTCTCACTGATTCATATATATTCTTGTTGCACATATGGGCATGTAACAAGTGAATAGTTTGACATTTTATTTTCCTTTCGATCCAGTGTTGTAAAAACGAGGACGTCAAACGTTATTGCAATGCACGAAATTACTAGGCCAACTTGAAAATAATACTCCTATTTCTATAGCTTACAGACTCTTGGACTTGTAGGTGGATGGCTTATACTGAACTCCACATGCAAACATGTGCTCTACTTCATGTAAAGTTTAATCATTTCATTCATGTCCAAACTACCGTAAGTGTAACCATAATTTATAGATGAAAGATCGAATACAACACTTACGTATATTTAAATGACTATAATCTACACGGTATATATTCGTCCACGTGATGCAGGGCAGAATTTAGTAAGTACATAGCAAACAGTAAACAGTATCTTACAAGTGACTTAAGTGACACTAAGATGGAAGAATATATAATAGGAAAGCGATGAGAAGTTAGAAAGAGGTTTCATCTGAACCCAACATTTAGCCGGATCAGTCTGTCGTTATGTCGTGACATAGTTTAGTTCACGTTCATTGTTTGTTACTTGTATTTTCTAATTTATGTTTGTCACTTTGTCTACTCCTGTTTCCATTATGATTTATATGTGGAAAAAAAAC
The DNA here is from genome assembly GCA_030737875.1 of Allium sativum. Classification (NCBI taxonomy): domain Eukaryota; kingdom Viridiplantae; phylum Streptophyta; class Magnoliopsida; order Asparagales; family Amaryllidaceae; genus Allium; species Allium sativum. The sequence goes on along the minus strand of CM060913.1, from coordinate 468,342,270 downwards.
TCCTTTGGTTTCGTAGATATTAAAGAGAAAGCAAGACAGATTTAAATGTGGTTGTTGACTGACTGCTTTGGTTAAACCAAGTTTATATGAATCTTTTCCAGTATGGCAATAATACTCGAAGCGTTACATCCACTAATTATATGTATACCCCAGATCAAAATCAAAATTTAGAACTAAGCATTGACTTGTCAATGGCCAGTTTAGAAAGCATATTCATGATTCCTGTAAAAAAAAAAAAAGTTCCAAAGAATCCATTAGCTGTGCAGTCATCTCAAGTTTTGCTTAGTCTTTGATCGTTCAAGTGTTTATCTTTGATTTTGCAACTCTCCGATCTTCATCCACTCTATTTGTCTCATATATCAAATGCATGTTACCATGTTACCAATTCAACGCTCCATCTCAATCCATATAAATTTAACATGGTTGATGAACACTAATAATCCTTCCAATCACCAAGTAAATTACGCTTCACTTCTGTTAAAAGATAAGCATCCAATTTATTCAATCAAAATGTGGGTGGCCACGCGTGTATTGAATTAGAAGCCCACTTTTTACTGCTCAAGTGTGCTTGGATTCACTCATTCCAATCCTGATCATCTAGAAAATAAATGTATAGCTCACATAAGGATAGAATTTTACCTTATAATAGCCAAACATTGCTTAATATACAAAATTTCTTTTTTATTATTACTAGTGCATAGAGTGGAAATCAATTTCGAAAATAAATATATTAATCTTAGATGCATAATACTTCATCCTATTATGTCGTTATATAGGTTTATAATCGAAAATGCAAGTTTTATATTGGAAGTTGTATTTACATCAATGACCAAGACAAAAGATCTTCCTTAACCGATTCAGACCATCTCTAGCAAAATGTTCAGGACTCGACTTTGGCGAGCTCTTTGAGCGGCAGAGTCCGCCCACCAATTCCCGGTGAATTATGCTTACTCCTGAACATAACGTTCCTCGGTCCTATCGGACCTTCATACTAGTCAATTGTTTAACCATCATCCGAGGCGCCTCAATTTCAACATCCACATCATGACATCGCTTTTTAGTTAGAAGGAAACCTATGTTATTTCTCTGCAGCCCTTCATCCTGTTTTCGGCTATTCCCAAGTTCTGAGGCTTGCCGAAGTCACGTTTCAACACAAAACTTTACTATATCAATCATGCTTTGATCATCATCCACAAAGCACTGTTTTTCAACAAAAGTTTTGATCAATCGACAACTTAGCATGCCACATTGTCAATTCACACATATGATCGGTTTCTATTAGTAATATAACCTTTGAGTTCATACGCCTTAAAAAAGATGATAAGCTAAGAGAATAAATTCTCCGCCACAGATATATCATCAATAGCAACTAATCTGTTATGTTATGAAATTCAACGTAAGATACACATCCATTTACAAGTTTGTTGTAGGTCTGAACGAAACCGAAGGCACTTTATTCCTTGTCCCCTAAGGGAGAGAGAGAGACACTTGCATATCTGTTCGATCTCGAAGTACGTTTGGACGAGCACCACTTTAACTTTATAACGGGAGCTGGCCAAGATATCAATGATAATCCAAACGATGTGAAAATCTCCGATCTTCAACCATATCTTCGACAATCATCGTATTAATTATTCATAACGGGTTGAAACCCGGTCTTCCTGAATAACTATCGCATCATTAAAATCAAGTGATGTATATACACATCATAAGCCTCATTCCATTTCAAAATATTCTTTTATTCAAATATTCTTTATATTGGGAATTATTCCCATAAATCTTATCAAAGATTTACATCATTTAAACTTTTTATTTAAATCTTTCCTTGGAAATCATTTTAAAAGATCATATAATCTCTTTTCACAAACTTAACTCAAATTAAGGTTTATAAGCCTTATCGGGATTATCGAGTCTTACATAAAGGTAATCTCTCATATCGTTATCTCATTCTCATCCTATTCATCTCATGGAGCAGAACTGGTGGTACTTCATATCTGATACCCCTCGGGTTTTGGTAAATTTAATTATTCTCTTTAATTTCAAATTTTTGTTGAAAGATTTATTAAAACTCTAACGTAGTTTTAATATCCATTTCATTCGTTCAAATCTTTGTTGAAAGATTTATTACAGCTCAAACTTGAGAAATCATCTTTCCTTTAATTGGGTTAAAGAACAAACGTTATTTAAAACATCGTTCATGGTAAAGCCAAAATCAAAATTCCATTCAATTCCAATTAAATTTATTAATTGGGATAAACTTCTCTTTGGAAGACTTCACTAATCTTAATAAAAAGATTTATTCCAAAAACTTCATTTTCAATTGGGTTTAAGAACATTGTTCTTGAAGACACCATTCACAAAAACCCAAAATCCAATTTGATATCAAATATAAGGATTTGAATAGAAATCATATCGACTTACATCAATATCAAATTTTGAAACAACCAGATACCGTATTGGGAATAACGATATCTCTATCTTCCAAATTTCTCATAATAGTATTTGTATAATTACGAAATCCAATATCGAAATATCCGAAGATTATTTCCTTCAAATCCATCATATATTGGAAAAACTTAACTTGGTTAAGTATTTATTAACTTCAAACCGTTTCAATCACTTTTATCGGAATAGCTAATTTTAACAAAATAGCTTTATATTGTCCAGAACTAAATATATTTAATCCAAATCACTTTTATATCATTTATTACGATTTATCACAATTTTTCACTATTTTAAATAATTTAAAAATAGCCCAATTCATTCAAAACCAATTTCTAGTCATTTACAGCACTAGCGTTGTTTTAATTCAAAATTGATTTGAATTTATCTCAAAATCTATCCGTTGGATTTCAAAACTTTTCATTTTATTGGAAAGCTCTTTTCATTCTAAACTAAAAGATTTTCATTTTGGGAAAATTCGACGGTCGAATCTCCTGCTACGTCAACTTGAAGTTAATGGTCGAAGTTCGGGAACAGTCGCTAGGCGACACGTTTTATTCAAATCATTTATTATTTATAAAAAAAATATCGATTCAGTCCAAATGTATTTTATAAAACATTTATAAACTCATTTAAAAATGATTTCAATTTCCAATTCAATTTTAAACTAAAATTGAATATTCTGTATTATTATAATGTTATAATAATAATAATTTTCAAAATATAATATTTTGGAATCCAAATTTTCTGACATTCATTATAAAAATAAATAAGATCAACGGAAAAATCCATTCGAGTTAAAAACATTGTTTATATACCTAACTCGAATTCACATTTACCAATTACTGTTCATGTCAATTTAAAACTAAAAACATGCCTCAAATAATTGAAAATTAATTCAATCAATTTCTAACTTTTACGAAATTTATTCGTAATCATTTGAACGGTCTTTCCAAACTAATTTGAATTAAAAATTCAAATTTCCATTTTCATTGAATATTTCATTAATAAAATATTCAACTTAAATTCCAAGCTGGAATGAGATTCAACCAATTAGCATATAATTCAGTTTACTTGGATTTTACACATCATTAACATCCATATCAACTATCATCCATCAGTCAATAATTGTAATATAATCGTTTCCAATGCCAACGCTTATATTCACAGTTTAATAATAATAACAGTAAAAAATGTAAATATCATCCATCAACCACAAAACAAACATTGCATTCATAGGCAATCAATATATATAATCAAACAAGATTATAATAACTTTTTAAAATTAGTTGAGGGAGTTCTCACATTGATTGGTTCAAAATCATTATAAAACGATTATTTAAAGTAAATTAAATTGGGCCTTAATTTAATAAAAAACTTCAGTTAGCTCCAAATTTCTCCAAATTAACTTCACCATGAAGCCCTCGTCTCCACGGTCCCATCGGAACTAGCTTCGTTCAATTCTGTTTTCACTTGAACAAGTTATGAGGATTTATACCTTAATTACATAAATTAATTAGCTTAAGATAATTATTAAATTAATTAACTTCATTAATCCCTCTTCCTTTGTTTTACAGGCCAAGGTTTCGAATCTTTCGCCCTGCCTTCCATCACTACGCATGCCACCAGAGGGGACCGGCCCCTATCAACGAACCCCATATCGAAGCCCTACTCCTCCTCTCCCACCGCCATTCGCCGTGGCGAACTCGGCCTCCCCCAACGCCATGAAATGGAGCTCGAACTCTCTAGCTTTTAACTGCAAATTCGAGCAACTCACGCAACAATAATCCATCAAATCTGTATGGATTTGAAGATCTAACTTTGCTCTACAATTTTCGTTTTGAGGTTATGGTCTAATTCAAGCTGAGTTGGGAGAGATTGAGGGAAGACAATTCGAGAGTTCTAGCCTCTGATTTCTTCGGGTGGCGACGGCCTGAAATGAGGCTACGGTTTGGTGTAAATTAGGGTTATTTATTATATATTATTATTATTAATATTTAAGTCATTAGTTATTTAGCCGTGAAGTTTAATGCTCCGAACTTCAAATGAACCATAATGACTGATGTCCTCAGCCAAATAACCCCATTCAAGACACAATGGAATAGGTTTTGAGTGCTAATTCGATCGTTTTAATCAGTTTTTCTCAAAATTAAAATACAAATCAATATAACGTTAAATATTGAATTTCAACTCACTTTATAATTTGTTACAACCATATATTAACTCCAAAAATTAAGAAATTTAAAATCTTTTTATATTTCATAAATATGGTTCTAACGAGCTTGGTTGCATCATATTTGGAGATCATTTGAAAAAGAGCCTTAATTCTAGCTTTTATTAAATTCGAACTAAATCTTCAACATGCGTTTATATTACGTATGCTTACATACGAACTCCAATTGATGTAAAATTTGAAACCTAGCTATAATTAGACGTGCCGGATTCGATAAATTGGTTGCATCAAAAATGGAGGTCGTTTGAAAAATGACTATTTTTAAGGCTTAAATAAAACCAATAGTATATAAATAAATTCAAAAACAGTCAAATTTAATAATAATAAATTAATATTACCATTTATATCCAAATAGAATATCATGTAGTTCCAAAACAAACATACTTGCGATTATAGCTCAATATTTTCAAAATTCTAGTCAACTCGATATTCAATTGTATAATAAGTCCTTTTTATTTTATTTAATAAATCATTATAATTTATAAAAGAATTCATAACAACTTTTCAAAATTTTGATTTGGACATAACTTACAGTTTATATGATGAAATCTCAAACATGCTCGTTAGACAGATATAATTCAATGGATGCTAACGTTTCTTGTTTTAACAAATTCTGACTTATACTGAATTCTGCATATTCAATTGAAATTCAAAACTAAATATTTCGAACTACTGCGACGTTACCAGTTCTTTTTCATAATTAATATACATTTATACTTTAAAACTTTGTTTTAGATAAATTCTAAGTCGTTAATTCTCAAAATAAATCATTTTGAATATTTAAATCCATTAAATATTTCTTAATAAATTTTGGGTAACTATAGTTCATGACAAGATTTTTAGACATGTAACAAAAAAGATACACCAAATAAAAAGAAAATAGAAAAAAAAAACTCAAGCATCATCCATAATAATATATTGATATATCAATCACCACAATATTTGCAAGAAACACAACGTTCAAGTCATCCAAATCATATATGCATAAAATTGCACAAGAGTAGGGCATAAAAGTAAGATTAAGTATTAATCTAAAATGACGCACCTTACTTTTCTTTGTAATGGACTGGTCACTAACTTTACAAGACAGAAAAGGAGGCTCATGCGAGGAATATGAAAAAGCTAAAAAAAAGAGACACATGGAATGCTCATAATAACCAATAGAAGCATTCTTATAGTCAACATTTAAAAATGATTTTATTTTTTTAAATGATGTACTAAGTCGGACATGATATAATAATGAGATGGTAAATTTATTCATTATTAAAGCTTTAATTTGTGTGGATGTTATTCAAATTTGTTAATGAAATATGGTAGACTAAATTTTGAATTTGAACTAGAAAGAAAATTGTATAGGAACTACAGTCGGTGAATTGATATGTAGTCATCCCACAAATGTGTAGCTGTAACAACCCACATTTTTCTGAGCTCAAAATTCGACAAATTCGAAACTCGAACACATCCAAGCATGGAGCGTGTAAATCTGGTACCTACAAATAAATGAGCATGAGCAATATCAGAGTACGATAAAAATAATTCACAACATAAACAAAATGGGATAGACTAGTATTAACGCAAGTAACTACCTTAAAAAAGTGAGTCACAAAGTCAATATCGAGAATGAGAGAGAACGAGAACCAAAAGCCAAACTTAGATACCTATGAGAACCCGACCTTCTCTAGAAAAACTAAGAGGTTGTAATGAGGAGGGGGTTAGAACAACAAATTATGGTAAACAAGAAGAGTACAAAATAGTTTTCAATATGCTGATGTATTCCGTTTGGTTCAACCAAAGATATATGTCTACCAAGGTTAGTAACTCTAACCTAACGTTGTAAACATTTATGCACGATTCTAACCACCATACCCGAGGTAGTATTCCCAATGATAACGATACTGAAATAGAACATTTACGCATACATTCATGAAGCCTTTAAATCATCATTTAATCAATTATTAAACCGAGAAGTGAACCTATAACTATGTGTGTACACAAAACCACTTAATGCCACACTATCGAATGATAGATAATGGTGGATCCTTTCGATTACTTAAGACCCCAAGCGGACCTGTTGGTCATTCAATACCTCTCGATGATTTACTCAATGTTATTATAAACTATAGGACACTAGCTACAAGTCCTGCTAATTAAGGATTTTGTCATTCATGTATAATAACTCATTCCCCGCGTAAGGCAAGACGATCGACACTTACTAAGAACTAGAAAAGCACGAATTTTGTAATAATAACCACAAGCGCACAGATCGTGTAAGATACAGGTCGAACACAGTGAGGAATTTTAAATTTTATTATTTATCTATTTCTTGGGTGAGTTAGAAAAAACTTGGAGGTTGATTTTGAAAAAAAAAATATTGAAACTGCAATTTGATTTAGAACAAACCTAATTGAACCGACGATCAAATCACAATTATCAATGAAAAGCAATCAAAACTACTATTGAATTGAATTAGATCTGAATCTAATCAAATTTATATTCAATCCAATATGACCTAGGAAAACAATAAAAGAAACAGAAATTAAAATTTCAGAAATTAAATAACAAACATGAAATAAAATTAGGATTACCGCTGAATCTAATCAGTGGTCAATCACTAATGAAAATAAGTGCAAAAGACAAATAGTGCTCTACCAAATCTAATTGTGTATATAACACTAATTGCTAAGAAAATAAAAATGTAGAAAACGAGAAAAGAAGACTTAACTAGATTAATGGCAGAAAAATTACAACAGAAAGGTATATCTTTGCAATTGGTATACATGTGTATTTTTAGCGGAGTTGCAAACCCTAATTATCGGAATGGGCCTCCTCATCAAAGATTATGTTACAATCCTATTCTCATCCTTGTTTTCCATGTGTCCATTTGATTGACATAAGATTTCCTAAGATCTTTTCTACCAATCTCCTTCCAAGGTGACCAATGTGAACACAACTAGCCTCCAATGACATCTTTTTACGAAATTCTTCACGTATATGGCATATATTCTTCACTTTTAAGGCTAAATGAGGATTGGACAACACATATATAAAAAAACAAAATAATACCCAAAGTGATATTTATTTATTTACAAAAGATAAAATATAAGAGCATAAAATAAACACATTTCTATGTTAATCACAAGATATGGTATCTCATCGCTTAAGACCGATAAGACTAGGTAGAAGACATCTCGCAATTTATGACCTTTCTATGGTGGAATAACAATGTTTCCATCCAACAGACTTTATTGGATAATCTTCTAGATGCTTAATACTTCCCGTAGGATAGGTAGCCCATTGGAATGACCATGACAGAATTTTTAAATCCAGGTTTAGGTAGGATTCGCATACCATTTAAGACCCTTAATTGGAGGACCTAATCCTAGGTGGACTTCTCGACCCAAGCCACTTAAGACTCAAGGAAGAGGACTATTTGTGTCTCGTGAGGGTTTTCAGTGGATACTACCCACAAAATCCAAATGTAGTATTTTATGATTCTAGAGCAATTACGTGAATGCAACGAACATATGCAAATGGAAACAAAAATATGAACACACAACTTGCTTCGGGAAAGTGGCACAACAAATTAAGCTAACAATTTCTATTCAGTTGATTTTATTTTAAATACCTCAACTTGTCTTCAACACAATTCAAGTTTTCAAATGTTAAATTCCAGTTTGACCAGTTGGTTCGGTCGATAACATAGTGCAAACATGAAATAAATTCTTAATTTGCTTGTCACAATTCACAAAGCGGTATTCTAAATTCCTTGTGTATGATTAGTCAAATCAATAAGGTCAAGGAGTACTTAGGCTTCATCGCTTATTCTCTATCTCTATAAAAATTGAAACTTATGATTTGTAATGACCCAGATTTTCTGGTCGATTTATTTTGAATATTTAATATTATTTTAAATATTGAGCTGATAATATAAATCGATTTTTATATTGAATTATCGGTATAATTATCGTAATATGAGGATCTTAAGTAATTCAATTTGAAATGGAGTCAAAATGATTTATATGAATTTTTATTTGAATTTAAACGATAATAATAATAATTTATTATCAAGGAATTTAAATTAGATTATATTAATTTATTTTGGTTATTTATATTTACATTCAAATTAAATATCAAAATATATTCAGTTAGTTCAAAATAGTGTTACACTATTGGAATAACAGTGGTTATGTTAAAATAGCGGTTCACGATTTTTAAATATGAACCCCGAGATATTTATAATAGATAAGATCGAAATCAAATCGAAAATCAAATCGATATCTGTTTAAAAAGAATAAATGATCTCTTTATATCGAATCAGAATCAAATCAAATTAATTAGAAAATCTTTTTAAATAAATACAAAGATTTGTGTGTACTTCCAGTTCTCTCTCCACCTCTATATAAATCGCGATGGACCTTTGTTTCTTCAATCTCGTTTTAACAGGAAAAAATGGCCGCTGTATTCACTTTCAACCACACACAAAAAACGGAAACCACAATATAAATGGCCGCACTCCCTCAAAATCTATTCGACATCGTTCAAAGCAAAATAAGGAGGTATTGAATTCAATCTCGAATCCATGTATGTGGTTTGTGAGCGAAGTAAGGGGTGCGAACGGATGTCTGGAGGATCGCGATAATTACTGTCGCGACATCGATTGGGGTTTTAGATTCTGCTGAGCATCGATTTTCAACAAAGAGGGGACCGCGAACTAATCGCGTTTGGTCCTAGCAATAGAAAGGGAAAGTCGCGATGTCTTCTGAGGATGGACAGTAGATGAGAGCTCGATTTTTGGGGTTTAACAGTGGACTTTTGGAGAGCCGATCTTTGTCTTTGTGGATAGTAGAGGTGCGAGTGTATCAGGAAATGGCAACAAGTCATGGTTGTGTAAGTAGCAGGCTTCAGCCTTGATTTGTTGTGTTTAAGAAGATGCAAATTAAGGTAATCTGCAAATTGGATTTATTACCTTAGTTATTAGATTATCTTTTTAGTTAAAAAATTAAAATAGCCTTAAACTTTTATAGGATATCAGAATTCAAGAAAAGGAATTCGATTGCGTTGGAACCATATGGAAATGCAGTTGTGGAAGGAGGTGTATAAGCAGCTAATTTAAATTTAATTAAGGTAATTTAATTAAAATGTTGTAGTTAGTAAATTAATACAATTTAACTCGTGTAAATAAAAATGTGATATTATATTTACCTTGGATCTGAATTGAATGCGACAATAAGCGCTGGGTCCGAATGAACGGGATGGAGTTAGCAAGAATTTTAAATTCAATCGATGGTTCAATTTATCTTGAAAGAAACTGGAATGGATTGCGAATAAAATCTTGGTGAGTAGATCTCACTTACCTTTTTATTTAGAATTATTTTTGTCAGTTAAAAATAATTGGTGTTGTTTGTTTGAATGCTATTTGGTTGATTTAAATATATATAGTTATTTAGGGTTGACTATTATATATATATATATATATATATATATATATATATATATATATATATATATATATATATATATATTGGTTTGGTGGTTGGATTCCCGCAGTCTCATTAGCGGATGCCCGCAGTTTCATAGCGGATGATTTCCCTATGCGCCCCACAAATATATTAGTGGATGACCTTCATACCGCGTTATCCTGCCTCAAAGCAGGATGGGTATTACTATGTTGACTAACGTCTGTGGATGCAGGAAAACAGGTTGGAGGGATCCAACTGGATTCCTCAAAAAAAAATTATCTGTTTATTTATTTGTTTGCATATATACTGTCATATATGATGTGTTAGAAAACCTGAAATAAATAATTGGTTGTTTGGTGTTTAAATATCACTGGGCCTAAATGTTGATATTTTAAAATATCGTAAAAAGGAAATTTCCAGAGATAAAAAGGGAAATTCTATTTTTCTAAAATAGAATTTGAAATTTGAATAGAATAAAAATATTAACTTGTTTTAAAAGAATAAAAACAAGTAGTTCTTTTATAAACGAAGTTTATAAATGAAGTGAAAAGAATTATTATTGGATAATTCAGAAATAAAAATACAAGTGTGAAATTGGAAAGGGAAATCTATTTTCCAAAAAGTAGAAATATCGATTTCAAAAGAAATTGAAATCGAGACTTGTTTAAGAATTTGAATAAGAAAATTCAATAGAGATTTGAATATAGAAATTCAAATGGAGTTCAAATATAGAATTTGAATATAGAAAATATAAAGGAAATTCAATATAGAATTTGAATAGAATTTGAATATAGAGGATTCAAATAGAATTTGAATATATGGAATTTGAATATAGAAAATTCAAATAGAATTTGAAAATAGATTTGGATATAGAAACCCAAATGAAGTTTGAAAATATATTGAAATTAAAATGGAGTTTGAAAATAGATTTGGATATAGAATCCCAAATGAAGTTTGAAAATATATTGAAATTCAAATGGAGATTGAAAATGGAATTTGAATATAGGAAATTCAATTTGAATTGAAATAGAAATTAAATATAGAAGATCGAAATATAAGTGAATTTATTACTGAATAAGGAAAAATCGCCAATTTTAGAAGATTGGAAATAGTATGTTGAATTGGGAAAATTTGATTTGATATATATTAAAAATATATCAGAATTGAGTTGAATTTATTATAGACGAAGTTTAAACGTTTATATCTATAAATATAATTAAAACGAACTCAACGTAGCGCGCCAGTTCGTAAATTGTTGTTTCGAACTTCAGTTGAATATACATGGCTCAATTGAAGTCGGAATTCTTTGAAACAAGAAACGTCAGGACCGATTTGATAATAGTTTTCTAATGGAGGAGAAAAATCTGGATTTCGTCGAATAGATTTTGAGTTGTAGCAAAATCAAATTTTCAGAAAAAACAGCGCCATAACCATTTAAAAACCATAACGGTTTATTTAATTTTATAAAAGGATTTTAAGCAAAATAAAATCCGAATTTATATTTAGAAAATTTCAGATTTGAGTTGTAAATTTATATGTGAACTCAAGTGGAAAAATGAATTGATTTTTGAAACAGAAATAAGATTTTTGATTATTGAATAGAATTAGCTAATTCAAGTAGTAACCAGTTAATGAGATTTTGAATTGATATTGGGCTTTGAATAAGTGAATTCGATTTGGAAATTTATATTCGAAATCGAAAAGAAAACTAGAATTGAAATTGAAATTCAATTTGGTTATGAGCAAGTTAAATATTTTGTTTGAACATGTTATGTTCAAACAGAGAAGTGGAATAGGCAAGATAGCTAATTAAAGAATAAATGGGCGGAACTGAATTCAAACGAATGGAATGAGTCCAATTGAATTGAAAACAGGTGAACATGTGTTAGACAGGTATGGGATGAAGTATACGAAGATTTTAATTTATGTGCCCGACAAAAAGGTACATGTTTAAATTCATATATGAGATTTATGCGCCGTATCGGCAAGCCTCTTGGCTTTTTCTTTTTCTTTTGGATTGGTGAGGGCCACGGGAGGCTATTTGAAATATCCCGATGCTCTCGGTACAAGGGAGGTTATGGCGAATTTTTCCGGGAATTTAAGGAGTTAGAATATTTTTAAGATAATTTGATAGTTAGAAATCAATGTACCGATATATATAGAATTAGATAAGGAAATGGATTTAAAAATAGAATATTGTAAAACAAAAAGGGAATTCTATAAATTAGAAATAGAAAACGAACCATATACATGTTTAAAAAAATGAATAATTGGGTTTTATAGCGTGTTTATTTGAGATAAGTGGTTTTGCCGTTTTAAAGTTGAGGATGTTTTCAGTCAAGGCCTGAGAGGTAATTTTACCCCAACTTGATTGATTTTATTTTTAATTGATAAATAGCAAGATCCAGTCTCGAAGAGAAATGTTTGAATAATAGTTAGTTGAATAAAATATTTTGGTTGTTGTAACGATGTTTTATACAGCATTCGTTTTAACCCAAGTAATGAAATTTTGGAAATATAAAAGTAAATATTTCCTGAGTATAATTAAAGTAGTCGGGAAAGAGATAAGTGATTGAAATTGTTTCAATTTCAAATAGAATATATTTTCTAAGTGTAGAAAATAAAAGAAGGCGAGATATAGAAATGTTTTCCAAAGAATGTAAGAGACCGAGATGATAATTGAAAATATTTATTTAACAAATATTGATAAGGAAATGGAAAGGGTGATTTAATTAATGAATGGTAATCAAGGGGCCCAGTGATTGTTTGATTGTTTTGAATGGATGTTTGTTTTTCTTCGATAGTTAAAGAACCGACTATCGAAGTGTTTGGCAATATCGTTGTCAATATGGAGAGACCGGTTGTATTATTATCCGTGAACCACTCTGTATTGGAAGTAGCGTTGCGAATCAGATTATACGAAGGTAATCGAAGACGGAGTAAAGTGCAAGGGCTTTTTCTATTTATAGAAATTGTGCCTTCGGTTTCGTTCAGTCCCAGAACGAACGTATATGGACGAATGTCTGACAAAGTATTTCCAATGATCGTATGAGTTGGTCTGTATAAATATATATGGTTGCAACGGATTTATTCCCTTAGCATAACATCCAGAATATTTGTGCAAATCAATTAGTGATTAACGGATTTGACAATGTGGCATTCAAAGTGATTGTGCTATCGATGAATAGAAAGTAATCGTAGCCTCATGCCTCAACAACCGGGAAATGACAAAAATCGGGTAGGCAACATGGCTATGTGGGTTGCTCCCATTAGGGTGTATTATCACTTATCTAGAGATTCATTTAATTCCTTATTCTATTCGATGCTGTCCCATTCGGGGAACGGTTGCTGATCCCAACCGTTGGTGATATACATTCGATACACTCAAGCGAAATGAGTGGTCGGTCATGTGTGGGCCGGGTTGCAAGATGTTCTTGTTGAACCCAGTGTATTCCTCCCTAGAGAAACACTATCGGCAGGTGGTTCCATACCTTGTCATGTTGGAAATTAAACCTCCAATAAGCGCCATGCAGTTTTGATTTTATACTATGTATGTGGAGCGTGAGATGCAAGCATTCCGTTAGATTGTTATTTATTTGATTTAGACACTATTATAATATCACTGGATTTTGTATCAAAGTGTTTGGGTTATCGGAAGGTAAAAACCATCCGTGTTTATGTGTGGATCGGTCTTGCGATTATCATTTCTTTTGAAAGGTCTTTGAAAGTAAACAAATGGTTGGAGTTTACTTACACCGGTCCCATGACTGACCTATAGTTTATTTTGTTTGTTTTCCCTAAACTCTTGGGTGTCCAAATTTGTACGGGCAGTCAAGTAGTTGGGATTTTACAGATTTATTTGGAGGAGTTGGAAGCAGGAGGCTTCACCAGTTAGCTATAGATTATCATATTTCCGCTGTGTACTATGTTGTATCTGGAAACATGTGTTTATAACTGTTCCAGGAATAACTGTTGTGCTTTGATAATGGTATGTATGTCCTGTTATTGATTTGTATTTTCAAAAGTTATGTTATATAATATATTTTATTCCTTCCGCTGTGAGTTTGTGATCTTCGTTTTCTTATATTCTAATATTTCTTGCTTTCTATTTCTCATCCTCTAACTTCTTTCTAATAATAATTCGTATTTCTGTGCAATTTGGGTTGGACGTGTGGTGTTATTAGTCAACTCATTTAGTACAGATTTGCGGGTCGTTACATGATTAATTACATACACCTAACTTAAAATACAAAGGTATACCACACATGCACTGCCTTGCTGACTGAAGGAGAGTTGGGAAAGAGTTTGGCGAATTGTGCAGACCGACGCTGACTTTGTCAACAACATGTCGCTAATCCTTAGGTGTCCAACTCATAAATGAGACCAAGATATACCGACATTGACTTTGTCGATAACATGTCAGATAGAGCTTGGTGGGTTTGCAAACCAACGCTAGATTTACAAGCAATGTTGGATCGTTTTGGATTGCTATTATTATTATTGAAAATATAAAAACAAGAGAGAGTTATGCGAATTCAACTTAACACAACTTAGTTTTATAGACTCGAAAAGCCAATATAAGTATTTTTAAGTCCTCCACTCATTAAACAAAGACTACAATTTAGAATAAACTTCATGGCCATCACTTAAGAATCTTCCTGTGTACTGGTTACACTAATATCCCTCAAAATTCAAATTTAAATGTCTTATTCGATCTTAGTTGAGAGAAAAAATACTATCAACTGACTAACAATTGTTAATTTATTTTATTGTATCAATCTAATATGAGTCATGTTTCAAAAAAAATGGCATGTTACTATAATCTAAAATGCATGGTGGTCCTATATGAAAAGAAAGAAAAAAATTAAAGAGAAATAAAAGGATGTAATGCAGACTCCCCCCACACTAGAAATAAACAATGTCCACACTGTAAACACGTTTCCTAAATGTGAAAGATAGAACCCAAAGATGGATTAAATGTAAAATGATTTGTAAAATAAAATGCAATTTAGCAACTATATGCGTGTGAAAGTTATATGCAAAATGGATTCTGTGGTAATAATGAATGTTCTGTGATGAATGATTCCTCTTTTCCCCCCACACTTTCCTTTATCGAAAATGATGCATGATCTTATTGGATTTGTGAGGTACAATAGGCATATCAATGAATTCTGAAATAAAATCATTCTGATAAAATTTTTGTCGTGCTAAGGGTTTATACCATTCAATTGAAGATTATCAAAATCCCATAAACTTGAGCGTTTAACCAAAATCTCATTTGTTGATATGGAATTAAGATTATTTTCGAGTCATTCCCCTAATTCGTCATGTAAAAATTTAATTTCACCCTCAAATAGCTCTTCAAAAGACATAGTGGGTATGTTTATTGAGGCAAGGGAAACTTCTGAAAGAGCTAAATTTGATGTGTCTTCTACAACTATTTCAATCATGTCAACTTCTCCTATTTCAGAATCTTTAGGTTGACGGAAAATATTCAATTCAATGGCTAAGTGCCCAAATGATAGTCAAAGTAAGTCGCTCCTACAATTTATGATAGCATTTGAGGTGGCTAAGAAGAAACGAACCAAAATCAACTGAATTTGACTACCATGACTCAAAACAGGCTCAGTTTCTAGAATTATGAAATCGACAGGGAAGTAAAATTATTGGATTTGCATCAAGACATTTTCGATCATGCCCATTG
Organism: Allium sativum; assembly: GCA_030737875.1. Taxonomy (NCBI): domain Eukaryota; kingdom Viridiplantae; phylum Streptophyta; class Magnoliopsida; order Asparagales; family Amaryllidaceae; genus Allium; species Allium sativum. The sequence continues at coordinate 468,326,432 of CM060913.1, read as the reverse complement.
GCTTTTTGATGGATCGATCAGCTAGCTGAAGAGTGACGTTTGTTGGTTTAATCTCCCCTAATCCAAGTAGACGATAATCGGCGTAAGGAAGAAGATTGACACTTGCATCTAGATCAAGTAACGCATGACTAATGTGAGTATTTCCTATTTTACAACCGACTGTAGGGCAACTGAGGTCCTTATACTTGATGGGTGACGGATTTGAGAAAACAGAGCTAGAGTTCACAGTCAAGAAGGTTGTTTTAAGAGCGTTAGTGGCTCGTTTTTGGGTGCATAGCTCTTTTAGACACTTGGCATATTGTGGAATTTGTTCAATGTTGTCTAAGAGTGGAATATTGACACGAACTTGTTTGAAAATTTCAAGAATTTTTTGAAATTCGCATCCTTCTTCTTATTGTTAAGTCTATGAGGATAAGGAGCTATTGGCTTATAGACTCTTTCAAAATTTTGGTCATTCGAAGAAGAAGGTTTCGATATAGGAAGTGAAGGAGGTAAGGGTGTAGAAGAGGGGATGTTGGGATTGCCAACATTAGAAGAAGAGACATTGTCAGGGTTGCCGACTTTATTAGAAGAGATGTTGGGATCGCCAACATTCGAAGAAGATGGAGATTTGGAAGGTTCAATAGAATCATGGTTTTCAATTGCTTTTCCAGACTTAAGGGTGGTGATAGCATTAACCAAATTATTATTTCCGTCCTCACAAGAATTCACATTACGAGAATTATATTTTGGGATCACCTCGGGTTGACTAGTCAATTTCCCTTTCTCATTATTTTTCATTAGTTCCTTCATCACATTCATCATTTGTTCGAGTTTAGCATTTTGATCGTTCGTTTGTTTCTATAATCGAACAATTTCTTTAGAAGATTGAGGAGACTAAGTTGATGGTTGAAAATTAGAATGTGTATATGGTTGACTTGAAGGCTTAGATTGAGATGAAACTTGAGAATTTTGAGGATTGGAAATTCGAACTTGTTAATTTGGATTCGGAATCATGTGTGATGGATTAGCGACTTTATTGGGATTAGACCACGAAAAATTTCATTGATTTCTCCAACTAGGGTTATATGTGGAAAAGTAAGGGCTATTTTGAGCTATGGCATTGACTTGGTATTGAGGATAATAATAGGGCTGTCCTTCAAGGAATTGAGGAATTTGAGTTTCTAAGGCAATATAAATTGGATCCACGACATGCACTCCTCTTGTACCAGCACGGATGGGAACACGAATTGACTCCCATTGCATGTCATTATCACAATAATCCTCTAAGAATTCCTAAGCTTCATCGGCTGTTTTTGACACAAATTCTTCTCTACACATTGATTCTAATTGTGTCTGAGTTTGATAGTTTAGCCCTTCGTATGGAATTTGGCATAAGTGATGTTTTAGGATTGCATGATGAGGACAACTATACAGAAGTTGGCTGAATTTTTCAAAGCATTTTGAAAAATTTTCCCCTTCGTTTTGAGAAAATTGATTTATTTCTGTTCGAATTTTTAGAGTTTTTTGGAAAGGGAAAAACTTTTTTTAAGAATGCTGTGATAAATTCATCCCAATTTCTTATGGACTGTTTTGGAAGAGAATTTAGCCATTGCTTAACGCTTTCAAGTAATGCGAATGGAATTAGCCTTATCTTGATTGATTTGTTAGATAATTGTTGCATTTTAGTTGTGGATGAATACAATTCAAATTCACTTAGAAATTCATAAGCATTTTCAGAACCAGTAATTTTGGTACCCCTTGAATAAAAGAATGTCTAAGCTCAAAATTTCCTTCAACTGGTGGAAATACGATGACAGAAGGTTGAATGGTCCTAGTTAGTTAACATTGATCTCGAAGGGACAAGGGTTAATCCATTCGAATGTCAATATTTTGAAAGTTTTGATTTATTCGATTTTGATCTGTCTTGTTATCAAATTTTTGATTTATTTGAGAACCCCTAGGAGAATTATGGTGGCTAACACTTTTCTAACTCATCGTTGTCGAATATATAAAATCCAAAACTTAAAGTTGACATAAGTAGCTCTTACTAACAAAATAGATAACGTACTCAATTATATCTTATTAGTTGATAATGTCGATTTGAAAGGGGAAGAGGGTCTTATGGCCATTTACGTATAGTATAAATACTAAGGGATACAACCAACATTTTACGGTTAGTATGCAACCTCTTTTACTAGAAGTTCAATAAATTGAACTAATATATGTCCACGATCAAAGCCTTGAGTCAATCAATTTCATGAAATACACTCTAGTATTTAAATATTTTGAAAATCAAATCAGGTTTTATTGTTGAAAAACGATGAGAATGATGACAATAGTTATGTAAATTTCAGCCAAACACAACAATCAAATAATAATAACTGCAGAAATTAGAATTTTACAAGCAAGCCGCTGCCCCTGCAGAAGATTTTTACAAGTAGTTTCTATATTTTTCAACACCTGTAGAGTTCAGAAAATTTTACAACGGGGTATGGTTGTCCGTCCAGAGCGATTGAGTAGCTTAAATTCCAGTGTTTGCACTTATTCGACCCTTGAACCCTTGGTTGATTGCTTGAACGATTTTTCTGATTTTGAATTCTTTCTTTGGTCTTGCTTTTTTATTATTATTAACGAATACAAATATATTCCAAACTGAAATAGAACAGGAGAACTAAAAACACAACACTCACGTGCAAATCCATTGAAATAAAAAAAACTATGTCTAACTCAGTCAAACAAAAGAAAGTGTAAACAATGGTCTCAAACCCACTTGCACTTGAACCAACAATTCACGCACTCAAAATAAACTCCTTAATAAAACAAAAAACAAACAGTCAAACACAATATCAATTTCATCAGATAAAACTCGCGTGAATCGTTCATCCAACTTGAAACTCTATCAACCAAAAATCGTCCTTTTTGGAAAAAAATCACATCCTTCCTATTTATTTCTTGAAACAAACGGAATTGCCAAACTAAATCAGGTTTATTTCAAATCATTTTTTTCTATTTTCTGAAATCAATTAAGGGTTTCAGGTATTCGAATCGAGAATTTGAGGCTTGGTTTAAAGGAAATTGCAGTCGTTTCGAATCTGAAACTAGGGTTTCGGTGCGGGGTTATAATTTGAAGGTCTTCGCGAATTTGTTCTTGAGAATCGCAACTGTGATTAGGGTTTTTGATTGAAGTGCGAACTGGATTTCAAATTTGAGGTTTTGCGATTCTGGTTTCGAAAAACCGATTTTAAGAGTTGAGGAAGTAATCGATTGGTGTTCATGATGGGTGAGTTTAGGTTCTGGTAATATTGGATGGTTTTTTTATTCAAATCAGGATCGATAATGTGGTTAGGACTTGCAGGTGGTTCGGATGTAGAGGCTTTGCCTGAGTTTACTTGGTTTGTGATGGGGTGGAGGTTATTTGATGGATGAGGGGCCGAATTGGTTAGAAGAAAATGCAGGGCTGGTGGATTTGAATTGGGAGAAAGTTAGTTTTGAGGGGTTTGGATGTGGTATGAGCAGCTGCACTTGGTTGTGATGATGAGAGTTTGGCCTGAGTCATGGTTCAATGACTTTGGTGATATGTTACAATTTTTTTTTTTTTTTTTTTTGTGAAGTTGGTGATGTTGAGGGAGGTTGCAGTATGGTTTGTGATGGAAGAATTAGGTTGATGGAGATGGTAGAAAGTGGTCTTAGGTCGTTGAAGATGGTGTGATGAAGAGGGGTGGTGTTTGATGAACTTGGTTGAAGGCTAGGAATACGCGGCAGAAGAACAAAAGCAGGATAAAACTAGAGATAAAAGAGGAAAAGAAAAACAAGAATTTTTTTGCCTTTTTTTTAAAAGCTTGTAATCAGAAAAGCAATTGTAAATAGGAAAAAAATTGAGAAAGGAATTTAAAAGGGAAATAGATTAAAAAAGAAAGGCAAGATTTTTTCCCCTTGGTTTAGTGATTACAGTATCAATAACTAGTACCAAATCAACTATTCAAGACTTTTTTTTCTAATTACAAAAGAAAACAAAAAGGAAAATTTAAAAACTAACACGAGTTGGAAATTAAATAAATACTAAAATTTAAATATTACTTCCTCAGCAACGGCGCCAAAAACTTGATCGACACTTTCTAAGAACTAGAAAAGCGCGAATTTTGTAATAATAACTGGAAGCACACAGATCGTGTAATACGCAGGTCGAACACAAGGAGGAATTTTAAATTTTATTATTTATATATTTCTTGGGCGAGTTAGACAAAACTTGGAGGTTGATTTTGAAAACAAAAAAAATATTGAAACTGTAATTTCATTTAGAACATACCTAATTGAACCGACGATCAAATCACAATTATCAATTGAAAAGCAAATAAAAGTATTATTGAATTGAATCAGATCTGAATCTAATCAAATCTATATTCAATCCAATGTGACCTAGGAAAGCAATAAAAAAACAGAAATTAAAATTCCAGAAATTAAATTATTTATACAGGAAATAAAATTAGGATTACCGCTGAATCTATTCAATTGGTCAATCACTAATGAAAATAACTGCAAAAGACAAATAGTGCTCTACCAAATCTTATTGTATAGGCAAAACTAATTGCTAAGAAAATAAAAATGTAGAAAAAGAGAAAAGAAAACTAAACTGGATTAATGGCAGAAAAATAATAACAAAAAGGTATATCTTCACAATGGGTATACATGTGTATTTATAGTTGAGTTGCAAACCATAATTATCTAAATGGGCCTCCTCGTCAAAGAATATACTACGATCCTCTTCTTATCCTTGTTTTCCACGTGTCCATTTGATTGAGATAAGATTTTCTAAGACCTTTTCTACCAATCTCCTTCCAAGGTGACCAATGTGAACACAAGTAGCCTCCAGTGACAGCTTCTTGCGAAATTCTTCATGTGTATGGCATTTATTCTTCACTTTTAAGGCCGAATGAGGATTGGACAACACATCTATAAAAACAACAAAATAATACCCAAAGTGATATTTATTTGTTTACAAGAGATAAAATATAAGAGCATAAAATAAACACATTTCTATGTTAATCACAAGATATGGTATCTCATCGCTTAAGACCGATAGGACTAGGTAGAAGACATCTCGCAATTTATGACCTTTCTATGGTGGAATAACAATGTTTCCATCCAACAGACTTTATTAGATAATCTTCTAGATGCTTAATACTTCCCGTAGGATAGGTAGCCCATTGGAATGACCATGACAGAATTTTTAAATCCAGGTTTAGGTAGGATTCGCATACCATTTAAGACCCTTAATTGAAGGACCTAATCCCAGGTGGACTTCTCGACCCAAGTCACTTAAGACTCAAGGAAGAGGACTATTTGTGAAGATCATCAATCTCGTACCCAATTAACCTTTAGTACTTCCATTTATGGGAGGTGGGCTATGAGATCGCTTAACACATTTTTATATGTGGATCTAACCACTTAAGACCTTAATCCCAAAGCATGCTACATTATTGAGTTATTCCCGTTAGTTTCTCTTTACGGGAATATCATACGTACACAATTAACTATCGTCATGGGTTCCTATGGTTAATGATATCTCACATCAATTGGACATATATTCGACTGTTGGAAGTGTAGACTTCTGTTAAATAGGGTAACCAACCTCGCATCATTAACCTATTAAGTCCAACCGTAACTTTTAATTATAAGTTCTAGATAACTATAATAAAACAAGGAAAATTATATCCTTCATATCTTAGGATATTTATTTAATTATTTTCCTTATTGGACTTAGTGCTTAAAACGGCAATCCATACCCATAAGCCCACTTTTTATTTCATTTGTTTCTATTTAATAGGGTTACTGCAATTTATGACCATAACAGTTATATTTTCCTTAGGCATTAGTTATCCTTAATTATCAGCCCCGAAATATTTATTTGTCGTACCCCAATAGACACTACTAATTTATTAATTTATTGTTTGTTATATATATGTATATATATTTTTATGCACCAGACCCCTTACATTAAGTCGACCACTTGTGGACGTTGGACTCGCCGGGCGGTTCCGGGCAAACTTCTACCACAAGTTGAGCTTAACCTCATGTCATAATGCAGTTATAATTCAGTTTCCTAATTAGGGTTTACAACATTAATTCCTAGCCAATTTAGAAATTGTAACCATTAGGCTTAACTACCTAATTAAATTTGTTTTTCCCAATCAATGACGGTTACAATAGTTATTTATTTATTTATGACACTATTTATAGCAATCAATTGCACAAATTGCTACAACGGTCATCGCATATCTTTGCATTTAATATGGATAACATTTACATGTATAATTCCATACATACATATACATATACATATACATATACATATACATATACATATATATATGTATATATATTTTTGCATAGTTAACATAGTTATTATTCTTTTATTATCATTATTATTAAATTTAATGTTTTGTTTCAAACTACCAAACGTTCCCTTTTGCATTTAGTTCTGAAATGAGGTTCTAAATCTTACAAAAGATTGTCAACTAAAACTATTGTAAATTATGCCCGAAAATTGAACTAAACACATTTTAAAGCGCAAGAAATATATATTCTGTATATTTTGGAATAGTTGGTGTAAACTACGTGCAGATATATATATATATGTGTTTACATAGGGCTCGCAATTAGAACCGAGAACCAAAAACCCGCATAGACCTGACCTGAGAGACCCGACCGAAAAACATTGAAATAAATGTATTTTTAGTGTTATTATTTAATCGGACCCGAACTGACCCGACCCGAGCTTCAACCCGACCCGAACCGAAGCTCGGGTCGGGTCCAGATTTTTGAAATGTATAGTTTAGACCGGAAAAAACCCGACCCGTCTAGAACCGAGACCCACCGGGTCAGGTCCGGGTCCATCGGGTCGGGTCTAATTGCCACCGCTATGTTTACATTTATACGTAATTTTACACAACTTTGCCCTTTTTGATTCTTGAACATATTTCTTATTTATCAATTTATTTAAAAAGAGAAAAAAGGCACAATTACAATAATTAAGTTAAAACCCCAACAAATTTGAAAATAAGCATGCTTATATCTTTTTAATCAAAATTACATAATTTACCGCTTAACAGTGAAACTACAGACCTGGAGTAAAACTACATCTTAACAGTGTTTTATGGGAATGATTTCCAGATCTACAGTGTTTTATAATAACCACAATATATTTTCAAACACAATTATAAGCAATAGTATAAACAATTAAGTAAGCCAACAAATTATAATATTATTCAAACCACAAATTTATAAATTTCATTTTTTGACAATGTTCATAAACAGATCTGATAGACATCATTTCAGATTAAACGATATTATAACCAAATATGATAAATGTTAGGCATATATTTAAGATCTAATACAAACGAAATAATAAGTTATTGTAACTTTGTATATAATTTCTCACTCACCTTAAAGCATCCAAATCTGAATAATCTTTCTGGCCAACAGTTCCCAAAATCTTATAGGTCTACAATTATTATGAAAAGGGGTTATGTTTAGATTTGTAGTTTTGCTAGAAAATAGGAAAAGAGGGAGAATCTAATGAAGAAGAGTTTAGACTTCAATCCATATCCTTTTCTACTTGAATCTAATTATCCCTTTCAAATTGTATTTTTTATATTGGATTTTGATTGTTTATGAGCTTATTTTTTCTTTAGAATTTATTTGAAGAGAAAGTGAAATGGAAAAGCTTTGCTGCTGCCAACAGATTTATGTGGAAAAGAATGAGGCCTTACCCCTTTATTTATAGGAGTTGAATTGGCCACGAACCATTAGATTTGTTTAAATAAACATCTGTCTGTTTACATAATAATATACATAAACTATATCCCTTTTAACCTTGCCGTCACTGGGCTGCCCAGGCTCGAAGCGGTCGACCGCTTCTACCAGGCTGTCGGCCGCCTTTCATCCTTTTTGCCCAGTGAAGGTAGGTTACAAAAGGAAATAAACATTATATTTATTATGTTTTATTATTCCCGTCTGCTTTTCGCATTTCGCCCGTAACTTTTCATACGGACCTCGTTCACCAAACTCCAAACATGAAAGTTGACCAGAATTCCAAGAAGAACGCAACAGTTAAATTTTCATGGTCAAATTCCATCATTTGCGGAAATTCCTATTTTTGAAATTTAATTAAATAACTAACTTATTTATTTTCAAAATTCCGGGTTGTTACATTCTTCCCCCTTAAAAGGAAATTCATCCCAAAATTCTGATACCTACTTATCCTATCCTACACAACCAACTTGTGTACATCCAGTTTGAAACTATGTGCACATGTGCACAGTGCACATAATGCATTTCAACCACAAAACATGTATGCACAATGATTCTAAATAATATCCTTTTATATGTATACATTAAAATTTTAAAATACTTTTGAAAACATGATGCAAAACATCCTAAATATAATAGCAGTTCTATATGAATGCAAATTTTGAAAATCCTTTTTCTTCCATAACCCCAATACGACCATGAATAGAAGTGCAAAACAACCAATTTTGCATCCAAATCCTACCATCGAAAACTCAATGCATATAATCGCTTACGTTTGAATTTCTAGACATACTCCCCCTTTTTATATCCATCCCAAGCTAAGGACGAATTAAAAGGACACAATTGGACACGAACTCAATTTAGTGAAAGGACACAACAGACTGATATCAACACTTATATTGTATGTCGACGTACTGTATTTTCTCATGTTCTGCTCCATATTAATCACTCTTTTTTTGAACTCGTCTCTAATACCAAGATATGATACCCCACCGAGTCCTATATTAGTAAAGAATATTAGCAAGTAATGTTGTCTACCAATGTAGAGAATAAGGCTAGTTAGGTGCGATCAACCACAAGTCTTGTATTAAATAAACATCAAGAGTGTCGATAGATACTCTATATTTTTTTATATGGATCAACACTTATAATCTTTATTTGGTACAATACTATGGTGGATTTAATTACAATCCAGAACAAAATTAAATAAATAAAATACTACAGATCACAAAACAGATAATCAAACAACATTTACAGGTACAAGTGTCATACAATACACAACGTCAAAACTGTGGTATACAACCATAATATGTACATACACAATGAGTCAAAACAATAGGTTACATATCAAAGTACAAGGATCAATCCAAATATCTACATCAAAACAACACAACTACGATGCCTAAATAGAGATGAAAGATCCACAACAAAATCAAACACATAGTTGGAGCAACAAAGGGTACCTGATCAGTCTGATTCGAGCATTAACATGCATGGGTTAGTTTAGTTGATAGTGAGTAATAATACATAATGATAGCATAAGATATGATAAGTAACTCTCCATCTACAAAAGTTTTTTTGAGTAACACGTGGAACCTTAAGATCACAGCATACATTGACGCTCACTTAAGTAAACCCCGCACCGTGTGTTTACCCCGCTTTTGTATAGGCGTCGCACATGGATGCGTAACGTCCTAGCCCCCCAAGTGGTTCACAGCGGGATTCGAACCTGCCCGCATACAGTGCTTAGATCCCCATCTCCATCTACAAAAGTTAATAAGATAACTCCAAAGGGTGAAGTAAAGTTATTAGTTCAATGCGACAACAGTAAGGAGTTGCCATTTAGGTTATGTACTAGCTATAAGCTAAGTACATACATCATCATCAAATAACATCAAAGATCAATCCACCAAATTCATTTAGGGCAACATAAGTAAACTCAAAAGAGATTAATTAGAATCAATGTGATCACTCATAACAAACTTTGTAAACATCATAATATATGGATATAAATCCAACATCAACAAATCATTAATGGAGGACCATAAGATCAATATCACCAAAACATCAAAATGAATCCAACATTAAAACTTCCTCACATGCGTCAACAAGAAGCTTCCCTTGAGGTTAGCCAAATACTATATATGTATTTAGGGTATGACCCCCAGAATCGAGTGTAACTTGACCCCCCTCTAAGTGAATACGTATTTGAGACTCCCTCGAGTCTGGCTTTCCCCTGAAGTGAGTACTAGCTCAACAACAAACAACAATATGTGTCATAAACTCCAAGTAGTGGTAACTGTGTGTCCCATACCATACGTTCTCACTGCCGGTGTACTACCCCCTAGTCAGCTCCACAATGGAAAATTTTAGAAACATCAAATCAACAGCTCCAATCAGACGAGTTTGGGATTAATTGGTTCAGTATACTATCATGCCCCCATATCATAGGGTTTACAATACCATTTAATCTCTATTACGCTGTGACGACCCCAAACCCCGTACTGACGGTGGCAAGGGTAATCTTTGGAATATAACACATAAACAGATAATAGCAGAACAGAAATAAATAAATACACCAGATAATGTACAAATAATACTTTGGATAAACATAATCATCAGAGTTACGCAATATACAGGATCATACTTAGTACAAATACAGTTTAGCTATACATAAATGTTTATAGCGGAAAACAAACAAAATGTGTACAATAGGAGCTGAACAACATAAAAAGAGAAATGATAGAATCCATCTTCAGCTCCAGCTATCCATAAAGAGCCTGCTAAAACCTGAATATAAGGCTGCCCATGTAGAAAGAGGGGCACCCGAGTTTGCAAGTGAAATAAACTACGAGTCAGTCATGGGACTGGTATGAGAAATCTACTTAACACATTATATAATTTGGCTAATCACAGGACCACGCCACTTTCGCGGAACGAGTTTACTCCATTGGATTGTCAGTGCTTTAAAACAAGTAATTCTTTTAAACATCGCAATGCTTTTTATAAAAATGAAGTCAATATAAGAATCAGTTCCCATCACACAATGCAACGCAAACCGGAAGATAGAGTTTTACCTTATAATGGCCAAAATATGCTTGATACGAATAAAACACAAGAAATTGATATTATTACTAGTGTTTACATGTTTCAAAAACAATTTCGAATCATAAATATCAATCATAGACGGCATGGGTACCATATATCATGTCGCCATATATATATATATATATATATATATATATATATATATATATATACACAATCAAAACCGCACAGTCACATTTTTGGAAATTGGATTTCCGTCATGAACCAAGGCAAAAGATAGTCCTTACCGAATTCGAGATTCTCTAGCCCGAGCCTCAGGATCAGAACGCATCAACCCTTTGGATCGTCAGGGCCGGTCCACTGATGTGGATTATTATGCCTGAACACTACGTTTCCCCACCCTTTGGGGCGTAAATGAGCCAACGAATGACTCCATCGGTCCCGGATCGACCGATATAACCGAGGCGCCTCGCAACAGCAACAACCACATAGGTGAAAATAATATAAATGTCAGCCAGTTCAAGCACCGACACCGCCTCTAACTAGAAAGAAACGCATGTCCTCCCTGAGGTCCTCTCCCGTTTCTGGTTCATACCGGGGGTGTGAGGCTCGCGAATTCACGTTATACACAAAGCTACGCCACACAGGCGATGCTTTGATCATCACCACAAGGCTTTGCTTTTCAATAGTAGCCTTGATCACTGCATCTTAGCATGCCACACAGACAATTCACACCATGCAACTGATGGCTATCAATCACACAGAATGAATTCCAATGTCAGACACACAGTCCATTTACAAGTCCGTTCTAGGTCTGAACGAAACCGGAGGCACTATATACCTCGCATACCCATCAATCTCCACGTACGTCTGGACGATCACCACTCATTATCCATATTTCGGGATGCCTCCCAATCAGGACATCAGTTACCATCCAAACGAGGTGAAGATCTCTGGTCTTCGACCACTGTCCTCACCTTCGATTCCTTATCGTCGATTCAGTTATTCAGAATGGGATAAACCCGGTCTTTCTGAGCAACTCGCGTATATAATTAACAAGTGCTACCCAAACACAACATACGCTTCATTCCAATTCATTATTCACTAACCATAAATTAGTAAGAGAACGATTTCCCAAATATTAACCCCGAAGGCCGAAACCAACATCAGATCAAAACCCAGGAAACCATCCGACTTAGCTAACCTCCAGTTAGTTTATAAATTTCACATTCAACCATCAAATATTTAATAAACCGGGTAAATTCGGTTTATTTCCATTCCATATCATTTATAATATTTTATAATGATTTATTGCTTTATTTATTTATAGCCAATTCAATCAAACGACGCTTCGGGCCATAACGCGGCCGTGGCGCTGTTTTTCTTCAGATTTGATTTACACATATCTGAAAATCTAACCGTTGGATCTTCGCAAATTTTATATCATTAGAAATATCTTTTCAAAACGAATCCAAAGGTTCCAGTTTTGGGAAAATCCGACGGTCGGATCTCCTGGTACACTCGTTTGAAGTTTCGATCTCAAAATACGAACTGCAACGTCGTTATTCGATTTAATATAATTATATATATATATATAAAAATATAATCGATTCTGGCACTGTTTTTCTTCAGATTTGAATTAAACATTCCAGACAATCCAACGTTGGATCTTCACAAAGTCGGTGTCGTTGGAAAGATATTTCCAATGCGAACCCAACGGTTTCAGTTTCGGGAAAATCCGATGGTCGGATCTCCCGCACTAATCGTTTGAAATCACGGTTTCAAAACACGAACTGCAGCTTCGTTATTCGATATATTTCAATTATATATATATATATATATATATATAATCGATTCTTCGATTTCAAAACTATATTCTTTTCATACATTTGATAAAAATGATATTTTTATCCACCCAACATTTACTTCAACACTTCACCATTTTTAACAATTCATGTATATAATAAAAATGTGATTTTTATTGCAATACAATTTGTTTCAAAGCACGACTATTTTATATAGTTCATATAGGTGATAAAAATTAGATTTTTATTATAAAACAATTTATTTTAAAACACGACTATTTTATGTAGTTCATATAGGTGATAAAAATAGGATTTTTATTATAAAACAATTTATTTCAAACCCGAATACCATTCAACACATGAATTTCTATTCAACGAATGAATTTCTATTCAACACACGAATATAGTTTCAACACATGAAAATAATTCTAACACATGAATATTATTCAAAATTTCGGCAGCATAACGGCAGGGTAGTTAAAACCGGGGCCGTCCCTAGTACGACTCCTCGCTCTACCTTAAAGCCTCGCAGCTTTTGACAATGGGGATTTCATGCATCTAGTTCGCACGCAGGCGGCATGTATATTTTTCATTTCCACAAACTAATCCTATGTGGTTTCAACCAAATAATTCTCAACCACAAACGGGTATTTTTCAACCACAATCAATCAATTTCAACCACAAACAATTCTAATCAACCATTCGCTGTCAACCAATTTTCACACCAATCACAACCAATAAATATCGTCCATGGTTTGTGGATGAGGGGCGTATATATATATATTTATATAAGTATATCACTTCCATTTCAACATATATATATATATATATATAATTTTTACAACGCATATATAACTTATACATCAAACGTACAACTTATACAACGCTTATACATGAGGTGTACAACGCTTATATAACTCATACATCGACTATATAATTTATACATCACCGTTTTCCATATCGTTTATAGTTTAGAAATCTCACATTGGGTTCCACTCCACCAAAAATAGCAGAAGGCTCAGAAAAATATGCGGTCTCTTCTAGAATGTAGAAGACGTCCACACGAGTCCACTGTCTCTTGTTTTACTGAATTTCGTCAACATAGCAAAAATATATGATTTTTACAGGGAAATCAAAAACCGTAGCGCTTTAAACTGCTATAATATAGTCTTATATAAAATAGCCGTATACCTTTCTGAAATGTTCAAAACTAGGTTTTGATTTTTCTTTGAATCCGCGCAACAATACGTCGATCGGCCTTCGCCATGTGAAAGAGGGGATAGAGGCGCACTTGTGCACGGGGGCCCACTCGGTGGTCGGATCTGACGGCGGCGGCGAGATGAAGTTCGAAACTTTCGAACCCGAATTCTCCCCCAATTCTGAACGATAAAATTCAAACCCTATATGGATTTGAAGATCTCGAGAAGCTCTACAAATTTCCCAACTGGAGTGTTTGATTTTGATGCGCGGATTGATCAGAAAATGAATGGGAAGGATGGGAGCTTTAGTCGTCGTCGATCGGGGGTGCGGGGAGAGAGAAGAGCTGATGTGGACAAATGATATTTTTTTTTATTTATAAATTTTAAATTCTTAAAAATACCACTTGTCACACACGAACACCAATCCAAACCCAACGACTGTCGCCCCTTGCTAAATACCACCATTCCGAACACAACGGGATATGTTTTGTAGGCCCATTCGACTGTTTCAGTCAGTTTTCCTTCAATTTAAAATATATAACATTCAATATTCAATTTGAACGTACATTTCAATTTGCCAGGGCCACAAACTGATTCGAAAAATTCCAGAAAAATAAATCTAGCTATGTTTTGACGATATGGTCCCAACAAAACTAGTTTCGTCGGATTCTGAGACCGTTTGAAAAATGACCCATTTCTGGTCGATCCAATTTAATTGTAATTGACCAAAACACGTTTTCCTTTGCCACGCTCACATATTAACTTCAAAAATTATGAAATTTGAAACCTAGGAATAATTTAATATCCCGGATCCAACAAAAGTGGTTTCGTCGAATTCCGAGGTCGTTCGCAAAATAGCCATTTTCACGGGCTATATAAACTCTATAGCGACCTTTTTGAAAATTCCTTTAGCCATAACTTTTGCTTCCCGCTATGAAACTTCGATTTCTCAGATTCGTTAGAAAGATATTCACTAACAGATTTAAATATTTTTGGTTTCACTAAAATCCATTTTGTTTTGCACCTAGTATAGTCAGTCAAAGTTTGAAATGAAAATTTGAAACTACCGCGCGATTTCAGGCCTTGTTTATAATTAGAAATAATTATATTCCTTTTCAAATGTCGATTCAAACCTAGTTTTCGTCGTTATTATTTAAAATACTTATTTTAAATATTTAAAATCCACCAAAATAGCCAAATTAAAAATTTTAAATTGGTTCAGATTTTCTGGGTCGTTACATACGCCCTCTCGAAGGATGCATAAATATGTGAGTTTATATATTGAAATATATATGGCTATATAAAAACAAGTTTATAAAACAATTTCGAAACCAATTGGTTATATTCTTTGAGAACTCTTATAATTTAAAAATATAGTTGTACTAATTCTTTGAGACAATTCACATTGATAACCGAAAAAAGGAAATTATTTCATCACAAAGCTATAGAAAAAGCGATATATATATACACATATATATATACACACACATAGATAGAGAAACTAGTTTAAAGTCGTGCATGTGTATGAAACACCATCGAAATCCATCATAAAATACAACAAATAAACCATAAAAAATCTCCATAAATCCGTTATTCAGATTGTCATGGTACGAATTTGGTTTTCCAAGATAAAGTTATAGCAAAACATAGAGGAATAACTGTGGTATCAATAGGAAGAGTAACTTAGGTAGGCAGAACCATACAGAACAAATACAGTAAGAAAGAAGTGTTCCTATGCAAAATACACTTGGTGGGTCTACCCATGTGTTGACCTTCGGGTCAACACTTCAAAGGTATGGGTTGAATCATGGGTCAACCCATCCCATATGATTTTCTGTAGGTCGAAATAACCCATGCATGCAATTTGGTGACAATTTTGATATAGTTATACTGATTGCAATGGCCTAAAAATTTGTGGGCACATAAAAGAAAACTCAACAATGAATAGAATCTAAAATGGTAAAATTTCATCAAAGCACGGAAAAGTTAGAGTAGCCTATAGTAGTACCTTGGTTGCTTTGTACAACATAAAGAAAATTTGCATAGAATTGCTACAGGATTCATCGTTCAAGCTCAAATTCAACATAAGCAAAAAAAAAAAAAAAGTTACCGTAACTAGAAAGTGTAAGTTAAAACTCACCTTGACCGCGAATTACAACAAGAATAGAACTGAATTGAAGCTACGAGTAGCTCTAAAGTTAGGAAGATGAAGCATTTCTACCTGTAAAATTAGCTATAGCAACATGTAAAGAGCATAATTTTGAAACACGGTTATTTTTCAACAAATAAGAGAAGGTGATCAAATAAATTCATGTTTTAGTATAGATTACCTACTCTAGAAGTTTGCTAGCAACTGAAATCAATAAGTTTGAAGATGTTTTGAGGCGTAGATTTGAAAAGCACTGGATTTTTTTATGTTTTGCTTTGTTTTACAAAATTTAGCAATGAGGAAGAAGGGTTTCTCCTAAGAAATTACGTATAGTAAACAATTCTCTAGATTTTTCCTTTCTTAATCACCCATTAGTGGCCCAAAACAAGGTAATTAAACCAAAAATTAACTAATTAGGCTAATTAATGTGCATTTAGGCCATATAACACATGTTTTAGCCAATTTTAACATAGTTAGTGCTATTTCTTCACAAAATAAACATATTTTTACATCATACAATAGATTTAAAATACATGACAACCACTTGCAAAACACTTTAAAGCAGGCTTATATTTACAAATTTACAACAAATTCTACTTTTTACACAAAGTATTAACATTTTATTTTAAAC
This sequence comes from Allium sativum, assembly GCA_030737875.1. Lineage (NCBI taxonomy): Eukaryota > Viridiplantae > Streptophyta > Magnoliopsida > Asparagales > Amaryllidaceae > Allium > Allium sativum. Next base: position 468,309,809 of record CM060913.1, on the reverse strand, counting down.
TAGTGCAAATTTATATAACATATGAATTAATGATCTCAATTACTCTATTTTAATAAACAAATCACCCGAAATTATACAAAATTCTTATTTTCTATATCTATTAATATTTTACAATTAAATTTACATTTATCTTGTATTCGTATATAAATTTATAAAAATTTACATTTATGATAACAAATACAATATTTACACTTAAATTCACAAATTATGCTTGTTTGAGCATAAACTATATGTACATATAATTTAAATAAAAACTTATCTAATATTGTACTCTTAAACCTCCATTTTCCATTATAAAAATTATCATTTCCATTATGCAAATTTGTGAAGTCAAAAATTTATTCCCAACATAAAATACTAGAAACAAACTTTGGCTTTAACCAAATTGATTCACCACGAACCCAAGCACTAAATTTTTCTCAGTTATCATCATTTTACACCAAAATCACATTTTCCATTATTTTAAACATAGTTACCAACAAGCCTCATAAAAATTGATTAAATACTTCTTTTCACCAAACAAATCCCAAAACTCAAATTTAAAATACCAACTTAATCATTTAGGTCAAATTACTAACTTAAACGACATATTTAACCTACATATTATGAGTTGCTAAAAATTAATGTTGTTAATCATCAAAAACTTGAGTTGTTACGTAATCAATCCTCATCGTTTCCGATTCAGACTAGGTCTTGTTCTATATAATTTTGCTCTGTAGTCCCATATTCTTTTACTAATATATTTCACTTATTGCCCAAACTTAAATGTCGGTTATTATTATTTCACTATTTTTTCGATATCTTCTTAATAAGCATATTCGTTTGGAATTTTCCATCGAATGTAATTCTTTCCTTCATTTTAAAACTCGTAGACCAATCTACTTCATCTCTTCATAGAGATAGATAAGGAGAATAATAATCTTGTATAGCTTATCTACCTAATATAAATGATCGTTCTCATGATAAAGTGAGGCATGCTTTATTTTAATAAGATTATATATTTGATGAATGTTGATTCCATAAATTAAAACATTCCTGAACCTTTTGTATGAAAACGATTTTTTTTCCTCCATTGGTCTTATGGAATATATATCAATTGGAAAACCTGAGTTAACATACCATAAAATTTATTTATATAATCATTTGGATCATCACTATCTTTAATAAATTAATCAATGATTATATGAAATTAATTTTCATTTTTGACATTTTAGAAAACACATACACTAAATCATGCATATCCGCACTAATTAATCCCAGCTGGCCCTAAGTTGCAAATGCACTAATTAATCAATGCATATATATTAATTAATAAATTAAACCATTTACAAGTAAAAAAATTACTGTTTTCAAGATTAGATGATAATGTTTATATTAGCATTCAATGGATATATATATTAAACAATCAATAGGGTATTTCAAACAAGTAGAATAACAATTTAATCCTAATTTAGCAGATCAAAATTAAATAGGGTTTAGAAATAAAACCTGATTCGAGATTCGAGATTGGTGAGTGTCGTAGAGCTATTGAGAGTGGAGAATGATAAAGTCGAAGGTGATTGGAGAGGCGTGCAGTCTGGCTGATGATGGGAACGCGGTGACGATACTACAAGAAAATACCCTATTGCAACTAGCTATTTGCAACAGGTGACCAATGACAGTTGAAGTAAATAATATTTAGCAACAGACCTATCAGAGCAGTTGCAATAGAGATTTAGCAATAGACCTTTTCTTTCTATTGCAAAAAGCATTTTTTAGCAAGTGTTTTTCCTTGTTGTTGCAAAAACGTACTTTTAGCAACCGCGCTTCCGTAATAGTTGCAAAAACATATTATTTGCAACTGCGCTTCTAAGCCAGTTGTGAGTATCTTTAGCAACTGTTTTTGCCACTTGCAATAATTGTTTTTTCAACAACTGGTAAAGCCAGATGCAAAAACATACTATTAAAACTAAGTATCAGGTTTTAATGATTAACTTTTAATAATTAATTTTAAATAGTAACTATTAAATGATTAACTACTAGTAATTATATAAGTAAGATTATTATTTAATAATTATTAATTAGTAATAAAATTTAAGTATTATAAAGCGATATTTATAATGGATAATTAAATAGTAATAATTAATAATTAACAAACAATAATAATTATTAGCATTTAAAAAATAATTTTATTAAATAATAATAAATTAATAATAAAAAACTAATGGATACTAATTCATAATTCATTTGAAATATGAATTAGCAACTACTTCTAATTAAACGTTAATAAATAAGTAGTTTTTTTAATGATTAACTTTTAAAAATTAGTTTTAAATAGTTATAATCATATAGTTAACTATCAGAAATTATATGACAATCAAGATTAATATTTAATAATATTAAATAATAATAGATTTTGATTATTACAAAGTGAACATTTTAATTAAATAAATAATAATAATAAAATAGTTATATAAGCAAATAATAATTAAATAATAATAATCACTAATAATACAAACTAATGGATAATAATTAATTAGTAATATGAAATAATATGCCAATTGTAATCAACCTATTTTTATAAACTATTTATTTTACCTATTTGTAATAGAGAAGCATAGTACCTTATTGTTTTTACTACTATAAATATTGTATAATCGACGATTATATTAAATAATTACTACTAAATAATAAACAACCAACTTTTCCTAATTATAATAAAATATTTAATGATTAACCAATAAATATAAATAAAATGACGTTTTGTCATAAATTTTTTGTCTTTCATGATTAGCGGTAAACACGGTTCTGTTTTTGTTTTTCCGCTTCCAAGCGTTGAAAATTTCGAGTTCTGTCACAAATTACCTACCTCTATGGCGTAAGGTATCAAAATGTTTATCGGACTCTAAATCAACAACACAAAATTAAGTCTCCATCGCTTGCTCCCATTCTCTCCTCCGACGCATCCATTCTTTAACTACCACTGTTGGAGAGTTTTTCCGCACAAAAATTATAACGACCCGCATTCTATGCATCGGAGGATTGTAGAATATTAATTTCATTTACATACGAAGTCGTATAGTCGTGTATCTTTGGGAAACAACTATTGGGGTCATTTCCCATGCTCAAGATTTTTGTCGAATTTTAAATGATCGTTTTAGCCCTTGCAAATCTTGTTTTGCCTATAACTTTTGACTAGAAATGAGTTTTGACCTGAAACCACTTCCATTGGATTCGGATGATGGATTACCTTTCCGTAGAGTGGTCACATTAATCAAACGGACTTACCATTTGGGAGATATGGCTGAAATAAAGTTTGGAAGGTGAAAAACAACATAATTGGGCTTAACCAGGTGGTTAGCAGCTAAGCCCATAACCCATTTAGGGATTAGGGTTATGGGAGGGCTGATAGGGTTTGGGGAATCAATTTTATTCATTTTTCTATTTGCATTTACCTTCCTCTAACCCTAGCAATGGCCCCTAACTCCAAAATCACCTTTTAATCACTTCCTAATCACTTATTAAGCAAAACTACACCAAATTAAGGCGAATTGACATCAAAATCGAGAGAGAGCTACTGGAATACATAGGAATTCGACCCAGATCAGTGGAGTTTTCAGATCTAAGGTTTTATTTATGGCTAAGGTGAGTGATTTGCATTGTTTTTCATTAATTACGAACAATTAGAGGTGATTAGTGATAATTAGCGAAATTATGGCTCAGAAAATATGGAAAATATGTAGAAATTCTTAAATATTATTTTAGGCCTCTGTTAGAAATTTGGATTAATTTGGACATATTTTGCTAATCATATAGTAAAACTTGATCAAGGGGATTAAGGGGAAAATCCTAGTTATAGGTATGTTTGATCCACATTAACATGTTAAATTGTTGTTTTGGTGTTTATGGTTGATCATACATGTTGCTATTACTATTTGGTATGACATATGATTGCATAGAAAAGTTAGAATGGTCGAAAATGTCGTTGTATGGCGTAAATAGCTTGCTGGAAGATTGCTGGAATTTGGTCAGACCCCCTTCACGACCCGCTCGTGACCATGGGATCGTGACCCAAAGCCCACGAGCCGACCCCTATCATGAAGCCCCCACCACGAGCCAGGCCACTCACCATGAGTGCACCCAAGTACCACGAACCGGACAACCCTTCACGAGTCGAGTCTTCATGAGTTGCGCACCACGATCGAAGACCACAAACCGGGAGGAAGATCACGACCCGAGTTCACCATCACGGCCAGAGATCATGAGTGGGTCCCACGAACCGAATATGGTCCATAAGCCGACAACGTGTCACGAATTGAAGCATCTACGAACCGCGAGCCGAGCTGAGGACTTGAGCATCGAACTGAGACATGATGAAGGGTATGAGCCGAACTGAATGGAAAATTGGACCACAAACTGAAGAAGACCAAAAACCCAAGATGCAAAGGTAGTCCAAATGAGAAGTTATTACTCAAAATCCAGATGGAAACCAACGTATTAACTTCATGAGTTGGGATTTGCTATAGGACGTGTGCAAAGGGGTTATCGATATTCATAACTTTGGTTCACCGTTGAGAAACAGATTATGGGCTATGGATCAGAGTAGTGGAGTCGTCAGGACTCCAAAGGGCAAAGTGATCGTAGCAGGGCTATGAGCCAGTGCAGTGGAGTCGTAATGACTCCAAAGGAGCCAAGTGGACATAGCGAAGGATTAGTGGCTGTGGATCAGTGCAATGGGGTCATTATGACTCCCAAGGGTAAAATGATCATAGCAAAGAATTGGGTGATTGAAGTGGTCGATATCGTATGCTTTACGCACTGAGTGAGTGACATGAGGATGGTTGCTATGTTTGATGTTTGCTATCACCATGTCATGCACACTCCCATATTATCCGTACACATTAGTTTTGTGTTACCTTAGAATACTATACATCCTGTTGTGCTAACTCTTTAGTTGCAGGTCCAGGTTCAGGTATGATAATTTATACTTGTTATTGTTTTATTGTGCTGCTATCACTCATACCAGACTTTTGACTGACCAAGAGTTTTATGTCTCTTCTTATTACTCTTGGTTTCCTTAAACGGGAAGACTAGTGACAAGTTATGTGGTATGCACGAGTAGTTGTCCGGAGACGAGCAGGAGGGTTCCACGTACTATCTACATGTATTCTCCCTGTGTTGTTGCTGGTCACTGCTTTGGGCATTTGTAGTGTACCTTTTCTATTTTGCCCTAGAGACAGTATTTTGAAGTTGTAATAATGATGATTTGGATCATAAGCTGTATTTTGGATTCCGCTGCTATGATGGTTTAGTTTTCAGCTTATGCATTGTCTTGCTTGATTTATGTCAAGTTATGTTATTACTATACTTTATTCCATGTGATGTGAGATATACTACAGGTTCTTTGATGATTCATAGTTCCAATTCCCTTTCTTTGATGACCGTTCCGTGCTGGTTGGACATCGGCACAGCGCATTCCGAGGGAAATGTCGGCTGGTGCAGGGCGGGCCGTCACACTTGGTATCAAAGCCTAGGTTGCGTAGTTAACCTAGGGGAAGATATCAGGGAGTATACTTATATGAGAGTGCATATTTGTGATATTTTGGTTTTCAAAAACTATATATATATATATACTATCAGTATATCCAAGGATGAAGTCTCACTACACTAGCACCACTAAGAAGACGGTTAATCGTTTTCTCTTTATAGATTGAACGATGAGCCGATATACGAGGAGTACAGGTTCAGGGGCCAATAATAGGAATGATCCTGATACGAGAATGATGTTTACTACCTTCATGAGAGAGATGCTTAGGGATGTTCAGGGGGCAGTTCCTAACGCTGCTAATGGTGGTGGTGCAGCGGTGCAGGCGCCTAGAGCCGACTTCGCCAAGCTCAGCAAGAATTACACTAGTCTTGGTAGGAAGCCGTTCCACAGAACGGAATCGTCTACAGAAGTTCAGGATTGGCTTGACAGCTGTGAGCGCATCTTCGAGGATTTGGGGATCGAGAATGCGATGAAGAGAAAGCTCGCATCGCATCAACTCAAGGATGGGCTATGAATTGGTGGAATGCTATTAAGGCAGCTACTCCCAAGGATCAAGTTACTTGGAATCAGTTTAAGACTCGTTTCAGTGATAAGTTTATCCCAACTGCTCAGAAGTTAGAATTATTTAGGAAATTTCTGGGGCTTAAGAAGAATGGTAGGGAAGTCTTAGAGTTTATTGCTGAATTTGATACCTTACCTAAGTATGGATTATCTCTTATCGATACTGCCGAGAAGAAGAACGAGAAGTTCATAACTGGTTAGATCATTAGTTGGGGGAAAGGCTTATAAACCATATTGATGAGACTTTTGAATCGATTGTTGGGAAAGCATTGAGATCAGAGAGCCTTTATCTTAAACCCAAGACCGAGGTCGTTGTTACATCTACAGTAGGGGCCAAAGCCGCAGGCAAGCGGTGGAGGCAAGAATAATTCTCAGAATAAAAGGAGACAGAATCAGACTAAGGATGGTCAAAAAAATAAAGACAGGAAAGATATTGAGTTCTATAGCTATGACAAGAAGGACCACTATGCCAAATATTGTAGAGCCAAGCCAGCGGACAAGAAGTGCTTCAATTATGGCAAGGTGGGACATCTAAAGGATTAATGTCCACAACCCCCTAAAGAGAAGCAGATTGTGAAAGCATATGCTATCAATGCTGTTCCTTCTTTGTCGAATGCCCCAACTATGGCGGTGAAAGGAAAAAAAGGTCGTAATTCAAGGTATGCTTTCTAGTTGTGATGTTCATGTTCTAGTATTGTTTGATACCAAGGCTTCCCATCCTTCGTATCTAGTGACCTGGTAGATAGGTTGGGACTGGGACCTGAGATTGTCAATAGACCTCTAGTAGTGACGTACCCGATTGGTGGTTCGACTAGCCTTAGTATGATTTGTCGTAATTTGGCCTTATCGAGTCATGGATGTATGTTTTCTTGTGATTGCTTTGTTTTGGGCTTCACTGGGTTTGGCATTATTTTGGGAGTCGATTGGCTCTAAAGGTATGGGGCGGTGGTGGACTGTGAGGGGTCTTCGGTGACCATTACAGTGGATGATATGCGGAAGGTACTGCTTGGTAGCCTACCTAGTAATGGGGGGACGACAAGTTTTCTAAATTCCCTCGACATCCCGCATGATGAGTTGTCAGATGTGCCTATTGCTGGCGAGTATCCGGACATCTTCGGGGAAGTGACCAGACTTCCGCCACACCGAGAGATCGAGTTTCTTATTGATTTAGTGAAATATGCCAGACCTATAGTAATTCCACTTCGTCGTACGGTGCCAGGAGAGTAGCGAGAGCTCGAGGTGTAAATAAGAGATCTTTGAAGAAGGGATTTATCAGGAGAAGTGTTTACGAGTGGGGAGCACCAGTTGTGTTTTCCACCAAGGAAGATGGTTCCATTCGCTTTTGTGTGGACTATCGCGAGTTGAACAAGGTGACGAGGAAGAATAAGTATCCTCTTCCGCGGATAGATGATTTTTTTGATCAGTTACATGAAGCTAGAGTGTTCTCCCAGTTGGATTTCACGGCAGGATTTCATCCGCTCCGGGAAGCAGATGAGAGTATTCCAAAAACGGCTTTTCGGATGCCTTCTGGATTCTATGAGTGGTTGATCACGCCATTCGGGTTGACCAATTCACCAACATATTTTGCGGATCTCATAAATATGGTATTTAGGGATCAATTAAATAAGTTTGTTCTTGTGTTCGTGAACTATATCTTGGTTTACTCGAGGACAGAGGAAGAACACGAGGAACATTTGAGGACAGTAATGGAGGTCTTGAGAGAACACCAATTGAAAGAAAAATTTTCTAAGTGTCACTTCTGGAGGAGGGAAGTGAGATTCTTGGGCCATGTTGTTTCAGAGAACGGTATCGCCGTGGATCCTGCGAAAGTGGCTACGGTACAAGATTGGTCTATGCTTAAAAATGCAATGAACGTGAGAAGTTTCTAGGGGTTGGCCGGATATTATTGTAAGTTTATTCAAGACTTCTCCAAAATAGCAGCACCGTTAACTCAGTTGACCAAGAAGAATCAAGCTTTCGTCTGGGACGTAAGGTGCGAGGATGCATTTAAGAGTCTAAAAGAAAAGTTAACGTGCACACCAGTGTTAGTTATTCCTAAAGGGAACGAAGAGATGACGGTATACACGGATGCCTATGGTACTAGACTAGGTGTTGTGTTGATGCAAGGAGGTAGGGTTGTAGCTTATGCTAGTCGGCAACTGAAACCGCATGAGAAAAGATGTCCTACCCATGATTCGGAATTGGCAGCGATCGTGTTCGCATTAAAGATATGGAGACATTACCTCTTGAGAGAAAGATTAGGGTTGTTTACCTACCAAAAGTCATTAAAGTATCTTTTCTCTCAAAAGGATTTAAATCTTCATCAGCAGATATGGTTAGAATTCTTGGCTTCATATGATTTCAATATCGCATACACACCCGGGAAGGGAAATGCAGTAGGTGATGCTTTGAATAAGGGACATGCTAGCTTGGGGGCTATGTTTCTGGAATGGAAGCAACTAGAGTATATCGTAGGATATGATTTCATACCTAAGTGTGAATTAGATCCAGAGATGTTAGTAAGTTTGACGATCAGACCCACTTTGATTGATCGGATCGGCTCCAGCCAGAGGGACGATCCTCCTAATCTATTGGAAATCATCTCCAAAGTAGAGATGAGTACATATAGTGAGGAGATGAATACGTATGGACTTGATCAAGAAGGAAGGCATCAAAAGAATGGTAGACTGGTTGTACCCAACGTAAATGGATTGAGAGATGAAGTACTTAAAAAGTGTCATCACTCGAAACTGACCATACATCCTGGTGGTAACAAAATGTATTGAGACATGAAGCAGACCTACTACTGGGAAGGGATGAAGAGAGACGTTGGAAAGCTTATATCCAAGTGCATGAATTGCCAACTAGTTAAAGCCAAGCAAGAGAAGCCTAGTGGTTTGTTACAACCATTAGAAATTCCCGAATGCAAATGGGAACAAGTCTCAATGGATTTCATCGACGGTTTGCTAAGGAATAGATCAGGTCATGATAGTATTTGGGTGATTGTGGATCGACTGGCCAAAAGTGCAAGGTTTATACCGGTCAAGTCAAATAGAATGACAACTAAGTTAGTAGAACTGTATATGAAATGGATAGTAAGATTTCGTGGAGTACCTAAAGGCATTGTAAGTGTTCGAGATCCATTATTCACTAGTGGGTTTTGGAAGAGCTTACAAGAGGCTTTAGGATCAGAATTACGTCTCAGTACCACATATCATCCTCAAACCGACGGTCAAGGTGAATGGTGTATTAGAGGATCTCTTGAGGGCTTGTATATTGGATTTTGGTGGATCATGGGATGACCATTTGCATTTGGTTGAGTTCGCATATAATAATAGTTATCGGTCCAGTATTGGTATGGCTCCATTTGAAGCTTTGTATGGAAGACCGTGCAACTCACCATCATGTTGGTTGGAAACCGGTGAGAAATTTGTGCTTGGGACATATGTAATAAGATAAACTTCAGAAAAGATCAAGGTTATTCAAAGCAAATGAAGGCTGCCCAAGATAGGCAGAAAAGTTATGCTGATAAAAGTCGAAGAGATTTGAAATTCTACGTTAGCGACTTGGTAATCGTCAAGATTTCTCCGTTGAAGAGTGTAATTCGATTCAGTAGAAGAGGAAAATTGGGACCAAGGTTTGCTGGTCCATTCCTAGTTTTTGAGCAAGTTGGGAATTTGGCATATAAAGTTGGATTACCTGACAAGATGGCAGGAGTTCACAACGTATTTCATGTTTCCTAGTTAAGGAAGTTTGTGCACGACTCTGATATGACTATTTCACCGGATCAGTTGGATGATATCGAGGTAGAACCCCAAATGGTTGGGAATCGCAGACCAATTCGTATTGTCGAGCACGATACGAAGCAACTTCGAAGGAAAACGGTGAAACTAGTCAAGGTCTAGTGGGGCGATAATGAGAATGAATGTATTTGGGAAACAAAGGAGAACATAAGGAAATCGCATCCATAACTCTTTTCCTGGTAAGGTTTTAAATAACAATATATAGTTATTCCCTTGTTAGTAAAATGCATGCTAGGTTAGGCTTCTGACGTTATTATGTATGTTTGACTGTTTGTAAATGGTTGATAGGCATGCGGGCCACCTTTGTATGTTTTGGTTAAGGAATTTCAGGGGCGAAATTTCTTAAGGGGGGAGAGTGTAACAACCCGCATTCTACGCATCGGAGGATCGTAGAATATTTATTTCATTCACATACGAAGTCGTATGGTCGTGTAACATTGGTAAATGAGACTATTGGGGTCATTTCCCATGTTCATGATTTTTGCCGAATTTTAAATGATGGTTTTACCACTGGAGAATCTTGTTTTGCCTATAACTTTTGACTAGTAAGAAGATTTGACATGAAAACACTTCCATTGGATTCGGATGATGGTTTACCTTTTCGTAGAGTGGTCACATTAATCAAACGGACTTACCGTTTCAGAGATATGGCTGAAATAAAGTTTGGAAGGTGAAAAACTACATAATTGGGCTTAACCGGGTGATTAACAGCTAAGCCCACAACCCATTTCGGGATTAGAGTTATGGGAGGGCTGATAGCGTTTGGAAAACCAGTTTTATTCATTTTTCAAGCCACCATTTACCTTCCTTTAATCCTACCAATGGCCTCTAACTCCCAAATCACCTTTTAATCACTTCCTAATCACATATTAAGCAAAACTACACTAAATTAAGGCGGATTGGCATCAAAATCGAGATAGAGCTGCTGTAACACATACAGATTCAACCCAGATTAGTGGATTTTTTTAGACCTAAGGTTTTATTTATGGCTAAGGTGAGTGATTTGCATTGTTTTTCACTAATTACAGATAATTAGAGGTGATTAGTGATAATTAGCGAAATTATGACTCAGAAAATATGGAAAAATATGTAGAAATTCTTAAATATAATTTTAGGCCTCTGTTAGAAATTTGGGTTAATTTAGACATATTTTGCTAATTATATAGTTAAAACATGATTAAGGGGATTAAGGAGAAAATCATGGTTTTGAGTATATTTGATCCACATTAACATGTTAAATTATTGTTTTGGTGTTTATGGTTGATTATACATGTTGCTATTATTGTTTGGTATGTTTTGTGATTGCATAGAAAAGTTAGAATGGTCGAAAACGCTTTCGTATGGTGTAAATATCTTGCTGGAATGTTGTAGGAAATTGGTCAGGCCTCCCTTCATGACCCGCTCGTGACCTAGAGCCCACGAGCAGACCCCGATCGTGAAGCCCCCACCACGAGCCAAGCCACTCGCCACGAGTGCACCCAAGTACCACGAACCAGACCACCCTTCACAAGTCGAGTCTTCATGAGTTGCACACAACGATAAAAGACCACAGACCAGGAGGAAGATCACGACCTGACTTCACCATCACGACCAGGGATCATGTGTAACAACCCAGATTCCGACGGACCGATTTTTTTTCAAAAATCCAATCCACCGAAACCCGAGTTGGTTGCTCTGGTATCCTGCAGAAAAAGACAAAGAAAAGAGATATGTCAGAGTTCGGAAAACACCTCACAGCGGAAGGAGTAAGATATAATATATTTAAAACATAGCTTTACTTATCACAATACCGCTAAATCAGTATTCCCAAAGCTATAAGTCTCTGCCTAACATGCGAATGTTATGAGGAGGGGGTCAGAACAAAAGTTCTGTGTGAATGAATTTAAGCTACACTTCTTGAATAATCCTACATATGCCATTCAATTTCATTTTCTTATTTGTTAGGTTATACGTGTTATTAGCACTCAAAGCCTGCACACAGGTCGCACCCATCTACTCCCTAGTAGATTAACCTAATATAATGTATATGTAACTACCCCCACACTGAGGTACACCCCATGGTACCCCACTTACATGGTCACCACTGTATCATCACAGTGATATACGTAGTCCCCCGTCCTATGTCGTAGTAACATACATTCCTCTTATGTATAATACAAGACTACACCCGCATAGGATTACTATAATTACATTATGTAAACATAACGACCGCCATTATCGAATAATGCCCTCTTGTCTACAATACATCACCCAGAGCATACATGGTTGTACCTAGACTTTCCCACGTACGAATCGCCAAGCGTATTCGATGCCTAACCCGCACACCCATCGTGTGTGCATGCCCGAGTTCCGTGGCAGGGCTACACAAGAAACACGGAACTCAGTCGCGAGCTTTCCTCATATCTGTGTAAGGCCCGCCTTTAAGAGCCTTTAGCACAAATATCCCTAGGGTCTGTTTTCCATGGTGGCTATGACCCCACCTCGGCCCCTCCCTTAACTAATGAAGACTACAAGAGCTAAGCGACAAGCCCCTAAACAAACAATCTAAATATCCATGCAACGTCTCCCCTCAACCACTGTCCTACCATAGTGAATGGTTAATGGTATCTTGGGTCTAGCTCTAGTCTTCCCGCATCCTACTAGCTCTGGTGACAGGCACTCGACGACCTACTATCCTTGTTGGTCCTGACCCTCCACCTCCGTTGAGGCAGCCGCCGAATCACCTTTTCCGTCGCCTCGTACAACATTATGGCTGTCAAGTTATTCTTGCAGTCAAGGCCCACCCACCTAGTAGTTACGCGTAGACCCAACCTCTATAGGCACAGCCTGAAACATCTGCCACCACACAGAAGACAACTAGGAGCACCTTTAACATCTCAGGAAGCTGCATGCTTCCCATTCCAATCCGTTGGAGCCGCCAAAATAACGAACGTGTGCTCTCTTCGTGCCTTATGACACTGTGATGATCTACCTCGTTGGGTTATTCATCCTACAACATACGGACTGCTTCAAGTGCCTTAGTTTGATATGTCATTAGGCCCTAAGTCTAACCATTTATTTTGCGCTTGTGCCACCTCGTCAACTTTCTCATTTAACTTGGTTATTCACATTAGCCTTCTTTTTTTCATATTTACCAAGTTACCCTTACTTATTAATTCAATTTATACTTAACCCACTTAAGTCCATTAATAAGCCCACATCATGTTAATTTCCAATTTCATAAATTATTCTATTTTAGGGTTACAACAACATGTTATACTTAATTCATATTTAAGTATGCCTTATCCCACATATATACTGATTAGGAGAATAATCCCCTAAACATCAGCCCCGAAGTCCGAAATCAACATCAGACTGGCACCCAGAGAATTACTCAACCCAACCAACATATATGATTCTAATTTACTTCATTTCCATTCATATAACTTATATCATATTAAATTTCACATTTCTCCTTTCCAAACCACTTAATTTAAGTATATCTTTACATATAAGTTATCTTATCTTCCTTATCGTTTCCTATAACCTATCTTGTCCCATAAGTTATAAAATTTCCACCTATTATCCTTTCTTGCCTTATTCAAGTTTATTCATAATAGGTTATTTATCATTCCCCATTTCTTGTCATTAATTTTAGATTTGACTTAACCCTTTCGCTTGCTTAACCCGTTACTTAAACTTTACCCAATTCAATTAATTTATAATACCGTTGCGGGTCCCATTTTGTTAAGCATATCTATTTTTTTTTCAAATGTCACCCGTGTCCCACTTTACCCCCTTTATTATAGTTTCCATGTGTTACACATGTCTTACTATGGTTAAGTCTACCTTAGTCATGTTTTACATCACATGTCTTACAACAGTTAAGTCCACATTAGTCATGCTTTACATGTCATTTATATCATCCACTTAACCCTCTAACCATACCCATGTCACCCACATGTCTTATTATGGTTAGTGTTTCTTAATTTATTTATTACGCTGTAATGATGTATGACCTCTCACATTAGACGTCCGCTTATGGTTGCTGGATTTGCCGGGTGGTTCCAGGCAGGCTTACACCACAAACGCGCCTAACCTCATGTCATAAACCGTTACGCCTCTAATTCTTGTCGTTGACCTCTCACATTAGACATCCGCTTGTGGTTGCTGGATTTGCCGGGCGGTTCCGGGCAGTTTTACACCACAAACGCGCCTAACCTAGTGTCATAGGCGTTCATTAACAATCGTATTTCACCCAAATCCCAAATTCATGCCATGCATTCCAAATTCAACTTAATTACAATTCATTTTTCTATGCCTATTTCCAATTTATCATTAACTACACCAATTACATAATAGTTAGCCAAATTTCATATTGCCCAAATAATCCAATTATAGCCAAATTCACCAATTCCATGTTATTCATACCCAAACATGCCAATTTCCAATATCCAATTATACCCAATTTCATATAATCAGTATTTTCCCAATATATATTTATATATATATTCCAACATTCCCACGTTCATACATATAATCTAATTCACCCTCTAGGCTCATTTTTCAAGTCACAAATAAGTTTTACCAATCCATGCTTTCCAATTACATGTTGTTAATATTAAGTTTATACCAATTCCATATCAAATCTCAATTATGACAATTTGCATAAATCCAACATTACAGTACAATTATGCCCATAATTCTATACAAAACCTTCCATTCCCAATATTACGCTCAAATGAACCCCTTTTCCTTTCTTTTTTTTAAATTTCTCGTTCCCCTTTTAAATGCATGAATCCATGATAGATGTAGGCTCGAGATAGCCTAGTTATGAAAATAAAGAGGGAAAGGATAAAAAGAGAGAATTCAAACGCAGGCCTAAATAAAATAAATGATCTCATTGAATTATCATCATATTCATTATGGGGAACGGTAAACGATAGAGGCAATATTATACAACAAATATAGTTCAAATCCACTCACATTGACTGGATTGGGGAAATAAACGATTTGTTGTTGATGTAGAATGCTGATTAAATCTTCTTTTTTGATTATTGGTAAAGAGCTTGAATTGTTGATGAAGAATTCCTAATTTGATTTAGGTTTTAGAGGCGGCGGCTAAGAGAATTGAAAGTTCAGTAGCACGGAGGCGTCTTGAGGAATTGCTATGAATTAGGGTTTGGTCTTGCTATGTATTTATAGGTGTAGAGAGTGTTTTAGAGCCCTTAGATTGACCTGAAAGCAACCAGATTCGTACAACACACTAAAACACGTCACATGAACGGAACTGCCCAGATCGGGGGGGGGGGGGGGGAGGGGGTAGGTGGGCCTCCCTTGGGGTAGGTCGACCCTAGGGTCGACCTGCCTGGTTGATGGGCGGGAAATTTCTGGCCCAACTGCCTGGGTCGAATTTCGAACTGTTTTGAATTTTATTTGAACTTTCTAAACGCCATAACTCATCCATACGGAGTCCGATTTACGCAAACTTGGACTCTATTCCAAGCAGAATTCCGAGACGAACGCAATGGTGATGTTTGTTTTACTTAATTCCTAAAATTTAAATTAAGCATCCTTATTTTATTATCATTTCTATTACATACACTATTATTGAATTAATTTTTTTCCTTCTCTCCCATGTACTAATTAATTCTCATTGTACATCACCATTATGTTCCTATTTACGCATATATATATGCACATTTTTAATTATATTAAAAATGCGAGGTGTTACATTCTCCCACCCTTAAAGAATTTCATCCCCGAAATTCGATAAGAGTAAAATAAATAATTCCACGCAATATTCATGCATCAAGTGTGCATTCAATTGTTGCAAACATTGTGCACATGTGCAAAGTGTAATACATCATAGTAAAGCATGTATGCCTAATTGGTACTATGTAT
This sequence comes from Allium sativum, assembly GCA_030737875.1. NCBI lineage: Eukaryota > Viridiplantae > Streptophyta > Magnoliopsida > Asparagales > Amaryllidaceae > Allium > Allium sativum. The sequence continues at coordinate 468,294,035 of CM060913.1, read as the reverse complement.
ATGTATGAAAACTTTTAAAAACGCTTTCTCAAATCATGATGCTCACATCCTAAATATACTAACAGTTCTATATGAATGAAAAATTGTTTTTGAAAAATTCTAAAATATTTTTCGTCCAAATTTTTCCCACACCCTTATAAAATAAGAGTGTAGTTCATCCAATTGCCATGCCCAAAATCCTATCAATCACTTTTAAATTTCAAAATTTAGAAAAATCTAATTTTCCAAATTTTTAATCCTTATGCATTTAACGGAAAAACCTATATTTTCCCATTTTCTTTTAGCATTCTAGTTTAATTTATTTAATTTCTCATTTTTCTCTGCTTCATATTTATATGTTTTTTTATTTTACATGCCCAACAAATTATAATAGAAAATTTTCTAATTAAGCACTCGTAGATTACGTCAAAGCAAATTCTAGTACATTACTACAACTAGATAAAAGAGAGACAGTCATACACTACATAATAAGAAACTACCCTACTGATACAGCAATAGAGGTCAGGTCCCTATTGGAAGAAACTACGAATGAGATCCTCTATACCACCAATCTTACTATCCAGATGCTCCGTAAGTTGTCTAGCCCCCTCCCTGACCTTTAACTACAAGTCCTGTAGCCCAGCTCCTAACTGATCATAGGAGGTGACCATCTCCTGTAGCATCTGTTGTTGAGTCTATCCCAACTCAACCTGTGTTTGGAGCACCTCCTGCTGTTTCCTCAGGATGTCCTAGTGATCTCTAACTAACTGAGTTTGTTACTCAGGAACTGTTCTCAATTCCTCCCTCCAGTCCGACTCTCTGGAAATCCAAGGGTCCCACCCAGATGTACCGGAAGTACCTCATCCTGGAGCCTGGGAAGTCCAAGCACCACCCAAGCCTGCTCCGCCTGATATGGGTCTGATCCTGCCGGAGGTACATACTGGGGCTCTCCATCATGTTCGGGCTGATAGTCACCACCCTGTGGTTCCCGCACATGCTCCACCTGTATGTGTTCCTCCTCCTCCTCCTCATCTCCTCCATCATGCTCCATGGGCTGAGGCTCTAATAAATCATGTAGGTGTATATGCATCCTCGTCAGTACGACCAAATCTATAATACTGAAGGGACGAGAAGGAGGTGATATATAACCTTCCTCTCGCAGAGGAAAATTTCATGTAAAAACTACGGTCCATAAATTTCCGAAAGAAATATTTGACTACCTCGCCTCTCTAGTAGAGTCATAATACTGTAGGATAGTGCGAGCCCAATTTATCTGAATACCCCAAAAATAGCATACGTGGCTCGTTTAACGATTTGTGTTATCCTATCAAATCCACCATTCTATCCAACAATATTATACTGTAAAATCCGAATAACAAATCTAGCTAGCGGACGTAGATGGGTATAATCCTAAATCCTCTCGTACTCATCGTAGAAAACCCAACGCCATACAGCCAAATCAGTCATCTTAAGATCCCCTAACTTGTGGCCCGTACTATGGATATTCAACATTTCCCCAAACTGTATTTCATTGAAACTAATGATGGTTCTCTTTACATCCGAATTATATGTAATTAAACCCCATTGTCTACCCCAACTTCTAAATTAGCATCAAAAAGTCTTACTAACCTCTTGTAGCCCTTTCGTTTGTTTGTATTAACATCCAAAATTGCTATTAAACCCGCCTCCGCAAATAAACCCTCCAAAGTTGTTCCAACAAAATCTCCAAACTTAACCGAACGGCCTAACAACAACTTCAAACCTACGATTTTGACGTACGCCTCGACTATATTCTCTCTGAGTGTTGCACCAAGCGATTTCTTGAGGCGTAAGTTGGGGAAAAGAGACAAGAAGGGAAGGTTGGTCCGCCATGGCGAATTAAGCTTGAATTGAGAGGGGAAAGGTATAAATCTAGGTAGAGGAGACTTCCAGCTTCGATTTGGAGGTAATTTTGTGCGAAATAGTGGAGATTTAAAGTGGTGGGAGGTGAAAAACATGGTGGTGGAGGTGAGTTTCGTGCTCCCTGTAATGGAGCGCCTGGAATGATGGAATGGAGCTGAAGGCCTTCGGCCTTTTTTCTGCACTAGGCAGGTTGACACTAAGGTCGACCTCCCTATAGGAAGGTCGACATCTAGGTCGACCTCCCTATGGGTAGGTCGAAAAAAGTGTCGACCTATTTTTTTTTCCACTTATTTTTCGTTCTGCTTTTCTCCGTCTTCTTTCTTGATGGTTACTGGCGACTGTCTATTCTTCTTGAACATGTTCCAATTCCATGAAATAGAAACTTAAGCAGAACATGAAGTCTTAAATATCCATTTTTGTATACACTTTTTTGCTTTTTCTTAAAAGTTCAATTTTTTTCCTGATCTCCATTTTTAGTGTACGGGGGTAAAAATCTCATTTTCTTTTTCCGGATCTATTTCTCAAGCGGGCTCCTATACTAACCTAGACTTATATATTTATATATATATATATATATATAAAATATTTATATTTTTCTTAAAAAAATACAAATACGCTCACTCATAATTTTTCCCTAGGAAAACTAAACCTAGGCTTTGATACCAAATGTAACAACCCAGATTCCGACGAACCGAATTTTTTTCAAAAATCCAATCCACTAAAACCCGATTTGGTTGCTCTGGTATACTGCAGAAAAAGACAGAGAAAAGAATATGTCAGAGTTCGGAAAACACCTCACAGCAGAAGGAGTAAAATATAATATATTTAAAACATAGCTTTACCTTAATCACAATACTGCTAAATCAGTATTCCCAAAGCTATAAGTCTCTGTCTAACCTGCGAATGTTATGAGGAGGGGGTCAAAACATAATTTCTATGTGAATGAATTTAAACTACACTTCTTGAATAATCCTACATATACCTTAGACTACATTTTCTTATTTGTTAGGTTATACGCGTTATTAGCACTCAAAGCTTACACACACGTCGCACCCATCTACTCCCTAGTAGATTAAACTAATATAATGTATATGTAGCTACCCCCACACGGAGGTACACCCCATGGTACCCCACTTGCACGGTCTCCACCGTATCATCGCAGTGATATACGCAGTCCCCTATCCTATGTCATAGTAACATACATTCCTCTTATGTATAATAAAAGACTACACCCACATAGGATTACTATAATTATATTATGTAAACATAACGACTGCCATTATCAAATAATGCCCTCTAGTCTACGATACACCACCCAGATCAGACATGGTTGTACCTAGACTTTCCCACGTATGTATCGTCAAGCGTATTCGTTGCCTAACCTGCATACCCATCATGTGTGCGTGCTCGAGTTCCGTGGTAGGGCTACACAAGAAACACGGAACTCGGTCGGGAGCTTTCCTCATATCTGTGTAAGGCCCGCCTTTAAGAGCCTCTAGCACAAATATCCCTAGGGTCTGTTTTCCATGTTGGCTATGTCGGCCCCTCAATAAACTAATGAAGACTACGAGAGCTAAGCGACAAGCCCCTAAACAAACAATCTAAACATCTATGCGGCGTTTTCCCTCAACCACCGTCCCATGATAGTGAATGGTTAATGGTATCTTGGGTCTAGCTCTAGTCTTCGCGCATCCTACTGGCTGTGGTGACAGGCACTCGACGACCTACTATCCTTGTTGGTCCTGACTCTCCACCTCCGTTGAGATAGCCACTGAATCACCCTTTCCGTCACCTCGTACAGCATTCTGACTGCCAAGTTATTCTTGCAGTCAAGGCCCACCCACCTAGTAGTTACGCGCAGACCCAATCACTGCGGGCACAACCTGAAGCATCTGCCACCACATAGAGGACTACTAGGAGCACCTTTAATGTCTCAGGAAGCCACGTGCTTCCCCTTCCAGTCCGTTGGAGCCGCCAAAATAACGAACGTGTGCTCTCCTCATGCCTTATGACACCGTGATGATCTACCTCGTTGGGTTATTCATCCTACAATGTACGGACTGATTCAAGCGCCTTAGTTTGATATGTCATTAGGCCCTAAATCTAACCATTTATTTTGCGCTTGTGTCACCTCGTCAACTTTCTCATTTAACTTGGTTATTCACATTAGCCTTCTTTTTTTTCGTATTTACCAAGTTACCCTTACTTATTAATTCAATTTATACTTAACCCACTTAAGTCCATTAATAAGCCCACAACATGTTAATTTCCAATTTCATAAATTATTACCTTTTAGGGTTACAACAACATGTTATACTTAATTCATAGTTAAGTATGCCTTATTCCACATATATACCGATTAGGAGAATAATCCCCTAAACACCAGCCTTGAAGACCGAAATCAACATCAGACTGGCACCTAGAGAATTACTCAACCCAACCAACATATATGATTCTAATTTACTTCTTTTTCATTCATATAACTTATATCATTTTAAATTTCATATTTCACCTTCCCAAACCACTTAATTTAAGTATATCTTTACATATAAGTTATCTCATCTTCCTTATCGTTTCCTATAACCTATCTTGTCCAATAAGTTATAAAATTTTCCACCTATTATCCTTTATTGCCTTATTCAAGTTTATTCATAATAGGTTATTTATCATTCCCCATTTCTTGTCATTAATTTTAGATTTGACTTAACCCTTTCGCTTGCTTAACCCGTTACTTAAACTTTACCCAATTAAATTAATTTATAATACCGTTGCGGGTCCCATTTGGTTAAGCATATCTAAGTTTTTGTTTCACATGTCACCCGTGTCCCACTTAACCCCCTTTATTATAGTTTCCATGTCTTACACATGTCTTACTACGGTTAAGTCTACCTTAGTCATGTTTTACATCACATGTCTTACAATAGTTAAGTCCACATTAGTCATCCTTTACATGTCATTTATATCATCCACTTAACCCTCTAACCATACACATGTCGCCCACATGTATTATTATGGTTGGTGTTTCTTAATTTATTTATTACGCTGTAACAATGTATGACCTCTCACATTAGACGTCCGCTTATGGTTGCTGGATTTGCCGGGCGGTTCCGGGCAGTCTTACACCAAAAACGCGCCTAACCTCATGTCATTAACCGTTACGCCTCTAGTTCTTGCCGTTGACCTCTCACATTAGACGTCTGCTTGTGGTTGTTGGATTTGCCGGGCAGTTCCGGGCTTTCTTACACCACAAACGCGCCTAACCTCATGTCATAGGCGTTCATTAACAATTGTCTTTCACCCAAACCCCAAATTCATGTCATGTGTTCCAAATTCAACTTAATTACAATTCAATTTTCTATGCCTATTTCCAATTTATCATTAACTACACCAATTACATAATAGCTAGCCAAATTTCATATTACCTAAATTATCCAATTTTAGCCAAATTCACCAATTCCATGTTATTCATACCCAAACATGCCAATTTCCAATATCTAATTATTCCCAATTTCATATAATCAGTATTTTCCCAATATACATTTATATATATATATATATATATATCCCAACATTCCCACGTTCATATATATATAATCTAACTCACCCTCTAGGCTTATTTTTCAAGTCACAAATAAGTTTTACTAAGCCATGCTATCCAATTACATGTTGTTAATATTAAGTTTATACCAATTCTATATCAAATCACAATTTTGACAATTTGCATAAATCCAACATTACAGTATAATTATGCCCATAATTCTATACAAAACCTTCCATTCCCAATATTACGCTCTAATCAACCCTTTTTCCTTTTTTTTTTAATTTCTCGTTCCCCTTTTAAACGCATAAATCCATGATAGACGTAGGTTCAAGATAGCCTAGTTATGAAAATAAAGAGGGAAAGGATTAAAAGAGAGAATTCAAACGTAGGCATAAATGAAATAACTGATCTTATTGAATTATCATCATATTCATTATGGGGAATGGTAAACGATAGAGGCAATATTATACAACAAATATAGTTCAAATCCACTCACATTGACTGGTTTTGGGAAATAAACGATTTGTTGTTGATGTAGAACGCTGACTAAATCTTCTTTTTTGATTACTGGTGAAGAGCTTGAATTGTTGATGAAGAATTCCTAATTTGATTTAGGTTTTAGAGGCGGTGGCTAAGAGAATTGAAAGTTCAGTAGCACGGAGGCGTCTTGAGGAATTGTTATGAATTAGGGTTAGGTCTTGCTATGTATTTATTGGTGTTGAGAGTCTTTTAGAGCCCCTAGATTGACTTGGAAGCCACCAGATTCGTACAACACACTAAAACACGTCACAGGAACGGAACTGCCCAGATCGGGGGAGGGGGGTAGGTTGTCGACCTGCCTAGTTGATGTGTGGGGAATTTCCCGCCCAACTGCCTAGGTCGAATTTCGAACTGTTTTGAATTTTAGTTGAACTTTCTAAAGGCCATAACTCATCCATACGGAGTCCGATTTGCGCAAACTTGGACTCTGTTCCAAGCAGAATTCCGAGACGAACGCAATGGTGATGTCCGTTTTACGTAATTCCTGAAATTTAAATTAAGTATCCTTATTTTATTATCATTTCTATTACATACACTATTATTAAATTAATTTTTTCCTTCTCTTCCATGTACTAATTAATTCTCCTTGTACATCACCATTATTTTCCTATTTACGCATGTATATATTCTACGCATTTTTAATTATATTAAAAATGCGGGGTGTTACATCACGAGTGGGTCCCATGAACCAAATGTGGTCCATGAGCCGACCACATGTCACGAACTGGAGCATCCACGAACCGCGAGCCGAGCTGAGGAATTGAGCATCGAACTGAGACATGGCGAAGGGTATAAGCTGAACTGAATGGAAAACTTTACCACAAACTGAAGAAGTCCAAAAACCCGAGATGCAAAGGTAGTCCAAATGAGAAGTTTTTACTCAGGATCCAGATGGGAACCAATGTATTAACTTCATGAGTTGCGCTTTGCTGCGGGACGTGTGCAAAGAGGTTATCGATATCCATTACTTTTCACTATTGAGAAACAGATTATGGGCTATGGATTGGTGCAGTGGAGTCGTCAGGACTCCAGAGGGAAAAGTGATCGTAGCAGGGCTATGAGCTAGTGCAGTGGAGTCATCATGACTCCAAAAGGGGGCCAAGTGGACATAGCGAAGGATTAGTGGCTATGGATCAGCGTAATGCGGTCATTATGACTCCCAAGGGAAAAGTGAACGTAGCAAAGAATTGGGTGATCGAAGTGGTCGATATCGTATGCTTTACACACTGAGTGAGAGACGTGAGGATGGTTGCTATGTTTGATGTTTGCTATCACCATCTCATGCACACTCCCATATTATCTTTACACTTTATGTTAGTGTTACCTTAGAATACTGTACATCCTGCTGTGCTAACTCTTTGGTTGCAGGTCCAGGTTCAGGTATGATTATTTATACCTGTTGTTGTCTTATTGTGCTACTATCGCTCATACCAGACTTTTGTCTGACCCAAAGCTTTATGTCTCTTCTTATTACTCTGGGTGCCCTTAAACGGGCATACTAGAGACAGGTTAGGTGGTATGCACAAGTAGTTGTTCGGAGACGAGCAGGAGTCTTCCATGTACTATCTACATGTATTCTCCCTGTGTTGTTGCTAGTCACTGCTTGGAGCATTAGTAGTGTACCTTTTCTATTTTGCCTTAGAAACAGAAATTTGAAGTTGTAATAAGATGATTTGGATCATAAGCTGTATTTTGGATTCTGCTGCTATGATGGTTTTATTTTCGGCTTATGCACTGTCTATTGAGTCAAAGATTTCAATGATTATTTTGATTAATGACAAGAAGAAGCTTCATGATCGACAAAAAGAAGAATCGATGACAAAAAGAAGAATTGATGTTTTTTCATAGGTTAGAAGTTGGTTGTTTAGATTTATAAATGTTAAAATCTATCCTCAAATAATCATACTTCTCATTGCTTTTATAAATATTCATGAAAATTCTTTTCTGTAGCAAGTTGACAAAAACATGTCAACAGGTTATTTTTAACTTGTCAACAGGATTTCAAATGAAACCTGTCTACCTGTAAAAATTAACCTGTCAACCGCTTTTTAAAGGTAACGGTCAAAAACCTGTCTACCTGTACATTTTACCTGTCAAAGGCTTTTTGAATAACAAAGCATATCTTTGAAGAGTCATCTTCTTTCATGAAAGGTTGCATCCATTTCTCTTCATCAGGAGTCATCTCTTTTGATTGCAACTTTTCACTAATGATTATAACTTCTCAATCATTATAAATACATCATATTTCATTCATCCAAACCACCGAATTTCACTCTCTATTCTCTGATCTATCTTGCATTATTACTTGGCATTCAAAAAGCACTCAAAATCATTATATTATCGTTTGAATCTCCAAGCATATTTAATACACTTGTGATTCAATGATAATCCACTTTCGAATCTTTGCAAACATCAAATTACATTTGAGGATAAGATTATAGGAAGGGTGTACTCAATTATTGACTAATCAGTGTTGAAACAAGAACACATTCAGAAGCCAAAATTTTGTAATTGTTAAAGTCCTGTGTGGGTAAGCTTGTAGCCCGTGAAATCAAGTGGGTAAGCTTGTGGCCCGTAAATCAAGTAGTGTTGTATACACGTTCCTCCGGGTAAAGTGAGGTTGTTAGTGAAAATCCAGAGAGAGGTCTGGGACTGGACGTAGGACGGTGCTCCGAACCAGTATAAAAATCCCTGGTGTGATTTTTTCTTTTTACTGCATTTACTATATTTACTTATTTGTGAATAGTTATTACTTTATACTTGAATATTGTTTGTCATTTTACACGATCCTTGTGTGTATTATACTCGGCAAGTACACGCACACACTTTCAGTTGGTATCAGAGCCTGACGTTCTAGTGATCGTAACAACATCCTAGAACAAATGGCTATAAAGAAATCTAGTCAGGGAATTAGAAAATGGAAGAGCAACAAAGCAGAATCAGGAGAGCAAGGAAACTAGTGTCTCATGGCTAAAGTCAGATCACAATCGGTATGTACAGATTCATTATATAAAGATCTTTTGTTAGACCATGAAAAATTATTGAAACTCAATACAGTCGTTTTAGCTATGTCAAAAAATTACAAGCAAGAAAATTCCAAATTAAAAGAAGAAAACAATCATTTGGAAAAACAAGCCAAATGTTTTGAAAATACCTTAGAAGAGCTTGTTTCTCAAAAAGATTTCCTTCAAAAAGAAAATGAGCGACTAGAAGATAAAAACAATGTTCTTTTAAAGGAAATCGATCTTTTGCAAAATAGAAATATATCTTTAGAAGATTCTTTAAATAATTCTAGTTCTTTAATTTCGTCTCTTGAAAAAGAGAATGGAGCTTTAACTGAAAAGAATTTAGAATTATCTAAAGAATATGAGATTTTAAAGGTGAATAATAATATTTTGCAAAATGAAATTTCTGACTCAAAAGAAAGTTCTGAAAAATTACAATCTTCTTTAGATAATTCAAAATCTCAAGTTTTTGATCTCGAAAATGAGAATGAAACCTTAAAAAGGGAGAATTTTAAATTCAATAAGGAAATTGATATCGTAGAAACTACCAAAATGTCTTTTGAAAATACCAATCGCGACTTTGGAGTAAAATTTGAAAAATGTACAAATAAGTTCGCGAAATTTAATAAAGGTCAAAACGATTTAAATATGATTTTATCTAGATCTCGACCTTTACATGACAAAAGTGGTTTAGGGTATAATAAAACCAATCATAGAAATAGTACTAGATACGCTTTTATGTACAATAAGAATAGCACTGCTAGTACTAATACACATCCTAGATCCAATTATTATTCGAATACTTCTATGACATCTAGAAGTACGAATAGAAATATCAACAGAAACCACTTAAGTATTTGGGTTCCAGTAGATTGGAGAAACAGAGAAAAATACATTGATGATTATTTTGATTCAGTAGTTAATAATGAAAATTTTATCTTTAAAGGTTCCATTAAACCCTTTTGGGTATGGTTACCTTCTATTTAACTTCTGGACCCAATCAAAACAATTGGGTACCAAAGTATATACATCATATTATGTTTTTGCAGGTACACCACAACAAAGAGAAGACTATTTCGGTATCTCTATGGACGTATAATAAATAGTCTCGTATGCTCTTTGAAAACTATCTATGCTTGTTTTCTCTTACTTGTTCTCGATTACTGCTTTATCATGTTATATATTCTTTTTAAATCGATGACAAAGGGGGAGAAAAAGTATAGAATATATATGCATTATACACTAACATTTTGTTACAGGGAAACAAATGGTAAGTACTTTTACGTATGCACTAACAAAATGTTCAAGAGAAGCTTTATATTCAGGGGGAAATAAATATATGCAAGCATACATTCAGGGGGAGAAAATAAATAACTCTACAAGATTGCAAGAGGTTGTCATCAATCAAAAAAGGGGGAGAATGTCAGATCACAAGTTTTTGATTCATGACAAGGAAGAAGAGGAGATCAAAGGAAAAGTGATATAGGTTATGATTATCTATTTAATTGTGTCTTAGAGGTGTTATATATTGTTAAAATCTGTCCTCAAATATATAGCACATACAAATGCATTTACGAAAAGACACTTCGTGAAAAAACACTTCGGGAACAGACACTTCATGAAAAGACACTTTGCGAAAAGACACTTCGACACTTCGCGAAAAGACACTTCATGAAAAGACACTTCGCGAAAAGACACATCATGAAAAGACACATCGTGAAAAGACACTTCGTGAAAAGACACTTCATGAAAAGACATTTCGTGAAAAGACACTTCATCACTTCGCAAAAAAGCACTTCGCAAAAAGACACTTCATGAAAGGACATTTCATCACTTCACGAAAAGACACTTCGAAAAAACAATTCACGAAAAGACACTTCACGAAGAGACACTTCATATTTCCAACAGTCATATTTTACAATGGTCATATTTTACAACGGCCATATTTTCTAACGGTCATATTTTCTAACGGTCATATTTCCAACGTTCATAATTTACAACGGCCATATTTTCTAAAAGGCATCATATTTCATGAAGAGATTCCTTTTCATTTCTAAAAGGAAATGGGTGCATCTCTTTGATAAAACTCTTAGAAGTTAACAACTCTTCAACGGTTATATATACATCAAAGCATTTTTTCCATATCACCAAAAATCTTCTCATATTTTCTGATCTTAAACTCTATACATTCTTGCATACTAAAAAGCTCTCCATTATTCAAATTACTTGTTGAATCGTTGAAATTATTTCATATCTCTTGATTCAATTAGTAATATACTTCCTTCAATCTTCACATACACATTATATACTTGAGGATAAGATTATAGGAAGGGTGTACAAAACTGTTGACTATTCAGTGTTATTCAAGAACACAATCAGAAGTCAAACTCTTGTTCTTTGTTGAAGTCCTCGGTGTTGTAAGAGGCAAATTGTGAAGTCCTCGTGTTGATAGAGGCGTGAAATCCCATTCGGCTGCTCGGGTATTGTGAACCTGTTCCTCCGGGTGAAGTGAGGTAGTTGTTTAGTGAAAATCCAGAGAGAGGTCTGGGACTGGATGTAGGACGGTGCTCCGAACCAGTATAATAATCCCTGGTGTGATTTTTTTTATTTTTTACTACATTTACTATCATACAGTTCTGTGCTTGTTTATTACTTCATACTTGACTAGTGTTTGTCATATTACACGATCCTTGTGTGTATATTATACTTAGCACATACGCACTCGCACTTTCACTGTCTCGCCTGATTTATGTCAAGTTATGTTATTATTATATTTTATTCCATGCGCTGTGTGATATACTACAGGTTCTTTGATGATTCATAGTTCCAATTCCCTTTCTTTGATGACCGTTCCATGCTGGTTGACATCGGCATAACACATTTCGAGGGAAATGTCGGCTGGTGCGGGGGCGGGTCGTCACAAAAATCCTTAACCAACAATTTGTTTTCCATCCCAGTTTTATCCGCCTACAACTTCTTCATTGGACGATCCATTCCCGAATTGGAGCAATTGACCGCCGAAGGAGACAATCTTGCTTGCCGATTGCAATTTTGAGCATTGGTTATGTGTGGTGGAGACTCCTGATCCGAATTGGACCAAGGATCAACTTATTGAACATTATATTAAGATTCTCTCTAAGGAGGTATATGACGATCCCAAAACCCCGTGACACGGTGTTAAGGATAATCATTGGAATATAACACATTAATCATCATTAGCAGATCACGGATAATAGCATAAACAGAAAATAAAATAATTTACACACATATGACAGCGGAATCATATAGATATCATCATATCAGAGAAGCACAGTACAGGATACAACTTAGTGCATAATGATACATAATCAGTCACCATCGCCTGAGGCGGAATCATACATAAAGAGTACACAAAATAAATATCAGTCTACATCGCCAATGGCGGAATCATAATATAGATACAATAATGGCGGAGAAAATCCAAGTCAACACGGTGTAGTCAAGCCTCGCCATGAGCCAAAAGGTGCGTCAGAAACCTGTAACTAGGTTGCCCGTGTGAAAATGAGGGCACCCGAGTTTGCAAGGTGAAACAAACTACGAGTCAGTCATGGGACTGGTATGAGAAATCTACTTAACTTATTAACAACAATAATAAGGCAAATCAAAGGACCACGCCACTTTCGCGGAACGGGTTTACTCCAATGAGTGATAGTGCATGAAATAAAGTAAATGATTAAATCATCGCAATGCTTTTTATAAAATGAAGCCATTATAAGACTCAGGTCCCATCACACAATGCAACGCAAGCCAGAGGATAGAGTTTTACCTTATAATGGCCAAAAATGCTTCATACGTATAAAACAAAAGTGTTTGATATTATTACTAGTGCATATATGTTTCAAAAGCAAATTCAATCATAAATATCAAACCTAGGCGGCATGGGTACCATATATCATGTCGCCATACTAGTAATACAATCACATTCGCATATTTCGTATTGGAAATTGGATTCCTTCATGAGTCGAGGCAAGGGGCAAGCTCCTCTCCGTTTCGAGACACTCTAGCAAATGTCCCAGGACCCTACTATGATCCTTGGATCTTCAGGGCCGGTCCTCTCTTACTTTTGAGGATTAATTATTCCTGAACGCACGTTTCCCGGCCCTTACAGACCTATATCGAGGCGCCTCGCATTCCAACAACCACACAGGTGAAAAGTCTATATAATGTCAGGGCTGGTAGGTCACTAACACCACCTTAGCTAGAAAGAAACGTCGTGCTCTCTCTGTAGTCATTCTCCCGTTTTTGACTCATACCGAGGTGTGAGGCTCACGAATTCACGTTATACACAAAGCTATATCACACAGACCATGCTTTGATCATCAAGCTCAAGACTTTGCTTTGCAACAGAAGCCTTGATCATATGCCACTTAGGCGTGCCACACAGGCAATCCGCTCCATGCGACTGATTTCTATCAATATATAACCTCTGAGCTCCTCAGAGAAGGGCGTTAAGCAAGAGAATAAATTCTCTGCCGCCAAACAGATATATATTTAACAGAGATCAATCAGCACAGAACAAAATCCAATGTCAGACATACAGTCCATTTACAAGTCCGTTCTGGGTCTGAACGAAACCGGAGGCACCAATTCCTCGCATATCCGTACAATCAACAGTATGTTTGGACGGCTACTACTTATGTTCCTTCATGGTAGCTACTCCAATCACGTGCATCAGTAGCGCCCATCCATCCAATGTGAAGATCGTCGGTCTTCAACCGTCTTCGACTCTTCGACTTCTCAACGTCGATCGATTATTTGAAATGAGGTGAACTCGGCCTTTTCAAATAATCCACTTATATTTAGATTTTCAAATCAATTAATCACATGGTTGGACTATTCAACATTCACATTTCAGTTATTTAGTTATAGTTTTCATGTCAATTACATTCAACCATCACATATCAAGCAAACATATCGAAATTGGTTTATTTCCACTCTATATCGTCTATAGTATTTTATAACGATATATCGCCATTTTTATTTATTTTAAAACGGCCATATTTAATTAAACGACATTACAGGTCGTGTCGATGCACTGGCGCTGTTTTTCACTAAATTTGTTTTACACATATCTGAAAATCTAACCGTTGGATCTTCACAAAATTTATATCATTAGGAAGGTCATTTCAAAACGAATCCAACGGTTTCAGTTTCGGGAAAATCCGACGGTCGGATCTTCCACACTAGCCATTTGAAGTTACGATTTCAATTTACGAACTGCCGCGTCGTTATTAGATTTAATTTAATTATATTTATATATATATATAATCGTTTCTCGCACTGTTTTTCTTCAGATTTGAATTAAACATTCCAGACAATCCAACCGTCGGATCTTCACAAATTTGGTGCCGTTGGAAAGATATTTCCAAGGCGAACCCAACGGTTGCGGTTTCGGGAAAATCCAATGGTTGGATTTCTCGCACTAGTCATTTGAAATCACGGTTTCAAAACATGAACTGCACGGCCACGTTTCGTTTTAATTTTATTTATATTTATATATTTATATAAATATAGTTCATTCGAAAATTCCTATATCGTTTCCTCTTCAATTATTTCACTAACGCCTTTAAATTTTGGAAAATTTCGCCATAACCTCCTTTGTACGGGAGGGGCTGGGAAAATTCCCAAATAGCCACACGGGCGTCTCATGTCAAAAAGAAAAAGAAAAAGCCAAGCGGCTAGCCAACAGGCTCATAAAATCATCACCCAAACAAAACAGTAAATGTGTACCTATTTGTCGGGCAAAAAAATTTATTCCTCTTCTCTAGCCCCTTTGCTATAACCTGTTCAATAAATATGCATGTACATATATACAATTTTTATCACTTATCATTTTCCATTTAACTTCATATTCGGTTTACTTTGGTTTAAAAACACCATTCATTCTAATGTTGCATGCATATGCTAAAATCATATCATTAGCTAATTAATGTATATTTCAACTGATGCACATTTTATTTGAACAAGTGGCTATATTTAACACTTCACATTTCAAAGATGATAATTTCGGCGAATTAAAATAGATTTCAACACATGACTATTTTACTTAGTTTCTATGCATGTTAAAAATAATATTTCTTCACAAATATTTATTACAATGTCCGCATATCTCTAGCATATCACATATATGATAAAAATGATATTTTTATCATTTAAAATATTCATTCGACAAATGGTTGTTTTCAACACTTCATAGTTTCAATAAAAATGTAATTTTTATTGTTCGATCTTTTTATTCAACACATGAACTTTTCCACTACACACACTTCTCAACACATGAGCATTTCCACACATGGATATTTTATTTATGTTGTTCATATTAGAAAGATGGAATTTTTATTGTTGAAACTATTTATATATAAGGCGAATATTTTTCATACTTCATATATATTATAAAAAGGTGATTTTTATTGTTTATACACTTCATTCATTCACAAATGAATTTAATTTTCACACATCACTTTTCAACACATGAACATTTCCACACATGGATATTTTTCAACACATGACTTTAATTTCAACGCATGAAGATAATTTCAACATATGAAAATAATTCTAACACATAAAGATTATTCAAAATTTCGACAGCATAACGGCAGGGTAGTTAAAATCGGCACCGTCCCTAGTACGGCTCCTCGCTCTACCTTAAAACCTCGCGGTTTTTGACAATGGGGATTCATGCATCTAATTCGCACGCAGGCGGCATGTTTTATTTTTATTTCCACAAATATTTCCAATTCATTTCAATCACCAATGGGTATTTTTCAACCACAACCAAACAATATCAACCACAAACAATTATCCAACCATTCGTATTTTTCATCCAATATTTCACATCAATTCACAACGATAAATATCGTCCATGGTTTGTTGACGAGGGGAGTATACATACATATATATATATATATCGTTGCAATGATTCACTTGCATTTCAACACATATATCAATTATTCTATGCATGTATAATTCATACTTCGCTTATATAGCTTACACTACGCATGTACATGAGGTATACAGCACGTGTGTAATTTATATTTCGCTTATATAATTTATACACGACATTTTCCATTCAAATTATTTTAATTTAGATTTCTCACATTGGTTTGCGGAGTGCTAAAAATCGTAGATGACTCAGAAAAATCCGCGACTTCTTCTATGAGGTAGAGAGCTTCCTTGCGGTCCCGATGTTTCCTGTTTCATCGAATTTCGTCAACACACCAAAAAGATATGATTTTTCAAAGTGCAGACATAATAAAGGACTCACCTTTCACGATGGTTCGAAACTAGGTTTGAGGTTTTCGCGAAATCCGTGGCATGTGGGGACGATCGGGGAGTTGGACATGGAAGAGCTTCGAGGGGGGGTCCTGTCGGTGGTGGTTTGGTGGCGCTCGGCGGCAGATCGGAGCGGCGGCGGCGATGGGAAGTGGCCGACTTTCTGGCCTCGATTCAGGCGGAGGAGGCGTCGATGGAGGTCGTGGGTGGGTCGGATCTGACGAGGGGATGGAGACGCGTCGACGGAGGTAGGTGGCGTTGGCTGGAAGTGCCTGTAGCGGCGGCGGCGGAGGAGAGAAGGGAGGAACGGGTTTTCGCCGTTGGTTCGAGGGTTACGGTTTTTTTTTGTTTTTTTAATTATGAAAGAAAAATTCTGATTGGCCGATATATATATTATATTTTTAAATAGTGTTTTCTCCAACGAACTCCTTTTCAAGTCCAACAACTGTTGTCCCTAGCTAAATACCCCCATCCCGGACACAATGGGATATGTTTCGTTAGCCAATTCGACTGTTACAGTTAGTTATTTTTCAAATTAAAGTATAAAACATTTAATTTTTAACTTTGAACGTACATTTCAATTTGCCAGGGCCACAAACTGATTCGAAAAATTCCAGAAAAATAAATCTAGCCATGTTTTGACGCTACGGTCCCAACAAAACTAGTTTTGTCGAATTCTGAGATCGTTTGAAAAATGGCAATTTTCTGGTCGATCCAATTTAACAGAAATTGACCAAACACATTTTCTTTTGCCACGCTCACATACTAGCTTCAAAAATTATGAAATTTTAAACCTAGCAATAGTTTGACATCCCGGACCCAACAAAAGTGGTTTCGTCGAATTCCGAGGTCGTATGCAAAATATCAATTTTCCAGGGCTATATATTCTATATAGCGACCATTCTGAAAATTCATTCGGCCATAACTTTTGATTCCCGTTATGAAATTTCGATTTTTCAGATTCGTTAGAAAGGCATTGATAAACAGATTTAAGTATTTTTGGTTTCACTAAAATCTGTTATATCTTCCACCCTGCACAGTCAGTCAAAATTTGAATTCAAATTTTCAAACTGACTCACTATTTCCAATTCACTATTTTATTGAAATATTCTATTTCAATTGTTCAAATTCCTTTGAAATCACCAATTTAAAATTTTTAAATTGGCTCGTATTTTCCGGGTTATTACAATCTCCCCCACTTAAAACTTTTCGTCCTCGAAAAGGAAACAACAGTAAAGTAGGAAACAAAATGTAAATGCAAAGTATTGTAAAAGTACCTTGCACCGGAGTTATTCAGAGATGTCCACTATGCATTTGGGGTAAGCTTGCTTAATGCTTTCCTCAGTCTCCTAAGTACAGTCTCTAGGATCACTGCTCCACTGCACTTTAACTAAATGAACCTTTTTGCTTCTTAGTTCTCTAGTTTCTTTGCCAACAATCTTTAATGGCTCTCTTTGAGTGCTAATTCTGGAGTTATGTCTATATCCTGTTGCGCTGCTTCTTCTTTAACAAGATCCGGATCATGCACATGTCTTCTAAGTTGAGATATGTGAAATACATCATGCACTCCAGGCAACCAATCTGGTAATTTAACCCTATAAGCAAGAGTTCCAATTCGTTCGAGTATAGGAAAGGGACCAATAAATCTCGGTGCCAACTTCCCAGTTTTGCCAAATCTGATTACTCCTCTCATCGGAGAAACCTTCAAATAAACATGATCACCAACAGCAAATGTCAAATCTCTCCTTCTAGAATATGTATAACTTTTCTGTCGGCTTTGGGCGATTCTCAATCGCTTTTTGATGAAGTCGACTTTATCAGATGCTTCTCTAATCATATCGGGTCCTAACACAAGTCTGTTGCCAGGTTCTACCCAACATGCTGAAGATCTGCACGGTCTGCCACATAATGCTTCAAATGGCGACATTCCCAAACTTGCTTGATAGCTATTGTTATATGAGAATTCTGCCAAATGCAAGTGATCTTCCCATGACCCACCAAAATCAATTATACAAGCCCGCAATAAATCTTCTAGAATTCTATTCACCCGCTCAGTTTGGCCATCTGTTTGAGGGTGATAAGCGGTGCTCATATTCAGTTTCGTTCCCAATTCTGTCTGGAAAGCCTCCCAGAATTTGCTAGCAAATATCGGGTCTCTATCACTGACTATGCTGATGGGAATTCCATGCAGCTTAACGATTTCTTTGAAATATATCTATGCTAGACTTTGAGCGGTTCTATTGGATCTGACAGGTATAAAATGGGCAGTCTTCATGAAGCGATCTACGATTACCCAAATGCTGTCATTACCTTTCCTGGTTCGCGGCAAGCCATCTATGAAATCCATGGAAATCTGTTCCCATTTCCAACTTGGGACTTCTAACGGTTGCAACAGTCCAGCTAGCTTCTGTTGGTCGCTCTTGACCAATTGGCAAGTAGGGCATCTGCTCACATACAAAGAATTATCCCTTTTCATTGCCCTCCACCAGAAAGTGCGTTTGATATCGTGGTACATTTTACTCACCCCAGGATGGATGCAAAATTTGGATTTATGGCATTCGTCTAACACTTCTCTTTTGAGCTCAGGAAGGTTGGGAACACATATTCTCCCATTCAGTCTCAGAACTTTTTCTTTATCTACCAGAAAACTTGAGGGCTCTCCCTTCTGGATTCTCCCTTTGATCCTTTGAATGAAATAATCATTCCTCTGGAGAGCACTTATCTTATCGATCAAGATAGGGGTAATTATAAGATTGGCAATGATTTCGGTTTTTCTACTAAGCGCATCCGCTACAACGTTAGCCTTCCCCGGCGTATACAGGATATCTACATCATACACTGCAAGAAATTCTAGCCAACGCTGCTGTCTCAAATTCAGATCTTTCTGGGTGTATAAATACTTCAATGATTGATGATCTGTGTACAGTATAAATTTCTCGCCCAATAAATAATGCCTCCAGATTTTCAATGCAAAAACGATGGCTAGCAACTCAAGATCATGAGTCACATAATTCTTCTCATATGGTTTCAGTTGGCGGCTTGCATAAGCGACTACTTGGCCTCTTTGCATTAACACTGCACCAAGACCTCTAATAGAAGCATCTGTCCAAACCGTTAAATCCTGATTGCCATCAATAATGGTTAACACTGGAGCGGTGGTCAGTTTCGATTTCAATTCCTGGAAAGCTTCTTCACAGTCGGAAGTCCACTTAAACTTCTCATGCTTCTTCGTGAGCTTCGTTAACGGACCGGATATCTTCGAAAAATCCTTAACGAACTTTCGATAATTACTAGCTAACCCCATAAAACTTCTAACTTCTGTGGGAGTAGTGGGTTGTTTCCAGTCTTGAATCGCTATTATTTTGCTTGGGTCAACAGAAATCCCTTTCTCTGACACGACATGGCCAAGAAACTTGACTTCTTCTTGCCAGAAGACACATTTAGAGAATTTGGCTTTGAAGACGTTCTTTCTTAGAATCTCCAATACTTGTTTTAAGTGTTTTTCATGCTCGGGTTTTGATTTGGAGTAGATTAAAATATCATCGAAGAATACGAGGACAAATTTATTCAGAACTTCCCTGAACACTCTATTCATTATATCGACAAAGTATGCTGGAGCATTGCACAGGCCGAACGGCATTACTAACCATTCATAAAATATGTCTGGACCTCTGAAAGCTGTTAAAGGAACACACTCTTTTGCTATTCTTAATTGGTGAAAACCTGTAGCCAGGTCCATTCGGGAAAATACTTTCGCCCCATTCAATTGGTCTAGCAAATCATCGACGCGGGGTAATGGATACTTATTTTTGAGCGTCTGTTTGTTGAGGTCTCGGTAATCAACGCATAATCGAAGAGTACCGTCTGACTTTGGGACAAACACAACAGCTGCACCCCAATTAGAAAAACTAGGTCTGATTTGACCCTTCCACAACAGTTGACGAGTTCGATCGCCTAATTCTTCTTTTTCCTTCGGAGTCATTCTGCGAATTAGATGTACCACTGGTCTGGCATTGGGAATTAGATCGATTCTGAATTCTATTTCTCTTTACGGAGGTAAGTTTTCAACTTCTTCAAACACATCTGCGTAGTTTCTAACAATCGGAATCTTTTCTATGGAAGTGGGGATAATTTCTAATACTGACCAAAATTCTTCTCTATTTGGATTCGAACCATGACAGGGTACCGTAATATATCCAAGCTTCGTTCGAATTTTAACGATTCTTTCTGCACAATTTACCTCAGCTTTGTTTTTCGTTAACCATTCTAACCCAAGGATAACGTCGAATTCGGGAAAATCCATAACGATTAAATTAATGGGAATTTGTAGGAAGAATAAGAGATTGGCACTCTACAACATGAACTGAGAATAATAGAACCACCTATCGGATTATGTACTTCAACCGATTCTTTAAGCTTCCTCTGTTTTAACTTTAATTTGTGCATTGTGTTTCTAGCAATAAAACTACGTGATGCACCTATGTCAAACAATACAGAGACAGGAATATTTTTAATGGTAAGGGTACCTCCCAAAACATCGGGTTTACCTGCTCCATCGGAAGCAGCTGGCGGGTTTGACCCGTCATATACGTGAGCTACTATGGCCTTCTTCAGCAAAGGACAGTCTTTGATTAGATGATCGGTCTTGCGGCAATTAAAGCAGGAGCGAGGGTTCTGAGAACCCTGGCTTAAACCTTGTGAATTTGTCTTCTGCCTCTTCGGGGCTGTGCACACATTAGAGTAGTGCCCCACTTTGCCACAGTTAAAGCAACTTCCTCTTGGCGGCTTGCCAGTCTGAGGTTTGGAAGATGCTGCTTGGCTTGACTCAGCTTGATTCGCAGCAGGCTTGCGTTTGTTCCTGGCTTGGCTTCTAGCGCGATCCTGCTTCAGATACCTATGGTCAAGGTCTTCATAGTTGCATGTCATTTCCACCAGTTCGTTAAATTCTAGCTTGACGTGGGCCATGGCTCTATCATGATATTGTCGCCTTAGCCCAAGGATAAACCTCTTATTTTTGGACTTTGCAGTGGCGACGAGCTCCGGAGCATAGGGCGACAACAATGTAAATTTATTCAGATAATCCTGCACAGAAAGATCCCCCTGCTGGAGGTTGGCGAAGTCATCGTGCATTCGCTCTAGAGCTTGTTCTGGGACATATTTCTCCTTGAAGAGTTCTTTGAATCCATCCCATGTTCTTTATGCTTCTCTATTCCCGGCGGTGAGAGATTCCCACCATAGTTCAGCTTGTTCCTGCATAAGCCAGGCGCCCATAATAGCTTTATCTTCGTCTCCAAGCCTTCGGCCTTCAAGAATTTTCTCGCATGTTTTGAGCCATGCAAGGGCCTCTATTACTGTGCCAGTTCCCGAGAAGGTCTTGCCTCCTAAGTTTTTGTATATCTTAGCTACACGGTCTAGCTCGAAGTATTGAGCAGCCGGGGGTTGTATCAAAGGTCCTTCTTGAACTGGGGCTTCTCCCCTTCCTCGGCCTCGGCCGGCACGGCCTCCTCTAGCGGCGGCTGCTCTGGTAGCCATTTGTCAAATTCTGTATAAGCAAGAAAAGAGTCAGCTAACAGAAATGATAGTTTATTGCATGATTAAGCAGAAAATTTATGGAAAGGTAACGATGGACTGATCAAATTGTTTTTGCTATTCTGCTCGGCTCATTCTAGGACTTTACTAGTCCTATCTCTAATGAGCGACTCGCCTTAGAATGCTACTGATTATATTTTGACGAAGTTTTTAATGTGTTAGACTCCAGAACTAAGGTTAACCAAAGCTCTGATACCAGCTGTGACGATCCCAAAACCCCGTGACATGGTGTTAAGGATAATCATTGGAATATAACACATTAATCATCATTAGCATATCACAGATAATAGCATAAACAGAAAATAGAATAATTTACACACATATGACAGCGGAATCATATAGATATCATCACATCAGAGAAGCACAGTACAGGATACAACTTAGTGCATAATGATACATAATCAGTCACCATCGCCTGAGGCGGAATCATACATAAAGAGTACATAAAATAAATATTAGTCTACATCGCCAATGGCGGAATCATAATATAGATACAATAATGGCGGAGAAAATCCAAGTCAGCACGGTGTAGTCAAGCCTCGCCATGAGCCAAAAGGTGCGTCAGAAACCTGTAACTAGGTTGCCCGTGTGAAAATGAGGGCACCCGAGTTTGCAAGGTGAAACAAACTACGAGTCAGTCATGGGACTGGTATGAGAAATCTACTTAACTTATTAACAACAATAATAAGGCAAATCAAAGGACCACGCCACTTCCGCGGAACGGGTTTACTCCAATGAGTGCTAGTGCATGAAATAAAGTAAATGATTAAATCATCGCAATGCTTTTTATAAAATGAAGCCATTATAAGACTCATGTCCCATCACACAATGCAACGCAAGCCGGAGGATAGAGTTTTACCTTATAATGGCCAAAAATGCTTCATACGTATAAAACGAAAGTGTTTGATATTATTACTAGTGCATATATGTTTCAAAAGCAAATTCAATCATAAATATCAATCTTAGGCAGCATGGGTACCATATATCATGTCGCCATACTAGTAATACAATCACATTCGCATATTTCGTATTGGAAATTGGATTCCTTCATGAGTCGAGGAAAGGGGCAAGCTCCTCTCCGTTTCGAGACACTCTAGCAAATGTCCCAGGACCCTACTATGATCCTTGGATCTTCAGGGCCGGTCCTCTCTTACTTTTGAGGATTAATTATTCCTGAACACACGTTTTCCGGTCCTTACAGACCTATATCGAGGCGCCTCGCATTCCAACAACCACACAGGTGAAAAGTATATATAATGTCAGGGCTGGTAGGTCACTGACACCACCTTAGCTAGAAAGAAACGTCGTGCTCTCCCTGCAGTCACTCTCCCGTTTTTGACTCATACCGAGGTGTGAGGCTCACGAATTCACGTTATACACAAAGCTACGTCACACAGACCATGCTTTGATCATCAACCTCAAGACTTTGCTTTGCAACAGAAGCCTTGATCATATGCCACTTAGGCGTGCCACACAGGCAATCCACTTCATGCGACTGATTTCTATCAATATATAACCTCTGAGCTCGTACGTCTCAGAGAAGGGCGTTAAGCAAGAGAATAAATTCTCCGCTGCCAAACAAATATATATTTAACAGAGATCAATCAACATAGAACAAAATCCAATGTCAGACACGTAGTCCATTTACTAGTCCGTTCTGGGTCTGAACGAAACCGGAGGCACCAATTCCTCGCATATCCGTACAATCAACAGTATGTTTGGACAGCTATTACTTCAGTTCCTTCATGGTAGCTACTCTAATCACGAGCATCAGTAGCGCCCATCCGTCCAATGTGAAGATCGTCGGTCTTCAACCGTCTTCGACTCTTCGACTTCTCAACGTCGATCGATTATTTGAAATGAGATGAACTCGGCCTTTTCAAATAATCCACTTATATTTAGATTTTCAAATCAATTAATCACATGGTTGGACTATTCAACATTCACATTTCAGTTCTTTAGTTATAGTTTTCATGTCAAATACATTCAACCATCACATATCAAGCAAACACAACGAAATTGGTTTATTTCCACTCTATATCGTCTATAGTATTTTATAACGATATATCGCCATTTTTATTTATTTTAAAACGGCCATATTTAATTAAACGACATTACAGGTCGTGTCGATGCACTGGCGCTGTTTTTCACTAAATTTGTTTTACACATATCTGAAAATCTAACCATTGGATCTTCACAAAATTTATATCATTAGGAAGGTCATTTCAAAACGAATCCAAAGGTTTCAGTTTCGGGAAAATCCGACGGTCGGATCTTCCACACTAGCCATTTGAAGTTACGATTTCAATTTACGAACTGCAGCATCGTTATTCGATTTAATTTAATTATATATATATATATATATATATATATAAATATAATCGTTTCTGGCGTTGTTTTTCTTTAGATTTGAATTAAACATTCCAGACAATCCAACCGTCGGATCTTCACAAATTTGGTGCCGTTGGAAAGATATTTCCAAGGCGAACCCAACGGTTGCGGTTTCGGGAAAATCCAATGGTCGGATTTCCCGCACTAGTCGTTTGAAATCACGGTTTCAAAACACGAACTGCACGGCCACGTTTCGTTTTAATTTTATTTATATTTATATATTTATATAAATATAGTTCATTCAAAAATTCCTATATCGTTTCCTCTTCCATTATTTCACTAACGCCTTTAAATTTTGGAAAATTTCGCCATAACCTCCTTTGTACGGGAGGGGCTGGGAAAATTCCCAAATAGCCACACGGGCGTCTCATGTCAAAAAGAAAAAGAAAAAGCCAAGCGGCTAGCCAACAGGCTCATAAAATCATCACCCAAACAAAACAGTAAATGTGTACCTATTTGTCGGGCACAAAATTTTATTCCTCTTCTCTAGCCCCTTTGCTATAACCTGTTCAATAAATATGCATGTACATATATACAATTTTTATCACTTATCATTTTCCATTTAACTTCATATTCGGTTTACTTTGGTTTAAAAACACCATTCATTCTAATGTTGCATGCATAGTTTAAAATCATATCATTAGCTAATTAATGTATATTTCAACTCATGCACATTTTATTTGAACAAGTGGCTATTTTTAACACTTCACATTTCAAAGATGATAATTTCGGCGAACTAAAATAGATTTCAACACATGACTATTTTACTTAGTTTCTATGCATGTTAAAAATAATATTTCTTCACAAATATTTATTTCAACGTCCGCATATCTCTAGCATATCACATATATGATAAAAATGATATTTTTATCATTTAAAATATTCATTCGACAAATGGATGTTTTCAACACTTCATAGTTTCAATAAAAATGTAATTTTTATTGTTCGATCTTTTTATTCAACACATGAACTTTTCCACTACACACACTTCTCAACACATGAGCATTTCCACACATGGATATTTTATTTATATTGTTCATATTAGAAAGATGGAATTTTTATTGTTGAAACTATTTATATATAAGGCGAATATTTTTCATACTTCATATATATTATAAAAAGGTGATTTTTATTGTTTATACACTTCATTCATTCACAAATGAATTTAATTTTCACACATCACTTTTCAACACATGAACATTTCCACACATGGATATTTTTCAACACATGACTTTAATTTTAACGCATGAAGATAATTTCAACATATGAAAATAATTCTAACACATAAAGATTATTCAAAATTTCGGCAGCATAACGACAGGGTAGTTAAAACCGGCACCGTCCCAAGTACGGCTCCTCGTTCTACCTTAAAACCTCGCGGTTTTTGACAATGGGGATTCATGCATCTAATTCGAACGCAGGCGGCATGTTTTATTTTTATTTCCACAAATATTTCCAATTCATTTCAATCACCAATGGGTATTTTTCAACCACAACCAAACAATATCAACCACAAACAATTATCCAACCATTCGTATTTTTCATCCAATATTTCACACCAATTCACAACGATAAATATCATCCATGGTTTGTGGACGAGTGGAGTATATATATATATATATATATATATATATATATATATATATATATATATATATC
This sequence comes from Allium sativum, assembly GCA_030737875.1. Taxonomy (NCBI): domain Eukaryota; kingdom Viridiplantae; phylum Streptophyta; class Magnoliopsida; order Asparagales; family Amaryllidaceae; genus Allium; species Allium sativum. Next base: position 468,268,118 of record CM060913.1, on the reverse strand, counting down.
GTTGCCATAATTCACTTGCATTTCAACACATATATCAATTATTCTATGCATGTATAATTCATACTTCGCTTATATAGCTTACACTACGCATGTACATGAGGTATACAACACGTATGTAATTTATATTTCACTTGTATAATTTATACATGACATTTTCCATTCAAATTCTTTTAATTTAGATTTCTCACATTGGTTTGTGGAGTGCTAAAAATCGTAGATGACTCAGAAAAATCCGCGGCTTCTTCTATGAGGTAGAGAGCTTCCTTGCGGTCCCGATGTTTCCTGTTTCATCGAATTTCGTCAACACACCAAAAAGATATGATTTTTCAAAGTGCAGACATAAAAAAGGACTCACCTTTCACGATGGTTCGAAACTAGGTTTGAGGTTTTCGCGAAATCCGTGGCACGTGGGGACGATCGGGGAGTTGGACGTGGAAGAGCTTCGAGAGGGGATCCTGTCGGTGGTGGTTTGGTGGTGCTCGGTGGCAGATCGGAGCGGCGGCGGCGATGGGAAGTGGCCGACTTTCTGGCCTCGATTCAGGCGGAGGAGGCGTCGATGGCGGTCGTGGGTGGGTCGGATCTGACGAGGGGACGGAGACGCGTCGACGGAGGTAGGTGGCGTTGGCTGGAAGTGCTTGTAGCGGCGGCGGCGGAGGAGAGAAGGGAGGAACGGGTTTTCGCCGTTGGTTCGAGGTTTACGGGTTTTTTTTTATTTTTTTAATTATGAAAGAAAAATTCTGATTCGCCGATATATATATTATATTTTTAAATAGTGTTTTCTCCAACGAACTCCTTTTCAAGTCCAACGACTGTCGTCCCTAGCTAAATACCCCCATCCCGGACACAATGGGATATGTTTCGTTAGCCAATTCGACTGTTACAGTCAGTTATTTTTCAAATTAAAGTATAAAACATTTAATTTTTAACTTTGAACGTACATTTCAATTTGTTAGGGCCACAAATTGATTCGAAAAATTCCAGAAAAATAAATCTAGCCATGTTTTGACGCTACGGTCCCAACAAACTAGTTTTGTCGAATTCTGAGATCGTTTGAAAAATGGCCATTTTCTGGTCGATCCAATTTAGCATAAATTGACCAAACACATTTTCTTTTGCCATGCTCACATACTAGCTTCAAAAATTATGAAATTTGAAACTTAGCAATAGTTTGACATCCCGGACCCAACAAAAGTGGTTTCGTCGAATTCCGAGGTCGTATGCAAAATATCAATTTTCCAAGGCTATATATTCTATATAGCGACCATTCTGAAAATTCATTCGGCCATAACTTTTGATTCCCGTTATGAAATTTCGATTTTTCAGATTCGTTAGAAAGGTATTGATAAACAAATTTAAATATTTTTGGTTTCACTAAAATCCATTATATCTTCCACCCTGCACAGTCAGTCAAAGTTTGAATTCAAATTTTCAAACTGACTCACTATTTCCAATTCACTATTTTATTGAAATATTCTATTTCAATTGTTCAAATTCCTTCGAAATCACCAATTTAAAATTTTTAAATTGGCTCGTATTTTCCGGGTTATTACAAGGTAGGAAGGTATTGATCAATTTATGTGTTGTCCTTTATAGTGCTATGTTTCATTTGTTTTTTATTTAGCCGAAGTGGGTGACAGAAACATCATATTTTTACCTAGTTTGAGTTAGGTAGCTGAGGTTTTGATATAACTTCTAATGTTCTCCACGTTATATATTTTATGTAGTCGGTTTAGATTTTCTTCAGTTACGTGCACACAAAATAAACCTATGGTTTGCATGTTCTATGTCTCAAATGATATAATTCACTTTTGTTGATTCCATGTAGCCTCAAATAGCTGCTGATAATAGGTTTACGTTAGAACACTCTTCTTTTTTGGTCTCCATTGTATTCTTACAACTGACAATTCCTTGTTCTATTAAGATTATGGTTTTACATTTCTAACATTTTAGGGGAAATTATATGCCCTTGATTACATTTTAATTTATGTCTTACAATTGCTTTAGCAGAGTATTACAGTAGATTGATGCTTTTATTATGAGACTTATTGTATTCATGTTTTGGAATCAAAAAGCAAGTGAGAATTTGTTGATTGAACTCCAAGATATATGGTTTTATGTAGTGCTCTTTTCTTGGATCATTTTCAATTGAAAATTTAAATTTCATCTTGTAATTTCATTTTTATCATAAAAATTTGGTCATAGTAATAATAATTGTCTTCCATTTTTCATACCCCTAATCCTACTTTGGGATTCCAAGAGTATGTTTAGCAAACACGATCTTTCGAATATCGATTCCTTTTTAATTAAAAAATGAAGTGTTATAGTTTCCTTTGTTATTTTCGGTTTCTTCATGTAAATGTAGTTTTGCAGCGACTCGAATGAAAATTTATTCAGTGAGAACTAAGCATTACTTTGCGTTTGGTGCCAATGTTTCTGAGGAGCTTTCATATAAGCTTAAAGGTGAACTTTAGCTTTCGTGTTTTTTATTTTAGGCTAAGGCCATTGTTTCTAATATGCTTTTCACAAGTAGTTGGATTCTTTAATTATTCAATTTACTCCTTTGTAGAGTTTCCTGAACTGCGCTGGGTCCTTCCACATTCATACTTGGACGTAAAGAACAAAGATTGTGGTGGTAAGAGAATATTTGCCCTACGAAATTCTTTTAATTTCTACTCTTTTCAATGCATAGTTTAAAATTTTGTATCTGTAGTTTACTATGAAATCAAATAACTCAATTTTACACATATGTTCTACTTACCAGAATTTATTACTTACTACGTACAATGTTTTAGCTTGTTTTCCACTTGATTTTTTCCTAAAAATACTTGCCTACGTTGCATCCCTTTTTTTCTTATCCTTTCACATCCTTTGCAAGAATCACGGCTATTGTGTATGCATTTGACCCATATAAAACAAACAGTTTAGTATTCATTGAAGACTGTTGTTCCACAAGTATGGTTATTTGAACTGCTAAGCTTCTAGTGTTTTTGAAAAAAAAAATGTTTTATCCATCTTCATAACTCCATCCTGCAATAATTAGAGAGAGAAAGCAAGGCACACATTCTATAAAGCTAGTAAAATTTGTTTCATTTATTTCTTTATAATTTTAACAGTTGTTTTTCTTAGACAATCATTTCAGTTCAGCACAGTTTTTCTAAGTAATTTTTATATGCCCCAGTAGACTAATTTTCAGTGGACTAAATGGTGTATACGTTTGCACGACATAATTCTAATAAATATATTTTCTTACATGAGAAACTTGTGCCAAACGAGCAACTTAGTTTCATTACTGGATCAGATATGAACAATGGTGATCTTTTTGCTAAGTCGTTTAGTTGGATGCGTAGTGCTTTCTCAATCACCTATTCGGGTACACATCAAACAATTTTTAACTGCAAACAATGGAACAAATTTTTCTTCCAAAATCTTTCAAAAATTATGGTTATATAAATGTTCGTTTATCAAACAACCAATGATTCTGGCTTGTGAGTCCACCTTACTCAACATATTGCATAACCAAAAGGGTTTATGAATTTGCAACAATATGTTATTGTCGTTCATTGTAATTTTGCATTTTTAAGTTCGCATGGGAACTTAAGCACCTTCTAATTTCTTAAAGGGGAGTCATTCATCAACGGATAAGAGGTACCTTACGACCCAAAGTACCATGAAGAGTGTGCTCGCGACAATGCTCGTGCTAACGAAAGGTCATGTCGCAACGACCGTCTTCGTAATTTTGACAGGTCAAGAAATTTTGAGAGGTGTAGAGAAATGCGTTCAGGTGGTGGTCCTGCTTGGGTGGTTAAGAGAAATAAAAAGCACTTTCTTTCCTCATGTAATAAAAAAGGCATGTTAGTTGTTTTTGTTCTAATCATTATTATTTGTTTGAAGGATTTTCAAGTTTTAACAAAGAATTTGATAAACGAGATGCCTGAAGTGCTAGATTGGTTTGAGTGATGTACATGGGATGCCTTTTATTTTGATGTGAATCCAGAAGGAATTGAAGGACTAAAAAGGTATTAATTTTATTTTCATATGTTTTCGCAAAATCATAAATCCATGGGAGTAACTTTACTAATTTCTCTATACATTAATCCAATTTAACCACGAAATCATAAATCGGTAAATAAAAGACTATCATTGCATCGTGAAAGCTCAAACAGCGTACCAAACATATCTACTAGTCCAATTAGGAGAACCTTTGCTACTTTTGATAGTTTTTCTTAATTTTTAGCAGAAACTTTGCTATGTCCCATGGATGTAAAATCAATAAGTAAATCACAATGATATGGTACATAACTTTATTTTGTATACACATTTTTTTGAAGAAAGCAATTGTTCACTTCTAATTATATCAATACAATACAAGTGTACAACTAGAACTTAACGTGTTTTACCACTTAAACAGCCACCCCTTGATAGTTGACACCTTTTCATTATGTCATAATAAATACGCTTTCGCAATAGATCATTAATCCACTGTTTCAGAAATCATTATCCTTTTACGTAGAGTAAGGAACTCATTCTACGTATATAATGAAATGAAATGCCTTTCTAAATGTTAATTTTCCATCATATCAACCCTTTTCTGGAATCCCATCGTTTTTCTCCAATAACTTAAAGTTACGTGCATATGGATATCAACTTTCTTGCAATTTATATATCTAGCGAATTTGCAACTTACTTGGAATGAATGGTTAAATTTGCAACCTTTTTTAGGCTTTGAGTTGGCCACATCAGTCGGATTGTATATTGGATCAGAGTAGTTTGTTAAATTTGTTAACATTTATTTAACCACATACTCACTTGCAATCTATTTTCAACTTCATATTTAACTGTAACTTGGAATATGAGTGGTTAAACTTGCAGTTTGTTTAAAGCTTATTAATTAGCAGGGTTCATTTCCACTCTGTTGTTCCTTTATATCGCAGTAGCCACGGTTATCCGGTGCCACCACCAGAGTGATACTACCATATCCAGTAACATCGATGCTCAATGTTGTGGTGCGAGCTTGATTAGAATTGCCTGGACTTTCGGTGACATGATCTTTATTCTCATTTACTTCACTGCTGGAATTTCTAGTACGTAATAATACAGTTAGGTTTATGATCTTTGCCGCTCTTCAAACTTTTTATGTATTCAAATGATTTGTTTCTCCTTCGACTTATAACATGACACATCGTTAACGTAGTGCTAGAGATTCTCATATGTTGATACTCCTGTTGTGTATTTCAAAGAATTGAACCTTGAGAAATTATGCATCCTACAAGATATTCTGTAAATATAATATTGTGTTAGTTTTATACTATGGAAATATAAGTTATAAACAGTTTGTACGTGTTGGCTCTACTGCAGGAGAATGGCGTTTTGATGACAAAAACCTTATTTCAATTATCATTGATTATAAAATATATATACTAACATCTCTATCTAGAATATATATAAATACACACACACATATATGCAGGATTTACATACAGGACTTAAATACTGTACAGTTTTAGAGTTTCAAGAGACCTAGAATTCAGAGAAGATTCGAGACTCATGAGTAATCAAGATTTCAAGAGTTCAAGAGGTCAAGAATGATATAGTAATAGAGTCTAGTATATATGTAAGACTCTGAATAGCACTCCAGGTTCAAATTTAATTTATGTTTCTCAAATTCTAATTTTCAAAATTCTAATTCTAATTTCAAATGGTTTTCTATCTTACTTTTGATTTCAAATATTAGTTTTAAAGTTTATACATAAGTTTTAATTCAAGAATTTCTGGATATATATATATATATATATATATTGTTAAAAACTTGAAAAATAGTTTAAAAAATATTTTACACATATATATGTTGCTATGTCAACGTACAACTGTCATTTTTTCAATTTTCAAAGGAAGTGTCTTTTCACTATATGTAACGTTCCAGAAGCATTGCAACTCTTTAAATCTTATAAATAGGGGCTGAATTCGAATTTTTAACTATTATTCTTCTCCATCTTTACCCCTCTTCATCCCACCATTAATATTTCTTATTTTATTGATTTATACACTGCTACTTTGCCGATTTCTACTCTAATTATGAAAACTTCTTCTTTTCTCACTCTCTACTCATTATTCTCTGAATTAAAGTGCTATTGAAGAGTTATAGGGATGGTCTAATCTTTTGGGAAGTGTTTGGGAAAGGGTGTGTTCCTTGTAGCCTTAAAATCAAGGAAAGGGAATAGTGTTAACCGTGTAGCCATGAAATCAAGGGTGTTTGGAGCGTTGTTAATCTTGTAGCCTTGAAATCAATGGGATTGTGCTTGGATATGTAATATCAATAAATCTCTCCTCAATCCAGCGTTGCATGCGACGTGACATAGGAGTAATTCGGACCAGTATAAAATCAGGTGTGTTCTTCCCTTTTCTGCATTTTATATTTATCTGTTTATGTTTTTGTGTTTGATTCTGTGCCCGTGATCATCTGTGTGTGATTCATATAATAGGTCATATAAGTTTTAGATTTTCTTAAATTCCTTGAAAACACTATTCACCCCTCTTGTGTTAGTCTTGTCTTACGATCCGCATTTCGCAATTTCTAACAATTGGTATCGAAGCATAGGTTTTCAAAAAGTTCATAATCTAATTTTTGGAAATATTAAATGGAAAATTTTGAACTGATTGTTAACACTAATATAAATTCATGCATTACATCATTGTTGAATGAGTCTGCATTCAACTGTGTTGAAATCTCAAGTGATCTATTGAAGTAATGTCCAATACAGGAAAAGATGTGTTATATGGCTACTGAAAATTCAAAATTTGAAAAGATAAATGTTGTGTTACATGGCTGTTGAGAATTCAAATTCTGATAAACAAATGGTGGAAATCAAAAAGGACAAATGGATAATGGATAGTGGTTGTTCAAGACATATGACGAGAAATCCGGATTTACTGAATAATCTAGTATATGAAGATGGTGGAATGATGAACTTCAAAGGTAACTCTAAAGGATATATTGTTGGCATCGACAATGTCGGTGCTTCTAAAACTCCTACTATTTCTGATGTTTTATTAGTTAGTAATCTAAAACACAACCTACTAAGTATAAGTCAACTTTGCAACAAAGGCTATAAAATAAACTTTGAGAAAGTTAAATATCTTATAGAAGATAGGAATTCAAAAATAATATTCGAAGGAGATAGAAAGAAAAATAGTTATATATTGAGTATGAAAATCTCCAACGATAATCTGTGTCTTATGGCCAATACAAGAGACCCTTGGATCTGACATAAGAGATTCCGTCATATAAATTTCAACCATAACTCTAGGATTTCTAAACTAGATTCAATTAGGGGATTACCAAAAATGAAATTTAAAGTTAATAATTTATGCGATGCTTATCGGTTCGGAAAATGAAAAGGAGTTCATTTAAATCAAAAGAGGAAATTACAACTTCGAAACCATTAGAGTTAATTCATATGGAATTATTTGGTTCATCCCAAACCCAAACAATAAATCACAATATATATTTTTACGTAATAGTCGACGATTTTCTAGATTTACTTGGACTTTGTTTCTTAAAAATAAAAGTGATGCTTTTGATCAATTTAAAACTTTTACTAAAAGAATTCAAAATCTATTATCCTTAAAAATCAAAACAATACATAGTGACCATGGTGGAGAATTCGAAAATGAGAATTTTGAAAGATTCCATAATAAAAAGGGAATAACCCATAATTTTTATTTTCCAAGAAGCCCTCAGAAAAACGGAGTAGTTGAACGTAAAAATAGGTCGATACAAGAGTGTGCAAGAACTATGCTATCCGATAGTAATTTACCAAGAAATTTTTGGGTTAAGGCAGTTGCAATACCTTGTTATATTTTAAATAGAATTTCAATAAGATCCTGAACCCATAAAACACCATATGAACTTTTGTATAATAAGAAATCAAAAGTATCATATTTTAAAATATTTGGAAGTAAATGTTTTATTCTTAATACTAAAGAAAATTTAGATAAATTTGACTCAAAATCCAATAAAGGAATATTTATTAGATATTCAGAGAGAAGTAAGACATATAGAGTTTTCAATTCAAGAACCAATACGATAGAAGAAACATTAAATGTATCTTTTGATGAAAATTGCAAAAATACAACGCAACACAATAAAGATGATTGTGAAGATGAGATTAATGAAATAAATAATGAAGATAGTCAACCAAATAAAAGGATTAGATTGCTAAGAGACCACCCTGTAGAAAATATCTTTGGAGATATTGAATCCGTAATTAGGACTCGTAATCAATTAAATAATATGAGTAGTTCTGCATTTATTTCTACTATTGAACCTAAGAATCTAAAGGAAGCATCATATGACGATTAGTGGATCCTTGCCATACAAGAAGAATTAAATCAATTTACCAGGAATAATGTATGGGAACTTGTTCCTAGACCAGTGGATAAAACTATAATTGAAACTAAATGGGTTTATAAAAATAAAATGACTGAACATGATGAGGTCGTAAGAAATAAGGCACGATTAGTAGCACAAAGATATAGTCAAGAAGAAGGAATAGATTACAATCAAACGTTTGCCCCCGTAGCAAGATTAGAAGCAATTAGTATATTACTAGCCTTTGCAAACCATAATAAATTCAAATTATATCAAATGGATGTTACAAGTGCTTTTCTAAATGGATATGTTAAAGAAGATGTAACAAACCAGTTTTTCCATGTTATATATATATGTATATATATAATTTATTTGACGTGACAGTTTGTTTTATGCTGATATTTGATTTTAAATTTGAAATCTAGAATGTTTTATTTTGATTTCAAATGTTGTTTTGTGAGTATAATTTAAATTTTATATTGATTTAAATATTTTGGTTAATTAAACAATAGTAACATTTTAAATTAATTGGTATATATTGTTGTTTTATATTTGTAAAATTTGATGCTATTTTATTTGATAAGCTATAAACTAATTTATTTTGTTCGTTTCAAATTTGAATTTTATTTAACTTGAGAATGTATCTTACTTTATTTATTTAGATTTAGATTTGGTTTTAAAATTTTATTTGAAATTGTATTTGAAAAGTTTATGCTAGTATCGTGCTTGTATAATATATGGTATATATACTAGGAAAATATTTATTTAATTATTTTGCCACTCGTTAAGTGGGCCGAATTCTCGTTATCACTTGTCTATGTTTGTCTGACGTTCCAAAACGTGTCCTCGTGTTCTAACTTTTAACCGTTGTTTCCTTTAAACCGATTCCTTTTAGTTTATTTCTTTAGCTAAGAAACTTTTCCCAAAAAATCTTCTCCTTAATCAGTTATGGCGGCTGCCTTCCCAAATCAAATCCCTACTTTCCCAAGTTTTGTAATCCATGGCTGCCCAATCGCTTCATCATCCTTTGTCCGGTTACCCACCTGCGCATTCGTCAATTGCCATGACCATGCCGGATTATCTTTCTATTCCCCAAATCGATGATTCCAAATCCCGTTCCTTCCCAAATCGACTCAACACCCCAATCGCATATGCCTCTTCTCCGTGGAGCCATCGCCCCATTTCAGTGACACGCGCTGCTGCTTGTTCTCGAGCCACCAACGGTGAAGGCCCGCAACCACTAGCCATCTGCTCGCTACTGCCGCCGTTTCTCTTCGATGCAAGTAAGTTTGATCTTATGATTAGATATTTCAAGTAAAAATTTTAACTTCAATAGGAATTCAATTAAATAGATTATTCCTGAGTCCTTTCCACTCTTACTTGCACCCTTTTGATGCTGTATACGGGTGACTACATCATTATTGATGCATGCATTAAAGCATCATGCCGGTTGGAGTGAACCAGAATCAATGTGTGTATATATGTGTTAATACTTTTTTGTTTGATTTCTGGAACATGCTCAGGCCATTTGAACTGTCTTATTACGTTTTTTTGTCAGCAGTAAGCACTTTGACAGGAATTTTTCTCCTGGCTCCCTGTACCTGTAATAACCCGGAAAATGCGAACCAATTTAAAAAAATTTATTTTGGCAATTTTGATGAATTTTGAATATTTAAAATGATTTATTTTAAATAATAACGATGAGAAGTTTATTTTGAATAGAATTAGAACGTATATATTTATTTGAATCGGCGTTAGAATATAAATATTTATTTTTATTTATAAAAGGAACTGAAAATAGCGCGGTAGTTTGAAAATTCGATTTCAAATTTCAAATGAACATACAAGATTCAAAATGAACCGGATTTTAGCGAAACCAAAAATATTAGAATCTATTTGAAAATATCTTTCCAACAAATCTGAAAAATTGAAATTTCATAGCGGAAATAAAAAATTATGCCCAGTTGAAAATTCGGAATAGTCGCTATGGAAAATATAACACTTAAAAATGGAAATTGTGCAAACGACCCCCGTTTTCGATGAAACCACTTTTTTGGATCCGGGATGTCAATTTATTGGTAGATTCCAAAATTCACAATTTTTGAAAGCAATATGTGAGCGTGGCGAAGTAAAACGTGGTTTGACAGTTTCAGTCAACGTGGATCAACCAGAAAATGGCCATTTTTCAAATGGTCTTCAAATTTGATGAAATTAGTTTTGTTAGGACCGTATCGTTAATACGAAGCTAGAAATAATTTTTCTGGAATTTTCGGGGTCCATATGTGACCCTAGTAAATTGAAATGTCAACTTTTAGGATTATAAAATAAATTAAATATATATTTATAAATAACCCCCTTTAGCCCCCATAACCCTAAACGTAAGCCCGTTCAAATTTCCCAAAATCTGACCCCGTCAGCCGTCGCTCTCCCTCCCCTACGCTGCTACCATCGTCGCCAGAGGTCCCCCATCCTATCGCACCGCCTCAACTTCCCCCTTCCTCCTCTAGCTTCTCCTCTCTCCACTTAAAGAACGACAGCCTAAGACCCATCTCAACAACCGCCGCCCCTTCCACCGCCTGTATCGGTCATCCGCCACCTCCAGCTCGCCTGCACCACCCCCTGCCACAGCCGCGAGGTACCAGCGCTGCAAAGCCCCCCTCCCGACGGAGATCGATGTCCAAACTAGAAAAGGTTCATTTTTTCCCGATGTTATTTAAATATAAAAACATTGCTTAACTTCAGTTTTAAAAGTATAAATTTTGATTTTGTTAAACGTAGAAAATTTGATTTTTATATACGAAGGAGTGAAATAGAAAAATATGATTTTTATATTATAGAGAATATAAAAAATAGTATTTTTATCACGAAGAGAAGAATATAAAAATATGATTTTTATCACGAAGAGAAGAATATAAAAATATGATTTTTATTACAAAGAGAAGAATATAAAAATATGATTTTTATCACGAAGAGAAGAATACAAAAATTATATTTTTATATATGTTGTAGCGAAATATAAATTCGATTTTTACGTATATGAAGTAACGATAAGAATTCAATTTTTATACATAAAAAGGAATGATTTTTATACTATAAACCTCATTATCAAAATATGATTTTTATAAAGGTATCGCTGAAATAAAAATGTGATTTTTAATATCAACTGCGTGAAACAGAGGGCAATGGAACGGATTGAAATCAAAAAGGAATTCAAATGGTTCAGACATTCAGAAATGAAATGGCGGAGTGGAACCCCAAAGTGAGAACTTCTCACTTTTATTATATTTTCTAGTTGAAATATATACTAGGATGCAGACGTTGCTTAGCAACACCCGTCGTCCACAGACCATGGACGACTTGTATGCTTGTTTGTTTGTGTTGTGAAAGTTGATTGTGTTATGTGGAATGGAATAAAAAATTTATAGTTAAAAATATTTTATAGTTCAAAATATAATTTTTAACGTGTATATGAATGAAATAAATATTTATAAACAAATCGGACGATTTGTTTATGTACACACATTTGTCTGATACTGATTGGAATGATAAATTTTACACATCGCCCAACTGCACAAATAAATCTGTGTTTGTTGTTTGAAAACCCCACACGGGTATTGGGATGATATTAGACATACACTAATCCCAATAATTAGTTGTATGTCGATCGATTGATTGACGGGCTATTATAAGCATTAAATATTTATATTTAATGCTTATGCAGTGTAGAATGCACTTTGGATGATGGTTGACTGTGTTTGGTTGTTCTTGTGTACATGTGTGTATGAAATCCATATAATAAAATTATATGGTAATTGATTGTGTCTAATTCCAGTTCAGAAAGGAATGAATATTTTAAAATAATGAATATTTTAAAGTAATATTCAGTAAAAGATCAAAATTTGATTTTGATGTCCGATTTGGGATGGACACGAAAATATTTAAATATATAAAGCCGTGTTGATTAAATTGACGCCATTTTGACGTGAACGATATTTATATCGATTTTATTCATTTTTATAATGAATATCGAAAAGGAAATGGTTTTGAAATATAATGTTTTGACAATATTATCATTTATTTATCGATGATATGGAATATTCAATTTTGATTTGGAATTGAATATGAAGTTGAAATTGTCTTGAAAACAAATTTAAAATGATTTACAAAATGCGTTTTAAATGGAAATCGACGAAATATATATTATATATATAATATAATGCCTAAATAGAATGCGCCCCGCCGCGGCAGTTCGTAAATTTCAACCATTGACTTCGAACGGATATTACGGGAGATCCAATCATCGGATTCTCCTAAAACCAGAACCGTTGGGTTCGTATCGAAAAAAGATTTCTAACGAATACAAGAAATTAGAAATCTAATGGTTGGATTTGGAATTATGTCCAAATCAAATTTGAGAAAGATCATTATAAGTGCAGTTCGATGGCCATTTATGGAAATCAACTGTACGGGCCTTGATAAAATTATTAAAAATATTAATAATTAGTGTAAAATCATAAGAAATGATTTGGAAAGGATTGAGATGAAAATTCCCATATTTGAAAAGATAAAAATAGATTTTTATCGAAATGAACTAGTTTTGAACTAGAATTATCATTCAATTATTTTTAAAATAAATAAACTGGATTTGAAATGGTTTTAAAAATAACCAGAATTTCCAGTATATAAATTGGAAATGGATTTCAATCTAAATTGTCTTCGGAATATTCGATGTTGGATTTCGTGATTATACAAATATTGTTATGGAAATTTGAAAGATATATTTATATCGTTATTTCCAATACGTTGGTCGTAGAATTTGATATTGAATATAAGCCGATATATTTTCTATTCAGAGCCTTGTATTTAATATCAAATGGGATTTAGGTTTGTCGTGAATGGTGTCTTCATTAACACTATTCTTAAAACCCAGATGAGAAAAAGATTGAATCTTTTTATTTAGATTTAATGAAGTATACCAATTAAATAATATTGAATTGGAATTGATTTTTGGGTTTATCGTGAACGGTGTTTTAAATAACACTTGTTCTTTAACCCGATAATTAATGGAAGGTGAATTAGGTTTATTGTGAATTGTGTTTTAACGACATTCGTTCTTTAACCCGATTTACAATGAAATGGGATTTGGAATTTATAGATCTTCTTGATACGATTTAGAGGAGATTTTCCAAAGTAAAGTTTTCCAATTTAATAAAATAAATTGGAATGGAATTCGATTTGGTAATAATTGTAACACCCTGCATTTTTAATATAATTAAAAATATGTAAAAATATGTGTATATGCATAAATAGGTAAATAATGGTGATGTATAATGAAAATTTATTAATATATGGAAGAGAAGGAAAAATTAATTCGATAACAGTGTGCGTAACGGAAAAAATAATAAAATAAGGATACTTAATTTAAATATCAGGAATTACGTAAAACAGACATCACCATTGTGTTCGTATCGAAATTCTGCCGGAAATAGAGTCCAAGTTAGTGTAAATCGGACTTCGTATGAAGAAGTTATGACCTTCGGAAGATGCAAGAAAAATTCAGAAAATCAACCAGCTCAGAACAGAATATATATATATATATATATATATATATATATCAGCAGGTCAACCATAAGGTCGTGCTCCCAAGGGGGAGGTCGACCATGGTGTCGACCTACCCCTTAGGGAGGTCGACCTATTTGGTCGAGGTTGACGTGTTTTGGTCGGGAAATCCTCGTTTTAGCTGCAGATTCATTTTTATGAAGCCGGACTAATTTCCGGACATCGTTCTTTGACTCTAAACCTATTTAAACACCCCATAGGCCTTGCTTTCTCTCCGCACCAAGTCATTGTAACTATATGCTGCCTCAATCTTGAGAGGATTCTCTTCTTCTTCCTCAACGGCTCTAAACAATTCTTCTTCTCTACCAAATCCTAGATCCATTTTCTCTCTTTGCAAATCTATTCCTAAATTAAAAAGAATGAGATTTAGGATTTCAACTACCGCAAATAAAACAAAAGAGAGATTCAGATCTAAAATACCACGCAAGAAAAGAGAAGGGATTCAGATTCGCAACCTACGCCGCGAAAGGAAATCAAAGGAAGATCAGATCTGTAAATTGGGGCATGAAATCAATCAAAGTAAAATCAAATTCATGAATTGAAGAAGAAAACCAAAGATCTACGAATTGGAGCGCAAAAACAATGTGGGTGGGATTACAATAAACTTGTTGCATAATAGTATTATTTTCGTTCATCATTCCCCAGTTATAAATTCAATTCAAGATTAATGTTATAATTGTTCTTTTATTCTCCTTTCCCTTTTTAATTTTGGATCTAGGTTATCTGGAACCTAGACGAAAATCTTATTATACATACGTATGGTTGGAATAGGGGAATATTGGGCATAATCTATTTTATGAAATCGAGGAACATAATCCATAATTTGAGGTTTGTCGCATAACAATTATTATTGCAAATATTGGGAAATCATTTAAGTAAGCTCATCGCTCTATCAAGGAAGTTAGGAGCTAGTCTGCCAAGCTTAAGAAAAATAAAAAAGTAAGCAAGGCGCCCGAAGGAAGGCAAGTAAGAAAAAGAAAAGGTAGGCTTAGAACCAGTATACCCTATCTTGTATCCAGTAGTTAGTCTGCCTATGAAAAGAATGCTTTGGTTGGAATTGTATAAGAGTAGGCTGTGATGCGAAGACTCTCAGGCTTAAGTCTGCGATCACTCTAAAAGCGGATAGGACCACACCTTTTTTTCCCCTAGCAGCGTTCTCAAACTACCGGCAACAGGTTGAGCTCCTACGATCACACCTTCTCTTGCAAACATAGCACTGGATGGAAGGTATGCTTCACCGACCTCGTTTAACACCATGCTTCCTCCGAAGCTTTCATCTGAGTAGTCACTACGCCCTACCCTTTGACTCTTTTGAAACAGTTTCACTCCTTTATAGGTCGGAACTCTGGAACCTAATTTCTCAATCAGACAGGATAGATGGATTGAGTGCGCGTTGCCTTGATTTGAGGTGAACTCCTTTTCCTCTTCTTCCGGACCCTTCCATGTGAGAGGAAGTCGAGTTATTGATGAATGAGAATCTAATGTCTTATTAAACCTTTAGGAGCGATCTGTTCATCCAACTAGAAATTTCGTAAAAGAATAAAGCGTATATAAAGAAAATCGTGAATCATGAAGCGCGACAAGAATGGATTTTCCCATGTTAGAAGGTGCTAAATTAATAGGTGCCGGAGCTGCTACAATTGCTTTAGCGGGGGCCGCAGTCGGTATAGGAAATGTGTTCAGTTCTATGATTCATGGAGTGGCTAGAAATCCCTCATTGGCAAAACAATCATTTGGTTATGCCATTTTGGGCTTTGCTCTAACCGAAGCTATTGCATTGTTTGCCCCAATGATGGCCTTTCTGATCTCATTCGTCTTCCAGTTTTATATTCAATTTGGCCTAGTATTCTGGGGTTTCCTAAACTTTTTCCTTGAGGTCACAGGTTCAAATCCTGTCCCCGTATCACATTTTTCGGTATGCTGCTCCGCGAGCAAGGAGCGCCGCGAGCAGAGCGAGAGAATGCAGTGAGCTTTGGTGATGTCGGAATTTTCACCTATTTTGATATAGTTGTAATTGATAATTTTGGAGCGTAGTCCATAATGAATCTTTGGATATGATTTGGAAGCATGAATAGCGTATAATCATGAATTCTGATTTATGATGTTGACATAAAATTATGTAGATTTAATTGGAATTGTTGAATGTGGGATAGGATTGGGAAAAAGGTGATTTATTTCAAATCTAAATATTATGGGATTGAGGGTTTAAATTATAAATTGAATTGGAATAATAGGTATAGCCTATTAACGAGATTTTAAGCATGAACATAAATAGGGGTTTTTGGGTAAAGCTTGAATTTGAGACTTGAAAATTGGATATGCCGTTAAGATCCTAGAAACATAAATAAAAAATGGAATATGTTGGACAAACCATGTTTTTAAGTAATTATGGAACTCGACACATAACATGAAATTGGCAATATGGCATAACTTGAACATGAACACGCTTGTGAATTGATAATTGACATTTGATATCAAGAATGAACATGAACGTGCTTGTAAATTTATAATTGGCCTATGACACCTAGAATAGACATGAATTGTCAATTGGCTAAACATGAAACATGGCTAACTCGAGGTTAGAATGAGTTTGCGGTGTAATCCTGCCCGGAACTGCCCGACACATCCAGTGACCACAAACAATAAGTTCTAATGTGATAAGTTAGTCATAACGTGCTTGAAACCCGAGGTTAGATTGAGCTGTGGTGTAATCCTGCCCGGAACCAACCGACACATCCAATGACCGCAACAATAAGTCCAATATGAGAGGTTGGGCATTAATAATTAATTAATTTTAATAACACATGCTAGTATGGTAAGTTTAAGTCAACGTGAACCGCTAGACAACACTTAACCAATTTGACATGATATATGGGTGGGTTAAGTCAATGTGAACTGCTAGATAACACTTAACCAATTTGACATGATGTGTGGGTTGAATTGAATACGTGATTGGGGGTTAAGTTAACTTGGACACATGGGTAAACTTAATCAATATAACAGTATCAAAGCAAGGAAAAGTGGGGAATGATAAGATTAAATAATAGATAAACTTCTCCTAGGGATAAGAAATGAATATGACTTAGGATGTAATACAAGACTCGAAGGGTGGGACGACTTATACCATGAAATAAGTTAATCTAAGCTGGAAACGTGGAAAAACACTCGTACGCTATCATTTGATAAAGAGAACTTAAGTCATTCTTGAATTCATAGGTAAACCTTAGTTAAAAGGAACTAAGTAACAAACCTTAGTTAAAGAGAACTAAGTAACAGAAACTAAGTATCGAACCTTGGTTAAGAGAACAAAGTAATAAACCTTAGTTAAGAGAACTAAGTAACAGAAACTAAGTATCGAACCTTGGTCAAGAGAACCAAGTAATAAACCTTAGTTAAGAGAACTAAGTAACAGAAACTAAGTATCAAACCTTGGTTAAGTGAACCAAGTAATAAACCTTAGTTAAGAGAGCTAAGTAGTAAACCTTAATTAAGAGAAATTAAGTAGTAAACCTTAGTTAAGAGGACTAAGCTGTAAACCTTAGTTAAGAAAACAAACGATAAAGAGAAACTAAGTAGTAAACCTTAGTTAAGAGGACTAAGTAGTAAACCTTAGTAAAGAAAACGAACGATTCAGGAAACTAAGTAGTAAACCTTAGTTAAGAGAACTAAGTAGTAAACCTTAGTCAAGAAAACCAAGTAGAACACGAGGAGGAGCGAACATCCATCTGATCATTAAGAAGGCTCCAACGGTCTGGGTTACGAAGTACGCGGCTTCGAGGGGACGTGAGGTTACTCTTGGTATCCCTCTGTGAGGTTGCAGATGATCCTCCTGGGCTCACAAAGGTTAAGGTCTGCGCTAGAAGAACCAAGAGTATGCCTTGGTTGCAATATAAGCAACCTAAGACTAGGATGGACCAGCGTGAGGCGGCGATATCTTGTTTAGCCCTATGATAGCACGTCGTCGTCTACCTACTATCTTGAGTTAATCGAGCACGTGAAGCGGAAAGGCGGAGAACTCCAAAAGACCATATACTTGCTATCTAGTTATGGGTAAGGTTGGCCAATAGGTTTGTGGGGGAATAGAGGGCTTGCGTGCAGTTCTCATTCTTGACTTTCTTGGGTGCCTTTCATTAGTTGAGGGGGTGGTCAAGTGGGACCATAGCCACACATAGATAAAAACAGACCTTAGCATCTGCATTGGCAGATAACTTAAAGCTCCCAACTGAGTTTTGTGTTTCTTGATTAGCCCTGCCACAGGACTCGGGCCGCACTTATTGAGGACATGTGCAACTAGACATCGATAACGATTCACGACACATACGTGGGGAAAGTCTAGGAACATACATCGCTCTAGGTAGTGTGTCCTAGACTAGGGGCATCGTTCGATAGGTAGCATAATCCCTAGTTGGACCTAGGTCGCGTAAACCCTGAATCCGAGAAGCGTTTAATAGGTAGCATGAACCCCAGTAGCCCTGGGTAGCGTAAACCCTAGTTGAATCTAGGGAGCACTCGATAGTAAACCTTAGACTAGATCTAGACGATGCACAGAATCTAGCAAGATCTAAAGTGGCAGTCCAAACGATTTCGAGAATGGTGGCACTACACTAAAGTAGTATAGATTTATTTGATGAAGCCTGTACGACATACGACAATGGACTGTATATATATATGGAAAGGATTAGACAAGTTGGGGGTATCTACATATACGTTGTATTAGGTTAACCTACTAGTGGGACATATGTATAACCTAGAGTGCTAATATCGCGAATAACCTAATAAGCAAGAAAATATAACTGAACGGTATACGTAGGATTGTACAGAATTTTATTCTAAGTCCACTCACACAGAACTTATGTTCTGACCCCCTCCTCATTACATACTTCCAGGTTAGGTTCATGACAGAGATGGTATAGCTTTGGATACTGGTTTAGCAGTATTGTTAATAAGGTAAAGCAATATTTGAATATTATACCTTATTTCCTTCCACTGTGAGATGCTTTACGAGTTCTGACATGTTTCTTTATGTGACGGCCCGCCCCGCACTAGCCTGCATTTCCTCCGAAGGTGCGCTGTACACATGCCCGACTAGCACGGAACGGTCGCCAAAGAAAGGAAAGAAGAGAATGAACTAACACGAAACCTGTAGAATGTCTCATAGCGCATGGAACAAAATATAATAATAACATAATCTTGACATAAAACAGGCGAGACAGTGCATAAGCTAAAAACTAAACCAACACAGCAGCGGAAATCCAAATACAGCTTATTACAACTTTCCAAATTTACTGTCTCTAAAACAAAAGAAATCTAAAGTAGAAGATGCACTACTAATGCCCAAGTAGTGATCTTCAACAACACAGGGAGAATACTATATATATCATACGTGGAAGCCTCCTGCTTGTCTCCGGATCAGCTACCCGTGCATACCCAGCTAACCTGTCTCTAGTCTGCTCGTGAGAGCACCCATAGTAATAAGAAGAGACATAAAACTCTGGGTCAGACAAACAGTCTAATATGAGCGATAAGCAGCTAAATAGAACAATAACAGGTATATTAAACCATACCTGAACCTGGACCTGCAACCAAAGAGTTAGCACTACATACCGTACAATACTCTTAGTTGCCACTGAACAGATGGTGTAAAGATAACGGGGGTGGGGGTGTGCATGTCATAATGATGGCAAACAAGTCAACCATAACAACCATCCTCACATCTCTCACTCAGTGCGTAAAGCATACGATGTCTACAACTGTCAATCACTAGACCCATCGAAGTAGTGACGGAGTTCGACTTGTACAACTACTGCTACTACCAAGCTTACCGCATGGAGTCATGACCAAATCTTTACAATGACCCCACTTCATTGGTCAATTAGCTCTTTAGTCGTACCTAGGCCACTGTGGCCCTGAATCCGTTCACGTACTCCCTACACATAGTGATTCAAAGTTACAGACATCGACGACCCCTTAGCACACGTCCCGCAGCAAAGCCCAATCATGAAGCTCACTCATTGGTTCCCAACTGGATCCTGAGTCAAAGCTCCTCATTTGGACTTCCTTTGCATCTCGGGTTTTGGTCGAATTGGAGTTGGTCTTCAAAAGAGTTGTCACGATAGTCGTCGCGTAGTAGAGATGGAAGTTCAATTCGGTTCGGTCCAATCTGCTTCAATCGGTTCGGTTCGGCTACACCATCCCTAGGCTTCCCGTTCGGTTCGGTGCTCCACTTCATGATGGTTCGGTTCGGGTCCACCTCCTCCATGCAGTTCGGTTCGGGTCCATCCCCTCCATGCGGTTGGGTTCGGGTCCACCCCCTCCATGCGGTTCGGTTCGTTGCTTTGCTGCTTGGTTCCCCTTGCTCCAGCTTGTTACTCCGATCCGATCCCGCGTTCCATTCCGATCCGATCCTCAACCCAACTCCAACCCTTTTGCACATGGCCTTCCTTCTTGCCAAGCCCTCATTCTTGTACTAGGTTTCGATCCGGTTCGGTACTCTGCTCAGCTCCCCGGTCCGACCCGAGCCCCCTAACCCGATCCGATCCGAAACCCTGCACAACTTCCTACAACTTTTCCAGCAACTATTTTGCGCCATACGACGGCATTTTCGACCACTCTAACTCTTCTAATCAATCACAAAGCATATGATACAGTCAAACAACATAGCAAACTAACCACAAACACCAAAACAATGAATTAACATGTCAAAACGGATCAAACATACCCAAAAACCCATATTTTCCCTTAAGCATGTTTAGGCAAAACTTATGATATGATTAGTAAAACTTAACCAAATCAAACCAAATTTCTAACAGAGGTATAAAATATTATTTTTGAATTTAGAATTATTTTTCCAAAATTTTATCATGTCTAATTTCGTTAATCTTCACTTAACCGTAATTAGTGCATAACTTTGCAAATCACTCACCTTGGCTACAAATAAAATTTTCAGAACTGAAACCTCGCTGATTTCGGTGAATACTGGTGTCTAACAGCAGCTCTAATACTGATTTGATTATGATCTTCTTTGATTTGATGTAGATTAAGCCAAAACTTGATTAGAAAGTGATTAGAAGTTGATTTGGGTGTTGGAGGCCACTGCTAGGGTTCCAAGAATGAAAGTGGCGGCTGAAAGAAATGTTTTCTAACCCTAATCAGCCCCTATACGTCTCTAATCCCGAAATGGGTCATGGGTCCTCTTGTTAATCACCCCAATTAGGTCCGGTTAAGCTGTTTTTCACCTTCTAAACCTTGTTTCAGCCATATCTCCCAAACGGTGAGTCCGTTTGGCTAATGTGACCACTCTACGGAAAGGTAAATCATCATCCGAAGCCAATGGAAGTGGTTTCAGATCAAAATTCCTTTCCAATCAAAATTTATGGACAAAACTGTACCAGCTAGGGGCATAATGGTCATTTAAAAATCGATAAAACCCATGAACATGGGAAATGGCCCCAATAGTCGTCTCCCAAAATTACATGACCATACGACTTCGTATGTAAAATAAATAAATATTCTATGATCATTCGATTCGTAGAATGCGGGTCGTTACACTCTCCCGCCCTTAAGAAATTTCGCCCCCGAAATTCCTTAACCCAAAACACACAAAGGATCCCGCATGCCTACCAGCCATATACAACAATCAATCATGCAAAACAAACAAAACAAACCTATTCTAGCATGCGGAAAGACTAAATCGAAGTTAAAATCTTACCAGGCGAAGAGTTCCGGATACGTCTTCCTAATGCTCTCCTCTGTCTCCCAAGTACAGTCATTCTCATTCTCGCCCCGCTGAACTTTGACTAGATTCACCGCTTTCCTCCGAAGTTGCTTTGTATCGTTCCCAACAATACGCATAGGCTTGCGGTTCCCAACCGCCTCGGGTTCAACTTCGATATCATCCTACTGATCAGGTGAAATAGTCACATCTGGGTTGTGCACGAACTTCCTTAACTGGGAAACATGAAATACGTTGTGAACTCCTGCCATCTTCTCTGGTAATTCAGCTTTATATGCCAAACTCCCAATTTGCTGAAGAACTGGGAATGGACCAACAAATCTTGGTGCTAACTTGCCTCTCCTGCCAAATCGTATCACGCTCTTTCATGGAGAAATCTTGACAAACACCAAGTCACCAATGGAGAATTTCAACTCTCTTCTCCTCTTATCAGCATAACTTTTCTGCCTATCTTGGGCAGCCTTCATTCGCTGTTGGATAATCTTAATCTTAGCTGAAGTTTCTCTTATCACATCGGGTCCAAGCACAAACTTCTCACCAGTTTCTACCCAACATGACGGCGAGTTGCACGGTCTTCCGTACAAAGCTTCAAACGGAGCCATACCGATACTGGATTGATAACTATTATTATATGCAAACTCTACTAGATGCAAATGGTCATCCCATGATCCACCAAAATCCAATACACAGGCTCTCAAGAGGTCTTCCAATACTCGATTCACCCTCTCTGTTTGACCGTCGGTTTGAGGATGATACGCGGTATTGAGATGTAATTATGATCCTAACGCCTCTTGTAAGCTCTTCCAAAATCCACTAGTAAACAACGGATCTCGGTCACTCACAATGCCTTTGGGTATTCCATGACATCTCACTACCCACTTTATATACAATTCCGCTAACTTAGCTGCCGTCCTGTTTGACTTGACGGGTATAAACCTTGCACTCTTAGTCAGTCGGTCCACAAACACAAAAATGCTATCATGGCCCGATCTAGTCCTTGGTAACCCATCAATGAAATCCATTGACACTTGTTCCCATTTCCATTCTGGAATTTCTAATGGTTGTAGAAAACCACTAGGCTTCTTTTGCTCAGCTTTAACTAGCTGGCAGTTCATGCATTTGAATATAAACTTCCCAATGTCTCTTTTCATCCCTTCCCAGTAGTATGTCTGCTTCATGTCTCGGTACATCTTGTTACCACTGGGGTGTATAGTCAGTTTTGAGTGATGACATTCTCTAAGCACTTCATCTCTCAATCCATTGACATTGGGTACAACAAGCCTTCCATTCTTTCTAAGCCATCCATCTCGATCAAGCCCATACTTATTCATCTCCTCATTGATACCCATCTCTAACTTGGAGATGATTTCCAATAGGTTAGGATCGTCCCTCTGACTAGAGTCGATCCGCTCAATCAAAGTGGGTCTGATCGTCAAACTTGCTAACATTTCTAGATCCAATTCGCACTTTGGTCTGAAATCATACCCAGCGATGTACTCTAGTTGCTTCCATTCAAGAAACATAGCCCCTAAACTGGCATGTCTTCTACTCAATGCATCGGCTACCGCATTGCCCTTTCCTGGTGTGTATGCGATATCGAAATCATAGGAAGCCAAGAATTCTAACCATCTTTGCTGTCTGAGATTTAGATCCTTTTGGGAGAAAAGATA
Source organism: Allium sativum (assembly GCA_030737875.1). Classification (NCBI taxonomy): domain Eukaryota; kingdom Viridiplantae; phylum Streptophyta; class Magnoliopsida; order Asparagales; family Amaryllidaceae; genus Allium; species Allium sativum. The sequence goes on along the minus strand of CM060913.1, from coordinate 468,244,729 downwards.
CTTTAATGACTTATGATCGGTAAACAACTTGAATCTTTCTCCCAAGAGATAATGTCTCCACATCTTCAATGCAAACACGATCGCTGCCAATTCCAAATCATGGGTAGGGAATCTTTTCTCATGCGGTTTTAGTTGCCGACTTGCATAAGCTACAACCCTACCTCTTTGCATCAATACAGCACCTAGCCCTGTGCCACATGCATCTGTGTATACCGTCATCTCTTCATTCCCCTTAGGAATGACTAACACTGGTGCACATGTCAATTTGTCCTTTAGACTCTTGAATGCATTCTCGCACCTTTCGTCCCAGACAAAAGCTTGATTCTTCTTGGTCAACTGAGTCAACGGTGCCGCTATCTTGGAGAAGTCTTGGATAAACTTACGATAATATCCAGCTAACCCCAAGAAACTTCTTATGTCCATTGCATTCTTGGGCATAGACCAATATTGTACCGTAGCCACCTTCGCGGGATCCACGGCAATACCATTCTCTGAAACAACATGGCCCAAGAATCTCACTTCCCTCCTCCAGAAGTGACACTTAGAAAACTTTGCTTTCAATTGGTGTTTTCTCAACACCTCCATCACTATCCTCAAATGTTCCTTGTGTTCTTCCTCTGTCCTCGAGTAGACCAAAATATCATCCACGAACACAAGGACAAACTTATTCAACTGATCTCTGAATACCCTATTCATAAGATCCACAAAATATGCTGGGGCATTGGTCAACCCGAATGGCATGACCAACCACCCATAAAATCCAGACGGCGTCCGGAATGCCGTTTAGCTATACTCTCAGCCTCCACTCTAAGGTGATGAAAACCTGTCGCGAGATCCAACTGAGAAAATACTCTCGCGCCACTCAACTGATCAAACAAATCATCTATCCGCGGTAGAGGATACTTGTTCTTCCTCGTCACTTTATTCAACTCGCGGTAGTCTACACACAAACGAAGGGAACCATCCGCCTTGGTAGCAAACACAACTGGTGCTCCCCACTCAGAAACACTCCTTCGGATAAATCCCTTCTTCAAAAGATTACTGACTTACACCCCAAGCTCTTGCTTCTCCCTTGGTGCCATACGACGAAGTGGCATCACTATAGGTCTGGCATCTTTCACCAAATCAATACGGAACTCAATCTCTCGGTGTAGTGGAAGCCCGGTCACTTCCTCGAAGACATCCGGATACTGGCCAACCATAGGCAAACCTGACAACTCACTATGCGGGATGTCGAGGGAATTTAGAAAACTAGCCATTACCCCATCATAGGGTAGACCACCAAACACTACCCTCCGCCCATCATCCGCTCTAGCTGTCACCAAAAAGCCCTCACAGTCTACCACCACCCCATATCTTTGGAGCCAGTCGACTCCCAAAATAATGCCAAACCCAGTAAAGCCCAAAACAAAGCAATCACAAACAAACATGCATCCATGACTCGATAAGACCACATTACGACAAATCATGCTAAGGTTAGTCGAACCACCAATCGGGTTCGTCACTACTAAATGTCTATCGACAATCTCGGGCTCCAATCCTAACCTGTCTACTAGGTCACTAGATATGAAAGAACTGGAAGCTCGGGTATCAAAAAAACTCTAACAGGAACATCATAAACAGAAAGCATACCTTAAATAACAACATTCTTTCCCTTCTCCGCCGCAGTTGGGGCATTCGACGAAGAAGGAATAGCATTAAGGGCATATTCTTTCACCACCTGCTTTTCTTTGGGGGGTTGCGGACACTTGTCCTTGTGATGTCCCACTTGGCCACAGTTGAAGCACTTCCTATCCGCTGGCTTGGCCCGACAATTACTAGCATAATGGCCCTTCTTACCACAGCTGAAGCACTCAACATCTTTCTTATTCTTTTTTTGGCCATCCTTATTCTGTTTCTGCTTCCTCTTATTCTGAGAACTACTCTTACCTCCACCACTTGCTTGCAGCTTTGGCTCCTCTGTAGATGCAACCTCGGTCTTCGGCTTAGGGTAAAGACTCTCTGACCTCAATGCTTTCCCCACAATCGATTCAAACGTCTCATCGATGTGGTTAATAAGCCTTTCCCCTAAGTACTGATCTAAACCAGTTATGAACTTCTCGTTCTTCTTCTCGGCAGTATCAATAAGAGATAACCCATACTTCGACAAAGTGTCGAATTCGGCAATATACTCCGAGACAACTCTGCCATTCTGCTTGAGTTCCAAAAATCTCTTAAACAACATTGACTTCTGAGCAGCTGGAATGAACTTCTCGCTAAAGCAAACCTTAAACTGCTCGCAAGTAATCTGATCCTCGGGAGTAGCTGCCTTTATAGCATTCCACCAATTCATTACCCGTCCTTGCAGTTGACGGGATGTTATCCTTCTCTTCATCGCATCCTCGATACCCAAATCCTCGAAGATACGTTCGCAACTATCCAACCAATCCTGAACATCCGTAGCCGACTCCGTTCCGTGGAACGGCTTCCCACCAAGACTAGTATAATCCTTATTCAGCTTGGCGAAATCGGCCCTAAGCGCCTGCACTATTGGACCATCACCATTACCACCATTGGGAGCTGCCCTCTGTACATCCCTAAGCATCTCCCTCATGAGGTCGGTAAACATCGTCCTCATGTCAGCAACATTCCCATTATTGGCTCCTCTACCGGCACCTCTTACTTTTCGGCTCATCGTTCAATCTGTAAAGAGAGAACGATTAACCATCACCATAGTGGTGCTAGTGCAGTGCGACTTCATCCTTAGCTATACTAATAGTATATATATAGCTTTTGAAAACCAATATAATCACAAATATGCGCTCTCATATATGTATACTATCTCTCCTGATAACTTCCCTAGGTTAACTACGCAGCCTAGAGCTATGATACCAAATGTGACGGCCCGCCCCGCACTAGCCTGCATTTCCTCCGAACGTGCGCTGTACACATGCCCGACTAGCACGGAACGGTAGCCAAAGAAAGAAAAGAAGAGAATGAACTAACAAGGAACCTGTAGACTGTCTCATAGCGCATGGAACAAAATATAATAATAACATAATCTTGACATAAAACAGGCGAGACAGTGCATAATCTAAAAAATAAACCAACATAGCAGCGGATATCCAAATACAGCTTATTACAACTTTCCAAATTTACTGTCTCTAAAACAAAAGAAAGCTAAAGTATAAGATGCACTACTAATGCCCAAGCAGTGATCTTCAACAAAACAGGGAGAATACTATATATATCATACATGGAAGCCTCCTGCACGTCTCCGGATCAGCTACCCATGCATACCCAGCTAACCTGTCTCTAGTCTGCTCGTGAGAGCACCTAGAGTAATAAGAAGAGACATAAAACTCTGGGTCAGACCAAAAGTCTGGTATGATCGATAAGCAGCTAAATAAAACAATAACAGGTATACTAAACCATACCTGGACCTGTAACCAAAGAGTTAGCACTACATATCGTACAATACTCTAAGGTGCCACTGAACAGATGGTGTAAAGATAACGGGGGTGGGGGTGTGCATGTCATAATGATGGCAAACAAGTCAACCATAACAACCATCCTCACATCTCTAACTCAGTGCGTAAAGCATACGATGTCCACCACTGTCAATCACTAGACCCATCGAAGTAGTGACGGAGTTCGACTTGCACAACTACTGCTACTACCAAGCTTACCACATGGAGTCATGACCAAATCTTTACAATGACCCCACTTCATTGGTCAATTAGCTCTTTAGTCGTACCTAGGCCACTGTGGCCCTGAATCTGTTCACGTACTCCATACACATAGTGATTCAAAGTTACAGACATCGACAACCCCTTAGCACCCGTCCCGCAGCAAAGCCCAGTCATGAAGCTCACTCATTTGTTCCCAACTGGATCCTGAGTCAAAGCTCCTCATTTGGAATTCCTTTGCATCTCGGGTTTTGGTCGAATTGGAGTTGGTCTTCAAAAGAGTTGTCACGATAGTCGTCGCGTAGTAGAGATGGAAGTTCAATTCGGTTCGGTCCAATCTGCTTCAATCGGTTCAGTTCGGCTACATCATCCCCAGGCTTCCCGTTAGGTTCGGTGCTCCACTTCATGATGGTTTGGTTCGGGCCCACCTCTTCCATGCAGTTTGGTTCGGGTCCACCCCCTCCATGCGGTTCGGTTCGGGTCCACCCCCTCCATGCGGTTCGGTTCAGTGCTTTGCTCCTTGGTTCCTCTTGCTCCAGCTTGTTACTCCGATCCGATCCGATCCTCAACCCAACTCCAACCCTTTTTCACGTGGCTTTCCTTCTTGCCAAGCCCTCATTCTTGTACTAGGTTCCGATCCGGTTCGGTACTCCGCTCAGCTCCCCGGTCCGACCCGAGCCCCCTAACCCGATCCGATCCGAAACCATGCACAACTTCCTGCAACTTTTCCAGCAACTGTTTTGCGCCATACGACGACGTTTTCGACTGCTCTAACTCTTCTAATCAATCACAAAGCATATCATACAGTCATATCAACATAGCAAACTAACCGCAAACACCAGAACAATAAATTAACATGTCAAAACGGATCAAATATACCCCAAAACCCATATTTTCCCTTAAGCATGTTTAGGCAAAACTAATGATATGATTAGTAAAACTTAACCAAATCAAACCAAATTTCTAACAGAGGTCTAAAACATTATTTTCGAATTTATAATCATTTTTCCAAAATTTTATCATGTCTAATTTCGTTAATCTTCACTAATTACCCTTAATTAACTGTAACTAGTGCAAATCTATGCAAATCACTCACCTTGGCCACAAATAAAATATTCAGAACTGAAACCTCACTGAATTGGTCGAATACTGGTGTTTAACAGCAGCTCTAATACTAATTTGGTGAAGATCTTCTTTGATTTGATGTAGATTAAGCCAAAACTTGATTAGAAAGTGATTAGAAGTTGATTTAGGTGTTGGAGGCCATTGCTAGGGTTCCAAGAATGAAAGTGGCGGCTGAAAGAAATGTTTTCTAACCCTAATCAGCCCCTATACATCTCTAATCCCGAAATGGGTCATGGGCCCTCTTGTTAATCACCCAGTTAGGCCCGGTTAAGCTGTTTTTCACCTTCTAAACCTTGTTTTAGCCATATCTCCCAAAGGGTGAGTCCGTTTGGCTAATGTGACTACTCTATGGAAAGGTAAACCATCATCCGGAGCTTCTGGAAGTGGTTTTAGGTCAAAATTCCTTTCCAATCAAAAGTTATGGCCAAAACAGTAACAGCTAGGGGCAAAATGGTCATTTAAAAATCGACAAAAACCATGAATATGGGAAATGGCCTCAGTAGTCGTCTCCCAAAGTTACATGACCATACGACTTCGTATGTAAAAGAAATAAATATTCTACGATCATTCGATGCGTAGAATGCGGGTCGTTACACTTTATCTCTGTCTTTTTCTGCAGGATACCAGAGCACCCAACTCGGGTTTCGATAAATTGGATTTTTGAAAAAAAAATCCGGTCTGTTGGAATCCGGGTTGTTACAATAATCGAAGTGAATTTCCGTTTAGGAAGACTGCTTATATATATGGAATTTAAAAGGCTTTGCCGTTATTCCATTTATATTATTAGTTGGATATGGAAGTTCATATCGATTATATATATTGATCTGTTTTCCGTGAAGATTCCATTGTTAATGGAATGAGATTTTGGGTTTATCGTGAACTGTATTTTAAATGACATCAGTTCTTTAACCTCGTTAAAGGTAAGAATTATTTCTTAACTTTGAATAATCATTAAGTAATGATTTTTGGAAATTAAAACTGAATTAGAGTTTTATTGAATCTTTAAATATATTGAAAGGTGAATTCGATAACCAAAATTATCAAATTCAAGAAATGATCGAGAATGGAGTGTCACCAGTTTTTCTCCAAGCGATAGTTAAATCTTTAATTAGTTTTGAACGTGAAATGGTAATTGAATTTACTGATAACACCGTGGTGTTAGATATGAAGTATTACCAGTTTTACTTCATGGGATGAATAGGTTGGGGTTGGGAAATTTAATAAATGATTACTTCGATAAAGTTCGCTAATCCCGACTAGTTTGGATAAACCATGATTTGGTTTGAATTGATATTCAAAAGAAGATTAAAGAATAAATTTAAAGAATTTATCTTTGATAAAATTAATGGGAACCTTTCCCAAGGTATAAGAATATTTGAATAAAAGAATATTCTGTATTGGAATGAGGCGTATGTTGTGTTTTTATAACACTTTTTTATTATATACACGAGTTATTTGGAAAGACTGGGTTTATCCAATTCTGAATAACTAGATCGACGATAAGTCAACGATGAAGACGTTGGTTAAAGACCGGAGGTCTTCACGTCGTTTGGATAATTACTGATGATCTTGATTGGGCTGTACATCCAAGAGGAGGGAATCAATTGTTGATCGTCCAGATGTACTTGGAGATCGATGGATATGTAAGGAATAAGGTTCCTCCAGTTTCGTTCAGACCCAGAACGGACTTGTAAATGGATGTGTGTCTGATATCTGATTTCATTCAGTGTGATTGATATACATCAGTTTCATAGCGTGAATTGCCTGTGTGGCTTGCTGAGATGCAAATGATCAAGGCTTCTGTTGAAAAGCAAAGTCTTGTGGTTGATGATCAAAGCACGGCTTTAATATAGCGCAACTTTGTTTGGCGTTAATTTGTGAGCCTCACACTCCGGTGTGAACCAGAAACGGGAGAGGACATCAGGGAGGGCATGTGTTTCTTTCTAGTTAGGAGTGGTGTCAGCGTTTTACACGCCCTGGCATTTTACTTATGTGGATGATGGATAGCGAGGCGCCTCGGTTATATCGGTCGATCCGGGACCGATGGAGTCATTTGGCTCATTTACGCCCTATAGGGCGGGGAAACGCATTGTTCAGGGTTTAAGTTTAATCCACATCGAGTGGACCGACCCTGACGATCCAAGGCTTGTCTGCGCCCTTGCCTGAGGCTCGTGCTAGAGAGTCTCGAAGCGGTAAGGACGATACCTTGCCTTGGTTCACAGATGGAAATTAAACTTCCAATACGTGACAATTGCGGTTTTGATTGTAGAACCTTGTATTGGTGGCATGATATATGGTACCCATGCCATCTAGAATTGATACATTTATATTTGAAGTTGTTTTATACACTATGCACTTATAATAGTATCAAATGATTTGTTTTAACGTACCAAGCATGTTTAGCTATTATAAGGGAAAACCCTATCTCCCGGCTTGCGTTGCATTGTGTGATAGGACCTGGGTCTTATAATAGCTTCATTTTTCCAAAAAGCATTGCACTGTTTTGTTATATGCATTGGTATTCTTGGGAGGAAACCCGTTCCGTGTTATACGGCATGGTCCCTTGATATATCTGATTTTAAAGTAAATTTTTAAATAACTGTTTTAGTTCTCATACCAGTCACATGACTGGCCTGGAGTTTATTATTTTAAACCTAAACTTGTAATAACCCGGGAATTCTGAACCAGTTTAAAAATTTTATTTTGGCAATTTTAGCGAATTTTGAATATTTAAAATGGATTATTTTAAATAATATCGACGAGGAATTTATTTTGAATATAACTCGAACGAATATATTATATACGTCGTCGTTAGAATATAAATAATTATATATAATTATAAAAAGAATTGAAAATGGCGCGGTAGTTCGATAATTCGATTTCAAACTTCAATTGAATGTACCGGGTGCAAAACAATCCGGATTTTAGTGAAACCAAAAACATTAGGATCTAATTGATGATATCTTTCCAACGAATCCGAAAAATCAAGATTTCATTGCGGGAATCAAAAGATATGTCCAGTAGAAAATTCTGAATAGTCGCTATGGAATTCAGGCCCTTAAAAATAGACATTTTGCAAATGACCTCGGATTTCGACGAAACCACTTTTGTTGGATCATTGATGTCAAATTATTGCTAGATTCCAAATTTCATAATTTTTCGAATCAACATGTGAGCGTGGCAAAGGAAAACGCGTTTGACCAGTTTTAGTTGATTTTAATCGACTGGAAATTGGCCATTTTTCAAACGGTCTCAGAATTCGATAAAACTAGTTTTGTTAAGACCGTATCGTCAATACGAAGCTAGAAAATATTTTTCGGGAATTTTTCTAGTTAGTGTGTGACCCCGGTAATTTGAAATGTACGTTCAAATTGAATATATACTGATTTATGTTTTAAATTTGATGAAAACCTATCGTAACAGCCGAATCAGCTCACGATACATATCCCATTGTGTTCAGAATGGGGGTAATTAGCTGGGGGTGGCAGTCGTTGGGTTCGATTTTGAGTTCGGGAGATAAACAAGTATTAAATGAATAAAAAAAATATATTATAAATATCCATTCAAAACCCTTGGACCGGTCAAACTTTATAACCGTGGTCCACTGTCTTCAAAGCCGCCAGGAAGAAAATGAATGCACCAAAATGCTCCCAATTAATTTCTTCAATTGTTTCTAATCCGCCAAGAATTATTCAATACTCCAAAAACAAAATGGTAGCGCTCCTCTCCCTCTTGGATTCTATACCGTCGTGATCACCAATGGGGCTCCGACGAGGTCAAAATCGAGGTGGGAAGTCAGCTCGTTCGAGCATAAATGGCGGCACACCTGGAGGTTCGAGTCGAGGGCGGTTTAAGGGGGTGGAAGGTGGCGTTCTAGCGCCCCTCGTGGTGGTCTTCGATCCTGCTCCGATCAGCTCTAGCGATGGTGGCACGAGCAAACTCAAATCGACGTGGTTCCAGGCTATTGCGGGAAAGAAAGGTTTAACCCTTTTTTTTTTTTTTTTTTTTTTTTATTTTACTTTAATAGTTTATTTAAAATCAGTTTTAAAATGTATATGAAGTTGTTTAATATATATATATATAAGACTTTGTTTTAAAATATAGAAGAAGACTTTGTTTTAAAATATAGAAGAAGGCTTTGTTTTAAAATATAGAAGAAGGCTTTGTTTTTAAAAATAGAAGAAGGCTTTGTTTTTAAAAATAGAAGAAGGCTTTGTTTTTAAAAATAGAAGAAGGCTTTGTTTTTAAAAATAGAAATAGGATATGATTTTAAAAATATAAAAGCAAGGAGCTTTAAAAATATAAAAGGATTTTTAAAATAAAAATAGCCTGGGTTTAAAAGCTTTAAAAATATAAAAGGATTTTTAAAATAAAAATAGCATGGGTTTAAAAATTCGATTTTTATATATTGAATAACAAAGTAAAAATTCGATTTTTATATATTGAATAACAAAGTAAAAATTCGATTTTTATATATTGAATAACAAAGTAAAAATTCGATTTTTATATATTGAATAGAAAAGTAAAAATTCGATTCTTATATATGTAGTGGCTACGGGCAACGGAAGTGAAGAAAGGCGAGCACGGTGGAGATGTTCTACATAGGAAGTGCCGTGGAGTTTGGATAGCTATTGGTGAGAACTTCTCACTCAAAATTCTCTTTCTAGTTATATATATATACTAGGATGCAGACGGTGTTTAGTAGCACCCGACACAATCGTCCACAGACCATGGACTTGTTTGTTTGGTTGTGTAGTTGGTTAGATTATTTGGTTTGAATTGAATTGTTTGGTGAATTGAATGGATTTGATTGATGTGTGAATGGCGTGGGCCTTCACTAGACCAGGGATAAGGCTAGGCCTTGTCCCGTATCTAGTATCGTGCCGTTATGCCGCCGAAATTTTCTAAAATAAGTTAGAAAAATAAAAATATCATTTTATTGGGTAAATGAACTAATAATTAATGTGTTGAAAGAAAATAAAATATTTATATAGTTAAAAATATTTTATCGTTAAAAAATATAATTTTTAACGTGGAAGTGAATAAAATAAAATATTCATTTGCAAACCGGACGGTTTGTTTATGTACACTTATTTGAAGGACATTGATTGGGTCGATAAATTTTACACATCGCCCAACTGCACAAATAAAATCCGTGTTTGTTGATTTGAAACCCCACACGGGTGTTGGGATGAAATTTGAAGTTCACTCATCCTGATTGATTAAATATGTCGATCGATGGATTGACAGACTGTTACAAGCGTTAGATATCTATATTTAATGCTTATACAGTGTAGTGCACTTTGGATGATGGTTGATTATTTATCATTGCTATTATATACATGTGTTGAATGGAATCCATATAATTAACTTTATATGGTAATTGATTGGGCCTCATTCCAATTTATAAAATAAAGAATAATATAAAATAAAGGTTCATGTGTTGACAGTACTCATCCGTTGAGATTAGTCATGTGTTGAACGAAATATTTTAAATAATAAAATTTACATCTTTATCAATATAAAATAAAGGTTCATGTGTTGACAGTACTCATCCGTTGAGATTAGTCATGTGTTGAACGAAATATTTGAATAGAAATATTTGAAAAAGAAATATTTGAAAAAGAAATATTTTGAAATAGAAATATTTGAAAAGAAATATTTGAATAGAAATATTTGAAAAAGAAATATTTGAATAGAAATATTTGAAAAAGAAATATTTGAAATAGAATATTTGAAAATAGAAATATATGAAGCCGTGTTGATTAAATTGACGCCATTTTGACGTGAACGATATTTATATCGATTTTATTCATTTTATAATGAATATCGAAAGTGATTTTAAAATCTGATATTTTGAAAAGAATTGAAATTCAAACTGAAAATGAATTGAATTTGAATTGAATAGAAAACGAATTCGAATTGAATTGAATAGAAAATGAATTGAATTTGAATTGAATAGAAAACGAATTTGAATTGAATTGAATAAAAAACGAATCTGAATTGAATTGAATTCAATTGAAAACGAATTGAAATCAATTTGAATTGAAATCAAATAGAAGTGAATGTAGAAAGAATTTATAAGGGAAAATTCAATTTTGATTTGAATTTGAAATAAAGGTTGAAATTGTTTTTGAAACAAATTTGAAATGATTTATAAAATTCGGTTTAAAAAGGAAATCGACGAAATATATATAATATATATGTATTATATATATAATGGCCTGAATAGAACGCGCCGCGCCGCGGCAGTTCGTGAATTTCGGCCATTTATTTCAAACGGACATTACGGGAGATCCGACCGTCGGATTCTCCTAAAGCCGGAACCGTTGGGTTCGTATCGAAAAGAGCTTTCTAACGAATATTAGAAACTTGAAATATAACGGTTGGATTTGGAGTTATGTCCAAATCAAATTCGAAAAAGGTCGCTGTAAGTGCAGTTCGATGGCCGTTGATGGAAATCGACTGTACGGGCCTTGATAAAATTATTAAAAATAGTAATAATTTGTGTAAAATCATAAGAAATGATTTGGGAAAAATTGGGATGAAAAACTCCATATTTGTAAAGATAAAAATGGATTTTTATCGAAATGAACTAGTTTTGAACTAAATTTAAAACCCAATTATTTTTAAATAAATAAATTAGATTTAAAACAGGGTTTTAAATAATCGGAATTCCTAATATATTTGATTTGAATTGAATTAGAATTGATTGGTGGGTTTATCGTGAACTGTATTTTAAATAACACTAGTTCTTTAACCCGATAATAAATAGAATGTGATTTGGGTTTGTCGTGAACTGTGTTTTAAATAACACCAGTTCTTTAACCCAGTAAAAGGAGTTTTAACGAATCTGCAATTAAATTGAAATGTGAATGGATAATCTAAATTATCAAATTTAGAAATGAGCGAGAATGGAGTATCGCCAGTTTTGCTCCAAAGCGATACTTAAATCTTTAATTAGATTTGAACGTGAAATGGTAATTAATCTTGCCGATAACACCATAGTATTAGATATGGAGTATTACCTGTTTTGCTTCATGGGATGAATAGGTTGGGATTGGGAAATAAAATAAATAATTACTCCGGTGTGGTTCGCTAATCTCGACTAGTTTGGAAAACCATAATTTGGTTTGAAACGACATCCAAAGGAAGATTAAAGGATAGATTTTAAAGAATTTATCTTGGATAAAATTAATGGGAACCTTTCCCAAAAGATGTGAATATTTTAATAACGGAATATTCAGAATTGGAATGAGGCGTATATTGTGTTTTCTAGCACTGTTTTTAATATACGCGGGTTGTTCGGAAAGGCCGGGTTTATACCCATTCTGAATAACCGATTCGACGATATGTCGAAGATGAAGACGGTGGTTGAAGACCGGAAGTCTTCACATCGTTCGGATAATTACTGACGATCCTGATTGGGCTGTACACCCAAAAGGATGGAAATAGTTGGTGGTCGTCCAGACGTACTTGGAGATGGATGGATATGCGAGGAAAGTGCCTCCGGTTTCATTCAGACCTAGAACGGACTTGTAAATGGATGGTGTGTCTGACATTGTATTCCTTTATATTGTATTTGTTGATCTCTGCTAAATATATATCTGTTTGGCGGCGGAGAATTTATTCTCTTGCTTAACGCCCTTCTCTGAGACATATGAGCTCAGAGGTTATATATTGGCAGAAATCAGTGGTACGATATGGATTGATAGTGTGGCATGCTGAGATGCAGTGATCCAGACTTCTGTTGAAAAGCAAAGTTTGGTGGTTGATGATCAAAGCGCAGCTGATATAGCATGGCTTTGTGTATAGCGTTGATCCGCGAGCCTCACACCCCGGTATGGTGGTAAACTGATGATTTGATCAGTATGCTTTTTCGTGGATGGGCACCTTAGTGGTGTCGTGGATTCGGTCGACCGAGATGAGCCTAGTGCTCAGGGATATATAGAGTAGGCGGTGTTTTCTCTCGCTGGGACGTAAGCCGCGGTGGTACTCTGGTCCCAAATGTGCGGATGTGCAGACGGTGTTTTCTCTTGTTGGGACGTAAGCCGTGGTGAATTGCATTACGCGATCGATCTTTCGAATCAGGAGCCACCATGATGGAAATCCAATTTCCAATACGTGTATTTCGGTTTTATTTGTAGAGCCTAGTATGGCGACATAGTGGGATGGGGCACTTATGCCGTCTATGATTGATACTTATGATTTGAAGATATTTTATACAATATGCACTTATAAAAGTATGAAAATGATTTGTTCTAAACGTATCAAGCATTCTTGGCTATTATAAGGTAAAAACCCTATCCTCCGGCTTGCGTTGCATTGTGTGATGGGACCTGGGTCTTATAATAGCTTCATTTTTCTTTATTTAGCATTGCGCTGTTGTTTTATGCACTGGTGTTCTTGGGAGGAAACCCGTTCCGTGTTACATGGCGTGGTCCCTTGATTTACCTAACTTTAAAAATAAAGATTAATAATTGTTTTAGTTCTCACACCAGTCACATGACTGACTTGGAGTTTATTGTTTTAACCTAAACTCTGGGTGCCCCTATTTTCGACACGGGCAGCTAGTAGTTTTGGTTTTGCAGATTTATATTCACAGGATCCTGGTTTACAGCTGGAACGGTATCCGGAAAGCTTTGTATCCGTATATCTCCTTCAGTTGTGTATCGTATTATTTTCCGCTGCTATGTATTTAAATGTAATTTAAATCTCTGGTATTTCTGTGTAATATTCATTCATACTCTGTATATTCTTGTACCTGATGGAATTGTTGTAATAACAGTGAAATGTTCTTCCGTCTGCGTTCATTTGTGTGTTGTTCTCAAAGTATCCGCTCTTTCCTTCACGGGGAAGTTACGGGTTCTTACAGTGGTATCAGAGCTTTGGTTTACAGAGCTCGAGAACAAGACACATTAGAACCATACGAAAGAATTCATCAGATATTGGATTAGTAATATCCAATTAGAATGACTCGTTAGAGATAGGATCAGTAGTATCCTAGAACGAGTGTGAAGAGTATATTTTTCAATTGAAAACAATTTTGTTTTGAAAATTTAAATCACTTTATACGTATTTGATTATTTATTTATTTTGAATATGGACAATCGAGTATATAAAGATTTTGCATATACGCGTCATGAACGTATATTCGAAGTTTTAATATACTGGATAGATATAGAATCATACTCTAGTGGCCCGGAGATGGTTCTGATGATTGATATATCATCATCAGAATTTATGTTCGTGTTTCGAAGGTGTGATATCTATATATTTCCATTAGACTGGTGTGAGAACCAAAACTTATATAGATAGATTCATTGTTGTGAATTGGCATCAAAAACATGATTTTCTTTATATGTATCAAAATTATGAATTTGAAACATTAAATTCACTAATTGATTGATGTTTGTGTTGTTTGTTTATTTGTTTGATAATTTTGAACCATTATGCCTAGTTGAACCTAATATTGAACCTTATTGAAAATTGGTCGCATTTGCTTGCATATACATATACTTACATTGAACAGGTCATAGCAAGGAGGCTAGAGCAGAGAATAAAATTTGTTTGCCCGACAAATAGGTACATGTTTACTATAATTTACTGTTTTGTTTGGGTGATGATGATTTTATGAGCCTATTGGCTAGCCGCTTGGCTTTTTCTTTTTCTTTTTGAGATCAAAAGGCCTATATGGCAATTTCGGGATTTTCCCGTGGCTCCCGGTGCAGGGGAGGTTATGGCGAAATTTTAGGGTGTTAGCCAAATTTTTGAAAATTTGAAAATTCTCAGAAACTGAAAAGTTGGAGAATGGAAGCCAGATCGAATGTAGAGCTGATTAATCAAACCACTTTCGACTTTGTTCCTTTTCGGGGACGAAAAGTTTTAAGTGGGGGAGATTGTAATAACCCGGAAATTCTGAACCAGTTTAAAATTTTTATTTTGGCAATTTTAGCGAATTTTGAATATTTAAAATGGATTATTTTAAATAATATCGACGAGGAATTTATTTTGAATATAATTCGAATGAATATATTATATACGTCGTCGTTAGAATATAAATAATTATATATAATTGTAAAAAGAATTGAAAATGGCGCGGTAGTTCGAATATTCGATTTCAAACTTCAATTGAATGTACCGGGTGCAAAACAATCCGGATTTTAGTGAAACCAAAAGCATTAGGATCTAATTGATGATATCTTTCCAACGAATCCGAAAAATCAAGATTTCATAGCGGGAATCAAAAGATATGTCCAGTAGAAAATTCTGAATAGTCGCTATGGAATTCAGGCCCTTAAAAATAGACATTTTGCAAATGACCTCGGATTTCGACGAAACCACTTTTGTTGGATCCGTGATGTCTAATTATTTCTAGATTCCAAATTTCATAATTTTTCGAATCAACATGTGAGCGTGGCAAAGGAAAACGCGTTTGACCAGTTTCAGTTGATTTTAATCGACTGGAAATTGGCCATTTTTCAAACGGTCTCAGAATTCGACGAAACTAGTTTTGTTAGGACCGTATCGTCAATACGAAGCTAGAAAATATTTTTCGGGATTTTTTCTAGTTAGTGTGTGACCCCGGTAATTTGAAATGTACGTTCAAATTGAATATATACTGATTTATGTTTTAAATTTGATGAAAACCTATTGTAACAGCCGAATCAGCTCACGATACATATCCCATTGTGTTCAGAATGGGGGTAATTAGCTGGGGGCGGCAGTCGTTGGGTTCGATTTTGAGTTCGGGAGATAAACAAGTATTAAATGAATAAATAAAAATATATTATAAATATCCATTCAAAACCCTATGACCGGTCAAACTTTATAACCGTGGTCCACTGTCTTCAAAGCCGCCAGGAAGAAAATGAACGCACCAAAATGCTCCCAATTAATTTCTTCAATCGTTTCTAATCCGCCAAGAATTATTCAATACTCCAAAAACAAAATGGTAGCGCTCCTCTCCCTCTTGGATTCTATACCGTCGTGATCACCAATGGGGCTCCGACGAGGTCAAAATCGAGGTGGGAAGTCAGCTCGTTCGAGCATAAATGGCGACGCGCCTGGAGGTTCGAGTCGAGGGCGGTTTAAGGGGGTGGAAGGTGGCGTTCTGGCGCCCCTCGTGGTGGTCTTCGATCCTGCTCCGATCAGCTCTGGCGATGGTGGCACGAGCAAACTCAAATCGACGTGGTTCCAGGCTATTGCGGGAAAGAAAGGTTTAACCCTTTTAATTATTATTTTTTGTTTTTATTTTACTTTAATAGTTTATTTAAAATCAGTTTTAAAATGTATATGAAGTTGTTTAATATATATATATATAAGACTTTGTTTTAAAATATAGAAGAAGACTTTGTTTTAAAATATAGAAGAAGGCTTTGTTTTAAAATATAGAAGAAGGCTTTGTTTTAAAATATAGAAGAAGGCTTTGTTTTTAAAAATAGAAGAAGGCTTTGTTTTTAAAAATAGAAGAAGGCTTTGTTTTTAAAAATAGAAATAGGATATGATTTTAAAAATATAAAAGCAAGGAGCTTTAAAAATATAAAAGGATTTTTAAAATAAAAATAGCCTGGGTTTAAAAATTCGATTTTTATATATTGAATAACAAAGTAAAAATTCGATTTTTTTATATTGAATAACAAAGTAAAAATTCGATTTTTATATATTGAATAACAAAGTAAAAATTCGATTTTTATATATTGAATAGCAAAGTAAAAATTCGATTCTTATATATGTAATGGCTACGGGCAACGGAAGTGAAGAAAGGCGAGCACGGTGGAGATGTTCTACATAGGAAGTGCCGTGTAGTTAGGATAGCTATTGGTGAGAACTTCTCAATCAAAATTCTCTTTCTAGTTATATATATATACTAGGATGCAGACGGTGTTTAGTAGCACCCGACACAATCGTCCACAGACCATGGACTTGTTTGTTTGGTTGTGTAGTTGGTTAGATTATTTGGTTTGAATTGAATTATTTGGTGAATTGAATGGATTTGATTGATGTGTGAATGGCGTGGGCCTTCACTAGACCGGGGATAAGGCAAGGCCTTGTCCCTTTTCTAGTATCGTGCCGTTATGCCGCCGAAATTTTCTAAAATAAGTTAGAAAAATAAAAATATCATTTTATTGGGTAAATGAACTAAAAATTAATGTGTTGAAAGAAAATAAAATATTTATATAGTTAAAAATATTTTATCGTTAAAAATATAATTTTTAACGTGGAAGTGAATAAAATAAAATATTCATTTGCAAACTGGACGGTTTGTTTATGTACACTTATTTGAAGGACATTGATTGGGTCGATAAATTTTACACATCGCCCAACTGCACAAATAAAATCCATGTTTGTTGATTTGAAACCCCACACGGGTGTTGGGATGAAATTTGAAGTTCACTCATCCTAATTGATTAAATATGTCGATCGATGGATTGACAGGCTGTTACAAGCGTTAGATATCTATATTTGATGCTTATACAGTGTAGTGCACTTTGGATGATGGTTGATTATTTATCATTGCTATTATATACATGTGTTGAATGGAATCCATATAATTAACTTTATATGGTAATTGATTGGGCCTCATTCCAATTTAGAAAATAAAGAATAATATAAAATAAAGGTTCATGTGTTGACAGTACTCATCCGTTGAGATTAGTCATGTGTTGAACGAAATATTTTAAATAATAAAATTTACATCTTTATCAATATAAAATAAAGGTTCATGTGTTGACAGTTCTCATCCGTTGAGATTAGTCATGTGTTGAACGAAATATTTGAATAGAAATATTTGAAAAAGAAATATTTGAAAAAGAAATATTTTGAAATAGAAATATTTGAAAAGAAATATTTGAATAGAAATATTTGAAAATGAAATACTTGAATAGAAATATTTGAAAAAGAAATATTTGAAATAGAATATTTGAAAATAGAAATATATGAAGCCGTGTTGATTAGCTTGACGCCATTTTGACGTGAACGATATTTATATCGATTTTATTCATTTTATAATGAATATCGAAAGTGATTTTAAAATCTGATATTTTGAAAAGAATTGAAATTCAAACTGAAAATGAATTGAATTTGAATTGAATAGAAAACGAATTCGAATTGAATTGAATAGAAAATGAATTGAATTTGAATTGAATAGAAAACGAATTTGAATTGAATTGAATAGAAAACGAATCTGAATTGAATTGAATTCAATTGAAAACGAATTGAAATAGAATTGAAATCAATTTGAATTGAAATCAAATAGAAGTGAATGTAGAAAGAATTTATAAGGGAAAATTCAATTTTGATTTGAATTTGAAATAAAGGTTGAAATTGTTTTTGAAACAAATTTGAAATGATTTATAAAATTCGTTTTAAAAAGGAAATCGACGAAATATATATAATATATATATATATATATATATTATATATATAATGGCCTGAATAGAACGCGCCGCGCCGCGGCATTTCGTGAATTTCGACTATTTATTTCCAACGGACATTACGGGAGATCCGACCGTCGGATTCTCCTAAAACCAGAACCGTTGGGTTCGTATCGAAAAGAGATTTCTAACAAATATTAGAAATTTGAAATCTAACGGTTGGATTTGGAGTTATGTCCAAATCAAATTCGAAAAAGGTCGCTGTATGTGCAGTTCGATGGCCGTTGATGGAAATCGACTGTACGGGCCTTGATAAAATTATTGAAAATAGTAATAATTTGTGTAAAATCATAAGAAATGATTTGGGAAAAATTGGGATTAAAAACTCCATATTTGTAAAGATAAAAATGGATTTTTATCGAAATGAACTAGTTTTGAACTAAATTTAAAACCCAATTATTTTTAAATAAATAAATTAGATTTAAAACGGGGTTTTAAATAATCGGAATTCCTAATATATTTGATTTGAATTGAATTAGAATTGATTGGTGGGTTTATCATGAACTGTGTTTTAAATAACACTAGTTCTTTAACCCGATAATAAATAGAATGTGATTTGGGTTTGTCGTGAACTGTGTTTCAAAAAATACTAGTTCTTTAACCCAGTAAAAGGAGTTTTAACGAATCTGCAATTAAATTGAAATGTGAATGGATAATCTAAATTATCAAATTTAGAAATGAGCGAGAATGGAGTATCGCCAGGTTTGCTCCAAAGCGATAGTTAAATCTTTAATTAGATTTGAACGTGAAATGGTAATTAATCTTACCGATAACACCATAGTATTAGATATGGAGTATTACCAGTTTTGCTTCATGGGATGAATAGGTTGGGATTGGGAAATAAAATAAATAATTACTTCGGTGTGGTTCGCTAATCTCGACTAGTTTGGAAAACCATAATTTGGTTTGAAATGACATCCAAAGGAAGATTAAAGGATAGATTTTAAAGAATTTATCTTGGATAAAATTAATGGGAACCTTTCCCAAAAGATGTGAATATTTAAATAACAGAATATTCAGAATTGATATGAGGCGTAAATTGTGTTTTCTAGCACTGTTTTTAATATACGCGGGTTGTTCGGAAAGGCCGGGTTTATACCCATTCTGAATAACCGATTCGACGATATGTCGAAGATGAAGACGGTGGTTGAAGACCGGAAGTCTTCACATCGTTCGGATAATTACTGACGATCCTGATTGGGCTGTACACCCAAAAGGATGGAAATAGTTGGTGGTCGTCCAGACGTACTTGGAGATGGATGGATATGCGAGGAAAGTGCCTCCGTTTTCGTTCAGACCTAGAACGGACTTGTAAATGGATGGTGTGTCTGACATTGTATTCCTTTATATTGTATTTGTTGATCTCTGCTAAATATATATCTGTTTGGCGGCGGAGAATTTATTCTCTTGCTTAACGCCCTTCTCTGAGACATATGAGCTCAGAGGTTATATATTGGCAGAAATCAGTGGTACGATATGGATTGATAGTGTGGCATGCTGAGATGTAGTGATCCAGACTTCTGTTGAAAAGCAAAGTTTGGTGGTTGATGATCAAAGCGCAGCTGATATAGCATGGCTTTGTGTATAGCGTTGATCCGCGAGCCTCACACCCCGGTATGGTGGTAAACTGATGGTTTGATCAGTATGCTTTTTCGTGGATGGGCACCTTAGTGGTGTCGTGGATTCGGTCGACCGAGATGAGCCTAGTGCTCAGGGATATATAGAGTAGGCGGTGTTTTCTCTCGTTGGGACGTAAGCCGCGGTGGTACTCTGGTCCCAAATGTGCGGATGTGCAGACGGTGTTTTCTCTTGTTGGGACGTAAGCCGTGGTGAATTGCATTACGCGATCGATCTTTCGAATCAGGAGCCACCATGATGGAAATCCAATTTCCAATACGTGTATTTCGGTTTTATTTGTAGAGCCTAGTATGGCGACATAGTGGGATGGGGCACTTATGCCGTCTATGATTGATACTTATGATTTGAAGATATTTCATACAATATGCACTTATAAAAGTATGAAAATGATTTGTTCTAAACGTATCAAGCATTCTTGGCTATTATAAGGTAAAAACCCTATCCTCCGGCTTGCGTTGCATTGTGTGATGGGACCTGGGTCTTATAATAGCTTCATTTTTCTTTATTTAGCATTGTGCTGTTGTTTTATGCACTGGTGTTCTTGGGAGGAAACCCGTTCCGTGTTATACGGCGTGGTCCCTTGATTTACCTAACTTTAAAAATAAAGATTAATAACTGTTTTAGTTCTCACACCAGTCACATGACTGACCTGGAGTTTATTGTTTTAACCTAAACTCTGGGTGCCCCTATTTTCGACACGGGCAGCTAGTAGTTTTGGTTTTGCAGATTTATATTCACAGGATCCTGGTTTACAGCTGGAACGGTATCCGGAAAGCTTTGTATCCGTATATCTCCTTCAGTTGTGTATCGTATTATTTTCCGCTGCTATGTATTTAAATGTAATTTAAATCTCTGGTATTTCTGTGTAATATTTATTCATACTCTGTATATTCTTGTACCTGATGGAATTGTTGTAATAACAGTGAAATGTTCTTCCGTCTGCGTTCATTTGTGTGTTGTTCTCAAAGTATCCGCTCTTTCCTTCTTGGGGAAGTTACGGGTTCTTACAAAACTCTGGGTGCCCCTATTTCCACACGAGCAACTTACAGTTTTAGTTTAGCAGATTTATATTCATAGGATCTTGATTTACACCTGGAACGATATTCAGAAAGCCCTGTATCCATATATCTCCTTCAGTTGTGTTTTGTATTGTTTTTTCGTTGCTATGTAATGTATTGTAACCTCTGATATTTTTCTGTTGTATTATAATTATTCATACTCTGTATATTCTTATATTCTAATGGAATTGTTGTAATAAGCAATGAAATTTCTTCTGTTTGTGTCTTGACGTGGCTTGTTCTCAACTCAATCCGGGTTTTCCTTCACGGGGAAGTTCGGGTCGTCTCAGTAACCCAACTTTTGTTTTGATCAAATTTCGACAACCTCCATATTGCACTGTCTTTGCCTTACCTGCCTGGACTCGGCCACTTGCTTTATGATATAAACCCTACATCCGTGTACATTTTGCCACTTGCTACTATGTTGTCAGTCATTGAAATGCATGTGTTAGTGCTCCTTTGTCTCTATATTGTTATATATTTGCTTATGTGTATACATGTTCATTTCGAATTTTAAATTTTACTATGCATAGTTGTACCTTGCTGATGGAATTCATATTGTTTAACCATACATATAGGATGTAGAAGCATGTCTATATGTACATTTATATGCATATGTACATGTGCGTGATTACTGTATACATATAGATTGTGGGTTAGGGACTTCACTATTCAAATGTCTTGTAGAAAGAAGAATCCCTGCTCTGCCTTGATATTCCTTTTGTACATTGTTGGCAAAACTTGAATCCATGTATTTCCTGCTTGGAAAGAAAACCCGAACATATGATTTCCTTGCTTTGTATCCCTGAACATGTTTTCTTTCTATAACATGGACATGGATTTATGTGTCACGCCTAATTTCCGCCCTGTTTTGTGATATTTGAACACTTCTCTTATAGTGTAAAGGCCTGTAGCTTGGATCTAACATGTTTGGTATACACGCTGGTTCCTATGTTTTGCATGAAAAAGAAAGAAAGCGATAAACTGATATTGATAAGTAGAGGCTAGTCTTGATCTAAACACTGATATAGAACAAACACTACACAACTGTGTACTTTGTGTCGAACATATTTGAGGTTAGGATTGACTATATATTTTTAGTGCATATTGAAGTTATTTTACTTGAACTATGATTTAATCCTGACTCGAGTGTTTTATATTTTGCATGGAACGCTTGGATCAGATACGAGTGTTGCATATTTTAGAAGTTTTCGGTTCGCTAAGCTGGAGAGGAACGAGAAGACGCAAGACGCTTATGCGCGCGCTTGTCAAAAGTGTAAAGCTTTATTTTGTAGTCTTGTATTGTATTTATAAAATTCTTCCGCTGTACAAATAAATTCAATTTTGTAAAACACTAATATTATTTTCGCATAAAATTTATTCCACGGTAATATTTGTACTATGTGATTCTGTTTAATTTCCACTTAAACCCCGTAAGCTAAATAACTACCCGCAGTTTTGAATGTTCTGAGTTGGTTTAAATACCGACTTAGAGTGGTCAAAAAGGCAGGTCGGTACAATGTGGTATCAGAGCTTTGTTTGACAAGCTCAGCTTATCAGGTTTAAAAACTCATTAGAGATAGGATAACGGTATCCTAGAATGAGTGGAATTGACACATGAATTGTTGTTAAGAGAGCAAATTTTGAAAAATAAAAATTATTTTGAAATGTAACAAACTGTTTTGAAAGCGTAATTATTTTGAAACATAATTTATAATAAGAATCTTTGAGTATGTTATTGACGTCGAGATTGGACTATTTTGTATGTACGAATTTTTCATATACGCCTGATCAACGTATATGTGAAGACCGATATATGCTAGATAGATATCGAATCACATTGTAGCCACGTGAAGATGATATTATTGATGACTGCAGCATCATCAGTGATTATTTTCGAGTTTCGAAAATGAGATGACTGTATGGATCCGATCTAAACGTCGAGAAATGTTTGAAATCATATAGATAAGTGTTTGAAAATGTTTTGATAAATTTTAAATCAAATGTTTTGATAAATTAATACGAACTTGAATGGATAAACAAAATAAATCAGAAAAGTATAAATTGATTCGAAAGTGAATTGAGATAAAATTTGAGATCATTGAGAAAACATTGAATAATTCTTATAAAATGTTCCGATAAGGTAATGTGAACATGAATAGATAAGCAGAATTTAAATAAAATGATTGTTGTAGAATGTATAAACGAAAATTGCAAAATGAATCAAGATAAATTTGGAAATAAATTTGAATAAAATTGGACTTGAATGAGTGTATAAAAATATAATCTTTTCAATTTGCTTGTTGTGTTTGTTTTGCCTCGACCTGTCATTGCCTGTTGCTTATCGATTCGAACTATTCATGTTTGAATTTTTGAAATTGTCCAATCTTGATCCAATTCGAAATCCATCTACGAGTTGTCATCCCTTGCCGAGATATATGAATGTAATTCGAGTAAGTCAATAAAACCAGTTATTCAAAATGCCCATTTCAAGAAAATGGTTGTGTGAGATGATTGGCGGGTGTTAAACAAAAAAAGGAGGTATGATGAATGAATATATATATATTTGAATTGAAAAAAAAACGGAATTGAATCTCGAGTATGAGTTGAATGATATTTATACTATTGTATTAGGATATAATATGTATACCTCAAATAGATATCTCGAAGAAAACTACCGACAATGAATTGAGTAGAAGCTCGATTTTTCAGCTTGTTGAATAAATTTGATTATTTTAAGCAAGATTTGAATTTTGAGTTATATTTTATAAGCTTAAAAGAATTTGAATGAAAATTTGAATAATTAATTCAATTTGGAGTATAACTGAAATTAAGATTTGAGTTTTGAACTTGACTGAAATTGAAAATGCAAATAAAAACTCCAATATTGAGCTAATTTGAACCTTGGGTCCGACTTGAATGTAAGTGAATTGAATTTGAGGTTAAATTGAGTTTAATCTCGAAATTGGAATTGACAATTGTTGAGAAATCTGAATTTTGGATAATTGATTAGGATTGGAGTATTTCTGAAAGTAGTATTCATTATAAAACTATTTTATTTGAAATTATGGTATTAGATTTATGTATATTATTTAAATTATGTTGTTACAAGCCCAAGTATTTTTATTTATTTCAACCATTTGCAAAACAAATATAATCATTTAACTTATTTTCCAAAACTATCTATTTATTTAAATCTGTTGTACATCAAGAGTTATTTTACAAAACATATCTATTTATTTCCAACCAATTTTAAAAATCTATTTATTTAAGTTAATTTTTCATTAAGCTATTTTTTCCCAAGATTATTTCATGAAACTTAGTTATTTTGATAAAAGTATATATCCAGTCTGAATAGATTAAGATCCAAAATGATGAATGTAAAGACTCAATTTGATATCGATAATTGTAATGTGAACTCCAGATTGAATGTGAATGTTGATAATGAATAAAATTTGTAAATGTTAATTTAAATTTTGAAATGACATCGAATACTCGAATCGTTTTGAAATTAATTCAATTTGATCCTGAAAGGAAATTTTGAAGATTGTCGGTATACAAATATTTTGATGTGAAATTTGAAACTTATATATGAATTATATAGGTACGAGATTCAGAAACTATTATGGAAACAAATCTTATATAGTGGAATATATATAAGAATGATGTGTTTGAAAATATGATTTGAAAAGAAAATCTTATGTAAATTGACATAAGTGCGATATAAGCAAAACATGAAATGAAGTATTATATGTATATAGTATCTTATCTTTTTAAAACCAAAGATATGGGAAAATACCTTCCATCGAAAGTCGCAAAGGCGTTGGAACTCCTTGGGAGTGTCCATTCGAAAACCGCAGCTACATTGGAGCTCTAATGTTTAGAACCTCCACCGAAATCAATGCTCGTACGATGGGGACATGTATTATATATTATGATTTATAACAATGGAGAAATTCGAGGGATGTTTTACCCACAGACACAAGCGATTCTAGTGGGATAGTAGCGTAACCGCCGCGTGTCTGCGATCCTTCGGGGAAGTGAAGTATTTTCCATATCTATTTTTCTAAATGTTTTAAGTATTTTCACTGGGAGTTGAAACAAGTATGTAACTTAATACTTGGAGATTTTTAGTCATGCATTGGTACCACATATGCTTAAATTTCTGTAAGAACAAAAATGAACTTGTTAAACTTTGAGTTATCAAGTATTTTCGAATTTAAATAACAAATCGATATTATGAAATTAAGACTTGTGTAACCTAAACAAATGAATTAAGAAAGAGGGTTTTAAAAGGTTTTACAAGTTCACAACTTTGAAATATAATAAAATACTTTTTCTAAATTGTCAACATGAGAATTTATGTTTAAGTCTAAGTTTTGTAAATCAAAATTTTATGGAAGATTATACATATATATAAAATGATGAATCAAATTTTTTTTTCGAGCTTCGAAACTACTATTGGTTAACCTATATATGTATTTTTAGTATGATTTTATATATGGTATACACGTTTTAATTTGATGATTTGACATAAACTAGTATTCCAAGATTTGATAATTATTCTTAAGATTTTAACTGTTTCTAATGGAAACATGAATTTTAGATTGAAACCAATATAATGAAATTGAATGAGATCAGTCCAAATGAGAATAAATTGAATTTATGTGGTAAATGAAGGCAGTAGTCTAATTGGAATTCGATGAATGTAAATCCATTAAGCATCGGATAAAATAAAGAATGATAACTCTGCAAGCGAGATGGAAATGGAACGAAATGTAATGAATAAAATTTAGCTTATTGATAAAATTATTAAATGTGTAAAACAATGAGAAATTAGATTGGAAAAAAACTGGAAGTGAACGAATGAAATTAATAGAATGTAAAAGAAATGCACATCAATAATAATGAAGTTTTGACGATTAAATGAAAAAAATGAGAATATGTATTTGATGTAAACAAATTTAACATGAACGGACAAATGAGTGATTGGTATGGCAATTTATAAATGTAGATGAATTTAACATGAATGACAAATGTGTAGAATTGTAATGTTAGAAATAGTAAAATGTGCGAAGTTGGAATGAATGACGATAATGTGAATGTTTAAAACAAAAATGAATGAGTTGTATTTGAGTGAAAACATTGCTTATGTAAATAAATCTTGTTCATGTATACCGAAATTTACATATTGTGATTGCTTATGCTTTATATGTTAAGTTGCTATATATATGTGATTCTTGTTATTTGTTAAGTGTTTTAGTAGATTGCAAAGGCGTGCGCTTCAATTTGAGGCGTGCTTTTGCGCTCGTTCGCTAAAACATAAGAAAATTTTCTTGAAAACTCTAATAAAAGGTATGTATTTCCAATTTTACATCGTATTTTTTTTTTGGTGTTGTTTTCCCCTGATTAGGGATGCCTCATCGTATAGATAAGATGTATTTTTTTTGTTGTTTTTGTTTATGGGAAAATTTTCCCTGTAACAACCCGGAAAATCGGAACTAATTTAAAATTTTTATTTTGTCTATTTTAATGAGTTTTGAATATTTAAAATGATTTATTTTAAATAATAATGATAATAAATTTATTTTGAATAGAATTAGAATGTATATATTTATTTAAATTGAAGTTAGAATATAAATATTTATTTTAACTACAAAAGGAATTGGAAATGGCGCAATAGTTTGAAAATTCGATTTCAAATTTCAATTGAAGGTCCAGGATTCAAAATAAACTGGATTTTAGCGAACCCAGAAATACTTGAATCTGTTTGAAAATATTTTTCCGAAGAATGTGAAAAATCCAGATTTCATAACGGGAATAAAAAGTTATGTCCAGTTGAAAATTCAGAATAGTCGCTATGGAATTTAATATAATATATAGCCCTTAAAAATAGTGATTTTGCAAATGACCTCCATTTTCGATGAGACCACTTTTGTTGGATCCAGAATGTCAAATTATTGCTAGATTCCAATTTTCATAATTTTTGGAATTAATATGTGAGTGTGGTAAATTTAAACGTGTTGGTCAATTCAGTTTGAATTTAATCAACTGGAAAATGACAGTTTTTCAAACGGTCTCCAAATTCAATGAAATTAGTTTTGTTAGGACCGTATCGTCAAAACATAGCTAGATTTATTTTTCGGGAATTTTTGGAGTTAGTATATGGCCCCAGTAAATTAAAATGTGCATTTGAATTTAAAATATAATGATTTATATTTTAAATTTAGTGGAAACTGATCGAAACAGTCGAATTGGGTTACGAAACATATCCCATTGTGTTCGGAATGAGGGTAATTAGCTAGGGGCAACAGTCGTTGGGTTTGAATTGGAGTTCGAACTAAAAAGCAACTTTATGGAAAGTAAATTAAATAAATAAATCATATATATATATATACCCTCACCCCTCTCTCTCTCTCTCTTCCCTTATCGTTCAGAAAGAAAAAACCCGCCACCCCAAATTGCTTCAGCCCCCACTCACGATCCACCACCCTGGAGCCAGGCGCCGTACCCCTAGCCCGTCGCCACCATCCCCTGCTCCTCCGCCCCACTCTCCTCCAATTCCGCAAACCCTAGGCCCCCTCCGCCAAGTCCACAGACCCGCCGCCACTGCCACCGCACTCCGGCGCCGACCACCACAGCAAAACCCCCTCTCCTGTTCACCACGAACAGCAAACCCCCACCTCCTCCAATCGATGTGAGTTTTTTTAATTTAAAGAAATTAGATTTTCATGCTAATAAAAATTAGATTTTCATGCTAATAAAAATTAGATTTTTATTTATCAAAATTGGATTTTTTTGTAAATAGAAATTAGATATTTATGCTAATAAGAATGAGATTTTTGTGTAATGAAAAAGGTTAGATTTTTAATTTGAAAATGGTTAGATTTCTAATTTGATAAAGGTTGGATTTTTAATTTGAAAAAGATTAGATTTTTTTATGTTAAAGATTTGATTTTTATATTTAAAGATAAGATTTTTTATAATAGAAAAGATTAGATTTTTATCATTGGAACAGCGATATAAAAATTCAATTTTTATTATTTGAATAGCGATATAAAAATATACTTTTTATATATGAAGTAGCGGTTTAAAAATATGATTTTTATATAGGTAGTAAATTAAAAATATGACCTTTATATATATAGAAGCAATATAAAGATATAATTTTTAACGGTACAAAAACGTGATTTTTAAATATAAATATCGTTGATTAAAAATATGATTTTTAATGTATAAACATCATATTAAAAATGTGATTTTAACTATGAACAACATGAAAAAGGATTGCGTTGACATTACGGGAAAATCCAAACTGTTCAGAAATTTAGAAATAAAACTGGAGGAGTGGATCCCAAAGGTGAGAACTTCTCACTTTAATTTATTTTCTAGTTAAATATATATACTAGGATGCAGACGGTGCTTATAAGCACCCGACACCTTTGTTTGAAACCATGTTTGTTTGGTTGATTGGATTATTTGTTTGAATTTGGTTTGGGATGTCAAATGAATTGCTTAGAATTTGGATTGTATATGGCGCGAGCCATTATTAGGCGAGGGATAAGGCTAGACCTTATTCCGGTTCTAGTATCGCGCTGTTTTGCTGCCGAAATATTCTTAAAATGTTAGAACAATAAAAATATTATTTTAATTATATAAATGAACTGTATAAAATATTCATGAGTTGAAATAAATATTTTATAGTTAAAAATATAATTTTTAACATGTATATGAATAAAATAAATATTCATTTACAAATCGGACGATTTGTTTATGTACACACATTTGACTGATATTGATTGGGACGATATATTTTACACATCGCCCAACTTCACAAATAAAATCGTTGTGTGTTGATTGAAACCCCACACGGGTATTGGGACGATATTTCACATACACTAATCCCAATTGTTTAGTTGTATGTCAATCGATTGGTTGACAGGCTGTTGTAAGCGTTAATTATTCATATTTAACGCTTATGCAATTGTGTAATGCACTTTGGATGATGTTTGACTGTGTTTGATTGTTGTAGTGTACATGTGTGTATGAAATCCATATAAATAAAATTATATGGTAATTGACTGTGTCTGATTCCAATTCGAAAAGAATGAATATTTTAAATTAACAAATATTTTAAAATGACGAATAATGAATATTTTAAATTAACTAATATTTTAAAATAACTAATATTTTAAAATAACTAATATTTTAAAATAACTAATATTTTAAAATAATATTCAGTAATGGATCAAAATATGATTTTGATGTCCGATTTGGGATTGACACGAAAATATTTAAATATATAAAGTCGTGTTGATTAAATTAATGCCATTTTGACGTGAACGATATTTATATTGATTTTATTCATTTTTATAATGAATATCGAAAAGGAAGTGATCTCAAAATCTAAGGGTGTGTTTGGTTAAAAATGAGTTTTGGGTTTTTAGTTTTCAAAATTAATTACAAAACTTTAAAGGTGTAGAAGGAGGAACGGTAGAATGAAAGCAAGATGGAGGGGACCGAGGAGGGGATGTAACAATCATGAAATGAGGATTTGGTCTCCATATTTCTCTCATTTCTCAAAACATGAAAAATGGATAAAAGTTGTTTTTTATTTTGTGTGTTAACTTTGTTTTCTAAAATTGTTGTTTTCCATGATTTACATGCATTATGCACATTTTTGTATGGACAAAAACCCAAAGCTTAAAATGGTAAACCAAACACTACCTAATGTTTTGAAAATATTATCATTTACATATTAATGATAGGGAATATTCAATTTTGATTTAAAATTGAATATGAAGTTAAAATCGTTTTGAAAACGAATTTAAAATAATTTATAAAATACCTTTTAGATGGAAATCGACGAAATATATATAATATATATATTTAATGGCCAGAATAGAACGCGTCACACCGCGACAGTTCGCGAATTTCGACCATTGATTTCGAATTGACAATACAGGAGATCCGGCCATCGAATTCTCCTAAAATCGGAACCGTTGGGTTCGTATAGAAAAGAGCTTTCCAACGAATATTAGGAATTTGAAATCTAACGGTTGGATTTTGAATTATGTCCAAATCGAATTTGGAAAAGGTCGCTGTAAGTGCAGTTCGATGACCATTTATGGAAATCGATTGTATGGGCCTTGATAAAATGACTAAAAATATTAATAATTTGTGTAAAATCAAAATAAATGATTTGGAAAGAATTTGGGTGAAAAATTCCACGTTTGTAAAGATAAAAATATATTTTTATCAAAATGATCTAGTTATGAACTAGAATTATAATCCAATATTTTTAAATAAATAAATTGGATTTGAAATGGTTTCAAAAATAACCAGAATTTCAAACATATGAATTGGAATGGATTTGAATCGAAATTATCTTCAGAATATTTCGATATTGGATTCCATGATTATATAGATATTGTGGAGGAATTTGAAAGATATATATATATATATATATATATATATACCGTTATTCCTGATACAATATTTGTTGATTTCAAAATTTGATATTGAATATAAGCCGATATAATTTCTATTTAGGGCCTTGTATTCAATATTGAATTGGATTTTTGGTTTGTCGTGAATGGTGTCTTCATTAACACTGTTCTTAAACCTAGTTGAGGAAAGAATAAATCTTTTAATTTAGATTTAGTGAAGTTTTCCAATTAATTAAAATTTAATTGGAGTTGAATAAAAGAATTGGATTTTGGATTTGTCGTGAATGGTGTCTTAAATTACACTATTCTTAAACCCCGTGTGAAAAGAATAAATCTTTTAATTAAGATTATTAGGGTTTCCAGTTAATTAACATTTAACTGGAATAAAATGGGATGTGAATTGGGTTTATTGTGAACTGTGCTTTTAACGACATTCGTTCTTTAACCCGATTTACAGTGAAATGTGATTTGGAATTTATAAATCCTTTTATTAAGATTTAATGGAAATTTTCCAAAGTAAGGTTTTCCAATTTAATATATTAAATTGGAATTGAATGGAATTTGATTTGATAATAATCGAAATGGGTTTCTATGGAGGAAAACCGTTAATATATATGGAATTTAAAAGGCTTTGTCATTATTCCATTCATATTATTAGTTGAATACGGAAATTGATATCGATTATATATTGATCTATTTTCCGTGAAGATTCCATAATTAATGGAATGTGATTTGGGTTTATCGTAAACTGTGTTTTAAATGACATTATTTCTTTAACCCAGTTAAAGATAGGATTACATGTCTAACATTGTATTTCGAACTGTATGGCTGATCTCTGCTAAATATATATCTGTTTGGTGGCGGATAATTTATTCTCTTGATTAACACCCTTCTCTAAGATGTACGAGCTTAAAGGTTATATATCGGCAGAAATCAATAGTACGGTGTAGATTGTCGATGCAACATGTTTATGTTTCCAAAGTTAAATAATCATTAATATTGATTTTTGGGAAGATTAAATCTAAGTGGAGTTTTAATGAATCTTTAATTAGATTGCAATGTCAATTGATAATTTAAATTATCAAATTTAGGAAATGATCTAGAATGGAGTATCACCAGTTTTACTCCAAATGATAGTTAAATCTTTAATTAGATTTGAACAGGAAATGGTAATTAATTTTACTGATAACACTATGGGATTAGATATGGAGGATTACCAGTTTTTCTCCATGGGATACATAGGTTGGGATTAGGAAATTAAACAAATGATTACTTCGGTAAGGTGCGTTAATCCCGACTAGTTTGGATAAACCTTAATTTGGTTTGAATTAATATCCAAAGGAAGATTAAAGAATAAATTTAAAGAATTTATCTTTGATAAAATTAATGGGAAACTTTCCCAAAGGATATGAGTATTTAAATAAAAGAATATTCAGAATTGGAATGAGGCGTATGTTGTGTTTTCTAGCACTTGTTTATTATATACATGAGTTATTCGGAAAGCCAAGTTTATACCCATTCTGAATAACTGATTCAACGATAAGTCAACGATGAAGACAGTGGTTGAAGACCAGAGGTCTTCTCATTGTTTGAATGATTACTGATGTTTTGATTAGGCTGTACACCCAAGACAAGGTAATAAGTGGTGATCGTCCAAATGTACTTAGAGATCGACCAGATATGGGAGGACCTCTCTCCTGTATTGGACATATGGGACGAGGAATAAGGTGCCTCCGGTTTCGTTCAGACCCATAACGAACTTATAAATGGATGTGTGTCTGACATTGGATTTTATTGTGTGGATTGATCTCTATTAAATATATATCCGTTTGGCGGCGAGAATTTATTCTCTTGCTTAACGCCCTTCTCTGAGACGTACGATCTCAGAGGTTATATATCGATAGACATCGGTCGCATGGCATGAATTGCCTGTGTGTCATGTTGTGATGCAAATGATCAAGACTTTTGTTGAAAAGCAGAGTCTTGTGGTTGATGATCAAATCACGGCTTTAATATAACATAGCTTTGTGTAGCGTTAATACGCGAGCCTCACACCCCGGTATGAACCAGAAAGAGGAGAGGACGGCAGGGAGGGCAGTGCGTTTCCTTCTAGCTAGCAGTGGTGTCATGGTATCGAGCCCAGACATTTTTACTTATGTGGATGATGGAAAGTGAGGCGCCTCGGATATATCGGTTACTACGGAGCCGATGGATATTGACTCATCTGGCTCAATTACGCCCCATAGGGCGGGGAACGCATGTTCAAAAATTATGAATCCACCACACACTTAGTGTGGACCGACCCTGCATGTTTCCTAGGGTTGCCCAGAGTGGTAGTCCTGAGACATTGGCTAGAGTGTCTCGAAGCGGTAGGGACGATCCCTTGCCTTGGTTCACAGACGGAAATCTTACTTCCAATACGTGACATTTCGGTTTTGATTGTAGAGCCTAGTATGGCGACATGATAGATGGTACCCATGCCGCCTGTGATTGATACATTTATATTTGAAATTGTTTTGTACACTATGCACTTATAATAGTATCAAATGATTTGTTTTAAACGTACCAAGCATGTTTGGCTATTATAAGGGAAAATCTTATCCTCTGACTTGCGTTGCATTGTATGATGGGACCTGGGTCTTATAATAGTTTCATTTTTCCAAAAAGCATTGCGCTATTTTGTTATATGCACGGGTATTCTTGGGAGGAAACCCGTTCTGTGTTATATGGCGTGGTCCCTTGATTTACCTTATTTCTAAAGTAATGATTTAATAACGGTTTTAGTTCTCACACCAGTCACATGATTGACCTAGAGTTTATTGTTTTAACCTAAACTCTGGATGCCCCTATTTTCCACATGAGCAGCTTGTGGTTTTTGTTTTGCAAACATTGTATTCACAAGATCCTGGTTTACAGCTGGAACTATATTCAGAACGCTGTATACCCGTGTGTTTCTTTCAATTGTGTTTTGTATTATTTTCCGTTGCATTGTAATTTGTAAATCTCTGACATATATCAAATGTATATTATTTGTTCATACTCTGTATATTCTTTTACTCTGATGTAAATTGTTGTAATGAGCAATTAAATTTTCTTCTGTTTATGTTCTGATTTGTCTTGTACTCAAACTATCCGTTCTCTCTTCTCTTCAGAAACCGGGGAAGTTCGGGTCGTCACAGTTTGGTATCAAAGCTTTGGTTTTACAGAGCTCAAGAACAAGTCTTATTAGAACCAAACGAAGGAATTCATCAGAGATTGGATTAGTAATATCTAATGAGAATGACTTGTTAGAGATATGATCAGTAGTATCCTAGAACGAGTGTGAAGAGTGTTGTTTCAAAATAAAAATGAAAACAAATATTGTTTAGAAAATTTAAAACATATTCAACGTACTTGAATATTTATTTTAAATTGATTTGGACTATCTAGTATATGAAGATTTTGCATATACGCCTTGCAAATGTGTATACGAAGCCTCAAATATACTGGATAGTTATAGAATCACACTCTAGTCGCTGGGGAATAATTCTGGTGATGTCCGGACATCATCAGTATTTGTGTTCGAGTTTCGAAAGTGGGATTTCTATATATTTCCAATTGACTGGTGTGAGAACCAAAACTAGATAGGATTTATTATTGTGATTTGACAAACAAAATATGATTTTTATGTATATATGGAAAATTATATGTTTTTCAAACTAATCAACTAATTGGTTGCTGATTGTTGATTGTGTTATGCGATTATTCATTTAAACCAACATGTGAAGGAAAGTAAATTTAGTCAAATATTTAACTGAATTGAAAATTTGTTGGAATTGCATACATGTACATGCACATATATTGGACATGTCAAAGCAAGGAGGCAAGAGAAGAGGAATAAAATTGTATGCCCGACAAATATGCATGTGTTTACAAATTTATTGGGTTTGGATAATTTTATGAGCTGATTGGATAGCCGCATGGCTTTTTCTTTTTTCTTTTTGGATGATGAGGGCCCTGCGTGGCTAGTTGAAGTTTTAAATGTCTCCCCGTACAAAGGAAGTTATGGCGAAATTTTAGGGTGTTAGCCAAATTTTTGAAAAATTAGAAAATTCTTAGAAACTGAAAAGTTGAAGAATGAAAGTTGAGTTGATAAGTAAAACAACTTTCAGCTCCGTTCCTTTTCGAGGACGAAAAGATTTTAAATGGGGGAGATTGAAGCAACCCGGAAAATCAAAACTAATTGAAATTTTTTATTTTGGCTATTTTAATAAATTTTGAGTATTTAAAATGATTTATTTTAAGTAATAATGACTAGAAATTTATTTTGAATAGAATTAAAACGTATATATTTACTAAATTGAAGTTAGAATATAAATATTTATTTTAACTATAAAAGGAATTGGAAATGACGCGGTAGTTTGAAAATTCGATTTCAAAATTCAACTGAAGGTACAGGATTCAAAATAAACCGGATTTTAGCGAAACCAGAAATACTTGAATCTGTTTGAAAATATCTTTCCAAGAATGTGAAAAATCCAGATTTCATAACGGGAATAAAAAGTTATGTCCAGTTGAAAATTCAGAATATTTGCTATGGAATTTAATATAATACATAGCCCTTAAAAATAGCGATTTTGCAATCGACCTCCGTTTTCAACGAGACCACTTTTGTTGGATCTGAAATGTCAAATTATTGCTAGATTCCAATTTTCATAATTTTTGGAATTAATATGTGAGCATGGTAAATTTAAACGTGTTTGGCAATTCAGTTTGAATTTAATCGACTGGAAAATGACCATTTTTCAAACAGTCTCCAAATTCGATGAAATTAGTTTTGTTAGGACCATATCGTCGAAACATAGCTTGATTTATTTTTTGGGAATTTTTGGAGTCTGTATTTGGCCCCGGTAAATTAAAATGTGCGTTTGAATTTAAAATATAATGATTTATATTTTAAATTTAGCGGAAACTGATCAAAACAGCCAAATTGGGTTATGAAACATATCCCATTGTGTTCGAAATGGGGGTAATTAGCTAGGGGCAATAGTCGTTGGGTTTGAATTGGAGTTCGAACGAAAAAGCAACTTTATGGAAAGTAAATTAAATAACTAAATTATATATATATTTATACCCTCACCCCTCTCTCTCTCTTCCCTTATCGTTTAGAAAGAAAAAAAAACCGCCGCCCCAAATCGCTTCAGCCCCCCCTCACGATCCACCACCGCTGCCACCGCCGGAGCCCGGCACCGCACCCTCAGCCTGTCGCCACCTTCCCCTGCTCCTCAGCCCCTCTCTCCTCCAATTCCGCAAACCCTAGGCCCCCCAAGTCTACAGGCCCGCCGCTGCTACCGGACTTCGACGCCGACCACCACAGCAAACCCCCGTCTCTCCTGTTCACCGCGAATAGCAAACCCCCTCCTCCACCAATCGACGTGAGTTTTTATTTATTTAAAGAAATTAGATTTTCATGCTAATAAGAAATTAGATTTTCATGCTAATAAAAAATAGATTTTCATGCTATTAAAAATTAGATTTTTATGTTAATAAAAATTAAAATTTTAGATTTTTATGTAAATAGATATTAGATATTTATGTTAATAAGAATGAGATTTTTGTGTAAAGAAAAAGGTTAGATTTTTAATTTGAAAAAGGTTAGATTTTTAATTTGAAAAAGGTTAGATTTTTAATTTGAAAAAGATTGGATTTTTTATGTTAAAGATTTGATTTTTATATTTAAACATAAGATTTTTTAAAATAGAAAAGATTAGATTTTTATCATTGGAATAGCGATATAAAAATTCGATTTTTATTATTTGAATAACGATATAAAAATATACTTTTTATATATGACGTAGCGGTTTAAAAATATGATTTTTATATAGGTAGTAAATTAAAAATATGATCTTTATATATATATAGAAGCAATATAAAGATATAATTTTTAACGGTATAAAAACGTGATTTTTAAATACAAAAATCGTTGATTAAAAATATGATTTTTGATGTATAAACATCAAATTAAAAATGTGATTTTTACTATGAACAACATGAAAAAGGATTGCGTTGACATTACGGGAAAATCCAAACTGTTCAGAAATTCAGAAATAAAACTGGAGGAGTGGGTCCCAAAGGTGAGAACTTCTCACTTTAATTTATTTTCTAGTTAAATATATAAACTATGATGTAGACGGTGCTTAGAAGCACCCGGCATCTTTGTTTGAAACTATGTTTGTTTGGTTGTTTGGCTGATTGGATTATTTGTTTGAATTTGGTTTGGGAATTCAAATGAATTGCTTAGAATTTGGTTTGTATATGGCGCGAGCCATTATGTAATGACCCAAGAATTTTTGGCCATAAAAATCGACATAAATACATTTACCATACCTCATGCCGACCTTCCAAACACCGAAAACACTGGAGCGTTATTAGAAAAAAATTAGAGGGTGAGATAAGAAAGAAAGAAATATTAGAATAGAAGAAGAAGAAGAAATAACACAACACATAGTCTCACATCGCAGCGGAACAAAATATGATACAGAAATAAATCTTTATTGAGAGGTTTTAAAAATACTTACAATCAGAGTACATCACACATCTGGACAGTTATGATAACCTGTCCTCATATACAACACACAGCGGAATAGTAGCCATATAATATCATACTTCTGAACACCACCAGCTCGTCTCTGAACTTTGCAGCATCCGATAACCTGAACCTCTACACCCCGGTCTAACCAGAGCATTTACAAAACACCGGGTCAGTCTGGTGAACCAGAGTGAGAAAAACTCGCATGGTATTAATGGGAATCATCCAACTTGATTTTAAAGTTCAAAAATCTTTTTGAAAGAAAAGGATAAGCATAAGACCAAATCCACACATAAATATGGACGGTTTTTACATTACGATAACCCAAAACATTTTTGAAATCAATATTTTTCTGATATTATAGTAGTGTCTAAATACAAGTAGATATCAATCTAGCGGAACGCTTGCATCTCACGCTTCACATATATGGTATACAATCAAAACGGCGGGCGCTTATTAGAGATTTGATTCCGACTATAACAAGGTATGGGACCATCTGCCGATAGTGTATCTCTAGAGGCGAATACACTGTGTTCAACAAGAACGTCTTGCAAACCGGCTGACACATGACCGACCACCCATTTCGCTTGAGTGTATCGAATGTATATCAACAATGGTTGGGCTCAAACCACCGTTTCCCGAAAGTGACAACATCTAAATAGATTAAAGAAGGAAATGTATTTTCTCTAGATAGGTGATTATATACCCTAATAGGAGCGACCCACATAGCCATGCTGCCTGCCCGATTTTTGTCATTTTCCGGTTGATAAGGCTTGAGGTCAGAATTATCTTCTGGAATATTGAGTTACCATTCACTTTGAATGCCACATCGTCAAATCCGCCAGATATCACTAATTGACATCCACAAAAATACTCTAGTTATTTGGCTAGAGAAAACCATTTCTCCGCCATCAACTATGGTACGACTGAAGAAATCAATGTACACGACCCCTTTGGAAATACTCTGTCAAACATCTGTCCATACAAGTCATCCAGGAACATGATGCACCGAAGGTACTCTCCTACTGCATCCAATATAGGAACCACCCCATGGATCAGTAGCGAGAAGTCCTTGCAACCCGTAGATTCCAACCACGACAGAATCAATGTTTATCTCTGGTTGCAAGGCAGAGAATATTAGTGGTTCTTCCGTTTATGAAGATCCATGGTCTTCAATGCTCCATCTCGATTATCTTTTGATATCTCCACGTATTTGTTGGTCGGAATGGTTTTCGAATGTAAATTCGATCCCGGTCTTCCCGTACCAACAATCGTATTAGATAGATTTGGTAGTCAGTGATTTAACTATCAAAATAAACAGTGATTCAATCATGAAAAATCCAATGGATTCACTGGTTCAGTATTCAACATCACTTGGCCTTTTAGTTAAAACAAATATAGATTCAAAACTCTTAAATATTTCGATATTATAAATATAGTTCTTCGCTAAGATTTTCTTTAAACAATTTCACTTTTATATATCCAGTTTCCTATTTTCACTTTCAAAACATTAGCCACATTATTATCTAAAATTGGGGAAATCAATTCAACTTATTTATTCATAAAACAACATTACAAAATATCTTTTATTCATTTCTTAAAACAAAATCCATGCTTGTTCTTATATAATAAAACTCAACTTTATATTTCCTTTTTAACTCGAATATATCATTATATTTCCGGCAACCCCTTTTTATTTCCCTTTTACTTTGGAACTCTCATTATATATATTTTCCAAATCTTCATTACACGTTGCATTATTAATTCTGTAATGGAAATAATAAATTATTACTAACTCCTTTTACCATTACCAACTAATATTGTCCTCAGATAATACTGAAGTCGTTCAAGTTGGGGTATTTTAATTACCTCTCAGACCTTGATCAACAACGTTCTTATCTTAAGATAGATACCAGTTGTAATCCAAAAACCGATAGTTCATTCTAATACCAATACAAATTCCCATTTTACTATTTTATTCCAAATACGGTTCCATACAACCTTCTTATCTCTCAGAAATGTCCTTCTCGAATATAACATTTTTCCTTAATTTAATAATTAAGTAATTACTTATAAAACACCACTTTTTAACCTTTACCTTTTTAAACAATTTCATTTCATAAATTCGGATTTGTTTATCAAATCCTATGATCCTGTAACAACCCGTAAAATGCGAGCCAGTTTGAAATTTTTTATTTCGGCAATTTTAGCGAATTTTGTATATTCAAAATGAATTATTTTAAATAATATCGTCGAAAAATTTATTTTGAATAGAATTCGAACGAATATATTTATATACGTCGTCGTTAGAATATATAATAATTATATATAATTATAAAAGGAATTGAAAATGACGCGGTAGTTCGAAAATTCGATTTCTAATTTCAAATGAATATACAGAATTCAATATAAGTCAGAATTGAACGAAACAAGAAATATTTGAATCTGTATAACTATATCTTTGTAACGAAGTTGAAAAACTGAGATTTCATCTTAGAAATGATAAGATATGTCCAGTTTAAAATTAGAAATAGTCGCTGTGGAATTTATATATATTTTTATATATATAAGGCCCTTAAAAATGGACATTTTGCAAACGACCTCGGATTTCGACGAAACCAGTTTTGTTGGGTCCGGGATGTGAAGTTATTGCTTGGTTTTAAATTTCATAATTTTTCGAATCAATATGTGAGCGTGGCAAAGGAAAACGCGTTTGACCAGTTTCAGTTGATTTTAATCGACTGGAAATTGGCCATTTTTCAAACGGTCTCGGAATTCGACGAAACTAGTTTTGTTAGGACCGTATCGTCAATACGAAGCTAGAAAATATTTTTATGGGATTTATAGAGTTAGTATGTGACCCCGGTAATTTGAAATGTACGTTTAAAATTCAATATAGTGATTTAAATGTTAATTCAACGGAAACTGATTCAAACGATCGAATCAACATACGAAACATGTCCCATTGTGTTCGGAATGGGGGTAAAACGCTATGGACGACAGGCGGTGGGCCTCGTTTAGAGGTCGTATGTGAAAGTCAACTTTTTGAATAAATATAAAATAATTAAATTAAATAAAAAAAAAACTAAACCCTTCCCCTTTATTTCGTTATGGCCCCTCCACCTTTTCTTTTTATTTCCTAATCGATTTTACCAGAGAAAAAAAAAAAACAATGGCCGTCGATCCACGTCGCCGCCCAGGGGGGGGGGGGGGGGGCGCATCGCCGCCACCATTTGCCTCGACACCTCCCTCCTCCCGATTCCCTCCTCCTACCCGAAGCCGATGCTTCCCTCTCCCCTCCTCTGACCATTCGCGAGCATCGCAGACCCCCCCCTCGTGAAAACCGCCGACTGAACCCCCCCCCCCCCCCCCCCCCGCGATGGCGTGAAACCCCCCCCCCCCCTGCTGCTGCTCGGCGACGAAGGACCCCCCCCTTGCTGCTGTTCGGCGACGAAAGACCCCCCCCCCCCTCCTGTAAGTTTTTTTCTTATTTGTTTAATTTATTTTTATGTATTTAAAAACTGATTTTAAAAAATATTGAAAACTGATTTTTCTGAGATTTTAAAAACTGATTTATAAAGGAATATAAAAACTGTTTTTTTAGATTTAAAAACAGAAATTTTTATAAAGCAAAAACAGAAATTTTTATAAAGCAAAAACAGAAATTTTTATAAAGCAAAAACAGAAATTTTTATAAAGCAAAAACGAGATTTTTTATAAAGCAAAATATAGGTTTTTTATATATTGGACTTCGAAATAAAAATGTGATTTTTATCTATTGAACTTCGAAATAAAAATGTGATTTTTATCTATTGAACTTCGAAATAAAAATGTGATTTTTATCTATTGAACTTCGAAATAAAAATGTGATTTTTATCTATTGAACTTCGAAATAAAAATGTGATTTTTATCTATTGAACTTCGAAATAAAAATGTGATTTTTATCTATTGAACATCGAAATAAAAATGTGATTTTTATCTATTGAACTTCGAAACAAGAACATGATTTTTATATATGGAATAGCGAAGTAAAAATTCGATTTTTATATATTGAATAGCGAAGTAAAAATGTGATTTTTATGTATGTAGTGAAAGCAGCAACGAAGGTGATAAAAAGGCGAAACGACGAAGACTTCTACATTAGAAGAGTCGTGGAATCGGGATAGCTATCGGTGAGAATTTCTCACCTTTCAAATTTATTTTCTAGTTATATATATATACTAGGATGCAGACGGTGTTTAGTAGCACCCGACACAATCGTCCACAGACCATGGACTTGTTTGTTTGACTGTTTGGTGATTGATTGTGATATCGGTTTGAATGTGATTTGTGGTGTGAAAAATCGAATCGATAAATTGGTTAGGATTAGACGTGCGCCGTTATAAGGCGAAGGAGTAAGGCTAGGTTAGACTCTTACTCCAAATTTTGTGGTTTGCATAATAAAATTGATATGATTGATGTGTGAATGGCGTGGGCCTTCACTAGACCGGGGATAAGGCTAGGCCTTGTCCCGTTTCTAGTATCGTGCCGTTATGCCGCCGAAATTTTCTAAAATATGTTAGAAAATAAAAATATCATTTTATTGTGTAAATGAATTGAATAGAAATTCATAGGTTGAAATAAAATGTTTTATCGTTAAAAATATAATTTTTAACGTGAATGTGAATAAATGAATAGTTATAAACAAATCGGCCGATTTGTTTGTATATACACTGATTTGACTGATATTGATTGGGTCGATAAATTTCACACATCGCCCAACTGCACAAATAAAATCTGTGTTTGATTGTTTGAAACCCCACACGGGTGTTGGGATGAAATTTGGAGTTCACTCATCCTGATTGATTAAATATGTCGATCGATTGATTGACAGGCTGTTACAAGCGTTAGATATCTATATTTGATGCTTATACAGTGTAGTGCACTTTGGTTGATGGTTGATTATTTTTCAATGCTATTATACATGTGTTGTATGAAAATCCATATAATTAACTTTATATGGTAATTGGTTGGGCCTCATTCCAGTTTTAAAATAGAAATATTTGAAATAGAAATATTCGAAATGGAATATGTGAAAATATCAATATATGAAGCCGTGTTGATTAGATTGACGCCATTTTGACGTGAACGATATTTATATCGATTTCGAAATGAATTGAATTGAAAACGATTTCGAAATGAATTGAATTGAAAACGATTTCGAAATGAATTGAATTGAAAACGATTTCGAAATGAATTGAATTGAAAACGATTTCGAAATGAATTGAATTGAAAACGATTTCGAAATAATTGAATTGAAAACGATTTCGAAATGAATTGAATTGAAAACGATTTCAAAATGAAATGAATTGAAAACGACTTCAAATTGAATTGAAAACGATTTCGAAATGAATTGAATTGAAAACGATTTCGAAATGAATTGAATTGAAAACGAATTGAAATGAATTCAAATTGAATTGAAATTTGAATTGAATAGAAATGAATTTTGAAACGAATTTATAAAGAAGAATTCAATTTTGATTTGAATTGAAAAGGAAGTTGAAATTGCTTTTGAAACGAATTTAAAACTATTTATATAATTCGTTTTAAATAGAAATCGACGAAGTATATATTATATATA
This sequence comes from Allium sativum, assembly GCA_030737875.1. Lineage (NCBI taxonomy): Eukaryota > Viridiplantae > Streptophyta > Magnoliopsida > Asparagales > Amaryllidaceae > Allium > Allium sativum. Next base: position 468,202,167 of record CM060913.1, on the reverse strand, counting down.
TTATATATATAATATAATGGCCTGAATAGAACGCGCCGCGCCGCGGCAGTTCGTGAATTTCGACCATTTATTTCAAACGGACATTGCGGGAGATCCGACCGTCGGATTCTCCTAAAACCGGAACCGTTGGGTTCGTATCGAAAAGAGCTTTCTAATGAATGTTAGAAATTTGAAATCTAACGGTTGGATTTGGAGATATGTCCAAATCAAATTCGAAAAAGCTCGCTGTAAGTGCAGTTCGATGGCCGTTAATGGAAATCGACTGTACGGGCCTTGATAAAATTATTAAAAATAGTAATAATTTGTGTAAAATCATAAGAAATGATTTGTGAAAGTTTGGGATGAAAAACTCCATATTTGAAAAGATAAAAATAGATTTTTATCGAAATGAACTAGTTTTGAACTAGAATTATAATTCTATTTATTTTTAAATAAATAAATTGAATTTGAAATGGTTTTGAAAATAACCAAAATTTCCAATGATTGCATTGGAGTGGATTTGAATCGAAATTGTCTTCGGAATATTTCAATGTTGGAATTCGTGATATTACAGGTGTTGTTATGGAAATTTGAAAGATATATATTTGTATCGTTATTTCCAATACGACATTTGTTAGTCGTAGAATTCGATATTGAATATAAGCCGATATATTTTCTATTCAGAGCCTTGTATTGAATATCGAATGTGATTTGGGTTTGTCGTGAATGGTGTCTTCACTAACACTATTCTTGAACCCAGTTGAGAAAAGATTAAATCTTTTTATTTAGATTTAATGAAGTGTACCAATTAAATGAAATTTAATTGGAATTGAATTGGTATTGATTTTTGGGTTTATCGTGAACAGTGTTTTAAATAACACTTGTTCTTTAACCCGATAATTAATGGAATGTGATTTTGGGTTTATCGTGAATCGTGTTTTAAATGACACTGATTCTTTAACCCAGATAATGATTAAAACTAAGTGGAGTTTTAATGAATCTTTAATTAGATTGAAAAGATCGAGAATGGAGTATCACCAGTTTTGCTCCAGGCGATAGTTAAATCTTTAATTAGATTTGAACGTGAAATTTAGAAACTAACTGTCGGTTAGCCAAGCAAAAATGGTTTTCTGGATATTGATCTGATGTTGGTTTCGGCCTTCGGGGTTAATATTTGGGGAACTATTCTCTTGATTAATTTGCGGTTAGTGACTGATGAATTGGAATGAGGCGTATGTTGTGTTTGTGTAACACTTATTTAAAATATACGCGAGTTATTCGGAAAGACCGGGTTTATCCCATTCTGAATAACTGATACGACGATAAGTCGAAGATGAAGACGGTGGTCGAAGACCGGAAGTCTTCACGTCGTTTGGGTGATAACTGGTGATCTTGATTGGGCTGTACACCCAAGAAGATGGAAATAGTTGGTGATCGTCCAGACGTACTTGGAGATCGATGGATATGCGGGGTACTAGGTGCCTCCGGTTTCGTTCAGCCCCAGAACGGACTTGTAAATGGACTGTGTGTCTGACATCGGATTTCATTCTGTGTGACTGATATCGGTTGCATAGGATGGTTTGCCTGTGTGGCATGCTAAGATGCAAATGATCGAGGCTTCTGTTGAAAAGCAAAGTCTTGTGGTGATGATCAAAGCACGGCCTTTGTGGCGTAGCTTTGTGTAACGTTTGCTTCGCGTGTTTCACACCCGGTATGAACCAAAAACGGGAGACGGACCTCAGGGAGGGCATGCGTTTCTTTCTAGCTAGAAGTGGCGTCAGTGGTTTTACACGCCCTGACGAGTTTGACTTATGTGGTTGTTGCTGTTGCGAGGCGCCTCGGTTATATCGGTTTCGGCCGATGCATTCTGGTCGGCTGACGGACCAGACTTACACCCCATAGGGTGGGGAGACGTAGTGTTCAGGCATAATAATCCACATCGGTGGACCGGCCCTGTCGCTCCAAGGCTTGCCTGCGCGCTTGCCGGAGACATGGGCTAGATTGTCTCGAATCGGTTGAGGACTATCTTTTGCCTCGGTTCATAGACGGAAATCCAATTTCCAAATACGTGACATTTGCGGTTTTAATTGTAGAACTAGTATGGCGACATGATATATGGTACCCATGCCGCCTATGATTGATACTTATGATTTGAAATTGTTTTATACACTATGCACTTATAATAGTATCAAACGATTTGTTTTAACCGTATCAAGCATTCTTTGGCTGTTATAAGGGAAAACCCTATCCTCGGCTGCGTTGCATTGTGTGATGGGACCTGGGTCTTATAACAGCTTCATTGTTCTTTATTTAGCATTGCGCTGTTGTTTTGTGCACTGGTATTCTTGGGAGGAAACCCGTTCCGTGTTATACGGCGTGGTCCCTCGATTTACCTAATGATTTAAAATAAAGATTAATAACTGTTTTAGTTCTCACACCAGTCACATGACTGACCTGGAGTTTATTGTTTTAACCTAAACTCTGGGTGCCCTTATTTTGACACGGGCAGCTAGTAGTTTTGGTTTTGCAGATTTATATTCACAGGATCCTGGTTTACAGCTGGAACGATATCCGGAAAGCTTTGTATCCGTATATCTTCTTCTAGTTGTGTAATGTATTATTTTCCGCTGCTATGTATTTAAATGTAATTTAAATCTCTGATATTTCTGTGTAATATTCAATTATACTCTGTATATTCTTGTAATCTGATGCATTGTTGTAATATATAATGAAATGTTCTTCTGTATGCGTTCTATTTTGTCGTGTTCACAACGATAGGGCGTTTCGAACGGTCTAGATCGGTTTAACGACTGGTTCGGACCGAGCGAAATTCCTTGCCGTCACAGTTGGTATCAGAGCTTTGGTTTACAAAGCTCAGAGAACAAGACACATTAGAACTGTACGAAAGAATTCATCAGATATTGGGTTAGTAAAATCCAATGGGAATGACTCGTTAGAGATGGGATCAGTAGTATCCTAGAACGAGTGTGAAGAGTATATTTTTGAAAATGAAAACAATTTTTGTTTTGAAAATTTAAATCGACTATTCGTATTTGATTATCTATTTATATTGATGTGGACAATCCAGTATATATAGATTTTGCGTATACGTCTGATCCGCGTGTATTCGAAATTTTAATATACTGGATAGATATAGAATTACACTCTAATCGCCCGGAGATGATTTTGATGATGGAGCTCCATCATTAGAATTTATGTTCGAGTGACGAAAGTGGGCTTTCTATATATTTCCTATTGACTGGTGTGAGAACCAAAATTAGATAGGGCCTATTGTTGTGATTTGGCATCAAAAATCTAATGTTTGACTATATATCAAAGTTATGCATTTGAAACTCTAATCAACTAATTGATTGATGTTTGTGTTGTTTGTTTATTTGTTTGCTAATTTTTAGCCATTTAGCCTAACTGAATCACATATTGAATTATATTGAAAATTGGTCGCATTTGCTTGCATATACATATATATCATTGAACAGGTCATAGCAAGGAGGCTAGAGCAGAGAATAAAATTTGTTTGCCCGACAAATAGGTACATGTTTACTACATAATTTCCTGTTTTGTTTGGGTGATGATGATTTTGTGAGCCTATTGGCTAGCCGCTTGGCTTTTTCTTTTTCTTTTTGAGATCTGAAGGACCGGGGAAGCTATTTGAAATTCCCCGATGCTCCCGATGCAGGGGAGGTTATGGCGAAATTTTTCAAAAATTTAGGGTGTTAGCCAAATTTTTGAAATTTTGAAAATTCTCAGAAACTAAAGAGTTGGAGAATGGAAGCCAGATCGAGCGTAGAGTTAATTGATCAAACCACTTTCGACTTTGTTCCTTTTCGGGGACGAAAAGTTTTAAGTGGGGGAGATTGTAACAACCCGTAAAATGCGAGCCAGTTTGAAATTTTTTATTTCGGCAATTTTAGCGAATTTTGTATATTCAAAATGAATTATTTTAAATAATATCGTCGAAAAATTTATTTTGAATAGAATTCGAACGAATATATTTATATACGTCGTCGTTAGAATATATAATAATTATATATAATTATAAAAGGAATTGAAAATGGCGCGGTAGTTCGAAAATTCGATTTCTAATTTCAAATGAATATACAGAATTCAATATAAGTCAGAATTGAACGAAACAAGAAATATTTGAATCTGTATAACTATATCTTTGTAACGAAGTTGACAAACTGAGATTTCATCTTAGAAATGATAAGATATGTCCAGTTTAAAATTAGAAATAGTCGCTGTGGAATTTATATATATTTTTATATATATAAGGCCCTTAAAAATGGACATTTTGCAAACGACCTCGGATTTCGACGAAACCAGTTTTGTTGGGTCCGGGATGTGAAGTTATTGCTTGGTTTTAAATTTCATAATTTTTCGAATCAATATGTGAGTGTGGCAAAGGAAAACGCGTTTGACCAGTTTCAGTTGATTTTAATCGACTGGAAATTGGCCATTTTTCAAACGGTCTCGGAATTCGACGAAACTAGTTTTGTTAGGACCGTATCGTCAATACGAAGCTAGAAAATATTTTTATGGGATTTATAGAGTTAGTATGTGACCCCGGTAATTTGAAATGTACGTTTAAAATTCAATATAGTGATTTAAATGTTAATTCAACGGAAACTGATTCAAACGATCGAATCAACATACGAAACATGTCCCATTGTGTTTGGAATGGGGGTAAAACGCTATGGACGACAGGCGGTGGGCCTCGTTTAGAGGTCGTATGTGAAAGTCAACTTTTTGAATAAATATAAAATAATTAAATTAAATAAAAAAAAAACTAAACCCTTCCCCTTTATTTCGTTCTGGCCCCTCCCCCTTTTCTTTTTATTTCCTAATCGATTTTACCAGAGAAAAAAAAAAAACAATGGCCGTCGATCCACGTCGCCGCCCAGGGGGGGGGGCATCGCCGCTACCATTTGCCTCGACACCTCCCTCCTCCCGATTCCCTCCTCCTACCTGAAGCCGATGCTTCCCTCTCCCCTCCTCTGACCATTCGCGAGCATCGCAGACCCCCCCCCCCTCGTGAAAACCGCCGACTGAAACCCCCCCCTCGCGATGGCGTGAAACCCCCCCCCCCTGCTGCTGCTCGGCGAAGAAGGACCCCCCCCCCCTTGCTGCTGTTCGGCGACGAAAGACCCCCCCCCCTCCTGTAAGTTTTTTTCTTATTTGTTTAATTTATTTTTATGTATTTAAAAACTGATTTTAAAAAATATTGAAAACTGATTTTTCTGAGATTTTAAAAACTGATTTATAAAGGAACATAAAAACTGTTTTTTTAGATTTAAAAACAGAAATTTTTATAAAGCAAAACCAGAAATTTTCATAAAGCAAAAACAGAAATTTTTATAAAGCAAAAACAGAAATTTTTATAAAGCAAAAACGAAATTTTTTATAAAGCAAAATATAGGTTTTTTATATATTGGACTTCGAAATAAAAATGTGATTTTTATCTATTGAACTTCGAAATAAAAATGTGATTTTTATCTATTGAACTTCGAAATAAAAATGTGATTTTTATCTATTGAACTTCGAAATAAAAATGTGATTTTTATCTATTGAACTTCGAAATAAAAATGTGATTTTTATCTATTGAACTTCGAAATAAAAATGTGATTTTTATCTATTGAACTTTGAAATGAAAATGTGATTTTTATCTATTGAACTTCGAAATAAAAATGTGATTTTTATCTATTGAACTTCGAAACAAGAACATGATTTTTATATATGGAATAGCGAAGTAAAAATTCGATTTTTATATATTGAATAGCGAAGTAAAAATGTGATTTTACGTATGTAGTGAAAGCAGCAACGAAGGTGATAAAAAGGCGAAACGACGAAGACTTCTACATTAGAAGAGTCGTGGAATCGGGATAGCTATCGGTGAGAATTTCTCACCTTTCAAATTTATTTTCTAGTTATATATATGTACTAGGATGCAGACGGTGTTTAGTAGCACCCGACACAATCGTCCACAGACCATGGACTTGTTTGTTTGACTGTTTGGTGATTGATTGTGATATCGGTTTGAATGTGATTTGTGGTGTGAAAAATCGAATCGATAAATTGGTTAGGATTAGACGTGCGCCGTTATAAGGCGAAGGAGTAAGGCTAGGTTAGACTCTTACTCCAAATTTTGTGGTTTGCATAATAAAATTGATATGATTGATGTGTGAATGGCGTGGGCCTTCACTAGACCGGGGATAAGGCTAGGCCTTGTCCCGTTTCTAGTATCGTGCCATTATGCCGCCGAAATTTTCTAAAATATGTTAGAAAATAAAAATATCATTTTATTGTGTAAATGAATTGAATAGAAATTCATAGGTTGAAATAAAATGTTTTATCGTTAAAAATATAATTTTTAACGTGGATGTGAATAAATGAATAGTTATAAACAAATCGGCCGATTTGTTTGTATATACACTGATTTGACTGATATTGATTGGGTCGATAAATTTCACACATCGCCCAACTGCACAAATAAAATCTGTGTTTGATTGTTTGAAACCCCACACGGGTGTTGGGATGAAATTTGGAGTTAACTCATCCTGATTGATTAAATATGTCGATCGATTGATTGACAGGCTGTTATAAGCGTTAGATATCTATATTTGATGCTTATACAGTGTAGTGCACTTTGGTTGATGGTTGATTATTTTTCAATGCTATTATACATGTGTTGTATGAAAATCCATATAATTAACTTTATATGGTAATTGGTTGGGCCTCATTCCAGTTTTAAAATAGAAATATTTGAAATAGAAATATTCGAAATGGAATATGTGAAAATATCAATATATGAAGCCGTGTTGATTAGATTGACGCCATTTTGACGTGAACGATATTTATATCGATTTCGAAATGAATTGAATTGAAAACGATTTCGAAATGAATTGAATTGAAAACGATTTCGAAATGAATTGAATTGAAAACGATTTCGAAATGAATTGAATTGAAAACGATTTCGAAATGAATTGAATTGAAAACGATTTCGAAATGAATTGAATTGAAAACGATTTCGAAATGAATTGAATTGAAAACGATTTCGAAATGAATTGAATTGAAAACGATTTCGAAATGAAATGAATTGAAAACGAATTCAAATTGAATTGAAAACGATTTCGAAATGAATTGAATTGAAAACGATTTCGAAATGAATTGAATTGAAAACGAATTGAAATGAATTCAAATTGAATTGAAATTTGAATTGAATAGAAATGAATTTTGAAACGAATTTATAAAGAAGAATTCAATTTTGATTTGAATTGAAAAGGAAGTTGAAATTGCTTTTGAAACGAATTTAAAACTATTTATATAATTCGTTTTAAATAGAAATCGACGAAGTATATATTATATATATTATATATATAATATAATGGCCTGAATAGAACGCGCCGCGCCGCGGAAGTTCGTGAATTTCGACCATTTATTTCAAACGGACATTGCGGGAGATCCGACCGTCGGATTCTCCTAAAACCGGAACCGTTGGGTTCGTATCGAAAAGAGCTTTCTAATGAATGTTAGAAATTTGAAATCTAACGGTTGGATTTGGAGATACGTCCAAATCAAATTCGAAAAAGGTCGTTGTAAGTGCAGTTCGATGGCCGTTAATGGAAATCGACTGTACGGGCCTTGATAAAATTATTAAAAATAGTAATAATTTGTGTAAAATCATAAGAAATGATTTGTGAAAGTTTGGGATGAAAAACTCCATATTTGAAAAGATAAAAATAGATTTTTATCGAAATGAACTAGTTTTGAACTAGAATTATAATTCTATTTATTTTTAAATAAATAAATTGAATTTGAAATGGTTTTGAAAATAACCAAAATTTCCAATGATTGCATTGGAGTGGATTTGAATCGAAATTGTCTTTGGAATATTTCGATGTTGGAATTCGTGATATTACAGGTGTTGTTATGGAAATTTGAAAGATATATATTTGTATCGTTATTTCCAATACGACATTTGTTAGTCGTAGAATTCGATATTGAATATAAGCCGATATATTTTCTATTCAGAGCCTTGTATTGAATATCGAATGTGATTTGGGTTTGTCGTGAATGGTGTCTTCACTAACACTGTTCTTGAACCCAGTTGAGAAAAGATTAAATCTTTTTATTTAGATTTAATGAAGTGTACCAATTAAATGATATTTAATTGGAATTGAATTGGTATTGATTTTTGGGTTTATCGTGAACAGTGTTTTAAATAACACTTGTTCTTTAACCCGATAATTAATGGAATGTGATTTTGGGTTTATCGTGAATCGTGTTTTAAATGACACTGATTCTTTAACCCAGATAATGATTAAAACTAAGTGGAGTTTTAATGAATCTTTAATTAGATTGAAAAGATCGAGAATGGAGTATCACCAGTTTTGCTCCAGGCGATAGTTAAATCTTTAATTAGATTTGAACGTGAAATTTAGAAACTAACTGTCGGTTAGCCAAGCAAAAATGGTTTTCTGGATATTGATCTGATGTTGGTTTCGGCCTTCGGGGTTAATATTTGGGGAACTATTCTCTTGATTAATTTGCGGTTAGTGACTGATGAATTGGAATGAGGCGTATGTTGTTGTGACGGCAAGGAATTTCGCTCGGTCCGAACCAGTCGCTAAACCGATCCAGGCCATTCGAAACGCCCTATCGTTTGAGAACAGGACAAAACAGAACGCATACAGAAGAACGTTTCATTGTATATTACAACAATGCATCAGATTACAAGAATATACAGAGTATGAATAAATATTACACAGAAATATCAGAGATTTAAATTACATTTAAATACATCGCAGCGGAAAATAATACAATACACAACTAGAAGAGATATACGGATACAAAGCTTTCCGGATATCGTTCCAGCTATAAACCAGGATCCTGTGAATATAAATCTGCAAAACCAAAACTACTAGCTGCCCGTGTCAAAAATAGGGGCACCCAGAGTTTAGGTTAAAACAATAAACTCCAGGTCAGTCATGGGACTGGTGTGAGAACTAAAACAGTTATTAATCTTTATTTTCAAGTGAGGTAAATCAAGGGACCACGCTGTATAACACGGAACGGGTTTCCTCCCAAGAATACCAGTGCATAAAACAAACAGCGCAATGCTAAATAAAGAAAAATGAAGCTGTTATAAGACCCAGGTCCTATCACACAATGCAACGCAAGCCGGGGGATAGGGTTTTCCCTTATAACAGCCAAAGAATGCTTGATACGTTTAAAACAAATCATTTGATACTATTATAAGTGCATAGTGTATAAAACAACTTCAAATCATAAGTATCAATCATAGGCGGCATGGGTACCATATATCATGTCGCCATACTAGTTTTACAATTAAAACTGCAAATGTCACGTATTTGGAAATTGGATTTCCGTCTATGAACCGAGGCAAAAGATAGTCCTCAACCGATTCGAGACGCTCTAGCCCGTGTCTCAGGATCAGAGCTCGAGTGACCCTTGGAGCGACAGGGCCGGTCCACCGATGTGGATTAAAATGCCTGAACACTGCGTTTCCCCACCCTTTGGGGTGTCAATGAGCCAACAAATGACTCCATCGGTTCGAGAACGACCGATCAATCCGAGGCGCCTCGCAACAGCAACAACCACATAAGTCAAACTCGTCAGGGCGTGTAAAACCACTGACGCCACTTTTTAGCTAGAAGGAAACGCATGCCCTCCCTGAGGTCCGTCTCCCGTTTTTGGTTCATACCGGGTGTGAAACACGCGAGGTAAACGTTACACAAAGCTACGCCACAAAGGCCGTGCTTTGATCATCACCACAAGACTTTGCTTTTCAACAGAAGCCTTGATCATTTGCATCTTAGCATGCCACACAGGCAAACCATCCTATGCAACCGATATCAGTCACACAGAATGAAATCCGATGTCAGACACACAGTCCATTTACAAGTCCGTTCTGGGTCTGAACGAAACCGGAGGCACCTAGTACCCCGCATATCCATCGATCTCCAAGTACGTCTGGAGGATCACTAACTGTTTCCATCTTCTTGGGTGTACAGCCCAATCAAGATCATCAGTTATCACCCAAACGACGTGAAGACCTCCGGTCTTCGACCATCGTCTTCATCTTCGACTTATCGTCGTATCAGTTATTCAGAATGGGATAAACCCGGTCTTCCCGAATAACTCGCGTATATTTTAAATAAGTGTTACACAAACACAACATACGCCTCATTCCAATTCATCAGTCACTAACCGTAAATTAATCAAGAGAATAATTCCCCAAATATTAACCCCGAAGGCCGAAACCAACATCAGATCAATATCCAGAAAACCATTCTGCTTAGCTAACCGACAGTTAGTTTCTGAATTTCACATTCATAGGGAAAGATTCCCATTAATTTTATCAAAGATAAATTCTTGAATTTATTCTTTAATCTATTTTTGAATATCAATTCAAACTAGTCGGGATTAGCGAACCTTACCGAAGTAATCATTTGTTTTAATTTCCCAATCCCAACCTATTCATCCCATGAAGTAAAACTGGTAATACTTCATATCTAACACCACGGTGTTATCGGTAAATTCAATTACCATTTCACGTTCAAATCTAATTAAAGATTTAACTATCGCCTGGAGCAAAACTGGTGGTACTCCATTTTCGATCTTTTCAATCTAATTAAAGATTCATTAAAAACTCCACTTAGTTTTAATCTTCGACTGGGTTAAAGAATCAGTGTCATTTAAAACACGGTTCACGATAAACCCCAAAATCACATTCATTAATTATCGGGTTAAAGAACGAGTGTTATTTAAAAACACTGTTCACGATAAACCCAAAAATCAATATCGATTCAATTCCAATTAAATATTATTTAATTGGTAAACTTCATTAAATCTAAATAAAAAGATTTAATCTTTTCTCAACTGGGTTCAAGAACAGTGTTAGTGAAGACACCATTCACGACAAACCCAAATCACATTCGATATTCAATACAAGGCTCTGAATAGAAAATATATCGGCTTATATTCAATATCGAATTCTACGACTAACAAATGTCGTATTGGAAATAACGATATAAATATATATCTTTCAAATTTCCATAACAACACCTGTATAATCACGAATTCCAACATCGAAATATTCCGAAGACAATTTCGATTCAAATCCACTCCAATGCAATCATTGGAAATTTTGGTTATTTTTAAAACCCTTTTCGAATTCAATTTATTTATTTAAAAATAAATAGAATTATAATTCTAGTTCAAAACTAGTTCAATTCGATAAAAATCTATTTTTATCTTTTCAAATATGGAGTTTTTCATCCCAATTTTTCCCAAATCATTTCTTATGATTTTACACAAATTATTACTATTTTTAATAATTTTATCAAGGCCCGTACAGTCGATTTCCATTAATGGCCATCGAACTGCACTTATAGCGACCTTTTTCAAATTTGATTTGGACATAATTCCAAATCCAACCGTTAGATTTCTAATTTATCACATTCGTTAGAAAGCTCTTTTCGATACGAACCCAACGGTTCCGGTTTTAGGAGAATCCGACGGTCAGATCTCCCGTAATGTCCGTTTGAAATAAATGGTCGAAATTCACGAACTGCCGCGGCGCGGCGCGTTCTATTCAGGCCATTATATTATATATATAATATATATAATACATACTTCGTCGATTTCTATTTAAAACGAATTATATAAATAGTTTTGAATTCGTTTCAAAAACATTTTCAACTTCCTTTTCAATTCAAATCACAATTGAATTCTTCTTTATAGATTCGTTTTAAAATTCATTTCTATTCAATTCAAATTTCAATTCAATTTGAATTCGTTTTCAATTCAATTCATTTCGAAATCGTTTTCAATTCAATTCATTTCGAAATCGTTTTCAATTCAATTCATTTCGAAATCGTTTTCAATTCAATTCATTTCGAAATCGTTTTCAATTCACTTTGAATTCGTTTTCAATTCAATTCATTTCGAAATCGTTTTCAATTCAATTCATTTCGAAATCGTTTTCAATTCAATTCAAAATATTCGATTTCGAAATCACTTTTTAATATTCATTTTTAAGATGAATAAAATCGATATAAATATCGTTCACGTCAAAATGGCGTCAATCTAATCAACACGGCTTCATAAATTTCTATTTTCAAATATTCTATTTCGAATATTTCTTTTTCAAAATAGTTGTTATCAAAATATTTCGTTCAACACATGACCAATCTCAATGGATGAGTACTGTCAACACATGAACCTTTATTTTATATCAATAAAGATGTAAATTTTATTACTAAAATATTTCGTTCAACACATGACCAATCTCAACGGATGAGTACTGTCAACACATGAACTTTTATTTTATAATATTCTTTATTTTTCAAATTGGAATGAGGCCCAATCAATTACCATATAAAGTTAATTATATGGATTTTCATACAACACATGTATATAATTACATTGAAAAATAATCAACCATCAACCAAAGTGCACTACACCGTATAAGCATCAAATATAGATATTCAACGCTCATAACAGCCTGTCAATCAATCGATCGACATATTTAATCAATCAGGATGAGTGAACTTCAAATTTCATCCCAATACCCGTGTGGGGTTTCAAACAATCAAACACAGATTTTATTTGTGCAGTTGGGCGATGTGTAAAATTTATCGACCCAATCAATGTCCTTCAAACAGGTGTACATAAACAAACCGTCTGGTTTGTAAATGAATATTTATTTATTCACATTCACGTTAAAAATTATATTTTTAACGATAAAACATTTTATTCCAACATATGAATTTCTATTCAGTTCATTCTTTAAATAAAATGATGTTTTTATTTTTCTAACATATTTTAGAAAATTTCGGCGGCATAACGGCACGATACTAGAAACGGGACAAGGCCTAGCCTTATCCCCGGTCTAGTGAAGGCCCACGCCATTCACTCATCAATCAAATCAATTTCATTATGCAAACCACAAAATTTGGAGTAAGAGTCTAACCTAGCCTTACTCCTTCGCCTTATAACGGCGCACGTCTAATCCTAACCAATTTATCGATTCGATTTTTCACACCACAAACCACATTCAAACCAATATCGCAATCAATAACCAAACAGCCAAACAAACAAGTCCATGGTCTGTGGACGATTGTGTCGGGTGCTACTAAACACCGTCTGCATCCTAGTATATATATATAACTAGAAAATAAATTTGAAAGGTGTGAAATTCTCACATATAGCTATCCTAGCTCCACGGCTCTTCATTTGCAGAAGTCTTCATCGCTATCGCATCTTCGTTGCCCGCTTTCACTACCTATGTAAAAAAATCGAATTTTTACTTTGCTATTCAATATATAAAAATCGAATTTTTAGTTCGCTATTCAATATATAAAAATCGAATTTTTAGTTCAAAGTTCAATATATAAAAATCGAATTTTTATTTCAAAGTTCAATATATAAAAATCGAATTTTTAGTTCAAAGTTCAATATATAAAAATCGAATTTTTAGTTCAAAGTTCAATATATAAAAATCGAATTTTTATTTCAAAAATCTAATTTTTTTCCTAAATCAAAACTACGATCTTTTTCTAAACAAAATACGATCTTTTCCTAAAAAAACATATGAACCTTTTCTAAACAAAAATATGAACTTTTCTAAACAAAAATATGAACTTTTCTAAACAAAAATATGAACTTTTTCTTAGATAAAAAATCCTATCTTTATTCTCTAATCATTTAAAAAAAAATCAAATCTTTTAGGTTTTAAAAATCAAATCTTTTAGGTTTTAAAAATCAAATCTTTTAGGTTTTAAAAATCAAATCTTTTAGGTTTTAAAAATCAAATCTTTTAGGTTTTTAAAAAATCAAATCTTGAAAAATAACTAATGAAGTAAATAGGGTATATAAATAAAAACAAAATTAACTAAAAAAAAAACTTACAGTGTTCGATAAGGGGGGGGGGGAGGCGCGCTCGAGTTCAGGAGGGGGGGCTGCGGTGCCTGGCGTCGGTCGTGGGGTTTCAGGGGGTCTGGCGTCGCAGGCGAAGGGAAGGGGAGGAGGAAGAAGAAAGGAGGCGGGGCGTTGCATCGATGGGTTCTTCGGTGCTGGAGAGGGCGAGTGGGAGGGAAGAGGTTCACGCGAGGGAGGAGAGGCTAGGGGAGAATCGGCGAAGTGGGGAGCAATGGCGGGCGGAGCGTCGCAGGTGGCGGCGGTCGAGGCAACGGCGGGGGGGGGGGGGGGGGGCGATCGCGGTTTCCGTTTCTCCCTTTTTTTCGATCTTTTTTTTTTTCTGAAATGAAATTTCAACGGGGGGGGGGGGGCCTGGAGTATAAAGAGGGAAAAGGGGATTTTTTTTTTATTTAATTAATTTAATTTATTTATTTACTAAAAGTTGACTCTCACATAGGACCTCAAAACGAGGCCCACCGCCTGTCGTCCATAGCGTTTAACCCCCATTCCGATCACAATGGGATATGTATCGCAAGCTGATTTGATCGTTATAATCAATTTCTGTTGAATTTACATTTAAATCACTATATTGAATTTTAAACGTACATTTCCAATTACCGGGGTCACATACTAACCAGAAAAATCTGAGAAAAATATTTTCCAGCTTCGTATTGACGATACGGTCCTAACAAAACTAGTTTCGTCGAATTCTGAGACCGTTTGAAAAATGGCCAATTTCCAGTCGATTAAATTCAATAGAAACTGGTCAAACGCGTTTTCTTTTGCCACGCTCACATATTGATTCTAAAAATTATGAAATTTGAAACCTAGCAATAGTTTGACATCACGGACCCAACAAAAGTGGTTTCGTCGAAATCCGAGGTCATTTGCAAAATGTCCATTTTTAAGGGCCTGAATTCCATAGCGACTATTCAGAATTTTCAACTGGACATATCTTATCATTTCTAAGATGAAATCTTGATTTTTCGGATTCGTTGGAAAGATATTCACTATTAGATTCCATTATTTTTGGTTTCACTAAAATCCGGATTGTTTTGCACCCGGTACATTCAATTTAAGTTTGAAATCGAATTATCGAACTACCGCGCCATTTTCAATTCTATTTATAATTATATATAAATATTTATATTCTAACGACGACGCGTATAATATATACGTTCGAATTATATTCAAAATAAATTCTCGTCGATATTATTTAAAATAATTCATATTAAATAATCAGAATTCGCTAAAATTGCCAAAATAAAAATTTAAAACTGGCCCAGATTTTGCGGGTTATTAAAGTTGTGTTTGTGTAACACTTATTTAAAATATACGCGAGTTATTCGGAAAGACCGGGTTTATCCCATTCTGAATAACTGATACGACGATAAGTCGAAGATGAAGACGGTGGTCGAAGACCGGAAGTCTTCACGTCGTTTGGGTGATAACTGATGATCTTGATTGGGCTGTACACCCAAGAAGATGGAAACAGTTGGTGATCGTCCAGACGTACTTGGAGATCGATGGATATGCGGGGTACTAGGTGCCTCCGGTTTCGTTCAGCCCCAGAACGGACTTGTAAATGGACTGTGTGTCTGACATCGGATTTCATTCTGTGTGACTGATATCGGTTGCATAGGATGGTTTGCCTGTGTGGCATGCTAAGATGCAAATGATCGAGGCTTCTGTTGAAAAGCAAAGTCTTGTGGTGATGATCAAAGCACGGCCTTTGTGGCGTAGCTTTGTGTAACGTTTGCTTCGCGTGTTTCACACCCGGTATGAACCAAAAACGGGAGACGGACCTCAGGGAGGGCATGCGTTTCTTTCTAGCTAGAAGTGGCGTCAGTGGTTTTACACGCCCTGACGAGTTTGACTTATGTGGTTGTTGCTGTTGCGAGGCGCCTCGGTTATATCTGTTTCGGCCGATGCATTCTGGTCGGCTGACCGACCAGACTTACACCCCATAGGGTGGGGAGACGTAGTGTTCAGGCATAATAATCCACATCGGTGGACCGGCCCTGTCGCTCCAAGGCTTGCCTGCGCGCTTGCCGGAGACATGGGCTAGATTGTCTCGAATCGGTTGAGGACTATCTTTTGCCTCGGTTCATAGACGGAAATCCAATTTCCAAATACGTGACATTTGCGGTTTTAATTGTAGAACTAGTATGGCGACATGATATATGGTACCCATGCCGCCTATGATTGATACTTATGATTTGAAATTGTTTTATACACTATGCACTTATAATAGTATCAAACGATTTGTTTTAACCGTATCAAGCATTCTTTGGCTGTTATAAGGGAAAACCCTATCCTCGGCTGCGTTGCATTGTGTGATGGGACCTGGGTCTTATAACAGCTTCATTGTTCTTTATTTAGCATTGCGCTGTTGTTTTGTGCACTGGTATTCTTGGGAGGAAACCCGTTCCGTGTTATACGGCGTGGTCCCTCGATTTACCTAATGATTTAAAATAAAGATTAATAACTGTTTTAGTTCTCACACCAGTCACATGACTGACCTGGAGTTTATTGTTTTAACCTAAACTCTGGGTGCCCTTATTTTGACACGGGCAGCTAGTAGTTTTGGTTTTGCAGATTTATATTCACAGGATCCTGGTTTACAGCTGGAACGATATCCGGAAAGCTTTGTATCCGTATATCTTCTTCTAGTTGTGTAATGTATTATTTTCCGCTGCTATGTATTTAAATGTAATTTAAATCTCTGATATTTCTGTGTAATATTCAATTATACTCTGTATATTCTTGTAATCTGATGCATTGTTGTAATATATAATGAAATGTTCTTCTGTATGCGTTCTATTTTGTCGTGTTCACAACGATAGGGCGTTTCGAACGGTCTAGATCGGTTTAACGACTGGTTCGGACCGAGCGAAATTCCTTGCCGTCACAGATCCGCTTCTTTACCCAAAATCACTTTTACCAATCCATTTCCAAATCCATTCAACCATTCCTTCTTTGGAAATCTTATTTTAATTCCCCTTTTTACTTAATCCCATTATTAAGTAACGTTAATTAACGCTTTAAAATCTTGAACCTCATTTATATAACACTGGTATATTAAACCCCTTTTCATCCTTTTCTCCTTTTACTTAATTTGACTATTAGGTAAGCATTTGATTCAAGCTATCGTATCCGCCTGAAATTCCTTTTATAACTTCGTTATAAAAATTTGGGTTTTAAATATAACTCCTGTACATACTCTCCTTTCACCATTCAACTAGATTTTATTCAATTCCGATTACCTTTAAATGAATCCCAATTAAAAGGTAATTCTCTACATTATTATTAATTTAAATAATTATTTATTTTAATCATTAACTACTGTAAAGTAGATAATTCCTTTATTAACTAAAATAAACATTAAATTCATAACACGGTTATCTCATTAATCGATTCCCATTTCATAACACGGTTATCTCATTAATCGATTCCCATTTAAACGGTCGATTTAGTCAACTTCATAACACGGTTATCTCATTAATCGATTCCCATTTCATTTTCCCTTTAAATAAATTAATAGTATAATTTATTTGAATAATTCCATTTAATTATTCCTTAACAAAACAATAATCCAAACTTAACGGTTAGTTTAATTTCTATTCACAAGTTTATTGGTCTGATAACATCAGAATAGACTTTATAAAATCAATTAATAATTAATTATAAGCTCAAATAAAATAAATAAATATTTGTTTCCTTTAAACAACATATTTAAAATAATATATTTAAAAATCTATCTCCAGTTATAAAATAAATTTTATAACTTCAGTTCTATCGATTCACCTGACGGTAAATCAATATAAACAAAACAATTTATTTTTTTGGCCATTTACTGCCGATTACTCAACCAATATTGCCCATTGTTTAAAACAAAACCCAGGTTGAATTTTCGGTTAATGATCACAAATCAAATCAATCACATAATCATGACAGTTCATATATGGTAATATGAAAATAAATAATATATTTGAGGAATCCTGTTGGATCCCTCCAGCCTGTTGTTCCCTGTATACAAACTGGTTATCACAAATCAGATCATTCAATTCCATTTAACTGATAATTTCTATAACAGCAAATAGCGACTGTATAACATCAACCAATTCACAAGCACTCTAAACAATTTAAACACGTTTATTTTATAAACGTGACCAATCAAGGTAAGTTACCTTCATTGGATCAAATCGTTAAAATAACGATTTGGTATTTCACTGAAATTGAACAACGTTTAATTTCATCGGTTAAAACAACAATGAATATATAACTAGCAAACAGTCAACCATTAGCAAGCAGAGCACACAAAATAAAAACCCAATTTATAAAATATATGTAAAGGTCCGCAAATCCGTACTATCTGAGTTGACTAATAACACCACATGTCCAACCCAAATTGCACAGAAATACAAATCATTATTAGAAAGAAGTTAGAGGATGAGAAATAGAAAGAAATATTAGAATAGAAAAAAAACAACGAAGACAAATCTCACAGCGAAACGAATAAAATATATTATATAACATAACTTTTGAAATACAAATCAGTAACTTTATATACATACCATCATCAGAGCACAACAGTTATTCCTGGAACAGTTATAAACACCTGTCTCCATATACAATATAGTACACAGCGGAAATATGATAGTCTATAGCTAACTGGTGAAGCCTCCTACCTCCAGCTCTTCCAAGTGAATCTGAAAAATCCCGACTACTTGACTGCCCATACAAATTTGGGCACCCAAGAGTTTAGGGAAAACAAAAAAACAAAATAAACTCTGGGTCAGTCATAGGACTGGTGTTAGTAAAATTCAACCATTTGTTTAACTTTAAAATCCTTTCGAAAGAAATGATAATCGTAAGACCGATCCACACATAAACACGAATGGTTTTTACCCTACAATAACCCCAAAACGTTTCTTGAAATTATACTTTCTCTGATATTATCATAATGTCTAATTAGAAATAAATAACAATCTAGAGGAACGCTTGCATCTCACACTCCCCATATATAGTATACAAATCAAAACCGCGGGCGCTTATTGGATATTGGATTCCAACCTTGACAAGGTACGGGACCACCTACCGTTAGTGTATCTCTAGAGGCGAATACGCTGGGTTCAACAAGAATGTCTTACAAACCGGCCCTCACATGACCGACCACTCATTTCGCTTGAGTGTATCGAATGTATATCACCAACGGTTGGGATCAGCAACCGTTTCCCGAATGGGACAGCATCGAATAGAATAAAATATTAAATGAATCTCTAGATAGGTGATTATACACCCTAATGGGAGCAATCCACATAGCCATGCTGCCTGCCCGATTTTTGTCATTTCCCTGTTGTTGAGGCCTGAGGCTACGACTACTTTCAATTCATTGATAGCACAATCACTTTGAATGCCATATTGTCAGATCCGTTAATCACTAATTGATTTGCACAAATATTCCGGATGTTATGCTAAGGGAATAAATTCGTTGCAACCATATGTATTTATACAGACCAATATATTAGATCATTGGAAATACTTTGTTAGACATTCGTCCATATACGTTCATTCTGGGACTGAACGAAACCGAAGGAACAATTTCTATTAATAGAAAAAGCCCATGCACTTTACTCCGTCTTCGATTATCCTCATATAATCTGATTCGCAACGCTACTGCCAATACAGAGTGGTTCACGAATAATAATCCAACTGGTCTCTCCATATTGACAACGATATTAGCAAATACTTCGATAGTCGGTTATTTAACTATCGAAGAAAAACAAACATCCATTCATCCATAACATCCATCAATCACTGGGCCTGTTAATTAATATTTCATTAATTTATTCACTTCTCTATTTCTCTATCAATATTTGTTAACTAAAAAAAATTTCGATAATCATTTTGGCCTCTCACGCTATTTGGAAAACGTTTCCAAATATCAACTTCTTTTATTTTCTATATCTAGAAAATGTCTCTATTTGAAATTGAAAACAATTTTAATCACTTATCTCTTTCCCGACTACTTTAATTATACTCAGGAAATATTTACTGTTATATTTCCAAAAATTCCACCACTTGGGTTAAAACGAATGCTGTGTAAAACATCGTTACGACAACCCAAAATATTTTATTTAACCAACTATTTTTCAAACACTTCTCTTCGAGACTGGATCCTGCTATTTATCAATTAACAATGAAATCAATCAAGTTGGGGTAAAATTACCTCTCAGACCTTGACTGAAAACATCATCAACTTCAAAACAGAAAAACCACTTACCTCGAATAAACACACTATAAAACCCAATTATTCATTTTTAAAACATGTATATGGTTCGCTTTCCATTTCTAATTTATAGATTTCCCTTTTTGTTTACAATATTCTATTTTTTTTATTTCGTTTCCTTAACGAATTCTATATATATCGATACATTGATTTCCAACTATCAAATTATCTTAAAAATATTCTAAATCCTTAAATTCCCGGAAAAATTCGCCATAACCTCCTTTGTACCGGGAGCATCGAGATATTTCAAAAAGCCTCCCATGGCCTTCACCTATCCAAAAGAATAAGAAAAAGCCAAGCAGCTTGCCGATACGGCGCATAAAATCTCATATATGAATTTAAACATGTACCTTTTTGTTGGCACACAAATTAAAATCTTCATATACTCCATCCCATACCTGTCTAACACATGCTCACCTATTTCAAATTCAATTCAACTCAATCCAATCATTTGAATTCAGTTTCGCTCATTTATTCTTTAATTTGCTATTTTGCCTGTTTTACTTCTTTGTTTGAACATACCATGTTCAAACAAGATATTTGTAACGACCCGGATTTCGCCCGACCCCAATCGATCGCAAGATCGATCAAGACCGTTCAAAACCCGCGTCCGTTAACATTGGGCATACAACACATCAGAACGACAACACAGACTTTTATAACATCAATAATAAATGTTACATCAGAGTACATAATATATCAGAGTACATCAATAAATAATACAGCGGAAGTTACATTTACAATAAATAGTAGCGGAACTAATCTCAGTGGAAGGCGATCAATATTCTGGACCCAGCTTCAGACTTCAATCCAAGATCCTGCTTAACTATATCTGCAAAAAGCTACTCGACTGCCCGTGTGGAGAGAGGTTACCCGAGTTTGCAAAGTGAAACAAACTACATGTCAGTCATGGGACTGGTGTGAGAATTCTATACTTAACTTACCTAATAAGTAGGCTAATCACAGGACCACGCCGCTAACGCGGAACGGGTTTACTACATTGGATTGCCAGTGCATAATTAAAGTAAATCGTCAAATAACGTAATGCTTTTAGAAAAATGAAACCATTATAGGACCCAGGTCCCATCACACAATGCAACGCACACCAGAGGATAAGGTTTTACCTTATAATGGTCAAAAGATGCTTGATACGTAAAAGCGATATTATTATTAGTGTGTATATATATATTAAAAACATTTCAATATAAACGTATTAATCTTAGACGGCATAGGTACCATATACTATGTCGCCGTACTAGTTATACAATCAAAACCGCAAGGGCGTATTGGGAATTGGGTTTCCATCATGAGATCGAGGCTAGGGATCGTCCTCTTCCGATTCGAGACACTCTAGCAAATGCCTCAGGATCCCCCACAGTGAACCCTTAGATGCGGTAGGGCCGGTCCCCACCTAACGGTAGTGGATTAGTTATGCCTGAACACACGTTTTCCGGTCCCTTTGGACCTATAATATGACCACTTCTGGCCTATAAAAACCCGAGGTACCTCAATCCATAATCCACATAAGTAAAATGTCGGGCCGTGTTAAAGCCCAAACACCACTCCTAGCTAGAAAGAAACGTGTGCATTCCCTACGGTCCATATCCCCTTTTTGACTCATACCGGGGTGTGAGGCTCGCGAAGTCACGCTATACACAAAGCTATGCCTAAACAGGCTGTGCTTTGATCATCAACCACAAGGCCTGCTTTTCAACAAAGCCTTGATCATTTGCATCTTAGCATGTCACATTGTCAGACCCTACCATATTATTGATCATCTACCTATATACATATAACCTCTAAGCTCATACGTCTTAGAGAAGGGTGATAAGTAAAGAATAAATTCTTCACCACCAAACAGAAATATATAATCAGTAGCGTTCAACAAATACAGCAGAAATGAATACAATGTCAGACACACAATCCATTTACAAGTCCGCTCTGGGTCTGAGCGAAACAACGTGTCCGTCGATCTCCAAATGCGTTTGGACGATCATTACCAAATACCTTGCCTTGGAAGGCCAATCCCAATTCAAGATACCAGTCATCATCATCCCAACGATGTGAAAACCTTCGGTCTTAAATCACCGTCTTCATCTTCGACTCTTGATCGTCGTGATGATTATTCAGAATGGGTTAAACCCGGTCTTTCTGAATAACTCACGTATTTTGTGATTAAAAAGCAAATATTGGAAAATCACACATTATGCCACATTCCAACTCCGAGTATTCTTTTAGTAAGATATTCGTTTTAAAAGATTCTCATTAATTTTATCAAAGATAAACACTAAAAATAAAATCTATAAATAAATTTCCGAAATATCGAATTCCACAGAAATCAAATCAACACATAATTGATATAGATTTCTGTATCAGACTAATAATATAAATGGAATAACGGCAAAGCCTCTTAAATTCCACATATAATATCGGTCTTCTTTTACAGAAGCCCATCTCGATTATTACCAATCGAATTTCCACTTAATTCCTATTTAATATATTAAATTGGAAAAAGTTGATTTTTAGAAAATGCCTTTTTAAATCTATAAAATAGAATTCATAAGTTCCAAATAATAATTTCAATGTAAATTGGATTAAAGGACAAATGTCATTTTAAAAACACCGTCCACGGTAAATCCGCTTCACATCTCAATTTATTTCATATCACAAAATATAATTGCAAATGCTAGTAATCTTTTAAAAACATATTTTAAAATAATCATAAAAATATTCTTTATATAAAGACTCTAAATGAGAAGTATTCTTTATATTACAAATTCTTTATCTTTTACAAATATTCTTTGTTTTAACAAATAGTTGATTAACAATATAGATTTTGAAAATATATAAATACTTTACATAAAAAGGATTTCTAATGTAAAAATATTCTTATTTAAAAGAACACCTGTCGAGATGCGACTCAAACATTTGCCATATAATTTGGATTATATGGATTTCATACACATAATATATATGACAATAATAGTAAAACCATCAAATCATCCATCTACATCCAAAGTGTAAATTCCACTGTGTAAGCGTTAAAATTAAATAATAACGCTCATCGCAGCCTGTCGTTCTAACGATCAACATACAACTAAATATTGGGATTAGTGTATGTAAATTTTCATCCCAACACCCGTGTGGGGTTTCAACTAACAAACAAATAATAAGCTAATTTGTGCACTTGGGCGATGTGTGAAAATTTATCGTCCCAATCACATACACAAGTCGGGTAACTTGTGAATGGAAGTGTAATACACAATACATGTAATGATGAAAAGAAAATATCTCTATTGCAATGAATGAATAAGCATAATAACTTTGTCTCTATTGACAAATTCTATTTTTCTAATTTAAACTCTAAACAAAAATGGTTATATTGTTTTGGCAATTCAAATGAGACAAAATGATAATTATTTTGATTTAACTAACCTATCTTGACAAGTATATATCTTGCCAGACATATATATATATATATATATATCTATATATAAATTGCTTCAACTAATTCAATTTGACAGAAATGAATATTTCTGACAAAATGTATAATTTGGTTTAACTAGTATAAATTGTCTAAAATGAATAATTGTTTTTAACTAATGTAAATTAACCAAAAATGAATAATTGTTTTTAACTAATATAAATATACAGAAATGAATAATTTGTGTTTCAATTCTAATAAAATATGCCAATGCTATATTTTGTTTCATTCTTTTAATTTAGACAAAATGAGTGTTTTTGTCTATTTTACTTTAATGATAAA
This sequence comes from Allium sativum, assembly GCA_030737875.1. NCBI lineage: Eukaryota > Viridiplantae > Streptophyta > Magnoliopsida > Asparagales > Amaryllidaceae > Allium > Allium sativum. The sequence continues at coordinate 468,178,168 of CM060913.1, read as the reverse complement.
AAATGTGAATGTTTAGTTATTAAAATGTAACCTTTAAATTCTATCCATTATTTCAAGCAATCTTTATTCATATCAAAATTATAAATCAAGAATATAATTTTAAATCTGATGGTTTATTTGCATTAATGAATTGCAAACAAAGATAAACTTTATTTAAATGTTTTATTTGCGACAAGGAAAGCAATTAACAAATGTAACTTTTTATTTAAAAGTATATTTGAGCGAATGTAAAAGGGAACTCATTTCCAATGTGTATTCACATAAAAGAAACAAATTTTATTTAAAAGAGTATTTGCATTTATGAATGCAAACAAAGAATAATTTTGTTTACAAATTATATTTACATTGGTGAATGTAAATAAAAGAACAAAATTTATTTTCAAAGTATATTTTAAACAAATTCTGTTAAATGTATAAAAGTGTGTACATTTGTGTTGGTAAATGTAGATAAAGAAAATAGACTATAGTTTCATTGAATATTTGCATTGATAAATGCAAATAAAAGAATAAACCTTAATTTCAATGCATATATGTATTGATAAATGCAAACAAAGAAATAAACTTTATTTTCAATAAGTGTATGTATTTGCATTGGTGAGTGCAAATGAATAATTTGTTTCAATATATATTTGCATTGGTAAATGCAAATAAAAGAACAATTTCTATTTACTATATATATTGCATGGCTGAATGTAAATAGTAGTACAAACTTTATTTTCAAAACATGTTTTATTTTCTAGTTTTATTTGTGTTGTCGAACACAAATAAAAATGTACTTCTTAATTTCAAGTTATGTTTGCACTGTGAGATGCAAATGAAAAAAATGAATTTTATTTCATGCTATATTTACATTGGAAAGTGCAAATGAAGAGCAATCTTTTAATTTCTATGTTTATTCGCGTTGAAAAATATGAATAAAATATCTACCCAATTTCTTTGTAACTTTTGAAAATAATTTCTTATTTACATAAAAAAATGTAAACAAAATAGTTACTTTCCTTTCAGTAATCAAGTTTTAACAAAAATGATATTTTCAATTCAATAATCAGGTTTTGACAAAAATGAAAATTTCAATTCAATAATCAAGTTTTGACAAAAATGATATTTTCATTTCACAAATAAAGTTTTGGCCAAAAATGTTCACTAATAAAGTTTGGCCAAAAATGTGATCTCTTATTTCAATACTTATGCTTTAACCAAAATGTTATTTTTATTTCAATATTAATTATATTGAAGATGTAATCATTCTACTTCAATTTTAATTACATTGAAAATTTTAATCTTTTTATTTCAATTTTGATTACATTGAAAAATGTAATCTTTTTATTTCAATTTATTTACATTGAAAAATGTAATCTTTTTAATTCAATTTTAATTACATTGAATTTTTTTTAATCTTTTTGATTTATTTCTAACATTTCAACAAAAGCAAATAAAAGGATAACTTTGTTTTTCTTTTCTTTTCAACAATCCTAACATAAACAATTTTCATATGAATCATTCATTAAAAATGTGATTTTTTTTATGTTTCAACACTTTTATTTTAACATGAACAATTTTCATATGAATAATTCTTTTCATTAAAAATAAGATTTTTAATGATTCATGTTTTCATTTCAAATAGATGAACATTTTAAATCTATTCTATATATACGGTAAAAATGTAAATTTTATCGTTAACATGGTTTCAATTCAAACAAATGAACGTTTTTATTGTATTTCATAAACCGTGTTCTAAATGTAAACAAACAAAAATAGGATTTTTATTTAGCCAAATTCTGTCGTAATAAAAAAAATGAATTTTGTTGTTCATATAGTATTGTAAAATAAACAAATAAAATAATGTTTTATTTGTCGTTCAAAGCTTATTGCAAAGTAAACAAATAAAAGTAAGGTTTTATTTGTTGTTCATCTTCTGTTGCAAAGTAACAAATAAACAAAGATAAAGATTTTATTTGTCGATCAAATTCTAATGTAATATAAACAAATAAAAATTAGTTTTTATTTGTCGATCAAATTCTGTGGTTCATCTCAGAATAATAAAAATAATATTTTAAAATAAATTAGAATAACTGGATCTGAACAAAATATGATTTAAATCTAAATTTAGATTTATTTTCTAATCGCAAATAAAATTCAACTATATATTAAATTCAACGCGGATCTAGCATATCATGAACAACCAAACAAACCACCACCAACAATCAACCATTCATCAATCACAGAAGATTTCAGATCTGAATTACATCACAATACAATTATTTTTAACGCAAGAAAAATAATTTATAATTAATTAAATAATAAAATTCAGAATTCTCACATCGATATGGCTAAAAATTCAACTGTCTCAGAATCAGCTCTGGTCTGCGCCATCGCGAAGCTCTCGGAAAGACGAGTCCAATGCAACTTACGGTTCATCAATCGGACCTCGTATGAAAGAGATATTGATTTTTAAAGATCGGATAAATTAAATATTAAATAAATAATAATATAATATTACTCTCTTCTTCGTTGCAAATAACACGGCCGAACCCATCTCAACCGCGCAACCCCACCCCTGCGCGCGCCCCTCCGAGCCACCGACCGCCGATCAGACCTCGCCACTCCGACGCTCCGCCCTCGAGCCACCACCGCCCAGAAGGCCACCCAACTCGGCCTCCTCCTCGCCTCGAAAATTGAACCCGAACGCGGCCACTTCCTCATCAGAATTCGCGAAATCCGTGCACTGAAAACTGATCTTAACCGTATGGATTTGTAGAGCTCTCCATCCTCTTCGATTTGATATATTATTTGTAGATTTTCACTGAACGGATTGAGAGAAATTGATGTTTGAAGTTGGGGGACTTTTGGCCATCAAACAGGCATGGGCTGCACTATTTAGGGTTAGGGTTTTATATTTTTTTATTATTTTTTTATTAAAAATGTGTTATAAAGGTGAAAATGCGGACTGTCTCCGAATTGGACTTGCTTACTGTCGACCTCAACATTTTGAGGCCTTTTGAACGCAATGGGATGGGTCTGGGGGTCTAATTCCGAAATCTGTAGAAAGTTTTATTTAAAATCCCATAAAAATTAATTAGTGAATATTAGGCACACATCCCTAAAACGAAACTTAATTAGGCTCACATCCGGTCATAAACTTATTGTAAATTTAGTCCCTATTTTCAAAAACATATTAAAAAATATAAAAAAAATATTAAAAAACCATGTAAATTCGTATTTGATTAAAACAATTAATCGTGAAAAAAATCAGATCAAAAAAACATTAAAAACAACGTCGAAATCATGAAATACAGAAAATCAACGAAATGCAGTAAATTGCATCAAAACATGCATATAAGTCGATTAGTTGCATACATGTATGCATTTATTTCAAATCTGCGTCAAAACTGCAGTATAAATGCATACATGTATGCACATATTGTTAAAACATGCATCTGCCGATGCATTTATTTAAAAACTGCATACCTACGTGCAACTTATTCACGTTTGCATGTATTTTGACATATATGCACACATGTATGCAGTTATATAGAAAAACTGCATACATGTATGCAATTTTTCAAACAGGCGTGCATAAATATATGCATGTGTATTCGAATAGTTGCATAAATGTAATCAACTATTCGTAAAAGTTGCATACATTTATGCAACTTTTTTTTTTTAATTTCTGTGGACTTCTGGGAATGTTTACAGATTTTAGAATTTTTTTTTTTTTTTTTTAAGTGATAGCGCCTGAAAATTTGGACAGAAAACGAAAGAGGCGGAGGTATGGAAAGTGGCAGGCGGAAGATTCCAGGCGGCAGCTAAAATAGGGGGCGGGTTTACAGAGAAAACATTAATTACAGGGATGTACTGTGAATTTAAAAACTTGCAAATAGTTGCATACATGTATGCAACTTTTGCCAATAGTTGCATACATGTATGCAAGTATTTCTGAAGCTGTTTTAGTTGAAAATGCATGCAGAAACCTGCATACATGTGTGCAACTATTTGAAATACTTGCACACATGTATGCAAGTATTTACATGTGAAAATAAAATGTGTGCAGAAACCAGCATACATGTATGCAACTATTTTAAATACTTGCACACATGTATGCAAGTATTGCATGTAAAAATATAACAGAGAAATACTTGCACAGATGAATGCAAGTATTCCAAATATGTGCATGATTTGATGCAGATTACTGCATTTTTCGTTGTTTTCTGTATTTTTTTGATTTTGATGCATGTTTTGATTTTATTATGATCTGAATTTTTGGGCGAGTACATGTTTAATTTAAATACGAATTATCGTGATTTTTTTATAATTTTTTTATATTTTTTTTATGAATTTTCGAAAAATAGGGACTAAATTTACAATAAGTTTATGACCGGGTTTTTTTTATATTTTGAAACCTAATAGGGACCTCTAAAAAACGCACCCAATTAATTAATTAAATACTGACCGTACATTTAAATATGCCGGGGCCACATATGACCTCAGAAAATTCTAAAAAAATATTTTTAGCTTTCTTATGACGATACGGTTCTAACGAGACTAATTTTGTCGAATTCTGAGATTGTTTGAAAAATGGCTATTTTAAGGCGTTTAAATTTAACTAAAATTGTCAAAACACATTTTCTTTTGCCATGCTCACATATTAATTTGAAAAATTCTGAAAATTGAAACCTGGCTATAATTTGACATTCCGGTTCCAACAAATGTGGTTTCGTCGAAAACGGAGATCGTTTGAAAAATGACTATTTTCAAGGCCAATATATTTAATATTAAAAATACATTTTTAAACAAATAATTTCCGAAACTCAAAATATATAAGTGTTTACTGTTTTTCAATGCAGAAACGTCATTCTGAACTCAATGGAAGTGGTTTCGAGTCAAAATTCCTTCATATGTGAAAAGTAGCCTTTCAGGTCATATATAATATATATATAAATTCTACAGCGACCTTTCTAAAAATTGAATTGGCCATAACTTTTGATTTCCACTTGAAATTTCAATTTTTCAGATTCGTTAGAAAGATATGATTAAACAGATTTAAATATTTCTAGTTTCACTCAATTCTGATTTATTTTGAATCCTGTACATTCAGTTAAAGTTCAAAATCAAATTTTCAAACTACCGCACCGTTTCTAACTCTTTTCATATTTAAATTAAATTTTATTCGTTTTAACTTCAATAAAAATAAATTCTAGCCATTATTATTAATAATAAATTATATTATAACCTCAAAATTCATTAAAATTTTCTGAAATAAATTTTTTAAATTGGTTTAGAATTTGCGGGTTGTTACAATCTCCCCCACTTAAAATCTTTTCGTCCTCGAAAAAGTAAATGAAGCTAAAGTTGTTTATTTAACTAATTTAATTTTCATTCTTTAGTTGTTTAATAATTTATTAGTTGAATTCATATTCAAACAACCCAATCATCAATCAATTAATTGATAGATAAAATTTTCAAAATATATAACTTTTATATATTCAAAAATCATATTTTCTAAAATCGAACTATATATAATAACAAGTACGTTAATTATGATTTTTTCTTCACTCTGACTCATTCTAGGGCATTGCTAACCCCATCTCTAATGAGTATTCTCATTCTAGGATACTGCCGATCCTATCTCTAATGAGTATTCCTATTTGATGTTAATAATCCAACCTCTGATGAGTCTTCTGTTTAGTTCTAAGGAGTTGTACCCCAAAGATTTGAGCAAACCTGAGCTCTGATACCAGCTGTAACGACCCGGATTTCGCCCCACCCCAATCGATCGCAAGATCGATTAAGACCGTTCAAAACCCGCGTACGTTAACTTTGGGCATACAACACATCAGAACGACAACACAGACTTTTATAACATCAATAATAAATGTTACATCAGAGTACATAATATATCAGAGTACATCAATAAATAATACAGCGGAAGATACATTTACAATAAATTGAATACATTGTAGCGGAACTAATCTCTGCGGAAGGCCATCAATATTCTGGACCCAGCTTCAGACTTCAATCCAGGATCTTGCTTAACTATATCTGCAAAAAGCTACTCGACAACCCGTGTGGAGAGAGGGCACCCGAGTTTGCAAAGGGAAACAAACTACAGGTCAGTCATGGGACTGGTGTGAGAATTCTATACTTAACTCACCTAATAAGTAGGCTAATCACAGGAACACGCGGCTAACGCGGAACGGGTTTACTCCATTGGATTGCCAGTGCATAATTAAAGTAAATCGTCAAATAATGTAATGCTTTTAGAAAAATGAAACCATTATAAGACCCAGGTTCCATCACACAATGCAACGCACACCAAAGGATAGGGTTTTACCATATAATGGTCAAAAGATGCTTGATACGTAAAAAAGATATTATTATTAGTGTATATATATATATATATATATTTAAAACATTTCAATATAAATGTATTAATCTTAGATGGCATAAGTACCATATACTACGTCGCCGTACTAGTTATACAATCAAAACCGCAAGGGCGTATTGGGATTTGGGTTTCCATCATGAGATCGAGGCTAGGGATTGTCCTCTTCCGATTCGAGACACTCTAGCAAATGCCTCAGGATCCCCCGCAGTGAACCCTTGGATGCGGTAGGGCCGGTCCCCACCTAACGGTAGTGGATTAGTTATGCCTGAACACACGTTTCCCGGTCCCTTTGGACGTATAATATGACCACTTCCGGCCTATATAAACCGAGGTACCTCAATACATAATCCACATAAGTAAAATGTCGGGCCGTGTTAAAGCCCAAACACCACTCCTAGCTAGAAAGAAACGTGTGCATTCCCTACGGTCCATATCCCGTTTTTGACTCATACCGGGGTGTGAGGCTCGCGAAGTCAAGCTATACACAAAGCTATGCCTAAACAGGCTGTGCTTTGATCATCAACCATAAGGCCTGCTTTTCAACAAAGCCTTGATCATTTGTATCTTAGCATGTCACAATGTCAGACCCTACCATATTATTGATCATCTACCAATATACATATAACCTCTATGCTCATACGTCTTAGAGAAGGGTGATAAGTAAAGAATAAATTTTCACCACCAAACAGAAATATATAATCAGTAGCGTTCAACAAATACAACAGAAATGAATACAATGTCAGACACACAATCCATTTACAAGTCCGCTCTGGGTATGAGCGAAACAACGTGTTCGTCGATCTCTAAATGCGTTTGGACGATCATTACCAAATACCTTGCCTTGGAAGGCCAATCCCAATTCAAGATACCAGTCATCATCATCCCAACGATGTGAAAACCTTCGGTCTTTAATCACCGTCTTCATCTTCGACTCTTGATCGTCGTGATGATTATTCAGAATGGGTTAAACCCGGTCTTTCTGAATAACTCGCGTATTTTGTGATTAAAAAGCAAATATTGGAAAATCACACATTACGCCACATTCCAACTCCGAGTATTCTTTTAATAAGATACTCGTTTTAAAAGATTCTCATTAATTTTATCAAAGATAAACACTGAAAATAAAATCTATAAATCAATTTCCGAAATATGGAATTCCACAGAAATCAAATCAATACATAATCGATATAGATTTCTGTATCAGACTAATAATATAAATGGAATAACGGCAAAGCCTCTTAAATTCCACATATAATATCGGTCTTCTTTTACAGAAGCCCATCTCGATTATTACCAATCGAATTTCCACTTAATTCCTATTTAATATATTAAATTGGAAAAACTTGATTTTTAGAAAATGCCTTTTTAAATCTATAAAATAGAATTCATAAGTTCCAAATAATAATTTCAATGTAAATTGGATCAAAGGACAAATGTCATTTTAAAAACACCATCCACGGTAAATCCACTTCACATCTCAATTTATTTCATATCACAAAATATAATTGCAAATGTTAGTAATCTTTTAAAAACATATTTTAAAATAATCATAAAAATATTCTTTATATAAAGACTCTAAATGAGAAGTTTTCTTTATATTACAAATTCTTTATCTTTTACAAATATTCTTTGTTTTAACAAATAGTTGATTAATAATATAGATTTTGAAAATATATAAATACTTTATATAAAAAGGATTTCTAATGTAAAAATATTCTTATTTAAAAGAACACCTGAATCGAGATGCGACTCAAACATTTGCCATATAATTTGGATTATATGGATTTAATACACATCATATATATGACAATAATAGTAAAACCATCAAATCATCCATCTACATCCAAATTGTAAATTCCACTGTGTAAGCGTTAAAATTAAATAATAACGCTCATCGCAGCCTGTCGATCTAACGATCAACATACAACTGAATATTGGGATTAGTGTATTTAAATTTTCATCCCAACACACGTGTGGGGTTTCAACTAACAAACAAATAATAAGCTAATTTGTGCACTTGGGCGATGTGTGAAAAATTATCATCCCAATCACATACACAAGTCGGGTAACTTGTGAATGGAAGTGTAATACACAATACATATAATGATGAAAAGAAAATATCTCTATTGCAATGAATGAATAAGTATAATAACTTTGTCTCTATTGACAAATTCTATTTTTCTAATTTAAACTCTAAACAAAAATGGTTATATTGTATTGGCAATTCAAATGAGACAAAATGATAATTATTTTGATTTAACTAACCTATCTTGACAAGTATATATCTTGCCAGACATACATACATATATATATATATATATATATATATATATATTGCTTCAACTAATTCAATTTGACAGAAATGAATATTTCTGACAAAATGTATAATTTGGTTTAACTAGTATAAATTGTCTAAAATGAATAATTGTTTTTAACTAATGTAAATTAACCAAAAATGAATAATTGTTTTTAACTAATATAAATTTATAGAAATGAATAATTTGTGTTTCAATTCTAATAAAATATGCCAATGCTATATTTTGTTTCATTCTTTTAATTTAGACAAAATGAGTGTTTTTGTATATTTTACTTTAATGATAAAAAATGTGAATGTTTAATTATTAAAATGTACCCTTTAAATTCTATCCTTTATTTCAAACAATCTTTATTCATCTCAAAATTATAAATCAAGAATATGATTTTAAATCTGATGGTTTGTTTGTATTAATGAATTGCAAACAAAGATGAACTTTATTTAAATGTTTTATTTGCGACAAGGAAAGCAATTTACAAATGTAACTTTTTATTTAAAAATATATTTGAGCGAATGTAAAAGGGAACTCATTTCCAATGTGTATTCACATAAAAGAAACAAATTTTATTTAAAAGAGTATTTGCATTTATGAGTGCAAACAAAGAATAGTTTTGTTTACAAATTATATTTACATTGGTGAATGTAAATAAAAGAACAAAATTTATTTTCAAAGTATATTTTAAACAAATTCTGTTAAATGTATAAAAGTGTGTACATTTGTGTTGGTAAATGTAGATAAAGAAAATAGACTATAGTTTCATTGAATATTTGCATTGATAAATGCAAATAAAAGAATAAACCTTAATTTCAATGCATATATGTATTGATAAATGCAAACAAAGAAATAAACTTTATTTTTAATAAGTGTATGTATTTGCATTGGTAAGTGCAAATGAATAATTTGTTTTAATATATATTTGCATTGGTAAATGCAAATAAAAGAACAATTTCTATTTACTATATATATTTGCATGGCTGAATGTAAATAGTAGTACAAACTTTATTTTCAAAACTTGTTTTATTTTCTAGTTTTATTTGTGTTGTCGAACACAAATAAAAATGTACTTCTTAATTTCAAGTTATGTTTGCATTGTGAGATGCAAATGAAAAAAATGAATTTTATTTCATGCTATATTTACATTGAAAAGTGCAAATGAAGAGCAACCTTTTAATTTCTATGTTTATTCACATTAAAAAATATGAATAAAATATCTACCCAATTTCTATGTAACTTTTGAAAATAATTTCTTATTTACATAAAAAAAATGTAAACAAAATAGTTACTTTCCTTTCAGTAATCAAGTTTTAACAAAAATGATATTTTCAATTCAATAATCAGGTTTTGAAAAAAATGAAAATTTCAAAACAATAATCAAGTTTTGACAAAAATGATATTTTCATTTCACAAATAAAGTTTTGGCCAAAAATGTTCACTAATAAAGTTTGGCCAAAAATGTGATCTCTTATTTCAATACTTATGCTTTAACCAAAAAGTTATTTTTATTTCAATATTAATTATATTGAAATTGTAATCATTCTACTTCAATTTTAATTACATTGAAAAATGTAATCATTTTATTTCAATTTTGATTACATTGGAAAATGTAATCTTTTTATTTCAATTTTAATTACACTTAAAAATGTAATCTTTTTAATTCAATTTTAATTACATTGAAAAAATGTAATAATTACATTAAAAATGTAATCTTTTTGATTTATTTCTAACATTTCAACAAAAGCAAATAAAAGGATAGCTTTGTTTTTCTTTTCTTTTCAACAATCCTAACATAAACAATTTTCATATGAATCATTCATTAAAAATGTGATTTTTTTTTTATGTTTCAACACTTTTATTTTAACATGAACAATTTTCATATGAATAATTCTTTTCATTAAAAATAAGATTTTTAATGATTCATGTTTTCATTTCAAATAGATGAACATTTTAAATCTATTCTATATATACGGTAAAAATGTAAATTTTATCGTTAACATGGTTTCAATTCAAACAAATGAACGTTTTTATTGTATTTCATAAACCGTGTTCTAAATGTAAACAAACAAAAATAGGATTTTTATTTAGCCAAATTCTGTCGTAATAAAAAAAATGAATTTTGTTGTTCATATTTATTGTAAAATAAACAAATAAAATAATGTTTTATTTGTCGTTCAAATCTTATTGCAAAGTAAACAAATAAAAGTAAGGTTTTATTTGTTGTTCATCTTCTGTTGCAAAGTAACAAATAAACAAAGATAAAGCTTTTATTTGTCGATCAAATTCTAATGTAATACAAACAAATAAAAATTAGTTTTTATTCGTCGATCAAATTCTGTGGTTCATCTCAGAATAATAAAAATAATATTTTAAAATAAATTAGAATAACTGGATCTGAACAAAATATGATTTAAATCTAAATTTAGATTTATTCTCTAATCGCAAATAAAATTCAACTATATATTAAATTCAACGCGGATCTAGCATATCATGAACAACCAAACAAACCACCAACAATAATCAACCATTCATCAATCACAGAACATTTCAGATCTGAATTACATCACAATACAATTATTTTTAATGCAAGAAAAATAATTTATAATTAATTAAATAATAAAATTCAGAATTTTCACATCGATATGGCTGAAAATTCGACTATCTCAGAATCAGCTCTGGTTTGTGCCATCGCGAAGCTCTCGGAAAGACGAGTCCAACGCAACTTACGGTTCGTCAATCGGACCTCGTATCAAAGAGATATTGATTTTTAAAGATCGGATAAATTAAATATTAAATAAATAATAATATAATATTACTCTCTCTTCTTTGTTTCAAATAACATGACCGAACCCATCTCAACCGCGCAACCCCCCTCCCCCCCCCCCCCCCCCGCGCCCCTCCGAGCCACCGACCACCGATAAGACCTCGCCACTCCGACGGTCCGCCCACGAGCCACCACCGCCCAGAAGGCCACCCAACTCGGCCTCCTCCTCGCCTCGAAAATCAAACCCGAACGCGGCCACTTCCTCATCAGAATTCGCGAAATCCGTGCACTGAAAACTGATCTTAACCGTATGGATTTGTAGAGCTCTTCATCCTCTTCGATTTGATATATTATTTGTAGATTTTCACTGAACGGATTGAGAGAAATTGATGTTTGAAGTTGGGGGATTTTTGGCCATCGAACAGGCATGGGCGGCGGCTGCACTATTTAGGGTTAGGGTTTTATATTTTTTTATTTTTTTATTATTAAAATTGTGTTATAAAGGTGAAAATGCGGGCTGTCTCCGAATTGGGCTTGCTTACTGTCGATCTTAACATTTTGAGGCCTTCTGAACGCAATGGGTTTCGGGGTCCAATTCCGAAATCTGTAGAAAGTTTTATTTAAAATCCCATAAAAATTAATTAATTAAATACTAACCGTACATTTAAATATGCCGAGGCCACATATGACCTCAGAAAATTCTAAAAAAATATTTTTAGCTTTCTTATGACGATACGGTTCTAACGAGACTAATTTTGTCGAATTCTGAGACTGTTTGAAAACTGGCTATTTTTAAGGCGTTTGAATTTAACTAAAATTGTCAAAACACATTTTCTTTTGCAACGCTCACATATTAATTAAAAAAATTCTGAAAATTAAAACCTGGCTATAATTTGACATTCCGGTTCCAACAAAAGTGGTTTCGTCGAAAACGGAGGTCGTTTGAAAAATGACTATTTTCAAGGCCAATATATTTAATATTAAAAATACATTTTTAAACAAATAATTTCCGAAACTCAAAATATATAAGTGGTTACTGTTTTTTAATGTAGAAACGTCATTCTGAACTCAATGGAAGTGGTTTCGAGTCGAAATTCCTTCATATGTGAAAAGTAGCCTTTCGGGTCATATATAATATATATAAATTCTACAGCGACCTTTCTAAAAATTGAATTGGCCATAACTTTTGATTTCCACTATGAAATTTCAATTTTTCAGATTCGTTAGAAAGATATGATTAAACAGATTTAAATATTTCTAGTTTCACTCAATTCTGATTTATTTTGAATCATGTACATTCAGTTAAAGTTCAAAATCAAATTTTCAAACTACTGCACCATTTCTAACTCTTTTCATATTTTTATTAAATTTTATTCGTTTTAACTTCAATAAAAATAAATTCTATCCATTATTTTTAATAATAAATTATATTATAACCTCAAAATTCATTAAAATTTTCTGAAATAAATTTTTTAATTTGGTTCAGAATTTGCGGGATGTTACAATATTTAACCTACTCATAACCAAATTGAATTTCAATTTCAATTCTAGTTTCCTTTTCGATTTTGAATATAAATTTTAAAATCGAATTCACTTATCCAAAGCCCAATATCAATTCAAAATCTCATTAACTAATTGCTATTCAAATTAGTTAATTCTATTCAATAATCAAAAATTTGATTTTTATTTCAAAAATCAATTCATTACTCCACTTGAGTTCAGATATATTTTATAACTCAAATCTGAAGTTTTCTAAATAGAAATTTGGATTTTATTTGCTTAAAATAATTTTATAAAATTAGTTAAACCGTTACGGTTTTTAAATGGTTATGGCACTATTTTTTCTGAAAATCATTATTTTGATATAACTCAAAATCTATACGACGAAATTCAGATTTTTCTACTTCATTAGAAGACTATTATCAAACCGGTCCTGACGTTTCTTGTTTCAAAGAATTCCGACTTCAATTGAGTTCTGTATACTCAATTGAAGTTCGAAACGCTAATTTACGAACTGCAGCGCTGCAGCGAGTTCGTTTTAATTATATTTATAAATATAAACGTTTAAACTTCATTAAAATGAATTCAACTCCATTTTGATATATTTTTAATATATATCAAATCAATTTTTCCCAATTCAACATACTATTTCCAATCTTCTAAATTTGTCGATTTTTCCTTATTCAGTAATAAATTCATTTATATTTCGATCTTCTATATTTAATTTCAATTCCTTTTATAAATTATAAATCCTTTGGATTTATTTCTATTCTGTTTAAAAATCCACATTTCGAAATATATTTCGTTGTTCCCATTTTCGAAATGACTTCAACTTTCTATTTCAAATTTCTCTTTGAAGTTTCTATTTTCAAATTCTATTTTCAATTATATTCAAATTCTATTCAATTCTATTCTAAATTCTGTATATTCAAATTCTATTCAAATTCCATTTTAACTCTATTTGAATCCTATATATTCAAATCTTATTTCACTTCTATTTGAATTTTCCTAATTCAAATTCTAGTTTAACTCTATTTGAATTTTCCTAATTCAAATTCTATTTTAAATAAATTCGAATTAATCGAATTCAAAATCATAAATCCTCACAGCATTTATTTAGTTCAATTTATATTCTGACATCAGAATAAATTCCATCGTTTATTTCTTAAACGATTTCCCCATTCATATTTCTAAATTTACATTTGAATTTAAAAATTCGTATTATCCAATGATAATTTCCCTTTTCATTTACAAGCACCATTTATTTTACTTGTTTATATAGTTAAACGAGTCCATTTCAAATTCATTTGAAATAAAATCCCTATTTGGAAAAATAAATTTCCCTTTCCAAATTCACACTTGGATTTTTATTTCTGAATTATTAAATGATAATTCATTTCACTTTATTTATAAACTTCGTTTATAAATGAACTATTTATAAACTTCGTTTATAAAGGAACTACTTGTTTTTATTTCCAAAACAAGTTTATATTTCAAATCTATTTAAAAATTCAAATTCTATTTTTCTAAAATAGAATTTCACTTTTAAATCTCAAATACCCTTTTCAGGGTATTTTTATAAGTTAACACTTAGCCCAGTGATATTTAAAACAATCAAATCATCCAATTTTCAATCATTTGATTTTTAACACATCATATATGAATATATATGAAATCAAGCAAACAAACAAACAAATAATATATTTTTGAGGAATCCAGTTGGATCCCTCCAACCTGTTTTTTTTCCTCCATCCACAGACGTTAGTCAACAGAAATAATACCCATCCTGCTTCAAGGCAGGATATCGCGGTAAAAAAAGGGATCCACTTATATACGTGGGCGTAGGGTCATCCGCTAATGATATTGCGGGCATCCGCTAATGATACTGCGGGAATCAATCCAATAACCAAACCAATATATATATATATATAATAGTCAACCCTAAATTACTAATATATTTAAATCAACTAGAAAGCATTCAAACAAGCATCAATCAATTATTTTTAAAAATAATTCTAAATAACAGGTGAGTGAGATTTACTCACCATGATTTTATTTGCGATTAAATTGAAGAAGGTTCAATTTAAATTTCAACCAACTCCGGAAACTCCAAATCACTTCACATTAATTTCAATGCGAGATCGACATTCATCCGGATCCTACAAACTTCGTTTTGTCACATCTGCCATCGCATGAATAATATATGGTTTTTTTTATTACTTTATATAAGTTTGAATATAGTTTATATAAGAAAAAATAAAAATCAACAAATTTCTAGTTACCTTAAAATTCCTTAACTTGGCGGCTTACATAGCCGAAATTACTTCTTCACAAATCGTGATAACCCCAGCAGTGTTGATCGATGTTGATTCGATCGAAGCCCCAAAATTCGCCAGATCTAATTTGCGATGAACCCTGATCGATGCCTTAGATCCATCCTCTCCATTGCTTGTCGCCGAACTCCTCTATAGCGTCACTTCAGAAAAAATCGAGCACCTCCAAACTTGAACTCCAACCACGCACCATGCCTGCATCATCATAGTCGCCCCTTCTCACATCTGCTCACCTAGGTCAAGATCCCCAACTTAAATTCGCTTGCCATACCTCTAGCTCCTTAAATTGCCAGCGCCAGTTAAACTAGGTCTACGGGTTTCAGATCGAACCTCACAGATTTCGAAGTCGCGACTTCCCCCAGTTATCGCCTCCTTTCCTCCTTCGCGAGAGCGTCTCCAGCTAGGCCTCGAGATTCTGGGAGTATCGGGGTTTTGAAATGGGATTCGATTCCATCTTCTCCTTCTTCTTTTTATAACAGAAGGATCCAATTTTGTTTTCAATTACAGAGCAATGAAGCAGGGGTGCGGTTTTTATAAGGGAGGAGGGAGACAGTAGTACACAACAAAAATCTTTTTAAAGAGTTTAAAAAGATTACGATTTAGATTTTAAATATAATTTAATTTAATTCGATTTGACTCTGATTCGATATAAAGAGATCTTTCATTCTTTTTAAACAGATATCGATTTGATTTTCGATTCGATTTCGATCTTATCCATTATAAATATCTCGGGGTTCACAGTTAAAAATCATGAACCGTTATTTTAGCGTACCGACCGTCGTTCCAATGTTATAGCGTCATACTGAACTCAACAGAATATTCAATATAATTTAATTCGAACATATTTAAAAATAACATATTAAATTGATATAATTAAATTCAAAACAAATAAATTCCTTAAAAATAAATTACTATTATTATCGTTCAAATCCAAATAAAAATTCATATTAACCATTTTGACTCCATTTCAAATTGAATTACTTAAGATCCTTGTATTACGATAACTATATCGATAATTCAATATACAAATCGATTGATATTACCAGCTTAATATTTAAAGTAATATTAAATATTCAAAATAAATCGACCAGAAAATCTGGGTCGTTACATTCTTCCCCCCTTAAAATAATTTCGTCCTCGAAATTGCTAAGGTAGGAAAAATTGTACGAACTCATTACTTTTCAACAACTCACTTATGTTGAAACTCATCTTTTCGTATTTCTAAGTCCTACCAAATTTTTTGGTTCTCATTCGTTTGAATGATTTTCAATCAACATATTTCCATTCAATTCAAATTCATTCGAATTGAATTAGATCAATTTATTCACTTCGATCCATTTTACTTGTCTAAGTTAAATTTAATTCCAGAATTCAAATTCCCGGGTTTCTATTTCAAATCCTTTTGAAATCACATAAATATATACATATATTTATTTCCATCTCAAATTCAAAACATTTGAATTTTCGAACCAATTTGTTTTCCTTCAAACAAATTTTCATTAAAAACTTTTCTAAGGTAGCAATCCATCACTTAAAAACTCGAAAATGAACGCTGATGATGCTGCAGTCATCATCAGAATTATTTCCCAGCCACTGAAGTGAGTTCAATGCTTTATCACTTTCAAAATCCATTTGAAATGATTTCTATACAAAATCCTTTTAAAACAAGCTATATTATTCTAATATACTTCAGAAAATATTTTCCAACTTCCCAGGATTTAAATTTCAAATTCTGGTTTGAATTCAATTTTAATTCATCTTATTTGTATTTTTCATTCTTATACGAATTATATTCGGTTATAAATAATCATTCCAATTCTTATAATCTCGTTTTATTATAATTATAACAACCAACACATCCATATAATATAACAATTTCAGAAAATTATTACTCCTATATCAAAAATAGAATTTTGGGTAAAATTATTTCATTTACCCACTTTAAAACAATATCATGTCGAATTTTTCTGTTCAAGTGTTTAGAAATTCCTATCGACTTTGTGTCGTCCCACAATTCGACCAGAATTCATAAACAGCTCAACAGACTAGAAACACAATATAAAACAGTTTTTATATCAATTTATAAATACGCGCTCTCGTATATACACTCAACTCATTCTAGGGTACTATTGACCCTATCTCTAATGAGCACATGCCACACAAGCCTAGGTATTCGCTCAACCTAAGCTCTGATACCAACTGTAAAGGCCCGCAAATTCGTACTATCTGAGTTGACTAATAACACCACACATCCAACCCAAATTGCACAGAAATACGAATCATTATTAGAAAGAAGTTAGAGGATGAGAAATAGAAAGAAAGAAATATTAGAATAGAAAAAAAACAATGAAGACAAATCTCACAGAGGAACGAATAAAATATATTATATAACATAATTTTTGAATACAAATCAGTAACATTATATACATACCATCATCAGAGCACAACAGTTATTCCTGGAACAGTTATAAACACCTGTTTCCAGATACAACATAGTACACAGCGGAAATATGATAGTCTATAGCTAACTGGTGAAGCCTCCTGCCTCCAGCCCTTCCAAGTGAATCTGAAAAATCCCGACTACTTGACTGCCCGTACAAATTTGGGCACCCAAGAGTTTAGGGAAAACAAAAAAAAAACAAAAAAAACTCTGGGTCAGTCATGGGACTGGTGTGAGTAAACTCCAACCATTTGTTTAACTTTAAAATCCTTTCGAAAGAAATGATAATCATAAGACCGATCCACACATAAACACGGATGGTTTTTACCTTACAATAACCCAAAACTTTTCTTGAAATCATACTTTCTTGGATATTATCATAACGTTTAATTACAAATAAATAACAATCTAAAGGAACGCTTGCATCTCACGCTCCCCATATATAGTATACAAATCAAAACCACGGGCGCTTATTGGATATTGGATTCCAACCTTGACAAGGTATGGGACCACCTGCCGTTAGTGTATCTCTAGAGGCGAATACACTGGGTTCAACAAGAACATCTTGCAACCCGGCCCTCACATGACCGACCACTCATTTCGCTTGAGTGTATCGAATGTATATCACCAATGGTTGGGATCAGCAACCGTTTCCTGAATGGGACAACATCGAATAGAATAAGAAATTAAATGAATCTCTAGATAGGTGATTATACACCCTAATGGGAGCGACCCATATAGCCATGCTGCCTGCCCGATTTTTGTCATTTCCCGGTTGTTGAGGCCCGAGGCTACGATTACTTTCAATTCATTGATAGCACAATCACTTTGAATGCCACATTGTCAGATCCGTTAATCACTAATTGATTTGCACAAATATTCTGGATGTTATGCTAAGGGAATAAATCCATTGCAACCATATGTATTTATACAGACCAATATATTAGATCATTGGAAATACTTTGTCAGACATTCGTTCATATATGTTCGTTCTGGGACTGAACGAAACCGAAGCACAATTTCTATTAATAGAAAAAGCCCTTGCACTTTACTCTGTCTTCGATTATCCTTATATAATCTGATTCGCAACGCTACTGCTAATTAAAGTGGTTCACAGATAATAATCCAACCGGACTCTCCATATTGACAACGATATTAGCAAATACTTCGATAGTCGGTTATTTAACTATCAAAGAAAAACGAACATCCATTCATCCATAACATCCATCAATCACTGGGCCTGTTAATTAATATTTCATTAATTTATTCACTTCTCTATTTCTCTATAAATATTTGTTAACTAAAAAAAAATTCGATAATCATCTTGGCCTCTTACGCCATTTGGAAAACGTTTCCAAATATCAACTTCTTTTTTTCTATATCTAGAAAATGTCTCTATTTGAAATTGAAAACAATTTCAATCACTTATCTCTTTCCCGACTACTTTAATTATACTCAGGAAATATTTACTGTTATATTTCCAAAAATTCCACCACTTGGGTTAAAACGAATGCTGTGTAAAACATCGTTACAACAACACAAAATATTTTATTCAACCAACTATTTTTCAAACACTTATCTTTGAGACGGGATCCTGCTATTTATCAATTAACAATGAAATCAATCAAGTTGGGGTAAAATTACCTCTCAGACCTTGACTGAAAACATCCTCAACTTCAAAACGGCAAAACCACTTACCTCGAATAAACACACTATAAAACCCAATTATTCATTTTTAAAACATGTATATGGTTCGTTTTCCATTTCTAATTTATAGGTTTCCCTTTTTGTTTACAATATTCTATTTTTTTTTATTTCGTTTCCTTAACGAATTCTATATATATCGATACATTGATTTCCAACTATCAAATTATCTTAAAAATATTCTAACTCCATAAATTCCCAGAAAAATTCGCCATAACCTCCTTTGTACTGGGAGCGTCGGGATATTTCAAATAGCCTCCCATGGCCTTCACCAATCCAAAAGAAAAAGAAAAAGCCAAGCGGCTTGCCGATACGGCGCATAAAATCTCATATATGAATTTAAACATGTACCTTTATATCGACACACAAATTAAAATCTTCATATACTCCATCCCATACCTGTCTAACACATGCTTACCTATTTCCAATTCGATTCAACTCAATCCAATTGTTTGAATTCAGTTTCGCTCATTTATTCTTTAATTCGCTATTTTGCCTGTTTCACTTCTTTGATTGAACATAACATGTTCGAACAAGATATTTAACCTACTCATAACCAAATTGAATTTCAATTTCAATTCTAGTTTCCTTTTCGATTTTGAATATAATTTTTCAAATCGAATTCACTTATTCAAAGCCCAATATCAATTCAAAATTTCATTAACTAATTGCTATTCAAATTAGTTAATTCTATTCAATAATCAAAAATCTGATTTCTGTTTCAAAAATCAATTCATTACTCCACTTGAGTTCCGATACATTTTATAACACAAATCTGAATTTTTCTAAATAGAAATTTGGATTTTATTTGCTTAAAATCATTTTATAAAATTAAATAAACCATTACGGTTTTTAAATGGTTATGGCGCTGTTTTTCTGAAAATTTGATTTTGATATAACTCAAAATCCATACGATGAAATTCAGATTTTTCTCCTTCATTAGAAGACTATTATCAAACCGGTCCTGACTTTTCTTATTTCAAAGAATTCCGACTTCAATTGAGTTCTGTATACTCAATTGAAGTTCAAAACGCTAATTTACGAACTGCAGCGCTGCGGCGAGTTCGTTTTAATTATATTTAAAAATATAAACGTTTAAACTTCATTAAACTGAATTCAACTCCATTTTGATATATTTTTAATATATATCAAATCAATTTTTCCCAATTCAACATACTATTCCCAATCTTCTAAAGTTGTCGATTTTTCCTTATTCAGTAATAAATTCATTTATATTTCGATCTTCTATATTTAATTTCAATTCCTTTTATAAATTATAAATCCTTTGGATTTATTTCTATTCTGTCTAAAAATCCACATTTCGAAATATATTTCGTCGTTCCCATTTTCGAAATGACTTCAACTTTCTATTTCAATTTTCTCTTTGAAGTTTCTATTTTCAAATTTTATTTTCAATTCTATTCAAATTCTATTCAATTCTATTCTAATTTCTGTACATTCAAAGTCTATATTCAAATTCCATTTTAACTCAATTTGAATCCTATATATTCAAATCTTATTTCACTTCTATTTGAATTTTCCTAATTCAAATTCTACTTTAACTCTATTTGAATTTTCCTAATTCAGATTATATTTTAAATAAATTTGAATTAATCGAATTCAAAATCATAAATCCTCACTGTATTTATTTAGTTCAATTTATATTCTGACATCAGAATAAATTCCATCGTTTATTTCTTAAACGATTTCCCCATTCATATTTCTAAATTTACATTTGAATTTAAAAATTCGATTTATCCAATGATAATTTCCGTTTTCATTTACAAGCACCATTTATTTTACTTGTTTATATAGTTAAACGAGTCCATTTCAAATTCATTTGAAATAAAATCCCTATTTGGAAAAATAAATTTCCCTTTCCAAATTCACACTTGGATTTTTATTTCTGAATTATTAAATGATAATTCATTTCACTTTATTTATAAACTTCGTTTATAAATGAACTATTTATAAACTTCGTTTATAAATGAACTATTTATAAACTTCGTTTATAAAGGAACTACTTGTTTTTATTTCCAAAACAAGTTTATGTTTCAAATCTATTTAAAAATTCAAATTCTATTTTTCTAAAATAGAATTTCACTTTTAAATCTCAAATACCCCTTTCAGGGTATTTTTATAAATTAACACTTAGCCCAGTGATATTTAAAACAATCAAATCATCCAATTTTCAATCATTTGATTTTTAACACGTCATATATGAATATATATGAAATCAAGCAAACAAACAAACAGATAATATATTTATGAGGAATCCAGTTGGATCCCTCTAACCTGTTTTTTTCCTGCATCCACAGATGTTAGTCAACAGAAATAATACCCATCCTGCTTCAAGGCAGGATATCGCGGTAAAAAAGGGGATCCACTTATATACGTGGGCGTAGGGTCATCCGCTAATGATACTGGGGGCATCCGCTAATGATACTGCGGGAATCAATCCAATCACCAAACCAATATATATATAATAGTCAACCCTAAATAACTAATATATTTAAATCAACTAGAAAGCATTCAAACAAGCATCAATCAATTATTTTTAAAAATAATACTAAATAATAGGTGAGTGAGATTTACTCACCGTGATTTTATTTGCGATTAAATCGAAGAAAGTTCGATTTAAATTTCAACCAACTCCGGAATCTCCAAATCACTTCACATTAATTTCAATGCGAGATCAACATTCATCCGGATCCTAAAAACTTCTTTTTGTCACATCTGCCATCGCATGAATAATATATGGTTTATTTATTTTTTATTACTTTATATAAGTTTGAATATAGTTTATATAAGATAAAATAAAAATCAACAAATTTCTAATTACCTTAAAATTCCTTAACTTGGCAGCTTACATAGCCGAACTTGCTTCTCCACAAATCGTGATAACCCCAGCAGTGTTGATCGATGTTGATTTGATCGAAGCCCCAAAATTCACCAGATCTAATTTGCGATGAACCCTAATCGATGCCCTAGATCCACCCTCTCCATTTGTTGTCTCCGAACTCCTCTGTAGCGTCACTTCAGACAAAATCGAGCACCTCCAAACATTGAACTCCATCCACACACAATGCCTGCATCATCATAGTCACCCCTTTTCATATCTGCTCACCTAGGTCGAGATCCCCAACTCGAATTTGCTTGCCATCCCTCTAGCTACTTAAATTGCCAGCACCAGTTAAACTAGGTCTACGGGTTTCAGATCGAACCTCACAGATTTCGAAGTCGCGACTTCCCCCAGTTATCGCCTCCTTTCCTCCTTCGCGAGAGCGTCTCCAACTAGGCCTCGAGATTCTGGGAGTATCCGGGTTTTGAAATGGGATTCGATTCCATCTTCTCCTTCTTTTTTTTATAACAGAAGGATCCGATTTTGTTTTCAATTGCAGAACAATGAAGCAGGGGTGCGGTTTTTATAAGGGAGGAGGGAGATAGTAGTACACGGCAAAAATCTTTTTAAAGAGTTTAAAAAGATTACGATTTAGATTTTAAATATAATTTAATTTAATTCGATTTGACTTTGATTCGATATAAAGAGATCTTTCATTCTTTTTAAACAGATATCGATTTGATTTTCGATTCGATTTCGATCTTATCCATTATAAATATCTCGGGGTTCACAGTTAAAAATCGTGAACCGCTATTTTAGCGTACCGACCGTCGTTCCAATGTTATAGCATTATACTGAACTCAACAGAATATTCTATATAATTTAATTCGAACATATTTAAAAATAACATATTAAATTGATATAATTAAATTCAAAACAAATAAATTCCTTAAAAATAAATTACTGTTATTATCGTTCAAATCGAAGTAAAAATTCATATTAAACATTTTGACTCCATTTCAAATTGAATTACTTAAGATCCTCGTATTATGATAACTATATCGATAATTCAATATAAAAATCGATTTATATTACTAGCTTAATATTTAAAATAATATTAAATATTCAAAATAAATCGACCAGAAAATCTGGGACGTTACAATATAAATGGGAAGAACTGAGTGAGTTTAACTCACATTGTTTTGATACATTGAAGTGATTCAATTACAGTTAAATTAAACAAATGTTTAATTTGACTGAAATTTCGAGTTATCCCCATTACTATCCGGATCAGCTCCATAATGTTGTATTCTGTGATGCGGTCCCAACACAGCTTGTTTGTTTCAATTTTGTTCACGTGGTCAAGAAAATATTTACGTTCGAAGGTGAACACTTATATATAATTCATTAATCTTAACCATTTAATATATAAACTAATTACTTTACCAATCTCTTATAAAAAAATTCAGTCTGAACTAAGTCGGTTCCATCCTTCTAACCCTTTCACGTACTGCCTTTGTTCCTACCTGCATCGGTCAAAACTAATCTAATTAAGAAGTTTATTATTATAAATCATCAATTAGTGTCAATTAATCACTTTGTATCTTAGTTAGCAGGCCGACCTTTATTCACTGCTTCACCAAAAACTGGGTCAACATCCCTCTTCGCGTTAGGCCTATAGAATTCATGAATTAGCTAAATATAATTTAATTAATATAATTAAATCTTTAATCCCTCACTTAAGATTACGTTTAAATTTAATCATGTCAATCCCTTCTCCTGCGTTGTCTTCCTCGCGCGATCCCGTTGTACAAACCTGGTACCAAGTTTTAGTACAAAAATGATATGATTAAATTAAGCAAATCCTTAATTACTTTAAATAGGGACTATTTAATCACTAATATACTTAAACAAATTATATTACGTATCAAAGTGTCGGGCCAATTCCTTTTTCCTTATTATTCTGTGCAGATCCGATTACATTTCTCTGGAGTAATTTGAAACAGCCCGACCCTGTACAAGTTAAATTTCAAGTTTTAGTATTTGATTTAATTAAGCTAATAACTAATTCCTAAATCCAATTATATTAAACTCATTACTTCGTTTAAACCTTAAACAGACGGGTAGGAATATACAGGCCGTTCTCTCATCCAATTCCTGCACCATCATCTCCTTGTGTTTTGGTTCCCAGGCATCCCCCTTTACTTCGTTTACTCCTGCTCCTCCTAAAAGCTACAAACCAACTTCCACATCCACCACCGCAACCACTTTGACAACACAGTTCTACCCCGTTCGGACCATTCCTTCATATGAAACCTTTAAAACATTATCAGGCTGCTAAATCACTTCCTGTTGCAAACCACTCCTTCCCGTTGCTTCAAAACAATACCTAGTATCCTCATTCAAAACCATCACCAGTTCGCGGATATTCCTCCATGGCTGCCCTATCTCACGATGACCGGAATTCGATCCCTGATCGGCGAGATGACCAGCGCCCCCTTCCATCATCTACTTCCGCCGCCCAATTCCCGAACTCCCAGTCAATCATCTGGAGCACCGCCCCCCTCACTGCTATTCGGGACCTCGGATTTTGGAAGCTATATATTGCTTTGGTTTCAATGTTGTAGCAGGGTTAGGGAAAAACGAGAATAGATTTGATAATTTTATTTTTCTTGGATGGAAAATGCGGTTTTTCCATAGATTTGAAACAAGCGAAAAGATGAAGGGAGTATGAGTGGTTTTTTGGAAGAGAAGTCCTTGGGAAGCAAGGAATCGTATATAGGTCTGCACATGAAATTTTAGAGTAGTTGTGGCATGCGAAATTTTCAATAAAATACTTGGTTCACACGGTACAAGATAATTTGGCAGCCAAGGTATTTAAAGTGTGGTGCGCAAGGAATAAAAAAACAACTGTTCGACATGTGATTTAAATTTAAATATCTATGGTAAATTTCTAGAAGAGCATAGCAGAATATGGTATGAGAAAATAATATTTTAGACCATGTGTATGCAAAAGAAATGAACCGGTATACTCTTATATTTTATTTTATTTGGTTTAGTGTAGTCAGTTTTACGCAGTCATTAACTCATACTGGTATTTACTGTTATTTACGTTGAATATTAAATATCCGCACCGACATTTACGAACTCCAAATATAACAAAAATGGACATAACCGCTATGTCTCGACGGTCCGATCCCAATGAAACAGATTTCGCTGAAAACGGACTTCGTTTGCAAAACGGTGTTATTTTAACTTATCGTTTCACCTTAGTATTTTGTCTACCGATAAAACAACATCGTTGGGTTTCAAATTGGAAATTTAGCAATAATAAACTATACGCATTCCAATCAAATTTGTTTCGTCGAAAACAGAAGTCATTTGTGAAACAATACTTTTAAAGCTTATATAATATCGATAAAATATACTAAATAAATCTTGAAACAATTAAATTTAATAATAATAAATTATTATTATTATTGTAAAATATCCAAATACAATAATATACATAGCATCAAATATAAGCTATACAGCATAATATCATCAATTTCGAGCTAAACAGTATCCAAATTATATTAAAACCATATAAATTTTATTAAATAAACGTTATAATTTAATAACGATTCCACAGCAACTATTTTAAAATTTGATTTAGCCATAACTAACAATCTATAACACAAAATCTAAATTTTTCTCTTCCATTAGAAAATTATAGTAAACTAGATTCCAATGTTTCTTATTTCACAGAAATCCGACTTATATTGGATCCTGTATATTCAGTTGAAGTTCAAAACTCCATATTACGAACTGCCACGCCATTTCGAGCTCGATTTATATTAAAATAAAATTAAAGTTCTATCTTCGCTTTAATCAGCGAATTCATTAATATTCCAAATAAACTATTTACAATAATAAATTAAATATAATATTTGACTGCCAAAAATACGGGTCGTTAAACTTTATTAGGCGAGGGATAAGGCTAGACCTTATTCTGATTCTAGTATCGCGCCGTTATACTGCCGAAATTATGCAAAAATGTTAGAACAATAAAAATATCATTTTTATTGTATAAATGAATTGTATAAAATATTCATGAGTTGAAATAAATATTTTATAGTTAAAAAATATAATTTTTAATGTGTATATGAATAAAATAAATATTCATTTACAAATCGGACGATTTGTTTATGTACACACATTTTACTGATATTGATTGGGACAATATATTTTACACATCGCTCAGCTACACAAATAAAATTGGTGTGTGTTGATCGTAACTCCACACGGGTATTGGGATGATATTTGACATACACTAATCCCAACTGTTTAGTTGTATGTCAATCGATTGTTTGACAGACTGTTGTAAGCATTAATTATTCATATTTAACACTTATGCAGTTGTGTAATGCACTCTGGATGATGTTTGACTGTGTTTGATTGTTGTTGTGTACATGTGTGTATGAAATCCATATAAATAAAAGTATATTGTAATTGACTGTGCCTGATTCCAATTCGGAAAGAACGAATATTTTAAATTAACGAATATTTTAAAATTACAAATAATGAATATTTTAAAATAACTAATATTTTAAAATAATATTCAGTAATGGATCAAAATAAGATTTTGATGTCTGATTTGGGATGGACACGAAAATATTTAAATATATAAAGTCGTGTTGATTAAATTAACACCATTTTGATGTGAACAATATTTATATCGATTTTATTCATTTTTATAATGGATATCGAAATGGAAGTGATTTCAAAATCTAATGTTTTGAAAATATTATCATTTATATATTAATGATATGGAATATTCAATTTTGATTTAAATTTGAATATGAAGTTAAAATCGTTTTGAAAACGAATTTAAAACGATTTATAAAGTACGTTTTAAATGGAAATCGATGAAATATATATAATATATATATTATATATATAATGGCCTGAATAGAACGTGCCGCGCCGCGGCAGTTCGCAAATTTCGGCCATTGACTTTGAATTGACATTACCGAAGATCTGACCGTCAGATTCTCCTAAAACCGGAACCGTTGGATTTGTATCGAAAAGTGCTTTCCAAAAAATATAAGGAATTTGAAATCTAATAAATGGATTTGGAATTACGTCCAAATCAAATTTGGAAAAAGTCGTTGTAAGTGCAGTTCGATGACCGTTTATGGAAATCGACTGTACGGGCCTTAATAAAATTATTTAAAACATAAATAATTTGTGTAAAATCATAATAAATGATTTGGAAAGAATTTGGATGAAAAATTCCACGTTTGTAAAGATAAAAATATTTTTTTATCAAAATGAACTAGTTATGTAGCGACCCGAACTTCCCCGGTCTCCGAAGATGTGAGAAAGAACGAATTACTGTGAGGACAAGACAAAATAGAACGCAGATGGAAGAACATTTCATTGTTTATTACAACAATTCCATCAGAATACAAGAATATACAGAGTATGAATGAATAAATTACATTCGATGCATATCAGAGATTACAATAAATTACATAGCAGCGGAAAAACAATATAAAACACAACTGAAAGTAATTCACGGATACAGAGCTTTCCGAGCATTGTTCCAGCTGTAAATCAGGATCTTGTGAATATAAATCTGCAAAACCAAAACTACTAGCTGCCCGTGTCGAAAATAGGGGCACCCAGAGTTTAGGTTAAAACAATAAACTCCAGGTCAGTCATGTGACTGGTGTGAGAACTAAAACTATTATTTAAAACTTTACTTTAAAAGAGAGTAATTCAAGGGACCACACCGTATAACACGGAACGGGTTTCCTCCCAAGAATACCAGTGCATAGAATAAACAACGCAATGCTTTTTCGAAAAATGAAGCTATTATAAGACCCAGGTCCCATCACACAATGCAACGCAAGCCGAAGGATAGGATTTTCCCTTATAATAGCCAAACATGTTTGGTACGTTTTAAACAAATCATTTGATACTATTATAAGTGTATAGTGTCAAAACATTTTCAATCATAAATATCAATCCTAGGCGGCATGGGTACCATCTATCATGTCGCCATACTAGGCTCTACAAATAAAACCGAAATACACGTATTGGAAATTGGATTTCCATCATGAGTCGAGGCAAGGGGCAAGATCCTCTCCGCTTCGAGACACTCTAGCAAATGCCTCAGGACTACACACTCTGCGTAACCCTTGGATCGGCTGGGCCGGTCCTCTCTTACGTTTGAGGATTGGCAATTCCTAAACACACGTTTCCCAGTCCTTACAGACCTAAAATCGAGGCGCCTCATTCCAACAACCACAAAGGTGAAAAGTATATAAATATATTCGTTCGAATTATATTGAAAATAAATTTCTCGTCGATATTATTTAAAATAATTCATTTTAAATATTCAAAATTCGCTAAAATTGCCAAAATAAAAATTTTAAATTGGCTCGCGTTTCCGGGTTATTACAATCTCCCCCACTTAAAACTTTTCATCCCCGAAAAGGAACGAAGCCGAAAGTTGTTTAACAATTCAACTCAACTTCCTTTATTTTGATTACGGCTTAAGTTCTTCAACTTTTCAGTTTCTAAGAACTTTTCAAATTTTTAAAAAATTTGGCTAACACCCTAAATTTTCGAAAAATTTCGCCATAACCTCCCCTGCACCGGGAGCCACGGGAAAAATCCCGAAATTGCCATACAGGCCTTCTGATCTCAAAAAGAAAAAGAAAAAGCCAAGCGGCTAGCCAATAGGCTCATAAAATCATCATCACCCAAACAAAACAGTAAATTATAGTAAACATGTACCTATTTGTCGGGCAAACAAATTTTATTCTCTGCTCTAGCCTCCTTGCTATGACCTGTTCAATGTAAGTACTTGTATATGCAAGCAAATGTGACCAATTTTCAATACAATTCAATATTTGGCACAATTAGGCTAAATGGTTCAAAATTATCAAACAACTAAACAAACAACACAAACATCAATCAATTAGTGAATTAGAGTTTCAAATTCATAATTTTGATATATATACTGAAAATCTTGTTTTTGATGCCAATTCACAACAATAAATCTATCTATATAAGTTTTGGTTCTCACACCAGCCTAAATGGAAATATATAGATATCACACCTTCGTCACACGAACATAAATACTGATGATGTCATGACAATTATCAGTACCATCTCCGGGCGACTAGAATGTGATTCTATATCTATCCAATATATTAAAACTTCGAATATACGTTCATGACGCGTATATGCAAAATCTTTATATATTGGATTGTCCAAATTCAATACAAATAAAATATTCAAATACGTATAAAACGATTTAAATTTCAAAACAAAATTTGTTTTCATTTGAAAAATATACTCTTCACACTCGTTCTAGGATACTACTGATCCTATCTCTAACGAGTCATTCTAATTGGATATTACTAATCCAATATCTGATGAATTCTTTCGTATGGTTCTAATGTGTCTTGTTCTCGAGCTCTGTAAACCAAAGCTCTGATACCAAATGTAGTGACCCGAACTTCCCCGGTCTCCGAAGAGATGAGAAAGAACGAATTACTATGAGGACAAGACAAAATAAAACGCAGACGGAAGAACATTTCATTGTTTATTACAACAATTCCATCAGATTACAAGAATATACAGAGTATGAATGAATAAATTACATTCGATGCATATCAGAAATTACAATAAATTACATAGCAGTGGAAAAACAATATAAAACACAACTGAAAGTAATACACGGATACAGAGCTTTCCGAGCATCGTTCCAACTGTAAATCAGGATCCTATGAATATAAATCTGCAAAACCAAAACTACTAGCTGTCCGTGTCGAAAATAGGGTCACCCAGAGTTTAGGTTAAAACAATAAACTCCAGGTTAGTCATGTGACTGGTGTGAGAACTAAAACAGTTATTTAAAACTTTACTTTAAAAGAGAGTAATTCAAGGGACCACGCCGTATAACACGGAACGGGTTTCCTTCCAAGAATACCAGTGCATAGAATAAACAACGCAATGCTTTTTCGAAAAATGAAGCTATTATAAGACCCAGGTCCCATCACACAATGCAACGCAAGCCGGAGGATAGGGTTTTCCCTTATAATAGCCAAACATGCTTGGTACATTTTAAACAAATCATTTGATACTATTATAAGTGTATAATGTCAAAACATTTTCAATCATAAATATCAATCCTAGGCGGCATGGGTACCATCTATCATGTCGCCATACTAGGCTCTACAAATAAAACCGAAATACACGTATTGGAAATTGGATTTCCGTCATGAGTCGAGGCAAGGGGCAAGATCCTCTCCGCTTCGAGACACTCTAGCAAATGCCTCAGGACTACGCACTCTGGGTAACCCTTGGATCGGCTGGGCCGGTCCTCTCTTACGTTTGAGGATTGGCAATTCCTAAACACACGTTTCCCGGTCCTTACAGACCTAAAATCGAGGTGCCTCATTCCAACAACCACAAAGGTGAAAAGTATATAAATATATTCGTTCGAATTATATTGAAAATAAATTTCTCGTCGATATTATTTAAAATAATTCATTTCAAATATTCAAATATTCAAAATTCGCTAAAATTGCCAAAATAAAAAATTTAAATTGGCTCGCATTTCCGGGTTATTACAAGTTATGAACTAGAATTATAATCCAATATTTTTAAATAAATAAATTGGATTTGAAATGGTTTTAAAAATTACCAAAATTTCCAATATATGAATTGAAATGGATTTGAATCGAAATTATCTTCAGAATATTTCGATATTGGATTCCGTGATTATATGGATATTGTGGAGGAATTTGGAAGATATATATATATATCGTTATTCCCGATACGATATTTGTTGATCTCAGGATTTGATATTGAATATAAGCCGATATAATTTCTATTCAGAGTCTTGTATTTAATATTGAATTGAATTTTGGGTTTGTCGTGAATGGTGTCTTCATTAACACTGTTCTTAAACCCAGTTGAGGAAAGAATAAATCTTTTAATTAAGATTTAGCGAAGTTTTCCAAATAATTAAAATTTAATTGGAGTTGAATAAAAGAATTGGATTTTGGGTTTGTCGTGAATGGTGTCTTAAATAACACTATTCTTAAACCCCGTGTGAAAAGAATAAATCTTTTAATCAAGATTATTAGAGTTTCCAGTTAAGTAACATTTAACTGGAATAAAATGGGATGTGAATTGGGTTTATTGTGAACTTTGTTTTTAAGACATTCGTTCTTTAACCCGATTTACAGTGAAATCTGATTTGGAATTCATAAATCTTTTTATTAAGATTTAATCGAAATTTTCCAAAGTAAAGTTTTCCCATTTAATATATTAAATTGGAATTGAATGGAATTCGATTGATAATAATCGAAATGAGCTTCTGTAGAGGAAGACTGTTAATATATATGAAATTCAAAAGGCTTTGTCATTATTCCATGTATATTATTGGTTGGATACGGAAATTGATATCGATTATGTATTGATCTATTTTCCATGAAGATTCCATAATTAATGGAATGTGATTTGGGTTTATCGTGAACTGTGTTTTAAATGACATTAATTCTTTAACCCAGTTAAAGACAGGATTACATGTCTATCATTGTATTTCGAACTTTATAGTTGATCTCTACTAAATATATATCTGTTTGGTGGAGGAGAATTTATTCGCTTGCTTAACACCCATCTCTAAGATGTACTAGCTTAGAGGTTATATACCGGTAGAAATCAATAGTACGGTGTAGATTATCGATGTGACATGTTTATGTTTCCAAAGTTAAATAATCATTAATGTTGATTTTTTGGGGAGATTAAAACTAAGTGGAGTTTTAATGAATCTTTAATTAGATTGGAATGTCAATTGATAATTTAAATTATCAAATTTGGGAAATGATCGAGAATGGAGTATCACCAGTTTTACTCCAAACTAAAGTTAAATATTTAATTAGTTTTGAACGGGAATGGTAATTAATTTTACCAATAACACCGTGGGGTTAGATATGGAGTATTACCAGTTTTGCTCCATGGGATGAATAGGTTGGGATTGGGAAATTAAACAAATGATTACTTCGGTAAGGTGCGTTAATCCCGACTAGTTTGGATAAACCTTAATTTGGTTTGAATTAATATCCAAAGGAAGATTAAAGAATAAGTTTAAAGAATTTATCTTTGATAAAATTAATGGGACCCTTTCCTAACTGATATGAATATTTAAATAAAAGAATATTCAGAATTGGAATGAGGCGTATGTTGTGTTTTCTTGCACTTATTTATTATATACGCGGGTTATTCGGAAAGGCTGGGTTTATACCCACTTTGAATAACTGATTCGGCGATAAGTCGAAGATGAAGACGGCGGTTGAAGACCGGAGGTCTTAACATCTTTTGGATGATTACTTGATGTCTTGATTGGGCTGTACACCCAAGACAAGGTAATAAGTGGTGACCATCCAAACGTACTTGGAGATCGACCGGATATGTGAGGACCTCTCTCCTGTATTGGACATAAGGGACGAGGAATACGGTGCTTCCGGTTTCGTTCAGACCCAGAGCAAACTTGTAAATGGATGCGTGTCTGACATTAGATTTTATTTTGTGTGGATAGATCTCTATGAAATATATATATGTTTGGTGGTGCAGAATTTATTCTCTTGCTTAACGCCCTTCTCTGAGACGTATGAGCTCAGAGGTTATAAATCGATAGACATCAGTCGCATGGCATGAATTGCCTGTGTGGCATGTTGAGATGCAAATGATCAAGGCTTCTATTCGAAAGCAGAGTCTTGTGGTTGATGATCAAAGCACGACTTTAATATATAATAGCTTTGTGTAGCGTTAATTCGCGAGCCTCACACCCCGGTATGAACCAGAAACGGAAGAGGATGGCAGGGAGGCCAATGTGTTTCCTTCTAGCTAGGAGTGGTGTCATGGTATGGAGCCCAGACATTTTTACTTATGTGGATGATAGAAAGAGAGGCACCTCGGATATATCAGTTACTAGATAGTCGATGGATATTGAGTCGTCTTGCTCAATTACACCCCATAGGGCAGGGAAACGCATGTTCAGGAATTATGAATCCACCATGCTCTTAGTGTGGACCGACCCTGCATGTTACCTAGGGTTTCCCAGAGTGCGTAGTCCTGAGACATTGGCTAGAGTGTCTCGAAGCGGTAGGGACGATCCCTTGCCTTGGTTCACAGACGGATATCCAACTTCCGATACGTGACATTTCAGTTTTGATTGTAGAGCCTAGTATGGCGACATGATAGAGGTACCCATGCTGCCTATGATTGATACATTTATATTTGAAATTTTTTTATACACTATGCACTTATAATAATATCAAATTATTTGTTTTAAATTTACCAAGCATGTTTGGCTATTATAAGGGAAAACCCTATCCTCCGGCTTGTGTTGCATTATGTGATGGGACTTGGGTCTTATAATAGCTTCATTTTTCCAGAAAGCATTGTGCTGTTTTGTATGTGCACTGGTATTCTTGGGAGGAAACCCATTTCGTGTTGTACGGCGGGTTCCTTGATTTACCTTATTTCTAAAGTAAAGATTTAATAACTGTTTTAGTTCATACACCAGTCACGTGACTGACCTGGAGTTTATTGTTTTAACCTAAACTCTAGGTGCCCCTATTTTCCATACAGGCAGCTAGTAGTTTTGGTTTTGCAGATATCGTATTCACTGGATCCTGGTTTACAGCTGGATCTATATTCGGAACGCTCTGTATCCGTGTATTTCGTTCGGTTGTGTTTTGTATTATTTACCGCTGCATTGTACTTTGTAAATCTCTGACATTTATCAAATGTACATTATTTGTTCATACTCTATATATTCTTGTACTCTGATGTAAATTTTTGTAATGAGCAATGAAATGTTCTTCTGTTTATGTTCTGATTTGTCTTGTTCCCAGACAACCCATTCTTTCTCTTCTCTTCGGAGACCGGGGAAGTTTGGGTCGTCACATTCCCGACCGAACCGTGCAGGGGAGGTGCTGCTGAAAATTTTCATAAATCCAGGCATTAGAATTGTAATAAAGAAATAATTTGAATAAATTAAAATAGTACGAATGTGTTGAAAATAATCGTCCATTCGCTTGTTGACGCGTTTAGTTTTCCCTTGACTTGCTGTTACCTTTCGCTTATCGTTCGATCTATTCATGCTTGAATTGTTAACTGTCCAGTTCGTATTATTGAACCATTCCTTTTGCCTCACATCGATCAATCTGAGGGCAAGTTTTATTAGTGACTTGAATTTTTTTAATGGAAATTCGATATGACTTAAAATTTAAATGGTTTATAAAGTTATTTATAAATATAGAAAGTTCGACGACTTGAATCCTGAGATTTTTGAAACGCTTAAAAACGACAGTGATACTTTTTGAAAGATAAATTTACTATTGTTTCAAAATGATTTATAACTTCGTAATATGAAATGAAATGATTTGTTATCGAGATTCGAGAAACCTGTGACTAAAGAAAGGTCTATACTCGTGCTCTGTATTCGGTGTCCGATGTCTGGATGTTAACCGGGAGATAATTAGCGTTATATCGATATGTGTGTAGGCCGTGCCCCTTGGCCTTGTCACAAGGATAAACCTCTCGACTCGAGACATAAATGTTTTATGTCGTTTATCGTGAATATTTAAAAATTTCGAAATGATTTTTGGTTTTGAAATCCCGAAGCAAGTATGATTCGATAAAAAAAGAAAATGTCGTATTTCGAATGTTTGAAAATAAAACCAAAATGATAAGCCGAAGAAATTATTTCATACTTTGTTTTGATTTAAACTCCCCCTTTTCGAGGACGAAAAGTCTTAAGGGGGAGATTGTAACGAATCAGTTTTTCCACGTTTTTATATATATAGTTTATTTGACGTGACAGTTTGGAAATTTGTTTTATGTTGATATTTGATTTTAATTTTGAAATCTAGCATGTTTTATTTTGATTTCAAATATCATTTTGTGAGTATAAATTTAATTTAAAGTTTATACTGATTTAAATATTTTGGTTAATTAAAAGATGGTAACATTTTAAATTAATTAGTATATATTGTTGTTTTATATTTGTAAAATTTGATGCTATTTTATTTAATAAGATATAAACTAATTTGTTTTGTTTATTTCAAATTTGAATTTTATTTAACTTGAGAATGTATCTTACTTTATTTATTTAGATTTAGATTTGGTTTTAAATTTTTATTTGAAATTGTATTTGAAAATTTTATGCTAGTATAGTGCTTGTATAATATATGGTATATATGCTAGGAAAATATTTATTTAACTATTTTTCCACTCGTTAAGTGGGATGAATTCTTGTTGCCACTTGTCTATGTTTGTCTGAGGTTCCAAAACGTGTCCTCGTGTTCTGACTTTCCACCGTTGTTTCCATTAAACCGATCCCTTTTAGTTTATTTCTTCAGCCAAGAAACTTTTCCCCAAATATCGTAATTTTCTCCTAAATCAGTTATGGCGGCTGCCCTCCCAAATCAAATCCCTACTTTCCCGAGTTTCGTAATCCATGGCTGCCCAATCGCTCCATCCTCCTTTGTCCGGTCACCAACCTGTGCGCGTTCGTCAATTACCATGAGCATGCCGGATTATCTTCCATTCCCCGAATCGATGTTTCCAAATCATGTTCCTTCCCAAATCGAGTCCCCTCCCAAATCGCGCATGCCTCTTATCCGTGAAGCCATTGCCCCATTTCAGTGACACGCGCCACTACTAGATCTTGAGCCACCAACGGTGAAGGCCCGCAGCCACCAGCCATCTACTCGCTACTGCCGTCGTTTCCCTTCAATGCAAGTAAGTTTGATCTTACGATTAGATATTTCAAGTAAAATTTTTAACTTCAATAGGAATTCAATTAAATAGGTTATTCCTGAGTCCTTTCCACTCTTACTTGCACCCTTTTGTTGCTGTATACGGGTGACTACATCGTTATTGATGCATGCATTAAAGCACCACGCCGGTTGGAGTGAACCGAAATCTATGTGTGTATATATGTGTTAATACTTGTCTGTTTGATTTCTGGAACATGCTCAGGCCATTTGAACTGTCTTATTATGTTTTTTTGTTAGCAGTAAGCATTTTGGCATGAATTTTGCTCCTAGCTCCCTGTACCCCAACTTTTGATTTGATCCAATTTCGGCAACCTCCATATTGCACTGTCTTTACCTCGCCTTCCCGAACTCGGCCACTTGCTTTATGATATAAACCCCACATCCGTGTCCATTTTGCCACTTGCTACTATGTTGTCAGTCATTGAAATTAATGTGTTAGTGCTCCTTTGTCCCTATGCTATTATATATTTGCTTATGTGTATACATGTTCATTTCGAATTTTAAAAGTTACTATGCATAGTTGTACCTTGCTGATGTAATTCATATTGTTTAACTATACTTATAGGATGTAGAAGCATGTGTATATGTGCATTTGTAATCATATGTACATGTGCGTGATTACTGTATACATATAGAATGTGGGTTAGGGACTTCACTTTTCAAATGTCTTATAGAAAGAAGAATCCCTGCTCTGCCTTGATATTCCTTTGGTACACTATTGACAAAACTTGAATCCATGTATTTCCTGCTTGGAAAGAAAACCTGAACATATGATTTCCTTGCTTTGTATCCCTGAATATGTTTTCTTTCTATAACATGGACATGGATTTATGTGTCATGCCTAATTTGCTGCCCTGTTTTGTGACATTTGAACACTTTTCTTATAGTGTAAAGGCCTGTAGCTTGGAATCTAACATGTTTGGTATACACATTGGTTCCTATATTTTGCATGAAAAAGAAAGAAAGAGATAATTGATATTGATAAGTAGATGCTACTCTTGATCTAAACACTGATGAACAAACACTACACAACTATGTACTTTTTGTCGGACATATTTGAGGTTAGGTTTAAATATATATTTGTAACGGCCTGCAAATCTGTACTTTCTGAGTTGACTAATAATACCACACGTCCAACCCAAATTGCACATAAATACGAATCATTATTAGAAAGAAGTTAGAGGATGAGAAATAGAAAGAAAGAAATATTAGAATAGAAGAAAACGAAGATCACAAACTCACAGCGGAACGAATAAAATATATTAGGTAAAATAAACTTTGAAATAAAATTCGGTAACTTTATACACATACCATCATCAGAGCACAACAGCTATTTTTGGGACATTTATAAAAACATGTTTCCAGATACAAACATGGTACACAACAGAATGTATGATGGTCTATAGCTAATTGGTGAAGCCTCCTGCTTCGAACTCCTCCAAGTGAATCTGTAAAATCCCGACTAAATAATAATCCCGACTGGTGTGAGTAAACTCCAATCATTTATTTAACTTTAAAAATCATTTCGAAAGAAATGATAATCGTAAGACTGATCCACAAATAAATACGGATGGTTTTTACCTTAAGATAACCCAAAATATTTTTGATATCAAATCCAATGATATTATAATAATGTCTACATCAAATAAATAGAATCTAGCGGAACGCTTGCATCTCACGCTCCATATATAATATAAAATCAAAAACCGCAGGGCGCTTATTGGAGATTGGATTCCGACTATGACAAGGTATCTAACCACCTGCTGACAGTGTATCTCTAGAGGGGAATACACTGGGTTCAACAAGAACATCTTGCAACCCGGCCCATACATGACCGACCACCCATTTCGTTTGAGTGTATCGAATGTATATCACCAACGGTTGGGATCAGCAACCGTTTCTCGAGTGGGACAACATCGAATAGAATAAGGAATTAAATGAATTTCTCTAGATAGGTGATAATATACCCTAATGGGAGCGACCCACATAGCCATGTTGTCTGCCCGATTTTTGTCATTTCCCGGTTGTTAAGGCCTGAGGCTACGATTTCTTGCAATTCATTGATAGCACAATCACTTTGAATGCCACATTGACAGATCCATTAATCATTAATTGATTTGCACAAATATATCATGGATATTATGCTAAGAGAATAAATTCTCTACCATCATATATATCTATACAGACCAACATATGCGATCATTGGAAATACTATAATAACCCGGAAATTCTAGGCCAATTTAAGATTTTTATTTTGGCAAATTTAATGAATTTTGAATATTTAAAATGGTTTATTTTAAATAATAACGACGAAAAATTTATTTTCGATGAAGTTAAAACGAAAAAATTTATTTTAATTATATAACGAGCCTGAAATGGTGTGGTAGTTCGAAAATTCAATTTCAAATTTCAATTGAATATACAGAATTCAATATAAGTCAGAATTGAACGAAACAAGAAATATTTGAATTTGTTTAATCATATCTTTCTAACGAATGTAAGAAACTGAGATTTCACTTTAAGAGTTGAAAGTTATGTCCAGTTTAAAATTCAGAAAAGTAGCTATGGAACTTATATATATTTTAATACATATAATAGCCCTTAAAAATAGCCATTTGGCAAACGACCACTGTTTTCGACGAAACCACTTTTCTTGGATCCGGGGTGTCAAATTATTGCTAGATTCAAAAATTCATAATTTTCTAAATAATATGTGAGCGCGACAAAAGAAAACGTGTTTTAACAGTTTCACTCAATTTCGATCTACCAGAAAATGGCCATTTTTCAAACGATCTTAGAATTTGACGATATTAGTTTTGTTAGGACCGTATCGTCAATACGAAGCTAGAAATAATTTTTCTGGAATTTTTAGAGTTAGTATGTGGCCCCGGTAATTTAAAATGTGTGTTCAAATCGAATATATACTATTTATATTTTAATTTTAGCGGAAACAGATTGAAATGGTCGAATTGGCTTACGAAACATATCCTATTGTGTTCAGAATAGGGGTAATTAGCTAGGGGCGAAAGTCGTTGGATTCGATTTGGGATTTTAATTAAAAACTTACTTTTTTTGAATTGAAAATAATAAATTATAAAATAAATAACTCTCCTCCCAACCCTCTCTCTATACCCCGTTCACTTTAGAAAAAAAGGGAAAAGGGGTTCGAACGGGAAAAACCCGTCTCCCCCAATCGCGCGCTGCCACACATAGCCCCACGCCACCACCTCCGACTCTCCACCAGGACCGCCCCCCTCCAATTATCCCTCCCCCCGTGCCTCTCTCCTCTCCACCTCCGCTCTCTCCTCCCTCTTCTACAATTCGTGACCGAGGCCCAAAAACCTTCCCCTGAAACTACTGCGAGGTCCCCTCCACTAGATCCGACCGCCGCCAGCCTCCAAACCGCCACCGTGGCCCTCCCTAAGCCACCATCGGTCAGCAAGTGCCCCCCTCTTAAAATTCCAACTGTAAGTTTTTATTTCATTTTATTTAGTTGTTTATTTTAATTCATTTAAAGTAGTTAGTTTAAAAAGAAAAAAAATCAGTTTTGGTAAAGGAATTTGCATTTGTTAAAATCAGTTTTGTTATACGAATTCGCATTACAAAAATATATGATTTTTAACACATGGTTTAGAAATAAAAACACGATTTTTATAATGTCTTCATTATGATAAAGAGACGATTTTTAATGGAGAAAGATAATATTTTTATATAGAGAAAAAAAATATAATTTTTATGAGATGTAGAGAATAAAAATATGATTTTTATATTATAGAGATAATAAAAATATGATTTTTATATTATAGAGATAATAAAAATATGATTTTTATAATATATAGATAATAAAAATTTGGTCTTTATATATGTAGCGAAATAAAAATCTGATTTTTATTATATATATGTTGAGATAAAAATGTGATTTTTATAGCATCGTAAAAATATATGAAGTAGAAATAAAAATGTGATTCTTATTTGTTGGAATGAAGCAATAAAAATATAATTTTTATTATGAACAGAATGGTAAGAACAGGATTGAAATTGCAAACAAATCCAAATGGTTCAGAAGTTCAAGAATAGATAATGGCGGAGTGGATCCCAAAGGTGAGAACTTCTCACTTTTATTTATTTTCTAGTTTGAAATATATACTAGGATGCAGACGGTGCTTAATAGCACCCGACACACAGACCATGGATGACTTGTTTTTTTGATTGATGTATTGTGAAAATTGATTGTGTGATGTGGATTGAATAAATATTTTATAGTTAAAAATATAATTTTTAACATGTATATAAAATAAATATTTATAAACAAATCGGACGGTTTGTTTATGTACACACATTTGAGGGATATTAATTGGGACGATAAATTTTACACATCGCCCAACTACATAAATAAAAATCTGTGTTTGTTGACTGAAACCCCACGTGGGTATTGGGATGATATTTGACGTACACTATTCCCGATTGTTTAGTTGTATGTCAATCGATGGGTTGACAGACTGTGTAAGCGTTATTATTTATATTTAATGCTTATGCAGTTGTGTAGCGCACTCTGGATGATGGTTGATTATTTATCGTTGCTATTATATACATGTGTTTTATGGAATCCATATAATTAATATTATATGGTAATTGATTGGGCCTCATTCCAATTTGGAAAATAAGGAATATTATAAAAGAAAATTCATGTGTTGAATAGAAAGGAAATTCATGTGTTGAATAGAAAGAAAATTCATGTGTTGAATAGAAAGGAAATTCATGTGTTGAATAGAAAGGAAATTCGTGTGTTGAATAAAAAAGAAAATTCATGTGTTGAATAAAAATAAATATTCATGTGTTGAATAAAAATAAATATTCATGTGTTGAATAAAAATATAAATTCAAGTGTTGAATAAAACTAAATATTCATGTGTTGAATAAAAATAAATATTCATGTTTTGAATAAAAATATAAATTCATGTGTTGAATAAAAATAAATATTCATGTGTTGAATAAAAATATAAATTCATGTGTTGAATAAAAATAAATATTCACGTGTTGAATAAAAATAAATATTCATGTGTTGAATAAAAATATAAATTCATGTGTTGAATAGAATAAATATTCATGTGTTGAATAAAAATATGTATTCATGTGTTGAAGAAAATATTCATTTGTTGAATAAAATAACGAAGTTATTGAAATATATAAAACCGCGTTGTTTAGATATGCGCCATTTTGATGCGAACGATATTTATATTGATTTTATTCATTTTTATAATGAATATCGAAAAGGAATTGATTACAAAATCGAATGTTTTGAAAATATTTTGTATATTGATGGTGTGGAATATTCAATTTTGATTCGAAATTGAATATGAAGTTGAAATCGTTTCGAAAACGAATTTAAAACGATTTATAAAATACGTTTTAAAAGGAAATCGTCGAAATATGTATAATATATATATTATATATATATAGAATGGCCTGAATAGAACGCGCCGCGCTGCGGCAGCTCGCGAATTTTGACCATTGACTTCGAATGGACTTTACGGGAGATCCGATTGTCGGATTCTCCTAAAACCAGAACCGTTGGGTTCGTATCGAAAAGAGATTTCTAACGAATATTAGAGATTTGAAATTTAACGGTTGGATTTGGAATTATGTCGAAATGAAATTTGGAAAAGGTCGCTGTAAGTGCAATTCGATGGCCGTTGATCGAAATCGACTGTACGGGCCTTGATAAAATTATTAAAAATTGTTATAATTTGTGTAAAATCATAAGAAATGATTTAGAAAGAATTGGGATGAAAAACTCCATATTTGAAAAGATGAAAATAGATTTTAATCGAAATGAACTAGTTTTGAACTAGAATTATAATCCACTTATTTTTGGAAATAAATAAAGTGGATTTGAAATGGTTTAGAAAATAACCAGAATTTCCAATATATAAAGTGAAAATAGATTTGAATCAAAATTGTCTTTGGAATATTTTGATGTTGGATTTCGTGATTATACAGATATTGTTATGGAAATTTGAAAGATATATTTATATCGTTATTTCCAACACGGTATTTGTTCGTCGTAGAATTTGATATTGAATATAAGCCGATATATTTTCTATTCAGAGCCTTGTATTTAATATCAAATGGGATTTGGGTTTATTGTGAATGGTGTTTTAAAATAACACTTGTTCTTTAACCCGATAATTAATAGAATGTGATTTTGGGTTTATCGTGAACCGTGTTTTAGATGACATTGGTTCTTTAACCCAGTTAAAGAAAGGATATTGGTTTTTGGGAAGATTAAAACTAAGTGGAGTTTTAATGAATCTTTAATTAGATTAAAGTGATCGAGAATGGAGTATCATCAGTTTTGCTCCAAACGATAGTTAAATATTTAATAAGATTTGAACGTGAAATGGTAATTGAATTTACCGATAACACCATGGTGTTAGATATGAAGTATTACCAGTTTTATTTCATGGGATGAATAGGTTGGGATTGGGAAATTGAAAAAATGATTACTTCGGTAAGATTCGTTAAGCCCGACTAGTTTGGATACACCATAATTTGGTTTGAATTGATACTCAAAAGAAGATTAAAGAATAAATTTAAAGAATTTATCTTTGATAAAATTAATGGGAACCTTTCCCAAAGTATAAGAATATTTGAATAAAAAAATATTCTGAATTGGAATGAGGCGTGCGTTGTGTTTGTGTAACACTTGTTTATTATATACGCAAGTTATTCAGAAAGAACGGGTTTATCCCATTTTGAATAACTGATTCGGAGATGTGTCGAGGATGAAGACGGTGGTCGAAGACTGAAGGTCTTCAACATCGTCTGGGCGATGTGTCGAGGATGAAGACGGTGGTCGAAGACCGAAGGTCTTCAACATCGTCTGGATAATTACTGATGATCTTGATTGGGCTGTACACCCAAGAGGAGGGAATCAGTTGGTGATCGTCCAGACGTAATTGGAGATCGATGGATATGCGAGGTACAAGGTGCCTCCGGTTTCATTCAGACCCAGAACGGACTTGTAAATGGACTGTGTGTTTGACATTGGATATCATTCTATGTGATTGATGGATATCAGTTGCATGGAGTGGTTTGCCTGTGTGGCACACAAAGATGCAAATGATCAAGGCTTCTGTTGAAAAGTAGAGTCTTGTGGTTGATGATCAAAGCATGTCCCGTGTGGCATAGCTTTGTGTAGCATTGATTCGCGAGCCTCACACCCCGGTGTGAACCAGGAACGGGAGAAGGACCTCAGGGAGGGCATGCCGTTCCTTCTAGCTAAAAGTGGCGTCAGTGGTTTGACACGCCCTAACAGTTTGACTTATGTTGTTATTGGGTTGCGAGGCGCCTCAGATATATCGGTGACTATGTGGAGCCGATGGAGTCATTTGGCTCATTGACGCCTCAAAGGGCGGGGAAACACAATGTTCAGGCATTATAATCCACATCGGTGAACCCGCCCTGACGATCCAAAGGGCAGTTGCGGCTGTTTCTGAGGGGCTGGCTAAAGCGTCTCGAATTCGGTAGAGAACGATCCCTTGACTCGGTTCACAAATGGAAATCCAACTTCCAATACACGACTTTGCGGTTTTAGTTTTAAACCTATATATAGCGACATAGTGGTATGGGGCACTTATGCCGTCTATAATTGATACTTATGATTATAATTGTTTTGACACTATACACTTGTAGTAATAATAAAACATGAAATTTTGCGTATCAAGCATGCTTTGGCTATTATAAGGTAAAACCATATCCTCCAGCTTATGTTGCATTGTGTGATGGACTTGGGTCTTATAATAGCTTCATTGTTCTTTATTTAGCATTGCGCTGTTGTTTTATGCACTGGTACTCTTGGGAGGAAACCCGTTCCGTGTTATACGGCGTGGTCCCTTGATTTACCCAACTTTAAAATAAAGATTAATAACTGTTTTAGTTCTCACACTAATCACATGACTGACCCGGAGTTTATTGTTTTAACCTAAACTCTGGGTGCCCTTATTTTGACACGGGCAGCTTGTAGTTTTGGGTTTGCAGATTTATATTCACAGGATCCTGATTTACAGCTGAGGCGATATTCGGAATGCTCTGTATCCGTGTATTACCTTCAGTTGTGTATTGTATTATTTTCCACTGCTATGTAGTATATTGTAATCTCTGATATTTATCGAATGTATATATTTATTCATA
Organism: Allium sativum; assembly: GCA_030737875.1. Taxonomy (NCBI): domain Eukaryota; kingdom Viridiplantae; phylum Streptophyta; class Magnoliopsida; order Asparagales; family Amaryllidaceae; genus Allium; species Allium sativum. The sequence goes on along the minus strand of CM060913.1, from coordinate 468,133,845 downwards.
CTCTGTATATTCTTGTAATCTAATGAAATTGTTGTATACAATGAAATGTTCTTCTGCTTGTGTTCCAATTTGTCGTGTTCTCAAAACAATCAGCGGTTTAATACGGTCTTGGTCGGTTTAGCAATCGATTCGGATCGAACGAAATTCCCAGTTGTTACACGTGGTACCAGAGCTTTGGTTTACAGAGCTCGGAGAATAAGACACATTAGAACCATATGAAAGAATTCATTAGAGATTGGATTAGTAATATCTAATGAGAATGACTCGTTAGAGATGGGATCAGTTGTATCCTAGAACGAGTGTGAAGAGTGATATTTTGAAAAATAAAAATGAAAACAATTTTTGTTTTAATTTTTATTAAACCTTATTTAACATATTTGAATATTTATTTGTATTGAATTTGGACAATCCAGTATATAAAGATTTTGCGTATACGTCTGATCCGCGTGTATTTGAAGTTTTAATATACTGGATAAATATAGAATCACACTCTAGTCGCTCGGAGATGGTTCTGATGACCGCTATAGTACGTACATCATCAGAATTTATATTCGAGTTTCGAAAGCGGGATTTCTGTATATTTCCAGTTGACTGGTGGGATAACCAAAACTAGATAGGGCTTATTGTTGTGATTCGGCATCAAAAATCTGATTTTTTTGGATATGTACTAAAGTTATGTGATTAGAAAGATAATCAACTAATTAATTGTTGGTTGTGTTGTTTGATTATTGGTTGATTAATTAAAATGTTGAACCTTTAGCCAAATTGAACCAAATACTGAGATGTATTGAAAATTAGTCGCATTTGAATGCATGTACATGTACTTACATTGAACAGGTCATAGCAAGGAGGCTAGAGAAGAGGAGTAAAGTTGTTTACCCGACAAATAGGTACATGTTTATTGTATTCCTTGGGTTTTTGATGATTTTATAAGTCGATTGGCTAGCCGCTTGGCTGTTTCTTTTTCTTTTTGGATTGGTGAGGGCCATGGGAGGCTATTTGAAAAATCCCGAAGCTCCCGGTGCAGGGGAGTTTATGGTGAAATTTTTCGAAAATTTAGGGTGTTAGCCAAATTTTTGAAGAATTTGAAAAGTTCTTAGAAACTGAAAAGTTGAAGAACTTAAGCCATAATGAAAATAATGAAAGTTGAGTTGATTTGTGAAACAACTTTCGGCTTCGTTCCTTTTCGGAGACGAAAAGTTTTAAGTGGGGGAGATTATAATAACCCGGAAATTCTGGGCCAATTTAAAATTTTTATTTTGGCAAATTTAATGAGTTTTGAATATTTAAAATTGTTTATTTTAAATAATAACGACGAAAAAATTATTTTCGACGAAGTTAAAACGAATAAATTTATTTTAATTATATAATGAGCTTGAAATGGCGTGGTAGTTCGAAAATTCGATTTCGAATTTCAACTGAATATACAGAATTCAATATAAGTCAGAATTGAACGAAACAAGAAATATTTGAATTTGTTTAATCATATCTATCTAACGGATGTAAGAAACTGAGATTTCACTTTAAGAGTTGAAAGTTTTGTCCAGTTTAAAATTCAGAAAAGTCGCTGTGGAATTTATATATATTTTAATATATATAATAGCCCTTAAAAATAGCCATTTTGCAAACGACCTCTGTTATCGACGAAACCACTTTTGTTGGATCCGGGGTGTCCAATTATTGCTAGATTCAAAAATTCATAATTTTCTGAATCAATATGTGAATGTGGCAAAAGAAAACGTGTTTTAACTGTTCTAGTCAATTTCGATCGACCAGAAAATGGCCATTTTTCAAACGGTCTTAGAATTTGATGAAATTAGTTTTGTTAGGACAGTATCGTCAATACGAAGCTAGAAATAATTTTTCTGGAATTTTTAGAGTTAGTATGTGGCCCCGGTAATTTAAAATGTGTGTTTAAATCGAATATATACTGATTTATATTTTAATTTTAGCGGAAACAGATTGAAATGGTCGAATTGGCTTACGAAACATATCCCATTGTGTCCAAAATGGGGGTAATTAGCTAGGGGCGACAGTCGTTGGATTCGATTTGGGATTCGATTTAAAAAGTTACTTTTTTTTTTGAATTGAAAATAATAAATTATAAAATAAATAACTCTCCTCCCAACCCTCTCTCTCTCTCTCTATACCCCATTCACTTCAGAAATAAAATAAAAGAAAGGGAAAATGGGTTCGAACGTGAAAAACCGGTCTCCTCCAATCGCGCGCCGCCGCCCATAGCCCCACGCCACCACCTCCGGCGCTCCACCAAGACCGCCCCCCTCCGATTATCCCTCCCCCCGCGCCTCTCTCCTCTCCACCTCCACTCTCGCCTCCCTCCTCTCCAGTTCGTGACCGAGACCCCAAAACCTTCCCCTGAAACTATTGCGAGGTCCCCTCCACCAGATCCGACTGCCGCCAGCCTCCAAACTGCCACAGTGGCCCTCCCTAAGCCACCACCGGTCAACGAGCGCCCCCTCTTAAAGTTCCAACTGTATGTTTTTATTTCATTTTATTCAGTTGTTTTTTTTATTCATTTAAAGTAGTCAGTTTAAAAAGAAAAAAAATCAATTTTGGTAAAGGAATTTGCATTTGTTAAAATCACGATTTTTATAATGTCTTCATTATGATAAAGAGACGATTTTTAATGGAGAAAGATTATATTTTTATATAGAGAATAAAAATATAATTTTTATGAGATGTAGAGAATAAAAATATGATTTTTATATTATAGAGATAATAAAAATATGATTTTTATATTATAGAGAAAATAAAAATATGATTTTTATAATATATAGATAATAAAAATTTGGTCTTTATATATTTAGCGAAATAAAAATCCGATTTTTATTATATATATGTTGAGATAAAAATGTGATTTTTATAGCATCGTAAAAATATATGAAGTAGAAATAAAAATGTGATTCTTATTTGTTGGAATGAAGCGATAAAAATATAATTTTTATTATGCACAGCGTGGTAAGAACTGGATTGGAATTGCAAACAAATCCAAATTGTTCAGAAGTTCAAGAATAGATAATGGCGGAGTGGATCCCAAATGTGAGAACTTCTCACTTTTATTTATTTTCTAGTTTTAAATATATTAGGATGAAGACGGTGCTTAGTAGCACCCGACACCCGTCGTCCACAGACCATGGACGACTTGTTTGTTTGATTGGTGTATTGTGAAAATTGATTGTGTGATGTGGATTAAAAAAATATTTTATAGTTAAAAATATAATTTTTAACGTGTATATAAAATAAATATTTATATACAAATCGGACGGTTTGTTTATGTACACCATTTGAAGGATATTTATTAGGACAATAAATTTTGCACATCGCCCAACTGCACAAATAAAAATCTGTGTTTGTTGACTGAAACCCCACACGGGTATTGGGATGATATTTGACGTGCACTAATCCCAATTGTTTAGTTGTATGTCAATCGATAGGTTGACAGGCTGTGTAAGCGTTAATTATTTATATTTAATGCTTATGCAGTTGTGTGGCGCACTCTGGATGATTGTTGATTATTTATCGTTTCTATTATATACATGTGTAGTATGGAATCAACATAATTAACATTATATGGTAATTGATTGGGCCTCATTCCAATTTGGAAAATAAGGAATATTATAAAAGAAAATTCATGTGTTGTATAGAAAGGAAATTCATGTGTTGAATATAAAGAAAACTCATGTGTTGAATAGAAAGAAAATTCATGTGTTGAATAAAAAAGAAAATTCATGTGTTGAATAAAAATAAATATTCATGTGTTGAATAAAAATAAATATTCATGTGTTGAATAAAAATATAAATTCATGTGTTGAATAAAAATAAATATTCATGTGTTGAATAAAAATAAATATTCATGTGTTGAATAAAAATATAAATTCATGTGTTGAATAAAAATAAATATTCACGTGTTGAATAAAAATAAATATTCATGTGTTGAATAAAAATATAAATTGATGTATTGAATAGAATAAATATTCATGTGTTGAATAAAAATATATATTCATGTAGAAAATATTCATTTGTTGAATAGAATAACGAAGTTATTGAAATATATAAAGCCGCATTGATTAGATATGCGCCATTTTGACGCGAACGATATTTATATCGATTTTATTCGTCTTTATAATGAATATCAAAAAGGAATTGATTACAAAATCGAATGTTTTGAAAATATTATCATTTGTATATCGATGATGTGGAATATTCAATTTTGATTCGAAATTGAATATGAAGTTGAAATCGTTTCGAAAACGAATTTAAAACAATTTATGAAATACGTTTTAAAATGAAATCGACGAAATATATATAATACATATATTATATATATATATAATTTCCTGAATAGAATGAGCCGCGCTGCGGTAGTTCGCGAATTTCGACCATTGACTTCGAATGGACGTTACAGGAGATCCGACCATCGGATTCTCCTAAAACCGGAACCGTTGGGTTCGTATCAAAAAGAGATTTCTAACGAATATTAGAGATTTGAAATTTAACGGTTGGATTTGGAATTATGTCCAAATCAAATTTGGAAAAGGTCGCTGTAAGTGCAGTTCGATGGCTGTTGATGGAAATCGACTGTACGGGCCTTGATAAAATTATTAAAAATAGTAATAATTTGTGTAAAATCATAAGAAATGATTTGGAAAGAACTGGGATGAAAAATTCCATATTTGAAAATATAAAAATAGATTTTTATCGAAATGAACTAGTTTTGAACTAGAATTATAATCCACTTATTTTTGGAAATAAATAAAGTGGATTTGAAATGGTTTAGAAAATAACCAGAATTTCCAATATATAAAGTGGAAATAGATTTGAATCGAAATTGTCTTTGGAATATTTCGATGTTGGATTTCGTGATTATACAGATAATGTTATGGAAATTTGAAGGACATATTTATATCGTTATTTCCAATGCGATATTTGTTGGTCGTAGAATTTGATATTGAATATAAGCCGATATATTTTCTATTCAGAGCCTTGTATTTGATATCAAATGGGATTTGGGTTTATCGTGAACGATGTTTCAGAATAACACTTGTTCTTTAACCCAATAATTAATGGAATGTGATTTTGGGTTTACCGTGAATTGTGTTTTAGATGACATTGGTTCTGGAACCCAGTTAAAGGCAGGATATTGGTTTTTGGGAAGATTAAAACTAAGTGGATTTTTAATGAATATTTAATTAGATTAAAGTGATCGGGAATGGAGTATCACCAGTTTTGCTCCAAACGATAGTTAAATCTTTAATTAGGTTTGAATGTGAAATGGTAATTGAATTTACCGATAACACCGTGGTGTTAGATATGAAGTATTACCAGTTTTACTTCATGGGATGAATAGGTTGGGATTGGGAAATTGAAACAAATGATTACTTCGGTAAGATTCGTTAAGCCCGACTAGTTTGGATAAACCATAATTTGGTTTGAATTGATATTCAAAAGAACATTAAAGAATAAATTTAAAGAATTTATCTTTGAGAAAATTAATGGGAACCTTTCCCAAAGTATAAGAATATTTGAATAAAAGAATATTCTGAATTGGAATGAGGCGTATGTTGTGTTTGGGTAACACTTGTTTATTATATACGCAAGTTATTCAGAAAGATCGGGTTTATCCCATTTTTAATAATTGATTCGATGATGTGTCGAGGATGAAGACGTTGGTCGAAGACCGGAGGTCTTCAACATCGTTTGGATAATTACTGATGATCTTGATTGGGCTGTACACCCAAGAGGAAGGAATCCGTTAGTGATCGTCCAGACGTACTTGGAGATCGATGGATATGTGAGGTACAAGGTGCCTCTGGTTTCCTTCGGACCCAGAACGGACTTGTAAATGGACCGTGTGTCTGACATTGGATATCATTCTATGTGATTGATGGATATCGGTTGCATGGAGTGGTTTGCCTGTGTGGCATGCTAAGATGCAAATGATCAAGGCTTCTGTTGAAAAGCACAGTTTTGTGGTTGATGATCAAAGCATGGCCTGTGTAGCATTGATTCGCGAGCCTCACACCCCGGTGTGAACCAGAAACGGGAGAAGGACCTCAGGGAGGGCATGGTTTCCTTCTAGCTAGAAATGGCGTCTGTGGTTTGACACGCCCTGACGAGTGACTTATGTGGTTGTTGGGTTGCGAGGCGCGTCAGATATATCGGTGACTATGTGGAGCCGATGGAGTCATTTGGCTCATTGACGCCCAAAGGGTGGGGAAACGCAGTGTTCAGGCCTTATAATCCACATCGGTGGACCAACCCTGACGATCCAAGGGGCAGTTGCGGCTGTTCTTGAGGGGCGGGCTAGAGCGTCTCGAATTCAGTAGAGGATGATCCCTTGCCTCGGTTCACAAATGGAAATCCAACTTCCAATACGCGACTTTGCGGTTTCAGTTTTAAACCTATATATGGCGACATAGTGGTATGGGGCACTTATGTCGTCTATGATTGATACTTATGATTGAAATTGTTTTGACACTATACACTTATAGTAATAATAAAACATGAAATTTAGCGTATCAAGCATGCTTTGGCTATTATAAGGTAAAACCCTATCCTTCGGCTTGTGTTGCATTGTGTGATGGGACTTGGGTCTTATAATAGCTTCATTGTTCTTTATTTAGCATTACGCTGTTGTTTTATGCACTGGTACTCTTGGGTGGAAACCCGTTCCGTGTTATACAGCGTGGTCCCTTGATTTACCTAAATTTAAAATAAAGATTAATAACTGTTTTAGTTCTCACACCAATCACATGACTGACCTGGAATTTATTGTTTTAACCTAAACTCAGGGTGCCCTTATTTTGACACGGGCAGCTAGTAGTTTTTGGTTTGCAGATTTATAATCATAGGATCCTGATTTACAGCTGAGGCGATATTCAGAAAGCTCTGTATCCGTGTATTACCTTCAGTTGTGTATTGTATTATTTTCCGCTACTATGTAATATATTGTTATCTCTGATATTTATCGAATGTATATATTTATTCATACTCTGTATATTCTTGTAATATGATGAAATTGTTGTAATATACAATGAAATGTTCTTCTATGTGTGTTCCGATTTGTCGTATGGTCTTGGTCGGTTTAGCGATCGATTCGGATCGAGCGAAATTCCCAGTTGTTACAAATACTTTGTCAGACACTCGTCCATATACGTTCGTTCTGGGATTGAACGAAACTAAAGGCACAATTTCTATCAATAGAAAAAGTCCTTGCACTTTACCCAGTCTTCGATTATCTTTATATAATCTGATTCGCAATGCTACCTGCCATTACGGAGTGGTTCTCGGATAATAATCCAACCTTTCTCTCCATATTGACAATGATATTGGGAAACACTTCGATAGTCTGTTATTTTACTATCGAAGAAAAACAAACATTCATTCAAAGCATAAAACAATCACTGGGCCCTTTAATTAATATTTCATTAATTAAAATACATCTCCATTTCCTTATCTATATTCGTTAATATGATATTTTCAATAATCATCTTGACCTCTTACGCTATTTGGAAAACATTTCCATATATCGCCTTCTTTATTTTCTATACTTAGAAAATATATTCTATTTATAATTGGAAAACATTCTAATTACTTATCTCTTCCATGACCATTCATTTATTTCTATACTCAGGAAATATTTATTATTATATTTCCAAGTTTCCATTTACTTGGGTTAAAACGAATGTTGTGTAAAACATCATTACAACAACCCAAAACACTGCATTCAACTAACTCTTATTCAATCATTTCTCTTTGAGACTGGATCTTGCTATTTATCGGTTAAAAATGAAATCAATCCAGTTGGGGTATAACTACCTCTCAGACCTTGATTGAAAACATCCTTAACTTCAAAATGGACAAGACCACTTACCTCGAATAATCAACATCATAAAAACCATTATTCATTTTTTTAAACACGCATACGCTTCTCTTTCTATTTTTGTCAGATTTAATTATAGATTTCCCTTTTGTTTATAATATTCTAATTTAATTTCGTTTCCTTATCGAATTCTAATATATTGATATATCGATTTCCAATTATCAAAATCTCTTAAAAATATTCTAACTCCTTAAATTTCCGGAAAATTTCGCAATAACCTCCTTTGTACCGATCAACAGTTCAAACCTCAACTCGCCTCTCTAGGCTCTTTTCATTCAAAAAGAAAATCAAAAAGCCAAGTAGCTTGCCGATTCGGCGCATAAAACCTCATATGGAATTTAAACATGCACCTTATTGTCGGGCACACGAATTATAACCTTCATACACTTCACTCCATACCTTTTTAACACATATGCGTCCATTTCTAATTTATTTCAACTCAGTATGGTCATTTTAACTTGATTTGTTAATTTATTCTTTAATCGGCTCTTTTACCCATTTCATTTTCTATTTGAACATATCACATTCAAATATATTCTAATTTTGTTTATAAACCAATTGAATTCTATTTCCCATTTATGTTTCATTTTCGATTTCGAATATGAAACCCACAAATCTAAATCACTTATCCAAAGTTCTATTTCAATTCAAAATTCCATTTAATTAATTACTTTCAAATTGTTTAATTCTATCCAATAAGTAACAATTTGATTTTAGTTTCAAAAATCAGTTCACTTACTACAATTGAGTTCATATTTATTGTATAACTCAATTCTAGATTTTTCTAATAGAAATTCGGATTTTATTTGTTTAAAATCTTTTTATTAATTTAAATAAACCGTTATGGTTTTATAATGGTTATGGCGCTGTTTTTCTAAAAATTTGATTTTGACATAACTCAAAATCTATAAGACGAAATCCAGATTTTTCTCTTCCATTAGAATACTATTATCAAATCGGTCCTGACGATTCTTGTTTCAAAGAATTCCGACTTCAATTGAGTTCTATATACTCAATTGAAGTTCGAAATGCCAATTTACGAACTGCCATGCTGCGGCGAGTTCATTTTAATTATATTTAAATATAAACGTCTAACTTCGTTTATAAATATATTTCAACTCCATTTTAATATATTTTAATATATATTGAATCTAATTTTCCCAATTCACTTAATATTTCCAATTATCTAAAATCATCGATTTTTCCTTACTCGGTAATATATTTATTAATACTTCGATCTTCTATATTTAACTCAAATTGCTTTTATAAATAAATTATTTATAAAATTCGATATAATCGAATTTTAATTATAAACCCATTGAATTCTTCTCAATTCAGCTTATATTCCGAATTCCGAAATATAATCAATCGTTTTGTTTCAAAACACTTCCCAATTTGCTTTTAAATTCCTATTTGAATTTAAACGGTTTAAATTATCCAAATGATAATTTATTTCACCAAATTTATAACACTATTTATAAATTCAACTTCCTTGTTTCATAGATTTAAACAAGTTCCTTTTTCAAATTTCTATTTGAAACTCCATCCCTTTGATATTCTGAATCGCGGAATAAAAACAGTTGTTCCCTTTCGAATGATTTCAAATTCTATTTTTAAATTCATATTTGAATTTAAATATTTAAATTATCTCTTGATAATTAATTCATTATACTTACAAACACCATTTTATAAATTTCCTTGTTTTATATTCAAACAAGTCTACTTCGAAATCTATTTAAAACCAAAATCTTATTTTGGAATATTTCTATTTATAATAACTTATATATATAACACCCAATTTATTTTCATATTCAATTTAACTTCTATTTAAATAAATTCGAATTAATCGAATTCAAATCATAAATCCTTATGGATTTATTTTAGTTCAATTTATATTCTGAACATCAGAATAAACTCCTTCATTTATTTCTTTAAAATGATTTCCCCATTTCTATTTTTATATTCACATTTGAATTTAAATATTTAAATTATCCAATGATAATTTTTCCACTTTATTTATAAACACTGTTTATAAATTCATTTCAATTCTCTGCATTATTTAATTTATAAACATCGTTTATAAATTTCAATACTTGTTTTATTTATTCAAAACAAGTTAATATTTTTAGTCCATTCGAATTTCAAATTCTATTTTTAGAAAAATAGAATTTTCCATTTAAATCCCAAATATCATTTTCACAATATTTTTATATATCAACATTTTAGCCCAGTGATATTTAAATATCCAAAAACACTCAATTATCAAATCACGGGTTTTATAGCACATCATATATGATTATATATATATATATATATATATATATATATATATGAAAACAAACAGTAATAAATTTTTTGAGGAATCCAGTTGGATTCCTCCAACCTGTTTTTCTTGCATCCACAGACGTTAGCCAACATAAATAATACCCATCATGCTTCGAGGCAGGATGTCGCGGTATGAAGGTCATCCACTATATATATTGTGGGGCGTATAGGGAAATCATCTGCTAATGATACCACGGGCATCCGCTAATGGTACTGCGGGAACTATCCAATCACCAATATATATATAATAACCACAAACCAACCCTAAATAACTAATATATTTTTAATAGCCACAATAATATTTCAGTGCATGCAAACAACCAACAAACAATTATTTTAACGAACGAAATAATTCTAAATAAAAATATGAGTGAGATTTTACTCACTGTGATTTTTATTGCAAACCGCTCCAATATTAAATCAAATCGAATCATGTTCTATAAAATTTAAAACCCTTGCTAACTCCAATAATTTCCAAACTCGCTTCCCTCACAAGCTTAATCCTTTCGATTTCAGTAAATTCCATTCGTCGAGAACTGTTATCATATGACAGTTACAGATACTTCGAGTTTTAATATTTTTAAATTGTCCATTAACTAAATAAAATTATAAATTAATTACCTTTAATAATCCCTAGTGCTTCATCGTTTTATTGTAACAAATTCGAGCCCTCCCTTCACTATACAAGCCATTTCTATCCTCTTATCACCATTCTAAACTTCACACATGCATTGCCTTATACTGCATTCATTTTCATGCAAGCTCCTCCTACTTCTCAAAGCAATACCCCCACTGTTTTTCAAGCCCAAAACCCACTACATCATCCATCATCAAACTAATCAGCCGCCACAACCTTCCCAACTCCTTCACGCAACACCAACGGTTCTCCTGATGGAAGCAGATGGCGACTACGACTATCCACAAGACAGGACGCGATAACTTTGCAATTTAACTTTGCCCAAAACCCTTCTTTACATGCACCTCTCAACAACACTTAGGAAATGTAACGACCCGCATTTTTCAAAGATATAATTAATTTATTTAATTATTTAAATAATGGTTTGGTTATTTAAAATGACTAGAATTTAATAATATTGAATATTTAATTAAAATAAATAATATAATAATATATTTAATTTCTGAAATAGTCAGAAATAGTTGAATTCACAAAATTGTGTGAATTGGATCATCTGTGATATTTAATTCAGTTTAGAATTGAATTAGAATAACAAATATATTATTTGAACGGCAGTTTGAATGTATATTTATATTATAATTATAATCGAGCTCGAAATGGCGCGGCAGTTCGCTATTTGGCGATTTGAACTTTAAACGAATATACAGAAGCCGTTTTAAATCGGATTTCTGTAAAATAAGAAACGCTAGGAGCTAGTGAAGTATATTTTTCTGATGGAAGAGAAAAATCGAGATTTCATCGTGTAGATTTTGAGTTATGTCCAAATCAAATTTTAGAAAAATCGCTATAGAATTCCTTTATAATTTACATCGATTTATTTATATTTTAAAATGGGTTTTTAAATATAGACCTAATATCGATGTAACATTGGATTTGAAATATCGAGTTATAAATCCCAGTGTAGCAGTATGATATTCTGTTGTAAATATATACGATAATATTTATTTTTAAATATTAAATTTAAATGTTTTTTTAATATTTATATATTTAAATGGGTTATTTAAAGCTTTTAAAAATAACCAGTTTTGCAAACGACCTCAGAATTCAACGAAACTAATTTTGTTGGATCCGCAACATCAAATTATTTTTAGATTTCAGTTTTCGTGATTTTTGGAGTCAGTATGTGGTCGTACGGGATTTTAATGTGAAAAACAGACGATAATTTAACTTTAAAAATACCTTGTGTGGGCATACGAAGTCGGAATTCGATGAAACCAGTTTCGTTGGGACCGAAATGTCGAACTGTAGTTGTATGTCCAGTTTCATGATTTTTGGATATCGTATATTATTACAGGAATTTTAGAGGACAAATGAATATAGAGTTTGCTTAAAAATAAATAAAATAATAAATTATAAAATCATCCTATAAATAATCCTAACATCCTTCTAACCCTAACCCTTACTTTCTATGTTCAATAAAATCTGCGCCGCCACCATCGAAGAAAATCTACAGCAAAAGTCCTCATTCAAAAATCAAAATAAAATAAAAAAAATAGTATAAATCAAAAGGTTTGTGTATTCAAACACATACAAGTATGTGCTTCGATCTGGTATGCTTAGCCAAGGGTTCGATACCCATTTTTCTGTCTGACTTCGGTTATAGAGCGAACTAGGGCTGGGGATTTAAAGTGTTTTGGTAGTCGAATTGAAAATTCGAGTATAGATTGTTGTTTGTGGTTGGGATGGGGTTTATCTATGATGAATTGGTGGGTTTCGGTGATGAGATTGATCGATGGTTTTCAGCGTTGAGCTGCTCGACCCGAGCAGTTTTTGAGGTCGAGTTGGGCAAAAGGGGTATAGGAGAATGGAGATGGTGACGAGAGAGATGGTGGTGGTCTCGGAAGTGAATGACGTTTAGGAACTAGCTCGAGAAGGAGGAGGGAAAACACGGTAATGGTGCTGGAAAAATGGAGTACTGGAGATCGAAAATCACCTTTGGGAAGAAGGTTAATACCGTGGGCTTCATTTGGGTAATGGGCCGTTGATCAAAAGTTAAGCCTATTATAAAAAGAAAATTTACTTTATTTTATTTAAAATAGTGTATAACTTATAACTATTATATCTTTTTCATTTGTGAACGAAATTCAGCGAAACAAAATCCAACAGGATCGTATGGACGGACACTACATGATGGAACTAACCGGAAGTCCATCGGAGCTCGTTACAATTTATAGAAAAATAAATTGTCCATATGATTCAGGCGACCATTATCGTTATTTAACGATAACCGTCCAATGTGAGTAAATCTCACTAACTCTGCTTAGCTTATATTTTTATAATCTATAAATGATGGTTGTTTGCTGTGTGTTGGTTGTTTGGTTGAACTGCCAGTCAGTTGATTGAAAATATAGATAACGATATAGATATACATCGTTAATCAAATATTGATTCTGTTTAGCAGAATATTTCATAGTGAAATGAAATTGATGTTAATATTATTGTTTAACATCTGTGGATGCAGGGAAACAGGTTGGAGGGACCCAACTGGGTTCCTCAACATTTATTTTACTGTTTTTCATATATCATGTTATATGATGTGATATGAAATTTGTTGTTGATTTTATATGTTAGGATGATACTGATCATTGTTATATGGTATGTTAAATACTATAAAGAATACTAGAATGTTAAAAAGGAAATTTTCAGTGTTATATTGAAAATGAAATATTTATAGAATAAAAAGATTTATAAAAAGAAAACTATTTATTTAGAAAATAAATAGAATAAAAAGAGAATACTTATTTGTTAATCAAATAGATAGAATTGAAGGGAAATATTTGTAAAACATTTTCAAATAGAATTGAAAAATAAATATTTGTAAACTATTACGAATAGAAATGGAAAGGGATATTTATTTGTTAATCAAATAGAATAGAATAGAAAGAGGAAATATGGGTAAAACAAATAGAAAAGGGAATAGATAGATTATCAAAGGGATTACTTATAAAATCAATGGATTTTATATAAAAAGAATATATATATATATATATATATATATATAGAATAAATAGAATTATCAGAAAGGGATTTATTTTGTAAATAAATAGATTGTAAAGGAAAATACTTGAAAGGTGACTAGAATGGTATATAAGGAGAATTTTACATTTGAAAGGTGCAGGCATGTGCTTCGCACACGGGTATTATAACACCCCGAATTTCAGTTAACACTGATGTTCACTAATTACAGAATTAATAATCTCATATGTGAGAATCAGGGGAAACGGGTTACGTCATTGTGTTCGTCTCGGAAAAATACGCGAAATAGAGTCCGAAATTTTGTAAATCGGAGTCCGTATGACCTGGTTAAGGCCCAAAGAAGTTTTCGGGAAATTTGAATTTCGAAACATGCAGAAATGGGGGCCAGGCGGGAAAACTCCCGCCCAGCCAAGTCGACTTGGCTGTCGACAGGGCTGTCGACTTGCCTGTCGACATGCCTGTCGACTTGGCAGTCGACAGGGCTGTCGACTGGCCCTGTCGGCTGATTCTGGCCTGGGTGCACCTGGTTGAGTTTTAGGTTGTGTTTTGGAGGGCTGGACGAAATCTGATGGCTCTAAATAGAATTAGGGTTAATCTAAGGGTTAGAAGCACATCCTAATCCTATAAATAAGACCCTAAGCTAGCCCTAAATGACCATAATCCTATACTCTAACTAAACTATGCCAAAATTTTCTATGATCATGGCCTCCACTCAAAATCCTAGCCTCCATCCTCTTTCTAAACTATTTCTATGAAGGCTTTCATGTTCATACAAGCATTTTTAAGTTGTATGAGTGATTATTAGCTTGCATTTATCATCAAGTTTCAAGCTTTATTTTCAAGGCTAGAGTTTTTGGGTGATTTTTGGCAAGGGTTTGCTTATTGGAGTTTAGTGGTGAGTTTCTATAGCCTTAATAATCAATTGTTAAATTGATTATGATAGTATATGATAAGATATGGCTATGTTTGTGGATCAATGTGTTTATGCAAGTTTAGTATAGTGTATGTTGTGTGTTTTGCGAGTTTTATGCTATATGTTATGCAAGAATAATGCTATGTTTTATGATGCTCATTATGCAAAACACTATGTGGAACATTGATTCATATGTAACATGTTATGCAAGCTATATGTGAGATTATATGCAAGTTTATATGTAACATGTAATGCAAGTTATGTGCATGATTATATGCACGTTCATATGTAACATGTTATGCAAGTTATGTGTTTGGTTATATGCAAGTTATGTGCATGATTATATGCACGTTCATATGTAACATGTTATGCAAGTTATGTGTTTGGTTATATGCAAGTTATGTGCATGATTATATGCAAGTTCATATGTAACATGTTATGCAAGTTATGTGTTTGGTTATATGCAAGTTATGTGCATGATTATATGCAAGTTCATATGTAACATGTTATGCAAGTTATGTGTTTGGTTATATGCAAGTTATGTGCATGATTATATGCAAGTTCATATGTAACATGTTATGCAAGTTATGTGTTTGGTAATATGCAAGTTATGTGCATGATTATATGCAAGTTCATATGTAACATGTTATGCAAGTTATGTGTTTGGTTATATGCAAGTTATGTGCATGATTATATGCAAGTTCATATGTAACATGTTATGCAAGTTATGTGTTTGGTTATATGCAAGTTAACATGTGACATGCTATGCAAGTTCACACCTTTGTATGACATAAGAATCATATGCAAGTTACCCCCTTTGTGACATATGTGCTTCATGCAAGTTTGGGTTAAATGCTAGTTGGGTTTAATGTATGCTCATATATGCAAGTTGACACCTTTTAAACCCATGATAAAGTTATATGCTATGTTGGTTAAACCCATGACATTTGTGATGAATCTTCCCTTTATTATGTCATGTTATGAGAACGAATTACGTGGGGAACGATGGGGTTAATATGCATGTTAATAAAATGGTGTGAAATGGGTATGCTTAAGCATAACATAAAGTGAATGGACATAATTGGGAATTTACCTATTAAGTTAGGTCTACCCATATTATGGAATTGGGAATTTACCTATTAAGTTAGGTCTACCCATATTATGGAATTGGGAATTTACCTATTGAGTTAGGTCTACCCATATTCTTGAAATTTGTAATTAATTAGGGATAATTAATACAACTTATGGGGGTGATTAATTAGGTGTAATTAATCGACTAAGACACGAGGTTGGACCCTTTTGTAGCATAAGACTGCCCGGAACCGACCGGCAAATCTAGTGGCTACAAATGATTGGCCCAATGTGAGAGGTCTTAGTCATAAACTAAATACGTGACAAGTGTAAAGACACGAGGTTAGACTCTGTTATGGTGTAAGGCTGCCCGGAACCAACCGGCATATCCAGCTGCCATAAAAGACAGTCTAATGTGAGAGGTCTTTACAAAGGTTACGATCTTAATTAATTAAGAAACACTTAACCAAATTAGCATGTAGTGAGGCATGAGGGGTTAAGTGGGTGCCTTGGGTGGCATGTAGTAACTAGTGGGGGTGCCTTGGGTGGCATAAGGAAACTAGTGGGTTGCCTTGGGTGGCAATAGAAAATACGATTAGAATACTTAACCAAAGTGGAACATGTAATTAAACATGATTAAAGGGTTAAGTAAGTGCCTTGGGTGGCATGTGGGAATCAAGTAAGTGCCTTGGGTGGCATGTGGAAATCTAGTGGGTGCCTTAAGTGGCAATTGAAATATGATTAAATGACAAGCTTAAGTAGTAGCTTGTGGGGACCTTAAGTGGCAATTGAAATATGATTAAATGACAAGCTTAAGTAGTAGCTTGTGGGGGCCTTAAGTGGCAATTGAAATATGATTAAATGACAAGCTTAAGTAGTAGCTTGTGGGGGCCTTGAGTGGCAATTGAAATATGATTAGATGACTTAACCAAACCTTAACAAGTAAGTGGGCATGATTTTAAAAAGGGGTTAAGTGGGATGCACTAGATAAAATGACAAGCTTAAGTAGTAGCTTGTAGGGGCCCATTTCAACCAATATCCCAAACGTATCTTTGTGGGCTCGACCCAAGTCGAGGACGGAACACGCATATTGGGCTTGACCGTAAGAGGCCAAAACGGGGTAGCGGTGGCAACGCAAGTCCAACGGGTTTCATATGCGTGTGTGGACCCGGGCTGGTAAGTAAGACGTTGTTGCATCGTGTAGGTATAAGCCGTGCACCATTGATATTATCAGGTTGCCACTTTGGGGAATGATACACCCCACTGTGGGGCCAGCACGGGTATCTACGTTAGGGAGCCGATCGCTTGGGGAGTAGTGGGTACACCTAGTGGAGATAGGGGCAGACGGCACCTATGTAGTCAGCTAGGGGTACACGAAACTACTATTAAAAATTACTAAGTACACTTAGTGGGATCAACCTTAAGTAGGAATTACCCTTGGGTAGGTAGAACTGGTGTGGTGCAGTGTAGGAATTACCCTTGGGTGGGTAGATCTGGGATGGTGCAGTATAGTAATTATCCTTGGGTGGGTAAATGCGTCTTTTCGGTTATCTTAGTACATCCTGTGTTTAGTTGGCTACTTAGTGTAGTCATTATCCCCAGAGGTACCGTACCTTGTTTATATCATACCCTAATTACTTTAATGATTGTATTGTTAAGGTTATAGGACTCGCTCAGACTTATGTCTGAACCCAGTTGTTTTTTTATCTTTTTTCCCAACCCTCAGGTTTTCAGAGTGGGCGTAGCACTAGTGGGCTTTGATCAGACTGCTTTATCTATCTTTTGGGGCTTGGACCGTGGATGTAAAGCTCAGTTTATCTTTTCTATTATGGCTATTAAGTTATGTAGTGGGATTATGTACTTTTGTTTTATCAGAATGGATATTATGTACTTGACTCTTGTTTATGGTTTTGGTGTAACCAAACATGTTTTACTTTCCGCTGCAATGAAATGATGTTTTAAATTCTCAAGTATTACTTATATCTGTCTTGTTGTAATTTTTCTGTTCTATATTCACTTAAAATACTCCACCGATGTTATGGCATTCCCTTTGTGAGTGACCGTAGCGGGTGTGGGGTGTTACACGTGGTATCAGAGCTTAAGGTTACCAGAACAGATAAAATTTTTAGAAAAACTATTTTCTAAGAATATTTTTGAAAGCGGTATTTTCAAAAACATGTCTTTTAAGAGAAAAGTTTTTGAAAGAAAAGCATAATTCCCAATAGCCATATCCATATCTTCCAAATTCTCCGTTTTGAATCTCTTCCTCTCCCGTTTTGAGTTTCCCCTCCGCATATAGATGATCTTTCTAAGATAGATAAGAATGGAAAACCACTTCAAGGGACTTAGACATTAGTCGGACTAGAAGTTGGTTCAAGAAGGAGGAGGACTTGTAGGTACCTATTGGATAGACGATGGGAGGAAGGCTCAAATAGTTGTTTGGTTAATAAAGAACGAAACCTCATTTTGATGGGAGGTTACGAGTGGAGAATGGGAAGAAGAAGGCGAGTAGTTGTCCTTTTGGGAGGAATAGGACACCTTATTAGGGTTGTCCAAAGGGGCAAGGGCAAGGTATGGAATCTCCTGGAGGGTAGTTGTATTCCCTCACGGCTAGTGTACCAGATGGGGATAGGACCGTCTAGGTTGGAATTTGGAGTTGTTTATTATCCGGTTCGAAATTTATTTGATTCTGACACATCGAGTTCGTTTATCTCATCATTGTTAGTTGAGTCACTGCACTTAGACACCAGTTTAGTAGATGATCCCTTAGTTGTTTCAAACCCAATTGGGGCTCCATGATGTGTTTGGGTTTGAAAGTTTCTATACTTAGCGTTGAGTTTAGATGTGATGCTTTTTGGGCTTCACGGGCTATGGGTTAGTTTTGGGCATGGACTGGTTATCCAGTAGGGGTGCCGTTCTTGATTTTGAAGGGAGAGTTGTTAGGCTTATGACCCGCTTGGGTAACACTCTCAAGATCTCTTGTAATCCCATGGAATCTGTTATGCTAAGTTATCTAGAATCGCTTGACACGTCGGTCGAGAGTTTGCGATCTGTTAGAGTGGTCCGGGAATACTCGGATGTGTTTGAGGAGGTGAAGGGCTTACCTCCGGAGCGGGAGATTGACTTCCGAATATATCTGGTAGACAATGCCAAACCAGTATCTTGGCCAGTGTGCCACATGGCTCCTCGTGAGAGGAGGGAACTCCATAAGCAAGTAGGCGATTTTCTTGAGAAGGGGTTCATAAGACGAAGTATATCGTAGTGGGGTGCTCCAGTAGTTTTTGCCACGAAGGCGGATGGGTCCCTCAGACTTTGTGTGGGCTAAAGAGAACTAAATAAACTCACAAAGAAGAATAGACACCCATTGCCGAGGATTGATGATCTCTTTGATCAGTTAGTTGGCGCCTCAGTATTTTCGCAGTTGGACTTAGCCACGGGGTTTCGTCAGTTGAGAGTGGCTGAGGATAGTATAGAGAAGACCGCCTTTAGGACTCCGGATGGGTTTTTATGAGTGGCTGGTGATTCCATTTGGTTTGACGAACGCCCCCGCATACTTTATTGATTTGATGAGAAGGGTGTTCAGGGAGTACCTAAATAAGTTCGTGATGGTCTTTGTAAATGACATCTTGGTCTTTTCTAGGAGCGAAATAAGTTTTCGTATGGGCTCAATAGGTTGAGCAAAGCCAGTTATGGGATAAACGGTGGTTTTGGAGCGAGACTGGCGAGGACATCCAGAGTTGGACAAGGGCTTAATTATTTAGCCGTTTTTACTAGTATCATCTCACGTAGGTCGTCTGAATTCGAAGGAGGTATCCCTTGGGTGTTTGTCTGATATTGGTTTAGGCCTTTGGGGCTTGCATTTGGGGGATGTCGAGTTCGACTAGGGTGGTCTGCGTGAGAGATGGATAGTTGTGACGATTTTGCATGGGAGAATATCCTGATTTTCTCTAGAAGTGGAGAAGAGCATGCCCTACATCTTAGGGAAGTGTTGGAGACTCTTCGAGCGCATAGTCTTAGGACAGCAAAAGTGGATGGGATTCTTAGCATCCTATGAGTTTGAGATAGCGTATACCCCTGGCAAGGGTAACGTGGTAGCGGACGCCTTAAGTAGAAAAAGGTTGTCCTTGAGTTCATTGTTCGTTGAACGACGGAGCTTAGAGTTTATTTCTATGTTTGACTTTAGACCTTCCGTTGACTTTGTACCCAGTTTGCTAGCCTCCTTGGAGGTTAGGCCTACTCTTTTGGGGCGGATTGGCGGAGCGCAGCGAGACGACCCACAGTTGGTTGAGTTAGTAGAGAAGCTCATAAGGGGGGAGTCGTCCAGCCATTTGAGTAGGTACACCCTAGATGGTAAGGGGTGGTTGTGTAGAGACGGTAGACTTTGTGTACCGCATGACGAGGGTTTGAGGAAGGCTATACTTGATGATGCACATCGGTCGAAGATGACCATTCATCCCGGTGGGGACAAGATGTACCAAGACATGAAGCGAGTTTTCTTTTGGGCCGGTATGAAGAAAGATGCGGCCGAGTATGTCGCTAGATGCTTGGTGTGCCAACAAGTAAAAGCGGAGCAAAAGAAACCCGGTGGGTTGCTTCACCCATTGGAGGTTCCGCTATGGAAGTGGGACAGTATCTCGATGGATTACCGAGATCGAGGAAGGGTAATACGGGAATTTGGGTTATGGTAGACAGACTTACTAAGAGCGCCCATTTTATACCCGTGGAGAGTAAGAGAACTGCTCCATGGCTAGCTTCAGTTTACATTCGAGAGATCATTAGATTGCATGGTGTACCTTCCAGTATAGTGAGCGATCGAGATCCTATCTTCACTAGAGAGTTTTGGAAGAGTTTGCAAGAGGCGGTAGGGACTCCGTTGTGTTTGAGTACCGCATATCATCCTCAGACGGACGGCCAGGCCGAGAGGGTGAATCGTATTTTAGAAGACCTTTTGAGGCTATGTATCTTAGATTTTGGAGGTACATGAGAAGAGCATCTTCCATTGGTGGAGTTGCCCGACAGACTTAGTGGTGTACATGATGTATTCCATGCGAGGAAGTGCCTACATAAGACCGCAGAGGTGGTAGAGCCGAGCTTGCTTAGAGCGTGATGCGACTATTCGACGAGCTCCTACACGCATCCTTGGGTCAGAGATTAAGAGGTTGAGAAATAGGGAGGTTCAACTAGTCAAAGTGCAATGGGGAGAAGATGAGAGCAACGCTACTTGGGAGACGGAAGCGAAAATGCGTTCATTATACCCATTCCTTTTTGAGGGTATGTCTTTTAACTTCTCCTTTATCGTTTGTCTAGTACTTATCTTATCTTTAGTATGTCCTCTTGTTAGTGCCTTTGACCTTTAGATAGGGTAAACCTATGGTTGAAACATGTGTTTGAGACATGTTATGATTGATGGATGCATGTGGATGCAAGTGTTTTCTAGTGGTTGCTCGTGGATGCATATACACACACTCTAGACACTAGATCGGCTCAGTCACTTCATATTGCATATTGCATATAATTGTGTGCAGGTAGCTATATTTATGGATGTATAATGATTGTGTTATCATATGGATGATGCATTTTGGTGAATGATTGTGCACTCATGTAGATATTGTATGTGTCGATAGGGTTCTCTCGCATACATAATGGATGCATGGCACTATCATGGTTTGCATATGTTCAGACATTAGATAGGGAACATATACAAACACTTTTTGCATATGCTCATACATCAGTAGAAATTGTTTTAAGGACAATGGATGCCCGTGTTTGATGGATTGAGTAGATGGTTGTTTGGATGGTAGGATATGCATTCTCCTTAACTTGGAGATTTCGGGGACGAAATCCTTTAAGGAGGGGAGAATGTAACACCCCGAATTTCAGTTAACACTGATATTCACTAATTACAGAATTAATAATCTCAGAGGTGAGAATCAGGGGAAACGGGTTACGTCATTGTGTTCGTCTCGGAAAAATACGCGAAATAGAGTCCGAAATTTTGTAAATCGCAGTCCGTATGACCCGGTTAAGGCCCAAAGAAGTTTTCGGGAAATTTGAATTTCGAAACATGCAGAAATGGGGGCCTGGCGGGAAAACTCCCGCCCAGCCAAGTCGACTTGGCTGTCGACAGGGCTGTCGACTTGCCTGTCAACATGCTTGTCGACTTGGCAGTCGACAGGGCTGTCGACTGGCCCTGTCGGCTGATTCTGGCCTGGGTGCACCTGGTTGAGTTTTGGGCTGTGTTTTGGAGGGCTGGACGAAATCTGATGGCTCTAAATAGAATTAGGGTTAATCTAAGGGTTAGAAACACATCCTAATCCTATAAATAAGACCCTAAGCTAGCCCTAAATGACCATAATCCTATCCTCTAACTAAACTATGCCAAAATTTTCTATGATCATGGCCTCCACTCAAAATCCTAGCCTCCATCGTCTTTCTAAACTATTTCTATAAAGGATTTCATGTTCATACAAGCATTTTTAAGTTGTATGAGTGATTATTAGCTTGCATTCATCATCAAGTTGCAAGTTTTATTTTCAAGGCTAGAGTTTTTGGGTGATTTTTGGCAAGGGTTTGCTTATTGGAGTTTAGTGGTGAGTTTCTATAGCCTTAATAATCAATTGTTAAATTGATTATGATAGGATATGATAAGATATGGCTATGTTTGTGGATCAATGTGTTTATGCAAGAATAATGCTATGTTTTATGATGCTCATTATGCAAAACACTATGTGGAACATTGATTCATATGTAACATGTTATGCAAGCTATATGTGAGATTATATGCAAGTTTATATGTAACATGTAATGCAAGTTATGTGCATGATTATATGCACGTTCATATGTAACATGTTATGCAAGTTATGTGTTTGGTTATATGCAAGTTATGTGCATGATTATATGCACGTTCATATGTAACATGTTATGCAAGTTATGTGTTTGGTTATATGCAAGTTATGTGCATGATTATATGCAAGTTCATATGTAACATGTTATGCAAGTTATGTGTTTGGATATATGCAAGTTATGTGCATGATTATATGCAAGTTCATATGTAACATGTTATGCAAGTTATGTGTTTGGTTATATGCAAGTTATGTGCATGATTATATGCAAGTTCATATGTAACATGTTATGCAAGTTATGTGTTTGGTTATATGCAAGTTATGTGCATGATTATATGCAAGTTCATATGTAACATGTTATGCAAGTTATGTGTTTGGTTATATGCAAGTTAACATGTGACATGCTATGCAAGTTCACACCTTTGTATGACATAAGAATCATATGCAAGTTACCCCCTTTGTGACATATGTGCTTCATGCAAGTTTGGGTTAAATGCTAGTTGGGTTTAATGTATGCTCATATATGCAAGTTGACACCTTTTAAACCCATGATAAAGTTATATGCTATGTTGGTTAAACCCATGACATTTGTGATGAATCTTCCCTTTATTATGTCATGTTATGAGAACGAATTACATGGGGAACGATGGGGTTAATATGCATGTTAATAAAATGGTGTGAAATGGGTATGCTTAAGCATACATAAAGTGAATGGACATAATTGGGAATCTACCTATTAAGTTAGGTCTACCCATATTATGGAATTGGGAATTTACCTATTAAGTTAGGTCTACCCATATTATGGAATTGGGAATTTACCTATTGAGTTAGGTCTACCCATATTCTTGAAATTTGTAATTAATTAGGGATAATTAATACAAATTATAGGGGTGATTAATTAGGTGTAATTAATCTACTAAGACATGAGGTTGGACCCTTTTGTAGCATAAGACTGCCCGGAACCGACCGGCAAATCCAGCGGCTACAAATGATTGGCCCAATGTGAGAGGTCTTAGTCATAAACTAAATACGTGACAAGTGCAAAGACACGAGGTTAGACTCTGTTATGGTGTAAGGCTGCCCGGAACCAACCGGCATATCCAGCTGCCATAAAAGACAGTCTAATGTGAGAGGTCTTTACAAAGGTTACGATCTTAATTAATTAAGAAACACTTAACCAAACTAGCATGTAGTGAGGCATGAGGGGTTAAGTGGGTGCCTTGGGTGGCATGTAGTAACTAGTGGGGGTGCCTTGGGTGGCATAAGGAAACTAGTGGGTTGCCTTGGGTGGCAATAGAAAATACGATTAGAATACTTAACCAAAGTGGAACATGCAATTAAACATGATTAAAGGGTTAAGTAAGTGCCTTGGGTGGCATGTGCGAATCAAGTAAGTGCCTTGGGTGGCATGTGGAAATCTAGTGGGTGCCTTAAGTGGCAATTGAAATATGATTAAATGACAAGCTTAAGTAGTAGCTTGTGGGGACCTTAAGTGGCAATTGAAATATGATTAAATGACAAGCTTAAGTAGTAGCTTGTGGGGGCCTTAAGTGGCAATTGAAATATGATTAAATGACAAGCTTAAGTAGTAGCTTGTGGGGTCCTTGAGTGGCAATTGAAATATGATTAGATGACTTAACCAAACCTTAACAAGTAAGTGGGCATGATTTTAAAAAGGGGTTAAGTGGGATGCACTAGATAAAATGACAAGCTTAAGTAGTAGCTTGTGGGGGCCCATTTCAACCAATATCCCAAACGTATCTTTGTGGGCTCGACCCAAGTCGAGGATGGGACACGCATATTGGGCTTGACTGTAAGAGGCCAAAACGGGGTAGCGGTGGCAACGCAAGTCCAACGGGTTTCATATGCGTGTGTGGACCCGGGCTGGTAAGTAAGACGTTGTTGCATCGTGTAGGTATAAGCCATGCACCATTGATATTATCAGGTTGCCACTTTGGGGAATGATACACCCCACTGTGGGGCCAGCACGGGTATCTACGTTAGGGAGCCGATCGCTTAGGGAGTAGTGGGTACACCTAGTGGAGATAGGGGCAGACGACACCTATGTAGTCAGCTAGGGGTACACGAAACTACTATTAAAAATTACTAAGTACACTTAGTGGGATCAACCTTAAGTAGGAATTACCCTTGGGTGTGTAGAACTAGTGTGGTGCAGTGTAGGAATTACCCTTGGGTGGGTAGATCTGGGATGGTGCGGTATAGTAATTATCCTTGGGTGGGTAAATGCGTCTTTTCTGTTATCTTAGTACATCCTGTGTTTAGTTGGCTACTTAGTGTAGTCATTATCCCCAGAGGTACCGTACCTTGTTTATATCATACCCTAATTACTTTAATGATTGTATTGTTAAGGTTATAGGACTCGCTCAGACTTATGTCTGACCCCGTTGTTTTTTTATCTTTTTTTCCCAACCCTCAGGTTTTCAGAGTGGGCCTAGCACTAGTGGGCTTTGATCAGACTGCTTTATCTATCTTTTGGGGCTTGGACCGTGGATGTAAAGCCCAGTTTATCTTTTCTATTATGGCTATTAAGTTATGTAGTGGGATTATGTACTTTTGTTTTATCAGGATGGATATTATGTACTTGACTCTTGTTTATGGTTTTGGTGTAACCAAACATGTTTTACTTTCCGCTGCAATGAAATGATGTTTTAAATTCTCAAGTATTACTTATATCTGCCTTGTTGTAATTTTTCTGTTCTATATTCACTTAAAATACTGCACCGATGTTATGGCATTCCCTTAGTGAGTGACCGTAGCGGGTGTGGGGTGTTACAGGTATAACATGCTATGGATTTAAAGAAAAGTTTTCAAATAGAATCTATTCTGACCGATAGATTGAGAAGATAAATTTATAAATAATATTTTATAAATTAAATAAGATATATATCATTGTGTAAATAGTATATATAAGTCAGGAGTTATGTAGAGAAGTAAAAATCGATTTCAACATCGATATTTGATACTGAATAAACGTAGAATTAATCAAAGGAGTTAATCAGTTAGAGTTAATTAGATAGAGTTAATCGAATTAGAATTAATTGAATATTAGTTATTCAATTAGAGTTGATCGAATGTAGTTATTTGAGATAGAGTTAGTCAAACATAGTTATTTAGGATGTGCTGCCATTTCGTACGACTGCTAGCGTAATTCGCAGGGCTGCAGATAGCCTATGGCGGTCGGATGTTTCCTGAGGGAATCAGGCGTAACCATTGTGATCGCTGCGATCTAAAGTCAAGCGAATGGAGTTAAATCGAATATTAGCCATTCGAAATAAAGTCAAAACAGACATAGCTATTCGAACATAAATTAATCGAATATTAGTTATTAGATAGGAGTTAAATAAGTTGAGTTAGATAAGTTGAGTGGAGTTAGATAAGTTGAGTTAATCAAGTTGAGTTAATCGAGTTGAGTTAGCCAAGATGAGTTAATCAAACGAGTCAATCCAGATGAGTTAATCCAAAGGAGTTATTCGAAATAGTTTATTCGAATAAAATTGAAGGAGGAATCGAATATAGTTTGTTCGAAAGGGGATTAATCGAATGTAAATCATTTATAGAAAGTTAATTGAATGTAAATCATTCGAAGAAAGATTATCGAATATAGTTATTCGAAAAAGAGTTAACGAATAGAGATTATTCGAAACGAGAATTATACAATGAATTCGATTATATCAAAATTCGGGAAAGTAATATTTACTTGCCGTTTTTAATCAAGGTTTACTTATTATTAGTAAATTAGTGGTTTAGTTATTTAGTTAAATTAAGGAATAAAAGTTACATTTTGAAGTGGGATATTTAAGAAGAAAGGAATTATAACGCTATAGTTAAAATCAATGTTTTAAACTAAAGAAGGGGATTCATAAATAGGATCCAAGTTACGTAAGGAAGTTTGGTAAAGTTTTAAAAGGTGAGCTTTGTCTATTTCGAGGTTGGAAAGGTTGTTCAGTTAAGGTCTGAGAGGTAATTATACCCAACTTGATTGACTTCGTTTTTAACTAAGGGATGGGTAAGATTCGATAGTGAAGATTGATTAAGTGAATTTAGTTAATGAGTGCAATGGTTTAAATTGGCTTAGTGATGTTTTATTTAAACATCTATTGAATAAATTTTGGAAACATTTCCCAAATATAATCAGAGATATTTTCTAATCATAGAAAATGAAATGTTGATGAGAAAGAATAGTGGAATGACAGTGATGCGTGAAACAGAGATGGAAATGTTTTCCAATGATTGATGATGTATGTTTTCTAAATTTAGAAAATAAGAATTTACAAATATATAGAAATAGGGAAATGGATAAATTAAAGATAATTCTATAGAAAGAGATAAATGTGGATTAATGATTGATCGATAGAATTTCCATCTGGAAATAATATCGTTGGTTGCACACCTGTTTTTCTTTGATAGTTAAATCACCGACTATCGAAGCTTTTGTCCATTTTTCCGTCGTCAATACAGAGAGACCGGGATCAGATGTATTATCTGAAAACCACTCTATATGGACGTTAGCGTTGCGATCAAATATTGAAGACGGAGTTATGTAAGGGCTATCATGTTTACAGAATAGTGCCTTCGGTTTATCCAATCCCAGGACAAACGTGAATGGACGAATGTCTGACAGAATATATCTAGGAGATCGCGTAAGTTGATCTCTTCAAACGTACTTACGTTTGGTGGCAGAGGAATTCGTTTCTCTTAGCTTTATACCTGTGGTATTTTTGAGGAAATAAATTTGTGATTTGGCGGGTATGACGATGTGGCATTCAAAGTAAATGAATGTATGATCTGTCAAAAGATACGTTATGACCTCAAGCCTCATCAACCGGGAAATGACAGAAATCGGGCAGGCAGCATGGCTAAGTGGGTCGCTCCTAATAGGGTGTATATCACCTATCTAGAGAAAATCCATTTCATTCTATTATCTATTATCGATGTTCTCCCTTTTCGGGAAACGGTGGGTAGCTCCCAACCGTTGGTGATATACATTCGATGCACTCAAGCGAAATGAGTGATCGGCCATGTGTGGGCCGGGTTGCAAGACGTTCTTGTTAAACCCAGTGTATTCGTCTCTAGAGATACACTATCGGCAGGTGGTCCCATACATTATCATAGTCGGAATCCAATCTCCAATAAGCGCCCTCGATTTTGATTTGTATACTATATATGTGGAACGTGAGATGCAAACGTTCTGCTAGATTCTAATTACTTGTGATTAGACATTATTATAATATCAGAGGAGTATTGATTTCCAAAACTGTTTTGGGTTATCATAAGGTAAAAGCCGTCCGTGTTTATGTGTGGATCGGTCTTACGATTATCTTTTCTTTGAAAAGGATTTTGAAAAGTTAAACCAAATGATTTGAGTTTACTCACACCAGTCCCATGACTGACCCAGAGTTTATTTTGTTTTGTTTTTCCCTAAACTCTTGGGTGCCCAAATTTGTACGGGCAGTCATGCAGTTCAGGTCTTTGCAGATATGCTTGGAGGAGCATGAAGCAGGAGGCTTCAGGATTATATAGTTATTGTTATTTCTGCTATGTATAAGCGTTGTATTCTGATAATGTTATAGTGTAGATACACTGTTTTATTGCAAATTTATGTTATATACTATATTTTACTCATTCCGCTGTGAGATTCATGTTACTCTGATTTTGTTCTATGGTGATCTTCTTCTTCTTCTATTCTAATTTTCTATCTTATCTATTCTCACCCTCTAATTTCTTTCTATTAATGATAAGGACTTTCTGATGTCTGAATAGTCAACATGGTAGTTTTGTGTTGATTTTCGGAGTCGAAAAACCCAGTTTGTTACTGTGGTATAAGAGCTGAATGAGACGACCCGAAATCCCGTTCAGACGGAAACAAGGGTTATCTTTGGAATATAACACAGAAACAGATAATAGCAGAACATAAATAAATAAATACACTGGATATGAACAATAGAATATACTGGATAAAAGTAATCATCAGAGTTACACAGTGTACAGGATCTTACTTAGTACAAATACAGTTCAGCTATACATAAATGTCTACAGCGGAAATAAACAAAATATGTACAATAGGAGCTGAACAGCATAAAAAGAAATAAATGATAGAATCCATCTTCAGCTCCAGCTATCCAGAAAGAACCAGCTAAACCCGAATACAAGGCTGCCCGTGTAGAAAAAGGGGCACCCGAGTTTGAAAGTGCAACAAACTACGAGTCAGTCATGGGACTGGTATGAGAAATCTACTCAACACATATATAATTTGGCTAATCACAGGACCACGCCACTTTCGTGGAACGGGTTTACTCCATTGGATTGCCAGTGCTTTAAAACAAATCTTTCTTTTAAACATCGCTATGCTTTTTATAAAAATGAAACCGTTATAAGACTCAGTTCCCATCACACAATGCCACGCAAACCGGAGGATAGAGTTTTTACCTTATAACGGCCAAAATATGCTTGACACGAATAAAACAAAGGCATTTGATATTATTGCTAGTGTCTATATGTTTTGAAAACAATTTCAAATCATAACTATCAATCATAGACGACATGAGCGTCCCATGCCACTATGTCGCCAAATGTATATATACAATCGAAACCGCACAGTCATGTATTTGGGAATTGGTTTTCCCTTATGAACCAAGGCAAAAGATAGTCCTTACCGAATTCGAGACTGCCTAGCCCGAGCCTCAGGGTCAGAGCGCATCGACCCTTGGATCGTCAGGGTCGGTCCACCGATGTGGATTAAAATGCCTGAACACTGGCGTAAATGAGCCAACGAATGACTTCATCGGACCCGGATCGTCCGATCAAACCGAGGCGCCTCGCAACAGCAACAACCACATAGGTGAAAATTATATAAATGTCAGGGCTGGTAGTTCACTGACACCACCCTAGCTAGGAAGAAACGCAGGCCCTCCCTGATGTCCTCTCCCGTTTTAGGTTCATACCGGGGTGTGAGGCTCACGATTTCACGTTATACACAAAGCTACGCCACACAGGCGGTGCTTTGATCATCACCACAAGACTTTGCTTTTCAACAGAAGTCCTGATCACTGCATCTTAGCATGCCACACAGGCAATTCATGCCATGCGACTGATGTCCATCGATATACAACCTCTGAGCTCGTGCATCTCAGAGAAGGGCGTTAAGCAAAAGAATAAATTCTCCGCCGCCAAACAGATGTATATTTAACAGAGATCAATCAACATAGAATAAAATCCAATGTTAGACACACAGTCCATTTACAAGTCCGTTCTGGGTCTGAACGAAACCGGAGGCACTAAATACCTCGCAAACCCTTCGATCACCACGTACGCCTGGACGATCACCACTCATTATCCATATTTCGGGATGCCTCCCAATCAGGACCTCGGTTACCATCCAAACGAGGTGAAAATCTCCGGTCTTCGACCATCATCTTCATCTTCGACTTTCAATCGTCGGTCAATTATTTGAAATGAGAATTAACTTGGACTTCTCAAATAATTCACGTATATTTAGAATTTCAAATCAATTTACTTCAATGGTTAAATTATTCGACAACACCAACTTTGTCCTTTATTGTAATTTTCACACCAAACACATTCAACCATCAAACACAACATAAATCGAGCAAATTCAACTTATTTCCATTCCATATTGTTTATGATATTTTATAACGATTTATCGCTATTTTTATTTATTTTAAAATAGCTAATATTTTCGAAACGACGCTTCGGGCCATAAAGCGGCCGTGGCGCTGTTTTTCTTCAGATTTGATTTACACATATCTGAAAATCTAACCGTTGGATCTTCACAAAATTTACATCATTAGAAAGGTCTTTTCAAAACGAATCCAACGGTTCCAGTTCGGGAAATTCCGACGGTCGGATCTCCCGGTACTATCATTTGAAGTTTCGATTTCAAATTATGAATTGCAGCGTCGTTATTCGATTAAATATAATTATATTTATATATATAAATATATAATCGTTTCTGGCGCTGTTTTTCATCAGATTTGAATTAAACATTCCAGACAATCCAACCGTTGGATTTTTACAAGGTTGGTGCCGTTGGAAAGATTATTCCAAGGCGAACCCGACGGTTGAGGTTTCGGGAAAATCCAATGGTCGGATTTCCCGCACTAGTCGTTTGAAATCACGGTTTCAGAATACGAACTGCACGGCTTCGTTTCGTTTTAATTTTATTTATATTTATATATTTATATAAATATAGTTCATTCTATGATTTCCATATCGTTTTCACTTCAAATATTTTTCTAACACCTTAAAATTTTTGGAAAATTTCGCCATAACCTCCCCTGCACCGGGAGCATCGGGAAATCGCAAATAGCTTTCCCGGTCCTTCTAATCTCAAAAAGAAAAAGAAAAAGCCAAGCGGCTAGCCAACAGGCTCATAAAATCATCACCCAAACAAAGCAGTAAATGTGTACCTATTTGTCGGGCACAAAAATTTATTCCTCTTCTCTAGCCCCTTTGCTATAACCTGTTCAATGAATATGCATGTACATATATATACAGTTCTTATCATTTATCATTTTCTATTCAACTTCACATTTGATTTCTATTTGGTTTAAAAACACCATTCATGCTAATGTTACATACATAGGTGCAAATCATTTCATTAGCTAATTAATGAATATTTCA
This sequence comes from Allium sativum, assembly GCA_030737875.1. Taxonomy (NCBI): domain Eukaryota; kingdom Viridiplantae; phylum Streptophyta; class Magnoliopsida; order Asparagales; family Amaryllidaceae; genus Allium; species Allium sativum. The sequence goes on along the minus strand of CM060913.1, from coordinate 468,102,457 downwards.
TCTCATATTTGTTTATTTTGAACAAGTGGCTATTTTTAACACTTCACATTTCAACGATTTATGCATACAATAAAAATGTGATTTTTATTGTAAAACAATTCATTTCAAAACACTAATTTTCTATATAGTTCAAGTTGGTGATAAAAATGGGATTTTTATCATAAAACAATTTCTTTTAAGACGAGATTATTTTACACAGTTCATATAGTCGATAAAAGGTGATTTTTATTATCAAACAATTTATTTCAAAATATGAATACCATTCAACACATGAATTTCTAATCAACGAATGAATATCAATTCAACACATGAATGTTTTCTATACAATGAATAAATATAGTTTAAGCATATGAAAATAATTCAAACACACGAATATTATTCAAAATTTCGGCAGCATAACGGCAGGGTAGTTAAACCGGGACCGTCCCTAGTACGGCTCCTCGCTCTACCTTAAAACCTCGCGGTTTTTGACAATGGGGATCATGCATCTAGTTCGCACGCAGGCGGCATGTATATATTTATTTCATTTCCACAAACTAATCCTATGTGGTTTCAACCAAATATTTCTCAACCACAAATGGGTATTTTTCAACCACAATCAACCAATATCAACCACAAACAATCCCAAACAACCATTCGCCATCCATCAATTTTCAACACAATTTCAACCAATAAATATCGTCCATGGTTTGTGGACGAGGGGCATATATATATATATATATATTATATATAGCAATTCACTTTTATTTCAACACATATATATATATATAAAGAAATTGAAGAGTGAGAAATTCTCACCTCAATCTGCGCAGGGGTGGGGGCTTCGGGGGTTGCGCCACTGGCGGTTCGACGTACGAGGGGAGGGGGGTGCGGTGATGGGCGGCGGCGGCGTTCGCTTCAGGGGGGGGGCTGTCGATAGGTTTTTAGGTTTTTTTTTCTTTTCGTTTGAAATTAAAACGAACGGGGGGGGGCCAGAAAGGATGATTAAGGGGGGAATTAAAATTTATTTTTATTATTTTATTATTTAATTTTTCAAAAAAAAATTGACTTTTACATACGACCTCGAAACGAGGCCCACCGCCTGCCGTCCATAGCGTTTTACCCCCATCCCGAACACAATGGGATATGTATCGCAAGCTGATTTGATCGTTACAATCAGTTCCCGTTGAATTTACATTTAAATCATTATATTGAATTTTAAACATTCATTTCAATTTACCGGGGTCACATACTAACTAGAAAAATTCCAGAAAAATATTTTCTAGCTTCGTATTGACGATACGGTCCTAACAAAACTAGTTTCGTCGAATTCTGAGACCGTTTGAAAAATGGCCAATTTCCAGTCGATTAAATTCAACAGAAACTGGTCAAACACGTTTTCTTTTGCCACGCTCACATATTGATTCGAAAAATTATGAAATTTGGAATCTAGCAATAACTTTACATCACGGATCCAACAAAAGTGGTTTCGTCAAAATCCGAGGTCGTCTGCAAAATGTCCATTTTTAAGGGCCTGAATTCCATAGCGACTATTCAGAGTTTTCAACTGGACATATCTTTTGATTCCCGCTATCAAATTTCGATTGGTCAGATTCATTGGAAAGATATTATCAATTAGATTCCATTATTTTTGGTTTCACTAAAATCCGGATTGTTTTGCACCCGGTATATTCAATTGAAGTTTGAAATCGAATTATCGAACTACCGCGCCATTTTCAATTCTATATATAATTATAATTAATTATATTCGTTTTCAAATGTCGATTCAAACTCAGTTTTCATTGCCATCATTTAAAATATTTATTTTAAATATTTAAAATCCATTATTTTAGCCAATTCAAAAATTTTAAACTGGTTCAGATTTTCTGGGTCGTTACAATCTCCCCCACTTAAAACTTTTCGTCCCCGAAAAGGAACAAATTCGAAAGTGGTTTGATAAATCTACAATCCCACAACACAACAACCGATCCAATTGTTTTTAACCTTCCAAAAATGCACTAATCAAATCCTATACCCTTTTTTTTAAAAAAATCATTCAGACTATATAATTAAAAGTGCACATCCATGGGAAGAAAATAGCAATAGAATAGAGAACTAAGGGGTTATGCAAAGTAGGGTAAATGTACCTTGCACCGGAGTCAATCATAGATATCTACTCGGCATCTAGGATAAGCTTTCTGTATGCTCTCCTCAGTTTCCCAAGTACAATCTCGCGGATCTCCACTCCATTGCACTTTGACTAAGCGAACCTTCTTGTTCCTCAGTTCTTTGGTTTCTTTGCCGATAATTTTTAGCGGCTCTCGCCTCACGGCTAATTTTGGAGTAATTTCAATGTCCTGTTGAGCTGCTTCTTCCACGATCAAGTCTGGATCATGTACGTGCTTTCGAAGTTGAGATATACGAAATACATCATGAACCCCAGGCAACCAGTCAGGCAGTTTGACCCTATAAGCGAGAGTCCCTATCCGTTCCAGAATAGGAAACGGACCAATGAATTTGGGTGCCAACTTTCCAGTTTTACCGAACCGGATAACTCCTCTCATCGGCGATACTTTCAAATATACATAGTCGCCAACTTCAAAGGATATATCTCTTCTTCTTCTATCGGCATAGCTCTTTTGTCTGCTTTGAGCGGCGAGTAATCGCTTCTTAATAAAATCGACTTTGTCGGCAGCTTCTCGAATCATATCGGGACCCAACACAAGTCTATTTCCAGGCTCGACCCAACAAGCAGGAGATAGGCACGGTCTACCATACAATGCTTCGAATGGCGACATTGTCAGACTCGCCTGGTAGCTGTTGTTATAAGAGAATTCAGCCAAATACAGATGGTCTTCCCATGATCCACCGAAATCTATAACACAAGCCTGCAATAGATCTTCTAAAATGCGGTTTACCCTCTCAGTCTGACCGTCTGTCTGAGGATGATAAGCGGTGCTCAAGTTCAACTTCGTTCCTAGCCCGACTTGAAATGCTTCCCAGAATTTGCTAGTGAATATTGTATCTCTATCACTGACTATGCTGAGCGGCACTCCATGTAGTCTAACTATTTCCCTGAAGTAAATCTGCGCCAGACTCTGAGCGGTTCTGTTTGATCTGACAGGTATGAAATGGGCGGTCTTCGTGAAGCGATCTACGATCACCCAAATACTGTCATTTCCTTTTCTGGTCCTGGGCAAACCATCAATGAAATCCATAGAAATATGTTCCCACTTCCAGCCAGGAACTTCTAGCGGTTGTAATAATCCAGCCAATTTCTGCTGGTCGCTTTTGACTAGCTGACAAGTAGGGCATCGACTAACATATATCGAGATGTCTCTTTTTAACGACTTCCACCAGAATGTGCGTTTGATATCGTTATACATTTTATTCACACCCGGATGGATACTGAGCTTAGATTTGTGACATTCATCCAGTACATCCCTTCTGAGTTCAGGAATATCTGGAACGCAAATTCGCCCTTCTAACCTCAGAATCCCTTCGCTGTCTAGCTGGAAATCCGAAGCATTGCCTTCACGAATTCGCTGACCTATTCCTTTGATAAATTGGTCATCTTCTTGGAGAGCCGATATCTTATCAATCAAGGATGTCGCAATGATAAAACTGGCGATCATCTCATTCTTCCGACTCAGCGCATCGGCCACGACATTGGCTTTCCCTGGAGTATATATAATTTCAAAGTCATATGCTGCAAGAAACTCCAACCAACGTTGCTGCCTCAAATTTAAGTCCTTCTGAGTGGACAGATACTTTAATGACTGATGATCTGTAAAAAGTTCAAATCTCTCGCCCAGAAGATAGTGTCTCCAGATTTTCAAAGAGAATATGATAGCCAATAACTCAAGATCATGAGTTACATAGTTTTTCTCGTGCGGTTTCAGTTGACGGCTAGCATAAGCAATCACTTGGCCTCTTTGCATTAACACTGCCCCAAGGCCTTCTCTAGAAGCATCAGTCCAGACTTTTAAATCTTGGTTGCCATCGATGATGGTTAACACTGGAGCTATTGTTAGTCTCAACTTTAGCTCTTCGAAAGCCTCCTCACTTTCTGAAGTCCACTTGAACTTAGAGTGCTTCTTAGTAAGCTTTGTTAAATGACCCGATATCTTCGAAAAGTCCTTAACGAATTTCCGGTAATAGCTAGCCAATCCGAGAAAACTACGGACTTCAGTGGGGGTGCTGGGCTGTTTCCAATTCTGAATAGCGGTGATTTTACTTGGTTCCACAGCGATTCCTTCTTTCGATACTACATGGCCCAGAAATTTCACTTCATCTTGCCAGAATATACATTTGGAAAACTTTGCTTTTAATACATTCCGTCTCAGAATTTCTAGAACCTGTTCCAGATGCTTTTCATGTTCGGCCTTTGATTTAGAGAAGATTAGAATATCGTCAATAAAAACCAGAACAAATTTATTCAAAACTCCTCTAAACACTCTATTCATCAGATCGACGAAGTAAGCTGGAGCGTTACATAAGCCGAACGGCATTACTAACCACTCGTAGAATAAGTCGGGGCCTCTGAACGCTGTCATTGGAACACACTCTTCGGCAATTCGAAGTTGATGGAAACCTGTAGCTAGGTCCATTCGTGAAAATACTTGTGCTCCATTTAATCGATCCAACAAATCATCAATCCGGGGCAATGGATATTTGTTCTTTATTGTCTGTTTGTTCAGATCACGATAATCCACACATAGACGTAGAGTACCGTCAGATTTTGGGACAAACACCACTGCGGCACCCCAATCAGAGAAACTAGGCCTGATCAGACCTTTCCATACTAGCTGTCGTGTTTGATTGTCTAATTCCTCCTTCTCTTTCAAAGACATTCTTCGAATAGCGTGAACTACCGGCCTTGTATTGGGAATCAAAGCAATCTTGAAATCTATTTCTCTCTGCGGAGGTAAGCGAACAACTTCTTCGAACACATCCGCATAGTTCCTGACGACAGGAATGTCTTTGATGAGGTCAGGAATATTCTCTGTGACCTCAGGGATATTTTCTATTTGAGCTGGAGAAACATTTAGAGCTGCCCAGAAGTCCTTTCTATTAGCATTCTGACCTTCACACGGTATGGTTATATAACTCCCGGATTTAATCTTAGCTCTAACAACTCTCTCGGCGCATCTAACCTCTGCTTCATATTTGGTTAGCCAATCCAATCCCAGAATAAGATCGAATTCATCAAAATTCATAACGACAGAGATAATAGGGAATTTATAGCAAGAAAAAGAGACGGGTACTGCACAAACCCAACTGAGATTGATGGAACCTCCAACTGGATTTCGGACAGTCATTGGCTCTTTGAGCTTCTTCAAATTCAAATCCAACTTCTTGACTGCACTCTTTGCAATAAAGCTTCGTGATGCTCCAGTATCAAACAGTACTTTAACTGGAATGTTCTTGACATTGAGTGTGCCTTCTAAGACATCTTCCCTTTCTCGACTAGCTGAGGGCTCAGAAGTTTCTGCCAATTCATTTACATGTACTGCTTCGGCCTTGTTTAAGAGCGGGCAATCCTTTGCAAGATGACCGGCCTCGCGGCACTGTTTACAATGCCTTTTCCCAACCTTTTCTTCTTTTGCTTTCGATTGGCTCTATATCCATCCTTTATTGGTTTCTTTAAAGATTTACATTTCCTGGACAAATGCCCCCTCTGATTGCAGTTCTTGCATATGGCAGTCGTACCAGGTTCTTTTTCAGATCTAGCCCTTTTTCTCTTGGCACTGGGCTTCTTACTGGCTTCAGGAATATCAGCTTCCGAATTTTCTTTGTCACTAGAACAGACTTCTTCTTCGTCGCGTAACATTCCTTTCTTACGGAGATCTTCATACTGATAAGCCATGTATATCATTTCAGAGAAAGGAAGCTTCACATGCCCCAATACTTTATTCTGGTATTTCCTTTGAAGCCCATGAATAAATCTCAACTTTTTCCTCTTTGGATCTTGAATCAGATGAGGAGCAAAGTGAGCAAGTTCGTTGAATTTCTTATGATATTCTGGGATAGTCATATCACCTTGTATTAGATAAGAAAATTCATCACATAATCGCTCAGTTGCTTCAGGAGGAGTAAATCTTTCCAAGAAAATCACTTTGAATCTATCCCAGGTGATATCACCTTCTGGATTATCCTTAACAACAGAATCCCACCAGAACAAAGCTTCGTCTTTAAGTGCCCAGGAGGCCAGTAATCTTTTCTGGTTATCCCTCAGCTTTAATGCTTCGAAGATCTTCTCAGCCGAACGAATCCAAGCTTGTGTTTTCATAATCGCTTCTTCACCCGTAAAGGGTTTTCCACCCAGATTTCTATACTTCATGAATAGAGCTTCTATATCCGGGTCAGTATTACTTCTTCTGTTTCTGGCACTCATTTTCTAGTTCTTCTGCAAATAGCAGATCAAGTGTCAGGTCAACAGAAAAGATATTTTCAAAATATAGAGACAAATACTTCAAATGTAAATGTGTCTATCAAGGTGTAATTTCATTCTGCTTTACTCATACTAGGATATTGCTGATCGTATCTGTATTGAGTTTCCCGTCCTAGAACACTACTGGTTCTATTTCTGACGAGTTCGTTCACATGTTATATTCCAGAACTAAGCTTAACCAAAGCTCTGATACCACGTTGAGACGACCCGAAATCCCGTTCAGACGGAAACAAGGGTTATCTTTGGAATATAACACAGAAACAGATAATAGCAGAACAGAAATAAATAAATACACCGGATATGAACAATAGAATATACTGGATAAAAGTAATCATCAGAGTTACAGTGTACAGGATCTTACTTAGTACAAATACAGTTCAGCTATACATAAATGTCTACAGCGGAAATAAACAAAATATGTACAATAGGAGCTGAACAGCATAAAAAGAAATAAATGATAGAATCCATCTTCAGCTCCAGCTATCCAGAAAGAACCAGCTAAACCTGAATACAAGGCTGCCCGTGTAGAAAAAGGGGCACCCGAGTTTGAAAGTGAAACAAACTACGAGTCAGTCATGGGACTGGTATGAGAAATCTACTCAACACATATATAATTTGGCTAATCACAGGACCACGCCACTTTCGTGGAACGGGTTTACTCCATTGGATTGCCAGTGCTTTAAAACAAATCTTTCTTTTAAACATCGCTATGCTTTTTATAAAAATGAAACCGTTATAAGACTCAGTTCCCATCACACAATGCCACGCAAACCGGAGGATAGAGTTTTTACCTTATAACGGCCAAAATATGCTTGATACGAATAAAACAAAGGCATTTGATATTATTGCTAGTGTCTATATGTTTTGAAAACAATTTCAAATCATAACTATCAATCATAGACGACATGAGCGTCCCATGCCACTTTGTCGCCAAATGTATATATACAATCGAAACCGCACAGTCACGTATTTGGGAATTGGTTTTCCGTCATGAACCAAGGCAAAAGATAGTCCTTACCGAATTCGAGACTGTCTAGCCCGAGCCTCAGGGTCAGAGCGCATCGACCCTTGGATCGTCAGGGCCGGTCCACCGATGTGGATTAAAATGCCTGAACACTGCGTTTCCCCGCCCTTTGGGGCGTAAATGAGCCAACGAATGACTCCATCGGACCCGGATCGTCCGATCAAACCGAGGCGCCTCGCAACAGCAACAACCACATAGGTGAAAATTATATAAATGTCAGGGCTGGTAGGTCACTGACACCACCCTAGCTAGGAAGAAACGCAGGCCCTCCCTGATGTCCTCTCCCGTTTTAGGTTCATACCGGGGTGTGAGGCTCACGAATTCACGTTATACACAAAGCTACGCCACACAGGCGGTGCTTTGATCATCACCACAAGACTTTGCTTTTCAACAGAAGTCCTGATCACTGCATCTTAGCATGCCACACAGGCAATTCATGCCATGCGACTGATGTCCATCGATATACAACCTCTGAGCTCGTGCGTCTCAGAGAAGGGCGTTAAGCAAAAGAATAAATTCTCCGCCGCCAAACAGATGTATATTTAACAGAGATCAATCAACATAGAATAAAATCCAATGTCAGACACACAGTCCATTTACAAGTCCGTTCTAGGTCTGAACGAAACCGGAGGCACTAAATACCTCGCAAACCCTTCGATCACCACGTACGCCTGGACGATCACCACTCATTATCCATATTTCGGGATGCCTCCCAATCAGGACCTCGGTTACCATCCAAACGAGGTGAAGATCTCCGGTCTTCGACCATCATCTTCATCTTCGACTTTCAATCGTCGGTCAATTATTTGAAATGAGAATTAACTCGGACTTCTCAAATAATTCACGTATATTTAGAATTTCAAATCAATTTACTTCAATGGTTAAATTATTCGACAACACCAACTTTGTCCTTTATTGTAATTTTCACACCAAACACATTCAACCATCAAACACAACATAAATCGAGCAAATTCAGCTTATTTCCATTCCATATTGTTTATGATATTTTATAACGATTTATCGCTATTTTTATTTATTTTAAAATAACTAATATTTTCGAAACGACGCTTCGGGCCATAAAGCGGCCGTGGCCCTGTTTTTCTTCAAAATTGATTTACCCATATCTGAAAATCTAACCGTTGGATCTTCACAAAATTTACATCATTATAAAGGTCTTTTCAAAACGAATCCAACGGTTCCAGTTTCGGGAAATTCCGACGGTCGGATCTCCCGGTACTATCATTTGAAGTTTCGATTTCAAATTACGAACTGCAGCGTCGTTATTCGATTAAATATAATTATATTTATATATATATAAATATATAATCGTTTTTGGCGCTGTTTTTCATCAGATTTGAATTAAACATTCCAGACAATCCAACCGTTGGATTTTTACAAGGTTGGTGCCGTTGGAAAGATTATTCCAAGGCGAACCCGACGGTTGAGGTTTCGAGAAAATCCAATGGTCGGATTTCCCGCACTAGTCGTTTGAAATCACGGTTTCAGAATACGAACTGCACGGCTTCGTTTCGTTTTAATTTTATTTATATTTATATATTTATATAAATATAGTTCATTCTATGATTTCCATATCGTTTTCACTTCAAATATTTTTCTAACACCTTAAAATTTTTGGAAAATTTCGCCATAACCTCCCCTGCACCGGGAGCATCGGGAAATCGCAAATAGCTTTCCCGGTCCTTCTAATCTCAAAAAGAAAAAGAAAAAGCCAAGCGGCTAGCCAACAGGCTCATAAAATCATCACCCAAACAAAGCAGTAAATGTGTACCTATTTGTCGGGCACAAAATTTTATTCCTCTTCTCTAGCCCCTTTGCTATAACCTGTTCAATGAATATGCATGTACATATATATACAGTTCTTATCATTTATCATTTTCTATTCAACTTCACATTTGATTTCTATTTGGTTTAAAAACACCATTCATGCTAATGTTACATACATAGGTGCAAATCATTTCATTAGCTAATTAATGAATATTTCATCTCATATATGTTTATTTTGAACAAGTGGCTATTTTTAACACTTCACATTTCAACGATTTATGCATACAATAAAAATGTGATTTTTATTGTAAAACAATTCATTTCAAAACACTAATTTTCTATATAGTTCAAGTTGGTGATAAAAATGGGATTTTTATCATAAAACAATTTCTTTTAAGACGAGATTATTTTACACAGTTCATATAGTCGATAAAAGGTGATTTTTATTATCAAACAATTTATTTCAAAATATGAATACCATTCAACACATGAATTTCTAATCAACGAATGAATATCAATTCAACACATGAATGTTTTCTATACAATGAATAAATATAGTTTAAGCATATGAAAATAATTCAAACACACGAATATTATTCAAAATTTCGGCAGCATAACGGCACGGTAGTTAAACCGGGACCGTCCCTAGTACGGCTCCTCGCTCTACCTTAAAACCTCGCAGTTTTTGACAATGGGGATCATGCATCTAGTTCGCACGCAGGCGGCATGTATATATTTATTTCATTTCCACAAACTAATCCTATGTGGTTTCAACCAAATATTTCTCAACCACAAATGGGTATTTTTCAACCACAATCAACCAATATCAACCACAAACAATCCCAAACAACCATTCGCCATCCATCAATTTTCAACACAATTTCAACCAATAAATATCGTCCATGGTTTGTGGACGAGGGGCGTATATATATATATATATATATATACATATATATATATATATATATATTATATAGCAATTCACTTTTATTTCAACACACATATATATATAGAAAAAGAAATTGAAGAGTGAGAAATTCTCACCTCAATCTGCGCAGGGGGGGGCTTCGGGGGTTGCGCCACTGGCGGTTCGACGTACGAGGGGAGGGGGTGCGGTGATGGGCGGCGGCGGCGTTCGCTTCAGGGGGGGCGGCTGTCGATAGGTTTTTAGGTTTTTTTTCTTTTCGTTTGAAATTAAAACGAACGGGGGGGGGGGGGGGGGCAGAAAGGAAGATAAAGGGGGAAATAAAATTTATTTTTATTATTTAATTTTTCAAAAAAAATTGACTTTTACATACGACCTCGAAACGAGGCCCACCGCCTGCCGTCCATAGCGTTTTACCCCCATCCCGAACACAATGGGATATGTATCGCAAGCTGATTTGATCGTTACAATCAGTTCCCGTTGAATTTACATTTAAATCATTATATTGAATTTTAAACGTACATTTCAATTTACCGGGGTCACATACTAACTAGAAAAATTCCAGAAAAATATTTTCTAGCTTCGTATTGACGATACGGTCCTAACAAAACTAGTTTCGTCGAATTCTGAGACCGTTTGAAAAATGGCCAATTTCCAGTCGATTAAATTCAACAGAAACTGGTCAAACGCGTTTTCTTTTGCCACGCTCTCATATTGATTCGAAAAATTATGAAATTTGGAATCTAGCAATAACTTTACATCACGGATCCAACAAAAGTGGTTTCGTCGAAATCCGAGGTCGTCTGCAAAATGTCCATTTTTAAGGGCCTGAATTCCATAGCGACTATTCAGAGTTTTCAACTGGATATATCTTTTGATTCCCGCTATCAAATTTCGATTGGTCAGATTCATTGGAAAGATATTATCAATTAGATTCCATTATTTTTTGTTTCACTAAAATCCGGATTGTTTTGCACCCGGTATATTCAATTGAAATTTGAAATCGAATTATCGAACTACCGCGCCATTTTCAATTCTATATATAATTATAATTAATTATATTCGTTTTCAAATGTCGATTCAAACTCAGTTTTCATTGCCATCATTTAAAATATTTATTTTAAATATTTAAAATCCATTATTTTAGCCAATTTAAAAATTTTAAACTGGTTCAGATCTTCTGGGTCGTTACACTGAAGGTTAAGTGATTGCCTTGGCTCTGTGGCGTGACTCTGTAGAGATGGGGTTAGTAATACCCTAGATTGAGTTGAGTGTATATTTACGAGTGAACGTATTTGTTATTTGATATAAAAATTGTTTTATACTGTGGAGATTTATTGTTTGGGTAGTTTGTGAATTCTAGTCGATCAGTTTGATCAAGTGTATCGATAGGAGTTTCAAAATACTTGAATACTATAAACCGACACAGTTTGTTTAGAAAGAGGGTAAATGAAATAATTTTACCCAAATTATATTTGGATATAAAAGAATATATATATATATATATATATATATATATATATATATATGACGTATTATAGCATATTTGATGTGTTAGTTGATTTTTATTGAAATGGTTATATAAATAACCGATTTGAGTTCGTATAATATAAAAGCAGATTAATTAAATCTGAAATTAAAGTCAGAATTGAAATTAAGACCCTAGGAAAATTGAAAAGGTGTTTATAAATGGATTGGATCAAATATATGAGAATTTTAAAATCCTGGGAGATTTTAAATTGTGTTAAAAGCTTTGTGAAAGGTATTTTGAAATATATTTCAAAATGGAAATGTTTAAAAATGGTTTTTAAAGTGATATAGTATTGAACTCACTTTGATCACTAGGAAATAACTTTGATGATGCTGGCCACATCATCAGTATTCATTTTCAAGTTGTAAGTGACGGATTACTACCAAAGATTTTGTGTTGAATTGTTTAAAAAAAAAAGAGAAGTTGTTTTGAATCCCGAGAGGGAATAATTTACTTAAGAAAAACAAAACTGTTTAAAATCCCAGAAAGATAGTATGAATAAAAACAAATTAAAGAAATTTGTGGAAGCAAATATGCATTGAATTGAAACCAATTAACTGGAAATTTAATTGGAATATAATATATTAAGTAAAATCAGATTTTGAATTGTGAGATGGAATCTGAAATGATATTGGATTGGTGAGTTAGGAGTTGGAATCAAGGATGGAACTTTGGTTTGAAATGGAATTTGGCTTGGATATGTGAATGATTTGGTTTTGAGAATAAAATTGAAATTTTGTTTGGAAATGCATGTGTATATGTTGAGAGGGTAGCAGATGGAAAGGATATAATGATATGCCCGACAAAAAGGTACACGTTTATTTTTATGGATTTGGTGATTTATGGGTCGATTTGGCAAGCCGCTTGGTTGTTTGATTTTCTTTTGGATTGGAGAAGGCCTAGAGAGGCGAGTTGGGGTTTGAACTATTAATCGGTATAAAGGAGGTGCTGGCGAAATTTTTCGAAAATTTCGGGTGTTAGAAAATTTTCAGGATTTTAGAAAATTTTCGGTAATAATAATTAATTAATATTTTAATCGGAAAAAATTAATTCAGTTAAAGATGAAGTTAAAAGAGTAAACAAATAAATTTGTACTAGTCACTAGGGTTTGTTCTCTACCTTAGCAATTTCGGGGATGAAATTATTTTAAGGGGGGAAAATGTAACAACCCGCATTGTTCATCGATATAATTAATTTATTTAATTATTTAAATAATGGTTTGGTTATTTAAAATTACCAGAATTTAATAATATTGAATATTTAATTAAAATAAATAATATAATAATATATTTAATTTCTGAAATAGTCAGAAATAGTTGAATTCACAAAATTGTGTGAATTGGATCATCTGTGATATTTAATTCAGTTTAGAATTGAATTAGAATAATGAATATATTATTTGAACGGCAGTTTGAACGTATATTTATATTATAATTATAATCGAGCTCGAAATGGCGCAACAGTTCGCTATTTGGCGATTCGAACTTTAAACGAATATACAGAAGCTATTTTAAATCGGATTTCTGTAAAACAAGAAACGCTAGGAGCTAGTGAAGTATATTTTTCTGATGGAAGAGAAAAATCGAGATTTCGTCGTGTAGATTTTGAGTTATGTCCAAATCAAATTTTAGAAAAATCGCTATGGAATTCCTTTATAATTTACATCGATTTATTTATATTTTAAAATGGGTTTTTAAATATAGACCTAATATCGATGTAACATTGGATTTGAAATATCGAGTTATAAATCCCAGTGTAGCAGTATGATATTCTGTTGTGAATACATACGATAATATTTATTTTTAAATATTAAATTTAAATGTTTTTTTATATTTATATATTTAAATGGGCTATTTAAAGGTTTTAAAAATAACCAGTTTTGCAAACGACCTCAGAATTCAAAGAAACTAATTTTGTTGGATCCGCAACATGAAATTATTTTTAGATTTCAGTTTTCATGATTTTTGAAGTCAGTATGTGGTCGTACGGGATTTTAATGTGAAAAACAGATGATAATTTAAATTTAAAAATACCTTGTGTGGGCATACGTAGCCGGAATTCGACGAAACCAGTTTCATTGGGACCGAAATGTCGAACAGTAGCTGCGTGTCCAGTTTCGTGATTTTTGGATATCATATGTTATTACAGGAATTTTAGAGGACAAACGAATATAGCGTTTAGTTAAAAATAAATAAAATAATAAATATTAAAATATTAAAATCATCCTATAAATAATCCTAACATCCTTCTAACCCTAACCCTTACTTTCTATGTTCAATAAAATCTGCGCCGCCACCATCGAAGAAAATCTGCAACAAAAGTCCTCATTCAAAAATCAAAATAAAATCAAAACAAATACTATAAATCAAAAGGGTTGTGTATTCAAACACATACATGTTTGTACTTCGATCTGGTATGCTTAGCCAAGGGTTCGATACCCATTTTTCTGTCCGACGTCGGTTATAGAGCGAACTAGGGCTGGGGATTTAAAGTGTTTTGGTAATCGAATTGAAATTTCGAGTTGAGATTGTTGTTTGTGGTTGGGATGGGGGTTTGTCTATGATGAATTGGTGGGTTTCGGTGATGAGATTGATCGATGGTTTTCAGCGTTGAGCTGCTCGACGTGAGCAGTTTTTGAGGTCAAGTTGGGCAAAAAGGGTATAGGAGAATGGAGATGGTGACGAGAGAGATGGTGGTGGTCTAGGAAGTGAATGACGTTAAGGAATTAGCTCGAGAAGGAGGAGGGAAAACACGGTAATGGTGCTGGAAAAATGGAATAATGGAGATCGAAAATCACCTTTGGGAAGAAGGTTAATACCGTGGGCTTCATTTGGGTAATGGGCCGTTGATCAAAAGTTAAGCCCATTATAAAAAGGAAATTTACTTTATTTTATTTAAAATAGTGTATAACTTATAACTATTATATCTTTTTCATTTGTGAACGAAATTCAGCGAAACAAGATCCGACAGATCGTATGACGGACACTACATGACGGAACTGACTGGAAGTCCATCGGAGCTCGTTACAATTTATAGCAAAATAAATTGTCCATCTGAATCAGGCGACCATTATCGTTATTTAACGATAACCGTCCAATGTGAGTAAATCTCACTAACTCTGCTTAGCTTATATTTTATAACGTATTTTTATAATCTATAAATGATGGTTGTTTGCTGTGTGTTGGTTGTTTGGTTGAACTGCTAGTCAGTTGATTGAAAATATAGATAACGATATAGATATACATCGTTAATCAAATATTGATTCTGTTTAGCAGAATATTTCATAGTGAAATGAAATTGATGTTAATATTATTGTTTAACATCTGTGGATGTAGGGAAACAGGTTGGAGGGACCCAACTGGGTTCCTCAACATTTATTTTACTGTTTTTCATATATCATGTTATATGATGTGATATGAAATCTGTTGTTGATTTTGTATGTTGGGATGATACTGATCATTGTTATATGGTAGGTTAAATACTATAACGAATACTGGAATGTTAAAAAGGAAATTTTCAGTGTTGTATTGAAAATGAAATATTTATAGAATAAAAAGATTTATAAAAAGAAAACTATTTATTTAGAAAATAAATAGATTAAAAAGGGAATACTTATTTGTTAATCAAATAGATATAATTGAAGGGAAATATTTGTAAAACATTTTCAAATAGAATTGAAAAAGAAATATTTGTAAACTATTACGAATAGAATTGGAAAGGGATATTTATTTGTTATTCAAATAGAATAGAATAGAAAGAGGAAATATGGGTAAAACAAATAGAAAAGGGAATAGATTGATTATCAAAGGGATTACTTATAAAATCAATGGATTTTGTATAAAAAGAATATATATATATATATGTAGAATAAATAGAATTATCAGAAAGGGATTTATTTTGTAAATAAATAGATTGTAAAGGAAAATACTTGAAAAGTGACTACAATGGTATATAAGGAGAATTTTACATTTGAAAGGTTTAGACCCTTGCTTCGCACATGGGTATAACATGCTATGGATTTAAAGCAAAGTTTTCAAATAGAATCTATTCTGACCGACAGATTGAGAAGATAAATTTATAAATAATATTTTATAAATTAAATAAGATATTTATCATTGTGTAAATAGAATATATAAGTCGGGACTTATATAGAGAAGTAAAAATCGATTTCAACATCGATATTTGAAACTGAATAAACGTAGAATTAATCAAATGAGTTAATCAGTTAGAGTTAATTAGATAGATTTAATCGAATTAAAACTAATTGTATATTAGTTATTCAATTAGAGTTGATCGAATGTAGTTATTTGAGATAGAGTTAGTCAAACATATTTATTTAGGATGTGTTGCCATTTCGTACGACTGCTAGCGTAATTCGCAGGGCTGCAGATAGCCTATGGTGGTCGGATGTTTCCTGAGGGAATCAGGCGTAACCATTGTGATCGCTGTGATCTAGAGTCAAGCGAATGGAGTTAAATCGAATATTAGCCGTTCGAAATAAAGTCAAAACAAACATAGCTATTCGAATATAAATTAATCGAATATTAGTTATTAAATAGGAGTTAAATAAGTTGAGTTAGATAAGTTGAGTGGAGTTAGATAATTTGAGTTAATCAAGTAAGTTAATCAAGTTGAGTTAGTCGAGTTGAGTTAGCCAAGATGAGTTCATCAAACCGAGTCAATCCAGATGAGTTAATTCAAAGGAGTTGTTCGAAATAGTTTATTCGAGTAAAATTGAAGGAGTAATCGAATATAGTTTATTCGAAAGGGGATTAATCGAATGTAAATCATTTATAGAAAGTTAATTGAATATAAATCATTCGAAGAAAGATTATCGTATATAGTTATTCGAAAAGGAGTTATCGAATAGAGATTATTCGAAAAGAGAATTATACAATGAATTCAATTATATCAAAATTCGGGAAAGTAATATTTACTTGCCGTTTTTAATCAAGGTTTACTTATTATTAGTAAATTAGTGGTTTAGTTTTTTAGTTAAATTAAGGAATAAAAGTTACATTTTGAAGTGGGATATTTAAGAAGAAAGGAATTATAATGCTATAGTTAAAATCAATGTTTTAAAATAAAGAAGGGGATTCATAAATAGGATCCGAGTTACATAAGGAAGTTTGGCAAAGTTTTAAAAGGTGAGCTTTGTCTATTTCGAGGTTGGAAAGGTTATTCAGTTAAGGTCTGAGAGGTAATTATACCCCAACTTGATTGACTTCGTTTTTAACTAAGGGATGGGTAAGATTCGATAGTGAAGATTGATTAAGTGAATTTAGTTAATGAGTTTAGTGGTTTAAATTGGCTTAGTGATGTTTTATTTAAACATCTATTGAATAAATTTTAGAAACATTTCCCAAATATAATCATAGATATTTTCTAATCATAGAAAATGAAATAGAATACTGGAATGACAGTGATACATGAAACAGAGATGGAAATGTTTTCCAATGATTGATGATGTATATTTTCTAAATTTAGAAAATATGAATTTACAAATATATAGAAATGGGGAAATGGATAAATTAAAGATAATTTTATAGAAAGAGATAAATGTGGATTGATGATTGATCGATAGAATTTCCATCTGGAAATAATATCATTTGTTGCACACCTGTTTTTCTTTGATAGTTAAATAACCGACTATCGAAGTTTTTGACCATTTTTTCGTTGTCAATTCAGAGAGACCGGGATCAAATGTATTATCCGAAAACCACTCTGTATGGACATTAGCGTTGCGATCAAATATTGAAGACGGAGTTATGCAAGGGCTATCCTGTTTACAGAATTGTGCCTTCGGTTTGTCCAATCCCAGTACAAACGTGAATGGGCGAATGTCTGATAGAATATATCTGGCAGATCGCGTAAGTTGATCTCTTCAAACGTACTTACGTGTTTTGGCGGAGGAATTCGTTCTTCTTAGCTTTATACCCGTGGTATTTTTGAGGAAATCAATTTGTGATTTGGCTGGTATGACCATGTGGCATTTAAAGTAAATGAATGTATGATCTGTCAAAAGATACGTTATGACCTCAAGCCTCATCAACCGGGAAATGACAAAAATCGGGCAGGCAGCATGGCTAAGTGGGTCGCTCCCATTAGGGTATATATCACCTATCTAGAGAAAATCCATTCCATTATGTTATCTATTATCGATGCTGTCACTTTTCGGGAAACGGTGGGTAGCTCCCAACCGTTGGTGATATACATTCGATACACTCAAGCGAAATGAGTGGTCGGTCATGTGTGGGCCGGGTTGCAAGACGTTCTTGTTGAACCCAGTGTATTCGTCTCTAGAGATACACTACCGACAGGTGGTCCCGTACCTTGACATAGTCGGAATCCAATCTCTAATAAGCGCCCGCGATTTTGATTTGTATACTATATATGTGGAACGTGAGATGCAAGCGTTCTGCTAGATTCTAATTACTTGTGATTAGACATTATTATAATATCAGAGGAGTATTGATTTCCAAAACTGTTTTGGGTTATCGTAAGGTAAAAACCGTCTGTGTTTATGTGTGGATCGGTCTTACGATTATCTTTTCTTTGAAAAGTTAAACCAAATGATTTGAGTTTACTCACACCAGTCCCATGACTGACCCAGAGTTTATTTTGTTTTGTTTTTCCCTAAAATCTTGGGTGCCCAAATTTGTAAAAACAGTCAAGCAGTTCAGGTCATTACAGATATACTTGGAGGAGAATGAAGCAGGAGGCTTCAGGATTATATAGTTATTGTTATTTCCGCTATGTGTAAATGTTGTATCCTAATAATGTTATAGTGTAGATACACTGTTTTATTGCAAAGTTATGTTATATACTATATTATACTCGTTCCGTTGTGAGATTCGTATTACTTGATTTTGTTCTGTGGTGATCTTCTTCTTCTTCTATTCTAATTTTCTATCTTATCTCTTCTCACCCTCTAATTTCTTTCTATTAATGATCAGGAGTTTCCGATGTCTGAATAGTCAACATGGTAGTTTTGTGTTGATTTTCGGAGTCGAAAAACCTAGTTTGTTACAGGAAATCACAACATTTCACCTTTTGCCATTTTGTACACTCGCTTATCGTCGAACCCTAAATCGTAGCTACAATAAATCGCGGCCTCCTCTACTTTGACATCATCAACCTCTCACCCATAATACATGCGGGAAAAGCCATCGCGTAACCCCAATTATCCACCAGTAAACCGAACTCCAGTTCGCACTAAAATTGATGTCGGCCTCGTCTGAAAGCTTTACACCAACCCACGATGTCGATAACTTCCTCCAGAACTCTTCCCGTTGACCAAATGACTAGCGTCGGTCTTCAGACGAGATGGCTAATCCCTATCTCACCTTCTTCCTGATTTCGACATGCCTCCCACTATCGAGCTTCATGGTTTTTCCGATCTTAAATCGCGATTTAAAACTTCGAACTAAAAATGGATTTCCACAACGAACTCTGGCGTTCGATTTGAAGAGGAATGAGGTGTGTTTTAATTTGATTTTTATGAGAGGAACAGGGGCCATTTCACTTATGATTTCTAAAGTTTTCGATTTGTTGTTGGACAAAAAGGAATGGCTTTGGTATTTTAAAAATAGGAGGAATAAATTTACAGAAGAAAGAAATGAGGGAGGGATCTTGTGTGCTATTTTATACAGGAAGATACTTGGTCCTTAAGGAAACTTAGTCAAAGTAGGGTACACCAATTTAATTACGATTTGATTTTATTTAATTTGATTTGAAATTGATCTTATCCATTAAATATTAAAATAATATATTTCGGGGTCCTGAACTACAATCCAAACACAACAACTGACGCCTCTAGGATTTAACCGCTATTCTGAACGCACTGGAACATGATTCGAAGCTCAATTTAATCGTATGGAGAGGACGTTAATTTAAATCGATATAAATTAAATTCATAATAATTAATTCTCCAATAATAAATTAATATTATCGTTTATATTCAAAATAGAATTTTGAATAACCATTTGAATTAATTTGACTTCGTTTTAAATTTTGAATTGAATTATTTCAGTTCTCATATTTCGACAATTATATATATATATATATATATATTCAAAATAAACTATATTTGATAATTAAATCGATAACGCAATATAAAAATTTATTTATATTATCAATTCAATATTTAAAACCATATTAAATATTTAAAATAAATTGTTCAAAAATCCGGGTCGTTACAATATTTTTAGTGCCTATTGAAGTTATTTTACTTGAACTATGATTTAATCCTGACTCGAGTGTTTTATGTTTTGCATGGAACGCTTATGTTAGATACGAGTGTTGTAGATTTTAGAATTTTTCGGTTCGCTAAGCTGGAGAGGAACGAGAAGACGCAAGACGCTTATGCGCGCGCTCGTCAAAAGTGCAAAGTTTTATTTTATAATCATGTATTGTATTTATAAAAAATTTCCTCCATACAAATAAATTCTGTTTTTGTAAAATTTTGATATTATTTTCGTATAAAATTTATTCCGCGGCAATATTTGTATTGTGTGATTCTGTGTAATTTCCATTTAAACCCCGTAAGCTAAATAACTACCTGCAGTTTTGAACTTTCTGAGTTGGTTTAAATACCGACTTGGAGCGATCAAAAAGGCAGGTCGTTACAAAAGACGAATATATAGAGCAACCACCTCTTTTCAAAGACGACAAATTACCAAATAATCTATATAAGTTAAAGAAAGTATTATATGGATTAAAACAGGCTCCTAGGGCTTGGTATGATAGATTAAGAAATTACTTATTACAATCTAAATTTGGAATAGAAAAAATAGATAACACTTTGTTTATTAAAAGAAATAAAAGATTTACAATT
Source organism: Allium sativum (assembly GCA_030737875.1). Classification (NCBI taxonomy): domain Eukaryota; kingdom Viridiplantae; phylum Streptophyta; class Magnoliopsida; order Asparagales; family Amaryllidaceae; genus Allium; species Allium sativum. The sequence goes on along the minus strand of CM060913.1, from coordinate 468,081,923 downwards.
AGTGCAAATATATGTTGACAATATAATCTTCGGATCGACGAATAATATGATGAATAAAGAAGTTTCAGATATAATGACCCAAGAATTTGAGATGAGTCATTTGGGAGAACTAACATTCTCCTTAGGCTTACAAATTCGTCGATTAAAGAATGGAATATTTATTAATCAAGAAACATACGCAGGAGATTTAATTAATAAATATAATTTAATAACAACTAATGGGATACCAACACAAATGGCAACTAATATATCCTTAAGTAAAGATGATTCATCAAAAGACATTGATCAAAAATCATATAGAGGTATGATAGGATCATTATTATATGTAACCACTAGTAGACTAGATATAATGCATAGTGTATGTTTCTGTGCAAGATATCAACGAAAACTAAGGAAACACATTTAAAAGTGGTAAAACGTATACTAAGATATGTAAAACATACATCAGACTTTATATTATTTTATCCTAAGAATGATTCATTTGGTTTAATCTCTTATTGTGATGCTGATTATGCGGGATGTAAATTTGATCGTAAAAGCACTAGTGGAACATGTCATTTCTTGGGACATTTATTAGTCTCGTGGTTTAATAAAAAGCAAAACAAGGTATCTTTGCTAACAACTGAAGCAGAATACATCTTTGCTGCTTTGGCTTATTCACTAGTACTATATATGCAACAAACTCTAAATGATTTTGGATTAAAAATAAATAAATCACTAATATACTACGATAATATGAGCACTATAAATATATCTCATCACCCAAGAACTAAACATATTGATACACGACATCATTTTCTAAGAGATAACGTAAGTAAAAAGAAAATTTCACTCGAATTTATAGAAATAGATAAACAAATAGCAGATATATTAACAAAACCATTAAACAAAGCAACATTTACTAAATTTAGAAGAGAATTAGGTATTTGTTCATTAAGTGAATTATAATAATTAAATATATTAATATATATAAGAATAACGATAAAAATCAGAAAATTAAAATTAAAATTGTATGTAAGTCGACCTACGTATATACCTATGTCTACATATAACTTCCAGATTTCAAAAATTAATTTCCACCAAAAATTAGTTACAATAACCATTTAAACTCTCCAGTTCGAATTTTCTTCTTCACTCTCTTATTTCACTTATGTAAAAACTCAAAACCAAAATAAATCATGGCCTCCACTAATTATAATGATCAAATTAACCTCGAATCATCCGCTGGACCATCAGAAGGTCCATTTCAACACTCTACCCTCTCTCGTGTGATCAAACTAGAAGAGAAAATGGAATACGTTCTTCAAATGCTCGCTGAGATTCAAGTACGGATGAATCAGGAGCAAATAAGGAAAGGTGATGCGGAATCTCCATAAGTTTGTAATGGATAATCAAGCGAATGCAATCATCATCGAAGATGATAATCCAGCGATGGAAGAAGAAGTATAAGAGGAAGAAGAGGAAGAGATGATGGAAGAGGAGGAACCGGAACAAGCACATCAAGAAAACACGAAGGAGGATGATCAGGTCAAATGCGTTGGGGAAGTTTCTTTCGATCGAGAATAGAACAAAGTTAACCAAAATAGGGAATTTTTTCTCTATTACCCCAATTGCCCAATTCATAAGTCCCTTATAGTAAAGAATCATTAGGAGTTATATTTCTTTTATTCATTTATGCGGTATAAAAAGCATGTAGTCTTTCGTGTTATCGTTTAAACTTTGTAATTTGCATTGGTGTAAATCGTTTGTATTAAAAATTATTTAATTTAATGCTTGTTTTATCTTTCATAAGCATTTAAATAGTTTGTTATATATGCATGAATGTAGGAGGAGTCATATACATTAAGCACATTGTTATAGAATCAAATATTAAATAATATATAAAGATATGACAGATATAGAATTTAGGGGGAAATTGTTTAGAATTTCTTTTTGATAATGACAAAGGGGGAGAAATTATAAAATAGGGATTAGTTTAAGGGAGGGAATATAGAATTCATGATGACAAGGGGAGTATTAGAAGGATTAGGATCAACAGGTATGAATATTTTATAAACTAAGGTTGTCATCATTAAAAGGGGGAGATTGTTGGAGAATGGAGTTTTGATGACAACAACCTTATCTCAATTATCATTGATTGTAAAATATATATACTGACATCGCTATCTAGAATATATATATACATATATGCAAGATTTGTATACAGGACTTAAATACCGAAGACTGTATAGTTTTAGAGTTTCGAGAGATTTAGAATTCAGAGAAGATTCAAGACTCATGAGTAATCAAGATTTCAAGGGTTCAAGACTAATATGTAATAGAGTCTAGTTTATATGTAAGACTCTGAATAGCACTCCAAGTTCAAATTCAATTTCTGTTTTTCAATTCTAATTTTCAAAATTCAAATTCTAATTTCAAATAGTTTTATATCTTGCTTTTGATTTCAAATATTAGTTTTAAAGTTTATTTAAGTTTATATATAATTATATACTTGTATAGTTTTATATTTATATAGTTTTAAGATTTATAATTATATAAATATGTTTATATAATGTATAATTATGTTTTCATATGATTTTATACTTTAGAATACTCATTTATATCACAAAATTTTAATTTAAGAATTTCCAGAAATATATATATATATATACATATATATATAGTTAAACACTTGAAAGTAGTTTAAAAAATATTTTACACATATATATGTTAACATACAATTGTCATTTTTTCAATTTTTAATGGAAGTGTCTTTTTACTATTTGTAGTGTTCCAGAAGCGTTGCAACCTTTCAGATCTTATAAACAGGGGTTGAATTAATTTGTTAACTATTCTTCTTCCCCATCTTCACCCCTCTACACCCCACCATTAATATTTCTTATTTATTGATTTCTACGCTTCTACTTTGCCGATTTCTACTCTAATTATATAAAACTTCTTCCTTTGTCACTCTCTACTCATTACTTTCTGAATTGAAGTTCTATTGAAGAGTTATAGGGCAATTGTAATCTTTTAGGAAGTGTTTTGGAAAGGTTGTGTTCCTTCTAGCCCTAAAATCAAGGAAAGGCAGCAGTGTTAACATTGTAGCCGTGAAATCAAGGGTGTTTGGAGCGGTGTTAACCTTGTAGCCGTGAAATCAAGAGGATTGTACTTGGATAAGTAATATCAATAAAATTCTACACAATCCAGCATTGCGTGGGGATGGATGTAGGAGTAATCCGAACCAGTACAAAATCCGGTGTGTTCTTTACTTTTCTACATTTTATATTTATCTGTTTCTATGTTTGTGTTAGATTCTGTGTCTGTGATCATCTCTTATGTGTGTGATTCATATAGTAGATCATATAAGTTTCATATTTCCTTAAATTCCTTTAAAGCACTATTCACCTCCCTCTAGTGTTAATCTTGCCTTAAGATCTACATTCTGCAATCCCTAACATCCACTTCCAGTTGAAAGTTTGAAGAAAGAGCGTAGGGTTGATGAGGCCCTGGATGTTGTCGCCGATATGAATAAGGTTGTTAGGGGTGATGGCAATGAATGCTTAGAAGAGCATTGTCTATGAGATTTAAATATAAGGTCGGTCTTTTTTTTACTAGAACTAGTTATTATTGATTTTCACATTTTTCAACATGTGGGCATGAAATTTTATTGAGGAAATACTAGTCATAGACAAATTGGTTGAATGTAAACCCTCCCTCCACATGAGAAAAGAGAGCATCTCCAAAGGGAGTGAGACAATGACGCATTGCTCTATGCGATGCCAGAATTAAAAACAAAATATATGGTCCATTCATTTTTTTCCAATATGTCTCTAATGAAATTTATTTGGTGAAGTACTAATTATATAATCATATTCTAGTTAAAGATTATGGTTGATATTACACGTAGCCGTGAATTCAGAGATGTGCACAATTCAAGAGGTCATTGGTACAACTTTGGGTTGACACAAAGGCTTCATTTCGCTATAGTAGTATGTGCATTTTTAGTTTTATGGTTTTGTGTTGTATTATATTTTGGAATCGTCACTACAATATGCATTTAGATTATGTGAATGGATTACATTTACATTAATATAATAGAACTTGAAATGTAACTTTAACTAGGCTTTTGAAATGTTTGTTAGAATTTAGTGAATCTGATTTTATCTTGTCAGTGTCCATTGGAAACGTATGTTTTCTTATTTCTTGATAAATATGCTTTTATTATTATATTATTAAATGTAGATGATGGTAGGCAAACGGTTTTTAAAATTTTGCAATGGGCATGTAGTGTTGCAAATAATCAAATTGCAACTGGCAAAAATAGTTGTAGTATCTCGTTTTTCCAATGCCTATTTCAGGTTTGCAACTAAAATTTGTTGTTGCTAAAGGATCTTTTGCAACAACAAAAGATAGCTTCAAAAAAGCATATTATTGCAACTGGCAATAACAGTAGCCAAAAACGCCGATCTATTATAACTCCGGCTATATAGAGGGGCATAGGTCTATTGCAATTGGCCTACTGCAAAAAAAACTGCCAGTTGTGAAAAGTGTTTTTTGTTGCAGTGTGAAGTAGGCATTTTAGTGAAACTGGGAAAGAAAAAGAATGTAGAAGCAGGTCTCGGTTTTCCGGTATACCACGATAATTTCTGACAACCACTCAACTCACGGCTATATTTATCTTGTTTTTAGATGGATTTTGATGATTCGCATATTTTGTCTACAAAGTTACCACGGAAAGGAATATCCACCAGAAGAAGTAGAAAACATACCAATAGTCATTGACGACCATCAAAAACGACCATCATTATGGACTGTTGTTCTAATAGTGCAGATAAATAAACAATAAACATACATTTGAGAAATGGTTGTAATATTGTCTTAAAATCAGTCGAGATGCATAAAAACATTATTTTTTGGATTTGAAAAGCTAATAGAAACTAAAATAAAAATTAAATTTTATAAATGCAATAAAAGACTAAGCATAAATTGGATAATGAAAAATATGAAACAAGATAATTGCGTTAGATTAACATTAAACATGCATATTAAATTCAAGAAAAATTATACAAGCAATATAATTTTCTACTTAGAATTAGGATACTATAGCCGTCTTCACAATGGCAAGCTGAACCAAGCTTAATGTTACCAAACTATTTTATATAAAATTTGAAAAGTAATATATTACATTAAAAACATATGCCTAGGTTTTAAAAATACTTTTAAATATTAACCACATCAAATATTAAGTTATTTGTTTAGCAATGTTGAGAAATGTCATGTCTAGTTAAATTTTTTTTATCAAAACAATTCAACATTTACTCTCAAATTATGTAATTTTAGGGTGCTATATAATCAATGTATGTGTAGATTATCTAACCTACATTGTTATTGTGGTTTAATGCGAAGGATAAGACTCATGTATATTGCAAGCAAGAAAGTTAATGTAAATATTGTTAATAGACAAATAAACAAGTAAACATAGCTTTTGAGAAATGATTGTAGACGGATATGTATGTATTGTCCTGAAATTTTCCAACATGCATGACACATTTATATTTTCTACATCTATAAAGCAAATATTCAAAAATCCAAATAATGTTCATAAATGAAATAAAAGATTAAATGTAAATTGAATAGAGAAAAGTAAAAAACAACATATAATCATTATGTTATTAACTTAAATTCACGAAATCAAAACTATTGAAAAGAAATTAGGATTTTGTTGAGAATCTATAGTCAGTGCCAGCCATACGGTGTAGGGTGGCTTAAACAGAGCTCAGCCAAAAAAATGGAAACAAAAAAAAAATCAGTGAAACAACATTTGGTAGGATATGAACTCTGACTGAAGATGTTCAGCCTGCTAATCATCAATACCATTAGACTACAAAGAACTTTATTAATTAATTTCTCCTTATCACAAAATATAAACGAATTTTAAATAGTACACTTACCTCATGTTGTCCCTTCGGTCACCTCCGCCAGAGTTGCACTAGGCGACTTTCTTGGCAACCTCCCCCTTGGGTCGGGCCTATCTATAATATATGGGATAGAGTTTGTTGAAATTTTAGAAGTTGTAGGAGAAGGATTCAAGGCTCATTTGAGAAAAATAAATGAATTATGAAATCATTTAGAGCAAAACAATCAAAGGCTTGTAAATTTACTAAACAAGTCACAAAGCATTCATGTGTGGCTTGTTCACTTTATCGTGGCTAGTTTGGATTGGTCTGGTGGCTGATTCTCTGAACAGGGGTTAGTAGTTATAACGGAGAAATCTTTGCCATTATAAACAATTTTATGTTTATAACGGTAAAGTTTTTGCTGTTTTAAGTTTATATCACAAAGACTTTGTCATTATAAACTTTTTGTGCTAAAAACATAATACATATGTTTATAATAGGGAAGACTTCACCCTTATAAACAAAAAAGAAAAAAACGGTCCATGGCTAGTTCAACATTTTGGTTGTGCAGTTCGTTCGTTCAGCTAAAAACATAAGAGAGAATGAAGTGAACAAGCCACATTGTTGATAATGGTTGTAACAACCTGAATTTTGGAACCAATCTAAAATTTATATTTAATTGATTTTAATGAAAATTAAATATTTTATACAATTAATTTTGAGAAATAACGATTTATTTATTTTTAATTCGAAGTTAGAAGGTATAAATTGGAAATTTTATTAAAACGAACTTGAAATGGCGCGGTAGTTTGAAAATTTGGTTTTGAACTTTAAATGAATATACGTAATTCATAGTAAGTCGGATTTCAGTATAACAAGAAACTTTAGAATCTATTTAATAATATCTTTCTAACGAATGTGAAAAATTTAGATTTCACTTTATAAATTGTAAGTTATATCCAGTTAAAATTTAAAATGGAACCTATGGAATATATATATATATATTAATACTATATAAAGCCCTTGAAAATAGTCATTTTGCAAACGGCCTCCGTTTTCGGCAAAACCACTTTTATTGGATTTGGAATGTCAAATTATTGTCAGATTAAAAATTTCAAGTCAATTGGAATTAATATGTAAGCGTGATAAATTTAAATGCGTATTGAAATTTAGTTTTAATTTAATAAGCTAGTTAAAGGGCCATTTTTCAAACGGCCTCCAAATTTGAAAAAATTAGTTTTGTTAGGACCGTATCATCAAAACTTAGCTAGATTTCAAATTTCATAATTTTTAGAGTCAGTATGTGGCCCCGATAAATTAAAATGTACATTGAAATTCAGTATTGAATGTTATATTAATTTATATTTTAATTTTGACGAAAACTAATCGAAACGGTCGAATGGGCTTATGAAACATATCCCATTATTTCCGAAATGAGGGTATTCAGCTAGGGGAGATAGTCCTTGGGCTTCATTTGGAGTTCGGAGGGTTAAACATTAACAATAATTAAACTCAAAATAAAATAATAATATTTCTATGGTATAAATACCATCTCTCAAGCCTTAACCCTAACTACTCAGAATAGGCCGTCACCATATTCGAATGGAAGGCCAAAAATTTCCAATTTTAATTCATTAATCATGTTTAATCCATTTTGTAATCCAAGAAACTCATAAAACGAATTCTGAAGAGATTTCTACGATCTTTAATTCCATATGAAGATGATCAGATCTCATGGAGTGTGGTCCTCAATCTTAGAGCATGAACCAGCTACGAACGATGGGGATTCCGAGAGCATAGGAGGATATGAGTTTCGAGATAATCCCAGCGACGGAGGAACAGGCGTTGGCGGTTGATGTGGCACTAGCTGATCGACCTCCAACGTGGCGGTTTGGAGATTATGGCGAACCCTAGCGGTTGATGAAATGGGTTTGTCGGGTCTGTAGGCTCCAGAAAGAAGAAAGATGAAAGGGTAGCGGTATTAAGGAAAAGTTAAGGAATTTAATTTGTAATTATATAAGTAATTATATATAATTAGCTTATTAATGTAATTAAATATTTGAACCTCTATAACTTGTTCAAACAGCGATGAAATTGAGCGAAACGAAGTTCGTTGAAACTGTGATGACGATATCTACAACATGGAACTGACCAGAATGGAAATGAAGCAAGTTAATTTTTGAGCTAAATTAAACGTCCGTTTAATCTAGTTTAAAAATAAATTCTCAATTAAAGACTGACGGAGTGGAAACCAATTGTGAGAACTCTCTCACTCAAATTATTTTTACAGTTATTATATCTGTGACTGAATGTATATTAAATTTTTGTGATTGCAATATTTGTTTGGTGATTGATGGTTGTTTACAGTTTTAATGTTATCATTACTAAACTATGAAAAAATGTGTTGTTAAAAATAATAGATAAGTTCACATGGATTATGATGTAAACCCCACACGGGTATTAGGATGATAATTTTACACATCGCCCAAGTATATGAATAATAATATTTGTTTGATGGTCGAAAACCCCACACTGGTCTGAGGATGATAATTAGTTCACATCTCCCTTGGATTTAATTATATGTCAACTAATTAATTGATAGACTATTATAAGCGTTATTTAAATTTAATGCTTATACAGTTGTAAATTGCACTTTGGATGTGAATGGAATGTTTAATAGTTGTTTATCACTATTTTTGAATACATGCGATGCGTGGAATCCATATAAATTAAATTATATGGTAATTGATTGAGTCTGATTCCAATTCAGAAATAATGAATATTTTTAATAATAATATTCAGAGAAGAATCAAAATATGATTTTGATGTTCGATTTTGGATGGACACGAAATTATTGAAATATTCATAACTGAAATGAATATGAAGCTGAATTAAGTAAATGTACGCCGTTTTAACTTGAACAGATTTTTATGTCAATTTTATTCATTTTATAGTGAATATCGAAAAGATTTGATTTCAAAATCTGATATGTTGAAAATATTATCATTTTTGATAATATAATAATAATAAAAATTTCAATTTTGATATAAAATTGAAATGGAAGTTGGAATCGTTTTTTAAAACAAATTTTAAACGATTTATAATATACATTTTAAATGGAAATCGACGAAATATATTTGTATACATTTAAATGGCCTAAATAGAACGTATTGCGTAATAACCATTCGCGAATTTCGACCACGGATTTTGAATAAACGTAACAGGAGATCCGGCCATTTGTCTCCTAAAACCGAAATCGTTGGGTTCATATCGAAAAGTGCTTTCGAATGATAATAAGAGATTTGAAACCTAACAGTTAGATTTCAAGATATGTCCAAATAAGTTTTGGAAAAGGTCGCTATAGATGTAGTACGGTGGCCAATATTGGAAACTGACTGTAAGGGCCTCAATAAAATTATTTAAAATGTGAATAAATCATGTGAAATCATAATAGATGATTTGAAATTATTTTGGACGGAAAATTCCATGTTTGTAAAGATAAAAGATATTTTTATCAGAATAAGTTGTTTGTGAACTTAAGTAAAGAACTGAAAGGATTTGAATTGGTTCTTATATAACCAGAATTTTCCAACGTATGAATTGCATTGAGTTTGAATAAAAATAATCTTCAGAATATTTTGATATTGGATTCCGTGATTATATGGATATTGTTGAGGAATTTGAAAGATATATATATCGTTATTCCCAAAACGATATCTGTTAGTTCCAGAATTATATATTGAATATAAGCCGATATGATTTCTATTCAGAGCCTTGTATTTAATACAAATTAGATTTAGGGTTTGTCATGAATGGTGTCTTCAATAACACTGTTCTTAAACCCAGTTGAGAATAAAATAAATATTTTAATTAAGATTTAGAGATATTTACCAATTAATTAATTTAATTGGAATTGAAATGAAAGTTGATTTTTGGTTTATCGTAAGCAATGTTTTAAATCATACTTGTTCTTTAACCCAACCAATAGGGAAGTTATGATTCAGAATTTATAATCTTTTAATTAAGATTAATGGAACCTTCCAAAGTAAAGTTTTCCGGTTTAATATATTAAATTGGAATTGAATGGAATTCGATTTAGTAACCGAGATGAACTTCTGTAAAGGAAGACCGTTACTATTTATGGAATTTAAAAGGCCTTGCCGCTATTCCACTTATAGTATTAGTTTGATACGGAAATTTATATTGATTATATACTGTTGTGATTTCCGTGAAGACTCCATTTTGATGGAAGATGATTTTGGGTTTATCGTGAATTTTGTTTTAAATGACATTGGTTCTTTAACCCAGTTAACAGTAGGATTAATTTCCTAAAGTTGAATAATCATTAAGTAATGATTTTTGAAGATTAACTAAGTAGAGTTTTAGTGAATCTTTAATTAGATTTAAATACGAATGAGGTAATTAAATTTACCGAATTCAAGAAATGTTCGATATTGGAGTATCACCAGTTTTTCTCCATGCAATGGTTAAATCTTTAATTAGATTTGAAAGTTAAATGGTAATTAAATTTACCGATAACGCAATGGGTGTTAGATATGGAATACTAATAATTTTGCTCCAGGGATGAATAAGTTGGGATTGGGATAATAAAATAAATGAGTACTTCAGTAAATCTCAAAAATCCTGATTAGTTTGATAAACCTTAATTTGGTTTAAATTGTGAAAAGAATATTTAAAAAATATATTCTAGATTGGAATGAGGCGTATGATGTGTTTTTATAGCACTTGATTATAGGACACACGAGTTATTCGGAAAGGCCGGGTTTAACCCACTCTAAACAACTGATACGACGATTAAAAGTCAAAGAAGACGGTGGTTGAAGACCAGAGATCTTCACATCGTTTAGATGATTACTGATGTCTTGATTGGAATGTACACCCAAGACAAGATAATAAGTGGTTATCGTCCAGACGTACTTGGAGATCGTCCGGATATGTGAGGGCCTCTCTCCTGTATTGGATCCACGGGATGAGGAATAAGGTGCCTCCGGTTTAATTCAGACCCAGAATGGACTTCAAAATGGATTGTATGTCTGACGTTGTACTCCGCGCTGTATTCGTTGATCTCTGCTAAATATATACATCTGTTTGGTGGGGGAGAATTTATTCACTTTCTTAACACCCTTCTCTAAGACGTACGTGCTTAGAGGTTATATATTTATGGAAATCAGTTGTATAGTATGGAATGATAATGTGGCATGTTGAGTTGCATTGATCAAGGCTTTTGTTGAAAAGCAGGGCTTTGTGGTTGATGATCAAAGCATGGCTTTAAGTAGTGTAGCTTTATGTAGCATTAATTCGCGAGCTTCACACCCTGGTATGAACCAAAAATGGGATGAGGAACGTATGGAAATGGACATACGTTAGTTTCTAGCTATAGGTGATGTCATGGTATGGAGCCCAGACATTTATTTATGTGGATGTTGTATATTAATTGATGGAAGGCGAGGTACCTCGGATTTGATATCAGGATCGACTAAAAGGTCCTAGATGATTGACTTGACTGACCATTTTAGAGGTTCGATAGAACTAGCTAATGTATAGTTTATGGTATAACTAATCAGCGACGGCTGACCGACCATGCGGCTAACCTAGGGCTCACCAGAGTCTAAGTCCCGAGGCATTGCTAGTGTATCTCGAATATGTGAGGACGATTACTTGCCTTGGTACATAGAGGAAACCCAATTTCCAATATGCGATTTTACAGTTTTAGTTGTAAACCTATATGGCGACATAATATAATGGTACCTATGCCTCCTACGATTGATACATTTATATTTGAAGTTGATTTCATCACGTATAATAATAATAAAAGATAAATTTCACGTATCAAGCATATCTGGCCATTATAAGGTAAAACTCTATCCTATGGTTTGTGTTGCATTGTGTGATGGGACCTAAATCTTATAATGGCTTCATTTTTTCTTTTAGCATTGCGTTGTTTGTTTTATGGTATTCTTGGGAGAAAACTTGTTCCGTGTCATATGGCATAGTCCCTTGATTTACCCAACATTAAAATAAAGTTGATAACTGTTTTAGTTCTCACACCAGTCCCATAACTGACTCAGAGTTTATTGTTTCAACCTAAACTCTAGGTGCCCATATTTTCCACACGGGAAGCTAGTAGTTTGATTTTGCAGATATTTATTTTCACATGATCCTGGATTACGGCTGGAGCTATATTCGGAATTTTTTGTATCTGTGTATCTCTTTCAGTTGTGGTAGTTGATGATTTCCACAGCATATAATATTTATGTATTATATTTCCGCTGCTGAATTCGATCTGGAAGAGCGCCAACCAATTAATATATTGCTGATAGAAGATCTTAAGAAGACAGGATTGGCACTTGACCTAAGAAGCTTTGAGACCCAGTATATTAATTGTTCGGAATTACTCCGCTCACTCAGTCTATAACCAACTACATCTCTCTCATTCACTAAGTTACTTACGGGATATCAAAATTCTTGAACCTGCGCTCAAGCTCTCCATTCAATAAGAGAGGGTTGTCTCTTATATATATAAAAAGAATTGGAACTTTACTAAAAAGAAAAAATGCGGAAATAAAAGACGTCAACGCTATCTTGCTTAGGCTGTATAGTTCGCTAGCAATTCGACTATTATATAAGATATTGTTGAAGATGATTCGATTTTCTCTTTTTATTGATAGATTTCACTCAAACAGTTGATTGCCCTCTTTTGAGTTCATAGGAAATTTAGTAATTTATAAATCTCTGATATTTTCTGCTGTACATTATTTATTTGAACTCTATTATCTTGTATTTCGATGTAAACTATTGTAATAACAATGGAATGTTCTCATGTTTGTGTTCTGATGAGTCGTATTCTCAAAGAAGTACGCCTACTTTTTCGGTATAGGTCGGCCGGGAAGTCTGGGTCGCTACAATGGTCATTAAATTAAAAAAATATTTGAAAGAAAATGAAGACTCTGGAAATTACCTAGAATACACAAGTAATATTTGGCAACACTACGAACGGGTTAAACACAAAATACAAAGCATCAATGTAAACTAGACCGAAGGCCCAATAATGAATAACGGTCACAATAGACAAGACACTTATATATATTGTTACTTTTACATTATTCTAGCCATCCTCTTGTAATTTTAGGTACTTGTAAACCTATTCTCAAAATAACAATAAATTTACTTCTACATCAAATCTTTCATGGTATCAGAGCCAAAGAAAAACTGCAAATGCTCATACTAATCAAAGAAAGTAAATTGCAGCAAACCCAACAAAGAAATTTCATCATTTGGGTTTCTCCTTCCATCAAAATTACGCCTATCATCTGAGAGTTTCTAATGATCATCGAGTCCAGTGCCACGCCATGCAATTAAGTACTGGCTGCATCTAAAACTCGCTGAATCATCCACACAGCAAAATGAAGACCTAAGAAAGCAAATTTTGAGAGACACAAAACCAAGGAATTCAAATTAGAAGTTGCCATACCAGGGACAATCATCAGGGTCAACCTCATCGTCTGATAGTCCTCTAAATGAAAACTTCTAGCTGAATCATCACCTGATTTGGCGCCTTGATTTATGTTAAGATCTTTTGTTTACTATTTTAATTATACATCTATTTCAATCCCAAGTATAATGAAATCATGGAAGATGCCTCTCATGCATCTACTTTTGCATCATCACAAAGTCAGCTAACCATTGTTACTTCTATAGCCGATCAACTCATAAAGACAGTCATCAGCCCTCAAAGTTAACTAATCACCGTCAAACTTGACGAAACCAACTATTTGCTATGGAAATTTCAAGTTGAAACTGCCATCCATGGCTATGGTCTAGAAGGGCACATCTATGGCACCCTTCCTCTTCCTTCAAGCTTCATCATAGACCAAGAAAATAATGTGATCAACAATGATGAACACCTGAAATACCAAAGATAAGACAAATTGATTGGTGCTTGGTAACTATCATCAATCAATAACAACTTGATTTCACAAATCACTGGTTGTAAAACTGCTAGTGAAATATAGGTAAATATTGAAAGAAATTTCAACTCACAATCATCTTCTAAGATAATGCACTACAAATGTCAGTTGTAAAACACAAGGAAGGACAACAACATAATGAGAAAGTACTTGTCAAAGATAAAATCATTACATGATTAACTTGAAGCTGTAGGCAACAAAGTCCCAGAGTCTAAACAAGTACTGAAAATACTAAATGGACTTAGCAATGAATATGAAGCAGTAGAAGCTGTAATATCATCTCAAAGATTCACTCCATCAATTGATGAAGTGCACTCAATTTTACTACCTCATGTAGCAAGACTAAAAAGCAAGGAACTTTAGGAGACAGACATGATAGTTAACTATACTATTGGATTCAAAGGAAAGGACCAAAAGCCAACTCAGTTTGTTCAAAGGGGAGGATTCAGTAACAAATCAAGAGGAAAGGGCAGAGGTTAATTTAGTAACAGTAATAGATCAAAGTGTCAAATTTATGAGAAAGTTGGGCATACATCCTTCAAGTGCTATTTCAGGTATAATCAGAACTACACGCCCAATCAAAACTCAAACAACCAAAGAGGAAACAATCCCAATGCAAACATGGCACAAGTACGAAAAAACCAGACAAATCAAAACAAATACAAATCATAAAACATAGATGAGATTACCAGAACTGAACATATCAATGATGAAAGCTGGTAGCCAGAAGCAGGGGCAACCAACCACTTAACCAACAATTTGGACAAATTAAATCTTGGATACAAGGAATGTAGAGTTAAGCAACTGGTTAGCATGGGAAACGGTAACTCAATAAACATCACTCACACAGGGAGTAGATGTTTAAACAATAGTAAGCATCTTTTATTAAATAATCTACTGATGGTACCAAAAACAAAGATAAACTTACTAAATGCATCTCAATTTGCTCATGATAATTGTTGGCTCACTTTTTGACCAAGCCACCCAGGATCATTCGTAAGAGGAAAACAGGAAACCACGTTCCCCAAGAATATGAAGGAATGGATCGCACTCCATCGTCTCGTCCACCGTCGGATCGCGTACCATCGTCTCGTCCAATATTGGATCGCGTACCATCGTCTCGCCCCCATCCCATCGGCGAACGACACCTCCGGGCGATCCGATCCAAACTTATATTGTTGACCAGAGCGAACCGATCCGATTCCTTGGTGCACGCCGAACCCTCTGACGCATTCAAGCGCGAGCTGGTCTTCAGCGATCCGAATCGCACGGATCTGGCGACACGTGTCCCTAACCGTCATCTGGACCAATTCTCCCCATCTGCACGATCCGATTTTCAAGCAGATCACGACACCTGTCCACAGCGGCTAATTTGACTGTTTCTTCAACGGTGGCGATGCGATCCGATGCTCTCGGGATTCGTGCCACATGTCCACGATCCGCCTGACAAAATCAGCTATAAATAGACCAGAGCTTGGCATTTTTCGGGATCTTTTTTGGCAATATTGAGTTCTGAATCCGCCATTGTTGTTAAACTGCTGAAATATTGAGAGAAATCATTGTTGTATTAGCTTTTAAAGCATAATCAATAATATATAAAGTGGACGTAGGCTCGTTAACGCCGAACCACTATAAATTCTGAGTGTTATTTTCTTCTTCCTTGTTCTTCATTTCCAATTCTCTGCTGTTCATAACAATTTGGGTGTTAGGTCCAAATTTCGATCTAACATTTTTGGTGCTTTCATTGAGAGACTCAGTCCTAAAGTTTCACTATTCGCTTCTTTGAGGATTCCAGCGATTCGGATATCATGGCTGGAAAAAGATCCAAAGCTTCGCATACCAACGAAACGATTGAGGAGAGTGTGCACGAACTGGGCAACGAAGAAACTCTGGATCGCGGAGCGCAGGGGGCGAACCGATCCGACGAAGACACCACGTTCCGAGTCGATGAGAACGAGACGATCCGTGCCACTGAAGGGGTTGTTACTCGATCCCGAGGTAACACCTCGCAGCCTCCGCTTACCACGACCACGAGTCGATCTCAGGGGGGCGCAGCGAATCGCCCTCCACGAACCGCAGCTATCTGAACTGATGGTCAGACTACAACTCGACCTGGAAAAGAACCTATGACCCACTCCTATCGTCCCGGAACCTCTGCTCGACCCGGTTCGAGCTCTTTGCGCATAAGAGAGAGTGATGATGACCACTATGATCCTGCTGCTCCTGTCACTGAGGGGGATCTCTCTCGTTTCGTCGAAATGTGGGATAGGTTGTTTGATGAGTTGGCTGCCCAAAGGCAGGAGAGTTCCATCCTGCGGCAAAATTTGACGGCTATGGATAGAAGACTTGATGAGCTAGCAAGGCAAAGAGCATCGCCGGTTCGTCCACTCACCCCAGTATATTTGTAATAACCCGCAAAATCTGGGCCAGTTTAAAATTTTTATTTTGGCAATTTTAGCGAATTTTGAATATTTAAAATAGATTATTTTAAATAAAACGACGAGAAATTTATTTTGAATAGAATTCGACGTATATATTATATACGTCGTCGTTAGAATATAAATATTTATAAATAATTATAAATAGGATTGAAAATGGCGCGGTAGTTCGATAATTCGATTTCAAACTTCAATTGGATGTACCGGGTGCAAAACAATCCGGATTTTAGTGAAACCAAAAACATTAGGATCTAATTGATAATATCTTTCTAACGGATGTAAGAAACTGAGATTTCACTTTAAAAATTGAGAGATATGTCCAGTTGAAAATTCTGAATAGTCGCTATGGAATTCAGGCCCTTAAAAATGGACATTTTGCAAATGACCTCGGATTTCGACGAAACCAGTTTTGTTGGATCCGCAGTGTCAAGTTATTGCTAGGTTTTAAATTTCATAATTTTTCGAATCAATATGTGAGCGTGGTAAAGGAAAACGTGTTTTGACCATTTCAGTTGATTTTAATCGACTGGAAATTGGCCATTTTTCCAACGGTCTCAGAATTCGACGAAACTAGTTTTGTTAGGACCGTATCGTCAATACGAAGCTAGAAAATATTTTTCTGGAATTTTTCTAGTTAGTATGTGACCCCGGTAATTTGAAATGTACGTTTAAAATTCAATAGTGATTTAAATATAAATTTAACAGAAACTGATTCAAACAGTCGAATCAGCCTACGATACATATCCCATTGTGCTCGGAATGGGGGTAGAACGCTAGGGACGACAGGCGGTGGACCTCGTTTCGAGGTCGTATGTAAAGGTCAACTATTTGCAAATAAAATAAATAAATAAATAAATAAATAAATAAATAAAAACTCTTCCCTCCTTAAAACACTCAGGCCCCCCCGATTCAACATAAAATAAAATAAAGAAAAAAAAAACAAACGAAGGCGACGGGGGGGAGAGAGCCGCCGCCGCCACCTCGCGCGCCCCCCCCCACAGCCGTCGCCGCTTCCTCCTCTTCCCCCCCTTCTTCCCTTCCTCCAGCCCCCGATCCTCCGCCTCCTTCCTTCTCCTCCCAACTCGCGAAGCCCAAACCCACGACGCAGACCCCCCCCTTCGAGCCGCCAGCCACCGCAGGCCCCACCTCCGACCTCCGAGCGCCCCCTCGCGTCAGAGCCCCCCCTCGCAGTAGCGGCCGCCGGTCTGACCATAGCCCCTGTAAGTCGTTTTTTATTTATTTATTTTTATTTGTCTTACTTTTATTTTGATTTAATAGAAAATTTAAAACTGATTTAATAGAAAATATAAAACTGATTTTTTTTATTTTAGGATTTAAAAACTGATTTTTTTTTTAGAAAAATAAAACTGCATTTTTTAAGAATTTTAAAAACTGTTTTTTTAGAATGTAAAGACAGAATTTTTGAAAAGAGTTTAAAAACTGATTTTTATTTTACTTAAGATCTGAATTTTATCTGTTTTAAAAACTGATTTAAAAAGGAGTTTTAAAATTGATTTTTATTTTAAAAGGTTTGAAAAAAAAAAGGGGTTTAAACTTTAAAATAGAAAAGGTTGGAATTTTAAATGTGAAAAGATCGTATTTTGAAAGGTGAAAAGATAGGATTTTTATTTGGAAAAAGGTATGATCTTTATATTTTTAAAGTGATAAAAATATGATTTTTATATTTTTAAAGTATTAAAAATATAATCTTTACTATATAGCAATATTAAAAATATGATTTTTATATTTTTAAAATATTAAAAATATAATCTTTATAGGATAGAGAATATAAAAATATCATCTTTGTATATGTAGCGAAATAAAAATCTGATTTTTATTTTATATACGTTGAAGTAAAGTGATGATTTTTATAAAGGCGAAAACTTTATTTTTATAAAGGCGAAAACTTTATTTTTATAAAGGCGAAAACTTTATTTTTGAAATGGAATTTTTATCTATATGACACCAAAGTAAAAATTCGATTTTTATATATTGAAAGGCGAAGTAAAAAATCATATTTTTATATATTGAATAGCGAAGTAAAAGTTCGATTTTTACATATGTAGTGGCTACGACAACGAAGCGGTCAAAAAGGGCGAGAACGACGAAGACCTCTACAATAGGAGTGTCGTGAAGTTGGATAGCTATTGGTGAGAACTTCTCACTCTAAACTTCTTTTTCTAGTTATATATATATACTAGGATGTAGACGGTGCTTAGTAGCACCCGACACAATCGTCCACAGACCATGGACTTGTTTGTTTGACTGTTTGGTGATTGATTGCGATATTGGTTTGAATGTGGTTTGTGGTGTGAAAAATCGAATCGATAAATTGGTTAGGATTAGACGTGCGCCGTTATAAGGCGAAGGAGTAAGGCTAGGTTAGACTCTTACTCCAAATTTTGTGGTTTGTATAACAAAAGTGATTTGATTGATGTGTGAATGGCGTGGGCCTTCACTAGACCGGGGATAAGGCTAGGCCTTGTCCCGTTTCTAGTATCGTGTCGTTATGCCACCGAAATTTTCTTAAATATGTTAGAAAAATAAAAATGTCATTTATTGAATAAATGAACTGAAAAGAAAATTCATGTGTTGAATATAGAAATAGTCATGTGTTGACGATGTTCATGTGTTGAAAATATTCGTGTGTTGAGTAAAATATTTTAAATAATAAAAATTACATCTTTATCATATTTAAAATTAGAACTACTCCTCAGTAGGAATCTGATTAAAATCAAACGATAGATACCATAGTTTTATAAAATATTTTACATAACAAAAATAGTGATGTGTTGACAGTACTCATGTGTTGAGATTAGTCGTGTGTTGAAAGAAATATAGATTCATGTGTTGAATGGGATAAATATTCATTTGTTGGATAGAATAAAGGAGTTTTGAAAAATATAAAGTCGTGTTGATTAGAGATGCGTTATTTCGACGTGAACGATATTTATATCGATTTTAAAACGATTTCGAAATGAATTGAATTGAAAACGATTTCGAAATGAATTGAATTGAAAACGATTTCGAAATGAATTGAATTGAAAACGATTTCGAAATGAATTGAATTGAAAACGATTTCGAAATGAATTGAATTGAAAACGATTTCGAAATGAATTGAATTGAAAACGATTTCGAAATGAATTGAATTGAAAACGATTTCGAAATGAATTGAATTGAAAACGATTTCGAAATGAATTGAATTGAAAACGATTTCGAAATGAATTGAATTGAAAACGATTTCGAAATGAATTGAATTGAAAACGATTTCGAAATGAATTGAATTGAAAATGATTTCGAAATGAATTGAAAACGATTTCGAAATGAATTGAATTGAAAACGAATTCAAAGTGAATTGAAATGAATTCAAATTGAATTAAAATTTGAATTGAATAGAAATGAATTTTAAAACGAATTTATAAAGAAAAATTCAATTTTGGCTTTGAATGGAAATAGTGTTGAAATGGTTTTGAAACAAATTTTAAAACTATTTATATAATACGTTTTAAAAGGAAATCGACGAAATATAATATATATATATATATATTATATATTTAATGGCCTGAATAGAACGCGCCGCGCCGCGGCAGTTCGTGAATTTCGACCATTTATTTCAAACGGACATTGCGGGAGATCCGACCGTCGGATTCTCCTAAAACCGGAACCGTTGGTTTCGTATCGAAAAGAGCTTTCCAATGAATATGAGAAATTTGAAATCTAACGGTTGGATTTGGAATTATGTCCAAATCAAATTGGAAAAAGGTCGCTGTAAGTGCAGTTCGATGGCCGTTGTTGGAAATCGACTGTACGGGCCTTGATAAAATTATTAAAAATATCTATAATTTGTGTAAAATTATAATATGTGAATTGGAAAGATTTGGGCTGGAAAATTACACATTTGAAAAGATAAAAATAGATTTTTATCGAAATGAACTAGTTTTGAACTAGAATTGAAATCAATTTATTTTTAAAATAAATAGGTTGAATTTGGAAGTGATTTTAAAAATAATCGATAATTTCCAATACGTGGATTGGAATGGAGTTGAATCGAAATTATCTTCGGGATATTTCGATGTTGGATTTCGTGACTATACAAATATTGTTATGGGGAATTGAAAGATATTTTATATCGTTATTTCCAATACGATATTTGTTGGTTTCAGAATTTGATATTGAATATAAGCCGATATATTTTCTATTCAGAGCCTTGTATTTAATATCAAATGTGATTTGGTTTGTCGTGAATCGTGTTTTTGATGACATTGGTTCTTTAACCCAGTTAAAGGCAGAATATTGATTTTTGAGAAGATTAAAACTAAGTGGAGTTTTAATGAATCTTTAATTAGATTAAAAATGTGAATTGATAAATTAAATTATCAAATTTGAAAGGTGATCGAGAGTGGAGTATCACCAGTTTTGCTCCAAAGCGATAGTTAAATCTTTAATTAGGTTTGAACGTGAAATGGTAATTAATTTTACCGATAACACCGTGGTGTTAGATATGGAGTATCACCAGTTTTGCTCCATGGGATATATAGGTTGGGATTGGGAAATAAAACAAATAATTACTTCGGTGTGGTTCGCTAATCCCGACTAGTTTGAAATGATATCCAAAGGAAGATTATAGGATAAATTTAGAAGAATTTATCTTGGATAAAATTAATGGGAACATTTCCCTAAGAATGTGATTTTGTGAATAAAAGAATATTCTGAATTGGAATGAGGCGTTTGTTGTGTTTGTGTAACATTCGTTTATTATATACGTGGGTTATTCAGAAAGGCCGGGTTTATACCCATTCTGAATAACCGATTCGACGAGATGTCGAAGATGAAGATGGTGGTTGAAGACCGGAAGTCTTCACATCGTTTGGGTGATTACTGATGATCTTGATTGGGCTGTACACCCAAGAAGAGGGAAACAGTCGGTGATCGTCCAGACGTACTTGGAGATCGATGGATATGCGAGGAAAGTGCCTCCGGTTTCGTTCAGACCCAGAACGGAATTGTAAATGGACTGTGTGTCTGACATTGGATTTTAGTCCGTGTGATTGATCTCTATTAAATATATATCTGTTTGGCGGCGGAGAATTTATTCTCTTGCTTAACGCCCTTCTCTGAGACGTACGAGCTCAGGGGTTATATATTGATGGATATCAAACGCATGGAATGAATTGCCTGTGTGGCATGCGTAAGTGGCAATTGATCAAGGCTTCTGTTGAAAAGCAAAGTCTTGTGGTTGATGATCAAAGCACGGCCTGTGTGGCATAGCTTTGTGTATAACGTGGATTCGCGAGCCTCACCCCTCGGTATGAGTCAAAAACGGGAGACGGACCGCTGGGAGAGCACGACGTTTCTTTCTAGCTAGGGTGGTGTCAGTGACCTACCAGCCCTGACATTTATATACTTTTCACCTGTGTGGTTGTTGGAATGCGAGGCGCCTCGGATATAGGTCTGTAAGGACCGGGAAACGTGTGTTCAGGAATTGCCAATCCTCAAAAGTAAGAGAGGACCGGCCCAGCCGATTCCAAGGATCATAGTGGGGTCCTGAGGCATTTGCTAGAGTGTCTCGAACGCGGAGAGGAGCTTGCCCCTTGCCTCGGCTCATAACGGAAATCCAATTTCCAATACGTGATAGTGCGGTTTTATTTGTAGAACCTAGTATGGCGACATAGTGGTATGGGTCATTCATGCCGCCTATGATTGATATTTATGATTGAAATTGTTTTGACACTATACACCTATAATAGTATCAAATAATGTGTTTTAAACGTATCAAGCATGCTTTGGCTGTTATAAGGTAAAAACCCTATCCTCCGGCTTGCGTTGCATTGTGTGATGGGACCTGGGTCTTATAACAGCTTCAATTTTCTTTATTTAGCATTGCGCTGTTTGTTTTATGCACTGGTATTCTTGGGAGGAAACCTGTTCCGTGCTATACGGCGTGGTCCCTTGATTTACCGAACTTTAAAATAAAGAATTATAACTGTTTTAGTTCTCACACCAGTCACATGACTGACCTGGAGTTTATTGTTTTAACCTAAACTCTGGGTGCCCCTATTTTCCGCACGGGCAGCTAGTAGTTTTGGTTTTGCAGATTTATATTCACAGGGTCCTGATTTACAGCTGGAACGATGTTCGGAAAGCTCTGTATCCGTGTATCACTTCTAGTTGTTTTTTGTATATTTTCCGCTGCTTTGTAAATTATTGTAATATCTGATATTTATCGAATGTAATTTATTCATTTATACTCTGTATATTCTAGTATCTGATGGAATTGTTGTAATAACAATGAAATGTTCTTCCGTCTGCGTTCTATTTTGTCTTGTACTCAATTCTATCCGGGCTTTCCTTAACGGGGAAGTTCGGGTCGTCTCATTTTGGTATCAGAGCTTTGGTTTACAGAGCTCGAGAACAAGACACATTAGAACCATACGAAAGAATTCATCAGATATTGGATTAGTAATATCCAATTAGAATGACTCGTTAGAGATAGGATTAGTAGTGTCCTAGAACGAGTGTGAAGAGTATATTTTTCAAAAGAAAACAATTTTGTTTTGAAATTTAAATCGTTTTAAACGTATTTGAATATATATTTATTTTGAATATGGACAATCGAGTATATATAGATTTCGCGTATACGCGTCATGAACGTATATTCGAAGTTTTAATATACTGGATAGATATAGAATCACATTCTAGACACCCGGGGATGGTTCTGATGATTGATATATCATCATCAGAACTTATATTCGTGTTTCGAAGGTGTGATTTTCTATATATTTCCATTAGGCTGGTGTGAGAACCAAACTTATATAGTTAGAACACATTGTTGTGAATTGGCATCAAAAACATGATTTTTGTATATATGTATCAAAAAGTTATGAATTTGAAACTCTAATTCACTAATTGATTGATGTTTGTGTTGGTTGTTTATTTGTTTGCTAATTTTGAACTATTTAGCCTAATTGAATCAAATATTGAATTGTATTGAAAATCGGTCGCATTTGCTTGCATATATATATATACTTACATTGAACAGGTCATAGCAAGGAGGCTAGAGCCAGAGAATAAAATTTGTTTGCCCGACAAATAGGTACATGTTTACTACATAATTTCCTGTTTTGTTTGGGTGATGATGATTTTGTGAGCCTATTGGCTAGCCGCTTGGCTTTTTCTTTTTCTTTTTGAGATCTGAAGGACCGGGGAAGCTATTTGAAATTCCCCGATGCTCCCATTGCAGGGGAGGTTATGGCGAAATTTTTCGAAAATTTAGGGTGTTAGCCAAATTTTTGAAATTTTGAAAATTCTCAGAAACTTAAAAGTTAGAGAATGGAAGCCAGATCGAACATAGTGTTGAATAATCAAACCACTTTCGACTTTGTTCCTTTTCGGGGACGAAAAGTTTTAAGTGGGGGAGATTGTAATAACCCGCAAAATCTGGGCCAGTTTAAAATTTTTATTTTGGCAATTTTAGCGAATTTTGAATATTTAAAATAGATTATTTTAAATAAAACGACGAGAAATTTATTTTGAATAGAATTCGACGTATATATTATATACGTCGTCGTTAGAATATAAATATTTATAAATAATTATAAATAGGATTGAAAATGGCGCGGTAGTTCGATAATTCGATTTCAAACTTCAATTGGATGTACCGGGTGCAAAACAATCCGGATTTTAGTGAAACCAAAAACATTAGGATCTAATTGATAATATCTTTCTAACGGATGTAAGAAACTGAGATTTCACTTTAAAAATTGAGAGATATGTCCAGTTGAAAATTCTGAATAGTCGCTATGGAATTCAGGCCCTTAAAAATGGACATTTTGCAAATGACCTCGGATTTCGACGAAACCAGTTTTGTTGGATCCGCAGTGTCAAGTTATTGCTAGGTTTTAAATTTCATAATTTTTCGAATCAATATGTGAGCGTGGTAAAGGAAAACGTGTTTTGACCATTTCAGTTGATTTTAATCGACTGGAAATTGGCCATTTTTCCAACGGTCTCAGAATTCGACGAAACTAGTTTTGTTAGGACCGTATCGTCAATACGAAGCTAGAAAATATTTTTCTGGAATTTTTCTAGTTAGTATGTGACCCCGGTAATTTGAAATGTACGTTTAAAATTCAATAGTGATTTAAATATAAATTTAACAGAAACTGATTCAAACAGTCGAATCAGCCTACGATACATATCCCATTGTGCTCGGAATGGGGGTAGAACGCTAGGGACGACAGGCGGTGGACCTCGTTTCGAGGTCGTATGTAAAGGTCAACTATTTGCAAATAAAATAAATAAATAAATAAATAAATAAATAAATAAAAACTCTTCCCTCCTTAAAACACTCAGGCCCCCCCGATTCAACATAAAATAAAATAAAGAAAAAAAAAACAAACGAAGGCGACGGGGGGGAGAGAGCCGCCGCCGCCACCTCGCGCGCCCCCCCCCCCACAGCCGTCGCCGCTTCCTCCTCTTCCCCCCCCTTCTTCCCTTCCTCCAGCCCCCGATCCTCCGCCTCCTTCCTTCTCCTCCCAACTCGCGAAGCCCAAACCCACGACGCAGACCCCCCCTTCGAGCCGCCAGCCACCGCAAGCCCCACCTCCGACCTCCGAGCGCCCCCTCGCGTCAGAGCCCCCCCCCCCTCGCAGTAGCGGCCGCCGGTCTGACCGTAGCCCCTGTAAGTCGTTTTTTTATTTATTTATTTTTATTTGTTTTACTTTTATTTTGATTTAATAGAAAATTTAAAACTGATTTAATAGAAAATATAAAACTGGTTTTTTTTATTTTAGGATTTAAAAACTGATTTTTTTTTTTTAGAAAAATAAAACTGCATTTTTTAAGAATTTTAAAAACTGTTTTTTTTGAATGTAAAGACAGAATTTTTGAAAAGAGTTTAAAAACTGATTTTTATTTTACTTAAGATCTGAATTTTATCTGTTTTAAAAACTGATTTAAAAAGGAGTTTTAAAATTGATTTTTATTTTAAAAGGTTTGAAAAAAAAAGGGGTTTAAACTTTAAAATAGAAAAGGTTGGAATTTTAAATGTGAAAAGATCGTATTTTGAAAGGTGAAAAGATAGGATTTTTATTTGGAAAAAGGTATGATCTTTATATTTTTAAAGTGATAAAAATATGATTTTTATATTTTTAAAGTATTAAAAATATAATCTTTACTATATAGCAATATTAAAAATATGATTTTTATATTTTTAAAATATTAAAAATATAATCTTTATAGGATAGAGAATATAAAAATATCATCTTTGTATATGTAGCGAAATAAAAATCTGATTTTTATTTTATATACGTTGAAGTAAAGTGATGATTTTTATAAAGGCGAAAACTTTATTTTTATAAAGGCGAAAACTTTATTTTTATAAAGGCGAAAACTTTATTTTTATAAAGGCGAAAACTTTATTTTTGAAATGGAATTTTTATCTATATGACACCAAAGTAAAAATTCGATTTTTATATATTGAAAGGCGAAGTAAAAATCATATTTTTATATATTGAATAGCGAAGTAAAAGTTCGATTTTTACATATGTAGTGGCTACGACAACGAAGCGGAGAACGACTAAGACCTCTACAATAGGAGTGTCGTGAAGTTGGATAGCTATTGGTGAGAACTTCTCACTCTAAACTTCTTTTTCTAGTTATATATATATACTAGGATGTAGACGGTGCTTAGTAGCACCCGACACAATCGTCCACAGACCATGGACTTGTTTGTTTGACTGTTTGGTGATTGATTGCGATATTGGTTTGAATGTGGTTTGTGGTGTGAAAAATCGAATCGATAAATTGGTTAGGATTAGACGTGCGCCGTTATAAGGCGAAGGAGTAAGGCTAGGTTAGACTCTTACTCCAAATTTTGTGGTTTGCATAACAAAAGTGATTTGATTGATGTGTGAATGGCGTGGGCCTTCACTAGACTGGGGATAAGACCAGGCCTTGTCCCGTTTCTAGTATCGTGTCGTTATGCCGCCGAAATTTTCTTAAATATGTTAGAAAAATAAAAATGTCATTTATTGAATAAATGAACTGAAAAGAAAATTCATGTGTTGAATATAGAAATAGTCATGTGTTGACGATGTTCATGTGTTGAAAATATTCGTGTGTTGAGTAAAATATTTTAAATAATAAAAATTACATCTTTATCATATTTAAAATTAGAACTACTCCTCAGTAGGAATCTGATTAAAATCAAACGATAGATACCATAGTTTTATAAAATATTTTACATAACAAAAATAGTGATGTGTTGACAGTACTCATGTGTTGAGATTAGTCGTGTGTTGAAAGAAATATAGATTCATGTGTTGAATGGGATAAATATTCATTTGTTGGATAGAATAAAGGAGTTTTGAAAAATATAAAGTCGTGTTGATTAGAGATGCGTTATTTCGACGTGAACGATATTTATATCGATTTTAAAACGATTTCGAAATGAATTGAATTGAAAACGATTTCGAAATGAATTGAATTGAAAACGATTTCGAAATGAATTGAATTGAAAACGATTTCGAAATGAATTGAATTGAAAACGATTTCGAAATGAATTGAATTGAAAACGATTTCGAAATGAATTGAATTGAAAACGATTTCGAAATGAATTGAATTGAAAACGATTTCGAAATGAATTGAATTGAAAACGATTTCGAAATGAATTGAATTGAAAACGATTTCGAAATGAATTGAATTGAAAACGATTTCGAAATGAATTGAATTGAAAACGATTTCGAAATGAATTGAATTGAAAACGATTTCGAAATGAATTGAAAACGATTTCGAAATGAATTGAATTGAAAACGAATTCAAAGTGAATTGAAATGAATTCAAATTGAATTAAAATTTGAATTGAATAGAAATGAATTTTAAAACGAATTTATAAAGAAAAATTCAATTTTGGCTTTGAATGGAAATAGTGTTGAAATGGTTTTGAAACAAATTTTAAAACTATTTATATAATACGTTTTAAAAGGAAATCGACGAAATATATAATATATATATATATTATATATTTAATGGCCTGAATAGAACGCACCGCGCCGCGGCAGTTCGTGAATTTCGACCATTTATTTCAAACGGACATTGCGGGAGATCCGACCGTCGGATTCTCCTAAAACCGGAACCGTTGGGTTCGTATCGAAAAGAGCTTTCCAATGAATATGAGAAATTTGAAATCTAACGGTTGGATTTGGAATTATGTCCAAATCAAATTGGAAAAAGGTCGTTGTAAGTGCAGTTCGATGGCCGTTGTTGGAAATCGACTGTACGGGCCTTGATAAAATTATTAAAAATATCTATAATTTGTGTAAAATTATAATATGTGAATTGGAAAGATTTGGGCCGGAAAATTCCACATTTGAAAAGATAAAAATAGATTTTTATCGAAATGAACTAGTTTTGAACTAGAATTGAAATCAATTTATTTTTAAAATAAATAGGTTGAATTTGGAAGTGATTTTAAAAATAATCGATAATTTCCAATACGTGGATTGGAATGGAGTTGAATCGAAATTATCTTCGGGATATTTCGATGTTGGATTTCGTGACTATACAAATATTGTTATGGGGATTTGAAAGATATTTTATATCGTTATTTCCAATACGATATTTGTTGGTTTCAGAATTTGATATTGAATATAAGCCGATATATTTTCTATTCAGAGCCTTGTATTTAATATCAAATGTGATTTGGTTTGTCGTGAATCGTGTTTTTGATGACATTGGTTCTTTAACCCAGTTAAAGGCAGAATATTGATTTTTGAGAAGATTAAAACTAAGTGGAGTTTTAATGAATCTTTAATTAGATTAAAAATGTGAATTGATAAATTAAATTATCAAATTTGAAAGGTGATCGAGAGTGGAGTATCACCAGTTTTGCTCCAAAGCGATAGTTAAATCTTTAATTAGGTTTGAACGTGAAATGGTAATTAATTTTACCGATAACACCATGGTGTTAGATATGGAGTATCACCAGTTTTGCTCCATGGGATATATAGGTTGGGATTGGGAAATAAAACAAATAATTACTTCGGTGTGGTTCGCTAATCCCGACTAGTTTGAAATGATATCCAAAGGAAGATTATAGGATAAATTTAGAAGAATTTATCTTGGATAAAATTAATGGGAACATTTCCCTAAGAATGTGATTTTGTGAATAAAAGAATATTCTGAATTGGAATGAGGCGTTTGTTGTGTTTGTGTAACATTCGTTTATTATATACGTGGGTTATTCAGAAAGGCCGGGTTTATACCCATTCTGAATAACCGATTCGACGAGATGTCGAAGATGAAGACGGTGGTTGAAGACCGGAAGTCTTCACATCGTTTGGGTGATTACTGATGATCTTGATTGGGCTGTACACCCAAGAAGAGGGAAACAGTCAGTGATCGTCCAGACGTACTTGGAGATCGATGGATATGCGAGGAAAGTGCCTCCGGTTTCGTTCAGACCCAGAACGGACTTGTAAATGGACTGTGTGTCTGACATTGGATTTTAGTCCGTGTGATTGATCTCTATTAAATATATATCTGTTTGGCGGCGGAGAATTTATTCTCTTGCTTAACGCCCTTCTCTGAGACGTACGAGCTCAGGGGTTATATATTGATGGATATCAAACGCATGGAATGAATTGCCTGTATGGCATGCGTAAGTGGCAATTGATCAAGGCTTCTGTTGAAAAGCAAAGTCTTGTGGTTGATGATCAAAGCACGGCCTGTGTGGCATAGCTTTGTGTATAACGTGGATTCGCGAGCCTCACCCCTCGGTATGAGTCAAAAACGGGAGACGGACCGCTGGGAGAGCACGACGTTTCTTTCTAGCTAGGGTGGTGTCAGTGACCTACCAGCCCTGACATTTATATACTTTTCACCTGTGTGGTTGTTGGAATGCGAGGCGCCTCGGATATAGGTCTGTAAGGACCGGGAAACGTGTGTTCAGGAATAGCCAATCCTCAAAAGTAAGAGAGGACCGGCCCAGCCGATTCCAAGGATCATAGTGGGGTCCTGAGGCATTTGCTAGAGTGTCTCGAACGCGGAGAGGAGCTTGCCCCTTGCCTCGGCTCATGACGGAAATCCAATTTCCAATACGTGATAGTGCGGTTTTATTTGTAGAACCTAGTATGGCGACATAGTGGTATGGGTCATTCATGCCGCCTATGATTGATATTTATGATTGAAATTGTTTTGACACTATACACCTATAATAGTATCAAATAATGTGTTTTAAACGTATCAAGCATGCTTTGGCTGTTATAAGGTAAAAACCCTATCCTCCGGCTTGCGTTGCATTGTGTGATGGGACCTGGGTCTTATAACAGCTTCATTTTTCTTTATTTAGCATTGCGCTGTTTGTTTTATGCACTGGTATTCTTGGGAGGAAACCCGTTCCGTGCTATACGGCGTGGTCCCTTGATTTACCGAACTTTAAAATAAAGAATTATAACTGTTTTAGTTCTCACACCAGTCACATGACTGACCTGGAGTTTATTGTTTTAACCTAAACTCTGGGTGCCCCTATTTTCCGCACGGGCAGCTAGTAGTTTTGGTTTTGCAGATTTATATTCACAGGGTCCTGATTTACAGCTGGAACGATGCTCGGAAAGCTCTGTATCCGTGTATCACTTCTAGTTGTGTTTTGTATATTTTCCGCTGCTTTGTAAATTATTGTAATCTCTGATATTTATCGAATGTAATTTATTCATTTATACTCTGTATATTCTAGTATCTGATGGAATTGTTGTAATAACAATGAAATGTTCTTCCGTCTGCGTTCTATTTTGTCTTGTACTCAATTCTATCCGGGCTTTCCTTAACGGGGAAGTTCGGGTCGTCTCAATATTCTTCTTCGTCTGAAGAATCGCCGAGACCTCCGCGGCGACCGTATGAGAGAGCCGAAAACATAGAACAGCTTCGGTTCGGAACCCTGCTCTCAAAGGAAGAAGAAGAACCAGGGGCGGGGCCCACAAACCGTAATGTGAATGGTCAAGCAACGGCTCTCAGGACTCGAGATGTGTACAGTCCTGTGCATAACAGACCACCTCAGCCCCGTCGCCGCATGCATACTCATGATAACAGGGGGCAGCGAAGTCCTGTCCGAGCCCCGGATTTTGTGGCTGCTTCCCGAAGAGAGATCAGAGAACCTCGTCGGGCCAGAGGCACTGACCCTGAACCTCCTTTGACCGGTGCAAATGTTGCAGCCATGGTCCACCAGATTCTGGCCGACAGCCGTGGACAGCGGAACGAAGATTGGGGGATCGACCGCAGTCATACTCCTTTTACTGACGATATTTTGGATGCGACTTTTCCAAGGCGTTTCAACATGCCACAAATGAACCGATATGCGGGAAGATCTGATCCTGTTCAGCACCTAATGAGATACTCTTGGTCGATGACCGCTGCCGCCGCTTCTGACGCGGTTAAGTGTAAAGCGTTTCCCATATTCCTGGAGGACGTGGCTTTGCTATGGTTTACTCGCCTGCCGGCGAGATCGATTTCTAGCTTCAGGGAGCTGAGCGAGAAGTTCGTAGAACAATTCCGTATCTACGCACAGAAGACAAAAAGCGTGATCGATTTATTCCTTCTCAAACAGCGACCAGGCGAGAGTCTAAAGATGTACCTGGATCGTTTCAATTTGGCCGCCACTGAGGTTAAAGATCCTCATGAACCGACCATCGTCGCAGCACTGATTGACGGAGTAGATAAGGACACTGAATTCGGGAGGTACTTGGCAGGCAAACCGCCCCGCACTAGAGAGTTATTCTACGAGAAAGTGAACGTACATCTACGCCGGGAAGAGGTATACGCAAACCGAAAGGTTAAAACAACTGATAAGGAGGAAATTCAGAGCAATGTCGCCATCAAACAGACTGGAGACAGCTCGGGGAAAGTTGAAGTTAACGTCGGAAATCAGAATCAGGGTGGTCGCCAGCCAGGTAACAACAATAACAATGGTAATGGCAACAACCGGAAGAGGGGCCGAGGGAACGACTCCCAGAGAAGGACTCGTCCCAGGGCCTTTGAAAGTTATACACCCATAAGTGTTACTCTGGAAAATATCTTCCTGGATGCGTACGAAGTCCTCCAGAATAAGAGGCCACCTCCTAGAGAGTCGACAGAGAAAGAGCGTGAGACAGGGAAGTTTTGTCTCTTTCATCAAATCCACGGCCATTCGACGAATGAATGTCGTCACCTGAGGGATGTAGTCGAAAGGCTGCTTCGAGAAGGGAAGCTAGATGAATACAGAGTAACGCCCAGGGACAGGGGGCAAGCAGTGCAGGCTCCGAATCAGAATCAAAATCAACTTGCTGCTAGGCCGACTGCTCAGCAAAAAGGAAAGAATATTGTTATCAATACCGTGATCGGAGGACTTTATCTTGCTGGGCACAATTCCAAAGCATTAGATCAATACGTCAATGCGGCCAAACAACACCTCGAGGTGGGAGAATGTAGCAACCCCGAGGACAGTATCCCGGTGAAGCAGCAGAAGATAATGACCGATGATGTTGTTTTCCGAGAACGAGAAAGCATCGGAGTCCATGCTCCAACTGAAGATCCACTTGTAATTACGATACCCATTGGGCCAGCCATTGTTCATAAGGTTCTGGTGGACAACGGGAGTTCCGTTAATATTCTTTTCAAAAAGGCCTTTGACCAGATGAATCTTGAGATAAAAGACTTGAAGCCCTGCCAAGGATGGATCCGTGGATTCAACGGAGCATCCACCGCTCCAATGGGTTATGTAGAGTTGCCTGTTACACTTGGGGAAGGAGAACGCCAGAGAGTGAGAATCCTTCCCTTTGTGGTTTTGGATGTTGAATCGCCATACAATGCCTTCTTGGGCCGACCGGCCCTCGCAAAGTTCAGAGCCTGTATAGCCCCCCGATGCTTGTTATTGAAATTCCCCACCGAAGCTGGCATTGGTATCGTCAGAGGGGATCAAGTTGTTGCGCGAGCATGTTATGTTACCGAATTAAAGTTACTTCGCAATGGAGGGGATATCGAAACTAAAGGCACTTCTCCCCTTTTGGGGGCGGAGACCTTATAGCAACCAATGAGGATAATCGTTGGAGAGTCGCCCAGAGAGATGCCCGAGGATATAGATCCCATAGAGGATCAAGAACCCGGGGGCAGAATGACGACTCTCAACGAGGCAACTGTGGATGTACCAATCAATGACAGTGACCCGGAGAAGGTCCTTAAGATTGGATCCCAGTTAAGTCTGAATCTTGCTAAAGAATTGACGGATTTCTTAAAGAACAATTTGGACGTATTTGCATGGACCCACGCGGACATGTGTGGGATATCCCCATCAATCATGAGCAATTCCTTGAGCATTGACCCCAAACATCCTCCAGTAAAGCAAAAAAGGCGAATGCTGGGCCCAGAGAGGTCCGCTGCCTTGAAGGAAGAGGTTGGAAAGCTAAAGAGTAATGGGTTTATCAGAGATTCAACCTACCCAGACTGGATTTCGAACCCAGTCCTGGTAAAGAAGGCCAACGGGAAGTGGCGAACGTGTATCGACTTCTCGGATTTGAACAAAGCCTGTCCATAGGATAGTTTCCCATTACCTCGAATTGACCAGTTGGTAGACTCGACATCAGGTCACGAGCTTCTCTCATTTATGGATGCTTATTCAGGATACAACCAAATTCCGATGCATGTTCCAGATCAAGAGCACACTAGTTTTATCACTGATCTGGGATTATATTGTTATGTGGTAATGCCCTTTGGTTTGAAGAACGCAGGCGGTACATATCAACGTTTGGTCAACAGAATGTTTTATAACCAAATCGGGAAAACAATGGAAGTATACGTCGACGATATGTTGGTTAAGTCCAAGCAATCTTCTCAACACACTACTGACTTGGCGGAGATGTTCGGCATTCTTCGAAAGTATGGAATGAAACTCAATCCAACCAAATGTTCATTCGGTGTTGCTTCTGGAAAATTCTTGGGATTCATTGTCAGTTCCCGCGGTATCGAGATTAATCCAGACCAGATCGCGGCAATCAGAAACATTCAGGAACCTAGGCAAATTAGGGATGTGCAAAGCCTTGCCGGAAAAGTGGCCGCACTAAGCAGATTTATCTCCAGGGCTACGGATAAGTGCATCCCATTCTTCGAATTAATAAAGCGAGGAAAATGCCACTTTAAATGGACACCTGACTGCGTAGAAGCGTTTCAGAATTTGCTCAGGCACTTGGAGAAACCTCCGATTCTATCTAAACCAATTGATCACGAGGATTTATTCGTGTATTTGGCAGTGTCATCCCATGCGATCAGCTCAGCGTTGGTAAGGGAAGAGGATAAGGTCCAAAGACCTGTGTATTATGTGAGCAAAAAATTGACAGCAGCAGAGCGTAATTATCCACGGATAGAGAAGCTGGCGTATAGTTTACTGATTGCCTCCAGAAAACTTCGGCACTACTTTCAGGCACATCCTATCACCATATACACCGATTATCCACTCAAGCAAGTTTTACAGAGACCGGAGGCATCTGGAAGGTTACTCAAATGGAATATTGAGTTAAGTCAATTTGACTTGAACTTTCAGCCCAGACGGTCAATTCGGGGGCAAGTGATAGCCGACTTCATAGCAGAATTCACTGTTCCTGAAGAAGATATAGCAAACGAAGAAGTGGAACCTTCAAAGTTACTTTTCGATCCTAATGCCTGGAGATTGTATACTGATGGCGCTAGGAATGACAAAAGATCCGGCGCTGGAATAGTGCTTGAAACCTCCGAGAAACGATTGATAACCTATGCAATCCGAATGGAGTTTCAGGCCACTAACAACGATTCCGAGTATGAAGCTCTGATAGCCGGATTAAAGATTGCAAAGGAACTAGAAGTCACAAGGCTGAGCATCTTCTGCGACTCCAAGTTAGTTGTGAATCAAGTCACTGGAAGATTCCAAGCTAAAAGTGCAAGATTGATTCTATACTTAAAGAAAGTGAAAG
This sequence comes from Allium sativum, assembly GCA_030737875.1. NCBI lineage: Eukaryota > Viridiplantae > Streptophyta > Magnoliopsida > Asparagales > Amaryllidaceae > Allium > Allium sativum. The sequence goes on along the minus strand of CM060913.1, from coordinate 468,047,649 downwards.
AACTGCTGAATGATTTTGATCACTACAGCATATCTCATATTCCGTGGTCAGAAAATCAGCAGGCAGACAAGTTGGCAAAGATGGCTAGTTCTAATGATCCTGAAGTGATTGGGCTAGCCCCCGTTGAAATACTTCGGTCCCCCAGCATAGATCAGATGGAAATCGACCTAGTACTAAAGACGGAACCAGAAAGGGAGTCCTGGATGACCCCTATAAAGAATTTCCTAATGGATGGAACGCTTCCGACCAAGAAAAGCGAGAGGCGTAAAGTAATTCGTAAAGCCGCCCGATACGTTTTGCAAGGCGGAGTTCTTTACAGACAAGGGTTTTCAATGCCCCTCCTTCGGTGCGTAGCCCATGATGACATTAAACGTGTGCTGCAAGAAGTCCACGAAGGCGAATGTGGCGACCACACTGGAGGGCAAACTTTGGCAAAAAAGGTATTACGGCATGGTTACTTCTGGCCTACCATAAACAAGGATGCAGTAAGATATGCTCGACGATGTGATGCGTGCCAGAGGTTTTCAAAGATACCTAGAGCGCCTCCAAGTCAGTTAAAAACAATGATGAGTCCATGGCCTTTCGCTATGTGGGGAATTGATATCATAGGAAGTCTCCCCATAGCAAGGGGCGGAGCGAAGTTCGCCATTGTAGCCGTAGATTATTTCACTAAGTGGGTCGAGGCAGAACCACTAACTACAATCACAACTAAACGAGTGATCAACTTCATCGTGAGAAACATGATCTGTCGATTTGGGATTCCAAAGATTGTGATAACAGACAACGGAACTCAGTTCGATAGTGCTGAATTCAGAAATTTCTGCCAAAAATACCACATCGAGAATCGATACACCTCCGTGGCACACCCACAATCGAACGGGCAAGTCGAAGCGGCAAATAAAGTAATTAAGTCCATTCTGAAAAGAAGAATGAAGCGGGCTAGAGCCATGTGGGCTGATGAATTGCCCTTGGCACTATGGGCCTACAGGACAACATATAAGTCGGCAACATGACATACCCCGTTCTCTCTTGCTTTTGGAACGGAAGCAGTCATCCCGGTTGAGATAAAGGTACCTTCTCATCGGGTGACCTATTATGATCCAATGACCAATAATGAATTGCTCCTTGAGTCCCTGGATATGATCGAAGAAAAGAGGGATGAAGCAGAGCTGCGTGCCCTGAGATGCAAACAACAGGTCGCCCGATATTACAACAAAAAGGTCCGAGCCCAAACCTGGGAACTCGGAGACTTGGTTCTGAAACGTGTCTTTCCACCCCCAACTCATATGGGAGCGAAGTGGGAAGGACCATTCTCTATTCTGAGCAAGCTTGATAATGGAACCTTCAAGCTGGCAACCGTAGATGGAAAGAAAATCCCCAGAGTGAGGAATGCCCAACATTTACGGCCATATTTAACATGAGAAGTTTCAAATTTATTCTTTTGCTTTGTAAAAAAAAAACTATGTACAGGGCATGACTTGCCTAGAACAGTCTGATTCCTTAAAGCAAGAGATTATAAAGTGGACGTAGGTCATGATTCGACCAAACCACTATAAAAATACTGTGTGTCATTTGCCTTTATTGCATCTTTATTTGTTTGCCTGTTTATTTTTATGAAAATCAATGTGAATAATGCAGGTACTCGAAGTCCGGTGCTAACCATTCCCCCCGTAGACTAATCGGAGGAACCTAAAGCCTTGGCAAAGGCTCCAACTGCTTGTCCGACTAGTTTTAATCCATGGAGCATGAGTTAAAGTTTACACCTAGGATGAGTTTGATGAGCATGCATGATTGCAGACTGCTTGAAACACGAACTCTAACTCTCCAAAGAGAGAGAGAGAGCATAAAGGCGTCTCCGATTGAGCGCTGAGAAAGAGCTCCTTTCCCGCTGAAGGATCGGGGAGCGAGTGAATCGCTGAGCTCGAACTCTAACTCTCCAGAGAGAGAGAGTATAAAGGCGTCTCCGATTGAGAGCTGAGAAAGAGCTCCTTTCCCGCTGAAGGATCGGGGAGCGAGTGAATCGCTGAGCTCGAACTCTAACTCTCCAGAGAGAGAGAGAGAGAGAGAGTATAAAGGCGTCTCCGATTGAGCGCTGAGAAATAGCTCCTTTCCCGCTGAAGGATCGGGGAGCGAATGAATCGCCAAGCGCAAAACTCTAACTCTCCAGAGAGAGAGAGAGACAGTATAAGAGCGTCTCCGATTGAGCGCTGAGAAAGAACTTATTCCCTGCTAAAGGAACAAGGGCTGACTGAACTACTGTTATCCCATGAAATCTCCTATACCCCCGTATTCAGAAATAGGGGGCAACTTGCCGACAGTACTAATCAATCCCTAGTAAACCCCAGTCAGATGCTACGGTAACAACTGATTGGGGGGCACCAGACACTCATATGCAAACACTAAACTTTGATACAACAGTGTAACATAGCATGAACATTCTTCTTCCTGTTGATTGACTGATTTATAATTATTAATAGTTGGCTAATGACTAAACATGGAAAGTATCTCTGAATACAGGTACACAATGATGCAAGGAGAGATAAACCCTTGTTTATATACTGCGAATCAACAAAGTGAAAAACAACCTAGAAACAAAAGTGAAGACCAGTCTCACAATTACACTTCCTGGCCAGTGGAAAACCTAAAGACAAAATATCAACAAACAACAAACATCCTATTTATGCTTTGATTTCTTCTCTTGCTTCTGCCTCTCCAGCCTCTCCTTGTCGACTTCAGATGGATCCCCTTTCTTCCTCTTCCGCTTGTCTACGAGGGGAACATCCGACTCCTCTGAGGTCTCCTCTTCCACCTCTTTTCTCTTGCTTCTACTGGAGAGGGAAGCCGGGAAGTCATCGGGGTTTGCGAAGTGAAGCTGCCGGCTGATGGACTTGGGCTGGATTTTCACAATCATCCCAGTTTTGGGATCGAATTCTGCAAGAGGGACTACGTCCAAAGCCTCATCTCCCACCTTCTTTGAAGCCAACTCTTTCTCTTGTCTGGCTTTTCGGCTGGCTAGGGGTTCCTCGTCATCATCATCATCATCGGCCTTTTTGGTGCCGGTAATGTCCTCTTCGTCATCCACATGACGACCATCCATGTCTTTTAAAGCTTCAATAGTCTCAGCATCTTTGGGTACATCGGTGCTAGGTACCGGGATGCTTCTTTCTACTGTTGTGACCTCGATCCGCTCTGAAACATCAATACCAGCACCCGGCAGGGCAGCCTCCTTTTCCACTTCTCTCTCTTTTTCGGCACCCTCATCGACGGGCTCGCCACCTGCATTACGAGAGACACACATTACGAATTCAATTGGTTGTTCTGCCAGACGACGGCAATTCGCAATTGCTTTAGCAAATTGCGGGGAAAAGAGAGAGATACCTTCAGCAAATGCTCCCTCTTGAGTGGTTCCAGATGCTCCAACAACCACGGGAGTTAGGCCCAAAGGGATTAGCGGATCATCAGGATGGTACTCCTCAACTCCGGAGGTTTTAGGCTTCGCGGCGGAACTGGAACCTTCGTCAATTTTGCTTTTACCTTTAGCCAAGGTTCTCTCTTTTTCCATTTCCGCCAGGATTAGGCGACGACCCTCTGCCAGTTCCTCAGGCTCGTTGTCTCTTAGGATGCTCTTCATCAATTCATCCTCATTGATCACTTCGACCCCCAGTCTATGTTTTTCGCCCTCCACAATGGCATCCCATAAGTTGGCCAAAGTGACATGGTAATTCGGGATCCATGAGATGTTGCGAGTTTTGAGAACTTGGCCAAGGAAATCGAAAATCATCTCTTCAAACCCCTCAATCTCTTTCTCTCTTGCAAGGAGTTTGTTGTTAGAAGCAGTGGCCATTTCAATGCGCTTTCAACATTCTTTTTGGCGAGAGCTGCCCGTCTCTCCGCGTCCGCAACCTGGTCATTCAAGATCACCTTTTCTGCTTCTGCCAGAGCCAAACTTTCTTTTAGACTCGCTTTTTCCGCCTCCCAAGCAGCCCTCTCAGCTTCAAAATGGCCTTGTGCTGTTTTCAACTCGACGTTGGCCATTTTTAGATCTTCAACCTCCTTCTTTAATGCCATTTTCTCTTGACTATTGGAGTCCAGCTCTGAATGAAAGCGCTGCTTGGCATTCTCTAATTCAGTCTTATAATTTTCAGTGTCCCTCCGTGCTAAAGCAAGCTGGGTCTGAGCATCTTCCAGGTCCTTCTCCAATTTTGTCCTAGCCCTCTCGTTGTTTTCAAGTTTTGCTTTAGATCTGTGAGCTTCTATTTCAAGTGTTCGGATGACTTCCGAAAGATTAACTGCGTGTTTTTTCATCATCTCGTATTGTCTGGCAAAATGGCGGATGTGTCCGACAACTTCACTATCCCAGTTCTTGGGGACCGGTTCCAAGGCTGGATCAAATGTCATCCGGTCAAAGAATATGTCTGGGAATTGTTCCCGAAGCTTTTCCAACCTGCCTTGAATCTCGGAACCATGCATGTAATCCCGTGACCGTGGGGGAGCTAACTCTGGCTGATTAGAAAGAACAACATCACTTCTCTCCTTTTCGGACTCTTTGGACAAATCTTTGCCCCTATCTTTAGATTCGTGATGCCTCTTGGATGACCGGCTGTGAGAAGGAGCACTCTTTGGAGGAGTTAACTCTTTAGGAAGTTTCTTTCCCCCTGTAGGAACTGCGGGGAGACTGGAAGGTTTCGTGGAGGTCGATTTTGGGGGAGATCGTGGTTGCAAGGAACTCGGCCTATAAGAAGGACCACGAGAGCGCTCAGTATCCGGGCGAAGGCTAGGTGTGCCCTCACGAAGAGAATGATACGAATAAGATTTCCTGCGGGACATCGCTCCTGTAAAAAAGAAAGAAGAGCATATTAAAACTTTGAATACCCACGATATAATAGTGCAGGGTCAGACAGCGTGTGTGATGTGTGCATCCCATATAATTCCCCCTAACAGACCCGGGCCTGGAGACAGGTTCATCTGACCAGTTTCTCGTCCCCTAGTTGAAGCGATCGCCTCTTCAGAAGCAGAAAAGAAAGGCTCCTCTCCGAAATCTTTTTCTGTATATACAATATCGGGTAGAGGGATTTTATTCAGCTCGTCAAATAATTGCTCTTCTGTCAAATCGTCGGTAGCAACAGTTTCTATTGGAGCAGAAACAGGAATTTCCTTCGATATGTCACCGTGGGCCTCATCCCCTCTGTATATGTTCAAGTCTTCATCGTCTTGGATAACTATCGGAGAAGGACTCTTGCGAAACTTAGTTGTTTCAGCCGCTTGCGAAGTTCCCTCTCCTTCCATTGGGGGCACATACTTATAAGGTTTGTCGCCAGTCCCGAGTCCAAATCATCTGTCTAGAAGACGATGCTTGTGAAGGTTATCATTAGTAATGCATTTTTTGATTCTCAGAAAGTCGGATCTGCTCTGTGAAAGAATGGATAATCGATGGTTCCGTTTTCGGGAAGATATGATCTGTTTAAGACAAAGAAAAAGGGGGGAAAATGTTAATACTTAGACTCCTCAAGCAAGATATTCGATTAGAAGATCGAAGTTTACTTGATTTAAGCCATCTTCGTGAGTATCCGGCCTGTTTCCTTATATAAAACCAATCAGATTTAGGGTCCCCTATATTGCTATAACCATCGTACAGAACCTTCCTGTTCGCCACTGATTCAAAGAAGGAAAAGTTTGGAGTTGCCGAAGAATGGTGCTTGAAAAGAAAGAAGAACACCAGATCTCTGAATTTAAGTTCGGCATGCAAGATCTCCGCATATGCAACATAAAAAGAGTATAGAGATGCGTATGCGTTTGGATGAAGCTGCATCGGGGCAATACCTAGTCGTCTTAAAGTTTCAATGGCAATCGGAGGAAACGGAGGAATAGCTCCTACTAGACACATTGTTCGACTGATCGCCATATACTCTTCCGGTGCTAGGTGGGGTCTATCTTCGCTTCCAGGCATCAAGACATCGTCCCAAGGAATTCCGTGTCTTAAGCAGATTCTTTTAAGTTTTATCTCGTCAAGCTTGGATGCTAAAGAATCAGAAAATTTATCTATCGCAAGTGCGCCTGGGATCTCGTCAGGAGCTCGCTCATCAGTCTCAGAATCGTTGCTGGATGAAGTACTTTACGTCGGATTTGATTCTGTGGCTACGTACTCAGATCCAGAATCTTCACCTTCCGGATTGATTGGAGGAATTTCAGGATTGTACTGTTCAGGAGTCTCGGATCCCGCTTCTGCTACAGATCTTGAAGAAGAGTGATCATTCGACATTGCTGCTAGGACGAGAAAACATGACCAATGAAATTAACACTACCCGTCCCCCGTGTGTGCAAGTGCTGGTGTGTGTACTCGTGTGTGCATTTAAAATAAAGCGTGAAAGTAATCAAGATCATCAAAGCATTAAACGTCGTATGCCGTCAAATTATGAGGTCATTTAGTCCAGAAAGTCCAATGTCAAGGCTCTATCCTAACTGTTCAGAGTTTTATGGTGACAAGGCATTGATTAAAGTCTGAAATTTCTTCGTATCGTCAGCTATGAGTTGGATCGCGAAGCAGAGGGATCGCCCCTTTCGGATCGCAGGATGGGGGATCGCCCCCATCGAATCGCCGGGCGAAGGGATCGCTCCTTCACGAACCGTTGCGACCCCCACGATACGTCCCTTTGCTGCCACCTCGATCTTTCGTCTCGCCACTCGCTTTCGTCTTCTATCTTTGACCACGATCCGAGTCGGCTTTCCTTCTCCTTCTGCCTCCTTCATCTTCCTCCTCTCCTTCCCATCCTCGAATTCCGAGCTCTACGCCCAATGGCCATGGCAACTTGGTGATTTCTTCAGAAAATTGCTGATTTCCACCGTTTCTCCCTCGAATCGGTCGTAAAATTCAGGAAAGTGCTGCGTTTACGAATGAGAATGTTTTCTATGAAGTTACCTTTCTAAAAACTGAGAGAATACTTGAATTTTCGAAAGATTGAAAAAGTTGGGTTCGTTTTTCAATGGCTAAGGCGAAACGATACGGCAGAGGGAAAGAAGAAGGAGAGTGAAGAGGGGAAGGTCAGCTTATATAGGCAAAGGGGACGACTGTCCGTCTCCCATTCTTTGTCTTACTCGATCCACAAGAGACTAATGGGCCGCGAATCAAAAGCCCACCACGACTCAAGGAGGAGCCCGCTTCGTTCCAAGGACCAAGTGCACACCCAAGAACGGAACGAACGTCTCGCTGACATTTCGCGACTCGAATCCGCGATACGAATCGATAAATTCAGAAATAAGGATTCTGAGAGTATCGCAGAAAGAGAAGAGTTTTGTGACCCGCGATTCGATGGGGAGAAACAATTTTATAGCTTCGAAGCATGTTCCATCATCGATAAAACGTACTTCGAGGGGGCAAAATGTTGGCTCGCTTTTTGACCAAGCCACCCAGGATCATTCGTAAGAGGAAAACAGGAAACCACGTTCCCCAAGAATATGAAGGAATGGATCGCACTCCATCGTCTCGTCCACCGTCGGATTGCGTACCATCGTCTCGTCCAATATTGGATCGCGTACCATCGTCTCGCCCCCATCCCATCGGCGAACGATGCCTCCGGGCGATCCGATCCAAACTTATATTGTTGACCAGAGCAAACTGATCCGATTCCTTGGTGCACGCCGAACCCTCTGACCATTCGAGCGCGAGCTGGCCTTCAGCGATCCGAATCGCACGGATCTGGCGACACGTGTCCCTAACCGTCATCTGGACCAATTCTCCCCATCTGCACGATCCGATTTTCAAGCAGATCACGACACCTGTGCACAACGGCTAATTTTACTGTTTCTTCAACGGTGGCGATGCGATCCGATGCTCTCGGGATTCGTGCCACGTGTCCACGATCCGCCTGACAAAATCAGCTATAAATAGCCCAGAGCTTGGCATTTTTCGGGATCTTTTTTGGCAATATTGAGTTCTGAATCCGCCATTGTTGTTAAACTGCTGAAATATTGAGAGAAATCATTGTTGTATTAGCTTTTAAAGCATAATCAATAATATATAAAGTGGACGTAGGCTCGTTAACGCCGAACCACTATAAATTCTGAGTGTTATTTTCTTTTTCCTTGTTCTTCATTTCCAATTCTCTACTGTTCATAACAATTTGGGTGTTAGGTCCAAATTTCGATCTAACAATAATCATGTCTATTTTGAAGTCTATCTTTGATGTTGCTTAGTTAGAGACATACTTACTAAAAATATATTGTTGTAGGGCAATGAAGTGAAAGGGTTGAACAAATTCAACCAAACAAACTGCAAGAATTCTGGAGAAGGAATAATTAGCTGCAATCATGCTGAAAATACAATAAAGAAAGTAAGCAATATTTTTAAAATTTGGCATATAAAATTAGGACATCCTAGCACTAGTGTAGTCAAAAAAATTCTAGTAGAAAATAATATTAGTCATAATGATATGTCTCTACCTTATATTTGTACTTTTTGTCAAATGGGTGAAAGCCACAAACTACCTTTTTCTGAATCATGTACTGAGTATTATGAACCTTTGCACCTTATTACTTCTGATTTATGGGGACCTTCCATAGTTAACTCATATTATGGTTACAAGTATTATGTCTCATTTGTAGATGCTTATAGCAGATTCACATGGATATATTTCTTAAAATCTAAGTCTGACACTCACAACACTGTGCTACACTTTATTACACAAGCTGAAAAGCAAACAAACTCTAAAGTGAAGATCTTTGAAAATGATGGTGGTACAGAATATAAAACTTTGAAAGTCTACTTTACTAAAAGAGGGATAGTTCATAAAACTACATGTCCATACACACCTGAAAAAAATGGATTAGTAGAGAGGAAACACAGACCATTGTAGAAACAAGTTTAACATTATTAGCACTAGCTAAGATGCCCCTTGAGTTTTGGCCTGATTCATTCAGTACAGCAGTTTATTTAATAAACAAACTACCATAAAAAGTACTCAAGGGAATCAGTCCATAACAAAAGTTATTCAATGTTAAACCTAACCACAACTTTATAAGAACATTTGGTTGACTGTGTTACCGCTATCTAACACCATACAACAAACACAAGCTTGATTTTAGATCAATACTCTGTACATTCATAGGATATGCTCAAAATAAAAAATGGTACAAATGTTTAGATGAGAGTGGTCATATTTTCATAAGCAGACATGTAATGCTCAATGAAAAGGTTTTTCCTTTTAAATTTGTAAGCATAAAGACCACTAACGAATTATATGTTGCAAAGATATCAATACCACCATTACTTGTGTATGAAGTTTACATAAGTGCAGGTGAAACTAGCAAGACTCATGAATGGACTACACCATAAATTGATGATATAGTTCAATCATCAAGCCAAAGTGGAACATCATCTGAATTATGAAATGAAGAAGAAAGTATCAAAAATCCTCAAAAATATGAGCAAGGCAGCATAAATGAAGCATCTGAAGAGGAATATCCACCAAACACTCCGCAACCAGCATAACCAACCCATCCAATGATCACCAGGGCCAAAAGTGGAATTTTCAAACTGAAGGCATACACAACATATCTGGACAATGAAGAACCCAACACATATGACCAAGACAAATCCAACGGAAATTGGATCAAGGCCATGGACACGGAATATCAAGCTCTCATACAAAATCAGACATGGGAATTAGTCAAGGCTCCACCAAATAAAAATGTAGTAGGATACAAATGAAGTTACAGAATAAAAAGAAAACCAGATGGATGTATTGACAGATACAAAGTCAGACTTGTAGTAAAATGGTTCATACAACAACATGGATCTGACTACAAGGAAACAATTCCCCTGTAGTCAAACTATCAACTATCAGAGTTATTCTCATAATTGATACAAGCAAGAAGTGGCAACTTAGACAATTATATGTCAATAATGCTTTCCTGAATGGCATACTAGAAGAATAAGTGTACATGGAGCAACCATTAGGATATGTGCAAAATCCAATCTTGTGTGCAAATTAAAGAAGGCTATATATGGCCTAAAATAGGCACCAAGGGTCTGGTTTGATAGACTGAAAACTAAATTAACTACATTTGGATTTCAGTCTACGAAATCAGACAACTCATTATTCATCAAACTTACTGATCAAATAATAATGTATGTTCTAATTTATGTTGACGATCTCATAGTTACAAGTAATGACAACACATAGATCAACAAATTAGTGCATCATCTGAACAAACACTTCTCAATCAGGGACCTAGGAGAGTTACATTACTTCCTTGGGATAGAAGTAAAGACAAATTCATCTGTAGACAAAATTCTACCACAAAAAAAATACATATCTGAGTTGCTGATCAAAACACAGATGGATGAAGCCAAGGGACAACCTACTCCCATGATTAGCAGTCAAAACTATTCTAAACACAGGAGTAACCTATCCTAACTCAAAAGAATACAGAAGTGTAGATGATGCATACAATATGCAACAATTAGCAGACCAGATATAACTTTTAGTGTTAACAAAGTGTACCAATTTATGCAGGAACCTCTAAACAATCACTGGAAGGCAGTAAAGAAAATTCTGAGATATCTAAATGCAACATTAGAATATGGACTAATCATCATAGCATGCAACAACTACAGCATTACTGGATACGTAGATGCAGACTGGACATCAAATTCTGATGATAGAAAATCTACTACATAACAATGTATATATGTTGGAAAAAACATAGTATCATGATGCTCAAAGAAACAAGCTACAATTTCCAGATCAAGTACTGAAGCAGAATATAGAGGAATAGCCAATGCAACAGCAGAGATAATGTGGCTTAGATCACTACTTCCAGATCTTGGACTACAAATAAGCAAATTAATACTGTATGTGATAATCAGAGTGCAATTTACATGACCGCAAACCCAGTATTACACTCCAGAACAAAACACATAGAAATAGATCTACACTTCGTCAGAGAACAAGTTATGAAAGGGAATGTTGAAGTAAGAGACATACTTGCAACTTACCAGAGAGAAAACACACTTACCTAAGCATATCTGCTCCAAACTTCACAAAATTTACAGAAGAACTGAAAGTGCTAAATATGGACAAAAAAGCAAAGCAATCGTAACCAGCTAGTGAGAGATCCAACTCAGATACTATCAGTAAAAGGCAAGGAAATAGTGTCATCAACTTTGATGAAGCAAATCAAATGCTAGGTAACGTTCGTAGAAACAATCAGCTCAACTCAGCTCAAAATTAGAGCTTCATCAACCATCGAGAGCCTTCAAGCTGGAAATGAAAGAATTCAACGAATCGCCGCAGTAATACAGCTCGAAGACCTAACCATAGCTTTGATTTGAGGGGGCAAAATGAAAACTTTGTAAATTACCTGGAATACACAAGTAATATTAGGCAACATTACGAGCATGTTAACTTAGAAATACAAAGCATCAATGTAAACTAGATCGAAGGCCCAATAATGAATAACGGTCACCTTTGACTAAACGCCTATATATATTGTTACTTTACATTATTCTAGCCGTCCTCTTTGTAATTTTAGTTACAATCAAACTTGTAAATCTATTCTCAAAATAATAATAAAGTTACTTCTATATCAAATCTTTTAAAAGATCTACATAATAAGGTTAAAAAAAAGGAAAAAATAGAAAATTAAATGAAAATAAAGAAGAGAAGAAATCAACTTTAAAGTCGGACGTGAAGAAGAAAAAATGAATTAAAATTATTCTTTAGAAAGAAAACAATGTTTAGTTTTCGAAATACATGTGGAAACGTAGAATTGGAAGGAACATACAATGGCGTGAGAACTATCAAATAAAATCACCTATCCCTAAATTTCTCCGTCCCTCTATACCCAATCAATCAGCACCCTTTGAATTCCACCTTTCTGCAAGTAAACCCTCTTTTATTTTTGGACTTAATTGCAAAAAGATAAAAATCAGGGATTCTTATTGGTTGAGTACAGAGAGATAGAGAATTTTGGGGATTGAGGATTTTTGGGGCAGTGAGCTTTAATATATAATATTATAAATATTTTGTTTTGAAATCATGTAGTCAAATTGGCATAGATGATTCTTTAATGCACATATATATATATATATATATAAGCTGTTTGTAAAATAAAGATTCTTTATATTAATATTACATGTGCCGTATGATATTATTTTGTCACCTCGTTGTCCCTGCTTTGACTAACCAACAATCGAGCAAAAGTGCAGTAATAAACTTCCATGTTCCAATTCAAATCAACTCATATTATCCACTTAACCGCATATTTATGAAAACATGCACGTAGTTTGTATTACGATTAAACGACATTTGGATCATTACTCAATGTTTAATTACACAACAATCTCAATAATCACACAGCAAATCTAGCTCTCTTGGTTTGTAAAAAGAACTAAAACAGAAAGTACAAGAAACCAACTAAGTCGATTATTGAATGAAGTCGAAACATCATCAAAGTCAAGCCTTTTGTCAATACCTCCAGCACTCTCACTACTACCAGAAATAGCAGCAGAAGACTTCTTAAAGAACTCAATGCAATCTTCAACCGCTTCGCTTCTGTAGGAGTCTTGATGCTTAAAAACACCAGAATTATTAACATAGGTAGCCGTGTTCTTCTTACTTAGAGAAGAGGAAGGACTATAAGCTTTTGAGATTGATGAGAACATAATTAGTCTGAAAACTACTTCACGAAATCGCTCCAGTAAGGAAACCGTGTTTGGATTGCCATGATTGGTTTTTAGCCTTCTTGGAAGGCAGGTGGTGGCAGGTTTCATAAGTTTAGACTTGGTTTTCATTTCCATTTTGATTGGCATGTTATGCTGAAGAGTTGTCTATATATAGGGTTTAGAAGTGATGTTCTTACTTTGTCTTCATTTAGTTTTACCTCGTCTAGCCTAAAAGCTTGTCAAGCTCGGTGGTGCTCAATAAAGAGATTCAACTTGTTTCTTACATAAGTTCGATAATGCCAAAAACAATGATTTATTAGGATTTAAATTTTTTATATAAGATCCTGGAAATGAATTATTATTGTTTTTATTTTAAAAAAAAGAACTTAAAATGGTTCTCTTGTACTGCCATCTACTTCTGTGTTAGCTTAGTTCCTAAGAATCCATAGGTGATTTCTTTTCATTTATGATTCAATGTTTATGTCTACTGAAGGTTAGGTATTCTAGATGAAAGGTATTCCTATTGCTGACAATATGGATAAATTAGATGAAACAATATCCAGTTTGATTAGTTGGGCTGATCAGAAACTCAAATATTTGTTATCTTTTGATGTAATACAAAACGAATCTAAACCAACCAAATCCAAATGCTTGTCCTTCGTTTTTTTTTTTGGTCCAAATCAATGTAGATGATAAGATTTTAACATGAATTTCATTGATTTGAGGGGATTTGAATGTTATTTTAAAGTTGATGAGGGGTTTGTTAACAAGAAATGAATAGAGTAAAGATATAGATGACAGAATCCCTCGAAAATGGTGGACCAATATTCCTTCATGTAAGGAGTAATTTAGTTTGCATGTGACCATGATTGCTTCTTCGCAACATCCATTAGATTTGGGTAACTCAATCCAAATGCATATATGCACTGACACTTCTGGTTACTTCTGGTTGCTGTTAAAGGTTTCTAAATTATAAGTTCCATAAACCAGTTGGTGAAGATTATTACTTCTGGTTGCTATTAAGGTTACTTCTGGTTGCATATTACTACAATTATGTAAATGAAGGAGAGCGTAGATGCCTATTCTATAGACCAGTTGGAGAAGATTTGGTATCATGGAGTGCGAGTGAGAGTGCTATCAACTTTGAAACTATGCAGCACTTATCATGGGACATATCTTCATCCTATGTGAATGATTTGGCATATCGCTTTTGGGACTTTGAGCGGAATATGACACCCTACACAGGGACCTTCGAAGAGGACGACTCTGACTGTGATGTTGTGTAACTTACCCAGAATTATCTTTATTTTCACATACTATGTTGTAAACTTAGCTATTTTGTTGTCTTGATAGTGACTGGGCACTTTAAACCAGAAATGTTGCTCTGTGCAGAGTACCAGTACCTTTACCTTTTATAAATAAGTGTTACAAATCACTTTAAAAACAGGTTGGCCTTGCAAAAAAAATATCATTTTTTCTACAAAACAAACATCCTTATTCATTTGATACAACATTTGCCAGATTTGTCCTTGTATTGGACAAGTTACAAACACTATAAAGTAATTTCGTAAATCATATCACTTTAAATGGTTCACAAAATTTCAACTGCATTTCCTTTTCGTTCCTTGTGTACATGCATTTGTGTACGGTACAAGGATCACGGGGGGAAATGCTGTCGAAATTTTGGAAATCATTTAAGATGATATGATTTATGAAATGTAATTACTATTGTGTTTGTAATAGAAAGTAGGATGACCAACCATCAGAGAAGACACATAAATGTCAACGAATAAGTAATTGTTTAATAATTTAAAATAAAGTTTGTAAAAAATTAGTATATGTTCAATAAAGCAGAAATTAAAATATATAAAACGAACGATTAATAATTTTTTACTTTTTATCATAGGTTTTAAAGTAGGAAAATGGTCAATTATTTTATTAATCATAGCTGGATGTAGCAAGGAAAGGAAAATAGTGGCGCAATAAGTGAACATTTTCTAAATGGCACAAATGTGTTCATCGAATTTGCTATAAGTAATATAAGAAACGATGAAGAAATTCGTTGTTCATGTTGTACTTGCAAATTGTTGAACTATTTAATACCGATATGGTTATGGTTAATTTATGCCAATACGGCTTCGTACCCAATTATTTGTTATGAAATCGTCATGAAGAAGTCATAACCCTTAATTAAGAATAGTCAGTGGAGATTATTGGTGATGAAGTTAGTATGGCGAATCTCATAAAACATACATTCGAAGATGCAACACGATCAATATTACCTACTTTTGAAATTGATAAAGGCGATGTTAACGTTGAAGAAGAACCAAATGTTGTAGCTAAAAAATATATGATTTATTGGATCACGCTAAAAAATCCTTTGGAATGGATGTACAAGGGGAACTCAATTATCGGTAACTGCAGAATGCATTGCAATAAAATCAAAATTCAACCTTACTGAAGCTGAATTTATGATTGTTGTTCAAGCTTCTAAACGCCATGAGTCATCCGATAATTTAACGTGCGAAAATTATTATGAAGTGAAAAAACTTATGTCATCTTTTGGTTTGTCGTATCAAAAAATAGATGCATGTTTAAATGGTTGTATGTTGTATTGGAAAGAAGACATTAATCTTGGAAATTGTAAAAATATGTAATAAAGAAAGATACAAACCCACAACAAGGATTGTACAGTATAGCGTCGGAGTGTTCCAACGGCCGCCAACGGCTATTGACCAACGACTTTCAATGGAAGCCAAAAGTTGGTATTTTCTTATGGTACACAAATATACGTCATTGGAAACCGTTGGCGGCCGTCGGTTATAAAATCGATGGAGGCCATTGGTACCCGTTACATGGACGAGCAAAAAAATAACCCGAGCCTTTCTCCTTCTTCCCCGTTTGCTTCCCCCATGAAATCAAACCCAAAACCCCCAAATTTCACCCCTTTATTTCTGAAATCACCCTATTCTGCGCCCCCATTCACCTAGAATCTCTCCAATTCGGTCAAGGCACTCTCTTCTCCTCTCTAATCTCGGATTCTCTCCAATTTGAAGGTATGTTTGTGTGTGTTAACCCTAATTTTGTTAATTAGTGTATGTTTGTCTTTATGATGCTTTTAATTAGTTGCTAATGCAAGGTTTAATCATTTAAGTTGCTAATCTAGGGTTTTTATTTATAAATTACTTAGTTGTTAATTAATCTAGGGTATTAGTTAGTTTAATTAGTTATTGTTAGTAAGTTTGTATTTAAAGATTTATTTGATTATTTTGCCAATCTAGGGTTTAATTAGTTCAAGTTGAATATGTGTATATATGCATATGTATAGTGATGTATGCATTGAAAAAGATATCTAATTTGTTGAAAATATGTGGTGGAAATAGAAATATTTTAGTTTATGTTTTATAAAAATTTAGCGAAAACAACATTTAATTTTGTATATAACGTATGACTATACAGTTCGATTTAATGTTGAAAATATACGTATATGTGATAAAATTTATATATGTACAATTCATAGTAGTTAATTAAGGTGCACAAACGTGCACGGCTTGAGCTTTGGCCTTTTTTTGAGTTCTGCAATTGATCGTAAACCTACATATATGATTTTGAAAAATTTTAAGTTGGTATTTCGAAATCAAAGTTGAAAAAAACACTTCAATCACCAAAAAAACCAAATCATAATATGTTATATTCATAAATCCTCAGAGAGTTTTTTTGGCCTCGTCTGATATGTATTGTATATAATCGTTATGTGAATGTTCGTTTTATTAACAAAACGGACATTTATATTCATCATATACAATATTTGTTGGATTTGTCCTTTGTGTTGGACAAGTTACGAACACAATAACAAAATTAAATATCGTAAAAAAATTCATTTTAAATAGTTCTCAAAATTTCGAAAAGTACTACGCTTATGTTCCCTGTGTACACGCAATTGTGTACTGTTCAGGGAACTAAAGGGAAGTGCTGCCGAAATTTTGTTGAATCGTTTAAATTTAAAAGATTTACGTGATTTAATTATGTTATTGTATTTGTAATGGGAGGTAGGATGACCCACCAGTAAATGATCAATTAACTAACATGCATTCGGTAATAAAATTGTGAATACATTTCAACATAACATGCATATATCAATTACAAGGGAATTTTGAGAATTTAGTGATGGACACAAAAATTGTTAATTTATTTCAATTATTTGATGTTATAAAAGTAATAAAAATTGTAAATTTTAATATTCTTTCTAATTTTATATGTACTTAGGAAAAATGGATCACGATTATTTTAATGATCGAAGTTGGATGTACAAACGAAGAGAAACTGATGGTACAATAAACAAACAATTTATGAACGGTGTCAGTGTGTTTATTGACTTCGCATTAAGTAATAAAGGAAACAACGTTGAAATCTGTTATCCATGTAGTAGATGCAAGTTATTGAAGCATTTGATATCACAAATGGTTAGAGTTCATTTGCGTCAGTATGGTTTTGTGCCGAACTATTCAGGTTGGGATCGTCATAGAGAAACATTAACATCTACTTCTGCACAAGTTGAGGAGGTAGTGAATACTGAAATTGCTACGACGAATCTCGTAGAACAAATGGTTGAAGATGCTGCACATTCAATGTTTTCGGTTCAAAATCTAATGAAAACGATGGTAATGATGAAGAAGAACCAAATATTCAAGCCAAAAATATATATGATTTATTAGATGCAGCGAAAAACCCCTTTGGGAAGGCTGTGAAAGTGGAACTCAATTATCAGTAACTGCTGAATACATTGCGATGAAATCGAAATACAACCTCACAGAAGCTGGATTTACAGCTGTTGTACAAGCTGCGAAGCGGCATATGCCTCCTAATAATTTGATGTGTGAAAATCATTACGAAGTTAAAAAAATGATGTCGGCCTTTGGTTTACCGTATCAAAAAATAGATACATGTCTAAAGGGTTGCATGCTATTTTGGAAGGAAGATATCAACCTTAAGAATTGTAGAATATGTCATCAGGAAAGATACAAACCTAGAAAGAAAAAGGGAAAGGAAGTCCCGTATAAACGTATGCATTATTTACCTATTATTCCTAGACTTCAAAGGTTATATGCATCTTCTATAACCGCGCAATATATGAGATGGCACAGTGTGAGAACACATGAAGAAGGTACGTTAACACACCTGTCCGATGGAGAAGCATGGAAGCATTTTGACCAAAAATATCCCAATTTTGCATCTGAGAGTCGTAATGTTAGGCTTGATTTATGTACGGATGGGTTTTCACCATTTTCTCAATTTGGTTCTAAATATTCATCCTGGCCTATAATTGTAACACCTTATAATTTACCTCCGTGGATGTGTATGAAAACGCCTTATATGTTTGTCACAATTGTCGTCCTTGGTCCTGATGATCCGACGCAAGGAATCGATATGTATTTACAACCGTTGATCGAAGAATTAAAAAAATTGTGGTATGAAGGGGTAGAAACATATGATATTTTACCCAAAAAAAAACTTTTGTATGCATGCTTCTCTGTTGTGGACAATTAGCGATTTTCCTGCTTATGCAATGCTTTCAGGTTGGAGTACAGCTGGTGGTCTAGCTTCTCCGTATTGCATGCAAGAATCAAGAGCATTTTCTTCACCTATCGGAAAGAAAATTTCATGGTTTGACTGTCACAGGTGTTTCCTTCAAATTAATCATCCTTTTAGAAGAGAAGTTAATAGGCATGAAACTTTGCGACCACCTAAATTATGGACAAGTGAACAAATTTATGAACTTGTAAAAGATCTTCCCAAGATTCATGAAACCGGAGTACAAGTAGAAATTCAAGGTAAATCAACGACTCATAATTGGTGGAAACAAAGCATATTTTGGGAGTTGCCTTATTGGAAAGATCTTCTGATTCGTCATAATATTGACGTGATGCATAATGAGAAAAATGTTTTTGATAATGTAATCAATACAATTTTGAATGTCAAAGGGAAGACGAAAGATGATTTGAAATCAAGACGCGATAACGAAGTAATATGCAATCGTCCGGAGCTTCATATAAAGCCAAATGACACCAAAAAACCGAAAGCGTGCTATGAACTTGACAGTAATCAAGTTAAAATGTTTTTAAAATGGATGAAAGGTTTAAGATTCCCAGATGGTATATCTTCCAATCATTGTAGATGCGTCGACTATAAAAACAGCAAACTTAGCGGGATGAAAAGCCACGACTATCATGTTATGATGGAAAATTCATTGCCCGCCGCTTTCAAGGAAATATTGCCCATAAAAGTTTGGACTGTTGCAACGGAGCTTAGTTTGTTCTATAAAGAGCTTTGTTCTATTACATTAAAACTTGATCGTCTACGTAAACTAGGGGAATAAATCCCTATATTACTCTGCAAATTGGAAAAAATATTTCCTCTAGTTTTTTTCAATGTTATGGAGCATTTACCTATTCATCTTCTGTCAGAAGCACGCCTTCGAGGGCCTGTGCAATATGGATGGATGTATCCATTTGAAAGGTATATTAATATTTAGTTAATTTAAATTTGGGTTAATGAAACGTGTAATAAAAACAATTTACATTAATTATAAATAGGTATTTAAATCATCTAAAGAAAAAAGTGAGGTAGAAAGCTCGATTTGAAGGTTCTATGTGCAAATCATACATCGAAGAAGAGCTTCATTTTTTTTCTCCTATTAGTTTAGTGATCATTTGAACTTATCATTTGCAAGTACTGCGCATAATGATGAAGGCATTGATCAAGATGACTGTCCCGCGACTTTATCAATTTTTAAAAACATGGATGGCCTTCTGGTAGATGTATGGAAGAATGGCTGAGAGATAAAAATTATAATGCAGCACACACATATATTCTTCTCAATTGCACTGAAGTTGCACCGTTCGTTAGGTAATGAACTTATACATCTATGTATACATGTACTAAATGTTTAATCATAAATTTAACATTTGTCCTATAATTGCAACATTTATGAATCATAGTATCAAAACGGCGATATCAGTAAAGAATTCGCTAGTTGGTTTACTAATTATGTATTTGATCCAACAAATTGTGTTGTGGACGAAGGATTGAAACAGTTGGCAATAGGACCAAAAATAAATGTCAAGACATATCCATTATTCTTTGTTAATGGATATAAATTTAGCACTAAAGAATATGGTGCTGAAAAATTAACTGACAATAGCGGTGTATTTGTTGAAGGTAGTGATGATCCAAATAACCATATACATGATTTTTACGGCGTGCTAAACCAGATTCTGCGATTAACATATTTCACACGACCCACGGAAGAAGTATTTTAGTTTAAATGCAAGTGGTTCATCAATGTTTCAGGTTCTGGAATAAACGTGCACCCAAAATTTAATCTTATTGAAGTGAGACATACTTCCCGTTATTGTAAGTACGATACTTTTGTACTTGCCAAACAAGCTCTTCAAGTTTATTATGCTCCTTATCCATCTATGAGAAGAGACAAAATAGATTGGTGAGCTATTTTCAAAACAAAGGCATGGTTTACTTTTGATGGATGTAATATTCTCAACGACCAAGTTTATCAAGCAGATGTCGACAAAAATCCATAATTAGTAATAACCGATGATCAAACTGATTTTGGACCTCTAAATGGTGAATCGAACCCATTAATTGACGTATTTGAGACTACAAATGAACCAAATATGGAGGAGGAAATGGAGTCAGAATATGAAAGTGATGAGGACGACTAATCAATAATCCTCATTTTAAAAAGGTAATTTTATGTTTATTTTTATTTAGTACGAATCAAATTCATATTTAGTAGGTATTTCTTATGTTATCTATGTACAAGTAACTCATATGTTAAGTAGACATATCTATTAACCAGTAACATATAGAATCATAGCATTTCCTACTCATGTTATCTCGTACCTTGTTTTTACATAGATCTTTCATGTTTATGCTATATATGTTATGTCGTTATCTGTAACAGGTGATGTCACAAGGTGGTGATGAGGGTGGTCCATCGGACTTATCTCATCCTGTGGTCTGGCTTAAGCCAAAAGCCAGCAGAGGGTAAATCCTACGTTTTTAATATAAATTTAATTCAAGTACAATAAATTATATAAATTGTTGTTCTAATAGCCATAATTTTTTTCCTTTATCACAGGGGGTGTGAGTTGGAGCCGTCCAACGCAGTCTTGAAGATATCTAGATGTGCATATTAGGATCACACGACTAGATGTTGGCCCACATGGACGTCGATACCCGACATTGTGAAGGAGACTATATGGCAGGATTTTCTGGTATGTGTGATATAACATTTATTATGTTAAGTAGTCATGCTCTTATTTGATAAGCTCATATATGTATGCTATTTTTTTTTAAATGCAGGGTTCGGTGGATCTGCAGGAGACAAATTTGAATGTCGTCAAGTGCCACTGGAATTCTAAAGTGACAAAAAATTACAGAGAGACAATGAACAGTTTAAAATCAAGTGGGAAAAAACAGGTTTGGATAGGCGAATCAGTGTGGGATGAGTTGCTTGCTTATTGGATCAATAATGAGGATTTTCTGGTAAATTTACTGCATATTTAATTTAAATTATTCTATTCAATTAATATGTGACTTGGAATAATACATTTTAAAAAAAAAATGTATAGGCCTCGTCTGAGAGAAATGCAGCTAACAGGAGCAAGAATCCTGTTATGCATCGAGGTGGGTCGAAGTCGTTTCAGCACCATTGTGAGGATCTGGTATATTTAGTAATTGCATCGTTTAAATTTAATAGTTGATTTAACTTTAAGTTTTAATTTACACACACTCACACACACACACACACATATATATAAGTGCTTATTTCAGGAGAGAGCGCGTATGGCTCCTGTGTTGTACTGGGATGTTTTCGAGCATACTCATGCACTAATTCATACTGACGACACAAGCTCAGTTTCGTACAGTTGGGACCATGATGATAAGGCGCATGAGAGATATGCAAGTATAGAATAATTAAGTTATAGGTATAATTTAATTAAAATAGTGTTATCTAATTTCATTTGTTTTATGTTTAACAGGAGAAATTTCAAGCACATAAGGCGCAGTTACTGGAATCTACTGGGAGGAATGAGTTGACCAAGGATGAAGAGGACATGATATTTGATGCTGTCATGGATAAGCCCACCCGGAACAGACGATACGACTATGGAAATCTAGAGGTAAGAATCAAATTTATAATAAAAACTCAAATTTACTCCAAATGCTACTATCAAATATTGAAATTATATACATGTTAGATCACTTAGTATTGTCCCTAGGAAGTTAGCTAAAGGTGTATCAATCTGCAAAAGTGCTTTGACAACTATAATGTAAATTAGATCGATATTTTTATATGGATTAGAAAACGCAAAATTAGCTTATAGTTTTCTAATAGAAAGTGCAAGTTTAAAAAAGATCAAAGTTCAAAGTATATTAATCCTGATTGATATATTATACATGTACTCGTAAATGATACAGGTTAGATCATCTCAGGAGACGTATCAGAGGGCTCAGGAAAAGGAAGAAATCGCACAGCTAAAAGAAGAAATTGTAGAGCTTCGTGATCGTGAGCATCGTCGTGACTAGCAGATGGAGTTGCTTTATCAGAAGGTAGCGGAGTTCATTGCCCAGTACGGTACGCCACCTTCATCTTCTGGTGGAGAGAGTTGATCAGGTTAGTGTTTGGACATGATTGTGTTTGTGTCTTGAGAGTTGGTGAGGGCTTGCTACATGATTGTTGTATATATTGATAGTTTGGAAATGTTATGTTGCTTTGGTGATGGTATGATGTGTTGGTTATGATGTATGGACATGCTTGTGTTGTTTTGGCTACGTTTGGACATGGGTTATGATGTTTTGGCTATGTATGTTATGTAAATATTGGTTAATTAATGTGTTTTGTATTTGATTTTTATTTTATATTTTGTTTGGGTGTGTATATGGTTGAGATTGTGAGTTATATGCTCGAAATGGAGCAGTTTTGATAGTTGTATGTGTAGTGTGTGGCTTGAAGTGGCAAATGTAAAATCTATATAAAAAAACACCCAGATTTCCAACGGCGAGCGATGGTAAGCAACGACTTACTGGTCATCCAGTTTCAACAGTTTTCAATGGCGATAGACGACTAATTTGCAACGGTTTCCATCATTTTCCAACGTCTCTTTGATCTGGAAAAAGGGACACGTGGCCATATCTTCCAGTTGGAAGCCATTGGAAAATGGTCGTTGTTTGCATTGGAAGTCATTGGAAACCGTTGATCCTTATACCAACGGGTTGACCAACGGCCTCCAACGGCGTATCCAATGGCCGCCAACGACCCTTGGCTGTTGAAAAATACTGCTTCTCTTGTAGTGACCAAGGAAATGAAGGGAAAAGATGTTCCGTACAAGCGTTTGAATTATTAACCTATCACACCTAGACTTCATAGGTTATATGCATCATCTGTAATAGC
Source organism: Allium sativum (assembly GCA_030737875.1). Taxonomy (NCBI): domain Eukaryota; kingdom Viridiplantae; phylum Streptophyta; class Magnoliopsida; order Asparagales; family Amaryllidaceae; genus Allium; species Allium sativum. The sequence continues at coordinate 468,024,514 of CM060913.1, read as the reverse complement.
GCATATATGAGATGATATAGTGTGAGAGCACCTCAAGAAGATACGTTGACATGCCCATTCGATGGGGAATCATGAAAATATGTTGATAAGAAATATCTTGATTTCTCAAAGGAGAGCCGCAACATTAGACTAGGTTTATGTACAGATGGATTCTCTGCGTTTTCTAAGTTTGGTTCTGAATATTGATTTTGGCCTATAATAGTCACACCTTACAATCTACCCACTTGGATGTGTATGAAAACTCCATATATGTTTCTCACGATTGTCGTCCCTGGCCTCGATGATCCGACAAAGGACATTGATGTTTACTTACAACCGATAATCAATAAGTTGAAAAGTTATGGTATGAAGGAGTTGAAACATACGACGTATCAAAAAAGATTTTTTTTTTGGATGTTCACTTCTTTATTATGGACTATTAGCAATTTTTCTGCGTATATAATGCTTTCGGGTTGGAGTACGGCCGGTCATTTTGGTTGTCCTTATTGCATGGAAGAAACACGAGCATTTTCCTTACTACATGAGAAGAAAATTTCATGATCTGATTGTCATCGAGGTTTTCTTCATACTAATCATCCTTTTAGAAGAGATAAAAAAACTTCACGGCTAATAGACATAATACTCTACGACCACTAACTGTTTGGTCAAGCGAGGATATATATGAACTTGTAAAAGGTTATCAAAAGATACATGAAACCGGACAACAAACTGAAATTCAAGGAAATCAACAGTTCATAATTGGTGCAAAATGAGTATATACTGGAAATTGCCTTATTAGAAAAATCTCTTAATTCGACATAATGTTGACGTGATGCATAACGAGAAAAACGTATTTGACAATGTGTTTAATACAGTTTTGAATGTTAAGGGGAAGACTAAGGAAAAATCTGAAATCTAGACTTGATATAGAGAAAATATGCAATCGCCCTCAGCTTCATATGAAGCCCAATGGCAGTAAAAAAAAACCCAAGCATGCTATGAACTTGACAACAACCAAGTTAAAGTACTGTTAAAGTGAATGGAAAGGTTATGAGTTCCTAATGGAACTTACTCTAATCTTCATAGATGTGTCGTGTAGCACCCTGTAAAATATACCTCAAAATATAAACTAACAGGAATAAGCAATAAAATAATAAAATATAAACAGGCTGAAAAGTGAAATATTGCAGCATTAAGAATTTGGCTATGAAAATCTTTAATTTGGATTCATGGTGAAATTGTGATACATTTTCATATATAATAAGTTGAAAACGATTTTATATGAAGAAATTACAGTTCAGAGAAATCAAATAGTAAACGTGTATATATAAGTGGTTATATATATAAGGGATAAATAAATTGAATAAAAATAATATTCCCTTAAGTAGATTGGAATTTCAAATGAAGAGATAAGGGTAATGGGACAAGAATAATCCTTATAAGGTAGAAATAATCTAATTAATCAACATTATATATAATAAATATTTTCATCCCTTCTTAATGCTTATTGGGTTAAACAACGACCAAGGGCTCGATCACCCAAAGGGGTGTTGACTGCCCTTCTGGGGGAGGTCGACCGCTCGACGCTGCAGATGCCCAATAAAGTTGGGTTTGTATTAGGTTTTGGGGCTAATTTATAAGAATGAACAACCATGATTAAATCTTAATAATTGGACAGTTCTTGTTTACACAAACACCTATAAATAACCCCCTAGACTCCATACCTAAACCAAGCCACTCTCTCTATTTGTGCCTCCACTTCCCTGCCACTGATTCCAAAGGAATTTAAAAATATGTTTTCTTCCTCTTCTACAAATCTTTTCTTCTTTTTCTAATCATTTTTTTATAGGATTAGAATATAGATCTGGAATCACAAGATATATATATATATATATAAGAATTTTAATTATTTGATTCTTATGTACATAGTTCTCTAGGGATTAGAGTTCACATCAAATAAGCATAACAACATCAGATCTACAACATTTCCAATCACTGTGAGTGGAATTAGTATTTACTTAGGAATATTCTACACTTGTAGATTATTATATGGGTTAGTAGGCCTAAGGAGATTTGGTATAACGACAATATCAAACTACAAAACCCCCAAATCTCCTATTTTTATGTATTTCACAAGAATTGTCAATTGATATTGGGTTTGTTGATTTGTTTTAGTAGCGGATAAAGAACATTTGGGTTGATATACTTTTATTTATCCTTTTTATCTAGATCTTTGTTTATAATGTAAAAATGTTTAGATTTGATTAGTTTTATTATTTGAATACGTTTGGATTTCTATGCTAAATAGATAATCCGAACGTATTCAGATTTAAAGTAAATCAAATGTCATTGTTTTAACGTACAACATAAGAAGGGGTAAGTTAGATAAATAAAGGTTTTTGTATATGTGTGTATGTATTTACATATGTGTATGTATATATATGGTTATATATGATGTAAGAAATTTACACCTTATCATTGGTTCATTACTAGAATTATCCTTACAAACCTAGGATGCAAGTTTTAATTGTATGTTGTATTTTTCCCATTACTACTATATGTAATTATGCAATTATGTCATTACACCATGAATGTACTAGTCGGATGTGGGAATTAGCTTGGGAATTAGCTTGTATTCCGTACACGTAGACCAAGTTGACAAATTTTACCTCATTAAAACGTTCCCTTGTTCATATAAAAACTAGCGTTATTTATACGTACTAAATATTCTACTTATATTGCATAGTTAACAAAATTAGCGTAATAATGGTGTAGTAAATGCGATTAGGATAATTTTTGAATTTGAAATGTCCCCATATATTGATTGCTAGTGTGTGCGTATAGAATAACTTATATATATATATATATATATTAAATAATGACACATACACACGAAGTTAGTCGTCATTTGTGGTTGAAGTCTGCTTGGAACCAACCGGCAAATCCAGCAACCACAAGTGGGTCCGACTAACGTGAGAGGTCATGGTGTCATGGGCCATTCAAATTTAGTACACTATGACACGAGGTTAAACCAACTTGTAATAGAAGTCTGCCCCAAACCGCCCGACATATCCAGCATCTACAGGAAGACGGTTTAATATGAGAGCTCAAGTGTATGTGTGTATAAACCTATTTTGTGTGAAAATAGGCAGTTTACTATGCCTTGGCAAGGTCTTAAGTGGCTGACTCTCTTCTTATCTAGTTTGGGTCTTAAGTGGTTAGGACTAGGAACCTCTATGAAGGTTTATCCCTTGGATAGGTCCCAAAGTCATGGAACCCACTCTTAGTAGACTCAAAGAAAATCTATGGGTCCTCCTTCTCTTAAAGTGGTTAGCCAAAGCGGTAACAGAGTAAGATAATTCATGGGGGATGTCCACTTCCTCCAGAAGCTTGTAACCGCTAATCTAAGGACATGATTGGTTTATATATAATATGTAGTCATAGCATGCTCACCAATTGTCTAAGGAAAGTCTTAAGGGGCATAGGTGTTCTACCGTAATATCAACTAGGTAGTAACGTTTGAAATAGTACTTCTCATATTACTTGTGAGAGTATAGAATTAAAAACGTTGACGTATTAAGATGAGGTCTTAAGGGGCTAGAGTCTGCCTCAGGGTTATAAGAGATAATAAGAATCCACCTTTTATAAGGGCCTTACATGACCGAGGATGCCTATCTCGTTGGTCTTTACCCTAAATGCACTAATGGAGGTCTTAAGCGATTGACTCAGATATCCACCATATTGGTTAGATACTTTATGTTCAGTGAATGCTTATGATTTTCAAAGGCATACCTTGATATATATAACCTGCTAAATCTATGGTATGGTCTTTAAATAAATACTATTTTCAGTCACACAAGATTTTATTTTCTAACCCCTCTCCTTAACATATCCAACAGGTCAGTAGGTGGGGTAGATTCAATGGACGAAGCAATGATGGAGACTGAGGACGACAATGGAGATATTATGCTATTATTAATTATCATTGTTGTATCGCTTATGGAAACTTCTAAAGATTAGTTTATTGATGTACCTATGGAATAATTGTACCTTGAAAATCTATGTTTTGATTATGTGGTTTTTATGAAATGGTACATCATATTTTGGTAGTATACTTTCTTGTTTCGATATGTGATATTTCCATAATGCAATGTTTGTATATTATTCTATGTGAATGTAATTCTTTACACGAACCAATGACCCATTTAGAGCGGCTTTAATTTTCGATAGGCCTTTTCTAGGTTGAAATTTATGCCCATTCTTGACAGGATGTCACATGTCGGCTATAAAAACGAAAGACTGAGTGAAATGAAAAGCCATGATTGTCATATAATGATGGAAAATTTATTACCCGTCACTTTCAAAGAACTGTTATGCATAAAAGTTTGCAAGATAATAACAGAACTTAGTTTATTTTACAAGGAGCTTTGTTCAACTACGTTAAATGTTGACCGTCTACTTAAACTCGAAGAAGAAATCTCTATACTACTATGCAAACTGGAGAAAATATTTCCTCTAGGTTTCTTTAATGTAATGGAGCATTTACCTGTTCATCTTCCATATGAAGCTTGTCTTCGAGGTCCTATGCAATATAGATGGATGTAATCTTTCAAAAGGTATGTTACTATACCGAGTATGCAAATGTCAATATAATTGTAAATAAAAATTAATATTGAACCAAAATATTTTTTTATTAGGTACATAAATCATTTATAGAAAAAAGTGAGACAAAAAGCTCGAGTTGAAGGTTCCATTTGTAAATTATATATCGAAGAAGAAGCTTTGTTCTTTTTCTCTCATTATTTCAATGATCATGTGAACTTATCATTTGAAAGTGTTATGTATAATGATGAGACCGTAGAACGAGATTCTTCTTCTAAATCAATGTTATCTATTTTTAAATAATATGGCCAACATGGTGGAAAATGTGTGGAAGATGGCTACATGATAGAGATTACCATGTAGCAAATATATTCTTCTTAATTGTCCAGAAGTTGTACCATTTATTAGTTAATTATCACATTACAAGTGTAAATTAATAATAATACCACACGAGTAAATTAACAATGATGCAATATATTATGTTTGTGTTTGCAGTATTTATGAATCACAAAATCCAAGCAAAGATTTCAATAATTGGTTTTTGAACTACGTTTCTGATCCCACAAATCATGTGCTTAATGAAGGATTGAAACATTTGGCGTTTGGACCGAAAGGAAAAATTAAAACGTTTCCAATATTTTTTGTTTATGCATATAAATTCAACACCTAAGAATACAGTGCTGAAAAATTAGCAAATAATACTGGTGTACTTGTTAAAGGTAGTGATGATCATAATAATCATATAAATGATTTTTATGGCGTGTTAACTCAGATTTTGCAATTGACATATTTTACAAGACCCACGGAAGAACTTTTTATTTAGATAAGACTGGGTCAGCAATATTCCAGGTTTTGGTATTAACGTGCATCCAAATTATAATCTTATAGAAATTAGATGTACCTCGAGTTATCAAAAGTACGACCCTTTTGTACAAGCCAAACAATCCCTACAAGCTTATTAGACCCCTTATCCATCTCTCAAAAGGGATAAAGTAGATTGGTCTGTGGTTTTTAAAACCAAGGAAAGATTTACATTCGATGGAAAGAGTATTCCAAACGAACAAGCCTAACAAGCAGATCTAGAGGAAAATATTGAATTAGCAATTACAGATGATCAAACTAATTTCAGATCTTCAAATGATGAGGTAAATGTATTAATCGAAGCATTCGAGAGTGTAAAGGAAAATGACATAGAACACGAAACAGAGTTTGAATCAGAAAACGATGAGAACTGAGTAATATCCGGTAATCTTTACAATTATTTGCATTACATTTTTCTTTAATTAATATTGCATTTATCCAATAACAAGCGTATACTCACACACACGACATACACAACATGACACATATGTAAAATATATTACATGTTTTAATGGTTCATTATATCATATTTATTATGAATTGTATATGTATGTATGTGGCAAGTATTATGTCTGGCTCTTAGCGACGTAGCTCTTTCCAACCAACTTGTGAGAGTAGTGGCAAGCCACCGGCTCGTCCAGTCGTTTACTTGCAGCTTAAGGCTGATCATGTGTAAGTATCAAATTAGCAACACATCAATTTAATTTTTTGTACATGATATATATATATATATATATATATAATTGTCTAAAGTTCTATTTTATATTTAATGCGGGGGATTCGAGCTGGAGCCATCGAGAGAGGTTCTGAACATTTCGAAGAATGCGTATATGGCTAGGATGAGCGATTGCTAGCCTAAGTAGAGCAAGATCCTTGACACCATTAGCGAGGCCATCTAGCAATATTTTTTGTAAGTTTATACCGCTTTACAATATAATTAAGTACAAATAAATAATTAGTAATATTTTCTTATTGTACAGGGTAAAGTAGATCTACAGGGGACTGATGTCAAGCTAGTTCAGCGACAATGGAACTTAAAGGTTGCTAAGAATTACATGGAGAAAATTTCTGTAGCGGCCCGCAAATCCGAGCTATCTGAGTTGACTAAATACACCACTCGTCCAACCCAAATAACACAGAAATACGACTCATTATTAGAAAGAAGTTAGAGGATGAGAAATAGAAAGAAAGAAATATTAGAATAGAAGAAAAACGAAGATCACAACTCACAGCGGAACAAATAAAATATATTATATAACATAAGCTTTGAAATACAAATCTGTTTGGTACATATATACATACCATCATCAGAGTACACATAACATTTGATCCAGCGGAAGTAACTCTAAATAACTAACGTTGAAGCCTCCTGCTTCAAGCTCCTCCAAGTGTATCTGTAAAAGCCTGAAACACTTGACTGCCCGTACAAATTTGGGCACCCAAGAGTTTAGGAAAAACAAAACAAAATAAACTCTGGGTCAGTCATGGGACTGGTGTGAGTAAACTCCAACCACTTGTTTAACTTTCAAAAACCCTTTTCAAAGAAAAGATAATAGTAGACCAGCCCACACATAAACACGGACGGTTTTTACCTTACTATAACCCAAAACACTTTGATATCAATCCAGTGATATTATAATAATGTCTACATCAAGTAAATAACCAAATAGCAGAACGCTTGCATCTCACGCTCCACATATATATTATAAAATCAAAAACCGCATGGCGCTTATTGGAGATTGGATTTCCAACATGACAAGGTATGGGACCACCTTCCGATGATGTATCTCTAGAGAGGAATACACTGGGTTCAACAAGAACATCTTGCAACCCGGCCCACACATGACCGACCACTCATTTCGCTTGAGTGTATCGAATGTATATCCCCAACGGTTGGACTCAAACCACCGTTTCCCGAATGGGCAGAATCGATAGATTTAGAAACAAAAGGAATTTCTCTAGATAAGTGATTATACACCCTAATGGGTGCGACCCACATAGCCATGCTGCCTGCCCGATTTTTGTCCTTTCCCGGTTGTTGAGGCCTGAGGCTACGCATACTTACCATTCATTGATAGCACAATCACTTTGAATGCCACATTGTCAGATCCGTTAATCACTAATTTGATTTGCACAAATATTCTGGATATTATGCTAAGGGATAAATCCGTTGCAACCATATATATTCATACCGACCAACCCATTTGATCATTGGAAATACTCTGTCAGACATTCGTCCATTTACGTTCGTTCTGGGATTGAACGAAACCGAAGGCACTATTTCTATAAATAGAAAAAGCCCTTGCACTTCACTCCGTCTTCAATATATTCAGCATACTTGGTTCGCAACGCTTATGCCGATACGGAGTGGTTCTTCGGATAATAATCCAACCGGTCTCTCCATATTGACAACGATGGTCAAAAACTTCGATAGTCTGTGATTTAACTATCGAATAAAAACAAGTGTTCAATCAACATAACAAACAAACCACTGGGCTCTTTATTTAATATTTCATTAATTAAATCTCTTTTCCACTTTCCTTAACAATATTTGTTATCCAAATATTTTCAATAATCACCTCGGCCTCTTATGCCATTTTTGATTTCGTTTCCTTATCGAATTCTATATATATCGATATATAGATTTCTAATTGTCAAATTTTCTTAAAAATATTCTAACTCCTTAAATTCTCGGAAAATTTCGCCATAACCTCCCCTGTATCGGGAGCATCGGGAAATTTCAAATAGCTTCCCGGTATCTTCCTCAATCAAAAAGAAAAAGGAAAAGCCAAGCGGCTTGCCGATACGGCACATAATACCCATATATGAATTTAAACATGTACCTTTTTGTCGAGCACATAAATTATATACCTTCATCACTTTTCCCCTTACCTGTCTCCTGTATGTCTATACCTGTCCAATTGATTTCAACTATTCCCAATTGCTTTAACTCAATTCGTTAATTAACTTGTTAATTAACTCTTTGGTCTATTTCACTTTTATATTTGGACATAACACGTTCAAATATACTTTTAACTTGCTTATCAGCTAATTGAATTCAAATTTCAATTTAAGTTCTATATTCGAACGCCAAATTCACTTTTCAAGGTTCGATATTAGTTCAAACTCGATTAACTAATTTCTACTTTGACTTAGTTAATCTTAAATAATCAAAATAGGTTTATTGTTTCAAAAATCTCTTTGCTTACTTCACTTGAGCTCGCCTTTATTTCCTAACTTAAGTTTAGGCTTTTAAAATGGAACTTTGGATTTTCATTTGCTTAAAAATCCTTATATTTATATATATAATCCATTATGGTTTATAATGGTTTCTGGCGCTGCATTTTTGGAATTTTGATTTTGACATAACTCAAAATCTATACGGCGAAATTCAGATTTTTCTCTTTCATTAGAAAACTATTATCGAACCGGTCCTGACGTTTCTTGTTTCAAAGAATTTCGACTACAATTGAGTCCTGTGTATTCAATTGAAGTTCGAATTGCTATTTTACGAACTGCAGCGCTGCGGCGAGTTCGTTTAATTATATTTATATATATATAAAAACTTTTAAACTTCTAAACTTCTTTAAAAAGAATTCAACTCCATTTAACTCTGCTTGATTTAAATTCAAATCTCACTTTCATTTGAATTCTAAATTCAAATTCCAATTCCTTTTCTATTTGATATTCAAATTCAATATTTGAATTTCTATTTGAATTCCCTTATTCAAACTCTATATTTGAATTCATTTGAATTCTCTTATTTAAACCTTATATTTAAATTCCATTTGAACTTCTATATTCCCATTTCTATATTGGAATTCTATTGGAATTCAAATATTCAAACTCCTTTTTAAATTCTATATTTGAAATTCCATAGTTTAAAACTCATTTGAATTTCATATTCAAATTCCATAGATCAAATCCTATTTGAATTCAATTTGAATCTCTTATATTCAAATTCCATTTTCCTTTTCCATTTGAATTCTAATATTCAAATTCATCTCCAATCCCATTTGAATTCTAATATTCAAACTCATTTTTAACACCATTTGAATTTCTAATATTCAAATTCATTTTCAACACCATTTGAATTTCTAATATTCAAATTTATTTGAATTCCCTTGAATTCAAATTCCATTTCAAAACTATTTGGATTTCCTATTTTGAAATCCTATTTCAATCCTACTTTGAAATCCTACTTTCAAAGTTTATTTCAAATTCTATTTTGAAATCTCATATTCAAATTTCTACTTGAATTTCTATATTCAATTCCATGTTCAAATTCAACACTTGAATTTCTATTTCAAATCTCAATTCAAATTTTATATTTGAATTCTTCTTTGAAATACTATATTTCAAATTCTATTCAATTTTTCTTTGAAATTCTATATTTCAAATTCTAATTTGAAATTCTACATTCAAATCTCTATTTGAATTTCTTTATTCGAATTCCTTTGAATTCAAATTTTATTTTAATTCCTTGAATTCAAATTCTATCTTTCATTCTAATTCCATCTATTCAAATTCTATTTGAACTTCTTATTTGAATTTCTAATATTCAATCTCCTTTTAAAATTCAAATATTTAAACTCCCTTTTAAAAATTCAAATGTTATACTCAAATTTCATTTGAGTTATATATTTAAAAATTTCATTTCACATCCTGTTTTTTTTTTTGAAATTTCATTTCAAAATTCCAATTTCACGCTTGTATTTCTATTTCTAAATTTTCAAGTGATAATTCTTTTCACTTCATTTATAACTTCGTTATAAAAGAACTATTTGTAAACTTCGTTTATAAAGAAACTACTTGTTTTATTTTTCAAAAACAAGTTTTGTATTTTATTTTCATTTAAAATTCAAATTCTATTTAAAAATAGAATTTTCCTTTTTAAATTTCCAATATCCTTCTTACGATATTTTTAAATATCATTACTTAAGCCCAGTGATGAAACACACAAAGCAACCAATTGTTTATTTTTCTAACACATCATATATAACAATATATGCAAACAAATAAACAAACAGATAATATATTTTTGAGGAATCCAGTTGGATTCCTCCAACCTGTTTTCCTGCATCCACAGATGTTAGCACATAAATAATACCCATTCTGCTTCGTGGCAGAATATCGTGGTATAGAAGGTCATCCACTAATCATAGCGTGGGGCGTATAGGGTAATCATCCGCTATGAAACTGCGGGCATCCGCTAATGAGACTGCGGGAATCCAACCAATCAATCAGCCCAATATATATATATATATATAGCCTAAATAACTAATATATATAAAACAAGCAGAAAGCATCCACACAAGCAACAAACAATTATTTTTAAATGAAATAGAAATAATTCTAAAGGTGAGTGAGATTTACTCACCGTGATTTTCCTTTTGTCGAATATCCATTTAAATTCTGTATTGTTGCATCTACGAACCTACTCGAATCATCTCCAATGAGTTACACCTACGATGATTTGATTTTATATTTACTGATTAAACATCTATTTATTTTAATAGATTTCTAACATAAATAAACGAACGATTATATGTATATGTAAAGTCATAGAAGACGTATACCTTATCGTCTTTGCGAACCACTCGACTAATTTGACGAAATCAACTCAGCCATCACCAATCAATTTCAGCAGCCCACACTACCTTATTCCTATTCAGACATTTCATCGAACGTCTTGTTGTCAACCTCATTTTTTCTATCACTTTCCACCACTGTCCTAGTGCAGCAACACCCCTTCCTGATAGACCAGATATCATTTGCAATGCCATGTCCCAATTCGAAGCTCCAGACCATGATCCATAAGTCAAAAAAAAATCGCACTTCTCTTCCACTTTATAACTGTCGATCCCCTTCCAGTAGACATAGATGAACTCCATCTGTATACTCATAAACATACGCTCGACACCAATAAACACCATCGTGACTGAAAACTGCTTCAAATCCCATCATCGCACCTCCACTGTCTTGCTTTAACCCCTCAGAAATCGCTCCATCTTCTGAAACCATTCTTCACCATCCTCGTCAGTCATAGTAAATTCGAACCCCTCCCTGTTGAGTGCGGCTTCCCCTGAAGTCGCGACTACCAATACTCACCAGAGAAGAACAAATGTCGAAATCCCCTCAATTGATGCGTTGCCCCTTGAAATTGGACCGCAGCATCATCGCGAGCCTCCACTGTGTCGAGCTTCACGAACCCGCGGTCTTCTAGTGATCGCGATCCCCTAACATGAAATAGAGATAACCCTAAAACTGAAATCGAGCTTCATAATACTGCCGAACTCGAGAGTGATATACGGTTTTCGATTTGAAGCTATAAAAGAAGATGAGTGGGATTTGATTCGAGCGGCCATCAATTTCATTGTTCAGGAGAATTAAAAGAGTGATGAATTAGAGAATGGAACAGAGGGGTATGGACGCGAATTTATAGATGAAGAAGGGGAACATTACGTACACCATCATTCCATCATTTAATTCATGTTACCCAAAGTACAAACAAATATTTAATTTAATTTAAAAAGATTTTCTAATTAATTTGATTTGATTCTGATTCGATATAAAGAGATCTTTTATTCTTTTTAAACAGATATCGATTTGATTTTGATTCTATCCTCAATTAAATATCTCGGGGTCCATTAATTTAAATCACGAACCGCTATGTTAACGTACTAACCATCGTTCCAATGTTACAACGTTATTTTGAACTCTATGATCTGATATTGAAATTTAAATTCGAATGTAAATATAAACGGCCATATTAAATTGATAATTCAATATAAAATATCATTTATGTTATCAACTAAATATTTAAAACAATATTAAATATTTAAAATAAATTATTCAAAAATCTGGGTCGTTACATTCTTCCCCCCTTAAAATAATTTCGTCCTCGAAATTGCTAAGATAGGAAAAATACTATAAACTCACTAACTTTGCAAAACTCCTTTATATTGAAACTCTCCTCTTCATATTTCAACAAATTAGCTCCAACCAAAACTTTTGGTTTTCATACATTTAATTCAAATGATCTACGATCAATCCATTTATATCCAATCTATATTCCAATAAACCTATTCAAATCGATTCTAATCAATTCATTCACTTCGATCCATTTAACTTGTTTAAGTTAAATTTAAATTCCATAATTCAAATCCCTGGGTTTTTCTTTTCAAATTCTTTTGAAATCCCACAAATATATACATATATTTATTTTCATTTCAAATTCAAAACATTGGAATTTTCAAACCACTTTGTTTTCTTTCAAACAAATTTCCATCAAAATTTTCTAAGGCAGCAATTCATCACTTAGAAACTCGGAAATGAACACTGATGATGTTGCAATCATTATCAGAATTATTTCCCAGCCACTGAAGTGAGTTCAGTGCTTTATCCATCTAAAATGATTTTCTTTCAACTCCTTCTAAACAAATCTATATTGTTTTAATATACTTTGAAAAATATTTTTCAACTTCCCAGGATTTTGAATTCTTAATTCTGGTTTGAATTTAATTCTAATTCATCTCATTTGTATATTTAATTCATATACAAATTTTATTTGGTTATAATTAACCATCTCAATCTTTATAATCTCATTTGATTATAATCCTAACAAATCGACACATCCATATAATATAATAATTTCAGAAAATTATTCTTTTATATCAAAATAGAATTTCGGGTAAAATTATTTCATTTACCCTTTTTAAAACAATACTGTGTCGAATTTCTCTGTTCAAGTGTTTAGAAATCCCTATCGACTTCGTGGCGTCCCACGATTCGACCAGAATTCATAAACCACTCACAGACTAGTCAACACAATATAAAACAACTTTTATATCAATTTACAAATACGCTCTCTCGTATATACACTCAACTCATTCTAGGATACTACTGACCCTATCTCTAATGAGCACATGCCACACAAGCCTAGGTGTTCGCTCAACCTAAGCTCTGATACCACTGTAGCGGCCCGCAAATCCGAGCTATCTGAGTTGACTAAATACACCACACGTCCAACCCAAATAACACAGAAATACGACTCATTATTAGAAAGAAGTTAGAGGATGAGAAATAGAAAGAAAGAAATATTAGAATAGAAGAAAAACGAAGATCACAACTCACAGCGGAACAAATAAAATATATTATATAACATAAGCTTTGAAATACAAATCTGTTTGGTACATATATACATACCATCATCAGAGTACACATAACATTTGATCCAGCGGAAGTAACTCTAAATAACTAACGTTGAAGCCTCCTGCTTCAAGCTCCTCCAAGTGTATCTGTAAAAGCCTGAAACACTTGACTGCCCGTACAAATTTGGGCACCCAAGAGTTTAGGAAAAACAAAACAAAATAAACTCTGGGTCAGTCATGGGACTGGTGTGAGTAAACTCCAACCACTTGTTTAACTTTCAAAAACCCTTTTCAAAGAAAAGATAATAGTAGACCAGCCCACACATAAACACGGACGGTTTTTACCTTACTATAACCCAAAACACTTTGATATCAATCCAGTGATATTATAATAATGTCTACATCAAGTAAATAACCAAATAGCAGAACGCTTGCATCTCACGCTCCACATATATATTATAAAATCAAAAACCGCATGGCGCTTATTGGAGATTGGATTTCCAACATGACAAGGTATGGGACCACCTTCCGATGATGTATCTCTAGAGAGGAATACACTGGGTTCAACAAGAACATCTTGCAACCCGGCCCACACATGACCGACCACTCATTTCGCTTGAGTGTATCGAATGTATATCCCCAACGGTTGGACTCAAACCACCGTTTCCCGAATGGGCAGAATCGATAGATTTAGAAACAAAAGGAATTTCTCTAGATAAGTGATTATACACCCTAATGGGTGCGACCCACATAGCCATGCTGCCTGCCCGATTTTTGTCCTTTCCCGGTTGTTGAGGCCTGAGGCTACGCATACTTACCATTCATTGATAGCACAATCACTTTGAATGCCACATTGTCAGATCCGTTAATCACTAATTTGATTTGCACAAATATTCTGGATATTATGCTAAGGGATAAATCCGTTGCAACCATATATATTCATACCGACCAACCCATTTGATCATTGGAAATACTCTGTCAGACATTCGTCCATTTACGTTCGTTCTGGGATTGAACGAAACCGAAGGCACTATTTCTATAAATAGAAAAAGCCCTTGCACTTCACTCCGTCTTCAATATATTCAGCATACTTGGTTCGCAACGCTTATGCCGATACGGAGTGGTTCTTCGGATAATAATCCAACCGGTCTCTCCATATTGACAACGATGGTCAAAAACTTCGATAGTCTGTGATTTAACTATCGAATAAAAACAAGTGTTCAATCAACATAACAAACAAACCACTGGGCTCTTTATTTAATATTTCATTAATTAAATCTCTTTTCCACTTTCCTTAACAATATTTGTTATCCAAATATTTTCAATAATCACCTCGGCCTCTTATGCCATTTTTGATTTCGTTTCCTTATCGAATTCTATATATATCGATATATAGATTTCTAATTGTCAAATTTTCTTAAGAATATTCTAACTCCTTAAATTCTCGGAAAATTTCGCCATAACCTCCCCTGTATCGGGAGCATCGGGAAATTTCAAATAGCTTCCCGGTATCTTCCTCAATCAAAAAGAAAAAGGAAAAGCCAAGCGGCTTGCCGATACGGCACATAATACCCATATATGAATTTAAACATGTACCTTTTTGTCGAGCACATAAATTATATACCTTCATCACTTTTCCCCATACCTGTCTCCTGTATGTCTATACCTGTCCAATTGATTTCAACTATTCCCAATTGCTTTAACTCAATTCGTTAATTAACTTGTTAATTAACTCTTTGGTCTATTTCACTTTTATATTTGGACATAACACGTTCAAATATACTTTTAACTTGCTTATCAGCTAATTGAATTCAAATTTCAATTTAAGTTCTATATTCGAACGCCAAATTCACTTTTCAAGGTTCGATATTAGTTCAAACTCGATTAACTAATTTCTACTTTGACTTAGTTAATCTTAAATAATCAAAATAGGTTTATTGTTTCAAAAATCTCTTTGCTTACTTCACTTGAGCTCGCCTTTATTTCCTAACTTAAGTTTAGGCTTTTAAAATGGAACTTTGGATTTTCATTTGCTTAAAAATCCTTATATTTATATATATAATCCATTATGGTTTATAATGGTTTCTGGCGCTGCATTTTTGGAATTTTGATTTTGACATAACTCAAAATCTATACGGCGAAATTCAGATTTTTCTCTTTCATTAGAAAACTATTATCGAACCGGTCCTGACGTTTCTTGTTTCAAAGAATTTCGACTACAATTGAGTCCTGTGTATTCAATTGAAGTTCGAATTGCTATTTTACGAACTGCAGCGCTGCGGCGAGTTCGTTTAATTATATTTATATATATATAAAAACTTTTAAACTTCTAAACTTCTTTAAAAAGAATTCAACTCCATTTAACTCTGCTTGATTTAAATTCAAATCTCACTTTCATTTGAATTCTAAATTCAAATTCCAATTCCTTTTCTATTTGATATTCAAATTCAATATTTGAATTTCTATTTGAATTCCCTTATTCAAACTCTATATTTGAATTCATTTGAATTCTCTTATTTAAACCTTATATTTAAATTCCATTTGAACTTCTATATTCCCATTTCTATATTGGAATTCTATTGGAATTCAAATATTCAAACTCCTTTTTAAATTCTATATTTGAAATTCCATAGTTTAAAACTCATTTGAATTTCATATTCAAATTCCATAGATCAAATCCTATTTGAATTCAATTTGAATCTCTTATATTCAAATTCCATTTTCCTTTTCCATTTGAATTCTAATATTCAAATTCATCTCCAATCCCATTTGAATTCTAATATTCAAACTCATTTTTAACACCATTTGAATTTCTAATATTCAAATTCATTTTCAACACCATTTGAATTTCTAATATTCAAATTTATTTGAATTCCCTTGAATTCAAATTCCATTTCAAAACTATTTGGATTTCCTATTTTGAAATCCTATTTCAATCCTACTTTGAAATCCTACTTTCAAAGTTTATTTCAAATTCTATTTTGAAATCTCATATTCAAATTTCTACTTGAATTTCTATATTCAATTCCATGTTCAAATTCAACACTTGAATTTCTATTTCAAATCTCAATTCAAATTTTATATTTGAATTCTTCTTTGAAATACTATATTTCAAATTCTATTCAATTTTTCTTTGAAATTCTATATTTCAAATTCTAATTTGAAATTCTACATTCAAATCTCTATTTGAATTTCTTTATTCGAATTCCTTTGAATTCAAATTTTATTTTAATTCCTTGAATTCAAATTCTATCTTTCATTCTAATTCCATCTATTCAAATTCTATTTGAACTTCTTATTTGAATTTCTAATATTCAATCTCCTTTTAAAATTCAAATATTTAAACTCCCTTTTAAAAATTCAAATGTTATACTCAAATTTCATTTGAGTTATATATTTAAAAATTTCATTTCACATCCTGTTTTTTTTTTTGAAATTTCATTTCAAAATTCCAATTTCACGCTTGTATTTCTATTTCTAAATTTTCAAGTGATAATTCTTTTCACTTCATTTATAACTTCGTTATAAAAGAACTATTTGTAAACTTCGTTTATAAAGAAACTACTTGTTTTATTTTTCAAAAACAAGTTTTATATTTTATTTTCATTTAAAATTCAAATTCTATTTAAAAATAGAATTTTCCTTTTTAAATTTCCAATATCCTTCTTACGATATTTTTAAATATCATTACTTAAGCCCAGTGATGAAACACACAAAGCAACCAATTGTTTATTTTTCTAACACATCATATATAACAATATATGCAAACAAATAAACAAACAGATAATATATTTTTGAGGAATCCAGTTGGATTCCTCCAACCTGTTTTCCTGCATCCACAGATGTTAGCACATAAATAATACCCATTCTGCTTCGTGGCAGAATATCGTGGTATAGAAGGTCATCCACTAATCATAGCGTGGGGCGTATAGGGTAATCATCCGCTATGAAACTGCGGGCATCCGCTAATGAGACTGCGGGAATCCAACCAATCAATCAGCCCAATATATATATATATATAGCCTAAATAACTAATATATATAAAACAAGCAGAAAGCATCCACACAAGCAACAAATAATTATTTTTAAATGAAATAGAAATAATTCTAAAGGTGAGTGAGATTTACTCACCGTGATTTTCCTTTTGTCGAATATCCATTTAAATTCTGTATTGTTGCATCTACGAACCTACTCGAATCATCTCCAATGAGTTACACCTACGATGATTTGATTTTATATTTACTGATTAACCATCTATTTATTTTAATTGATTTCTAACATAAATAAACGAACGATTATATGTATATTTAAAGTCATAGAAGACGTATACCTTATCGTCTTTGCGAACCACTCGACTAATTTGACGAAATCAACTCAGCCATCACCAATCAATTTCAGCAGCCCACACTACCTTATTCCTATTCAGACATTTCATCGAACGTCTTGTTGTCAACCTCATTTTTTCTATCACTTTCCACCACTGTCCTAGTGCAGCAACACCCCTTCCTGATAGACCAGATATCATTTGCAATGCCATGTCCCAATTCGAAGCTCCAGACCATGATCCATAAGTCAAAAAAAATCGCACTTCTCTTCCACTTTATAACTGTCGATCCCCTTCCAGTAGACATAGATGAACTCCATCTGTATACTCATAAACATACGCTCGACACCAATAAACACCATCGTGACTGAAAACTGCTTCAAATCCCATCATCGCACCTCCACTGTCTTGCTTTAACCCCTCAGAAATCGCTCCATCTTCTGAAACCATTCTTCACCATCCTCGCCAGTCATAGTAAATTCGAACCCCTCCCTGTTGAGTGCGGCTTCCCCTGAAGTCGCGACTACCAATACTCACCAGAGAAGAACAAATGTCGAAATCCCCTCAATTGATGCGTTGCCCCTTGAAATTGGACCGCAGCATCATCGCGAGCCTCCACTGTGTCGAGCTTCACGAACCCGCGGTCTTCTAGTGATCGCGATCCCCTAACATGAAATAGAGATAACCCTAAAACTGAAATCGAGCTTCATAATACTGCCGAACTCGAGAGTGATATACGGTTTTCGATTTGAAGCTATAAAAGAAGATGAGTGGGATTTGATTCGAGCGGCCATCAATTTCATTGTTCAGGAGAATTAAAAGAGTGATGAATTAGAGAATGGAACAGAGGGGTATGGACGCGAATTTATAGATGAAGAAGGGGAACATTACGTACACCATCATTCCATCATTTAATTCATGTTACCCAAAGTACAAACAAATATTTAATTTAATTTAAAAAGATTTTCTAATTAATTTGATTTGATTCTGATTCGATATAAAGAGATCTTTTATTCTTTTTAAACAGATATCGATTTGATTTTGATTCTATCCTCAATTAAATATCTCGGGGTCCATTAATTTAAATCACGAACCGCTATGTTAACGTACTAACCATCGTTCCAATGTTACAACGTTATTTTGAACTCTATGATCTGATATTGAAATTTAAATTCGAATGTAAATATAAACGGCCATATTAAATTGATAATTCAATATAAAATATCATTTATGTTATCAACTAAATATTTAAAACAATATTAAATATTTAAAATAAATTATTCAAAAATCTGGGTCGTTACAATTTCAAAGATAAAAAAAAAATTGGGGAAGATACCAAAGTGGATGAGTGCTGCTGTTTGAGAAAAGTGGGTTGACTAGTGGAACACTGAAGAATTCAAGGTAAATCTACGAAAAATCTCATTAATTTTTTTGGCAATTATTGAATAATTATTCAATGTAAATTTACAGGCGGAGTTTGCAAGGAACTCAGCAAATAGGAGCAGGAATTCAGCAACTCATCAAAGAGGATCCAGGTCTTTCCAGCATCACCGCGAGGACTTGGTAAATTATCAGTTATTACATTTGTATATTGATCGGTTCAATAATTAGCTATATGGAATTAAATTATCTAAATTATTGATTGCAGAAATGAGCTCGTGGACATCCCATGTCGTACATGGACATCTCTCTGCACACTCATGCGTCAAGACAAGTAGATGAGGCTGACAACATCAAATATCAGTAGGGTAATCAGGATAGGGCGACAAGTGCA
This sequence comes from Allium sativum, assembly GCA_030737875.1. Taxonomy (NCBI): domain Eukaryota; kingdom Viridiplantae; phylum Streptophyta; class Magnoliopsida; order Asparagales; family Amaryllidaceae; genus Allium; species Allium sativum. The sequence goes on along the minus strand of CM060913.1, from coordinate 468,004,821 downwards.
TATATATGCGCATTTTCAATTACTAGCTATGTAAAATTAAAAAAACATTTTACTATATTTCAACTGGAATTGTTTTTTGCATTATAGGCAAAATTTCAAGAGGTAGGGCTCATGCACTTGAGGAATTCGGTCAGGATGAGGTTACCTGGGAAGAGGAAGATTACATATTGGATGATGTTATGTATCTGATGCAGCAGAGTAGACGTTATGACTATGGGAACCAGGTGGTACTTAATTCCTTTGCATACATACAACAAATTAGCATGTAGATATTTAGTATTTTAATATTTTATACGTTGGCAACCCAATTAGAAATAAAGTAAAAAGAGATATACATGATTGGAATAAGTCAACATGATTGGAGATTCAAATTTTGGTACTATTTTACATGTGTTATTTTTCATGTACCGACAACCCTTTTGCTATTCATTCTATTTGTAGGCTCATGCAACTCTAAAAGCCTAAGACAAAGCTGAAATAAAAGAGCTTAGAACAATGATTGAGCAGCTGCAGGAGCAAAATTGTCTTCAAGCTATACAGATGAAGCAAATAATTCAAAAGCTAGCGGCGTATGTGCAACAGCAAGATTCCTTTCCTTCGTCGTCTGGTACTTCTGGAAATGACGTAGACGAAGATGCTTGAGGTATGTTTTTTGTGTTTGTGTTTGCACAATGTATATATTGACTTGGAGACGGTGAGGATTATGTTTTGATGTTGTATATGTTGATTTGGAGAGGTTGAGGATGATATTTTGGATATATTTTGATGATATGTACTTGGTTTGTTTGGCATGGGGGGTTGATGAGTTGGTTTTTGATGTTTGGATGGTTTATTTGTTTATATTGGTGTTCATTTGATTTATTTTAGTTGTTTATATTTTTTTGATATATATGCGTTATATATGTGTGGAATGGATTTGAAACGGAATGGATTGGAAATGGTGTGGCTGGAAGATTAATAGGCTTGCTGTTATAAAAAAAATACCAAGATTCCAACGGCTGCAACGGTTTCCAACAACTTATTGGCCATGTATTTCTAACGATTTCCAACGGCTATGCACTGTTAGAGGCCGTTGGAAAGAATCCGTTGGAAATCAATAGAATCCGTTGACTATATTCCAATGGCTTCTAACAGTCGCCGATGATTCCGAGCCGTTGGAATAGTCGTATAGTCTAGTAGTGCCAAGGAGAAATGGTTAACCCATTTTCCAAGTGTGGATCAGGCCATTTTGGCTTGAGAACCTCAACCGAACCAAGAATTTTCTGGGATACGATTTTTCTTGGTTTTGGGATGCGAATTTTTGAGTTGAACTCAGTCTTTTGACTATCTTTTCGGGATGCGAATTTCACATTCTCTTAGGATACGAAATTCGGGCTGATGCCTCCAAAACCCACCTATAAATACCCCCTTGCTTGACATTCTTAAAGGTTGACATTTTAAAACTTTGCCTACACATTGGCATATGGGATTGGGGCTCTCAAGCACCATTAATGGCTACCATCATGATCTTCATGATTTTGGACATCTTCATGGACTTGTAGACATTACATAAATGTTTGCCTACAACTTTTGGACATTCAGTTGGACTTTTGGCATGCTTTCGAACATATTTTCATAGTTTTGGACATTAGAGCTATTTCTTGAACATTGATACACACATTGATTCAACGAAGAAGGACATTTTGGTCAAAATTATGAACTAACAAGCTATTTGTTATTCGATTGTGCAATTTTATACACAAATTGTTCGAACTTGTACAAATTTTGTAATCAAAAAATATAATGAATGATTACTATAAAGCGAACGTAGATGTTAGTGCCGAACCATTTTAAAAAATTATGTGTTCCTTTACATTTCCCGTATTTTGGATATTATGATTACAATTTTTCTGCTAAACTTAGACTTGGGGGTTGGTGTGCGCAAATAACCAATTTCCCACGTCAACACTTTAGCGCGCCAGTAAAGGGGCTCATAACTTCGACTTCAACTTTGGATTTTGTTCTCGGATTTGATCTTTGATTTTGTATTCGGATTTGGTTTTTGTTCTCGACCTTGGTTTTAGTTTGTGACTTCGACTTTGTTGCTTGCTTTTCATTATGGTTAAGCATAAGAAGCTTAACGCTATTGCAGAAGCTCAAGATACTATGGGTGAAGAAAGTCAAGAACTTTCTTCGACTAGCAATCCCTCGTATTACATCACTCGAGATGACGTCGACAGGATGATGAAGAATTTGGCTACGGATTTGAATGCTAGACTCGAGCGATAGGAAGAAGAGATGACTAATTTTCTCTCTCAGATTCAGGCTAGACTCGGAAGTACAAGAAGGCTGACAGGCCAAGCAGATATTATTGGAACAAGTGCTTGTGTTCCGCAAGTAATGATTCTAGACTTAGAGGCAACTCCACAAACTATCAGCAGGGTGACAATGATCCTTGGATCGGTACTATTCTCGCTACCCTCGGGGGAACCCCTAATCTCGACACCGATCCGACCATGACGCTTTGGTTGGTCAAGTCATGGGCGTAGTAGTTGGTAATGTGGCTCTAGCTTATGTGCACACAACTTTGGATGGTAGCTCTCCCACGATTCTGGGGGTAAGAATTGTACCCGATGTTGCTCCTCATGTTCGAATTCAACTGGAAGTTCTTCTTGCTAATTAACTGATTCCTAATTTGGACCTAAACACTGGGAGTACCCGTGTTTCTTTGGATAACTTGAATCAGTTGCTTGCTTTTGGTAATGGATCTCAATTCGTGGATGTTATTAGTAGATTCACTCGAGGCGATGCCTCTTCTTCGGATTTGAATTATGTTACTTGTAGTCCATTCTCATTGGACATTAGGAATTTTAACAACCAACCGGACTTCTTGCCGGCGTTGGAAGCTTACGATGGTCAAAAAGATCCGACTGCTCACTTGATTCGCAATGCTCGACATATTTAAGTTCTCTCTGGTTTGGAAAATGTCATGGAAAAGTGTTTTCTTCTTTACCTGAAAAACATTATTGCCATGTGTTTCAGGCAGTTGGAAACAGATTATATTCACTCTTGGAATTCTTTGATTGGGAAATTCGTTAAGCAGTTCAGAGTTTACATCGCTCGTCCAAAAATCGTTATCACTTTAACAACAATCAAGCAGAAGTCCAGCAAGACTCTGCGTAAGTTCTTAAAAATGTTTAATGCCGTTATGGCATCGGTCACAGTCCCGGCCCGTCCATGGTTTTAGTGGTCGCTGTCTCTGGTGTTCAGGATAAGTCTGACTTCAAACTTCATTGCATCGGGACCCGCCAGGGGATCTCGGTGAGTTCCATTTTGAAGCAGAAAGGTTTCTTCGGGAAGAGGATGCGAGGACTGATAAAAAGTCTCGAGGCTAATGTGGTTAAGGGCGCGAAACCGTCCGACTTTGGTAAAGCTATGGATTCTCGTAATAGTAATCCTCCTTCGAGGAATGATCGAAGCACAGCTTGGAGGCAATCTACGTTCTCATCATATTCGGAACTTACTCACGCCCCTGAATTGATTTACTTGGATGTTCATCCCACTGCTTCTTTCAGGAAGCCTCCCGCAAGAGAGTCAACTCAAAGTGAAAATTATACTGGTCGGCATTGCTTGTTTTCATGATTTCGACCATCCCAGTATAAACTATTTTCAACATCTCAGGGATGTGATTGAAGAGCATGTTAGATGCGGTGAGATGACATGATATACTTGGGCTTGGACTGTGGTGCCGGGACAGACACAACCCCCTTATGTTACTCAGGATAGGCCTAGGTCCAACACTCATCTTGGCAGTATTATTATCAACTTATCTAAGTTTGGCCTTAATGTCTCTGTTGTAGACCTCCCGGACATTAGTATCTTTTAGTTTGTAGTTTCTGGTCTTCTGATATTATGGATTCTTTGGTTATTTGACTTTTGTTTTTTCTTGATTTTTTTATTTTGGTCTTAGATAATTGGTATCCTAGTTTTGGCTTTTGTGGATTCTTTGGTTTCTTGGTTCTGGTCTTCTTCGGCTTCTTGGATATGGTGTTTGACTTTCTTTGGTTATTTGGTTTTTGGATTTATGGATTTTGGATCATGGTCTTCCCACTTATGGCTTTCCTACTTTTGGTTTTCTGGCTTTTGTATTTCTTGACTTTCTCTAGATTTGGATATTCGGGCCCCGACCCATGGTTTTGGCTTTGTAGGATCTGATCCTCTGGATATATCTTTCTTGGTTTTCTGGTTGTAGATGGTTGAATTGACCTACCCATAGCGCCTACAACATCAGTTTGTAAAACCATCGATGTTAAAAGTTTATTTAACATTAGAAAATTTAAAAGCGATGTTAAACATTTCTTTAGACATCAGTAGTTAAAATAATATATGTTTATCTTTAAAAAAACAAAATAAAAGCCGCTCTTATTCCCTTCTATTCCCCTTTTTATTTCGGTTGCTATTATTCCCTCCCTCGCTTTTTATTTTGTTTCTTGGTTTTTTCCTTTTATTTCCTCTTCACTCTTCCCCTTAGAAAATGGTCGGCCACTTCCTCCTTTAATGTCTGCATTTTAAAATTTAGGGTTTTGGTCTCTACTCCAAATCGCGACTTCAGCGTCTCTGATTGAAATTGATTCGTAAATGCTTTCGATTGCAGTTGCTCCCTATTCGAACGATTTGGACTTACGAAAGTATTCAAGAGGTGATCGAAACACTTAAATTGTTAGTTCTTCTAATTTTCAGTTCTCCAATACTTGATTTGATTTTCTCTTGGTTTCTGTATCTTTGCCTATGATGAATAGGTGTTATTTATTGGGTATTTGAAAACCCCAATTCCTCTGATTTCGCTGTTGATTCGGTTACTTGACTTGCTTCAAATACTCATGTTGAATTCTTCCACTTTCAGGGGATTACTTCAGTGATGGTTTGTTGCTGAAAATTACTACTTGCGTACTTGAATAATTTTTCCTTGCCGAAAATTAAAGATTTGATTTTCATTTTTTGGAAACTTTAAGTGGATATAATTTCTCCTCCTTGCCGAAAATAAATACTTGCGAAATATATCTCCTGGAAACTTAAAATTTTCCTCTTTACCGTAAATAATCCTTATGACTATATTCCTAGAAAGTCTTTCCTTTTTTCCTCTAGTTTGAAAATAAGTTTTAACTTATTTAATAATTCTACTTCCTATATCTATTCGAATTAAAAAAAAATTCTCTGCCCTTTTTCTCTTAACTGTCATTGATAAGAACTGATACTATAATTCGATTTTGTTATTAATAAAAATAGATACTACTCTTGGTTTCTGGTTATTGCATTTCTTGGTTGCTTATAAACTAGATGCTTCACTCGATCACTAGTGTTTGGTACTAACATATTGCGTACGTGATTTGAGATTGGCACTATCTTTGCACTTGTATATTGTTGCATTTGTATACACTTGCATGTAACTTGATCATGTACTTATATACATGCATTAATCTATTCCATCTTGAACTTTGCACTATGCCATGTGCATCTTTTCCTTGATCACTACTATTTTAAACTTGCATTGATGCCATGTATTAAACAACCCTATTTGTGCCTTGTGTTTGCATATGCCGGTACTGTTGCCTTGAGCATGTGCTTGGTCATTTGAATTACTGCACTTTCTTACATTTATAATTGTCACTGTCATATCCTTGAGACCATATTCACTTTGTGCATGTATGAAACTACCTTGGTACACTTGTCCTTCCTGAACTGAAGTGCATGCGTCATTTCTGGCTTTGTACATGTATATGTTGTGCCAACTTGTATTGGTTTAAGTTTGCTTTTACTTTTGCATTTTCCTGAAAACTTTTGTGTTGTCATTCGACAATGTTTTACTTGCCACTTCACTTGAATGTGATTGTTCATACTATTGTTTTACTGTTGCATTTTCCTGATCATTTAAACTAAATCTTGGTCATGGCTTCATTTGTTGTTGCTCTTGTGTACACTGTGATTTGTACCATATATCATGCACTGCCATGTTGCACTTTTGCTTAACTGATGCAGCCTGTAGTAATCGGCATGCCATGTCTTTCTCTGCTGCTCCTTGTATATACATTACTTGGCTCCATGTTGCCATTTTTGCTTGCACATACTTGTTATCACCCTTCTACATTTACTTAATGTACCTGTTGTGTATGTATTGATCTAAATCTTGTTTGCATTTGAACCTATTTGCCCCCTCTTTAATTTTATTACTGCTTGTTTCACTACACTTGTCACTTGAGTCTTTAATTTTATTTACTTAATGTACCTGTTGTGTATGCTCTTCTGCTTATGTACTTGATGGCCTGAGCTGCTTTTTCACTTGTATTTTTTCAATCTTCTGCCATTTTACATTTTGTATGCACCACCTTGTACATGTGCACTACATTATGGTAAGCATGTATTCACTGCCATTTTTATATGTTGAAACCGAGTTGCTTGGCGCATTGCCATTTGACTTTGTTGCTGCTGCACATACTTGAGTGTGTGTTGTGTTCACAGTCCTTATTGCTTGCACTATCTTTCTTTTGAGCACTGTTCTCTGGGCATATTGTTTCTGGTCATTCTATAAAAAAAGGTTCCATGTTGGTTTGATTTGACCATGTACACTTGTGCATTGCTGCATACGCTAATATATCATTCACCTGAAAAATACTTGTATACATGAAGTTATGAATTTGAAATTAAAAAAAATTAATGACCAAAACATAATGCAAGAATGATATTTCACTTTTTGTTAGATGTACAGGTAGATGTAATAATTTGGTACTATTTACACTAATTCTATATAAAGTGGCAATGGTGGTAATCAATTATCATATGCAGGTGTAATAACCCGGAAATCTGAGACAATTTAAAATTTTTATTTTGGCAATTTACTGAATTTTGAACATTTAAAATGAATTATTTTAAATAATGACGACGAGAAATTTAATTTGAATAGAAATAGAACGTAAATATTTATATAGATCGTCGTTAGAATATAAATATTTATTTTTAATTATAAAAGGAATTGAAAATGGCGCGGTAGTTTGAAAATTCGATTTCAAAGTTCAAGTGAATGTACAGGATTCAAAATAAACCGGATTTTAGTGAAACCAAAAATATTATAATCTATTTGAAAATATCTTTCCAACGAATCCAAAAAATCAAAATTTCATAGCGGGAATCAAAAGTTACGTCCAGTTGAAAATTCAAAATAGTCGCAATGGAATTCTGGCCCTTAAAAATGGAAATTTTGCAACCAACCTCGGTTTTCAATGAAACCACTTTTGTTGGATCCGGGATGTCTAGTTATTGCTAGATTCCAAAATTCGTAATTTTCTAAATCAATATGTGAGCGTAGCAAAAGAAAACGTGTTTTAACAGTTTTAGTCAATTCGGTCGAGCAGAAAAGGGCCATTTTTCAAACGGTCTTCAAATTTGACGAAATTAGTTTTGTTAGAACCATATCGTCAATACGAAGCTAGAAAATATTTTTTGAGAATTTTTAGAGTCCGTATATGGCCCCGGTATATTGAAATGTGCGTTCAAATTCAATATATAGATTTATATTTTGATTTTGACGGAAACCGATTGAAACAGCCAAACTGGCTTACGATACATATCCAATTGTGTTCGGAATGGGGTAGTTAGCTAGGGACGACAGGCAATGAGTCTCGTTTGGGGATCGAAATTTAAGGTTACCTTTTGGAAATTTAAAATAATTAAATTATATATGAAGCCCCCCATTCTCCTTCTCTCTCTCCTATTCATTCACCAAAAAAATAAAAGCAGAAACCGCTCAGATGGACGCCGCCTCCTTTTCCTATCGCACCCTCCTCCTGCCGCGACGCCGCTGGCATGGCCCCCTTTCTCCGATCCTCCCCTAGCTTCCCTCCTCTCCCCTCTCTCCAAAGCTCGCCCAAACCTCCTCCAAAGCCCGAGATCGCCGCCGCCAGTCGAAGGGAGTCCGCCGCTGACCTGAAGAGCCTCCCTCCCCCCACCTCAATATCTCTAGCGCCGCATACCCACCCTCCTCCGGTCGATCAAATGTGAGATTTTCTGATTTTATTTGTTTATGTAGAAAAAAATGATTTTTTTCTCTCCTTTCTTATGTAATGTCATCTAATGAAAACGTATTGTTTTTGTTAATATAAATGTGTGATTTTTCTATAAATAACATTATAAAGGTGTGATTTTTATATGAATAACGTTATAAAGGTGTGATTTTTATATGAATAACATTATAAAGGTGTGATTTTTATATGTAAGGCGAGTGAAAAATATAGTTTTTGCCATATGAAAGGCGAGTGAAAAATATAGTGTTTGTCATATGAAAGGCGAGTGAAAAATATAGTTTTTGTCATATGAAAGGCGAGTTAAAAATATAGTTTTTGTCATATGAAAGGCGAGTGAAAAATATAGTTTTTGTCATATGAAAGGCGAGTGAAAAATATAGTTTTTGTCATACGAAAGGCGAGTGAAAAATATAGTTTTCGTCATATGAAAGGCGAGTAAAAAATATAGTTTTCGTCATATGAAAGGCGAGTGAAAAATATAGTTTTTGTCATATGAAAGGCGAGTGAAAAATATAGTTTTTGTCATATGAAAAGCGAGTGAAAAATATAGTTTTTGTCATATGAAAGGCGAGTGAAAAATATAGCATTGCTTTTTAAATCTGGAAATATGCATTGTGCTTAGAATATAAAAAGACGAGATTTTCAACTATAAAAAGATAAGATTTTTAACAATGAAAAGAGTAGATTTTTATCATGTGAAAGCGAAGATAAAATTTTGATCTTTATATATGTAGCGATAGGATAAAAATACGATTTTTATATATGAAGTGACGATATAAAAATGTGATTTTTATCATATAAGTATCAAGGTAAAAATATGATTTTTATCGTTTGAATGGCAATATAAAAATGTGATTTTTATTTATGTAGCGTCAAGATAAAAATATAATTTTTAGCCTATGTATGTTATTTATAAAATAATCATAAAAGAAATAATTATTGATTGGTTAATTTTTTTTTAACGTAGGTATAATACATAGATCGGCAATCAAAGCACGGCGGAATGGATCCCAAATGTGAGAATTTCTCACTTTTATTTTATTTCTAGTTGAAATATATACTAGGATGCAGACGGTGCTTAGCAGCACCCGACACCCGTTGTCCGCAGACCAGGGATGACTTGTTTGTTTAATTGGTGTGTTGTGAAAGTTGATTGTGTGATGTGGAATGGAATAAAATATTTTATAGTGGAAAATATTTTATAGTTAAAAATATAATTTTTAACGTGTCTATAAAATAAATATTTATAAACAAATCGGACGATTTGTTTATATACACACATTTGACTGATATGGGTTAGGACGATAAATTTTAGACATCGCCCAACTACACAAATAAAACCTGTGTTTGATTGTTTGAAAACCCCACACGAGTGTTGGGATGAAATGGGCCATACACTAATCCCAATAATTAGCTGTATGTCGATCGATTGATTGACAGGCTGTTATAAGCGTTAAATATCTATATTTGATGCTTATGCAGTGTAGAGTGCACTCTGGATGATGGTTGATTATTTATCGTTGCTATTATATACATGTGTCGTATGGAATCCATATAATTAACATTATATGGTAATTGATTGGGCCTCATTCCAATTTGGAAAATAAAGAATATTATAAAATATAAATTCATAAGTTGAATAAAAAATATATTCATGTGTTGAATAAAAGAAAATTCATATGTTGAATAAAATATATATTCATGTGTTGAATAAAAGAAATTTCATGTGTTGAATAAAATATATATTCATGTGTTGAATAAAAGAAAATTCATGTGTTGAATAAAATATATATTCATGTGTTGAATAAAAGAAAATTCATGTGTTGAATAAAATATATATTCATGTGTTGAATAAAAGAAAATTCATGTGTTGAAGAAAATATTCATTTGTTGAATAAAATAACAAAGTTATTGATATATATAAAGCCGTGTTGATTAGAGATGCGCCATTTTGACGTGAACGATATTTATATCGATTTTATTCATTTTTATAATGAATATTGAAAAGAATTGATTTCAAAATCGAATGTTTTGAAAATATTATCATTTATATATCGATGATGTGGAATATTCAATTTTGATTTGAAATTGAATATGAAGTTGAAATCGTTTCGAAAACGAATTTAAAACGATTTATAAGATACGTTTTAAAAGGAAATCGACGAAATATATATAATATATTTATATTATATATATAATGGCCTGAATAGAACGCGCCGCTGTGGCAGTTCGCGAATTTCGACCATTGACTTCGAACGGAGAATACAGGAGATCCGACTGTCGGATTCTCCTAAAACCGGAACCGTTGGGTTCGTATCGAAAAGAGTTTTCTATTGAAAATTAGAGATTTGAAATCTAACGATTGGATTTGGAATTATGTCCAAATCAAATTTGGAAAAGGTCGCTGGCAGTTCGATGGTCGTTTATGGAAATCGACTGTACGGGCCTCGATAAAATTAGTAAAAATAGAAATAATTTGTGTAAAATCATAAGAAATGGTTTGGAAAGAATTGGGATGTGAAACCCCATATTCGAAAAGATAAAAATAGATTTTTATCGAAATGAACTAGTTTTGAACTAGAATTATAATCCATTTATTTTTGAAATAAATAAATTGGATTTGAAAGGGTTTTAAAAGTAACTAGAATTTCCAATAATTGAATTGGAATGGATTTGAATCGAAATTGTCTTTGGAATATTTCGATGTTGGATTTCGTGATTATACAGATACTGTTATGGAAATTTGAAAGATATATTTATATCGTTATTTCCAATACGATATTTGTTGGTCGTAAAATTTGATATTGAATATAAGCCGATATATTTTCTATTCAGAGCCTTGTATTTAATATCAAATGGGATTTGGGTTTGTCGTGAATGGTGTCTTCATTAAAACTGTTCTTAAACCCAGTTGAGAAAAAGATTAAATCTTTTTATTTAGATTTAATGAAGTATACCAATTAAATGATATTTAATTGGAATTGAAATGGAATTGATTTTTGGGTTTATCGTGAACGGTGTTTTAATAACACTTGTTCTTTAACCTAATAATAAATGGAATGTGATTTTGGGTTTATCGTGAACCGTGTTTTAAATGACATTGGTTCTTTAACCCAGTTAAAGACAGGATATGATTTCTGAAGTTAAATAATCATTGATAGTGATTTTTGGGAAGATTAAAACCAAGTGGAGTTTTAATGAATCTTTAATTAGATTGAACTGATTGAGAATGGAGTATCACCAGTTTTGCTCCAGGCGATAGTTAAATCTTTAATTAGATTTGAACGTGAAATGGTAATTGAAATTACCGATAACACCGTGGTGTTAGATATGAAGTATTACCAGTTTTACTTCATGGGATGAATAGGTTGGAATTGGAAAATTAAAACAAATGATTACTTCGGTAAGGTTCGTTAATCCCGACTAGTTCCGATAAACCATAATTTGGTTTGAATTGATATTCCAAGGAAGATTAAAAAATAAATTTAAGGAATTTATCTTTGATAAAATTAATGGGAACCTTTCCCAAAGTATAAGAATATTTGAATAAAAGAATATTCTGAATTGGAATGAGGCGTATGTTGTGTTTATGTAACACTTGTTTATTATATACGCAAGTTATTCAGAAAGACCGGGTTTATCCCATTCTGAATAACTGATTTGACGATGTGTCGAGGATGAAGACGGTGGTCGAAGACTGGAGGTCTTCACATCGTTTGGATAATTACTGAAGATCTTGATTGGGCTGTACACCCAAGAGGAGGGAATCAGTTGGTGATCGTCCAGACGTACTTGGAGATCGATGGATATGCGAGGTATAAGGTGCCTCCGGTTTCGTTCAGACCCACAACGGACTTGTAAATGAACTGTGTGTCTGACATTGGATATCATTCTGTGTGATTGATGGATATCGGTTGCATGGAGTGGTCTGCCTGTGTGGCATGCTAAGATGCAAATGATCAAGGCTTCTGTTGAAAAGCAGAGTCTTGTGGTTGATGATCAATGCACAGCCTGTGTGGCACAGCTTTGTGTAGCATTAATTCGTGAGCCTCACACCCCGGTTGTGAACCAGAAACGGGAGAGGACATCAGGGAGGGCATGCGTTTCCTTCTAGCTATGGTGGTGTCAGTGACCTACCAACCCTGACATTTATATTATTTTCACCTGTGTGGTTGTTGGATTGCGAGGCGCCTCGGATATATCGGTGACTATGTGGAGCCGATGGAGTCATTTGGCTCATTGACGCCCCAAAGGGCGGGGAAACGCAGTGTTCAGGCATTTTAATCCACATAGGTGGACCGGCCCTGACGATCCAAGGCCCACCTGAGTTTGGGTCCTGAGACACGGGGTAGAGCGTCTCGAATCGGTAGAGGACTATCTTTTGCCTTGGTTCACAGATGGGAATCCAACTTCCAATACGTGATTTTGCGGTTTTGATTGTAGAACCTATATATGGCGACATAGTCGTATAGGGCACTTATGCCGTCTATGATTGATACTTGTGATTAGAATTGTTTTGACACTATACACTTATAGTAATAATAAAAGATGAAATTTCACGTACCAAGCATTCTTTGGCTATTATAAGGTAAAACCATATCCTCGGGCTTGTGTTGCATTGTGTGATGGGACCTAGGTATTATAATAGCTTCATTGTTCTTTATTTAGCATTGCACTGTTGTTTTATGCACTGGTATTCTTGGGAGGAAACCCGATCCGTGTTATACGGCGTGGCCCCTTGATTTACCTAACTTTAAAAACTAATAACTGTTTTAGTTCTCACACCAGTCACATGACTGACCTGGAGTTTAATGTTTTAACCTAAACTCTGGGTGCCCCTATTTTCCACATGGGTAGCTAGTAGTTTTTGTTTTGCATATTTATATTCACAGGAACCTGGTTTACAGCTGGAATGATATCCGGAAAGCTCTGTATCCGTATATCTCTTTTAGTTGTGTATTGTATTATTTTTCCGCTGCAGTAATGTATTTAAATCTCTGATATTTCTCTGATGTATAATATTTATTCATACTCTGTACATTCTTGTATTTTGATGGAATTGTTGTAATTAACAATGTAATGTTCTTCTGTTTCTGTCCTGATGTGGCTTGTTCTCAAAGCAATCCGTGATTTCCCGTAAGGGGGATTTCGGGTCGTTATAGCTTGGTATTAGAGCTTTGGTTTACAGAGCTCGGAGAACAAGACACATTAGAACCATACGAAAGAATTCATCAGAGATTGGATTAGTAATATCCAATGGGAATGACTCGTTAGAGATGGGATCTGTAGTATCCTAGAACGAATGTGAAGAGTATATTTTTAAAATGAAAACGAATTTTGTTTTGAAAATTTAAATTAATTATTCATATTTGATTATTTATTTTATATTGAATTTGGACAATCCAGTATATAAAGATTTTGCGTATACGTCTGATCCGCGTGTATTCGAAGTTTTAATATACTGGACAGATATAGAATCACACTCTAGTCACCCGGACATGGTCCTGATGATGAAGTATACCATCACCAGTATTTATTTTCGAGTGACGAAAGTTGGATTTCTATATATTTCCAATTGGCTGGTGTGAGAACCAAAAATAGATAGGGCCGATTGTTGTGATTTGGCACCAAAAATGTGATTTTTGACTATATATCAAAATTATGAATTTGAAACGTTAATCCACTAATTGATTGCTGATTGTGTTGTTTGATTATTGGTTGATCAATTAAAATTCGAACCATTTAGTCAAATTGATCAAATATTGAACTGTACTGGAAATTATTTGGAAATGCATGCATGCATGTACATATATAGGTGTATCCATTGAATAGGTCATAGCAAGGAGGCTAGAGATGAGGAATAAAATTGTTTGCCCAACAAATAGGTACATGTTTATTGTATTTCTTGGGGATTTGATGATTTTATGAGCCGATTGGCTAGCCGCTTGGCTGTTTCTTTTTCTTTTGGGTTGGTGAGGGTCATGGAAGGCTATTTGAAATACCCCGAAGCTCCCAGTGCAGGGGAGGTTATGGCGAAATTTTTCGAAAATTTAGGGTATTAGCCAAATTTTTGAAGAATTTGAAAAGTTCTTAGAAACTGAAAAGTTGAAGAACTTAAGCCGTAATGAAAATAATGGAAGTTGGGTTGGTTTGTAAAACAACTTTCAGCTTCGTTCCTTTTTGGGGACGAAAAGTTTTCAGTGGGGGAGATTGTAATAACCCGGAAATCTGAGCCAATTTAAAAATTTTATTTTGGCAATTTTAGTGAATTTTGAACATTTAAAATGAATTATTTTAAATAATGACGACGAGAAATTTAATTTGAATAGAAATAGAACGTATATATTTATATAAATCATCGTTAGGATATAAATATTTATTTTTAATTATAAAAGGAATTGAAAATGGCGCGGTAGTTTGAAAATTCGATTTCCAAGTTCAAATGAATGTACAGGATTCAAAATAAACCGGATTTTAGTGAAACCAAAAATATTAGAATCTAGTTGAAAATATCTTTCCAACGAATCCGAAAAATCAAAATTTCATAGCGGGAATCAAAAGTTACATCCAGTTGAAAATTCAGAATAGTCGCTATGGAATTCTTGCCCTTAAAAATGGAAATTTTGCAAACGACCTCGGTTTTCGACGAAACCACTTTTGTTGGATCCGGGATGTCTAGTTATTGCTAGATTCCAAAATTCATAATTTTCTGAACCAATATGTGAGCGTGGCAAACGAAAACGTGTTTTTAACAATTTTAGCCAATTTCGATCAACCAGAAAAGGGCCATTTTTCAAACGGTCTTCAAATTTGACAAAATTAGTTTTGTTAGAATCGTATCGTCAATACGAAGCTAAAAAATATTTTTTGGGAATTTTTAGAGTCCGTATGTGGCCCTGGCAAATTGAAATGTGCGTTCAAATTCAATATATAGATTTATATTTTGATTTTGATGGAAACCGATCGAAACAGCCAAACTGGCTTACGATACATATCCATTTGTGTTCGGAATGAGGGTAATTAGCTAGGGACGACAGGCGGTGAGTCTCGTTTGGGGATCGAAATTTAAGGTTACTTTTTGGAAATTTAAAATAATAAAACAATTAAATTTTATATAAAGCCCCCCCCATTCTCCTTCTCTCTCTCCTATTCACTCACCAAAAAAAAAAACCGCTCAGATGGACGCCGCCTCCTTTTCCCGTCGCCCTCTTTCTCCGGTCCTCCTCCACCCTCTCTCCCCTCTCTCCAAAGCTCGCCCAAACCTCCTCCAAAGCCCGAGACCGCCGCTGCCAGTCGAAGGGAGTCCGCCGCTGACCTGAAGAGCCTCCCCCCACCTCAGCAACTCCAGCGCCGCATCCCCACCCTCCTCCGGTCGATCAAATGTGAGATTTTCTGATTTTATTTGTTTATGTAGAAAAAAATGATTTTTTTCTCTCCTTTCTTATGTAATGTCACGTAATGAAAACGTATGGTTTTTGTTAATATAAAGGTGTGATTTTTATATGAATAACATTATAAATGTGTGATTTTTATATGAATAACATTATAAAGGTGTGATTTTTATATGAAAGGCGAGTGAAAAATATAGTTTTTGTCATATGAAAGGCGAGTGAAAAATATAGTTTTTGTCATATGAAAGGGGAGTGAAAAATATATTTTTTGTCATATAGAGGCGAGTGAAAAATATAGTTTTTGTCATATAAAGGCGAGTGAAAAATATAGTTTTTGCCATATGAAAGGCAAGTGAAAAATATAGTGTTTGGCATATGAAAGGCGAGTGAAAAACATAGTTTTTGTCATATGAAAGACGAGTGAAAAATATAGTTTTTATCATATGAAAAGCGAGTGAAAAATATAGTTTTTGTCATATGAAAGGAGAGTGAAAAATATAGTTTTTGTCATATGAAAGGCGAGTGAAAAATGTAGTTTTTGTCATATGAAAGGCGAGTGAAAAATAAAGTTTTTGTCATATGAAAGGCGAGTGAAAAATAAAGTTTTTGTCATATGAAAAGCAAGTGAAAAATATAGTTTTTGTCATATGAAAGGCGAGTGAAAAATATAGCATTGCTTTTTAAATCTGGAAATTTGCATTGTGCTTAGAATATAAAAAGACGAGATTTTCAACTATAAAAATATAAGATTTTTAACAATGAAAAGAGTAGATTTTTATCATGTGAAAGCGAAGATAAAAATTTGATCTTTATATATGTAGCGATAGGATAAAAATACGATTTTTATATATGAAGTGACGATATAAAAATGTGATTTTCATCATATATTTATCAAGGTAAAAATATGATTTTTATCTTTTGAATGGTAATATAAAAATGTGATTTTTATTTATGTAGTGTCAAGATAAAAATATAATTTTTAGCCTATGTATGTTATTTATAAAATAACCATAAAAGGAATAATTATTGATTGGTTAAAAATACTTTTTTTAACGTAGGTATACTACATAGATCGACAATCAAAGCACGGCGGAATGGATCCCAAATGTGAGAACTTCTCACTTTTATTTTATTTCTAGTTGAAATATATACTAGGATGCAGACGGTGCTTAGCATCACCCGACACCCGTTGTCCACAGACCATGGATGACTTGTTTGTTTAATTGGTGTATTGTGAAAGTTGATTGTGTGATGTGGAATGGAATAAAATATTTTATAGTGGAAAATATTTTATAGTTAAAAATATAATTTTTAATGTGTGTATAAAATAAATATTTATAAACAAATCGGACGATTTGTTTATATACACACATTTGACTGATATGGGTTGGGATGATAAATTTTACACATCGCCCAACTGCACAAATAGAACCTGTGTTTGATTGTTTGAAAACCCCACACGGGTGTTGGGATGAAATGGGTCATACAATAGTCCCAATAATTAGCTGTATGTCGATCGATTGATTGACAGGCTGTTATAAGCGTTAAATATCTGTATTTGATGCTTATGCGGTGTAGAGTGCACTCTGGATGATGGTTGATTATTTATCGTTCCTAATATATACAGTTGTTGTATGGAATCCATATAATTAACATTATATGGTAATTGAATGGGCCTCATTCCATTTTGGAAAATAAAGAATATCATAAAATATAAATTCATGTGTTGAATAAAAAATATATTCATGTGTTGAATAAAAGAAAATTCATCTGTTGAATAAAATATATATTCATGTGTTGAATAAAACAAAATTCATGTGTTAAATAAAATATATATCCATGTGTTGAATAAAAGAAAATTCATGTGTTGAATAAAAGAAAATTCATGTGTTGAATAAAATATATATTCATGTGTTGAATAAAATAAAATTCATGTGTTGAAGAAAATATTCATTTGTTGAATAGAATAACGAATTTACTGATATATATATATATATATATAGCCGTGTTGATTAGAGATGCACCATTTTGATGTGAACGATATTTATATCGATTTTATTCATTTTTATAATGAATATCGAAAAGGAATTGATTTCAAAATCGAATTTTTTGAAAATATTATCATTTATATATCGATGATGTGGAATATTCAATATTGATTTGAAATTGAATATGAAGTTGAAATCGTTTCGAAAACGAATTTAAAACGATTTATAAAATACGTTTTAAAAGGAAATCGACGAAATATATATAATATATTTATATTATATATAATGGCCTGAATAGAACGCGCCGTGCTGCGGCAGTTCGCGAATTTCGACTATTGACTTCGAACGGAGATTACGGGAGATCCGACCGTCGGATTCTTCTTGGGTTCGTATCGAAAAGAGCTTTCTAACGAATATTAGATATTTGAAATCTAACGGTTGGATTTGGAATTATGTCCAAATCAAATTTGGAAAAGGTCGCTGTAAGTGCAGTTCTATGGCCGTTTATGGAAATCGACTGTACGGGCCTTGATAAAAATTATTAAAAATAGTAATAATTTGTGTAAAATCATAAGAAATGATTTGGAAAGAATTGGGATGAAAAACTCCATATTTGAAAAGATAAAAATATATTTTTATCGAAATGAACTAGTTTTGAACTAGAATTATAATTCATTTATTTTTGGAATAAATAAATTGGATTTGAAAGGGTTTTAAAAGAAACCAGAATTTCCAATAATTGAATTTGAATGGATTTGAATCAAAATTGTCTTTGGAATATTTCGATGTTGGATTTCGTGATTATACATATATTGTTATGGAAATTTGAAAGATATATTTATATCGTTATTTCCAATACGATATTTGTTGGTCGTAGAATTTGATATTGAATATAAGCCGATATATTTTCTATTCAGAGCCTTGTATTTAATATCAAATGGGATTTGGGTTTGTCGTGAATGGTGTCTTCATTAACACTGTTCTTAAACCCAGTTGAGAAAAAGATTAAATCTTTTTATTTAGATTTAATGAAGTATACTAATTAAATGATATTTAATTGGAATTGAATTGGAATTGATTTTTGGGTTTATTGTGAACGATGTTTTAAATAACACTTGTTCTTTAACCCGATAATAAATGGAATGTGATTTTGGGTTTATCGTGAACCGTGTTTTAAATGACATTGGTTCTTTAACCCAGTTAAAGACATGATATGATTTGCTAAGTTAAATAATCATTGATAATGATTTTTGGGAAGATTAAAACCAAGTGGAGTTTTAATGAATCTTTAATTAGATCGAAATGATCGAGAATGGAGTATCACCTGTTTTGCTCTAGGCGATAGTTAAATCTTTAATTAGATTTGAACGTGAAATGGTAATTGAATTTACCGATAACGCCGTGGTGTTAGATATGAAGTATTACCAGTTTTACTTCATGGGATGAATAGGTTGGGACTGGAAATTAAGACAAATGATTACTTTGGTAAGGTTCGTTAATCCCGACTAGTTTTCATAAACCATAATTTGGTTTGAATTGATATTCCAAGGAAGATTAAAGAATAAATTTAAGGAATTTATCTTTGATAAAATTAATGGGAACCTTTCCCAAAGTATAAGAATATTTGACTAAAAGAATATTCTGAATTGGAATGAGGCATATGTTGTGTTTGTGTAACACTTGTTTATTATATACGCAAGTTATTCATAAAGACCAGGTTTATCCCATTCTGAATAACTGATTCGACAATGTGTCGAGGATGAAGACGGTGGTCGAAGACCAAAGATCTTCACATCGTTTGGATAATTGCTGATGATCTTGATTGGGTTGTACACCCAAGAGGAGGGAATCAGTTGGTGATCGTCCAGACGTACTTGGAGATCGATGGATATGCGAGGTACAAGGTGCCTCCGGTTTCATTCAGACCCAGAACGGACTTGTAAATGGACTGTGTGTCTAACATTGGATATCATTCTGTGTGATTGATGGATATCAGTTGCATGGAATGGTCTTCCTGTGTGGCATGCTAAGATGCAAATGATCAAGGCTTCTATTGAAAAGCAGAGTCTTGTGGTTGATGATCAAAGCACAGCCTGTGTGGCACAACTTTGTGTAGCGTTAATTCGCGAGCCTCACACCTCGGTTGTGAACTAGAAACGGGTGAGGACATCAGGGAGGGAATGCGTTTCCTTCTAGCTAGGGTGGTGTCAGTGACCCACCAGCCCTGACATTCATATTACTTTCACCTGTGTGGTTGTTGGATTCTGAGGCGCCTCGGATATATCGGTGACTATGTGGAGCCGATGGAGTCATTTGGCTCATTGACGCTCCAAAGGGCAGGGAAACGCAGTGTTCAGGCATTTTAATCCACATCGGTGGACCGGCCCTGACGATCCAAGGGCCCACTTGAGTCTGGGTCCCAAGACACGGGCTAGAGCGTTTCAAATCGGTAGAGGACTATCTTTTGCCTCGGTCCACAGATGGGAATCCAACTTCCAATACGTGATTTTGCGGTTTTGATTGTAGAACCTATATCTGGCGACATAGTGGTATGGGGCACTTATGCCGTCTATTATTGATACTTATGATTGAAATTGTTTTGACACTATACACTTATAGTAATAATAAAAGATGAAATTTCACGGACCAAGCATTCTTTGGTTTTCATAAGGTAAAACCCTATCCTCGGGCTTGTGTTGCCTTGTGTGATGGGACCTGGGTCTTATAATAGTTTCATTGTTCTTTATTTAGCATTGCGCTGTTGTTTTATGCACTGGTATTCTTGGGAGGAAACCCGTTCCGTGTTATACGGCGTGGTCCCTTGATTCACCTAACTTTAAAATAAAGACTAATAACTGTTTTAGTTCTCACACCAGTCACATGACTGACATGGTGTTTATTGTTTTAACCTAAACTCTAGGTGCCCTTATTTTCCACGTGGGCAGCTAGTAGTTTTGGTTTTACAGATTTATATTCACAGGAACCTGGTTTACAACTGGAATGATATCCGGAAAGCTCTGTATCCTTATATCTCTTTCAGTTGTGTATTGTGTTATTTTTCCGCTGCAGTAATGTATTTAAATCTCTGATATTTCTCTGATGTATAATATTTATTCATACTCTGTATATTCTTGTATTCTGATGGAATTGTTGTAATTAACAATGTAATGTTCTTGTGTTTGTGTCCTGATGCGGCTTGTTCTCAAAGCAATCCATGATTTCTCGTAAGGGGGATTTCGGGTCGTTATAGCAGGCTTGCTATACTTATCAGAATGTTTTTATTATTGCAGAGTTTAGTGTGATTTCATTTTCCTATTGCTTTTTCCCTATTTTTTTTTCTCTAGAAATCCAAACAAACTGCAACTAACCTGAGACTTCGATATCATCCAGCAAAAGATCAAAAAACGTCTTTTTAGAACTTACTAAAAGCACGTGCTTATCTGGAGATTGAATCTATGACCGTTTAAGAATGGAAGCTCTCTATTCTATCAACTATATATCATTCATCAAGGAAAATATAGGGTAAACCAGCAACCAATATAAATATCCACAACTGAATTTGCTTCCAACGATTACTTAAATGGAATGATATAAATCACTCGCTCAATCAACAAATTAACCAATGACCACCTGAAACTAAATCCTAGAGATTACAAGAGAAAATAAATACCTAAATGCCAATAGCGCAATGATGGAAGTAGAAAAGAGATGAAAATAACCATATTAGATTCACCATCTTACGTTTCTGAGGACAAATAAAGGGGGTTAGGGCTCGAGCGGACTGGATGTTGTTGGCAGAAGGAAAAAGATTTTACCGGGGATTCACGTATAATTAGGTTCCAAA
The DNA here is from genome assembly GCA_030737875.1 of Allium sativum. Classification (NCBI taxonomy): domain Eukaryota; kingdom Viridiplantae; phylum Streptophyta; class Magnoliopsida; order Asparagales; family Amaryllidaceae; genus Allium; species Allium sativum. Next base: position 467,983,544 of record CM060913.1, on the reverse strand, counting down.
AGAATGTCGGGGTTGGGGAAGGATGGTACAGTTTCACTATGTCTTACGAAGTAAAAAAAGAAAAAGAAAAATAAGGTAGTAAGGTTGCCACGTACTGAAAATAACTTCAAAACGAAGCACGTTAAGTAAAACATCGTTTAGATTTCAATTTTTCAGTTTAGTAATTACTTTTCTCAACACTCATGATAGGAACGCTGTCCAATATTGCGGTCAAATGCATATTTCCTTGCACTGTGGCTAGTCAAGATCAGCAGACCAACTATTTCTATATATGCTTGTGACTGGACTTGACTAGACTGGAAGCAACTGAAGACCTAGTTTGTCATTGAGTCTGTATATGAATTTGTGTATAAACTCAATGAAACAGAGTGTATTGTAGTGAGACATGTAATGAATATAAAATAGGATGTACGAATAACAATGTAATGTACAATAGTAAGTTCTGAAATTTGTACTACTTTGAATATTGAAATAAAATATTTTATTAAATAAAAATGCCATTTGAATATTTAAAATATGTGCAATAGTATTATTACATAATATCAGTATTCGTTACGTTTAAACAAATGATGTAATAAGGATCCTATCGCATCAGATGTTCAAAAAAAGTGATGAAATAGACCATTGATTACATCAGGAAAAAAGTGATGTAATAGACCATTGATTACATCAGGAAAAAAGTGATGTACTAGACCCAAAATAAATGATGTATAAACCATCTTAGACATCAACTAAAAACTAATGTGAAAGACCCCGACCTTTCTCTACACTCGCAAAGACATCGGTCGTAGATTAATTAGACATCGGCCAGAAACCGATGTTGTAGGCTATTTTTCTAGTAGTGATGCACGGGAGCGGTTATAATCGCTAGGCATGATCTTTACTCGACAACACACCATCACCCCTTAGTTATTGTAACACCCCAAATTTGTACCGACATTGAAGAGGATAAATTAAATAATAATTAATTTAATATTCAGAATTAGAGGAAACAGAATACACCGTTGCGTCCGTCTCGAAATTCTGGTCAAGATAGACACTTGGTTTGCGTAAAACGGACATCGTATGAGGAAGTTATGAGGGTTTTAATTTTGTATGCATGCAGAAGAATTATATATATACGCATGAGTCAGAGGTGAGTCAGTGATGAGTCAGAATTTCATCCAGAAAGATTCAAATTCGAAAAATTCGTCAGAGAGGCAAAATTCCCGCTCTAGAGGGTCGACCCCCCTGAAGGGGTGTCGAACTAGTGGCTGACCCACCTATAGGGGTTTCGACACCCCTAGGGTTGAGGTGGCAGTCGGTTTCAGAGGGCTCTGTAGTTATAAATATGTCGCTATTTCTCATATTTTCTTCGTTGGAAGTCATGGAGGACATATGCTGCTGGAGTGCGAACTGAATCGATTTCTACAACAACATACTTTGCGAATAAAATTTAGAAATTCTAGATCCGTTCTTTCTCAATTCTCCAAACCTAACGCTGTGAGTTTCTAGTTGCTTGTAGGTTTAGATAAATGAAAGCAAATTGTGGAAGATATGAGTTGGATATGTTGTAAAGTACGATTCTATGCAAGTGTTAAATCATATACTATGTCATGATAGATCTATTCCCTAGATCAAATACAATTGTGGTTATTCTATTATGTTGTCTATATGGATCTTGATTTGTAACTATATTATGGTGAATGTACATCTATTGGACAATTGTAACATTGGCTAAATCTAATTCTTTATGTAAATCACCTTTCACCTGTCATATTGTGATTAGTTTAAATATGTTGTAAACTTGACATGTGAAGCCATTTTTAGATCTAAACATGTTGCTATGTCACCCTAATTATGCTAGATCTAAAGAGCTGGACTAGATCTCATTATGTTGCTTTTACATCGTAGTTGCCACAAGTTCATCAGTTTTATGTCCACCTTGTTATGATGAAAATTACGTGTCCACTCACCGTGTTATCATGTTAAGTTTATGTGCCAAGACATGTTGAAAACTATCATCCTTTTTCATATTCCCTTTTTCATTGTTGTGGCTAGGCTACTTTATAGCCTAGATGCCGCCAAAATACGTGCGAATATGTTAGTTAAGAAACGAGGAAAAAAGGGCTTTATAATTGGCATAATTTATGTAATATTGGACATACAATTCAAATAGGGAAACACATAAATAACCACATATAATGGCATAGGTAGATTTGAATAAAAATGGAATGTTTAGTAATTACAATTAGGAATTGTAATTGTACTTATGACTCGAGGTTAGGTTTCATTAGTGGCGGAAGTTTGCCCGGACCCGACCGGCATATCCAGCAGCCACTAATGCTGAACCTAATGTGAAAGGTCTATGTGCGCAAATACGAATCAGGCTAAGACACGAGGTTAGGCCCAATTGCGGAATAAGACTACCTGGACCCGGCCGGCATATCCAGCATCCACACGTTGTAGGCCTAATGTGGGAGGTCTAGCCCATTATAACCATAATTGGACATGGTATTGAATTGGACTACTTAACCTAATTTAATCCATAGGGATTGTATGATTATGAACTTAAGTTAGGGTTAAGTAAAATTGGACGGGTAGTGGATGGGTTAAGTAAATTAGAGTGGGTCGGTAATATTTACATATAGGCCCATGAACTTAACCCAATAAGGTTATGTAATTGAAGACACCTAGTGGTACACACAACCGGAGGAAAATGCAATAAAGTTATGTAATTAAAGATATCCTTTAGGGTAAGCATAACTGGAATAGGGCTATGTAATTAAAGACACCTAAGGTTATACATAGTCAGTGAAAAACCTAGTGGGGATACAAGACAAGGGGGAGAGCTTGTTTCATATTGTGTTGGACCCATTCTAGTCAGTAACCCATAGTTGGTATCAAGTAAAGAACTCCATACTAGGCGGAGAAGGGGCACGCTTACTGATTGATTGTAAGAGATCCAAACTAGACAGATGGTGTGGGCGGCGCAAACCGACCGGGCCATGTGCATGCTTGAGCTGGGCAAAAGGGGATAAGATGACCGTGACGCTAGTAAGTATGGTTGTGCACACCTTATTGGTTGGAACTTTAGGAAGTGATACCTCCTACTGTGGGGCCAACACAGGATATCTACGGGGTAGAGAGTCGATCGATTAGGGTTGTGGTTAGGGTACACTCGGACGTATTCCCTAAGTCCACCAACTTATAGTGGAAGGGATCATCTCATTTTAGTTATACTAGTAATAGTGCAGAGTAATCATTAGTGAGACACATACACCTTATCTTGCTTAACTCATCATTAGAATGGCTCAAATTCTTGTCTCTACTGTGGCTTAACTCTTTTAATTGGGGAATTATGTTTTTCATATTCTTATGTACTCTGATGGTGCAAGATAGAAGTTGTTTTATTGTAACGGTTTTTGTGACTTATGATATTATGAACATTATGATTTATGTTTGAAATAAAAATTTAAAATTTCCGCTACTATCTTATTTACATCTGTCTTGTAATTATTCTGTGTCTATTTACCTATAACGCTTCATGAAACTTAATGCATTCCCTTAGTGAGTGACATTAACGGATGTGGGGTGTCACACTTGGTATCAAAGATGAAGGTTACCAAATTAGATAAAAGATTTTGGAAATTATTTTCAAAAAGGTTTTAAAAGAAAGTATTTTCAAAAGAAATGTCTATTTTGAAAAACATTCCTCAAAAAGCCATATGTAGTATTCTTCGGTCCTTTATCCAAATTCCTTCCTATTCCCTTTTTTTAGCATGTCTGGGGAACAAAACATCCCTAATATCCCGGACAGCGTCACATTACCTGGATGGTTTTGTATGTATTTGGAGGCCACGGCGCCGGCCGAAGGCCAAAGAGATGTTCCTCCCCCAGATGCACCAGTCATTCCTCCTCCTCCCCTCCTCCAAGAGCTGACAACTTTGCCAAGATCTGCAAGGACTTCCGGGCTATGGGAGGAAGGCCATTCCATGAGAACAAGACATTCATAGAAGCTCAGAATTTGCTTAAGGAGACTGAGGACTTATCTGTAATCTTTAAAGTGGAGGACCGAAGAAAGATCCAGTTTGCTGTTTGGCTGTTAAAGGACGAAGCCTCATTTTGGTGGGAAATCACCCAAGCTGTACTTCTGGTGGAAACTTGGGAAGATTTTGGACAGAGGTTCAAAATGAAATTTTTTTCCCAAGCTGAGAGAAGCATACAGATGGAGAGGTTCTTAGCACTTAAACAAGAAAATTTGACTGTAAAAGAGTATGTGAATAAGTTCAACCAGCTGGCAAAGTTCAGGTTAGAGTTGGTGGATACACCACACAAAAAGGCTTCGCAGTTCGCTAAAGGGTTGAATGAGCCTCTACATGGTTTAGCTAGTCCCATATTCCAATGGGGGCCACCTTTAAAAAGCTTGTTGATACGGCCATAATGCATGAGGAGGACAAGGGAGAAAAGAAGGAAACAAAAGCTGAAGGGACGTCGCAGAATAAGAAGGTATGGCCCAAGAAAGGGCAGCAACAACAATCGAAGAAAGGAGGGAATGATGACAAAGGCAAGGATACAAGAAAATGTCACAATTGTTGGAAGGAGGGTCACTTGATCAAAGATTGTAAAAGAAGGAAGGCCAATCTCTTTAATTGCGGAGAGATCGGACACTTCTCTAAAGAGTTCCCGAAGAAACAGGGATTGCAGGGACAAGGTCAAAGAGCAGGGACTTCTGGAGGGCAGTGGAATGCTCTCGCGATCAGTGCTCCCGAAAGAGGTAGAAAAATTTCCGTAGAAAGTTTAATTTCTCTTTCAAACCATCCAGTTAGAACACTTTTTGATTCTGGTGCTTCACACTCGTTTATATCAAGTTCTGCAGTTGAATCTCTGCACTTAATTACTAGTATGGTAATATATCCCATAGTTGTTTCAAACCCCATTGGTGGTTCAGCTCATTTATCAATGATTTGTCGGGGTTTGAAAATATCTGTGTTAGGCATCGAGTTTGAATGCGATGTGTATGTGCTCGGGCTTATGGGCTACGGATTGATTCTAGGAATGGATTGGCTTACCACGTAAAGGGCCATTCTGGATTGTGAGAGGAGGGTTGTTAGACTCCTGACTTGTCATGGAAAGACCCTCAAAGTTTCTTGTGACCCCCAAGGGTCTGTTATGCTTAGCTTCCTAGAGTCTCTAGAAGCATCCATAGATGATTTGAAATCTGTTCCAGTGGTTCGAGATTATTCCGATGTTTTTGATGAGGTACGGGGTTTACCCCCAAGGCGCGAGATTGACTTCTGCATATACCTGGTGGACAATGCAAAGCTAGTTGCATTACCAGTGCACCACATGGCTCCAGGGGAGAGGAGGGAGCTGAATAAGCAAGTAGGGGAGCTACTTGAGAAAGGGTTGTTGTATATAACGTAGTTGTATATAACAATTATATGATTTTTGTTTGATGATAACAAACAAGTATATATTATCTTAAATGTGTTTGTCACTGTACTGTTTTATATTCACATCAAACAAGAATATAATATTTATACTTAAGTGAAATACTACTGTACAGACATTCAAATATTAACACAGTATTTTATTTAAATATAATATTTTATTTCAATATTCAAACAGTACAATTTTTTTTTAACTCCACTATTTGTACATCTCTGCATTACATATCAAATACAATTTCATATACTGCTCGTTTACTACAGAATCACTACAACACTTCACTCTGTTATACAGTTTTATATACATACACATTGACTGACATATACACACACTGGCTCAATAATGTCTTCATCCTTTGTCTCTCTTTTATCTTTGTTCTTCAGTCTTCTGTCCAGTTCAGTCAGTCCAGTCTTCTTACCTGTCACATAAAATAGAAACACACACAGTATCCAAGACAGAAATAATTTCAAATTTCTAGGCAGATATATTTTATTTTGAAAATTTATTGGCCTCAGTATTCGGTGTGTTTCTCATCATTTTTCATGACTTGATTTGAATTATAAAACCATCAATCTGTGTCTAGACAGCTTGTGATATTCACAGTGATACACTGTAAATACCACAAGGCAGACAACATATATATTTCAATGCAGGGACAGGGACAACTCGTCTGATGGCTGCATATACACACGTGTATACACGTGTGCACTGCCTCGCCAATTCAACGTGCAACTGAGGAGTAGCCACGTGGACCTTCTCAACTCAGTGCATATTTGAAAAGCAACAAAGTCAACACAAACAAACATGATCAAAACCTCAAAGAAAGCAATCAATTTCAAAGTATCAAAACATGGAGTCGAGCCAAGCAAGCTAGAGTGCAAAAGTGGTCGAGCTTGCATGAATCAACTCAAACCAGCCCAAGCAAGAAACAAAATCAGTGAAGAACTCAAATTCAATGGTGAATGAGCAATAACAGTTCAAAGCAGTCGAGTATATGAATGATACAGCATAGTGAAAACAGTAGGATCAAGCCAATTTTTTTTTTTGAACATCAAAAGTGTCCACAAACTTAACAGCAAATAAGTGATCAAAGTCAAATGCATGGCGCAGCTAACAAGGCAGTTCAAGTCAGACTGCAGCATATACATGAATTTCAGCATGGGTACATTTTTAGTTTGGATGAATACATGGTATAGCAATAAGGTGGCAACATGGAATGCAAGCCAGCAAATACTCAAGCCAAAGGCAAATGGTAATGGAGTGCAAGTGTATAAACCCAAGTTCACGTGAATGAATGGCAAGTTCAAACACATCAGAATGGCCGAGCTCAACTAATGGATACATAGTGCAACTTGAATGCATGTACAAGTGATAGAATGGTTCAAAGGTGAAGTAGCACTCAAAATCAAACACAGCAATGACATGGAAGTCCAATGCATGTTCACGGACCAAAATAGCATAAAAAAAAACACATGCAAGCTCAAACCAGCAAGAACAAGGTGCAACAGCATGGCTACATGATGCGGTTCTAATGTCAAAAGTATGGCTAAGAAATATCACAAACAACAGTGAACTCAAACTGGTTCGAGCAACAGAATTGCAAGCGCATAAAGAAACAGAAAACATGCAAGGGATTATGTCACAAGACTCACGCAATATTCAGGACCAAGGAAATGCAATTTATCAATCAAGCAATTTCATGAGGACAAGTTATATTCAAGGATTCATGACTAATTAAATCAAGGAAATCACACTGGTACATATGTATATATATGGCAAGAATAACATCAATACATTCCAGATTTGATCAATATGCTTTCAGGGATCATTTAAAGCTATTTCATTCAAGGCAACAAAAGGAAAGTTTTTTTTAATTCAACATTTTTTTTATTTCTGGAAACAAATCATTTTGTTTGCAAATGTTGCCAAAATTTCTCAAGGTGCTTTCAAAGACTAGAGGAATCATTTAATGCATTCTCGATTCAAACTATTTCTTTCAAGAAATCAAAATACAGTTTTGGCAACAGTTTTTTTTGGTTCAAATTCTTTCCAGAATAAACAAAGTCATGAGATTTTTTTTAGGAAGAATTTTTTTAAAAGGGGCAACAAATCTTTCCAGTTCTTTCCTCTCACAAATCAGTAAGGATGTGTCATCGGTGAAGAGCATGAGTGAAGTTCAGTTTATTCATATATGGTATTGAGAAATTGAAAGGTTTCCAGTTCTGAATTTTACTATCAATTCAAAGTAATTTTGAAAGTGTGCAAATAAATAGTGGGCGAGATTTCTTTCTTTATTTCCAAAAATGATCCAGAATTCATTGAAGAAATATTAGAAATCAATTTCAAATTCTAGACATCTTTTCCAGCAAATTCATGGAATCCAAATCAAGAAAGGAAACAGTATTTAATTTTGGACCAGAGCATCAATTTGTTTCCAGATTTATTCGAGGATCTCATCAACAAGTTCAAACTAAATTCAAAGCCGAGGAAACCAGAATTGTAGAAATTCACGCAGACAATCAAGCAGTTTTTTAACCAAAGGCCGATTCAAATTTAAACAGAGTCAATTTTATCAAAGCCGAGAAATCAAGGCAAATCAAAAAGGGAAACACACACAAATCAGTCAAGCCATCAATTGAAATCAGATTCGATTAGGGTTTTTATTTTTGCCCTATATTTACACCATTTTTCATCATAGGCAAAAAGATGAAATCAAAAAAATCGAAATCGAAACCAACAACAACTAAATCAGAGAGCAACAATTTTTTAAAATCAAAGAACACTCACAATTTCATTAGGGTTTCGATCGCCAGAGTGAAGAATCACATAGCCACACAACAATCGAGCAAGTCAGAGAAGCAATCGGAGATTCAAGCACCAGAAATCATTTCCAGAGCCATAAATTAACAACATCGACTTCGATTTGGAACTCAAAGAAGAAACCCTAGAGCCACCGCCATTTTTTTTTCCCACATAGCAAAGAGATCGGGTGAAAAGAAAATGAGAAAGGGCCGGCCTGTTTTATTCATTTGGCTAGGGCTGGTTTTAAAAAAGGGATGACCCTTTTTACTTAAAATCCTAAGAGTTTTACTTTTTGTTTTTCATGTGTTTATTTTGTATCGCTTTTTAACTCTGTCTTCTTTGTAAACCAATCAGAACAGTTTCTAGAGGTCTGTAGAATTCTAGGAAATCAGTCAAGGAGTTGACTGCCAGTCCACTAGAGTCTGTAAATCTAGGATTACTGTTTACGGGATTGTAATCAGGGCAAATCTGATCGAGGGGATATCGATCAGTCTACGGTTTTGAGCGTAGGGTTAGAATAGGAGCAGGGTTTGCGAGTGTACATGGTCTTGTATGCGGGATCTGTTCTATCACCTAGTAGAAACCTTAGAAATGCAGCAGTAGGCAGGATTTTGCCGAAGCTGGGTATATCTTTGTGTGATTTATTTTCTGCATTTCTGTTTCTGTTATATTCTGTGATTTGTTTATTATTATATATCTCGTTAAGTTTTTATTTCAGTTAAAAACTGTGAAAAACCCTATTCACCCCCCCTCTAGGGTTATTCTAGATCCAACAAGTGGTATCAGAGCAGGTATTCTTTAACTCTAGAGAAATGGTGAATCCTAGTTGTCAGTCGATAGAGAGTCAGTCCGGCTCATCTCCAACTATTTTTACTGGAACAGATTTTTTAAATTGGAAATCCAAAATGGAATTTTATTTAAAATCTGTTGATATTAAATGTTGGGATGTTGTTATCAATGGTTTTGACATGGTAGATAAAGCTTCTAATTCTCGTGCTACACATATTCTGTATTCTCACCTTGATGATAATCAATACAGTCTGATTTCTCATTGTTTAACTGCGCAGGAAATTTGGACAGCTCTAACAACAAGATATGGAAACGACAGCAACTTCTCAAAACCCTCAACTGTCAACTCAGATTCAGATCCTTGTTCAACAGATGAATCAGCTGATGAAGACTCAACAGATGATGAGATAAGAAATTTTTCATATGAAGAACTGGTTTATTTTTGTGTTGATTTAACCAAATCTGTTGACAAACTCCAATCGAAAAATAAATCTCTGAAATCTATAAATTCTGAGTTGACCAACAAGATAAATTGTTTGGAATCGAAATTGTCAAATGTCGTGAAATTTGAAAATTCTAATTGTGAAAATCGTTTGAAATTAAAAACTGATCTCGTTCATTTCAATAATAATGTTCGAAGGCTTGAAGAAGAAATTTTAATTTTAAAAGATAACGAGATTGAGCTGAAAGATGCAAACAATTGTTTACAAAAGGAATTTATAAATTTCAAGGCTATCAAAAATTCCAAACATGAAAACGCTGAAAATGATAGTTTGTTGAAAACAGATCTGATTTTGAAAGAGCTTGAAATCGAAATTGAAAATTGGAAGAAACTTGAGTCTGAAAGTCGAAAATATTTTGATTCTGAAATGGCTAAGTCCCAAACCAAAATCAAATTGCTTAATGATGAAAATTTGGTTTTGAAATCTGAGTTTGAAAGATATAAGATCACTAAAAGTCGTTGTTCAGATTTAATAAAAGAAAACGATGATCTTAAAACTGAAATTCAACAACTTGAAACAATTTTATCTAAATTTTCAAACGGTGAAAAATCTTTGGATATGTTGTTGAAAAACCAACTTTCTGTTGGAAATAAACGTGGTCTTGGTTTTGGAAAGAATAATGTTTTTGGAAAACAAAATTCAAATGATTTGAAAAATCCCTCAAATTGCTTTGGAAAGAACTACGTTGAAAATTTGAACTCTGAAAATTTCAAAGTTTTTTTGAATCGAAATTGTGATGAGAAATCGTTTTATAATAAACCATTTAAACAATCTTGGATCCCGAATAAAAATAAAACGACTTTGACTAAATTCAAGCAGATTTGGGTTCCAAAGGGTACAAAGGTTAATTCTGATGGTTTGTTATACAAACAGGTTTGGGTATCAAAAGTGGTAAACGTATTTCAGAGTGGTTTTACAAATTTTGTTAGACCACTTAATTCACTCAACTACTAGGTACCAGAAAAGGCTGAGGAACTGCTGTGCTGAAAAGAAATTTGAAATCAAGAGTGTCTATAATTCTGTGTCATTTACAGTTCCTTAGGCCAACATTTGTTGAGTTAGAGATTCTGCTTTACATTGGATTCTGGTATGATCTCTAAACTCACCTTTGTATATTTTTTTATTGTCTGTGTTTATTCCTTCCTCTACCTCCTTCTGTTTTTTGTTTTTGATTTGACTCTGCCATATTTTTCTTTGTCTGTACTTCTTAAACTTCCAGTTGCAGAACTCATGATCTTTTTGGAAATATGCTTTGTTTGTATAAAATCATCGTGTGTTAATCATTTCCATTTCCTGAATTTAATTTTGTAAATATCTGCAATTGTTTTGAGATGTTGTTTATTTCTGAATTCATAACAGTGTTGATGTATTCTTATCATATCTTGAACACTGTTAATTTGAATTCTAAATTTTTTTGAAGATCTGAATATTTAATGAAATGTCACACACCTTTGTTGTTCTGAGTTTATTCTAATTCATTTTAGAAAAGCTCAAAATATTATACTCATTACAACACTCTGTTATTTATCAGTTGTGATAATTTCATTGATTTTCAGATTAGCTTGTATCAGCGATACATCTTGGAATTCATCTTTATTCATGATCATTATATTGAAATATGTTTGTTTGAAATCATCTGAAATTCTAGATATTTTGAATATCACACACCTCTTATTTTTGAAACTGTCAATCTCGTGTGACTGATTCATTATATCTCAAAAACTTTACATTGATTCATGTGATTTCAAATAAATTATCCCGATCATGAATATTTTCAAATTTGATGTAAATGACCTGAAATTTCTCTTGGGCTTGTCGGAAATAGTTTTTGAGAAATTCTTGAAAATGTTCTTTTTGAAAATGGTCTTTGAAAATCATTGTTATTACATGATTATTTGATTTGAATATATGTTTGTTTAAAATCATTTGAAATTATTGATTTATTGGATCTCACACATATCTTAAATCTGAAATATAACCTGGTGTGATTGATTCATTAAATCCTAATACTTTCACATTTCTTCAGATGATTTAAAATAGAGTATATTTGCAAATCTTGGATCATGAACCACCTTATGTGACCAACATCTTGACAAGTCTGTTGTGATACTGATTTCTATGTGCTGCTCTGATACTGTTTTTGGAAAAATGTTTGTTTTGGAATCATGCTGCTCTGATTATAAGAAATTGATTTGTAAATATATTTTTTGAGGACTGCTTGATTTGGTATCAAAGGCTTATCGTGCTCTGATAAATGAAATTTGTGTGCTTGAGTTGCTTGCTTTGTAATTAAGTATTTTCTGTTGACTGAGGTACCATTTGTTTGCCACCGGGGTGTCATTAAAATCCTCGAGAAAGCGAGAACATTTGGCATCAGAAGCGCCTTATATTTGTCTCATGCATCTGTTCTGATTTTTCACTTTGTAGAGACACCATGTGGTATCAGTTTAAAAGTGCTGCATATTTTTTTTGCTATATATATATATTTTTTCCCTCTTGTCATGTATAGATCAGCATATTACTCTTGTAATTGATTTTCAATTTTAAAATTATTTATTGATTATTCTTTCAGAAATTGAAATCAATATCCAAATTAAACTGTATTTATAATTCATCAAAATTATAATCAGATTTAGAAATTGTGATGAATTGTGACTGCAGTATATTTCACAACAAGAGGAGAATTTTATTTAGATTTTCATGATGGTTAAATATTTATTATAATATCTTTGAACTGGCAATTATTTCACGGCAATCTTCATTACTTATCATCCTTCTGCCATCCGTTATGATTTTATATAAATATGGAGAGTTTAATTTTTCTTAAAATCTTTTTAAATAAACAATGAAAATATTTGTGATGGAATTGTAGTTATATTATTATTCAGAATTAGTGATAATTGAATTTTTTTTTTCAATAATCCCGGTACAGTTAGTCATATTTCATAATATAATTAATTTAGAAATTTATTTCACAGTCCATTTCTGTACCTACCACATTTTCTATCATCCATGTATTGGTTTTATACCAAGGAGTTTTTCTTTTTAAAAGCTGAAATGATATATATATATAATAAATATATAAGTGTGTCTCTGACCTCATTTAAAAACCCAAGCTCTGGTCATGCATGGTTAAGAGACAACTTATAATTTAAGCTGCGACTGACCTCATTTAAAAATCCAAGCTCTGGTTATGCGTGGTCAGTGTGCTCTTAAATAAATAAATAAATAAAAATGTGCTAAAAATTGAAATTCTCTTTGGTGTGTAAAAACCAGCCTATCAATCCACCTATCTAATCTGTGAAATGTGTTAATACCTTATGAAGTATTATGTTTTGTTGATTGATGGGTATTGGGATTTGAGACTATCTGATCTTGTCACTTAAATTGAATTATTAATTATAGTCCAAATCCATCACTGTTTTTTTTTAGCTTCAATTTTATAAAATTCTTTTGAAAAATAATTGGAAATCATTTTTTAAAACTCTCTCCATTATATATGAAATTCGTCGTAAATCCGTCATTCTCTACAATGTGAAATATGCCACCTGTTCTCAGAATATTATGATTTTTGTTTGACTGATTGTGATTTATGATGATTGCTCTTCCTCTTATGCTGATATTATATTTTTAGTCACTATTCATCTATATTTTAAATTCTAAATCCTTTTGATGATAACAAAAGGGGGAGAATGGATTGAGATTTTGATTTATGAGTGAATATTTTATAAATATTTTTAATTTTGGAAATTTATTAAATTCGTTTGTTTCACTCATACACAGTTCTAGGGGGAGTTTAGTTGTAGGGGGAGCATTCAAATAGGGGGAGTTTCACTATTCACGAACAAACACATTTATTATATTCAAAATCTTTTCATTTGTTTGTCATCATCAAAAGGGGGAGATTGTTGTATATAACGTAGTTGTATATAACAATTATATGATTTTTGTTTGATGATAACAAACAAGTATATATTATCTTAAATGTGTTTGTCACTGTACTGTTTTATATTCACATCAAACAAGAATATAATATTTATACTTAAGTGAAATACTACTGTACAAACATTCAAATATTAACACAGTATTTTATTTAAATATAATATTTTATTTCAATATTCAAACAGTACAATTTTTTTTAACTCCACTATTTGTACATCTCTGCATTACATATCAAATACAATTTCATATACTGCTCGTTTACTACAGAATCACTACAACACTTCACTCTGTTATACAGTTTTATATACATACACATTGACTGACATATACACACACTGGCTCAATAATGTCTTCATCCTTTGTCTCTCTTTTATCTTTGTTCTTCAGTCTTCTGTCCAGTTCAGTCAGTCCAGTCTTCTTACCTGTCACATAAAATAGAAACACACACAGTATCCAAGACAGAAATAATTTCAAATTTCTAGGCAGATATATTTTATTTTGAAAATTTATTGGCCTCAGTATTCGGTGTGTTTCTCATCATTTTTCATGACTTGATCTGAATTATAAAACCATCAATCTGTGTCTAGACAGCTTGTGATATTCACAGTGATACACTGTAAATACCACAAGGCAGACAACATATATATTTCAATGCAGGGACAGGGACAACTCGTCTGATGGCTGCATGTACACACGTGTATACACGTGTGCACTGCCTCGCCAATTCAGCGTGCAACTGAGGAGTAGCCACGTGGACCTTCTCAACTCAGTGCATATTTGAAAAGCAACAAAGTCAACACAAACAAACATGATCAAAACCTCAAAGAAAGCAATCAATTTCAAAGTATCAAAACATGGAGTCGAGCCAAGCAAGCTAGAGTGCAAAAGTGGTCGAGCTTGCATGAATCAACTCAAACCAGCCCAAGCAAGAAACAAAATCAGTGAAGAACTCAAATTCAATGGTGAATGAGCAATAACAGTTCAAAGCAGTCGAGTATATGAATGATACAGCATAGTGAAAACAGTAGGATCAAGCCAATTTTTTTTTTGAACATCAAAAGTGTCCACAAACTTAACAGCAAATAAGTGATCAAAGTCAAATGCATGGCGCAGCTAACAAGGCAGTTCAAGTCAGACTGCAGCATATACATGAATTTCAGCATGGGTACATTTTTAGTTTGGATGAATACATGGTATAGCAATAAGGTGGCAACATGGAATGCAAGCCAGCAAATACTCAAGCCAAAGGCAAATGGTAATGGAGTGCAAGTGTATAAACCCAAGTTCACGTGAATGAATGGCAAGTTCAAACACATCAGAATGGCCGAGCTCAACTAATGGATACATAGTGCAACTTGAATGCATGTACAAGTGATAGAATGGTTCAAAGGTGAAGTAGCACTCAAAATCAAACACAACAATGACATGGAAGTCCAATGCATGTTCACGGACCAAAATAGCATAAAAAAAAACACATGCAAGCTCAAACCAGCAAGAACAAGGTGCAACAGCATGGCTACATGATGCGGTTCTAATGTCAAAAGTATGGCTAAGAAATATCACAAACAACAGTGAACTCAAACTGGTTCGAGCAACAGAATTGCAAGCGCATAAAGAAACAGAAAACATGCAAGGGATTATGTCACAAGACTCACGCAATATTCAGGACCAAGGAAATGCAATTTATCAATCAAGCAATTTCATGAGGACAAGTTATATTCAAGGATTCATGACTAATTAAATCAAGGAAATCACACTGGTACATATGTATATATATGGCAAGAATAACATCAATACATTCCAGATTTGATCAATATGCTTTCAGGGATCATTTAAAGCTATTTCATTCAAGGCAACAAAAGGAAAGTTTTTTTTAATTCAACATTTTTTTTATTTCTGGAAACAAATCATTTTGTTTGCAAATGTTGCCAAAATTTCTCAAGGTGCTTTCAAAGACTAGAGGAATCATTCAATGCATTCTCGATTCAAACTATTTCTTTCAAGAAATCAAAATACAGTTTTGGCAACAGTTTTTTTTGGTTCAAATTCTTTCCAGAATAAACAAAGTCATGAGATTTTTTTTAGGAAGAATTTTTTTAAAAGGGGCAACAAATCTTTCCAGTTCTTTCCTCTCACAAATCAGTAAGGATGTGTCATCGGTGAAGAGCATGAGTGAAGTTCAGTTTATTCATATATGGTATTGAGAAATTGAAAGGTTTCCAGTTCTGAATTTTACTATCAATTCAAAGTAATTTTGAAAGTGTGCAAATAAATAGTGGGCGAGATTTCTTTCTTTATTTCCAAAAATGATCCAGAATTCATTGAAGAAATATTAGAAATCAATTTCAAATTCTAGACATCTTTTCCAGCAAATTCATGGAATCCAAATCAAGAAAGGAAACAGTATTTAATTTTGGACCAGAGCATCAATTTGTTTCCAGATTTATTCGAGGATCTCATCAACAAGTTCAAACTAAATTCAAAGCCGAGGAAACCAGAATTGCAGAAATTCACGCAGACAATCAAGCAGTTTTTTAACCAAAGGCCGATTCAAATTTAAACAGAGTCAATTTTATCAAAGCCGAGAAATCAAGGCAAATCAAAAAGGGAAACACACACAAATCAGTCAAGCCATCAATTGAAATCAGATTCGATTAGGGTTTTTATTTTTGCCCTATATTTACACCATTTTTCATCATAGGCAAAAAGATGAAATCAAAAAAATCGAAATTGAAACCAACAACAACTAAATCAGAGAGCAACAATTTTTTAAAATCAAAGAACACTCACAATTTCATTAGGGTTTCGATCGCCAGAGTGAAGAATCACATAGCCACACAACAATCGAGCAAGTCAGAGAAGCAATCGGAGATTCAAGCACCAGAAATCATTTCCAGAGCCAAAAATTAACAACATCGACTTCGATTTGGAACTCAAAGAAGAAACCCTAGAGCCGCCGCCATTTTTTTTTTCCCACATAGCAAAGAGATCGGGTGAAAAGAAAATGAGAAAGGGCCGGCCTGTTTTATTCATTTGGCTAGGGCTGGTTTTAAAAAAGGGATGACCCTTTTTACTTAAAATCCTAAGAGTTTTACTTTTTGTTTTTCATGTGTTTATTTTGTATCGCTTTTTAACTCTGTCTTCTTTGTAAACCAATCAGAACAGTTTCTAGAGGTCTGTAGAATTCTAGGAAATCAGTCAAGGAGTTGACTGCCAGTCCACTAGAGTCTGTAAATCTAGGATTACTGTTTACGGGATTGTAATCAGGGCAAATCTGATCGAGGGGATATCGATCAGTCTACGGTTTTGAGCGTAGGGTTAGAATAGGAGCAGGGTTTGCGAGTGTACATGGTCTTGTATGCGGGATCTGTTCTATCACCTAGTAGAAACCTTAGAAATGCAGCAGTAGGCAGGATTTTGCCGAAGCTTTGTATATCTTTGTGTGATTTATTTACTGCATTTCTGTTTCTGTTATATTCTGTGATCTGTTTATTATTATATATCTCGTTAAGTTTTTATTTCAGTTAAAAACTGTGAAAAACCCTATTCACCCCCCCTCTAGGGTTATTCTAGATCCAACAAGGGTTTATCAAACGAAGCATATCTGAATGGGGTGCTCCATTAGTATTCGCAACTAAAGTGGATGGTTCACTTCGTCCGTGTGTTGACTATAGAGAGTTGAATAAGCTTACCAAGAAGAATAGGCACCCAATTCTAAGGATTGATGATTTATTTGATCAGCTTGTTAGTGCCTCGGTATTTTCTCAGTTGGACTTGGCTACGAGGTTCCATCAGTTGAGGGTGGCTGAGGACAACATAGATAAGACTGCTTTCAGAACTCAGGACGGTTTCTTTGAATGGCTAGTTATGCCTGTTGGGTTGACAAATGCAACCGCCTATTTAGTTGATTTGATGAGTAGGGTGTTTCGAGAGTTCCTAAACAAATTTGTCATAGTCTTTGTTGATGATATTTTGATCTTCTCCAAGAATGAAGAAGAGCATGCCCAACATTTGAGAGAAGTTTTGAAAACTCTTCATGACCATCAGCTTAAGGCAAAGTTTTCCAAATGCCATTTTTGGAGAAAATAGGTGAGATTCTTAGGGCATGTAGTCTCCAAAGAAGGGATATCTGTAGATCCCGTAAATTTATGTTCGTGAGATAGTTTGTCTTCATGGAGTACCTTCCAGCATCATGAGCGATCATGACCCCATCATTACCAGCGAATTTTGGAGGAGCTTGAAAGAAGCATTAGGCAAACAGTTGTGTTTGAGAGTCACTTATCATCCTCAAACCGATGGGCAGATGGAGAGGGTGAACAAAATTCTTGAAGACCTTTTAAGACTGTGACTTCAGAGGGACTTTGGAGGAGCATCTTCCTTTAGTAGAGTTTGTCTATAATAATAACTATCAAGTCAGCATTGGCATAGCGCCCTTCGAAGCATTGTATGGACGACCCTGTAGATCACCTCCTTATTGGTGGGAATCTACAGAAAGATTATTACTTGGACCAGATATGGTTAGGGAAACGTCCGAAAGGATTGACCTTATTCGAAAGAGGATGAAGACAGCTCAAGACAGGCAGAACACCTATGAAGACAAGATAAGGACTAACATCGAATTCGAAGTGGGAGACTTGGTTTTTATCAAAGTACCTCCTTTAATGAATGTGATACGCTTCGGATCAGTAAGGAAGTTGGCACCTAGGTTTGTGGGACCATTTCCCAAAACCAAAAGGATCGGCCAAATGGCCTACCGAGTAAAGCTTCCAGAAAATCTATCCGGTGTTCACGACGTTTTCCATGTCTCTCATCTGCTGAAGTGCCTGCATGACACCGCAGAAGTTGTTGAGCCGAGTATGTTGGAAGAAGTCGAAGTGGAACGGGGGGCGACAGTTGTGACACCCCACGTCCATTAATGTCACTCACTAAGGGAATGCATTAAGTTTCGTGAAGCGCTATAGGTAAATAGACACAAAATAATGACAAGACAGATATAAATAAGGCAACAGTGGAAAATTTAAATTTTTATTTAAACCATAAAGCATAATACCGTGACCCACAATTTCATAAGTCACAAAAACCATTACAATAAAACAACTTCTGTCTTGCATCATAAGAGTACATAAGAATATGAAAAACATAATTCCCCAATTAAAAGAGTTAAGCCATAGCAGAGACAATAAATTGAGCCATACTTCAGAAGTAGCTCCTAGCAAGATGATGTCTGAGTCCTGATTAAGTCTGAATGTTTCCTCCCTGAAAACCTGAGGGGGGGAGGGGAGGACGGAAGAAAGAAGGGGAAACAACAGGGCCAGACATAAAGTATGGCGGGTCTAGTTACTTTTAGCCAGTAGATAAATAAAAGCAACATGATAGGCATATAAATGGATAAGAGAGAAATCACTACATACATGGCAGGTGTGATAAGGTAAGAAAGATAAGGTGTATGTGCCTCACAAATGATTATTCTGCACCATTACTAGTATAACTAAAATGAGATGATCACTTCCACTATAAGTTGGTAAACTTAGGGAATACGTCCGAGTGTACCCTAACCACTACCCTAATCGATTGGCTCCCTACCCCGTAGATATCCTGTGCTGGCCCCACAGTAGGAGGTATCACTTCCTAAAATGGTAACCAATAAGGTGTGCACAACCATACCTACTGGTGTCATGGTCATCTTATCCCCTTCTTCCCGGCTCGTGAACGCACATGGCTCGGTCGATTTGCGTCGCCCACACCATCCGTCTCGTCTGGATCTCTTATAATCAATCAGTAAGCGTGCCCCTTCTACGCCTAGTATGGAGTTCTTTACTTGATTCCAACTCCGAGTTCCCGATTGAAACGGGTCCCACACAATATGATACAAGCTCTCCCCCTTGTCTTGTATACCCACTAGGTTTTTCACTTATTATTTATACCTTTAGGTGTCTTTAATTACATAGCACTATACCAGTTATGCTTACCCTAAAGGGTGTCTTTAACTACATAACTTTATTACAATATCCATCTGTTATGTATACCACTAGGTTTCTTGAATTACATAACCTTATTGGGTTAAGTTCGTGGGCCTATATGTAAATAATACTCACCCCCTCTAATTTAATTAACCCACCCACTACCCGTCCAATTTTACTTAACCCTAACTTAAGTTCATAATCATACAACCTTTATGGATTAAATTAGGATAAGTAGTCCAATTCTTTACCATGTCCATTTATGGTTTTATAATGGGCTAGATCTCCCATATTAGGCCTACAACATGTGGATGCAGGATATGCCAGTCGGGTACGGGCAGACTTATTCCACAGTTGGGCCTAACCTCATGTCATAGCCCGATTCGTATTTACTTACTTAGACCTCCCACAATAGGTTCAGCATTAGAGGCTGCTAGATATGTCGGTCGGGTCCGGGCAGACTTCTGCCACTAATGCAACCTAACCTCGTGTCATAAGTACAATTCCTAATTGTAATTACTAAACATTCCATTTTTATTCAAATCTACCTATGTCATCATTGATGATTATTTCTATGTTTCCCTATTTGAATTGTATGTCCAATATTACATAAATTATGCCAATTACAAACCCCTTTTTCCCCATTTCTTAACTAACGTATTTGCACGCATTTTGGCAGCATCTAGGCTACAAAGTAGCCTAACCAGAAAAAGGGAATATCACAAAGGATGATAGTTTTCAACATGTCTTGGCATACACATAAACTTAACATGATAACAAGGTGAGTGGACATGTAATTTTCATCATAACAAGGTGGACATAAAATTAATGAACTTGTGGCAACTAACGATGCAAAAGCAACATAATGAGATCTAGTCCAACTATTTAGATCTAGCATAATTAGGGTGACATAGCAACATGTTTAGATCTAAAAATGGCTTCACATGTCAAGTTTACAACATGTTTAAACTAATCACAATATGAAAGGTGAAAGGTGATTTACATAAAGAACTAGATCTAGCCAATGTTACAACTGTCCAATAGATGTACATTCACCATAATATAGTTACAAGTCAAGATCCACATAGACAACATAATAGAATAACCACAATTGTATTAGATCTAGGGAATTAGATCTATCATGACATAGTATATGATTTAACACTTGCATAGAATCTTAATTTACAACATATCCAAGTCATAGTCTTTCACAATTTACTTTCATTTATCTAAACCTAAAACAACTAGAAACTCACCGCGTTAGGTTTAGAGAATTGAGAAAGAATGAATCTAGAATTTTTGAATTTGATTTGCAAAGTATGTTGTTGTAGAAAACAGTTTAGATTGCACTCCAGCAGCATATGGCCTCCATGACTTCCAATGAAGAAAATAAGAGATTTGAGCACGTATTTATAGCTATAGAGCCCTCTGAAACCGACTGCCACCTCAGCCCTAGGGGTGTCGACATCCCTATGGGTGGGTCGACCCCTAGGTCGACACCCCTCTAGGGGGTCGACCCCCTAGAGCGGGAATTTTGCCGCTCAGACGAAATTTTCAAATTCAAACTGTTTTGGATAGAATTCTGACGCAGCTCTGACTCATCTCTGACTCATGTGTATTTATACAATTTTTCTACGCGTATACAAACTCAAAACCCTCATGACTTCCTCATACGATATCCGTTTTACGCAAAACAAATGTCTATCATGACTAGAATTTCGAGATGGACGTAATGTTGCATTCCGTTTCCTCTAGTTCTAAATATTAAATTAATTATTATTTAATTTATTCTCTTTAATGTTGTTAAAAATTCGGGGTGTTACATTCTCCCCTACTCAAAGGATTTCATCCGAAATTTCTAAGTTGAGAAGAATGCATACCCTACCATCCATCTACTCATCCACTAACCACTGACATCCATTGTCCTTAAAGATTTCTAATGCTTATATGAATTTATGCGAAGGTGTGTGTATATGTCCCAACACTAATGCGAAGATCAGGCGGTCTACCGATTCATTTGACCGCCTTAATGCAATGTATGTTAGTGCCATGAATCAAATATGTATGCAAATAAACCTATTGTATCACATAAGTTCTATATATGTGCACACCCATCCGTCCAAATGCAACATCCATATGCTAGTTCATACATTTCCATCCATAACAGAAAGAAAAATGTACAGACATCCATTTGCGGTATGAAAGTGACTGAGCTGATCTTAGTGCCTAATACGTGCGTATATGCATCCACAGGAAACCACTAGCAAACACTTGTATCCACTTGCATCCATCAAACATAACATGTTTCAAACACATGTTTACATCCATAGGATTCATATCTAAAGGTTGAAAATACTATGGATAAGATATACTCTATTGACAGAAACAAGCACTGATAAAACATAGGAAAAGGAGTTAAGAACATACCCTCGAAAAGAAAAGGGTATGAAGCATAAATCTTGTCTTTGATCTCCCAAGTTTCATCTTCCGGGCCATCTCCCTATTGGACCTTTAGCAATTTGATCTCCTTATTGCGCAGCTTTTTAAATTCTGATCCAAGAATACGCGTAGAGACTCGTCAGATTGCCGCCTCCTATTCCACTTCAACTTCTTCCAACATACTCGGCTCAACAACTTCTGCGGTGTCATGCAGGCAATTCCGCAGATGAGAGACGTGGAAAACGTCATGACCACCGAATAGATTTTCTGGGAGCTTTACTCGGTAGGCCATTTGGCCGATCCTCTCGGTTATGGGAAATGGCCCTAAAAACCTAGGTGCCAACTTCCCTACTGATCCGAAGCGAACCACATTCCTTAAAGGCGATACTTTGATAAAAATAAGTCTCCCACTTCGAATTTGATGTCAGTTCTTCTCTTGTCTACATAGGACTTCTTCCTGTCTTAAGCTGTCTTCATCCGCCATCGAATAAGGTCAATATTTTCGGATGTTTCCCTAACCATATCTGGTCCAAGTAATAATCCTTCTGTAGATTCCGACCAACAAGTTGGCGATCTACAGGGTCGCCCGTACAATTCTTCGAAGGGTTCCATCCTGATGCTAGCTTGAAAACTGTTATTATAGGCAAACTCTACTAAAGGAAGATGCTCTTCCCAAGTCCCTTCGAAGTCTAGGATACACATTTTTAAAAGATCTTCAAGAATTATGTTCACCCTCTCCGTCTGCCCATCGGTCTGAGGATGATAAGCGGTGCTCAAACACAACTGTGTACCTAATGCTTCCTGCAAGCTCCTCCAAAATTCGCTGGTAAAGATGGGGTCACGATCGCTCACGATGCTGGAAGGTACTCCATGAAGACGAACTATCTCACGGATATAAACTGCTGCCAACCATGATGCCGCCTTTTATTCTTAACTGGAATAAAGTGAGCGCTCTTAGTGAGTCTATCCACGGCCACCCAGATACTGGTGTTACCTTTCTTTGATCTAGGCAACCCATCTATGAAATCCATAGAGACACTCTCCCATTTCCACTGCGGAACCTTCAACGGATGAAGTAATCCACCGGGCTTATTTTGCTCGGCTTTAACTTGCTGGCAAACTAAACATTGAGAAACAAACTCGATCACATCTTTCTTCATCCCAGCCCAAAAAAAAAACCCTCTTCATGTCTCTATACATCTTATCACCACCTGGATGAATTGTCATCATAGAATGGTGGGCTTCTTCTAGAACTACCTTTATCAAGCTTCCAGTTTGAGGAACACAAAGCCTTCCATCTCGTCGCAACCACCCTTTCTCTTCTATGGCATATCTACTGAGGTGACTAGAAGTCTCCCCTTTCCTGAGCCTATCCATGATGTCTAGAATCTGTGGATCACCTTGTTGCGAAGCTCCTATCTGGCCCATAAAGGTCGGTCGTAACTCCAAGGATGCAAACAAATCAGGCAAAACCTCGATGGAGGGTCTAAAATCAAAAGCTAATATGAAATCCAAGTTTTTTCTTTCCGCGAATAGAGGACTCAGGGCTACCCTCTGCCTACTTAGTGCGTCTACCACCACATTACCCTTGCTAGAGGTATAAACAATCTCAAAATCATATGAAGCTAAGAACTCCATCCACCGTTGTTGCCTTAATTTTGAGATCCTTCTGTGAGAATAGACACTTGAGAGATTTATGATCGGTGTATAACTCGAACATTTCTCCAAGTAAATAATGACACCACGTCTTTAATGCGAATACTATGGCAGCTAGTTCTAGATCATGCGTGGGGTAGTTCTTCTCATGAACTCTCAACTGTCTACCCCCATAACATATTACTTTTCCTTCTTGCTTCAGCATCGCACCAAGCTCTGTACCGCACGCATCAGTGTAAACAGTAAACAATTTACACCCATCAGGCAAGGTCAAGACTGGGGCTATTGTCAGAGCCATTTGTAGTCATTGGAAAGCAATGTCATAGTCTATGTCCCATGAGAATGAAAAATTCTTCTTTGTCAGCCTGGTGAGAGGGGCTGATATTTTCGCGAAGTTCTTAATGAACTTCACGTAATAACCTGCCAACCCAAGAAAGCTTCTCACCTCGGTTGCATTTTTAGGAATCTGCCAATCTTGTACTGCAACCACATTTACGGGATCTACGGCTATCCTTTCTTTGGAGACTACATGCCTCAAGAATCTCACCTCTTTTCTCCAAAAATGGCATTTGGAGAACTTTGCTTAAGCTGACGGTCACAGAGAGTTTTCAAAACTTGTCTCAAATGTTGGGCATTCTCTTCTTCATTCTTGGAGGAGATCAAAATATCATCAACAAAGACTACGACAAATTTGTTTAGGAACTACCAAAAACACCCTACTCATCAAATCAACTAAATAGGCAGTTGCATTTGTCAACCCAACAGGCATAACTAGCCATTCAAAGAAACCGTCCTGAGTTCTGAAAGCAGTCTTATCTATGTTGTCCTCAGCCACCCTCAATTGATGGAACCCGTAGCCAAGTCCAACTGAGAAAATACCGAGGCACTAACAAGCTAATCAAATAAATCATCAATCCTCGGAAGTAGGTGCCTATTCTTCTTGGTGAGCTTATCCAATTTTCTATAGTCAACACACAACCGAAGTGAACCATCCACTTTAGTTGTGAATACTACTGGAGCACCCCATTCAGATATGCTTGCCTTATAAACCCTTTCTCAAGTAGCTCCCCTACTTACTTACTCAGCTCCCTCCTCTCTCTTGGAGCCATGTGGCTCACTGTTAATGCAACTGGCTTTGCATTGTCCACTAGATATATGCGGAAGTCAATCTCGTGTTGTGGAGGTAAACCCCGTACCTCATCAAAAATATTAGAATAATCTCGAACCACTAGAACAGAATGCAAATCATTTATGGATGCATCAAGAGACTCTAGGAAGCTAAGCATAACAGACCCTTAGGGGTCACAAGAAACTTCGAGGGTTTTCCCATGACAATTCAGAAGTCTAACAACCCTCCTCTCACAATCCAAAATGGCCCCATAAGTGGTAAGCCAATCCATTCCTAGAATCAACCCATAGCCCATAAACTCGACCACATACGCGTCGCACTCAATCTCGACGCCTATCACAGATACTTTCAAACCCCGACAAATCATAGATAAATGAGCCGAACCACCAACGGGGTTTGAAACAACTATGGGATCTACTACCATACTAGTAATTAAGTGCAGAAATTTAACCATAGAACTAGATATAAATGAGTATGAAGCACCAGAATAAAAAGTGTTCTAACTGGATAGTTTGAAAGTGAAATTAAACTTTCTACAGAAATTTTTCTACCTCTTTCAGGAGCACTGATCGCGAGAGCATGTACCTGCCCTCCAGAAGTCCCTGCTCTTTGACCTTGTCCCTGAGATCCCTATTTCCTCGAGCACTCTTTAGAGAAGTGTCCGACCTCTTCGAAGTTAAAACAATTGGCCTTCCTTCTCTTACAATCTTTGATCAACTGACCCTCCTTCCCATTATTGTGACATTTTCTCTTATCCTTGCCTTTTTTATGTTTTCCTCCTTTCTTCTGCTGTTGCTGCTGTTATTGTTATCCCTTCTTGGGCCACACCTTCTTATTCTGCGATGTCCCCTCAGCCTTTGTTTCCTTATTTTCTCCCTTGTCCTCCTCATGAATTAGGGCCGTATCAACAAGCTTTTAAAAGGTGGCCACCATTTGAATATGGGACATAGCTAAACCATGCAGAGGCTTATTTAGCCCTTTAGCAAACCGCAAAGCTATTTTTTGCGGTGTATCCACCAACTCTAACCTGAACCTTGCTGGCTAGTTGAACTTGTTCACGTACTCCTTTACCGTCAAATTTCCTTATTTAAGTGCTAAGAATCTCTCCATCTGTATGTTTCTCTTAGCATGGGAAAGAAATTTCATTTCGAACCTCTGTCTAAAATCTTCCTAAGTTTCCACCGGACGCCCAGCTTGGGTGACTTCCCATCAAAATGAGGCTTCGTCCTTTAATAGCTAAGCAGCTTTCCTCCACTTCAAAGATTACAAATAAGTCCTCAGTCTACTTAAGCCAATTCCGAGCTTCTATGAATGTCTTGTTCCCATGGAATGGCCTTCCTCCCATAGCCCAGAAGTCTTTGCAGATCTTGGCAAAGTTGTTAGCTCTTGGAGGGGGGGGGAGGAGGAATGGCTAGTGCAGTTGAGGGAGTAACGTCTCTTTGGCCTTTGGCCGATTCCGTGGCCTCCAAATACCTACGGAACCATATGGGTATTGTGACGCCCTCTAAGATATTAGGGATGTTTTGTTCCCCAATCACGCTAAAAAGGGAAAAGGTAGAAATTTATATAAAGGACCGAAGGATACTACATATGGCTTTTTGGGGAATGTTTTTCAAAACAGACTTTTCTTTTGAAAGTACTTTCTTTTATACCTTTCTGAAAATAATTTCCATAATCTTTTATCTAATTTGGTAACCTTCAGCTCTGATACCAAGTGTGACATCCCACGTCCGTTAATGTCACACACAAAGGGAATGCATTAGGTTTCGTGAAGCGCTATAGGTAAACAAACAAAAAATAATTACAAGACAGATATAAATAAGGCAGTAACGAAAAATTTAAATTTTTATTTCAACCATAAAACATAATACTGTGGTCTACAACTTCATAAGTCATGAAAACCATTACAATAAAACAACTTCTGTCTTGCATCATCAGAGTACATAAGAATATGAAAAACATAATTCCCCAATTAAAAGAGTTAAGCCACAGTAGAGACAATAACTTGAGCCATAATTTAGAAGTAGCTCCTAGCAAGATGATATCCGAGTCCTGACTAAGTCTTAGTGTTTCCTCCCTGAGAAATTGGAGGGGGGGAATGGAAGAAAGAAGGAGAAACAACAGGGTCAGACATAAAGTCTGGCGAGTCTAATTACTTTTAGCCAGTAGATAAATAAAAGCAAGCATATAAAGTGGATAAGAGAGAGATCACTATATATATGGCAGTTGTGACAAGGTAAGCCAGATAAGGTATATGCACCTCACTAATGATTACTCTGCACTATTACTTGTATAACTAAAATGAGATGATCCCTTCCACTATAAGTTGGTAGACTTAGGGAAAACATCCGAGGGTACCCTAAACACTACCTTAATCGATCGACTCCCGACCCGGTAGGTATCCTGTGCTGGCCCCATAGTAGGAGGTATCACTTCTTAAAGTGGCAACCAATAAGGTGTGCACAACCATACCTACTGGTGTCACGGTTGTCTTATCCCCTTCTACCCAACTTATGCAAGCACATGACCCGGTCGGTTCGCGCCGCCCACACCATCCGTCTTGTTTGGATCTCTTATAATCAATCACTAAGCGTGCCCCTTCTCCGCCTAGTACGGAGTACTTTACTTGATACCAACTCCGGGTTACTGACTCAAATGGGTGCCACACAATATGATACAAGATCTCCCCTTGTCTTGTATCCCCACTAGGTTTTTCACTGACTATGTATACCTTTAGGTGTCTTTAATTACGCAGCCCTATACCAGTTACGCTTACCCTAAAGGGTGTCTTTAATTACATAACTTTATTACATTATCCACTAGTTATGTATACCACTAGGTGTGTATTTAATTTAATTACATAACCTTATTAGGTTAAGTTCTTAGGCCTATATATAAATATTACCCACCCCCTCTAATTTACTTAACCCACCCAGTACCCATTCAATTTTATTTAACCCTAACTTAAGTTCATAATCATACAATCTTTATGGATTAAATCAGCATAAGTAGTCCAATTCTTTACCATGTCCATTTATGGTTTTATAATGGGCTAGACCTCCCATATTAGGCCTACAACATGTCGATGTTGGATATGCTGGTCGGGTCCGGGCAGACTTATTCCACAGTTGGGCCTAACCTCGTGTCATAGCCCGATACGTATTTACGTACTTAGACCTCCCACACTAGGTTCAGCATTAGTGGCTACTGGATATGCCGATCGGGTCCGGGCAGACTTCCGCCACTAATGCAACCTAACGTCGTATAATAAGTACAATTACAATTCCTAATTGTAATTACTAAACATTCCATTTTTATTCAAATCTACCTATGTCATTATAGGTGATTATTTCTATGTTTCCCCACTTGAATTATATGTCCAATATTACATAAATTATGCCAATTATAAACCCCTTTTCCCCCGTTTCTTAACTAACGTATTCGCACGTATTTTGGCGGCATCTAGGCTGTAAAGTAGCCTAGACACAAAAAAGGAATATGACAAAGGATGATAGTTTTCAACATGTCTTGGCATACACATAAACTTAACATGATAACAAGGTGAGTGGACATGTAATTTTCATTATAACAATGTGGACATAAAACTGATGAACTTGTGGCAACTACGATGTAAAAGCAACATAATGAGATCTAGTCCAACTATTTAGATCTAGCATAATTAGAGTGATATAGCAACATGCTTAGATCTAAAAATGGCTTTACATGTCAAGTTTACAACATATTTAAACTAATCACAATATGACAGGTGAAAGGTGATTTACATAAAGAACTAGATCTAGCCAATGTTACAACTGTCCAATAGATGTTCATTCACCATAATATAGTTACAAGTCAAGATCCCCATAGAAAACATAATAGAATAACCACAATTGTATTAGATCTAGGGAATTAAATCTATCGTGACATAGTATATGATTTAACACTTGCATAGAATCGTACTTTACAACATATCCAAGTCATAGCCTTTCACAATTTACTTGCATTTATCTAAACCTAAAAACAACTAGAAACTCTTAGCGATAGGTTTAGAGAATTGAGAAAGAACAGATCTAGAATTTCTGAATTTAATTTGCAAAGTATGTTGTTGTAGAAAACGTTTCAGTTCGCACTCCTGCAACATATGGCCTTCATGACTTCCAATGAAGAAAATAAGAGATTTGAGCACGTATTTATAGTTGCAGAGCCCTCTGAAACTGACTTCCTCCTCAGCCCTAGGGGTGTCGACACCCTGTGGGTGGGTCGACCCCTAGGTCGACACCCCTTTAGGGTGGTCGACCACCTAGAGCGGGAATTTTTCCGTTTAGACGAATTTTCCAAATTCGAACTGTTCTGGATAGAATTCTAACTCAGCTCTGACTCATCTCTGACTCATGCGTATGTATATAATTTTTCCACGCGTATACAAACTTAAAACACTCATAACTTCATCATACAGTGTCTGTTTTACGCAAACCAAATGTCTATCTTGACCAGAATTTCGAGACGGACGCAACGCTGTAGTCCGTTTACTCTAGTTATGAATAATAAATAAATTATTATTTAATTTATTCTATTTAATGTCGTTAAAAATTCAGAGTGTTACAATAATCAGACGAGTCCCTACCCGTTTCTTGGATCAGAAGTTAAAAACTGCGCAAAAAGGAGATCAAATTTCTAAAGGTCCACTGGGGAGATAACCCAGAAGATGCAACTTGGGAGACCGACGAAATGATTCGTGCTTCGTACCCTTTTCTTTTCGAGGGTATGTTCTTAACTCCTTTTTCCTAAGTTTATCAATGCTTGTTTATGTCAATAGAGTATATCTTATCCACAGTATTTTCGACCTTTAGATAGGAATCCTACGGATGTAAACATGTGTTTGAAACATGTTATGTTTGGTGGATGCAAACGGATGTAAGTGTTTGCTAGTGGTTGCCTGCGGACGCATACACACACACACACTTAGGCACTAAGATATGCTCAATCACTTTCATACTGCATATGGATATGTGTGCGTTTTCTTTTCTTTTATGGATGTATTAGCATACGGATGTTGCATTTAGACGAATGAGTGTGCATACATATAGAACTTATATGATACAATAGGATTATTCGCATACATATTGGATTCATGACACTAACATACATTGCATTACGGAGGTCAAAGAATCAGTAGACTGCCGGATCTTCGCATTAGTGTTAGGACATATACACACAACTTCGCATAAATTCATATAAGCATTAGAAATCTTTAAGGACAATGGATGCTAGTGGTTGGTGGATGAGTAGATGGATGATGGATGGTAGGATATGCATTCTTCTCAACTTAGAGATTTCGGGACGAAATCCTTTGAGTTGGGAGAATGTAACACCCCGAATTTGTACTAACATTAAAGAGGATAAATTAAATAATAATTAATTTAATATTCATAATTAGAGGAAACGGACTGCACCATTATGTCCATCTCGAAATTCTGGTCAAGATAGACACTTGGTTTGCGTAAAAAGGACACCGTATGAGGAAGTTATGAGCGTTTTAAGTTTGTATATGCATAGAAGAATTATATATATATGCATGAGTCAGTGATGAATCAGAACTTTTCCAGAAAGATTCAAATTCGAAAAATTTGTCAGAGAGGCAAAATTCTCGCTCTAGGGGGTTGACCCCTCTAGATGGGTGTCGACCTAGGGGTGACCCCCCTAAGGAGTGTCGACCTAGGGGTCGACCCAACCATAGGGGTGTCGACACCCCTAGGGATGAGGTGGCATTCAATTTCAGAGGGCTCTGCAGCTATAAATATATGGCTATTTCTCATATATTTTTCATTGGAAGTCATGGAGGCCATATGCTGCTGGAGTGCGAACTGAACCGTTTTTTACAACTGCATACTTTGCAAATTAAATTCAGAAATTCTAGATCTGTTCTTTCTCAATTCTCTAAACCTATCGCTGAGAGTTTCTAGTTGTTTTTAGGTTTAGATAAATGCAAGTAAATTGTGAAAGGCTATGACTTGGATATGTTGTAAAGTACGATTCTATGCAAGTGTTAAATCATATACTATGTCATGATAGATTTAATTCCCTAGATCTAATACAATTGTGGTTATTCTATTATGTTTTGTATGGGGATCTTGACTTGTAACTATATTATGGTGAATGAACATCTATTGGACAGTTGTAACATTAGCTAGATCTAGTTCTTTATGTAAATCACCTTTCACCTGTCATATTGTGATTAGTTTAAATATGTTGTAAACTTGACATGTAAAGCCCTTTTTAGATCTAAGCATGTTGCTATATCACTCTAATTATGCTAGATCTAAATAATTGGACTAGATCTCATTATGTTGCTTTTACATCATTGTTTCCATAAGTTCATCAGTTTTATGTCCACCTTGTTATGATGAAAATTACATGTCTGCTCACCTTGTTATCATGTTAAGTTTATGTGTATGCCAAGTCATGTTGAAAACTATCATCCATTGTCATACTCGCTTTTTCGTTGTTGTGGATAGGCAACATTATAGCCTAGATGCCACCAAAATACGTGCGAATACATTAGTTAAGAAATGGGGGAAAAAGGGGTTTATAATTGGCATAATTTATGTAATATTGGACAAACAATTCAAATAAGAAAACATAGAAATAATCACCTATAATGACATAGGTAGATTTGAATAAAAATGGAATGTTTAGTAATTGCAATTAGGAATTGTAATTGTACTTATGACACGAGGTTAGGTTTCATTAGTGGCGGAAGTCTGCCCGGACCCGACTGGCATATCCAACAGCCACTAATGCTGAACCTAATGTGAGAGGTCTAAGTGCGCAAATGCAAATCGGAATAAGACACGAGGTTAGGCCCAATTGTGGATTAAGACTGCCCGGACCCGACCGGCATACCCAACATCCACATGTTGTAGGCCTAGTGTGGGAGGTCTATCCCATTATAACCATAATTGGACATGGTATTGAATTGTACTACTTAACCTAATTTAATCCATAAGGATTGTATGATTATGAATTTAAGTTAGGGTTAAGTTAAATTGGATGGGTAGTGGATGGGTTATGTAAATTAGAGGGGTGCGTAATATCTACATATAGGCCCATGAACTTAACCCAATAAGGTTATGTAATTAAAGACACCTAGTGGTATACATAACCGGAGGAAAATGTAATAAAGTTATGTAATTAAAGACACCCTTTATGGTAAGCATAACTGGATTAGGGCTATGTAATTAAAGACACCTAAGGGTATACATAGTTAGTGAAAAATCTACTAGGGATACAAGACAAGGAGAGAGCTTGTATCATATTGTGTGGGACCCATTTCAGTTAGTAACCCAGAGTTGGTATCAAGTAAAGAACTCTGTACTAGGCGGAGAAGGGGCACGCTTACTGATTGATTATAAGAGATCCAAATGAGACGGATGGTGTAGGCGGCGCAAATCGATCGGGCCATGTGCGTGCATGAGCCGGGAAGAAGGGGATAAGATGATCGTGACACCAGTAGGTATGGTTGTGCACACCTTATTGGTTGCCACTTTCGTAAGTGATACCTCCTATTGTGGGGCCAGCACAGGATACCTACGGAGTAGGGAGCCAATCAATTAGGGTAGTGGTTAGGGTACACACGGACGTATTCCCTAAGTCTACCAACTTATAGTGGAAGGGATCATCTCATTTTAGTTATACTAGTAATAGTGCAAAGTAATCATCAGAGAGGCACGTACACCTTATCTTGCTTACCTTATCACACTTGCCATTTATGTAGTGATCTTTCTCTCTTATCCACTTTATATGCGTATCATGTTACTTTTATTTATTTATTGGGTAAAAGTAAATGGACTCACCAGACTTTATGTCTGACCCTTTTTGTTTCTCCTTCTTTCTTCCGTCCTCCCCCCCCCCCCACCCGGTTATCAGGGAGTAAACACTCAAGTAGTCAGGACTTAGATATCATTTTGTTAGGAGCTACTTTTGAAGTATGGCTCAAGTTCTTGTCTCTACTATGGCTTAACTCTTTTAATTAGGAATTATGTTTTTCATGTTCTTATGTACTCTGATGATGCTAGACAGAAGTTGTTTTATTGTAATGGTTTTTGTGACTTATGATATTATGAACCACGACATTATGATTTATGTTTGAAATAAAAATTTAAAATTTCCGCTACTATCTTATTTATATTTGTCTTGTAATTATTCAGTGTCTGTTTACCTATAATGCTTTACGAAACTTAATGCATTCCCTTAGTGAGTGACATTAACGGATGTGGGGTGTCACAGTTATTAATAAAATGGACCCGTTCTGGCTTTTCTTGGTCATCTTACCCTGTAAGGCCACCTTGAACATTTTGTCATTCCTTGGTCGTCTTACTTCTGTAGGACCGCCTTGAATTATTCTGGAATTTCTTTGTCGTCTTGCTTCGGAAGTGCCACCTTGAAAACTTTGGCTTATTCATGGTCGTCTTACTTCGATAAGGTCGCGTTGAACTATTCTGACTACTCTCGGTTGTCTTGCTTTGGTGTGACTGCCTTGGAATAAATCTAGTTTTGGAACTGGAATGACTAAGTTTTCTTGCCCATGTACGGGAACAAGTATCCAAGGCATTCTCTTTGTAAATGATAAACCGTCCAAGGCATTCTCTTTGTAAATGATAAACCATTCAATCTCCTTCATGGGTGAATTTTAAATCAGAAACGACTAATTCTATTTATGCATGTACGTGAACATGCGAGTCCCTAGGCATGCTGTTTACGGACGATAAACCATTAAGTTTACCTTTTGTCTTTACTAAAAAAACACCAAAGTTTTATGACTTTAATAAAAATTACTTCATTCGTCGGGACGCCGACGGTGGGGCAAGGAAATCTAGATCTGGACTGTGAACTTTAAGGACTTCGATCCATAGATTCTGGCTTATCCTTGGTCGTCTCGCTCCTCGTCTTGGACTTTTCTAACTTATCCTTGGTCGTCTTTCTCGGGCATGATATTTGAATTCTCTGGCTTATCCTTGGTCGTCTTGCTCCAGCAAGGCCGTCATGGACTTTTCTGGCTTATCCTTGGTCGTCTTGGAATTCTCTGGCTTATCCTTGGTTGTCTCGCTCCGGCAAGGTCGTCTTGGACTTTTTTGACTTATCCTTGGTCGTCTTACCCCGGCAAGGCCATCTTGGAATTCTCTGGCTTATCCTTGGTTGTCCTTCTCCGGCAAGGCGATCATGGACTTTTCTAGCTTATCCTTGGTCGTCTTGCCCCGGCGAGGCCGTCTTGGACTTTTTTGGCTACCCTTGGTCATCTTCCCCCAGCAAGGCCACCTCAGGCCATTTTGGCTATTCTTGGTCGTCTTCCCTCGGCAAGGCCGCCGTGAACGCATCTGGTTATCTAGCTTCCAGGGTATTGGATACTTCAAATTTACAGGTTTCGGATTTTCTCGATTTCCTAGCTAAGGTTATTTTGGTTATTCATATTTTTGGACCCCTACAGTCCTTCGGTTATTCTGGTTACTTTGGTTATTCTAGTTATCTCTCAAGGAGCAATCAAGTGCGATCATGGATTTCTGGTCTATTGCTTTGATTTTTGGTTAATACGATCAAGGGCGATCGTCACTCTTCGGTTTTCCGGTTATAGAAGTTTACTTCGGACTTCTCTTAGCTTTAATTTCTTATTCCCGGACTTTTCATTTTCTCGCAAAACACATTTTCCTTTGATCAAGAAAGACATGTTTGGGGGGGGGGCAAAGTATTGACAACCTTTTTGGCAAAGCCGTCACACGTCAAGATTATGGTTAGCGACGTGCTCAAGTCCCAAGAACATCGTTAGAAAACACAAACCGATTTGGTCGAAGTCGCGACGTGTTCGAAAAAGGTTGGAAACGACGTCGTTTTGCGAAATCGTCATTAATAAATTTGGAAAATCCAACATGCCAAAAATACGTTATCGACTTGGTCCGATCAGCTTAAAACCCTTTAGCGTGCCGGTCCGATCTAGGGTTGTGAATGGGTCGTGTCGTGTCGGGTTCGGGTCGGGTTAAGTTGGGTTCGGGTTGATTTATAAATGGGTCAGGTCAACCTGTTTATTAAACGGGTCATTTTCCCAAACCTAACTTGACCCGTTTATAAACAGGTTGACCCAACCCGACCCGCGTAACCTGCTTAACTAAATGGGCCATGTTGGTTTACTCGTTTGACCCATTAGCAATTATTGCCCACTAATATAAACAGCAAAAGAACAAAATTACCGACGTGAAACATTATTATATAATCACCAACAAATAACAAGTTACAAAATCACTAACAAGGAACAGATATATAAAGCATGAAATCGCCATATCCAAAATCATTCTCCATACATAAGAATATGAGCATACTGCATACATGAAAAACCAACTGTATGGAAGAGATCAACTGTTATAAATAAAATATAACTACAACATACAAGAATAAATTAGTAAAATATAACAACTTATAAAAGAATATATAAGCATAGTTGTAACACCCCACGTCCATTAATGTCACTCTCAAAGGGATGCATTAACTTTCATGGAGTATTATTGGTGTATAGAACAAAATATAACAAGACAGATACATATATTGGTACTTGAAAAAATTAAAACAACTTTTATTGCAGCGGAGAAATAGTTTGGTTACAACAACATCAAAAACCAACAATAAAACCAAGTACACTTAATATCCTTCTTGACAAATTAATTTCTGAGTACATAAAGTAAAAAAGCATAACCCCAACATAAATAGCCATAAAAGAGATAAGCTGAACTTTACTTTCAGCAATCCAGGCACTTCCAAAAGAGAGAGAAATATCCAAATCAAGCTCCACTAGCACTAGTCCCACCTTGAGAACCTGTGGGGGGGGGGGGAGGAGGACGAAAAGAGGCAAAACAAAGGGGTTTAGACATAAAGTCTGGCAAGTCCAATAATTTTAACAATATAATTATTAAAGTAATTAGGATAAGGCATAAACTGGCAAAACAAGGAATGACTGTGAAAGAAATGGGCATGACAAAGCAAACAAGAAGAATAAGATAAAGTTAATTGCGCCTCCAACACTATAGGATAATTACTACACTGCACCATTACTAGTCACCCTAAAAGTTGATCCCGCCTACTGAGCATAATAATCATAATGGTAGTTTCATGTACCCCTAGCTGTCTTCATAGGTACTGCCTGCCCCTATCTCCACTAGTTGTACCCTCTACCCCCGTGTGATCGGCTACCTAACTCATAGATACCCGTGTTGGTCCCACAGTGGGGTGTATCACTCCCCAAAGTGGCAACCCGACACCATTAAAGATGCAAGGCTTATATCTACACGATGCAACAACGTCTTACCTACCAGCCCGAGCCCACGCACGCACATGACCCCATTGGACTTGCATTGCCACTGTTAACCCATTTTGACCTCTTACAATCAAACCCAGTAAGCGTGTCCCGTCCTCGATCTAACTCGAGCTCACAAAGATACTTAATGGGTTACCGGTTTGAAAAGGGCTACCATACTTGACACAAGCTTTCCACTTATGCTTGGTCCCCACTAAGAATTCCCACTTAACCCCTTCTTATTCATGTCCTCTTACATGTTTCAATTTGGTTAAGTGTTTCTAATCGTATTTCACATGTCACCCATGTCACCCACTTAACCCCCATGTCCCACCATATGTTTATCTTGGTTAAGTGTTACTTAATTCATTATAATTGTAACCTTTTAAGACCTCCCACATTAGACAACCGTTTGTGGTTGCTGGATTTGCCGGGCGGGTCCGGGCAGTCTTATACTACAAACGAGTCTAATCTCGTGTCTTTACAATTGTTACGCATTTAATTTATGCCTTCTACCTCTCACATTAGACTACCGTTTGTGGTTGATGGATTTGCCTGACTGGTCCGGGCAGTCTTATACCAAAAACGAGTCTAACCTTGTGTCTTAGGTGTGTATTACTACACATAATTATTTCACCCCAACATGAATTAATTATCCCTATTCAAATTGTCAATAATTTCCAAATTAAACTATGTCCATAATTGTCACCTAAATTATGTCGATACTTTTCAGGTATATAAATTATACCAATTAGTGTCTCAAATTAATTTTATGCTTTCAAAGCCATTTTATGCCAATTCACAATATGTATTATTTAATATTTTCCCATTATCCCCACGTCGTTCGGATGTTTAACATAAAATATGTTAGACTCGCAAATAGTCTAACTCATAAAAAGAAAAGCAACATCACAACTTGCATAACACATAAAATAGATCTAACTTGCGAATAAGAATTATAACATAAGTTTGCATAGACAATAACTTGCATAGGCAATGGACATATAGAACATAAATTTGCATAAACTACCATGGATCTAAATATAGATCTAAACATGAAATTGTGAACTTGCATATATGAACGTGGTTTCACTTAAACTTGCATATGTGAATAGGGTTTTCCCCTAAACTTGCATATATGGAATATGGTTTTCACCTAAACTTGCATATGGATTCCTACTAACTTTCATATGAATTTAAACATGTAAACTAATATCACATGTTTTGCATATAAACTAGAATATGTATATACTTGATTCACATATAAACTTGTGTATAATTCGCATACGGACTTGCATAAGATTCACATACAAACTAACATATGTAAAAAACAGACTTGCATAAGATTCACATACAAACTAGCAATATGATTTACATCCAAAACTTGCATATAAACTGATGTCATAAAATGAATCAAGTTAAACATATGTGATTGGACAAATGAAATAGATCTACTAACATAGGTTAACAAAACTGTCATATGTTCACAAACAGATGATAACAAAATTAAGTAACCTCACATGATTCAACAGACATGTTCTCATAATCCCTCTTATAACTCATCATAATTAATTTATTAATTATTTTGTGAAAGAAATTGTACTCACAAAGACAGGTTAGAGAAGGGAATAATTTGTTCGTCGTTTCGTATTAGAATTCTGACTTGCAATTCCTAAGCTTTAGGAAGAAGAACTATTCTAGCAGCAGCCTGGAGGCCAAGAGATTAATTTAGTTTAGGTTTAGAGCTTGAGTCTATGCGTTCTTATATAGAAGTTTAAATCAATAGAAGCCGTTAGATTATCATAGGAGCAATCACAACTGTCCAGGATAGATAGAGTTATCCAGAATTGCCACCTATGCCCTAGTGACTCAGCAACAGGTCAGAAAAGACTTAGCAACAAGTCAGGATCGTCACATTTCAGATCTGCCCCGGGGGTAGGTCGACCCCAGGTCGACCTGTATAGGGGAGGTCGATCTGGCCTGGGGCGGGAGAAATCCCGCCCGGCCCGCTTCCTCGTTTGAATTTTGAATTTTGAATTTTGATCTGAACTGTTTTTAATTTATTTAAATTACTAAAACTTCTGAGGGCCATAACTTCCTCGTACGAAGTCCGATTTACGAAAACTTGGACTCTACTCCAAGCAGAATTTCGAGTCGAACGTAATGGCGTAACCCGTTTCCCTTAATTCTCACTTTAACAACTAAGTATTCTTTAAATTCGTTCTTTTAATAGTCATAGAAAATTCAGGGTGTTACATTCTCCCCTCCATAAAGGATTTTGCCCCCGAAATCTCCAAGTTAAGGAGAATGTATATCCTAACATCCTATCATCCATCTACTCAACCATCAAACACAGGCATCCATTGTCCTTACAAGATTTCTAATGCCATATGAACATATGCAAAAAGTGTGTGTACTTGTTCCTTATCCAATGCAAAATCAGGCGGTCCACTGATTCAGTTGACCTCCTTAATGCAAATCATGATTGTGCCATGCGTTCGTTATGTATGCGAAAGAATCCTAATGATACATATTACTTCTACATGTGTGCACAACCATTCATCAAAAAGCAGCATCCATATGACAACACAACCATTATAAATTTATTAATTTAAATATGCACACATATTTATATGCAATATGAAAGTGATTACGCCGATCTAGTGCCTAATATGTGTGTACATGCATCCATGAGCAACCACTAGCAACCACTCGCAACCATCAATCATACCATGTTTCAAATACATGTTTACATCCATTGGTTTCTACCTAAGGATAAAGAATAGGACCGAGGAGATACACTTAAAAGATAGATATAAGCATGAATAAACTTATGGAAAAAGAGATCAAGGAGCCCTGAAAAAGAAAAGGGTAGGATGCGCGTATTTTCCTCTCAGTTTCCCAAGTCGCGTCTTCCTCAGCGTCACTTCATTGAACTTTAACAAGCTTGACTTCACCGTTGCGTCTCTTTTTGACTTCTGTTCCCAAGATACGAGTTGGAACTCTTCTCACATTCGCTTCTCGTCCCACTTCTACTTCCTCTAGTATACTTGGCTCCACAACTTCAGCATACTCATGTAAGCATTTTCATAGTTGAGAAACATGTAAAACATTATGAACTCCAAACAGTCTTTCGGGTAACTCTACTCTGTAAGCCATCGTTCCAATCCTTTCAATGATAGGAAATGGTCCTACAAATATTGGTGCTAGCTTTCCTACGGACCCAAAGCGAATGACATTCCTCAAAGGAGATACTTTAAGGAACACCCTATCTCCAACCTCAAACTCAAGGTCGGTCCTTCTTTTGTCTGCGTAGGACTTCTGTCTATCTTGGGCAGCCTTCATCCGTCTTCTTATCAAGTCCACCTTTTCTGAGGTTTCTCTAATCATGTCTGGCCCAAGTACGAGCTTGTCAGTAGACTCCCACCAACA
Organism: Allium sativum; assembly: GCA_030737875.1. Classification (NCBI taxonomy): domain Eukaryota; kingdom Viridiplantae; phylum Streptophyta; class Magnoliopsida; order Asparagales; family Amaryllidaceae; genus Allium; species Allium sativum. The sequence goes on along the minus strand of CM060913.1, from coordinate 467,944,127 downwards.
AGTTGGTGATCGGCATGGTCTTCCATATAAAGCTTCGAAGGCGCCATGCCTATGGTGGCTTGGTAGCTATTGTTGCAAGCGAATTCCACCAAAGGAAGATGATCCTCCTATGTCCCTCCAAAGTCAAGAATGCACAATCTCAAGAGGTCTTCCAATACTCTATTCACCCTTTCCGTTTGACCATCGGTTTGGGAGTGATAGGCCATGCTTAAGCATAATTGTGTGCCTACAGCCTCTTGCAAACTCTTCCAAAACTCGCTCGTAAATATAGGATCTCGATCACTCACTATGCTGGAAGGTATCCCATGGAGTCGAACTATCTCTTTAAGATAAATGGATGCTAGGGACCAGGCAGTCCTTCTACTCTTAACATGTATAAAGTGAGTTCTTTTAGTGAGCCTGTCCACTATCAAATACTGGTATTCCCCCTTTTTGACCTAGGTAACCCATCAACAAAGTCCATCGAAATGCTATCCCACTTCCACTGTGGGACCTCTAGAGGATGAAGCAAACCACTAGGCTTCTTCTGCTCCGCTTTGACTTGTTGACATATCAAGCACTTAGCGACGAACTCAGTTACACCCCTCTTCATGTCATTCCAAAAGAAAAACCTTTTTATATCTTTATACATCTTGTCTCCGCCTGGGTGTATGGTCAGCTTAGAATGGTGTGCTTCTTCGAGAACCGTCTTCACTAAATCCCTTGCTTGTGGGACGCATAGCCTTCCATCCCGTCTCAACCAACTCTTATCATCGATGGAGTATCTATTGAGGTGACTAGAAGTCTTACCCCTAACTAGCTTATCCATCATATCAACTAGCTGAGGGTCTTTTCGTTGCGCGGTTCCTACTGAGTCCAAAAGAGTAGGCCGCACCTCTAGCGATGCTAACAGACCAGGTACAATTTTAGAGGAGGGTCTAAAGTTAAAGTTTGCTATGTACTCAAAACTTTGCCTTTCTACAAAGAGAGGACTCGAGGTCAGCTTCTTTCTACTCAAGGCGTCTGCTACCACATTGCCCTTGCCAGGGGTATAGGAAATCTAAAAATCATATGAGGCCAGAAATTCCATCCACCTTTGTTGTCTTAAGTTAAGATCTTTCTGTGAGAAAAGGTACTTTAATGAATTATAGTCAGTGAACAATTCAAACCTTTCTCCTAGTAGGTAATGACGTCATGACTTTAGAGCGAAAACAATGGCAGCTAGCTCCAAATCACGAGTTGGGTAGCTCTTCTCATGTACCTTCAATTGCCTTCCCCCATAACAAACTACCTTGCCTTCTTGCATCAAGACAGCACCCAACCCTGTACCGCATGCGTTTGTGTATACGGTAAACATTTTGCTCCCATCAGGCAATGTTAGAACTGGGGCTGTTGTTAAAGCCCTTTTCAAACGTTGGAAAGCAATATCGAATCCAAATCCCAAGAGAAAGTTTGGTTCTTCTTTGTCAATTGTATGAGTGGGGTTGATATTTTTGCAAAGTCTTTAATGAACTTCCGGTAAAATCCCGCTAGCCCAAGAAAGCTTCGGACTTCGGTTGCATTCCGTGAAACCTTCCAATCTTGCACCGCAATTACTTTTGCGGGGTCCATAGCTAACCCCTCTTTGGACACCACATGTCCAAGAAACCTCACTTATTCTCTCCAAAAATGGTATTTGGAGAATTTGGCTTTCAGCTGATGTGCACAAAGAGTATCCATGACTTCCCTTAAGTGCAAAGCATGCTCTTCTTCATTCTTCGAGAAAATCAAAATGTCGTCTACGAAGACCGCCACAAAATTATTAAGGAACTCCCTGAACACCCTGCTCATCAAGTCAACGAAGTAAGCGGGTGCGTTTGTCAAGCCGAAAGGCATGATAAGCCATTCTAAGAAACCATTCGGGGTTCTGAACGTGGTCTTATCAATGCTGTCTTCAGCCACTCTTAGCTGATGAAACCCAATAGCCAGATCTAGTTGGGAGAAAACAGACGCACCTACAAGCTGATCAAACAAGTCGTCTATTCTTGGAAGCGGGTGCCTATTTTTCTTAGTCAGCTTGTTTAGCTCCCTATAATCAACGCATAGGCGAAGTGAACCATCCACTTTGGTTGCGAATACTACTGGAGCACCCCATTCAGAAATACTCCGCCTTATAAACCCTTTTTAGAGAAACTCTTTGACTTTCTTGCTGAGCTTTTTTCTCTTCCTTGGAGCCATGTGTCTAACGGGTAGAGCTACGGGTTTTGCATTATCAACAAGGTATATGCGGAAGTCTATCTCCCGCTTCGGAGGTAAGCCCTTCACCTCTTCAAATACATCTGAGTATTCATGGACTACTCTAACCGACTGCAAGTTTTCAACAGACGCATCAAGAGTTTCTAAGTAGCTAAGCATAACAGAATGTATGGGACTACAAGAGATTTCGAGAGTGTTACCAAGGCGAGTCATAAGTCTAACCACTCTCTTTTCACAATCGAGGATGGCACCATTACTGGATAACCAATCCATGCTTAGAATCAACCCATAGCCCATGAAGCTAAGAACGAAGGCGTTACATTCAAACCCAATGCTCAAGATAGACACTCTCAAATCCCGACAAATCATTGAAAGATGAGCCGAACCACCAATAGGATTTGAGACTACTATGGGATCTGTTACTAGACTAGTATTTAGGTGCAGAGTTTCAACTAACGAAGCAGATACAAACGAGTGTGAAGCGTCATAATCAAACAAAGTACGAACAGGATGATCAAACAGAAAAACCAAACTTTCAATAGAAATGTTTCTACCTCTCTCTTGTCCTGGTGCCATGAGAGCATGAACCTGCCCTCTTGTCTGCCCTGGTGCCATGAGAGCCTGAACCTGCCCTCCAGAAGTAGACCCTGCCCTCTGCCCTTGCCCATGTCTTCTTGGGCTGTCTTTAATCAGATGTCCTGCCTCACCACAGTTGAAACAACTAGTCTTCTTCTTCTTCCTACAGTCCTTGCTCAGATGGCCTGGTGTTCCACAATTAAAGCACATTTTCTTTCCTTTGCTATTGTTATCCTTACCACCTTTCTTAAGTTGCTGATGTGACTTCTTTTGATCCCCTTTCTTTTCCGGTGCCTTATTAGCATTAGCACCTTTCTCCTCTTCATGCATAAGCTCCATGTCAACCAGTTTCTCAAAGGTAGCCTCCATAGGAATGTGGGTCTTAGCCAACCCACGTAGCGGCTCGTTCAAACCTTTAACAAATCTCAGGGCCTTTTTTTCAGGTGTGTTCACCAAGTCAAAGCCAAATCTCGCCAACTAATTGAACTTGTTGACGTACTCCTTTACTGATAAATTCCCCTGTTTCAATGCCAAGAACATTTCCATGTATAAATTCTCTTCTGCTCATGAGAGAAATTTCATCTTGAACCTATTTCTGGAATCCATCCATGTCTCCATCGGACGCTCTCCATTTGTGACCTCCCACGAAAACGAGGCTTCGTCCTTCATCAACCAAGAAGCTAATTGGATCTTCCTTCCATCTTCTATCTTGAAGACACCAAACAAATCTTCCACCTCTTTAAGCCAGTTTCGAGCTTCAACAAACGTCTCTGACCCGTGAAAAGGTTTTCTGCCTGTTGCTCGAAAGTCTTTGCATATCTTTGAAAAAGTATCAACGTGGGGAGGGGGAGGAGGAGCAGCTGCAACTGGGGGAGGAGGAATGTCTGCTGGGCCTGCGGCGGTGGCCCTAGCCTCCAGATACCTTCTGAACCAGGTTGGTATCGGTATTCCCTCAGGTATCTCGGGTAACCAAGACATGCTGAAAAGAAAAGGGAGGAGATTCAAAATGGAGAATCGAAGGAAAGATATATGGCTCTTGGGGGTTATATTTTTAAAACAAACTTTTATCTTGAAAATACTCTCCTTAAAACCTATTTTTGAAAGTATTTCTTTATAAATGCTTTTGAAAAACAGTTTTTCAAAATCTCTTGTCAGTTCTTGGAAACCTTCATCTCTGATACCACGTGTAACACCTTCATGTCCATTAATGTCACTCTCAAAGGGAATGCATTAACTTTCATGGAGTATTATTGGTGTATAGAACAGAACATAACAAGACAAATACATATATTGGTACTTGAAAAAATTAAAACAACTTTTACTACAGCGAAGAAATAGTTTGGTTACAATAACATCAAAAACCAACAATAAAACCAAGTACACTTAATATCCATCTTGACAAATTATTTTCTGAGTACATAAAGTTAAAAAAGCATAACCCCATCATTAGTAGCCATAAAAGAGATAAGCTGAACTTTACTTTCAGCAATCCAAGCACTTCCAAAAGAGAGAGAAAGATCCAAATCAAGCTCCACTAGCACTAGTCCCACCCTGAGAACCTGGAGGGGAGGGGGAAGAAGAAAAGAGGCGAAAACAAAGGGGGTCAGACAAAAAGTCTGGCGAGTCCAATAACTTTAACAATATAATTATTAAAGTAATTAGGATAAGGCATAAACTAGTAAAACAAGGAATGACCGTGAAAGAAATGGGCATGACAAAGCAAACAAGAAGAATAAGACAACGTTAATTGCGCCGCCAACACTATAGAATAATTACTACACTGCACCATTACTAGTCACCCTAAAGTTGATCCCGCCTATTGAACAAAATAATCATAATGGTAGTTTCGTGTACTCCTAGTTGTCTTCATAGGTGCCGCCTGCCCCTATCTCCACTACTTGTACCCACTACCCCCATGCGATCGACTCCCTAACTCGTAGATACCCGTGCTGGTCCCACAGTGGGGTGTATCACTCCCCAAAGTGGCAACCCGATATCACTTAAGATGCACGACTGATATTTACACAATGCAACAACGTCTTACCTACCAGCCTGGGCCCACACACGCACATGACCCCGTTGGGCTTGCGTTGCCACCATTAACCCGTTTTGACCTCTTACAATTAAACCCAGTAAGTGTGTCCCGTCCTTGATCTAAATCGATGTCACAAAGATAGTTAATGTGTTACTGGTTTGAAAAGGGCCCCCATACTTGACACAAGCTTTCCACCTATGCTTGGTTCCCACTAAGATTTCCCACTTAACCACTTCTTATTCATGTCCTCTTACATGTTTCAATTTGGTTAAGTGTTTCTAATCGTATTTCACATGTCACCCATGTCACCCACTTAACCCCCATGTCCCACCACATGTTTATCTTGGTTAAGTGTTACTTAATTCATTATAACCGTAACCTTGTAAGAACTCCCACATTAGACTACCATTTGCGGTTGTTGGATTTGCCGGGCAGGTTCGGGCAGTCTTATACCGCAAACGAGTCTAACCTCGTGTCTTTACAATTGTTATGCATTTAATTTATGCCTTCGACCTCTCACATTAGACTACCGTTAGTGGTTGCTGGATTTGTCGGGCGGGTCCGGGCAATCTTATAACACAAACGAGTCTAACCTCGTGTCTTAGGCGTTTATTATTACACATAATTATTTCACCATAATATGAACTAATTATCCCTATTCAAATTGTCAATAATTTCCAAATTAAACCATGTCCATAATTGTCACCTAAATTATGTCCATACTTTTCAGGTATATAAATTATACGAATTAGCGTCTCAAATTAATTATATGCCTTTAAAGCCATTTTATGCTAATTCACAATATGTATTATTTAATATTTTCCCATTATCCCTATGTCATTCGTACGTTTAACATAAAATATGTTAGACTCGCAAATATTCTAACTCATAAAAAGAAAAGCAACATCACAACTTGCATAACACATAAAATAGATCTAACTTGCGAATAAGAATTATAACATAAGTTTGCATAGCCAATAACTTGCATAGGCAATGGACATATAGAACATAAATTTTCATAAACTACCATGGATCTAAATATAGATCTAAACATGAAATTGTGAACTTGCATATTTGAACATGGTTTCACCTAAACTTGCATATGTGAATAGGGTTTTCACCTAAACTTGCATATATGGAATATGGTTTTCACCTAAACTTGCATATGTGGATATAGTTTTCACCCAAACTTGCATATGGATTCCTACAAACTTGCATATGAATTTAAACATGTAAACTAATATCACACGTTTTGCATATAAACTATCATATGTATATACTTGATTCACATATAAACTTGTGTATAATTCGCATACAGACTTGCATAAGATTCACATACAAACTAATATATGTAAAAACAGACTTGCATATGATTCACATACAAACTAGCAATATGATTTACATCCTAAACTTGCATATAAACTGATGTCATAAAATGAATCAAGTTAAACATATGTGATTGGACATATGAAATAGATTTACTAACATAGGTTAACAAAACTGTCATATGTTCACAAACAGACGATAACAAAATTAAGTAACATTACATGATTCAACAGACATGTTCTCATAATCCCAATTATAACTCATCATAATTAATTTATTAATTATTTTGTGAAAGAAATTGTACACACAAAGATAGGTTAGAGAAGAGAATAATTCGTTCGTCGTCTAGTATTAGAATTCTGACTTGCAATTGCTAAGCTTTAGGAAGAAGAACTATTCTAGCAGCAGCATGGAGGCCAAGAGATTAATTTAGTTTAGGTTTAGAGCTTGAGTCTATGCGTGCTTATATAAAGTTTAAATCAATAGAAGCTGTTAGATTATCATAGGAGCAATCACAACTATCCAGGCTAGATAGAGTTATCCAGAATTTCCACCTATGCCCTAGTAACTCAGTAACAGGTCAGAAAATACTCAGCAACAAGTCAGGATCGTCACATTTTAGATCTGCCCTAGGGGTAGTTCGACCCTCAAGTCGACCTGTATAGGGGAGGTCGACCCCCTGGTCAACCTGGCCTGAGGCGGGAGAAACCCCACCCGGCCCGCTTCCTCGTTTGAATTTTGAATTTTGATCTGAACTGTTTTTAATTTATTTAAATTAATAAAACTTCTGAGAGCCATAACTTCCTCATACGAAGTCCGATTTACAAAAACTTGGACTCTATTCCAAGCAGAATTTCGAGACGAACGCAATGGCATAACCAGTTTCCATTAATTCTCTATTGAACAATTAAGTATTCCTTAAGTTTGTTCTTTTAATAGTCATAGAAAATTCAGGGTGTTACAATAGTGATTACTGCATACATAAAATAATAACACTAACTGCATACATAAAAGCCTAACAGTATTGAAGAGATACAAAATATAATCGGGTTTGTAGGTTAAAATCTTGTAAGCGGGTCAACCCTAAACCCACCCGTTTATAAATGAATCAAATTCTTGTTGACTCAAATGACCCACCAACTAAATGGGTTGGATTAACCCTGCTAATTTCCATGCGGGTTTTTGGTCTTATAGGAAATTGACACCCTAGTCCAATCACATGACAAAACTGATTGTGGAAAAATATATGGATTTTGGTAAATTTTAGTTTCACGCGCTGAAAATTGCTGATCGACACGGGGAAAATAGGGTTTTCCACGTATGCGTCCAAGCTTGGCAAAACTCGGATTTCACTCAGCTAAATAGGGATTTCGTATCCCCTAATTTCGTATCATGGCCGAGATATGAAGTCTTCCCTGATCTCATTGTATCCTACAAGCAAAAATATGTGTGAGCATTGGGGTTTAGGGATGAGAGCTCATGGCAAGTTCAGTGGATGCGATGCGAAATTCGAGGGATTGGCATGGGATTCGAAATTTGGAAAATGTCAGGGAGAAGTGGAAAATCCATTTTCCCTGTGCGGATCAAGCAATTTGGCTTGAGTACCTCGACCGAATCAAGTATTTTCTAGGATACAATTTTTCTTGGTTTTAGGATGCGAATTTTTTGATGAAACTCTTACTATCTTTTTAGGATGCGAATTTCATATCCCCTCGAGATACGAAATTCAGGTTGATGCCTCCAAAACTCACATATAAATGCCTCCTTGTTTGGCATTCTTAAGAATTGGCATTTTTAACTCTGCCTATACATTGGCATACGATATTGGAACTCTAGAGCACCATTAATGGCTACCATCATCATCTTCATGACTTTGGACATCTCCATGGACTGTTAGACACTACATAAATGTTTGGCTACAACTTTTGGACATTTGGCATGCTTTTGGATATATTTTCATACTTTCGACATAGGAGCTGTTTCTTGGACATTGATACACATGTTGACTCAATGAAGAAGTGCGTTTTGGTCAAAGCTATGAATTAACAAGTTATTTCTTATTCGATTGTACAACTTTGTCTATACAACTTGTCCAACCTTGTACAAACTTTGTAATCAACAAATATACGATGAATGATTACTATAAAATGGACGTAGGAATTAGTATCGAACCACTATAAAAAGTTGTGTGATCCTTTATATTTCTCGTACTCTGGATATTCGGATTACAAGCTTTATGCTAAACTTCCACTTGGAGGTTGATGTGTGCAAATAACCAATTTTCCACGTCATCAGTAATCTTGTATTTTCCCCACACGTTTGTTACACAATACACGCACATCCATTCAACTATTCAACGTAGAATCATTGGACGACGATTTAACCATAAGATATTAACAAAGAAATATTAATTATGCCACTATAAATGGTTTTGAATATCTACAAGCGAAATTGTGTATTATAATAGTGCCTAATTGCATTGATGTAATTATAATTGTTTATACAAAATAGCACTGATCCCAACGGTATATGTTTAGAGCCATCAAAAATGACGAATCTCACAGTGGTCTCAGAGTAGCTTTCAATGGTGAAGAAAGAAGTTATTTATTTAGATTTTAAAATGATGATTTTTGCAATATATATAGACAGAATCAAGAGCACCCCAAATAGTGTAGCACCCATAAGGCCCCCTGATTTCCAATACACATTCTCGTTTGTCTCTCCTTCTACTAACTTTCTTTCCCCCACTAACTTATATTATCATAAATGAGAGGTTATTAGTGAGGGGAAAAAGGGGCCCTGCATAATAGGGGTGCGCTAGAATATATATATATATATATATATATATATATATGAGTAGGGTTCCGCTATACCTCTTATATTGCACGTGAACTCTCCCCCTTAATCTCCACCACCCATTTTCCCACTCATTCTCTCTCTTCCCAATTCAATATTATTTCTTAGTGGGAAGAGAGAGAATGAGTGGGGAAATGGGTGGTGGAGATTAAGGAGGAGAGTTCACGTGAAATATAAGAGGTGTAGCGGAGCCCTCCTCTCTCTCTCTCTCTATATATATATATATGTATATATATATATAGGGAAACTGTACTTAGACATAAAATGAGGGCACATAATTGAATACAATAAATCCTCCCATGAATTCCACTCTCCACATAAAAAAACAAATCCAACGGTGGAGGCTTTGTGTCTCTCTCTTTGTTTTTAATTTTATGTCCAAATAGCCGGCCCCATATATATATACACACACATAGATACACACACACACACAAAGAGAGAGAGAGGAGCATTCTAATGCACCCCTTTATTGCAGCACTCCTGTTGCACCTCCTACCGATCCGTGAACTACGATAATTCAAATCCAATGAGATTTTGTAGATGTTCAATCCACACATATATTATCATCTATCCAAAATTTGAGCTTGTTCCGACATTCGTAAAGATATATTATTCTACAAATGTCAGAACGAGCTCAAATTTTGGATAGATGAGAAAACGCATGTGGATTAAACATCTACAAAATCAGTTGGATTTGGACTACCCTAGTTCACGGATCGATGAGAGGTGCAACACGGGTGCTGCAAAACATGGGAGAGACTATTTAGACACAAATTAAAAGAGACACAATCTTAACCATTAGATTATTATGTCTTTATATGGAGAAGTGAAATCCATGGGGTGATGCAATAGTGCAAATTCATTGTGTCACCAATTGTGTCCAAATAGACTTTTCATATATATATATATATATATATATATATATATATATATAAAGAGAGAGAGTGTGTGTGTGTTACTTTCGTTAGATGATACAAATGACGAGAATGAGTAAGAATTACATAGTAAGAAACTAAAAGAAAATAAAAATCCTAGTTCGACCTGATGAAATTGACAGTTGGACAGCTGGTTTGAAGGCCAGACATGTGTTGTCACAACGGAGGTTCAGTTATGTTTTGGATCATGGTGATTCATGGTTCAAGCTAATTCGAGATCGAATTATGGTTGGTTATGATCCTAAAAATAATGTTGTTCAATATTTCGCTAAAATTAGTTTAATTTTGAGGCAACCATGCATGGCTGTGGTTGATCTTTGATCTTTATATACTTAGAGCATCCCAACCATTATATAAGAATATAGATATTACAAATTTCATACAAAAAAATATATAATGATTTTCTTACGAACAACATAACTTCAGATGTCTTTTGCTCTAATATATACTTTATGTAGGTTAGAAGTCCAAAGCATGTTCAACATGCAGCTGAACTCTAATTTACTCTACACTTTATGTAGGTTTAAAATAGAGAAATAGTGCATATATGCGCATGTTCAACAAGCATTTGAGCTTTTGACATCTGTTGCTCAACGTTATCACAGGAATGGAATTGATTGCTATGAAAATATAGTAGATGCACAAAACTATACTATGTTGGAAAATAATTTATTATTCTGTTTACATAACACCATCTTCCCTTTTGCTGTGATTAGAATTTCCATCTCTTTCTCCATCTCTAGCAGTTAGGGGTGTCAAATGGGTTGGATTTCAAATAAATGGGTTAGTTAAAAATTAACCCAACCTGTTTAACAAAAGAAACACCCAACCCATTTAATCCATTTAATTAATAAATGGGCAAACTCAACCCAACCCAATAATTTAATGGGTCAAATCAACCCAACCCAACTAACCCATTTGACTAAAATTGTTGCAAAAACACATAAAATGAATATATGGATACATGGACAATATCACATAAAATATAATATCGCTGAAACTACAATATTTGCAGACCAATATTAATTTAACTATCATTAAAAAAGGCGAAGTACATAATACAACAAAAATCAAAATATCCTTTAGAAATTACATAACATCTCCAATCAAAAAATTAGTGGCTCCTTCAAAAGTAACATAACAGTCCCTTATGATTTGATCAAGAATCATTTTAGCCTGCACATCATCAGTCTGCACATAAAAAATTCAAAATCATATACCCACTTAAACCATTGCTTCTGCACATCAGGAGTTAACAACTAAATTGTCACATTCTCTAAACCACAGCTTGAATGCTAATGAAAATACATGTATGAGATGGACATAAATAGGAACTAATAATGAAACCTCTTATGCAGATAGCTTTGTTGAAATTTAGCCTGCACATCAAATTCTTTATTTATGTATATGCAAATGAATGTCTAAAACTTAATGTGGAACTTTCACAAATAGTCAACTCCAGATTGCATCAATTAGCAGGACTTTTTTCATCCCAAAAATAAAAGATGATTTAGAACTCATTTGTTGCAAAAAGTGAGTATTAAAAGTAAGTGAGCAAAAGCGTTTAAGGGTGATTCTATCCTGGAAGCATAAAGTTGTGTTTGTAAACTTAACAAGTGGATAAACACAAGAGTTGAACTAGAAAAAAACCAAACCCATCATTTTAATAAGTTTCTATCGAGGTTTATACTCGGAATGAACTTTTTTTCTCCCTTAACTTATAAAATTTGTCCTTAAGATAAAGATCATTCAATGGATAAAAGCACTTCCACAATATATTAGACTATCTTTTCGCAAAATTTAGAGCAAAAATATGATTAATAATTCATATATTTAAATACAGAGAGTGTTGAAACTTCATAAATAATCTTTACTCCACTCCATCATTTCTTATTGCAAGAAACAACAGACACAATATTTGATGCTAAAAAATGAGAAATTTATGTGCGTAAACTCATTCTTTGCCTTAATTCTACTTACCATACTAAGGGGTACAATTTTCCAATTTGATATAGAGAAGTTTTAATACAAATTCGTATAACTAATCTGCATCTATAGGGCAGTCACATAGCTCTTATAGTTACTATTCCAAGTAATTTTTTCAGTGTATTATAATTTATAAATATTTGTAACATTCAAATTTGCTTGGTTTCTGCAAGTTAGTAATAGATGCTTGATATCGTTTTCATGTCCCAAAGTAATTCAGATTGACTACTGTTTAAATTATGCTAACAGTCTTTTATTATCTTCTTTATCCTAGGTTAGCCAACCTATCCAACTAGTGGAGCACAAGGACAAGAAATAGCAACTACCGTTGACCCAGCATTTTTAAATGGGTTGGTTGGGTAGACCCAATAATGTTACTAATAGTTAAATAGGTTTAACCCAACCCATTTGAACTTGGAGAACTGGGCTGGGTAATTGGGCTAGACATGTATTTGACAGCCCTATCTAACACCTTTAAACTACATACTGAAAAAGAAAAACTCAAAACATATGTTTTGCAATCAAACATGCCCTAAAGTTCTTTGGTGGGTTACGAAACTAAAAAGAAGTAAAGAAAAAACTGATACTAGCCATCCCTTATACATAGGCAAACAAAAGGCATTTGTTAAAATATAGATATTTTAATCCCAAACGTTGAATCCAAATGTAAGACCCTTAAATTAATTATACAATTGCCATAATATGAAAACTTGCAAACAAGTACAACCGGTAACACAAACATGCAAGCTATGGTAGAAGTAATTAGGACGTAAATCGGTCGGACCAGACAGACCGGACGGAGGTGTGTTCAGTTTCTATTTTAAAAATATCGGACCAAACACGGATCGAACGAAATTTTTCCTTGAAAAATTTTGTTGTCCTAATTTGTATCCTAAATAAAATCCGTTGAACACGGACACGAACGGACTCATTTGGACATGACCATTTATATCACATTTTATACTCATTTGCCATAATATGCATTTTTAAAAGTTGTATTTGCACACATTGATTTATGTGATCAATATAATTTAAGCAAAAGATAATTACATGAAATGATAGATGTAAATTTTTACTACAAGAAAACACGCTATTTCCGACGGTTGAAAACCGTTGGCGGCAGTCAGTAGTCATCGAAAATAGTCGTAACTTTTAAGGGCGTCGAGAAACAAAGTTTCCGACGGCTATCGACTCAGCCCATCGATTGCATTTCCTACGACTTAAAACAGTTTGCATCGGTTTCCAACGGTCGTCGGAAACCGTTGCAATACGTCATGCCAATAAATCGTTGCAAGCCATCGGAAACCGCTACGAATTGTTGAACCTATGAGCCATCGAAAGCCATCGGAAAACTTGCACTTTTTTCTTGTATTTCAGCTGCTACTTAGCCTCCCAACTATATTTCTCACACAAACAACTATCTCAACAACAATGTATAATCGCAGCACACCATATACCAAGAAAGTATCAAAATAAAACCAATTCTAACTCAAAAAACCAACAAAAACAACATAAATTAAACCACACACTCAAACCACTAATTATACAATGCATAAATATGTGCATACCACATTCTACCATTATAACAACATATATACATCTAGTCCAACATCATGTCTACCACAAAAAATCTACAGTCAAATCAACCATCAATAGTACCATCATAATACATACCAAACCACAGTCAAATGTACAATGTCCCAAAAAAAACATACCTAACAATCCATCATTGATCATTGTCTGCGGAACCAACTGAAGAGGAAAAGCACCCATACTGCTACGAAAACTGCGTTAAGCGTTGATCTAGAAGCTAAGTCATCTCAATGGCTTGGCGGCGATTCTGGTCCTTAAGCTTCGCCATCCTAGCTCTCAACTGCTCAATCTCTGTAGTGTCTATATCAGCTCTAGTCCGCCTGCCCCGTCCCTGCTGATTACTAGCATGTAACAATTATTTAAAAATCTTTTAATCATGTGTGATTATACTAATAACGTTTAACTCGTAAAAGTTATTTTATTTCTAAACTAAAAATTAAATTAAGGGAAAAATCGATATCACTTGATTTCCAAAGCCATAACGTATGTTCAATGTCACTGGATCCATCACAAACTAGAATATAATGTTCTCCTCGTCAGTCTTGAGCTGCTCATGTCCATTCTCAGTTAGACGCTTCTGGCGCTGCTCCATAAACTTCTCCTGCAAAATCAAATAAGAATGTAGACACAATTATTATCATGATATCTTATGTTATTATAATTTAACGATTACTACAAATACTTCTACAAAAAATGAAATCTTACATGACTCTTCCTAGATTTGTCATCATGCCATGTCCGACACCTTACGTCCATCAATGTCACTCATAAGAGAATGCCTTAAGTTTCATGAAGCGTAATAGGTAAACATTACAGAAATTTACGGAGTAGATATAAAATAAGCAGCGGAAAATTTTCAACCTCATTATTAAAATAAAACGTTGTTCTCGAAACCAGTTACATCAACCACTTATAAAGTACTTCAGATCTGCCTTTCAAAACAAAACAACATAATGCCATAAAATAAAATCATATCCCTCATTATAAGCCACGATGGAGTAAAATCAAAAAGGTACATCTCAAGAAATCCAAGTCCAAGCTGCTAGAGAAAGTCCAAGTCACTGAGTGCTTCCACTTTGAGGATCTAGGGGAAAGGAAGAAAGAACTGAAAGAAAAAGGATCAGACATTAAGTTTGGCGAGTTCCAGTTATTTTCAAATGTGCATAAAATAAAAATGCCAAGATAGGTAAATAAGACTAGATGAGAAAGGTACAATGTCATATAGGGTAAACTATAACTTAAAATTAACAGCAGGATAGATAGAAATGGAAAGAATAAACTATGATCGAGTAATGGTTCACATTTATATCTTAAACAGATATGTCTGCACGAATACTAGTATAACATGATTTGGTGTTCAACCTAATTACATAACAGTAGGATTAATAGAAGAATTAAATAACAGGATTAGGCGTACCTTAATTACATAACCATATTAGGTGTTACCCTAATTACACAATAGCAGGATTAGGTGTACCCAAATTACAACGTATGCGATCGGCTTCCTACTACGTAAGTATCCTGTGTCAGCCCCGACAGTAGGGTGTATCACTCCTTAATCCAACAACTGTATAACACAAACATGTTTACTAGTATTACATCGTCTTATCTTCCTTAATCAGACACATGCACGCACATTACTCTGCCGGAACACGCCCATACCCACCTCCATGTGAACCTCTTATTATCTAGTTTAGTAAAGCGTGCCCTGACCCCTACCTAGTGCTCAGCCCCCTCCAACAAAATACCAATAGCGATACAAACTAATATGGGTTCCAAACAGCAGATTGACACAAAACAAACCCTCTAAGCTTGTGCCCTAAAAGCTTGGATTTAAGAGTCCCCAAAATCCGATACAACTGCAGAACGAGAGACCTCTTAGCTTATTAATACTCATACTTAACGTAATAAGTTTATGTTTACTAATAAGCGTGGTTGTAATATTGCATGTCATTATGTGTGTACAACCCTTCCCCAAATCACTTGCCCAGATGTATAGAATTCATACAACATTTCAGTTTTTAACCTATATATGGTACTTACCATGTTCTAATATGTTTATTTACTTAATGTTTATATTAAGTCAAATCTAACATGTCCAATATATGCATACTGATCATCAACCATGTTCCAACATGTATGGGTTTATGCATATTATTTTTTTGTCAGCAAGTTTACACATTATCCCTTTTTATCAGTTTACAGCAAGCCTAAACATGTGTATATTATTCCTTTTCCCAAATTATAGTAAACCAGTCCCTATTTAATAGCATGCCTAAATTCCTCTTTTCATACCATTCATTACTGCCCCAATTTTACGTACACTCTAATCAGATATAGCCTAGGCTCGACGTAAAATAAAAAGGGAAAACAGAGTAATGAGAATATAATCAATCACGTAGGCAAGACTGGAAATAAACATAAAACATAGAAACGGGGAAAATTATGATAGATACATAATACTTGTTAATTATCCAACAGTAAAGGCATATGTTTTACTATCACAGCGGCATAATATTTAGCATGTATAACATATGTTTCGCTACGACATAGGTGATTAACAGTAAAAATCAGGTATAACATTTAGCTTACCAACGTTGTATATCCCAACCCAATTTTATTTAGTTGTCATGTTTATAGTCTAAGAAATCAAATTTAAAAATGACAGGGACTCACAGTGGGTCTTGGTGAAGAAGAGATAAATCTCTTACATGCACAAAAATACATATATATATATAACTCGTTGTAGAAAGAGTCAAACCCAATCCTTTTAGTTGTATGTATGTAAGTCCTGAATGTTATCTTTGTGGATCGTAACTTCAGCAGAATTCACCTATTTTTATTTTTATTTCAGAAAAGATTCTTAGAGCAGAAGATATGAAGAAGTTGTGTGAATTGGAAATGGGTGAAACCATGTATTTATAGATTCACAGAGTCAACCTCAGCCTTTAAATTCTAGATTTGTAATCCAGTCCGTACACTTATTGCTGAGTCGGTAATGAATATGGTCCGAAAAACAATCCAAATTCACTGTACGAATCTGCCGAGATCGTGTGTGGGTTGACCCACCACCTTTGGTCAACCTAGGGGTCGACCGGGCCAAGTGGGTTCACCCCACAACGGTCTAGGTTCCCACTCACCTCTTTTGACTTTTTCTGAATTATGTTTATATATATGACCCTTATATGTATACAAACTTCTAATACCCATAAATTCTTCGTAGGTTATCCGTTTTACGCAAACTTGGGGTCTATCTGAACCAGAATTCTGAGACGAACACAACAATAATCTCAGTTTCACTTAATTCTAAATATTTAATTAAGTTATTACCAATTTATCATCTTAATGTATGGTTATAGTGTATTAAATTTTGGGGTATTACATTCTACCATACTTAAAGGATTTCGCCCCCGAAATCTCCGAGTTAAGAAGAATGTTACTATCCTAAAAGCCACCTACAACCATCTACTCATCCATTATCCACAGACATCCATTGTCCTTAAGATTTCTAATGCTTGTATGAACATAAGCAAAGGTGTTGTGTGTTATATGTCCTTACACTAATGCGAAAATCAGGTAGTCGATTGATTTAATTGACCTCTAAATGCAATATATGTTTTGTGCCATGAGTCCAAAATGTATGCAAATAATCCTAGTATATCTTACAAATTCTATATGTATGCACAATCATTCATCAAAATGCAACATCCATATCATGATTCACCCATTTCCATCCATCGAAAGTTAAAAATGCACACATATCCATATGCAATATGTAAGTGATTAAGTCGATCTAGTGCCTAGTGTGTGTACATGCATCCACGAGGAACCACTAGCGTCAATCATAACATGTTTCCAACCATTAGATTCTACCTAAGGAATAAAATGTTCGAACGATATGATAAATAAACTATAATGATAGAGGAAAATGCAAAGTAAAGCATGGAAAAGAAGTTAAGAACATACTTTCAAAAAAAGGATAAGAAGTGTGAATCCTATCTTCGGGTTCCTACTCACAACTTCGCGGTTTTCTCCCCATTGCACTTTAACCAATCTGATTTCCTTGTTATGTAGCTTCTTGATTTCTGATCCAAGGATATAAGTAGGAACTCTTCTACCGATGCTTCCTTCTCAACTTCCATGCCTTCAAGTGTGCTCGGCTCTACTTTCTCTGCCGTATCATGGAGACATTTCCTTAAATGGGAAACGGGAGATACATCGTGTATGCCTGCCAGACTATTCAGTAGCTTAACCTTATATGCCATCTGACCTATTCTCTCCACTATAGGGAATGTCCCTACAAATCTCGATGCCATCTTTCCTACCGAGCCAAAGCGAGCTAAATTCCTAAGTTGTGACACTTTATTGAGCACCATATCTCCCACTTCAAATTCCAAATCGTTCCTCCTTTTGTCAGCATAAGATTTCTGCCTATCTTGAGCGACTTTCATTCTTCGGTGGATGATGTCAATCTTCTCGGAAGTATCTCGAATCATTTCTGGTCTAAGTAGAAGTATGTCTGTAGACTCCAACTGTTTGGGATTGCAGAAAGGATCGTTAAGGCAAAATAAACACTAGAGGGGGGGGGGTGAATAATGTTTTTTTGAGAATTTAAACAAAATCTAAAATATGTGTGATAAGCTATATGAGTCAAACACCACAGAAACAATCACTGAAACAGAATCAAACATAGATGCAAAATAAATAGAAATAAAAATGGAAAAAAGGAAAAAAAACACACTGGATTTTATACTGGTTCGGATTGCTCCTACGTCCAGTCCCACGCAACGTTGGATTACGTAGAGTTTTGTTACTATGTCAAAATCCAATTACAACCTCCTTGATTTCACGGCTATAAGGGATACCACCGATTCCATCCTCCTTGATTTCACGGCTACAAGGGATACCACTGATTGCCCGTCCTTGATTTCATGGCTACAAGGGATACCACTGATCACCCGTCCTTGATTTCATGGCTACAAGGGATACCATCGTTTACCCAAATACAACCCAAACAATTACAAATAGCCCTATAACTCTTCAATAGCACTTGATTCAGAGAGTAATGAGTAGAGAATGTCGAGAGAAGAAGATTATTGCAACGGAATTGAATTTGGCAGAGTATAGGTGTAGAAATCATTAAAATGATAAGAAATAATGGTGTAATGAAAGAGAGTGAAAGTGGAGAAGAGATGATTAAAAATTCGAATTCAAGCCCTTTTTATAGTGTGTGAAAGGTTGCAATGCTTCAGAACCGTCACAACCAGTGAAAAGACACTTCCTTTCGAAATTGAAAAAAAATGACAGTTATATATCGACAAAGTGTTTTATATATGTCGACATATGCTTAGTGTAAATTTTATTTTTGAGCATTTTTCAAGTGTTTTGATATGAATATAATTCTGGAATTTCTTGAATTAGTGTTATAAATTAATATTGTAAAGTAGGAAATCATATGAAAACATAAATATAAACTATATAAACATATTTACAAAATTATAAAGTTTAAAACTATATAAATATAAAGTATAAAAATATAAATATATAAAACTTAAGTATGGAAACAAAAGTAAAGTAAAAAAGGAAAATAGCAAAGATAGAAAATAAAATAGAGAGGATTGAAGATAGAATTTGAAAACAGAATTTGAAAATCAGAATTTGAATTTGAACATGGAGTGTTATTTAGAGTCTTGCATAATCTAGACTCTATAACTATATTAGTCTTGAACTCTTGAAATCTTGAATACTCATAAGTCTTGAAATTTCTCTGAACTCTGAATCTTTGTTATCTTCAAATTGTACAGTCTTCAGTAATATTTCTTGTTTATAAATCTTGCATATGTGTGTATGTATGTATATATATTTTCTATTCAAAAGTGTTAGTATATATTTTATAACCAATTAGTATTCAATAACGGTTCTTGTCATCAAAACTCCATTCTCTAACAATCTCCCCCTTTTTGATGATGACAACCTTAGTTTACAAAATACCATACCTGTATATTCCTATTGATGATGATCCATCTAATACTCCCCCCTGTCTATAAGAACCTTATAAACTATGTCTCTATATTTTTTAATTTCTTCCCCGTGACATTATCGAAAAGAAACTCTAAAACAACTCCCCCTAAATTGTATAACTATCTAAATAAAACCTATGAGAAATTAAGTAACTAATCTAATGATATTCACCCTTAATCAATAACTAATTCAAATTAGAATACTCCCCCTTACAAAATAATAATTCCTAGCAATAAATACAAGCCAATCCAAGTATTATAATTACATATGTTTGTGTTTGTTATATATACAAACTAAATCAAATCAAATCAAATCACACCATATGTCTTTATATATATATATATATATATATATATATATATATATATATATACAAGTTTCAAATCAATCAAATAGTACCAAATAATTAAACATTTCTTGGGACCTCAACCTAACCATCTTCTCCAAAGGTAGGATCCTTTTTAATGACTTTCCAATCCCCATCTTCTTTGGTTAGTGAAGCCTTTGTGAGATTATTATCTTCATCTCTGAAAAGAGAGGAGATTAGCCATCACATTGCATCAAAATGCTTCTCTTGTTGTTCAAACATCATTATTTGGCTTAGTTTGAGATGACACTAGTTTCATTGAATGATAGAGAGAATATTTTTGAAGGAATTCAAGGTTTCTTCTAGATTTTCACTAAGATTATGAATAGGATTTGCTATGGATTTGATAAGAAATGTATAAAGAAGAAGGAGAAATAGAATAATGATTTTTCTGGAAAAAAATAGGCTTAAATAGGGTCTGGAATTCATTGGATTTTGAATGGATGTAAGTAGTTATTTTAATTTTAAAATTTGAAACAATTTGAAAATCTGGTAGTTATATGTCGACATATACTTATTTTTATGTCGACATATCAAAGTGAGGATTTTGGAAATTTTCAAATTTTGAAATCTTTTGAACTCTATTATATTATAATCAGTTCTAAAGTTTTGACAGAGATATAAAGATGATAAAACTCCATTCACTACTTAATAGAAAGCAAATACATCCAACTAATCAATACACACTTAAATAAGAGATTCAAAAGCAAATACAAGAAGATACAAGCAAATACATAAAGTTAGATTAAACTAGATAGTCCAGTTTTCTGATGATGAAGGAGGAGGTGAGACTCCAAGCTTTATTCCCATCTTAACCATGGATTTGGATAGTTTGGAAAGGTTCTTGTTAAGCATCTTTTGATTTTTGACAATTTTCACTTGATTTTGAGTAATCGTCTCTTTGTAAATGCGTTTAGTATTTGTTGGATACTCAACACTTTCTATAGAAGCCTCTTCTTCTTCGACTTCCATTGGCTCTTGTTCTTGTTGCATTCGATCTTGTTTGGCTTCGAATGTCTCATACGGTTTGAAAGTGAGAGGAATTTGCATGAGATGAATGTTTGATGAGTCAAACACTTTTCTAGACATGAATTCTTCTCCATGAAGATCAACATTAAAGTACTTGAAAATATGAGTGAGATAAACACCATAGTAGAGAGTGTTTTCTCTTGACGATAATTCTATGGGCTTAATTTCATTTAGGATCATTTTGGCCCAATTAATAGTATAACCACCCATAATAGCAAAGAGAGCCTTTTGGACTTTGAGAGTTGGATTATTAAAATTTCCGGAATAGGGAGTGATGGTATGTTGAAGTAGAAGGTAGACAATTCTTGTTTTTGGACAAAAGAAGCGATTTTCTATTAGAGCACCATCTTCAAATATGTCATGGTGGTTTCGAAATCGGTTTTATCGATAACAAAATCCAAAAAATCCGAGCCCGTGCTTCTACAATTTAGAATAATGCCTAAGAGTTCGGCATCGAGGACAATTTGCATGCCTTTGACGCCACTCCAAATTTGGTTTTCGTTGCCTTCGTAAAATCCGCGATTGAGATTCGCGTAGAACATCTGACGAGTTTGGGATAACACACTTCGTCGTTATCATGAGAGTAAATTAGACACAACACTTAGTTGTGTTGAAAGATAGAAGTAAGATCGTAGGAGGGAAATTCACTAAAGACGGCGAAAGCACCCGTGTTAACCTTAGCACTTGTGAAATAGTTACAAAAGGTTTTGATAGCCTCTTTGTCATTATGAAGACAGCCTTTGATGATTTTGGTTATCTTCAATTTTTGAGATGAACTAGTGGAAGCCATTGAATTGATAGTTTTGAAGAGAATAGATATGAAGAGTATTGTTTTGAGTTGTGAATGAAAGGTAGAAAGAATAGATGTATATATAGAAATTGAATGTATATGAATTGAATAGATATGAATTGAATAGGCACAACTTTTCAGATTGAAATGACACCTTTTCAGACCTTGGGAGTTGGTGAAAAGTTGGAGAGAATTTCGAAAGTTTATACCTTTGAAATTCATGTTTTGAATTTCAAAACTGGTTAGATATGTCGATATAGACATATTTTTATGTCAAATATATGTATACTTTCAAAGAAAATTAAATTTTTGTGAATGGAAATTTATGTTATCGATTTATATTTCAGGTTTAACGATTTCCTGAAATAATTCTAATCCTAATAAAAAATAAACAATTAATTTATTAATTTATTTGTTATTATTATTATTATGAATTTATAAATTCAAGTTTCAAATTTGAATTTCAAATTTCAAGTTTAAATTTTAAAGTTTTTAAATTTAAATCAAAGCAAACAAACAAAACAACCATTCAACCAAATAAAAATAGAAATTAATTAAGGCATACCCGGTTTTTAGATCCTTTTCTTTGAAATTTTCTGAATTCTGAATTACCTTAAATCATATATTTGTATTTCCAATTTCCGGTTCTTCATCACTTGACAATGAATTTGAATCTTCTAATGTTACTGCATATGCTTTCTTTCTCTTTCTTGATGAATTGCTGTTATCTGTTTGTTGAGTCGATTTGTCTGGATATGAACACATTTTCTTTATATGGACTGGTTTGTTGCAGTTATAACATTGACTGTCATTACTTCTTGAACTTCCTTGATTATAATTCTTCATATATCTGAGAAATCTTCTAAAATGATTTGTCATAAGTGTTGTTTCTTCATCGTCTTCACTAATCGAGTCAGAATCATTTGCTGTTGCTTTTAATGCAATAGATTTCATTTCAGTTGATCTGTTTTCTTTTCTTTTCTGTAATTGGACTTTATAAGACATCAAGTCTCCGATTAACTCCTCAATTTTCATTTCATTAACATCATTAGCTTCTTTAATTGCCAAAGTTTTCTGATCCCATTCTAGAGTTAATGAATTCAATATTTTTCTGACTTGATCTGCTTCAAAATAAGTTTTTCCAAGTGCTATTAATGAATGCATTATCTCTTGAAATATGCAATACATATCGGAGATACATTCATTCTCATTCATTTTGAATAACTCAAATTGATTAACTAACACTGCTATTTTAGTCTGTTTAACTTTATTAGTTCCTTCTGAGTAACTTGTAAAGTTCTCCAAATTTCATAAGCAGTTTTACATACAGACATGCTATTAAACTCATTCCTATCTAATGAACAAAATAACATATTCATGGCTTTAGAATTGCTTTCTACAACAGCCTTTTGTTCATTTTCCCATTGTGCAAAAGCAGTTGTGGGTTCAACATACTCATTTTGTCTACTATTCCATGTGTCTAATCCTACTAATTGCAAATATGTTTTCATTCTACATGGCCAATATGAATATCACTACCAATAAACATTGGTGGTCTAACAGTGGACTGACCCTCTATAAAAGATCTATTATTACTACCAGTGTTGGTTGCCATTATCACTATTTTCGAAAGTCAGATTATGAACTTTTTGAAAGACCTTGCTCTGATACCAATTGCTAGGGTTTGCAGAAAGGATCGTTAAGGCAAAACAAACACCAGAGGAGGGTGAATAGTGCTTTTTGAGAATTTAAACAAAATCTAAAATATATGTGATAAACTATATGAATCAAACACCATAGAACAATCACTGACACAGAATCAAACAAAGATGCAAAATAAACAGAAGTTAAAATGCAGAAAAGGAAAGAACACACCGGATTTTATACTGGTTCGGATTGCTCTTACGTCCAGTCCCACGCAACGCTGGATTGCGTTGAGTTTCATTACTATATCAAAATCCAATTACAACCTTCTTGATTTCACAGCTACAAGGGATACTACCAATTCCAACCTCCATGATTTCACGACTACAAGGGATACCACCAATTACCCGTCCTTGATTTCACGACTACAAGGGATACCAGCATTTACCCCAAACACAACCCAAACAATTACAAATAACCCTACAAATCTTCAATAACACTTGATTCAGAGAGTAATGAGTAGAGAGTGTAGACAGAAGAAGATTAGTGAAAACATAATTGAATTTGGCAGAGTATAGGTGTAGAAATCATAAAAATAATAAGAAATAATGGTGTAGTGAAAGAGAGTGAAAGTGGAGAAGAAGAGATGATTAAAAATTCAAATTTAAGCCCTTTTTATAGTGTGTGAAAGGTTGCAATGCTTCAGAACCATCACAATTAGTGAAAAGACACTTCCTTTCAAAATTGAAAAAATGTTAGTTATATGTCGACATAGTGTTTTATGTATGTCAATATATGCTTAGTGTAAATTTAATTTTTGAGCATTTTTCAAGTGTTTTGAAATAAATATAATTCTGGAAATTCTTGAATTAAAATATAGTGTTTTAAATTAATATTGTAAAGTAGGAAATCATATGAAAGCATAAATATAAACTATATAAACATATTTATAAAATTATAAAGTTTAAAATTGTATAAATATAAAGTATAAAAATATAAATATATAAAACTTAAGTGTGGAAACAAAAGTAAACTATATTAGTCTTGAACTCTTGAAATCTTGAAAATTCATGAGTCTTGAAATTTCTCTGAACTCTGAATCTCTAATATCTTTAAACTATACAGCCTTCAGTAATATTTCATGTATATAAATCCTGCATATGTGTGTGTGTGTGTGTATATATATATTCTATACAAAAGTGTTAGTATATATTTTATAATCAAATAATATTGAAATAAGGTTGTTGTTATCAAAACTCCATTCTCCAAC
This sequence comes from Allium sativum, assembly GCA_030737875.1. Classification (NCBI taxonomy): domain Eukaryota; kingdom Viridiplantae; phylum Streptophyta; class Magnoliopsida; order Asparagales; family Amaryllidaceae; genus Allium; species Allium sativum. Next base: position 467,919,485 of record CM060913.1, on the reverse strand, counting down.
ACCCACCAACAAGTCAACGATCTACAAGGTCATCCATATAGCGCTTCGAAAGGTGCCATGCCTATGCTAGATTAGGAACTATTGTTGTAGGTGAACTCCACCAATGGGAGATGCTGCTGCTAAGTCCATTCAAAGTCTAGAATGCACAGTCTTTAGAAGATCCTCAAGAACTCTATTCACCCTCTTTGTCTGTCCATCTATCTGAGGGTAGTATGCTATGCTCAAATGTAGTTTTGTACCTAATGCCTCTTGTAAGCACTTCCAAACCTCGCTAGTAAAGATAGGTTGCAGGCGCTTACTATGCTGAAAGGTACCCCATGCAATCGTACTATCTCTCGAAGATATACTGGCGCTAGCCAAGCCACCGTCCTCTTACTGTTAACAGGAATAAAATGAATGCTCTTCGTAAGTCTATCCACTATCACACAAATGCTTGTATTGGCCTTCCTCGATCATGGAAATCCATTGATGAAATCCATAGAGATGCTCTCCCACTTCCTTTGTGGGACATCTAAGGGTTAAAGCAACCAGCCTGGTTTCTTTTGTTTGGACTTTACTCGTTGGCATATCAATCATCGAGCTACAAATTCTGCTACATCATTCTTTATGTCAGTCCAAAAGAAAACCCTCTTCATGTCTCGATACATTTTGTCGCCACCTGGATGGATAGTCATCAGAGAATGATAAGCTTCCTTTAGCACTGCCTTTAAAAATTCCTCAATCTTAGGGACGCATAGCCTTCCATCTCATCTTAGCCACCTTTATCTTCCACGATATATTTAGCAAGGTGACTAGAAGTCTCTCCTCTACCACAGCTTGTCCAAGATGTCTAAAATTTTCAGGACCTTCTGCTACGTAGATCCATCTCGCTCCAATAGAGTAGGTCGCACCTCCAATGATGCTAACAATCCCAAAGTGAAATCCATAGATGGCTTAAAATCAAAGGTCGAGATGTACTCCAAGCTTCGCCTATCTAAGAATAGAGGACTCAAAGTAATCTTCTGTTTACTCAATGCGTCTGCCACTACATTACCCTAGCCCGGGGTATAAGATATCTCAAAGTCATAGGATGCTAGGAACTCCATCCACTGTTGCTGCCTTAGGATGAGATTCTTCTGTGAGAACAAGTACTTGAGCGACTTATGATCCGTGTATAGCTCAAATCTTTCTCTAAGTAGATAGTGTCTGTAAGACTTCAATGCGAGCACTATTGCAGCAAACTCTAGATCATGGAAAGGGTAGTTCTTCTCGTAAACTCTCAACTGTCTGCTTCCATAGCATACTACCCTTCCCTCTTGCATCAGAACGACACCAAGCCCTATGTCACAAGCATTTATGCAAACCATGAACATCTTGCTTTCATCTAGGAGAGTCAGAACTGGGGCTATTGTCAGAGCCCTTTTCAATCCCTGGAAGGCATCCTCACAATCGATGCTCCACGAAAAAGCCAAGTTCTTCTTCATCAATCGGGTAAGCGAGGTTGATACTCTTGCAAAGTCATTGATAAACTTTCTATAGTAGCCCGCCAATCCTAAAAAACTTCCCACCTCCATCGCATTCGTTGGAGCCCTCCAATCTTGGACTGCAACGACTTTAGCGGGATCCACAGTTATCCTGTCCTTGGTGGCCACATTCCCCAGGAACCTTACTTCCCTCCTCCAAAAGTGACATTTAGAAAACATTGCCTTGAGCAGATGCGATCAGAGAGTGCTTACAACCTTTCTTAAGTGTTGGTCATGCTCCACCTCATTATTTTAGAAGATCAGAATATCATCCACAAAGACTACCACAAACTTGTTCAGAAAATCCCTAAACACCCTACTCATCAAGTCCACAAAATAGGCGTGCATTGGTTAGCCCAAAAGGCATAACTAGCCATTTGAATAGACCTATGGAGTTCTGAATGCAGTCTTATCAATGTTGTCCTCAGTCACCCTTAGCTGATGAAATCCTGTGGCCAAATCCATCTCCAAGAAAACGGATACGCCTACTAGCCGATCGAACAAGTCGTCAATTCTTAGTGGTGGGTGCCTATTATTCTTGGTGAGCTTATTCAGCTCCCTATAATCCACACATAGACGAAGTGAGTCATCTGCCTTAGTTGCGAAGACGACTGGAGCTACCTGCTATGAGATACTTTGCCTAATAAAACCTTTCTCGAATAGCTCCCCTACTAACAAGTCGTTAATTCTCAGTGGTAGGTGCCTATTATTCTTGGTGAGCTTATTCAGCTCCCTATAATCCACACATAGACGAAGTGAGTCATCTGCCTTAGTTGCGAAGACGACTGGAGCTACCTGTTATGAGATACTTTGCCTAATAAAACCTTTCTCGAATAGCTCCCCTACTTGCTTGCTAAGCTCCCTCCTCTCTCAGGAGCTATGTGGCCCAATAGAAGAGCAACTGACTTCGCATTATCTACCAAATGAATCCGAAAATCTATTTCATGCCTTGGAGGTAACCCCTTTACCTCATCAAACACGTCCGGATAATCTCCTACTATGGGTACCTGTCAAATATCGTCAACCAAAGTATTAAGTGATTCTAGCAAACTGAGCATCACTGACCCCCGTGGGCCACAGAAATTTCGAGAGTTTTACCTTGACAAGTAATAAGTCTAACTACTCTCTTTTAACAATAAAGAATGATACCATACATGGCAAGCCAATCCATGCCCAGAATCAAACCATAGCCCATAAATTCCATCACGTATGCATCGCATTCAAGTTCCAAGCCCAAGATATAAATTCTCTGTAATGACCCGCATTTTTCGGTCGAATAATTAATTAATTTAATTATTTAAAACAATGGTTGGGTAATTTAAAGGTTTGTTTAATTAAATAATATTGAATATTTAATTAAAATAATAATTAAATAATATATTTGATTCAGAAATAATCAGAATTAGTGGAATTCACAATATTTGTGAACTGGATAATTAAAAGTATATAATTCAGTTTAGAGTTGAATTATAATAACGAATATATTATTTGAACAACAGTTTGAACGTATAATTATAATTTAATTATAATCGAGCTCGAAATGGCGCGGCAGTTCGCGATTTGGCAATTTGAACTTCAACTGAATGTACAGGGTTCGTTTTTAACCGGATTTCTATGAAACAAGAAACATGTGGAGCTGGTTGTAACACCCCACCTCCGCTGATGCCACTCTTTCAAGGACATTAGCTTTGGAGGGGCGTTAAACAAGGTAAACATGCATGCAGATATCACAAGACAGAATATATAAGTAAAACAGAGTAGTAAAGCAGCGGATAAAACCAGCATTTCAAAACCATAGTTAAGTTACAACAAAGTACTTGGTCATTATTTTCCAACAAACAAAGTCTAGAGAAAAGCATAAACTGAAATACTGAAATACATAAAGTACTATCCCCAAAGTGAAGTGATAAACCATAGCTAGCTCAATGTCCAAAACCGTACATGAGCAAATCAAGTAAGCAAGCTATAAAGATCCAAGCTAAGCTCCAATGTTCCCACCCTGAGGACCTGAGGGGGGGGGGGAACGGAAGAAAAGAGGCGAAAGAAAACAGGTCAGTCAAAAAGACTGGTAAGCCCTAACTACTATCAGTTCATGAACTAGTAAAGTTAACTGGCATGAGAAGCTGAGATGAACATTAGGATAACAACATACTGGCATGGTGATTAACTAACAAGATAGATAAAGGTGTCATCGCATAATCAAGTTTATGTTTTGCACCGCGGGTGTACTAGCATTCTAACATGTCAAGTAAAAAAAAGAATTGATCCCTTGGCCCAAGCTTGGCCCAATATCATGAGGTGACCAAAATCAAGGTCCAACTACACGGTCTAGTTGATCGGCTCCTTATAAGCCTAACTCGTCAAGTGTCGGTGTCATACGGCCCAAACATGAATTGTAGTTAAGCTGCGCTAGGTCCACCCTAGGGTGTATCAAGTCCTAGGGTGTCAACCTCGGACACCAATCAAGTATGCAGTCTAGATCTACTGGTACCCGTGCCTGATTTTCCAACTCCGGACTATATGCACGACCATAGTTCGCCTGGACCTACACCGGCGTACCTACTCAGCCGTCATTTTGGTCGCTTACATGTCAGCCCAGTAATCGTGCCCCACCCTAGCCTAGTCCCTAGGGTCTTATGATACTATCAAGAGGGTTACTGCTGAAAAGGACCACGCCACTAGGGTTTCTTAACGGGTTAAATGTGGTTAACCTGATCCAAACGTGGATTAAATTGGTTAAGTGTACCCAAGGTTCATGACTTAACCCCGATTAACCCATCAAGCCCAAATTGGTTAAGTATTAAGTGGACCATGACTTAACCCTAATCAGGAGGCATTAATTAACTTAATGCGCTTTAATCTCTCACGTTAGACCTTGTTGTGGTTACTAGTTAAGCCGGGCGGGTCCGGGTAGCTTTACACCACAACTTGGTCTAACCTCGGGTTCGAGCACAACATGACCAACCTCTCACATTTGGTCCTATTGTTTGTAGTCACTAGTTAAGCCGGGCGGGTCCAGGTAGATTTATGCTACAAACTCAACCCAACCTCGAGTTGGCCACACTCATATTTTCTAAGTGTCATGTCCATTATGTTTCCAAAACATAATTAAAAGCTAACATATCAAGTCATGTTATAAAAACCATGTTTATGTCATAATGTTACCCAACCCCAACGTAATCCCATCGTTTACATAATCGCAACAACGCATAAAGGATAAAATAGGGAACTTGGCATAATCATGACAAAAAGGTGTTGGAGCCACAAGTTTAACATGGTGGCATATGAAATGTACATATGTTCATATACTTGCATATTGCATTATTAGGCTTCAAAAGTATGCATAAAACCAAACTTAGCATATAAGTGATACATGGTGATAAATGACATGTAGAAGTTGCTAGAAGTTCGCATTTAGCCTCACATGCAAGTTATCATAAGGGATATGATAACTTCCATGTTGCCAAAATGCAACCTTTAATATAAAGCTTGAAGCTTTAAGCTCACAAACTCAAGTTTAACTTGCATAACATGATAACATGTGTATAATGATCAACCCAAACTTGCATAACATAGCAACATGTGTCATACATAATGATTGAACCAACTTGCATAACATAATGATCAACCAAACTTGCATATCATAATGATCAACCCAAACTTGAATCATTCATTTAACTTTAGAGTTCAAAAAAAAAGAAAGTAGAAAAGGGCTTACTATGCTATGAAGACACAAATGAATATTTATTATAAAGATTGAGACGAAGCCCTTATGCAATCACCCAAATATGCAAGCTCCAAATGAAAAACCTTTGAGCCAAATCAATAAAAACCCTTGCTTTGAAATAGAAATGTTGCAACTTGACTTGAATGCAAACTAAGAACACTCATACAAGCTTGAAAACACTTGTATGAACTCAAAATCTCTCATATAAATAAACTTAGAAATTTTAGCATGAGAGTGGAGGCCATGAGAGGAACAAATTTGGCATAGTTTGGTTGTAGAGTTGAATAATGATGATTTAGGCTAGGCTTAGGGGTCCTTTTATAGAAGATTAGGATAGTATTAGCCATAGGATTAACCCTAGATCCAATCTGAGCCATCAAATCACGTCACAAGCCTCCAAAACAGGTCCAAACAGCACAATTAAGTGCACCAGGCCGACCTGGCCGACCAGGGAGGTCGACCCCCAGGTCGACTCTAGTGTCGACCTGGTTGGGGGGAGGTCGACCCTAGTGTCGCCCCCCTGTCGACCTGTCTGGGCGGGGGTTTTCCCGCCCAGTCTGTTTTGGCTGAATTTGAATTCTAAATTCAAATTTGAACTGTTTTTGAACTTGTAATTTTCTGAAAACTTTGACGAGCCATAACTTGGTCATACGGACTCCGATTTTCGAAAAATCAGACTCTATTTCGCGTATTTTTCCGAGATGAACGCAATGGCCCAGCCCGTTTCCCTTGATTCAGATTTTATAGTTTAATTCTGCCTTGATTTATGTTATAACATGTTATTCAAAAATACGGGTTGTTACATTCTCCCCTCCTTAAAGGATTTCGTCCCCGAAATCTCCATGTTAGGAAGAACGTATCCTACCATCCATCTTCCATCTACTCAAAACATCATCCACGTGCAGTCATTGTCCTTAAAGGATTCTAAATGATGTATGATCATATGCAAAGGTGTTTGTATATGTACTTATCTAATGCAAAAATCAGGCGGTTACTAATACAGTAAACCTCCTTAATGCAAAGTATGTTAGTGAAATGAGTCCATATGTATACAAATTCCTAACATAACTCATAGTCTCTACATGAGTGCACATAACATTCATCCATATGCAACATCCACGTGATAGCATAACAAGTTTCATCCATGAATAAGTATAAGCACTCATGCATATGCAACATGAAAGTGTGTGAGCCGATCTTAGTGCCTAATGTGTATCATGCATCCACGAGTATCCACGTGCAAACACTTGCAACCACTTGCAACCATCAAGCATAACATGTTTCAAATACATGTTTCATCCAAAGGGTTTCTACCTAAGGTTCTCATGACAAGTTTAACGAGATAATAAGATAAACAGGATAAACACGGATAAAAAGAAAGATATGCTAATTAGGAAAGAGGTCGAGAATGTACCCTCAAAAAGGAATGGATAAAGCTCACGCATCTTCTCCTCGGTTTCCCAAGTTGCGTCTTCATCGGCTTCACTCCACTGAACTTTCACCAACTTGACTTCTCGATTCCTTAACTTCTTGATCTCTGTTCCCAAAATACGAATTGGAGCTCTTCTCAGGGTTGCCTCTTTCTCTACCTCAATGTCTTCAAGAATGCTTGGTTCAACCACCTCAGCGGACTCATGTAGGCACTTTCGGAGATGCGAGACATGAAAGACATTATGCACTCCGGCTAGCTTTTTGGGAAATTCCACCTTATAGGCCATCTTTCCAATTCTCTCTATGATAGGGAAGGGTCCTACGAACCTTGGTGCCAGCTTCCCAACTGCTCCAAAACGTACCACATTACGCAAAGGAGAAACCTTCACGAAAACCATGTCTCCCACCTCGAATTCCAAATCAGTCCTTCGCTTGTCTGCATAGGATTTCTGTCTGTCTTGGGTCGCCTTCATCCATCTTCGAATCAACTCTACCCTCTCGGATGTATCCCTAATCATATCGGGCCCAAGTATAAGCTCATATGTCGTCTCCCACCAACAAGTTGGCGACCTGCACGGCCTTCCATACAAAGCTTCAAATGGTGCCATCCCTATGCTGGCTTGATAGCTATTATTATAAGCGAACTCTACAAGAGGAAGGTGGTCTTCCCAAGTACCACCAAAGTCAAGAACACAAAGCCTCAAAAGATCTTCTAGCACTCTACTCACCCTTTCGGTTTGGCCATCCGTCTGGGGGTGATAGGCTGTACTCAGATTCAATCGCGTGCCCATCGCTTCTTGCAAACTGTTCCAGAATTGGCTAGTGAAAATCGGGTCACGATCGCTAACTATGCTAGAAGGAACTCCATGCAACCGTACTATCTCTCGAAGATAAATAGATGCTAGCCATGATGCGGTCCTCTTGCTTTTTACTGGAATGAAGTGAGCACTCTTCGTAAGTCTGTCAACTATGACCCATATGCTTGTGTTCCCTCTTCTTGACCTAGGCAATCCATCCACAAAATCCATAAAAATACTCTCCCACTTCCATTGCGGGACCTCCAATGGATGTAATAGCCCACCTGGTTTCTTTGACTCGGCTTTCACTTGTTGGCATACCATGCACCTTGAAATATACTCTGCCACGTCTTTTTTCATTCCGGCCCAAAAGAAAATGCGCTTCATATCCCTATACATCTTATCTCCTCCAGGATGTATAGTCATCTTCGAATGATGTGCTTCTTCGAGAACTTTATGCACCAAGTCCCCTACTTGTGGAATGCATAGCCTTCCATCATGCCTTAGCCAACCTTTGTCATCAATATTATATCTAGCAAGGTGACTAGACGTCTCACCACAAATCAGTTTGTCCATAACTTCAACTATCTGTGGATCTTCCTTCTGCGAAGCCCCAACCTGATCAAGAAGTGTGGGTCTAAGCTCATGGGATGCTAATGAACCCGTTATCGATTTAACAGCCGTCGTGAAATCAAAGGTTGCCAAGAACTCTAGGCTCCTCATCTCGACAAACAAGGGACTCAAAGTCAATCTACTTCTGCTTAGTGCATCTGCCACAACATTACCCTTGCCAGGGGTATAAGCTATCTCGAAGTCATAAGATGCCGAGAATTCCATCCACCTTTGCTTCCTTAGATTCAGATCTTTCTGCGAGAAGAGGTACTTGAGTGACTTGTGATCAGTATACAACTCAAACCTTTCGCCTAGAAGATAGTGGCGCCAGGATTTGAGTGCAAAGACGATCGCTACCAACTCTAAATCATGAGTGGGATAGTTCTTCTCATGAACTTTAAGTTTCCTACCCCCATAACATATCACTCTTCCCTCTTGCATCAGAACAGCACCTAACCCCGTGCCACATGCATCTGTGTACACGGTAAACATCTTACCACTATCGGGTAATGCCAAAACTGGAGCTGAGGTAAGGGCTCTTTTGAGCTTTTGAAAAGCAAGCTCACACTCCAAGTCCCATGCAAAGACTAAGTTCTTCTTCGTCAACTTAGTAAGAGGGGCTGAAATCTTAGCGAAGTACCTGATGAACTTCCTATAGTAGCCCGTCAGACTGAGAAAGCTTCTTACTTCGGTTGCATTCCTAGGAGTCTTCCAGTCTTGAACTGCAACCACTTTCGCGGGATCCACTGCTATGCCTTGCTTAGAGACTATATGTCCAAGAAACCGAACTTCCTTTCTCCAGAAATGACATTTGGAGAACTTGGCTTTCAACTGATGCGCTCTAAGCGTATCCATCACTTCCTTCAGATGCCTAGCATGTTCTTCCTCATCCTTTGAGAAGATCAGAATATCATCCACGAAGACAACAACAAACTTGTTAAGGAACTCCCTGAACACCCTACTCATCAAGTCCACGAAGTATGCGGGTGCATTAGTCAAACCGAATGGCAAGACAAGCCATTCAAAGAATCCATCTGGAGTCCTAAACGCAGTCTTATCAATACTATCCTCAGCCACTCTAAGCTGATGGAATCCATTGGCTAGATCAAGTTGAGAGAAAACAGAAGCACCTACAAGCTGGTCAAAGAGATCATCAATCCTCGGTAACGGGTGCCTATTCTTCTTTGTCAGCTTGTTCAACTCTCGATAGTCAACACATAGACGAAGCGAACCATCCACCTTAGTAGCGAATACCACCGGAGCACCCCATTCAGAAATGCTTCGCCTAATAAAATTCTTCTCAAGCAACTCCTTGATTTGCTTACTGAGCTCCCTTCTCTCACATGGGACCATGTGCCTCACGGGCAAAGATACTGGCTTGGCATTATCGACAAGATAAATGCGGAAGTCTATCTCTCGTTTAGGGGGTAACCCCTTAACTTCTTCAAAGACATCAGGATAGTCTCGGACCACCCTTACAGATTGCAGATCATCGATGGACGAGTCAAGAGATTCAAGATAACATAACATGACGGGACCTCTAGGGTTACAAGAAATTTCTAGGGTATTACCGAGGCGAGTCATGAGCCTCACCACCCTATGTTCACAATCGAGAATGGCTCCATAACTGGACAACCAATCCATGCCCAAGATCAACCCATATCCCGTGAACCCGAGAACATAAGCATTACACGTGAATTCTACGGTCAAGATAGAAATCTTCAAATCCACACAAATCATAGATAGATGGGCGGAACCCCCAATTGGATTTGAAACACAAACGGGATCCTCAACTAGGCTAGTACTTAGGTGCAAACTTTCAACAATGTCAGAAGAAATAAAACTATGCGATGCACCAGAATCAAATAAGGTGCGAACAGGGTAATCAGAAATATAAACAAGACTCTCTACAGAAATACTACCTCGGTCCTGAACGGGAGCAGCGTTGAGAGCATGTACTTGCCCTCCAGAAGGTCCTGCACGCTGATTCTGCCCTTGCTTCTTGGGGCAATCCTTGCTAAAGTGTCCAGTCTCTACACAATGAAAGCATTCGCCCAGCTTCCTCTTCTTCTTCTTACAGTCTTTAGCTATGTGCCCAACATTCCCACAGTAGTGGCATTTTCTTGGATCCTTTGCCTTGGCCTTGTTGCCCTTGTTGTTCTTGTTGTTTTTTGTTCTAATTGCTCTGATTTCCTCCCCACTTGGAGTCTGTCTTCTTGGCTTGAGTCTCATTAGGCTTGACTACTTTCTTGCCATTCTTATCGTCTCCTTGAAGCAATGCCATGTCCACTAGGCCTTCAAAAGTGGCCCCCATGGGTATATGAGATAGGGCTAAACCTTGTAATGGCTCGTTCAACCCTCGTGCAAAGCGTAAAGCCTTCTTCTGGGGGGTATTAACCATGTCCAAACCGAATTGGGCGAGCTTGTTAAACTCATTCACATATTCCCTCACTGTCATGTCCCCTTCCTTCAAAGATATAAACTTCTCCAATTGCAGATTTGCCTCAGCTGATGATAGGAACTTAAGCCCAAACCTCGTCCTAAAGTCGGCCCAAGTCTCTATAGGCCTCGTAGCATTGGTGACCTCCCACCAATAAGCAGCTTCTTCTTTTAATAACCATGCTGCCAATAAAACCTTTCTAGGATCTTCCACATCAAAGATGGTGAAGAGATCTTCAGTTTCTTTCAATCAATTTCTTGCCTCCACAAAAGTCTCCGTCCCAATAAAGTTCTTGCCACCCATCGCCTTAAAGTCTTTGCAAATCTTAGCGAAATCTGCTTGTGGATTCTGAGGAGGAGGAGGAGGAACCTCAGTTATATTGGGGGTATTTGCTGGGCCCACATCGTTGGCCCTAGCTTCCAAGTACCTCCGGAACCATCCGGGAATGGTCACTCCCTCGGGAAGGTTAAGATTGGCCATACTGAAAAAGGAAAAAGATAGATTCAGAACGAAGAAACGAAGGATAGTGCTATGGCTTTTGGGAATAGCCTTTTTTTTAAAACAACTAGACTTTTCCTGGAAAATACTTAATTGGTTTTGAAAATAGTTTTTCAAAAGGTAAGTTTTATTTTTGTTCAAATCTTTTAAACCTTATGCTCTGATACCAAATGTAACACCCCACCTCCGCTGATGCCACTCTTGCAAGGACATTAGCTTTGGAGGGGCGTTAAACAAGGTAAACATGTATGCAGATATCACAAGACAGAACATATAAGTAAAACAGAGTAGTAAAGCAGCGGATGAAACCAGCATTTCAAAACTATAGTTAAGTTACAACAAAGTACTTGGTCATTATTTTCCAACAAACAAAGTCTAGAGAAAAGCATAAACTGAAAAACTGAAATACATAAAGTACTATCCCCAAAGTGAAGTGATAAACCATAGCTAGCTCAATGTCCAAAACTGTACATGAGCAAATCCAGTAAGCAAGCTATAAAGATCGAAGCTAAGCTCCAATGTTCCCACCCTGAGGACCTAGGGGGGGAACGGAAGAAAAGAGGCGAAAGAAAACAGGTCAGTCAAAAAGACTGGTAAGCCCTAACTACTATCAGTTCATGAACTAGTAAAGTTAACTGGCATGAGAAGCCGAGATGAACAAAAGGATAACAACATACTGGCATGGTGAATAACTAACAAGATAGATAAAGGTGTCATCGCATAATCAAGGTTAAGTTTTGCACCACGGGTGTACTAGCATTCTAACATGTCAAGTAAAAACAAGAATTGATCCCTTGGCCCAAGCTTGGCGCAATATCATGAGGTGACCTAAATCAAGGTCCAACTACACGGTCTAGTTGATCGGCTCCCTATAAGCATAACTCGTCAAGTGTCGGTGTCATACGGCCCAAACATGAAATGTAGTTAAACTGCGCTAGGTCCAGCCTAGGGTGTATCAAGTCCTAGGGTGTCAACCTCGGACACCAATCAAGTATGCACAGTCTAGATCTACTGGTACCCGTGCCTGATTTTCCAACTCCGGACTATGTGCACGACCATAGTCCGCCTGGACCTACACCGGCGTACCTACTCAGCCGTCGTTTTGGTCGCTTACATGTCAGCCCAGTAATCGTGCCCTACCCTAGCCTAGTCCCTAGGGTCTTATGATACTATCAAGAGGGTTACTGCTGAAAAGGACCACGCCACTAGGGTTTCTTAACGGGTTAAATGTGGTTAACCCGATCCAAACGTGGATTAAATTGGTTAAGTGTACCCAAGGTTCATGACTTAACCCTGATTAACCCATCAAGCCCAAATTGGTTAAGTATTAAGTGGACTATGACTTAACCCTAGTCAGGAGGCATTAATTAACTTAATGCGCTTTAACCTCCCACGTTAGACCTTGTTGTGGTTACTAGTTAAGCCGGGCGGGTCCGGGTAGCTTTACACCACAACTTGGTCTAACCTCGGGTTCGAGCACAACATGACCAACTTCTCACATTGGGTCCTATTGTTTGTAGCCACTAGTTAAGTCGGGCGGGTCCGGGTAGATTTATGCTACAAACTCAACCCAACCTCGAGTTGGCCACACTCATATTTTCTAAGTGTCATGTCCATTATGTTTCCAAAACATAATTACAAGCTAACATATCACGTCATGTTATAAAAACCATGTTTATGTCATAATGTTACCCAACCACAACGTAATCCCATCGTTTACATAATCACAACAACGCATAAAGGATAAAATAGGGAACTTGGCATAATCATGACAAAAAGGTGTTGGAGCCACAAGTTTAACATGGTGGCATATGAAATGTACATATGTTCATATACTTGCATATTGCATTATTAGGCTTCAAAAGTATGCATAAAACCAAACTTAGCATATAAGTGATACATGGTGATAAATGACATGTAGAAGTTGCTAGAAGTTCGCATTTAGCCTCACATGCAAGTTATCATAAGGGATATGATAACTTCCATGTTGCCAAAATGCAACCTTTAATATAAAGCTTGAAGCTTTAAGCTCACAAACTCAAGTTTAACTTGCATAACATGATAACATGTGTATAATGATCAACCCAAACTTGCATAACATAGCAACATGTGTCATACATAATGATTGAACCAACTTGCATAACATAATGATCAACCAAACTTGCATATCATAATGATCAACCCAAACTTGCATCATTCATTTAACTTTAGAGTTCAAAAAAAAGAAAGTAGAAAAGGGCTTACTATGCTATGAAGACACAAATGAATATTTATTATAAAGATTGAGACGAAGCCCTTATGCAATCACCCAAATATGCAAGCTCCAAATGAAAAACCTTTGAGCCAAATCAATAAAAACCCTTGCTTTGAAATAGAAATGTTGCAACTTGACTTGAATGCAAACTAAGAACACTCATACAAGCTTGAAAACACTTGTATGAACTCAAAATCTCTCATATAAATTAGCTTAGAAATTTTAGCATGAGAGTGGAGGCCATGAGAGGAACAAATTTGGCATAGTTTAGTTGTAGAGTTGAATAATGATGATTTAGGCTAGGCTTAGGGGTCCTTTTATAGAAGATTAGGATAGTATTAGCCATAGGATTAACCCTAGATCCAATCCGAGCCATCAAATCACGTCACAAGCCTCCAAAACAGGTCCAAACAGCACAATTAAGTGCACCAGGCCGACCTGGCCGACCAGGGAGGTCGACCCCCAGGTCGACCCCCAGGTCGACTCTAGTGTCGACCTGGTTGGGGGGAGGTCGACCCTAGTGTCGACCCCCATGTCGACCTGTGAAACACCCCACCTCCATTAGGGTCACTCTCAAAGGGAATGCCCTAATTTTGGTGGAGGTTTATAAGTATAAGTCACAGATATACAAGACAGATATAAGAACACATATTTGTAAACAGCGGAAAAACAACAACTCTTATTTCATAAAAGCAAATACGTGCTACAACAACATCACCATAATTGTCTTACATCTTTTCCAAAAACATAACATAACACTTCCATAATCTGTCTTGATTACATTATTTAAAGAACCATAAATAAAACATAGATAAACTGCAAAAGCCCCATAGTGGTTGTCCAAAGCCATAGTTCAAAACGAAAAAGTCCAAGCAATACATTTCTCCTCTTCAAGCTGGATGTTAAGGCTGGTCAAGCTGCAGTGTTCCCTCCCTGAGGACCTGGAGGGGGAAACGGAAGGAAAGAAGATGAAAGAAAAGGTAGAGTCAGACATAAAGCCTGAGTAAGTCTAGGACTATTCTGTCTATGAATAAAGAACTGTGTATGATAAGTATAAACACGAAGTGGGAAAGCACTATAAACTTGGTTAAGTTGTCTAGGGTCGAATATACTATCGTACCCCATGTTAATCTCTGAACCCATATAAACTAGTTTCCAACTGGCACCCCATAATCAGGGTGAAGTGATCCATTCTATGATGATCGGCTCCTACTCGCATAGTAACATGTGTCTTACGGCCCCCGATGTTGTAGTTACCTATGCTGGTCCCACCATGGGGTGTATCAAGCCCCATGGTGGCGGCCCGACACAATCCTAGAATGCATAGGTATGCTACTGGTGTCCAGTGCCTTATTTTTCTACGCCGGAGTGTGTGCACGCCCGCACCCCGTTAGAACCTACACTGCTACACCACCGCCGTCGATTTGACCTCTTACAATCAGCCCAGTAATCGTGCCCCACCCTGCCTAGTTTCAGGGTATCATGATACACCTTCTAGGGTTACTGCTGAAAAGGGTCCCCCGTTACTAGGTTTTCTATCTCTAGCCAACATGCTAAGTTGGATAAGTGTTTTCTAACCTAACCCCCACCAGTCCGTTTAGTTTAGCATGTTCCATTTTGATTAAGTCTTTGGTTCGCTTAATCCTAACAATCCTGACTCAGCCTTAATTGTCATATTAAAGCCTTGACCTCTCACATTAGACAAGTATTGTTGTGGCTGCCTGTTGCCGGTTGGTTCCGGGCAGTCTTACGCCACAACTCAGTCTAACCTCGGGTCCTTATTGGGCTCCATGTTTAACCTCCCACATTGGATAGGTATTGTTGTGACTACTGGACAGCCGGACGGTTCCGGGCAGGTTTACATCACAACTCAATCCAACCTCGGTTTAAACACATCGTATGTTCTACATTTACATATTTTGTCTTTCTTCTTTATTTTCTTATATGTAAATATTTGCGGCCCATTATTAAGTTAGTGGTGTAAAGGTTACACCAATCATGGGCCCAACCCATACTTGAATTTGGGCCCTTCTACTTTATATTTTCATTTATTAATTAATTTGGCCCAACGCTATTTTCCACCGTTTAATACGTTCGTTTATCATAATATATGTTGGGCTTAGGCTTTTAAGCCCAACTTAGCCATGAGAAAAAGGGGAGGCTTAAAGCGTGATTACATACACAAAAAGGGGAATGTGAACGCATGAACTTGCAACATAACGTTGGACCTACAAAACAGAAACTGGTGTACTTGCATAGTAGCATAAGTGACATGAATCAAAGCATGTAAACTTGTAGTTAAGTTAAGAATCTAAATTGGATATCATTATTGACACATAGTCTTAACTACAACATAAACCTATATTTTTTATTTAGGTATAATGTCAAACATAAGCAAATCATGTTCATAAGATTACTACATGTTTACAAAGGTGCTTACTTTTGTTACTAACACAAAAGTATAGTTCAACTTAATCATGATTTTAAATCTATTCACATAACCATGGCATAAATATTTCTAGCATGAAATCATGATTTTTACTTTAGTCATGCAAACTTGCAAATGGGATTTTGAATCTAACCTAGCTATGTACCACATATGTCATCATATAATTCTTGTTAACAATATAGACCTAACATGGATTTCAATTATGCAAAATATCAATCATAGCCTAGTCATATTCATAAGTTTGCAAATAAGTTTTCTAGTACAAAAGCATGGCTTAATACATAGATCATGGTGCCAAAATTTCAACATAGTTTCATATGAACTATAATAACCCAAATTTGTTCCAATTACGCACAAAATGATTTTTGTACAAAAATATACATTATGATGGCATAGTAGCAAAACCTCAAACTTGCATGAATTCAATTAAACAACTATATACATGTAGCTTCAACATGAATTACATATTTTGAGAATATCCAAACGTATACTTGCATAAAACTACCGCAAACATGTAGTTTTTATAATGAATAACATACTTTGCGAATATCCAATCGCTATACAATATTCCAAATCGATAAGAATCATAGTAACGCACAAATATGAATTATTTATCACCACAATCAAGTATACAAACCAACACAGTTATTTGTTCATACCAAAATAATACTCTACTTACAATTGTGTGACGAATTCTCCAATTTAGGAATTTGGAGATGCGATTCCTTGTTGATTTGATTTGATTAAGTTGCTTTATGCTTTAGAATTTGCCTCCTAATCCTCTCTCCAATTGGTGGCTACTCTTAGTCGTTCCTCAGTAACATGATGGCCTTGTTCTTATTTTTGAATGAATAGATTAGGTTGAGTCTAGGGTCATTTTTATAGGGGTTATGAACTGATTAGGACCATCGATGTTGCTTGGATTGATCGTAGCCATTCATTCGAAAGAGAGACCAATTAGAGCCTGCCACCTAGCCCTAATGACAAAGCAGACTTCTGAAAATCGACCAACATAGAATAGGCCAGCCAGGTTGGGCTGGGTTCGACCTGGCTCTGGACCAGGTCGACAGCCCTGTCGACAGCCCTGTCGACCTGGCTAGACCAGGTCGACAGCCCAGTCGACCTGGGTGCATTAGGCGGGAGTTTTCCCGCCCTGGCCAATTGGGCCAGATTTTGGAATTTAAACTTGTTTTTCTGAGCTGTTTTATTCTGTTCGAATTTTAAACTTAATTCAGAAACTTCCGAAGGCCATATCTTCTTCATACGGACTCCGTTTTTCGAAAACTCGGACTCTATTTCGCGTATTTTTCCGAGACGAACGCAATGACGTATCCCGTTTCCCTTAGTTCTTTGATTTGAAATTAATTATACTTTAATTTGTGAATTTCACAGTCATAGAATTCGCGGGGTGTTACATTCTCCCCCACTTAAAAGGATTTCGTCCCCGAAATCTTCAAGTTAGGAGGAATGTATATCCTAACATCCAATCATCCATCTACTCATCCATCAAACACGAGCATCCATTGTCCTTAAAAGACTTCTAATGCTTCATGATCATATGCGAAGTGTGTGTGTACATGTACTTATCAAATGCAAAATCAGGCGGTCTACTGATTCAGTTGACCTCCTTAATGCGAATTATGTAAGTGCCATGAATCCATTATGTATGCAAATTTTCCTATTCATGATTCTACATGAGTGCACAATCATTCAATACAAATGCAACATCCATATGACAACACATTAGAGTTCAACCATATACGAATGCAAACATATATGCATATGCAATATGAAGTGACTGAGCCGATCTAAAACCTAGATTGTGTGTGTATATGCAACCACGAGCAACCACTAGCAATCACTTGCAACCACTTGCAACCATCATCCATAACATGTTTCAATTACATGTTTCCATCCAAAGGGTTTCTACCTAAAAGATAAGGTCGAGGAAATATACCTAAAAAGATAGATAAAAGCGCAACTTAAGGAAAAGGAAAGATCAAGGATGTACCCTCGAACAGAAAAGGGTAGGCAGTGCGTATTCTAGCTTCAGTTTCCCAAGTCGCGTCTCCCTCGGCGTCGCTCCACTGAACTTTGACGAGCTTGACTTCGCGGTTGCGTAGCTTCTTCACTTCCGTTCCTAATATGCGGGTTGGAACTTTTCTTATGGTTGCTTCGCGTTCCACTTCGGCCTCTTCGAGGATATTTGGCTCTACCACCTCAGCCGACTCATGTAGACATTTTCGGAGATGTGAAACGTGAAAAACGTTGTGGACTCCAGCCAACTTCTCGGGTAGCTCTAATCTATAGGCCATTTTCCCAATTTTCTCGATGATAGGGAATGGCCCTACGAACCTTGGTGCCAGTTTTCCTGTGGTTCCAAAACGAACAACGTTCCTTAGCGGTGATACCTTGAGAAAAACTCTGTCTCCAACCTCAAATTCAAGGTCGGTCCTTCTCTTGTCGGCATAGGACTTTTGTCTGTCTTGGGCCGTCTTCATCCTTCTTCGTATTAAGTCTACTTTCTCTAAAGTCTCTCGGATCATATCTGGTCCAAGTATGAGCTTTATCCGTAGACTCCCACCAACAAGTGGGCGATCGGCACGGTCTTCCATATAAAGCTTCGAAGGGCGCCATTCCGATGGTTGCTTGATAGCTGTTGTTGTAGGCAAATTCCACCAAAGGAAGGTGGTCTTCCCATGTCCCTCCGAAGTTGAGGACGCATAGCCTTAAAAGGTCTTCCAAAACTCTGTTCACTCTCTCTGTTTGGCTGTCGGTTTGGGGATGATAGGCTGTGCTCAAGCATAACTGCGTTCCTACTGCTTCTTGCAGACTCCGCCAAAATTCACTAGTGAAGATGGGGTCTCGGTCACTAACAACGCTAGATGGTATTCCATGAAGTCGAACGATTTCCTTGAGGTAAAGTGATGCTAGGGATGAGGCAGTTCTTTTACTTTTGACAGGTAAAAAGTGGGCGCTTTTAGTAAGCCTATCCACTATTACCCAAATGCTAGTGTTGCCTCTCCTAGACCTAGGCAGCCCATCGATGAAGTCCATTGAGATGCTATCCCACTTCCACTACGGGACCTCCAGAGGATGTAGTAGTCCGCCAGGATTTTTCTGTTCCGCCTTAACCTGTTGGCACACCATACACTTAGAAACGAACTCTGCCACGTCCTTTTTCATGCCGCTCTAGAAGAAAGTCCTTTTTATATCTTTGTACATTTTATCTCCGCCTGGATGTATCGTCATCTTGGAGTGATGTGCTTCCTCGAGAACCTTCTTTACTAAATCTTTTGTCTGTGGGACGCATAGTCTTCCGTCTCGCCTTAGCAAACCCTTATCGTCGATGGAGTATCTGTTGAGGTGACTTGAAGTCTCACCCCTAATTAGCCTATCAATTGTTTCCACAAGCTGAGGGTCTTCGCGTTGTGCTGTCCCTACTGAATCCACTAAAGTTGGGCGCACTTCGAGAGATGCTAGCAAGCCTGGTACGAAATCGGAGGAAGGCCTAAAGTCGAAGCTGGCTATAAACTCTAGGCTTTGTCTTTCAACAAACAACGGGCTTAGGGTCAATTTCTTTCGGCTCAACGCGTCTGCCACTACGTTGCCTTTGCCCGGAGTGTAGGAGATTTCGAAATCGTACGAGGCAAGAAACTCCATCCATCTTTGTTGCCTCAAGTTAAGATCCTTCTGCGAGAAAAGATATTTCAACGATTTATGGTCAGTGTAAAGTTCGAACTTCTCACCTAGGAGATAGTGTCACCAAGACTTGAGTGCAAAGACGATGGCGGCTAACTCAAGATCGTGGGTTGGGTAGTTCTTTTCGTGCACTTTCAACTGCCTCCCGCCATAAGCTACTACCCTTCCTTCTTGCATTAAGACGACGCCTAGCCCTGTCCCACATGCATCCGTATAAACAGTGAACATCTTGCTTCCATCTGGCAGCGTCAAAACTGGGGCTGTTGTAAGAGCCCTTTTCAGTCGTTGGAAAGCAAACTCGCAATCCAAATCCCAATTGAACACTAGATTCTTCTTAGTCAATTTCGTGAGCGGAGCTGAGATTTTCGCAAAATCCCTTATAAACTTTCGATAGAAACCTGCTAGTCCTAGAAAGCTTCGGACCTCAGTTGCATTCCTTGGTGTCTTCCAATCCTGTACCGCCACTACCTTAGCAGGGTCCACTGCTAACCCTTGTTTGGATACTATGTGCCCAAGGAACCTCACCTCTTCTCTCCAAAAGTGGCATTTGGAGAATTTGGCTTTTAGTTGATGGACTCGCAAAGTTTTCATGATTGCCCTTAAGTGCTGAGCATGTTCCTCTTCACTTTTTGAGAAGATAAGGATATCATCTACGAAGACCACTACGAATTTGTTGAGGAAATCTCTGAATACCCTACTCATCAGGTCCACGAAGTAAGCAGGTGCATTTGTCAAGCCGAAAGGCATGACAAGCCATTCAAAGAAGCCGTCTGGGGTTCTGAATGCCGTTTTATCGATGCTATCTTCAGCCACCCTTAGCTGATGAAAACCGGTTGCTAAATCGAGTTGGGAGAAAACAGACGCTCCTACAAGCTGGTCAAACAAATCGTCAATTCTAGGGAGCGGGTGCCTATTCTTTTTCGTTAGCTTGTTGAGCTCCCTATAGTCAACACATAGACGGAGTGAACCATCCGCCTTTGTAGCGAACACCACCGGAGCGCCCCATTCTGAAATGCTTCTCCTAATGAACCCCTTTTCTAGAAGCTCTTTAATCTGTTTACTGAGCTATTTCCTTTCCCGTGGAGCCATGTGTCTAACGGGTAACGCAACGGGCTTTGCATTATCTACAAGATATATGCGGAAGTCTATTTCCCGCTTTGGAGGCAAGCCCTTCACCTCTTCGAAGACATCCGGATATTCCCGGACCACTTTAACTGATTGCAAATTTTCAACAGAGGCATCTAGCGATTCAAGGTAACTAAGCATAACCGCGTATGAGGGATTACAAGAAATTTCCAAAGTATTACCGAGCTGGGTTAGGAGCCTAACAACCCTTTTCTCACAATCAAGGATGGCCCCATTACTGGATAGCCAATCCATACCCAAAATCAAACCATAACCCGAAAAGCCCAAAACAAAGGCACTACATTGAAATTCTACACTTAGAATAGAAATTTTCAATCCCAAACAGATCATAGACAAATGAGCTGGGCCCCCAATTGGGTTTGAAACAATTAAGGGGTCCTCTACCATACTAGTTTTTAGGTGCAGAGATTCTACTAAAGCAGACGAGATAAAGGAGTGTGATGCGCCAGAATCAAATAAAGTGTGAACGGGGTGATCATAAAGATAAACTACACTTTCTACAGAAGTATTTATACCTCGCTGTTGCAGAGGTGGCGCTTCCAGCACATGAACCTGTGCCCCTGGGGTGGATCCAGCCCTCTGCCCCTGTCCTCGTTTCTTTGGGCAGTCCTTAGCCCTGTGGCCTGTCTCACCGCAAGAAAAGCACCCACCATTCTCCTTGGCCTTCTTTTTCCGGCAGTCCTTAACTAAGTGCCCCACTTTGCCACAGAAATTGCACTTCCTCTTCTCTTTGTTGCCTTTCCCGCCCTTCTTAAAGTCTGTCTTCTTAGGCTGCAAACCCTCTTTCTTCCCTTGAGAGCTTTCTGCCTTTGTCTCCTTCTTGCCCTTATCCTCTTCATTCAGCAATGCCATTTGCACCAATCTTTCATACGTGGCTCCCATGGGTATATGGGTCATGGCCAAACTGTGTAATGGCTCATTCAACCCTTTGACGAAACGAAGAGCCTTCTTGTGCGGGGTGTTGACTAGGTCAAGCCCAAACCTAGCCAGCTCATCGAACTGATTCACATACTCTATGACTGTCTTGTCCCCTTGCTTAAGAAATAAGAATTTTTCCAACTGCAAACTTCTTTCCGCATCTGAGAGAAATTTAGTCTCAAACCTTGCCCTAAAGTCCTCCCATGTCTCCACTGGTCTTTCTGCATTAGTGACTTCCCACCAGTAGGAGGCCTCGCCCTTTAATAGCCATACTGCCAGTTGTCCTTTTTGTCTATCTTCTACCTCAAAGATGATGAATAGGTCCTCCGTTTCTTTCAACCAATTTCTAGCTGCCACGAAGGACTCGGTTCCATGGAAATCCTTTCCTCCCATAGCTTTAAAATCTTTACATATCTTAGCAAAAGTGTTTCCCCGAGGAGGAGGTGGAGGAAAAGGTGCCGCTGCAGCTGGATGATTTCCGGCAGCTGGGGGAGGAGGAACGGTAGGACCTGGCTGAGTGGCTCTTGCTTCTAAGAACTGTCTAAACCAACCAGGTATTGGCACCCCTTCTGGCAAGTTAAGTTCTTTGGACATGCTGAAACAAAAAGGATAGATTCAAAACGAAGGATAAGAGATAGTACCTATGGCTTTGGGGAGTGGACTTTGCCTTTTAAAATAAAATAATATTTTTATCTTTTTTTTTTTAAATGCTTCTTTAAATTTCCTTTTTGAAAATAAATTTTCAAAACTTTTTATCTTATCTGGTAAACCTATGCTCTGATACCAAGTGAAACACCCCACCTCCGTTAGGGTCACTTTCAAAGGGAATGCCCTAATTTTGGTGGAGGTTTATAAGTATAAGTCACAGATATACAAGACAGATATAAGAACACATATTTGTAAACAGAGGAAAAACAACAACTCTTATTTCATAAAAGCAAATACGTGCTACAACAACATCACCATAATTGTCTTACATCTTTTCCAAAAACATAACATAACACTTCCATAATCTGTCTTGATTACATTATTTAAAGAAGCATAAATAAAACATAGATAAACTGCAAAAGCCCCATAGTGGTTGTCCAAAGCCATAGTTCAAAACGAAAAAGTCCAAGCAATACATTTCTCCTCTTCAAGCTGGATGTTAAGGCTGGTCAAGCTGCAGTGTTCCCTCCCTGAGGACCTGGGGGGGGGGGAACGGAAGGAAAGAAGACGAAAGAAAAGTAGAGTCGGACATAAAGCCTGAGTAAGTCTAGGACTATTCTGTCTATGAATAAAGAACTGTGTATGATAAGTATAAACACGAAGTGGGAAAGCACTATAAACTTGGTTAAGTTGTCTAGGGTCGAATATACTATCGTACCCCATGTTAATCTCTGAACCCATATAAACTAGTTTCCAACTGGCACCCCATAATCAGGGTGAAGTGATCCATTCTATGATGATCGGCTCCTACTCGCATAGTTACATGTGTCTTACGGCCCCCGATGTTGTAGTTACCTATGCTGGTCCCACCATGGGGTGTATCAAGCCCCATGGTGGCGGCCCGACACAATCCTAGAATGCACAGGTATGCTACTGGTGTCCAGTGCCTTATTTTTCTGCGCCGGGGTGTGTGCACGCCCGCACCCCGTTAGAACCTACACTGCTACACCACCGCCGTCGATTTGACCTCTTACAATCAGCCCAGTAATCGTGCCCCACCCTGCCTAGTTTCAGGGTATCATGATACACCTTCTAGGGTTACTGCTGAAAAGGGTCCCTCGTTACTAGGTTTTCTATCTCTAGCCAACATGCTAAGTTGGTTAAGTGTTTTCTAACCTAACCCCCACCAGTCCGTTTAGTTTAGCATGTTCCATTTTGATTAAGTCTTTGGTTCGCTTAATCCTAACAATCCTGACTCAGCCTTAATTGTCTTATTAAAGCCTTGACCTCTCACATTAGACAGGTATTGTTGTGGCTGCCTGTTGCCGGTTGGTTCCGGGCAGTCTTACGCCACAACTCAGTCTAATCTCGGGTCCTTATTGGGCTCCATGTTTAACCTCCCACATTGGATAGGTATTGTTGTGACTACTGGACAGCCGGGCGGTTCCGGGCAGGTTTACATCACAACTCAATCCAACCTCGGGTTAAACACATCGTATGTTCTACATTTACATATTTTGTCTTTCTTCTTTATTTTCTTATATGTAAATATTTGCGGCCCATTATTAAGTTAGTGGTGTAAAGGTTACACCAATCATGGGCCCAACCCATACTTGAATTTGGGCCCTTCTACTTTATATTTTCATTTATTAATTAATTTGGCCCAACGCTATTTTCCCCCGTTTAATACGTTCGTTTATCATAATATATGTTGGGCTTAGGCTTTTAAGCCCAACTTAGCCATGAGAAAAAGGGGAGGCTTAAAGCGTGATTACATACACAAAAAGGGGAATGTGAACGCATGAACTTGCAACATAACGTTGGACCTACAAAACAGAAACTGGTGTACTTGCATAGTAGCATAAGTGACATGAATCAAAGCATGTAAACTTGTAGTTAAGTTAAGAATCTAAATTGGATATCATTATTGACACATAGTCTTAACTACAACATAAACCTATATTTTTTATTTAGGCATAATGTCAAACATAAGCAAATCATGTTCATAAGATTACTACATGTTTACAAAGGTGCTTACTTTTGTTACTAACACAAAAGTATAGTTCAACTTAATCATGATTATAAATCTATTCACATAACCATGGCATAAATATTTCTAGCATGAAATCATGATTTTTACTTTAGTCATGCAAACTTGCAAATGGGATTTTGAATCTAACCTAGCTATGTACCACATATGTCATCATATAATTCTTGTTAACAATATAGACCTAACATGGATTTCAATTATGCAAAATATCAATCATAGCCTAGTCATATTCATAAGTTTGCAAATAAGTTTTCTAGTACAAAAGCATGGCTTAATACATAGATCATGGTGCCAAAATTTCAACATAGTTTCATATGAACTATAATAACCCAAATTTGTTCCAATTACGCACAAAATGATTTTTGTACAAAAATATACATTATGATGGCATAGTAGCAAAACCTCAAACTTGCATGAATTCAATTAAACAACTATATACATGTAGCTTCAACATGAATTACATATTTTGAGAATATCCAAACGTATACTTGCATAAAACTACCGCAAACATGTAGTTTTTATAATGAATAACATACTTTGCGAATATCCAATCGCTATACAATATTCCAAATCGATAAGAATCATAGTAACGCACAAATATGAATTATTTATCACCACAATCAAGTATACAAACCAACACAGTTATTTGTTCATACCAAAATAATACTCTACTTACAATTGTGTGACGAATTCTCCAATTTAGGAATTTGGAGATGCGATTCCTTGTTGATTTGATTTGATTAAGTTGCTTTATGCTTTAGAATTTGCCTCCTAATCCTCTCTCCAATTGGTGGCTACTCTTAGTCGTTCCTCAGCAACATGATGGCCTTGTTCTTATTTTTGAATGAATAGATTAGGTTGAGTCTAGGGTCATTTTTATAGGGGTTATGAACTGATTAGGACCATCGATGTTGCTTGGATTGATCGTAGCCATTCATTCGAAAGAGAGACCAATTAGAGCCTGCCACCTAGCCCTAATGACAAAGCAGACTTCTGAAAATCGACCAACATAGAATAGGCCAGCCAGGTTGGGCTGGGTTCGACCTGGCTCTGGACCAGGTCGACAGCCCTGTCGACAGCCCTGTCG
This sequence comes from Allium sativum, assembly GCA_030737875.1. Taxonomy (NCBI): domain Eukaryota; kingdom Viridiplantae; phylum Streptophyta; class Magnoliopsida; order Asparagales; family Amaryllidaceae; genus Allium; species Allium sativum. Next base: position 467,894,224 of record CM060913.1, on the reverse strand, counting down.
ACCTGGCTAGACCAGGTCGACAGCCCAGTCGACCTGGGTGCATTAGGCGGGAGTTTTCCCGCCCTGGCCAATTGGGCCCGATTTTGGAATTTAAACTTGTTTTTCTGAGCTGTTTTATTCTGTTCGAATTTTAAACTTAATTCAGAAACTTCCGAAGGCCATATCTTCTTCATACGGACTCCGTTTTTCGAAAACTCGGACTCTATTTCGCGTATTTTTCCGAGACGAACGCAATGACGTATCCCGTTTCCCTTAGTTCTTTGATTTGAAATTAATTATACTTTAATTTGTGAATTTCACAGTCATAGAATTCGCGGGGTGTTACAACCTGTCTGGGCGGGAGTTTTCCCGCCCAGTCTGTTTTGGCTGAATTTGAATTCTAAATTCAAATTTGAACTGTTTTTGAACTTGTAATTTTCTGATAACTTTGACGGGCCATAACTTGGTCATACGGACTCCGATTTTCGAAAACTCGGACTCTATTTCGCGTATTTTTCCGTGACGAACGCAATGGCACAGCCCGTTTCCCTTGATTCAGATTTTACAGTTTAATTCTGCCTTGATTTATGTTATAACATGTTATTCAAAAATACGGGTTGTTACACTGGTGGAGTATATCTTTCTAGTGGAAGAGAAAAATTGGGATTTCGTCATGTAGATTTCGATTTATGTCCAAATCAAATATTCAGAAAAACAGCAGTATATTCGTTCGTGGCCATAATGGTTATTTAAAAATATTTGAATATCGGTTTTGAATTTAGACATGGTTCTTTTGAGACATAGTGGTAATTTAATTTTTAGAATTTTATTGTTATTTTTAATTAATTAAATAAGCAACTTTTTTATTTGGAGTATTTTGCACCCCGAATCAGCATTTTTGTGTTTTCACAGGATGAGTTAAACTACCGATATTATTATATTTTTGGGATCGTGGGACGGTGTTGATCACAATGGTATTTTTATTTCAGTCTGTAGCGTTTCTATATGGATACAATTGTATTGAGCGGGACATGTTAAATAACTTAAAACAAATATCGTAAGTCATTTCTAAGGCCAAAGATAGGCCACGTTCTCCTCTTTCAACCGCACAAAACCCTTGGTCCTCAAACAATTTTCGCGGCCTTCAACAAACCACATCTCTTTACTTAGCAGAGAAGGATCCAACACTAAAGGGTCCTATACTATAAATATACAGACGCTCCCGTATGTTTTTCTTTTTCCAAAACTGAAGGCCAAACTACTTTGTACAAATCAATACAAAAGGGGGTCATGGCAGTTTGTGAAGGTGGAGAAGTAAAGTTTCAAGTGGCCGAGCTTCAAACTTGTGGGAAGGAGAGACTGCACTTGAATGTGAGGACTGGGAGGCGGGCGAGTTCATGAAGATGGTGCCCGGAAGGACACTTGAGTGGCGTAGAACGGTACAGCATGAAAGAGTGTGGTAGCAGGTGAATACGGGAAGTGTGAAGAGGAGCGAATTCAACTAGGGGACGTTGGGGTTAAAAGGGCCTGGGCTTGCATTTGAGAAGGGAAGTGATGCTTGGACTGGTGCAAACATGTGCAAGGGGGGGTTTCATTTGATACGTGAGCGAAGGGAGGTGGGTTTCACGGGTGAGTTGGTTGCGCTACTGAGGGTGTCCAGTTTTGGTGAGGACAAGTATATGGTTCGGCACCAGTAGTGGGGGAACGATGGAGAGCTGCTGATGGTGGTTGAGTCTCACGTTATGAAGAGGGGACGTATGGTGTATGGGATAAGAAATGATATGAAGGTGGTAGAAAAAAGACTACTACTGTTCACGTAAGTATTGGTTCATGTGGGTCTGTAAGTTTGAGAAAAAAATGGAGGAATTATATATGCGGGAAACCGGACTTACATGTTCGAAGAAGAAGAGCTTATTTGGGTCGGGTGCGCAAGGCCTTTGGGCCAACGTAAAAAGGGATGAGCCAAAACCATTATAATTTAAGTTTTTACTTAATTTAAAATATGTGTTTTAACGTGTAAATTAAATATCTCTCGCATACGTGGTCATAATTTCGAACGGTCAGATCCGTCGGGATCGTATGGACGGTGGCTACGCCATAGAATCGACTGGAAGTGAATTGGGGCTCGTTACAATTTATAACAAAATAAATTGTCCGTCTGAATCAAGCGATGGTTATCGTTATTAACGATGATCGTCCAATGTGAGTAAAACTCACCAACTCTGAACAATTATATTTTTACAACATATTGTTAGAACCGTTAATCATCTGTTGATTGTTATGTGTTAACTGTTTGGTTGAATTGCTTGTATATTGGTTGAAATTATAGATAACGATATATATATATATATATATATATATATCGTTAATCAAATAGTGATTCTGTTTAACAAAATATTTCATATTGAAATGAAATCGATGTTAATTATGTTGTTTAGCATCTGTGGTGCAGGGAAACAGGTTGGAGGAATCCGACTGGATTCCTCAACATTTATTTTACTGTTTTTCATATATTTTGATATATGATGTGATACATAATCTGTTATGGATTTTGTGTGTTAGAATGATGTTGATCATTGTTATTCGATATTTTTAATATCATAAGAAACCCTGGGATGTAAAAAGAAATATTTCAATGTATATTGAAATAAAGGAATCTTATAAAATCAACCGATTTTATAAAAGGAAATATTTTGACAATAAATAGAAAAAAGGGGATATTTATTTAGAAAGTAAATAGAATTAATAAAGGAATATTTATTTAGGAAATAAATAAAATAAAGGGGATATTTATTTAGAAAGTAAATAGAATTAATAAAGGAATATTTATTTAGGAAATAAATAGAATAAAGGGGATATTTATTTAGAATAGAATTAATAAAGGAATATTTATTTAGGAAATAAATAGAATAAAGGGGATATTTATTTAGAAAGTTAATAGAATTAATAAAGGAATATTTATTTAGGAAATAAATAGAATAAAGGGGATATTTATTTAGAAAGTAAATAGAATTAATAAAGGAATATTTATTTAGGAAATAAATCGAATAAAGGGATATTTATTTAGAAAGTAAATAGAATTATAAAAGGAATTTTTATTGAGAAAATAAACATGATTTATAAAAAAGAAGTTGACAAGATATAAAAGAGTTAATCGAATATGGTTGGTCGAATAGAGTTATTCAAACATAGTTATTCAGGATAAGTTGCCATTTTGCACGACTGCTATAGTAATTCCCAGGGCTGCAGATAGTCTACGGCGGTCGGATGTTTCCTGAGGGAATCAGACGTAACCATTGTGATCGTTGCGATCTAGAGTTAAGCGAATGGAGTTAAATCGAATATTAGTTATTCGAATAAGAGTTAAGTAACTAGAGTAAATTGAATATTAGTTAATCGAATAAGAGTTAAGAAAATAGAGTTATTCAATCAGAGTTAATCGAAATAGAGTTAAACAAGATTAGAAACTGACTAGAGATTAGTTAAGTTGAATAGTTTTCTGAGTATCGATCTGATGTTGGTTTCGGCCTTCGCGGTTTATACTTAGAGAATTATTCTCTTACTAGTTTACGGTTAGGGACTAATAGTAATGGAATGGTAGTGATGCGTGAATAAGCTATGGAAATGTTTCCAATGTTAATAACATATATTTTCTAAATGTAGAAAATAAGGCAATATGAATATATATATATATATAGCTGATGATTGATCGATATAATTTCCATTTGGAAATAAGATCATTGTGTGTACACGGACATGTTTTTATTTGATAGTTAAATCACCGACTATCGAAGTTTTGACAATTTTAACGATGTTAATATGGAGAGACCGGTTGGATTATTATCCAAAGAACCACTCTGTGTTGGCATAAGCGTTGCGAATCATATATGCCAAAGATAATTGAAGACGGAGTAAAGTGCAAGGGCTGTTGTATAAATCTTAGATAACAGTGACTAAGATGGATATACTGAATAGCGCCTTCGGTTTGTCCAGTCCCAAGGCGACCTGTATGGAAGAATGTCTGACAAAGTATATTTAAAAGATCGCCTAAGTTGATCTCTTCAAACGTGCTTACGTTTGGTAGCGGAGTAATTCGTTTCTCTTAGCTGTATACCCGTTGTATTTTTGGGGAAATCAGTTTGTGATTTGGCGGGTATGACGATGTGACATTCAAAGTGAATAAATGTGTGATCTGTCAGAGATAAGTGTAGCTTCTAGCCTTCCAATCGGGAAGTGACAAAAATCGGGCAGGCAGCATGGCTATGTAGGTCGCACCTATTAGGGTGTATAGTCACCTGATCTAGAGTTTCAATTACTTCTAAAAATCTATTGTCGATGCTGTCCCATTCGGGAAACGATTGCTGATCCCAACCGTTGGTGATATACATTCGATACACTCAAGCGAAATGAGTGGTCGGTCATGTGTGGCCGGGTTGCAAGATGTTCTTGTTGAACCCAATGTATTCCTATCTAGAGGTACACTAGCGAAAGGTGGTTCCATACCTTGTCATAGTTGGAAATCCATTACCCAATACGTGCTTGCGGTTTTGATTGTTACTATATATGTAGAACGTGAGATGAAAGTGTTTCTGCTAGATGATTATTATATTGTGGTTGATAGACACTATTATAATATCAATGAGTTTTGATATAAAGATTATTTTTGATTCTCATAAGGGAAAACCCGTTCCGTTATACGGCGTGGTCTTATGAGATATCGTTTAATGGCTCAAACTGTTTTAAATTGTTTTACTCACACCAGTCCCATGACTGACCTGGAGTTTATTTTGTTTTGTTTTACCTAAACTCTTGGGTGCCCAATTTTGTACGGGCAGTCAAGTAGTCGGGATTTACGGATACTTGAAGAGCTGGAGTAGGAGGCTTCATGATCATATAGCTATTGTTTATTTCCGCTGTGTTGTAAGTGTTGTACTTTGATAATGATGTATATTCATGTACAGATTTATTTTTCAAAGTTATGTTATATATATTATATGTTAATCGTTCCGCTGTGAGGTTCGTGTTACTCCGATGTTGTCTTCTTCTTCTTCTATTCTAAGTTTCTATCTTATCTATCCTCACCCTCTAATTTCTTTCATTAACTTTCCGGTTATTTTCTATCCTTGGATGTTCGATATGTGTTGTATATCGTATAACCAAGATCGCTTTTTTCTGGGTCATTACAGTTGGTATCAGAGCATAAGGTTAAGTATTACCTTGGCTCTATGGCGTGACTCAGTAGAGATGGGGTTAGTAATAACCTAGATTGAGTTGAGTGTATATATACGAGTGAACGTATTTGTTGTTCGATATAAAAGTTCGTTTTATATTGTGGAGATTTATTGGTCGAGTAGTTTATGAATTCTTGTCGATACAGTAATGCAAACTAAGTTGATAGGGGTTTCTAAACACTTGAATACGATGAACCGACATGATATGTTTTGAAAAGAGGGTAAACGAAATAATTTTGCCCGAATTATATTTTGGTATAAAGGAATTACTAATATTTGAAATATTAGTACATTGGATATGCTGGTTGTTATTGTAATCGATAAGATTATTAAAGTGACATGGTTATGTAAATAACCAATTATGATTCGTATAAGTGTTATGAATTGAATTAAATCTGAATTTAAACCAGAAATTGAATTAAAACTCTGGAAAATTGGATAAGTGTTTGTAAATGGATTTGGATTAAAAATAAGGAAAATTTAATATCTTGGGAGATTTTAAATTGTTTTACAAGCAGTGTGAATTATATTTTGAAATGAATTTCAAATGATTTTATAGTATTGAACTCACTTCGATCGCTGGAAAATAGATTCTAATGATGACAACTGTATCATTAGTATTCATTTTCGAGTTGTAAGTGACGAATTACTACCAGAGATATTGTTTTGAATTTGTTTTGGGAAAAACATGTTGTGTTGAATTTCAAAAAGGAAAATTTGATTTTTGAAAAGAGTAAACAGTTTAAAAACTCCCAGGAAAGACTGTTTGAATTAAAAACAAATTTAACAGAATTTTGTGAAAGCAAATTGGAATTAAAAATATAGCCAGTTAATGGGTAACTGAGTTGGATTAGAATGATATCAAGTAAGTTGGATAGACGAGTTAAGAATTTAAAAATCGAAAATGGAACTTTGATTTGAAATTGAATTCGACTTAGGTATAAGCGAATGGTTGGATTTGTGGATAAAAACAGATTGGGATTTGATTGGGATGACCCTTGTATCTGCTGAATTGATAACAGGTGGAAAGGATATAAGGATATGCCGACAAAAGGTACAAGTTTATATTTCTATTGGATATAAGATTTATGAGCCAAATTGGCAAGCCGCTTGGCTGTTTGATTTTCTTTTGGGTTGGAAATAGCCCAGAGTGGCGAGTTGGAGTTTGACCTATTGACCAGTACAAAGGAGGTGCTGGCGAAATTTTTCGTAAAGTTAAGGTGTTAGAAAATTTTTAGGATTTTTGAAAATTTTCGTTGATAAGGATTAATTAATATTTTAATTAAAATTAAATTGGTTCAGTTGAGATTGAAGTTAAGAAGTGAACAAATAAGTTCTAACCAGTTAATAAGGTTTGTTTTCTATCTTAGCAATTTCGAGGACGAAATTATTTTAAGTGGGGAAGAATGTAATGACCCGCATTTTTCGGTTGAATAATTAATTAATTTAATTATTTAAAATAATGGTTGGGTAATTTAAATGTTTGTTTAATTAAATAATATTGAATATTTAATTAAAATAGTAATTAAATAATATATTTGATTCAGAAATAATCAGAATTAGTGGAATTCACAATATTGTGTGAACTGGACAATTCAAAGTATATAATTCAGTTTAGAGTTGAATTATAATAACGAATATATTATTTGAACAACAGTTTGTACGTATAATTATAATTTAATTATAATCGAGCTCGAAATGGTGCGGAAGTTCGCGATTTGGCGATTTGAACTTCAACTGAATGTACAGGGTTCGTTTTTAACCGGATTTCTGTGAAACAAGAAACATGTGGAGCTGGTGGAGTATATCTTTCTAGTGGAAGAGAAAAATTGGGATTTCGTCGTGTAGATTTCGATTAATGTCCAAATCAAATATTCAGAAAAACAACGGTATATTCGTTCGTGGCCATAACGGTTATTTAAAAATATTTGAATATCAGGTTTGAATTTAGACAAGGTTCTTTTGAGACATAGTGGTAATTTAATTTTTAGAATTTTATTGTAATTTTTAATTAATTAAATAAGCAAATTTTGATTTGGAGTATTTTGCACCCCAAATCAGCATTTTTGGGTTTTCACGGGATGAGTTAAACTACCGATATTATTATATTTTTGGGATCGTGGGACGGTGTTGATCACAACGGTATTTTTATTTCAGTCTATAGCGTTTCTATATGGATACAATTTTATTGAGCGGGACATGTTAAATAACTTAAAACAAATATCGTAAGTTATTTCTAAGGCCAAAGATAGGCCGCATCCTCCTCTTTCAGCCGCACAAAACCCTTGGTCCTCAAACAATTTGCGTGGCCTTCAACAAACCACATCTCTTTACTTGGCGGAGAAGAATCCAACACTAAAGGCTCCTATAATATAAATATATAGACGCTCTAGTATGTTTCTCTTTTGCCAAAACTGAAGGCTAAACTACTCTGTACAAATCAATACAAAAGGGGGTCACGATAATTTGTGAAGGTGGAGAAGTAAAGTTTCAAGTAGCCGAGCTTCAAACTTGGGGGAAGGAAAGACTGCACTTGAATGTGAGGACTGGGAGGCGGGCGAGTTCATGAAGATGGTGCCTGGAAGGACACTTGAGTGGCGAGGAACGGTACAACATGAAAGAGTGTGGTAGCAGGTGAATACGAGAAGTGTGAAGAGGAGCGAATTCAACTAAGGGACGTTGGGGTTAAAAGGGTCTGGTCTTGCGTTTTAGAAGGGAAGTGATGCTTGGACTGGTGCAAACGTGTGCAAGGGGGGAGTTTCATTTGATACGTGAGTGAAGTGAGGTGGGTTTCACGGGTGAGTTGGTCGCGCTACTGAGGGTGTCCAGTTTTGGTGAGGACAAGTATATGGTTCGGCACCAGTAGTGGGGGAACGATGGAGAGCTCTTGATGGTGGTTGAGTCTCACGTTATGAAGAAGGGACGTATGGTGTATGGGATAAGAAATGATATAAAGGTGGTAGAAGAAAGACTACTACTGTTCACGTAGGTATTGGTCCATGTGGGTCTGTAAGTTTGAGAAAAAAAAATGGAGGAATTATATATGCGGGAAACCAGACTTACATGTTTGAAGAAGAAGAGCTTGTTTGTGTCGGGTGCGCAAGGTCTTTGGGCCAACGTAAAAAGGGGTGAGCCCAAACAATTATAATTTAAGTTTTTATTTAATTTAAAATTTGTGTTTTAACGTGTAAATTAAATATCTCTCGCATACATGGTCAGAATTTCGAACGGTCAGATCCGTCGGGATCGTAAGGACGGTGGCCACGCCAGAACCGATTGGAAGTGAATTGGGGCTCGTTACAATTTATAGGAAAATAAATTGTCCGTATGAATCAAGGGATGGTTATCGTTATTAACGATGATCGTCCAATGTGAGTAAAAATCACCAACTCTGAATAGTTATATTTTCACAACATATTGTTAGAACTGTTAATCATCTGTTGATTGCTGTGTGTTAACTGTTTGGTTGAATTGCTTGTGTATTGTTTAAAGTTTTAGAAGATGATATATATATATATATATATATTGTTAATCAAATAGTGATTCTGTTTAACAGAATATTTCATATTGAAATGAAATCGATGTTAATTATGTTGTTTAACATCTGTGATGCAGGGAAACAGGTTGGAGGAATCCGACTGGATTCCTCAACATTTATTTTACTGTTTTTCATATATTTTGATATATGATGTGATACATAATATGTTATGGATTTTATGTGTTAGTATGATGTTGATCATTGTTATTCGATATTTTTAATATCATAAGAAACCCTGGGATGTAAATAGAAATATTTCAATGTATATTGAAATAAAGGAATCTTATAAAATCAACTGATTTTATAAAAGGAAATATTTTGACAATAAATAGAATATAGGGGATATTTATTTAGAAAGTAAATAAAATTAATAAAGGAATATTTATTTAGGAAATAAATAGAATAAAGGGGATATTTATTTAGAAAGTAAATAGAATTAATAAAGGAATATTTATTTAGGAAATAAATAGAATAAAGGGGATATATTTTTAGAAAGTAAATAGAATTAATAAAGGAATATTTATTTAGGAAATAAATAGAATAAAGTGGATATTTATTTTGAAAGTAAATAGAATTAATAAAGGAATATTTATTTAGGAAATAAATAGAATAAAGGGGATATTTATTTAGAAAGTAAAAAGAATTAATAAAGGAATAATTATTTTGGAAATAAATAGAATAAAGGAATATTTATTTAGAAACTAAATAGAATTATAAAAGGAACTTTTATTGAGAAAATAAATAGGATTTATAAAATGGAAGTTGACAAGATATAAAAGAGTTAATCGAATTTAGTTAAATCGAATATGGTTAGTCGAATAGAGTTAGTCAAGCATAGTTATTCTGGATAAGTTGCCATTTTGCACGACTGCTAGCGTAATTCGCAGGGCTGCAAGTAGCCTACGTCGGTCGGATGTTTCCTGAGGGAATCAGGCGTAACCTTTGTGATCGCTGCGATCTTTAGTTAAGAGAATGGAGTTAAATCGAGTATTAGTTATTCGAATAAGAGTTAATTAACTAGAGTAAATCGAATATTAGTTAATCGAATAAGAGTTAAGCAAACAGAGTTATTCAATTAGAGTTAATCGAAATAGAGTTAAACAAGATTAGAAACTGACTAGAGATTAGTTAAGTTGAATAGTTTTCTGAGTATCGATCTGATGTTTGTTTCGGCCTTCGGGATTTATACTTAGAGAATTGTTCTCTTACTAGTTTACGGTTAGGGACTAATAGTTGTGGAATGGTAGTGATGCGTGAATAAGCTATGGAAATGTTTCCAATGTTAATAACGTATATTTTCTAAATGTAGAAAATAAGGCTATAGGAATATATACATATATATATATATGTATATATATATATATATGGTTGATGATTGATCGATATAATTTCCGTTTGGAAATAAGATCATTGTGTGTACACGGACATGTTTTCATTTGATAGTTAAATCACCGACTATCGAAGTTTTGACCATTTTAACGTTGTTAATATGGGAAGATCGGTTGGATTATTATCCAAAGAACCACTATGTATTGGCATAAGCATTGCGAATCATATATGCCAAAGATAATTGAAGACGGAGTAAAGTGCAAGGGCTGTTGTATAAATCTTAGATAACAGTGCCTAAGATGGATATACTGAATAGCGCCTTCAGTTTGTCCAGTCCCAGGACGACCTGTATGGAAGAATGTCTGACATAGTATATTTAATAGATCGCATAAGTTGATCTCTTCAAACGTACTTAGGTTTGGTGGTAGAGGAATTCGTTTCTCTTTGCTGTATACCCGTTGTATTTTTGGGGAAATCAATTTGTGATTTGGCGGGTATGATGATGTGACATACAAAGTGAATAAACGCGTGATCTGTCAGAGATAAGCATAGCTTTTTGCCTCACAACCGGGAAATGACAAAAATCAGGCAGGTAGCATGGCTATGTAGGTCGCACCTATTAGGGTGTATAGTCACATGATCTAGAGTTTCAATTACTTCTAAAAATATATTGTTGATGTTGTCCCATTCGGGAAACGGTTGCTGATCCCAACCGTTGGTGATATACATTCGATACACTCAAGCGAAATGAGTGGTCGGTCATGTGTGGCCGGGTTGCATGATGTACTTGTTGAACCCAGTGTATTCCTCTCTAGAGGTACACTAGCGAAAGGTGGTTCCATACCTTGTCATAGTTGGAAATCCATTACCCAATACGTGCTTGCGGTTTTGATTGTTACTATATATGTAGAACGTGAGATGAAAGCGTTTCTGCTAGATGATTATTATATTGTGGTTGATAGACACTATTATAATATCAATGAGTTTTGATATAAAGATTATTTTTGATTCTTAAAATAGAAAAACCCGTTCTGTTATACGGCGTGGTCTTATGAGATATCGTTTAATGGCTTAAACTGTTTTACTCACACCACTCCCATGACTGATCCAGAGTTTATTTTGTTTTGTTTTCCCTAAACTCTTGGGTGCCCAATTTTGTACGGGCAGTCAAGTAGTCGGGATTTACAGATATTTGAAGAGCTGGAGCAGGAGGCTTCAGGATTATATAGCTATTGTTTATTTCCGATGTGTTGTAAGTGCTGTACTTTGATAATGATGTATATTCAAGTACAGATTTATATTTCAAAGTTATGTTATATATATATAAATTATATGCTATTCATTCCGCTGTGGGGTTCGTGTTACTCCGATGTTGTCTTCTTCTTCTATTCTAAGTTTCTATCTTATCTATCCTCACCCTCTAATTTCTTTCATTAACTTTCCGGTTATTTTCAATCCTTGGATGTTCGATGTGTGTTGTATATCGTATAACCAAGATCGCTTTTTTCGGGTCGTTACATTCTCAAACGCCTACATATCATGGATAAATGAGCCGATCCTCCTATGGGGTTTGAGATTACTATGGGATCAGAAATTATATTAGTATTAAGGTGCAGACTATCTACTAAGGAATCGAATATAAATGAATGCGAAGCGCTAGAATCAAACAGGGTTCTAATAGGATAGTCCAAAAGGGAAATCAAACCATCAACCGTGACTAACCTACCTCGATCAGGTCCACTAGCCTCTAAACCATGTACTTGTCCAGAAGTTCCTGCCCCTTTTTCCTTGCTTGCTAGGGCATTGTTTGCTGAAGTGTCCCTTTTGTCCACAATTAAAGCAGCCTTTCTTCGTATTTCTGCAGTCCTTCACAAAATGACCCATAGCACTGCAACTATGACACTTGATATCCTTCTAGATTTGTGCCTTGCCAGGCTTTCCACCTTCTTTTTGTTGCTTTCCTTTTCTGGGCCACTATTTCTATTTCTCGCCCTTATCCTGTGTCTCTTCGGTCTTATTTTCTTTCCTCTCCTCCTTGCCATCTTCATGCATAAGAGCCATGTCAACTAGCCATTCAAACATTTCCCACATTGGTATATGAGACAAAGCAAGTCATTGGAGGGTTGATTCAACCATCTCGCAAACCTTTCTAGTTGATTAAACTTGTGCATGTACTCCTTAACAGGCATGTCCCCTTGTTTCAAAGCCAAGATTCTCTCCTTTTGTAATCCTTCTTCCACCTGAGATAAGAATTTAATCTCAAATCTCTTCTTGAAGTCATCTCAAGTAGCTATTGGTTTTCTGGCTTGCGTTACTTCCCACCAGTAGGAAGCTACATCCTTCAACTGCCATGCAACAACTATATCTTCCTTCGGTCGTCGATCTCAAAAGGGCCAAATACGTTCTCTATCTCTCGCAGCCAATTCTATGCTTCAATAAAGCTCTCGGCACCACATAATGGTTTTCCTCCAATAGCGCAGAAGTTTTTGCATAACTTAGAAACGTTATCTACTCGTGGAGGTGGAAAAATAGCTGCAGCTGGGGGTGGGGCATCTCCTTGACCTCCGGCACGTGCCGTAGCGTCAAGATACCTACGGAACCATGTCGGTAGTGGAATAACCTTGAGAAGATTGGGTGCCCCAGACATGCTGAAAAGAAAATAAAATGGGTTCAACTAGAGATCGAGAGAATATTGGATATGGATTGAGGCAATATGTTTTTCAAAAACAAATTTTTAATTAAAAATACTTTGATTTTGGAATTGATTTTTGGAAACTTTTATCTGATCTTGTATCCTTCATCTCTGATACCAAATGTGATACCCCACGTCCGTTAATGTAACTCATAAGAGAATGCATTAAGTTCCCTGAAGCGCAATAGGTAAACATTACAGAAATTTACAGAGCAGATATAAAATAAGCAATGGAAAATTTTCAAACTCATTATTAAAATAAAACGTAGTTCTCAAAACGAGTTACATCAACCACTTACAAAGTACTTTAAATCTGTCCTTCAACACAAAACAACATAATGCCATAAAAAAATCATATCTCTCATCATAAGACATGATGGAGTAAAGTCAAAAGGGTACATCTCAATAAATCCAAGTCCAAGCTGTTAGAGAAAGTCCTAGTCACTGTTGAGTTCTTCCACTCTAAGGACCTAGGGGGAAAGGAAGAAAGAAGAGAAACAGAAAGGGTCAGACATAAAGTCTGGCGAGTTCCAGTTATTTTCAATGTGCATAAAATTGAAATGCCAAGAAAGGTAAATAAGACTGGATGAGAAAGGTACAGTATCATATAGGGTAAACTAAACTTAAACAGAATAGCAGGATAAACAAGAATGACATGAATAAACTATGATCGAGTAACGCTTCACATTTATATCTTAAATTGGTATGTCTACACCAATACAAATATAAAAGGATTAGGTGTTTAACCTGATTACATAACAACATGATTAATATATAGCAGAATTAAACAGCAGGATTAGGCGTACCCTAATTACATAACCGTATTAGGTGTTACCATAATTACACAATAGCAGGATTAGGTGTACACTAATTCGTCTCCCTACTACGTAAATACCCTGTGTCAGCCCCGATAGTAGGGTGTATCCACTGTTTCAGATCTCGAAAATATTGCATGAAATCTCCTCCAATATCTCGTTTTAGGCTCCTCCCGAAACAATACAACAAATCTCACTATAAATCTCACTTTGAATATATCATTCGAGATATTGAAATATCGAACGATATAGCGACTGGGACGAGATACTGAGATATCACCCGAAATTTTTGTTTTTCTATTTTAAATTTAAACTTGTGCCAAAACCAAAAAAATAATTTAGAAAACTCAAATCTAGCCATGATAATCTCCTACCGTTTTATATTTTGCATATTGAATGAGCATATAATATATTTGAACATGCTCTACAATGCTTATGATTTTTGTATGTGTCATTTTTTTACTAGCATGCTACCTATGAAATTATGTACTTTATGTTCTACTTATGTTGAAGTGTTTTTTTGTTTTGGATCCTTTTTATATTCTTTGTCTAATAAAAATTCATGGATCGTAAGTTGTAAGCACTAACTTATTTGTATTTTTTATTTATTTTTATTTTAAGCATATTATGATTTATGAACATGAATGTTCTTTCATTAATTAAGAATAACGAGGTGATTTTGCAATTCAAATTTAAGTTACTTTTTTATAATGACATTCGTGAAAATTATTATGTAAGTATATCAATTTTTAATATATCATATACCCCGAGATTATTCGGATATGAGCTTTCAGTCCCGGGATGGAAATCCGAGACAAAACCCCTAGTTAGACTCATATTATCCGAGATCTCCCCGATACGAGATCAAGTCTCTAAAATCGCCCAGATGAAACACGACCGATATCTAAGATTTAAAACCTTGGGTGTATCACTCACTAACCCAGCAACTATATAACATAGAGCTATTTACTGGTGTTACAGCGTCTTATCTTCCCTAGTCGGACCCATGCATGCTCATGTCTCCGCTGAAATGCTCCCGTACCCACCCCCATGTGAATCCCTTACTATCCAGTTCAGTAAAGCATGCCCAGGCCCCTACCTAGTGTGAGGCCCCCTCTAACAAAATACCAATAGGAATACCGACTGATATGGATTCCAAACATCAGATTGACACATGTCATACCCCTTAAGCTTGTGCCCCCAAAACTAGGAATTAAGAGTCCCCAAAACCCGATACAACCGCAGAACGAGGGACCTCTTAGCTTATTAATACTCATACTTAACCTAGCAGGTTTAGGTTTATTAATAAGTGTGGTTGTAATTATTACATGTCATTATGTGTATACAACCCCTCCCCAAACCACCTTCCCAGATGTATACAATTCCTACAGTACTTCAGTTTATTAACCCACATCTATAACTTACCATGTTCTAACATGTAAATTTACTTACTGTCTGTATTAAGTCAAATCTAACATGTCCAGTATGTGCATATTAATCATCAACTAGGTTCCAACATGTACAGGTTTATGCATATTATTCATTTATTAGCAAGTATACACATTATCCCTTTTTATTAGTTTATAGAAAGCCTAAACGTATGTATGTTATTCCTTTTCCCAAATTATAGTAAACCAGTCCCTATTCAATAGCATGCCTAAATTCCTCTTTTTATATCTTTCACTATTGCCCCAATTATATGCACATTTTAATTGAATATAGCCCAGGCTTCCAAAGGCCTAGGCTTGGGGTAAAATAAAAAGGGAAAACAGAGGAAGGAGAATAGAATCAAATCACGTAGGCAAGACTAGAAATAAACATAAAACGTAGAAACAGGGAAAAGGAAGATAGATACATAATACTTGTTAATTATCCAACAGTAAAGGCATATGTTTTACTATCACAACGGCGTAAGTTTAACATGCATGACATATGTTTTGCTATAACATAGGTGATTAACCGTGGACTGTATATCCCAACCCAATTTTATTTAACTATCATGTTTATAGGCTATGAAATCAAATTTGGAAATGACAGGGACTCACAGTTGGTCTTGGTGAAGAAGAGATAAATCTCTTATGTATATTTATAACTATGT
Organism: Allium sativum; assembly: GCA_030737875.1. Classification (NCBI taxonomy): domain Eukaryota; kingdom Viridiplantae; phylum Streptophyta; class Magnoliopsida; order Asparagales; family Amaryllidaceae; genus Allium; species Allium sativum. The sequence continues at coordinate 467,878,542 of CM060913.1, read as the reverse complement.
CATACACAGCGTCCAAACAAATCCTTTTAGTTGTATGTATGGAAGTCCTGAATGCTGTCTATGTGGATCTTGACTTCAACAACATTCCCCCATTTTTATTTTTATTTCAAAACAGATTCTTAGAGGCAAAAGTTATGAAGAAGTTGTGTGAATTTGAAATAGGAGAAGCCACCTATTTATAGATTCACTGCATCCACCTCACCCTTCATATTCTAGATTTTTAATCTAGTCCATACACTTAGCGTTGGGCCTGTAACGAACATGGTCAGATAAACAGTCTAGATTCACTGTAAGAATTTACCCATATCTTGTGTGGGTTGACCCACTCCCTTGGGTCGACCTATGGGTCGATCGGGCCGAGTGTGGGTCACCCCACAATGGTCCGGGTTCCCGCTTCTTTTCCCTCTCGCCTCGTTTTGACTTTTCTGAATTGTGTTTATACATACGACCCTTATATGTATACAAACTTCTAATACCCATAACTTCTTCATACGTTATCCTTTTTATGCAAAATTGGGGTCTATCTGAACCAGAATTCCTAGATGAACGCAATGGTAATGCCGGTTTCACTTAGTTCTGAATATTTAATCAAGTTATTCCTAATTTATCATCCTAATGTATGGTTATAGTGTATTAAATTTTGGGGTGTTACACCATGTATATGTGATGTTACCATCTGCATCGACATGCTTAATGGCACGCATAAGATTGAATATGTCCATATATGATATTGGACCCATCCCCTTAGCCTCCTGAATTTGATTACCACATATAATTATTACACATTCAAAATTATATAGCATATTGATTTTTTATAAGTCACATTTATAAAATATACCAACTCCTGCCGATAGTGCTAATATGATTTGGATCCTCCTCGATGCATGATTGGATTTTTATTCCTATTTGTAGAGTTTCTTTTTGACTCTGCCTATACATTAAAAATTTGATACATTACTTATCGAGTAAATATTTTTATATTTAAAAAAATAGTACACTTACCTTTGCCTTATCACTCTCCCCATACCTAAAAAATCCATCCCACACGGCTGCTCCCATCCAACTAGGTTTTCTCATGTTTTTCTACATTGTTGATATACAATCCTTATAGTTCTCTCATTTTCTGTATCCAATAGGTCCGACCCAGCTGCAAGTCATTTGTTTGCATATTGACCTCGACTTATATTTCATGTTAAACAAACAGTAGCAGTAAAATATGTAGAGTATATCAACGATTAAAAAAATTAAAATGGAAACATAGATATAAGAAATACTTATAAGGACATCCAGCCAAGTAACCTCCTTTATGTGAGGTGGGATCAGATCCCACTTTAGCTAACATGCCGACATCCGAGCCCTGTATGATGCTCTCGATGCATCTAAAATAACCTTCGAAGGTTGAAGATCAAAAACCCTATGTTAAATATGATATACATAAGTGTATAGTTAGTAAAAAAATTAACATGCTAGTTTATCTTTTACCCTATACTCGTAGGCACCAAGGAGACGACTGGTCGCTGTGAGGGTTACGATCCAGAGTCGCCACCTGAAGAAGTTCCCTCTCGATGGCATACCTGTCACATACAAATCATTTTAAAATATAACAATATCATCATATTCAAATTTATTTTATAGTTAACTTACACAAATGATATAAGTTGCTAAATAAATGACATAAAACAAAATGAAATTGTTTATACCTGTATTTGATTGGGTCTCATATTCCAAGGAGTAACATATTACATAGAAGTTTTAAGATAAATAAATAGGAAAAACTACGTATGACATAAATGATGTAAATAATGATCGTAATATTTAAAAATACCATAGAGTTACATATTTGCAAAATATACGTCGTGTACTCCATAGTTACATTACAACTAGAAAGATAATACTCATCATCTACATCAGTCATCATCATCTTCTGATCCAGAATTAGTCTCAGATTGTACAATATCTTCCTTCGCACTCCCGAAGCTTCTACCAAAACATTTAATTTATTGATCAGAGGTCCAAAATCTACATGAACGTCTTCAATTATTATTTCATTGTTCTAGTTGATATCTGCCTAATAGGCTCCTTTATTTGGAATATTCTTTCCATCAAACGTAAATCTGGCCTTTGTTTTAAAACCGTCAACCAATCTTCTTTATCTCTTTTTAGAGAAGGATAAGGAGCGTAATAAACTCGAAATGCTTGTTTGGCTAGTACAAAAGGATCATACTTGTAATAGTGCGATGTATGCTTTATTTCAATCAAATTATAATTCTTGTGCATACTAATCCCAGAACCTAGAACACTGATAAACCAATTGCATTTAAATGGTAACACCTCCTCCGCGGGTCGTGAGAAATATGTTAGTTGCATAATTTGTGTTAAAACGCCATAAAAATCATTTATTTGGTTTTCTAGATTGTCACTGAATTTAACATTGTTCGTTAATCTATCAGCACCATATTCTTTGGTGTGAAATTAATATCCATTAACAAAGTATATTGGATATGTCTTGACCACTCTTTTTGGTCCCATTGAGATGTTTCAAACCTTCATCAACAACACAATTTGTTGGTTCGTAAACATAATTTGTAGACCAAACAGATTTTTTTACTGAGATCTCTGTTTGGATGTTCATGTTCATAAACGTTGTATATATAAATAAAATATTACATTAGATTATACACACACAAGCATGTAGAATGAATAAAGCACTAATTGATATTTCAGATTATGTAACAAATGGTGCAACTTCAACACAATTTAGAAGAATATAAGTGTATGCAACATGAAGATCTTTATCATCTAGCCATACGTCTACACATTTCCCAGAAGATCGATTATGTTGTCTAAAAATAGACGACATGGTTTGAGATGATTCTTGTTTGTCTCCTTCATCATTTCGAGGAACACTTTCAAATAATATATTCACATGATCACTGAAATAATGAGAGGAAAAGAACAAAGCTTCTTCTTCGATGTAAGATTTACGTATCAAACCTTCGACTTGTACTTTTTGTCTCACTTTTTTCTTCAGATGATTCAGATATCTATGCACAATTAATTTAAATTATTTCATATTTTAAGTACAACTAAATTAATAGGTATAATGTTTATATGTACCTCTCAAATGGATACATCCATCCATATTGGATGGGACCACGAAGTCGTGCTTCAGTTGGGAAGTGAACGGGTAAATGCTTCATTACATTAAAAAAAAACCAGTGGAAATATTTTCTCTAAGTTTCAGAGAAATATAAGAATATCTACTTAAAGTTCACGTAAACGTTTGCACTTTTAAAGTCGTTGAACAAGGCTCTTTGTAAAACATACTAAGCTCCATTACCATCTTCCAAACTTTTAATGGCAGTAATTCTTTGAAATAACGAGAAATAAATGGCCCATCATAATATGATAGTCATGACTTTTCATTCTGTCCAATTTACCATTTTTGAAGTCAACATATCTACGAAGGTTTGATGAAATCCCATTAGAAAATCTTAACCCTTCAAACCATTTTAACACAACTTTAACTTGATTACTATCCAATTCATAACATGCTTTGGGTTTGTTTTTTTACTATCATTTGGTTTCATATGAAGCTCAGGATGTTTTCATAATTTTTCTATATCGCTTCTTGATTTCAGATCATCTGTAGTCTTCCCTTTGACATTCAAAATTGTGTTAAAGACATTAAATACATTTTTCTCATTGTGCATCACATCAATATCATGACGAAGCAGAAGATGTTTCCAATATGACAACTCCCAAAAATAGACTGTTTGCACCAATTGCGAACAATCAATTTGCCTTCAATTTTTGTTTAAACTCCAGTTTCATGTATCTTTGGATAATCTTTAACCAGTTCATATATGTCTTTGCTAGACTATATCGTTAGAGGTTGTCCAGTTTCTACTCTATTAGCTAAAATGTTTTTCTTGTCTACTCTAAAAGGATGATTTACATGCAGAAAACATCGTCGACAGTCAAACTATGAAATTTTCTTACCATGCGGTAAGGAAAACTCTCGTGTTTCTTCCATAAAATATGGACATGCTACATGACCAACAGTACTCCGTCCTGAAAGCATTACATAGGAAGGAAAATCACTGATAGTCCACAACAAAGAAGCAAACATACGAAAAAAAATTCTTCTTTGAAACATTGTATGTTTCTACTCTTTCATTCCACAATGTTCTTTATTCTTCAATTTGCAATTGTAGATAAACATCAATTCCTTATGTCGGGTCGTTGGGGCCAGGAACAACAGTAAGAAACATGTATTGCATTTTCACACACATCCATGGAGGTAATTTATAAGGTGTGATGATAATAGGCCATGATGAATATTTAGCAATAAATTTAGAAAATGGTGAAAACCATCCGTACATAATCCTAGTCTGACATTATGACTCTCCGCTGCAAAATTAGGATAAGTTTTATCGAATGCTTCCATGCTTCCCCATTGGTCGGATAGGAGAACATACCTTCTTGCTCCGATCTCATATATCATCTCATATGAGATATAGTTACAGAAGATGCATACAATCTTTGAAGCCTTGGAGTAATGGGTAAGTAATGCACATGTTTGTATGGAACTTCCTTTCCCTTCTGCTTTCTTGGTTTATATTTTTCATGGTTACATATTTTACAATTTCTAAGGTTTACATCATCTTTCCAAAACAACAAGCATCCTTTTAAACATGCATCTATTTTTTGATAAGGTAAAACAAATCCCGACATAAGTTTTTTATCTTCATAGTGATTTTCACATATTAAATTATTGGGCGACATGTGCCTTTTTGTGACTTGTACAATAGCTGTAAATCCAGCTTCAGTGATGTTGTATTTTGACTTCATCGCAATGTATTCTGCAATTACCGAAAGTTGAGTGCCACTTGTACAACCATCCCAAATAGGTTTCTTAGCATTATCTAATAAATCATAAATTTTCTTAGCTTCAATATTCAGTTGTTCAACATTTCCATCATCGTCGTCAATTACAGCCATATGAAACATTGATCGTGCTGCATCTTCGACCATATTTTCAATATGGGTCATACTAACATTTTCATTAATAGCACTTTCTACCCTAGTCTCTACAGAAGTATTTGCTACAACCTCTCCATGACTATCCTAAAAATAATGCTCAGGTACAAATCCGTTTGTGCATAAATGGACTTTCACAATATCGGGTAACAAATACTTCAAATATCTACACTTGCTACAAGGACAACGAATTTCAGGATCGCTTCCGTTATTAGTTAAAGCGAATTCAACAAAGACATTTACACCATTATAAAAATCTTATTTTATTGAACCTCTCTGTCCTCTTCTTTCGTACAAACAACTCCTCTGGTCAACAGAATAATCAATCATTTTTTCTATTTGAGAAATTTAGTCACAAGTTTAAAAATTAATATTTATTTTCAAGAATACAAATCCGAGAAAGGTTGTTTTTATGGTCGTACGACGCATGTACATATAATGGTTGAAAGCAAATAATAATTTCAAAAAGTTAAAAATAATTTCAAATATGGCACTTTTTTTAACATAACTTTTTTACATGGTCAGACATCTTACTTCCCATTATAATCATAGTAAAATTTTACATTTTGTATATTACTTTGTCTCGAACGATTCAAGAAAATTTCGGTAGCATTTTCCTTTTGTTTCTTGCATTGCACACAAATGCATTTACGCAGGAAACAAAAAGAAAAATTAAACCGGAATTTTGTGAATCGTTTGAAACGAAGTAGCATACAAAATGTAGATGCTTATTGCGTTTATAACTTGTCCAATACAAGGAAAAATCTAACAAATATTGTACCAAATGAATTTAAATGGTCTTTTTTTTAATTTGACAAAACAACTATTTTTATAATGATCATGTACAACAATCGTTGGATGGGGTCGAAAACAGTCTAGGGGATATTAGCCACTTAGATATGTGCATTTTACTATAAAAATGCAGTTCTACTACAACAAAAAATATTTCATTTTATCATATTTGTTTGATGTATCAATCAACTTAAAGCTAATTTACTACTATTGCCGTTTCAATAGACTCAATTAGAATTTAGACTTATGCTTTTTTTGTGGATAAGCCAAAATGTGCACAATGTGCTCTTCCTAGCTCGTGCATTCAGTTTTTCCTACATCAACGAACAAATATTCATATTTTATAAATATCCATATGCTTTAGTTTTTTTATCAAACATCCTACTAAATTCACTCGCTCACACCACCGTCACAACAAAAGTGTTGATGGGCAAAATTGTCGCACTCCAACACCCAATGTGTGTGAGTGAACAATTATCAGAATAAGCAGTAAATAATGTAAATGCGGGGAGACACGGCTTTTATAGTGGTTCGGCACTAACGCCTACATCCACTTTATAATATTCATTCATCATTTCTTTCATTGATTACAAAAGATATTACAATGTTTGTGTACAAAGTTGTATGTTGGATAAACGTTGACTAAATTGCTCTTCTTCATCCTTTAGACGAGTTGACTTGGTCAACTATAGGCAAGGTAGGCTTCAATGTCCAAGAGGTCTAGAGGCAGTGCAGCAAGGCTTGCTAGTGTTCAAGTGTTGAAGGAAAAACATGCATATCATGTTTTAGGTCTTTATCCCATCTCCCATGGCCATGGTGGAGGTGTTGGAAGCCACTAATGAGTTTCTAGAGCTCTTAAGGTCCAAAAATTCCAAGGGAGAAAGATCCAAATAAAGGCCAAGGCTTGGGGTATTTATAGGAAGGAGGTTAGGTGGGAGTAGGTGAGCAGCGGGACCGACAAGAGCCATTTTCGCACCCAAACAAGGTCATATGCAGGAAATTCGAGACCTCAGGCGCGGGCTCGAAATTTCGAACCCCTTGGAGGGGCTCGAAATTTCGACTCTCTTTAGGGGGTTCGAAATTTCGAACCACCTGGGGGGCTCGAAATTTCTACCCCTCATCAGCGGATTCGAATTTCGTACCCCACGAGGGGTACGAAATTTCGAACCCCATCGGGGGTGCGAAATTTGAGGAGGGAAAAGAGGCGATCTTCTTAGTGCTGGAATCTCGTTGTTTCAGTGCATCGAAGCTCCTGGATACGAAGTGAATGAATCCACGGTTTTGTTGGTCCGGAGTGAAGGAATTTGAGCTTCCGGCATGGAGAAAATCGGATGAATCGGGCGGTGCCCATAATTTCGACCTAACTGGTTAGATCGATCTCCGCCGGGACTGTGGGGCCCCGGACTCCCACCGGCGCTGCGCCCGGACCCGCTAGACGGCTCGCCTTCGGCTCGGAGTGCGGCTTGATTAAGAGTCCGTTGGGCCCGACAGGGGTCATTTAATAGAGGCTTTGGGTTTCAGTGTGTTTGCGACGCGTCTTCGACCTAACTACTTTGTGCTTTTTGACGCTTGAGCGCGTCGCTCACCAAATACCTGACATGTGACTGCTTTGACAAAAAAGCATGTCAACAAAAAGCAATGTTGTGTTACATTGACAAAGCAACCAAAGTATGCACAAATAACCAAATATTGCTGTAACGACCCGTACTTTTGCGGATAATAAATAATTTATTTAATTATTTAAATAAAGGTTTGGTAATTTAAAATGACCAAAATTAAATAATAAGGAATATTTAATTGATATAATAATTAAATAATATATTTAATTTCCAGAATAGTCGGAAATAGTAGAACTCACAATACGATGTGAATTGGATCATATATAAGCTTTAATTCAGTTTGGAATTTGATTTAGAATAACAAATATATTATTTAAACGAAGTCTGAACGTATAATTATATTGTAATTAAAATCGAGCTCCAAATGGCATGGCCGTTCGTAATTTGGCGATTCGAACTTTAAATGAATATACAGAATCCATTTTAAATCGGATTTCTGTGAAACAAGAAACGTTCGGAGCTGGTGAAGTATATTTTTATAGTGGAAGAGAAAACCGGGATTTCATTATGTAGATTTTGAGTTATGTCCAAATCAAGTTTTGGAAAAGTCGTTATGGAATTCCTTTATAAATTACAGCGATTTATTTATATTATAAAAGGATTTTTCAATATAAATTAAATATCGATTCAACTGGGATTTGAATATTGAGTTATAAATCCAATTAGAGTTATATGATATTTTGTGTGAATATATATGATAATATATACTTATTTATATTTAATATAATTGTTTTTAAATATATTTATATATTTAAATGGGTTACTTAGAGCTTTAAAAATAGCCAGTTTTGCAAATGACCTCCGTTTTCGAAGAAACTAATTTTGTTGGATCCGTAATATTAAATTATTGTTAGATTCGAAGTTTCGTGATTTTTGGAGTCAGTATGTGGTCGTACGGATTTTTAATGTGAAAAACAGTCGATATTTCGATGGTTAAAAATATGCTGTGTGAGCAAACAGAGTCGGAATTCGATGAAACCAGTTTTGTTGGATCCGTAATGTCGAACTATAGCCGCATGTCCATTTTCATGATTTTTGGATATTGTATGTGATTATAGAAATTTTTATTCACCAATACAAATAGCGGTTGCTTAAAACCAAATAAAATAATGAATATAAAATTATTTAAATTTCCTTATAAATACAATACCAATTTTTCTAACCCTAAGCCATTAACTTCTAGTCAACAGGAATTCTCCACCGCTATTAAACTTACAATTCGTAAGTTCTAAAATAGAGAAAAAACAAATGATAATACTTTTTGAGTTGCTGAGAAGTTTATCTTTATATTGGTGTGATTTTTGGAGGGTGCGACGCTCATTTTCTTCTACTGGAAAACGTACAATAGATTAGGGTTGAGTGATTCGAAGGGATGGTGCATCGATGTGGGTTTCGAGTGTGGTATTCATGTTTGGGGTAGAGATTGGCAAAGTTCTGGGTGGTGCGATGGTTTTTTTGAGGTTGCGGATATTACTGTGTACGGCTTCGAGCAAAGTCGTAACTTTGAGATATAGTGCGAGCTGAACCTCTTGGTGACTGTAGCGTGCGGCTTGAGGTGAGGAAGATAATGGTGTTAGCAGAATGGAGAACAGTGGTGTATAGAGGGAGAGTATGGAGTGTGAATTTATGGAAATGGTGGTCGAAGTTTTTCTGGAGCGCGTTTGAACCATCGGGGAAGAAGGCTTGTTGGACGTGGTCTGGAAATATTGGGTGGGCCGTAAGTCAAAATGTTTGGCCCAATAATTATTGTAAATGGTTAAGGTTTATTTTAATTTAGTAGTGTATTAAATTCAAGTGACAATAGCTTTGCCATACGATATCGAAATTCAGCGAAACAAGATCCGTTGGGATCATATAGACGGTGGCTACGCCATGGAACTGACTGGGAGTGAATTGGAGCTCGTTACAATTTATAGTGAAATAAATTGTCCGTATGAATCAAGCGATGATTATTGTTATTAACGATGATCGTCCAATGTGAGTAAAACTCACCAACTCTATTAGTTCATATTTTTATAACATATATTTAGAAGTGATAAATATTGAATGATTGATGTGTGTTGACTGCTTGGTTGAACTGCTAATTGATTGGTTGAAAATATCGATATAGTTATACAGATATATCATTAATCAAATATTGATTCTGTTTATCAGAATATTTCATATTGAAATGAAATTGATGTGAATTATATTGTGTAACATCTGTGGATGCAGGAAAACGGGTCGGAGGAATCCAACTGGATTCCTCAACATTTATTTTACTGTTTTTCATATATTTTGTTATATGATGATATGAAATCTGTTGTTTATTTTGTTTGTTTGATGATACCAAGCATTGTTATATGGTACGTAAAATACCATTAGGAATATTGGAATGTTAAAAAGGAAATTTTCAATGTTATATTTGTTGATGGCAAAAAATGTCGTAAACACCAAAGATTCCAATTACTAGGAATTATAAATATGGTCGCACAGACAAGAACATAAAACATAACATAAGCGGTAAATAACACAAGGGATTTATTGTGGTTCGGCCTCAGCGAGGGCCTACGTCCGCTTTGAAGAGTTGGTTGGAATTTTATTAATCACTTGGAAGAATTACAAGGTTTAGACTATCTCATGACATCTCATTACATTCATGTTCCATGATATATGATGTAATAATTATCATATATTGAATAATAAGGAAAAAGACAATTTTGTCCTTCTTCTTCCTCAAAGAGGAGATGCCATCAATGAAGCTTTATGGAGGTCTCCAAGCTCAAGAATTCCACCACTTTGAAGTGTGAGGCCATAGGGTATTTATAGGTAGTGGTTAGGTAGGAGTAGGTAGAAATGGGGACGATCTTCCAGATATTCGCACCTCCAGCCGTCGGGCCTTGGAAATTCGCACCTAGGCGAGGTGCGAAATTTCGCACCCGGCTGGGTGCGAAGCTGATTTTGACAAGAGGAGTCGTCGAGGCTGGTTGGCTCCGTCGGTGTGACATTGTGAAGGTGAAGGTGCGCGGTCCTTGTTGGCGAGATCTTTCTTCGGTCTTTGCTTCTGCACTTCCTGAGTTTCGCCCTTGGCCCTGGCTTCACGCGATGAGTTGAGTCGAGCATGTCTTGAGTTCTTTTGGTGACCGAACCAAAAGGCCGGTTAACATTTGCCCCCCAAAGTACGTCTTGTCTTGACGCCTTGTCTTGCCATGATGTGCTTTGGAATGAAAGTTGAGATGGTAGTTGGGGTTGCGGATTTATCCTGCAAGTTATTGGAGAAAATGTTAGTTAGCATGCACGCTCGTTAGGGAATCGTGAGCGAGCCACTGTTGGTTTGGTGTCGCACTCGCGTTGCTAAGTATCTGCATAGTGTTGTCGTTGCGCGTTTTAGGCGATTTGACACTTGCGGGGGAAGTGCGTATGCGGGCGCTTTGATGATTGAGCATTTGGTGAGTAGGAAAGTGGTCGTTGAGTTGTGATTAACTTGGTATCTAAGGCTTCAAAGATAAGTAGATGTAGCCGTATTTTGGTGTACGATCTCAAATTTCGATCTTGGAACGTTCATTTGAGGCATACCGATCCCCCGATTGTAGTTACTTCCTTTCTCCTCTTCTTCGGATAGAAAATCATCGTAAGGCATGAAGGATGCCAAACTACTTCTTTTGCATTTTGGATGTTCGAGGTGTTGTTAGGTTTTCGGGAGAAGGGAAGAGAGAGGTGGAAAGTAAGAGGGATTTCAGATTTGGTACCCAAGAACGTGGAGCGGCGGATCTTGGGAAACGGGATTAGGAATTTGGATAAAGGTTGCCAAGCATGTGTGAATACGGGATTGGGCTTTGTGTCCCAAATGCTTATTAAATCTTTTACGCTCTTCGGGAGTTCGAATCTTGGTTGAGGAGATGACAACTAAGCCGACGCACGGGAGCACGAGACATAACTTAGCACTCCCATGACTTTGTCGAGCCTTGTCTTCGATCATAAGTTTGTAAGCCTGATCCTTGTCATGACGCCATATGAGCAGGCAATGTTTAGTGATTTTTGGTCTCGCGACGCGGTCCTCAAGAAATGGACTTGCTTGGACTATCGGCTTCAAGGCTTATATAAGATATCGAAACATAGTCGAGCTGTTAGTCTTGGGATCTAATCAGTAACCTAACCACGATACGACTGCATCTTGACTTAGGTGTTGCATTGGCGGTTGGTGATGGCCATGGCATTAGTTATTGAAGCTAAAGGCTGCCACCATGTTTTGAAGTATCAGTTTTTGTGGAATCTGGGTACTGATGGAAGCCGAAAAGCCTCCATGGTCTGAACTTTGGCTCCGTATTTTTTCATTGCAAGGTGATGGAGCTCTAAACACGGTGACTCCGTAGGATGCTGTGAAGATGATGCCAGTGCAAAGACTTAAGGGGATCTGATCAGGTCTTGAGATTGCCAGGCCAGTGCGACAATCCGTAGAGGGTTTCCCCAGGCTCGGATACCTGCTAAATTTTGCTCGACGTCAAGGATGAGCTAGCAAGCTCGGATCGTTGCTCAATGTTTCATGTCTGGTCGGTGACTGGAGTTGAACGTAACATAATTGGTTGGCGAATGATTCTGGAAATGAAATTGTGCGGACTGATCGCTCGGATATGCGCGCAAGATGCGGGCATATGGCCGAGTTGTTAGTCTCCAACCCAATTATGTCGGGGTCATTATCCGATTCGAAAAATGGCGTACATGTTTGCCGGTAACTACTGCCATAGTTATCCAAACTAGTTGTCGTAGCCGCGTTTCGATGCGCTTGTAGGTATGCATTGAGGGGTGTGAGTTACCTTCATGTTGCGTTTAAGTATGAGTTTGCTGGCAAGACGCTGAGACTTTGCGAACCCAATGAACCGTCCATGGGAACTCAGGAACTTGGCTAAATTCTCCAGCTCCTCGGGGAACTGGTGAGTGTATCAGTCCCTCTGTACTTTGGTTCAAGCTTTTACGCCCGGTCTACCTAGTATTGGCGGGAGGTTATAAGTTTCCAAGACCCGAGCTTTTGGGTCTGGATCATCCTCATGGCGAGGTGTATTTTCCTCTTTAGAATGGTTGTCCCGAAGATTGACGCAATGGAAACGCCAGCGCGGGGGCTAATAGGGATCCTCCCCAGGTCCTGCGATGAGTAAGCTGACACAAAGATAGGTGGGGGACCGCCCCCGAGCTCAAGTACTTGTCAATCGAAGAGGTTACGAGCGATGAACCCTTAACAGTCAAATAGATGCTTCTTTTGCTGGACTTCCCCCCTTTGGAGCGGAGGTGACACCGGGCTTTGCCCCTACGCCTCCTTAAGCGTTCGGGTCCCGATTAGAGTTACAGCCGGAACACTCTGGAGAAGTAGGAGGAACCGTGGACTTCGGGATACCACATTCATGTGATCCTCTTTGGAGGAGGAGAAGTTGTGGTTGACCGGGCGTAGCAGATGTAAGTGGGCAAGCAATGCAAGCTGGGGTGGAGAATCAGGAAGCCCGGCTGGTGGCAAAGCCGGAGGGGATGACGGACAGGATGAGGCTGCCATACAAGATGCTCGGTCAAAGTCTAGTCAGGATGCCCAGGAGAAATCTGCTGCCGTGGTAGCGAGGAGATAGGCCGATGCTGAGGTGAAGAAGGAGAGGGCCTTTGAGTAGGCTAGGAATAAGAAGAGCCGCCGTTGACGCCCGCTAGAAGATGGCGAGAGGACCCTTAGCACAATTTTAGTGGATGCCATTAGGTAGCTCCGGGCCAGGCACTTAGCTGATTAGAAGACTGCCGAAGATGCTGAGAAGAGAGAAGAGTTAGGCGCCAAGAAGGCTTGGGGAGACACCTATGCTGGATTGGTCCTTGCTTCTTACATCATCCCTAAGCCGTTGCCATGTGTTGCTCTCGGGGAGGCTATGATGATTACAAGCGGCGAGGATGATGGTGGAAGGCGTGCATCGATGCCTCATGAATCCATTACTCTTGTGTAGAGTTGAGGAGGAGGAAGCGGTTCTGAAAGGAAAGGTCCCGTCATTAGTGGTGACCTGCCTGTATCGAACTTGTATAGACAAAAGAAAATAAAAGAAAAGGATGAGTAGGATCAGTAGTTGTTAAAGGAATTAAAGATACTTGGGGTTAGGTGAACCAATAGTATATGCGAGTGCGGTCCTCGCTTTTGGTCCTTAAAGACATGGTGTGGTATTCATGAATACCATGTCATCAGAGATAAGAGATGTTAGACATGTAGTTTGTCTCACGTGTGTGAAATGGAATATGAATTAGTAAAGATCTCATTCCGTGTTAAGTGTTCGAACGTTCTTCTCATGTTTTTCGGCGTCCCGTACTTGCACAAGCGTACTTGTTGTTACACCAATAGGAATGCAATCGGAGATCGCTCTCTGGGTTGATTGTTCCAGAGGGGTGCGCCCTGGGTCGTTGTTATAGAGGGGTGAGACAGAGTACCGCGCTCTAGGTTGTTGTTCCAAAGGGGTGAGATAGAATACCGTACTCCAAGTTGTTGTTCCAGAGGGGTGAGACAGAGTACCGCGCTCTGGGTTGTTGTTCTAGAGGGGTGACATAAAGCGCAGGCTTCTTGTAAGTTTCCCTCAGCCCAGGAAACCCGTAGTTTGCAAAGCCTGGCTTGAGCGCCTGCTGTTTTTTCTTGGGTTGTCCGTGGAATTCCCAAGTGTAGCGAAGGCGTATGACGTCGCGTTATGCGGTCCGTCCGGAGTGTGGATGTCCCGTCGTTCATCGGGTTGGAGCGAGGGACGACGTCATCTATTCTCTGGAGAAAAGCTCCGATCATCAGTGCGTAGGTCCGATCGTGGCCATGAGCTGCACCTAAGCCTTTAGGGCTTCGGGGAAACGATTTAATGTCAGTCTCGGTGCTGCGTCGAGACTCGACAGGTACCCGTAGCTAGGGGAAATGTACATCGCTCCCGGTTGTATGTTGGGCAACCCCAAGTCGCATGGGACTTGGGCGAACAATTTATCCTCGGCCTTAGGTCGAGGTTCGAGTTAGAGATTTTTTATACTCGGTCGCGTCGCGGGTCGGCGACTCGAGTGGCATGGCCGGCTCCCTTGCTCGGGGCACCGGTCGTTGCCAATGTGATTTGGCCTCGATGTTGGATCGAGGTTCAGACGGCGGCACCAGCTTTCGTGGTTGGGGGCACCGATGCAGCGATAGAAAGTTTGAACACAAGCTGCTTGTCAGGATTAATCAGACAAGTCATGTATGGAGCAAACATGGAAGGGATACAGGAAACTGAACATCACTCCTATGGATATCTCTGGTAGCAGTATCCTTTGCAATGCCTCGAATTGTAGGAAAGCAAGACATCGTTGGAAGGCCTGAATTGATTATTCACTAGGTTATGTAGAGTAGAGGCGAAGATGTTCGTTGTTCCGTGCCCTTGGGAGTTCGGCTCCGTCCACGGTTGAGGGTTTGAAAGTTCCGTCACTGAGCTTTCATTGTATGAGTGTGGGCCTTCCTAACGAGGGGCGAGGCCCGCTGGTGGAGGAAAGACCCGTTGTAAGATGAGGTTGCCGATGTTGAGGTCCTTATGGAGGACTCTGGAGTTGAAGTATCGGGTTACTCGTTGCTGATTAAAGCTTGATCCAAGGGACCGGTTCCCAGGTCGGAGATGTTGATCCAGTGTAGCACGCTCATTTATACGAATTAGCCATAATAGTTGACTCGGACAGAAGCCATTTGGAGGGCTTATAGCACTTGAGGCCTGATAACAACTAGATCGGTCCAAAAGGCGACCCGTGCGAGGTGAGTTATGAGGCATGGATGCTCATTGTTGCCACATTCCTGATGAGCCGGGGTGATGATCTTGAGGGATTAATTGTCGGTTGAGTTTTTGTTTAGTGGGAATCTCTGATGAGCGTTAAGTGGCTCGGAGACCCTGTGCAGTGCGGATCTCCGATGACCGTCAAGTGGCTCGAAGGTCCCGCTTAGTGGGAACCCCCAATAAGCATCAAGTGGCTCGGAGATCATGTGCAATGGGAATCTTTGATGAGCGTTGAGTGGCTCGGAGTTTCCATGCGGATGAGTTCCTCAATGTTGTTCTGCATGTGGCGAAACATGTTCGTGTTGTATCTGCGGATGGTGTAGAACTGATAATATTATGTAGAGTCCCTTGGCGCGTTCATCGGACATTTAGGTATGGGTCTTTTGCACGGTTGGGAGTTGTAGGTTGTGAGATAGATTTTCTCGGGGGTGTTGTTGAGAGTAGTATAGATATGGAAGGATGGAGGTCGATGATGCTTCCTCTTGCTATTGCGACTACCTTTGACGTTGCCGGCGTGAGAAATATTGTGCAGAGCGGTGGAATCAGAGTTGATGGAGCTCTGGGAAATATCATGAGGCAAGATGTTGAGGGTAGGAACTTGATTCCTTTACGCTTGATTTCGGAATAAGAAGTAGTCAGCACTTATGGGGAAGATCTTCTGAGTCCTTGATTTTCATTGACCGGTCCATGCTCTAAGTTTGAAATCAGGTGGCATGCCCTTTGTAAGCTGGACGAGCATGACTCGAGGATTGGGTTCCTTGACTTCGGCAAAGGGGGTGTTGGATTTTGCGAGATGGCCTTTGAGTAGGTGCCTTGGTAACTGTTCGAGACTAAGAGGCTATCTCTAGGTATCACGACGTGCATCTTGGATTGCGCGACCAGTCTTTTGGCGAGTTAGGAAGTTGGGAGAAGTCAGGAGAACTCGGATAGAGCCATCTTGGATAAGGACGGGGAAGCACTTGCACTTTATGGTGTCGGCGATGTGTAATGAGCCTAAGTGCCGTTTGTGGCAGCTATCGAAGCTTCGAGAATCATGGTTTCTTTAAGTATAGGGCGAGCGTTAGTATGTCGGAGTGCTAGCGCCACTGGCGCCATTTGGTATTATGGCTAGCCGAAGTGAATGGGTTACGCCTCGTACCGCTTTCGCAGACGTCGTGGGCGTGCCCCCGCGATTCCCCTACAATCCATGGATCATGTCGGCGACAATTTGTGGTTGGGCTACCGCCACATTGTAGAGGTCTTGATCTAGTCCTGGACTTTGGAGCCTAGCGCACCTTCTTGGTGGAAGGCCTTTGGCAATCCAGGAGTCTCCAACCTCGATTGCATGATGTTGTGGAAGTCAGTTGAATTGAACTTGGGCCCAGTTGGATGCTAGAAGCATAGGTGATAAGTACAGACTCATATCAGTTTGAGTCCGCCCAAAGAGGCTTGAGCGTCAAAGCCGGGGACGGACGGGATGACGCGTTTCGCTTTTGGTGGTGACCCAGATATTGCAGAGATTAGAGGTCAGTCGTGCCTTCATGGAATGCCACATGTGGTGTGTTGGAGTGTCAGGGCCACTCGGATTTGTGTGTGATCCTAGTGAATGGATAATTCTTGGAGCGTACCGACGGATGACACCTGCGATCTCTGACCAATTTTCGAAAGAAAGCAGTTGATTTCGATTGCCCATAGTGGCACTGGTGCCCTTAGTGCTAACGTCCAAGTTGGAAGTCGGATGATTGATAGGAAGGTCCTGTTGGATTCCAACTGGAGGGGCCACATCGAGCATAATTCTGACTCATGAAACAATGGGAGGAGTACCATCCAAAGCTGTGCGCGTTGGTGCTTGAGCAATATTTCCAACTGCAAAGCCTGACCATTCGAAGCACATTGAGCTGGAGCGATGTCGGGATTAGGGGGCCCCGAGTGTAGCGGGACCGACACCATTCCGAGGAGTGGCATTGGCTAGTCGGTTAGTTTGTGGGGTTTCCCCCAAGTCCTGAGTCGATGGTGGAGGAGCATCGGTACTTGTCTCCGTAATGCATGCTTGGCCAGTCGGATCTGAAGTGCTTCTTATCATGTCTTCAATTCAGGTGAGGAAGGTATTGAAAGCTTCTTCCTAATGCTCGAATCAATCTTTCAAATCGGTGATAGGATTATTGATTTCTCTTTTAACGCCCCCCCCCCCCCCCCCCCCCCCCCCGAGTGATGTAATTCGATGGAGGTCTTGTTTTGGTATAGCTGTCGAGTTTGGGCGAGCTGGTGTACACCCGGATTCGGAATCACTTTGATCCGACAAGCTGCCGGAAGAGTGGGATTCTGGTTGCGAGTGGCGATAGTTGGACTCTTCTAACTTGATGATTGGTTATACGGTCCCGGTTTGTTACCGTGTTCCTTGGCCGTAAGTGATGATGGTTCGGTCATCATCTATTTTCCGTCATTGTTGTTGTCGCCATACGAATGTTGGAGCGGATGGCGATGCTTTTAATGAGACTGAACTTTCTTCCTTGACGTGGTCCCTTAGCTTCAAAAGGAGAAATTTCCGATGCGGTGCGCCGTGAGCGGGCACGGTTCTGGGCAAGCTGAAGTAGAATGACGATGCGTCGACTTTTTTTTTTGAAGTTGGCGCATAAGGTTGATGTTGTTTTAAATTCCCAGCGTGAGAGTTGCATTCTCATATTTCTTATTAAGCGTGTGAATCTGTGCTTGAGCCGCATGAGCTTCGGGGTCCACAAGTGGAAGAAGATCCGTTTCGAAGCATGTCCTCCGCCGCTCCGGGCGGGTGAGAGGTACCAGTGTCAATTGCGGCCAATGGGGATGAGAGTTAGGTTTTGCCGGAATTCTGCTCAACGCTGGCGAGAGTCATGATGCTCTTCGGACGTACTGCCCAAGGCGCTTCTCGCGGATAAGCTTTTCGATTACGTCTTTGAATTGATGGTAATTATCGTACATGTCGTGGTATCGACAGTACTCGCCGATCTTCTTCTCATGATTAGTGGATTCCCTGTTGTACGGCTTCTTGTATTGGAGCGCATTGCACGTTTCCCGGTAGATTGTTTCCAAGTCTTCATCCAGCGGGGTGTAGATCTTGTACGTCCCATGAGAGCCAGACTTCTTGGGTTCCGTAGGAACTTGGCCATTGTTGCGGCCGCCTTGCCTATTGTTATTCGGCCTTTGTTTGTAGGGACATGCCCCCTTTTCCTTATCAAAGAGCTTCGCTATCTGTTTCCCTTTGATGCTGTCATTTATGGTATCCGCATGTGGATAGTTGGGAAGACCGGCCCTGGGGAGTCGGTTTCGTCTCGCCTCTTCTTGACATAAGTATTGCCTAGCCTTTTCATGGAAAGCATCGAGGCTTTTTGGCTGTTCTTGATCGATCCATGCTCCGAATTCGAAAGTAGGGAGGACACCTTTGGCTAGTTGACAGAGTACGGTGCAAGGATCTGGATCCTTGACCGCGGCGAGCGCGACACTGAACCGGGAGAGGTAACTTTTGAGTGACTCGGCGGGTCCTTGGCATAGGTTAGACAAGGTGAGGGCATTCTTCAGAGTCGGAATGTGCACTCTGAATTGCTTGACCAATTATGCTGCTAATTGGCCGAAGTTGTTAATGGAATCGAGTGGGAGGCAAGAGAACCATAACAAAGTGGTTCCTGATAAGAAGACTGGGAAGCACTTGCATTTGACCAGATCATTGCCCCGGCTCGAGTCCATTTGCCATTCATATTGATTTAAGAAGGTACAGGGGTCGGTTGTTCCATCATAGAGCGACATTTGTGGCATGCTGAAGCGGCGTGGCCATTCAGCTTCATTTACCCTCCTGGTGAAGGGGTTGTGCCTAATGTGTGCTTCCCATGAATCATGCATGTTTCCTCGTCTCTCCCTCATGATCCTTCGGACCATGTCGGGAAGGTATGTTGGATAGGGATCCACCATCGGGACTTTCGGGGTCCTATTGCGAGGGCGTTTCCTATGATGGACATCCGGATTGTCTTCCTCCGTGTCCTCGGCATCTATAATCGGATCTTGATGAATAGCGGATTGAGGCGGATCCTGTTCTGGAAGCGCGCGGTCCATTGGAATAGCGGGCCCATCATCCTGATTAGCGGTCATTGAGTTGTGTCGAAGAAAAGGTTGGTTCATAGGATCTGGTGCGTCATTGATAATCAAGCGAGAGAGGTCTCGGTACTGTGCCCCCTCGCCATATGTGACTGTAGTTCGGTCACCGTAGCAGCTCCCATTTCCATTGGCGTAGCCATTGTCGAGAGTGTTGGTGCAAACGGCAACGTTGTAGATGAGACTAAACCTCCTTCTTTGTCCGCGGGAGGCGGAGTCGAGGCTGAGTGAGGCGGAGTCGAGGCTGAGTGAGGCGGAGTTGAGGTCCGCGGGAGGCGGAGTCGGGGCCGAGGTCTGCGGAAGGCGGAGTCGAGGCTGAGGTCCGCGGGAGGCGGAGTCGAGCCTCGAGGTCCGCGGTAGGTGGAATCGAGCCACGGAATCCGCGGGAGACGGAGTCGAGGCCGAGTAAGGTGGAGTCGAGGTCGAGGTCCGCGGGAGGCGGAGTCGAGGCCGCGTGAGGCGGAATCGGGGACGAGGTCCACACGAGGCGGAGTCGAGGCCGAGGTCCGCGGGAGGCGGGGTCGAGCCTCGAAGTCCGCGGTAGGCGGAGTCGAGCCAGGAGGTCCGCAATAGGTGGAGTCGAGCCATGAGGTCCGCGGTAGGCGGAGTCGAGGCCGAGTGAGGCGGAGTCGAGGTCCGTGGGAGGCGGAGTCGAGGTCGAGTGAGGAGGAATTGGGGCCGAGGTCCGCGCAAGGCGGATTCGAGGGCCGAGGTCCGCGGGAGGCGGAGTCGAGGCCGAGTGAGGCGGAGTCGAGGTCGAGGTCCGCGGGAGGCGGAGTCAAGGTCGAGTGAGGCGGAATCGGGGCCGAGGTCCGCGCGAGGCGGAGTCGAGGCCGAGGTCCGGGGGAGGCAGAATCGAGCCTCGAGGTCCGCGGTAGGCGGAGTCGAGCCACGAGGTCCGTGGTAGGCAGAGTCGAGCCATAAGATCCACAGGAGACAGAGTTTGAGGCCAAGTGAGGCGGAGTCGGGGTCGAGGTCCACGGGAGGCGAGTCAAGGCCGAGTGAATCGAGGTCTTCTATTTCTCAGTGAAAGCACCAAATGTTAACGACAAAAAATGTCGTAAACACCAAAGACTCCAATTACTAGGAATTATAAATATGGTCTCATAGGCAAGAACATAAAATATAACATTAGCGGTAAATAACATAAGGGATTTATTGTGTTTCTGCCTCAGCGAGGGCCTACGTCAACGGATTTTGACAAGAGGCGTTGTCGAGGCTGGTTGGCTCCGTCGGCACGGCGTTGTGAAGATGAAGGTGCGAGGTCCTTGTTGGCGAGATCTTTCTTCGGTCTTTTCTTCTGCACTTCCTGAGTTTTGCCCTTGGCCCTGGCTTCATGCGATGAGTTGAGTCGAGTGTGTCTTAATTACTTTTGGTGACCGGACCAAAAGGCTGGTTAACAATATTGAAAAAGAAATATTTATAAAATCATAAGATTTTATAAAAAGAAATATTTTTAAAATAAATAGATTATAAAAGAAATAATTATTTGGAAAATATATATAGAGATTATAAAAGGAATATTTATTTAGAAAATAAATAGAATTTATATAAAAGGAATATTTGTAAAACAACTACAAATAGAATTGAAAAGGAATATTTGTTACAAATGGAATTGAAAAGGGAATATTTGTAAAACATTTACAAATAGAATTAAAAAGGGAATATTTGTAAAACAATAACAAATAGAATTGAAAAGGGAATATTTGTAAAACAATTACAAATAGAATTGAAAAGGGAATATTTGTAAAACACATACAAATAGAATTTATATAAAAGGAATATTTGAAAACAATTACAAATAAAATTGAAAAGGGAATATTTGTAAAACAATTACAAATAGAATTGAAAAGTGAATATTTGTAAAAACAGAAAATGAATAGAATGTTATAAGTGAACTATTTATTTATTAAATAAATTTAATGTTATGAAGGAAATATTTATATGAAATAAATAGAATATTATAAAGGAAGTATTTTATAATCAAATAGAGTTAATCGAATATAGTTATTCGAAGGGAGATTATAGAATATAGTTTATTCGAAGGAGTTAATCGAATATAGTTATTCGAATAGAGTTAGAAGGAGTTGATCGAATATAGTTATTTGAATAGAGTTAGAAGGAGTTGATTGAATATAGTTATTCGAATAGAGTTAGAAGGAGTTAATCGAATATAGTTTATTCAAAAGGAGTTAATCGAATATAGTTATTCGAATAGATTTAGAAGGAGTTAATCGAATATAGTTTATTCGAAAGGAGTTAATCGAATATAGTTATTCGAATAGAGCTTGAAGGAGTTAATCGAATATAGTTTATTCGAAAGGAGTTAATCAAATATAGTTTATTCGAGAGAAGCGAATCGAATAAGAGTTTATTCGAAGTGAGTTAATCGAATATTAGTTATTCGAAGTTAGGTTATCGAATATTAGTTATTCGAAGTGAGTTATTCGAATATTAGTTATTTGAAGTGAGGTTATCAAATATTAATTATTCGAAGTGAGTTAATCGAATATTAGTTATTCGAAGTGAGTTAATCGAATATTAGTTATTCGAGGTGAGGTTATCGAATATTAGTTATTCGAAGTGAGTTAATCGAATGTTAGTTATTCGAAGTGAGTTTATTGAATATTAGTTATTCGAAGTGAGGTTATCGAATATTAGTTATTTGAAGTGAGTTAATCGAATATTAGTTATTCAATGTGAGGTTTTCGAATATTAGTTATTCGAAGTGAGTTAATCGAATATTAGTTATCCGAAGTGAGTTAATCGAATATTAGTTATTCGAAGTGAGGTTATCGAATATTAGTTATTCGAAGTGAGGTTATCGATTATTAATTATTCGAAGTGAGTTAATTCAATATTAGTTATTCGAAGTGAGGTTATCGAATATTAGTTATTCGAAGTGAGTTAATCGAACATTAGTTATTCGAAGTGAGGTTATCGAATATTAGCTATTTGTAGTGAGTTAATCGAATATTAGTTATTCGAAGTGAGGTTATCGAATATTAGTTATTCGAAGTGAGTTAATCGAATATTAGTTATTCGAAGTGAGGTTATCAAATATTAGTTATTCAAAGTGAGTTAATTGAATATTAGTTATTCGAAGTGAGGTTATCAAATATTAGTTATTCGAAGTGAGTTAATCGAATCTTAGTTATTCGAAGGAGTTAAATCAAATATTAGTAATTTGAAAGGAGTTAATCGAATATAGTTTATTTGAAAGGAGTTATCAAATATATTTTATTCGAAAGGAGTTATCAAATATAGTTTATTTGAAAGGAGTTAAATCGAATATAGTTTATTCGAAAAGAAGTTATCGAATACAGATTTTTCGAAAGAGAATTATATGTAGAAATTCGATTATATCGAATTTGGGAAAGTACTATTCACTTCCCATTTTTAATCAAGATTTATTTATTTACTAATAAATTGTTGTTTGTTTATTTATCCAAAGTAATAAATGAAAGATATATTTTGAAGTTAGATATTTCAGAAGTAGGGATTATAAATCTATAATTATAATCAATGTTTTCAATAAAGAAGTGGATTTGTAAATAGAATCCGAGAGTTACGTAAGGAAGTTTATTAGAGGTTTAAAAGGTGAATCTTGTCTATTTCGAAGTTAGAAATGTTGTTCAGTTAAGGTCTGAGAGGTAGTTATACCCCAACTTGATTGGCTTCGTTTTTAACTAAGGAATGGTTAAGGTTCGATAGTGATGGTTGGTTAAGCAAAATTAGTTAATCAATGTAATGGTTTGAGTTGGCATAGCGATGTTTTATTTAAACATCTGTTTAAATCCCATAAAGGAGCTTTGGAAATGTTTTCCAAATAAGAATCAGAAATGTTTTCTAATATAGAAAATAAGAAATGTTGAATATATGTAGAAATGGGTAAATGAATAAATTATTGATAAATTAATTTAAGAGATAAACGATGACTGATCGATAGAATTTCCATCTGGAAATAATATCGTTGTTTGTACACATGTTTTTCTTTGATAGTTAAATCACTGACTATCCAAGTTTTTGACCATTTTTCCGTCGTCAATACAGAGAGACCGGGATCAGATTCATTATATGAAAACCACTCTGTATGGGTGTTAGCATTGCGATCAAATATGATGAAGATAATTGAAGACATAGTTATGCAAGGGTTGTCCTATTTACAGAATAATGCCTTCGGTTTGTCCAGTCCCAGGACGACGTGTATGGAAGAATTTCTGACAGAGTATATTTAATAGATCGCGTAAGTTGATCTCTTCAAACGTATATACATTTGGTAGCGGAGGAATTCGTTTCTATTAGCTATATACCCATTGTATTTTTAGGGAAATCAATTTGTGATTTGGCGGGTATGACGATGTGACATTCGAAGTGAATAATTGAGCGATCTGTTAGAGATAAGCGTGGCCTATAGCCTCACAACCGGGAAATGACAAAAATCGGGAAGGCAGCATGGCTAAGTGGTTGGTTGCCAAATAAGGCGTATTATCACCTATCAAGAGATATTCATTTCATTCTTTAATCTATTTGATGTTTTACCATTCAGGAAACGGTTGCTGATCCCAACCGTTGGTGGTACACATTCGATACACTCAAGCGAAATGAATGGTCGGTCATGTGTGGCCGTGTTGAAAGATGTTCTTGTTGAACCCGGTGTATTCCTCTCTCGAGGTACACTATCGGAAGGTGGTTCCATACCTTGTCATAGTTGGTAATCCATTATCCAATAAGTGCTCGCGGTTTTGATTGTATACTATATATGTAGAACATGAGATGAAAGCGTTTCTGCTAGATGATTATTTAGTTGTGGTTAATAGACATTATCATAATATCAAAAGAGTTTTGATATAAAGTTTATCGTTTCTTTCAAAAGGATTTTGGAAGTTAAATCAAATGTTTTGGATTCTCATAAGGGAAAACCCCGTTCCGTTATATGGCGTGGTCTTATAAGATATCGTTTAATTGCTCAAATTGTTTTAAACTGTTTTACTCACACCAGTCCCATGACTGACCCAGAGTTTGTTTTGTTTTGTTTTCCCTAAACTCTTGGGTGTCCAAATTTGTACGGGCATTCAAGTTGTCAGGATTTTACAGATATATTGAGAGCTTGGAGCAGGAGGCTTCAGGATTATGTAGCTATTGTTATTTCCACTGTATTGTAAGTGTTGTACTCTGATAATGTTATTGTATACATATATTGATTTTATTTCAAAGTTATGTATCTATTATATATTGTTCGATCCGCTGTGAGTTTCGTGTTACTATGATGTTGTATCTTCTTCTTCTTCTTCTTCTTCATCTATTCTAGGTTTCTATCTTATCTATTCTCACCCTCTAATTTCTTTCATGGACTATCCGGTGTTTCCGATGCTTGAATAGTCGATATAGTGTTGTATGCCAATATCCAGGATCGCGAACCCCGGGTTGTTACAATTGCACATTAAATTTTCAATTTCAGTGTATCACATGAAATACACACATAGTAGGATGCTATAACACAATAGTTATATATCATAAAAATTACCAACAATTTGTTTTTAAACCATTTCAATACTAACGTAATGGTAGAAAGAGTACAATGTTATGCCCAGACTTCAAACAGTTTAGCCGTGAATCCTCTTAAAAGAGAGGGGTGCCTTCGGGAACGCGGACACAGGTGGTGCATGGCTATCGTCAGCTCGTGTCGTAATTTGTTGTGTTAAGTCTCACGATGAGAGCAACCCTCGTGTTTAGTTGCCACCGTTGAGTGTGGAACCCTGAACAGACTGCCGTTGATAAGCCAGAGGAAGGTAAGGATAACATCAAGTCATCATGCCCTGGGAGACACACGTGCTACAATAGGCGGGACAAAGTGTCGCAATCCAGTGAGGGTGAACTAACTCCAAAAACCCGTCCTTAGTTCGAATTGTAGGCTACAATTCACCTGCATGAAGCCGGAATCGCTAGTTATCGCTGGTCAGCCATACTACATAAAAAATGCTACTAGAACCAATTGCAATAACAGATAACCCTGATTTTCTAATTTAAAAAAATATAGGTTTAGGTAAAAACTGAATTTTTATGGTAAAAATATATTATACCTCAAATTAATCGCTCCAGAGGTTTGAGTGGAAGCCTGGGAGGTTCCAACGTGAAGAATTCGATGTTTGGAGGCCAAAAAGTCGGATTTTGGTGGTAAGAGTTCAGTTTCGTGTTTACCCTGAATATTCTGATGGTTTCTGATGGCCGCTTACGACCGGTCGAAAGCCATCGGAAATGAGCCGACGCAAGTCGTTGCCCCCTTCTTTTGAAAATAGCAATGTTTCTTGTAGTGTTTATATCATTTGATTGCATGTTTTATTGAAATTTTATGTCGTATGATGACGTATCATGTGAAAAGAAAAAGATCAGAGAAAGAGAGCTAGTCAAGGAAATTAATTAGGGAGGTTCTAATTAAAGAATATGAAATGTTACTTATTTCAGATAAAACTTATTTTCTAATTCATTTTATACCTACAATTCATTTAATTTTCATTCATTCATTGTGGTTTTCTCCTCCAATCTTGGCATAAGAAAAAGTTTAAAAGTTCTTTCAACTTCTACTGAAAACATAAAAAAGTGGTTCTTTCATCTCCTGCAGGATGGATGAAGACCTTAAAGATTTAGGAGATACATTATTCAAAATGTGAATTTTAGATAACATCCTAATGTGAATTTAGTTTCAAGTTGTGATCCAAAGCTTTAATAATAATAAAGAGGCAAAAGGAAGATTTCTCTCTCTATATAAATAGAGTATCCTTTCATAAATTAATAGGAATTTTACTTAAAGGACTTCTTAATTCAAAGTAATAAGTTTTAAGGAAAGCACTTCTGAAAAATTAGTTTTAACGAGAATTTACAAGATAAAAGTAAATCAGCTTATCATTTTCAATTATAGAGGAAAAACGATAAATTCAGTTTACCATTTATCATTTTATTATTCCTATATAATGAAAATGATAAACTGATTTATCATTTTTCTTGTAAATTGTCCTTAAAACTAATTTTTCAAAAATTTTGTCCTCAAAACTGATTATGCTGAAATGATAACCCCTTGAGCCTAATTTCCACAGTTTAATAAGTTAAAACTAGGAAATGAAAAGTTTCCACCTTTAAATTACATGACTTTTGGAAAAAGAAACAAGATGATTTTCGAAAAAGAAATGAAAGGTTTCTTTTTCCAAATTTACTCTTACGAGTAATTGTTAGGTGTGATTAAAACTTACACCTAAGTTTAAACTAACTAAAATCTTCTTTTTATCAATTTTTAATTAAAACAAGAATTTATTTAAAAACGATATTTGATTAGTTCTATACTATTTTAGAATTCGTAAATAAACCAAAGATACAAACTGGTAAATTTTTTGAAATTGATTTATTTCTTCCACTTTAGGTTAGCCAATCCAACTATAGTATCAGACAGTGCAGTTAAAGTGCTTAAAGGATCCAATATGTCGGAGGTCCAAAAAGATATAGTGGGGATAAAGCGGGGAAATAGCAGGATATTGTGGATGACTCTAAAATAACACATGTAACTCATTTGTAATTTCTTTATGAAAGTAAAACCGATAACTAAATGAAAAACTAGCACTTATTTTAACTATAATTAGTACATTCTTAATTTTAAACAAAAACATATGCAAATATCTGTATATAAGCTTAAATTGCTATTTAATTTAATTAAATTTATAGAATATAAAGTATTCTTATTTCTAAAATATATATTAAAAAAATTCAACTAAAAAAACCAAACCTCATAATTTTTATAATGCATAGATGTAATTTTTTAGTTCGTTTCTTTCATCAAAGATATAGCGGGAATAGCGTAATATAGCGGAAATAACTGGATATAATGGGAATAGCATAATATAGTAGAGCTTAAAACGGATAGGCTATATCAAAGGCTATTTGGAAAAAGCACAGTGGTGGTAATCCTCTATGCGATATAGCGGGGTTATATCTAGGCATTAGCTGTACAAGTGTCATAGTCAAGTAGCTCATGCAATTTTAATAATTCATGTTATGGCTAACTAATTAAGCTTACACATATAGTACAATGTCCAGAAAGGGAATGTCTAAGATTGAAATTATGTAATCAAATTCCTTTTAACCACCTTTACTTTCTTGGCTTAAAAGTGAAGTGAGCCTAAATAATATTCGTAAGAGAAGAAATCCAATTCAAATTGGATCTGGGTTAATTTACGAATTTATTTTGAAAACTAAGACAAGATTATAAATTTAATATTTTAATTTAAAATAAAAACATGTTTATTATAAAAGCTATAATGCACTATATGTTTTCTAAATGTTTGACAAGATTATCATACTTACAAAATGTTTTAGGAAATATTAATATTAAAATTCAAAATTTATTAATAAGATTAATAAAACAAGTAGACAAAATGAGTTTACTAATTAATACTTATATGCATGTATTGTACATGTTGACATATGATATATAGTTTAAGTAAAATTATTTAATTTAATAAATTAATCAAGGGTTAATTAATAAAACAAAAATATTCATATGTAAGAAATATGTATTATACCACAAAGGTTATAGATATGTCTAACACAAAATTTGTATTGGAATTCTAAATTAAAATTAATAAAAAGGTTAATTAATTAAAATTAACTAGATAATATTTAGTTAATCATTATATAAGTAATATGCAGTACAAAGTTTATATAATAATAAAACTTACATATTATGAATATGTAAGTTTAAGGTGAAAATATAAAGAAACTGTACGTAGACTTAAGGAATAAATATATACATATGTAAATATATGTATACTATTATTGTTGATGTACCGTACACTTGAATCATGAGAATATTCCATATAAATACATTATTCCTTAAATTAGTATAACTTGATATAATATATTGAAATTACGAATCTTTGATGTAAAAGTTGTTGTCAATCATTTATATACTAATAGATTGCCTAAATACTCTTTAGTTGTTGAGCTTTCCTCATGATACGAATGTTATGCATAGTAATATTAATATATTAAGTAGACTAGGTAAGTTAAGTTATTTGCATGTATTTGTCGAGATTTTCTCAAGGTACGTGCTTTATACTTAGGTTATCGTGAAATGACAAATCCAAATAAATAGTCCCACTTTACTTATTGAGATTTCCTCCAGGTAATGTCGGGATTAGGGTAAGGTATCAAAGGGTTAAGAGTTGCATATGATGTAGCCAATAAATAGTTATTCATCATGCATGTATCCATGCTTTGTTGAGCTTTCCTCAGGGTCAGAGCCCAAGGCATACAGTTTCTAACACCCATTAGTAAAATTAGAAGAATACATACTGCACACTATTTACAAAATAATGACACTTTTTGATATCAATTGGAAAATAGACATAGTTTTTAGGGGAATATTATGAATATTCGTTTGAAATAAAATTATAGTTGATATTTGTTTTCAAAACAAAAGCGATGTGGTGGAAAATACAAAAGTATCTAATACTATTTACAATTATTTTGGAGTTATAGACTAAACATAGTTTTGAAAAGAAATTTTATTATACAATTACAATTCATATGTTGTTGATAATTACATCTCAGTTAACAAAAGGCTACACAATCAATTTTTGGGAGCATCATAAAAGTTGATGAACTCTTAAGATTTATACTTGTTAACATATGAAACCGTAAGTCTATAAAAACAAGGTTCGCATACCATAGAATATTGCTCTTGAGGGATTTTGTATCTCTTAAAATGGATTTTGTTGCTACCAAATTAAAGCACGGGAACAGGCTGACAGTGAAGGGTAGCAAACTGACACAACCATAAAGAAATATTCTGTTGGCTAAGGTTCGACATAAGAAAAATCCTACAACATAAAGGAATAGTCTGAGAGTTGTGCAACCGACACCATCGTCGAAGTGAAGAGCTTAAAATCTATACAAAGGAAAATACCAGTAGGATAGTTCTAGCATGATCGGTAGAAGGTCACCCAAGACTGGAAGCAAATGAAGAGAAAGACTAAGAATCCTACCAATCGGAACTTAGAAGAACGAAAGGGCTATCGGCACTAACTTGCTTAACGCCGATGCGTTAAGAAATGAAAATCACCAAGAGCAACCTTCCAGAAGGCCGAGACACTCCTTAGGAACGAACTGAAAGGCAAGTTGGAAACTCAAAGGGAAACAAGGTATCCACGCTAATTTGCATGATGTTGATACCGACAGGGGTGGCGGATCTGATAGCAACCTACAAGAATCATGAAAACAAGTTATGTGGGGAATCAATAGCAATACTTAAAGCTCGTAACTGAAATCTCCTGTCCGGAAGCTCATGACCAAAAGCCAGAACTTTCTGAAAGTTGTTCACGCCGCTGAACCCCATACTAATACAAAAAGAGAAATGCTTGACGTTAGAAAGAAGTTCCAAAGACCGAGACCATCCTCCTAGGAGCCAGAACTGGTACCTTAAAGACTGCAGGCAAAGCCTAAAGAGCGGCCGGGAGCCAAAACAACCGAGACCAAAAGGAAAAGCAACCGACAAGGGCTTCTACTAGCCTAATAGCAAAAGGGTCGCTAATTTGTCTATAAATAAGGCCCCAGGGGTCTCATTTTAGGGGATTTCCATTTCTCAATCTCGCTCTCTTTTCTCTCAAGAGCAAACCTTAATTTCCAAATCGAATTGGGGATTTCTTCAATTCTTGTAATATATCTGTAATTAATCAAAAGGAGATGTTCTGGACTTAAGAAATTCTCAGTTTGATATTCATATTGTGTCTATAGTGATAAGACAGGGAGTTAACGCTAACCTTTCTTAGTTGATCATAGATTCATTCATGGGAAAGAAAGTCTTGAGTAAAAACAAGGCTTTCCCCCTCTGAACTTTCATATGTGATTCAACTCTTCCATAGTAAGCCTAATGCAACCCAACCTCGAAAGGGATCTTGCAATAAGCTTGTGGCTTGATTCTGGCGCAACTACGGCCTACCCAGGCTGGTTCGATGCGAAAGTGTCATATAAGTTGATAAGTTTAAAGCATTAAAACAAAGCCGAGTGTTGTGAAGCATTAGCTTTTTTCTTCCCAACACAACGTATATTATTTCATCCAATATCCAAAGGCATCTATTGCAAGGTCTTAATTTCATTTAACTATAAAAACCTTTCTTTACTGTTGTCTTCGTCTTTATAGTTTCATAATTATGATACTCACCCCCTGAGGGAAGGGTAACTAATCTTCTGACTAGAAGTCTTGACGCCTAGTAAATGGTGAAATTAGCTAAAGAGCACTAATTCAAGACTGCATTTTAATACCCTTTGAATCGTCCTTTCATCAAACTTCTAAGTATATGCATTGTCTATTCTAGTTTGGATGTTGACGAAAAACATCAGCAAAATTTTGGTGCTAGAAGGAGGGACTGGACCTCCGACTTCGTATTTATCTTATCCCAAATTAATTTGGTAAATTTATTGCTCTGTGGCAGTGGAAGATGAAATCAAAAGGATTAGAGGATCGAAACAAGGAGCCAACTCCTAATGCAACCCTTGAAGGAAACATGAATCTAACGCTCAATCTAAACAACAATGAAGAAATGACAACCTCCAACCTTGTGCAGCCAATAACCCAAATGCCATGGAGGAAAATGCCGCTAAAATCATGGCTTTGGAAAAGAAAATCCAAGAAATGCAAGCATAAATAAACCATAGCCAAGCGCAGAACTATTCAAAGGTCACTAAGTCTAGCCAGAGAGAGGTGGATGAATCTCTGAATACAAAGGCAACCGTTCAACAGTACGAAGCAAAAGAGAAGATTAAGAAGTATCCTTCAAAATAAAAGATCCCATTTAACAGGAATAGAATATCAAGGAAATCAATGTGACTGGGAGCAATCTGGAAGCTCTACGCTAAAGGCTATGATCCTAAAAGGGCGAATTATGTTAATACATAAACCTATCTCAAAGACATTGCGAGAAAGACTATCAAAGATTTGTTGGGAAGCAAAGGAAAGAGAACCCAGGATGACAATGTTAATGACAACGAAAGGGTAGCTCCTTTCGCTGATGAAATCATGAGTACTATAATACCGTATAGGGTGAAGGTTCCAACTATAAAGTATCTTAGAATGGCTGACCCTAATGATCATCCAATTACTTTCGACAGCCAAATGGATCTCTACAATGCCTCGAGAGTCGTTAGATGCAGACTTTTCCAATAACCTCCAGGGGCAGCAGCTAAGTGGTATCGTCATTATAGAGAAAATACCATCTATTCGTGGAAGCAGTTGGCCTATGAATTTTCTGTGCAATTTTGCACCTGCAAGGATCTAATGGTTGATTATGCAGTCATTGCCAACATCAAGCAGAGGCAAGGGGAGTCCATAGGAGATTACTTAAAATGGTTCAATGTAGAAGCACTGAATACAAAGGACATAAATGACCATGATAAGCTAATCATCGTGCATTCAGGGTTAACTGAGAACACCCCTTTTGGAAGGAACTATATATATCCATGGTTGTAAAGACTTACAAGACTTCCACTTTCAAGCTAACAAATTCTTCTGTATGGATGAACTGTACTTTACGAAAAGGAAGTTTGGACCTCGAGGGGAAGGAGGAAAGTCGAACTTTGGTAAAAAGCCTCAGAGTGGAAGGTTTGACAAGGATGGAAATCAGAAAAGGCCGAGGTGGGAAGATTCTAATTTCAATGCAGTTGCTTTAAGCAAGCCCATTCCTTTTGTGTATGCTGTGGAAAAAGAAAGGGTCAACAACTTCCCTGTCTCGTTCAAAGCCAAGAATTGCCCTGAACCCCATGCTTCTGGAAAGTATTGTGAGTATCACAAAAAAAATGGACAAAAGACCGATGAGTGCAAGGTTTTGGACGAGATTATTCAAAAGCTAATTCGAGAGGGGCATGTGGAAGAATTTGTTCTAAACAAAACGTTATCTGCCCAACATACGAATGGAAAACAAAAGTTTTCAGCTAATGCAATAGAAGCACCTATGGAGGAAGGTCATATAGACTTGGGACCACCAATAAACCATATAAATGTGATCCGTGGTGGGCCACATCCTGTTGGAAATTTCCCGTAGCCAAGAACCGGTACTTAAAGGTGGCCCGCGAAGGGGTATTCTTCATCAAGAGGAACCCTCATTGAAAAATGCTCGTTACACTCTCAAGATGCACATTATGGTGGTTTCGCCGAAGGAGATGAAGAAAGGGTCCCGTCATCCGCATAATGACCCTCTTTGATAACAGCTCAAATTGGACTCTCTGCTGTTTTGAAGATCCTCGTTGACACTGGAAGTGCCATTAATGTCATCTTCAAACAAGCTTTTGATCAAATAGGAATCTCTAATAGGAAGTTGGAACCAAGCAATGTGCTAATCCTTGACTTCAACAATAAGGGATTGACTCTTGTAGGACAGATCAATCTCCTAGTCCAAGTTGGCTTGTCTCCACTTCACTTAACCTTTGAAACTCTCTTTGTTGTGATTGGTCAACCATCCTACTACAACGCCTTCTTTAGTCGACCTGCTCTAGAGCAAATGGATGCTTTCATCTCTTCCAAATATCTTATGTTAAAATTCCTGACTAAGCAAG
This sequence comes from Allium sativum, assembly GCA_030737875.1. Classification (NCBI taxonomy): domain Eukaryota; kingdom Viridiplantae; phylum Streptophyta; class Magnoliopsida; order Asparagales; family Amaryllidaceae; genus Allium; species Allium sativum. Next base: position 467,845,637 of record CM060913.1, on the reverse strand, counting down.
GATGGGGTACCATCCGAGAGGAACATTTAAGTTCCCGTGAATTGTACTTCACAACGGTTGACAAATACAAAAGGGAGTATTCTTCATACCTTGATCTTCTACTGCTTTTAAACCTTTGAACGATGGATTCTTACATCCAACGTTCGATGATAAAGTAGAAATTAACAAAGCTGACAAACGTACAAATGGCAGGTACACTTCTTTGAGACGAAAAAGGAAGAGAGTTGATAACATAAACTTGACAGAAGAAGAAGAAATTGTCACAAATTTGGATTCCAGAGGAGACACTGAAAGAATAAAACCAATAGATGATTTGGAAGAAATAAACGTTTATCCAAAGGATAAAACCAAAGTCATCAACATAGGGAAAAGATTGACGGAACTCCTGAGGAGTGACCTAATTCGGTTCTTACAGCTCAACAGGATGTTTTCGCTTGGACCCATTCAGGCATGGTCGGATGAGACATGCCCTAAATATTAACTCTTTTGTAATCTCAATCTGACAAAAGAAGAGGCAATACAATAGGGATCGACCATAGACTTTAAAAGAGGAAGTCAAAAGGTTAGAGATGAACGGGTTCATCCAAGAAGTTCTTTACCTTGCCCCAAGTGGTTAGCCAATCCCGTGCTAGTAACAAAGTCCAATGGAAAGTGGAGGACATATGTTGATTACACAGACTTAAGCAAGGCATGCCCAAAGGATTGTTACCCCCTTCGGTGGATAGACCAGTTGGTTGATGCAACAAGTGGCCATAAGACACTATCCCTTATAGATGCTTACTCAGGGTATAATCAAAATCCAAATGCATAAATTTGACGAAGAGCAGACAAGGTTTGTCACTGATTGGGGAACATTTTGTTATAGAGTAATTACCTCCGAATTGAAAAATGCGGGAGTAACATACCAAAGGTTTGTTAACAGGATGTTCCAAAAGCAGATAGGGCACAACATGGAGGTATATGTAGATGACATGCTTGTGAAGTCCGTCAAAGGGGAAGCCACCTAAACGACCTGAAAGAGATGTTCAACATATTAAGAAGTTACCAAATGAAATCAAACCAACAAAAGTGTTCTTTTGGGCTCCAATCCGGAAAGTTTCTAGGATACTGTAAGTGAGCATAGCATTAAGGATGGTACTGACCAAATCTAATCCATAAAGGATATGGAAGAGCCAAAAACAAGCAAAGAAGTCATGAGATTTGTAACACCCCATAATTTTATAGAACACTAAAATGATAAATTAAAGAATAATTAAATTAAATATTTGGAATTAAGTAAAACGGACTATGCCACTGCGTTCATCTCAGAATTCTGCTTAAGATAGACCCAAAGTTTGCATAAAACGGGCATCATATGAAGAAGATATCGAGATTTGAAGTTTATATACATATAAGACATTTATATATAAATGAAACTATTCCAGAAAATCAAAATCAAAGGTGGGAAATATGGGGGTAAATCGGCCCGTTAGGGTTCGACCCCATCCCTAAGGGTGTCAACCCATGGGTCGACCTCGACACAGCGGTGTCGGGGTCCACGTCGACCCCTCCGAGATCTGGGCAAAATTCAGTTTTTGAACGTGGACTCGTTTCTTGACAAGATTCGTTGACCTTAGGCTATAAATAGGACCTCATTCTCATTGTTTTTATTCACAAAAAACAATGGAGACAACGAGGTGCTACCTGAACTCAGTTTGATCTATTCTTCTTCAACCACAAGTTATACGCATTCAAGGATCTTTGCTACAACATCTAAAATCAATCTTCTGTTCCTTAGATCCAATCACAGTGAGTTTATGTTGCTTTTAGATATAAACACCCAAAAAGTAATCTTGACATGTTTATAATTTTGGTTCTAAGTGTATGCCTGTTAATAACCTGAATCATGATAGATCTGCCATTACTTGTGCACCAGATCTATTGATTAGTGCCTATATGCTTATACATGATATCCTTATTCTGTTAGTTTGCCTAATCATGTCACCTTATGCTTATTATGTTAGTTTGCTTAATTATGTCATCTTATGCCAGTTTTATTTACTGTGCCTATTCTTTTTCTCTTCTCTCCCTCTTTCTCTTTTTATTTTTATAGCCAGGCTACTTTCGAGCCTAGGCCTATCGCTGAAATATGCGAACGCAAGAAATTGGAAACGATTGGGAATTTTTGGGCATAACTTGTACCTTGATCCAAAATTTGGGATTTGGGGGGCATAATCAATATCTTGATTTAAACCTTACTCTGGGGCATAACTTGTATTGTAGATTAGATAGAGATTTGGGGAATAATGAACATGGAAATTGGTTAGTAATGAAAATTCCTAGATTTACTGTATTTAGAAACTATAACTGCACTTGGACACGAGGTTAGATTACACTTGTGGAAGAAGTCTACCCGGAACCGCCCGGCATATCCAGCGTCCAAAAGTGGTAAATCTAATGTGAGGGTTCTAAGTGCATATACGTACATGTGACAGTGCTAAGACACGAGGTTAAGTCCGACTTGTAGAGGAAGTCTGCCCGGACCTACCCGACATATCCAGCATCTACAAGTGGTAGACTTAATGTCAGAGGTCTAACGCATTATAACCATAAATGAATGATTGGTGATGCACTTGTAATACTTAACTTGTTTGAATCCAAAAGAATTACATGAACCTGTTAACTTGATTAGGGGTTAAGTAAACTTGCTTGAATCTATGGGAGGGTTAAGTTAATCTTGTTAAATATGTGGGGATCGGTTATACATATAAACCTAACAAACTTAAGTTGTTGGGGTTATGCAATCTTGTTAAACTAGTAGGCATAACCTGTTGAAATCCTAATAGTGGGTATGCAAGCCTAGGGGGAAGCTTGTATCATCTTTTGTGTGGGACCCGTTTCAATCAGTAACCCATCTTAGTATCAAATGGGGAACCCCAAACTAGGTCAGAGTCTAGGCACGCTTACTAAGCTGATTATAAGAGGTCACTTGAGTGAGGGTGTTGACGGCGCGTTCCAACGGAGTCATGTGTGTGCATGGGTTCGCTTGCTAGGAAGATAAGATGTTGTGACATTAGTAGATATAGTTGTGTACATCTTGTAAACAGAGGGTTGCCACTTTAGGAAGTGATACATCCTACTGTCGAGCCAGCACAAGGTACCTACGAGTTAGGGTGTTGATTGATTGGGGGTAATAATTAGGGTACATCTAGACTTTCTTGTTAGGGAGCCCGTTATTGTCATTGGTGGTAACACTTGTCAGTTTTGTTTGGCTACCTGTTATTATATAGGGTAAAACCTCTCACCAGAATTATACCTAAGTCTACCATCTTATACTTGTTGGGATCATCTTGTTCTTATTATACTAGTATTGGTGCAGAGAAAAGTATTAGAGAAGCGCAATACATGCTTCGTTCTGCTTATCTTATTTACATTGTTATACCTGCCTTATGACATTGTTATCTCTCTCCAACTTATATGCTTGTCATGGTGCTTTTACTTATTTATATTCTAAAAGTAACTGGACTTGCCAGACTTTATGTCTGACCCGTTTTGTTTCCTCTTCTCTCCCCTCCAGGTTCTTAAGATGGGAACACTCTAGCTTGATCAGGATTATTATTTCATTCTGCTTGCAGCAGCTTAGATTTACTGCTTGATTTCGTATCTCCTCTACTATGGCTATGTTTTCAGGATTATGCTCGTTTATGTATTATTGTGCCTCTGATGATGATTTTTGTACAAGGCAGAAGTTTTATGTTTTCATTATTCCAGACTTATTATGTAATTGGGTTTGAACCACAAAGCTTTTCTATTTAATAAAGTTCTAACTCCGCTGTTATTTTATATCAGTCTTGTAATGTTTCTGTTTACCTATAACGCTTCACGAAACTTAATGCATTCTATTAAAGAGTGATAATAACGGACGTGGGCTGTCACATTTGGTATCAGAGCTGAAGGTTACCAGATCGGATAAAATATTTTAAAATTTGTTTTCAAAAAGGTTTTAAAGATAACATTTTCAAAAGAAAAGTTTGTTTTGAAAAACATAGTCACTAAAGCCATATGAAATATCTTTCAATTCTCTGTTTGAATCCCTTTTTCCTTTTCTTTTCAGCATGTCTAGGGAACCTAATATTCCTGAGGGCATTCAGATACTGGCTTGGTTTCGTAGGTATCTTGAGGCTACGACACTTGCCTAAGGTCAAGTAGACGCCCCTCCCCAAGCTGCAGTCGATGTTCCTTCTCCTCCTCCTCGGCATGCTAATAAATTCTCTAAGATATGAAAAGATTTTTGTGCTATGGGGGGGGAGCCATTCCGAGGAACTGAGACTTTCATAGAGGCAAGGAGTTGGCTTAAAGAGATGGAGGATTTGTTTGGAATTTTCGAAGTTGACGATCATAGGAAGATTCAGTTAGCCGTTTGGCATCTGGAAGATAAGGATTTATTTTGGTGGGAAGTGACGCAAGCAGGGGTCCAGTGGAGACTTGGTATGATTTTCGATAGAGATTCAAAATGAAGTTTCTTTCTCAAGCCGAGAAAAGTTTGCAAATGGAAAGGTTTTGGCACTTAAGCAAGGAGGCATGTTTGTTAGAGAGTATGTTAATAAGTTTAATCAATTGGTGAGGTTTGGAACTAGCAGATACCCCGCACAAGAAAGGTTTGAGGTTTGCAAGAGGATTGAATGAACCCCTCCATGGGTTGGCTATGTCTCATATTCCGATGGGAGCAACTATTGAGAAACTCATTGATATGGTATTAAAGCACGAGGGAGATAAAGGTGAAAAGAAAGAGGCTAGGGTTGAGGAAACAAAAACAAGAAAGTGTGGCCCAAGAAAGCGCAACAATAACAAAAGAAGGGCGGTAAGAACGGTAAAGCTCGAGATAATAGGAAATGCCATCATTGCGGATGCAAGGGTCATGTGATCAAGGATTGCAAGAAAAGAAAGAACACTTGTTTACATTGTGAAGAAGTAGGACATCCTATTAAGGATTGCACGAAGAAGCAAGGATAGGGTCAAATAGCAGGATCTTCTGGAGGACAGGTGTATGCTCTTGTGACCAGTGCGCCAGATAGAGGTAGAAAAATTTCGTTTGAAGGTTTAATTTCTCTTTACAATCATCTGGTTAGAACTCTTTTTGATTCTGACGCATCGCATTCTTTTATATGTAATTCAGTGGTTGTGTCACTATACCTTAGTACTAGTATGGTTTTGGCTCTTATTGTTGTCTCAAACCCCATTGGTGGTGCGACTCGTTTGTCTATGATTTGTCGGGATTTAGGAATATCTGTGTTAGGTGTTGAGTTTGAATGCGATGCATATGTGCTTGGTTTCATAGGCTATGGTTTGATTCTACGGATGGATTGTATAGCCATGTATGGTGCCATTCTGGATTGTGAGAGGAGGGTCGTTGGACTTTTGACTTGCTATGTGAGGACCCTCGAGATTTCTTGTAACCCTAAGGGGTTTGGCATGCTTAGTTTCCCAGAGTCGCTCGATGCACCTATCGATGATCTACAGTATGTACCAATAGTTTATGAGTATCTAGATGTTTTTAATGAGGTTAGGGGTTTACCTCTGAAGCGTGAGATTGATTTCTGGATATACTTGGAGGATAATGCGAAGCCAGTCGCATTTCCTTTGCGTCACATGGCTCCGAGGGAAAGAAGGGAGCTTAGCAAGCAAGTAGGGGAACTACTTGAGAAAGGGTTTATTAGGCGAAGCATATTTGAATAGGGTGCTCTGGTGGTATTCACTACTAAGGCGGATGGTTCGCTTGGCTTATGTGTGGATTATAGAGAGTTGAATAAACTCAATAAGAAGAATAGGCACCCACTTCCGAGGATAAATGATTTGTTTGACCAGCTTGTTGGTGCATCTGTTTTCTCTCAGTTAGACTTGGCCATAGGGTTTCATCAGTTGAATGTGGCCAAGGACAGTATAGAAAAGATCGCTTTTAGAACTCCAAATAGTTTCTTTGATTGGCTCTTCATGCCTTTTGGATTGACAAATGCACCCGCCTATTTTGTTGATCTGATGAGGAGGGTGTTTTGGGAGTTTCTAAATAAGTTCATTGTGGTCTTTGTTGATGGCATCTTGATTTTCTCGAAGAATAGGGAAGAGCATGCCCTACATTTGAGGGAAGTTTTGAAAACTCTCCGTGTGCACCAACTTAAGGCGAAATTCTCCTAGTGTCAATTTTGGAGAAAAGAAGTGATATTTCCAAGGCACGTGCTCTCTAAAGATGGGATAGCAGTAGATCCCGCGATGGTAGTTGTGGTTCAAGATTGGCAGTCCCAAAGAATGCAATAGAGGTGAGTAGTTTTCTTGGATTAACGGACTATTACAGGAAGCTCATTAAGGACTTCGCAAAGATATCAGCCCCACTTACCAGACTAATGAAGAAGAATCTGACATTTTCTTGGGACATAGAATGTGACAATGCTTTTTAGTGATTGAAGAGGGCTTTGACAACAACCCTAGTCCTGACTTTTCCTGATGGGAATAAGTGTTCATAGTATACACTGATGCTTGTGGTACAGGGCTTGGTGCGGTTCAGATGCAAGAGGGAAGAGCTGTATGTTATGGAGGTAGACAGTTAAGAGTTCATGAGAGGAACTATCTTACCCATGACTTAGAGTTAGCTGCCATAGTATTCGCGCTTAAGACTTGGCGTACTTATCTACTAGGAGAGAAATTCGAGATGTACACTGATCATAAATCCCTCAAGTACTTATTCTGGCAAAAGGATCTCAATCTAAGGCAACAAAGATGGATGGAGTTCCTAGCGTCCTATGATTTTGAGATTGCTTATACCCCTGGCAAGGGTAATGTGGCAGTAGATGCCTTGAGTAGGCAGAGGATGACCTTGAGTCCTCTGTTTGTGGAGAGGAAAAGCTTGGAGTTTATATCGACTTTTGATTTTAGACCTTCAACCGAGTTTACACGTGGTTTATTAGCATCATTAGAGGTGCGACCTACTCTGTTAGACCAGATAGGGACTTCACAGTGAGAGGACCCACAGCTAGTGGATATCTTGGATAGACTCAGTAGATAGGAGACTTCTGGTCACCTCAGTAGATATTCCACGGACGATAGAGGGTGGTTACGACGAGACGGAAGGCTTTATGTTCCCCGAGTTAGGAGTTTATTGAAGACAATCCTTGAGGAAGCCCATCATTCTAGGATGACTATTCATCCAGGTGGTGATAAGATGTATAAGGATATGAAGAGGGTTTTATTTTAGGCTGGAAAGAAGAAAGATGTAGCAGAATTTGTTTCTCGATGTTTGATTTGTCAGCGAGTCAAGGCTGAGCAAAGGAATCCCGGTGGTTTACTTCATCTTTTGGAAGTCCCACAGTGGAAGTAAGAGAGCGTCTCTATGGATTTCATCGATGGTTTCCTAAATCAAGGAAAGGCAATACCAGTATTTGGGTTATAGGGGACAGGCTTACAAAGAGCGCTCATTTCATCCCTGTTAAGAGTAAGAGGATGAAAGAATAGTTGGCGACAGTTTATCTTCGTAAGATAGTCCGTCTACATAGAGTAGCTTCCAATATTGTGAGTGATCGTGACCCCATATTCACCAGCGAATTTTGGAGGAGCTTACAAGAAGCATTAGGTTCACAGTGTGTTTGAGCACCGCTTATCACCCTCAGACCGATGAATAAACAGAAAGGGTAAATAAAGTTCTTGAGGATCTTTTAAGACTGTGTATCCTAGACTTCAGAGGGACTTGGGAAGAGCATCTTCCTTTGGTAGAATTCGCCTACAACAACAGTTATCAAACCAGTATTGGCATGGCACCCTTCAAACCATTGTACGGACGACCCTGTAGATCACCGACTTGTTGGTGGGAGTCCACAGAAAGACTTCTACTTGGACCTGAGATGGTTAGAGAAATTTCAGAGAAGTTTGATCTTATCCGAAGGCGCATAAAGACAGCTCAAGACAGGCAGAAGTCCTATGCAGACAAGAGAAGGATTGACATTGAATTCGAGGCAGGAGACATGATTTTCATCAAGGTATCACCTTTGAGGGAAGTGGTTTGTTTTGGATCTGTTGGGAAATTGGCACCAAGGTTTGTAGGGTCATTTCCCATAACAGAAAGGATTGGCCAAATGGCTTATAAAGTAAAGCTACCAAAGAGAATGTCCGGCGTACATGATGTTTTCCATGTTTCTCATTTAAGGAAGTGTTTGCATGATACCACAGAAATAGTTGAGCCGAGTATACTTAAAGAAGTAGAGGTGGAACGATAGGCGACAGTTAGACGAATTCCTACTCGTATTTTGGATCAAAGGTTAAGAAGCTACAAAACCGAGAGGTCAAATTGATGAAAGTTCAGTGCGGAGATAACCAAGAAGATGCAACTTGGGAAACTGAAGACAAGATTAGCGCTTCGTACCCTTTTCTTTTCAAGGGTATGTTCTTAACTTCTTTTTCCAAAGCTTTTATTCATGCTTGTTTCCATTGTTTAACTATATCCTATCAATCGAATCTTCGACCTTTAGGTAGGAAACCCATGGAAGTAAGCATGTGTTTTAGACATCTTATGTTTGATGGATGCAAGTGTTTGCTAGTGGTTTCTTGTGGATGCATATACACACATTAGGCACTAGATCGGTTCAATAACACTTATACTGCATATGAATGGGTGTGCATTTTTGAAACACCCCACCTCCGTTAGGGTCACTCTCAAAGGGAATGCCCTAATTTTGGTGGAGGTTTATAAGTACAAGTCACAGATATACAAGACAGATATAAGAACACATATTTGTAAACAGCGGAAGAACAGCAAACTTTTATTTCATAAAGTCAAATACGTGTTACAACAACATCCTTTCCAAAAACATAACATAACATTTTCATAATCTGTCTTGAGTACATTATTTAAAGAAGCATAGATAAAACATAGATAAACTGCAAAAGCCCCATAGTGGATTGTCCAAAGCCATAGTTCAAAACAGGAAAGTCCAAGCAATACATTTCTCTTCTTCAAGCTGGATGCTAAGGTAGATCAAGCTGCTGTGTTCCCTCCCTGAGGACCTGGGGGAGGGGGGGGGGGAAACGGAAGAAAGAAGACGAAAGAAAAATAGAGTCAGACATAAAGCCTGAGTAAGTCTAGTACTACTTTGTCTATGAATAAAGAACTGGGTGTGATAAGTAAAACAGGAAGTGGGCAAACACTATGAACTTGGTTAAGTTATCTAGGGTCGAATATGCTATCGTACCCCATGTTAATCTCTGAACCCATATAAACTAGTTTCCAATTTGCACCCCATAATCAGGGTGATGTGATCCATTCAATGATGATCGGCTCCTACTCGCATAGTTACATGTGTCTTACAGCCCCCGATGTCTGTAGTTACCTATGCTGGTCCCACCATGGGGTGTATCAAGTCCCATAGTGGCAACCCGACACAACCTTAGAGTGCACAGGTATGCTACTGGTGTCCAGTGCCTTATTTTTCTGCGCCGGAGTGTGTGCACGCCCGCACTCCGTTAGAACCTACACTGCTACACCACCGCCGTCGTTTTGACCTCTTACAATCAGCCCAGTAATCGTGCCCCACCCTGCCTAGTTTCAGGGTATCCTGATACACCTTTTAGGGTTACTGCTGAAAAGGGTCCCCCGTTACTAGGTTTTCTATCTCTAGCCAACATGCTAAGTTGGTTAAGTGTTTCCTAACCTAACCCCACCAGTCCGTTTAGTTTAGCATGTTCCATTTTGATTAAGTCTTTATTCCACTTAATCCTAACAATCCTGACTCAGCCTTAATTATCTTATTAAGGCCCTGACCTCTCACATTAGACAGGTATTGTTGTGGCTGCCTGTTGCCGGTTGGTTCCGGGCAGTCTTACGCCACAACTCAGTCTAACCTCGGGTCCCTGCTGGGCTCCATGTTTAACCTCCCACATTGGATAGGTATTGTTGTGACTACTGGACAGCCGGGCGGTTCCGGGCAGGTTTACATCACAACTCATTCCAACCTCGGGTTAAACACATCGTATGTTCTACATTTACATATCTTGTCATTCTTCTTTATTTATATGTAAATATTTGCGGCCCATTATTAAGTTAATGGTGTAAAGATTACACCAATCACGGGCCCAACCCATACTTGAATTTGGGCCCTTCTACTTTATATTTTCATTCATTAATTCATTTTAACCCAACGTTATTTTCCCCCGTTTTACACGTCCGTTCATATATATTGGGCTTAGCCTTTTAAAGCCCAATTTAGCCATGCGAAAGGGGAGGCTTATGGCGTATACACAAAGAGGGGAAGGTGAGCGCATTAACTTGCATAAGACGTTGGAAATACCTAATAGAAACTGGTGTACTTGCATAGTGGTGACATAGGTGACATGAATCAAAGCATGTGAACTTGCATAGGTTTAACTACAACATGAACCTATATTCTTATTTAGGCATAATGTCAAACATAAGCATGTCATAAATATTCCTAGCATAAGCATAGCATAATTTCAAACATAAGCATGGCATAAATACTTCTAGCATAAACATGGCATAATGTTAAACATAAGCATGGCATAAATACTTCTAGCATAAACGTGGCATAATGTCAAACATAAGCATGACATAAATACTTCTAGCATAAACATGGCATAGGTAAAGTTAACTTTGTTCATGGCATAAACATAAACAAGTCATGTTCATAAGGTTTCTACATGTTTACAAAGGGGATACTTTGTTACTAACACAAAAGCATAGTTCAACTTAATCATGGTTTAAGTCTAATCACATAACGATGGTATAAACATACTTATGCATAAAAATTCCTAATCATGGTTTTTGCTTAAACATGCAAAAAGGGATTTTTGAGTCTCACATATGTCATCATATAATTCTTTTAAACAAGATAGACTTAATCATAGATTTCAATTATGCCAAATATCATTCATAGCCTAGCCATATTCATAAGCATGACTTAATACATGGATTATGGTGTCAAAATTTCAACATAGTTTCATATGAACTATAACAACCAAACTTGTCTCAATTCCTTGCAAAACGATTTATGCACAAAATATACATCATGACAACATAATAACAAAGCCACAAACTTGCATAAATTTCACTTAACTACATACATGTAGCTTCAACATAGATTACATAATTTGCGCAATATTCCAAACGTATTTTTGCATAGAACTACCGCATGTAGTTCTTTATAATGAATAACATAATTTTGCACAAACATGAATTACTTCCATTGCCACAATTCAAGCATACACATCAACACAGTTGTTTATTTATACCAAAGTAATACTCTACTTACAATGGTTACGGCGAATTCTCTAATTAAGAGACACGATTCCTTTGTTGAATTGATTAGCTTTAGGTTGCTTGAATTGCTTTGGGCTTTAGAACTTTCTTCCTAACTCTCTCTCTAGTCGGCGGCTACTCTTTGTCGTTCCTCAGCAACATGGCGGCTATAATCTTATTTTGAATGAATAGATTAGGGTTTAGTCTAGGGTTGTTTATATAGAGGTTAGGAATTGATTAGGACCCTTGATGTTGCTTGGATAGATCGTAGCCATTCATTAGGAAGAGAGACCAATAAAAACCCGCCACCTAGCCCTAATGACACAGCAGACCACAGAAATTCGACCATACACCGACCTGGCCAGCCAGGGCTAGACCAGACCTGGCCAGCAGGTTATTTTTGACCTGGGCGCACTTGGCAGGTGCGCCAGGTCAAAAATGTACTGGCGCACTTCACAGGTGCGCCAGTGCATTTTTGTTCTGGCGCACTTCCCAAGTGCGCCAGTGCATTCTGACCCGTTTTCCGGTTTTTCGCCCAACTTCGTTCGTCCATAACTTCTTCATACGATATCCGTTTTTCGAAAACTCGGACTCTATTTCCCGTATTTTTCCGAGACGAACGCAATGGCGTATCCCGTTTCCCTTAGTTCTTTGATTTGAAATTAATTATACTTTAATTTGTGAGTTTCACAGTCATAGAATTCACGGGGTGTTACAATTTTTCTTCTTTAATGGATAAAATTGGTTGTATCATCATATGGATGTTGCATTTGGATGAATGATTGCGCACACATATAGAACTTACATGTTATATTAGGATTAATTGCATACAAGTTGGATTCATGGCACAACATACATTGCATTAAGGAGGTCAACTGAATTAGTTGACCGCCTGGTCATTCGCATCATTATAAGGACATACACACACACCTTTGCATATGTTCATGTAAGCATTAGAAATATTTTAAGGACAATGGATACCTGTGATTGGTGGATGAGTAGATGGATGATGGATGTTAGGATACACATTCTTCATAACTTAGAGATTACGGTGAGGAAATCCTATAAAGTAGGGGAGAATGTAACACCCCATAATTTTATAGAAAAAATAATAGAGTAAAGAATACTTAAATTAAATATTTGGAATTAAGTAAACCGGACTGTGCCATTGCGTTCGTCTCAGAATTCTGCCTAAGAAAGATCCCAAGTTTGAGTAAAACGGACATCGTATGAAGAAGATATTAAGGTTTGAAGTTTATATGCATATAAGTTGTTTATATATAAATAAAACTATTCCAGAAAATCAAAATCAGAGGCGAGAAATATGGGGGAAATCGATAGATTAATAGCCAGAGAAGGGGATTCATAGCCAGACCAGCGGTGATCCAGATACTTCTACCTCTCCAAACAAGAAAGATGGAAACCAATCATACCAGTTTCTAGCTAGAATAGGAAGAAATCATTACAAAAGCGAGCTTAATGATCAGATTTATCACTTATCTTGCTGGAGTAATGGAGAAAGCAGTGGATCTAAAGAAGCGAAGGAAGCTCGAAGCTCAAAGAGACACAGAAGTGAAAACGATAGATTAATTAGCACCAGAGACTTCAGATCAGACGACAGGAAGGAGATTGAAGCTGAAACTTGGAACAGAAACGTCTTCCTGAAACCTCGCACCTCAGAGGAGACCAACAAGTGTGAAGACGAAGTCTGGAACCCACCATGACGATCTGATTTGCAATGCTTATGGGCGATTACCCTTTCCGTCCGCCATTTTTCTTTTTTCTTTTTTGGTCTTTGAGAGGTGGCTAGGGTTTGGTAACAGAGAGAATGAGAGCTTTATTTATCTCGTGTTGTATTGGGTATTTACCCGTTTGGCTGTTGGGCCTTGGGCCTTTTTTTATCTCATTCAAAAAAAAATATGGGGGAAATCGGCCCGTTAGGGGTCAACCCAATCCCTAAGGGTATCGACCATGGGTCGACCCCAGCACAGGGGTGTCGACACCCATGTCGACCCCCATGTCGTCCCCTCTGAGATCTAAGAAGAATTAGTTTTTGAACATGAACTCGTTTCTTGACTAGATTCGTTGACCCTAGGCTATAAATAGGACCTCATTCTCATTGTTTTTATTCACCAAAAACAATGGAAACAACGAAATGCTGCCCCAACTCAGTTTGATCTAGCCTATTCTTCTTCAACAACAAGTTATACGTATTCAAGGATCTGTGTTACAACATCTAAAGTCGATCTTCTGTTCCTTAGATCCAATCACAGTGAGTTTATGTTGCTTTTAGATATAAACACCTAAAATGTAATCGTGACATGTTTATAAGTTTGGATCTAAGCCTATGCCTGTTAGTAACCTGAATCATGATAGATCTACCATTACTTGTACACCTGATCTATTGATTAGTGCCTATATGCTTATTCATGATATCCCAATTCTGTTAGTTTGCCTAATCATGTCACCTTATGCCTATTATGTTAGTATGCTTAATTATGTCATCTCATGCCAGTTTTATTTACTATGCCTATTCTTGTTCTCTTCTCTCCCTTTTTCCATTTTTGTTTTGATAGCCAGGCTACCTTCGAGCCTAGGCCTATTGCTGAAATACACGAACGCACGAAATTTGGAACGATTGGGAATTTTGGGGCATAATTTGTACCTTGAGCCAAAACTTGGGATATGGGGGCATAATCTATATCTTGGTTTAAACCTTAATCCAAGGCATAACTTTTATCGTAGATCGGACAGAGATTCGGGGAATAATGAACATGGAACTTGGTTAGTAATGAAATGCCTAGATTTGCAGTAATTAGAAACTATAACTATGCATGGACACGAGGTTTGATTACACTTGTGGAAGAAGTCTGCCCGGAACCGCCCGGCATATCCAGCGTCCACAAGTGCTAAATATAATGTAAGGGGTATAAGTGCATAAACGTACACGTGGCAGTGCTAAGACACGAGGTTAAATCCGACTTGCGGAAGAAGTCTGCCCGGACCCAATCGACATATCCAACATCCACTGGTGGTAGACTTATTGTGGAAGTTCTAGCGTATTATAACCATAAATGAATGAATGGTGTTGAACTTGTAATACTTAACCTATTTGAGTTTGTAAGGATTACATGAACCTATTAACTTGAGTATGGGTTAAGTAAACATGCTTGAATCAGTGAAAGGGTTAAGTTAATCTTGTTAAATATGTGGGAACGTGTTATACATATAAACCCGACAAACTTAACCTGTTGGGTTTATGCAATCTTGTTAAACTAGTAGGCATAACCTATTGAAATCGTAGTAGTGGGGATGCAAGCCTATGAGGAAACTTGTATCATCTATTGTGTGGGACCCATTTCAGTTAGTAACCCATCTTGGTATCAAACGGGGAACCCCGAACTAGGTCGTGGTCTGGGCATGCTTACTGAGCTGATGATAAGAGATCACTTGAGTGAGGGTGTTGATGGCGCGTTCCAATGGAGTCTGTGCATGCATGGGTCTGCTGCTAGGGAAGATAAGACGTTGTGACATTAGTAGATATGGTTGTGCACATCTTGTAAACAAAGGGTTGCCACTTTAAGAAGTGATACATCTTACTGTGGGGACAACACAGGGTATCTACAAGTTAGGGAGTTGATCGATTGGGGGTATGAATAAGGGTACATCTAGTCTTGCTTGTTTAGGAGCCTGTTATTATCGGTGGGGGTAACACCTGTAAGTTCTATTTGGCTACCTGTTATTTGTATGGGGGGTAAAACCTCTCACTAGAAGTACACCTAGGTCTACCATCTTGTACCTGTTGGGATCATCTTGTTCTTGTTGTACTAGTATTAGTGCAGAGAAAAGTATTATAGAAGCGCAATACATGTTCTGTTCTACTTATCCTATTTATCTTGTTATACCTGCCTTATGACACTGTTATCTATCTCCAACTTGTATGCTTGTCATGATGCTTTTACTTATTTATATGCTAAAAGTAACTGGACTTGCCAAACTTTATGTCTGACCCATTTTGTTTCCTCTTTCCCTCTTCTGTTTCCCCCCAGGTTCTCAGAGTGGGAATATTCAGGCTTGATCATGATTCTTCTTTCATTCTGCTTGGAGATATTTAGATGTACTGCTTGATTTCATATCTTCTCTACTATGGCTGTATTTTGGGGATTATGCTCTTTTATGTGTTATTGTACCTCTAATGATGATATTTTTACAAGGCATTAGTTTTATGTTTCCAATATTCCAGACTTATTATGTAATTGGGTTTGAACCACAAAGCTTTTCCATTCAATAAAGTTTTAATTCCATTGTTTTTTATATTTGTCTTGTAATGTTTATGTTTCTGTTTACCTATAACACTTCACGAAACTTAATGCATTCTATTAAAGAGTGACATTAACGCACGTGGGGTGTCACAAGCTTAAACAGGAAGGTAGCAGCCCTCGATAGGTTCATTTCCAAAACCACCGACAAATGCGTGCATTTCTTTGATGTTATGAAGAAAAAGAAGAACTTCGAATGGAACAAAGAATGTGGAAAAGCCTTTATAGAATTAAAGGACTACATGGGAAAACCCCCGATTCTATCTATTCCTGAGAAAGGAAAAGATTTATATCTCTAAATGGTCATTTCAGAATATGCAGTAAACTTAGTCCTTATAAGAGAGAGTGATGGAACTCAACGTCCAATTTACTATGTCAGCAAAAGGTTAAAGGATGTAGAAACCCGATACCCCTTAATGGAGAAATTAGCATATTGCCTAATACTTACAGCACGGAAGCTTAGAGGCTACTTCCAGGTGCATCCTATTAAGGTCTTGACCAGATTTCCTCTTAAGCAAGTTTCCAGCAAACCATAAACCTCAGGAAGATTAGTAAAATGGGGATTGAACTTAGCCAATATGAGACTGAATTTCTACCTCGAGAAGCAATCAATGGACAAGTTGTTGTAGAATTTGTGAACGAATGCACAAGCTTTATTACAGAACAGTCAACTAAAGAGAATGACTTAAGGGCTTAGCGGCAACTATTTGTATATGGGGCTTTAAATGAACAAGGGGCAGGGGCAGGTTATATCATAATTATCCCTGATAGGCATCGCTTGCACTATGGATGAAGTTAGGATTCTCAGCTACTAACAATGTGGCTGAATATGAACCAATGATGGTAGGGTTGAATCTAGCATTACAGTTAAAGATACGTCTAATATAGATATTTAGTGATTCTAAACTAATTGTAAATAAGATAAAGAAAACCTATCAGACCAAGGATGCATGGTTAGCCCTATATGTAAATGGGATATTAAATATGCTTTCCCCGTTTGAGGATTTCTCAATATTACAAATACCCAGATCGGAGAATACCCAAACTGATTCACTAGCTAAATTGGCCAGCTCCCGAGGAGCACCCGAAACTCGAGTTATCCCTGTAGGATATCGGCAAAGACCCAGTATTGAGCATGAAGAGCCTGAAGCAGGATAAGGATTGTTAGTCCTAAATAGATCCCAAGCTTCGAAAATGGGGACGAAATTGATAGGGAGGATGCTTCTAACAAAGAACATTCTTCAGCAGAGATAAACATCCAATACAAAAATACCTTGATGGCTCCTATCAAAGAGTACATTTTGAACGGAGCTCTACCCCTTAGCAGGCAAAGTGTAAGGAGAATAAGACACCAAACCCCCATATTTTTTTATTACAGATGGGATTCTTTATAATAAAGGGCACTCACTCCCCTATCTAAGATGTGTAAGCATCGAAGACGGATCCAATTACCTATTGAAGAAGGCACACAAAGGTTTGTGCAGAGATCATTGCAATGGAATCAGGATAGCCCAAAGATTCATGCAACAAGGTTATTATTGGCCACAAACGGTTAATCAAGCAATCGAGTATGTCAAGAAATGTGTGAAATGTCAAAGGTATTCCAAAATACCCCGACTTCCTCCTAGCGAGTTAACCACTATCTCAAGCCCTTGGCCATTCAGTGTATGAGGGATAGATTTGATCGGACCCCTACCAATCTCCAGAGGTGGAGCTAAGTATGCCATAGTAGCCGTTGACTACTTTATCAAATGGGTAGAAGCAGAAACCCTTCTGACAATCACATCTAAGAAGGTGTTGAAATTTGTGATAAAGAATATTGTTACTCACTTTGGAATTCTTTACAAGATCATATCATACAATGGAACACAATTCGAGAGCGAGGAATTCACTTGGTTTTATGATAATAATGGAATTATCAAAAGCATTACCTCAGTAGCCCATCCAAAGGCAAACTTAATTGTTGAAGTTGCAAACAAAACCATAAAAACTATCCTTAAGAAAAGACTAAATCAAGCCAAAGGAAATTGGGCTGAAGAATTACATTTGGTACTTTAGGCATATAGAACTTTCGCCAAAACGACAACAAGGCATACTCCATTTATTTTGACATATGGACGCGAAGCCATGCTCCCGATTGAAGTTGAAATCCCCTCACACAGAGGATAGCATACTCCATTTATTTTGGCATAGGGACTTCTATTAACACCAGAAGTGGAATTTTGGTCTTTCATCTTTAATTATCCGAATAAGGGCTGGGTTGGGACATCTATTAATGCTAGAAGTGGAATTCTGGTCTTAATTACCCGAATAAGGACTGGTTCGGGACTTCCATGAATGCCATAAGTGGAATTCTGGTCTTCAATCTTTAATTACCCGAATAAGGGTTAGTTCGGGATTTCTATTATCGACAGAAGTTTATTCCAGGCCTTCAGTCTGTTATACCCGAATAAAGGGTAGTTTAGGAAAGATCCCTGCAGAGGCGGTGCCCTAGACGTTTTATTATGAAATCCGATATCAATTATAATATCCATTCACGATCGACAACTAGGAAGTCCCTAAACTCTTTCTCCTACTTTCTAATAGAATGTAAAAGACATGAGTCTAATATAATGTCGGTAATCAGTCCCGAACAACTGCTTATCCAACATATATGCAAATACCAATGAAAAAGAACGTGTAAAAATTAGCTCTAACATGTAAAATTAATTGTTGAAGTTCATGCAGGTGAAATACGAGAAAATCCAAGAAAGAAGTTTGACTTGAAAAGTCAAAAACACCCCTTCACTAGGGGGCAAATGTTACTACCAAAATAAAGCACTGGAACAGGTTGGCGGTGAAGGGGTAGCAGACCGACACAAGCATAAACAAATCTTCCGTCTGCAAAGGTTCGACACAAGAAATAGCCGAAAACATAAAGGAACGGTCTGAGGGTTATGCAACCGACACCATCGTCGAAGTGAAGAGTTCAAAATCTATACAAAGAAAAATACCGGAAGGATAGTTCCAGCACGATCCGTAGAAGGTCCCCAAGACTGGAGCCAATGAAGTGAAAGACAAAGAATCCTACCAACTGGAACCTAGAAGAATGAAAGGGCTATTGGCATTAACTTTCTTAATGTCGAAACATTAAGAAATGAAAAGCACCGAAAGCACCCTTTCGGTAAGCCGAGACACTCCTTAGGAACCAACTGAAAGGCATGCCGGAACATCAAAGGGAAACAAGCTATCCACACTAATTTGCTTGGTATTGATATCGATAGGGGTGGCAAATCTGATAGCCACCTATGAGAATCACGAAAACAAGTTACGTGAGGAATTAATAGCAAGACTTAAAGCTCGTAACCAGAAGCTCCTATCCGGAAGCTCATGAAAGCAAGCCTGAACTTTCTGAAAGCAGGTCACACCCCTAAAGCCAATATTAATACAAAGAGAGACATGCTTGTTGTCAAAAAGAAATTCCAAAGACCGGGACCATCCTCCTGGGAGCCAGAACCGGTACCTTAAAGACCGCAAGCAAAGCCCGAAGAGCGGCCGAGAGCCAAAACAACCGAGACCAAAAGGAAAAGCGACCGACAGGGGCTTCTACTAGCCCAATAGAAAAAGGGGCCCTGATTTTTCTATAAATAAGACCCTAGGGGTCTTATTTTAGGGGTCGAATTTACATTTCTCAATCTTGCTCTGTTTTGTCTCAAGAGCAAACCCTAATTTTTAAATCGAATTGGGGATTTTTTCAATTCTTGTAATATATCTGTAATTAATCAAAAGGATAAGTTCGAGACTTAAGCAATTCTCGATTTGATATTCATATAGTGTCTATAATTATAAGACAAGGAGTTAACGCTAACCTTTCTTATGAAAGGGTTGATCACGGATTCTTTCGTCGGAAGGAAGGCCTTGAGTAAAAACAAGTCTTTTCCCTCTCTGCGCTTTCGTTCGTGATTCAGCTCTTCAATAGTAAGCCTAATGCAACCCAACCTCGGAAGGGATCTTGCTATAATCTTGTGGCTTGTTAACTAACGCAACCAAGGCCTACCCAGATTGGTTCGATGCGGAAGTGTCATATAAGCTGATAAGCGTAATAGCATTAAAACAAAGCGGAGTGTTGTGAGGCATTAGCTTGTTTCTTCCCAACACAATGTGTATTATTTCATCTAAGATCCAAAGGCATTTATTGCATAAGGTCTTAGTTTCATTTAACTAGTAAAAACCTTTCTTTACGGTTGTCTATGACTTCATAGTTTCGTAAGCGTGATACTGACCCCCTGAGGGAAGGGTAACTATTCTTCGAACTATAGGTCTTAATGCCTAGAAAATGGTGAAATTAGCTAAAGAGCACTGATTAAAGACTGCATTTTAATAACCTTTGAGACATCCTTGCATCAAACTTCTAAGTATATGCATTTTCTATTATAGTTCGGGTGTTGACGAAAAAAACATTAACATATTTTAGGAAGGACTATCATTAGATGACATATTTAAGTTTTGAATATAAATTAGTAAGATAAAGCCAAATCACTTTTATATGGAAATTCATTAAGTGTTTATGAATGCTTGTTTTCTTGTACTAAGAAATCATTGTTGTTTTAAGAAATACTAACTTTATAGTTGAGGTATTTCCTTGAGAAATTATTGGCAATAAAATAAATTGGACACACCTAAAGCCAGAATTGATTATATGAAATGAAATTAGTTAGCCCAAACGAACACAATGCGTTAGAGTGTCTGGTACGTATTATTACATATTGAAGAGAAACTGTGAGTTTCTTATCAATGTAAAAAATATAAAATCATCAGTTATTTAATTAAACTGTTTAGTATTGACTCTATATTTCGATATAATCTGAAGATCCAAAGATGAATTATAAGAACTTTATAAGAACTTAATTCTGATAATTATAACAGAAGGGATGTGATCCATTTGCTCGATTGTGTCTTAAAGAGCAGGACTAATTCACATTACTCATAAGAATAATCTCATAAATTTTAATATTTAAAGTTAGTGTAATATATTCGTCATGAAACATGATCAAGTTATTTTAGATTTACTCATAAGATCATCGCTTGATAAGACTGTTTTGTTCTATATGTATTGAAATAGAAAGTTCAAAATATAGAATTGGATATATAACCAGAGTATCTTGAAATCAATGAAAGTGATATTGAGTTTATGATTTTTGGATATGATCCAAAAAATAATTAAAATGTCATTCTACAAGTACTAAAATTGAATAGATGTTTTGATAGAAATATAAATAGTTTGATTGTCAATAAAAGTAAAGAGGAAGCGTGCACTTATAAGAAAGAAAGTCAAAATGGCACATAAATCTTTTATAAAGTATAAGGATTATTGATTATTAATGATGTACTTTCGTTAAAATCCGCTGACATTGGATTTAAAAATGATAACTTTTATAGCAAGTATAAAAGATACTGGGAATGTTCCAAATGATATGCAAGGTCGTATTATTCAAATGTTTAGTATGAAGCAAGTAGGATTGATTCTTTATGTATTAGCAATAAAAACGATCATACACCTTATATTTTCTATGATATCATTATTTTTTTATTTACTTGATTTATGAAGAAAATGCAAAATCAAAATTGATATCACTAGATAGTCGTTTGGACTGGTTTTATATCTTTACTATTGATAATGAGAATTCTATGAACTGATTTCAACTGAGTCTTTTTTAAATTCCGATAATACCTTTTCAATGTTTATAGGGGGGAAAATTTAGTGAACTACTTTGTAACATCTTGCACTCCTTGACATTCCCCAAGTTAAGCAACACTAAGAAATGTGGAACATTTTAGGTATAAAGAAACACATCGCAAAGACTAAGATTCACAAGACATGAAAGTAGGTACATCGGAAACATTTAAAATGGAAAACATATCTTATTATTTTCTGATTTTTAGTTTAGAATAAACATAAGTCATAATGTCACATGTCCTATAAAAATCTCAGTCTCACATAAAATCAGGGTACATTGGTAATAATCCCTCTCATAAGTGCTAGTAAAACCAAAATACAATGAAAAAGATGAACAATAGAAGTATATATCAGCAAGGATATATAAACTCCAAGAATTATCCTTCAAGATATCTTAATCAACAAGTCTCATCCTTGCAAGCCTAACGGGGAGGAAGAGAAAAGAAGAGGAGTGGACCCGACAGAAAGTATGATGAATGAAGTAATTACTAGCATGATTAAGCAAGATAAAAATAATCAACTTAGTAACAATTCTTGTATAATAAGGTAATGTATACATGCACAACTTAGAACAATTTCTGAAGTGATTAAGTTATTTGTCTAGTTCAAGCTGGAATGACTATCTAATTCTATATAAGTACTATTTGGATTGATCTCTATTTCTACCCTAATCGACCTCTACTCTCTACCATGAACCAAGCATGCTAGTCGATTCCCATTACACCAAATTGAAACTCACTCAGATGTGAATTGTTGTA
The DNA here is from genome assembly GCA_030737875.1 of Allium sativum. Taxonomy (NCBI): domain Eukaryota; kingdom Viridiplantae; phylum Streptophyta; class Magnoliopsida; order Asparagales; family Amaryllidaceae; genus Allium; species Allium sativum. The sequence goes on along the minus strand of CM060913.1, from coordinate 467,823,572 downwards.
CGAGAAACCTTGAAACTAAAACTTTTGTGGTTACTTACTTATGCTCTTCAAACCACCATCCGTGGATTCACCAGTCAGATGGACACATTGCTACAAATCTCGCAAATATCGCCCGAGATCTCCTCCGAGATCTCATTTTGGGCTCCTTTCGAAATGAAACAGCAAATATCACTCTAAATCTCCGTTCATATATATCACCCGAGATATTGCAATATCAAACGATATATCGACCGAGACGAAATACTGGAAAATCATCCGAGATCTAAGTTTTTTGTTAAAATTTAAATTTTTGCCTGAACTAGAATTGTAATTAAAAAACTTAAATCTAGCCATATCAATCTTTTGTTATTTTACATTTTGCATGTTAAATGACTATATTGTATGTTCATATATGTTTTACAATGCTTATGATTTTCATATTCGTCTTTTTACATACATGTTACTTATGAAATTATGTATTTTATCATCTATTTATGCTAAAAAATTTAATGTTTTGGATCGTTTTAATGTTTCTTGTCTAACAATATTCCTTTTTTAAGCATATTATGATTTAGAGTATGAAAGATCTTTCGCAAAATAAAGAATAATACAGTTATTTTTCATTTTAAGTTTAAGTTACTATGTTTTTGATTGCATTCATAAACATTATTTTGTTAAAATATCATTTTTAACATATCACGTACCCCGAGATTTTTCCGATATGTACTTTCAGAACCGAGATGAAAATCCGAGACTAACTCCCGAGTTAGACTCATCTCATCGGAGATCTCCCTCGATATGAGATTGAGTCTACAAAATCCTCGAGACGAAACGCGACCGATATATGAGACTTAAAACCTTGGATGGACATCTATCTAGGACTACGACCAATAATGTCTTATATACCACGATTCGATTCACCGCACGCTCGACCATCGCTGATATGCATTGACCTGAGATCCTTCTTTTAACTGACCAATCATCTAGCACAATTTGACTAAAATGTCTCCCTATGAGCGTCACTGGTATGGGCCTCGAGTCGGTTATCTACCATAATTCGGTATGTGTGTTTGATCTGCCACTGGTACAGACTCCCCTAAATAATATCCTAGCTACGGCTCCATCCACAGTCCTCATGACCGAGCTTTATCTATTGGTTTTAATCCGCCATGATTCGGAATCTATTGCTGGAACAGACCTCCACTACTTATCTATTGGTCGGTTATCTACCACGATTCGACATCTACCTACCGCTGGTACAAACCCCCTAAAAATAACAATGCTCCTCATCGCAATCCCTGACTTGAGTCTTATTTATTAGCTTAATCCATGATCTAAGTTTTATTTCTCCTGGCCGAATCCCATATCCAAGCCTAACATTTTGACTTCATCCACGACCTAAGCCCATGATATTCTATTTCTACAATAATAATTTTTTACTTTTATTACGATGTTCTAACATGCCAATAATGTTCTTAGTTATCATAATGAGCTATTAATTTCTCTTACTTCTTAAATTGTAACACTTTCCATCATTTACAATAAATTCCTATAATTTTTCTAATTCAGTCTTATTCCTTTTTATTACAAACCTGTTGAAATTTGGTGTTGATGTAACAATGTATGTATTTTATTTCATATGTATGTTTACAACTAGAATTTATGACTTTATATTATGGAAGACAATTGGGCAGGTCTAGGGTCTGAACCCGGTTGACCCGCCCCTATTTTGACTCGTTTAGACCTGCCTTATTGGGTCTTCATGGCCGGTAGACACGCCACCTGCTTTTGTGAGGTTCGGATCTAGGGTGAGGTCTGAGACACGGCTAACCCACCCAAACCCGACCAATATTACCGAAACATCATTAAAACACTTTATAAAAATAATGATTACGTGTTAATCTTCTTTAGGTATATAGGGTTATGAATTAAATATTATATTATTTCAACCAATAAACTATAAAAAATTTCATAGTATTAAGCTGCATCAATTGTAATCATATAATAATCAATACATACATTTTGAAATACTATTTTACAACTCATTTTATTACATTCTCTTATCATGGTAAACACATTATTTTTTGTATATATTTTATCATTTAGTGATGGAAATATAAGTATATAAATTTATGTACATTAGAATACAATTTCATTGGGTCATGAGGAGAGTCGGATCTACTAGGGCTGTCAATGAATACCCGAAAAATCCAATATCTGTCTGAATCCATATCCGAAAATATGAAAAATATTTGTTATCCGGCATTATCCAAAAAGCAGATACAGATATCTAATATCCAAAAATCTTTTCGGATATGGATATGGTTATAGTGGTACCCATATCTGAAAAATATCCATCCGACTAATTAATGTAATACATTTAAATCAAAACAGAAAAATAGAGTTAAAAATTAATTTTTAATTGTTGGATGTTACTATGATATAAATTTTTGTCTATTTTTAGCGGAAAATGGTAGTTTTATTGCTTAATTTTGGAATATTTTTTTATATGCTTACGGATATTAGTATAAAACAATGTTTTATCATTACATTTTTTATTTCCTGGTTTTTTTATAAACATTAGCATAAAATTTATTTTATGTTGATCCAAACTGTTTTATTTATACACTTAAATTTATTAATTACAGGCAGAATGGATAAATTTCCGATATTCGTTCGTATTCGAAAATTAAGTGGATATGGATATCCATTATTTGAAAATTAAATGGATACGGATATTAGATATCTGAACAGAATTTCGGATACAAATACGGATATGGCACTGTCCATATCCAAAACATAAGTTGACGGCCCTAGGTTCTGCCCTGACCCATATGGGTTTTGGGTATAGGGCAAAATTCAAGATCCACGCCAAGTCTACGAGGCGGTTCGGGGGAGGGATTAAAAAAGTCCAAGTTGGGTCTGGTGCACAAGAAACTGCTACAATAAAAAAATCACAAATTATTGAATTAGCCTATTTGAAAATGTCACTTAAAAGTACAATTATTTTTTGAGAAAAGTAAAACTGCTATAATGGAAAAACTGAAGATAAAACATTAGACCAAAAAACGGAATTAACACCCAACAAACTAGATTTTGAAGAGAATAATGAAGAAATATAAAATAGAAACTAGAAAAAGCAAGAAATACATGAGATTTATAGTGGTTCGGCATGAACGAGCCTACATCCACTTTATAATTGTTATAGTCAACAGAAATGTTGATTACAGCACTTTGAATCTCTCAACACTCAGGTTACAATCAATTATTTCTCACAAATACTTAAATTCACTCAAAAAATCAATAAGCTGGGTATATGTCGAATGTCAATGGTGGCAACGTAATATATCTTCCAATATTATAGTGGCCAAAAGATCCCTTTGCACTGGTCGGGTCAGGTATTTATAAGGGTTGGATATGGCCTTTTAGGTGATAACAGTTACCATGTGTGTGGCATTCATTCCGAATATGTAGCACGATAGCGGGCATCGAGTGAAATGGGATGTAGATTGGGTCGTGGCCACGTGTTAGGATCTCTGTGTCCCTAGGAAATAATGGAGGTAGTGGATAGCAGAACCATGCAGGCTTTTAACCAACTCCAAGTCGAGTCGAGTTTAATCGACCCGAAGCTTTTGACCCATATCTCACACCTTTGTTCAACCTGAAGACCACATTTCCTATTCGACCCAAGGACTACATCTCATGTTCAACCCAAGAACAACATTTCCTATTCGATCCAAGGACCACACCTCCTGTTCGACCCGAGGATTGAAAGTGTCTCTAGCTTTGTTCGTCTTCAATTGGACAAGACTTCAAGCTCTCGAGTATGTACAACTCTTGGTATCTATTTCATGTGATCATAATAACTCGAGTATTGAACGGCCTTGTCACAAGACGAACTAACATTTTGCCCCCAAAGTATGTCTTATCGTAGATGAGACATGCTTTGAAATCAATAACTCATCCATTCTTGAATTAACGGTAGTCAGCAGCCGTGTCTTTCTGTGAAGTAATGTCCCTTGATTCATGTGCATTATGTATAAATAGGAGACCATGTCCATATTCGTCCTTGTTGCATTCGACAATTCAGGGTCTTCAGCTATAGCGCGAGTAAGTTTTCAGGTAGATCTTCTAATCTTTGCCGAGTCAAAAGACTAGGGTCATCTATTTGAGTTGTGTTACCTTCCTGGTTCTTGTATATTGTTATACACACATGAGCCGTTCCAGATGGTTCTCCTTAATAATCGGGATTCAAATACTGTACATGTCCATGATACATAGCCTCAAAAATATGCTTATTGCTGAAAATGTTACTTTCTTTCCTTTAATTTTTTTCAACACTTCTTGGCTATAGTTCTTCGGGTCGAAAAACTTAAAGCGTCTCTAGGTCGAAAATGTTCGAACCGTTGGCTTTTCGAATCGAACAGCTCCAAACTTCCTTCGAATGACTGGGTCAACCTGTCATTTCAGTGAGAATTCGAATGGCCTCTTTTACGTCATATAAACCGACCCGTCCTCTTCAATTTTCTCCTTATCTTTTTTCATAGCCAAATCACTTCAAATCCAAAAGCCCTAGCACTTATAAATTCTTCGACTATGATTCAATTCTCGAATTAGATATATAGGTAGGCTGAGGATTGATAAATTTATGTTTTAATTAAAACTTTTAAGTGAGTTTCTCCTTGAAATCGCGTCGATTTCTATCAATTTCACTATGGAACTAGCATTTCTATTCTGTTGTGCCACCATCATCTCTGATGATGTCAGGGCCATCACTGGGGATAGTCGCGATGCATCAAGTTCACCGGTCATCGCTTACAGCATCGAAGTGATGGCTTGAGGACTTGCTGATAAGGAGGAGTGAAATGCGTATTTGTTGAGGATGGAGGAGAGAAAGAGGTGAGAATTGGATTGTACTATGTTTGGTTGAATTTTTTTTTCGATCTGATGGTTGCCTTTATCTCGATGGAGTTCCAGACATAGTGAGAAGAAAGAAGAGTTCGAAGGCGAAGCGGGGTCTTGGGTCAAAAATTCTCGACCCAGATCTATTCGACCCAACCCGAGGATTGAATTGGGGAATACCCCTCTTTCATGACATCCTGCACATTTGTATACTCAAGTTAACAAGCAAAAAAATATTAACAATTATGCCCCCAATACGCGCATATAGCTTCAGAAAAACCAACATATTGCGCAATCTCGTGGATAGTTAGGATAGAGCCTTTAATACTTGGACTTCAAAGTAGCACATCATACTTACTTGGCAAATCTGGACTTAAACAGACAACTTTCCATAACACTGTGATGCACGCTGAATAACTGCTTGATTTTACTACTTCTTTTGTGCTTCACTACACCTGTACTGCACATACTATTACACATATAGGGCGTACAGATTACTTTACTCTAATCTTTGACGTTTCTTGGATAGCACAGAAAGTATGTCTAAGAGATATCCAACAAGATATTCAGAGTCTGAGAAAGGTGAGGCTCCAGAGTTGTCTACTAATCCCGACATTCTTCCATAAGCTTATAATTCAGATAGTTCTAACCCAAAATTTGAAGTTAATCTCCATGAAGGTGTAGAATCATCCGAGGAAGGGATATCTATGGATGAGGAAGTAGAAGGAGTAGGCGAAAATCGGGCTCCTGATACATTCAATAATGCGATCTTTCTACAGGAACCCGACGATCCCTGGGTGTCCACTACCAATGAGCAAAGACTCTGGTGGTTATGTTTACAACATGGGATATCCTAGGATAAAGTTCAAGTAGCCGAGAATATCTTAGACAGACCCTACAACCCTCTAGAAGGGTACATGGCAATTAGTCAGTTAATGTGCTCAGTTGGGGATATTCCTCTATTCCCTCCTTTCATCGTCGATTTTCTAAGATGATTAAGGTTAGCGCCCATGCAACTCCGACCAACAGTCTACTCATATCTGTATACATTGTACATAGCATACATGGAGGTTATAGGTGTGGAACCCACTTTTGAGGATGTAATTTTATTCTATCACTTTAAGCATTGCTAGCGTGAGACTCTTTCCATTCTTTATTTTGAATTCATACCCCAGAGAAAGAACATCGTTGATGGATTTAGTAATGTGGGAGACATAAGGCCTAAGTAGTTCTACATTCGACATCAACCTGGGTGTGCTAGGAGGTGGCTTCAATCCAGTGAGTTTCAAATTCTGGCTTTTGCGTTCCAACTTCACTTACGAATTTACTTATCTTTCTTTCTTATTTTCAATTCCAAATCCGAAGAAACCGTAAGACCATGTATACCAAGGTCACCTAAACAATTTACTGCATGCTAATCCAGATTTTTTTGAGCATCAAGAAGTGCTTAGAGGATGAGTTTCTTCATCGCTATCGTCTACTTTGTCAGCATCTAAGTAGAGGATTTGGTGGAGGCTGTGCTTATGTATACTTTCCCCAGTTCAAGTTCCTCTTGTATCAGAGGGGACTGGAGATGTGCCCATAGCCAATGGGCATGCAACAATAATATCTGGGGCTAGGGTTCAAAAGAGTAAAGATCCCACAGGCTCAAGTCAAGAGCCTCAACCAAGGAAGAAAGAGAAAACTTCCGAAAGAGATGCTGGTGAAATACTCAAGAACCCCTCTTCTCTAAAAGTATTCACCAAGGAACTCCTAGAAAAGCCTATCGAGGAGGAGCCTAGAGGTTTGTCCCCTAAAGATACATCTGCTTCCTAGAGGCAACCTTCTCCCAAGGTCCTATCTCCTGCCAAGTCTTCAACTCACGATTCTTGCCAAGAGAGTCTATATTCAAAGGCTTGGCTGATCTACCCTTACATGATGCCATATATTCTTCCCAAGACATTGTCTTTGGATCTTTCTTTCCTCCTTCTAAAGAGGAAGTCACACCTACTAAGACCGGGAAGACAACGCCTACAAGCCAAACTCTAGGCTCCGGTTCGTTGGGAGGATCACCTATGACATACACAACACTAACACTGCACGTCACAGCACCGGTGTATCATACTACTTTCTGGCTCTAACACTGGTTTGTGTTCTTTTGCAGGGACGATGTCTCACTGAATCTATGACACCTGGAAACTCCATCACAATCTTCTAAGATCTTATTCCGATATCGAGCGTGATTATCGAGACGGCCACGTAAGGGGTGATAATAGACGCTATCAATAAAAACATCATCAATCCTCACGCTCCTGCTCCCTAGGTCGCTCCTATTCCGATAAACATAAAAGTCACCAAAGCCATCATAAGGGGGATAAGCAGGTTCCCAGAGCTCCGGTTCTTCCAGAGGAGTTGTTATCTCAAGATAAACCATCAAAGAAGCACTCCAATACCAAAGATAAGCCTAGGGACAAGGATAAGGGTGGCGTGACTATCGTTCCTACAAAAAATAAATCCATTGGCATACGTACATCAAACCCTATAGTGCTTGATCCTTCCATTGTCGTGAAGGAGAAACTCCCTGATTATCACTTCGGGAATATGCATTTCGTTCCCAATCTTGAACCAGTCCCCTCCAACTGGTCTAATATCATCAAAGCTCAAATAGACTTCATGGATCGGCAATACCAAGAAACAAGCAAGTACGTCTGAAAGCTATCTTAAATTATTAGGGAACTTCAGCCGGACCTAGATAATCAAAGACAAATATGGGAGTGCGACATGTCGCGTATTAAATTCTTGGAGAAAGATTGTGATGACGCTCAGGCTAAGCTGGCACTCGCAGAGCATGACACTGAGAAGTAAAAAAAATACATGATGAGCTACAACAATGCTTTCATAATGAGCTTGACCCCAACAGCAAAGAACATACTGCTCTTAAGAAGCAAGTTGAGGGTATCACAACTGAGAATACCGAATTAAAACTATCATGCAATCCCTTCGAGAAAGAGAAGACTGAGCTTAATAAGGAAGTTGCGGGTCTAAAAGCCAAGTTGGCAGAGGCTAAGCAAAGGGCTTTTACAGCTGAGGGAAACGCCAATATCGCCCTCGAATTTGCTTCTAGTTCCAAGGCATAACTTATCACGGCATGAGGAGAGTTGGACGATTCTGGACATCTCTTAATATCTTTCTTTGCTTAAGTTCTTCGGACTCGTAACATATCCTGGATACAAGACTATCCCACAACTTTAGTAGATGTATAGGATGAGCTTGTTGATGAAGAACGCAGACACAATGTTGACACGGTGTGTTAGCCCACTTTGTGATCGGGCTACCCAAAGTTAAGTGATCAGTCAACAAAAAGGTTTGAAGAAGGAATTCCTACTAGAGATTCGGTTCGGAGGAACTCGACCCGCTCCCCTTGGCCATGTAGAGAATGAATCAACGAAAGGCATATTGGAAGCATACTCGGATCAGATCGGATGTACCGATCTGAACCCTTCCTACGAAACACAATCCGACCTGAAGAATGAGGAGTAGCAACGGTTGCACCCCATGTTCTACTGAAGATGCGGAACAGTTAAATAACAACTCTCCCACATTTACCCACGCTCACCCACTAACTTGATGTGCTGACACCATCTTAAGAGATCCGGACCTGATATTAATGGGATAGGCGCCACATGGATCCGAACCGAAGCCATTCCAGAAGCATTCTCCGCCTATAAATACACCACAAAGGCACATTTGAAAGGATCTTTTGGCATTTTCTCTTAGCTATCCGAATTTCATCATCATTTTCAGATTGTAATCATCATTTAAAGTATATTTCAGAGGAGATTGAGTGAAGTCATGCATTGTGTGATTAAAATTAAGTGAAAATCATTATTGTATTTGTTTTCAACTCATTAATTCAAAGAGTAGAAATTGGACGTAGGCTATTTAACGCCGAACCACTATAAACCATGTGTTTTTTCTCTGCTTTTGATTTTATTTCCATATTATAATTTCTAATTTGGGTGTTAGTACCATTTTTGGATCTAACATTTTTGGTGCTTTCACTGAGAATTCTTGAATTCTTAGCTTTTTGGGATTATTATTCTACTAATTGGACCTTCAAGTTCAAAGAAGTTAATCCTCTATTTCCGATACTTTCAAGTACTTGCTGATCAATTACTGAAGAATTGGACATTTTGGCTAAAGGAAAAGGAAAAGAAGTCCAAGGCGCTAGGGAGAACGATGCTAGAGAAGATCAACAAGCCATCGTATTGACGAGGTCGCGGGGACAAAGTTCCAGAACAGTCCTATCCGAAACGGATGTTCTGAACCGAATTGAGCAAGAGAATCTGAACCGACTCGATGGCACTAGAGCAACCCAAACCCCCCTCCAAACCGAACCGACTCCTCTTCCCTGCTCCGACCCGATCCGAATATGACTGAAGTTGGTACCTCTACTCGAGCACCCACCGATGCTCCGATGTCGGCTGCGACGACTGGTGATCCACCTGCTCCATCTGCACCCATCACGTACAGAGATTTTGCGCATTTTCTTGACATGCTTGAGAGTACTAGAAATGTGTTAGAAGCTTATAAACGTGATAGTCTTCGCATGCAAGAGAACATGATCACCATGAATAGGGAACTTAGTGAGCTCCGGAGGCAAAAGACACCTTCTCCAACACGCCGCCTTGCTACAGACTATTCATCTTCTTCAGATGAAGAACATCCTCTTGAAAGAAGGTTGCTTGAGCGACCTCAAAATCGTGATCAGTTGACCTTTGGATCCTTGGGATCCCGCGAAGATGTTGCTCGTGTGTTAGGACCAGATGACCCGAGCCTGAAAAAACCTATGCTACTGCCCATGCGTGGATCCCACGTTTTACCCAGGGATCCTAATATTACTAATCCTATGCAACAACAACTTCTCCAACCCCTTCCTCCTGTGAATGACCAGGAGTGGAGGGAACAGAGTAGAGCAGCAGCTGCTAGAAATACGAGGATATCCCCTTATCAGGAGCATAATGGTAATCTGAATATTAGGCCTAGGGAACCTAAGCGAACATTAACTAATGCCGATGTATGGGCGATGGTACGCCAAATCATGTCTAAAAGCCGACACTACACCAATGAGGACTAGGGCATTGAGCGAAGTCATACCCCCTACACAGATGATATATTGGATTTCCAGTTCCCTCGGCGATTCAACTTACCTCAGATGGATCAGTATTCAGGGAGGACTGACCCAGGATAACATCTGATAAGGTATGCATGGTTCATGAATTCCGCAGCAGCTCCAAACGTTGTAAAATGCAAGGCCTTCACGATTTATCTAGAAGACGTGGCGTTGATGTGGTTCATCCGACTACCTCCACCATCGATATCAACTTTTAAAGAATTGAGTGAACATTTTATGAACCAGTTTCGACTTCATGCTCGAAAATCTAAGAGCGTCATAGAACTGTCAAGGATTAAGCAGGCTCCAGGTGAATCTTTGAAATCGTATTTAGACCGCTTCAATCTGGCTGTCACCGAAGTCAATGACCTCATAAACCCACTATTTTGATGGTACTAATAGAAGGAGTCGACCCGGGACAGAATTCAGAGATTATCTATCCAGAGAACCACTCCCACTAGGGAATTGTTCTACGATAAGGCCAATATTCACTTAAGGCGAGAAGAATATCATGCAAATAGAAAGAGAAAGTCTGAAGGGGTCTCAAGGGAAGACGTCCAAACTAATGTTGCTGTGAATCAATCTGGTGACAGTTCTGGAGAGGTTGAGGTGAACATTGGCAACCAGAATGAAGGTAATAACAGTAGGAATCGAAATGGCAATAGGAGGAATAGGAACCGAGGGAACAACGCCAGCAAAAGACCTCGATACCAAACTTTTGCGAACTATTCGCCGTTGAATGACAAATTGGAAAACATTTATCTAGACACATACAACATATTGCAATATAAAAAGCCACCACCCAAATACTCAACCGAAAAAGAGATCGCTATGGGAAAGTTTTGTTTGTTCTATGGTGCCCACAGTCATTCTACCAACGAATGTCGTCATTTGAGAGATGTAGTTGAGAAATTGCTGCGGAAGGGAAATTAGATGAGTACAAGGTAGCCTCACAGGATAGGAGGCAAGGAGAGCAAGCCCCAAACCAAAACCAGTCTACTTTCGAACCCACAGCCCAACAGAAAGGTAAAAGGATCGTTATCAATACCATTATAAGTGTGCCCCATCTAGCTAGCCATAGTTTCAAAGAAATGGATGAGTACGTTAATTCCGCCAAGCACTTTGAAGTAGGAGAATGCAGTAACCTCGAAGATATCACTCCAGTGAAACAACAAAGGACGATGTCAGACGACGTCATATTCCGTGGTAGAAATGATACCGGAATCCAATCACCTACTAAAGACCCGTTGGTAATTACCATAGTCATTGACCCCGCTTTAGTCCATAACGTGTTGGTGGATAACGGAAGCTTGGTAAATATCCTCTTTAAGAAAGCCTTTGAACAAATGAGGCTCGAAGCAAAAGACTTAAAGCCCTATGAAGGGTGGATACGGGGCTTCAATGGGGTATCAACGGTTCCGATGGGCTATGTAGAATTACCAGTGACGTTAGGACAAGGAGTTCGCCAGAGAGTGAGAATCCCTCCATTTGTAGATCTAGATGTTGAGTCACCCTACAATGCCTTCCTGGGCGACCCGCCCTCGCAGAGTTTTGGGCATGTATTACACCTTGGTGCTTACTACTTAAATTCCCGACTAACGCAGGAGTAGCGGTGATGAGAGGTGACCAAGCTAAGGGACGAGCTTGCTACATGACAGAGTTGAAGATGCTGATGAAGGGGTTGAATTTAGAACCCAAGGACATTTTTCTTCCTTCAAAGGAAAACTCAGCATAGCAATTAAGGGGTCCACCCCCAAGAGAGTCGACGAGAGATGTACTCGAGGATATAGATCCCATAGAGGATAAGGAACCTGAGGACAGAAAGGCGACTCCTAATGAGACGATAGTGGATATCCCCATTAATGATACGAATTCGACTAAAGTATTGAAGATTGGATCGCACCTGGATGCGATCAGCAGCGCTAAAGGAAGAGGTAGAAAAATTGAAGGATAATGGATTCATCAAGGATTCAAAATATCCTGACTGCATATTGAATCCTGTCTTGGTTAAAAAATCCAACGGGAAGTGGCGAACTTGCATTGACTTCTCTGATTTGAACAAGGCTTGTCCGAAAGACAGTTTTCCTCTTCCCAGGGTCGATCAACTATTGGACTCAACAGCTGGGCAAGAGCTTTTATCCTTTATGGATGCCTATTCAGGGTATAATCAAATCCTTATGCACATACCAGATGAGGAGCACACAAGTTTCATCATAGATTTGGGATTATATTGCTATGTGGTAATGCCATTTGGATTAAAGAACGCAGGAGCCACATACCAACGCTTGGTCAACCGCAAGTTTTATAATCAAATCGGAAAAACCATGGAGGTTTATGTGGACGAAATGCTCGTGAAATCTAGACAGCCTTCCGATCATACAAAAGACTTAGTAGAGATGTTTGGCATTCTGCGAAGTTATGGGATGAAGTTGAACCCTCTAAAATGCTCAATTGGGGTTGCATCAGGGAAATTCCTTGGGTTCATTATAAGTTCTCGAGGGATTGAGATTAATCCTAGCCAGATAGTAGCAATAAGAAACATCGAAGAACCACGAAAGATTAAGGATGTACAATGCCTGGCAGGGAAGGTTGCCACTTTAAGCAGATTTATTTCTAAAGCTACGGACAAGTGCGTCCCTTTCTTCAATTTGATAAAACGGGGGAAGCATAACTTTGAGTGGACTCCCGATTGTGTGGAGGCTTTCCATAATCTGCTGGATTTATTAGAGAAGCCCCCGATATTGTCAAAACCCGTGGATTACGAGGATTTGTTTGTCTATCTGGTAGTGTCATCTCATGTCGTCGGCACAGCATTGGTGCGTGAAGAAGACAAGGTCCAGAGGCCTGTATACTATGTAAGAAAGAAGTTAGCCGCTGCAGAACGTAATTATCCAAGAATAGAAAAACTTTCTTATGCCTCTTAATTGCTTCTGGAAAGCTCCGTCATTACTTTCAGGCTCACCCGATAGTTGTATACACCGATCAACCTCTAAGACATGTGTTGCAAAAACCCGAAGCATCAAGGCAGTTACTTAAATGGAATATCGAGTTGAGTCAATTCGATTTGAATTTTCAACCATGGAGATCAATAAGGGGGTAGGCCTTGACCGACATCATAGCAGAATTCACGATTCCCGAAGAGAAAACGGTGGGTGACAAGGTGGTTGCTTCAGAACAAGAGCTAGAGCTTAGTCCGTGGAAGTTATAACAGACGGGGCCAAGAATGATTGAAGATCTGGTGCCGGAGTTGTTTTAATCACTCCTGAAGGACGATCTATTTACTACGCCCTGCAATTATAATTTCCTGCTACCAATAACAATTCTGAGAATGAAGCCCTGATTGCCGGGCTAAAGCTCGCCAAGGAATTAGGAGTGAAGATACTAGATATATGTTGTGACTCCAAGATAGTTGTCTGCCAGGTACGGTAGGAGTTTATTACCAAAGGACCTCGGCTTGTTACTTATCATAGAAAAGTAAAGGAGTTATTGGACAATTTGGAGCGTTACAGCATAACACATAGTCCAAGAGCAGAGAATCAAAAGCAGATCGGTTGGCAAAACTACCAAGTTCTGACAACCCTGAAGAAACTGAAATGGTTCTAATAGAGATATTGGAGTCACCGAGTTTCGACCTAATGGAGGTGGTACTAGCTCTAGAATCCAAGCCCGAAAGGGAATCATGGATGACACCAATCAAGAACTTCCTCAAGAGCGGACTTCTCCCATTGAAGAAAAGCGAAAGGCGAGCTTAACACGTAAGGCTGCAAGATACGTTTTACAGGACGACGTCCTTTATCGCCAAGGGTTTTCCATGCCCCTACTACGATGTATCGCACACGATGACATCAAACGTGTATTGCAGGAAGTACATGAAGGTGAGTGCGGAGATCACACTGGGGGCCAGACCCTACCAAAGAAAGTATTGCGGTATGGATATTTTTGGCCTACCGTGAATAAAGACGCGGCTGATTATTCACGACGCTGCGATAAATGTCAAAGATTCGCCAAAGTTTCTAGAGCACCTCCAACCCAGCTTAAATCAACGGTAATCCCATGGTCGTTTCCATGTGGGGAATTGATATTATTGGAGTGTTACTTATTGCCAAAGGAGGAGCAAAATACGCGATTGTCGCCGTGGATTATTTCATGAAGTGGGTGGAAGCCGAACCCTTAACCACGATCATAGCAAGATGGTGATAATTTTTGTGGTCGGAAAAATTATCTGCCGATTTGGGATATTGAAGACCATTATAACTAATAATGGGACATAGTTCGATAGCGCCGAATTCAGAAACTTTTGTCAGAAATACAAGATCGATAAAAGGTATATCGTTGTAGCTCACCCACAAACAAATGGGAAAGTTGAGGAAATAAACAAAATTATTAAATCCATTCTTAAGAAGTGGTTAGAATGAGCCAAAGCCAAGTCGGAGGATGAGCTGCAACTTGCTTTGTGGGCCTACAGGACAACCTTTAAGACGACAACTGGCCATACTCCCTTTTCACTCTCCTTTGGATCGGAGGCAGTAATCCCAGTGGAGCTCGAAGTCCCATCTCATAGGGTGACACACTATGACCCAATGACGAATGGATCACTCCTCCTTAAGTCTCTTGACTTGTTTGAAGAAAAAAGAGACGAAGCTGACCTGCATGCCTCAAGACATCGACATCAAGTAACACGTTATTATGACCGAAAAGTTCACCTCAGGACTTTCGAACTAGGGGACTTAGTGTTAAAACGAATCTTCCCGCCTTCAACCCAATTGGGTCCGAAGTGGGAAGGACCATATGCCATCCAATGGAAGCTTGATACACAAGCCTTCAAGCTAACGACCGTGGATGGTGAGGAGATTCCCAGAGCCTGGAATGCTCAACACTTGCGGCGATATCTGGTCTAAATATGCAATGTTTTACTTTTGTTTTTATAGACTATGTAAAAAGGCACGACTTGCCTTAAAAAGTCTGTTTATACGAATAAAGGATTATGAAGTGGATGTAGGCTACGACTTAGCTGAACCACTATAAAAATATCATATGTCATTTACTTTCCTGCATTATATCTATCTTATATGATTATTCTATCGTGACTATGAAACACAAAACATTAAATTAGACTTGAAAAATTGGAGACAATTCGTGTGCAGGAGCGAACAAAATGATCGTTTGCATAATAAGATAGAAGGAATGGAAAGAGGACATTCCTATCTTTAACTCTCATGAATCGAGAGGGAGTGTAAAGGACGGGAAGACAACGTCCCATGAGGTGTGAAGGTGCACCCCAATAAGAGAACGCCTCATTAGTACTCTAACCTGATTATGAGACAGGAGAGTATAAAGATGCCAGAAGAACAAGCATCAACGACAAAAGAAATTTAGTCCCGCCAGAGAGTCGGGGGCAACTGGATATTAAATTTAATCAGTCTCGCATAAGCCTTAGTTAATCAATCTATTCAAGATTGATTGGGGGAATATACATACACATGTTCCCTTTACCATGACTTTATTGTATAACTATGATATGATACATTGTTTGTCTGCATTTTTACATAAATAATAAAGTCACAAATATTTGACATTGCAGGGAACAAACCACTTTATTCACAGATACGTGAGTTTATACAGAAAGACTAAGTAAAAGATGCGAAGGTTGTGCCTGCTACAACAATAACGGACTAGTGGAATATCAAAACAAAAGACAAAATACATTTTCACTTGGACTTCGGAGTAGACTTTGCCTTCTTGGCATCCTTGAGCTTTTCCTTCTCTTCTTTCTCCATCTCAATGAAAATACGCTTTGGTTTCTTCTTCCCCGGAACAGTGACACTAGGATCAATAGAAGATTTTTTAGCAAGTTCCTCAGTGATCGATCTAGTTGAAAGTTTAACGACTAACCTTGACCCATGATGTACTATCGCAAGAGGTTTAAGATTTTCAGGATTTATCTCCTCAACTTTCAATTGCATGTGGTTATCTTGTTGGCCTTCATCTCGGCCAAAGTCAGATCATCTACATTTCCTGTATCCCCAGTTATAGTAACATCAAGGTCTTCATCATGCCCGTCATTACCGCCATCATCCTTCAAAGCAGCTATTATTTCATCATGATGAGGAGTTTCGGTGTTGGGTGGTACGGGAGCCTTGTTGGCGGCCTCCTTTCTCTCGCCCTCGTCACCTGTTCCAGGCTCTTTAGCAGCGACTTCATCTTGTCTGCCCACCAAAGGTTGAGATAGCTTTGATGAATTGAGGCGAAAAGGTAGAAATAACTTCAGCGGACTTCTTTACTTGAGCAGCGGTAACGTCGGAGGTAGACATGGTTATAGGAGACAAAAGAGAAGCCTTAGAAATTCCTGGCCTTTCCGGGTCATATCCCTCTACCCCAATGACCTCAGCTGTAGCAGAAGAGGAGCCGACTTCGTTGGTATTTTTTTTGTTTGATATGATGCTTCTCTTCCTCCATGGCAGCAGCAATAAGTCTACGCCCTTTGACCAAGCGCATTGGTTGCCCACCCCTAAGAAATGTCTCCATAAGTTTATTTTTGTCAATCAAATCCACTCCAAATTCTGCTTTCTCCCATTCGACCAGTTGGTTACATGCATACACAAGGGGAGTGGGATAGTCCTTAAGCCAAGCAAGGTCTCGGTGACAGATCACTTGAGCAAAGAATCTGACCATAGTTTCACCACTCTCATCAATCTCCCTTTAAGCGTCTTTTAGTTGTTCGTTGACCTCCTCAACTTGTTACAAAGCCGTATTTATATTTCCTTCAGCAAGAGCTGCCCTCGTCTCAGCTTCCAATAACTTAGTCTCAAGCTCAGCATTCTTTTTGGCTAGATCTGCCTTCTCTTGAGCAAGACGAACATTCTCAGATTTGGCATCTTCAGCCTTGCTTCTTTAAATCTATCCACTCCTGACTATGGGATTCAAGCTCGGAATGATAGCGCTTTTGTAATTCCTTGAGCTGCTTCTTATAGTAATCTGCATCGCGTTATACAAGAGCAAGCTTAGCTTGGACATCCTCTAGATCTTTCTCAGAGTCTTCAATGGCCCTTGCATCATACTCAGTAGCGTCGGCCATGGTTTTTATGTCTGCCATCAGATCACTAATGATTTTAGAAAGAGTCTTGGCATACTTGTTCATCTCTTTATGTTGTTCATCCACGAAATCTATAGTAGCCTTGACATCACTGGCGCAATCCGATTTTACTGGTTAGATTTTTTGGGACAAAGTGCATGTGCCCGAAATGGTGTTTGGGAAACTGCTGTGTCAGAATTTCTATCTAGCGTGGTTCTCATCATTGAGAATAACCGGCCTTGTGGTAGTCATGTCAACAGTGCGATGAGATAAATTCATAGTGGGTCATTTCTTTCCTGCATCCTTCCCTGGTTCTAGTTGCTTCCCTTTTGGATCAGGAACTTGTCTTGAGGTATCATCTTGAGGAATTATGCCTTTAGATGAAGCAGAAGGCTTAGTGTTGTACATATCTTTCTCATGATGTGAAGGAAGGCTCTTGTGTTTGTCTGAACCTTTGTGATGTGGGGATCGAGAACGGGAAGGTCGGTAAGGCTTTGAAAGTCGATCCCTCCTATCGTCTCTACCCCTACTTTCATGCTGATCATGCTCTTGTCGGGATCTATTGGGGGCATACTCGAACGAACATCGCGCATATAATATCGCTGCCTCCCCATTAGACCTATAAGAAAAAAATGAAGGAATATTAGAGTCAATGTTAACATAAAACTTGAGTGATGTGACGTGCGGTACTAGAGTGCAGTGTGTTTCCTAAAGTGGTGATTCCCCCTAGACAAACAAGAGCCCGGACTGAGGCTGGTATAAGCAGTCTTCTTGGACTTTAATGGAGTAACTTCTTCTTCGGAAGTGAAAGCAAGAGGATTGGTCGCAAAGTCATCTGCAGTATAAAAGGTTTTGGCAAGGGAAGATTTCCTAAATCCCGATACATAACGTCATCAACTGTAGTCTAATCTCCTAAAGGAATGACTAATGGAAAATCCTTCGGAGAGATTGGCCTTTCAGGCGTAGCTACGTCTTTAGGAGTAAAATATTTATCTCTGTCCTTATTAGTTATGTTCACCGGTTCATCATCCTGAATCGAAGAAGGAGAAGGAGAGTCCCTAAGGGGTACCGTTGGATTTTTGGAGCTATCTCCTACCTCAGGAATAATATCAACTGGGGGTATGTACACGTAACGGCCTTCTCTATGCCCTATGCTACGAGTTATAGCAACAAGACGATGAATATGAAGATATTCATCCACCAAACACTCTTTGATGGTCAAGAATTTTTGATTACTGTTGAGTAGCCGGTTCAAGCGATCAAAGTGCATTGGACGTTTTTCTTGCGGCGGGTTAGGAACTACAAGTAAAAACAAACAATGTTAGTATGTTTTCGAGATCTAAAACTTAAAACATTGATGTCCTTACTCGACTTGAGCCACCTTCTGGTGCACCCCGGTTGTTGTCTAATGTAAAACCATTCAGGCTTCAGATCTCCAGCTTTGCTACTAAATGGAACCGGGATAATTTTCCTTTTTGGCACCGATTCGAAATATACAAAAGATGGAGTCTCATTGATCTGATGTTTGAAATTGTAAAAGAAATGAACATCTTCGAAGGTGAGTTCCACACCCAGAATTTCTTGGTATGCTATGTATAGGGTATACAAATAAGCAAAAGAGTTAGGATGAAGTTGCATTGGAGCAATCTGCGGTTGTCTTAAAAAGTTTATGACGAATGGTGGAAAGGGAGGAATCGCTTCGACTAGACACATTAATCTGGTAACGGCCATGTACCCCTCTGGTGGATTATGAGGATGATCTGTTCTGGATGGCACCTCGGTATCTCTTCGGAGAATCCCGTGCTTTAAATATATCCCGGCAAGTCTATCATCATCGATTGTCGATTCAACTGAGTCTTTAGGCGATTCCAAGATAACTGCATCCCTAAATTCGTCCGGAGCACGGTTATCTCCAACCCCTCCTTCTTCATCCTCACCAAGAGAGACATTACCTCCAGAAGACGCTTTACTATTATGAACTTCCATCTCATAGTATGGGCCTTCACCATTCCATCTTGAGTCTAAGGTGGAAGATACATCCTCGACAGGTGGATTCTCAGATGACCTGGCGGCGTCTTTCCTTTTTTCTAGTCTAGATGAGCGTCTTTCTGCCATGGTCGTTAAGCTATTGAAGAAGAAATAGTGGGAGTTAGAGTAAATTTTCTTGTGTTCCGCTGTGCATGTGTGTGAGCTAAAGTGTATAAATGTATATGCAATGACACTAGATAATTCAGTAAAGACATGCAGTGCAAAGATGAACAATGCAGCTATGCATTTACAAGCCGTCCAAAAGTCAAGTCAGAGAGGCTCTATCCTAACTGTCCATAAAGCTATCAACTATGGCCAACATTGTTTAAGTTAGCTGAATTATTTTTAACAAGTTCTCTTGGATCAGTTCGGAAATTAAGTGGAAATAGTTTTGGGTCGGTTTAGGTGTACGTGCTATGATCGAGTCGGATCAAGTCCCCTTTGTTGTGTTAAAATCGGATTGGCTCAGATGTCCTACGTATTGTGGGATCGGATCGAGCGCCCAGATCATCAACAGACAAGTTCGAATATTTCATTGCAACAGATCGGATCGGATGAGTTCCAAAGAAGATGATAACGACGGTTCGGTTGACATCGAACCAAACCGCCCTTATGCCCTCACGCTCATCCTCCTAATTCAACTTTCCCTTTGTGATTGCCATCAGTTCCACCAACCTGAGCCGGTTAAATGAATCCTTTTCTCCTCCCTCTCGTGCATTCCACTTCAAACCGATCCCATCCTCCTCTTCTTCCTCCACCCCTGCTATGCTTCTCCAACGTAATCTAACCCATTCCTCTTCAGAAACCCATTCGTGGCTAAACGCTTACAAGATGATCCGTCTAATGCCAATTTTGATCTCCTCCACAACCATCTCGAGATGGCAGCTGCCAACCAACGACGATGGTGAGGGGATTACAGGCGCTGCATCGAGACTGACATCAACATGGATGGAATTATTCTTATTATTCTAAAGATTATGATTAAAGTCAATTAAGACAGGATTAACCACGAATCGAAGCGCTACCTATGAGTTTGTTTCAAGAAGTTGGAAGAATCGCTTCGCGGTTTAAGAATTAGGGTTATGGTTTCAGAGATTGGGGGAAGCGGCGGCAGATAATAAAGGGTTCAAGTGGAGGAGGTAAGGATATATATATATATGAGGGGAATAAATGTCTCTTCGTGTTCCTATGGACAAGAAGCAGAGGCCCGAACCGATGAAAGTACAACCTAAATTAGCATAAGGCCTTTCAGCCTGTTGGAGTGTTGCTGGGTGGAATGCATATGGGATCGGATGAATCGATCTGGTCCAGAACATAATGAACGACTTCAATTCTACACTTAAGGCATAACTAAAGGGAAAAGTAAAGTCGAAGATGTAAAAGCTCACCTGAAAGACTGACCAAGATGTTGGAAAGAATCTTAAAACTACTAAAAACAAATGGAGTAGATCGCTTTTCTAATACTACATTTATAGATACCAAGAGGCGTAACTTAATGAAGAATCACGAATTTGCAAATGAAGAGAAGCAACTACTTAACGATTTAAATTCAGGAACCAATGGATAGTTAATTTCGAAGCACGCCTCATCTTCAATGAAAGCGCACTTCGAGGGAGCAAAATGTTAGCCCACTTTGTGATCGGGCTACACAAAGTTAAGTGATCAGTCAAGAAAAAGGTTTGAAGAAGGAATTCCTGCTAGAGATTCGGTTCGGTTAGTAGGAACTCGACCCGCTCCCCTTGTCCATGCAGAGAATGAATCAACGAAAGGCATATTGGAAGCATACTCGGATCGGATTGGATGTACTGATCCGAACCCTTCCTATGAAACCCGATCCGACCTGAAGAATGAGGAGTAGCAACGGTTGCACCCCACGTTCTACTGAAGATGCAGAATGGTTAAATAACAACTCTCCCACATTTACCCACACTCACCCACTAACTTAATGTGCTGGCACCATCTTAAAAGATTCGGACCTGATACTAATGGGATAGGCACCACGTGGATACTAACCGAAGCCATTGCAGAAGCATTCTCCGCCTATAAATACACCACCAAGGCACATTTGAAAGGATCTTTTGGCATTTTTAGAACTCAAACTCCTTTTCTATCCGAATTTCATCATCATTTTCAGATTGTAATCATCATTTAAAGCGTATTTCAGAGGATATTGAGTGAAGTCATGCATTATGTGATTAAAATTGAGTGAAAATCATTGTTGTATTTGTTTTCAAATCATCAATCCAAAGAGTAGAAAGTGGACGTAGGCTATTTAACGCCGAACCACTATAAACCGTGTGTTTTTTCTTTGCTTTCGATTTCATTTCCAAAGTATAATTTCTGATTTGGGTGTTAGAACCATTTTGGGATCTAACACCGTGGATGAAGAGGTGTTTATGAGGATATTCTTGAGGGGCGAAGAGCCGAAGTGTCTAGCAGAGGGAAGAAAGCTGTTAAAGGAGGTTATGAAGGCTACCAAACGCCGAGTCAAGGTTAAGGATGCCATCAAAGGTGGTTCTAGTTCCTCCTCTTCCTTTCCTAAGACTCTGGAGGATTAGAAATATGATCCTGAATGTCTAGGGTTTACCACACGTACACTACTCTCTCTAATAGTCGAAGCTACAACTCCTGCCACTCCCAGTTGAGTGTATTTCCACATTTTCTTCTCAATATGCCAAAGCTATTCCGGCATGCCATCATGCAACGAGGCTTCCAATCGAAAGGCCTGTTGTTTCTCTAGAGCTAATAATCACTGCTTACCTACTTTAGGTACAAAATCTGCTGACGTCGTTGCAGATCCAAAGGCCGAAGATACCGACAAGCCTGTATCTCCTTCAGGCGGCAACATTCCAAAAGAAGGTAATGTGATTACAGCTTTGAAGGATCAGGATGGCAAGTAGGGCGAAGGGGACGATGATGTCATATGCACTAGACTGTCTGGGGAAACTGAGGAGCCAACCCTTTGCTGAGCTGAAAAGAAGGAATAAGAAGCTCATAAACAAGGTTGAGTCTTTAGAAGTGCCTATCACGGTCGAGCTCATTCAAATGATTCCTCCTTTGAGTGCAAAGGCTTCTACCGAGCTCTTTGATCTCAACTCATATGACTTCCTAGTCTACTTCTGATCCAGAAGATTCCTCGTCTAGAAAAACCAAGGGGAATAGTTGCATCCTTACGGAAACCGAGAAAGAGGAGCAAAGGAAACTTAGAGAGATCAAAAAATCCAAGACTACTCCCAAGCCTTAGTGATTTTTTTTTACTTGATGTTGTACTTTCCACAGGCCGGCTGTGGTTATTGCGAGTGCGGCCCTTGCATTTTTGTCTTGTCGTCTTGTACAAACTTGCATTATGTAAATTAAGAAATGTTCCTACAATATCACATATTTGCAAGTTTATTACATATTTCAAGCAAATGTATTTACATTCAAGGCATTACTAAAATAAGTAATAAAAAGTGAATCACATCCCAATTAGCTAAGGGTTTCAACCCAACATAACTGCAACCGAAGTATTACTAAACTAAGTAATAAACAATAAATCATATTGTAATCAACTAGTAATCAACTAAGGGGGTGATGTGTATGTATATTCCCTTAATTAATGTTGAATAAGGTGTCCAGTCAGTGTCCAGTCAACATCCTATTCAAGATTGATTAGTAATGACATGTCATTGCCCCCCAGCATTAGTGGGGTCTTCAGGCTTGATTCGTATTCATGCTCTCAATCCTTATGTGGGGTTAAGAGAAAAGATTCTTGGACACTTTCGGTCTAAATGTCTTTATACTCTCCCGTCGTAAGTCCAAGTTAGAGTCATGCATTAAGGCGGTCTTAAATCGTGGTGCACCATTTCACGCCTACCCAGTTTTTATATTCTCTCAAATTGAGGGAGTTTGAGTTAGTTGTGCGAATAATCATGTCATTCGCTTCAGCATTCCATCTACACTTTGAGTCTTAAAGTGGGAATTTGCTGTTTTGAGTGTCGATATCAAACTCGAATTTGGTCCGCACTCTGTTCCAATTTCTCGGGAACAGAGTTGGCCTAGCAAGAGGTCAAGTCACACTAGGCCAGGCATTGTCCCCTTTGCCCCATGTCAAGGGTAGAGGTTTCCATCGGGGATGGTCGAACCACATCCCTATTGTTTATACTCACCCCGTCGAATCGTGAGGAAGAGTTGATATGACGTCTAGGTGACATATTCTCACTCTGGTCTGCAAAGAGAGAATCACCATGCTGAGCGTCATTGTCAAGCTCGAGTTTAGTCAATCTATTGCTCGTTGAGACATGAGCAAATGAACATCGTTAAGGGGTGAACTGTCCTTTTTATTCAGGTTTGGTACAAGCTAGTCATATCACAACACTTAACCAAATACATTAACAGATATAGAGCACGGAAAGAGCTTCAAACACATGTGGTATCCCCACAAACACAAGAGACAGAGAAATAAATGCAGTAAATAACATAGGACACATGATATTTTTATAGTGGTTCAGCTAAACCTAACCCATGTCCACTTTATAATCTCTTGTTTATATTGATTAAATAGTTTTAGGCAAGTCGTGCCCTATTACATAGTTTGCAAAACAAAAGAAAATTACAAGCTTAAGTCAAGTAGCATCGTAGATGTTCGACATTTCATGCTCTTGTAAGATGATTGCCATCACTGGTCATTAGCCTGAAAGCTCCATCATCAAGCCTCCGATGAATGATGAACGGTCCTTCCCATTTTGGTCCTATGAAGACTGGTGTCGGGAAGACACGCTTCAACACTAGGTTTCCAGGTTCGAAAGTCCTCGGTCAAACTCATCGGTTTTAATATTGGGCAATTTGATGTTTGTTCTCCAAAGCTCGTAAGTCCACCTCGTCTCCCTTCTCGTTGATCGTGTCCAATGGCTCTAGGAGAAGAGCTTTATTAAATAAAGGGTCGAAATAGGTTGTCTGGTGAGATGGGACTTCAAACTCCACTAGAATGATTGCCTCCGAGCTATAGGAGAGTACAAAAGGAGTATGGCCAATTGCTAAATTATAAGTTGTTCAGCATGCCCACAGGGCTAAAGGTAATTCATCAACCCAACTGGCATTTGCTCCCTCCAATCGCTTTTTAAGAATGGACTTGATTGTCTTATTTACGACTTCTACCTGTCCGTTCGACTGCGGATGCGCCACAATGGTATATCTCTTCTCCATATGATATCATTGATAGAAATCTTTGAATTCCTTTCTGTCAAATTGAGTCCGGTTGTCGGTTATAATAGTTTTGGGGATCCCAAACCGACATATAATATTCCTGACAATGAAGTTGATTACCTACTTTGTTGTAATAGCGGTTAGCTGCTCATCTTCCACCCACTTTGTGAAGTAATCAACTACCATGATTGTGTATTTTGGTCTGCCTTTAGCGATTGGGAGGCTCCCAATATAGTAAATTCCCCACATGGCAAACGGCCATGGACTCACCATCGAGGTAAGTTGGCTGGGTGGAGCTCTCATAATTCTTGCAAATTTCTGGCATTTGTCACAACGTCGTGAATAATCATTCACGTCTCGATTTATGGTAGGCCAGAAGTAGCTGTATAACAATATCTTCTTTTCAATAGTTTACCCCTGGTGTGGTCACCCCAGTCGCCCTCATGTACTTCCTTCAATACACGCTTAACATCGTCATGGGCTATACAGCGGAGCAAAGGAACTAAGAACTCCCTTTTATAGAGCACGTCGCACTGCATAATATATCTTGATGCTTTGCAGACAATAGCACGTCTTTGGCTTTTCCTCTCTAGATGGATTTCATGTTATAAGAAATTCTTTATAGGGGTCATCCAGGACTCTCTTTCAGGATCTTCCTCTAAAGCTTGGTCAACTTCTATTTGATCAATATTCGGGGGGTCGAGTGTCTCAATCGGGACCATTTCCATTTCTTCTAGGTTATAAGAGCCTGCTAGTTAGGCTAGCTTGTTAGCCTTTTGATTGACTACTCGCAGAATATAGGGAATGTTGTAATGCTTCAAGCCATCTAACAGCTCCTCGACTCGCTCTAAGTAGACTACAAGTCATGGCCCCTTTGTTTGAAACTCCTCCCAGACCTATAATATAACAAATTAAGAGTCACAGAAAATGTCAAATGCAACTATCCACATTCCTTTGCGAGTTTTAGCCTGGCAATCATGGCCTCGTACTCGATTCATTGTTGGTAGTGGGGAAGTTAAGTCTCAAGGCATAATAGATTGATCATCCTTCAGGAGTTACCAGAATAACCCCAGCACCGAAACGTCGATCATTACAAGCACCAATAGTAAGTAGTTTCCAAACGCTCGACTTTGTTTTAAATTCAAGAGGGCCAGGTTCGTCATCTGGTACATCTTCTTCGGGGATTGTGAACTCGACTATGAAGTATGCCTATGCTTTCTTTCAAATGGATTTCCTTGTAAGGAAAGTAAGATCGAACTGACTTAGTTCAATGTTCCACTTAAACAGTTTTCATGAAGCCTTAAGTCGCTGGAGGACCTGTCATAGTGGCTGGTCGGTATATATTATGATTGGATGAGCCTGGAAGTAATGACGGAGCTTCCTCAAAGTGATTAACATGTTATAAGCAAGCTTCTCGATCTTTGGGTAATTGCATTCGGTTGTTGCCAACTTCTTACTCACATAATATACTGGTCTTTAGACTTTATCCTTCACCCGGACAAGTGTTTAACTGATTGCATGCGATGATACCACTAAGTATACAAACAAATCTTCATGATGTATCAACTTGGATAGTCTTGGGGGCTTCTCCAGATGGTATAACAAATTCTGCAAGCCTTTGATACAATTTGGGGTCCATTCAAAGTGGCTCTTCCCTCGTTTTATCAAGTCAATGAAGGGAATGCATTTGTCAGTGGCCCTGGATATAAATCTACTCAAAGCTGCAACTTTTTCAGCCAAGCTCTATACATCCTTAATTTTTCATGGTTCTTAAATATCCATAATCGATGCATTCTGGTCTGGATTGATCTCAATTCCGTGAGAACTAACAACGAAACCCAACAACTTCCCTAACGCTACGCCAAATGAGCATTTCAATGGGTTCAGTTTCATTCCATAGTATTAGAGGATATTAAACATTTCTTCCAAGTTTGAAACATGGTCAGCCGACTACTTGGACCTCACGAGCATGTCATTGACGTATACCTCCGCAGACTTCCCAATCTGATTATGAATTATGCTACTCACAAAACATTGGTATGTCGCCCCGACATTCTTACATCCAAAAGGAATCACTACATAACAATATAGCCCAAGGTCTATGAAAAAATCATATGCTCCTGATCTTGCTTATGCATTAGAATCTGGTTGTATCCCGAATATGCGTCCATAAATAAAAGAAGTTCATGTCCAGCCGTCAAATCTACTAATTGGTCGAACCATGGAAGTGGAAAGCTATCTTTCGGGAAAGCCTTATTTAGATCTAAAAGTCAATGCACGTTCACTATTTTCCATTGGCCTTCTTTACGAGGACTGGGTTTGATATCCAACCAGGATATGTTGAATCTCGAATAAAGTCATTGCTTTTTGGCTTTTGAACTTCTTCCTTTAAAGCTGCAGACCTCTCCAGGCTGAGTATACACCTTTTCTTTTTTACTATGACACTTACCGGGATGATGCTTAGCAAGTGGCTCATAATATTTAGAGAAATCCCATACATGTCCGCAAGGGTCTAGGCAAATACTTCCAGATTGGGTCATAAAAAGTTCTTTAATTCCCTCGTCCAGAAAGGGTCTAGATGGGACCGACTTTCAAGAGCTTGGTCGGGTCGCCGTAATCAATCGAAATATCCATAGTTGTCTCATTGGGTATCACCCTTATGCATCCCGATTCCTTATCCTCTCTGGGAACAATGCCCGCGGAATAATAATCAAGCGACTTCAGTTGAGATGTTTCCTTTATTTTCTGTGCAGATGCCTCCTTGGCAGGAAGGGAGGCATCCTTGGGCTGATTACCTACTCCATTGCGGATTTCTTTCCACTCTACAAGGTAACATGCTCTTCCAGTCAATTGATCTCCACGGACCATCAACGCTCCAGCTTCCGTAGGGAATTTCAATAGCAAACACCATAGTGTGATGCATTCTCTAAACTCTGCCAGGGACGCTTGGCCCAAGAAGGCGTTACATGGGGATTCAATATACAAGACGAGGAACAGTAGGATACAGACTCTCCTGTAATCCCCCTCGCCAGGTTCCACTGGTAGGTCGACCGCTCCCATTGGCGAAGTTGTTGTTCCATTAAAAGCGCGGATTCATCTAGTACATGGTGTCAAATCTCCCACTTCCATTTTCACTTAGTCGAAATCTTTCTTGAACAAAATATTAATGGAGCTACCACAATTAACTAGGACCTTCCATACTGTTGCTGGGCCAATTATGGATGATATCACCAGAGAATCAATACTCAGAGTTTCTACTCCATTACATTCTCGGTCACGAAAAACGATGTCCTCCAACATCATTTTCTGCTGCTCAACTAGTATGGCATCTTCGGGACACTACATTCCCCTACATCTAAATGCTTGGCTGCATCGACGTATTGTTCCAATGTTCTCATACTAAATCCCACCGGATGTGGTCCTCATAAATGGTATGAATCACTTTTCTATTCCCTTTTTGCTGGGCGACAGCTCTAAGGCTGCCTGGCCTTGACTAGGGACTGATCCTCTTTTTCCCTTGCTCCTTAGGGCTACTTTGTACTCATCAAGTTTCCCTTCACGTAGCAACCTCTCTATTACATCTCTTAAATGACAATACTCATTTTTCGAGTGTCCATAAGTTTCATGAAACAAGCAAAACTTTCCATTTTCGCGTTCTTTCCATGTGGAGTCCCTTGGCGGAGGTTTTTTGTACTGCATCACATTGTAAGTACCAGATACAAATGTTTCTAAGGTGTCATTCAAAGGTGTGTAGCTTTCAAATGACTGAAATTGGGGTCACTTCTTACGGTCACCCTTCTGATTTCGATTCTGTTTACTACTGCTCTTGCCTTGGCAGCCATCACCTTCATTCTGATTGCCAACATTAAATTCAACCTTACCAGAACTATTGTTGGACTGTTTATAATGACATTGCTTTGAATTTCCTCCCTTAAAACCTCATTGAATCTCCTTTTTCTGTTTAAGCACATCTGTCACAAACATATATTTTCCTTTTCATGAAACAATTCAATGGTTGTAGAGGGTTTGCAACTAAATATCTTCCGAATTCGGTATCCTTGTCTACCCTGTCTATCGTCGCCATCAGAATAGTCCCAGGATTGGGTTTGTTCAATTATGTGACAACCATATGGAAACGGTCCAAATATTCCCTTAATGTTTCTCCAGGAGCTTGTTTAATTACCGAGAATTGTACTACATTCTTAACATGTAATCAGAATTGGTTCAGAAACTTTTCACTCTAATCCTTGAAGTTAGGCATCGATCGAGGTAGAAGTCCGATAAACCACATCATAGTGGCATCCTCAAGATGTATTGGGAATGATTTACACATTATGGCATCGAGAGTTGCGGCAATAATCATATACCATAAGTAATGCATCAAATGCTGTCGTGGATCAGTTCGTCCTGAATAATGGTTCATTCTGGGCAAACTGAACCGCCTTGGAAATTGCACATCCAAGATGTTGTCCGTGAATGGTGTATGGCTACGATCTATACCCTAATCTTTATTGGTATAGTCTCTACGGTCATTCATTATTTTGAAACACCATCGCTGCTACATATGAATTGGTTAATGTAAGCTTTGGTTCAATGCTTTCATCTCTACGAGATTCTCTTGTCCTCGTCTTAGGTATTGTCATCTAATTTGCTGTCCGAGTAAAGTTTCCCTGCCTCCTACGATCCTGGTCAGTCACAGGACGAGTGGGTTGAAGAAAGTGAGCTTGAGTGGTCTGGGAAGTGCCTTGGTACCTATGAAGAACGTGGGATCCATGCATTGGCAATAGGATAAGCTCGACTAGGCTAGAATCATTAGGACCCAGACTAATCGTTGCATCTTTTTGAGAACCCTGCGAACCAAATCGGAGTTGTCGAAGGTTCTCAGGTCTTTCATAGGGTCTCCATTGACATAGGTATCATTCTTTCTCCTCAAAAGAAGATGAACCTTCTACTGCTTGGTGATGGGGAGGAGATGACGTTCTTTGCGTTCGAAGTTCAACCCATTGTCGGACCTTTGCATCCATATCACTTCGGATTGCAACGCTATCCCGTCTCTGAGCTACTAAGGTTGCATTTGTTTCTTCTAACCTGGAAAATAGACGTGCAAAATCAACTTGCGAAATAGGTGCTGAAGCAGGAGATTGGTTGGCATTGGGATCGAAAACATTAGAAATCCCCTGACCGGGTCAAGTCGAATTCGACCTGGG
Organism: Allium sativum; assembly: GCA_030737875.1. NCBI lineage: Eukaryota > Viridiplantae > Streptophyta > Magnoliopsida > Asparagales > Amaryllidaceae > Allium > Allium sativum. The sequence continues at coordinate 467,794,048 of CM060913.1, read as the reverse complement.
TATACTCGACCCGAGTTGGTTCGACCTAGGGGATTGTGCTGCTATTTCGATTTGCAGGCCAATTTTCAACTCTTTGTTAGTTTCATTTCTTTGAGATGCTTGTTGGTTCCTATCTCATCTTGGAGCTATACTGATCAAAACCGTCAAAAACTTCAATAGTGAGGAAAACACGGACTATTTCTTTGGACTTGGTGATCCGAATAGTAGACAAATAATCCAAAGAGTGGAAAATACCTCTTTCTCAGTGAAAGCACCAAAATGTTAGACCAAAAAATGTCACTAACACCCAATAGACTAGATTTTAAAGAGAATAATCAAAAAATATAAACTAAAAATAAGAAAAAGCAAGCTAACATACAAGATTTATAGTGGTTCGGCATTAAGAACCATACCTCCACTTTATAATTGTTATATTCAACAGAAAATGTTGATTACAGCCTTTGAATCTCTCAACACTCAAGTTACAATCAATTCTTCCTCATGAATGTTGAAATTATTTCAAAAATCAACAAGTTGGGTACGAGTCGAATGTTAATGGCGGCAGCATATTATATTTTCCAATATTAGAGTGGTCAGAAGATCCCTTTGCACTGGCCACGTTAGGTATTTATAAGGGGTGGGGATTTATAAGGGTCGGATATGCCTTTTAGGCGGAAACATTTTCCATGTGCGTGGCATTCATTCTGATTATGTAGCACGTTAGTGGGCTTCGAGTCAAATGGGATGTAGACCGGGTCACGACCATGTGTTGAGATCTCTGTGTCCCTAGGAAATAATGGAGGTAGTGGATAGCAACACTATGCAGGCTTGTAGCCAAATTCGGGTCGAGTCGAGTTTAATCGACAAGAAGCTTTCAACCAATATCACACAAATCTGTTCGACCCGAAGACCACGTTTCTTATTTGACCTAAGGTCCACATCTCCAATTCGACCCGAGGAACACATTTTCTATTTGACCCAAGGATCACATCTCCTGTTCGACTTGAGGATTTAATGTGTCTCTAGCTTGGCTCGTTTTCAATTGGACTAGCCTTCAAGCTCTCGAGTAGGTATAACTCTTGGTATCTAATTCACGTGATCATAATCACTCGAGTGTTGGATGGCCTTGTCACAAGGCGGGCTAACAAAAACTAAATGTTAAACTCTGCCATTATTGGTATATTTTCCAACAAGTAATTTGATTTGGCTGAATAATCGATGGATGATTGCAATATAACATTTATTTTTTGTTTTTTCATTCATGTATTAGATCTGGGAAACACGAACCCTAAAAACATGAGACATCCTTAACAACTCCTTTAAGTTTTGTTGGTAAATATCTTCACCTTCATCGTTTTTAATCTTATATTGGTCATCAGCACTACAATCTATCATCTCCTTTGCTGGTGCATTGAAAGCAATAATCCAAGCTTAGCGGGTGGATAGATATTTTCATTACCATAACATATCCAGATTATAGAAAAATATTACTACAAACAGTAATACTAACTAAAAATGCTTAGCTCTAATTTTTTAACTGCAGCTTTTGCTAACGACATGTTTCCTGATGATGAATAAGCATGTTCTTGATGGTACACCGTAAATCGACTGCATATGACTTCTTTGCAGCTCAAACATAGCCAGTTTTCGCCTAGGTGGTTGCATCTAAAAATTGATATTATATTTCTTTTCCGCATTTAGAAAACTGAAACTATAAAGTAATTGTAACATTGTTGATGTGTAGTGTAAACTTTCTATCTCCCTATATCAATGTATTGTATTTTATTGTATTATATTCTAAAATATCCAATATTTTTTAACCAAAAATCATAAACAATTCTATAGTTTTCTTTTCTGAATATCAAGTAGCTCGATTACTATCCAAAACTTTACAAAGAAATATGCGCTAAAACTATGATTCAATTGTCAAATTATTCAAAAAAGTTTCACACCACCACCACTCGGACGTACATTTTAATTACTAATATTGGTTTTCACATAAAAATACTACATGAAGATAATTATTTTAACATGAATAGCAAAAACGAAATCAAGAGACACAAAGCCTTGACCATTAGATCTTTTTGTCCTTATATGGAAAGGTGGAACTCAGGGGGTAATCCAATGGTGAATATCAATTATGTCTAAATTTTTTATCTAAATAGACTTTATTATATATATACATACATACATACATACATACATACATACATATATATATATATAAGGAGCGTTCAACTACATCCCAAAAATGGAGCACTCCTTTAGTCTCTCTATTTCCACCACTCATTCATATTAATATAAGTTAGTGGGGGGAGAGAGTTAATGGGATAAGAAGGAAATCAGGATGCATAGTGGAAATCAGAGGGCGAAAGTGATGTTATACAATAAGGAGAAAACCAATTCAAGAGAAGGAAGAACTTTGTTAAGCAAGTGAAAGTACTAGATATCAATACAGTTTCGACATTAAAATGAAGGAAAAGTACAACTCCCTTGCCCCCATGTCCTTAAGCTTTTGGGCGGTGCATAAAATTCAAGTACAACTTTATTTTATTTGAATTATAAAAATTTGGAATTTACATGATTTTATTTGTATGTTTTCGAGGAAATGTTGTAATGGAGGTGGTGAAATTATCATATAGAATTATGATTTTTTACTTGGCGTATTAGAAAATTACAGGCTTCAGATAGAAATTATCAAATATATTATACGCATCTACATGTTCACAACATGGATTTTTTCAAATTTCCATTACACATTTAGATGCTAGACTAAAAAAATGTTTGACTTTTTACATCATTATCAAATAACTTCCATGGTAACAATTATTACCTACACTATTCAATTGTCAAATTTAGAGTGATCAAGCGAATCCAACCGACATGAAAAGTAAATGTCAAAATTTTTTCAGAAGGCATTGTCCACAGATGTCCAATGCACCCAAGCCTTTACCTCCCTTACTTTCCCTTTGAGTGAACTATTATTACTTCTCTCTGAGTGAACAAAGACGGAATCTCATCACGAAAAGGGGCCTTCTATTTAGACCCATTCAGGGGCTGCAATATGTTATTATGGTATCATGAGAGTAAAAACTAACACAAAATCACCCTTGCAATAAACATCATAAGGGAGCATGCCTAAGTATCCAAAAGTTTTGTTTTGTTGACATTTCTCATAAGTTTTAATTTGACAATCTACACAGCTATGACATGTCCACTACAGAAATGTTAACATCGATTGTCATAAAGTAACAAAAGAAAATTAACTTAGGGTCATTACTAAAGAAATAAAATTGTAAAACGCTACAAAAGGCAATCAAGAAAATTAAAATAATTGAGGTGGATAAATATACACTGGACATAGCTATTTGTGCTTAGCTAAACTCAGTTGAGTGAATTGTTGCTGAAACCAACATATGTAAGGTTTTCCACTATGGAATTTATGTTACTGCTGCTTCAAATATACATGACTCCCTTTAAGAAAAAAAATACTAGTTTTCACATGACTTTTCTATAACAATTGTTCATTAAATTGCATTGCAATATAATGGTTAGTGGATTGTCCTCAAAGAAAGTAGACGATTTGAAATAGAATGAGGAATGAAACAAGTATCTTACCTCTATAGTAATGATAACAATGATCGGTGCTACAATTAATCGAGGTAATTTCTCAATCAGAAAAACTTCTCCTGTTTTGGTGCATAATAATACTAAAGTTGCAGCAACCATAAGCTTTAATTGATAACAATATAAATTATATGTTAGCAAGACAAATTACTGAAACATAATGGTGCAAGCCATTTTATTGAATAAGATACTAAAGTGAAAATTTCAGTGTTGTGGAGTAACTAAGGAAACTTTATCAGCAACATGATCCAAAAATGCTCTGAACATAGTCCCTAGCCGCATCTGACAAAAAAAAAAAAGAAATTTTAGTGTAGAGATGCATATACACATGTAAAACTATTATAAAGTAAGCATATATATCGTACTAATGAGCTTATGTTTGTACATTATATATATATATATATATATATAAAGGTTTTTAGTACTCTTTTGAACATAGTTTAAAATATATTACATTTACAATTTGTTACAAAAAAGCATTTTCTCAATATAGTAGTGTAGGTCATAAAAATGTCAAGCTTTCATGTGAACATATTTTAAATGAAATACATTCCATGCAGGATTGCAATTATTTAATAACCCCATCCATCTCTTTCCGGATCGAGTAGTTCGAAGGATCATCAGTAGAGGAAGTCTCCTGACTTTCTTCTACTCTGTCACTTCCAGCCTATACGCTCACATGTGTCTTTTATCTTTTCATCATGGCTAATTCCTTAAGCAATCCAAATCCTCAAAGCTAGAAAGATAGTTGCCTCGATATAGCATGCCTTAATATTATGACACTTACAAAAATCAAGCAAAGGACTAGAGAAACTCTGTGCTTTTTTCTTGAAAGGTTCAGTGAGGCGGTAGCATCTATGGATCGATTGGAACTATCTATAGCTGTAACACCCGACACTTTTCTATGCCCAAATTTTTGAAAAAATCAAAACACAAACACATTCAAGCATGGAGAGTGTAAATCCGATACCTGCAATAAATGAGCATGAGCATACTCAGAGTATGATAAGATAACTCACGGCAGAAACAAAATAGGATAAACTAGTATTAACTCAAGTAACTACCTTTTTCAAAGTAAGTCACTTTGCCAATACCGAGCTTGAGAGAGAATGAGAACCAAAAGCCAAACTTAAACACATGTGAGAATCCGACCTTCTCTAGAAACCCTGGGTGATTGTAATGAGGAAGGGGTCAGAACAACAAGATTCTGGTGAACAGGAAATGTCTGACACAGATTATAATACACAGATGTATCCCGTTTGGTTCAACCTAAGATGTATGCCCACCAATGTTAGTGATTCTAGCCGAATCTAGTAATGTTTACGCAAGACTTTACTACTCTTCCCAAAGTAGTAATCCAAAGTACAATACCGAGATAGGACTATTACACACATATTTGTGAAGCCTTTATACCAGAGCATGGATGGTTGTTAAATCGAGGTTAGACCCTAGTTACGGAGTTTTTGTGTGTATATATATATATATATATATATATATATATATATATATGCACACACTTTCATTCACTCATCACTTATTATTTAATACCTCACTATTCATGATAGATAAGGTGGATTCTTCTTGATCGCTTAAGACCCAAGGTGGACCTATTGGTCACTTATTATTCCTCAAATATTTATTTAACATTAACATAAACTATCGGGCACCAGCTATGGCCCCTACAAGTTAAGGCTTTCGCACGCATATACCCTTGCCCACGTAAGGTGAGAGATGGTACTTATCGCTCGTTATACCATCTAGCTGACCTTATTAGACAACCCCCTTAGTCGCTTATTACTTCCCATAGGATAGGTAGCCATATCTGATGTTTTAGTTTCTAGGTTTGGGTATACCCACACGCACCTGCCATTTAAGACCCCTTAACTGAAAGACTTATTCCCGGGTGGACTCTTCAACCCCAGCCGTTTAAGACCCAGGAAGCAGACTATACACGATGGTTATTACTTTCGTACCCCATTAGCCTTTGTTACTTTTCCCTTATTGGGATAAAGTGGGCTATGCTATAAAGTCATCCCGTTTAGTCCCTCTACATGGAAATACTAGAGCACACGATTAGTTATCGTCACAGGTTCCTATGGTTAATAATGTTTCACATTACTAACCTACCAAGTCCAATTCTAGCTTTTATTTAGAAGTTCTATACTAACTAATTGCAAATAAGGAAAGTTATATCCTCTTTACCCTAGGATACTTATTTAAATATTTCCCTAATTTGACTTGGTATTTAAATGACAATTCAACACCCATAAATCCCCTTTCTTTCTTATCCGTAGGTTTATTGCCATTTATAACCATAACATCATATTTTCCCAGGCAACACTTAATTATGGTATCCTTATTTTATCAGTCACGAAGTGTCTATTTGTTGTACGCCAACATACATGTACTATTCTGATTTATTTATTTATTGATTTATATATATATATATATGTGTGTGTGTGTGTGTGTGTGTGTGTGTATGTATGTATGTATGTATGTATATTTTTATATACCAGATCCCTCACATTAAGTTCACTACCTGTGGATGCTGGAGTTACCAGGCGGTTCCAGGCATACTTCTACCACAAGTTGAACTTAACACCATGCCTTGGCATATTTATTTTTACGCATTAGACCCATCACATTAAGATGACCACCTATGGATGCTGGATTTGTCGGTCGGTTTCGGGCAGACTTCTACCACAAGTTAAGCTTAACCTCGTGTCCAAATGCGATTTTAACTCAAATTTCCTAATTGAGGTGCAAAACATTAATACTAATTAATTTTGGAATTGTAACCATTATTCTATTATATTTACTTTCCCTGATCAACCTTGGTTACAATTGTTATTTATTGATTTATGATCCTATTTATAGCAGTTAATTATATTGATTGCTATCAATGGTCATACAAATATATTAATTCATTATGGATTACATTTACATATAATTCCATAATTGAACCTTATCCAAACATTCAATACAATGTATATTTTACCATTTTACGTTGATTTGGACAGATAATGTGTATATATTTATTTTTTATGTTCTCATGCGGGCAACGTAGTTATTATTTTTATTTTTATTATTCTTTAAATTTAATGATTTGGTTAAGTCAATAACCAAACATTCCTTTTTTGCATTCAATCTTACCAAAAGGTTTCAATCTTACAAAAAGACCGTTAGATGTAATTATTGTAAATTATGCCTGGTTAGTAAAATAGACATAGCTCAAATTCACAAGGAATATGTGTGTGTGTGTGTGTGTGTTTGGAATAGTCAATGCAAACTACACACAAATATGTATATTTATATTTATGCGTATGTTTGCACCACTTTTCCTTTTTAAATCTTTTTGTCATATTTCTTGTGAATTCAAAATGAATCTTTTCGTTCAAAAAGAGGAAAATGGCATATTTACAACAATTAAGCCAAACCCTAACAATGTTGAATACAAATAGGCATAATTCTCTTAAAATTACAATCACACAATTTACTAATCGTATCTTTTTATCCAAATTTACATACTTAATTATTCAACACTGAACTAGAGATCCGTAATGTAATTATATCTAATTGGTGTTTAATGGGACTGATTTCCAGATTTACAGTGCTACGTAATACCCACAATACATTTTACAATATAATTATAGGAACAGGTATGAACAAAATTATGAATCCTACAATTAATATTATGCCTAACCACAATTCATATACTCAAGTTTTTAACAATGTTTACAATCAGATCTAATGGGTGGCAATCCAATTACAATAATTTAATAAATGGATCTGATAGAAATCGGCATAAAAATTTAGATCTAATTTAAACGAAATAGATAAGTTATTATAAATATATTCATAAATTTTGCACTCACCTTAAAGCATCCAAATCCAAAGTTTGAACCTTTTAGGCCTACAATTCCTAAATTCTTATAAATCTACAATTTATCTAAAAAAGGGATAATTTCATATCTGCATATATGTAAGAAAATAGGGAGAGAGGAGAGAATCTGAGTTGGACCGTCAATTTGCATTCTTTTCTTTTATATCTGATAATCCTCTCAATTCTATATTAACTGGATTTGATTTTTTGTGTATGAACATGTTTTTATTTTAAAAAATAGGTTTGGAGAAGGAGGAAAAAGGCAGAGCTCTGCCGCCCCTAGAGATTTGTGAGGAAAAGATTGAGGTCTTACCCCTTTATTTATAGGGGTGGAATTGGCCTTGAACCGTTGGATTCGTTTTAATTTATATCTTTCCATTCATTTTATATATATTATAAACTAAACCTGTTAAGCCTAGCCGTCACTTGGCGTTTTGATGCCTATTGGGTCGACCGTTATGGTTGACCGCCTGGGCCGGGTCGGCTAGTTAAATAAGGTATAATGTATATATGTAACTTCTGATTTATTTATTTTCCATCCATTTTCGTATTTCATCCGCAACTTTTTCATACGGATTCCATTCATGGAACTCTAAACCTGAAAGTTGACCAGAATTCCAAGATGATCATATCGGTTAAGGTTCCATGGTCAAATTCCATCGTTTATAGGAATTCCTATTATTAAAATTTTAATAATAAATTTATATGGCTAAAAAATTCGGGTTGTTACAATAGTGCTAATATGCTGCTGTCTCTGGAATTTTGGATAGGACAAACTTTAAGATCCCACAGTAGAGGGACCCGCCAAGGTACCTTCGCAAGTTTCATTTGAAGCAGATAAATTTCTATGGGAGGAGGATGCGAGAGTGGACAGAGGAACTCTAGAAATACCATTCGGATCTGGAAAAGGGAAGGACAAGGGCAAAGGGAACACTCACAATGGAAACGAACGGGATGCTCAATTGTGGAGAGAACCTGGGTTCTCCTCATATATAAAACTCAATTCATTCTTGGATGATATCTATTTGGATAGTCATGAGGTTTCTCCTTTTAAAAAACCTCATAGGAGGGAGCCAACACAAAAAGAAAGGGAGTTTGATAAACACTGTTTGTTTCACGATTTAGATAGTCACAGTACAAACAAGTGTAGGCATCTCCAGGAAATTGCTTAGTGTCAGGCAAGGAGACCTAATATAATATGTGAGGAATCGAACTGAAGTAGCATAACATGTGCAATCGTCTACCATCCTTCGAAATTGGAGCGAGCCAGAACCTAGCTCACATGAATTGGTCATCAACAGATCAGTATTTCTCCCTAGATAAAATTTTGTGGATGCTTGGCTTTTGGATTTTAGTTTTTTTTTTTTTTTGGATTTTGGTTTAGGATATGACCACGTCCACTTACTTATGTACGGGATTAGGATTTAATTGATAGGGATTGCGGAATGGATCGTTAAGGCAAAACTAGCACTAGAGAGGGTGTGAATAGTGTTTTGAAGGAACTTAAGAAAATCTAAAATGTATATGATCTACTATGTAATTCACACACCATAGAAACAATCACAAACACAGAATCAAACACAAACACAAAAATAAATAGAAATAAAATGCAGGAAAGGAAAGAATACGCCGAATTTTATACTGCTTCGGATTACTCCTACGTCAAGTCCCACACAACGCTTGATTGCGCAGAGTTTTACTACTATGTCAATATCCAAGTAAAACCGCCTTGATTTCACGGCCACAAGGTTAATACCAATTCCAACACTCTTGATTTCACGGCTACAAGATTACCACCGATTTCCTTGATCAGGTGTATTCCCTTTGATTTCCAAGCTACAAGGTTAGCACCGCTCCGTTTCCTTGATTTCAAGGCTACAAGGATACCCTTTTCCCAAACACTTCCCAAACAATTACAACAACCCTATAACTTTTCAATAGCACTTCGATTCAGAGAGTAATGAGTACAAAATGAGAAGAGAAGAAGTTTTATGTAAATAGAATTGAATTTGGTAGAGTATAAGTGTAGAAATCATAAAAATATGAAATATCGATGGTGTAATGAAAGAGGATGAAGACGGAGAAGAAGAATGATATAAAAATTCGGAATCAGTCCCTATTTATAAGATTTGAAAGGTTGCAACGCTTCTGGAACATTACAAATAGTGAAAAGACAATTCCTTTCAAAATCAAAAAATATGAAAGTTACATGTCGACATATCAACATATATATGTCGACATACGCTATTCAAAAATTGAAATTTGAGCATTTTTTGAAGTGTTTTAATATATATATATGGAAATTATTGAATTAAAACATAGTGTTATAAATGAATATTATAAAGTATAAAATCATATGAAAACGTAAATAAAATATATGAACATATTTATAAAATTATAAAGTTTAAAACTATATTGATATAAGTATATAAAAGCATAAATATATAAAACTTATAAACTATAAAACTTGAGTTTAAAAGCAAAAGTAAGATAAAGAAACTTAATAAAGCTTAAAGTTAGAATTTGAAATCAAAAAATTGAAAATCAAAAATTGAATTTGAATTTGAACCTGGAGTGCTATTCAGTATCTTACATAAACCAGACTTTATTACTATATTTATCTAGAACACTTGAAATCTTGATTACTCATGAGTCTTGAATCATCTCTGAATTCTAAATCTCTAGAAGATCTTAAACTGTACAGTCTTCAATATTAATTCATGTATATAAATCCTACATATGTGTGTGTGTGTGTGTGTGTATATATATATATATTCTAGATAAGGGTATTAGTATATATTTTATAATCAATTAATATTTAAATATTGTTGTTGTCATCAAAACTCCATTCTCCAATAATCTCCCCCTATTTGATGATGACAACCTTAGTTTATAAAATTTCATACCTATATATACATGTTGATGAAGATCCTTTTAATACTCCCCATGTTTATATGAATCCTATAAACTAATTCTATATTTTATAATTTCTCCCCGTTTGGCGTTATCAAAAAGGAATTATAAAAATACTCCCCTTAAATCCTATAACAATCTAAATAATTCCTATACTAAAGTAAGTACTCCCCCTTAATCCTAAACATATCTATATAATCCTTAGACTAACACAAATACTCCCCCTGAATTCTAAATCTATATATATCCTATAATTATAATAATATTTCCTAAATTCATGATTATACATCAATTAAGACTAAGTATAAAAGTATTATAATTACACAAGTTTTATGTCATATTATACAAACCAAATCAATCACACCACACCATATGTTTAATAAATACAAGTTTTAAGTCAAACAATCCAAATCAAACAAATTCAAACAAAACAGTCACATCATACCAAACAATTAAACGTTTCTTAGGACTTCTACCCAACCGTCTTCTCCAAAGGTTGGATCCTTCTTGATGAGCTCACAATCTTCATCTTCTTAGTTGGTGTTGCTTTAGCGAAATTATTATCTTCATCTCTGAAAAGAGAGGAGATTAGCCACCATATTGCATCAAGTGCTTCTCTTGCTGTTCAAACATCTTTATTTAGCTTAATTCAAGATGACACTAGTTTCATAGAATTATAGAGAGGATGTTCTTGAATGGAATTCAACGTTTCTTTAAGATTTTCACTTAGATTATGAATTGGATTTGCCATAGTTTTGATAAGAAATGAATAGGGAAAAAGGAGGAATGAAATAATGAAGTTTTCTGGAAGAAATATGCTTAAATAAGGTCTAGAATTCGTTGGATTTTGAATGGACATGAGTTAGATATTTAATTTTAAATTTTGAAAAGTTTTGAAAATATGGCAGTTATATGTTGACATAGCAAAGTATGTATGTCGACATACTGACTTTAAAATTTTGAAAAATTTCAAATTTTGAAACTTATGTTACTATATTGTATTATACTTAATTCTAAAGTTTTTTCCATAACTTAAAGATAATTTTAACATAAATAAAACTCCATTCATTACTTCATAAAAAGAAAATACATGCAACCAATTAAGACACAATAAATACGAGATTCGGAAGCAAATACAAGCGAATACATAAAGATAAATAGAGAGAACAACCAATAAATCACCATTTATTGGTTGTTCTCTCTTAAACTAGATAGACTAGTTTTTAGCGAATGGCGATGAGGAAGATGAAATTCCAAGCTTTCTTCCAATCTTGACCATGAACTTGGTCATTTTGGAGAAGTTCTTTTTGAGCTTCTTTTGGTTGTTGACAATCTTTACTTGATTTTGAACAATCATCTCTCTAGAAATGATTTTAGTTTTTATTGAACACTCAACAATTTCTAAAGAAGTTTCTTCTTCTTCGACTTCCATAAGTGCTTGTTCTTATTGCATTCGAGCTTGTTTGGTGCAACACCGAAGAAGTGATGCAGGAAGTGCCATAAAGTGTTTCTATAGGCAAAAAATGATCTATGGCCACACTTTCTCGGGGTTGCCTTTTGTCGTGTTGCCTTAGAGTCAAAGGCAACACCTTTGCGACCCTATGGTAACATCTATACTGGTGTTGCCACAGGTACCATTACAACAAAAATAAATACCCTTTTACAACTGCCAAAAACTGTTGCAATATGTCTATTACAACTGACATGCGCCACTAGTTATATTGCAATCGTAATAAAGTCAACCTTTTTTACAATTGTTTTTAGCAGTTGTTAAATTTGTTTTACAACTATTTAAAGTAATTATACCTCAACTGCTATTAACCTTAATTTTCATATTATTATAATAAATATAATTATAAGATAGTACTCAAACATAGTATTTTATTCAAATAAATATTTTATTTTAACATTTCAAATGGTACAATTTTTTTGACTCCACTATTGTACATTCACTTATATATTACACAATCATTCATATTTACATACATTTCTCACTACATTATCACTCTATTCACTCATATACAGACTCACACATAAAACCTTAAGCATGAAAAATACACAAAAATAATTATATAAACTAGTACCTTTATTTCTTCCTTTCTGATTATGGCTGTTTGTGAACATTGCTCGCATTTTATGCGTACGACGTGAACGAAACGTTAATGTGCCTAGAAATGTCTACGAATGTGGAGTTTTGAAAATGTGTTAATTTTAACATATAGTTTTTCCCAAAAATACTTAATATGTAGAGACGCCATGGTCAAAAGTTTTACAGAAATATAACTCACTTCCATAAGTAAGAGAATTGTACACGTTCACTTATGGAGTACAACACTGCAAAAATCTTAGTGTCACTTGAGAGGGCATAAGAAATTTTAAATGCAACTTATTCCTTTATCTCAAACCAATTTAATACATTCCTAGTTTGAATTTGAATAATAGATGTTCAAAATTGTAGTTTTCCTTATAATAAATTTAAAAGTAACAATATCTATATATTACGTCAACAAAGGTTGTAACTTCAACTTTGCATCTGCTGCTTTTAGTCGGTTAGATTATCAGTCCTTTCCTACCTCCAATATTTAGCAAACTTCAATTCTTTCAACTTTCATTGCGTTTCATTGTCACTGTATACTTTAGTCTGGGTGAATTTGAATCCTACTTCCATAATTGCACTGCACTTACACATATTTACTAATATATAAAATAGTGTTGGCTGGAGTATATATTACCTTTCACTTGAATTTAAGCCCAACACTGTCGATATAGAGAAGAAATCATCATCAACATTTCTGGAATTATTAGCAGGGCCAGTTTGATTCTAATTGTACAAAAAACTATGCTAAAGTCTCTTGATAGAATCCATGGAAATTAGCAAAGTGAGTTACATATTTAATATGATCCCAAAGAAGAAATCGATGACAAGATGAGTGTAACCTTAAACCATAGTATACAACAGATTAAATCCACCTATGACAGAAGGGAATCCCTGTACTCAGATTACCAACAAACTGTTGAACTACACCATATCATTTTGCACGATCTGAGTGAAACCTATGATAGAAGGGAATCCTGTAGTATAAACCTAATAACTAATAATTATCCACTGACATGGCATATGGCTTGTCCTATATTGAAGAAACATGCCTGCATATAACATGAAATCTTCCAGATATTGCACAAATAAAATTGTGGCTTCAGAACAAAGATTGAATAAGAATTAGACAGCATGAGAGGTTTTTGCTATTGACACAATGAAGGAAAATTATTGAACGAACTTCAGCAGATATGTAATTAAATTCACAGCTTCACATATTGAATCACAAACTCATACCGGTTGCATTGCTGGCAAAGAAATAACATCTCTTGGAGTATGAGTAGATGGAGTTAAGGGTGCTGAACTTGGAGCAGGTCCAGAAGAGGAGCCATGTTGCTTTCATTTACGATCATTTTAAGTCAATGGTTTCTGGCCCTTCAAGCAAATATTGCATGCCCAGTTCAGTTGGGAGAACAGAGAAAGTAATAATAATATCATCGCAATGCTTTTAGAATATGCATTACCTGATCGTCTCGTTGGGAATTACTTTTGTCATGTTGAGAAAGAAGTTGATTTGACCTTTGGTGCTGAAACTGCTGAGTGCTGTTTTGATTTTGTTGCTATTGCAGTTGAGTAATTTTATGCAACACGAAGTAGGAATAAGATGATGTATTATTTTGATAGTGGGGGCTGAGGGTAAACGAGCTAGACAGTATAAGTAAGTGACACCCAAAAGACAACAGTTGTACCTCATTATGCTCTCAACTTATTTATATTGACACTTTATTGGTTTCATTATAGAAAAATAGATCTGTAACTGATCATTTGGCTGGTAAAACAATGACACTCCTAAGGCAAATAAGGCATACATTTAAAACATTTCAAAAAATATATTACATCAACCATTTAAAATGAGTAAGTAAATTCACAAGAATAAAGCATAAAAAGGGATCTGCCTGCCATTATCATTCAACTTTTAGTAACACATATTAGCTCTCTTGTCCATTTTTTTTCCCACCTAAGTTCTAATGACGTCAATTTATCAATGAAAATAACAAACTGAGTAAACTAATATTTCTGTAAAACTTTACAATTAGATAGCAAGAGATAAATCAGTATAATCCCTGTAGTTTGATTTTAACTTTTAAGGTCTTTGGATAATCTCTAGTGTAGTTTAAGTCATTTGGTTCATTCCCTAGCATCACTCCAAGAATTTACCAGTTCCTACACTAGCTTTTATTATTTTGTTCATGCTAATCATCCAACAATTTGTTATGCATCAGCAAATTCAACTACCACGTCATGAATGAATAACAATGCAATAAACATTATCATTTGCTAATATTGGAATACAAAGTACAACAAACCATAAAATACAAACAACACAATGAATATATGCGTTAACATTGGAATTATCATTGACCTCAACATCTTATTCTACATTTCCTGATTTCTGTCATGTCTTTTACTTACTTAGCTATTGGCCATTCGCTTGGACTTGCGCACATGCCGCAATTAAGTCTTAACTCAGTCTAATGTAATTACCTATGTTATGTATGTGGCAAATTCATCATATGTGTAATTAATAAAGTAAATTAAAGGATGTTGGGTTCCAAATTCATCTATAACGTAATACAAGTACCTTACTCATTTATAGCGTTATATATAGTCAATGAAGTCATATTATTACTTCTACTACTAAGATATACATAGTCAAAAAGCAGCGAAATAGTCAGAAAACAACATACAACATAGTCAGTATGTAAATCAACGAACTAATCAACACTACACCAAAACTGAAAATGATAACTAAACCCTAATTAAAAATGTGGAGAGATTTGACCTAAAATAATAATTAAAACGAATTATCCAGCTCGATTTATCACCTTTTTTAACATTTAAGTCAAATTAATACACAAATAGATTAACGTTTGAAGAGGAAAGCAAGATGATAAAAGGGATCAAACCTATGAAAATCCTGATCTAGTTATCTGATGGATAATAATTTTCTTCTATAACTTTGTATAACATAATTAACAGGTCATGACAGAAGGTGTTGGAGAAGCATCGATCTTGAATTGTAGGACCATAACAATCTTGCTTCATTTTTTATTCTCCAAAGAACCCTAGAATTAGCAATTAGGGAAAACGAAATGAAAAGGGAGCACGTTAATGAAAATGTGGCGGGAACAGAGGAAACATAGTAGGTAGTGGATTAGACAGTCGATGGACGCTTGAGATTGTGTTTTAACTATAGGTCTAGATCGCTGAGGTGTATTTTTTTAATTAATTTTTTTAATTAGAATATAGCTATAGCTACTGCAACACATGTTGATATTTATGCTAACACATTGAAGCGTGCATTGCAATAGACAAAAAACAACATAGTTATGGCAACATTAGAGCTAGCAACACCATGGATTTTCATTGCAATAAGCCATTTATGGCATAGTGTATATTTGAGGAGTCAAACACTTTTCTTGGCACAAATTCTTCTCCATGAAGATTGTAACACCCCGTGTATTCTATAACTATGGAATTAACAAATTAAAGTATAATTAATTTGAAATCAAAGAACTAAGGGAAACGGGATACGCCATTGCGTTCGTCTCGGAAAAATACGCAAAATAGAGTCCGAGTTTTCGAAAAACGGAGTCCGTATGAAGAAGATATGGCCTTCGGAAGTTTCTGAATTAAGTTTAAAATTCGAACAGAATAAAACAGTTTAAAAATTAAAACCGGGCCCAATTGGCCAAGGCGGGAAAACTCCCGCCTAAGACACCAAGGTCGACTGGGCTGTCGACCTGGTCTAACGAGGTCGACAGGGCTGTCGACCTGGTCCAGACCCAGGTCGAACCCAGTCCACCCTGGCTGGCCTATTCTATGTTGGTCGATTTTCTGTGGTCTGCTTTGTCATTAGGGCTAGGTGGCAGGCTCTAATTGGTCCCTCTTGCGAATGAATGTCTACGATCAATCCAAGCGACATCAATGGTCCTAATCAGTTCATAAACTCTATAAAATGACCCTAGACTCTACCTAGGTTTCTTACACAATTCTCTAGCCTCCATTGCTCTCTTCTTCTAATTAAAAATAAAAATGGCGTCTCTGCTCTGCTAGAATTAAAACTAGAAGATAATCAACATCAGCCTAAGCAACTCAATTCAAACTAGAGATTAAAGTTTCTGCAAAGATTCTACAAGAAGTTAAAGTTCTTTCTTTAATCCAATCAAGGCAAGTACAGTTATTTTCCGCTATAAACGTTAATAATAATTTTGATATGTTTTTTCTTCTGAATCTGAGATTGTATATATATTTTTTCTTCTGTCAGATCTGTTTTTCTGTATCCCTTTTCTTCTTTTCTGTTTTTATAGCCAGGCTACCACGAGCCTGTGCCTAATCTAATAAGAGATGAACGTATGAACGCAAATTTTGGGATGAATGATGCGAAATTTGACAAGACTAAATTGAATGTATGACTTCAGGTCTGAGGCATAAAATATATTGGACATATGCATAAATTTGACTATGAACATATAATTTATGCATGTTGTATGCATAGCTATGTTGTAATTTAGAACTGTAATTAATGAGCATATGTTGTAAACATAGATTTGGATCTATGCATATTCTATGATAGAAGAAAAGAGGAACCATTGTAAGATTACATATGATTGAGACTTTGGACAAAATGCATATAAAAGTCAAGATCTGATTTTTAGAAGATATGATTGAAAGATTTAGATTTTTGGGTATAGTTTGCATAATGATTCATGACTTAAAAAGAGGAAGATATGGAAGCTTAGGTGTAAAAGATTTGCATTAATTAGGATATCTATTATTGTGATTACACCTAAATAGGGATTTTTGGATATATGGCATGCATTGAAATTAATGGTTATATTTGGTATAATTTATATGTGAATCTGCTGTAAGATGCTAGTTTAACAAAAATTGGAACATATGTTATATGGCAAATTATGTCCATATTCTGTGCTATCTAACTTTATGCAAACATGGAGTATATGTTGTGAATCATGACAATTATGTAAGCATATGAATTTAGGCCAATTTATGATTGGGCAAGGCATGTAAATAGAACTTTTAGAAATATTAAATTTGCTAAATCTGCTAATTTGTCAAGTTGCCTAAACTACTAGTTTTGTTATATTGCCTAGACTGCTAATTAGGTTGAAATGCCTAATTTGTTAAATTTGTCGGTTAAAATGCCTAACCTGTTATATGCCAAAATCCGCTAAGATGCCTAATCTGTTAAATCCGTTAAGTCATATAAAATCTATTATCTGCTATGTTGATATAATCATCCTGTTATTGATATAATCTGAATTGGCATATTTATTGGGAGTGCGCATAAACGGTAAATTATTAATTAATTGGCCGCAAAGATAAATATGGCTAACTCGAGGTTAGAATGAGTTTGCGGCGTAAATCTGCCCGGAACCGCCCGGCACATCCAGTGGCCGCAAACAATAGGTTCTAATGTGAGAAGTTAGTCATAACATGCGTAAGACACGAGGTTAGGTCTGGCTTGTGGCAGAAGTCTGCCCGGAACCGCCCGGCATATCCAGCGGCCACAAGCTACCGACCTAATGTGAGAGGTCTGTGCATTAATAATTAATTAATGCAAAATCTAAGATAAGAATGACGTCTAAAACGTATTGGCGAAAATAGGGTTAAGCCAAAGGGATTAATAGATGTAGTAAAACCCGTCCATGAATCTGTAGGCCCAATACAAAGTTAGACAAATCTGAAAAATCTGTACATCTGACCAGTTAGTCTGAAAACTTGTTAACTTAATTTGTGAACTAGTAAATCTGAATTCTGTATGTCTGAACTTGTAAACAAGTTAATCTGAAATCTGTTAGTCTGGGGACACAAGGTTAGGAGGGGAATTACTTGTGTCATCTGTAGTTTGGGACCCATATTAGTCAGTAACCCTTTCTGGTATCAAAACTTTGACCCAACAGTAAGTAGGGTCCGGGCACGCTTACTGAACTAATTATAAGAGGTTCATTCTGATAATGGCGAGGGGTGTTGATGGTGCGTTCCAACCGGGTCATGTGCGTGCATGGATCCCGGTCTGCCTCTGAGGATGTAAGACGCCGTGACATCTGTAAATAGGTCTGTGTCAATTGGTTGTCACTTTAGGGAGTGATACACCCTACCGTGGGGCCGACACAGGATATTTATGTATTAGGGAGCCGATCGCTTGGGGTAGGGTTTTAGGGTACGCTTAGTTCTGTCTGTTTCTGTTGGTACCGTCTGTTTCTGTTGGGTGGTAACACCTGTCTGTTTCTGTGTGGTACCGTCTGTTCGGGTGGTAAAGGCCCATTACTAGTGTACACCTAATTCCACATTCTGTCTCCATAGGGATAAATCTGTTTCTTCTTCTGTCTGTTTCTGATCGGGTAGTAAAGGCCCATTATTAGCATTCTGTTTCTGTTAAAGTATTCTGTACCCGTTCCTGCTTCAATTTAGACATTAGGGTGACACCTAATTCTGCTATACTAGTATTAGTGCAGAGAAGTGTAAAACAATAGTTTATATCATTCTGTTTTTCTGTTATATCTGCTACACCTGTTATAGTTATCTCACATCCAGTTTTATGTTCATATCATATTATTATTATCTGTTCATATGCTGAATGTCACTGGACTTGCCAGACTTTTTGTCTGACCCTTGTTGTTTTCGCCTCCTTTCTTCCGTTTCCCCCCCAGGTTATCCAAGGAGGGAAATACTTTAGCTTGATCCGGATTTCTCTTTGCTTGAAGTGCTTAAAGTATGGCTCGGCTCTGTATAGCTTCCGTTCCATGGGGATTATGATTTTAAACTATGTGTTTTGAAGGCTTTTGTACAAGACTGATATTTTGTACTTGAATTCTGAAATTGAAAGGATGTAAACATATTAATTTCTGTTTCTGCTGTAATAAAGTTAAAATTTTTCAAGTAATGTTTTTATCTGTCTTGTAAGTTTCTGTTCTGTTTACTAAAATGCTCCACCAAAGTTAAGGCATTCCCTTTGTGAGTGACCTTAACGGAGGTGGGGTGTTACACTTGGTATCAGAGCTAAAGGTTACCAGATTAGATAAAAGTTTTTGAAAACTATTTTCAAAAAGGTTTTAAAATGAAGTATTTTCAAAATTAAAGCTTATTTTGAAAAACATGATCCCCAAGAGCCATACATCTTTCTTTCAGTCCTTTTTGTATTGAACCTTTCCTTTTTCGTTCCAGCATGTCTGAAGCATCTGAGATACCAGAGGGTGTTCATGTACCCGGTTGGTTTCGTCAATATCTTGAGGCTAGGACCGCCGCTGCAGGTCCAGCAAATGGTCCCCCTCCTCCACCCCCTCCTCGTGCTATTGCTTTCTCAAAAATCTGTAGAGATTTTAGGGCCATGGGTGGGAAGGATTTCAAAGGAACTGAATCATTCGTAGAAGCAAGGAATTGGCTCAAAGAAACTGAGGATCTATTCGTTATCTTCGAGGTGGACGATAGGCAGAAGGTACAGTTGGCAGTATGGCTGCTCAAAGACGAAGCTTCCTACTGGTGGGAAGTCACTAACGCCGAGAGGCCGGTTGAGACATGGATGGATTTCAGAACAAGGTTTGAGACAAAATTTCTCTCGCAAGCTGAACGAAGTTTACAATTGGAAAAGTTCTTGTCTCTTAAGCAAGGAAGTATGACGGTCAAGGAATACGTCAACCAATTCAACCAACTAGCAAGATTCGGATTGGATTTAGTCAACACTCGGCATAAGAAGGCTCTCCGCTTTGTTAAAGGATTGAATGAGCCACTGCACAGCCTAGCCATGACCCATGTACCCATGGGAGCAACTTACGAGAAATTGGTGGATATGGCACTACTGCACGAGGAAGACAAGGGCCCGAAAGAGAAAAAGAAGGAAGAACCACAGAATAAGAAAGCGGGGCCCAAAAAGGAAACACAAAAGAAGGATGAGAAGTCTGAAGATAAGAAGGGGAAAAAGTGCTTTACTTGTGGGATCTCAACTCATCTGAACAAGGATTGCAGAAAAAGGAAGGGCGCTTGCTTCAACTGTGGGGAGATGGGACACTTCACTAGGGACTGCCCAAAGAGACGAGGACAAGGAGGGCAGGCGAACACTCTTGAGGCTAGTGGCTAGGATAGAAATAGGAAATTTTCTATAGTAGGTTTAATTTATTTATCTGATTATGAAGTCAAGACTTTTTCTGATTCTGATATTTTGATTTTGTAATCGATACTCTGCACTTTAATACTAGTATTATTTCTGAATTCCGCTGTAGACTCAGACCCATAAGGGTTATGGATCATCTGTTTGGGACTGGGGTTTGAGGGATATCTGTGTTAGGCGTCAAGTATGACGCATACATTTTGAGGTTTCATGGGGTATTAATTTAATGTTGGTTTCGGTCTTTGGGGCCGATACCTAGGACCCATGTCTAATGGGAACCAAATTTTCGTTCTATCTGTACTCGCTTCCATCATTCGACTGTATCCTATCGATCGAATATTTGAACTTTAGGTAGAAACTAATGGGTGTAAACATGTGTTTGAGACATGTTATGTTTGATGGTTGCAAGTGGATGCAAGTGGTTGCTAGTGGTTGCCCGTGGATGCATATACACACACTAGGCACTAGATCGGCTCGAAAACACTCTCATACTGCATATGGATATGTGAGCATTTTTCAATTCCTGTGGATGCAAAATGGTTGATTCAGCACATGGATGTTGCATTTGAGTGAATGGTTGTGCACTCATATAGAAATAATATATATCATCAGAATTCTATTGCATACATGTTGGACTCATGGCACTGACATAATTCGCATTAAGGAGGTCAACTGAATCAGTAGACCGCCTGATCTTTGCATTAGATAAGGAACATATACACACACTTTTGCATATGTTCATACAACATTAGAAGTTTCCTAAGGACAATGGATGCTTGTGGATGATGGTTGAGTAGATGGGTGATTGGATGGTAGGACACATTCTTCTTAACTTGAAGATTTCGGGGACGAAATCCTTTTAAGTGGGGGAGAATGTAACACCCCGTGTATTCTATAACTATGGAATTAACAAATTAAAGTATAATTAATTTGAAATCAAAGAACTAAGGGAAACGGGATACGCCATTGCGTTCGTCTCGGAAAAATACGCGAAATAGAGTCCGAGTTTTCGAAAAACGGAGTCCGTATGAAGAAGATATGGCCTTCGGAAGTTTCTGAATTAAGTTTAAAATTCGAACAGAATAAAACAGTTTAAAAATTAAAACCGGGCCCAATTGGCCAAGGCGGGAAAACTCCCGCCTAAGACACCCAGGTCGACTGGGCTGTCGACCTGGTCTAACCAGGTCGATAGGGCTGTCGACAGGGCTGTCGACCTGGTCCAAACCCAGGTCGAACCCAGTCCACCCTGGCTGGCCTATTCTATGTTGGTCGATTTTCTGTGGTCTGCTTTGTCATTAGGGCTAGGTGGCAGGCTCTAATTGGTCCCTCTTGCAAATGAATGGCTACGATCAATCCAAGCGACATCAATGGTCCTAATCAGTTCATAAACTCTATAAAATGACCCTAGACTCTACCTAGGTTTCTTACACAATTCTCTAGCCTCCATTGCTCTCTTCTTCTAATTAAAAATAAAAATGGCGTCTCTGCTCTGCTAGAATTAAAACTAGAAGATAATCAACATCAGCCTAAGCAACTCAATTCAAACTAGAGATTAAAGTTTCTGCAAAGATTCTACAAGAAGTTAAAGTTCTTTCTTTAATCCAATCAAGGCAAGTACAGTTATTTTCCGCTATAAACGTTAATAATAATTTTGATATGTTTTTGATTCTGAATCTGAGATTGTATATATATTTTTTCTTCTGTCAGATCTGTTTTTCTGTATCCCTTTTCTTCTTTTCTGTTTTTATAGCCAGGCTACCACGAGCCTGTGCCTAATCTCATAAGAGATGAACGTATGAACGCAAATTTTGGGATGAATGATGCGAAATTTGACAAGACTAAATTGAATGTATGACTTTAGGTCTGAGGCATAAAATATATTGGACATATGCATAAATTTGACTATGAACATATAATTTATGCATGTTGTATGCATAGCTATGTTGTAATTTAGAACTGTAATTAATGAGCATATGTTGTAAACATAGATTTGGATCTATGCATATTCTATGATAGAAGAAAAGAGGAACCACTGTAAGATTACATATGATTTGAGACTTTGGACAAAATGCATATAAAAGTCAAGATCTGGTTTTTAGAAGATATGATTGAAAGATTTATATTTTTGGGTATAGTTTGCATAATGATTCATGACTTAAAAAGAAGAAGATATGGAAGCTTATGTGTAAAAGATTTGCATTAATTAGGATATCTATTATTGTGATTACACCTAAATAGGGATTTTTGGATATATGGCATGCATTGAAATTAATGGCTATATTTGGTATAATTTATATGTGAATCTGCTGTAAGATGCTAGTTTAACAAAAATTGGAACATATGTTATATGGAAAATTATGTCCATATTCTGTGCTATGTAACTTTATGCAAACATGGAGTATATGTTGTGAATCATGACAATTATGTAAGCATATGAATTTAGGCCAATTTATGATTGGGCAAGGCATGTAAATAGAACTTTTAGAAATATTAAATTTGCTAAATCTGCTAATTTGTCAAGTTGCCTAAACAACTAGTTTTGTTATATTGCCTAGACTGCTAATTAGGTTGAAATGCCTAATTTGTTAAATTTGTCGGTTAAAATGCCTAACCTGTTATATGCCAAAATCTGCTAAGATGCCTAATCTGTTAAATCCGTTAAGTCATATAAAATCTGTTATCTGCTATGTTGATATAATCATCTTGTTATTGATATAATCTGAATTGGCATATTTATTGGGAGTGCGCATAAACGGTAAATTATTAATTAATTGGCCGCAAAGATAAATATGGCTAACTCGAGGTTAGAATGAGTTTGCGGCGTAAATCTGCCCGGAACCGCCCGGCACATCCAGTGGCCGCAAACAATAGGTTCTAATGTGAGAAGTTAGTCATAACATGCGTAAGACACGAGGTTAGGTCTGGCTTGTGGCAGAAGTCTGCCCGGAACCGCCCGGCATATCCAGCGGCCACAAGCTACCGACCTAATGTGAGAGGTCTGTGCATTAATAATTAATTAATGCAAAATCTAAGATAAGAATGACGTCTAAAACGTATTGGGGAAAATAGGGTTAAGCCAAAGGGATTAATAGATGTAGTAAAACCCGTCCATGAATCTGTAGGCCCAATACAAAGTTAGACAAATCTGAAAAATCTGTACATCTGACCAGTTAGTCTGAAAACTTGTTAACTTAATTTGTGAACTAGTAAATCTGAATTCTGTATGTCTGAACTTGTAAACAAGTTAATCTGAAATCTGTTAGTCTGGGGACACAAGGTTAGGAGGGGAATTACTTGTGTCATCTGTTGTTTGGGACCCATATTAGTCAGCAACCCTTTCTGGTATCAAAACTTTGACCCAACAGTAAGTAGGGTCCGGGCACGCTTACTGAACTAATTATAAGAGGTTCATTCTGATAATGGCGAGGGGTGTTGATGGTGCGCTCCAACCGGGTCATGTGCGTGCATGGATCCCGGTCTGCCTCTGAGGATGTAAGACGCCGTGACATCTGTAAATAGGTCTGTGCCAATTGGTTGTCACTTTAGGGAGTGATACACCCTACCGTGGGGCCGACACAGGATATTTATGTATTAGGGAGCCGATCGCTTGGGGTAGGGTTTTAGGGTACGCTTAGTTCTGTCTGTTTCTGTTGGTACCGTCTGTTTCTGTTGGGTGGTAACACCTGTCTGTTTCTGTGTGGTACCGTCTGTTCGGGTGGTAAAGGCCCATTACTAGTGTACACCTAATTCCACATTCTGTCTCCATAGGGATAAATCTGTTTCTTCTTCTGTCTGTTTCTGATCGGGTAGTAAAAGCCCATTATTAGCATTCTGTTTCTGTTAAAGTATTCTGTACCCGTTCCTGCTTCAATTTAGACATTAGGGTGACACCTAATTCTGCTATACTAGTATTAGTGCAGAGAAGTGTAAAACAATAGTTTATATCATTCTGTTTTTCTGTTATATCTGCTACACCTGTTATAGTTATCTCACATCCAGTTTTATGTTCATATCATATTATTATTATCTGTTCATATGCTGAAAGTCACTGGACTTGCCAGACTTTTTGTCTGACCCTTGTTGTTTTCGCCTCCTTTCTTCCGTTTCCCCCCCCCCCAGGTTATCCAAGGAGGGAAATACTTTAGCTTGATCCGGATTTCTCTTTGCTTGAAGTGCTTAAAGTATGGCTCGGCTCTATATAGCTTCCGTTCCATGGGGATTATGATTTTAAACTATGTGTTTTGAAGGCTTACAAGACTGATATTTTGTACTTGAATTCTGAAATTGAAAGGATGTAAACATATTAATTTCTGTTTCCGCTGTAATAAAGTTAAAAATTTTTAAGTACTGTTTTTATCTGTCTTGTAAGTTTCTGTTCTGTTTACTAAAATGCTCCACCAAAGTTAAGGCATTCCCTTTGTGAGTGACCTTAACGGAGGTGGGGTGTTACAAAGATCAACTCCAAAGTATTTGAAAATACAGGTGAGATAAACTCCATAGTAGAGAGTGTTCTCTTTTGATGAAGTTTCTATGGGCTTGAACTCTCTTAAGATCATATCAGCCCAATTGATGTTATAGCCACCAATAATAGAAAAGAGGGCTTTTTGGCCCTTAAGAGTCGGATTATTAAAGTTTTCAGAACGAGAAGTGATGGTATGTTAGAGAAGATGGTTCACGATTCTTGTTCTTAGATGGAAAAAGCAATTTTGGAATTCCATTTGAGCACCATCTTCAAATACGTCGTAATAAGTTTCTAAATCGGTTTCATCGATTTTAAAATCCGAAAAACCCGAGCCCATGCTTCTACATTTTAAGATGGTGCCCAAGATTTTGGAATCTAGGACAATTTGCGTGCCTTTGACGATACTCCAAATTTGGTCTTCGTTGCCTTCATAAAAGCCGCGATTAAGGTTCATATAGAACATCTTGATAAGCTTAGGATAACACACTTCGTCGTTATCCCGAGAGTCAATTAGACTCAAGACTTCATTGTGTTGAAAGAGAGAAATAAGGTCATAGGAAGGAAAATCTTTAAAGATGATGGAAGCTCCCATATTGACTTTAGCTTTTGCAAGATTGTCAATATAGGTTTTTGTAACGACCCGGGTTTTCGCAATCCTGCGTAACTGACATAAACTCAATATCGACTATTCAAGCATTGAAATACCGGATAGTCCATGAAAGAAATTAGAGGGTGAGGATAGATAAGATAGAAACATAGAATAGAAGAAGAAGAAGAAGAACATATAACATCAAAGTAAACACGAATCTCACAGCAGAACGAATAAATATATTTCATAACAAAACTTTGAAATAAAACAGTATCTGTATACAATACCATTATTAGAGTATAACACTTACAACACAGTGGAAATAACAATCTATATAATCCTGAAGCCTCCTGCTCTAGCTCTTCAAGTATCTGTAAATCCCGACCACTTGACTACCCGTACAAAATTGGGCACCCAAGAATTTAAGGAAAACAAAATAAAATAAACTCTGGGCCAGTCATGTGACTGGTGTGAGTAAACTCAAATCATTTGATTTAACTTTCAAAAATCCTTTTGATCAAAAAGACAATCGTAAGACGTATCCACACATAAACACGGATGGTTTTTACCTTACGATAACCCAAATATTTTTCTACAACGATACTTGTCTGATATTATAATAATGTCTAGATCAAGTAAATAGAAATCTAGCAGAAACGCTTTCATCTCACGTTCTACATATATAATATACAATCAAAACCGTGGGTTCTTATTGGGGAATGGATTCCAACTATGATAAGGTATGGATCCACTTCCGATCAGTGTACTCTAGAAGCGATACACTGGAGATCAACAAGAACATCTTGTAACTCAGCCACACATGACCGGCCATTCATTTCGCTTGAATGTTCCTAATATATTATCACCTTACGGTTGGTATACCAACATAACCATTCCCGGGAGATACAGAATTGAAAGAAGTAACATATATGAATATTCTCTACATGGTGACAGTATATCCTACTTGGGTGCGACCCACTTAGCCATGTTGCCTGCTCGATTTATGTCATTTCCCAGTTGATGATGCTTGAGGTCAAAACGTATGTTTTAAGATATCATTCCTTCATTTACTTTCAATGCCACATCGTCATACCCATCAAGTCACAAATTGATTTCCTCAAAAATACCATGGGTATAAGCTAAGAGAAACGAATTCCTCCACCACCAACGTAAATACGTTTGAAACGATCAACTTATGCGATCTACCAGATATACTCTGTCAGACGTTCGTCCATTCAAGTTGTCCAGGGATTGGACAACCCGAAGGCACTATTCTGTAAACAGGACAGCCCTTGCATAACTTCGTCTTCAATTATCTTCATCGTACTTGATTTGAAACGCTAATGCCATAGGAGTGGTTTTCAGATAATATATCTGATCCCGGTCTCTCCGTATTGACAACGGAAATGGTCAAAATCTTCGATAGTCGCTGATTTAACTATCAAAGGAAAACATGTGTGCAGACAACGATATTATTTCCAGATGGAAATTCTATCAATCAATCATCAATCAACGTTTATTCATTTCCCAATTTCTCGTTTCCATATATTCATCAAATCCTCATTTTCTAATTTTAGAAAATATACGTTATTAACTTTGGAAAACGTTTCCATTTCTGATTCACGCATCACTATCTTCTCATATATATCAGTCTCTGACTGTAAACTAGTAAAAGAACAACCCCTACGTATTAACCACGAAGGCCGAAACCAACATCAGATCGATACCCAGAAAGCCATTCAACTCAACTAATTTCCAGTCAGTTTCTAATTTCAGTAATTCCATTTAAATTCCTAATTCAAATCCCAAATTCCTTTATAATACTTATTAGCAAAATAGTTACTTTAATTCAATATCATGTTACACCCATGTGCGAAGCACGGGTATAAACCTTCCTAATGTAAAATTCTCTTTCTTTATAAAACTCTATTCATTTTTCCAAGTGTTTCCCTTTTATATTTATATTTACTTTCTAAATAAATATTCCTTTTATAATTCTATTTATTTTATAAATATTCCCTTTTATATGATTCTATTCATTTTATATAAATCCTTAATTATATTATTCAATATTGTTTTCCAAATATTACCTTTTTTAATATCATATTTATTTCATATATAAATATTTCATTTTCAGTATTCACTTTGAAATTTTCCTTTTATACAATTCTATTCATATGGTCTTTAACATACAAAATAACATGCCAGTGTCATCATAATCAATCACAGATTATATATCACATCATATATCACAATATATGAAAAAAAACAGTATTATAAATGTTGAGGAATCCAATTGGATCCCTCCAACCTGTTTCCCTGCATCACAGATGTTAAACAATATAAATAACATCGATTTCATTTCAATATGAAATATTCCGATAAACAGAATCAATATCTGATTAACGATTTATATATATATCGTTATCTATAATTTCAACCAATACATAAGCAATTCAACCAAACATTTAACACACAACTAACAGATAATTATCAGTTCTAAAAATATATTATAAAAATACAACTGCTCAGAGTTGGTGAGTTTTACTCACATTGGACTGTTATCGTTAAATAACGATTAACTGTCTTTGATTCAGATCAAACAATTTATTTTCTATGAATTGTGACGAGCTTCAATTCACTCCCGGTTAGTTCCATTGCGAAGTCCTCATCTCTATGGTCCCAATGGATCTGACCGTTCGTGATTCTGATATCATATGACGAAGTTGTACATTTTATACGTTAATATACAATTTAATTTGAAAATAAACATTATTTATTTCTTTCTATTGGGCTATACCTTTTAACTCCCGGCCCATCACTACATTCAGAAGCCCACCCGCTACGGTCACTCACTAAAGGAATGCCATAGCTTCGGTGGAGTATTTGAGTGAATATAGAACAGAAAAATTACAACAAGACAGATATAAGTAATACTTGAAAATTTAAAACATCATTTCAATGCAGTGGAGAGTAAAACATGTGTGGTTTCATCACAAAACCATAAACAAGAGTCAAGTACATAATATCCATCCTGATAAAACAAAAGTACATAATCCCTCTACATGACCAATAGCCATAAAAGAAAAGAAAAGATAAGCTGAGCTTTACATCAACAGTCCAAGCTCCAAAGGACAGATAAAGCGATCTGATCAAAGCCCAC
This sequence comes from Allium sativum, assembly GCA_030737875.1. NCBI lineage: Eukaryota > Viridiplantae > Streptophyta > Magnoliopsida > Asparagales > Amaryllidaceae > Allium > Allium sativum. The sequence goes on along the minus strand of CM060913.1, from coordinate 467,765,206 downwards.
TAGTACTAGGCCCAACCTGAGGACTTGAGGGGGAAAAAGATTAAAAAAAAACGGGGTCAGACATAAGTCTGAGTGAGACCTATAACTTTAACAATACAATCATTAAAGTAATTAGGGTATGATATAAACTTGGTACGGTGATGACTGGGGATAAATGACTATACTAAGCAGCCAACTAGACATAGGATGAACTAAGATAACGGTAAAGACGCATCTACCCACCCATGAATAATTACTAACTGCACCACACCAGTCATTCCTACTTAAAGGTTGATCCTACCCAAGGACATAGAAAATTTAACTAGTAGTTTCGTGTACCCCTAGCTGACCACTTAGGTGTCGTCTGCCCCTATCTCCACTAGGTGTACCCACTACTCCCCAAGCGATCGGCTCCCTAACGTAAATACCCGTGCTGGCCCCACAGTGGGGTGTATCACTCCCCAAAGTGGCAACCCGATACAACTTAAGAGTGCACGGCTTATACCTACACGATGCAACAACGTCTTACCTACCAGCCCGGGCCCACACACGTATATGAAACCCGTTGGACTTGCGTTGCCACCGCTAACCCGTTTTTGGCCTCTTATAGTCAAGCCCAGTATGCGTGTCCCATCCTTGACTTGGGTCGAGCCCACAAAGATACGTTTTGGGTTACTGGTTGAAATGGGCCCCCACAAGCTACCCACCTAAGCTTGTCCCTTTTCTAGTGCATCCCACTTAACCCTTTAATCATGTTTAAATATATGTTTCCACTTGGTTAAGTATTCTAATCGTATTTTCTATTGCCACCCAAGGCAACCCACTAGATTTCCACATGCCACCCAAGGCACTTACTTGATTTCCACATGCCACCCGAGGCACCCACTTAACCCCTCATGCCCCACTACATGCTTATCTGGTTAAGTGTTTCTTAATTGATTAAGACCGTAACCTTTGGAAAGACCTCTCACATTAGACTATCTTTGTAACACCCCACACCCGCTAAGGTCACTCACTATGGGAATGCCTTAACTTTGGTGGAGCATTTTAAGTGAATATAGAACAGAAAAATTACAACAAGACAGATATAAGTAATACTTGAAAATCTAAAACATCATTTCATTGCAGCAGAAGGTAAACATGTTTAGTTACAACACCATAAAAGAGTCAAGTACCAAATATCCATCATGATAAAAACATAAGTACATAATCCAACTACATAACTAATAGCCATAAAAGAAAAGATAAGCTGGGCTTTACATCACGGTCCAAGCTCCAAAAGATAGGTAAAGAAATCTGATCAAAGCCCACTAGTGCTAGGCCCAACCTGAGGACCTAAGGGGGAAAAGGATAAAAACAACGGGGTCAGACATAAGTCTGAGTGAGCCCTATAACTTTAACAACACAATCATTAAAGTAATTAGGGTATGACATAAACTTGGTACGGGATGATTGGGATAAATGACTACACTAAGTAGCCCACTAGACATGGGATGAACTAAGATAACTGTAAAGACGCATCTACCCACCCAAGGGTAATTACTAACTGCACCACACCAGTCATTCCTACCTAAAGGTTGATCCCACCCAAGGACTTAGAAAATTTACCCAGTAGTTTTGCGTACACCTAGCTGACTACATAGGTGTCGTCTGCCCCTATCTCCACTAGGTGTACCCACTACTCCCCAAGCGATCGGCTCCCTACCGTAGATACCCGTGCTGGCCCCACATTGGGGTGTATCACTCCCCAAAGTGGCAACCCGATACAACCAATGGTGCACGGCTTATACCTGCACGATGCAACAACGTCTTACCTACCAGCCCGGGTCCGCACACGCATATGAAACCCGTTGGACTTGCGTTGCCACCGCTAACCCGTTTTGGCCTCTTATAGTCAAGCTCAGTACGCGTGTCCCGTCCTCGACATGAGTCGAGCCCAGTAAGATACATATGGGTTACTAGTTGAAATGGGCCCCCACAAGCTACCCTCCTAAGCTTGTCTCTTTATCTAATGCATCCCACTTAACCCTTTAATCATGTTTAATTACATATTTCCACTTGGTTAAGTATTCTAATCGTATTTTCTATTGCCACCCAAGGCAACCCACTATATTTCCACATGCCACCCAAGGCACTTACTTGATTTCCACATGCCACCTAAGGCACCCACTTAACCCCTCATGCCCACTACATGCTTATCTGGTTAAGTGTTTCTTAATTGATTAAGAACGTAACCGTTGTAAAGACCTCTCACATTAGACTATCTTTTATGGCAGCTGGATTTGCCGGTTTGGTCCGGGCAGCCTTACGCCATAACCGAGTCTAACCTCGTGTCTATACACTTGTCACGTATTTAGTTTGTGCCTAAGACCTCTCACATTGGGCCAATCATTTGTAGCCGCTGGATTTGCCGGTCGGTTCCGGGCAGTCTTATGCTACAAAAGGGTCCAACCTCGTGTCTTAGTCGATTAATTACACCTAATTAATCACCCCCATATTTCGAATTAATTTTCCCTAATTAATTCCAATTTTAACGATGTACATAATTGACTCAATTATGTCCATCCACTTTATGGTATGCATAATCATACCAACTTCACACCATTTCATTAACATGTATATTAACCCCATCGTTCCCCACGTAATTCGCTAACATGACATAAAAGGGAAGATTCATCACAAATATAATGGGTTCAACTTGCATAACATTAGCAACAACATGGGTTTTAAAGGTGTCAACATGCATATAGCATCAACCCAACTGGCATAAATAATCAACCCAAACTTGCATGAATCACATATGTCATAAAGAGAATAACTTGCATAAGTTACTTATATCATACAAAGGGGTAAACTTGCATATGTATGTATGACATGCAAAGGGGTTAACTTGCATATGTATGCATATCATACAAAGGTGTAAAATTGCACATGTTACTTGCATATAATCAAACACCATACTTGCATAACATGTCATATGTGAACTTGCATATAATCATACACCAAACTTGCATACAAATCATATATGAACTTGCATATAATCATACACCAAACTTGCATAATCATGGTGTCATAATGGATCAATGTTTATCATAGCAATTTGCATAACTAGCATCATGAACACATAGCCTAACACTTGCATAACTTGCATAATCATCATGATCATATAGCATATAACTTGCATAACTTGCATAACATCATGAACATGTGGTATATGACTTGCATAACTTGCATAACATCATGAACATGTAGCATGTAACTTGCATAACTTGCATAACATCATGATCATATAGTATATGACTTGCATAACTTGCATAACATCATGAACACATAACACATAACTTGCATAACTTGCATAACATCACAAACACATAGCATATGATAACATAATCTTGCATTGATCCACATTCATAGCCATAACCTCATTAAATCCTATCATAATCATTCAACAATTGGTTATTAAGGCTATAGAAACTCACCACTTGTTGATTAGCACTCCTAAGAAGAAGATTAAGTTGCTAGAGTTGATTAGTAGTTGATTTGAGAAGCTATCTTCCTCTTTAATTTGATGGAGGCTCCTTCAAGTTGCATTTTGACGGCATGACGGCATTGTATCTATTTTTAGTATGAATTAGGGTAGTCTTAGGGTGTATTTATAGAGTAGTTAGGTGTTTTAGGCCATTAGATTAACCCTAAATTAGATTAGAGCCGTCAGATCTCGTCCTAGCCACCAAAACACAGCCCAAAAGCCAAACTGGTGCACCCAGGTCATCTGGGCTCGACCAGGGGGGTCGACCCCCAGGTCGACACTAGGGTCGACACCCTAGTCGTCCTGGTGGGCAGGTCGACACCCCTGTCGACCCCCAGATCGACTCCCTGAGTTTGGCGGGAATTTTCCCGCCATTTCTGAAATTTGAATTTTTAATATTTAAAATCTGTTTTAAATTTTCTGAAACTTCTTCGGGCCTTAACTGGGTCATACGGACTCCGATTTTCGAAAACTCGGACTCTATTTCGCGTATTTTTCCGAGACGAACGCAATGGCATAGCCCGTTTCCCCTTATTCAGATTTTAAAATTTAATTTTTCCCTGATTTATATTATAACAAGTTATTCAACATACGGGGTGTTACATTCTCCCCTACTTAAAGGATTTCGCCCCCGAAATCTCTAAGTCAAGAAGAACGTATCCTATCAACCAAACAACCTTCTACTCAAACCATCAAACACTGGCATCCACTGTCCTTAAAGTTTCTAATGTTGTATGAACATATGCAAAAAGTGTGTGTATATGTTCCCTGTCTAATGCAAAATCAGGCGGTCTACTGATTCAGTTGACCTCCTTAATGCAAACCATGATAGTGCCATGCATCCAATATGTATGCGAAAGAACCTTATCGACACATACTATTTCTACATGAGTGCAAAATCATTCACCAAAATGCATCATCCATATGATAGCACAATCATTATACATCCATTAATATAGCTACCTACACACAATTATATGCAATATGCAATATGAAGTGATTGAGCCGATCTAGTGTCTAAAGTGTGTGTATATGCATCCACGAGCATCCACTAGCAACCACTTGCATCCACACGCATCCATCAAACATAACATGTCTCAAACACATGTTTCAACCATAGGTTTACCCTATCTAAAGGTCAAAGGTACTAATGAGAGGACATACCAAAGATAAGATAAGTACTAGACAAACGATAAAGGAGAAGTTAAAAGACATACCCTCAAAAAGGAATGGGTACAGTGAACGCATCTTTGCTTATGTATCCCAAGTAGCATTGCTCTCATCCTCTCCCCATTGCACTTTGACTAGTCGAACCTCTCTATTTCTCAACTTCCTAATCTATGACCCAAGGATGCGGGTAGGAGCTCGTCGAATAGTCGCATCAAGCTCTACCTCCACTTCTCTAAGCAAGCTCGGCTCTACCACCTCTGCGGTCTCATGTAGGCACTTCCTCAAATGTGACACATGGAATACGTCATGTATCCCACTAAGTCTCTCGGGTAAATCCACTCTATATGCCATCCGTCCAATCCTTTCCTTAATAGGAAACGGTCCTACAAATCTTGGAGCTAACTTCCCAACGGACCCAAAGCGAACTACATTCCGTAAGGGAAATACTTTGACAAAGACCATGTCCCCAACATTAAACTCCAGATCCGTCCTCCTCTTATCCGCGTAAGTTTTCTGTCTGTCTTGCGCCGCTTTCATCCTTCTTCGAATCAAGTCAATCTTCTCCGAAGTCTCTCTAACCATATCGGGCCCAAGCAAGATCTTATCCATAGATTCCCACCAACATGTAGGTGATCGACAAGGCCTTCCATAAAGAGCTTCGAAAGGAGCCATACCAATACTGGACTGAAAGATGTTATTATACGCGAACTCTACCAACGGAAGATGCTCTTCCCATGTACCTCCAAAATCTAAGATACAAAGCCTCAAAAGGTCTTCCAGAACACGATTCACCCTCTCGGTCTGGCCGTCCGTCTGAGGATGATATGCGGTGCTCAAACACAATTGAGTCCCCACTCCTTCTTGCAAACTCTTCCAAAACTCGCTAGTGAAGATGGGATCTCGATCGCTCACTATGCTAGAGGGTACCCCATGCAATCGAACTATCTCTCGAAGATAAACTGAAGCTAGCCATGGAGCAGTCCTCTTGCTCTTCACGGTTATGAAATGGGCGCTCTTAGTAAGCCTGTCCACAACAACCCAAATTCCCGTATTACCCTTCCTCGACCTAGGTAACCCATCAATAAAATCCATCGAGACACTATCCCACTTCCATTGCGGAACTTCCAATGGGTGAAGCAAACCACCAGGTTTCTTTTGCTCCACTTTCACTTGTTGGCACACCAAGCATCTAGCGACATACTCGGCCACATCTTTCTTCATACCGGCCCAAAAGAAAACTCGCTTCATGTCTTGGTACATCTTGTCCCCACCGGGATGAATGGTCATCCTAGAACGGTGTGCATCATCAAGAATAGCCTTCCTCAAACCCTCGTCTTGCGGTACACAAAGTCTATCGTCTCTACGCAAGCACCCCCTATCATCTAGGGTGTACCTACTCAAATGGCTGGACGACTCCCCCCTTATGAGCCTCTTTACTAACTCAACCAACTGTGGGTCGTCCCGCTGTGCCTCGCCAATCTGTCCCAAAAGAGTAGGTCTGACCTCCAAGGATGCTAGCAAACCGGGTATATAGTCAACGGAAGGTCTGAAATCAAACATCGAGATAAATTCCAAGCTTCGTCGTTCCACGAACAATGGACTCAAGGACAACCTTTTTCTACTCAAGGCGTCCGCCACCACGTTACCCTTGCCAGAGGTATACACTATCTCGAAATCATAGGATGCTAAGAACTCCATCCACCTTTGCTGTCTCAAGTTCAAATCCTTCTGAGAAAACAAGTACGTCAATGATTTGTGGTCAGTGAACAATTCGAATCTCTCCCCAAGATGATAATGGCGCCAAATCTTAAGCGCAAAAACAATAGCGGCCAACTCTAAATCATGGGTAGGGTAATTTTTCTCATGCGCTCTCAACTGCCTTTCACCATAGGCTATTACCCTTCCCTCTTGCATTAAGACTACGCCCAGTCCAGTCCCCCAAGCATCGGTATAGACAACAAATGGCTTACTTCCATCTGGCAACACTAAGACTGGAGCTGTGGTTAAAGCTCTCTTTAACCGTCGGAACGCATCATCACTATCTACGTCCCATACGAAGACTAGATTCTTCTTCGTCAAGCGAGTTAATGGGGATGATATCTTCGCGAAGTCCTTGATAAACTTCCTATAGTAGCCAGCCAACCCCAAGAAACTCCTCACCTCGGTAGCATTCTTCGGAACCGTCCAATCTTGGATGGACACTACCTTCGCGGGATCCACAACTATCCCTTCCTTGGAGACCACGTGCCCCAAGAACCGCACTTCCTTCCTCCAGAAGTGACATTTAGAGAATTTAGCCTTAAGGCTAGGCGCTCGAAGAGTCTCCAACACTTCCCTAAGATGTAGGGCATGCTCTTCTTCACTCTTAGAAAAGACTAAGATGTCATCCACAAAGACCACCACGAACTTATTAAGGTACTCCCTGAACACCCTACTCATCAAATCAACAAAATATGCAGGGGCGTTCGTCAAACCAAATGGCATCACCAGCCACTCATAGAAACCATCCGGAGTCCTAAAGGCAGTCTTGTCTATGCTATCCTCAGCCACCCTCAACTGATGAAACCCCGTGGCTAAGTCCAACAGCGAAAATACAGAAGCGCCAACCAACTGATCAAAAAGATCATCAATCCTCGGCAATGGGTGTCTATTCTTCTTTGTGAGATTGTTGAGTTCTCTATAGTCTACACAAAGTCTGAGGGACCCATCCGTCTTCGTAGCAAAAACTACTGGAGCACACCACTCCGATATTCTTCGTCTTATGAACCCCTTCTCAAGCAACTCCCCTACTTGCTTATGGAGTTCCCTCCTCTCACGAGGAGCCATGTGGCGCACTGGTAAGGATACTGGTTTAGCATTATCCACCAGATATATTCGGAAGTCTATCTCCCGCTTCGGAGGTAAGCCCTTCACCTCCTCAAACACATCCGAGTATTCCCGGACCACTCTAACAGATCGCAAACTCTCGACCGAAGCGTCAAGCGATTCAAGATAACTTAGCATAACAGAATCCATGGGATTACAAGAGATCTCGAGAGTGTTCCCCAAACGGGTCATGAGCCTAACAACTCTCCTTTCGCAATAAAGAACGGCACCATTACTGGATAACCAGTCCATGCCCAAAATCAACCCATAGCCCGTGAAGCCCAAAACAAAAGCATCACATCTAAACTCAATGCCAAGTATAGAAATCTTCAAACCCAAACATATCATGGACAAATAAGTGGAGCCCCCAATTGGGTTTGAAACAACCAAGGGATCATCTACTAGACTGGTGTCTAAGCGCAGTGACTCAACTAATAATGATTAGATAAACGAATGCGATGTGCCAGAGTCAAATAATGTACGGACAGGATGATCAAACAAAAAAACCAGACTTTCAACAGAAATAGTTCTACCTCTTTCCTGAATCGGTGGAACCGGAGAGCCTGAACTTGCCCCCTTGCCTGACCTGGTGCCATAAGAGCTTGCACTTGTCCTCCTGAGGTAGATCCCGTCCTTTGCCCCTTCTTAGGGCAGTCCTTCACTAGATGCCCTGCTTCGCCACAGTGGAAGCAGCCAGTCTTCTTCTTCTTCCGACAGTCTTTACTTAGGTGGCCTGGTATCCCGCAATTGAAGCACTTCTTCTTCCCCTTGCCACCGTTGCCTTTCCCACCTTTGTTTTGCTGTTGCTGTTGAGGTCTCTTCTGATCTCCTTTCTTCTCGGGTGCCTTATTAGCATTGGGACCCTTCTCTTCCTCATGCATGAGTTCCATGTCTGCTAGCTTCTCAAAGGTGGCCCCCATAGGGATGTGAGTCATAGCCAATCCATGCATCGGTTCATTCAAGCCCTTAACGAACCTCAAAGCCTTCTTCTCCGGTGTATTCACCATGTCTATGCCAAACCTTGCCAATTGATTAAACTTGTTGACATGTTCCTTCACCGAGAGGTTTCCTTGCTTTAGAGTCAAGAACCTTTCCATATACAAGTTTTCCTCCGCCCTTGAGAGAAACTTTGCCACAAACCTTTGCCTGAAATCCGCCCAAGAGTCAACGGGGCGTTCTCCATTAGTGACCTCCCACCAGAATGAGGCCTCTCCCTTCATTAACCAAGCAGCTAACTTGACTTTCTTTCCTTCTTCCATCTCAATGATATCTATCAACTCTTCCACCTCCTTAAGCCAATCTCTAGCCTCCACAAAAGTTTCTGATCCTTGAAAAGGTTTCCCTCCCATAGCCTTAAATTCCTTGCAAGTCTTAGCAAAAGTATCCGTGCGAGGAGGAGGAGGGGGAGGAGGAAGATCGGGTGCTACTGTTGGTGGAGGAACATTTGCTGGACCCGCAGTGGCGGCCCTAGCCTCCATCAATCTCCTACACCATACTGGTATCCTCACACCCTCCGGAAAGTTAAGATCTTCAGCCATGCTGAAACGAAAAAGGAAAGATTCAAAACGGAGAATTCGAAAGATAAAGATATGGCTATTGGGGATTATGCTTTTCTTTCAAAAACCTTTCTCTTTAAAGACATGTTTTTGAAAATACTTCTTCCAAAAATGTTTCTAGAAAAATAGTTTTCTAAAAATTTTATCTGTTCTGGTAACCTTCGCTCTGATACCACGTGTAACACCCCACACCCGCTAAGGTCACTCACTATGGGAATGCCTTAGCTTTGGTGGAGCATTTTAAGTGAATATAAAACAGAAAAATTACAACAAGACAAATACAAGAAATACTTGAAAATCTAAAACATCATTTCATTGCAGCAGAAGGTAAACATGTTTAGTTACAACACCATAAAATAGCCAAGTACCAAATATCCATCATGATAAAAACATAAGTACATAATCCCACTACATAACTAATAGACATAAAAGAAAAGATAAGCTGGGCATTACATCACGGTCCAAGCTCCAAAAGATAGGTAAAGAAATCTGATCAAAGCCCACAAGTGCTAGGCCCAACCTGAGGACCTGAGGGGGAAAAAGATAAAAACAATGGGGTCAGACATAAGTCTGAGTGAGCCCTATAACTTTAACAACACAATCATTAAAGTAATTAGGGTATGATATAAACTTGGTACGGGATGACTGGGGATAAATGACTACGCTAAGTAGCCCACTAGACATGGGATTAAATAAGATAACGGTAAAGACGCATCTACCCACCCAAGGGTAATTACTAACTGCACCACACCAGTCATTCCTACCTAAAGGTTGATCCCACCCAAGGACTTAGAAAATTTACCCAATAGTTTCGTGTACCCCTAGCTGACTACATAGGTGTCGTCTGCCCCTATCTCCACTAGGTGTACCGACTACTCCCCAAGCGATCGGCTCCCTACCGTAGATAACCGTGCTGGGGCCACAGTGGGGTGTATCACACCCCAAAGTGGCAACCCGATACAACCAATGGTGCACGGCTTATACCTACATGATGCAACAACGTCTTACCTACCAGCCCGGGTCCACACACGCATATGAAACCCATTGGACTTGCGTTGCCACCGCTAACCCGTTTTGGCCTCTTATAGTCAAGCCCAGTACGCGTGTCCCGTCCTCGACATGGGTCGAGCCCAATAAGATACATATGGGTTACTGGTTGAAATGGGCCCCCACAAGCTACCCATCTAAGCTTGTCTCTTTATCTAGTGCATCCCACTTAACCCTTTAATCATGTTTAATTACATGTTTCCACTTGGTTAAGTATTCTAATTGTATTTTCTATTGCCACCCAAGACAACCCACTAGATTTCCACATGCCACCCAAGGCACTTACTTGATTTCCACATGCCACCCAAGGCACCCACTTAACCCCTCATGCCCACTACATGCTTATCTGGTTAAGTGTTTCTTAATTGATTAAGAATGTAACCGTTGTAAAGACCTCTCACATTAGACTATCTTTTATGGCAGCTGGATTTGCCGGTTGGGTCCGGGCAGCCTTACGCCATAACCGAGTCTAACCTCGTGTCTATACACTTGTCACGTATTTAGTTTGTGCCTAAGACCTCTCACATTGGGCCAATCATTTGTAGCCGCTGGATTTGCCGGTCGGTTCCGGGCAGTCTTATGCTACAAAAGGGTCCAACCTCGTGTCTTAGTCGATTAATTACACCTACTTAATCACCCCCATATTTCGAATTAATTTTCCCTAATTAATTCCAATTTTAACGATGTACATAATTGACTCAATTATGTCCATCCACTTTATGGTATGCATAATCATACCAACTTCACACCATTTCATTAACATATATATTAACCCCATCGTTCCCCACGTAATTCGCTAACATGACATAAAAGGGAAGATTCATCACAAATACAATGGGTTCAACTTGCATAACATTAGCATCAATATGGGTTTTAAAGGTGTCAACATGCATATAGCATCAACCCAACTAGCATAAATAATCAACCCAAACTTGCATGAATCACATATGTCATAAAGAGATTAACTTGCATAAGTTACTTATGTCATACAAAGGGGTAAACTTGCTTATGTATGTATGACATGCAAAGGGGTTAACTTGCATATGTATGCATATCATACAAAGGTGTAAAATTGCACATGTTACTTGCATATAATCAAACACCATACTTGCATAACATGTCATATGTGAACTTGCATATAATCATACACCAAACTTGCATACAAATCATATATGAACTTGCATATAATCATACACCAAACTTGCATAATCATGGTGTCATAATGGATCAATGTTTATCATAGCAATTTGCATAACTAGCATCATGAACACATAGCCTAACACTTGCATAACTTGCGTAATCATCATGATCATATAGCATATAACTTGCATTACTTGCATAACATCATGAACATGTGGTATATGACTTGCATAACTTGCATAACATCATGAACATGTAGCATGTAACTTGCATAACTTGCATAACATCATGATCATATAGTATATGACTTGCATAACATCATGAACACATAACACATAACTTGCATAACTTGCATAACATCACAAACACATAGTATATGATAACATAATCTTGCATTGATCCACATTCATAGCCATAACCTCATTATATCCTATCATAATCATTCAACAATTGGTTATTAAGGCTATAGAAACTCACCACTTGTTGATTAGCACTCCTAAGAAGAAGATTAAGTTGCTAGAGTTGATTAGTAGTTGATTTGAGAAGCTATCTTCCTCTTTAATTTGATGGAGGCTCCTTCAAGTTGCATTTTGACGGCATGACGGCATTGTATCAATTTTTAGTAGAATTAGGGTAGTCTTAGGGTGTATTTATAGAGTAGTTAGGTGTTTTAGGCCATTAGATTAACACTAAATCAGATTAGAGCCGTCAGATCTCGTCCAAGCCACCAAAACACAGCCCAAAAGCCAAACTGGTGCACCCAGGTCACCTGGGCTCGATCAGGGTGGTCGACCCCCAGGTCGACACTAGGGTCGACACCCTAGTTGACCTGGTGGGCAGGTAGACACCCCTGTCGACCCCCAGGTCGACTCCCTGAGTCTGGCGAGAATTTTCCCGCCATTTCTGAAATTTGAATTTTTAATATTTAAAATCTGTTTTAAATTTTCCGAAACTTCTTTGGGCCTTAACTGGGTCATACGGACTCCGATTTTCGAAAACTCGGACTCAATTTCGCGTATTTTTCCGAGACGAACGCAATGGCATAGCCCGTTTCCCCTGATTCAGATTTTAAAATTTAATTTTGCCCTGATTTATATTATAACAAGTTATTCAACATACGGGGTGTTACAATCTTTTATGGCAGCTGGATTTGCCGGTCGGGTCAGGGCAGCCTTACGCCATAACCGAGTCTAACCTCGTGTCTTTACACTTGTCACGTATTTATTTTATGCCTAAGACCTCTCACATTGGGCCAATAATTTTTAGCCACTAGATTTGTCGGTCGGGTCCGGGCAGTCTTATGTTACAAAAGGGTCCAACCTCGTGTCTTAGTCGATTAATTACACCTAATTAATCACCCCCATATTTTGAATTAATTTTCCCTAATTAATTCCAATTTAATGATGTACATAATTGACTCAATTATGTCCATCCACTTATGGTATGCTACATCATACCAATTTCACCACAATCTTGTTAACATGAATATTAACCCCATCGTTCCCCACGTGATACGCTAACATGACATACTTAAAAGGGAAGATTCATCACAAATACAATGGGTTCTACTTAGCATAACATTAGCATCAACATAGGTTTTAAAGGTGTCAACTTGCATATATGACCATGGCATCAAACCCAACTAGCATAAATAATCAACCCAAACTTGCATGAATCACATATGTCATAAAGAGGGTAACTTGCATAGATGTTCATGTCATAGACCTATCATAAAGGGATAAACTTGCATACATGTCATAGGTCTAAAAAGGGATGAACTTGCATATGTTACTCATATCACAAAAAGGGGTAAACATGCATATGTATGCATGACATACAAAGGGGTAAACTTGCATATGTATGCATATCATACAAAGGTGTAAACTTGCACATGTTACTTGCATATAATCAAACACCAAACTTGCATAACATGTCATATATGAACTTGCATATAATCAAACACCAAACTTGCATAACATGTCATATATGAACTTGCATATAATCAAACACCAAACTTGCATAACATGGTGTCATAATGGATCAATGTTTATCATAGTGATTTGCATAACTAGCATCATGAACACATAGCATAAAACTTGCATAACTAGCATCATGAACATATAGCATAAAACTTGCATAACTAGCATCATGAACACATAGTATATGATAACATAACTTGCATTAATCCACATACATAACCATAACCTCATTATATCCTATCATAATTAGTTTAGCAATTGCTTGCTAAAGGCATAGAAACTCACAACTTGTTGATTAGCACTCCTATGAAGAAGATTAAGTTGCTAGAGTTGATTAGAAGTTGATTTGAGAAGCTATCTTCCTCTTTAATTTGTGGAGGCTCCTTCTAAGTTGAATTTTGACGGCATGACGACGTTGTATCCAATTTTAGTATGAATTAGGGTAGTCTTAGGGTGTATTTATAGATTAGTTAAGTGTTTTAGGCCATTAGATTAACCCTGAATCAGATTAGAGCTGTCAGATCTCGTCACTAGCCACCAAAACACAGCCCAGATCCCAAATCAGTGCACCCAGGTCACCTGGGCTCGACCAGGGAGGTCGACCCCCAGGTCGACACTAGGGTGGACACCCATGTCGACCTGGTGGGCAGGTCGACCCCCAGGTTGACTCCCAGGTCGACCTGGTCTGGGCGGGAATTTTATCGCCTAGCCCATATTCTGCATTTTTGAAATCTGTTTCGTTTTCTGATTTTTCGTGAAACTTCTAAAGGCCATATCTCAGTCATACGGACTCCGATTCACGAAATTTCGGACTCTATTTCGCGTATTTTTCCGAGACGAACGCAACCGCGAAACCCGTTTCCGTTAATTCTCATGTCTGAGATTAATTATTCATTAATTTATGAACATCACTGTTGTTAGAAATACGCGGTGTTACATTCTCCCCTACTTAAAGGATTTCGTCCCCGAAATCTCTAAGTCAAGAAGAACGTATCCTACCAACCAAACAACCATCTACTAAACCATCAAACACGGGCATCCATTGTCCTTAAAGTTTCTAATACTGTATGAACATATGCAAGAAGTGTGTGTATATGTTCCCTGTCTAATGCAAAATCAGGCGGTCTACTGATTCAGTTGACCTCCTTAATGCAAACCATGATAGTGCCATGCATCCAATATGTATGCGAAAGAACCCTATCGACACATAATATCTCTACATGTGTGCACAACCATACACCCAAAATGCATCATCCATATGATAACACAACCATTATACATCCATTAATATAGCTACCTACACACAATTATATGCAATATGCAATATGAAGTGACTGAGCCGATCTAGTGTCTAAAGTGTGTGTATATGCACCCACGAGCAACCACTAGCAAACACTTGCATCCACACACATCCATAACATGTCTCAAACACATGTTTCAACCATAGGTTTACCCTATCTAAAGGTCAAAGGTACTAATGAGAGGACATACTAAAGATAAGATAAGTACTAGACAAACGATAAAGGAGAAGTTAAAAGACATACCCTCAAAAAGGAATGGGTACAGTGAACGCATCTTCGCTTCTTTCTCCCAAGTAGCATTGCTCTCATCCTCTCCCCATTGCACTTTGACTAGTCGAACCTCTCTATTTCTCAACTTCCTAATCTCTGACCCAAGGATGCGGGTAGGAGCTCGTCGAATAGTCGCATCACGCTCTACCTCCACTTCTCTAAGCAAGCTCGGCTCTACCACCTCTGCGGTCTCATGTAAGCACTTCCTCAAATGTGACACATGGAATACGTCATGTACACCACTAAGTCTCTCGGGCAAATCCACTCTATATGCATCTGTCCAATCCTTTCCTTAATGGAAAACGGTCCTACAAACCTTGGTGCTAACTTTCCAATGGACCCAAAGCGAACAACATTCCGTAATGGAGATACTTTAACAAAGACCTTGTTCCCAACATCAAACTCAAGATCCGTCCTCCTCTTATCCGCGTAAGATTTCTGTCTGTCTTGCGCCGCTTTCATCCTTCTTCGAATCAAATCAATCTTTTCCGAAGTCTCTCTAACCATATCAGGCCCAAGCGAGATCTTATCCGTATATTCCCACCAACATGTAGGTGATCGACAAGGCCTTCCATAAAGAGCTTCGAAAGGAGCCATGCCAATACTAGACTGAAAGCTGTTATTATACGCGAACTCCACCAATGGAAGATGCTCTTCCCATGTACCTCCAAAATCTAAGATACATAGCCTCAAAAGGTCTTCTAGAACACGATTCACCCTCTCGGTCTGGCCGTCCGTCTGAGGATGATATGCAGTGCTCAAACACAACTGAGTCCCTACCGCCTCTTGCAAACTCTTCCAAAACTCGCTAGTGAAGATAGGATCTCGATCGCTCACTATGTTAGAGGGTACACCATGCAATCGAACTATCTCTCGAAGGTAAACTGAAGCAAGCCATGGAGCAGTCCTCTTACTCTTCACGGGTATAAAATGGGCGCTCTTAGTAAGTCTGTCTACCACAACCCAAATTCCCGTATTACCCTTCCTCGATCTCAGTAACCCATCTATAAAATCCATCGAGACGCTATCCCACTTCCATTGCGGAACTTCCAATGGGTGAAGCAACCCACCGGGTTTCTTTTTCTCCGCTTTCACTTGTTGGCACACCAAGCATCTAGCGACATACTCGGCTACATCTTTCTTCATACCAGCCCAAAAGAAAACTCGCTTCATATCTTGGTACATCTTGTCCCCACCGGGATGAATGGTCATCTTCGAACGATGTGCATCATCAAGTATAGCCTTCCTCAAACCCTCATCTTGTGGTACATAAAGTCTACCGTCTCTACGCAACCACCCCTTATCATCTAGGGTGTACCTACTCAAATGGCTGGACGAATCCCCCCTTATGAGCTTCTCTACTAACTCAACCAACTGTGGGTCGTCCCGCTGTGCCTCGCCAATCCGTCCCAAAAGAGTAGGTCTGACCTCTAAGGATGCTAGCAAACCGGGTACAAAGTCAACGGAAGGTCTGAAATCAAACATCGAGATAATCTCCAAGCTTCGTCGTTCCACGAACAATGGACTCAAGGACAACCTTTTTCTGCTTAAGGCGTCCGCCACCACGTTACCCTTGCCAGGGGTATATGCTATCTCGAAATCATAGCATGCTAAGAACTCCATCCACCTTTGCTGTCTTAAGTTCAAATCCTTTTGAGAAAACAAGCACTTCAAAGATTTGTGGTCAGTGAACAATTCGAACCTCTCGCCAAGAAGATAATGGCGCCAAGACTTAAGCGCAAAAACAATAGCGGCCAACTCTAGATCATGTGTAGGGTAATTTTTATCATGCGCTCTCAACTGCCTTCCCCCAAAGGCTATTACCCTTCCCTCTTGCATTAAGACTGCGCCTAGTCCTGTCCCACAAGCATCGGTATAGACAACAAATGGCTTACTCCCATCTGGCAACACTAAGACTGGAGCTGTGGTTAAAGCTCTCTTTAACCGTTGGAACGCATCATCACAATCTACGTCCCATGTGAAGACTAGATTCTCCTTTGTCAAGCGAGTTAATGGGGCTGATATCTTTGCGAAGTCCTTGATAAACTTCCTATAGTAGCCAACCAACCCAAAGAAACTCCTCACCTCGGTAGCATTCTTCGGAACCTTCCAATCTTGGATGGACACTACCTTCGCGGGATCCACAGCTATCCCTTCCTTAGAGACCACGTGCCCTAAGAACCGCAATTCCTTTCTCCAGAAGTGACATTTAGAAAATTTAGCCTTAAGGCTATGCGCTCGAAGAGTCTCTAACACCTCCCTAAGATGTAGGACATGCTCTTCTTCACTCTTAGAAAAGACTAAGATATCATCCACAAAGACCACCACGAACTTATTAAGGTACTCCCTGAACACCCTACTCATCAAATCAACAAAGTATGCAGGGGCGTTCGTCAAACCAAATGGCATCACAAGCCACTCATAGAAACCATCCGGAGTCCTAAAGGCAGTCTTCTCTATACTATCCTCAGCCACTCTCAACTGATGAAACCCCGTGGCTAAGTCCAACTTCGAAAACACTGAGGCGCCAACCAATTGATCAAAGAGATCATCAATCCTCGGCAATGGGTGTCTATTCTTCTTTGTAAGCTTGTTGAGTTCTCTATATTCTACACAAAGTCTGAGGCACCCATCCGCCTTCGTGGAAAAAACCACTGGAGCACTCCACTCCGATATACTTCGTCTTATGAACCCCTTCTCAAGCAACACCCCTACTTGCTTATGGAGTTCCCTCCTCTCACGAGGAGCCATGTGGCGCACTGGCAAAGATACTGGTTTAGCATTGTCTACCAGATATATTCGGAAGTCTATCTCCCGCTTCGGAGGTAAGCCCTTCACCTCCTCAAACACATCCGAGTATTCCCGGACCACTCTAACAGATCGCAAACTCTCGACCGAAGAGTCAAGCGATTCAAGATAACTTAGCATAACAGAATTCATGGGATTACAAGAGATCTCGAGAGTGTTCCCCAAGCGGGTCATGAGCCTAACAACTCTCCTTTCGCAATCAATAACCGCACCATTACTGGATAACCAGTCCATGCCCAAAATTAACCCATAGCCCGTGAAGCCCAAAACAAAAGCATCACATCTAAACTCAACGCTAAGTATAGAAATCTTCAAACCCAAACATATCATGGACAAATAAGTGGAGCCCCCAATTGGGTTTGAAACAACCAAGGGATCATCTACTAGACTGGTGTCTAAGTGCAGTGACTCAACTAATGATGATGAGATAAACGAATGCGATGCGCCCGAGTCAAACAAAGTACGGACAGGATAATCAAACAGAAAAACCAGACTTTCAACGGAAATAGTTCTACCTCTTTCCTGAATTGGTGGAACCGCGAGAGCCTGAACTTGCCCCCTTGCCTGACCTGGTGCCATAAGAGCTTGCACCTGTCCTGCTGAGGTAGATCCCGTCCTCTGCTCCTTCTTAAAGCAGTCCTTCACTAGATGCCCTGCTTCGCCATAGTGGAAGCAACCAGTCTTCTTCCGACAATCTTTGCTTAGGTGGCCTGGTGTCCCACAATTGAAGCACTTCTTCTTTCCCTTGCCACCGTTGCCTTTCCCACCCTTGTTTTGTTGTTGCTATTGAGGTCTCTTCTGATCTCCTTTCTTCTCGGGTGCCTTATTAGCATTGGGACGCTTCTCTTCCTCATGCATGAGTGCCATATCTATTAGCTTCTCAAAGGTGGCCCCCATAGGGATGTGGGTCATAGCCAACCCATGCATCGGTTCATTCAAGCCCTTAACGAACCTCAAAGCCTTCTTCTCCAGTGTATTCACCATATCTATGCCAAACCTTGCTAACTGATTAAACTTGTTGACATATTCCTTCACTGATAGGTTTCCTTGCTTTAGAGTCAAGAACCTTTCCATATACAGATTTTCTTCCGCCCTTGAGAGAAACTTTGTCATAAACCTTTGTCTGAAATCCGCCCAAGAGTCAACTAGGCGTTCTCCATTAGTGACCTCCCACCAGAACGAGGCCTCTCCCTTCATTAACCAAGCAGCTAACTTGACTTTCTTTCCTTCTTCCATCTCAAAGATGTCTATCAACTCTTCCGTCTCCTTAAGCCAATCCCTAGCTTCCACAAAAGTTTCTGATCCTTGAAAAGGTTTCCCTCCCATAGCCTTAAATTCCTTGCAAGTCTTAGCAAAAGTGTCCGCGCGAGGAGGAGGGGGAGGAAGATCGGGTGCAACTGGTGGTGGAGGAATATTTGCTGGACCCGCAGCGGTGGCCCTAGCCTCCATCAATCTCTTATACCATACTGGTATCGCTACACCCTCCGGAAAGATAAGATCTTCAGCCATGCCGAAACGAAAAAGGAAAGATTCAAAACGGAGAATTCGAAAGATAAAGATATGGCTATTGGGGATTATGCTTTTCTTTCAAAAACTTTTCTCTTGAAAGACATGTTTTTGAAAATACTTCTTCCAAAAATGTTTTTAGAAAAATAGTTTTTCTAAAAAAATTATCTGTTCTGGTAACCTTCAACTCTGATACCACATGTAACACCGCACACCCGCTACGGTCACTCACTAAGAGAATGCCATAGCTTCGGTGGAGTATTTGAGTGAATATAGAACAGAAAAATTACAACAAGACAGATATAAGTAATACTTGAAAATTTAAAACATCATTTCATTGCAGCGGAGAGTAAAACATGTTTGGTTTCATCACAAAACCATAAACAAGAGTCAAGTACATAATATCCATCCTGATAAAACAAAAGTACATAATCCCTCTACATAACCAATAGCCATAAAAGAAAAGAAAAGATAAGCTAAGCTTTACATCAACGGTCCAAGCTCCAAAAGACAGATAAAGCGATCTGATCAAAGCCCACTAGTACTAGGCCCAACCTGAGGACCTGAGGGGGAAAAAGATAAAAACAACGGGGTCAGACATAAGTCTGAGTGAGCATTATAACTTTAACAATACAATCATTAAAGTAATTAGGGTATGATATAAACTTGGTACGGTGATGACTGGGGATAAATGACTACACTAAGCAGCCAACTAGACATAGGATGAACTAAGATAACGGTAAAGACGCATCTACCCACCCAAGGATAATTACTAACTACACCACACCAGTCATTCCTACTTAAAGGTTGATCCCACCCAAGGACATAGAAAATTTAACTAGTAGTTTCGTGTACCCCTAGCTGACCACATAGGTGCCGTCTGCCCCTATCTCCACTAGGTGTACCCACTACTCCCCAAGCGATCGGCTCCCTAACGTAGATACCCGTGCTGGCCCCACAGTGGGGTGTATCACTCCCCAAAGTGGCAACCCGATACAACTTAAGAGTGCATGGCTTATACCTACACGATGCAACAACATCTTACCTACCAGCCCGGGCCCACACACGCATATGAAACCCGTTGGACTTGCGTTGCCACCGCTAACTCGTTTTTGGCCTCTTATAGTCAAGCCCAGTATGCGTGTCCCGTCCTCGACTTGGGTCGAGCCCACAAAGATACGTTTTGGGTTACTGGTTGAAATGGGCCCCCATAAGCTACCCACCTAAGTTTGTCCCTTTTCTAGTGCATCCCACTTAACCCTTTAATCATGTTTAATTACATGTTTCCACTTGGTTAAGTATTCTAATCGTATTTTCTATTGCCACCCAAGGCAACCCACTAGGTTTCCACATGCCACCCAAGGCACTTACTTGATTTCCACATGCCACCCGAGGCACCCACTTAACCCATCATGCCCCACTACATGCTTATCTGGTTAAGTGTTTCTTAATTGATTAAGACCGTAACCTTTGCAAAGACCTCTCACATTAGACTATCTTTTATGGCAGCTGGATTTGCCGGTCGGGTCCGGGCAGCCTTACGCCATAACCGAGTCTAACCTCGTGTCTTTACACTTGTCACGTATTTAGTTTATGCCTAAGACCTCTCACATTGGGCCAATCATTTGTAGCCGCTGGATTTGCCGGTCGGGTCCGGGCAGTCTTATGCTACAAAAGGGTCCAACCTCGTGTCTTAGTCGATTAATTACACCTAATTAATCACCCCCATATTTTGAATTAATTTTCCCTAATTAATTCCAATTTAATGATGTACATAATTGACTCAATTATGTCCATCCACTTATGGTATGCCACATCATACCAATTTCACCACAATCTTGTTAACATGAATATTAACCCCATCGTTCCCCACGTGATACGCTAACATGACATACTTAAAAGGGAAGATTCATCACTAATACAATGGGTTCTACTTAGCATAACATTAGCATCAACATGGGTTTTAAAGGTGTCAACTTGCATATATGACCATGGCATCAAACCCAACTAGCATAAATAATCAACCCAAACTTGAATGAATCACATATGTCATAAAGAGGGTAACTTGCATAGATGTTCATGTCATAGACCTATCATAAAGGGATAAATTTGCATACATGTCATAGGTCTAAAAAGGGATGAACTTGCATATGTTACTCATATCATAAAAAGGGGTAAACATGCATATGTATGCATGACATACAAAGGGGTAAACTTGCATATGTATGCATATCATACAAAGGTGTAAACTTGCACATGTTACTTGCATATAATCAAACACCAAACTTGCATAACATGTCATATATGAACTTGCATATAATCAAACACCAAACTTGCATAACATGTCATATATGAACTTGCATATAATCAAACACCAAACTTGCATAACATGGTGTCATAATGGATCAATGTTTATCATAGTGATTTGCATAACTAGCATCATGAACACATAGCATAAAACTTGCATAACTAGCATCATGAACATATAGCATAAAACTTGCATAACTAGCATCATGAACACATAGCATATGATAACATAACTTGCATTGATCCACATACATAACCATAACCTCATTATATCCTATCATAATTAGTTTAGCAATTGCTTGCTAAAGGCATAGAAACTCACAACTTGTTGATTAGCACTCCTATGAAGAAGATTAAGTTGCTAGAGTTGATTAGAAGTTGATTTGAGAAGCTATCTTCCTCTTTAATTTGTGGAGGCTCCTTCTAAGTTGCATTTTGATGGCATGACGACGTTGTATCCAATTTTAGTATGAATTAGGGTAGTCTTAGGGTGTATTTATAGATTAGTTAAGTGTTTTAGGCCATTAGATTAACCCTAAATCAAATTAGAGCTGTCAGATCTCGTCACTAGCCACCAAAACACAGCCCAGATCCCAAATCAGTGCATCCAGGTCACCTGGGCTCGACCAGGGAGGTCGACCCCCAGGTCGACACTAGGGTCGACACCCATGTCGACCTGGTGGGCAGGTCGACTCCCAGGTCGACCTGGTCTGGGCGGGAATTTTCCCTCCTAGCCCATATTCTGCATTTTTGAAATCTGTTTCGTTTTCTGATTTTTCGTGAAACTTCTAAAGGTCATATCTCAGTCATACGGACTCCGATTCACGAAATTTCGGACTCTATTTCACTTATTTTTCCGAGACGAACGCAACCGCGAAACCCGTTTCCCTTATTTCTCACGACTAAGATTAATTATTCATTAATTTATGAACATCACTGTTGTTAGAAATATGGGGTGTTACAATTTACTTCTTTCTATTGGGCTATACCTTTTAACTCCCGGCCCATCACTACATTCAGAAGCCCACCCGCTCCAACCCTTCTTCTCCAAAACTGTCGAACTCCAGGCACCAAAACACAGCCACTTCGAATCCTTTAACCCCCCTTTAGTTCAACCATTCCTCCATCGATCTACAAACAGAAAACACCAACATCTCCCCCTTCGAATCCACTTTCTCCTCATACTCATAAAGTCAAACTTGAGGCTGCCATCAACCACGCGTCTTCTGGCCAAAGCGCACTATACCTGTACCACTCGCGACATGAACCAGTATGGAAACTCCCAATTCTTTGCAAACACACTCTATTCGATCATGCAAACCCAGAAACAATGCTAAAAACTTGAGTTGATGCTTCAATAACTCTCGAACGGGAACCTAGGCGACGTTGGAAAAATCTTGAGCTTGGAAAATGCATCGAGCTGTATAAAACGGGTACGAGCGTGTAGCCCCCGGCCATCACGAATCCAATGAATTGTGTTTCGAGATTTTTAGAGGATCGAGTGATTTTTTAAAATTGTTTGAAGATCAGAAAAAGTTTACTGGAAGAAAAGAAACTTGCGGCGCATTACCAAGGAAATGAAATTAGGTCTAAAGGGATGATAAAATTTAGATATTTATGGATGATTATTTTTAGATATTTTGGTTAGGATATATCCATTTTTATATTCATTTTGCCTTATAAAAATTCGTGTGATCACACACGATATCCAAAAATCATGAATATGGGCATACACTTTCAGTTCGACATTACGGACCCAACGAAATTAGTTTCGTCGAATTCCGACTTCGTCTGCTCACACAGCGTATTTTTAACCGTCAAAATACTAACTGTTTTTCACATTAAAAATCCGTACGGCCACACACTAACTTCAAAAATCACGGAAATTGAAATCTAGCAATATTTTAATATTGGCAATCCAAAAAAATTAGTTTCATCGAAAATGGAGGTCCTTCGCAAAATTGGCTATTTTTAAAGCTCTAAATAACCCATTTAAATATATAAATATATTTAAAAATAATTAAATTCAATATTTAAAAATAAATATTATCATATATATTTACACTAGAATACCATACAGCTCCAATTGGATTTATAACTCGATATTTCAAAATCCCCAGTTATATCGATATTCGATTTATATATAAAATCCTTTTATAATATAAATATATATTTATAAATTTCAAAGGAATTCCATAGCGACTTTTCTAAAATTTGATTTGGACATGAATCAAAATCTACATAGTGAAATCCCGATTTTTTTTCTTCCAATAAGAAAATACACTTCACCAGCTCCTAACGTTTCTTGCTTCACAAAAAAACCGATTTAAAACGGATTCTATGTATTCATTTAAAATTCGAATCGCCAAATAGCGAACTACCACGCCATTTCGAGCTCGATTATAAATATAATATAATTTATATGTTCAACAGTCGTTCAAATAATATATTCTTTATTCTAATTCAAATTCTAAACTGAATTATATATATTTTGATTTGCCTAATTCACACCGTATTGCCATTTCAGCTAATTCTGATTATTTCAGAATTATATATATTATTTAATTATTATATTAATTAAATATTCAAAGTTATTTAATTAAACCATCATTAAATCCTCTAAATCACTATATAAATAATTAAATAAATTAATTATTATACTGCAAATATATGGGACATTACATTCTTCCCCCCTTAAAATAATTTCGCCCTCGAGAGTGCAAAGGTAGAAAACAAACCCTATTGACTGGGTTAAAATTTGCTTACTTCCTTTTCAGTTTCAACTAAACCAATTAATTTCAATTAAAAATATTATTTAATTCTTACCTACGAAAATTTTCAAAAATCCTGAAAATTTTCTAACACTCGAAATTTTCAAAAAATTTCGCCAGCACCTCCTTTGTACTGGTCAATAGCTCAAACTCCAACTCGCCTCTCTAGGCCTTCTTCAACCCAAAAGAAAATCAAACATCCAAGTGACTTGCCAGTTCGGCTCATCAAAATCTCAAACCTATATGTAATATAAACTGGTAGCTTTTTGTCAGGCATATCAATATATTATTTTTATCTGCTGTTAATTCAGCATATACCAATATTATCCCAATCAAACTCCAATCAGTTTTTATCCTCAGATACAACCATTGCCTTATAACTAAGCCAATTTCCATCCTGAACTCAAATCCCATTATCAAATTCTTACAACAAAAATCCAACTTACTCGATATCATTATATCATAATTCAATCTCCACTTGACTGGTTTCTGTTCAATTCTAGTTTTATTAAACAAATTTCTATTTAAATTTGTTTTTAATTCAACGGTCTATTCCTGGGATTTTTAAACAGCTTTTTTTCTCAAAAATCCAACTTCCCTTTACAGGGTTCAAAACAACATGTTTTTCTCAAAACATTCCCAAAACAATATCTTTGGTAGTAATCTGTCACTTAGAACTCGAAAATGAACACTGATGATGTGGCCATCATCATCAGAGTTATTTCCCAGCGATCAAAGTGAGTTCAATACTATATAACTTTCAGACCCGTTTTCAAACATTTTCACTTTGAAATAGATTTCAAATACCATTCACACTGCTTGTAACAAATTTAAAATCTCCCAGGATTTTAAAATTCCCATATGTTTAACCCAGATTCATTGACAAACACTTTTCAAATTTTCACGGTTTTAATTCCAATTCTGATTCAAATTCATATTTAATTTATATCGTAATACTTATACGAATTTTGATTGGTTATTTACATAACCGTTTCAATTATAATCTTATCTGATTATAATCACAACCAACACATCAAATTTACTATAATATTTCAAATATCTGTACTTTGTTTATATTAAAATATATTTTGGGTAAAATTATTTCACTTACCCTCTTTGAAAAACATACAGTGTCGGTTCATCGTATTCGAGTGTTTATAAACTCCTACCGATACAGTGGATCAAACTGATCGACCAGAACACATAAACAACTGAACCAATTAATCTCCATAATATAAAACTATTTTTATATCAAATAACAAATACGCGCTCATATATATACATTCAACTCAATCTAGGGTATTACTAACCCCATCTTTACTGAGTCACGCCACAGACCCAAGGTAATTACTTAACCTTAAGCTCTGATACCACTGTTACGACCCGGGTTTTCGCGATCCAGAGTAACCGACATAAACTCAATGTCGACTATTCAAGCATCGGAAATACCGGATAGTCCATGAAAGAAATTAGAGGGTGAGGATAGATAAGATAGAAACTTAGAATAGAAGAAGAGGAAGAACATACAACATCAGAGTAAACACGAATCTCACAGCGGAACGAATAAATATACTTCATAACATAACTTTGAAATAAAACAGTATCTGTATACAATACCATTATTAGAGTATAACACTTACAACACAGCGGAAATAACAATCTATATAATCCTGAAGCCTCCTGCTCCAACTCTTCAAGTATATGTAAATCCCGACTACTTGACTGCCCGTACAAAATTGGGCACCCAAGAGTTTTGGGAAAACAAAACAAAATAAACTCCGGGTCAGTCATGTGACTGGTGTGAGTAAACTCAAATAATTTGATTTAACTTTCAAAAATCGTTTTGAACCAAAAGATAATCGTAAGACCGATCCACACATAAACACGAATGGTTTTTACGTTACAATAACCCAAATATTTTTCTAAAACGATACTTGTCTGATATTATAATAATGTCTAGATCAAGTAAATAGAAATCTAGCAGAAACGCTTTCATCTCACGTTCTACATATATAAGATACAATCAAAACTGCGGGCTCTTATTGGGGAATGGATTCCAACTATGAAAAGGTATGGATCCACCTTCCGATCAGTGTACTCTAGATACGATACATTGGAGTTCAACAAGAACACCATGTAACTCGGCCACACATACCGACCATTCATTTCGCTTGAATGTTCCGAGTATGTTATCACCTTACGGTTGGTATACCAACATAACTGTTCCCAGGAGATACATAATTGAAAGAAGTAACATATATGAATATTCTCTAGATGGTGACAGTATACCCTACTTGGGTGCGACCCACTTAGCCATGCTGCCTGCCCGATTTCTGCCATTTCCCAGTTGATGAGGCTGGAGGTCATAACGTATCTTTTAACAGATCACTCCTTCATTTACTTTGAATGCCACATCGTCATACCCATCAAATCACAAATTGATTTCCCAAAAATACCATGGGTATAAGCTAAGAGAAACGAATTCCTCCGCCACCAACGTAAATACGTTTGAAACGATCAACTTATGTGATCTACCAGATATACTCTGTCAGACGTTCGTCCATTCAAGTTGTCCGGGGATTGGACAACCTGAAGTCACTATTCTGTAAACAGGATAGCCCTTGCATAACTCCGTCTTCAATTATCTTCATCATACTTGATTCTAAACGATAATGCCATATGGAGTGGTTTTCAGATAATATATCTGTTCCCGATCTCTCCGTATTGATAACGGAAATGGTCAAAATCTTCGATAGTTGGTGATTTAACTATCAAAGGAAAACATGTGTGCAAACAACGATATTATTTCCAGATGGAAATTCTATCGATCAATCATCAATCAACGTTTATTCATTTCCCCATTTCTCATTTCCATATATTCATCAAATCCTCATTTTCTAATTTTAGAAAATATACGTTATTAACTTTGGAAAACGTTTCCATTTCTGATTCACGCATCACTATCTTCTCATATATATCAGTCTCTGACTGTAAATTAGTAAGAGAACAACCCCCTACGTATTAACCCCGAAGGCCGAAACCAACATCAGATCGATACCTAGAAAGCCATTCAACTCAACTAATTTCCAGTCAGTTTCCAATTTCAGTAATTCCATTTAAATTCCTAATTCAAAACCCCAAATTCCTTTATAATATTTTACTAGCAAAATATTTACTTTAAATCAATATCATGTTACACCCGTGTGCGAAGCATGGGTCTAAACCTTCCTAATGTAAAATTCTCTTCCTTTATAAAACTCTATTCATTTTTCCAAATGTTTCCCTTTTATATTTCTATTTACTTTCTAAATAAATATTCCTTTTATAATTCTATTTATTTTATAAATATTCCCTTTTATATGATTCTATTCATTTTATATAAATCCGTAATTATATTTTTCAATATTGTTTTCCAAATTTTACCTTTTTTACTATCATATTTATTTCATATATAAATATTTCATTTTCAGTATTCACTTTGAAAATTTCCTTTTAAACAATTCTATTCATATGGTCTTTAACATACCAAATAACATGACCATTATCATCATAATCAATCACAGATTATATATCACATCATATATCACAATATATGAAAACAAACAGGATTATAAATATTGAGGAATCCAATTGGAACCCTGTAACCTGTTTCCCTACATCACAGATGTTAAACAATACAAATAACATCGATTTCATTTCAATATGAAATATTCCGATAAACAGAATCAATATTTGATTATTGATTTTTATACATATATATATATATATATATATATATATATATATATATCGTTATCTGTAATTTCAACCAATACATAAGCAATTCAACCAAACAGTTAACACACAGCAATCGACAGATAATTATTAGTTCTAAAAATATGTTATAAAAATATAACTGTTCAGAGTTGGGGAGTTTTACTCACATTGGACTATTATCGTTAAATAACGATTAACTGTCTTTGATTCAGATCAAACAATTTATTTTGCTATGAATTGTGACGAGCTCCAATTCACTCCCAGTCAGTTCCATTGCGAAGTCCTCGTCCCTACGGTCCCAACGAATCCGACCGTTCATGATTCTAATATCATATGACGAAGTTATACATTTTATAAGTTAATATACAATTAAACTAGAAAAATAAACACAATTTATTTCTTTCTATTGGGCTAAACCTTTAACTCCCGGCCCATCACTACATTCAGAAGCCCACCTGCTTTAACCCTTCTTCCCCAAAACTGTCGAACTCCAGGCACGAAAACACAGCCACTTCGAATCCTTTAACCCCCTTATCTCAACCATTCCTCCATTGATCCACGAACAGACAACACCAACATCTCCCCCTTCGAACCCACTTTCTCCTCATACCCACAAAGTCAAACTCGAGGCTGCCATTAGCTGCGCGTCTTCTGTCCATCGCGCATTGTTCCTGTACCATTCGCGACATGAACCAATACGGAATCTCCCAATTCTTTGCAAACACACTCTATTCGATCACACAAACCCAGAAACAACGCTAAAAACTTGAGTTGATGCTTCAATAACTTTCGAACGGGAACCCTAGGCGACGCTGGAAAAATCTCGAGCTTGGAAAATGCATCGAGCTGTATAAAACGGGTACGAGCGTGTAGCCCTGACAATCACGAATCCAATGAATTGTGTTTCGAGATTTTTAGAGGATCGAGTGATTTTTAAAAATTGTTTGATGATCAGAAAAAGTTTACTGGAAGAAAAGAAACTTGTGGCGCATTACCAAGGAAATGAAATTAGGTCTTAAGGGATGATAAAAGTTAGATATTTATGGGGGATTATTTTATGATATTTTGTTTAGATATTTTGGTTAGGATATTTCCATTTTTATATTCATTTTGCCTTCTAAAAATTCGTGTGATCACACACGATATCCAAAAATCATGAAAATGGGCATACACTTTCAGTTCGACATTACGGACCCAACGAAACTGGTTTCTTCAAATTCCGACTCTGTTTTCTCACACTACGTATTTTTAACCGTCAAAATACTTACTGTTTTTCTCATTAAAAATCCGTACGGCCACACACTGACTTCAAAAATCACCGAAATTGAAATCTAGTAATAATTTAATATTACGGATCCAACAACATTAGTTTCGTTGAAAATGGAGGTCGTTCGCAAAACTGGCTATTTTTAAAGCTCTAAATAACCCATTTCAATATATAAATATATTTAAAAATAAATGTTATCGTATATATTTACACTAGAATACCATACAGCTCCAATTGGATTTATAACTTGATATTTCAAAATTCCCTATTATATCGATATTCGATTTATATATTAAATCCTTTTATAATATAAATATATATTTATAAATTTCAAAGGAATTCCATAGCGACTTTTCTAAAATTTGATTTGGACATAAATCAAAATCTACACAATGAAATCCGGATTTTTCTCTTCCATTAGAAAAATATACTTCACCAGCTCCTAACGTTTCTTATTTCACAGAAATCCGATTTAAAACGGATTCTGTATGTTCATTTAAAGTTCGAATCGCCAAATAGCGAACTGCCACACCATTTCGAGCTCGATTATAAATATAATATAATTTATACGTTCAACTGTCATTCAAATAATATATTCGTTATTCTAATTCAAATTCTAAACTGAATTATATATATATTGAATTGCCCAATTCACACCGTATTGCCATTTTAGCTAATTCTGATCATTTCAGAATTATATATATTACTTAATTATTATATTAATTGAATATTCAAAGTAATTTAATTAAACCACCATTAAATCCTCTAAATCACTATATAAATAATTAAATAAATTAATTATTATACTGCAAATATACAGGACATTACAGCTTTGATAGCATCTCTATCATTATAAAGATAACCTTTGATGGTTTTGGTTAACTTCAATTTCTTAGACGAACTATAGGAAGCCATTGAATTGATTGTTTTGAAGAGAATAGATATGAAGAATATAGTTCGAAATATAAATGAAAGGTAGAGAGAATAGATGTATGTATAGAAATTGAATGAATATGAATTGAGTAGGCACAAATTTTCAGAAGTCAATGACACCTTTTCAGTCCTTTGGAGTTGGTGAAAAATTAGAGCGAAGTTTGAAAGTTTAACCTTTGAAATTCAAATTTTAAATTTCAAGTTACAGGCTGATATGTCGACATATGGACATACGTATGTCGACATATGTGTTAATTTTCATAGGACATTTGGTTTTTATGACTTGTGATTTAAATTATCGATTTATATTTTAGTTTTAACAATTTCATAAAATAGTTCTAATCCTAGCAAACATGCAAAAAATTATTTTATTATTTTATTTATTACTATATTATTTTGAATTTCAAAGTTCAATTTTGAATTTTACATTTCAAGTTTAAATTTTAAAGTTTAATTTTTAAAAACCAAAACAAACAAAGCAAATAAACGAAACAACAATTCAACCAAGAAAAAATAAAAAATTAATTAAGACGTACCCGGTTTTTAGATCATTTTCTTCAAAATCTTCTGAATTCTGAATTGCCGTGAAGAACATATTTGAATTTCCGGTTTCTGGCTCTTCATCATTTGATGTTGAATCTGAATCGTCTAACATTGCTGCCAATGCTTTCTTTCTCTTCTTTGATGAATTGTTCTTGTTCGTTTGTTGAATCTGTTTATCTGAATATGGACACATTCTCCTTATATGGCCTGGTTTATTCCAGTTATAACAGTGACCATCATTTCTTCCTGAACTTCCTTGATTATTATTTTGAGCATTATTTTTCTTTCTATAGCTCGGAAAATTTCTAAAGTATCTTGTCATTAGGGCTATTTCTTCATTGTCTTCACTACTCAAGTCAGAATCATATGTTGTTACTGTAAAGCGATGGATTTCTTCTTAGTTGGCCTGTTTTCCTTTCTTTTCTATAATTGGACTTCAAAAGACATCAGATTTCCGATTAACTCCTCAATCTTCATTTTACTGACAATATTGGCTTCTTCAATTGACAAAGTTTTATGATCCCTTTTCGGTCAATGAACTCAATATTTTTATGGCTTGGTCTTTTCAGAATAAGTTTTTCCAAGTGCTGTTAATGAATGCACTATCTCTTAAAATCTACAATACATATCGGAGACTCATTCTCATTCATTTTGAATAACTCAAACTGATTAAATAACATTGATATCTTAGTTTATTTAACTTTACTAGTTCCTTCATGAGTATCTTGAAAAGTTCTCTAAATCTCATAAGCAGTTTTGCATACAGACACTCTATTAAACTCATTCCTATCTAATGAACAAAACAACATTTTCATGGCTTTAGAATTTCTTTGTGCAGCAACCTTTTGTTCATTTTTCAATTGTGTAAAATTAGTTGTGGGTTCAACAAACTCATTCTGTGTACTATTCCATGTGTCTAGTCCAGCTGATTGTAAATATATTTTCATTCTACATGCCCAATATGAATAATTACTACCATTAAACAGTGGACTGACCCTATACAAAAGAACTATTATTGCTACCAGTGTTGGTTTCCATTATAACTATTTTTCCAAAATCAGATTATGAATTTTTTGATAGACCTTGCTCTGATACCAATTGTTAGGGATTGCGGAATGAATTGTTAAGGAAAAACTAACACTAGAGGGGGTGAATAGTGTTTTGAAGAAATTTAAGAAAATCTAAAACGTATATGATCTACTATATGATTCACAGACCACACAAACAATCACATACATAGAATCAAACACAAACACAAACAAAAAAATAAATAGAAATAAAATGCAGAAAAGGAAAGAACACACCAGATT
Source organism: Allium sativum (assembly GCA_030737875.1). NCBI lineage: Eukaryota > Viridiplantae > Streptophyta > Magnoliopsida > Asparagales > Amaryllidaceae > Allium > Allium sativum. The sequence continues at coordinate 467,733,169 of CM060913.1, read as the reverse complement.
TTATACTGGTTCGAATTACTCCAACGTCCAATCTCATGCAGCACTGGATTGCGCAGAGTTTTACTACTATGTCAATATCCAAGTACAACCCCCTTGATTTCACGGCCACAAGGTTAACACCGATTCCAACACTCTTGATTTCATTGCTACAAGATTCCACTGATTCCGTTGACCAAGTGTATTCCCTTGATTTCCCGGCTACAAGGTTAACACCACTCCGTTTCCTTGATTTCAAGGCTACAAGGACACACCTTTTTCCAAATACTTCCCAAACAATTACAACAGCCCTATAACTCTTCAATAGCACTTTGACTCAAAGAGTAATGAGTTGAGAGTGAGAAGAGAAGAAGTTTTATATAAATAGAATTGAATTCGGTAGAGTATAAGTGTAGAAATCATAAGAACATGAAATATTAATTGTGTAATGAAAGAGGAGGAGGATGGATAAGAAGAATGGTATTGAAATCAGCCCCTATTTATAAGATTTTAAAGGTTGCAACGCTTCTGGAACGTTACAAATAGTAAAAAGACACTTCCTTTCAAAATCAAAAATTTGACAGTTATATGTCGACATATCAACATATGTATGTTGACATGTGCTATTCAAAAATTGAAATTTGCACATTTTTTGAAGTGTTTTAATACATATATAATTCTGGAAATTCTTGAATTAAAACATAGTGTTATAAATGAATATTATAAAGTAGAAAATCATATGAAAACATAAATATAAAATATATGAACATATTTATAAAATTATAAAGTTTAAAGCTATATAAATATAAGTATATAAAAGTATAAATATATAAAACTTATAAACTGTGAAACTTGAGTTTAAAATCGAAAGTAAAATAGAAAAAGTAAAATAAAGAAACCTAATAAAGATTAAAGGTAGAATTTAAAAATAGAATTTGAAATCAGAAATTGAAAATCAGAATTTGAATTTGAATTTGAACCTGGAGTACTATTCAGAGTCTTACACAAACTAGACTCTATTACTATATTTATCTTGAACTCTCGAAATCTTGATTACTCCTGAGTCTTGAATCATCTCTGAATTCTGAATCTCTAGAAGTTGTTAAACTGTACAGTCTTCTCTATTAATTCATGTATATAAATCCTACATATATATATTCTACATAAAGGTGTTAGTATATATTTTATAATCAATTAATATTGAAATAAGGTTGTTGTCATCAAAACTCCAATCTCCAACATTAATCTCTAGGAATGCTCTGTGCTCGACAACAAACCATCCACCCTCTCAAATAATAAAATTGTACTCGAAAACGGCTAAATGGTTCATCCACGTATAGGGTTAAGATTTAAACCCTAGGCATGCTTTATACCTTGCAATAAACCATTAAGTTTTATTTTGGATTTATAACATCTCAAGATTTTGGAATTTTAGTAAAACTACTTCACTTGTATAGACTATGCTTGCAAAATATGAAATTAAAAACTAGAATTTTAGACTTTAAAAAATGGTTCCTAAATATGGACTATACTTGATAGGAATTGGGTTTTCTTGTCAGGACATGGCAAGATTACCCAGTCAGGGGTCAATTATGAACTATATGTTGGAGAATGGATTTTTGATGACAACAACCTTATTTTAATATAAATTGATTATAAAATATATGCTAACACTTTTATCTAGAATATATATATGTAATGGCGCGTTTTGTTAGCTGTCGAATAATTAATTTATTTAATGATTTATATATCGATTTGGCGATATCGATAACTTAAAGTACAACGTTCGAACTTATAATTTATAATTATAATTAAAACGAACCTGAAACGTCGCGGCAGTTCACAAATTGGCGATTTGAACTTCAACTGAATGTACATGATTCATTTTAAGCCGGATTTCTGTGAAACAAGAAACGTGTGGAGCTGGTGGAGTATATCTTTCTAGTGGAAGAGAAAAATCGGGATTTCGTCGTGTAGATTTTGAGATATGTCCAAATCAAATTTTAAAATAGTCGCTATAGAATCGTTTATCGACCGTAATGGTTTATTTGATATAACTGCATATCGGTTTCGAATTTAGACGAGGTTCTTTTGAGGCATAGTGATAATTTAATTTTTAGAATTTTACTGTAATTTTTAATGAATTAAATAAGCAACTTTTTATTTGTAGTATTGTGCACCCTGTATCGACATTTCGGGATTTCACAATATGAGTCCATCTACCGGTATTATTACATTTTTGGGACCAGAGCACGTCACTCATTTCAATGGTATTTTTGTTTATGTCCATAACAGTCCCTAAGTGAACAGAATATTTCATAGTACGGTACACTATGTTTTTAACTAGAAAACAAACTAAACTGAATGGTTAACTGGTCAAACGAACTCGAAATCCAACGAAACAAGTTTCATACGAAACCTTAGGAAGAGGTCTAGTGAAACGTCAAGGCCTCATATTTTTAGGATTTTTTCTGTAATTTTAATGAATTAATGCTCGGTGTTTTTCATCAATATTTTCTAAGGGATTTTCGCAAACGGTGTCGGAATTCGACGAAACCTGTCCCATTGAATCCGAAATATTTTTCTATGCTATGAATAACTTAGTTTGTCAAAAATAGAGATCGTATAAGGTTATTTTTGTGCAAAATATCACTGTTAAGTTTTTATTTAATAAAAAATTAAAAATGGACCAAATTCATTCATTTAAAATGGTACTGCAAAACCAAATTCTACGGCCAAAACTGAAGAACGTGGCCATCCATTTGCGTAGACACTAACCATGGTGTTGAATGTTACACGAGACACTTATATTTTCCATACACAAGGAATGTAAGCCTATATAAATACCCTCCTTACTTTCGTTAAGACCTAAACACATTTTTCTTCTGCCAAATCAAAAAGAGGCCGCCACCTTTGAACGTCTTCAAACAATTAAATCAGGAGTTATACTCCACGAAATCGGGCGCGTTAAGATCCACTGAACTCATGAGTTAAAGAGCTTCATTATGGTGGTCTTCACTTTGGGGTGCGATACATTTCACCGGAGCGTGCCTGTGCCGGGACGTTGGACGGAAGGGGGTAGCCGCCAGCACCTGGTGATGGGTCAGTTCGGGCGAGGGTGGTCTCGGGTTGGAAACCGATGGTGAGTTGAGGGAGGGACTGGTTGTGCTCGGCGTGGGTGAGGTTGGACGGTTCTGACATGATGGAGGTACGCCAGAGTGGTGGAGATGGTGACTGGAAGGAGCGGTTTTGGGTGCTGAGAAGGATGGTGGAGGCGGCGTTTGGAGAAGATGGACGGAAGGAGAGCAAACGGTGGTCAAACGATGGGTCAAAGGGGGAAAGTTGGGTTCGAAAGTATACGGTGGAATTGAGAAATGTTTTGTAAAGGAAAGGAATGTGCGGACCTGGATGTCCACGTATGAGGATGGGCTATTTCATTTGGGTGAGGCCCAATTTTGAAAAGGGATTTAATTAGTTAAAGTTTATTTTTAATTTAAAATAGTGTATAATCTTGTAAAATGCGTATCTTCTACATACGGTATCAGATTGACGAACCGTAAGTTGCGTTGGGATCGTATGGACGGGAGCAACACAATGAGACTGACCGGGAGTGAATCAGAGCTCGTTACAATTTATGGCGAAATAAATTGTCCGACTGAGTCAAATAACGCAAACCGTTATTTAACGGCTAACGCGCAAATGTGAGTAAAACTCACTAACTCTGAACAGTTTATAATTTCATGTTGTATTGTTAGAACTGTTAAAATTGTCTGTTTGACTGTGTGTTGATTGTTTGATTGAACTGCTAGTCAGTTAGTTAAATTTCTATATTGATTCTGTTTAACAGAATATATCATATGGAACTGAAAGTGATGTTATCTATATTGTCTAACATCTGTGATGCAGGGAAACAGGTTGGAGGAATCCGACTGGATTCCTCAACAGTTATTTTATTGTTTTCCATATATTGTTATATGATGTGATATAAAATCTGTGGGCGATTATATGTGCTTGGACGATATAGAACATCGTGATTTGATATAATACCATAACATACCGAAATGTTGATAAGGGGATTTTCAATGTTTATATTGAAAATGAATCTTATTTATAAAATCGATAGGATTTTATAAAAGGAAAACATTTATTTAATTTGAAAATAAATAAATGAAAAAGGAAACATTTATTTAGAAAATAAATGAAATAAAATAGAAACATTTATTTAGAAAATAAATGAATTAGAATATAAAGGAATATTTATTTAGGAAATAAATATAGGAACATTTATTTAGATTATAAATAAATGGAATAAAGGAATATTTATTTAGGGAATAAATAAAGGAACACTTGTTCGGAAAATAAATAGAATTATACAAGGATAGATTTAAACACGTGCTTCGCACACAAGTATAACACGATATGGATTTTAAGGAGATATTGTAGAAGTAGGAATTATAACCAGAGTGTGATAAAAGGATTAAACAAAGTAATTTGTTAGGTTAACCAAAGCAAGTTAGTCGAGTTAATCAAAATAATTGGTTAAGTTAACCAAAGTAAATTAGTTAAGATAAACTAAGCGGTTAATCGAAGTGAATTAGTTAAGTTAAACTAATTGGTAAATCAAAGTGAATTAGTTGCGTCAAACTAAGTGACTTAGTTAAGTTAAACTAATTTGTAAATCAAAGTGAATTAGTTGCGTCAAACTAAGTGAATTAGTCAAGTTAAACTAATTGGTTAATCGAAGTAAATTAGTTGGGTTAATCAAAGTGAATTAGCTGAGTTAAACTAAGTAAATCGGATAGAGTTAATCAAAGTGAATTAACTAAGTTAAATTAAGTGGATTAGTTCAGTTAATCGAGACAAGTAAATCAAGTTAGGTTAAACCATTTGAGTTAACCAGTTAAAATTTACCAGTTAAAGATAAACAGTTTGAGTTAACCAGTTAAAATTTACCAGTTAAAGATAAACAGTTAGAGATGACCAGTTAAAGTTGATCAGTTAAAGTTGACCAGTTAGAGTTGATCAGTTAATGTTACTCAGTTAGAGTTGACCAGTTAGAGTTGACCAGCTAGAGTTATCCAAGTGGAGTTAATCGAGTAGAGTTGCCGAATATCACTTATTCGAAGTAGAGTTATCGAATATAGAGTATTCGAGGGAAGAGTAATCGAATATAGTTTATTCGAGTGGAGAAATCAAATGTTATTCATTTGAGAAGAGTTACCGAATATTATTTATTCGAAGAGTAGTTATCGAATATTGGTTATTCGAAGTTAGTTAACCCAAAGGAGTTATTCGAAGTTAGTAATCCAAAGGAGTTATTCGAAGTTAGTTAATCCAAAAGAGTTATGCGAAGTTAGTAATCCAAAGGAGTTATTCGAAGTTAGTTAATCCAAAGGAGTTAGTCGAAGAGTTAATCGAATATAGTTATTCGAAAGAAAGTGTTAATCGAATATAGTTATTCGAGAAAAGTTAAAAGAGTTAATCGAATATAATTTATTCGAATAGAATTAGAGAAGTTAATCGAATGTAGTTCATTCGAATAGTGTTGGAGGAGATATCGAATATAGTTTATTCGATAGGATAGAAGTGAATATAATTTATCAATTAAGTTATTCAAATGAGTTATTCGAAGGAGTAAATCAAATTAAGTTAATCGATTAGAGTTGAGTTAATCGATTTGGGTTAAGTTAAGTTATCGAGTTAAGTAATCGAGTTAAGATTTATCGAGTTAAGTAATCGAGTTAAGATTTATCGAGTTAAGTAATCGAGTTAAGAAATCGAGTTGAGATAATCGAGTTAAGAAAATCAAGTTGAGTTAATCGAATAAGTTGTTCGATAAGAGTAAATCCATTTAAGTTAAATCGGATGTCAGTTATTCGATAAGAATTGACACATTTAAGAAAATCGAATATTTGTTATTCGATAAGAGTTAATGAAATAGAGCCAACCAAGAAGAGTTATTCAAATATTAGTTATTCGATAGGGGTTAATCGAAATAGAGTTTATCGAATGTAAGTTATTAAAAAGGGAGTTAATCGAATAGAGATTACTCGAAAGAGAGTTATACGTCGAATTCGATTATAGCGAATTCGGGAAAGTACTATTTACTTTCCAGGGTTTAAATCAAGATTTAGTTATTGATTTAGAAATTAGGTGTCTGTTAAATTATTCGAGTTAGGAGATAAAGTTATAATTTAGGTTAGATATTGCAGAAGTAGGAATTATAACGTTATAGTTATAATCAAACGTTTTCATATAAGAAGTAGATTCGTAACCTGAATCCGAGAATTTGCGTAAACAGATGATTGGAAAAAGTGAGTGACGAACTTCATCTATTTCACAGTAAAGGACGTTGTTCAATTAAGGTCTGAGAGGTAATTATACCCCAACTTGATTGACTTCAGAATTGACAAAGGAATAGTTGTGGTTCGATAGAAAGGTTGATTTGAAATATAGTTAAGTAATAAGCGATAAATGGATTAAGCGAAACGATGTTTTATACAACGTTCATTTGAAATCCGTAAATGAGTTCTGGAAACGTTTTCCAAATATAGTCAGATATGTTTTCTAAACATAGAAAATGAAATGTTTTCATGATAAGAATTTAAGAAATAGAGTTAAGCAAATTCAGAAACTGACTCGAGAGGGTAAGTTGAACGGTTTTCTAAGTGACGATCTGATGTTGGTTTCGACCTTCCGGATTGATACTTAGAGAATTGTTCTCATACTAGTTACAGTTAGGGACTGATAGTTGCGAAATAATAGTGATGTGAAAATAAGTTATGGAAATGTTTTCCAATGATTAATAACATACATTTTCTAAATATATGAAATAAGGAAATATGTACATATGATGATTGATCGATCGAATTTCCATTTGGAAATAAGATCGTTGTTTTTACACCGACATGTTTTCATTTGATTGTTGAATCACAGACTATCAAAGTTTTGACCATATTCACGTTGTAAATATGGAGAGACCGGTTGGATTATTATCCGAAGAACCACTCCGTATTAGCATAAGCGTTGCGAATCAAGTACGCTGAAGATAATTGAAGATGGAGTGAAGTGCAAGGGCTATTGTGGAAAGCCTAGGTAGGATGGATTCACTGAATAGTACCTTCGGTTTGTTCAGTCCCAGGACAACGTATATGGACGAGTGTCTGATAAAGTATTCTTAACGAATCATATATGTTGATCTCTTTAAACGTATTACGTTGGTGGCGGAGAAATTCGTTTCTCTTAGCTTTTATACTCGTGATGCCTTGAGAAATCGATAATGATTTGGTGGGTATGACGATGTGGCATTTAAAGTAATTGAAGAAATAATCTGTCAAAGTGATAAACATGACCTTAAAACCTCACAACCGGGAAATAACAGAAGTTGGGCTAGGCAGCATGGCTAGTTGGGCCATACCCAAGCAGGGTGTATTATCACCATCTAGAGAATATTCGATTGTACTTCTTTATAATCTATTTCAATGCTGTCCCTTATCGGGAAGGATGGTTGCTGATCCCAACCATCGGTGATAATATATTCGTTACACTCAAGCTAAATGAGTGGACGGTCATGTGTGGCCGGGTTGCAAGACGTTCTTGTTGAACCCTAGTGTATCTCCTCTAGAGTACATTGGTCGGAAGGTGCTCCCATACCTTGTCTGTTGGAATCCAATCTCCAATAAGCGCTCACGGTTTTATTTGTATACTATGAATGTGGAACGTGAGATGCAAGCGTTCTGCTAGATTGATATCTATTTGTATTTAGACATTATTATAATATCAGAAAGATATCCTTTATTTAACCAAGTGTTGGAGTTTTATTCACACCAGTCCCATGACTGACCCAGAGTTTGTTTTGTTTTGTTTCCCCTAAACTCTTGGGTGCCTAAATTTGTACAGGCAGTCAAGTAGTCGGGATTTTACAGATACACTTGGAGAGCTTGGAGCAGGAGGCTTCAGGATTATAGCTATTATTTTTCCGCTGTGTTGTTAAGTGTTGTACTTTGAAATGGTATGTATATACGAGTACTGATTTGTATTTCAAAGTTATGTTATATTTTATTCGTTCCGCTGTGAGATTCGTGTTTACTCTGATGATGTAAGTTCTTCTTCTTCTTCTATTCTATTAGTTCTATCTTTTCTTCCTCACCCTCTACTTTCTTTCACTAACGTCTCGGAATTTTCGACTCTCGAGGAGTCGAAAATTTCCAGCCGTTACAATATATATATACACATATGCAGGATTTATATACAGGATACTGAAGACTGTACAGTTTAAAGATTTAAGAGACTCGGAATTCAGAGATGATCAAAGACTCATGCGTATTCAATATTTTAAAAGTTCAAGACAAATATAGTAATAGCGTCTAGTTAATGTAAGACCGTGAATAACACTCCATGTTCAAATTCAAATTCAAGTTTAAATTCAAATTCTATTTTTTAATTTCTGATTTCAAATTCTGTTTTCAAATTCTATCTTCAATCTCTATCTTCTCTATTTTATTTTCTTTACTTTACTTTTGATTTTAAACTCAAGTTTTATAAGTTATATATATATATATATATGTATATATATATATACTATATACTTTATATTTATATAGTATGAACTCTATAATTTGATAAATATGTTTATATGGTTTATATTTATGTTTTCATATGATTTTCTACTTTATAATGTCATTTACAAAACTATGTTTTAATTCAAGAATTTCTAGAATCATATATATATATATATATATATATATATATATATATATATATATATATATATATATCAAAACAGTTGAAAAATGCTCAAAAATAAATTTTGAACAAGGATATGTCGACATACATATCTCTATGTCGACATATAACTGTCACTTTTTTATTTTCAAAGGAATTATCTTTTCACTATTTGTGATGCTCCAGAAATGTTGCAACCTTTCAAATCTTATAAATAGGGGCTTATTTCGGAAAAAAAATCATAATTCATCTTCTCCATCTTCATCTCCTTTCTTTACACCATTATATTTTCTTATTTTTATGATTTCTACATTTATACTCTGCCAAATTCAATTCTATTTACATAAAACTTCTTCCCTTTTCTCTCTCTCTACTCATTACTCTCTGAATCAAAGTGCTATTGAAGAGTTATAGGGCTATTGTAATCATTTGGGAAGTGTTTGGGTAATCGGTGTTTTCCTTGTAGCCGTGAAATCAAGGAACGGGAGCGATGCAACCCTTGTAGCCTGGAAATCAAGGAGATAATACTTGATCAAGTGTGTGGAATCAGTGGTATCCTTGTATCCGTGAAATCATGGAGAAGATTGTAGTTGGATATTTATATAGTAATAAAACTCTACGCAATCCAGCGTTGTGTGGGACTGGACATAGGAGCAATTCTGAACCAGTATAAAATCCGGTGTGTTCTTTCCTTTTTTGCATTTTATTTTCGTTATCTTTGTGTTTGATTGTGTCTATGATTGTTTCTGTGGTGTTTGATTAATATAGTAGTTCATATAAGTCTTAGATTTTGTTTAATTTCTCAAAAACACTATTTACCTCACCCCCCTTCTAGTGTTAGTTTTGCCTTAACGATCCATTCCACAATTGCTAACAATTGGTATCAGAGCATGGTCTTTCAAAAAATTTATAATTCGATTTTTGAAAAAAAAATAAATGGAAAATTTTGAAATATTTGTTAACACTAGTGTCAATTCATGCATTGTATCAATGTTGAAAGAGTCTGCATATAATCGTGTTGATAAGTCATGTGATCTACTAAAATGTTGTTCACTACAGGAAAAATGTGTTTATGGCTTTGGAAAATTCAAAAGTTGAAAAGATGGGTAAAGTAGCTGTTGGCAATTCAAATTCTGAAATGGTGGCTATTGAAAATTCAAATTTTGAAAAGATGGCTGTTGGAAATTCAAATTTCGAACTGGTGTGTTACATGGCTGTTGAGAATTCAAATTCTGGAAAGTAGTTGGCGGAAATTAAAAAGGACAAATGGATACTGGATAGTGGTTGTTCAGGGCATATGACGGGAAATCTTGAATTACTCAATAATCTGACATATGAAGATGGTGGAATGGTGAACTTTGGGGATAACTCTAAAGGATACATTATTGGGATCGACAATGTCGGTAATTCTGAAACTCCTACTATTTCTAATGTTTTATTAGTTAGGAATCTAAAACACAACTTGTTAAGTATAAGTCAACTTTGCGATAAGGGCTATAAAATAAACTTTGAAAAGGGAAAATGTTTTATCGTAGATAGGAATTCCAAAGTAATATTCTAAGGAGATAGAAAGAAAAATATTTACATATTGATTATGAAAATCTCCAAAGGTAATCTATGTCTTAGGGCCAATACAAGCGACCCCTGGATCTAGCATAAGAGATTTGGTCATATAAATTTCAAACACATCTTTAGGATTTCTAAATCGGATTCAATTAGAGGGTTACCCAAAATGAAATTTAAAGTTAATAACTTATGCGATGCTTGTCAATTCAGAAAATTAAAGAGAAGTTCATTTAAATCAAAAAAGGAAATTACTACCTCGAAACCATTAAAGTTAATTCATATAGATTTATTTGGTCCATCTGAAATTCAATCGATAAATCATAATAGATATGTTTATGTAATAGTCGACGATTTTTCTATATTTACTTGAACTTTGTTTCTTAAAAAAAAGTAATGCTTTTGATCAATTTAAAACTTTTTCTAAAAGAATTCAGAACTTATTATCACTAAAAATCAAAATAATACGTAGTGACTATGGCGGAGAATTCGAAAACAAAATTTTTGAAAAACATTGTAATAAAAAGGGAATAACCCATAATTTTTCTATTTCTAGAACTCCTCAACCAAATGGAGTAGTTGAACGTAAAAATATGACAATACAAGAGTGTGCGATAACTATGTTATCTGATAGTAATTTACCAAGAAATTTTTCGGCTAAGGCAGTTAAAACAACTTGTTATATTTTTAAATAGAATTTTAGTAAGACCTTTAACTCATAAAACTCCTTATGAAATTTTGTTTAATAAGAAACCAAAAGTGACGTACTTTAAAATATTTGAAAGTAAATGTTTTATACTTAATACTAAAGAAAATTTAGATAAATTTGATTCGAAATCTGATAAAGGAATATTTATCGGATATTCAGGAAGAAGTAAAGCATGTAGAGTTCTCAATACATAGAAGAAAACTAAAACGTATCCTTCGATGAAAATTATAAAAATATAACTCAAAACATTGAAGATGAATGTGAAAATGAAATTAATGAAATAAATCATGAAGATAATCAACCAAATAAACGAATTAGATTACTTAGAGACCATTCTGTAGAAAATATCTTAGGAGATATTGAGTCCGTTATTAGAACCCATAATAAATTAAATAGTATGAGTAGTACTGCATTTATTTCAACTATTGAACCAAAGAATCCAAAGGAGGCATCTCCCGATGATTTATGGATACTTGCTATGCGAGAAGAACTGAATCAGTTTACTACGAATGATGTATGGGAACTTGTTCCTATACCAGAGGATAAGACTATAATAGGAACTAAATGGGTTTATAAAAATAAAATGAATGAACATGGTGAAGTCGTAAGAAATAAGGCACGACTAGTAGCACAAGGTTATACTCAAGAAGAAGGAATATATTACAATGAAACTTTTTCCCCTGTAGCAAGATTAGAAGCCATTAGGATTTTATTAGCCTTTGCAAACCATAAAAATTTCAAATTATATCAAATAGATGTCAAAAGTTCTTTTCTAAATGGATTTGTTGAAGAAGACGTATATGTAAAGATACCACCTCTATTTGAAGATGAAAAATTACCAAATTACGTATATAAGTTAAAGAAAGCGTTATATGGATTAAAACCGGCTCCTAGGGCTTGGTATTATAGATTAAGAAATTATTTGTTACAATCCAATTTTGGAATAGGAAAATTAGATAATTCCTTATTTATTAAGAAAAATAATAAGGATATACAATTAATTCAAATATATGTTGACGATATAATTTTCGGATAAACAATCGATAAAATTAATAAATAATTTTTAGATATTATGCCTCAAGAATTTGAGACGAGTCATATGGGAGAACTAACGTTCTTTTTAGGATTACAACTTTGTCAATTAAAGAATGGAATATTTATTAATCAAGAAAAATATGCAAGAGGTCTAATTAATAAATATTATCTAACAACAACTAATGGGAGACCAACACCGATGGTGACTAATATAGCATTAAGTAAAGAAGATACATCTAAAGATGTTGATCAAAAACTATATAGACGAATGATAGGATCGTTAATGTATATAACCGCTAATAGACCATATATAATGCATAGTGTATGTCTCTATGAAAGATATCAATTGCAACCTAAGGAAACACATTTAAAAGTCGTAAAACGTATTCTAAGGTATGTAAAGCATACATTAGACTTTTGATTATTTTGTCCTAAGGATATTTCATTCGACTTAGTTTCTTACTGTGATACTAACTATGTAGGATGTAATTCCGATCGTAAAAGTAGTACTAATGGAACACGTCACTTCTTAGGACATTCACTAGTCTCGTGATTTAGTAAATAGAAAAATATTATATCTTTGTCAACAACTGAAGCACAATATATCTTTGCTGCTTTGGCTTGTTCACAAGTAATATATATGCAACAAACTTAAAATGATTTTGGATTAAATATAAATAAAACAATGATATACTGCGATAATACGAGTGTTATAAATATTTCTAAAAATCCAACTCATCATTCAAGAACTAAACATATTTGTATACGACATCATTTTCTAAGAGATAACATAAGTAAAGAGGAAATTTCACTCGAATTTATAGAAATAGATAAACAAATAGCAGATATATTAATAAAACCATTAAACAAAGCAACATTTACTAAATTTAGAAGGGAATTAGGCATATGTTCATTAACTGAGTTAGAATAGTTAAATTATATATATATATATAACATTAAAAATCAAAAAAATAAAATTATAAAGACAAGTATGTCGACATACATTTATGACTATGTCGACATATTACTACAAGATTTTTAAAATTAATTCCCACCAAAAGTTAGTTACAATAATCATTTAAACTCTCCACTTCAAATTTTCTTCTTCATTCTCATTTCCCACTTCTATAAAAACTCTAAACTAAACTCAACAATGACCTCCACCAATTTTAACACTCAAATCAATCCCGAATCATCCTCTAGACCATCCAAAGGTCCTTTTCAACGTTCTAAGCTATCACGTGTCATCAAAATTGAAGAAAAGATGGAGTATGCTCTGCAAATGCTGCCTGAAATACAAGTTCTTCAAATTAGGATGAGCCAAGGGCAAAATAGGCAAGGAAAAGTGATAAAGAGTCTTCTTAAATTTATAACGGATAATCAGGCTAATCTGATTATCATTGAAGATGATAATGAACCTATGGAAGAAGAGGACGAACCAGAAGATGAGGAAGAAGAGATAATGGAGGAAGACGAAACCGAGGAGGAACAACAAGAATTCTCAAACAAGGAGTATCAAGTCGTCTGCATGGGAGAAGTTCTATACAATCATAACAAAAAGTTCTACAAAATATAGATATTTGTCTCCATTACCCAAATTGCCCTACTTACAAGTCTCTTATAGTTAAGAACAAGTTGAATATAGGTTTTGATTCGATTCCTGCCGTATATTTTCATTCCTTTTCGTTAATATAATATGTACATGTAATATTGTTTGTAAAAACAATGGTTAAATATATTGCTTGTTTTGTATAATATAAGTTTTCTATTACTTTTTTATATACGCAAGAATTAAGGGGGAGTATATAAGGATTATTAAGGGGAATACATTATTTTAGATAGATTTAGACTTATGGGGAGTATTTTACTTTGGTATAGGAATTATTTAGATAGTTACAAGATTTAGGGGGAGTGGTTTTAGCATTTCTTTTTGATAATGCCAAAGGGGGAGAAATTATAAAATATAGAATTAGTTTATATGATTCATATAGACAGGGGAAGCATTAGAAGGATCATCATAAATAGATATATACAGGTATGATATTTTATAAACTAAGTTTGTCATCATCAAAAAAAGGGGAGATTGTTGCAGAATGGAGTTTTGATGACAACAACCTTATTTCAATATTAGTTGATTATTAAATATGCACTAACACTTTTATCTAGAATACACACACACACATGCAGGATTTATATATAGGAATTTATACTGAAGGCTGCACAGTTTAAAGATTTAAGAGACTCAGAATTTAGAGATGATTCAAGAATCATGAGTATTCAAGATTTCAAGAGTTCAAGACAAATATAGTAATATAGTCTAGTTTATGTAAGACTCTGAATAGCGCTTCAGGTTCAAATTCAAATTCAAATTCAAATTCTGTTTTCAATTTCTGATTCCAAATTCTGTTTTCAAATTCTATCTTCAATCTCTATCTACTCTATTTTACTTTCTTTACTTTTGATTTTAAACTCAAGTTTAATAGGTTTTATATATATACTATATACTTTATATAGCTTTAACTCCAAAATTTTGTAAGTATGTTTATGTAGTTTATATTTATGTTTTTATATGATTTTCTACTTTATAATATTCATTTACAACACTATGTTTTAATTCAAGAATTTTCAGAATTATATATATGTATATCAAAACATTTGAAACATGCTCAAAAATCAATTTTGAACAAGGATATGTCGACATACATATATGTCTATGTCGACATATAACTGTCACTTTTTTATTTTCAAAGGAAGTGTCTTTTCACCATTTGTGACACTCCAGAAATGCTTCAGAAATGTTGCAACCTGGATTTCCCCATTTCCTCTATTATGAGACATGGCATGCACCATTATTTCCACTACTACGGTTTTTCAACCACTATGTCATGCCAAGCCGGATGACTGTAGCACCTATCAATAAGTGAGGAAAAGTATATATCAAAGGATCGGATTATGGAATTTGGCACTCTTACACGAGAACTTCGTTGGCGCCATAAAAACACTTTCTTATCTCTACTCTTCTTACAAAGAATTGAATTGTCATACAATATAAATAAGGATTACATCGGAGTGGATGTACGCAGGATTTACCAAGCCACTATAAATTTATGTGTTGCTTTTCTTTTTCTACGATTTGTGTTTGGATTGTTTCGCTGTGACATATTGATTGAAATTGTCAAGCGTGGAGATCTGGCATAATATGCGAGGAATCAAATAAAGTAGCAGAACTAGTGCTGCCGTCCACTGTTCCCTGAAAAAAGAGCGAGTCAGGACATAGCTAGCGTGCATTGGTCATCAACTGATCTGGATTTATCTCTAGGTATTAAACTCTATGGATGCTTGGCTTTTGGGTTTTAAGTTTTTCTGGATTTTGGTTTTGGATGGCCACATCAGCTTACCTATGTACGGGATTACGACTTAATCCCTAGGCATGCTCTGCGCCCGACAACAAACCATCTATCTTTCCAAATAATAAATTATAATCGAAACCGGCTAAGTTGGCTCACCCACGTACGGGGTTAAGATTTAACCCATAGGCATGCTCTGTATCCAACAATAAACCATTAGGTTTTGTTTTGGTTTCATAACATCTTAGGACTTTGGAACTTTAGCAAAATTACTTCACTTTGTATGTACTATGCTTGTGAAGTATGAAATCAAAAACTAGAATATCGAACTAAAAAAAATGATTCCCGAGTATGGATTATGCTTGAGTGGGATTAGGCTGCCTTGTCAGGACTTAGCAAGATCACTTAGTTAGGGCTATACTATGGACTATACTCGATGGGATTTGGATTGACGAGTCAGGATTTGGCAAGATTATTTGGTTATGGCTCATATATGGATTATATTCAGTTAGACAAGGATTGCCTTATCTGGATTTGGAAAGAACGTTCGGTCATAGCTCAAGTATGGGCTATACTCCATTGGGTTAAAATTATTTTTTTAGGATTTGGCAAAGCAGTTCACTTGGTTTTTTGCAGGTATGAATTGTAGTCCCATTTGCTAGTCCCAAGGAAGTCGTAGATTTTGGAATTATCAGATTTTTCGAATTTCTATGGTTTTTCTGGAGAATTGGATTTCTTAGATTTGATTCTCTCTTATAATACAATTTGAAATGATAATGGGATTCTATTGTATTTCAATCGGTTGTAGGATTTCTGTCTGGACTTCTCTTGGATTATTGCTCTTGGATTCCTGGATAATGATTATTCAAAACACGTTTTCCACCAAAAGACATTTTTTGGGGGGTAAGTTATTGACCCATCTTTTGGTAAGGTGATCATACTTTGGATTTTTGCCTAAGAGAGTGCTGAAAACTTAAGTATGAACTTAGACGAACTTGGAACAACTTGGTCAAAGTCGTGGAATTCACAAAAACTCGGATTTGGGAAGGTATCACTACCAGATCAATATAACTTCCCATGGTCGAATCAGGATGCACCAAGAGATTCGACTCGACCTTCATACGGACTCGTGAGTCGATATGACTTGGCCCTCACTTCGTATTTTCATCATTCCCAGTATTGCGATCAGTATTCTCTTCTCAAGGCCTCATTTTGGCATGGGGCCTACTTGGCTTGGCTCGGCTCGATGCGACTTCGTGGAAGTGCAAATTGACTTGGACTTGGATAAATTTGTATATAGGAAAATTGATTTCCCCAGTCGGCATAATTGGTTCCATACCGACAAGGATTTGGTTCGGTACCAATCTGAGAGGATGTAAACCCAGATTTCCCTATTTCCTCCACTATGAGGCATGACATGCACCACTATTTCCACTACTCCGGTTTTTCAGCCACTGCGCTATGCCGAGTCGGATGACTGTAGCACCTATAAATAGGTGAGGGTATGGACATTCCAAAGGATCATATTCTGGAATTTGGCACTCTAGCGTGAGAACTTCATTGTTGCCATAAAAACATTTTCTTAAATCTACTCTTCTTACAAAGAATTGAACTGTCATACGGTATAAACAAGGATTACACTGGAGTGGGTGTATGCAGAATTTGTTGAACAATTATATATTTGTGTGTTGCTTTACTTTTATGCGATTTGTGTTTGGTTTGTTTCGCTATTCTCTGGATTTGGGTGTCGAACATGGAAGATCTAATTTTGAAGTCAACATTTACAAAATTTTATGTTTTAAAACATTATATCTAACTTTAAAATAAGATTACTGTCTACCTTTTGAAATTAGAAATCGTTTGTTAAATATTGCCAACATACATTTATATGTAAAACAATGATAAATATTTATTAATGTGAACATTTCAAGGAGAAATATTGATGTGATTTTTTTTGAAGTAATATTATGTAAAATCATGATCTCGGTGAGTATTTATGTACATGCGCGTCCGCACATGTGTATGATGATGGGTTTTAGATGTTAAATTGTTGAATTGGCGTTAATAAAAGAATTAAGTGTAATAGGAGATAAATAAAAGGGGAAATATATACTTTTTTGCTACCATACTAAAATTTTGTTGCCAATAACGGAAAAGTAATAGAATGTATCAAAAGCATTCCTCTACGTTGTAAAGCAATGGAGTGAATATTGTTAAAATAAAATTATATTATACAATGTTTGCTATATCAATCATAAATCAATTTGTTATTATTTTTTATGCGCACATAATTCAACAATTGTTGTTTATTCTCCTAATTGATTGCAATTAAATTTGGCATAATCCTTTTTTGTAGGAAAAGGATTGGGCCGAATAAAGAATAAGGTTCTTTAAATTTTGTAGGTGGCGTAGCTACCAAGAACAATGCAGTTAATTATGTCTCTTCTAGAAGTTGCTTAGCTGCCTCACATTTTATTCTATTATTTTTTCTTTTGGTGGGTCATTTATGGCACCGAAATCCTTTTTATCTGGCATTAATTTAAAAATGGGAAAACCAGATTCAGATTCGTCTAACCTGTCTTGAAGCGCAAATAAGATTGAAAAACTATTTCATTGAAAAAAAAAAACTCATAACAAAAAGAAGTGGTCGGACTCATTCACATACAGATGATGAAAGTTTGGAATCCGTATTATGCATGGAGAAATTGCTTTTGCTAATTCGAATTGAAGGGTGATATCAAATTGGTCTATTTTCGGCGTCGTATACATAATTAGCACATTCATCATAGTTAGCAGCTCCGTATCAAGGTCATCATCAATATCGTCATTATCATCAATATGGATAAAGTGGAACTATGCAGCACCGCACTTCTGTTAAGTGTTTAATATAATTATGTATATGAAAGAAGGGCTGGTTTTACCGTTTTGTCATTATAAATGGTGTACATAGATTGAAATTGTCATTTTTTTTTAAATGAATTACTGGAGAAATTACCGAGTATTAATTAATTTAATTTATATTGCGTGGATTTATATGTCGATTGATTTAAATATATGGAATTGATGCATATATTGAGGAAAAATTGCTGAAGACATAGTAAATGAGTGTAGAAACTATTAAATATTAACCTCCGGCTATGGATATAAAATCGGGTAAAATAATTAACACAATATTTTGAGTAACTATAAAATGATAATTTACGTGGATTAAAAGAAATATTGAAGAGAGTTAATGTGTGGGATGAAATTTTATAATTACTGAGATAATTTGTTAGTTTTAAACCTTTTTATCATTTAACCGATAATATAATTTGTTCTAATTGTGCTTTGTGTGATCCACATTTCTTCTGTTTAAACAATTTATTGGCAGATTATTCAGCTAATTTAGATATGCAGGCTTAAATGTAAGTTGTACTTGAAAAACTGAGAACATCAAAAACAATAGGAGAAAACAGAAAGATGCTGAAAGCCTTAAATACACAAAACAAAATGAAATTAAAGCAACAAGCACTATTAACTAGTTACGATATTTCTTAACAAAACCGGAAATCTCCTTAATAAAATAGAATACAAGCTTGTTTTCATTACAATCAAGGTAAAATGCATAACCCACCATTATTTTGGATACTTAAAAAAGAAAGCAAACACAACTTTATTTTATCTTTCCCTAGCCTCTCAGTCTCAGACAAGAGACTGAAAATTGCAAAGATCATCTTCAGGCACACACTAATCTAATTTACAAACTCATAAGTTATAACGCAGCACAACACTCACTTATCCCTTCTACTCAATACCATTCATCTTTCTGAACATACCAATAAATTCGCACACTTTACTGGGAGCAGGCAACACTTTTGCAACACTCTCAACCTCGCCGCACCTTTTCATCCAAGCAGCGAACTTCGGGCACTCATCTTCCAGCTTGAAATTGCCAAAAAGCTCATATCCAGGAAACCAAGACGTTAGTGTTATTATAAATATGTCGGTGAATCCGAAACTGTCTCCACTGAAAAATTCTTTATCACCTAGAGTTCCTTCTAGTGTCTTTACCACTTCGAAGAAGTCCTTCTTTGCTTCTTCTTGTTCTTCTCCTACACTGCGCCATATTTTGCTACCGGCTTCCCATAACTGAAATATCTTTGTCAGTTTAAACAAGTAACGCAATCGGAGCGCTTGTGCTCTCCTAATTAGTTTGATAAAAGAACCATTGGGAGGAAAATGTACGCTTAGAGCACGTTTGTCAACTACTTGTATGTAGCCAAAACTACTTATAAGCCACTTGTTATAATTCTAGTGTCTGACAACTCTTCATAAGAAATTTACAAAATGACAATTAAGCTAAAATAGGAGAAGCAACAATTTGTTGTTTATAACTTACGAACATATCTTATAACTAGTTTCAACAATTATTTTACTTTTTTTAACTTAGAAGTCAAATTACATCCAACCACTTCAATTTATAAATCACCATTTGAAACTACTTAGGTTACTATTCATATCCCTTGCAGTTTCAAGATAAGTTGTTTTCATCTGCAGAGGTTTGATTGTTGATCAGTAACATGATTGCTCATTATTGTTGATTGTATGAAATACTTTTGAATAATATAACAAAAACTATGATGTTTATGAATGGTTTTATCATGTAATAAGATAAAAATTGAAAACTCAATCACGTTAAAATTTTGCCTTAGTTTGATTGCTAGAAATCTTTACCAAACTCTAAATTTATACATCCCGAGTATTTGAAACAACTGTACAATTGAAGGCTCTAAACTGTGGACTAAAAAAAAAAAAAAAAAATTGTAAAAACACTATATAATTTTACCACGACTTTTTTTTCCCTTTTCTTTTGAAATGCAAACATACGCACCTTAAATAATCAAGATTATAGTATTCTGAATTCTATACCAAGGTTAGATTAGTGCATTCAACTGGGATTGTTTTTTCTACTGGAATGTTGACAATCGAATTAACGGAAAATTTTATATTTACAATCGAGAATTTCATAATAGATTAATACAGAATTAATTAATGACAGCAAAATGACATGCTCCCTGTTTCTGCAGAATCCACTATATTAACTGCCAAATGCAATTTTTTTTAATTGTCAACTTAAACCCTTCTCTGCACTGAGATAAACATGAAAACTACTCTACATCATAATCAAAATCAAGAAACTTTGGCTGTTTTAGATCCATTGAATGATCATATATTACGTTGTATTTTACCAGAACTGGTGCATTTTAATTAACAGATTCAACAGTGCTAAAATGCATTACTATTTTCAAAAACACTATATTGTATGATTCGATGGTTCTAAAAACTAACAGAACAATTCTACTCTAATTTTGAAGGTAAACTTCACATGATAGAGGATAATTTCCACTAGTGACATAAAAATCAAAACAAATGTTTTTATTCATTAAGCAACTGACTTTAAATCAAAGAACAAAATATTCTACAATTGTTAGCATATGTAAAAAAAAAAAAAATGATTACCTTTTTATCAACATAATCACACCAAAACCGGGCTTGAGATTTGCCATAAGCACAAGGTGGAAGCAATGCAGGAGTTGGCCATTGCTCCTCAATGTAACCAACAATGACCCCGGACTCGCAAACCGCTTTGCCGTTATGCAACAAAACAGGAACCTTTTTGTAAATAGGGTTCGACTTCAACAACAGTTCACTCTTACCACCCAACAGATCTTCCTCCTGGGATTCGTATTCCACTCCCTTAATGGAGAGTGCTATTTTCACTCTCATTGCGAATGGGCTGACCCAGAAATCCAATATCTTCACTCCTTCGCTAGACATTGTACCTAACTCGAGTTGGTTGATGTGGTTATTTGGTTTTTACTTGTTTATATATACTATATAGGCATGACGGAACAAGAATTGTTGGTGAAAACAAAGTAGAAGTTGCTATTGGCATCGAGTTAAGCATTGGAGTTTATGTCATTGCCTTCGTCATATAGTTAATTCGGTTGGAATAAACAAAGGTTTTATGTCCTTATGATTGTTTGTATTAGCTGCCCTCGGTCGTACTGGTATCGCAACCTGCGCTTAATATTCAGGCTTTTGTTATTAATCGCTTAGCCAAAGTGATTTAGATAAAATCGTCATTGATGATCGCATGGCAAGCGACTAATATTATACAGCTTAATCATGTTGTTAAAAGAAGTGTAATCCCCTCTTGTATTGGTTCATGACTATCGTCTTGGTTTCTTAACAGACGAATCTTTTCTGAAATTACGAACATAAAAACAAGATGGAATTTCCAATCGCTGGGCCACAATTCCTACATTTTAGTACAATTTTACAGTATATTTTGACTAATATCCACCAACTTGGTTAAAATCCCTATTAAGCTTCAAAATAGCCAAAACATTTTTATAAAAAAAAGTATGTAAATTAGGTCTCTAGAACTAAGTCAACTAATAATTATAATAATTGTATAAATTTATCTAATTATTCAATGAATAATTGCAGTCATTTCTGCAATTTTATCAAAAAAAAATGTGGAAATTTTCGCAATTAATCAACGAAAATTTGCGGTATATCTATAATTATTCACAAAAGGAGTTGAGGAAATTTCCACAACATTTTAAAAAATTGCGGAAATTTCCGCAAATATTCTTAAAAAAATTTGTGGAAAAACCCAGAATTTTTTCATAGAAAATTGCATACATTAATTAATTTAATTTTTTGTTATAATTACATAAATATCTGAATTATTCAATGAGTAATTGTATAATTTCATGCAATCATTCAGTATTTAAGTTCTAGGGACTTAATTTACAATTTTTTTTGGAAGAAGCTTTTGTGTTTTAAATTTGATTTTAAGGACTTAAGCCTAATATTCACTATGATATATTCAACTAATCCAACTGTTGACAAGCATTTTAATCGAAGCTGTCACACGTTAAGAATATCGTCACAAAACACAAAGCGATTTGGTTAAAGTCGTGACGCAAACATAAAAAGGGTCGAAAACCCCTTTAGATGACATCTTTTGGTCCTGATAATCAATTATGGTGTTTTGCACTATAGCTAATGTAGCCCCCTAAATTAGCTTTGGGTACAACTTTCTTTTGACCAAAACCGACTTACAGCTCGAAAGTTACGCCTGTTTCCGTTAACGTGTGCAGAAATTTCAGATCCTTTAGGAAAATTTCGTATCCCTTGCCACCGGAATTTTGACTCCCTTCGATATTTCAAATCCCCCCGGTTCGAATCCCTGAAAATTGTATCCCTCATATATTTCGAATCCCCGAAATTCGTATTCCTCAAATATTTCAAATCCCCCACCTCAACATTTCGAATATCACGAATTCCTCCCTTCGTACCCCTCGGGATACGAAAATTCGTATCCCCCTCAAGGGAGTACGAATAATCCTGCTACATAAGGGGATTTGAAATTGCTTTTGAGGGATCCGAATTTGTGGTTCGTGGGTCCCATTCTCACCTACTCCTCTACCTCACCACTTCTATAAAGAGCTCTAAGCGTGACCTTCATTTGGAACTTTTTTCTTGAACTTTTGGACTTCTAGAGCTCCAAAACCTTCATTAATTAATGGTTGTCATCTCCTTCTTCATGGCCATTGGGCGTGGCATGGACAACTAAAACATTCCACAAACATTTTCCATTACTTTTTGGACATCTACAAGCATTGATACACTGCTTTCGGACTGTTTTGGATATTTTTGGAATTCTTGGACATTGAAGCCAACTTTTGGATATAGTTGATTGAGTCAACGCATTTTCTACTCAACGAAGAAGATAAAGGACATTTTAGTTAAAGTTTAGAATTAAGAAAAATACTGCGTTCCGGAAAGTAAAGTACTCTGATGGTAGAGGCCCTCCCCTTTCGGTATATGTGTTTCCCATTGGGAGGTCCTGCGGAAAAATAGCTCAACGGAAGACAAAACCAAAAGCATTGTGAAAATACGTGAATTTCTCTAGTTACGGCATGATTGGAACCCCATAGATTGAAAAAGACTTGATTTATTCCTACTCATATTCAAAAGGCGCCTAGGAGGTCATCTTCTCTATTTTTTCTGAATTGTTTAAAGTAGTAAGTCCCTGTTCCCTCCTCATCAAGCTTTTTTAAGATCCTTTTAAGGCAGTCAGGGTTCACGTATTCATTAATTTTCCTGGTGATGATATACTTGGCCTCGCATTACATCCAACATCCCTCTCCCTGCGGATCAAGCAAATCCATCTTCTTAAGGATATCTCCTTTTATAGGGAGCATCAGAATGGCTTGCTCGGTTGCTTTATCCTGCAATAGGCAGGAACTTATTAAAAGATTGAAAGCCAACTTTTCAATGGATTGTCCCCCAATCGAGGGTGATGGAATTTGAAACGGCTTGAATAAGTCACTTTGGCTTATTGCGGGTGATGGAATGTACAGAGGGCCGGAACCAACAGTGGGCGGAGTAGATGTCCTAGCCCCAGAAGAAAAAACCTCCCCTGCGCATTCCGCACACCCTAAGTTCACGATAATGAAAATAAAGATCCCAAAAAAGTAATAAGAAAGTTTAGAATTAACAAGAATTGTTGTTCTATTGTAACGATTTGTACTCAATTATGGCCCTAACTTAAACAACATTATAATTGAATATTATATGATGAATAATTAGTGTGAAGTGGACGTAGGCGTTGTTGAATCTCTCTACATAGCATTTTGACTATGACAACTATACATAAGCATATATATTATCATCTAACCTTGTTTTGCAGGAAGATATTCGACAAACAGATTCAAGAACACCAAAATTAAGATTGAATATGTTGTAAGGGTCTGTTAGTCCTAGATATTCATGTTAAAGTCTTCCTTAATGATTACACACACATATCACATATATATGTTTTCATATTCAAAAGAGGAAAAGAATATATTTTGCCTAGAAAACAGACATCTGATTTAAATCAGACAGGCGTCTGTTTGCTGAGACAAAAATTAAATTTACCATAATATTCAGATGTCTGAATCTATTACCAAATGCCCTATTTCTTTACTACTTCACTTTTCAAATTAAAATAGACATATGAATAAAATTTTCAAACATCTAATTACGAAAAGTTGCAACCTATTATGAAGAGTCACAACTCTCTAGATCATTTCTCTTGATGGAAACTCTTCATGATTAGTTAAAACTCTTTGTATATTATAAATATGGATTTGATTAACTGGTTAACTCGCCGAATTTCATTTTATCTCTCTCTATATTATTCAAAGCTCTCTAGTTTTTAAAAAGCATACTATTCTCAATATTATCTTCTATAATCTTTCATAAGCTTCATGTTTATCATCAAGGAAAGACTATAGGAAGGGTGTACTATATATTGACATATCAGTGTTATCAAGAACACAAACAAGTCATCAATTATTTTGTATTATAAAAGACCTCTTCAGTGGTTAAGGCAAGAAAATCTCGTTCAGCTGTTCAAGAAATTGTGAACCTATTCCCCCGGGTGAAGTGAGAGTTTTAGTGTTAGTGAAACACCAGATGTGAGTCTGGGACTGGACGTAGGACAGTGGTCCGAACCAGTATAAATCGACTGTGTGACTTACTGCTTACTACTCTAATATATACACTACATCCAATTCTCCATTCTACACAATCCTACTGTCATATAGCCTCTTTCAATTGGTATCAGAGAAAGGCCATCCTACAAATGTAACACCATTATTCGATACTTTGATAAAATGGAGAATAACCAAAGTACTAGCTCAACTACCTTTTCCGAAGGACAATCTACTCAAAGACCACCTTTATTCAATGGGATACACTAAAACTACTGGGCTATAAGAATGAGGATTTATATGCAAGCAAGGGGTTTTAGTGCATGGAATGCTACTCAAAAAGAATTTACGGCACCTACAACAGAATATTCAACTTGGACAACAGTTCAAAAAGAGGAGGAAAATGCAAAAGCAAAAGCTATGAACATGCTATACTGTGCACTAGATAGAAATGAGTTCAATTGTGTTAGCATTTGTACATCAGCATATCAAATATGGGAAACACTCAAGACCATCCATGAAGGAACAAATAAAGTCAAGCAAACTAAAATTTCGATGCTCAAAAACTAGTTCCAGGATGTAATAACCCGGAAATTCTGAGCCAGTTTAAAAATTTTATTTTGGCAATTTTATCGAATTTTGAACATTTAAAATAGATTATTTTAAATAATATCGACGAGAAATTTATTTTGAATAGAATTCGAACGTATATATTATATACGCCGTCGTTAGAATATAAATATTTATATATAATTATAAATAGAATTGAAAATGGCGCGGTAGTTCGATAATTCGATTTCAAACTTCAATTGAATGTACCGGGTGCAAAACAATCCGGATTTTAGTGAAACCAAAAACATTAGGATCTATTTGATAATATCTTTCCAACAAATCCGAAAAATCGAGATTTCATAGCGGGAATCAAAAGATATGTCCAGTTGAAAATTCCGAATAGTCGCTATGGAATTCAGGCCCTTAAAAATAGACATTTTGCAAACGACCTCGGATTTCGACGAAACCACTTTTGTTGGATCCGCAGTGTCAAATTATTACTAGGTTTCAAATTTCATAATTTTTCGAATCAATATGTGAGCGTGGCGAAGTTAAACGCGTTTGACCAGTTTCAGTGAAATTTAATAGACTGGAAAATGGTCATTTTTCAAACGATCTCAGAATTCGACGAAATTTGTTTTGTTAGGACCGTATCGTCAATGCGAAGCTAGAAATAATTTTTCTGGAATTTTTAGAGTCCGTATGTGGGCCAGGTAAATTAAAATGTACGTTTAAATTGAATATATAATGATTTATATTTTAATTTAAATAAAAACTGATTCAAACAGTCGAATTGGCTCACGAAACATATCCCATTGCGTTCAGAATGGGGGTAATTAGCTAGGGGCGACACTCGTTGGGTTTGATTTGGAGTACGGGAATGAAACAAGCGAAATGAAAATAAAATAACTAAAATAAAATATATATATAAATACCCTGTTTCCCCTGGTCAAACCCTAGAATTCAAAACCAACGGTCAAACCAAATACCCGCCGTCGTTCACAAATAGGAGACGGAAATTGCTCAGATATTTGAGCTCAAAAATCTACAAATCGATACAATGAAATTCCAAACTCCGTGAAGCAAATCAAAGCCTTTCCTCTACTCTTCAAATCCATACTGGTATCAACTTCGGATGTCGCGTATATCTAGAGATCCACGCCTCCAAAGTGACGTCGTCTCGCGCCGGAATCCGCCCTCCCTAGCAGCTCGAATTCGACGTCGAGCACACCGGCAGGAAGCTCTTGCGAAGGCTGAGGTCGCGACGCCACCAGATCTACGCCAAGCCTCTCGAAATTTGTGCAAAACCGAAACCCTAGTTGCGAGCAAAAGGGGATTCGACGTCAGTCAGTTTAACAGAGGGATTAGGGTAAGTTTTTTTTTCTTTATTTATTCTACTAGATTAATTGAATTAGTAAATAGCAGTAAGTGAAATTCTACAAATATAAATTTGAATTGTTTTAAAAATATAAATTTGAATTGTTTTAAAAATATAAATTTGAATTGTTAAAAATATAAATTTGAAGAGTTTTAAAATATAGAATCCACACTGCTTTGAAAATAAAATTAGAACTGCTTTGTGTAAAAATATAATTTTTATATTTTTAAAGAATTAAAATTATGATTTTTATATTTTTAAAGTATTAAAAAATATAATCTTTACTATATAGAAGATGTAAAAATATGATTTTTGTTTATGTAGAGGAGTAAAAATATAATTTTTACATGATAGGAATATTAAAAATAGCATCTTTATATGAGTAGAGAAATAAAAATTCGATTTTTATATATTGAATAACATAGTAAAAATTCGATTTTTATATATTGAATAGCGAAGTAAAAATTCGATTTTTACATATGTAGTGGCTACAGCAACGAAGATGACAAGAATGCGATAACGATGAGGATTTCTATCAAAGAAGAGTCAAGATGATTGGATAGCTATATATGAGAATTTCTCACCTTTCAATTTCTTTTCTAGTTATATATATATACTAGGATGCAGACGGTGTTTAGTAGCACCCGACACAATCGTCCACAGACCATGGACTTGTTTGTTTGGTTGCATAAATTAGTTTGATGATTTGATTTGAATTTGATTGTTTGGTGAATTGAAATTGATTTGATTGATGTGTGAATGGCGTGGGCCTTCACTAGACCGGGGATAAGGCTAGGCCTCGTCCCGTTTCTAGTATCGTGCCGTTATGCCGCCGAAATTTTCTAAAATATGTTAGAAAAATAAAAATATCATTTTATTTAAAGAATGAACTGAATAGAAATTCATATGTTAAAATAAAATATTTTATCGTTAAAAATATAATTTTTTAAACGTGAATGTGAATAAATAAATATTCATTTACAAACCGGACGGTTTGTTTATGTACACCTATTTGAAGGACATTGATTGGGTCGATAAATTTTACACTTCGCCCAACTGCACAAATAAAATCTGTGTTTGATTGTTTGAAACCCCACACGGGTGCTGGGATGAAAATTGAAGTTCACTCATCCTGATTGATTAAATATGTCGATCGATTGATTGACAGGCTGTTATAAGCATTGAATATCTATATTTGATGCTTATACAGTGTAGTGCACTTTGGTTGATGGTTGATTATTTTTCAATGCTATTATATACATGTGTTGTATGAAAATCCATATAATTTTATATGGTAATTGATTGGGCCTCATTCCAATTTAGAAGATAAAGAATATATAATATAAATGTTCATGTGTTGACTGTACTCATCCGTTGAGATTAGTCATGTGTTGAACGAAATATTTTTATAATAAAATTTACATCTTTATCAATATAATATAAATGTTCATGTGTTGACTGTACTCATCCGTTGAGATTAGTCATGTGTTGAACGAAATATTTTTATAATAAAATTTACATCTTTATCAATATAATATAAATGTTCATGTGTTGACTGTACTCATCCGTTGAGATTAGTCATGTGTTGAACGAAATATTTTTATAATAAAATTTACATCTTTATCAATATAATATAAATGTTCATGTGTTGACTGTACTCATCCATTGAGATTAGTCATGTGTTGAACGAAATATTTTTATAATAAAATTTACATCTTTATCATATATAGAATTAGAAATTGACTGGAAAATAGATAAGATGAGTGGTCTCCTGGATATTAATCTGATGTTGGTTTCGGCCTTCGGGGTTAATATTCAGGGAATCGTTCTCTTACTAATTTACGGTTGGAGTCTGATTTAATATCAAACGATAGATACCTTAATTTTCATAAAATATATTAAATAACAAAATAGTCACACGTGGACGGTACTCATTCGTTGAGATTAGTCGTGTGTTGACAAAGAGATAGAGTCGTATATTGAAATAGAAATATTTTGAAATAGAAATATTTGAGATAGAAATATTTGAAATAGAATATTTGAAAATAGAAATATATGAAGCCGTGTTGATTAGATTGACGCCATTTTGAAGTGAACGATATTTATATCGATTTTATTCATTTTAAAATGATATTGAAAAGTGATTTCGAAATCGAATATTTTGAAATGAAATTTGAATCAAATTGAATAGAAAATGAATTCGAATTAAATATATAAGGAATTGAATTCGAATTGAATATAAAACGAATTTGATTTCAATTGAATATATAATGAATTTGATTCAAATAGAAAACGGAAATGAATTGAATAGAAAACCAGTTTGAATTGAATCGAATAGAAAACCAATTTGAATGGAATCAAATAGAAAACCAATTTGAATTGAATCGAATAGAAAACCAATTTGAATTGAATCGAATAGAAAACGACTTTGAAATTGGATTGAATTGAAAATGAATTCAAATTGAATTGAAAGCGAATTGAAATGAATTGAAATGAATTCAAATTGAATTGAAATGAATTCAAATTGAATTGAAATTTGAATTGAATAGAAATGAATTTTAAAACGAATTTATAAGAAGAAAATTAATTTTGATTTGAATTGAAATAGCAGCTGAGATTGTTTTTGAAAAAAATTTAAAAACTATTTATAAAATTCGTTTTAAATAGAAATCGACGAAATATATATTATATATATAATATAATGGCCTGAATAGAACGCGCTGCGCTGCGGCAGTTCGTGAATTTCGACCATTTATTTCAAACGGACACTACGGGAGATCCGACCGTCGGATTCTCCTAAAACCGGAACCGTTGGGTTCGTATCGAAAAGAGCTTTCTAATGAATATTAGAAATTCAAAATCTAACGGTTGGATTTGGAGATACGTCCAAATCAAATTTGGAAAAAGGTCGCTGTAAGTGCAGTTCGATGGCCGTTATTGGAAATCGACTGTACGGGCCTTGATAAAATTATTAAAAATAGTAATAATTTGTGTAAAATCATAAGAAATGATTTGGGAAAAATTGGGGTGAGAAACTCCATATTTGAAAAGATAAAAGTGGATTTTTATCGTAATGAACTAGTTTTGAACTAAATTTAAAACCCAATTATTTTTAAATAAATAAATTAGATTTAAAAAGGGGTTTTAAATAATCGGAATTTCTAATATATTTGATTGGATTTGAAATGGGTTTATCGTGAACGGTGTTTTAAATAACACTAGTTCTTTAACCCGATAATAAATAGAATGTGATTTGGGTTTGTCGTGAACTGTGTTTTAAATAACACCTAGTTCTTTAACCCAGAAAAAGGAATTTTAACGAATCTGCAATTAGGTTGAAATGTGAATCTATAATCTAAATTATCAAATTTAGAAATGAGCGAGAATGGAGTATCGCCAGTTTTGCTCCAAAGCGATAGTTAAATCTTTAATTAGATTTGAACGTGAAATGGTAATTAATTTTACCGATAACACCATAGTATTAGATATGGAGTATTACCAGTTTTGCTTCATGGGATGAATAGGTTGGGATTGGGAAATAAAATAAATAATTACTTCGTTGTGGTTCGCTAATCTCGACTAGTTTGGAAAACCATAATTTGGTTTGAAACGACATCCAAAGGAAGATTAAAGGATAAATTTTAAAGAATTTATCTTGGATAAAATTAATGGGAAATTTTCCCTGAGAATATGAATTGGAATGAGGCGTATGTTGTGTTTGTGTAACATTTGTTTTAATATACGCGGGTTGTTCGGAAAGGCCGGGTTTATACCCATTCTGAATAACCGACTCGACGATAAGTCGAAGATGAAGACGGTGGTCGAAGACCGGAAGTCTTCACATCGTTTGGATTATTACTGACGATCCTGATTGGACTGTACACCCAAGAGGATGGAAATAGTTGGTGGTCGTCCAGACGTACTTGGAGATGGATGGATATGCGAGGAAAGTGCCTCCGGTTTCGTTCAGACCCAGAACGGACTTGTAAATGGATTGTGTGTCTGACATTGGATTTTATTCTGTGTTGATTGATTTCTATTAAATATACATCTGTTTGGCGGCGGAGAATTTATTCTTCTGCTTAACGCCCTTCTCTGAGACGTACGAGCTCATAGGTTGTATATCGATGGACATCAGTCGCATGGCATGAATTGCCTGTGTGGCACGCTAAGATGCAATGATCAAGGCTTCTGTTGAAAAGCAAAGTCTTGTGGTTGATGATCAAAGCACGCCTACGTGGCTGCTTTGTGTATAACGTGAATTCGCGAGCCTCACACCTCGGTATGAGTTAAAAACGGGATACGGACTGCAGGGAGAGCACAACGTTTCTTTCTAGCTTTGGTGGTGTCAGTGACTTACCAGCCCTGACATTTATATACTTTTCACCTATGTGGTTGTTGGAATGCGAGGCGCCTCGATTATAGGTCTGTAAGGACCGGGAAACGTGTGTTCAGGAATTGCCAATCCTCTAACGTAAGTGAGGACCGGCCCTGAAGCATCCAGGGGTTTCCCAGAGTGCGTAGCCCTGGGACATTTGCTAGAGTGTCTCGAACGCGGAGAGGAGCTTGCCCCTTGCCTCGACTCATGACGGAAATCCAATTTCCAATACGTGTGATTCGGTTTTAATTGTAGAACTAGTATGGCGACATAGTAGATGGTAGCAATGCCGCCTATGATTGATATTTATGATTGAAATTGTTTTGACACTATACACTTATTATAGTATCAAATGATTTATTTTAAACGTACCAAGCATGTTTGGCTATTATAAGGGAAAACCCTATCCTCCGGCTTGCGTTGCATTGTGTGATGGGACCTGGGTCTTTTAATAGCTTCATTTTTCGAAAAAGCATTGCGTTGTTTATTCTATGCACCGGTATTCTTGGGAGGAAACCCGTTCCGTGTTATACGGCGTGGTCCCTTGAATTACTCTCTTTTAAAGTAAAGTTTTAAATAACTGTTTTAGTTCTCACACCAGTCACATGACTGACCTGGAGTTTATTGTTTTAACCTAAACTCTGGGTGCCCCTATTTTCTGCACGGGCAGCTAGTAGTTTTGGTTTTGCAGATTTATATTCACAGGATCCTGGTTTACAGCTGGAATGATATCCGGAAAGCTCTGTATCCGTATATCACCTTCAGTTGTGCTTTGTATTATTTTCCACTGCTATGTAATTTATTGTAATCTCTGATATTTATCAAATGTAATTTATTCTTTTATACTCTGTATATTCTTGTAATCTGATGGAATTGTTGTAATAGCAATGAAATGTTCTTCCGTCTTCGTTCTGATTTGTCCTGTTCTCAAACGACCAGGGGTTTCGAACGGTTTTGATCGGTTTAACGACTAATTCGGATCGAGCGAAATTCCTTGCCGTGACACAAGACTTCAAGATGAAACAAAATGAAACTATCAATGAAATGTACTCAAGATTTCAAGACATTTTACATGCATTGATAGGACTAGGAGAAAAATATAGTGACTTTGACATAGTTTCAAAAGTACTAAATTCTCTAACTGACGACTGGGAAAGAAAAGTACTAGCCGTTGAAGAATCAAATGACTTATCAGCTATGAAACCAGAAGAGTAATAGGAAATCTTATGTCTTATGAAGTAAATCTTCAACTAAAAAGGGAATTAGCTCAAGAAAAGAAAAATGTGGCCTTTCATATTGATAAAGAGGAATCTAAATCAGAAGACGAAGACCTAGCCTTTATTGCCAAAAAAATTAAGAAATTTCTAAAATATAGAAAAGGAAATTTCAAAAAGAACACTTCAAACAAACCTTCATCCTCAAAATTGGAATGTTTTAATTATCATAAGAAGGGTTATATGGTAAAAGACTGTCTAGAAATGAAAGAAAATCAGAAAAACTTCAACAAAAGCAAGAAAAATAAATTCAAGAAGAAGGCTTTTTATGTTACATGGGACGACTCAGACTCAGATTCATCAGATAGTGACAGTGATAGTGAAAGCAAAAATGAACAAGCAAATGTGTGTTTCATGGCTCAAGAATATAAAGTAAGTGAATTATCTTATGAAGAATTAATAGATGTTAACGCAGAACTTTTAAATATTATAAACACTCTAAAGAAAAATCTTAAGGAAACTCGTGAAAATCAGAATAAAGATGAATTTGAAAGAGACATGTTAAAAGATGGAAAAATAATTCTGGAAGAAGAACTTGAAAAGTTCAAGACACTCTTACAAATTCAGATAGTCAACTTTCTCTTTTGAGTCAAGAAATCGAAACTCAAAAGACAAAGAATGATGAAATTAGTTCTGAGAATCACATGTTGAAAACTAAAATAAAAGAACTAGAGTTAGAAAATAAAAGTATTCAAACTAAGTTAGAAAGCATCACTAAAAATGTTTCTAACTTTAATAAGGGTAGAGAAAATTTATCAAGAATTATAGAGAGTTCTCAACCATCTTCAAATAAACATGTATTAGGATTTAAAAAAGAATCAAAAATTCCTCCAATAAATATTGCTAAATGAAAGAGGAAAATTGATTCAAAAATTAAAGACAAATCAAAATCCATAAATAAAATTAAAATATGGATTCCAAAAACTAATAACAGTTTGATTAGAAACAAACACGTTAACTCACTTATGGAATCTGTGCATAATAATAAAAATTATTTATATATAAGGGATACTAAACCCACTTGGGTTTGGCTTCCTAAGACCTAACTTTTAGGACCTATCAAAAAGTTGGTACCAATGTGCTTATTAATATTTTTTGCAGGTCCCACTCAAAAAGAGAAAATGGATATTAGACAGTGGTTGCTCAAAACACATGACCGGAGACAAAGATATGCTAATCAATATTTCATACTTTGATGGTGGCTTAGTTACCTTCGGAGATAACTCAAAAGGATTTATCATTGGCAAAGGAGATGTGTTCAACTATGGTATTTCAAATCTACCTCTTGTTACTAATGTTTCTTTAGTTAAAAATTTAAAACATAATTTACTTAGTATTAGTTAATTATGTGACAAAGGTTTTAAAATAACATTTTCTGAAAAAAAAATGTAGTATTTTTGACAAAGAACAAAATATTGTTTTTGAAGGAAATAGAGATAGAAATATTTATGTTCTAAATATGAAAGTAAATAATAATAAAGAAATGTGTTTGATTGCCAATAACAACGATTCTTGGTTATGGCACAAGCGTTTTTGTCACATAAATTTTAAAACTATACAAAGACTTTCGAAACATGAGTTAGTAAAAGGTCTACCTAAACTAAATTTTAAAGTAAACAATCTATGTGAAGATTGTCAGATAGGTAAGCTAACCAAATCTTCTTTTAAACCGAAAAAGTTTATTTCAACTTTACAACCGTTAGAACTATTACATATGGACTTATTTGGTCCTACTCAAGTTCAGTCATTAAATCACAATCGTTATGTATTTGTAATGATTGATGATTTCTCAAGATATACATGGACTACTTTTATGAAAAATAAAAGTGATACTTTTGGGCATTTCAAAGAGTTCATAAAAAAGATTCAAAATTCTAAAGATTTAAAAGTTAAAAACATTCAAAGTGATAACGGTGGAGAATTCGAGAATGAATCTTTTGAACATTTTTGTGAAAAGAAAGGAATAAATCATAATTTCTCTTTTCCTAGAACTCCACAACAAAATGGAGTTATAGAAAGAAAGAATAGAACTCTACAAGAATGTGCAAAAACTCTACTTAATGGAAGTACTTTACCTAAACAATTTTGGGCACAAGCTGTAGCGACTGCTTGTTACATATTAAATCGAATTTCTATTCGGCCTTTAACTAAAAATACTCCCTATGAACTTTTTAATGAAAGGAAACCAAATATTTCATATTTTAAAGTTTTTGGTTCTAAATATTTCGTTCTTAATACTAAAGATCAACTTGGAAAATTTGACGCAAAAGCTGATCACGGAATTTTTGTTGGATATTCAGAACGTAGTAAAATATATCGTATATTCAACAAACGTACTAATGTTATAGAAGAATATTTACACGTATCTTTTGATGAAAATTTTAATAAAAATATAAAGAACAAAGACGATGATGAAATCATTGAAAATATGAGTCTTGAAAATACGGAAAATATTCCCATTGAACATATCAGATCACCTCCCAGAATTTTAAGAGATCATCCTACACAAAATATTATTGATGAAATTGACACGCACGTTCGAAAAAAAAGTCAATTAAATCAAATGGGTCATGTAGCTTTTCTTTCAACTATTGAACCCAAAAATCCGAAAGAAGCCACTATATATGATTACTGGATTATTGCTATGCAAGAAGAGCTAAACCAATTCGAACGCAATGATGTCTGCGAGCTAGTACCTCCACCAAACGATCAATCGGTTATTGGTACAAAATGGGTATATAAAAACAAGGTGGATGAACTTGGAAATATCACAAGAAATAAAGCCAGATTGGTTTCTCAAGGGTACAATCAAGAAGAAGGTATCGATTAGGAAGAAACTTTCGCACCCATAGCAAGACTAGAAGCTATATGCATTTTGTTAACATACGCAAGTTTTCATAACTTCAAATTTTATCAAATGGACGTTAAAAGCGCCTTCTTAAATGGTTTTATTAAAGAAAATATTTTTGTAGAACGACCACCGCTATTCATACAAGAAAAATATCTAGATTACGTCTATAAACTTAAAAAGGCATTATATGGTTTAAAACAAGCACCTAGTTGTAACGACACGGATTTCGCCCGGACCTAATCGATCGCTAAACCGACCAAGACCGTTCGAATCCCGCATACGCTAACTTTGGGTATACAACACATCAGAACAAATAACAGAAGACTTCAATAAACATCATAATAATGTTACATCAGAGTACAGAATATCAGAGTATATCGAAAATAATACACAGCGGAAGATAAATTTACATAAATGTAATACGATGCACAGCGGAAATATAAACTACACAGCGGAAGACTGTAAATGCCTGGACACAGCTTAAAGCTTCAATCCAGAATCCTGCTCAAAACATCTGCAAAATAAAACTACTCGACTGCCCGTGTGGAAAATAGGGGCACCCGAGTTCGCAAGGGAAAAGCAAACTACAGGTCAGTCATGGGACTGGTGTGAGAACTCAAAAACAGTTGTTAAACTTGTTTAAAAATAAGGCAAATCACGGGACCACGCCACTTTCGCGGAACGGGTTTACCCCCATGAAAGCCAGTGTATAAGCAACAATCAATATAGATATATGGATCTACTATGCATCACACAACATGCAATATCCCAATCTACCCACTTAGATTAATCACAACACTTAGATTTTCCAAATCCAATTCAATTTACAGAAATTATTCCTTTGGATTTTATTCCCGATTTCTTATTTCAAATCATTTGAAATACATATCTAACTTTCTATATCAAAGTAGATTTCACTTCGGGATCTCAAATCAAATCATTTGGAAATGTGAATTCCAAAACATAACAATGCATACAAACAAGTATGCAACCAAATATCGTGCTCCCCATCGACAAGGCAAAGGGTACGCACCTCGCAACTCGATATATATATATGTGCACCTACCCCACATAGGAGTAGGCTACACCGACGATGCACCTCCCACTCATGGAGAGCATACACCGCCCTCTCACCCATACTTTTAGTCTCAGGGTTACCCGAATCTTTAGCCACATACTAAATCATTTCATATCCCGAAGTAGGGAAAATCATTTCACAACATAATAATCACAAGTACTTTCAAAATATAGTACTTCACATCTGTAATTCACGCATATGATCAGTCACTATTAATCACATAACCTTTGAGCTCGTACGTCTCAAAGAAGGGTGTTAAGCAAGAGAATAAATTCTCCGCCACCAAACAGATACATCATTAATAGCAACTGATCGAATACGCGATGAACCACAATGTAACATATAATACATTTCTAAATCATTTTAGAAATCATCGGGTTTTGGGCCTCGAAATCCTTTCTGTTTTATAAAACATTTTTATAAAACATTCCCTGTCCAAAATCGGGAATACATTTCTTTTCACTTAAGAAAAATATCATTTCACAATCATTCGTTAAATTTGAAATGAACACAACATCGCTAAACACCTTATCGTCAAATCGTGAAGTGTTTCACAAGGCGTTAGCACACAGATATTTTCAACCCAACCCAATGCTAAATGTAAAAGCATATTCTGCTCATAAACTGGTCGAGCACAATCCAAACCATCAATCAATCAAATTTGACATTAAATATAAGGTTTTAAATAGAGAGAGTATTGACTTATATTTAACATCAAAACCTGAAACCAACAGATATCATATCGGGAATAACGATATCGATATCTTCCAAATTCCCATCACAATATCTGTAATCACGGAATCCAATATCGAAAATATCCATTGATAATTTCAATTCAAATCTAATCCAATTTATTTATTTATAACCATTGGATTATTTTTCTAGTTAATAACTAGTTCATTTCGATAAAAATCTATTTTTATTTTTTCAAATATGGAGTTTTTCATCCCAATTCTTCCCAAATCATTTCTTATGATTTTACACAAATTATTACTATTTTTAATAATTTTATCAAGGCCTGTACGGTCGATTTCCATCAATGGCCATCGAACTGCACTTACTGCGACCTTTTTCGAATTTGATTTGGACGTATCTCCAAATCCAACCGTTAGATTTCAAATTTCTAATATTCCTTAGAAAGCTCTTTTCGATACGAACCCAACGGTTCTGATTTCAGGAGAATCTGACGGTCGGATCTCCCGTAATGTCCGTTCGAAGTCAATGGTCGAAATTCGCGAACTGCCGCAGCGCGGCGCGTTCTATTCAGGCCATTTATTATATATATAATATATATAATATATATTTCGTCGATTCCTATTTAAAACGAATTATATAAATAGTTTTGAATTCGTTTCAAAAACATTTTCAACTTCCTTTTCAATTCAAATCACAATTGAATTCTTCTTTATAGATTCGTTTTAAAATTCATTTCTATTCAATTCAAATTTCAATTCAATTTGAATTCGTTTTCAATTCAATTCATTTCGAATTCGTTTTCTATTCAATTCAATTCGAATTCGTTTTCTATTCATTTCAATTCGAATTCGTTTTCTATTCAATTCAATTCGAATATTTCATATGCATCGTTTTCATTTCATATATATATATATATATATATATATATATATATCGTTTTCAATTCGAATATTTCATATACATTGTTTTCAATTCGAATATTTTCACTTTCAATATATCTGATATTTTCACTTTCAATTTATTCGATATTTTCACTTCGCTATATATATAAATTTCACTTTTCATATATTCGATATTTTCACTTCGCTATATATATAAATTTCACTTTTCATATATTCGATATTTTCACTTTGCTATATATATAAATTTCACTTTTCATATATTCGATATTTTCACTTCGCTATATATATAAATCTCACTCTTCATATATATGTTATTTCACTTCGCTATATATATAAATTTCACTTTTCATATATATGTTATTTCACTTCGCTATCAATCAATTTTCACAACAATTTCAACCAATAAATATCGTCCATGGTTTGTGGACGAGGGGCGTATATATATATATATATATATGTATAGATATTTATATATAGCAATTCACTTCCACTTTCAACACATATATAAAATTATAAAAAGAAATTGAAGAGTGAGAAATCCTCACCAACAGCTATCCAACTACACGATTCTTCCTTTATAGAAATCTTCGCCTTTTGTCGCTTTCGCCCGTATTCTCTACACATGTAAAAATCGAATTTTTTTCTATGTTATTCAATATATAAAAATCTGATTTTTACTTCGCTATTCAATATATAAAAAATCTGATTTTTACTTCGACTTTCGATATATAAAAACATGATTTTTACTTCGACTTTCAACGTATAAAAATATGATTTTTACTTCGACTTTCGATATATAAAAACATGATTTTTACTTCGACTTTCAACATATAAAAATATGATTTTTACTTTTGCTTTCAACATATAAAAATATGATTTTTACTTTTGCTTTCAACATATAAAAATATGATTTTTACTTTTGCTTTCAACATATAAAAATATGATTTTTACTTTTGCTTTCAACATATAAAAATATGATTTTTACTTTTGCTTTCAACATATAAAAAATATGATTTTTACTTTTGCTTTCAACATATAAAAATATGATTTTTACTTCTCTTGAAAGTTCAAACCTTTCTTCCCATTTTAAAGCTTTTACCTTTAAAACTAAATCAGTTTTCATTTTTTTATAAAATTCAGTTTTAAACTTTTTTTTTTTTTTTAAATCGGTTTTTAACTTTTTAAAAACAACAGTTTTTACTTATGTAAAATAAAATCAGGTTAATCATCTTTTAAAAATCAGTTTAATCCTTTAAAAATCAGTGAGGTTTATATTTTTAAAAATCAAGGCTATTTTAATTATACTTAACTAAGGTAATTAAAACATTAATTACCTTCAAGCATCCTCTGCATCACGCCAGAAGACAAACCCTATCGATCCAAATTAGGGTTGACCAAAACTTCAACTCCGAAGCATTATGCTGAAATCGAGTAGCACCACGTCGAGGAGCATCAGGAGGCGCGCCTGACGAGGGGACCCACGTCCAGCTCGGTGGCGGCTTCAAGGTGGTACGGCGGCCGGAAGTCTCGGGGTTTGGAGCTTTGATTCGACGGTGGGGGGTGCGCTACGTCTTCGCGAGGGGTACGAGGCTTCAAGGGTTTCGTCGGCGTCGAGGATAAGAGGGGCGGCGGCTTGATTTCTAGGGTTTCTTTTTTTTTATTTTTTTTTCTGTATAAATGAACTTCGGGGGGGGGGGGGGGGGGGCCAGGAAGAAGAATAAAGGGAGGGAGGGAAATTTTTTTTTTATATATTATTTAATTATTATTTTTGCAAATAGGTTGACTGTTACACTCGACCTCGAAACGAGGCCCACCGCCTGTCGCCCATAGCGTTTCACCCCCATTCCGAACACAATGGGATATGTATCGTAAGCTGGTTTGATCGTTACAATCAGTTTCCTTTTGAATTTTCATTTAAATCACTATATTGAATTTTAAACGTACATTTCAAATTACCGGGGCCACATACTAACTAGAAAAATTCCAGAAAAATATTTTCTAGCTTCGTATTGACGATACGGTCCTAACAAAACTAGTTTCGTCGAATTCTGAGACCGTTTGAAAAATGGCCAATTTCCAGTCGATTAAATTCAACAGAAACTGGTCAAACGCGTTTTCCTTTGCCACGCTCACATATTGATTCGAAAAATTATGAAATTTGAAACCTAGCAATAACCTGACACTGCGGATCTAACAAAAGTGGTTTCGTCGAAATCCGAGGTCGTTTGCAAAATGTCCATTTTTAAGGGCCTGAATTCCATAGCGACTATTCAGAATTTTCAACTGGACATATCTTTTGATTCCCGATATGAAATCTTGATTTTTCGGATTCGTTGGAAAGATATTCACTATTAGATTCCATTATTTTTGGTTTCACTAAAATCCGGATTGTTTTGCACCCGGTACATTCAATTGAAGTTTGAAATCGAACTATCGAACTACCGCGCCATTTTCAATTCTATTTATAATTATATATAAATATTTATATTCTAACGACGACGCGTATAATATATACGTTCGAATTATATTCAAAAATAAATTTCTCGTCGATATTATTTAAAATAATTCATATTAAATAATCAGAATTCGCTAAAATTGCCAAAATAAAAATTTCAAACTGGCTCGCATTTTACGGGTTGTTACAATCTCCCCCACTCAAAACTTTTCGTCCCCGAAAAGGAACAAAGTAGAAAGTGGTTTGATTAATCAACACTACGTTCGATCTGGCTTCAATTCTCCAACTCTTTAGTTTCTGAGAATTTTCAAAATTTCAAAAATTTGGCTAACACCCTAAATTTTTGAAAAATTTCGCCATAACCTCCCCTGCACCGGGAGCATCGGGGAATTTCAAATAGCTTCCCCGGTCCTTCAGATCTCAAAAAGAAAAAGAAAAAGCCAAGCGGCTAGCCAATAGGCTCACAAAATCATCATCACCCAAACAAAACAGTAAATTATGTAGTAAACATGTACCTATTTGTCGGGCAAACAAATTTTATTCTCTGCTCTAGCCTCCTTGCTATGACCTGTTCAATGTGAGTATATGTATGCAAGCAAATGCGACCAATTTTCAATACCGTTCAATATTTGGTTCTATTAGGCATAATGGTTCAAAATTAGCAAACAAATAAACAAACAACACAAACATCAATCAATTAATTGATTATATTTTCAAATATATAATTTTATATATTTATAAATCATATTTTCTAAAATCAGATTATATATATAATCACAAATACGTTATTTATAAACAAATAACTCTCGACTCATTCTGGGGCATTTCTAACCCCATCTCTAACGAGTCACTCATTCTAGAATGCTACTGATTCTATCTCTAATGAGGATTCTTTTATAGGACATTACTAATCCTACCTCTGATGAGTCTTTTGTTCAGTTCTAATGAGTTGTACCCCAAAGATTTGAGTTTAACCAAAGCTCTGATACCACGTTGTAACGACACGGATTTCGCCCGGACCTAATCGATCGCTAAACCGACCAAGACCGTTCGAATCCCGCATACGCTAACTTTGGGTATACAACACATCAGAACAAATAACAGAAGACTTCAATAAACATCATAATAATGTTACATCAGAGTACAGAATATCAGAGTATATCGAAAATAATACACAGCGGAAGATAAATTTACATAAATGTAATACGATGCACAGCGGAAATATAAACTACACAGCGGAAGACTGTAAATGCCTGGACACAGCTTAAAGCTTCAATCCAGAATCCTGCTCAAAACATCTGCAAAATAAAACTACTCGACTGCCCGTGTGGAAAATAGGGGCACCCGAGTTCGCAAGGGAAAAGCAAACTACAGGTCAGTCATGGGACTGGTGTGAGAACTCAAAAACAGTTGTTAAACTTGTTTAAAAATAAGGCAAATCACGGGACCACGCCACTTTCGCGGAACGGGTTTACCCCCATGAAAGCCAGTGTATAAGCAACAATCAATATAGATATATGGATCTACTATGCATCACACAACATGCAATATCCCAATCTACCCACTTAGATTAATCACAACACTTAGATTTTCCAAATCCAATTCAATTTACAGAAATTATTCCTTTGGATTTTATTCCCGATTTCTTATTTCAAATCATTTGAAATACATATCTAACTTTCTATATCAAAGTAGATTTCACTTCGGGATCTCAAATCAAATCATTTGGAAATGTGAATTCCAAAACATAACAATGCATACAAACAAGTATGCAACCAAATATCGTGCTCCCCATCGACAAGGCAAAGGGTACGCACCTCGCAACTCGATATATATATGTGCACCTACCCCACATAGGAGTAGGCTACACCGACGATGCACCTCCCACTCATGGAGAGCATACACCGCCCTCTCACCCATACTTTTAGTCTCAGGGTTACCCGAATCTTTAGCCACATACTAAATCATTTCATATCCCGAAGTAGGGAAAATCATTTCACAACATAATAATCACAAGTACTTTCAAAATATAGTACTTCACATCTGTAATTCACGCATATGATCAGTCACTATTAATCACATAACCTTTGAGCTCGTACGTCTCAAAGAAGGGTGTTAAGCAAGAGAATAAATTCTCCGCCACCAAACAGATACATCATTAATAGCAACTGATCGAATACGCGATGAACCACAATGTAACATATAATACATTTCTAAATCATTTTAGAAATCATCGGGTTTTGGGCCTCGAAATCCTTTCTGTTTTATAAAACATTTTTATAAAACATTCCCTGTCCAAAATCGGGAATACATTTCTTTTCACTTAAGAAAAATATCATTTCACAATCATTCGTTAAATTTGAAATGAACACAACATCGCTAAACACCTTATCGTCAAATCGTGAAGTGTTTCACAAGGCGTTAGCACACAGATATTTTCAACCCAACCCAATGCTAAATGTAAAA
This sequence comes from Allium sativum, assembly GCA_030737875.1. NCBI lineage: Eukaryota > Viridiplantae > Streptophyta > Magnoliopsida > Asparagales > Amaryllidaceae > Allium > Allium sativum. Next base: position 467,690,252 of record CM060913.1, on the reverse strand, counting down.
GCATATTCTGCTCATAAACTGGTCGAGCACAATCCAAACCATCAATCAATCAAATTTGACATTAAATATAAGGTTTTAAATAGAGAGAGTATTGACTTATATTTAACATCAAATCCTGAAACCAACAGATATCATATCGGGAATAACGATATCGATATCTTCCAAATTCCCATCACAATATCTGTAATCACGGAATCCAATATCGAAAATATCCATTGATAATTTCAATTCAAATCTAATCCAATTTATTTATTTATAACCATTGGATTATTTTTCTAGTTAATAACTAGTTCATTTCGATAAAAATCTATTTTTATCTTTTCAAATATGGAGTTTTTCATCCCAATTCTTCCCAAATCATTTCTTATGATTTTACACAAATTATTACTATTTTTAATAATTTTATCAAGGCCTGTACGGTCGATTTCCATCAATGGCCATCGAACTGCACTTACAGCGACCTTTTTCGAATTTGATTTGGACGTATCTCCAAATCCAACCGTTAGATTTCAAATTTCTAATATTCCTTAGAAAGCTCTTTTCGATACGAACCCAACGGTTCTGATTTCAGGAGAATCTGACGGTCGGATCTCCCGTAATGTCCGTTCGAAGTCAATGGTCGAAATTCGCGAACTGCCGCAGCGCGGCGCGTTCTATTCAGGCCATTTATTATATATATAATATATATTTCGTCGATTCCTATTTAAAACGAATTATATAAATAGTTTTGAATTCGTTTCAAAAAAAATTTCAACTTCCTTTTCAATTCAAATCACAATTGAATTCTTCTTTATAGATTCGTTTTAAAATTCATTTCTATTCAATTCAAATTTCAATTCAATTTGAATTCGTTTTCAATTCAATTCATTTCGAATTCGTTTTCTATTCAATTCAATTCGAATTCGTTTTCTAGTCAATTCAATTCGAATTCGTTTTCTATTCATTTCAATTCGAATTCGTTTTCTATTCAATTCAATTCGAATATTTCATATGCATCGTTTTCATTTCATATATATATATATATATATATATCGTTTTCAATTCGAATATTTCATATACATTGTTTTCAATTCGAATATTTTCACTTTCAATATATCCGATATTTTCACTTTCAATTTATTCGATATTTTCACTTCGCTATATATATAAATTTCACTTTTCATATATTCGATATTTTCACTTCGCTATATATATAAATTTCACTTTTCATATATTCGATATTTTCACTTCGCTATATATATAAATTTCACTTTTCATATATTCGATATTTTCACTTCGCTATATATATAAATCTCACTCTTCATATATATGTTATTTCACTTCGCTATATATATAAATTTCACTTTTCATATATATGTTATTTCACTTCGCTATCAATCAATTTTCACAACAATTTCAACCAATAAATATCGTCCATGGTTTGTGGACGAGGGGCGTATATATATATATATATGTATAGATATTTATATATAGCAATTCACTTCCACTTTCAACACATATATAAAATTATAAAAAGAAATTGAAGAGTGAGAAATCCTCACCAACAGCTATCCAACTACACGATTCTTCCTTTATAGAAATCTTCGCCTTTTGTCGCTTTCGCCCGTATTCTCTACACATGTAAAAATCGAATTTTTTTCTATGTTATTCAATATATAAAAATCTGATTTTTACTTCGCTATTCAATATATAAAAAATCTGATTTTTACTTCGACTTTCGATATATAAAAACATGATTTTTACTTCGACTTTCAACGTATAAAAATATGATTTTTACTTCGACTTTCGATATATAAAAACATGATTTTTACTTCGACTTTCAACATATAAAAATATGATTTTTACTTTTGCTTTCAACATATAAAAATATGATTTTTACTTTTGCTTTCAACATATAAAAATATGATTTTTACTTTTGCTTTCAACATATAAAAATATGATTTTTACTTTTGCTTTCAACATATAAAAATATGATTTTTACTTTTGCTTTCAACATATAAAAAATATGATTTTTACTTTTGCTTTCAACATATAAAAATATGATTTTTACTTCTCTTGAAAGTTCAAACCTTTCTTCCCATTTTAAAGCTTTTACCTTTAAAACTAAATCAGTTTTCATTTTTTTATAAAATTCAGTTTTAAACTTTTTTTTTTTTTTAAATCGGTTTTTAACTTTTTAAAAACAACAGTTTTTACTTATGTAAAATAAAATCAGGTTAATCATCTTTTAAAAATCAGTTTAATCCTTTAAAAATCAGTGAGGTTTATATTTTTAAAAATCAAGGCTATTTTAATTATACTTAACTAAGGTAATTAAAACATTAATTACCTTCAAGCATCCTCTGCATCACGCCAGAAGACAAACCCTATCGATCCAAATTAGGGTTGACCAAAACTTCAACTCCGAAGCATTATGCTGAAATCGAGTAGCACCACGTCGAGGAGCATCAGGAGGCGCGCCTGACGAGGGGACCCACGTCCAGCTCAGTGGCGGCTTCAAGGTGGTACGGCGGCCGGAAGTCTCGGGGTTTGGAGCTTTGATTCGACGGTGGGGGGTGCGCTACGTCTTCGCGAGGGGTACGAGGCTTCAAGGGTTTCGTCGGCGTCGAGGATAAGAGGGGCGGCGGCTTGATTTCTAGGGTTTCTTTTTTTTTTATTTTTTTTCTGTATAAATGAACTTCGGGGGGGGGGGCCAGGAAGAAGAATAAAGGGAGGGAGGGAATTTTTTTTTTTATATTATTTAATTATTATTTTTGCAAATAGGTTGACTGTTACACTCGACCTCGAAACGAGGCCCACCGCCTGTCGCCCATAGCGTTTCACCCCCATTCCGAACACAATGGGATATGTATCGTAAGCTGGTTTGATCGTTACAATCAGTTTCCTTTTGAATTTTCATTTAAATCACTATATTGAATTTTAAACGTACATTTCAAATTACCGGGGCCACATACTAACTAGAAAAATTCCAGAAAAATATTTTCTAGCTTCGTATTGACGATACGGTCCTAACAAAACTAGTTTCGTCGAATTCTGAGACCGTTTGAAAAATGGCCAATTTCCAGTCGATTAAATTCAACAGAAACTGGTCAAACGCGTTTTCCTTTGCCACGCTCACATATTGATTCGAAAAATTATGAAATTTGAAACCTAGCAATAACCTGACACTGCGGATCTAACAAAAGTGGTTTCGTTGAAATCCGAGGTCGTTTGCAAAATGTCCATTTTTAAGGGCCTGAATTCCATAGCGACTATTCAGAATTTTCAACTGGACATATCTTTTGATTCCCGATATGAAATCTTGATTTTTCGGATTCGTTGGAAAGATATTCACTATTAGATTCCATTATTTTTGGTTTCACTAAAATCCGGATTGTTTTGCACCCGGTACATTCAATTGAAGTTTGAAATCGAACTATCGAACTACCGCGCCATTTTCAATTCTATTTATAATTATATATAAATATTTATATTCTAACGACGACGCGTATAATATATACGTTCGAATTATATTCAAAAATAAATTTCTCATCGATATTATTTAAAATAATTCATATTAAATAATCAGAATTCGCTAAAATTGCCAAAATAAAAATTTCAAACTGGCTCGCATTTTACGGGTTGTTACACTAGTGCTTGGTATGAATGACTTAAAAGTTATTTAATAAATTCTGGTTTTTGAGTAGGAAAAGCAGATCAAACTTTATTTATTAAAAATACAAATGAAGATATTTTAATTATACAAATTTATGTAGATGACATAATTTTCGGTTCAACCAATGAAACTTTATGTAAATAATTTTCTACAATAATGACGAATGAATTTGAAATGTCTCATATAGGAGAATTATTATATTTTCTAGGATTACAAATTAAAAAAGTTTCAAATGGTATTTTTATTTATCAAGAAAAATATTGTAATAATTTAATTAAACGTTTTGGTCAAGACAACACTTCGGGAAAGCCAACTCGAACGAGTACTTCTATTCATCTTGAAAAAGATGAAAAAGGAAAAAGTATTGATCAAAAATTATATAGAAGTATGATCGGTTCGTTACTTTATTAAACTGCAAGTCGCCCTAACATTATGATGGGTGTATGCTTGTGTGCACGATTTCAATCAAATCCCAAAGAATCACATCTAAGAGCAGTAAAACGGATTTTAAGGTATCTCTTTAGTCTTTTTTATCCGAAAGGATGTCCATCCGAATTAGTATCCTACAGTGATGCTGATTTTGGTGGATCCCAGACGGATAGAAAAAAGTACAAATGGTACGTGCAATTTCATTGGAAAATCACTTGTATCTTGGTTTAGTAAGAAACAAAATTGTGTGACACTCTCTACATGTGAAGCAGAATACATATCTGCTATTTTAGCATGTGCACAAGTAATTTACATGCGACAGACACTCAAAGATTTTTGAGTAAATTTAACTAAATCAACAATATACTGTGATAATACTAGTGTTGTAAATTTATCCAAAAATCCAATAAATAGCTCTAGAACTAAACATATAGATATCCGACATCATTTCTTACAGGACAATATAGAAAATATATTATTAATTTAGAATATGTTTCAACCGAAAACCAGATTGCAGATATCTTCACTAAACCGTTATTAGAAAATTCTTTTATTAAATTACGATGAGAATTAGGGATTGTATCAGTAAAAGATATATAAATAAGCATAATTTGTTTAATAACACAAGTACGTTTTTGTGGTCTTAACCTACTACCTATATTTAGTCTTTTTCCTTAAAAAACTCACAATACTCAAGTTCTTCTCTGGCTACAGACTTCTAAAATTTTTAACCACATATTCCTTAGTTGTTCTTCTTATATATAAACCTATGGTTTACTTTACTACAAACTTACAAACACAAATTTCAACATTAAAGAAGCTCAACTAGATACACTATGTCATCCAATAATTCAAATTCTTCGATCAATATTACGTTCACATCGGATAGTTCTTCCGATTCTCCTCAATTTCCAACACCTACTACTAGATGTGAACCACAATACCGTTGGGGAAATTATCACACTAGATATACTTCCGAAGCGAAGAAGGCTAAAAGAGATCTCTTCTCATCACTAGATACAAAACGGAAAATAGACGACCTTCATCACTATCAGACAGAACAAATAGCTCTACAGCAAGAATTATATTTCGAACAAAAGGTTACCGCTACTCGCTTAAGCCTTATCGAAAAAATGATCTACAAATTTTGTGGTTTAAAAGCAGAAGATGTTACTTCACCATTACCAATTCCGCCAAATCCTATTGATCCGTCTTCCTCTCATCGTACCGAGAATGACCCAGTAAACCCTACCTTAAAATACTATACCTTCTCTCCCCAACGACCGCCTTATAGTCCAAATTCTTGGGAGAAGAATTAAAAAGCCAATGAAGGAACGAGTTCATTAACACAAAAAAGACTCCACCTTCTAAAAATTAATGTTTCATTTACTATATTTTATATAAGTTTATAGTTAACTTGTTATTTAAACCATTATATGAAATAAAAATTGATTGTGCAAAAATTTCATTAAACAGACGTCTGAGCAAAAACAAACAGATGTCTGAATAAACATGGGGAATAAATTTAAACCTCAAAACAAACGTATGCACAAATTAAACCAGACATCTGAAATGGTAATAAAATGAACTTAAAACTTGTGGGTTAAATATTTCTTCTAGACAGACATCTGACAAAAATTTCCAGATGTCTGTTTCACTAAGAAGAATTATTCTACCTCCAGATTCAGACGTCTAAACCAAAAATAACAGACGTCTGAAACAACCCTATTTTGAACTAATTCTTCTTGGGTTCCAAATTGATGTAAAACAAACATCTATTTTCTTTAACTCAGATGTCTGAATCGAAAATGAAGTGTTTTTTAAAAGGCATATGACTCCTCCCAAACATCACAACCATTCATCTCTTTATCTTTTCACTTTTACCTCTTCATCTTTTTACCAACCATAAAGACCCTAGTCCCTAAATTCAAAAAAAATACCACAAAACTTCATCTTTTCAAAAATAAATCATGACAAGTCGAGGAAAAAGAACAAGAGAAGAAGAATCACTCCCTCCTTCCGAAGAATTAATCCAAAAGTAACTATGGGATGATACCGCCAAGGCAAACTATAAAGCAATAAAGGAATCCAAATTCTTCGAAGGCACTTTCGTAAAATTTGATTTTTTTCAAATTATCGCATTCAACAATATGCTAGACACTTTCACTTCGAATCACTAGTCGATTATGCCAAAAATGATGTCAAAATTTATCATCTCCTAGTGAAATTGTTTCTAGCAAACTTAAATCTTGACCACACTAAACCACAAGTCAAAAAGGATACCGTCTGATCTTGAGTTTGTGGAAAACGAGTCCTTCTTTCAATGCAATGACTAGGCCAAAGTTTACAATGTGCTTGGCAATGTCTAGATATAGACACGATAGAAGTAGATATGACTATAAGGGATGAGACTTCACACAAATTTCTCTCGGATAATCTCATTAATATGCAAGAGCTTACTTCCACTCATCTTCGACCACAAACTCGTTTACTTAATCGCATATTAGTCCGAACCATTCAACCACGTACAAGGAGCTATGAAAAGTTTACAAAAGATATTTTCAAGCTCTCTACGCCCTTTACTCTAACAAGCAAATTAATTAGGCAAAAATTATCAAGGACGAATGGACTGATATCACGTACAAGCGCAAATATAAGACTTTACACTATGGTGCATATATTACTCGGATCCTTACTGCGTATGAAATAAATATACCTAACATTCCCTCCTTACGCATTAAATAAATTGGTCCGAAAACTTTGAAACTTATGGATATTCCTCTAAATCCCGCTAATCTAGAGTGTATGTCTCTCGAAACTTGGACTGAACATGTAGCCTCCGACCCAGAAGCAATCATACTTGAGCCTTCTCACCGTCGTCGTGTTAGGAAAGAAGAAGTAGATGACAATATTCAAATTATTTCTCCCGAAACTTCTTCCAAACAAGCCTTAGTAATGTTATCCCAAAACCAAACGAAACTGCACAAAGAATTAAGGCATTATCAAAAACAAACAAAGAAGTTTGACTCTATCAAAGGATTCTTGAACAAAATTTGGAAAAAAGTTTCTTGCACTGGCATTTCTTCCAGCCAAGCTCAAACACCAGCTCCTTTTCAATGGTCTTCAAGTTTGGCTGAACAAGTTCCTGATTCCGAACAAGGCTTTCCAAAAGATGGTGGGACAACTATGGAGGCATCTACTTCGGAGGGATGGTAAGCATGGTTGACGGTATGCTAGTCTACGCATTTTGCCTGAAAACTCTTTAATTATCTAAATGGTGTGTAATATATTTTGGTATTTCTCTTTATGTTTTGCACAAAACTCTCGTATGTGCTGTAATATGTTACATCTGATGGTATGCTTATTTGTGTACCTTGTCTGTTTCTGTTGTATGTTTGTGTGTGTTGCATATGTGCTTAAGTTTTTTAATAAGTATCCCTTTTTGTCGAATGACAAAGGGGGAGAAACGAGTGACATTATATGCATATTGATAGGGGGAGCTTATATAGTTGTCATTAGTCAAAAAGGGGGAGAATGTTAAATCTTGCTACATAGCGTTTTGACTATGACAGCTACACATAAGCATATATATTATCATCTAACCTTGTTTTGCAGGAAGATATTCGACATACAGATTCAAGAACACCAAAATGAAGATTCAATATGTTGTAAGGGTCTGTTAGTCCTAGATATTCATGTTAAAGTCTTCCTTGATGATTACACACACACACACACACACACATATCACATATATATGTTTTCATATCCAAAAGAGGCAAAGAATATATTTTGCCCAGAAAACAGATGTCTTGTTTAAATCAGACAGACATCTGTTTGCTAAGACAAAATTTAAATTTGCCATAATATTCAGATGTCTGTTCTAAATTTTTTAGACGTTTGAATCTGCTATGAAATACCCTATTTCTTTGCTACTTCACTTTTCAAATTAAAACAGACATCTGAATAAAAAAATTAGACATCTGATTACGAAAAGTTGCAACCTATTATGAAGAGTCACAACTCTCTAGATCATTTCTCTTGATGGAAACTCTTCATGATTAGTTACAACTCTTTGTATATCATAAATATGGATTTGATTAACTAATTAACTCACCGAATTTCATTCTATCTCTCTCTGTATTATTCAAAGCTCTCTAGTTTTTAAGAAGCATACTATTCTCAATATTATCTTATATAATCTTTCACAAGCTTCACGTTTATCATCAATGAAAGACTATAGGAAGGGTGTATTATATATTGACATATCAGTGTTATCAAGAACACAAACAAGCCATCAATTATTCTATATTGTAAAAGACCTCTTCAGTGGTTGAGGCAAGAAAATCCCGTTCAGCTGTTCGGGTAATTGTGAACCTATTCCTCCGAGTGAAGTGAGGGATTTAGTGTTAGTGAAATGCCAGAAGTGAGTCTAGGACTAGATGTAGGACAGTGGTCAGAACCAGTATAAATCGACTGTGTGATTTACTGCTTACTAATCTAATATATACACTACATCCTATTCTCCATTCTACACGATACTACTGTCATATGCCTCTTTCGGGCGTTAGTGCCGAACCACTATAAAAAGTTGTCTTTCACCGCATTACTTTGCTTACTTTTGGATTACTATGTTGCTCATACACACTCACACTTTGGGTGTTGGCGTGGGACAATTTTCCACGTCAACATTTTGGCGCGCCAGGAAGGGGACGCATAACTTTGGCCTCTGCTTCAGATTTGATTCTTGGATTTCATCTTTGACTTCAATTTTCAACTTTAACTTTACTTGCTTTTCACCATGGTTAAGCACAAGAAGCTTGACGTTATCCCCGAATCTCGAGGTACAGAAGGTGGAGGAAGTCGAGAACTTTCTTCGATTGGACCTCCATCGAACTATGTCATTCGAGAAGATGTCGATGGAATGATTAAGAACTTAGCTACGGATTTGAATGCTTGACTCAAGCGACAGGAGGACGCTTTCAATACCTTTCTTCCTCGGATTGAGGACATGGTAAGAAGTACTTCAAGCCCGATTGGCCAGGCGGGCATTATGGGAACTAGCACCAATGTTCCTCCCCCCGCGACTCGGGAATTGGGGGCAATCCCGCAAACTAACCAGTAGGCCGACGCTGCTCCTCGGAACGGTGTCGGTTCCGCTACACCCGGGGGCACCCTTAATCCCGATGTCGTTGTTTCCCGTAATGCTTTGGTCGGACAAGTCGCGGGCTCCGCTATTGGTAATGTTGTTCAGGCGTCAATGCACGCAACTTTGGATAGTAGTTCTCCCATGGTTCCAGGAGTCAGGACAGTGCCCGATGTAGCCTCTTAAGTTGGAATTCAACTAGATATTCTTCTCGCCAATCAACTGATCCCTCATATGGAATTAAACACTGGTGGCATTAGTGTCGCTTTGGATAGTCTCAACCAGTTGCTCGATTTTGGTAATGGATCTCAGATCGCGGATGTCATCCGTCGATTCACTCTAAGCAGTGCCTCTTCTTCCGACTTGGATTGTATAACCCACAGTCCGCTCTTCATGGATATCAGGAACTCGCATAACCCATTGGATTTCAAGTTGTCAGTATTGGAGCCCTATGACGGTAGCAAGGGTCCGACCGCTCACCTCATGAGATATATTCGCCATATGGATGTCCTCAATACTTTGGAAGATGCTATGGCAAAGTTCTTTTCGCTTTACTTAACATATATAGCTGCAATGTGGTTCAGGAAGCTAGAGGTGAACTCCATTACTTCTCGGAACAGTTCAGAGTTAACATTGCTCGTTCAAAATGTGTGATGACTCTCAGTGGCATTAGGCAAAAGTCCGACGAGACTTTGAGAAAATTCTTGAAATGGTTCAATGATGGGGTCACTTCAGTTGATAGACTTGATCCTTTCATGGCTTTGGCTGCAGTATCTGTTGTTCTGCACAAATCTGACTTCTAGACTTCTCTACATCGAAACCCACCTCAGAGAATTTTATTTTGATGCTGAAAGGTTCCTTCGGGAAGAAGATGCGAAGAATAACAAAAAAAGGCCATCATTGTTAATGCAATTAAGGACGAGAAACCGTCCAAGTTTGAAATGGCTAAAAATTCTGCTGTAACTAAACAATCTCCTTTGAGTAATAATCATCCCTCGAGAAACGATCATAATATGGCTTAGAATCCTAGGTCCCCGACTTACATGGAACTTACTCACACCTTAGAAGAGAGATTTGTAACACCCCATAATTCTTACAACACTTTAATGATAAATGCAATAATACTTAATTAAATATTGGAAATTAATTAAAATAGACTACACCATTGCGTTCGTCCCGGAATTCTGCTTAAGATAGACACCGAGTTTGCGTAAAACGGACATCGTATAAAGAAGTTATTAAGCCTAGAAGTTTGTTTACGCACAAGAGAATTATATATATATATACACACACACACAAAAAAAAAAGAAAAATCAGAATCCAAAATAAATCAAAAATCAGAAGCGGGAAGTAAAGGGGGGTAATCGGCCCATTAGCGGTTGACCTCGTCCTAGGGGTGTCGATCCATGGGTCGTCCCCCACACATGGGTGTCGACACCCATGTCGACTCCCCCAGATCTAGGCAGAATTCATTTTCTGATTGTGGACTCGTTTCTTGACTAGATTCATTGACCCCAGGCTATAAATAAGACCTTAGTTCCATTGTTTTATTCATCTAAATCAATGGCGACAATGAGGTGCTGCCCTAACTCAGAGTAAAATAGCTTATTCTTCTTCAATAACAAGTCATAAATATTCAGAGATCTGTGCTACAACACATACAATCAAATCTCTGTTCTTTAGATCCAATCATAGTGATTCTATGTGATTTTTAGATATAAACGCCTAAAATGTAATCTTGACATGCCTATAAGTTTGGTTCTAAGCCTGCGCCAGGTAGTAATCTGAATATCAGATCTGTCATTATTATACCTAATTCATTGCCAAGATCTCAGTATGCCTGTTTATGATATCCTTATTTTGTTAGTTTGTCTAATCACATCACCTTATGCCTATTATGTTAATTTTCCTAATTAAGTCATCTTATGCTTGCTTATTTACTATACCTATTCTTGTTCTCTTCTCTCCCTCTTTCCCTTTTGGTTTTTCTAGCCAGACTATCTTCGAGCCTAAGCATATCGCTGAAATACGCGAACGCACGAAATTAGGAACATTAGGAATTATAACTTTGGGACATAATTCATATTGAAACATGATTGGGAATTTGAGCATAATTTGTATCTTTAGCGAAAACTTGGGGATTTGGAGGCATAATCTATACCTTGGTCTAAAACCATAATCTGGGGCATAACTTGTATCATAGATCGGACAAGGATTTGGGGCATAATAAACATGATAATTTATTAGTAATGAAATTGGCTAGATTTATAGTAATTAGAAATGGTATCCGCGTTTAGACACAAGGTTAGATTACACTTGTGGTAGAAGTATGCCCGGGACCTCCCGATAAATACAACGACCATAAGTGGTGAATCTAATGTGAGGGGTCTAAGTGCATATACGTACACTTGACGGTGCTAAGACACGAGATTAAGTCCGATTTATGGAAGAAGTCTGCCCGGACCCAACTGGCATATCCAGCATCCATAAGTGGCAATGTTAATGTCGGAGGTCTAGCGCAGTAGTTACCATTAATGAAAGAATGGTGATAAACTTGTAATACTAAACTTGTTTGAATCCATAAGGATTACATGAACTTGTTAACCTTAGTAGGGGTTAAGTAAACTTGCTTGAATCAGTGGGAGGGTTAAGTAAATCTTATGGAGGTGGGTAATATTTATATATAAGCCCACAAACTAATCTTGTGGGGTTGTTCAATCTTGTTAAACTGGTAGGCATAACCTGTTGAAATCCTAGTTGTGGGGATGCAAGCCTTGGGGGAAACTTGCATCGTCTGGTGTGGGACCCAATTCATGCAGTAGCCCATTTTGGTATCAAACAGGGAACCCCGAACTAGGTCAGGGTCTGGGCATGTTTACTGAGCTGATTATAAGAGGTCACTTGAGGGACGGTGTGGGCGGCGCATTCCAACGGGGTCATGTGCGTGTATGGGTCCGGTCTAGGGAGGTTAAGACGCCGTGAAACCTGCAAATATGGTTTGTGCACATCTGTAAACAAAGGGTTGCCACTTTAGGAAGTGATATATCCTACTGTGGGGCCAGCACAGGGTATCTACGAGTTAGGGAGCCGATCGATTGGGGGTAGTAATTAGTGTACATCTAGTCTTGCTTGTTTAGGAGCCCATTCTTGTCGATGGGGGTTAACACCTATCAGTTATATTGGACTACCTATTATTGTATAGGGTAATACCTCTCACTAGAAGTACACCTAAGTCTACTATCTTGTCCTAGGATCATCTTGTTCTTGTTATACTAGTATTCGTGCAAAGAGAAAAGTATTAGAGAAGCGCAATGCATGTTCTGTTCTGTTTATCCTATTTACCTTGCTATACCTGCCTTATGACACTGTTATCTCTCTCTCTCTCCAACTTATATGCCTGTCATGATGCTTTTACTTATTTATATGCTAAAAGAAACTAGACTCGCCAGACTTTATGTATAACCCATTTGTTTCCTCTTCTTTCTCTTCCGTCCCCCTCCGGTTCTCAAGGTAGGAATACTCAAGATTGATCAGAATTCTTCTTTCCCGCTTGGAGCTTCTTAGATGTATTGCTCGATTTCGCAATTGCTCTACTATGGCTATATTCTGGGGATTATGCTCATTTTATATCATTGTACTTTGATGATGATTTTTGTACAAGGCAGATGTTTTATGTTTCAAGTATTCCAGACTTATTATGCTATTGGTTTGAATCACGAAGCTTTTCTTTTTAATAAAGTTTTAATTCTGCTGTTATTTTATATTCGTCTTGTAATGTTTCTGTTATTGTTTACCTATAACGCTTCACGAAACTTAGTGCATTCTGATAAAGAGTGACATTAACGGACGTGGGGCATCACATTTGGTATCAGAGCTGAAGGTTACCGGATCGGATAAAAGATTTTGAATTTTGTTTTCAAAAGGGTTTTAAAGTAAAGCATTTTCGAAAGAAAAGTCTGTTTTGAAAAACATATTCCTTAAAGCTGTATGAAATATCCTTCGATTCTCTGTTTGAATCCCATTTTTCTTTTCTTTTCAGCATGTCTAGGGAATCTAATATTCGTGAGGTCGTTACGATACTTGGTTAGTTCCATTGGTAGCTTGAGGCTACGACGCTTGCCTGAGGCCAAGAAGATGCCCCTCCCCCAGCTGCAGCAATCATTCCTCCTCCGCATACTGATAATTTCTCTAAGATATGTAAAGATTTCTGTGCTATGAGCGGAAAGCCATTCCGAGGGACTGAGACTTTTGTAGAAGCAAGGAATTGGCTTAAAGTGACAAAGGATTTGTTTGGAATTTTCGAAGTCGATAACCGTAGGAAAATTCAGTTGGTCGTTTGGCAGTTGAAAGACGAGGCTTCATTCTGGTGGGAAGTGACACAAGCAGACGTCAAGTGGAGACTTGGGATGATTTCCGACAGAGATTCAAAATGAAGTTTCTTTCTCAAGTCAAGCAAAGCATGCAAATGGAAAGGTTTTTGGCACTTAATCAAGGAGCCATGTCTATGAAAGAGTATGTTAATAACTTTAACCAATTGGCGAGGTTTGGTTTGGAGCTAGTGAATACCCTGCACAATAAAGCTTTGAGGTTTGCTAGAGGATTGAATGAACCCCTTCATGGGTTGGCTATGTCTCATATTCCAATGGGGGCAACTTTTGAGAAACTCGTTGATATGACGTTAATGCATGAGGAAGATAAGGGTGAAAAGAAAGAGGCTAAGGTTAAGGAAACACAAAACAAGAAAGTGTGGCCCAAGAAAGAACAATAGCAACAAAAGAAGGCGGTAAGAACGACAAAGCTCGAGATAAGAGGAAATGCCATCATTGCGGATGGAGGTTCATGTGATCAAAGATTGCAAGAAAAGAAAGAACACTTGTTTCTATTGTGGAGAGGTTGGACATCTTGTTAAGGATTTCCCGAAGAGGCAAGGATAGGGTCAAAGGGCACAATCTTCTGGAGGGCAGGTGCAGGCTCTCGTGGCCAGTGCGCTAGATAGAAGTAGGAAAATTTCCGTTGAAGGTTTGATTTCTCTTTCCAATCATCCAGTTTGAACTCTTTTTGATCCTGGTGCTTTGCATTCTTTTATATCTGATTCTATGGTTGAGTCTCTGCACCTTAGTACTAGTATGATTTTGGATCCCGTTGTTGTCTCAAACCCCATTGGTTATACGGCTCACTTCTCTATGATTTGTCGGGGTTTGAGAATATTTGTGTTAGGCATTGAGTTTGAGTGCAAAGCATACGTGCTTGGTTCATAGGCTATGGTTTGATTCCAGGGATGGATTGGCTAGCCATGTATGGTGCCATTCTGGGTTGCGAGAGGAGGGTCGTTAGACTTTTGACTTGTCATGAGAGGACCCTCGAGATTTCTTGTGACCCTAAAGGGTCTGTCATGCTTAGTTTTCTAGAGTCGCTTGGTGCATCTATCGATGATCTACGATCTGTACTAGTAGTCTGTGAGTGTCCTGTTGTTTTTGAGGAGATTAAAGGCTTTCCTCCGAGGCACGAGATTGATTTCCGTATATACTTGGTGGACAATGCAAAGCCTGTTGCATTGCCTGTGCGTTAGATGGCTCCAAGAGAATGGAAGGAGCTCAGGAAGCAAGTATGGGAGCTACTTGAGAAAGGGTTTATTAGGCGAAACATATCTGAATGGGGTGCTCCAGTAGTCCTCGCAACTAAGGTGGTTTCGCTTTGCTTGTGTGTGGATTATAGAGAGTTGAATAAACTCACTAAGAAGAATAGGCACCAAATTTCAAGGATAAATGATCTGTTTGACCAGCTTGTTGGTGCATTTGTTTTCTCTCAGTTAGACTTGGCCACGTTGCTTCATCATTTGAGGGTAGCCAAGTACAGTTTAGACAAGACGACTTTTAGAACTCCAGATGGTTTCTTCGAGTGGCTCGTCATGCCTTTTGGTTTGACGAATGCACCTGCCTATTTTGTTGATCTAATGAGTGGGGTGTTTTGGGAGTTTCTAAATAAGTTCGTTTTGGTCTTTATTGATGACATCTTGATTTTCTCGAAGAGCGAGGAAGAGCATGCCCAACATTTAAAGGAGGTTTTGAAAACTCTCCATGCGCACCAATTTAAGGAAAAATTCTCCAAATGTCATTTTTGGAGAAAAGAAGTGAGATTTTAGGGCATGTGGTCTTTAAAATGGGATAGCAGTAGATCCCATGAAGGTAGTTGGAGTTCAAGATTGGAAGATCCCAAAGAATGCAATGAAGGTGAAAAGTTTACTTGGTTTAGCAGGCTATTATAGGAAGTTCATTAAGGACTTCGCAAAGATATCAGCCCCACTCACCAGACTGAGAAAGAAGAGTCTAACATTTTCTTGGGATACAGATTGTGACAATGTTTTTCAGCGATTGAAGAGGGCTCTGGAAACAGCCTCAGTCTTGACCTTTGCCTGGCGGGAACAAAGTGTTCACAGTATAGACAAATGCATGCGGTACATGGCTTGGTGCGGTTCTGATGCAAGAGGGAAGGGTAGTATGTTATGGGGGTAGACAACTAAGAGTTAATGAGAAGAACTACCCTACCCATGACATAGAGTAAGCCACCATAGTATTCACGCTTAAGACTTGGCTCCATTATTTACTTGGAGAAAAGTTCGAGTTGTACAACGATCTTAAATCTCGCAAAAATTGTTCTCACGGAAGGGTCTTAATTTAAGGCAACAAAGATGGATGGAGTTCCTCGCGTCCTATGATTTCGAGATTGCTTATACCCCTGGCAAGGGTAATGTGGTGGCAGACTCATTGAGTAGGCAGAGGATGACTTTGAGTTCTCTTTTTGTGGAGAGAAAAAGCTTGGGGTTTATATCGACTTTTGATTTTAGACCCTCCACCGAGTTTACACCTGGTTTATTGGCATCATTAGAGGTGTGACCTACTATATTGGATCAGATAGGGACTTTGCAGCGAGAGGACCCACAGCTAGCAGATATCTTGGATAGACTCAGTAAAAGGGAGACTTCTAGTTACCTTAGTGGATATTCCACAGATGATAGAGGCTGGTTGCGACGAGATGGAAGGCTTTGTGTTCCCCGAGTAGGGATTTTGTTAAAGACAATCCTTGAGGAAGCCCATTATTCCAAGATGACTATTCATCCAGGCGGTGACAAGATGTATAGAGATATGAAGAAGGTTTTCTTTTGGGCTGGGATGAAGAAAGATGTGGCGGAGTTTGTTTCTCGATGTTTGATTTGCCAGCAATTCAAAGCTGAGCAAAAGAAACTCGGCGGTTTACTTCATCCTTTGGAAGTCCCACAATGGAAGTGGGATTTCAATGATGGTTTGCCTAGATCAAGGAAAGGCAACACTAGTATTTGAGTTATAGTGGACATACTTACTAAGAGCGCTCACTCCATCCCTGTTATGAGTAAGAGGACAGCAGCATGGTTGGCAGCAGTTTATCTTTGTGAGATAGTCCGTCCGCATGGAGGACCTTCTAGTATTGTAAGTGACTATGACCCCATTTTCACCAATGAGTTTTGGAGGAGCTTGCAAGAGGCATTAGGTACACAGTTGTGTTTGAGCACCACTTATCACCCACAGACCGATGTACAGACGGAAAGGGTGAATAGAGTTCTTAAGGATCTTTTAAGGTTGTGTATCCTAGACTTTGGAGGGACTTGGGAAGAGAATCTTCCTTTAGTAGAGTTCGCCTACAACAACAATTACCAGGCTAGTATTGGCATGGCACCCTTCGAAACATTGTACGGACGACCTTGTAAATCACCAACTTGTTGTTGGGAGTCCACAGAAAGACTTTTACTTGGACCGAAGATGGTTAGGGAAACTTCAGAAAATATTGATCTTATCCGTAGGTGCATGAAGATAGCTCAGAATAGCCAGAAGTCCTATGCATATAGGAGAAGGACTGACATTGAGTTTGAGGTGGGAGACATGATTTTCATCAAGGTATCACCATTGAGGAATGTAGTTCGTTTTGGACCTATAGGGAAATTGGCACCAAGGTTTGTAGGGCCATTTCCCATTACAGAAATGATTGGCCAAATGGCCTATAGAGTAAAGCTACCAAAGAGACTGACCGGCGTTCATGATGTTTTCCATGTTTCTCATTTACGGAAGAGCTTGCATGATACCGTAGAAGTAGTTGAGCCGAATATGCTTGAAGAAGTAGAAGTGGAACGGTAGGCGACAGTGAGACGAGTTCCTACCTGTATTCTTGGATCAGAGGTTAAGAAGCTACATAACCGAGAGGTCAAGTTGATGAAAGTTCAGTGAGGAGATAACCAAGAGGATGCAACTTACAAGACTGAAGACAAGATTCGCGCTTCATACCCTTTTCTTTTCAAGGGTATGTCCTTAACTTCTTTTTCCAAAGCTTTTATTCATGCTTGCTTCTATCATTTAAGTATATCCTATTGATCGAATCTTCAACCTTTAGGTAGGAATTTCATGGATGTAAAGATGTGTCTGAGACATGTTATGTTTGACGGATGCAAATGGATGCAAGTGTTTGCTAGTGGTTGCTCGTGGATGCAGATACACACACATTAGGCACTAGATCGGCTCAATCACTTTCATACTACATATGGATGTGTGTGCATTTTTCTTCTTTTATGGATGGAAATAGGCGTATCATCATATGAATGATTGCATTTGGATGAATGATTGTGCACACATGACTTGCATTTAAAACATAAAGTGTATCGAACATATGACTTGAGATTTGAGGCATAAAGTATATTGGACATATGACTTGGGGTTTGGGGCGTAAATTGAACTGTAAACTTGTAAGGCATAGTACATGTTGTGGTTTAAGACCTAAAGTTGGGACATATTATATATGATATTTTATGACTTGGAAGAAGGAGATTATTGTGTATAGTGATATATGGTTTTGGCATGAAAACCTATAGTAAGATAGGGATAACTATTAAATGTGAACATGCCTAAATTGGGATTTTGGGTAATTGGCATAAACTATAATTAAAGGCTATAATTTGGCATAGTTTATACTGTGAATCATGATTGGGGGTTTTTGGAGAATATTCCGTACGGTGCAATATGACTAAACCTTAGGGCATGTGTTATATTGTGATTTTTGGGGCATGACTATTATTGCAAATTTGGGAAAATTGGGTCTACCCTATTTGGAGTAATAACTTGAAATTTGAATTTGTAGGGCATAACCTGCAATCAGCTTTTTTGGGGTATAACTTGAGAATTGGAACATGACTAGTTTTGTGAATTTGGGATGATTAGCATATAAAATCTAGACTTGGACATGTATGGTAAATATGCTAAAAGATAAACATGCCGAACCCGAGGTTAGATTGAGTTGCGGTGTAAAACTGCCCGGAACCACCCGACATATCCAGTAACCACAACAACACCTATCTAATGTGAGAGGTTAATGCATCATGCCCAAGAAAAACCCGACGTTAGATTGAGTTGTGGTGTAAAACTGCCCTGAACCGCCCGGCACATCTAGTAACCGCAATAACATAGATCTAATGTGAGAGGTTGGTGCATTAATAAATCAATTAATGCTAATGAACAAGTCACGTTAAGAATGGTAGGGTTAAGTTACTAAGGCAACACTTAACCGTTATAACATGTTAATTAGACAAGAAGATGGGGTTAAGTAAATTTAGAACACTTAACCGTTATAACATGTCAATTAGACAATAAGGTGGGTTTAAGCAAAATTTAGAACACTTAACTGTTATAACATGTTAATTAAACAAGTGAGCAGGGTTAAATTAACTAGAACAACATGATGAATGAGAAGGGTTAAGTTAGTAAGAAACACTTAACCAATATGACATGATGAATGAGTAAGATTAAGTTAATAAGAAACAGTTAACAAATATGACATGATGAATGGGTAGGGTTAAGTTAAAACAAGAGAGAAATGATTAACCAATATAACAGGATGCGTGGAAGGGTTAAGATAACACAAGAAGGCAACACTTAACCAATGTAACATAACAAGTGAGTGGGTTAAGTTAACTTGAATTGATTGATGACACTTAACCAATACAGCATGATGAACGCGTTGGGTTAAGTTAATAAGAAACACTTAACCAATTTAACTTGATGAACGAATGGAGTTAAGTTAATGGGAAATACTTAACCAATATAACATAATGAATGAACGGGGTTAAGTTAATAGGAAACACTTAACCAATCCAACATGACGAGTGAGAAGGGTTAATAAGAAACACTTAACCAACATGACATGATGAGCGGGTGGGTTAAGTTAACATGAATGGACAACACTTAACCAATATGACATAATGTGTGGGTGGGTTAAGTACATATTGGGTAGGTGGGTAATATTAGTAAATATAGGCCCATAAACTTAACCATTAAATAAACATGCTTGAATCAGTGGGAGGGTTAAGTACATATCGGGTTGGTGGGTAATATTAGTATATATAGGCCCACAAACTTAACCATTAAATAAACATGTTTGAATCAATGAGAGGGTTAAGTACATCTCGTGTAGGTGGGTAATATTTGTATATATAGGCCCATAAACTTAACCAGTAGGAAACCCTAGTAACGGGGACCCATTTCAGCAGTAACCCACATAGATGTATCATGGTACCCTGAACTAGGCAGGGTGGGGAACGATTACGGGGCTGATTATAAGTAGTCAAAATAGTGGCGGGGGGTACGTCAGTGTAGGTTCCGATGGATTACGGACGTGAACGTACTCCGAAGTGGGAAAAAGCAGGCACTGGGTACCAGTAGTTATACATAGTGCATCTTGAATCGTGTCGGGCTGCTATCATAAGGATTGATACACCTTATGATGGGACCAGCATAGGGTATCTACACGTAAGAGAGGGCCGATTGACACAGACACATGGAACACTAATACAAGTAGGGAGCCGATCGATAGGGTAGTAATGGTACATCTAACATCTTCATGGCAATTAGGCTGATTGAGGTAAGATCCTCATACTAGATGTACACCTGAAGGCTACCATAATTGCGGGGATTGGGACCACGTTGTAGTATTATCATTTTACACAGATTACTAGTTGGGACACTTGTTAGGCAGTGTAGAGATATAGAAATCAAAAAAACAGGGTAGTAGTGAAGCAGAGAAAGAGTAGAAGCGCATTCAGTTTATCTTGCCTTATCATATCTATGCTAATCGTATGTTATCTTGTTATCCTTCTTATCACGGTATTGTCTTATATTCAGTTTATTCAAGTTATGATGCTTCTGCCTATTTACATGCTGAAAGTCACTGGACTTACTAGACTTATGTCTGATCTTGTTTGTTTCGCCTCTTTTCTTCCATTCCCCCCCCCCCAAGGTTCATAAGGAGGAAATCTTACCACTTAGCTCAGTTTTCTTTCCAAGCTCGAAGATAGTCGATGTATTGCTTTGGACTCTCTCTTCCACTGCTATGGCTGGTTCATGCTTTATTGGGGAATATCATTGTTATTTTTATGCTTCTTTTATACTTGGAAGTTTTTGAATCAAAACAGAAGTTCTATGTATTGCTTTTAAGTATGATTGAGACAACTGTTGTAAAAGCTTGATTGAACCACATTGTTTATAAAATGACTTTATTTTTCCGCTGCTTTATTTGTCTGTCTTGTAATTTACTTGCATCTTTTACGTAAAACGCTCCACCAAAGTTAAGGCATTCCCTTTGAAAGTGACCTTAACGGAGGTGGGGTGTTACAGTGCACAATGCCTATTTCTTCAAAGTTTTTGACAAAGTCCACGCCAGATGACATGCAGGGTTCCAAATCACTTGTACCAACTACAAAATGAGTAGCGTAAAAGCCACTATAGGATGACCAACGTAGCTGGCAACATAGAACATAGCCTGGAACAAATTACATTGCACTGCAAATGGTCTGAGCTTGGTAAGCACAAACAGTCCATTATAGCTCATTTTCATGTCGAAGCATCAACTGGCGAGCTGAAGGAATGGAAAGAGCACTGAAGCCCCATCGTACAAACCAAACAAAAAACCATTGCCATTTCAAGAGCAACGTAATAACCAAACAAAACTTTATCCCACAAAGCAGCAAAAAAGATCAACAGAACCATACTACAAATGCACAGAGAGACAAGAACCAAACACTGCATCGTCTAACCGTCGAACCATAGCATAAACAGACTAATAAAAAAAATCCGACACCTTAAGCAAGCAAAAACTAGCAACGCAGAAGCGTTCTATTCGCAGATCAAAACTCAGTAGAACAGATCTAGGAATCACCTTTGGGATTATTTACAGAGATAACAACCGAGTGTAAAATGCCTAACTTTGCTACAGGCTCAAGAGCATCAACGTTGTGTAACTCTAAGCTGGGTATAAGGATTTGAGAGCTATAAATGTGACAACTTGTAGAATCAAGAATTCAAAGAGACAAATAGAACCCTTAAAGGGGTAGATCTGAAGCGATTCAGATCTGAAAAGGAAAACGAGAGTTACGTTCGTGGAAAGCTAAGATCTGAAAATGGTAATAGGGTACTTAATGGAAGGAACAGACATGCTGAAAGCATGGGTGTGAGGAGGCATGAGGTATGAGTGGGGAGAAGATGCATTTTGAGGAGAGGGATGCTGTGTGAGGAGAAAATAGGAAAGAGAGAGAAGTGGGTTCCGTTATCGCCATTTACATTTCCTACCGAGTACCGAAGCTTTTTGTTTAATAGTTTATTGGTATGTTTTATGGATTTTGTTAATTTATTGAAATCTTTTTAAGTTAATCAGAATGTTATGCAAATCACATAATCAATCACAGATGCACATAATAATAAAAAAAACCATTTAAAAGAAAGAACACACCGAGATTTTATACTGGTTTAGAGTTACCCTACATCAAGTCCCATACAATGCTAGGTTAATGTGGATTTATATTCAAATAATATCCAAATTACAATCCTCAATTTCCAGGCTAAAAGGATAAACCTAACTGATTTCCGAAGTACAGTGAGACTCGGTTGATTTCTGAGCCACAACCTATACCCAATTGATATTCGAGACACAATCACACTTAGTCGATTTATACCGGGCACGAGCACACCTTTCTCAGTATCAGTTTTGGAGGATTGCCTCGATAGAACTTGATCTTTTGATTTTTAATTAAAATTATCGTATAACTCTTGAGTAGCACTTGAATTTCAGAGAGAGTTTGATAGAGAATTGAAATAGAAATAGATTGACATGATTCTCTTTAAAAATTGACAAAGTATAAGTATGAAATTCAAGAAATTAAGAAGAAAATTAGAGAGAAGAGAAAGAAAGAAGAAGAAAATGAAAAGTTAGTTAAAAAAATCAAATTTAGAAGCCTAATTACAGTCTTCCAATAGTGAAACCCTTTCAGAATAGTTTTGAATCCAAAAGACTGAAATTTTCAAATTTTGAATTTGAAAACAACGACTCATATGTCGACATATAATTTTAGGTATATCGACATACCTTCATAAATTTTCAAAAAATAAAAATTTAAATCAAAGAAAATAATGATTAAATAAAATATGGTGATTTCTAACTTTAAAACAAACTATATTCCTTTATCGTAAAATAGAGTTTTTCAATTAAAAATATATATTAAAAACATATATTTAAGATGATTTAAAAATGATCAAAAACTACATATAAAATGATATAAAAGTATATATACATACAAAAAATTATGAATATAAGAAATACTTTAGAACTCAATATATAAGTAAGGAAATTGAAAACATAAGTAATTATAATAAAATTAATATAAACAAGAAATATTTGAATCAGGAGTTAAAATGTATTAGGAAATAAAATATATTGAAAAACAAAAGTTAAAATTAATTTAAGAACAAAGAAATATAGATTTAAAATAAGGAAGTAATTTTGAAATCATTTTGAAAATAGTGAGAGAAGTTTGAAATAAGGATACAGTGCTAACCAGAGTTTAAACAAAAATATAGACAAAATTACTTTTATTTCTTGAACCCTTGTGTTACTACAATATTTCAATTCTAGAAGTAGACCAATGAGATGGGGTATTGTGCAGTAGTCCATGACCGAAAGGTAGAAGTATACTCGAAAGCTATAAGCAACATCCGAAAGGAAGAAGCGAAATTCGGAGAACGGAAGCTTATATCCAAAAGAAAAGTGGAATAACCTGGAATGCTTGTTTCGACACTGAAGAATAATGTTATTCAAGAAGGGTCAAAGCCATTATCCTTAGAGCGAGCAAGGCGTTGTTGGCTACCGAAAGACTTATTGTCAACACTAGTGAAAAGATGAAGACAAACACCAAAGACACAATATCAAGGCCAGACAAAGGCAAAAACTCCAGCGAAAGTGCTATCACTACCAACATCAGCTTGGTATAGATACCAAAAGCATCATAGAGAAAAAGTAGAGAATACACTTTCGGTGACATACCAACGCCAGATATCCATTTCCAAAACAGAGAAAGCTCAAAGGAGAAACAATACAAGAGTCAAGAGATACGACATCTGAAAGTCAATATCAAAGGATACGAAAAATAAATCGAATCCATAAAGAAGAAGAGCTACCCACACTAACCTTCTAAGTGTTGATACCGAAAGGGGTGAAGGTCCTGAAGAAAAGAGAATTGGGAGCATAAGGGAAATATTATAAGCAACTCAAAGCTAAAACCAGAGTTTGTCATTGAAGACCGAAAGTTGTTCTGTAACACCCCATAATTTTAACAACACCAAAAGAGGATAAATTTTATAATAATTAAAATAATATTCAGAATCAAGGGAAACAAATTGTGTCATTGCGTCCATCTCGAAATTCTGGTCAAGATAGACATTTGGTTTGCATAAAACAGACACCGTATGAAAAAGATAAAGGTTTGAAGTTTGTATACGTGTAGAGGATATATATATAGGGTCTAGGAATTCAAAAATCTCAGTTCAAAATTCGAAATTACAGAAATTCGGGAAAGCGGGAAAAATCCCGCCTAGGGTAGTCGACCCTATAGGAGGGTCTCGACCCCATAGGAGGGGTGTCGACCCCGGGGTCGACCCCTCAAGGGGGTATCGACCTATGGTTCGACCCCCTAAGGGGAGTCGACCCCCCAGGGCTGAGGTCGCGGTCGGTTTCTGGAGGCTAGCAGTTATATATAGAGGTCCATTTCTCTTGTTTTCTTCACTGGAATTCAATGGAGGCCAAACGCTGTCGGTGTCTAAACTGAACTGGATCCTTTTTCTTCTACAACAATCAAAAAGGCTAATCAGTTAAAGATTCAAGTGTAGATACTCATCTCAACAAGCTTCTTTTCTAGTTCTATTTTCTAATTCAAACACTCTGAGTTCTTAGTTGCTTTTAGATTTAAATATTTAAAAGTAAACCTGATATGACTATAGTTTGGATTTGTTCTTGTGACTAAATTATACTGGATCCATTGTAAGTTGTAAACATATGACATTCCGAAGTTGGTTATTAATAGGATCTAAATCTCTACCTAGTCAGATCTATTGTAACTTCTGTGACATTCTTTGATGTGGATCTTAAACCTTATTTGTATCAGATCCACTCTTAATTATTGGATTTGAATTATATAGACATCTAAATTATTAATCAGATTTAGTTTATTATTTAGATCTCCTTATGCTTATCATATTAGATCTGAACCTGTTGGACATCTAAATTAATATTTATATCTGTCATGCTCATCTTAACATCTATGCTATCTTAAAACTAGTTAACCGTCACCATTTCATTGGATCTATGCTTATATGTTCACCTTAACACTATGTTAGCATATGATTATGCCATTTATGTTAGAACAATCACTTTTGTCATATTCCCATCACCTTTCCCTTTTATTGTTTATGACTAGGCTATTATCTAACCTAGGTATGCTGCAAATTATATGCGAATGCATTAGTTAGGGAACGCGGGAAAACATTAGAATTGGCATAACTTGAATGACGAACATGAATTTTGACATATTATCCATTACGAATATAAATTGTGTAAATGGGCATGAACATCTATAAAGGCATAGGTATAATTAATTGGTTAATATTTAACAGTAATTAGAAAACTATAACAACACTTACGACACGAGGTTAGACTGCATTTGTGGTGGAAGCCTGCCCGGACCCGACCGATATATCCAGCAACTGCAAATGTTAGATCTAATGTGAGGGGTCTAAGTGAACAAATACAATATGGGCTAAGATACGAGGTTAGGCCCAACTTGTGGAAGAAGTCTGCCCATACCCGACTGGCATATCTAGCATCTAGAAGCTCTAGGCCTAATGTCGGAGGTCTAGCCCGTTATAACCATAAATGGACATGGTAACAAATTGTAATACTTAACCTAGTTGAATCCATAGGGATTGTATGAATATGAACTAAAACTTAGGGTTAAGTAAATTTGGTTAAACAGGGGGTGGATTAAGTAAATCTGAGGGGGTGGGTAATATTTGCATATATGCCCACAAACTTAACCCAGTAAGGTTATGTAATTAAAGACACCTAGTGGTATACATAACTGGAAGAAATAATAAAGTTATGTAATTAAAGACACCTTTTAGGGCAAGCATAATTTTTAGAAATAATAAGGTTATGTAATTAAAGACACCTAGTGATATACATGGCCAATGAAAACTTAGTAGGGGATACAACATAAAGGGGAGAGCTTGTATCATATTGTGTGGGACCCGTTTCAGCCATTAATATGGGGTTGGTATCAAACATGTACAACGAACTAGGTCGGAGAAGGGGCACGCTTACTAGACTGATTGTAAGAGATCCAAACGTGGAGGACGATGTGGGCGGCGCAAACCGACCAGGCCATGTGCGTGCATGAGCCAGGCATAAGGGGATAAGACCACCGTGACACCTGTAGATATGGTTGTGCACATGATTAAAACAATGGATTAACACTTTAGGAAGTGATACCTCCTACTGTGGGGCCAACACAAGGTATCTACGCAGATTAGGGAGCCAATCGATTAGGGTAGCAGTTAGGGACATCTGGATGTATGCCTAAGTCTACCATTTTAGAGTGGAAGGGATCATCTCATTCTGGTTATACTAGTAATAGTACAGAGTAATCATTAGCAAAGCGTATGTACTCCATCATGTTACTTTCCCAAGCTCACCTTTTATGATGTTATCTTTCTTATCCATCTTATATGCCTATCATGCTACTTTTTCTTATTGACTTACTAAAAGTAACTGGACTCGCCAGACTTTATGTCTGACCCTTTTTGTTTCCTCTTCTTTCTTCTGTCCCCCCCCCCTCCCCCCCGGTTCGCAGGGAAGGAATCCTCAGGCTTAGACAAGACTCGGTAATCATCTCATTGGAGCTCCTTTTGAAGTATAGCTCAAGTTCTTATCTCTACTATGGCTTAGCTCTTTTTTTGGGGAATTATGCTTTTAATATATCTATGTACTCTGATGGTACAAAACAAAAGTTATGTTATTGTAATGGTTTTTGCGACTTGTGGTATTTTGGACCACGATGTTATAATTTATGTTTTAAATAAAAATTTGAATTTCCATTGCTATCTTATTTGTATCTGTCTTGTAATATTCTGTGTCTGTTTACCTATATCGCTTCACAAAACTTAATGCATTCCCTTAGTGACTGACATTAACGGACGTGGGGTGTCACATGTTCCGAAAGCAATCCATCCCAAAAGACTTGGTACTGAAAAATATGAAGAGATGCATCGAAGTTAAGCTCCGAAAGCCAAGACCGACAATTTGGAAGCCAAACTGGACCTAAAAGCGACAACAAATGCAAAGAAAGTCGGCCAAAACCATTATCACCGAAACCGAAAGCTGCGAGGAGGCCGAAACCATGTTATTGCATCTGAAAGGGGCCCAGCTAAGCTGATAACAAAAAGGGGTCCAAACTATCTATAAATAAGACCCCAAGAATCACATTTTAGGGGTCGTATTCTCATTCCACAACCTTGTACTCTTTTCTCTGGGAGCAAACCCTAATTTATCATTCAAATTGGGGATTTCTTCAATTCTTGTAATATACTCAAAATAAATAAAGAGGAGTAGTCCGAAACTTAAATGTCTCTCGATTCGATAATCATATTGTTTTTGTCGTGACTAAACAGGAAGTTAACGTTAAGCTTCTTCATGAAAGGTTAATCACAAGTATCTCGGAGGAGGGACTGCTTTAGGTGAAACTAAGGAACTTCCTCTTTCGATCCTTTCACATGTGATTTAACTCTTTCATAATAAGCTTAATGAGGACCAACATACATATAGAACCTGTTATAAGCTTGCGACTTGATAATTAACACAACCAAGGTCTTTCTGGGGCTGGCTCAATGTGGAAGTGTCACCTAATCGATAAGTGTTACGACAGGTTGAAAACCAAACTATTGTGAACATTAGCCTGTTTCCTCTCAACACAGTGTATATTATTTTATCAAGAATCTAAGGACGATGGTTGCAGTAAGTTATTTAACCTTCTGTAACTGATATCGCCCTTATCCCAAGGAAACTATCGATCTTGTAGTCTCGTAAGCGTGATAGTCACCTCTTAGAAGGAAAAGTAACTAATCTTCGAACTTAAGATCTTGATGTCTAGGAAATGGTGGAGCAAGTTAAGCTTGTTAAGACTAAGCTGCACTTCAACATTCATTAGATTAATTATCCATTAAACTCCAATGCATATGCATTATTAAGCACAAATTGGGTGCTGATAATTTTTATCGTTAATATTTTGGCACTAAAAGGAGGGATCAAACCTCTGATCCTATTATTTTATCATGGATTGATTTGGTGAACCTACTGCTTTATGGCAAGAAAAGATGAAGTAAAAAAGGTTGGAGGCATTAAATAAAGAACCAGCTCCTAATACTACCCTTGAAGAGACTGTGAGCCCAACACTCAATCTGAACAACACTGAAATAGGAGCAATTTCTAATCCGTTGCGACCCCCAAATCCAAATGCCACGGAGGAAAATATCATCTAACTAATGGATTTAGAGAAACTGATCCAAGAGATGCAAACTCAATGGTATGTCGCTCAAGCACAAAGGTCCTTAAATATCACCAAGTCAAGTCAAAGGGAAGAAGATGAATATCCAAAAAGAAAGGTTCCTCTCCAGCATTCTGAAGGAAAGGAATGAATTAAAGTAGGTTCTTATAAGAGGAAAAAGTCCCATTTGACAGGAATTGATCATCAACAAAATCAATGCAGCCAAGAACAGTCCGAAAGCTCTACTACCAAAGGGTACAATCCTAAGAGGTCTGACTATGACATTACAAAGGCTTATCTCAAAGACATAACTAAGAGAGCTATTAAGTATTTACTCAGAAGTAAAGGAAAAACAACCTCAGATAAAAGGGTCAATGACAATGAAAGAGTGGCTCCCTTTACTGATGAGATTATGAACGCTATTATACTAACTCGTGTGAAGATTCCAACCATGAAGTATCAGGGAACCACTGATCCAGATGACCACCTAATGACTTCTGACAGCTAAATGTACCTATATAATGCTTCGGGAGCCATCCAATGTCGACGTTTCCCAGTAACACTCCAAGGGGCAGCTGCTAAGCGGTATCACCAATACCGGGATAATACCATCTACTTATGGAAGCAATTCTCTTATGAATTCTCTACACAATTCTGTATTTGCAAGTATCCAACAGTAGACTACATGTCATCGACAACATAAAGCAGAGACAGGGGGAGTCCTTGGGAGATTACTTGAAGAGGTTCAACATGGAAGCTTTGAAAGCCAAAGACATCAATGATAGAGATAAGCTTATCACAGTCCACTTAGGACTTATTGAGAACACACGCTTTTGGAAGGAGTTGTATATTCATGGGTGCAAAGATTTGCAGGATTTCCATTTTCAAGCTGACAAATTCATCCATATAGATGAGTTATACTACACAAAGAAGAAGTTCGAGCCTCAAGGGTAAGGAGGAAAGTTGGGCTTTGGTCGAAAGCCTCAAAGTGGAAGGTTCGGTCTAGATGGAAATCAAAAAAGCCTAGATAGGAGGATTCAAATTCCAACTCGATAGCCCTAAGAAAACCCATCTCCTTTGTGTACACAGTGGCCAAGAAAAGGGTCAATAACTTCCCGTCTCGTTTAAAGCCAAAAATTAAGGTTGTCAATGGGTCGTGTCGGGTCGGGTCAAGTTGGGTTCGGGTCGATATATAAACGGGTCGCGTCAAACCATTTTTTAAACGGGCCATTTTTTCCAACCCTAACGCAACCCGTTTAAACGGGTTGACCCGATCCGACCCATGTAACCGGTTTAACTAAAAGGGTCATGTCGAGTTTAACCATTTGACCCATTAGTAAATATTGCCTACTAATATAAACAACAAAAGAACTAAATTACCAACATGCAACACTATTATATAATCACCAACAAGCAGCAAATTATAAAATCACCAACAGGAAACCAACACATATAAAAGCATGAAAAACATATCCAAAAATCATTCTCCATATATAAGAATATATGAGCATACTGCATAAATAAAAGACTAACAGTTTGGAAGAGATACCGTTGTTATAAGTAAAACATAACTAACAACATACAAGAAGAAATTAATAAAATATAACAGCTTACACAAGAATATATGAGCATATTGATTACTGCATACATAAAAGACTAACACTAACTGTCTACATAAACGACTAGCAGTATGAAGAGATACAACATATAATCGTGTTTAGCGGGTCAAATTCGGGTTACTGGGTCAACCTTAAACCCACCCATTTATAAACAGGTCAAATTCGGGTTGACCTGAGAATGACTCGCCAACTAAACGGGTCGAGTTTACTTACTAATTTCCATACGGGTTTCGGGTCGGGTTTCTGGTCATGTAGAAAATTGACAGCCCTACCAAGAATTGCCCTAAACCCTATGGAGGAGGAAAGTACTGTAAATATCACAAAACAAATGGACACAAGACTGAAGAATGCA
The DNA here is from genome assembly GCA_030737875.1 of Allium sativum. Taxonomy (NCBI): domain Eukaryota; kingdom Viridiplantae; phylum Streptophyta; class Magnoliopsida; order Asparagales; family Amaryllidaceae; genus Allium; species Allium sativum. Next base: position 467,660,120 of record CM060913.1, on the reverse strand, counting down.
AGGTATTGGAGGGAATCATTCAAAATCTTATTCGTGAAGGGCATCTGAAAGAGTTTGTTCTGAACAAGCAACCATTAGCTCAACATGCTAATGGGTACTAGAAGGTTTCGGCCAATGTAGTGGAAGCCCCAACTGAAGATGGGCACCTAGATCTGGGTCCTCCAATAAACCAAATTAATGTAATCCATGATGGGCCACATCCAGCTGGAAACTTCCTGGCAGCACGGAACCGATGTCTGAGGGAGGCCCATGAAGGAATATTCTCCATTCAAGAGGATCCATCATTGAAGAATGCCCGCTACAACATAAAAATGCACAATCTAATGATTTCTATAGATAAGATGAAGAAGGGGGTTCATCATTCACACAATGACCCTCTCATGATAACGGCTCAGGCTGGACTTTCTGCAGTGGCAAAGATTATTGTTGATACTGAGAGTGTGATAAATGTGATCTTTAAACATGCTTTTGACCAAATGGGAATTGCTGAGGAAAAGCTGGAGCCAAAAAACGAGCAACAAAGGATAGACTCTAGTAGTGAAGATCAAGTTTTTGGTCCAAGTAGGATTGTCTCCTCTCCATAGGACTTTCGAGACTCGTTTTGTTGTCATCGACCATCCTTCCTACTATAATGCTTTCTTTGGTCGACCCGCTCTGGTGGAGATGGACGCTTTTGTCTCATCCAAATATCTAATGAAGTTCTTAACAAAGCAAGGATAGGGTACCACCAACGGGGAACAATTCTGTTCTCGTGAGCTGTATTTTGCCATAGTTTACCAATACATAAAGAGAGCATCCCGCGTACTTTGATTCTTCTACTATTTTTCAACCTTTGGATGATGGATTCTTACATCCAACATTTGAAGCTAAAATAAGAATTAATAAAACTGACAAACGCATGAATTGTAGGTACACATCTTTTGGGAGAAAGAAGAAAAGGGTTGATAAAATAAATTTGGCAGAGGAGGAAGAAATTGTGACAAAATTGGATTCCTGAGGGGATAGAGAAAGAATCAAACCGATAGAAGACTTGGAAGAAATAAGTGTTGATTCTACTAATAAAACCAGAACCATCAACATAGGGAAGAGGTTAGAAGAGCCATTGAGAAGTAGCTTGATCCAATTCCTGCAACATAATAAGGATGTGTTCGCTTAAACCCACTCAGACATGGTAGGAATCAATCCTTCAGCCATGGCCCATGCCCTAAATATCAATCTGTCTATAACCCCCATCCGACAGAAGAAAAGGCAATACATTAGAGACATGTCGGAAGCTTTGAATGAAGGGGTCAAGAAGTTGCTTGGAAGTCTTCTATCCCAAGTGGCTAGCAAACCCTGTATTGGCAAAGAAGTCCAATGGGAAGTGGAGAACTTGTGTTGATTATACAGATCTAAACAAAGCTTGCCCAAAGGATTGCTTCCTTCTCCTCCGGATAGATCAGTTGGTGGATGCAACCAACGGACATAAAATGTTGTCACTTACGGATGCTTACTCGGGGTACAACCAGATCCCTATGCATAAACACGATGAGGAACACACAAGCTTCATTACAGATTCGGGAACCTTTTGCTATAAGGTAACGCCCTTTGGTCCAAAGAATGCTGGCTAACATATCAAAAGTTGGTCAACAGGATGTTCAAAGATCAAATAGGATGAAACATGGGGGTATATGTGGATAACATGCTAGTAAAATCCACCAAAGCAGGAAGCTATCTGAAAGATTTAGAGGAAATGTTCAATATACTAAGAGAGTACCAAATGAAGTTAAACCCTCAAAAGTGTTCTTTCGGAGTCTAGTCCGGAAAGATTCTAGGGTATGTGGTCAGCGAGCATGGTATTGAAGCCAATCCTGAACAAATCCAAACCATAAAGGATATAGAGGAACTCAAAACAAGCAAAAAAGTCATGAGCTTAAATTGAAAGGTGGCACCCCTCAGTCGGTTCATTTCCAAAGCTACTGATAAATGTGTCCACTTCTTTGATGTCATAAAGAAAAAGGAGAACTTTGAATGGAATGAAGAATGCAAAAAAATCCTTTTGAGAATTAAAAGACTACATGGGGAAGCCCCCGATTCTATCCAGCCCCGAGAAAGGGGAAGATTTATACCTTTATATGGTTTTTTCAGAATATGCGGTGAGCTCAGTCCTTATAAGGGAAAATGATGGAACTCAATACCCGGTTTATTATGTTAGCATAAGGTTAAAAGATGCAGAAACCCGATACCCCGTAATGGAGAAGTTGGCTTATTGCCTAATACTTATAGCGTGGAAACTCAAGGGTTACTTCCAAGCACATCCCACCATGGTTTTAACCAGTTTTCCACTTAAGCAAGTTTTCAGCAAGCCAGAGAACTCAAGAAGGTTAGTAAAATGAGAGATTGATCTTAGCCAATATTAAATCGAGTTCTGACCTCGGGCAGCAATCAAGGGCAAGCCCTTGCAGATTTTGTAAATGAACACACGAGTTTCATTACAGAACAATCAACAAGGAAAACGATCTAAAGACTAAGTGACAATTTCTTGTAGACGGATCCTCAAATGAACAAGGAGTAGGGGAGGGATACATAAAAAAAAACCTGATGGGCATCGATTACATTATGCAATGAAGTTGGTTTTTCAGCAAAAAACAATGCAACAGAGTACGGGTCGATGATGGAAGGGTTAAATTTACCACTATAGTTAAAGGTAAGCCGAATTGATATCGTGAACGACTCACAATTAATGGTAAATCAAATCAAGCAAACCTATAAGACCAAAGAAGCTCGGTTGGCCCTATGTGTGAAAGAATACAGAAGATGCTCTCTCAGTTTGATGATTTTTCCATACATCAAATCCCCAGAGGGGGAATTCCCAAGCTGACTCATTAGCAAAGTTAGCTAGCTCTTGAGAAGCACCCGAAACTCAAATAATCCCTGTAGGATATCAGGAAAAGCCTAGCATTAAGCGGGAAGCACCTGAATTGGGATAAGAATTGCTAGTCTTAACTAGATCCCATGTCTTGGAAAAGGAAAGTGAAATAGAAAGAGGAGTTGCTCCCATTGAAGAACCCAAGACAGTTGAAATGGAATACCATTATGAGAACACTTGGATGGCTCCTATCATGGATTTTCTTCTAAAAGGAACTCTACCTGTCAATAGGCAAGACACAAGAAAGATAAAACACCAAGCACCTACATTTATGATTACGGACAAAGTATTATATAAGAAGGGACTATCGCTCCCCCTACTTAAGATGCGTAAGCCTTGAGGACTGAATCAGATTATTAAGAGAAGCACATGGTGGTTTATGTGGAGACCATTCTAACGGAATTAAGCTAGCTAAGAAAGTCATGCAACAAGGATTTTATTGGCCGCAAATGGTTAGCCAAGCAATTGAGTATGTCAAGAAATGCAAGAAATGCCAAAGGTATTCTAAGATACCCCGACTTTCTCCAAGTGACCTAAGCACTATCACTTCACCAAGTGGGTGGAAGTAGAACCCCTTTCGACAGTCAAATCTAAGAAAGTGTTGAGATTTGTGGTAAATAATATCGTCGCACGCTTCAAAATTCCCTAAAAAATTATATAAGATAATGGAACGCAATTCGAAAGCGAAGAATTCACACAATTTTGTGATAAGAACAGAATCGTAAAAAGTTTTTCCTCTGTAGAACTTCTAAGGGAAAACGATGCCATTGAAGCTGCAAACAAAACCGTAAAGACGATTCTAAAGAAATGACTGAACCAAGCTAAAGGAAATTGGGTAAATGAATTACCCTTAGTACTTTGGGAGTGTATAACTTCCTCCAAGACATCAACAGGATAAACACCATATTCCTTGACGTACGGATGTGAAGCCGTGCTTCCAGTCAAGGTTGAGATACCCTCACACAGAAGGATAACCTATGCTTTTGATCCTTACCGATAATTAAAGAAGGAATCCTTAGACCAAATCTAAGGATTAAGAGATGAAGCCACCATTAGAACAACTGAATATCAAAGGAGGATTACCAAGTATTACAATTCAAGGTTTAAAACTAGAACCTTCACAAAAGGATATTTGGTCTTACGAAGGGTAATGGCCAACACAAAGAATCTATTAGATGGTATGCTTGGCCCAAACTGGGAAGGACCCTTAATCATTCACCAAGATGTCATATCTAGGATGTATCGACTCAACAAACCAAATGGTGATCTTGTACCTAGAACATGGAACTCAGAACAACTAAGACCATACTTTTCAACGCTAAGTGAATAAGAAAGGTCTTCTCCAAGAATATTCGCACAAACAAGGGTACAGAAACCCTCTCAAAATTTTAAACTACCTAAAAGGGTTGAAGCAACCCATAATGGTCAAAAAGCCTTGTCATCGCCAAGATGGCCAGGGCAAGGCATCTTCTAGAGGAAGGTTGAGTGTAAGCCTTTAGCATTGTCCAAGTCAGAAAGGACCGAGCTAAAGCATCAAAAGCATAAACCTTCGATCCACGCCAGAAATGGTCGGGACGAAGAATCTAATTAACACGCTCTGCCTCTGCTCGCAGAAGAGTATGCCCGCCTCTGCTATGAATTAAGCACGTCTTACCCCAACCGCAGAAGAGCACATCCTAACTCTACTTATGTTCCTCATTTCCCACAGAAGGGAGCGAACTAAGTACGCCCTTCCTCTGCTTGTAGAAGAGAACGCTCTGCCTCTGCTTTGACTAAGTATGTCTTGCTTCTGCTCACAGAAGAGCATGCTTCACCTATACTTATGTCTCTTACAGAAGGGAATAATTAAAGCACAAACATCCTCTGCTTTGGCAATCTAATGCCAAGAGAGTGGATAGCAAAGCGCGTCCACCCTCTGCTTTACAAAACAAAGGCCCTGAGAGCGGCCTAATGAGCACGTACATCCTCTGCTTACACTTAATCCCGAGAAAAGGGAATAGAAGCTCTTGAGGAGCCTTCTAAGCACACAGTCTCCTCTACTTACATAAGCATCCCGCACAAAGGAAACAATGCGCTAACAACTTCTGCCCTAAAGAGCAAGCCTAGAAATGGCATAAATACCTGAATCTGGGTTGGTTAGAGATTTCTACTTAATACCAGAAGTGGATCTCTGGTCTTCCATCTTAAATACTTGAATCTGGGCTGGTCCAGGATTTCTACTTATTACCAAAAGTGGATTTCTAGTCTTCCATCTTAAATACCCGAATCTGGGTTGCTTCGAGATATCTACTTAATACCAAAAGTGTATTTCTGGTCTTCCATCTTAAATACCTGAATCTGGGTTAGTTCGGGACTTCTACTTTATACCAGAAAGAGGTTCTGGTCTTATATCTTTAATACCCGAATTTGGGTTGGCTAAGGACTTCTCTTATTTCCATAAATAGAATTTTGGTCTTCTATTATGGACGTCTGTATATGGATTTTCATATCTTTCATTTTGCATCCAATAAAAAGCATTAAAACTCACCATCGAGCTAAGATCCTGAATGCTTCCTCAAAGGATTCAATGATAAGGATAGAGTCTACCCACATTTTGGCAATTAGGAAGTTTTCTAAACCTTATTCATTATTCTTCCAGTAAGATATAAAGTATTAATAACTGTGACAACTAATACTTTGTGTAAAAGTTTAAGCAAAAATGTCACAGGTTGAAAGGAAAAAGCCGACTTGGAAAGTCAGAGATACCCCTTCACTTGGGGGGCAATTTTACTACCATATTTCAACTCTAGAAGCAGACCATGGCAAAGAAGTATTGTGCAGAAGCCCATGACCGAAAGGTAGAAGTATATCCGAAAGTAAGAAGCGATATTCGAAGAATGGAAGCCTATATCCGAAAGTAAGGCAGAATAACCCCGGAACGCTTGTTTCTGCACCAAAGTATAATGCTATTCAAGAAGGGTCAAAACCATTAACCTTAAAGCGAGCAAGACGCTGTCGGCTACCGAAGGAATTATTGTCAACATTGGTGAAAAATGAAGTCAAACACCAAAGGCACAATATCAAGAATGGATGAAGGCAAAAATCCAGTGAAAGGGCTATTGCTACCAACATCAGTTTGATAACGATACCGAAAGCATCATAGAGAAAAAGTAGAGAATCCACTTTTGGGGACATACTAACGCCAGATATTCAGTTCCGAAATAGGGAAAGCTCAAAGGAGAAAGCCGAGCACGACACTCCATAAGCCAAACCCGACACTCTGAAAGCCAAATTGGACCCGGAAACGACAACAAATGCAAAGAAAGGCAGCCAAAACCATTATCACTGGAATCGTAAGGTGCGAGATTGCCGACACGATGTTATCGCATCTAAAAGGGTTTTTACTAAGCTGATAACAAAAAGGGGCCCAAATTGTGTACAAATAAGACCCAGAGGTCACATTTTGGGGGCCGAAATCTCATTCCATAATCTTGTACCCTTTTCTCTGGGAGCAAACCATAATTTCTCAACCAAATTGAGGATTTCTTCAATTCCTATAATATAATCAAAATAAATAAAGAGGAGAAATCCGTGACTTAAATGTATGTTGATTTGATAATCATATTTTATTTGTCGTGATTAAGCAGGGAGTTAACGTTAACCTTCTTCATGAAAGGGTTAATCATAAGTATCATGCAAGAGGAAGTGCTTTAAGGGAAACTAAGGAACTTCCTCTTTCGATCCTTTCATACGTGATTTAACTCTATCATAGTAAGCTTAATGAGGCACAACATACATGTAGAATCTATTGTGAGTTTGCAAATTGATAATAACACAACCAAGACCTTTTTGAGGCTGACACGATGTGGAAGTATCACCTAAGTCGATCAATGTTATGACAGGTTGAAAACCTAACTGTTGTGAACCACTAGCTTGTTTCCTCTCAGCACTATATATTATTCTATCCTGAATCTAAGGATGACGATTGCATTAAGATATTCAGCCTTCCCATACCCCCTTATCCCAAGGTAGCTATCGATCTTGAAGTCTCGTAAGCATGATACCCACCTCTTAGAAGAAAGAGTAACTAATCTTCAAACTTAAGATCATGATGTCTAGGAAACGACGGAGCAAGTTAAGCTTGTTAAGACTAAGCTGCACTTCAACATCCTTTAGATTAATTATCCGTTAAACTCCAATGCATATGCATTGTTAAGCACAGATTGGGTGTTGACGATTTTTATCGTTAATATCTTGAATTCTTGTTACTCACGAATCTGTATCTTGAACTCTTCGTCTTTGAAATCTTGATTCTCTAAACTGTGCAGTCATCAATAACCTAAACCTACATGTGTGTTTATATATATATATATATATATATATATATATATATATATATACACACACACACACACACACACACACATATGCAAGCGTTCAATGACACCCGAAATTCCAGCATTCCTTTAGCCTTCTGAAATTCACCTCTCGTTTATATTAAAAAAAGTAGTGAAGGAGAAGAGAGAGTTAGTGGATAGAGTAAAAAGTGATTGTGTGGTGGAGAAAGGGAGGATAATAATGTTAGTGTATATTTTATAACAAGAGTTAGTGGATAGAGTAAAAAGTGATTATGTGGTGGAGAAAGGGAGGGTAATAATGTTAGTGTATATTTTATAACAATAATAGTTTAAAAAAAAGGTTGTTGTCATCAAAATCATCATTACACCATCTCAATTCCTAATAGCATATACCATACTACATGACAAGTGAGTTCAATCCTGTACAACAGGGATCGAGTGTGACATCTTATACCATGTGTTAGGATTGTCTCGCATGTTGTTCAGGAGGAATGATGGTTTGGATGTAATAGTCTCACATCACGGAATATATTGAAGGAATTGTGTATAAATATGAGCTGGTAGACACGTAACATCAGGGATTCCTTTTGTTATATGGGAGTTGTGTGCCAGCTCATATGCGTGCAAGGAAGGGGGGCTTTGTTCCGACCGTCGTTACATAACAGTGGTATCGGAACCGAAGGTTCGGACTGGGCCATGCGGACAAGGCAGTGCTCTCAAAAGATACTCGTAGGATGCGAGTCAAGGGGGAGACTGTTAGGATTATCTCACATGTTGTTTAGGAGGAATGATGGTTTGGATGTAATAGTCCCACATTACGGAATATATTAAAGGAATTGTGTATAAATATGAGCTGGTAGACACATAACATCAGTGATTTCTTTTGTTATATGAAAGTTGTGTGTCAGCTCATATGCGTGCAAGGAAGGGGACTTTGTTCCGACCGTCGTTACATAACACCATATTCATGTGTTCTAGCCAGTTTGGGCATGTGTTCTAGCCGGTTTGGGCAGGGTGCTTGTTAGATTTGATCCTGCAATTGATCTTGAGTTTGATAAGGAATACAGGATTATTAATTCACCATCTGAGTTGAAAAAGCCAAATTCAATAGCACTTTCCATCTTTACTTTAAACATTCATAACTTCTTTGTCGTAGCCTCTGTCTGCTAACCATTTTCACTGTTGCTAATACCTTGATCTTCTCTTGGATTTGACTTGCTGCACTATTTTAGGGTTATGTATATGCCATTTCATTTTGTTTACTTAATAACACATTTATCATCAGCTTCTATAAGTAAATACAGAAGTACGTACCATCAATACATTGGCTGGTATCCTTACCAAATAAGAAAACTGGGTTTTTCCACACTTCTATCATGCTTTAATCTATTTTACACATTTAAATAAAATGTGAAAGTAAAAAGAGTTGAGTTGGCAATTTCCTGCTTTCGGTTCTCATTGATTATTCCTTGATTCATTTCATATTATCAACTTTAATTAATCTTTATATAAGTCAGTTCATACTCTTTTGCCAGTATTTAATTAACTTTTGATCCAAAAATAAACTTATGTTGTTTTATATAGGAAAGAATTTCTTCTTGCTGCTTTCAAAAGCCATCCATCATTACAATGTAGGCACTCAAGGATCAATCCCAATACCTTCTCAAATTCCATGTACATTATTCCCTTGAGTTTTTTTATTACTGTTAAAGAATTGAATACCTTCCAAATCCTTTCTGCTAAAAGAACTGATCAGTACCTTAATTATCTTAGAGTTTCACCAGTTTAATATCATATATATATATATATATATATATATATATATATATATATATATATATATATATATATATATATATATATATATATATATATATATATATATTAGGAAACTAAATGATTGTGTATAATTATATCCCTAACTATGTGTTTTGGCGATAATATTGCACTACCGATACCTGCATTTTGTTTCTGTTCTTAGGCACATTTTGACCAGCACCTTTGTGGCAGTGGCTAGATATATATTACGTTATGCCATTATCGCAGTGGCTAGATATATTTTAGGTTATGCCATTATTATACTATACATCAAGTTTAATAAAGCAATTGTATGTATGAACGTGGTTCTTGTAACTGTCAATGCGGCCACCATTCTTAGAAAAAAGATGGGGAACCCACACTGCCTTGTGGGACACATTCTTAAACACGAGCTCTAAATAAACCCATAAATGCCACGAGGCTGAAGGGAAAGACAAAGATAACAAGCTTGGGATATCTCTAAAGCTTGAAAAAGAAAAGAATAAAGTGAGAATCGAAGCTCGTATATCAACCATTATATATGAGATCATCTGCACTGTTTGTTGAAGATCTTCATTGCCTATTGTTGCCATTGATATTGAAAATTGTGGCTAGCAACTTTTCGACAAATACAAAACATATATACTAGCCTCAATTGTTGATTTCTTTGTGTATAAATGGCAACAATGAGCCTACCTCCTGGTTTCAGATTTCATCCTACGGATGAAGAGCTTGTTGCATATTATCTTAAAAGAAAGATTAATAGGAGAAAAATTGAGTTGGAAGTAATTCAAGAAGTAGACCTCTATAAGTGTGAGCCATGGGAATTACCAGGTAAACTAGCTATATATCTTGATTTGTCTATATATATCGCATTGTTTGTCAAAAGATTTTTTTTTTTTTTTTTTTTTTTTTTTTTTTTTTTTTTTTTTTTTTTAAAGGTTTTGATGGATAACCGATTACATGTGCTAGTTTATGTTTAAACATCTCGGTGAAGATCAATTAAGTTTACAAGTATAGCAAATTTCTACTATTTCGTTGAAGTTCATGATAGTTATTCAATTTTGTTAAAAGATGTCCATGGCTGGCAGCATACAAATGTTGTCTGTAATCAAGAGTATACAGAAACTAAATAAGAATATTGGTGCAGAAAAATCATTCTTGCCAAGCAAAGATTTGGAATGGTTCTTCTTCAGTCCTAGAGACCGAAAGTACCCCAACGGGTCGAGAACAAACCGGGCAACACAAGCTGGATATTGGAAGGCTACCGGCAAGGATAGGAGAGTATATTCTCAAAAAAGAAGCATTGGTACAAAGAAAACGCTAGTTTACTACAGAGGAAGAGCACCCCATGGCTCAAGAACGGATTGGATAATGCATGAGTATCAACTTGATGAAGGCGAGTGTGAAACCCCCAGCTCCGGTTTACAGGTAAAGCACCTCATTCAATTACCATAAAAAATTTCCTCAACCATATCTAATTTTACGAGTAATGTATTTTTTTTAAGGATGTGTATGCTTTGTGCCGTGTATGTAAGAGAAATGCACCAGGGCCTGTGATAGTAGCAGAAAAATCAAATAGCTATTCATTACAGTATGAATCAAACTCCTCACGAATAATCCAAAAACCTATGAATAGTGTAGAAGGAAAATGGATGCAGTTCATAGACGAAGCTGCATTTGATGCTAATGTCTCTCCTTTTCAGGATAGTTCCAGTTTTCCTTATGTGCCATCCGAGGTATAATTTTTTGGACAGTTTCTAATGATAGTATCGGTTTAACAAAGAGCAAATAAGTCTCTTATTCATTTGCTGCAAGGAAAATCATCTTTATGAAAAAATTAACATATATTTGTGGGAAACACTGAGCATAATAAGAAGAAGAAATTAATGAAATATACTGATAGTTAGTGGCTCATACAAGTTAAGTTGCATGTCAAAATTGATACCGAAATAACATGCTATCACTGCAGAGATAAAACATTTCATTTCCTGCTAATAATAGTTCATTTATTCATTAATATTTCTGTTTAATAATGCAGGTGGATGTACTTGCACTAGAATGGACAAAGGATATGGAACCATTTGATCTGCAAGGTGCAAAAATGTTTGATCATTTGGAGGAATACGTTCAGCAAAATATTACTGAGGAGGACATGAATAATACTTATAGACATGATGACAACATGTTGAACAGGAACATTAGTACACATTTTGAAGAATTCACCTCATTATTGGAGACAAAACCTGAAGGAGTTGATGATGAGTTATTTAGCATGATAGACTGCTTGGATTCTGCTAGTTTTTTGGAGGCTATAGACTCTGGAGGTACATTGAGGGATGACTAGATTTCAATATTTATTTGAAACGGGTAACAGTTTAGGATGAAGTTGATGAAATGCCAACTAAGTTGTATACAGGAGATATAGAAAAAAGACCAATCCTTTATGTTTTTAAGGAGAAATGGCCTTTGTTTCTGATTTATTACTAACTTCCACTATTGGATATAACCAATTTGTATGATTTCTTACCAACACATTTGATTCAAATAAATTCTGTAAATCATTTATAAATGTAAATGTATACCATAAATATCTTCGCATTTCACATCAGATTGATCTGTATACCGGTATAGGCATATCAGTGTAATTTTACCAAATGATGGCTGGACTTCTCTCAAGGCACATGCAAAAGTATACATTACAGACTTTCTTTTTCTGTTTTATTATTATGAATAAGAAGATCTACAATCAGAGATCACTTAAGGAAATGAATCATAAACAAGTCTGGTGCAGTAATTTTCACGACATGAATTCTTGAAACCAGCGAAGAAAGGTATATTCACATTAGTTTCTACTGGAAATAAAGCATGTGAAGAACCTTAACTTTACATGCACACCATGCATAAAGTTACTCGCAGAATCCTTTTTTGTGTGTGTGCATACATCTTCCCAAATATCAATATGCATTCTGATGATTCACACGAATAGTGAAGAATACTATTAATCGAGTGCATTGTAAATAATAATGAATATGGTTAATGACACTCCAAAAACGGATAAGAAAGTATCATATTTTATTTTCACTCCATTAAAAGTGAAATTGTTAAAAGGGTCAAACACAATGGAAAAATAAATAAAAAAACCCGATTTTATCCTCTATTTAAATACACAAAACACGATAAAAATCGACAAGAACATACCAAATTTAGTACAAAGTTTGGAAATAACTTGTCGAAGATAGATTAATTGAAGAAAAATTAAAATCCAACATATTTGGCGATAGTACATTGGAAAACTCGATTTTATTCGGTGGTCTATCGTCGAATTTGTGTTATTGTCATGATCTGATGCGTTCACCAAATTCGGTAAGTAGATTTCATTTTAATTCATTGTTTAACTTCGGCTTACTATCAATAAATATAACGTTCCGAAAATGAGCCTCCATTTTTTCCAGTAAACTGTTGACAAATTAAGCTCAGCACTTTGACCAAGTTTTTAGGAGCAGAGATAATACAGAGAATAAGTCATATTCTGGCGTGAGAAGACCAAGTTTTTAGGAGCAGCTATTCTAGCGTAATAAGTAATAATTCAAATTTATGATCCTACTTTTTAGCATTTTTGAATCTATATATAGGTAGCTTTTTGTTTAGAAAGTCAGAACAAAAGTGAAAGTAATAATTAAAAAAAAAATAGAGTTTTTTCCTGCTGTGTTCCTTCTTTGCTTTGCCTTATATCACTGTAAGACTATTCGTGGCTCCTACTGTGTTTTGCTGTAAGACTATTCGGTAGCCAATACATTTAACAAGTTGGTATCAGAGCCGATGGCAAGTTCCGGAAGCACGTCCTTGGGGAATATGCCGCTGCCTCGGCTTACAAAGACGAACTATGACAACTGGAGTATACAAATGCGAGCATTGCTCGGTGCATAGGATGCATGGGAGGTAGTGGAGAATGGCTACACGGAGTCGGAGAATACCGTTAACTACACGGCAGCCCAGTTAACCGCATTGAAAGAGTCACGTATAAAAGATAAAATGGCTTTTTATATCATGTATCAAGCAGTGGATGAGTCGGGTTTTGAAAAAATTGCCGGTGCAAAGACGTCAAAGGAAGCATGGGAGACTTTGCAAAAAGCCTACAAGGGTGCCGATCGTGTTAAACAAATTAGACTTCAAACTCTACGAGGAGAATTGGAAACCATGAAGATGAAGGAGTCTGAAGCTGTAGCCGATTACATCACCCGAGTTCAAACGGTGGTGAATCAACTCAAACGTAATGGAGAGACTATGACCGATGCGCGAGTTGTTGAAAAGATCTTGCGGTCATTAACCGAGAATTTTGAGAACGTCGTCTGCGCTATTGAGGAGTCGAAAAATTTAGGAGAGTTAACCATCGATGAACTCGCAGGCTCTCTCGAGGCACATGAGCAACGCAAAAAGAAGAAGCATGAGTCGCTTGAGGAAGCTTTACAGGCCAAGGTGAAAATCAAAGATGAGGAGTCATTACTTGCACAGCAGAACCAAGGAAGAGGACGCGGCCGTGGAGGATTTAGTTTTGGTCGCGGGAGAGGCCGTGGACGTAGAGACAACAATTCCGAGGAAAGGGGACAGTCGAGCGAACAAAGTTGGCATAATCGAGGACGCGGACGTGGAAATGGTGGCTGGTCGGATCGATCAAACATTCAATGCTATAATTGTGGAAAGTATGGACATTATGCTAGAGAGTGCTGGTCAGATAAGAAGGTTGAAGAAGATGCTAATCTAGTCGAGAAAGAGGAGATAATAGAAGAAGGTGTTCTGATGATGGCCTATAGAGATACCGACCAATTCAGCGACACAGTCTGGTATCTAGACACCGGAGCGAGCAATCACATGAGTGGACACAAACATCTATTTATGGAGATGCAAGACATAGAGTGCGGAGAAGTATCGTTCGGAGACGCTTCAAAGGTCCAAGTAAAGGGTCGAGGAAAAATTCGTTTTTCCCAAGAAGACGGCCGAGCAGTATTGATCGATGATGTATATTATGTTCCAGACATGAAGAATAATATTATCAGCATGGGGCAACTACTTGAAAAGGGATATCTAGTTATCATGAAAGACAGGTTTATGTATTTGAAGAACAAGAAAGGTCGATTGATCGCGCGTGTGGAAATGACTAATAATCGTATGTTCAAACTCAACTTGAGAAGCATACGAGAGAAATGCCTACAAGTTGACCTAAAGGACAAATCTTTGCTATGGCATTTGCGGTTTGGGCACTTACACTTTGGCGGACTAAGAGAATTAGTCAAGAAGGACATGGTTCATGGGCTACCTACCATGGATTATGTTGGAAAATTTTGTGAAGGATGCGTGTTTGGCAAGCATGCAAGGAGTACTTTCCAAAGGAAGGCAGGATATCAAGCACGGAAACCTCTTGAGACAATACATACCGACATATGTGGTCCGATCACACCTAAATCATTTAGCGAGAAGAGATATTTTATCACGTTCATAGATGACTACACGAGAAAGACATGGGTTTATTTTCTGAAAGAAAAGTCAGAGGCTTTGGAGGCATTTAAGAAGTTCAAGTTGTCAGTAGAGAAGGAAACCGGCTGTCATATAAAGGCTTTACGATCGGACAGAGGAGGAGAGTACATGTCAACGTTGTTCATAAGGTTCTGCGAAGAGCAAGGCATAAAGCGGTTCTTGACTACAGCCTACTCACCACAACAAAACGGTGTGGCCGAGAGGAAGAATCAAACTATTCTTGATATGGTGCGGTCAATGTTGAAAACTAAAGGCATGTCGAAGGAGTTTTGGGCTGAAGCAGTACAGTGTGCTGTGTATGTACAAAATCGTTGTCCACATGCAAAATTAGCGAATCAAACACCACAGGAAGCTTGGAGTGGACAGAAGCCAACTGTGTCACATCTAAAGATATTTGGCAGTGTGGCTTATGCACATGTACCAGATCAGAAGAGAACTAAGCTAGATGATAAAAGCAAGAAGTTTGTGTTTATCGGATATGACACAAAGACAAAAGCTTTTAAGTTGTTTGATCCAATCGAGAATAAAGTAGTCGTAAGCCGAGATGTACATGTTAATGAAGAAAGTGCGTGGGATTGGAATAATCAAAAGGAAATAATGCACAAGGAAGAAAAAGCCGAAGCATTGGTTCCTGTACCGACATTTACACCTGCCAGCCCATGTACATCCGATGACGAGGATCAGCAAAGACAACCAAGAATACGGACTTTGCAAGATCTGTTCGAATCAGCACCAGAGGTTCACTTAGTATGCCTTTTGGCAGATGCAGAAAATATTACATTTGAAGAGGCAGTGCGGAACAAGAAATGGCAGGCAGCAATGGATGAGGAAATCAAATCCATTCAGAAAAATGAAACTTGGGACTTGGTCGAGTTACCGGAAGGACATAAACCGATCGGAGTAAAATGGATATACAAGAAGAAGATGAATGCCCAAGGTGAGATAGAAAGATACAAGGCGCGACTTGTTGCTAAAGGCTATAGACAAAAGGCGGGGATCGATTATGACGAGGTTTTTGCTCCAGTAGCAAGGATGGAAACAATTCGACTTCTTATATCTCTAGCAGCACAGTTCCAATGGCAGATCTATCAGATGGACGTGAAATCTACATTTTTGAACGGTATGCTCGAAGAAGAAGTATACGTAGAGCAACCACCCGGGTACATGAAAGCCGGCGAAGAGAGAAAAGTTTTGAAGTTGAGGAAAGCGCTATATGGACTGAAGCAAGCACCGCGAGCATGGAATACTCGAATTGACACTTACTTCAAGGAGAATGGATTTATGCAATGCCCTTATGAGCATGCGTTGTATGTGAAAAAGAAAAAAAATAAATTTTTGTTTGTTGCTCTCTATGTTGATGATCTCATCTTCATGGGAAATAATGAGGAGATGATCAAAGATTTTAAAAGCACCATGACTCGTGAGTTTGAGATGACGGACTTGGGGCTAATGAAGTATTTCCTTGGTCTTGAAATCAAACAAGGAAAATCAGGAATTTTTGTGTCGCAGGAAGCTTATGCTAATGATATTTTGAGGAGATTCAAAATGGAGAATTGCAACCCAGTTGCAACGCCAATGGAACCTGGTGCGAAGCTTTCAAAATTTGAGGGAGGAGAAAAAGTCGATGCAAGCATATATCGAAGTCTAGTAGGAAGTCTGCGATATCTCGTGAGTACAAGACCAGACATAGCATACAGCGTTGGCATTGTAAGTCGATTTATGGAAGATCCGTGCTACTCGCATTGGAAAGCTATCAAGAGAATTCTTCGATACATTCAAGGAACAAAGTCACTCGGGTTATTTTACTCGAAAACAAATGGGTACAGACTGATCGGTTATTCAGATAGTGATTGGTGTGGTGATATTGATGATCGGAAAAGTACATCCGGATATGTGTTTTACATGGGCGACACAGCTTTTACATGGCTCTCAAAGAAGCAGTCGATAGTGGCATTGTCAACCTGCGAAGCAGAGTATATTGCAGCCTCTTCCTGTGTGTGCCATGCAATATGGTTAAGAAAACTGCTATCCAAGTTACAGCTCCCACAACATGAGTCCACTGAGATACGGGTCGATAACAAGTCTGCGATCGAGTTAGCAAAGAATCCTGTTCATCATGAAAGGAGAAAGCACATAGATGTTCGTTTTCACTTCATCCGAGAGCATGTCAAGGAAAAAGATGTTCAGCTGAATCATGTAATGAGTCATGATCAGGTAGCAAATATCTTCACTAAGCCGTTGCCAAAGCTGTTGCTTGAAAATTGCATGAAGATGCTTGGAATAAAGGATGGTAAATGCTTGAGCTTAAAGGAGGGATTTGTTGACAAATTAAGCTCAGCACTTTGACCAAGTTTTTAGGAGCAGAGATAATAGAGAGAATAAGTCATATTCTGGCGTGAGAAGACCAAGTTTTTAGGAGCAGCTACTCTAGCGTAATAAGTAATAATTCAAATTTATGATCCTACTTTTTAGCATTCTTGAATCTATATATAGGTAGCTTTTTTTTTAGAAAGTCAGAACAAAAGTGAAAGTAATAATTAAAAAAAAAATAGAGTTTTTTCCTGCTGTGTTCCTTCTTTGCTTTGCCTTATATCACTGTAAGACTATTCGTGGCTCCTACTGTGTTTTGCTGTAAGACTATTCGGTAGCCAATACATTTAACATAAACTATTACTTTTCGGTGATTTCTTCAACAAATTCAACATGTCCTTCGCTTCTTTGAGTAAAAATCATGTTGTCTTCTTTTTTTAAAATTAAAATTTCCATTAGAAATTTGTTCCTCTATGAAAACAACGATTAATTTTTTACTTTGAGAAAAAGAAGATGATTAAAGTTTAACGAACATTAAAACGTAATTAGGGTAAAATAATAAAAAGACATTTTGGTCTGTATTATACAAATTGTTAAGGGGAGGCTATGTTAAATGATCATCCCCTTAGTAAATTTTTTTTTAAAAAAAAACAAAAAATGACTTCCCACCTTAACCGTTTTTGGAATGTCATTAACAATACTCAAAATAATTTATTGCTTAGGCTCCCCTTTCAAGTTTTTTTACCCCTAATTATACTACAAAATACAATAAATAGCAGTGGGAAGGGGCGACTAACATCAACAACCATCTTTTTTTTGGTGGCTAGCCATTTTATTAATTACCCAATTGATTCACAGTTTAAAAATACTAATTTAATTTCTAAAAAATAAACAAGATATTCCAGCATAACCATTCTACCCAACTATTGTTTATAATCCATTAATTTATTATTTGTCGGTGATTTATATTCGTGTGATTCGAATATTTAACGTTGCTGGAAAACTAACTTGCACGACAAGCTGACGATGAAGATTAAATTTCAAAGAAGAACCAACTATATGAGCTAAAAGAAATTATGATTTGATGTTGTTAAGACACAAATGTGAGATGGTTGTAAGAGCGAAACGGAACCATTAGTAACTGTCGAATACATAACTATGAAAACGAAATTCAACTTTGCAAAATCTTGATTTACAATAGTTGTACAAGTTGCACAACAACGTAGGACATCCAATTATCCGATGTGTGATAATCATTTTAAAATACAAAAACATACGTTCATTTTCAGTTTGTCGACGTACCAAAAAATAGATACGTGTATAAAAGGTTGCATGTTGTACTAGAAAAATAATTTTAACTTTAACAAATGCAAAATACGTAATGAGGAAAGATATAAACTAGTAAAAGAAAAGAAAATGAAGTCTCTTATAAAATAATGCATTGTATATACTTTAAAAGTTATATGCAATCTTCTGCTACAACATATTGTATGCGATGACACAGTTTGAAAAATTAAAAAGAAGAAACTTCAACGCTTCCATCCAGTGGAAAAAGCATGAAAATATTTCAATAAGACTTATCTTGTAGTTGCTAAAAAACTGTAATGTTACACTTGGTTTATATAAGGTTCACCATTCTCTAAATTTGATAGTAAATAACCATCTTAGCATGTTACTGCTACATCTTATAGGTTACCCTAGTGAATGTATATGAAAACTCAAAATATGTTTCTCGTTATAATTGTCCATAGTCTTAATGATCTGACATAAGAAATCATGTATATTTGCAGTCATTGACTGAAGAGTTGAATGCATTATGGCGTTAAGGGATTGATGTATGACATTTCTAAAAAAGAATCTGTGACAAGCACTTTGTCCAAACTAGTTAAGACGTTTGGACATGGTGTAAGAGGTCACGGTTCGATTCCCGCTTTGTAGGATCTAGCCCACTTGTCATGTAGTATATTATACACTACATATCTTATACAGAAAGCACACAATAAAAAAAATGCATATATTTACATTTTTATTATTGGTGTTTTTCTAGCTTATGCGATGCTTTCGGGTTTGAATATGGCTTGCCATCTAACTTGTCTTACTACATGAAAAAAGCATGAGTAATTCCATTACCGAATGGAAGGAAAAATATATAATTTGTTTATCATTGGTATTTTCCTCATTTTAATCATATTTTAGGAGAGGTAAAAAAAAATAGCTAATAGAGCAGCGAGTAGACAACCATCAACAATTTGGTCAAGTGCGCGCGCACACCAACGTTCACACACACGTACACAGTGTGTGTGTGTGTATATATATCTTCTTACGGTTTCTCCTCTCTCCGACTGAGGGAGGAAAAAGGCGATCTCATTTTTAACTTCCATGGGATTTCACATCTCGATTTTCCAACTGCTTGAGCCATTTAGGTATTAAGCTTTTAGTTAAAATAAAATCCAAATCCTAATTGTTGCAATGGATCCAAATTCAAAGAACTCTAAATTGCCCCGTTAGTAATATCAGTTTTGGAAAATAACTAGTTCGATCAATTAATACTAGATCAAAACGACAGAGAATTGGGGATTCGGCGAAAATCGATCTCAATTTTCAACCTCCTAGGATGAATACTACCACTAGTCCTTTGTATGATCTAATCTAGGGATGGTTTGTTCGATATTATTATGGGTAAGATTCCTTCAAATTAATTTTAATTTATAAGATTTTGGTGATTATTTTGTTTGATAGCCCAAACATTTTCAAATATCTATTATCGAGGCTTGCCATACTTCAATGGTGAAAATCGGTTTTCATTATCAAAAAGGAATGGATAGGAAATGTGTATTTTCTCTTTGGTTTCCCATGTAACCTCGTTCACATCGTCTCCCCATTGAACTTTTACCAACCACACTTCCTTGTTTCCGAGTTTCATCACCTAGTGGTTTTAAATCTGCGTAGGTAAGCGATGAATAGATGCCTCCCTCTCGTTCTCCACATCCTCTAATAGACTGGGCTCAACAACCAAAGCTAAATCATGCAAGCACTTTCGCAAATACGAAACATGAAATACATCGTGAACTCAAGGAAGTCTCTTGTGTAGTCTCACTTAGTATGCCATTTGCCTTACTCTATCTATAATGGGGAATGGTACTACAAATTTGGGAGTCAACTTACCTATCGAATCAAACCTCACCACATTCCTAAGTGAGGACATCTTCACGAAAAATAGATCACCAACCGTAAACTCTAAATCTCTCCTCCTCCTATTAGAATAAGATTTATGTCGGTCTTGGGTCATCTTCATCCTTTTCCTTATCATGTCGATCTTCTTGAAAGTCTCTCTAACCATGTCTTTCCCAAGTAGCAATCTATTAGCCATCTCCCACCAACACGAGGGAGATCTGCAAAGTCGTCCATACACTACTAGAAAATGCTGTTTTAGTGACATAATTATTATGGCGAAAAAATCCATAGCAAAATTGTGTTGGATCTGGGATGGACCCGAGTTGAAATTTTAAGTTCTTCTTTAAATATAATTTTTTTGTTGACCAACATATTTTTTGTGATATAACATGAATTTCTATCAAATTCGTGGTAAATCAGTCTGGAGTTGTCACAGATATGGAATTCATAGCTAAAATTTTGCTTTAAAGAAGGAAAAGTGATAGCAAATGCTATTTGTCATAGATTATAGAATATCCATCGCAAATCAGCTATGGAGTTGTCACTGATAGTTAAAAAGTCACTAAATTTTATGCTAAAATTAAGTAAAATATTGTTGCAACAAGAAGACAAGCTCGTAGCAATTTTTATATAGATTTACCATGAATTTGTGATGTAATATACAGTTCACTTTTTTGATAAGAATAAATATATCAAAAAACATCTGTCACAAATTTATCACATGTTTATCGTAGATTTGTAATTTTGTTTTTCTACTAGAATATAAGAGATGTATTAATAATTACGATTATCTTGGTTTGTTATTAATAGTGTAAATTATATTTAACAATTATTAATTACATTTAATGGTTAATAAATCTAATTTACAATAAATATTAAATAAGTAATAAAATATTCATATTCTATTTAATAATTAATATTCAATTATAATTAAGAAGTAAAATTACTAATAATAAATTATTAAAATATTTTTAATAACTAGCTTTTAATGTAACAGCCCGCATTTTATGTATCGGAAGATCATAAAATAATTTTATTTTATTCCCTGAGGGTTGGATCATTCTCATCTTTTAGTATGTTGCTTATGGGGATGTGAGACGTGTCCATAAATTTTACCGATTTTGTTTGTGACCATTTTGCCCCTGTCAGTCTTGTACAGGGCATAACTTTTGACTCAGGATGAATCAGAGGGTGAGACCTGTGCCATTGGAAAGGAATTGATGACTCTCTTTCCATAGAGTGGTTACACTAAGGATTTGGTTCAGCGGTTTGGGAGAAATCGTTGTTTTTAGGTTTAGCAGTTGGCTGTCCAGGTTTTGGAAGGCTAATGGGCTGGTTTGGGGAAAGCCCATTAAGGGGTTGGTGGAGGCTATAAATAGGGGGGTAAGGGATATGGGGAAAGGTTAGAATTTTCCATTCTCTTATGGGGAGGCTTTGATCTCCTTCTTCCTCTAATACCTTTCCACCATTAAAATTCTAAATCCAAGGAGGAATCAAAGATCTATACCATAAGAGGCTAGATCTACATCGATTGAAAGGGAATTTCATCGGATCTAAGGGTTTTGTGCAAGTTGCTTGCTGATCGAAATCATATTTCATTGTTTTTGCATCGATTTGAAGAATTGGTGAGTGATTTACATCTCTCATTCGGATTCATGCAAGTATATGGGTTTTAGGATGTTAATTTCATCATTTCCATGTTATTTTCCTTAGATCCACACCATGCTAAGTCCATTTTATATATGAATCACCTTAGGATCTGATCTAGATAATTTAAATGGTTAATTTTATGATTTTTCTCAAGATTATGCAAGTTAGATCCGTTTTTATGTTCATATGATTCACTTATCATGTTTTGGGAAATTTATGTGTTTTGATGGAAATTGTTAGATTGATGATATTGTTGGACGCATAACATGTTTGTGATTGCGTTTGGATAAATCGGATAAGCTGGTTTCGTCGAATTCGTCATTTGGAGAAGTTTTGGGCGAAATCGGAGTCGAATTGGAGATGTGCAGGTTTCTGGTCGTCCTGGAGTTGGTCGGGTCGGTCTGGAATGAGGTGGTCGGTCATAGTATGGCCTGGGAAGCAAGTCAGGGAGCTGGTCGGTTTAAGCTGGTCGGTCCAGAAGGAGCAGAAGTGTTTCTGGTCAGTCCAGAAGGAGCAGAGGTGTTTCTGGTCGGTTTCAGATGGTGGCACTCTGGTCGGTTTCAGATGGTGGCATTCTGGTCGGTTTCAGATGGTGGCATTCTAGTTGGTTTTTACTGGAAGCAAATCCTGGTCGCTCTGAAGGAGCTGGTCGGTCAGGTGGAGCAAAATCTGGTCGGTCTTGACAGGGTCGATCCAAAGCTGGTCGGACCCAAGAAGGTCGAGTCGATCCAAAGCTGCAAGGAGGTCGAGTCGATCCAAAGCTGCATGGAGGCGGGTCGTTCTGGAGCAAGGCTGGTCGGTTTTTGGCGGGTCGTTTTGGAGCAAGGCTGGTCGGTTTTTGGCTGGTCATTCTGGAGCAAGGTTCTGGTCGGTTTTGGCAGGGTCGTTTTCTGAAAAAGTACGTTTTCGGGTACGACTCGGGTACGAACCAAAAAGGTCTGAAAAAAATATTTTTCGGGGGCAACCCCCCGAACCCTAGCCGCAGCGCAGTGATGTGTTTTGGTTCGGTGATGGCGTGACTTCGAGGTGATTCAAGTAGGAAGACTCGAAGTGATGAATGTGTTCGTTGATCAAGGTGGAACAACGAACGCGGAGACAACTCAAAGGTCGTGAGTTGGTGGATAATGGCTGCTCGAGAAGGTTGCTTGAGCTATGAAACATCGTCAAGGTTGGACGATTAGAGATGCGAAGGCCGAGAAGTCATCGTTGTCGTAAGTTCTAGCAGGCTCAAAGCAGGGGTACGATGGGTATCGTTGAAAGGCCCAAAAGACCGGTTGTTGGTCGAGTACCCTGGGTCTTTCTGGTTGGGGAAAGGCCTAGTGTCAAGGTTGGACATTGCCAAGGTTGGGCATATGGAATTCATGCTAGAACTGGGGTTATCATTAGCCCTTGACATATGGCAAGGTTGGCCATCATACGATAATGATGGTTTCGAAGCAGGATTGGCAGTGATAGCCAGAGTCAGTCATGGATGATTAGTTGTTCTGTTTGTACTATCTCACATAGATTATCCAAAGTCGAGGGAGACGTTCTTTGAGTGCTTAAGTGATATTGGTCTAGGCCTCTGGCGAGAGTACTTGAGGAATGTTAAACTCGATTAGGGTTGTCTGCGTGAGACTTATCTGGATGTCATGTGTGTTTTCTATGATTGAATGGGTGTTCTGATTTCTATGGATGAATGGTTGAAATGCTTGTCGTAAAGGCTATCACTGTCCGATGTGGGGAGGATAAGGATGAGTTCTTCTCTGGTGTTGTGGGTAGATAAGTTTTTTCATTTACCCATTCTCATATACTTTCTTGTTGAAGTTTGTTAGCTGTTTTATCGCTCACTAAGACTATTGTCTGACTCAAGGTTTTATGTCTCCTCTTATTACCTTGGGCTGTTCATCCGGTTGTGGATGGGCAGACTAAGTAGCAGGTTACAGGTAATGGAGCTTAGTGAGACGAGGAAGCTGAGCGATGACGAGCAGGAGGCTGGCGTATCAGTTTTATTACTATCTAGTATTTCTGTTTCCGCTGTTTGAGTTGCTTTGAGGGTTGTAGTGAGGCCTTATGTAAAACTTTGATATCAGTTGGATAATTTTTCTGGATGTTGAGAAAGTTTCAAAAGTTTGCTATATGATACCTCATTACTATTACCTGTTGTATATGCTCTATTATATTTTATCCTTGCGCTGTGAGTTCTACAACAGGTTTCGATGTGTTTACCTACTCTGATGATCGTCCATAGCAGCCTGGCACACCTTTCAGTGCATTATTCCTCTTGTTTAGTGCGGGGGTTATGAGCGGTCGTCTCATTTAATAATTATTACTAAATAATTAACTACTAGTAATTATATAATAATTAAGATTACAATTTAATAAAGTTATTAATTGATAATACAATTTAGTTATTATAAAGTGATATTTATAGTTAATAATTTATAATTAAATGATAATCAATAGTTAATAAATAATTAAAAATTAATATGTACTTAATTAAATATATTAATAATTATTAAATAATTAAGATTGATTATGTCATAATTAATAACAATTATTAAATAATTAAAAGTAATAATTTGGTAGTATATTTAATAATTAATAATATGTATTATAATTAATATTCAGTTATAATTAAGAATTAATAAACAACTTCACATAATTGTGTGTTGAAGAAATTCATTCATACAATCTGGAAAATGAGAAAAGCTTGGAGTTTCTTGCCTGAAACCGCTGTGCCCGATCATAACGCATGTTCTAGGAAAGTTAAGGAACGGAATACAGACGATGTCTTAAGTCTTTGACCTAGGTATTTGGAATGGAAGACGTTGTTTCTTGCCGCTTCGCTTGCCGGAAAATCTAGCTGCATGTTTTAGTGTTTTTATTGTTTGTACTCTCTAGTGATTGATAACCATGTAACTGTGTATTTCTTTTGTTCACGTTCGTTGTTTCTCTGTATTCCTTCTCTGGTTATCAATAAAGTGGTAGGGAACCACTCAACCCTGTCGGCTTTGCCAAAAAAAAAACAACTTCACATAATTAACCATTAATAAATTTGACAATTATTAATCTATAAAATTTATAACTAATAAATATAGTTAATGGTAAATAATTATTAATTATCTATTAATAAATTCAATCTCAGAAAATTTAATTAATAACTAAGAATTGACAAAAAAAAGTTATATTTAATAATTTATTATAATTAACTGCCAATAATTAGCAAATTATGGTTAATATTAATTAAGTACACTGAATAATTAATAAAGATAAATAATAATTAATACTTAACTGTTAACAAGTATATTTTATTATAATTGCTACTAGTATTTGATGTTAAATAACTACTATTAATATTTAGCACTTAATTTAATACTTGATAATTAGTAGTTAATGTTCATATAGTTCCAAAAGTAAAAAGATATAAGTTTTAAAGAAATTTAAATTTTATAAGATATTTTAAATTTCACAAAATTTATAAATATTTTAAAGCTTAAGCTTACGCGAGATACAAAATATTACTTATGCACATATTTAAAAAATTAATTTTGTAGAGTTCGTCTTTTAACATATGCAAGCTCCATTTTGGCTCCAATGTAAAAAAAAAAAAAAAAAATTGGCTCTAAACTAAATTTTGCCACCTCAGACCCTAAAATTTGTATCGTTCTTAATATCCCATTTTCCTTTATTTTATCTGGATTTTCTTAGCCAAATTCTCATGTTTCCTGAAATTTCCCACAAAACCCTAGAACTGAAGTTTCCGATCGAAATTTACCTCCGTGCACTCTACGTTTCTCGGGGCGGACATTTTGTGTATTTAAAAGGAATGATGATTTATTTTCGACCTCATGAGAAGCTTTAGTGGATTGAAGCAGAAATTTCTTCGTGGAGAAAAAACCCTTGATTCTCTAGGAAAAAAACCTTTCGCAAGGTATCGGATTCGCTTCGCAAAAAGTTAGAACTCATGAATCTTTGAGTTTTACAGTTTCGGAATGAAGTAGAAATCTTGATCTTACCTGAAAGAAATTTACAAATGATCATGACGTTCTTGGTAGAACAACGAACATAAAATTGGATTCGAGAATGTAAATGCAATCAGGTACTGACTTTTTTTTGTTGTTGATATTTATAGTTCTGATAATATTGCTAGACTTGGTGGTATTCGATTACGAGTCTAAAGAGTATATGACCTGGTTCCTTCTGTTGATATTATACTTCATGTTTCAGTATGGTTGATGCAAAGTAGAGTGACCATGATTCTTTTCAGGTTAAAAAATAATATACAAAGACTTAGCATCATGGTTGAGGTAGCTTATGTTGTTTGGTCGGGCTAAATTGAGCAAGTCAAGTTGTTTTGGGCTTATGTTGAATTGTGTGATGCCTGAAATGTACTGGCTTTTAATGTAGTTCAACAACAATCCAATTGTTTATGCTTATTGCATAACTTTTTGTTTCCTTAACAACAATAACACTGTCATTATTTTAAGTTAATGATAACAATAAAAAGTAAAGTTATGCATGATATAGTGCATGATATGTGCTTCTTTATGCAATTATTACTCAAAAACTTTGATATTGCGACTGGAAATACTCTTCTGTTGCTCCTGCTTAAACTAAAAAGTAAAGTTGGTTTTTTGGTCAAGGCAGCTTGGGATAACTTAGTAAATTAGTGTTTATCAACGAATTCACAGGTGTATTTCTCTTTTATAAACGAATCTAATATGTGCAGTTACTTGGGGTAAAATAGAAAACTTAGCCCATTGAGTTAGTATAAACAATTCTAATAAGTGCCCTTGCGTTCGAATTGCAGCTTGGGGTAGAGTTGCGTCAGAATGGCCAGATATGATATATAATTTCTAATATATTTTGAATTGATTTGTATATTATAAAGCTATTAGTTACTTTGAAAGCAATATGACACTTAGGTTACTAGGCTAACTCTGTATGTCATTTGCACCTAAATGCTTATTATATTTCTAATTATGAACAATACTGGTTTTATGAATACTAGATATGCAAAAACTTCCAACATGAAATAATCATATTGGATCATGTTATCAATTTGATAGTAACTATTATTATATGTTTGTGCAAGTAGCAAAACACTGGCAGTAAAAATAACTTCTCATGTCGTTTGAAAATATTCATATGCTTTTAACTATCAAAAACGTAAGCAAATTTATATACACATTCATGTACATAAAGGGTATGGCAACATACATGAGTGACCGGCCGCAATAGCGGGCAAATTGCTGTCCAAGATCACCTACTAGAAAATTGTACATTCAAAACCCCTGTTTGTCCATTTAATTACATCTTAGTTAAGCAATTATGATAAATATTATTTTATCATAATGCAAGCTTAATATTCTTTTGTATTTGTGAAAATTGTAGTGCAAGAATTGTATATCTCCTCATTTGTTTGACAAAAATCAAGGTATAAGTTCATGGTGCATCTTTTAATTAAGATAATGCAGTTTTAGTTGTCATTTGGTTGGTGGTCAAGAAGTATACAATTTATACACTTCATCCACACAAATAAAAATGAAGGGAACTATTTTGAGTATGATAAACTGGCATCTTATATGAACTAATTTTGAGAAAAATCCTTTTTTCCCTAATGTAGGAAGGATGCAACTTTCCCCATAGGGTTGCTTCCCTTATTAGCTATACCAAACAAGGATAAGGCTAAAAACACAATGGAGCCTCTATTAAGAGTCTACGTATGGATAAGAACAATGGCTATTGGGTTCAGATAATGCTACTCGACTAACAATAACCACTATATATATAATATATTTTCTACCCTTATTAAATATTATATGTATATAAGTTTAGACAACTAAAGTATGATTTCTTTATAACAATCCATATTCTACTTATATTTATTCAGTTTCTAGCATGGTTACTGTTGTGCGAGAAGATTGCGCGAATGCGGAAGCACAATAAACAAGATCTAGATTTGCCAATTGAGCATCAATCTAATCTGATAGCAATTATTCTATTATGTCAAACAAATAGTAAACAACTATAACAGAGAAACAGAGAGACACACAATATTTATACTGGTTCCATTATCATCGAGATAGTGTACATCCAGTCCAAAGAGAGAGATTTCATTCCATATGAGAGAGTTACAAGAGATTACAAAATAAGAGTTTACATATCCAAACCACAAATAGGCTTAATAAGAAGAAACACCATTGGGGATCACTAGCTCAATGCCATGATGGGTTTACAATGAAGTATACCCCTCAATATATAGCCAGTGCAAATCTATGTGAGTCATAAATTAAATTATCAACATATGGTAATAATATAATGGAGGCAAATTACCATAGCAACAAATGTGTAAAGATAGAAAGTAAATCAATCCAATTCTTTAGCATAGATGGAAGAAATTAATGCCTGCATTTATTTATTTCCATCTCATGCAAATGCAATCAATTAATTCATGCATTTCCATATTAAACCAATATTTACTTTCCATCTATTTGTGAATTTGTATCACCTAAATTTAGCACTCCACCTTGATGCAAAATCACATATCTTCAATATCCATCTCGAATCAAATTCTCTTCACACATAAAAACTCTTCAACTAGACTCTACCTTAAATCAGAATCTCATAATGAGATAGAAACCAAAAATGAATATTTGCCTAATGGCTTCCAACAAAGCTACCCCCATCACACCGGTTAACGAGCTCAGACAACATCGCCACCCGCCAACAAAATATTGCAAATATCCAAAATCGAAAAAGGCAGATCCCTAAATAATCTCAATACCACCAAGGCCAAAACTAGTTCTCTTAATCACCAATTCGAAAAACAGAGCCAAAATCCAAATCTCTGTATGCAAGATAATTCTCTCTCCTTCCACATACCTGCATGTCGCACCTCCTTTAAGACGACATCACAAAATCGATAATATACCATAATGGCACCAAATCCGCCAAAATCAGCTCTATGACCTGAACACTCCAAGACAACATCACAAGTTGATAAGTTTGAGTGGCATCAATCCGTCACCAAAATCAGCTACATCAGAGACAGTTTCTAAACCCAATGGCCTCTTCAACATATTAAACTCTTTATCACATAAATCTCATACAATGCGAGCATTTACCAACTAAACTTGAAGTTATACAGAGTCCTCAAACACTTGGAAAGCTCGCTAACACCTCCAGTGGTTCATCTTTGGTCACTACCACCTCTAAGCAGTTTCACCAAGATGTTTCTACAAAGAGTCCTCTTTTCAATGGTTGGGTCAGGCCGTGAACAAACATATCACTCCACCTTAATGAGAATCCAAAGCTCAAGCTACATCAAAGTTCCATGCCTGGAACACTCTTCCCTCCCAACATAATCTTCTCCGCCAAAGTCTCTTTTCTCCCAAAATAGCAATATCATAATCACCACTAAATCTACAAACCTTTGTACAAATAATTGATGCACAATTTAAAACAAATTGCCTTTCTCCGATACCAATCTGTTGTGCGAGAAGATCGCGAATGCGGAAGCACAATAAACAAGATCTAGATTTGTCAATTGAGCATCAATTAATCTGATAGTAATTATTCTATTACATCAAACAAATAGTAAACAGCTATAACAGAGAAATAAAGAGACACACAATATTTATACTGGTTCCACTTTCATCGAGATAGTGTACATCCTATCCAAAGAGAGAGATTTCATTCCATATGAGATAGTTACAAGAGATTACAAAATAAGAGTTTACATGTCCAAACCTCAAATAGGCTTAATAAGAAGAGACACCCTTGGGGATCACTAGCTCAATGCCAGGATGGGTTCACAATGAAGTATACCCCTCAATATATAGCCAGTGCAAATCTATGTGAGTCATCAATTAAATTACCAACATATGGTAATAATATAATGGAGGCAAATTACCATAGAAACAAATGTGCAAAGATAGAAAGTAAATTAATCCATTTCTTTAGCATAGATGGAAGAAATTAATGCCTGCATTTATTTATTTCCATCTCATGCAAATGCAATCAATTAATTCATGCATTTCCATATTAAACCAATATTTACTTTCCATTTATTTGTGATTTTGTATTACCTAAATTGACACGACCTGAACTTTCTCGTGAAGGAAAGCCCAGATTGTTTTGAGAACATGACAAATCAGAACACAAACAGAAGAACGTTTCATTGCTTATTACAACAATTTCATCAGAATACGAGAATATAACAGAATATAAATAAATATTATACATTCGATAAATATTAGAGATTTAAATACATTACAACAGCGAAAAATAATACCAAAACACAACTGAAGGTGATATACAGATACAGATCTTTCTGAATACCATTCCAGCTGTAAACCAGGATCCTGTGAATATAAATCTGTAAAACCAAAACTGCTAGCTTCCCATGCGGAAAATAGGGGCACCCAGAGTTTAGGTTAAAACAATAAACTCCAGTTCAGTCATATGACTTGTGTGAGAACTAAAACAGTTATTTAAAACTTAACTTTAAATCAGATATATCAAGGGACCACGCCGTATAACACGGAACGAGTTTCCCCCAAGAATACAAGTGCATATAACAAAACAACGCAATGTGTTTTGAAAAAAATGAAGCTATTATAAGACCCATGTCCCATCACACAATGCAACGCAAGCCAGATGATAGGGTTTTCCCTTATAATAGCCAAACATGTTTGGTACGTTAAAACAAATCATTTGATACTATTATAAGTGCATAGTGTATAAAACAACTTCAAATATAAATGTATCAATCCTAGACGGCATGGGTACCATATATTATGTCACCAATACTAGGCTCTACAATCAAAACCGCAAATGTCACGTATTGGAAGTTGGATTTCCATCTGTGAACCAAGGCAAGGGATCATCCTTATCGCTTCGAGATGCTGTAGCCCGTGTCTCAGGATCAGAACGCATCGACCCTTGGATCTTCAGAGCCGATCGACGCAGAGTGGATTAAAATGCCCGAACAATGTGTTTCCCCGCCTATAGGGCGTAAACTGGTCATATCCCGCCAAACTATCGGCCCCGGAATGACCGATATAACCGAGGCGCCTCGCTATCCGTCATCCACATAAGTAAAATGTCTGGGCATGTAAAACGCTTACACCACTCCTAGCTAGAAGGAAACGCAAGCCCCCCCCCCCCCCCCGTAGTCCTCTCCCGTTTCTGGTTCACATCGGGCTGTGAGGCTCGCGAATTAACGCTACACAAATCAATGCTATATTAAAGCTGTGCTTTAATCATCAACCACAAAACTCTGCTTTCCAACAGAAGCCTTGATCATTTGCATCTCAGCATGCCACACAGGGAATTCACGCTATGCAACCGATGTCTATCAATCACACAGAATGAAATCCGATGTTAGGCACACATCCATTTACAAGTTCGTTCTGGGTCTGAATGAAACCCGAGGCATCTTTTTCCTCCCCCGTATGCCCAATACAAAGGAGAGGTCCTCGCATATCCGTCGATCTCCAAGTACGTCTGGACAATCACCACTTATTACCTCGTCTTGGGTGTACAACCCAATCAAGACATCAGTAATCGTCCAAATGATGTGAAGACCTCCGGTCTTCAACCACCGTCTTCATCCTCGACACATCGTCGAATCAGTTACTCAGAATGGGATAAACCCGGTCTTTCTGAATAACTCGCGTATATAATAAACAAGTGCTATAAAAAACACAACATACGCCTCATTCCAATCCAGAATATTCCTTTATTTGAATATCCTTATACTTTGGGAAAGGTTCCCATTAATTTTATCAAAAATAAATTCTTTAAATCTATTCTTTAATCTTCCTTTGGATATCATTTCAATCTAATTAAAGATGCATTAAAACTCCACTTGGTTTTAATCTTCCCAAAAATCAATATTAACGGTTGTTTAACTTAGGAAATCATATCCTGTCCTTAACTTGGTTAAAGAACCAACGTCAATTAAAACACGGTTCACGATAAACCAACAATCACATTCCATTCCATCAGCCTTTAAACGTATATTAGCAAGTGAACAATTCTCTAAGTATTAACCCCGAAGGCCGAAACAAACATCAGATCAATACCCAGGAAACCATTCAACTTAACTAGTCTCCAGTTAGTATCTGATTTTCTTAACCCCATTGGGTTTAAGAACCGTATCATTAAAGATACCATTCACGACAACCCAAAACCTTATTCCATTGTTAATCGGGTTAAAGAACAAGTGTTATTTAAAACATCGTTCATGATAAACCCAAAGACCAATTTCAATTCAATTCCAATTAAATGTTAATTAATTGGTATACTTCATTAAATCTAAATAAAAATATTTAATTTTTTCTCAACTGGATTTAAGAACAGTGTTAGTGAAGACACCGTTCACGACAAACACAAAATCCCATTTGATATTAAATATAAGGCTCTGAATAGAAAATATATCGGCTTATATTCAATATCAAATACCACCACCAACAAATATCATATTGGAAATAACGATATAAATATATCTTTCAAATTTCCATAACAATATATGTATAATCACGAAATCCAACATCGAAATATTCCGAAGACAATTTTGATTCAAATCCATTTCCAATTTATATATTGGAAATTCTGGTTATTTTTATAAAACCATTTCAAATCCAATTTATTTATTTTAAAAATATTGGATTTATAATTCTAGTTCATAACTAGTTCATTCAATAAAAATCTATTTTTATCTTTTCAAATATGGAAACTTTTAGCCCAATTCTTTCCAAATCATTTATTATGATTTTACATAAATTATTGATATTTTTAATAATTTTATCCAGGCCGTGCAGTCGATTTCCATAAACGGCCATCGAACTGCACTTACAGCGACCTTTTCCAAATTTGATTTGGACATAATTCCAAATCCAACCGTTAGATTTCAAATCTCTCATATTCTTAGAAAGCTCTTTTCGATACGAACCCAACGGTTCTGGTTTTAGGAGAATCCGACGGTCGGATCTCCCGTAATGTCCGTTCGAAGTCAATGGTCGAAATTTGCGAACTACCGCGGCGCGGCGCGTTCTATTCAGGCCATTATATATATATCATATATGTTATATATATTTCATCGATTTCCATTTAAAATGTATTTTATAAATCGTTTTAAATTCATTTTCAAAACGATTTCAACTTCATATTCAATTTCAAATCAAAATTGAATATTCCATATCATCGATATATAAATGATAATATTTTCAAAAACATTAGATTTTGAAGTCACATCCTTTTCGATATTCATTATAAAAATGAATAAAATCAATATAAAGATCGTTCACGTCAAAACGGCGTTAATCTAATCAACACGGCTATATATATATTTAAATATTTTCATGCCCATCCCAAATCGGACATCAAAACCAAATTTTGATCTTTTACTGAACATTATTTTAAAATATTCATTATTTTATAATAATCGTTATTTTAAAATATTCATTCTTTTTGAACTGGAATCAGACACAGTCAATTATCATATAATGATTTATATGGATTTCACACAAAAAATGTGCATAACAACAATGAAAACAACAATCATCATCCAGAGTGCATTCTACACTGTATAAGCATTAAATATAAATATTCAATGCTTACACAGCGTGTCAATCAATCGATTGACATATCACTAAACAGTTGGAATTAGTGTACGTTAAATATCATCCCAACACCCGTGTGGGGTTTCTATCAACAAATAATGAATTTTATTTGTGTAGTTGGGCAATATATAAAATTTGTCATCCCAATCAATATTAGTCAAATGTGTGTACATAAACAAATCATCCGATTTGTTTATAAATATTTATTTTATTCATATACACATTAAAAATTATATTTTTAACTATAAAATATTTTACTCCATTCCACATCACACAATCAAACTTCACAACACAATCAAACAAACAAACAAGTCGTCGATGGTCTGTGGACAACGGGTGTCGAGTGTTACTAAGCGCCGTCTGCATCCTAGTATATATTTTAACTAGAAAATAAAATAAAACTGAGTAGTACTCACCTTTGGGATCCACTCCGCCGTGCTTTAACGGATGATGGTTTGAATTCTATTCAAAATTCCAACGCAATCTTCTTCACGCTGTTCATAGATAAAAATCACATTTTTATCGCGTCATTCTAATAAATAAAAAACATATTTTTTTTTTCTACTTCATATATTTTTACAACGCTTCTTTCTATATAAAAATTATATTTTTATATATCTACTTCTTATATAAAGATCGAATTTTTATTACGCTTCATATATAATAAAAATCGATTTTTTTTAATGTTGAAAATCAAATTTTTACTTCATTAAAAATCAAATCTTTCTTGTTTTAAAAATCTAAACTTTTCAGTATTAAAAATCTCATCTTTGCGCCATTAAAAATCTCATCTTTGCTCTATAAAAAAAAAATCATGTTTTGATTTCTCTATTTATAGAATAAAAATCATATTTTTATCACTCTATTACATATATAAAAATCATATTTTTATAACTCTAACTTCATAATAAAAATCATATTTTTATAATATAACTTCACATATAAAAATCTAATCTTTTTGCTAACACGAAATCTAATCCTTTCATCGTCGAAAATGAAATCTTTTCATGTTGTATAAAAATCAATTCTTTTCTTGTAATTATAAAAAAAATTAATTTTATAAAATTACTAAAAATTAATTGAACTAAATAAAGAAAAATACCCTTTTCTTTCTAGTTACATTAAACAAATAAAAATAAATGGACAAAAATAATAAAAGAAAAGCTTATAGTAGAAATTGAGAGCAGGGGGGCTGCGGTTGCTCAGAGGGGGTCGGGGCGACTGATTTCCGGCGGTGGTAGGGTTCGACGGTGGCTGGGGTGGCTCCTTGGAGGCACGGTTTCAAGGCTGAGGGTCTAGGATGTGGCGGTTTGGGATTAAGGAGGAGAGAGGGGGAGCTAACGTTGCGTCGGAGTTGATCGGAGGAAGAGGCGGTCTCCTGGGGGGCAGACGCAAGGTCATCGGAGGAGGGGGAAGCGACATGATCGAAATCCCCTTTCGTTTCTCTTTTTTTTTGTTGACTGATAGTGAGTGGGAGAGAGAGAGGTTAGGGATTTATATAATTATTTAATTTATTTATTTATTTTCAAAATGTTGACTTTATTCAAACCCCAAATGAGACCCAATAACTATCGCTGATAGCTAATTACCCTCATTCCTAACACAATGGGATATGTCCGGTAAGCTGATTCGACTGTTTCGATCAGTTTCCGTCAAAATCAAAATATAAATCAATATATTGAATTTGAACGCACATTTCAATTTATTGGGGTCACATACGGACCTCAAAAATTCTATAAAAATTATTTCTAGCTTCGTATTGACAATACGGTCCTAACAAAACTATATTCGTCAAATTTGGAGACTGTTTGAAAAATGGCCATTTTCTGGTCGATCCAAATTGACTGAAACTGTCAAAACACGTTTTACTTCGCCACGCTCACATATTGATTCAGAAAATAATGATTTTTGGAATCTAGCAATAATTTGACATCCCGGATCTAGCAAAAGTGGTTTCATCGAAAACAGAGGTCGTTTGCAAAATTTTCATTTTTAAGGGCTATATTTCCATAGCGACTATTCTGAATTTTCAACTGGGCATAACTTTTTATTCCCGCTATGAAATTTTGATTTTTCGGTTTAAAGACATTCTTAGATAGATTCTAATATTTTTGGTTTCGCTAAAATCTGGTTTATTTTGAACCCTGTACATTCATTTGAAATTTGAAATCGAATTTTCAAACTATGCGCCATTTTCAATTCTTGTTTATAATTAAAATAAATATTTATATTCTAACGTCGATTCAAATAAATATATACATTCTAATTCTATTCAAAATAAATTTCTCGTTATTATTATTTAAAATAAATCATTTTAAATATTAAAAATTCATTAAAATTGCCAAAATAAAATTTTTAAATTGGTTCAGATTTTCCGGGTTGTTACATAAATTTAACTTGGTTACTTGATTACATGTTTTTGTATCAACTAAAGTATGATTTCTTTATAACAGTCCATATTCTACTTATATTTATTCAGTTTCTAGCATGGTTACATGATTGCAGAATGTGACATAGGAAGGGAAAAGGTGCACCAACGTTACCTTATCAAAACCAAGACCGAGGGTGCTTTAGCATCCACCCTGGTAATGAATCGTAGGTTTTAAGTTTATTGATATGTGTCCACTCCTTATAGTAATGTAATTTTAACCCTTTCTTTGTTGAATTACAAAAATAATACATACTTAAATATTATGTGTAAACACATGTAAGGCCTAGACAAACATTTGTTCCAGAGTCGAGCTGTTTGAGAGATTATGACTTAATGACTATAGCCATGATTTGTATGAAATAGTATAGATCCAGTCCAGGTCCATGTTTCTGTTGCAAACGAGAATAACCAACGTACATGTCACCACCATTTGCACAAAAACACTTCACCTCTAATACATTTGCATGTAATGTTTTTCTGTCATGTGAAGATTTAATGAATGACAGGTATTATTCCTTTCTATGTTAATATGTTTCAAGTTGACATATGCAAGACTATGCAAAAACAAACTAATAGATTAGGCAACTCCCGGTTATTTGATATTTAGTCAATGTGTTTTTACTATTCTCATATGAGAAATGCTAAGCTCACTCTCCCTTAGGGAGAGTGAGCTTATACTTGCTATCTGATTGGTGGAGATGAGTTGGCATCAATCATTAGTCATGCATGATGTAATAAATGTCAACCTATTTCCACCAATCAGGTGGCAAGTATAAGCTCACTCTCCCTAAGAGAGAGTGTGCTTAGCATTTCTCATTCTCATATTATATGTGTACATAGACACATATCTTCATATTATTACCTAAGTGGATTCATTCAACACAATGTGAATTGATTTGATTGTTTAGAGATTTGGATGACATCTGTGGATAGTTTTTAACTTCTTTAGAGCTGCTGCTTAACATTTCAATCAGATGTTATTACCTCTTTGCAAATTTTGCAGACAAACTTGAATGTCTAGGAAGATTCCTTTTTGCTCTTACTATATCTAAATTTAATAAATAATTATACTAAAACATATTATATTTAATTATTAATATTAAATTTCTTCATTATAGGTAAGTAAGGATTTTTAGCTCAAAAGCTAGCCGGTTTTTGCGTCCTCGAAGCATTTAATGATTTTTGGCTTTGTAGGCATATTTTATTAGCTTTGTGTATTTTGTCAGTGCATACTTGATACATATGTTATGAAACTTGTATTGTGGATATTGTCTGGATATCATTTAATCTTAATTTATGTATGTTTTTAAAATATCAATAGGTTTAATATGTGAGCAATTTAAATTATTTAAGCAGGTTTATATAATTAATTTTTATGTTGATTTAAATATATTAATATATTGTTTGCAATGCATAAAATATAAAGCGAATACAGCTTGTCGTTATACAACATTCACTAAAATGCTGTTAAAACATATGACAACATTTTTTTCTATGCTATTAAAACCTTTATTTTGTGTAGTGATGGTTTATTGGTTAGAAGAATAATAATTGTCAATGGTAAATATGATGCTAATCCATGACAATTTATCAAGGTACTGCAATGGAAAATTTTAAAATATATTTAATAATTTGTTGTTCAAAAGAATAAATGTTTCCTAGCAAATCCATAGCAAATTTTCAATGGATTTGTGATGGAAATTTGAAATAATTTTACATGCTTTCAAATATAAATATAGAAAATAAATGGTTTGCTATGTACCATGACAAAAACATCACAAACTTTGTTGACTTTCCATCACTAACCATTTTGTGGAAGATCTAGCACCCAATGAATGAGAGGGTAATATCCATCACAATTCCATGGCAAAATGTCGTTTTGTGATGGATTTGGGGTGGAATTTCCCATCAGAAAATAGCATTTTCTAGCAGTACAATGCCTCGATAGGAGCCATCCCGATGCTCATCCGAAAGCTATTATTAATTCTACCGAGGTAGATGTCCTCTCATATCTCTCCGTAATCTAGGTTACACATTGTAACACCCCGTATTTCTGTTAACACTAAAGTTGCTAATACAAAAATAAATGTGTAAAGGGGAGATGTATCTAATGTGCATACAAGAATAATAATAAATGTGTAAAGGGGGGATGTATCTAATGTGCATACAAGAATAATAATAAATGTGTAAAGGGGAGACGTATCTAATGTGCATACAAAAATAATAATAAATGTGTAGAGGGGAGATGTATCTAATGCGTACG
This sequence comes from Allium sativum, assembly GCA_030737875.1. Lineage (NCBI taxonomy): Eukaryota > Viridiplantae > Streptophyta > Magnoliopsida > Asparagales > Amaryllidaceae > Allium > Allium sativum. The sequence continues at coordinate 467,622,103 of CM060913.1, read as the reverse complement.
TATTTATATGGATTGACAAATAATAGTAAATGTACATTAAGAAAGAAATGGTGAACATAATTGGCTTCTCTTTACAACGGACGGCTCTGGTTAATCCTAGCTTCATCGACGGCTCAAATTAACTTGCAACTCTATAAAAAGACCCTAGGTCTCAAACTAAAAATTCACACAAAAACAAAAAAAGAATAAGAATTGGAGCCACCATGCTGTCTGCTGAGAACTAGAGGGAGCCTCCACTTGAAAGAGACGAACAACATAGCGAATACAAACTAAAAGATTAAAAAGCAATAACAAATTAGAATCAAAGCAACGTCTTCCCAAAGGAAAGCTTTGCAAATTCAGAATTTCAGAACTCAGAAAACAAGACCGTCTACGATTGTAAGTTTAGCTACATTTTTAGAATGCGAATTTATATGAATATCATGTGTTGCGATGAAATGATAATAGTACGATACTCGTTATGTTATTAATATACGTTTGTGATTTGATTCTATTATCATGTTGAATTGAGAATTATTAAGTATGATGTTTATTATGTTTTATAATATTAATCTATGCCAGTGATTTGATTCTATTATCATGTTAAATTTGGGATTATTGGATTAGATTATTTGTATAAGCAAGGACTTGGATTGTAACATCTTATGAGAATTGTGTAGTTTATTATGCAAGTTTATGTAGTGAAGTTATGCGACCAATTGTCAAATCTATATGTTCATGTTTATGCAAAACTTATGCCATGTTCACACTTATCATATGTTGGGATTAATTTGCAAGTATGTTTAAATCTATGTTACTAATTAACACAAGTGTATGTTGATTAGCCTATGTTGCTACCTCACATATACGTATGTTGATTTGCCTATGTTGCAAATTAACATATGTATATGGTTTAGTTCATATTGCTAATTCTCATGTATGTTGTTAATATGACCTATGTTGAAAACACATATATGTTGAGTTAGCCTATAAGTGCAAGTTCATACCTATGACATTATAATGTTTATGTTAGTCTTTTTGCAAGTTTGTACCTATGACATTATAATGTTCATGTTAGTTATTTTGCAAGTTCACCCCTAAAATATTCATGTTAGTTATTTTGCAAGTACACCCTATTATGTTCATATTGATTATGCCATCAATACCAAAGTTATACCCTTGTCATGTTTATGCTAATTTATGCCAATTTGCGTACATTAAATTAGGCTAAGTTTTTAGCCTAATAATTTACACCAAAAATCATGCGAACTTAAATTAGGCTGAGATGGTTAGCCTAATATTGGACGGGGTAACGTTGGGTTAAAATGATAATTTTAGGAAAACTTGCCATAAATTGGTCATTAATCACGTAAGTGATTTATGACATAAAAAGGCATTAATTACCTTAATTAATGAGATTAATTGGAAATGGATGTGACAGTAATTTGAATTTGAATAATTTGCATAATTAAAATGTAAATTAGAAAATACGAACGTGCTTAACCCGAGGTTGGATTGAGTTGTGACGTAAACCTGCCCGGACCCGCCCGGCTGTCCAGTTGTCACAACAATAGCTATCCAATGTGAGAGGTTAAGGCATGGGGCCCAATAAAGACCCGAGGTTAAACTGAGTTGTGGCGTAAGACTGCCCGGACCCAACCGGCATACAGGCAGCCACAACAATATCTGTCTAATCTGAGAGGTTGGTGCTCTAATAAGACAATTAGAGCTGAGTTAGGACTGATAGGGTTAAGTTAATTTAATAAATACTTAACCAAATTCAACATGTTAAATAATTTGGATGGGTGGGGGTTAGGTTCATTCAGACACTTAACCACTAAACATGTTTGACTAGAAAACCTAGTAACGGGGACCCGTTTCAGCAGTAACCCAATTAGGTATCATGGTACCCTGAACTAGGCAGGGTGGGACACGATTACTGGGCTGATTGTAAGCGGTCAAAAGCGACAGCGGTTGGTGCACAGTGTGGGTTCTAACAGAGTGCGAGCGTGCACACACTCTGGAGCAGACAAGTCAGGGCACTGGAGCATCAGTATTATACCCTATGCATGCTAGAATTGTGTCAGGGCCTCCAACATGGGACTTGATACACCCCATGGTGGGACCAGCATAGGTATCTACCATATAGGGCCGTAAGACACACGTGAATATACGAGTAGGAGCCGATCTTTTAAAGAAAGAGAAAGGGATCACTTCACCCCAATCACGGGGTGCCTGTTGGTATAAGAATTAGTAGGTGCAGAGTTAGAGATTCAAAATAGGGTGCGAAGGGATGTTCGTTTTAGGACACCTTATCTAGTTCTAGGATAGTCTATTATCCTGATATCGTCCTGTTCTCACTTTATGCAAGTCATGATCTTTTCATTATTAACATTCTAGGAATATAGCTAGACTTACCAGACTTATGTCTGACCCATTTTCCTTTCGTCTTCTTTTCTTCCGTCCCCCCCCCCCCCCCCCCCCGCCCCCAAGGTCCACAGGGAGGAAACACCGCAGCTTAGTCAGTTTTTCATCCAGCTTGAAGAGAGAGAATGTATTGCTTGGATTTCTTTCATTTGGTCCATGGCTTTGGATATCATTTATGGGGATTATGCTGCTTTATTTATGTTTCATGCTTATCAAACTTTTAAAATCAAGACAGTATTATGGTTGTAATAATTGGAAGTTTGTTTTGAGACAATGTTGGAAATGTTCTGCATGAACACGTATTTATGATAATAAAAGTCTGTTGGTTTTTCCGCTGCTTATTTATATGTGTTTATATCTGTCTTGTGTTTTATCTGTGTCTTTTACTTATAAACCTCCACCAAAATTAAGGCATTCCCTTTGTGAGTGACCTTAACGGAGGTGGGGTGTTTCACTTGTTATCAGAGCATAGATTTACCAGAACAGATAAAAAGTATTTGAAACTATATTCAAATTAAAATTTAAAGAAGCATTTTCAAGAAAAAGAATTGTTTTATAGTTTCAGAAAGGCATAATCCCCCAAAGCCATGTGAATTATCTATCCTTCGTTTTGAATCTTTCCTTTTTCGTTTCAGCATGTCGGGAGAATTTAACCTTCCAGAAGGTGTGACTGTACCTGGTTGGTTTAGAAGGTACTTGGAAGCTAGGGCCAATAAGGCAGGCCCAACGAATCTTCCTCCCCCAACTGCAGCAATTCCTCCTCCTCCTCCTCCGAGAGAAAATGCTTTTGCCAAGACTTGTAGAGATTTTAAAGCTATGGGTGGGAAAGACTTTCATGGAACCGAGTCCTTCGTAGCAGCCAGGAACTGGGTGAAAGAGACCGAAGATCTTTTCGTTATCTTCGAGGTAGAAGACAGGCAGAAGGTAAGACTGGCAGTGTGGTTGCTCAAAGGAGAGGCTTCCTACTGGTGGGAAGTCACCAATGCAGAAAGACCAGTAGAAACGTGGGAAGATTTCAGATTTAGATTTGAGCTGAAGTTCCTTTCATAAGCTGAGAGAAGTCTTCAAATGGAGAGACTCCTATCTCTTAAGCAAGGAAGTATGACTGTCAAAGAGTACGTCAACCAGTTTGATCAGCTGGCTAGGTGCGTACTGGACCTAGTCAACACCCAACACAAGAAGGCTCTCCGCTTTGTCAAGGGACTGAATGAGCCGCTTCATAGCCTGGCCATGACCCATATACCTATGGGAGCTACATATGAAAGGCTGGTACAGATGGCGTTACTACATGAGGAGGATAAAGGCAAGAAGGAGACAAAGGCGGAAGGGTCTCAGGGAAAGAAAGAAGCTTTACAGCCTAAGAAAACAAACTTTAAGAAGGACCGGAAAAACAACAAAGCTCGCGAAACAAGAAAGTGTAATTTCTGTGGTGTGGTTGGACATGTGGTGAAAGACTGCAGGAAGAAGAAGGCAAAGATGAATGGTGGTTGCTTTCATTGTGGAGAAACAGTACACATAGCTAAGGACTTCCCTAAGAGGCGAGGGCAGGCGCAGAAAGTTGCATCCACTTCGGGTGGACAAGCTCATGCACTGGAGGCACCTCCTCTGCAACAACGAGGTAGAAATACTTCTGTAGAAAGTGTAGTTTATCTTTATGATCACCCAGTTCGCACTTTATTTGATTCTGGTGCATCACACTCCTTTATTTCATCTGCTTTAGTAGAATCTCTGCACCTAGAAACTAGTATGGTAGAGGATCCCTTGGTTGTCTCCAATCCAATTGGAGGCCCAGCTTATTTGTCAATGATCTGTATGAATTTGAAAATCTCTATTCTAAGTGTAGAATTTAGATGTAGTACCTTTGTTTTGGGCTTCTCGGGGTATGGATTGATTTTGGGCATGGACTGGCTATCCAGTAATGGTGTCATCCTTGATTGTGAGAAAAGAGTGGTTAGGCTCTTAACCCAACTCGGTAACACTCTGGAAATTACTTGTAATCCCTCGAATGTGGTTATGCTTAGTTATCTTGAATCTCTTGACGCTTCTGTCGAGAATTTGCGGTCAGTTAAGGTGGTCCGAGAATATTCGAATGTCTTTGATGAGGTGAAGGGCTTACCTCCGAAACGGGAAATAGACTTCCGCATCTATCTTGTTGACAATGCGAAGCCCGTTGCTTTGCCTGTTAGGCACATGGCTCCTAGGGAAAGGAAAGAGCACAGTAAGCAGATTAAAGAGCTTTTAGAAAAGGGGTTCATTAGGCGGAACATTTCAGAATGGGGCGCTCCAGTGGTGTTCGCTACAAAGGCGGATGGTTCACTCCATCTATGTGTTGACTATAGGGAGCTAAACAAGCTGACTAAAAAGAATAGGCACCCTCTCCCTAGAATTGACGATTTGTTTGACCAGCTTGTAGGAGCGTCGGTTTTCTCCCAACTTGATTTGGCGATCGGATTTCATCAGCTAAGGGTAGCTGATGATAGCATCGATAAGACAGCTTTCAGAACCCTAGACGGATTCTTTAAGTGGCTTGTCATGCCTTTTGGCTTGACAAACGCACCCGCTTACTTCGTGGACCTAATGAGTAGGGTGTTCAGAGATTTCCTCAATAAATTCGTGGTGGTCTTCGTAGACGATATTTTGATCTTCTCAAAAAATGAGGAAGAGCATGCTCAGCACCTAAAGGCAATCATGGAGACTCTTAGAACACATCAGTTAAAAGCTAAATTCTCCAAGTGCAACTTTTGGAGAAAAGAAGTGAGATTTCTTGGGCATATAGTGTCCAAAGAGGGGTTAGCTGTAGACCCCGCAAAAGTGGTAGCGGTGCAAGATTGGAAGGCACCAAGGAATGCAACCGAGGTCCGAAGCTTCCTCGGGTTGCAGGCTTTTATCGGAAGTTCATCAGAGATTTTGCAAAAATCTCAGCTCCTCTTACAAGTCTAACAAAGAAGAATCTAGTTTTCTCTTGGGATTTGGATTGCGAGTTTGCATTCCAACGCTTAAAAAGGGCTCTTACAACAGCCCCAGTTCTGACCTTGCCGGATGGAAGCAAAATGTTTACAGTATACACGGATGCATGCGGGATAGGACTAGGCGTTGTCCTAATGCAAGAAGGAAGGGTAGTAGCTTATGGCGGAAGACAGTTGAAAGTTCATGAAAGGTACTACCCAACCCACGACCTTGAGTTGGCCGCCATCGTCTTTGCGCCTAAGTCTTGGCGCCACTATCTCCTAGGTGAGAAATTTGAACTGTATACTGACCATAAATCTTTGAAGTATCTCTTCTCGTAGAAGGACCTTAACTTAAGGCAACAAAGGTGGATGGAGTTTCCTGCCTCGTATGATTTCGAGATTTCCTACACTCCTGGCAAGGGCAACGTAGTCGCAGATGCCTTGAGTAGAAAGAAGCTAACGTTGAGCCCGCTATTTGTTGAAAGGCGAAGCCTAGAGTTTATAGCCAGTTTTGACTTTAGGCCCTCCTCTGATTTTGTACCCGGTCTGTTAGCATCGCTAGAAGTGCGGCCCACTCTCTTAGACTCAATAGGGACCGCACAACGAGAAGACCCTCAACTTGTAGAAGTGGTTGATAAGTTCGTTAGGGGTGAGACTTCTAGTCACCTCGATAGATACACCATCGATGACAAAGGGTGGTTAAGACGGGATGGAAGACTATGCGTCCCACAGGCAAAGGAGTTGGTGAAGAAAGTTCTTGAGGAGGCACATCATTCCAAGATGACAATACATCAAGGCGGGGACAAAATGTACAAGGACTTAAAGAGAGTTTTCTTTTGGAGTGGCATGAAGAAGGACGTGGCAAATTTTGTTTCTAAGTGCATGATTTGCCAACAAATCAAGGCGGAGCAGAAGAAGCCTGGCGGTCTGGTCCATCCTCTAGAGGTCCCACAGTGGAAGTGGGATAGCATTTCAATGGACTTCATTGATGGGCTGCCTAGGTCTAAAAGAGGCAACACTAGCATTTGGGTAATAGTGGATAGGCTTACTAAAAGCGCCCACTTTTTACCTGTCAAGAGTAGAAGGACTGCCTCGTCTCTAGCATCTCTTTATCTTAAGGAGATAGTTCGACTCCATGGAACACCTTCCAGCATTATTAGCGACAGAGATCCTATCTTCACAAGCGAGTTTTGGCAGAGTCTGCAAGAAGCTGTAGGCACACATTTATGTTTGAGCACGACCTATCACCCCCAAACCGATGGTCAGATGGAAAGGGTGAACAGGATTTTGGAAGACCTTTTGAGACTTTGCGTCCTTGACTTTGGAGGGACTTGGGAGGACCATCTTCCTTTGGTGGAATTTTCCTACAACAACAGCTACCAAGCCACCATCGGGATGGCGCCCTTCGAAGCTTTATATGGAAGACCGTGTCGATCGCCCACTTGTTGGTGGGAGTCTACTGACAAGCTCATACTTGGACCAGATATGATCCGAGAGACTTCAGAGAAAGTAGACTTAATACGTAGAAGAATGAAGACAGCCCAAGACAGACAAAAATCCTACGCAGACAAGAGAAGGACCGACCTTGAATTTGAGGTTGGGGACAGGGTTTTCCTTAAGGTATCTCCTTTAAGGAACATCGTTTGCTTTGGATCCACAGGGAAGCTAGCACCAAGATTTGTAGGGCCTTTCCTATCATCGAGAAGATTGGGAAGATGGCCTACAGGTTAGAGTTACCCGAGAGACTGGCCGGAGTTCACAATGTCTTTCATGTTTCTCACCTCCGGAAGTATCTACATGAGTCAACGGAAGTGGTAGAGCCAAACATTCTAGAAGAAGCTGAAGTAGAACGCGAAGCAACTATGAGGAAAGTTCCAACTCGCATCTTAGGAACTGAAGTGAAAAAGCTACGCAACCGCAAAGTCAAACTCGTCAAAGTTCAGTGGAGCGACGCCGAGGAAGACGCGACTTGGGAAACTGAGGATAGAATACGCGCAGCCTACCCTTTTCTTTTTGAGGGTACATTTTTGATCTCTCTTTTTCCTTAAAGTCATGTTAGTATCTATCTTTTTAGGTATATCTCCCCGACCTTACCCTTTTATCCTTAGGTGGAAACCCCTTTGGATGTAAACATGTAATTGAAACATGTTATGGATGATGGTTGCAAGTGGTTGCAAATGTTTGCTAGTGGTTGCTCGTGGATGCATATACACACACAATCTAGGGTTTTAGATCGGCTCAGTCACTTCATATTTCATATTCATATATGTATTTATGTTTGTATATGGTTGAAGCTTAATATGTTGTCATATGGATGTCGCATTTTTTTGAATGATTGCGCACTCATGTAGAGTTATGAATAGGAAAAAGTTTGCATACATAATGGATTCATGACACTTACATAATTTGCATTAAGGAGGTCAACTGAATCAGTAGACCGCCTGATTTTTGCATTAGATAAGGACATGTACACACACGATGCATATGATCATGAAGCATTAGAAGTCTTTTAAGGACAATGGATGCTCGTGTTTGATGATTGAGTAGATGGACATTTGGATGGTAGGATATATGTTCTCCTAGACTTGGAGATTTCGGGGACGAAATCCTTTAAGGAGGGGAGAATGTAACACCCCGTATTTCTGTTAACACTAAAGTTGATAATACAAAAATAAATGTGTAAAGGGGAGATGTATCTAATGTGCATACAAGAATAATAATAAATGTGTAAAGGGGGGAGGAATCTAATGTGCATACAAGAATAATAATAAATGTGTAAAGAGGAGATGCATCTAATGTGCATACAAAAATAATAATAAATGTGTAAAGAGGAGATGCATATAATGTGCATACAAAAATAATAATAAATGTGTAAAGGGGAGATGTATCTAATGCGTACGTATTTATATGGATTGACAAATAATAGTACATGTACATTAAGAAAGAAATGGTGAACGTAATTGGCTTCTCTTTACAACGGACGACTCTGGTTAACCCTAGCTTCATCGACGGCTCAAATTAACTTGCAACTCTATAAAAAGACCCTAGGTCTCAAACTAAAAATTCACAAAAAAAAAAATAAAATAAGAATTGGAGCCACCATGCTGTCTGCTGAGAACTAGAGGGAGCCTCCACTTGAAAGAGACGAACAACATAGCGAATACAAACTAAAAGATTAAAAAGCAACAACAAATTAGAATCAAAGCAACGTCTTCCCAAAGGAAAGCTTTGCAAATTCAGAATTTTAGAACTCAGAAAACAAGACCGTCTACGATTGTAAGTTTAGCTACATTTTTAGAATGCGAATTAATATGAATATCATGTGTTGCGATGAAATAATAATAGTACGATACTCGTTATGTTATTAATATACGTTTGTGATTTGATTCTATTATCATGTTGAATTGAGAATTATTAAGTATGATGTTCATTATGTTTTATAATATTAATCTATGCCAGTGACTTAATTCTATTATCATGTTAAATTTGGGATTATTGGATTAGATTATTTGTATAAGCATGGACTTGGATTGTAACATCTTATGAGAATTGTGTAGTTTATTATGCAAGTTTATGTAGTGAAGTTATGCGACCAATTGTCAAATCTATATGTTCATGTTTATGCAAAAATTATGCCATGTTCACACTTATCATATGTTGGGATTAATTTGCAAGTATGTTTAAATCTATGTTACTAATTAACACATGTGTATGTTGATTAGCCTATATTGCTAACTCACATATACGTATGTTGATTTGCCTATGTTGCAAATTAACATATGTATATGGATTAGTTCATATTGATAATTTTGATGTATGTTGTTAATATGGCCTATGTTAAAAACACATATATGTTGAGTTAGCCTATAAGTGCAAGTTCATACCTATGGCATTATAATGTTTATGTTAATCTTTTTGCAAGTTCGTACCTATGACATTATAATGTTCATGTTAGTTATTTTGCAAGTTCACCCCTAAAATGTTCATGTTAGTTATTTTGCAAGTACACCCTATTATGCTCATATTGATTATGCCATCAATACCAAAGTTGTACCCTTGTCATGTTTATGCTAATTTATGCCAATTTGCGTATATTAAATTAGGCTAAGTTTTTAGCCTAATACTTTACACCAAAAATCATGCGAACGTAAATTAGGCTGAGATGGTTAGCCTAATATTGGACGGGGTAACGTTGGGTTAAAATGATAATTTTAGGAAAACTTGCCATAAATTGGTCATTAATCACATAAGTGATTTATGGCATAAAAAGGCATTAATTACCTTAATTAATGAGATTAATTGGAAATGAATGTGACAGTAATTTGAATTTGAATAATTTACATAATTAAAATGTAAATTAGAAAATACGAACGCGCTTAACCCGAGGTTGGATTGAGTTGTGACGTAAACCTGCCCGGACCCGCCCGGCTGTCCAGTTGTCACAACAATAGTTATCCAATGTGAGAGGTTAAGGCATGGGGCCCAATAAAGACCCGAGGTTAAACTGAGTTGTGGCGTAAGACTGCCCGGACCCAACCGGTATACAGGCAGCCACAACAATATCTGTCTAATTTGAGAGGTTGGTGCTATAATAAGACAATTAGAGCTGAGTTAGGACTGATAGGGTTAAGTCAATTTAATAAATACTTAACCAAATTCAACATGTTAAATAATTTGGATGGGTGGGGGTTAGGTTCATTCAGACACTTAACCACTTAACATGTTTGACTAGAAAACCTAGTAACGGGGACCCGTTTCAGCAATAACCCAATTAGGTATCACGGTACCCTGAACTAGGCAGGGTGGGGCACGATTATTGGGCTGATTGTAAGCGGTCAAAAGTGACGGCGGTTGGTGCACAGTGTAGGTTCTAACAGAGTGCGGGCGTGCACACACTCTGGAGCAGACAAGTCAGGGCATTGGAGCATCAGTAGTATACCCTATGCAAGCTAGAATTGTGTCAGGGCCTCCACCATGGGACTTGATACACCCCATGGTGGGACCAGCATAGGTATCTACAATATAGGGTCGTAGGACACATGTGAATATACGAGTAGGAGCCGATCTTTTAAAGAAAGAGAAAGGGATCACTTCACCCCAATCACGGGGTGCCTGTTGGTATAAGAATTAGTAGGTGCAGAGATAGAGATTTAAAATAGGGTGCGAAGGGATGTTCGTTTTAGGACACCTTATCTAGTTCTAGGATAGTCTATTATCCTGATATCGTCCCGTTCTCACTTTATGCAAGTCATGATCTTTTTATTATTAACATTCTAGGAATATAGCTAGACTTACCAGACTTATGTCTGACGCATTTTTCTTTCGTCTTCTTTTCTTCCGTTCCCCCCTAGGTCCACGGGGAGGAAACACCGCAGCTTAGTCAGTTTTTCATCCAGCTTGAAGAGAGAGAATGTATTGCTTGGATTTCTTTCATTTGGACCATGGCTTTGGATATCATTTATGGGGATTATGCAGCTTTATTTATGTTTCATGCTTCTTTAACTTTTAAAATCAAGACAGTATTATGGTTGTAATAATTTGAAGTTTGTTTTGAGACAATGTTGGAAATGTTCTGCATGAACACGTATTTACGATAATAAAAGTCTGTTGGTTTTTCCGCTGCTTATTTATATGTGTTTATATCTGTCTTGTGTTTTATCTGTGTCTTTTATTTATAAACCTCCACCAAAATTAAGGCATTTCCTTTGTGAGTGACCTTAACGGAGGTGGGGTGTTTCACACATCCACAACAAATCCTTAAGAATCTTATTCCCTCTCTTAGTTTGTCCATTGATCCGAGGGTGATAAATTGTACTCATCCAAAGTTGCTTTCCTAATGCCTCTTGTAGACTCCTCCAAAAATTACTAGTAACGATAGGTTCCCTGTTGCTTATAATGCTGGTGGAATCTCTAGGAGCCGATCGATCCCTCTTAATACACACAAAAGCCAACCAGGAAGTCATGCCATTTTTCTTGACCAAAATGAAGTAGGCACTCTTCGTCAATCGGTCTACTATCACCCAAATACCAATGTTGCCTTTCCTAGATCTAGCCAACCCATCAATGATGTCCATGGATACGCTTTCACTTCGATAGTCGCACATCTAACGGCTAGACCGATCCACCAGGTTTCTATTTCTCCCTCTTCTCTCTCTAACATACCATGCACTTTGACACAAAATCGACCACATCCTTCTTCATGACATTCCAGTAGAATACTCTCTTCATGTTCTTATACATTTTATCACTTTCGGGATGGATGGTCATCATTGAACAGTGTGCCTCAGCTAATACTGCACTCACAGGTAATACAAAGCCTACCATCTCTACACAGTCATCCTCTAGTGTCCATAGAATATCGTTGGAGATTCTAAGAGGCCTCTCCTCTATCAAGTTTATCAAAAATATCCACAAGCTCGAGATCCTCTCGCTGTCTAGATCCAGTCCTCTCCAACAATGTAAGTTGAACCTCTAAAGATGCCTACAATATCGAGGTATAGCCATTAGAGGCTCTAAAATAAAAATTAGATATATACTCCAAGCTCTCCGCCTCTACGAATAGAGGACTCAAAGGTGCCCTCTTCCTACTAAAGGCATCCGCGATGACATTCCATAGGGTATAAACTATCTCAAAATCATACGATGCCAAGAATTCCATCCAATGTTGTTGTCTTAGATTCATATCCCTCAACAGGATCAAATACATCAAGAATTTATGATTCGTATAGAGCTCGAATCTCTGGCTAAGCAGATAATATCTCCATGACTTAAGTGCAAAATCTACCGTGGCTAATTCCAAATCATGTGTATTGCAATTCTTCTCACGAGTCCTAAGCTGCCTTCTCCTATAACATATGACCTTACCCTCCTGCAACAATGCTGCATCCAAGCCGATCTCGTGAAGGAACCCACACAATCTACATCCCATATTAATACTAAACTTTTCTCGATGAGGCGAGTAAGCAGTGCTGTAATCAGTGCAAAGTTTTTAATAAACTTTCTGTAATAACCTACTAGATGTAGAAAGCTCCCCACCTCAGTTGCGTTCTTAGGGGACTTCCTATCCAGTAGTGCGACCATCTTGATGGGATACTCATCTAACTCATCTCTAGAGACCATATGTCCTAAGAAACGCATTTCCTCTCGCCCAAAATGGCACTTTAAAATTTTCCCATTAAGTTGATGCACTTTGAGAGTACAAAGAAACTCCTCTAAATGTAAGGCATGCTCATCCTTATGCCTCTAGAATACCAAAACGTCATCTATGAAAAAAACCACAAACTTATTGAAATAATCCTGAAAGACTCTTCTTATCACATTTACAAAACAAGAAGGCTCATTAGTTAGCCCAATAGGCCTAACCAACCATTCGAAGGAGTAAAGCTGGATCTAGATTAACCCTAGAGGGGGCGAATAGGATTTACTGAATTAATTCATGATATTAAAAATATCACATAACAGATTGTAGCAGATAAAATAAATGCAGAAAATAAATAACATAGATTTTACCCAGTTTCACCAAACCCTGCCTACTACTGCATTCCCCAAGGTTATTACTAGGTATTAAAAACAAATCCCGCTTACAAAATCCTATAAACTCGCAAACCCTGCTCCTGTTATAATCCTACGCTCAAAACCCTAAACTAGTTTCAGTCCCCGAAATCAGATTTTCCCCTGGCTACAAACCCGTAGCAAGTAAACCCTAGTTATTACAAACACTAGAAAACTGCTAATTAATACCCTATAACTAGATGACCTAATTTTACAGACAAACTAGTGAACTCCTAGTTTTATAAACAAATTAGGAAATAGACTGAACGGTTAATAACAGAAACGAAAAACACTATAAAATAAAAACAATTTAAAACCCTAGTTTTGAAATAAACTCCCTTGAGCCCTTAATAATAAACAAGCTGTCTCTTTGTCTTTTTATTTCATTTGAAACTTTGCTCTCAAACAAATGTCGGCCGAATCAAATGAATTTAGGGTTTCTATGAAATCCCTTTTGCCCCAAATCAAATCGTGAGGCCTAAAATTGATGGCTTCGATGGCTTTGGTGTTTGATGCTTCTTGCTTATGATTTACGGTTATTCTGGAGATCAATAAAACTATGAGTCGCTCTGAATGATTTCTCTGGTTATTCTTCAAATTTCTGTCTTGATTTTCGATCCCTATCTTACTTCCTGTGACGAGTTTTTGTGTATAAATAGGGTTTTAAAAATAAAACCAAACTTCTCTGATTTCACATAAATGATTTGTCTGATTTTGTTGCGTATATTGGTTTGAGTTGCCCTGTACTAAATTGGCTCGACTGTGATGATTTGTGAGAATTCTTGGAAATGATTAGTTCACTGTCCCTTGTGAAAATTGAGTACTTGCCTATCATAGCATTCAAAATTGTGGTTTCAAAAACTTGCATGAATTTTGCTTGATGAATCCAGTCATGACTTTGCCTTATATGAATTGTAGAAAGCTTGGAAAATACACTGATGTAGTCTTATCATTCAAAACTGGAAAGAAAATTAGTTTCATGCCAATTCTAGAAGCAATCGAATTAGTTAGCCAAACATCGGTCTTTGAAAATGTTGATAACTTCCTACCATTTTGAAAAACATTTAAACATAAATGTTTTTGTCAAAAATTATCACCGTTCAAAAAATGGAAACAAATATAGCACTTTGAAATGGTTGCCAATTTTGCATTGTGATTTCCAAAAAAAAGTTTGCCAAAGTTGTGATCACTGAAATGATTTGTTTACTGGAACCATTTAGAAACTTGTTTGCCTATAATTGAGTTTGTTCCCACTTCAAATTTCTGTGTATGTGGTGGAATTGCTTTACCATACATGCATTGTTTCAAACATTCCATTTGTTTCAGCATACATGTGAGGATATGCATGTAGTAGGCGCGACCTTGACTTAGCTTGCTACTTCTATTCTGTTTTTCTTCGCATTGTTTCACTGTTCTAATGATTTGACTGGAACCTATTATAGCCCATGCTAATCTTGAACCATTCTGTTTTGCTTTGATGCACCATACTTTGTGTTGTTGACATCCTGAGCTGCACGTTATTTAAGACTTTGTGCATTGTTGGACCTGTTTGAGTTATTTCCTCTTGCTGCCCACACATGCAATTATATTTTAACATTCATTTTTGTATTATTCATCCCACTGGCTTGCATGAACCAGGTGCATGTGTGTATAAACTTGGCTCGACATGTCCATGCTGAAATGCTTTTACCTCGACCCTGTTTTGTCCCCATATCCTTGTTTCTGGAAATATGACTTGCTCGACATTGGAACTATTTTGTTCGACGTACCATGTTTCATTGCTGGTCATGTCCATGATCTTTGTGATGACTTTCTAACTTTGTATATGCATTGTTGTATGTATGTGTGTGTGTATGTAGTTGTGTGTCTTCGTATATGCATTGTTGTGTGTTCATGGATACTTGTGGCAAAAAAGTGTTGTCAAGCTTCAACTGACACATCATATTCGATATATTTGTCCCTTTCTGACCATATTACGTCTGCACAGAACATACGTGTATATACATACATATCTGTGTGAATACATGTATAATGCTCATATGGAATATATATATATATATATATATATATATATATATAAGCGCACTACAAATACTGTCTACCTTGTGGTATTTATAGTGTATCACTGTGAATATCAGAAGTTGTATAGACACAGATGGATGTCCATAAAAAATCAGATTAAGTAATGAAAATGATGTGAAACACACCGAAATTCTGAGGCAGGTAAATGTTTAAAATAAAAATTAGATCTGCTAGAATTTAAAATTATTTCTGTTCTAGATTACTGTGTGTGTTTCTTTTTGTGATAGGTAAGCTGAAGACTGACTGACTGAAGCAGACAGAAGACAAGGATAGTGTTAGTGAATGTATCAATGTATATATAACAGAGAGAGAAGTGTGTGAATACAACTGTGTATATGAGTATCTGTACAACTGAATGACTGAGTGAACCTATAGTGAGGCAAAAATGTATAGAAATAAAATTGAATGTGAGTATGTTATATTTTAGTGAATGTACAAATAGTGGAGTTACAAACTTGTATTATTTAAATGTTGAAATAAAATATTGTATTTAAATAAAATACTATTTGAATATTTAAATTCTTGTGCAGTAGTATTCTATTTAAATGTAAATATTTATTTCTCTCTATGATGTAGTATAACAGTACAATTACAAATACTTTTATAATATTAAAATTTGTTTGTTATCATCAAACAAAAATCATAGAATTGTTCCTTTTGATGATGACAAACATAAAATAAGATTTTGAATATAGTATTACAATAAATGTGTTTTACAGTGGATTATTGAACTCCCCATATTTGAATGCTCATCTGACAAAAAACTCCCCCTATACATGTGAATGAGTGAAAAACCATAATTGAAACTTCAATATTAAAATATTTAAAGAATATCCACTCAACGATCAAAATCTTAACTTATTCTCCCCTTTTTGTTATCATCAAAAGAATATGGAAATTAAAATAGTGATGAAAAATAGACTAAAAATACAATTCAGCTTAAAAGGAATAATTATCATCATAAGTCTCAATCAGTCAAACAAAAATCATAATATTCTAAGAACTAGTGGCGAATTTCACATTTTAGAATGAAGGATTTACGATGATATTTATAAAAATGGAGGGAGTTAAAAAAATATAATTTAAATTATTTCCAAATAAGATTTTAAAAATTGAGCACAAAAATAGTGATGGATTTGGACTACAATTATAAGTTCAAATTAAGTGACGAAATCAAATAATCGCAAATCCAAATAGCTATCAATCAACAAATCATAATAATCATAAAATATTAACACATTTCACAAATTAGAAAATGGATTGATAGGCTAGTTTTTACACACCAAGGAGAATTTCATAAACAATTGTTTATTTCCATTTTTTTTCTTTTCTTGTTATTTAAGAGCACACTGACCATGCATAACCGGATCTTGGATTTTTAAATGAGGTCAGTTGTAGCTGAAAAATAAGTAATCTCATAACCATTCATAACCAGAGCTTGGATTTTTAAATGAGGTTAGAGAAACACTTATGAATATTATATTTTTAATATTTTCTATTTCAAAAGGGAAAACTCCTCAGTATATAAAACCAATATGGATGATAGAAATGTGGTAGTTACATAAATGATCGTGAAACAAATTTCTAAATTAATTATAATATGAAATATGCTCAACTGTACCGGGATTCTTGAAAAAATTTCAATTATCACTAAATCTGAAAAATAATATGGTCATATTTCCATCACAAATATTTCCACTGTTTATTCAAGAAAAAATATTAAACTCTCCACATTAATATAAAATAATGATGGATGACAGAATAATGGTAGATAAAGGAGATGTTTGTGATATAACCCCCAATTCAAAGATATTATAACAACTGTTCAATCATCATGAAAATTTTGAATAAAATCTCATCTTGTTGTGAAATATACCATAGTCACAACTCATCACAAATTCAATAGTATGATAATAGTTTTGATAAGCTCTAAATACAGTTCTTTTTGGTTATTGATTTAAATTTCTGAATAAATAATCAATAAATGATTTTAAAATTGAAAATCAATTACAAGATGGAATTCAGAAAGATTTATACAAGACAAGAAGGATATAAAAAATATATACAAAATAAGATTAATATCAATAAAAAAATTCGGCACTTCCAAACTGGTACCACTTGTTGTCTCTGCTAATGGGGATTTTAATATTACCCTGGTGGCTAACAAAGGTATCTCAGACAACAATATTCAATCACAAAGCCCAAGCAAAAATTTAACAATTCAATTCCAATTATCAGAGCAGCAAGACAAATTCAGAATAAATTTCACAGGAAAAAATTTCAGAAAATTTTCAACAAGTCTAAGAAGGCAAATCATGATCCAAGATTTAAAGAAATGGGTTATTTGAAATCACCTGAAGGCATGTGAAAACTTCAAGATTCAATGAATCGATCACACAAGGTTATTAATACCAAACCCAAGGAGTGTGTAAGATTCAAGATATTAAACAATATCAAATGATTTCAAACAAAACAATATCAAAGTAAGCGATCATGATTTCAAAATGTATTTCAGGATGTAGCACATGAAAGATTTTAAATTTAGAGAAGTTAAGTCAATCAGAAATCTTTGAACTTTTATCAGAACAACAGATGATACCAAAAACAAGTAGTTATCAAAAAAACATTTTCAAAATGATTTCTTTTATCAGAGCAGCACAACAATCAATTTCAAAGCAGACATGTCAAGAGAATTCTGACAGTTATAGGAGATGATTCATGACCCAAGATTAGAAATATAGTTTATTATAAATCATTTGAAGGAATATGAAAATATCAAGATTCAGTGAATTGATCACACTAGATTATAAATTTCAAACCAAAGATGTGTGAGATTCAAGAAATCAATTATTTCAAATGATTTCAAATGAATAAATATTCAAGTCCAATGATCATGAAATAGCAGTGAGTTTAAAAATAGATTTTCAAAGATTTTTTCACAACTATTCCTATCAGTTACAAAAGAAATTTTCAGAATATTTACAACAAACATGAGAGACATTTCATGATCCAAAATTAAAATGGTTTATTTGAAGTCATTTAAACGAAATGTGAGATTTGAGATACAAAGAATCAATCACACAAATTATTAATTTCAAATCTAAAAGATGTGTTAGATTTAGAATATCAAAAATTTCAAATGATTTCAAACAATCAAATATCCAACCCAAAATGATCACGAATAAAAATAATTTCTTGGCTCTAATACCATCAAGCCAAATGTTTCTCAAAACAGAAATATTCAAGCCAATCCAAAAATCAATGAAATCATCACAACTGAAAATTAGCAGTGTGCTGTAATGAGTATAAAATTTCAAGTCTTCCCAAAATGACTTAGAAGAAACTCAAAACAACAAAGGTGTGTGAAATTTCATTAATTTTTCAGATCTTCAAAATTTACAATTAAAATTAATAGTGTTCAAGATATGGCAAGAATACTCCAGCACTGTTAGGAATTCAAAAATAAAAAATAATTAAACTACAAAATAATTGCACAAATTTACAATTTTGAATTCAAGATCTGGAAATGATTAAAACATGAGAGTTATATTCAAATAAAGCGGATTTCCAGAAAATCATGACTTCTGCAATTTGAAGTCAAGAAAAACTCAAGAAGAAATAGAAGTATATGGCACTGTCAAATCAAAACAGAAATATCAAAGAAAATAAACAGAAGAGGTAGAGGGAGGAATACCTAAGGAAAACAAAGAATATTAACAGAGACGGGTTTAGAGATCATACCTGAATTTGATGTGAGCAAACGAATCTCTAACTCAACATACTTGGTTAAGGAACTCTGACTAATTCAATGATGTGAAGCAGTTAGAATACGTATCTCTTTTTGTAAATCAGTTCCTCAACCTCCTCTGGTACTTAACAGTTTAGGGGATCAAGTGGTCTAACAAAAATTGCATTACCACTCATAGTTTCATTTACATGTTTTGGTACCCAAACTTGATTGTACAACATTCCATTTGAATTTACTTTTATACCTTTAGGATCCCAAATCTGTTTGAATTTAACCAAGCTTGTTTTATTTCCTTTTGGGGTCCAAACTGGATTTTTACACAACAAAATCTCAACTTGATTATGATTTAAAAATTCTTTGAAATTTTCAAGACAACCTTTACAAAAGCATTTTGAATAATTTTTAAGATCATTTAAATTTTGGTATTCATAAACATTTATTTTCCCAAATCTAAGACCATATTTATTTCCAATAGAACATGGTTTTGCAATAACGTATTCAATGGTTTTCCCCCATTATATTTTGGCTTAAGACTCAAAGATTTCAAATTCAAAATGTTTTTTCTTTTCAAACTCAAGTTTTTCAAAATTCTTGAATTTCATAATTTCACTTTCTACCTCTTTCAAAATCAAATCAATTTTCAATAAGCTTTCTTTTTCAACAATTTCATGTTTGGAATTTTTGGTAGTCTTAAAATTTTCAAATTCCTTTTATAAAAAAATGTTTTTAGCTCAATCTCGTTATCTTTTACAATAAGAATTTCCTCTTCAAACCTTTGAATGTTTTATTAAGATAAATGAGATCAATTTTCAATTTCAAACAATTTTCACAATCAAAATTTTCTAATTTCATGTTGAAAGTTTTGATTCCAAACAGTTAATTTTACTAGTCAAGCCATGATTTTTAGATTTCAAATATTTGTTTTTCCGATGGAGATTATCTGTAACGACCCACAAATCCATACCATTAGAGCTAATTGAATACAACTCACGTCCAACCCAAATTGCACGGAAATACGAATCATTAATAGAAAGAAGTCAGAGGATGAGAAATAGAAAGATAGAAAATTAGAATAGAAGAAAATAGATAGAAGATGGAACTGAATAATAACATAGAATCTCACAATCGCAGCATGTAACGACCCGGAATTTTGGGGCCAATTTAAAATTTTTATTTTAGAAATTTTAATGGATTTTAATGTTTAAAATAATTTATTTTAAATAATAACGACTAAAAATTGATTTTAAAACGAATAAATTTAATTATAAGAGGAGTTTAAAACAGCGCTAAAGTTTGAAAATTTGAATTTGAACTTTGACTAACTGTACAGGATTCATTTTAAATCAGAATTGAGTGAAACAAGAAATATTTGGATCGGTTTAATCATATCTTTCTAACGAATCTGAAAAATTAAAATTTCACTTTGAAAATAGAAAGTTATACCCAGATTAAAAGTTAGAAAAGTCGCTGTAGAATTTATATATATTTTAATAAATATATTGGCCTTAAAAATAGCCATTTTGCAAATGACCTCGGTTTTCGACGAACCCACTTTTGTTGGAACCGGAATGTCAAATTATTGCTAGGTTTCAATTTTCATAATTTTTCGAGTTAATATGTGGGCGTGGTAAAACAAAATGTGTTTTGTTAGTTTCAGTCAAATTTAATCGACTCGAAAATGGCCATTTTTCAAACAGTCTCAGAATTCAACGAAATTAGTCTCGTTAGGACTGTATCGTCAAAACATAACTAGAAATAATTTTTCTATAATTTTTCGAGTCAGTATGTGGCCCCGGTAATTTGAAATGTATGTTTGAATTTAATAATTAAATGATTTATAATTTAATTTAAAGAAAAACATATTGTAACAGCCGAACTGGGTTACGAAACATGTTCCATTGTGTCCGGGATGGGGGTTATTAGCTAGGGGCGACACTTGTTGGGTTCGATTCAGAGTTCGTATCAATATACATGAATTTTTGAAATAAAAGAATTGAATAAAATGGAAAATACGTATAAATACACCTACCGTATACCATATACCGTAACCCTATTCTAAACAAAACACCCAACCACCACCAATATAAATCAATGACCATCCTCTTCAGAAATTCGCCCCTCAAGATCTTCAAATCCGATCAATGGATTTCGAAACTTCAAAAGGGAAATTCAAGAACTTTTCAACCTCTTCCATTCCATAGGGTGATGATCGAATTTAGTTGAGTGTACTGCGTGAATCTGTGGCACAAAGGCCGAGCGTTGGGACCCGATTTCGAGGCCACATGGGCGCTCGAGCTCCTCTATACGGCGGTCGTGGGGTGGGGTCGGCACGACGGACGGTGGTGGGGTCTCTGATGGAGCTCCGGTGGTGTTTGAAGGGAGCAACGACAGGGTTTCAAAGTCGACAGTTGGGTTCCTTGAACCGACAGTAACGATGATGAAGAAAGGGGGTTAGGAGGGGTTAATCAAAGGTTAATTACTCTTAATTATATTTAAATAATAAATAAATTATTCTATGTTTAAAATGGTGTAACTTTTTCATATTAGATCGAAATTTAACGAAACAAGTTGCGTTGCGATCTTATTGAAGAACACTACAGCCTGAAGTGGTCTAGATCTGAAGCAAAGCAAACCAAAATTCAGGGAAAAATTCAGATCTGAATAGCAATGTGAGAAATCTATTTATTCCTGTCTTTTCTAATTAGCAATAATTTCTGAAATTATTGTTATAGATTTGAAGTTAATTCATACTGTTATTATTCTGTGTTAATAGTAAATACACATCTGTTTGTTTGATTTTGATTGCGACGATGGAATTGTAAAAAGTTACATTTTTGTTGATTAGAATTAGATTGAAAAATTTTATTATTTTGTTCATTTTATGGTTAAAATTAACTTTTCTGTTAATTTGAATTAGACTAAACAAAATTATCATTTGTTTGTTGTACTATCGAAATTAAAACATTCCTGTAAATTAGAAATTGGTTCAAACAAAAATACACCATTTTTGTTTATATAAAAAGAATCAAATGTGTATTAAACCAAATGTTGTAAATATGTTGAATTAGAATTTTCAACATATATGAAACACAGAATGTGGTCAACTTGTTAAATCAGCAATTTTTTTAACATTAAAATGAAATCAAACTTTTTATTCATTTGTGTCGAGTCAAATTTTGCAATAAAACATGAATAAACATTTTGTGCTATTTTGTTGAACTAAATTTTCAACAAAATAGAATACACATTTTGATGCAGTATTGTCTACATAAAAAGAATAGTTTTTAAAGATGCATTTTTATTGTCACATTGGAAACAATAAAAAGGACTGATTTCAAAGTTGCATTTTTTTTATAATTTTGTTTGCATTAAAAAGATTGCATTTTTAATATGGTTATGTTTTTATATAAAGATTGAAAACAGAAATCATCGTTATCATTTTTGTTAAAATAGATATAAATAACATTTGTTATAAAATGTTATCTTTGTAATAAAAGTACATTTTTATTTAAGAAATGTAACATTAGTATAAAAAGACCGTTTTGTTAGCAAAATGTGATATTAGAGTAAAACAAGCCATTTTTAGTCAAATAATAAAAATGTCATTTTGGTTACAATTTGGAATGTCATATTTCACCGTCATTCTAGAATCATTAAAAAGATTGAATTAGAAAGGTGTTATTCAAATCAAAAATTAACATTTTTGATTAGAAGTTGGTTAGAAAAATATAAAAATCAAGTTTGTTCTTTTATTTGCATTACTCTATGCAAATATATATATTGAAAATAAAACTTGTTCTTTTATTTGCATTCTCTTACGCAAATATACATTGAAATAAAAGTTATTCTTTTATTTGCATTCTCTGATGCAAATATACATTGATACAAAAGGTTATTCTTTTGTTTGCATCCTTTGATGCAGACGTACATTGAATAAAGAGTTATACTTTTATTTGCATTCCTTGTTGCAAATAAAACATTAAAATAAAAGTTGCATTCTTACTTTCAAATTAGAAGTTACCTTTTTATTTATATTGTAGTAGAATATTAAGACAAGTTTTATTTGTCAATTTAGTTACAAGTAGATAGAGTAGAAAAATATACATATTTCATTATGAAATATGTTTCACATTAAAGACCCATTTTCTTATGTTAATAATAGGAAGAGTAGAAAAATAAACATTTTTGTATATTAAAAGTGAATTAGACAAAATGAACATTTTTGTATATTAAACGTGAATTAGACAAAATCAACATTTTTGTACATAAAAAGGATTAAACAAAAATATACACTTTATACAGTAAAAGAGTTGAAATAAAAGACTATATTTTTATTATCATTTTGAATCAAATGTTAGAATTGATAAAAATAAGAATAAAAACACCGTTTGGGTAGCAAATTTGTCATTAGAATAAATAGGAAGTTGTTTATAAATAAAGGTGCATTTATGTGACATTAATAATATAGGAAATTGATTACAAATAAACGACCATTTATTTGTCATTTGAATAACGTAGAAAATTGGTTGCAAATAAATATTTATTTATTTGACATTAGAATTCATAGGAAAATATTTACATATAAAATATTATTCTATGTAATATTAGAATTGAAAATTTCATTTTATGTAAAATGTTATATTAGATTAGAAATGACATTTTCATATAAAATGTTGCATTAGAAAAAGAGATTACATTTCCATTTAAATGTTACATTAGCAAAGGAAATAACATTTTTTATTTTTAAATGTTGCATTAGAGAAGAATAACATTTTATTTTTAGCATGAGAAATTAAAATAACATTTTTGTCATATTAATAAGGATGAGAATAAAAAGGACATTTTGATTAGAAAAGGTAAATGAGAATAAAGAATACATTTTTGTTAGAAAATATAATTAGAATAAAGAATACATTTTTGTTAGAAAATGTAATTAGAATAAAGGATTACACAAAAGATAGGAAGGTTATTATTTTTATTTGTCGATTAGTCACAATAAAAAGACCATATGTTAAAAATATGATGTTAATGATGGCTTAGAATATATGTATGTGTTGATGCAGTGTTTGATGTATTTAATATAATGTTAGTATATTCAAAACTGAATATTACACTTCCATTTACAAGCCATCCGACTTGTTTATGTGATTGGAACGATAATTTTTACATATCGCCCAAGTGCACAAATAATTTATTATTTGATTGTTGGATGAAACCCCACACGGGTGTTGGGATGATATCTGATCAACACTAGTCCCAATATTTAGTGTAGAATCCACTTTGGTTGATCTATTGGATGTTTGATAATTATCCATTATGCTTGTTGATTTCATGTAATATATGGCTGTTGGTTGAGTCACATCTCAATAAAGAATATATTTTAGAAAGGGAATATATTTTAGAAAAAGAATATATTTTAGAAAAAGAATATATCTTAGAAAAATATATTTTATTGAATGAACTAGTTATTAACTAGAATAAATCATTAAATTAAGATTTAATGAAGTTTTCCAATTAGTGAATATTTGATTAAAATTAAATTAAATAAATTGGATTTTGGGTTGTCGTGGATGGAGTCTTCAATAACACCTTTCTTAAACCCAGTTGAAAAGAATAAATCTTTTAATTAAGATTACTAGAGTTTCAAACTATATTTCGTAATTGGAATAAAAATGATTTGTGAATTGAGTTTATCGTGAACAATGTTTTTAAACGACATCTGTTCTTTAACTCAATTAACAGTAAGAATATAATTTGGAATTTATAAATCTTTTATTAGGATTTAAATGGGAATTTTCCAAAAGCCAAGTTTTCCAATTTAATATATTAAATTGGAGTTGAATGGAATTTGAATTAATAATAACCGAGATAAGCTTCTGTAAAAGAAAACCGATACTACATATGGAATTTAAGAGGCTTTTCCGTTATTCCATTTATATTATTGGTCGGATACAGAAATTTATAACGATTATATATTGATTCGATTTCTGTGAAAACTTCATATTTTATGGGAGACGATTTTGGGTTTACCGTGAACTATGTTTTAAATGACATTAGTTCTTTAACCCAGTTAAGGATAAGATTAATTTCTTGAATTTAAATTATCATTGAATAATGATTTTTGATATTTAAACCAAATTGAGATTTTAATAAATCTTTTAAAAGAAGGATTTAAGTACAAAGTTAAAGAATTTATCTTTGATAAGATAATGTGAATATTTTATTTAAAAGAATATTCTGAATTGGAATGAGGCGTTGGATGTGTTTTTATAGTATTTGATTTTTAATTATAAAAATATGCGAATTATTCAGAAAGACCGAGTTTAACCCATTCCGAGTAATTACTACAACGACGAAGAGTCGAAGATGAAGACGGTGATTGAAGACCGACGATCTTCACATCGAATGGATGTGTAGCTACTGAGACCCATGATGGGAGTAACTACCTTGAAGGGGTTTCAGTGGTGGCCGTCCGGACTATGGTTGATTGTTCGGGTTTGGTTTTCGCTCACACCCAGAGCATAAGCTAGTAAATGGATGCGTGTCTGACATTGGATTCCGTTCCATGTGAATTAAATCGATTTCTGTTAATGTATGTCTATTTGGTGGTGGAGGATTTATTCTCTACTTAACACCCTGGTATATATTAATAGTGATTGATCGCATGGCGTGAATTATCAATGTGGCACGCCAAGATGCAAATGATCAAGGCTTGCGTTGAAAAGCAGGGCCTTGTGGGATGATCAAAGTATAGCCTACTACGGCATAGCTTTGTGTATATCGTGACTTCGCGAGCCTCACACCCCGGTATGAGTCAAAAACAGGATATGGACCGTAGGCAGTGCACACGTTTCTTTCTAGCTATTGGTAGTGTCAGTGCTTAAACTGGATGGCATTTTACTTATGTGGATGATGGATTTTGAGGCGCCTCGGATTTTTATAGGCCGTTATTGGTCATACTATAGGTTCAAAGGAACCGGGAAACGTGTGTTCAGGCATAACCAATCCACTGCCGGTAGGCGGGGACCAGCCCTACCGCTCCAAGGGTTGCCCATATGTGTGATCCTGAGGCATTTGCTAGAGTGTCTCGAATCGGAGAGGAGCTTGCCCCTAGCCTCGACTCATGATGGAAAACCAACTTCCAATACGACGTTGCGGTTTTGATTGTAGAACTAGTATGGCGACATGATATATGGTACATATGTCGTCTATGATTGATACATTATGATTGAAATGTTTTATTAAAATATATACTCACTAATATCAAATCCGTTTTGTCGTATCAAGCATCTCTTGACCATTATAAGGTAAAACCCTATCCTCCGGTTTGCGTTGCATTGTGTGATGGGACTTGGTTCTTATAATGGTTTCATTTTTCTAAAAGCATTGCGTTGTTTAACGATTTACTTTATTTTATGCACTGGCAATCCAATGGAGTAAACCCGTTCCGCGTTAGTGGCGGGGTCCTGTGATTAGCCTTATTATTTGATAAGTTAAGTTAAGATTTCTCATACCAGTCCCATGACTGACCTGTAGTTTGTTTCACTGGCAAACTCAGGTGCCCACATTTTCCACATGGGCAGTCGAGTAGCTTTTTGCAGATATATTTACAGGATCCTGGCTTACAGCTAAAGCGGTATTCGGAAAGCTCTGTATTCGTGTATTTCTTCTAGTTGTATATTTGTATTATTTTTCCACTGCTATTTAAATGTAATTTAAATCTCTGATATTATTGTATTTCTATTATGTAATAAGTATTCATACTCTGTAATATTCTTGTACTCTGATGTAATTGTTGTAATCAGCGATAAAATGCTCTTCAGTTTATGTTCTGATGTGTGTTGTTCTCAAAGCAATCCGGTCTTTCCTTTACTGGGAAATTTGGGTCGTTTCACAGCGGAATAAAATATAATATATAAATAATCACTTTGAAATACAAACTATTTTTTACTTACATGTATCATCAGAGTACAACGTATATACAATACAGCGGAAATAAACTCTAAATATCTAACATTGAAGCCTCTTTCTCCAAGCTCCTCTAGATAAATCTGTAAAGTCCTGAACTATTGGACTGCTCGTACAAATTTGGGCACCCAAGAGTTCAGGGAAAACATAGAAAAATAAACTCTAGGTCAGTCATGGGACTGGTACGAGTAAACGATTTTTAAACAACTTAATTAGTAAAGGATATCTCATAAGACCACACCCTAAAAACGAAAAGGGTTTTTCCCTTATGAGAATACAGTACAATTGGTTTAACTTTTCAAAAACGTTTTGAAGAAAAGATAATCGTAAGACTGATCCATCTTAGGGATTGCGGAAAGGATCGTTAAGGGAAAACAAACATTAGAGGAGAGGGGGTGAATAGTGTTTTTGAGACTTTAACAAAAATCTAAAACTTCTGTTATAAATTATATGAATCAAACACCACAAAAACAATCACAGACAGAGAATCAAACACAAATGCAAAATAAACAGAAATAAAAATGCAAAAAAGAAAAGAACACACTGGATTTTATACTGGTTCATATTGCTTCTACGTCCGGTCCCGCGCAACGCTGGATTGCGCAGAGTTTTATTATTATATCAAAATCAAATTACAACCTCCTTGATTTCACGGTTACAAGGGATACCACCGTTTCCGCACAAATTTGATCAAGTTTTGTCCATCCTTGATTTCATGGCTACAAGGGATACCACCGATTCTGTCCTTGATTTTTCTCAGTGACCTACCAGCCCTGACATTTATATACTTTTCACCTGTGTGGTTGTTGCTGTTGCGAGGCGCCTCGGTTTGATCGGACGATCCGGGTCGAATGGAGTCATTCGTTGGCTCATTTACGCCCCAAAGGGTGGGGAAACGTAGTGTTCAGGCATAATAATCCACATCGGTGGACTGGCCCTGACGATCCAAAGGGTTGATGCGTTCTGATCCTGAGGCTCGGGCTAGACAGTCTCGAATTGGTTGAGGACTATCCTTTGCCTCGGTTCACAGACGGAAATCCAACTTCCAAATACGTGACATTTGCGGCTTTATTTGTAGAGCCTAGTATGGCGACATGATATATGGTACCCATGCCGTCTATGATTGATACTTATGATTTGAAGTTGTTTTATACACTATACACTTATAATAGTATCAAATGATTTGTTTAAAACGTACTAAGCATGTTTGGCTATTATAAGGGAAAACCCTATCCCCCGGCTTGCGTTGCATTGTGTGATAGGACCTGGGTCTTATAATAGCTTCATTTTTCCAAAAAGCATTGCGCTGTTTTGTTATATGCACTGGTATTCTTGGGAGGAAACCCGTTCCGTGTTATACGGCGTGGTCCCTTGATATATCTGATTTAAATTAAAGTTTTAAATAACTGTTTTAGTTCTCACACCAGTCCCATGACTGACCTGGAGTTTATTGTTTTAACCTAAAATCTGGGTGGCCTTATTTTGACACGGGCAGCTAGTAGTTTTGGTTTTGCAGATTTATATTCACAGGACCCTGGTTTACAGCTGGAATGATATCCGGAAAGCCTTGTATCCGTATATCTCTTCTAATTGTGTATTGTATTATTTTTCGCTGCGTTGTATTTAAATGTAATTTAAGTCTCTGATATTTCTGTGTAATATTCAATTATACTCTGTATGTTCTTGTATTCTGATGGAATTGTTGTAATATACAATGAAATGTTCTTCCGTCTGCGTTCTATTTTGTTGTGTTCACAAAACAATCAGGCGTTTCGAACGGTCTAGATCGGTTTAGCGACTGATTCGGATCGAGCGAAATTCCCGGTCGTCACATTTGGTATCAGAGCTTTGGTTTACAAAGCTCAGAGAACAAGACACACTAGAACCATACGAAAGAATTCATCAGAAATTGGATTAGTAATATCCAACGGGAATGACTCGTTAGCGATGGGATCAGTTGTATCCTAGAACGAGTGTGAAGAGTATATTTTTAAGATGAAATGAATTTTGTTTTGAAAATTTAAAATCAATTATTTGTATTTGATTATTTATTTCATATTGATTAGGACAATCAATATATAAAGATTTTGCGTATGCGCCTAGCTAGCGTCTATTCGAAGTTTTAATATACTGGATAGATATAGAATCACACTCTAGTCGCCCGGAGATGATTCTGATGATAGTTCGAACATCATCAGAATTGGTATTCGAGTTTCGAAGGTGTGATATCTATATATTTCCTATTGACTGATGTGAGAACGAAAATTAGATAGGGCTTATTGCTGTGATTTTGCATCAAAAATCTAATTTTTTGATATCAAAGTTATAAATTTGAAATGATAATCAACTAATTGATTGCTTATTGTGTTGTTTGATTATAGTTTGATTAATTAAAATGTTGAACCATTTAGCCTAATTGGATCAAATATTGAATTGTGTTGAAAAATGATTGCATTTGCTTGCATATACATCTACTTACATTGAATAGGTCATAGCAAGGAGGCTAGAGCAGAGAATAAAATTTGTTTGCCCGACAAACAGGTACATGTTTATCATAATTTACTGTTTTGTTTGGGTGATGATGATTTTATGAGCCGATTGGCTAGCCGCTTGGCTTTTTCTTTTTTAGATCAGAAGGCCTGTATGGCAATTTCGGGATTTTCCCGTGCTCCCAGTGCAGGGGAGGTTATGGCGAAATTTTTCGAAATTTTAGGGTGTTAGCCAAATTTTTGAAATTTTTGAAAAGTTCTTAGAAACTGAAAAGTTGAAGAACTTAAGCCATAGTGAAAATAATGAAAGTTGAGTTGATTTGTGAAACAACTTTCGGCTTTGTTCCTTTTCGGGGACGAAAAGTTTTAAGTGGGAGAGATTGTAATAACCCGAAAATCTGGGCCAGTTTAAAATTTTTATTTTGGCAATTTTAGCGAATTTTGATTATTTAAAATGTATTATTTTAAATAATATCGATGAGAAATTTATTTTTAATATAATTCGAATGTATATATTCGTTTGAATCGTCGTTAGAATATAAATATTTATTTATATTTATAAAAGGAATTGAAAATGGCGCGGTAGTTCGATAATTCGATTTCAAAGTTCAAATGAATGTACCGGGGGCAAAATAAACCGAATTTTAGTGAAACCAAAAATAATGGAATCTAATTGAAATTATCTTTCCAACGAATCCGAAAAATTGAAATTTCATTGCGGGAATCAAAAGATATGTCCAGTTGAAAATTCTGAATAGTCGCTATGGAATTCAGGCCCTTAAAAATGGGAATTTTGCAAACGACCTCGGATTTCGACGAAACCACTTTTGTTGGATCCGTGATGTAAAATTATGGCTAGGTTTCAAATTTTATAATTTTTTCGAATCAATATGTGAGCGTGGCAAAGGAAAACGCGTTTGACTAGTTTCAGTTGATTTTAATCAACTGGAAAATGGCCATTTTTCAAATGGTCTCAGAATTCGAAGAAACTAGTTTTGTTAGGACCGTATCGTCAATACGAAGCTAGAAAATATTTTTTTGGAATTTTTCGAGTTAGTATGTGGCCCCAGTAAATTGGAATGCGCATTCAAATTCAATATATAGAGTTATATTTTGATTTTGACTGAAACTGATCGAAACGATCGAATCAACCTACGATACATATCCCATTGTGTTCGGAATGGGGGTAATTAGCTATGAACGACAAGCGGTGGGCCTTGTTTCGAGGTCGAAAATAAAAGTACCTTTTTGAAATTAAAATAAAAAAACCCCTCTCTCCTCCCTTCCTTAATTCTTCACAGCCCCCCCCCCCCATTTCCATTTCCTCAGAAATTGAAAAGAAAAAAAAACTCCTCGATCTCACGCCGCTCCTCATCGCGGGCTCCTCCTGGCCGCCGCCGCAGCCACCTCTGGCGCCGCCCCCACCAAGACCCCGCCCTTCCCCTCCGACCGCTTCCCTTCGCCTCCCCCTGTCGTTCAGGCACCCATCCCCTTACTTCTCCCTCCGATGAAGAAACCCCACGCCCAAACCCTTTTCCCCGTCCAAGCCGAGGCCGCCTCCGACCAAGGGAGCCCCACCAGACAGCCTGCCGACCACCAGCGACGCCCGTCCCCTCCTCCAACCCTAGATTTGAAAAAGAAGTGAGTTTATTTTATTTATATTTACATTTATTTTCCAGTTTTGATGTAAATAATATTGTTTCCTTCTATGATTTTTAAGCTAGTAAAAATATAATTTTTAAGTTATTAAAGAACGGATTTTTATATAGGTGAATGAAGCAAAAAGAACGAATTTTTATGATATAGAAAGATTCGATTTTTATATATTGAATAGCAAAGTAAAAATTCGATTTTTATATATTGAATAGCAAAGTAAAAATTCGATTTTTATATATTGAATAGCAAAGTAAAAATTCGATTTCTATATAGCAAAGTAAAAATTCAATTTTTATATATTGAATAGCAAAGTAAAAATTCGATTTTTATATATTGAATAGCAAAGTAAAAATTCGATTTTTATATATTGAATAGCAAAGTAAAAATTCGATTTTTATATATTGAATAGCAAAGTAAAAATTCGATTTTTGCATATGTAGAGAATACGGGCAAAGAAAGTGACAAGAGGCAAGAACGGCGAAGATTTCTACATAAGAAGAGTCATGGGATTGGATTAGCAATTCTGTGAGAACTTCTCACCTTTCAATTTAATTTTTTTCTAGTTATAAATATATACTAGGATGCAGACGGTGTTTAGTAGCACCCGACACCCGTCGTCCACAGACCATGGACGGCTTGTATGCTTGTTTGTTTGATTTTGATGTGTAGTTGATTGTGTGATGTGATGTGAAATGAAATAAAATATTTTATAGTGGAAAATATTTTATAGTTAAAAATAGAATTTTTAACGTGTATATGAAATGAAATAAAAATAAACAGATCGGACGATTTGTTTATATACACACATTGACTGATATTGATTGGGACGATAAATTTTACACATCGCCCAACTGCACAAATAAAATCTGTGTTTGATTGTTTGAAACCCCACACGGGTATTGGGATGATATATGACATACACTAATCCCAATAATTAGTTGTATGTCAATCGATTGATTGACAGACTGTTATGAGCATTAAATATTTATATTTGATGCTTATACAGTGTAGAATGCACTTTGGATGATGGTTGATTATTCATCGTTGTTATTGTATACATGTGTTATAGAAAATCCATATAATTAACATTATATGGTAATTGATTGGGCTTCATTCCTGTTTTGAATAGAAATATTTGAAAAAGAAATATTTGAAAAGAAATATTTGAAATAGAATATTTGAAAATAGAAATATATGAAGTCGTGTTGATTAGATTGACGCCATTTTGACGTGAACGATATTTATATCGATTTTATTCATTTTATAATGAATATCGAAAGTGATTTCAAAATCTGATATTTTGAAAAGAATTGAAATTCGAACTGAAACTGAATAGAAATGAATTCGAATTGAAATTGAATATAAGTGAATTCGAATTGAAATTGAATACAAATGAATTCAAATTGAAATTGAATTGAACTGAAAATGAACTGAAATTGAATTAGAAATCAATTTGAATTGAAATCGATTTGAAATGAATTTAAAACGAATTTATATTGGAATATTCAATTTTGATTTGAAATTGAATATGAAGTTTAAACCGTTTTGAAAATGAATTTAAAACGATTTATAAAGCACATTTTAAAAGGAAATCGACGAAGTATATATTATATATATTATATAATGGCCTGAATAGAACGCGCCGCGCCGCAGCAGTTCGCGAATTTCGACCATTGACTTCGAACGGATATTGTGGGAGATCCGACCGTCAGATTCTCCTAAAACCGGAACCGTTGGGTTCGTATCGAAAAGAGCTTTCTAATGAATATTAGAAATTAGAAATCTAACGGTTGGATTTGGAATTATGTCCAAATCAAATTTGGAAAAGGTCGCCACAAGTGCAGTTCGATGGTTGTTGATGGAAATCGACTGTACGGGCCTTGATAAAATTATTAAAAATAGTAATAATTTGTGTAAAATCATAAGAAATGATTTGTGAAGAATTGGGATGAAAAACTCCATATTTGAAAAGAT
Organism: Allium sativum; assembly: GCA_030737875.1. Lineage (NCBI taxonomy): Eukaryota > Viridiplantae > Streptophyta > Magnoliopsida > Asparagales > Amaryllidaceae > Allium > Allium sativum. Next base: position 467,589,281 of record CM060913.1, on the reverse strand, counting down.
AAAAATAGATTTTTATCGAAATGAACTAGTTTTGAACTAGAATAGTAATTTATTTATTTTTAAAATAAATAAAGTGAGTTGGAAATGGTTTTGAAATATAACCAGAATTTCCAATAATTGAATTGGAATGGATTTGAATTGAAATTGTCTTTTGAATATTTCGATGTTGGATTTCGTGATTATACAGATGTTGTTATGGAAATTTGAAAGATATATATATATATATATCGTTATTTCCAATATGATATTTGTTAGTAATAGAATTTGATGTTGAATATAAGCCGATATATTTTCTATTCAGAGCCTTGTATTTAATATCAAATGTGATTTGGGTTTGTCGTGAATGGTGTTTTCATTAACACCGTTCTTAAGCCCAGTTGAGAAAGGATTAAATCTTTTAATTTAGATTTAATGAAGTGTACCAATTAAATAATATTTAATTGAATTGATATTGATTTTTGGGTTTATTGTGAACAGTGTTTTAAATAACACTTGTTCTTTAACCCGATAATTAATGGGATGTGATTTTGGGTTTATCGTGAATCGTGTTTTAAATAAAACTTGTTCTTTAACCTGATAATTAATGGAATGTGATTTTGGGTTTATCGTGAACCGTGCTTTAAAATGACACTGATTCTTTAACCCAGTTAAAGATTAAAACTAAGTGGAGTTTTAATGAATCTTTAATTAGATTGAAAAGGTGTTAGAATGGAGTATCACCAGTTTTACTCCAGGAGATAGTTAAATCTTTAATTAGATTTGAACGTGAAATGGTAATTGAATTTACCGATAACACCGTGGTGTTAGATATGAAGTAGGACCAGTTTTACTTCATGGGATGAATAGGTTGGGATTGGGAAATAAAATAAATGATTACTTTGGTGTGGTTCGCTAATCCCGACTAGTTTGAATTGATATTCAAAAGAAGATTAAAGAATAAATTTAAAAGAGTTTATCTTTGATAAAATTAATGAGAACCTTTCCCCAAGAATATTCTGAATTGGAATGAGGCGTATGTTGTGTTTGTGTAACACTTGTTTAATATATACGCGAGTTATTCAGAAAGACCGGGTTTATCCTATTCTGAATAACTGTTTCGACATGGTGTCGAGGATGAAGACGGTGGTTGAAGATCGGAAGTCTTCACATCGCTTGGGTGGTTACTGATGATCTTGATTGGGCTGTACACCCAAGATGAGGGAATCAGTCGGTTGTCGTCCAGATGTGCTTGGAGATCGATGGATATGCGAGGAAAGTGCCTCCGTTTTCGTTCAGACCCAGAATGGACTTGTAAATGGACTATGTGTCTGACATTGGATTTTAGTCTGTGTGATTGATTTCTATTAAATACATATCTGTTTGGCGGCGGAGAATTTATTCTCTTGCTTAGCGCCCTTCTCTGAGACGTACGAGCTCAGGGGTTATATACCGATGGATATCAAACGCATAGAGTGAATTGCCTGTGTGGCATGCCTAAGTGGCAAATAATCAAGGCTTCTGTTGAAAAGCAAAGTCTTGTGGTTGATGATCAAAGCACCGCCTGTGTGGCATAGCTTTGTGTAACGTGAATTCGCGAGCCTCACACCCCGGTTATGAACCAGAAACGAGAGAGGACCTCAGGAAGGGCATGCGTTTCCTTCTAGCTAGGGTGGTGTCAGTAACCTACCAGCCCTGACATTTATATACTTTTCAGCTGTGTGGTTGTTGCTGTTGCGAGGCGCCTCGGTTTGATCGGACGATCCGGGTCCGATGGAGTCATTCATTGGCTCATTTACGCCCCCAAAGGGTGGGGAAACGTAGTGTTCAGGCATAATAATCCACATCGGTGGACCGGCCCTGACGATCCAAAGGGTTGATGCGTTCTGATCCTGAGGCTCGGGCTAGACAGTCTCGAATCGGTTGAGGACTATCCTTTGCCTCGGTTCACAGACGGAAATCCAACTTCCAAATATGTGACATTTGCGGTTTTATTTGTAGAGCCTAGTATGGAGACATGATATATGGTACCCATGCCGTCTATGATTGATACTTATGATTTGAAGTTGTTTTATACACTATACACTTATAATTGTATCAAATGATTTGTTTAAAACGTACTAAGCATGTTTGGCTATTATAAGGGAAAACCCTATCCCCGGCTTGCGTTGCATTGTGTGATAGGACCTGGGTCTTATAACAGCTTCATTTTTCCAAAAAGCATTGCGCTGTTTTGTTATATGCACTGGTATTCTTGGGAGGAAATCCGTTCCGTGTTATACGGCGTGGTCCCTTGATATATCTGATTTAAAGTAAAGTTTTAAATAATTGTTTTAGTTCTCACACAAGTCCCATGACTGACCTGGAGTTTATTGTTTTAACCTAAACTCTGGGTGCCCTTATTTTGACACGGGCAGCTAGTAGTTTTGGTTTTGCAGATTTATATTCACAGGACCCTGGTTTACAGCTGGAATGATATCTGGAAAGCTTTGTATCCGTATATCTCTTCTAGTTGTGTATTGTATTATTTTCCGCTGCATTGTATTTAAATGTAATTTAAATCTCTGATATTTCTGTGTAATATTCAATTATACTCTGTATATTCTTGTATTCTGATGGAATTGTTGTAATATACAATGAAATGTTCTTCCGTCTGCGTTTTATTTTGTCGTGTTCTCAAAACAATCTGGCATTTCGAACGGTCTAGATCGGTTTAGCGACTGATTCGGATCGAGCGAAATTCTCGGTCGTCACAATTTTACGGCTACAAGGGATACCACTGATTCCTTTACTTAACCCAAACAAATTACAAACAACCCTAGAACTCTTCAATAACACTTGATTCAGAAAGTAGAGAGTGTAGAGAGAAGAAGTTTGATCAAAAAAGAATTGAACTCGGTAGAGTATAAGTTTAGAAATCATAAAAATGATTAAGAATAATGGTGTAGAGAAAGAGGATGAAGTTAGAGAAGAAGAGATAATAAAAAACTTCGAATTTAAGCCCTTTTTATAGAGTTTGAAAAGATGCCATGCTTCAGAACCGTCATAAATAGTGAAAAGACTCTTCCTTTCAAAATTGAAAAATGACAGTTATATGTTGACATATAGGTTTTTGTATGTCGACATACTTGTAGTGTAAAATTAATTTTTGAGCAATTTTCAAGTGTTTTGATATAAATTTAATTCCATAAATTCTTGAATTCAAATATGGTTTTATAAATTAATATTGTAAAGTAGGAATCATATAAAAACATAAATATAAACTATTTAAATATATCTATAAAATTATAAATGTTAAAACTATATAAAATGTGAAAATATAAATATATAAAACTTATCAAACTTTGAATTTGAAAACAAAATTAAAATAAGAAAAGAGAATAGAAAGAATAGAAAATAAAATAGAAAAATAAAATAGAGAGGATTTGAAGATAGAATTTGAAAAGCAGAATTTAAATTTGAACCTGGATTGCTAATCAGAGTCTTACATAATCTAGACTCTATAACTATATTAATCTTAAATACTCATGAGTCTTGAAATCTCTCTAAACTCTGAATCTCTAATTTCTTTAAATTGTACAGTCTTCAGTAATATTTCCTGTATATAAATCATGCATATGTGTGTGTGTTTGTATTCTATGCAAATGTGTTAGTATATATTTTATAATCAATTAATATTGAAATAAGGTTGTTGTCATCAAAACTCCATTCTCCAACAGTCTCTCCCTTTTGATGATGACAACCTTAGTTTATAAAATATCATACTCATACATACCTGTTGATGACGACCCTTCAAATATTCCCTCTATCTATATGAATTCTACTGTATCTATATTTTATAATTTCTCCCCTTTTGGAATTATCAAAAAGAAATTCTAAAAGTACTTCCCATATATTATATAACTATCTAAATAGAACTTAAGTTACTAAGCAAATTATGATATCCCCTTAATCTAAAAATACTCCCCCTTAATCTATAAAAACCTATAACAATTCCCAATAATAAACAAACCATTCCAAGTATTTTAATTACATATGTTTGTTTGTTATACAATCCAAATCAAATCACACCACACCATATGTCTTAATATAATACAAGTTTCAAATCATAGAATAAAATTGAAATTCAAACAAATCAATCAAATCGTACCGAACAATTAAACGTTTCTTGGAACTTCAACCCAACCGTCTTCTTCAAAAATAGGATCCTTCTTAATGACTTCCCAATCCTCATCTTCTTTGGTTGGTGGAGCCTTTGCAAGATTATTATCTTCATCTCCGGTTTTTAAATCCTTTTCTTCAAAATTTTCTGAACTCTGAATTGCCGTAAAGCATATATTTGGATTTCCGGTTTCTGGTTCTTCATCACTTGATGATGAATCTGAATCATCTAATGTTGCTGCGTATGCTTTCTTTCGCTTTCTTGACGAATTGTTGTTGTCTGTTTGTTGAGTCGATTTTTCTGGATATAGGCACGTTTTCTTTATATGTCTAGGTTTGTTGCAGTTACAGCATCAATCTTCGTTACCTCTTGAACTTCCTTGATTATAAATCTTCCTTCTATATCTCAAAAATCTTCTAAAATGACTTATCATAAGAGTTGTTTCTTCATCATCTTCAATACTCGAGTCGGAATCATTTGCTGTTGCTTTTAATGCAATAGATTTCTTCTCTGTTGGTATGTTTTCTTTTCTTTTCTGTAATTGGACTTCATAAGACATCAGATTTTCGATTAACTCTTCAACCTTCATTTCATTCACATCATTGGCTTCTTCACTTTCCATAGTTTTATGATCCCATTTTGGAGTTAACGAACTTATTATTTTTTGACTTGATCAGTCTTAGAATAAGTTTTTCCAAGTGATGTTAATGAATGCACTATCTTTTGAAATCTACAATACATATCTAAAATAGACTCATTCTCATTCATTTTGAATAATTCAAACTGATTAACTAACATTTCTATTTTAGTTTGTTTAACTTTACTAGTTCCTTCATGAGTAACTTGTAAAGTTCTCCGAATTTCACAAGCAGTTTTACATACCGGCACTCTATTAAACACATTCCTATCTAATGAAAAAAATAACATATTCATGGCTTTAGAATTGCTTTGTGCAACAGCAACGTTTTGTTCATTTGTCCATTGTGCAAATGCGGTTGTGGGTTCAACATATTCATTTTGTGTACTATTCCATGTGTCTAAATCTATTGATTGTAAATAAATTTTAATTCTACATGCCCAGTATGAATAATTACTACCGTTAAACAATGGTGGTCTAACAGTGGACTGACTCTCTACAAAAGAACTATTATTGCTACCATTGTTGGTTGCCATTATCACTATTTTCAAAAATCAGATTATGAACTTTTTGAAAGACATTGCTCTGACACTATTTGCTAGGGATTGTGGAAAGGATAGTTAAGGAAAAACAAATACTAGAGAGGGGTGAATACTGTTTATGAGAATTTAACAAAAATCTAAGCTTGTGTTATAAACTATATGAAACAAACACCACAGAAACAATCAAAGACACAAAATCAAACATAAATGCAAAATAAACAGAAATAAAAATGCAGAAAAGGAAAGACCACACCGGATTTTATACTGGTTCATATTTCTCCTATGTCCAGTCCCACGCAACGCTGGATTTCGCAGAGTTTTATTACTATATCAAAATCCAATTACAACAACCTCCTTGATTTCACGGCTACAAGGGATACCACCGTTTCCACACACTTGATCAAGTTTTGGCCATCCTTGATTTCACGACTACAAGGGATACCACCGATTTCATCCTTGATTTTACGACTACAAGGGATACCACCAATTCCTTTACTCAACCAAACAAATTACAAACAGCCCTATAACTCTTCAATAGCTATTTATTCAGAAAGTAGAGAGTGTAGAGAGAAGAAGTTTGATCGAAACAGAATTGAATTTGGTAGAGTATAAGTGTAGAAATCATAAAAATGATTAAGAATAATGGTGTAGAGAAAGAGGATGAAGTTAGAGAAGAAGAGATAATAAAAAATTGAATTTAAGCACTTTTTATAGAGTTTGAAAGGATGCCATGCTTCAAAACCATCACAAATAGTGAAAAGACATTTCCTTTCGAAATTGAAAAATGACAGTTATATGTCAACATACAGGTTTTTGTATGTCGACAAACTTATAGTGTAAAATTAATTTTTTAGCAATTTTCAAGTGTTTTGATATAAATATAATTCTGGAACTTCTTGAATTCAAATATAGTATTATAAATTAATATTGTAAAGTAGGAAATCATATAAAAACATAAATATAAAATATATAAATATATTTATATAATTATAAAGGTTAACACTATATAAAATGTGAAAATATACATATATGAAACTTAACGAACTTTGAGTTTGAAAACAAAATTAAAATAAGAAAAGAGAATAGAAAGGATAGAAAATAAAATAGAGAGGATTTAAATATAGAATTTGAAAAGCGAGATTTGAATTTGAACCCGGGGTGCTATTTAGAGTCTTGCATAATCTAGACTCTTTATCTATATTAACCTTGAACTCTTGAACTCTTGAAATCTTGAATACTCATGAGTCTTGAAATCTCTCTGAACTCTGAATCTCTAATATCTTTAAACTGTATAGTCTTCGGTAATATTTCCTGTATATAAATCCTACATATGTATGTATATATATATATAATCTATGCAAAAGTGTTAATATATATTTTATAATCAATTAGTACTAAAATAAGGTTGTTGTCATCAAAACTTCATTCTCCAACAATTCACACATAAAGTTGGATGGTTTTTACCATACGATAACCCAAAACATTTTGAAATCATATCTTATTCTGATATTATAATAGTGTCTAAAGACTCTAAACACAAATAAATATCAATTAGCGGAACACTTTCATCTCGCGCTCCACATACATAATATACAATCAAAACCGCAGGCGCTTATTGGAGATTGGATTATGACTATGACAAGGTATGGAACCATCTTCCGATAGTGTATCTCTATAGGGGAATACACTGGGTTCAACAAGAACATCTTACAGCCCGGCTACACATGATCGACCACTCATTTCGCTTGAGTGTATCAAATATATTGTCACTAATGGTTGGGAGCTACCACCGTTTCCCAAAAGGGACAACATCAAATAGAATAAAGAAGAAGCAGATGGAATTTCTCTAGATAGTGACAATACACCTTAATTGGGAGCAATCCACTTAGCTATGCTGCCTTCCCGATTTTTGTCATTTCCCAGTTGTGAAGCTTGAGGATGAAACTTACCTTTCAGTATAGCACATCTTTATTTACTTTGAATGTTGCATTATCAAACAGGCCAATATCACCAATTGACTTCCCTAATACTACGGGTATTAATCTAAGAGAACCGAATTCCTCCGCCACCAAACATAGTTTGAAGAGATCAATCGTATGATCTGTTTGGTATACTCTATCAAACACTCGTCCATATAAGTTGTCATGGGACTGGACAAACCGAAGGCACTATCCTGTAAATCCATCTTAGGCAATTTCTACCTACGATTTGATAGAACAGCCCTTGCACAATGTGCGTCTTCAATGGTCTCTAACTCGCAATGTATATATCGAATCGAAGTGATATTTAGATTCCAGACTCTTCGAAACGATAACAATAATAATGGTCTATATTTGATAGTCGGTGATTTAACAATCAAATATAAAATAAATTAAACAGATCTGTTTTCATTGGACCTACTAAGTTTTTTCTAAATAATACTTGATTATTTAAATCCAAATATTAACTTATTCATATACTTATAAGTATTTTTTTAACTTTGAAAAATATGACGTGATAATTCCACCCTCGAATATATGTTTTCATAATCGAAAGCAGTATTCAACTCTAATAATCATTATGAATACAAACTAGTACTATCTATCGAATAATAGCGAGATCGATCAAGTTGGGGTAATTTAATTACCTCTCAAACCTTGAGTCTAAATCATTCTTATCATCAAGTTTTGTAGAAGATCGACATCCAAAATATTCGATAAACCTGGATTTATAAATTTATTTTCAAATAATTTTAAACAACATTGTTGTTTGAGAATATTCATCAAGTTAACTTGAATATTACAACTAGGAAAATAGACTAACTAAATCTCTTTATCCATTTATAATGAAATTATCTTTAAAACTTGCTTAATTAAGAGGTAACTTAAGTTAAAAACATTATCTTGAATAATTTATCAAATTCTCTTCTTTATTCAATTGCATAACTATCTTATCAAAATGTGTTAATCAAAGTATTGATTTTCTTTTAATAAAACATTTCCACATTTAACAATTATCTGTTAAAAACTATTTCCATCAATTAATCGAATACAGTTAACTAAAATCCCAATTCTACTTAAACTAGTTGATTTAAATCAACTTAACAACAATCTGATTAATAGATTACAATTAATCTTCCTTTTAAAATTAATTAATAATATAATTAATTTAAAATATTCACTTATAATTTTTTCTTAAACAATTATTCAACTGTTAACAACTTAAGTAAAGTTTTAATTTACTTTATAGAAAAATATAACTTAGCAGTCCCAATGGCATATAGCATTTCTAAATTACATTCAAGTCATAAATCAAATTGTTAGCCCTCTTTTTGGAAAAAGCCGCAACGAGTTAGATCGAAGCCCAAATGCGAGACAAGCCAAATTAGATAGATCACAATCCAGAAAGCCCAGCAGAAGTTCGGTTCGAGGTAATCAGGTTTGGGTCGAGCCACTTCTCAAGCAAGCCAATAACTCACTCCGGAAGATTCCCTCTCCAATTCGATCGAGAAAACCGCTCTCATATAGGGAATATCGGCCGAATATTTTGGATCTACATGCAAATATCCAGCTGAGCTGTTCAAATACTTAGCTCAACTTTCAAGGAAGAAAAGGCGGTCAATCACATCTGGACAAAGCTCTACTTTTGATACACCTCACCATGGATGCCATGTAAGTCGCAGCTTCCGAGGATACTATTTATGAATAGTTGAATCAGTCTTCCAACCGCTATTCTATCCAAGGAATGGACTCCACGCGTCCAAGTCTTCACAAAAAGGCCGGGCCACCTCACAATAGCACAAATCGCCATCTCCTCCTATAAGTACCTTAAAGCTTAAAGAGGAAAGAAGAGGACCTCTACTTCTTCCCGGAGAGACCTTTTCTGAAAGAGAAAAATAGCCATCTTCTTTCTTTTCTTCAAACAGAAAAAGCATTGTATTTGTAATCCAAAGCAGAAATAATATATAAAGTGGATGTAGGCACAATCTTTGCCGAACCACTATAAAAAGTCTGTGCGTTTTCTTTACTTTTCTGCATCTTATAATCAGTATTCTGGTGCTCTTCACATGATTAGGGGTTGATAATCGCTAGTGACCAACTTTTGACGTCAACTCTTTTGCGCGCCAGGAAGGGGGAGAGCGCACCAACCTTCCTTCAAAGCATCTGCTCATCTCAATTCATGGCGATCAAGCGAAAGATAGATCCAACATCCTCTCATCCCGCGAACACCGATGCAGCCGACACTAATGCTACAGAAGCGAGCCACGAGGCTTCCTCTCATGAAGATATCTCTCGATTTCTTACTCGAGATGACATGGATAAAATCATGGTCGAGTTCAGAGACCATATACATCTCAGGGTAAACTCCTCGAATGACAGCAGTAGTTAATGGATCACCTTCTCGGTCGACTGGAGACATGATTGAATGCTTCAACATCAATTCCTCGACCGGCTAGGACTGGGGCAACAACTGATCTCTGGTCTGCACAAAATCAGGCCACTGATCAGACTACACCTTTATTTCATCCTGGTTTGGTCCCACCAACCAATCAATCACAACCAGGAGTATCGCTTCCAGCAACCAGCGTGACCATAGCTGAAGATTTGCAGGAGGCTGGTGATCGAGATCTAGGTCATCCGGCCACTTTTCCTCCACTCTTGGAAACAGCCCGGCCTCTCATGCCAGTCGAGCGGCCACCGGACCCATTAGAATCAATGCCATTCCCATTACATCCCGGGATCTTACCGCAGACCACTCTAACCACTCTTCCCCCTCAACGAAGAGCTGGTGAAGTCTTCCCTCCGAATAAGGAATTCCACTCTACCATACCTGTCCTCACCATGGCGGAAGATGAAGCTACCGTAGACCCTTCTAACCTCGCTCCAACCAGGGGCAACCCCGTGCCCCGAACATCACATGCTATGCTGGATCAGCCTGGACTATCTATCATGGGTACGGTTTGATCCAACACTCATCAGGTTCAAGAAGGGCCACAGAACCACCTACCATAATTCACCTTCCCTCACACCTTCACTCAACTCTCGGAGGATGAGCCCAGCCAACAGTCGCCCTTTCGAGCATGCTTTTGCCAAATCCTCACACTGAAGCTCTCGCGGATGTTGAACTAAATTCATGGAAATGACTCCTCGGGGATGGAAGCCATCTTGCAAGCATCATCCAAAGCTTTACTCCGAGAACTTCCTCGCAGCCAGACATAGATAATGTCAATCGCAACCTCTTTACTAGGGAAATCAGAAACTTCTGAAACCCTCCGGACATCAAGTTCCCACCTATCGAACCATACACTGGTCGCACTGATCCAACCATCCACCTCATGCGATACATTCGACATATGGAAGTACTTGGCGCATCGAACAACATCATGACTAAGTGCTTTCCGCTCTTTCTCACAGACATAGGCGGAATGTGGTTTCAACAGCTAACAACGGAGTCAATCAGCAGCTGGGATATGTTGGTCGCCCGCTTCATTGAGCAATTCAGGGTACATATCTCCCGACCAAAGAGTGTTATGTTCTTATCCACCATCAAGCAGCGATCAAGAGAGATGCTTAGATCCTTCCTCAAAAGGTTCAACGCAGCAGTAGCGTCATACGATCGGCCCGAGCCATTGATGGTACTTATGGCCTCCATTGCAGGAGTTCAGAACTGGTCAGAATTCTTGATTTCTTTAACCAGAGATCCCCCCAAGGATATAGATGATTTCGATTCCGAGGCCAAGCGATTCCTCTGACAAGAAGATACCAGCATTGAGATGGAGAGCCTAGAGGTCTTAGCCGCCAAGCAACAAGGTCTATCCAACAACAACGACCAGAATCAAGGAAGAGGAATGGCCCCGGAAAAGAGCGAGCGTCACGTCCGACCTTGAATCGAAAGTAAGTACGACCAGTTACCGAACTCAATTCCTTTCTGCTCGATATCTATCTTGACATACGAGGGGCCCTACCCACTCCAAGACCACCTCGATGAGAGCCAACCCAAATAGAGCTTGATTCCGGCATACATTGCATATTCCATGACGTAGCTTGACATAGCACCAATGAATGTCGGCATTTGCGCGATCTCATCGAGGATCAAGTTAGAAAAAGGGAGCAACCCGAATATGTCAAGGATCGCGCCCCGGCCTTGCCGCTGCGATCTTCTGCCCAAGCTCCTCAGGTCGATCCACGAGCTCCTAGAAACGGTAAGGACCCTGAGACTAGCACTCCCGGCATTATCATTAATTAGATTTTTTCTGATATATTTCTTTCAATAAAAAGGACATCTTAATGTACATATGTACGGGGTTAGGATGTAGCTCCTAGGCATGCTCTGGAATCAACTATTGTCCTCTTAGAATTTCTTTTCTCTGTAACAATTATTTAGCAGCTGTGAATTCACTTTTGCAAATATGGATAATCTTTGGCAAATTCTAAAGCCGAGCATGGATAATGCTGGCCCTTTTTTTTAATCTGGTCAGTGCGAAAGCCTACCATTATTTCTAAATACCAACTCTCCTAGCCGAGTGTGGTATATATTTCTTTAAGACAAGTATGGATGATACTCGCCCCTTCTTTTTCTACACCATGAGCATTTACTGCTCGCTGGATACATTAATATAACATGAGTCAAGCATGAAAAACACTTGCCCTGAGCCGAGTATGGTTAATGCTTGTTAATACTCGCCACTAAGCCGAGTATTGATAACACTCGCCCTCTCTAAGCCGAGTATGGTGAATACTCGCCACTAAGCCGAGTATGGTTGATACACTCCACCCCTCAAAGCTAAGTGAAATAAAATGCTCAACCAATCAGCCTTCTAAAAGCTAAGAATGGTTTATTTTTGTCTTTTCAAGAACTAAACCTCAAAGCCAAGTATGGTTGATACCATCGTCGGGTTTCTAGCCTTAATATGGTTCGGCGTGACCATAGCTACTCGAACGATTATGCTTCAATTCATATTTTAGAACACACCTTCCTCTGTCGAAGAAAATGCATTCTGAGGGGCAAAGTGTTAGCCCTCTTTTTGGCAAAAGCCGCAACAGGTTAGATCGAAGCCCAAATGCGCAACCAGCCAAATTAGACAGATCACACTTCAGAAAGCCCAGCAGAAGTTCGGTACGAGGTATCATGAATTGGGCCGAGCCACTTCTCAAGCAAGCTAATAACTCACTTTGGAAGATTCGCTCTCCAAGTCGGCCGAGAGAACCGCTCTCATATAGAGCATATCGACCGAATATTTCGGATCTGCATGGAAATATCTAGCTGAACTGTTCAAATACTTAGCCCGACTTTCAAGGAAGAAAAGGCGGTCAATTACATCTGGACAAAGCTCTACTTTTGATACACCTCACCATAAATGCCACGTAAGCGGCAGCTTCCGAGGATACTGTTTATGAATAGTTGAATCAGTCTTCCAGCCTCTATTCTATCCAACAAATGGACTCCACGCGTCCAAGTCTTCCCAAAATGGCCGGGCCACGTCGCAACAGCCCAAATCTTCATCTACGTCTATAAATACCTCAAAGTTAAAGAGGAAAGAGGAGGACTTCTACTTCTTTTTGGAGAGACATTTTTTGGAAGAGAAAAATAGCCATCTTCTTTCTTTTCTTCAAACAGAAAAAGCGTTGTATTTGTAATCCAAAGCAAAAATAATATATAAAATGGACGTAGGCACAGTCTTTGCCAAACCACTATAAAAAGTCTGTGCGTTTTCCCCATTTTCTTTACTTTTCCACATTTTATAATCAGTATTCACGTGCTCTTTACACGATTGGGGGTTGATTGTCACTAGTGACCAAATTTTGACGTCAACACAAATTTACACCAACAAATATGTAAATATAATTCTATATTATCAACTAATAGTATAATAACTCAACAACATATATTTACTGGTAAGATATGTCAAACTAACATAATAGCATAATGGTGTTTATTTCTGCTTGCAGGATGTCCACACAATTTTATCAAGTTAATCAATATTGGAACGGTGTTTAATTCCACTGACAGATATCAATATATAATTATGATTAACGTAATTAGTACAACCAAATTAATTAATTAATTAACTGAACAAACAATTCAGTATTACTGAATCACGGATCCTCACTGATTAGTTATTAGAAGTTGTGTTTTAATTTAATTTAACAGCTAAATCTATATTTGATAAATTTTAATTGAAATTACTTAACAAACCAATTCATTTTAACCTGAATTATTTAAAACCCGACAACTTACATCGAGTCACTTACATACACCGTCTGTTGACTCGACTGCACAACACGAGTCAAAACTAGTCGATCATATCATCCTGATCTAAACTTATAAATATACATATTAATATATATAATATATATATATATATATATTATATTTGAAATATTAACTTAAAACATTTTTCTTTAATAGTAATGGGCCAAATCCATTTCAATTTACACACATTCTATATACTTACCCTTATAGAAATATACATTTATATGTTTAAACATAAACTAAACTTCTCTTTTTATTTTAATTTATAAATGGGCCAAGCCCAACGTCATACATTAAAAATGACGGAACAATCTCCTTGCGTCTAAACATGCTAGGCAACCAAATATTCCCGTCTCTTCTTTTCCATATGCTGTCACCCCTCCCACTTTTTCCTTTTCTTTTATATACGTATCATTTTATTTTATTTTATTTTATTTTTCATTCTTTGGCCCACGGCCCAAATCCCAAGCCCATGCACAACAAATTCCCACATACACCTGGCCATACACCCTTCCTTTCGTTCTTTTACTCCCTGCACATCTCTCTCCCCATTTCTTTCTTTTCTTGTTTCCTTTCATTCTGTTATCCCCCCCCCCCCCCCCACGCTTCAACTATATACTCAACAAAACTCAAGTCTACCACCACCGATACCTCATTTGTATCCACGCCCCTCCTCTACCTCATCTACTCAGTCCCGTCCTTGCATGTTTGCAGCCGTTCACACATACATCTACATCATAACAAGAATGACCCTAAAAGAAGAACAAAACATACATAGTGATGTGCATCTCTCACCATGAACCTGCATGTCATCACTGATGATCAGACAAGCGTCGCGTCACTATCCACAAACTCTCCTTCACCTCCTCATTATGTCGACACCGCCAGTTTCCCCATCCATCGCACGAGGCCAAATTCAACACAAAATCCCATTTTTTCTACTGAACAAATTACATATAATTTAGCTCCTCATATCAGTGCTTTACTTTATAAATCGGTCACAATAAGTGCTGTTGATTTGTGCATGTTACAGTTCAGGCCAAGTTATATTGTTAAGAGTAACACATAAATATTTTATTGTTATTATACTTTCCTATTGTTATCCTATGCTTAATAAAGTCATATACTAATCCGTGTATACTAGTTTATATCGTCATGTTACAGCTGAGCCAATTGCGTAAATAGTGCTATATATATAGAAAATTGTTTCTTTTGCATTCGGGCTATAGATTTCCTCTAGTTCTTTGTTTGCATTAGTTTTCCTAGGTTTGCTCTTGGTCTTAGGTTTGTTAGGAAGAAAAAATTGACTAAATACCACTCATTCCAAAGTATATACACATCTGTACCGTTTGCGTCTATATATATATATATATATATATATATATATATATATATATATATATATATATAGACACACATACATATATACTACTTAACATATAACAATCAGTGAAATAGGGGAAACAGTTTACCCAACATGTTTTAGTTCCTCTGTTCTACAACTATTTGATTTACATGTTCCAAATTTTTAACAAAGAAATAAAACTAAATGATGAGTGTATGAATGCACATATATATGAATTTACTTAATTAACTAACAACCAGGAAAATGAGCAAAAAGGATTTTGTTCACTAGCACACATAGTTCCAAGTTACATTAACATGATCACAAAGTTTAAACATACTTCATTCTCATGTGTGTGTGTGTTTATATATATATAGACATATATTTGCATCATTTTATGTATCACGTAGTAATAAATTTAATTGGAAAAAGGGTTTACTCACCTACAAGTTCACTGGTTCCATGTATGGCTCATAGTTTTTATGTCCCGTTTCTCTTCCAGAGTTCAAGGTAGAGCATTCTACCATTTATTCTCCATTATTGTTTCAGATTGGTGTATGAAAGTATGACAGGAGATCAATGTATTTATAGATGCAAAGAATTAATAAACTAATGAGGCATTTAATTTGTGCATAGGGAAGGAAATGCACTACAGATGGGGAATGACATAGCTGCGTTGTTATGTTGATTAGAAAGAAAATATAGTTGTTCATGTGTCTTTGATAAAAGGGGATATAGCCATGTATTATAGCTTGTTCTATAGTTGAAATAACAATGTAGGTAGTCCTATAAATGAAGTACATAAATACTTGTATTGCCATGTGCTACTATGTGTGATTGAAAGAGGAACGAGCTATGTTAATTATGTAGCTGTGCTTGTTTTAGATAGGAAAGCATATAGCTATAGTATATAGCTGTTGTGAAGTTTGATTGGAAAGATGAGCCGTGTATTGGTCAACTGAAAATATGGAAGCCTAGTGTAATAGCTAGTTCATACCGCTTCAGATAACAATTTCGCGGCAACAACCTACATGAAGTACAAATAAACATTTATGGCTATGTGCAAACCATAGGGTAGCTTCAGCACCTAATTTTTGATTGAAAAGGGATGGTTTGAAGAAGCTTTACACATAAGCTCTTCCCTGATATACGGCCATGTGCCAAGATGAAGTGCAAATAATGTATACAGGCTATATGAACATGTTTTGATCAAGTACAAAAGTGTTAAATGCAATATTTCTTCCATATGAAGTAATCTACATTTTTCACATAAGTGATCTTTATTTTTATAAGTTAAAACCAAATACAAAACAAATAAAAGTTATTAAAAAAAAGGTTTATACGCATACATTCATATATTTGCCTAAGATTATAACAATATATACACATATATTCCAAGGATTCATAAAAATGATTATTTACAAAATTCTCAAAAGTTACAACAAATACAAATATACTTAATAAAACAAGAAAGCATTTCTTGCTTGTTTTACATTGGTAAAAATAATTTAAACCATTTAAATATATATTCTTGAAATTTTCCTCAATTTGTTATTTACAATTTAAAT
The DNA here is from genome assembly GCA_030737875.1 of Allium sativum. Taxonomy (NCBI): domain Eukaryota; kingdom Viridiplantae; phylum Streptophyta; class Magnoliopsida; order Asparagales; family Amaryllidaceae; genus Allium; species Allium sativum. The sequence continues at coordinate 467,572,819 of CM060913.1, read as the reverse complement.
CAGTTACTGAAAAAATCCATAATAAATTATATTAAGTTGTAAAATATATGAGTGAATATGCTTTTGTCATATTCTGTTTAGTCCCACATTGTGGGATAAGTTTTACTCCAAGCTCCCAAGCCTTTATATAAGGAGCTCATGTAATGTAAAAAGGGCAACAATTGATGAATGAATAAAAAGTATCCTCTTTCTCCTCCTATAATGGCTTTCTTATTGTATATTATTTACAACACGTTATCAGCACAAAGCTCTATTAGAGCTATTGTTTGAAATATTTTAGATCTATATTTATGGATCTATCATGTAAGTTATTTTTTTTTATGTTTTGAAATCATATAGATCTACATATATGAACTTGTTGTATCTTCTACTTAGATGTGATCCATACTTCTAGATCACTTTTCTTTTTCAGTTTTTGTAGATCTAGATTCTATTTTAGTGGATCTAACTTTTTAGATCTAATTATCTATTCTGATCCTAAATATATGTAGATATATTCTTTCAATTCTTTGCGGATCTAATATTGAGTTTCCAAATCCAAATGGAGATTCGATTATATATGTATTGTTCACATTATTGATGATGTAGAGGTAGATCTAGTTTTATCTTTTCCGATCTACTGTTATTCTTCGTATGTGATTCTTTTGGATAGACTAAAGACAAAATTTCTCTTGAAAAAAAAAAAGATTTTTTTTAATGTATATCCAACAGAATTATGGGTATAGAATATAATGATACAGCATTTAAATTCAAGAGCAATATTTATTTATCACTGGAAGTGAGATTGAAAACTCATGATGTAAACCAATTAGGAATCTGAAGTTCATATATAAATGACCTGAAGTTCATATGACATGAAGTTCATATACAATTTTTTTTTTAAATAAGGAACCTGAAGTTCATATGCAAGTAAGAAACCTGAAGTTCATATGAAAATGAGGAACCTGAAGTTCATATGCAAATAAAGAACTTGAAGTTCATATGCAAATGAGAAAGATGAAATAAAAGCCCAAAGCTTTCTTAAAAGTTGTGACAAAAAATATTGTACTTTCAGAAGAAGTTAAAAGAGACACACACGTTATAATATGCGACAAAAACATTAGATTCAATAGAAAATCTCTAAACATGTTTCATTTAACTAACATCTTTCATGTACAATTTATATTAACTGAATATCCTGAAGATATAGTATACAAATTAATCTCTTGAAGAGATGTTTTATAGATTTAATTTTATATAGCAAATCCAACATCCTAGAAGAGATGATAGAATTTATTTATTTTTGTTGCATTGCAATTACATAAGTAAAAGATATGCTCCCTAAAGGAATATCATACACTCCAGAAGTAGTGATTTCTTTTCTCTCTTGAATCTTATTTTTATTTAATGCACCTAATTTTGTTAATGCATTTAAGGTTTGAATGTATTTTTGTATATTGATATGACATTTCAATAGTTTTTATATATCTATCTCTGTTAGTGATAAGTTCATCCCAGAAGTGGTGATAATAAAATATCTTTAGAGGATATTTGTATATTTGAATGGTAAAATATCTCCTTCAGAGATCTGTTTATTTGAAAATAATAAAATATCTCCAGAAAAGATTTCTACAATTAAAGGCGATAAATATTTGTCAAAAAAAATATGTATTAAAACTCCATAAATGGTGTTTATGGAATATCCTAGAAGCGAAATTATATTCTGATATGTCTATAAAAAAATTTGCATTGAAATATTTTCAAATATCAAAGATGATGATGCAAATTTAATGACTAAAGAAAATATGCATCTCGAAGATCATATTAAGTTAAGATCTAAATATTGATCTTAATTTTGCACACCGGAAGTGAATGTGTAACAACCCGGAAATTCTGAGCCAAATTAAAATTTTTATTTTGACAATTTTAATGAATTTTGATTATTTAAAATGAATTATTTTAAATAATATCGACGAGAAATTTATTTTGAATAGAATTAGAACGTATATATTCATATAGATCGTCGTTAGAATATAAATAATTATTTATAACTATAAAAGGAATAGAAAATGGCGAGGTAATTCGATAATTCGATTTCAAAATTCAAATGAATGTACAGGATTAAAAATAAGCCGGATTTTGGTGAAACAAAAAATATTAGAATCTAATTGAGAATTCTTTCCAACGAATCCGAAAAATCAAAATTTCATAGCGGGAATCAAAAGTTATGCCCAGTTTAAAATTCAGAATAGTCGCTATGGAAATTGTACATGGCCCAAAAAGTCATATTTTGCATACCGATGAATTTGGACTCGAAACCACTTCCATTGAGTTCAAAATGCCGTTTAGAACTCTGAAAAGTATAAGCTTCGATATATTCCGATATTCGGAATAGTGGCAATTGCCAGGAGCTTTTCGGTTAGCAAAACATAGCTCTTAAAAAGTGAAATATTGCATATGAGCTCAGAATTCGACAAGATAATTTTTTTTGGATTCATAATGACAAATCATTGTTGAGTTCCAAAGGGCGCGTCGAACGGAGTCAGTATGTGGCCGTGCGAGCTAAAACAGTTCAGAGTAAAACAGACAGTCATTTTACAAAGGAACATTATTCATACGACCTCAAAATTCGATTTCGTTTTTTTTTTGGATTCGTATCGTCTAATAATGGTTAAATCCAAAATGGCATGATTTTTGGGGTTAGCATGTGAGCGTGCAGGAAGAAATGGTGCGCCAAAATGGCATTTTTAGAGCTTATCTGAGCATTTTTGAGAATTTTAACGGATGGTCAAACGAACTTAAATTCGACGAAACTTGTTTTGTTGGACTCGACTTCATGTCCACTATGTCGTGTCCGAAATCCGCGGCAATTGGATATCGTCGGCGTTCGGACGATATGCGAGAAACGAGCATATAATCACTTTTCCTCCTTTACATTTCTCACTTTCTTCTTCTTCCCCTTTCTTCCAAAAAGAAAATAAATGGCCTCCTCCTCCAAGAGGGCTTCCGCCTCTCCTCCACTGCCACCACCCACCGCCGCCGCTCCTCCTCCCCTCCGGCGCCACCTCCTCCTCTTCTTCCTCCTCCTCCTTCTCTCTCTCCTTTTTTACAAACCCTTATCCAACCCTAGCTCCTCCGGCCACTACCTCCCGCGCCCCACCGCCACCACCAGCGGCCTCCCCACCTCCAATCAGGTCCGGCGCCCCCCTCAGGCCCCCCAATTCCGGCCGTGGGCCCCTCCTCCTCAAAAATCACATTTTTCACTAATTTCCCGTTTTGCACAAAACACCCTGTCACTATTTCACGAATAACTCCCAAACCGTGCGTTTCTAGCCAAAGTTCCTCAAGACCAAAGTCGAAGAGCACGATTTTCTCTTCGATTTGGTATATGATAGTCCCATTTTGCATTGCGGAGTTGTCGGGAAAACGGGTCCAAAGTCTGATGTCCAAACACTGTCAAAATGCTGTCTTTTGCAAAAGTTGTTCGGAATGACGCGTTTAAGCTTGAAAAAAAGATGGTGTGAAGATGGAAGCTCGTTTGCAAATTCTGGAACCAAAACAGTGAATCCGGGCGTTAGAAAAAATGTGAGTTTTCTCCGTTTTAAAGCTTCTATGGTTTTTGACGAATGAAGTATAATAAAAATATGATTTTTATATTATAGGAATGATAAAAATATGATTTTTATAATATGTGAAATATAAAAATATAATTTTTATAAAGTAGAAGTATTAAAAATATATTTTTTATATAGAGAATAGCGTGATAAAAATATAATCTTTATTTAGAGAGGAGTGGTATAAAAATAGAATTTTTATCTATATAGTAGCAATATAAAAATGTGATTTTTATCCATATAGAGTGATTATAAAAATAGAATTTTTATATGCATAGCAACAATACAAAAATGTGATTTTTATATATGTAGTGGCCACGGACAACGAAATTGACAAAAAGCGAACAGGGCGAAGATTTCTACATAAGAAGAGTCACGGCGTTTGGTTTAGCTTTTAGGTGAGAACTCCTCACTTTTAATTTATTTTCTAGTTAACATATATACTAGGATGCAGATGGTGCTTAGTAGCACCCGACACCCGTCGTCCACAGACCATGGATGACTTGTTTGTTTGGTTGTGTAGTTGATTGGATGATTGGTTTGAATTTGGTTGTTTGGAGAAATGGAATTGATTTAAATTGGTATGTGTATGGCGTGGGCCATTATTAAACCGGGGATAATGCTAGGCCTTGTCCCGTTTCTAGTATCGTGCCATTATGCCGCCGAAATTTTCTAAAATAAGTTAGACAAATAAAAATATCATTTTATTAAATAAATGAACTGAGTAGAAATTCATGTGTTAAAATAAAGGAATTCATCGTTAAAAATATAATTTTTAACGTGAATGTGAATAAATAAATATTCATTTACAAACCGGACGGTTTGTTTATGTACACCTATTTGAAGCACATTGATTGAGACGATAAATTTTACACATCGCCCAACTGAACAAATAATATTAAGTGTTTGTGGATTAAACCCCTCACGGGTATTGGGATGATATATGACATACACTAGTCCCAATAATTAGTTGTATGTCAATCGATTGATTGAAAGACTATTATAAGCGTTAGATATTTATATTTAATGCTTATGCAGTTGTATGGTGCACTTTGGATGATGGTTGATTATTTATCGTTGCCATTATATACATGTGTTGTATGGAATCCATATAATTAACATTATATGGTAATTGATTGAGCCTCATTCCAATTGAAAAAATAAAGAATATTATAAAATAAAGGTTCATGTGTTGACAGTACTCATTCGTTGAGATTAGTCATGTGTTGAACAGAATTTTTTAACAATAAAATTTACATCTTTATCATATATAAAATTTGAAACTAAATGGAAAATAGATAAGGTGAGTGGTCTCCTGGATATTGATCTGATGTTGGTTTCAGCCTTCGGGGTTAATATTTAGGGAATTGCTCTCTTACTAATTTACGGTTAGAGTTTGATTAAAAATTTAACGATGGAAATCATAATTTTATAAAATATATTGAATAACAAAAATAGTCACGCGTTGACAGTACTCATTTGTTGAGATTAGTCAGGTGTTAAAAAAATATAGATTCATGTGTTGAATAGAATAAATATTCATTTGTTGAATAGAATAACAAAGTTATTGAAAAATATAAAGCCGTGTTGATTAGAGATGCGCCATTTTGACGCGAACGATATTTATATCGATTATACTCGTTTTTATAACGAATATAGAAAAGAAGTGATTTCAAAATATAACGTTTGGAAAATATTTTCATTTGCATATCGATGATGTGGAATATTCAATTTTGATTCGAAATTGAATATGAAGTTGAAATTGTTTTGAAAACGAATTTAAAACGATTTATGAAATACGTTTTAAAAGTGAATCGACGAAATATATATAATATATATATATTATATATATAATGGCCTGAATAGAACGCGCCGCGCTGCGGCAGTTCGTGAATTTCGACCATTGACTTCGAATGAACAGTACGGGAGATCCGACCGTCGGATTCTCCTAAAACAGGAACCGTTAACGAAGATTAGAAATTTGAAATCTAACAGTTGGATTTGGAGATATGTCCAAATCAATTTGGAAAAGGTCGCTGTAAGTGCAGTTCGATGGCCGTTGATGGAAATCGACTGTACGGGCCTTGATAAAATTATTAAAAATATTAATAATTTGGGTAAAATCAAAAGAAATGATTTGTGAAGAACTGGGATGAAAAATCCCACTTTTGTAAAGATAAAAATAGTTTTATATCGAAATGAACTAGTTTTGAACTAGAATAATAATTTATTTATTTTTAAATAAATAAATTGGATTTGAAATGGGTTTTAAATAACCAGAACTTCTAATATATTTAATTAGAATTGAATTAGAATTGATTTGTGGGTTTATCGTGAATGGTGTTTTAAATAACACTTGTTCTTTAACCCGATAATAAATAGAATGTGATGTGGGTTTATCGTGAACTGTGTTTTAAATGACATTAGTTATTTAACCCAGTAAAAAGGAGTTTTAATGAATCTGTAATTAGATTGAAATGTGAATTGATAATTTAAATTATCAAATTTGGAAAGTGAGCAAGAATGGGGTATCACCAGTTTTGCTCCAAAGCGATAGTTAAATCTTTAATTAGATTTGAACGTGAAATGATAATTAATTTTACCGATAACACCGTGGTGTTAGATATGGAGTATTACCAGTTTTGCTTCATGGGATGAATAGGTCGGGATTGGGAAATAAAATAAATAATTACTTTGGTGTGGTTCGTTAATCCCGACTAGTTTGGAAAACCTTAACATGGTTTGAAATGACATCCAAAGGAAGATTAAAGAATAAATTTAAAAGAATTTATCTTTGATAAAATTAATGGGAACCTTTCCCTAAGAATGTGAAATTTAGAAACTAACTGTAGGTTAGCTAAGAAGAATGGTTTCCTAGGTATTGATCTGATGTTGGTTTCGGCCTTCGGGGTTAATATTTGGGAAATGGTTCTCTTGCTAATTTGCGGTTAGTGACTGATGAATTGGAATGAGGCGTATGTTGTGTTTGTGTAACATTTGTTTATTATATACACGGGTCATTCAGAAAGGTCGGGTTTATACCCATTCTGAATAACCGATTCGACGATAAGTCGAAGATGAAGACGGTGGTTGAAGACCAAAAGACTTCACATCGTTTGGATAATTACTGATGATCTTGATTGGGCTGTACACCTAAGAAGATGGAAGTAGTTGGTAATCGTCCAGACATACTTGGAGATCGATGGATATGCGAGTAAAGTGCCTCCGGTTTCGTTTAGACCCAGAACGGACGTGTAAATGGATTGTGTGTCTGACATTGGATTTTATTCTGTGTTGATTGATTTCTATTAAATATATATCTGTTTGGCGGCGGAGAATTTATTCTCTTGCTTAACGCCCTTTTCTGAGACGTACAAGCTCAGAGGTTATATATCGATAGATATCAGTCGCATAGCATGAATTGCCTGTGTGGCACGCCTAAGTTGCAATTGATCAAGGCTTCTGTTGAAAAGCAAAGTCTTGTGGTTGATGATCAAAGCACGGCCTTTGTGGCGCAGCTTTGTGTATAACGTGAATTCGCGAGCCTCACACCTCGGTATGAGTTAAAAACGGGATAAGGACTACAGGGAGAGCACGACGTTTCTTTCTAGCTTTGGTGGTGTCAGTGACTTACCAGCCCTGACATTTATATACTTTTCACCTATGTGGTTGTTGGATGCGAGGCGCCTCGATTTTAGGTCTGTAAGGACCGGGAAACGTGTGTTCAGGAATTGCCAATCCTCAAACGTAAGAGAGGACCGACCCTGAAGATCCAAGAGTTGCCCAGAGTGTGTAGTCCTGGGACATTTGCTAGAGTGTCTTGAATCGGAGAGGAGCTTGCCCCTTGCCTCGACTCATGACGGAAATCCAATTTCCAATACGTGATATTGCGGTTTTAATTGTAGAACTATTATGGCGACATGATATATGGTACCCATGCCGTCTATGATTGATATTTATGATTGAAATTGTTTTGACACTATACACTTATAATAGTATCAAATGATTTGTTTTTAAACGTACCAAGCATGTTTGGCTATTATAAGGGAAAACCCTATCCTCCGGCTTTAGTTGCATTGTGTGATGGGACCTGGGTCTTATAATAGTTTCATTTTTCGAAAAGCATTGCGTTGTCTTTTCTATGCACTGGTATTCTTGGGAGGAAACCCGTTCCGTGTTATACGGCGTGGTCCCTTGAATTACTCTCTTTTGAAGTAAAGTTTTAAACAACTGTTTTAGTTCTCACACCAGTCACATGACTGACCTGGAGTTTATTGTTTTAACCTAAACTCTGGGTGCCCCTATTTTCGACACGGGCAGCTAGTAATTTTGGTTTTGCAGATTTATATTCACAGGATCCTGATTTACAGCTGGAACGATGTTCGGAATGCTCTGTATCCGTGTATTACTTTTAGTTGTGTTTTGTATTGTTTTTCCGTTTCTATGTAACTTATTGTAATCTCTGATATTTATCGAAAGCAATTTATTCATTTATACTCTGTATATTCCTGTATTCTGATGGAATTGTTGTAAATAACAATGAAATGTTCTTCTGTTTGCATTCTATTTTATCGTGTTCTCAAGGTAATCCAGGCTTTCCTCACCGGGGAAGTTACGGGCTATCACAGTTGGTATCAGAGCTTTGGTTTACAGAGCTCAAGAACAAGACACATTAGAACCGAACGAAAGAATTCATCAGATACTGGATTAGAAATATCCAATTAGAATGACTCGTTAGAGATAGGATCAGTAGTATCCTAGAACGAGTGTGAAGAGTATATTTTTCAAATGGAAACAATTTTGTTTTGAAAGTTAAATTCAATTATACGTATTTGAATATTTTATTTGTATTGAATTTGGACAATCGAGTATATAAAGGTTTTGCATATACGCGTGATGAACGTATATTCGAAGTTTTAATATTCTGGATAGATATAGAATCACACTCTAGTCGCGTGGGGATAATTCTGGTGATGTCCGGACATCATCAGTATTTATGTTCGTGTTTCGAAGGTGTGATATCTATATATTTCCATTAGACTGGTGTGAGAACCAAAATATAGCTAGAATACATTGTTATGAATTGGCATCAAAAATGTGATTTTTGTATATATATCAAAATTATTAATTTGAAATAATAATCAACTAATTGATTGATAGTTGTGTTGTTTGATTATTGTTTGATTAATTAAAAATTGAACCTATAACCAAATTGTATCAAATAGTGAATTGTATTGAAAATTTATCGCATTTGCATGCATGTACATTTACTTACATTGAACAGGTATATGGATTAGCTGTTGAGTAAAGAATTTAATTGCGTGCCCGACAAATAGGTAAACCTTAATGAATTGGATGCGCAATTTTATTATTATATCAACTCCTATGAATGCCATTGGATGCGGAGTGCTGGTTATTCTGTGTGTAATAATAAACGTCGTCATAGGATAGTAACAATTAATTTTGCACTACACTACATGGCATACTTCTTGAAGATAGGCATACTTCATCATATACTACATAAGCATTTTGAGCTTGTGTGACAAGGTTGAAGATTTACCATACGAGCAAGAGGCTTGTATGACGATGACTATATATTACAGGTTGAACTGATGACTGATATGGACCATATAAAATGTAACGGTAAATTGCCAGAATAATAAAAACCACACACGGATCTAGAGTTGACAATAATCACGTCTCTCTAGTTATTAGATACGGCACATGGATTATTTATTTCCCACACGGGACGAGGTGACGAGAATTTATTCTCTGGAGCAATTAAAAATACACACTCCCTCAGGCTTGGACAGGGTGATGAGAATTTATTCTCTGGAGTTATTATCTATACACGCTCCCCTATAAACACCAGAATATATCACTATAATTATGTGTATGCTTTATAGGATTTATTGGGTACCTAACACGGCCCAATAAATTTCCAAACCCCTCCCCGTACAAAGGAGGTTATGGCGAAATTTTTCGAAAATTTAGGGTATTAGCCAAATTTTTGAAAAATTTGAAAAGTTCTTAGAAACTGAAAAGTTGAAGAACTTAAGCCGTAAAGAAAACAATGGAAGTTAAGTTGATTTGTAAAACAACTTTCGGCTTCGTTCCTTTACGGGGACGAAAAGTTTTAAGTGGGGGAGATTATAACAACCCGGAAATCCTGAGCCAAATTAAAAATTTTATTTTGACAATTTTAATGAATTTTGATTATTTAAAATGAATTATTTTAAATAATATCGACGAGAAATTTATTTTGAATAGAATTAGAACATATATATTCATATAGATCGTCGTTAGAATATAAATAATTATAAAAGGAATTGAAAATGGCGCGGTAGTTCGATAATTCGATTTCAAAATTCAAATGAATGTACAAGATTCAAAATAAGCCGGATTTTGGCGAAATAAAAAATTTAAGAATCTAATTGAGAATATCTTTCCAACGAATCCGAAAAATCAAAATTTCATAGAGGGAATCAAAAGTTATGCCCAGTTGAAAGTTCAGAATAGTCGCTATGGAAATTGTACATGGTCCAAAAAGTCATATTTTGCATACGGATGAATTTTGACTCGAAACCACGATGAATTTTGACTCGAAACCACTTCCATTGAGTTCAAAATGCCTTTCAGAACTCCGAAAAGTATAAGCTTCGATATATTCCGATATTCGGAATAGTGGCAATTGGCAGGAGCTTTTCGGTTAGCAAAACATAGCCCTTAAAAAGTGAAATATTGCATATGAGCTCAGAATTCGACGAGATAAATTTTTTTGGATTCATAATGACAAATCATTGTTGAGTTCCAAAGGGCGCGTCGAACGGAGTCAGTATGTGGCCGTGCGAGCTAAAACAGTTCAGAGTAAAACAGATAGTCATTTTACAAAGGAACATTATTGATACGACCTCAAAATTCGATTTCGTTTTTTTTTCTGGATTCGTATCGTCTAATAATGGTTAAATCCAAAAGGGCATGATTTTTGGGGTTAGCATGTGAGCGTGCAAGAAGAAATGGTGCGCCAAAATCGCATTTTTAGAGCTTATCTGAGCATTTTTGAGAATTTTAACGGACGGTCAAACCAACTCGGAATTCGACGAAACTTGTTTTGTTGGACTCGTCTTCATGTCCACTATGTCGTGTCCGAAATCCGCGGCAATTGGATATCGTCGGCGTTCAGACGATAGGCGAGAAACGGGCATATAATCACTTTTCCTCCTTTACATTTCTCACTTTCTTCTTCTTCCTCTTTCTTCCAAAAAGAAAATAAATGGTCTCCTCCTCCAAGAGGGCTGCCGCCCCTCCTCCACTGCCACCACCCACTGCCGCCGCTCCTCCTCCCCTCCGGCGCCACCTCCTCCTCTTCTTCCTCCTCCTCCTTCTCTCTCTCCTTTTCTACAAACCCTTCTCCAACCCTAGCTCCTCCGCCCACCACCACCACCTCCCGCGCCCCACCGCCACCACCAGCGGCCTCCCCACCTCCACACAGGTCCGGCGCCCCCCTCAGGCCCCCCAATTCCGGCCGTGGGCCCCTCCTCCTCAAAAATCACATTTTTCACTAATTTCCCGTTTTGCACAAAACACCCTGTCACTATTTCGCGAATAACTCCCAAATCGTGCGTTTCTAGCCGAAGTTCCTCAAGACCAAAGTCGAAGAGCACGATTTTCTCTTCGATTTGGTATATGATAGTTCCATTTTGCATTGCGGAGTTGTCGGGAAAACGCGTCCAAAGTCTGATGTTCAAACACTGTCAAAATGCTGTCTTTTCGCGATTTCCGGCGAAATGGCACATTTTCGGGAGGAAGACCACTAGACGAAAATTGTTCGGAATGGCGCGTTTAAGTTGGAAAAAAAATGGTGTGAAGATGGAAGCTTGTTTGCAAATTCTGGAACCAGAACAACGAATCCGGGCGTTAGAAAAAAATGTGAGTTTTTTCCGCTTTAAAGCTTTTATGGTTTTTGACGAATGAAGTATAATAAAAATATGATTTTTATATTATAGGAATGATAAAAATATGATTTTTATCATATATGAAATATAAAAATATAATTTTTATAAAGTAGAAGTATTAAAAATATAATTTTTATATAGAGAATAGCGTGATAAAAATATAATCTTTATTTAGAGAGGATTGGTATAAAAATAGAATTTTTATCTATATAGTAGCAATATAAAAATGTGATTTCTATCCATATAGAGTGATTATAAAAATAGAATTTTTATATGCATAACAACAATATAAAAATGTGATTTTTATATATGTAGTGGCTACGGACAATGAAATTGACAAAAGGCGAAAACGGCGAAGATTTCTACACAAGAAGAGTCGCGGTGTTTGGTTTAGCTTTTAGGTGAGAACTCCTCACTTTTAATTTATTTTCTAGTTAACATATATACTAGGATGCAGACGGTGCTTAGTAGCACCCGACACCCGTCGTCCACAGACCATGGATGACTTGTTTGTTTGGTTGTGTAGTTGATTGGATGATTGGTTTGAATTTGGTTGTTTAGTGAAATGGAATTGATTTAAATTGGTATGTGTATGGCATGGGCCATTATTAGACTGGGGATAAGGCTAGGCCTTGTCCCGTTTCTAGTATCGTGCCGTTATGCCGCCGAAATTTTCTAAAATAAGTTAGACAAATAAAAATATCATTTTATTGAATAAATGAACCGAGTAGAAATTCATGTGTTGAAATAAAGGAATTCATCGTTAAAAATATAATTTTTAACATGAATGTGAATAAATAAATATTCATTTACAAACCGGACGGTTTGTTTATGTACACCTATTTGAAGGACATTGATTGGGACGATAAATTTTACACATTGCCCAACTGCACAAATAATTTTCAGTGTTTGTGGATTGAAACCCCTCACGGGTATTGGGATGATATATGACATGCACTAATCCCAATAATTAGTTGTATGTCGATCGATTGATTGACAGACTGTTATAAGCGTTAGATATTTATATTTAATGCTTATGCAGTTATGTGGTGCACTTTGGATGATGGTTGATTATTTATCGTTGCTATTATATACATGTGTTGTATGGAATCCATATAATTAATATTATATGGTAATTGATGGGGCCTCATTCCAATTGAAAAAATAAAGAATATTATAAAATAAGGGTTCATGTGTTGACAGTACTCATTCGTTGAGATTAGTCATGTATTGAATGGAATATTTTAACAATAAAATTTACATCTTTATCATATATAAAATTTGAAACTAAATGGAAAATAGATAAGGTGAGTGGTCTCCTGGATATTGATCTGATGTTGGTTTCAGCCTTTGGGGTTAATATTTAGGGAATTGCTCTCTTACTAATTTACCGTTAGAGTTTGATTAAAAATTTAACGATGGAAATCATAATTTTATAAAATATATTGAATAACAAAAATAGTCACGCGTTGACAGTACTCATTTGTTGAGATTAGTCAGGTGTTAAAAAAATATAGATTCATGTGTTGAATATAATAAAATAGGGGTGTAAATCGGTCGGACCGGACCGGACGGAGGTATGTTCAGTTTCTGTCCTAAAAAAAATCGGACCGAACACGGACCGGACCAAATTTTTTCTGGGACAAATTTCGTTGTCCTAATTCGTGTCCTAAATAAAATCGGTCGGACACGGACACGATCGGACTAGTCGGACTCGGTCGGACATGGCTATTTATATCACATTTTGTACATTTTACTAGATTTTCTCTCTACTATACGACGAATTTCAAATAATTCGGACGAATTCGGACGAGCCCGGACCGGACATGATTTTTTCTCGTACAAATCTTGTTGTCCTAACTCGTGTCCTAAATGAAAATCGGACGGACTCGGACGGACGTATTTCGGTCACGGACACGAACGGACGTCGGACATTCGAACAAAATTTACAGCCCTAAGAATAAATATTCATTTGTTGAATAGAATAACAAAGTTATAGAAAAATATAAAGCCGTGTTGATTAGAGATGCGCCATTTTGACGCGAACGATATTTATGTCGATTATACTTGTTTTTATAACGAATATAGAAAAGAAGTGATTTCAAAATATAACGTTTTGAAAATATTATCATTTGCATATCGATGATGTGGAATATTCAATTTTGATTCGAAATTGAATATGGAGTTGAAATCATTTCGAAAACGAATTTAAAACGATTTATAAAATACGTTTTAAAAGGGAATCGACGAAATATGTATAATATATATATATATATATATATATATATATATATATATATATTATATAATGGCCTGAATAGAAAGCGCCGCGCTGCGGTAGTTCGTGAATTTCGACCATTGACTTCGAATGAACAGTATGGGAGATCCGACCGTCGGATTCTCCTAAAACTGGAACCGTTGGGTTCGTATCGAAAAGAGCTTTCTAACGAAGATTAGAAATTTGAAATCTAACAGTTGGATTTGGAGATATGTCTAAATCAATTTGGAAAAGGTCGCTGTAAGTGCAGTTCGATGGCCGTTGATGGAAATCGACTGTACGGGCCTTGATAAAATTATTAATAATTGGTGTAAAATCAAAGAAATAATTTGTGAAGAACAGGGATGAAAATCCCACTTTTGTAAAGATAAAAATAGATTTTTATCGAAATGAACTAGTTTTGAACTAGAATAATAATTTATTTATTTTTAAATAATTAAATTGGATTTGAAATGAGTTTTAAATAACCAGAATTTCTAATATATTTAATTAAAATTGATTTGTGGGTTTATCGTGAATGGTGTTTTAAATAACACTTGTTCTTTAACCCGATAATAAATAGAATGTGATGTGGGATTATCGTGAATTGTGTTTCAAATGACATTAGTTCTTTAACCCAGTAAAAGGAGTTTTAATGAATCTGTAATTAGATTGAAATGTGAATTGATAATTTAAATTATCAAATTTGGAAAGTGATCGAGAATGGAGTATCACCAGTTTTGCTCCAAAGCGATAGTTAAATCTTTAATTAGATTTGAACATGAAATGGTAATTAATTTTACCGATAACACCGTGGTGTTAGATATGGAGTATTACCAGTTTTGCTTCATGGGATGAATAGGTTGGGATTGGGAAATAAAATAAATAATTACTTCGGTGTGGTTCGTTAATCTCGACTAGTTTGGAAAACATTAACATGGTTTGAAATGACATCCAAAGGAAGATTAAAGAATAAATTTAAAAGAATTTATCTTTGATAAAATTAATGGGAACCTTTCCCTAAGAATGTGAAATTTAGAAACTAACTATAGGTTAGCTAAGAAGAATGGTTTCCTAGGTATTGATCAGATGTTGGTTTCGGCCTTCGGGGTTAATATTTGGGAAATGGTTCTCTTGCTAATTTACGGTTAGTGACTGATGAATTGGAATGAGGCGTATGTTGTGTTTGTATAACATTTGTTTATTATATATGCGGGTCATTCAAAAAGGTCGGGTTTATACCCATTCTGAATAACCGATTCGACGATAAGTCGAAGATGAAGACGGTGGTTGAAGACCGGAAGTCTTCACATCGTTTGGATAATTACTGATGATCTTGATTGGGCTGTACACCCAAGAAGATGGAAGTAGTTGGTGATCGTCCAGACGTATTTGGAGATCGATGGATATGCGAGGAAAGTGCCTCCGGTTTCGTTCAGACCCAGAACGGATGTGTAAATGGATTGTGTGTCTGACATTGGATTTTATTCTGTGTTGATTGATTTCTATTAAATATATATCTGTTTGGCGGCGGAGAATTTATTCTCTTGCTTAACGCCCTTTTCTGAGACATACGAGTTCAGAGGTTATATATCGATAGATATCAGTCTCATAGCATGAATTGCCTGTGTGGCACGCCTAAGTGGCAATTGATCAAGGCTTCTGTAGAAAGGCAAAGTCTTATGGTTGATGATCAAAGCATGGCCTTTGTGGCGCTGCTTTGTGTATAACGTGAATTCGCGAGCCTCACACCTCGGTATGAGTTAAAAACGGGATAAGGACTGCAGGGAGAGCACGACGTTTCTTTCTAGCTTTGGTGGTGTCAGTGACTTACCAGCCCTGACATTTATATACTTTTCACCTATGTGGTTGTTGGATGCGAGGCGCCTCGATTTTAGGTCTGTAAGGACCGGGAAACGTGTGTTCAGGAATTGCCAATCCTCAAACGTAAGAGAGGACCGACCCTGAAGATCCAAGAGTTGCCCAGAGTGTGTAGTCCTGGGACATTTGCTAGAGTGTCTTGAATCGGAGAGGAGCTTGCCCCTTGCCTCGACTCATGACGGAAATCCAATTTCCAATACGTGATATTGCGGTTTTAATTGTAGAACTATTATGGCGACATGATATATGGTACCCATGCCGTCTATGATTGATATTTATGATTGAAATTGTTTTGACACTATACACTTATAATAGTATCAAATGATTTGTTTTTAAACGTACCAAGCATGTTTGGCTATTATAAGGGAAAACCCTATCCTCCGGCTTTAGTTGCATTGTGTGATGGGACCTGGGTCTTATAATAGTTTCATTTTTCGAAAAAGCATTGCGTTGTCTTTTCTATGCACTGGTATTCTTGGGAGGAAACCCGTTCCGTGTTATACGGCGTGGTCCCTTGAATTACTCTCTTTTGAAGTAAAGTTTTAAACAACTGTTTTAGTTCTCACACCAGTCACATGACTGACCTGGAGTTTATTGTTTTAACCTAAACTCTGGGTGCCCCTATTTTCGACACGGGCAGCTAGTAGTTTTGGTTTTGCAGATTTATATTCACAGGATCCTGATTTACAGCTGGAACAATTCTCGGAAAGCTCTGTATCCATGTATTACTTTCAGTTGTGTTTTATATTGTTTTCCGCTGCTATGCAACTTATTGTAATCTCTGATATTTATCGAATGCAATTTATTCATTTATACTCTGTATACTCTTGTATTCTGATGGAATTGTTGTAAATAACAATGAAATGTTCTTTTGTTTGCGTTCTATTTTGTCGTGTTCTCAAGGTAATCCAGGCTTTCCTCACCGGGGAAGTTACGGGCTATCACAGAATGCAAAAGTAATTTTTGTTATAAAAATGGAAAACTTGGAACCTGCAGTTTCTATGATGGTAAGAAGTAATTTTGATATAAAAAGAAAGATCTATATATGGATAGTATAATTTGAAACATGTAATTTTTTTGTTGTTGTGAATTTTATGTATAGATCTGCAAGTTTTTCGAATCATTCATACTAAAGAATGTAAATCTCGGTTCTATAATTATGCATTTCTACTCAAATCTGGATCAGATATTATGCATGCATATGTTGTTTTAGAAAATATGATTAATGAGAATGCAGTACAACTATAAGTTTTTTATTTCAATTTTGATCAATACTGTAGCTAGATCCAAATTTTCTTATGTTGTTTTAAGTAAAATTTATTTATTTGATTCATATATTTAGACCGTATAATGGTTATTTTCATTATTTTTATAATAAATTCATTATATGTATCGTTATGGTAATATATATTGTGTTACCATATAATTATAAATGTATTAAAAGCATTGGCTATTGTAAGTTAAATGATATATGATTGTGTTTGAAATAAGAATAGACATATGTATTATTAGTCAATGTATTTGGCAACTAATATCTAATGTAATCGAAAAAGTTGTATAACCCAGATCTGAAACCTGAATTCTTGGATTATGAAAACAGAATTTTTTGATGAAGTTTACAGTCTGAAATCTTAACAATTAACAAGAATGTAAAAGCCTCTAAATTAAAAGTATGTTAAAAGATTGAGAACTAGAAGTTCATCATAAATTTATAAAATTGATATACATATGTATGTGTATATATATGCATGGGAACTCGAAGTTCCTCAATCAGTGAATTTGAAATACTTCATAATTTAAAAGCCTGAAGCTTTATTCAAACCGTATGAAATAATAACATTACACTTCTTAAAGAAGTTAAATCATAGGCGACAACAATACTGCATTCAAAGAGTGCACAATCTTCAAAATGAGTTGTATCTTTCTTATATATTTATATTTACATATTTTATTGAAGAATAAATTTTAACAACTCGAAGTTGTTACATATTTTATTTGAACCAAAAGTTCAATAAGTGGAACCAGGAGTTCAATACCGTGGAACCAGAAGTTCAATACAGTGGAACCAGAAGTTTAATACAGTGGAACCAGAAGTTCAATACAGTGGAACCAGAAGTTCAATATAGTTGAAACAGAAGTTTAATACAATTTAACAAACTTGAAATTGTTTATATATTATTTGAACCAGAAGTTCAATATGGATTAACAACTCGAAGTTGTTCATATATTTCATTTGAACCATAAGTTCAATACAGTTTCAAATAAGATATTTTGGATATTATGAAATGATCTTTAAGATTCACATTGACATTGCTTGATAAGCAAAAATTAATGATTGGAACATTATAAACAATTTGTTCTAAAATCAATAACTTGAATGAGAAAGAATATGCAAATCAATTACATATGTAATACGTAGACGCACATATATACAGATATATGCGATATTTAATTAACAACCTGAAATTGTTATGAACTCATATTATAATTTATGCAGTCAATTGACATCAATAGTGAATGATCTGAAGTCATGTGCATATTCAGATGATAGAAAATTCCTCCAAGTCATTAGATCATTGAAAGGGAATAAGCAATACAATATGAATGCATCTTATCAACTAATAAGAGCATTATCCTTCTACAATTGAAATACATCTAATGTATTTGCTAGCTGTGATGCTATAATGGATCAAAAATGAATCCAAAGCAGGTTTATTATTTAAAGTGACAATGTTTGTCAACATTGAGGGGGAGGATAAAGGAATCGTCAATGTTAAATATTTGCTAACATATAGAATTATGAAAAGCATTAAGTAACTTGCATAAATTATCAATTATGTCCCTAATAGACTTTCTCCAATATACATTTGAATTCCCGAAGGATCAAAAGGTGTAAATCATAGCTGAAAAGGTGGTATAAAAGTCAGTTCAAAATGTCTTTGGAGTAAGTCATAAATATGCAAAATAAAGGAGGTGAGTGTTCCTAAAGAGACACTTAAGGGTACTTCGAAAGAAACTCATGACATGATTGTCAAAATTAACCCTAGAAGTGGTTTAGGTACCTAAAGCATGATAAGTTTTGAGATCTCAATAAATTAAGAATAGAACTGACAAGAAATAATCATCGATGATAAACTAATAAATAATAAAGTGCTTATATTTATAAATGGATTAAAAATCACATATTAGAGAGAAACATGATTGGCCATCATGAAATTCTCCTAAATAAGATATATGGACCTGTAGTCCATAAGATATGAACTTGTAGTTCATAAGATAAAAATAGAAATATATTGTAACACCCCACCTCCGCCAGTGCCACTCTTGCAAGGGTACTGACTTTGGAGGGGCGTTTAAACAAGGTAAACATGCATGCAGATATCACAAGACAGAACATATAAGTAAAAAAAACAGAGTAAATACAGCAGCGGATAAAAACTAGCATATCAAAACCATAAGTTAAGTTACAACACAGTACTTGATCATTATTTTCCATAAACAAAGTCTAGAAACATAAAACTGGAAACTGGAAAGGAAAACATAAAGTAGCTATCCCCAAGGTAGAAAACCATAGCGAGCTCAAGTCCAAAAGCATACATGAGCTATCCAGGAAAAGCAGCTAAGATCCAAGCTAAGTACTGATATTCCCGCCCTGTAAACCTGGGGGGGGGGGGGGGGGGAAACGAAAGAAAAGAGGCGAAAGAAAATGGGTCAGTCAAAAGACTGGTAAGTCCTACCTACTATTGTACAACAACTAATAAAGTTAACTGTATATGTAAACAAGGATGAGTCATAGGATGATAACTGGCATGGAAAAAGTCAACAAGATAGATCAAGTGTGGCACCGCATATACAAGGTTGAGGTTTGCACCAAGTGTACTAGTATCACAAGTCATGTCAAGTGTAAACAAGAAGTGATCCCCAGGCCCAAGTTTGGCCCAACATCATGAATGACCTACCAAGGTCCAACTAGCACGGTCTAGTCGATCGGCTCTCCTAAAGTCTAACTCGTCAAGTGTCGGTGTCATACGGCCCAACTACGAAGTGTAGCTAAACTATGCTAGGTCCACCCTAGGGTGTATCAAGTCCTAGGGTGTCAACCACTGACACAAACCAAGCACGCATAGTTTAAACCTACTGGTGCCCGTGCCTGCTTTTTCAACTCCGGACCATGTGCACGACCATGGCCCGCCTGAACCTACACCGGCGCACCTACACAGCCGTCGTCTTGGTCGCTTACATGTCATCCCAGTAATCGTGCCCCACCCTAGCCTAGTCCCTAGGGTATCATGATACAACTAAGAGGGTTACTGGTGCAAAGGACCACGTAACTAGGGTTTCCTTAATGGGTTAAACGTGGTTAACCCAACTCATCCAAGTACCAAGTTGGTTAAGTGTACCCAAGGTTCATGACTTAACCCTATCAACCCATCGTGTTTAATTGGTTAAGTATTCAAGCGGTCCATGACTTAACCCTACCATGTGGCATTAATTAATTTAATGCACCCAACCTCTCACATTAGACCTTGTTGTGGTTACTAGTTAGGCCGGGCGGGTCCGGGTAGGTTTACACCACAACTTAGTCTAACCTCGGGTTTCACGTGCAACATGACCAACTACTCACATTGGGTCCTATTGCTTGTAGCCACTAGTTAAGCCGGTCGGTTCCGGGTAGGTATATGCTACAAGCTCAACCCAACCTCGAGTTGGCCATCCTCATGTTTTCTAAGTGTCATGTCCATCATGTTTCCAAAACACATTACAAATTTTCAAGCAATTGGGTAGACCTAACTTAATAGGTAAATTCCCAATGGGTAGACCTAACTTAATAGGTAAATTCCCAATCTTACGTTTTTATGTCTTTTAAGTTTACCCAACCCCAAACGCAATCCCCTCGCTTACATATCGCAATAGCGCATAAAGGATAGAAAGAGGGAACTTGGCAAAATCATGACATAAAGGTGTTGGAGCCACAAGTTAAACATGGTGGCATATGAGACAAAGATGTGATCAAAAACTTGCATATCATGTTATCAACTTGCAAAATATTCCTAAGCATGCATAACATCATTTTAACTTGCATAGTGTTCATATGCATGCATAACATGGTTTCAACTTGCATAAGGTTCATATGCATGCATAACATCATTTTAACTTGCATAGTGTTCATATGCATGCATAACATGGTTTCAACTTGCATAAGGTTCATATGCATGCATAACATCAAACTTGGCAAATAGGCGGAACATGGCCATAGATAGCATGAGATAAGGACTAGTAACATGCATATAACATTATATGCATGTTAATACAAGGTTTATGAGAGTTTCAAAGTTGCATCATGCAACATTTCCAACCAAAGATCACATCTTTCTATGCATAAAGCCAAGGTAATGACTTTACTAACATGCATAGAGTAAGCTTATGCATAAAATCATAAGATCAAAGCACATATCATGATTAACCCCAAACTCAACTTGCAACATAACATATTGACTTCATAGTTAAAATACAAGAGTAGAAATAGGCTTACAATGCTTATGTGGACTCAAATGAGTATAGCAAATGTAAGAAACCCCTTATGCAACAAATTAAAACCCCAAAATGCAAGCAAACTTGATCAAGACTCCTCCTTTATGATGCCAATAGAGAAACAAGACTTTAATGCAAGCTAAAGAGGATCATACAAGCCTAAATACACTTGTATGCATAGAAATCTCTTAGAAATTTGATTTAGGAATTTATGAAGAGAGTGGAGGCCATGAGAGGATTGATTTTGCCATAGTTTAGTTGTAGGATAGATTAATGATGATTTAGGGTAGGTTAGGGTCTTATTTATAGATTAGGCAAGTGTTTTAGGCCATAGGATTAACCCTAGGATAGATCCCAGCCCTCAAAAATCGTCACAAGCCTCCAAAACAAGACCAAGGGCCAAAACAGGTGCACCAGGCCAGCCAGGGTCAAGCCAGAAGGCTGTGCAGGTTTCTGGGTCGACATGGGCGCACTTCCCAAGTGCGCCAGTGTATTTTTGTGCTGGCGCACTTCCCAAGTGCGCCAGTGCATTCTGGCTTGTTTTCGGTTTTTCTGCCTAACTTCGTTCGTCCATATCTTCTTCATACGGACTCCGATTTTCGAAAACTCGGACTCTATTTCGCGTATTTTTCCGAGACGAACGCAATGGCATAGCCCGTTTCCCTTGATTCAGATTTTAGAATTAAATTCTGCCTCAATTTATGTTATAACAGGTTATTGAAAATACGGGTTGTTACATTCTCCCCTCCTTAAGGGATTTCGTCCCCGAAATCTTCAAGTTAGGAAGAACGTATCCTACCATCCAACATCCATCTACTCAAAACATCATCCACGAGCTATCATTGTCCTTACAAGATTCTAAATGCTGTATGAACATATGCAAAGGTGTGTGTATATGTACTTATCTAATGCAAATATCATCAATGCAGATTATGTTAGTGAAATGAATCCATATGTATGCAATTCCTAACATAATGTATAACATCTATATGTGTGCACATCACATACATCCATATGCAACATCCATGTGATAACACAAAAATTTTCATCCATGAATAAGCATAAACACTCATGCATATGCAATATGAGAGTGTGTGAGCCGATCATAGTGCCTAATGTGTATCATGCATCCACGAGTATCCACTTGCAACCACTTGCAACCACTTGCAACCATCAAGCATAACATGTTTCAAATACATGTTTCATCCAAAGGGTTTCTACCTAAGGTTCTCATGACAAGGTTAGCACGATAACTAGATAAACATGGATAGCAAAGAGAAAGATATGCTAAAAAAGAAAAGAGATTGAGAGTGTACCCTCAAAAAGGAATGGATAAAGCCCACGCATCTTCTCCTCGGCTTCCCAAGTTGCGTCTTCTTCGGCTTCACCCCATTGAACCTTCACCAACTTGACCTCTCGATTCCTTAGCTTCTTGGTCTCCGTCCCCAAGATACGAATCAGAGCTCTCCTCAAAGTAGCTTCTTTCTCCACTTCCACATCTTCCAGAACACTTGGCTCAACAACCTCTGCTGACTCATGTAAACACTTCCGGAGATGCGAGACATGAAAAACATCGTGTACTTCGGCAAGCTTCTCGGGCAATTTCACTCTATAAGCCATCTGCCCGATCCTCTCTATAATAGGGAAGGGTCCAACAAATCTCGGTGCTAACTTCCCAACGGCTCCAAATCGGACCACATTCCGCAAAGGAGAAACCTTCACGAAAACCATATCTCCAACATCAAACTCCAAATCAGATCTTCGCTTATCAGCATAGGATTTCTGTCGGTCTTGGGCCGCTTTCATCCGTCTTCGAATCAACTCGATCTTCTCGGATGCATCTCTGATCATATCAGGCCCAAGTATAAGCTTATCTGTAGTCTCCCACCAACATGTAGGCAACTTGCACGGCCTCCCATATAAAGCTTCAAATGGTGCCATCCCTATGCTTGCTTGATAACTGTTATTATATGCAAACTCAACAAGAGGAAGATGGTCTTCCCAAGTACCACCAAAATCCAGAATACAAAGCCTTAACAGATCCTCGAGTACCCTATTCACCCTTTCGGTTTGACCGTCCGTCTGTGGGTGATAAGCAATACTTAGATTCAACCTCGTGCCCATGGCTTCTTGCAAGCTATTCCAGAACTGACTTGTTAAGATTGGGTCACGGTCACTGACTATACTAGAAGGGACTCCATGAAGTCTCACAATCTCACGAAGATATACAGACGCTAGCCAAGATGCGGTCCTCTTGCTCTTTACCGGAATGAAATGAGCACTCTTCGTAAGTCTGTCCACAATAACCCAAATGCTCGTATTCCCTTTCCTTGACCTTGGTAGCCCATCAATAAAATCCATGGAAATACTCTCCCACTTCCAAAGTGGAACGTCTAGAGGATGCAATAGCCCACCGGGCTTCTTCGAGTCGGCCTTAACTTGCTGGCAAATGATACATCTAGAAACAAACTCTGCCACATCCTTCTTCATCCCAGGCCAAAAGAAAATACGCTTCATATCTTTATACATCTTATCTCCGCCTGGATGTATAGTCAACTTAGAGCGATGCGCTTCCTCAAGAATTTTTCTTACTAGATCTCCTACCACTGGAACACATAACCTTCCATCTCTCCTCAGCCAACCCTTGTCATCAATAGAATATCGAGCGAGATGACTAGACGTCTCTCCTCGAATCAGCTTATCCATAATCTCAACTATCTGAGGGTCTTCTTTCTGCGAAGCCCCAACTTGATCAAGAAGGGTAGGTCTGAGTTCCAGAGATGCTAATGAACCAGTCATCGACTCAATTGCCAAAGAGAAATCAAAGGTTGCCACATACTCTAAATTCTTCATCTCAACGAATAGAGGACTTAGGGTCAACCTCTTTCTGCTTAGTGCATCAGCCACAACATTACCCTTGCCAGGGGTATAAGCTATCTCGAAGTCATATGATGCCAAGAATTCCATCCACCTTTGCTGCCTAAGATTCAGATCTATCTGCGAGAAGAGATACTTGAGTGATTTGTGATCAGTATACAACTCAAACCTTTCACCTAAAAGATAGTGGCGCCAGGACTTGAGTGTAAAGACAATCGCCGCCAACTCCAAGTCATGAGTGGGGTAGTTCTTCTCATGAACTTTAAGTTGCCTACCCCCATAACATATCACTCTTCTCTCCTGCATCAGAACAGCGCCAGCCCCGTGCCACATGCATCGGTATACACGGTAAACATTTTACCGCCATCGGGTAATGCCAAAACTGGAGCTGTGGTAAGGGCCCTTTTGAGCCTTTGAAAAGCAAGCTCACACTCTAAGTCCCATGCAAAGACTAAGTTCTTCTTCGTCAATCTAGTGAGAGGGGCCGAAATCTTAGCGAAGTCTCTAATGAACTTCCTATAGTAGCCTGCCAGACCGAGAAAGCTTCGCACTTCGGTTGCATTCCTAGGAGTCTTCCAGTCTTGAACTGCAACCACTTTCGCGGGATCCAAAGCTATACCCTGCTTAGAAACTATATGCCCAAGAAATCGGACTTCCTTTCTCCAAAAGTGGCATTTGGAGAACTTGGCTTTCAACTGATGGCCTCTAAGCGTATCCATCACTTCCTTGAGGTGTTTAGCATGTTCTTCCTCGTCTTTTGAAAAGATCAGAATATCATCCACGAAGACAACAACAAACTTGTTAAGGAACTCCCTGAACACCCTACTCATCAAATCTACGAAGTAGGCGGGTGCATTAGTCAAGCCGAATGGCATGACAAGCCATTCAAAGAATCCGTCTGGAGTCCTAAATGCAGTCTTATCAATGCTGTCTTCGGCCACTCTAAGCTGATGAAATCCGGTGGCTAAATCAAGCTGAGAGAAAACAGAAGCACCAACAAGCTGGTCGAAGAGGTCATCTATCCTCGGTAATGGATGCCTATTCTTCTTGGTCAGCTTGTTCAACTCTCGATAATCAACACATAGACGAAGCGAGCCGTCCGCCTTAGTAGCGAACACTACAGGAGCACCCCATTCAGAAATGCTTCGCCTAATAAAATTCTTCTCAAGTAGCTCCTTGATTTGCTTACTGAGCTCTCTCCTTTCACGCGGGGCCATGTGCCTAACTGGTAAGGAGACTGGCTTAGCATTATCAACCAGATAAATGCGGAAATCTATCTCTCGCTTAGGGGGTAACCCCTTAACTTTTTCAAAGACATCAGGGTATTCTCGAACCACCCTTACAGATTGCAGATCATCGATGGACGAGTCAAGAGATTCAAGATAACATAGCATGACGGGATCTAGCGGGTTGCAAGAAATCTCTAGGGTATTGCCAAGGCGAGTCATGAGTCTCACCACCCTATGCTCACAATCGAGAATGGCTCCATAGCGGGACAACCAATCCATGCCCAAGATCAACCCGTATCCCGTGAACCCGAGAACATAAGCATCACACGAGAATTCTACGGTCAAGATAGAAATCCTCAAATCCATACAGATCATAGATAAATGGGCTGAACCCCCAATCGGATTTGAAACACTAACGGGATCCTCAACAAGACTAGTACTTAGGTGCAAACTTCCAACAACATCAGAAGAAATAAAGGTATGCGATGCGCCAGAATCAAACAAAGTGCGAACAGGAAAACCAGAAATATAAACAAGACTTTCCACAGAAATAGTACCTCGGTCCTGAACCGGAGTGGTGTTGAGAGCATGCACTTGCCCTCCAGATGAACCTGCGCGCTGAGTTTGTCCATGCCCATGCTTCTTAGGGCAATCCTTGCTAAAATGTCCCGTCTCTCCACAATGAAAGCATCCACCCAATTTCATTTTCTTCTTCCTACAGTCCTTGGCTACGTGCCCAACAATCCCACAGAAGTGGCACTTTCCTGTGTCCTTTGCCTTGTTCTTGTTGCCCTTGTTGTTCTTGTTGTTCTGATTACTCTGATTCCCTCCCCACTTGGAGTCTGTCTTCTTAGGCTGAGTCTCATTGGTCTTGACTTCTTTCTTCCCATTCTTATCCTCTCCCTGCAGCAATGCCATGTCTACTAGGCTCTCGAAAGTGGCCCCCATGGGTATGTGTGACATGGCTAGACCTTGTAATGGCTCATTTAACCCTCGTGCAAAACGTAGAGCCTTCTTCTCGGGAGTATTGACCATGTCCAAACCGAATCGGGCAAGCTGGTTGAACTTATTCACATATTCTCTCACCGTCATGTCTCCTTGCTTCAAGGCTATGAACTTCTCTAGTTGCAAATTTGCCTCCGCAGACGATAAAAACTTAAGCCCAAACCTTGCCCTAAAGTCGGCCCAGGTTTCTACGGGCCTAGTAGCACTGGTGACCTCCCACCAATAAGAAGCTTCCTCCTTTAGTAGCCAAACCGCCAACAGAACCTTTCTACGGTCCTCTATATCAAAGATGGCAAAGAGATCTTCGGTCTCCTTCAACCAATTTCTTGCTTCCACAAAAGTCTCCGTCCCAATAAAATTTTTGCCACCCATTGCCTTGAAGTC
This sequence comes from Allium sativum, assembly GCA_030737875.1. Classification (NCBI taxonomy): domain Eukaryota; kingdom Viridiplantae; phylum Streptophyta; class Magnoliopsida; order Asparagales; family Amaryllidaceae; genus Allium; species Allium sativum. The sequence goes on along the minus strand of CM060913.1, from coordinate 467,546,106 downwards.
CTTGCAAACCTTGGCGAAATCGGCTTGTGGTTGCTGAGGAGGAGGAGGAGGAGGGGGTGGAACCTCAGTGATAGTGGGAGTGGTTGCTGGACCTGCATTGTTGGCCCTAGCTTCCAAGTACCTCCGGAACCATCCGGGAATGGTTACTCCGTCAGGAAGATTGAGATCGGCCATGCTGAAATAAAAAAGGAAAAGATAGATTTAGAACGAGGAAACGAAGGATAGTGCTTATGGCTCTTGGGGGATAGCCTTTCAAAATAAACTAGACTTTTCTTTGGAAAATACTTAATTGGTTTTGAAAATAGCTTTTAAAAGTAACTTTAAAACCCTTTTTGCTCCAATCTTGTAAACCTTATGCTCTGATACCAAATGTAACACCCCACCTCCGCCAGTGCCACTCTTGCAAGGGCACTGACTTTGGAGGGGCGTTTAAACAAGGTAAACATGCATGCAGATATCACAAGACAGAACATATAAGTAAAAAAAACAGAGTAAATATAGCAGCGGATAAAAACTAGCATATCAAAACCATAAGTTAAGTTACAACACAGTACTTGATCATTATTTTCCATAAACAAAGTCTAGAAACATAAAACTGGAAACTGGAAAGGAAAACATAAAGTAGCTATCCCCAAGGTAGAAAACCATAGCGAGCTCAAGTCCAAAGCATACATGAGCTATCCAGGAAAAGCAGCTAAGATCCAAGCTAAGTACTGATATTCCCGCCCTGTAAACCTGGGGGGGGGGGGGAACGAAAGAAAAGAGGCGAAAGAAAATGGGTCAGTCAAAAGACTGGTAAGTCCTACTTACTATTGTACAACAACTAATAAAGTTAACTGTATACGTAAACAAGGATGAGTCATAGGATGATAACAGGCACGGAAAAAGTCAACAAGATAGATCAAGTGTGGCACCGCATATACAAGGTTGAGGTTTGCACCAAGTGTACTAGTATCACAAGTCATGTCAAGTGTAAACAAGAAGTGATCCCCAGGCCCAAGTTTGGCCCAACATCATGAATGACCTACCAAGGTCCAACTAGCACGGTCTAGTCGATCGGCTCTCCTAAAGCCTAACTCGTCAAGTGTCGGTGTCATACGGCCCAACTACGAAGTGTAGCTAAACTGTGCTAGGTCCACCCTAGGGTGTATCAAGTCCTAGGGTGTCAACCACTGACACAAACCAAGCACGCACAGTTTAAACCTACTGGTGCCCGTGCCTGCTTTTTCAACTCCGGACCTTGTGCACGACCATGGCCCGCCTGAACCTACACCGGCGCACCTACACAGCCGTCGTCTTGGTCGCTTACATGTCATCCCAGTAATCGTGCCCCACCCTAGCCTAGTCCTTAGGGTATCATGATACAACTAAGAGGGTTACTGGTGCAAAGGACCACGTAACTAGGGTTTCCTTAATGGGTTAAACGTGGTTAACCCAACTCATCCAAGTACCAAGTTGGTTAAGTGTACCCAAGGTTCATGACTTAACCCTATCAACCCATCGTGTTTAATTGGTTAAGTATTCAAGCGGTCCATGACTTAACCCTACCATGTGGCATTAATTAATTTAATGCACCCAACCTCTCACATTAGACCTTGTTGTGGTTACTAGTTAGGCCGGGCGGGTCCGGGTAGGTTTACACCACAACTTAGTCTAACCTCGGGTTTCACGTGCAACATGACCAACTACTCACATTGGGTCCTATTGCTTGTAGCCACTAGTTAAGCCGGTCGGTTCCGGGTAGGTATATGCTACAAGCTCAACCCAACCTCGAGTTGGCCATCCTCATGTTTTCTAAGTGTCATGTCCATCATGTTTCCAAAACACATTACAAATTTTCAAGCAATTGGGTAGACCTAACTTAATAGGTAAATTCCCAATGGGTAGACCTAACTTAATAGGTAAATTCCCAAGCTTACGTTTTTATGTCTTTTAAGTTTACCCAACCCCAAACGTAATCCCCTCGCTTACATATCGCAATAGCGCATAAAGGATAGAAAGAGGGAACTTGGCAAAATCATGACATAAAGGTGTTGGAGCCACAAGTTAAACATGGTGGCATATGAGACAAAGATGTGATCACAAACTTGCATATCATGTTATCAACTTGCAAAATATTCCTAAGCATGCATAACATCATTTTAACTTGCATAGTGTTCATATGCATGCATAACATGGTTTCAACTTGCATAAGGTTCATATGCATGCATAACATCATTTTAACTTGCATAGTGTTCATATGCATGCATAACATGGTTTCAACTTGCATAAGGTTCATATGCATGCATAACATCAAACTTGGCAAATAGGCGGAACATGGCCATAGATAGCATGAGATAAGGACTAGTAACATGCATATAACATTATATGCATGTTAATACAAGGTTTATGAGAGTTTCAAAGTTGCATCATGCAACATTTCCAACCAAAGATCACATCTTTCTATGCATAAAGCCAAGGTAATGACTTTACTAACATGCATAGAGTAAGCTTATGCATAAAATCATAAGATCAAAGCACATATCATGATTAACCCCAAACTCAACTTGCAACATAACATATTGACTTCATAGTTAAAATACAAGAGTAGAAATAGGCTTACAATGCTTATGTGGACTCAAATGAGTATAGCAAATGTAAGAAACCCCTTATGCAACAAATTAAAACCCCAAAATGCAAGCAAACTTGATCAAGACTCCTCCTTTATGATGCCAATAGAGAAACAAGACTTTAATGCAAGCTAAAGAGGATCATACATGCCTAAATACACTTGTATGCATGGAAATCTCTTAGAAATTTGATTTAGGAATTTATGAAGAGAGTGGAGGCCATGAGAGGATTGATTTTGCCATAGTTTAGTTGTAGGATAGATTAATGATGATTTAGGGTAGGTTAGGGTCTTATTTATAGATTAGGCAAGTGTTTTAGGCCATAAGATTAACCCAAGGATAGATCCCAGCCCTCAAAAATCGTCACAAGCCTCCAAAACAAGACCAAGGGCCAAAACAGGTGCACCAGGCCAGCCAGGGTCAAGCCAGAAGGCTGTGCAGGTTTCTGGCTCGACACGGGCGCACTTCCCAAGTGCGCCAGTGTATTTTTGTGCTGGCGCACTTCCCAAGTGCGCCAGTGCATTCTGCCTTGTTTTCGGTTTTTCTGCCTAACTTCGTTCGTCCATATCTTCTTCATACGGACTCCGATTTTCGAAAACTCGGACTCTATTTCGCGTATTTTTCCGAGACGAACGCAATGGCATAGCCCGTTTCCCTTGATTCAGATTTTAGAATTAAATTCTGCCTCAATTTATGTTATAACAGGTTATTGAAAATACGGGTTGTTACATTTATATAATGACCGAAGCACCATAAAGTGTCAACAACATGTTAAGTGCCACAAGCATTGTATTTTCAGAGATAATTGAATTGGTTAAAGTAGTGAAAGTGTTTAAAACACTTATAATACCCTGAAGGTATAAACGATGAAAGTATACAAATTCCAGAAGAATTTAAATAACTTTGGTAGTGATAAAGAGAAAGAAATGTAGATTACAACATTCTTTTAAGTATTGTTGTGATGAAAATCTTGAAATAATTCATGATGAGTAGATCACTTCCTGCTTTCAAGAATTGATGAACTCTTAATATCCATTGAAGTGGTAGTTGCGATATGCAAAACTTATTATAATATATAAGTTCCTAAAGAACATAATTAACATTTGTTATTATAAAGACTACCAAGAACATGGATGATAGATTACAACATTCTTCTAAGTATTGTTGTAATGAAAATCTTGATATACTTCAAGGTGAGTAGATTACTTCCTGCTTAGTAATGTATGTTGCCTTATTCATCAAATATGTATTTGTAAGAAATTTGATGCCTGAAAAGGAAGGCGTTTTAAATATGAAAACATGCCTGAAGCATGGAAATGCAAATGAAGTTTTTGAAATAAAAAACTTCATTAAGAAGTATTCGTAAGAAATTTGAGTTATTGAAAGAAGAATACAAATTCAGAGGAAATTATTAAATCAGGGGGAGCATCCGTAAGTATGATATAATGCACTCTTTTTTCTTAACTAAGTTTTTTCGACTGGGTTTTCTTAGTAAGGTTTTAATCAGGCATGGGTCATGATCCAGAAGTATCAGCCCAAAAGTAACATAAAAAAATGAGTTATAATGTACTCTTTTTCCTTATTTAAGATTTTTTCCAATGGGTTTTTCTTATTAAGGTTTTAACGAGGCATTACATTGATCCAGAAGTATCATACTACTTTTGACGTAGTAAATATGACATTTTATATTGCACTCTTTTTCCTTCACTAAGATTTTTCCCATTGGGTTTTTCTTAGTGAGGTTTTGACGAGGCACATTTTGATCTAGAAGTATCAAACATCTTTTGATGAAGTAAACTATTATTTATGAAGAAGACAAGGCAGTTTGTATGACTCAGATTCAAGTGACTTATATCAAGGCTGATAGGGTGGAGCAAATTTCTTCTAAATTTCTCTTCACACATGAATTAAGGATAACAAGAATGAGGAAAAACAAATTCAATTCAAGAAGAGCGGGTATATCTGTTCCCAAAGGCAATTTCCAAATCAACATTCTAGAATATGATGTACAAAATTGGCATGCGTCTACTACATCAATTGACTAATTGAATAATGAGTTATAAATAATGGGGAGCATATACAAATATGCTATAATGTACTCTTTTCCTTCACTAATATTTTTCCCAATGGATCTTTGTTAGTAAGGTTTTATGAGACATTATCTTGATCCTGAAGTATCAACCCTTACTGTAACATTGTTTTACATGTTACTTAAAGATGAAAGGAATTTGCACTCTTTTCCTTGTTTATGATTTTTCCCACAGGGTTTTCCATAAAAAAGTTTTTAATGAGGCATTGGTTTTATCCTGAAGAATCAAACTCTTTTAAGGAATATCATTTTAATATGATATTCATAATGTCATACGCTGTACTCTTTTTCTTGTTCAAGGTTTTCCCATTGGGTTTTCCTGATAGAGTTTTGAAGACAACAGACAATAGTCGTATCGACTGAATGGATAATTATAAGGGGGAGTAATCATCATTAATGTTTTTAAAAGGGACAACTTCAAGTTAGTAGAGCATTCAATATTTTGAAGACGCATATTCAAAGGGGAGTGTTGTAATATATATGAGTGAATATGCATTTGTCATATTCTGTTTAGTCCCACATTGTCGGATAAGTTTTACTCTAAGCTCCCAAGCCTTTATATAAGGAGCTGATGTAATGTAAATAGGGTACCAATTGATGAATGAATAAAAAGTATCCTCTTTCTCCTCCTCTAATGGCTTTCTTAATGTATATTATTTACAACATATTATAAAAGCAGTTAAAAACCAGGACGTTACATTATCAATAGCTTTTGTTAAGTTAACACGCATAAAAACCAAATCTTCATAAGAGAAATTTTCTGTCTAATCATTTGTTGAGTCTCCATCGTCTGATCTACTTGAATTTTCATCTGTTTCTCCTTTCAAGCATAAATCTGAATCTAAGTTGAATTTATAGGGTTTTGAGCTGCTGTCGTCAATTCTTCCATACCTCGTATTAAGATTTCCTATGCAGTCAAACAGTGAGAGATATGGTTATATTAATCATCATCAATATAAGAATATAAATGAGTAGCACGAAAATTAAATCCAATATCATTTTTATCTGCCATATCATACCTATTAACAACAGCACCCCAACATTTAATATTAACATATTTTAAATAGGTTTCCATTTTTGATTTACAATTTAAAAAATTTGTGCCATTAAAAATACCTGGAATATGACTGGACTGACTCTCTATGGATTGACAACTAGGGATCACCATCTCTAGAGTTAATAAAATACCAAGCTCTAATACCACTTCTTGTATCTAGATTAACCCTAGAGGGGGGAGGGTGAATAGGGCTTACTGAATTAATTCGAGATATTAAAAATATCACGGAACATATTGCAGTAATAAAATAAATGAAGAAAATAAATAACAAAGATTTTACTCAGCTTCGGTAAACCTTGCCTACTGCTGCATTCCCCAAGGTTTTTACTAGGTATTAAAAACAGATCCCACTTATAAAATCCTGTAAACATGCAAACCCTGCTACTGTTCTAATCCTATACTCAAAATCCTGAACTGGTTTCTGTCCCCAAAATCAGTTTTTCCCCTAGCTACAAACCCGTAGCTAGTAAACCCTAGTTGTTACAAACATTAGAAAACTGCTAGTTAAAACCCTACAACTAGACGATCTAGTTTACAGACAAACTAGTAAACTGCTAGTTTTATAGACAAATTTGGAAACAAACTAAATGGTTTATAACAGAAAATAAAAATACTTTAAAATAAAAACAATTTAAAACCCTAGTTTTGAAATAAACTCCCTTGATCCCTTAATAATAAGCAGGCCATCCCTTTCTCTTTTTTATTTTATTTGAAACTTTGCTCTCAAATAAATGTCAGCCGACTCAAATGAATTTAGGGTTTCTATGAAATCCCTTTTGCCCGAAATCAAATCGCGACGCCTGAAATTGATGGCTTTAATGTTTGATGCTTCTTACTCACGATTTAAAGTTATTCTAGAGATTGAAAAAACTGTGGGTCTCACTGAATGATTTCTCTGATTGTTCTTTGAATTCTGTCTTGATTTTCGATCTCAATATCTTACTGCCTGTGATGAGTTATTGTGTATAAATAGGACTTTAAAAATAAAACCAAACTTCTCTGATTTCACATAAATGATTTGCCTGATTTTGTTGCGTGATATTGGCTTGAGTTGCCTTGTTTGAATTAGGCTCGTCTTTGATGATTTGTGAGAACTCTTGGAAATAGTTGATTCATCATCTCTTGTGCTAATTGATTACTTGCCTATCATAGCATTCAAAATTGTGGTTTCAAAAACTTGCATGAATTTTGCTTGATGAATCCAGTCATGACTTTGCCTTATATGATTTGTTGAAAGCTTGGCAAATACACTGATGTAATCTTGTCATTCAAAACTTTAAAGTAAATTATTTCATGTTAATTCTGGAAGCAATCGAATTAGTTAGCCAAATGCTGGTCTTTGAAAATGTTGATAGGTTTCTGTCATTTTGAAAAATATGTAAAACAAAATTGTTTTTGACAAAAATTATCATTGTTCAAAAACTGGAAACAAATATAGTACATTGAAACGGTTGCCAATTTTGCATTGTGATTTCCAAAAAAAGTTTGCCAAAATTGTGATTGCTGAAATGATTTGTTTACTGGAACCATTTAGAAACTAATTTGCATGTATTTGAGCTTGTTCCCACTTCAAATTTCTGTGTATGTGGTGACATTGCTTTACTATAGATGCATTGCTTCAGACATTCCATTTCTTTCTGCATACATGTGAATATATGCATTCGGATTTACTGTGCAATCCACGCACACATTCAATTATGTAATTGCATTGATTATGCTGTTGTGACTTTGTTGTAGCTTGACACTATCTGCCATTTGCATGTGCACTTGTCTAAACTATATTGCTCTGTTTTGTTGTAGCATGTAGTAGGCGCGACCTTGCCTTGGCTTGCTACTTCCATTCTGGTTTTTTTTTTTTTTTTTTTTTTTTTTTTTTTTTTTTTGGCATTGTTTTTACTACTGCAATGGTTCGAATGGAACCTATTGTAGCCCATATTGATCTTGAACCATTCTGTTTTGCTTTGATGCACCATACTTTGTGCTGTTGACATCCTGAGTGGCATGTTATTTGAGATTGTGTACATTCTTGGACCTGTTTGAGTTACTTCCTCTTGCTGCCCATACACGCAGTTATATTTTCACATGCAGTTTTGTGTTATTCATCCCACTGGCTTGTATAAACCAAGTGCTTGCGTGTTTAACCTTGATTCGACATGTCCATGCTGAAATGCTTTTAGCTCGACCTTGTTTTGTCCCCATATCCTTGTTTTCGAAAATATGATATGCTCAACATTGGAACTGTTCTGTTCGATGCACCATGTTTCATTGCTGGTCATGTCCATGATCTTTGTGATGACTTTCTTAACTGTGCATTCCGTGTATATGTATATGTACACGTATGTGTGTGTGTGTGTGTATATATATATGTGTGTGTGTATGTGTGTGTGTGTGATTCATATGTGCATTTATGTGTGTTCATGGATACTTGCGGCATAAAAATGTTGTCAAGCTTCACCTGGCACATCATATTCGATATATTTATCCCTTTCTGACCATATTGCCCCTGCACAGAATATATGTGTATATACATACACATGTATACATGCATAATGCACGTATGGAATATATATATATATATATATATATATATATATATATATATATATATATATATATATATATATATATGAGCGCTACAGATACTGTCTACCTTGTGGTATTTATAGTGTATCACTGTGAGTATCACAAGCTATATAGATACAGATGGATGTCCACAAAAAAAAGATCAAGTCATGAAAAATGATGAGAAACACACCAAAATTATGAGGCAAATAAATTTTTAAAATAAAAATTAAATCCGCTAGAATTTAAAATCATTTCTGTTCTAGATTACTGTGTGTGTTTCTTTTTGTGACAGGTAAGCAGAAGACTGGACTGACTGAAGCAAACATAAGACAAAAGACAAGGGCAGTGTCAATGAATGTATCAATTCATATATAACAGAGAGAGAAGTGTGTGAATACAACTGTGTATATGAGTATTTGTACAACTAAGTGACTGAGTGAACCTGTAGTGAGGCAACAATGTATAGAAATAAAAATGAATGTGAGTGTGTTATATATCTATGGACTGTACAAATAGTGGAGTTATAAACTTGTACTGTTTGAAATGTTGAAATAAAATATTATATTTAAATAAAATGCTATTTGAATATTTAAATTCTTTTCCAGTAGTATTCTATTTAAATGTACATATTTATTTCTGTCTGCGATGTAATATAACAGTACAATTACAAACACATTTATAATAATAAATATATGTTTGTTATCACCAAATAAAAATCCTAGAATTATTAGATATAACAGTCCAAAAGGCCATCTTGTCAATACTATCCTCCACCACCCTGAGCTGTTGGAAACCAATGTCTAACTAAACGATCGAACAAATCATCAATCTGAGGAAGTAGTAGTGATTCTTCATCGTGAGGTTGTTTAACTCCCAATATTCCACATAAAGTCAGAAAGAACCATCCTCCTTTTTAGAAAAGACGATTGGTGCTCCCCAATCAGAAATACTTTAGATGATGAATTCCTTCTCCAACAGCTCAGCCACTTTCTTGCTCAGCTCTCTCTATTTCCTCGGATCAATGTGTCGTAAATGCAATGATACGGGCTTCGCATTCTCACTGAGATCCATCTGGAAATCAATCTCTCTCCTAGGAGGTAACCCTCTCACCTCCTCAAACACATATGAAAATTCACGCACTATAGATACAAAATCAGTATCATCGATAGATGAATTTAGGGAATAAAGAAAACTCGGCATGAATGACCCTCATGGATCGCAAGAAATGTCGAGGATCCGACTGCTACATGTCGATAATCGAACGACCCTCCTCTCGCAGTCCAAGATAGCCCTATACATGGCTAGTCAATTCATCTGTAAGATCATATCATACCCCAAGAATCCTAATACGTATGCGTCACAATCAAACTCAATCCTTAATATCAAAATTTTCAAATCCCAACAAATCATAGACAAATGTGCAGAACCACCTATATGGTTTAAAACAATTATTGGACAATGACTAAAGAAATGTCAAAGTGTAAACAATCAACTAAAGTGATAGAGCTAAAATAATAAGATACTCCTAAATTAAAGAGAGTATAAATAGGAAAGTATGAAATAGAAATCAAACCTTCTACCATGTTTTTCCTACTTCTGTATGGTCGTCCATTAGATGGTTGCCTTTAAGACTTGTACTCAAGCTATTGATGCACTGGCCACTGTCATGTCTTTTGTGGTTAGGCTCTACTAATATGTTCGGACTATCCACAGTTATAACACATCCTTTTCATCGTAGTCTTCCTACAATCCTTGATGTAATGTCCCATCAATCCACATTCATGACACTTTATGTCCTTGATTTTCCCTTTTTGAGGTCCTCCAGCATTTTTCCTGTTGTTTTTATTATCTTTCCAAAAAAAATCTTCGAGCTCATAGACTTGGAAACTTCCTCTTTACCATCTTTAACCTCTTCCTTTACATGCTCATGCATAAGAGTCATCTCCACTAATGACTCGAATGTCACTTCCATCTGTATATGTGTCATCGCCAACCTTTGCAGAGGTCGGTTCAATCATCTCGCAAACTTGAAAACCTTATTATGAGCTATATTAACTAGATCCATACAAAACCTCGATAACTCATTGAAGTGATTGATATATTCCTTTACAGTAAGGTCTCTTTGCTTCAGTCTAAGAAATCACTCTAGCTGAGCCCTTCCTCAGCTTGTGACAAGAATCTCCTCTTGAATCGGTTTCTGAATCGAGCCCAATTAATATCTCTACCATCCTTCTCGACTATCTCCTACCATAAAGATGCATCCTATTTTAGTTGTCAATTGACCAGTTGAACTCTCTGAAGACCTTGGAGCTATATTAGTCCAAAAATCCACTTCTTACTCCTGAGCCAAGTACGAGCCTTTAAAAAATTCTCTATGCTTGCGAAAGTCCTACTGCTAAGATTAGAAATCCTTTCAAATCTTAGCGATGTTGATGGCTGCTAGTATATTAGAAGGAACCACAGTAGTGGGTGCTAGATGTTACGCATGCTCTAGCTCTTCGGCCGGTATCGTAGCCTCAAGATACCTAAGAAAGCAGCCTGAACTTAATCATCCTCAGGAAGAATCGGGTCTCTTGACATACTTTGCAAAAGAAAATATAGAGATTTAAGATTTCAAAGCAACCAAATGAAGGTTGTACTTGACTTGAGAGGATAAACTTTTATTTTCAAAAATTGCTTTTGTTTTGAAAATCTACTTTTTTTTAAAAAAATATTTTCTTTAAAACCAAAATTTTAAGAATACTATAACCGTATGCTTTGATACCATATAAAACACCATGCACCTCTTAACTTTCCCCAAAGTAGGGTCACGCTAAGAAATGTGAAGTATTATAGGTATAAAGACATATAACCATACAGACTAAGATTTACTGGACATAAAATAATAAATATAGCAAAAGCATTTTTAAAATAAAAGCATAACATTTGTTTTTAAAACCACATATTATTTCAATTTCAAACCACATATCTAATGAAAACCAAATCTAAGTAACAAATCTGAATACAATACGAATATCCCTCAAAATATCCAACAGTACAACCACTTTCTCTATGAATTTCAGATAAAACAAAAGATGAATACATTTCTAGCAAGAATGAAATTCCAACAACAATCCTCTAAGAAAATCAAAACTAATGCCTCTACCGTGTGAGCCTGATGGGGAAGAAAAAAGAAGATAGAAGTGTTGGACAGACATAAAACCTGATGAGTGTTGTAATTACTTGCATCATTGAGTAATTATGAAATATAAACTCGATAATAGTTCTAGTGTCAAATATGGTAATTGTCCATGTACAACCACAAAAGATGAACATATAACAATGATATACAAAGAAATACACTTGAATTGTACGAGCATAGATTTGTTTGATTGTTTATACTTTCTCAAATGTTGAACCGGTTAAACATGGTTAGGATATATTCCTAATACTTCCTAACTATTGACAATTTATCTACCATCTTATATGGTAGCTTATGTCACTATAGATCTTGGGTTTTATCCGACCTAGTCTATCAGTAAAGACATAACATAATCGTTGTTGGATGTAGTAGTGACTTATTTTTCCTTATCGATGCGCATGTACGCTCACTGCACCATCGGAATGCAACTACACGCGGCATTGTCTCTGTTGATCCCTTTTTATCCTAATCAACATGAACACGCCCAGGTTTTACCACCATCGATTGTGAGACCCTCAATGACAAACCAAAAAGGGAATTCCGCCTTAAGTTTCTTTTTTTTAGGCCTTGATACTAGGCAATTGTACTAGGTAATCTTGTATTTCTTTCTTTAGGCCTCGATTGTGAGACCTTAAATTATGATTGTACTAGGTAACCTTAAATTTGTCTTTTATTACAAAATTATGATTTTTTTTAACAATAACCTAAAATTAAAAATTCCTACAACCTTTTACCAATGTATCCCAGTTCCCTTCAAATATTTTATATTTGACTTCATATATTGGAGTTGATCACAAATCTTAAAACTATAATTAAATGTAGTAAATTATTAGTTGTTGCATTTTAAATAATCATAATAATATGAAAATTTCAATATTTACATGATTCATATTAACAAAAAAGGTACAAAATTCATTTGGATATAAAAATACATTTTTCCCATCACATAAATATGTATGAAATCAATAATTGAAAATTTATTTTATGATTCAACTATATCGATACATTATTACATTACACTGTAAAAAAAATATTTTAACTGAAGTGCGTGCTTTTTGAAATTTCTACGGATGCTTACGAACCCACCTCATTATCACATAATTTTATATATTTACATCAATATATTTTTAATTTATCATGTAATGTTAGTTTTACTTTATTTCATTAATTTGTCTAATAAACCTGTAAATTGACAATATCAATATGTATATTAAAAATCAAGCAGAATATTTACTTAAATATGAAGATATATGATTCATATCATAAAAAAATATACATAAAAATCATTAACAAAAACTTATTTATTATTCATGAAACACCCCACCTCCATCAAGGTCAGTCACAAAGGGAATGCCTTAACTTTGGTGGAGGTTTATAAGTAAAAGCCACAGATGAACTCAAGACAGATATAAATACACATATTTTAAACAGCGGAAACCAAACAAACTTTTATTTCATCAATACGTGTATCAAACAAAGATTTCCATAATTGTCTCAAAATACTTTCAACATTACAACCTCATAACTGCCTTGATTATTAAAGAAGCATGAAAACATAAATAAAGTGACAAAAATCCCCATAGTGATATCCAAATCCATTATTCGAGCAAGAAAGATCCAAATCGTACATCTACGTTCTTGGTGCTTGTAAAGAGCCTGACTGAGTTGAGCTGTTCCTCCCTGTGGACCTGGGGGGGAGGGGGAAACGAAAGAAAAGAAGAAGAAAAGAAAATAGGGTCAGACATAAAGCCTGAGTAAATCTAGTAACTCTTCAATATGTGAATAAGAAAAGGGTATGATGGATGTAAACTAAAAATAGGAAAGTGTCACAAGCTAAGGAAGTGTCGAATGCACTATCACACCCATACTATATCTCTGCACCTATTTGAATTCATTCTAACTGGCACCCCATGGTGAGGGCGAAGTGATCCCCATTCTTATTAAAGATCGGCTCCTACTCGCGTTAACATGTGTCATACGACCCCCAAGAATTGTAGATACCTATGCTGGTCCCACCATGGGGTGTATCAAGACCCATGGTGGCGGCCCCAACACAAAACTAGAAGACATAGGTAATACTACTGGTGTCCCCAGTGCCCTGGTTGTCTGGTCCGGAGTATGTGCACGCCCGGACCCCGTTAGACCTGCACTGTGCACCCACCGCCGTCGTTTGACCGCTTACAATTAGCCCAGTAATCGTGCCCCACCCTGCCTAGTTTCAGGGTACCGTTGATACCTAACTTTGGGTTACTGCTGAAACGGGTCCCTCGTTACCAGGATTTTCTAATCAAACATGTTAAGTGGTTAAGTGTCTGTATTTACCTAACCCCACCCATCAATTCTTGTTAACATGTTGAATTTGGTTAAGTGTTATAGTTGACTTAACCCTACCATCTGTCCTTAGCCTCTTAGGAGCACCAGACCACTCACATTAGACAGGTATTGCTACGGTTACTGGATGTGCCGGTCGGTTCTGGGCAGGTTTACACCGTAGCTCAGTCTAACCTCGGGTCCTTATTGGGCTCAATGCTTAACCACCCACATTGGATGGGTATTGTTGTGACTACTGGACAGTCGGGCGGGTCCGGGCAGGTTTACATCACAACTCAATCCAACCTCGGGTTAAGCATATCGTGTTTTCTAAATTTACATATTTGTCTTTATTACTAAATATATGTAAATTTGTCAACAATTAAATATTATGGCCCACATTCCAAGTTTAACATTTTTGGAATAAGAATTTATACCGTTTAAATGCCACCAATTTTGGCATGTGACAAACATGCCAATTTCATATATTTTTATGTCAAGTTTTCAAATATTCCCAACGTTACCCCGTTTAAACATTAGGCTAACAATCTAAGCCTAATCTTCGTTCGCATAGTTTTTAACATATAATATTAGGCTAAAAACTTAGCCTAATTTAGCGCATACAAATAGGCATAAGGGAATTCATAAACGTAAACGTGACATAGGTGTAAACTTGGCATTTTTGGCATAATCAATATGAACATCATAGGTATGAGATTGCAGTTTGGCGATTCAACTAACATATAACATGAGTCATGTGAACTTGCATTCAAATCAAAGTATGACTAAGTAGGTGACATATGAACTGGCATAGTTTAGGCAAATACAAACTTGTGTTTAAACATGTTAACTTGGCATAATATCGACCACAAAACTAGCATGTTATATATTCATCAAAATGTACAATTTTCACATCTAATCATATAGCCTATTTCAACTTGAACTTGAATAGCTTATGAAACCCAAACGATGTTTGACATAGAACCAATTATATTTTGCAAATAAACATGAACTCACATAGTTTATGAAACATAGATCCAATTATACTTGCAAACATAGATCTAATTATACTTGCCAATAAACATAAGGATGATGTCATAGGTTTTGGGTCATGTAGGCATAAAAGGTCTATAACATGTTTACACAAATTCTAATTTAGACTAAGGGAATATACATAGTCCATGCCATCGACATATACAAAAAGGGATCAATTTCTAGTTTTTGCCACAAGCTTGCAAGTGCCATTGTTTTTCATATGCAATTGTTCAATAGGCTTGCATCAATTAATTTATGCCATAAACATCAATACACAAGTCATGATAGAACCATCACAATACACAAAGATTATAACAACACGATTCTATTTTCATTTACATTGAATCACATCACAGTTTTATTCATATTTTGAAAGGTCACTATATGTAACAACCCGTAAAATGCGAGCCAGTTTGAAATTTTTATTTTGGCGATTTTAGCGAATTTTGATTATTTAAAATAGATTATTTTAAATAATATCGACGAGAAAATTTAGTTTGAATAGAATTCGATCGTATATATTATATACGTCGTCGTTAGAATATAAATATTTATATATAATTATAAATAGAATTGAAAATGGCGCGGTAGTTCGATAATTCGATTTCAAACTTCAATTGAACATACCGGGTGCAAAACAATCCGGATTTTAGTGAAACCAAAAATAATGGAATTTAAATGATGATATCTTTCCAACGAATCCGACAAATCAAAATTTCATAGTGGGAATCAAAAGATATGTCCAGTTGAAAATTCTGAATAGTCGCTATGGAATTCAGGCCCTTAAAAATGGACATTTTGCAAACGACCTCGGATTTCGACGAAACCAGTTTTGTTGGGTCCGGGATGTAAATTTATTGCTAGATTCCAAATTTCATAATTTTTCGAATCAATATGTGAGCGTGGCAAAAGAAAACGCGTTTGACCAGTTTCAGTTGATTTTAATCGACTGGAAATTGGCCATTTTTCAAACGGTCTCAGAATTTGACGAAACTAGTTTTGTTAGGACCGTATTGTCAATACGAAGCTAGAAAATATTTTTATGGAATTTATAGAGTTGTTATGTGACCCCGGTAATTTGAAATGTACGTTTAAAATTCAAGATAGTGATTTAAATGTAAATTCAACGGAAACTGATTCAAACGATCGAATCAGCTTGCGATACATATCCCATTGTGTTCGGAATGGGGGTAAAGCGCTATGGGCGACAGGCGGTGGGCCTCGTTTCGAGGTCGTATGTAAAAGTCAACTTTTTGGCAAGATAAATAATTAATAAATAAAAAAAATATATACCTCTCCCCTTAAACCCGATCTGGCCCCCCCCCCTTATTTCTTCAAAACGCTCAGAAAAAAAGGGAAAAAAAAACACGGAATGGCGGAAACCCCCATCGCCGTCACCTCTCCATCGTCGCACCTCCCCAGGAGGCGGCGCACCTCCTCACGAGCCCCCTCTCTCCTCCACGATGACCCGAGCACCCAAGCCCCGCGTCGATCGAGACCTCCAAATCAGATACCGTCAAACCCTATGCCACCTGCCTCGACCGCCGCCGACCTCTGCACCATATCCGACCCCCAACTGCGACGCCCGAACCCCCCCCTCTCTCACCAGAAGCGACGCGATACCCCCCCCCCCCAGACCTCGACGGCGCTGCAAACCCCCCCGGTATGTTTTTGTTTTTATTTTTATTTAATTATTTTATTTTATTCTCATTTTCATTAAAACATATATAAAAAAAATTAGGGTTTTTGGTAATAAAAAAAAAATTAGATTTTTCATGTTGTAAAAATTATATTTTGGTAGTGTAAAAATACGATTTTTATCGAGACAAACATATGATTTTTAACATATGATTTTTATCATATGAATAAAAAATACAATTTTTATATAGTGAGGAGAATATAATTTTTTTACTAGGGGCGGAATAAAAATTTGATTTTTATATATTGAACTTTGAACTAAAAATTTGATTTTTATATATTGAACTTTGAACTAAAAATTCGATTTTTATATATTGAACTTTGAACTAAAAATTCGATTTTTATATATTGAACTTTGAACTAAAAATTCGATTTTTATATACTGAACTTTGAACTAAAAATTCGATTTTTATATATTGAACTTTGAACTAAAAATTCGATTTTTATATATTGAACTTTGAACTAAAAATTCGATTTTTATATATTGAACTTTGAACTAAAAATTCGATTTTTATATATTGAACTTTGAACTAAAAATTCGATTTTTATATATTGAACTTTGAACTAAAAATTCGATTTTTATATATTGAACTTTGAACTAAAAATTCGATTTTTATATATTGAACTTTGAACTAAAAATTCGATTTTTATATATTGAACTTTGAACTAAAAATTCGATTTTTATATATTGAACTTTGAACTAAAAATTCGACTTTTATATATTGAACTTTGAACTAAAAATTCGATTTTTATATATTGAATAGCGAAGTAAAAATTCGATTTTTACATAGGTAGTGAAAGCGGGCGACGAAGGTAACAAAAAGGCGAGAACGAAGAAGATTTATATCAATGAAGTGCCGTGGAGCTAGGATAGCTATAGGTGAGAATTTCTCACCTTTCAATTTATTTTTCTAGTTATATATATATATATATACTAGGATGCAGACGGTGCTTAGTAGCACCCGACACAATCGTCCACAGACCATGGACTTGTTTGTTTGGCTGTGTTGTTAGTTAGATTGTTTGAGTTGATTTGAATTGTTTGGTGAAATGAAATTGATATGATTGATGTGTGAATGGCGTGGGCCTTCACTAGACCGGGGATAAGGCTAGGCCTTGTCCCGTTTCTAGTATCGTGCCGTTATGCCGCCGAAATTTTCTAAAATGTGTTAGAAAAATAAAAATATCATTTTATTTAAAGAATGAACTTAATAGAAATTCATATGTTGGAATAAAATATTTTATCGTTAAAAATATAATTTTTAACGTGAAGTGAATAAAATAAAATATTCATTTACAAACCAGACGGTTTGTTTATGTACACTGATTTGACTGATATTGATTGGGTCGATAAATTTACACATCGCCCAACTGCACGAATAAAATATTTGTTTGATTGTTTGAAACCCCACACGGGTGTTGGGATGAAACTTGAAGTTCACTCATCCTGATTGATTAAATATGTCGATCGATTGATTGACAAGCTGCTATAAGCGTTAAATGTCTATATTTGATGCTTATACAGTGTAGTGCACTTTGGTTGATGGTTGATTATTTTTCAATGCTATTATATACATGTGTTGTATGAAAATCCATATAATTAACATTATATGGTGATTGATTGGGCCTCATTCCAATTTAGAAAATAAAGAATATTATAAAATAAAAGTTCATGTGTTGACAGTACTCATCCATTGAGATTGGTCATGTGTTGAACGAAATATTTTGATAATAAAATTTACATCTTTATCAATATAAAATAACGGTTCATGTGTTGACAGTACTCATCCTTTGAGATTGGTCATGTGTTGAACGAAATATTTTGATAATAACAACTATTTTGAAAAAGAAATATTTGAAATAAAATATTTGAAATAGAAATTTATGAAGCCGTGTTGATTAGATTGACGCCATTTTGACGTAAACGATATTTATATCGATTTTATTCATTTTGAAATGAATTGAATATATAACGATTTCGAAATGAATTGAATATATAACGATTTCGAAATGAATTGAATATATAACGATTTCGAAATGAATTGAATATATAACGAGTTCGAAATGAATTGAATATATAACGATTTCGAAATGAATTGAATATATAACGATTTCGAAATGAATTGAATATAAAACGATTTCGAAATGAATTGAATATATAACGATTTCGAAATGAATTGAATATATAACGATTTCGAAATGAATTGAATTGAAAACGAATTCAAATTGAATTGAAAGCGAATTGAAATGAATTCAAATTGAATTGAAATTTGAATTGAATAGAAATGAATTTTAAAACGAATTTATAAAGAAGAATTCAATTTTGATTTGAATTGAAATGGAAGTTGAATTTGCTTTTGAAACGAATTTTAAAACTATTTATATAATTCGTTTTAAAATAGAAATTGACGAAATATATATTATATATATTATATATATAATATAATGGCCTGAATAGAACGCGCCGCGCCGCGGCAGTTCGTGAATTTCGACCATTTATTTCAAACGGACATTACGGGAGATCCGACCGTCGGATTCTCCTAAAACCGGAACCGTTGGGTTCGTATCGAAAAGAGATTTCTAACGAATGTTAGAAATTAGAAATCTAACGGTTGGATTTGGAATTATGTCCAGATCAAATTCGAAAAGGGTCGCTGTAAGTGCAGTTCGATGGCCATTGATGGAAATCGACAGTACGGGCCTTAATAAAATTATTAAAAATAGTAATAATTTATGTAAAATCATAAGAAATGATTTAGAAAGAATTGGGATGAAAAACTCCATATTTGAAAAGATAAAAATAGATTTTTATCGAAATGAACTAGTTTTGAACTAGAAATATAATTCTATTTATTATTAAATAAATAAATTGAATTAGAAAAGGGTTTTAAAAATAACCATAATTTCCAATGATTGCATTGGAGTGGATTTGAATCAAAATTGTCTTCGGGATATTTCGATGTTGGAATTCGTGATTATGCAGATGTGGTTATGGAAATTTGAAAGATATATATCCATATCGTTATTTCCAGCACGACATTTGTTAATCGTAGAATTTGATATTGAATATAAGCCGATATATTTTCTATTCAGAGCCTTGTATTGAAAATCGAATGTGATTTGGGTTTGTCGTGAGTGGTGTCTTCACTAACACTGTTCTTGAACCCAGTTGAGAAAAGGTTAAATCTTTTTATTTAGATTTAATGAAGTGTACCAATTAAATAATATTTAATTGGAATTGAATTGATATTGATTTTTGGGTTTATCGTGAACAGTGTTTTAAATAACACTCGTTCTTTAACCCGATAATTAATGAATGTGACTTTGGGTTTATCGTGAACCGTGTTTTAAATGACACTGACTCTTTAACCCAGTTAACGATTAAAACTAAGTGGAGTTTTAATGAATCTTTAATTAGATTGAAATAATCGAGAATGGAGTATCACCAGTTTTGCTCCAGGCGATAGTTAAATCTTTAATTAGATTTGAACGTGAAATGGTAATTGAATTTACCGATAACACTGTGGTGTTAGATATGAAGTATTACCAGTTTTACTTCATGGGATAAATAGGTTGGGATTGGGAAATTAAAACAAATGATTACTTCGGTAAGTTTCGTTAATCCCGGCTAGTTGAATCGAAATTCAAAAGTAGATTAAAGAATAAATTCAAGAATTTATCTTTGATAAGATTCATGGGAACCTTTCCCTATGAATGTGAAATTTAGAAACTAACTGTCGGTTAGCTAAGTAGAATGGTTTTCTGGATATTGATCTGATGTTGGTTTCGGCCTTCGGGGTTAATATTTGGGGAATTATTCTCTTGATTAATTTACGGTTAGTGACTGATGAATTGGAATGAGGCGTATGTTGTGTTTGTGTAACACTTATTTAAAATATACGCGAGTTATTCGGAAAGACTGGGTTTATCCCATTCTGAATAACTGATACGACGATAAGTCGAAGATGAAGACGGTGGTCGAAGACCGGAAGTCTTCACGTCGTTTGGGTAATTACTGATGATCTTGATTGGGCTGTACACCCAAGAAGATGGAAACAGTTAGTGATCGTCCAGACGTACTTGGAGATCGATGGATATGCGGGGTACTAGGTGCCTCCGGTTTCGTTCAGACCCAGAACGAACTTGTAAATGAACTGTGTGTCTGACATTGGATTTTAGTCTGTGTGATTGATTTCTATTAAATATATATCTGTTTGGCGGCGGATAATTTATTCTCTTTCTTAACGCCCTTCTCTGAGACGTACGAGCTCAGGGGTTATATATTGATGGATATCAAACGCATGGAGTGAATTGCCTGTGTGGCATGCCTAAGTGGCAATTGATCGAGGCTTCTGTTGAAAAGCAAAGTCTTGTGGTGATGATCAAAGCACGGCCTTTGTGGCGTAGCTTTGTGTAACGTTTACCTCGGGTGTTTCACACCCGGTATGAACCAAAAACGGGAGAGGACCTCAGGGAGGGCATGCGTTTCCGTCTAGCTAAAAAGTGGCGTCAGTGGTTTTACACGCCCTGACGAGTTTGACTTATGTGGTTGTTGCTGTTGCGAGGCGCCTCGGATTGATCGGTCGTTCTCGAACCGATGGAGTCATTTAGTTGGCTCACCTACGCCCCATAGGGCGGGGAAACGCATGTTCAGGGTTTAAGTTTAATCCACATCGGTGGACTGGCCCTGACGATCCAAGGGTCACTCGAGCTCTTATCCTGAGACATGGGCTAGATTGTCTCGAATCGGTTGAGGACTATCTTTTGCCTCGGTTCATAGACGGAAATCCAATTTCCAAATACGTGACATTTGCGGTTTTAATTGTAGAACCTAGTATGGTGACATAGTGGGATGGGGCGCTCATGCCGCCTATGATTGATACTTATGATTTGAAGTTGTTTTATACACTATGCACTTAATATAGTATCAAATGATTTGTTTTAAACGTATCAAGCATTCTTGGCTATTATAAGGTAAAAACCCTATCCTCCGGCTTGCGATTGCATTGTGTGATGGGAACTGGGTCTTATAATAGCTTCATTTTTCTTTATTTAGCATTGCGCTGTTTGTTTTATGCACTGGTATTCTTGGGAGGAAACCCGTTCCGTGTTATACGGCGTGGTCCCTTGATTTACCTAACTTTGAAAATAAAGATTAATAACTGTTTTAGTTCTCACACCAGTCACATGACTGACCTGGAGTTTATTGTTTTAACCTAAACTCTGGGTGCCCTTATTTTGACACGGGCAGCTAGTAGTTTTGGTTTTGCAGATTTATATTCACAGGATCCTGGTTTACAGCTGGAACGATATCCGGAAAGCTTTGTATCCGTATATCTCTTCTAGTTGTGTATTGTATTATTTTCCGCTGCTATGTATTTAAATGTAATTTAAATCTCTGATATTTCTGTGTAATATTCATTTATACTCTGTATATTCTTGTAATCTGATGCATTGTTGTAATATACAATGAAAGGTTCTTCTGTATGAGTTCTGTTGTGGCTTGTTCTCGAACTATCCGACGCTTTCCTTTACGGGGAAGTTGCGGGTTTTCACAGTTGGTATCAGAGCTTTGGTTTACAAAGCTAGAGAACAAGACACATTAGAACCGTACGAAAGAATTCATCAGATATTGGATTAGTAATATCCAATGCGAATGACTCGTTAGAGATAGGATCAGTAGTATCCTAGAACGAGTGAAGAGTATATTTTTAAAATGAAAGTCAAATTTGTTTTGAAAATTTAAAATCAATTATTCGTATTTGATTATTTATTTATATTGATGTGGACAATCCAGTATATATAGATTTTGCGTATACGTCTGATCCACGTGTATTTGAAATTTTAATATACTGGATAGATATAGGATTACACTCTAGACACCCGGAGATGGTTCTGATGATTGATCGATCATCATCAGAACTTATGTTCGTGTTTCGAAGGTGGGATTTCTATATATTTCCATTAGACAGGTGTGAGAACCAAAACTAATATAGCTAGAATACATTGTTGTGATTTGGCACCAAAACACGATTTTTTGTATATGTATCAAAATTATGAAATTGAAACGTTAAATTCACTAATTGATTGATGTTTGTGTTGTTTGTTTAAATTGTTTGCTAATTTTTAGCCATTTAGCCTAACAGAACCAAATATTGAATTATATTGAAAATTGGTTGCATTTGCTTGCATATACATATATATCATTGAACAAGTCATAGCAAGGAGGCTAGAGCCAGAGAATAAAATTTGTTTGCCCGACAAATAGGTACATGTTTACTACATAATTTAATGTTTCGTTTGGGTGATGATGATTTTATGAGCCTATTGGCTAGCCGCTTGGCTTTTTCTTTTTCTTTTTGAGATCTGAAGGACCAGGGAAGCTATTTGAAATTCCCCGATGCTCCCGGTGCAGGGGAGGTTATGGCGAAATTTTTCGAAAATTTAGGGTGTTAGCCAAATTTTTGAAATTTTAGAAAATTCTCAGAAACTGAAAAGTTGGAGAATGCAAGCCAAATCAAACGTAGAGCGGATTAATCAAACCACTTTCGACTTTGTTCCTTTTCGGGGACGAAAAGTTTTAAGTGGGGGAGATTGTAACAACCCGTAAAATGCGAGCCAGTTTGAAATTTTTATTTTGGCGATTTTAGCGAATTTTGATTATTTAAAATAGATTATTTTAAATAATATCGACGAGAAAATTTAGTTTGAATAGAATTCGATCGTATATATTATATACATCGTCGTTAGAATATAAATATTTATATATAATTATAAATAGAATTGGAAATGGCGCGGTAGTTCGATAATTCGATTTCAAACTTCAATTGAACATACCGGGTGCAAAACAATCCGGATTTTAGTGAAACCAAAAATAATGGAATCTAAATGATGATATCTTTCCAATGAATCCGACAAATCAAAATTTCATAGTGGGAATCAAAAGATATGTCCAGTTGAAAATTCTGAATAGTCGCTATGGAATTCAGGCCCTTAAAAATGGACATTTTGCAAACGACCTCGGATTTCGACGAAACCAGTTTTGTTGGGTCCGGGATGTAAATTTATTGCTAGATTCCAAATTTCATAATTTTTCGAATCAATATGTGAGCGTGGCAAAAGAAAACGCGTTTGACCAGTTTCAGTTGATTTTAATCGACTGGAAATTGGCCATTTTTCAAACGGTCTCAGAATTTGACGAAACTAGTTTTGTTAGGACCGTATTGTCAATACGAAGCTAGAAAATATTTTTATGGAATTTATAGAGTTGTTATGTGACCCCGGTAATTTGAAATGTACGTTTAAAATTCAAGATAGTGATTTAAATGTAAATTCAACGGAAACTGATTCAAACGATCGAATCAGCTTGCGATACATATCCCATTGTGTTCGGAATGGGGGTAAAGCGCTATGGGCGACAGGCGGTGGGCCTCGTTTCGAGGTCGTATGTAAAAGTCAACTTTTTGGCAAGATAAATAATTAATTAATAAATAAAAAATATACCTCTCCCCTTAAACCCGCTCTGGCCCCCCCCCCTTATTTCTTCAAAACGCTCAGAAAAAAAAGGGAAAAAAAAAACCCGCGATGGCGGAAACCCCCATCGCCGTCACCTCTCCATCGTCGCACCTCCCCAGGAGGCGGCGCACCTCCTCACGAGCCCCCTCTCTCCTCCACGATGACCCGAGCACCCAAGCCCCGCGTCGATCGAGACCCCCAAATCGGATACCGTCAAACCCTATGCCACCTGCCTCGACCGCCGCCGACCTCTGTACCATATCCGACCCCCAACTGCGACGCCCGAACCCCCCCTCTCTCACCAGAAGCGACGCGATACCCCCCCAGACCTCGACGGCGCTGCAAACCCCCCTGGTATGTTTTTGTTTTTATTTTTATTTAATTATTTTATTTTATTCTCATTTTCATTAAAACATATATAAAAAAAATTAGGGTTTTTGGTAATAAAAAAAAATTAGATTTTTCATATTGTAAAAATTATATTTTGGTAGTGTAAAAATACGATTTTTATCGAGACAAACATATGATTTTTATCATATGAATAAAAAATACAATTTTTATATAGTGAGGAGAATATAATTTTTATACTAGGGGCGGAATAAAAATTCGATTTTTATATATTGAACTTTGAACTAAAAATTCGATTTTTATATATTGAACTTTGAACTAAAAATTGGATTTTTATACATTGAACTTTGAACTAAAAATTCGATTTTTATATATTGAACTTTGAACTAAAAATTCGATTTTTATATATTGAACTTTGAACTAAAAATTCGATTTTTATATATTGAACTTTGAACTAAAAATTCGATTTTTATATATTGAACTTTGAACTAAAAATTCGATTTTTATATATTGAACTTTGAACTAAAAATTCGATTTTTATATATTGAACTTTGAACTAAAAATTCGATTTTTATATATTGAACTTTGAACTAAAAATTCGATTTTTATATATTGAACTTTGAAAGATTTTTATATATTGAACTTTGAACTAAAAATTTGATTTTTATATATTGAACTTTGAACTAAAAATTCGATTTTTATATATTGAACTTTGAACTAAAAATTCGATTTTTATATATTGAATAGCGAAGTAAAAATTCGATTTTTACATAGGTAGTGAAAGCGGGCGACGAAGGTAACAAAAAGGCGAGAACGAAGAAGATTTATATCAATGAAGTGTCGTGGAGCTAGGATAGCTATAGGTGAGAATTTCTCACCTTTCAATTTATTTTTCTAGTTATATATATATATATACTAGGATGCAGACGGTGCTTAGTAGCACCCAACACAATCGTCCACAGACCATGGACTTGTTTGTTTGGCTGTGTTGTTAGTTAGATTGTTTGAGTTGATTTGAATTGTTTGGTGAAATGAAATTGATATGATTGATGTGTGAATGGCGTGGGCCTTCACTAGACCGGGGATAAGGCTAGGCCTTGTCCCATTTCTAGTATCGTGCCGTTATGCCGCCGAAATTTTCTAAAATGTGTTAGAAAAATAAAAATATCATTTTATTTAAAGAATGAACTTAATAGAAATTCATATGTTGGAATAAAATATTTTATCGTTAAAAAATATAATTTTTAACGTGAAGTGAATAAAATAAAATATTCATTTACAAACCAGACGGTTTGTTTATGTACACTGATTTGACTGATATTGATTGGGTCGATAAATTTACACATCGCCCAACTGCACGAATAAAATATTTGTTTGATTGTTTGAAACCCCACACGGGTGTTGGGATGAAACTTGAAGTTCACTCATCCTGATTGATTAAATATGTCGATCGATTGATTGACAAGCTGCTATAAGCGTTAAATGTCTATATTTGATGCTTATACAGTGTAGTGCACTTTGGTTGATGGTTGATTATTTTTCAATGCTATTATATACATGTGTTGTATGAAAATCCATATAATTAACATTATATGGTGATTGATTGGGCCTCATTCCAATTTAGAAAATAAAGAATATTATAAAATAAAAGTTCATGTGTTGACAGTACTCATCCATTGAGATTGGTCATGTGTTGAACGAAATATTTTGATAATAAAATTTACATCTTTATCAATATAAAATAACGGTTCATGTGTTGACAGTACTCATCCTTTGAGATTGGTCATGTGTTGAACGAAATATTTTGATAATAACAACTATTTTGAAAAAGAAATATTTGAAATAAAATATTTGAAATAGAAATTTATGAAGCCGTGTTGATTAGATTGACGCCATTTTGACGTAAACGATATTTATATCGATTTTATTCATTTTGAAATGAATTGAATATATAACAATTTCGAAATGAATTGAATATATAACGATTTCGAAATGAATTGAATATATAACGATTTCGAAATGAATTGAATATATAACGATTTCGAAATGAGTTGAATATATAACGATTTCGAAATGAATTGAATATATAACGATTTCGAAATGAATTGAATATAAAACGATTTCGAAATGAATTGAATATATAACGATTTCGAAATGAATTGAATATATAACGATTTCGAAATGAATTGAATATATAACGATTTCGAAATGAATTGAATATATATAACGATTTCGAAATGAATTGAATTGAAAACGAATTCAAATTGAATTGAAAGCGAATTGAAATGAATTCAAATTGAATTGAAATTTGAATTGAATAGAAATGAATTTTAAAACGAATTTATAAAGAAGAATTCAATTTTGATTTGAATTGAAATGGAAGTTGAATTTGCTTTTGAAACGAATTTTAAAACTATTTATATAATTCGTTTTAAAATAGAAATCGACGAAATATATATTATATATATTATATATATAATATAATGGCCTGAATAGAACGTGCCGCGCCGCGGCAGTTCGTGAATTTCGACCATTTATTTCAAACGGACATTACGGGAGATCCGACCGTCGGATTCTCCTAAAACCGGAACCGTTGGGTTCGTATCGAAAAGAGCTTTCTAACGAATATTAGAAATTAGAAATCTAACGGTTGGATTTGGAATTGTGTCCAGATCAAATTCGAAAAGGGTCGATGTAAGTGCAGTTCGATGGCCATTGATGGAAATCGACTGTACGGACCTTAATAAAATTATTAAAAATAGTAATAATTTATGTAAAATCATAAGAAATGATTTAGAAAGAATTGGGATGAAAAACTCCATATTTGAAAAGATAAAAATAGATTTTTATCGAAGTGAACTAGTTTTGAACTAGAAATATAATTCTATTTATTATTAAATAAATAAATTGAATTAGAAAAGGGTTTTAAAAATAACCATAATTTCCAATGATTGCATTAGAGTGGATTTGAATCGAAATTGTCTTCAGGATATTTCGATGTTGGAATTCGTGATTATGCAGATGTGGTTATGGAAATTTGAAAGATATATATCCATATCGTTATTTCCAACACGACATTTGTTAATCGTAGAATTTGATATTGAATATAAGCTGATATATTTTCTATTCAGAGCCTTGTATTGAATATCGAATGTGATTTGGGTTTGTCGTGAGTGGTGTCTTCACTAACACTGTTCTTGAACCCAGTTGAGAAAAGGTTAAATCTTTTTATTTAGATTTAATGAAGTGTACCAATTAAATAATATTTAATTGGAATTGAATTGATATTGATTTTTGGGTTTATCGTGAACAGTGTTTTAAATAACACTCGTTCTTTAACCCGATAATTAATGAATGTGACTTTGGGTTTATCGTGAACCGTGTTTTAAATGACATTGATTCTTTAACCCAGTTAACGATTAAAACTAAGTGGAGTTTTAATGAATCTTTAAGTAGATTGAAATAATCGAGAATGGAGTATCACCAGTTTTGCTCCAGGCTATAGTTAAATCTTTAATTAGATTTGAACGTGAAATGGTAATTGAATTTACCGATAACACTGTGGTGTTAGATATGAAGTATTACCAGTTTTACTTCATGGGATAAATAGGTTGGGATTGGGAAATTAAAACAAATGATTACTTCGGTAAGTTTCGTTAATCCCGGCTAGTTGAATCGAAATTCAAAAGTAGATTAAAGAATAAATTCAAGAATTTATCTTTGATAAGATTCATGGGAACCTTTCCCTATGAATGTGAAATTTAGAAACTAACTGTCGGTTAGCTAAGCAGAATGGTTTTCTGGATATTGATCTGATGTTGGTTTCGGCCTTCGGGGTTAATATTTGGGGAATTATTCTCTTGATTAATTTACGGTTAGTGACTGATGAATTGGAATGAGGCGTATGTTGTGTTTGTGTAACACTTATTTAAAATATACGCGAGTTATTCGGAAAGACCGGGTTTATCCTATTCTGAATAACTGATACGACGATAAGTCTAAGATGAAGACGGTGGTCGAAGACCGGAAGTCTTCACGTCGTTTGGGTAATTACTGATGATCTTGATTGGGCTGTACACCCAAGAAGATGGAAACAGTTAGTGATCGTCCAGACGTACTTGGAGATCGATGGATATGCGGGGTACTAGGTGCCTCCGGTTTCGTTCAGACCCAGAACGAACTTGTAAATGGACTGTGTGTCTGACATTGGATTTTAGTCTGTGTGATTGATTTCTATTAAATATATATCTGTTTGGCGGCGGAGAATTTATTCTCTTGCTTAACGCCCTTCTCTGAGACGTACGAGCTCAGGGGTTATATATTGATGGATATCAAACGCATGGAGTGAGTTGCCTGTGTGGCATGCCTAAGTGGCAATTGATCAAGGCTTCTGTTGAAAAGCAAAGTCTTGTGGTGATGATCAAAGCATGGCCTTTGTGGCGTAGCTTTGTGTAACGTTTACCTCGCGTGTTTCACACCCGGTATGAACCAAAAACGGGAGAGGACCTCAGGGAGGGCATGCGTTTCCTTCTAGCTAAAAAGTGGCGTCAGTGGTTTTACACGCCCTGACGAGTTTGACTTATGTGGTTGTTGCTGTTGCGAGGCGCCTCGGATTGATCGGTCGTTCTCGAACCGATGGAGTCATTTAGTTGGCTCACCTACGCCCCATAGGGCGGGGAAACGCATGTTCAGGGTTTAAGTTTAATCCACATTGGTGGACTGGCCCTGACGATCCAAGGGTCACTCGAGCTCTGATCCTGAGACATGGGCTAGATTGTCTCGAATCGGTTGAGGACTATCTTTTGCCTCGGTTCATAGACGTAAATCCAATTTCCAAATACGTGACATTTGCGGTTTTAATTGTAGAACCTAGTATGGTGACATAGTGGGATGGGGCGCTCATGCCGCCTATGATTGATACTTATGATTTGAAGTTGTTTTATACACTATGCACTTAATATAGTATCAAATGATTTGTTTTAAACGTATCAAGCATTCTTGGCTATTATAAGGTAAAAACCCTATCCTCCGGCTTGCGATTGCATTGTGTGATGGGAACTGGGTCTTATAATAGCTTCATTTTTCTTTATTTAGCATTGCGCTGTTTGTTTTATGCACTGGTATTCTTGGGAGGAAACCCGTTCCGTGTTATACGGCGTGGTCCCTTGATTTACCTAACTTTGAAAATAAAGATTAATAACTGTTTTAGTTCTCACACCAGTCACATGACTGACCTGGAGTTTATTGTTTTAACCTGAACTCTGGGTGCCCTTATTTTGACACGGGCAGCTAGTAGTTTTGGTTTTGCAGATTTATATTCACAGGATCCTGGTTTACAGCTGGAACGATATCCGGAAAGCTTTGTATCCGTATATCTCTTCTAGTTGTGTATTGTATTATTTTCCGCTGCTATGTATTTAAATGTAATTTAAATCTCTGATATTTCTGTGTAATATTCATTTATACTCTGTATATTCTTGTAATCTGATGCATTGTTGTAATATACAATGAAAGGTTCTTCTGTTTGAGTTCTGTTGTGGCTTGTTCTCGAACTATCCGACGCTTTCCTTTACGGGGAAGTTGCGGGTTTTCACACTATACTTACAACATGTGATGAATTCTTGTTTTCTGATTTCTGTTATTCTGATTTGGAGATGCTCTCCTTTGGGTAGCAAAGTTGTGTTGAATGATTTGATTAAGCTTTGATCTTCTTTTAATTTGATTCGTCTCTTAGGCTTGTTGGCTTGTCTCTAGGCTTTCTAATTGACGGCCATTCCTAGTTCCTCTCCAGCAGCATGACCGCTTTTGTATTCTATTATTTGTGTGAATTTAGGGTTAGACTTGAGTTGTATTTATAGAATTTTAAATTGTTTTGAGCCGTCAGATGAAGATAGGAGGAATCCAGACCATACAAAGTTCAAAGAGCCAATCAAGAGGTGACACGTAAGCCCTAGTGACTCGGCCAAGCATCAGAATTCGACCAGACCCTGACCAGGCCAGCCAGGACCTGACCAGCAGGTCATTCTGACCTGGGCGGCGCACTTGGCAGGTGCGCCAGGCTAAAAATGTACTGGCGCACTTCCCAAGTGCGCCAGTTCAACTTTGTTCTGGCGCACTTCCCAAGTGCGCCAGTGCATTCTGACCCGTTTTCTGGTTTTTCTGTCCAACTTCGTTCGTCCATATCTTCTTCATACGATATCCGTTTTACGCAAACTTGAACTCTATCTCAAGAAGAATTTCGAGACGAACGCAATGGCGTAACCCATTTCCCTTGATTTCATCATTTATAATTAATTATACTTTAATTCGTGAAGCTTAACGTTATAGAATTCACGGGGTGTTACAATTCATTTATTTCGGTGAATTTATCTGCATTGTAGAATTTTGTTTTAGCATCCAATATCCATTTCTGACATTCCTACCACTATACACAACTTGATCGATTGTTTCAACTTTCATGTTTAGATCCCTGTACCTATATTGCCTACAAAATCTTAAATTTAAAGTACTTTAATGATCTATATATTAGTTACATATATAAACCCACATGCTACTAAAAGCCACAGCAATAAAATTGTGTTTAACTGAATGATACATAAGTCAAATACATATATTTATGTACATAAACAATAATAACAAAGTTAATTTCTAAATTAACTTTAATTATGTACATAAACAGTAAAGTTATCATACACTATGTTAAAAATACTATTTTTAAGTTTAAATAATTTCCTATTAAGATCTTTGTAATTTTACAAAATTCTTCTCAATTTATTCATATTATTTACTCTTAAATCGATATATTTTAATTAATTACATAATTTTAAATTTAACATGTTTAAAAGAAATAAGTTAAATAATATTTGTTAATTCATCTAAAAAAATCGAAATAGTCAGTTTCAACATGAAAAAAATTATAGTAATAGGAACAATAAAAGTTTTGTTTTACTTTAGAGAAATATAAGTTACATAAGACGTGCCATATATTAACAACAAAACAATAGTAATATATAGTATACTTTTATGTTGCTAGATTCATTGTATGTTGTATGATAAAATTCTACTTCTGATATTAAAAACTTAAATACTATATTTTATAATGTTATTGTATGCAATGCAGGGGTTACACACTAATATTTGTTATTCTAGAAGAATTAGTTTTGTTCTGAGAACGTGATTTGTGGGCAGCTTTACAACAGTCTTGCAAAGTATGCACATGAATATAGAAACAATTATGTTAATGATAAATGCAATACGAAACTTAA
This sequence comes from Allium sativum, assembly GCA_030737875.1. Lineage (NCBI taxonomy): Eukaryota > Viridiplantae > Streptophyta > Magnoliopsida > Asparagales > Amaryllidaceae > Allium > Allium sativum. The sequence continues at coordinate 467,514,434 of CM060913.1, read as the reverse complement.
CATTTATCAGGGACCATATTTTTCTATGGAAGATGTTACCCTTCTCTATATTGAGATGTGGATTGTTGAAATCTTTTAGGTTGCTAAAGCCTGAAAGCAACGAGGTAACATATCAATTCACCTTTACATGTAATATGGTTTGCCTCAGACTAGGTTCAAAAAAAAAACATACTACTATATTTCCCTCATCCAACTTCACCTAATTACTATAAGGGCAAAAATATTATTTAATTTTAAAATAATTTATCAGAAAGGGAAATGCAAAAAGAAGGGTGGAAATAGATTAACCAATTTTAATTTTCTTTTCTTCCCGACCTTATTCTGGCTCTCTATCCCCCCTCTCTCTGAACCAATCAGTTTTTGTGACGACCCCAAACTTCTGTAGTTCGAAAGCAAGGATAATCATAAGAGCATAACATTATTACAACAATAGCAGATCTCAGATACATAACACATAAATCATTGCAGCGGAAATAGAAAATGTCATCACATCATAACGTCAAAGACATCAGAGTACGTAGTTACATGATACACTTAGAAAATAGAAGTCTCAACAAAAAAAGAAATAAGTCTCAACTCTATCAAATACATCAAAGATCAATAAAGTCTAAATGTCTCAAGTAGCAATTAAAAGATAAAAAGGAATCTGTTCTTCATCTTCTTCTTTAAGCAAGCTCCAATCCATAATGTATCCATACCTAAACCTGTCACTTGGCTGCCCGTGTGAAAAGAGGGCACCCGAGTTTGCAAAGTGAAACAAACTACGTGTCAGTCATAGGACTGGTATGGGAAATCTTTTTAACTAACAATATGGCTAATCACAGGACCATGCCACTAACCCGGAACGGGTTTACTCCATTGGATTGCTAGTGCATAAGTTAACAAATTTTTATTTAAAAACAACGCAATTCTTTTTAGAAAATGGAATCATTATAAAACTCAAGTCCCATCACACAATGCAATGCAAACCGGAGGATAAAGTTTTACCTTATAATGATCAAACATGCTTGATACATAGAAAATGATATTTTAATATTATTATTAGTGTCTAATCAGTTTTAAAAATACTTCAAAGTAAATGTATCAATCCTAGACGGCATAGCTACTATATACTATGTCGCCATATATAGGTTTACAATCAAAACCTTAAGGTCGTATTGGAGATTGGGTTTCCATCACGAGTCAAGGCTAGGGACGATCTCCTACCGATTCAAGACACTCTAGCAATGTCTCAGGATTCGGATGCAGGTGAACCCTTGGATCCTGCAGGGCCGGTCCACAAATACTTTAGATGATTGGCAATTCCTGAACACACGCTTCCTGATCCTATTGGACCTATAAAATGGTCACTATCGACCAATAAATCCGAGGTACCTCATTCCATCAACCACATAAGTAAAATGTCAGGGCTTGCAAAACCCTGATACAACTTCTAGCTAGAAAGAAACGTGTGCACTCCCTGCATTCCCTTGTCCCGTTTCTGACGTTTACCGGAGTGTGAGGCTCGCGAGGTAACGTTATAAACAAAGCTATCCCGAAACAGGCTATGATTTGATCATCATCCACAAGGCTCTGCTTTTCAACAAAAGCCTCGATCAATTGCATCTTGGCATGTCACATTGACAATTCACGCCATGCGATCGATAACTACCAATATATAACTTCTGAGCTCATGTGTCTCAGAGAAGGGTATTAAGCAAGAGAATAAATCCTCTACCACCAACAGATATATATATTAAATAGATATCAATTTACATGGAATGAAATCCAATGTCAAACACACATCCATTTACAAGTCCGTTCTGGGTTTGAACGAAACCGGACACACCTTATTCCTTGTCCCGTATGTCCAATACGAAAGAGTGGTGCTCGCTTATCCGGACAATCAACAAGTATGTCTGGACAACTACCACTTAACCCTTTACTGGGAGCTAACCAATGTCAGGCATTAGTAGTTATCCTTTCAATGTGAAGATCGCCGGTCTTCAACCACCGTTTTCAATATCTTCAATTTAAATCATTGTATAATCATTTGAAATGAGATTGAATTCGTTCTTTTCAAATGATTCTCGTATATATATAGTTTAAAAACATTTCATATTGTTAATAGTATTTAATGACAATTTATCGCTATTTTTATTTATATAAAAATAGCTAAATCAATTTAACGATGCTTCGGGTCAATAGGCGGCCCTAGCGCTGTTTTTATCAAACTTTGATTTACACTTATCTCGAAATCTAACTGTTGGATTTTAAAAAGGTTTATATCATTGGAAAGATCTTCCCAAAGCGGTCCTAACAGTTCTAGTTTTGGGAAAATCCGACGGTCAGATCTTTCGGTATAATCGTTTAAAGTTACGATTCCGAAACGCGAACTACCGCACGCGATTCGTTTAATTTTAATTTTAATTTTAATTTATATATATAATTATATATAAATATAAACCGTTCGACGATTCCATTAACAGAATTTTTTTATTGGTATATCATATCTACATATTACGTATGTCAAACAAAATATATTTCGTTTACATGGAGATTAAACCAATGATAAATAAAAGCTATTTTTTTTAACTTAACCATGCATAATAAAGAATGTAATTTTACTATGCATATAAACTCTAATATATGCAATGTAAATATAAATTTAACTTTAACAATGCATATAAATTCTAATATATGCAATGTAAATAAAAATGTGACTTTAACAATGCATATAAATTCTAATATATGCAATGTAAATATAAATGTGACTTTAACAACGCATATACATTCTAATATATGCAATGTAAATATAAATGTGACTTTAACAATGCATATAAATTCTAATATACGCAATGTAAATATAAATGTAATTTTAACAATGCATATAAATTATAATATACGCAATGTAAATGTAAAAGCCATTTTAACAATGCATATAAATTCTAATATATGCAATGTAAATATAAATGTGACTTTAATAATGCATATAAATGCTAATGTATGCAATGTAAATATAAATGTGACTTTAACAATGCATATAAATGCTAATATATGCAATGTAAATATAAATGTGACTTTGACGATGCGTATAAATTCAAATATATGCAATGTAAATATAAATGTAATTTTAACGATGCATATAAATTCAAATATATGCAATGTAAATATAAATGTAATTTTAATGATGCATATAAATTCTAGTATATGCAATGTAAATATAAATGTAATTTTAACGATGCATATAAATTCTAATATATGCAATGTAAATATAAATGTGACTTTAACAACGCATATAAATTCTAATATATGCAATGTAAATATAAATTTGATTTTAACAACGCATATAAATTCTAATATATGCAATGTAAATATTAATTTGATTTTAACTATGCATATAAATTCTAATATATATGCAATGTAAATATAAATGTGATTTTAACAATGCATACAAATTCTAATATATGCAATGTAAATATATATGTGATTTTAACAATGCATACAAATTCTAATATATGCAATGTAAATATAAATGTTACATTAACAATGCATACAAATTCTAATATATGCAATGTAAATATAAATGTGACTTTAACAATGCATATAAATTATAATATACGCAATGTAAATATAAATGTAACTTTAACAATGCATCTAAATTCTAATATATGCAATGTAAATATAAATGTAAGTATAACAATGCATATAAATTCTAATATATGCAACATAAATATAAATGTAACTTTAACAATGCATATAAATTCTAATATATGCAAGGTAAATATAAATGTAACTTTAACAATGCATATAAATTCTAATATATGCAATGTAAATATAAATGTAACTTTTAACAATGCATATAAATTCTAATGCATGCAATGTAAATATAAATGTAACTTTTAACAATGCATATAAATTCTAATATATGCAATGTAAATATAAATGTAATTTTAACAATGCATATAAATTCTAATATATGCAATGTAAATATAAATGTCATTTTAACAATGCATATAAATTCTAATATATGCAATGTAAATATAAATGTAACTTTTTAATGTTGCGACATTTTTATTCAAACATTCAATATTTCCAATAAATCAAAATTTATATTAAAAATTATGATTTTAATGTTTCAACACTTTTGTTCAAATAAGAACGATTTTCATATGAATCATTCTTTTGTAAAAATGATGTTTTTAATGTCAACATGCCTTTGTTTTAAAAATGAAACTTTTTTAATGATTGATCCATTTCATTAAAAACAAAGTTTTTAATGTAAATATGTTTTATTTCAAAACATGCATATTTTTCCAACTTCTATTATTACATTAAAAAGTGAATTTTTAATGTAAAACATGTTTTCATTTTAAAACATGAATCTTGGTTTACATTCTATTAATACATTAAAAAGTGAATTTTTAACATAGAACATGTATTCATTTTAAAACACAAATCTTTTTCTATATTTCTATTATTACATTAAAAAGTGATTTTTAATATAGAACATGTTTTCATTTTAAAACAAGAATATTTTTCTATATTTCTATTATTACATTAAAAAGTGAATTTTTAATGTAATACATGTTTTTCATTTTAAAACATGAATATTTTATATGTTCTAACATTACATAAGAAATGTGAATATTTTAACGTAATCATGTTCTTATTTTAAAAACATGAACATTTATATTATTATATTAATTCCATAAAATGATAGAAATTTATATTTCATTTTTGTTGAAAGTTCTAATTCAATCAAAATGGCAAAAGTGATATTTCATTTTGATTGAATATTCTAATTCAATCAAAATGAAAAAAAATGTATGACTCATTTTTTGTTAAAATTTTTATTCAACAAAATGTATAAAAGGTGATATTTCATTTTTTTTTGGGAATCTTCTTAATCAACACAATGAAAATTTGATGCCTCATTTTTGTTGAAAACTCTAGTTCAACAAAATGACAAAAATTAATGTTTTCTATTTGTTGAAAATTCTAATTCAACAAATAGACAAAAATTGATGTTTTCTATTTGATGAAAATTCTAATTTAACAAATAGATAAAAATTGATGTTTTCATATTTGTTGAAAATTCTAATTCAACAAATAGATAAAAATTAATATTTTCATATTTGTTGAAAATCCTAATTCAACAAATAGATAAAAATTGGTGTTTTCATATTTGATCAATTTATCTAAACAAAAATTATATATTTTTGTTTCACTCACTTCATTGCGAAAAATTGATCTATATGTTTTAGCAATTTTGTCACCATATCACAATTTTATCATCACACAATATCACCAAACAAACAGATCTATATACCACAACCAGCATAGAACAAATCATGAATAATAACAAATCAGAATTAACTATAAATTGGTGATAATAAGTTCAAAATTATTTCTAATTATTTAAAATGAAGAAATAAATAGATTTCTCACAGTCGTTTAAATCTGAATGATTCAGATCTGAAAATTTGGCCAAAATTCGGTCTGCTCAGATTTGGTTCTAGTCAGTCCTGGAGTGTAGATCTCGGACTCATGATCGTAACAGTTCAAAATCGATCAATTCTGAGTTCATATGAATAAGATATGATTTGTTTTATATTAATAACATTTTAAAATAAATTAATTAAATAATATATTTTAAAAAAATCTCTTCTTCCTCTTATCAGACAAAGGCCGTGACCTTTCAGAATTGTTCAGACTTAGGTTTAAGATTTTCTCCAAATCCGATCATCTTGGACACGATCCGACCAGACCACGGTGTAGAGCTGGTAGGCGCCTCCAACGAGGGTGGTGGGGCCCAACTTGACAGTGAATGGGAGGGATGGCGGCGGTCGCAACAGGTCAGGTTTGGGTGCACGGTTCTTCTTCAATTCGCGGCTATACGGGGTGTTGTCCATACTGATGTGGAGAGGGAAAGGAGAGCTACAAAATCCTCAAAAGGATGGGAGGATTTTATTGAGTGGATTGTTTGAATTTAACAGGGGAAGGATGGAGCATTATCGACCATGGAAATAAGATGATGGCGGCTGTGTATTTTTGTATTAGGGTTAGAGTATTCCACCATATTTTATACCGTATATTTTATATTAATTAACTATTTAATAAAAGAATAACTCGTTAATCTATACCGACTCCAAATCCAACCTAATAAAAATTGTTTCTACTTAATTGCCCTTGTTCCTGAACCAATGGGCTAGGTCCTGTCAGCCCATACGATTGGCCTGATTTCTTTAATTTAAAATTTAAATCCTTTATTTAATTAATTCGATCGTACATTTAAATTCAACGGGGCCACATACGGACTCCAAAAATTCCCGTAAAATAAATCTAGCTATATTTTGATAATACGGTCCTAATAAAATTAATTTCATCGAATTTGGAGACCGTTTGAAAAATGGCCATTTTACGGTCGATTAAATTCAATAGAAATTATCGAATCATAGTTTATTATACTACGCTCACAAATAAATTCCAATAATTATGGAAAATTAAACTTAGCAATAATTTGACATTCCGGATCCGACAAAAGTGGTTTCGTCAAAAACGGAGGTCGTTTGTATAATGGCCATTTATACGGGCTATAAATTATACTATATTCCATAGCGACTATTCTGAATATTCAACTGGCCATAACCTTTTATTCCTGCTATGAAATTTCGATTTTTCGGATTCTTTGGAAAGATATTTTTTAACAGATTTAGATATTTTTGGTTTCATTAAAATTCGTTTCATTTTGAATCCTGTACATTCAGTCAAAGTTCAGATTCAAAATTTCAAACTACCGTACTATTTCTAATTCCTTTAGAAATTAAAATAAATATATTCGTTCAAACTTCGATTTAAATAAATTTTTAATCGTTATTATTTAAAATAAATTATTTTAACTATTCAAAATTCATTGAAATAGCCAAAATAAATTTTTTAAATTGGTTCTAAATTTCCAGGTTGTTACAATTTCCCCCACTTAAAAGCTTTTCGTCCCCAAAAAGGAAACATTAGTATAGTAGGAAACAAAATGGAAAATGAAAGGTATTGTAAATGTACCTCAACACAAGAGTTACTAGAGATGTCCACTCTGCACTTTGGATAGGCCTGTTTGTTGCTATCCTCGGTCTCCCATGTACAGTCTCTAGGATCCCCGCTCCATTGCACTTTGACTAGGTGGATCCTCTTGTTCCTCAAAACTCGGGTTTCTTTGCCAACTATTTTCACTGGCTCCCTCCTTACTGCTAAACTTGGGGTAATCTCCAAATCTTGTTGTGCTGCTTCCTCAACAACTAAGTCTGGATCATGAACGTGCTTCCGGAGTTGAGACACATGGAATACCTCGTGAACCCCGGGCAACCAGTCAGGCAAATTCACCCTATAAGCGAGAGTTCCAATCCTTTCAAGAATAGGGAATGGACCAATGAATCTCGGTGCCAATTTCCCAGTCTTCCCAAATCGAATTACAACTCTCAATGTGGAAACCCTTAAGTACACAAGATCACCAATAGAGAATTCTAAATCCCTTCTTCGTGAGTCTTCATAGCTCTTTTGTCGACTTTGAGCAGCCAGCAATAGCTTCTTAATAAAATCAACTTTATTTGATGCTTCCTGAATCATGTCGGTACCCAATACTAATCGATTGCCGGGTTCCACCCAACATGCGGGAGATCTGCATGGCCTGCCATATAATGCTTCGAATGGTGACATCTGCAAGCTTGCTTGGTAAGTGTTATTATAAGAGAACTCAACCAAGTGCAAGTGATCTTCCCATGACCCGCCAAAATCAAGAATGCATGCTCGCAACAAGTCTTCCAATATGCAGTTCACCCTCTCAGTCTGGCCATCTGTCTAAGGATGATAAACGGTGCTCATATTCAACTTGGTCCCAAGCTCTTCTTGGAATGCTTCCCATAATTTGCTAGCAAATATCGGATCGCTATCACTAACGATGCTACTGGGAACTCCATGTAGTCTGATAATCTCTCTGAAATAAAGTTGCACAAGTCATCGAGCTGTTCTATTAGATTTTACAGGGATAAAATGGGCAATCTTTGTGAAGCGATCTACAATCATCCATATACTGTCATTCCCTTTTTTAGTTCAGAGCAAGCCATCAATAAAGTCCACAGAAATTTGGTCCCACTTCCAAACTGGAACCTCTAGCGGTTGCAACAATCCTGCTAGTTTTTGTTGATCGCTTTTGACTTGCTGGCAGGTGGACATCTAGCAACATATATAGAAATGTCTCCCTTCATAGATCTCCACCAAAACATTCTCTTGAGGTCATGATACATCTTGTTCACCCCTAGATGAATATTGAGCTTAGATTTGTGACATTCATCCATTACTTCCTTTCTGAGCTCAGGAAGGTTCGGATTACAAATTCGGCTAATAGCCTCAGAACCCCTTTGTCATCAATTTGGAAACTCGGGTTCACCTTCCCTAACTCTTTTGCTAATTCTCTGAATAAATTCATCATTCTTCTGAAGATCAGAGATCTTATCAATCAAGGAAGGTGTAATAATGAGATTGGCGAGGATAAGATTGGTGCTGGCCGTATTCTTCCTGCTAAGTTCATCAGCTACAACATTGGCTTTTCCTGGAGTATATAAGATGTCCAGGTCATAGGCCGTAATAAATTCAACCCAACGTTGTTGCCTCAAGTTCAAATCCCTTTGGGTGAACATATGCTTCAAGGATTTTTGATCGGTATACAGTTCAAACTTCTCACCCAAGAGATAGTGCCTCCATATCTTTAGAGAAAATACGATGGTCATCAACTCAAGATCATGAGTGGGGTATTTCTTCTCATGCGGTTTAAACTGACGGCTAGCGTATGCAACTACTTTGTCTCTTTGTATTAGCACCACACCAATACCTTAAATAGATAAAAAGGATAACATGTTAAAATGAGATTTGTCATTAAAATTTTCATCCCTGCCATATTTGTTTAGATAAAAGGGATAACCTTCAATAGAAGCATCTGTCCAGACTTTCAAATCCTGATTGTCATCAATAATGGTCAACACAGGAGCAGTGGTCAACCTCCGTTTCAGCTCTTGGAAAGCTGCCTCACATTCGGGTGTCCAAATGAACTTTGTATGCTTTTTAGTCAGCTTCGTTAATGGACACGATAATTTCGAAAAATCTTTAATGAATTTCCGATAATACTAGCCAATCCTAAGAAACTTCTGACTTTTGTAGGAGTGCTAGGCTGCTTCCAATCTTGGATGGCTGAGATCTTTCCTGGGTCTACTGAAATGCCTTTTTTGATACCACATGGCCAGGGAATTTCACCTCTTCTTGCCAGAATATACACTTAGAGAATTTGGCTTTCAACACATTTCTTCGCAAAATCTCCAAGACTTCTTTTAGATGCTTTGCATGCTCGGAAGTGGATTTAGAAAAGATTAGGATATCATCGATGAAAACTAGCACGAATTTATTTAAAACATCTCGGAATACTCTATTCATCAGATCAACAAAGTATGCTGGAGAGTTGCATAAGCCGAAGGGCATTACTGCCATTCGTAAAATAAGTCTGGCCCTCTGAAAGCGGTCAAAGCAACACATTCTTTGGCAATGCATAGCTGATGAAAACCTGTAACTAGGTCCATCCTAGAGAATACTTGCGCTCCATTCAAGCGGTCCAATCCAACAGATCATCGATACGTAGCCATGGATATTTATTTTTCAGCGTTTGCTTATTGAGATTATGGTAGTCCACACAGAGCGTAAGGGTAACGTCTAACTTTAGGACAAACACCACTGCTGCACCTCAGTTTGAGAAGCTAGGACTGATCAGACCCTTCCACAAAAGTTGCTTAGTTTGATTGCTCAGCTCCTCTTTTTCTTTCAGTGTCATTGTAACACCCTATAATTCTATAGCATTAAGTTTCACAAATTAAAGTATAATTAAATTTTAGAAGAAGAATTAAGGGAAACGAGTTACGCCATTGTGCTCGTTTCGAAATTCTGCTTGAGATAGAGTCCGAGTTTGCGTAAATTGGACTCCGTATGAAAAAGATATCCTTAAATTAAATATTGCAGCAAAACATGAAAAGGAGAAATGAGAAAAGAATAATGTTTAGCATTGTTCTAACTTTTGTAAGAAAAATACTTAGTAGCTTATTTGGTTGGAACACATGACTTGCATACAAGAGGTACAGAGTTCGATCCCGCCGGCGCCCTATTTTTTTGTTTTAGGGAAATGGCTTAAAATAGCCTAGTGTGAACGGAGTTCAAAAAGTGGTTTAGTATGAAAATGGGTAATTGGAAAGATAGATAAAATGAAAACAAAATAATGAATATATATATATATATATATATATAATATATATACACATATATATACGCATATTGTAATAACCCGCAAAATCTGGGCCAGTTTAAAATTTTTATTTTGGCAATTATAGCGAATTTTGAATATTTAAAATGGATTATTTTAAATAATGACGACAAGAAATTTATTTTTGAATATAATTCGAACGTATATATTTATATACGCCGTCGTTAGAATATAAATATTTATATATAATTATAATAGAATTGAAAATGGCGCGGTAGTTCGATAATTCGATTTCAAACTTCAATTGAATGTACCGGGTGCAAAACAATCCGGATTTTAGTGAAACCAAAAATAATGGAATCTAATTGTGGATATCTTTCTAACGAATCCGACAAATCAAGATTTCATATCGGGAATCAAAAGTTATGTCCAGTTGAAAATTCTGAATAGTCGCTATGGAATTCAGGCCCTTAAAAATGGACATTTTGCAAACGACCTCGGATTTCGACGAAACCAGTTTTGTTGGGTCCTTGGTGTCAAATTATTGCTAGGTTCCAAATTTCATAATTTTCCGAATCAATATGTGAGCGTGGCAAAGGAAAACGCGTTTGACCAGTTTCAGTTGATTTTAATCGACTGGAAATTGGCCATTTTTCTAACGGTCTCAGAATTCGACGAAACTAGTTTTGTTAGGACCGTATCGTCAATACGAAGCTAGGAAATATTTTTCGAGAATTTTTAGAGTTCGTATGCGACCCCGGTAATTTGAAATGTACGTTTAAAATTCAATAAAGTGATTTAAATGTAAATTTAACGGAAACTAATCCAAACGATCGAATCAGCCTGCGATACATATCCCATTGTGTTCGGAACGGGGGTAAAACGCTAGGGACGACAGTTGGTAGGTTTCGTTTTGAGTTCATAATATAAAGTTCCTTTATGAAATTTAAAATATAATAAAACATATAAATATTTATATAAAACTACTCCCTCTCCCCTCTCTCTCTATTCTTCAGTCAACGGGGGGGTTTTAAAATTAAAAAAAAATAAAAAAAAAATAAAAAAAACCCCGTCGCCTGTGCTCCAGGCGATTACCATCGCCGCCACGCCCTCCCACCGCCGCCTCGACGTTCGCGCCACCTCCTCCTCCAGTTGCTGTGCCGCCATCGCCCCCAACTCTCCCTCCAAATCTCCTGAAACCCGCCGAAGCCACAAACCGCCGGGCCACCTGCGGAAGCCCTCCGCCGCAGTCACCTCCACGCACAGACCCCCACGCGCCTCCGCCCCCCTTCTTCTTCCTTCCTCCTCACTGCGACGCTGAAGACCCCCCTCAGCCACGTGAACCTCTTCCGATTAACACAGTAAGCCCCTTTTACCTTTTCTTTCTGATTTCGATTTTGATTTTGATTTTTTTTTTCTTTCCGTAGTTAAAAACTGAATTTTTAGTTAGTTAAAAACTGAATTTTTTATTTAGGGAAAAACTGAAGTTTTAGATTTTTAATAAAAGAAAAATACGATTTTTCATTAGAAGAAAAATTAGATTTTTCAATAGAAAAGATGAGATTTTTATGGTGCGAGGTTTATATTGTTAAATTAGTGAAATTTAGATTTTCTTTAAATTAGAAAAATATATAATTTTTAATATAGGAGAAGGTTAAAAATAAAATTTTTATGTAAGTAGATGGATAAAAATATAATTTTTATATAAGGAAGATAATCAAAATATGATTTTTATATTTTTAAAGTATTAAAAATATAATCTTTACTATATAGAAGTGGTAAAAATATGATTTTTATATTTTTAAAGTATTAAAAATATAATCTTTATAGGATAGGGAATATAAAAATATCATCTTTGTATATGTAGCGAAATAAAAATCTGATTTTTATTTTATATACGTTGAAATAAAGTGGTGATTTTCATAACGAGGAAATCTATATTTTTGTAAGGGTGAAGTCTTTATAGTTAAAAAGGCGAGATCTTTATATAGGAAATATAGGAGTAAAAATATGATTTTTATATTTTTAAAGTATTAAAAATATAATCTTTATCTATATAACATCGTCGTAAAAATTCGATTTTTATATATTGAACATCGTAGTGAAAATTCGATTTTTAAATATATGAAGTGATTATAAAAATATGACTTTTAAATTGAAAGTGAATAAATAAAAATGTGACTTTTATTTTAAAGACATCAAAATATAAAAATGTGTGATTTTTATATATGTAGTGACTACGGGCAACGAAGATGATAAAAAGGCGAGAACGAAGAAGATTTCTATAAATGAAGTGTCGTGAAGTTGGATAGCTATTGGTGAGAACTTCTCACTCTAAATTCTCTTTTTCTAGTTATATATATATACTAGGATGCAGACGGTGCTTAGTAGCACCCGACACCCGTCATCCACAGACCATGGATGACTTGTTTGTTAAATTGATTGGTTGTGTAGTTAGTTAGATTATTTGGTTTGAATTGAATTGTTTGGTGAAATGGGATGGATTTGATTGATGAGTGAATGGCGTGGGCCTTCACTAGACCGGGGATAAGGCTAGGCCTCGTCCCGTTTCTAGTATCGTGCCGTTATGCCGCCGAATTTTTCTAAAATATGTTAGAAAAATAAAAATATCATTTTATTGAATAAATGAACTGAATAGAAATTCAAGTGTGGAAATAAAAATGTTTATCGTTAAAAATATAATTTTTAACGTGAAAGTGGATAAATGAATATTTATAAACAAATCGGCCGATTTGTTTATATACACTGATTTGACTGATATCGATTGGGTCGATAAATTTTACACGTCGCCCAACTGCACAAATAAAATCTGTGTTTGGTTGTTTGAAACCCCACACGGGTGTTGGGATGAAATTTGAAGTTCACTCATCCTGATTGATTAAATATGTCGATCGATCGATTGACAGGCTGTTATAAGCGTCAGATATCTATATTTGATGCTTTTACAGTGTAGTGCACTTTGGTTGATGATTGATTATTTTTCAATGCTATTATATACATGTGTTGTATGGAATCCGTATAATTAACATTATATGGTGATTGATTGGGCCTCATTCCAATCGGGAAAATAAGGAATATTATAAAAGAAAATTCATGTGTTGAATATAAAAATAGTCATGTGTTGACGATGTTCATGTGTTGAGTGAAATATTTTATACAATGAAATTTACATCTTTATCATATTTAAAATTAGAACTACTTCTCAGTAGAAGTCTAATTAAAAATCAAACGATAGATACCTTAGTTTTATAAAATATTTTACATAACAAAAATAATGAGGTGTTGACAGTACTCATGTGTTGAGATTAGTCGTGTGTTGAAAGAAATATAAATTCATGTGTTGAATAGAACAAATATTCATTTGTTGAATAGAATAACGAATTATTGAAATATAAAGCCGTGTTGATTAGAGATGCGTTATTTTGACGTGAACGATGTTTATATCGATTTTATTCGTTTTATAATGAATATTGAAAAGTGATTTCAAAATTTAATATTTTGAAAGGAAATTCAAATTGAATTAGATTAAAATTCAAATGGAAATTTTATTGAATCAATTTGAAATGAATTCGAATCGAATAGAAAATGAATTCGATTCGAATTGAATAGAAAGTGAATTTGAATTCGAATAAAATAGAGATGAATTCAAATTGAATTAAATTGAAATTGAAATTGAAATTTAAAATGAACTGAAATTGAATAGAAATCAATTTAAAACGAATTCAAATTGAATTGAATTGAAACGAACTAGAATTCGAATTGAATTGAAATCAAATCGATTTGAAATTGAATATAGAAGTTGAATTGTTTTAGAAACGAATTTAAAACGATTTATAAAATTCGTTTTAAATAGAAATAGACGAAATATATATTATATATATTATATATATAATATAATAGCCTGAATAGAACGCGCCGCGCCGCGGCAGTTCGTGAATTTCGACCATTTATTTCAAACGGACGTTGCGGGAGATCCGACCGTCGGATTCTCCTAAAACCGGAACCGTTGGGTTCGTATCGAAAAGAGCTTTCCAATGAATATTAGAAATTTGAAATCTAACGGTTGGATTTGGAATTATGTCCAAATCAAATTCGAAGAAGGTCGCTGTAAGTGCAGTTCGATGGCCGTTGATGGAAATCGACTGTACGGGCCTTGATAAAATTATTAAAAATATTAATAATTTGTGTAAAATCATAAGAAATGATTTGGGAAGAATTGAGCTGGAGAATCCCTCATTTGAGGATAAAAATAGATTTTTATCGAAATGAACTAGTTTTGAACTAGAATTAAAAACAATTTATTTTTGAAATAAATAAATTGAATTTGAAAGTGATTTTAAAAATAATCAATATTCCCAATATTCTGAAGTGGAAGTGGAGTTGAATCGAAATTATCTTCGGAATATTTCGATGTTGGATTTCGTGACTATACAGACATTGTTTTGGGAATTTGAAAGATATATTTTATATCGTTATTTCCAATACGATATATGTTGGTTTCAGAATTTGATATTGTATATAAGCTGATATATTTTCTATTCAGAGCCTTGTATTTAATATCAAATGTGATTTGGGTTTATCGTGAATCGTGTTTTAGATGACATTGGTTCTTTAACCCAGTTAAAGGCAAGATGTTGATTTCGGAAAGAATTAAGACTAAATGTAGTTTTAATGAATCTTTAATTAGATTAAAATGTGAATTGATAATTTAAATTATCAAATCTGAAAAGTGATCGAGAGTGGAGTATCACTAGTTTTGCTCCAAAGCGATAGTTAAATCTTTAATTAGATTTGAACGTGAAATGGTAATCAATTTTACCAATAACACCGTGGTGTTAGATATGGAGTATCACCAGTTTTGCTCCATGGGATATATAGGTTGGGATTGGGAAATAAAATAAATAATTACTTCGGTGTGGTTCGTTAATCCCGACTAGTTAGAAATGATATCCAAAGGAGGATTGAAGAATAAATTTAGAAGAATTTATCTTTGATAAAATTAATGGGAACCTTTCCCTAAGAATGTGATTTTGTGAATAAAAGAATATTCTGAATTGGAATGAGGCGTTTGTTGTGTTTGTGTAACAATCGTTTATTATATACGTGGGTTATTCAGAAAGGCCGGGTTTATACCCATTCTGAATAACCGATTCGACGAGATGTCGAAGACGAAGACGGTGGTTGAAGACCGGAAGTCTTCACATCGTTTGGGTGATTACTGATGATCTTGATTGGGCTGTACACCGAGGATGAGGGAATCGGTTGGTGATCGTCCAGACGTACTTGGAGATGGATGGATATGCGAGGAAAGTGCCTCCGGTTTCGTTCAGACCCAGAACGAACTTGTAAATGGATTGTGTGTCTGACATTGGATTTTATTCTGTGTTGATTGATCTCTATTAAATATACATCTGTTTGGCGGCGGAGAATTTATTCTCTTGCTTAACGCCCTTCTCTGAGACGTACGAGCTCAGAGGTTGTATATCGATGGACATCAGCCGCATGGAGTGAATTGCCAGTGTGGCATGCGTAAGTGGCAATTGATCAAGGCTTCTGTTGAAAAGCAAAGTCTTGTGGTTGATGATCAAAGCACGGCCTGTGTGGCATAGCTTTGTGTATAACGTGAATTCGCGAGCCTCACACCTCGGTATGAGTCAAAAACGGGATACGGACCCAAGGAGTGCACGACGTTTCTTTCTAGCTATGGTGGTGTCAGTGACCTACCAGCCCTGACATTTATATACTTTTCACCTGTGTGGTTGTTGGATATGAGGCGCCTTGGATATAGGTCTGTAAGGACCGGGAAACGTGTGTTCAGGAATTGCCAATCCTCAAAAGTAAGAGAGGACCGGCCTTGGAGGATCCAGGGGATTGCTGTGTGCGGTCCCAAGGCATTTGCTAGAGTGTCTCGAACGCGGAGAGGAGCTTGCCCCTTGCCTCGACTCATGACGGAAATCCAATTTCCAATACGTGTATTGCGGTTTTAATTGTAGAACTAGTATGGCGACATGATATATGGTACCCATGCCGTCTATGATTGATATTTATGATTGAAATTGTTTTGACACTATACACTTATTATAGTATCAAATGATTTGTTTTAAACGTACCAAGCATGTTTGGCTATTATAAGGGAAAACCCTATCCTCCGGCTTGCGTTGCATTGTGTGATGGGACCTGGGTCTTATAATAGCTTCATTTTTCTAAAGAGCATTGCGCTGTTTTGTTATATGCACTAGTATTCTTGGGAGGAAACCCGTTCCGTGTTATACGGCGTGGTCCCTTGAATTACTCTCTTTTAAAGTAAAGTTTTAAATAACTGTTTTAGTTCTCACACCAGTCACATGACTGACCTGGAGTTTATTGTTTTAACCTAAACTCTGGGTGCCGCTACTTTCCACACGGGCAGCTAGTAGTTTTGGTTTTGCAGATTTATATCCACAGGGTCCTGATTTACAGCTGGAACGATGCTCGGAAAGCCCTGTATCCGTGTATCACTTTCAGTTGTGTTTTGTATATTTTCCGCTGCGATGTATTTAAATGTAATCTCTGATATTTATCGAATGTAATTTATTCATTTATACTCTGTATATTCTTGTATCTGATGGAATTGTTGTAATAACAATGAAATGTTCTTCCGTCTGCGTCCTTTTGTGTGTTGTTCTCAAAATATTCGTGCTTTCCTTCACGTGGAAGTTACGGGTTCTTACAGTGGTATCGGAGCTTTGGTTTACAGAGCTCGAGAACAAGACACATTAGAACCATACGAAAGAATTCATCAGATATTGGATTAGTAATATCCAATTAGAATGACTCGTTAGAGATAGGATCAGTAGTATCCTAGAACGAGTGTGAAGAGTATATTTTTCAAAAGAAAACAAATTTTGTTTCGAAAATTTAAATCGTTTTAAACGTATTTGAATATTTAGTTATTTTGAATATGGACAATCGAGTATATATAGATTTCGCGTATACGCGTCATGAACGTATATTCGAAGTTTTAATATACTGGATAGATATAGAATCACATTCTAGACACCCGGGGATGATTCTGATGATTGTAGCTACATCATCAGTATTTATGTTTGTGTTTCGAAGGTGTGATTTCTATATATTTCCATTAGACTGGTGTGAGAACCAAAACTAATATAGCTAGAATACATTGTTGTGAATTGGCATCAAAAACAAGATTTTCTGTATATATATCAAAATTATGAATTTGAAACTCTAATTCACTAATTGATTGATGTTTGGGTTGTTTGTTTAATTGTTTGCTAATTTTTAACCATTTAGCCTAATATAATCAAATATTGAATTGTATTGAAAATTGGTCGCATTTGCTTGTATATACATATACTTACATTGAACAGGTCATAGCAAGGAGGCTAGAGCAGAGAATAAAATTTGTTTGCCGACAAATAGGTACATGTTTACTACATAATTTACTGTTTTGTTTGGGTGATGATGATTTTATGAGCCTATTGGCTAGCTGCTTGGCTTTTTCTTTTTCTTTTTGAGATCTAAAGGACCGGGGAAGCTATTTGAAATTCCCCGATGCTCCCGGTGCAGGGGAGGTTATGGCGAAATTTTTCGAAAATTTAGGGTGTTAGCCAAATTTTTGAAAATTTGAAAATTCTCAGAAACTGAAAAGTTGGAGAACGGAAGCCCGACCGAATGTAGAGCTTAATAATCAAACCACTTTCGACTTTGTTCCTTTTCGGGGACGAAAAGTTTTAAGTGGGGGAGATTGTAATAACTCGCAAAATCTGGGCCAGTTTAAAATTTTTATTTTGGCAATTATAGCGAATTTTGAATATTTAAAATGGATTATTTTAAATAATGACGACAAGAAATTTATTTTTGAATATAATTCGAACGTATATATTTATATACGCCGTCGTTAGAATATAAATATTTATATATAATTATAATAGAATTGAAAATGGCGCGGTAGTTCGATAATTCAATTTCAAACTTCAATTGAATGTACCGGGTGCAAAACAATCCGGATTTTAGTGAAACCAAAAATAATGGAATCTAATTGTGAATATCTTTCCAACGAATCTGACAAATCAAGATTTCATATCGGGAATCAAAAGTTATGTCCAGTTGAAAATTCTGAATAGTCGCTATGGAATTCAGGCCCTTAAAAATGGACATTTTGCAAACGACCTCGGATTTCGACGAAACCAGTTTTGTTGGGTCCGTGGTGTCAAATTATTGCTAGGTTCCAAATTTCATAATTTTTTGAATCAATATGTGAGCGTGGCAAAGGAAAACGCGTTTGACCAGTTTCAGTTGATTTTAATCGACTGGAAATTGGCCATTTTTCTAACGGTCTCAGAATTCGACGAAACTAGTTTTGTTAGGACCGTATCGTCAATACGAAGCTAGGAAATATTTTTCGAGAATTTTTAGAGTTCGTATGCGACCCCGGTAATTTGAAATGTACGTTTAAAATTCAATAAAGTGATTTAAATATAAATTTAACGGAAACTAATTCAAACGATCGAATCAGCCTGCGATACATATCCCATTGTGTTCGGAACGGGGGAAAAACGCTAGGGACGACAGTCGGTGGGTTTCGTTTTGAGTTCATAATAAAAAGTTCCTTTATGAAATTTAAAATATAATAAAACATATAAATATTTATATAAAACTACTCCCTCTCCCCTCTCTCTCTATTCTTCAGTCAACGGGGGGGTTTTAAAATTAAAAAAAAATTAAAAATAAAATAAAAAAAACCCCGTCGCCTGTGCTCCAGGCGATTACCATCGCCGCCACGCCCTCCCACCGCTGCCTCGACGTTCGCGCCACCTCCTCCTCCAGTTGCTGTGCCGCCATCGCTCCCAACTCTCCCTCCAAATCTCCTGAAACCCGCCGAAGCCACAAACCGCCGGGCCACCTGCGGAAGCCCTCCGCCGCAGTCACCTCCACGCACAGACCCCCTCGCGCCTCCGCCCCCCCTTCTTCTTCCTTCCTCCTCACTGCGACGCTGAAGACCCCCCTCAGCCACGTGAACCTCTTCCGATTAACACAGTAAGCCCCTTTTACCTTTTCTTTCTGATTTCGATTTTGATTTCGATTTTTTTTTCTTTCCGTAGTTAAAAACTGAATTTTTAGTTAGTTAAAAACTGAATTTTTTATTTAGGGAAAAACTGAAGTTTTAGATTTTTAATAAAAGAAAAATACGATTTTTCATTAGAAGAAAAATTAGATTTTTCAATAGAAAAGATGAAATTTTTATGGTGCGAGGTTTATATTGTTAAATTAGTGAAATTTAGATTTTCTTTAAATTAGAAAAATATATAATTTTTAATATAGGAGAAGGTTAAAAATAAAATTTTTATGTAAGTAGATGGATAAAAATATAATTTTTATATAAGGAAGATAATCAAAATATGATTTTTATATTTTTAAAGTATTAAAAATATAATCTTTACTATATAGAAGTGGTAAAAATATGATTTTTATATTTTTAAAGTATTAAAAATATAATCTTTATAGGATAGGGAATATAAAAATATCATCTTTGTATATGTAGCGAAATAAAAATCTGATTTTTATTTTATATACGTTGAAATAAAGTGGTGATTTTCATAACGAGGAAATCTATATTTTTGTAAGGGTGAAGTCTTTATAGTTAAAAAGGCGAGATCTTTATATAGGAAATATAGGAGTAAAAATATGATTTTTATATTTTTAAAGTATTAAAAATAGAATCTTTATCTATATAACATCGTCGTAAAAATTCGATTTTTATATATTGAACATCGTAGTGAAAATTCGATTTTTAAATATATGAAGTGATTATAAAAATATGACTTTTAAATTGAAAGTGAATAAATAAAAATGTGACTTTTATTTTAAAGACATCAAAATATAAAAACGTGTGATTTTTATATATGTAGTGACTACGGGCAACGAAGATGATAAAAAGGCGAGAACGAAGAAGATTTCTATAAATGAAGTGTCGTGAAGTTGGATAGCTATTGGTGAGAACTTCTCACTCTAAATTCTCTTTTTCTAGTTATATATATATACTAGGATGCAGACGGTGCTTAGTAGCACCCGACACCCGTCATCCACAGACCATGGATGACTTGTTTGTTAAATTGATTGGTTGTGTAGTTAGTTAGATTATTTGGTTTGAATTGAATTGTTTGGTGAAATGGGATGGATTTGATTGATGAGTGAATGGCGTGGGCCTTCACTAGACCGGGGATAAGGCTAGGCCTCGTCCCGTTTCTAGTATCGTGCCGTTATGCCGCCGAATTTTTCTAAAATATGTTAGAAAAATAAAAATATCATTTTATTGAATAAATGAACTGAATAGAAATTCAAGTGTGGAAATAAAAATGTTTATCGTTAAAAATATAATTTTTAACGTGAAAGTGGATAAATGAATATTTATAAACAAATCGGCCGATTTGTTTATATACACTGATTTGACTGATATCGATTGGGTCGATAAATTTTACACGTCGCCCAACTGCACAAATAAAATCTGCGTTTGGTTGTTTGAAACCCCACACGGGTGTTGGGATGAAATTTGAAGTTCACTCATCCTGATTGATTAAATATGTCGATCGATCGATTGACAGGCTGTTATAAGCGTCAGATATCTATATTTGATGCTTTTACAGTGTAGTGCACTTTGGTTGATGATTGATTATTTTTCAATGCTATTATATACATGTGTTGTATGGAATCCATATAATTAACATTATATGGTGATTGATTGGGCCTCATTCCAATCGGGAAAATAAGGAATATTATAAAAGAAAATTCATGTGTTGAATATAAAAATAGTCATGTGTTGACGATGTTCATGTGTTGAGTGAAATATTTTATACAATGAAATTTACATCTTTATCATATTTAAAATTAGAACTACTTCTCAGTAGAAGTCTAATTAAAAATCAAACGATAGACACCTTAGTTTTATAAAATATTTTACATAACAAAAATAGTGAGGTGTTGACAGTACTCATGTGTTGAGATTAGTCGTGTGTTGAAAGAAATATAGATTCATGTGTTGAATAGAACAAATATTCATTTGTTGAATAGAATAACGAATTATTGAAATATAAAGCCGTGTTGATTAGAGATGCGTTATTTTGACGCGAACGATGTTTATATCGATTTTATTCGTTTTATAATGAATATTGAAAAGTGATTTCAAAATTTAATATTTTGAAAGGAAATTCAAATTGAATTAGATTAAAATTCAAATGGAAATTTTATTGAATCAATTTGAAATGAATTCGAATCGAATAGAAAATGAATTCGATTCGAATTGAATAGAAAGTGAATTTGAATTCGAATAAAATAGAGATGAATTCAAATTGAATTAAATTGAAATTGAAATTTAAAACGAACTGAAATTGAATAGAAATCAATTTAAAACGAATTCAAATTGAATTGAATTGAAACGAACTAGAATTCGAATTGAATTGAAATCAAATCGATTTGAAATTGAATATAGAAGTTGAATTGTTTTAGAAACGAATTTAAAACGATTTATAAAATTCGTTTTAAATAGAAATCGACGAAATATATATTATATATATTATATATATAATATAATGGCCTGAATAGAACGCACCGCGCCGCGGCAGTTCGTGAATTTCGACCATTTATTTCAAACGGACGTTGCGGGAGATCCGACCGTCGGATTCTCCTAAAACTGGAACCGTTGGGTTCGTATCGAAAAGAGCTTTCCAATGAATATTAGAAATTTGAAATCTAACGGTTGGATTTGGAATTATGTCTAGATCAAATTTGAAGAAGGTCGCTGTAAGTGCAGTTCGATGGCCGTTGATGGAAATCGACTGTACGGGCCTTGATAAAATTATTAAAAATATTAATAATTTGTGTAAAATCATAAGAAATGATTTGGGAAGAATTGAGCTGGAGAATCCCTCATTTGAGGATAAAAATAGATTTTTATCGAAATGAACTAGTTTTGAACTAGAATTAAAAACAATTTATTTTTGAAATAAATAAATTGAATTTGAAAGTGATTTTAAAAATAATCAATATTCCCAATATTCTGAAGTGGAAGTGGAGTTGAATCGAAATTATCTTCGGAATATTTCGATGTTGGATTTCGTGACTATACAGACATTGTTTTGGGAATTTGAAAGATATATTTTATATCGTTATTTCCAATACGATATATGTTGGTTTCAGAATTTGATATTGAATATAAGCTGATATATTTTCTATTCAGAGCCTTGTATTTAATATCAAATGTGATTTGGGTTTATCGCGAATCGTGTTTTAGATGACATTGGTTCTTTAACCCAGTTAAAGGCAAGATGTTGATTTCTGAAAGAATTAAGACTAAGTGTAGTTTTAATGAATCTTTAATTAGATTAAAATGTGAATTGATAATTTAAATTATCAAATCTGAAAAGTGATCGAGAGTGGAGTATCACTAGTTTTGCTCCAAAGCGATAGTTAAATCTTTAATTAGATTTGAACGTGAAATGGTAATCAATTTTACCGATAACACCGTGGTGTTAGATATGGAGTATCACCAGTTTTGCTCCATGGGATATATAGGTTGGGATTGGGAAATAAAATAAATAATTACTTCGGTGTGGTTCGTTAATCCCGACTAGTTAGAAATGATATCCAAAGGAGGATTGAAGAATAAATTTAGAAGAATTTATCTTTGATAAAATTAATGGGAACCTTTCCCTAAGAATGTGATTTTGTGAATAAAAGAATATTCTGAATTGGAATGAGGCGTTTGTTGTGTTTGTGTAACAATAGTTTATTATATACGTGGGTTATTCAGAAAGGCCGGGTTTATACCCATTCTGAATAACCGATTCGACGAGATGTCGAAGACGAAGACGGTGGTTGAAGACCGGAAGTCTTCACATCGTTTGGGTGATTACTGATGATCTTGATTGGGCTGTACACCCAGGATGAGGGAATCAGTTGGTGATAGTCCAGACGTACTTGGAGATGGATGGATATGCGAGGAAAGTGCCTCCGGTTTCGTTCAGACCCAGAACGAACTTGTAAATGGATTGTGTGTCTGACATTGGATTTTATTCTGTGTTGATTGATCTCTATTAAATATACATCTGTTTGGCGGCGGAGAATTTATTCTCTTGCTTAACGCCCTTCTCTGAGACGTACGAGCTCAGAGGTTGTATATCGATGGACATCAGCCGCATGGAGTGAATTGCCAGTGTGGCACGCGTAAGTGGCAATTGATCAAGGCTTCTGTTGAAAAGCAAAGTCTTGTGGTTGATGATCAAAGCACGGCCTGTGTGGCATAGCTTTGTGTATAACGTGAATTCGCGAGCCTCACACCTCGGTATGAGTCAAAAATGGGATACGGACCCAAGGAGTGCACGACGTTTCTTTCTAGCTATGGTGGTGTCATTGACCTACCAGCCCTGACATTTATATACTTTTCACCTGTGTGGTTGTTGGATATGAGGCGCCTTGGATATAGGTCTGTAAGGACCGGGAAACGTGTGTTCAGGAATTGCCAATCCTCAAAAGTAAGAGAGGACCGGCCTTGGAGGATCCAGGGGATTGCTGTGTGCGGTCCCGAGGCATTTGCTAGAGTGTCTCGAACGCGGAGAGGAGCTTGCCCCTTGCCTCGACTCATGACGGAAATCCAATTTCCAATACGTGTATTGCGGTTTTAATTGTAGAACTAGTATGGCGACATGATATATGGTACCCATGCCGTCTATGATTGATATTTATGATTGAAATTGTTTTGACACTATACACTTATTATAGTATCAAATGATTTGTTTTAAACGTACCAAGCATGTTTGGCTATTATAAGGGAAAACCCTATCCTCCGGCTTGCGTTGCATTGTGTGATGGGACCTGGGTCTTATAATAGCTTCATTTTTCTAAAGAGCATTGCGCTGTTTTGTTATATGCACTAGTATTCTTGGGAGGAAACCCGTTCCGTGTTATACGGCGTGGTCCCCTGAATTACTCTCTTTTAAAGTAAAGTTTTAAATAACTGTTTTAGTTCTCACACCAGTCACATGACTGACCTGGAGTTTATTGTTTTAACCTAAACTCTGGGTGCCCCTACTTTCCACACGGGCAGCTAGTAGTTTTGGTTTTTGCAGATTTATATCCACAGGGTCCTGATTTACAGCTGGAACAATGCTCGGAAAGCCCTGTATCCGTGTATCACTTTCAGTTGTGTTTTGTATATTTTCCGCTGCGATGTATTTAAATGTAATCTCTGATATTTATCGAATGTAATTTATTCATTTATACTCTGTATATTCTTGTATCTGATGGAATTGTTGTAATAACAATGAAATGTTCTTCCGTCTGCGTCCTTTTGTGTGTTGTTCTCAAAATATTCGTGCTTTCCTTCACGGGGAAGTTACGGGTTCTTACAGTGGTATCGGAGCTTTGGTTTACAGAGCTCGAGAACAAGACACATTAGAACCATACGAAAGAATTCATTAGATATTGGATTAGTAATATCCAATTAGAATGACTCGTTAGAGATAGGATCAGTAGTATCCTAGAACGAGTGTGAAGAGTATATTTTTCAAAAGAAAACAAATTTTGTTTCGAAAATTTTAATCGTTTTAAACGTATTTGAATATTTAGTTATTTTGAATATGGACAATCGAGTATATATAGATTTCGCGTATACGCGTCATGAACGTATATTCGAAGTTTTAATATACTGGATAGATATAGAATCACATTCTAGACACCCGGGGTTGATTCTGATGATTGTAGCTACATCATCAGTATTTATGTTCGTGTTTCGAAGGTGTGATTTCTATATATTTCCATTAGACTGGTGTGAGAACCAAAACTAATATAGCTAGAATACATTGTTGTGAATTGGCATCAAAAACAAGATTTTCTGTATATATATCAAAATTATGAATTTGAAACTCTAATTCACTAATTGATTGATGTTTGGGTTGTTTGTTTAATTGTTTGCTAATTTTTAACCATTTAGCCTAATATAATCAAATATTGAATTGTATTGAAAATTGGTCGCATTTGCTTGTATATACATATACTTACATTGAACAGGTCATAGCAAGGAGGCTAGAGCAGAGAATAAAATTTGTTTGCCGACAAATAGGTACATGTTTACTACATAATTTACTGTTTTGTTTGGGTGATGATGATTTTATGAGCCTATTGGCTAGCTGCTTGGCTTTTTCTTTTTCTTTTTGAGATCTGAAGGACCGGGGAAGCTATTTGAAATTCCCCGATGCTCCCGGTGCAGGGGAGGTTATGGCGAAATTTTTCGAAAATTTAGGGTGTTAGCCAAATTTTTGAAAATTTGAAAATTCTCAGAAACTGAAAAGTTGGAGAACGGAAGCCCGACCGAATGTAGAGCTTAATAATCAAACCACTTTCGACTTTGTTCCTTTTCGGGGACGAAAAGTTTTAAGTGGGGGAGATTGTAATAACTCGCAAAATCTGGGCCAGTTTAAAATTTTTATTTTGGCAATTATAGCGAATTTTGAATATTTAAAATGGATTATTTTAAATAATGACGACAAGAAATTTATTTTTGAATGTAATTCGAACGTATATATTTATATACGCCGTCGTTAGAATATAAATATTTATATATAATTATAATAGAATTGAAAATGGCGCGGTAGTTCGATAATTCGATTTCAAACTTCAATTGAATGTACCGGGTGGAAAACAATCCAGATTTTAGTGAAACCAAAAATAATGGAATCTAATTGTGGATATCTTTCCAACGAATCCGACAAATCAAGATTTCATATCGGGAATCAAAAGTTATGTCCAGTTGAAAATTCTGAATAGTCGCTATGGAATTCAGGCCCTTAAAAATGGACATTTTGCAAACGACCTCGGATTTCGACGAAACCAGTTTTGTTGGGTCCATGGTGTCAAATTATTGCTAGGTTCCAAATTTCATAATTTTTCGAATCAATATGTGAGCGTGGCAAAGGAAAACGCGTTTGACCAGTTTCAGTTGATTTTAATCGACTGGAAATTGGCCATTTTTCTAACGGTCTCAGAATTCGACGAAACTAGTTTTGTTAGGACCGTATCGTCAATACGAAGCTAGGAAATATTTTTCGAGAATTTTTAGAGTTCGTATGCGACCCCGGTAATTTGAAATGTACGTTTAAAATTCAATAAAGTGATTTAAATGTAAATTTAACGGAAACTAATTCAAACGATCGAATCAGCCTGCGATACATATCCCATTGTGTTCGGAACGGGGAAAAAACGCTAGGGACGACAGTCGGTGGGTTTCGTTTTGAGTTCATAATAAAAAGTTCCTTTATGAAATTTAAAATATAATAAAACATATAAATATTTATATAAAACTACTCCCTCTCCCCTCTCTCTCTATTCTTCAGTCAACGGGGGGGTTTTAAAATTAAAAAAAAAATAAAAAAAAACCCCGTCGCCTGTGCTCCAGGCGATTACCATCGCCGCCACGCCCTCCCACCGCCGCCTCGACGTTCGCGCCACCTCCTCCTCCAGTTGCTGTGCCGCCATCGCCCCCAACTCTCCCTCCAAATCTCCTGAAACCCGCCGAAGCCACAAACCGCCGGGCCACCTGCGGAAGCCCTCCGCCGCAGTCACCTCCACGCACAGACCCCCACGCGCCTCCGCCCCCCCTTCTTCTTCCTTCCTCCTCACTGCGACGCTGAAGACCCCCCTCAGCCACGTGAACCTCTTCCGATTAACACAGTAAGCCCCTTTTACCTTTTCTTTCTGATTTCGATTTTGATTTTGATTTTTTTTTCTTTCCGTAGTTAAAAACTGAATTTTTAGTTAGTTAAAAACTGAATTTTTTATTTAGGGGAAAACTGAAGTTTTAGATTTTTAATAAAAGAAAAATACGATTTTTCATTAGAAGAAAAATTAGATTTTTCAATAGAAAAGATGAAATTTTTATGGTGCGAGGTTTATATTGTTAAATTAGTGAAATTTAGATTTTCTTTAAATTAGAAAAATATATAATTTTTAATATAGGAGAAGGTTAAAAATAAAATTTTTATGTAAGTAGATGGATAAAAATATAATTTTTATATAAGGAAGATAATCAAAATATGATTTTTATATTTTTAAAGTATTAAAAATATAATCTTTACTATATAGAAGTGGTAAAAATATGATTTTTATATTTTTAAAGTATTAAAAATATAATCTTTATAGGATAGGGAATATAAAAATATCATCTTTGTATATGTAGCGAAATAAAAATCTGTTTTTTATTTTATATACGTTGAAATAAAGTGGTGATTTTCATAACGAGGAAATCTATATTTTTGTAAGGGTGAAGTCTTTATAGTTAAAAAGGCGAGATCTTTATATAGGAAATATAGGAGTAAAAATATGATTTTTATATTTTTAAAGTATTAAAAATATAATCTTTATCTATATAACATCGTCGTAAAAATTCGATTTTTATATATTGAACATCGTAGTGAAAATTCGATTTTTAAATATATGAAGTGATTATAAAAATATGACTTTTAAATTGAAAGTGAATAAATAAAAATGTGACTTTTATTTTAAAGACATCAAAATATAAAAATGTGTGATTTTTATATATGTAGTGACTACGGGCAACGAAGATGATAAAAAGGCGAGAACGAAGAAGATTTCTATAAATGAAGTGTCGTGAAGTTGGATAGCTATTGGTGAGAACTTCTCACTCTAAATTCTCTTTTTCTAGTTATATATATATACTAGGATGCAGACGGTGCTTAGTAGCACCCGACACCCGTCATCCACAGACCATGGATGACTTGTTTGTTAAATTGATTGGTTGTGTAGTTAGTTAGATTATTTGGTTTGAATTGAATTGTTTGGTGAAATGGGATGGATTTGATTGATGAGTGAATGGCGTGGGCCTTCACTAGACCTGGGATAAGGCTAGGCCTCGTCCCGTTTCTAGTATCGTGCCGTTATGCCGCCGAATTTTTCTAAAATATGTTAGAAAAATAAAAATATCATTTTATTGAATAAATGAACTGAATAGAAATTCAAGTGTGGAAATAAAAATGTTTATCGTTAAAAATATAATTTTTAACGTGAAAGTGGATAAATGAATATTTATAAACAAATCGGCCGATTTGTTTATATACACTGATTTGACTGATATCGATTGGGTCGATAAATTTTACACATCGCCCAACTGCACAAATAAAATCTGTGTTTGATTGTTTGAAACCCCACACGGGTGTTGGGATGAAATTTGAAGTTCACTCATCCTGATTGATTAAATATGTCGATCGATCAATTGACAGGCTGTTATAAGCGTCAGATATCTATATTTGATGCTTATACAGTGTAGTGCACTCTGGTTGATGATTGATTATTTTTCAATGCTATTATATACATGTGTTGTATGGAATCCATATAATTAACATTATATGGTGATTGATTGGGCCTCATTCCAATCGGGAAAATAAGGAATATTATAAAAGAAAATTCATGTGTTGAATATAAAAATAGTCATGTGTTGACGATGTTCATGTGTTGAGTGAAATATTTTATACAATGAAATTTACATCTTTATCATATTTAAAATTAGAACTACTTCTCAGTAGAAGTCTAATTAAAAATAAAACGATAGATACCTTAGTTTTATAAAATATTTCACATAACAAAAATAGTGAGGTGTTGACAGTACTCATGTGTTGAGATTAGTCGTGTGTTGAAAGAAATATAGATTCATGTGTTGAATAGAACAAATATTCATTTGTTGAATAGTATAACGAATTATTGAAATATAAAGCCGTGTTGATTAGAGATGCGTTATTTTGACGCGAACGATGTTTATATCGATTTTATTCGTTTTATAATGAATATTGAAAAGTGATTTCAAAATTTAATATTTTGAAAGGAAATTCAAATTGAATTAGATTAAAATTCAAATGGAAATTTTATTGAATCAATTTGAAATGAATTCGAATCGAATAGAAAATGAATTCGATTCGAAATGAATAGAAAGTGAATTTGAATTCGAATAAAATAGAGATGAATTCAAATTGAATTAAATTGAAATTGAAATTTAAAACGAACTGAAATTGAATAGAAATCAATTTAAAACGAATTCAAATTGAATTGAATTGAAACGAACTAGAATTCGAATTGAATTGAAATCAAATCGATTTGAAATTGAATATAGAAGTTGAATTGTTTTAGAAACGAATTTAAAACGATTTATAAAATTCATTTTAAATAGAAATCGACGAAATATATATTATATATATTATATATATAATATAATGGCCTGAATAGAACGCGCCGCGCCGCGGCAGTTCGTGAATTTCGACCATTTATTTCAAACGGACGTTGCGGGAGATCCGACCGTCGGATTCTCCTAAAACTGGAACCGTTGGGTTCGTATCGAAAAGAGCTTTCCAATGAATATTAGAAATTTGAAATCTAACGGTTGGATTTGGAATTATGTCCAAATCAAATTTGAAGAAGGTCGCTGTAAGTGCAGTTCGATGGCCGTTGATGGAAATCGACTGTACGGGCCTTGATAAAATTATTAAAAATATTAATAATTTGTGTAAAATCATAAGAAATGATTTGGGAAGAATTGAGCTGGAGAATCCCTCATTTGAGGATAAAAATAGATTTTTATCGAAATGAACTAGTTTTGAACTAGAATTAAAAACAATTTATTTTTGAAATAAATAAATTGAATTTGAAAGTGATTTTAAAAATAATCAATATTCCCAATATTCTGAAGTGGAAGTGGAGTTGAATCGAAATTATCTTCGGAATATTTCGATGTTGGATTTCGTGACTATACAGACATTGTTTTGGGAATTTGAAAGATATATTTTATATCGTTATTTCCAATACGATATATGTTGGTTTCAGAATTTGATATTGAATATAAGCTGATATATTTTCTATTCAGAGCCTTGTATTTAATATCAAATGTGATTTGGGTTTATCGCGAATCGTGTTTTAGATGACATTGGTTCTTTAACCCAGTTAAAGGCAAGATGTTGATTTCTGAAAGAATTAAGACTAAGTGTAGTTTTAATGAATCTTTAAATTAGATTAAAATGTGAATTGATAATTTAAATTATCAAATCTGGAAAGTGATCGAGAGTGGAGTATCACCAGTTTTGCTCCAAAGCGATAGTTAAATCTTTAATTAGATTTGAACGTGAAATGGTAATCAATTTTACCGATAACACCGTGGTGTTAGATATGGAGTATCACCAGTTTTGCTCCATGGGATATATAGGTTGGGATTGGGAAATAAAATAAATAATTACTTCGGTGTGGTTCGTTAATCCCGACTAGTTAGAAATGATATCCAAAGGAGGATTGAAGAATAAATTTAGAAGAATTTATCTTTGATAAAATTAATGGGAACCTTTCCCTAAGAATGTGATTTTGTGAATAAAAGAATATTCTGAATTGGAATGAGGCGTTTGTTGTGTTTGTGTAACAATCGTTTATTATATACGTGGGTTATTCAGAAAGGCCGGGTTTATACCCATTCTGAATAACCGATTCGACGAGATGTCGAAGACGAAGACGGTGGTTGAAGACCGGAAGTCTTCACATCGTTTGGGTGATTACTGATGATCTTGATTGGGCTGTACACCCAGGATGAGGGAATCAGTTGGTGATCGTCCAGACGTACTTGGAGATGGATGGATATGCGAGGAAAGTGCCTCCGGTTTCGTTCAGACCCAGAACGAACTTGTAAATGGATTGTGTGTCTGACATTGGATTTTATTCTATGTTGATTGATCTCTATTAAATACACATCTGTTTGGCGGCGGAGAATTTATTCTCTTGCTTAACGCCCTTCTCTGAGACGTACGAGCTCAGAGGTTGTATATCGATGGACATCAGCCGCATGGAGTGAATTGCCAGTGTGGCACGCGTAAGTGGCAATTGATCAAGGCTTCTGTTGAAAAGCAAAGTCTTGTGGTTGATGATCAAAGCACGGCCTGTGTGGCATAGCATTGTGTATAACGTGAATTCGCGAGCCTCACACCTCGGTATGAGTCAAAAACGGGATACGGACCCAAGGAGTGCACGACGTTTCTTTCTAGCTATGGTGGTGTCAGTGACCTACCAGCCCTGACATTTATATACTTTTCACCTGTGTGGTTGTTGGATATGAGGCGCCTCGGATATAGGTCTGTAAGGACCGGGAAACGTGTGTTCAGGAATTGCCAATCCTCAAAAGTAAGAGAGGACCGTCCTTGGAGGAACCAGGGGATTGCTGTGTGCGGTCCCGAGGCATTTGCTAGAGTTTCTCGAACGCGGAGAGGAGCTTGCCCCTTGCCTCGACTCATGACGGAAATCCAATTTCCAATACGTGTATTGCGGTTTTAATTGTAGAACTAGTATGGCGACATGATATATGGTACCCATGCCGTCTATGATTGATATTTATGATTGAAATTGTTTTGACACTATACACTTATTATATTATCAAATGATTTGTTTTAAACGTACCAAGCATGTTTGGCTATTATAAGGGAAAACCCTATCCTCCGGCTTGCGTTGCATTGTGTGATGGGACCTGGGTCTTATAATAGCTTCATTTTTCTAAAGAGCATTGCGCTGTTTTGTTATATGCACTAGTATTCTTGGGAGGAAACCCGTTCCGTGTTATACGGCGTGGTCCCTTGAATTACTCTCTTTTAAAGTAAAGTTTTAAATAACTGTTTTAGTTCTCACACCAGTCACATGACTGACCTGGAGTTTATTGTTTTAACCTAAACTCTGGGTGCCGCTACTTTCTACACGGGCAGCTAGTAGTTTTGGTTTTGCAGATTTATATCCACAGGGTCCTGATTTACAGCTGGAACGATGCTCGGAAAGCCCTGTATCCGTGTATCACTTTCAGTTGTGTTTTGTATATTTTCCGCTGCGATGTATTTAAATGTAATCTCTGATATTTATCGAATGTAATTTATTCATTTATACTCTGTATATTCTTGTATCTGATGGAATTGTTGTAATAACAATGAAATGTTCTTCCGTCTGCGTCCTTTTGTGTGTTGTTCTCAAAATATTCGTGCTTTCCTTCACGGGGAAGTTACGGGTTCTTACACATATATATATATGACGTGTACGCATCATGTAGCGTACGTTGCGCATTTTTGGTTGTCAAGGATTGTTTTTTTAAATGGCCTTCCCCAATTGGATTTATGACAAATTAAAAGTAAGAAAAGATTTATTCATATATATTTATATAAATATTTATATATGGGTAATTAATGTAAACGGTAAAGGGAAAATGTATCTATTAAATACGTATTTACGTTTGAATTGATTGACAATAAATAATAAAAAGAAAAGATGAACATTAGAATATCACTTTTGTTATGTTGACATTAGAATAACATTTCGTTAAGAAATGTATATTTAGATTAAAAATGTTTATTCAGATTAATTTGACATTTCAGTTAAGAAATGTTCATTTAGCTAATGTTTTGTTTTAAATAAAAAAATTGTCCTTTTGGTTATGATATGTTAGGAAAGAACCAATGTGCCATTTATGAAAAAAAATGAACATTTAACATGCTGAGTCAATGTTGAGTCATTTCTGACTCATTGCTGAGTCAATAGGATAATTCTATCTTGACTGAACGGTTGTGGTCATTTCTAGGGTTAATCAAGCGACCTAAATTAATCCTAAAATTCTATATATACAACCTAGCTCTTAACCTAATTCACACAATTAAACTTGGAGCCGTCACGCTGCCGTAAGATAGCTTGGAATGGACGCCGCCTAAAGCTTAAAGACAAACAAAGCTAGAACAAATCTAATTCAAAACTAAGAATCAAAACAACGTCTACCCAAAGGAACGCATCTCAATTTCAGAACCTCAGATCTCAGAAAAACAAGACCGTCTTGCGTTGTAAGTATATGGGCTCTTTAGATGGGAATGCGATTAAGACATGATTTGATGTAAATTGTAATATGGAATTATATCAGTGTTGATGATGTTGTTTTATATTTGTTATTTGTGATAATTTGAATGTTGTGGTGATTGAATCTTTTATGTATTGTGAATCAAACAATCAACACCTTATGCGAATTGTTTGTATACAGTTAGATCTAATATATGCTTATGCAAGTTATAGGTTGCAAGTTAGATTTACACAAATATTTATATGATTCATGTAGGCTCTATGTATATATGTTTTAAACCAATTGTGCCTACATGACTAGAATAGATCTATATTCACATGTTCTTATGCAAGTGAGAACTTATAATCGGATCCATGTCAAGATCCGTTTAGGATTGATATGAAAGTTTATTGTTAGATCTATGTTTATACATATGTGTTGCAAGTTCACACCCTTAAGTGGTTGTCAAAGTTATACATATAGTTTTGTCTTACGCCAGTTTTATGTTTGAGGTTATGCCTAGACCTATGCATTAACATGTTATACCATGTTTTAGTGGATTCATATGACACCCATTAGGTTATACTATGTTATACCTTTATGTTAGGCTAAGACTATATGATTCATGTGACACCTATTTAACTAGGTCCAATATTTATATGCAAGTTTGTGGCATGTTATGCAATGTTATGATATTCATGTCGATTATTTTGCAAGTTTACACCTATGACATGTTTATGTTAATGAATTATTTTTATGCCAATTTTTGTGTACGCTAAATTAGGCTAAGTTTTTTTCCTAATATTATATGTCAAAATCATGCGGACGGAAAATCAGGCTAAGATTGTTAGCCTAATATTTAGACGGGGTAACGTTGGGTAAAATTGGTAATTCTAGGAAACTTGACATAAATTGGTTAAAAATCACATAAGTGATTTATGGCATAAAATGGTATTAATTATATACCTAAACTAATGAGATTGATTGGAAACAAATTTGGCAGTAACTTGAATTTGAATAATTTACATAATTAAAATGTAAATTAGAAAATACGAATATGCTTAACCCGAGGTTGTATTGAGTTGTGATGTAAACCTGCCCGGACCCGCCCGTCTGTCCAGTAATCACAACAATACCTATCCAATGTGAGAGGTTAAGGCATTGGGCCCAATAAAGACACGAGGTTAGACTGAGTTGTGGCGTAAGACTGCCCGGAACCGACCGGCATACAGGCAGCCACAACAATACCTGTCTAATGTGAGTGGTTGATGCTTTAATAAGACAATTAAAGCTAAGTTAGGATTGATAGGGTTAAGTTAATCTGAACACTTAACCAACTTAATATGTTAACTAGACTAGAAGGTGAGGTTAAGTAAAGTTAATATAATTAACTAATTTAACATATTAACTAGACTAGAGGGTGAGGTTAAGTAGATTCAGGACACTTAACCGTTATAACCTGATAATTAGATAAGTGGGTGAGGTTAAGTAAATTTAGAATACTTAACCATTATAACACATTAGCTAGATAAGTGGGCAAGGTTAAGTAAATACACTTAGCCAATTTAATATGTTAGCTGGACTAGAGGGTGGGGTTAAGTAAACTTAGAACACTTAACCATCATAGTGTGATAAATTGAACAGGGTTAAGTTGAAACATGAAGGGACAATACTTAACCATTAGAACATGTTAATTAAACAGATGTTAGGGATAAGTTAACTAAGGGAACACTTAACCGTTATAACATGTTAGTTAAAACAGATGGGCAAGATTAGGTTAAAAGGGACACTTAACCAATACAAGGTGAATGGGTAGGGTTAAGTAATAAGAAATACTTAACCAATATAACTTGGTTTGTGATAAGGTTAAGTCAACGTGAATTACTGATAACACTTAACCAGTTTAACATGACAAATGAATGGGTTAAGTTAACTTGTATCGACTAATGACACTTAACCAATCCAACTTGACGAGAAAGAGAACTAAGTAGTAAACCTTAGTTGAAAGGGGCTAAGTAGTAAACCTTAGTTAAGAAAACGACGATTCAGGAAACTAAGTGGTAAACCTTAATTAGGAAAACTAAGTAGTAATCCTTGGTATAACACGAGGAGGAGCGAACGTCCATCTGATCTTAAAGAAGGCTCCAACGAATTGGGTTACGAAGCCCGAGGCTTCGAGGGGACGTGAGGGTACTCTTGGTATCCCTCTGTGAGAATGCAGATGAACCGCCTGGGCTCACAGAGGTTAAGGTCTGTGTTAGAAGAACCAAGGGTATGCCTTGGTTGCAATATAAGGCAACCTAAAGACTAGGATGGACCAGCGTGATTCGGCGGGACAAATGGCCCTGTGATAGCGACCCATCGTCTACCTACCATCTTGA
The DNA here is from genome assembly GCA_030737875.1 of Allium sativum. Lineage (NCBI taxonomy): Eukaryota > Viridiplantae > Streptophyta > Magnoliopsida > Asparagales > Amaryllidaceae > Allium > Allium sativum. The sequence continues at coordinate 467,478,868 of CM060913.1, read as the reverse complement.
GTCAGTCGAGATACGCATGCGGAAAGGCAGAGAACTCCCAACAGACCATATACTTGTTATCTAGTTATGGGTGAGGCTGGCCAATAGGAAAGTGGGGCATAGGTGGCAGGAGTATAGTTCTCGTGCTTGATTTTCTTGGATTTCCTTTCATTAGTTGAGGGAGGGGTCAGGTGGGACCATAGCCACTGGAAAAACAGATCTTAGTATCTGCATTGGAAGATATCTAAAAGCTCCCGACCGAGTTCTGTGTTTCTAGAATAGCCCTGCCACGGGACTCGGGTCGCACATTTCAGGACATGTGCATCTAGACAGCGATAAACGATTTGCGACACATACGTGGGGAAAGTCTAGGAACATATACCACTCTAGGTAGTGTGTCCTAGACTAGGGGCATCGTTCGACCGGTAGCATAATCCCTATTTGGACCTAGGTGGCATAAATCTTGAATCCGAGAAGTATTAGATAAGTTGCATAAACCCTAGTTGAATCTAGGAAGCGCTCGATAAGAAAACCCTAGATTAGATCTAGGTAATAAATAATAGATGTACACCTAAAGGCAACCGCAATTACAGGGATTGGGATCACGTTATCATCTTTATACAGATTACTAGTTGGGATACTAGTTAGGTGGCGCAGAGATATAGAATGGAGTGTGATAGTATATTCGGTTTAAACTGTCTTGCTTTGGTTTATATTAGTCTGTTATTCTGGTACTGTCCCATTTTCCAGTTTACTCCTGTCATGAACTTTATCCTGTTCACATGCTAAAAGCCACTAGACTTACTCAGACTTTATGTCTTACTCTGTTTTTCTTTCGTCTTCTTTTCTTCCGTTCCCCCCTCCAGGTAGTCAGGGAGGGAATAGCTCTGCTTAGTATGGACTGTTACTCTTTCCAAGCTTAAAGACTCTTGGATATATCGCTTCAGACTCTCTTTTCTGCTGCTATGGCTGGCTTATGCTACATTGGGGAATATAAATGTTATTTTATGCTTCTTTATTTTGTAAGACAGATGATACTCTGGTATTGGAAAGCAATTGTTATACAAACTATTTTATCAATAAAGTAAAGTTTTATTTTCCGCTGTTTTAATTTTGTCTGTCTTGTAATTTATCTGCATCTTTTACCTTAAATGCTCCATAGAACTTAGTGCATTCCCTTTGTGAGTGACACTAACGGATGTGGGGTGTTACAGTCATTCTCTGAATAGGATGCACAATGGGCCTTGCATTCGGAACTAAGCCAATCCTGATGTCGATTTCTCTGCGTGGAGGTAAGCTATCAACTTCTTCAAACACATCCACATAATCTCTGACAACAGGAATATCCTCAATAGAAGCAAGAGTAACTTCTAGAGAAGACCAAAATTCTTTCCTAGCTGTGGCTGAGTCGTGGCATGGTGTAGCAATAATATCTCCGAATTTGGTTTTGATTTTAACTATTCTATCAGCGCATAGTAACTCAGCCTCATACTTTGTTAGCCAATCTAGTCTATGTATGATATCTATCCAGAAAAACTCACAATGATCAAGTCAAAAGGGAACTGGAAGTAAGAATAAGAAACAGGCACTCTATAATACCGATTGAGCATAAGTGAACCTCCTATTGGACTATGAGCTCTAATCGATTCTTTAAGTTTTCTTGGTTTGAGTTTTAACTTTTTAATCGTGTCACTAGAAATGAAACTTCTTGATGCACCGGTGTCAAATAATAAGGTAACAGGATATTCTTAATGTTAAGAGTACCTAATAAAAATCCGGGTTTACCTGCTCCTTGGGAAGAAGCTGGTGCAGCCGCTCCATCATAGACATGCGCCACCTCAGGTTTCTTTAGCAGTGGACAATTTTTGATCAGATGCCCTAGCTTGTGGCAATTAAAGCATTCCCTAGGGCCAAGAGAATTTTGTCCGCTATTCTGACTGGGTCCAGACTCATTCCTCCTTGGTCTCTTTAGGGCTCGGCATTCGTAGTGAAAACGCCCCATCTTCTGACAATTGAAGCATTTCACCTTGAATTTGTCTCTTTTCTTCCCTTGAGGCTTGGAGGTAGAAGAATTGCTCTCCTCTGGTTTCCTGTCAGCTTGCTTTCTTTTATTATTATTTTGATTCTTCTTACGCTCCTGCTGTGCATTTCTATCATTATCCTTATAGCGGCAAGCCATCTCGATCACTTCATTAAAGGGGAGCTTGATGTGAGTTGTGACTCTGTTCATATATTTCTTGGAGAGTCCATTGACGAAACTTTTGTTTTTCGGCACTGGTTCCTGAACTAACTGTGGAGCATAGCGTGAGAGTTCCTCGAACTTCCGCACATATACTGAAATAGTCATATCACCCTGCTGCAGATTGACAAATTGATCGTGGAGCCGCTCTACTTCCTGCGGAGGGATAAACTTATCGTTGAAGAGTTCTTTAAATCAGGCCTAAGACATGTCGGCCACATTATTGCCAATTTTGACTGTATCCCACCAATTTTTAGCTTCGTCTTTCAATAGCCATGTTGCCAAAAAGCGCTTGAGATGATCTTCCAATTCCAGGCCTTCAAATATTTTCTCACAGTTCTTTAGCCATGCATGTGCCTCAATCACTATCTCTCGCCCGGTAAAGGATACGCCCCCTAAATTTCTGAACTTCTTGGATATTTTATCCAAGTCAAACGGCTGTGGGTGTGGAGGTGGTGTTATAGCCTCGGGAGTGGGCTGCCTCTGAGCAGTAGGAGTCTCATCTCTTACTGGTCCTCTAGCCCCACCTCTGCACTCGGGCTCTAGCTCTCGCTCTAGTGCTCATTATCTAGTTAGTTCTGTACCATCAAGGAAAGAGTCTGTAACACCCCACGCCCGCTATGGTCACTCGCTAAGGGAATGCCATAGCATCGGTGGAGTATTTTAGTGAATATAGAACAGAAAAATTACAACAAGACAGATATAAGTAGTACTTGAAATTTAAAACATCATCTCATAACAGCGGAAATAAACATGTCTGGTTACATCATAAAACCACAATAAAAGTCAAGTACAATATCCATCAAAATAAAGAAGTACATAATCCCACTCTCTCATACAATAGCCAGGAAAAAAGAAAAGATAACTGGATAACTGGAGCTTTACATCTATCCAAGCTCCTAAAGACTGGAACAGCAATCTGATCAAGCTCCACTACTGCTAGGATCCACCGTAGGACCTGAGGGTTGGGAAAAAGAGATAAAAACAACGGGGTCAGACATAAGTCTGAGCGAGTCCTATAACTTTAACAATACAATCATTAAAGTAACCAGAGAAGATATAAACTTGACCCACGGTAATGTCTGGGGATGAATGGCTACACTAAGCAGCTTGATAGACTTAGGATAAACTAAGATAACCGTAAAGACGCATCTACCCACCCAAGGATAATTACTACACTGCACCACACCAGTCATTCCCACTCAAGGATTGATCCCACCCAAGGACTTAAAGAAAGATGTAACTAGTAGTTTCATGTACCCCTAGCTGACCACATAGGTGCCGTCTGCCCCTATCTCCACTAGGTGTACTTAGTAATTTTACCCAGTAGTTTCGTGTACCCCTACATAGGTGCCGTCTGCCCCTATCTTTACTAGGTGTACCCACTACTCCCCATCGATCGGCTCCCTACCGTAGATACCCGTGCTGGTCCCACAGTGGGGTGTATCACTCCCCTAAAGTGGCTACCTGATAATATCAACGGTGCACGGCTTTATATCTACACGATGCAACAACGGCTTATCTACCAGCCCGGGCCCACACACGCATATGAAACCCGTTGGACTCGCGTTGCCAGCGCTAACCTGTTTTGGCCTCTTATAATCAAGCCCAATATGCGTGTCCCGTCACTCGACATGGGTCGAGCCCACAAAGATACGTTTGGGATATTGGTTGAAATGGGCCCCCACAAGCTACCCACCTAAGCTTGTCACTTATCTAGTGTATCCCACTTAGCCCTTTAATCATGTTTAATTACATGTTTCACTTGGTTAAGTATTCTAATCGTATTTTCTATTGCCACCCAAGGCAACCCACTAGATTCCACATGCCACCCAAGGCAACCATTAAATTTCCACATGCCACCCAAGGCACCCACTTAACCCCTCATGTCCCACTACATGCTAATATGGTTAAGTGTTTCTTAATTAATTAAGACCGTGATCCCCCATAAAGACCTCCCACATTAGACTGGCTGTTATGACCGCCTGGTTAAGCCGGTAGGGTCCGGGCAGTCTTACGTCATAACAGAGTCTAACCTCGTGTCTTTACTTTAATCATGTATTTAATTTATGGCTAAGACCTCTCACATTGGGCTGACATTTGTAGCAACTGGTTAAGCCGGTTGGGTCCGGGCAGTTTTACACTACAAATGAGTCCAACCTCGTGTCTTAGTCGATTAATTACACCTAATTAATCACCCCCATATTAATTATCCCTAATTAATATCAAATTTTCCATAACATGGGTAGACCTAACTCAATAGGTAAATTCCCATGGGGGAAGACCTAACTCAATAGGTAAATTCCCACTTATGGTAATTTATTTTTATGGTATGCTTAATCATACCCAATCATATTTTTATTAACATATTTACCAACCCCATCGTTCCCCACGTAAATCGTTCTCATTTCATGACATAAATAAGGGGAAGATCATCACAAATATCATGGGTTTAGCATACAACTTTGTCATGGGTTAAGAGGATGTCAACTTGCATATATGAGCATATATTAACCCAACTACATATAACCCAAACTTGCATATTATCATACACATGATTTGCATAACATGTTGCATATGAGCTTGCATATTATCATACACATATTTTGCATAACATGTTGAACTTGCATATAAGCATTCTCATATCTTGCATAACATGTTAAACATGCATTCAAGCATACACATAACTTGCATAAGCATTCACATACTTGCATAAGCCTGCATAACTTGCAAATCATGTTAAACTTGCATTTAAGCATATACATAACTTGCATATAACTTGCATAACTCACTTATTAATTATGCATAAACATAGAGTAGCATATCATTATAAATGATTCAAACTCATTAATCCGCATTTAAGACCATAAGTCTCATTACACCCAATCTACTTACTTTAACAATTGATGTTAAAGTGATAGAAACTCACCAAAACCAAGATTAGCAAACTTATGAAGGGGAATTAGTTGCTAAATATGAAGATGGTGATGATTAGAGATTGATTAGAGAGTGATTAGCTTGCAACTTCCTTCATAAACAAGTGGAGACTCCTTCTAAGATTTAATTTGGCGGCATGAGGCCATCATTTCTATTTTTAGTATGGTTTAAGGTAGGTTTAGGGTGTATTTATAGATTAGGAGAGTGTTTTAGGCCCTTAGATTAACCCTAAATTAGATTAGGTCCGTTAGATTTAGGAAATCTCTAGAACCCAGCCCAGCCCTAGCCAGAAAACCAGATCTGGTGCACCCAAGCCCCCTGGTTCGAGACGCCGTGTCGACAGGCAAGTCGACTCCCCCTGTCGACAGGCAAGTCGACTCCCCCTGTCGACAGGCCTGTCGACAGCCCTGTCGACATGGTCAGGGCGGGAATTTTCCCGCCTGGCCCCGCTGGTTCTAATTTGAAATCTGAATTTTAAATTTCTAAATCTGTTTTTAACTTTGAATTTTCTGCAAACTTCTTTGGGCCATAACCGGGCCATACGGACTCCGATTCTCGAAAACTCGGACTCTATTTCGCGTATTTTTCCGAGACGAACGCAATAACGCAGCCCGTTACCCCCAATTCCCACGTCTGAGATTATTTATCCTGTAATTAGTGAATTTTAGTATTAACTAAAATTCGGGGTGTTACATTCTCCCCTCCTTAAAGGATTTCGTCCCCGAAATCTCTAAGCTAAGGAGAATGCATATCCTACCATCCAAACAGCCATCTACTCAATCCATCAAAACACGGGCATCCATTGTCCTTAAAACAATTTCTAATGATGTATGAGCATATGCAAAAGTGTGTGTATATGTTCCCTATCTAATGTATGAACATATGCAAACCATGATAGTGCCATGCATCCATTATGTATGCGAGAGAACCCTATCGACACATACAATATCTACATGAGTGCACAATCATTCACCAAAATGCATCATCCATATGATAACACAATCATTATACATCCATAAATATAGCTTCCTACACACAATTTTATGCAATATGCAATATGAAGTGATTGAGCCGATCTAGTGCCTAAAGTGTGTGTACATGCATCCACGAGCATCCACTAGCAACCACTTGCATCCACTTGCATCCATCAACCATAACATGTCTCAAACACATGTTTCAACCATAGGTTTACCCTATCTAAAGGTCAATCAGTACTAACGAGAGGATATACTAAAGATAAGATAAGTACTAGACAACGATAGAGGAGAAAGTAAAGACATACCCTCAAAAAGAAATGGGTACAATGAACGCATCTTCGCTTCCGTCTCCCAGGTTGCGTTGCTCTCATCTTCTCCCCATTGCACTTTGACTAGCTGAACCTCTCGATTCCTCAATTTCCTAGTCTCTGACCCAAGGATGCGAGTAGGAGCTCGTCGAATCGTCGCATCACGCTCTACCTCTACATCTCTAAGCAAGCTCGGCTCTACTCTGCCGTCTCATGAAAGCACTTCCTCAGATGTGATACATGGAATACATCATGAACACCACTAAGTCTGTCGGGCAACTCCACCCTATATGCCATCCGTCCAATCCTTTCCTTAATAGGAAACGGTCCAACAAACCTCGGTGCTAACTTCCCAACGGATCCAAAGCGAACAACATTTCTCAACGGAGATACTTTGACAAAAACCATGTCCCCAACCTCAAACTCAAGATCCGTCCTTCTCTTGTCCGCATAAGATTTTTGCCTATCCTGCGCTGCTTTCATCCTTCTTCGAATCAAGTCAATCTTCTCAGAAGTCTCCCTAACCATATCAGGCCCAAGCAAGATCTTATCCGTAGATTCCCACCAACATGTAGGTGATCGACAAGGCCTTCCATAGAGAGCTTCGAAAGGAGCCATACCAATACTGGACTGAAAGCTGTTATTATATGCGAACTCCACCAATGGAAGATGCTCTTCCCATGTACCTCCAAAATCTAGGATACAAAGCCTCAAAAGGTCTTCTAGAACACGATTCACCCTCTCAGTCTGGCCGTCTGTCTGAGGATGATATGCGGTGCTCAGACACAATTGAGTCCCCACTGCTTCTTGCAAACTTCTCCAGAACTCGCTAGTGAAGATAGGATTTCGATCACTCACTATGCTAGAGGGTACCCCATGCAATCGAACTATCTCTCGAAGATATACAGAAGCTAGCCATGGAGCGGTCCTCTTGCTCTTCACAGGTATGAAATGGGCGCTCTTAGTAAGTCTGTCTACCACCACCCAAATTCCTGTATTACCCTTCCTCGATCTGGGTAACCCGTCAATAAAATCCATCGAGACGCTATCCCACTTCCATTGCGGAACTTCCAATGGGTGAAGCAACCCACCAGGTTTCTTTTGCTCCGCCTTCACTTGTTGGCACACCAAGCATTGAGCGACATACTCGGCCACATCTTTCTTCATACCGGCCCAGAAGAAAACCCTCTTCATGTCTCGGTACATCTTGTCCCCACCGGGATGAATGGTCATCCTAGAACGGTGTGCATCATCAAGAATAGCCTTCCTCAAACCCTCGTCTTGCGGTACACAAAGTCTACCGTCTCTACGCAAGCACCCCCTATCGTCTAGGGTGTACCTACTCAAATGGCTGGATGACTCCCCCCTTATGAGTTTCTCCACCAACTCAACCAACTGTGGGTCGTCCCTCTGTGCTTCTCCAATCCGCCCCAAAAGAGTAGGTCTAACCTCCAAGGATGCTAGCAAACCGGGTACATAATCAATGGAAGGTCTGAAATCAAACATCGAGATAAATTCCAAGCTTCGTCGTTCCACGAACAATGGACTCAAGGACAACCTCTTCCTACTCAAGGCGTCCGCCACCACGTTACCCTTGCCAGGGGTATACGCTATCTCGAAATCATAGGATGCTAAGAACTCCATCCACCTTTGCTGTCTCAGATTCAAATCCTTCTGAGAAAACAAGTACTTCAATGATTTGTGGTCAGTGAACAACTCGAATCTCTCACCAAGAAGATAATGACGCCAAATCTTAAGCGCAAAAACAATAGTGGCCAGCTCTAGATCATGGGTAGGGTAATTTTTCTCATGTGCCCTCAACTGCCTTCCACCATAGGCTATTACCCTTCCCTCTTGCATTAAGACTGCGCCAAGTCCTGTCCCACAGGCATCGGTATAGACAACAAATGGCTTGCTCCCATCTGGCAACACTAAAACTGGAGCGGTGGTTAAAGCTCTCTTTAACCGTCGGAACGCATCATCACAATCTACGTCCCATGCGAAAACAAGATTCTTCTTCGTTAAGCGGGTTAATGGGGCTGATATCTTCGCGAAGTCTTTGATAAACTTCCTATAATAACCCGCCAACCCCAAGAAACTTCTTACTTCGGTAGCATTTTTCGGAACCTTCCAGTCCTGAATTGATACTACCTTCGCGGGATCCACAGCTATCCCTTCCTTGGAGACCACGTGCCCCAAGAACCGCACCTCTTTCCTCCAGAAGTGACATTTAGAGAATTTAGCCTTAAGGCTATGTGCCCGAAGAGTCCTCAATGCCTCCCCAAGATGTAGGGCATGCTCTTCTTCGCTCTTAGAAAATACTAAGATGTCATCCACAAAGACCACCACGAATTTATTAAGGAACTCCCTGAACACCCTACTCATCAAATCAACGAAGTATGCAGGGGCGTTCGTCAACCCAAATGGCATCACTAGCCACTCATAGAAACCATCAGGAGTCCTAAAGGCAGTCTTGTCTATGCTATCCTCAGCCACCCTCAACTGATGAAACCCCGTGGCTAAGTCCAACTGAGAAAATACTGAAGCGCCAACCAACTAATCGAAAAGATCATCAATCCTCGGCAATGGGTGTCTATTCTTCTTTGTGAGCTTGTTGAGTTCTCTATAGTCTACACAAAGTCTGAGGGACCCATCCGCCTTCGTAGCAAATACTACTGGAGCACCCCACTCCGATATACTTCGTCTTATGAACCCTTTCTCAAGCAACTCCCCTACTTGCTTATGGAGTTCCCTCCTCTCACGAGGAGCCATGTGGCGCACTGGTAAAGATACCGGTTTAGCATTATCCACCAGATATATTCGGAAGTCAATCTCCCGCTTCGGAGGTAAGCCCTTCACCTCCTCAAACACATCCGGATATTCCCGGACCACTCTAACAGATTGTAAACTCTCGACCGAAACGTCAAGTGATTCAAGATAACTTAGCATAACAGAGTCCCTGGGATTACAAGAAATCTCGAGAGTGTTACCCAAGCGGGTCATGAGCCTAACAACTCTCCTTTCGCAATCAAGAACGGCACCATTACTGGATAACCAGTCCATGCCCAAAATCAACCCATAGCCCGTGAAGCCCAACACAAAAGCATCACATGTAAACTCAACGCTAAGTATAGAAATCTTCAAACCCAAACATATCATGGACAAATAAGTGGAGCCCCCAATTGGGCTTGAAACAACCAAGGGATCATCTACCAGACTGGTGTCTAAGTGCAGTGACTCAACTAATGATGATGAGATAAACGAATGCGATGCGCCTGAATCAAACAATGTACGGACAGGATAATCAAATAGAAAGACCAGACTTTCAACGGAAATAGTTCTACCTCTCTCCTGAATCGGTGGAACCGCGAGAGCCTGTACTTGCCCCCTAGCCTGACTCGGTGCCATAAGAGCTTGCACCTGTGCTCCTGAGGTAGATCCCGTCCTTTGCCCCTTCTTAGGGCAATCCTTCACTAAATGCCCTGCTTCGCCACAGTGGAAGCAGCCAGTCTTCTTCTTCTTGCGACAATCCTTGCTTAGGTTGCCAGGTGTCCCACAATTGAAACACTTCTTCTTCTTGCGCTTGCCACCGTTGCCTTTCCCACCTTTGCTTTGCTGTTGTTGCTGAGGTCTCTTTTGATCTCCCTTCTTCTCGGGTGCCCTATTAGCATTGGGACCCTTCTCTTCTTCATACATGAGTGCCATGTCAACTAGCTTCTCAAAGGTGGCCCCCATAGGGATATGAGTCATAGCCAACCCATGCATCGGTTCATTCAAGCCTTTCACGAACCTCAAAGCCTTCTTATCTGGTGTATTCACCATGTCTAGGCCAAATCTTGCCAATTGATTAAACTTGTTGACATATTCCTTCACCGAGAGATTTCCTTGCTTAAGAGTCAAGAATCTTTCCATATACAAGTTTTCCTCCGCCCTTGAGAGAAACTTTGCCACAAATCTTTGCCTAAAATCCGCCCAAGAATCAACGGGGCGTTCTCCATTAGTGACCTCCCACCAGAATGAGGCCTCTCCCTTCATTAACCAAGCAGCCAACTTGACTTTCTTTCCTTCTTCCATCTCAAAGATATCTATCAATTCTTCCACCTCCTTAAGCCAATCTCTAGCCTCCACAAAAGTTTCAGATCCTTGAAAAGGTTTCCCTCCCATAGCTTTAAATTCCTTGCAAGTCTTAGCAAAAGTATCCGTGCGAGGAGGAGGGGGAGGAGGAAGATCGGGTGCTACGTTTGGTGGAGGAACATTTGCTGGACCCGCAGTGGTGGCCCTAGCCTCCATCAATCTCCTATACCATGCTGGTACCGTCACACCCTCCGGAAAGTTAAGATTCTCGGCCATGCTGAAACGAAAAAGGAAAGATTCAAAACGGAGAATTCGAAGGATATAGATATGGCTATTGGGGATTATGCCTTTCCTTCAAAAACCTTTCTCTTTAAAGACATGTTTTTGAAAATATCTCTTCCAAAAATGTTTTAGAAAAATAGTTTTCTAAAAATTTTATCTGTTCCGGTAACCTTTGCTCTGATACCACGTGTAACACCCCACGCCCGCTATGGTCACTCGCTAAGGGAATGCCATAGCATCGGTGGAGTATTTTAGTGAATATAGAACAGAAAAATTACAACAAGACAGATATAAGTAGTACTTGAAATTTAAAACATCATCTCATAACAGCGGAAATAAACATGTCTGGTTACATCATAAAACCACAATAAAAGTCAAGTACAATATCCATCAAAATAAAGAAGTACATAATCCCACTCTCTCATACAATAGCCAGGACAAAAGAAAAGATAACTGGATAACTGGAGCTTTACATCTATCCAAGCTCCTAAAGACTGGAACAGCAATCTGATCAAGCTCCACTACTGCTAGGATCCACCGTAGGACCTGAGGGTTGGGAAAAAGAGATAAAAACAACGGGGTCAGACATAAGTCTGAGCGAGTCCTATAACTTTAACAATACAATCATTAAAGTAACCAGAGAAGATATAAACTTGACCCACGGTAATGTCTGGGGATGAATGGCTACACTAAGCAGCTTGATAGACTTAGGATAAACTAAGATAACTGTAAAGACGCATCTACCCACCCAAGGATAATTACTACACTGCACCACACCAGTCATTCCCACTCAAGGATTGATCCCACCCAAGGACTTAAAGAAAGATGTAACTAGTAGTTTCATGTACCCCTAGCTGACCACATAGGTGCCGTCTGCCCCTATCTCCACTAGGTGTACTTAGTAATTTTACCCAGTAGTTTCGTGTACCCCTACATAGGTGCCGTCTGCCCCTATCTTTACTAGGTGTACCCACTACTCCCCATCGATCGGCTCCCTACCGTAGATACCCGTGCTGGTCCCACAGTGGGGTGTATCACTCCCCTAAAGTGGCTACCTGATAATATCAACGGTGCACGGCTTTATATCTACACGATGCAACAACGGCTTATCTACCAGCCCGGGCCCACACACGCATATGAAACCCGTTGGACTCGCGTTGCCACCGCTAACCCGTTTTGTCCTCTTATAATCAAGCCCAATATGCGTGTCCCGTCACTCGACATGGGTCGAGCCCACAAAGATACATTTGGGATATTGGTTGAAATGGGCCCCCACAAGCTACCCACCTAAGCTTGTCACTTATCTAGTGTATCCCACTTAACCCTTTAATCATGTTTAATTACATGTTTCACTTGGTTAAGTATTCTAATCGTATTTTCTATTGCCACCCAAGGCAACCCACTAGATTCCACATGCCACCCAAGGCAACCATTAAATTTCCACATGCCACCCAAGGCACCCACTTAACCCCTCATGTCCCACTACATGCTAATATGGTTAAGTGTTTCTTAATTAATTAAGACCGTGATCCCCCATAAAGACCTCCCACATTAGACTGGCTGTTATGACCGCCTGGTTAAGCCGGTAGGGTCCGGGCAGTCTTACGTCATAACAGAGTCTAACCTCGTGTCTTTACTTTAATCACGTATTTAATTTATGGCTAAGACCTCTCACATTGGGCTGACATTTGTAGCAACTGGTTAAGCCGGTTGGGTCCGGGCAGTTTTACACTACAAATGAGTCCAACCTCGTGTCTTAGTCGATTAATTACACCTAATTAATCACCCCATATTAATTATCCCTAATTAATATCAAATTTTCCATAACATGGGTAGACCTAACTCAATAGGTAAATTCCCATGGGGTAGACCTAACTCAATAGGTAAATTCCCACTTATGGTAATTTATTTTTATGGTATGCTTAATCATACCCAATCATATTTTTATTAACATATTTACCAACCCCATCGTTCCCCACGTAAATCGTTCTCATTTCATGACATAAATAAGGGGAAGATCATCACAAATATCATGGGTTTAGCATACAACTTTGTCATGGGTTAAGAGGATGTCAACTTGCATATATGAGCATATATTAACCCAACTACATATAACCCAAACTTGCATATTATCATACACATGATTTGCATAACATGTTGCATATGAGCTTGCATATTATCATACACATATCTTGCATAACATGTTGAACTTGCATATAAGCATTCTCATAACTTGCATAACATGTTAAACATGCATTCAAGCATACACATAACTTGCATAAGCATTCACATACTTGCATAAGCCTGCATAACTTGCAAATCATGTTAAACTTGCATTTAAGCATATACATAACTTGCATATAACTTGCATAACTCACTTATTAATTATGCATAAACATAGGAAAACATAGAGTAGCATATCATTATAAATGATTCAAACTCATTAATCCGCATTTAAGACCATAAGTCTCATTACACCCAATCTACTTACTTTAACAATTGATGTTAAAGTGATAGAAACTCACCAAAACCAAGATTAGCAAACTTATGAAGGGGAATTAGTTGCTAAATATGAAGATGGTGATGATTAGAGATTGATTAGAGAGTGATTAGCTTGCAACTTCCTTCATAAACAAGTGGAGACTCCTTCTAAGATTTAATTTGGCGGCATGAGGCCATCATTTCTATTTTTAGTATGGTTTAAGGTAGGTTTAGGGTGTATTTATAGATTAGGAGAGTGTTTTAGGCCCTTAGATTAACCCTAAATTAGATTAGGTCCGTTAGATTTAGGAAATCTCTAGAACCCAGCCCAGCCCTAGCCAGAAAACCAGATCTGGTGCACCCAAGCCCCCTGGTTCGAGACGCCGTATCGACAGGCAAGTCGACTCCCCCTGTCGACAGGCCTGTCGACAGCCCTGTCGACATGGTCAGGGCGGGAATTTTCCCGCCTGGCCCCGCTGGTTCTAATTTGAAATCTGAATTTTAAATTTCTAAATCTGTTTTTAACTTTGAATTTTCTGCAAACTTTTTTGGGCCATAACCGGGCCATACGGACTCCGATTCTCGAAAACTCGGACTCTATTTCGCGTATTTTTCCGAGACGAACGCAATAACGCAGCCCGTTGCCCCCAATTCCCACGTCTGAGATTATTTATCCTGTAATTAGTGAATTTTAGTATTAACTAAAATTCGGGGTATTACAGAGTCAGACTAACAGAAATGATAATTTTAAAGGAAAGGTTAATGCAGAGACATATGATAAGATGATAATGATGTAATGACTGATTAATATGTGCTACTCTGCTTTGCTCATTCTAGGACATTACTAATCCTATCTCTAATAAGCTACTCGTCTTAGAATACTGCTAATTCTATCTAGACGAATTATTCTAAAACTGTTATACTCCGAAGCTAAGGTTAACCTTTAGCTCTGATACCAACTGTGACAACCCCAAACTTCCGTAGTTCGAAAGCAAGGATAATCATTGGGGCATAACATTATTATAACAATAGCAGATCTCAGATAATAGCATAACACATAAATCATTGCAGTGGAAATAGAAAATGTCATCACATCATAACATCAAAGACATCAGAGTACGCAGTTATAGGATACACTTAGCAAATAGAAGTCTCAACAAAAAGAGAAATAAGTCTCAACTCCATCAAATACATCAAAGGTCAATAAAGTCTAAATGTCTCGAGTAGCAATAAAAAGATAAAAAGGAAAATGTTCTTTATCTTCTTCCTTAAGCAAGCTCCAATCCAGAATGTATCCATACCTAAAACTGCCACTTGGCTGCCCGTGTGAAAAGTGTGCACCCGAGTTTGCAAAGTGAAACAAACTACGAGTCAGTCATGGGACTGGTATGGGAAATCTTTCTTAACTAACAATATGGCTAATCACAGAACCACGCCGGTAACGTGGAACGGGTTTACTCCATTGGATTGCCAGTGCATAATTTAATAAATTTTTATTTAAAAACAACGCAATGCTTTTTAGAAAATGGAATCATTATAAGACTCAAGTCCCGTCACACAATGCAATGCAAACCAGAGGATAGAGTTTTACATTATAATGATCAAACATGCTTGATACGTAGAAAATAATATTTTAATATTATTATTAGTGTCTAATCAGTTTTAAAAATATTTCAAAGTAAATGTATCAATCCTAGACGGCATAGCTACCATATACTATATCGCCATATATAGGTTTACAATCAAAACCGTAAGGTCGTATTCGAAAATTAGGTTTCCATCATGAGTCAAGGCTAGGGACGATCTCCTACCGATTTGAGACACCTTAACAATGTCTCAGTATTCAGACGCTGGCGAACCCTTGGATCCTGCAGGGCCGGTCCATAAATACTTTAGTGGATTGGCAATTCCTGAACACATGCTTCCCGATCCTATTGGACCTATAAAATGGTCACTATCGACCGACAAATCTAAGGTGCCTCATTCCATCAACCACATAATTAAAATGTCCGGGCTTGTAAAACCGTGATACCACTTCTAGCTAGAAAGAAATGTGTGCACTCCCTGCGTTCCCCTGTCCCGTTTCTTACTCTTACCGGAGTGTGAGGCTAGCGAGGTAACGTTATACATAAAGCTATGCCAAAATAGGCTATGCTTTGATCATCATTGTAACAACCCGTATTTTTGAATAACATGTTATAACATAAATGGAGGAAAAATTAAACTGTAAAATCTGAATCAAGGGAAACGGGCTCTGCCATTGCATTCGTCTCGGAAAAATACACGAAATAGAGTCCAAGTTTTCGAAAATCGGAGTCCGTATGACCAAGATATTGCCTCGCAAAGTGTCACGGAAAATTCAAATTCAAAACAGATTCAAATTTCAGAGAAATCAGAAGTGGCGGGAAAAATCCCGCCAGACCCAGGGGGGTCGACCTGGGGGTCGACTGGGGAGTCGACCTCCCCCCCCCCAGGTCGACTGAGGAGTCGACCCCAGGGTCGACCTGGGGTGTCGACCTGCCTGGTCGGCCCAGACAACCTGGTGCACCCATTTTGGCTGTTTTGACCTGTTTTGGAAGCTTTTGACGGGATTTGATGGCTTGGATTGAATCTAGGGTTAATCCTATGGCTAATACTACCCTAATCTTCTATAAAAAAGACCCCTAAACCTAACCTAAATCATCATTATTCAATCCTACAACTAAACTATGTCAAATTGGTTCCTCTCATGGCCTCCACTCTCATGCTAAAATTCCTAAGTTTATTTCTATGAGAGATTGTTAGTTCATACATGTGTTTTCAAGCTTGTATGAGTGTCCTTAGCTTGCATTCAAGTCAAGTTGCAACATTTCTATTTCAAAGCAAGGGTTTTTATTAATTTGGCTCAAGGGTTTTTCAATTGGAGCTTGCATATTTGGGTCTTTTGGGTGATTGCATAAGGGCTTCGTCTCAATCTTTTAATAAATATTTATTTGTGTCTTCATAGCATTGTAAGCCCTTTTCTACTTTCTTTCTTTGAACTCTAAAGTTAAATGAATGATGCAAGTTTGGGGTTGACCATTATGATATGCAAGTTTGGTTGATCATTATATGCAGGTTTGGTTGATCATTATATGCAAGTTTGGTTGATCATTATATGCAAGTTTGGATGATCATTATGCAAGTTGGTTTAATCATTATGTATGACACATGTTGCTATGTTATGCAAGTTTGGGTTGATCATGTTATCATGTTATGCAAGTTAAACTTGATGTTGTGAGCATAAAGCTCCAAGCTTTATATTAAAGGTTGCATTTTGGCAGCATGAAAGTTATCATATCCCTTATGATAACTTGCATGTGAGTTTAAATGCGAACTCCTAGCAACTTCTACATGTCATTTATCACCATGTATCACTCATATGCTAAGTTTGGTTTTATGCATGCTTTGGAAGCCTAATGATGCAATATGCAAGTATATGAACATATGTACATCTCATATGCCACCATGATAAACTTGTGGCTTCAACACCTTTTTGTCATGATTATGCCAAGTTCCCTATTTTACCCTTTATGCGTTGTTGCGATTATGTAAATGATGGGGTTACGTTGGGGTTGGGTAACATTATGACATAAATATGGTTTTTATAACATGACGTGATATGTTAACTTGTAATTATGTTTTGGAAACATAATGGACATGACACTTAGAAAATACGAGTGTGGCCAACTCGAGGTTGGGTTGAGTTTGTAGCATAAATCTACCCGGACCCGCCCGGCTTAACTAGTGGCTACAAACAACAGGACCCAATGTGAGAAGTTGGTCATGTTGTGCTCGAACCCGAGGTTAGACCTAGTTGTGGTGTAAAGCTACCCGGACCCGCCCGGCTTAATTAGTAACCACAACAAAGTCTAATGTGAGAGGTTAAAGCGCATTAAGTTAATTACTACCTCCTGATTAGGGTTAAGTCATGGTCCACTTAATACTTAACCAATTTGGGCTTGATGGATTAATCGGGGTTAAGTCAGGAACCTTGGGTACTCTTAACCAATTTAATCCACGTTTGGATCGGGTTAACCACATTTAACCCGTTAAGAAACCCTAGTTGCGTGGTCCTTTTCAGCAGTAACCTTCTTGGTAGTATCATAAGACCCTAGGACTAGGCTAGGGTGGGGCACGATTACTGGGCTGATTGTAAGAGACCAAAAGAGATGGCTGAATGATGCACCAGTTGTTCAGGCGGACCATGGTCGTGCACATCAAGTCTGGAGTTGAACACGGGCATCGGTAGGTTTGGACTGTGCATCCTGGAATTGTGTCTGAGGGTTACACCGTAGGGCCTGATGCACCCTATGGGGTGGACCCTGCACAGTCAACTACATTACATGACTAAGCCGTATGACACCGACACTTGATGAGTTAGGCTTATAGGGAGCCGATCGACTAGACCGTGTACATGGACCTTGATTTAGGTCACCTCATGATGTTGGGCCAAGCTTGGGCCAAGGGATCAATTCTTGTTTTTACTTGACATGTTGGAATGCTAGTACACATGTGGTGCAAAACTTAACCTTGATTATGCGATGACATCTTTATCTATCTTGTTAGTTAATCATCATGCCAGTATGATTATGTTCATCTCAGCTTCTCATGCCAGTTAACTTTACTAGTTCATAGGCAAATAGTAGTAGGGCTTACCAGTCTTTTTGACTGACCTGTTTTCTTTCGCCTCTTGTCTTCCGTCCCCCCCCCAGGTCCTCAGGTGGGAACATTGGAGCTTAGCTTGGATCTTTATAGCTTGCTTACTGGATTTGCTCATGTACGCTTTTGGACATTGAGCTAGCTATGGTTTATCACTTCACTTTGGCGATAGTACTTTATGTATTTCAGTTTTCCAGTTTATGCTTTTGTCTAGACTTTGTTTGTTGGAAAATAATGATCAAGTACTTTGTTGTAATATGTCTATGGTTTTGAAATGCTAGTTTAATCCGCTGCTTTATTTACTCTGTTTTACTTATATGTTCTGTCTTGTGATATCTGCATGCATGTTTACCTCGTTTAACGCCCCTCCAAAGCTAGTGTCCTTGCAAGAGTGGCCCTGGCGGAGGTGGGGTGTTACATTTGGTATCAGAGCATAAGGTTTACAAGATTTGAGCAAAAGTGTTTTTGAAACTTACCTTTTGAAAAACTGTTTTCAAAACCAATTAAGTATTTTCCAAGAAAAGTCTAGTTATTTTAAAAGGCTATTCCTCAAAAGCCATAACACTATCCTTCGTTTCTTCGTTCTGAATCTATCTTTTTCCTTTTTCAGTATGGCCGATCTTAACCTTCCCGAGGGAGTGACCATTCCCGGATGGTTCCGGAGGTACTTGGAAGCTAGGGCCAACGATGTGGGCCCAGCGAATACCCCCAATATAACTGAGGTTCCTCCTCCTCCTCCTCAGAACCCGCAAGCAGATTTCGCTAAGATTTGCAAGGACTTTAAGGCGATGGGTGGCAAGAACTTTATTGGGACGGAGACCTTTGTGGAGGCAAGAAATTGGTTGAAAGACACTGAAGATCTCTTCGCCATCTTTGATGTGCAAGATCATAGAAGGGTTTTATTGGCAGCATGGTTATTAAAAGAAGAAGCTTCTTATTGGTGGGAGGTCACCAATGCTACGAGGCCTATAGAGACTTGGGCCGACTTTAGGACAAGATTTGGGCTTAAGTTTCTATCATCAGCTGAGGCGAATTTGCAATTGGAGAAATTTATATCTTTGAAGCAAGGGGACATGACAGTGAGGGAGTACGTGAATGAGTTTAACAAGCTCGCCCAATTTGGTTTGGACATGATTAATACTCCCCAGAAGAAGGCTTTGCGCTTTGCACGAGGGTTGAACGAGCCATTACAGGGTTTAGCCCTATCTCATATACCTATGGGGGCCACTTTTGAAGGACTAGTAGACATGGCATTGCTTCAAGGAGACGATAAGAACGACAAGAAGGAAGTCAAGGCTAATGAGACTCAAGCCAAGAAGACAGACTCCAAGTGGGGAGGAAATCAGAGCAATCAGAATAACAAGAACAACAAGAACAATAAGGGCAACAAGGCCAAGGAAAAGGACCCAAGAAAATGCAACTACTGTGGGATTGTTGGGCACATAGCTAAAGACTGTAGAAAGAAGAAGAGAAAGTTGGGCGAATGCTTCCATTGTGGAGAGACCGGACATTTTAGCAAGGATTTCCCCAAGAAGCAAGGGCAGAATCAGCGTGCAGGACCTTCTGGAGGGCAAGTGCATGCTCTCAACGCTGCTCCAGTTCAGGATAGAGGTAGTATTTCTGTAGAAAGTCTTGTTTATATTTCTGATTTTCCTGTTCGCACCTTATTTGATTCTGGCGCATCGCATAGTTTTATCTCTTCTGACATTGTTGAAAGTTTGCACCTAAGTACTAGCCTAGTAGAGGATCCCGTTTGTGTTTCAAATCCAATTGGGGGCTCCGCTCATCTATCTATGATTTCTGTGGATTTGAAGATTTCTATCTTGACAGTAGAATTCACGTGTAATGCTTATGTTCTCGGGTTCACGGGATATGGGTTGATCTTGGGCATGGATTGGTTGTCCAGTTATGGAGCCATCCTCGATTGTGAACATAGGGTGGTGAGGCTCATGACTCGCCTCGGTAATCCCCTAGAAATTTCTTGTAACCCTAGAGGTCCCATCATGTTATGTTATCTTGAATCTCTTGACTCGTCCATCGATGATCTGCAATCTGTAAGGGTGGTCCGAGACTATCCTGATGTCTTTGAAGAAGTTAAGGGGTTACCCCCTAAACGAGAGATAGATTTCCGCATTTATCTAGTCGATAATGCCAAGCCAGTATCATTGCCCGTTAGGCATATGGCTCCACGAGAAAGAAGAGAGCTCAGTAAACAAATCAAGGAGCTGCTTGAGAAGGGTTTTATTAGACGAAGCATTTCTGAATGGGGTGCTCCGGTGGTATTCACTACTAAGGCGGATGGTTCGCTTCGTCTATGTGTTGATTATCGAGAGTTGAACAAGCTGACAAAGAAGAATAGGCACCCGTTACCGAGGATTGATGATTTCTTTGACCAGCTTGTAGGTGCTTCTGTTTTCTCTCAGCTCGATCTAGCCATCGGATTCCATCAGCTTAGAGTAGCTGAGGATAACATTGATAAAAATGTGTTTAGGACTCCAGATGGATTCTTTGAATGGCTTGTCATGCCATTCGGATTGACAAATACACCCGCCTACTTCGTAGATTTCATGACTAGGGTGTTCAGGGAGTTCCTCAACAAGTTTGTTGTTGTCTTTGTGGATGATATTCTGATCTTCTCAAAGGATGAGGAAGAGCATGCTAGGCATCTCAAGGAAGTGATGGATACGCTTAGAGTGCATCAGTTGAAAGCCAAGTTCTCCAAATGTCATTTTTGGAGAAAGGAAGTTCGGTTTCTTGGACATATAGTTTCTAAGCAAGGCATAGCGGTGGATCCCGCGAAAGTGGTTGTGGTTCAAGATTGGAAGACTCCTAGGAATGCGACCGAAGTAAGAAGCTTTCTCGGTCTGGCGGGCTACTATAGTAAGTTCATCAGGGACTTCGCTAAGATTTCGGCCCCTCTTACTAAGTTGACGAAGAAGAACTTAGTCTTTACATGGGACTTGGAGTGTGAGCTTGCTTTTCAAAGGCTCAAGAGAGCCCTTACCTCAGCTCCAGTTTTGGCATTACCCGATAGTGGTAAGATGTTTACCGTGTACACCGATGCATGTGGCACGGGGTTAGGAGCTGTTCTGATGCAAGAGGGAAGAGTGATATGTTATGGGGGTAGGCAACTTAAAGTTCATGAGAAGAACTATCCCACTCATGATTTGGAGTTAGCGGCGATCGTCTTTGCACTCAAATCCTGGCGCCACTATCTCCTAGGCGAAAGGTTTGAGTTGTATACTGATCACAAGTCACTCAAGTACCTCTTCTCGCAGAAAGATCTGAACCTAAGGCAGCAAAGGTGGATGGAATTCTTGGCATCTTATGACTTTGAGATAGCTTATACCCCTGGCAAGGGTAATGTTGTGGCGGATGCACTAAGCAGAAGGAGATTGACTTTGAGCCCCTTGTTCATTGAGATGAAGAACTTAGAATTCTTGGCAACCTTTGATTTCACGACGACTGTTGAGTCGATGACGGGTTCATTAGCATCCCTTGAGCTTAGACCCACACTTCTTGATCAAGTTGGGGCTTCGCAGAGGGAAATCCACAGATAGTCGAGGTTATGGACAAGTTAATTTGTGGTGAGACGTCTAGTCACCTGGCCAGATATACTATTGATGATAAAGGATGGCTAAGGCGTGATGGGAGATTATGTGTTCCTCGAGTGGGAGATTTAGTCCATAGAGTTCTTGAAGAAGCGCATCACTCGAAGATGACCACACATCCTGGAGGGGACAAGATGTATAGGGATATGAAGCGTATTTTCTTTTGGGATGGAATGAAGAAAGACGTGGCAGAGTATGTTTCAAGGTGCATGGTGTGCCAACAAGTGAATGCCGAGTCGAAGAAACCAGGTGGGCTATTACATCCATTGGAGGTCCCGCAATGGAAGTGGGAGAGTATTTCTATGGATTTTGTGGATGGATTGCCTAGGTCAAGGAGAGGGAACACAAGCATATGGGTCATAGTTGACAGACTTACGAAGAGTGCTCACTTCATCCCAGTAAAGAGCAAGAGGACCGCATCATGGCTAGCATCTATTTATCTTCGAGAGAGAGTGCGGTTGCATGGAGTTCCTTCTAGCATAGTTAGCGATCATGACCCAATTTTCACTAGCCCATTCTGGAACAATTTCCAAGAATCGATGGGTACGCGATTGAATCTGAGTACAGCCTATCACCCCCAGACGGATGGCCAAACCGAAAGGGTGAATAGAGTGCTAGAAGATCTCTTGAGGCTTTGTGTTCTCGACTTCGGTGGTACTTGGGAAGACCACCTTCCCCTTGTAGAGTTTGCGTATAATAATAGCTATCAAGCCAGCATAGGGATGGCACAATTTGAAGCTTTATATGGGAGGCCGTGTAGGTCACCATCTTGTTGGTGGGAGACAACAGATAGACTTATACTTGGGCCCGATATGATACGGGACACATCTGAGAAAGTTGAATTAGTGAGAAGAAGGATGAAAGCGGCCCAAGATAGACAGAAATCCTATGCTGACAAGCGAAGGGCAGATTTGGAATTCGAAGTGGGAGACATGGTTTTCGTGAAGGTCTCGCCTTTGCGCAATGTGGTACGATTTGGAGCAGTTGGGAAGGTGGCACCAAGGTTCGTGGGACCCTTCCCTATCATAGAGAGAATTGGAAAGATGGCCTATAAGGTGGAATTGCCCGGAAAGCTAGCCGGAGTGCATAATGTTTTTCATGTCTCGCATCTCCGAAAGTGCCTTCATGAGTCTGCCAAAGTGGTTGAACCAAGCATTCTTGAAGACATTGAGGTAGAGAAAGAGGCAACCTTGAGAAGAGCTCTGATTCGTATCTTGGGAACAGAGATCAAGAAACTAAGGAATCGAGAAGTCAAATTGGTGAAAGTTCAGTGGGGTGAAGCCGACGAAGATGCAACTTGGGAAACCGAGGAGAAGATGCGTGGGCTTTATCCATTTCTTTTTTAGGGTACATTCTCGATCTCTTTTCCTAATTAATACATCTCTCTTTTGCTATCCATGTTTATCTTGTTTATCTAGTTATCTCGTTAATCATGTTATGAGGACCTTAGGTAGAAACCCTTTGGATGAAACATGTATTTGAAACATGTTATGCTTGATGGTTGCAAGTGGTTGCAAGTGTTTGCACGTGGATACTCGTGGATGCATGATACACATTAGGCACTAAGATCGGCTCACACACTTTCATGTTGCATATGCATGAGTGCTTATACTTATTCATGGATGAAACTTGTTATGCTATCACATGGATGTTGCATATGGATGGATGTTATGTGCACTCATGTAGAGATTATAAATTATGTTAGGAATTTGCATACATATGGACTCATTTCACTAACATACTTTGCATTAAGGAGGTTTACTGTATCAGTAACCGCCTGATTTTCGCATTAGATAAGTACATATACACACACCTTTGCATATGATCATACAGCATTTAGAATCCTCTAAGGACAATGACTGCACGTGGATGATGTTTTGAG
This sequence comes from Allium sativum, assembly GCA_030737875.1. Taxonomy (NCBI): domain Eukaryota; kingdom Viridiplantae; phylum Streptophyta; class Magnoliopsida; order Asparagales; family Amaryllidaceae; genus Allium; species Allium sativum. The sequence continues at coordinate 467,455,418 of CM060913.1, read as the reverse complement.
TAGATGGATGATGGATGGTAGGATACGTTCTTCCTAACTTGGAGATTTCGGGGACGAAATCCTTTAAGGGGGGGAGAATGTAACAACCCGTATTTTTGAATAACATGTTATAACATAAATGTAGGCAGAATTAAACTGTAAAATCTGAATCAAGGGAAACGGGCTGTGCCATTGCGTTCGTCTCGGAAAAATACGCGAAATAGAGTCCGAGTTTTCGAAAATCGGAGTCCGTATGACCAAGATATGGCCTCGCGAAGTCTCACGGAAAATTCAAATTCAAAACAGATTCAAATTTCAGAGAAATCAGAAGTGGCGGGAAAAATCCCGCCAGACCAGGGGGGTCGACCTGGGGGTCGACTGGGGAGTCGACCTCCTCCCCCCCCCCCGGTCGACTGGAGAGTCGACCCCAGGGTCGACCTGGGTGTTGACCTGCCTGGTCGGCCCAGACAACCTGGTGCACCCATTTTGGCTGTTTTGACCTGTTTTGGAAGCTTGTGACGGGATTTGATGGCTTGGATTGAATCTAGGGTTAATCCTATGGCTAATACTACCCTAATCTTCTATAAAAAGACCCCTAAACCTAACCTAAATCATCATTATTCAATCCTACAACTAAACTATGTCAAATTGGTTCCTCTCATGGCCTCCACTCTCATGCTAAAATTCCTAAGTTTACTTCTATGAGAGATTGTGAGTTCATACAAGTGTTTTCAAGCTTGTATGCGTGTTCTTAGCTTGCATTCAAGTCAAGTTACAACATTTCTATTTCAAAGCAAGGGTTTTTATTAATTTGGCTCAAGGGTTTTTCAATTGGAGCTTGCATATTTGGGTCTTTTGGGTGATTGCATAAGGGCTTCGTCTCAATCTTTTAATAAATATTTATTTGTGTCTTCATAGCATTGTAAGCCCTTTTCTACTTTCTTTCTTTGAACTCTAAAGTTAAATGAATGATGCAAGTTTGGGGTTGACCATTATGATATGCAAGTTTGGTTGATCATTATATGCAAGTTTGGTTGATCATTATATGCAAGTTTGGTTGATCATTATATGCAAGTTTGGATGATCATTATGCATGTTGGTTTAATCATTATGTATGACACATGTTGCTATGTTATGCAAGTTTGGGTTGATCATGTTATCATGTTATGCAAGTTATACTTGATGTTGTGAGCATAAAGCTCCAAGCTTTATATTAAAGGTTGCATTTTGGCAACATGATAGTTATCATATCCCTTATGATAACTTGCATGCGAGTCTAAATGCGAACTCCTAGCAACTTCTACATGTCATTTATCACCATGTATCACTCATATGCTAAGTTTGGTTTTATGCATGCTTTGGAAGCCTAATGATGCAATATGCAAGTATATGAACATATGTACATCTCATATGCCACCATGATAAAGTTGTGGCTTCAACACCTTTTTGTCATGATTATGCCAAGTTCCCTATTTTACCCTTTATGCGTTGTTGCGATTATGTAAACGATGGGGTTACGTTGGGGTTGGGTAACATTATGACATAAACATGGATTTTATAACATGACGTGATATGTTAACTTGTAATTATGTTTTGGAAACATAATGGACATGACACTTAGAAAATATGAGTGTGGCCAACTCGAGGTTGGGTTGAGTTTGTAGCATAAATCTACCCGGACCCGCCCGGCTTAACTAGTGGCTACAAACAATAGGACCCAATGTGAGAAGTTGGTCATGTTGTGCTCGAACCCGAGGTTAGACCTAGTTGTGGTGTAAAGCTACCCGGACCCGCCCGGCTTAACTAGTAACCACAACAAAGTCTAATGTGAGAGGTTAAAGCGCATTAAGTTAATTACTGCCTCCTGATTAGGGTTAAGTCATGGTCCACTTAATACTTAACCAATTTGGGCTTGATGGATTAATCGGGGTTAAGTCAGAAACCTTGGGTACTCTTAACTAATTTAATCCACGTTTGGATCGGGTTAACCACATTTAACCCGTTAAGAAACCCTAGTTGCGTGGTCCTTTTCAGCAGTAACCTTCTTGGTAGTATCATAAGACCCTAGGACTAGGCTAGGGTGGGGCACGATTACTGGGCTGATTGTAAGAGACCAAAAGAGACGGCTGAATGATGCACCAGTTGTTCAGGCGGACCATGGTCGTGCACATCAAGTCCGGAGTTGAACACGGGCATCGGTAGGTTTGGACTGTGCATCCTGGAATTGTGTCTGAGGGTTACACCGTAGGGCCTGATACACCCTATGGGGTGGACCCTGCACAGTCAACTACATTACATGACTAAGCCGTATGACACCGACACTTGACGAGTTAGGCTTATAGGGAGCCGATCGACTAGACCGTGTACATGGACCTTGATTTAGGTCACCTCATGATGTTGGGCCAAGCTTGGGCCAAGGGATCAATTCTTGTTTTTACTTGACATGTTGGAATGCTAGTACACCCGTGGTGCAAAACTTAACCTTGATTATGTGATGACATCTTTATCTATCTTGTTAGTTAATCATCATGCCAGTATGATTATGTTCATCTCAGCTTCTCATGCCAGTTAACTTTACTAGTTCATAGACAGATAGTAGTAGGGCTTACCAGTCTTTTTGACTGACTTGTTTTCTTTCGCCTCTTGTCTTCCGTTTCCCCCCCCCCCCCCAAGTCCTCAGGGTGGGAACATTGGAGCTTAGCTTGGATCTTTATAGCTTGCTTACTGGATTTGCTCATGTACGCTTTTGGACATTGAGCTAGCTATGGTTTATCACTTCACTTTGGGGATAGTACTTTATGTATTTCAGTTTTTCAGTTTATGCTTTTGTCTAGACTTTGTTTGTTGGAAAATAATGATCAAGTACTTTGTTATAATATGACTATGGTTTTGAAATGCTAGTTTAATCCGCCGCTTTATTTACTCTGTTTTACTTATATGTTCTGTCTTGTGATATCTGCATGCATGTTTACCTCGTTTAACGCCCCTCCAAAGCTAGTGTCCTTGCAAGAGTGGCCCTGGCGGAGGTGGGGTGTTACAATCATCCACAAGGCTCTGCTTTTCAATAAAAGCCTCGATCAATTACACCTTGGCATGTCACATTGACAATTCACGTCGTGCGATCGATAACTACTAATATATAACCCCTGAACTCATGCGTCTTAGAGAAGGGTGTTAAGCAAGAGAATAAATCCTTCGCCACCAATAGATATATATTAAATAGAAATTGATTTACATGGAATAAAATCCAATGTTGGACACACATCCATTTACAAGTCCATTCTGGGTCTGAACGAAACTGGAGACACCTTATTCCTCGTCCTGTATGTCCAATATGGAAGAGAGGTGCTCGCTTATCCAAAGAATCAACAAGTACGTTTGGACAACTACCACTTTAACCCTTTACTGGGAGCTAACCAATGTTGGGCATCAATAGTTATCCTTTCTATGTGAAGATCGCCGGTCTTCAATCACCGTCTTCAGTATCTTCAATTTAAATCGTCGTATAATCATTTGAAATGAGATTGAACTCGGTCTTTTCAAATGATTCTAGTATATATATAGTTTAAAAACATTTCATATCGTTAATAGTATTTAATGACGATTTATCTCTATTTTTATTTATATAATAATAGCTAAATCAATTTAACGACACTTCGGGTCAATAGGCGGCACTGGCGCTGTTTTTATCAAAATTTGATTTACACTTATCTCGAAATCTAACTGTTGGATTTTAATAAAGTTTATATCATTGGAAATATCTTCCTAAAGCGGTCCTAATGGTTCTAGTTTTGGGAAAATCCGGCATTCGGATCTTTCGGTATAATTGTTTAAAGTTACTATTCCGAAACGCGAACTACGGCATGCAATTCGTTTGATTTTAATTTATTTTTATATATGTAATTATATATAAATGTTGTTGTATATGACGTAGTTGTATACACAATTATATGATTTTTGTTTGATGATAACAACCAAATAAATATTATTTTTAATGTGTTTGTTATTGTACTGATTTTCTACATCATAGACATGAATATAATATTTATATTTGAATAGAATACGACTATTCAAAAATTCAAATATTCACATAGTATTTTATTTAAATATTAATATTTTATTTCAATATCAAATAGTACATTTTTTTTACTCCACTTTTTGAGTACATCACTAATATACATTTCAATTCATATCCATTTTCATATACACTACAACATTCTACATTCATTGTACATTTTCTTTTTTATTCAGACTCTCGATAGTACATACACTCATTTATTGTCTCTGCTCTTCCAGCTTCTGTCTTCACAGCATTTTCACAGTCAGCCCAGTCATCTATACCTGTCATATACAGAAACACACACACAGTATATGGAACAGAAATAATATTCAAAATTCAATTGAATATAAATTTTATTTGCCTCAGTTTTCTGGTGTATTTCTCATCATTTTTCATGACTCAATCTGATTTGTATTCATCTAATCCCACTGATCAACTTTAACACACTACACCGGTTCGTTGATCAGAACTAGTTGATTCTGAACAACCACAACACAATGCAGCGGTCTACTGATATATAATATAAAAATTACACATGCACAATATATGTATACACACACTTCTTTGTATATATACACATATGTACAAGTGATCATGGTGAAGACAAGTTACAATCATGGTCGGACACAATGGTGAACTTTTTCAAAAAAAAAACATGAATCATGTTACAAGACAGACTACAAGTGCCAAGTGAAGTATTCATGGCAAAATACTCAAGTGACATATGTTTAAGGGGAAACTGGAAATCTCATGGGACACAACAAACATGCATACAAAGCAGAGCACAAATGACATGCATCAAAGTGATAAGCCAATTTCAAGTTCATATGTTATGCATGTATATGGCCAGTGAACAAACAACATAACTAAAGCATGGTGGCAGTTCAAAGATGATCAAAATAGCAAGCAAATGGTGGCACAGCCAAGTCAAATGGACTTGCCCAAATACGAGCCAAAATGTACGGCATGCACACACAACTCAAGGAAACAAATTCATGTAAGAAAGGTACTCAGACAACTCAGGGGACAAAGAATTGTGATGATACTCTGAAGTGCTCAAGAAAACAAATATGACAGGGTGACAATAACAAGTGTGTACAAGTCTTGATATGTACACAGCATCTACAAACAATATTTCATGGGTGAATAAGAAACCATTTCCCAAACCCACTAGTGTCATCTCAATGATCATTCAAGACAGCTTATATTTCATGAGACTCAAACTATTGGTGAAACAACACAAGTGCAAAATAAATGTACCAAATATATGTGCTAAAAGGATCATGCCCATTCAGGTGTGATGAACAAATCCAGTAAGTATCTCAAGGAACACTAAAGTATAAAAAGAAATGTATTGGCAAATTCTAATTGCATTCCAAAATTTCAAGTGAGCAATCTCAGTTCATTTTTGGCAAGATTTGTAATTGATTGCCAAAATCACAGTGTGCTAAGGACAAGTAAAATTACATATATATGGTTGTGTGTCAAATTGGATATTTGGCAAGTCTCTACATTATTTCTAGTTTGTGTCAAGAAAACATTTTTATGCATTTCTAGTGAAATCACCAAATGCAAGTGCAAGAAATTTAGTCTCAACAAATTCAGTGAACATAAAAATGGCAAGAGTTATTTTCCAGAAATTAACAAAGCAGACTTGGCAAGTACCAAGTAAGTAACCAACCAATCAAGCACGCAGATAAATGTATTCACAAATTCGAAGAGATAAGGAATCATCCAATTCAATACTATTCAAGGGAGGCAAATTATTTTTGACAAACAACTTTCCAGATTTTCAGAAGTCATTGAAATACTTTTGGCAAGATTTTTTTTAATTGATTCTAGAATTTCAGTATTTCATCTTTGGCAAGGTTTTTCCTTTCAATTTAAATCTTCCCAGGGTTGAAAGAGTTTAAATTCGGTGATTCAGTTAAAACCAGAATTATATCAAGTGTGGATTCATTCATGGGACAAGTACATGTCCATATTCATCAATTAGTAAATCACACAGTTGCATTTCATGTTTTTGGAAAGAGTTTGAATTCCTGATTTACAACATGGAATCAATGTTTGGCAACTGTGTTTCAAGACACAAAATCACGCAAGAGAAATTTAAGGCAACAAATTTCAATTTCAGCCAAGAAACAAAAGGGCAAAATCATTGCAAAATCAGATTAAGCCATTCATTGAAATCAAAGAAATTAAAGGATTCTATAATCCTATTTTAACACCCTATCATCTTAGGCAATACAGATTGAAACCACAAGCAACTCAAGGAAAAATTTGAAATCAAAAATTACTCATAATTTCGATCGAGAGAGAGAGAGAGAGAGAGAGAACAATCCCAAATCAAAGAATCACATAGCAACAAAGATTCGAGCACTAGAGAACCATATTTCCACAACCAAGCATCGCGATTTGTGGATTTGAAGAAAACCCTAGTTTTGGATTTCGTAGCCGCCATTCTTTTTTCCCAGAGACAAAGATATCGGGTTTAATAATGAAGGTAATTGGTCATCCTTGCTTGACTTGAATTTCTAAAGGGGATAACCCTTTTAATTTAACTCATAAGGTTTTTTGATTTTTTTGTATTGTTTTTGTAATTTGAATTGAAATCGTCCAATCAGTTTCTAGGTCTGTAAAATCTAGGAAACCAGTTAGGGTGTTAACTGGCAATTGCTAGTCTGTAAAATCTAGGTGGTTTCCTAGTTTCGTCTGTAAAACTAGGCAGTTTACTAGAGTCTATAAAACTAGGGGAAATCTGATCAAGGGGATTAGATCAGTCCAGGGTTTTGAGCGTAGGGTTAGTACAAGAGCAGGGAGTGCGAGTTTACAGGGTCTATAAGCGGGATTCGTTATTAATACCTGGTAGAAACCTTAGTGAATGCAACTGTAGGCAGAGTCTGCCGAAGCTGGGTATATCTGTGTGTTATTTATTTACTGCATTTATTTCCCTGCTGATTATTTGTGCTGCGATTTATTTTAATAACACTTCAAAACTGAAATAAACCCTATTCATCCCCCTCTAGGGTTAATCTAGATCCAACATTTGGTATCAGAGCAGGTAATTTATTTAACTCTAGAGTCATGGGTCATCCTAGTTGTCAGCTTAGTGAGAGTCAGTCCAGTAATATTCCAACAATTTTCAATGGAACAGTTTTTTTAAATTGGAAAATAAAGATGAAAATTTATATAAAATATGTTCATATTAAATATTAGAATAATATTATTAATGGAGTAGATTTGTCAGATAAAAGGAATATTGTTATCAATACTCGTGCTATGTACATTATTTATTCTTGTCTTAGTATTTATCAATTTAAACTTTTCTCTCATGTTTGACTGCACAGGAAATCTGGAATAGTATCAATACAAAGTATGGACAAATTGACAGCAGTTGCTCATAACCCCGGAATGTCAACTCAGACTCAGGTCTATGCTTAAAAGGTGAAACAAATAGATCAAACGATGGAGAATCAACAGATGCTGAAGCTGAAAATTTCTTATATTAAGATTTGGTTTATATGTGCGTAGATTTAACTAAATCTGTTGATAAACTCAAATCTAAAAACAAATCTGAAATCTAGGAATTCTGAGTTGACCAGCAAAATTGATGATTTGGAATCACAACTTGAATATTTTAAAAATTCTTCAAATGTAGATTGCAAAAATTGTTTGAAATTGGAAACCAATCTTGTTTATCTCAATAAACACATTCAAAAGTTTGAAAAGGAGATTCTAATCTTAAAGAAAACAAGATTGAGTTATCAAGTTTGAACAATTTTCTACAAAAGGAATTTGAAATTTTTAAGACTGATATAAATTCCAAATTTGAAATCGCTAAAAAGGAAAATTTAATGAAATCCGATTTGATTTTGAAAGTACTTGAAAACAAGAATGAAAAATCCAAGAAATTTAAGTCTGAAAAACAAAAAAAAATTGAATCTGAGATCTTTAAGTCCTAAGCCAAAATCAAATTATTTGAATCTGAAAATTTGGTTTTGAAACAACATGATATTGAAAGGAAGATAACTAATAATCGATTTTATGATTTTATAAAAGAAAACAGTGATCTTAAATCCAAAATTCAACGATTAGAATCAACTTTGGATTAATTTTCTAATGGGGAAAATCGTTGAATATGTTGTTGCAAAATCAAGTTTCTATTGGAAATAAATCCGGTATTGGCTTTGGAAAAAATAATGTTTTTGAAAATGTCAATTCAAATGGTTTTAAAAATCCCACAAGTTGCTTCAAGAAGGATAGTTTTGAAAAGTTGGACTCTGGATATTTCAAAAGTTTTTTGAATCACAAACGTGATAAGAAATTGTTGATAACGGTCTATCTAACCAATTTTGGACCCCAAAAAGAAACAATGTGAATTCATATAAATTCAAACAGATTTGTGTCCCTAAAGGAACTTTGGTAAATTCTGATGGATTGTTATACAACCAGGTTTGGGTACCTAAAGTTGTGAATACATTTCAGAGTGGTTTTACAAATTTTGTTAGACCACTTGATCCTTCAAACTGTTAGGTACCAGAGGAGACTGAGGAACTACTTTGAAAAAGAGAAACTAAATTCAAACTGCTTCATATTAACTGCTTCATATCATCGGATTGTTCACAGTTCCTTAGTCAAGTTTTGTTGAGTTAGAGATTCATTTGCTTACATCGATCTTAGGTATAATCTCTAAACTCATCTTTGTAAAAAAAAAAATTCCCTCCTTCTATCTCTTCTGTTTATTTTCTTTGTTTGTTTGATTTGTCACTATCATACAATTGTAATTTTTCTTGTACTTCCTTAACCCAAATTGTGGTACTCATGATCTTCTGGAAATTCACTTAATTTGTATAAAACTACGATGTTTTTAATCATTTCCAGATCTTGAATTTATTTTTGTAAATATTTGCAATTGATTTGAACTTTGTTTTCTGATTCTCTGAATTCATAACAGTGTTGATGTATTCTTGTCATATCTTGAACACTATTGATTCGAATTCTAAATTTTTGAAGATCTGGAAGTTTTGTGGAATTTCACACACCTTTGTTGTATTGAGTCTCTTCTAATTCATTTTGGAAAGTCTTGAAAATTTATACTCATTACAACACTTTGTTATTTATTAGTTGTAATAATTTCAAAAAAATTCAGATTGGCTTGAATATTTTAAATTGTCTTGAATTACAGCGATACACCTAGGAATTCATCTTATATTTATGATCACTTTATGGTTGAAATATGTTTGTTTGAAATCATCTGAAATACTTGATATTCTGAATCTCACATACCTCTTAAATTTGAAATTATCAGTCTTATGTGACTAATTCATTATATCTCAAAACTTGACATTAATTCAAGTGATTTCAAATAAATTATTTCTAAATTTTCTGAATCATGAATACCTCTCAAACTGGATGTAAATGATCTGAATTTTTTTTCTTTGAGCTTGTCAGAAATAATTTGGAAAAAATCGTTTGAAATACAGGTACTAAAACTCACTGCTATTTCATGATTATTTGATTTGAATATTCGTTTGTTTAAAATCATTTAGAATATTTATTGAATCTCAAACATATCTTGAATCTGAAATATAATAGTGTGTGATTGATTCATTAAATCCTGATATTTTCAAATTTCCTGAAATGATTTCAAATAAATGGTATTTTTATTCATTGGATCATGGAATATGCTTGGTAGCCATCAGGAATATCTTTGACAAGTCTGCTTTGAATTGATGTTTGTGCTACTCTGATACTGTTTTTCAAATAACTGCCAGTTCTTATCTGCTGCCCTGATAAAAGTGCTAAATTTGTTTGCTTGGGCTTAACGTTTGGTGCTATCTGTGAATCCTTGTTTGTCTCCAGTGTCTCCTTAAAATCCTCATTAATGGGACCCAAGTTTTATCAGAAGTGCCTTATATTTGTCTCACTCAACTATACTTAGATTCTAACCTTCGCCTTGTATAGATCCACACACTCTTTTTGCCTTGTACAAATAATTTTTCTCTTGTCTTGTATACATCTCCATATCCCTCTTGTAATTGATTTTCAATTTTAAAATTATTTATTGATTATTCATTCAGAAATTGAAATCTATATCCAAATTGAACTGTACTTATAATTCACCAAAATTATTAATAAATTTTGAATTTGTGATGAATAGTGACTGCAATATATTTCACAACAAGAGGAGATTTTATTCAGATTCTCATGATGGTTGAACAGTTATTATAATACCTTTGAATTGGCGATTATTTCACGACTATCTTCTTTATCTTCCACTATTCTGTCATCCATTATGATTTTATATTAATATGGAAAGTTAATATTTTTTAAAATCTCTTTGGATAAACAGTGAAAATATTTGTGATGGAATTGTGGTTATATTATTATTCAGAATTAGTGATAGTTGAAAATTTTCAATGATCCTGGTGCAGTCGATCATATTTCATAATATAATTAATTTAAAAATTTATTTCACAGTCCATTTCTATACCTAGCACATTTCTATCAACCATATTGGTTTTATATACGGAGGAGTTTTTCCTTCTAAAAGCTGAAATGATAAATATATAATTAATATATAAGTGTGTCTCTTACCTCATTTAAAAATCCAAGCTCTGTTCATGCATGGTTAAGAGACAACTTATAATTTAAGCTGCGACTGACCTCATTTAAAAATCCAAGCTTTGGTTATGCGTGGTCAGTGTGCTCTTAAATAAATAAATAAAATGTGGTATAAATAGAAATTAATATGAATTTTTCCTTGGTATGTAAAAATCAGTCTATCAATCCATCTTCTAATCTGTGAAATGTGTTAATGTTTTATGACGTATTATGATTTGTTGATTGATAGCTATCGGGATTTGAGATTATACGATTTTGTCACTTAAATTGAATTATTAATTATAGTCCAAATCCATCATTATTTTTGTGCTCAATTTTATAAAATTCTTTTGAAAATAATTGGAAATCATGTTTTTTGTAAACTCTCTCCATTATATATAAATTTCATCGTAAATCCATCGTTCTACAATGTGAAATATGCCACACCCGTTCTCAGTTTATTATGATTTTTGTTTGACTGATTGAGATTTACGATGACCGATCTTCCTCTTAATATGAAATTATTTTTAGTCATTTTTCATCTATATTTTAAACTCTGAATCCTTTTGTTGATAACAAAAGGGGGAGAATGGGTTGAGATTTTGATTTATGAGTGAATATTTTATAAATATTTTTAATTCTGAAAATTCATTTACTTCACTCATTCACAGTTATAGGGGGGTTTTTCTGTTGTAGGGGGAGCTAATAAATAGGGGGAGTTCAATATTCACTGTCAAACAAATTTAATGGGCTCAAAAACTTTATTTGTTTGTCATAATCAAAAGGGGGAGATTGTTGTATATGACGTAGTTGTATACACAATTATATGACTTTTGTTTGATGATAACAAGAAAATAAATATTATTTTAAATGTGTTTGTTATTGTACTGATTTTCTACATCACAGACATGAATATAATATTTATATTTATATAGAATACGACTATTCAAAAATTCAAATATTAACACAGTATTTTATTTAAATATAAATATTTTATTTCAATACCAAACAGTACAATTTTTTTTACTCCACTTTTTGAATACATCACTAATATACATTTCAATTCATATCCATTTCATATACACTCCAACATTCTACATTCATTGTACATTTTCTTTTTTATTCAGACTCTCTCTAGTACATACACTCATTTATTGTCTCTGCTCTTCCAGCTTCTGTCTTCGCAGCATCTTCACAGTCAGCCCAGTCATCCATGCCTGTTATATACAGAAACACACACACACAGAGTATATGGAACAGAAATAGTATTCGAAATTCATGCAAATACAAATTTTATTTTTAAAATTTTGTTTGCCTCAGTTTTCTGGTGTGTTTCTCATCATTTTTCATGACAATCTGATTTGTATTCATCTAGTCCCACTGATCAGCCTCAACACACTATACCGGTTTGCTGATCAGAACTAGTTGATTCTGAATAGCCACAACACAATGCAGCGGTCTGCTGATATATAATATAAAAATAACACGTGCACAATATATGTATACACACGCTGTTGTGTATATATACACATATAGTGAAGACAAGTTACAATCATGGTCGGACACAATGGTGAACTTTTTCAAAAAAAACATGAATCATGTTACAAGACTGACTACAAGTGCCAACTGAAGTATTCATGGAAAAATACTCAAGTGACATATGTTTAAGGGGAAACTGGAAATCTCATGGCACACAACATAAAGCAGAGGACAAATGACATGCATCAAAGTGATAAGACAATTTCAAGTTCATATGTTATGCATGTATATGGCCAGTGAACAAATAGCATAATTAAAGCATGGTGGCAGTTCAAAGATGATCAAAACAGCAAGAAAGTAGTGGCACAACCAAGTTAAATGGACTAGCCCAAATACGAGCCAAAATGTACGGCATGCACACACAACTCAAGGAACCAAATTCATGAAAGAACGGTACTCAGATAACTCAGGGGACAAAGCACTGTGATGATACTCTGAAGTGCTCAAGACAACAAATATGACAGGGTGACAATAATAAGTGTTTACAAGTCTTGGTATGTACACAGCATCTACAAACAATATTTTATGGGTGAACACGAAACCATTTCCCAAACCCACTGGTGTCATCTCAATGATCATCCAAGATAGATTATATTTCATGAGACTCAAACTAATGGTGAAACGACACAAGTGCAAATATATGTGCTAAAAGGATCATGCCCAGTCGTGATGAACAAATCCAGCAAGAGTCTCAAGGAATCACTGAAGTATAAAAAGAAATGTAATGGCAAATTTTAATTTCATTCCAGAATTTCAGGTGAGTAATCTCAATTCATTATTGGCAAGATTTGTAATTGACTTCCAAAATCACAGTGTGCTAAGGGCAAGTAAAATTATACATGTATGGTTGTGTGTCAAATTGGGTATTTGGCAAGTCTCTAAATTATTTCCAGTTTGCGGCAAGAAAACATTTTTATGCATTTCTAGTGAAATCACCAAATGCAAGTGCAAGAAATTTAGTCTCAGCAAATTCAGTGAACATAAAAATGGCAAGAGTTGTTTTCTAGAAATTAACAAAGCAGACTTGGCAAGTACCAAGTAAGTAACCAACCAATCAAGCACGCAGATAAATGTATTCACAAATTCGAAGAGATAAGGAATCATCCAATTCAATACTATTCATGGGAGGCAAATTATTTTTGACAAACAACTTTCCAGATTTTCAGAAGTCATTGAAATACTTTTGGCAAGATTTTTTTTAATTGATTCTAGAATTTCAGTATTTCATCTTTGGCAAGGTTTTTCCTTTCAATTTAAATCTTCCCAGGGTTGAAAGAGTTTAAATTCGGTGATTCAGTTAAAACCAGAATTATATCAAGTGTGGATTCATTCAAGGGACAAGTACATGTCCATATTCATCAATTAGTAAATCACACAGTTGCATTTCATGTTTTTGGAAAGAGTTTGAATTCCTGATTTACAACATGGAATCAATGTTTGGCAACTGTATTTCAAGACATAAAATCAAGCGAGAGGAATTTAAGGCAACAAATTTCGATTTCAGCCGAGAAACAAAAGGGGCAATATCATTACAAAATCAGATCGAGCCATTCAGTGAAATCAGAGAAATTAAAGGATTCTATAACCCTATTTTAACACCCTATCATCATCGGCAATACAGATTGAAACCACAAGCAACTCAAGGAAAAATTTGAAATCAAAAATTACTCACAGTTTCGATCGAGAGAGAGAGAACAATCCCAAATTGAAGAATCACATTGCAACAAAGATTCGAGCACTAGAGAACCAGATTTCCACAACTAAACATCGCGATTTGTGGATTTGAAGAAAACCCTAGTTTTGGATATCGTAGCCGCCATTCATTGTTCCCAGAGACAAAGATAAAGGGTTTAACAATGAAGAAAATGGGCCGGCCTTACTTGACTTGAATTTCTAAAGGGGATAACCCTTTTAATTTAACTCCTAGGATTTTTAGATTTTTTGTATTGTTTTTGTAATTTGAATTGAAATCATCCAATCAGTTTCTAGTCTGTAAAATCTAGGAAACTAGTTAGGGTGTTAACTGGTAGTTGCTAGAGACTGTGAAATCTAGGTGGTTTCCTAGTTTCGTCTATAAAACTAGCCAGTTTACTAGAGTTTGCAAAACTAGGGGAAATCTGATCTAGGGGATTAGATCAGTCTAGGGTTTTGAGCGTAGGGTTAGTATAGGAGCAGGGAGTGCGAGTTTATAGGATCTGTAAGCGGGATCTGTTATTAACACCTAATAGAAATCTTAGTGAATGCAACAGTAGGCAAGGTCTAAATGTGACTTTAATAGTGCATATAAATTTTAATATATGCAATGTAAATATAAATGTGATTTTAACGATGCATATAAATTCTAATATATGCAATGTAAATATAAATGTAATTTTAACGATGCATATAAATTCTAATATATGCAAAGTAAATATAAATGTGACTTTAACAATGCATATAAATTCTAAAATATGCAATATAAATATAAATGTGACTTTAACAATGCATATAAATTCTAATATATGCAATATAAATATAAATGTGACTTTAACAATGCATATAAATTCTAATATATGCAATGTAAATATAAATGTAATTTTAACAATGCATATAAATTCTAATATATGCAATGTAAGTATAAATGTTATTTTAACAATGCATATAAATTCTAATATATGCAATGAAAATATTGATGTAATTTTAACAATGCATATAAATTCTAATATATGCAATGTAAGTATAAATGTAATTTTAACAATGCATATAAATTTTAATATACACAATGTAAATATAAATGTAATTTTAACAATGCATATAAATTCTAATATATGCAATGTAAATATAAATGTGACTTTAACAATGCATATGAATTCTAATATATGCAATGTTAATTTAAATGTGACTTAACACTGCATATAAATTCTAATATATGCAATGATGTGACTTTAACAATGCATATAAATTCTAATATATGCAATCTATATAATAAAATTCCCCCATTGGACAAACAACAAGACAAAGAAAGGATGAGATTCATTCTTGGCCTATATATCAAGCGGCTCAGGTTTGTTCATCGATTTCCAATTCATTTATGCATCTACGACGATCTCCTTTATTCCCAATCATCTCATTGATCTTAGAAAATTAAATTACCAGTTTGTTACTCCACTACATCTGTTTCCGACTGAATCACATACACACGTTCGTTTTCTAACATGTTTTCTTCCAATTTCAGTTTATCATCCCAAATTCCAATTTTCCTTCTCGCCTCACTTCATGGCCTCATCATCTGACCAAAATATACTATATTTTCATCTCTCTCTTCCCAAATTAGAACTTGATTTCGTGCTTTTTCTCTAACCCGCCAATATTTCGATGTAAACACAGGTAAAAAGGATGGAGTTGGAGCATAATTTTCAGCAGCCATAATTAGTGAAAGATTTTTCTAGGATTTCAGTTAGTTTCCGCACTCACATCTGTATTGAAATATAATTGCATATTAATTTGCTCTGTTTATTGCTTGGATTGTTTGAAATTAGTTGATGTTTCGGTAGTTGATTGTTTCCACTGATTAATTTTCTGATCTTTCACTCGATATATCACATGGTAAAAAACACTGATGTATTTTTCTTCAGATGTCCTTTCAGTAATCGAGGAAAAATTATTTTCTCCTTGTAACACCCCGTATTTTCTGTTAACGATATAGTAATGAATTAAACAATACTTAATTTAAAATGTGAGAATTAAGGGAAACGGGTTACGCCATTGTGTTCGTCTCGGAATTCTGGTTGAGATAGAGTCCGAGTTTGCGTAAATTGGACTTCATATGAACAAGTTATGGCTCGCGGAAGTTTCCAGAAAATTCAAATAAATTCAAACAACTCGAAAACAAATTCAAATTCGAATCAGAAGAAAGAAGTGGGTTGGGCGGAAAAATTCCCGCCCAGGACCCAGGTCGACCAGGGGGTCGACCAAAGTGTCGACCTTCCCCCTTACAGGTCGACCAGGGGGTCGACCTGCCCCCCCCCCCCCCGGGAAGATCTGAATGGTGACGATTTTGTGACTCAGTGTTGAGTCACTAGGGCTGAGGTATCACCCTATCTTCACTGGATGGCTGTTGGTAACCCTAGGATCATCCGATGGCTTAAATTGAGTTGAAATTCTATATAAACAACCCAATTCCCAAACCTAAAAATCACACACAAAAATAATCCTAGAACTATCATGCTGTCAATGGAAAACTTGGAGTAGCCGTCACCAATTCAAAGACAAGATAAGAACTTGAATCAAAAATCAAATTAAAAGATTATCAAATTCAACAATCTACATCAATGGCGAGCTTACCAATTTCAGAATTCATATTTCAGAACGCAAGAATTCCTTTTTAGTTTGTAAGTTGGTTATTACGCAGATTTAAACGTTCCTTCAAATGAATCGTGACATGTTGTAATCTGAATATAGAATGATGCTTATGTATAAGATTTTATTCTCGTTTATCTTAAAGTATCGTTGTAATTAATCATGTCTATATGCTTGTCGCGATGAACATGTTGTATATTAATCATGTCTACATGCTTGTGGTGATGAACATATTGTATATTAATTATGTCTATATGCTTATGGTGATGAACATATTGTATGTTATTGGAATCTATTATGATTGGGTAATGGATTTATTTTACCAATTAATTGGTTGAACATGTCATGCTGTAAATTGGTGGTTATTTGCAAGTTTAAGATCTAAGACACATGCTTATATGTTAGATTAACACTCATGTATATTCATGTTAGGTTGAATATATTTATGTTGAAAAACTTGGAATTGTAGTCCTATTATGTTTTAACACATAAGTCATCATGTTAAGTTATGATCCGAATATGTTGATAATAGTTTTCTTATGTTTTGACATACATAAGTTAATGTGCTAAGTTGCGATTTAAAATGATTATAGTAGCTTTCTTTTGTTTTGACATACATAAGTTAATATGCTAAGTCGTGGGTTGAAACTGTGATTATATGTTAAACCTCCACGCTAGACCTTTGTCAAGTTTACATGACAATTAGACCCAAATTAGTCACAAGTTCACCTGTACCCATTTAATTAAAGTTAATGATACCTCTATGCCAAGTTACACATGAGAAGTTAAAATGTATGCTATTTTATGTCCCTTGTTTATTACCCTTTTTTTTATGAGTTTGGGCTAATTTACTAGCCCAACATTTTATGTGATTCATGCGTACGTTCCACAGGGGTAGCGATGGGAGAATATGAAAATTCATGGCATAGATTTGTTCATAAAATGGTATATTTGATATACCATTTATGGTGAGCATAATCAAAGGATAATTATGGAATGATTAAATCAAATTTAATTTACATAGAGAAATTAGACATATATAAAAAAATGTGAATTTAGAGAAAGACGAATATGCCTAACCTGAGGTTAGACTGAGTTGTGGTGTAAATGTGCCCGGAACCGACCGGCATATCTAGTGACCACAATAAGACCTGTCTAATGTGGGTGGTTAGTGCATCAAGCCCAAAAAGAACCCGAGGTTAGATTGAGTTGTGGTGTAAACCTACCTGGAACCGACCGGCACATCCAATGACCACAACAAGACCTGTCTAATGTGAGTGGTTGGTGCTTTAATAAATTAAATCTAATTCAAGATTGGTTGGGTTAAGTCAATTAAGGAAACACTTAACTGATTCAACATGGTAACTAAACGAATGGGTGGAGTTAAGTAAACTTGGACACTTAGCCAAATAAACATGTTGATTAGAAACTCTAGTAACGGGGACCCATTTCAGCAGTAACCCACATAGATGTATCATGGTACCCTAAAACTAGGCAGGGTGGGGCACAATTACTGGGCTGAGTATAAGCGGTCAAAACGTCGGCGGTTGGTGGGCCAGTTTAGGTTCCGACGGAGTATGGACGTGCACGTACTCCAGAGTGGAAAAATCAGGCACTGGGCATCAGTAGTATACACTGTGCATCCTGAATCGTGTCGGGTTGCCACCAGAGGGACTGATACACCTCATGGTGGGACCAGCACAGGTATCTACAGTCAAGCGGTGCCGAATGACATAGGATATGGAAGTATGCGAGTAGGAGTTGATCATTAAGGGGATCGTTTGTTATAAACACGTAGGGCTGGTGGATCCAATGGTTAAGTAGGTGCAGAGATTATAGTAATGGGTGCGATCACATGTTCCTCTTATCTTATATTAGGGTATTGTCCTATGTTCTGTTATTACTGTCATGATCCCTTTCCTTGTTTAATTAATCACTGAACTTACCAGACTTATTGTCTGACCCGTTTTCTTTCGTCCTCTTTTCTTTCGTCCCCCCCCCCCCACCCAAGGTCCACAGGGAGGGAATACTGCAGCTTAGTCGAAGCCATTGCAAGCTTCAAGAAAGTAGATGTATGATTTGGACTTTCTCTCAATCTTGGCTATGGCTCTTGGACATTATCCTTGGGCATTTATACAGTTTTATTTATGATTTATGCTTCTTTATTAAATAATCAAGACATAAATTATGTTGTAATGTTTTGGAAGTTGTTTTGAGACAATTTGATGTAATGCTTTTGTATTGAACCACATATTCAATAAATAATTTGAATTCCGCTGCTTATACTTATCTGTCTTGTAAAGTTTTCTATGTCTTGTACCTATAACCCTCCACCAAAGTTAAGGCATTCCCTTTGTGAGTGACCTTAACGGAGGTGGGGTGTTTCACTTGGTATCAGACCAAAGGTTTACCGGATCAGATAAGAGTTTTTGAAAATTATTTTCAAAAAGAAATATAAAGAAGCATTTTTCATGAAAGAGTGTTGTTTTAAATTTAAAAAGGCATAATCCCCAAAGCCATATGCACTATCTTTCTATCCTTCATTTTGAATCTTTTCTTTTTTCATTTCAGCATGTCTGGGAATCTTAACCTTCCATAAGGTGTACCGATACCTGGCTGGTTCAGGAGGTACTTAGAGGCTAGAGCCAACGACGCAGGCCCATCAGATATTCCTCCTCCTCCAGCTACAGCGGTTCCTCCTCCTCCTCGTGCAAATGCTTTCTCAAAGATTTGTAGGGACTTTAGTGCCATGGGTGGAAAGGATTTCAAGGGAACTGAATCATTCGTAGAAGCTAGGAACTGGCTCAAAGAAACTGAGGATCTGTTCGTTATCTTCGAGGTGGACGATAGGCAGAAGATACAGCTGGCTGTATGGTTGCTCAAAGATGAAGCTTCCTATTGGTGGGAAGTCACTAACGCTGAAAGACCAGTTGACACATGGATGGATTTCAGAATAAGGTTTGAGATGAAATTCCTCTCTCAAGTTGAGCGAAGTCTACAGCTGGAAAAGTTCTTATCCCTTAAGCGAGGAAGTATGACGGTCAAGGAGTACGTTAATCAATTCAATCAGCTGGCCCGATTCGGACTGGACTTAGTGAATACTCCTCATAAGAAGGCTCTCCATTTTGTCAAAAGATTGAATGAGCCACTTCACAGCTTGGCTATGACCCATATACCTATAGGGGCTACTTACGAGAGGTTAGTAGACATGGCACACTTACATGAAGAAGACAAGGGCAAGATTGAGGCAAAAGCGGAAGTTCCCCAAGATAAGAAGGGGGAGGGGTCGCAGAACAAGAAGGCTGATTCAAAGAAAGGCGGGAAAAACAACAAACCCCGTGAAAAGAGAAAGTGTAATTTCTGTGGCATTCCCGGACATCTGATCAAAGACTGCAAGAAGAAGAAAAGGAAGATGGGTGGCTGTTTCCACTGCGGTGAGACAGGACACATGGCTACGGCTTGCCCAAGGAAGCAAGGGCAGGGAGCTGGACCTTCATCTGGAGGACAAGTTCACGCTCTCACGGCACCTCCGCAAGAATGAGGTAGAAATATTTCTGTTGAAAGTTTAGTCTATCTTTTTGATCATCCTGTTCGTACACTATTTGATTCTGGCGCATCGCACTCTTTTATATCTACTGCTTTAGTGGAATCTTTGCACCTAGACACCAGTATAGTAGAGGATCCCTTGATTGTTTCAAATCAAATTGGGGGCTTAGCTTATTTGTCAATGGTTTGTTCGGATTTGAAAATATCTATACTAAGCATTGGGTTTAGATGTAATGCCTTTGTTTTGGTCTTCACGAGCTATGGGTTGATTCTAGGCATGGACTGGCTATCCAGTAATGGTGCCGCCCTAGATTGTGGAAAGAGAGTGGTTAGACTTACGACTCATCTCGGTAACACTCTCGAAATTTCTTGTAATCCCATGAACTCCATTATGCTTAGTTATCTAGAATCTCTTGATGCATTTGTTGAGAACTTGCAGTCTGTAAGGGTAGTCCGTGAATACTCAGATGTGTTTGAAGAGGTAAAGGGCTTACCTCCGAAGCGGGAGATAGATTTCCGCATATACCTCATGGACAACACAAAACCTGTTGCTTTACCCGTTAGACACATGGCTCCGAGGGAGAGGAAAGAACTCAGCAAGCAAGTTAAAGAATTGCTTGAGAAGGGGTTTATAAGGCGGAGTATTTCTGAATGGGTGCTCCAGTAGTGTTCGCCAATAAAGCGGACGGTTCGCTTTGCCTATGCGTTGATTATAGGGAGCTAAACAAGCTGACCAAAAGGAATAGGCACCCACTCCCGAGAATAGATGATTTGTTCGATCAGCTTGTAGGTGCATCGGTTTTCTCCCAATTAGGTTTGGCTACCAGGATTCATTAACTAAGGGTGGCTGAAGATAGCATTGATAAGACCGCGTTCAGAACTCCAGATGGTTTCTTCGAGTGCCTTGTCATGCCCTTCGGCTCGACAAATGCACCCGCTTACTTCGTTGATTTAATGAGCAGGGTGTTCCGAAAGTTCCTCAATAAGTTTGTGGTGGTCTTTATAGAAGATATTTTGATCTTCTCAAAGAATGAGGAAGAGCATGCTCAACATCTTAAAGAAGTCATGGATACTCTCCGTGCACATCAGTTGAAGGTGAAATTCTCCAAATGCCATTTCTGGAGAGAAGAAGTTAGGTTCCTTGGACACGTGGTGTCAAAAGAGGGGATAGCTGTGGACCCCGCTAAAGTGGTTATTGTGCAAGATTGGAAGGTTCCTCGAAACGCAACCGAAGTTTGAAACTTTCTCGGGCTAGCAGGCTTTTATCGAAAATTTATCAAAGATTTTGCAAAAATCTCAGCTCCACTAACAAGGTTGACAAAGAAGAACCTAGTTTTCAATTGGGATTTGGATTGCGATATTCCTTTCCAACGTTTGAAAAGGGCTCTAACAACAGCCCCAGTTCTGACACTGCCTGATGGAAGAAAGATGTTTACAATTTACACAGATGCTTGCGGAATGGGACTAGGTGCTGTTCTGATGCAAGAAGGGAAGGTAGTAGCTTATGGTGGAAGGCATTTGAAAGTACACGAGAAAAACTACCCAACCCACGAGCTAGAGTTGGCAGCCATCGTTTTTGCACTTAAGTCTTGGTGCCATTATCTCCTAGGTGAGAAATTTGAACTGTATACTGACTATAAATCGTTGAAATACCTTTTCTCGCAGAAAGATCTCAATTTGAGGCAGCAAAGATGGATGGAGTTTCTCGCCTTGTTCAATTTTGAGATTTCCTACACTCCTGGCAAGGGTAATGCAGTAGCAGATGCCTTAAGTAGAAAGAAGCTGGCCTTAAGCCCTCTCTTTGTGGAAAGGCAAAGCTTGGAGTTCATAGCAAGCTTTATCTTCAAAACCTCCTCTGACTTTGTACCTGGCTTGCTAGCAACGTTGGAAGTGCGACCAACTCTATTAAACTCAATTGGAGCCGCGCAAAGAGAAGACCCTCAGCGAGCCGATGTGATGGACAAGTTAATTAGGGGTGGGACTTCCAGTCACCTCAATAGATACTCCATTGATGCCAAAGGCTAGTTGAGATGAGATGGAAGACTATGCATCCCCCAAGCAAGGGATTTGGTAAATGCGGTTCTAGAAGAGGCACACCATGACCATACCCCCAGGTGGAGACAAAATGTATAAAGACATCAAAAGAGTTTTCTGTTGGAATGGCATGAAGAAAGACGTAGCTGAATTTGTTTCTAAGTGTTTAATATGCGAACAAGTCAAGGCGGAGCAGAAGAAGCCTAGTGGTCTGCTCCATCCTCTAGAAGTCCCACAGTGGAAATGGGATAGCATCTCAATGGACTTTATAGATGGATCACCTAGGTCAAGAAGGGGCAATACCAGCATCTGGGTAATAACTACCAAGCCACCATAGGCATTGCACCTTTCGAAGATTTATATAGAAGACCGTGCAGGTCACCAACTTGCTGGTGGGAGTCCACAGACAAGCTCATACTTGGACCAGACATGATTAAGGAAACTTCAGAGAAAGTAGACTTGATATGAAGAAGAATGAAGACTGCACAAGACAGAAAGAAGTCCTACACAGACAAAAGAAGAACTGACCTTGAGTTCGAAATTGGAGACAAGGTGTTCCTTAAAGTATCTCCTTTGAGGAACGTCGTTCGCTTTGGATCCACAGGAAAGTTAGCACCAGGATTTGTAGGGTCGTTCCCAATCATCGAAAAGATTGGGAAGATGGCTTATAGGGTACAACTCCCCTAAAGGTTGGCCGGGGTTCATAATGTCTTTCATATCTCTCACCTGCGGAAATGCTTACACGAGTCTGTGGAAGTGGTAGAACCAAGTATGCTAGAGGAAGTTGAAGTTAATCGAGAAGCAACTGTGAGGAGAGTTCCAACCCGTATCTTGGGAACAGAAGTCAAAAAGCTATGCAACCGTGAAGTTAAGCTCGTCAAAGTTCAATGGAGTGACACCGAGGAAGACGCGTCTTGGGAAACTGAGGACAGAATACGCGCAACCTACCCTTTTCTTTTTGAGGGTACATCCTTAATCTCTTTTTCCTCAAGTTTATGCTCGTATCTATCTTTTTAGGTATATCTCCTCGATCCTATCATTTATCCTTAGGTAGGAACCCATTGGGATGTAAACATGTAATTGAAACATGTTATGATTGATGGTTGCAAGTGGTTGCAAGTGGTTGCTAGTGGATGCATATACACACACATTAGGTATTAGATCGGCTCAGTCACTCCCATATTACATACGCATATATGTATTGGTATATGGATTGAAACTTGATGTGTTATCAAGTGGACGTTGCATTTGTATGAGTGATTGTGCACTCATGTAGGAAATTTTGAGTACGAAAAATTGCATTCAAAATGGACTCATGGCACTGACATAATTTGCATTAAGGAGGTCAACTGAATCAGTAGACCGCCTGATTTTGCACTAGATAAGGACATGTACACAGACAATGCATATGATCATAAAGCATTAGAAATCTTTTACGGAAAATGGAAGCATGAAACACCCCACCTTCGTTAAGGTCACTCACAAAGGGAATGACTTAGCTTTGGTGGAGGTTTATAAGTAAAAGCCACAGATAAACTCAAGACAGATAAAAATACACATATTTTAAATAGCGGAAACCAAACAGACTTTTATTTCATCAAAACGTGTTCAAACACAACATTTCCACAATTGTCTTAAAATACTACCAACATTACAACCTCATTACAGTCTTGATTATTAAAGAAGCATAAAACATAAATAAAGTGACAAATCCCCTCCCTGTGGACCTGGGGGGGACAAAAGAAAAGAAGACGAAAAGAAAATAGAGTCATACATAAAGCCTAAGTAAATCTAGTAACTCTTCGGTATGTGAATAAGAAAAGGGCATGATAGATATATACTAAAAATAGGAAAGTGTCACAAGCTAAGGAAGTGTCGAATGTACTATCGCACTCATGCTATATCTCTGCATCTACTTGAGTTTATTCTAACGGGCACCCCACGCTGAGGGTGAAGTGATCCCCATTTTTCTAAAGATCGGCTCCTACTCGCGTTAACATGTGTCATACGTCCCCCAAGAATTGTAGATACCTATGTTGGTTCCACCATGGGGTGTATCAAGACCCGTGGTGGCGGCCCCGACACAAATTCTAGAAGGCATAGGTTATACTACTGGTATCCCCAGTGCCCTAGTTGTCTGCTCCGGAGTGTGTGCACGCCCACACCCCGTTAGACCTACACTGTGCACCCACCACCATCGTTTTGACCGTTTACAATCAGCCTAGTAATCATGCCCCCACCCTGCCTAGTTTCAGGGTACCGTTGATACCTAACTTGGGTTACTGCTGAAACGGGTCTCTCGTTACCAGGATTTTCTAGTCAAACATGTTAAGTGGTTAAGTTTCTGTATTTACCTAACCCCCACCCATCAATTCTTGTTAACATGTTGAATTTGGTTAAGTGTTATAGTTGACTTAACCCTACCATCTGTCCTTAGCCTCTTAGGAGCACCTGACCACTCACATTAGACAGGTATTGCTACAGTTACTGGATATGTCAGTCGGTTCTAGGCAGGTTTACACCGTAGCTCAGTCTAACCTCGGGTCCTTATTGGGCTCAATGCTTAACCACCCACATTGGATAGGTATTGTTGTGACTACTGGACAACCGGGCGGTTCCGGGCAGGTTTACATCACAACTCAATCCAACCTCGGGTTAAGCATATCGTGTTTTCTAAATTTACAATATTTTATTACTTCTCAATTATATATGTAAATGTCATGTCTTTTATTCTTGGGTATAACAATTCACACCGCTTTAAATGTCATTGTCGTTGGCATGTGCCAAACATGCCAACATATATTTTCAATGTTTTACACCCAACGTTATTACCCCCGTTTGTTCGCAACATTATAACATGAGTTGGGCTTGTCACACTTCAGCCCAACTTTATAAACGTGAGAAAAAGGGGAAATCAAGAACATGTAATACATAAAGGTGTGTGGCACAAGAACTTTCAATTTAGCGATTCAACTAACATATAATATGGGTCTTGTGAACTTGCATTCAAATCAAAGTATAACTAAGTAGGTGACATATGAAATGGCATAGTTTAGGCTAATACAAACTTGTGTTTAAACATGTTTAATTTGGCATAATGTCAACCACAAAACTAGCATGTTGTATATTCACCAAAATGTCCAATTATCACATCTAATCACATAGCCAATTTCAACATGAACTTGCATAGTTTATGAAACCCAAACGATACTTAACATAGATCCAATTATACTTGCAAATAAACATAAGAATGATTACATAGGTTTTGGGTCGTGTAGGCATAAAAGGTTTCAAATCTAGAACATGTTTACATAAGCCTTAATTTAGACTTAGTGAATGTATATGGTCTATGTCATAGGCCTAAACATAAAGGGATCAAATTCTAGTTTTTGCCACAAACTTGCAAGTGCCATTGTTTTCATATACAATTGTTCAATAGGCTTGCATCAATCAATTTATGCCACAAACATCAATACACAAGTCATGATAGAACCATTACAATACATAGAATTTATACAATAACACAATTCTATTTTCATTTACATCGAATTACATCACAGTTTTTATTCATATTCTGAAAGGTCACTATAATTACAACGAATGCAGAATCTTGAATTCTGGATTTTGAATTCTGAAATTGAGATGCGCTCCTTTGGGTAGACTAACGTTGCATTGATTAATTTGATTAAACTTTTATCTTCTTCTTAATTTGATTCGTCTCTAGGCTTTTCTCTCTTGATGGCTATGATCAATTCCTCCCTGGCAGCATGACGACTCCTTTCTTATTTTTTTGTGTGAATTTTCAGTTGAGACTTAGGGTGTATTTATAGATTTTTAAATTGTTTTGAGCCGTCAGATGAAGACAGAAGGAATCTAGGCCATACAAAGTTCAAAGAGCCAATCAAGAGGTGACACGTCAGCCCTAGTGACACACAGAGCCACAGAAATTCAAGCCAGAGCCAGACCAGCCAGCCAGGTCGACCAGGCAGGTCGACTGGCAGGTCGACACTATGGTCGACCAGGTGTGGCCAGGTCGACACTATGGTCGACCTGGGGAGGCCAAGTCAACACCATGGTCGACCCTATGGTCGACCTGGTCTCTGGGCGGGAATTTTCCCGCCCAGCCCAGTTTGAACCTGAAATTCAAATTTTGAATTTTAAACTGAGCTGTTTGAATTTAAATTTTATTCTGAAACTTCCGAAGGTCATAACTCCTTCATCCAGAGTCCGATTCGCGCAAACTCGGACTCTATCTGAAGCAGAATTCCGATACGAACGCAATGGCGTAACCCATTTCCCTTAATTCTTTCATTTAGAATTAATTACACTTTAATTTGTGAAGCTTAACGTTATAGAATTCACGGGGTGTTACATTCTCCCCCCCCCCCCCCCCTTAAAAGTATTTCGTCCCCGAAATCTTCAAGTTAGGAAGAATGTATATCCTACTATCCAACAATCCATCTACTCAACCAACAAACACAGGCATCCACTGTCCTTAAAAGACTTCTAATGCTTCGTGATCATATGCATAGTGTGTCTATATGTCCTTATCTAATGCAGAAATCAGGCGGTCTACTGATTCAGTTGACCCCCTTAATGCGAATCATGTAAGTGTCATGAATCCATTATGTATGCAAAATTTTCCTACTCATAATTCTACATGAGTGCACAACTTATTCATACAAATGTGACAACCATATGACAGCATATCAAATTTCAACCATATACAAATGAGAATACATATATGCATATGCAATATGAAGTGACTGAGCCGATCTATAACTTAGGGTGTGTGTGTATATGCATCCACGAGCAACCACTAGCAACCATTTGCAGCCATCATCCGTAACATGTTTTCAAATACATGTTTGAATCCATTTGTTTTCTACCTAAGAAGTTAGGAAAAGGACCGAGGAGATATACCTAAAAAGATAGATAAAGCATATCTTATGGAAAAAGAGAGATCAAAGTTGTACCCTCAAAAAGAAGAGGGTAAGCAGCGCTTATTTTGTCCTCAGTTTTCCAAGTCGCGTCTTCCTCGACGTCGCTCCACTGAACTTTAACGAGTTTGACTTCGCGGTTGCGTAGCTTTTTCACTTCAGTTCCTAAGATGCGGGTTGGAACTCTCCTCACAGTTGCTTCACGTTCCACTTCGGCTTCTTCTAGAATGCTAGGTTCCATCACATCCGCAGACTCATGCAAACACTTCCGGAGGTAAGAAACATGAAAGACGTTGTGAACTCCGACCAGTCTCTTGGGTAGCTCTAATCTATAGGCCATCTTTCCAACTTTTTCAATGATAGGAAACGGTCCTACAAATCTTGGTGCTAGCTTTCCTGTGGATCCAAAACGAACGACGTTCCTTAAAGGTGATACCTTAAGGAAAACCCTGTCCCCAACCTCAAACTCAAGGTCGGTCCTTCTTTTGTCGTCGTAGGATTTTTGTCTGTCTTGGGTTGTCTTCATCCTTCTCCGTATCAAGTCCACTTTCTCTGAAGTCTCTCGAATCATATCTGGCCCAAGTATAAGCTTATCTGTAGACTCCCACTAACAAGTTGGTGATTTGCAAGGTCTTCCATACAAGGCTTCGAAGGGCGCCATACCGATGGTAGCTTGGTAGCTGTTGTTGTAGGCAAATTCCACTAAAGGAAGGTGATCCTTCCACGTCACTCCAAAGTCAAGAACGCAAAGTATTAAAAGATCCTCTAAAATTCTATTCACCCTTTTCATCTGGCCATCGGTTTGGGGGTGATAGGTCGTGCTCAAACATAACTGCGTGCCTACAGCTTCTTGCAGACTCCGCCAAAACTCGCTTGTGAAGATAGGGTCTCGGTCACTAACAATGCTGAGGGTATCCCATGGAGTCGAACTATTTCCTTGAGATAAAGAGATGCTAGAGATGAGGCAGTCCTTCTACTCTTGATAAGTATAAAGTGGGCGCTTTTATTAAGCCTATCCACTATAACCCAAATGCTAGTATTGCCTCTTCTTGACCTAGGTAGTCCATCAATGAAGTCCATTGAAATGCTCTCCCACTTCCACTGTGGGATCTCTAAAGGATGAAGTAGTCCTCCAGTCTTCTTCTATTCCGCCTTAACTTGTTGGCAGGTCATGCACTTAGAAACGAAATCTGCCACATCTTGCTTCATGCCACTCCAAAAGAAAGTCCTTTTTATATCCTTGTACATCTTATCACCGCCAGGGTATACAGTCATCTTGGAATGATGCACTTCCTCGAGAACCTTCTTTATCAACTCCCTTGCTTGTGGGACGCATAATCTTCCATCTCACCTCAGCCAACCCTTATCATCGATGGCGTATCTACTGAGGTGACTAGAAGTCTCACCCTTAATAAGTTTATCAATCACATCCATAAGCTGAGGGTCTTCTCATTGTGCAGCCCCTATTGAGTCTAAGAGAGTAGGGCGTACTTCGAGAGATGCTAACAAACCCGGTACAAAATCCGAGGAGGGCCTAAAGTTAAAACTGGCTATATACTCCAAGCTTTGCCTCACTACGAAAAGTGGGCTTAAGGTCAGTTTCTTTCGGCTCAACGCGTCTGCTACTACGTTGCCTTTGCCGGGAGTATAGGAAATTTCAAAGTCATACGAGGCAAGAAACTCCATCCATCTTTGCTGCCTCAAGTTAAGATCCTTCTGCGAGAAGAGATATTTCAACGATTTATGGTCAGTGTATAATTCAAACTTCTCACCTAGGAGATAATGGCGCCAAGACTTAAGCGCAAAGATGATGGCGACTAACTCAAGATCGTGGGTTGGGTAGTTCTTTTCATGAACTTTTAGTTGTCTTCCGCCATAAGCTACTACCCTTCCTTCTTGCATTAGAACAGCGCCTAGTCCCGTTCCACATGCATCCGTGTATACTGTGAACATTTTGCTTCCATCTGGCAAAGTCAGAACTGGGGCTGTTGTGAAAGCCCTTTTTAATCGTTGGAAAGCAAACTCGCAGTCCAAATCCCAAGTGAATGCCAGATTCTTCTTCGTTAGCCTTGTGAGTGGGGCTGAGATTTTCGTGAAATCCCTAATAAACTTTCGGTAAAAACCGGCTAGCCCAAGAAAGCTTCGAACTTCGGTCGCATTTCTTGGTGTCTTCCAATCTTGCACTGCTACCACTTTCGCGGGGTCCACGGCCAACCCATCTTTGGACACTATATGCCCCAGAAATCTTACTTCTTTTCTCCAGAAGTGACACTTGGAGAATTTGTCTTTTAGTTGATGAGCTCGAAGAGTTTCCATGATTTCTTTCAGATGCTGAGCATGCTCTTCCTCATTCTTTGAGAAAATTAAGATATCATCTACGAAGACAACCACAAATTTGTTGAGGAATTCTCTGAACACCCTTCTCATTAGGTCTACGAAATAAGCGGGTGCGTTTGTCAAGCCGAAAGGCATGACAAGCCACTCGAAGAAACCATCTGGGGTTCTGAACGCCGTTTTATCAATGCTATCTTCAGCTACTCTTAGCTGATGGAACCCAGTTGCCAGATCAAGTTGGGAGAAGACCGTCGCACCTACAAGCTGATCAAACAAATCGTCGATTCAGGGAAGAGGGTGCCTATTTTTCTTGGTCAATTTGTTTAACTCCCTATAGTCGACGCAAAGGCGAAGAGAACCGTCTAATTTGGTTGCGAACACCACTGGAGCACCCCATTTCGAAATGCTCCGTCTAATGAACCCCTTTTCGAGAAGTTCTTTAATCTGCTTACTGCGCTCCTTTCTCTCCCTTGGAGCCATGTGTTTGACAGGTAAAGCTACAGGCTTTGCGTTATCTACAAGATATATGCGGAAGTCTATTTCCCGCCTCGGAGGTAAGCCTGTCACCTCCTCAAAGGCATCCGAATATTCCCGGACTACTCTTACTGATTGCAAATTCTCATCAGAAGCATCAAGCGACTCTAGATAACTAAGCATAACAGCATTCAAGGGATTACAAGAAATTTCTAGAGTGTTACCAAGCCGAGTTAAGAGTCTAACTACTCTTTTCTCACAATCAAGAATGGAACTATTACTGGATAACCAGTCCATGCCTAAGATCAAACCATATCCCGAGAAGCCCAAGACAAAGGCATTACAACTAAACTCAACGCTGAGAATATAGATTTTCAAACCCAAACAAACCATTGACAAGTATGCGAGCCCCCAATTGGATTTGAAACTACTAAGGGATCTTCTACCATACTAGTGTCTAGATGCAGAGATTCTACTAAGGCAGATGAAATAAAAGAGTGTGATGCGCCAGAGTCAAAAAGTGTGCGAACTGGATGATCATAAAGATTGACTACACTTTCTACAGAAATATTACTACCTTGTTCCTGCTGAGGTGCCACTAGCGCATGAACCTGACCCCCTGAAGTGGATCCGGCTTTCTGTCCCTGCCCTTTCTTCTTTGGGCAGTCCTTAGCTTAGTGCCCAGTCTCTCCACAATGGAAGCAACCACCCATCTTCGCCTTCCTTTTTTGGCAGTCTTTTGATATATGTCCCACAATGCCACAGAAATTGCAACTTCTCTTCTCACGGGGCTTATTTTTCTTCCCTCCTTTCTTGAAGTCTGTTTTCTTTACTTGTAGACCCTCTTTCTTCTCTTCCACCTTAGTTTCTTTCTTGCCGTGGTCTTCCTCGTGTAGCAACGCCATGTCCACCAAGCTTTCATAATTCGCTCTCGTGGATACATGGGTCATAGTAAGGCTGTGTAGAGGCTCATTCAAACCTTTGACGAAGCGAAGCGCCTTCTCGTGTTGGGTGTTTACTAAGTCTAGCCCAAATCTGGCCAGCTGATTAAACTGATTAACATATTCCCTGATCGTCATGCTCCCCTGTTTCAGAGTTAGGAACTTCTCCATTTGCAGGTTTCTTTCAGCTTGGGAGAGAAATTTCATCTCAAACCTTGTCCTGAAGTCTTCCCATGTTTCCACCGCCCTCTGAGCATTAGTAATTTCCTACCGATAGGAAGCTTCATCCTTAAGTAACCAGACCGCTATTTGTATCTTTTGCCTGTCATCAACTCCAAAGATGACAAACAGATCCTCAGTCTCCTTTAGCTAGTGTCTTGCTCCTACAAAGGACTCTGTTCCATAAAAGTCTTTTCCACCTGTAGCCTTAAAGTCTCTACATGTTTTTGCGAAGGCATTTCCACGAGGAGGAGGAGGAGGAACCACGACCACTAGAGGAAGGATGTCTGATGGGCCCGCGCCATTGGCCCTTGCTTCTAAGTACCTCCTAAACTAGTCGGGAATAGGCACTCCTTCCGGGAGTTTAAGGTCTCCAGACATGCTGAAACAGAAAGGAAAAATTCAAAACGAAGGATAGAGAGAGGTAGATAAGGCACATGGCTTTAGGGGATTTTGTCTTTTTATAAACATAACACTTTTTCTTGAAAAATGCTTCTTTAAACTTTCTTTTTGAAAACAATTTCAAAAACTTTTATCTTATCTGGTAAACCTATGCTCTGATACCAAGTGAAACACCCCACCTCCGTTAAGGTCACTCACAAAGGGAATGCCTTAGCTTTGGTGGAGGTTTATAAGTAAAAGCCACAGATAAACTCAAGACAAATTTAAATACACATATTTTAAACAACAGAAACCAAACGAACTTTTATTTCATCAAAACGTGTTCAAACACAACATTTCCACAATTGTCTCAAAATACTTCCAACATTACAACCTCATTACTGTCTTGATTATTAAAGAAGCATAAAACATAAATAAAGTGACAAAAATCCCCATAGTGATATCCAAAGCCATAGTCCGAGAAAAAGAGATCCAAATCATACATCTACGGTCTTGGAGCTTGTAAAGAGTCTGACTGAGCTGAGTTGTTTCCTCCCTATGGACCTGGGGGGAGACGAAAGAAAAGAAGACGAAAAGAAAATAGAGTGAGACATAAAGCCTGAGTAAATCTAGTAACTCTTCGGTATATGAATAAGAAAAGGGCATGATAGATATATACTGAAAATAGGAAAGTGTCACAAGCTAAGGAAGTGTCGAATGTACTATAGCACCCATGTTATATCTCTACATCTACTTGAGTTTATTCTAACTGGCACCCCACGCTGAGGGTGAAGTGATCCCCATTTTTCTAAAGATCGGCTCCTACTCGCGTTAACATGTGTCATACGACCCTTAAGAATTGTAGATACCTATGTTGGTCCCACCATGGGGTGTATCAAGACCCATGGTGGCGGCCCCGACACAAATTCTAGAAGGCATAGGTTATACTACTGGTGTCCCCAGTGCCCTGGTTGTCTGCTCAGGAGTGTGTGCACGCCCGCACCCCGTTAGACCTACTCTGTGCACCCACCACCGTCGTTTTGACCGCTTACAATCAGCCCAGTAATCGTGCCCCACCCTGCCTAGTTTCAGGGTACCGTTGATACCTAACTTGGGTTACTTCTGAAACGGGTCCCTCGTTACCAGGATTTTCTAGTCAAACATGTTAAGTGGTTAAGTGTCTGTATTTACCTAACCCCCACCCATCAATTCTTGTTAACATTTGAATTTGGTTAAGTGTTATAATTGACTTAACCCTACCATCTGTCTTTAGCCTCTTAGGAGCACCTGACCACTCACATTAGACAGGTATTGCTACGGTTACTGGATATGTCGGTCGGTTCCGGGCAGGTTTACACCGTAGTTCAGTCTAACCTCGGGTCCTTAATGGGCTCAATGCTTAACCACCCACATTGGATAGGTATTGTTGTGACTACTGGACAGCCGAGCAGTTCCGGGTAGGTTTACATCACAACTCAATCCAACCTCGGGTTAAGCATATCGTGTTTTCTAAATTTACAATATTTTATTACTTCTCAATTATATATGTAAATGTCATGTCTTTTATTCTTGGGTATAACAATTCACACCGCTTTAAATGTCATTGTCGTTGGCAAGTGCCAAACATGCCAACATATATTTTCAATGTTTTACACCCAACGTTATTACCTCCGTTTGTTCGCAACATTATAACATGAGTTTGGCTTGTCACACTTCAGCCCAACTTTATAAACGTGAGGAAAAGGGGAAATCAAGAACATGTAATACATAAAGGTGTGTGGCGCATGAACTTGCAATTTAGCGATTCAACTAACATATAATATGGGTCATGTGAACTTGCATTCAAATCAAAGTTTAACTAAGTAGGTGACATATGAAATGGCATAGTTTAGGCTAATACAAACTTGTGTTTAAACATGTTTAACTTGGCATAATGTCAACCACAAAACTAGCATGTTGTATATTCACCAAAATGTCTAATTATCACATTTAATCACATAGCCAATTTCAACATGAACTTGCATAGTTTATGAAACCCAAACGATACTTAACATAGATCCAATTATGCTTGCAAATAAACATAAGAATGATTACATAGGTTTTGGGTCATGTAGGCATAAAAGGTTTCAAATCGAGAACATGTTTACATAAGCCTTAATTTAGACTTAGTGAATGTATATGGTCCATGTCATAGGCCTAAACATAAAGGGATCAAATTCTAGTTTTTGCCACAAACTTGCAAGTGCCAATGTTTTCATATACAATTGTTCAATAAGCTTGCACCAATCAATTTATGCCACAAACATCAATACACAAGTCATGATAGAACCATTACAATAAACAAAATTTATATAATAACACAATTTTATTTTCATTTACATCGAATCACATCACATTTTTTATTCATATTCTGAAAGGTCACTATACTTACAACGAATGTAGAATCTTGAATTCTGGATTCTGAATTCTGAAATTGAGATGCGCTCCTTTGTGTAGACTAACGTTGCGTTGATTAATTTGATTAAACTTTTATCTTCTTATTAATTTTATTCGTCTCTAGGCTTTTCTATCTTGACGGCTATGTTCAATTCCTCCCTGGCAGCATGACGACTCCTTTCTTGTTTTTTTGTGTGAATTTTCAGTTGAGACTTAGGGTGTATTTATAGATTTTTAAATTGTTTTGAGCCGTCAAATGAAGACAGGAGGAATCTAGGCCATACAAAGTTCAAAGAGCCAATCAAGAGGTGACACGTCAGCCCTAGTGACACATAAAGCCACAGAAATTCGAGCCAGAGCCAGACCTAGCCAGCCAGGTCGACCAGGCAGGTCGACTGGCAGGTCGACACTATGGTCGACCTGGTGTGGCCAGGTCGACACCATGGTCGGCCCTATGGTCGACCTGGTCTCTGGGCGGGAATTTTCCCGCCCAGCCCAGTTTGAACCTGAAATTCGAATTTTGAATTTTAAACTGAGCTGTTTGAATTTAAATTTTATTCTGAAACTTCTAAAGGTCATAACTCCTTCATACGGAGTCAGATTCACGCAAACTCGGACTCTATCTCAAGCAGAATTCCGAGACGAACGTAATGGGGTAACCCATTTCCCTTAATTTTTTCATTTAGAATTAATTACACTTTAATTTGTGAAGCTTAATGTTATAGAATTCACGGGGTGTTACAGTGCATATGTTTTATGGTTGAGTGGATGGGTGATTGGATAGTAGGATATAAGTTCTTCTCGACTTGAAGATTTCGGGGATGAAATCCTAAAAGGAGGGGAGAATGTAACACCCCGTATTTTCTGTTAATGATATAGTAACGAATTAAACAGTACTTAATTTAAAATGTGAGAATTAAGGGAAACGGGTTACGCCATTATGTTCGTCTCGGAATTCTGGTTGAGATAGAGTCCGAGTTTGCGTAAATTGGACTTCGTATGAAGAAGTTATGGTTGTCGGAAGTTTCCAGAAAATTCAAATAAATTCAAATAGCTCGAAAACAAATTCAAATTCGAATCAGAAGACAGAAGCGGGCTGGGCGGGAAAACTCCCGCACAGGACCCAGGTCGACCAGGGGGTCGATCCTAGTGTCGACCTCCCCCCTACAGGTCGACCTGGGGGTCGACCTGTCCCTCCCTTGGCAGATCTGAATGGTGACGATTTTGTGACTCAGTGTTGAGTCACTATGGCTGAGGTGTCACCCTATCTTCACTGGATGGCTGTGGTTAACCCTAGGATCATCTGACGGCTTAAATTGAGTTGAAATTCTATATAAACAATCCAATGCCCAAACCTAAAAGTCACACACAAAAATAATCCTAGAACTATCATGCTGTCAATGGAAAACTTGGAGTAGCCATCACCAATTCAAAGACAAGATAAGAACTTGAATCAAAAATCAAATTAAAAGATTATCAAATTCAACAATCTACATCAAAGGCGAGGTTACCAATTTCAGAATTCAGATTTTAGAACGCAAGAATTCCTTTTTAGTTTGTAAGTTGGTTATTACGCAGATTTAAATGTTCCTTCAAATGAATCGTGACATGTTGTAATCTGAATATAGAATGATGCTTATGTATAAGATTTGATTCTCGTTAATCTTAAAGTATCGTTGTAATTAATCATGTCTATATGCTTGTGGCGATGAACATGTTGTATATTAATCATGTCTACATGCTTGTGGTGATGAACATATTGTATATTAATCATGCCTATATGCTTATGGTGATGAACATATTGTATGTTATTGGAATCTATTATGATTAGGTAATGGGTTTATTTTACCAATTAAATGGTGAAACATGTCATGTTATAAATTGTTGGTTATTTGCAAGTTTATGATCTAAGACACATGCTTATATGTTAGATCAACACTCATGTGTATTCATGTTAGGTTGAATCTATTTATGTTGAAAAACTTGGAATTGTAGTCCTCGTATGTTTTAACACATAAGTCATCATGTTAAGTTATGATCCGAATATGTTGATAATAGTTTTCTTATGTTTTGACATACATAATTTAATGTGCTAAGTTGCAATTTAAAATGATTATAGTAGCTTTCTTATGTTTTGACATACATAAGTTAATATGCTAAGTTGTGGGTTGAAACTGTGATTATATGTTAAACCTCTACGCTAGACCTTTGTCAAGTTTACATGACAATTAGACCTAACTTAGTCACAAGTTCACCTTTACCCATTTAATTAAAGTTAATGATACATCTATGCCAAGTTACACATGACAAGTTGAAATGTATGCTATTTTATCTCCCTTATTTATTACCCTTTTTGTTTATGAGTTTGGGCTAATTTACAAGCCCTACATTTTATGTGATTCATGCATACGTTCCACGGGGGTAGCGACGGGAGAATATGAAAA
This sequence comes from Allium sativum, assembly GCA_030737875.1. Taxonomy (NCBI): domain Eukaryota; kingdom Viridiplantae; phylum Streptophyta; class Magnoliopsida; order Asparagales; family Amaryllidaceae; genus Allium; species Allium sativum. Next base: position 467,419,150 of record CM060913.1, on the reverse strand, counting down.
TTCATGTCATAGATTTGTTCATAAAATGGTATATTTGATATACCATTTACAGTGAGCATAATCAAAGGATAATTAGGGCATGATTAAATCAAATTTAATTTACATAAAGAAATTAGACATATATAGAAAAAAAATGTGAATTTAGAGAAAGACGAATATGCCTAACCGGAGGTTAGACTGAGTTGTAGTGTAAATCTGCCCGGAACTGACCGGCATATCCAGTGACCACAACAAGACCTGGCTAATGTGGGTGGTTAGTGCATCAAGCCCAAAAAGAACCCGAGGTTAGACTGAGTTGTGGTGTAAACCTGCACGGAACCGACCGGCACATCCAGTGACCATAACAAGACCAGTCCAATGTGAGTGGTTAGTGCTTTAATAAATTAAAGCTAAGTCGGGATTAGTAGGGTTAAGTCAATTTAGGAAACACTTAACCGAATCAACATGTTAACTAAATGAATAGGTGGGGTTAAGTAAACTTGGACACTTAGCCAAATAAACATGTTGATTTGAAAACCCTAGTAACTGGGACCCATTTCAGCAGTAACCCACATAGATGTATCATGGTACCCTAAAACTAGGCAGGGTGGGGCACGATTACTGGGCTGAGTATAAGCAGTCAAAACGTCGGCAGTTGGTGGGCCAGTGTAGGTTTCGATGGAGTATGGGCGTGCACGTACTCCGGAGTGGAAAAATCAGGCACTGGGCATCAGTAGTATACACTGTGCATCCTGAATCATGTCGGGTTGCCACCAGAGGGGCTGATACACCCTATGGTGGGACCAACACAGGTATCTACAGTCAAGCGGGGCCGAATGACACAGGATATGAATGCATGCGAGTAGGAGCCGATCACTATGGGGATCATTTGTTATAAACACGTAGGGCTGGTGGATCCAATGGTTAAGTAGGTGCAGAGATTATAGTAATGGGTGCGATCACATGTTCCTCTTATCTTATATTAGGGTATTGTCCTATGTTCTGTTATTACTGTCATGATCCCTTTCCTTGTTTAAATACTAGTAATCACCGAACTTACCAGACTTATTGTCTGACCCGTTTTCTTTCTTTCCCCCTTCCCAGGTCCACAGGGAGGGAATACTGCAGCTTAGTCAGACCCTTTGCAAGCTTCAAGAAAGTAGATGTATGATTTGGACTCTCTCTCAATCTTGGCTACGGCTCTTGGACATTATCCTTGGGGATTTATGCAGCTTTATTTATGATTTATGCTTCTTTATTAAATAATCAAGACAGAAATTATGTTGTAATGTTTTGGAAGTTGTTCTGAGATAATTTGATGTAATGCTTTTGTATTGAACCACATATTCAATAAATAATTTGAATTCCGTTGCTTACACTTATCTGTCTTGTAAAATTTTCTGTGTCTTGTACCTATAACCCTCCACCAAAGTTAAGGCATTTCCTTTGTGAGTGACCTTAACGGAGGTGGGGTGTTTCACTCTTCATCTTATAATTCGTTTTATCTTATTACCATTTCATTTTAATATTACACGATATGTGTTAATGAAATGTGCCTGAAGCCTTTTATGGACTTCCAAAAATAATTCTAAATAATATACATTTTATACTATTTGTAACTTTGTTTTTTTGGTCTTTATCCTTCCCCACTACCTCATCACATTCACATTTCGCCATGTTTTCAGCTTCAGTTCCTCACTATTTCCGATACCCATTAATTTTTTTCCTTTATCACTCATATGTATAATTAAAAGTATTTTTGTTATCTATTCTATCTTAGACAGTTTTTAATTATCTATTCTGTCTTAAACATTATTTAAACTAGAAACCCAATTTGTTACAAAAGGAGTAAATAAGACTGCTGTGGCTAGACTTTCTACAAATGGTAAGAAATTATTTGTATTCTTTTAGTATATCTCGGTTAAGGTTAACGATTATTCTATGGCTTTTAGATTGATCTCTGCTTATCGGTGTTGATCGGAGAGTAAATTGTGAAACTCCAGTGACTGTCAGTGAGCATCAGCAAAACTGTGTGCATTAATTTGCAAGCGCAAGTTTATGCTTTTCGTTAAAATGATAGTTAGCAAACATTGTGTTTTGGAAGTGTTATTTTCCTATAGCCCACTTTCCCGCTTTCCACATTTTAACTGTAATATATTCACTTCTTATCCTACGCATATGAACGTTGTTTTCCTATATTCTCATCTCATCTTCATTAAAATCAATTTGTTATTTGTTCTATGTTTATTCCAACGTCAGATATTAATCCTTTATCTCACAGGCATATTTAGTTTGTTCTTTTTCTTGGATTTCAGCTTATTGCTGAATAATTGGGGTTTTTATTATTTGATAAAAATATTCTAATTTACGATTTTGATTTCCGACTAACAGATTTTATTATATGTCGATTTGGGGAGAATCAGATTACCAGCAGAATTAAAGCTATTCAACCAATCAAGTTTATGATCATCATTATAAGTTGTCGAAAGGTAAACAAATTGGGATTTTTTTTTCTTATTGTTTAGGTTTATTGTAGCATCTGAATTGTTGGCTGTTTCTTTGTGAATTAGATATATTTTCTCACCATTGTCCTTAGTATTGATAATTTTTTGATGCATATAAGTTCCTTGCCTTACAGTACAATGTTTTTCTTTCTTCATGCTCTTTAGATGCATTATATAAAGCTTTTATTAACTTGATATTACAGGTTCCTCAATTCAGTTTAGTTTCCCCTCATTATCGTAAAGTTTGAAAGCATTAACAGTTGAATCATCATAAGAACTAAGGTTTGTAGGCTCTATTGCACCGAACCATTTCTTTTACTATGACAACAATATGGACTCACTCTTTCTCCTTTTCACAAATCCTTATGTTACTGCTGAAAATATAATCATGCAAACTATAGGAAATTTTTTGGGAGCCTTCACTTCACCTCGACATTGGTTTTTAAACACAACAAAATTCGTATTTCAATCAACAATTAGTCATTTCTAATATAGTAATATACCAACGAACTGTGTATTACTAAAATTTCTTAACATTGAAGGACTTTATATATACAACCATTTTCTTATTACTATTTAACACAAGATGTTATTGTACATTAATCTTTCATTTTAGTATTAGTTTACTACCAGGCACAAGAGTAATAACCACTTTTAAATTTGTTTCGTACTTTACATACTATAGATCAGTGGAAAAGAAGTGAGGAAAGAGGGGAAAAGAATGACAGGTCATATAAATCCAAATAGTGCAGTTGAAAGTTGACATTGAGATATAGATCGTCTAAAAACAAAATATGGATCACATGAAAGCTGCAGAAAAGTGAAGTTCTTACGATTACAAAAACTAATAAACAAGAAAAGTAACATGAGGTTTATTCTACTCAAACTGATGGCTGGATTTATTGATCATACTCTATGGTACAAATAATTAATTTACATCTGTTGTGTGTTTATTCTCATGTAGTGTGATGATGATATATGGGCATTGTCCATGAGTTTCTTTTTCATGTCTGGGTTTCATGTCTAATCTTCGCCATGTACTTTGATATTTAGTATTGAATAAAAGTGCACTTTGAGATTCAAAACAAAACATTAGGTTGCAGTTGATCTGCCCTTTAGCTTATAAATTCAATGTCATTTGGAATAGACATGCAAAATATATGTGTTCATGTGCAATGTTTTCAAAAAACTAAAAAAATAACATACCTGTTTAGTATCATAATGATGTTCGAATATTCATGATTCATCCTATGAGATTAAGGCCAAACCGTATACATGGCATTTAATTAGTTTGTTGTTTATGAGGAGTTGTATGTAATAGCATGCCCAATGCCTTTTATCTATTTCATGGGTAGATTATAATAATGGAAGAAACGGCGGTGCGTTCTTAAACAAAATAATGAAAGTGGTGTACACAATGACTATTAGGAGATGTTTCATTTACATATTAGTGTCTTGCCCTTTAATTTTATTATTGAATTTTTACCGTAAGTTGCACTATTTTTACATTAGATTAAAAGATGTTGCACCTTTTCACCTTAGATTAGATGATGTTTGCTTTGCCATGTGAATCTAATAATGATAGACATGGTCAACCATTATTATTTATTGTTTAAAATCTTTTATGTACCATATGTATTCAATAAGCCTTACCTTTGTATGTGCAATAGTACGATTGAGTGTTATCTTAGTTTTAGAGTGATTCATACCACTGGAATACATTTTTTACTTTCCATTGTTCTTTATATGAATTTAAACAATATACAATTTATTATATACCATTTCAATTGAAATATCTAAAATTTCAAAAGTGTGCGTCAAGATATTAGAAAAAAACTATATGCATATAATGGATTCATATATCAATTCTTTTTGCTTACCATAACCATGTACGAAGCCATGGGTATCATAAATAAATTACTCTGAACTACATGTCATATTTGTCAGTAATTATTAAATGTCAAGCTTTACTGTTAATCTTTTTTTTAATGACATGGTCACCTAATAACATTGTGCAACAGCACTTGCCAATTCCCTAATTTTGTTGTTCTTGCTGCATTCATGTTGCAGTGTAGTTGTCATGGCCAGCGCCGTAATTGGTAGTATTTTTATTTTCCTTTCCATATGGTCTAACACACAAATTATTCAGGTACTACTACTGAAACTGATGTCAACTTACGATGCCGCTATGGACATGATCTAGGGTGGGAAAATGGTATGTTCATTTCTGTACACAATCCATGCCTTTTCAAGCATAACAAATGGTTTAGATAAATATGTTCCGAGTGTATGAATTCATATGCATGCATTACGATCTACTTACGTACACTTTGTTCATACGAATCTGTTTTACTTCACAATTATTGTTTTATTCATATGAATACATGAGAGTTTACGTCCATTTTTGTTTGCTAGCTAGATCGCTCATCCATTGTATTCATTTTATTGACTCTGCATGTTGTTACTCTTGCTCAAGCTAACTTAGCTAAGCAAGAAGGATCTGCATTTGTATATAATATCAACTTTTGATTCTACATCAACTGAATCTAGCATTGGATAAGATATAGTTTATTATTGACGTAACTTCATGTTGCTGCATGACTTGGAAGTGCAAGGGCAAATGCAACAGGAGTGTAGCTGACAAGACTTAAGAGAAAGTGCTAAGAAAATTGCAAACTGAATAATGGAATCTGAAAGCAATGTTTCGGAATACTAACCAGAATTGATCAATGTAAACTAGGCAGAATAAAGTGCAGGTTGCAGTCCATATTTTCTTGATTATACGATTGAAATTTAGTGTGCAAAAATAAAGAATGCATGCACGATGTTTGATTGTTCACTGATAAGTACTAGACTGGAACAAAACCGAGATAATGAAATGCACTGCGTGCAATTTGTTTGGAGCGAAGTAGACTTTATATAATGCTTAAAGCTTTGGAAAGCTAAGCTAGCTACTTCAATATTTACTCACCCTCAATTATGGATTGATACTGATTTAGCACGCGCCCTATGCATTTTTTATTTTTGGAACTTCATGGGCACATAACATAGAAATGTTTTTTTTCTTCTGATCTATTTCTACAGTAAATAAGCGAAACGTTTATTTACTATTACTTTAGTTCGGATGTTGTTCATGCTTAGATAACCATAGCTGCAGTTATATCTACTTATGTTGCTTTCACACTGGCACCGACTTAGAATATATTATATTATTTTAACTAGGATACACTTATGCCATGTATACAACATTGTTAATTTTTTTTTATTTACGCATGCATGCCTTCATAGTTCATACATCCTTAAATCAAGACTTATTTGACTACTAACGTCAACTTGCATGGACACCAACGACGATTATACGTCATCTTCTACTAGACCATCGTTCCATTTCAAATGCATAAAACTCTAAACGTGCAAAGTTATGTAAAGTATGCAAAGATCTCTTGCTATGCATAGTCATCAACATCATCTTTCTATTTGTTGTAACATCAATTACTGCACTAACATATTGTTCTATCATCAAACCTTTGCCTTCTTTCTGAAATTTTGGCTATATATCACTTTTGAACAAATTACATTTTTCTGTTATTCACGTTTTATTGTCCTTCCATTTTAATTTTATTCCTTCCCCATTAAGTTCAACCAATCTACTTATATATTCTACTGATGCTCCTTTTATGTAAATATGGAAATCATGTTGTATGTGTTATACCATTGCAATAAATTCGAACATACTCACGCCCTGAATAGATTTATGCCTATTTCCAACGCATCAAATTGTGGATTACGGATTACGTCAAATAATTCCTGGATTCGTGCCATCGGCACGGGCTACATGCTACTACTTTCAACCACAACAACCACCACAAATATCGTTTATCCAGAGGTTCTGTTGTGATTCCCAACGAAAGGTTAGACTGAAAAACATACATATTTATTTACTCTAAATTTCCCTCTTACTGCACTTTTCCTTTTCTTTTTTTGATATTATAAACTATTTGTTTATTTTTGTAGGTTTTTGTTTTTGCTAAAAGGGATTTGGATCAACTGTATTTCTTTTGCTGTGCATAGTCATTAACATCGCTCTTCGGTCCTTTCCAATTTTAATTACTTTCAGAACATAACTACTATATAATTAAATCGTTGCATTATGTTTATTTGTGATCTTTCCAAGAACAAAGTAACTTTCCTGTACTATTCATAGATTTTGCTGATATGGGTTTCAATAATCAGTTCTGCCTCCGTACAGTCTAAAGTTCTAGAAAATCTTCTCTATCTTATAACCAAGCACGAGTGCACTATATGATTTGTTAGTACTGATTTTGTTCATATGCATTACTAATTATTTATTCTTTTAAAACTACGATTGTTGACATCGATTGTGTAATTGTTGTTCATTTTGTGTTAATCAATTCATCTTTTTTTCATAACCAACTGTGTCATAAATTATAATTTATGATATGTAATAATGATTATAATGCACAATCCATTGAGAAGAAATGAGGATATATTTTTACCAAATACACAACCAAACAAATATCAGTCTTAAACACCCGTGCAACGCACGGGCTGTGTACTAGTGTAAATATAAATGTGATGTTAACAATGCATATAAATTCTAATATATGCAATGTAAATATAAATGTGACTTTAACAATGCATATAAATTCTAATATATGCAATGTAAATATAAATGTGACTTTAACAATGCATATAAATTCTAATATATGCAATGTAAATATAAATGTAACTTTAACAATGCATATAAATTCTAATATATGCAACGTAAATATAAATGTAACTTTAACGATGCATATAAATTCTAATATATGCAATGTAAATATAAATGTAATTTTAACGATGCATATAAATTCTAATATATGCAATGTAAATATAAATGTAATTATAAATGTGACTTTAACAATGCATATAAATTCTAATATATGCAATGTAAATATAAATATAATTTTAACAATGCATATAAATTCTAATATATGCAATATAAATATAAATTCAATTTTAATGATGCATTTAAATTCTAATATATGCAATATAAATATAAATGTGATTTTAACAATGCATATAAATTCTAATATATGCAATGTAAATATAAATCTGACTTTAACAATACATAAAATTCTAATATATGCAATGTAAATACAAATGTGACTTTAACAATGCATATAAATTCTAATATATGCAATGTAAATATAAATGTGACTTTAACGATGCATATAAATTCTAATATATGCAATGTAAATATAAATGTGACTTTAACAATGCATATAAATTCTAATATATGCAGTGTAAATATAAATGTAATTTTGATAATGCATATAAATTCTAATATATGCAATGTAAATATAAATGTAATTTTTACAATGCGTATAAATTTTAATATATGTAATGTAAATATAAATGTAACTTTAACAATGCATATAAATTCTAATATATGCAATGCAAATATAAATGTAACTTTAACAATGCATATAAATTCTAATATATGCAATGTAAATATAAATTCTAATATATGCAATATAAATATAAATGTAATTTTAACAATGCATTTAAATTCTAATATATGCAATGTAAATATGAATGTGATTTTAACAATGCATATAAATTCTAATATATGCAATATAAATATAAATGTGACTTTAACAATGCATATAAATTCTAATATATGCAATGTAAATATAAATGTGACTTTAACAATGCATATAAATTCTAATATATGCAATGTAAATATAAATGTGACTTTAATAATGCATATAAATTCTAATATATGCAACGTAAATATAAATGTAATCTTGACAATGCATATAAATTCTAATATATGCAATGTAAATATAAATGTAATTTTGACAATGCATATAAATTATAATATATGCAATGTAAATATAAATGTAACTTTAATAATGCATATAAATTCTAATATATGCAATGAAAATATAAATGTAACTTTAACAATGCATATAATTCTAATATATGCAATGTAAATGTAAATGTAAGTTTAACAAAGCATATAATTTATAATATATGCAATGTAAATATAAATGTAATTTTAACAATGCATATAAATTCTAATATGTGCAATGTAAATATAAAATTAATTTTAACAACGCATATAAATTCTAATATATGCAATGTAAATATAAATGTAACTTTAAACAATGCATATAAATTCTAATATATGCAACGTAAATATAAATGTAATTTTAACAATGCATATAAATTCTAATATATGCAACGTAAATATAAATGTAACTTTTTAATGTTGCGACATTATTATTCAAACTTTCAATATTTCCAATAAATCAAACTTTACAATAAAAATTATGATTTTAGTGTTTCAACACTTTTATTCAAATATGAATGATTTTCATATGAATCATTCTTTTCTAAAAATGATGTTTTTAATGTCAAAATGCCTTTGTTTTAAAAATGAACCTTTTCTAATGATTCATCCATTTCATTAAAAACAAAGTTTTTAATGTAAACATGTTTTGTTTCAAAACATGCATATTTGTCCAATTTCTATTATTACATTAAAAAGTGAATTTTTAATGTAAAACATGTTTTCGTTTTAAAACATGAATCTTGGTCTACATTCTATTAATACATTAAAAAGTCAATTTTTAATATAGAACATGTTTTCATTTTAAAACATGAATCTTTTTCTATATTTCTATTATTACATTAAAAAGTGAACTTTTAATATAGAACATTTTTTCATTTTAAAACATGAATCTTTTTCTATATTTCTATTATTACATTAAAAAGTGAATTTTTAATGTAACACATGTTTTTCATTTTAAAACATGACTATTTTCTATGTTCTAACATTACATAAAAAAATTGAACTTTTTAATGTAATCATGTTCTTATTTCAAAAACATGAACATTTCTATTTTTATATTAGTTCCATAAAATGATAGAAATTTATATTTCATTTTTGTTGAAAGTTCTAATTCAATCAAAATGGAAAAAGTGATATTTCATTTTGATTGAAAATTCTAATTCAATCAAAATGACAAAAAATGTATGACTCATTTTTTTTTAAAAAAAAATTGATTCAACAAAATGTATAAAAGGTGATATTTAATTTTTTTGTGAATCTTCCTGATTAACACAATGGAAATTTGATACCTCATTTTTGTTGAAAACTCTAATTCAACAAAATTACAAAAATTAATGTTTTCTATTTGCTGAAAATTCTAATTCAACAAATAAATAAAAATTGATGTTTTCTATTTGTTGGAAATTCTAATTTAACAAATAGATAAAAATTAATGTTTTCATATTTGTTGAAAATTTTAATTCAACAAATCGATAAAAATTGATGTTTTCATATTTGTTGAAAATCCTAATTCAACAAATAGATAAAAATTGGCGTTTTCATATTTGATCATTTTATCTAAACAAAAATTATATATTTTTGTTTCACTCACTTTATTGCAACAAATTGATCTATATGTTTTAACAATTTTGTCACCACATCACATTTTTATCATCACACAATATCACCAAACAAACAGATCTATATACCACAACCAGCATAGAACAAATCATGAATAATAACAAATGGGAATTAACTATAAATTGGTGATAATAAATTCAGAATTATTTCTAATTATTTAAAAAAAAAGAAACAAATAGATTTCTCACACCGTGGGATCCAACCAGACCACGATGTAGAGATAGGAGGCGCGCCTCCAACAAGGGTGGTGGGGCCCAACTCGACAGTGAATGGGAGGCAGGGCGGCGGTCGTAATGGGTTGTGTTTGGGTGCGCGGTCTCCTTCAATTCGCGGCTATGCGAGGTGTTGTCTGTACTGATGTTTAGAGGGAAAGGAGAGCTACGAAATCCTCAAAAGGATGAGAGGATTTTATTGAGTGGATTGCATGAATTTAATAGGGAAGGATGGAGCATTATTGGCCACGGAAATAAGACGATGGCGGCTGTGTATTTCTGTATTAGGTGTTGAGACACGAGAATTTCGATTGATAACAACAAAATAAAGATCAATGGAAATCATGACATGGAGCTAAGATTATGGATATGTAGATGTTTAAAGGGAGACAGTGCTTATATACAGGGGGAGATAGCAATAAAGATTAAAATATCAAGCTATGTTGTCATCAATCAAAAAGGGGGAGAATGTTGAGTCAACGGTTTCAATGCTTATTTTGATTAATGACAAGAAGGAGCTTCATGATCGACAAAAAGAAGATTCAATGGTTTCATAGGTTAGAAGTTGGTAATTTAGAGTATTTATGTTAAAATCTATCCTCAAATAATCATACTTCTCATTGCTTTCAAAATTATGCATGAAAACTCGTTTTTACTGTATATTGACAAAAACAGGTCAACCTGTTAAAAATAACAGGTCAACCTATTTTTAAATATAACAGGTCAACCTGTTAAAATTAACAGGTCAACAGTTTTTTGAAATAACGGTCAAAAACCTGTCAACCTATTAATTTTTCCTGTCGACCTATTTTTGAATTTCATGAAGAGTCATCTTCTTTCTTGAAAAGTTGCATCCATTTCTCTTCATAAAAAATCACTTCTTTTGATTGCAACTTTTCATGAATGATTGCATCTTCTCAAACTCTATAAATACATCAAGATTCAATCATTCAAATTATTGAAAACCGATTCTTGCTCTAATTTCTGATCTTACTTTCTAAATACTCTTGCATTCTAAAAAGCTCCCAAATTCAAGTTACTTATTGAATCCTTGATAATATTTCTCATATTTTGATTCAACAAGCAACTAACTTCCTTCAAATCTTCGCATTTAATTCATATACTTGAGGATAAGATTATAGGAAGGTTGTACTCAATCATTGACTAATCAGTGTTGAAGAAACAACACATTCAAGGTCAAACTCTTGTAATCGTCTTGTGGGTAAGCTTGTAGCCCGTGAAATCAAGTGGGTAAGCTTGTAGCCCGTGAAATCAAGTGGGTAAACTTGTAGCCCGTAAATCAAGTAGTTGTGAACCTGTTCCTCCGGGTGAAGCGAGGGTGTTGTTTAGTGAAAAGCCGAAGAGGAGCTTCGGGACTGGACGTAGGACTGGAGGTCCGAACCAGTATAAAAATCCTGGTGTCGTTACTCTACTTTACTTTACTTTACTGCATTTATAGTTATTTGTGATATATATCTTGTTTGCGAATTTTTACCTGCATAACTATTGAATAGCTTAAGTTATCACATACATTCCGCATAGCCATATTATAGATCCTGCACAAATCGTACACACACTCGACTTTATCAATTGGTATCAGAGCCTGGTGTTCTAGAGATCTTAACAACATCATAGAACAAATGGAAATAAAGAAGTCAAGTCAAGGGATTGGAAAGCGGAAGAGCAACAAAGCCGAATCAAGAGAGCAAGGAAGCAAATGTCTCATGGCTAAAGTCAGATCACAATCGGTATGCGTAGATTCATTATTTAAAGATCTTTTATTAGACCATGAAAAATTATTGAAACTCAATACAGTCGTTTTAGCTATGTCAAGAAATTACAAGCAAGAAAATTCCAAATTAAAAGAAGAAAACAATCTATTGGTAAAACAAGCCAAATGTTTTGAAAATACCTTAGAAAAGCTTGTTTCTCAAAAAGATTTCCTTCAAAAAGAAAATGAGCGACTAGAAGATAAAAACAATGTTCTTTTAAAGGAAATCGATCTTTTGCAAAATAAAAATATATCATTAGAAGATTCTTTAAATAATTCTAGTTCTTTAATTTCGTCTCTTGAGAAAGAGAATAGAGCTTTAACTGAAAAGAATTTAGAACTATCTAAAGAATGTGAGTTTTTAAAGGTGAATAATAATATTTTGCAAAATGAAATTTCTGACACAAAAGAAAATTTTGAAAAGTTACAATCTTCTTTAGATAATTCAGAATCTCAAATTTTAGGTCTCAAAACTGAGAACGGTACTTTAAAAAGGAAAAATTCTGAATTAAATAAGGAAATTGATGATTTAAAGAATAACAAAATTTCTTTTGAAAATGTCAATAGCGACTTTGGAAATAAATTTGATAAAAGTGCAAATAAGTTCGCAAAATTTAATAAAGGTCAAAATGATTTAAATATGATTTTATCTAGATCTCGACCTTTACATGACAAAAGTGGTTTAGGATATAATAAAACTAATCTTAGAAATAGTACTAGATATGCTTTCATGCACAATAAAAATATTATTGCTAGTACTAATGCTCATCCTAGATCCAATTATTATAGAAATTCGAATACTTCTATGACTAGAGATCTGTATAATAGATCTAGAAGTATGAAAAGGAATATCAATAGAGATTACTTAAGTATTTGGGTTCCTGTAAGTTGGAAAAACATAGAAAAATATATTGATGATTATTTTGATTCAGTAGTTAATAATGAAAATTTTATCTTTAAAGGTTCCATTAAACCCTCTTGGGTATGGTTACCTTCCATCTAACTCATGGACCCAAACAAAGTAAGTGGGTACCAAAAGTATACATGTCATATAATTTTTGCAGGTACGCCACAACAAAGAGAAGGCTATTCGGTATCTCTAAATATCTTTGAAAATTTAGCTTATCAAAAAGCACATGTTTCAATATTTCATCGTCATCGAGGATACAAAATTCATGGGATAGGAATTACAACAAAAATGAAGGCGGAAGCGGAAAATATTCTCCTTGGGAACCAAGAAATATATCGGATCTAAGGAGATATTTTATATTCTTTTTAATAATGTTTGTATTTCTTCCTTCATGTATTTGGTTTAAATCTTTAATAATACCTCGTTTGGATTTGAATTCGATCTACAAAAAGGCTGGAAATTCATTCTCAACAAAAAAAACGGTCGACCGATACATCATTCTAGGTTGACCGGTTTTGTGCATTTTTATTTCTAGAGAATTATCGCGGTCGACCGGTTGGAAAACATATGTCGACCGGTGACTAAACACTCAAACATGTCGACCGGAAATAATTATAGGTCGACCGGTTTCAAGTCCCAAAAATTCCCAGAGAATTCTTGTGGTCGACCGGTTCCATATTTTATGTCGACCGAAATTGTTTCAGCGAAATATGAAAAAAGGTGTTGACTGAAATATTTTCATAGGTCGACCGGTCTCTTTCATTTTATGAATTCAAAACAACATAATTCGGTCGACCGGTTGTAATTTTATGTCGACCGGATTAAGCTTTTTCCTTCTCTTTCCAAACAGAAACTATTTAGGTCGACCGGTACTATATTTTATGTCGACCGGTTTCGTAATATATTGTTTTTTAAACATCCAATCGCCGGTTTAACCCCTATATCAACAAATCTATTTAGATTTTTTTACTCCAAACGTCACTTTTCTTCAAACCCTATATCCTCAAACATCAACTCCTTCTCTTCAATGGCTCCAAAATCAAAGAAATCAAAGACTTCTTCTTCAACTTCTCAACAACCCATAAATGCTCAAATCAAACATTGGCTTAAGGATCCGATTGCTGTAACAAGATGGAATAAAATAAAAGATTATACCATTCATGAAGGGAGTTTTATCAAATACCACGATTTCCTCCTCTATGATGTTAGAGAAATTGCATCCAAGGCAAAAATAGAATCTCTACTTAGTTTTGAGGACAATAATGTTGAGATTAATCACATTATGATAAAATTATTCTATGCTAATCTTAATTTGGAGAAGTTCAAGCCAGCAAATTCTTCAAATTGCTTATGGTCAGTCGTATGTGATCAACAAGTATTCATCTCCAAGGCACGAATGGAAGAAGTTCTTAAATCTTCAAATAATGGTACGAAATTTTCTTCTGATTTCTGTCCCATTCATATTAGAGACAAAGTTAGCCATTTATTCATTGAAGATCACAAGTCTAGTGCTAAAGGAGTAAATTTGAGACCTATGGCTAGAATTCTCCATCATTGTATTGTTCATTCTCTCTTGCCACGAACCGGTCTCTTTTATAATTTTTTTTATAAAGACACGTCATTTCAAATTCCAAACTCAAACACCATTTCTTATACTATTTTAAAACTATACTACTCTCGATTATTGAGGTTATTATGATATTTATTCTTTTTAATCGATGACAAAGGGGGAGAAATATTTTACATATACTATTTAAAATATATGTGCTTAATATGGTAAAAGTATATGTGTGCTAACATTTGTTAATGCAGGAATCAAAAGGTAAGATTATTTACTAACAAATGTTGCAGAAATTCAGGGGGAGCTTTATATTCAAAGGGAGAAAATCCAAGGTGTTGTCGTCAATCAAAAAGGGGGAGAATGTTGAGACACGAGAATTTCGATTGATAACAACAAAATAAAGATCAATGGAAATCATGACATGGAACTAAGATTATGGATATGTAGATGTTTAAAGGGAGACAGAGCTTATATACAGGGGGAGATAGCAATAAAGATTAAAATATCAAGCTATATTGTCATCAATCAAAAAGGGGGAGAATGTTGAGTCAACGGTTTCAATGCTTATTTTGATTAATGACAAGAAGGAGCTTCATGATCGACAAAAAGAAGATTCAATGGTTTCATAGGTTAGAAGTTGGTTATTTAGAGTATTTTATGTTAAAATCTATCCTCAAATGATCATACTTCTCATTGCATTCAAAATTATGCATGAAAACTCGTTTTTACTGTATATTGACAAAAACAGGTCAACCTGTTAAAAATAACAGGTCAACCTATTTTTAAATATAACAGGTCAACCTGTTAAAATTAACAGGTCAACGGTTTTTTGAAATAACGGTCAAAAACCTGTTAACCTATTAATTTTTCCTGTCGACCTATTTTTGAATTTCATGAAGAGTCATCTTCTTTCTTGAAAAGTTGCATCCATTTCTCTTCATAAAAAATCACTTCTTTTGATTGCAACTTTTCATGAATGATTGCATCTTCTCAAACTCTATAAATACATCAAGATTCAATCATTCAAATTACTGAAAACCGATTCTTGCTCTAATTTCTGATCTTACTTTCTAAATACTCTTGCATTCTAAAAAGCTCCCAAATTCAAGTTACTTATTGAATCCTTGATAATATTTCTCATATTTTGATTCAACAAGCAACTAACTTCCTTCAAATCTTCGCATTTAATTCATATACTTGAGGATAAGATTATAGGAAGGTTGTACTCAATCATTGACTAATCAGTGTTGAAGAAACAACACATTCAAGGTCAAACTCTTGTAATCGTCTTGTGGGTAAGCTTGTAGCCCGTGAAATCAAGTGGGTAAGCTTGTAGCCCGTGAAATCAAGTGGGTAAGCTTGTAGCCCGTGAAATCAAGTGGGTAAACTTGTAGCCCGTAAATCAAGTAGTTGTGAACCTGTTCCTCCGGGTGAAGCGAGGGTGTTGTTTAGTGAAAAGCCGAAGAGGAGCTTCGGGACTGGACGTAGGACTGGAGGTCCGAACCAGTATAAAAATCCTGGTGTCGTTACTCTACTTTACTTTACTTTACTGCATTTATAGTTATTTGTGATATATATCTTATTTGCGAATTTTTACCTGCATAACTATTGAATAGCTTAAGTTATCACATACATTCCGCATAGCCATATTATAGATCCTGCACAAGTCGTACACACACTCGACTTTATCATTAGGATTAGAGTATTCCACCGTATTTTATACCGTATATTTTATATTAATTAATTAATAAAAGAATAACCCGTTAATCTAAACGGACTCTAAATCCAGCCCAACAAAAGTTGTCACCACCTAATTACCCCTATTCCGGAACCAATGGGCTAGGTCCCGTCAGCCCAAACGATTGTTTTTGTCCTGATTTCTTTAATTTAAAATTTGAATCCTTTATTTAATTAATTCGATCGTACATTTAAATTCACCAAGCCTTATACGGACTCCGAAAATTCCCAAAAAATAAATATAGCTATGTTTTGATGATACCGTCCTAACAAAATTAATTTCGTCGAATTTGGAGACCGTTTGAAAAATGGCCTTTTTAACGTTCGATTAAATTCAACAGAAATTATCGAATCATAGTTTAATTTACTATGCTCACAAATAAATTCCAATAAACTTTGCAATAATTTGACATTCGGGATCCGACAAAAGTGGTTTCGTCGAAAATGGAGGTTGTTTGTATAATGGCCATTTATATGGGCTATAAATAATACTATATTCCATAACGACTATTCTGAATATTCAACTGGTCATAATTTTTTATTCCCGCTATGAAATTTCTATTTTTCGGATTAGTTGGAAAGATATTTTTAAACAGATTTAGATAATTTTGGTTTCACTAAAATCCGTTTCATTTTGAATCCTGTACATCCAATCAAAGTTCAGATTCAAAATTTCAAACTACTACGCTATTTCTAATTCCTTTAGAAATTAAATAAATATATTCGTTCAAACTTCGATTTAAATAAATTTTTAATCATTATTATTTAAAATAAATTATTTTAACTATTCAAAATTCATTGAAATAGCCAAAATAAAAATTTTAAATTGTTTTTGATTTTCCGGGTTTTTACAGTTTTCTTCCTAAAAAATCTCTTATTTTAATTTTCTTCTTCCTCTCTTTCTGTGTGTTTGTGTATGTCTTTCACTTTCTCAAGTCATCAACCCCTTCTATTTTTTCGCTAAAAGGACAATAACCTAAAATACATGAGTGAAACATGCACCTCTAATGACATAAAATAGTAACCAAAAAAGAAGAAGAAAAACATAGTTTTTTCCCATAAACTAACAAAGTAGAAACACAAGCCTAAATTATCCAACTTGATATCCTCAATAATGGTAGTGAATCATCAAGAAAGGTCAGAAAAATATAAAGACGACCCTACATAACACTCAATCATAATCGTCCTCTTATAACAATCTATTGTGATTTTCATTAAGCAAACCAAATTGTAATAACTAGAACATGGCTAAATTTTGATCTAAAAAAGACCTAGTAAACCTTAAACCATTCTAAGATTGGTTGTTGGTTGGAAAAAAATGAGAAAATACTAAGATTTATCCATCTATCCTTTCAAAACTCATAGCGAAAGGAACAAAATAAAATAACAATAGAACTCATTGTATTTTAAAACAAATGTCATAAAACATAAATTATTATATTATCCTTCCAAAACATTCAAATGGGTACAATTAAAATATTAATAATAGATAAAATGTAACTTACACAAGCTCCGCTCTCGCTGTATTCAAGCGTCATTATCATCATCTTCATCTAATTTGTGTTGTTATGAGTATTGGTCAGAACAACAAGTTCTAGGAAATAAAAATCTTAGTCTTACCATTTTAGTGCTTGGGCGGTATAATTGTTATTATTTTAGTAAGAACATGTCTAAGAGATAAAATAATAAATATGGAATTATCTCCTACTTCAAATAAGGAATAAAGATAGGTCATCAGCGACTTAATACCTCAATTCCTAGATTAAATTGTGTAACCCATCCCTAAAATGTGTGTGTGTTATATATATAACAATAATAACATGAAATATTAAGTATTCACTTAATACCTATTAAAGAATATATATGTATATATATATAACTTATTTTTTAAGACTTTATAGGCATACCGTATCGTATTATCTTGCTAACATTGGCTAACCCATAAACACTTAATGCTTCCCTTATGAAAGACAAAGTTTGACCCTTTAGTACTTATTCTTTAGGAGGACTCTAGCCTGATTACTTAATACATAATAAGAAGTGGACTTTTCAAGAAATACCATTTATTCAAACCTTTATTGGCCACTTTTTGTGGGGCAAGCGAGCCGAAGGACCACTTACTACCTCAAATTAGGAAATGTTTGGATCCAGCGATCACCTAATATCTAAATCCCTAAAATAGGCTATTGATTTTTATTATGGCATATAACATTACGACATCTCACATTAGTCTAATCACTCATAGGAAACATTCCTATGACTTAGTCATTTATCTTAGTATGACCTATAACATCATAAGAATTCACGTTTACTCATCACAAGAAATATTCCTATGACATAATCACATTCAAATACTCTACATATATATAATATTCATCTCACCTAGAAGCAATTATATTTTTGTATGGAATTTTCCTTATTTTACCTTATAAAATAATTAAACCAATGGCATATTTTATTTTTTAAAACCAAATTTCTTATAAGAGAATGTTCCATTATAATTTTCATAAATTATTTTAACATTAAAGGAAAGATACACACTATCTGAAATTAGAATGAATGAATGATGTCCTTTTATTTTGAATAGACTATGTAAACTACAAGTAATAATAACTAATTTGACATCTCTTCCCTTTTGTTTATGGATTCCCTATTGAATCAAATGAGGTCTTTTTAAATGAAAAGTGGAGAATTAAATTGACTTACACAAATCAAATAGATATTTTTCCTACACGTTAAGCTATGGAAATTATTAACCATAGATTAATGTGATAATCAATTTCTCAATAGGGTAATTAAACGAAAATTAATGCCTTGTTAACTTTATAGGATATGCCTTAATTATAGGTTAAATGCATTAATAGAAATAAATAATTAAATATTCATGCTTACCTTTAAACTTACGAGTCATACATACTAATTAACATTAAAATATCTTTCTCCAATCCAAATTAAATATTACAGCTCCTTTTCAGTATGATCTACAAAATGTTCCCAATAACAAAATAAGGGATTTCCATACTCTAAAGTAAGGATAATTGCTTATATCATATGGTAATAATAGTCCAGTAAATATATTTTGGTTTCTACACAAATCAGGTAGAATATCCTTAGGATTTACAATTTCTTCCTATATTTTATTCAACTCCTTTTTCCTACAATTTAAAGAAAGTTTACATTAATAAGAGATATAAAATACAAATGTGATTCAAATTCCAAACACCTATTCCGATGAAGAATAAGGAATAAAACCAATGAGGAGGAGTTGAATAAATTAAGAGATCATTATTTAAACAATAAATTTCATTAGATCAATGCAACATATAATTTGTTTATAAAATTAACATTTCAAGACAAATAGAAATTTTGGAGGATTTTATCTATAATACTTTCATAAGTCCCAAAACCATAAAAGAGTAGCCGAATCCACAATAAAAGCTACACCATAAAATTATTGGAAAAGAAATATGTTACTACCATATTTCGACACCAAAGTCATATGATGGTGAAGCGGTATCGGAGCACAACAAACACCAGGAGATGGTTTCAGAAGCTCTAGACAGAAACCAAACCACTGAGAAAACAAATATTGAAAGCAAGAAGAGGAAGATTTGGTCAATATATTATCGGTACCAACAAAGGAAACAAATCTTGGTACTGATACAAGGGAAATAGTGACGGGGCGATACCCAAACCAATAGAGAAGCAATAAACGGTGAACAGTATGTGCGATATCGACACTAAAAGCAATCAACCTGGTTTCGATTCTGAAAGAACATGTTTCGATATCGAAGCCCAGAGCCATGGAAGGGAAGGCATGAGTCCAAGCTAGGGTGAAGAAGTCGCTATTAGTACCATTTTATTTGATATCGCTACCGACACTAGGAAGCAGTTCAAAAGGCATCATAAAGGATCCTCAAAGAAACACTGTCGCAAAACTGAAACTGGAATTAATGGCCATTGAAGCACGCCGAAACATATAAGAAAGAAAGGTTACTCACATTAACATGCTTAATGTCGGTACCGATACCAAGGAGGATGCTACAGTAAAGATAAAACTCAGAAATCACTAAAGCAAGGCAAAGCTTAGAATTGGCTATCGGTATCAAATTTCATTATCGAAATCTAAAGCAACTCAAGATGCTATCCATACCGACTTACTTGGTATTGATACACAACATGGAGAAAACACCAATTTCACAAGAAAAAAGGAGTCAATAACAATACTCAATAAAGCCGACACCAAAGCCACTGGAGCGGTCGACATTGAGACCAAGCATCATTATCGAATTCGAAAATGGGCTTCTGTTGATAGCTATAAAAAAGGAGCCCAGTATGCGCATAAATAATATCCTTGTGGTCTAATTTTGGGGGACTTTTCTCATTCCCAAATCTTGTAACCATTAAATTAGAGAGTAAACCCTAATTTCTAAATCTATTTGGGGATTTTACGTAGAAACTTCTTCGTACTCAACAAAGTGATCAATAAAGAGAGAATCTGCACTTGTGATCTACTTCATGCAATTCCTTACTAGTTATACCACTTATTTCCATATGATTTTCTTACGACTAAGCCTCATGCGTAAGCCTAAATACCGGAATACCCTCCCACAAGACGTTTAGCTTTCTAACTTGCATCGCGTTTAGGGAATCCTTATCCTAAGGTAAATGTTAAATATTTTTTGTTTTCCCTCCTTCTATCTCTTCTTGTTTATTTCCTTTGTCTGTTTGTTTTGACAATGCCACATTCTTTTTGGGCTTCATTAACTTCCAATTATAGAACTCATATTTTCTGGAAATTCACTTTAGTTGAATAAAACTCCGATGTTTTAATTATTTCCAGATCTTGAATTTAATCTTGTAAATAGATGCAATTGTTTTGAAGTTTATCTTTCTGATTTTTGAATTCATAACAGCGTTGATGTATTATTGTCATATCTTGAACACTATTAATTAGAATTCTAAATTCTTGAAGATCTGAGAATTTGACGAAGTTTCACACACATCTGCTATTTTTGAGTTTCTTCTAATTCATTTTAGAAAAGCTTGAAATATTATACTCATTACAGTACACTACTATTTATCAGTTGCGATAATTTAATTAATTTTTAGATTGGCTTGGAAATTTTGAATTGTCTCGTCTCAGTGATACATCCTGAAATTCATCTTTATTCATTTGGAAATTGTTTGTTTGAAATCATCTGAAATATCCTGATATTTTGAATCTCACACACCTCCGAAATTTGAAAATATCAATCTTGTGTGACTGATTTATTACATCTCAAAACTTGACATTGATTCAAGTGATTTCAAATAAATTATTTCTTAATTCTTGAATTATGAAACATTTTTTTGTGACCATCAGAAATATCTCTAAAACAATATGACGATCTCAAAACTCCGTACGATGGAATTAAGGATAATCATTGGAATGTAACACATTAATCATCATTAGCAGAGAACAGATAATAGCATAAACAGAAAATAGAATAATTTACCTCAATATAACGGCGACATCATAATATGTAATAAACATCAGAGTAGCACAGTGTAGGATACAACTTAGTGCATAAAAGTAAATGATCAGTCTACATCAAGATCACTGGTACATATACATCATAGATACATAATAGGAGTAAATCTGTCTACAACGCGATAAACGGTAAACATATACATAAAGTACTAATGGCGGAGTATCAAATAGCCAAAATACTGAGAAGTCAAGTCCTCGCCATACAAGCCGAAAGATGCACTCCATGCTGCAGTGCGAAAGCCAAAATATACCCTGTTACCTGTTACTAGGCTGCCCGTTTGAAAATGAGGGCACCCGAGTTTGCAAAGTGAAACAAACTACGAGTCAGTCATGGGACTGGTATGAGAAATCTACTAAACTGTTTAAAAACAATAACAAGGCAAACCATAGGACCACGTCACTTTCGCGGAACGGGTTTACTCCAGTGATAGCCAGTGCATTTACATAAGGTAAATTATTTAAACAACGCAATGGTTTTTATAAAAATGCAGCCATTATAAGACCCAAGTCCCATCATACAATGCAACGCAAACCAGAGGATAGGGTTTTACCTTATAATGGCCAAAATTCATACGTGTAAGTAAAATCATTTGATATTATTACTAGCTCATATTTGTTTTGAAGGCAAATTCAATCATAAATATCAATCATAGACGGCATAAGTGCCCCATACCACTATGTCGCCATATATATAAGTTAAAATCAAATCCGTAATTTCGTATTGGAAATTTGGTACCATCACGAGTCGAGGCAAGGGGCAAGCTCCCCACTGCTTCGGGACACTTTAGCAAATGTCCCAGGACTACACACTACGGGTAGCCCTTGGTATCGGCTGGGCCGGTCCACACTTACGTTAGTGGATTGGCAATTCCTGAACGCACGTTTCTCGGTCCTATCGGACCTATATATCGAGGCGCCTCGCATTCCAACATCCACAAAGGTATAATAATCAACGATGTCAGGGCTAGTAAAACGCTGACACCACCCATAGCTAGAAAGAAACGTCGTGTTCTCCCAGCGGTCCTTATCCCGTTTTTAACTCATACTGAGGTGTGAGGCTCACGAATCAATGTCATACACAAGGCTGCGCTATCTCAAAGCCTTGCTTTGATCATCAACCACAAGAATCTGCTTTTCAACAAAATCCTTGATCATTTGCATCTTCGCATGCCACACTGCCAATCCACACCATACCACTGATATCTACCGATATACAACCTCTGAGCTTGTACGTCTCATAGAAGGGCGTTAAGCAAGAGAATAAATTCTCCGCCGCCAAACAGATGTATATTTAGTAGAGATCAACGAATACAACACAGAATACATGTCAGACACACATCCATTTACATGTCCTTTCTGGGTCTGAAAGAAACCAGAGGCACCTTATTCCTGCTCCCGTGTGTCCAATACAGGAGAGAGGCCCTCGCATATCCGGATGATTAACAAGTACATCTAGACCAGTCTAATTCCATTGGAAAGACCTCTCCAAAGCGAACCCAACGGTTCCGGTTTTGGGAGAATCCGATGGTCGGATCTCTCGATATAATCGTTTAAAATTACGATTTCAAAATACGAACTGCAGCATCGTTATTTGTTTTATTTAATTTTTATATATATATATATATATATATATATATATAATTCATTCTGGCGCTTCAGATTTGAATTAAACATTTCATACAACCCAACCATTGGATTCTAACAAACTTTATTTCGTTGGAAAGATTTTTCCGAAGCGAACCCAATGGTTCCGGTTTTGACTGTCAGATTTCTCTATATAATCATTTAAAATTATGATCCCAAAACATGAACTGTAGCTGCGCGATTCGTTTATTTAATTTATATATATATATATATATATATATATATATACACACACATATATATAATTCATTCGACGATTTCCATATCGTTTTTCACTTCAAATATTTCACTAACGGCTTCAACTTTTAGAAAATTTCGCCATAATCTCCTTTGTACGGGGAGGGGTTTGGAAATTTATTGGGCCGTATTATGCACCCAATAAATCCCAAAAAGTATGCACATATTTATAGTGATATATTCCAATGTCCACAGGGGAGTGTGTATAGATCATAACTCCAGAAAATAAATTGTCATCACCCTATAAATGGTTTTGTGCCTTAATGACTAGAGAGACGTGTTTATTGTCATCTCCAGACCCGTGTGGGTTTTTTATTCTCTGGCAATTTATCATTATATTTTATATAGTACATATGTAACACCCCACCTCTGTTAAGGTCACTCACAAAGGGAATGCCTTAAGTTCAGTTGAGCATTATAGGTAAAAGATGCAGATAAATTACAAGACAGACAATTAAAGCAGCGGTAAATAAATAAAACTTTATTTCATTGATAAACAACATGTACAAAGATTATTTTACAATACCAAAGTATCATGTCTTGCTTACAAAAATAAAGAAGGATAAAATGATTTCCCCAAATAATGCATGAGCCAGCCATAGCAGTAGAAAATGGAGTTTAAAGCAATGCGCCAAAGAATTTTCAAGGTCGGAGAGAATAACGGCCACAAAATGAGCTGAGCTTTTCCCTCCCTGATTACCTGGGGGGAAACGAAAGAAAAGAGGCGAAAACAAACTAGGTCAGGCATAAAGTCTGGTAAGTCCAGTGATTCTTAGCATTTAAATGTGGAAAAAGGGTCATGACATGAATAAACTAAATATAAGACTAAACCATAGTAACAAGATAACATGGAATAAGCATGGGATATGGCAAGATAAACTGAATGTACCGATAAACTGAATGTACCGATAAACTTAATGCGCTTCTACTCCTTCTCTGCTTTGCAACTACCCTGTTTAGACTGATTTCTATATCTTTGCACTACCTAATTGGTGTCCAAACTAGTAATCTATGGTCATATGATAACGTGATCCCAATCCCCGTATTTGCAGTTGCCTTTAGGTGTACACCTATTATGGGGATTCCGTTTATTACCAAGATCTAATCTAGGGTTTACTATCGAGTGCTTACTAGATTCAACCAGGGTTTACGCTACCCAGGGCCACTGGGGTTTATGCTACCTATTGAACACTTCTCGGATTCAGGGTTTATGCGACCTAGGTCCAACTAGGGATTATGTTACCTACTTTGTATTAATTTTACATGTGTCTGTGTCAGTCGGCCCTCTCTTGCGTGTAGATACTCTGTGCTGGCCCCACCATAAGGTGTATCAAGCCTTATGATAGCGACCCGACACGATTCAAGATGCACAGTGTATAACTACTGGTACCCAGTGCCTGCTTTTTCCACTTCGGAGTACGTGCACGCCCGTAAACTGTCGGAACCTACACTGACGTACCCCCTGCCGCTATTTTGACTGCTTATAATCAGTCCAGTAATCGTGCCCCACCCTGCTTAGTTTTAGGGTACCATGATACATCTTATGTGGGTTACTGCTGAAATGGGTTTGGGTTTCCTGCTGGTTAAGTTTGTGGGCCTATATATACAAATATTACCTACCTATATGAGATGTACTTAACCCTCCCATCGATACAAGCATGTTTATATAACGGTTAAATTTTGTGGGCCTATATTTACTAATATTACCCACCAACCCGACGTGTATTTAACCTTTTACTCGTCAGGTTGTGTTGGTTAAGTGGTTCTTATTAACTTAACCTATCTTGCTTATCATGTTGGATTGGTTAAGTGTGATTTATTAACTTAACCCTGTTCATTCATCAGGTTATATTGGTTAAGTATTTCCCATTTAACTTAACCCCATTCGTTCATCAAGTTATATTGGTCAAGTGTCATTAATCAATTCAAATTTACTTAACCCATCCACCGTCACGTCATGTTGGTTAAGTGTTTCCTTCTGGTGTTGACTTGACCCTACCTCAAATCGTGTTATATTGGTTAAGTGTTTTCCTCTTGTATTACTTAACCCCATCACATGTCATTATATATTTTGGTTAAGTGTTACTTTAGTTAACTTAACCCTATCATCTGCTTAATTAACATGCTACAACGGTTAAGTATTCTAAATTTACTTAACCTCACCCACTTGTCTAATTAACATGTTGTAACGGTTAAGTGTTCTAATTTTACTTAACCTCACCCACTTGTCTAATTAACATTATGTAACAGTTAAGTGTTCTTATTTTACTTAACCTCACCCACTTGCCCAGTTAACATGTTATTACAGTTAAGTGTTTTCCCTAATCACTTAACCTTACCATTTCTAGCTTGATTTATTCATGAGCCTTAATTAATTAATTAAAGTACCAACCACTCACATTAGACAGATATTGTTATGGTTACTGGATGTGACGGTCGGTTCCGGGCAGGTTTACACCACAACTCAGTCTAACCTCGGGTCTTTCTAGGCTTGATGCACTACCCACCCACATTAGACAGGTATTGTTGTGGTCACTGGTTGTGCCGGTCAGTTCCCGGCAGTTTTACACCTCAACTCAGTCTAACCTCGGGTTAGGCATATTCTTCTTTTGCTAAATTTACTATTTATGTAAATTTTTCGTAAATCAATTTAGCCTAGATCATATTCTACTGCCATGCAAATTAGCATATTTATATTCTATGCCCAAAACTTGATTTACCTATCAATCAGCCCAACTTGCAGTTTATACTAATTTTAAATTTAATATTCGCTTTTCACAATTCATGCCCAATCTAGATTAATATTCCAATTTACGGTTCATGTCAAAACTAGATTTAATATTCTAGTTTACCGTTTATGTCTAAAACTTGGTTTACACGCCAATTACACGTTGCGGCTAATTGAATTTATCAACTTATGCCTAAGTCCAATATGCATGTAAATCATTCGTTATTATAGCCAATTTAGATTATGCCAACATATTTATTACGCCAAACTAACTTAATTAAGATACGCCCAAATTCCCACGTTGTAATCGTACGTATACCATGATTTCCCAAGTTTCTAAGTACTATTGAAATGATACTAATAGTATCAAAGCAAGGAATAGAGGATAAGCATGAGAATTGACATAAAAGAATAGCCATGCAAGAATGAACCAAATAAAAAATAATGGTTCCAATGGGTTTGATGTACATAACAGTGAATAGGAATAAACTAGACAAGTTACACCCCAAAAATGGGATCCAACATAATTAAGGGAATAAGCATAGGTGATTTGGTCCAACATAATGCCAGTTCGAAGTACAACCTAATAGGTTAATGGGAATAGGCATACTCACTGACTATAATCGTTATAGGCAATTAACCACAATAGTCATGGGCGACTAATCACAATAGTTTCTTAATCAATGTCATAGGCAATAGCCTCATAGTCATAAATCCTGGTAATAGTCTTGTAGTCATGAATCATATGCAATATTCTCAAAATTATGAATCTTGGTCATAGTCATAGGCAACAGTCTTATAGACATAGTCGTATGTCATGGATCATAGTCATAGGCGATAGTTTCATGGGCAACAGTTTCATAGTCATAGTCTTATGCAAAAGTCCCATAAATCATAGTCATTGGCAATTAGCCACAATAACTTCTAGGACACAATCGAGAATCAAATCCAAAGGCATAGATAACGTTAGATTTGACATAAGCACGAATCAGAAATAATTAACTTGCAAATTGGTATAGTTCTATATTTTGATTCGTTACATTCACAATTACCATTACACGTTCAAATCTAAGGAATAACCGAAATTATAGTGATTGGTTTAGAAAAAGGCGATTTGCTATGATTCGAGTGACGTTGCTTGAAGCAGAATGCCTACGGTCCAACTTGAAGCTTTATCTTGATTTGAATCTCCAATTTAAAGAATAAGTATAACTTGTTTTAATGGAGAATAAGATTTATTTTAATTAGGATTGAGGCAGAGTATAGGCGTAATGAAGTTGTGTGGAGAAAGTGAAGTTTGGGGGCGTTTATATAGCGTAGAACTCATAAATTTGGTCCAGGAAGGCGTCTGAATACAGAAAAATGCATCTGTCCACGGATCTGGGAATGGGGGGAAGGTCGACCCTAGGGTCGACTCTAGTGTCGACCTGTTTAGCCAGGTTGACCCCCAAGTCGACCCTAGTGTCGATCTGGGTCCTGGGCGGGAATTTTCCCGCCCAGCCCAGGTGTCTGTTTTGAATTTTGAATTCCGGTCTGATTTTTACTGGAACTTCTGAAGGCCATATCTCCTTCATACGGAGTCCGATTTACACAAACTTAGACTCTATTCCAAGAAGAATTTCGAGACGAACGCAATGGCATAACTCGTTTTCCTTAATTCTCACATTTAAAATAAATTATACTTCATTTTGTTACTCTTCTGTTTACAGAAAATTCGGGGTGTTACATTCTCCCCTCCTTAAAGGATTTCGTCCTCGAAATCTTCAAGTTAACGTGTCCTACCATCCATTCACCCATCTACTCAATCATCATCCACAAGCATCCATTGTCCTTAGAAAACTTATAATGTTGTATGAACATATGCAAAAATGTGTGTATAAGTTCCTTATCTAATGCAAAGATTAGGCAGTCCACTGATTCAGTTGACCTCCTTGATGCGAATTATGTCAGTGCCATGAGTCCAACAAGTATACAATTTTCCTATTTGATACATATCATTTCTATATGGGTGCGCAACCATTCACTCAAATGCAACGTCCATATGATAACACATCAAGTTTTAATCCATAAACCAATACATATATGAATATGCAGTATGAAAGTGACTGAGTCGATCTAATGCCTAATGTGTGTATATGCATCCACGAGCAACCATTAGCAAACACTTGCAACCACTTGCATCCACCAAACATAACATGCCTCAAACACATGTTTACATCCATTGGCTTCTACCTAAGGATCGAGGATAGGACTGAGAGGATATACTTAAAAGCTAAAGACTAGCATGCAAATAGATTTTTACAGAAAAAGAGGAATCGAGGATATACCCTTAAAAAGGGTAAGATGCGCGTATCTAGTCTTCAGTCTTCTAAGTCGCATCTTCTTGAGCTTCACTCCACTGTACCTTATCTAATTTAACTTCATGGTTGCGAAGCTTCTTGACCTCCATTTCCAAAAAAACCCTAGTAAAGATAGGCCCTCGATCACTTACCATGCTAGAGGCTATCCTATGCAGTCGAACTATCTTTCCAAGATAAACAGATATTAACCATGATATCAAGTGTATATCCTAAGATGATTAGAGGTCTCTCCTCTACTTAGCTTATCCATCATGCTGCAAGTCTGAGGGTCCAAAGCTAATGGTTACTATGTGCTTATTACCTCTCTTAAGGTCAGCCTAACTTAAAGTGCCAGCCCCCAACCATTTATTTCTCATGCAAACCATCCTAGTCGAACTCGACATCCCTCAAGTACAAGCCCCAAAGGCCTAAACCAATATCAGACAAGCACCCAAGGGATACCTCCTTCGAATTTGGACGATCTATGTGAGATGATACTAACCAAACAATTGAGCACTTTACCAACTCTGGCTATCCTCGCCAATCTTGCTCCAGAATTATCGTTGATTGCATAACTGGCTTTGCCGTATCATCTAGATACATGCGGAAGTCTGTCTCGAGTTCTTAGGGGGAAAACCCCTACCCTAGTCAAAACATCTTGCGTACTCATGGACTACCCGAACGGATCAAAAATCATCGATAGATAAGTAAAGAGATTCTAGGTAGCTAAGACCAACTGATCCCTTAGGATCGTACGAAATTTCGAGGGTATTCCGGAGGCAAGTCGAAAGTCTAACTACCCTCCTTTCACAATTACTAGCTAATCAATCCATGCCTGGAATCAACCCATAGCTCATGAAATCCGGAAACATAAGCATCTCAAATCCTTACAAACCAAAGATAAATGAGCCGAACCACAAATTGGATCTGAGACAATAATGGGATCCTCTATTATACAAGTACTAAGTTGTAGAGAATCTATGGAAGCAGATATATACAAATGCTAAAATCAGAAGGAGTACTAACATGATAATCAAAAATGAAAAATTCTTTCAACAGAAATCTTACTGCCTCTCTCTCAGGTATGTTGGCGGTGAGAGCATGCACTTGCCTTCCGGAAAATCCTGTCCTTTGTTCTTGCCCTTGCCCTTAATTATACGACCCGTTATATAAAAATAAAGATTCTTCCTCTTGTTTTAGGTTTTACTATTCTTTCCTCCCCACCTTTGTGAACCAAGTCTATATCCATGAGTTCTTCATCCTTGTGTTGTGCTTCTTAGCCAAACTCCCTCATTCTCATCTTTGCCATCCTTGTGTAACTTATTGACAGGTCACTTGAAAGGTACCATCATCGCACGGAAAATCCTACAAAGCTCGAAAGAAAATTAGCCGTAGGTGAAACTACTACGGCTATAGACAGAAGTTGGGAGCATATTTGCCCTTTGACAGGTGTCATAGTCTCTTCAAGCCTACGGGATCATGACGCGATGAGGTTACCCCCCAGAAAGCCAGGAGCCCCGGAGACTCAGGAAAGAAGGAAAAAAGGATTCAAACAGAGGATCAAAAGATAGTGCATATGGCTTTGAGGAATATGCCTTTAAAACAAAAACTTTTCATTCGAAAATGCTTCTTTTGAAACTGTTTTGAAAAAAAATTCAAATATTTTTATTTGATCCGGTAACCTTCAGCTCTGATACCAAGTGTAACACCCCACCTCCGTTAAGGTTACTCACAAAGGGATTGCCTTAAGTTTGTGGAGCATTATAGGTAAAAGATGCAGATAAATTACAAGAAAGACAATTAAAGCAGCAGTAAATAAACAAAACTTTATTTCATTGATAAACAGCTTGTACAAAGATTATTTTACAATACCAAAGTATCCTGTCTTGCTAACAAAAATAAAGAAGCATAAAATGATTTCCCCAAATAAAGCATGAGCCAGCCATAGTAGTAGAAAATGGATTTCAAAGCAATGCGCCAAAGAATCTTCAAGCTCGAAGAGAATAACGACCCAAAATGAGCTGAGCTTTTCCCTCCCTGACTACCTGGGGGGGAAATGGAAGAAAAGAGGCGAAAACAAACTAGGTCAGACATAAAGTTTGGTAAGTCCAGTTATTCTAAGCATTTAAACGAGGAAAAGGGGTCATGACATGAATAAACTAAATATAAGACTAAATCATAGTAACAAGATAACATGGAATAAGCATGGGATACGACAAGATAAACTGAATGTACCAATAAACTGAATGTACTGATAAACTAAATGCGCTTCTACTCCTTCTCTGCTTCGCAACTATCCTATTTAGACTGATTTCTATATCTCTGCACTACCTAACTGGTGTCCAAACTAGTAATCTATGGTCATATGATAACGTGGTCCCAATCCCCGTATTTGCGGTTGCCTTTAGGTGTACATCTATTATTGGGATTCCGTTTATTACCTAGATCTAATCTAGGGTTTCCTTTCGAGTGCTTTCTAGATTCAACCAGGGTTTACGCTACCCAAGGCCACTGGGGTTTATGCTACCTATTGAACGCTTCTCGGATTCAGGGTTTACGCGAACTAGGTCCAACCAGGGATTATGCTACCTACTTTGTATTAATTTTCCATGTGTCTGTGTCAGTCGGCCCTCTCTTGCGTGTAGATACTCTGTGCTGGCCCCACCATAAGGTGTATCAAGCCTTATGATAGCGACCCGACACGATTCAAGATGCATAGTGTATAACTACCGGTACCCAGTGCCTGCTTTTTCCACTCCGGAGTACGTGCACACCCGTAAACCGTCGGAACCTACACTGAAGTACCCCCCGCCACTATTTTGACTGCATATAATCAGCCCAGTAATCGTGCCCCACCCTGCCTAGTTTCAGGGTACCATGATACATCTTATGTGGGTTACTGCTGAAATGGGTCCTCGTTACTAGGGTTTCCCGCTGGTTAAGTTTGTGGGCCTATATATGCAAATATTACCCACCTATACGAGATGTACATAACCCTCCCATCGATCCAAGCATGTTTATATAATGGTTAAGTTTTGTGGGCCTATATTTACTAATATTACCCACCAACCCGACGTGTACTTAACCTTTTACTCGTCAAGTTTTGTTGGTTAAGTGGTTCTTATTAACTTAACCTATCTTGCTTATCATGTTGGATTGGTTAAGTGTGATTTATTAACTTAACCCTGTTCATTCATCAGGTTATATTGAGTATTTCCCATTTAACTTAACCCCATTCGTTCATCAAGTTATATTGGTCAAGTGTCATTAATCAATTCAAATTTACTTAACCTATCCACCCGTCACGTCATGTTGGTTAAGTATTTCCTTTTGGTGTTGACTTGACCCTACCTCAATTTGTGTTATATTGGTTAAGTGTTTTCCTCTTGTATTACTTAACCCCACCACATGTCATTATATATTTTGGTTAAGTGTTACTTTAGTTAACTTAACCCTATCATCTGCTTAATTAACATGTTACAACGGTTAAGTGTTCTAAATTTACTTAACCTCACCCACTTGTCTAGTTAACATGTTGTAATGGTTAAGTGTTCTAATTTTACTTAACCTCACCCACTTGTCTAATTAATATGTTGTAACGGTTAAGTGTTCTAATTTTACTTAACCTCACCCACTTGCCTAGTTAACATGTTATTATGGTTAAGTGTTTTCCCTAATTACTTGACCTTACCATTTCTAGCTTGATTTATTCATGAGCCTTAATTAATTAATTAAAGCACAAACAATTCACATTAGACAGATATTGTTGTGGTTACCGGATGTGCCTGTCGGCTCCGGGCAGGTTTACACCACAACTCGGTCTAATCTCGGGTCTTTCTGGGCTTGATGCACTAACCGCCCACATTAGATAGGTATTGTTGTGGTCACGGGATGTGCCGGTCGGTTCCGAGCAGTTTTACACCATAACTCAGTCTAACCTCGGGTTAGGCATATTCGTCTTTTGCTAAATTTACATATTTACTATTTATGTAAATTTTCCATAAATCAATTTAGCCTAGATCATATTCAACTCTCATGCAAATTAGCATATTTTATGGCCAAAGCTTTATTTACCTATCAATCAGCCCAACTTGCAGTTTATACTAATTTTAGATTTAATATTCGCCTTTTACAATTCATGCCCAATCTAGATTAATACTCCAATTTATAGTTCATGTCAAATTTAAATTTAATATTCTAGTTTACCATTTATGTCCAAAACTTGGTTTACACACCAATTACACACTTTGCGGCCAATTGAATTTATCAACTTATGCCCAAGTATAAGATGCATGTAAATCATTCGCTATTATAGCCAATTTAGATTATGCCAACATATTTATTACGCAAAACTAACTTAATTAAGCTACGTCCAAATTCCCATGCCGTAATCGTACGTATAACATGATTTCCCAAGTTTCTAAGCACTCATGAAATGATACTAATAGTATCAAAGCAAGGAATAAGGGATAAGCACGAGAATTGACATAAAAGAATAGCCATGCAAGAATGAACCAAATACAAAAATAATGGTTCCAATGGGTTTAATGTACATAACAGTGAATAGGAATAAACTAGACAAGTTACACCCCAAAAATGGGATCCAACATAATTAAGGGAATAGGCATAGGTGATTTGGTCCAACATAATGCCAGTTTGAAGTACAACCTAATAGGTTAATGGGAATAGGCGTAAGTCACTGGCTACAAAAGTTATAGGCAATTAACCACAATAGTCGTGGGCGACTAATCACAATAGTTTCTTAATCAATGTCAAAGGCAGTAGCCTCATAGTCATAAATCTTGGTAATGGTCTTATAGTCATGAATCATATAAAATAGTCTCAAAATTATGAATCATGGTCATAGTCATAGGAAACAGTCTTATAGTCATAGTCATAGGCGATAGTTTCATGGGCAACAGTTTCATAGTCATAGTCTTATACAAAAGTCCCATAAATCATAGTCATTGGCAATTAGCCACAATAACTTCTAGGCCACAATCGAGAATCAAATCTAAAGGCATAGATAACGTTAGATTTGACATAAGCACGAATCAAAGATAATTAACTTGCAAATTGGTATAGTTCTATATTTTGATTCATTACATTCACAATTCCAATTACACGTTCAGATCTAAGGAATAACCGAACTTACAGCGATCGGTTTAGAAAAAGGCGATTTGCTATGATTCGAGTTACATTGCTTGAAGCAGAATGCCTATGGTCCAACTTGAAGCTTTATCTTGATTTGAATCTCCAATTTGAAGAAGAACTATAACTTGTTTTAATGGAGAATAAGATTTATTTTAATTAGGATTGAGGCAGAGTATAGGGTTAATGAAGTTGTATGGAAAAAGTGATGTTTGGGGGCGTTTATATGGCGTAGAACTCATGAATTTGGTCCAGAAAGGCATCTGAATACAGAAAAATGCATCTGTCCACGGATCTGGGAATAGGGGGAGGTTGACCCTAGTGTTGACCTGTTTAGCCAGGTCGACCCTAGTGTCGACCTGGGTCCTGGGCGGGAATTTTCTCGCCCAGCCCGGGTGTCTGTTTTGAATTTTGAATTTTAAATTTTGAATTCCGGGATGATTTTTACTGAAACTTCTGAAGGCCATATCTCCTTCATACGGAGTCTGATTTACGCAAACTTGGACTCTATTCCAAGCAGAATTTCGAGACGAATGCAATGGCTTAACCCATTTTCCTTAATTATCACATTTAAAATAAATTATACTTCATTTTGTTACTCTTCTGTTTACAGAAAATTCGGGGTGTTACACCATATTTGTCTTCAGTTCAACTTGAAATATAGTCATCGCCATACAAGCCTCTCACTTGTATGATAAATCTTCCACCTCGTCACATAAGCTCTAAATTCTTATGTGGTATATGATAGGATATGCTATCTTCTAGAAGTATGCCATGTAGTGTAGTTCAAAATTAATTGTCACTATCCTATGGCGACGTTTATTATTTCACATAGAACGACAAGCACGCCGCATCGAAAGGCATTTACAGGAGTTTATATAATAATAAAATTGCCTAGCCAACTCATTAAGGCTTACCTATTTCTCGGGCATGCAAATATATTCTTTACTCAACAGCTAATCTATATTCCTGTTCAACACATGTATATATATGCAGAACTGAACTAAAAGTAATATTTGTAGCGAACAAATGTTTGTTTCAATACGCGGTTATTTTTAACACTTCATACATGGGATAAAAATGATATTTTTGGCGAATAAAAATATGTTTCAACACATGTGTATTTTTAGCGAGTCGTATACATGATAAAAATGATATTTTTATCATTAAAAATATTTATTTCACACATGAATGTTTCTAGCACTTTATGTTCACAATAAAATGTAATTTTATTGTTCAATCCTTTCATTCAACACGTGAATATTTTAAATAGTTTATACGTATGATAAAAATGATTTTTTTATCGTTAAAACAATTTTATCTACTTCATACATAAGATAAAATTGTTATTATAAAAGTTAAAATAATTTATTTAAAATACTAATATTTTATTCACTCCATATCTATGATACAAATGTAATTTTTGAAATCAAAATAGTTTATTCAACACATGAATGTCATCCAATGTATGAATATCTCATACATGCACACTTCATATACTCCACACGCATAATAAAAATGTGATTTTTATTATCTAAACAATTCATTAAACGCATGAATATAATTCAATACATGAAAATAATTCAAACACATAGATATTACGGAAAATTTCGGCATCATAATGGTAGGGGGTTAAAAACCGGCACCGTCCCGAGTACGGCTCCTCGCACTACCTTAGGCCTCGCGGCGTTCCACAAGGGGCTTATCTAAATGATCTAAGATCAATTTTATATCATATGAATTTTCCACAATAATTCCCATTGTTTCAACCACAAACAATTTCTTTCAACCACAAACAGTTATTTCCAACTATTCGCATTTCAACTAATTTTCAACCATTCGCATTATCAATCAATTTCACGCCAATCACAATCAATTTATATCGTCCATGGTCTGTGGACGACGGGAGCATATATATATGTTTCATTTCCATTTCCATTTCAACACATATATGATTTTTATAATGCATGTACAATTTATGCATCGCTCATATAACTTATACAACGCTCATACATGTGGTGTACAACAAATATATAATTCATATTTCGCTCATATAATTTATACAACGTATTTCCATTCCATATTGAATTTAGATGTCTCACATTGATTTTAATCATTCTGAAATTTGTAGCGAGCTCGGAACACATTCCAGCTTCTTCTAAAATGTAGATGATGTCGCTACGAGTCCAATGTTTCCTGTTTCATCGAATTTCGTCAACATAGCAAAAAGATATGATTTTTATTTGAAAATTACGATTTGCTACACTTAAAAGTGTTATTTCCTTTTATAAAAATCAAGGCCGTATACCTTACAGCTGAGGTTCGAAACTAGGGTTTCGATTAACTTCCGATTCGTCGCACGAGGATGTAATCGAGCTATACCACGATGAAGAGGGAAGTGGGGTGCAACCATCGATGGTCGAAGGGGGAAGCTCGATGGTCTGAATCGGGAGCGACGGCGAGTTAAAGGCCGGATGTTTAGAGGCGCGAAACTCGAGGTAGGAGTAACAACAGGGGAAAAAGTTTATATGGATTTGAAGAGGGGGAGAAGGGCTTCAAAAAGTTCCAAAAGGCCTGGGGTTAATTCATGGTGGTTTGGCCGGAAAATGGACGGGAAGGGAGGAAGCGGGTTTCGCCGTCGTTTTGGAGAGATAACGAGGGATTTTGATTTTTTTTTATTTTTAATTAGTGAATGAATTAATTCTATTGGTCGATATATATATTATTTCAAAAATTAGTGTTTCTCCATACGAACTCCATTTCAAACCCAACGAATGTCGCCCCTAGCTAAATACCCCCATTCCGAACACAATGGAATATGTTTCGTAGGCCATTCGACTGTTACAGTCAGCTATTCTTCAAACTAAAATATAAAACATTCAAATTCTATTTTGAACGTACATTTTAATTTGCCGGGGCCACATACTAATTCCAAAAATTCCCGAAAAATAAATCTGGCTATGTTGGGACGATACAGTCCCAACAGAACTGGTTTCGTCGAATTCTGAGACCGTTTGAAAAATGGCCATTTTCTAGTCGATCCAATTTGACTGAAATCAACCAAACATGTTTTCCTTTGCCATGCCCACATATTAATTCCAAAAATTATGGAATTGAAACCTAGCAATAAATTGACATCCCGAATCCAACAAAGGTGATTTCGTTGAAAACGGAAGTCGTTTGCAAAATGTCTATTTTCAAGGGCTATATTTATTCTATAACGACCATTCTGAATATTCAACTGGCCATAACTTTTGATTCGCGCTATGAAATTTCGAGTTTCCAGATTCGT
This sequence comes from Allium sativum, assembly GCA_030737875.1. Classification (NCBI taxonomy): domain Eukaryota; kingdom Viridiplantae; phylum Streptophyta; class Magnoliopsida; order Asparagales; family Amaryllidaceae; genus Allium; species Allium sativum. Next base: position 467,382,072 of record CM060913.1, on the reverse strand, counting down.
TAGAAAGATATTCTTAAACAGATTTAAATATTTTTGGTTTCGCTAAAATCTGTTATATTTTGCATCCTGTACATTCAGTCAAAGTTCGAATTCAAAATTTTAAACTGCCTCACTATTTCTAACTCGTTATTTAATCAAAATATTTTATTTCGATTACTCCAAATTCATTAAAATAACCAAATTAAAAATTTTAAATTGGCTCGTATTTTCTGGGTTGTTACAAACAGTGTGCTTTGAAATTGTCCGTTATGCTGCTCTGATAAAAGGAATCACTTTTGAAAATATTTTCAGTTGACTGCTTGTTTTGGTATCAAATATATACCATGCTCTGATAAATGGAATTACTGTGCTTGTTTGATTAATCTTGTCTAGGCTTTGTGATTAAAAATTTCTGTTGTTTAAGATATCCTTGGTTGTCTTCAGCGTCATGTTAAAATCCTCATTATATAGAGACATTTAGTGGTATCGGTTTAGGTGTATTGATCTTTTTTATGTATATATATTTTTTATTCCCCATGTCTTGTATAGATCGTCATATCCCTCTTGTAATTGTTTTTCAATTTTAAGACTATTTATTGATTATTCATTCAAAAATTGAAATCAATATCCAAATTGAACTATATTTATAATTCATCAAAATTATTAACAGATTTTGAAATTGTGATGAATTATGACTACAGTATATTTCACAAAAAGAGGAGATTTTATTTAAATTTTTCATGATGGTTGAAAATTTGTTATAATATCTTTGAACTGGGAATTATTTCATGACCGTTTCCTTTATCTATCATCGTTCTGCCATCCATGATAATTATATATTAATGTGGAGAGTAAATATGTTTTAAAATCTTTTTGAATAAACAGTGGAAATATTTATGATAGAAATGGGACTATGTTATTTTTTAGAATTAGTGACAACTGAAAATTTTCAATGATCTCGGTATAGTTGATTATATTTCATAATATAATTAATTTAGAAATTTATTTCACAGTCCATTTCTGTACCTACCCCATCTTCTATCATCCATATATTGGTTTTATATACCGAGGAGTTTTCTATTTTGATGCTGAAAACGATAAATATATAATTAATACATAAGTGTGTCTCTAACCTCATTTAAAAATCCAGGCTCTGTTCATGCATGGTTAAGAGACAACTTATAATTTAATCTGCGACTGATCTCATTTAAAAATCCAAGCTTTGGTTATGCATGGTCAGTGTGCTCTTAAATAAAATAAGAAGGAAATATTGTGCTATAAATTTAAATTTATCTAAAATTATCCTTGGTGTGTAAAAACTAGCCTATCAATCCATCTTTCTAATCTGTGAAATGTGTTGAAATCTTATGAAATATTATGATTTGTTGATTGACAGCTATTGGGATTTGAGATTATACGATTTTGTCACTTAAATTGAATTACTAATTAAACTCCAAATCCATCACTATTTTTATGCTTTATTTTTATAAAAAAATCTTTTGAAAATAATTGGAAATCATATTTTTTATAACTCTCCCCATTTTATATAAAATTCATCATAAATCCTTCATTCTCTACAATGTGAAATATGCCACCCGTTCTTAGAATATTATGATTTTTGTTTGACTGATTGAGATTTATGATGACCATTCTTCCTCTTAAGTTGATATTGTATTTGTTAGTCATTTTTCATCTATATTTTAAATTCTATATTCTTTTGATGATGACACGAGGGGGAGAATGGATTTTGATTTTGATTTTGATTTATGAGTGAATATTTTATGAAAAAATTAATTTTGAAAATTCATTCAATTTTTATTCTTTTCACTCGTGCACAGTTGTAGGGAGAGGTACTGTTGTAGGGGGAGCTAACAAATAGGGGGAGTTCAATATTCACTATCAAACACATTTATTGTGCTCAAAATCTTATATTTGTTTATCATCATCAAAAGGGGGAGATTGTTGTATATAACGGTGTTGCATACACAATTATATGATTTTTTGTTAGATGATAACAACCAAAAATTTATTATTTTAAATGTGTTTGTTACTATACTGTTTTCATATACCATCACAAATAGGAATATAAAATTTATATTCAAATAAAATACAACTGTACAGACATTCAAATATTTACACAGTATTTTGTTTAAATATAATATTTTATTTCAATTTTCAAACAGTACAATTTTACAACTCCACTATTTGTACACTTCACTAATATTTCACATTTCATATACATTCACAGAATATTGTACTCGTAAATAAATTGAATACTATAGACAAATCTGTTTGAACATAATAAAATAATATTTTATTCCAATCAAATTTGTTTATTACAAATATCAGTACATTTTTTCTCATTTTTGTACATTTGTTCCTTACTACAACGCTCATCACTCTAGTATACAGTCATTGCCTCACTCTAGCATTTCATTCATTCACATTGCAATTATGGCACACACAAAAAAATAAGAGGAAAAACATTTTTTTATGTCCAAGTAGCCCACAATGATACCAATACAAATCAGCATGCCAAAGAACAAAGCAAGAAGCTAGGTATGCAAGCAGGTAATGTTCACAAGTGTACAACAGTGAAAAGAGCATGTTTCAATTCATTTTTTTTAACATGTGAAAATTTTGCAACTACAAAGGTATATATGACAAGCCACTCAAAAGTTTTCTAGCAATACATAATGCAAATGTTATTTTTTAGAAAATCTTCTTCATTCAATGTTTCTTTTTAAAACAAATGAAAAGAGCATGCATTTTTCACATGTGGCATGATAGTTTTTGGGCAAAGAAATTAAATTTCCTTTCGTGATTTACTAACTTATCACAAGTGCAAATCATGTATACATGCAAGAAAGGAAGGAATTTTTTTTCATTATTATTCACTATTTTGAATAATTGGAAACAAATTCAAGTTTGCATACTGTCTTACACATATGAAGATTGACAACAGTGTAATGAAAAAAAAAAGAATTTATTTCCAGAATTCAGCATGGAAGACAATTTTGGAATTTTTTTTCAAATGGAATGAATCAGGCAAGTAAAAGAGCTTAAACATACTCAGGTGTCAAAAGTCAAGTACAGGAATGAGGCAGGTTCATGTAAACAATTTAATGCTTGAATTATTGCAAGAAAAAAAAATGCATGGAGACTTGAATGCCCACAAAATCAGGGAAACAATTCAAGAAATCAGCAAATCTCAATTCAATATTTTTGGCAAGGAACAATTAGCAAGAAAATATCAAATAAGAATTTTTTTTTTGGCATGGAACTATTTTACTTTGTTTCCAGAAATATATATAAAGGATGGTTACAAACCAGACAACATTATTTGTTTGATTTTATAGCTTGGAAACATTTCAACAATTTTCAGATATTATGCATGTGCTTTCAATCACGCATTTCAGGACAAGGAAGAAAATAATAAATGATTCCTTGAATGCTATGACAAAAGGAAAGCAATAAAATTGTCATTCAAGAAAGCTTCTAGAAATTACAGTGGGAAAATTTCTTTTCAATATTTGTTGGCGAGTTTATTTCTTCATTCAATTCATGCAAGAAAAAAATTCATGTGCATATTAAATGATGAACACATTTAAGGCAAGAAATCAATTCTTTTCCTGCAATGCAAACAGGGCGACATTTTTTTGACCATGCAAAAGAACAGGAAAATGATGGAGATAATATACACATGATAGGCAGTATTTGTTTCCAGTTTTCATTCAAGAATTTTTTATGGCAAGAAATGTTTTACAGCAATTAAATGGTAAACCATTTATGTTTTCCAAAATCACACAAGAACATTTCTGGCAACTCCAAAATGGTTTCATGAAATCACAACAGACATATTTGACAAGCTATTCCAATGATTCCCAGTTTTAAACTATATTTAAAATGGGAAAGCAATTTCATTTGTGACAATAGTCAATAGAGCAAACCAAGGTCATAAATGTATATCATCAACTTAAATGTGCAAGGCATTTTTTATTTTTAGAAAAATCAGAGGAGTAATATTTGGAAAGAAATCATATTGTTTGGGCATAAATAGGTTTGATTTCTTTCTGTAAATCATTCAGTACTCAAGTGAATAAAGGCAACAATTCGAAATCAAATCATGTGTGGATTCATTCAAAGGAGCAAAATCAGGCATCTCTACATCTCCAGATTTAATCAAGCATGGGAAGAATTTTGAAAGTATGAAATCAAGGTCAAAGATTATATTTCCAGATTCATTCAAGGGACAAAAACTTGTCGAGATACATCACAACAAATTCACAGCAAACAATAAAAGTCGAGAAAGAAATTAGAGGAAATCGAGCAAATAAGCCAAATCATTTATACTAAATCAGAGGATTATAGCATTTCTTAATCCTATATATATCATCATCCTCATCACAGGCAGAATATCGAAAATCAAAGCAAAATTGAAAAATCAAATTCAGAAGATTACTTCATCATTTTCGATCGCCAAAGAGTGGCCAAATCAGTCAACCAAGGAGCATCAACTAATCGGGGCATCAGAGTATAATTCAGAGCCAACATTTTTGAAGTCGAATTGATTTGGGGAAAACCCTATTTACCATTTCTCAGCCGCCATCAACAAAGAGGAGCCCAAGATTTTTTGACAAAGCAAAGTGGCAGGCTTATATTACTTTAGAAAAAGGGGGTTTCATTATTTGTATTGTATTTTTATTTTTATTTGTAAACCATTCTGAACAGTTGCTAGAGTCTGTAAAATTCTAGGGGATTAAGTTAGGGGTTAACTGACAGTTTCTAGAGTCTGTAAAATTATAGGAAATCCAGTTAGGATGTTGTAACGACCCGCCTTTTTGGCCGACTCTCGCCGGTAATTAAACCGACTCAAATCATTCATAAAGACGAATTGTTATGGGTACTTATATACATTGAACAAAAACAACAGAACTTTTCATTGAATAATTCAATATTACATCAGAGTTACATGAATATCAGAGTTACACATAAATATACACATCGGAAGAAATAAAACTCTCAGCGGAAGAACATTATCTGATACAGCGGAAGCTCCAACTCTAGCGTGAACTCTAACTCCGGAAGCGTTCTGAATCTTCTTCAACGATCCATAACTGCAAAACTAAACACTAGCTGCCCGTGTGGAAATTAGTGGGCACCCAGAGTTTAGGAAGGAACAATAAACTCCAGGTCAGTCGTGGGACTGGTGTGAGAACTCAAAACAGTTATCATTTAGGTTTCATTTTAAAGTTGGGTAATTCAACGGACCACGCCGCTAATGCGGAACGGGTTTTACTCCATATGAATTCCCGTGCATAGAAATACGCAATGACTTTTGAAAAATGAAGCTATCATAAGCTCGTCCCATATCACACAATGCAAGCGCACACCAGATGGGCGAGTTTTGTCTTATGATAACCAAACATGATTTCATACGTGAAAATCCTCTTTTAATATTATCATATAGTGTGGAAAACAAGTTCACAAATAAATGTATTAATCCTAGACGGCATGAGTGTCCCATACCACTATGTCGCCATATATAAATACAATCAAAATCGTATGGCTCGTATTGGAGATTTGGATTTCCAACTTGATGATTCCTGGCACGAAAGATCAATCAGGGACTTGAGCGAAGTGTAACGCAACAAATCGCCAGGGCAGTATCTACGGTTTTCGACCAGACGCGGCCCCCCGAACATACCCCATCCCCAGTTCACAAGTGGTTTCCCACTGCTGCAGCACTCATCATCAAATCATATATATATACAGACCAAACCGCCAGTTTCTCATCATCCGGTGTGTGAGGTTTGTCGATGTCACGTCATACACAAAGCTACGCTTCGATAAGCCATGCTTTGATCATCATTAGCTCATATCATACTTGGGTATGCCACATTGTCAATATCTCCACATATCACTGATTCGAATTAATACATATTCTCTAAGAACGTAACTTAGAGACGGAGATATTCAATTTCCACAAATCTGATATATATTCACACGAATCAGTGCTACGTGGTCAATTACAATGTCAGACACACCATCCATACAAGTTCGTTCTGGGTCTGAACGAAACACAATCCGAAAATTTCAAATATACTCAAATCTCCTGCCACCCTCGTATCGAGTGTACGGCCCGATCCGAGATGTCAGCAATCGATCCAAATAATCTGGATTTTTCCGGTCTTCATTTATCGATTTCAAATCTTGAATTGCTTCATAACGTCGTAATATTACTTGGAATGGTTTTCGGACCTATATCCGATCCCGGACTTCCCAAGTAACAACGTATTTAAAACAATAGCTACGAATCACACGGGTTTCTCAATTCAAATCTCCTTTCCCAATTATTATTGTTATATTTTGAAGTATGGTTGGATTCAATTCCCGGAAACCCGTTACCCTTTAATAATTTCTCAAATTCAACATTTGTCTTCCCAAACTTACTTTTCAAAACAACTTAATTAATTCGTCGTCACTTGAATAACCAAATCTTTATTTGGATTTTTGATTTCCATTTAAATATCTATATTTCACGTATCAGTTCATATAGAATAAATCGACTTATACTCGATATTGATTCACGAACTCCGGCAACACGATCAGAATCAGGATATGGATATGTTAGTATTTCTGATAGTATTTGTCTGTTCCTATAAATCCATATCGAACATCAGGCGACCAATTTTATTCAAACACATCTCATTTCCATATCATATGGACGAATCAAGTCCTTTCCATCATGATTCATGTTTGAAGTCTTCAATTCAAATCATTTCAAATAACGTTAAAGCGTTACTGAAAGCGTTGGGAAAATGGTTATTAAATCAAATAACTCCAAATCATTCTAAATTCAAAATTTAAATCATAAATCACTTTCAAATAATATAATATAAATTCATTCTATTCGATTTTCATTGCGGTCGGCGAACGGCATGTATGGCGACCTTTCAGATTTAAATTTAAACCTAACTTGAAAATCATACGATGGAATTTGAAAATTCCTCTTTTATATGAAACCCATTATTGTTATAAATCCGTCGTTTCCCGTTTTACGTCAACTCGATTCCATTTGTTCAAGTTATAACTATTTGAAATTCGAAACCGATATCGTTGAACTGTCTCTTAACAACGAATTCGATTCCGCTATAAAATGTTTTATATGATTTGTTCAATCCATTTCCAAAACAAATTTATTCCATAACTTTAGTTTAAAACCAAATTTATATTTCTCAAAAATCAAGTTTGTCCGAAATCACTTCATATTGCCCAAATCTTCATTTCAAATGAAATATGGATTCTCATGCTTTTCAAAACTTGTTTCATTTCAAATAATCGTTAAATTTGTTCGCATCCAAAATCCATATTAAACCCGTATTTGAATCATTTCCAAATTTCGAAATTTAAATTTTTTAATAATATATGAGAATTGAAGATTATTTTCAAAACACTTTACTTGAAGATTAACAATTGATATTCAAGAATATATATTACTTGATGCGGTAAATTTAAAATACCAATTTATTCTAAATCTAAATAATTCAAATATTTAAAACATATTTATACGCCCGATATCGATAAAATAATTCGTTAAATCTCTTTTCTTTTACTTAAACAATCATTCTTAGTATTATCGATAAAATCGACGCTAAATCTCAGATCATTTTAAAGGCAAAACAAAGCTTAATAATTCATTGGAAATTTTTCCAAAATTTATTCATCTTAAATTTTGATTTCAAATGATTTCAACAAATTTTCAAATCATTATTAAAATAAAAATATTTATTTAACTAAAAGGAGTATTAAAATCGGTCACCCGTAAGATCTGTAACTATGGTGCATGCGACTTCACTCAAACAGAACAAATGCAATATCTTAACTAAACAAACATGCACCATCCATTCATCACACCCATGAAATAAATCAAGTGTGTACGGAGCGTTATTATCAGTAACGCTCAGTGTTTTACGGTGTTACTACAGCATATACATCCATCGGACAATCAGCGACAAACAATCATAACATTTCAAGCATCCACAACCACTGATTTTCCATCAATTATTATAATCATAAATAATTATAACAAATTATTTCTACCCAAAATGAAATAATTAAAGTGGAGTTCTCACCTGCGCTGTGCTCTGGTTTCACTGACGAACCCGGTATCAACTGCATATCGGTTCACGAACATTATAATTGACAAGCGCGCACCGTTCTTCGCAACGCGTCTTCATGCACCGTACATCGTTTTGTATCTCTTCTCTCTTTTTTTTTTTTTTTTTTTTTTTTTTTTTTTTTGAGAAAAGCACGGATGTGCTTTTGCCACCATGCATGCTTGCGCATGCAACATGCATGCTTCAACATGCTTCAGGCGCATTCTCCACTTCTCTCTCTTTTTCTTTTTTTCTTTTTTTTTTCTTTTTCTTTTTTTTTTTCAAAGAGGACGGGCTGAATAATTTCGGACCAAGAGTTGGCGAGCGGACTTGCATGCGATGGCGGACTGCGCGGATGTGAAGTTTAAATGAATGCGATGCACTGGCGGACGGACGGACCAGCGGAGAACTGAAGTTGAGCGGATCAACAGCAATGCATGCAAGCTAGAACACGCTGCTAAGGAAGGAAGTAAGAGGAGAGGTGTGAGGCCGTGGGTTGCAAATGGAAAAGAGGAAAGAGAAGTGGACGTTGGGGGGGGGGGGCAAAGGATGGGTGGTGCATGCGTTCAAAGTGGAAGGGGCGAGAAGTGGAAATGGCTTTTGGAGAGAGGAGAGGTGAAGTGAGAGGGAGAGGGTAGTGCGGAAAAGAGGGAAATGAAGGGAGAGGAGGTGTTGCGAGAAGTGGAAGGCTGAGAAATGGGATGCATGGTGCGGGTGTGATAAAGGAAAGAAAGAGTGAGGAAGGACACACGTCCATGCTACAAATTCAATTGCCATGCATCATTACACGTATGCACACGTGTCCTCTCTTATACATGCATTAGGCCATCTCATAAGGACACATTTTCTACTTCCAACGTGAGAACAATCCATGCGTTCCACCTTTTCATGAACATATCCATCCATATTTTTAAGTCCAACATAGTGTATATATTTTGTTCACTTCCAATTTTTGATTTTTAGAGTTATTTACCGCGAGTTGCACTGAAATAAAATCATCGTCGTAAACAACAACACGTTCTGATTTGAAAACAGCAATAAAACCGGTCTGATTGATCAACTCTATAAAGCGTCTAACGGACCACATTTATACCCAAAATACGTTGAAAAATTATCTGCTTATTTTTCAAAATAAAAATTACAGAAAAATTCTAAAAATTATTTTAAAACAGCGCGTGCAGAAATCGGATGAATATTTTTAACTGATATTTAATTATAATTTATTTTCAAGTCAAACAACTATTAAAAATTAAAAATCCATATAAAATCCATATCTAATTGTTTTTAAAATCTTTATATATTAAATATTTCTTAAAATAAATCTTTCAATAAAAAAATTCATATTATAAAACATATATATATTAATACAAAATTTTATTACTTATAAATATAAAACCATTATATAAAATTACGAAAAAATCATTTTTATACAAAATCTTTAAAATAAGTCTTATACAAAATAAAATAATTTATTTAAACTAATAAAAAGGGAATTTCAAATATTAAATCCTATTAATTCCAAAATATGTATTCAGAAATCTCAAAATGTGCTATGGAAATTCATATTAAAATTTAGAAAATTCTGGTTCGTTACATTCTTCCCCCCTTAAGACTTTTCGTCCTCGAAAAGGAAGATAGTAAATTTTAAACTCTAAATCAAACCTTTCTATATGATTTGGAACAGGTTTTATAAATATTCAAAACAAACAGATTTAAATTAAATAGTGGGACACGCATATCATAGTCAATCCAACATATCATGTCATATTGATCTCTCAAGTCAGCATACAAAACGTATCTAACCTTTCCTGAGCACATACTACGCACTTGGGCAGTCAAAAATACAATCATCAAGGGTGCACCTAGCTATCTGTTACTAGTCCTCAAAACCATACTAGCCCAAAACAACTCAGTGCATCTGGCACTTAAGACAACATATATTCGAAGTCCCGACTCATCGCAACTAAACATCAGTTGACCCATCATCTGGTGGATCGGTCAAGCCAATCTCCTCGGGTTCTTCATCAGCTAACGGCTCTTCATTGTCTGCCATGAAGCCATCATCATCTACTCCCACGATAAATTTATCGTGCTCATTACCCATAAATCCATCTTCATCAGCCTTGTCTAAGGGCTGGTCTATATCCTTCATCAAATTCATCATCTCCCATTTCTGGAAGTGGGTCATCCTCGAATGTAGGTTATTCAAAATTACCCTCATCGGCTACAACATTATTATCGTCTACCACGACATCATCACCATGTTGGGATTTCTCCACTTTTTCAATAACATCGCCAAATTCACCATTCCTGCTTCGGGAACGGTCGTCCTTGGCTATAACTGCTAGTTATCCCATTTCATGCATCAACATTTCTAACTATTCGACAAATATAGGGTCTATAGGCCAATTAATGTCTTCTGGTGCAGCCTGTGCTATTGTGGCGTTTCCTAACAACTCCTGATTGCTCTGGTCTAGGATCTACTACCCAAAACTCTAATGCATCATTATAAATCTATGGGGGACATTAAATCCAAAGTAGGCTGCTGCCTTATCCCTTACCCTCTAGTCAAAATCACAGGTCTTAGAACATACTCATATCTTATTACAGGGTCATCCTACTGCAGGTTTGGACCTATTCTTAACACATCAAGATAAAGATCAGAACTACTGTCCATGTTACTGCTGGGGACTTGGTCTGGTCCTGAATCAGGTTGGAATTTTGATGGAATCTCAATTTTCCTATGGTTACCCTAGTTATAAGAAATGATTGAATTCTCGATTACAGCTACCCTTAGGCTGGACTAAGCAAGCTATTATCGTACACTTAGCCGTTTACTTCCTTAGAGTTAAAAGTTTAAGCTCATGGGTCGTCCAAACCTACTCATCATTAACTTAACCAGAACGATTCACTTTAAGTGCTTATACCCAAAATTTCTCCTTTCAAAGTTCTCAAAATCTGCAAAGGGGTTTACCAAAATCAACAAATGGTCAAGGGTCCAAATCGGTCATCTTAATTCCTACCAAACCAACAGAAATCATTTTTACACAAGGAGTTAGTGAAATTTACTTAAGTCTCAGTGTATTCCCACATTTTCTTAACCACTATTATTGTAAGAATTTATACTCAAGTTATTCATCCAATTTCTAGATTCATAAATATTCCCTACTCATCTTGGTTCATTTGTGAATTACATTTATATTCCTTATTTAAGAAAATATAACCTATATTTCATTCCTATTTCAAGTTACTATATCAGCTCTCACTTTAATTCATCAACAATTTCAAACACTTATGAAAATGGTTTCAAGTATTCTCGACGTTCAAAATCGGAATCATATGGTCATCCCATTTTCGAAACTCGAGAATAATCACTGACGATGTCCGGATCATCAACAGAATTATCCTCCACCGACTAGAATGGGATTCTATATCTATCTAGTATATACCGAACTTCGTATATACGTTGATCAGACGTATATTCAAAATTCTTACATACTTGATAGTCCAATCATGACGTCGAATAAACACTCGAAATCATTATTTCAAATTATATTTTCAAATAATCATCGTTTCAAATTGATTTACTTGTTCAAAAATACCTTATATAGGTTTCAAAAATATACGCTCTCTCGTCATAATATTCTGAGATCTCATTCTAGGGTATTTCTAACCCTATCTCTAATGAGATATTGTAACTCTGAGGAGTCCTATTCTTTTGTCCACATATGTACGTACCCAATAGCTTTGTATAACCAAAGCTCTGATACCAACTGTAACGACCCGCCTTTTTGGCCGACTCTCGCCGGTAATTAAACCGACTCAAATCATTCATAAAGACGAATTGTTATGGGTACTTATATACATTGAACAAAAACAACAGAACTTTTCATTGAATAATTCAATATTACATCAGAGTTACATGAATATCAGAGTTACACATAAATATACACATCGGAAGAAATAAAACTCTCAGCGGAAGAACATTATCTGATACAGCGGAAGCTCCAACTCTAGCGTGAACTCTAACTCCGGAAGCGTTCTGAATCTTCTTCAACGATCCATAACTGCAAAACTAAACACTAGCTGCCCGTGTGGAAATTAGTGGGCACCCAGAGTTTAGGAAGGAACAATAAACTCCAGGTCAGTCGTGGGACTGGTGTGAGAACTCAAAACAGTTATCATTTAGGTTTCATTTTAAAGTTGGGTAATTCAACGGACCACGCCGCTAATGCGGAACGGGTTTTACTCCATATGAATTCCCGTGCATAGAAATACGCAATGACTTTTGAAAAATGAAGCTATCATAAGCTCGTCCCATATCACACAATGCAAGCGCACACCAGATGGGCGAGTTTTGTCTTATGATAACCAAACATGATTTCATACGTGAAAATCCTCTTTTAATATTATCATATAGTGTGGAAAACAAGTTCACAAATAAATGTATTAATCCTAGACGGCATGAGTGTCCCATACCACTATGTCGCCATATATAAATACAATCAAAATCGTATGGCTCGTATTGGAGATTTGGATTTCCAACTTGATGATTCCTGGCACGAAAGATCAATCAGGGACTTGAGCGAAGTGTAACGCAACAAATCGCCAGGGCAGTATCTACGGTTTTCGACCAGACGCGGCCCCCCGAACATACCCCATCCCCAGTTCACAAGTGGTTTCCCACTGCTGCAGCACTCATCATCAAATCATATATATATACAGACCAAACCGCCAGTTTCTCATCATCCGGTGTGTGAGGTTTGTCGATGTCACGTCATACACAAAGCTACGCTTCGATAAGCCATGCTTTGATCATCATTAGCTCATATCATACTTGGGTATGCCACATTGTCAATATCTCCACATATCACTGATTCGAATTAATACATATTCTCTAAGAACGTAACTTAGAGACGGAGATATTCAATTTCCACAAATCTGATATATATTCACACGAATCAGTGCTACGTGGTCAATTACAATGTCAGACACACCATCCATACAAGTTCGTTCTGGGTCTGAACGAAACACAATCCGAAAATTTCAAATATACTCAAATCTCCTGCCACCCTCGTATCGAGTGTACGGCCCGATCCGAGATGTCAGCAATCGATCCAAATAATCTGGATTTTTCCGGTCTTCATTTATCGATTTCAAATCTTGAATTGCTTCATAACGTCGTAATATTACTTGGAATGGTTTTCGGACCTATATCCGATCCCGGACTTCCCAAGTAACAACGTATTTAAAACAATAGCTACGAATCACACGGGTTTCTCAATTCAAATCTCCTTTCCCAATTATTATTGTTATATTTTGAAGTATGGTTGGATTCAATTCCCGGAAACCCGTTACCCTTTAATAATTTCTCAAATTCAACATTTGTCTTCCCAAACTTACTTTTCAAAACAACTTAATTAATTCGTCGTCACTTGAATAACCAAATCTTTATTTGGATTTTTGATTTCCATTTAAATATCTATATTTCACGTATCAGTTCATATAGAATAAATCGACTTATACTCGATATTGATTCACGAACTCCGGCAACACGATCAGAATCAGGATATGGATATGTTAGTATTTCTGATAGTATTTGTCTGTTCCTATAAATCCATATCGAACATCAGGCGACCAATTTTATTCAAACACATCTCATTTCCATATCATATGGACGAATCAAGTCCTTTCCATCATGATTCATGTTTGAAGTCTTCAATTCAAATCATTTCAAATAACGTTAAAGCGTTACTGAAAGCGTTGGGAAAATGGTTATTAAATCAAATAACTCCAAATCATTCTAAATTCAAAATTTAAATCATAAATCACTTTCAAATAATATAATATAAATTCATTCTATTCGATTTTCATTGCGGTCGGCGAACGGCATGTATGGCGACCTTTCAGATTTAAATTTAAACCTAACTTGAAAATCATACGATGGAATTTGAAAATTCCTCTTTTATATGAAACCCATTATTGTTATAAATCCGTCGTTTCCCGTTTTACGTCAACTCGATTCCATTTGTTCAAGTTATAACTATTTGAAATTCGAAACCGATATCGTTGAACTGTCTCTTAACAACGAATTCGATTCCGCTATAAAATGTTTTATATGATTTGTTCAATCCATTTCCAAAACAAATTTATTCCATAACTTTAGTTTAAAACCAAATTTATATTTCTCAAAAATCAAGTTTGTCCGAAATCACTTCATATTGCCCAAATCTTCATTTCAAATGAAATATGGATTCTCATGCTTTTCAAAACTTGTTTCATTTCAAATAATCGTTAAATTTGTTCGCATCCAAAATCCATATTAAACCCGTATTTGAATCATTTCCAAATTTCGAAATTTAAATTTTTTAATAATATATGAGAATTGAAGATTATTTTCAAAACACTTTACTTGAAGATTAACAATTGATATTCAAGAATATATATTACTTGATGCGGTAAATTTAAAATACCAATTTATTCTAAATCTAAATAATTCAAATATTTAAAACATATTTATACGCCCGATATCGATAAAATAATTCGTTAAATCTCTTTTCTTTTACTTAAACAATCATTCTTAGTATTATCGATAAAATCGACGCTAAATCTCAGATCATTTTAAAGGCAAAACAAAGCTTAATAATTCATTGGAAATTTTTCCAAAATTTATTCATCTTAAATTTTGATTTCAAATGATTTCAACAAATTTTCAAATCATTATTAAAATAAAAATATTTATTTAACTAAAAGGAGTATTAAAATCGGTCACCCGTAAGATCTGTAACTATGGTGCATGCGACTTCACTCAAACAGAACAAATGCAATATCTTAACTAAACAAACATGCACCATCCATTCATCACACCCATGAAATAAATCAAGTGTGTACGGAGCGTTATTATCAGTAACGCTCAGTGTTTTACGGTGTTACTACAGCATATACATCCATCGGACAATCAGCGACAAACAATCATAACATTTCAAGCATCCACAACCACTGATTTTCCATCAATTATTATAATCATAAATAATTATAACAAATTATTTCTACCCAAAATGAAATAATTAAAGTGGAGTTCTCACCTGCGCTGTGCTCTGGTTTCACTGACGAACCCGGTATCAACTGCATATCGGTTCACGAACATTATAATTGACAAGCGCGCACCGTTCTTCGCAACGCGTCTTCATGCACCGTACATCGTTTTGTATCTCTTCTCTCTTTTTTTTTTTTTTTTTTTTTTTTTTTTTTTTTTGAGAAAAGCACGGATGTGCTTTTGCCACCATGCATGCTTGCGCATGCAACATGCATGCTTCAACATGCTTCAGGCGCATTCTCCACTTCTCTCTCTTTTTCTTTTTTTCTTTTTTTTTTCTTTTTCTTTTTTTTTTTTCAAAGAGGACGGGCTGAATAATTTCGGACCAAGAGTTGGCGAGCGGACTTGCATGCGATGGCGGACTGCGCGGATGTGAAGTTTAAATGAATGCGATGCACTGGCGGACGGACGGACCAGCGGAGAACTGAAGTTGAGCGGATCAACAGCAATGCATGCAAGCTAGAACACGCTGCTAAGGAAGGAAGTAAGAGGAGAGGTGTGAGGCCGTGGGTTGCAAATGGAAAAGAGGAAAGAGAAGTGGACGTTGGGGGGGGGGGCAAAGGATGGGTGGTGCATGCGTTCAAAGTGGAAGGGGCGAGAAGTGGAAATGGCTTTTGGAGAGAGGAGAGGTGAAGTGAGAGGGAGAGGGTAGTGCGGAAAAGAGGGAAATGAAGGGAGAGGAGGTGTTGCGAGAAGTGGAAGGCTGAGAAATGGGATGCATGGTGCGGGTGTGATAAAGGAAAGAAAGAGTGAGGAAGGACACACGTCCATGCTACAAATTCAATTGCCATGCATCATTACACGTATGCACACGTGTCCTCTCTTATACATGCATTAGGCCATCTCATAAGGACACATTTTCTACTTCCAACGTGAGAACAATCCATGCGTTCCACCTTTTCATGAACATATCCATCCATATTTTTAAGTCCAACATAGTGTATATATTTTGTTCACTTCCAATTTTTGATTTTTAGAGTTATTTACCGCGAGTTGCACTGAAATAAAATCATCGTCGTAAACAACAACACGTTCTGATTTGAAAACAGCAATAAAACCGGTCTGATTGATCAACTCTATAAAGCGTCTAACGGACCACATTTATACCCAAAATACGTTGAAAAATTATCTGCTTATTTTTCAAAATAAAAATTACAGAAAAATTCTAAAAATTATTTTAAAACAGCGCGTGCAGAAATCGGATGAATATTTTTAACTGATATTTAATTATAATTTATTTTCAAGTCAAACAACTATTAAAAATTAAAAATCCATATAAAATCCATATCTAATTGTTTTTAAAATCTTTATATATTAAATATTTCTTAAAATAAATCTTTCAATAAAAAAATTCATATTATAAAACATATATATATTAATACAAAATTTTATTACTTATAAATATAAAACCATTATATAAAATTACGAAAAAATCATTTTTATACAAAATCTTTAAAATAAGTCTTATACAAAATAAAATAATTTATTTAAACTAATAAAAAGGGAATTTCAAATATTAAATCCTATTAATTCCAAAATATGTATTCAGAAATCTCAAAATGTGCTATGGAAATTCATATTAAAATTTAGAAAATTCTGGTTCGTTACAGATGTTAACTGGAAGTTTACTAGAGACTTTAAAACTAGGGGAAATCTGATTTAGGAGATTAGATCAGTCCAGGGTTTTGAGCATATGATTAGAATAGGGGCGAGGGATTCGCGAGTTTACACGGTCTTGTAAGCGGGATCTGTTCTACTACCTAGTAGAAACCTTAGGAATGCAGCAGTAGGCAGGATTTTGCCGAAGCTGGGTATATCTTGTGTCATTTTCTTTTCTGCATTTATTTTCTACTGCATTGTGTGATCTGTGATAAATTTTCAGTATCCCGTAAAATTTGAATAAACCCTATTCAACCCCCCCTCTAGGGTTAATCTAAATCCCACATGAGTCACGTAAGCGTGATACTAACCTCTTGAAGGAAGATTTATTAATCTTCAAACTTAAGACCTTGATATTAAGGAAACGGTGAACTAACTCAAGCTTGTGGGAACTAAATAATCCCTTGGTTACCTTAGATCCACAACCTTAGACCTAATTCTGGTGTTGACGAAAAATATCTTTAACATTTTGGCGCTAAAAGAGGGCTTGAATCTCCGAACCTTGGATAAACCAACCACATCCCTAGTTGTGTTGTTCTGTCCATGTTGGACCAAGTTTGAAAGAAGTAAGATCAAGGAAAAAGGGGCTCAACAAGAACCTTCTAAAACTTTGATTTTCTAGAGTGCCACTGATCCAAGGATGGTCTAACCTTAAACCGTCGAACCTTCCATCATACCTTCTTCCCTATTTTCCATTCCATCCTCACCCTAAATTCCATCATAATGAAATACCACTCGAATCAATTAAATATGGTTAGATTGAAAGGAAATTGGAAAAAAGATCCAACGCAACATCTATTTTCCAAAATTGCATACTTTCGAGTGTTAGCACAGCAAATCTAAAAACTAAAGAACCTTTAACCTTAACAGGAGGAGAAATTAATGAGTTGGAAGCATTACCCTTGGCTTTGCAGGTTGACGCAACTAGGAGATCTATTGCAAAGAACACAGCCCAAAGGGCCTCTAAGATTGAATCCCATCGAGCGAAATCCGAAATGTAGGAACATACCTAATTCAATATCCGAACTAGATCCCCGTAAAGTCTATAAATTAGTTTAATTTCACAAAGAAGTGATCAAGTGTCAAAAAAGGTTACAAATGCAGAAGGAGATATAGCCCCATTATTTGACCCAAAGGCTACAGGAGTAGACAGACCTCCAATTCTAACACAACCCCTAAACCTGAGTTCTATAGAAGGGAATGTCAGAAGGATCAAGCCCCTAAAATAACAATGAGTTGAAATGAAGAGCTTATGGAGAAATACTTGATCATAAGAGTCTTCAAAAAGTACCAAACCAAATCAAAGGGATGAAGTTAAGTCTCCAAAAGAAAGTATAGCTACCCGAGAGGTTAAAAGAAAAAAGAGAACTAACCTGATCTCTTCCAAGAAGGGAAGACCTAATCCATTAGATACGTGTTACAAAGAAAGCCAATGCAGCAAAGGCAAGGAACAATCTAGAAGCCCAATTACTGGAGGATCCAGTCCCGAATGTTCTGGAAGCATACTTTAGAAACATGGTAGAGAAGACCGTCAAAATTCTATTTGAAAATGAGAGAAAAAGAGACTTGAATGAGCACATTAGAAGTGACGAAAGAATGGAACCCTTTGCTGATGAAATCAAGAACACAGTGATACCATCACATGTGAAATCCCTAACCATAAAATATCACGGGATTTCTGACCCCGACAACCATCTCATGACTTTCAATAGCCAAATGGATACCTATGATGCTTCTAGGGTTGTATGATGTCGAATATTTCTGGTAACGCTTCAAGGAGCAGCTGTTAAATGGTACCCACAATATCAAGAGAATACCATCTATTCCTAGAAATAGTTTTCCCATGAGTTCTCAACATAATTCTATGTTTGCAAAGATCCAGTCGTGCGCTACACAATCCTCGCAAATATAAAGCAAAAGCAAGGAGAATCTTTGAGTAATTACCTAGAAAGTTTTAAAGTCGAGGCCCTAAAATTGAAAAATGTGAACGACAGTGAAAAACTTATCGTTGTCCATTCAAGTCTGAAAAAGAATACCGCATTCTGGAAGGAACTATACATCCATGGATGTAAAAACTTGCATGATATCTATCTTTAAGCAGATAAATTCATTCGTACGGAAGAATTCAATTATTCAAAAGGGAACTTCAATAAGAAGAGATATTTTGATGAAAAGTCTAAATCTCATCCAAACAAAAAAAGAAGGCATAGAGCCTCCAAGACTAAAATTTCAGGCTCTGTTCATGGAAATTGTTACAATTGTGGATTGAAAGACCATTATGCTAATCAATGCCACGATCCCCGCACATATCGCATTTGTCGAATCCCTGGTCATGCATCAACCTCTTGGTTTGCACTTTAGAAGGGAAACTAGGCATCATATAAAGGTATGGTAAAATTTCTTTTAATTCGAGCGGTACATCAAAGCATTTAGAGAATTTCAACTTAACTAGACATGCTTACAATTTTTCAACCTCTCAATAACCCCCCTACTTTGAGTTGTGTGCTCGCACTTAAGCGTTATGTGAACACGCGAGTTGTGTGCTCGCATGCGAACTATGTGTTTGCACCCACAAGCCAGGTGCTTGCACGCAAAATTTGTGTTTGCACCCACTAGTTGTGTGCTCACACACGAATTGTGCATTTGCATCCGCAAGATGTGTGCTCGCACTTGAGCTTTGTGCTCAAGTTAAATACTTCATCAAACATGTCAAAATCTCTGGAGGAGCACCCTGGGAACGTACATCCTCTGCCTACATGTCGTTCCGTGGGAGGGAATGAAAGCTCAAAGGAAGAACATAGAGCACATACACCCTCTAGTTAAAAGAGAAACAAAACCCGAGAAGCGGCTCACAAATCAAGATTAAAGCTCAAGGGCGTACCATGCAAATCAAAACAAAGCCCAAGAAGCGGCTCATCAACCAAGTTAAAAACTCAAGGATGTAGTTTATCCAAACGGAGCCCAGAAAGAGGTTCACAAGGCCAAAATAGCAGCTTAAGTAAAAACTATTAAATACCCGAATCTAAGTTTGGTTCAGGACTTCTATCATTACCAGATGTGGATTTCTGGTCTTCTATTAAATACCCGAATCTGGATTTGGTTCAGGACTTCTATTATTACCGGATGAGGATATCTGGCCATCTATTAAATACCTGAATCTAGGCTTAGTTCGGGACTTCTATTATTTTCAGATGAGGATATCTGTTCTTTTATTACAAATATGCGAATTTGGGTTGGTTCAGGACTTCCATTATTGCAACATGAGGATATATAGTTTCCTATTACAAAAACCAAATCTGGGTCGATTCGGGAATTCTATTATTGCAAAATGTGGATATTTGGTAACCTATTGAATAAACGAATTTGGGTCGATTCGGGGCTTTTATCATTACCAAAATTGGATATCTAGCCTTCTATTAAATACCTGAATCTAGTTTGGTTCGGGACTTCTATTATTACCAGATGAGGATATCTGGTCATCTATTAAATACTCGAACCTTGGTTTGGTTCGGGACTTCTATTATTGCCAAATGAGGATATCTGGTCTTCTATTACAAGTACATGAATCTGGGTTGGTTTTGGACTTCCATTATCACCATATGAGGATATTTGGTTTCCTATTACAAATACCTGAATCTAGGTCGGTTCGGGACTTTTATAATTACCAGATGTGGATACCTAGTCTACTATTGAATACCTATATCTGGGTCGGTTCGGGATTTCTTCATTACCAAAAGTGGGTTTTTGGTCTTCTATTAAATACCCAAATATGGATTTGGTTCAGGACTTCTATTATTGCTAGATGTGGATATCTAATCCTCTATTAAATACCCGAATCTGGGTTTGATTCGGGACTTCTATTATCTCTAGGTGTGGATACCTAGTCCTCTATTAAATACTTGAATCTGAGTTTGGTTCGGGGCTTCTATTATTGCCAGATGTGGATATTTGGTCCTCTATTAAATACCCAATTCTGGGTTTTGTTTGGCACTTCTGTTATTGCCAGATGTGAATATCTAGTCTTTTATTAAATATCTGAATCTGGGCTTGGTTCGGGACTCCTATTATTGTCAGGTAAGGATTTCTAGTCTTTAACTATAAGTACCTGAATTTGGAAGTCGACTCATGGCCTATATTGTCACCGGAGGACAAAATTTCTGAATTCCTATTAGCATCACCAAACAAAAGGCTCAAACCTATTATCTTGTTGCTAAAAGACGATTTCTTAAACAATAGTCGGATCAGAACCTTTAGTATGCTATTTGAATCATTGCGACAAAGGTTATTTCTTCGCAACACCCCATATAGGGAGGTTTCTTAAACTTATATAATATTCAATTACTAGTCGTTACCTTAGCAGAATATAAAATGCAAATGATAGATTACCATATAACAAGCTCATTTGTTACCTAATCACAATTTAGGCAGTATTTCACAATTAGATAAGAAAGCCATGGTATACACTCTATCCTAAACAAGGGGATAACATAGGATATTATATGATAAATCTTATGCAGAGTAACGCAGAAGAAATGCCAAATAAGGATGTTCATGATACGAGCAATGGTCATACATCAGGTGATATCTACACAACTTATGAAATCACTGTTCAAACTCATTCACCAATTCATTCCACAAATGTCCAGATGTAAAAAATAGATCTTAACATTACTCTTGTTATAAGTTCCATTCAATATGTAATCTTGATAAAAAACAATGTTTGCCAAAATATGAGTAGGAAATTAAACGCTGCCAAAATATGAGTAGGAAATTAAACGCTCTACAGGTAACTAACCCAAAAGGTATTAGCTATTGTATTTGTCACAAAAAATGCAAAAAGAAATTCTGAATATAGATATGCATAACAGAGGTGAAAGCCATACTCAATACTACACATACACAAATAAAGGTTCTATTCATAAGAAGCATTTGTTCAGTAAGTACATCTCAAGGAGGGACGTCATCAGCTCCAGTTATACCAACGTGTTTGAATAGGGCTTTTACTCCATCCTAAGTTCGCATGAGAGAATACTGTGGGGTATTTTTATTTTTGGCTTAGGTTAGAGGAGCTGCCTGAACATTGGTTCACCAACAATTTGTTTCTCAAACACGATACTGCCAGGTGATATCATTCCATAAAATGCATTAGCGCAATAATTTAGTAGTAGACAATGTGCTTAGGGTTAAGGTGGAACTTTCATAAGTCTTAAGTCATCTAACTTATTGTCAATAATCACCTAATATTTTTGTAAGAGACTGAAACATATTACCATCCACTGGAAATGGGAAGCCCTACAGGTTTCATGTAAAAAAAGTCATGTATTATTATACATATGCTAGAAATAGTTAAGTAGTTGGTATCATTTACATCAATTGTCGCAACACCGAATGCATAGATCATACAAGACTCGAGTATCAGTGGAGTTAAAACCAAAGCCGAGTGACATACTATCGATACCAAAACCATTAGCCAACACCGAGGAAGTGTAGAACTCGGTACCGATGAAATCAAAATCAAGAATTACTTAGTATTGGTAATGGCCATTCCCATCTGAAGGTTGGAAATTTAAATGATTCTAGAATAAAAGGAAACATGGTTGTAGTGTGGAGTATATGTAGTTTCAATACCAATTAAGCCAGCCAACATTAAATCCGGTATCGAAAAAAAGTGAAAAGGACCGATAATGACTGACCATGAATTCATTAGTATCAAAGAGGAAAAATTCCACCCTTATAGTATAAGCTAGAATCCTTTATATGTAAGTCATTATTTTAAACCTCAAAGAGCATATCAGGAAGGCTAAATGATAGTGTTAACAGCAAAATATGTCGTAAACACTTAAGATTTTTAGTTAATTAAGAATTATAGTTTCACATGGAAATGTAAGTGCGGAAAGCAGTAAATAACACAAGAGATTTATAGTGGTTCGGTCTCGTGAGAGGCTTACGTCCACTTTGGAAGATTTGTTGGAATATTATTAATAACAAAGAGTTACGAAGTTGAGACTATCTCATGACATCCTTTTACATATATCTCTAAGTTATATGAAGTCATAAGCATCATATGCAAATATTAGGAAAAAGATCATTTTTCCCTTCTCCTTCCAGCAATCATAGATGTTATTAAATAGGCTATTTGGAGCTCTCAAGAGGTGTCAAATCACCAAATTCCAACCCAACTTAAAGTGTGAGATTGAGGGGTATTTATATTGAAATGGTTAGGTGAGAGTAGGTAGGAGTAGTTAGAAGCAAGGGACCACACCAGAAATCTCAGATCCCATAGTGCCAACCACCATAATCTCGGATCCCTCCATGCCCATGCCTAGAAACTCGTACCCCTCCCTGGGGTATGAAGGATATTGGAATGGGAACAGGGAGTTGAGGTTAGTGAGGCTCCTGACTTTCTAGGGTACGAGGTATTGGCTTAGCGATGTTTGGAGGAGGGGCGAGGTTCATGTCGGCCTGATCCCTTCTTGGCTCGTTTCCTTTACTCCTTGTGACACTCCAGGCTTTAACTTCATGCAATACGTTGAGTCGAGTGTGGTACGTACTTTTGGGAACCAGACCAAAAGGTCGGTTAACATTTAACCCCTAAAGCACGTCTTGTCTTGACATGATGTGCTTTTTGTTGGTTGAAGTAATGGTTGAGTCGTCGACTTTTCCTGTAAACTTTTGAAAATAGACATTAGTTGTCGAGCTTGTTTACATTGTAATCGTAAGAGAGTTGTTGCCTAAATGACGTCATGTTTGCATCGTCATGTATACGCATTGTATTGAATTTGTGTGTTCGTAACTATTCATATACACGTGCATTGCATATGTATGCATATGTGTATTATTATTATTATTTCCTATTTTTTACACGTACGCATGTTCGGGTTACGAGAAATTAGTACACCTAGCACGGATATGAGGTCTCGTACCCTAGAGGGGTACGAAATTTCGTACCCCACTAGGGTGCGAGAACTAGTGCTCTGTTGGGTAACACAAAGGGACAACGGTTCCATGTTATAAATAGGGGCTCCCCTCCCCGTTCTTCTCCTTATTTTTTCTGCCGCCATTGAACGTGAACCTTTAAACTCCAAAATGCTTGAACACTCAAGCCAAACTTAGGCAGTACTCGACGACGATTCGAACTCCGCTTCTCCATCGGTGAACTCCGCCATGGCCTTTTCTTGGGTCTCGAAGTGGGTTGAGGACAGTTGAAACGACCCGAACTTCCCCGGTGAGGAAAGCCCGGATTGAGTCGAGAAAAAGCCACATCAGGACGCAGACGGAAGAAAATTTGATTGTATATTACAACAATTTATCAGAATACAAGAATATACAGAGTATAAACAAATAATATACATTCGATAAATATCAGAGATTACAATACATTACATAGCAGCGGAAAATAATACAAAATACAACTGAAGGATATATACGGATACAAAGCTTTCCGGATATCGTTTCAGCTGTAAACCAGGATCCTGTGAATATAAATCTGCAAAACCAAAACTACTAGCTGCCCGTGTCAAAATAAGGGCACCCAGAGTTTAGGTTAAAACAATAAACTCCAGGTCAGTCATGGGAATGGTGTGAGAACTAAAACAGTTATTTAAAACTTTACTTTAAATCAGATATATCAAGGGACCATGCCGTATAACACGGAATGGGTTTCCTCCCAAGAATACCAGTGCATATAACAAAACAGCGCAATGATTTTTGGAAAAATGAAGCTATAATAAGACCCAGGTCCTATCACACAATGCAACGCAAGCCGGGGGATAGGGTTTTCCCTTATAATAGCCAAACATGCTTAGTACGTTTAAAACAAATCATTTGATACTATTATAAGTGTATGGTGTCAAAACAATTTCAAATCATAAGTATCAATCATAGACGGCATGGGTACCATATATCATGTCGCCATACTAGTTATACAATTAAAACCGTAAAATCACGTATTTGGAAATTGGATTTCCGTCATGAACCAAGGCAAAAGATAGTCCTTACCGAATTCGAGATAATCTAGCCCATGTCTCAGGCACAACCGCACCGTACCTTGGATCGTCAAGGCCGGTCCACACGAAGTGGATTATAATGCCTGAACAATGGGTCCCTCCACCCATTGGGGTGTAAATGAGCCAACGAATGACTCCATCGAACCCGGATCGTCCGATCTAACCGAGGCGCCTCGCAACAGTAACAACCACATAAGTCAAACTCGTCAGGGCGTGTAAAACCACTGACGCCACTTCTAGCTAGAAAGAAAACGCACGTCCCCCCTGAGGTCCTCTCCCGTTTCTTGTTCATACTGGGGTGTGAGGCTCGCGAATTCACGTTATACACAAAGC
This sequence comes from Allium sativum, assembly GCA_030737875.1. Taxonomy (NCBI): domain Eukaryota; kingdom Viridiplantae; phylum Streptophyta; class Magnoliopsida; order Asparagales; family Amaryllidaceae; genus Allium; species Allium sativum. Next base: position 467,356,840 of record CM060913.1, on the reverse strand, counting down.
TACGCCACACAGGCGGTGCTTTGATCATCACCACAAGACTTTGCTTTTCAACAGAATTCCTGATCATTGCATCTTAGCATGCCACACAGGCAATTCACACCGTGCAACTGATGGATATCAATCACACAGAATGAATTCCAATGTCTGACACACATTCCATTTGCAAGTCCGTTCTGGGTCTGAACGAAACCGGAGGTACTATATACCTCGCAAACCCATCGATCTCCACGTACGTCTGGACGATCACCACTCATTATCCATATTTCGGGATGCCTCCCAATTAGGACATCAGTTACCATCCAGACGAGGTGAAAATCTCCGGTCTTCGACCACCGTCTTCATCTTCGATTTCTTATCGTCGATTCAGTTATTTAGAATGGGATAGACCCGGTCTTTCTGAGCAACTCGCATATATAATAAACAAGTGTTACAAAAACACAACATACGCCTCATTCCAATTCATCAGTCACTAACCGTAAATTAACAAGAGAATAATTCCCTAAATATTAACCCCGAAGGCCGAAACCAACATCAGATCAATAACCAGGAAACCGTTCTGCTTAGCTAACCTACAGTTAGTTTCTAAATTTCACATTCTTAGGGAAAGGTTCCCATTAATTTTATCAAAGATAAATTCCTTTAAATTTATTCTTCAATCATCCTTCGAAAATCAATTCAGACCAAATTTTGGTTTATCCAAACTAGTCGGGATTAACGAACCTTACCGAAGTAATCATTTGTTTTAATTTCCCAATCCCAACCTATTCATCCCATGAAGTAAAACTGGTAATACTTCATATCTAACACCACGGTGTTATCGGTAAATTCAATTACCATTTCACGTTCAAATCTAATTAAAGATTTAACTATCGCCTGGAGAAAAACTGGTGATACTCCATTCTCGATCTTTTCAATCTAATTAAAGATTCATTAAAACTCCACTTACTTTTAATCTTTAACTGGGTTAAAGAATCAGTGTCTTTTAAAACACGGTTCACGATAAACCCCAAAATCACATCACATTTCAATCATTTGTTTTAATTTCCCAATCCCAACCTATTCATCCCATGAAGTAAAACTGGTAATACTTCATATCTAACACCACGGTGTTATCGGTAAATTCAATTACCATTTCACGTTCAAATCTAATTAAAGATTTAACTATCGCCTGGAGAAAAACTGGTGATACTCCATTCTCGAGCTTTTCAATCTAATTAAAGATTCATTAAAACTCCACTTACTTTTAATCTTTAACTGGTTTAAAGAATCAGTGTCATTTAAAACACGGTTCACGATAAACCCCAAAATCACATCACATTTCAATCAGTCCCTAACCGTAAAATAGTAAGTGAGCAATTCCCTAAGTATTAACCCCGAAGGCCGAAACCAACATCAGATCAATACCCCAGAAACCATTCAACTTAACTAATCTCCAGTTAGTTTCTGATTTTCTTAACTCCTTTGGGTCTAAGAACAGTATTATTGAAGATACCGTTCACGACAACCCAAAATCACATTTCATTAATTATCGGGTTAAAGAACAAGTGTTATTTAAAACACTGTTCACAATAAACCCAAAAATCAATACCAATTCAATTCCAATTAAATATTATTTAATCGGTACACTTCAATAAATCTAAATAAAAAGATTTAATCATTTTCTCAATTGGGCTTAAGAACAGTGTTAATGAAGACACCATTTCGACAAACCCAAATCACATTTGATATTAAATACAAGGCTCTGAATAGAAAATATATCGGCTTATATTCCATTTCAAATTCTACGACCAACAAATATCGTATTGGAAATAATGATATATATATCTTTCAAATTTCCATAACCATATCTGTATAATCACGAAATCCAACATTGAAGTAATCCAAAGACAATTTCGATTCAAATCCATTCCAATTCAATTATTAGAAATTCTGGTTACTTTTAAAACCCTTTTCAAATTCAATTTATTTACTTAAAAATAAATAGAATTATAATTCTAGTTCAAAACTAGTTCATTTCAATAAAAATCTATTTTTATCTTTTCAAATATGGAGTTTTTCATCCCAAATCTTCACAAATTATTTCTTATGATTTTACACAAATTATTACTATTTTTAATAATTTTATCAAGGCCCGCACAGTCGATTTCCATCAACGGCCATCGAACTGCACTTACAGCGACCTTTTCAAAATTTGATTTGGACATAATTCCAAATCCAACCGCGTTTGATTTCAAATTCCTAATATTCGTTAGAAAGCTCTTTTCGATATGAACCCAACGGTTCCGGTTTCAGGAGAATCCGATGGTCGGATCTCCCGTAATATCCGTTCGAAGTCAATGGTCGAAATTCGCGAACTGCCACGGCGCGACGCGTTCTATTCAGGCCATTATATAATATATATACATATATATTATATATATTTCGTCGATTCCCTTTTTAAAACGTATTTTATAAATCTTTTAAATTCATTTTCAAAACGATTTCAACTTCTTTTCAAATTCAAATCAAAATTGAATTTTTCCATCTTATTCGTTTTAAATTCATTTCAAATTGATTTCAATTCAAATTGACTTCTAATTCAATTTCCGTTCATTTTCAATTCAATTCAATTTCAATTCGAATTCATTTCTATTCAATTTCAATTCGAATTCATTTCTATTCAATTTCAATTCTTTTCAAAATATCAGATTTTCAAATCACTTTCGATATTCATTATAAAATGAATAGAATCGATATAAATATCATTCACGTCAAAATGGCGTCAATCTAATCAACACGGCTTCTTATATTTCTATTTTCAAATATTCTATTTCAAATATTTCTATTTCAATATTTCTTTTCCAATATTATATTTCAAAACTGGAATGAGGCCCAATCAATTACCATATAATGTTAATTATATGGATTTTCTACCACACGTATATAACAGCAACGATAAATCATCAACCATCATCAAAAGTGCGTTTTACACTGTATAAGCATCAAATATAAATATTCAACGCTTCTAACACTCTGTCAATCGATCGATCGACACACAACTAACTTTTGGGATTAGTGTATGTCATATATCACCCCAATACCCGTGTGGGGTTTTCAAACAATCAAACACATATTTTATTTGTGCAGTTGGGCGATGTGTAAAATTTATCATCCCAATCAATATCAGTCAAATGTGTGTATATAAACAAATCGTCTGATTTATTTATATTTATTTCATTTCAAATACACGTTAAAAATTCTATTTTCAACTATAAAATATTTTTAACTATATAAATATTTTATTTCATTTCACATCACAACACACAATCAACTACACATCAAAATCATACAAACAAGCATACAAGCCGTCCATGGTCTGTGGACGACGGATGTCGGTTGCTACTAAACACCGTCTGCATCCTAGTATATATTATTAACTAGAAAAAAAAATTAAAAGGTGAGAAGTTCTCACCGACTAGCTAATCCAAACGCCTCGACTCTTCATATGTAGAAAATCTCCGCCGTTTCTTCTTTCATCACTTTCGTCATCCGTATTCACAACATATATAAAAATCGAATTTTTACTTTGCTATTCTATATATAAAAATTGAATTTTTACTTTCCTATTCAATATATACAAAAATCGAATTTTTTTCTTTGCTATTCAATATATAAAAATTGAATTTTTTTCTTTGCTATTCAATATATAAAAATCGATTTTTTTTTCTTTCCTATTCAATATATAAAAATCGAATTTTTTTATTTGCTATTCAATATATAAAAATCAAATTTTTACTTTGCTATTCAATATATAAAAATCGAATTTTTACTTTGCTATTCAATATATAAAAATCACACCTTTTATATTTAAAAATCCCAACTTTGTCTAGTGAAAAATCACTTCATCACTTCTTTGTCTTACAATTTTATTTATAATATATATAATAAGTTTTCAAATTTTAAAACAAAAATATATTCTTCATTTTCAAAAACAATATTTATTTCAGTTTAAAAACTATATTCTTTCCAGTTTAAAAACTATATTATTTTCAGTTTAAAAACTATATTAAGAACTGGTTTAAAAACTAAGTTTTATAAATCAAAAATTCACCTTTGAGGTTCTGGACATCGATCAGCGGTTTGGGGGGCTCGAATTAGAGAAAAAGGAGGAGCGAGAGAGGAGGGTGGCGTCGGGGTTTGTCAGGGGGTGCGCAGGTGGTGTTCGCGGTGGCAGCGTCGGACTTGGGAGCTAGAGCGATGGCCATTGTCGACGTCATTGATTTGGGTGAGGCGCGCTTCGATTTGGGACCTGGAAGCGTCGGAGGGGCGGTTCATAGTGGAGGAGGCGATGGAGAAGAAGGGGAGGTGGAGGCTGACGCGGGGGAGATGGGCGGCGGTGTTGGCACGCCTCCGATGGCAGCGCGCAACCTGGAAGGGCGACGAGGTTTTTTTTTCAATTTAGGGGCGCGCCAGACAATGAATTAAAGAATTAGGTTTACTTCCTATATATATGTATAATTATTTTAGTTGTTTAATTAATTTTATAAAGTAACTTTTCATTTCGAATTCAAAATCGAACCCACCGACTGTCATCCCTAGCTAATTACCCTCATTTCGAACACAATGGGATATGTATCGTAGGCTGATTCGATCGTTTCGATCAGTTTTCGTTAAAATTCAAATATAACTCTTTATATTCAATTTTAAACGTACATTTCAATTTATTGGGGTCACATACTAACTCTAAAAATTCCCGAAAAATATTTCCTAGCTTCGTATTGGCGATACGGTCCTAACAAAACTAATTTCATCAAATTCCGAGACCGTTTGAAAAATGGCCATTTTCTGGTCGATTAAATTCAACTAAAACTAGTCAAACGCGTTTTCCTTTGCCACGCTCACATATTGATTCGAAAAATTACGAAAATTGGAATCTAGCAATAACTTGTCATCACGGATCCAACAAAAGTGGTTTCATCGAAATCCGAGGTCGTTTGCAAAATTCCCATTTTTAAGGGCCTGAATTCCATAGCGACTATTCAGAATTTTCAACTGGACATATCTTTCTATTCCCGCTATGAAACTTCGATTTCTCGGATTCGTTGGAAATATATTCTCCATTAGATTCAAATATTTTTGGTTTCACTAAAATCTGGTTTATTTTGCACCCGGTATGTTCATTTGAATTTTGAAATCGAATTATCGAACTACCGCGCCATTTTCAATTCCTTTTATAAATATAAATAAATATTTATATTCTAACGACGACGCGTATAAATATATACATTCTAATTCTATTCAAAATAAATTTCTCGTCGATATTATTTAAAATAATTAATTTTAAATAATCAAAATCCATCAAAATTGCCAAAATAAAAATTTTAAACTGGCTCAGAATTTCGGGTTGTTACAACAGTTGAGCTCCTCATCTCGTGCCCCTCTTCAACTAGTTGTCAAGTCCGCTCCTCGAGTCATTGGCAGCATGGTGGAGCTCGAGTTGGTGGGGAAGAGAATAGTTAGGGAAGGAGGAGGCCGAAGTGACTGGGCAATTGTCGGAGGGAAAGGCATGGCGCATAGAACGCGAGAGAGGGCCGAAGCCCTGTACTTGCGGTGATGGTCTCATACCCCGTAGTAGCATGGACTTTCGAACCCTAGAAGGGAATCGAGCTTTCGAACCCTGGATAAGGTTCGAGTATTCGAACCCTGAAGAGGGTTCGAGTATTCGAATCCTAAGTGGGGTTTGAATGTTTTAACCCCGAGCGGGGTTCGAGTATTCGGACCCCGAGTGCAGTTCGAGTTTTTCGAACCCCGAAAGAGGTTCGAGCTTCGAACCCCAAGGGGTGTGAGTCCTCGAATCATAGGGGGTGAGAGTCCATGACTAGCCTGATTGCTCTGAGTCATGCCTCTGTGCGCTATTTCACTCCTTGCTCAGGACTTTGATTCTTCGCCTTTTCCCTCTAGGGCCTGCTTTGGTCTCGCGACATTGTGTGATCAGGTCGACGCTCATGTTGGTCGCCTTACGGTTGGCAGCTGTGCCTAGAACATAGGATTAGAGCATATAAACTTGGACTATAACCGAACTTATTGAACCATTATTCTTGTTCTCTGATTCCAATAGCGTCATAGTCGTGACTTGACATAAGCCCCAAAGAGTTGGCTGACCGCCGCGACGACTAGGGTTTTAAAGACTTGTGGTCATTATAGCGCTCCACGTTCTGTATTATTTTTATATTGCATAACACTACACACACCTGTTAGTTTGCACCAATACTAGGGGTATAGGTTATTCAACTATGATGTCTAATGTTAGTGTGTTAAAGTATACCTAGCAATGAAGAAAAGATCCACAAGAGAACAGACTTCGTAATCTGAACCTTCTTTGTCGTCGTCGCATACATCTAACTCAACTAACAATGCTAGCTTGACGTGGAGCGAGTTGAGACTTCCGAGAGATCACCACCTTCTCAGGCCGTAAGTTTACCGAAAGTACTCGAGCATGAGGAGTGAACAGAAAGAACACATTATCTGGTCATTCACAAGGAGGTAGAGGATATGGAAATTGTTGAGGGGGACGCACCGGTGGCACAGGATACGTTAGTTGATGCTGTCATACTTGAAAATCCCCTAGATTCGGTGCCATGGCACATGGATGCAACGAAGGTTACGAAAATGGCATTGCGTTTTCACATCCCCATAGATGACATTTGCTCACCAAAAGAGGATGGTAGGGCTCAGAGGGTTATACTACCTGGAACATGCAAGTTTGTGTTATTTGGTGCATGCCCTCTGGCCAACAACTCTATTTGGGACATGCTGTATTATTTCCGCCTTGCGCCATCGCAGCTGCATCCAATTGCCTATGCTTCCCTCTTAGGCACCTACATCCTTAAACAGGAGTATTTCCGGTTAGAACCCACCGGATAGGACATTCAGTAGTTATTTCAACTAAAAAGGAGGGCTAATATATCGTCATCTCAGTATTTCCTGGAAGCTTTATCTGCTACTAAGTTTTTTGTTGGGATGTGGCCCAAACCGACAGTATACAAATATGAATGGTTCTTTGAGCATTGTCCCCCTGGATTCACGAGGAAGTGGCTGGACGGAAGTAAGCATTAATGATACCTGCATTTTATTTCGAAGTTCACGGATTTAATGTCTATGTTCGGCTTTGTTTTAACATGGCAAGAAACCCTGAGGCACCCACCGACATCGAGTACCAACAATGCCTTGAGGCTTTACAGGCGATTTCGGCTGAGTCGCGTTCTACTGACAAAGTCCTGAGTCAGGATTGCCTTCGTCGTGCAAGACTGCTCCCTGACAATTGAGCTATTATTAGGACTACTGTTGCAGGTGATGGACAGAAAGTGGAGGCTAGGACTGACAAAGGAGCTCCTGGTCGGAAGAGGAAGATGCCACCTGTTGGGCCTAAACCTCGAAAGCCTGCTAAAACCCAAGAATAAATTGGCAGGGATGAGGTTAGTGTCGAAGAGGTAGTTGTCGGGGGCTAGGACCGATTGAATGTTCCTTCTCCACTCGAAACTGATGAAGCAGGGGTAGGAGCATCGCCGGAACCACAATCTCTGACTGCCACCTCAGAAACTGCCATCTCACTCAAGAAGGAGGGCCAGTTTGTGATCTTAATAAACTTTCTATAGACATGTCTCCTTGGCTTTGTACGACAAGTATGGAAGAGCTAGCTCGAACTGTGGAGGGGTTGACTCCTTTGGGCGGACCATCATCTGGTCTGCTGAGAGAATGCTTAAGACATACACTCATAAATACCACATAACATAGAGATTGCTCGCATGCGCAAAGTATCTGACTTTGAACTGTTTTTTTGACAGGTGACATGGCAAGAGGATGTAGAGGACGAGGTTATGGGCATGGAGGTCGTCGATTCCCTAGGAACACTTTTCTTGATAGCTTTAGGAGAGCGCTAGCCTATTTGATGACTCTCCACCCCCACATGACCGCAACAGTGAACATCATCATAGGAATTGAGCTCAACGATCTCCAACTCCTCCTCCTCCTACCCGAACATTTGGGGTAGATTCCTGGTCTGATGCAGGAAGCTAAAGGCACTTGTCATCGACAACCCTTCTCACACAGTGCCTTTGGTTTCTACCCAAGCAACTAAGGGGAAGGAATCGTCGCTTAGCCATTTGAGTCTAAAGGGAATAACTAAAACGAAGAGGCAAGATCTTGCGGTGCCTGAGATTTGAGGGCTTTCTATTGATGAGAGGAAGGCGTTGCTAAAGCATAAATTTCCTGTAACAACCCGTAAAATGCGAGCCAGTTTGAAAATTTTATTTTGGCGATTTTAGCGAATTTTGAATATTTAAAATGGATTATTTTAAATAATATCGACGTGAAATTTATTTTGAATAGAATTCGAACGAATATATTTATATACGTCGTCGTTAGAATATATAATAATTATATATAATTATAAAAGGAATTGAAAATGGCGCGGTAGTTCGAAAATTCGATTTCTAATTTCAAATGAATATACAGAATTCAATATAAGTCAGAATTGAACGAAACAAGAAATATTTGAATCTGTATAACTATATCTTTGTAACGAAGTTAACAAACTGAGATTTCATCTTAGAAATGATAAGATATGTCCAGTTTAAAATTTGAAATAGTCGCTGTGGAATTTATATATATTTTTATAGATATAAGGCCCTTAAAAATAGCAATTTTGCAAACGACCTCTGATTTCGACGAAACCAGTTTTGTTGGGTCCGTGATGTTAAGTTATTGCTAGATTCCAAATTTCATAATTTTTCGAATCAATATGTGAGCGTGGCAAAGGAAAACGCGTTTGACCAGTTTCAGTTGATTTTAATCGACTGGAAATTGGCCATTTTTCAAACGGCCTCAGAATTCGACGAAACTAGTTTTGTTAGGACCGTATCGTCAATACGAAGCTAGAAAATATTTTTCAGGAATTTTTCTAGTTAGTATGTGGCCCCGGTAATTTGAAATGTACGTTTAAAATTCAATATAGTGATTTAAATGTAAATTTAACGGAAACTGATTCAAACAGTCGAATCAGCTTGCGATACATATCCCATTGTGTTCGGAATGGGGGTATTACGTTAGGGATGACAGTCGTTGGACCCGGTTCGGTGTTCGTATGTAAAAGTCAACGTAAAAAGAAAAAAAAAATATATATATATCTCTTCCCCCCCTCCCTTTTTTTACTCTGCCCCCCCCCCTTTTTGTTCACTTCAGTAGGATCGAAAAAGAAAAAAAATAAAAAATCAATCGAGCTCGGAGATCGACCGACCACCGCCGCCGCATCCCCCTCCTCCGCCGCATCCCCCACCGATGACGGAAACCCCCCCACCTCGCGATGACGGAAACCCCCGCCCCCTCCATCTTCTCCTCCCGCTCCTTCTTCCCCGCCTGCCCCTCCCCTCCTCTGGCCAAAGACCGCACACCCCCCCACCTTCCTATCGCGATGAACGGAGAACCCCCCCCCCCCCCCCGATGGCCACAGCGCCGCCTCAGCGCCCCCCCTGTAAGTTATTTTTAATTTATTTTTTTTATTTTTATAAAACAGAATTTAAAACAGAAAATGTTTAAAAGAAAAAAAAATAAAAACTGATTTTGGTTTTAGGAGTTAAAACTGATTTTTGTTTTAAAAAGGAAAATAAAACTGATTTTTATTTAAGTTCATAAAACTGATTTTTATTTAAGTTCTTAAAACTGATTTTTATTTAAGTTCTTAAAACTGATTTTTATTTAAGTTTTTAAAACTGATTTCTAAAGGTTTTAACTTTAAATTGAAAAAGGTTTTAACTTGAAATTGAAAAAGGTTTTAACTTTAAATTGAAAAAGGTTTTAACTTTAAATTGAAAAAGGTTTTAACTTTAAAAAGAAAATGGTTTGAACTTTAAGATAGAAAAATAGAATTTTTATATATTGAACTTCGATAGAAAAATAGGATTTTTATATATTGAATAGCGAACTAAAAATTCGATTTTTATATATTGAATAGCGAACTAAAAATTCGATTTTTATATATTGAATAGCGAACTAAAAATTCGATTTTTATATATTGAATAGCGAACTAAAAATGTGATTTTTACGTATGTAGTGAAAGCGGACAACGAAGGTGACAAAAAGGCGAAACGACGAAGACTTCTGCAAATGAAGAGCCGTGGAGCTAGGATAGCTAATCTGTGAGAATTCCTCACCTTTCAATTTATTTTTCTAGTTATATATATATACTAGGATGCAGACGGTGCTTAGTAGCACCCGACACAATCGTCCACAGACCATGGACTTGTTTGTTTGATTGTTTGGTGATTGATTGCGATATTGGTTTGAATGTGGTTTGTGATGTGAAAAATCGAATCGATAAATTGGTTAGGATTAGACATGCGCCGTTATAAGGCGAAGGAGTAAGGCTAGGTTAGACTCTTACTCCAAATTTTGTGGTTTGCATAACGAAATTGATTTGATTGATGTGTGAATGGCGTGGGCCTTCACTAGACCGGGGATAAGGCTAGGCCTCGTCCCGTTTCTAGTATCGTGCCGTTATGCCGCCGAAATTTTCTAAAATATGTTAGAAAATAAAAATATCATTTTATTGTGTAAATGAATAATAGAAATTCATATGTTGGAATAAAATGTTTTATCGTTAAAAATATAATTTTTAACGTGAATATGAAAATAGTGAAGTGAATAAATGAATATTCATTTACAAACCAGATGGTTTGTTTATGTACACTTATTTGAATGACATTGATTGGGACGATAAATTTTACACATCGCCCAACTGCACAACTAAAATCTGTGTTTGATTGTTTGAAACCCCACACGGGTGTTGGGATGAAATATGAATTTCACTCATCCTGATTGATTAAATATGTCGATCGATTGATTGACAGGCTGTTATAAGCGTTGAATATCTATATTTGATGCTTATACAGTGTAGTGCACTTTGGTTGATGGTTGATGGTTGATTATTTTCAATGTTATTATATACATGTGTTGTATGAAAATCCATATAATTAATTTTATATGGTAATTGATTGGGCCTCATTCCAATCGTGAAAATAAAGAATATTTTGATAATAACAAATATTTTGATAATAGGAAATATTTGAAATAGAATATTTGAAATAGAATATTTGAAAATAGAAATTTATGAATCCGTGTTGATTAGATTGACGCCATTTTGACGTAAACGATATTTATATCGATTTTATTCATTATAAAATGAATATTGAAAAGTAATCTCGAAATCGAATATTTCGAAATGAATTGAATTGAAAACGATTTCGAAATGAATTGAATTGAAAACGATTTCGAAATGAATTGAATTGAAAACGATTTCGAAATGAATTGAATTGAAAACGATTTCGAAATGAATTGAATTGAAAACGATTTCGAAATGAATTGAATTGAAAACGATTTCGAAATGAATTGAATTGAAAACGATTTCGAAATGAATTGAATTGAAAACGATTTCGAAATGAATTGAATTGAAAACGATTTCGAAATGAATTGAATTGAAAACGATTTCGAAATGAATTGAATTGAAAACGATTTCGAAATGAATTGAATTGAAAACGATTTCGAAATGAATTGAATTGAAAACGATTTCGAAATGAATTGAATTGAAAACGATTTCGAAATGAATTGAATTGAAAACGATTTCGAAATGAATTGAATTGAAAACGATTTCGAAATGAATTGAATTGAAAACGATTTCGAAATGAATTGAATTGAAAACGAATTCGAATTGAATTGAAAGTGAATTGAATTCAAATTGAATTGAAATTTGAATTGAATAGAAATGAATTTTAAAACGAATTTATAAAGAAGAATTCAATTTTGATTTGAATTGAAAAGGAAGTTGAAATTGTTTTTGAAACGAATTCAAAACTATTTATATAATTCGTTTTAAATAGAAATCGACGAAATATATTATATATATATTATATATAATATAATGGCCTGAATAGAACGCGCCGCGTCGCGGCAGTTCGCGAATTTCGACCATTTATTTCGAACGGACATTACGGGAGATCCGACCGTCGGATTCTCCTAAAACCGGAACCGTTGGGTTCGTATCGAAAAGAGCTTTCTAATGAATGTTAGAAATTTGAAATCTAACGGTTGGATTTGGAGATACGTCCAAATCAAATTCGAAAAAGGTCGCTGTAAGTGCAGTTCGATGGCCATTGATGGAAATCGACTGTACGGGCCTTGATAAAATTATTAAAAATAGCAATAATTTGTGTAAAATCATAAGAAATGATTTAGAAAGAATTGGGATGAAAAACTCCATATTTGAAAAGATAAAAATGGATTTTTATCGAAATGAACTAGTTTTGAAATAGAATTATAATTCTATTTATTTTTAAATAAATAAATTGAATTCGAAAAGGGTTTTGAAAATAACCAAAATTTCCAATGATTGCATTGGAATGGATTTGAATCGAAATTGTCTTCGGAATATTTCGATGTTGGAATTCGTGATTATACAGATGTTGTTACGGAAATTTGAAAGATATATATATATATCGTTATTTCCAATACGACATTTGTTAGTCAGAGAATTCGATATTGAATATAAGCCGATATATTTTCTATTCAGAGCCTTGTATTGAATATCGAATGTGATTTGGGTTTGTCGTGAATGGTGTATTCACTAACACTGTTCTTGAACCCAGTTGAGAAATGATTAAATCTTTTTATTTAGATTTAATGAAGTGTACCAATTAAATAATATTTAATTGGAATTGAATTGATATTGATTTTTGGGTTTATCGTGAACAGTGTTTTAAATAACACTTGTTCTTTAACCCGATAATTAATGAATGTGATTTGGGTTTGTCGTGAATGGTGTCTTCACTAACACTGTTCTTGAACCCAGTTGAGAAAAGATTAAATCTTTTTATTTAGATTTAATGAAGTGTACCAATTAAATAATATTTAATTGGAATTGAATTGATATTGATTTTTGGGTTTATCGTGAACAGTGTTTTAAATAACACTTGTTCTTTAACCCGATAATTAATGAATGTGATTTTGGGTTTATCGTGAACCGTGTTTTAAATGACACTGATTCTTTAACCCAGTTAACGATTAAAACTGAGTGGAGTTTTAATGAATCTTTAATTAGATTGAAATGGTCGAAAATGGAGTATCACCAGTTTTGCTCCAGGCGATAGTTAAATCTTTAATTAGATTTGAACGTGAAATGGTAATTGAATTTACCGATAACACCGTGGTGTTAAATATGAAGTATTACCAGTTTTACTTCATGGGATGAATAGGTTGGGATTGGGAAATTAAAACAAATGATTACTTCGGTAAGGTTCGCTAATCCCGACTAGTTTGAATTGATATTCAAAAGTAGATTAAAGCATAAATACAAGAATTTATCTTTGATAAAATTAATGGGAACCTTTCCCTATGAATGCGAAATTTAGAAACTAACTGTCGGTTAGCCAAGCAGAATGGTTTTCTGGATATTGATCTGATGTTGGTTTCGGCCTTCGGGGTTAATATTTGGGGAATTATTCTCTTGATTAATTTACGGTTAGTGACTAATGAATTGGAATGAGGCGTATGTTGTGTTTGTGTAACACTTTTATAATATATACGCGAGTTATTCGGAAAGACCGGGTTTATCCCATTCTGAATAACTGATACGACGATAAGTCGAAGATGAAGACGATGGTCGAAGACCGGAGGTCTTCACGTCGTTTGGGTAATTACTGATGATCTTGATTGGGCTGTACACCCAAGAAGATGGAAACAGTTGGTGATCGTCCAGACGTACTTGGAGATCGATGGATATGCGGGGTACTAGGTGCCTCCGGTTTCGTTCAGACCCAGAACGGACTTGTAAATGGACTGTGTGTCTGACATTGGATTTCATTCTGTGTGACTGATATCGGTTGCATAGGATGGTTTGCCTGTGTGGCATGCTAAGATGCAAATGATCAAGGCTTCTGTTGAAAAACAAAGTCTTGTGGTTGATGATCAAAGCACGGCCTTTGTGGCGTAGCTTTGTGTAACGTTTGCTTCGCGAGTTTCACACCCGGTATGAACCAAAAACGGGAGGGGACATCAGGGAGGACTTGCGTTTCTTTCTAGCTAGAAGTGGTGTCAGTGGTTTTACACGCCCTGACGAGTTTGACTTATGTGGTTGTTGCGGTTGCGAGGCGCCTCGGTTATATCGGTTTCGGCCGAATGCATTCTGGTCGGCTGACGGACCAGACTTACACCCCATAGGGTGGGGAGACGTATTGTTCAGGCATAATAATCCACTCCGTGTGGACCGGCCCTGACGATCTAAAGGGTTGATGCGTTCTGATCCTGTGGCTCGGGCTAGAGAGTCACGAATCGGTTGAGGACTATCTTTTGCCTCGGTTCATAGATGGAAATCCAATTTCCAAATACGTGACATTTGCGGTTTTAGTTGTAATCCTATATATGGCGACATAGTGGGATGGGGCGCTTATGCCGCCTATGATTGATACTTATGATTTGAAGTTGTTTTATACACTACGCACTTATTATAGTATCAAATGATTTGTTTAAACGTATCAAGCATTCTTTGGCTGTTATAAGGGAAAACCCTATCCCCCGGCTTGCGTTGCATTGTGTGATAGGACCTGGGTCTTATAACAGCTTCATTTTTCTTTATTTAACATTGCGCTGTTTGTTTTATGCACTGGTATTCTTGGGAGGAAACCCGTTCCGTGTTATACGGCGTGGTCCCTTGATTTACCTAGCTTTGAAAATAAAGATTTATAACTGTTTTAGTTCTCACACCAGTCACATGACTGACCTGGAGTTTATTGTTTTAACCTAAACTCTGGGTGCCCTTATTTTGACACGGGCAGCTAGTAGTTTTGGTTTTGCAGATTTATATTCATAGGAACCTAGTTTACAGCTGGAACGATATCCGGGAAGCTTTGTATCCGTATATCTCTTCTAGTTGTGTATTGTATTATTTTCCGCTGCTATGTATTTAAAATGTAATTTAAATCTCTAATATTTCTGTGTAATACTCGTTTATACTCTGTATATTCTTGTAATCTGATGCATTGTTGTAATATACAATGAAATGTTCTTCTGTATGCGTTCTGTTGTGGTTTTTTCTCGAACTATCCGACGCTTTCCTTTACGGGGAAGTTGCGGGTCTTTACACGTGGTATCAGAGCTTTGGTTTACAAAGCTCAGAGAACAAGACACATTAGAACCATATGAAAGAATTCATCAGATATTGGATTAGTAATATCCAATGAGAGTGACTCGTTAGAGATGGGATCAGTAGTATCCTAGAACGAGTGTGAAGAGTATATTTTTGAAAATGAAAAAAATTTTGTTTTGAAAATTTAAATCAATTATTCGTATTTGATTATCTATTTATATTGATGTGGACAATCCAGTATATATAGATTTTGCGTATACGTCTGATCCGCGTGTATCCGAAGTTTTAATATATTGGATAGATATAGCATCACACTCTAGTCGCCCGGAGATGGTACTGATGATTGTCATGACATCATCAGTATTTATGTTCGTGTTTCGAAGGTGTGATTTTATATATATTTCCATTAGGCTGGTGTGAGAACCCAAAACTTATATATAGATAGATTTATTTGTTGTGATTTGGCATCAAAACATGATTTTTTGTATATATATCAAATTATGAATTTGAAACGTTAAATTCACTAATGGATTGATGTTTGTGTTGTTTGTTCATTTGTTTGATAATTTTGAAACATTATGCCCAATTGAACTATATTGAAATTGTTTGCATTTGCTTGCATATACATATATATCATTGAACAGGTCATAGCAAGGAGGCTAGAGCAGAGAATAAAATTTGTTTGCCCGACAAATAGGTACATGTTTATTACATAATTTCCTGTTTTGTTTGGGTGATGATGATTTTGTGAGCCTATTGGCTAGCCGCTTGGCTTTTTCTTTTTCTTTTTGAGATCTGAAGGACCGGGGAAGCTATTTGAAATTCCCCGATGCTCCCGGTGCAGGGGAGGTTATGGCGAAATTTTTCAAAAATTTAGGGTGTTAGCCAAATTTTTGAAATTTTGGAAATTCTCAGAAACTGAAAGTTGGAGAATGGAAGCCAAATCGAACGTACAGTTGATTAATCAAACCACTTTCGACTTTGTTCCTTTTCGGGGACGAAAAGTTTTAAGTGGGGGAGATTGTAACAACCCGTAAAATGCGAGCCAGTTTGAAATTTTTATTTTGGCGATTTTAGCGAATTTTGAATATTTAAAATGGATTATTTTAAATAATATCGACGTGAAATTTATTTTGAATAGAATTCGAACGAATATATTTATATACGTCGTCGTTAGAATATATAATAATTATATATAATTATAAAAGGAATTGAAAATGGCGCGGTAGTTCGAAAATTCGATTTCTAATTTCAAATGAATATACAGAATTCAATATAAGTCAGAATTGAACGAAACAAGAAATATTTGAATCTGTATAACTATATCTTTGTAACGAAGTTAACAAACTGAGATTTCATCTTAGAAATGATAAGATATGTCCAGTTTAAAATTTGAAATAGTCGCTGTGGAATTTATATATATTTTTATATATATAAGGCCCTTAAAAATAGCAATTTTGCAAACGACCTCTGATTTCGACGAAACCAGTTTTGTTGGGTCCGTGATGTTAAGTTATTGCTAGATTCCAAATTTCATAATTTTTCGAATCAATATGTGAGCGTGGCAAAGGAAAACGCGTTTGACCAGTTTCAGTTGATTTTAATCGACTGGAAATTGGCCATTTTTCAAACGGCCTCAGAATTCGACGAAACTAGTTTTGTTAGGACCGTATCGTCAATACGAAGCTAGAAAATATTTTTCAGGAATTTTTCTAGTTAGTATGTGGCCCCGGTAATTTGAAATGTACGTTTAAAATTCAATATAGTGATTTAAATGTAAATTTAACGGAAACTGATTCAAACAGTCGAATCAGCTTGCGATACATATCCCATTGTGTTCGGAATGGGGGTATTACGTTGGGGATGACAGTCGTTGGACCCGGTTCGGTGTTCGTATGTAAAAGTCAACGTAAAAAGAAAAAAAAAACAAATATATATCTCTTCCCCCCCCCTTTTTTTACTCTGGCCCCCCCTTTTTGTTCACTTCAGTAGGATCGAAAAAGAAAAAAAAAATCAATCGAGCTCGGAGATCGACCGACCACCGCCGCCGCATCCCCCTCCTCCGCCGCATCCCCCACCGATGACGGAAACCCCCCCACCTCGCGATGACGGAAACCCCCGCCCCCTCCATCTTCTCCTCCCGCTCCTTCTTCCCCGCCTGCCCCTCCCCTCCTCTGGCCGAAGACCGCACACCCCCCCCTTCCTATCGCGATGAACGGAGAACCCCCCCCCCCCCCCCGATGGCCACAGCGCCGCCTCAGCGCCCCCCCTGTAAGTTATTTTTAATTTATTTTTTTTATTTTTTTTATTTTTATAAAACAGAATTTAAAACAGAAAATGTTTAAAAGAAAAAAAAATAAAAACTGATTTTGGTTTTAGGAGTTAAAACTATTTTTGTTTTAAAAAGGAAAATAAAACTGATTTTTATTTAAGTTCATAAAACTGATTTTTATTTAAGTTCTTAAAACTGATTTTTATTTAAGTTCTTAAAACTGATTTTTATTTAAGTTTTTAAAACTGATTTCTAAAGGTTTTAACTTTAAATTGAAAAAGGTTTTAACTTGAAATTGAAAAAGGTTTTAACTTTAAATTGAAAAAGGTTTTAACTTTAAATTGAAAAAGGTTTTAACTTTAAAAAGAAAATGGTTTGAACTTTAAGATAGAAAAATAGAATTTTTATATATTGAACTTCGATAGAAAAATAGGATTTTTATATATTGAATAGCGAACTAAAAATTCGATTTTTATATATTGAATAGCGAACTAAAAATTCGATTTTTATATATTGAATAGCAAACTAAAAATTCGATTTTTATATATTGAATAGCGAACTAAAAATGTGATTTTTACGTATGTAGTGAAAGCGGACAACGAAGGTGACAAAAAGGCGAAACGACGAAGACTTCTGCAAATGAAGAGCCGTGGAGCTAGGATAGCTAATCTGTGAGAATTCCTCACCTTTCAATTTATTTTTCTAGTTATATATATATATACTAGGATGCAGACGGTGCTTAGTAGCACCCGACACAATCGTCCACAGACCATGGACTTGTTTGTTTGATTGTTTGGTGATTGATTGCGATATTGGTTTGAATGTGGTTTGTGATGTGAAAAATCGAATCGATAAATTGGTTAGGATTAGACGTGCGCCGTTATAAGGCGAAGGAGTAAGGCTAGGTTAGACTCTTACTCCAAATTTTGTGGTTTGCATAACGAAATTGATTTGATTGATGTGTGAATGGCGTGGGCCTTCACTAGACCGGGGATAAGGCTAGGCCTCGTCCCGTTTCTAGTATCGTGCCGTTATGCCGCCGAAATTTTCTAAAATATGTTAGAAAATAAAAATATCATTTTATTGTGTAAATGAATAATAGAAATTCATATGTTGGAATAAAATGTTTTATCGTTAAAAATATAATTTTTAACGTGAATATGAAAATAGTGAAGTGAATAAATGAATATTCATTTACAAACCAGATGGTTTGTTTATGTACACTTATTTGAATGACATTGATTGGGACGATAAATTTTACACATCGCCCAACTGCACAACTAAAATCTGTGTTTGATTGTTTGAAACCCCACACGGGTGTTGGGATGAAATATGAATTTCACTCATCCTGATTGATTAAATATGTCGATCGATTGATTGACAGGCTGTTATAAGCGTTGAATATCTATATTTGATGCTTATACAGTGTAGTGCACTTTGGTTGATGGTTGATGGTTGATTATTTTCAATGTTATTATATACATGTGTTGTATGAAAATCCATATAATTAATTTTATATGGTAATTGATTGGGCCTCATTCCAATCGTGAAAATAAAGAATATTTTGATAATAACAAATATTTTGATAATAGGAAATATTTGAAATAGAATATTTGAAATAGAATATTTGAAAATAGAAATTTATGAATCCGTGTTGATTAGATTGACGCCATTTTGACGTAAACGATATTTATATCGATTTTATTCATTATAAAATGAATATTGAAAAGTAATCTCGAAATCGAATATTTCGAAATGAATTGAATTGAAAACGATTTCGAAATGAATTGAATTGAAAACGATTTCGAAATGAATTGAATTGAAAACGATTTCGAAATGAATTGAATTGAAAACGATTTCGAAATGAATTGAATTGAAAACGATTTCGAAATGAATTGAATTGAAAACGATTTCGAAATGAATTGAATTGAAAACGATTTCGAAATGAATTGAATTGAAAACGATTTCGAAATGAATTGAATTGAAAACGATTTCGAAATGAATTGAATTGAAAACGATTTCGAAATGAATTGAATTGAAAACGATTTCGAAATGAATTGAATTGAAAACGATTTCGAAATGAATTGAATTGAAAACGATTTCGAAATGAATTGAATTGAAAACGATTTCGAAATGAATTGAATTGAAAACGATTTCGAAATGAATTGAATTGAAAACGATTTCGAAATGAATTGAATTGAAAACGAATTCGAATTGAATTGAAAGTGAATTGAATTGAATTCAAATTGAATTGAAATTTGAATTGAATAGAAATGAATTTTAAAACGAATTTATAAAGAAGAATTCAATTTTGATTTGAATTGAAAAGGAAGTTGAAATTGTTTTTGAAACGAATTCAAAACTATTTATATAATTCGTTTTAAATAGAAATCGACGAAATATATATTATATATATTATATATAATATAATGGCCTGAATAGAACGCGCTGCGTCGCGGCAGTTCGCGAATTTCGACCATTTATTTCGAACGGACATTACGGGAGATCCGACCGTCGGATTCTCCTAAAACCGGAACCGTTGGGTTCGTATCGAAAAGAGCTTTCTAATGAATGTTAGAAATTTGAAATCTAACGGTTGGATTTGGAGATACGTCCAAATCAAATTCGAAAAAGGTCGCTGTAAGTGCAGTTCGATGGCCATTGATGGAAATCGACTGTACGGGCCTTGATAAAATTATTAAAAATAGCAATAATTTGTGTAAAATCATAAGAAATGATTTAGAAAGAATTGGGATGAAAAACTCCATATTTGAAAAGATAAAAATGGATTTTTATCGAAATGAACTAGTTTTGAAATAGAATTATAATTCTATTTATTTTTAAATAAATAAATTGAATTCGAAAAGGGTTTTGAAAATAACCAAAATTTCCAATGATTGCATTGGAATGGATTTGAATCGAAATTGTCTTCGGAATATTTCGATGTTGGAATTCGTGATTATACAGATGTTGTTACGGAAATTTGAAAGATATATATATATCGTTATTTCCAATACGACATTTGTTAGTCAGAGAATTCGATATTGAATATAAGCCGATATATTTTCTATTCAGAGCCTTGTATTGAATATCGAATGTGATTTGGGTTTGTCGTGAATGGTGTCTTCACTAACACTGTTCTTGAACCCAGTTGAGAAATGATTAAATCTTTTTATTTAGATTTAATGAAGTGTACCAATTAAATAATATTTAATTGGAATTGAATTGATATTGATTTTTGGGTTTATCGTGAACAGTGTTTTAAATAACACTTGTTCTTTAACCCGATAATTAATGAATGTGATTTGGGTTTGTCGTGAATGGTGTCTTCACTAACACTGTTCTTGAACCCAGTTGAGAAAAGATTAAATCTTTTTATTTAGATTTAATGAAGTGTACCAATTAAATAATATTTAATTGGAATTGAATTGATATTGATTTTTGGGTTTATCGTGAACAGTGTTTTAAATAACACTTGTTCTTTAACCCGATAATTAATGAATGTGATTTTGGGTTTATCGTGAACCGTGTTTTAAATGACACTGATTCTTTAACCCAGTTAACGATTAAAACTGAGTGGAGTTTTAATGAATCTTTAATTAGATTGAAATGGTCGAAAATGGAGTATCACCAGTTTTGCTCCAGGCGATAGTTAAATCTTTAATTAGATTTGAACGTGAAATGGTAATTGAATTTACCGATAACACCGTGGTGTTAAATATGAAGTATTACCAGTTTTACTTCATGGGATGAATAGGTTGGGATTGGGAAATTAAAACAAATGATTACTTCGGTAAGGTTCGCTAATCCCGACTAGTTTGAATTGATATTCAAAAGTAGATTAAAGCATAAATACAAGAATTTATCTTTGATAAAATTAATGGGAACCTTTCCCTATGAATGCGAAATTTAGAAACTAACTGTCGGTTAGCCAAGCAGAATGGTTTTCTGGATATTGATCTGATGTTGGTTTCGGCCTTCGGGGTTAATATTTGGGGAATTATTCTCTTGATTAATTTACGGTTAGTGACTAATGAATTGGAATGAGGCGTATGTTGTGTTTGTGTAACACTTTTATAATATATACGCGAGTTATTCGGAAAGACCGGGTTTATCCCATTCTGAATAACTGATACGACGATAAGTCGAAGATGAAGACGATGGTCGAAGACCGGAGGTCTTCACGTCGTTTGGGTAATTACTGATGATCTTGATTGGGCTGTACACCCAAGAAGATGGAAACAGTTGGTGATCGTCCAGACGTACTTGGAGATCGATGGATATGCGGGGTACTAGGTGCCTCCGGTTTCGTTCAGACCCAGAACGGACTTGTAAATGGACTGTGTGTCTGACATTGGATTTCATTCTGTGTGACTGATATCGGTTGCATAGGATGGTTTGCCTGTGTGGCATGCTAAGATGCAAATGATCAAGGCGTCTGTTGAAAAACAAAGTCTTGTGGTTGATGATCAAAGCACGGCCTTTGTGGCGTAGCTTTGTGTAACGTTTGCTTCGCGAGTTTCACACCCGGTATGAACCAAAAACGGGAGGGGACATCAGGGAGGACTTGCGTTTCTTTCTAGCTAGAAGTGGCGTCAGTGGTTTTACACGCCCTGACGAGTTTGACTTATGTGGTTGTTGCGGTTGCGAGGCGCCTCGGTTATATCGGTTTCGGCCGAATGCATTCTGGTCGGCTGACGGACCAGACTTACACCCCATAGGGTGGGGAGACGTATTGTTCAGGCATAATAATCCACTCCGTGTGGACCGGCCCTGACGATCTAAAGGGTTGATGCGTTCTGATCCTGTGGCTCGGGCTAGAGAGTCACGAATCGGTTGAGGACTATCTTTTGCCTCGGTTCATAGATGGAAATCCAATTTCCAAATACGTGACATTTGCGGTTTTAGTTGTAATCCTATATATGGCGACATAGTGGGATGGGGCGCTTATGCCGCCTATGATTGATACTTATGATTTGAAGTTGTTTTATACACTACGCACTTATTATAGTATCAAATGATTTGTTTAAACGTATCAAGCATTCTTTGGCTGTTATAAGGGAAAACCCTATCCCCCGGCTTGCGTTGCATTGTGTGATAGGACCTGGGTCTTATAACAGCTTCAATTTTCTTTATTTAACATTGCGCTGTTTGTTTTATGCACTGGTATTCTTGGGAGGAAACCCGTTCCGTGTTATACGGCGTGGTCCCTTGATTTACCTAGCTTTGAAAATAAAGATTTATAACTGTTTTAGTTCTCACACCAGTCACATGACTGACCTGGAGTTTATTGTTTTAACCTAAACTCTGGGTGCCCTTATTTTGACACGGGCAGCTAGTAGTTTTGGTTTTGCAGATTTATATTCACAGGAACCTGGTTTACAGCTGGAACGATATCCGGGAAGCTTTGTATCCGTATATCTCTTCTAGTTGTGTATTGTATTATTTTCCGCTGCTATGTATTTAAAATGTAATTTAAATCTCTAATATTTCTGTGTAATACTCGTTTATACTCTGTATATTCTTGTAATCTGATGCATTGTTGTAATATACAATGAAATGTTCTTCTGTATGCGTTCTGTTGTGGTTTGTTCTCGAACTATCCGACGCTTTCCTTTACGGGGAAGTTGCGGGTCTTTACATTTCCTCAACATTATTTTGATGAGCTGGTATTCCTTCCCGATATCAGTTCGATTCCTGTTAAGGATTCCAAGGAGATATAGATGCATATGAAGGTCGTGTATCACCAAGTAGAGGAGCTCACCAGGTATTCCTTCCATCTCTCGGAACTGATCAATAAGAAGAACCTGGTGCTCCTGAATCAGGGGCTGACTGTTGATGGCGAGCGGACGGCCATTAGTAACTTGGAAAAGAAAATAGGTAGATCTTCTTTTTGTGTCGTAAACATTTCATTGATCTGCTTTATACCTTCGAATGTTAACCCTTAGTTTTGTTGTTATAGCGAGTCTGAAGCAGGCGTACGAGATGCTGAAAAAGGAGGCATATCATGTCCGCTTGTCCTTTAAGGATACAGTAGCCTTGCTAACAACTAAGAACATGGCTTTGAAAAGGAACAAAGCTGAGATGGAAAAGATAAGCGCTGACTTGGAGAAAGATAACGAGTGGGTATCCCAGCTCCAGAAATACGGTGAGGCTTTGAGAGGGGATAATGAGAGACTGAGGGTTAAGAATATGAAGATCATTGACCTGAAAAGGCATCTTAAGGCAATGAGAAAGGAAAAGAAGGATGTCAAGGCTAGCAATAAGGATGTGTAAAGCTCAACGGATGGACTAAAGGCCGAAAACCTGAGGGAGGTGGAATAATTGAGGGGGAGATCGAGGATGCGAAGGCTCGGGTGGAAGAATCCTTAGAGGAACATATCTGCAATATGTACGTCAAGGTTATTAAGTCCCATGGAATCTCCTGGTTTGAGGATTTCCCTCGGGTGCTGGTGCAAACATAGGATAGACTAATGTTGTATGAGGCTTTTCTATCCTAGGTGGATGTGGGAAATCAGGATGAGCATCAACTGATGATCGAGCTCTTGACTGACGAGGGGCATGAGAAGCTAGAGGAAAGGTGGAGGTTACTATAGAAGGATGCAGAGAGGGAGAGTCTAGAGAGGCTCGCCGTGGAAAAGGGGAAGGTTGTTCCGACCGAGAGTATGATTATCACTAAAACGTTCGCGAAAACAAGCTCTTGCCAGTTGTAGATCCCTGAATCCGCTACCACCAACGAACCCACTGCCTTGGTCCATGTCTCGACTGAGTATGATCCCGAGCTCCCGGGACTGGAAATGACTGGACTTACTTTATTTGCTACGGAGAGCACACTCCCTATCATTCCTACGCCATCCCTGACTAGAGGTAAATTCTATTTGCTGTGAATTCCCAAAGATTTTGTAATTATCGCATTCGTGGACTAAAGGTTATGTTTTTGCTATGCAACCCTTCCTGAAATTACTATGACACCGGGATTTTCCCCATGCTCCATCAGACAAAGGAATCTGGGTTAGGATTGCAAGAGTTTCAGTTTGGAGTGGGAGGTGGTTAGTTGGATGCATTTTCGGATGTCAAGCTGGGATCTAATATTTACAAGGGACTTATAGAGGAAGGAGAGATGTTAGATATCCAGAGTGCTCATGTAATGGGTCCAGTGGAGGCTGACGTGCCCTTAATGTCAGCCATGGTGGAGACCTAGAAAGTATAAATGGTGGCTAAGTGTGAAGAATAGGAAGAGAAGAGGAGTTAAGACGAGATTGCCAGCCAGGAGGCTTAGGAGAAGGCTAGGCAGGAAGTTGAGGATAGAGCTACTGGTATTGTTGAGAAGCGGAAGGTCGGCGCTGAGGCAGAGAAGGCAAGCATTGCCGAAGAGGCTCGGAAGAAAAAGATTTCAGATGAAGCTGAGAAGGAGAGAGCGACCGCGGAGGCTAGGGGGAAGGAAGCTGAGGATGCTAAGAAAAGAGCTACAGAGACATTCGGGAAGCTCAAGGCTAATTATGCCATGAAGCTCAAATCCAAGAAGCTAGCTGACTGAAAGGTTGCCAGAGAGGCCAAGCAGAAAGCGGAGCTGGAGGCTAAGAAATCCCATGGAAAGGCGATGTTGTGCTAGCCCTTGTTACTGATGCTGCCCCCAAGCCATTGCAATACACTGCTCGTACTGAGATCATGGAGATCACGAGTGGTGAGGATGAGGGCGGATGGCGTACCTTGATTTCTCATGAGTCAATAACTCCTCTGAAGGGTGGAGGAGGACAAAGTGGGAGTAGATCTAGGAAAAAGAGGCCTTCCACTTGGGAGTCATCTAGTGCGGAATCTGTGAAAAGGAAGCACAAGAAGAAGAAACATGAGTAGCGTTACTAACTGTAATAGATGTTACCGTTAATTTGATTGTGTAGGCCGATAGTATACATGATTACGATCCTTGCTTTTGGTCTTTAAAGACATGGTGTGGATTTCATGTACACCCTGTCATTAGAAAGAAAAGATGTTGACTTGTAGTTTGTTTAGTGTGTGTGTGTGTGAAATGAAATATTAATTTGTAAAATCAGATTTCATGTTAACTGTTTGAATGATCTTCTCATGTTTTACGGTGTCCCATACTTTCACAAGTGTACTTATTGTTACCCTTACAGAAATGTGATCATGGATCTCGCTCTGGGTCAGTTCCAAGGAGATCCAGCGCTGGTTTCATTTGTTAGGTTTCCCGCTGTAACACCCCGTAATTTTGTAACATTAAGTTTCGCAAATTAAAATATAATTAAATTTTAGAAGAAGAATAAAGGGAAACGGGTTACGCCATTACGTTCGTCTCGAAATTCTGCTTGAGATAGAGTCCGAGTTTGCGTAAATTGGACTCCTATGAAGAAGTTTCGACCACCGGAAGTTTCAGAATTCAATTAAAAATTCAAACAGCTCGAATTCGAATTCAAACCCCAGCGCAGACTAGGCGTGAATTTTCCCGCCCAAGACCAGGTTGACCGACACTATGGTCGACCTCCCAGGGACCAGGTCGAACTATGGTCGACCTGGTGCTAAAACCCAGTTTTGAGCCTGGGTTCATTCTGATGTTTCTGGTCTCGTTTTCAGTCTTGATTCGTCTGCCTAATCCTATATAAACATCCCCCTATCCCCATTCTCTTTACACATTTTATTCTCTCCATATGTTGCCTCTTGAATAATTGAAATAAATAAATTAAAATAAAACACAAAGACTATTCTTGAAGACTACGGCTAGGAATTGCATATTGGAGATTCAAATCAAGATTAAAGCTTTAAGAAAAGAAGCAAAGGGCTAATTCAACGGCTTCGGGCAGCGTCACGCAAATCATAGCAAATCATCACAACGCTATCTGATTTTCCTTTTCTAAAACCGATCAATGTAAGTCAGTTACTTTTTAGATTAGAACGTCTAGATCTATTTGTGGCATGTAATTAAATGGATATAAGAATATGCCTGATCCTCTCATTTGAATATGTGCTTGTATATTGCCTTTGGATCTAATTGAGAACTATTATGATTAATTACCAATAAGACTGTGCCTATGCCTATGACATTGAAACAATTGTTAATGGCCTAAGACTATGACTATGAACATAAGACTATACCTATCCTTATGACTGTGAACATAAGACTATGCCTATGCCTATGACTATGAACATAAGACTATTGCCTATGACTATGAAAAGGACCATTGTGGCTAATCATCTGTGATTCATGACTATGAGATTTATTGCCTAGGATTATGACTATGAAATTGGATCTAAGCTTGATTTTCTATTCAGACCTATCCTTAATTATCCTTGGATCTTGATTTTGGGAATTTTTCTATTAAGTTAGGTCTATCCATGTTCTTGAACCTAGATTATTATTCAAACCTTTTCATGTTCATAATGTTATCAGATCTATATGTCTGCGATGTTTTAGTCAATTTATTTATTAGATCTGTAATTCGTGAATTTGGGATTATTATCTTATGCCTATCTTTTCATGGTATTCTTGTTTATTCCCTTTTATCTACGAATCTAGATTGACCGATAATCTAGACTGAATCACGATTACACAAACGATGGGAATATGATTTGGGCAGAACATGAAATTTATATAATTTGGCATAATAAATAGTTGATATAATCTGAATTAGATATAATAGTGAGTGATTTACATGCATATTAGAATTGGGCGTAAATGGTAAATTGTTAATTGGCCACAAAGTATGTAATTGGCATGTAGACCAAGTTTTGGGCATAAACTGTAAACTAGAATATTAAACCTAGTTTTGACATGAACTGATCTAATTTGGCATAAACTGCAAGTCGGGTTAATTGCTAGGTAAATCAAGTCTGGGGCATAGAATATAAGTATGTTAATTGGTGTGGCAAATGAATATGATATAGGCCAAATTTGTTTAAAAGAGTTGTTAGCAATTTACATACGGGCAAAAAGGATAAATATGTAAATCTAGGAAAGACAAATATGCCTAACCCGAGGTTAGATTGAGTTACGGTATAAGACTGCCCGGAATCTCCTGGCAAATCCAGCAACCGTAAAAATACCTATCTAATGTGGGTGGTTAGAGCATTGAGCCCAAAAAGGACCCGAGGTTAGACTGAGTTGCGGTGTAAATCTGCCCGGAACCGACCGGCACATCCAGTAACTGCAACAATATCTGTCTAATGTGAGTGGTTGATGCTCTAAATGAATAATTTAAAGCTAAGAAACAGATAAGCTAGAATGGGAGGGTTAAGTCCATAGGAACACTTAACCAACTTAACATGTTAACAAGACAAACTTGTAGGGGTTAAATAACCGTTATAACATGTTGACTAGACAAGTGGGTATGGTTAAGAAAAGGTTTAACCGTTATAACATATTAACTAGACTGGAAGGTGGGGTTAAGTAAAATACACTTAGCCAATTTAACCTGTTAACTAGACTAGAAGGTAGGTTAAGTAAAATAAGGACACTTAGCCATCATAGTGTGCCAAATGAACATAGTTAAGTTAAATCATGAAGGGACAATACTTAACCATTAGGGAATGTGAATTAAACAGATGTTAGGGTCAAGTTAACTAAGAGAACACTTAACCGTTATAACGTGTTAGCTAAACAAATGGGCAGGGTTAAGTTAAAGGGAACACTTAACCAATACAAGATGAAGGGGTGGGGTTAAGTAATAAGAAATACTTAACCAATATAACTTGATTTGTGGTAGGGTTAAGTCAACATGAACTACTAATAACACTTAACTAGTTTAACCTGACAAATGAATAGGTTAAGTTAACTTGAATTGACTAATGACACTTAACCAATCCAACTTGATGGGAAAAAGAATTAAGTAGTAAACCTTAGTTAAGAGGACTAAGTTGTAAGCCTTAGTTAAGAAAACGACGATTCAGGAACTAAGTAGTAAACCTTAGTTAAGAGAACTAAGTGGTAAACCTTAGTAGAACATGAGAAGGAGCGAACGTCCATCTGATCTTAAAGAAGGCTCCAACAAATTGGGTTACGTAGCACGGGGCTTCGAGGGGACATGAGGGTACTATTGGTATCCCTCTGTGAGGCTGTAGATGATCCTCCTGGGCTCACAGAGGTTAAGGTCTGCGTTAGAAGAACCAAGATTATGCCTTGGTTGCAATATAACACAACCTAAAGACTAGGATAGACCAGCGTGATTCGGCGTGGCCACTAGCCCTGTGATAGCAACTCGTCGTCCACCTACCATCTTGAGTCTGTCGAGATACATGTAGCGGAAAGGCGGAGAACTCCAAAAGACCATATACTTGCTATCTAGTTATGGGTGCGGATGGCCATAGGTTAGTGGGGCACAGAGGGCCTGCGTATAGTTCTCATTTCTTAAGGTGTGCCTTTCATTAGTTGAGGGAGGGGTCAAGTGGGACCATAGCCGCTGGAAAAACATAGCTTAGCATCTGCATAGGCGAATATCTGAAAGCACCCGACTGAGTTACGTGTTTCTTGACTTGCCCTACCACGAGACTCGGGTCACACATATAGAGGACGTGTGCATCTAGACAGCGATAACGATCCACGACACATAAGTGGGGAAAGTCTAGGGACATATGCCACTCTGGGTAGTGTGTCCTAGATTAGGGGCGCCGTTCGATAGGTAGCGTAATCCGTAGTTGGACCTAGCTCGCGTAAACCCTAAAATCCGAGAAATGTTCAATAGGTAGCATAAACCCCAATAGCCCTAGGAAGCGTAAACCCTGGTTGGATCTAGGAAGCGTTCGATAGAAAACCCTAGATTAAATCTAGGTAATAAATAATAGATGTACACCTGAAAACAACCACAATTTCGGGGATTGGGATCACATTATTGTTTTATCAGTTTATACAGATTACTAGTTGGACACTAGTTAGGTGGTGCAGAGATATAGAAACCAGAATAGCAGGGTAATCGCGAAGTAGAGAATGTATGGATGCATATTCAGTTTATCAGTATATTCAGCTCGTCGTTAGATCCAATTTATCAGTACATTCAGTTTTATCTTGCCTCAGCATAGCTTTCGTTATCTTTTTAACCCTATCATCATGGTATTGCCTTGTATTCAGTTAATCCATGTCATGTTGTTTTTACCTGTTCACATGCTGAAAGTTACTGAACTTACAAGACTTTATGTCTGACTCTGCTTTCTTTCTCTTTCTTGTCTTCCGTTCCCACCCCCAGGTCCGCAGGGAGGAAACGTTACTACTTAGCTCAGTTTTTCTTTCCAATCTTGAAGATTAGTCGAAGTTTTGCTTGGATTCTCTTTTCCACTACTATGGCTGGCTCATGCTACATTAGGGAATATAAATGTTATTTTATGCTTCTTTATTTTGTAAGACAAATACTCTGGTATTGGAAAACAATTGTTGTACAAACTGTTTTATCAATAACGTAAAGTTTTATTTTCCGATGTTTTAATTATCTATCTTGTAATTTATCTGCATCTTTTACCTTAAATGCTCCACAAAACTTAGTGCATTCCCTTTGTGAGTGACACTAACGGATGTAGGGTGTTACACGTGGTATCAGAGCTGAAGGTTACCAGATCAGATAAAAGATTTGAAAAAAATAATAATTTTCAAAACGGTTTTAAAGAAGCATTTTTCAAAAGAAAAGTTTTGTTTTAAAGGCATATTCCCCAAAAGCCATACGCACTATCTTCTGATCCTCTGTCTGAATTCATGTCCCCTTCTTTCTTGAGTTTTCGGGACTCCTGGCATTCTGGGAGGTAACCTCATCGCAGCACGGCTCCGTAGGCTTGATAAGATTAGGGTACCTATCGAAGGGCAAAGTAGTGCCCGACTCCCATCTATAGCCATAGTAGTTTCACCTACAGCTAGTTTTCTTTCAAGCTTTGAATGGTTTTCCATGCGATGGAGGCAGCTTTTGAGAAACTTGTCAATATGATTACATAGGGATGGTAAAGATGAGGATGAGGGAGTTTGGCTAGGGAGCTCAACACAAGGACAAGGGACAGGATTTTCAGAAGGGCGAGTACATGCTTTCACCACCAGAATACCTGAGAGAGAGATAGTAAAAATCTTTGTTGGAAAAGTTTAGCTTTTCGTTTTGATCAACCAGTTAGTACTCTTTTGATCTTAGCGCTTCGCATTTGTTCATATCTACTTCCATAGTTGAGTCTCTGCACCTTTGTACTTGTATAGTAGAAGATCCCATTAGTGTCTCAAATCCAATTAGTGGTTCGGCCCGTTTACCTTTGGTTTGTAAGGATTAGAGAATAACTATATTAAGTGTTGAGTTTAAGCGTAATGCTATTGTTTTTGGTTCCATGGGCTATGAGTTGATTCTAGGCATGGGTTGGTTGGCTAGAAATTTTGAAAGGAGGGTAGTTAGACTTTTGACTTGCCTTGGAAATACCCTCGAGATTTCGTGTAAAGAATCAGTTAGGCTTAGCTAGCTAGAATCGCTTAATGCATTTATCGACGATTTGCAATTCGTTAGGGTAGTCCATGAGTACGCAGATGTTTTGATTAGGTTAGGAGTTTACCCCTAAAACGCGAGATAGACTTCTGCATGTATCCAGTTGACAATGAAAAGCCAGTTATCCGATCAACGACACTTTTGGAAATGGAGGTCAAGAAGCTTTGCAATCATGAAGATTAATTAGATAAGGTACAGAATAGTGAAGCTCAAGAAGATGCGACTTAGAAGACTGTAGACTAGATACACGCATCATACCCTTTTTCTTAAGGGTACATCCTTGATCTCTTTTTCTTGGAATTTTATGCATACTTTCTAGCTTTGAAGGTATATCCTCTAGGACATATCATCGATCCTTAGGTAGAAGCCAATGGATGTAAACATGTATTTGAAACATGTTATGATTGATGGTTGCAAATGGTTGCTCGTGGATGCATATACACACCATAGGCGCTAGAACGACTCAGTCACTTTCATATTGCATTCGCATATATGTATTTGCTTAACGTGTTTAACTTGATATGTTATCATATGGATGTTGCATATCGATGAATGGCTATGCACACATGTAGTATTACATAACTAAGGATGCTTGCATACATGAGTGGATGCATGGCACTGACATAATTCGCATTAAGGAGGTCAACTGAATCAGTAGACCGCCTGATTTTGCATTTGATAAAGACATATATACAACACTATGCATATGAACATGAAAACATTAGAAATCTTTTTGAGGACAATGAATGCCTGTGATTGAATGGTTGAGTAGATGGGTGATTGGACGGTAGGACACATTCTTCCTAACTTGAAGATTTCGGGGACGAAATCCTTTTAAGTGGGGGAGAATGTAACACCCCGTAATTCTTTAACATTAATTTTCGCAAATTAAAGTATAATTAAATTTTATAAGAAGAATTAAGGGAAATGGGTTACGCCATTGCGTTCGCCTCGAAATTCTGCTTGAGACAGAGTCCAAGTTTGCGCAAATCGGACTCTGTATGAAGAAGTTATGACCCCCGGAAGTTTCAGAATTCAATTTAAAATTCAAACAGCTCGAATTCGATTTCGAAATTCGAATTCAAACCCCAGCGCAGACCGGGCATGAATTTTCCCGCCCAGGACCAGGTTGACCTAGGGGTCGCCAATATGGTCGACCTCCCAGGGACCAGGTCGACCCTGGGCCGACCTGGTGCTGAAACCCAGTTTTGAGCCTGGGTTCATTTTGATGTTTCGGGTCTCGTTTTCAGTCTAGATTCGTCCGCCTAATCCTATATAAACAACCTCCTAGCCCCATTCTCTTTATACCATTTTATTCTCTCCTTATGCTGCCACTGGAATAATTGAAATAAATAAATTAAAATAAAGCACGAAGACTATTCTTGAAGACTACGACTAGGAATTGCATATTGGAGATTCAAATCAAGATTAAAGCTTTAAGAAAAGATGCAAAGGGCTAATTCAACGACTTCGGGCAATGTCACGCAAATCATAGCAAATCATCACAACGCTATCTGATTTTCCTTTTCTAAAACCAATCAATGTAAGTCAGTTACTTTTTAGATTTGAACGTATAGATCTATTTGTGGCATGTAATTAAATGGATATAAGAATATGCCTGATCCTCTCATTTGAATCTGTGCTTGTATATTGCCTTTGGATATAATTGAGAACTATTGTGATTAATTACCGATAAGACTGTGAATATGCCTATGACGTTGAAACTATTGTTAATGGCCTAAGACTAGACTGTGAACATAAGACTATACCTATCCTTATGATTGTGAACATAAGACTATGCATATGCCTATGACTATGAACATAAGACTATTGCCTATGACTATGACAAGGACCATTGTAGCTAATCACCTAGGATTCATGACTTTGAGATTTATTGCCTTGGATTATTCCTATGAAATTTGATCTAAGCTTGATTTTCTATTCAGATCTATCCTTAATTATCCTTAGATCGTGATTTTGGGAATTTTTCTATTAAGTTAGGTCTATCCATGTTCTTGAACCTAGATTATTATTCAAACCTTTTTATGTTCATAATGTTATCAGATTTATATGCCTGCGATGTTTTGGTCAATTTATTTATTAGATCTGTAATTCATAAATTTGGGATTATCATCTTTTGCCTATTCTTATGCCTATCTTTTCATGGTATTCTTGTTTATTCCCTTTTATCTACGAATCTAGATTGACCTATAATCTAGACTGAATCACGATTACACAAAGGATGGGAATACAATTTTGGCAGAACATGAAATTTATATAATTTGGCATAATAAATATGTTGATATAATCTGAATTAGCTATAATAGTGAGTGATTTACATGCATATTAGAATTGGGCGTAAATGGTAAATTGTTAATTGGCCACAAAGTATGTAATTGGCATGTAGACCAAGTTTTGGGCATAAACTGTAAACTAGAATATTGAATCTAGTTTTGACATGAACTGATCTAATTTGGCATAAACTGCAAGTTGGGTTAATTGCTAGGTAAATCAAGTCTGGGGCATAGAATATAAGTATGTTAATTGGCGTGGCAAATGAATATGATATAGGCCAAATTTGTTTAAAAGAGTTGTTAGCAATTTACATATAGGCAAAAAGGATAAATATGTAAATCTAGGAAAGAAGAATATGCCTAACACGAGGTTAGATTGAGTTACGGTATAAGACTGCCCGGAACCACCCGGCAAATCCAGCAACTGTAACAATACCTATCTAATGTGGGTGGTTAGAGCATTGAGCCCAAAAAGGACCCGAGGTTAGACTGAGTTGCGGTGTAAATCTGTCCGGAACCGACCGGCACATCCAGTGACCGCAACGATGTCTGTCTAATGTGAGTGGTTGATGCTCTAAATGAATAGTTTAAAGTTAAGAAATAGATAAGCTAGAATGGGAGGGTTAAGTCCATAGGAACACTTAACCAACTTAACATGTTAACAAGACAAGACTTGTAGGGGTTAAATAACCATTATAACATGTTGACTAGACAAGTGGGTAAGGTTAAGAAAAGGTTTAACCGTTATAACATGTTAACTAGACTGGAATGTGGGGTTAAGTAAAATACACTTAGCCAATTTAACCTGTTAACTAGACTAGAAGGTAGGGTTAAGTAAAATAAGAACACTTAGCCATCATAGTGTGCCAAATGAACATGGTTAAGTTAAAACATGTAGGGAAAATACTTAACCATTAGGGAATGTGAATTAAACAGATGTTAGGGTTAAGTTAACTAAGAGAACACTTAACCGTTATAACGTGTTAGCTAAACAGATGGGCAGGGTTAAGTTAAAGGGAACACTTAACCAATACAAGATGAAGGGGTGGGGTTAAGTAATAAGAAACACTTAACCAATATAACTTGATTTGTGGTAGGGTTAAGTCAACATGAACTACTGATAACACTTAACCAGTTTAACCTGACAAATAAATGGGTTAATTTAACTTGAATTGACTAATGACACTTGACCAATCCAACTTGACGAGAAAAAGAACTAAGTAGTAAACCTTAGTTAAGAGGACTAAGTTGTAAGCCTTAGTTAAGAAAACGACGATTCAGGAACTAAGTAGTAAACCTTAGTTTAGGGAACTAAGTAGTAAACCTTAGTAGAACACGAGAAGGAGCGAACGTCCATCTGATCTTAAAGAAGGCTCCAACAAACTGGGTTACGAAGCACGGGGCTTCGAGGGGACGTGAGGGTACTCTTGGTATCCCTCTGTGAGGCTGCAGATGATCCACCTGGGCTCACAGAGGTTAAGGTCTGCGTTAGAAGAACCAAGGGTATGCCTTGGTTGCAATATAAGGCAACCTAAAGACTAGGATGGACCAGCGTACTCGACGAGACCAGTAGCCCTGCGATAGCAACTCGTCGTCTACCTACCATCTTGAGTCAGTCGAGATACGTATAGAGGAAAGGCGAAGAACTCCAAAAGACCATATACTTGCTATCTAGTTATGGGTGCGGATGGCCATAGGTTAGTGGGGGCATAGAGGGCCTACGTATAGTTCTCATTTCTCAAGGTGTGCCTTTCATTAGTTGAGGGAGGGGTCAAGTAGGACCATAGCCACTGGAAAAATAGACCTTAGCATCTGCAGCGGCGGATATCTGAAAGCCCCCGACCGAGATCCGTGTTTCTTGATTTGCCCTGCTACGAGACTCGGGTCGCATATATAGAGGACATGTGCATCTAGACAGCGATAACGATCCATGACACATACGTGAGGAAAGTCTAGGGACATATACCACTCTGGGCAGTGTGTCCTAGATTAGGGGCGTCCTTCGATAGGTAGCGTAATCCCTAGTTGGACCTAGGT
This sequence comes from Allium sativum, assembly GCA_030737875.1. NCBI lineage: Eukaryota > Viridiplantae > Streptophyta > Magnoliopsida > Asparagales > Amaryllidaceae > Allium > Allium sativum. The sequence goes on along the minus strand of CM060913.1, from coordinate 467,321,620 downwards.
CGCTTAAACCCTAAAATCCGAGAAATGTTCAATAGGTAGCATAAACCCCAGTAGCCTAGGGTAGCGTAATCCCTAGTTGGATCTAGGAAGCGTTCGATAGAAAACCCAAGATTAGATCTAGGTCATAAATAATAGATGTACACCTGAAAACAACCACAATTTCGGGGATTGGGATCACATTATTGTTTTATCAGTTTATACAGATTACTAGTTGGACACTAGTTAGGTGGTGCAGAGATATAGAAACCAGAATAGCAGGGTAATCGCGAAGTAGAGAAAGTATGAAAGCATATTCAGTTTATCAGTATATTCAGCTCGTCGTTAGATCCAATTTATCAATACATTCAGTTTTATCTTGCCTCAGCATAGCTTGCGTTATCTTGTTAACCCTATCATCATGGTATTGCCTTGTATTCAGTTAATCCATGTCATGTTGTTTTTACCTGTTCACATGCTGAAAGCTATTGAACTTACCAGACTTTATGTCTGACTCTGTTTTCTTTCGCTTTCTTGTCTTCCGTTCCCCCCTCCCTCAGGTCCGCAGGAAGGGAATGTTACTAAGCTCAGTTTTTCTTTCCAAGCTTGAAGATTAGTCGAAGTTTTTCTTGGATTCTCTTTTCCACTTCTATGGCTGGCTCATGCTACATTGGGGAATATAAATGTTATTTTATGCTTCTTTATTTTGTGAGACAGATACTCTGGTATTGGAAAACAATTGTTGTACAACTATTTTATCAATAAAGTAAAGTTTTATTTTCCGCTGTTTTAATTATCTGTCTTGTAATTTATCTACATCTTTTACCTTAAATGCTCCACAGAACTTAATGCATTCCCTTTGTGAGTGACACTAACGGATGTAGGGTGTTACACCCGCAGCTTAGGAATCCGATATGTGTGGAAACCAGGCCAGGCGTCTTTTGTCTTGGACTGCCCAGAGTAAGTTCCAAGTAGGTTGAAGGCATAGACATTGCCATTTGTCCGACTTTTGTCTCTCCCGTCATTCATTCGGAGAACAGGGGCGTCGGTTGTTCACCTAAGGGTACCCGGATCCGGATACAAAGGTCGGAATGTGGCCGGTGGACTTCCTCTAAGCCTTGGGGCTTAGTAGCAGGAGCTCGGTCTCGGTGTTGCACCGAGATTCGATAGGTACCTGGAAGGAGCCGTGCACGTGATTGGTATTGCACTAGATTGGCTGGCGGGTTGCCCTCAAGTATGGGGACGAAGCAGAACTATTTATACTCGATCTCGGTGTTGGGACAAGATTAAAGTCTGAGTTATTTGTACTCAGTTGCGTTGTGGGCCAGGGACTCGAGTAGCGACACCGACTCCCGTGCTCGGAGTGCCGATCGATGCCAATAGTGGTTGTCCTCGATTGTTGATTCGAGGTTCGGTTTGCAGCGTCGGCTCCCGTGCCCGGGGGGCCGATGTTGCGATCAAATGCTTGTGCATGTACGTCGGCTATGATGGTCAATCAAACATATCATGCAAGGCGTAAACACGAAGAGGACATGGGAAATTGAACATCATTTCTACTAATAATTTTGGCGGTAACAACCTTTACGATGCCTTAAATTTCAAGAAAACAAAATATCGTTGGAAAGCATAAACAACTGTACACTAAGTTATGTAAAGCAGCGGTGGATATGTTCGCTATTCCATGCCCATGGGAGCTCGGCTCCGTCTACGATTTCTAGCTTGAAAGTTCCATTCCTGAGCTTACGTTATATGGCGTATGGGCCTTCCCAGCGAGGACTGAGCCCAATCGATGGGGAAAGACCCATTTCATGACGAGGTCACCGATATTGAAATCCTTAGGGTGGACTCTAGAGTTTAAGTATCAGGCCACTCGTTGTCGTAGGGCGGCAACTTTGAGTTCGGCTACATTCCTCTTTTCCCCAAGTATATCGAGTGATTCCATAAGCAAATCTCGATTGGTTTTTGGATCATAGTAGGTAACCCTATGAGACTGAAGCTTTAGCTCAATGGGGATGCTGGCTTCAGACCCATATGCAAGGGAGAATGGAGTATGTCTGGTTGCTGACTTGTAAGTGGTCCGGTAGGCCCGTAGGGACAAAGGGAGTTCATCTGCCCACATATCTCCGGCCTTTTCCAAACGCTTCTTGACGATGGATTTGATCACTTTGTTAATAGCCTCGACTTGCCCATTGGCTTGAGGGTGAGCTACCGCTGAGAACCTCTTTTTGATGTTGTGTCGCTAATAGAAGGCTTTGAATTCTGCGCTCTCGAATCGGGTCCCATTATCCGAGATGATGGCCTAGAGGGTTCCGTAATGGGTGATGATGTTGCGGACGATGAAGTTGATTACCTACTTGGTGGTGATCGTGGCAAGAGCCTCGGCTTCTGCCCATTTGTTGAAGTAATCAATTGCGACGATGGCATAACGGACCCTACCTCTAGTCATTAGGAGAATCCCAATAATGTCTACTCCCCACATGGTGAACGGCCAGGGACTAACCATTTGCATCAATTCGGTAGGGGGCTCTTGGAATCTTTGAGAAGCGCTCACATTTGTCGCACTTGTGGGCATAGCTTGCAGTGTCTTGGTCGAGCGTGGGCCAGAAGTAGCCATGCCTGATGATTTTTCTTGCTAAGGTTTGCCCTCCGGTATGATCACCGCACTCGCCTTCATGTACATTTGTTAACACATGGTTAGCATCGTCGTGGGCTACGCATCGAAATAGTGGGACAGAGAAGCCTCTATGGTAGATTACTCCGTTCATAATGATGTAACGTGCTGACTAGCGAGTGATTGTTCGTCTTTCCTTATAACCTCCCGGGAGGGTCTCGTATTGCAAGTAGTTCTTGATCGGTGTCTTCCAAGATTCGGTTTCGGCCTCGATGTTCAAAACCGAGTCGGTCTGTATCCGACCAATGCTTGGTGAATCGAGCACTTCGACTGGAGCGAGCCTCATAAGCTTTGGATATTCAGAGCTTGCCCTCTTATCAAATGAGTCTGTCCATCTCATTCTATTCTCTAGGAATAATGCGTGATGACAAAGTAGTTGAATTTGGTGAGTGAATCCCGAACTTGGGCAAGATAAGGAGCGAGCCATGGCCCCTTAGCTTGGTACTCCCCCTGTACCTGTTGCACGATGAGTTGTGAAACAGAGAAGACTTGGACAACCTTTAGGTTAAATTCGATTGTGATTCTAATTCCTACTATTAGAGCCTTGTATTCCGTGTCGTTGTTGGTAGCAGGGAAGTTGAGCCTTAAAGCATAGCATATCAGGCGCTCTTCTGGAGTGATGACCACAACTCTGACCTCAAAACACTTATTATTAGAAGTATCTGTCTACAAATAGTTTCCATTGAATATCTGGGTCTTCGTTGCTTTTTGGAAAGGACTCCTCAGGGGCGGTGATTTCCACTATGAAATCAGCGAGGGCTTGCCCGAGGACGGCTCGATGGGGGATGAATGTTATCTCATATTGACTCAGCTCTATGTTCCACTTTAATAGTCGTCCAAACGTTTCAGGTGGTTGCAGGACAATAGGCAGTAGGCTAGCTTCTCTAGCTTTGGGTAATTCTTCTCTGCCCCCATAAATCATTTGCTGATGTATTAGACAGTTCGCTGAACGTGGTCTTCAATGTGCACCAGTGCCGAACTGATTACCACTTGTTGATAAGTGGCTCCTACATTTTTGAGTCCGAAAGGCATGATGCGGTTGCAATAGAGCCCAAGGTCGGTTATGAAAGAGGTGTGATCCTGGTCGCGAAGATACATCGTAATCTGATTGTAGCATGAATAAGCGTCCATGAAAGATAAGGGCTGGTATCCGACGGTCGAGTCAACAAGACGATCGATCTTCGAAAGTGGAAAGCTACCCTTGGGGCACACTTGTTTAGGTCAGAGAAGTTGATACACGTTTGCCACTTGCCGTTTGCTTTCTTGACTGGAACTGGGTTGGAGATCCATTCAGGATAGTTGGCTTTGCGGATGAAGTTGTTGTTCAATAGCCTATCTACCTCTTCCTTAAGTGAATTGGATCTTTCGGGTCCCAATAAGGGGCGTTTCTATTTGACCGGAAGTTGTGTGGGATCGAGATTTAACTGGTGGCGAGCAATTGTGGGGTCAATGCCTCTCATGACTAAGTGGGTTCAAGAGAACACGTCTAGGTTGACTCTTAAGAAATTCACAAGATCTTCTCTTACTGCGGGGTGCAGTTGCAAGCCGATTTTCAAGATCTTTGATGAGTCGTCTGGGCTGATCGGAACGTCCACCGTAGGTTCCACTTGAGTAGCCCTTTCATGGTTAGGATCTTCGTTCTCCCTCGGATCGAGATCGTTGGAAAGATGGTAGTGGTGCCTGAGCCAAGGTCCAGGCGTCATTGATTGCTATGCGGAGATGATCTTGGCATAAGAAGACAAAGGCACAGTCTTGCCCATGTCCTTGTTGCTCGCTTCTTTCATTCTATTGCGTAACAATCTCTTGCAGTTCCTTGGTCACCTTTAACTATGCCGATCCCGCTTTTTGTTGGGAACTTCATTAGGAGAGACCATAGTGACATGCAAATTCAGAACTCCGTAAGGAAGGGACGTTCAAACAAGACATTGTAGGGGGAGGTAATATTGATAACCACAAAAGTGAGGACTCGGACCCAACTCTGATCCCCATTACCAAGTTCAACAGGTAGGTAGATCATGCCAACTAGGTGATTGGAGGATCCGTTGAAGCTATGGATTATGGCATGGAAAGGTTTCAAGTCCTTGGTTTCCAACTTCATCTGATTGTAAGCAGCTTTGAAGATGATGTTGACTGAGCTCCACGAATTGATCAATATGCTCAGATGAAAGTAGGAACGATCTGAGCTGTAATCACAAGAGGGTCAGTAATTGGGATCTCGATTCATGTTGACTCTCTTTCACGGAAGACGATGCCATCCCGCATTGTTTTATGAAGCTTAGCGGGGATGGACTCATCATGAGTGAAGCAATCTTCATTAGTGGTGTGCTTGATAGAGCTCACATGCTCCTCCATTTTTTGGAAGCTTTCGCGCGTTGGGTAAAGGTCCTCAACAGATAGTGTTGATTACAATTCCCCATCTTAGGTTGAACGGACCAAGGGCCGCCTTGGTAGGTGTTGGAGGCACGGGCGTAAGAGGGTTCGAGTTTTATTCAGGAGGAAAAGGTTCTTGAACATACTGCTTAAGGCTCTTTTCACGGATAAGCTTCTCGATTGCATCCTTGAGCTGGCGATAGTCATTAGTATTATGCCCGTACATATCGTGGTATCGGTAGTACTTATCGGTGTTCTTTTCAAGATCAGTGGACTCTTTATAATGTGGTCTCTTATATTGAAGCATGTTACATGTTTCTAGGTAGATTGTTTCCAGGTCTTCATTCAACGGAGTGTAGGTCTCGTAAGCTTGGTAGCAGTCAGCCTCTTGGGATCCACTAGAGCATGGTTGTTGTTGAGGATGCCCTACCTACCATTACTAGGCTTTGATTTGTAGGATCCGCCCCCTTGTTTTTGTCGAAAGGTTCCCCGACTTGTCTTCCTTTGGCGCTATCATCGATGATATCGACGTGCGGGTTGTTGGAAGAGTTGGCCTGGGAGATTTGGTTATGCCTGCTTCTTATTGACACAAGTACTGTTCGGCCTTCTCGTAGAAAGCATCGAGAATCTTGGGTTGCTTCCTATTGATCCAGGACCCGAATTCGGAAGTGGGAAGGACGCCTTTTGCAAGCTGGAAAAGCATGGTATGAGGCTCTGGATTGTCAACCTCGGCATGGGTGATATTAAACTGCGAGAGGTAGCTCTTGAGTGTCTCGGTGGGTCCTTGGTATAGATTAAATAGAGTGAGGGCGTTCTTCGGAGTTGGGACATGCGTTCTGAATTGCTTAACCAATTCAATGGCCAGTTGGCCGAAGTTATTGACCGAATGGAGTGGAAGGTGAGAGAGTAAAGCGGTGCTTGACAAGAAGATCGAGAAACACTTGCATTTGACCGGGTCGGTGGCCTGGCTAGAGTCCATTTGCCACCCACAGTGATTCAGGAAGGCACAGGGATCGGTCGTGCCGCCATAAAGTGGCATCTGTGACATGCTGAAGCATCATGGCCATTCAGCTTTGTGTATGATCCTGGTGAAAGGATTGCATCTTAGGTGGGTTTCTCATGAGTCGTTGGCATTCCCTCGCATTTCCCTCATGATCCTTCAGACCATGTCAGGGAGATATGTCGGATGCGGATCAGTAGGTGGTATCCATTGGTTTCGTCGGACCTCGGGAGTTCTCTTCCACGGTCGCCTTCTATGATGCACATCCGAGTCATCCTCTTCCGTGTCATTAACATGTATAATCGGGTTTTGGTATGGAGGATGAGGCTAAGCAGGTTGATGCGCATCTTAATCTGGAAGAGCTTGGGCCGTGGGGAGAGTAGGTCCCTAATCCTGGACGGCGGCAGTCGGGTTACGTTAAGGAGGGGGTTGGTTGTTCGGACCTGGCTCGTCATTGATAATTAGTCGGGAACGGTCGTGATACTGTGCCCCCTCGATGTAAGTGACTATAGCTCAACCGCAATTTCCATTTCCATTGTCATTATCGTAGCCATTGCCATTGTCATTGGTTGGGGCATTGGAGCGAACGACAAAATTGTTGATGAGGCTAAACCTCCTTCTCTAATGTGGGCCCTTGGACTCGGAAAAGGAGGTTTCCGAGATGGTACGCCGAGGTCGGGCATTATTCTGAGTGAGCTGAAGTCAGACGACGATGTGGTGGCTTCTTGGAGTTGGCGCATGAGGTCGATGTAATCTCTCAACGCTTGATTGAGCTCGAGAGCCATTTCTCATAATTCTGGTTAAGCGCATGGATCTGCGCTTGTGTCGCGAGAGCTTCGAGGTCCATAGGAGGAAGGATCTCGATTGTGGCTGGGATATCCGCCGGCTAAGGTTACTGGGATGTTCCAGCTTCGGTTGCGGCTGAAGAGCTGATCATAGCATTATTTGGCACTTTGCCATGGTAAGTGGACTTGGAAAGAGGTTAGTGAAGGAACCTAAAGCACGTCGGAGTCGAGATGGTAATGCGCAAAAAAGAAGCGAATCCGAGTTTTTTTAGTGAAAGCAGCAATGGTGATGGCAAAATATGTCGTAAACACTCAAGATTCTTAGTTACTTAAGAATTATAATTTCGCATGGAAATGTAAGTGCGAAAAGCAGTAAATAACATAAGAGATTTATAGTGGTTCGGTCACATGAGAGGCCTACGTCCACTTTTGAAGATTCATTGGAATATTATTAATAACAAAGAGTTACAAGGTTTAGACTACCTCATGACATCCTTTTACATACGTCTCTAAATTATACGAAGTCATAAACATTATAGGAAAATATTTGGAAAAAAACACTTTTGCCTTTCTTCCTCCTCAAAGCATAGATGCCATTAAAGAGGCTATTTGGAGCTCTCAAGAGGTGTGAAATCACCAAATTCCAACCCATCTTGAAGTGTGAGCTTGAGGGGATTTATACTGGAGTGGTTAGGTGGGAGTAGGTAGGAGTAGGTAGAAGTAGGGGACCACACCAGAAATCTCGGATCCAATAGTGCCAAACACCAAAATCTCGGACCCCTCTGTGCCCATGCCTAAAAACTCGCACCCCTCCCTAGGCTATGAATTTCGTATCCCTTGGGGTACGAAGTATATCGGAATGCGCACGGGGAGTCGAGGTTAGTAAGGCTTGTAATGTCCCGTCTTTTTGACCGTTCTAAATTGGTAATTAAACCAACTTAAAACGTCCAAATGGACGGATCGTTATTTAGCTTACAGAGTTTAAACAGAATCAACAAAGAAAATACAGAATAAATAGATAACGCAATATTGAAAATCGAAATAAACTTCTATATATAATCATATTTTTTTGATACAAGAAATTCTTATGTACATCGGAATATTAAAATATAGTTGAATACAAGAAAATATTTACTGCTTAAAACTTCAGAGTGCTCCATCTTCAAAAATCCCCAGCTTCGCCAATATTTGAATCCCAAGCCGTAATCTCTAAATTTGTATGCTCAGGGTCTGACCCGAGCATTTCATGCAAAAACATAAAACTCTCGAGTCAGGATTGATCATAGTTCAAGTAAATTAATTTCAACATAAACTTAATATAATAATTAATCCTAACATCAATGTATAGAATGAAAAATAAATAGTTGTGTAGTATTTGGGTCTCATCAGTGTACAACTCTCTTTCTATATCAGCTTCGAGTGTAGTATCAATCCTTATTAGTTATATTTGGTATAGCATATGCTCGAATAAGTTTAAATGGATACAAATCTAGTGTAGCATTAGTCCAAGATAAAGTATAATATCTGTGCTTATCAGTTTCTATTTTAGTGACAAATGATCACGGGACCTGCATGTACACACATATACAAGTACATGTGTGTACTGCCTCAGCGTTATGTCCATAAGTTGGATGATTTCCAGAATTTGAAGCTTCCAACAGAAGTTAGGGTCAATGATCAATGAAGAATGTTAATTCTTCAGAAATACATATCGCGTTGCAATTTACAAGGACAGAGAAAATAAGCAAGGTATGTTTGAACATATAACCAGTTGGAGTGAACAAGAAGGGAACATATCAATGTCAACTAGAGCAGCTACCTATTTTTATATGTTGTTGTACCTTACTTTGTTTCTTGAATAATTCTGGTTAACTCAGCTAGAGCCAAAACATGTATATTTAAGGTTAACTTTAAACGCATGGTAGTTTCACATTAATGGAATTCAAAAACCTGTAGTAATGACTGATAACCCAACACCATAACTGACCCATGATTAATACAACTAAATATTATGATAGTTGGCAACAAAACCACCTTAGTTAAGAATCTGAAGCACAATTTACATGCAGCATATAAATTTTGACCAAACCGTAAATCCGAATTTTCTTCTTCATAATCAACACAAAAATATCAATAACAATTAAAATAAAAGAGATGTCAAACATGTTTACTTTTTTTCCCCAGCTTAATAACAAAATAAAATATAAACTGCAAATTATTAATGTTACAACATATATATCATGTGATCCATGCAAAAATATTATTACAGTGCATAAGATATATGTTTGATATTCAATGTGAATGTAAGAAATAAATAGGAATAGTATACTATTGTTCCTTTTTTTATTAGAGGTCCTGCCTAGTCCATATTAAGGAACATCGAAAACAAGTCCTTCTAATTAAACAATATATCCACACCACTACACTAGATTACAACAATGAAGTAAATAATATACCATAGGTGTAACACCCCACGTCCATTAATGTCACTCACAAAGGGAATGCATTAACTTCCATGGACATGGGGTGTTACAATAGGTTTGCCTTATATAACATGTTTAACAATCTCTAATAACGATTGGTTATCGCTTTATTAGTTTAGTCAGTCGTATGTTACCCAATTTACTAAACAATTATCTTGTATTTGTCCACCATGGTGACTAAAATGACTAACAGATTAAATCAGATGTGAGGATCTATTCAAATTGGGCAAAATAAAAGAACTTTGGAATTCAACTAATTGCAACAAAAAAATAATCCAGCATTACTAATTATTATTTCTTTCAAATTAATAATTGAAAAAAGATATGTTTCTAACCCAACCGCCTTTGAACACAGTGATGTTGAGAATAACAACGCGAAATCGGCAAATGTGTCAAGTAGCATTTTGTTTCTAAATGTGTTTTATGAAATGGTTATATAATGGTATGTAAACTACATTCAACATCACATATTTCTTGGGTTATACTATATTTGACTGAATCTTATTAGGTATGTCAAGAAAAGGAAAATCCCAGTTTTCAAATATTTGCAACCGATGCTTGTTGACTTGAATAAACAATGCTCATATTTTTAGTTTCTTGACTTAACAAACCTTGTAACTATAGGCATATTCTCCTTTATATACTTGAATCACAAAAAATCAAGAGTTATGGTTATGCAAACATTAAAATCAATTAGGTTTAATTAACTAGATAGGCATGAACTTAGCACAAAAAATATACTAGATAACTCAAACAGCTTATAAAATTTAAAAGGTTATATATAACCATAAAAAAAAATAAGTCCCGTGGTAGTGTAACCTCAATTTACCATGTCAAAGTGTAGGTGAGTATTTTGAAAACATTCCCTGTCAAATAACAAATATGAAAATCCAAAACAATCCACGCAAGCTTCTATAGTACACACATTACAAAGGATTTCATAGTATAGGAGATGCACAGAAATAAATATTGGCGCACCCACTGCATAATCAGTTTGATACAAATAGAAGGTACCAGGCAATACGAGCATGAAATGAGACATAGCTGGGAGCGATTAATTCATGAAAACTCATGGTTGGCTCATACAAATTAGAAGATAGAATAAATAGGAATAGTATTGTTTGTATTTTATATTTATAAACAGTACTTTCAACCCAAATGAAGGAACAACATCTAGCAAAGGTTGTAAATAAAGAAAGTTGACTATGGAAAGACGAATGTATGGAATCTGGAAAGAGTGTACCCTTTTTACTGAACAAACAGGGAATCAGGTAAAAAGGTAAAAGAATTCCACTTCAAAATTATAGCACCAACAGTCATATTTGGGACATTCCTACTTTACAAACCAATAACCAAGCAAGAATGAGTTAACTTATGTATTTAGACATACACAAGAAGCAAACCATGACATGAAAAATGCAAATCAATTAAATTCAACAGGCCACAAAATCCAACCTATTAACATATTCAAGTTCTAGTGAAGTTAAATTACTTGAAACAAAAATTAGTCTTGAGCATAACTCACCTGCTGAGTGATGAGAAAGGATAATGAAGTCGAAGGGCTTTGACAATGAACGATGATGGACGGAAGACGTGGTGCTGGTTTATAAAAGGGATTTTTTTGGATAAGAACAACGTAACTTCATAGCTTACAGGGAGCCAAGATTTTCAGAAGTAGGTCTGCGTTAATATTAACTGAGGTGGGTAATCTTTACTGCTAATTTATCATTGAACGCTCAAATTCGTAATGCCAATACAAATTCCAAACGTAACAAAAATTATATGTACCTCTATATTTTAACATTATGAATTTAAAAAAATTAATTTGGTTGTACTGCGACTCTGTTTGTATAACGGTAATATTTCATATTTAAATTATCTACCGGCTTACCGATTTTATTCCGTTTGTCCACCAATATGCCGTTCGATTCCAAATTTAAAACGTAAATTCCATTTTCTTTAAATAAACATATATCCAAACCAATTTTCCATATATTTCAACAAATAAAAATTCCAATCCATTTAACGTCAACTACAATTATTTTTAAATTCAACCAATTATATTTTTCAGTCGAATTCCAAATCCAATTCAATTATCCAACCAAATTCAATTCAAATAAATATTTGATTTCCTACCAACCATACTGGATTAAATATTGAATTTAATTCAAATATACTTATTCGATTTTTAATTTCTAACTTAGACATCAATATAAAATTGATTATTAATAATTAATCTTTAATTAACTCCTTATCCAATTGTTGAAATTTCTGAGCCATTACAATCTCCCCCATTAAAACTTTTCTTCCTCGAAAAGGCGAGATTGTTAGAGTTATGCCAACGTATACTTCAAATTTTCATATTTTTGTGGAATTTCCTACAATGAAATTTAAATATCGATCTTCTTTGTTTATCCATCATATTCAATTAACTCGAAAAATCAAATTTCTTTTCAAAACCAATCTCTTCTTAAATTTCGAATTCCACATAAATTGGATTTACGCATCTCAAATTATTCCAAATCTCTTTATAAACCTCATCTGTTAGTGTATTTATTATTTAAATTTATAAGTAATTGTTAAGTGATTTTGTAAAACAAATTCTTATGTAAATAAGATTAATAAGTAAATGAGCAGATATTAACTGACGGTTAAGGGTTGGATAAAGTGTTTTCAGAAACAACTAAATGGGGATAGTTAAATTAATTATATTATTAATTAATTTAAAAGGAGAATTAATTGTAATTGGTTATCGAGATAACTGTGTTTTTGAGTTGGCGAAGTCAACCACTTTTATTGTAATTGATTACTAAATTGTATTAGTTTATTTTCAGTTAATCCATTGGAATAGTTTAACATTTATTTTAATTTAATAAGCCATAGAAAGAAATTTATTATTTACTTTTGTTAATTAGATATTTAACTACTTTTACAGTAGTTAGTGATGAAGTAAATTACTAATTTAATTAATAATAATTTAAGAGATTCCCATTTAAGTGAAATTTATTTAAGTAAGAAATCGAAGTTTAAAATGGAATCAAGTTGAATTATGAAAAGAGTTTCTGAACGAGTTTTATATTAAAGCTCGAGTTTTTTTGAATAAAGTTAAAAAGGGATTTTAAAGCAGCTATGATAGCTTAAGATGAATGCTTTCTTAACGTTTGGATTAAGTAAAAATAAATTGATATATAAAAGGGATTTGTATTAAACCTGAGTTTTTCAATAAGATTTATAAAAGAGATGTGGAGTTAAAACGTCGATATTTAATGGATGGGACTTAATAAGGAAATTAAGTGAAATGGATGGAATTGAAATGAGATTTTCAAAGTGGAAAATGGTTGAATGGATTACAAGTGAAATATAATGGGTTGATAACGAGTTAAGATAAGAATTAGAACCTAACTAGAGATTGGTTGAGTTTATTGATTTTCTGAGTGTTAATCTGATGTTGATTTCGATCTTCGGGGTTGATACTTTGAGGATTATTCTCTTACCAATTTACAGTCAAGGACTAATGAATGTTGAAGTACAAAAATGCATGGATAAGAAATAAAAAGATATTTATAAAGAAAAAGGAAACAAAAGATTTAAGAGTATATATAATGAGATTTCCACAGTAATGAAAATGAGAAGGAGTTTATGTGAAAACATAATGTCATGTTTCAAAGTTAGGAAATGAGAATTAGAATGGTTTTATTCTAAAAGATATGGGCAATTGTTTTCAAGTGATGAAACATAAAGGGATTTTCGTATTGATTATTTTACAAATAATAAGTTAAACTGATTTTCCAGTTATAGATAATGAATAACGTTGTGTTAAGTGTGTTGCAAATAGTGTTTAAATTGAATATTGGATATTGTTATAGTATATTTTTCTAAGTATTTAAAAGAAGTGGTTTTGCAAATATTAGTATATTGAAGTAAGAAGTGTAGTGTTGTCTTTTAAATATTGGAATATTTAAATTAACTATTTATTTAATCATTTTTAATTAAAAAAGCCAAATAATGCTTAGTACTAAACTAGTAAATATTTTTTTTATTTTATGATTAGATGGTTGTTTATTTGATAAATAAATAACCGATTATCAAATGTGGGCACAGGAAGTCCGGGATCAAATTTATATTCGAATACCATTCCAACCAACAAATACAAAAATGTGGAAGACATAAAATGCTAATCGAGATGAAGTAATCGAAGACTATAGATCTTCATAAATGAGAGAACCACTTAATATCTTTGAGTCGACGCCGAGATATACTTGGGCTCTTTCATGGTTGAAATCGACGGATTGCAATGACTACTTGGTACTAATCTATATGGTGATAACGAGGATGTAGTAGGAGAGTACATTTGGTTCATCCAGTTCCTAGATGACTTGTATGGACAAATGTTTGACAGAGTGTTTCTTAAGACGGTCAAAAAGGCGAGACGTTACAGATGGTATCATAGCTTAAACAGAATCAACACTGAAAATACAAAATGAACAGATAACACAATATTGAACAGAGAAATAAACTTTTATATATAATCAGATTTTTTGATACAAGAAATTCTTCTATACAACAGAATATTAAATTAGAGTTGAATATAAGAAAATATTTACTGCTTAAAACTTCAAAGTGCGTCGTGTTCAAAAATCCCCAACTTCGCCAATCTTCGAATCCCAAGCTGTAGTTTCTAAATCTGTATGCTTAGGGTCTGACCTAAGCATTCCATGTAAAAACAAAAAACACTCGTGTCAAGATTAATTATAGTTCAAGTAAATTAATTTCAACGGAAACTGAATATAATAATTAATCCTAACATCAATATATCGTATGAAAAAAAAATAGTTGTGCAGTATCTGGGTCTCATCAATGTACAAAGCCCTTTCTATATCTGCTTCGAGTGTAGCATCAATCCATATTAGTTATATTTCGTATAGTATCTACTCGAATTAGTTTAAATGGATACAAATCTAGTGTAGCGTTAATCCAAGATAAAGTATAATATCTGTGCTTATCAGTTTCTATTTTAGTGACAAATGATCACGGGGCCTGCATGTACACACATGTACAAGTACATGTGCGTACTGCCTCAGCGTTATGTCCATGAGTTGGATGGAGTCCAGAATTTGCAACTTCCAACAGAATTTAGGGTCAATGATCAATGAAGAATGTTAATTCTTCTTGAGAAATACATATCGTGTTGCAATTTAGAAGTACAGAGAAAACGAGCAAGGTTCGTTTGAACATATAACCAGTTGGAGTAAAACAAGAAGGGAACAAATCAATGTCAATAGTGCAACTTCTTATTTTTAGAAGTTGCCATACCTTACTTTATTTCTTGAATAATTCTGGTTAACTCAGCTAGGGCCAAAACATGTATATTCAAGGTTAAATTTAATGCATGATAGTTTCACATTAATGAAATTCAAAATTTGTAGTAATGATTGATAACCTAGCACCATAACTGACCCATAATTAATACAATTAAATATTATGATAGTTGGCAACAAAACCTCCTTAGTTAACAATCTGAAGCACGATTTACATGCAGCATATAACTTTTGACCAAACCATAAATCCAATTTTTCTTCTTCTTAACCAACACAAAAATCTTAATAGAAATTAAAATAAAGGATGTTAGTACTTTTGTCAATACACAACTGTATTGCTAAGTTATATCTTTTGTCAATACATGATTGTATTGCAACGTAAATAGTAACAAAAAATTGTTAGAACTTTTGTCAATACACGATTGTATTACAAAGTTACATCTTTTGTCAATACATGATTGTATTCCAAAAAAAACAATAACAACAATCAATGTTGATCAATAATTATGCAACAATTGTCGCATCTAACTATGTTTACAATAATCACAGAAAGCGTAACCAATTGTGCAATCTATTAAAGAATACATATAGTATTCTTTTTCCAGTAATGTCCAAGTCCAAAAAATAATCTGTTTCCTTGAAACAATATTGCCGTCATATGCACTGCTTGACGTAGTTGCAATTTGTTTCCCTGGATAAAATGGACCAACTCCACAGCGTAGTGCCAGCAAACGGAGCTCTGACGAACTAAAGAAGATCACAGAAACTAGATCGTAGGATTACTCTGAAATCTGAAGAAGAAGAAGAATAAGAAATAATGTGACATGAAAAGTCTAAATTCTATCTTGTTTTGGGCAGTGTATATATAGGCAGGAGGAGGTGCCTATTCGTACGTATCCGTAACCGACAGAATTAGAAAGGTTGCGACCCTTTAACCACCTAGTTATTAATGTGCATATGCTAAGAATTCAAATGGTTGTACTTATTTAGCTATCAGACATGATTTTCGAATTCTGGACTGAACAGACACACCCTTTAAAATTCTGAGAAAAAAATTCTCGTTTTAGCGCGCTAGCCCAATCAGCAACCGACGACCATATTCAATTAAGAGACCCCAAGAGCCCCAAGCTCCAAGGCCTTATCTTTGACATTTTAATGTATTATTATCTCATGGCCAAGCCCAAATCCTCATATCATCCCTCTCCTTTCTATTTTACATAAGCCTATTAGTCTTCTAATATATTAGGAGAGATTTTGCTAATATTTCCATGATGTGGGACTTTAAATGTTGTTATCTTTTCTTCTTTCCAATTTCCTCTTTCTTTGCTTATTCATTTCCAACAATCCCCCACATTAATGAGTAGTCGATCTTAGTTTCACGAACCATTTATCGCATTGGTTAAAGTAGCACATGGGCCTTGAACTTTCCTAATGGTTACCTATTTGAATCATAGGCGAATCAGTAGACATATACTATCTTTGAACTGTGAGCCTTTTGTGTAATTACAAAGTAGATAACACATGATAAATGTTTCTAATAACCCTTCGTTCTCTGTATTTGTTCGTTTTTTCCTTGAACACCTGCCTGGTCTCATAAGTGCTTAGAGAATTTGGCCTCATAATTCTCTTTGAAACGGCGCCTTCGCACTTACGTAGGTGATTCTGTAAAGGGAATTTTTCTAATTCCTCAAATACAAACATCATTAAAAGTACTAATACTTATCCTTATTCAACATATAATGCACTGACTTATCATAGGAATGGTTTGTGTATAACGGTGCCATCAAATTTCTCTTAAACCTCGTTGCCCCTTTAATCCTAGATCTTGGGATCTCCAGTCAACTAGGTGGGGTTTCCATTTTAGAAAAACATTTAGTCTATAGGCCTTAGCCCCATTACCATCGATAAGGTCTGAAATGTCTCTCTTGGCAAGCTTTTTGTAAGTGGATCTGCTAAGTCATCTTTAGATCGAATGCAATCTATTGTGATAAGCTCCGTTAGAGAGAAGCTGTCTTATCTTTTTATGTCTACGACGAATATGCCTATATTTATCATTGTATAGTGTACTATTGACTATCACAATGTATACATATTGGAGGCATATGTTTTCTCCAATTAGGAATGTCTTCTAAGAAGATTCAAATCCATTCTACTTATTGTGCAGTCTTATCTAGTGCAATTAACTCCAATTTCATCGTAGATCTAGTGATACAAGTCTATTTGGATGATTTCCATAAAATTGCTCCATTTCCTAATGTGAACACATATCCACTTGTAGACTTTGTATCATGTAATCCAGTAATCCAATTTCCATCACTGTATCCTTCCACTATTGAAGGATATTTTGTATAGTATAGTTCATAGCTCTGCGTATACTTTAGATATCCTAGAGCTCTGATTATCGCTTTCTAATGATGTTTACCAGGATTTGCTGGTAAATCTTCTTAGTTTTCTTACAGCATATGCGATATCAAGCCTAGTACAGTTCATAACATGTATGATACTTCCTAGTATTCGAGAGTATTTTAACTGGTAGATACCATCATCAGTGTTCTTTACCCAATTTTGGTTCATATCTACTAGTGATTTTGCAATAATTATATTATATTGCTTGAAATTTTCAAGTATTTTGGTGATGTAATGCAATTGGGATAATGCATTCCCTATGGTGTTCTTAGAATTTTTACACCCAATATCACATCAGCCAGTCTTAGGTCTTTCATATCCAATCTAGGGGTAACAAATCCTTTATAGATGTTATTATGCCCTTGTTATTGCCTAGGAGCAACATGTCATCAACATAAAGACAAACAATGACATATCCAATATGTGTGTGTTTTATGTACACATATTTGTGTGATTCATTTATCGTGAATCCATTTGATAACATAGTTTTATCAAACTTCTCATGTCACTGTTTTGGAGCTTGCTTAAGACCAAAGTGATTTTACCAATTTGCAAACTTTATTCTCATTTTCTGAGCTCAGAAATCCTTCAGGTTGTTTCATATAGATTTCTTTCTCAAATTCACCATTCAAAGGTGCAGTTTTAACATCCATTTGATGTATTTTTAAGTCATGTATGGATGTAATTGCAATAAGCATTCTTGTTGACGTTATCCTTGTTTCTAAGGAGATATACAGGACAATATCTAGTACATTCATAAATGAATGTAATAAAATACATTTTTCCACCTCTAGTTTGATACATTTTCAAATCGCATACATCAGTATGTGTTAAATTTAGAGGTTCGGTCCCTCGTTCAACATGATGAAACGAGGTTCTTGTCAATTTTTCTTCTACATAAACTTGACATTTATAGTTGGAATTTATATTGCATTTTGGTATAAATTCTAGATTAATCAATTTTCGCAATATATCAAAGTTTACATGCTCTAATCTAGAATGCCATATGTTAGAAGATTCAACAATATAAGCAAAAGATTCACTTTTATTTATATCAGTGTGTGGTACAATAGTGGTTATATTTACTTTAAACAAACCATCACACGCATATACCCTTCCAACATACACTTCATTCTTGGAAAGTACAAATTTATCAGCTTCAAAAATTAATTTGAAACTATGATTGCTCAGTGATGATCTTGAAATCATTTGTTCCTTTCTAGAAGTCAATTTTAACACAACTTTTCCTTTTCCTTCCACCTTTGAATGGCCCATAAAAGTTTGTTCATCGGCATTTGTCGTTTTGTGCTTGTCTGTTGAACCATCAGGTTTCAAATTTTTTTTTCCATTTATTACCTAAGGTCTTACACCCTTGAGGTAAATTAACCAATTCCCATGTATGATTGGACATAATTGATTCAATCTTATTGTTAATTGCCTCTTTTAATGAGGGGCTTCGCTGGAAGACACATCTTGTTTGTATGTCAATGGACTATCTTCTAACATACAGGTATAGAAGTTCGGTCCAAAGGTTTTTTAAGGTCCTTGACCTTTTTACTTTTCATTTTTTCTTGGTTCCTCCATTTGCTGCTCAACACTACTTTGCTAAGTTTTATTTTGTTCAATATTCTCAAGAGAATAAGGAACTCCATTCTCCGTTGGTCTCTTTGTTTCAAGGGGAATATATGTTCAAAAATCTAGCATTTCTCGCGTCATTGATGTTATTTTCTTGCATATCATCAATTTCAGATTTGTGTATCAAAAATTGGTATAAAATACTATTTTATGCGTATCCAATGAATACACAATCAATTGTTTTTGGTCCAATTTTGACCTTCTTTGGTTTTGGTACCTCTACTTTGGCAAGACACTCCCTACACTTTTAAGTATTTGTAGGATAGTGGTCTGTTTTTTTCAAAGTTCGTGAGGAGACTTAGAAGTTTTCTTTCGGGATATTTTATTTAAAATATGATTTCCCGAAAAAATAGCTTCTTCCCAAAAGTTATAAGGCAAGCCCCAATTTGACATCAATAAAGTATTGTGTCATGGACTCCAAGAATCCCAAGGAACTAGGCCCAATTTGACATCAATATATTATTGTGTCTTGGCTTAGCCACACCTGTTTACCAGCCCCCTTCTCCTTTGTTTATATAACCATATAGAGAGGTGGGTACTCATATTTCATAATGTGGGACTTTTGTTTGCTTTCCTCTTTCCATTTTGTTTTTTATTTTCTTGTTGAGTTGATTCTCAACTTCCTTTTTGTATTTTTTAAACACATCAAATGCTAACATTACCCAAAAAAATTGCAAGCTACATGGAAATATTGAAAAGTCAAACCATGGAAAGCAAGCCAAAAAAGCAATTACATAATATAATCCAAACCGTTCACACAACGATTTGAATATGCTAAACATGTTACATATCAAAATGATTCATTAAACAGACTTTTAAAGCATAAATCGTTTTGAATATGAAGAGTCAGATGTCAGCTAGCAACATAAGAATTTCATATTTAATTCATACAAGTTATGAATTTCAGAAGAAGAAAAGTCTGATAATGTATATGTGTGACCTTTAATCGATGAAGTGTTTGAATATAAATGAATCATTTGATACTTGAAGATGTTTGCAAGCACTGATTCAAAGGAAAAAAAATGAATTTTAAGAATATCAATACAATCAAAACAAATTCAACGTATCTTAAGATTCAAACGTTTCAATAATTCACATCTTAAATAAAAACAAAGATTTTTCAATAGAATTAACCATGAGTGGCTCTGATACCACTTGTTGGAAATACAATGCTTTTAGATCTGTGCATGAAACTCAGGTTGATTTAATCGAGAAATAAATACACGAAAATAACTGAATCAACAACAAAGCATACCTGAGTCTATAGCAATTTTATGAAGAGAAAATATGATTACAATCTTCCAAATTAGCATACGTTCAAACAAGAAAAACATTGTTTCAAGATTGTTAGTACTTTTGTTAATACACAATTGTATTGCAAAGTTATATCTTTTGTCAATACATGATTGTATTGCAACGTAGACAGTAACAACAAATTGTTAGAACTTTTGTCAGTACACGATTGTATTACAAAGTTATATCTTTTATCAAGACATGTTTGTATTGCAAAGTAAACAATAACAACAATCAATGTTGCTCAAATATTATGCAACAATTATCGCGTCAAACTATGTTTAGAGTAATCACAGAAAGCTAACCAATTGTGCAATCAATTAAAGAATACATATAGTATTCTTTTTCCAGTAATGTCCAAGTCCAGAAAATAATCTGTTTCCTTAAAGAATATTGCCGTCGTATGCACTGCTTGACGTAGTTGCAATTTGTTTCCCAGGATAAAATGGACCAATTCCGCAACATAGTGCCAGCAAACGGAGCTCTGACGAACTGAAGAAGATCACAGAAACTAGATCGGAGGATTACTCTAAACTCTGAAGAAGAAGAAGAAGAAGAAATAATGCGACATGAAAAGTCTAAATTTTGTCATGTTTTGGGCATTGTATATATAGGCAGGAGGAGGTGCCTATTCGTATGCATCAGTAACCGACAGAATTGGAAAGGTTGCGACCCTTTAAACACCCAGTTATTAATGTGCATACGCTAAGAATTCAAATGGTTGTACTTATTAAGCTAACAAATGTGCTTTTCGAATTCTCGACTGAACAGACACACCCTTTAAAATTCTGAGAAAAAAAATTCTTATTTTAGCGCACTAGCCTAATCAGCAACCGACGGCCATATTCAATCAAGAGACCCTAAAAGCCCCAAGGCTCAAGGCCCTCTCTTTGACATTTTAATGTATTATTATGTCATGGCCAAGCCCACATCCTTATATCATCCCTCTCATTTCTATTTTACATAAGCCTGTTTGGCTTCTAATATATTAGGAGAGATTGTGCTAATATTTCCATGATGTGGGACTTTAAATGTTGCTATCTTTTCTTCTTCCCAATTACCTCTTTCTTTACTCATTCATTTCCAACAAAGGAGACGTCAAACATGTTTACTTTTTTCCCCATCTTAATAATAAAATAAAATAAAAATTGCAAATTATTAATGTTATAACATATATATCATGTGATCCATGCAAAATATTATTACAGTGCACAAATCATATGTTTGATATTTAATGTGAAGGTAAGAAATAAATAGGAATATTATACTATTGTTCCTTTTTCATTAGAGGTACTGCGTAGTTCATATTATGTAACAACGAAAACAAGTCCTTTCAATTAAACAATATATCCACATCACAACACCAAATTACAACAATGAAGTAAATAGTATGCTATAGTTTTGCCTTATATAACTTGTTTAGCAATCTGTAATAACGATTGGTCTTCGCTTTATTAGTTCAGTCAGCCGTACTTTATCAAATTTACTAACAATTAACTTGTATTTTTCCACCATGGGTGACTAAAATGACCAACAATTTTAAACAGATGTGAGGATCTATTCGGACAGGGCAAAATAAAAGAACTTTCAAATTCAACTAATTACCCAAAAAAATCACCCTACACTGCTAATTATTATACCTTTGAAATTAATAATTGAAAAATGATATGTTTCTAACCCAACTGCCTTTGAACACAGTGATGTCGAGAATAACAACGTGAAATCGACAAATGTGTCAAGTAGCATTTTGTTTCTAAATTTGTTTTGTGAAATGGTTACATACTAGTATGTAAACTACATTCAACATCACATATTTCCTGGGTTATACTATACTTGATTGAATCCTATCGGGTATGTCAAGAAAAGAAAATTCCCAGTTTTCAAATATTTGCAACCAATGCTTGTTGACTTGAATAAACAGTGCTCATATTTTAAGTTTCTTGACTTAACAAACCGTAAAACTATAGGCATATGCTCCTATATATACTTGAATCACCAAAAATCAAGGGCTTTGGTTATGCAAACATTAAAATCAATTAGGTTTGATTAACTAGATAGGCATGAACTTAGCACAACAAATATACTAGATAACTTAAATAGCTTATAAAATTTAAAAGGTTATATATAACCATAAAAAAAACAAGTCAAGTGGTAGTGTAACCTCAATTTAGCACGTGAAACTGTAGATGAGTATTTTGTAAACATTCCCCGTTAAGCAAAAAATTTGAAAATCCAAAACAATCCACGCAAGCTCATGTAGTACACACATTACAAAGGATTTCATAGTACAGGGGATGAACAGAAATAAATACTAGCGCACCCACTGCATAATCAGTTTGATATAAATAGAAGGTACCATGCAATTCGAGCATGAAATGAGACATAGCTGGGAGCTATTAATTCATGAAAACTCATGGCTGGCTCATACAAACTAGAAGTTAGAATAAATAGGAATAAGATTATTTGCATTTTATATTTATAAACAACACTTCCAACCCAAAAGAAAGAACAACATCTAGTAAAGGTTTTAATTAAAGAAAGTTGACTATGGAAGGAAGGAAATATGGAATCAGGAAAGCATGTTTACTGTTTTTTTTTCAAGCAAACAGGGAATCAGGTAAAAAGGTAAAAGAATTCCACATCAAAATTATGGCACCGACAGTCACATTTAGGACATTTCAACTTTACATACCAGTAAGCAAGCAAGGATGGGTAAACTTATGTATTTCGACATATACAAGAAGCTAAACCACGACATGCAAAACACAAATCAACTAAATTCAATAGGCCAGCAAAATCTAACCGATTAACATATTCAAGTTCTAGTGAAGTTAAATTACTTGAAACAAAAATTATCGTGAGCACAACTCATCTGCCGAGCAACGAGAAAGAACAATGAAGTCGAAGGGCTTTAATAGTGAACGACGTTGGACGGAAGTCGGGGTGCTCACTGTTTCAGGTGATGGCTGCTGGCGGTTTCGGATGGCTTCGAACGATGGTCATAGGCGAGGCGGCGAAGATTTAGGGAGCATTGAATTTATTTTAGCGATTTGGGAAAAGGTAATTTTCGGTTTCCATTAAAATTGAAATAGAGGATTGATTTTTATTGAATCAAATTGGGGAAGGAAAGCTACGTTATAAAAGGGATTTTTTTTTTGGATAAGAACAATGTAATTTCATATGTTACAGGGAGCCACGATTTTCAGAAGTAGGTCTGCGTTAATATTAACTGAGGAGGGTAATATTTGGGGTAGGTAATAATCGAGTATAATTAAACGTACATCTTTACTACTAATTTTCGTTGAACGCTCAAATTCGTACTGCCAATACAAAATTCAAATGCGACAAAAATTATACGTACCTCTATATTTTAACGTTCTGAATTTAATAAAATTAATTTAGTTGTACTGCGACTCCGTTTGCATAACAGTAATATTTCATACTTAAATTATCTACCGTCTTACCTATTTTATTCCGTTTGTCCACCAACACTCCGTTCGATTCCAAATTTAAAACATAAATTCTGTTTTCTTTAAATAAACGTATATCTAAACTAATTTTCCATATATTTAAACAAATAAAAATTCTCTAATCCATTTAACGCCAACTACGTTTATTTTTAAATTCAACTGATTATATTTTTCAGCCGAATTCCAAATCCAATTCAATTATCCAACCAAATTCAATTCAAATAAATATTTGATTTTCCAACCAACCATACTAAATTAAATACTGAATTAAACTCAAATTTATATATTCGATTTTTAATTTCTAACGCAAATATCAATATAAAGTTGATTATTAATAATAAAATCTTTAATTAACTCCTTATCCAATTGTCGAAATTTCTGGGTCGTTACAAGGATCGTGACTTTCTAGGGTTCGAGGTATTGGTTTGGCGATGTTTGGAGGAGGCGCAAGGTTCCTGTACTCCTGATCCCTTCTCAGCTCGTTTCCTTTACTCTTTGGTGACACTCCAGACTTTAACTTCATGCGATACGTTCAGCTGAGCATGCCTTACATACTTTTGGGAACTGGACCAAAAGGTCGGTTAGTAGATAGGTTTCGTAAACAACTATTCATATCAATTTAAGCCATCTACTGAGTATTCGAATGCATTCTAATAAGAAATCAAAATCTATGCCGCTTTAATTAAAATATGTGATTAAGCTCAAAAAATGATTATTTCTAAATCGTGAATTAATTCATAAAGAAAATTAGAGACTTATAGAAAGGAGGACTAGATTTATAGTTCTAAAAAATTTATAACATCTCAAAGAACAATGATCTTGTTTGAGTATAATTCGACTAGGAGAAAAAAGAAGAAGAAGAAGGGACTTTCTACTGAAAAAGCACGTTTCATCGGGGACAAAGAGTATAGTACGAAAGCCAAAGGTTGACTTGAAAAGTCAAAAATCCCCCTTCGCTAGGGGCAAATCTTACTACCATATTTCGACACCAAAATCAGATGATGGCAAAGGGGTATCATAGCACAACAAACACCAAGAGATGGTTTCGGAAGCACGAGATCGACACCAAAACACTAAGACAGCCGATAACAAAAGTAAGAAGCGGAAGATTTGGTTAATATGCTATCAGTACCAACAAAGGAAACACAGCTTGGTACCAATACAAGGAAAATAATGATGGGGCGGTACCGAAACCAATAAAGGAGCAATAAACAATCAAGAGTATGTGCGATACCGACACCAAAAGCAATCAACCTGGTTTCGATTCCAAACACACATGTGTTGACGCTGAAGCATAGAGCCATGGAAGGGAAGGCATGAAGATAATCTAGGGTGAAGCAAGGAGCTATTGGTACCAATTTACTTGATATCGTTACCGACACCAGGAAGCTGTTTAGAAGTCATCATAAACGATCCCCGAAGAAACACTATCGTAAAGCCGACATCGGAACTAAAGGTTGTTGAAGAAAGCCGAAACACATGAAAAAGAAAGGTTATTCACATTAACATGCTTAATGTCGTTACGGATACTCAACATGTACACATACATGTTTGGAACACTATTTTAAGTTATGAAATAAATAAGCTAAGAAATGAAACTAATTATTTTTATTTTAAAATTTTGAAAGGAACATGAGTATGTTTAAGTGTATGTGTATGGCTTACATACATACGCAAGTTTTGACCATTCTTGTTATGTTATTAAGTATACTTAGGAATATAATGTTAAGCATGCTTTGAAAGGTATACAAATAAGGAAAGGAATATATTGATTTAAGATGTGATATATGAATTTTTAAATAAATAACTAAACATTTTAAAATTCATATTTTACATTTTAAAAAGGTGATTTGATTTCAAATAATAAAATAAAATATTTGGGTAAAAGTTCTATTTAAAATTTAAATAAAGAAAAAAAGATAAAGTGGCAGGTTAGTTCCTTAAGAAAGAAGTAAAACAAAATTAGTACATAAAGTAGCATTTATCATATACATCATTCAACTAATTGTACTAGTGCAAAAGCTTGTGTAGAAATTTTATACTAAGGTCATAACAAGAGAATATGAGGTGTAAAGATAAGAATAAAACATGATATCTTTATTCATTTCTATTTATCCTTTCATTTGCAAGTTGATTCCAAAAACTTAGTCATTCCATAAGTAAAAAAATGAGAGAAAGAAAGCATAACGAAGAAAAGAAAAGGAACTATACATAAGAAAGCAATGAAGAAAATTTCAAATCAAAGAAATCAAGTATGAAAACATGAAATTCAAAGATTTTTAAAAGAGCAGATTGATGTCAAGTTTGAACTCCAATTAAATTTTATCAAAGTTTTAAAAAATTGCAAGTTCAGATGCTAAAATTTTATGAATAAGACTATTATATATTTATTTGAACAATGGTTTAAGTATAAAGACAGATGGGATATGTTAATGCAAGTAGAACATTTTCCTATTCATGTTTCATAAGTTATGAAAGTTAATCAAATCTTTAATCCTTAATCAAGTTTGTATTAGTTGTTTCCATGTTTAAAAATGTAGAGATGAGTTATGTAGAAAAAAAATTGAAATTAGAATGGAAAGGAAGCCAGGAGCATTTAAAATACAAAAGCTCCTCTTTGTCAAACTCAAAAGAAAAATATATGTTCTCTAAGCTTTAAAATTCAATATCTCAAAATACAAATACTTTTAATCAAAATTTCCAACTGTAAATATCTTTAGAATGTATGTGGTATATTATAAAAATATTCGTTGGATTTTAAGTTAAGTATTTGATGAGATATGGTAAAAAAGATAGTTAACAATTCAAACTTGACCAAAACTGATTATTAAAATTTGCAAAATAAATCACAACAATTGATCGAGTGTCGAGAACCATGAATTGTTAGGGTTTCCTTAGGACGCACAATTAGATTTTAGAAGAGGGAAGAAAAAAACCATAACAAACGAATTCCTCCAAACAAACATTTATTAATCCCACCAATTGATTACAAAGAAAGACCTAAAATTGAGAAGATATCTCAATACCTTAAAACAAAAACAAGTTTTTCTCCCTTCCTAGTACAAATAAATCTATCTCTAAAGAGATGCTTATATAGGCAAATAGAAGGTCTAGGTTAATACCCAGTCGGGCCCTAAAGTATCTCAAAATAAATCTTTTCATAAAACTTGGTCAAAATAAGACCACGTCGACTCAGACGTTTGACCTGGATTGTCAGACGTCTGACCAATGTCTCTGGAAACAATTTCTTGACAACTCAAATGTCTGACCTGATGCCTCAGACTTCTAACCAACTATTTTTTCCATTTTCTGCATCTTTTAGTTGCTATTTCCTAATTCTTGAGTTATTGAACACCTAATCTCTGTCTTTAACATCCATGTGCTAAATATCACAAATCACAACACTCTACCTTGATATGAAATCACACCAATCTCAAAACAAACCCAAACACTGCCTACCAATGATGCATCTCCCTCACGAGATACACCTACACAGAAATAATCTCAAAATTGTTTGTAATACAACAATGGCCTCCACGTAGGCTTTGTGGCTTTACGTTGTTGGCTCAATCTTGATTCAGATGACCTTGCCTCTCCTAATCCAGTTTGAGAACTCATAATACTCTCCACCGCTTTTCCAAGCAATTTATACATGTTATTATTTTCTTGTTTTGCGCGCAGAAGCTGCTTATTACCTCTCTAAACCCTTGTGACTCTGCCTCTAGTCGAAAAATAGCAGTCTTTTTGTTCTAGCAATCCGATTGAAGCAAGATTCTTCTTAATTTCTGGGTGGTACCTAACTGCTGTTAGCTTCACCATCTTTGAAACGATAAGGAATTTCGCTCGATCCGAATCGATCACTAAACCGACCAAGACCGTTCGAAACCCCTAATTGTTTTGAGAACTCGACAAATCAGAACGCAAACAGAAGAACATTTCATTGTTTATTACAACAATTCCGTCAGAATACAAGAATATTACAGAGTATAAATGAATAAAATACATTTAATAAATATCAGAGATAACAATACATTTCATAGCAGCGGAAAATAATACAATACATAACTGGAAGTAATACACGGATACAGAGCTTTTCGAATATCGCCTCAGTTGTAAATCAGGATCTTGTGAATATAAATCGGCAAAACCAAAACTACTAGCTGCTCGTGTCAAAATAAGGGCACCCAGAGTTCAGGTTCAAACAATAAACTCCAGGTTAGCCATGTGACTGGTGTGAGAACTAAAACAGTTATTTAAAACTTTACTTTAAATCAGATATATCAAGGGACCACGCCATATAACACGGAACGGGTTTCCTCCCAAGAATATCAATGCATATAACAAAACAGCGCAATGCTTTTTGGAAAAATGAAGCTATTATAAGACCCAGGTCCCATCACACAATGCAACACAAGCCGGAGGATAGGGTTTTCCCTTGTAAAAGCCAAACATCCTTGGTACAATTAAAACAAATCATTTGATACTATTATAAGTGCATAGTGTATAAAACAACTTCAAATATAAATGTATCAATCCTAGACGGCATGGGTACCATATATCATGTCGCCAATACTAGGCTCTAAAATCAAAACCGCAATTGTCACGTATTTGGAAGTTGGATTTCCATCTGTGAACCGAAGCAAGGGATCGACCTCACCGCTTCGAGACACTCTAGCCCGCATCTTAGGAACAGCCGCAACTGCCCCTTGGATCGTCAGGGTCGGTCCACCGATGTGGATTATAATGCCTGAACACTGCATTTCCCCGCCCTTTGGGGCGTCAATGAGCCAATTGACTCCATCGGCTCCACATAGTCACCGATATATCCGAGGCGCCTCGCAATAGCAACAACCACACAGGTGAAAATAATATAAATGTCAGGGTAGGTAGGTCACTGACACCACCCTAGCTAGAAAGAAACGCATGCCCTCCCTAATGTCCTCTCCCGTTTCTGGTTCACAACCGGAGTGTGAGGCTCGCGAATTAATGCTACACAAAGTTATGCCACACAGGCGGTGCTTAGATCATCAACCACAAGACTTTGCTTTTCAACAAAAGCCATGATCATTTGCCACTTAGGCATGCCACATAGGCAATTCACTCCATGCGACTAATGTCCATCGATATACAACCCCTGAGCTTGTACGTCTCAGAGAAGGGTGTTAAGTAAGAGAATAAATTCTCCACCACCAAACAGATGTATATTTAATAGAGATCAATCAACACAGAATAAATCCAATGTCAGACACACAGTCCATTTACAAGTTCGTTCTGGGTCTGAACGAAACTGGAGGCACCTTGTACCTCGCATATCCATCAATCTCCAAGTATGTCTGGACGATCACCAACTGATTCCCTCCTCTTGGGTGTACATCCCAATCAAGATCATCAGTAATTATCCAAACGATGTGAAGACCTCCGATCTTCCACCACCGTCTTTATCCTCGACACATCATCGAATCAGTTATTCAGAATGGGATAAACCCAGTCCTTCTGAATAACTCGCGTATATAATAAACAAGTGTTACACAAACACAAAATACGCCTCATTCCAATTCAGAATATTCTTTTATTCAAATATTCTTATACTTTTGGAACGGTTCCCATTAATTTTATCAAAGATAAATTCCTTAAATTTATTCCTTAATCTTTCTTTGAATATCACTTCAAATCAAATTATGGTTTATCCAAACTAGTCTGGGTTAACGAACCTTGCCGAAGTAATCATTTGTTTTAATTTCCCAATCCCAACCTATTCATCCCATGAAGTAAAACTGGTAATACTTCATATATAACACCACGGTGTTACTGGTAAATTCAATTACCATTTCACATTCAAATCTAATTAAAGATTCAACTATCGCATGGTGCAAAACTAGTAATACTCCATTCTCGATCATTTCAATCTAATTAAAGATTCATTAAAACTCCACTTGGTTTTAATCTTCCTAAAAATCAATATTAATGATTGTTTAACTTGGGAAACCATATCCTATCTTTAACTAGATTAAAGAACCAATGTCATTTAAAACATGGTTCACGATAAACCCAAAATCACATTCCATTCCATCAGCCTTTAACCGTAAATTAGAAAGTGAACAATTCCCAAAGTAATAACCCCAAAGGCCGAAACCAACATCAGATCAATACCCAGGAAACCATTCAACTTAAATAATCTTCAGTTAGTTTCTAATTTTCTTAACTCCGTTGGGTCTAAGAACGGTGTTAATGAAGACACCATTCGCGACAAACCCAAATCCCATTTGATATTAAACACAAGGCTCTGAATAGAAAAAATATCGGCTTATATTCAATATCAAATTCTACGACCAACAGATATCGGATTAGAAATAACGTTATATATATATATATATCTTTCAAATTTCCATAATAATATCTGTATAATCTCAAAATCCAACATCGAAATATTCCAAAGACAATTTCGATTCAAATCCACTCATATTCAATTATTGGAAATTTCTGGTTACTTTTAAAACCATTTCAAATCCAATTTATATATTTCAAAAATAACTGGATTATAATTCTAGTTCGAAACTAGTTCACTTCGAAAAAAATCTATTTTTATCTTTTCGAATATGGAACTTTTCATCACAATTCTTTCTAAATCATTTCTTATGATTTTAAACAAATTATTACTATTTTTAATAATTTTATCAAGGCCCGTACAGTCGATTACCATCAACAGCCATTGAACTGTACTTACAACGACCTTTTCCAAATTTGATTTGGGCATAATTCGAAATCCAACCGTTAAATTTCAAATCTCTAATATTCATTAGAAAGCTCTTTTCGATACGAACTTAATGGTTCCGGTTTTAGGAGAATTCGACAGTCGGATCTCCCGTAATGTCCATTCGAAGTCAATGGTCGAAATTCGCGAACTGCTATTGCGCGGCGCGTTCTATTCAGGCCATTATATATAATATATATTATATATATTTCGTCGATTTCCTTTCAAAATGTATTTTATAAATCGTTTTAAATTCGTTTTCAAAATGATTTCTACTTCATATTCAATTTCTAATCAAAATTGAATATTCCATATCATTAATCTCTAAATGATAATATTTCAAAACGTTATATTTTTAAATCACTTCCTTTTGTATATTCATTATAAAAATGAATAAAATCGATATAAATACCGTTCTCTTCAAAATGGCGCATATCTAATCAACACGGCTTTATATATTTCAATAACTTCGTTATTCTATTCACAAATGAATATTTATTCTATTCAACACATGAATCTATATTTCTTTCAACACATGAATATTCTCAACACATGAGTATCGTCAACACATAACAATTTATTCTATTTAATATATTTTATAAAATTTTGATTTCTATCATTTAATTATTAATCAGGCTCCAACCGTAAATTAGTAAGAGAATGATCCCCTAAGTATTAACCCTGAAGGCCGAAACCAACATCAGATCAATACCCAGTAAACCACTCATCTTAACTAGTTTTCAGCTAGTTTCTAATTTTATATATGATAAAAATGTGAATTTTATTGTTAAAATATTTCGTTCAACACATGGTAAGTATCAACACATGAATATTCTCAACACATGAGTATTGTCAACACATGACTATTTATTCTATTCAACACACGAATCCTTATTTTATAATATTCTTTATTTTCCCAATTGGAATGAGGCCCAATCAATTCCCATATAATGTTAATTATATGGATTCCATACAACACATGTATATAATAGCAATGATAAATAATCAACCATCGTCCAAAGTGCACCACACAACTGCATAAGCATTAAATATAGATAAATAACGCTTACACAGTCTGTCAACCCATTGGTCGACATACTACTAAATAATTGGGATTAGTGTACGTCAATATCATCCCAACACCCGTGTGGGGTTCCAATCAAACAAACACATATTTTATTTGTGCAGTTGGGTGATGTGTAAAATTTATCGTCCCACTCTATGTCAGTCAAATAGGTGTGCATAAACAAATCGTTCTGATTTGTAAATGAATATCTATTTTATTCACATCAATGTTAAAAATTGTATTTTTAACTATAAAATATTTTATTTCATTCCACATCACACAATCAACTTTCACAACACATCAATCAAACAAACAAGTCATCCATGGTCTGTGGACGACGGGTGTCGGGAGCTACTAAGCACCGTCTGCATCTTAGAATATATTTCAAACTAGAAAACAAATTAAAAGTGAGGAGTTCTCACCGCTTAGCTAAACCAAACACCGCGACTCTTCATATGTAGAAAATCTTCACCGTTCTACTTCTGAACTTCTGAACCGTTTGGATTTGTTTGAAATCCCAATGCAGTCCTTACCACGCTATTCATAATAAAAATTACATTTTATCCGCATAAAAATTACATTTTTATTTGGCTACTATATAAATAAAAATCATATTTTTATTTCTAATTCATATGTATAAAAATCAAATTTTTATCACGAACTTTACTTTGTATAAATCATATTTTTACTTTGTTAACCCAATAATAAAAATCATATCTTTCTATTCTGCTCTTCATATGATAAAAATCCTACTTTTATTATGTTTCCTACATAAGAGTTATATTTTTATCTTCTTAAAAACAATCCCATAATATGGCTACTTCATTCATGACATTCATATGATAAAAATCTATTTTTACCTACCAAAAATTATATTTTTATAACAACGCTACATATATAAAAATCACATTTTTATGCTGCTAACATATAGATAAAAATCAAATCTTTCTATCGCTAATGAATATATAAAGATCACATTTTTACTTTGTCAGTTCATATATAAAAATCGTATTTTTTCTTTGATTAAAAATCTAATCTTTCCTTGTTTAAAAATCATATTTGTAGTCGATGAAAAATCATCATTATCTAAATGAAGACATCATAAAAATCGTGTTTTTCTTTGATTAAAAATCTAATCTTTCCTTGTTTAAAAATCATATTTGTAGTCGATGAAAAATCTAGCGTTCATATTATGAAAAATCATATCTTTGATAAACTAAAAATTATATATTTTATAATTCGAAAATCATATATTTTATAGACTAATAATAATATATTTTATAAACTAATTTAATTAAATAAACAAAGACAAATAAAAAAAGAAGACTTACAGGGGGTTTTGGGGGTAAGGAAGGGTGTCTCGCGGTGGTCGGCAGGTCGGAGGCGGAGCATCGACGACCCGGTGGTGGTGATCTCACGGTGGGGCGCTGTTCTTTGGTGGTGCGGTTTTTTTAGGGTTTGTAGAGGAAAGAGGAGGGAGAGAAACTGAAGGGGGCGCTGGGATCATGGGGGGGGGGTCGGAGATGGGTGCGCCATCGCCTACGCCGCGGGTGCTTCGTCCACTGGGAGGGGCGTCGGGGGTAGGGCGAGTCGTTTTTTTCTTTTTCCATACCTGATCGGGTTTTTTTAGGTGGGAGGGGGGGGTTGACTTCTGAAGGGAGAAAAGATAACGAGGGGGGTTTAATTGAAAATATTTTTTATTTATTTATTCCATAAAGCAACTTTTTACCTCGAACACAAAATTGAACCCACCGACTGTCAATCTTAGCTAATTACCCCCATTCTGAACACAATGGGATACGTTCAGTAAGCCAATTCGGCTGTTACGATCAGTTTCCATCAAAATCAAAATATAAATTTATATATTGATTTTGAACGCATATTTCAATTTACTGGGACCACATACCAACTCTAAAAATTCCAAAAAAATCATTTCTAGCTTCGTATTGACGATACGGTCCTAACAAAACTAATTTCGTCAAATTCTGAGACCGTTTGAAAAATGGCCATTTTCCAGTCGATTAAAATCATCTGAAACTGGTCAAACGCATTTTCCTTTGCCACACTCACATATTGATTAAAAAATTATGAATTTTGGAATCTAACTATAATTTGACACCCCGGATCCAACAAAAGCGGTTTCGTCGAAAACGAAGGTCGTTTGCAAAATTTCCATTTTTAAGGACAAAAATTCCATAGCGACTATTCTGAAATTTCAACTGGGCATAACTTTTTATTCCTGGTTGATTCGTTGAAAGATATTTTCAAATAGATTCTAATAATTTTGGTTTCGCTAAAATCCGGTTTATTTTGAATCCTGTACAGTCATTTGAACTTTGAAATCGAAATTTCAAACTACCGCACCATTTTCAATTCCTTTTATAATTATAAATAATTATTTATATTCTAACTACGATCTATATAAATATATACGTTCTATTTCTATTAAAAATAAATTCCTCTTCATTATTATTTAAAATAATTCATTTTAAATATTCAAAATTCACAAAAATTGCTAAAATAAAATTTTAGATTGGCTCGGATTTCCGGGTTATTACAATCTCCCCCACTTAAAACTTTTCGTCCCCGAAAAGGAACGAAGCTGAAAGTTGTTTAACTAATCAACTCAACTTTCATTATTTTCTTTACGGCTTAAGTCTTTCAACTTTTCAGTTTCTAAGAACTTTTCAAATTCTTCAAAAATTTGGCTAACACCCTAAATTTTCGAAAAATTTCGCCATAATCTCCCCTGCACCGGGAGCTTCGGGATATTTCGAATAGCCTCCCATGGCCCTAACCAATCCAAAAGAAAACGAAAAAGCCAATCGGCTCATAAAATCATCCAAACCCAAAGAAATACAATAAACATATACCTATTTGTTGGGCAAACAATTTTATTCTTCTGCTCTAGCCTCCTTGCTGTGACCTGTTCACACATATATATGTACATGTATGCATATCCAAACAATTTTCAATACAGTTCAATATTTGATCAATTTGGTTATATGGTTCAAATTCTAATTAATCAAAGCAATAATCAAACAACACAATCAGCAATCAATTAGTGAATTAACGTTTCAAATTCATAATTTTGATACATATACAGAAAATCATGTTTTTGATGCCAAATCACAACAATAAGCCCTATCTAGTTTTGGTTCTCACACCAGTCAATTGGAAATATATAAATATCACACCTTCGAAACTCGAATACCAATTCTGATGATGTTCGAACTATATCGTTCATCAGAACCATCTCCGGGCGATTAGAGTGTGATTCTATATCTATCTAGTATATTAAAACTTCGTACACATTTGGATCAGACGTATATACAAAATCTTTATATATCTGATTGTCCAAATTCAATACAAATAAATATTCAAATACGTTGAATAAGGTTTAAACTTTCAAACAAAAATTGTTTTCATTTTTATTTTTCAAAACAACACTCTTCACACTCGTTCTAGGATACTACCGATCCCATCTCTAGCGAGTCATTCTCATTGGATATTACTAATCCAATCTCTGATGACTTCTTTCATTCGGTTCTAACATGTCTTGTTCTCCGAGCTCTGTAGACCAAAGCTCTGATATCAAATGAAACGATAAGGAATTTCGCTTAATCCGAATCGATCGCTAAACCGACCAAGACCGTTCGAAACCCCTAATTGTTTTGAGAAGACAAATTAGAATGCTAACAGAAGAACATTTCATTGTTTATTACAATAATTCCATCAGAATACAAGAATATTACAGAGTATAAATGAATAAAATACATTTAATAAATACCAGAGATTACAATACATTTCATAGCAGCGAAAAATAATATAATACACAACTGGAAGTAATACACAGATACAAAGCTTTACGAATATCGCCTCAGCTGTAAATCAGGATCCTGTGAATATAAATCTGCAAAACCAAAACTACTAGCTGCCCGTGTCAAAATAAGGGCATCCAGAGTTTAGGTTCAAACAATAAACTCCAGGTCAGTCATGTGACTGGTGTGAGAACTAAAACGATTATTTAAAACTTTACTTTAAATCGGATATATCACGGGACCATGCCGTATAACGCGGAACGGGTTTCCTCCCAAGAATATCAGTGCATATAACAGAAAAACGCAATGCTTTTTGGAAAAATGAAGCTATTATAAGACCCAGGTCCCATCACACAATGCAACACAAGCCGGAGGATAGGGTTTTCCCTTATAATAGCCAAACATGCTTGGTACGTTTAAAACAAATCATTTGATACTATTATAAGTGCACAGTGTATAAAACAACTTCAAATATAAATGTATCAATCCTAGACGGCATGTGTACCATATATCATGTCGCCAATACTAGGCTCTACAATCAAAACTGCAATTATCATGTATTTGGAAGTTGGATTTCCATCTGTGAACCGAGGTAAGGGATCGTCCTCACCGCTTCGAGACGCACTATCCCGTGTCTCAGGAACAGCCGCAAATGCCCATTGGATCGTCAGGGCCGATCCACCGATGTGGATTATAATGCCTGAACACTACGTTTCCCTGCCCTTTGGGGCGTCAATGAGCCAAATGACTCCATCGGCTCCACAAAGTCACAGATATATCCGAGGCGCCTCGCAACAACAACAACCACACTGGTGAAGATAATATAAATGTCAGGGCTAGTAGGTCACTGACACCACCCTAGCTAGAAAGAAATGCATGCCCTCCCTGATGTCCTCTCCCGTTTCTGGTTCACAACCGGGGTGTGAGGCTCACGAATTAACACTACACAAAGCTATGCCACATAGGCGGTGCTTTGATCACCAACACAAGACTTTGCTTTTCAACAAAAGCCTTGATCATTTGCCACTTAGGCATGCTACACAGGAAATTCACTCCATGCGGCTTATTTCCATCGATATACAACCCCTGAGCTCGTACGTCTCAGAGAAGGGTGTTAAGCAAGAGAATAAATTCTCCGCCACCAAACAGATGTATATTTAATAGAGATCAATCAACACAGAATAAAATCCAATGTCAGACACACAGTCAATTTACAAGTTCATTCTAGGTCTGAACGAAACTAGAGGCACCTTGTACCTCGCATATCCATCGATCTCCAAGTACGTCTGGATGATCACCAACGGATTCCCTCCTCTTGGGTGTACAGCCCAATAAAGATCATCAGTAATTATCCAAACGATGTGAAGACCTCAGGTCTTCCACCACCGTCTTCATCCTTGACACATCGTCGAATCAGTTATTCAGAATGGGATAAACCCGGTCTTTCTGAATAACTCGCGTATATAATAAACAAGTGTTACACAAACACAACATATGCCTCATTCCAATTAAGAATATTCTTTTATTCAAATATTCTTATACTTTGGGAAAGGTTCCCATTAATTTTATCAAAGATAAATTCCTTAAATTTATTCCTTAATCTTCCTAATTCAAATCAAATTATGGTTTATCCAAACTAGTCGGGGTTAACGAACCTTGCCGAAGTAATCATTTGTTTTAATTTCCCAATCCCAACCTATTCATCCCATGAAGTAAAACTGGTAATACTTCATATATAACACCACGGTGTTACTGGTAAATTCAATTACCATTTCACATTCAAATCTAATTAAAGATTCAACTATCGCATGGTGCAAAACTAGTGATACTCCATTCTCGATCATTTCAATCTAATTAAAGATTCATTAAAACTCCACTTGGTTTTAATCTTCCTAAAAATCAATATTAATGATTGTTTAACTTGGGAAACCATATCCTATCTTTAACTAGATTAAAGAACCAATGTCATTTAAAACACGGTTCACGACAAACCCAAAATCACATTCCATTCCATCGGCCTTTAACCGTAAATTAGCAAGTGAACAATTCCTAAAGTAATAACCCCGAAGGCTGAAACCAACTTCAGATCAATACCCAGGAAACCATTCAACTTAACTAATCTTCAGTTAGTTTCTGATTATCTTAACTCCGTTGGGTCTAAGAACGGTGTTAATGAAGACACCACTCACGACATACCCAAATCCCATTTGATATTAAATACAAGACTCTGAATAGAAAATATATCGGGTTATATTCAATATAAAATTCTACGACCAACAGATATCGTATTGGAAATAACGATATATATATATATATATATATATATCTTTCAAATTTCCATAACATTATCTATATAATCTCGAAATCCAACATCAAAATATTCCAAAGACAATTTCGATTCAAATCAACTCTAGTTCAATTATAGGAAATTTCTGGTTACTTTTAAAACCATTTCAAATCCAATTTATTTATTTCAAAAATAAATGGATTATAATTCTAGTTCGAAACTAGTTCACTTCGATAAAAATCTATTTTTATCTTTTCAAATACAGAATTTTTCATCCCAATTCTTTCCAAATCATTTCTTATGATTTTACACAAATTATTGCTATTTTTAATAATTTTATCAAGGCCCGTACAGTCGATTTCCATCAACGGCCATCGAACTGCACTTACAGCGACCTTTTCCAAATTTGATTTGGACATAATTCCAAATCCAACCGTTAGATTTCAAATCTCTAATATTCGTTAGAAAGCTATTTTCGATACAAACTCAATGGTTCCATTTTTAGGGGAATCCGCCAGTCGGATCTCCCGTAATGTCCATTAAAAGTCAATGGTCGAAATTCACGAACTGCCGCTGCGCGGCGCGTTCTATTCAGACCATTATATATAATATATATTAT
This sequence comes from Allium sativum, assembly GCA_030737875.1. Lineage (NCBI taxonomy): Eukaryota > Viridiplantae > Streptophyta > Magnoliopsida > Asparagales > Amaryllidaceae > Allium > Allium sativum. Next base: position 467,283,669 of record CM060913.1, on the reverse strand, counting down.
ATATATTTCATCGATTTCCTTTCAAAACGTATTTCATAAATCGTTTTAAATTCGTTTTCATAATGATTTCAACTTCATATTCAATTTCTAATCAAAATTGAATATTCAATATCATTAATCTCTAAATGATAATATTTCAAAACGTTATATTTTGAAATCACGTCCTTTTCTATATTCATATTAAAAATGAATAAAATCGATATAAATATCGTTCGCGTTAAAATGGCGCATATCTAATCAACATGGCTTTATATATTTCAATAATTTCGTTATTCTATTCACAAATGAATATTTATTCTATTCAACACATGAATCTATATTTCTTTCAACACATGAATATTCTCAACACATGAGTATCGTCAACACATGACTATTTATTCTATTTAATATATTTTATAGAAAATTTATTTCTATCGTTTAATTATTAATCAGGCTCCAACTGTAAATTAGTAAGAGAACGATCCCCTAAGTATTAACCCCGAAGGCCTAAACCAACATCAGAACAATACCCAGGAAACCACTCATCTTAACTAGTTTCTAGCTAGTTTCTAATTTTATATATGATAAAAATGTGAATTTTATTGTTAAAATATTTCATTCAACACATGGTAATTTTCAACACATGAATATTCTCAACACATGAGTATTATCAACACATGACTATTTATTCTATTCAACACATGAATCTTTATTTTATAATATTCTTTATTTTCCCAATTGGAATGAGGCCCAATCAATTCCCATATAATGTTAATTATATGGATTCCATGCAACACATGTATATAATAGCAATGATAAATAATCAACCATCATCCAAAGTGCACCACACAACTGCATAAGCATTAAATATAGATAAATAACGCTTACATAGTCTGTCAACCCATCGGTCGACATACTACTAAACAATTGGGATTAGTGTACGTCAATATCATCCTAACACCCGTGTGGGGTTTCAATCAAACAAACACATATTTTATTTGTGCAGCTGGACGATGTGTAAAATTTATCGTCCCACTCTATGTCAGTCAAATAGGTGTACATAAACAAATCGTTCTAATTTGTAAATGAATATCTATTTTATTCACATCAACGTTAAAAATTGTATTTTTAACTATAAAATATTTTATTCCATTCCACATCACACAATCAACTTTCACAACACATCAAACAAACAAGTCATCCATGGTCTGTGGACGACGAGTGTTAGGTGCTACTAAGCACCATCTGCATCCTAGTATATATTTCAAGCTAGAAAACAAATTAAAAGTGAGGAGTTCTCAACGCTTAGCTAAACCAAACACCGCGACTCTTCATATGTAGAAAATCTTCGCCATTCAACTTTAGAACTTCTGAACCGTTTGGATAACGAGGGGGTTTAATTTGAACGCACATTATCAGTTTGTTTTCAAGTGGGGGGGGGGGGTTTAACTTCTAAAGGGAGAAAATATAACGAGGGGGGTTTAATTGAAAATATTTATTTTATTTATTTATTCCATAAAGCAACTTTTTATTTCGAACACATAATCGAACCCACCGACTATCACATCTAGCTAATTACCCCCATTCTGAACACAATGGGATACGTCTGGTAAGCCAATTTGGCTGTTACAATCTGTTTCCGTCAAAATCAAAATATAAATCTATATATTGATTTTGAACGCACATTTCAATTTACTAGGGCCACATACTACCTCTAAAATTTCCAGAAAAATCATTTCTAGCTTCGTATTGACGATACAGTCCTAACAAAACTAATTTCGTCAAATTCTGAGACCGTTTGAAAAATGGCCATTTTCCAGTCGATTAAAATCAACTGAAATTGGTCAAACGCATTTCCCTTTGCCACCACACATATTGATTCAGAAAATTATGAATTTTGCTATCTAACTATAATTTGATACCCTGGATCCAATAAAAGTGGTTTTGTCGAAAACGAAGGTCATTTGCAAAATTTCCATTTTTAAGGGCCAAAATTCCGTAGCGACTATTCTGAAATTTCAACTGGGCATAACTTTTTATTCCCGATATGAAATTTCAATTTTTCGGATTCGTTGGAAAGATATTTTCAAATAGATTCTAATAATTTTAGTTTCTCTAAAATCCGGTTTATTTTGAATCCTGTACAGTCGTTTGAACTTTGAATTTGAAATTTCAAACTACCGCACCATTTACAATTCCTTTATAATTATAAATAATTATTTATATTCTAACTACGATTTATATAAATATATACGTTCTATTTCTATTCAAAATAAATTCCTCTTCATTATTATTTAAAATAATTCATTTTTAATATTCAAAATTCACTAAAATTGCCAAAAATAAAATTTTTAAATTGGCTCGGATTTCCGGGTTATTACAATCTCCCCTACTTAAAACTTTTCGTCCCCGAAAAGGAACGAAACTGAAAGTTGTTTAACTAATCAACTCAACTTTCATTATTTTCTTTACGGCTTAAGTCTTTCAACTTTTCAGTTTATAAGAACCTTTCAAATTCTTCAAAAAGTTGGCTAACACCCTAAATTTTCGAAAAATTTCGCCATAACGTCCCCTGCACCGGGAGCTTCAGGATATTTCAAATAGCCTCCCATGGCCCTCACCAATCCAAAAGAAAAAGGAAAAGCCAAGCGGCTAGCCAAGCGGCTAGCCAATCGGCTCATAAAATCATCCAGACCTAAAGAAATACGATAAACATGTACCTATTTGTCGGGCAAACAATTTTATTCTTCCGCTCTAGCCTCCTTGCTATGACCTGTTCACACATATATATGTACATGTATGCATATCCAAACAATTTTCAATACAGTTCAATATTTGATCAATTTGGTTATATGGTTCAAATTCTAATTAATCAAAGCAATAATCAAACAACACAATCAACAATCAATTAGTGAATTAACATTTCAAATTCATAATTTTGATACATATACAGAAAATCGTGTTTTTGATGCCAAATCACAACAATAAGCCCTATCTAATTTTGGTTCTCACACCAGTCAATTGGAAATATATAAATATCACACCTTCGAAACTCGAATACCAATTCTAATGATATTCGAACTATATCGATCATCAGAACCATCTCCGGACAACTAGAGTGTGATTCTATATCTATCCAGTATATTAAAACTTCGCACACACGTGGATCAGACGTATATACAAAATCTTTATATACCTGATTATCCAAATTCAATACAAATAAATATTCAAATAAGTTGAATAAGGTTTAAACTTTTAAACAAAAATTGTTTTCATTTTTATTTGACAAAACAACACTCATCACACTCGTTCTAAGATACTACCGATCCCATCTCTAGCGAGTCATTCTCATTGGATATTACTAATCCAATCTCTGATGACTTCTTTCATTCAGTTCTAACGTGTCTTGTTCTCCGAGCTCTGTAAACCAAAGCTCTGATATCAAATGAAACGATAAGGAATTTCGCTCAATCCGAACCAATCGCTAAACCGACCAAGACCGTTCGAAACCCCTAATTGTTTTGAGAACACGACAAATCAGAACGCATAGAGAAGAACATTTCATTTTTTATTACAGCAATTCCATCTGATTACAAGAATATTACACAGTATAAATGAATAAAATACATTTAATAAATATCAGAGATTACAATACATTTCATAGCAGCGGAAAATAATACAATACACAACTGGAAGCAATACACGGATACAGAGCTTTCCGAATATCGCCTCAGCTGTAAATCAGGATCCTGTGAATATAAATCTGCAAAACCAAAACTACTAGCTGCCCATGTCAAAATAAGGGCACCCAGAGTTTAGGTTCAAACAATAAACTCCAGGTCAGTCATGTGACTGGTGTGAGAACTAAAACGGTTATTTAAAACTTTACTTTAAATCAGATATATCACGGGACCATGCCGTATAACACGGAACGGGTTTCCTCCAGAGAATATCAGTGCATATAACAAAACAGCGCAATGCTTTTTCGAAAAATGAAGGTATTATAAGACCCAGGTCCCATCACACAATGCAACACAAGCCGGAGGATAGGGTTTTCCCTTATAATAGACAAACATGCTTGGTGTGTTTAAAACAAATCATTTGATACTATTATAAGTGCATAGTGTATAAAACAACTTCAAATATAAATGTATCATTCCTAGACGGCATGTGTACCATATATCATGTCGCCAATACTAGGCTCTACAATCAAAACCGCAATTGTCACGTATTTGGAAGTTGGATTTCCATATGTGAACCGAGGCAAAGGATCGTCCTCACAGCTTCGAGACGCTCTAGCCCGTGTCTCAGGAACAGCCACAACTGCTCCTTGGATCGTCAGGGTCGGTCCACCGATGTGGATTATAATGCCTGAACACTGCGTTTCCCCGCCATTTGGAGCGTCAATGAGCCAAATGACTCCATCGACTCCACAAAGTCACCGATATATCCGAGGCGCCTCGCAACAGCAACAACCACACTGGTGAAGAAAATATAAATGTCAGGGCTGGTAGGTCACTAACACCACCCTAGCTAGAAAGAAACGAATGCCCTCCCTGATGTCCTCTCCCGTTTCTGGTTCACAACCGGGGTGTGAGGCTCACGAATTAACTCTACACAAAGCTATGCCACACAGGCGGTGCTTTGATCATCAACACAAGACTTTGCTTTTCAACAAAATCCTTGATCATTTTCCACTTAGGCATGCCACACAGGCAATTCACTCCATGCGGCTTATGTCCATCGATATACAACCCCTGAGCTCGTACGTCTCATAGAAGGGTGTTAAGCAAGAGAATAAATTCTCCGCCACCAAACAGATGTATATTTAATAGAGATCAATCAACATAGAATAAAATCCAATGTCAGACACACAGTCCATTTACAAGTTCGTTCTAGGTCTGAACGAAACCAGAGGCACCTTGTACCTCGCATATCCATCGATCTCCAAGTAAGTCTGGACGATCACCAACGGATTCCCTTCTCTTGGGTGTACAGCCCAATCAAGATCATCAGTAATTATCCTAACTATGTGAAGACCTCCGGTCTTCCACCACTGTCTTCATCCTCGGCACATCGTCGAATCAGTTATTAAAAATGGGATAAACCCGGTCTTTCTGAATAACTTGCGTATATAATAAATATGTGTTACACAAACACAACATATGCCTCAATCCAATTCAGAATATTCTTTTATTCAAATATTCTTATACTTTGGGAAAGGTTCCCATTAATTTTATCAAAGATAAATTCCTTAAAATTATTCCTTAATCTTCCTTTGAATATCAATTTAAATCAAATTATGGTTTATCCAAACTAGTCGGGATTAACTAACCTTACCGAAGTAATCATTTGTTTTAATTTCCCAATCCCAACCTATTCAACCCATAAAGTAAAACTGGTAGTACTTCATATCTAACAACACGGTGTTATCGGTAAATTCAATTACCATTTCACATTCAAATCTAATTAAAGATTCAACTATCGCATGGAGCAAAACTGGTGATACTCCATTCTTGATCATTTCAATCTAATTAAAGAATCATTAAAACTCCACTTGGTTTTAATCTTCCTAAAAATCTATATTAATGATTGTTTAACTTGGAAAACCATATCCTGTCTTTAACTGGGTTAAAGAACCAATGTCATTTAAAACACGGTTCACGATAAACCCAATATCACATTCCATTCCATCAGCCTTTAACCGTAAATTAGCAAGTGAACAATTCCCAAAGTAATAACCCCGAAGGCCGAAACCAATATCAGATCAATGCCCAGGAAACCAATCAACTTAACAAATCTTCAGTTAGTTTCTGATTTTCTTAACTCCATTGGGTCTAAGAACGGTGTTAATGAATACACCATTCACGAAAAACCCAAATCCCATTTGATATTAAATACAAGGCTCTAAATAGAAAATATGTCGGCTTATATTCAATATCAAATTCTACGACCAACAGATATCGTATTGGAAATAACGATATATATATATATATATCTTTCAAATTTCCATAACAATATCTGTATAATCTCGAAATCCAACATTGAAATATTCCAAAGACAATTTCGATTCAAATCAACTCCAATTCAATTAGTGGAAATTTTTGGTTACTTTTAAAACCATTTCAAATCCAATTTATTTATTTCGAAAATAAATGGATTATATTTCGAGTTCGAAACTAGTTCTCTTCGGTAAAAATCTATTTTTTATCTTTTCAAATATGGAATTTTTCAACCAAATTCTTTCCAAATCATTTCTTATGATTTTACACAAATTATTGCTATTTTTAATAATGTTATCAAGGCCCGTACAGTCGATTTCCATCAACGGCCATCGAACTGCACTTAAAACGACATTTTCCAAATTTGATTTGGACATAATTCCAAATCCAACCGTTAGATTTCAAATCTATAATATTCGTTAGAAAGTTGTTTTCGATACGAACTCAACGGTTCCGGTTTTTGGGGAATCCGACGGTCGGATCTCTCGTAATGTCTATCCGAAGTCAATGGTCGAAATTTGCGAACTACCGCTGCGCGGCGCGCTCTATTCAGGCCATTAAATATAATATATATAATATATTATATATATTTCTTCGATTTCCTTTCAAAATTTATTTTTTAAGTCATTTTAAATTCGTTTTCAAAACGATTTCAACTTCATATTCAATTTCTAATCAAAATTGAATATTTCATATCATTAATCTCTAAATGATAATATTTTCAAAACGTTATATTTTGAAATCACTTTATTTTCTATATTCATTATAAAAATGAATAAAATCAATATAAATATCGTTTGCGTCAAAATGGCTTATATCTAATCAACACGGCTTTATATATTTCAATAACCTCGTTATTCTATTCACAAATGAATATTTATTCTATTCAACACATGAATCTATATTTCTTACAACACATGAATATTCTCAACACATGAGTATCGTCAAAACATGACTATTATTCTATTTAATATATTTTATAAAATTTTATTTTTATGGTTTAATTCTTAATCAGGCTCCAACCGTAAATTAGTAAAAGTACGATCCCCTTAGTATTAATCCCGAAGGTCGAAACCAACATCAGATCAATACCCAGGAAACCACTCATCTTAACTAGTTTCCAGCTATTTTCTAATTTTATATATGATAAAAGTGTGAATTTTATTGTTAAAATATTTCGTTCAACACATGATATGTTTAAAAACATGAATATTCTCAACACATGAGTATCGTCAACAAATGACTATTTATTCTATTCAACACATGAATCTTTATTTTATAATATTATTTATTTTCCCAATTGGAATGAGGCCCAATCAATTACCATATAATGTTAATTATATGGATTCCATACAACACATGTATATAATAGCAATGATAAATAATCAACCATCATGCAAATTGCACCATACAACTTCATAAGCATTAAATATAGATAAGTAACGCTTACACAGTCTGTCAACCCATCGGTCGATATACTACTAAACAATTGGGATTAGTGTATGTCAATATCATCCCAACACCCGTGTGGGGTTTCAATCAATCAAACACATATTTTATTTGTGCAGTTGGGCAATGTGTAAAATTTATCGTCCCACTCTATGTCAGTCAAATAGGTGTACAAAAACAAATTGTTCTAATTTGTAAATGAATATCTATTTTATCCACATCAACATTAAAAATTATATTTTTAACTATACAATATTTTATTCCATTCCACATCACACAATCAACTTTCACAACACATCAATCAAACAAACAAGTCATTCATGGTCTGTGGACGACGGGTGTCGGGTGCTACTAAGCACCGTCTGCATCCTAGTATATATTTCAAACTAGAAAACAAATTAATAGTGAGGAGTTCTCACCGCTTAGCTAAACCAAACACCGTGACTCTTCATATGTAGAAAATCTTCGCCGTTCTACTTCTGAACTTCTGAACCATTTGGATTTGTTTGAAATCCCAATGTAGTCCTTACCACGCTGTTCATAATAAAAATTACATTTTTATTATTGTTCTATCCGCATAAAAATTACATTTTTATTTGGCTAATATATAAATAAAAATCATATTTTTATTTCTACTTCATATATATAAAAATCAAATTTTTATCACGATCTTTACTTTGTAAAAATCATATTTTTACTTTGCTAACCCAATAATAAAAACCATATCTTTCTATACCGCTCTTCATATGATAAAAATGATATTTTTATTATGTTGCCTACATAAGAATTATATTTTATCTTCTTAAAAATAATCCCATAATATGGCTACTTCATTCATGATATTCATACGATAAAAAACTATTTTTACCTACCAAAAGTTATATTTTTATAATAACGCTACATATATAAAAATCACATTTTTATGTCGCTACCATATAGATAAAAATCAAATCTTTCTATCGCTAATGAATATATAAAGAGCACATTTTTACTTTGCCACTCATATATAAAAATCGTATTTTTATTCTAAAAACAATCCTATAAAGATCGCATCTTTATCTAAATGAAGACATCATAAAAATCGTGTTTTTCTTTGACTAAAAATTTAATCTTTCCTTATTTAAAAATCATATTTTTAATTGATGAAAAATCTAATGTTCATATTATGAAAAATCATATCTTTGATAAACTAAAAATTGTATATTTTATAATTTGAAAATCATATATTTTATAGACTAATAATAATATATTTTATAAACTAATTTCATTAAATAAACAAAGACAAATAAAAAAAGAAGACTTACAGGGGCTTTTGGGGGTAAGGAAAGGTGTCTCGTGGTGGTCGGCAGGTCAGAGGTCGAGCATCGATGGCCCGGTGGTGGCGATCTCACGGTGGGGCGTTGTTCTTTGGGGGTGCGGTTTTTTAGGGTTTGTAGAAGAAAGAGGAGGGAGTGAAACTGAAGGGGGCATTGGGATCATCGGGGGGGGGGGTCGGAGATGGGTGCGCCATCGCCTAGGGAGGCGCAGCGGCGGGAGCATCGTCCACTGGGAGGGGCGACGGGGGTTGGGCGGGTCGTTTTTTTCTTTTTCCAGACATGATCGGGTTTTTCTCAAGTGAGGGGGGTGACTTCTGAAGGGAGAAAAGATAACGAGAGGGGTTTAATTGAAAATATTTATTTTATTTTATTTATTCCATAAAGCAACTTTTTATTTCGAACACAAAATCGAACCCACCGACTGTCATCCCTAGTTAGTTACCCCCATTCTGAACACAATGGAATATGTCCGATAAGTAAATTCGGCTGTTACGATCGGTTTCCGTCAAAATCAAAATATAAATCTATATATTGATTTTGAACGCACATTTCAATTTGCTGGGGCCACATACTAACTCTAAAAATTCCAGATAAATCATATCTAGCTTCGTATTGACGATACGGTCCTAATAAAACTAATTTCGTCAAATTCTGAGATCATTTTAAAAATGGCCATTTTCCAATCGATCAAAATCAACTAAAACTGGTCAAACGCGTTTTCCTTTGCCACACTCACATATTGATTCAGAAAATTATGAATTTTGGAATCTAACTATAATTTGACACCCCGGATCCAACAAAAGTGGTTTCGTCGAAAACGAAGGTCGTTTGCAAAATTTCTATTTTTAAGGGCCAAAATTCCATAGCGACTTTTCTGAAATTTCAACTGGGCGTAACTTTTTATTCCCGCTATGAAATTTCAATTTTTTGGATTCATTGGAAAGATATTTTCAAATAGATTCTAATATTTTTGGTTTTGCTAAAATCCGGTTTATTTTGAATCTTGTACAGTCATTTGAACTTTGAAATCGAAATTTCAAACTACCGCGCCATTTTCAATTCCTTTTATAATTATAAATAATTATTTATATTCTAACTACGATCTATATAAATATATACATTCTATTTCTATTCAGAATAAATTCCCTGTCGTTATTATTTAAAATAATTCATTATAAATATTCAAAATTCACTAAAATTGTCAAAATAAAAATTTTAAATTGGCTCGGATTTCCTGGTTATTACAATCTTTCCATCATTCATCGTCAACCGAACTAAACCTATGACTTTAACATGCAAATCTCGACCATCAGCATAATCCACTTTACTAGTTTGTTCTTTAAAACCAATAAATGCTTCCTTTTGATGGCATACATTGAAATAAGCTCTTGAATTAAGTATCCAATCTTTGCTTTCGCCTTCATTAACACAAAAAACGTTGCCCTTAAGGTCCTCACCAAGATTGACCTCATTATCATTATTATTTTGTTCATCAGACTCTTCTCCTCATGCCTTCATCTTCTCCTTATCCCTTTTAAGCTTATGACAAAATCTCAGTTGATAACCAGGTTTGTCACAGTAAATGCAAATGTATTCCTTTTCCATGTTTGGCCTATTCAATTGTCTTTCCATATTTCGATGATTAACCCTCCTTGCAATAAAAGCCTTTTCAATTGGAGTTTCAATTTCCGTTGCCTCCTTATCTTTTCCTTTCATAAGGCTCTTCCTTCACATCTCTTCATTAAGAAAGCTACTAACCACTCACCCTAGTGAAACAACGGCATCTGAATTTGAGTTATTCAATGCAACTACAAGTGTTTCCCAACTCCTTAGTAATGAACTCATCACCATTAAAGCTTGTGTTTCGTCATGCACCTTGAAATTCATAGCAGCTAATTGATTCACAATTTCCTGAAAATAATAAAGATGCTCTCCAATTGATCCACCTTCCTTAAGCTTTAGATTAACCAATCTTCTCATAAGAAGAGCCTTGTTTGTTGTGGAGTTCTTTGCATAAACTCCTTCCAATTTCTTCCATATTGCATAAGCAAATGTTTCGTTAGCAACAATATAAAACACAGTATTGTCCAAAAAAACATCGAATACACGCAACAACCTTCTTATCCAAAGTGTTCCAATTTTCTTTAGATAAATTGCTAGGTTTTCCCCCATTATTATCTAACGGTTGATAAAGATCATTAAGATAAATGAAATCTTCCGTCTTTGCCTTCCATAACCCCAACTTCTTCCTTTAAGCTTTTACGCAATTATTTTATCCATATTCAAACCATCTTCAAAAATTTGTGTAGAAGGCTCTAATACCAATTGTTAGAGTTTTCATAGGATCATTACACAATCAGATTTTAGAAGAGGGAAGAGATAACAATAACAAATGAATTCCTCCAAACAAACCTTAATTAATCCACCAATTGATTAAAAAGAAAGATCTAAAATTGGGAAGATATCTCAATCCATAAAAAAAATTCTCCCTTCCTAATACAAATAAATCTATCTCTAAAGAGATGTTTATATTAGGCAAGCAGATGGATTAGGTCAATACCCAATTGGGCCCTAAAATATCTCAAAATAAATCTTTCCATAAAACTCGGTCAAAATAAGACCACATTAGCTCAGACGCCTGACCTGGACAGTCAGACGTCTGACTAAACTCTCCAGGAACAATTTCCTGACAACTCGGACGTCTGTCTTGATGCCTCAGACGTCTAACAAAGTGATATGTCCATTTTCTGCCTCTTTTAGCTACAGTTACCAAATTCCAAATCTCCGTCTTTAACATCCATGTGATAAATATCACAAATCACGACATGAATTTTAAAGGCTATTTTGAAAATTTTAGCCAAATAATGAAAGAGAAATGTTGTGTTGATTGAATTTGAGATTTTATTTGGTTTTGACCATTTTTGGAAATCGTTGGTGGAATGACTGATGGTGGAGCTTCATCAGAGGGAGACAAAGCTCTGATGACCGTTGGAGTGTCGATGGTGGTCATACATGACATGGGGAGTTTGAATTACAGTTTTAGGAGAAGTTGCGGTTCTCAGGACTTAAGGGAATTGTACGCATCTCTGGTGGCATTGAGTGTCGTAGGGAGGTTGGTAGTGATGATGTCTGAGTGTGGAATAGTAGACTGTTGCAGTAGTGATGACTGGAGATGGGTATGTGTGGAGCAATAATCATTTTTATAATGGCTGATCGTTTCGTTTGTTGCAGGAGAGTTTTGTCCAGAGGGTCTTTACCATTCGGTTTTGTTAGAGTGGGGGTAAGTGAGACCGATGTGATGGGCAAGACAAGTGGGACTGGTCAACAATGCTAGCAGGGTGGTCGAAGTTGTGAAGTGGCAGTGCATGTGCATTGTGTACATGATTAGTTTTTTATTAAAATAATGTAGGGGGGAGGGGATGAGTTCCTTAATGTAATCCTGGCAATCTGTGAGAGGCTATGTCTATTAACACACCAATATTTTATGTTCCACCTAGTAACTTAAAATAAATTCCCTCCATTTTTTACTCTTCTTACGTACCCTGTTTATACTCAGACTAACCCTGCCTTTTCATTAACAAATAATAGTTGTCATCCATCTTTTTCATGCTCAAACTCAACATGGATAATGCTTTTTCAACGTCCACCCCAGCTATATTGATTTCCCTACTATTCTTGCTCTATACTTTTATACAATCCCTGAAAAACTATGTGGTTTAAAGTGTTTCAACGCTCGGTTAAGGCGTGGTCTTTTCAATTTCAGTGCCCTATAATTGCATTGGTAAATATATTCTGCGTGCAGATCTGGAGTTGTCATATATTGAAAAATTATCAAAGGGTATAATTGGTATTGAAATTTTAAATGGCGTGTGAAGAGAAATTACTAGGATGGAAATATAAGGTTCCTTTATTAGAAGAAGAGTTGATTGTTTGCGGGCATGCGCAGTGCTAAGGCCTAAATGATTTTGAGTGTGATCATAAAAGCTTAATTATTTAACTAAAAGCAAGTTAAACTTTGAAATTGAGTAACTCACGCATTTTTAGTCCACTTAACTAACGAATTTCAGTATTACTTTGTATCATCAAGTAAATCGCGTACGTTAAGCTAATTGTCAGATGTGTTAGAATGGAAATTTTTAGACATTGAAATTAATTACCTTGATTCATAATTTATAATAGACACCTGTTAAGGGAGTAAAATCCCATTCCATTATAATTAGTTGAACTAATTTCATCAGACATTAGTGTAGCAGAATAGAATACGGTTGTACTATTTTGTTAATAGAGCCACGTTTGGATTTGCTAGCGATTTACATTGATTGTACACTACCAATAGATAGTATAAGTTAAGGGAAAGACTATTTCGGCACAAAACAAAGACACAAAATTAGACATAAACAATCTCAACCATTAGATATGCTCTCGAATTCCACTCGCCACAAAAGAACAAATAAACCAATGGTTCACAATTTGTGTCTTTGATCTTGTGTTTAATTTTGTATCCTAATATCTATTGGAGAATGGAGTTTTGATGACAACAACCTTATATCAATATTAATTGATTATAAAATATATACTAACATATCTATCTAGAATATATTTATACACACACACACACACACACACACACACACACACATATATATATATATATATATATATGCCGGGTTTTTATAGAGTAATTAGTACTGAAGACTGTACCATTTAAGAGTTTTAAAGATTCAGAACTCAGAGAAGAAATAAGACTCATGAGTAATCAAGATTTCAAGATAAATATAGTAATAGAGTCTAGTTTATGTAAGACTCTGAATAGCACTCCAATTTCAATTTCAATTTCTGATTTTCAAATTTCAAATTCTATTTTCATATTCTACTTGAGTTTTTCTATTTTACTTTTGATTTTAAACTCAAGTTTTAAAGATTATAAGTTTATATATATTTATATAGTCATACACTTTTATTTCTTTATATTTATATAGTTTTAAACTTTATAATTTTGTAAATATGTTTATATAATTTATATTTATGATTTCATATGTTCTTCTACCTCATAATACTTATTTACATCACTATGTTTTAATTCAAGAATTTCCAGAATTATATATACATCAAAACACTTGGTAAATACTCAATTTTCAATTTTTAAACTACATATGTCGACATACATAGTCAGCTATGTCGACATATAACTGTCACATTTTCAATTTTGAAAGGAAGTGTCTTTTCACTATTTGCAACGTTACAGAAGCATTGCAACCTTTCAAATCTTATAAATAGGGGATGATTTCAAAAAAAATTCATCATTCTTCTTCTCCATCTTCATCACCTTTCATTACACCATTATTATATCATATTTTTTTGATTTCTACACTTATACTCGGCTGATTTCAAGTCTAATTATGTAAAACTTCTTCTCTTCTCACTCTTTAGTCATTACTCTCTGAATTGAAGTGTTATTGAATAGTTATAGGGATGTTGTAATCATTTGGGATAGTTTTGTAAATGGCGTATTCCTTGTAGCCATGAAATCAAGGAAGGAAACAGCAACAACCTTGTAGTTGGGGTAATCAAATGTAATACACTTGATCAAGGGTGCTTGGAATCGGTGGTAACCTTATGGCCATGAAATTAAGGGTGTTGTACTTGGATATTGATATAACAATAAAACACTGTGCAATCTAGCGTTGCGTGGGAGTGGACGCAGGAGTAATCTGAACCAGCATAAAATCCGATGTGCTCTTTCCTTTTCTGTTTTTTAATTATATTTATTTCTGTATTTGTTTTTGAATCTGTGTCTGTAATTATTTCTATGGTGTGTGATTCAATTAGTAGATCATATAAGTTTTAGATTTTCTTAAATTCCTTAAAAACACTATTCACCTCCCTCTAGTGTTTGTTTTGCCTTAACGATCCATTCCGCATTCCTAACAATTGGTATCAGAGCAATGTCTTTCAAAAATTTCATAATCTGATTTTTGAAAATTTTAAATGGCAAATTTTGAAATAATTGTTAACGCTAGTGTCAATTCATGCATTGTACTAATGTTGAAAGAGTCTACATATAATCGTGTTGAAAAGTCAAGTGATCTACTGAAATGTTGTTCAATACAGGAAAAGATGTGTTATATGGCTTTTGAAAATTCAAAAGTTGAAAAGAAGGGTGAAGTGGTTGATGGAAGTTCAAATTCCGAAATGGTGGTTGTTGAAAATTTAAATTCCGAAATGATGTGTTACATGGCTATTGAGAATTCAAATTCTTGCAAACAAATGGTGGGAATCAAAAAGGACAAATGTACACTGGATAGTGCCTATTCGACACATATGACGGGAAATACTAAATAATTTAGTCTATGAAGATGGTGGAATGCTGAGCTTCGGAGATAACTCTAAAGGATACATTATTGGAATCGGCAATGTCGGTAATTCTGAAACTCCTACTATTTCTGATGTTTTATTAGTTAGGAATCTAAAACACAACCTACTAAGTATAAGTCAACTTTTCTATAAGAGCTATAAAATAAATTTATAAAAAGATAAATGCTTTATAGAAGATAGCAATTCAAAAATTATCTTCGAAGGTGATAGAAAGAAAAATATTTATATATTAAGTATGAAAATCTCCAATGATAATCTATGTATTTTGGCCAACAAAAGCGACCCTTGGATCTGGCATAAAAGATTTGGTCATATAAATTTCAAACACATCTATAGGATTTCTAAATTAGATTCAATTAGGGGATTACCCAAAACGAAGTTTAAAGTTAATAATTTATGCGATGCTTATCAGTTTGAAAAATAAAAAAGAAGTTCATTTAGATCAAAAGAAGAAATTACCACCTCGAAACCATTAGAGTTATTCATATGGAATTATTTGGTTCATCTCAAACCCAATCGATAAATCAGAATAGATATGTTTATGTAATAGTCGACGGTTTTTCTAGATTTACTTGGACTTTGTTTCTTAAAAATAAAATTGATGCTTTTGATCAATTTAAAAAAATTTCTAAAAGAATTCAAAACTTATTATCACTAAAAATCAAAACAATACGTAGTGACAATGGCGGAGAATTTGAAAACGAAAATTTTGTAATAAAAAGGGAATAACCCATAATTTTTCAATCCCTTTAACTCTTCAACAAAAAGGAGTAGTTGAATGTAAAAAATAGGATGATACAAGAGTGTGCGAGAACTATGTTACCTGATAGTAATTTACCAAGAAATTTTTGGGTTGAGGCAGTTGCAACAACTTGTTATATTTTAAATAGAATCTGAATTAGACCCTTAACTCATAAAACACCATATGAACTTTTATATAATAAGAAACCAAAAGTATCATATTTTAAAATATTTGGAAGTAACTATTTTATACTTAACACTAACGAAAATTTAGATAAATTTGACTCGAAATCTGATAGATATTCAGAGAGAAATAAGGCATATAGGGTTTTTAATTCAAGAAAAAATACTATAGAAGAAACCTTAAATGTATCCTTCGGCGAAAATTATAAAAGCATAACGCAAAACAATGAAGATGAATGAGAAAGTGAAATTAGTGAGAAAAAAATCATGAAGACAGTCAACCAAATAAACGAATCAGATTAATAAGGGACCATCCTGTAGAAAATATCTTAGGAGATATTGAATCCCTCATTAGGACTTGTAACCAATTAAATAATATAAATAATTCTGCATTTATTTCAAATATTGAACCTACGAATCCAAACGAAGCATCTTCTGATGATTCATGGATCCTTGCCATGTAAGAAGAATTGAATCAGTTTACTAGGAATGATGTGTGGGAACTTGTTCCTAGACCAAAGGATAAGGCTATAATAGGAACTAAATGAGTTCATAAAAGTAAAATGAATGAACACAGTGAGGTCATAAGAAATAAGGCATGACTAGTAGCAGAAGCTTATAGTCAATAAGAAGGAATAGATTACGATGAAACTTTTGCCCCCGTACCAAGATTAGAAGCAATTAGGATATTACTAGCCTTTGCAAACCATAATAATTTCAAATTATATCAAATGGATGTTAAAAGTGCTTTCCTAAACGGTTTTGTTAAAAAAGATGTATATGTAGAGCAACCACCTCTTTTTGATGACAAAAAGTTAACAATTCACGTATATAAGTTAAAGAAAGCATTATATAGATTAAAACAGGCTCCTAGGGCTTGGTATGATAAATTAAGAAATTACTTATTACATTCCAATTTTGAAAAAGGAAAACTAGATACCACTTTTTTATTAAAAAAATAAGGATACACAAGTAGTACAAATATATGTTGAGGATATAATTTTCGGATCAACAAATGATAAGATGAGTAAAGAATTTTCAAACATTGTGACCTAAGAATTTGAGATAAGTCATATGGGAGGACTAGCATTCTTCTTAGGCTTACAAATTCGTCAATTAAAGAATGGAATATTTATTAATCAAGAAAAATACGCAAGAGATTTAATTAATAAATACCATTTAACAACAATAAATGGGGGACTAAAACCAATGGCGATAATATAGCATTAAGTAAAGATGATACGTTAAAAGACATTGATGAAAAATTATATAGAGGAATGATCGGGTCGCTATTATATATAACCTTTAGTAGACCAAATATAATGCATAGTGTATGCCTCTGTGCAAGATATCAATCGCAACCTAAGGAAACACATTTAAAAGTCGTAAAACGTATTCTAAGGTATGTAAGGCATACATCAGACATTGGATTATTTTATCCTAACAATGATTCATTCGACTTAGTTTCTTATTATGACGTTGATTATGCGGGATGTAAATTCAATCGTAAAAGTACTAGAGGAAGTCATTTCTTAGGGCATTCACTAGTCTCGTGGTTCAGTAAAAAGCAAAATATTGTATCTTTGTCAACAACTGAAGTAGAATATGTCTTTGTTGCTTTAGTTTGTTTACAAGTGATATATATGCAATAAACTCTAAATGATTTTGGATTAAATATAAATAAATCAACAATATATTGCGATATAAGAGTGCTATAAATATATCTAAAAATCTAATTCATCGTCCAAGAACTAAACACATATATATATATGACATCATTTCTAAGAGATAATGTAAGTAAAGAGAAATTTTCACTCGAATTTATAGAAACAGATAAATAAATAGCAGTTATATTAACAAAACCATTAAACGAAGCAATGTGAGTAAATTTAGAAGAGCATTAGGTATTTGTTCATTAAGTGAATTACTATTATTAAATATATTAATATATACAAGAATAACATTAAAAATCAGAAAAATAAAGTAAGAAACACAGGTACGTCGACATACATACTTATCTATTTCGACATATAACTTCCAGATTTCAAAAATTAATTCCCACCAAAAGTTAGTTACAATAACCATTTAAATTCTCCACTTTGAATTTTCTTTTTCATTCTCTTATTTCACTTCTGTAAAAACTCTAAACCAAAATAAATAATGGCCTTCACCAATTTTAACACCCAAATTAATCCCGAATCATCCGATGGGCCATCCGTAGGTCCTTTCCAATATTTTACCCTATCATATGTCATCAAACTAGAAGAGAAAATGGAATGTACTCTTCAAATGCTTGCTGAAATTCAAGTGCTCCAAATTCGGATGAGTCAAGAACAAAATAGACAAGGAAAGATGTTAAGGATCCTTCATAAATTCGTCATGGTAATTAAGCAAACTCAATCATCATCGAGGATGGTAATCAAGCAACGAAAGAAGAAGAGGAACCGGAAGAGGAGGAGGAAGAAATGATGGAAGAAGAGGAATAAAAGGAGATACAACAAGAAGTCACAAATGAAGATGATCAAGTCGTATGCGTAGGTGAAGTCGTGTTTGATCAAAATGGAAATGTGGTTGAACTAAATGAGGATTTTTGTTTCCATTACCAAAATTGTCCAACTCATAAGTCTCCTATCGTCAAAAATAGTTAGAATTTAGGTTTTCTTTTCATTTATTTTCGTTCCTTTGCGTTTATTAGATGTTCTACATGTTCGTGTAATTTGGTTTCGTGTATATCATGTATATTGAAAAAATGTTTAATATAATGCTTAATTTATCTCTCTTAAAGTACTCCATTAGTTTATTATACAGGTACTAATTAAGGGGGATTCATATACGTCACAAGTTATACACATAAACATCTTTGTATAGAATATATAGGAATTATTTAGATAGTTATAGGATTTAGGGGGAGCATTTTTAGAATTTATTTTTGATAATGCCAAAGGGGGAGAATTTATGAAATATAGAATCGTTTAAGTAGAATATATAGGATTCATATAGACATGGGGAGTATTAGAAGGATCAGCATCAACAGGTATGAACAGATATGAATATTTTAAAAACTAAGGTTGTCATCATCAAAAAGGGGGAGATTGTTGGAGAATGGAGTTTTGATGACAACAACCTTATTTCAAAATTAATTGATTATGATGTATATACTAACATCTCTATCTAGAATATATATATATATATGTGCACACGCACACACACACACACATACATATATGCAGGATTTGTATATAGGAATTAATACTGAAGACTGTACAGTTTATGATTTTTAAAGATTTAAGAGATTCAGAGTTCAGAGAAGATTCAAGACTCATGAGTAATCAATATTTCAAGAGTTAAATATAAATATAGTAATAGAGTCTAGTTTATGTAAGACTCTGAATAACACTCCAATTTTAAATTCAAATTCTGATTTTCAAATTTCAAATTCTATTTCAAAATTCTACTTAAGTGTTTATATTTTACTTTTGATTTTAAACTCAAGTTTTAAAGAATATAAGTTTATATACATTTATATACTTTTATATCATTATATTTATATAGTTTTAAACTTTATAATTTTATAAATATGTTTATATAACTTATGTTTATGATTTTATATGTTTTCTACTTCGAAATACTTATTTACATCACTATGTTTTAATTAAAGAATTTCCATAATTATACATATATATATATATATATATACAAAAACACTTGGAAAATATTCCAATTTTAATTTTTAAACTACGTAGGTTGACATACATAGTTAGCTATGTCGACATAAAACTGTCACATTTTCAATTTTGAAAGGAAGTGTCTTTTCACTATTTGTAATATCCTAGAAGCATTGCAACCTTTCAAATCTTATTAATAAGGGCTGATTTCTAAAAAAAATTCATCATTCTTCTTCTCCATCTTCATCTCCTTTCATTACACCATTATTATATCATATGTTTATGATTTCTACACTTATACTCTGCCGATTTCAAGTCTAATTATATAAAACTTCTTCTCTTCTCACTCCCTACTCATTACTCTATGAATCAAAGTGCTATTGAAGATTTATAGGGTTGTTGTAACCATTTGGGATAGTTTTGGAAACGGTGTGTTCCTTGTACCCATGAAATCAAGGAAGGAAATGGTGGTTACCTTGTTGCCGAGGAAATCAAGGGGAATATACTTGATCAAGGGTATTTGGAATCGGTGGTAACCTTATAGTCGTGAAATCAAGGGTGTTGTACTTGGATATTGATATAACAATAAAACTCTATGCAATCGAGTGTTGCGTGGGACTAGACGTAGGAGTAATCCGAACCAGTATAAATTTGGTGTTTTCTTTTCTTTTCTTCATTTTATTTCTGTTTATCTCTGTGTTTGTGTTTGAATTTGTGGTGTGTGATTCATATAGTAGATCATATAAGTTTTAGATTTTCTTAAATTCGTTAAAAACACTACTCACACCCTTTAGTGTTAGTTTTGCCTTAACGATCCATTCCGCATTGCCTTGCAATAGCCACTCCCATAAATTACTTATATACTTGTTAATTAATGTAAATACCCATGCTACAACTTAAATACCTATGGGATTGCTAAATCATTTACCTATATGTGACTAGTTATAATGTGTGATCGCTTTTACATATCTACTTGTTACATAATACCCTTGTTATAGCTTGGAAGATTAAACTAATTAAAATATGTTGTTTCATGAGATTTTTGATTCATAACAATAAAGGAATGGAGATCAATGAAGATCATATTAAAGAGCTAAGTTCATATACATACATACATACATATATATATATATATATATGAGTATTTAGTCATGTTAGATATTTGTTAAAATCTACCCTCATAATATAACACGAATGCACAAAACATAATATATATATATATATATGTGTGTGTGTGTGTGTGTGTGTGTGTAAATGGCTATAAATAGCCATGGATGGACATAATTCTTCTGAACCAGTTGACTAGTTCAGAACAGATTAGTCAAATGGTCAGAGAAATTCTGCCTAGTAATGGCTAGTTTTTGACATATTTTAAATATATACGATTTTCAGTATTTTTAACCAGTTGGCTAGTGATTTACAGAGCAGTTGACTGATTTGAAACAACAGCCGTTTTTATGAAAGGTTGCCATTCTTCACGAAGGGGTTTCTCTTCATTTTGGAAAAGAAATGGGTGCATCTCCTTGATTAAACTCTTCATGAAGGATCATTACATTTTAACTATTATATATACACTTCAAACTTAGTTTTCGAATCCCAAATTCTTCCTGAACCTAATCTATTCTCTAATCTACATTTATAGACTCTTGTATTCCAAAAAGCTCTCAAATATTCAAACTGCTTATTGAATCATTGAAATTATTTCATTTCCCTTGATTCAACAAGTAATATACTTCCTTCAATCTTCACATACACATTATATTCTTGAGGATAAGATTATAGGAAAGGTGTACTCAACCATTGGTTATTCAATGTTTCAAGAACACAAGCAGAAGTCAAACTCTTGTAATTTGTAAAAGTCATGTATTGGTTCTCAGGCAGGAAAATCCTTGTTGGGGATCAGATTGATCCTTGTTGGGGCTCAGATCGTTGTGAACCTGTTCCTTCAGGTGAAGAGAGGGTGGTGATAGTTGAATTCCAGAAGGTGTCTGCGACTGGGCGAAGGACGGGAAGTCCGAACCAGTATAAAATTCCTGGTGCCACTTTACTTACTATATTTACTTATTTGTGATATTTTTATATTGTTTACTTTTACTTTCTACTTTTGTATTAGACAAGTTAGTTTATTATAGTCAATTCTGCTATATTCCATATATAAAGAACCTAAACTAACCCACATGACTTTTCAATTGGTATCAAAGTATGGTGTTCTAGAGATAGCAACAACATCCAAGAACAAATGGCAATAAAAAAGTCTAGTTAAGGAATTAGAAAGTGGAAGAGCAAAAAAGAAGAATCAAGAGATCAAGAAAGCAAATGTCTCATGGCTAAAGTCAGATCACAGTCGGTATGTATAGATTCGTTACATAAAGATGATTTGTTAGGCCACGAAAAATTGTTAAAAGATTTTAGAAGTTTAGGTAAACTTAATGCAGTTATTTTAGCCAAGTTAAAAGACTATAAGAAAGAAAATTCCAAATTAAAAGAGGAAAACAATTTTTTAGTAAAACTAGCCAAATATTTTGAAGATACCTCAGAAGAGCTTGTTTTTCAAAAGGATTTCCATCAAAAATAAAATGAGAGATTAATAGATAAAAACAATGATCTTTTAAAG
Organism: Allium sativum; assembly: GCA_030737875.1. Classification (NCBI taxonomy): domain Eukaryota; kingdom Viridiplantae; phylum Streptophyta; class Magnoliopsida; order Asparagales; family Amaryllidaceae; genus Allium; species Allium sativum. The sequence goes on along the minus strand of CM060913.1, from coordinate 467,261,345 downwards.
GAAACCGATGGTTTACAAAGTAGAAATAAATCATTAGAAGATTCTTTAAATAATTCTTGTTCTTTAATTTTTCTCTTAAAAAGGTAAACGAAGCTTTAATTGAAAAGAATCTAGAATTATCTAAAGAATGTGAGTTTTTAAAGGTGAATAATAATATTTTGCAAAATGAAATTTCTGACTCAAAAGAAATTTTTAAAAAATTACAATATTTTTTAGATAATTCAGAATCTCAAATTTTTGATCTCAAAACTGAGAACGGTACTTAAAAGGGAAGAATTTTGAATCAAAAAAGGAAAATGATGATATAAAAAATAACCAAATTTCTTTTGAAAATGTCAGTCGCAACTTTGGAATCAAATTTGATAAATGTACAAGTAAGTTTGCGAAATTTAATAAAGGTCAAAATGATTTAAATATGATTTTATCTAGATCTCGACCTTTACATGACAAAAGTGGTTTAGGATATAATAAAACTAATCATAGAAATAGTACTAGATATGCTTTTATGTACAATAAAAATATCATCGCTAGTACTAATCCACATCCAAGACCCAATTATTATAGATTCTCGAGTACTTCTATGTCTAGAGATGTAACATCCCATATTTTTCTATAAATATTAATAGACGAATTAAAAGAATAATTAATTTTAAAAGTGAGAATTAAGTAAAACAGACTATACCACTGCGCTCGTCTCAAAATTCTAGTCAAGATGGACCCAAAGTTTGCATTAAACGGATAATTATGAGAAAGTTATGGACCTTAGAGGTTTGTGTACATATAAGGGAAATATATGTATATATATAAATTAATAAAATAAAAATAAACCTAAAATTCAAGAAAAAAAATCAAAATAGCGGGAGCGGGAAGGAAAAACGCCAAACCGACCTATTTTATGGGTCGACCAAAGACCTGCTAGGTCGACCCCAGGGTCAACTCAGGGGGTTTAGAATCAACCTCGTCGGCCTAGAATGGTCTGTGACGAAATTTTGTGTTTTAGGGCTTATGTGTCGCTCTGTGGTCGGCTAGGTGACATGTCTCTTTGGTTTAGATGACTTTGATGACTCCTATGCTAATCTAAAGGCCATGGTTTGCCTAACACACCTATAAATACATATCCAAACCAAAACCCTAATTCCATTACTTACTCTCATGGTGCCTCCATGCCGCCAAACTTTCGTCCAAACCTAGCCGCCACTAAAACCATATCAAATCAAAAATTTCTTCATCAACCTAGAGGATTAATCAATATCAAGTTAGAGTTCTTCAACAACAACAAGCGATTCAATTATCTTTTCTAATCCAAACGTTGTAAGTTCAGTTATTTTTAGATTTGAACACCTAAATCTAGTCTTGACATGTAATAAGATGAAATTGAGGCTATGTCTGATTCTAAGTTGTTCTTTTGCTTCTATTCTTATTCTCATGATGCTATTATCATCAGTTTATCTTATTGTACATCATTTTTTCATGTTCATGATGATGTTCTTATCAAGTCTTAGCCTTCATGTCTGTGATGATATTTTCATGCCTATTTTCTCTTTGTTCTTATTTTATACAACTTCTATCTCCCTCTACTTATTTTCTTTTATTGAACCTGGTTTAACTTCGAACCTAGGCTGAAATCGCGAAGTACGAACGTTTGGAATACGGGGAATATTAGGCATTGCCTATTTGGGTGAATTTATGGGCATAACATGTTTGGTGGAATTATTAGGCATAATTTGTGATGGATATGGGGTATTATTATAATTATAATTGCAAATTTGGGTAAATTGGAATGTAAATCAATATTTGGGCATATGTAAATTGGTATGTAAATCAATATTTGGGTATATGTAAATTGGCATGTAAATCAATAATTGGGCATATGTAAATTGGCATGTAAAACAATAATTGGCATGTAAAAATTAAAATTTGGACATAATTGGCAAGTGTATAATTTAATTAAATCTAATGGCCGCCTAAGACACGAGATAAGATTTGAGTTGTGGTGTAAGACAGCGCGGAACCGCCTGGCACATCCAGCAACCGCAACGACAACAATCTAATGTGAGAGGTCAAAGGCGAAGAATAGATGGGTAATAATGCCTAACACGAGGTTAGAATGAATTTGTGGTGTAAGACTGCCTGGAACCGCCCAGCAAATCCAGCAACCGCAAACAACAAGTCTAATGTGAGAGGTTAGCGCATTGAATGCTTGAACCCGAGGTTGGAATGGGTTTGCGGTGTAAGACTGTCTAGAATCGCCCGGCACAATCCAGCTACCGCAAATAAGTCCAATGTGAGAGGTTGATGCATTAATAAATAATTGATGCGCTTGTTTAGTATGGTAGGGTTAAGTCAACATGCAATACTTAACCAATATGACATGACGAGTGGGTGGGTTAAGTAACTCGACTGGATTAACAATATAACATGGTGAATGGGTAGGTTAAATAAACTTGAATTGATTAATTGATGACACTTAACCAATATAGGGGGTATACGAATAAACCCTAGGAAAACTCTAGTAGTGGGACCCTTTTCAGCAGTAACCCACATTAGGTATCAACGGGACCCTAAGCTAGGCAGGGTGGGGCACGATTATTGGGCTGATTATAAGCGGTCAAAATAGCGGCAGGTGGTTCGGTAGTGCAGGTTCCGACGGATTACGGGCGTGCACGTAATTCCGGCATGGGAAACTTTAGACACTAAGTACCAAATAGGTATAAAGCTGTGCACTCTAGAACAGTATCGGGTTGCCACCCTAGGAAATGATACACCCTATGGTGGGACCAGCACAGATATCTACAAGTAGGGGTCGGGTTTATACAAACGCATGCGGAACGTTAGGAGTAGGAGCCGATCAATTAAGATAGGTACGACAGGGACAGGTAAACTGTCAATATGAGTTTGGACCCTCATCATGGGATATGTACCTATTAAACTATCATGTGGGAAATGGGGATCACTTATCTTGTTTTGTAACAAATGGCATTAGTTGAACACTAGTTAGGTGGTGCAGAGAAATTAGGAATCAGTACGATACCTTATCATGTTATATTCTTTGTTGAATCAAGGAATTCAAGGAATTCACGGCGTTTTGATTAAATGACAAGGAGAAGTTCAAGATCGACAAAAAGAAGAGATTCAATGGTATTTAATATTAGAGGTTGATTATTTAGAGTTTTAGTTGGGTTATAGATGTTAAAATCTATCCTCAAATAATCATATACCTCAATGGTTTGAATATATATATGTATATATATGTATGCACATTCATTGTGCATACTATCAAAAACCGGTCGACCGGTTTCATTCTGGGCGGTCGACCGTTTTTGGGCAGAAATGAACAATGAACGTGCACACATGTATATAACGTACATATATTCAAATACCAGTCTACTGGTAATTTTTAACTAGTCAACTGGTCTACGAACTGAAACAACTTTTCGAATAGACACTCTTATTTATCAAGGGTTGTTTCCTTTTCTCTTCGCCAAAAATCATCTCTATTCGTTGCTTCTCTTCACCAATGATTGCAACTCTCCATCCCCTATAAAAGAAACATGAAATTATCATTTTAAAAATAACAATTCTTTCTATTCTTGCTATCTAATTGCTGATTTCATTCTTGCTCTCTAAAAGCATTCAAAAGCTCATAATTCTCACATATCGTTATTTGAATCCTTGAATCTATATATTATTCTTTAGATTCAAACAACGATATCATCTTCCAAATCTTCATAATCACAAGATCATATTTGAGGATAAGATTATAGGAAGGGTGTATAAGAATTGACAAATTCGTGTTATTGAGAACACACATTGTCAAATTACAAGTTTAATTATTTTGTCTTAAGTCCTCGGTGTTGTAAGAGGCAAGTTGTGAAGTCCTCGTGTTGATAGAGGCGTGAAATCCCGTTCGGCTGCTCTGGTGTTGTGAACCTGTACCTTCGGGTGAAGTTAGGTAGTTGTTTAGTGAAATTCTAGATAGGAGATCTGGGATTGGACGTGGGACGGTGCTCTGAACCAGTATAAAAATCCCTGGTGTGATTTTTCTACTACTGCACTTACTTATCTGTGATATTGCTTCTGTGAGATCGTTTTATAATAAATATTTACCTGCATAACTATTGTAAATATACAAGTTAGTATATCACATACTTTCTGCTTATCCATATTACTAATCCTGCCTAAGTCGTATATCGACACTTTCAATTGGTATCAGAGCGAGGTCATCACATAACCGTAACACAGTTATTTGATATATTCTAGTAATATGGCAAATAACCCAAGTAGTAGCACTAACACTACTTACACAGAAGGTCAATCGACACAAAGACCTCCTTTCTTTAATGGTCTAAACTATAGTTATTGGGCAACATGTATGGCTTTTTACATGCAATCAACTAACTATGATGCTTGGAATGCTGCTCAGAAAGAAATAGTCAATCCAACGACTGAGTATGCAAAATGGACGACTACAGAGAAAATCGCAGCTGTTGTAAATGCAAAAGCAATTAATATGTTGTTTTGTGCATTAGATCAAAATGAATATAACCGTGTTAGTATCTGCACTACTGCTTACCAAATTTGGCAAACGCTAAAAACCACTCATGAAGGTACTAACAAGGTTAAATAAGCGAAAATAGCTTTGTTGGAAAGTCATTTAAAATTTTCAAAATGAAACCAAATGAAACTATCAATGAGACGTATTCAAGGTTTCAAACCATTCATTATGCACTTATCGGATTAGGATAAAAATATTCTGATTTTGATGTAGTTTCAACAGTCCTACATTCTCTGACTAATGAATGGGAAGGAAAAGTATTAGCAATAGAAGAAACTAATTATCTTTCCACCATGAAGCCAGATGAATTCATAGGAAATCTTATGTCCTATGAAGCTAACTTGCAGGCTCGAAAAGAACAAAAAGAAGAAAAGAAAATTGTAGCTTTTCATGCCGAGAAAGATGAAGACATCTCAGATTCCGAAGATGAGGATCTAGCATTCATTGCAAAAGGATTCAAGAAAATCTTAAAGCAACGAAAAGCTAGTTGATACAACAAAAAGAAGTTCGGATCAAATAAACCATCATCTTCGAATATAGAATGCTTTAACTGTCACAAAAAGGGACATATGCACAAAGATTGTCCGGAGCAAAAGAAGAAGTCAGGAAATGAAAAATTCAAACACAAGAAGGACAAGTCAAAGAAACGAGCATTCTCAGTGACATGGGATGATTCAGACTCATCTTCATCTGATAGTGAAAGTGACACAGATGATGAACAAGCAAATATATGTTTTATGGCTAAAGAAGATGTAATGACCCGAAAATCCGGTCCAATTTGAGCTGACTAAATAACACAAGTCCAACCCCAAATTGCACTGAAAATTCAGGAAATTAATATAAAGAAGATAGAGTGTGAGGACAGATAAGATAGAACTAGTAGAATAGAAGAAGAAGAAGAACATCATCATCAGAGTAACACGAATCTCACAGCGGAACGAATAAAATATAACATAACTTTTGAAATACAAACAGTATATGTATACAATAGCATTGCAGAACACTTACAACAACAGCGGAAATAATAATAGCTATAGAATCTTGAAGCCTCCTGCTCCAAGCTCTCCAAGTGTATCTGTAAAATCCTGACTACTTGACTGCCCGTACAAATTAGGCACCCAAGAGTTTAGGAAAAACAAAACAAAATAAACTCCGGGTCAGTCATGGGACTGGTATGAGTAAAACAGTTTAAACGGTTTAAACAAGTAAACGATATCTCATAAGACCACGCCGTATAACGGAACGGGTTTTTCCCTTATGAGAATCCAAAATATCTTTATATCAAAACTTTTTGAGATTATAATAATGTCTATCAACCACAGTATAGTAATCATCTAGCAGAAACACTTTCATCTCACGTTCCACATATATAGTATACAATCAAAACCGCAAGCACGTATTGGGTAATGGGTTTCCAACTATGACAAGGTATGGAACCACCTTCCGATCAGTGTACTCTAGGAACGATACACTGGAGTTCAACAAGAACATCTTGTAAATCAGCCACACAGGACCGACCACTCATTTCGCTTGAGTGTATCGAATGTACATCACCAACGGTTGGGATCAGCAACCGTTCCCGTATATATATGGGTCAGCGTTGATAGATTTAAGAAGCAAATGAATATTCTCTAGATAGGTGATTATACACCCTACTTCGGTGCGACCGACATAGCCATGCTGCCTGCCCGATTTTTGTCATTTCCTGGTTGTTGAGGCCAGAGGCTACGATTACTTTTCATTCATTGATAACATGATCACTTTGAATGCCACATTGTCAGATCCGTTAATCACTAGTTGATTTGCACAAATATTCTGGATGTTATGCTAAGGGAATAAATCCGTTGCCACCATATATATTTATACAGACCAACCCATTCGATCATTGGAAATATTCTGTCAGACACTCGTCCATATACGTTCGTTCTGGGACTGAACGAAACCGAAGGCACTATTCAGTACATCCATCTTAGTCACTGTTATCTAAGAATTATACAACAGCCCTTGCATTTTACTCCGTCTTCAATTATCTTTGGCATATTCACAACGCTTATGCCAAAACAGAGTGGTTCTTTGGATAAGAATCCAACCGGTCTCTCCATATTAACAATGTTAAAATGGTAAAAAACTTGATAGACTGTGATTTAGCTATCAAATGGAAACATGTCCGTGTACAAACAACGATCTAAATTCCAAATGGAATTATCGATCCAATCATCCAACATATAATACATATATATATTTATATATATATATTCATATTTTCTTATTTTATATAATTAGAAAATATACATTTTTATCATTGGAAAACATTTCCAATCCTCAATCACGTTCCACTAACTTCCACAACTATCAGTCCCTAACTATAAACTAGTACGAGAACAATTCTCTAAGTATAAACCCCGAAGGCCGAAACCAACATCAGATCGATATTCAGAAAATGATTCAACTTACTAATCTCTAGTCAATTTCTAATCTTGCTTAACTCTATTTCTTTAACTCTATTCGATTAACTCTAACTGATTAACTCAAATTCGAATAACCAATATTCGATTTACTCCTTTAAATAACGTTTATCCATTTATTAAGATTTACTTTTAGTAACGGTTCTTCACTTTAAAAATGTCCTTTTTATAACGTTTCTCCACTTATAAAGATTTCCTTTTATAATATCATATTTATTTCCTAAATATTCCCCTTTGACATTTATTCTATTTTCTGAATAAAAATTCCTTTATAAATTCTATTTGCTTTCTAAGTAAATATCTTTCTTTATACTTCTATTTACTTGCTAAGTAAATAATCGTTTTACACTTCTATTTCAATACACAGTTTAAAATTTCCCTTTTTACTTTCCAGTATTCATTTTGGTATTTAAAATACCGTATAACCATGATTACTATTAACCAAGCACATATAATCATCACAGATTATATAACACATCATATATCATAATATATGAACAAAACAGTATTTTATATATTGAGGAACCCAGTTGGGTCCCTCCAACCTGTTCCCCTGCATCACAGATGTTAAACCATACAATCATCAACTTCATTTCAATATGAAATGTTCTGATAAGCAACATCAATATTTAATGGTATATATATATAATTCAACTAACTGACTAGCAGTTCAATCAACCAATCAACACACAACAGTCAATCAATATCTAACAGTTCTAAAAGTACGTTATAAAAATATAACTGTTCAGAGTTGGTGAGTTTTACTCACATTTGCACTTCATCGTTAAAGAACGATAAACTGTTGTTTGATTTGAATCAAACAGTTTATTTCGCTATAAATCAAACTAGCTCCCATCCACTCCCCGTCAGTTCCAGTGCGTAGTGTTCGTCTATATAATTTCGGATGTAGTTGTTCCATTCCATTATTGGGTTAGAAAAATGGCACAGGCGCTATCCCTTCTTTGTTCTGGCTCCCCTTGGAACTGCTGCTCACTTATGAAGATTCACGACATCATTGCTTTCCCACCTGATTTCAGCATTTCACCAAATCTCTCACGAGCCATCTCCTCCATCACAACTCGTCACCCGGACTCCCTCAGGAGCAGACCTCGCAAAGGCACCCAACCCATCGTCCAAAATCCACAGTTGAACAATAAGCTTCCACCGAAATCTTCAACTGAGACCGCACAGTACATCACGTCTTCAGCCCCTTTTACAAACAATACCTTTTCACTTATCACGTATAACCCAACTGCCATGTCCTTCTTCACATTGAAAGAAACATCCCAACTTAGTACTTCCCTTCGTACACAAGTTAGAACCCTATAACAACCCGTATTTTCAATAAACTGTTATAACATAAATCGAGGCAGAATTTAATTCAAAAATCAGAATCAGGGGAAACGGGCTATGCCATTGCGTTCGTCTCGGAAAAATACGCGAAATAGAGTCCGAGTTTTCGAAAATCGGAGTCCGTATGACCCGGTTAAGACCCATTGAAGTTTTCAGAAACTTCTATGCTAAAAACAGATTTAAATTTCAAATTAAAAAACAGGGATTAGGGCTAATCTGGGTTAGGCGGGAAAATTCCCGCCAGGGGGCCCATGTCGACAGGCATGTCGACAGGGCACCCAGGGTGTCGACTGCCCTGTCGACAGCCCTGTCGACAGCCCTGTCGACAGGGGGTGCCCAGGCAGTCCAGCCTGGTGCACCATTTCTGATTTGGGTTGGGTCAAGTGGCTTGGTTCTGGAGAATTCTAAGATCTGACGGGCCAAACCTAATCTAGGGTTAATCCTAGGGCCTAAAACACTCTAATTCTCTATAAATATACCCCTAATCCTACCCTAAAGCCTCATTAATCAATCTTGCAACAAAACTATGTCAATTTGAATCCTCAAATGGCCTCCACCTAAAACCTAGCCTCCACCTTCCTCAAAGTTTAATCCTATGATGATATGATGATCATACAACCTTTTCTATGTTGTATGAATGCTTAATAACTTGCATACTTCATTAAGATGCAAGTTTGATTTGCTAAAGTTTGTGTTTTTGGGATTTTGCAAAAGGGTTTTCTTATTTGAGGCTTTGTTTTGGTTTTTAAAAGGGCTTCTTCATCTTATTTGGTGGACTTGTGGCTTGTTTATATTTGTAAGCCCTCTTACCTTCACTTTACAAACTTTAAAGTTAATGTTTGGTGAAAGTTGAGATTTATGTGAGTTTGGTTGATTATGCATGCTTATGCGAACTCACTATGTCATGTTTTATATGATTCATAAGTTATGCATGCTTATGCGAACTCACTATGTCATGTTTTATGTGATTCATAAGTTATGCATGCATATGCGAGATTTCTATGCCATGTTTTACATGTTTCACAAGTTATGCATGCTTATGCGAGCTTATTATGTCATGTTCTACATGTTTCATGGGTTATGCAAGTTTAATGGATTATGCATGTTCACCTTACCATGTTATGCAAGTTTAATGGATTATGCATGTTCATCTTACCATGTTATGCAAGTTTAATGGATTATGCATGTTCACCTTACCATGTTATGCATATTTAATAAGCTATGCATGTTTATGCGAATTCACCATGACATGATTTGCAAGTTTAACATGTATGCATGTTTATTACGACATGTGAAGTTCACCATGTATGTTATGCCAAGCTACCTTTTATACCCTTATACGTTATGACGAATATGTAAGCGAGTTAATGACGTTGGGAGGGCTTGGGTAAACTTAAAAATACATGAAACTAAAAGATTGGGAATTTACCTATTAAGTTAGGTCTACCCCTTGGGAATTTACCTATTAAGTTAGGTCTACCCAAGTATATGTTAACTTGTAAATATGTTTTGAAGTGGACATGACATTAGACAACATGATATGGCCAACTCGAGGTTAGACCTAGTTGTGGTGTAAATCTTCCCAGGTAACCACAACGTGGGGTCTAATGTGGGTAGTTGGTCATGTTGCACCATAAGACCCGAGGTTAGACCTAGACGTGGTGTAAATCTTCCCAGGTAACCACGGATGTCTAATGTGAGAGGTTGGGTGCGTTAAGTAATTAATGCCTCATGATTAGGGTTAAGTCATGGCCCACTAATACTTAACCAAAAATGGGGATGCGAGGATTAGATGGGGATAAGTGGTTACACTTAGCTAATCTAATCCGGGATTAGTGAGGGGTTAAAACCACAGTTAACCCTCTTAGAAACCCTAGCAACGTGGTCTGTTCCAGCAGTAATCCCAGTTTGGTATCATTCACAACCCTAGAGGCTAGGCTAGGGCGGGGCACGATTACTGGACTGATGTAAGCGACCAAAGCGACGGCTGAGTGGTACAGCGGTGCGGGTCCGGCGGGCTACGGACGTGCACGTAGTCCGATGTTGGACAAACTCGAGGCACGGGTACCAGTAGGCTTAGACTGTGCATTATTGCTTAGGTGTCTGGGGTTGACACCCGAGGGCTTGATACACCCAAGGGTGGACCCAGCGCAGTCTGACTACATCCATGTGGGCCGTATGGACACCAACACTCGACGTGTTAGGTTTATAGGGAGCCGATCGACTAGACCGTTGGGCTGGGCCTTATACTAAGGTCACTTCATGTATTGGGCCAAAGTTTGGGCTAAGGGATCAAGATTTGTTTTGTGGGTTTGCTAGTACACTGTGGTGCAAAGATTAATCTCGTCTATGTGATGTCACCTTATCTGTTGCCAGAATGTTCCTCTCAGTTTCCATCATACTGTTAACTTTATTAGTTTATAGATTGATCGTAGTAGGGCTTACCAGTCTTTTTGACTGACCTGTTTTCTTTCGCTTCTTTTCTTCCGTTTCCCCCCCCCCCCCACAGGTTCTCAGGGAGGGACTGCATCTGCTTAGTGGACCTTTGACTTGCTTGTTGGATAGCTCATGTATGGATCTGAGCTAGCTGTGGCTTATCTTTTATTTCTGGGGATTAGTACTGATGTTTACTATGTATTTTGTTATCACGTATCTAGACTGGAGTTGTATTTTGGATCATGACATTTTGATATTATGTACTTGACTATGTGGGTTTTCTGTGATGATGATGGGTTTTTATCTGCTACCGCTGCTTTACTTATATTTATTTTTATATACTCTGTCTTGCTATATCTCTGTGCATGTTTACCTTCACAATAACGCCCCTCCAAAGCTAGTACATTTTAAGGAGTGATCCTAGCGGAGGTGGGGTGTTACATTTGGTATCAGAGCACAAGGTTAACAAGATTGAAAAAAAAAAAAAAAAACTTTTGAAAAAAAAAACCCTTTTCGAAAAACTATTTTCAAAAACCTACTAAGTATTTTCCAAAATAAAGTCTAGATTATTTTAAGGCTAATCCCCAAAAGCCATTAGCGTTATCCTTCGTTCCCTTGACCTAATCTTATCTTACCTTTTGTTTCAGTATGGCTGAGAATCTTGACATCCCAGATGGAGTGAACGTACCACTCTGGTATAGGAGACTCCTAGAAGCTAGGGCGGCTGCTGGTCCCGCCAACCCTACTCCCACTCCTCCTCCTGTGGTTGAGAATCCTACCCCTAATATCCCTCCTCCGGTGGTCCCTGCTCCCCCTCCGCCAGCAGCTAATATTCCCCCTCCCGTTGCTAATGTTCCTCCTCCTCCCGTTGCTGTGGCTCCTCTTCCTCCTCCTCCCCCTCAGCATCCTCAGATTGAGTTTACAAAGGTGTGTAAAGACTTCAAAGCAATGGGGGGCAAGAATTTTCTAGGCACAGAATCTTTCGTTGAAGCTAGGAATTGGCTGAAGGACACGGAAGACTTGTTTGCCATCTTTGGAATAGATGATGAGAGGAAGATCTTATTGACTGTATGGCTCTTGAAGGATGAGGCGGCCTATTGGTGGGAGGTCACCAATGGGACGAGGCCCGTTGAGACTTGGGCCGATTTGAGGGCTAGATTTGTGACCAAGTTTCTATCTTCAGCTGAAGCAAATTTACAAATGGAGAAGTTCATTGCACTAAAGCAAGGGGATATGTCGGTCAAGGAGTATGTGAACAAGTTCAATCAGCTGGCCCGCTTTGGTTTGGATCTAGTAAACACCCCGGAGAAGAAGGCTCTTCGATTTGCCAGAGGATTGAATGAGCCGCTACAGGGCTTGGCAATGTCACATATTCCGCATGGAGCCACTTTCGAGAGTTTGGTCAATATGGCTCTGCTTCAGGGAGAGGGAAAGAAGGAAGTCAAGTCAGGCGATACTCAGGCAAAGAAGGCTGATTCTCAAGGCAAGGGCAACCAAGGTCAAAGCAGTCAAGGAAATCAGAATAAGAACAAGAAGGGCAACAACAAAGGCAAGGGGAAGTGCAATTACTGTGGCATAGCTGGGTATTTTGCTAAGGATTGCAGAAAGAAGAAAAGGAAACTTAATGGGGGATGCTTTTCTTGTGGAGAGACTGGGCACTTCAGCAAAGACTGCCCAAAGAAGAAAGGACAGGCTGGATCTTCAGGAGGGCAAGTTCATGCTCTCAATGCCGCTTCAGTTCCCGAGAGAGGTAGTGTTTCTGTTGAGAACCTTGTTTATATCTCTGATCTTCCAGTACGTACCTTGTTTGATTCCGGTGCATCACATAGCTTTATTTCATCTGATCTTGTTGATAGCTTGCACCTCAGTACTAGCTTAGTGGATGATCCCGTATGTGTTTCGAATCCCATTGGGGGTTCTGCTCATCTATCTATGATATGTGAGGATCTAAGGATCTCTATACTCAGCGTTGAGTTCTTGTGTAGTGCGTATGTTCTAGGTTTCAGGGGATACGGATTGATCTTGGGCATGGATTGGCTGTCTAGATATGGAGCCATTCTGGATTGTGAGCATAGGGTTGTAAGGCTTGTGACTCGCCTGGGCAACACCTTAGAGATTTCATGCAATCCGAAGAATCCCGTCATGTTATGCTATCTAGAATCTCTCGACTCATCAGAGGAGGCCCTTCAGTCTGTAAGGGTGGTCCGAGATTATCCAGATGTGTTTGAAGAAGTTAAGGGGTTGCCCCCTAAACGAGAGATCGACTTTCGCATCTATCTGGTAGATAATGCTAAGCCTGTTTCTTTGCCCGTTCGGCATATGGCTCCGCGTGAGAGACGGGAGTTGAGCAAACAAGTTAAAGAATTGCTTGAGAAGGGCTTCATCAGAAGAAGTATATCCGAATGGGGAGCGCCTGTGGTGTTTGCAACTAAGGCAGATGGCTCTCTCCGACTCTGTGTGGATTATAGAGAGTTGAATAAGCTAACTAAGAAGAACCGACACCCGTTACCAAGAATCGATGATCTCTTTGATCAACTTGTTGGTGCTTCTGTTTTCTCTCAGCTTGACCTAGCTACGGGTTTCCATCAGCTCAGAGTGGCTGAAGACAGTATAGACAAGACTGCATTCAGAACTCCAGACGGATTCTTTGAATGGCTTGTTATGCCGTTCGGTTTGACGAATGCACCCGCATATTTTGTGGATTTGATGAGTAGGGTGTTTCGGGAGTTTTTGAATAAGTTTGTCGTGGTCTTTGTTGATGATATTCTGGTCTTCTCCAAGGATGAGGAAGAGCATGCGAGGCACCTAGTAGAGGTGATGGATACACTCAGAGCACACCAGTTAAAAGCCAAGTTCTCCAAGTGCCACTTTTGGAGAAGGGAAGTCAGATTTCTTGGGCATATCGTATCCAAGCAAGGCTTAGCGGTAGATCCCGCTAAGGTGGTTGCAGTTCAGGATTGGAAGACTCCAAGGAATGCAACCGAGGTGAGAAGCTTCCTGGGTCTTGCGGGTTTCTATCGGAAGTTCATTAAAGACTTCGCAAAGATATCCGCTCCTCTTACTAAGTTGACGAAGAAGAACTTAGTCTTTGCTTGGGATATGGATTGTGAGCTTGCTTTTCAGAGACTCAAAAGAGCCCTTACCTCTGCACCAGTTCTAGCCTTACCCGATGGTGGTAAGATATTTACCGTGTACACTGATGCTTGTGGCACGGGATTGGGTGCCGTTCTGATGCAAGAGGGCCGAGTTATATGCTTTGGTGGAAGGCAACTTAAGGTACATGAGAGGAATTATCCCACCCATGATCTAGAGCTGGCAGCGATTGTATATGCGCTCAAAGCATGGCGTCATTACCTTCTGGGAGAGAGATTTGAGCTATATACCGATCATAAGTCTTTAAAGTATCTCTTTTCGCAGAAAGATCTGAACTTAAGACAGCAGAGATGGATGGAATTTTTGGCTTCCTATGATTTTGAGATATCCTATACCCCTGGCAAGGGGAATGTTGTAGCGGATGCGTTGAGTAGGAAAAGGTTGACACTAAGTCCTCTGTTTGTTGAGATGAAGAATTTAGAGTTCTTAGCGACCTTTGATTTCTCTTTGGCAATGGAGTCGGTGACCGGTTCCTTGGCATCTTTAGAGCTCAGGCCTACCCTCCTAGATCAAGTTGGGGCTTCGCAAAAGGAAGACCCTCAGATAACTGAGATCTTGGATAAGCTGGTTCGAGGGGAGACATCTAGTCACCTTGCTCGATATTCTATAGACGATAGGGGTTGGCTGAGGAGAGAAGGAAGGCTTTGTGTCCCGATGGTAGAAGACTTGGTGAGGAAAGTTCTCGAGGAAGCACATCGCTCCAAGATGACCATACATCCAGGGGGTGATAAGATGTATAAGGACATGAAGCGCGTTTTCTTCTGGCCCGGAATGAAAAAGGATGTGGCGGAGTTTGTCTCGAGATGTGTTATTTGTCAAAGAGTAAAAGCTGAGTCGAAGAAGCCCGGTGGGCTATTACATCCGCTAGAGGTCCCACTATGGAAGTGGGAGAGCATTTCTATGGACTTTATTGATGGGCTTCCAAGGTCCAGGAAGGGGAATACGAGCATATGGGTCATTGTAGATAGGCTCACGAAGAGTGCTCACTTTATCCCAGTAAAGAGCAAAAGGACAGCATCTGGACTAGCATCAGTATATCTTCGTGAGATAGTGCGACTACATGGAGTCCCTTCCAGCATAGTCAGTGACCGAGACCCCATCTTTACTAGTCAATTCTGGAACAGCTTGCAGGAGGCTATGGGCACGAAGTTGAACCTGAGTACGGCCTATCACCCACAGACGGATGGCCAAACCGAAAGGGTGAATCGAGTGCTTGAGGACTTGTTGAGACTTTGCATCTTGGATTTTGGTGGTACTTGGGAAGACCACCTTCCTCTTGTAGAATTTGCTTATAATAACAGTTATCAGGCGAGCATAGGGATGGCACCCTTCGAGGCTTTATATGGGAGGCCGTGCAAGTCACCTACATGTTGGTGGGAATCCACGGATAAGCTTATACTTGGACCCGACATGATTAGGGATACATCCGAGAAGGTTGAGTTGATTAGAAGACGGATGAAAGCGGCCCAAGACCGGCAGAAATCCTATGCTGACAGGCGAAGGTCCGAATTGGAGTTTGAGGTTGGGGACAAGGTTTTCGTGAAGGTTTCTCCTTTGCGGAATGTGGTCCGATTTGGAGCTGTCGGGAAGCTAGCACCGAGATTTGTTGGACCCTTCCCCATCATTGAGAGAATTGGGAAGATGGCTTATAGAGTGCAATTGCCCGAGAAGTTGTCCGGAGTGCATAATGTCTTTCATGTCTCGCATCTCCGAAAGTGCCTGCATGAGTCCGCGGAGGTGGTTGAACCTAGCATGCTAGAAGATGTGGAAGTAGAGAAAGAAGCAACTTTAAGGAAAGCTCCGATTCGTATCTTGGGGACAGAGACCAAGAAGCTAAGGAATCGGGAGGTCAGATTGGTGAAAGTTCAATGGGGTGAAGCCGAAGAGGACGCAACTTGGGAAACCGAGGAGAAGATGCGTGGGCTTTATCCATTCCTGTTTGAGGGTACACTCTCAATCTCTTCCCTTTGTTAATATCTTTCTCTTTGCTAATCCATATTTATCTAGTTATCGTGCTAAGCTTGTCATGAGAACCTTAGGCAGAAACCCTTTGGATGAAACATGTGTTTGAAGCATGTTATGGTTGATGGTTGCAAGTGGTTGCAAGTGTTTGCAAGTGGTTACTCGTGGATGCATGATACACATTAGGCACTAGATCGGCTCACACACTCCTCATATTGCATGTGCATGAGTGTTTATGCTTAATTCTTGGATGAACTTTGTATGCAATCACATGGATGTTGCATATGGGTGTATGGTTGAGCACGCATATAGACATTATACATTATAGGGATTTGCATACATATGGATACATTTCACTAACATATTTTGCATTGATCATTGCATTAGATAGGTGCATATACACACACTTTTGCATATTTTCATACAGCATTTAGAATCCTTTAAGGACAATGGTTGCTCGTGGATGATGTTTTGAGTAGATGGATGTTGGATGGTAGGATATGTTCTTCCTAACTTGAAGATTTCGGGGACGAAATCCTTTAAGGAGGGGAGAATATAACAACCCGTATTTTCAATAAACTGTTATAACATAAATCGAGGCAGAATTTAATTCAAAAATCAGAATCAGGGGAAACGGGCTATGCCATTGCGTTCGTCTCGGAAAAATACGCGAAATAGAGTCCGAGTTTTCGAAAATCGGAGTCCGTATGACCCGGTTAAGACCCATTGAAGTTTTCAGAAACTTCTATGCTAAAAACAGATTTAAATTTCAAATTAAAAAACAGGGATTAGGGCTAATCTGGGTTAGGCGGGAAAATTCCCGCCAGGGGGCCCATGTCGACAGGCATGTCGACAGGGCACCCAGGGTGTCGACTGCCCTGTCGACAGCCCTGTCGACAGGGGGTGCCCAGGCAGTCCAGCCTGGTGCACCATTTCTGATTTGGGTTGGGTCAAGTGGCTTGGTTCTGGAGAATTCTAAGATCTGATGGGCCAAACCTAATCTAGGGTTAATCCTAGGGCCTAAAACACTCTAATTCTCTATAAATATACCCCTAATCCTACCCTAAAGCCTCATTAATCAATCTTGCAACAAAACTATGTCAATTTGAATCCTCAAATGGCCTCCACCTAAAACCTAGCCTCCACCTTCCTCAAAGTTTAATCCTATGATGATATGATGATCATACAACCTTTTCTATGTTGTATGAATGCTTAATAACTTGCATACTTCATTAAGATGCAAGTTTGATTTGCTAAAGTTTGTGTTTTTGGGATTTTGCAAAAGGGTTTTCTTATTTGAGGCTTTGTTTTGGTTTTTAAAAGGGCTTCTTCATCTTATTTGGTGGACTTGTGGCTTGTTTATATTTGTAAGCCCTCTTACCTTCACTTTACAAACTTTAAAGTTAATGTTTGGTGAAAGTTGAGATTTATGTGAGTTTGGTTGATTATGCATGCTTATGCGAACTCACTATGTCATGTTTTATATGATTCATAAGTTATGCATGCTTATGCGAACTCACTATGTCATGTTTTATGTGATTCATAAGTTATGCATGCATATGCGAGATTTCTATGCCATGTTTTACATGTTTCACAAGTTATGCATGCTTATGCGAGCTTATTATGTCATGTTCTACATGTTTCATGGGTTATGCAAGTTTAATGGATTATGCATGTTCACCTTACCATGTTATGCAAGTTTAATGGATTATGCATGTTCATCTTACCATGTTATGCAAGTTTAATGGATTATGCATGTTCACCTTACCATGTTATGCATATTTAATAAGCTATGCATGTTTATGCGAATTCACCATGACATGATTTGCAAGTTTAACATGTATGCATGTTTATTACGACATGTGAAGTTCACCATGTATGTTATGCCAAGCTACCTTTTATACCCTTATACGTTATGACGAATATGTAAGCGAGTTAATGACGTTGGGAGGGCTTGGGTAAACTTAAAAATACATGAAACTAAAAGATTGGGAATTTACCTATTAAGTTAGGTCTACCCCTTGGGAATTTACCTATTAAGTTAGGTCTACCCAAGTATATGTTAACTTGTAAATATGTTTTGAAGTGGACATGACATTAGACAACATGATATGGCCAACTCGAGGTTAGACCTAGTTGTGGTGTAAATCTTCCCAGGTAACCACAACGTGGGGTCTAATGTGGGTAGTTGGTCATGTTGCACCATAAGACCCGAGGTTAGACCTAGACGTGGTGTAAATCTTCCCAGGTAACCACGGATGTCTAATGTGAGAGGTTGGGTGCGTTAAGTAATTAATGCCTCATGATTAGGGTTAAGTCATGGCCCACTAATACTTAACCAAAAATGGGGATGCGAGGATTAGATGGGGATAAGTGGTTACACTTAGCTAATCTAATCCGGGATTAGTGAGGGGTTAAAACCACAGTTAACCCTCTTAGAAACCCTAGCAACGTGGTCTGTTCCAGCAGTAATCCCAGTTTGGTATCATTCACAACCCTAGAGGCTAGGCTAGGGCGGGGCACGATTACTGGACTGATGTAAGCGACCAAAGCGACGGCTGAGTGGTACAGCGGTGCGGGTCCGGCGGGCTACGGACGTGCACGTAGTCCGATGTTGGACAAACTCGAGGCACGGGTACCAGTAGGCTTAGACTGTGCATTATTGCTTAGGTGTCTGGGGTTGACACCCGAGGGCTTGATACACCCAAGGGTGGACCCAGCGCAGTCTGACTACATCCATGTGGGCCGTATGGACACCAACACTCGACGTGTTAGGTTTATAGGGAGCCGATCGACTAGACCGTTGGGCTGGGCCTTATACTAAGGTCACTTCATGTATTGGGCCAAAGTTTGGGCTAAGGGATCAAGATTTGTTTTGTGGGTTTGCTAGTACACTGTGGTGCAAAGATTAATCTCGTCTATGTGATGTCACCTTATCTGTTGCCAGAATGTTCCTCTCAGTTTCCATCATACTGTTAACTTTATTAGTTTATAGATTGATCGTAGTAGGGCTTACCAGTCTTTTTGACTGACCTGTTTTCTTTCGCTTCTTTTCTTCCGTTTCCCCCCCCCCCCACAGGTTCTCAGGGAGGGACTGCATCTGCTTAGTGGACCTTTGACTTGCTTGTTGGATAGCTCATGTATGGATCTGAGCTAGCTGTGGCTTATCTTTTATTTCTGGGGATTAGTACTGATGTTTACTATGTATTTTGTTATCACGTATCTAGACTGGAGTTGTATTTTGGATCATGACATTTTGATATTATGTACTTGACTATGTGGGTTTTCTGTGATGATGATGGGTTTTTATCTGCTACCGCTGCTTTACTTATATTTATTTTTATATACTCTGTCTTGCTATATCTCTGTGCATGTTTACCTTCACAATAACGCCCCTCCAAAGCTAGTACATTTTAAGGAGTGATCCTAGCGGAGGTGGGGTGTTACAAACCCAGTTTTGTATATTTTTCTACAGTTTCTTCTTTGTGATCCACGCTCATTCACCTTTCGTTCCATAACAACAGCGCCAGCTTCAACAACTCGCTCCCCCACCAACAACAAGCCACCGCGCCTAATTTCCAACATCAGAATAACATCTGCCATCACCAAAAGTCGCGCCCAACTCCCTCTGCCCTTCGCCAGAAACGGCTTTCAACTCAGTGCTTCGGTTCTCTCCTAACAGTCTTCGAAAGTCAGTAGCTTCAGGTGAAATCCCGGCCACAATGGTCTGTAAAAATCGATCAATGTCGGTCAGGTTCGAGATCTCCTCAAGCTCCATCGAATTACAGAGGAAAGCTTTTGAAATTAATGCGTGAATCGATGGGAAAAAGAGGAATAAGATATAGAGGTTTCAGCCATTGTTTATTCTAAGTGGCGGCGGAAAACATTCTGCTGACTTTAGTTTAGGGTTAGTGTATTTATAGGATACATTGCTTGGCTTTGTGTACTAAAAGAATAAACAAGTTGCTTCCTGTGTATTTATGACGGAGTACTTTACTTAGCCCTAAAGGTCGACAACTTAACTATTAAGTAACTTAACGTGTTCAGTACCTAGGATAGGACATGCTATTTTGATTTGACTATTCAGAAACCTTTTTTCACGATGCCATCAGATTTCGAATCAATATTACTTACTTACTAAGGAAAAATGGACCGCTGTATACTTCCAGGCCAAGTATACTTCAATGCGAAGTACCAGTACTCTCTATATTACCTATGATGTTACTTACCCCATCATGTGGACACAGTTTTGGTCATGTATTGGTGTGGCTGAAAAAGGGAGAAACATGGACTTCCGTATGATCGCTGAAATGAGTTTAGTCTGTACTGTTATAAATCTTTGTTTAACTAACGTTATACCATAAGGGTGTCCGTCTCTTATATTTTGATCCACATACGAACTGCAGTAGAAAGTAATGAAAATACCGTTGTGATCAGCGATGTGCCAGGATTCCAAAAATATAATAATACCGGTAGATTGACTCATATTGTGAAACCCTGAAATATCGATACAGGGTGCCAAATACTCCAAATAAAAAGTTGCTTATTTAATTAATTAAAAATTACCATAAAATTCTAAAAATTAAATTATCACTACTTCCCAAAAGAACCTTGTCTAAATTCAAACCCGATCTCTAGTTATATCGAATAAACCGTTACGGTCGAAAATCGATTCTATAGCGACTATCTTGAAATTTGATTTGGGCATATCTCAAAATCTACACGACGAAATCCTGATTTTTCTCTTCCACTAGAAATATATACTCCACCAGCTCCGTACGTTTCTTGTTTCACAGAAATCCGATTTAAAACGAATCCTGTACATTCAGTTGAAGTTCGAATCGCCAATTTACGAACTACAGCGCCATTTCGAGCTCGATTTTAATTATAATATAATTATACGTTCTAACGTCGTCGATTAAATAATATATTCGTTATTTAAATAATTAAATAAGTTAATTATTACACCATCAAATATCCGGGTCATTACATTCTTCCCCACTTAAAATAATTTCGTCCTCGAAATTGCTAAGTTAGAGGACGACCCTATCTATTGGAATTCCTAAGATTTGTTTACCCCTTATTTCTGATTTCAACTGAACCAATTAATATTGACTAAAATATTAATTCCTTCCGACTAACCTAAATTTTCAAAAATTCTGAAGATTTTCTAACCCTTTAAATTTTCAAAAAATTTCACCATAACCTCCTTTGTACAGCCCTATCTGTAAAATTCCAACTCGTCTCTCTAGGCCTTCTCCAACCAAAAGAAAATCAAACAGCCAAGCGGCTTGCCAAATCGGCTCATAAATTCCAAACTCATATCAAATATAAACTTGTACCTTTTTGTCGGGTATATCATTATGTCATTTCCATCTGCTATCAACTCACATATATAAATGTCATTCCAATCAAACTCTAATCAGTTTATTCATACTTTCAATCATTCACTTATACAAGTCAGATTTCATTCAAACCCCAATATCAAAATTTCAACACTTAACTCATCAACTCAATCCCATTCCATATTATTCACTAATCAATTCTAGTTTCATTTAACTTAGTCAAAGTTAAATTCTAATTTATTATTCACTTTCACTATTTTAATCCATTTAACTTCATAAGTTAAATTTAGATTTCAAACATCAAATTCCTGGGTTCATTTCAAATTAATTCGAAACCATAGTACCAATTCAAAACCTTTGAATTTTCTAAACAACTGGTTTTCCTCAACAATTCAAAAACAAAACATTTGGTAGTAATCCGTCACTTAGAAATCGAAAATGAACACTGATGATGTGGCCACACTCATCAGGGTTATTTTCCAATTATAAAAGTGAGTTCAATACTATATCATTTTCAAAACCATTCTTAAACATTTCCCATTTTGAAACTATTTCAAAATATCCTTTCAATGTTTGTAAACACATTTAAAATCTCCAAGGATTTTAAAATTCTCATATATTATACTTATATGAATTCTACTTGGTCATTTATATAACCATTTCAATTATAATCTCATTCGATTAAATAACAATCAACATATCCAATATACTATAATGATTCAAATCTTAACCATTCTTTATATCAAAATATAATTCGGGTAAAATTACTTCATTCACCCATTTTCAAAACATATCGTGTCGACCCCTCGTATTCGAGTGTTTAGAAACCCTTATCGATATTGTGGTGCCCCACCATCGACTAGAATTCATAAGCAACTCAACCAATAAAGCTCCACAATATAAAACAAATTTTTATATTTAATAACAAATACGTTCACTCGTATATATACACTCAACTCAATCTTGGGTAATACTAACCCTATCTCTACTGAGTTACGCCACAGAGCCAAGGTAATACTTAACCTTAAGCTCTGATACCAACTGTAATGACCCGAAAATCCGGTCCAATTTGAGCTGACTAAATAACACAAGTCCAACCCCAAATTGCACTGAAAATTCAAGAAATTAATAGAAAGAAGATAGAGGGTGAGGATAGATAAGATAGAACTAGTAGAATAGAAGAAGAAGAAGAACATCATCATCAGAGTAACATGAATCTCACAGCGGAACGAATAAAATATAACATAACTTTTGAAATACAAACAGTATATGTATACAATAGCATTGCAGAACACTTACAACAACAGTGGAAATAATAATAGCTGTAGAATCTTGAAGCCTCCTGCTCCAAGCTCTCCAAGTGTATATGTAAAATCTTGACTACTTGACTGCCCGTACAAATTAGGCACCCAAGAGTTTAGGGAAAACAAAACAAAATAAACTCCGGGTCAGTCATGGGAATGGTATGAGTAAAACAGTTTAAACAAGTAAACGATAACTCATAAGACCATGCCGTATAACGAAACGGGTTTTTCCCTTATGAGAATCCAAAATATCTTTATATCAAAACTTTTTGATATTATAATAATGTCTATCAACCACAGTATAGTAATCATCTAGCAGAAATGCTTTCATCTCACGTTCCACATATATAGTATACAATCAAAACTGCAAGCACGTATTGGGTAATGGGTTTCCAACTATGACAAGGTATGGAACCACCTTCCGATCAGTGTACTCTAGGAACGAAACACTGGAGTTCAACAAGAACATCTTGTAACTCAGCCACACATGACCGACCACTCATTTCGCTTGAGTGTATCGAATGTACATCACCAACGGTTGGGATCAGCAACCGTTCCCGTATATATATGGGTCAGCGTTGATAGCTTTAATAAGAAAATGAATATTCTCTAGATAGGTGATTATACACCCTACTTCGGTGCGACCGACTTAGCCATGCTGCCTGCCCGATTTTTGTCATTTCCTGGTTGTTGAGGCCAGAGGCTACGATTACTTTTCATTCATTGATAACACGATCACTTTGAATGCCGCATTGTCAGATCCGTTAATCACTAGTTGATTTGCACAAATATTCTGGATGTTATGCTAAGGGAATAAATCCGTTGCCACCATATATATTTATACAGACCAACCCATTCGATCATTGGAAATATTCTGTCAGACACTCGTCCATATACGTTTGTTCTGGGACTGAACGAAACCGAAGGCACTATTCAGTACATCCATCTTAATCACTGTTATCTAAGAATTATACAACAGCCCTTGCACTTTACTCCATCTTCAATTATCTTTGGCATATTCACAACGCTTATGCCAAAACAGAGTGGTTCTTTGGATAAGAATCCAACCGGTCTCTCCATATTAACAATGTTAAAATGGTAAAAAACTTGATAGACTGTGATTTAGCTATCAAATGGAAACATGTCGGTGTACAAACAACGATCTAAATTCCAAATGGAATTATCGATCCAATCATCCAACATATAATACATACATACATATATATATATATTCATATTTTCTTATTTTCTATAATTAGAAAATATACGTTTTTATCATTGGAAAACATTTCCAATCCTCAATCATGATCCACTAACTTCCACAACTATCAGTCCCTAACTATAAATTAGTACGAGAACAATTCTCTAAGTATAAACCTCGAAGGCCGAAACCAACATCAGATCGATACTCAGAAAACGATTCAAATTCCTAATCTCTAGTCAATTTCTAATCTTGCTTAACTCTATTTCTTTAACTTTATTCGATTAACTCTAACTGATTAACTCAAATTCGAATAACCTATATTCGATTTACTCCTTTAAATAACGTTTATCCATTTATAAAGATTTACTTTTAGTAACAGTTCTTCACTTTAAAAATGTCCTTTTTATAACGTTTCTCCACTTATAAAGATTTCCTTTTATAATATCATATTTATTTCCTAAATATTCCCCTTTGACATTTATTCTATTTTCTGAATAAAAATTCCTTTATAAATTCTATTTACTTTCTAAGTAAATATCTTTCTTTATACTTCTATTTACTTGGTAAGTAAATAATCGCTTTACACTTCTATTTCAATACACAGTTTGAAATTTCCCTTTTTACTTTCCAGTATTCATTTTGGTATTTAAAATACATTATAACCATGATTACTATTAACCAAGAACATATAATCATCACATATTATATAACACATCATATATCATAATATATGAACAAAACAGTATTTTATATATTGAGGAACCTAGTTGGGTCCCTCTAACCTGTTCCCCTGCATCACAGATGTTAAACCATACAATCATCAACTTCATTTTAGTATGAAATGTTCTGATAAGCAACATCAATATTTAATGGTATATATATATAATTCAACTAACTGACTAGCAGTTCAATCAATCAATCTACACACAACAGTCAATCAATATCTAACAGTTCTAAAAGTACGTTATAAAAATATAACTGTTCAGAGTTGGTGAGTTTTACTCACATTTGCAGTTCATCGTTAAAGAATGATAAACTTTTGTTTGATTTGAATCAAACAGTTTATTTCGCCATAAATCAAACTAGCTCCAATCCACTCCCCGTCAGTTCCAGTGCGTAGTGTCCGTCTATATAATTTCGGATGTAGTTGTTCTGTTCCATTATTGGGTTAGAAAAATGGCACAGGCGCTATCCCTTCTTTGTTCTGGCTCCCCTTGGAACTGCTGCTCACTTATGAAGATTCACGGCATCACTGTTTTCCCACCTGATTTCAGCATTTCACCAAATCTCTCACTAGCCATCTCCTCCATCACAACTCGTCGCTCGGACTCCCTCAGGAGCAGACCTCGCAAAGGCACCCAACCCATCGTCCAAAATCCACAGTTGAAAAATAAGCTTCCACCGAAATCTACAACTAAAACCGCACAGTACATCACGTCTTCAGCCCCTTTTACAAACAGCACCTTTTCACTTATCACGTATAACCCAACTACCATGTCCTTCTTCACATTGAAAGAAACATCCCAACTTAGTACTTCCCTTCGTACACAAGTTAGAACCCAGTTTTGTATATTTTTCTACAGTTTCTTCTTTGTGATCCACGCTCATTCACCTGTCGTTCCATAACAACAGCGCCAGCTTCAACAACTCGCTCCCCCACCAACAACAAGCCACTGCGCCCAATTTCCGGCATCAGAATAACATCTGCCATCACCAAAAGTCGCGCCCAACTCCCTCTTCCCTTCGCCAGAAACGGCTTTCAACTCAGTGCTTCGGTTCTCTCCCAACAGTCTTCGAAAGTCGGTAGCTTCAGGTGAAATCCCGGCCACAATGGTCCGTAAAAATCGATCATGGTCGGTCAGGTTCGAGATCTCCTAAAGCTCCATTGAATTTCAAAGGAAAGCTTTTGAAATTAATGCATGAATCGATGGGAAAAAGAGGAATAAGATATAGAGGTTTCAGCCATTGTTTTTTCTAAGTGGCGGCGGAAAACATTCTGCTGACTTTAGTTTAGGGTTAGTGTATTTATAGGATACATTGCTTGGCTTTGTTTACTAAAAGAATAAACAAGTTGCTTCCTATGTATTTATGACGAAGTACTTTACTTAGCCCTAAAGGTCGACAACTTAACTATTAAGTAACTTAACGTGTTCGGTACCTAGGATAGGACATGCTATTTTGATTTGACTATTCAGAAACCTCTTTTCACGATGCCATCAGATTTCGAACAAATATTACTTACTTACTAAGGAAAAATGGACTGTTGTATGCTTCCAGGCCAAGTATACTTCAATGTGAAGTACCAGTACTCTCTATATTACCTATGATGTAACTCACCCCATCATGTGGACACAGTTTTGATCATGTATTGGTGTGGCTGAAAAAGGGAGAAACGTGGACTTCCGTATGATCGCTGAAATGAGTTTAGTCTGTACTGTTATAAATCTTTGTTTAACTAACGTTATACCATAAGGGTGTCCGTCTCTTATATTTTGATCCACATACGAACTGCAGTAGATAGTAATGAAAATACCGTTGTGATCAGCGATGTGCCAGGATTCCAAAAATATAATAATACCGGTAGATTGACTCATATTGTGAAACCCCGAAATATCGATACAGTGTGCCAAATAGTCCAAATAAAAAGTTGCTTATTTAATTAATTAAAAATTACCATAAAATTCTAAAAATTAAATTATCACTACTTCCCAAAAGAACCTTGTCTAAATTCAAACCCGATCTCTAGTTATATCGAATAAATCGTTACGGTCGAAAATCGATTCTATAGCGACTATCTTGAAATTTGATTTGGACATATCTCAAAATATACACGACGAAATCCTGATTTTTCTCTTCCACTAGAAAGATATACTCCACCAGCTCCATACATTTCTTGGTTCACAGAAATCCGATTTAAAACGAATCCTGTACATTCAGTTGAAGTCCGGATCGCCAATTTACGAACTGTAGCGCCATTTCGAGCTCGATTTTAATTATAATATAATTATACGTTCTAACGTCATCGATTAAATAATATATTCGTTATTTAAATAATTAAATAAGTTAATTATTACACCGTCAAATATCTGGGTCATTACAGAAGATGAGGTACAAATTCCTTCTTTTGAAGAAGTTCTTGATATAAATGCTGAATTAATATATAAATTTAAAGATATGAAACGACAATGCAAACGAGCTCAAGCTGATTTAAGTAGAGCTGAATTTGAACAAGATATGCTAAAAGATGAGAAGAAAATATTAGAGGAAGACTTAAAAAAGCTCAAGAATCATCATCTAATATTGATTATCAACTACCTCTTTTGAGTCAAGAAATTGAAACTCAAAAAAGAAAAAATGATGCTTTACTACCGAAAATCATGAGCTTAAGGCAAAAGTCAAAATGTTAGACATTGAAAAAGCTAGTTTACAAACAAAGTTAGATGACATTACTCAAAATATTTCTAACTTTAACAAAGGTCGAGAAAATTTGACAAAAAATATTGAAAGTTCACAATCTGCTACAAATAAACATGGCTTGGGATATAAGAAATAAGTTGTCAAGAAACATCTTGGTAATAAAAGAAAAAAGAATAATAAGGTAGTACAAGAAACTGAAGCTAAGAAAAATCTTAGTTTATTATATTCCAAACCAAAACCAATTGTGAAATTTCAAAAGAAGAATGTTAAGTCTATAAAAATATGGGTTCCTAAAATAAATAACAATTTGATTAGGAACAAGTACATTCAATTTTTTTTGAATTATGTGCATCACAATCCAAATTATATGTATAAAGGGGATACCGGACCCGTATGGGTTTGGACTCCTAAGACCTAACTCTTAGGACCCTATAAAAAAGTGGGTACCATGGACTTAATTTTATTTTTTGCAGGTCCCACTCAAGAAAAGAGGAAAGTGGATACTGGACAGTGGTTGCTCGAAGCATATGACTGGAGATAAGAGCTTATTAACAAATATCACTTATTCAGATGGTGGTTCAGTCACTTTTGGAGATAATTCAAAAGGCTATATCATCGGCAAAGGCGATGTGAGCAATTATGGTACATCTAACTTACCTGTTATTACTAATGTCATGCTAGTTAGAAATTTGAAACATAATTTACTAAGTATCAGTCAACTGTGCGACAAAGGTTTTACTACTTCCTTTTCGGACAATAATTGTAGTATCTTAGATAAAGATCAAAATCTAGTTTTTGAAGGTTATAGAGATAGAAATATTTATATTCTGAATATGAATATCAATCATAACTCAGATATGTGTCTTGTAGCAAATGATAATGATCCATGGCTATGGCACAAACGTTTCTGTCACAAAAACTTCAGAATTATTGACAAGCTAGTAAAAAATGATCTAGTTAAAGGACTACCCAAAATTATTTTTACGGTTAATAATCTTTGTGATGCATGTCAATTAGGAAAATTGAATAAATCGTCTTTCATATCCAAGAAAGTCATATCAACAATACAACAACTTGAGCTATTAAATATCGATTTATTTAGACCACCACAGGTTCAGTCAATAAACCATAATCGCTATGTGCTTGTAATAGTTGACGATTACTCTCGTTATACATGGGTGATTTTCTTGAAAAACAAAAGTGACACTTTAAAACATTTCAAATCCTTCGTTAAGAGAATTCAAAAGTCAAAAGGACTTAAGGTTAAATATATAAGAAGTGATCATGGCGGAGAGTTCGAAAATAATGAATTTGAACATTTTTGTACAAAGGTATAAATCATAGTTTTTCGTTTCCTATAACTCCACAACAAAATGGAGTTGTAGAAAGGAAAAATTGAACTTTACAAGAATGTGAAAGAACATTATTAAATGGATCCACTCTACCAAAACATTTTTGGGCAGAAGCTGTTGCAACTGCGTGTTATGTTTTGAATCGTGTATCCATTCGACCTCAGACCAAGAATATATCCTATGAGCTATTTAATCAAAGAAAGCCAAATATCTCATATTTCAAAGTTTTTGGTTCTCAATGCTTTATTTTAAATATGAAAGACATCTCGGAAAATTTGATTCAAAATCCGATGAAGGTATATTTGTCAGATATTCGGAATGAAGCAAGGCCTATCGTATATTTAACAAGAGAACTAAAACTATTGAAGAATCACTTCATGTCTCTTTTGATGAATTCTATAAACCATCTCATATCGTATCAGATGACGAAGAGACCATAGTCACTAATATTCCTATCATCACAAATAATGACTCTGACTCAGAAATTGTTGACAATATTCCTCAACCTGCTGTGGTACCTTCTCCACCAAGATTTAGATCTCCTCCTAGAATTCTAAGAGATCATCCGGTTCAAAATGTTATTGGAGAAGTAACATCACGAATAAGAACAAGGAGTCAACTAAATTAAATGGGTCATGTCGCGTTTCTCTCAAATATCAAACCTAAGAATCCTAAAGAAGCTGCTACTTATGATTACTGGATCATTGCCATGTAGGAATAACTAAATCAGTTCGAGCGCAATGATATCTGGGAACTTGTTCAAAGACCGACTGATCAGTCAGTCATTGGTACGAAATGGGTTTATAAAAATAAAGTCGACGAACAAGGAAATATAACCAGAAATAAGGCAAGATTAGTAGCACAAGGATATAATCATAAAGAAGGTATCGATTATGAAGAAACCTTTGCACCCGTAGCTCGATTAGAAGCTATTCGAATCTTACTGTCCTTTGCTTGTCATCATGATTTTAAACTTTATCAAATGGATGTCAAAAGTGCATTCTTAAATGGGTTTATCAAAGAGAATGTATATGTCGAACAACCTCCCTTGTTCGTACATGAGAAAGATCCTGATCACATATATAAACTTAAGAAAGCTTTATATGGATTAAAACAAGCACCTCGTGCTTGGTACGAACGATTACGAAGCTATCTTATTAATTCTGGTTTTCAAATTGGTAAAGTTGATCAGACTCTATTCATAAAAAATTCTCGAAAAGATATATTGTTATCCAGATATATGTAGACGATATTATCTTTGGTTCAACAAACGATAAACTCTGCAAAGAGTTTGCAAATATTATGACTAAAGAATTTGAAATGTCATATATGGGAGAACTATCGTATTTCCTTGGTCTTCAAATCAAATAGCTTTCTAATGGTATTTTTATTAGTCAAGAAAAGTACTGCAGAAATCTAGTCAAACGTTTCGGTTTAGAAAATACCTCTGGTAAACCAACTCCTATGAGTACGACCACACATCTTGAAAAAGATGAACATGGTAAGAATGTTGACCAGAAGTTATATCGAAGAATGATTGGTTCTCTCCTGTACCTTACCGCAAGTCGTCCAGATATTGTGATGAGTGTTTGTTTGTGTGCAAGGTTTCAAGCTAATCCTAAAGAATCACATTTACGAGCTGTAAAACATATAATACGATATCTTAATAAAACTAAAGATTTTGGTCTTTTTTGCCCAAAAGATTGTTCATTTGAACTAGTATCATATAGCGATGCTGATTTCGGTGGCTCTCGCACGGATAGAAAGAGTACAAGTGGTACGTGCCATTTTATTGGAAAATCACTTGTCTCTTGGTTTAGTAAGAAACAAAATTGCGTTTCACTCTCGACATGTGAAGCTGAGTACATATCAGCAGCTTTAGCTTGTACTCAGGTATTTTATATGCAACAAACACTTCGAGATTTTGATATACATTTATCAAACTCCATCATATACTGTGATAACACAAGCACAATCAATTTATCGAAAAACCCAGTCAGTCATTCCCGAGCAAAGCACATTGATATTCGACATCATTCTTAAGAGACAATATTGAAAAGGAACAATATGTCTCGAATATGTCCAGACTGACAACCAATTAGCAGACATTTTTACTAAGCCTCTCCTCGAATCTAGTTTTATTTCTTTACGTAGAGAGCTCGGGTTAATTTCTAGAACTGAACTCGATGTATAATATACACTATAATGTTGAGTTCCTATCTAGACGACACATATATTCTTATTAACTTAGCTGGTTAATGGCTTTTTGCTATTATTAGCAAATAATTGTGAGCTTTACAATCTTTTAGTGTCTTATATTCTCTGAGTGTTTTAACCATTGCTTTAAATTTTCGTAAATCCTTTATATACATACTCCTTTCCTATTGTTTTCTGCATCTCCATCCTTAAACATTTGTATACAAGTTCATAATTTCTTTATATAATGGCACACATATGCGACGAATGTGCACAACGATCACATATCTCGGTCACTTGTTCCGAACCTGAAGAATACTACTCTCCGGAAACACCAAAGAGTAGACCGAATGTTCGCATGCCCCTAGAGATACACCAA
This sequence comes from Allium sativum, assembly GCA_030737875.1. Classification (NCBI taxonomy): domain Eukaryota; kingdom Viridiplantae; phylum Streptophyta; class Magnoliopsida; order Asparagales; family Amaryllidaceae; genus Allium; species Allium sativum. The sequence continues at coordinate 467,230,224 of CM060913.1, read as the reverse complement.
AACCCAAACGTGCTAAGAAAGCATTATTCTGTTCTCCACGAACAATAGAGAAGATTAGTGAAATTCATCACTACACTAAACATCAGATAGATCTCCAGCGCCAACTTCATTATGAACAAAAACTCACATCTGATCGTTTAACTCTCTTAGAACGAATGGCGTCATTTTTCTGTAGCACGGATAGACACGGGGTTCACGAACCAATGACACCTCCTCCATCTACATCTCGAAGTCCTAACTCATGGGATCGTAATTACGCGAGAAATGAAGGAGCAATAGAAAATTGGTCGCCATGGACACCGAGAGTTACGAATATTAAAGAAACATCCGAAGACAAGTCATCCACCTCTCATTAATTTATATCGTTTTTGTTGCATAATAAGTTTTTGTTTTAATTCTTATTTTTTGGTTTTTCATGTATTTTGTTTTTCAAATCCATGTTGAGTTGAAATAAAATTTATATAATTTTTTAAGCACTCATAAATCCAGAAAAACAAATATATACAGAAACGGTCGACCGTTAGGAATGGACCAGTCGACCGATCAAGTTTCTGGAAATATTTATATTTTGGAACCGGTCGACCGCCAGAAAAATTATCAGTCGACCGTTCAACTCTCTAGAAATTTTTCAACTCAAAAGTCAACCAGTCGACTGGCCTATATCCCACCAATCGACCAGCTATCTTCTTTGGAAATTTGTGTTTCAGATACTAGTCGACCGGTATAATTCAACCAGTCGACCGGTAAAGTTCTCTGGAATTAAAACTTCCAGACACCAGTCGACCGTTCCAACCCTAATGGTCGACCGGTTACGCGTTTTTCAGTTTTTTCAACTACAAATTCACGCGTCGATTCATATTCACCTCTTCACTCATTATTTATTTATCTCCTTTCTCTCAAATCCCTGAAAAACAAACACCCCAAATCAATTTCTCTATAATCGATGGCACCACCTCAAAAGAATCACAAGAAATCAAGTTCCACTTCACTCCAACCCATAGATTCTAACATCAAACAATGGCTCATGGATCCTATTGCACTGAAACTTTGGAATGCTATGAAGGATTACACCATTCACGAAGGTTCTTTCATAAATCTTTCTGCTTTTATCCTCTATGATGTTGAAGAACTACTGGATAAGGCTCGTATTAAATCACTTCTTACCTTTGATAAGAACAATGTAGAAATTAATCATATTATGATTCGGTTGTTCTATGCTAATCTTAACTTTGGTCTGTAGTTTTTGGTCAGCATGTTTTCATTTCAAAGGAACGAATGGCCATGGTTCTCAATTCGCCAAATAGTGGAAGAGAATTTTCTTCGGATTTCTGCACTATCCATATTCGTGATAAAATCAGTCATCTTTTTATCGAGGATCATAAAACTAGCACTAAGGCGATTAACTTACGGCCTACAGCTCGTGTTTTACATCATGCCATCACACGCTCGTTATTGCCGAGGGTTGGTAAATTTGATGCCGTATATAAAGAAAACTTCAAGGCATTATATGCAATTTATGGGGACATTGAGATAAATTGGATAAATATGATTTTCGACGAGATTTTGCTTGTCAATGAACGCACAAGGCCACACATTTTCTACAATGAATATGTTATGAGACTTTTACTCCATTGTGGTGTCAAGTCTTGTGAGTCTAAAATCTCTAAGCCAAAGTGCATCGACAAAGCAACTAAAAAGAGAATGAAGCTCCCTGAACCTTGTGTGAATATCATTCCTTTTGAACAATACCAAAAGAAAGGTCCTCAAGAAACCACTTCTTCTACGACTCCCAAGCCTAAACCGGAAGAAGTCAAACTCCTTCAACCTTCCTCGTCAACAAAGAATTCACTAGCACAAATTGCACGGAACCAATTCCTCCTCGAAGCGAGACTTAAACGTACCGACACCAAACTCGAGAGTTTGGATAAAAAGCTCGACAAACGATTTTCAAAACTTAAGTCTTTCTTCGGTATTATTTGGGATGCAATTTCATGTGCATCATCATCTTCCTCTACCCAAATACAAGACCCGGGAAACGTCCCATGCCTCCTAGATTTACGTGGTCATCATCTGACGAAGGCACCACTTCAGGAACCAATATAGGACGTGGTCGTGGGGAATATGAGACCGAGGAGGAAGACAAGGAAACAATAACGAGGAAGATGTTCCAGAAGAAGGAGACAAGCAAGAAGGAGGGAACGAACAAATTGAGTGGGACACTACTGAATCCAAATCGTCATCGCATTAGTTTGTTTCTCATCCACGTTTTATGATACTATGTTTTATATTTTTATGCAAAACTTCAAACCGGCACTTGTATGTAAAGAGTGATGTATTTATTTTGGGTTTGTACGTCTTAAGCTATTAGGTACATGACTTGCTTGTGGTATGTTTGGTGTATATTGTATGCTACAATCTTAAAGTTCTTCTTAAGCTATTTGTGTGTTCACTACTCCTTTTTGTCGATGACAAAAGGGGAGAAAAATATTACTAACATTATGTTTTGCATATTTTTTAGTATGTATTTCAGGAGGAGCATATATTCAGGGTGAGTTAAAAACAATATCAGAGCTATGTTGTCATCAATAAAAAGGGGGAGAATGTTGAATCAAGGAATTCACAGCGTTTTGATTAAATGACAAGGAGAAGTTCAAGATCGACAAAAAGAAGAGATTCAATGGTATTTAATATTAGAGATCGATTATTTAGAGTTTTAGTTGGGTTATAAATGTTAAAATCTATCCTCAAATAATCATATACCTCAATGGTTTGAATATATATATATATATATATATATGTATATATATATATATGTATGCACATTCATTGTGCATACTATCAGAAACCGGTCGACCGGTTTCATTCTGGGCGGTCGACTGTTTCTGGGCAGAAATAAACAATGAACGTGCACACATGTATATAACATACATATATTCAAATACCAGTCTACTGGTCATTTTTAACCAGTCGACTGGTCTACGAACTGAAACAACTTTTCGAATAGACACTCTTATTTATCAAGGGTTGTTTCCTTTTCTCTTCGCCAAAAATCATCTCAATTCGTTGCTTCCCTTCACCAATGATTACAACTCTCCATCCTCTATAAAAGCAACATGAAATCACCATTTTAAAAATAACAATTCTTTATATTCTTGCTATCTAATTGTTGATTTCATTCTTGCTCTCTAAAAGCATTCAAAAGCTCATAATTCTCACATATCGTTATTTGAATCCTTGAATCTATATATTATTCTTTAGATTCAAACAACGATATCATCTTCCAAATCTTCATAATCACAAGATCATATTTGAGGATAAGATTATAGGAAAGGTGTACAAGAATTGAAAAATTCGTGTTATTGAGAACACACATTGTCAAATTTCAAGTTTAATTATCTTGTCTGAAGTCCTCGGTGTTGTAAGAGGCAAGTTGTGAAGTCCTCGTGTTGATAGAGGCGTGAAATACCATTCGGCTGCTCGGGTGTTGTGAACCTGTTCCTCCGGGTGAAGTGAGGTAGTTGTTTAGTGAAATTCTAGATAGGAGATCTTAGCTGGACGTAGGACGGTGCTCCGAACTAGTATAAAAATCCCTGGTGTGATTTTCTATTACTGCACTTACTTATCTGTGATATTGCTTCTGTGAGATCGTTTTATAATAAATATTTACCTGCATAACTATTGTAAATATACAAGTTAGTATATCACATACTTTCCGCTTATCCATATTACTGCTCCTGCCTAAGTCGTATATCGACACTTTCAGTCTTATCTTATGCTTATCTCGTTATCTTGCGATGCTTATTATCATGGTTATGTCTTGTATCCAGTTTATTCATGTCATGATACCTTTACCTGTTTACATGCTGAAAGTCACTGGACTTACCAGGCTCTATGTCTGACTCGATTTTTATTTCGCCTTCTTTCTTTCGTTTACCCCCCCCCCCCACCCCCAGTCCATAGGGAGGGAATACCACCACATAGTTCAGATTCTTTTCAAGCTCGAAGATTGTGATGTATTGCTTTGGACTATTTGCTTTACTGCTATAGCTGGCTACTGCTTAATTGGGGAATTATGTTATGTTATTTTGTATTATGCTTCTTTTGAGAAACAAGACAGATATTTGATGTAATAGGTTTTGATATTTTGGTGTTGATGTTTGAAACAACCCTTATGAAAGTTTATCCTATTATGCTACTATGGAATAAAAGTTCTAATTGTTTTCTGCTACTTAAATTTTTCTATTTTGTAATTTTATCTATTCTATAGTCTTATGACCCCCACTAAAGTTAATGCATTTCCTCTGTGAGTGACCTTAATGGAGGTGGGGTGTTACACGTGGTATCAAAGCTGAAGGTTACTAGAACGGATAAAAGATTTTGAAAACTATTTATATTTTAAAGAAAATATTTTCAAAACCATGATTTAAAGAAGCGTTTTTCAAGGAAAAGTATTGCTATTTTAAAAAGGCATATTCCCCAAAGCCATATGCACTATCCTTCTTTTCTTTGTTTTGAATCCTTTCCTTTTTCTTTTCAGCATGTCTGGGGAACCCGAGATACTTGAGGGTGTTCCGATACCCGCTTGGTTCAGACGATACCTAGAGGCTAGGGCTACTTCTGCAGGCCCAGCCAACGTTCCTCCTCCTCCTCTTCCCCCAGCTGCTGTCGCTCCTCGCGTAGATGCTTATGCTAAGATTTGTAAGGACTTCCGTGCTATGGGCGGAAAGATCTTTAAAGGGACTGAAACGTTTGTTGAAGCACGGAACTGGCTCAAGGAAACAAAAGAGTTGTTTTCTATCTTTGAAGTGGATGATAGGAGGAAGATACAATTGGCTACTTGGCTAATGAAGGAAGAAGCCTCTTACTGGTGGGAAGTTACAAGTGCTGAGCAACCAGTTGAGACTAGGGTGGACTTTAGGCGGAGGTTTGAGATGAAGTTCCTCTCGCCAGCTGAACAAATCCTACAGAAGGAAAAGTTTCTAGCACTCAAACAAGGGAGTATGTCAATCAAGGAATACGTCAACAAATTCAATTTGCTTGCAAGATTTGGGTTGGAGTTGGTAGATACACCTCACAAGAAAGCTTTACATTTTGCTAGAGGCTTGAATGAACCATTGCATGGTCTAGCTATGTCCCATATTCCAATGGGCGCAACTTTTGAGAGATTGATCGACATGGCGCTATTACATGAAGAAGACAAGGGTGGGAAGAAAGAAGTGAAGAAGGATGAACCTCAAAACAAGAAGGTGGACAATAAGAAGGGTGGAAAGAACAACAAGCCATGCGACAAGAGGAAGTGTAACTATTGTAGTATAATTGGCCACATCGCTAAAGACTGTAGAAAGAAGAAGAGGAAGACGGGTGGTTGTTTCCATTATGGCGAGACTGGACATGTGGTTAAGGATTGCCCAAAGAAGCAAGGGCAAAGGGCAGTCAGTACCTTCTGGACGGCAAGTTCATGCTCTTATGGCACCCACTCAAGAGAGAGGTAGAAATATTTCCATTGAAAGTTTAGTTTTTCTTGCTAATCATCCTGTACGCACTCTTTTTGATTCTGGCGCATCGCATTCTTTTATATCTTCTTCTATAGTAGGGTCTCTGCACCTTAGTACATGTATGGTAGAGGATCCCATCTTTGTCTCAAATCCGATTGGGGGTTCGGCTCATTTATCTATGATTTGCTTGGATTTGGGAATATCTATACTTAGTGTTGAGTTTCGATGTAATGCATATGTTCTTGGTTTCATGGGCTATAGGTTGATTCTAGGGATGGATTGGTTATCCAGAAATTGTGCCATTCTCGATTGTGAATGGAGGGTAGTTAGACTTTTGACTCATCTCAGTAATACCCTAGAAATCTCGTGTAACCCCAAGGGTTCTGTCATGCTTAGTTACCTAAAATCTCTTGATGCATCTATTGATAATTTGCAAACTGTTCTAGTAGTCCGTGAGTATCCCGATGTCTTTGATGAGGTGAAGGGTTTACCCCCAAAACGTGAAATAGATTTCCGAATATACTTGCTTGATAATGCCAAACCAGTTGCTTTACCCGTACGACACATGGCTCCTAGGGAAAGGAAGGAGCTTAGTAAAGAAGTTAAAGAGTTGCTTGAGAAGGGGTTTATTAGGTGAAGTATTTCTGAATGTTGCTACTAAGGCAGATGGTTCACTTCACTTATGTGTGGATTATAGAGAGTTAAAAAAGCTAACTAAGAAAAATAGGCACCCACTTCCACGAATAGAAGATTTGTTTGACCAGCTTGTAGGTGCGTCCGTTTTCTCACAACTAGATTTGGCTATGGGTTTTCATCAGCTAAGAGTGGCTGAGGATAGTATAGACAAGACTGCTTTTAGGACCCCTGAAGGTTTCTTTGAATGGCTCGTCATGCCTTTTGGTTTGACAAATGCACCCGCCTATTTTGTTGACTTGATGAGTAGGGTGTTTAGGGAGTTCCTTAATAAGTTTGTGGTAGTCTTCGTGAACGGCATCTTGATTATCTTAAAGAACGAGGAAGAACATACTTTGCATTTGAGAGCAGTCATGGATACCCTTCAAGTACATCAACTTAAAGCGCGAAGTTCTCCAAATGTCACTTTTGGAGAGAAGAATTAAGGTTTTTAGGACATGTGGTGTCCAAAGACGGGATAGCTGTAGACCCCGCAAAAGTAGTTGCGGTGCAAGATTGGAAGATCCCAAAGAATGCAACAGAGGTGCGAAGCTTTCTTGGATTAGCGGGCTATTATAGGAAGTTCATTAAGGACTTTGCGAAGATATCATCCCCACTTACTAGACTGACGAAGAAAAATCTAGCCTTTTCTTGGGACATTGATTGGGACATTTCTTTCCAACGATTGAAAAGGGCTTTTACAATAGCCTCAGTATTGAAATTACCAGACGAGAGTAAAATGTTTACAGTATATACGGATGCATGCGGTACGGGACCAGGCGCTATCTTAATGCAAGAAAGGAAGGTAGTAGTTTTTGGTGGAAGACAGTTGAAAGTACATGAGAAAAACTACCCAACTCATGATCTAGAGTTTGCTGCCATCATTTTTGCGCTTAAGTCTTAGCACCATTATCTCCTAGGTGAGAAGTTTGAATTTCATACTGACCATAAATCGTTGAAGTACCTTTTCTCGTAGAAAGATCTTAACTTGAGGCAACAAAGGTGGATGGAGTTCTTAGCATCCTACGATTTTGAGATCGCATATACCCCTGGCAAAGGTAATGTTGTAGCTGACGCCTTGAGTAGGAAGAAGTTGACTTTGAGTCCTATGTTTGTGGAGAGGCAGAGCTTAGAGTACGTAGCGACCTTTGACTTTAGACCCTTTGTCGATTATGCGACCGGTTTGTTAGCATCCATAGAGATGAGACCTATGCTTTTGGGACGAATTATAGAGGCCCAGCGAGATGACCCACAGTTGCTTGAGCTAGTAGAAAAGCTCATAGGAGGGAAGTCTTCGAGCCATCTTGGTAGGTATACCCTAGATGACAAGGGTTGGTTACATAGAGATGGTAGACTTTTTGTACCACAAGACGAGAACTTGAGGAAGACAGTTCTTGAGGAAGCCCATCATTCTAAGATGACCATACATCTCGGTGGTTACAAGATGTACAAAGACATGAAGTGAGTTTTCTTTTGGGCCGGAATGAAGAAGGACGTGGCTGAGTTCGTTTCTATATGCTTGGTATGTCAGCAAGTCAAGGCTGAGCAGAAAAAGCCCGGTGGACTACTTCATCCTCTATAGGTTCCGCAATGGAAATGGGAGAGTATCTCGATGGACTTTATAGATGGGTAACCTAGGTCTAGAAGAGGCAATACGAGTATTTGGGCGATAGTGGACAGACTTACGAAGAGTGCTCACTTCATTCCTGTCAAGAGAAAGAGGACTGCGTCATCGTTAGCACCTATTTATGTTAGGGAGATAGTTCGTTTGCATGGGGTACCTTCTAGCATAGTAAGCGATCGTGATCCTATATTTACTAGTGACTTTTGGAAAAGTTTGCAAGAAGCCATAGGGACTCGGTTATGCTTGAGTACGGCGTATCATCCTCAGACGGACGGCCAAACCGAGAGGGTGAATCTGATTCTAGAAGACCTTTTGAGGCTTTGTATCTTGGACTTTGGCGGGACATGGGAGGACCACCTTCCACTAGTAGAGTTTGCGTATAATAACAGCTATCAGTCTAGCATTGGCATGGCACCTTTTGAAGCTTTGTATGGATGGCCATGTAGATCACCAACTTGTTGGTGGGAATCCACAGATAAGCTAGTACTTGGGCCAGGGCCAGATATGATTAGAGAGACTTCAGGGAAAGTGGATCTAATTCGAAGACTTATGAAGACCGCGCAAGATAGGCAAAGGTCGTATGTTGATAGGATAAGGACCGACCTTGAGTTTAGTGTTGGAGACATGGTCTTTGCCAAAGTATCATCGTTAAGGAATGTTGTTCGCTTTGGGTCGGTAGGGAAGCTAGCACCGAGATTCGTAGGACCGTTTCCTATTATAGAGAGAGTTGGACAGATGGACTACGGAGTAGAGTTGCCCGGGAAGCTTAGTGGTGCACATAATGTGTTTCACGTATCACATTTGAGGAAGCGCTTACATGACACCGCGGAAGTGTTGGAGCCGAGCATACTCGAGGAAATTGAAGTGGAGCGAGATGCCATGATTAGACGAGCCCTTACGTGCATCCTTGGATCGGAGGTCAAGAGGTTAAGCAAAAAAGAAGTCAAGCAAGTCAAAGTACAATGGGGAAGTGATGAAGGAGACTCTACTTGGGAGATGGAAGCTAAGATGCGTACGTTGTATCCTTTTCACTTTGATGGTATGTTCTTAATTTCCCCTTTTTCTACCGCTTTGTTTATACTAGTTCTATCGTTTAGGACGTCCTCTTGATTATATCATCGACCTTTAGCTAGGAATATCCTATGATTGTAAATATGTGTTTGAGATATGGTATGTTTGGTGGATGCAAGTGGTTGCTAGTGGTTGCTCGTGGATGCATTTACACACACACCTTAGGCATTAGATTGGCTCAAGTCACTTTCACATTGCATACGCATATAAAATTGGATGTGTTATCAAATGAATGTTGCATATGGATGAATGATTGTGCACACATGTAGAGGTTATGAAGTACATTAAGAATAATTGCATACACAATTGGACTCATAGCACTAACATAATTCACATTAAGGAGGTCAACTGAATTAATAAGCCGCCTGATTTTGCATTAGATAAGGAATATATACACGCACACTTTTTCATATGTTCATATAGCATTAGAAACCTTTTTTTTAAGGACAATGGATGCTTGTGAATGATGGTTGAGTAGATGGATGTCGGATGGTAGGATGCATTCTTCTTAACTAAGAGATTTCGAGGACGAAATCCTTTAAGGAGGGGAGAATGTAACACCCCATATTTTTCTACGAATATTAGCAGACAAATTAAAAGAATACTTAATTTTAAAAGTGAGAATTAAGTAAAACAGACTATACCACTGCGTTTGTCTCAAAATTCTGGTCAAGATGGACCCAAAGTTTGCATTAAATGGATAATGTATGAGAAACTTATGGACCTTGGAGGTTTGTATACATATAAGGGAAATATATGTATATATAAAAATTAATAAAATAAAAATCAACCTAAAATTCAAGAAAAAATTTCAAAACAGCGGAAGCGGGAAGGCAAAATGCCAAATCAACCTATTTTATGGGTCGACCCGAGTCTCGCTGGGTCAACCCCAAGGTCAACTCAGGGTGTTTGGAATCGACCCCATCGGCCTAGAATGATATGTGACGAAATTTTGTGTTTTAGGGTTTATGTGTCGCACTATGATTGGTTGGGTGACACGTCTCTTTGGTTTAGATGGCTCTGATGACTCCTACGCTAATCTAAAGGCCATGGTTTGCCTAACACACCTATAAATACATATCCAAACCTAAACTCTAATTCTATTATTCACTCTCATGGTGCCTCCATGTCGCCAAACTCTCATCTAAACCTAGCCTCCACTAAAACCTAAATCAAATCAAAAAGTTCTTCATCAACCGAGAGGATTAATCAATATCAAGTTAGAGTTCTTCAACAACAACAAGCGATTCAATTATCTTTTCTAATCCAAACGTTATTAGTTTAGTTATTTTTAGATTTAAACACCTAAATCTAGTCTTGACATGTAATAAGATGAAATTGAGACTATGCCTGATTCTAAGTTGTTCTTTTGCTTCTATTCTTATTCTCATGATGCTATTATCATCAGTTTATCTTGTTGTACATCAGTTTTTCATGTTCATAATGATGTTCTTATCAATTCTTAGCCTTCATGCCTGTGATGATATTTTCATGCCTATTTTCACTCTGTTCTTATTTTATACAACTTCTATCTCCCCTATTTATTTTCTTTTATTGAACTTGGTTTAACTTCGAACCTAGGCTGAAATCGCGAAATACGAACGTTTGGAATACGGTGAATATTGGGTATTGCCTATTTGGGTGAATTTATGGGCATAACAAGTTTGGTGGAATTATTAGGCATAATTTGTGATGGATATGGGGTATTATTATTATAATTGCAAGTTTGGCTAAATTGGCATGTAAATCAATATTTGGGCATATGTAAATTGGAATGTAAATCAACATTTGGGCATATGTAAATTGGCATGTAAATCAATATTTGGGCATATGTAAATTGGCACGTAAATCAATAATTGGGCATATGAAAATTGGCATGAAGAAATTGGAATTTGGACATAATTGGCAAGTATATAATTCAATTAAATCTAATGGTCGCCTAAGACATGAGGTTAGATTTGAGTTGTGGTGTAAGGCTGCCCTTAACCGCCCGGCACATCCAGCAACCGCAACGGCAACAATCTAATGTGAGAGGTCAAAGGCGAAGATTAGATGTGTAATAATGCCTAACACGAGGTTAGAATGTGTTTGTGGTGTAAGACTGCCCGGAACCGCCCGACACATCCAGCAACCGCAAACAACAAGTCTAATGTGAGAGGTTAGCGCATTGAATGCTTGAACCCGAGGTTGGAATGGGTTTGCGGTGTAAGACTGCATGGAACCGCCTGGCACAATCCAGCTACCGCAAATAAGTCCAATGTGAGAGGTTGATGCATTAATAAATAATTAATGTTAAACAAACATGTTAAGTATGTTAGGGTTAAGTCAACATGCAATACTTAACCAATATGACATGACAAGTGGGTGGGTTAAGTAACTCGACTGGATTAATGACACTTAACCAATATAACATGATGAATGGGTGGGTTAAGTAAACTTGAATTGATTGATTGATGACACTTAACCAATATGGGGGGTATACGAATAGACACTAGGAAAACCCTAGTAGCAGGACCCTTTTCAGCAGTAACCCACATTAGGTATCAATGGGATCCTGAGCTAGGCAGGATGGGGCACGATTACTGGGCCGATTATAAGCGGTCAAAATAGCGGTAGGTGGTACGGCAGTGCAGGCTCCGACAGATTACGGGCGTGCACGTAATTCCGGCATGGGAAAATTTAAACAATGAGTACCAAGTAGGTATAAAGCTATGCACTCTATAACTGTATCGGGTTGCCACCCTAGGAAATGATACACCCTATGGTGGGACCAGCACATGTATCTACAAGTAGGGGCTGGGTTGATACAAACACATGCAGAACGTTATGAGTGGGAGCCGATCAATTAAGATAGGTACGGTGGGGACAGGTAAACTGTCAATATGAGGTGGGACTCTCATCATGAGATATGTACTTATAAAACTATCAGGTGGGAAATGGGGATGACTTATCTTATTTTGTAACAAATGGCATTAGTTGAACACTAGTTAGGTGGTGTAGAGAAATTAGGAATTAGTACAATACCTTATCATGTTCTAGTCTTATCTTATACTTATCTCGTTATCTTGCGATGCTTATTATCATGTTTATGTCTTGTCTCCAATTTATTCATGTCATGATACCTTTACCTGTTTTCATGCTGAAAGTCACTGGACTTACCAGGCTTTGTGTCTAACTCTGTTTTTGTTTCGCCTTCTTTCTTTCATCAGCCCCCCCCCCCCCCCCGGTCCACAGGGAGGGAATACCACCGCTTAGTTCAGATTCTTTTCAAGCTCGAAGATTGTGATGTATTGCTTTGGACTCTTTGCTTTAATGCTATAGCTGGCTACTGCTTAATTGGGGAATTATGTTATGTTATTTTGTATTATGCTTCTTTTGAGAAACAAGACAGATATTTGATGAAATGGGTTTTGATGTTTTGGTGTTGATGTTTGATACAACGCTTATGAAAGTTTATCCTATTATGCTACTATGGAATAAAAGTTCTAATTGTTTTCCGCTGCTTAAATTTGTCTGTTTTGTAATTTTATTTGTTCATAGTCTTATGACCCCCACTAAAGTTAATGCATTCCCTTTGTGAGTGACCTTAATAGAGGTAGAGTGTTACAAGAGATATTTATAATAAATCTAGAAATATAAGAGGAAATACCAATAGAAATTGTTTACGTATTTTGGTTTTGTAAATATGAAAAACATAGAAAAATATATTGATGTTTTCTTTAATTCAGTTGTCAATAATGAAAATTTCATTTTTAAAGGTTCCATTAAACCGTCGTGGGTGTGGTTATCTTCCATTTTACCCTTGGATCCTAACGAAGGAAGTGGGTACCAAAGTATATATATCATATTTTTTTGCAGGTACACCACAACAAAAAGGGCTATTTTTGGTATCTCTAAATATACATGAAAAAAAATTCAGTTTATCGAAATGCACATGATCCAATATCCCCTAAAGTTACTTTAATTATTTATGTTTTATGATCAATTACCACTGTTTCTCATGATATTTATTCTTTTTTACTCGATGACAAAGAGGGACGAATATGTTATCATAAGTTATTATTTTGCACACTAACATTTTGTTACAGGAAACGGTAAATTTATTATATATATATACATAACAAAATGTTGCAGCAGATAAGCTTTTTAGTCAGGGGGAGATAAACATATATATATATATATATATATATTCAAGGGGAGCAATTCATTATCTTAACAAAAATGAAAGGTGTTGTCATCAATCAAAAAGAGGGAGAATGTTGATTCATGAGATTTTTGATTCATAAAACCAAGGAATGAAGATCATATTGAAGAGCTAAGTTCATATATATATATATATATATATATATATATATATATATATGAGTATTTAGCCATGTTAAATATTTGTTAAAATCTATCCTCATAGTACAACACGAATGCACAAAACATAATATATATATATATACACACACACTGTGTGTAATGACCCGGTTTTTGTTGACTTTGGTTATCGCCATAAACTCAATGACGACTAACCAAATATCGAAAAATACCGGTAGTTAATGAAAGAAATTAGAGGGTGAGAATAGATAAGATAGAAACTTAGAATAGAAGAAGAAGAACAACACAACATCAGAGTAACACGAACCTCACAGCGGAACGAATAACATATGATATATAACATAACTTTGAAATATAAATCTGTACTTGAATATACATATCATTTCCAAAGTACAGCACTTACAACACAGCAGAAAATAACCACAGCTATATATTTCTGAAGCCTCCTGCTCCAGCTCTTCAAGTATCTGTAAATCCCGACTACTTGACTGCCCATACAAAATTGGGCACCCAAGAGTTTAGGGAAGACAAAACAAAATAAACTCTGGGCCAGTCATGGGACTGGTATGAGTAAAACAGTTTAAAACAGTTTAGCCATTAAATGATATCTCATAAGACCACGCTGTATAACGGAACGGGTTTTTCCCTTATGAGAAATCCAAAATATCTTTATATCAAAAACTTTTTGATATTATAATAACGTCTATCAACCACAATATAATAATCATCTAGCAGAAATGCTTTCATCTCACGTTCTACATATATAGTATACAATCAAAACCACAAGCACATACTAGGTAATGAATTTCCAACTATGACAAGGTATTGAACCACCTTTCGCTAGTGTACCTGTAACACCCCGAATTTCAATTAATACTAATGGTTAGTGATTAAAGTATAATTAATCTCAGATAAGAGAATCAGGGGAAACGGGCTGCGTCATTGCGTTCGTCTCGGAAAAATACGCGAAATAGAGTCCGAGTTTGCGTAAAACGGGTACCGTATGAAAGAGATATGGACGAACGAAGTTAGGCAGAAAAACCCGAAACTGGCCAGAAATGCACTGGCGCACTTGTGAAGTGCGCCAGTACAAAATTACACTGGCGCACTTGTGAAGTGCGCCCATGTCGGGACAGAAAACCTGCACAGTTTCTGGAGAGTTCTGTGGTTGGGTGCACCAGTTTGGGGTTTGGGCCTGGTCTTGGGGCTGGTTTCTGGAGAGTTCCGAAATCTAAGGGTCCTAATCTAATCTAGGGTTAATCTAAGGGCCTAAAACACTACCTAATCCTATAAATAAGACCCTAACCTAGCCCTAAATCATCATTAATCTATCATACAACTAAACTATGGCAAAATGCTAGCTCTCATGGCCTCCACTAATTTATGAAGAGGGTTGCAAGCTAATCACTCTCTAATCAACCCCTAATCCCTTCTTAGCATCTTAATCTTCTTCATTTGGTGTGCAAAATTGCTAGTTGTGAGTTTCTATCACTTTGATGATCTTTTGTTAAACTAAGTAGATGAGATATGATGAGATTTATGGTTTTGTATGTGGATTAATGAGTCTTGAATCATATGATATGATGTTAGCATTAATCTTATGTTTATGCATGTTGAGTATGTAAGTTTATGCAAGTTTAATATGATGTATGTTATGTTTGCATGATGCTAAATATGCAAGTTGTGGGCTATGTAATCATATGCATGTTATGCAAGTTCATGGTGATATGCTATGCAAGTTACATGTATGTTAATATGCAAGATATGCTATGCAAGTTACATGTTTGTTAATATGCAAGTTACATGTTTGTTAATATGCAAGTTCATGATGACACATTATGCAAGTCTATGGGTTAATATGCAAGTATATTATGCAAGTGAATATGTAAGTTATGTGACATATTATATGCAAGTTATGTGA
Organism: Allium sativum; assembly: GCA_030737875.1. NCBI lineage: Eukaryota > Viridiplantae > Streptophyta > Magnoliopsida > Asparagales > Amaryllidaceae > Allium > Allium sativum. The sequence continues at coordinate 467,215,118 of CM060913.1, read as the reverse complement.
CATGTTATACAAGATTATATGCAAGTTATGTGACATATTATGCAAGTTCATATGCAAGTTATGTGTTTGTTAATATGCAAAATGGCACCTTTGAAACATGTTCATGCATATGCAAGTTGACACCTTTTATATGTGTTATGACATGAGAACGAAATTACGTGGGAACGATGGGATAATTAAATGCATAAGTTAATAAGATTGTGTGAAATTAATATAATTATGCATAACATAAAATAAAGGAACATAGTATGGGAATTTGCCTATTAAGTTAGGTGTACCCATACTATGTGTTGGGAATTTACCTATTGAGTTAGGTCTACCCCATGGGAATTTACCTATTGAGTTAGGTCTACCCATGTTATGAAAAGCTTAATATTAATTAGGGATAATTAATTTAAATTATGAGGGTGATTAATTAGGTGTAATTAATTGACTAAGACACGAGGTTGGACTCAGTTGTAGCGTAAAACTGCCCGGACCCAACCGGCTTAACCAGTTGCTACAAATGTTAGCCCAATGTGAGAGGTCTTGGCCATAAATTAAATACGTCATTAAGGTAAAGACACGAGGTTAGACTCTGTTATGACGTAAGACTGCCCGGATTCTACCGGCTTAACCAGGCGGTCATAACAGCCAGTCTAATGTGGGAGGTCTTTACGGGAGATCACGGTCTTAATTAATTAAGAAACACTTAACCATAATAGCATGTAGTGGGACATGAGGGGTTAAGTGGGTGCCTTGGGTGGCATGTGGAATCTAGTGGGTTGCCTTGGGTGGCAATAGAAAATACGATTAGAATACTTAACCAAGAGAAACATGTAATTAAACATGATTAAAGGGTTAAGTGGGATACACTAGATATTTGACAAGCTTAAGTGGGTAGCTTGTGGGGGCCCATTTCAACCAATATCCCAAACGTATCTTTGTGGGCTCGACCCATGTCGAGTGACGGGACACGCATATTGGGCTTGATTATAAGAGGCCAAAACGGGTTAGCGGTGGCAACGCAAGTCCAACGGGCTTCATATGCGTGAGTGGGCCCGGGCTGGTAGGTAAGCCGTTGTTGCATCGTGTAGATATAAGCCGTGCATCGTTAATTATATCGGGTTGCCACGTTGGGGAATGGTACACCCCACGGTGGGGCCAGCACGGGTATCTACGTTAGGGAGCCGATCGAATGGGGAGTAGTGCGTACACCTAGTGGATTGTAGGGCCCCGTGGCGTCTACTTGGTCACCTAGGGGTACGCAAGTACTATTAAGTTAATTTTATAAGTCCAGGGGAGGGATCAACCTTTAAGTTAGGAACGACTGGTGTGGTGCAGTTTAGTAATTTACCTTAGGAAGGGTAGATGCGTCTTTATCTTTTATCTTAGTTTAGTTGACTGCTTAGTATAGCCGTTCATCCCTATTTGTTACCGTATATCAATTTATGTCTTCTCTGGTTACTTTAACGATTGTATTGTTAAAGTTATAGGACTCGCTCAGACTTATGTGTAACGACCCAGATTTTTGAACATCTTATTTTAAATATTTAGTATGGTTTTAAATATTGAATTTAAAATATAGATGGTATTTTATTGGGTTATTGTTTAAATAATCGAAATACGATTTATTTTGATAATTATCGAAATACGAGAAGTTGAAATAATTCAATTTGAAGATAAAACTGAACGATGATAATAGAAATTCATTGATGAAGAATTTATTTTGAATTTAAAATGATTTAATATGGTTATTTTAATATACGTTCAAATCTAATTGTATAATCTATTTCATTGAATTCAGAATAGTGAATAACGTTGGAAACATCGGTCGTCACGGTTGAATAGTGGTTCGGGATTACTAGTTAAGGACCGTGAAATATTTTAATTATTTAATTAAAATAAAATCAATATAAATAATAAAAGGAAGAGAAAAAATCAGAGCCGACCTACATCAGCCGCCCTAAATTATTTTTGCGCAGGCTATCACTTCTTCTCGAGCAGTAATTTTTGCCTCTCGTTCTCAACATCAAGGGGACATCAATTAAATGGCTTTAGTACGTCTGGTTCCCCTCCTTCTCCTATAAATCGCGCCCCTCGTTCTTTTTGCAATTTCATTCTTCTGCAAAGGGAAATTTAATTGATCGAGAGCTTCAAATTTCCATGACCACTCCTAATAAACTATTTCTTTTGTTCTTCCAGTTGCAAAGCAAATCAATGTCGCTCCTTTAACGAAATCAAAACAATTCGGTTTCTCAACAGAACCGCTCGATCTTAGATCCATGGAACTCGCGTAAACCCTCCTTTACACCAGTAGATTTTACAGATGGTTCGATTCTTCTGAGTACTACACGAATTGGGGAAATCGCGATGACAGTTTTGGGGTGAAAACGCGATGGGTGAAGGCGTGCAGTTTTGCTGAAGGGGGGGACCGACGCTCGCTTTGGTTTGGGTGATGGGTCAATGCAGTTTTAGGAGAGCCGCTGGTTACATGAAGGATGCGACAGTGGATGACAAGGGAAGTCGCGATAAGGAGTTCGGGTGGTTGATTGGGAGATGGTGCGAGGAAGTGGTGATAGCCATGGTTTGCAATACTGGAGTTCGGCAGTAGGCGTTTGGGTAAAAACTCGAGTGAAGGAAGAGTGAATGGACGGTGAAGAGTGAGGCCGGTATGGGTCCAAGTGTAGCAATGAAGGAGCAGCAGTCATGCACAACAATCGTTTGGTAAAATGTCGAAGTGGGATAGAGCTGATTTAAGGGCTGATTGTAGTTGAAGATGTTCGGAGATTCATTTTGGGAATTTACACAGTAATTCGCAAGATAGCGAGGTACACATTTTCATAAGATTTAAAATACATAGGATAATGTGTTTATTAAGTTAATGGTTAATTTAAATGATTCATTGTTTAATCGAAAATAAACTAAATAATCATAGGTGCTAATAGATCCGGTTGAAACAATTCAAGTGGATACGTGAATACAAAAATGGGGGATTAATTGGATATTCGACTATGGGAAATTCTGGTGAGTAAATCTCACTCACCTTTTATTTTAATTATTTTTATTTCATTAAAAATAATTGTTTGTTGCTGGTATGGATGCTTTCTGCTTGCTTTATATATATTAGTTATTTAGGCTATATATATATATATTGGGTTGATTGGTTGGTTGGATTCCCGCAGTCTCATTAGCGGATGCCCGCAGTTTCATAGCGGATGATTACCCTATACGCCCCACGCTATGATTAGTGGATGACCTTCTATACCGCGATATTCTGCCACGAAGCAGAATGGGTATTATTTATGTGCTAACATCTGTGGATGCAGGAAAACAGGTTGGAGGGATCCGACTGGATTCCTCAAAAATATATTATCTGTTGTGTTGTTTGTTGTTTGCTTGATTTCATATATTAATATATGACGTGTTAAAAATCAAATGATTGAAAAATGGAGTGATTGGATTGCTTTAAATATCACTGGGCTAAGTGTTAATTTATTTAAAATATCATGAGAAAGATATTTGAGTTTTAAAAGAAAATTCTATTTTTCAAATAGAATTTGAAATTCAAGTAGAATTTGAAAATATAGAATTTCAAATGGAATATTGAAATAAAAATTTCAAAATAGAATTTTGAAATGAAATTTCAAAATAGAACTTGAAATAGAATTTTTAAGTGGAAATTTAAATAGAATTTAAATATTTGAAAGGAGTTGGAATGTTTGAAATTCAGAAGAAAATTCAAATAAGATTTGAAATGGGATTTTTAAATATGTAAGTAAAATTTGAGTATAACATTTGAATTAGAAAAGAAGTTTACATATTTGAATTTTAAAAGGAGATTGAATATCAGAAATTCAAATAGAGGTTCAAATAGAATTTGAATAGATGAGATTAGAATGAAAAGTAGAATTTGAATTCAAGGAATTAAATTATAATTTGAATTCAAAGGAATTCGAATAAAGAAGTTCAAATAGAGATTTGAATGTAGAATTTCAAAATAGAATTTGAAATCTAGAATTTCAAAGAAGAATTGAATAGAATTTGAAATATAGTATTTCAAGGAAGAATTCAAATGTGAAATTTGAATAGAGGTTTGAATGGAATTTAAATATGAAATTTGAATTGAGAATTGAATAGAAATTCAAGTATTAAATTTGAACATGGAATTGAATACAGAAATTCAAGTAGAAATTTGAGTATGAGATTTCAAAATAGAATTTGAAATAAACTTTGAAAATAGGATTTCAAAGTAGAATTGGAAATAGAATTTCAAATAGGATTTCAAATAGGAAATCCAAAGGGTTTTGAAATGGGATTTGAATTCAAGGGAATTCAAATGAATTTGAATATTAGAAATTCAAATGGTGCTAATGAATTTGAATATTAGAAATTCAAATGGGGCTGGAAACGAATTTGAATATTAGAATTCAAATGGAAAATGAAATTTGAATATAAAGAGATTCAAATTGAATTCAAATAGGATTTAATCTATGGGATTTGAATATGAAATTCAAATGGGTTTTAAACTATGGAATTGTGAATATAGAATTTAAAAAGGAGTTTGAATATTTGAATTTCAATAAATGTCAAATATAGAAATTGGGATATAGCAGTTCAAATGGAATTTAAAAAAATAAAGTTTGAATAAGAGAATTCAAATGAATTCAAGTCTAGAATTTGAATATAGGGAATTCAAATAGAAATTCAAATATTAAGTTTGAATGTCAAATAGAAAAGGAATTGGGATTTGAAATATAGAATTCAAAAGTGAGATTGGAATTTGAATCAAGGAATTCAAACGAAGTTGAATTCATTTTTAAGAAGTTTATAAAGTTTATATATATATATATATATAATTAAAACGAACTCGCCGCAGAGCTGCAGTTCGTAAATTGGCGATTCGAACTTCAATTGAATATATCGAACTCGTTTGAAGTCGGAATTCTTTGAAACAAGAAACGTCAGGACCAGTTTGATAATAGTTTTCTAATGAAGGAGAAAAATCTGAATTTCGTCGTATAGATTTTGAGATATGTCAAAATCAAATTTTCAGAAAAGCAGCGCCAGAATCGTTTAAAACCATAATGGTTTATTTAAGGTTATAAAAGGATTTTAAGCAAGAAAATCCGAAGTTTCTATTTAGAAAATCTCAGAGTTGAGTTGCAAAATATATGTGAATACAAATGTGTAAATGAATATGATTTTTGAAACAGAAACCAGATTTTGATTTAATGAATAGAGTTAACTAAACCGAATAGAAATTAATTAATGAGATTTCAAATGGATATTGGGATTTGAATAAGTAAATTCGATTTGAGAATTTATATTCGAAATAGAAAAGAGAACTAGAATTGAAATCGAAATTCAATTTGGTTATGAACGAGTTAAACATTTTGTTTGAACATGTTATGTTCAACAAAGAAGTGAGAGAGGCAAAATGACAAATTAAAGAATAAATGGGCGAAACTGAATTCAAACGATTAGATGGTATTGAATTGAATTGAAAACAGGTGAATATGTGTTAAGCAGGTTTGGGATGAAGTATATGAAGTTATAAATGTAGTGCCCGACAAAAAGGTACATGTTTAATTCATATATGAGATTTATGCGCCGTATCGGCAAGCCGCTTGGCTTTTCCTTTTTCTTTTTGATTGAGGAAGATACCGGGAAGCTATTTGCAATTTCCCGATGCTCCCGATACAGGGGAGGTTATGGCGAAATTTTCCGGAAATTTAAGGAGTTAGAATATTTTTAAGATATTTTGATAATTAGAGATCATTATATCGACGTATTGAATTCGATAGTAAAGTGAATATAAAAATCGAATATTGCAAACAAAAAGGGATAGAGATAAGTGATTGAAATTGTTTCAATTGCAAATAGAGATATTTTCTAATATATAGAAATAAAAGAAGTTAATATTTGGGAACGGTTTCCAAATGGCATAAGAGGCAAGAAGATTATTGAAATATTTGGTTAACAAATATTGATAGAGAAAATAGAGAAGAGATTTAATTAATGAAATATTAATTAAAGAGCCCAGTGATTTGTTTGATTTGTTTGATTTGTTTGGATGAACACTTGTTTTTATTCGATAGTTAAATCACAGACTATCGAAGTTTTTGACCATCGTTGTCAATATGGAGAGACCGGTTGGATTATTATCCGAAGAACCATTCCGTATTGGCATAAGCGTTGCGAACCAAGTATGCTGAATATATTGAAGACGGAGTGAAGTGCAAGGGCTTTTCTAGTAATAGAAATGGTGCCTTCGGTTTCGTTCAATCCCAGAACGAACGTATATGGACGAATGTCTGACAGAGTATTTCCAATGATCAAATGGGTTGGTCTGTATGAATATATATGGTTGCAACGGATTTATCCCTTAGCATAATATCCAGAATATTTGTGCAAACTTAACTAGTGATTAACGGATCTGACAATGTGACATTCAAAGTGATTGTGTTATCAAGGAATGGTAAGTATTCGTAGCCTCAGGCCTCAACAACCGGGAAAGGACAAAAATCGGGCAGGCAGCATGGCTATGTGGGTCGCACCCATTAGGGTGTATAATCACCTATCTAGAGAAATTCCTTTTGTTTCTAAATCTTTCGATTCTGCCCATTCGGGAAACGGTGGTTTGAGTCCAACCGTTGGTGATATACATTCGATACACTCAAGCGAAATGAGTGGTCGGTCATGTGTGGGCCGGGTTGCAAGACGTTCTTGTTGAACCCAGTGTATTCCTCTCTAGAGATACATCATCGGAAGGTGGTCCCATACCTTGTCACGTTGGAAATCCAATCTCCAATAAGCGCCATGCGGGTTTTTGATTTTATACTATATATGTGGAGCGTGAGATGCAAGCGTTCTGCTATTTGGTTATTTACTTGGTGTAGACATTATTATAATATCACTGGATTTGATATCAAAGTGTTTTGGGTTATAGTAAGGTAAAAACCGTCCATGTTTATGTGTGGACTGGTCTTACTATTATCTTTTCTTTCGAAAGGATTTTAAAAGTTAAACAAGTGGTTGGAGTTTACTCACACCAGTCCCATGACTGACCCAGAGTGTATTTTGTTTTGTTTTTCCTAAACTCTTGGGTTCCCAAATTTGTACGGGCAGTCAAGTGTTTCAGGCTTTTACAGATACACTTGGAGGAGTTTGAAGCAGGAGGCTTCAACGTTAGTTATTTAGAGTTACTTCCGCTGGATCAAATGTTATGTGTACTCTGATGATGGTATGTATATATGTACAAAACAGATTTGTATTTCAAAGCTTATGTTATAGAATATATTTTATTCGTTCCGCTGTGAGATTCATGTTTTACCCTGATGTTGTGTATTCTTCTTCTTCTATTCTAATATTTCTTTCTTCCTATTTCTCATCCTCTATCTTCTTTCTATTAATGGTTCGTATTTCTGTGTTATTTGGGTTAGACATGTGTTGTATTTAGTCAACTCAGATAGCACGGATTTGCGGGCCTTTACAGTTGGTATCAGAGCATAGGTTGAGCGAATACCTAGGCTTGTGTGGCATGTGCTCATTAGAGATAGGGTCAGTAGTACCCTAGGATGAGTTGAGTATATATACGAGAGAGCGTATCTGTAATTTGATATAAAAGTTGTTTTATATTGTGTTGGCTAGTCTGTTGAGTGGTTTATGAATTCGGATCGAATCGTGGGACGCCACGAAGTCGATAGGGATTTCTAAACACTTGAACAGAGAAGTTCGACACAGTATTGTTTTAAAGTGGGTAAATAAAATAATTTTGCCCAAATTTCTATTTTGATATAGAAAGAATAATTTTTGAAATTATTATATTATATGGATGTGTTGATTGATATCATTATAATCAGATAAGATTATAAAAATTGGAAAGGTTATTTATAACCAGAGTAGAATTTGTATAAAAATTAAATATACAAATGAGATGAATTAGAATTAAATTCAAACCAGAATTAAGAATTCAAAATCCTGGGAAGTTGAAAAATATTTTTCAAGGTATATTAAAATAATATAGATTTGTTTTAAAGGATTTGAAAGAAAATCATGGATTTTAGAAGTGATAAAGCACTGAACTCACTTCAGTGGCTGGGAAATAATTCTGATGATGATTGCAACATCATCAGTGTTCATTTTCAAGTTTCTAAGTGACGGATTGCTACCTTAGAAAAGTTTTTGATTGGAATTTGTTTGAAAGAAAACAAGTTTAGTTGAAAAATTCAAATGTTTTGAATTTGAAATGAAAATATATATAAATATTTTTATGTGATTTCCGAAGAATTTGAAAGGAAAACCCAGGGATTTGAATTCTGGAATTTAAATTTAACTTAAGCAAGTTAAATGGGTCGAAGTGAATGAATTGATTAGAATCAATTTGAATTGGTTTAATAGAATATAGATTGGATATAAATGGATTGATCGTAGATCATTCGAATTGAATGAAGGAAGACCAAAAGTTTTGGTGGAATTGGATTTGTTAAAATAAGAGGAGTTGGGTTTCAACATAAGAGAGACATTGAAAAGAAATGGATTTGTACCATTTTTCCTACCTTAGCAATTTCGAGGACGAAATTATTTTAAGGGGGGAAGAATGTAACGACCCAGATTTTTGAACATCTTATTTTAAATATTTAGTATGGTTTTAAATATTGAATTTAAAATATAGATGGTATTTTATTGGGTTATTGTTTAAATAATCGAAATACGATTTATTTTGATAATTATCGAAATACGAGAAGTTGAAATAATTCAATTTGAAGATAAAACTGAACGATGATAATAGAAATTCATTGATGAAGAATTTATTTTGAATTTAAAATGATTTAATATGGTTATTTTAATATACGTTCAAATCTAATTGTATAATCTATTTCATTGAATTCAGAATAGTGAATAACGTTGGAAACATCGGTCGTCACGGTTGAATAGTGGTTCGGGATTACTAGTTAAGGACCGTGAAATATTTTAATTATTTAATTAAAATAAAATCAATATAAATAATAAAAGGAAGAGAAAAAATCAGAGCCGAACTACATCAGCCGCCCTAAATTATTTTTGCGCAGGCTATCTCTTCTTCTCGAGCAGTAATTTTTGCCTCTCGTTCTCAACATCAAGGGGACATCAATTAAATGGCTTTAGTACGTCTGGTTCCCCTCCTTCTCCTATAAATCGCGCCCCTCGTTCTTTTTGCAATTTCATTCTTCTGCAAAGGGAAATTTAATTGATCGAGAGCTTCAAATTTCCATGACCACTCCTAATAAACTATTTCTTTTGTTCTTCCAGTTGCAAAGCAAATCAATGTCGCTCCTTTAACGAAATCAAAACAATTCGGTTTCTCAACAAAACCGCTCGATCTTAGATCCATGGAACTCGCGTAAACCCTCCTTTACACCAGTAGATTTTACAGATGGTTCGATTCTTCTGAGTACTACACGAATTGGGGAAATCGCGATGACAGTTTTGGGGTGAAAACGCGATGGGTGAAGGCGTGCAGTTTTGCTGAAGGGGGGGACCGACGCTCGCTTTGGTTTGGGTGATGGGTCAATGCAGTTTTAGGAGAGCCGCTGGTTACATGAAGGATGCGACAGTGGATGACAAGGGAAGTCGCGATAAGGAGTTCGGGTGGTTGATTGGGAGATGGTGCGAGGAAGTGGTGATAGCCATGGTTTGCAATACTGGAGTTCGGCAGTAGGCGTTTGGGTAAAAACTCGAGTGAAGGAAGAGTGAATGGACGGTGAAGAGTGAGGCCGGTATGGGTCCAAGTGTAGCAATGAAGGAGCAGCAGTCATGCACAACAATCGTTTGGTAAAATGTCGAAGTGGGATAGAGCTGATTTAAGGGCTGATTGTAGTTGAAGATGTTCGGAGATTCATTTTGGGAATTTACACAGTAATTCGCAAGATAGCGAGGTACACATTTTCATAAGATTTAAAATACATAGGATAATGTGTTTATTAAGTTAATGGTTAATTTAAATGATTCATTGTTTAATCGAAAATAAACTAAATAATCATAGGTGCTAATAGATTCGGTTGAAACAATTCAAGTGGATACGTGAATACAAAAATGGGGGATTAATTGGATATTCGACAATGGGAAATTCTGGTGAGTAAATCTCACTCACCTTTTATTTTAATTATTTTTATTTCATTAAAAATAATTGTTTGTTGCTGGTATGGATGCTTTCTGCTTGCTTTATATATTAGTTATTTAGGCTATATATATATATATTGGGTTGATTGGTTGGTTGGATTCCCGCAGTCTCATTAGCGGATGCCCGCAGTTTCATAGCGGATGATTACCCTATACGCCCCACGCTATGATTAGTGGATGACCTTCTATACCGCGATATTCTGCCACGAAGCAGAATGGGTATTATTTATGTGCTAACATCTGTGGATGCAGGAAAACAGGTTGGAGGGATCCGACTGGATTCCTCAAAAATATATTATCTGTTGTGTTGTTTGTTGTTTGCTTGATTTCATATATTAATATATGACGTGTTAAAAATCAAATGATTGAAAAATGGAGTGATTGGATTGCTTTAAATATCACTGGGCTAAGTGTTAATTTATTTAAAATATCATGAGAAAGATATTTGAGTTTTAAAAGAAAATTCTATTTTTCAAATAGAATTTGAAATTCAAGTAGAATTTGAAAATATAGAATTTCAAATGGAATATTGAAATAAAAATTTCAAAATAGAATTTTGAAATGAAATTTCAAAATAGAACTTGAAATAGAATTTTTAAGTGGAAATTTAAATAGAATTTAAATATTTGAAAGGAGTTGGAATGTTTGAAATTCAGAAGAAAATTCAAATAAGATTTGAAATGGGATTTTTAAATATGTAAGTAAAATTTGAGTATAACATTTGAATTAGAAAAGAAGTTTACATATTTGAATTTTAAAAGGAGATTGAATATCAGAAATTCAAATAGAGGTTCAAATAGAATTTGAATAGATGAGATTAGAATGAAAAGTAGAATTTGAATTCAAGGAATTAAATTATAATTTGAATTCAAAGGAATTCGAATAAAGAAGTTCAAATAGAGATTTGAATGTAGAATTTCAAAATAGAATTTGAAATCTAGAATTTCAAAGAAGAATTGAATAGAATTTGAAATATAGTATTTCAAGGAAGAATTCAAATGTGAAATTTGAATAGAGGTTTGAATGGAATTTAAATATGAAATTTGAATTGAGAATTGAATAGAAATTCAAGTATTAAATTTGAACATGGAATTGAATACAGAAATTCAAGTAGAAATTTGAGTATGAGATTTCAAAATAGAATTTGAAATAAACTTTGAAAATAGGATTTCAAAGTAGAATTGGAAATAGAATTTCAAATAGGATTTCAAATAGGAAATCCAAAGGGTTTTGAAATGGGATTTGAATTCAAGGGAATTCAAATGAATTTGAATATTAGAAATTCAAATGGTGCTAATGAATTTGAATATTAGAAATTCAAATGGGGCTGGAAACGAATTTGAATATTAGAATTCAAATGGAAAATGAAATTTGAATATAAAGAGATTCAAATTGAATTCAAATAGGATTTAATCTATGGGATTTGAATATGAAATTCAAATGGGTTTTAAACTATGGAATTGTGAATATAGAATTTAAAAAGGAGTTTGAATATTTGAATTTCAATAAATGTCAAATATAGAAATTGGGATATAGCAGTTCAAATGGAATTTAAAAAAATAAAGTTTGAATAAGAGAATTCAAATGAATTCAAGTCTAGAATTTGAATATAGGGAATTCAAATAGAAATTCAAATATTAAGTTTGAATGTCAAATAGAAAAGGAATTGGGATTTGAAATATAGAATTCAAAAGTGAGATTGGAATTTGAATCAAGGAATTCAAACGAAGTTGAATTCATTTTTAAGAAGTTTATAAAGTTTATATATATATATATATATAATTAAAACGAACTCGCCGCAGAGCTGCAGTTCGTAAATTGGCGATTCGAACTTCAATTGAATATATCGAACTCGTTTGAAGTCGGAATTCTTTGAAACAAGAAACGTCAGGACCAGTTTGATAATAGTTTTCTAATGAAGGAGAAAAATCTGAATTTCGTCGTATAGATTTTGAGATATGTCAAAATCAAATTTTCAGAAAAGCAGCGCCAGAATCGTTTAAAACCATAATGGTTTATTTAAGGTTATAAAAGGATTTTAAGCAAGAAAATCCGAAGTTTCTATTTAGAAAATCTCAGAGTTGAGTTGCAAAATATATGTGAATACAAATGTGTAAATGAATATGATTTTTGAAACAGAAACCAGATTTTGATTTAATGAATAGAGTTAACTAAACCGAATAGAAATTAATTAATGAGATTTCAAATGGATATTGGGATTTGAATAAGTAAATTCGATTTGAGAATTTATATTCGAAATAGAAAAGAGAACTAGAATTGAAATCGAAATTCAATTTGGTTATGAACGAGTTAAACATTTTGTTTGAACATGTTATGTTCAACAAAGAAGTGAGAGAGGCAAAATGACAAATTAAAGAATAAATGGGCGAAACTGAATTCAAACGATTAGATGGTATTGAATTGAATTGAAAACAGGTGAATATGTGTTAAGCAGGTTTGGGATGAAGTATATGAAGTTATAAATGTAGTGCCCGACAAAAAGGTACATGTTTAATTCATATATGAGATTTATGCGCCGTATCGGCAAGCCGCTTGGCTTTTCCTTTTTCTTTTTGATTGAGGAAGATACCGGGAAGCTATTTGCAATTTCCCGATGCTCCCGATACAGGGGAGGTTATGGCGAAATTTTCCGGAAATTTAAGGAGTTAGAATATTTTTAAGATATTTTGATAATTAGAGATCATTATATCGACGTATTGAATTCGATAGTAAAGTGAATATAAAAATCGAATATTGCAAACAAAAAGGGATAGAGATAAGTGATTGAAATTGTTTCAATTGCAAATAGAGATATTTTCTAATATATAGAAATAAAAGAAGTTAATATTTGGGAACGGTTTCCAAATGGCATAAGAGGCAAGAAGATTATTGAAATATTTGGTTAACAAATATTGATAGAGAAAATAGAGAAGAGATTTAATTAATGAAATATTAATTAAAGAGCCCAGTGATTTGTTTGATTTGTTTGGATGAACACTTGTTTTTATTCGATAGTTAAATCACAGACTATCGAAGTTTTTGACCATCGTTGTCAATATGGAGAGACCGGTTGGATTATTATCCGAAGAACCACTCCGTATTGGCATAAGCGTTGCGAACCAAGTATGCTGAATATATTGAAGACGGAGTGAAGTGCAAGGGCTTTTCTAGTAATAGAAATGGTGCCTTCGGTTTCGTTCAATCCCAGAACGAACGTATATGGACGAATGTCTGACAGAGTATTTCCAATGATCAAATGGGTTGGTCTGTATGAATATATATGGTTGCAACGGATTTATCCCTTAGCATAATATCCAGAATATTTGTGCAAACTTAACTAGTGATTAACGGATCTGACAATGTGACATTCAAAGTGATTGTGTTATCAAGGAATGGTAAGTATTCGTAGCCTCAGGCCTCAACAACCGGGAATGGACAAAAATCGGGCAGGCAGCATGGCTATGTGGGTCGCACCCATTAGGGTGTATAATCACCTATCTAGAGAAATTCCTTTTGTTTCTAAATCTTTCGATTCTGCCCATTCGGGAAACGGTGGTTTGAGTCCAACCGTTGGTGATATACATTCGATACACTCAAGCGAAATGAGTGGTCGGTCATGTGTGGGCCGGGTTGCAAGACGTTCTTGTTGAACCCAGTGTATTCCTCTCTAGAGATACATCATCGGAAGGTGGTCCCATACCTTGTCATGTTGGAAATCCAATCTCCAATAAGCGCCATGCGGGTTTTTGATTTTATACTATATATGTGGAGCGTGAGATGCAAGCGTTCTGCTATTTGGTTATTTACTTGGTGTAGACATTATTATAATATCACTGGATTTGATATCAAAGTGTTTTGGGTTATAGTAAGGTAAAAACCGTCCATGTTTATGTGTGGACTGGTCTTACTATTATCTTTTCTTTCGAAAGGATTTTAAAAGTTAAACAAGTGGTTGGAGTTTACTCACACCAGTCCCATGACTGACCCAGAGTGTATTTTGTTTTGTTTTTCCTAAACTCTTGGGTGCCCAAATTTGTACGGGCAGTCAAGTGTTTCAGGCTTTTACAGATACACTTGGAGGAGTTTGAAGCAGGAGGCTTCAACGTTAGTTATTTAGAGTTACTTCCGCTGGATCAAATGTTATGTGTACTCTGATGATGGTATGTATATATGTACAAAATAGATTTGTATTTCAAAGCTTATGTTATAGAATATATTTTATTCGTTCCGCTGTGAGATTCATGTTTTACCCTGATGTTGTGTATTCTTCTTCTTCTATTCTAATATTTCTTTCTTCCTATTTCTCATCCTCTATCTTCTTTCTATTAATGGTTCGTATTTCTGTGTTATTTGGGTTAGACATGTGTTGTATTTAGTCAACTCAGATAGCACGGATTTGCGGGCCTTTACATATGTCTGACCCCGTTGTTTTTATCTTTTTCCCAACCCTCAGGTCCTACGGTGGATCCTAGCAGTAGTGGAGCTTGATCGGATTGCTGTTCCAGTCTTTAGGAGCTTGGATAGATGTAAAGCTCCAGTTATCCAGTTATCTTTTCTTTTGTTTTGGCTATTGTGTGAGAGTGGGATTATGTACTTCTTTATTTTGATGGATATTGTACTTGACTTTTATTTTGGTTTTATGATGTAACCAGACATGTTTTACTTCCGCTGTTATGAGATGATGTTTTAAATTTCAAGTACTGTTTATATCTATCTTGTTGTAATTTTTCTGTTCTATATTCACTAAAATACTCCACCGATGCTATGGCATTCCCTTAGTGAGTGACCATAGCGGGAGTGGGGTGTTACACGTGGTATCGGAGCTTAAGGTTACCAGAACAGATAAATTTTTTAGAAAAACTATTTTCTAAGAACATTTTTGAAAAAAAAATATTTTCAAAAACATGTCTTTTAAAAGAAAAGTTTTTGAAAAAGAAAAGCATAATCCCCAATAGCCATATCGTTATCTTTCGGAATCTCCTTTTTGAATCTTTCCTCTTTCGTTTCAGCATGGCTGAAGATCTTAACATCCCGGAAGGTTTAGTTATACCACTATGGTATAGGAGGTTACAAGAAGCTAGGGCCGCGGCTGCGGGTCCAGCCAATGCTACTACACCAGAGACAACCGCTCCTCCTCCTCAGCCTAGAGTGGATAATTTTGCTAAGGTTTGCAAGGAGTTCAAGGCTATAGGAGGAAAACCTTTTCTAGGTTCAGAGACTTTCGTAGAGGCTAGAGATTGGCTTAAGGAAGTGGAAGAGTTGCTAGATATCTTTGAAGTGGAAGAGGGAAAGAAAGTCAAGTTGGCGGCTTGGTTAATGAAGGGAGAGGCCTCATTCTGGTGGGAGGTCACTAATGGAGAACGCCCTGTTGACTCTTGGGCAGATTTCAAGCAAAGGTTTGGGGCTAAGTTTCTCTCAAGGGCGGAAGAGAATCTGTTTATGGAGAAGTTCTTGAATTTGAAGCAAGGGAATCTCACGGTGAAAGAATATGTCAACAAATTCAATCAATTAGCAAGGTTTGGCATAGAGTTGGTGAATACACCGGAGAAGAAGGCTTTGAGGTTCGTTAGAGGCTTGAACGAACCATTGCAAGGAATAGCTATGACTCACATTCCTATGGGGGCCACCTTTGAGAAGCTTGTCTACATGGCACTTATGCATGAGGATGATAAGAATTCTAAGGCACCAGAGAAAAAGGGGGATCAGAAGAAACCGCAACAACAACAAGGCAAGGGTGGAAAAGGCAATGGTGACAAGGGGAAGAAGAAGAAGAAGTGCTTCAATTGTGGGACCCCAGGCCACCTCAGCAAGGATTGTCGCAAAAAGAAGAAGACCGGTTGCTTTCATTGTGGTGAGGCAGGACATCTTGTGAAGGATTGCCCAAAGAAGGGGCAGAGGACGGGGTCTACCTCAGGAGGTCAGGTGCAAGCTCTTATAGCACCACCTCAGTCAGGGGGGCAAGTTCAGGCTCTCTCAGTTCCACCGATTCAGCAGAGAGGTAGAACTATTTCCGTTGAAAGTCTGGTTTTTCTGTTTGATCATCCAGTACGTACTTTGTTTGACTCTGGCTCATCGCATTCTTTTATCTCATCATCGTTAGTTGAGTCACTGCACTTAGACACCAGTCTAGTTGATGATCCCTTGGTTGTTTTAAACCCAATTGGGGGCTCCATATATCTGTCTATGATATGTTTGGGTTTGAAGATTTCTATACTTAGCGTTGAGTTTAGATGTGATGCTTTTGTATTGGGCTTCACGGGCTATGGGTTGATTTTGGGCATGGACTGGTTATCCAGTAATGGTGCCGTTCTTGATTGTGAAAGGAGAGTTGTCAGGCTTATGACCCGCTTGGGTAATACTCTCGAGATCTCTTGTAATCCCATGGAATCTGTTTTGCTAAGTTATCTTGAATCGCTCGATGCTTCGGTCGAGAGTTTGCGTTTTGTCAGAGTGGTCCGGGAATATCCGGATGTGTTTGAAGAAGTGAAGGGTTTGCCTCCGAAGCGGGAGATAGATTTCCGAATTTATTTGGTGGATAATGCCAAACCAGTGTCTTTGCCAGTGCGCCACATGGCTCCTCGTGAGAGAAGAGAACTTCATAAGCAAGTAGGGGAGTTGCTTGAGAAGGGGTTCATAAGGCGGAGTATATCGGAGTGGGGAGCTCCAGTAGTATTTGCCACAAAGGCGGATGGGTCCCTCAGACTTTGTGTGGATTATAGAGAACTTAATAAGCTCACGAAGAAGAATAGACACCCATTACCGAGGATAGATGATCTCTTTGATCAGTTGGTTGGCGCCTCAGTATTTTCGCAGATGGACTTAGCTACAGGGTTTCATCAGTTGAGAGTGGTGGAGGACAGTATAGAGAAGACTGCTTTCCGGACTCCGGATGGTTTTTATGAGTGGCTAGTGATGCCATTTGGGTTGACAAACGCCCCTGCATACTTTGTTGATCTAATGAGTAGAGTGTTCAGAGAGTATCTGAATAAGTTTGTAGTGGTCTTTGTGGATGACATCTTGGTCTTTTCCAAGAGTGAAGAAGAGCATGCCTTACATCTCAGAGAAGTGTTGGAGACTCTTCGAGCACATAGTCTTAAAGCTAAATTCTCTAAATGTCATTTTTGGAGAAGAGAGGTGCGATTCTTAGGGCATGTGGTCTCTAAGGAAGGGATAGCTGTGGATCCCGCAAAGATAGTATCTATCCAGGATTGGAAAGTTCCTAAAAATGCTACCGAAGTAAGAAGTTTCTTGGGGTTGGCAGGATATTATAGGAAGTTCATCAAAGACTTCGCGAAAATATCAGCCCCATTAACCCGCTTGACGAAAAAGAATCTGGTTTTCTCATGGGATGTAGATTGTGATGATGCTTTCCGACGGTTAAAGAGAGCTTTGACCACCGCTCCAGTTTTAGTGCTTCCAGATGGGAGTAAGCCGTTTGTTGTTTATACCGATGCTTGTGGGACAGGATTAGGCGCAGTCTTGATGCAGGAGGGAAGGGTAATAGCCTATGGAGGGAGGCAATTGAGAGTGCATGAGAAGAATTACCCTACCCATGATCTAGAGTTGGCCGCGATTGTTTTCGCACTTAAGTCTTGGCGCCATTATCTTCTTGGTGAGAGATTCGAGTTGTTCACTGACCATAAATCGTTGAAGTACTTATTCTCTCAGAAGGATTTAAATTTAAGACAGCAAAGGTGGATGGAGTTCTTAGCATCCTATGATTTTGAGATAGCGTATACCCCTGGCAAGGGTAACGTGGTGGCAGACGCCTTGAGTAGAAAAAGGCTATCTTTGAGTCCATTGTTCGTGGAACGGCGAAGCTTGGAGTTTCTTTCTTTGTTCGACTTCAGACCTTCTGTTGACTTTGTACCTGGTTTGTTGGCATCCTTGGAGGTTAGACCTACTCTTTTGGGACGGACTGGCGAGGCTCAGCGAGACGACCCACAGTTGGTTGAGTTGGTAGAGAAGCTTATAAGGGGGGAGTCGTCCAGCCATTTGGGTAGATACACCATAGATGATAGGGGATGGTTGCATAGAGACGGTAGACTTTGTGTACCGCAAGATGAGGGTTTGAAGAAGGCTATTTTGGATGATGCACATCGTTCAAGAATGACTATTCATCCCGGTGGAGACAAAATGTACCAAGACATGAAGAGAGTTTTCTTCTGGGCCGGTATGAAGAAAGATGTGGCCGAGTATGTGGCTAGATGCTTAGTATGCCAACAAGTTAAAGCGGAGCAAAGGAAACCCGGTGGGTTGCTACACCCATTGGAAGTTCCGCAATGGAAGTGGGATAGTGTCTCGATGGATTTCATCGATGGGTTACCGAGATCGATGAAGGGCAATACGGGAATTTGGGTTGTGGTAGACAGACTTACCAAGAGTGCCCATTTTATACCCGTGAAGAGTAAGAGGACCGCTCCATGGCTTGCTTCAGTCTATGTTAGAGAGATTGTTAGATTGCATGGCGTACCATCCAGCATTGTGAGTGATCGAGATCCTATCTTCACTAGTGAGTTTTGGAGAAGTTTGCAAGAGGCGGTAGGGACTCAGTTGTGTTTGAGCACCGCATATCATCCTCAGACGGACGGTCAGACCGAGAGGGTGAACCGTATCTTAGAAGATCTTTTGAGGCTTTGTATCTTGGATTTTGGAGGTACATGGGAAGAACATCTTCCTTTGGTGGAGTTCGCATACAATAACAGCTTTCAGTCCAGTATTGGTATGGCTCCTTTCGAAGCTCTTTATGGAAGGCCTTGTCGATCTCCTACATGTTGGTGGGAATCTACGGATAAGATCTTGCTTGGGCCGGATATGGTTAGAGAGACTTCAGAGAAGATTGATTTGATTCGAAGAAGGATGAAGGCAGCGCAAGATAGACAGAAATCTTATGCGGATCGGAGAAGGACGGATCTTGAGTTTGAGGTTGGGGACATGGTTTTTGTCAAAGTATCTCCGTTGAGAAATGTTGTTCGCTTTGGGTCCGTTGGGAAGTTAGCACCGAGGTTTGTTGGGCCGTTTCCTATTAAGGAAAGGATTGGACGGATGGCATATAGGGTAGAGTTGCCCGACAGACTTAGTGGTGTTCATGATGTATTCCATGTATCACATTTGAGGAAGTGCTTACATGAGACCGCAGAGGTGGTAGAGCCGAGCTTGCTTAGAGATGTAGAGGTAGAGCGTGATGCGACGATTCGACGAGCTCCTACTCGCATCCTTGGGTCAGAAACTAGGAAGTTGAGGAACAGAGAAGTTCAGCTAGTGAAAGTGCAATGGGGAGATGACGAAAGCAATGCTACTTGGGAGACGGAAGCGAAGATGCGTTCTTTGTATCCATTTCTTTTTGAGAGTATGTCTTTTAACTTCTCCTTTATCGCTTGTCTAGTACTTATCTTATCTTTGGTATGACCTCTCGTTATTACCTATGACCTTTAGATAGGGTAAAACCTATGGTTGAAACATGTGTTTGAAACATGTTATGGTTGATGGATGCATGTGGATGCAATTGTTTGCTAGTGGTTGCTCGTGGATGCATATACACACACATTAGGCACTAGATCGGCTCAGTCACTTCATGTTGCATATCGCACAAATGGATGTGGTAGTTAGATTGATGGATGTATCATGGCTGTGTTATCATATGGATGATGCATTTTTGTGTATGGTTGTGCACGCATATAGAAATTGTATGTGTCAATAGGGTTTCGCATACATATTGGATGTATGGCACTATCATGGTTTGCATTAAGGAGGTCGACTGAATCAGTAGACCGCCTGATTTTTCATTAGTATACGGACATATACACACACTTTCTGCATATGTTCATACATCATTAGAAGTTTCTAAGGATAATGGTTGCTTGTGGTTGATGGTTTAGTAGATGGTTGTTTGGTTGGTAGGATACGTTCTTCTTGACTTAGAGATTTCGAGGACGAAATCCTTTAAGTAGGGGAGAATGTAACACCCCGAATTTCAATTAATACTAATGGTTAGTGATTAAAGTATAATTAATCTCAGATAAGAGAATCAGGGGAAACGGGCTGCGTCATTGCGTTCGTCTCGGAAAAATACGCGAAATAGAGTCCGAGTTTGCGTAAAACGGGTACCGTATGAAAGAGATATGGACGAACGAAGTTAGGCAGAAAAACCCGAAACTGGCCAGAAATGCACTGGCGCACTTGTGAAGTGCGCCAGTACAAAATTACACTGGCGCACTTGTGAAGTGCGCCCATGTCGGGACAGAAAACCTGCACAGTTTCTGGAGAGTTCTGTGGTTGGGTGCACCAGTTTGGGGTTTGGGCCTGGTCTTGGGGCTGGTTTCTGGAGAGTTCCGAAATCTAAGGGTCCTAATCTAATCTAGGGTTAATCTAAGGGCCTAAAACACTACCTAATCCTATAAATAAGACCCTAACCTAGCCCTAAATCATCATTAATCTATCATACAACTAAACTATGCCAAAATGCTAGCTCTCATGGCCTCCACTAATTTATGAAGAGGGTTGCAAGCTAATCACTCTCTAATCAACCCCTAATCCCTTCTTAGCATCTTAATCTTCTTCATTTGGTGTGCAAAATTGCTAGTTGTGAGTTTCTATCACTTTGATGATCTTTTGTTAAACTAAGTAGATGAGATATGATGAGATTTATGGTTTTGTATGTGGATTAATGAGTCTTGAATCATATGATATGATGTTAGCATTAATCTTATGTTTATGCATGTTGAGTATGTAAGTTTATGCAAGTTTAATATGATGTATGTTATGTTTGCATGATGCTAAATATGCAAGTTGTGGGCTATGTAATCATATGCATGTTATGCAAGTTCATGGTGATATGCTATGCAAGTTACATGTATGTTAATATGCAAGATATGCTATGCAAGTTACATGTTTGTTAATATGCAAGTTACATGTTTGTTAATATGCAAGTTCATGATGACACATTATGCAAGTCTATGGGTTAATATGCAAGTATATTATGCAAGTGAATATGTAAGTTATGTGACATATTATATGCAAGTTATGTGACATGTTATACAAGATTATATGCAAGTTATGTGACATATTATGCAAGTTCATATGCAAGTTATGTGTTTGTTAATATGCAAAATGGCACCTTTGAAACATGTTCATGCATATGCAAGTTGACACCTTTTATATGTGTTATGACATGAGAACGAAATTACGTGGGAACGATGGGATAATTAAATGCATAAGTTAATAAGATTGTGTGAAATTAATATAATTATGCATAACATAAAATAAAGGAACATAGTATGGGAATTTGCCTATTAAGTTAGGTGTACCCATACTATGTGTTGGGAATTTACCTATTGATTTAGGTCTACCCCATGGGAATTTACCTATTGAGTTAGGTCTACCCATGTTATGAAAAGCTTAATATTAATTAGGGATAATTAATTTAAATTATGAGGGTGATTAATTAGGTGTAATTAATTGACTAAGACACGAGGTTGGACTCAGTTGTAGCGTAAAACTGCCCGGACCCAACCGGCTTAACCAGTTGCTACAAATGTTAGCCCAATGTGAGAGGTCTTGGCCATAAATTAAATACGTCATTAAGGTAAAGACACGAGGTTAGACTCTGTTATGACGTAAGACTACCCGGATTCTACCGGCTTAACCAGGCGGTCATAACAGCCAGTCTAATGTGGGAGGTCTTTACGGGAGATCACGGTCTTAATTAATTAAGAAACACTTAACCATAATAGCATGTAGTGGGACATGAGGGGTTAAGTGGGTGCCTTGGGTGGCATGTGGAATCTAGTGGGTTGCCTTGGGTGGCAATAGAAAATACGATTAGAATACTTAACCAAGAGAAACATGTAATTAAACATGATTAAAGGGTTAAGTGGGATACACTAGATATTTGACAAGCTTAAGTGGGTAGCTTGTGGGGGCCCATTTCAACCAATATCCCAAACGTATCTTTGTGGGCTCGACCCATGTCGAGTGACGGGACACGCATATTGGGCTTGATTATAAGAGGCCAAAACGGGTTAGCGGTGGCAACGCAAGTCCAACGGGCTTCATATGCGTGAGTGGGCCCGGGCTGGTAGGTAAGCCGTTGTTGCATCGTGTAGATATAAGCCGTGCATCGTTAATTATATCGGGTTGCCACGTTGGGGAATGGTACACCCCACGGTGGGGCCAGCACGGGTATCTACGTTAGGGAGCCGATCGAATGGGGAGTAGTGCGTACACCTAGTGGATTGTAGGGCCCCGTGGCGTCTACTTGGTCACCTAGGGGTACGCAAGTACTATTAAGTTAATTTTATAAGTCCAGGGGAGGGATCAACCTTTAAGTTAGGAACGACTGGTGTGGTGCAGTTTAGTAATTTACCTTAGGAAGGGTAGATGCGTCTTTATCTTTTATCTTAGTTTAGTTGACTGCTTAGTATAGCCGTTCATCCCTATATGTTACCGTATATCAATTTATGTCTTCTCTGGTTACTTTAACGATTGTATTGTTAAAGTTATAGGACTCGCTCAGACTTATGTCTGACCCCGTTGTTTTTATCTTTTTCCCAACCCTCAGGTCCTACGGTGGATCCTAGCAGTAGTGGAGCTTGATCGGATTGCTGTTCCAGTCTTTAGGAGCTTGGATAGATGTAAAGCTCCAGTTATCCAGTTATCTTTTCTTTTGTTTTGGCTATTGTGTGAGAGTGGGATTATGTACTTCTTTATTTTGATGGATATTGTACTTGACTTTTATTTTGGTTTTATGATGTAACCAGACATGTTTTACTTCCGCTGTTATGAGATGATGTTTTAAATTTCAAGTACTGTTTATATCTGTCTTGTTGTAATTTTTCTGTTCTATATTCACTAAAATACTCCACCGATGCTATGGCATTCCCTTAGTGAGTGACCATAGCGGGAGTGGGGTGTTACAGTACCTCTAGAAAGGAATACACTGGGTTCAACAAGAACATCTTGCAACCCAGCCACACATGACCGACCACTCATTTCGCTTGAGTGTATCGAATGTATATCACCAACGGTTGGGATCAGCAACCTTTTCCCGAATGGGATAGCATCAACAATAGATTTTTAGAAGTAAATGAAACTCTAGATCAGGTGATTATACACCCTAATAGGTGCGACCTACATAGCCATGCTGCCTGCCCGATTTCTGTCATTTACCAGATGTGAGGCTAGAATCTACGCTTATCTTTTACATGCCACATCTTCATTCACTAAGAATGTCACATCGTCATACCCGCCAAATCACAAATTGATTTATCCAAAACTAACATGGGTATATAGCTAAGAGAAACGAATTCCTCCGCCACCAAACGTGAATACATTTGAAGAGATCGACTTACGCGATCTATTAGATATACTCTGTCAGACCTTCTTCCATACAAGTTGTCCTGGGACTGGACAAACCGAAGGCACTATTCAGTACATCCATCTTAGGAAAATGTTATCTAAGATTTATACAACAACCCTTGCACTTTACTCCGTCTTCAATTTTCTTTGGCATATATGATTCGCAACGCTTATGCCAATCAGAAGTGGTTCTTCGGATAATAATCCAACTTGTCTCTCCATATTAACAATGTTAAAATGGTCAAAACTTCGATAGTCGGTGATTTAACTATCAAATGAAAACATGTCTGTGTACACACAATGATCTTATTTCCAAATGGAATTATCGATCCAATCATCAAACATATATATATATCCTCATTTTCTATGTTTAGAAAATATACGGTATTAACACTGGAAAACATTTCCATGGCTTAATTACGTATCACTATTCTTCCACATCTATCAGACTCTAACTATAAACTAACAAGAGAACAACTTCCTAAGTATAAACCCCGAAGGCCGAAACCAACATCAGATCGATACTTAGAAAGCTATTCAACTTATTAATCTCTAGTCATTTTCTAATTTTTGTTTAACTCCGTTTTGATTAACTATGTTCGATTAACCCCTTTTGATTAACTCGATTCGATTAACTCCTCTATTTATTTTCTAAATAAATAATCCTTTATTCTATTTATTTTCTAAATAAATAATCCTTTTACTTTTATTTATTCCCTAAATAAATAATCCTTTTACTTTCATTTATTCTCTAAATAAATAAATAATCCCATTTAATCTATTTGTAAATGGTCTACAAATAGTTCCTTTTTATTTTCTATTTGTAAATGTTCTACAAATATTCCTCTTTCTATTTGTTTTACAAATATTTTTCTTTATATTTGTTTTTACAAATATATATCCTTTTTAACTCTTTTGATTTTATAATTATTTCTTTTATAAAATCCCTTTTTCTTTTATATATAAAATCCATTGATTTTATATAAATAAATTATTTTCAAAATATACCTTGAAAATCCCCTTTTACCATTCTGGTATTTCTAATGGTATTTAACATACCATATAACAATGATAGATATCGTCCAAACACACATAATCAATAGCAGATTATAGATCACATCATATATCACAATATATGAATACAGTATAATAAATGTTGAGGAATCCAGATGGATTCCTCCAACCTGTCTCCCTGCATCACAGATGTTAAACAATATGAATATAAAATATTCTGATAAACAGAATCAATATTCGATTAACGATTTATGTAACGGCCCAGGAATTTCGACGCTTAGGATATAAATTTAATCGAGATTTAGCATTTAAGTTTAATAAAATTGTTTAGTTGAATGGGCTTTTGAAATGTAATTTGCTTTGAAATAGTACAATATATGTTTTATTTTAATTTCATACTAAATTTACTTTAATAATGTGATGTTAACTTTATCCCACTTTTAGACCATTGAAATACTTTTGTAAATATAATGGAAGTATTAATGCTTTGCCAAATTTTAAGCATTGACCTTTATTTGTTTTATGGTTGCTTAAATTTAATGTTTGTAATACTTCAAAATAATTGAAACAATTATTTGCATAATTGCATATGAATAGTTTGGAAATATAATTTGAAATATCTAATTCATTTAGATCTTTTATTTGGTTTACATATGTAAATTAACATAATTATTTGAATTTGAATTTGGTTTTAAATTCTTTTGAAATTGTGTTTGAAATGGGTATAAATGCCCATTGTTGTATATATAGTATTGATATATATATATTTAAAGAAAACATATTTGTTAAGTGGTTTTAGACTTGTCAAATCGGCTACTAAATCTTGAAATTTAAATTATGTAAACAACGGTGTCTCAATTCAGCTGTGTTTTGGTTTAACATCTGTACTTCATTTGCTTGCAACGTTCGTCCATACGATATCTGAAATATTGATCCAAGAATTAGGCTCTGAACTCGGTTGACACTTGTTTTACATTTGCTGTGATTTTTTTTACACCTGCCTTTGTTTTGTTGAGAACGCCAACACTTGTCCCTGTAGTCTTGAGTTTGCACCATGTATTGCTACGTTTCTTCTTTCCTTCATCTCACCGTACCCATACTTTTCACCGGTCCCTTCTTCCCATTTTACTTACCCATTTATTCCCGTCCCCTTCTTTATATTCTACCAGCTGAGAAAATAATTTTCCCCAAATTAGATTTCTTCGTACCTAATTTATTCATGGCACCAATTAGTTCGGTCTTCTTCTTCGAATTCACTTCGTCGCTGACGAATCCGGAGCCACCCTTGCAATCGCCGCCACTTCCGTCAGCTACCAAACTGTTCCGCCTCACTGGGGCTCACCGCATCATCTGACCACCGTTGGCCTGAATCCGCAGTTCGCTCCTCTGCCATTCGCCTTCGCTGAAGCCCGCTTCACTGACTGAAGCCAAGCACTTTACCGCTCCACCGCTCAATCAAGCCGAGCACCACCATTTCAACTCGTCGCTCGCATACCGCAAAGGTGAGTAACTGCTCACAATTGATTAATCCTTGTTCAAGTATTTGACTTTGGTATGAACAAAAGTGAATGGTAAATCCATTGTGTGGTTTGCTAAATTTTTATTTATTTATTTATTTGTTTTGTGTTCTTACTGTCTGGCCTTTGGATAAGTTGGATTAGCTGCATTCTAACCTGTGACTAGTGTGCTTTAGATGTTAGTATTTTACTGTGGTGCTCAGATCCATTGCCCTATTTGAATTTCTGAATAAAATTTCAATTTTGATTTGTTTTGCCATGACTTATACTTGGACCCATTGAGGCCTTCACCTTGAGCTTAATTCCTTTATTCTAAGTCATTTACGTAATCTAAGCATTAGCTTCTATTAGTTGCATGCCACATATATGCTGGGTAATTCATGTTTTTCACTCTTAAAGATTTAATTCAGTAAAAGTAACCATAGATATATACACAACATATAGTCTTGGGCTCCTTATCTTTCATGCATGATATGCTTCTCTTATTTTGAGCTGTGACCTGAATTTTCCCATCACTGAATATACACATGTTAATATGAACTTGTTGGATGTAAATATGGGTGAATAGAACCTGAAGTGAGGACAACAATACTTGAGACCAAAAATTTAATTGATGGGTATCACTTTCCAGTGAACTAAAGTCAATAGCAGTAGTCTATTTGGTGGATAAATCTCCTTTCGACCTTTGACTTTGTGGAATAGATTAGTTATGAACATATTTTGCTTGAGGCCAAACCAATATATTATCACATATTCGTTACTTGTTTGTTATGTATGGGCAAAACTCACTGACTTCATGATTTACCACTGGCATGTTCAGACATAAGCCTTATACAATCTACATGCTCTTAAATATATGTCCTTTTGTTTTAGTACTGGGTAATAACCATGTGAGTCCGTACCGCTTGGAATTTAAACTTGGTTGCACAGACTCGGTTTCATACGTTTCGGAAGTCAACTGTTAAACCTACATGCTCACTGTCCTGTCTTGATTTATATGTATATTGCATGCATTTTTATTGTGTTGACACCTTTGATGTATGATTTTGTCTAGTTGAACACACTAGATTGTAGAGATAACCAATACTACATTCAAAAATATTGCAGTAGTCAAATATAGAAAAATATTGCGTTCAATACAAAATGTGACAGACCAAAGATTTGATATTATAAGGTGCAATTATTCAAATATTCCATTATGCTACGGTATTTTAGACTTGGCCCCTGTTATTTTTGCAACCTGTTGTGCACTTCTCCTACTTAATTAATGCTGTGTATAATTAAAATGAGCTTGGATCGATTGCCGTGAAATTCCATGCCTGCGTATGAAACACCCTTGACTGAAATGTATGTGCCATTGTAGTCAATTAACTTTAGTGCTGTTAAATTAATTTGTATTATAGTTCTTATTGAAGTTGATTACTTGCACGATGATTAATCCTGATCCGAGTGTTTGTTGTGTTTTTTTTATGCAATACGCTCGGGTCAGGTCCTAAGTGTTCCAGGATTAGAGTTTCAGCTTGCAAATTGGAGAGGAACGTGAAGATGGCACGTAGAGACGTACACGCGCTAAGCTCGACAAAATTAAAGTTTTATTCTTTTAAAGCCATGTGTATGAAATTATGTATACATTATATATATTTTTTCCGTTGTGCAACATTTACGTATAACTCTGATATTTTATGAAACTTTATTCCGCTGGATTATTGTACTCTGTGATTCTGTATTAATTCTGTTTAAACCGTGTAGGCCAATAAGAATCTGTTGTTTTGATCGAGTTGGTTTAATTACCGACTTGAGATGGGCAAAATGCCAGGTTGTTACAATATATATATATATGTCGTTATCTAAAATTTCAACCAATACACAAGCAATTCAACCAAACAGTTAACACACGACAATCAATAGATAATTATCAGTTCTAAGAATACGTAATAAAAATAGAACTTTTCAGAGTTGGTGAGTTTTACTCACATGTAGGATCAAGATTAACCCTAGAGGGGGGTGAATAGGGTTTATCCAATATTTAGAACAGTCACAGAATAGTAAGGAATGCAATAAAAGAAACACACAGAAATTACCCAGCTTCGGCAAACTGTGCCTACTGCTGCATTACTAAGATATCTACTAGGATTTAAAACAGTCTCCCGCTTACAAACACTCAATAAACTTGCAAACCCTGCTACCGCCTAAAGAGTTTTGCAAACTTGCAACACCTGCTACTGATTTAAACCTACGCTCGAAGTCTTAGATTGATCTAAAATTCCTAGACCAGATTTTCCCAGATCACAAAACCGTAATCTGTAAACCCTTGTTTTACAGACGTAACTAGTAAACCACATATTGTTTTTCAAACAGAACTAAACAAAGTACATTAAAAATTAAAACAAAAGGCCCTTAAGTGAAAACACCCCCTTTGTAGCTTCAATTAGAAATCCGTCGTCCCTTTTTCTTCTTCAAGCAAATAAACAAGGCAGTTAGGGTTTCTTCAGTTTGAGGTTCTGATGGCTTTGATTTTGTTCCAGATGATTTGCGATGCTTTCTAGCTTAACTCCGAATGTCTTTCTGCTCCAATCCAACACTGTAAGCTCTTTGATTTGACTGTAGGGTTTTAGTTGATTTCGATTGAGTTGGATAATTTTGCATATGAGGAAACATGTGAATTTATAGGGGAAATTCGAACCCTTATTCTCTGATTTCACTTATGACTTGCTTGATTTGGTTTGATGAATATTTGGAAGGATTTTTCGTGAATTTCCTCTTTTAATTGTTCTGAATTTTCCATGATTTCCCTTTCTGATTGAATTGATGAATACAGACATGAATTTGTCCATCGATGAATCTGGAAAAATGAATTGCCACCTGGAAACAAATATTGACATGCACGAATTGATCTTTCCATATATGAATGAACTAATTTATTCACTGCTTTTGTTTGTTGCCTGCGTGTATTGCTTGATTGAATCATAAAAAAAAATATTGATTTGTCCCCTTGAATAAATTGAATCATTTCTGGAAGATTTTGATTTCTTGCTTACCCATTTTACTGTGTGTATTGATTTCCAAAGAAAAATTTCCTTGCAAAAATGAGCTTGGGATTGATTGATTAGCATAAAAAACAATTACCCAAGAATGTATTAAACACTTACCTAAAATTGTATTGCTGATTGATTGTTTTCAAAAATAACTCATTTTTGAAATTCGAAAAACTGATTAAGGAGTTCCTCCTATGTTTGATTTCCTTTGAATGATGTATTGCCCACAAAGTCGTGTTGAAACATTTCCAATTTCAACAATTCAAACCAGGAAACAAGATAAGTGGAAACTGATTATCTTGTCAACCATTATTCTCAAAAAAATCTTCAGAAAACAAACTGCATGATTTTAGGCCCTCATTTTATTCTTTGATGTCGAATTTTTCCACTGTATTAAATGCCATCACCACTTGATTATGTCCAGATAATTGTTGCATGTTAATTGTGTTCATTTCCAGTCTAGTAAATCAAATCTGCTTCATTTGCACATGCTTTAGATTTCATGTAAATAGAAATAGGATTTTTTTTTAATGCTGAACAATTTGCCATATATTTCCATCCTACAATGTCATGTTGCATGTTTGCTGCCTTGTGCATGTCTGAATTTCCTGTATTGCATATGAAATCCATGCAGTTAGAATGCTTTCCATATGTAGCTCTGAAACCTTGTGCAATCTTGTGTACACTGCTTTGACCATTTCTCTTTGAATGCTGCTAGAACCTGAACTGATTTGTTATTGTTGCCATATATGCTTCTGTGACCCTGTAACACAAAAATGAAAAGAACAGATACCATTCTTGATCCAACTTGAATGTTTTGATTTCGGTATACACAAGTATTTGGCTTTTTTGCTATACTTGATCGTTTCTGATCTTGTATAGTATTGTGCCATACTTGTAAAATATGTGTCAGGCAAGTTAGAAAAAATGATGAGAAAAACACACAGAAAATCTGAGGCACATAAAAAATTATAAAATAAATTTTTAGTTTCAGTACTGTGTGCATTTCCTTTTTTTTGTTTTTCTTTTTTGTGATAGGTTTCAGGATGATGCAGCAGGAGCAAAACAGGATAAAGAGACAGTAAGAATGTATTGATGAGTGAGAGTGAAACATGTAGTGAGATTCATTTGTACTGAAATAATGAGTGAAAATTTGTATAGCTGAGAGTTCAGAAAGTATTTTATTGTTTTGATTATGAAATAAAAATATGATTTTTGAATAATAAATGCTTATGTAAATTTTCAATTTCTGTGTAAAAGCATTATTAGACAAAAATATTTTTATTCCAATATGATGTGAAGAGCAGTAAATGGTACAGTTTCAAACACATTAAAAAATGTTTGTTATCATCAAACAAAAAATCTCGGGTTCAACAATCTCCCCCTTTTGATGATGACAAACATACTTAAGATTTTGAACACAGCAAAATGTGTTTGGTATTGAAAAAAAAAATGAGAACTCCCCCTATATATGTGCTCCCCTATAACAGTAAACAAACATAGCAAAAAATTTGAAAAGAATAGAAAAATAATTAAACACTTGGCATTAATGGTAAAGTAAAATCTATAGATGTATGTATATGTATCAAAATCTTAGCTCTTTCTCCCCCTTTGTAATCATCAAAAGATGAACAGGGCTGGACATTTACAAAGGATATGGACCATAGTAAGAGATCAAGTAATTTGACATAATCAGAAACCGCAAACTTCAACCAATCAAACAAAAAATCATAATAATCCGTAAGATAGGAACACATTTCATAAACTAGAAGATGGAATGAAAAGTTAATATATACCAGGGAGGATTTTATATATTATATCTATATAATATTTTTTTAAAATATATATTTCAAGAGCACACTAACCACGCATAACCAGAGCTTGGATTTTTAAATGGGATTAGTTGCAGCATGAAATTAAATAAGTAATCTCATAACCATGCATGACCAGAGCTTGGATTTTTAAATGAGGTCAGAGACTTTTTTTAATTAATTATTATAAAAAATCCCCTTAATATATATAAAACAATAATGGATGATAGAAGGGTGGTAGAGATAGAGATGGATGTGAAAAAAATTCCTAAATTACTCATATTATAAAATATATTCAATCAAATCAGGGTTATAGAGAAGCTTTTATCCATCTAATATTCTGAAATCTAACACAGTCACAATTTTGTTACAAATGTCCAAAATAAACTTTTCTTTTCTTGATGATTTGAAGATTGGATTGATTTGCCAGAAAATGAAATCAATAACAGAACATCTTAAGAAAAAATTTACCCAAAAATGCAGAGGGATTAATTAATTTCTACAATCCCCAAATCCAATCGTAATCTGCAAAATCTATCTTCAGAAATAGGTTTAGTAAAAATATCCGCAAGTTGGGATTCAGTTGAAATAAATTCAATACAAATGTCCTCACTAGCAATATGATCTCTAATGAAATGGTGTCTCACATCAATGTGTTTTGTGCGTGAATGATGTATAGGATTATTTGATAGATCTATTGCACTCTTACCGTCACATTTCAAAGGAACTTGTTTATAGAATAGGCCAAAGTCAGATAGATTTTGCATCATCCATAAAATCTGTGCACAACAACTTCCTAATGCAATATACTCAGCTTCAGTGGTGGATAAAGCAACACAATTTTGTTTACGACTTGACCAAGAAACTAGAGAATGTCCTAGCATGACACAAGTTCCACTAGTGCTCTTCCTATCAGTGAGTGAACCAGCATAATCAGCATCAGTAAAACCAACTAAATCAAAATTATCACAAGATGGATACCACAAGCCAAGTTTTGGTGTGTGCAACAAATACCTCAGAATTCGTTTTGTGGCTTTTAAACGAGATTCTTTTGGATTAGATTGAAAATGAGCACATAAACAAACAGAAAACATAATATCGGGTCTAGAAGCAGAGAGATAGAGAAGTGAGCCGATTATACCGCGATATTTTTTCTGATCAACAGCAACACCTTTTTCATCTTTGTCAAGCTTAGTTGTTGGGCTCATTGGTGTTCTCATTTGTTTTGCATCTTCAGCTCCAAATTTCTTCAACAGCTCCATTACATACTTTGTTTGAGAACTGAAGATTCCTTTGTTGCTCTGTTTGATTTGAAATCCAAGAAAGTATTTTAGCTCTCCAACCAAGCTCATCTCAAATTTGTCCAGCATGACTTTTTCAAATTTCTCACACAAAATGTCATTAGTAGCACCATAAATGATATCATCAACATAAATCTGAACAATCAAGAAATCATTACCATCATGTAATATAAATAGAGTAGTGTCGGCACATCCCTTTTTAAAACCATTTTCCAAAAGATATGAACAGAGACAGTCATACCAAGCTCGAGGAGCCTGCTTAAGACCATATAATGCTTTTTCTAATTTGTACACATGATTTGGAAATTCATGACTCTCAAAACCAGGGGGTTGTTCAACAAAAACTTCTTCTTTCAGCTCACCATTCAAAAAGGCACTCTTCACATCCATTTGCTTAAGTTTAAAACCTTTAAAACATGCAAAACTTAGCAAAATTCTAATTGCTTCTAACCTAGCAACTGGAGCAAATGTTTCATCAAAATCAATGCCTTCAATTTGATTGTATCCCTTAGCAACCAACCTAGCTTTGTTTCTAATTACATTTCCAAATTCGTCAAGTTTATTTTTAAACACCCATTTTGTTCCAACAACTGGATAGTCTTTTGGCCAAGGCACCAAATTCCAGACTTTATTCCTCTCATAATGGTTAAGTTCCTCTTGCATAGCTAAAATCCAAGATTCATCATTAAGAGCAATATCATACGAACTTGGTTCAATTTCAGAAATGAAAGCACTATGAATACAGAAAGCACAAACATTTTAATTGAGAGAGGAACGGGTGCGAACACCAGCTGTTGGACTTCCAATAACCAAATCTGGAGGATGGTTGGGTTTGAATTTCAACCTTTCAGCTTCAGCTGTTGCTTTTGCGACTTCTTTGTTGTTTGCCTCAACTTCATTGCTTTCTTTTTCGTCTTCTTGCACACCACCTTCATCTTTATCATTTTCAGAAGCTATCTCCAAGTCTGATTCATTGAACTTCACATTAATGGTCTCCACAATTGTTCTTTATTGCTTATTGAAGATTCTATAAGCTTTGCTCCTTGAAGAATAACCCATGAAAATCCCATCAACTGTTTTTGGTTCAAACTTTCCAAGCTGATCTCCTGTGTTCAGAATATAACAAGGGCATCCAAAAACTCTAAAATATGAGATGTTAGGCTTTTTGTCAAACCACAGTTTATAAAACTTTTTATTGAGTATTGGTCTAATCATGACTCTATTCATTACATAGCATGAAGTATTAACTGCCTCAGCCCAGAAGGTTTGAGGTAATTTATATTCACATAACATAGATCAAGCCATCCCTTGCAATGTACGATTTTTCCTTTCGACCACCCCATTTTGTTGAGGTGTTCGAGGAGCGGAAAATTCATGTTTAAAACCATTTTCTTCACAGAATTTTTCAAAATCTAAATTTTCAAATTCACCTCCATGATCACTTCTCAAAGATTTAATTGAAACACCTTTTTCATTTTGAACAAGTTTTGAAAACTTTGAAAAATAATCAAATGTTTCAAATTTTTTGGCTAGAAAATAAACCCATGTAAATCTAGAGTAATCATCAGCCAATACATAACAATAACGTTTACCATTTAAGCTAGCAGTATCACTTGGTCCAAACAAATCCATATGAATCAATTCAAGAACACGTGAAGTACTAACAATATTTTTTGGATGGAATGACGAGCGACTAAGTTTAGCCATGGAGCAAGCCTTACAAACTTTGTTATTTTTAAATTTCTGATGAGGTAAACCTCTGACAAGCTCATTTGTTTCTAGTTTTTCAAGGAGATGCATACTAGCATGTGCTAGCCTTCTATGCCATAAAACTGCCTCTTCTTCAGTGGCAACCAAATATCTAGAAACAATTACATCATCAAAAGAGAGTGTGTAGATATTTTCTTTTCTTTTGCCAGTAAAAACAACTTTTCCAGTGGATGTATCAATGATCTTGCAAATCTCACTGTCAAAAACTACATTCATTCCTTTGTCACACAGTTGGCTTATGGAAATAAGATTGTGATACAAATTATCAACATATAAGACATCAGCTAAGGCAAAAATGTTGTTACCTACTTTTCCCTTACCAATAATCTTACATTTGTTGTTGTCACCCAATGTCACACTCCCACCTTTATATCTTTCTAGGCTAAGGAACAATCTCTTGTCTCCTATCATATGTCTGGAGCAACCTGAATCCAAATACCATTTTTGTTGCTCCTTAGCCCGCCAACATACCTATACAAGAAGAGAGAAAGATGACCTAGAGACGTTCCTAGGTCCAAAAATATCAGTGACTGAAGTATGATGAAAGCAAGAATCTTTTGGAACCCACATTTGTTTTGTCCTCTTATTTGTGTTCCAAAATTTATGGTAATTGTGTGCCAAGTGTTTAGGAACCCAAACTCTAGTGGATTTTCTGATTTTATTCATATTCTTGCAATTTTCAAATTTATGGCCAATTTCCCCACACTTTACACACTTAGGAAATATGCTTCTACCTTTTGCATTGTCAATCACAGTCACATCATTTTGAACTTTACCAAAACCTAGTCCTTTTCCATTGTTAGCAAACAATTGGTTTCCTAGCAACATTTTGAAAGATGTTTGTCCAATTGAAAACTTATTTAAGGTGACTTCTAGATTCTGAACTTTGGTTCTTAGTGCTGTATTTTCGTCCATAAGTGAAGTGCATATTTTAATAAAATTCTCTCTCTTAATCTCATCAGTTTCTTTCAAAGTCAAATTTTCCTTTTCAAGATTCTCAATGGTGGACTTGAGAGTCGATAGTTCTAAATTTTTTGCTTTAAGTTTTTCTACTTTTGCTTCTAGTGTATCAATGATTTCAGAAAGATGTTTACACATTAAAAACAAATCATCATAACTGTATACCTCAGTCGATTCCACTCTACCATCTTCTGAATCTGATTTTGCCATGAAGCATAGGTTACTTTCTTCCTCACTGCTATCTGAGTCTTCTTCTCCTTCCTCGTCATCCCAAGTTATAGAAAACGCTTTCTTTTTCTTCTTGTTCCTTTTGTGCTGAAGAAGGGGACGGTTTGGTTTTAGATGTCCAGGTTTCTGGCAGTTGTAGCAAAGTGGTTCCTCATCTGAATTGTCAGAGTTCTTCAGCTTGTTGGATTTTGGTTTGTTTCTTCGAGGTTTGAATTTGCTCCACTTTGCAATTTGTCTAACGGCCATTGCAAGCTGTTCGATGGGGTCTTCCCCATCGCTGTTAACAGTATTGGACAAAGCAATTGACTTCTTCTTTAGATCAGAGTTGTTGCGATCTTCTCGTGATTTTAGCTCCATTTCATACGTCATTAGATTTCCAACAAGCTCCTCCATGCTCAGCTTACTCAGATCCTTTGATTCTTGAATAGCTGTGACTTTTGCCTCGAAATTCATTGGCAAAACACGCAGAATCTTCCTCACAAGATCTACTTCAGTAAAAACTTTTCCAAGGGCTCTAGCATTGTACACTAGCACAGAAAAACGTCCATACATGTCCTTGATACTCTCAACCTTCTGCATAGTTAAATTTTCATACTCAGTGCTGAATAGAGCAAGATGAGATTCTTTCACTTGCGACGTTCCTTTGTGAGTGACCTCTAGTGTATGCCAGATTTCATTAGCTGTTCAACAATGAGAAATTCTGTTATATTCAGTTTTATCTAAGGCATAGATCAAAGCATTCATGGCTTTAGAATCAATAGAGTACAGTTTCTTATCATTCGCATCCCACTTATCTTTTGGTTTAAGCATTTCAATTTCATTAACAATTATAATGGGTGGTTTATAACCAGTTTCAATGATAACACAGACATCATAGTCAACAGACACAAGATATATTTTCATTCTAGCTTTCCAATACGCGTAATCACTACCATTAAACATGGGTGGTTTAGCAATAGATTGTCCCTCAGAAAAAGCATTATTCATTGATGTCAAGACTCTAGAGTTAAATAAACAAAGGCTCTGATACCAATTGTAGGATCAAGATTAACCCTAGAGGGGGGGTGAATAGGGTTTATCCAATATTTAGAATAGTCACAGAATAATAAGGAATGCAATAAAGAAACACACAGAAATTACCCAGCTTCGACAAACTGTGCCTACTGATGCATTACTAAGATATCTACTAGGATTTAAAACAGTCTCCCGATTACAAACACTCAATAAACTTGCAAACCCTGCTACCGCCTAAAGAGTTTTGCAAACTTGCAACACCTGCTACTGATTTAAACCTACGATCGAAGTCTTAGACTGATCTAAAATCCCTTGACCAGATTTTCCCAGATCACAAAACCGTAATCTATAAACCTTAGTTTTACGGACGTAACTAGTTAACCATAGATTGTTTTTCAAAGACAAAGTACATTAAAAATTAAAACAAAACGCCCTTAAGTGAAAACACCCCCTTTGTAGCTTCAACTAGAAATCCGTCGTCCCTTTTTCTTTATTTCTTCAAGCAAATAAACAAGGCAGCTGGGGTTTCTTCAGTTTGAGGTTCTGATGGCTTTGATTTTGTTCCAGATGATTTGCGATGCTTTCTAGCTTGACTCCGAATGTATTTCTGCTCCAATCCAACACTGTAAGCTCTTTGATTTGACTGTAGGGTTTTAGTTGATTTCGATTGAGTTGGATAATTTTGCGTATGAGGAAACATGTGAATTTATAAGGGAAATTCGAACCCTTATTCTCTGATTTCACTTATGACTTGCTTGATTTGGTTTGATGAATATTTGGAAGGATTTTTCGTGAAATTCCTCTTTTAATTGGTCTGAATTTTCCATGATTTCCCTTTCTGATTGAATTGATGAATATAGACATAAATTTGTCCATCGATGAATCTGGAAAAATGAATTGCCACCTGGAAACAAATATTGACATGCATGAATTGATCTTTCCATATATGAATGAACTAATTTATTCACTGCTTTTGTTTGTTCCCTACGTGTATTGCTTGATTGAATCCTAAAAAAAATTGATTTGTCCCCTTGAATAAATTGAATCATTTCGGGAAGATTTTGATTTCTTGCTTGCCCATTTTACTGTGTGTATTGATTTCCAGAGAAAAATTTCCTTGCCAAAAATGAGCTTGGGATTGATTGATTAGCATAAAAACCAATTACCCAAGAATGTATTAAACACTTGCCTAAAATTGTATTGCTGATTGATTGTTTTCAAAAATAACTCATTTTGGAAATTCGAAAAACTGATTAAGGAGTTCCTCCTATGTTTGGTTTCCTTTGAATGATGTATTGCCCACAAAGTCGTGTTGAAACATTTCCAATTTCAACAATTCAAACCAGGAAACAAGATAAGTGGAAACTAATTATCTTGTCAACCATTATTCACAAAAAAATCTTCAGAAAACAAACTGCATGATTTTAGGCCCTCATTTTATTCTTTAATGTCGAATTTTTCCACTGTATTAAATGCCATCACCACTTGATTATGTCCAGATAATTATTGCATGTTAATTGTGTTCATTTCCAGTCTAGTAAATCAAACCTGCTTCATTTGCACATGCTTTAGTTTCAAGTAAATAGAAATAGGATTTTTTTTAATGTTGAACAATTTGCCATATATTTCCATCCTACAATGTCATGTTGCATGTTTGCTGCCTTGTGCATGTCTGAATTTCCTGTATTGCATATGAAATCCATGCAGTTTGAATGCTTTCCATATGTAGCTCTGAAACCTTGTGCAATCTTGTGCACACTGCTTTGACCATTTCTCTTTGAATGCTGCTTGAACCTGAACTGATTTGTTATTGTTGTCATATATGCTTCTGTGACCCTGTAACACAAAATGAAAAGAACAGATACCATTCTTGATCCAACTTGAATGTGTTGATTTCGGTATACACAAGTATTTGGCTATCTTGCTATACTTGATCGTTTCTGATCTTGTATAGTATTGTGCCATACTTGTCAAATATGTGTCAGGCAAGTCAGAAAAAATGATGAGAAAAACACATAGAAAATCTGAGGCACATAAAAAATTATAAAATAAAATTTTAGTTTCAGTCTACTGTGTGCATTTCCTTTTTTTTCTTTTTTTTTTTTGTGACAGGTTTCAAGATGATGCAGCGGGAGCAAAACAGGATAAAGAGACAGTAAGAATGCATTGATGAGTGAGAGTGAAACATGTAGTGAGATTCATTTGTACTGAAATAATGAGTGAATATTTGTATAGCTGAGAGTTCAGAAAGTATTGTACTGTTTTGATTATGAAATAAAAATATGATTTTTGAATAATAAATGCTTATGTAAATTTTCAATTTCTGTGTAGAAGCATTATTAGACAAAAATATTTTTATTCCAATATGATGTGAAGAGCAGTAAACGGTACAGTTTCAAACACATTAAAAAATGTTTGTTATCATCAAACAAAAAATCACGGGTTCAACATCACATTGGCAGTTCATCGTTAAAGAACGATAAACTGTTTCTTTGATTTGAATCAAACAATTTATTTCGCCGTAAATTCAAACGATCTCCAATCCACTCCTGGTCAGTCTCATTGTGTTGCTCCTGTCCATACGATCCTAATGGATCTTGTTTCGTTGAATTCCGTCCACGTATGACCCAGATATAAAAGTTACAAGTTATATTTGGGCTTACCCTTCACTGTTTGGCCCATTTCCTTTCAGACCTGCCCCATTTTCTTCATCTTCCCCAAATCATTTTTTCCGTCGAACCCGTTTTCATTTCCACTGCTGATTCCATCTCTAAACCCCTCCACCCCCTTCACTTTTAAATCGCCAAAAATATCCATTATTTTCCTTATCTAATTTGCTTTCACCTCCACTTAAACTGAAATACTCGAACCCCTCCTTTCAATATGAGACTTCGGCTTTCGTTTCGTCGGCTACAGAAAAACCGCGACATTCAACTCAACGAGAGCGGCCCACATTTCAACGCCAGATGCCAATCGATCCCTCGAACACAAATTCAAACTCAAATGGGTGAATCAAAGCCTTAAATTCACAAACGTCGGAGCCCTAAGTTACGCTGTACAAAAATGGAGCTCAGGAATCGTCGCTGCACTCACCAAACTAAATATAGGATCGAAGAGAATCGTCCAGCGAATCCATACATATCAGTTTTATCATTTATAGAATTTCTTTGTATTTTCTTTTGATTTTCCTGATTCACTGGTTTGGTTTTACACGGTTTTTATATGCTGTGCTTGATTGGTAACGGTTGTGGCTGGAAATGAATGTTGCGTGGGTTGTTTTTGATCATAGAAGGGAGCTGGGTATTTATTTATTTATTTATTTTCTTGATTTTTATATTCGTCTTGGGTCCTTAAAAATTCCTGCAACCACATACGATATCCAAAAATCACGAAAATGGAAATGCCACTAGAGTTTGACATTACTGTCCCAATGAAACTGGTTTCATCGAATTTCGAATCCGTTTGCTCACAAAACGTATTTTTAACCATCGAAATATCGATTGTTCTTCACATTAAAAATCGGTACGGCCACATACTGACTTCAAAAATCACGATACTTTGAATCTAACAATAATTTGACATTGTGGATTCAACAAAATTAGTTTCGTCGAATTCTGACTTCGTTTGCAAAACTGGCTATTTTTAAAGCTCTGAATGATCCATTTAAATATATAAAT
Source organism: Allium sativum (assembly GCA_030737875.1). Classification (NCBI taxonomy): domain Eukaryota; kingdom Viridiplantae; phylum Streptophyta; class Magnoliopsida; order Asparagales; family Amaryllidaceae; genus Allium; species Allium sativum. The sequence continues at coordinate 467,175,292 of CM060913.1, read as the reverse complement.
ATATTTAAAAACAATTAAATTTAATATTTAAAAATAAATATTATCGTATATATTCACAACAGAATATCATACAGCTCTAGAATATTCCGATATGAATTTCTAGCTCGATATTTCAAATCCCGATATAAATCGATATTCAATTTATAATGAAATTCCTTTTATAAATATAAATAAATCATTATAAATTATAAAGGAATTCCATAGCGACTTTTCTAAAATTTGATTTTGGACATAAATCAAAATCTACACGACGAAATCCCGATTTTTCTCTTCCACTAGAAAAATATACTTTACCAGCTCCTAACTTTCTTGTTTCACAAAAATCCGATTTAAAACGGCTTCTGTATATTCGTTTAAAGTTCGAATCGCCAAATCACGAACTGTCGCGCCATTTCGAGCTCGATTATAATTATATTATAATTTATACGTTCAATCTTCGTTAAATAAATATATTTTTATCGTAATTCAATTCTAAACTGAATTATATATTTTGAATTTACCAATTCACACCATATCGCCATTTCAGCCCAATCTGGTTATTTCAGAATTAAATATATTATTTAATTATTATTTTAATTAAATATTCAAAGTTATTTAATTAAACGACCATTAAATTCTCTTTATCACTATATAAATAATTAAATTAATTAATTATTTCATCGCTGAAAAATGTGGGTCATTACATTCTTCCCCACTTAAAATAATTTCGTCCTCGAAATTGCTAAGATAGGAAACAAACCCTATCGACTGGTTAGAACTTATTTGTTTACTTCTTGAATTTAGTTTCAACTGAGCCAATTTAATTTCAATTAAATATTTAATTAATTCTTATCAACGGAAATTTTCAAAAATCCAGAAAATTTTCTAACACCTTAACTTTCCGAAAAATTTCGCCAGCACCTCCTTTGTACTGGTCAATAGGTCCAACTCCAACTCGCCTCTCTAGGCCTTCTCCAGCACAATAGAAAATCAAACAGCCAAGCAGCTCACCAATTCGGCTCATAAAATCTCATATCCAATATAAATATAAACTTGTACCTTTTTGTCGGACATATCATTATATCCCTTAAATCTGTTACCAATTCTACATATGCCAATACTAATCCGATCAAACTCCTGTCAGTTTGTTCTCAACAAAATCATTCGCTTATACTTAAGTCGAATTCCATTCAAACTCCAATTTCAGATTCCAAATACTTAACTCATCAACACAATTCCATTCCAGATTATATTTAACTTTGTCTAAGTTAAAGTCCAATTTATTTATTCACTTTCACTATTTTAGTCCATTTAACTTCATAAGTTAAATTTTAAATTCCCGAATTTCAAATCCTGGGTTTATTTCAAATCAATTTGAAATCATAGTATCAATTCAAAACCTTTGAATTTCTAAACAACTTGTTTTCTCAAAACACTTCAAAAACAAAATCTTTGGTAGTAATTCGTCACTTACAACTCGAAAATGAATACCGATGATGTCATGATCATGGTCGGAATCTATTTCCCAGCGATCGAAGTGAGTTCAATACTATATGACCTTCAAATTGAAAAACATTTTCAAAATCTCCCAAGAACTTAAAATTTCCTCATTTTAATTCCTAATTCTGATTTAAATTCAGATTTAATTCATCGTATTTCATATACTTTACTTATATGAATCTTGATTGGTTATTTATAATCATTTCACCTTTTTATAGTCTCGTTCGATTATACTAACAACCAACACAACCAATTATACTATGTTAATTACAAAACATATCATGTTGGTTCATTGTATTCAAGTGTTTATTTATTCCTACCAATACAGTGGATCAAAATGATCGACCAGAACTCATAAACAACTCAACCAATAAATTAACACAATATAAAACCATTTTTATATCAAATACAAATACAATCACTCGTATATATACACTCAAACTCAATCTAGGGTATTGCTAACCCCATCTATACTGAGTCATGCCACAGAGCCAAGGTAATAAATTAACCTTAAGCTCTGATACCAACTGTAACGACCCAGTTTTTGTCGACTTTGGTTATCGCCATAAACTCAATGACGACTAACCAAACATCGAAAAATACCGGTAGTTAATGAAAGAAATTAGAGGATGAGAATAGATAAGATAGAAACTTAGAATAGAAGAAGAAGAACAGCACAACATCAGAGTAACACGAACCTCACAGCGGAACGAATAACATATAATGTATAACATAACTTTGAAATATAAATCTGTACTTGAATATACGTACCATTTCCAAAGTACAGCACTTACAACACAGCGGAAAATAATCATAGCTATATAATTATGAAGCCTCCTGCTCCAGCTCTTCAAGTATCTGTAAATCCCGACTACTTGACTGCCCGTACAAAATTGGGCACCAAAGAGATTAGGGAAGACAAAACAAAATAAACTCCGGGTCAGTCATGGGACTGGTATGAGTAAAACAGTTCAAAATAGTTTGAGCTATTAAACGATATCTCATAAGACCACGCCGTATAACCGAACGGGTTTTTCCTTTATGAGAAATCCAAAATATCTTTATATCAAAAATCTTTTGATATTATAATAATGTCTATCAACCACAATATAATAATCATCTAGCAGAAACGCTTTCATCTCACGTTCTACATATATAGTATACAATCAAAACCGCAAGCACGTATTGGGTAATGGATTTCCAACTATGACAAGGTATGGAACCACCTTTCGCTAGTGTACCTCTTGAAAGGAATACACTGGGTTCAACAAGAACATCTTGCAACCCGACCACACATGACCGACCACTCATTTCGCTTGAGTGTATCGAATGTATATCACCAACGGTTGGGATCAGCAACCGTTTCCCGAATGGGACAGCATCAACAATAGATTTTTAGAAGTAAATGAAACTCTAGATCAGGTGATTATACACCCTAATAGGTGCGACCTACATAGCTATGCTGCCTGCCCGATTTCTGTCATTTACTAGATGTGAGGCTAGAAGCTACGCTTATCTTTTACATGCCACATCTTCATTCACTTAGAATGTCACATCATCATACCGGCCAAATCACAAATTGATTTATCCAAAAATAACATGGGTATACAGCTAAGAGAAATGAATTCCTCCACCACCAAATGTGAATACGTTTGAAGAGATCAACTTACGCGATCTATTAGATATACTCTGTCAAACCTTCTTCCATACAAGTTGTCCTGGGACTGGACAAACCGAAGGCACTATTCAGTACATCCATCTTAGGCAATTGTTATCTAAGATTTATACAACAGCCCTTGCACTTTACTCCGTCTTCAATTTTCTTTGGCATATATGATTCGCAACGCTTATGCCAATACGGAGTGGTTCTTCGAATAATAATCCAACCGGTCGCTCCATATTAGCAACGTTAAAATGGTCAAAACTTCGATAGTCGGTGATTTAACTATCAAATGAAATCATGTCTGCATACACTTAACGATCTTATTTCCAAATGGAATTATCGATCCAATTATCAAACATATATATATATATATATATATTTCCTCATTTTCTATGTTTAGAGAATATACGGTATTAACACTGGAAAACATTTCCATGGCTTAATTACGTATCACTATTCTTCCATATCTATCAGACTCTAACTATAAACTAACAAGAGAACAACTTCCTAAGTATAAACCCCGAAGGCCGAAACCAACATCAGATCGATACTCAGAAAACTATTCAACTTATTAATCTCTAGTCAGTTTCTAATTTTTGTTTAACTCCGTTTTGATTAACTATGTTCGATTAACTCCTTTTGATTAACTCGATTCAACTAACTCCTCTATTTATTTTCGAAATAAATAATCCTTTATTCTATTTATTTTCTAAATAAATAATCCTTTTACTTTTATTTATTCCCTAAATAAATAATCCTTTTACTTTTATTTATTCCCTAAATAAATAAATAATCCCTTTTAATCTATTTGTAAATGTTCTACAAATAGTTCCTTTTTATTTTCTATTTGTAAATGTTCTACAAATATTCCTCTTTCTATTTTTTTTACAAATATATTTCTTTATATTTGGTTTGACAAATATATCTCCTTTTTAACTCTTTTTATTTTATAATTATTTCCTTCATAAAATCCCTTTTTCTTTTATACATAAAATCCATTGATTTTATATAATTAAATTATTTTCAAAATATAGCTTGAAAATTCCCTTTTATCATTCTGGTCTTTCTTATGGTATTTAACATACCATATAACAATGATAGATATCGTCCAAACACACATAATCAATAGCAGATTATAGATCACATCATATATCACAATATATGAATACAATATAATAAATGTTGAGGAATCCAGTTGGATTCCTCCAACCTATCTCCCTGCATCACAGATGTTAAACAATATGTGTATAAAATATTATGATAAACAGAATCGATATTCGATTAACGATTTATATATATCGTTGTCTAAAATTTCAACCAATACATAAGCAATTCAACCAAATAGTTAACATACAATAATCAACAGATAATTATCAGTTCTAAGAATACGTTATAAAAATAGAACTGTTCAGAGTTGGTGAGTTTTACTCACATTGGCAGTTCATCGTTTAAAGAATGATAAACTGTTTGTTTGATTTGAATCAAACAATTTATTTCGCCGTAAATTCAAACGACCTCCAATGCACTCCCGATTAGTCTCATTGTGTTGCTCCCGTCCATACGATCCTAACGGATCTTGTTTCGCGAAATTATGTCCACGTATGACCCAGATATAAAAGTTACAAGTTATATACATTTTAATTTAAACAAATAAAATTTCCACTTTTCAACAATTGGGCTTAGCCTTCACTATTCGGCCCGTTTCCTTTCAGACCCGCCCCATTTTCTTCATCTTCCCCAAATCATTATTTTCGTCGAACCCATTTTCATTTCCACTGCCGATTCCATATCCAAACCCCTCCACTCCCTTCACTTTGAAATCGCCAAAAATATCCATTATTTTCCTTATCCAATTTGCTTTCACCTCCACTCAAACTGAAATACTCAAACCCCTCCTTTCAATATGCGACTTCGGCTTCCGTTTTGTCGGCTACAGAAAAATCGCGACATCCAACTCCACGAGAGCGACCCACATTTCACCACCAGATGCCAATCGATCCCTCGAACACAAATTCAAACTCAAAAGGGTGAATTGATGCCTTAAATTCACAAATGCCGGAGCCCTAAGTTACACTGTACAAAAATGGAGCTCAGGAATCATCGTCGCACTCACCAAACAAAATATAGGATCAAAGAGAATCGTCCAGCGAATCCATACATATCAGTTTTATCATTTATAGAATTTTGTTTGTATTTTCTTTTGATTTTCCTGATTCACTGATTTGGTTTTACACGGTTTTTATATGCTATGTTTGGTTGGTAACGGTTGTGGCTGGAAATGAATGTTGCGTGGGATGTTTTTGATCATAGAAGGGAGCTGGATATTTATTTATTTATTTTCTTGATTTTTATATTCGTCTTCGGTCCTTAAAAATTCCTGCGACCACATACGATATCCAAAAATCATGAAAATGGAGATGCCGCTAGAGTTTGACATTACAGTCCCAACGAAACTGGTTTCGTCAAATTTCGACTCCGTTTGCTCACACAGCGAATTTTTAACCGTCGAAATATCGACTGTTCTTCACATTAAAAATCGGTACGGCCACTTACTAACTTCAAAAATCACGAAACTTGGAATCTAACAATAATTTGACATTGCGGATCCAACAAAATTAGTTTCGTCGAATTACAACTTTGTTTGCAAAACTGGCTATTTTTAAAGCTCTGAATGACCCATTTAAATATATAAATATATTTAAAAACAATTAAATTTAAAATATAAAAATAAATATTATCGTATATATTCACAACAGAATATCATACAGCTCTAGAATATTCCGATATGAATTTCTAGCTCGATATTTCAAATCCCGATATTAATCGATATTCGATTTATAATGAAATTCCTTTTATAAATATAAATAAATCGTTATAAATTATAAAGGAATTTTATAGAGACTTTTTTAAAATTTGATTTGGACATAAATCAAAATCTACACGACGAAATCCCAATTTTTCTCTTCCACTATATACTTCACCAGCTATTAACGTTTCTTATTTCACAGAAATCCGATTTAAAACGGCTTTTGTATATTCGTTTAAAGTTCGAATCACCGAATCGCGAACTGCAGCGCCATTTCGAGCTCGATTATAATTATATTATAATTTATACGTTCAATCTTTGTTAAATAAATATATTTGTTAGCGTAATTCAATTCTAACCTTAATTATATATTTTGAATTTACCAATTCACACCATATCGCCATTTCAGCCAAATCTGATTATTTCAGAATTAAATATATTATTTAATTATTATTTTAATTAAATATTCAAAGTTATTTAATTAAACGACCATTAAATTCTCTTAATCACTATATAAATAATTAAATGAACTAATTATTTCATCGCTGAAAAATGTGGGTCATTACAGTGTGTGTGTAAACAGCTATAAATAGCCATGACTATCCATAATTCATCTAAACCAGTCGGCTGGTTCAAAACTGACCAGTCGACTGGTCAGAGAAATTCTACCCAGTAATGGCTAGTTTTTGACAAATTTTAATTATATACGATTTTTAGTATTTTTAACCAGTTGACTGGTGAATTACAGACCAGTTGACTGGTGAATTACAGACCAGTTGACTGATTTGAAACCACAACCATTTTTATGAAAGGTTGCCATTCTTCATGAAGGGGTTTCTCTTCATTTCTGAAAAGAAACGGGTGCATCTCTTTGATTGAACTCTTCATGAAGGATAACTACCTTTTAACTATTATATATACACTTCAAGTTTAGTTTTCAAATCACTAATTCTTTCCGAATCTAATCTATTCTCTGATCTACATTTATACACTCTGGCAATCTAAAAAGCTCTCAAATATTCAAACTAATTACTGAATCATTGAAATTATTTCATATCTCTTGATTCAACAAGTAATATACTTCCTTCAATCTTCACATACATGTTATATTCTTGAGGATAAGATTATAGGATAGGTGTACTCAATCATTGGCTATTTAGTGTTTCAAGAAAACAAGAAGAAGTCAAACTCTTGTAATTTGTAAAAGTCCCGTGTTAGTGCTCATGCGGGAAAATCCTTGTTGGGGCTCGGATTGATCCTTGTTGGGGCTTGGATCATTGTGAACCTGTCCCTCCGGTTGAAGAGAGCATGCTGATAGCAGAATTCCAGAAGGAGTCTGGGACTGGATGTAGGACGAGAAGTCCGAACCAGTATAAAATTCTTGGTGTCACTTTACTTACTACATTTACTTATTTGTGATATTTCTGTATTGTTTACTTTTACTTACATAACTATTTATTAGACAATTTAGTATATCATAGTCAATTCTGCTATATTCCATATATAAAGAACCTGCACTAAGTCAAACCACTTTTCAAAATAAGAATCATTGTGGTCACTTAGCCTCTCTTGGATTTATAAAGCAAATCAGTTATGTAAAGTTTAAAAAATGGTTTTAAAGAAAGTTATTTCTTATTTATATAATTCAAATTTTATCATTATTTTGAACATGATATTTAATGGCTAATAAAGCAATATTTTAGTGAAGGTGTTTTAAGTAGTCGATTGTTATCGAAGGAAATTTATTGATTAAATTATTATAGAAGTTTTGCTTAAACTGAGGAAATTTTATAAAAGGTCATTTATATAATAAATTTAGATCTTTAAATATAGAAAGAGTTATATAAATGGTTACTATAAAAATAGTTTAGAAATGATTTAGGGTATTTATAAAAAGAGATCAATAAAAAGACTTGGAGTTTCATAAATAAGTTTATATGTGGATTTAGAATTTAACTAAAAGAGATTTCCAAATGAAGAAGGTTTATTAAAAAGGTTTATAAAAGTAGCTTGGGACAAATAACAATTGTTTTTTTATCCTTTTCATATGATTTTGAGATAAGAATGCTTTTCCAATGTTTTTTGGATATACTTATACTAGTGGGATAAGTATATAATTATTTTGATAAATATTCTAAAAGGCATTTAATAAATAAATTTTTTGCATAAATGGGTCTTAATGACTGCCATGGGTAATATATCTCCATATTTTAAATTGTTTGTTAATTTAATAGTTAAATACCGAATACCAATGGTAAAAAAGTCCATTCACTAAACAGCACTCTTATGCATTTCCCGGATTATTTCTAAAATAAATAGGATTCAATTCAGCAAAATCAACCTTTGGTTTCCGAAGAGATTGGGATCGTATCTAAAACCACTCTGAATCAGCTTAAGCATTCAAATTTCGAAAACATCTTGAAGATGTAGGAAAGGAAGACGGGTCTCTTTAAGAACAAGGGTTATTCGTTGCTAATCCTAAGGCTGATCTAAAATGAATATTATAAAAGAAGTGCCTTTGGTTTCGTTCAGATCCACAATGAACTTGTATGAACGAATGTTATTACCACATTATCATTAGTAGGTAATGTCGCATTTTGATAGAGTTAGGGGTATGCCCTAGGGAAAGTTCTTTAATTTATCAAAAATTAATTAACTCTGAAATCAATTCTCGTTCGAAATAATGGTATTTTTTATTATATATTTGTTATAAATAATTAATTATTTAGATAAAATATACTTAATAGAAAATTCATAAATGGTGTGTTATGTGATGGTAATTACAAATAGTTGTAATCATGAATATTGGATCATAGTGAAAAAAACAAATCATTTCAAGCGTTCCTAGTCAAGATGCATTGAGACTGCATATCACTGTATTTGTTGAGACAAGATTATGTAACACTCTCGAAATTCTAAGTAGTGTATTACTCATGACTGTTAGGGGGCTCCAAAGGGTTACGTACTAGTAGTTATTGGATAACTACGGAACAAATCATTCAATAGTTTTTTGTTCGTTAATATAACTAAGGTCAAACAAAAAAATCAATGTGAATAATTTACGCAGTTCTTTTGACTTGAGAATACTTTGAATCTATAATATTATCTGCATTGATTATAGTCAAATCATGGTATAACAACCATTAACTGACTATATTTTGGTCGAGTGGAAGTATTAGAAGTGAAACACTATTCAAAAGTTGATTCATCTCCTCAGTTTTATAAGGTTAGTATCGTGGTCAACTTAACTCAACTCAAAGTCAAAATCTTTGGCTAAAGTATTTCGATTAGTAAAAATTGTATTATTGAACCAAAAACTTTGTGTTTGGACAATAAAGTTGAATGTGGACAATGTTGAAATTTTGAACATCACCAATTTCCATAATTCCGAAGTGATAATTTTTTAACGAAAAGAATTGGTGTAAATAGAATTCACAATAAGGTAATGCATAACAAAGTGAAATTGGATTTATCAAAACCAAGTTAGTGATAAATTTGGAAAAAATGCCACACCACTTTCTAAGTGAAGTGTGAACATTAATATTCAAATGGTTTGATATTAATCGCTAACCAAATTTACATCTAATGAGTCGCACAACCAAAATAATGAATTATCCTTTGACCAAACAATTTGATTAGTTTATAATTATTATAAATTAATTAAATTAATTTATGTTTGTTAAATGTAATAAACCGGAAATTTAAGCCAATTTAAAATTTTTATTTTGGCAATTTCAAGGAATTTTGAATATTTAAAATGAATTATTTTAAATAAAAACGACGAGAAATTTATTTTGAATAGAATTCGAACATATATATTTATATAGATTGTCGTTAGAATATAAATATTTATTTTTAATTATAAAAGGAATTGAAAATGGCGCGGTAGTTTGAAAATTTGATTTCAAAGTTCAGATGAATGTACAGGATTCAAAATAAACCGAATTTTAGCAAAACCAAAAATATTAGAATCTATTTGAGAATATATTTCCAACGAATTCGAAAAATCGAAATTTCATAGCGGGGATAAAAAGTTACGTCCAACTGAAAATTCAGAATAGTCGCTATGGAATTCTGGCCCTTAAAATTGGAAATTTTGCAAACGACCTCGGTTTTCGACGAAACCACTTTTGATGGATCCGTGATGTCAAGTTATTGCTAGATTCCAAAATTCGTAATTTTTCGAATCAATATGCGAGCGTGGCAAAGGAAAGCGTGTTTGACCGGTTTTAGTTGATTTTAATCGACTAGAAAATGGCCATTTTTCCAACGGTCTCAGAATTCGATGAAATTAGTTTTGTTAGGACCGTATCGTCAATACGAAGCTAGAAATGATTTTTCGGGAATTTTTAGAGTTAGTATATAGCCCTGGTAAATTGAAATGTGCGTTCAAATTCAATATATAAAGTTATATTTTGATTTTGATGGAAACTGATCGAAACAATCAAATCAGCTGATGAAACATATCCCATTGTGTTCGAAATGGGGGTAATTAGTTATGGACAACAGTCGGTGGGTTCGATTTCGAGGTCAAAATTAAAAGTTGCTTTTTGAAATTAATTAATTAAAAAAACATCTCTCTCTTCTTCTATACTTTCAGCCCCCCCCCCCCAACGTTTACTTTTCTAAATCGAATAAAAGAAGAAGAAAAAACTAGACGCATCGCGCCCGTCGCCGCCTCCCCAGGTGTTGCCACCACCGCCGCTTCTTCTTCCCCCTCCTCTCTACGTCGCCCTCCCTCCTCTCCCTTCCTTCCCCCAAAACCCCGAAACTCCCCCCCCCCCTAAATCTGCCGCCTCCACTTACTAGCTTGCCACCGCACCTCCTGTCGCGCCACCCCCGACATGGTGCCATCTCCGCCGAATGCAATGCTCCACCGCGAACCACCGACTCCTGCAACAGACCCCCCTCTCGACAGCAACTCCGACCCCCTTCATTCGAGTATCAGTGAGTTTTCTTCCCTCTTTTCTTCTTATTCAATTTTATTTATTTTTAAACTGAAAATAACAATATTTTAAAACAGAAGTTAGAATTGTTTTTAAATTATATAAAGCTAAGATTTTTATTATAATTAAAGATAAGATTTTTATCATAGTAAAAACGATATTTTTACAATAGAAAAGGTCGGATTTTTATATAGTTAATCAAATAGAAAAGGTCGGATTTTTATATAGTTAATCAAATAGAAAAGGTCATATTTTTATATAGTTAATCTAATAGAAAAGGTCGGATTTTTATATAGTTAATCAAATAGAAAAGGTCGGATTTTTATATAGTTAATCAAATAGAAAATGTCGGATTTTTATATAGTTAATCAAATAGAAAAGGTCGGATTTTTATATAGTAGCGATGTAAAAATAGAATTTTTCCCTATATAGTAGCGATGTAAAAATAGAATTTTTATCTATATAGTAGCGATGTAAAAATAGAATTTTTATCCATATAGTGGCGGTATAAAAATGTGATTTTTATTCTGTAATGACCCGCAAATCCATAATATCAGAGTGGACTATATACATCATACGTCCAACCCAAATATCACGAAAATACGAAACATTTTTTTTAGAAGAAAAAGATGGAAGAAGAATAGAAACAACAACACAGAATCTCACATCGCAGCGGAACAAAATATAATATATCATAACTTTGAAATACAAAATCTTAACTGTATAACATACACTTATCAGAGTACAACACTTACAACACAGCGGAACAAAACTCTATATAACTAATGCTGAAGCCTCCTGCTCCAAGCTCCTTTAGATAGATCTGAAAAATCCTGAACTACTTGACTGTCCGTACAAATTTAGGCACCCAAGAGTTTAGGTAGAACAAACAAAATAAACTCCAGGTCAGTCATGGGACTGGTATGAGTAAACAGTTTAAAACAGTTTCAGAAACTAAATGATATCTCATAAGACCACGCCATATAACACGGAACGGGTTTTTCCCTTATGAGAATCCAAACACTTGACTTAACTTTCAAATCCTCTTTGAAAGAACGGTATAATCTTTATATCAAATTCTTTTGATATTATAATAATGTCTAAATCAAGTAAATAACAATCTAGTGGAACGTTTGCATCTCACGTTCCACATATATATACAATCAAAACCGCAAGCACTTATTGGGTAACGGATTTCCAACTATGACAAGGTATGGAACCACCTGCCGCTGGTGTATCTCTAGAGGAGAATACATTGAGTTCAACAAGAATATCTTGCAACTCAGCCACACATGATCGACCACTCATTTCGCTTGAGTGTATCGAATGTATATCACCAACGGTTGGGATCAACAACCGTTTCTCGAATGGGACAGCATCAACAATAGATTTTTTAGAAGTAAATGAAACTCTAGATCAGGTGATTATACATCCTAATAGGTGCGACCTACATAGCCATGTTGCCTGCCCGATTTCTGTCATTTACCAGTTGATGAGGCTTGAGGTTACGCTTTATCATCACATCAGATTTACTTCGAATGCCACATTGTCAGATCCATCGAAAATCACTAATTGACGTCTACAACAGTACATTACGTGTTAGCTAAAGAAGTTTCCTTCTCCGCTTCCACTCTTGGTATGGTTGAAGAAATCAATGTACGTGACCTTTCTGGAAATACTCTGTCAGACATTCATCTATACAAGTCATCCAGGAACAGGATGAACCGGAGGCACTATTCAGTACATCCATCTTAGGCACTGTTATCTAAGACTTATACAATAGCCCTTGCACTTTACTCTGTCTTCAATTATCTTTGGCATATATGATTCGCAACGCTTATGCCAATACAGAGTGGTTCTTTGGATAATAATCCAACCGGTCTCTCCATATTGACAACGATGTCAAAACTTCGATAGTCTTTGATTTAACTATCGAATAAAAACAAGTGTTTCGATAGTCGATGATTTAACTATCGAAGAAAACAAGTGTTCATCCAATTATCAAACAATTACCGAGCCCTTAATTAATATTCCATCACTTCTCTATTTCTTTATCAATATTTGTTAACCAAATATTTTCAATAACCATGTGGCCTTTTACGTTATTTGGAAAACATTTCCGAATATCGCCTTCCTTTATTTTCTAAACTTTAGAAAATATATGCTATTTATAATTGGAAAATATTCCAATTACTTATCTCTTTTCCGATCTCGTTTATTTCTATACTTAGGAAATATTTATTATTCTATTTCCAAGTTTACATTTATTTGGGTTAAAACAGATGTTGTGTAAAACATCGTTACGACAACCCAAATACTATATTCAACTAACTCTTATCCAATATTGATCTTCGAGCCTAAAATTTTACTATTTATTTGTTAATAATTAAATCAATCAAGTTGGGGTATAACTACCTCTCAGACCTTGACTGAATAACATTTATAATGTCAAAACAGATATGACTACTTACTCGAATAATCAATACCATACAACTAATTCTTCACTTTTAAACACGTACACTTTCTCTTTTTATTCTTACGAGATTTTATTCCTAGTCTTCCTTTTTTATTGTACTATTCTATTTTTAAGTTTGTTTCCTTATCGACTTCTATGTATATCGATACGTTGATTTATAATTATCAAATTATCTTAAAAATATTCTAACTCCTTAAATTCCCGGAAAAAATCGCCATAACCTCCTTTATACCCGGAGCATCGGGATATTTCAAATAGCCTCCCATAGCCCTCACCAATCCAAAAAGAAAAAGAAAAGCCAAGCGGCTTGCCGATACAGCGCATAAAATCTCATATATATGAATTAAATACATACCTTTTTGTCGAGCACTCTATCTATTTCACTTCTATACTTCATTCCAAACCTGTTTAATGTATATCCATACATTTCTAATTCATTTCAACTCAATTTGAATCCTATATTCAATTTTCCATTTCAACTCTATTTGAATTCTGGTATTCAATTTTCCATTTCAACTCTATATGAATTCGATATTCAATTTTCCATTATTACTCTAGATGAATTCGATATTCAATTTTCCATTATTACTCTATATGAATTCCTATATTCAATTTTCCATTTCAACTCTATATGAATTCGATATTCAATTTTCCATTATTACTCTATTTGAATTCTATATTCAATTTTCTATTATTACTCTATATGAATTCTATATTCAATTTTCCATTATTTAAATCTTCTTCATTCAAATCTCTTTTGAATTTCTATATTCAAATCCCCTTTGAATTTTCTATATTCAAATCCCCTTTGATTTTTCTTATTTAAATTCTATGTTTGAATTTCCTTTATTCGAATTCCTTTTCAAACTTTCTTTATTCATTCTTTAAATAAGTCTCGATTTCAATTCCTTTTGAAATTGATACTTCTACCTTTGGAAAATAGATTTCTCTTTCAATTTCGCACTTGTATTTTTATTACTGAATTATCCAATAATAATTCTTTTCACTTCATTTTTAAACTTCGTTTATAAAAGAACTATTTCTAAACTTCGTTTATAAAGGAACTTCTCATTTTATTTCTTTAAAACAAGTTTATATTTCAAATCTATTTAAAAATTCAAATTCTATTTTAGAAAAATAGAATTTCGCTTTTAAATCTCAATTATCCCTTTCAGGATATTTTTATAAATTATCACTTAGGCCCAGTGATATTTATACACCAAACAACTAATTATTTATTTCAAGTTTTATAACACATCATATATGACAGTATATATGCAAACAAATAAACAAACAAAATATATATATTTTTGAGGAATCCAGTTGGATCCCTCCAACCTGTTTTCCTGCATCCAAAGACGTTAGTCAACATAGTAAAACCCATCCTGCTTTGAGGCAGGATATCGCAGTATGAAGGCCATCCACTAACATATTTGTGGGGCGCATAGGGAAATCATCCGCTATGAAACTGCGGGCATCCGCTAATGAGACTGTGGGAATCCAACAAATCATCAACCCAATATATATATATATATATATATATATATTATAGTCCACCCTAAATAACTAATATATTTAAATCAACCAGATAGCATTCAAAACAAGCAACAACAATTATTTTTAATGAATAAAAATAATTCTAAATAACAGGTGAGTGAGATTTACTCACCAGGGCTTTTATTTGCGTTCCATTCTGATTTTAAGTTCTAAAATGATGAATTATGTATCCCTGAGCAACGCCTTTCTCGACTGATTCCACTTGATAATATCATGTACATATATTTAATGAAATATTCCTTAGTTAGTAGAATTTTACGAATTTGGATTAAACTAATTTAATCCTAACTGACATACCAATACAATCCTAACTGATATACTAATTATATTCTAACTAGTATGCTGATTAAATCCTAACTGATATACTGATTTATTTCCAACTCATATGCTGATTAAATCCTAACTGATATACTGATTTAATTCTAACCAATTTACTAATTAAATTCTAACCTTTTCACTAATTAAAATTCTAACTTTTTCACTAATTCTAACTCAAGCGATTAGTTTATAAAAAAAATTATTTACTTAAATAAATAAATAACGAAATAAATTACCTTAAATCCATTTTTAAATCTCTAACTCCTTCCTTTAACAAAGTATGGCCTCTACTTCCAGTTAAATGCTTATAACTCATTTCTGAAATTCCAATTTACTTTCGCAGCTAGTGTCAAACTCCATTCCTCCATTCAACATCCAAAATCAACAGACTAAATCTCAGTCACCACTTCAGTACATTGTATTCACGTTCGCACTTTACCACAAAACATCTCGTACTTCCCCAAAAACACAGCGAACTCCTCACTGCCGAGACAGAGGCATTCATGCCTTTACCATTACCGAAGTCACAGTCGCCATCACAAGGTCGGGCGCGCAGACCTTCCCCAAATCGATGATGCTAAGATCGATCTTCAACGCATGGTGACGTCTGCGAGGCCTACGAGCTCCAGACGAAGATTGTGATTCCCATTCCAACCCTAATACCGTGCCTAGAAATCTCGTCGATCGATTTCTACTGAAGATAGACCCGTTCGAGTTTAAAGTTGCAATCCCCTCAGTTTGACTTCGAACACCGAAAACCAACGCCAGCGTTTACCCTAATCACGTCAAGCCTTTAACCCCATCGCACCCTTTTTCTGACCAGGTTCGAGCTTCTGTTCTTGCTCGAGATCCCCCTCCGCTGATTCAAATGAAGAAAAGAAGAAGAAAATGAGGAGCGGTGTATGATTTTTGACTTGGAAAAGAGGACGGAGGCAGGAGTATTTTAAAGGGGGAGGTGCGGTCTTTAATTGAACAGTGTGGCCTTGTTTCTATAAGGAAAAAGAAGAGCACATGTTTTGTTTTTGGCCATATATTTTACTTTTTTTTAGTTAGTGTTTATCCGGTACCCTAAAATCAAAATACACCCTGATTCCGAACTCCTTTCTGAACCCAACGACTGATATTTTTAGTGTTTAACCACTGCTTTGAACACACTGATATATGTTTCAAAGTCCCGTTTGATCATATGGAGAAGATTTTAATTTAAATCAACATAAATTAAATTCAAAACAATATATCCTTCGATAATAAATTAATATTGTCACTTTTATATTTCGAACAGAACTGACATTGATCATCTGAACTGATTCGATTTAGCTGTATATTTTTAAAATGAATTATATTTTTGCATTACGATGATTTAATATATTCGATATTAAATCAAAATTGATTATTAAATTAATAACTTAATATAAAATTCCATTTATATTATCCACCCAATATTTAAATCCGTATTAAATATTTAAAATTAACCCATAAGAATCCGGGTCATTACAATCTTCCCCACTTAAAATAATTTCGTCCTCGAAATTGCTAAGGTATAAAAAGTGCTACAACCCATTTATATTTTCAAAACTTATTTATGTTGATACTCAACATTTCAAACTTCCTTACGTAACTCTCTTTTGAATAAATCCCTATTCGATAACTCTTCCCTTCGAATAACTATATTCGATAATCTCTCTTTCGAATAACTAGATTCGAAAACCTTTCTTCGAATAAACTATATTCGATTTACTCTATTCAATTTACTCTTTTCAATTAACTCTATTTGATTAGCTCTTTTCACTTAACTCCTTCCGAATAAGCTATATTCGATAACTCCTTTAACTCTATTCGAATAAACTATATTCGATTAACTCCTTTAATTTTATTCGAATAACTAATATTCGATAACTCCTTTTAACTTTATTCGAATAACTAGTACTAGATTTAACTCCATTCGCTTGACACTAGATCACAGCGATCACAATGGTTACGCCTGATTCCCTCAGGAAACATCCGACCGCCCTAGGCTATCTGAAGCCCTGCGAATTACGCTAGCAGTCGTACGAAATGGCAACTTATCCTGAGTAACTATGTTTAACTAACTCTATCTCAATAACTATATTCGATCAACTTAAATTGAATAACTAACATTCAATTAAATCCTAATTCGATTAACTATGTTCAATTAACTCTATCTGGTTAACTCTTAATTTGAATAACAAATATTCGATAAATTCTAATTGAATAACTAATATTCGATTAATTCTATGGATTAACCCTAATTGATTAACTCTAACTGGTTAGTTCTTAATCTAATCGATTTATTCTAACTCTAATCGATTATTTCTAACTCTAATTGACTTCTCCTATTCGAATAACTCCTATTGGATAACGTTTATTCATTTAAAAAGATTTACTTTTAGTAACAGTTCTTCACTTTATAAATGTTCTCTTTAATAACGTTACTTCACTTATACAAGTGTTGTGTACCCCTTCTATTTAAAACTGTTGGTGTTAAAAACCAAAATCTCTTCTCTATATAAGTTCAGACTTATATATTCCATTTATCGAATGATAAATATTTAATTTGATTTATAAACTGTTATTTATAAATTAATCTTTTCTATTTATCTGTTAAAACAGATTTCCATTTTCTATTCATCTTCTAGATATTCCTTTGATTAAATTCTATTTATTTAACAAATAAATATCTCATTTATAACATTCTATTTATTTTCTATAAATAAATATTTCCATTTAATCTATTTGTAAATGTTTTACAAATATTTCCTTTTAAATTCTATTTGTAAATGTATTTACAAATATTTCTCCTTCTATTTGTTTGCACATAACTTCCTTTGCATTTGTTTTACAAATATATTTCCTTTATATTTGTTTTATAAATATTTTTTTTATATTTGTTTTACAAATATATTTTCTTTTTAACTCTTTTGGTTTTTCCTTTATTCACACCCGATTCATATTTCATTTACATTGATTTTACTCAATTTATTCATTTCGATCCATTTAACTTACTTAAGTTAAATTTAATTTCAATCATTCAAATTCCCAGGGTTTTATTTCAAAACTCCTTTGAAGTAATATAAATATATACATATATTTATATCCATCTCAAATTCAAAACATTTGAATTTTCAAACAACTTGTTTTCTTTTCAAACAAATTTTCCATCAAAAACTTTTCTAAGGCAGCAATTCATCACTTAGAAACTCGAAAATGAACACTGATGATGTTGCGACCATCATCAGAATTATTTCCCAGCCACAGAAGTGAGTTCAATGCTATATTTCTTTCAAACTCCTTCTAGAAAAATATTTTTCAAACTCCCAGGATTTTAAATTCTGAATTCTTGTTTGAATTCAATTTTAATTCATCTCATTTGTATATATTTCATTCTTATACAAATTCTATTGGTTATATGTATAACTATTTCAGTTTTTATAATCTAATTTGATTATAATCCTAACAATCAGCCCAACCATTTAAAAACAATATCGTGTCCAATCTTCTGCTCAAGTGTTTATAAACTCCTATCGACATCGTGGCGTCCCACGATTCGATCAGAATTCATAATTCACTCAACAGACTAGTCAACAAAATACAAAACAGTTTTTATATCAAATAACAAATACGCTCTCTTGTATAAATATACACTCAACTCATACTAGGGTGCTACTGACCCTATCTCTAATGAGCACAATTCCACACAGCCTAGGTATTTGCTCAACCTAAGCTCTGATACCAACTGTAATGACCCGCAAATCCATAATATCAGAGTTGACTATATACATCATACGTCCAACCCAAATATCACGAAAATACAAAACATTTTTTTTTAGAAGAAAAAGATAGAAGAAGAACAGAAACTACAACACAGAATCTCACATCGCAGCGGACCAAAATATAATATATCATATCTTTGAAATACAAAATTTTAACTTCATAACATACACTTATCAGAGTACAACACTTACAACATAGCGGAACAAAACTCTATATAACTAACGCTGAAGCCTCCTGCCCCAAGCTCCTTTAGATAGATCTGAAAAATCTTGAACTACTTGACTGCTCGTACAAATTTAGGCACCCAAGAGTTTAGGTAGAACAAACAAAATAAACTCCAGGTCAGTCATGGGACTGGTATGAGTAAACAGTTTAAAAGAGTTTCAGAAACTAAATGATATCTCATAAGACCACGCCGTATAACACGGAACGGGTTTTCCCCTTATGAGAATCCAAACACTTGACTTAACTTTCAAATCCTCTTTGAAAGAACGGTATAATCTTTATATCAAATTCTTTTGATATTATAATAATGTCTAAATCAAGTAAATAACAATCTAGTGGAACGTTTGCATCTCACGTTCCACATATATATACAATCAAAACCGCAAGCACTTATTGGGTAATGGATTTCCAACTATGACAAGGTATGGAACCACCTTCCGCTGGTGTATCTCTAGAGGAGAATACACTGAGTTCAACAAGAACATCTTGCAACTCATCCACACATGACCGACCACTCATTTCGCTTGAGCGTATCGAATGTATATCACCAACGGTTGGGATCAACAACCGTTTCCCGAATGGGACAGCATGAACAATAGATTTTTTAGAAGTAAATGAAACTCTAAATCAGGTGATTATACACCCTAATAGGTGCGACCTACATAGCCATGTTGCCTGCCCGATTTCTGTCATTTACCAGTTGTTGAGGCTTGAGGTTACGCTTTATCATCACATCAGATTTACTTCGAATGCCACATTGTCAGATCCATCGAAAATCACTAATTGACGTCTACAATAGTACATTACGTGTTAGCTAAAGAAGTTTCCTTCTACGCTTCCACTCTTGGTACGGTTGAAGAAATCAATGTACGTGACCTTTCTGGAAATACTCTGTCAGACATTCATCTATACAAGTCATCCAGGAACAGGATGAACCAAAGGCACTATTCAGTACATCCATCTTAGGCACTGTTATCTAGGACTTATACAATAGCCCTTGCACTTTTGTGAAGACCCGCAACTTCCCCGTAAAGGAAAGCGTCGGATAGTTCGAGAACAAACCACAACAGAACGCATACAGAAGAACATTTCATTGTATATTGCAACAATGCATCAGATTACAAGAATATTCAGAGTAAAAATGAATATTACACAGAAATATCAGAGATTTAAATTACATTTAAATACATCGCAGCGGAAAATAATACAATACACAACTAGAATGAGATATACGGATACAAAGCTTTCCGGATATCGTTCCAGCTGTAAACCAGGATCCTGTGAATATAAATCTGCAAAACCAAAACTACTAGCTGCCCGTGTCAAAATAAGGGCACCCAGAGTTTAGGTTAAAACAATAAACTCCAGGTCAGTCATGGGACTGGTGTGAGAACTAAAACAGTTAATCTTTATTTTAAAGTTAGGTAAATCAAGGGACCACGCCGTATAACACGGAACGGGTTTCCTCCCGAGAATACCAGTGCATAAAACAAACAGCGCAATGCTAAATAAAGAAAAATGAAGCTGTTATAAGACCCAGGTCCCATCACACAATGCAACGCAGCCGAGGATAGGGTTTTCCCTTATAACAGCCAAAGAATGCTTGATACGTTTAAACCAAATCATTTGATACTACTATAAGTGCATAGTGTATAAAACAACTTCAAATCATAAGTATCAATCATAGGCGGCATGAGCGCCCCATCCCACTATGTCACCATACTAGGTTCTACAAATAAAACCGCAAATGTCACGTATTTGGAAATTGGATTTCCAACTATGAACCGAGGCAAAAGATAGTCCTCAACCGATTCGAGACGCTCTAGCCCGCCCCTCAGGACCCAGACTCAGGTGGGCCCTTGGATCCTCAGGGCCAGTCCACCGATGTGGATTAAACTTAAACCCTGAACATGCATTTCCCCGCCCTATGGGGCGTAAACGAGCCAACTAAATGACTCCATCGGTTCGAGAACGACCGATCAATCCGAGGCGCCTCGCAACAGCAACAACCACATAAGTCAAACTCGTCAGGGCGTGTAAAACCACTGACGCCACTTCTAGCTAGAAGTAAACGCATGCCCTCCCTGACGTCCTCTCCCGTTTTTGGTTCATACCGGGTGTGAAACTCGCGAAGCAAACGTTACACAAAGCTACGCCACAAAGGCCTTGCTTTGATCATCACCACAAGACTTTGCTTTTCAACAGAAGCCTCGATCAATTGCCACTTAGGCATGCCACACAGGCAATTCACTCCATGCGTTTGATATCCATCAATATATAACCCCTGAGCTCGTACGTCTCAGAGAAGGGCGTTAAGCAAGAGAATAAATTCTCCGCCACCAACGGATATATATTTAATAGAGATCAATCACACGGACTAAAATCCAATGTCAGACACACAGTCCATTTACAAGTCCGTTCTGGGTCTGAACGAAACCGGAGGCACCTAGTACCCCGCATATCCATCGATCTCCATGTACGTGTAACGACCCGCATTCTACGCATCATAGAATCGTAGAATATTTATTTCTGCCACATACGAAGTCGTATGGTCATGTAACTTTGGGGGACGACTATTGGGGTCATTTCCCATGTTCATGATTTTTCCCGATTTTTAAATGACCATTTTACCCCTAGTTGGCACTGTTTTGGCCATAACTTTTGACTGGAAAGGAATTTTGACCTGAAACCACTTCCATTGGCTTCGGATGATGGTTTCTCTTTCCGTAGAGTGGTCACATTAGCCAAACGGACTCACCGTTTGGGAGATATGGCTGAAACAAATTTCAGATGGTGAAAAACAGCTTAATTGGGCTTAAACGGGTGATTAGCAGCTAGGCCTAAGGGGAATTTCGGGTTTAGGGGGATATAGGTGCTGATTAGGGTTAGAAAACATTTCTTTAGACATTTTCCAGCCGCCACTTTCATTCCTCTTGATCTATCCATGGCCTCCACTCTCTAAATCTCTCTAAAACACCCAAAAATCACTTTCTAATTGAAGATTAGGCTTAGCAAACATCAAATTAAGAAGAAAAAGCACCAAAGCAAGGTTGGAGCTGCTGTGTAAGATTGGGAATAGCGCCAAATCAGAGAATATTTCAGTTTTGGGGTTCTAGTTGTGGCAAAGGTGAGTGATAGCATCGTTTTGACACTAATTACAGTTAATTAAGGGTAATTAGTGAAGATTAGCGAATTTATACACTAATAAATTCTGGAAAAATGTTTAGAAATTCTTAAATAATGTTTCATGCCTCTGTTAGAAAATTTAGACGATTTGATTAAGTTTTACTAAGTATATGCTTAAACATGATTAAGAAGGATTATAGGAAAATGTGAAGTTTTAGCCACTTTTGATCTATTTTGATTCATTTGGATTGTTGTTTGATGTTTGGGGTTGTTCTTACATATTGCTATGACTCTATGGTATGTTATATGATTGATTAGAATAGTTAAATTGGTCGAAAACGTCGTCGAATGGCGTAGAAAGCTCGCTGGAAAGTTGCAGAAAAGTGCAGGTCCCGAACCGGTTCGGATCGGAGAAGGGGTCGGATCGGACTAGTGAACTGGCCAAGGGAACCCGAACTGGATTGGGACTTGTCACTGGAAGGAGCTTGGCAGGAAGGAAGGCCATTGCTTAGAGTTGGAGTGGACAGAAGACCGGATCGGAGCAATAGAGCAGATCGGATCGGAGAAAGGGAACAGGACGGATCGGAGCAGACAAACAGGTCAAACAGAAGGAATCGGATCGGATGAACTACCTCCGAACCGAACTCAAGCAGAGACACCCGGACCGAACCGATATCTGAAGGGGGAGAATCACTGAACTGACCCGACCCGGAGGAAGACACCGACCCGACCCGAAGTGGACTACCGACCCGACCTGATGAAGGTGGTGACTACCAAACCGAACAGAATCCTAGAGCTGCTGCTGCGCGACAACTCTTCTGAAGACCCACTCCAATTCGATCAGAAACCCGAGATGCAAAGGAAGTCCAAATGAGAAGTTAGAGCTCAAGATTCAGATGGGAATCAACGAGTTCGCTTCATGATTGGGCTTTGCTGCGGGACGCGTGCCAAGGAGTTATCGACGTCTATAGCTTTGGACCACTATGGTAGGAGGTACGAAGGCGGATTCAGGGCCATTATGGCATCGGTAGAACCAAGGGCTACGACCAATGAAGTGGGTCATTGAAATGTTTGGTCATGACTCCAAGTGTTTGGCTGGGTCACAGCAGGGTTTCTACAAGTCGGGATTCGTCGTTGCCTCAGTTTGTCTAGTGTTCCAAAGTGGTAGATGTCGTACGCTTTACGCACTGAGTGAGATATGTGAGGATGGTTGCTATGGATGATTTGTTTGCTATCATTGCGACATGCACACCCCACCCCCGTATTCTTACACTATTTATTATGGCACCTTAGAGCATTGTACGGTATGTGGTACTAACTCTTTGGTTGCAGGTCCAGGTTCAGGTATGGTTTAGTATACCTGTTATTACTCTGTTTAGATGCTTATCGCTCATACCAGGCTTTATGTCTGACCCAGAGTTTTATGTCTCTTCTTATTACTCTGGGTGCTCACACGAGCAGACTAGAGATAGGTTAGCTGGTGATGCACGGGTAGATGATCCGGAGACGAGCAGGAGGCTTCCACGTAATATACATATATAGTATTCTCCCTGTGTTGTTGAAGATCACTGCTTGGGCATTGTTGGTGTATCTTCTACTTTAGCTTTCTTTTGCTTAGAGACAGTAAATTTGGAAAATTGTAATAAGCTGTATATGGATTTCCGCTGCTCTGATGATTGGTGCTGATTTTGTTATCAGCTTATGCATTGTCTCGCCTATTTTATGTCAAGTATGTTATTATTATATTTTATCCCATGCGCTGTGAGATATTCTACAGGTTCCTTGATTAGTTCATTCTCTTCTTTCTTCTCTTCTGACGACCGTTCTGTGCTAGCTGGGCATGTGTACAGCGCACTTCCGGAGGAAATGCAGGCTGGTGCGGGACGGGCCGTCACACTTGGTATCAGAGCTCTAGGTTGCGTAGTTAACCTAGGGAAGTTATCAGGGAGAGATAATATACGTATACGAGAGAGCGTATTTGTAATTACTTTGGTTTTTAAAAGCTATATATATATATACTATTAGTAGTATAAGGATGAAGTCGTACTGCACTAGCACCACTATGGAGTCGTTAATCGTTTCCTTTTTCAGATTGACGATGAGCCGAGATACTAGAGGTGCCGGCAGGGGAGCCAATAATGGGAATGCTGCTGACATGAGGACGATGTTTACTGACCTCATGAGAGAGATGCTTAGAGATGTACAGAGGGCAGCTCCCGATGGTGGAAATGGTGGTGGTCCAATAGTGCAGGCGCCGAGGGTCGACTTCGCCAAGCTGAATAAGGACTATACTAGCCTTGGTGGGAAGCCGTTCCACGGAACGGAGTCGGCCACGGATGTTCAAGATTGGTTGGATAGTTGCGAACGTAACTTCGAGGATTTGGGTATCGAAGATGCGATGAAGAGAAAGCTAGCGTCCCGTCAGCTGCAAGGGCGGGCAATGAATTGGTGGAATGCTATAAAGGCAGCTACTCCCGAAGATCAGATTACTTGGGAGCAATTTAAGGCTCGCTTTAGTGAGAAGTTCATTCCAGCTGCTCAGAAGTCAGTGTTGTTTAAGAAATTCTTGGAGCTCAAGCAGAATGGCAGAGCTGTCTCGGAGTATATTGCTGAATTCGACACCTTGTCAAAATATGGATTATCTCTTATTGATACTGCTGAGAAAAAGAATGAGAAATTCATAACTGGTTTGGATCAGTACTTGGGGGAAAGACTTATTAACCACATCGATGAGTCGTTTGAGTCGATCATAGGGAAAGCATTGAGGTCAGAAAGTCTCTACCCTAAGTCGAAGACTGAGGTTGCATCCACAGATGAGCCAAAGCCACAAGCTAGTGGTGGAGGCAAAGGTGGTTCCCAGAATAAGAGAAAACAGAACCAGACTAAGGATGGCCAGAAGAAAAAGAATAAGCAAGATGTGGAGTGCTTCAGCTGTGGTAAGAAGGGCCATTATGCTAGTAATTGTCGGGCCAAGCCAGCGGATAGAAAGTGCTTCAACTGTGGCCAAATGGGACATCATAAGGACAAGTGTCCACAGCCCCCTAAGGAAAAGCAAATGGTGAAAGCATACGCTCTTAATGCTATTCCTTCTTCGTCGAATGCCCCAACAGCGGCGGAGAAGGGAAAGAATGTCGTCATTCAAGGTATGCTTTCGGTTTATGATGTTCCTGTTAGAGTTTTGTTTGATACCGGAGCTTCCAGTTCTTTCATATCTAGTGACCTGGTAGATAGGTTGGGATTGGAGCCCGAGATTGTCGATAGACCTTTAGTAGTGACGAACCCGATTGGTGGTTCGACTAGCCTTAGCATGATTTGTCGTAATGTGGTCTTATCGAGTCATGGATGCATGTTTGTTTGTGATTGCTTTGTTTTGGGCTTTACTGGGTTTGGCATTATTTTGGGAGTAGATTGGCTCCAAAGATATGGGGTGGTGGTAGACTGTGAGGGCTTGTTGGTGACAGCTAGAGCGGATGATGGGCGGAGGATAGTGTTTGGTGGTCTACCCAGTAAGGGGGTATTGGCTAGTTTTCTAAACTCCCTCGACATTCCGCATAGTGAGTTGTCAGGTTTGCCCGTGGTTGGCCAGTATCCGGATGTTTTCGAAGAAGTGACCGGACTTCCACCACACCGAGAGATTGAGTTTTGTATTGATTTGGTAAAGGATGCCAGGCCTATAGTGATGCCACTTCGTCGTATGGCACCAAGAGAGCAGCGAGAGCTCGAGGTGCAAGTCAGCGATCTTTTGAAGAAGGGATTTATCAGAAGGAGTGTTTCTGAATGGGGAGCACCAGTTGTGTTTGCTACCAAGGCAGATGGTTCCCTTCGTTTGTGTGTAGACTACCGCGAATTGAATAAAGTGACGAGGAAGAACAAGTATCCTCTACCGCGGATAGATGATTTGTTTGATCAGCTGAGGGGCGCGAGAGTATTTTCTCAATTGGATCTCGCGACAGGTTTTCATCAGCTTAGAGTGGAAGCTGAGAGTATAGCTAAAACGGCATTTCGGACGCCGTCTGGGTTTTATGAGTGGTTGGTCATGCCATTCGGGCTGACCAATGCCCCAGCATATTTTGTGGATCTTATGAATAGGGTATTCAGAGATCAGTTGAATAGGTTTGTCCTTGTGTTCGTTGATGATATTTTGGTCTACTCGAGGACAGAGGAAGAACACAAGGGACATTTAAGAGTAGTGATGGAGGTGTTGAGAAAACACCAATTGAAAGCAAAGTTTTCTAAGTGTCACTTCTGGAAGAGGGAAGTGAGGTTCTTGGGCCATGTTGTATCAGAAAATGGGATTGCCGTGGACCCGGCGAAGGTGGCTACGGTACAGGATTGGCCTACGCCCAAGAATGCAACAGATGTAAGAAGTTTCTTGGGGTTAGCGGGATATTATCGTAAGTTTATCCAAGGTTTCTCCAAGATAGCAGCACCATTGACCCAGTTGACGAAGAAGAATCAAGCTTTTGTCTGGGATGAAAGGTGCGAGAATGCATTTAAAAGTCTAAAGGACAAGTTGACAAGCGCACCAGTGTTAGTCATTCCTAAAGGGGATGAAGAGATGACGGTATACACGGATGCCTGTGGTACCGGACTGGGTGCTGTATTGATGCAAGGCGGTAGGGTTGTAGCTTACGCAAGTCGGCAATTGAAACCGCACGAGAGAAGATACCCTACCCATGATTTAGAATTGGCAGCAATCGTGTTCGCGTTAAAGATGTGGAGACACTATCTCTTGGGAGAAAGATTTGAGCTGTTTACAGATCATAAGTCGTTAAAGTATCTCTTCTCTCAGAAAGATCTGAATCTCCGTCAGCAGAGATGGTTGGAGTTCTTAGCTTCCTATGATTTTGACATCGCATACACACCAGGAAAGGGCAATGCGGTGGCTGATGCATTGAGTAGAAGACATGCCAGCTTAGGGGCTATGTTCCTTGAATGGAAGCAACTGGAGTTTATCGCGGGGTTTGATTTCAGACCAAAGTGCGAATTGGATCCAGAAATGTTAGCAAGTTTAACGATCAGACCCACTTTGATTGAGCGGATCGGCTCTTGTCAGAGGGACGATCCTAATCTATTGGAAATCATCTCCAAATTAGAGATGGGTATCGATGAGGAGATGAACAAGTTTGGGCTTGATCGAGAAAGATGGCTTAGAAAGAATGGAAAGCTTGTTGTACCCAATGTCAATGGATTGAGGGATGAAGTGCTTAGAGAATGTCATCACTCAAAGCTGACTATACACCCCGGTGGTAATAAAATGTATAGAGACATGAAACGGACTTACTACTGGGAAGGAATGAAAAGAGACGTTGGGAAGTTTATATCCAAGTGCATGAATTGCCAGCTAGTTAAAGCCGAGCAAAAGAAGCCTGGTGGATTGTTACAGCCATTGGAAATTCCCGAATGGAAATGGGAGCAAGTCTCGATGGATTTCATCGATGGTTTACCAAGGACTAGATCGGGACATAATAGCATTTGGGTGATTGTGGACCGATTGACCAAAAGTGCAAGGTTTATACCAGTCAAATCGACCAGAACGGCAGCTAAGTTAGCAGAATTGTATATGAAGTGGGTAGTGAGATTTCATGGAGTACCCAAAAGCATTGTGAGCGACCGAGACCCGTTGTTCACTAGTGGGTTTTGGAAGAGCTTACAAGAGGCTCTAGGGTCAGAGTTACATCTCAGTACCGCATATCATCCTCAGACCGACGGTCAGACGGAGAGGGTGAACCGTATCTTGGAAGACCTCTTGAGAGCATGTATATTGGACTTTGGTGGGTCATGGGATGACCATTTGCATCTAGTAGAGTTTGCATATAATAATAGCTACCAATCCAGTATCGGTATGGCTCCGTTTGAAGCTTTGTATGGAAGGTCGTGCAACTCACCATCATGTTGGATAGAGACTGGCGAGAAGTTTATGCTTGGACCAGATGTGGTGAGGGAAACTTCAGGTAAAATCAGGACCATTCAACAACGAATGAAGGCTGCCCAAGATAGGCAGAAGAGTTATGCTGATAAGAGGAGAAGGGACGTAAAATTCTCCGTTGGCGACTTGGTGTTTGTCAAGATTTCTCCGTTGAAGAGCGTAATACGATTCGGCAGGAGAGGCAAGTTGACACCAAGGTTTGTTGGCCCATTCCCTGTTCTTGAACTAGTCGGGAATTTGGCGTATAGAATTGACTTACCAGAGAAGATGGCAGGAGTTCATAACGTATTTCATGTTTCCCAACTAAGGAAGTTCGTTCACGACTCAGATATGACTATTTCACCTGATCAGTTAGAGGACTTCGAAGTAGAACCCGAGGCGGTTGGGAACCGCAAGCCGGCCCGTATTGTCGAGCACGACATGAAGCAACTTCGAAGGAAGGCGGTGAAGCTAGTCAAGGTACAGTGGAGCGAGGACGAGAAAGATTGTACTTGGGAGACAGAGGAGAACATTAGGAAGTCACACCCAGAACTCTTTGCCTGGTAAGATTTTGACTTCGATTTAGTTTTCCGCATGCTAGGATAGGCTTGTTCGCTTGTTTTGCATGATTGCTTTGTTGTATGTGGTTGTTAGGCATGCGGGATCTTTTGTATGTTTTGGGTTAAGGAATTTCGGGGGCGAAATTTCTTAAGGGGGGGAGAGTGTAACGACCCGCATTCTACGCATCATAGAATCGTAGAATATTTATTTCTGCCACATACGAAGTCGTATGGTCATGTAACTTTGGGGGACGACTATTGGGGTCATTTCCCATGTTCATGATTTTTCCCGATTTTTAAATGACCATTTTACCCCTAGTTAGCACTGTTTTGGCCATAACTTTTGACTGGAAAGGAATTTTGACCTGAAACCACTTCCATTGGCTTCGGATGATGGTTTCTCTTTCCGTAGAGTGGTCACATTAGCCAAACGGACTCACCGTTTGGGAGATATGGCTGAAACAAGTTTCAGATGGTGAAAAACAGCTTAATTGGGCTTAAACGGGTGATTAGCAGCTAGGCCCAAGGGGAATTTCGGGTTTAGGGGGATATAGGTGCTGATTAGGGTTAGAAAACATTTCTTTAGACATTTTCCAGCCGCCACTTTCATTCCTCTTGATCTATCCATGGCCTCCACTCTCTAAATCTCTCTAAAACACCCAAAAATCACTTTCTAATTGAAGATTAGGCTTAGCAAACATCAAATTAAGAAGAAAAAGCACCAAAGCAAGGTTGGAGCTGCTGTGTAAGATTGGGAATAGCGCCAAATCAGAGAATATTTCAGTTTTGGGGTTCTAGTTGTGGCAAAGGTGAGTGATAGCATCGTTTTGACACTAATTACAGTTAATTAAGGGTAATTAGTGAAGATTAGCGAATTTATACACTAATAAATTCTGGAAAAATGTTTAGAAATTCTTAAATAATGTTTCATGCCTCTGTTAGAAAATTTAGACGATTTGATTAAGTTTTACTAAGTATATGCTTAAACATGATTAAGAAGGATTATAGGAAAATGTGAAGTTTTAGCCACTTTTGATCTATTTTGATTCATTTGGATTGTTGTTTGATGTTTGGGGTTGTTCTTACATATTGCTATGACTCTATGGTATGTTATATGATTGATTAGAATAGTTAAATTGGTCGAAAACGTCGTCGAATGGCGTAGAAAGCTCGCTGGAAAGTTGCAGAAAAGTGCAGGTCCCGAACCGGTTCGGATCGGAGAAGGGGTCGGATCGGACTAGTGAACTGGCCAAGGGAACCCGAACTGGATTGGGACTTGTCACTGGAAGGAGCTTGGCAGGAAGGAAGGCCATTGCTTAGAGTTGGAGTGGACAGAAGACCGGATCGGAGCAATAGAGCAGATCGGATCGGAGAAAGGGAACAGGACGGATCGGAGCAGACAAACAGGTCAAACAGAAGGAATCGGATCGGATGAACTACCTCCGAACCGAACTCAAGCAGAGACACCCGGACCGAACCGATATCTGAAGGGGGAGAATCACTGAACTGACCCGACCCGGAGGAAGACACCGACCCGACCCGAAGTGGACTACCGACCCGACCTGATGAAGGTGGTGACTACCAAACCGAACAGAATCCTAGAGCTGCTGCTGCGCGACAACTCTTCTGAAGACCCACTCCAATTCGATCAGAAACCCGAGATGCAAAGGAAGTCCAAATGAGAAGTTAGAGCTCAAGATTCAGATGGGAATCAACGAGTTCGCTTCATGATTGGGCTTTGCTGCGGGACGCGTGCCAAGGAGTTATCGACGTCTATAGCTTTGGACCACTATGGTAGGAGGTACGAAGGCGGATTCAGGGCCATTATGGCATCGGTAGAACCAAGGGCTACGACCAATGAAGTGGGTCATTGAAATGTTTGGTCATGACTCCAAGTGTTTGGCTGGGTCACAGCAGGGTTTCTACAAGTCGGGATTCGTCGTTGCCTCAGTTTGTCTAGTGTTCCAAAGTGGTAGATGTCGTACGCTTTACGCACTGAGTGAGATATGTGAGGATGGTTGCTATGGATGATTTGTTTGCTATCATTGCGACATGCACACCCCACCCCCGTATTCTTACACTATTTATTATGGCACCTTAGAGCATTGTACGGTATGTGGTACTAACTCTTTGGTTGCAGGTCCAGGTTCAGGTATGGTTTAGTATACCTGTTATTACTCTGTTTAGATGCTTATCGCTCATACCAGGCTTTATGTCTGACCCAGAGTTTTATGTCTCTTCTTATTACTCTGGGTGCTCACACGAGCAGACTAGAGACAGGTTAGCTGGTGATGCACGGGTAGATGATCCGGAGACGAGCAGGAGGCTTCCACGTAATATACATATATAGTATTCTCCCTGTGTTGTTGAAGATCACTGCTTGGGCATTGTTGGTGTATCTTCTACTTTAGCTTTCTTTTGCTTAGAGACAGTAAATTTGGAAAA
Organism: Allium sativum; assembly: GCA_030737875.1. Lineage (NCBI taxonomy): Eukaryota > Viridiplantae > Streptophyta > Magnoliopsida > Asparagales > Amaryllidaceae > Allium > Allium sativum. The sequence continues at coordinate 467,143,991 of CM060913.1, read as the reverse complement.
TTGTAATAAGCTGTATATGGATTTCCGCTGCTCTGATGATTGGTGGTGATTTTGTTATCAGCTTATGCACTGTCTCGCCTGTTTTATGTCAAGTATGTTATTATTATATTTTATCCCATGCGCTATGAGATATTCTACAGGTTCCTTGATTAGTTCATTCTCTTCTTTCTTCTCTTCTGACGACCGTTCTGTGCTAGTTGGGCATGTGTACAGCGCACTTCCGGAGGAAATGCAGGCTGGTGCGGGACGGGCCGTCACAGTACGTCTGGACGATCACTAACTGTTTCCATCTTCTTGGGTGTACAGCCCAATCAAGATCATCAGTAATCACCCAAACGACGTGAAGACCTCCGGTCTTCGACCATCGTCTTCATCTTCGACTTATCGTCGTATCAGTTATTCAGAATGGGATAAACCCGGTCTTCCCGAATAACTCGCGTATATTTTAAATAAGTGTTACACAAACACAACATACGCCTCATTCCAATCCATCGGTCACTAACCGTAAATTAATCAAGAGAATAATTCCCCAAATATTAACCCCGAAGGCCGAAACCAACATCAGATCAATATCCAGAAAACCATTCTACTTAGCTAACCGACAGTTAGTTTCTAATTTCACATTCATAGGGAAAGGTTCCCATTAATTTTATCAAAGATAAATTCTTGAATTTATTCTTTAATCAACTTTTGAATATCAATTCAAACAAGTCGGGATTAGTGAACCTTACCGAAGTAATCATTTGTTTTAATTTCCCAATCCCAACCTATTCATCCCATGAAGTAAAACTGGTTATACTTCATATCTAACACCACGGTGTTATTGGTAAATTCAATTACCATTTCACGTTCAAATCTAATTAAAGATTTAACTATCGCCTGGAGCAAAACTGGTGATACTCCATTTCGATTATTTCAATCTAATTAAAGATTCATTAAAACTCCACTTAGTTTTAATCGTTAACTGGGTTAAAGAATCAGTGTCATTTAAAACACGGTTCACGATAAACCCAAAATCACATTCCATTAATTATCGGGTTAAAGAACAAGTGTTATTTAAAACACTGTTCACGATAAACCCAAAAATCAATATCAATTCTATTCCAATTAAATATTATTTAATTGGTACCCTTCATTAAATCTAAAATAAAAAGATTTAATCTTTTCTCAACTGGGTTCAAGAACAGTGTTAATGAAGACACCATTCACGACAAACCCAAATCACATTTGATATTAAACACAAGGCTCTGAATAGAAAATATCCCAGCTTATATTCAATATCAAATTCTACGATTAACAAATGTCGTATTAGAAATAACGATATAAATATATATATCTTTCAAATTTCCATAACAACACCTGTATAATCACGAATTCCAACATCGAAATATTCCGAAGACAATTTCGATTCAAATCCATTCCAATGCAATCATTGGATATTCTGGTTATTTTCAAAACCCTTTTCAAATTCAATTTATTTATTTAAAAATAAATAGAATTATAATTCTAGTTCAAAACTAGTTCATTTCGATAAAAATCTATTTCTATCTTTTCAAATATGGAGTTTTTCATCCCAAATCTTCACAAATCATTTCTTATGATTTTACACAAATTATTATTATTTTTAATAATTTTATCAAGGCCCGTACAGTCGATTTCCATCAATGGCCATCGAACTGCACTTACAACGACCTTTTTCAAATTTGATTTGGACATAATTCCAGATCCAACCGTTAGATTTCAAATTTCTAATATTCGTTAGAAAGCTCTTTTCGATACGAACCCAACGGTTCCGGTTTTAGGAGAATCCGACGGTCGGATCTCCCGTAATGTCCGTTTGAAATAAATGGTCGAAATTCACGAACTGCCGCGGCGCGGCGCGTTCTATTCAGGCCATTATATTATATATATAATATATATAATATATATTTCGTCGATTTCTATTTAAAACGAATTATATAAATAGTTTTAAAATCGTTTCAAAAGCAATTTCAACTTTCTTTTCAATTCAATTTCAAATTGAATTCTCCTTTATAAATTCGTTTTAAAATTCAATTCTATTCAATTCAAATTTCAATTCAATTTGAATTCATTTCAATTCGCTTTCAATTCAATTTGAATTCGTTTTCAATTCAATTCATTTCGAAATCGTTTTCAATTCAATTCATCTCGAAATCGTTTTCAATTCAATTCATTTCGAAATCGTTTTCAATTTAATTTATTTCGAAATCGTTTTCAATTCAATTCATTTCGAAATCGTTTTCAATTCAATTCATTTCGAAATCGTTTTCAATTCATTTCATTTCGAAATCGTTTTCAATTCAATTCATTTCGAAATCGTTTTCAATTCAATTCATTTCGAAATCGTTTTCAATTCAATTCATTTCGAAATCGTTTTCAATTCAATTCATTTCGAAATCGTTTTCAATTCAATTCATTTCGAAATCGTTTTCAATTCAATTCATTTCGAAATCGTTTTCAATTCAATTCATTTCGAAATCGTTTTCAATTCAATTCATTTCGAAATCGTTTTCAATTCAATTCATTTCAAAATGAATAAAATCGATATAAATATCGTTCACGTCAAAATGGCGTCAATCTAATCAACACGGCTTCATAAATTTCTATTTTCAAATATTCTATTTCAAATATTTCTTTTTCAAAAATAGTTGTTATTATCAAAATATTTCGTTCAACACATGACCAATCTCAATGGATGAGTACTGTCAACACATGAACTTTTATTTTATGTTGTTCTTTATTTTCTAAATTGGAATGAGGCCCAATCAATTACCATATAAAGTTAATTATATGGATTTTCATACAACACATGTATATAATAACATTGAAAAATAATCAACCATCAACCAAAGTGCACTACACTGTATAAGCATCAAATATAGATATCTAACGCTTATAACAGCCTGTCAATCAATCGATCGACATATTTAATCAATCAGGATGAGTGAACTGCATATTTCATCCTAACACCCGTGTGGGGTTTTCAAACAATCAAACAAATGTTTTATTTGTGCAATTGGGCGATATGTAAAATTTATCGACCCAATCAATGTCCTTCAAATAGGTGTACATAAACAAACCGTCGGGTTTGTAAATGAATATTTATTTATTCATATTCACGTTAAAAATTATATTTTTAACGATAAAACTTTTATTCAACCTATGAACATTCTATTCGGTTCATTTATTCAATAAAATGATATTTTTATTTTTCTAACATATTTTAGAAAATTTCGGCGGCATAACGGCACGATACTAGAAACGGGACGAGGCCTAGCCTTATCCCCGGTCTAGTGAAGGCCCACGCCATTCACACATCAATCAAAATCACCAAACAACCAAATTCAAATCACATCATATAACTAATCTATGCAACCAAACAAACAAGTCCATGGTCTGTGGACGATTGTGTCGGGTGCTACTAAGCACCGTCTGCATCCTAGTATATATATATAACTAGAAAATAAAGTGAAAGGAGAGAAATTCTCACATATAGCAATCCAATCATCTTGACTCTTCATTTATAGAAATCTTCAACGCTCTGGCCTTTTGTCGCTTTCGTCGCCCGTATTCTCTACATATGTAAAAATCGAATTTTGACTTCAAAGTTCAATATATAAAAATCGAATTTTTACTTCAAAGTTCAATATTTAAAAATCGAATTTTTACTTCAAAGTTCAATATTTAAAAATCGGATTTTTACTTCAAAGTTCAATATTTAAAAATCGGATTTTTATTTCAAAGCTATATAGATAAAATTTATATTTTTATTATGTTTTTTTCACCTAAAGGTTTCGCCTTTTTTAAAATAAATTTTTCGCCTTTTCAAATATGAAGTTTTCATTTTATTTCACTACATATATAAAGGTGATAATTTTTCCTATCTTACCTATATAAAAATTATATTTTTATACTTCCTATGATGTAAAAATTATATTTTTACTTTTCCTTTTCAACAATCAAATCATATTTTGATAAAATCAAAAATCATGACTTCCATATGAATTAAAAATCATGGCTTTCTTATTCAATAAGATCTCATTTTCATTCAATGTAGATTTTTTTTTTTAAATGCATATATATATATATATATATATATAACTGATTTTTCTCTATGTTTATTTTAAAAACAAAAACTGAAATTAAAATTAAGTAAAAACTTACTGTATATCCCAACCAGAGGAGAGTCGGCGTCGCTGGTGGGAAGGAAAGACTGTCGGTGGCAGCCCTCCGGCGCGGTGGAGGCTTTATGTACGGTGGCTGTCATTTTCAGGGGCTCGGGCTCCTGGGAGGTGCGGTTTTAAGTAGAGGAGGAGAGGGGGGGCTCATGAGGTCGGAAATGCGGCTGAAAGGGGGGGAGGGCGGTGGCTGCTCCGGTGGTCTCGCTGTTGGTTGCGGGTTCTTCGAAGTTGGGGGTCGCGGTCTAGCAGAGGGGGAGAGGAGGAACGGGAGGCGAGGGGGGGTGCACGGTGGCGGCTGACTGGGGGTGCGGTGGTGCTCCGCCTGGAGGCGGCGGCGGATCGGCTAGGGCAGGCGCGATTTGTGGATCGGTTTTTTTTTTATTTCTTTGACCTAGTTTGACTGAGAGAAAGGAAGAGAGAGAGGGAAGTGAGGTTATATAATAATTTATATATTATTTTTATTTATTTTCTCCCTCCTAAGTTGACTTTTCATATGAACTAGAAATAGAACCCGCCGACTGTCGTCTTTAGCGTATTACCCCCATTCCGAACACAATGGGATATGTATCGCAAGCTGATTTGATCATTACAATCAGTTTCCTTTTTGAATTTTCATTTAAATCACTATATTGAATTTTAAACGTACCTTTCAAATTACCGGGGCCACATATGAACACGAAAAATCCCAGAAAAATATTTTCTAGCTTCGTATTGATGATACGGTCCTAACAAAACTAGTTTCGCCGAATTCTGAGACCGTTGGAAAAATGGCCAATTTCCAGTCGATTAAAATCAACTGAAACTGGTCAAACGCGTTTTCCTTCGCCACGCTCACATATTGATTCTAAAAATTATGAAATTTGGAACCTAGCAATAATTTGACATCACGGACCCAACAAAACTGGTTTCGTCGAAATCCGAAGTCGTTTGCAAAATGTCCATTTTTAAAGGCCTGAATTCCATAGCGACTATTCAGAATTTTCAACTGGACATATCTTTTGATTCCCGCTACGAACTTTTGATTTTTCGGATTCGTTGGAAAGATATTCACTATTAGACTCCATTATTTTTGGTTTCACTAAAATCCGGATTGTTTTGCACCCGGTACATTCAATTGAAGTTTGAAATCGAATTATCGAACTACCGCGCCATTTTCAATTCTATTTATAATTATATATAATTATTTATATTCTAACGACGACGCATATAATATATACGTTCGAATTATATTCAAAATAAATTTCACGTCGATATTATTTAAAATAATTCATTTTAAATAATCAAAATTCGCTAAAATGGCCAAAATAAAAATTTTAAACTGGCCCAGATTTTCGGGTTGTTACAATCTCCCCCACTTAAAACTTTTCGTCCCCGAAAAGGAACAAAGTCGAAAGTGGTTTGATTATTCAGCTCTACGTTCGATCTGGCTTCCATTCTCCAACTTTTCAGTTTCTGAGAATTTTCAAATTTTCAAAAATTTGGCTAACACCCTAAATTTTCGAAAAATTTCGCCATAACCTCCCCTGCACCGGGAGCATCGGGGAATTTCAAATAGCTTCCTCGGTCCTTCAGATCTCAAAAAGAAAAAGAAAAAGCCAAGCGGCTAGCCAATAGGCTCACAGAATCATCATCACCCTAACAAAACAGGAAATTATGTAGTAAACATGTACCTATTTGTCGGGCAAACAAATTTTATTCTCTGCTCTAGCCTCCTTGCTATGACCTGTTCAATGATATACACGTATATGCAAGAAAATGCGACCAATTTTCAATACAATTCAATATTTGTTTCAAATAGGCTAAATGGTTCAAAATTTATCAAACAACTAAACAAGCAACACAAACATCAATCAATTAGTGAATTAGAGTTTCAAATTTATAATTTTGATACATAGTCAAAAATCAGGTTTTTGATGCCAATTCACAACCATAGGCCCTATCAAATTTTGGTTCTCACACCAGTCAATAGGAAGTATATAGATATTACACATTCGTCACTCGAATATAAATTCTAATGATGGAGCTCCATCATCAAAATCATCTCCGGGCGATTAGAGTGTAATTCTATATCTATCCAGTATATCAAAACTTCGAATACACGTGGATCAGACGTATACGCAAAATCTATATATACTGGATTGTCCACATCAATATAAATAGATAATCAAATACGAATAATTGATTTAGATTTTCAAAACAAAATTTGTTTTCATTTGAAAAATATACTCTTCACACTCGTTCTAGGATACTACTGATCCTATCTCTAACGAGTCATTCTCATTGGATTTTACTAATCCAACATCTAATGAATTCTTTCGTACGGTTCTAATGTGCCTTGTTCTCTGCTTTGTAAACCAAAGCTCTGATACCAACTATGAAGACCCGCAACTTCCCCGTAAAGGAAAGCGTCGGATAGTTCGAGAACAAACCACAACAGAACGCATACAGAAGAACATTTCATTGTATATTACAACAATGCATCAGATTACAAGAATATTCAGAGTAAAAATGAATATTACACAGAAATATCAGAGATTTAAATTACATTTAAATACATCGCAGCGGAAAATAATACAATACACAACTAGAATGAGATATACGGATACAAAGCTTTCCGGATATCGTTCCAGCTGTAAACCAGGATCCTGTGAATATAAATCTGCAAAACCAAAACTACTAACTGCCCATGTCAAAATAAGGGCACCCAGAGTTTAGGTTAAAACAATAAACTCCAGGTCAGTCATGGGACTGGTGTGAGAACTAAAACAGTTAATCTTTATTTTAAAGTTAGGTAAATCAAGGGACCACGCCGTATAACACGGAACGGGTTTCCTCCCAAGAATACCAGTGCATAAAACAAACAGCGCAATGCTAAATAAAGAAAAATGAAGCTGTTATAAGACCCAGGTCCCATCACACAATGCAACGCAGCCGAGGATAGGGTTTTCCCTTATAACAGCCAAAGAATGCTTGATACGTTTAAACCAAATCATTTGATACTACTATAAGTGCATAGTGTATAAAACAACTTCAAATCATAAGTATCAATCATAGGCGGCATGAGCGCCCCATCCCACTATGTCACCATACTAGGTTCTACAAATAAAACCGCAAATGTCACGTATTTGGAAATTGGATTTCCAACTATGAACCGAGGCAAAAGATAGTCCTCAACCGATTCGAGACGCTCTAGCCCGCCCCTCAGGACCCAGACTCAGGTGGGCCCTTGGATCCTCAGGGCCAGTCCACCGATGTGGATTAAACTTAAACCCTAAACATGCATTTCCCCGCCCTATGGGGCGTAAACGAGCCAACTAAATGACTCCATCGGTTCGAGAACGACCGATCAATCCGAGGCGCCTCGCAACAGCAACAACCACATAAATCAAACTCGTCAGGGTGTGTAAAACCACTGACGCCACTTCTAGCTAGAAAGAAACGCATGCCCTCCCTGACGTCCTCTCCCGTTTTTGGTTCATACCGGGTGTGAAACTCGCGAAGCAAACGTTACACAAAGCTACGCCACAAAGGCCTTGCTTTGATCATCACCACAAGACTTTGCTTTTCAACAGAAGCCTCGATCAATTGCCACTTAGGCATGCCACACAAGCAATTCACTCCATGCGTTTGATATCCATAAATATATAACCCCTGAGCTCGTACGTCTCAGAGAAGGGCGTTAAGCAAGATAATAAATTCTCCGCCGCCAACAGATATATATTTAATAGAGATCAATCACACGGACTAAAATCCAATGTCAGACACACAGTCCATTTACAAGTCAGTTCTGGGTCTGAACGAAACCGGAGGCACCTAGTACCCCGCATATCCATCGATCTCCATGTACGTCTGGACGATCACTAACTGTTTCCATCTTCTTGGGTGTACAGCCCAATCAAGATCATCAGTAATCACCCAAACGACGTGAAGACCTCCGGTCTTCGACCATCGTCTTCATCTTCGACTTATCGTCGTATCAGTTATTCAGAATGGGATAAACCCGGTCTTCCCGAATAACTCGCGTATATTTTAAATAAGTGTTACACAAACACAACATACGCCTCATTCCAATCCATCAGTCACTAACCGTAAATTAATCAAGAGAATAATTCCCCAAATATTAACCCCGAAGGCCGAAACCAACATCAGATCAATATCCAGAAAACCATTCTACTTAGCTAACCGACAGTTAGTTTCTAATTTCACATTCATAGGGAAAGGTTCCCATTAATTTTATCAAAGATAAATTCTTGAATTTATTCTTTAATCAACTTTTGAATATCAATTCAAACTAGTCGGGATTAGCGAACCTTACCGAAGTAATCATTTGTTTTAATTTCCCAATCCCAACCTATTCATCCCATGAAGTAAAACTGGTTATACTTCATATCTAACACCACGGTGTTATTGGTAAATTCAATTACCATTTCACGTTCAAATCTAATTAAAGATTTAACTATCGCCTGGAGCAAAACTGGTGATACTCCATTTCGATTATTTCAATCTAATTAAAGATTCATTAAAACTCCACTTAGTTTTAATCGTTAACTGGGTTAAAGAATCAGTGTCATTTAAAACACGGTTCACGATAAACCCAAAATCACATTCCATTAATTATCGGGTTAAAGAAAAAGTGTTATTTAAAACACTGTTCACGATAAACCCAAAAATCAATATAAATTCTATTCCAATTAAATATTATTTAATTGGTACCCTTCATTAAATCTAAAATAAAAAGATTTAATCTTTTCTCAACTGGGTTCAAGAACAGTGTTAATGAAGACACCATTCACGACAAACCCAAATCACATTTGATATTAAACACAAGGCTCTGAATAGAAAATATCCCGGCTTATATTCAATATCAAATTCTACGATTAACAAATGTCGTATTAGAAATAACGATATAAATATATATATCTTTCAAATTTCCATAACAACACCTGTATAATCACGAATTCCAACATCGAAATATTCCGAAGACAATTTCGATTCAAATACATTCCAATGCAATCATTGGATATTCTGGTTATTTTCAAATTCAATTTATTTATTTAAAAATAAATAGAATTGTAATTCTAGTTCAAAACTAGTTCATTTCGATAAAAATCTATTTCTATCTTTTCAAATATGGAGTTTTTCATCCCAAATCTTCACAAATCATTTCTTATGATTTTACACAAATTATTATTATTTTTAATAATTTTATCAAGGCCCGTACAGTCGATTTCCATCAATGGCCATCGAACTGCACTTACAGCGACCTTTTTCAAATTTGATTTGGACATAATTCCAGATCCAACCGTTAGATTTCAAATTTATAATATTCGTTAGAAAGCTCTTTTCGATACGAACCCAATGGTTCCGGTTTTAGGAGAATCCGACGGTCGGATCTCCCGTAATGTCCGTTTGAAATAAATGGTCGAAATTCACGAACTGCCGCGGCGCGGCGCGTTCTATTCAGGCCATTATATTATATATATAATATATATTTCGTCGATTTCTATTTAAAACGAATTATATAAATAGTTTTAAAATCGTTTCAAAAGCAATTTCAACTTTCTTTTCAATTCAATTCAAAATTGAATTCTCCTTTATAAATTCGTTTTAAAATTCATTTCTATTCAATTCAAATTTCAATTCAATTTGAATTCATTTCAATTCGCTTTCAATTCAATTTGAATTCGTTTTCAATTCAATTCATTTCGAAATCGTTTTCAATTCAATTCATCTCGAAATCGTTTTCAATTCAATTCATTTCGAAATTGTTTTCAATTTAATTTATTTCGAAATCGTTTTCAATTCAATACATTTCGAAATCGTTTTCAATTCAATTCATTTCGAAATCGTTTTCAATTCAATTCATTTCGAAATCGTTTTCAATTCAATTCATTTCAAAATGAATAAAATCGATATAAATATCGTTCACGTCAAAATGGCGTCAATCTAATCAACACGGCTTCATAAATTTCTATTTTCAAATATTCTATTTCAAATATTTCTTTTTCAAAAATAGTTGTTATTATCAAAATATTTCGTTCAACACATGACCAATCTCAATGGATGAGTACTGTCAACACATGAACTTTTATTTTATGTTGTTCTTTATTTTCTAAATTGGAATGAGGCCTAATCAATTACCATATAAAGTTAATTATATGGATTTTCATACAACACATGTATATAATAACATTGAAAAATAATCAACCATCAACCAAAGTGCACTACACTGTATAAGCATCAAATATAGATATCTAACGCTTATAACAGCCTGTCAATCAATCGATCGACATATTTAATCAATCAGGATGAGTGAACTGCATATTTCATCCTAACACCCGTGTGGGGTTTTCAAACAATCAAACAAATGTTTTATTTGTGCAATTGGGCGATATGTAAAATTTATCGACCCAATCAATGTCCTTCAAATAGGTGTACATAAACAAACCGTCGGGTTTGTAAATGAATATTTATTTATTCATATTCACGTTAAAAATTATATTTTTAACGATAAAACTTTTATTCAACCTATGAACATTCTATTCGGTTCATTTATTCAATAAAATGATATTTTTATTTTTCTAACATATTTTAGAAAATTTCGGCGGCATAACGGCACGATACTAGAAACGGGACGAGGCCTAGCCTTATCCCCGGTCTAGTGAAGGCCCACGCCATTCACACATCAATCAAAATCACCAAACAACCAAATTCAAATCACATCATATAACTAATCTATGCAACCAAACAAACAAGTCCATGGTCTGTGGACGATTGTGTCGGGTGCTACTAAGCACCGTCTGCATCCTAGTATATATATAACTAGAAAATAAAGTGAAAGGTGAGAAATTCTCACATATAGCAATCCAATCATCTTGACTCTTCATTTATAGAAATCTTCAACGCTCTGGCCTTTTGTCGCTTTCGTCGCCCGTATTCTCTACATATGTAAAAATCGAATTTTGACTTCAAAGTTCAATATATAAAAATCGAATTTTTACTTCAAAGTTCAGTATTTAAAAATCGAATTTTTACTTCAAAGTTCAATATTTAAAAATCGGATTTTTACTTCAAAGTTCAATATTTAAAAATCGGATTTTTATTTCGAAGCTATATAGATAAAATTTATATTTTTATTATGTTTTTTTCACACAAAGGTTTCGCCTTTTTTAAAATAAATTTTTCGCCTTTTCAAATATGAAGTTTTCATTTTATTTCACTACATATATAAAGGTGATAATTTTTCCTATCTTACCTATATAAAAATTATATTTTTATACTTCCTATGATGTAAAAATTATATTTTTACTTTTCCTTTTCAACAATCAAATCATATTTTGATAAAATCAAAAATCATGACTTCCATATGAATTAAAAATCATGGCTTTCTTATTCAATAAGATCTCATTTTCATTCAATGTAGATTTTTTTTTTAAATGCATATATATATATATAACTGATTTTTCTCTATGTTTATTTTAAAAACAAAAACTGAAATTAAAATTAAGTAAAAACTTACTGTATATCCCAACCAGAGGAGAGTCGGCGTCGCTGGTGGGAAGGAAAGACTGTCGGTGGCAGCCCTCCGGCGCGGTGGAGGCTTTATGTACGGTGGCTGTCATTTTCAGGGGCTCGGGCTCCTGGGAGGTGCGGTTTTAAGTAGAGGAGGAGAGAGGGGGCTCATGAGGTCGGAAATGGGGCTGAAAGGGGGGGAGGGCGGTGGCTGCTCCGGTGGTCTCGCTGTTGGTTGCGGGTTCTTCGAAGTTGGGGGTCGCGGTCTAGCAGAGGGGGAGAGGAGGAACGGGAGGCGAGGGGGGGTGCACGGTGGCGGCTGACTGGGGGTGCGGTGGTGCTCCGCCTGGAGGCGGCGGCAGATCGGCTAGGGCAGGCGCGATTTGTGGATCGGTTTTTTTTTTATTTCTTTGACCTAGTTTGACTGAGAGAAAGGAAGAGAGAGAGAGGGAAGTGAGGTTATATAATAATTTATATATTATTTTTATTTATTTTTTCCCTCCTAAGTTGACTTTTCATATGAACTAGAAATAGAACCCGCCGACTGTCGTCTCAAGCGTATTACCCCCATTCCGAACACAATGGGATATGTATCGCAAGCTGATTTGATCATTACAATCAGTTTCCTTTTTGAATTTTCATTTAAATCACTATATTGAATTTTAAACGTACCTTTCAAATTACCGGGGCCACATACGAACACGAAAAATCCCAGAAAAATATTTTCTAACTTCGTATTGATGATACGGTCCTAACAAAACTAGTTTCGCCGAATTCTGAGACCGTTGGAAAAATGGCCAATTTCCAGTCGATTAAAATCAACTTAAACTGGTCAAACGCGTTTTCCTTCGCCACGCTCACATATTGATTCTAAAAATTATGAAATTTGGAACCTAGCAATAATTTGACATCACGGACCCAACAAAACTGGTTTCGTCGAAATCCGAGGTCGTTTGCAAAATGTCCATTTTTAAAGGCCTGAATTCCATAGCGACTATTCAGAATTTTCAACTGGACATATCTTTTGATTCCCGCTACGAACTTTTGATTTTTCAGATTCGTTGGAAAGATATTCACTATTAGACTCCATTATTTTTGGTTTCACTAAAATCCGGATTGTTTTGCACCCGGTACATTCAATTGAAGTTTGAAATCGAATTATCGAACTACCGCGCCATTTTCAATTCTATTTATAATTATATATAATTATTTATATTCTAACGACGACGCATATATTATATACGTTCGAATTATATTCAAAATAAATTTCACGTCGATATTATTTAAAATAATTCATTTTAAATAATCAAAATTCGCTAAAATGGCCAAAATAAATTTTTTAAACTGGCCCAGATTTTCGGGTTGTTACAACTTTACTCTGTTTTCAATTATCTTTGGCATATATGATTCGCAACGCTTATGCCAATACAGAGTGGTTCTTTGGATAATAATCCAACCGGTCTCTCCATATTGACAACGATGGTCAAAACTTTGATAGTCTATGATTTAACTATCGAATAAAAACAAGTGTTTCGATAGTCGATGATTTAACTATCGAAGAAAACAAGTGTCCATCCAATTATCAAACAATTACTGAGCCCTTAATTAATATTCCATCACTTCTCTTTTCTTTATCAATATTTGTTAACCAAATATTTTCAATAACCATATTGGCCTTTTAGTTATTTGGAAAACATTTCCGAATATCGCCTTCCTTTGTTTTCTAAACTTTAGAAAATATATGCTATTTATAATTGGGAAATATTCCAATTACTTATCTCTTTTCCGGTCTCGTTTATTTCTATACTTAGGAAATATTTATTATTCTATTTCCAAGTTTACACTTATTTGGGTTAAAACGAATGTTGTGTAAAACATCGTTACGACAACCCAAATACTATATTTAACTAACTCTTATCCAACATTGATCTTCGAGCCTGAAATCTTACTATTTATTTGTTAATAATGAAATCAACCAAGTTGGGGTATAACTACCTCTCAGACCTTGACTGAATAACATTTATAACATCAAAACAGATATGAATACTTACTCGAATAATCAATACCATACAACTAATTTTTCACTTTTAAACACGTACACTTTCTCTTTCTATTCTTACGAGATTTTATTCCTAGTCTTCGTTTTTTATTCTACTATTCTATTTTTTAGTTCGTTTCATTATCGACTTCTATATATCAATACGTTGATTTCTAACTAACAAATTATCTTAAAAATATTCTAACTCCTTAAATTCCCGGAAAAATTCGCCATAACCTCCTTTATACCAGGAGCATCGGGATATTTCAAATAGCCTCCCATGGCCCTCAACAATCCAGAAAGAAAAAGAAAATCCAAGCGGCTTGCCGATACGGCGCATAAAATCTCATATATGAATTAAATACATACCTTTTTGTCGAGCACTCTATCTATTTCACTTCTATACTTCATTCCAACCCTGTTTAATGTATATCCATACATTTCTAATTCATTTCAACTCAATTTGAATCCTATATTCAATTTTCCATTTAAACTCTATTTGAATTCCTATATTCAATTTTCCATTTCAACTCTAGATGAATTCGATATTCAATTTTCCATTATTACTCTATATGAATTCGATATTCAATTTTCCATTATTACTCTATATGAAATCCTATATTCAATTTTCCATTTCAACTCTATATGAATTCGATATTCAATTTTCTATTATTACTCTATATGAATTCTATATTCAATTTTCCATTATTACTCTATATGAATTCTATATTCAATTTTCCGTTATTTAAATCTTCTTTATTCAAATCTCATTTGAATTTCTATATTCAAATCCCCTTTGAATTTTCTATATTCAAACCCCCTTTGAATTTTCTTGTTTAAATTCTATGTTTGAATTTCCTTTATTCAAATTCCTTTTCAAACTTTCTTTATTCATTCTTTAAATTAGTCTCGATTTCAATTCCTTTTGAAATCGATATTTCTACCTTTGGAAAATAGATTTCCCTTTCAATTTCACACTTGTATTTTTATGTGACGGCCGGGAATTTCGCTCGATCCAAATCAGTCGTTAAACCGATCTAGACCGTTCGAAATCCCTGATCGTTTGAGAACAGGACAAATCAGAACACAAACAGAAGAACATTTCATTGTTATTACAACAATACCATCAGATACAAGAATATACAGAGTATAATTGAATAAATTACATTCGATAAATATCAGAGATTACAATAAATTACATAGCAGCGGAAAATAATAAAAAGCACAACTGAAGGTGATATACGGATACAGAGCTTTCCGGATATCATTCCAGCTGTAAACCAGGATCCTGTGAATATAAATCTGCAAAACCAAAACTACTAGCTGCCCGTGCGGAAAATAGGGGCACCCAGAGTTTAGGTTAAAACAATAAACTCCAGGTCAGTCATGTGACTGGTGTGAGAACTAAAACAGTTATTAATATTGGTTTTAAAGTTAGGTAAATCAAGGGACCACGCCGTATAACACGGAACGGGTTTCCTCCCAAGAATACCAGTGCATAAAACAAACAGCGCAATGCTAAATAAAGGAAAATGAAGCTGTTATAAGACCCAGGTCCCATCACACAATGCAACGCAAGCCGAAGGATAGGGTTTTCCCTTATAACAGCCAAAGCATGCTTGATATGTTTAAAACAAATCATTTGATACTATAATAAGTGTATAGTGTCAAAACATTTTCAATCATAAATATAAATCATAGGCGGCATAGCTACCATCTACTATGTCGCCATACTAGTTCTACAATTAAAGACGAATTATACGTATTGGAAATTGGATTCCGTCATGAGTCGAGGCAAGGGGCAAGATCCTCTCCGCGCTCGAGACACTCTAGCAAATGCCTCAGGGCTACGCACTCTGGGCAACCCTGGATTCGGCTGGGCCGGTCCTCACTTACGTTAGAGGATTAATTATGCCTGAACACACGTTTCCCGGTCCTTACAGACCTATATCGAGGCGCCTCATTCCAACAACCACAAAGGTGAAAAGTATATAAATGTCAGGGCTGGTAAGTCACTGACACCACCAAAGCTAGAAAGAAACGTCGTGCTCTCCCAGCGGTCCGTATCCCGTTTTTAACTCATACCGAGGTGTGAGGCTCGCGAATACACGTTATACACAAAGCTGCCACGTAGGCGTGCTTTGATCATCAACCACAAGACTTTGCTTTTCAACAGAAGCCTTGATCATTGCATCTTAGCGTGCCACATAGGCAATTCATGCCATGCAACTGATGTCCATCGATATACAACCTCTGAGCTCGTACGTCTCAAAGAAGGGCGTTAAGCAAAAGAATAAATTCTCCGCCGCCAAACAGATGTATATTTAACAGAATTCAATCAACACAGAATAAAATCCAATGTCAGACACACAATCCATCTACAAGTCCGTTCTGGGTCTGAACGAAACCGGAGGCACTTTCCTCGCATATCCATCCGTCTCCAAGTACGTCTGGACGACCACCAACTATTTCCATCCTCTTGGGTGTACTGCCCAATCAGGATCGTCAGTAGTTATCCAAACGATGTGAAGACTTCTGGTCTTCAACCACCGTCTTCATCTTCGACTTATCGTCGAATTGGTTATTCAGAATGGGTATAACCCGGCCTTTCCGAACAACCCGCGTATATTAAAACAAATGTTACACAAACACAACATACGCCTCATTCCAATTCAGAATATTCTTTTATTCGCAAAATCACATTCTTAGGGGAAGGTTCCCATTAATTTTATCCAAGATAAATTCTTTAAAATTTATCCTTTAATCTTCCTTTGGATGATCTATCAAACCAAATTATGGTTTTCTAAACTAGTCGAGATTAGCGAACCGTAACGAAGTAATTATTTATTTTATTTCCCAATCCCAACTTATTCATCCCATGAAGCAAAACTGGTAATACTCCATATCTAATACTATGGTGTTATCGGTAAGATTAATTACCATTTCACGTTCAAATCTAATTAAAGATTTAACTATCGCTTTGGAGCAAAACTGGCGATACTCCATTCTCGCTCATTTCTAAATTTGATAATTTAGATTATAGATTCACATTTCAATCTGATTGCAGATTCGTTAAAATTCCTTTTACTGGGTTAAAGAACTAGGTGTTATTTAAAACACAGTTCACGACAAACCCAAATCACATTCTATTTATTATCGGGTTACAGAACTAGTGTTGTTTAAAAACACAGTTCACGAAAAACCCACAAATCAATTCTAGTTCAATTCAAATTAAATATATTAGGAATTCTGATTATTTAAAACCCCTTTTTAAACCTAATTTATTTATTTAAAAACAAAAACCCGGGTTTTAAATTTAGTTCAAATTAGTTCATTTTGATAAAAATCTATTTTTATCTTTTCAAATATGGAGTTTTTCACTCCAAAATCTTCCCAAATCATTTCTTATGATTTTACATAAATTATTACTATTTTTAATAATTTTATCAAGGCCCGTACAGTCGATTTCCAACAATGGCCATCGAACTGCACTTACAACGACTTTTTCAAATTTGATTTGGACGTATCTCCAAATCCAACCGTTAGATTTCGAATTTCTAATATTCGTTAGAAAGCTCTTTTCGATACGAACCCAACGGTTCCGGTTTTAGGAGAATCCGACGGTCGGATCTCCCGTAATGTTCGTTTGAAATAAATGGTCGAAATTCACGAACTGCCGCGGCGCGGCGCGTTCTATTCAGGCCATTATATTATATATATAATATATATTTCGTCGATTTCTATTCAAAACGAATTTTATAAATAATTTTGAATTCGTTTCAAAAACAATTTCAACTTCCATTTCAATTCAAAGCAAAATTGAATTCTTCTTTATAAATTCGTTTTAAAATTCATTTCTATTCAGTTCGAATTTCAATTCAATTTGAATTCATTTCAATTCGCTTTCAATTCAATTTGAACTCGTTTTTTTATTCAATTCAATTTCAAAGTCGTTTGCTATTCGATTCAATTCAAATTGGTTTCAATGTCGTTTTCTATTCGATTCAATTCAAATTGGTTTCAAAGTCGTTTTCTATTCGATTCAATTCAAATTGGTTTTCTATTCGAATCAAATTCATTATATATTCAATTGAAATCAAATTCGTTTTCTATTCAATTCATTTCGAAATCGTTATATATTCAATTCATTTCGAAATCGTTATATATTCAATTCATTTCGAAATCGTTATATATTCAATTCATTTCGAAATCGTTATGTATTCAATTCATTTCGAAATCGTTATATATTCAATTCATTTCGAAATCGTTATATATTCAATTGAAATCAAATTGGTTTTCTATTCCATTCAATTCGAAATCTTTTTATATTCAATTCCGAATGTAATCGATATAAATATCGTTCGCGTCAAAATGGCGCATCACTAATCAACACGGCTTTATATATTCTATTTCAAATATTTCTTTTTCAAATATTTCCTATTATCAAAATATTTGTTATTATCAAAATATTTGTTATTATCAAAATATTTCGTTCAACACATGACTAATCTCAACGGATGAGTATAGTCAACACATGAACCTTTATATTATATTGATAAAGATGTAAATTTTATTATAAAAATATTTCGTTCAACACATGACTAATCTCAACGGATGAGTACAGTCAACACATGAACCTTTATATTATATTGATAAAGATGTAAATTTTATTATAAAAATATTTCGTTCAACACATGACTAATCTCAACGGATGAGTACAGTCAACACATGAACCTTTATATTATATTGATAAAGATGTAAATTTTATTATAAAAATATTTCGTTCAACACATGACTAATCTCAACGGATGAGTACAGTCAACACATGAACCTTTATATTATATTGATAAAGATGTAAATTTTATTATAAAAATATTTCGTTCAACACATGACTAATCTCAATGGATGAGTACAGTCAACACATGAACCTTTATATTATATTGATAAAGATGTAAATTTTATTATAAAAATATTTTGTTCAACACATGACTAATCTCAACGGATGAGTACAGCCAACACATGAACCTTTATATTATATTGATAAAGATGTAAATTTTATTATAAAAATATTTCGTTCAACACATGACTAATCTCAACGGATGAGTACAGTCAACACATGAACCTTTATATTATAATTTTCTTTATTTTTCAAATTGGAATGAGGCCCAATCAATTACCATATAGCGTTAACTATATGGATTCCATTCCACACATGAATACAATAGCATTGAAAAATAATCAACCATCAACCAAAGTGCACTACACTGTATAAGCATCAAATATAGATATCTAACGCTTATAACAGCCTGTCAATCAATCGATCGACATATTTAATCAATCAGGATGAGTGAACTTCAAATTTCATCCCAACACCCGTGTGGGGTTTCAAACAATCAAACACAGATTTTATTTGTGTTGTTGGGCGATGTGTAAAATTTATCGTCCCAATCAATGTCATTCAAATAGGTGTACATAAACAAACCGTCCGGTTTGTAAATGAATATTTATTTATTCACATTCACTATATTCATATTCACGTTAAAAATTATATTTTTAACGATAAAACATTTTATTTTAACATATGAATTTCTATTCAGTTCATTCTTTAAATAAAATGATATTTCTATTTTTCTAACTTATTTTAGAAAATTTCGGCGGCATAACGGCACGATACTAGAAACAGGACAAGGCCTAGCCTTATCCCCGGTCTAGTGAAGGCCCACGCCATTCACACATCAGTCAAATTCACCAAACAACCAAATTCAAATCAAATCATCTAACTACTTTATGCAACCAAACAAACAAGTCCATGGTCTGTGGACGATTGTGTCGGGTGCTACTAAGCACCGTCTGCATCCTAGTATATAAATATAACTAGAAAAGAAATTGAAAGGTGAGAAATTCTCACCGAAAGCTATCCAACCATCTCGACTCTTCTTTGATATAAATCTTCTTCGTTCTCGCCTTTTTGTTACCTTCGTCGCCCGCTTTCACTACCTATGTGAAAATCGAATTTTTACTTCGCTATCCAATATATAAAAATCATATTTTTATTTCGAAGTTCAATATATAAAAATCATATTTTTATTTCGAAGTTCAATATATAAAAATCATATTTTTATTTCGAAGTTCAATATATAAAAATCATATTTTTATTATCACCACTATATCAAAATCCGATCTTCCTACTATAAAAACCTATATTTTCTAACTATAGAAACATAAACTTTCTAACTTAAAAATCCGATTTTTATATCATTAAAAATCCAACCCTTTTGATTATATATATCTCGTTTTCTAATTTCAAAAATCTTGCTCTTTTACAATTTAAAAAAAATCTCGCTTCTACAAGGTTAAAAATTCAAACTTTACAAGGTTAAAAATATTAACTTTCCTACCTATAAAATAAATAAATAAATAAATAAAATTAAAACAAATAAAGCAAAATAAATAAGGAAAATAAAATTAGAAAGAAAACTTACAGATGGAAGGAAGGGGGGGTGTGTGCGTTCATCAGTGGGGGGGGGGGGGGGAACTGGTGGCGCGTGATTCAAGGGGGCGGCGGAGGTGAGGCGAACGGCGGCTAGGGCTTGCAGTTGCGGGGACCGAGAGGAGATGGGGGAAGAAAGGAGGAGCCGCGAGGTGGGGGTCTGGCCTGGGGAGGTCGGCGTCAGCGCGACGGTGGCGGCGAGGATGGGCGGGATCGATGAGGAGAGGCGCGATTTTTCTCCTTTCTTTTTTTTTTCTGTTTCCTGTTGAATGAATTTAATCGGGGGGGGGGCAGAGTAAAAGGGGGAAAAAGGGAGAGAGGTAATTTAATTTTTTAATTTATTTTATTTTAATTGCAAAAAGTTGACTTTTACATACGACCTCAAAACGAGGTCCACCGCCTGTCGTCCATAGCGTTTCACCCCCATTCCGAACACAATGGGACATGTTTCGTATGTTGATTCGATCGTTTGAATCAGTTTCCGTTAAATTTACATTTAAATCACTTTATTGAATTTTAAACGTACATTTCAAATTACCGGGGTCACATACTAACTCTAAAAATTCTCGAAAAATATTTTCTAGCTTCGTATTGACGATACGGTCCTAACAAAACTAGTTTCGTTGAATTCTGAGACCGTTGGAAAAATGGCCAATTTCCAGTCGATTAAAATCAACTGAAACTGGTCAAACGTGTTTTCCTTTACCACGCTCACATATTGATTCGAAAAATTATGAAATTTGGAATCTAGCAATAAATTGACATCAAGGACCCAACAAAAGTGGTTTCGTCGAAATCCGAGGTCATTTGCAAAATGTCCATTTTTAAGGGCCTGAATTCCATAGCGACTATTCAGAATTTTCAATTGGACATATCTTTTGATTCCCGCTATGAAATCTTGATTTTTCGGATTCGTTGGAAAGATATCATCAATTAGATCCTATTGTTTTTGGTTTCACTAAAATCCTGATTGTTTTGCACCTGGTATGTTAAATTGAAGTTTGAAATTGAATTATCGAACTACCGCGCCATTTTCAATTCCTTTTATAATTATATATAATTATTTATATTATAACGACGACGTATATAATATATACGTTCTAATTATATTCAAAATAAATTTTCTCGTCGATATTATTTAAAATAATCTATTTTAAATATTCAAAATTCGCTAAAACTGCCAAAATAAAATTTTTAAACTGGCCCATAATTTCCGGGTTATTACAATCTCCCCCACTTAAAACTTTTCGTCCCCGAAAAGGAAAAAGTCGAAAGTGGTTTGATTATTCAGCTCTACGTTCGGTCTGGTTTTCATTCTCCAAATTTTCAGTTTTTGAGAATTTTCAAAAATTTCAAAAATTTGGCTAACACCCTAAATTTCCGAAAAATTTCGCCATAACCTCCCCTGCACCGGGAGCATCGGGGAATTTCAAATAGCTTCCCCGGTCCTTCTAATCTCAAAAAGAAAAAGCCAAGCGGCTAGCCAATAGGCTCATAAAATCATCATCACCCAAACAAAACAGTAAATTATGTAGTAAACATGTACCTATTTGTTGGGCAAACAAATTTTATTCTCTGCTCTCGTCTCCTTGCTATGACCTGATCAATGTAAGTAAAAGTGTATGCAAGCAAATGCGACCAAATTTCAATACAATTCAATATGTGATTCAATTAGGCCAAGTGGCTAAAAATTAGCAAACAAATAAACAAACAACACAAACATCAATCAATTAGTGAATTAGAGTTTCAAATTCATAAATTTGATATACATACAGAAAATCATGTTTTTGATGCCAATTCGCAACAATGTGTTCTAACTATATATAAGTTTTGGTTCTCACACCAGTCTAATGGAAATATATCGATATCACACCTTCGTTACTCGAACATGAATACTAATGACGACTAGTCAATCATCAGAATCATCTTCGGGCCACTAGAGTATGATTCTATATCTATCCAATATATTAAAACTTCGAATATACGTTCATGATGCGTATATGCAAAATCTTTATATACTCGATTGTCCATATTCAAAATAAATAAATAATCAAATACGTATAAAATGATTTAAATTTTCAAAACAAAATTGTTTTCCTTTGAAAAATATACTCTTCACACTCGTTCTAGGATACTACTGATCCTATCTCTAACGAGTCATTCTAATTGGATATTACTAATCCAATATCTGATGAGTTCTTTCGTATGGTTCTAATGTGTCTTGTTCTCGAGCTCTGTAAACCAAAGCTCTGATACGAAATGTGACGGCCGGGAATTTCGCTCGATCCAAATCAGTCGTTAAACCGATCTAGACCGTTCGAAATCCCTGATCGTTTGAGAACAGGACAAATCAGAACACAAACAGAAGAACATTTCATTGTTATTACAACAATACCATCAGATACAAGAATATACAGAGTATAATTGAATAAATTACATTCGATAAAAATCAGAGATTACAATAAATTACATAGCAGCGGAAAATAATAAAAAGCACAACTGAAGGTGATATACAGATACAGAGCTTTCCGGATATCATTCCAGCTGTAAACCAGGATCCTGTGAATATAAATCTGCAAAACCAAAACTACTAGCTGCCCGTGCGGAAAATAGGGGCACCCAGAGTTTAGGTTAAAACAATAAACTCCAGGTCAGTCATGTGACTGGTGTGAGAACTAAAACAGTTATTAATATTGGTTTTAAAGTTAGGTAAATCAAGGGACCATGCCGTATAACACGGAACGGGTTTCCTCCCAAGAATACCAGTGCATAAAACAAACAGCGCAATGCTAAATAAAGGAAAATGAAGCTGTTATAAGACCCAGGTCCCATCACACAATGCAACGCAAGCCGGAGGATAGGGTTTTCCCTTATAACAGCCAAAGCATGCTTGATACGTTTAAAACAAATCATTTGATACTATAATAAGTGTATAGTGTCAAAACATTTTCAATCATAAATGTAACGACCCAGATTTTTGACCGTTTAAATCGACAATAAACCACACATGTCGACCCAAACAAATCGCCAACCCAGATAGTTATTGGGGAAAAATAAGAAAAAGAAAGAGAAGAAGAAAACAATCACGGAATCTCACAGCGGAAGGATCACATATAATAGACAAATAAATATTCAAAAGCATTTAAACGTATACATTCGAGTTACAACATTTAAATCAATCAGAGTTATACACTTACATACACATAATGCAGCGGAAATAGAATGTAGTGGATACATATATATCAACTCCGTCTTCGATCTCCAAGGCAAAACAATCTTCAATAACTGCAACATCTGCTGACCCGAGCATATTGCATAAAAGAAAACACAACAAACACTCGGATCAGCACTAAATCATCTCATATTAGTCAAATTAAAATACAAAATAATATCAGTGTCATGGTGCAGTAACTCAAGAGATGTTACGGGATTTTTCCATCTCTCAAGGATCCGTTAAACTAATACATACATAGTATAATACGCTATTACAATAGTGTTTATTCAGTAAAGTATAATATATCGAAAATAGCGTAAGCAGGATTCCATGGTCCCCTTACACCGTTTATACCATTGCCGTACAGTTTGCATATAACACACCAGTACGTCGGTGGATAGGGATGCGCCGTGATACGACAATGTTAAATCAAAATCGTAGGGGTTCGATCAGGATAATATGACAAGGCACTGAGGAAATACCCCGGTAGGATTCTACCGAATTGCGGACCCAGGCTGGTGGTAACGCATAGCCGCAACTACCGCCCACCTCGAACGACATTCCCATATTCAAAGGTGCACCCGAATCAATCACAACAGTAATAGAGATGGTTTCGAAGGAGCGCGTTCGATCAGAGATGCGATCTCATTAACCTGGGTATGGCTCCTGTTTTAGTCATTTCAATTATGACCCGAAGGTCAAGGCTAATCCATCATCGTTCTCTTCCTTCAAATCCAGTAGTCGCCTCCATACCATCCTTCTTCGGTTCTGGAACTTCCACCGCGTGCACAGTTGTCAAAGTGGTATCGACACCGACAGAGAGTATGCCTTATGTCGACTCCGGTCTCCTTGCCAACCAAACATTTACATTTTTCACACCGGTCAGTGCTTTTACTTTTTTCACAGAAGTTCGTATTTCATATCGAAAATATCACGTTCCAAAATCATTTTCAGATTCTAAACAGAATATTATTCAAATGGGATTTTCCACTTACGCATAACATCTTGGACTAATTCCAACTTAGATAAAATTTGAATATCAAAATAATTAACAATATATTTAAATAGTTTAAAGGTATAATTGAAACAGTTTAAAATAATAGTTTGTAATAAAAGTAGAGTTTTACAAAATAATTAAAAACATTAAAATAATTCATAAAAGAAATAATTAATAATTATAAAGTATTTTATTTAACTAATTTATAAAATAATAGTTATAAGGAATTTAATTTATTATCAAAATAGTTTGAAAAATAGTTTTGACATACTATAGTTGGAATTTAGCATCGTTTCGACCAGATTTCGTTTACACTTGCAGTTGTATTTCAACTTCAAGTAAATCAATTCAAAATCCCTATCCCAATCGACTTCATTTACATTTTTCATTCATTTCAAATTCATCAGTTCAATTCAGATGGTTAACCCTAACCCGTATTCCCATTCCAAAGATCTCAATTTTATAGCAAATAAGCCGGATTCGATTTCAATCATTTCAATTTGTTTAAATTTCCACTTTCATATTCATTCCAATGAAAACAATGCAATTCCAAAGACACAAATTTGAATTTCAAACCATATTCCCATTTCCAAGATTCAGTTTATAACATAATTTGAATTTTCAATTCAATTTCTTCGTTTCAAAATTCTTCTTCATAACGAATACTGAGTTCACAATCAATATTTAATCCAAATCAAGATTGATTTAACGTACATTCTCAAAAGCCGACAAAATAATTCAATTTCGATAAATTCGAATTTAAAATAAGTTTCACCTGATATTTAACTATAATTACAACACGAATTTCATTTCCTTTTTATTTGAAAATTCAAAGTTCAAATTTAAAGGAAATAAACTTCAAAACATCACTTATATTGTCGTTAACAATAATTTCAAAATTCATGGTTAAACAAAATTTTATTTAACCGACCGGTGTCCGTATAAAATTTGCTATCCTACGGCCAAGTGATTAAACTATAATTTCTCGATATTCGGGATGGATCTATCATTTCAATCCAAATCGGGTCACAGAGGTTTATCATTTCACTCTGTGTTCTTAATTCATTTTATCGATAAATCCCGGGTTCATTCGATGCCCGTAACATCAAGGGTAAATGGGATTTATCGTCACATGGCACACAACATCATATACTGCATAACAGAACAGTCCAAGCAATATTCATCCAGAATCAAATCAATCAGGGCAGCCATCGCATCGTTTAATCAACAGTAAATTGAATCATTTTACTAGTTATCAAGTGTCGGAATTCTAACTAGAAATTTAAATTAAATTTAAATAACTAATTATCGATTTTTATTGCATGTAACACACTAGCATGTCAAATTCAAGCAATCATTCACCAAATCAAACACAACATGCAACCAATTCATTTCATACTTTAATTCGATAAATATGGAATAAATTTAGTCTTACGTGAGTGAAGAAACACTCACCTTCGGACTTCGATTTGAATCGAGCGTCCAGAAAGGCCCAAAATTTTGACAGCCTCAGATTGCAACCAAACCAGTGCCAAAACGTCCGCAACTCCGCCACGATCCCAACGCAACAAACCGCGTCCAAATCCGATTTAAAACGAAGAAGTTATGAGTGATTTACCAAATGAGTTTTGAATGTATATAAATTAATTAAATAATTAACTCACCCACCCAGATTTCGACACCTCAGCACCCTTTGACCACGCTCCCGCCCATCTCTTCCTCTTTCTTCTACAGGCCGAACGGAAAACAACCCATCTAGGCCGAAAGTTTGACCATCCACAGCCCTCAGCTCCGGCCACCGTTCATCTCGAGAACACCGCCAACCAACTCCTGACGCCGAGGCGCGTCGGCCTACACCCACGCCACCATCTCCGGTCGACCACTGGACCGCCGCCAGCAAGAAGAACGGACGCGGTTTTCTGACTTCGACAAGCAAATTCCGATCATCCACCACCCTATAAATCAAACGAATTACACCAACGAACTCGTGACGACCTACTCTCCAATACCCAGATCCCCGAATTTGTGATTTAGTCCCGGATCAAAAAGCCCTAAATTGTAGCTTAGGGTTCCAATTCCAGCAACTTTGACTCTCGATTTCAGGCCACTCCGGCCACTGCATGTCGAAACAAACTACAGATCTGTGATCTACTCATCGAGATCTTCGATTTGATATATAATATGCTATGGTTTGGAGAGATTTTATTTTGAGTTGGATTTCATTTTGGAACTAGGGTTTGGAAAAAAAATTTCAGCCATTAACGATGAATTTTTGAGGTAGGAAGTATATGTTAAGTTTAAACGGGCTGAAAAGTGAAGGAAGGAATTTATTTGGATATTTTATAAAGGCCCAAATAAGAGAACAACCAATATTCTGTTTCACCGATTCAATTTCGCGATTTCTCCCGTACGGTCACATAACAAGTCCGAAAATTCTAAAAACCGGAATCTTGCAACAATTCACCGTTCCGGATCCAATGGCGCCAGTTTCGTCGAATTCCGAGACAGTCGCCAAAACAGCTAATTTCACAGTTAATTAAATAAATGAAATATTCAAAAATTCAATTAACTGATAAAATTCAAATTTAAATATTATAAATTCATATTTAAATCAAATTACAATTTAGATAAATTTTCAAATTTATTTCACATATATTTTATTTCATATTTAATTATTTTGCAAATTTCAAACTTGAATATCAAATTAACTATAAACAAATAAAATTCCAAATTTAACTTAACTTTCAAATTAAATATCCTAAAATTTCAATTTAAATCAATTTATAATTTGAATAAAATTTTATAAATCGAATCCACGTATTTTATATTTCCATATATAATTATTTAAAATTTAACAAATCCGGAATTCAAATTTTAAATCTCAATTGCTTATAATTTCTTTATATAAATTCCATAGCGACCTTTCGAAATTTTGATTTAGTCATAATTTGCAAATTTTCCGGCGAAATTTCAATTTCTTACATTCTCTGGAAAGATATGATATATTCGATCTTAACGTTTCCAGTTTTTACCCAATTCTGACTTAAAATGAATTTTATATAATTTTCCAAAGTTTGAAATCGAATTTTCAAACTACCGCGCCATTTCAAGCTCGTTATATAGATTAAAATAAATTTTATTCGTTTTCAACTTCAATTAAAATAATTTTCCCATCGTTATTAATTAAAATAAATTACTTTAAATATTCAAAATCCTATAAATTAACCAAAATGACATTTTCAAATTGGTTCGGATTTTCAGGTCGTTACATTCTCCCCCACTTAAAATCTTTTCGTCCTCGAAAAGAGAACGAAACGATATGAAGCGCATATCCATTCAAATTCATATATAAAATAATATTTTCAAACAAGTATAGTCGTAAAATCCGTAAAATTTTCTAACTCCCGAAATCATGGAAAATTTCGGCAGCATCTCCTTTGTACGGAGAGGTCCGGGAAAAAATCCCAATACACATATAACCCAAAATACATCTCATCCAATGATGAGGCATCCCAAAAGTGGGGAAAACAAAATATAAAACTCTCAAAACCATATACCACAAGTACGTACCTCCTTTAGCGTTATATTGCATTTTTATTTACCTTAGCATTTAGCATTTTAGCGCAAGCGAGCTTTGAGGCGAAATGCGACTTCTTACACCTGCCAAATACTTACATACACATGAAAATCAAACATATATACAATATATAGCAAATGCATACAAACATACATATCAAAATTTCATCGTTTCAATTGCAAAACCATAACATCCGTTATAGGTCAGCGAACAAATCGCTGATTATCACGTATTAAAAGTTGGAATTTGGCAAAAACATACTAGGCGAAAGTTGTTGCTCTCGTTTCAGGCTTCCCGAAATGTCCGGACTCATCAAATTCAGATAATCGGTTTAAAAGTTATGGCAGTTTTACCGCAAGTGATCGCCTCAGCCTGAGCGCTGAAAATGCAGGTCTGAATGTTCAGGTCAGTTTTCAGCCCTCTAAATCTCAAAATTTTACTTAGCACATTAAGGAAAAGTTTTAGCTTACACTCTGGCCTTTCCGAATTGTACTCGCACATTAAAATCCGACGTTTCGTTTGGGAGTTATGATCAAAACAACATCGATGTACACCTCTGTTTTTAATTTCCAGCACATACAACTATGTGTAAAACTTGAATTTCAGCATAGTAAACATGAGAATTTCAGCGGGCTCTATTAACGAAAGTTTTAACTCAATTTCTAAGGTTTTCAAAAAGTCCGGAATCATCAAATTCCGATTGTCCATTCAAAAGTTACGGTCATTTTAATTTCAGCTTATCGACTATTTTGGATTTTCTCATAACGTTGGTTTATTTCTATTTGAAATTTCAACCTTTCGATTCCAATACTTTTGTAAGTCCTTAACACTTAACGTTGTTATCACCTTATTTTCAATAATTGGGTCTCCATTCAATTGCTTACTTTATATTCGATATTCTTTCTATTCAATTTTCGGTTTTGTTCCAAGCGTTATATTTCGATTAAACTTGAATTCTCTTTAAAATTTTCGACTAACTGGATTCACTTGACCCCTATTCCATTAACCAAATTTATTTATTCGACGTACAAGTCATGATTTGAATTAACGACTGTTTATGACTCAAATTCATACTAAATTCTCAAACTATCATTATTCGATTCCTTCTACTAAAATAAAGCTATACTTCATCTGATAAAATATTTTACAATCCAAATTCAAGAGTTCCGTGACGACCCCTCATTTCTTAAGTCCATTCCAAGTTTCAAAGTCTAAAATTTTCAACAAAGCAAGCATATTAACCTCGAATTGATGTCGTTAATCAGGACGAACTTAATGGCTTGATTCCGGTTTTTAACCTAAGTTCAAAATAACTAATATATTTATACTATTTTGTATAAGACATGACATAAAATTTTAAACCCAAATCTTTAATTACCAAACATATAAAATTTTCAAAATATGTTTACCTTAAATTTCAACTTTAAATAACATATTCTAATACCTTTATCAAAATTCATAACATATGAACTTAAAATTTTATATCATATGGGATTTAAATCCAAATCCTTTACTTAACAAATTATACTAACATCTGAGCAGTCTCCCCACTTAGACTCTTCAGAATACACATCGATAATGCGTGCACTCATTACCGAAGTCGTTTCTAAGGTCTAAGAAGGGATTACACTCATTTCGTTTTAAAACCCTTTCAACCCTATTCCCAACACTACTCTATAAAATAATAGCATTTCAAAACTTTGGCAAATTATTGTCAAAGCCCGGAATCAATTTCAAGTTCATTTCTACATTCATTAAATTTTTCTTATTTGATTTACGATTTAATCAACCATAATGGGTAATTACTCTATATTATCACCTACTAAAACAAATACATACATATTTGAACCATAATATATATTTAATATAATTTAAAATATAATCGAAAACCATATTATGTTAAGTCATTCTGTCCGAGCATTTAGAAATTCCTATCGATTCTATGGCGTCCCATATATCGACCAGAATCTATAAATACTCAACAGAACAATTAACACAACATAAAATCATTTTATATTCAAAATACAAATACGCTCTCTCATATATTCACTCGAACTCATTCTAGGGCGTTACCAACCCCATCTCTAATGAGTTAATTTCCAAACAGAGCCAAGGTTATCGATAACCATCGCTCTGATACCAACTGTAACGACCCAGATTTTTGACCGTTTAAATCGACAATAAACCACACATGTCGACCCAAACAAATCGCCAACCCAGATAGTTATTGGGGAAAAATAAGAAAAAGAAAGAGAAGAAGAAAACAATCACGGAATCTCACAGCGGAAGGATCACATATAATAGACAAATAAATATTCAAAAGCATTTAAACGTATACATTCGAGTTACAACATTTAAATCAATCAGAGTTATACACTTACATACACATAATGCAGCGGAAATAGAATGTAGTGGATACATATATATCAACTCCGTCTTCGATCTCCAAGGCAAAACAATCTTCAATAACTGCAACATCTGCTGACCCGAGCATATTGCATAAAAGAAAACACAACAAACACTCGGATCAGCACTAAATCATCTCATATTAGTCAAATTAAAATACGAAATAATATCAGTGTCATGGTGCAGTAACTCAAGAGATGTTACGGGATTTTTCCATCTCTCAAGGATCCGTTAAACTAATACATACATAGTATAATACGCTATTACAATAGTGTTTATTCAGTAAAGTATAATATATCGAAAATAGCGTAAGCAGGATTCCATGGTCCCCTTACACCGTTTATACCATTGCCGTACAGTTTGCATATAACACACCAGTACGTCGGTGGATAGGGATGCGCCGTGATACGACAATGTTAAATCAAAATCGTAGGGGTTCGATCAGGATAATATGACAAGGCACTGAGGAAATACCCCGGTAGGATTCTACCGAATTGCGGACCCAGGCTGGTGGTAACGCATAGCCGCAACTACCGCCCACCTCGAACGACATTCCCATATTCAAAGGTGCACCCGAATCAATCACAACAGTAATAGAGATGGTTTCGAAGGAGCGCGTTCGATCAGAGATGCGATCTCATTAACCTGGGTATGGCTCCTGTTTTAGTCATTTCAATTATGACCCGAAGGTCAAGGCTAATCCATCATCGTTCTCTTCCTTCAAATCCAGTAGTCGCCTCCATACCATCCTTCTTCGGTTCTGGAACTTCCACCGCGTGCACAGTTGTCAAAGTGGTATCGACACCGACAGAGAGTATGCCTTATGTCGACTCCGGTCTCCTTGCCAACCAAACGTTTACATTTTTCACACCGGTCAGTGCTTTTACTTTTTCACAGAAGTTCGTATTTCATATCGAAAATATCACGTTCGAAAATCATTTTCAGATTCTAAACAGAATATTATTCAAATGGGATTTTCCACTTACGCATAACATCTTGGACTAATTCCAACTTAGATAAAATTTGAATATCAAAATAATTAACAATATATTTAAATAGTTTAAAGGTATAATTGAAACAGTTTAAAATAATAGTTTGTAATAAAAGTAGAGTTTTACAAAATAATTAAAAACATTAAAATAATTCATAAAAGAAATAATTAATAATTATAAAGTATTTTATTTAACTAATTTATAAAATAATAGTTATAAGGAATTTAATTTATTATCAAAATAGTTTGAAAAATAGTTTTGACATACTATAGTTGGAATTTAGCATCGTTTCGACCAGATTTCGTTTACACTTGCAGTTGTATTTCAACTTCAAGTAAATCAATTCAAAATCCCTATCCCAATCGACTTCATTTACATTTTTCATTCATTTCAAATTCATCAGTTCAATTCAGATGGTTAACCCTAACCCGTATTCCCATTCCAAAGATCTCAATTTTATAGCAAATAAGCCGGATTCGATTTCAATCATTTCAATTTGTTTAAATTTCCACTTTCATATTCATTCCAATGAAAACAATGCAATTCCAAAGACACAAATTTGAATTTCAAACCATATTCCCATTTCCAAGATTCAGTTTATAACATAATTTGAATTTTCAATTCAATTTCTTCGTTTCAAAATTCTTCTTCATAACGAATACTGAGTTCACAATCAATATTTAATCCAAATCAAGATTGATTTAACGTACATTCTCAAAAGCCGACAAAATAATTCAATTTCGATAAATTCGAATTTAAAATAAGTTTCACCTGATATTTAACTATAATTACAACACGAATTTCATTTCCTTTTTATTTGAAAATTCAAAGTTCAAATTTAAAGGAAATAAACTTCAAAACATCACTTATATTGTCGTTAACAATAATTTCAAAATTCATGGTTAAACAAAATTTTATTTAACCGACCGGTGTCCGTATAAAATTTGCTATCCTACGGCCAAGTGATTAAACTATAATTTCTCGATATTCGGGATGGATCTATCATTTCAATCCAAATCGGGTCACAGAGGTTTATCATTTCACTCTGTGTTCTTAATTCATTTTATCGATAAATCCCGGGTTCATTCGATGCCCGTAACATCAAGGGTAAATGGGATTTATCGTCACATGGCACACAACATCATATACTGCATAACAGAACAGTCCAAGCAATATTCATCCAGAATCAAATCAATCAGGGCAGCCATCGCATCGTTTAATCAACAGTAAATTGAATCATTTTACTAGTTATCAAGTGTCGGAATTCTAACTAGAAATTTAAATTAAATTTAAATAACTAATTATCGATTTTTATTGCATGTAACACACTAGCATGTCAAATTCAAGCAATCATTCACCAAATCAAACACAACATGCAACCAATTCATTTCATACTTTAATTCGATAAATATGGAATAAATTTAGTCTTACGTGAGTGAAGAAACACTCACCTTCGGACTTCGATTTGAATCGAGCGTCCAGAAAGGCCCAAAATTTTGACAGCCTCAGATTGCAACCAAACCAGTGCCAAAACGTCCGCAACTCCGCCACGATCCCAACGCAACAAACCGCGTCCAAATCCGATTTAAAACGAAGAAGTTATGAGTGATTTACCAAATGAGTTTTGAATGTATATAAATTAATTAAATAATTAACTCACCCACCCAGATTTCGACACCTCAGCACCCTTTGACCACGCTCCCGCCCATCTCTTCCTCTTTCTTCTACAGGCCGAACGGAAAACAACCCATCTAGGCCGAAAGTTTGACCATCCACAGCCCTCAGCTCCGGCCACCGTTCATCTCGAGAACACCGCCAACCAACTCCTGACGCCGAGGCGCGTCGGCCTACACCCACGCCACCATCTCCGGTCGACCACTGGACCGCCGCCAGCAAGAAGAACGGACGCGGTTTTCTGACTTCGACAAGCAAATTCCGATCATCCACCACCCTATAAATCAAACGAATTACACCAACGAACTCGTGACGACCTACTCTCCAATACCCAGATCCCCGAATTTGTGATTTAGTCCCGGATCAAAAAGCCCTAAATTGTAGCTTAGGGTTCCAATTCCAGCAACTTTGACTCTCGATTTCAGGCCACTCCGGCCACTGCATGTCGAAACAAACTACAGATCTGTGATCTACTCATCGAGATCTTCGATTTGATATATAATATGCTATGGTTTGGAGAGATTTTATTTTGAGTTGGATTTCATTTTGGAACTAGGGTTTGGAAAAAAAAATTCAGCTATTAACGATGAATTTTTGAGGTAGGAAGTATATGTTAAGTTTAAACGGGCTGAAAAGTGAAGGAAGGAATTTATTTGGATATTTTATAAAGGCCCAAATAAGAGAACAACCAATATTCTGTTTCACCGATTCAATTTCGCGATTTCTCCCGTACGGTCACATAACAAGTCCGAAAATTCTAAAAACCGGAATCTTGCAACAATTCACCGTTCCGGATCCAATGGCGCCAGTTTCGTCGAATTCCGAGACAGTCGCCAAAACAGCTAATTTCACAGTTAATTAAATAAATGAAATATTCAAAAATTCAATTAACTGATAAAATTCAAATTTAAATATTATAAATTCATATTTAAATCAAATTACAATTTAGATAAATTTTCAAATTTATTTCACATATATTTTATTTCATATTTAATTATTTTGCAAATTTCAAACTTGAATATCAAATTAACTATAAACAAATAAAATTCCAAATTTAACTTAACTTTCAAATTAAATATCCTAAAATTTCAATTTAAATCAATTTATAATTTGAATAAAATTTTATAAATCGAATCCACATATTTTATATTTCCATATATAATTATTTAAAATTTAACAAATCCGGAATTCAAATTTTAAATCTCAATTGCTTATAATTTCTTTATATAAATTCCATAGCGACCTTTCGAAATTTTGATTTAGTCATAATTTGCAAATTTTCCGGCGAAATTTCAATTTCTTACATTCTCTGGAAAGATATGATATATTCGATCTTAACGTTTCCAGTTTTTACCCAATTCTGACTTAAAATGAATTTTATATAATTTTCCAAAGTTTGAAATCGAATTTTCAAACTACCGCGCCATTTCAAGCTCGTTATATAGATTAAAATAAATTTTATTCGTTTTCAACTTCAATTAAAATAATTTTCCCATCGTTATTAATTAAAATAAATTACTTTAAATATTCAAAATCCTATAAATTAACCAAAATGACATTTTCAAATTGGTTCGGATTTTCAGGTCGTTACAATAAATATAAATCATAGGCGGCATAGCTACCATCTACTATGTCGCCATACTAGTTCTACAATTAAAGACGAATTATACGTATTGGAAATTGGATTCCGTCATGAGTCGAGGCAAGGGGCAAGATCCTCTCCGCGCTCGAGACACTCTAGCAAATGCCTCAGGGCTACGCACTCTGGACAACCCTGGATTCGGCTGGGCCGGTCCTCACTTACGTTAGAGGATTAATTATGCCTGAACACACGTTTCCCGGTCCTTACAGACCTATATCGAGGCGCCTCATTCCAACAACCACAAAGGTGAAAAGTATATAAATGTCAGGGCTGGTAAGTCACTGACACCACCAAAGCTAGAAAGAAACGTCGTGCTCTCCCAGCGGTCCGTATCCCGTTTTTAACTCATACCGAGGTGTGAGGCTCGCGAATACACGTTATACACAAAGCTGCCACGTAGGCGTGCTTTGATCATCAACCACAAGACTTTGCTTTTCAACAGAAGCCTTGATCATTGCATCTTAGCGTGCCACATAGGCAATTCATGCCATGCGACTGATGTCCATCGATATACAACCTCTGAGCTCGTACGTCTCAGAGAAGGGTGTTAA
This sequence comes from Allium sativum, assembly GCA_030737875.1. NCBI lineage: Eukaryota > Viridiplantae > Streptophyta > Magnoliopsida > Asparagales > Amaryllidaceae > Allium > Allium sativum. Next base: position 467,108,696 of record CM060913.1, on the reverse strand, counting down.
GCAAAAGAATAAATTCTCCGCCGCCAAACAGATGTATATTTAACAGAAATTAATCAACACAGAATAAAATCCAATGTCAGACACACAATCCATCTACAAGTCCGTTCTGGGTCTGAACGAAACCGGAGGCACTTTCCTCGCATATCCATCCGTCTCCAAGTACGTCTGGACGACCACCAACTATTTCCATCCTCTTGGGTGTACTGCCCAATCAGGATCGTCAGTAGTTATCCAAACGATGTGAAGACTTCCGGTCTTCAACCACCGTCTTCATCTTCGACTTATCGTCGAATTGGTTATTCAGAATGGGTATAACCCGGCCTTTCCGAACAACCCGCGTATATTAAAACAAATGTTACACAAACACAACATACGCCTCATTCCAATTCAGAATATTCTTTTATTCGCAAAATCACATTCTTAGGGGAAGGTTCCTATTAATTTTATCCAAGATAAATTCTTTAAAATTTATCCTTTAATCTTCCTTTGGATGATCTATCAAACCAAATTATGGTTTTCTAAACTAGTCGAGATTAGCGAACCGTAATGAAGTAATTATTTATTTTATTTCCCAATCCCAACTTATTCATCCCATGAAGCAAAACTGGTAATACTCCATATCTAATACTATGGTGTTATCGGTAAGATTAATTACCATTTCACGTTCAAATCTAATTAAAGATTTAACTATCGCTTTGGAGCAAAACTGGCGATACTCCATTCTCGCTCATTTCTAAATTTGATAATTTAGATTATAGATTCACATTTCAATCTGATTGCAGATTCGTTAAAATTCCTTTTACTGGGTTAAAGAACTAGGTGTTATTTAAAACACAGTTCACGACAAACCCAAATCACATTCTATTTATTATGGGGTTACAGAACTAGTGTTGTTTAAAAACACAGTTCACGATAAACCCACAAATCAATTCTAGTTCAATTCAAATTAAATATATTAGGAATTCTGATTATTTAAAACCCCTTTTTAAACCTAATTTATTTATTTAAAAACAAAAACCCGGGTTTTAAATTTAGTTCAAATTAGTTCATTTTGATAAAAATCTATTTTTATCTTTTCAAATATGGAGTTTTTCACTCCAAAATCTTCCCAAATCATTTCTTATGATTTTACATAAATTATTACTATTTTTAATAATTTTATCAAGGCCCGTACAGTCGATTTCCAACAATGGCCATCGAACTGCACTTACAACGACCTTTTTCAAATTTGATTTGGACGTATCTCCAAATCCAACCGTTAGATTTCCAATTTCTAATATTCGTTAAAAAGCTCTTTTCGATACGAACCCAACGGTTCCGGTTTTAGGAGAATCCGACGGTTGGATCTCCCGTAATGTTCGTTTGAAATAAATGGTCGAAATTCACGAACTGCCGCGGCGCGTTCTATTCAGGCCATTATATAATATATATAATATATATTTCGTCGATTTCTATTCAAAACGAATTTTATAAATAGTTTTGAATTCGTTTCAAAAACAATTTCAACTTCCATTTCAATTCAAAGCAAAATTGAATTCTTCTTTATAAATTCGTTTTAAAATTCATTTCTATTCAGTTCGAATTTCAATTCAATTTGAATTCATTTCAATTCGCTTTCAATTCAATTTGAACTCGTTTTTTTATTCAATTCAATTTCAAAGTCGTTTGCTATTCGATTCAGTTCAAATTGGTTTCAAAGTCGTTTTCTATTCGATTCAATTCAAATTGGTTTCAAAGTCGTTTTCTATTCGATTCAATTCAAATTGGTTTTCTATTCGAATCAAATTCATTATATATTCAATTGGAATCAAATTCGTTTTCTATTCAATTCATTTCGAAATCTTTATATATTCAATTCATTTCGAAATCGTTATATATTCAATTCATTTCGAAATCGTTATATATTCAATTGAAATCTAATTGGTTTTCTATTCCATTCAATTCGAAATCTTTTTATATTCAATTCCGAATGTAATCGATATAAATATCGTTCGCGTCAAAATGGCGCATCACTAATCAACACGGCTTTATATATTCTATTTCAAATATTTCTTTTTCAAATATTTCCTATTATCAAAATATTTGTTATTATCAAAATATTTCGTTCAACACATGACTAATCTCAACGGATGAGTACAGTCAACACATGAACCTTTATATTATATTGATAAAGATGTAAATTTTATTATAAAAATATTTCGTTCAACACATGACTAATCTCAACGGATACAGTCAACACATGAACCTTCATATTATATTGATAAAGATGTAAATTTTATTATAAAAATATTTCGTTCAACACATGACTAATCTCAACGGATGAGTACAGTCAACACATGAACCTTTATATTATATTGATAAAGATGTAAATTTTATTATAAAAATATTTCGTTCAACACATGACTAATCTCAACGGATGAGTACAGTCAACACATGAACCTTTATATTATATTGATAAAGATGTAAATTTTATTATAAAAATATTTCGTTCAACACATGACTAATCTCAACGGATGAGTACAGTCAACACATGAACCTTTATATTATATTGATAAAGATGTAAATTTTATTATAAAAATATTTCGTTCAACACATGACTAATCTCAACGGATGAGTACAGTCAACACATGAACCTTTATATTATAATTTTCTTTATTTTTCAAATTGGAATGAGGCCCAATCAATTACCATATAGCGTTAACTATATGGATTTCATACCACACATGCATACAATAGCATTGAAAAATAATCAACCATCAACCAAAGTGCACTACACTGTATAAGCATCACATACAGATATCTAACGCTTATAACAGCCTGTCAATCAATCGATCGACATATTTAATCAATCAGGATGAGTGAACTTCAAATTTCATCCCAACACCCGTGTGGGTTTCAAACAATCAAACACAGATTTTATTTGTGCTGTTGGGCGATGTGTAAAATTTATCGTCCCAATCAATGTCATTCGAATAGGTGTACATAAACAAACCGTCCGGTTTGTAAATGAATATTTATTTATTCACATTCACTATATTCATATTCACGTTAAAAATTATATTTTTAACGATAAAACATTTTATTTTAACATATGAATTTCTATTCAGTTCATTCTTTAAATAAAATGATATTTCTATTTTTCTAACTTATTTTAGAAAATTTCGGCGGCATAACGGCACGATACTAGAAACAGGACAAGGCCTAGCCTTATCCCCGGTCTAGTGAAGGCCCACGCCATTCACACATCAATCAAATTCACCAAACAACCAAATTCAAATCAAATCAAATCATCTAACTACTTTATGCAACCAAACAAACAAGTCCATGGTCTGTGGACGATTGTGTCGGGTGCTACTAAGCACCGTCTGCATCCTAGTATATAAATATAACTAGAAAAGAAATTGAAAGGTGAGAAATTCTCACCGAAAGCTATCCAACCATCTCGACTCTTCTTTGATATAAATCTTCTTCGTTCTCGCCTTTTTGTTACCTTCGTCGCCCGCTTTCACTACCTATGTGAAAATCGAATTTTTACTTCGCTATCCAATATATAAAAATCATATTTTTATTTCGAAGTTCAATATATAAAAATCATATTTTTATTTCGAAGTTCAATATATAAAAATCATATTTTTATTTCGAAGTTCAATATATAAAAATCATATTTTTATTATCACCACTATATCAAAATCCGATCTTCCTACTATAAAAACCTATATTTTCTAACTATAGAAACATAAACTTTCTAACTTAAAAATCCGATTTTTATATCATTAAAACTCCAACCCTTTTGATTATATATAACTCGTTTTCTAATTTCAAAAATCTTGCTCTTTTACAATTTAAAAAAAATCTCGCTTCTACAAGGTTAAAAATTCAAACTTTACAAGGTTAAAAATATTAACTTTCCTGCCTATAAAATAAATAAATAAATAAATAAAATTAAAACAAATAAAGCAAAATAAATAAGGAAAATAAAATTAGAAAGAAAACTTACAGATGGAAGGAAGGGGGGGTGTGTGCGTTCATCAGTGGGTCGGGGGGGGGGGAACTGGTGGCGCGTGATTCAAGGGGGCGGCGGAGGTGAGGCGAACGGCGGCTAGGGCTTGCAGTTGCGGGGACAGAGGGGAGATGGGGGAAGAAGGGAGGAGCCGCGAGGTGGGGGTCTGACCTGGGGAGGTCGGCGTCAGCGCGACGGTGGCGGCGAGGATGGGCGGGATCGATGAGGAAAGGCGCGAATTTTCTCCTTTTTTTTTTTCTCTGTTTCCTATTGAATGAATTTAATCGGGGGGGGGGGGCAGAGTAAAAGGGGGAAAAAGGGAGAGAGGTAATTTAATTTTTTATTTTATTTTATTTTAATTGCAAAAAGTTGACTTTTACATACGACCTCAAAACGAGGTCCACCGCCTGTCTGCCATAGCGTTTCACCCCCATTCCGAACACAATGGGACATGTTTCGTATGTTGATTCGATCGTTTGAATCAGTTTCCGTTAAATTTACATTTAAATCACTTTATTGAATTTTAAATGTACATTTCAAATTACCGGGGTCACATACTAACTCTAAAAATTCTCGAAAAATATTTTCTAGCTTCGTATTGACGATACGGTCCTAACAAAACTAGTTTCGTTGAATTCTGAGACCGTTGGAAAAATGGCCAATTTCCAGTCGATTAAAATCAACTGAAACTGGTCAAACGCGTTTTCCTTTGCCACGCTCACATATTGATTCGAAAAATTATGAAATTTGGAATCTAGCAATAAATTGACATCACGGACCCAACAAAAGTGGTTTCGTCGAAATCCGAGGTCATTTGCAAAATGTCCATTTTTAAGGGCCTGAATTCCATAGCGACTATTCAGAATTTTCAACTGGGCATATCTTTTGATTCCCGCTATGAAATCTTGATTTTTCGGATTCGTTGGAAAGATATCATCAATTAGATCCTATTGTTTTTGGTTTCACTAAAATCCTGATTGTTTTGCACCTGGTATGTTCAATTGAAGTTTGAAATTGAATTATCGAACTACCGCGCCATTTTCAATTCCTTTTATAATTATATATAATTATTTATATTCTAACGACGACGTATATAATATATACGTTCTAATTATATTCAAAATAAATTTTCTCGTCGATATTATTTAAAATAATCTATTTTAAATATTCAAAATTCGCTAAAACTGCCAAAATAAAAATTTTAAACTGGCCCATAATTTCCGGGTTATTACATTTTATTTCTGAATTATCCAATGGTAATTCTTTTCACTTCATTTATAAACTTCATTTATAAAAGAACTATTTATAAACTTCGTTCATAAAGGAACTTCTCGTTTTATTTCTTTAAAACAAGTTTATATTTCAAATCTATTTAAAAATTCAAATTCTATTTTAGAAAAATAGAATTTCCCTTTTAAATCTAAATTTTATCACTTAGGCCCAGTGATATTTATACACCAAACAACCAATTATTTATTTCAGGTTTTATAACACATCATATATGGCAGTATATATGCAAACAAATAAACAAACAGAATATATATATTTTTGAGGAATCCAGTTGGATCCCTCCAACCTGTTTTCCTGCATCCAAAGACATTAGTCAACATAGTAATACCCATCCTGCTTCGAGGCAGGATTTCGCGGTATGAAGGTCATCCACTAATATATTTGTGGGGCACATAAGGAAATCATCCGCTACGAAACTGCGGGCATCCGCTAATGAGACTGCGGGAATCCAACCAATCATCAACCCAATATATATATAATAGTCAACCCTAAATAACTAATATATTTAAATCAACCAGATAGTATTCAAAACAAGCAACAAAAATTAGTTTTAACGAATAAAAATAATTCTAAATAACAGGTGAGTGAGATTTACTCGGCAGGGCTTTTATTTTCGATCCATTCTGATTTTAAATTCTAAAATGCTGAATTATGTATCCCTGAGCAATGCCTTTCTCGACTGATTCCACTCGATAATATCATGTACATATATTTAATGAAATATTCCTTAGTTAGTAGAATTTTACGAATTTGGATTAAACTAATTTAATCCTAACTGACATACCAACACAATCCTAACTAATATACTAATTAGATTCTAACTAGTATGCTGATTAAATCCTAACTGATGTACTGATTTATTTCCAACTGATATGCTGATTAAATCCTAACTGATATACTGATTTAATTCTAACCATTTTACTAATAAAATTCTAACCTTTTCACTAATTAAAATTCTAACTTTTTCACTAATTCTAACTCAAGCGATTAGTTTATAAAAAAATTTATTTACTTAAATAAATAAATAACGAAATAAATTACCTTAAATCCATTTTTAAATCTCTAACTCCTTCCTTTAACAAAGTATGGCCTCTACTTCCAGTTAAATGCTTATAATTCATTTCTGAAATTCCAATTTACTTTCGCAGCTACTGTCAAACTCTATTCCTCCATTCAACATCCAAAATCAACAGATTAAATCTCAGTCACCACTTCAGTACATTATATTCACGTTCGCACTTTTCCACAAAACATCTCGTACTTCCCCAAAAACCCAGCGAACTCCTCACTGCCGAGACAGAGGCATTCATGCCTTTACCATTACCAAAGTCACAGTCGCCATCACAAGGTCGGGCGCGCAGACCTTCCCCAAATCGATGATGCTGAGATCGATCTTCAACGCAAGGTGACGTCTGCGAGGCCTATGAGCTCCAGACAAAGATTGTGATTCCCATTCCAACCCTAATACCATGCCCAGAAATCTCGTCGATCGATTTCTACTGAACCTAGACCCGTTCGAGTTTAAAGTTGCAATCCCCTCAGTTTGACTTCGAACACCGAAAACCAACGCCAGCATTTACCCTAATCACGTCGAGCTTTAACCCCATCGCACCCTTCTTTTGACCAGGTTCGAGCTTCTGTTCTTGCTCGAGATCCCCCTCCGCTGATTCAAATGAAGAAAAGAAGAAGAAAATGAAGAGCGGTGTTTGATTTTTGACTTGGAAAAGAGGACGGAGGCAGGAGTATTTTAAAGGGGGAGGTGCGGTCTTTAATTGAACAGCGTGCCCTTGTTTCTATAAGGAAAGAGAAGAGCACATGTTTTGTTTCTGGCCATATATTTTAGTTTGTTTTAGTTAGTGTTTATCCGGTACCCTGAAATCAAAATACGCCCTGATTCCAAACTCCTTTCTGAACCCAACGACTGATATTTTTAGGGTTTAACCACTGCTTTGAACACACTGAGATATGTTTCAAAGTCCCGTTTGATCATATGGAGAAGATAATAATTTAAATCAACATAAATTAAATTCAAAACAATATATCCTTCGATAATAAATTAATATTATCGCTTTTATATTTCGAACAGAACTGACATTGATCATCTGAACTGATTCGATTTAGCTGTATATTTTTAAATTGAATTATATTTTTGCATTACGATGATTTAATATATTCGATATTAAATCAAAATTGATTATTAAATTAATAACTTAATATAAAATTCCATTTGTATTATCCACCCAATATTTAAATCCGTATTAAATATTTAAAATTAACCCATAAGAATCCGGGTCATTACAATCTTCCCCACTTAAAATAATTTTGTAATAACCCGGAAATCTGGGTCAGTTTAAAATTTTTATTTTGGCAATTTTAGCGAATTTTGATTATTTAAAATGAATAATTTTAAATAATATAGACGAGAAATATATTTTGAATAGAATTCTAATGTATATATTATATAGATCGTCGATAGAATATAAATATTTATTTATATTTATAAAAGGAATTGAAAATGGCGCGGTAGTTCGATAATTCGATTTCAAACTTCAAATAAATGTACCGGGTGCAAAATAAACCGAATTTTAGTGAAACCAAAAATAATAGAATCTAATTGAGAATATCTTTCCAACGAATCCGAGAAATCAAAATTTCATAGCGGGAATCAAAAGATATGTCCAGTTGAAAATTCTGAATAGTCGCTATGGAATTCAGGCCCTTGAAAATGGGAATTTTGCAAACGACCTCGGATTTCGACGAAACCACTTTTGTTGGATCCGTGATGTCAAATATTGCTAGATTCCAAATTTCATAATTTTTCGAATCAATATGTGAGCATGGTAAAGGAAAATGCGTTTGACCAGTTTTAGTTGATTTTAATCGACTGGAAAATGGCCATTTTTCAAACGGTCTCAGAATTCGATGAAATTAGTTTTGTTAGGACCGTATCGTCAATACGAAGCTAGAAAATATTTTTTTGGAATTTTTCGAGTTAGTGTGCGACCCCAGTAAATTGAAATATGCGTTCAAATTCAATATATAGAGTTATATGTTGATTTTGACGGAAACTGATCGAAATGATTGAATCAGCCTGCGATACATATGCCATTGTGTTCGGAATGGGGGTGAAACGCTATGGACGACAGGCGGTGGGCCTCGTTTAGAGATCATATGAAAAAGTCAACTTTCAGAAATTAAATAATTAAAATAATTAAAAATAAAAACCCCTTTTCCCTCTCCTATACCCTGCCCCCCCCCCCCCCCGGTTTCATCATTTAGAAAAGAAAGAAAAAAAACCTAAACTAATCGCGTCGCGCCCCCTCCCCCATCAACGACGCCACCGCGTCGATCGACCCCCTCCCCCCTCCTCCTCTGCCTCGACCGCGACACCCCCCTACCCTCTGTCACGATCGAACCCCCCCCCCTCTGCCGCGATCAAGATCCCCCCATCCTCTGCCGAGACCGACGCCCCCTTCCTCCTGCTGCCGACCGAAGACCCCCCCCCCCCCCCCGGTAAAATCCGATACAATGTAAGTTTCTTTTATTTTTATTTTTATTTTGGTTTATTTAATTGTCTAGGTTATTTATTTATAAAGTAATTAGTTTGTTAGAGATAAAAATATGATTTTTATATTAGTAGACAATTAAAAATATAATTTTTATATGATAGGCGTAGGAAAAGTATAATTTTTACATGATAGAAAGAATAAAAATTCGATTTTTATCATATGTGGAATATAGAAATATAATTTTTATATGAAGAAAAGGTATAAAAATATAATCTTTTATATTGTAGAGGTATAAAAATATAATCTTTTATATTGTAGAAGTATAAAAATATAATCTTTTATTAAATAAAGACATGATTTTTAATGTGGATAAAAGATATGATTTTTATATTATAGAGAAAGTAAAAATTCGATTTTTATATATAGAATAGAGAAGTAAAAATGTGATTTTTATATATATGTAGTGAATACGGTCAACGAAAGTGATGAAAGAAGAAACGGCGAAGATTTCTACAAAGAAGAGCCGAGGCGTCTGGTTTAGCAAATCGGTGAGAACGTCTCACTTTAAACTTCTTTTTCTAGTTAAAATATATACTAGGATGCAGACGGTGTTTAGTAGCACCCGACACCCGTCGTCCACAGACCATGGACGGCTTGTATGCTTGTTTGTTTGAATTTGATGTGTAGTTGATTGTGTGATGTGATGTGAAACAAAATAAAATATTTATATAGTTGAAAATATTTTATAGTTAAAAATAGAATTTTTAACGTGTACATGAAACGAAATAAAAATAAACAAATCGGACGATTTGTTTATATACACACATTTGACTGATATTGATTGGGACGATAAATTTTACACATCGCCCAACTGCACAAATAAAATCTGTGTTTGATTGTTTGAAAACCCCACACGGGTATTGGGATGATATTTGACGTACACTAATCCCGATTGTTTAGTTGTATGTCGATCGATTGATTGACAGACTGTTATAAGCGTTGGATATTTATATTTGGTGCTTATACAGTGTAGAATGCACTTTGGATGATGGTTGATTATTCATCGTTGTTATTGTATACATGTGTTGTAGAAAATCCATATAATCAACACTATATGGTAATTGATTGGGCCTCATTCCAGTTTGGAAAAAGAAATATTTGAAATAGAAATATTTGGAAAAAGAAATATTTGAAATAGAATATTTGAAAATAGAAATATATGAAGCCGTGTTGATTAGATTGACGCCATTTTGACGTGAACGATATTTATATCGATTTTATTCATTTTTCAATGAATAATGAAATAGATTTGAAATTCGAATTAGATTGAATAGATTTGAAATTCGAATTATACTGAATTGATTTGAAATTCGAAATACACTGAAATGATTTGAAATTCGAATAGAATTGAAATACGAATTAAATTGAATAGAATTGAATCCGAATTGAAATCGAAAGGAATAGGATTCAAATCGAAATTGAAAAGAAATTCGAATTAAATTGAAATTGAATTGAAATGAATTTTAAACGAATTTATATTGGGATATTCAATTTTGATTTGAATTTGAAAGGAAGTTGAAACCGTTTTGAAAATGAATTTAAAACGATTTATAAAGCACGTTTTGAATTGAAATCGACGAAGTATATATTATATATTATATATATATATATAATGGTCTGAATAGAACGCGCCGCGGCAGTTCGCGAATTTCGACCATTGACTTCGAACAGATATTGTGGGAGATCCGACCGTCGGATTCTCCTAAAACCGGAACCATTGGGTTCGTATCGAAAAGAGATTTCTAAGAATATTAGAGAATTGAAATCTAACAGTTGGATTTGGAATTATGTCCAAATCAAATTTGGAAAAGGTCGCTGTAAGTGCAGTTCGATGGCCGTTGATGGAAATCGACTGTACGGGCCTTGATAAAATTATTAAAAATAGTAATAATTTGTGTAAAATCATAAGAAATGATGTGAGAAGAATTGGGATGAAAAACTCCATATTTGAAAAGATAAAAATAGTTTTTTATCGAAATGAACTAGTTTTGAACTAGAATAGTAATTTATTTATTTTTAAAAATAAATAAAGTGAGTTTGAAAAGGGTTTTAAAAATAAGCAGAATTTCCAATGATTGCATTGGAATGGATTTGAATCGAAATTGTCTTCGGAATATTTCGATGTTGGATTTCATGATTATACAGATGTTGTTATGGAAATTTGAAAGATATAGATATGTATATCGTTATTTCCAATACGATATCTGTTGGTCGTAGAATTTGATATTGAATATAAGCAGATATATTTTCTATTCAGAGCCTTGTATTTAATATCAAATGTGATTTGGGTTTGTCGTGAATGGTGTTTTCATTAACACTGTTCTTAAGCCCAGATGAGAAAAGATTAAATCTTGTTATTTAGATTTAATGAAGTGTACCAATTAAATAATATTTAATTGAATTGATATTGATTTTTGGGTTTATCGTGAACAGTGTTTTAAATAACACTTGTTCTTTAACCCGATAATTAATGAATGTGATTTTGGGTTTATTGTGGGCCGTGTTTTAAATGACATTGGTTCTTTAACCCAGTTAAAGACAAGATATTGATTTCTGTGAAGATTAAAACTAAGTGGAGTTTTAATGAATCTTTAAATAGATTGAAATGATCGAGAATGGAGTATCACCAGTTTTGCTCCAGGCGATAGTTAAATCTTTAATTAGATTTGAACGTGAAATGGTAATTGAATTTACCGATAACACCGTGGTGTTAGATATGAAGTATCACCAGTTTTACTTCATGGGATGAATAGGTTGGCATTGGGGAATAAAATAAATGATTACTCCGGTGTGGTTCGCTAATCCTGACTAGTTTGAATTGATATTCAAAAGAAGATTAAAGAATAAATTTAAAAGAGTTTATCTTTGATAAAATTAATGAGAACCTTTCCCAAAGAATATTCTGAATTGGAATGAGGCGTATGTTGTGTTTGTGTAACACTTGTTTAATATATACGCGAGTTATTCAGAAAGACCGGGTTTATCCCATTCTGAATAACTGTTTCGACGTGGTGTCGAAGATAAAGACGGTGATTGAAGACCGGAGGTCTTCACGTCGTTTGGGTGATTACTGATGATCTTGATTGGGCAGTACACCCAAGAAGATGGAAACAGTTGGTGATCGTCCAGGCGTACTTGGAGATCGATGGATATGCGGGGTACTAGGTGCCTCCGGTTTCGTTCAGAACCAGAACGAACTTGTAAATGGACTGTGTCTGACATTGGATTTTAGTCTGTGTGATTGATTTCTATTAAATATATATATGTTTGGCGGCGGAGATATTATTCTCTTGCTTAACGCCCCTTCTCTGAGACGTACGAGCTCAGGGGTTATATATTGATGGATATCAATCGCATGGAGTGAATTGCCTATGTGGCATGCCTAAGTGACAATTGATCAAGGCTTCTGTTGAAAAGCAAAGTCTTGTGGATGATGATCAAAGCAAGGCCTGTGTGGCATAGCTTTGTGTAGCGTTGATTCGCGAGCCTCACACCCCGGTTGTGAACCAAAAACGGGAGAAGGATCCAGGGAGGGCATGCGTTTCTTTCTAGCTAGGGTTGTGTCAGTGACCTACCAGCCCTGACATTTATATAATTTTCACCTGTGTGGTTGTTGCTGTTGCGAGGCGCCTCGGATATATCGGTCGATCCGGGACCGATGGAGTCATTAGACTCATTGACACCCCAAAGGGTGGGGAAACGCAGTGTTCAGGAATTTTAATCCACATCGGTGGACCGACCCTGTGGCTCCTAAGGGTCACTCGAGCTCTGATCCTGAGACACGGGCTAGAGCGTCTCGAATCGCTAGAGGACTATCTTTTGCCTCGGTTCACAAATGGAAACCCAATTTCCAAATATGTGACTTTGAGATTTTGATTGTATAACCTATATATGGCGACATAGTGGTATGGGGCATTCATGCCGCCTATGATTGATACTTATGATTTGAAATTGATTTCTTCACTTATAGCGATATAAAAGATTTGTTTTAACGTATCAAGCATTCTTTGGCTATTATAAGGGAAAACCCTATCCTCTGGTTTGTGTTGCATTGTGTGATGGTACCTGGGTCTTATAATAGCTTCATTTTTCTTTATTTAGCATTGCGCTATTGTTTTATGCACTGGTATTCTTGGGAGTGATATACACGTAAATGTGTATATTTTATCCGCTTATTTATCTTATTTTCCCTTTAAAATAATTGATACTTTGTATTTATAGCTGTATTTTCAGATTGTTGACAAGAAGCATGGTTTAGAGCATTTGATGGATAAAGCATGAAGAATTTGCTTAAAAAGAGTGAAGTTTAAAATTGCTAAAGCTTGAAGAGTCTAAAACTTGAAGAACGGTTGCAATTATATTTCAGTTAAGAAGATTTGGCTCAATAAAGACTCAAACTGCATTCACATTAGCTCATTTGGAAGGCCTCTTACTCATGTTGCGTTCACACTAGCCTATTTGCTAGACCACTCACTCTAAAGCTGCGTTCACACTGGCTTATGTGTTATTTGGGTTATTTCTTTAGTCCCACATTATGTAATTAGCTAGCTAGCCTTTGTCATATCAGCTATAAATACATTGTATCTTAGTCTTGTAAGGGACACATTAGGTTTTATTCTGTAATTCTCTTCTTGGAATAAAATCATTCTCTTCTTTCTTTTTACTTTTTGTTTATTTTATTTATGTTCATGTTATTTATTTTCTTTTTCTCTTCTTCTTTAGCTGTGTCTAGCTAATCCCCTTTGATTAGGGGGTGATGACGCTGATAGTATGATTCAATATGAATCACATAGCCAAAAGATGAGGAATGTATACATGTAGATCTGGATATGAATTAAGGGTTAGATCTGAACCTTCATATTTTGTGTCGTTTAAGAGCTATGCTCCTTCACAGGATATATTCGTGTTCGATCTAACGTTTATCAGATCTAGATCTAATTTTAGGGTTTTATAAATTAATTAGTGAATCTGTCCTGATAGTCTATGGTTGTAGAGCTGAGCTCCTGCATAGGCTATGCTTGTCGTTATTTACATATTTGTTTCTAAAAACCTATTATCGTTGATTCATGTTTGTGATAGAAACATGTATTAGATCTGGTTAATCTTTTGGCTATTGATGATTATGAATCTGATCTATGTCATTATCCCCTAATTGCTTTCACTTATTGTTAAAACTCTCTTTTATTTAATTTATGCTATTTTCTTTGTTTTCCACCAATCAAAAGTTAGGGATAACTTGATTGGATTTTTTAATAGAATAATTTGGTCCCAGAGTTCGACACCCTCTACAACAATCCTTGTTTTTTAGGAAAGCCGAACGGATTTTACAGTTGTTTACAACTGCATAATTTGTTCGCAAGCAGGGAGGAAACCCGTTCCGTGTTATACGACGTGGTCCCTTGATTTACCTAACTTTAAATAAAGATTAATAACTGTTTTTGTTCTCACACCAGTCCCATGACTGACCTGGAGTTTATTGTTTTAACCTAAACTTTGGGTGCCCTTATTTTGACATGGGCAGCTAGTAGTTTTGGTTTTGTAGATTTATATTCACAAGATCCTTGTTTACAGCTGGAAGGATATCCGGAAAGCTTTGTATCCGTATATCTCCTTCAGTTGTGTATTGTATTATTTTCCGCTGTGATGTATTTAGATGTAATTTAAATCTCTGATATTTTCTGTGTAATATTGATTTATTCATACTCTGTATATTCTTGTAATCTGATGGAATTGTTGTAATATACAATGAAATGTTCTTCTCCCTGCGCTCTGTTGTGTCTTGTTCTCGAATTATCCGCGCTTTCCTTACCGGGGAAGTTACGGGTTTTTACAGTTGGTATCAGAGCTTTGGTTTACAAAGCTCAGAGAACAAGGCACATTAGAACCGTACAAAAGAATTCATCAGATATTGGATTAGTAATATCCAATGGAATGACTCGTTAGAGATGGGACCAGTAGTATCCTAGAACGAGTGTGAAGAGTATATTTTTAAAATGAAAACAAAATTTGTTTTGAAATTTAAATCAATTACTCATATTTGATTATTTATTTATATGAATTTGGACACTCCAATATATAGAGATTTTGCATATATGTCTTGCAAACATGTATTCGAAGTTTCAATATACTGGATAGTTATAGAATCATACTCTAGTTGCCCGAGGATAATTCTGGTGATGGGGCACCGTCGCCAGTATTTATTTTTGAGTTTCGAAAGTGAGATTTCTATATATTTCCTATTGACTGGTGTGAGAACCGAAATTAGATAGGGCTTATTGTTGTGATTTGGCATCAAAAATCTGATTTTTGACTATGTACCAAAGTTATGAATTTCAAAAGCTAATAAACTAATTGATTGATTGTTGTGTTGTTGATTATTGGTTGATTAATTAAAATTTGTATTATATAGCCAATTTGATCAAATAATGAATTGTATTGAAAATTTGGTCGCATTTGCTTGCATATACTTGTACTTACATTTAACAGGTCATAGCAAGGAGGCTAGAGCAGAGAATAAAATTTGTTTGCCCGAGAAATAGGTACATGTTTACTATAATTTACTGTTTTGTTTGGGTGTTGATGATTTTATGAGCCTATTGGCTAGCCGTTTGGCTATTTCTTTTTCTTTTTGAGATCAGAAGGCCTATATGGCAATTTCGGGATTTTCCCTTGCTCCCGGTGCAGGGGAGGTTATGGCGAAATTTTTCGAAAATTTAGGGTGTTAGCCAAATTTTTGAAATTTTTGAAAAGTTCTTAGAAATTGAAAAGTTGAAGAACTTAAGCCGTAGTGAAAACACTGAAAGTTGAGTTGATTAGTTAAACAACTTTCGGCTTCGTTCCTTTTCGGGGACGAAAAGTTTTAAGTGGGGGAGATTGTAATAACCCGGAAATCTGGGCCAGTTTAAAATTTTTATTTTGGCAATTTTAGGGAATTTTGATTATTTAAAATGAATAATTTTAAATAATATAGACGAGAAATATATTTTGAATAGAATTCTAACGTATATATTATATAGATCGTCGATAGAATATAAATATTTATTTATATTTATAAAAGGAATTGAAAATGGCGCGGTAGTTCGATAATTCGATTTCAAACTTCAAATAAATGTACCAGGTGAAAAATAAACCGGATTTTAGTGAAACCAAAAATAATAGAATCTAATTGAGAATATCTTTCCAACGAATCCGAGAAATCAAAATTTCTAGCGGAAATCAAAAGATATGTCCAGTTGAAAATTCTGAATAGTCGATATGGAATTCAGGCCCTTAAAAATGGGAATTTTGCAAACGACCTCGGATTTCGACGAAACCACTTTTGTTGGATCTGTGATGTCAAGTTATTGCTAGATTCCAAATTTCATAATTTTTCGAATCAATATGTGAGCGTGGCAAAGGAAAACGCGTTTGATCAGTTTCAGTTGATTTTAATCGACTGGAAAATGGCCATTTTTCAAACGATCTCAGAATTCGATGAAATTAGTTTTGTAAGGACCGTATCGTCAATACGAAGCTAGAAAATATTTTTCTGTAATTTTTCGAGTTAGTGCCCAGTAAATTGAAATGCGCGTTCAAATTCAATATATAGAGTTATATGTTGATTTTGACGGAAACTGATCGAAACGATCGAATCAGCCTGCGTTACATATGCCATTGTGTTCGGAATGGGGGTGAAATGCTATGGACGACAGGCGGTGGGCCTCGTTTAGAGGTCGTATGAAAAAGTCAACTTTCAGAAATTAAATAATTAAAAATAAAACCCCCTTTTCCCTCTCCTATACCTTGCCCCCCCCGGTTTCGTCATTCAGAAAAGAAAGAAAGAAAAAAAACCTAAACTAATCGCGCCGCCCCCCCCCCCCAATCAGCGACGCCACCGCGTCGATCGACCCCCCTTCCTCCTCTGCCTCGACCGCGACAACCCCCCCAACCCTCTGCCTCGAGCGAATCCCCCTACCCTCTGCCGCGATCAAGATCCCCCCCCCCCCATTCTCTGCCGAGACCAACGCCCCCTTCCTCCTGCTGTCGACCGAAGACCCCCCTCCCTCGGAAAAATCCGATACAATGTAAGTTTCTTTTATTTTTATTTTTATTTTGGTTTATTTAATTGTCTAGGTTATTTATTTATAAAGTAATTAGTTTGTTAGAGATAAAAATATGATTTTGATATTAGTAGACAATTAAAAATATAATTTTTATATGATAAGCATAGGAAAATATAATGTTTACATGATAGAAAGAATAAAAATTGATTTTTATCAGATGTGGAATATAGGATTATAATTTTTATATAAAGAAAAGGTATAAAAATATAATCTTTTATATTGTAGAGGTATAAAAATATAATCTTTTATATTGTAGAAGTATAAAAATATAATCTTTTATTAAATAAAGACATGATTTTTAATGTGGATAAAAGATATGATTTTTATATTATAGAGAAAGTAAAAATTCGATTTTTATATATAGAATAGAGAAGTAAAAATGTGATTTTTATATATATATGTAATGAATACGGTCAACGAAAGTGATGAAAGAAGAAACGGCGAAGATTTCTACAAAGAAGAACCGAGGCGTCTGGTTTAGCAAATCGGTGAGAACGTCTCACTTTAAACTTCTTTTTCTAGTTAAAATATATAATAGGATGCAGACGGTGTTTAGTAGCACCCAACACCCGTCGTCCACAGACCATGGACGGCTTGTTTGCTTGTTTGTTTGATTTTGATGTGTAGTTGATTGTGTGATGTGATGTGAAACGAAATAAAATATTTATATAGTTGAAAATATTTTATAGTTAAAAATAGAATTTTTAACGTGTATATGAAACGAAATAAAAATAAACAAATCGGACGATTTGTTTATATACACACATTTGACAGATATTGATTGGGACGATAAATTTTACACATCGCCCAACTGCACAAATAAAATCTGTGTTTGATTGTTTGAAAACCCCATACGGGTATTGGGATGATATTTGACGTACACTAATCCCGATTGTTTAGTTGTATGTCGATCGATTGATTGACAGACTGTTATAAGCGTTGGATATTTATATTTGATGCTTATACAGTGTAGAATGCACTTTGGATGATGGTTGATTATTCATCGTTGTTATTGTATACATGTGTTGTAGAAAATCCATATAATCAACACTATATGGTAATTGATTGGGCCACATTCCAGTTCGGAAAAAGAAATATTTGAAATAGAAATATTTGAAAAAGAAATATTTGGAAAAAGAAATATTTGAAATAGAATATTTGAAAATAGAAATATATGAAGCCGTGTTGATTAGATTGACGCCATTTTGACGTGAACGATATTTATATCGATTTTATTCATTTTTCAATGAATATTGAAATAGATTTGAAATTCGAATTAGATTGAATAGATTTGAAATCGAATAGATTTGAAATTCGAATTATACTGAATTGATTTGAAATTCGAAATACACTGAAATGATTTGAAATTCGAATAGAATTGAAATCCAAATTAAATTGAATAGAATTGAAATCGAAAGGAATAGGATTCAAATCGAATTTAAAAGAAATTCGAATTAAATTGAAATTGAATTGAAATCGATTTGAAATGAATTTGAAACGAATTTATATTGGAATATTCAATTTTGATTTGAATTTGAAAGGAAGTTGAAACCGTTTTGAAAATGAATTTAAAACGATTTATAAAGCACGTTTTGAATTGAAATCGACGAAGTATATTATATATATATATATATATATATATATATATATATATATATATAATGGCCTTAATAAAACGCGCTGCGACAGTTCGCGAATTTCGACCATTGACTTCGAACGGATATTGCGGGAGATCCGACCGTCGGATTCTCCTAAAACTGGAACCGTTGGGTTCGTATCGAAAAGAGCTTTCTAACGAATATTAGAAATTTGAAATCTAACGGTTGGATTTGGAATTATGTCCAAATCAAATTTGGAAAAGGTCGTTGTAAGTGCAGTTCGATGGCCGTTGATGGAAATCGAGTGTACGGGCCTTGATAAAATTATTAAAAATAGTAATAATTTGTGTAAAATCATAAGAAATGATTTGTGAAGAATTGGGATGAAAAACTCCATATTTGAAAAGATAAAAATAGATTTTTATCGAAATGAACTAGTTTTGAACTAGAATAGTAATTTATTTATTTTTAAAAATAAATAAAGTGAGTTTGAAAAGGGTTTTAAAAGTAACCAGAATTTCCAATGATTGCATTGGAATGGATTTGAATCGAAATTGTCTTCGGAATATTTCGATGTTGGATTTCGTGATTATACAGATGTTGTTATGGAAATTTGAAAGATATAGATATGTATATCGTTATTTCCAATACGATATCTGTTGGTCGTAGAATTTGATATTGAATATAAGCCGATATATTTTCTATTCAGAGCCTTGTATTTAATATCAAATGTGATTTGGGTTTGTCGTGAATGGTTTTTTCATTAACACTGTTCTTAAGCCCAGATGAGAAAAGATTAAATCTTTTTATTTAGATTTAATGAAGTGTACCAATTAAATAATATTTAATTGAATTGATATTGATTTTTGGGTTTATCGTGAACAGTGTTTTAAATAACACTTGTTCTTTAACTCGATAATTAATGAATGTGATTTTGGGTTTATTGTGGACCATGTTTTAAATGACATTGGTTTTTAACCCGGTTAAAGACAGGATATTGATTTCTGTGAAGATTAAAACTAAGTGGAGTTTTAATGAATCTTTAATTAGATTGAAATGATCGAGAATGGAGTATCACCAGTTTTGCTCCAGGCGATAGTTAAATCTTTAATTAGATTTGAACGTGAAATGGTAATTGAATTTACCGATAACACCGTGGTGTTAGATATGAAGTATTACCAGTTTTACTTCATGGGATGAATAGGTTGGGATTGGGGAATAAAATAAATGATTACTCCGGTGTGGTTCGCTAATCCTGACTAGTTTGAATTGATATTCAAAAGAAGATTAAAGAATAAATTTAAAAGAGTTTATCTTTGATAAAATTAATGAGAACCTTTCCCAAAGAATATTCTGAATTGGAATGAGGCATATGTTGTGTTTGTGTAACACTTGTTTAATATATACGCGAGTTATTCAGAAAGACCGGGTTTATCCCATTCTGAATAACTGTTTCGACGTGGTGTCGAAGATGAAGACGGTGGTTGAAGACCGGAGGTCTTCATGTCGTTTGGGTGTTTACTAATGATCTTGATTGGGCAGTACACCCAAGAAGATGGAAACAGTTGGTGATCGTCCAGACGTACTTGGAGATCGATGGATATGCGGGGTACTAGGTGCCTCCGGTTTCGTTCAGACCCAGAACGAACTTGTAAGTGGACTGTGTGTCTGACATTGTATTTTAGTATGTGTGATTGATTTCTATTAAATATATATCTGTTTGGCGGCGGAGAATTTATTCTCTTGCTTAATGCCCCTTCTCTGAGACGTACGAGCTCAGGGGTTATATATTGATGGATATCAATCGCATGGAGTGAATTGCCTATGTGGCATGCCTAAGTGGCAATTGATCAAGGCTTCTGTTGAAAAGCAAAGTCTTGTGGATGATGATCAAAGCAAGGCCTGTGTGGCATAGCTTTGTGTAGCGTTGATTCGCGAGCCTCACACCCCGGTTGTGAACCAAAAACGGGAGAAGGATCCAGGGAGGGCATGCGTTTCTTTCTAGCTAGGGTGGTGTCGGTGACCTACCAGCCCTGACATTTATATACTTTTCACCTGTGTGGTTGTTGCTGTTGCGAGGCGCCTCGGATATATCGGTCGATCCGGGACCGATGGAGTCATTGGACTCATTGACACCCCAAAGGGTGGGGAAACGCAGTGTTCAGGAATTTTAATCCACATCGGTGGACCGGCCCTGTGGCTCCTAAGGGTCACTCGAGCTCTGATCCTGAGACATGGGCTAGAGCGTCTCGAATCGGTAGAGGACTATCTTTTGCCTCGGTTCACAGATGTAAACCCAATTTCCAAATACGTGACTTTGCGATTTTGATTGTATAACCTATATATGGCGACATAGTGGTATGGGGCATTCATGCCGCCTATGATTGATACTCATGATTTGAAATTGATTTCTTCACTTGTAGCTATATAAAAGATTTGTTTTAACGTATCAAGCATTTTTGGCTATTATAAGGGAAAATCCTATCCTCTGGTTTGTGTTGCAATGTGTGATGGGACCTGGGTCTTATAATAGCTTCATTTTTCTTTATTTAGCATTGCGCTGTTGTTTTATGCACCAGTATTCTTGGGAGGAAACCCGTTCCGTGTTATACGGCGTGGTCCCTTGATTTACCTAACTTTAAATAAAGATTAATAACTTTTTTTGTTCTCAAACCAGTCCCATGACTGACCTGGAGTTTATTGTTTTAACCTAAACTCTGGGTGCCCTTATTTTGACACGGGAAGCTAGTAGTTTTGGTTTTGCAGATTTATATTCACAGGATCCTGGTTTACAGCTGGAAGGATATCCAGAAAGCTTTGTATTCGTATATCTCCTTCAGTTGTGTATTGTATTATTTTCCGCTGCGATGTATTTAAATGTAATTTAAATCTCTGATATTTTCTGTGTAATATTGATTTATTCATACTCTGTATATTCTTGTAATCTGATGGAATTGTTGTAATATACAATGAAATGTTCTTCCGCCTGCGCTCTGTTGTGTCTTGTTCTCGAACTATTCGCGCTTTCCTCACCGGGGAAGTTTCGGGTCGTTTCAAATTTCGTCGTCGAAATTGCTAAGGTATAAAAAGTGCTACAACCCATTTATCTTTTCAAAACTTATTTATGTTGATACTCAACATTTCAAACTTCCTTACGTAGCTCTCTTTTGAATAAATCCCTATTCGATAACTCTTCCCTTCGAATAACTATATTCGATAATCTCTCTTTCGAATAACTAGATTCGAAAACCTTTCTTCGAATAAACTATATTCGATTTACTCTATTCAATTTACTCTTATCAATTAACTCTATTTGATTAGCTCTTTTCACTTAACTCCTTCTGAATAAGCTATATTCGATAACTCCTTTAACTCTATTAGAATAAACTATATTCGATTAACTCCTTTAATTCTATTCGAATAACTAATATTCGATAACTCCTTTTAACTTTATTCGAATAACTAGTATTAGATTTAACTCAATTTGCTTGATAGATCGCAGCGATTACAATGGTTACGCCTGATTCCATCAGGAAACATCCGACCGCCCTAGGCTATCTGCAGCCCTGCGAATTACGCTAGCAGCCGTACGAAATGGCAACTTATCCTGAGTAACTATGTTTGACTAACTCTATCTCAATAACTATATTCGATCAACTTAAATTGAATAACTAACATTCAATTAAATCCTAATTCGATTAGCTATGTTCAATTAACTCTATCTAGTTAACTCTTAATTTGAATAACAAATATTCGATAAATTCTAATTGAATAACTAATATTCAATTAACTCTACGGATTAACCCTAATTGATTAACTCTAACTGGTTAATTCTAATTCTAATCGATTTATTCTAACTCTAATCGATTATTTCTAACTCTAATCGACTTCTCCTATTCGAATAACTCTTATTGGATAACGTTTATTCATTTAAAAAGATTTACTTTTAGTAACAGTTCTTCACTTTATAAATGTTCTCTTTAATAACGTTACTTCACTTATACAAGTGTTGTGTACCCTTTCTATTTAAAACTATTGGTGTTAAAAACCAAAATCTCTTCTCTATATAAGTTCAGACTTATATATTCCATTTATCGAATGATAAATATTTAATTTAATTTATAAATTGTTATTTATAAATTAATCTTTTCTATTTATCTGTTAAAATAGATTTCCATTTTCTATTCATCTTTTAGATATTCCTTTGATTAAATTCTATTTATTTAACAAATAAATATCTCATTTATAACATTCTATTTATTTTCTATAAATAAATATTTCCATTTAATCTATTTGTAAATGTTTTACAAATATTTCCTTTTAAATTCTATTTGTAAATGTATTTACAAATATTTCTCCTTCTATTTGTTTGCACATAACTTCCTTTGCATTTGTTTTACAAATATATTTCCTTTATATTTGTTTTATAAATATTTTTTTATATTTGTTTTACAAATATATTTTCTTTTTAACTCTTTTGGTTTTTCCTTTATTCACACCCAATTAATATTTCATTTACATTGATTTTACTCAATTTATTGATTTCGATCCATTTAACTTACTTAAGTTAAATTTAATTTCAATCATTCAAATTCCCAGGGTTTTATTTCAAAACTCCTTTGAAGTAATATAAATATATACATATATTTATATCCATCTCAAATTCAAAACATTTGAATTTTCAAACAACTTGTTTTCTTTTCAAACAAATTTTCCATCAAAAACTTTTCTAAGGCAGCAATTCATCACTTAGAAACTCGAAAATGAACACTGATGATGTTGCGACCATCATCAGAATTATTTCCCAGCCACTGAAGTGAGTTCAGTGCTATATTTCTTTCAAACTCCATTTAGAAAAATATTTTTCAAACTCCCAGGATTTTAAATTCTGAATTCTTGTTTGAATTCAATTTTAATTCATCTCATTTGTATATATTTCATTCTTATACAAATTCTATTGGTTATATGTATAACTATTTCGGTTTTTATAATCTAATTTGATTATAATCCTAACAATCAACCCAACCATTTAAAAACAATATCGTGTCCAATCTTCTACTCAAGTGTTTATGAACTCCTATTGACATCGTGGCGTCCCACGATTCGATCAGAATTAATAACTCACTCAACAGACTAGTCAACAAAATACAAAACAGTTTTTATATCGAATAACAAATACGCTCTCTTGTACAAATATACACTCAACTCATACTAGGGTGCTACTGACCCTCTCTCTAATGAGCACAATTCCGCACAGCCTAGGTATTTGCTCAACCTAAGCTCTGATACCAACTGTAATGACCCGCAAATCCATAATATCAGAGTTGACTATATACATCATACGTCCAACCCAAATATCACGAAAATACAAAACATTTTTTTAGAAGAAAAAGATAGAAGAAGAACAGAGACAACAACACAGAATCTCACATCGCAGCGGAACAAAATATAATATATTATATCTTTGAAATACAAAATTTTAACTTCATAACATACACTTATCAGAGTACAACACTTACAACACAGCGGAATAAAACTCTATATAACTAACGCTGAAGCCTCCTGTCCCAAGCTCCTTTAGATAGATCTGAAAAATCTTGAACTACTTGACTGCTCATACAAATTTAGGCACCCAAGAGTTTAGGTAGAACAAACAAAATAAACTCCGGGTCAGTCATGGGACTGGTATGAGAAAACAGTTTAAAACAGTTTCAGAAACTAAATGATATCTCATAAGACCACGCCGTATAACACGGAACGGGTTTTTCCCTTATGAGAATCCAAACACTTGACTTAACTTTCAAATCCTCTTTGAAAGAATGGTATAATCTTTATATCAAATTCTTTTGATATTATAATAATGTCTAAATCAAGTAAATAACAATCTAGTGGAACGTTTGCATCTCACGTTCCACATATATATACAATCAAAACCGCAAGCACTTATATGGTAATGGATTTCCAACTATGACAAGGTATGGAACCACCTGCTGCTGGTGTATTTTAGAGGAGAATACACCGAGTTCAACAAGAACATCTTGCAACTCATCCACACATGACCGACCACTCATTTCGCTTGAGCGTATCGAATGTATATCACCAACGGTTGGGATCAACAACCGTTTCCCGAATGGGATAGCATCAACAATAGATTTTTTAGAAGTAAATGAAACTCTAAATCTGGTGATTATACACCCTAATAGGTGCGACCTACATAGCCATGTTGCCTGCCCAATTTCTATCATTTACCGGTTGTTGAAGCTTGAGGTTACGCTTTATCATCACATCAGATTTACTTCGAATGCCACATTGTCAGATCCATCGAAAGTCACTAATTGACGTCTACAACAGTACATTACGTGTTAGCTAAAGAAGTTTCCTTCTCCTCTTCCACTCTTGGTACGGTTGAAGAAATCAATGTACGTGACCTTTCTGGAAGTACTCTGTCAGACATTCATCTATACAAGTCATCTAGGAACAGGATGAACCGAAGGCACTATTCAGTACATCCATCTTAGGCACTGTTATCGAGGACTTATACAATAGCCCTTACACTTTACTCTGTCTTCAATTATCTTTGGCATATATGATTCGCAACGCTTATGCCAATACAGAGTGGTTCTTTGGATAATAATCCAACCGGTCTCTCTATATTGACAACGATGGTCAAAACTTCGATAGTCTGTGATTTAACTATCGAATAAAAACAAGTGTTTCGATTGCCGATGATTTAACTATCGAAGAAAACAAGTGTTCATCCAATTATCAAACAATTACAGAGCCCTTAATTAATATTCCATCACTTCTCTATTTCTTTATCAATATTTGTTAACCAAATATTTTCAATAACCATATTGGCCTTTTAGTTATTTGGAAAACATTTCCGAATATCGCCTTCCTTTATTTTCTAAACTTTAGAAAATATATGCTATTTATAATTGGGAAATATTCCAATTACTTATCTCTTTTCCGATCTCCTTTATTTCTATACTTAGGAAATATTTATTATTCTATTTCCAAGTTTACACTTATTTGGGTTAAAACAGATGTTGTGTTAAACATCGTTACGACAACCCAAATACTATATTCAACTAACTCTTATCCAACATTGATCTTCGAGCCTGAAATCTTACTATTTATTTGTTAATAATGAAATCAATCAAGTTGGGGTATAACTACCTCTCAGACCTTGACTGAATAACTTTTATAACGTCAAAACAGATATGACTACTTACTCGAATAATCAATACCATACAACTAATTCTTCACTTTTAAACACCTACACTTTCTCTTTCTATTCTTACGATATTTTATTCCTAGTCTTCGTTTTTTATTTTACTATTCTATTTTCAAGTTCGTTTCATTATTGACTTCTATATATATCGATACGTTGATTTCTAACTAAAAGATTATCTTAAAAATATTCTAACTCCTTAAATTTCCGGAAAATTTCGCCATAACCTCCTTTATACCAGGAGCATCGGAATATTTCAAATAGCCTCCCATGGCCCTCACCAATCCAAAAAGAAAAAGAAAAGCCAAGCGGCTTGCCGATGCGGCGCATAAAATCTCATATGTGAGTTAAATACATACATTTTTGTCGAGCACTCTATCTATTTCACTTCTATACTTCATTCCAAACCTGTTTAATGTATATCCACACATTTCAAATTCATTTCAACTCAATTTGAATCCTATATTCAATTTTCCATTTCAACTCTATTTGAATTCCTATATTCAATTTTCCATTTCAACTCTATATGAATTCGATATTCAATTTTCCATTATTACTCTATATGAATTCGATATTCAGTTTTCCATTACTACTCTATATGAAATCCTATATTCAATTTTCCATTTCAACTATATACGAATTCGATATTCAATTTTCTATTATTACTCTATATGAATTCTATATTCAATTTTCCATTATTACTCTATATGAATTCTATATTCAATTTTCCATTATTTAAATCTTCTTTATTCAAATCTCATTTGAATTTCTATATTCAAATTCCCTTTGAATTTTCTATATTCAAATCCCCTTTGAATTTTCTTGTTTAAATTATATGTTTGATTTTCCTTTATTCAAATTCCTTTTCAAACTTTCTTTATTCATTCTTTAAATAAGTCTCGATTTCAATTCCTTTTGAAATCGTTATTTCTACCTTTGGAAAATAGATTTCCCTTTCAATTTCACACTTGTATTTTTATTTCTGAATTATCCAATGATAATTCTTTTGACTTCATTTATAAACTTCGTTTATAAAAGAACTATTTATAAACATCGTTCATAAAGGAATTTCTCGTTTTATTTCTTTAAAACAAGTTTATATTTCAAATCTATTTAAAAATTCAAATTCTATTTTAGAAAAATAGAATTTCCCTTTTAAATCTAAATTATCCCATTCAGGATATTTTTATAAATTATCACTTAGGCCCAGTGATATTTATACACCAAACAACCAATTATTTATTTCAGGTTTTATAACACATCATATATGGCAGTATATATGCAAACAAATAAACAAATAGAATATATATATTTTTGAGGAATCCAGTTGGATCCCTCCAACCTGTTTTCCTGCATCCAAAGACGTTAGTCAACATAGTAATACCCATCCTGCTTCGAGGAAGGATATCGCGGTATGAAGGTCATCCACTAATATATTTGTGGGGCGCATAGGGAAATCATCCGCTATGAAACTGCGGGCATCCGCTAATGAGACTGCGGGAATCCAACCAATCATCAACCCAATATATATATAATAGTCAACCCTAAATAACTAATATATTTAAATCAACCAGATAGCATTCAAAACAAGCAACACCAGTTATTTTTAACGAATAAAAATAAATCTAAATAACAGGAGAGTGAGATTTACTCACCAGGGCTTTTATATGCGATCCATTCTGATTTTAAATTCTAAAATGCTGAATTATGTATCCCAGAGCAACGCCTTTCTCGACTGATTCCACTCGATAATATCATATATATATATATATGTATATATATTTAATGAAATATTCCTTAGTTAGTAAAATTTTACGAATTTGGATTAAACTAATTTAATCCTAACTGACATACCAATGCAATCCTAACTGATATACTAATTAGATTCTAACTAATATGCTGATTAAATCCTAACTGATATACTGATTTATTTCCAACTGATATGCTGATTAAATCCTAACTGATATATTGATTTAATTCTAACCATTTTGCTAATAAAATTCTAACCTTTTCACTAATTAAATTTCTAACTTTTTCACTAATTCTAACTCAAGCGATTAGTTTATAAAAAAAATTATTTACTTAAATAAATAAATAACGAAATAAATTACCTTAAATCCATTTTTAAATCTCTAACTCCTTCCTTTAACAAAGTATGGCCTCTACTTCCAATTAAATGCTTATAACCCATTTCTGATATTCCAATTTACATTCGCAGCTACAGTCAAACTCCATTCCTCCATTCAACATCCAAAATCCAAAATCAACAGACTAAATCTCAATCACCACTTCAGTACATTGTATTCACGTTCGCACTTTACCACAAAACATCTCGTACTTCCCCAAAAACCCAGCGAACTCCTCACTGCCGAGACAGAGGCATTCATGCCTTTACCATTACCGAAGTCACAGTCGCTATCACAAGGTCGGGCACGCAGACCTTCCCCAAATCGATGATGCTTAGATCGATCTTCAATGCATGGTGACGTCTGCGAGGCCTACGAACTCCAGACGAAGACGGCGATTCCCATTCCAACCCTAATACCATGCCCAGAAATCTTGTCGATCAATTTCTACTGAAGCTAGATCCGTTCGAGTTTAAAGTTGCAATCCCCTCAGTTTGACTTCGAACACCGAAAACCAACGCCAGTGTTTACCCTAATAACATCGAGCCTTTAACCCTATCGCACCCTTCTTCTGACCAGGTTCGAGCTTCTGTTCTTGCTCGAGATCCCCCTCCGCTGATTCAAATGAAGAAAAGAAGAAAATGAGGAGCGGTGTTTGATTTTTGACTCGGAAAAGAGGACGGGGGCAGGAGTATTTTAAAGGGGGAGGTGCGGTCTTTAATTGAACAGCGTGGCCTTGTTTCTATGAGGAAAAAGAAGAGCACATGTTTTGTTTCTGGCCATATATTTTACTTTGTTTTAGTTAGTGTTTATCCGGTACCCTAAAATCAAAATACACCCTGATTCCGAACTCCTTTCTGAACCCAACAACTGATATTTTTAGGGTTTAACCAGTGCTCTGAACACACTGAGATATATTTCAAAGTCCTGTTTGGTCATATGGAGAAGATATTAATTTAAATCAACATAAATTAAATTCAAAACAATATATCCTTCGATAATAAATTAATATTATCGCTTTTATATTTCGAACAGAACTGACATTGATCATCTGAACTGATTCGATTTAGCTTTATATTTTTAAAATTAACCCATAAGAATCCGGGTCGTTACATATTCCATATAGAGTGATTATAAAAATGTGATTTTTATATACATAACAACAATATAAAAATGTGATTTTTATATATGTAGTGGCTACGGACAATGAAATTGACAAAAGGCGAGCACGACGAAGATTTCCTACATATGAAAGGTCGTGGCATTTGGTTTAGCTAGTCGGTGAGAACTCCTCACTTTTATTTTAATTTCTAGTTGAAATATATACTAGGATGCAGACGGTGCTTAGCAGCACCTGACACCCGTCGTGCACAGACCATGGACGGCTTGTTTGTTTAATTAATGTGTTGTGAAAATTGATTGTGTGATATGGAATGAAATAAAATATTTTATAGTGGATAATATTTTATAGTTACAAATATAATTTTTTAACGTGTATATAAAATAAATATTTATAAACAAATCGGATGATTTGTTTATGAACACCAATTTGACTGATATTGATTGAGACGATAAATTTTACACATCGCCCAACTGCACAAATAAAAATCGGTGTTTGTTGATTTGAAACCCCACACGGGAGTAGGGATGATATTCGACATACACTAATCCCAATTGTTTAGTGGTATGTCGATCGTTTGATTAACGGACTATGTAAGCATTAATTATTTATATTTAATGCTTATGCAATTGTGTGGTGCACTCTAGATGATGGTTGATGATTTATCGTTGCTGTTATATACATGTGTTGTAGAGAAGCCATATAATTAACGTTATATGGTAATTGATTGGGCCTCATTCCAATTTGCAATAGAAAAATATAAATTCATGTGTTGAATAAAAAAAAAATATTCAAGTGTTGAATAGAAATATAATATTCATGTGTTAAAGAAAATATTCATTTGTGAATAGAATAACGAATTTATTGAAATATATAAAGCCGTGTTGATTAGATTGACGCCATTTTGACGTGAACGGTATTTATATCGATTTTAATCATTTTTACAATGAATATAGAAAAGAAAGTGATTTCAAAATACAACGTTTTGAAAATATTATCATTTGTATATCGATGATGTGGAATATTCAATTTTGATTCAAAATTGAATATGAAGTTGAAATCGTTTCGAAAACGAATTTAAAACGATTTATAAAATACGTTTTGAAATCGATGAAATATATATAATATATTATATATATATAATGGCCTAAATAGAACGCGCCTCGCCGCGGTAGTTCACGAATTTCAACCATTGACTTCGAATGGATATTACGGGAGATCCGACCGTCGGATTCTCCTAAAACCGGAACCTTGTGTTCGTATCGAAAAGAGCTTTCTAACGAATATTAGAGATTTGAAATCTAATGGTTGGATTTGGAATTATGTCCAAATCAAATTTGGAAAAGGTTGTTGTAAGTGCAGTTCGATGGCCGTTGATGGAATTCGACTGTACGGGCCTTGATAAAATTGTTAAAAATAGTAATAATTTGTGTAAATCATAAGAAATGATTTGTGAAGAATTGGGATGAAAAATTCCAAATTTGAAATGATAAAAATAGTTTTTTATCGAAATAAACTAGTTTTGAACTAGAATTAAAATCCATTTATTTTTAAATAAATAAATTGGATTTGAAATGGTTTTGAAAATAAACAGAATTTCCAATAATTGAATTGGAATGGATTTGAATCGAAATTATCGTTGGAATATTTCGATGTTGGATTTCGAGATGATACAGATATTGTTATGGGAATTTGAAAGATATATTTATATCGTTATTTCCAATACGATATTTGTTGGTCGTAGAATTTGATATTGAATACAAGCCGATATATTTTCTATTCAGAGCCTTGTATTTAATATCAAATGTGATTTGGGTTTGCCGTGAATGGTGTCTTCATTAACACTGTTCTTAAACCCAGTTGAGAAAAAGTTTAAATCTTTTTATTTAGATTTAACGAAGTGTACCAATTAAATGTATTTAATTGGAATTGAATTTGAATTTATTTTTGGGTTTATCGTGAACATTGTTTTAAATAACACTTGTTCTTTAACCCGATAATTAATGAATGTGATTTTGGTTTTTTTTTTTTGTGAATCATGTTTTAGATGACATTGGTTCTTTAACCCAGTTAAAGACAGGATATTGATTTCTGTGGAGATTAAAACTAAGTGGGGTTTTAATGAATCTTTAATTAGATTGAAATGGTCGAGAATGGAGTATCCCCGGTTTTGCTCTAGGCGATAGTTAAATCTTTAATTAGATTTGAACGTGAAATGATAATTGAATTTACCGATAACTCTGTGGTGTTAGATATGAAGTATGACCAGTTTTACTTCATGGGATGAATAGGTTGGGATTGGGAAATAAAATAAATGATTACTTCGGTGTGGTTCGCTAATCCCGACTAGTTTGAATTGATATTCAAAAGAAGATTAAAGAATAAATTTAAAGAATTTATCTTTGATAAAATTAAAGGGAGCCTTTCCCAAAGTATAAGAATATTTGAATAAAAGAATATTCTGAATTGGAATGAGGCATATGTTGTGTTTGTGTAACACTTGTTTATTATATACGCGAGTTATTCATAAAGGCCGGGTTTATCCCATTCTGAATAACTGATTCGACGTGGTGTCGAAGATGAAGATGGTGGTTGAAGATCGGAGGTCTTTACGTCGTTTGGATAATTACTGATGATCTTGATTGGGTTGTACACCCAAGAGGAGGGAATCAGTTGGTGATCGTCCAAACGTACTTGGAGATCGATGGATATGCGAGGTACGAGGTGCCTCCAGTTTCGTTCAGACCTAGAACGGACTTGTTAATGGACTGTGTGTCTGACATTGGATTTTATTCTGTGTGATTGATTTCTATTAAATATATATCTGTTTGGCGGTGGAGAATTTATTCTCTTGCTTAATGCCCTTCTCTGAGACGTACGAGCTCAGAGGTTATATATTGATGGATATCAAACACATGGAGTGAATTGCCTGTGTGGCATGCCTAAGTGGCAATATGATCAAGGCTTTTGTTGAAAAGCAGAGTCTTGTGGTTGATGATCAAAGCACGGCCTATGTGGCATACCTTTGTGTAACGTTGATTCGTGAGCCTCACACCCCGGTTGTGAACCAGAAATGGGAGAGGACTTCAGGGAGGGCATGCGTTTCCTTCTAGCTAGAAGTGGCGTCAGTGGTTTTACACGCCCTGACGAGTTTGACTTATGTGGTTGTTGTTGTTGCGAGGCGCCTCGGATATATCGGTGACTGTGTGGAGCCGATGGAGTCATTGGACTCATTGACACCCCATAGGGTGGGGAAACGTAGTGTTCAGGCATTTTAATCCACATCGGTGGACCGGCCCTGACGATCTAAAGGCTTGCCTGCGCGCTTGCCTGAGGGGCGGGCTAGAGCGTCTCGAATTCGGTGGAGTACGATCCCTTGCCTCGGTTCACAAATGGAAATCTAACTTCCAATACGTGACATGTGCGGTTTTGATTGTAGAGCCTAGTATTGGCAACATGATATATGGTACCCATGCCGTCTATGATTAATACTTATGATTGAAATTGTTTTGTCACTATACACTTATAGTAATAAAAGATGAAATTTAGCGTATCAAGCATTCTTTGGCTATTATAAGGTAAAACCCTATCCTCCGGCTTGTGTTGCATTGTGTGATGGGACCTGGGTCTTATAATAGCTTCATTGTTCTTTATTTAGCATTGCACTATTGCTTTATGCACTGGTATTCTTGGGAGGAAACCTGCTCCGTGTTATACGGCATGGTCCCTTGATTTACTAAACTTTAAAATAAAGATTAATAACTGTTTTAGTTCTCACACAAGTCCCTTGACAGACCTGGAGTTTATTGTTTTAACCTAAACTCTGGGTGCCCTTATTTTGACACGGGCAGCTAGTAGTTTTGGTTTTGCAGATTTATATTCATAGGATCCTGGTTTACAGCTGGAATGATATCTGGAAAGCTCTGTATCCGTATATCTCCTTCAGTTGTGCTTTGTATTATTTTCCGCTGCTATGTAATGTATTGTAATCTGTGATATTTTTCTGTTGTATTATAATTATTCATACTCTGTATATTCTTGTATTCTGATGTAATTGTTGTAATAAACAATGAAATGTTCTTCTGTTTGCGTTCCGATGTGGCTTGTTCACAACTTAATACGTGATTTCCCGCAAGGGGGATTTAGGGTCGTTTCATTAAACATTAATTATAAATATGAATATGGTTTTAGAAATAAATATTATAAGTTATATTTGTAATAGCTATGAATATATCAACTAATTTACGATATTGATAAATAATTAAATTGGATTTTATTATGTAATATTTTACATGGGCTTAAATGGGTTTAATGCCCATGAAATAGGGGTTGAATTTTCAGCCATAGCATGATAACAGAGGCTAGGGGTTTTGATGGTTGAGATTGAAGGAAAGTAACATAGGATTAGATCTAGGGGTGAGCAAATGGTTAGTTTGGTTTGGAACGGATAAAAAATGTTAAAACCAAAATAACCATTCAAGAAACATAAACTAAACCAAACCAAACCTATATTTTTCGAAACGAAAACCAACCGAACAGATAATATTTTGTTCGGTTTGATTGGTTTATAAGAAAATGAATATATCTTCTAGTTATTGATATAATATATGATTTAAATAACTGATTGATTTCATATGATGCAAACATTTAAGAAAACAAACTCTTCTTTTAAAAATGTTGATATGAAACTAGAGAAAAATAATATTATTATGAAATATGACAAACTATAGCACTATTAGTGTTACTTTTTAAACTATAATATAAATTAAATTTTAAATTTGGTTTAATTGGTTTGTTCGGATTTCAAATATTAAAAACCAAACCCGACCAATAAACCAAAGGAACATAAAATCAAAAACCAAATCCAACCAATTAACTTACAAAACCAAACCAAGCCGACCGAACTTAATTGGTTTGGTTGGTATAATTGCTTTTAACCAATAAATTCTCACCTCTAATTAGATCCACCTTTCTTTCTTTCCTGTCAGCATTAATGTAAGCTCTTCAAAAACCTAAGTAGATGAAAGATATAAATTTTTCTTAGCCTCTTCTTCATCTTTTTAATGGTGGAAAACTAATCCCTCTTAAAAAAACTCAAATCAAGTTCTAAATCAATTTACTATTTGATAGTTGAAGGTCAGCAATTCAAGGATCAACAATCTTTGATTTGGATAGAATTCACACAATAACAAAATTAATCTTTTACAATGCAAAAGGGTATGTCTTTTACGACACTTAGGCGACTCTATTAAAAATAGCGTCGCTTAAGCGTCATAAAAGACCCACCCTTTTGCGTTGTAAAAGATTGGTTTTGTTGTACAATAGGAGAATTCATTGTTCAAAGTGTGCTTAAAGGCTTTGGATATAAGGTATGTTATATATATATATATATATATATATATATATATATATATATATATATATTGATTATAACCTATGTAATGTTTGATTAAAATTAACATGGTTATTCTAATTTGTATGTATGCATCGTTATCTCGTTCAAATTGAATATTGCTAATTAAGACAATGTTGTTTGTTGAATAGGTAACTATTATTTTTATGTAATGAACCAAAAATTTAACTTTTGTTGTTATTTAAAATGTTTAAACATAGATTAGTTTCTAAATATTCTATTTAAATGTAATTGTTTGGATCTAACAGCTTGAATGTTCAAGTAACAAATTATTTTCCTCGTGTTGTTAAATTAAAACTAAATCTGTATAAGTTGTATTACAATGATTTATTTTGGATATTGGTTTTATAAATTTAATTTGGACTCTATCTTTTAGATCTAAAATTCGATGTTAATATTAATGGATTAGATTATATCTAAAGATAAATTTGAATTTATACTCAATTAATTCAATGTTTGTTAATCCGTGTTTATCTTTCATTACTAAGTGTAACATTAGACTTGAAAGTTTATATTGCATACATATTTTTTATTATATACTTGAATTTGATAAAAGGATTTTGTCAACACACAAATATTTTAAAATTGATTGTTGTAATTGTATGATTTGTATTATTGGGGAGTTTTGATTGAATTTCACTCATACAAACATACGTACATACATATAGTTAAATCTACATTCATGTTTCCATATATAATTTATTATTTATTTCAAATATTTATAATGTGAATTAATTTCTTTTCTTTAAAAGTTAAAATAGGTACAAATAAACACATGCTTTAAACGTTAGCTATTACATCCTTGTATCATGATATTTGTTGAATTCATTAATATGTTGCATCCGAATGTGAAATTTAATCAATCATATATGTTAACCTTTATTTATTTCTCATTTTATTTTATGTAATTGACCATTTATTATTCAAATTATATATCTAAACCTTTTTATCACGTCATAGCACATACCATATGTAACACCCCGTATTTTCTGTGAATATAAGAATGACAAATCAGAGAATAATTAAATTGTAACAGAATAATTTAGGGAAATGGGTTATGCCATTGTGTTCATCTCGAAATTATGCTTGGAATAGAGTCGAAGTTTGCGTAAATCGGACTCCGTATGAAGAAGATATGGCCTTCGGAAGTTTCAGTAAAAACCAGCTCGAAATTCAAAAATCAGATTTCAAAATTCAAAACAGACACCATGGCTGGGCGGGAAAATTCCCGCCCAGGGGCCCAGGTCGACACTAGGGTCGACCTGGGTAAATGGGTCAACACTAGGGTCGACCTTAGGGTCGACCCCCCCTTTTCCAGATCTGGAGATAGATTCATTTTTCTGCACCTAGACGCCTTTCTGACCAGATTCGTGAGGTCTAACCTATTTAAACACCCCCAAACCTAGCTTTCTCTCCACACAATTTCATTATGCCTATATTCTGCCTCTATTCTAATTAAAAATAAAAATGGCGTTGCTACTCTGTTGGAATCAAAACTAGAACTAGTGCATCTTCTTCCAATCTGAATAGAGTTAAAAGAGAACAACTATTTTCTAATCTAATCGATAGTCTATGCCAAAGGAGCGCTATTCAGTGTTAGAATACAGATCCCCGAAATCAAGATTTACCTTTTCAATCGTGAGTATAGTTATTTTCAAATATAAAATTTAAAAATTATCTTGACATTTTTGTGAATCTGGATCTGAGGTTATGCATATTTTTTTGTGGATCTATCATGATTGTGACTGTTCTGTATCTGTTCCCTCTTTTCTTCCTTTTTGTTTATATCTAGGCTACCACGAGCCTACGCCAAATCTCATAAGAGATTAACGCATGAACGCTAAATTTTGAGATAAATAATGGATAATGCATAATTGGACATGACTGATCTTTGAATGATTTGAGAAATGGACATATGTTGTAAATTAGATCTAGATCTGTGTATACTCTGTAATTTGGAAGAAGAGGAATCATTGTATGATAACATATGACTTGAAACTTGGGGACATAATGCATGTAAAAGTTAAGATCTGATTTTAAGAGGATATAATTTAAAGATCTAGATTTTTTGGATTCATGACTTGAAAAAGGAATATGTGACTTAGGCATAGAGACCTATATTATACTAGGATAACTATCAATGTGAATACGCCTAAAAGTGGATTTTTTGGATAATTGGCATTAAAGGCTATAAATTGGCATAATTCATAGAGTATATCATGATTTGGGGCTTTTTAGAGAATATTCTGTAATGTGCAAAGTTTAACTAAAAATTTGGGGATATGTTGTATTATGAATTATGACCATGATTTAGGCATGAAAGTTTAGGCTTAATTTATGATTAAGCAAGATATGTAAATAGAATTTTGGTAATATATAATTTGCTAAATTTGTTATCTGCTAAATCTGTTGAATTGCCTAATCTGCTAAAACTGTTATCTGCTAAATCTATTGAATTGCCTAATCTGCTAATCTGTTGAATCACCTAATCTGCTAGATCTGTTATCTGTTGAATTGCCTAATCTGCTAATCTGTTAAATCGCCTAATCTGCTAGATCTGTTATCTGTTGAATTGCCTAATCTGTTGAAAGCTAAATAATTGTAATTTGGGTGATCTAAGATTGAGTAAAAATATGGAAATTTGATTAATCTGTTGTAACCAAGTTTAATCTGATAAATGGACATAATTAGTTGGATATCTGTATAATCTGTATTGGAATAAATTGGCTATGACACGAGGTTAGACTCTGCTTGCGGTAGAAGCCTGCCCAGAACCAACCGGCTTAACCAGCAACCGCAAACTATCAGTCTAATGTGAGAGGTCGTATGCAGAACTAAAATATGCTTAGACACGAGGTTAGGTCTGGCTTGTGGCAGAAGTATGCCCGGAACCGCCCGGCACATCCAGCGGCCACAAGCTACCGACCAAATGTGAGAGGTCTATGCATTAATATTTAATTAATGCAAATTTAAGAGAAATGTGATGTCTAAAAATGTGTTGGCTGCATATGGTTAAACCAACTGAACTGATGAATCTAATAAACCCGTTTCGTGAATCTGTAGGCCCAATACAAAGTTAGACAATCTGTAAGTCTGTTAAATCCGTACATCTGATCTGTTAATCTGAAAACTTGTTTACTTGATTGTCTGATCTGTGAACTAGTAATCTGAACTCTGTCTGAAATATGTGAACAAGTTAATCTGAAATATGTTAGTCTGGAGACACAAGGTTAGGAGGGGAATTACTTGTGTCATCTGTTGTGTGGAACCCATATTAGTCAATAACCCTTTCGGGTATCAAAAATTTGACCCCACGCTATGTAGGGGTCCGGGCACGCTTACTGAACTAATTATAAGCGGTTCATTCTGATAATGGCGAGGGGTGTTGATGGCGCGTTCGGGTCATGTGCGTGCATGGATCCGATTTGCTCTAAGGATGTAAGACACCGTGACATCTGTAAATAGGTCTGTGCCAATAGGTTGCCACTTTAAGGAGTGATACACCCTACTGTGGGGCTGATATAGGGTATTTATGTATTAGGAAGCCGATCGCTTGGGGGTAGGAGTTAGGGTACAGTTAGTTCTGTCTATTTCTGTGGGTACCATCTGTTTCTGTTGGGTGGTAACACCTGTCTGTTTCTACGTGGTATTGTCTGTTCGGGTGGTAAAGGCCCATTACTAGTGTACACCTAATTCTAGCATTCTGTTTCTACAGAGATTATTCTGTTTCCGTTTCTGTTTCAGTTTATACATTAGGGTACACCTAGTTCTGTCTATTCTATGGGTACTGTCTTTTTCTGCTGGGTGGTAACACCTGTCTGTTTCTGCGTGGTACTGTCTTTTCGGGTGGTAAAGGCCCATTACTAGTGTACACCTAATTCTAACATTCTGTTTCCATAGGGATTATTCTGTTTCCGTCTCGGATTCCGTTTCTGATTCTGTTTCCATACCTTCTGTCTGTTTGGGTGGTAAAGGCCCATTATTAGTATTCTGTTTCCGTACCTTCTGTCTGTTGGGGTGGTAAAAGCCCATTATTAGCATTTTATTTCTATACCATTCGGGTTGTAAAGGCCGATTACTAGCATTCTGTTTCTGTAAAGATTATTCTATTTCAATATCTGTTTCAGTTTAGACATTAGGATAACACCTAATCCTGTTACACTAGTATTAGTGCAGAGAAGTGAAAACTAAGTAAGAAGCTTAGCTTAGCCTATATCATTTCGTTTCTTCTGTTAACCTGCTATTCCTGTTATGGTTATCTATCATCTAGTTTTATTTACATGTCATGATTCTATTATCTGTTTATATGT
The DNA here is from genome assembly GCA_030737875.1 of Allium sativum. NCBI lineage: Eukaryota > Viridiplantae > Streptophyta > Magnoliopsida > Asparagales > Amaryllidaceae > Allium > Allium sativum. Next base: position 467,069,934 of record CM060913.1, on the reverse strand, counting down.
TGAAAGTCACTGGACTCACCAGACTTATGTCTGACCTAGTTTGTTTCGCTTCTTTTCTTTCTGTTCCCCTTCCTCTCCCCCCTCCCCCCCCCCCCCCCCCCCGCCAAGGTTCTCAAGGTGGAAACAAAGGAGCTTGATTCTGGTTCTCTCTGCTTAAAGTGTTTGAAGTATTGCTTGGCTTTGGCTCTATCTTTCCATGGCAGCTTATATTGGGGATTATGGCTTTAAAAACTATGCATTCTGAAGGCTTTTGTACAAGACCGATATTTATGTACTTGAATTCCGATATTGTGATTTTGAAAGATGCAACTAAACTCATTTCTGTTTCTATTGTAATAAAATTATAAATTTTTCAGGTACTACTTTATCTGTCTTGTAAATTTCTGTTCTGTCTACTAAAAACGCTCCACCAAAGTTAAGGCATTCCTTTGCGAGTGACCTTAACGGAGTTGGGGTGTTACACTTGGTATCAGAGCTGAAGGTTACCAGATTTGATAAAAAGTTTTTGAAACTATTTTCAAAAAGGTTTAAAAAGGAAGTATTTTCAAAAGTAGCGTTTATTTTGAAAAAAACATAATCCCCAAAGCCATAGCCTATATTTCTATCCTTTGTTTTGAATCTTTTCTTTTCTTTCGTTCAGCATGTCTGGGGATCTTAACCTTCCGAAGGGCATACCGATACCTGGCTGGTTCGGGAGGTACCTAGAAGCTAAGGCTAATGATGTGGGCCCAGCAGACGTCCCTCCTCCTCCAGCTGCAGCGGTTCCTCCTCCTCCTCCGCGCGTGAATACTTTCCCAAAGATAGAGACTTTTGAGCCATGGGTGGGAAGAACTTTAATGGAACTGAATCCTTCGTGGAGGCAAGGAACTGGCTCAAAGAAACTGAGGAGTTGTTCGTTATCTTCGAGGTAGACAATAGGCAGAAGATATAGTTGGTGGTATGGTTGCTTAAGGATGAAGCTTCTTTTTGGTGGGAGGTCACAAATGGAGGGCGTCCGGTAGAGATATGGATGGATTTTAGGCATAAGTTCAAGATGAAATTTCTCTCATGAGCGGAAGAGAGTCTATACGTAGAGAGGTTCTTGGCGTTGAAGCAGGGGAATTTATCAGTAAGAGAATATGTTAACAAGTTTAATCAGTTGGCGAGATTCGGCTTAGATTTGGTAAATACACCGCATAAGAAGGCACTAAGGTTTGCTAAAGGTTTGAATGAGCCGCTACACGGATTGGCAATGTCCCACATTCCTACGGGGGCTACCTTCGAGAAATTAGTTGACATGGAATTGATGCATGAAGAAGAAACCATAAGTGGAAGAAAGAAGAAAAGCTTGAAGGACCACAGAACAAGAAGGTGGGGCCCAAAAAGGAAACACAAAAGAAGGATGAGAAGTCTGAAGATAAGAAGGAGAAGAAGTGCTTTACTTGTGGAAGCTTGACCCATCTGAACAAGGATTGAAGAAAGAGGAAGGGCACCTGCTTTAACTGTGGTGAGATGGGACACTTCACTAGGGATTGCCCAAAGAAACGAGGTCAAGGGCAGAGGACAGGTCCTACTTTTGGAGAGCAGGCGAATACCCTTGAGGCCGGTGGATAGGATAGAAATAGGAAAAACTTTCTGTAGAAGGGATATTTAATTTCCTTATCTGATTGTGGAGTAAAAACTCTTTTTGATTCTGGCATTTTGATTCTGTAATTGAAACTCTGCACTTTAATACTAGTCTTGTTTCTGATTCCGCTATAGTCTCAAACCCCATGAGCGTTACGACTCATCTGTTTGTGATAAGTTGGGGTTTGAGGGTATCTGTGTTGGGCGTTAAGTTGACAATGATGCATATATTATGGGTTTTTATCATGCTTAGTTTCCTAAGAATCATTTGGTAATCTGATCTGTAACAGTAGTCTGTAGGTATCTGAATATTTCTGAAAAGGATAGGTTTTTTTTTCTCAAAGCGTGAAGTAGATTTCCAGTTGGACATTTGTTTAATGGGAGTGATTCTCTGAATGTCAATCTGATGTTGATTTCGGTCTTCGGAGTTGATACTTAGGGGGTTATTCTCTTAAACTGATGTCCAATGGGAACCAAGCTTTTGTTTTAATCATACTTGCTTCTGTCACTCAGTTGTGTCATATCGATTGAATCTTCAACCTTTAGGTAGAAACTAATAGGTGTAAACATGTGTTTGAGACATGTTATGTTTTATGGTTGCAAGTGGATGCTAGTGGTTGCTCGTGGATGCATATACACACACTAAGCACTAGATCGGCTCAAAAACACTCTCATACTGCATTTGGATGTGTGTGCATTTTTAAAATTTTTATGGATGCGAAGTGGTTGACTCAGCACATGGATGTTGCATATGAATGAACGGTTGTGCACTCATATAGAAATGATATGTATCAAATAGGAAAATTGCATATATGTTGGACTTATGGTACTGACATTATTCGCATTAAGGAGGTCAACTGAATCAGTGTACCACATGATCTTTGCATTAGATAAGGAACGTAAACACACACTTTTGCATATGTTCATACAACATTAGAAGTTTCTAAAGACAATGGATGCTTGTGGATGATGGTTGAGTAGATGGGTGATTGGATAGTAGGACACATTCTTCTTAACTTGAATATTTAGGGGACGAAATACTTTAAGGAGGGGGGAATGTAACACCCCGTATTTTCTGTGAACATAAGAATGACAAATCAGAGAATAATTAAATTGTAACAGAATAATTAAGGGAAACAGGTTATGCCATTGCGTTCGTCTCGAAATTCTGCTTGGAATAGAGTCCAAGTGTGCGAAGTTTCAGTAAAAACCATCCCGAAATTCAAAAATCAGATTTTGAAATTCAATAACACACGGGCTGGGCAGGAAAATTCCCGCCCAGGGGCCCAGGTCGACACTAGGGTCGACCTAGGGGTCGACATGGGTAAACAGGTCGACCTCCCCCCCCCCCTTTCCAGATCTGTAGACAGATCCATTTTTCTGCACCTAGACGCCTTTCTGACCGGATTCGTGAGCTCTAACTTATTTAAACACCCCCAAACCTAGCTTTCTCTCCACACAATTTCATTCTGCCTATATTCTGCCTCTATTCTAATTAAAAATAAAAATGGCATCGCTACTCTGCTAAAATCAAAACTAGAACTAGTGCATCTTTTTCCAATCTGAATAGAGTTAAAAGAGAACAACTATTTTCTAATCTAATCGATAGTCTACCCAGAAATCAAGATTTACCTTTTCAATCGTGAGTACAGTTATTTTCAGATATGAAATTTAATAATTATCTTGACATTTTTGTGAATCTGGATCTGAGGTTATGAATACTTTTCTGGGGATCTATCTTGATTGTTACTGTTCTGTATCTATCCCCTTTTTTCTTCCTTTTTGTTTATATCCAGGCTACCACGAGCCTGTGCCAAATCTCATAAGAGATTAACGCACAGACACTAAATTTTGGGATAAATAATGGATAATGCATAATTGGACATGACTGATCTTTGACTGATTTGAGAAATGGACATATGTTGTAAATTAGATCTAGATCTGTGTATACTCTGTAATTTGGAAGAAGAGGAATCATTGTATGATAACATATGACTTGAAACTTGGGGACATAATGCATATAAAAGTTAAGATCTGATTTTGAGAGGGTATAATTTAAAGATCTAGATTTTTTGGATTCATGACTTGAAAATGGAATATGTGACTTAGGCATAGAGACCTATATTATACTAGGATACCTATCAATGTGAATACGCTAAAAAGTGGTTTTTTGGATAATTGGCATTGAAGTCTATAACTTGGCATAATTCATAGAGTATATCATGATGTGAGGCTTTTTAGAGAATATTCTGTACTGTGCAAAGTTTAACTAAAAATTTGGGCATATGTTGTATTATGAATTATGACCATGATTTAGGCATGAAAGTTTAGGCTTAATTTATGATTAGACAAGATATGTAAATAGAATTTTGGAAATATATAATCTGCTAAATCTGTTATCTGCTAAATATATTGAATTGCCTATCTGCTAAATATGTTATCTACTAAATCTATTGAATTTCCTAATCTGCTAATCTATTGAATCGCCTAATCTGCTAGATCTGTTATATGTTGAATTGCCTAATCTGTTGAATCGCCTAATCTGGTAGATCTGTTATCTGTTGAATTGCCTAATCTGTTGAAAGCTAAATAATTGTAATTTGGGTATAAAAATCCGTAGGCTCGATCTAAGATTGAGTAAAAATAAGGAAATTTGATTAATCTGTTGTAACCAAGTTTAATATGGTAAATGGACATAATTAGTCTGATATCTATATAATCTGTATTGGAATAAATTGGCTATGACACGAGGTTAGACTCTGTTTATGGTAGAAGCCTGCCTGGAACCAACCAACTTAACCAGCAACCGCAAACTATCAGTCTAATGTGAGAGGTCGTATGCATAAATAAAATATGCTTAGACACGAGGTTAGGTCTGGCTTGTGACGGAAGCCTGCCCGGAACCGTCCGGCACATCTAGCGGCCACAAGTTACCGACCTAATGTGGGAGGTCTATGCATTAATATTTAATTAATGCAAATTTAAGAGAAATGTGATGTCTAAAAACGTGTTGGGTGGATAGGGTTAAACCAACTGGACTGATGAATCTAATAAACCCGTTTCGTGAATCTGTAGGCCCAATACAAAGTTAGATAATCTGTATGTCTATTAAATCCGTACATCTGATCTGTTAATCTGAAAAATTGTTAACTTGTTAACTTGATTGTCTGATCCATGAACTAGTAATCTGATCTCTGTTCGAAATTTGTGAACAAGTTAATCTGAAATCACTTAGTCTGGGGACACAAGGTTAGGAGGGAATTACTTGTGTCATTTGTTGTGTGGAACCCATATTAGTCAGTAACCCTTTATGGTATCAAAACTTTGACCCCACGCTATGTAGGGGTCCGGGCACACTTACTGATCTAATTATAAGTGGTTCATTCTGATAATGGCGAGGGGTGTTGATGGTTCGTTCCAACCGGGTCATGTGCGTGCATGGATCTGGTCTGCTCTGAGGATGTAAGACACCGTGACATCTGTAAATAGGTATGTGCCAATAGGTTGCCACTTTAGGGAGTGATACACCCTACTGTGGGTCCGACAAAGGTATTTATGTATTAGGGAGCCGATTGCTTGGGGGTAGGAGTTAGGGTACACTTAGTTCTGTCAATTTATGTGGGTACCATCTGTTTCTGTTGGGTGGTAACACCTGTCTGTTTCTGCGTGGTACCGTCTGTTCGGGTGGTAAAGGCCCATTACTAGTGTACACCTAATTCTAGCATTCTGTTTCTGTAGAGATTATTCTGTTTCCGTTTCTCTTTCAGTTTATACATTAGGGTACACCTAGTTCTGTCTGTTCTGTGGGTACCGTCTGTTTCTGTTGGGTGGTAACACCTGTCTGTTTCTGCGTGGTACCGTCTGTTCGGGTGGTAAAGGCCCATTACTAGTGTACACCTAATTCTAACATTCTGTTTCCATATGGATTATTCTTTTTCCGTCTCGGATTCCGTTTCTGATTCTGTTTCCGTACCTTCTGTCTGTTTGGGTGGTAAGGCCCATTATTCTGCTTCCGTACCTTCTGTCAGTTGGGGTGGTAAAAGCCCATTATTAGCATTTTGTTTCTGTACCGTTTGGGTAGTAAAGGCCCATTACTAGCATTCTGTTTCTGTAAAGATTATTCTGTTTCCGTTTCTGTTTCAGTTTAGAAATTAGGGTAACACCTAATCCTCTTACACTAGTATTAGTGCAGAGAAGTGAAAACTAAGTAAGAAGCTTAGCTTAGCCTATATCATTCCGTTTCTTCTGTTAACCTACTATTCCTTTTACGGTTATCTCTCATCCATTTATATTTACATGTCATGATTCTATTATCTGTTTATATGCTGAAAGTCACTGGACTCACCAGACTTATGTCTGACCTAGTTTGTTTTGCCTCTTTTCTTTCCGTTCCCCCCCCCCCTCTCCCCAGGTTCTCAGGGTGGAAACATATGAGCTTGATTCTGATTCTCTCTGCTTGAAGTGTTTGAAGTATTGCTTGGCTTTGGCTCTATCTTTCCATGGCAGTTTATATTGGGGATTATAGCTTTAAAAACTATGCATTCTGAAGGCTTTTGTACAAGACCAATATTTATGTACTTGAATTCCAATATTGTGATTTTGAAAGATGTAACTAAACTCATTTCTGTTTCTGTTGTAATAAAGTTATAAATTTTTCAAGTTCTACTTTATCTGTCTTGTAAATTTCTGTTCTGTCTACTAAAAACGCTCCACCAAAGTCAAGGCATTACCTTTGCAAGTGACCTTAACGGAGGTGGGGTGTTACACCATATGTTGCACTTACAAAATTGACATTATAATACATCTTCTTGTACTTATATCCATGTTACTTGCTCGTTAAATCAAATTGATAATAAACCAACAGTTTAATTAAGGAGAGAGAAATGAGTGATTTCTCTCTATTCAAATAGTATTCTCCCAATTAATTGAACAAGTTAATGGAAAGAAATGAAAAAGTTTCCTTCTCTAACCACCCTCATTAATTGAATATGTTAAAGGAAGAAAATGAAGAGTTTCCATCTCTAACTGTAATGAACCGGTAGGATTCGACGCTCGGATTTTGACAATAATACATAATCCGTATCACTTGTCAAAACCCAAGTATCAAAAACCCAAATAGTTAACAGAGAGAAAAAGGTGTGAAAAGAAAAAAAGAAATATTATAATAGAAGAAGAATAGCAACAATGCCACATAATCAGAGTAGAACGAAATCTCACAGCGGAACGAATAAAATATAATATATCAAAACTCTTTACTCAAAGGAAAACTGGATATATGTTTACAACATCAGAGTACACAATAGATCAATAAAACCCACGCAACGGAAACAAAATAATAATATAAGATACGTGATTACCCCTTGACTACAGCTTCTCCTCTGAACTCCAAGCAAAATCTAAACTGGAAATATGCACGATATGTTTCCTTCTTCATCACCAAACTTGGTATATTTATAAAAATCAAAGTACGTGACTCTTAGGAAATACTCTGTCAGACATTCGTCCAAACAAGTCATACAAAAACAAGGTGAACCGAAGGTACCCCTACTGCATTCTATATAGCGATCACCCTAAGGATCAGTAGCGAGAAGTCCATGCAATCCGTAGATTTCAAGCACCACAAAATCTCGGTGTATCTATGGTTGCAAATCAGATTTTAAGTGGTTCTTCCTTTTTATGAAGTTCTACATTCTTCATTTCTTTTATCTTTATAAATATCACTGCAAGTTAGTTTCAAACCTCACGTCGGTTCGAAGTGGTTTTGGGTCTAATTTCCATCCCGGTCTCTTCGAACTAACACGTGAAAATTCCAATAGGATATTTCATTGATAGTCTGGTTTTGACTATCAATCACAATAGTGTTGTCAACTACATTGGCAGCTCAGACCTTTTAATTAAAAATAATTATTAAACTATTCAATGATTCTTAACATAATTGATCTCCATATTCTTATCTCGACAAATTTCTTTTGTTTTTGTTATTAGGAAACAATTGCTATTTTTTCAGTTCTTAAGAATAAAAGTATCTTCCAAACTCCCATTTATTTTCATCTCCTCGAAAATACCGCTACATTTTTACAAAACCTTTTTTATTTCCTTTATTTTAGAAATATTGCTATGTATATATAGCTCAATGGTATAAATCTAATTACCAATTCCTATACGGGCCAAAATAATGTCAAATGACATATTTACTATTATATAACCCAAAACGACTTTATCAAACTTCAAGCTTTGAAGATTACAATTTAATACTAACAATTATGGAAACATATAATTAAATTTCACATATTCACCTCCGTTTCCAACCCAATATAACCCTTTTCCATTTCCTCAGAAAACCATTGCCATTTACTTATTATTTAGAACAGGTGTATTTCAAACCATATTATTTCCATTATCTGGAAAATAATGCTATATATTTAACCAAATGGTATAACTATAATCAAACTCCATCTTAGGCCAAACAAATGTTAAATTATACATTGTTTACTTTAAGATCCAATAGTTTAATTACATTTCAAAATCTTGTAAATAAGTTGCAATATTCCTCTTATGGAAATAATAAACTAATTTCAACATCCTTCTCTATTACAAACTAATACCATCCCTTGATAATAGTGAAGTCGTTCAAGTTTGGGTATTTTATTTACCTCTTAGGTATTGATCGGCAATGTTCCTATCTTGAGATAGATAGAAGTTCATAACTCAAAAACCCGATATTAATTATAATATCACAATTTGTATTTAATATTTAATTTAAACACGGTTTCCATGAACCATTATGTTCGACGATGGAAATTCAATTGATTAGAAATCTGTTGCAAAGTGTATAAAACTGCAAGCGCACGACGTACACTTGTAGTACGTTAGCAAACATGAGTCAATCCATGGGGAAAGAAGTAATTCTAATTTTATTCAATCAAATTAAAACAAAGTCGAGTGAAGATTTAACTAACTACCCACAACTAAACTAACTAACAGACAAAGATAGAAAAAAATATGAGAGTTAAATAACTACTTAGGAATAAATCCACTATCTAAATCACGTGAATCAACATAAAATGATACAATGATCTCTCTCTTTTTTGGTCATTTGTGAATTTAGATAATATGATTATTATAAGCATAACTTATTTATGCTATTAATTAGCACAAAATAAACTATCAAACTATAACATACCCACTGAATCACCATACTAGTTCAAATGAAAAATGACAACAAGATGAAAGTGAAATATACTTTGAGCATGGCCTATGAACTATTAATTAGAACTATAGACCATCAAATTTTTATTTCAACCTCCACTTAATCACCATCATCATATGTAGATGAAGATGTAATTAGTGAACATATGACTAAGCATAGCCTATTTGGTGTCAACAATATAGACTATCAAATTCAATAATGAACACATAAAACCAATAATGTCAACATGCCATGAAGCACAAAAAGAGAGCATGAATAAACAAATTATGCTGCATCTACATAACTAAGAGAGCTTCATTACCCCTAGGTTGAAAGAGATTAGTCTATAGTATATGTAATCATGGCAACAAAAGTGATTGCAACTTAAACATAAAGGAAAAAGATAGAACTGATTAACAAAACTAAACTACTTGCATAAAATAAAACTACACTAATGCATAAAGTAAGTAGCAAGAATTAAATGAACAAGAAATTAAATTGCATTAACATGAAAATTACATAAGAGGGAAATAGCCAAGAAGCCATGGAAGAAAAAGAGAGCTTTTGGTTTTTGATCCTACAAACTAACTAGCTAAAAGAAAGAGCATTTATTTACATGACATAAAGGGGTATATATACATGTTTGAAACCCTAGAACCCTAATCACTTTTGTTAGGGACTACAGAAAATACCCCTTCACGAAGCTTCCATTTGTCTTTGGCTACTAGTGATTCATTTAAATCATACGAAGCCATTTTTGTCTCCACTTGCTAATATATTAGCCTCCAATTGTTCCATTAAAGAGAGAGCAATAATGGGTAGGGTCTTCTACTAAGATGTATGTGAATTAATTCCATCTCCAATATCCACTTTGTGCATGCATGTCTACACGTAAACTTCATGTGCATGCTTCATTTTTGGTCCTAAATTTCTACAAAACAACATGAAATAAATAAGTAAATTTTATCACAAAATAATACATACACAGATGACCGTTTTTCTCCAGTATGAAGATGAATGCATGATAAATTGAGAATTTCAGTTTTTGGTTAAAACATGTAAAAATAGCCCAATTATGTTATTTATTAAACTAAAACTGTGACAAACCACATCCATTAATGTCACTCTTTATCAGAATGCATTAAGTTTCGTGAAGCGTTATAGGTAAACAGAAATAGAAACATTACAAGATAGATATAAAATAGTAGCAGAATTAAAAATTTATTAAATAGAAAAGCTTCGTGGTTCCAACCCAATTACATAATAAGTCTGGAATATTGAAAACATAAAACTTCTGTCTTGTACAAAAAATCATCATCAGAGTACAATAATACATAAAAAGAGCATAACCCCCAAAATATAGCCATAGCAGAGGAGATACGAAATCAAAGAGTACATCTAAGCAGCTCCAAGTAGAATAAAAGAAGAGTCATGACCAAGCTTGAGTAATCCCACCCTGAGAACCTGTGGGGAGGAGGGAGAAACAAAAGGGAGAGAAGAGGAAACAAAATGGGTCAGACATAAAGTATGGCGAGTCTAGTTACTTTTAGCATATAAATAAGTAAAAGCATCATGACATGCATATAACTGGATGAGATAGATAACAGTGTCATAAGGAAGGTATAACAAGGTAAACAGGATAAACTGAACAAAATATATTGTGCTTCTCTAATACTTTTCTCTACACCAATACTAGTATAACAAGAACAAGATGATACCAACACATACAAGATGGTAGACGTACGTGTACTTCTAGTGAGAGATTTTACCCATACAATAACAGGTAGCCCAACCGAACTAATGGGTGTTACCCCCAACGATAATAACGGGCTCCTTAACAAGCAAGACTAGATGTACCCTAATCACTACCCTCAATCGATCGACTCCCAAACTCGTAGATACCTTGTGATGGTCCCACAGTAGGATGTATCACTTCCTACAGTGGCAACTCGTTATTTTTAGGATGTGCACAACTATATCTACTAATGTCACAACGTCTTATCTTTCCGAACAACCAGACCCGTGCATGCACATGACTCCGATGGAATGCGCCGTCAACACCCTCACTTAAGTGACCTCTTATAATCATCCCAGTAAGCGTGCCCTAAACCCGACCTAGTCGGGGTTTTCCATTTGATACTAATATAGCTTACTGACTAATACAGGTCCCACACACCAGATGATACAAGCGTTGAAACACCCCACCTCCGTTAAGGTCACTCACAAAGGGAATGTATTAACTTTGGTGAAGCATTCTAGGTAAAAGACACAGATAATTTACAAGACATACGTATAAACAACGGAAAACTGAAATTATTTATCAAATAATGTGGTTCAGTCAAAACATTACAAGCATTATCTCAAAACCCAACTTCTAAATTATTACAACAAAACATCTGTCTTGATTTAAATCTCCAAGTACATAAAGAAAAATAAAACAGAAGTAAAGCAGCATAAATCCCCAATAAAAGTGTAACCACAGCCATGGCCCAAGAAAAGAGAATCCAAGCAATACATCTACTCTCTTCAAGCTTGAAAAGGTCTGCACTAAGCTGAAGTATTCCCTCCCTGCGGACCTAGGGGGACGGAAGAAAAGAAGGAGAACGAAAACAGGTCAGACATAAGTCTGGTAAGTCTAGTGATTATTCAGCATATAAACAGATAAAAGGATCATGACATGAATAAACCGAACATAGGACAATACCATAGAAATAAGATAACACAAGATAAGATAAACTGAATATGCTATCTCACTCATTTCTATTTCTCTGCACCTACGATGAAGGTTTCAACAACCATTATGTGTTCATAACAAAGTGATCCCTTTCCCGATCGGCCTCTACTCGCATGCATTTATTACTTATGTCAATCGACCCCCGCTAGATTGTAGATACCTATGTTGGTCCCACCATAGGGTGTATCAATTCTTATGGTGGCAACCCGACACTTTAAATGCACAGTGTATACTACTGATGCCCAGTATCTGCTTTTCCAGCTTCGGTGCACGTGCACTCCCGTACTCTGTAGAGAACTACATTGTCGCACCACCTACCGCTATTTTGACCACTTATAATCAGCCCAGTAATCATGCCCCACCCTGCCTAGTTCAGGGTAGTGTGACACATCTATATGGGTTACTGCTGAAATGGGTCCCCGTTACTAGGGTTTCCAAATCAACATGTTATAATAGTTAAGTGTTCTCAAATTAACCTAACCCCACCCATCTTTTAAATTAACATGTTGTATTGGCTAAGTGTTGCCTTAATTAACTTAACCCTACCATTCTTAGTCTGTCCGTTTCTTAGCTTTAATTCATTCATTAAAGCGCCAACCTCTCACATTAGATCTATATTATTGCGGTCGCTGGATGTGCAGGGTGGTTCCGGGCAGTCATACACCGCAACTCGATCTAACCTCGGGTTTTGGGCTTAATACGCTAACCTCTCACATTAGATCTATATTGTTACAGTTGCTGGATGTGCTGGGAAGTTCCAGGCAGTCTTACGCCATAACTCAGTCTAACCTCGGGTCAGGTATATTCATCTTTTAATTAATTTACATATTTTCAATTTATGTTCATATGTAAATTATCCACAAGTGTGGTCAATTCTAGTCATGCCCCATTTACCCTTTAAATTATGTCCATAATTCTAGGTATACAAATTCTACCATTTCATGCTACTAATCATTTACATGATTATGAGCCAATCTATGCCAATAGCATGTAGTTTAACATTTTTCCCCAACGTCTCCCCCGTTATTCGTTCGCATAATTCACGTAGAACACTAGGCTCGCAAATTATCCTAGCTTATGAAAAAAAGGGAAAAGAAAGGGACATGTAACATTCCAACAGGCATAAACAATGTAGATCAACATGCGTAGTATAAATTTGGGATAGAATGACATAAAATTAATTAAGCACATAAACGAGATCTTACATTTAAATTAGGTCCAATTAACATGCGAACTAGCATAGATCTAATTGTATAAGCATGAACTTATATAGATCTTAAACATGGGTACTAGCTTGGATCTAAACATGTAATCATGTATGAACATAACTTATCATGTAATTTACATACATAAAAGAACCACAAATTTAATACAACATGATGGTTCAATGGTATCAGTCCCAATAGCCTCATAGGCAAAATAGATTTTACTATGTCAGTCACAACAGTCCAAGAGGCATGATAGGTTTTACTATGTCAGTCATAATAGTCCAAAAGGCATGATAGGTTTTACTATGTCAGTCACAACAGTCCAATAGGCGTAAGCAATCCAGAATTTTGACAAAAGGATATGCACTAATAGAATTAGGCATAGTTCTAGATCCAGTTATTACAATCATGATTTCTTATTAGGTGTCCACATCTAAACAATAACTGTACTTACAGAAAAAGGACGGATCTTGATTTCTGGGATCTAATTTTTGAATTTAATAAACTATCCTTTGGTGTAGACATTTGATTCTCTAGTTCTTCTAATTGATTCCTAGTTTGAATTTGATTATCTAGTTTAGGGTAGATGATTGGAGGCTAGGCCAGTTTGTAGACGAACAACATGACGACTTCATAGAATGAGTTCTAGAGTTGAGATTTGGGGTGATTATATAGAAGTCTAGGTTTAATTCTAGCCTTTAGATTAGTCTAGGAGAAATCAGAGCTATCAAACCAAAGAGATGTGTCATCCTGCCAATCGTAGCATGACAAATATGCCGTAATACCTCAGAAATCGGTCATTGGCCAATCAGAGAAGGCCACATCAGCATAGGGTTGTAAAAATTCGTCACAGGAGCTGGATCTAAAAGGGGTCGACTCCTTAGAGGGGGGTCAACACCTATGTCGACTCCCCCTGGGGGGTCGACACCCCTGAGCGGGAAATTTCCCGCTCCGGCCGCTCTTGCCAGATTTTGAAATTTGAACTGTTTTCTGATTAAATTTATTATTATATTTAATTACTGTTTAAACTTGAAAACTTCTGAACTCCATAACTTCATATGGAGTCTGATTCACGCAAACTCGGACTATATCTCAAGCAGAATTCCGAGACGAACGCAATGGCGTAACCCGTTTCACCCAATTCCTCTTTTTTAAAATTAAGTGTTCTTAGATTCGTTAATTTTAACATTCACAGAAAATACGGGGTGTTACATTCTCCTCTCCTTAAAGGATTTCGTCCCCGAAATCTCTAAGTTAAGAAGAATGTATCCTAACATCCAACATCCATCTACTCAACCATCAATCACAGGCATCCATTGTCCTTTAAAAAGATTTCTAATGCTTTCATGATCATATGCATAGTGTGTGTATATGTCCTTATCTAATGCCAAATCAGGCGGTCCACTGATTTAGTTGACCTCCTTGATGTGAATCTTGTCGGCGCTATGAGTCTATCATGTATGCTATTATTCCTAATCGTATTTTGTAACTTCTACATGAGTGCACAATCATTCATAAAAATGCAACGTCCATATGATGACACATCAAGTTTCAATCCATATATAAATACACATATGCATATGCAATATGAAAGTGATTGAGCTGATCTAGTTTCGTGTGTGTGTGTGTGCATCCACGAGCAACCACTTGCACCCACAATCATAACATGTTTCAAATACATGTTTACATCCATTGGTTTCTACCTAAGGATAAGGAATAGGACCGAGGAGATATACTTAAGAGGTAGATACAAGCACGCATAAACTTATGAAAAAAAGAGATCAAAAATGTACCCTCAAAAAGATAAGGGTAGGTTGCGCGTATCATGTCCTCAGTCTCCCAAGTCGTGTCTTCCTCAGCATCACTCAATTGTACTTTAACTAGCTTGAACTCACGATTGCATAGCTTTTTAACTTATGTACCCAAGATACGAGTTGGAACTCTTCTCACCGATGCTTCTCGTTCCACTTCTATTTCCTCTAGTATGCCTGGCTCCACAACTTCTGCTGACTTATGTAAGCACTTTCGTAGATGAGAGATATGAAAAACATTATGAACTCCAGCCAATCTTTCGGGAAGCTCTACTTTATAAGCCATCTTCCCAATCCTTTCAATGATAGGAAATGGCCCTACAAATATTGGTACCAATTTTCCTGCAGACCCAAAGCAAACGCTATTCCTAAAAGGAGATACTTTAAGGAAAACCTTGTCTCCAACCTCAAACTCAAGGTCGGTCCTTATTTTATCAGCATAGGACTTCTGTCTATCTTGTGCGGTCTTCATTCATCTTCGTATCAAGTCCACCTTCTCTGAAGTTTCTCTGATCATGTCAGGCCCAAGTACGAGCTTGTCTGTAAGCTCCCACCAACAAGTTGGTGATCGAAACAGTCTCCCATATAAAGCCTCAAAGGGTGTCATGCCTACAGTGGCTTGGTAGCTATTGTTGTAGGTGAACTCTACCAAAGGAAGGTGATCTTCCCATGTTCCTCCAAAATCAAGAATACACAATCTCAAGAGATCTTCTAATACTCTATTCACCCTTTCCGTCTGACCATCGGTTTGAGGGTGATAGGAAGTGCTTAAGCTTAGTTGTGTGCCTACAGCCTCCTGCATACCTTTCCAAAACTCGCTAGCAAAGATAGGATCTCGATCACTTATTATGCTAGAGGGTATTCCATGCAGTCGAACCACCTCTTTAAGATAAATGGATGCTAACGATGAGGCAGTCCTTCTACTTATAACAGGTATAAAGTGAGCGCTTTTAGTGAGCCTGTCCACTATTACCCAAATACTAGTATTGCCCCTTCTTGACCTAGGCAACCCATCAATAAAGTCCATCGAAATGCTATCCCATTTCCACTGTGGGACCTCTAGAGGATGAAGCAGACCACCAGGCTTCTTCTGTTCCGCCTTGACTTGCTGGCATATCAAGCATTTAGAGACAAACTCAGCTACATCCTTCTTCATGCTAGAAAATCCTTTTTTTGTCTTTACACATCTTGTCTCCACCTGGATGTATGGTCAGCTTAGAATGGTGTGCTTCTTCTAGAACCTTCTTCACCAAATCCCTTGCTTGTGGGACGTAAAATCTTCCATCTCGTCTCAACCAACCCTTGTCATCGATGGAATATCTATTGAGGTGATTAGAAGTCTCACCTCTAATTAGCTTATCCACCATATAAACTAGCTGAGGATCTTCACGTTGCGCGGTTCCTATTGAGTCCAAAAGCATAGGCCGCACCTCTAGCGATGCTAACAAACCAGGTAAAAATTCAAAGGAGGGTCTAAAGTCAAAGTTTGGTATGTACTCCAAGCTTTGCCTTTCTACAAAGAGAGGACTCAAGGTCAGCTTTTTCCTACTCAAGGCGTCTTCTACCACATTGCCTTTGCCAGGGGTATAAGCAATCTCAAAATCATATGAGGCAATAAATTCCATCCACCTTTGTTGTCTAAAGTTAAGATCTTTCTATGAGAAAAGGTACATTAACGATTTATGGTCAGTAAACAATTCAAACCTTTCTCCTAGCAGGTAATGACGCCATGACTTAAGACCGAAAACAATAGCAGCTAGTTCTAAATCATGAGTTGGGTAGTTTTTCTCATGTACCTTCAACTGCCTTCCTCTATAACAAACTACTCTTCCCTCTTGCATCAAGACAATGCCCAATCCTGTAATACATGCGTCTGTGTATATGGTAAACATCTTGCTTCCGTCAGGAAATGTCAGAACTAGGGTTGTTATCAGGGTCCTTTTCAATCGTTGGAAAGCAATGTCGCAATCCAAATCCAAGGAAAAAGTTAGGTTCTTCTTTGTTAGTCTAGTAAGTGGGGACTAGATCTTTGCAAAGTCCTTAATGAACTTTCTGTAAAAGCTTGCAAGCCCAAGAAAACTTCGTACTACGGTTGCATTCCGTGGAATCTTCCAATCTTGCACCGCTACTACTTTTGCGGGATCCGCAGTTATCCCCTCTTTGGACACCACATGTCCAAGAAACCTTCTTCTCTCCAAAAATGGCATTTAAAGAATTTTTCTTTCAGCTGGTATGCATGAAGAGTACCCATAACTTCCCTTAAATGCAGAGCATGTTCTTCCTCACTTTTTGAGAAAATCAAAATGTCGTCCAAGAAGACCACTACAAATTTATTAAGGAACTCTCTGAACACCCTACTCATCAAGTCTACAAAGTAGGTCGGTGCATTTGTCAAGCTGAAAGGCATGACAAGACATTCGAAGAAACCATCCGGAGTCCTGAACGTGGTCTTATCTATGTTTTCTTCAGACACTCTTAGCTGATGAAATCCGATGGCCAGATCTAGTTGGAAGAAAACCGAGGCACCTACGAGCTGGTCGAACAAGTCATCTATTCTAGGAAGTGGGTGCCTATTCTTCTTGGTCAGCTTGTTTAGCTCCCTGTAGTCCACGCACAGGCGAAGTGAACCATCTGCTTTGGTTGCAAACACCACTGGAGCACCCCATTCATAAATACTTCGCCTTATGAACCCCTTTTCAAACAACTCTTTAACTTGCTTGCTGAGCTCTTTCCTTTCACTTGGAGCAATGTGTCTAACGGGTAAAGCAACCGGTTTTGTGTTATCAACAAGGTATATGCGGAAGTCTATATCTCGCTTTAGAGGCAAACCTTTCACCTCTTCAAAGACATCCGAATGTTCACGGACTACTCTAACAGATTGCAAGTTTTTAACAGACGCATCAAGAGATTCTAGATAGCTAAGCATAACAGAATTCATGGGATTATAAGAGATTTCGAGGGTGTTACCGAGGCGATTCATAAGTCTAACCACTCTCTTTTCACAATCGAAGATGGCACCATTACTGGATAACCAATCCATGCCTAAAATCAACTCATAGCCCGTGAAGCCCAAAACATAAGCATCACATCTAAACCCAACGTTTAGTATAGAAATTTCCAAATCCAAACAACTCATTGACAAATAAGCCGATCCCCCAATTGGATTTGAAACAACCATTGGATCCTCTACTATACCGGTATCTAGGTGCAGAGATTCAAATAAAGCAGTAGATATAAAAGAGTGCGATGCCCAGAATAAAAAAGAGTACGAATTGGATGATCAGAAAGATAAACTAAACTCTCAACAGAAATATTTCTACCTCTTTCTTGTGGAGGTGCAATGAGAGCGTGAACCTGCCCTCCAGAAGTGGATCCAATCCTCTGCCCTTGCCTTTTTGGGCAATCCTTAGCCATATGTCATGTCTCGCCGCATGTAAAGCAGCCACCCATCTTCCTCGTCTTCTTCCTGCAGTCTTTAATTAGATGTCCAGGTATGCCACAAAATTTGCACTTCCTATTTTCACAGGGTTTGTTATTCTTCCCGCCTTTCTTGGAGTCCATCTTCTTATTCTGCGATCCCTCCACTTTCTTGTCCAGAGGTTCTTCCACCTTTGCCTCTTTCTTGCCATTCTTGTCTTCCTCCTGTAACAGTGCCATGTCCACCGGTCTCTCAAAAGTCGCACCCATAGGTATATGGGACATAGCTAGGATGTGCAGTGGTTCATCCAACCCGTTAACGGAACGAAGAGCCTTCTGATGTGGAGTGTTTACTAACTCCATTCCGAATCTAGCCAGCTGGTTGAATTGGTTGACGTATTCCCTAACCGATAGGCTTCCTTGTTTGAGTGCTAAGAACTTCTCCATCTGTAGGCTTTGTTCAGCTTGCGAGAGGAAATTCATTTCAAATCTCATTCTGAAATCCTCCCAAGTTTCAACTGGTCTCTCAGCATTAGTAATTTCCCACCAGTAAGAGGCCTCATCCTTAAGTAACCATACAGCCAATTGTATCTTCTGCCTATCGTCCACTTCGAAGATAACAAACAAATCTTTTGTTTCCTTGAGTTAGTTTCTTGCTTCCATAAATGACCCAGTCCCATTAAAGTTCTTTCCACCCATGGCTCGAAAGTCTCTACATATCTTCGAGTAAGCATTCACACGAGGAGGAGGAGAAGGAGGAGGAGGAACAGCTGCAACTGGGGGAGGAGGAACAACTGCTGGGCCTGCGTCATTAGCCCTAGCCTCCAGGTAACTTCTAAACCAACCAGGTACCGGTACGCCCTCAGGAAGATTAAGATCCCCGGACATACTGAATCGAAAAGAAAAGGTTCAAAACAAAGGATAGAAAGATAATGCATATAGCTTTGGGGATTATGCCTTTAAAATAAAACAACACTTTTCTTGAAAATGCTTCTTTAAACTTCTTTTTGAAAAATAGTTTTCAAAACTTTTATCTGATCTGGTAAACCATCGCTCTGATACTAAGTGAAACAACCCACCTCAGTTAAGGTCACTCACAAAGGGAATGCATTAACTTTAGTGAAGCATTTTAGGTAAAAGACACAGATAATTTACAAGACAGACGTATAAACAGCGGAAAACTGAAATTATTTATTAAATAGCATGGTTCAGTCAAAACATTACAAGCATTGTCTAAAAACCCAACTTCTAAATTATTACAACAAAACATCTATCTTGATTTAAATCTCCAAGTACATAAAGAAGCATAAAACAGAAGTAAAGCAGCATAAATCCCCAATAAAAGTGTAACCACATCCATAGCCCAAGAAAAGAGAATCCAAGCAATACATCTACTCTCTTCAAGCTTGAAAAGGTCTGCACTAAGCTGAAGTATTCCCTCCCTACGGACCTGGGGGGGTAGGTGGATGGAAGAAAAGAAGGCGAAAGAAAATGGGTCAGACATAAGTCTGGTAAGTCCAGTGATTATTCAGCATGTAAACAGGTAAAAGGATCATGACATGAATAAACCGAACATAGGACAATACCATAGAAATAAGATAACACAAGATAAGATAAACTGAATATGCTATCGCACTCAATTCTATTTCTCTGCACCTAATACGAAGGTTTCAACTACCATCATGTGTTCATAACAAAGTGATCCCTTTCCCGATCGGCTTCTACTCGCATGCATTTGTTACTTGTGTCAATTGGCCCCCGCTAGATTGTAGATACCTGTGCTGGTCCCACCATAGGGTGTATCAATTCCTATGGTGGCAACCCGACACAAATTCTAGAGTGTATACTACTGATGCCTAGTGCTTTCTTTTCCCGCTCCGGAGCACGTAGATGCCCGTACTCCGTTGAGACCTACACTGATGCACCACCCGCCGCTATTTTAATCGCTTATAATCAGCTCAGTAATCGTGCCCCACCCTGCCTAGTTCAGGGTAACGTGATTCATCTATGTGGGTTACTGCTGAAATGGGTCCCGTTACTAGGGTTTCCAAATAACCAGGTTATAATGGTTAAGTGTTCTTAAATTAACCTAACCCCACCCGCCTGTTAAATTAACATGTTGTATTGGTTAAGTGTTGCCTTAATTAACTTAACCCTACCATTCTTAGCTTGTCTGTTTCTAAGCTTTAGTTCATGCATTAAAGCACCAACCTCTCACATTAGATCTATATTTTTGCGGTCGTTGGATGTGTCGGGTGGTTCCGGGCAGTCTTACACCACAACTCAATCTAACCTCGGGTTTTTGGGCTTAATGCGCTAACCTCTCGCATTAGATCTGTATTGTTACGGTTGCTGGATGTGCCGGGCGGTTCCGGGCAGTCTTACACCGTAACTCAATCTAACCTTGGGTTAGGCATATTCATCTTTTAATTAATTTATATATTTACAATTTATGTTCATATGTAAATTATCCACAAGTGTTGTCAATTCAAGTCATGCCCCATTTACCCTTTAAATTATGTCCATAATTCTAGGTATACAAATTCTACCATTTTATGCTACTAATCATTTACATGATTATGAGCCAATCTATGCCAATAGCATGTAGTTTAACATTTTTCCCCAACGTCTCCCCCGTTATTCATTTGTGTAATTCACATAGAATGCTAGGGTCGCAAATTAGCCTAACTTATGAACAAAAGGGAAAAGAAAGGGACATGTAACATTCCAACAGGCATAAATAATATAGATCAACATTCGTAGTATAAATTTGGGATAGAACGACATAAAATTAATTAAGCACATAAACGAGATCTTACATTTAAATTAGGTCCTATTAACATGCGAACTAGCATAGATCTAATTATATAAGCATGAACTTATATAGATCTTAAACATGGGTACTAGCTTGGATCTAAACATGTAAGAATGTATGAACATAACTTATCATGTAATTTACATACATAAAAGAACCACAAATTTAATACAACATGATAGGTTCAATGGTATCAGTCCCAATAGTCTCATAGGCAAGATAGGTTTTACTATGTCAATCACAACAGCCCAAGAGGCATGATAGGTTTTACTATGTCAGTCACAATAGTCCAAGAGGCATGATAGGTTTTACTATGTCAGTCACAACAGTCCAATAGGCGTAAGCAATCCAGAATTTTGACAAAAGGATAGGCACTAATAGAATTAGGCATAGTTCTAGATCCAGTTATTACAGTCATGATTTCTTATTAGGTGTTCACATCTAAATAATAATTGTACTTACATAAAAAGGATGGATCTTGATTTCTGGGATCTGATTTCTAAATTTGAAAAGCTATCCTTTGATGTAGAGTTTGATTCTCTAGTTCTTCTAATTAATTCCTAGTTTGAATTTGATTCTCTAGTTTCGGGTAGATGAATGGAGGCTAGGCCAGTTTGTAGACGAACAACATGACGGCTTCATAGAATGAGTTCTAGGGTTGAGATTTGGGGTGATTATATAGAAGTCTAGGTTTAATTCTAGCCTTTAGATTAGTCTAGGAGAAATCAGAGCCATCAAACCAAAGAGATGTGTCATCCAGCCAATCGTAGCATGACACGTATGCCCTAATACCTCAGAAATCAGTCATTGGCCAATCAGAGAAGGCCACATCAGCACAGAGTTGTAAAAATTTGTCACAAGAGCTGGATCTAAAAGGGGTCGACTCCATATAGGGGGGTCGACACCTATGTCGACTCCCCTATAGGGGGTTGACACCTATGTCGACTCCCCCTGGGGGGTCGACAACCCTAAGCGGGAAATTTCCCGCTCAGGCCGCTCTTGCCAGATTTTGAAATTTGAACTTTTTCCTGATTTAATTTATTATTATATTTAATTACTGTTTAAACTTGAAAACTTCTGAACTCCATAACTTCTTCATACGGAGTCCGATTCACGCAAACTCGGACTATATCTCAAGCAGAATTCCGAGACGAACGCAATGGCGTAACCATTTCACCCAATTCGTCTTTTTAAAAATTAAGTGTTCTTAGATTCGTTAATTTTAACATTCACAGAAAATACGGGGTGTTACAAGCGTCCCCCAGGCTTGCATCCCCACTACTAGGATTTCAACAGGTTATGCCTACCAATTTAACAAGACAGCATAACCCCAACAAGATAAGTTTGTCGGGTTCCTATGTATAACCCATCCCCACATATTTAACAAGATTAACTTAATCCTACTACTAATTCAAGCAAGTTTACTTAACCCCCACTTAAGTTGACAGGTTCATGTAACCCTTATAGATTCAAAAAGGTTAAGTATTACAAATTTATCACCATTCATTCATTTATGTTTATTAATGCGCTAGACCTCCCACATTTAGTCTACCACTTATGGATGCTAGATATGTCGTTTGGGTCCGAGCAGACTTCCTCCACAAGTCGCACTTATCCTCATGTCTTAGCACCGTTACGTGTACATTTATGCACTTAGCACCTCACATTAGATTTACCACTTGTGGACGCTGGATTTGCCGGGCGGTTCCGGGCAGGCTTTTACCACAAGTGTAACATGACCTCGTGTCTAAGCGCGGTTACAATTTCTAATTATTGTAAATCTAGGCATGTTCATTATTAACCAATTTTCATGTTTATTATGCCCCAAATCCCCATTTGATTCACGATACTAGTTACGCCCCAGATTAATGGTTTAGATCAAGATATAGATTATGCCTCCAAATCCCAAGTTTTGTTTCAAGGCACAAATTATGCCCAACATTCCCAGTTGTGATTTTACAATGTGAATTATGCCCCAATTTATCATTCCCCGACGTTTCCAATTTCATACGTTCGCATATTTCAGCGATAGGCCTAGACTCGAAGGTAGCCTGACTATAAAAATAAAAGGGTAAGAGGGAGAGAAGAGAACAAGAATAGGCATGGTAAATAAAACTGGCATATGATGATAGAATTGGCTATACTAACAAAATAGGCATACTCTGACATGTTTAGGCAAACTAACAGAATAAGGATATCATGAATAGGCATATGAGATCTAAGCAGTAATTAGGTATACAAGTAATGACAGATCTGTTGTAACTCAAATTACTAACAGGCATAGGCTTAGATCCAAACTTGTAAACATATCAAGATTACATTTTAGGTGTTTATATCTGAAAGCAACATAAACTCATTGTGATTGGATCTAAAGAATAGAGGATTGATTGTAGATGTTTTAGCACATATCTCTGGATACATATAACTTGTTGTTGAAGAAGAATATGCTATTTTACTCTGAGTTGGGGTAGCACCTCGTTGTCGCCATTGATGTAGATGAATAAAATAATGGGATTAAGGTCCTTTATATAGTTATCATCTAATGAACCAGGACACACAGCATGTCCAGATTCATCTGGGGGGATGACCCAGGGGTCGACACCCCTGTTGTGGGGTTGACCAATGGGTCGACACCATAGGGCACGAGGTCGACCCCCAACGGGGAGAACTCCTGCGCCTTCCCGCCTTTGGTTTTCAAAATAGTTTGAATTCTGGATAATGTTTGTTTACATATATTTCTCTTATACGTATACAAACTTCTAACCTTAATAACTTTCTCATACGATGTTCTTTTTACATAAATTTGGTGCCTATCCTAACCAGAATTCCGAGATGAATGCAATGACGTAGTCTGTTATACTTAATTCCCAATATTTAATTAAGTATTCCTTAGTTTATCATTTTAATGTCTTTTAAAATTATGGGGTGTTACTTTCTCCCCTACTTAAAGGATTTCGTCCCCGAAATCTCTAAGTTAAGAAGAATGTATACCCTAACATCCATCATCCATATACTCATCCACTAATCACATACATATATTGTCCTTAAAAGATTTCTAGTGCTTATATGAACGTATGCAAAGGGGTTGTGCGTGTGTATGTCCCTATACTAATGCGAAAGATCAGGCGGTCTACTGATACAGTTGACCTCCTTAATGCAATGTATGTAAGTGCCATGAATCCAACATGTATGCAAATAATCCTATTATAACATGTAAGTTCTATATGTGTGCACAATCATTCATCCAAATGCAATCATTCATATGATGATACACCCATTTTCATCCATAAAAGAAGAAAAATATGCACATGCATCCATATGCAGTATGAGACTGATTGAGCCAATCTAGTGCCTAACGTATGTGTATATGCATCCATAAGCATCCACTAGCAAGCACTTGCATCCACTCGCATCCATCAAACATAACATGTCTCAAACACATGTTTACATCCATGGCATTCCTACCTAAAGGTCGAAGATTCGATCGATAGTATATACTTAAAAGATAGAAACAAGCACGAATAAAACTTTGGAAAGGAAGTTAAGGACATACCCTTGAAAAGAAAAGGGTATGAAGCACGAATCTTGTCTTCAGTCTCCCAAGTTGCTTGCTCTTGGTCATCTCCCCATTCAACTTTCATCAACTTGACCTCTCGGTTGCGTAGCTTCTTAACTCTGATCCAAGAATACGAGTAGGAACTCGTCTAACTATTGCCTTCCGTTCCACCTCTGCTTCCTCAAGCATACTCGGCTCAACTACTTCTGCAGTGTCATGTAAGCACTTCTATAAATGAGAAACATGGAAAACATCGTGAACGCTGGACAGTCTCTCTGGTAGCTTTACTCTATTTCTGTTATGGGAAATGGCCCTATAAATCTTGGTGCCAATTTCCCTACAAATCTGAAACGAACCACATTCCTCAAAGGCGATACCTAGATGAAAACCATGTCTCCTACCTCAAACTCAATGTCAGTCCTTCTCCTATCTATGTAGGACTTCTGCCAATACTTAGCTGTCTTCATACGCCTGCGAATAAGATCAATCTTCTTCGTAGTTTCCCTAACCATCTCAGGTCCAAGTAGAAGTCTTTTTGTAGAATCTCACCAACAAGTTGGTGATCTACAGGGTCGTCCGTACAATGGTTCGAAGGGTGCCATACCAGTACTAGCCTGGTAAATGTAGTTGTAGGCGAACTCTACTAAAGGAAGATACCTTTCCTAGGTCCCTCCAAAGTCTAGGATACACAGTCTTAAAAGATCCTCAAGTACTCTATTCACCCTCTCCGTCTGTCCATCAGTCTGAGGGTTATAAGCAGTGCTCAAACACAACTATGTACCTAATGCTTATTGCAAGCTCCTCAAAAAATCACTGGTTAATATGGGGTCATGATCACTCACAATACTGGAAGGTACTCCATGTAGACGGACTATCTCACAAAGAAAAACCGCTGCCAACCATGTTGTCGTCCTCTTATCCTTAACATGAATGAAATGAGCGCTCTTAGTAGGCTGGTCAACTATAACCCAAATAATGGTGTTGCATTTCCTTGATCTAGCCAAACCATCAACGAAATCCATGGAGACGCTCTCCCACTTCCACTATGGGACTTCCAAAGGATGAAGTAAACCACCGGGATTCCTTTGCTCAGTTTTGACTTGCTGGCAAATCAAACACAGAGGAACAAAATCTGTTACATCTTTCTTCATCCCAGTCCAAAAGAAAACCCTCTTCATATCCTTATACATCTTATTACCACTGGGATGAATAGTCATCCTAGAATGATGGGCTTCCTCAAGGGCTGTCTTCAACAAACTCCCAACTCGGGGAACACAAAGCCTTCCATCTCATCGCAACCACCCTCTAACGTCTGTGGAATATCTACTAAGGTGACTAGAAGTCTCCCTTCTACTGAGCCTATCCAAGATATCTGCTAGTTATGTGTCCTCTTGCTATTAAGTTCCTATCTGATCCAACAGAGTTGGTCACACCTATAATGATGCCAATAAACCAGGTGTAAACTCGGTGGAGGGTCTAAAATCAAAAGTCGATATAAACTCCAAGCTTTTCCTCTCCACAAACAAAAGACTCAAAGTCACCCTCTGCCTACTTAATATGACTGCTACCACATTACCCTTGCCAGGGGTATAAGCGATCTCAAAAGTTATAGGACGCTAGGAACTCCATCCACATTTGTTGCCTTAAATTAAGATCCTTCAGCGAGAACAAGTACTTGAGAGATTTATGATTGGTGTATAACTCAGACTTCTCTCTTAGTAGACAATGGCGCCAGGTCTTAAGCGCGAATATTATGGCAGCTAACTCTAAGTCATGGGTAGGGTAGTTCTTCTCATGAACTCTTAGCTATCTACCTCCATAACATACTAGCCTTCCCTCTTTCATCAGAACCGCATCAAGCCCTGTACCACATGCATCAGTGTATATTGTGAACACTTTGTTCCCGTCAGGAAAGTTCAAGACTGAGGCTATTGTTAGAGCCCCCTTCACTCGCTAGAAAGCATCCTCATGGTCTATATTCCAATAACATGTTAGATTCTTCTTCGTCGGTCTTATGAGTGGGGCTGATATCTTTGCGAGGTCCTTAATGAACTTCCTACAATAGCCCGCTAAACCAAGAAAATTCCTCACCTCCGTTCCATTCTTTGGGATCTACCAATCTTGAACTGCAACTATCTTCGTGGGATCTACTGCTATCCCATCTTTAGAGACCACATGCCCTAGAAATCTCACTTCTTTTCTCCAAAAATGACATTTGGAGAATTTCGTGTTAAGCTGGGGCATATAGAGTGTTTTCTAAACCTCCCTCAAATGCAGGGCATGCTCTTCCTCGTTCTTCGAGAAAATCAAGATGTCATCAACAAAGACCACAATGAACTTATTTAGAAACCATCGAAACACCTTACTCATCAGATCAACAAAATAGGCTGGTGCATTCGTCAACCCAAAAGGCATGACGAGCCACTCGAAGAAACCATCTGGAGTTCTAAAAGAGGTTTTGTCTATACTGTCCTCGGCCACCCACAACTGATGAAACCCCGTGTCCAAGTCTAACTGAGAGAAAATAGATGCACCAACAAGCTGGTCAAACGGATCATCTATCCTCAGAAGTGGGTGCCTATTCTTCTTAGTGAGTTTATTCAACACTCTATAATCCACACATAAGCGAAGCGAACCATCCACCTTAGTGACGAATACAACTGGAGCACCCCATTCAGATATGCTTCGCCTAATAAACCTTTTCTCATGTAGCTCCCCTACTTGCTTGCTGAGCTCCCTCCTTTCCCTTGGAGCCATGTGGTGCATAGGCAATGCAACAGGCTTCGCAGTATCCACTAAGTACATACGGAAATCAATCTCGCGCCTCGGAGGTAAGCCTCGAACCTCCTCAAAAACATCAGTATACTCACAGATTACTGGTATAATCATAAATCATCGATAGATGCATCATGCGAATCTAGGAAACTAAGCATGATAAGCCCTTCAGGGTCACAAGAAATCTCGAGGGTCCTCCCACGACAAGTCAAAAGTCTAACGACCCTTCTCTCAGAATCCAAAATGGCACCATACATGGCTAGCCAATCCATCCCTAGAATCAAACCATAGCCCATGAAACCAAGCACATATGCATCGCACTCAATCTCGACACCCAATATAGATATTCTCAAACCCCGACTGTAACGACCTGACATTTTGACCGCCTCAAGTCGATAGTTAAACCAACTCGAAACAACCAAAACGACAGATTGTTATTGCTTATGAAGTTTGAATACAAATCATCATAGAATCACAACCGCAGAACACAGAGTAACTCACAGCAGAAGTAAAAATATATACAATATTACAATTCTTTTAAATTTACATGATATCAGAGTACCAAAATAAATATAGATGCAGCGGAATATAGAATCATACTAGTATTCAGTAAATCAGCAGAGATGGGCATAACCGAATATGGTAGATGAACGGCTGGATCTCCAACGAATCACAAGCTCTAACAGATATATCTACAAGATGAAATACTAGGTCTGACCCGGGCATTTTGCAAAGAATGAAACAAACAAAATACACGAGTCAGGACTAACAGTCTCATATAAGTGAATTAAATCAAATGCAGTGTTAACTGAAATGTACAATAACTTAAAGTATGTTTGGGATTCCCATCCCCTAAGGATCCGCCAAACTAATACATATATATAATAGTACGCTATTACTGTAATGTCTATTCAGTAAAGTAAATATACTGAAAATAGCATAAGCGGGATTACATTTTTACCCTTACACCGTTTATGATACCGTAGTCTATACAGTACCGTAAACCCACCGTAAACCGATGGCATCAGAGGGCACTCCATAGGTACGATACAAATCAAAATCGTAGAGGCTCGATAAGGATAATATGACAAGGCACTCGAGGCAATACCCAGGATAGGATTCTACCATTTGCACTCCCGGACCGGTGGTAACGCATAGCAGCCACTACCGCCCACCTCGGAACACACTCCCATAATCAAAGGGTGCACCCAAATCAATCACAATAGTCATAGAGATGGTATTCGAAAAAGTGTGTCCGATCAGAGGTGCTACCTCAATTAGTCACGGTATAGCTCCTGTTTTAGTCATTTTAATTATGACCCGAAGGTCAAGGCTAATCCATCAGCGTTCTCTTTCTTCAAATCCAGTAATCGCCTCCATACCATCCTGCTTCATTCTGGGATCTCCACCACGTACACAGTTGTTAAAGTGGTGTCGGCATTGGCAGGAGTATGACATCTACCGTCTCTGGTCTCTTTAACAACTGATCGTTTACATTTTTCACACCGTGGTCATTAGATTTGAAATCATATTCTGAGTATCACCAAATCAATTTATCTCAAGTATTCCCAAAACCGATTTATCAAATAATTCATTATTGATTTGGTTGAGATTTCAAATCCGACATTACAAATATTCCTTGTCAATTATTTGAGTTTAGCTTTCAATTTTCAGAAAATCCCAATTTCTTGAAATCTTCACTTTAATCACTTATCAAACCATTTAAGTTTGGATTTCACCTTTTCTCAAAATATCATTATCCTGAAACCTTCATTTTTTTATCCTTTTGGATACATTAGCTCGAATTGGTCATGGATCGTTAAATTTATAAAATAATTAGAATATTAAATTTGAAATTAGTGTAAGATATTAAATTTGAAAATACTTATGTAAATAGTTATAAAGTAGTGTAAAACTTAAATTGCCAAAACATTTAAATTATAAAAATATGCTTTAGAAAAGTAAATTATCCAAGATAGTTGTAAAATAGTTATAAAACAATTATAAAGTATATGTGTTTATAGTGGTTTAAGTTTATTTGTTAAAGAAATATAGCTTGTAAAACCAAGAAATTTGGAAATGCTTTTCTTAATATAGTTTAATTCTAATAGCATGATCCAATCCGATCCAAATCCGTATTCCAAACATTCAACCCATTTCCTTATTTATGGTTGGAGTTCAAATTCATCTCAAAATGGAAAACTTCCAATTCATAAATTTCAAGTTAGATTTAACTTCGACTCCGAGTTTAGTAAATATACTGAATTCCAAAACTTTGACAGTTAATTATCAAGTTATTACTTGAATCACCATTTATAAATTCCAATTCGCTATCTTTTTCTCAAACCTCATGTCGAACTTTTTTTTTTTTTGGAGTAAGCATATTCTTTCCATTCACTGGAATTTAAATCAAGAAATTCAATTTATCATTCATTTCATTTCCTTAAAATAAAGTTCATCAAGCTCAAATTAAATCTTAATATATCAAAATAAGATTCTGTTGAACTTTTAAAGCAAATCTATTTCTAAGAAATCAACACTTAATTATTCATTATACAAATCGATACAAAAAAAATCATTTCCATAAAGCCTTGTTTACCTCAAACCATAACTATATAAATTTCCCTTTACAAAACACTTCAAACCCCCTTTGCTTTTATTAAAAATTGAATCTTACTTAACTTCCCAACTTTAGTTAGTTCAAGGAAATCCTTTCAAACCATTCTTTACTCACCATTAGATTTGCATTCGAGTCTTTCCAATTAAATTCATAAAATTTGCCAAATCAAATCTTATATCAATGGAAAGTGATAAACCTTCAAACCAAATTTTAGATTTCCATGTTATTCAACTTATTATATATATCACAAAATATCCGTAGAATTTATTTAAAACAAACTTAACTTTAAGTGTTATCCCGTATAATCACTTTTAAACTTTTTCCATACAAATTGGAAAAATACAAGTTAAATTTGAACAAATTTTCTTTAAATATTTCTTTATGAGATATGAACATTTCATTAAAATTCCTCTCTACACAATCGATATAATATTTAAAACATTTCTATTTTTATTGACCACGGCGTCCGTATAAAATTTTATATCCTATGGTCAAGTGATACGGATATTTATCATTTCAATCCGTTCTCTAAAAATATTCGAATCCCGGGTATGTATCATTTCAACCCGCATCCCAAACCAATTCGAATATACAAGGGAGTTTGGCATGTATCATTTCAACCCATGAATGTTTCCAAATCAAAAGGGAACTTGCACGGTGAGAAAAATAAACATAGCATATCATGCATACATCCATATTGTGTCATATGAGATAATAGTGTGTGTCGCATGTGCACAACCACGAAGCAAATAATTTCTAGAATAACCTAACATTTCATTCAACATCTCAAATATTTAATTCACTTAATAATTAGTTAGTCGATGAGTGAGAAAACTCACCTTTGGAGGTTGTTCGAACGTCGAAGTTGATAAGACTGACGCAGATACTTGAACTCGACAATTTTTGATCAAACGCGTACAGAGATGACCAAACCCAAGTTTACTACTGCGAGTTCAAAATAGAGACACAATTTCATATGTTAGAACTCAGACATAATTACTTACCCACTCCTTTTCAATTTAGAATCTTATATCGATTTCCATTTTTAAATAAAAAAAATTAAAATAAAATCCTTACGTTTAGGACCTAATATGGTAAAATTATTTAATAATAGAAATTACTGTTTAATCATTCTAAAGTAGGTTAGCTAACTAGAACCACTATTATCGAGATCTTAAGCATAGCGATTATATTAACACAAATAGATAATAAACCTTGATTTAAGTCAATAAAATATTTACCCTCTACTGCCTTTATCAATTTGCTACAATTATTTCACCAGCAACATCCATACTCCATGCTCTCTTCAAATTCAAGCTTTATCGGAATGACATGCTTCAACTCCATACTTCAAAATTTAACAGAAGCTTCAAAACAGCAAGATCCAGATTTCAGCAAACTAGACTACATAGGACCGACCAGAGTTTGAAACAACCACCGATTTCATGTTATTCGCAGAGGAGGTCCTTAGGAAAGGAACGAGTGGAGCTCGTTGGTGGTTTGAAGCATGGGTTCGGAGTTTGGTGGCGACTGCGATGGTCATTAGTGGTGGAGCGATAGGCAACGCACCGAAGTTTGAAGGTTGATTAAGAGATGAGCTTGTCTCGTGAGGTGTTTACAGTGGTGATGGGAAGCCTAGGACGGCGCCTCGCTGATGGGCTCCGACTTCAAGGGAGGAACGATGGTAGGATGTGTGACGGATGTGGCTTCGGTTTCCGTGGGGAAAGATCGACGCGATGGAGTAGGATTTGAATTTCGTAGCCATTGAAGATGTTGTTGGACGGAGGAAGGGAGAATTGGAAGATCCATTTTCTTATTTTTGATTTGGGAAGAAACTGATTTCAAATGGAAAAAATGAAGAGGAGTGTTAAACAGAAAGGGTAAAGAGGTGTGCGTTGACTGATTATAAAATGACCGGAAAGATAAAAGTAGTGGAAACATCACAGAAGAACGTGGACGCGTGTAATCCCTTCTCTGCTCTATCTAAACGTGTCCTAAAGAATTTTCACAAGTGTAAAATTCCCAATATATTTCAACTTGTTATTATAGTTCTTCCATTCCAGAATGAAATAATTATGCACGCGTTAGTATGCAACAATTCAGAAACGGGTGGAGATGCTATTGACAATGCAGTCTGCGTTGTGCGCCTTTGACACAAAAATTAAAAGATTCAGGGCATCAAACGTTCGAATTTCACGAAACAAAAAAAATATTGTTCTTCTTAGAATTCCATCTAGTATATTTTTTTAATTCGACTTCACTTGGATTCTACCAATGTTCATTTTGTGATGGCTTATAAAATGTTCACTAAATTAGCGTGAATAGAAATGAATTTGCGTATTATATTCTAAAGTTTACTTCTCTGTCATATCTTGTTGGATGTATTTCAAATAAATATCTTTTTTTTTTTAGATTTCGCTATTGTTTAAATAAACGACTATAAATTTGTCATTTACATTATGTTTTCAAAACAACATACATGTTTCAATACATAGGTTAGAAGTACATATCATGTTTACACGTGAACTCATATTTCATGTTTCACATTCAATTAAAAACTATAAATATCCACTTGCAACGTTAAATCTTATAGAAATTTATATTTAAATACATCAAAATATCTGGTCCGTTACACCGACAAATCATAGACAGATGAGTCGTACCTTCAATGGGGTTTGAGGCAACAATGGGATCAGGTTTATAATTATTTACATGAAAATTATTAATTTGAAATTGTTGAGAACAAAAGTTTTCGTTTGCAACACAATTGAAATTATTCTCATTGCCAAAATCATTTGAAAAGTGATTCACATTTTCATTTTGGAGTCCAAAATTGAATTGGCAGGGGTTATAATCAAAATCATTTGAATTTGGAATTTAATTTTGATTATTTTGAATTTTTTTTTTGAATTGTTGCACATGTTCATGTTCCATTCATATGTTCTTTGAAGTTGTTATGTGCTTATTTCAAGTATTTCATGTAAAGATTCAAGATTTGAGGGTTGTTTGTCATTTTGAATTTTTTATGGAAATTTCTGAAAAGTTGGTGGTGTAAAAATCCAAATTATTTGTACAATAGTTGTTATTAAAATATCCGTATGAATTTGGTGAAAAATAATATTTATTTTCACAACTATCGTAAAATTCCGATGAGTAAGGAAATTGAGACATTTTCAAGAAAATTGTTTTTTGAACGGTTGTTTTTTATTTTTTATTTTTTTATAGAAAAGGAAATAAATATTCACAAATTTTTTTTTTTTTTGGATTTTTGACTTTGAGTTTATATATATATGCATGAACCTAATGCAACTATATGAATGCAACCTACTTATTTACAAATTTTCTAGAATTATGTAATGACGGTTAGATTAATTTCAACAAAAGATTTTTCGGCCAGTTAACGGACTGGAGTTATCGGTGCACAACTCTGTCGTAGTCTACTGTGACGAAAAGGAATTTCGCTCAATCCGAATCAGTTGCTAAACCGATCTAGACCGTTCGAAATGCCTGATTGTTTTGAGAACACGACAAAATAGAACGCAGGCGGAAGAACATTTCATTGTATATTACAACAATTCATCAGAATACAAGAATATACAGAGTATAAACAAATAATATACATTCGATAAATATCAGAGATTACAATACATTACATAGCAGCGGAAAATAATACAATACACAACTGAAAGAGATATACGGATACAAAGCTTTCCGGATATCGTTCCAGCTGTAAACCAGGATCCTGTGAATATAAATCTGCAAAACCAAAACTACTAGCTGCCCGTGCCAAAATAAGGGCACCCAGAGTTTAGGTTAAAACAATAAACTCCAGGTCAGTCATGGGACTGGTGTGAGAACTAAAACAGTTATTAATCTTTATTTTAAAATTAGGTAAATCAAGGGACCACGCCGCTAACGCGTAACGGGTTTCCTCCCAAGAACACCAGTGCATAAAACAACAACGCAATGCTAAATAAAGAAAAATGAAGCTATTATAAGACCTAGTTCCCATCACACAATGCAACGCAAGCCGGAGGATAAGGATTTTACCTTATAATAGCCAAGAACGCTTGATACGTTTAAAACAAATCATTTGATACTATTATAAGTGCATAGTGCATAAAACAACTTCAAACATAAGTATCAATCATAGGCGGCATAAGCGCCCCATCCCACTGTAACGACCGGGATTTTGATCGATTTATTTTAAATATTTAGTATGGTTTTTAAATATTGAATTAGTAATATAAAAGAATTTTTATATTGAATTATCAATTTATAATCGATATACGATTTATTTCGAATACATATAATTATCGAAATACGAGAACTGAAATAATTCAATTCGAAGATAAAACTGAATCGAAATGGTTCAGATAATCAATATATATTCTATTTGAATATAAAGACGATAATAGTAATTTATTATTGAGGAATTTATTTGTTTTTGAATTTAAATTATATTAATTTATTTTGGTTATTTACGTTCAAATTAAATATCAAAATATATTCAGTTAGTTCAGAATAATGCTACGCTGTTGAAATAACAGTGGTTACGTTAAAATAGCGGTTCGTGGTTTAAATAAATGGACCCCGAGATATTTATAATGGATATGATCGAAATCAAATCGAAAAATCAAATCGAATCTGTTTAAAAGAAATAAAAATCTCTTTAAATCTAATCGAATTAAATATGCGGTGTACTTAACCAACATCCCTTTAATACCATGTACCTCCTGTCCCCTTCTTCTATAAATCGCGACATCCCTTTGTAATTCTTCACAAATGAAAATAAAGACCGAAGCTTCAGAAATCAACAAATAAAAATGGCCGATGCTTCCTCTTATTTCCTACTCAAACAATTCGATTTCCACCTTATATATATAACCACTGTCGAATTCGATTCCCAAATCGAACAGCAGATACAATCAAAATTGCATGGCTTCTGAGCTCAACAATCACAAAATTGATTCAATTAATAGAGAAAGAGGCACGCGTGCAAGTCACTCATGTTTCAGTTTGGTGCCATCGAATGTCGCGCAAAAACCAGTAGCTCGGGTTCAAACATTTCAATCTAGGGTTTTTAATTTGTGAGTGAAGCTGCGATTGGAAGAGGCGCAGGGGTTCGTTTAGGGGGATTTGCGACGTAGTGATAGGTGCGACGCTCGTTAAGGGAGATCGAAGTTCGATTCCGACGAGGTGAAGTTGGGCGATTCTGGGCTTCGCGATGGAAGTGGATGGATTGATGTCGTAGGGCAACGAAGGGAGCAGCGGGATGAGGAGGTGCTATCGCGATGGGTTTATTCGCAGTGAAGCTTCATGGGTGCGATGCAGAACTGGAGTTTGTGGGTTTCGGTAGTTGGCCAATGGGAGAAGTAGTCGGACCTGATGAGGAGTCATGTTTCTATTTCGTGGATTATTTACAAATAGCAACGGAGGACCGAGCTCTGATTGGAGGTTTCAGAAATGGAGATGGTGGAGTTGCCGCGAGGAAATGAGGGGAAGAAGAGGGTTATTAGGCTTAAGGTATAAATTCTGAATTTAAAAGGTTAATGGCAATTTAAATTTCCTTAAGAATTTATTTAAATAGTTAGTTTATTTTTAATAATAAAAATAAAGTCTAGGGTTAGTTTTATTTTAAATTAAAGCTTATAAAATTCATCTTTTTATATGAGGTTACATTGAAAACAATCAAGGAGTTAAAAACTGATTTGAATTGGGAAAGGAGGGCTGATACTTCTTGGGCAATAAGGTGTGAATTCATTCGGGAAGATTGTAGCCGATGATTTGGAAACAAACAGGATATTCGACAACCGCAATTTCGGTGAGTAAATCTCACTCACCTGTTAAAATAGAATTATTTTTGTTTGTTAAAAATAATTGTTTGTTGCTTGTTGAATGCTTTAAATATATATTAGTTATTTAGGATATATATTGGGTTGATGATTGGTTGGATTCCCGCAGTCTCATTAGCGGATTCCCGCGGTTTCATTAGCGGATGATTACCCTATACGCCCCACGCTATGATAGTGGATGACCTTCATACCGCGATATCCTGCCTCGAAGCGGGATGGGTATTACTATGTTGACTAACGTCTGTGGATGCAGGAAAACAGGTTGGAGGAATCCAACTGGATTCCTCAAAAATATATTATCTGTTTGGTTGTTTGCTTGATTTCGTATATATTCATATATGACGTGTTAAAAATCAAATGACTGAAAATTGGATGATTTGATTGTTTTAAATATCACTGGGCTAAGTGTTAATTTATTTAAATTATCCGGAAGGGATATTTGAGATAAAAAAAGTGGAATTCTATTTTTCTAAAATAGAATTTGATTTTTTTTTTATAGATTTGAAATATTTACTTGTTTTAAAGGAATAAGAACAAGTGGTTCGTTTATAAACGAAGTTTATAAATGACGTGAAAAGAATTAGCATTGGATAATTCAGAAAATAAAAATACAAGGATGAATTTGGAAAAAGGAAGTCTATTTTTTCCTAAAGTAGGAAATATTTATTTCAAAGGGAAATTTAAATCGAGACTCGTTTAAGAAGATATAAACGAGTAAAATAAGTATGGTTTGTAACTAGAAAGTGGTAAAATTATCACTTGGATAATTTGGATGTTTAAATTCAAATGTGAATTTAAAAATATAAACGGGGAAAAACGTTTAAAGAAATAAACGATGGGATTTATTCTGATGACAGAATATAAATTGAACTAAATAAATCCGTAAGGATTTATGATTTTGAATTCGATTAATTCGAATTTATTTAAATAGAGTTTGAATTTAAATTCAACAAGGAATTTAAATCGGATTTGAATATAGAAATTTGTATAAAAGGAATTGAAATGGAGTTTTGAATATATATAATTCAAATAGATTTCAAATAGAATTTTGAATATAGGTTTCAAATATAATTGAAATAGAATTTAAATATAGGTTTCAAAATAGAAGTAAAAATAGAATTTCAAATAAAAGAAAATGTAATTTGAAATATTTAGAATTTCAATAAAAGAAAATGTAATTTTGAAATATTTGGAATTTCAAATAAGAGAAAATGGAATTTGAAACATTTAGAATTTCAAATAAAGTTAAAGGGAGTTTGAATATTTGAAATTTCAAATAGAATTAAAATGGAGTTGGAATATTTGAGAATTCAAATAGACTTTAAATATAGGAATTTCAAATAGGTTTGAAAATGGAGTTTAAATCCAGAATTGGAATTCAAGAGATATAAATTTAGAATTTGAATCCAAAGAGATATAAATATAGAATTTGAATTCAAGAGAAATTTAAATATGGTGTTTGAATTTAAAGTGAAATTTGATATGGGATTTGAAATTCAGATAGAATGAAAATAGATTTGAATATAGAAATTTAAATGGAGATTGAAAATGGGATTTGAATAAGGGAAACTCATATATAGAATTTCAAAGTAGAACTTGAAATGAAATTTTGAAAATAGAATTTCAGATAGAACTCGAAATAAAATTAACTATGGGGTTTGAATATGGAATTCAAATGGAATTTAAAACTAGGAAATTTGAATATATAATCCAAGTGGAATTTAAACTATGGATTTGAATATATGAAATATATATCAGAAATGGAGTTGAATTCGATTTTACGAAGTTAAAGGTTCATATATTTAAACATAATTAAAATACGCTACAGCGCTGCAGTTCGAAAATTGGCTAGTCGAACTTCAATTGAGTATATCGAAGTCAAATTAAGTTGGAATTCTTTGAAACAAGAAACGCCAGGACCGATTTGATAATAGTTTTCTAATGGAAGAGAAAAACCTGGATTTCATCGTATAGATTTTGAGTTATATCAAAATCAAATTTTCAGAAAAGCAGCACCAAAATCATTTTAAAACCATAACGGTTTATTTAATGTTATAAAAGGATTTTAAGCAAATAAAATCTGAATTTCTATTTAGAAATTTCAGAGTTGAGTTGTAAAATATATGCGAATTCAGGTTGTGTAAATGAATATGATTTTTGAAACAGAAATCAGATTTTTGATTTCTGAATAGAATTAACTAAATTGAATAGAAATTAGTTAATGAGATTTCGAATGGATATTGGGTTTTGAATAAGTAAATTCGATTTGAAAATTTATATTCGAAATCAAAAAGGAAACTAGAATTGAAATTGAAATTCAGTTTGGTTATGAGCAAGTTAAATATTTTGATTGAACATGTTATGTTCAAACAAAGAAGTGAAATAGGCAGAATAGCTAATCAAAGGATAATTGAGCGAAACTGAATTCAAACGAATGGATTGAGTTGAATTGAATTGGAAACAGGTGAGCATGTGTTAGACAGGTATTGGATGAAGTATATGAAGATTTTTATTTATGTGCCCGACAAAAAGGTACATGTTTAAATTCATATATGAGGTTTTATGCGCCGTATCGGCAAGCCGCTTGGCTTTTTCTTTTTCTTTTGGATTGGTAAGGGCCATGGGAGGCTATTTGAAATATCCCAAAGCTCCCGGGGCAGGGGAGGTTATGGCGAATTTTTCCGGAAATTTAAGGAGTTAGAATATTCTTAAGATAATTTGATAGTTATAAATCAATGTATCGATATATGTAGAATTCGATAAGGAAGTGAAATCAAAATAGAGTATTGGAAACAGAAAGGGAAATCTAAATTTGAAATAGAAAGCGAACCATATACATGTTTTCTAAAAATGAATAATTGGGTTTTATAGTGTGTTTATTCGAGGTTAGTGGTTTTGCTGTTTGAAGTTGAGAATGTTTTCAGTTAAGGTCTGAGAGGTAATTTTACCCCAACTTGATTGATTTCATTTTTAATTGATAAATAGCAAGATCCAACCTCGAAGAGAAGTGTTTGAAAAGAGTTAGTTGAATAAAATATTTTGGGTTGTTGTAACGATGTTTTACACAACATTCGTTTATCCCAAGTGGTGGAACTTTGGAAATATAAAAGTAAATATTTCCTGAGTATAATTGAAGTAGTAGAAAAAGTGATAAGTGATTGAAATTGTTTTCAATTGCAAATAGAATATATTTTCTAAATACAGAAAATAGAAGAAGTTGATATTTGGAAACGTTTTCCAAATGGCATAAGAAACCAAGCTGATTATTGAAAATATTTGGCTAACAAATATTGATAGGGAAATGGAGAAGATATTTAATTAATGAAATATTAATTAAAGAGCCCAGTGATTTGATTGATATGTTGTATGAACACCTATTTTTATTCGATAGTTAAATCACAGACTATCGAAGTTTTTGCCAATATCGTTTGTCAATATGGAGAGACCGTTTGGATCATTATCCGTGAACCACTCTGTATTGGCAGTAGCGTTGCGAATCAGATTATATCAAGATAATCGAAGGTGGAGTGAAGTACGAGGACTTTTTCTATTAATAGGAATTGTGCCTTCGGATTCATTCAATCCCAGAACGAACGTATATGGACGAATGTCTGACAAAGTATTTCCAATGATCTAATGGGTTGATCTGTATAAATATATATGGTTGCAACGGATTTATTCCCTTATCATAACATCCAGAATATTTGTGCAAATCAATTAGTGATTAACGGATCTGACAATGTGACATTCAAAGTGATTGTGCTATCAATGAATGGCAAGTGATCGTAGCCTCAAGCCTCAACAACCGGGAAATGACAAAAAATCGGGCAGACAGCATGGCTGTGTGGGTCGCTCCCATTAGGATGTATAATCACCTATCTAGAGGTTCATTTAATTTCTTATTCTATTCGATGCTGTCCCAGTCGGGAGACGGTTGCTGATCCCAACTGTTGGTGGTATACATTCGATACACTCAAGCGAAATGAGTGGTCGGTCATGTGTGGGCCGAGTTACAAGATGTTCTTGTTGAACCCAATGTATTCCTCTCTAGAGATACACTAGCGGAAGGTGGTTCCATACCTTGTCATGTTGGAAATCCAATCTCCAATAAGCGCCATGCGGTTTTTGATTTTATACTATGTATGTGGAGCGTGAGATGCAAGCATTCTGCTATTTGGTTATTTACTTGATGTAGACATTATTATAATATCACTAGATTTGATATCAAAGTGTTTTGGGTTATAGTAAGGTAAAAACCGTCCATGTTTATGTGTGGACTGGTCTTACTATTATTCTTTCTTTCGAAAGGATTTTTAAAGTTAAACAAATGGTTGGCGTTTACTCACACCAGTCCCATGACTGACCCAGAGTTTATTTTATTTGTTTTCCCTAAACTCTTGGGTGCCCAAATTTGTACGGGCAGTCAAGTAGTCGGGATTTCACAGATTCATTTGGAGGAGCTGAAAGAAGAAGGCTTCACCAGTTAGTTATAGACTATCATATATTCTGCTGTGAACCATGTTTATAACTGGAAACAGGTGTTTATGACTGTTCCAGGAATAACTGTTGTGCTCTGATGATGGTATGTATATAAAGTTACTGATTTGTATTTCAAAAGTTATGTTATATAATATATTTTATTCGTTCCGCTGTGAGACTTGTCTTCTTTGTTTTCTTCTATTCTAATATTTCTTTCTTTCTATTTCTCATCCTCTAACTTCTTTCTAATAATGATTCGTATTTCTGTGCAATTTGGGTTGGGCGTGTGGTGTTATTAGTCAATTCAGATAGCACGGATTTGCGGGCTGTTACAGTTGGTATCAGAGCTTAGGTTGAGCGAATACCTAGGCTTTTGTGGAAATGTGCTCATTAGAGATGGGGTCAGTAGTACCCTAGAATGAGTTGAGTGTATGTACGAGAGAGCGTATTTGTTAATTAATATAAAATTTGTTTTATATTATGTTGGCTTGTCTGTTGAGCGGTTTATGAATTCTGATCGAATCGTGGGACGCCATGAAGTCGATAGGAATTTCTGAACACTTGAACAAAGAAATTCAACATAATAATGTTTTAAGGTGGGTAGATGAAATAATTTTACCCAAATTTCTATTATAATATAAAAGGAATAATTTTCTGAAATTATTATATTATATGGATGTGTTGATTATTAGGATTATAATCAAATGAGATTATAAAATTTGAATGGTTATTTATAACCAAAATAGAATTTTTATAGGAATTAAATATACAAATGAGATGAATTAGAATTAAATTCAAACCAGAATTTGGAATTTAAATCCTGGGAAGTAAATAAAATAAAATATTTTTCAAAGTATATTAAAATAATATAGCTTTGTTTTGGAAGGATTTGAAAGAAAATCATTTTAGATGGATTTTGAAATAATAAAGCACTAAACTCACTTTAGTGGCTGGAAAATAATTCTGATGATGATTGCAACATCATCAGTGTTCATTTTCGAGTTTCTAAGTGATGGATTGCTACCTTAGAAAGTTTTGTTGGAAATTTGTTTGAAAGAAAACAAGTTGTTTTGGGAAGAATTCAAGTGTTTTGAATTTAAGATGGAAATAGATATATGTATATATATTTAAGTGATTTCAGAAGGATTTGAAATAGAAACCTGGGGATTTGAATTCTGGAATTAAAAATTAATTTAAAGCAAGTTAAATGAATCAAAGGGGATAAATTGATTTAGAATCGATTTAAATGCATATGAATGAAAACCAAAAGTTTTGGTGGAATTAAATTTGTTGAAATTAGAAGAGTTCAGTTTCAGCATAAGCGAGTTTTTGAAAAGTTATTGGGATTGTAGCATTTTTCTTACCTTAGTAATTTCGGGGACGAAATTCTTTTAAGGGGGGGGAGAATGTAACGACCCGGATTTTGATCGATTTATTTTAAATATTTAGTATGGTTTTTAAATATTGAATTAGTAATATAAAAGAATTTTTATATTGAATTATCAATTTATAATCGATATACGATTTATTTCGAATACATATAATTATCGAAATACGAGAACTGAAATAATTCAATTCGAAGATAAAACTGAATCGAAATGGTTCAGATAATCAATATATATTCTATTTGAATATAAAGACGATAATAGTAATTTATTGTTGAGGAATTTATTTGTTTTTGAATTTAAATTATATTAATTTATTTTGGTTATTTACGTTCAAATTAAATATCAAAATATATTCAGTTAGTTCAGAATAGTGCTACGCTGTTGAAATAACAGTGGTTACGTTAAAATAGCGGTTCGTGGTTTAAATAAATGGACCCCGAGATATTTATAATGGATAAGATCGAAATCGAATCGAAAAATCAAATCGAATCTGTTTAAAAGAAATAAAAATCTCTTTAAATCTAATCGAATTAAATATGCGGTGTACTTAACCAACATCCCTTTAATACCATGTACCTCCTGTCCCCTTCTTCTTCTATAAATCGCGACATCCCTTTGTAATCCTTCACAAATGAAAATAAAGACCGAAGCTTCAGAAATCAACAAATAAAAATGGCCGATGCTTCCTCTGATTTCCTACTCAAACAATTCGATTTCCACCTCATATATAACCACTGTCGAATTCGATTCCCAAATCGAACAGCAGATACAATCAAAATCGCATGGCTTCTGAGCTCAACAATCACGAAATCGATTCGATGAATAGAGAAAGAGGCGCGCGTGTAGGTCCCTCATGTTTCAGTTTGGTGCCATCGAATGTCGCGCAAAAACCAGTAGCTCGGGTTCAAACATTTCAATCTAGGGTTTTTAATTTGTGAGTGAAGCTGCGATTGGAAGAGGCGCAGGGGTTCGTTTAGGGGGATTTGCGACGTAGTGATAGGTGCGACGCTGGTAAAGGGAGATCGAAGTTCGATTCCGACGAGGTGAAGTTGGGCGATTCTGGGCTTCGCGATGGCATTGGATGGATTGATGTCGTAGGGCAACGAAGGGAGCAGCGGGATGAGGAGGTTCTATCACGATGGGTTTATTCGCAGTGAAGCTTCATGGATGCGATGCTGAACTGGAGTTCGATCTGAAGACAACGAGATGAATTTGTGGGTTTCGGTAGTTGGCCAATGGGAGAAGTAGTCGGACCTGATGAGGAGTCATGTTTCTATTTCGTGGATTATTTACAAATAGCAACGGAAGACCGAGCTC
The DNA here is from genome assembly GCA_030737875.1 of Allium sativum. Classification (NCBI taxonomy): domain Eukaryota; kingdom Viridiplantae; phylum Streptophyta; class Magnoliopsida; order Asparagales; family Amaryllidaceae; genus Allium; species Allium sativum. The sequence goes on along the minus strand of CM060913.1, from coordinate 467,027,165 downwards.
TGATTGGAGGTTTCAGAAATGGAGATGGTGGAGTTGCCGCGAGCAAATGAGGGGAAGAAGAGGGTTATTAGGCTTAAGGTATAAATTCTGAATTTAAAAGGTTAATGGCAATTTAAATTTCCTTAAGAATTTATTTAAATAGTTAGTTTATTTTTAATAATAAAAATAAAGTCTAGGGTTAGTTTTATTTTAGATTAAAGCTTATAAAATTCATCCTTTTATATGAGTTACATTAAAAACAATCAAGGAGTTAAAAACTGATTTGAATTGGGAAAGGAGGGCTGATACTTCTTGGGCAATAAGGTGTGAATTCATTCGGGAAGATTGTAGCCGATGATTTGGAAACAAACAGGATATTCGACAACCGCAATTTCAGTGAGTAAATCTCACTCACCTGTTAAAATAGAATTATTTTTATTTGTTAAAAATAATTGTTTGTTGCTTGTTGAATGCTTTATGATTGCTTTAAATATATATTAGTTATTTAGGATATATATATATATATTGGGTTGATGATTGGTTGGATTCCCGCAGTCTCATTAGCGGATACCCGCGGTTTCATTAGCAGATGATTACCCTATACGCCCCACGCTATGATAGTGGATGACCTTCATACCACGATATCCTGCCTCGAAGCAGGATGGGTATTACTATGTTGACTAATGTCTGTGGATGCAGGAAAACAAGTTGGAGGAATCCAACTGGATTCCTCAAAAATATATTATCTGTTTGGTTGTTTGATTGATTTCGTATATATTCATATATGACGTGTTAAAAATCAAATGATTGAAAATTGGATGATTTGATTGTTTTAAATATCACTGGGCTAAGTGTTAATTTATTTAAATTATCCGGAAGGGATATTTGAGATAAAAAAAGTAGAATTCTATTTTTCTAAAATAGAATTTGATTTTTTTTATAGATTTGAAATATTTACTTGTTTTAAAGGAATAAGAACAAGTGGTTCGTTTATAAACGAAGTTTATAAATGACGTGAAAAGAATTAGCATTGGATAATTCAGAAAATAAAAATACAAGGATGAATTTGGAAAAAGGAAGTCTATTTTTCCCAAAGTAGGAAATATTTATTTCAAAGGGAAATTTAAATCGAGACTCGTTTAAGAAGATATAAACGAGTAAAATAAGTATGGTTTGTAACTAGAAAGTGGTAAAATTATCACTTGGATAATTTGGATGTTTAAATTCAAATGTGAATTTAAAAATATAAACGGGGAAAAACGTTTAAAGAAATAAACGATGGGATTTATTCTGATGACAGAATATAAATTGAACTAAATAAATCCGTAAGGATTTATGATTTTGAATTCGATTAATTCGAATTTATTTAAATAGAGTTTGAATTTAAATTCAACAAGGAATTTAAATCGGATTTGAATATAGAAATTTGTATAAAAGGAATTGAAATGGAGTTTTGAATATATATAATTCAAATAGATTTCAAATAGAATTTTGAATATAGGTTTCAAATATAATTGAAATAGAATTTAAGTATAGGTTTCAAAATAGAAGTAAAAATAGAATTTCAAATAAAAGAAAATGTAATTTGAAATATTTAGAATTTCAATAAAAGAAAATGTAATTTTGAAATATTTGGAATTTCAAATAAGAGAAAATGGAATTTGAAACATTTAGAATTTCAAATAAATTTAAAGGGAGTTTGAATATTTGAAATTTCAAATAGAATTAAAACGGAGTGGGAATATTTGAGAATTCAAATAGACTTTAAATATAGGAATTTCAAATAGGTTTGAAAATGGAGTTTAAATCCAGAATTGGAATTCAAGAGATATAAATTTAGAATTTGAATCCAAAGAGATATAAATATAGAATTTGAATTCAAGAGAAATTTAAATATGGTGTTTGAATTTAAAGTGAAATTTGATATGGGATTTGAAATTCAGATAGAATGAAAATAGATTTGAATATAGAAATTTAAATGGAGATTGAAAATGGGATTTGAATAAGGGAAATTCATATATAGAATTTCAAAGTAGAACTTGAAATGAAATTTTGAAAATAGAATTTCAGATAGAACTCGAAATAAAATTAACTATGGGGTTTGAATATGGAATTCAAATGGAATTTAAAACTAGGAAATTTGAATATATAATCCAAATGGAATTTAAACTATGGATTTGAATATATGAAATATATATCAGAAATGGAGTTGAATTCGTTTTTACGAAGTTAAAGGTTCATATATTTAAACATAATTAAAATAAACTCGCCGCAGCGCTGCAGTTCGAAAATTGGCGAGTCGAACTTCAATTGAGTATATCGAAGTCAAATTAAGTTGGAATTCTTTGAAACAAGAAACGCCAGGACCGATTTGATAATAGTTTTCTAATGGAAGAGAAAAACCTGGATTTTGTCATATAGATTTTGAGTTATATCAAAATCAAATTTTCAGAAAAGCAGCGCCAAAATCGTTTTAAAACCATAACGGTTTATTTAATGTTATAAAAGGATTTTAAGCAAATAAAATCCGAATTTCTATTTAGAAATTTCAGAGTTGAGTTGTAAAATATATGCGAATTCAGGTTGTGTAAATGAATATGATTTTTGAAACAGAAATCAGATTTTTGATTTTTGAATAGAATTAACTAAATTGAGTAGAAATTAGTTAATGAGATTTCGAATGGATATTGGGTTTTGAATAAGTAAATTCGATTTGAAAATTTATATTCGAAATCAAAAAGGAAACTAGAATTGAAATTGAAATTCAATTTGGTTATGAGCAAGTTAAATATTTTGATTGAACATGTTATGTTCAAACAAAGAAGTGAAATAGGCAGAATAGCTAATCAAAGGATAATTGAGCGAAACTGAATTCAAACGAATGGATTGAGTTGAATTGAATTGGAAACAGGTGAGCATGTGTTAGACAGGTATTGGATGAAGTATATGAAGATTTTTATTTATGTGCCCGACAAAAAGGTACATGTTTAAATTCATATATGAGGTTTTATGCGCCGTATCGGCAAGCCGCTTGGCTTTTTCTTTTTCTTTTGGATTGGTAAGGGCCATGGGAGGCTATTTGAAATATCCCGAAGCTCCCGGTGCAGGGGAGGTTATGGCGAATTTTTCCGGAATTTAAGGAGTTAGAATATTCTTAAGATAATTTGATAGTTATAAATCAATGTATCGATATATGTAGAATTCGATAAGGAAGTGAAATCAAAATAGAGTATTGGAAACAGAAAGGAAAATCTAAATTTGAAATAGAAAGCGAACCATATACATGTTTTCTAAAAATGAATAATTGGGTGTTATAGTGTTTTTATTCGAGGTTAGTGGTTTTGCCGTTTGAAGTTGAGAATGTTTTCAGTTAAGGTCTGAGAGGTAATTTTACCCCAACTTGATTGATTTCATTTTTAATTGATAAATAGCAAGATCCAACCTCGAAGAGAAGTGTTTGAAAAGAGTTAGTTGAATAAAATATTTTGGGTTGTCGTAACGATGTTTTACACAACATTCGTTTATCCCAAGTGGTGGAACTTTGGAAATATAAAAGTAAATATTTCCTGAGTATAATTAAAGTAGTAGAAAAAGTGATAAGTGATTGAAATTCTTTTCAATTGCAAATAGAATATATTTTCTAAATACAGAAAATAAAAAAAGTTGATATTTGGAAACGTTTTCCAAATGGCATAAGAAACCAAGCTGATTGTTGAAAATATTTGGCTAACAAATATTGATAGGGAAATGGAGAAGATATTTAATTAATGAAATATTAATTAAAGAGCCCAGTGATTTGATTGATATGTTGTATGAACACTTGTTTTTATTCGATAGTTAAATCACAGACTATCGAAGTTTTTGCCAATATCGTTTGTCAATATGGAGAGACCGGTTGGATCATTATCCGTGAACCACTCTGTACTGGCAGTAGCGTTGCGAATCAGATTATATCAAGATAATCGAAGATGGAGTGAAGTACAAGGGCTTTTTCTATTAATAGGAATTATGCCTTCGGTTTCGTTCAATCCCAGAACGAACGTATATGGACGAATGTCTGACAAAGTATTTCCAATGATCTAATGGGTTGGTCTGTATAAATATATATGGTTGCAACGGATTTATTCCCTTAGCATAACGTCCAGAATATTTGTGCAAATCAATTAGTGATTAACGGATCTGACAATGTGACATTCATAGTGATTGTGCTATCAATGAATGGCAAGTGATCGTAGCCTCAAGCCTCAACAACCGGGAAATGACAAAAAATCGGGCAGGCAGCATGGCTATGTGGGTCGCTCCCATTAGGATGTATAATCACCTATCTAGAGGTTCATTTAATTTATTATTCTATTCGATGTTGTCCCAGTCGGGAGACGGTTGCTGATCCCAACCGTTGGTGGTATACATTCGATACACTCAAGCGAAATGAGTGGTCGGTCATGTGTGGGCCGGGTTACAAGATGTTCTTGTTGAACCCAGTGTATTCCTCTCTAAAGATACACTAGCGGAAGGTGGTTCCATACATTTTCATGTTGGAAATCCAATCTCCAATAAGCGTCATTCGATTTTTGATTTTATACTATGTATGTGGAGCGTGAGATGCAAGCGTTCTGCTTTTTGGTTATTTACTTGATGTAGACATTATTATAATATCACTGGATTTGATATCAAAGTGTTTTGGGTTATAGTAAGGTAAAAACCGTCCATGTTTATGTGTGGACTGGTCTTACTATTATTCTTTCTTTCGAAAGGATTTTTAAAGTTAAACAAATGGTTGGAGTTTACTCACACCAGTCCCATGACTGACCCAGAGTTTATTTTATTTGTTTTCCCTAAACTCTTGGGTGCCCAAATTTGTACGGGCAGTCAAGTAGTCGGGATTTCACAAATTCATTTGGAGGAGCTGGAAGTAGGAGGCTTCACCAGTTAGCTATAGACTATCATATATTTTGCTGTGAACCATGTTTATAACTGGAAACAGGTGTTTATGACTGTTCCAGGAATAACTGTTGTGCTCTGATGATGGTATGTATATAAAGTTACTGATTTGTATTTCAAAAGTTATGTTATATAATATATTTTATTCGTGTCGCTGTAAGACTTGTCTTCTTTGTTTTCTTCTATTCTAATATTTCTTTCTTTCTATTTCTCATCCTCTAACTTCTTTCTAATAATGATTCGTATTTATGTGCAATTTGGGTTGGGCGTGTGGTGTTATTAGTCAATTCAGATAGCACAGATTTGCGGGCTGTTACACCCACTATGTCGCCATATATAGGATTACAACTAAAATCGAACCGTCATGTATTGAAAATTGGATTTCCGTCATGAACCAAGGCAAAAGATAGTCCTTACCGAATTCGAGCCTGCCTAGCCTAAGTCTCAGGATCAGAACACATCGACCCTTGGAGCGACAGGGCCGGCCACCGATGTGGATTAAAATGCCTGAACACTGCGTTTCGCCGCCCTTTGTGGCGTAAGCGAGCCAACGAATGACTCCATCGGACCCGGATCGTCCGATCTAACCGAGGCGCCTCGCAACAGCAACAACCACATAAGTCAAACTCGTCAGGGCGTGTAAAACCACTGACGCCACTTCTAGCTAGGAGGAAACGCAGGCCCTCCCTGAGGTCCTTTCTCCCGTTTCTGGTTCATACCGGGGTGTGAGGCTCGCGAATTCACGTTATACACAAAGCTACGCCAGACACGTGGTGCTTTGATCATCACCACAAGACTTTGCTTTTCAACAGAAGCCCTGATCACTGCATCTTAGCATGCCACACAGACAATTCACACCGTGCAACTGATGGCTATCAATCACACAGAATAAATTCCAATGTCAGACACACTGTCCATTTGCAAGTCCGTTCTGGGTCTGAACGAAACCGGAGGCACTATATACCTCGCAAACTCATCGATCACCACGTACGTCTGGACGATCAGCACTCATCATCCATATTTCGGGATGCCTCCCAATCAGGACCTCGGTTACCATCCAAACGAGGTGAAGATCTCCGGTCTTCGACCACCGTCTTCATCTTCAATTTCTTATCATCGATTCAGTTATTCAGAATGGGATAAACCCGGTCTTTCTGAGCAACTCGCGTATATAATAAACAAGTGTTACACAAACACAACATACGCCTCATTCCAATTCATTAGTCACTAACCGTAAATTAACAAGAGAATAATTCCCCAAATATTAACCCCGAAGGCCGAAACCAACATCAGATCAATATCCAGAAAACCATTCTGCTTAGCTAACCGACAGTTAGTTTCTAAATTTCACATTCATAGGGAAAGGTTCCCATTAATTTTATCAAAGATAAATTCCTTGAATTTATTCTTTAATCTTCTTTTGAATATCAATTCAAACTAGTCGGGAGTAAAGAACCTTACCGAAGTAATCATTTGTTTTAATTTCCCAATCCCCACCTATTCATCCCATGAAGTAAAACGGGTCTTACTTCATATCTAACACCACGGTGTTATCGGTAAATTCAATTACCATTTCACGTTCAAATCTAATTAAAGATTTAACTACCGCCTGGAGTAAAACTGGTGATACTCCATTCTCGATCTTTTCAATCTAATTAAAGATTCATTAAAACTCCACTTAGTTTTAATCTTTGACAGGGTTAAAGAATCAGTGTCTTTTAAAACACGGTTCACGATAAACCCCAAAATCACATCACAATTCAATCAGTCCCTAACCGTAAATTAACCAGTGAGCAATTCCCTAAATATTAACCCCGAAGGCCGAAACCAACATCAGATCAATACCCAAGAAACCGTTCAACTTAACTAATCTCCAGTTAGTTTCTGATTTTCTTGACTTTGTTGGGTCTAAGAGCAGTATTATTGAAGATACCGTTCACGACGACCCAAAATCACAATACTATTAATTATCGGGTTAAAGAACGAGTGTTATTTAAAACACCGTTCACTATAAACCCAAGAATCAATTCGAATTCAATTCTATTCGATTTCAATTCAAATTCATTTCTATTCAGTTTCAGTTCGAATTTCAATTCTTTTCAAAATGTCATATTTTGAAATCACTTTCGATATTCATTAAAAAATGAATAAAATCGATATAAATATCGTTCACGTCAAAATGGCGTCAATCTAATCAACACAGCTTCATATATTTCTATTTACAAATATTCTATTTCAAATATTTCTTTTTTAAATATTTCTATTTCAAAACTGGAATGAGGCCCAATCAATTACCATATAATGTTAATTATATGGATTTTCTACAACATAGTTATACAATAACAACGATGAATAATCAACCATCATCCAAAGTGCATTCTACACTGTATAAGCATCAAATATAAATATTTAACGCTCATAACAGTCTGTCAATCAATCGATCTACATACAACTAATTATTGGGATTAGTGTATGTCATCTATCATCCCAATACCCGTGTGGGTTTTCAAACAATCAAACACAGATTTTATTTGTGCAGTTGGGCGATGTGTAAAATTTATCGTCCCAATCAATATCATCCAAATGTGTGTATATAAACAAATCGTCCAATTTGTTTATTTTTATTTCATTTCATATACACGTTAAAAATTCTATTTTTAACTATAAAATATTTTTAACTATATAAATAATTTATTTCATTTCACATCACAACACACAATCAACTACACATCAAAATCATACAAACAAGCATACAAGCCGTCCATGGTCTGTGGACGACGGGTGTTGGGTGCTACTAAACACCGTCTGCATCCTAGTATATATTTTAACTAGAAAAACAAAATTAAAAGGTGAGAAGTTCTCACAGAGGGTTCCACTCCGCCGTGCTTTGCTTTTGAACTGCTGGACTGTCTGGATTGGTTTGACTTCCAATGCAGTTCTTTTCACGCTGTTCCAATAAAAATTATATTTTTATTACTTCCTTTCAATAAATAAAAATCATATTTTTATTTCTACTTCATATATAAAGATCGAATTTTTATTACATCACTATAAACATCTCATTTTTATTTCAACATATATATAATAAAAATCAGATTTTTATTTCGCTACATATATAAAGATAATATTTTTATTATTTCCACTATATAAAAATCTTATCTTTAATATTTCTATAGTATAAAAATTACATCTTTCATATCTCTATAGTATAAAAATTACATCTTTAACCTTTTATTAATATAAAAATTATATTTTTATTATCGTCACTACATAAAAATCATAGTTTTCAACAATGAAAAATCATAGCTTTCTAACGCCCTTCCTATAATAAAAATCTCATTTTTAATTACCTAAATAAAATAAAATAAAATGAAAGTGAAATTAAACTCTCACCAGCCGTAATGGGGTTAGAGATGGCAGTACCGGAGTCGGGTTGCGCTGCATCGAGTTGAAGACGAACAGTGGTGCTTCGGAGAGGTGAAAAGCAGCTCCAGGCGCTGCATTTTGGGTCCGACGATGGAACATGTGGCGGATGGCACACCTGGAAGGTCGGGGGTTGCGATTAGGGTTGGCGGCAGGCGCGGTGGTGGCTCTGGGCGGATTTGGGCGTGTGGGGGGTGTTGCGATTGGAGATGAGGGTTCGGGCGAGGGCTTCTATTCGGAGGAGGAGAGGAGAGGGAGGAGAGCAGGAAGAGGAGGTGGTGGAGGGAGCTGGGGAGGCGCGCTCCGTCATGGAAAAGGGGGGGGAAGCGGTCATCGCTGGCGACCGGGGAGGAGCTTTTTTTCTTCTCTCTTTTTTTTGGGTTTCGAATAACTGAAGGGGGAGGAGGGAGATAAGAGGGAGTGGGGGTTGACCATTATTTATTTAATAATTTATATTATTTTATTGTTTCAAAAAGTAACTTTTACATTCGAACTCGAAATCGAACACACCGCCTGTCGTTCATAGCCAATTACCTCATTCCAAACACAATGGGATATGCATCGTAAGCTGATTCGATCGTTTCGATCAGTTTTCGTCAAAATCAAAATATAACTCTATATATTGAATTTGAACGCACATTTCAATTTACTGGGGTCACATACTAACTAGAAAAATTCCCAAAAAATATTTTCTAGCTTTGTATTGACGATACAGTCCTAACAAAACTAGTTTCGTCAAATTCCGAGACCGTTGGAAAAATGGACATTTTCCAGTCGATTAAAATCAACTAAAACTGGTCTAACGCGTTTTCCTTTGCCACGCTCACATATTGATTCGAAAAATTATGAAATTTGAAACCTAGCAATAATTTGACATCGCGGATCCAACAAAAGTGGTTTCGTCGAAATCCGAGGTCGTTTGCAAAATTTCCATTTTTAAGGGCCTGAGTTTCATCGCGACTATTCAAAATTTTCAACTGGACGTAACTTTTGATTCCCGCTATGAAATTTTGATTTCTCGGATTCGTTGGAAAGATATTCTCTATTAGATTCAAATATTTTTGGTTTCACTAAAATCCGGTTTGTTTTGCACCCGGTACATTCAATTGAAGTTTGAAATCGAATTATCGAACTACCACGCCATTTTCAATTCCTTTTATAAATATAAATAAATATTTATATTCTATCATCGATTCAAACGAATATATACGTTCGAATTATATTCAAAATAAATTTCTCGTCGATATTATTTAAAATAATTCATTTTAAATAATCAAAATTCGCTAAAATTGCCAAAATAAAAATTTTAAATTGGCCCAGATTTCCGGGTTATTACAATCTCCCCCACTTAAAACTTTTCGTCTTCGAAAAGGAACGAAGCCAAAAGTTGTTTAATTAATCAACTCAACTTTCTCTATTTTCATTACGGCTTAAGTTCTTCAACTTTTCAGTTTCTAAAAACTTTTCAAATTTTTCAAAAATTTGGCTAACACCCTAAATTTTCGAAAAATTTCGCCATAACCTCCCCTGCACCGGGAGCAACGGGAAAATCCCGAAATTGCCATACAAGCCTTCTGATCTCAAAAAGAAAAAGAAAAATCCAAGCGGCTAGCCAATAGGCTCATAAAATCATCATCACCCAAACAAAACAGTAAATTATGGTAAACATGTACCTATTTGTCGAGCAAACAATTTTATTCTTCTGCTCTAGCCTCCTTGCTATGACTTGTTCAATGTAAGTACATGTATATGCAAGCAAATGCGATAAATTTCAATACAATTCACTTTTTGATACCATTTGGCTAAAATTTCAACATTTAATTTAATCAAACAATAATCAAACAACACAACCAGCAATCCATTAGTTGATTAGCTTTTCAAATTCATAACTTTGATATGTAGTCAAAAAATCGGATTTTTGATGCCAAATCACAACAATAGGCCCTATCTAGTTTCGGTTCTCACACCAGTCAAATGGAAATATATAGAAATCTCACTTTTGAAACTCGAAAATAAATACTGGCGATGGTGCCCCGTCACCAGAATTATCCCCGGGCACTAGAGTGCGATTCTATAACTATCCAATACATTAAAACTTCGAATACACGTTTGCAAGACATATATGCAAAATCTTTATATATTGGATTGTCCAAATCAATATATAATAAATAATCAAATACGAATATGTGATTTAAATTTTCAAAACAAAACTTGTTTTCATTTTAAAAATATACTCTTCACACTCGTTCTGGGATACTACTGATCCCATCTCTAATGAGTCATTCTAATTGGATATTACTAATCCAGTTTCTGATGAATTCTTTCGTATGGTTCTAATGTGTCTTGTTCTCTAAGCTTTGTAAACCAAAGCTCTGATACCAACTGTGACGAAAAGGAATTTCGCTCGATCCGAATCAGTCGCTAAACCGATCTAGACCGTTCGAAACGCCTGATTGTTTTGAGAACACGACAAAATAGAACGCAGACAGAAGAACATTTCATTGTATATTACAACAATTCATCAGAATACAAGAATATACAGAGTATAAACAAATAATATACATTCGATAAATATCAGAGATTACAATACATTACATAGCAGCGGAAAATAATACAATACACAACTGAAAGAGATATACGGATACAAAGCTTTCCGGATATCGTTCCAGCTGTAAACCAGGATCCTGTGAATATAAATCTGCAAAACCAAAACTACTAGCAGCCCGTGCCAATATAAGGGCACCCAGAGTTTAGGTTAAAACAATAAACTCCAGGTCAGTCATGGGACTGGTGTGAGAATTAAAACAGTTATTAATCTTTATTTTAAAATTAGGTAAATCAAGGGACCACGCCGCTAACGCGGAATGGGTTTCCTCCAAAGAACACCAGTGCATAAAATAACAACGCAATGCTAAATAAAGAAAAATGAAGCTATTATAAGACCCAGTTCCCATCGCACAATGCAACGCAAGCCGGAGGATAGGGTTTTTACCTTATAATAGCCAAGAATGCTTTATACGTTTAAAACAAATCATTTGATACTATTATGAGTGCATAGTGTATAAAACAACTTCAAATCATAAGTATCAATCATAGGCGGCATAAGCGCCCCATCCCACTATGTCGCCATATATAGGATTTCAACTAAAATCGAACCGTCACGTATTGGAAATTGGATTTCCGTCATGAACCAAGGCAAAAGATAGTCCTTACCGAATTCGAGACTGCCTAGCCCGAGTCTCAGGATCAGAACGCATCGACCCTTGGAGCGACAGGGCCGGTCCACCGATTTGGACTAAAATGCCTGAACACTGCGTTTCACCGCCCTTTGGGGCGTAAGCGAGCCAACGAATGACTCCGTCGGACCCGGATCGTCCGATCTAACCGAGGCGCCTCGCAACAGCAACAACCACATAAGTCAAACTCGTCAGGGCGTGTAAAACCACTGACGCCACTTCTAGCTAGGAGGAAACGCAGGCCCTCCCTGAGGTCCTTTCTCCCGTTTCTGGTTCATACCGGGGTGTGAGGCTCGCGAATTCACGTTATACACAAAGCTACGCCACACAGGTGGTGCTTTGATCATCACCACAAGACTTTGCTTTTCAACAGAAGCCCTGATCACTGCATCTTAGCATGCCACACAGACAATTCACACCGTGCAACTGATGTTTATCAATCACACAGAATAAATTCCAATGTCAGACACACTGTCCATTTGCAAGTCCGTTCTGGGTCTGAACGAAACCGGAGGCACTATATACCTCGCAAACCCATCGATCACCACGTACGTCTGGACGATCACCACTCATCATCCATATTTCAGGATGCCTCCCAATCAGGACCTCGGTTACCATCCAAACGAGGTGAAGATCTCCGGTCTTCGACCACCGTCTTCATCTTCGATTTCTTATCGTCGACTCAGTTATTCAGAATGGGATAAACCCGGTCTTTCTGAGCAACTCGCGTATATAATAAACAAGTGTTACACAAACACAACATACGCCTCATTCCAATTCATTAGTCACTAACCGTAAATTAACAAGAGAATAATTCCCCAAATATTAACCCCGAAGGCCGAAACCAACATCAGATCAATATCCAGAAAACCATTCTGCTTAGCTAACCGACAGTTAGTTTCTAAATTTCACATTCATAGGGAAAGGTTCCCATTAATTTTATCAAAGATAAATTCCTTGAATTTATTCTTTAATCTTCTTTTGAATATCAATTCAAACTAGTCGGGATTAACGAACCTTACCGAAGTAATCATTTGTTTTAATTTCCCAATCCCAACCTATTCATCCCATGAAGTAAAACGGGTCTTACTTCATATCTAACACCACGGTGTTATCGGTAAATTCAATTACCATTTCACGTTCAAATCTAATTAAAGATTTAACTAACACCTGGAGTAAAACTAGTGACACTCCATTCTCGATCTTTTCAATCTAATTAAAGATTCATTAAAACTCCACTTAGTTTTAATCTTTGACAGGGTTAAAGAATCAGTGTCTTTTAAAACACGGTTCACGATAAACCCCAAAATCACATCACAATTCAATCAGTCCCTAACCGTAAATTAACCAGTGAGCAATTCCCTATATATTAACCCCGAAGGCCGAAACCAACATCAGATCAATACCCAAGAAACCATTCAACTTAACTAATCTCCAGTTAGTTTCTGATTTTCTTAACTTTGTTGGGTCTAAGAACAGTATTATTAAAGATATCGTTCACGACAACCCAAAATCACAATTCTATTAATTATCTGGTTAAAGAACGAGTGTTATTTAAAACACCGTTCACGATAAACCCAAGAATCAATTCGAATTCAATTCTATTCGATTTCAATTCGAATTCATTTCTATTCAGTTTCAGTTCGAATTTCAATTCTTTTCAAATTGTCAGATTTTGAAATCACTTTCGATATTCATTAAAAAATGAATAAAATCGATATAAATATCGTTCACGTCAAAATGGCGTCAATCTAATCAACACGGCTTCATATATTTCTATTTTCAAATATTCTATTTCAAATATTTCTTTTTCAAATATTTCTATTTCAAAACTGGAATGAGGCCCAATCAATTACCATATAATGTTAATTATATGGATTTTCTACAACATAGGTATACAATAACAACGATGAATAATCAACCATCATCCAAAGTGCATTCTACACTGTATAAGCATCGAATATAAATATTTGACGCTCATAACTGTCTGTCAATCAATCGATCGACATACAACTAATTATTGGGATTAGTGTATGTCATCTATCATCCCAATACCCGTGTGGGGTTTCAAACAATCAAACATAGATTTTATTTGTGCAGTTAGGCGATGTGTAAAATTTATCCTTCCAATCAATATCAGTCAAATGTGTGTGTATAAAAAAATCGTCCGATTTGTTTATTTTTATTTCATTTCATATACACGTTAAAAATTCTATTTTTAACTATAAAATATTTTTAACTATGTAAATATTTTATTTCATTTCACATTACAATGCACAATCAACTACACATCAAAATCATACAAACAAGCATACAAGCCGTCCATGGTCTGTGGACGACGGATGTCGGGTGCTACTAAACACCGTCTGCATCCTAGTATATATTTTAACTAGAAAAACAAAATTAAAAGGTGAGAAGTTCTCACAGTGGGTTCCACTCCGTCGTGCTTTGCTTTTGAACTGCTGGACTGTCTGGATTGGTTTGACTTCCAATGTAGTTCTTTTCACGCTGTTCCAATAAAAATTATATTTTTATTACTTTCTTTCAATAAATAAAATTCATATTTTTATTTCTACTTCATATATAAAGATCGAATTTTTATTACATCACTATAAACATCTCATTTTTATTTCAACATATATATAATAAAAATCAGATTTTTATTTCGCTACATATATAAAGATAATATTTTTATTATTTCCACTATATAAAAATCTTATCTTTAATATTTCTATAGTATAAAAATTACATCTTTCATATCTCTATAGTATAAAAATTACATCTTTAACCTTTTATTAATATAAAAATTATATTTTTATTATCGTCACTACATAAAAATCATAGTTTTCAACAATGAAAAATCATAGCTTTCTAACGCCCTTCCTATAATAAAAATCTCATTTTTAATTACCTAAATAAAATAAAATGAAATGAAATTGAAATTAAACTCTCAGCAGCCGTATTGGGGTTAGAGATGGCAGTACCGGAGTCGGGTTGCGCTGCATCGAGTTGAAGACGAACAGTGGTGCTTCGGAGAGGTGAAAAGCAGCTCCAGGCGCTGCATTTTGGGTTCGACGATGGAACATGTGGCGGATGGCACAACTGGAAGGTTAGGGGTTGCGATTAGGGTTGGCGGCAGGCGCGGTGGTGGCTCTGGGCGGGTTTGGGCATGTGGGGGGTGTTGCGATTGGAAATGGGGGTTCGGGCGAGGGCTTCTATTCGGAGGAGGAGAGGAGAGGAAGGAGAGCTGGAAGAGTAGGTGGTGGAGGGAGCTGCGGAGGCGTGCGCCGTCATGGAAAAAGGGGTGAAGCGGTCATCGCTGGCGACCGGGGAGGAGCTTTTTTTTTCTCTTTTTTTTTTTGGGTTTCGAATAACTGAAGGGGGGGGAGGGAGATAAGACAGAGTGGGGGTTGACCATTATTTATTTAATAATTTATATTATTTTATTGTTTCAAAAAGTAACTTTTACATTCGAACTCGAAATCGAACCCACCGCCTGTCATCCATAGCCAATTACCCTCATTCCGAACACAATGGGATATGCATCGTAAGCTGATTCGATCGTTTCGATCAGTTTTCGTCAAAATCAAAATATAACTCTATATATTGAATTTGAACGCACATTTCAATTTACTGGGGTCACATACTAACTAGAAAAATTCCCGAAAAATATTTTCTAGCTTCGTATTGACTATACGGTCCTAACAAAACTAGTTTCGTCAAATTCCGAGACCGTTGGAAAAATGGCCATTTTCCAGTCGATTAAAATCAACTGAAACTGGTCAAACGCGTTTTCCTTTTCCACACTCACATATTGATTCGAAAAATTATGAAATTTGAAACCTAGCTATAATTTGACATCGTGGATCCAACAAAAGTGGTTTCGCCGAAATCCGAGGTCGTTTGCAAAATTTCCATTTTTAAGGGCCTGAATTTCATCGCTACTATTCAGAATTTTCAACTGGACGTAACTTTTGATTCCTGCTATGAAATTTTGATTTCTCGGATTCGTTGGAAAGATATTCTCTATTAGATTCAAATATTTTTAGTTTCACTAAAATCCGGTTTGTTTTGTACCCGGTACATTCAATTGAAGTTTGAAACCGAATTATCGAACTACCGCGCCATTTTCAATTCCTTTTATAAATATAAATAAATATTTATATTCTATCGTCGATTCAAACGAATATATACGTTCGAATTATATTCAAAATAAATTTCTCGTCGGTATTATTTAAAATAATTCATTTTAAATAATCAAAATTCGCTAAAATTGCCAAAATAAAAATTTTAAATTGGCCCAGATTTCCGGGTTATTACATCTAGACACTGAGAAATAATTCATTAGAAATAAACCAGTTTGTTAAAATATAAAGATGTTCCTACAAAATGAAAATAAAAAAAATTAGATGAATGCAAGACAGAAATTAAACGTGAATCACAATGCGAATACGAATGAATTTTTATTTTGTTTTTAAATTTTTGATGTAAATGCAAGTAAAAAACAATGCAAGGAAATAAAAACAAGGTTAGTACAAGATACCTGAGCGTGCACAAATTTATTAGAATTTTTTTTATCAGCGATTTTTTAGCAAGTAAGGAAGAGCAAACTAAGCAAGCTAGTCTTCTTTTTTATGCAACCTGAAAAGCGATGAAAAATATAGATTTTGTTTAATAAGAAAGATATAAGAAAGTAAAAACCCAAACCAAAATTGACAGAAACACAAAGGTTAACTCATGCAATCCCACATAAATTCCCCTAGAAAGCAAGTGATTACACTAAAAGTTAACCATAACTCATCCAAAACTTTGCATTAAAAAATACACTAACGTTACATTAAAAATCAAGTGAACCCACAAGGGACCATGAACGCGCCCAATATCCACTAAAACATTACTAATACCCTTACCTCCTACCGCCTCATTTTCAAACACGATAGATCAAGAAACAAAACTACTCACAACTTCCCCAAGAAAAATAGTCATGATTTCCGGATCCAAAGGAGAATCACGAAGTGTGAAATTGGGGCAGTATTCAGGGAATTGCAACAATAAGAAGCATGAAACCAGAGAGCAGTTACAGGATTTGGGTATTGGGGTTCGATGTCGAGGGTGGTTCTTGATGTTCTGGTGAAGTTTGAGGAAGAAGTGAAGGTGAGTGTTGTTGGGGATGGACTGTTTTGACAGTTGTTGATGGTGATTAAAATTAGAGTTGGATGACTCATGTTTTCTTTTTTTTAATCAATTGAAAGTTGCAGCTTTTTTGGGTTATTGATTTTGGTGGACGTAAATTGGTCATGGCGAAGGAGTTTTGTCGTAGGGACTAAGCCGGATTAGAGAAGATGGTGGTATATGCTAAAGGGTGATGAAGGTTAAACTTGCTTGGGTGTTGGTGAATATGAAGGCGAAGCAATCGTTGTTTATTCAAGCTTTAGTTTGCGATTGGAAGGTTGTTCTATGTCTGTGGGTGATGGCGGTGACTGTGTTGAGTGTAAAGTAGTTGAATAATGAACGATGACAGTGGAGATTTTGAGAGGTGGTGATTGTTGTGCAGGAATTTGGTTTAAGGAGTTTAGAAGTGGGATGTGTTAGCAGGATGGATGCGGTGTTGGAGTTTGACCATGGCAATGCGGTGAATGTTAAGGCAGGTCGGAGTAGACAATTTGTAAAAGGGGATGATGGCTGATGGTTGGAAAACTGGCAGTAATGGCACTATTTTGTTTGATTTCTTTTGGGTTTCATTGGTTGTGGTGCATTAAGACCGAGGAGGATGACCCATGTTCTAGCCGTTTGAAGTTGTGGTGGTTTAGACAGTAAGGGTGTGGCAAGGGGGTTAAAGTGGTATAGCTCAAGCGAATGTATGCGGTAGTGGGTATGTTGCGGAGGTTTGTGGTGGTGGTCGGTAGAATGGAGGTTTTACAGTTTGACAATTTTGTGTTCTTGTGGTGAATGTATGGCAGTATAGTTATGGTGGATCTTGTTGATGTATAAAAAGGCTGGTGAACTGTTTTGGGTTATGAAGATTGAGTTGTTGGCAATGCTGCT
Organism: Allium sativum; assembly: GCA_030737875.1. Classification (NCBI taxonomy): domain Eukaryota; kingdom Viridiplantae; phylum Streptophyta; class Magnoliopsida; order Asparagales; family Amaryllidaceae; genus Allium; species Allium sativum. The sequence goes on along the minus strand of CM060913.1, from coordinate 467,009,541 downwards.
GATATTAGGTCAATGAGTTGAAGTTTATGAGCAGTTCAAGTGTAATGTAATGAGCATAGGTGGGTTTGTGTGAGTGTATGGTGAGGTTGAAAGGGTGTGCACAAAATAGAAGATCCAGAAGCAGAAATCAAAACAGAAGTTAGAAACAAAGAAGTGGAAGATACAAAAATGTAATTTTTTTAATGTAACTCAATGTAAATGAACATGTAACAGTTTGGAGATGGAATAGAATATAAACGCATGCAAAGCTTATATTTATATTGTGAAACAGTTTTTTGGAACAGAAGTGAATGCACAAAAATGGAAATGTGTGACAATGAGACAACTTGAAATAAAAAAATAAAGAATGCAACCAGAAACAGACTTTTTTTTAATATGCAAAGAAACAAGCAAACAAATGCAATGCAGACCAAATCTAAAGTGCAAAAACAGAAATGCATAGGAGAAACAAAGAAATGAAACAGAAACATAGGTGAAAACAAAATGTTGAAGTCGAAGTATGTGAAGGCTTAAGCTGGAAGCATAGAATTGAGATGAGAACAAGATAGACAGTCATAGGAAATGAACAATGCAAAGTTGAGGAAAATGCAATGGAAAATTTTGAAAGCAAAACAAACTGCAAAGTGAATCACTTTTTTATTCTAAATAAGCCTAAATGAAGAACAAAGACACAAACAAGAGCACATCCAAATACACAAGCTAACACAAAAGAACAACATCAACAATGCACAACAAACACACATTTTTTTGTTAAATAAAAGAGAAAAGCTACACTAAATAAAAACAAACACGCAAGCATACAAACAAAAATATACTCTAGTGAACAAAACGATTTTTTTTAAAAATAACAACAAACAAGAAAATTAATCTGAAGAATAAAAATCAAAACTAAATTCATTTCCCGCAACGACGCCAAAATCTTGTTCGACGACGGGATTCTACAGACTAGAAATCTGTCGCGAAGACTACAAAACTGCAAGCGCACGACATACACTTATAGTACGTCAGCAAAAACGAGTTGATCCATGGAGAAAGAAGTAATTCTTATTCTATTCAATCAAATTAAAACAAAGTCGAGTGAAGATTTAACTAACTAATTACAATTAAACTAACCAACAAACTAAAATAGAAAAAAATATGAGAGTTAAATAACAACATAGCAATAAATCCACTCTCTATATTACATGAGTCAACATAAAATGAAACCATGATCTCGCTTGTTTTGGACATTTGTGAATTTGGTTGATATGATTATTATAAGCATAGCTTATTCATGCTATTAATTAGCACAAAATAAACTATCGAACTATAACATACCCACTAAATCACTATAGTAGTTCAAATGAAAAATCACAACAAGATGAAAGTGAATATACTTTAAGCATGGCCAATGAACTATTAATTAGAACTATAGACCATCAAATTTTTATTTCAACCTCCACTTAATAACCATCATCATATGTAGATGAAGATGTAATTAGTGAACATATGACTAAGCATAGCCTATTTAGTGTCAACAATATAGACTATCAAATTCAATAATGAACACATAAAACCAGTAACATCTACATGACATGAAGCACACAAAGAGAGCACGAATAAACAAATTATGTTGCACCTACATAATCAAGAGTGCTTCATTACCCCTAAGTTGAAAAGGATTAATCTCTAATATATGTAATCATGACAACAAAAGTGATTGCAATATATAAACGTAACGGAAAAAGAAAGAACTAATTAACCAAAATAAACTAAACTACTTGCATAAAACTACGCTAATGCATAAAGTAAATAAAAAAGAATTAAATGAACAAAAAATTAAATTGCATTAACTAACATGAAAATTACATAAGAAGGAAATGGCTAAGAAGCCATGGAAGAAAAAGAGTGCTTTTGTTTTCGATCCTACAAACTAACTAAAAGAGAGAGTATAATGACTCGCATTCTATGTATCGGGGGATCATAGAATATTTATTTTACTCTCATTCAAAGTCGTATGATCGTGTAACTTTAGAGAACGACTATCAGGGTCATTTCGCATGTTCACGATTTTTGCCGAATTTTAATTGACCATTTTACCCCTAGTGAATCTTTTTTCGCCTATAAATTTTGATTGGTAATGATTTTTGACCTGAAACCACTTCCATTAGATTCAGATGATGGTTTACCTTTCCGTAGAGTGGTCACGTTTGTCAAATGGACTTATCATTTGGGAGATATGGCTGAAATAAGGTTTGGAAGATGAAAAACAACTTAACAAGACTTAATTAGGTGATTAGTGGTTAGGCCCATAACCCATTTCGGGATTAGGGTTATGGGAGAGCTGAAAGGGTTAGAGAAACTTTTCTTTGTCATTTTTACAGCCGCCGCTTGCCTTTCTTCAACCCAACCAAGGGCCTCCACCTTCTAAATTCATCTTTAATCACTTTCTAATCACATATTAGTCAAATCTACATCAAATTAAGGTGGATTAGCAAAGAAATCAAGATAGAGCTGTTGTAATACATTGGGAACCGTTCCAAATCAGTTAGAGTTTTAGATCTTAAATTTATTTGTGGCTAAGGTGAGTGATTTGCACTTTTATTCACTATGTACGGCTAATTAGGGGTGATTAGTGATAATTAGCGAAATTATGCATTATAAAAATCTGGAAAAATATGTAGAAATTCTAAAATATTATTTTATGTCACTGGTGAAATTTTGGGTTAATTTGGATTAAGTTTGTTAATTCTATAGTTAAAACATGGCTAAAGGGATTAAGGGGAAAATCATGCTTTTGGGTACGTTTGATCTAAAATATTTCATGTGATTGATGTTGTAATGTTTTTGGTTGATTCTACATGTTACTACTATTGTTTGGTATGCCTTATGGCTGCATAGAAAATTTAGAATGGTTGAAAATGCCGTCAAGAGGCGAAAATAGTTTGCTGGAAAGTGGTGCAGGTTTTGGGTCGCATGTAGCGGTTCCTAGTGAGCGACCATGAGGAAGTGAGCGATTCCTAGGGGAGCGACTATGAGGAAGCGAGCGGTACCTAAGGGAATGACCATGAGGAAGTGAGCAGTTCCTAGACTAGCAACTATGAGGAAGTGAGCAGTTCCTAGGGGAGCATGAGGAAGCGTGCGGTACCTAGGGGAGCGACCATGAGGAAGTGAGCGGTTCCTAGGCTAGCGACTATGAGGAAGCGAGCGGTACCTAGGGGAGCGACCATGAAGAAGTGAGTGGTTCCTAGGAGAGCGACTATGAGGAAGTGATCGATTCCTAGGAGAGCGACTACGAGGAAGTGGTCGAATCCTAGGATGGCGAGCCAGAGAAGGAAGGGTGAGCGACCGAGCCAGGGAAGAAAGAGTGAGTGGTCTCTATGGAGTATGAACAAGCAACGACGACCATGGGTTCTTCTGAGGATCGATTCCAGTTCGACCAAAACCCGATATGCAAAGGAAATCCAGATGAGAAGTTAGGGCTTAGGATTCAAATGGGAATCAACGAGTTAACTTCTAAAGTTGGACTTTGTTGCGGGATGTGTGCAAAGGAGTTATCAATATCTATAACTTTGGCTCACCGTTGAGAGAGGAGAGCAAAGTAGTCGTAGCAATAGTTGTACAAAGTTGGACTCTATCATGACCCCAATGGATCTGGTGATCAAAGCGGTAGATATTGTAAGCTTTACGCACTAAGTGAGAGGTGTGAGGATGATTGCTATGTTTGATGTTTGCTATCACCATGACACATACACTTCTATTTTTACACTTTATGTTAGTGTTACCTTAGAGTACTGTACATCTTCTTGTGATAACCCTTTGGTTGCTGGTCCAGGTTCAGGTATGACTATTTATACCTGTTATTGTTTTTGTTTCGTTTTGCTACTTTTGCTCATACCAGACTTTTTTCTGACCTAGAGTTTTATGTCTCTTCTTATTACTCTGGATGCTCCTAAACGAGCAGATTAGAGACAGGTTAGGTGGTTATGCACAAGTAGCTGTCCGGAGAAGAGAAGGAGGCTTCCACGTAATATTTACATATATTCTCCCTGTGTTGTTGATGGTCACTGCTTTGGGCATTAGTAGTGTACCTTTATATTTTGCTTTCGAGATAGTATTTTGAAGTCGTAATAATGGTTTGGATCATAAGCTGTATTTTGAATTCTGATACTCTGATGGATATGATTTAGTTTTTCAGCTTATGCATTGTCTCGCCTGTTTTATATCAAGTTATGTTAGTATTATATTTTACTCCATGCGCTGTGAGATATACTAGAGGTTCCTTTGGTGGTTCATAGTTTCAAAACCCTTTTCCTTTGACGACCATCCTGTGCTAGTTGGGCATTAGCACAGTGCATTTCGGGGAAATGTCGGCTGGTTCGGGGGGCCGTCACACTTGGCATCAGAGCCTAGGTTGCGTAGTTAACCTAGGGAAAGACATCAAGGAGAGATATTATACGTATATGAGAGCGCATATTTGTGATATTTTGGTTTTACAAAATTAGATATATATACATGTATATATTATTAGTATATCTAAGGATGAAGTTGCACTGCACTGGCACCACTATGGAGATGGTTAATTTTTTTCTCTTTGCAGATTGAACGATGAGCCGATATACGAGGAGTACAGGTTCAAGAGCCAACAATGGGAATGTCCCTGATATGAGGACGATGTTTACTACCTTCATGAGAGAGATGCTTAGGGATGTTCAGGGAGCAGTTCCTAATGTTGGTAATGGTGGTGGTGTAGTAGTGCAGGGGCCTAGAACCGATTTCGCCAAGCTCAGAAAGGCTTATACTAATCTTGGTGGAAAGTCGTTCCACATAACAGAATCGACAGAGGAAGTTCAAGATTGGCTTGACATTTGTGAGCGCATCTTCGAGGATTTGAGGATCGAGGACGCAACAAAGAGAAAGTTAGCATCGCGTCAGCTTTAAGGACGGGCTATGAATTGGTGGAATGCTATCAAAGCAGCTACTCTTGAGGATCAAGTTACTTGGAATCAGTTTAAGACTCGCTTTAATGAAAAATTTATTCTAACTGCTCAGAAATTAGAATTATTTAGGAACTTTTTGGAGCTTAATTAGAACGATAGGGCAGTCTCGAAATATATTGCTGAGTTCGATACCTTATCGAAATATGGCTTATCTCTTATTGATACTGCCGAGAAGAAGAACGAGAGGTTCATAACTGGCTCAAATGAGTACTTGGGGGAAAGACTTATAAACCACATTGATGAGACTTTTGAATCCATTATGGGGAAAGCATTGGGATCAGAGATCCTTTAACCTAAATCAAAGACCGAGGTTTCCATTGCATCCGCAGAGGAGCCAAAATCGTAGGCAAGCAGTGGAGGCAAGAAGGAGTCTCAGAATAAGAGGTAACAGAACCAAGCTAAGGATGGTCAGAAAAAGAAGAATAAATAGGAGGACATGTACTTTAATTGTGGCAAGAAGGGCCACTATGTCAGAGATTGTCAGGGAAATCCTGGGGAAAGGAAGTGCTTCAATTGTGGGCAAGCGGTACATCACAAGGATAAATATCCACAACCTCCTAAAGAGAAGCAGGTCGTGAAAGCATATGTTATCAACGTCGTTCCTTCTTCGTCGAATGCCTGCGGCGGTGAAAGTAAAGAGTGTTGATATTCAAGGTATGCTTTCTATTTATGATGTTCCAATTCGAGTGTTATTTGATACCCGGGATTCCCATTCCTTCATATCTAGTGATCTGGTAGATAGGTTGGGACTGGAACCCAAGATAGTCGATAGACCTTTAGTTGTGACGAACCCGATTGGTGGTTCGACTAGACTTAGTATGATTTGTTGTAATGTGGTCTTATCGAGTCATGGATGTATGTCTACTTGTAATTGCTTTGTTTTGGGCTTTACTGGGTTTGGCATTATTTTGGGAGTCGATTGGCTCCAAGGGTATAGGGTGGTATTAGGTACCTACCTAGTGATGACAAAAATAACTGGAACTAGGGAAACAAAGAGATTCGGGTCGGCCATGATTTGTGAAGGAAGGGGCTTTGGAAGCATTTTTAAACGCTACGGTGAATAGCATGAGCATTGTGGTATTCTGTAGTAAATGAGTGATTGCTATGGATTGTTTAGGACTTTATGATGTTCTCTTTGGTTCAAGAATGGTAATAACTATGGAATGAATTCAATGGGGAAATCTTGAAGCGATAAGATGTGTTCGTTGATCGTGGAGATGCAACGAAGGGTAGGACTATTCAAGTTGGACTTGAACTCGTAAATAATGGTTGTTCTTTAATCTTGGAGATGCAATGAGTAGGGAGATGACTCATGTTTGATTTGAGTTTGTGGTAGTAGATACTCGAGACTGGGTCTGAGTTTGTGGGTAGTCGCTGACAATGCCAACTAGAGTTATAGAGAGATTATCGTTGTCGTATGTTCTAGTAGTCTTTGGGAGGCAAATGTACGTTAGACGTGCAATAGTCTACTTAGAACCGGGGTTGCTATTCACCCTTGACATATGGTATGAGTAGTCATGCGATCAACGATAGTTTTGAAGCAGGATTGGCGAGGATCGCCAGAGTTAGTTATGAGTGCTCGAGTGTTTGGTTGTTTTGTTCATATCATCTCAGATTGTCTGGATTCGGAGGAGATGTTCCTTGAGTTATTGTCTGATATTGGTTTAGGCCTTTAGGGCTTGTGCTTAGGGAATATTGAGTTCGACTAGGATGGTTTGCGTGAGATATAAGTAGTTGTTGTGATTTCCATTGGATGATGTCTTAATTTACTCGAGGAGTGATGGACAGCCGTGACATGATAAGACTGTTCGATGATGTGGACTCCCCGAGCTGGACTCGATAGGGCTATGAGATGACTCGAGTGGGACTCGAGAAGGCTACAAGATAATGGATTGACTTGGGTTAGACTCGAGTTGAAGATGGAGTTGTGGATAGCTATTCTGATGAGGTGCCAAGGAATCGTTGATAGTTTGGAGTGTTCTAGGAGGACTCGAAGCAGGGGTATCTGGGATGCCCATTTACCTTGGATCCGTTGGACGTGATCTAGTTATTCTTGGAGGATAAACATACGTTGGACGTCCGGTAGTCCGTTTTGAGCCGAGGCTTCCATTGTCCCTTGATATTGGTTGGGCCAGTCATACAGGTATCGACGTATTCATGGCTTTAGCAGGTGTTAGACAGGACTTGTTTGATGGATGTTATGGTTGCTATGTTATTCCTATTTTCTTCTCTTGAGTAGACTATCGCCTGTAGGATTCTAGCGATGGGGAATGAAGAAATGATGATATACACGGATGCCTGTGCAATCGGACTAGGTGCCATAGCTGACGCATTGAGTAGAAGCCAGTTTAGATGTTATGTTTCTTGAATGGAGGCAACTGGAGTATATCATGGGATATGATTTCAAACCTAACTATGATTGGGTCCAGAGATGTTAGCAAGTTTGACGATTAAACTGACTTTGATTGAGCGGATTGGTTCCAGTTAAAGGGATGATCCTAATATAAATCATCTCCAAGGAAGAGATGAATACCGAAGGTGAGAAAATGAACAAGTATGGTGTAACACCCCGTATTTTCTGTGAACATAAAGTAACAAAACAAAGTATACTTAATTTTTTTAAGAGAAGAGTTAAGGGAAGGGGTTACGCCATTGCGTTCGTCTCAGAATTCTGCTTGAGATAGAGTCTGAGTTTGCGTAAATCGGACTTCGTATGAAGAAGTTATGACACTTAGAAGTTTCAGGAATTTAAAATAAAAACCAGCCGGAATTCAAATTTAAAGTTTTGAAATTCAAATCACACACCCGGGCTGGGTGGGAAAATTCCCGCCCAGAACCCAGGTCGATCGGGGGGTCGACCTGGGGCTCGACCTGGGTAGAACAGGTCGACCATGGGGTCGACCTCCCCCCTTTTCCAGATCCGTGGACAGATTTGTTTTATGCATTTAGACGCCCATTCTGACCAGATTCGTTGCTCCTAAGCTATTTAAACACCCCCAAACCTCACTTTCTCTCCACACAATTTCATTTCGCCTGTACTTTGTCCTAATTCATATTAAAATAAATCAATGGCGCCGCTACTCTGCTGAAACCTAAGCTAGAACAAGTGCTCCTTCTTCTTCCAATCTGAATAGGTTTAAAAGAGAACAACTACAACCCTTTTTCTTTTAGAATCCAACCAAGGTGGTTACAGTTATTTTCAGATATGAAATTTAATTATGATCTTGACATGGTTATAAATCTGAATTGGAGATTATGCATCAGATCTGTTTTTCTGTGTAGATCTATCTTATTAATACTATTGTAACTATTCTTATCTCTTCCTTCCTTCTGTGCTATAGTCAGGCTACAACAAGCCTGAGCCAAATCACGTAAGAGATGAATGCATGAAAGCTAAATTTGGGGAAAATATTGAATGATGCATAATTGGGCATAACTGATTTGTCACTAAATTGAGAACACAACATATGTTGTAATTTAAGGTCTAGATCTAGGCATACTATATATGACTGTTTATGATTTGGAAGAAGGAGAATTATTGTACGACAACATATGACTTGTAATTTGGGGACATAAGGCATGTTATAATTCAAGATCTAATTTTGAGGACATAATACATGTTGTAGTTTAAGATCTAGAATTGGGGTATATTTTATATGACGATCTATGACTTGGAAGAAAAGGATATGTGACTTAGGCCTGAAAAACCTATATTAAAATAGGGATAACTATTAATGTGAATACGCCTAATTCGGATTTTTGGATATTTGGCATATGCTGAAATCAAAGGCTATAATTTGGCATAATTCATATTGTATATCGTGATTTGAAGTTTTTGGAGAATATTCTATACCGTGTAAATTTAACTAAAAATTCAGGGAATATGTTATATTATGAATTATGACCATAATTTAGCATGTAAAATAAGGCTTAATTTTATGATTAAGCGAGGTATGTCAATGGAATTTTAAGGGATGATTAAATCTGTTAAATTGCCTTATCTGCTAAATCTGTTGAAACTGAATACGGTAATTTGGGGTATGAAAATCTTTAGGCTCGATCTAAAATTGGGCAAAACATGTTAATAGAACTTTGGAAAATCTGCTGTAACTTGTAAAGAAGTTAATTTGTTGAATTGGCATAATTAGTCTGATATTGGCATAATCTATAAATGAATACTTTAGCTAAAAATAAGAATGCTGAGACACGAGGTTAGACTCTGTTTGCGGTAGATGCCTGCCCGGACCAACCGGCTTAACCAACAACCGCAAACTGTCAGTCTAATGTGAGAGGTCGTAGGCATAAAGATTCTTAGACACGAGGTTAGATCTGACTTGTGGCAGAAGTTTGCCCGGAACCGTCTGGCACATCCAACGGCCACAAGCTACCGACCTAATGTGAGAGGTCTGTGTATTAATATTTAATTAATGCAAATCTAAGATAAATGTGATACCTAAAACGTGTTGGGTGGATAGGGTTAAAACAACTGGACTGATGATTCTAATAAACCCATTTCGTAAATCTGTAGGCCTAATACAAGGTTAGGTGAAACAAGTTGTAAGTCTGTTAATCTGTTTATCTGATCTGTTAGTCTGAAAACTTATTAACCTGTATGTCTGATCTGAGAACTAGTTAATCTGAACTTTGAACATCTAAAATCTGTAAGCAAGTTAATCTGAAGTCTGTTAGTTTGGGGACACAAGGTTAGGAGGGGTAATTACTTGTGTCATTTTTTGTTTGGGACCCATATTAGTCAGTAACCCTTTCTGGTATGAAAACTATGAACCAACACTAAGAGGGGTCCGGGCATGCTTACTGAACTAATTGTAAGAGGTTCATTCTGATAATAGCGAGGGGAGTCGATGGTGCATTCCAACCGGGTCATGTGCGTGCATGGATCCAGTCTGCTCTGAGGATGTAAGACGCCGTGACATATGTAAATACGTCTGTGTCTATAGGTTGCCACTTCAGGGAATGATACACCCTTCTGTAGGGCCGGCACTGGGTATTTATGTATTAGGGAGCCGATCGCTTGGGGTAGAATTTAGGGTACACCTAGTTCTGTCTGTTTCTATTGGGGTACCATCTGTTTCTGTTGGGGTGGTAACACCTATCTGTTTCTGCGTGGTACCGTCTGTCAGGGTGGTAAAGGCCCGTCACTAGCGTACACCTAATTCTAACATCTGTTTCCGTAGGGAATATTCTGTTTCCGTTTCTGCTTTTGTTTCTATATCGTCTGTCTCTGTTCGGGTGGTAAAGGCCCATTACTAGCATTCTATTTCTGTAACCATCTGTCTCTATTCGGGTAGTAAAGGCCCATTACTAGCATTCTGTTTCTGAACGTCTGCCTCTGTTAGGGTGATAAATGCCCATTTCTAGCATTATGTTTCTGAAGAGATCATTCTGTTTTCTGTTTAGACATTAGGACAACACCTAATTCTGTTATACTAGTATTAGTGCAGAGAAGTGAAAACTAAGTAAGAAGCTTAGTTTAGCCTATATCATTCTGTCTTTTCCGTTAACCTGCTACTCCTGTTATGGTTATCTCTCATCCAGTTTTATTTACATGTCATGATACTGTTATCTGTTTATATCCTTAAAGTCACTGGACTCACCAGACTTATGTCTGACCTATTTTGTTTTGCCTCTTTTCTTCCATTCCCCCCCTCCCCCTGGTTCTCAGGGTGGAAACATAGGAGCTTGATTCAGGTTCCAACCGCTTGAAGTGCTAGAAGTGCTTGAAATATTGCTTGGCTTTGATTCTACCTATTTATGGCATTCTCTGTTGGGGATTATGGCTTTAAAATTATGCATTCTGAAGGATTTTGTATAAGACTGATATTTGTGTACTTGGGTTTTGGTATTGTGATGTAACCAAACTTATTTTTGTTTCTGCTGTAATAAAGTCATAAAATTTTCAAGTACTACTTTACATATCTGTCTTGTAAATTTCTGTTCTGTTTACTTATAACGTTCCACCGAAGTTAAGGCATTCCCTTTGTGAGTGACCTTAACGGAAGTGGGGTGTTACATATGGACTTGATAGAGAAGGATGACTTTGAAAGAATGAGAGACTAGTTGTACCCAACGTTAATGGATTGAGAGATGAAGTGCTTAGAGAATGTCATCACTCGAAATTGTCTATACATCCCGGTGGTAACAAAATGTATCGAGACATGAAGCAAACCAACTACTGGAAAGGGATGAAGATGGACATTGGGAAGTTTATCTCCAAGGGTATGAATTGCCAGTTAGTTAAAGCTGAGAAAAAGAAGCCTAGTGTTTTTTTACAGCTGTTGGAAATTCCCAAATGGAAATGGAAACAAGTCTCAATGGACTTCATCGATGGTTTACCAAGGACTAGATCAGGCCATGATAGTATTTGGGTGATTGTGGATCGATTGACCAAAAGTGCAAGGTTTATACTCATCAAGTCGATTAGAGCGGCAACTAAGTTAGTAGAACTGTATATGAAGTGGTGTGATAATGAGAATGACTGTACTTGGGAAACCGAGAAGAACATAAGGAAGTCATACCTAGAGCTCTTTACCTGATACGTTTTTAATATCGATATAGTACTCCCTTGTTAGTTAACCGCATGCTAGGATATGCTTGTTATGTATGTTTGATTGTTTGTAAATGGTTGATAAGCATGCGGGCCACCTTTGTATGTTTTGGTTAAGGAATTTCGGGTGCGAAATTTCTTAAGGGGGAGAGTGTAACGACTCACATTCTACATATCAGGGGTTCGTAGAATATTTATTTTACTCTCATACGAAGTCGTATGGTCGTGTAACTTTGGGGAACGACTATTGGGGTCATTTCCCATGTTCACGATTTTTGTCGAATTTTAAGTGATCGTTTACCCCTGGTAAATCTTGTTTCGCCTATAACTTTTGATTGGTAAGAATTTTTGACCTGTTACCACTTCCATTAGATTCATATGATGGTTTACCTTTCCATAGAGTGGTCACATTTGTCAAACGGACTTACCGTTTGGGAGATATGGCTGAAATAAGGTTTGGAAGATGAAAAACAGCTTAACCGGGCTTAATTAGGTGATTAGTGGTTAGGCACATAACCCATTTTGGGATTTGGGTAATGGGAGGGCCGAAAGGGTTAGAGAAACCTTTCTTTGTCATTTTTACAGCCGCCGCTTGCCTTTCTTCAACCCTAGCAATGACCTCCACCTTCTAAATTCATCTTTAATCACTTTCTAATCACATATTAGCCAAATCTACATCAAATTAAGGCGGATTAGCATGGAAATAGAGATAGAGCTGTTGAAGTACATTGGAAACCATTCTAAATCAGTTAGAGTTTTATATCTGAAATTTATTTGCGGCTAAGGTGAGTGATTTGCACTTTTATTCACTAATTACGGCTAATTAGGGGTGATTAGTGATAATTAGCGAAATTATGCATCATAAAAATCTGAAAGAATATGTAGAAATCCTAAAATATTATTTTATGTCACTAGTGAAAATTTGGGTTAATTTGGATTAAGTTTGTTAATTCTATAGTTAAAACATGTTTAAAGGGATTAAGGGGAAAATCATGCTTTTAGGTATGCTTGATCTAAAATATTTCATGTGATTGATGTTTTAATGTTTTTGGTTGATTCTACATGTTACTACTATTGTTTGTTGTGCCTTATGGTTGCATAGAAAAGTTAGAATGGTTGAAAACGCCGTCGAGAGGCGAAAATAGTTGGCTGGAAAGTGGTGCAGGTTTTGGGTCGTACGGAGCGGTTCCTAGGTGAGCGACCATGAGGAAGCGAGCGGTTCTTAGCGGAGCGGCTATGAGGAAGAGAGCGGCATCTAGGGGAGCGACCATGAGGAAGTGAGCGGTTCCTAGGCGAGCGACTATGAGGAAGCGAGCGGTTCCTACGGGAGCGACCATGAGGAAGTGAACGGTTCCTAGGCGATGAGGAAGCGAGCGGTACCTAGGGGAGAGACCATGAGAAAGTGAGTGGTTCCTAGGCGAGCGACTATGAGGAAACGAGCGGTACCTAGGGGAGCGACTATGAGGAAGTGAGCAGTTCCTAGGGGAGTGACTATGAGGGAGTGAGCGATTCCTAGGAGAGCAACTACGAGGAAGTGGGTGAATCCTCGGATGGTGAGCCACAGAAGGAAGAGTGAGCGACCGAGCCAGGAAAGGAAGAGTGAGTGCTCTCTATGGAGTACGAATGAGAAACGACGAACATGGGTTCTTCTGAGGATCAATTCCAATTCAAACAAAACCCGAAATGCAAAGGAAGTCCAGATGAGAAGTTAGAACTCAGGATTCAAATGGGAATCAACGAGTTAACTTCTAAAGTCGTACTTTGCTACGGGACGTGTGCAAAGGAGTTAACGATATCTATAACTTTGGCTCGCCGTTGAGAGAGGAGGGCAAAGTGTTCGTAGCAATAGTTGTATGGAGTTGGACTCCGTCATGGCCCCAGTGGATCTGGTGATCAAAACGGTAGATATCGTATGCTTTACGCACTGAGTGAGAGGTGTGAGGATGACTGTTATGTTTGATGTTTGCTATCACCAGGAAACGCACACTCATATTTTTACACTTTATGTTAGTGTTACCTTAGAGTACTGTAGATCTTGTTGTGCTAACTCTTTGGGTGCAGGTCCAGGTTCAGGTATGACTATTTATACCTGTTATTGTTTTGTTTGTTGCTATCGCTCATACCAGACTTTTGTCTGACCCAGAGTTTCATGTCTCTTCTTATTACTCTGGGTGCTCCTAAACAAGTAGACTAGAGACATGTTAGGCGGTTATGCACGAGCAGATGTCCGGAGATGAGCAGGAGTGTGACGGCCCGCCCCGCACCAGCCTGCATTTCCTCCAAAAGTGCGCTGTACACATGCCCGACTAGCACAGGACGGTCGTCAGGAGAAAGGAAAGAAGAGAATAAACTAATCAAGAAACCTGTAGAATGTCTCACAGCGCATGGAATAAAATATAATAATAACATACTTGACATAAAACAGGTGAGACAGTGCATAAGCTGATAACTAATAATCAATGTCAACATCAGAGCAGCGGAAATCCAAATACAGCTTATTACAACTTTTCAGAATCTACTGTCTCTAAACAAAAGAAAGCCAAAGTAGAAGATACACCACCAATGCCCAAGCAGTGATCTTCAACAACACAGGGAGAATACTATATATATGTATCACGTGGAAGCCTCCTGCTCGTCTCCGGATCATTTACTCGTGCATCACCAGCTAACCTGTCTCTAGTCTGCTCGTGTGAGCACCCAGAGTAATAAGAGGAGACATAAAACTCTGGGTCAGACATAAAGCCTGGTATGAGCGATAAGCATCTAAACATAACGATAACAGGTATACTAAACCATACCTGAACCTGGACCTGCAACCAAAGAGTTAGTACCACATACCGTACAGTACTCCAAGGTGCCATAATAAATAGTGTAAAGAATACGGGGGTGGGGTGTGCATGTCATAATGATAGCAAACAAATCATCCATAGCAACCATCCTCACATCTGTCACTCAGTGCGTAAAGCATACGATATCTACCACTTTGGAACACTAGACAAAATGAGGTAACGACGAATCCCGACTTGTAGAAACCCTGCTGTGACCAAGCCAAACACTTGGAGTCATGACCAAACATTTCAATGACCCACTTCATTGGTCGTAGCCCTTGGTTCTACCGATGCCATAATGGCTCTGAATCCGCCTTCGTACCTCCTACCATAGTGGTCCAAAGCTATAGACATCGATAACCCCTTAACACGCGTCCCGCAGCAAAGCCCAACCATGAAGCGAACTCGTTGATTCCCATCTAAATCTTGAGCTCTAACTTCTCATTTGGACTTCCTTTGCATCTCGGGTTTTGATCGAGTTGGAGTTGGTCTTCAAAAGAGTCGTCGCATAGAAGTGGTCCTGAATTCGATTCGGTTCGGATATATACGTATAACACGGTTCGGTTCGGTGCAATGCTCCATGGTGTATTCCTGCGTGTTGTTCGGTTCGGTGATCCTTCCCCTTAGACGTCGGTTCGGTTCGGATGTCACGCTCCAGTCGGTTCGGTTCGTCCCTCCTCCAGCTTGCCTGCTCCGATCCGATCTCGTCCCCTGGCCTACTCCGATCCGGTCCTGCTCCATAGCCCGATCCGATCCCACCCCCTTATTTGCTCCGATCCGCTTCGCTCCCTAGCTTACCCCGATCTGATCCGCTCTTCAACCTACTCCGATCCGATCCGCTCTTTATAGTTCCGATCTGATCCCCTCGTCCACTCCAACTCTAAGTAAACGGCCTTCCTTCTCGCCAAGCCTCCTCCAGTGACAAGTTCCAATCCAGTTCGAATCCACTCGGTCAGTTCACAAATCCGATCCGACCCCCTACTCCGATCCGATCCGGTTCGGAACCTGCACATTTCTGCAACTTTCCAGCGAGCTTTCTACGCCATTCGACGGCGTTTTCGACCAATCTAACTATTCTAATCAATCATAAAACATACCATAGAGTCATAGCAATATGTAAGAGCAACCACAAACACCAAACAACAATCCAAATGAATCAAAATAGATCAAAAGTGGCTAAAACCTCACATTTTCCTATAATCCTGCTTAATCATGTTTAAGCACATACTTAGTAAAACTTAATCAAATCGTCTAAATTTTCTAACAGGGGCATGAAATATTATTTAAGAATTTCTAAACATTTTTCCAGAATTTATTAGTGTACCAATTCGCTAATCTTCACTAATTACCCTTAATTACCGTAATTAGTGCAAAAACTATGCAAATCACTCACCTTGGCCACAAATAAAATTCTCAGAACTGAAACTCCTCTGATTTGGGGCGAATACTGATGTCCAACAGCAGCTCTAACCTTGCTTTGGTGCTTTTACTTCTTAATTTGATGTTGCTAAGCCTAATCTTCAATTAGAAAGTGATTTGGGGTGTTTTAGATGTAGGAGGCCATTGTTAGAGTGTCTAAGGATGAAAGTGGCGGCTGGAAAATGTCTAAAGAAATGTTTTCTAACCCTAATCAGCCCCTATATACCCCTAAACCCGAAATTCCCCTTTGGGCCTAGCTGTTAATCACCCGGTTAAGCCCAATTAAGTTGTTTTTCACCATCTGAAACTTGTTTCAGCCATATCTCCCAAACGGTGAGTCCGTTTGGCTAATGTGACCACTCTACGGAAAGAGAAACCATCATCCGGAGCCAATGAAAGTGGTTTCAGGTCAAAATCCCTTTCCAGTCAAAAGTTATGGCCAAAATAGTGCCAACTAGGGGTAAAATGGTCATTTAAAAATCGGGAAAAATCATGAACATGAGAAATGACCCCAATAGTCGTCTCCCAAATTTACCTGACCATACGACTTCGTATGTGAAAGAAATAAATATCCTACGATCCTATGATGCGTAGAATGCGGGTCGTTACACTCTCCCCCCCTTAAGAAATTTCGTCCCCGAAATTCCTTAACCCAAAACATACAAAAGATCCTGCATGCCTAACAACCACATGCAACAATCAAACATGCAAAACAAGCAAACAAGCCTATCCTAGCATGCGGAAAACTAAATCGAAGTCAAAATCTTACCAGGCAAAGAGTTCTGGGTGTGACTTCCTAATGTTCTCCTCTGTCTCCCAAGTACAATCATTCTCGTCCTCGCTCCACTGTACCTTGACTAGCTTCACCGCCTTCCTTCGACGTTGCTTCATGTCGTGCGCGACAATACGGGCCGGCTTGCGGTTCCCGACCGCCTCGGGTTCTACTTCGAAGTCCTCTAACTGATCAGGTGAAACAGTCATATCTGAGTCGTGAATGAACTTCCTTAGTTGGGAAACATGAAATACGTCGTGAACTCCCGCCATCTTCTCTGGTAAGTCAATTCTGTATGCCAAATTCCCGACTAGTTCAAGAACAGGGAATGGACCAACAAATCTTGGTGCTAATTTGCCTCTCCTGCCAAATCGTATTACGCTCTTCAACGGAGAAATCTTGACAAACACCAAGTCACCAACGGAGAATTTTAGGCCTCTTCTTCTGTTATCAGCATAACTCTTCTGCCTATCTTGGGCTGCCTTCATTCGTTGTTGAATGATCTTGATCTTACCTGAAGTTTCCCTGACCACATCTGGTCCAAGCATAAACTTCTCGCCAGTCTCTATCCAACATGATGGTGAGTTACACGGTCTTCCGTACAAAGCTTCAAACGGAGCCATACCGATACTGGATTGGTAGCTATTATTATATGCAAACTCTACTAGATGCAAATGGTCATCCCATGATCCACAAAAATCCAATATACACGCTCTCAAGAGATCTTCCAAAATACGATTCACCCTCTCCGTCTGACCGTCGGTCTGAGGATGATATGCGGTACTGAGATGTAACTCTGACCCTAGAGCCTCTTGCAAGCTCTTCCAAAAACCACTAGTGAACAACGGGTCTCGGTCGCTCACAATGCTCTTAGGTACTCCATGAAATCTCACTACCCACTTCATATACAATTCTGCTAACTTAGCTGTCGTTCTGGTCGATTTAACTGGTATAAATCTTGCACTTTTAGTCAGTCGGTCCACAACTACCCAAATGCTATCGTGTCCCGATCTAGTCCTTGGTAAACCATCAATGAAATCCATTGAGACTTGCTCCCATTTCCATTCGGGAATTTCTAAAGGCTGTAACAACCCACTAGGCTTCTTTTGCTCAGCTTTAACTAGCTGGCAATTCATGCACTTGGATATAAACTTCCCGACGTCTCTTTTCATCCCTTCCCAGTAGTAGGTCTGCTTCATATCTCGATACATCTTATTACCACCGGGGTGTATAGTCAGCTTTGAGTGATGACATTCTCTAAGCACTTCATCTCTCAATCCATTGACATTGGGTACAACAAGCTTTCCATTCTTTCTAAGCCATCCATCTCGATCAAGCCCATACTTGTTCATCTCCTCATCGATACCCATCTCTAACTTGGAGATGACTTCCAATAGGTTAGGATCGTCCCTCTGACTAGAGCCGATCCGCTCAATTAAATTGGGTCTGATCGTCAAACTTGCTAACATTTCTGGATCCAATTCGCACTTTGGTCTGAAATCAAACCCCGCGATATACTCCAGTTGCTTCCATTCTAGAAACATAGCCCCTAAGCTGGCATGTCTCCTACTCAATGCATCAGCCACCGCATTTCCCTTTCCCGGTGTATATGCGATGTCAAAATCATAGGAAGCTAAGAACTCTAACCATCTCTGCTGACGGAGATTCAGATCTTTCTAAGAGAAGAGATACTTTAACGACTTATGATCCGTAAATAGCTCAAATCTTTCCCCCAAGAGATAGTGTCTCCACATCTTTAACGCGAACACGATCGCTGCCAATTCTAAATCATGGGTAGGGTATCTTCTCTCGTGCGGTTTCAATTGCCGACTTGCGTAAGCTACAACCCTACCGCCTTGCATCAATACAGCACCCAGTCCGGTACCACAGGCATCCGTGTATACCGTCATCTCTTCATCCCCCTTAGGAATGACTAACACTGGTGCGCTTGTCAACTTGTCCTTTAGACTTTTGAATGCATTCTCGCACCTTTCATCCCAGACAAAAGTTTGATTCTTCTTGGTCAACTGGGTCAATGGTGCTGCTATCTTGGAGAAACCTTGGATAAACTTACGATAATATCCAGCTAATCCCAAGAAACTTCTTACATCTGTTGCGTTCTTGGGCGTAGGCCAATCCTGTACCGTAGCCACCTTCGCCGGGTCCACGGCAATACCATTCTCTGATACAACATGGCCCAAGAACCTCACTTCCCTCTTCCAGAAGTGACACTTAGAAAACTTTGCTTTCAATTGGTGTTTTCTCAACACCTCCATCGCTACTCTTAAATGTTCCTTGTGTTCTTCCTCTGTCCTCGAATAGACCAAAATATCATCAACGAACACAAGGACATACTTATTCAACTGATCTCTGAATACCCTATTCATAAGATCCACAAAATATGCCGGGGCATTAGTCAGCCCAAATGGCATGAGCAACCATTCATAAAATCCAGACGGCGTTCGAAATGCCGTTTTAGCTATACTCTCAGCTTCCACTCTAAGCTGATGAAAACCTATCGCGAGATCCAATTGAGAAAATACTCTCGCGCCACTCAACTGATCGAACAAATCATCTATCCGCGGTAGAGGATACTTGTTCTTCCTCGTCACTTTATTCAACTCGCGGTAGTCTACACACAACCGAAGGGAACCATCCGCCTTGGTAGCAAATACAACTGGTGCTCCCCATTCAGAAACACTCCTTCTGATAAATCCCTTCTTCAAAAGATCGCTGACTTGCACCTCGAGCTCTCACTGCTCTCTAGGTGCCATACGACGAAGTGGCATCACTATAGGCCTGGCATCCTTTACCAAATCAATACGAAACTCAATCTCTCGGTGTGGTGGAAGTCTGGTCACTTCTTCGAAAACATCCGGATACTGGCCAACCACGGGCAAACCTGGCAACTCACTATGAGGAATGTCAAGGGAGTTTAGAAAACTAGCCAATACCCCCTTACTGGGTAGACCACCAAACACTATCCTCCGTCCATCATCCGCTCTAGCTGTCACCAAAAATCCCTCATAGTCTACCACCACCCCGTATCTTTGGAGCCAATCTACTCCCAAAATAATGCCAAACCCAGTAAAGCCCAAAACAAAGCAATCACAAACAAACATGCATCCATGACTCGATAGGACCACATTGCGACAAATCATGCTAAGGCTAGTCGAACCACCAATCGGGTTCGTCACTACTAAAGGTCTATCGACAATCTCGGGCTCCAATCCCAACCTATCTACCAGGTCACTAGATATGAAAGAACTGGAAGCTCCGGTATCAAACAAAACTCTAACAGGAACATCATAAACAGAAAGCATACCTTGAATGACGACATTCTTTCCCTTCTCCGCCGCAGTTGGGGCATTCGACGAAGAAGGAATAGCATTAAGAGCGTAGGCTTTCACCATTTGCTTTTCTTTAGGGGGCTGTGGACACTTGTCCTTGTGATGTCCCATTTGGCCACAGTTGAAGCACTTCCTATCCGCTGGCTTGGCCTGACAATTACTAGCATAATGGCCCTTCTTACCACAGCTGAAGCACTCAACATCTTGCTTATTCTTTTTCTTCTGGCCATCCTTAGTCTGATTCTGCTTTCTCTTATTCTGGGAACCACCCTTGCCTCCACCACTTGCTTGTGGTTTTGGCTCTTCCGCAGATGCAACCTCAGTCTTGGGCTTAGGGTAGAGACTTTCTGACCTTAATGCTTTCCCCACAATCGATTCAAACGTCTCATCGATGTGGTTAATAAGTCTTTCCCCCAAGTACTGATCCAAACCGGTTATGAATTTCTCATTCTTTTTCTTGGAAGTATCAATAAGAGATAACCCATATTTTGACAAAGTGTCAAATTCAGCAATGTACTCCGAGACAGCTCTGCCATTCTGCTTGAGCTCCAAGAATTTCTTAAACAGTACTGACTTCTGAGCAGCTGGAATGAACTTCTCGCTAAAGCGAGCCTTAAACTGCTCCCAAGTAATCTGATCTTCGGGAGTAGCTGCCTTTATAGCATTCCACCAATTCATTGTCCGTCCTTGCAGCTGACGGGACGCTAGCTTTCTCTTCATCGCATCCTCGATACCCAAATACTCGAAGATACGTTCACAACTATCCAACCAATCCTGAACATCTGTAGCCGACTCCGTTCCGTGGAATGACTTCCCACCAAGACTAGTATAATCCTTATTCAGCTTGGCGAAGTCGACCCTTAGCGCCTGCACTATTGGACCATCACCATTTCCACCATTGGGAGCTGCCCTCTGTACATCTCTAAGCATCTCTCTCATGAGGTCAGTAAACATCGTCCTCATGTCAGCAGCATTCCCATTATTGGCCCCTCTACTGGTACCTCTAACATATCGGCTCATCGCCAATCTGAAAAAGGAAACGATTAACGACTCCATAGTGGTGCTAGTGCAGCACGACTTCATTCTTATACTACTAATAGTATATATATAGCTTTCGAAAACCAAAATAATCACAAATATGCTCTCTCGTATATGTATATTATCTCTCCCTGATAACTTCCCTAGGTTAACTACGCAACCTGACTCTGATACCAAATGTGACGGCCCGCCCCGCACCAGCCTGCATTTCCTCCAAAAGTGCGCTGTACACATGCCCGACTAGCACAGGACGGTCGTCAGGAGAAAGGAAAGAAGAGAATAAACTAATCAAGAAACCTGTAGAATGTCTCACAGCGCATGGAATAAAATATAATAATAACATACTTGACATAAAACAGGTGAGACAGTGCATAAGCTGATAACTAATAATCAATGTCAACATCAGAGCAGCGGAAATCCAAATACAGCTTATTACAACTTTTCAGAATCTACTGTCTCTAAACAAAAGAAAGCCAAAGTAGAAGATACACCACCAATGCCCAAGCAGTGATCTTCAACAACACAGGGAGAATACTATATATATGTATTACGTGGAAGCCTCCTGCTCGTCTCCGGAACATCTACTCGTGCATCACCAGCTAACCTGTCTCTAGTTTGCTCGTGTGAGCACCCAGAGTAATAAGAGGAAACATAAAACTCTGGGTCAGACATAAAGCCTGGTATGAGCGATAAGCATCTAAACATAACGATAACAGGTATACTAAACCATACATGAACCTGGACCTGCAACCAAAGAGTTAGTACCACATACCGTACAGTACTCCAAGGTGCCCTAATAAATAGTGTAAAGAATACGGGGGTGGGGTGTGCATGTCATAATGATAGCAAACAAATCATCCATAGCAACCATCCTCACATCTCTCACTCAGTGCGTAAAGCATACGATATCTACCACTTTGGAACACTAGAAAAAATGAGGTAACGGCGAATCCCGACTTGTAGAAACCCTGCTGTGACCAAGCCAAACACTTGGAGTCATGACCAAACATTTCGATGACCCACTTCATTGGTCGTAGCCCTTGGTTCTACCGATGCCATAATGGCCCTGAATCCGCCTTCGTACCTCCTACCATAGTGGTCCAAAGCTATAGACATCGATAACCCCTTAACACGCGTCCCGCAGTAAAGCCCAACCATGAAGCGAACTCGTTGATTCCCATCTAAATCTTGAGCTCTAACTTCTCATTTGGACTTCCTTTGCATCTCGGGTTTTGATCGAGTTGGAGTTGGTCTTCAAAAGAGTCTTCGCATAGAAGTGGTCCTGAATTCGATTCGGTTCGGATATATACGTATAACACGGTTCGGTTCGGTGCAATGCTCCATGGTGTATTCCTGCGTGTTGTTCGGTTCGGTGATCCTTCCCCTTAGACGTCGGTTCGGTTCGGATGTCACGCTCCAGTCGGTTCGGTTCGTCCCTCCTCCAGCTTGCCTGCTCCGATCCGATCTCGTCCCCTGGCCTACTCCGATCCGGTCCTGCTCCATAACCCGATCCGATCCCACCCCCTTATTTGCTCCGATCCGCTTCGCTCCCTAGCTTACCCCGATCCGATCCGCTCTTCAACCTACTCCGATCCGATCCGCTCTTTATAGTTCCGATCTGATCCCCTCGTCCACTCCAACTCTAAGTAAACGGCCTTCCTTCTCGCCAAGCCTCCTCCAGTGACAAGTTCCAATCCAGTTCCACTCGGTCAGTTCACAAATCCGATCCGACCCCCTACTCCGATCCGATCCGGTTCGGAACCTGCACATTTCTGCAACTTTCCAGCGAGCTTTCTACGCCATTCGACGGCGTTTTCAACCAATCTAACTATTCTAATCAATCATAAAACATACCATAGAGTCATAGCAATATGTAAGAGCAACCACAAACACCAAACAACAATCCAAATGAATCAAAATAGATCAAAAGTGGCTAAAACCTCACATTTTCCTATAATCCTTCTTAATCATGTTTAAGCACATACTTAGTAAAACTTAATCAAATCGTCTAAATTTTCTAACAGAGGCATGAAATATTATTTAAGAATTTCTAAACATTTTTCCAGAATTTATTAGTGTACCAATTCGCTAATCTTCACTAATTACCCTTAATTACCGTAATTAGTGCAAAAACTATGCAAATCACTCACCTTGGCCACAAATAAAATTCTCAGAACTAAAACTCCTCTGATTTGGGGCGAATACTGATGTCCAACAGCAGCTCTAACCTTGCTTTGGTGCTTTTACTTCTTAATTTGATGTTGCTAAGCCTAATCTTCAATTAGAAAGTGATTTGGGGTGTTTTAGATGTAGGAGGCCATTGTTAGAGTGTCTAAGGATGAAAGTGGCGGCTGGAAAATGTCTAAAGAAATGTTTTCTAACCCTAATCAGCCCCTATATACCCCTAAACCCGAAATTCCCCTTTGGGCCTAGCTGTTAATCACCCGGTTAAGCCCAATTAAGCTGTTTTTCACCATCTGAAACTTGTTTCAGCCATATCTCCCAAACGGTGAGTCCGTTTGGCTAATGTGACCACTCTACGGAAAGAGAAACCATCATCCGGAGCCAATGAAAGTGGTTTCAGGTCAAAATCCCTTTCCAGTCAAAAGTTATGGCTAAAATAGTGCCAACTAGGGGTAAAATGGTCATTTAAAAATCGGGAAAAATCATGAACATGAGAAATGACCCCAATAGTCGTCTCCCAAAGTTACCTGACCATACGACTTCGTATGTGAAAGAAATAAATATCCTACGATCCTATGATGCGTAGAATGCGGGTCGTTACAAGGAGGCTTCCACGTACTATTTACATATTTTCTCCCTGTGTTGTTGATGGTCACTGCTTTGGGCATTAGTAGTGTACCTTTCTATTTTGCTTTAGAGAAAGTATTTTGAAGTTTTAATCAATGTTTTAAATCTCGGATATCGGTCGCGTTTCGTCTCGAGGATTTTATAGACTTGGTCTCGTATCGGGGGAGATCTCGGACGAGATGAGTCTAACTCGGGAGTTCGTCTCGGATTTTCATCTCGTGTCTGAAAGTTCATATCGGAACAATCTCGGGGTATACAATATGTTAAAAATGATATTTTAACAGAACGATTTTTATGAATGCTATTAAAAACATAGTAACTTAAACTTAAAATGCAAAATTACTTTATTATTCTTTATTTTGCGAAAGATCATTCGTACTCTAAATCATAATATGCTTAAAGTAGAAATATTGTTAGACAGGAAACGTTAAAAGGATCCAAAACATTAAAAAATTCAACATAAATAGACCATAAATGCATAATTTCATAAGTGACATATAAGTGAAAAGATGAATATGAAAATCATAAGCATTGTAAAACTTATATGAATATACAATATAGTCATTTAATATGCAAAATGTAAAATAACAAAATATTACTATGGCTAGATTTGAGTTTTTTAATTATTGTTCTAGTTTCGGCACAAATTTAAATTTTAACCAAAAAAAACTAAGATCTCGGACGATATTCCAGTATTTAGTCTAGGTCGATATATCGTTCGATATTGCAATATCTCGGGCGATATATTCGAAAGGAGATTTAGAGTGATATTTGCTGTTTCATTTTGGAAGGAG
The DNA here is from genome assembly GCA_030737875.1 of Allium sativum. Taxonomy (NCBI): domain Eukaryota; kingdom Viridiplantae; phylum Streptophyta; class Magnoliopsida; order Asparagales; family Amaryllidaceae; genus Allium; species Allium sativum. The sequence continues at coordinate 466,984,985 of CM060913.1, read as the reverse complement.
CCCAAAATCAGATCTCGGAGGAGATCTCGGGCGATATTTGCGAGATTTGAAATAGTGGTTAAAATAATGGTTTGTATCATAAGCTGTATTCCGAATTCCACTACTTTGATGGATATGATTTAGTTTTTCAGCTTGTGCACTGTCTTTCCTGTTTTATATCAAGTTATGTTAGTATCGTATTTTACTCCATGCGCCGTGAGATATACTACAGGTTCCTTTGGTGGTTCATAGTTTCAAAACCCTTTTCCTTTGACGATTGTCCCATGCTAGTCGGGCATTGGCACAGTGCATTTCAGGGAAATGTCGGCTGGCTCGGGGGGGGGGGGGGGGGGTCGTCACACTAAGCGTTTATTTACATAAATAAAGGGGTATATATACATGTTTGAAACCTTAAAAGCCTAATCACTTTTGTTGGGGACTACCAAAATTACCGCTTCATGAAGCTTCCATTTGTCTTTGGCTACTAATGATTCATTAAAATTGAATGAAGCCTTTTTTATCCCCACTTGCTAATATATTAGCCTCTAATTTTTCCACTAAAGGGGGAGCGATAATGGGTCGGGACCTCCACTAAGTTGTATGTGAATTAATTCCATCTCCAATCCTTTATATCCACTTTGTGCATCCATATCTCCATGTAAACTTCATGTGCATACTTTGTTTTTGCTCGTAAATTCCTACAAAACAACATGAAAATAAACAAGTAAATTTTATCATAAAATAATACATGTGCAAATGACCGTTTTGCCCCAATATGAAGATGAATGCATGATAAATTGAAAATTTTGGGTTTTTGGTTAAAACATGTAAAAATAGCCTAATTATGTTATTTATTTAACTAAAACGAGAGTAAATGTGTGAATATAAATGTGCATATTTACGTGCACATACAATACCCCCACACATATCTTTTTGTTTGTCCTCGAATAAACTAAAAAACTAAGATAAATTCGTTTTCGTAGTGAGCATGATTGCATTGAGCGTAACCAACAAGCCATTAAATCTTTGGGTGTCCCCAGTAGGATGAGTGTTGTCTTGTGAGGGTTTTCAGCAGGTACAACCCACAAAATCCAAAAGTTAAATGCAAAAATAGTCACAAAATGCAAGGTTCGAAAATATTTACAAGATGAATGCAGGTTTTTAAAAGAATATTTATAAATGGGTAATTTGCTCTTAAATTTGACACGAATTAGTAACACAAGTTTGGGTCGTCACAAAGAAATTTAAGTCCGTTACTAATCAAACAAAAGTCAGGTTATCGTTGCAAACTCCTCAAGCTTGACCGGTTGTTTTAATAGAAACATAGTGCCAATATGGAATGAATTCTATAATCGGTATCAACAATCGTAAAATGGCGTCTTTATTTCCTTTTGGTTAACAAGTTAGGTCAAATAAGTGAAGAAGGTGCTTGGATTTCAAGTGCTAACTCTCTCTATATTTTGAAAAATATTTACATTATTTTTATTTACAAACACCTAGCTGAAAAGACCAAGGTATACCACCCCTACACTGCATAATGACCTACGTGAGGGTTGGGACAGAGCTTGGCGGGTTGTGCAAACCGACGCTGACTTTGTCAACAACATGTCGGTAATCCTTAGGTGTCCAACTCATGAAATGAGACCAAGCTATAACATCCATATACTGCATTACGACTTATGTGAGAGTCAGGACACAGCTTGGCGGGTTTGCACACCAACTCTATATTTACAAGCAATGTCGGATACCCTTGGATTGTTCATCATCATCATCATCGTCATTATTATTATTATTTTGAAGTGAGAGTTAAGCGAGAAAATCTTAGCACAACTTCACTTAAAAGATCTAAAATGTTATCTCAAGTAGTCTAAATCAACCATTCTATTAATCGGATTACAATTCAAAAAATATTTCAAACTCGTCAGCTACGAGTCTCCCTATATACCAGTTACACTAAATTTGCTCATAATTCAAACTTTCCTTTCGTTATTTTTTAAGAGATGTGATTTTCTCAATATTTAAATCGTATGACCAAAATTGTATGATAACTCCATTATGTCCTAAAAGTAAATAAAAATGCTTATTTATTTATTTATTTATTTGAATGAAAAAAAAGAAAACTCGATGCAAAACAAAAATAAATATGAAACTCCCCCCATGTGACAACCCGAATTCCGAAAGATCGATTTTTTTTTCAAAATTCTAAATTATCGAAACTCGTGATGGTTTGCTCTGGTATCCCGCTGAAAAGATAGAGACATAAAATATGTCAAAGCTCAGAAAATATCACACAGCGGAATGGATAAAATATAATATAATCAAAGTATAGCCTTACCATATTAATAATACTTCCTAACCAGTATCCAAAGCTATCATGTCCAAAGCTATCATTTCGCTTGAGTGTACCAAATGTATTATCACCAACGGTTGGGATCAGCAACCGTTTCACGAAAGGGACAGCATAGAAATAGGTTAAAGAAGTAAATGAAATTTCTCTAGATCAGGCGAGAATACACCCTAAATGGGAGCTACCCACTTAGCTATGCTACCTACACGATTATATACCATTTCTCGGCTGTGAGGCTAGATGCCATAACGTACAGGTCACACCTTTATTTACTTTGAATGTCACATCGTCATACCCGCCAAATCACAAATTGATTTCCCCAAAAATACCACAGGTATACAGCTAAGAGAAACGAATTCCTCCGCCACCAAAGGTAAATACGTTTGAAGAGATCAAATTATGTGATCTATTAAATATACTCTGTCATACATTCTTCCATACAGGTTGTCCTGGGACTGGACAAACCGAAGGCCTGTAAACCAATCTTAGGCAATTTCTACCTAGGATTTGCCAGAATAGCCGTTGCATAACACCGTCTTCAATTATCTTAATCATATTTGATTTGCAACGCTAATGCCCATACAGAGTGGTTTTCAGATAATAAATCTGTTCCTAGTCTCTCCGTATTAACGAAGGAAAAATGGTCAAAACATTGATAGTCGGTTATTTAACTATCAATGGAAAACTTCCATACACACAACGATCTTATTTCCAAATGGAATTTTTATTGATCAACATCAATCTACATTTTTCACTTTAAATTAATTTATCATTAATTTATTCATTTCCCCCTTTCCTATTTCCATCTGTTCATAAGTTCTCATTTTCTAAATTTAGAAAATATACGTTATCAACATTGGAATACATTTCCATTTCTTATTCACACATCATTACTCTTCCACATCTATTAATCTTTAACTGTAAACTAGTAAGAGAACAATTCCCTGAATATCAACCCCGAATGACGAAACCAACATCAGATCGATACCTAGAAAGTTGTTCAACATAACTAATCTCCAGCCAGTTTCTAATCTCCTTAACTCTGGTTCTTATCTTCTTATCAAATCATTGCTTACGCAACTCTCGGATTCAGTTTACGAATCCAATTCTTTTACGAAAAACATTTATTATAACAACAACGTTATATTTCGTACTTCCGAAATATTTAACTTAAAAATATACCTTTTGTTCCTTAATTTAAATAAATAACTAAATAAATAAATAAATCTTTGATCAAAAAATTGGAAAGTAAATAATATTTTCCCGGATTCGATATAATCAAATTTCAACGATAACTCTCTTCGAATAAACTATATCTATAACTCTCTCTCCGAATAAACTATGTACGATAACTATATTTGATAACTCTTTTTAAATAAACTATATTTGATAACTCTTTTCGAATAATATATATTCGATTAACTCTCTTCGAATAACATATATTCGATTAACTCTCTTCTTAAAACCCATTCCAATTTGCAAAACGTTTGCTTTAAAATCATTATTCACTTTTAATGTCTATCATCCTTTTAAAGAAATCTGGACTTATTCTATCAAATCAAAACTTGATTTTACTTTATAAATATCATTACTACTTCAATTTATATTTATCAAGTCATTTTATAAATCCACAACTAATCCATTTTTCCTCAAATAGAATCCACTATTATATTTTAACACAATTTCCTATCTCATTCAAATTTCTTTTTGAATTCCTATTTCAAAACCTAATTTCCTTTATAAACTTTTTACTTGAAAAATATTTACTTAAATCCATTATTCACGTCGAATATGAGTGATAATTCTTTTATAAAATCAATTCAGTTTGATTTCGCATTTTAAAATAATATCCCATTTACAACTTCTATTTATAGAATTATTCATACGAAATCTCCTTTTTACTTCTAACTCTTAAATCTCATTTAATTCCCTTTATAATTGCTACGTTCACCTTCAATCTCAAATATCGGTGTTAAAACCGATTTTTACTCCTCTATATAAATTGAGACTTATATATTCAGTTTATCCAGTGATAAATATTTTACTTAATTTATAAAACATTATTTATAAATTAATCTTCCCAATTTATCTTTTAAAACAAATTTCTATTTACAATCTACTATAAATCCATCTTCTCGGAGTTCTTTTATATCTCGCCAATTTCCATTTATAATTCTATTTATTTCCCAAATATTTCCTTTTATAATTATATTTATTTCCCAAATATTTCCTTTTATATATTCCAATACACTTGTGGAATTTTTAAATACCAAACAAAAAGGATCAATCATCATCCAGACACACATAATCAATAACATATTATATACCACATCATATATCGCAGTATATGAAAAAAAACAGTATTATAAATATTGAGAAATCCAGTTGGATCCGTTAAACCTGTTTCCCTGCATCACAGATGTTAAACAATATAAATAACATCAATTTCAATATGAAATATTCTGATAAAAAGAATCAATATTTGATTAATGATATATATATATATATATATCACTAGATCTATAATTTCAACCAATCAATTAACAGTTCATCTAAACAATCAACACACAGCAATCAATCATCATTTGTAAATTCTAAAAATACGTTATAAAAATATAAACCGATCAGAGTTAGCGAGATTTACTCACATTTGTTGTTAATCGTTAAATAAAAAATAACGGTCAATTTGTCCATTCTGGCATTTTATTTCGCCGTAAATTCAAACGAGTCCAATTCACTCCAAACAAATTCCATTGTGAAACCGCCATCAATACGATCCCAACGGATCTTATTTCACTGAATTTGGATAACGTATGAGATAGTTATATTGATTACAAGTTTTGATATGAATTAATTTGCAATTTGATTTTTAATAACTTATCGGGCCTTACCTTTTATGTTGAAATCTGCCCACCCAAGCCCATTTATCCCCTAGTCGTTCTCTCCCATGCCCGATCCGCAGTAAAGTTTCTTTCCGAAATAAAATCACCTCGTGATTTCTTCTCTAGTGAACCACATCCTTTGTCAATCATATCTTCCATCACTACTCCCCCTCTCTTCCACTATAAATCAAAAAAAGTACAATTGAACTCTTCAAATAAATATCCATCCAACTATACCATCATTTTCCTACTCGCGTTCTTTTTTTTTCTTACAGTTGAAAACCAAATACTGTTCCAATAACAAAAACACGATGTTGACCTTCTTTGACCGGCCTTTGCCCCACCGTCGTACGCGGGTCCGCCTGCACCAAGGAACTGCGCAACCCCATCTCCATCAAACACTACCATCGGACCCAGTTCAATACGCAGAAACCCAACTCATGCCAGTTTGCTGCCTCTTACTGATCACCGCGTCCTTCTCCGGTCATTGGCGCGCCATCGAAGACCGGCGTTCGAAAGCCAGTCGAGGTCTCCTGCTATATCTGGAAAAGGTGTGTAACTCGACGGTCTTTAGGATCCAGAAGATGAACTCGAAGTTGACGGCTTCTTGTTAACCCATGCATCATCTTTTAGGTTCGATCTTCACCACAATATGCCAACGAACTCTAAATCTCATCACCAATCTAAATTCAATCCTCAAACAACAAATCGTCATTCTAATTCTTTGAAGTGTGGAACCTTAGCTCGTGGAAAAAGAATGACAGCGAACCTAAGGTGTTTTCCCACTAGAGAAACCGACATCAAACTCAAGAAAAAGACTACTGCGAAAGAGAGCTCACGCCATGGATGCTAAATCCATACATGTTTTGATTTATAGGAATTTTTATGAATTCTTTTGGATTTTCAAATCCCCGGGTTTGCTTTGAAAACAAAAGTGGAGGCGGCAGTGAATTTCATTGACCATTGGAGAGAAAAGTTTAGGGTTAGAAGGGTAAGGGTATTTATAGAATAGGGTAGCTTGTATTAGAAGCTTCATAAATTTTTATATTAATTTATATATGAACATTAACTCAATTTTACATTTAAAATAAATTCCTATGATCACATACAATATCCAAATTCGATCAAAATGGACATGTAGCTATGGTTCGACATTACGGACCCAACGAAACTTATTTCGTCGAATTCTGACTTCGTTTGCTCACATAACGTATTTTTAAAGTCAAATTATTGACTATTTTTAACATTAAAATCACGTACGGCCACATACTGACTCCAAAAATCACGAAATTTGAAATCTAACAATCATTTAATATTTGGGATCCAACAAAATTAGTTTCATCTAAAACGGTGGTCATTTGCAAAAATGGATATTTTCCAAGGCTCTAAATAAGCCCATTTAAATATTAATATATTTAAAAACAATTAAATTTAATATTAATAAATTAATATTATCGTATATATGCACATAGAGTATCATAAAGCTCCAAAATATACATCTCTGGATTTATAACTTGATATTTAAAAATCCAAGTTGATCGATATTCAATATATAATGAAATTCCTTTATTATATAAATAAATCTTTTTAAATTATAAATGAATTCCATACCGAATATTTGAAAAATTGATTTGAACATTACATACAATCTATAACACGAAATCTTGATTTTTCTCTTTCATTAGAAAAATGTAGTCTACTAGATCCGAACATTTCTTGTTTCACAGAAATCCGACTTAAAACGGAATCTATATAATCAATTGAAGTTCAAAACTCAATATTATGAACTACCGCGACATTACGGGCTCGATTTAAATTATATTATAAATTATACATTCAAACTTCGTTTACATAATAAATTCGTTATTATAATTCAATTCTAAACTGAATTAAATCTTATAAATAATCCAATTCACACAATATTGCGAATTCCACTATTTCCGGCTATTTCAGAAATAAATATATTATTCTATTATTTATATTTTATTAAATATTAAATATTATTTGATTAAACGACCATTTAAATCTCTAAATCAGTATTTAAATAATTAAATAAATTAAAAACTATACCGTAAAAATACGTGTCGTTGCATTCTTCTCCCCTTAAAATAATTTCATCCTCGAAATTGCTAAGGTAGAAAACAAACCCTATTAACTGGGTTAAAAATTATTTGTTTACTTCTTGAATTTCAGTTTTACTATACCAATTAATTTTAATTAAATATAAGTTCATTCTTACCGACGAAAATTTTCAAAAGTTCTGAAAATTTTCTAACACCTTAAATTTTCGGAAAATTTCGCCAGCGTCTCCTTTGTATGGCTCAATCAGTACCACTACAACTTGCCTCTCTAGGTCTTCTCCAATCCAAAAGAAAATAAAACAGCCAAGGGGCTTGCCACATAAATCGCATACGCATATAAAATGTAAACGTGTACCTTTCTGTTGGGCATTCAGCTTTATCACTTCCATATGTTACCAATTTAGCATAAACAAATGTCATTCCAATCAATCTCCATTCACCCGTTCTCAAATCCAATCATTCTATATCCAAACCAAATCTCATTCTCAATCTTAAATCACAATCTCTGTTTCAAATTCTTAACTCACCAACCCAATATACTTAACCAAGTTAAGTTCCATCCACATATTTCATTAACTGGTTAATTTCTCTAATTAGTTATCTTTATCTCATAACTCAAATCTGATTTTTATTTCAAAAATCAATTTATTTCAATTCACATGGGTCTAATTATATTCCACAATCCAGTTTTACACGATATTACTCTATTTCAACTCAATTTCAACTTAACTGGTTTCAATTCAATTCCAATTTATTTCCACAAATATTTATTGATTTTTTTTAAATCAAACCATCTCTCCTGGGAGTTTTAAACAACTTACCCTTTTCAAAAAAATATCAAATATTACCTTTCGGAATCAAAACAACTTGTTTTCTCAAAACAATTCAAAAACAATATCTTTGGTAGAAACTCGTCACTTAGAAATCGAAAATGAGCACTGATGATATGGCCAGCATCATCAGAGTTATTTCCAAGCAATCGAAGTGAGTTCAATACTATATCATTTCAAAACTCAATTTTAAACACTTCCATTTGAAATTATTTCAAAATATCCTTCACATTGCTTGTAAAACAATTTAAAATCTCCCAGGATTTAAAAATGCTTATATATTTAATCCAAGTCCATTTACAAACACCTTTCCAACTTTCCAGAGTTGTAATTTCAATTTTGATTTAAATTCATATTTACTTCATCTGATTCCATATACTACACTTATATGAATTATGATTGGTTATTTACATAACCATTTAATTTATAATCTTACTTGATTACAATAACAACCAATATATCAAATATATTATAATCATTCCAATATAAATCTTTTATATCAAAATATAATTTGGGTAAAATTATTTCGTTTACCCACTTTTCAAAACATACTGTGTCGATTCATCGTATTCAAGTGTTTAGAAACTCCTACCGATACAGTGGATCAAACTGATCAACCAGAATTCATAAGCCACGCAACAATAAATCTCCACATATAAAACCATTTTTATATCAAATAACAAATACGCTCTTATATATACACACACACACACACACACTCAAACACAATCTAGGTTATTACTAACCCTATCTCTATCGAGTCATGCCATAGAGCCAAGGTAATCACTTAACCTTCAGCTTTGATACCATTGTAATAGCCCAACAGTTTTCGACCCAGAAAATCGACACACAACACTATGTTGACTATTCAAGCATCGAAAATACCGGATCATTAATAGAAAGAAGTTAGAGGGTGAGAATAGATAAGATAGAAAATTAGAACAGAAGAAGGAGAAGAACATAACAACACAGAATCAGAGTAACACGAATCTCACAGCAAAACGAATAAATACATTATAAAACATAACTTTGAAATAAAACCAGTATCTGATAAAATACCATTATGGGAGTACAACACTTACAACACAGCGGAAATAAACAATAGCTATATAATCTTGAAGCCTCCTTCTCCAGCTCTTCAAGTATATCTGTAAAATCACGACTACTTGACTGCCCATACATAATTGGGAACCCAAGAGTTTAAGGAAAACAAAACAAAATAAACTCGGGGTCAGTCATGTGACTGGTGTGAGTAAACTCCAACCACTTGTTTAACTTTTAAAATCTTTTTAAAAGAAAGAATAAACGTAAGATCGATCCACACACAAACATGGATGGTTTTTACCTTACGATAACCCAAAACATTTCTTTAAAATCCATACTCTTCTGATATTATAATAATGTCTAAATCAAATAAATAGCAATCTAGTGGAACACTTTCATCTCATGTTTCACATATATAAAATATAATGTAACACCCCACCTCTGTTAAGGACACTCACAAAGGGAATGCCTTAACTTTGGTGGAGCACTTTAGTAAACAGAACAGAAAATTTCAAAACAGAAAAACAATACTTGAGAAATTATAACTTTATTACAGTGGAAAACAGAAATCAGTTTGGTTACATCTTTACCAAAAACTCAAGTACATAAATATCAGTCTTGTTCAAAAAATCATCAGAGTACAAAACTTTAAAATCATAATCCCCACAGAAGCTGCCATAAGGAGTCAAGCCATACTTTAAGCACTCTAAGTACTTCAAGCAGAAGAAATCCGGATCAAGCTAAAGTGTTCCCTCCTTGGAACACCTGGGGGAACGGAAGAAAAAGGGGCGAAAACAAGCAAGGTCAGACATAAAGTCTGGCATGTCCAGTGAATTTCAGCATATGAACAGATAATAATAATTATGACATGAAAATAAGCTGGATAAGAGATAACAGTAACAGGAGCAGCAGATGTACTTAGGTTAAACAGAAGAAACAGAATAATATTACTTTTCATTTCTCTGCACTAATACTAGTATAACAGGATTAGGTGTCACCCCAATGTCTAAACTGAAACAGAAACGGGAACAGAATAATTTCCATAGAAGAGAATGCTAGTAATGGGCCTTTACCACCCCAACAGAAACAGACAGAAACAGAATGCTAATAATGGGCCTTTACCACCCGGACAGAAGGTACAGAAACAGAAACAGATTAATCCCTACGGAAACAGAATGTAGAATTAGGTATACACTAGTAAATGGGCCTTTACCACCCGAACAGACGGTACCACGCAGAAACAGACAGGTGTTACCACCCAACAGAAACAGACGGTACCAACAGAAACAGACAGAACTAAGTGTACCCTAAAACCCTACCCCAAGCGATCGGCTCCCTAATACATAAATACCCTGTGTCGAGCCCACAGTAGGGTGTATCGCTCCCTAAAGTGACAGCCAATTGGCACAGACCTATTTACAGATGTCACGGCGTCTTACATCCTCAGAGGCAGACTGGGATCCATGCACGCACATGACACAGTTTGAACGCACCATCAACACCCCTCGCCATTATCAGAATGAACCGCTTATAATTAGTTCAGTAAGCGTGCCCGGACGCTACCTACTGTTGGGTCAAAGTTTTGACACCAGAAAGGGTTACTGACTAATATGGGTCCCAAACAATAGATGACACAAGTAATTTCCCTCCTAACCTTGTGTCCCCAGACTAACATATTTCAGATTAACTTGTTTACAAGTTCAGACATACAGAGTTCAGATCAACTAGTTCACAGATCAGACAAGTTTTCAGACTAACGGATTAGATATACGGATTTAACATATTTACAGATTTGTCTAACTTTGTAATTGGGCCTATAGATTCACGAAACTGGTTTTTTAAATTCATTAGTCCAATTGGTTTAACCCTATCCACCCAACACGTTTTAGACATCATATTTATCTCAGATTTGTATCAATAAAAAAATTAACGCGCAGACCTCTCACATTAGACTGACAGTTTGCGACCACTGTTTAGGCCGGTTGGTTCTGGGCAGGTTTCTGCTGCAAACTGAGACTAACCTCGGGTTTCAAGCACGTTATGACTAACTTCTCACATTAGAACCTATTGTTTGTGGCCACTGGATGTGCCGGGCGGTTCCGGGCAGGATTACGCCGCAAACTCATTCTAACCTCGAGTTAGCCATGTTTCATGTTTAGCCAATGCATTCATTCACAGACTATGCTAATATCAGATTAAGCATGCTAATTTAACAAATTAACTTCTGTACAAGTTACAGTAGATTATTCGAGGTTCTATTAACAAGTTTTGCTCAATTTTAAATCGAGCCTACAGATTTACATACTTCAAATTTCAGCATTTCAGTTCCAACAGATTACGCCATTCAACAGATTAAACAGATAACAGATCTTGCAGATTAGGTGATTTAGCAGATCTAGCAGGTAAGGCAATTTAACATAATTAGCAGATTAGGCAATTCAATCTAATTAGCAGTTTAGGCAATATAACAGAACTAGCAGATTAGGCAATACAACAGATTTAATCATTCCTTAAAGTTCCATTGACATATCTTGCCTAATTATAAATTTGGCCTAAGTTTGCATGCCTAAATAATTGTCATGATTCACAATATGATCATATATCCCACGTTTGCATTGCATTTACATGGCACAGATTATGGTCATAATTTACCATATAACACATGTCCCAATTTTAGTTAAACTTGCCTAGTACAAAAGATTCACATATAAATTATACCAAATATAGCCATCGATTTCAATGCATGTCATATATTCAAAAATCTCCCACTTAGGTGTTATTCACATTTAACAGTTATCAAATCTTAATATATATCTTCACACCTAAGTCATATTCTCTTTTTATCTCAAGTCATGAATCGTTATATAAAAATATACCCAACAATCTAGAACTTTAAATTATAACAGATCTTAATTCAAAATATGCGGTATGTCCAAAGTCTCAAGTCACATGTTAACATACAATGGTTCCTCTTCTTCCAATTCACAGAATATGCATAGATCTAAATCTAGTTTACAACATCAGTCACAGATTAGCCATGTCCTATTATGCCATCATTCATTATTTGTCCCAAAGTTTTGCGTTTGTGCGTTAATCTCTTATGAGATGTGGCGCAGGCTCGTGGTAGCCTGGCTATAGAACAGAAAGAAGAAAGAGATATAGAATAAAATATATCAAAACAGAACATACACAACCTCAAATTCAGATTTATAATCATGTCACAATTATAATTAAAGTTTATATCGGAAAATAACTGTACTTGCCTTTCGTGGTTTTAAGAAAGGATAATAAACTGTTGTTGATGCAGAAATACTGAATTACTCCTCTTTAATTATTGTTGTAGCTCTAAATTTTGATTTGAGATTTGATTTAGCTTTTAATTTTATTCAGGTTGGAAGAAGATGCATCAGTCCAAGTTTTGATTCCAGCAGAGTAACGACGCCATTATTTTATTTGATAAGAACGGAGGCAGAATGAAATTATGCAGCATAAGGTTAGAGAAGAATGGTGTAAAGAGAATGGGGCTAGAGGGCTGTTTATATAGGGTTTCAAACTAATTAGAGCCGTCGATGAAGCTAGAGTTAATCAAGGCCATCCATCTCAAGAGAAGCCAATCAGAAAGTGACAAGTTAGCCCTAGTGACACAGCAGAGCTCAGAAATTCGACCAGAACCCGACCAGGCTAGCCAGGGTCAAACCAGAAAGCTGTGCAGGTTTTCTCTCGGCCTCGGCGCAGTTAGGAAGTGCGCCAATGTAAATTTATATTGGCGCACTTCCCAAGTGCGCCAGTGCAATCTTTTTTTTTTCTATTTAGCTACCAAACTTCGTTCGTCCGTATCTTCTTCATACGGTATCCGTTTTACGCAAACTCCGACTTTATTTCAAGTAGAATTCCGAGACAAACGCAATGGCATAACCCATTTCCGTTGATTCTTATTTTTGTAATTAATTATTCTCTGATTTTTACTTATACGTTCATAGAAAATACGGGGTGTCACATTCTACCCTCCTTAAATGATTTCGTCCCCGAAATCTTCAAGTTAAGAAGAATGTGTCCTACCATCCAGTCATCCATCTACTCAACCATCATCCACGAGCATCCATCACTACACCAGAAATGGCTTTTGGTAGCGTTGCAAAAATGCTACCATAACTTGTAGTAGCGTTTTAGAGAACGCTGCGATACGACATGCAACTAAAAGTCTGAAACTTTTTGTTGCGTTATAGTAAGCGCTACCAAAAATATCATATCGTTGCGTTTTTGGAATGCAACTAAAGCTTTTCTATACGGTTTACAAATTGCTATTTGTAGCGTTTCTGAAATGCAACTATATAATTTTTTATTACTTTACATTCGCTTTTGTAGCCTTTTTAAAATGCTACTAAAAGTTGGCTTGTACCATTTCCAACAGGCTTGTATAATATCCATATTAAAACAACTGATCAATCATTATTTTCACATTCAAATCAACAATTAAATCACATGATTAACAGATATGAAAAAACAGCTAATCAAACAAACCATCATCATATTAAGCTAATTGAAATAATACGCTAATCACATAAACAAATATATTATCCATAACAATCCAACAGTAGTTTTTTGACAAAATAAGACACAAACTAAACAAGTTTACACAAATAGTACTAACAAAATATGACAACATATAAAAACATTAAAGCCATGTTCATTGCTTGGTTACCAGTAATTCTTTGTTGTCGATGGTCTTCACTTCAAAATAGCTAATTACCTATAGATGAATTTAGTTGTCAACAATAAGAATTACAAACTAAAATAGAAATTGAAAACTAAAACAGAATGCTAAGTTGCTCACTAAAAGACTAAAGCACACCTCTATGGTAATTAAAATACAGAAACAAGTACATAAATGGTATATATGTATTTTGTTATACTTCTATTGCAACTACAAAATTTATTTTGCACATTCATATAAGCAAGCAGGTGAATTACAGAGGCTATTCTACACATTTAAACCCTATTTCACATTCTTTGTTACATTTGCAAGCAAGTAGTTGGGATCTATCTATTTTGTATGGTTACAATTACATTATTCAACGTTCGCAAGTTTGGTATTTTTCTTTTTCAAAAATTAAGTTTGGCATTTTTTATTTGTTCACTGTTTTTACATCATCTATTTTTGTGCATTTAAACTGCGCATTTCAATTTTCCTCTTTGAATCCCTATACTAATTTTTTGAATCACTCTTTATTTCTACATAAATCCCTTCATGTTCCTCCCAAATATTTCCTCAATCATCCCCAAATTGTCCCTTAGACCTTAATCACAAAGAAAATAAACCCTTAGAAACTCCTTCATCAGACGTAGGTCAAGCATGCCGTCCAGATAACATGGGAAAATTATGAAATAGACAACTAAATTCTCAGCATAATCTTCCATGGAACGGACAACTAAAGTAAATGGAGTATGCTACCTAAGCTCATCCAAAGCATGGGAAAATAATGAAACTAATTCAGAAAACTAGCAGAAACACACTAGAACTACAACAATTAACACTTTTATCAATTGCTCACCCAAACAAAGTAAGTCTGTAATAGCAAGAATTAAACAAGGTGTAGGAAAACAAATTAGTATCATACTTGGTTGCTGTGACCACACTTTTTCTTCCTGCAATTAACAGCCCTGGGGTGGAGTCTTGCATAGCACCTGTTACCAAAAATAGTATAAAATTTGTTACACTACAAAAAAGATCAATCCAAAATTAAAATTATTATATAAAATAATTCTTGTTTTTAGAACAAAATAGTGTACTTAATTACATAAACAACTAAGGTACATATTGTTTGAGTTGGCAACAAAATACAATAACCAAGCCAATAAATACTATAGAAATCAAACTACATGCCAACTCAAACAAATAGAGGACTCATAACAATCTGAACCACATCGTATAGACCAGAAGAAAAAAAAGAAGATAAACTATATGACATGCCCATTCAAACGAAACAACAACTAGGCCCACATCACAGCTTCATAGAAGCTTGACCACAAAACAGAAGCCCATGAAAAAACTCACAATCTAAACTACACAGCAGAAGCTCCAAGCAAAATATCACTACAAAATCAGATCCAAAAACTTCAACCAATAAACCACTGAGATAACACCACCAAATTTCAAACAATCTCACCAGCAAAACAATAGCACCATGCATGCATCCCCAAGCAGCAAACTGAAAGCAAGAATTCTGCGAGAACACCAAAACTACAACTCTACAAAACCCAAAAACAGCAGGAGAAAAATAGGCAAAGAGCCAACATGAACTTCCAAACAAAACCTCAAGCAGACCAAAACCAGCATGATCACCAGACAAGAAACCAAGCAAGATATAGACTTCAAAACACAAATAGCGACAGGAATAACCCAATAGCAACAAGACGGACAATAAAAATATGCAAGCTGCACAATCAGAAAAGAAAATGGAAGAGCTTACTTTTTACTAATGTCTCCATTCAAGATCCCATTACTGTCTTCTCTTGCTTTCTTTGATTTCGATCTGGTTTGTATTTGGGATAATAACTTAACCCATTTTGGGTTAGTTTCTACCAATGGTTTACCACTCATAACAATATTACCCTTCTTGAGTTTGCCCTTCTTAAATCTTGATCTTTTACTTTTGAAACTATTATAGGAGCTATCAAACTCTTCAATAAATGTATCATCAGATCTCTGATCCTCATTAATTTGTTGCAAACTAAAAGTTTCGAAATCCATCATACCATTATCTCCGTTATCAAAATCAGATTTTGCTGCATCTATATCAACTTTAGATTTCTCTTTTACATTCCTTTTGTCTTCTTTAATGATCTGGACATTATTATTATTCAAACTTAATTGATCATAAGTCGACGAATTAACAACCATATTTTGGTCATTATTTTCTTTTGAACTAGTTGAAACTCTCTTTTCCTTAACCTCATCCCTACAAACCACATATTTCCTGCTACACATCCATATTTTCTTTCCTGTTGAATTAGTACTAGCAATGACATTCCCATTTATGTCATACATGCAAGTGTTGTTATCTGAGAGTATCATAAGGGTATTGGGACTACAAACTTCATTACACTGCATTGCACTAGAAACAATCTTATTTTCTTTTAAAATATTTTCAGAGCCGTCTTTACCATTTTTATCCTGAACTGCATTTAATGCATCTATTTCTATACCACTGTCAATATCATGTTTATCTTTGGGAATCCACGCCTTAGAGACTTTACAAGCTGTACTTGAATGACCAAACATATTACAATTCGAACAAGCTTTAGGAGCCCACTCATATATCACTCTTTGCCAAACAATCTTTCCATCATTGCATTCAATTGGAATGAGTTCTGGGAATGTAAAGTCATAATCAATTTCAACTAATACCCTAGCATATGATATGCGGATAACTTCTTCTGCAATATTATCAAGCTTAATAAGACAACCAAGTGACAAGCGATTAATAAGACAAATGAACATTTAGATATGGAGTAGTTTTAATATAATAGTAAAATATTTCAGTTGTCATGTTACCTAGAAATATTCAGGCATCAATATAAGAAGAACAATTGCCTCGTTTAGGAGTCATTATGTCCAGCTACATCATCCAATTTAATCCCAGGGCTTGTTTCCAACACATCTCTTTCAAGCATTGCTGTTAAATCTGCATCGGGTGGAGTTTTGAAGCACTATGTTTTCAAGCAGATCAATCAATTCACGAGAAGAATCTACTATTATGAATGACTTAACAATGACAAAGACTTAATTTGAGCTCTCATTTTTAACCTATTTATGGAATGGTTTAACTGAAACCATATTCCAATATTCACTGAACTCATAAATTACAACCAAATAAAACCATATGAACCATGCCACACTAGAAAAGAAGGATAAGTGCACCAGTGTGCCCTATAAAAAATTCCAAACCCAAACTAAGCAACCAAAACAGATGCAAACCAATACAATTGTGCTTGCTTAAAACTGTCTACGTGCATGAGTTCCTTTTCATCCAAAACTTGTGTATATAAACAAACACACACACATAACATGCATATACTTAACCCTATTTTTTTCGAAAATCTGTAAGTCTAGAGATTTTCATATGATATATATTTTTGACTCTTGGATCCTTGATCCAATGCTTTTACCCCCGTTATTTTCATATTACATATCTCATGTTAACAGTTGGCTAGCTAATATAACATAGGAATTTAATTCAAAATCTACTTGTACAACTTCCAGTTACTTTACAAACCTAATATCTCTCTTGTAATGCTTTAAAAATAATGAAATCCCAAACTCCACCAATAACCTAAACCTGCATTCAACTTCCTTCAATGTATCACACTTCTCACCTCACTAAAAAACCAACTAAACCAGACTACCTTGACTTCTCCACAATTCTCAGAACAACATACATACTCCAAAATACACTGTCAAACTCCCTTCAACCACTTCAGATTTCTCCTTCACCTTCCAGGAATGTTAAACACACTTCAACCACAATCTATAACCCAACCAAAGACCTATTTGACGAATATTATAATAATAGTATTATTTTAAATAAAAATTCAATAATTATTTATGACTCAACCATTGAAGAGGAGCTAATAAAACTAACCGAGAAAAGCATAGAGGAGGTTGTATCAATTTTCAATGACCTAAACATATGACATCTGCATCATACGCGGAATAACATAAATATTAGAAAGCGTAAAGGGTACAAGATTTTGGTATGTTATGTTGTGCTCATGGCACAAATTTAGGTAAGTTGCATGATAAAGAGAGATGCATATATGTTTTTTTTACAACTAACCAAACCTGAATATAAGTTAAATTTCTTAAATGGTTTAGTCAAGCCAGCAAGTTTGACCTGGCTAACTCCTTGTTATATTATGTCAAGGCCATAAGAAAGCCGAAGCATATACGATTTGGGAGAAGCTGGCTACAAACTGAGGAAGGCAATTTGGTTTTTACAGTAAAAGAGAGCAAAAACTAAAATAAAAAGGCAAAGAGTATAATTTCTCAAATATTAATTGCAAAAAATGTTGTGTTTAAAGTTTACCATGGATAAACAAATTATGCATAATGTGATTGTGTGTGATAATGAACAAAGACAGAAAATAAATTGATTTATACCAATAGATTGATCTAATTCCATAGTTTGGAAAATTTATATCACTAATACACAAGTGAAATACATCTTAGTCCCTACTAACAAAGTACTTCTAAATATTTAACAAAAATGCCTTGTCCCAAATACTTACAAGCTCTTTCAGAACTTGAGGTAGAAATTCTACGACTAAAATAAATAAAAACTTGAATCAATTATTGAACTTCTAAGCGGTGAATACTTAGTTATGCTAGCAAAAGACTTATTGCTTAAGTAAACGAAATAGGAAACTCACAATGTACGTCAAGAATGAATTTCAACATTAAATAATTTAGGCTTTCATTAGGAAGTTTAGGCTAAGATGGAAGATTAGAGCAATTACAGATAAAACGTGACTGAAAGGTTGTAAATTCTATGTAAATCACCATAAATCCTTCTTATTCCTTTATGGATAATAAACACGAATATGAAGTGAAACCACATAATTTAAGTAAAAGTGTACCACATAAGTCTTGTATTTTCGAACATTGCTGGCATGGAGTTTTGTGTCATCCATGTTAAGAAGAATAATAAATTGGTAAGTGGATTGCTTTTGGCTAATTTACAAACTAACAAAGAAGAAAAACAAAATAAAAGACCAGCAAAGATGGGACCAGCCAAAATTGTAAAAGGCTTATTATTCCAATACTAACAGTGCTTAAATAAAACAGTGACTTTATTATGCAACTATACAACTTCAGTGTAATCAGATGGTACTCACCTTATGTTGTACTGAATCTTGTGTATGGATACCTTCAATAACAAGGAGAATCGACACTTTAGCGAGAAAAGCACAGTGCTAAGCAGAATAATGTGTGCTCCAATTGTTTTTGTGCCCTATAAAATCATAAATAGGATGTTGGAAGCAATCGGTTGGATTTGTAATTCAGAAAACTAGTCTAAAAAAATGTGTCACAAATGAGAGTTGGCTACAATATATTTTTTCTAAAAGCATATACCTGGAAAGATACATCGGTAAAGATTGGCACACGGTTCATTGATGTGTTTCATGTTTTTCTCGTCTTCTATCCTCACACTCTCCCTCAACCTTGAGAAATTATTCACCTAATGCATAACCTATGATAAAAATAGTGCTTATACCCAACTTATAAAATAACAAAACCCAATTAGACCGGAGAATATTGATTCCAGATGTGCAAATATCACTGAATAATTATGATATCCAACTGTACAACCTCCTCAATAAAACAGCATTACACATCCTTTTTGGTATAACTAGTATTGTAATGCACCATGACCCATCTGAACCACGAGTTATAGCTACGTTTGTAGTTATATGAGACTTATATATATAAGTCTAAATGAATTAAAGACATGGCGATACATGCACTCAAAGTTTAACTATTACGTACTAGAAAACTGATACTTTTGAATGATGCTTACTTGGAAAACTCAAATTTCTAGTAGAAAAATCATTTTTATAATAACGCATGAATTTCTACGTACTTAAGAAATCTAGATATATTATTAATGATGAGGACAGGGATACTTGTCTTCTGTTGTTTCTTTATCTAAGATAAAGGAGGCCCTTTTCACAATTGAAAAATCCAAAAGTACAAGCCTTGATTTTTATTCATCAAAATTCTTGAAGCAACATTAGGATGATTTTCAGGTTCATTTACTTCAATCTTTCAATCTGGCCATCTAGTTAAAGGTTTAAACCATAGTTTCATATCTTATATACCTAAAAAGAAAAATAAATAAAATAGAACTGATCATGACCTATATCATATGCTAATGTGCTGCATAAAATCATACCAAAGATAATTGTAGAAGAGTAAAGCAGTTCTTGCCATATCTTAGAGTATATAATCAATCAGTGCAAGAGTAAATGACAAAGATCATATTTTTTTCTACTTTGTGTACGCTAGAAGGCGACTTACCAGCAAAATATTTAGAAGTGCCTTTGACTACAGACTACATGAATGCATCCTACTGTACAACGTTACTTAAGAAGGCATCTGATATTTTTGAAGGGTGAAATAGTATTTCTCTTTTACTAATGGTAGAGCAGAGCTTATTCAAAGGTCCAAAATACCAATGGACTTTCCTCACAAAAAAATTATGGCAACCATAAGCACTCCAACCCAATTCAGTCGCATCCAATCCATGTTTAAATGGGTCAATCAAATCAACCATTTTGATAAAAATTATAGCAAAAAATAAAAATTCCCACATGGAGAATAAGTGAATCTACATCATAGTTCCAAAAAAATGCAGTTCAATATGAAATTTGCATCAAAAATTTCAGAATCCGCGGTAGAAAATTAATTGCTCTGTTTAATCAAAAAAATGAAAAAGATAGCGCAAAAACAGTGGCAAAATAATATAAATTTGCAAATTGTAGCAATTGCAAAACATCATAAATCAATATACATATGGAGGAATGTGAATAAAGTATACAAAAATTAGGGAATAATAAATAAATACAAAGTTAATACCTGCGACCCTGACGCTTCAATCGAAATCAAGGTTACGTCTTTGTATTTACTTCGAAAATCATGGTTTTTTCCCAATAGATACAAAAGAACGTGATTGACAAGCCATCTCGCACGGAGAATACAATGGTGGAGGAAAGCCAAAAATAGACGGATGTCGAGAGTGACATGAAGACGAAAGGGAAAACGAGGACGCAAGCGTCGATCGTGGAGGAAGCGTAGATACGACGAAAGCCAAGATGGGCAAAAGCAGCGATAGGGCGGAAGCCGAGAAGACATTTAACAGGAAAATGAGAAAGATGTAGAGGTGGACTTGGCTCCATGTGAGAACTAGGGTTAGGAAGAAAAGTGAGAGGAGGGAAACAAAACATAGATAGTGTGGAAATGAAAAATATGCGGGAACTAAGAAACTAAGGGCGCGATTATTCGTGGAGAGGGATAGAAATGTCAACCAATGCAATTAACCGATAAACGCTGCCACACAAGGTTACTAATACCTAGTTTTCTTGTAGTGCATTGTCCTTAGAAAACTTCTAATGTTGTATGAACATATGCAAAAGTGTGTGTATATGTTCCTTATCTAATGCAAAGATCAGGTGGTCCACTGATTCAGTTGACCTCCTTAATGCGAACTATGTCAGTGTCATGAGTCCAACATGTATGCAATTTTCCTATTTGATACATATCATTCTTATATGAGTGACAACCATTCATTCATATGCAACATTCATGTGATGAGTCAATCATTTTGCGTCCACAAAAATTGAAAATGCTCACACATCCATACGCAGTATGAGAGTGTTTTCGAGCCGATCTAGTGCCTAGTGTGTGTATATGCATCCACGAGCAACCACTTGCAACCACTTGCAACCATCAAACATAACATGTCTCAAACACATGTTTACATCCATAGGATTCCTATCTATAGGTCGAAGACTCGATCGATAGGATACAGTCGAGTGATGCGAGCGAGTGCAGATAAACAAAAACTTAGTTTCCATTAGACCTTGGCTGAGAGACAAATTCCCTTAAGTATCAACCCCGAAGACCGAAATCAACATTAGATTGACACCCAGAGGATTACCCTCCTTATACAATGTCAAAAATGGAAATCTCAACCTTTTCATAAATATTCAGATATTTACAAATTACCGGTACAGATCAGATTACTAAATGATTCTTAGGAAACTAAGCATGATAAAAACCCAGAATGTATGCGTCATAGTCAACTTAACGCTCAACACAGATACCCAACTTATCACAATTGGATGAGTCATAACCCTTATGGGTCTGAGTCTACAGCGGAATCAGAAACAATACTAGTATTCAAAATGTCAGAATCAGAAAAGAGTTTTAACTAAAAATCAGATAAAGAAGTTAAACCTCCTACAGGAAGTTTTCCTATTTATATCCTATCCACTAGTCTCGAGAGTGTTCGCCTGCCCTCCAGAAGTTGGTCCTGCCATCTGCCCTTGCCCTCGTTTCTTCGGGCAGTCCCTAGTGAAGTGTCCCATCTCACCACAGTTGAAGCAAGTGCCCTTTCTTTTTACTGCAGTCCTTGTTTAGATGAGTCTAGCTTCCACAAGTAAAGCACTTTTTCTCCTTCTTATCTTCAGACTTTTCATGCTTCTTTTGTTTTTCCTTTTTGGGCTATGCTTTCTTGTTTTGTGGTTCTTCCTTGTTTGCCTCCTTCTTGCCCTTGTCTTCCTCGTGTAGTAGTGCCATGTCCACCAATATCTCGTAAGTCGCTCCCATGGGTACATGAGTTATGGCTAGGCTGTGCAGTGGCTCGTTCAATCCTTTAACAAAGCGGAGAGCCTTTTTATGCTTAGTATTGACTAAATCTAGTCCGAACCTGGCCAGTTGGTTGAACTGGTTGACGTATTCCTTGACCGTCATACTTCCTTGCTTAAGAGATAAGAACTTTTCCAGTTGTAGACGTCGTTCAGGTTGCGAGAGGAATTTCGAATCAAACCTTGTTCTGAAATCCATCCATGTTTCAACCGGTCTCTCGGCGTTAGTGACTTCCCACCAATAGGAAGCTTCGTCCTTGAGCAACCATAATGCCAATTGTACCTTCTTCCTATCGTCCCCCTCGAAGATAACGAACAGATCCTCAGTTTCTTTGAGCTAGTTCCTTGCTTCTACGAATGATTCAGTTCCCTTGAAATCCTTTCCACCCATGGCCCTAAAATCTTTACAGATTTTTGAAAAAGCAATTGCACGAGGAGGGGGCAGAAGAGTAGGAATCGCTGCAGCTGGAGGAGGAATATCTGATGGGCCTGCATCGTTGGCCCTATCCTCTAGGTACCTCCTAAACCAGCCAGGTATTGGCACGCCCTCTGGAAAGTTGAGATTCCCAGACATGCTAGAATAAAAGAAAAAGATTAAAACGAAGAACTGAAAAGATAGATATATGGCTTTTTGGGGATTATGTTTTTCAAAATAAACTTTATTTTTGAAAATACTTCCTTTTAAAACCTTTTTGAAAATAGTTTTCAAAAATTTTACCCAATCTGGTAACCTTCGGCTCTGATACCAAGTGTAACACCCCACCTCCGTTAAGGACACTCACAAAGGGAATGCCTTAACTTTGGTGGAGCATTTTAGTAAACAGAACAGAAAATTTCAAGACAGATAAACAATACTTGAGAAATTATAACTTTATTACAGTAGAAAACAGAAATCAGTTTGGTTACATCTTTACCAAAAACTCAAGTACATAAATATCAGTCTTGTTCAGAAAATAATCAGAGTACAAAATTTTAAAGTCATAATCCCCACAAAAGCTGCCATAAGGAGTCAAGCCATACTTTAAGCACTCTAAGTACTTCAAGCAGAAGAAATCTGGATCGAGCTAAAGTGTTCCCTCCTTGGAAAACCTGGGGGGAACGGAAGAAAAAGGGGCAAAAACAAGCAAGGTCAGACATAAAGTCTGGCAAGTCCAGTGACTTTCAGCATATGAACAGATAATAATAATTATGACATGAAAATAAGTTGGATAATAGATAACAGTAACAGGAGTAGCAGATGTACTTAGGTTAAACAGAAGAAACAGAATAATATTACTTTTTATTTCTCTGCACTAATACTAATATAACAGGATTAGGTGTCACCCCAATGTCTAAACTGAAACAGAAACAGAATAATTTCCACAGAAGAGAATGCTAGTAATGGGCCTTTACCACCCCAACAGAAACAGACAGAAACAGAATGCTAATAATGGGCCTTTACCACCCGAATAGAAGGTACTGAAACAGAAACAGATTAATCCCTATGGAAACAGAATGTAGAATTAGGTGTACACTAGTAAATGGGCCTTTACCACCCGAACAGACGGTACCACGCAGAAACAGACAGGTGTTACCACCCAACAGAAACAGACGGTACCAACAGAAACAGACAGAACTAAGTGTACCCTAAAACCATACCCCAAGCAATCGGCTCCCTAATACATAAATACTCAATGTCGGCCCCACAGTAGGGTGTATCGCTCCCTAAAGTGACAACCAATTGGCACAGACCTATTTACAGATGTCACGGCGTCTTACATCCTCAGAGCCAGACTGGGATCCATGCACGCACATGACCCAGTTGGAATGCACCATCAACACCCCTCGCCATTATCAGAATGAACCGCTTATAATTAGTTCAGTAAGCGTGCCCGGACCCTACCTACTGTTGGGTCAAAGTTTTGATACCAGAAAGGGTTACTGACTAATATGGGTCCCAAACAACAGATGACACAAGTAATTTCCCTCCTAGCCTTGTGTCCCCAGACTAACAGATTTCAGATTAACTTGTTTACAAGTTCAGACATACAGAGTTCAGATCAACTAGTTCACAGATCAGACAAGTTTTCGGCCTAACGGATCAGATATACGGATTTAATAGATTTACAGATTTGTCTAACTTTGTAATTGGGCCTACAAATTCACGAAACGGGTTTGTTAAATTCATTGGTCCAATTAGTTTAACCCTATCCACCCAACACGTTTTAGACATCATATTTATCTCAGATTTGTATCAATAAAAAAATTAACGCGCAGACCTCTCACATTAGACTGACAGTTTGCGGCCACTGGTTAGGCCGGTTGGTTCCGGGCAGGTTTCTGCCGCAAACTGAGTCTAACCTCGGGTTTCAAGCACGTTATGACTAACTTCTCACATTAGAACCTATTGTTTGCGGCCACTGGATGTGCCGGGCGGTTTCGGGAAGGATTACGCCGCAAACTCATTCTAACCTCGAGTTAGCCATGTTTCATGTTTAGCCAATGCATTCATTCACAGACTATGCTAATATCAGACTAATCATGCTAATTTAACAAATTAACTTCTGTACGAGTTACAGCAGATTATTCGTGGTTCTATTAACAAGTTTGGCTCAATTTTAAATCGAGCCTACAGATTTACATTCTTCAAATTTCAGCATTTCAGTTCCAACATATTACGCCATTCAACAGATTAAACAGATAACAGATCTTGCTGATTAGGCGATTTAGCAGATCTAGCAGGTAAGGCAATTTAACATAATTAGCAGATTAGGCAATTCAATCTAATTAGCAGTTTAGGCAATATAATAGAACTAGCAGATTAGACAATACAACAGATTTAATCATTCCTTAAAGTTTCATTGACATATCTTGCCTAATTATAAATTTGGCCTAAGTTCGCATGCCTAAATAATTGTCATGATTCACAATATGATCATATACCCCACGTTTACATTGAATTTACATGGCACAGATTATGGTCATAATTTACCATATAACACATGTCCCAATTTTAGTTAAACTTGCCTAGTACAAAATATTCACATATAAATTATACCAAATATAGTCATCGATTTTAATGCATGTCATATATTCAAAAATATCCCACTTAGGTGTTATTTACATTTAACAGTTATCAAATCTTAATATAGATCTTCACACCTAAGTCATATTCTCTTTTTATCTCAAGTCATGAATCGTTATATAAAAATATACCCAACAATCTAGAACTTTAAATTATAACAGATCTTAATTCAAAATATGCGTTATGTCCAAAGTCTCAAGTCACATGTTAACATACAATGGTACCTCTTCTTCCAATTCATAGAATATGCATAGATCTAAATCTAGTTTACAACATCAGTCACAGATTAGCCATGTCCAATTATGCCATCATTCATTATTTGTCCCAAAGTTTGGCGTTTGTGCGTTAATCTCTTATGAGATGTGGCGCAGACTCGTGGTAGCCTGGCTATAGAACAGAAAGAAGAAAGAGATACAGAATAAAATATATCAGAACAGAACGTACACAACGTCAAATTCAGATTTATAATCATGTCACAATTATAATTAAAGTTTATATCGGAAAATAACTGTACTTGCCTTTCGTGGTTTTAAGAAAGGATAATAAACTGTTGTTGATGCAGAAATACTGAATTACTCCTCTTTAATTGTTGTTGTAGCTCTAAACTTTGATTTGAGATTTGATTTAGCTTTTAATTCTATTCAGGTTGGAAGAAGATGCATCAGTCCAAGTTTAGATTCCAGTAGAGTAACGACGCCATTATTTTATTTGATAAGAACAGAGGCAGAATGAAATTATGCAGCATAAGGTTAGAGAAAAATGGTGTAAAGAGAATGGGGCTAGGGGGCTCTTTATATAGGGTTTCAAGCTAATTAGAGCCGTCAATGAAGCTAGAGTTAATCAAGGCCATCCATCTCAAGAGAAGCCAATCAGAAAGCGACAAGTTAGCCTTAGTGACACAGCTGAGCTCAGAAATTCGACCAGAACCCGACCAGGCCAGGCAGGGTCAAACCAGAAAGCTCTGCAGGTTTTCTCTCGGCCTGGGCGCACTTGGGAAGTGCGCCAATGTAAATCTGTACTGGCGCACTTCCCAAGTGCGCCAGTGCAATCCCTTTTTTCTATTTAGCCACCAAACTTCGTTCGTCCATATCTTCTTCATACGGTATCCGTTTTACGCAAACTCAGACTATATTTCAAGCAGAATTCCGAGACGAACGCAATGGCATAACCCGTTTCCCTTGATTCTTATATTTGTAATTAATTATTCTCTGATCTGTTACTTATACGTTTACAGAAAATACGAGGTGTCACATATAATCAATAACCACGAAAGCTTATTTGGTTAATGGATTCCAACTGGCAAGGTATAGGACCACCTTTCGACAGTGTATCTCTAGAGAGGAATACACCGGGTTCAGCAAGAACATCTTGTAACCCAGGCTAAACATGACCAGTCACTCATTTCGATTGAGTGTACCAAATGTATTATCACCAATAGTTGGGATCAACAGCCGTTTCCCGAAAGGAACAACATCGAAATAGGTTAAAGAAGTAAATGAAATTTCTCTAGATCAAGTGACAATACCCCCTAATTGTGAGCTACCCACTTTGCTATGCGACCTACCCGATTTTACACCATTTCTCGACAGTGAGGCTAGATGCCCAAACTTACAGATCATAACTTTATTTACTTTGAATGTCACATCGTCATACCCGCCAAATCACAAATTGATTTCCCCAAAAATAACATGGGTATACAGCTAAGAGAAACGAATTCCTCCGCCACCAAACATAAATACATTTGAAGAGATCAACTTACGTGATCTGTTAAATATACTTCGTCAGACATTTTCCATACAGGTTGTCCTGGGACTGAACAAACCGAAGTCACTATTCTATAAACCCATCTTAGGTAATTTCTACGTAGGATTTGCCAGAACAGCCCTTGCATAACTCCGTCTTCAATTATCTTCATCATATTTGATTTGCAACGCCAATTCCCATACGGAGTGGTTTTCAGATAATAAATCTGATCTCGGTCTCTCCGTATTGACGACGGAAAAATGGTCAAAACATTGATAGTCAGTTATTTAACTATCAAAATAAACATCCATACACACAACGATCTTATTTTCAAATGGAAATTTTATCGATCAATTTTCAATCAACATTTTTCACTTTAAATTAATTTATCATTAATTTATACATTTCCTCATTTCCTGTTTCCATCTATTCATAAATTCTTATTTTCTAGAAAATATACATTATCAACATTAGAATACATTTCCATTTCTTATTCACACATCATTACTCTTCCACATTTATTAGTCTCTAACTGTAAACTAGTGAGAGAATAATTCCCTGAATATCAACCCCGAAGGCGGAAACCAACATCAGATCAATACCTAGAAAGCTGTCAACATAACTAATCTCCAATCAGTTTCTAATTTCCTTAACTCTGGTTCTTATCTTCTTATCAAATCAGTGCTTACACGACTCTCGGATTCAACTTACGAATCCAATTCTTTTATGAAAAACATTTACTATAACAATAGCGTTATATTCCGACTTCCGAAATTTCTAACTTAGAAATATAATTTTTGTCCCTTAATTTAAATAAAGAACTAAATAAACAATTTATTTATAAATAAATAAATCTTTGATCAAAAAATCGGAAAGTAAATAATATTTTCCCGAATTCTATATAATTGAATTTCAACGATAACTCTCTTCGAATAAACTATATTCGATAACTCTCTCTCTAAATAAACTATATTCAATAACTCTCTTCGAATAAACTATATTCGATAACTCTTTTCGAATAAAATATATTCGATAACTCTCTTCGAATAACATATATTCGATTAACTCTCTTCGAATAACATATATTCGATTAACTCTCTTCTTAATATCCATTCCAATTTGTAAAACGTTTGCTTTTAAATGATTATTCACTTTTAAATGTGACTATTATCCTTTTATAGAAATATGGACTTGTTCTATCAAATCAAAACTTGATTTCACTTTATAAATATTATTACAAGTTCAGTTTCTATTTATCGGGTCATTTTATAAATCCACAACTAATCCATTTTTACTCAAATAGAATCCACTATTATAATTTAACGATCTCATTCAAATTTCTATTTGAATTCCTATTTCAAAACCCAATTTCCTTTATAAATGTTTTTACTTGAAAAATATTTACTTAAATCCATTATTCACATCGAATGTGAGTAATATCTCTTTTACAAAAATAATTCAGTTCGATTTCGCATTTTAAAATAATATCCCATTTACAAATTCTATTTATAGAATTATTCATACGAAATCTTCTTTTTACTTCTAATTCTTAAATCTCATTTAATTCCTTTTATAATTGCTACGTTCACCTTCAATCTCAAATATCGGCGTTAAAACTGATTTTTGCTTCTCTTTATAAATTCAGACTTATATATTCAATTTATCCAATGATAAGTATTTTACTTAATTTATAAAACATTATATATAAATTAGTCTTCCCAATTTATCTGTTAAAATAAATTTCTATTTACAATCTACTATAAATCCGTCTTCTCGGAGTTCTTTTATATCTCGCCAATTTCCGTTTATAATTCTATTTATTTCCCAAATATTTCCTTTTATAATTATATTTATTTCCCAAATATTTCCTTTTATATATTCCAATACACTTGTGGAATTTTTAAATAACAAACAAAAAGGATCAATCATCATCCAGACGCACATAATCAATAACAGATTATATACCACATCATATATCGCAATATATGAAAAAAACAGTATTATAAATATTTAGGAATCCAGTTGGATCCCTCCAACCTGTTTCCCTGCATCACACGCATTAAACAATATAAATAACATCAATTCCATTTCAATATGAAATATTCTGACAAAAAGAATCAATATTTGATTAACGATATATTTATATATATATATATATATATCACTAGATCTATAATTTCAACCAATCAATTAATAGTTCATCCAAACAATCAACACACAGCAATCAATCATTATTTATAAATTCTAAAAATATGTTATAAAAATATAAACTGATCATAGTTGGTGAGATTTACTCAAATTTGTCGTTAATCGTTAAATAACAAATAACGGTCAATTTGTCCATTCAGGCGTTTTATTACACCATAAATTCAAATGAGCTCCAATTCACTCCAAACTAGTTCCATTGTGAAGCCATCGTTCATACGATCCCAATGGATCTTGTTTCGCTGAATTTGGATAACGTACAAGATAGTTATAATGATTACAAGTTTTGATATGAATAAATTTGCAATTTGATTTTTAATAACTTATTGGGCCTCACCTTTTATGTTGAAATCGGTCCACCCAAGCCCGTTTATCCCCTACTCGTGCTTTCCCATGCCTGATTCGCAGTAAAGCTTCTTTCCGAATAAAATCACCTCGTGATTTCTTCTGCAATGAACCACATCCATTGTCAATCATATCTTCCATCACTTCTCCCCCTCTCTTCCACTATAAATCACAAAAATAGTACCTTTGAACTCCTCAAGTAAATATCCATCCAACTGTACCATCGCATTCCCACTCGCGCTCTTTTTTCCTTACAGTTGAAAACCAAATACTGTTCCAAAAACAAAAACACGTTGTTGACCTTCTTTGACCGGCCTTTGCCCCACCGTCGTACGCGAGTCCGCCTGCACCAAGTGTAACGACCCAGAAAATCTGAACCAATTTAAAAAATTTTAAATTGGCTAAAATAATGGATTTTAAATATTTAAAATAAATATTTTAAATAATGGCAATGGAAAGTGAGTTTGAATCGACAATTGAAAACGAATATAATTAATTATAATTATAAACAAGGCCTGAAATGGCGCTGCAGTTTCAAAATTTGAATTCAAACTTTGTCGGACTGTACCGGGTGCAAAACAAAACGGATTTTAGTGAAACCAAAAATATTTAAATCTGTTAGTGAAGACCTTTCTAACGAATCTGAAAAATCAAATTTTCATAGCGGAAAGCAAAAGTTATGGCCGAATGAATTTTCATAAAGGTCGCTATGGGATTTATATAGCCCGTGAAATTGGCCATTTTGCATACGACCTCGGAATTCGACGAATCCACTTTTGTTGGATCCGGGATGTGAAGTTATTGCTAGGTTTCAAATTTAATAATTTTTGAAGCTAGTATGTGAGCGTGGCAAAGGAAAATGTGTTTTGGTCAATTTAAAGTTAAATTGGATCGACCAGAAATGGGCCTTTTTGCAAACGGTCTCAGAATTCGACGAAACTAGTTTTGTTGGGATCGTATCGTCAAAATATAGCTAGATTTATTTTTCTGGAATTTTTCGAATCAGTTTGTGGCCCTGGCAAATTGAAATGTACGTTCAAATTAAATATTGAATGTTTTATATTTTAATTTGAATGGAAACTGACTGAAACAGTCGAATGGGACTTCGAAACATATCCCATTGTGTTCGGAATGGTGGTAAAACGCTAGGGACGACAGTCGTTGGGTTTCAATTGGTGGTCGTGTCAGAAAACCCCTTTAAAGACCCACCGACCAATCAGAATTTAGGAAAAAAGAAAAAAAATCCTCAGACCCCCCCCCCCCCCGATCGACGGCGATAAAGGCTCCCCCCTTCTCTCCTCCGCCGCCGCCGCTACAGGCCACCAGAGCCGCCGCCACCACATCCATTCGAACCGCCTCCCCCTCCTCTTCAAATCCGACACAAGCTCCGCCTCCATCGACGCCCCCATCGCCAGAAACGGCCTTCCAAAGATCCGACCTTCCTGACGTCGCCGCCGCCGCTACAGACCACCGTACCCCCTCAAACCACCATCGATCAACAGCCCTCACCTCCCTCTACGACGTTGCAGCCACCGATCATCCCAGTTCTTCTCGGATTTCGCGAATTTCTTCGACCTAGTTTTGAACAGCATATAAAGGTAATTCCTTTATATTGTTTAAACACTTTTTAGTGTTGCAAACCTTTTAAAAATCATATCTTTTCATTTGTTAATGAAATTTGATGAAACATGAAATATCGTGACCGTGTGGACGTCTTCTACATTTTAGACAAGACCGCGTATTTTTCTGAGCCTTCTGCTATTTTTGGTGGAGTGGAACCCAATGTGAGATTTCTAATTTACAAACGATATGGAAAACGACGATGTATAAATTATATAGTCGATGTATGAGTTATATAAGCGTTGTACACCTCTTGTATAAGCGTTGTATAAGTTGTATGTTCGATGTATAAGTTATATATGGGTTGTAAAAATTATATATGTGTTGAAATAGAAGTGAATTGCTATATATAAATATATATATACGCCCCTCGTTCACAAACCATGGACGATATTTATTGGTTGTGATTGGTGTGAGAATTGATTGATAGCGTATGGTTGATTGGGATTGTTTGTGGTTGATATTGATTGATTGTGGTTGAAAAATACCCATTTGTGGTTGAGAAATATTTGGTTGAAACCACATAGGATTAGTTTGTGGAAATGAAATAAATATATACATGCCGCCTGCGTGCGAACTAGATGCATGATCCACATTGTCAAAAACCGCGAGGTTTTAAGGTAGAGCGAGGAGCCGTACTAGGGACGGTCCCGGTTTTAACTACCCTGCCGTTATGCTGTCGAAATTTTGAATAATATTCATGTGTTTGAATTATTTTCATTTGCTGAAACTATATTTATTCATTGTATAGAAAACCTTCATGTGTTGAATCGATATTCATTCGTTGATTAGAAATTCATGTGTTGAATGGTATGTTATTTAAATATAAAAATCACATTTTTATCTATATATATAAACTATAGAAAACCTTCATGTGTTGAATCGATATTCATTCGTTGATTAGAAATTCATGTGTTGAAAGGTATTCATATTTTGAAATAAATTGTTTTGCAATAAAAATCCTACTTTTATCACCTATATAAACTATATAAAATAATAATGTTTTGAAATAAATTGTTTTACAATAAAATCACATTTTTATTATATACATGAATTGTTGAAATGTGAAGTGTTAAAAATAGCAACTCGTTCAAATAAATATGCATGAGTCGAAATATTCATTAATTAGCTAATGATATGATTTTTGCCTATGCATGCAACATTAGAATGAATGGTGTTTTTAAACCAAATGGAATCAAATATGAAGTTGAATGGAAAGTAATAAGTGATAAGAACTGTATATATGTACATGCATATTTATTGAACAGGTTATAGCAAAGTGGCTAGAGAAGAGGAATAAAATTTTGTGCCCGACAAATAGGTACACATTTACTGTTTTGTTTGGGTGATGATTTTATGAGCCTGTTGGCTAGCCGCTTGGCTTTTTCTTTTTCTTTTTGACATGAGACGCCCGTGTGGCTATTTGGGAATTTTCCCAGCCCCTCCCGTACAAAGGAGGTTATGGCGAAATTTTCCAAAATTTAAAGGCGTTAGTGAAATATTTGAAGTGAAAACGATATTGAAATTGTTGAATGAACTATATTTATATAAATATATAAATATAAATAAAATTAAAACGAAACGTGGCCGTGCAGTTCGTGTTTTGAAACCGTGATTTCAAACAACTAGTGCGGGAAATCCGACCATTGGATTTTCCCGAAACCGCAACCGTTGGGTTCGCCTTGGAAATATCTTTCCAACGGCACCAACTTTGTAAAAATCCAACGGTTGGATTGTCTGGAATGTTTAATTCAAACCTGAAGAAAAAAAGCGCCAGAAACGATTATATATATATATATATATATATATATATATATATAATTATATTGAATCGAATAACGACGCTGCAGTTCGTATTTTGAAATTGAAACTTCAAACGATTGTACTGGGAGATCCGACCATCGGATTTTCCCGAAACTGGAACCGTTGGATTCGTTTTGGAAAGACCTTTCTAATGATGTATATTTTGTGAAGATCCAACGGTTAGATTTTCAGATATGTGTAAATCAAATCTGAAGAAAAACAGCGCCACAGCCGCGTTATGGCCCGAAGCGTCGTTTTGAATAAATTGGCTATTTTAAAATAAATAAAAATAGCGATAAATCGTTATAAAATATCATAAACGATATGGAATAGAAATAAACTGAATTTGCTCGATTTATGTGGTATTTGATGGTTGAATGTGTTTGGTGTGAAAATTACATTAAAGAACAAAATTGGTGTTGTCGAATGATTTAACCATTGAAATAAATTGATTTGAAATTCTAAATATACGTGAATTATTTGAAAAGGCCGAGTTAATTCTCATTTCGAATAATTGACCGACGATTGAAATTCGAAGATGAAGACGGTGGTCGAAGACCGGAGATCTTCACCTCGTTTGGATGGTAACCGAGGTCCTGATTGGGAGGCATCCCAAAATATGGATAATAAGTGGTGATCGTCCAGACGTACATGGTGATCGATGGGTTTATGAGGTATTTAGTGCCTCCGGTTTCGTTCAGACCCAGAACGGACTTGCAAATGGACTGTGTGTCTGACATTGGATTTTATTCTGTGTTGATTGATCTCTGTTAAATATACATCTGTTTGGCGGTGGAGAATTTATTCTTTTGCTTAACACCCTTCTCTGAAACGCATGAGCTCAGAGGTTGTATATCGATGGACATCAGTTGCAGGGCATGAATTGCTAATGTGGCATGCCTAAGTGGCAAATGATCAGGGCTTCTGTTGAAAAGCAAAGCCTTGTGATGATGATCAAAGCACCGCCTGTGTGGCGTAGCTTTGTGTATAACGTGAATTCGCGAGCCTCACACCCCGGTATGAACCAGAAACGGGAGAGGACATCAGGGAGGACCTGCGTTTCTTTCTAGCTAGGGTGGTGTCAGTGACCTACCAGCCCTGACATTTATATATTTTTCACCTGTGTGGTTGTTGCTGTTGCGAGGCGCCTCGGTTTGATCGGACGATCCGGGTCCGATGGAGCCATTCGTTGGCTCATTTACGCCCCAAAGGGTGGGGAAACGCAGTGTTCAGGAATTTTAATCCACATCGGTGGACCGGCCCTGACGATCCAAGGGCCCACCTGTGTCTGGGTCCTGAGACACGGGCTAGAGCGTCTCGAATTTGGTAGGGACTATCTTTTGCCTTGGTTCATGATGGAAATCCAATTTCCAAATACGTGACCGTGCGATTTTGATTGTATACCTATATATGGCG
Source organism: Allium sativum (assembly GCA_030737875.1). Taxonomy (NCBI): domain Eukaryota; kingdom Viridiplantae; phylum Streptophyta; class Magnoliopsida; order Asparagales; family Amaryllidaceae; genus Allium; species Allium sativum. Next base: position 466,950,201 of record CM060913.1, on the reverse strand, counting down.
ACATAGTGGTATGGGGCATTAATGCCGTCTATGATTGATAGTTATGATTTGAAATTGTTTTCAAAACATACAAACACTAGCAATAATATCAAATGCCTTTGTTTTATTCGTATCAAGCATATCTTGGCCATTATAAGGTAAAAAACTCTATCCTCCGGTTTGCGTTGCATTGTGTGATGGGAACTGAGTCTTATAATGGCTTCATTTTTATAAAAAGCATTGCAATGGTTAAAAGGATGATTTGTTTTAAAGCACTGGCAATCCAATGGAGTAAACCCATTCCACGAAAGTGGCGTGGTCCTGTGATTAGCCAAATTATATATGTGTTGAGTAGATTTCTCATACCAGTCCCATGACTGACTCGTAGTTTGTTTCACTTTCAAACTCGGGTGCCCCCTTTTTCTGCACGGGCAGCCTTGTATTCAGGTTTAGCTGGCTTTCTCTGGATAGCTGGAGCAAAAGATGGATTCTATTATTTATCTCTTTTTATGTTGTTCAGCTCCTATTGTACATATTTTGTTTGTTTTCCGCTGTAGACATTTATGTATAGCTGAACTGTAATTATACTAAGTAAGATCCTGTATACTGTGTAACTCTGATGATTACTTTTATCCAGTATATCCTATCGTTCATTATCTGGTGTATTTATTTAATTTTGTTCTGCTATTATCTGTTTCTGTGTTATATTCCACGGATTACCCTTGCCACCGTCAGTACGGGGTTTGGGGTCGTCTCACCAAGGAACTGCGCAACCCCATCTCCATCAAACACTACCATCGGACCCAGTTCAATACGCAGAAACCCAACTCACACCAGTTCGCTGCCTCTTACTGATCATCACGTCGTTCTCTGGTCATTGGCGCGCCATCGAAGAACGGTGTTCGAAAGGCAGTCGAGGTCTCCTACTATATCTGGAAAAGGTTTGTAACTCGACAGTCTTTAGGATCCAGAAGATGAACTCGAAGTCGGTGGCTTCCTGTTAACCCATGCGTCAGTTTTAGGTTCAATCTTCACCACAAAATGCTAATGAACTCTAAATCTCATAACCAATCTAAATCCAATCCTCGAACAGCAAATCATCGTTTTAATTTGTTGAAGTTTGGAACCCTAGCTCGTGGAAAAAGAACGATAGCGGATCTGAGGTGTTTTCCCACTAGAGAAACCGACATCGGACTCAAAAAAAAGACTACTGCGAAAGAGAGATCACACCATGGATGATAAATCCATACATGTTTTGATTTATAGGAATTTTTATGAATTCTTTTGTATTTTCAAATCCACGGGTTTGCTTTGGAAACAAAAGTGGAGGCGGCAGTGAATTTCATTGACCATTGGAGAGAAGAGTTTAGGGTTAGAACGGTAAGGGTTTTATAGAACAGGGTAGCTTGTATTAGAAGCTTCATAAATTATTACATTAATTTATATACAAATATTAACTCAATTTAGCATTTAAAATAAATTCCTATGATCACATACAATATCCAAATTCAATCAAAATGGGCATGTAGCTATTGGTCGACATTATGGACCTATTTTCTTCGAATTACGACTTCGTTTCCTCACACAGCGTATTTTTTAAAGTCAAATTATTGACTATTTTTCACATAAAAATCTTGTACGGCCACATACTGACTCCAAAAATCACGAACTTGGAAATCTAACAATCATTTAATATTCCGAATCAAACAAAATTCGTTTCGTCGAAAACGGAGGTTGTTTGCAAAAATGGATATTTTCTAAGGCTCTAAATAAACCCACTTAAATATTAATATATTTAAAACAATTAAATTTAATATTAATAAATTAATATTATCGTATATATTCATATAGAGTATAAAGCTACAAAATATACATCTCTGGATTTATAACTCGATATTTAAAAATCCAAGTTGATCGATATTCAATATATAATAAAATTCCTTTTATTATATAAATAAATCGTTTTAAATTATAAACGAATTCCATAACGACTATTTGGAAATTTGATATGAATATAACTTACAATCTATAACATGAAATCTTAATTTTTCTCTTTCATTAGAAAAATATAGTCTACTAGATCCGTACATTTCTTATTTCGGAGAAAGCCAACTTAAAACGGGTTCTGTATAATCAATTGAAGTTCAAAACTCAATATTATGAACTGTCGTGACATTACGGGCTCGATTTAAATTATATTATGAATTTTACATTCAAACTTCGTTTAAATAATAAAATCGTTATTATAATTCAATTATAAACTGAATTAAATCTTATAAATAATCCAATTCACACAATATTGTGAATTCCACTATTTCCTACTAGTTCGGAAATAAATATATTATTCTATTATTTATATTAATTAAATATTCAATATTATTTAATTAAACAAACATTTAAATCTCTAAATCACTATTTAAATAATTAAATAAATTAATTATTATATCGTAAAAATACATGTCGTTACATACCCCCAATATTAAGGTACACCCCATGGTACCCCACTCGCATGGTCTCCAGCGTTATACCACCAAAATATATGCAGTCCCTCATCCTACATCGGAGTGACGTACAGATCTCCATATAACAATGTTACGATGCGCATATATCTGTCAATTCTATGCTACATAAGCGTACGGACTGCCACCTTCGATCGAATCAGATTCCATACCAAAGTAATGCCCTTAAGTCTACGATACACTACCCAGAGCAGACATGCATATATCTAGACTTTCCTACGTATATATCGTCAATTGTAACACGATATCTTAATCGCACGTCCTCCAAAAGTGCACCGAGTTCCGTGGTAGGGCGATACAAGAAACATGGAACTCAGTCGGAAGCTTTTCCATATCTGTAAAGGCCCACCTTTAAGAGCCTTAAAATACAGATATTCCTAGGGTCTGTTTTTCATGGTGACTATGGCCCCACCTCGGCCCCTCCCTCAACTAGTAAAGACTACAAGAGCTAAGCGACATTCGCCTAAAAACAAACAATCTAAACATCCATTTGGCGTCTCCCCTCAACCACTGTACCTCGTTAGTGAAAGGTGAATGATATATTGGGTTTAGCTCTAGACTTTTTGCATCCTACAGGCTGCCGATGACGGGTACCCAACTATCTACTATCTCTGTTGGTCCTGACCTCTGCCTCCCCGTTAAGGCGACCGCCGAATCACCCTAATGTCACAACGTCATTGCATTCTGACTGCAAAGCTACTTTTGCAGTCAAGTTCCACCCACCTGGTAGTTACGCGCAGACCCAACCCCTGCGAGCACAGCCTAAACATCTGTCACTGCACAGAGGACAACCAAGAGCACTTTACGTATCTCAAGAAGCCGCGTGCTTCCCCTTCCATTCCTTCGGAGCCGACAGAATAATCATATGAACGTGCACTCCCCTCGTGCCTCGTGACACGACGATGATCTACCCCATTGGGTTATTCACCCTCAAGCGTGCGGACTGGTCCAAGCGCCTCACTTTAATATGTTATTAGACCCTATGTCTAAATATTCTTTCATGCGCTTGCTTTACCTCATCGGGTTTTCATTAACTTTCTTATCATCTCAACTTTTTTTTCAGGTTACCAAGTTCTTTCTAGCCGCTTATATCTCTAAGGAATGGGCCCCTCTCACTTATTATCAATCATATAACTTAACCCATTTGAGTTTATTAATAACCCCACAACATGTTATTCTCTAGATTGTGATCCAAGGTCTGTAATCCACAATCCCTTTATATTCTTATTTGATTCAAGGTTACAATAACATGTTCTACTTAATACGTAATTAAGTATATCTCAATTTACATGTTTTCTGTCTAACATGTCACTTACCGTTTATGATTAAATATGACTTATTTCATTTCATAAGTTTGCCTCACTCTTTCCTATTTAATCATAATTCAATCTTACATTGTCACTACAACTTATAGTTGTTTACTTATTAACATAGTTCTCTTAACTAAGGTTCACTGATAAGTCTCTTTCCATTTATTATAACCAATGTTATAATTTCCTCTTGTCCCTAGGACACGCTTAAACATGTTATTCTTATCAGCAGATTTCAGACTTCCAAGTTTACAGATTAATTAATTTATAATTAAGTACAACTTCTTACATTTCATAAATTTTCCCCCTTTTCTCTGTTTATTACAAACAACTAGTTTCAGGCTTCCCCATTTACTGATTACTTAATTTATAATTAATTGCCACTTATCTCATTTCATCGGTTATCTCATTTCCTTACTAGTTTATTAAAACCTAAGTTAAAATCTTCACATGTCCCTAGGACAAGTCAATTGTAAGGACCCGTAACTTCCCCGGTAAGGAAAAAGCGGATACTTCGAGAACAAGACACAAAAGAACGCAGACAGAAGAACATTTCATTGTTTATTACAACAATTACATCAGAATACAAGAACATTCAGAGTATAAATCAATATTACACAATTTACAATATTCAGAGATTACAATAAATAACATAGCAGTGGAAAATAATACAATACACAACTGAAGGAGATATACGGATACAAAGCTTTCCGGATATCGTTCCAGCTGTAAACCAGGATCCTATGAATATAAATCTGCAAAACCAAAACTACTAGTTGCCCGTGTCAAAATAAGGGCACCCAGAGTTTAGGTTAAAATAATAAACTCCGGGTCAGTCATGGGACTGGTGTGAGAACTAAAACATTTATTGATCTTTATTTTAAAGTTCGGTAAATCAAGGGACCACACCGTATAACACGAAACGGGTTTCCTCCCAAGAACACCAGTGCATAAAATAACAGCGCAATGCTAAATAAAGAACAATGAAGCTATTATAAGACCCAGGTCCCATCACACAATGCAACACAAACCGGAGGATAGGGTTTTACCTTATAATAGCTAAAGAATGCTTGATACGCTAAATTTCATGTTTTACTATTACTATAAGTGTATAGTGTCAAAACAATTTTAAATCATAAGTACCAATCATAGACGGCATGAGTGCCCCATACCACTATGTCACCATACTAGGCTCTACAAATAAAACCGCAAAGTCACGTATTTGGAAATTGGATTTCCGTCTGTGAACCGAGGCAAGGGATCTTCCTCTACCGAATTCGAGACAATCTAGCCCATGTCTCAGGGACAGAACGCATCGACCCTTGGATCTTCAGGGCCGGTCCACCGATGTGGATTAGACGAAATCCTGAACACTACGTCTCCCCGCCCTATGGGGCGTAAATGAGCCAACGAATGACTCCATCGGTTCGAGAACGACCGATATATCCGAGGCGCCTCGCAGCAGCAACAACCACATAAGTCAAACTCGTCAGGGCGTGTAAAACCACTGACGCCACTTCTAGCTAGAAGGAAACACATGTTCTCCCTGCAGTCCTCTCCCGTTTCTGGTTCACTACCAGGGGGTGAGGCTCGCGAATCAACGTTACACAAAGCTATGTCACACAGGCTGTGCTTTGATCATCAACCACAAGACTTTGCTTTTCAATAGAAGCCTTGATCATTTGCATCTTAGCATGCCATACAGGCAATTCACGCTATGCAACCGATATCAATCACACAGAATGAAATCCGATGTCAGACACACATCCATTTACAAGTCCGTTCCGGGTCTGAACGAAACCAGATTGGACGATCACCAACTGATTCCCTCCTCTTGGGTGTATGGCCCAATCAAGATCATCAGTAATTATCCAAACGACGTGAAGACCTCCGGTCTTCGACCACCGTCTTCATCCTCGACATCACGTCGAATCAGTTATTCAGAATGGGATAAACCCGGTCTTTCTGAATAACTCGCATATATAATAAACAAGTGTTACACAAACACAACATACGCCTCATTCCAATTCATCAGTCACTAACCATAAATTAACAAGAGAATGATTCCCCAAATATTAACCCCGAAGGCCGAAACCAACATCAGATCAATACCCAGGAAACCGTTCTGCTTAGCTAACCTACAGTTAGTTTCTAAATTTCACATTCTTAGGGAAAGGTTCCCATTAATTTTATCAAAGATAAATTCTTTTAAATTTATATTTTAATCCTCCTTTGAATATCACTTCAAACTAGTCGGGATTAGCGAACCACACCGAAGTAATCTTTTATTTTATTTCTCAATCCCAACCTATTCATCCCATGAAGTAAAACTGGTAATACTTCATATCTAACACCACGGTGTTATCGGTAAATTTAATTACCATTTCACGCTCAAATCTAATTAAAGATTTAACTATCGCCTGGAGCAAAACTGGTGATACTCCAATCTCGATCTTTTCAATCTAATTAAAGATTCATTAAAACTCCACTTAGTTTTAATCTTTGACTGGGTTAAAGAATCAGTATCATTTAAAACACGGTTCACGATAAACCCCAAAATCACATCACATTTCAATCAGTCCCTAACCGTAAATTAGCAAGTAAGCAATTCCCTAAGTATTAACCCCGAAGGCCGAAACCAACATCAGATCAATACCCAAAAAACCATTCAACTTAACTAATCTCCAGTTAGTTTCTGATTTTCTTAACTTCGTTGGGTCTAAGAACAGTATTATTGAAGATACCATTCACGACAACCCAAAATCTCATTTCATTAATTATCGGGTTAAAGAACAAATGTTATTTAAAACACTGTTCACGATAAACCCAAAAATCAATACCAATTCAATTCCAATTAAATATTATTCAATTGGTACATTTCATTAAATCTAAATAAAAAGATTTAATCTTTTTCTCAACTGGGCTTAAGAACAGTGTTAATGAAGACACCATTCACGACAAACCCAAATCACATTCGATATTAAATACAAGGCTCTGAATAGAAAATATATCGGCTTATATTCAATATCAAATTCTACGACCAACAAATATCGTTTTGGAAATAACGATATAAATATATCTTTCAAATTCCCATAATAATACCTGTATCATCATGAAATCCAACATCGAAATATTCCAAAGACAATTTCGATTCAAATCCATTCCAATTCAATTATTGGAAATTTGGTTACTTTTTAAAACCCTTTTCAAATTTAATTTATTTATGTAAAAATAAATAAAATTATAATTCTAGTTCAAAACTAGTTAATTTCGATAAAAATCTATTTTTATCTTTTCAAATATGGAGTTTTTCATCCCAATTCTTCCCAAATCATTATGATTTTGCACAAATTATTGTAATTTTTAATAATTTTATCAAGGCTCGTACAGTCGATTTCCATCAACGGCCATCGAACTGCACTTACAACGACCTTTTCCAAATTTGATTTGGACATAATTCCAAATCCAACCGTTAGATTTCTATTTTCTCATATTCGTTAGAAAGCTCTTTTCGATACGAACCCAACGGTTCAGGTTTTAGGAGAATCCGACGGTCGGATCTCCCGCAATATCCGTTCGAAGTCAATGGTCGAAATTCGCGAACTGCCACGGCGCGGCGCGTTCTATCCAGGCCATTATATTATATATATAATATATATATAATATATACTTCGTCGATTTCCTTTTAAAACGTATTTTATAAATCGTTTTAAATTCGTTTTCAAAATGATTTCAACTTCCTTTTCAAATTCAAATCAAAATCGAATTTTTAAACATAAATTCATTTTAATTTCATTTCAATTCAATTTCAATTTAATTCGAATTGGTTTCAACTCAAATCAATTTCAGTTCAATTTCAATACGTTTTAAATTCAATTCAAAACGATTTCAATTCTATTTCAATCTAATTCGAATTTCAATTCTTTTCAATTTAATTTGAATTTCAATCCATTTCAATTTAATTCGAATTTCAAACCTATTCAATTTAATTCGAATTTCAAAATCACTTTAATATTCATTGAAAAAAGAATAAAATCGATATAAATATCGTTCACGTTAAAATGGCGTCAATCTAACCAACACGGCTTAATATATTTCTATTTTCAAATATTCTATTTCAAATATTTCTTTTTCAAATATTTCTACTTCAAATATTCTATTTCAAATATTCCCTTCAAAACTGGAATGAGGCCTAATCAATTACCATAGATTTTATTTCTATGGATTTCCATACAACGCATGTATATATCAACAATGACAAATAATCAACCATCATCCAAAGTGCATTCTACACTGTATAAGCATCAAATATAAATATTCAACGCTTATAACAGTCTGTCAATCAATCGATCGACATACAACTAATTATTGGGATTTGTGTATGTCATATATCACCCCAATACCCATGTAGGGTTTCAAACAATCAAACACAGATTTTATTTGTGCAGTTGGGCGATGTGTAAAATTTATCGTCCCAATCAATATCAGTCAAATGTGTGTATATAAACAAATCGTCCGATTTGTTTATTTTTATTTCATTTCATATACACGTTAAAAATTCTATTTTTAACTATAAAATATTTTCCACTATAAAATATTTTATTTCACTATATAAATATTTTATTTTCATTTCACATCACATCACACAATCAACTACACATCAAAATCAAACAAACAAGCATACAAGCCGTCCATGGTCTGTGGACGACGGGTGTCGGGTGCTACTAAACACCGTCTGCATCCTAGTATATATTTCAAACTAGAAATTTAAATTAAAGGTGAGGAATTCTCACCGAATAGCTAATCCAACGCCACGACTCTTCTTAGGTAGAAATCTTCGTCGTTCTCGCCCTTTTGTCAATTTTCACTGCCCGTATTTTCTACATATATAAAAATCACATTTTTACTTCATTATTCAATATATAAAAATTGAATTTTTACGTTGCTATTCAATATATAAAAATCGAATTTTTACTTTGCTATTCAATATATAAAAATCGAATTTTTACTTTACTGTTCAATATATAAAAATCAAATTTTTACTTTGCTATTCAATATATAAAAATCGAATTTTTACTTTGCTATTCAATACATAAAAATCGAATTTTTACTTTGTTATTCAATACATAAAAATTATATTTTTGATCTTCACATCTAATACAAATTATATTTTTAACCTTCACCTACAATAGAAATTATATTTTTATCTTCACTTACAATAAAAATTATATTTTCATTCGATTAAAAATCAGATCGTTAAAAATATATATAAAAACTGAATCTTTTCATGTTAAAAATATATATAAAAACTAAATCTTTTCATGTTATAAAAATCTATTCTTTTTATGCACAAAAATCTATTCTTTTCTATAGATAAAAACCAAAGTTTTCCTATAAAATCAAATCAGTTTTTCATATGTAAAAATCTAAACTTTATTTTCAGATTTACATAAGAGTAATAATTAAAAGAAACTGAAATAAATAAACTAAAATAAATAAACTTTACCTTTGTTTTGAAGGGGAAAAGGGTTTCGCAGTTCGTCGGAGGGTTGGTGGTCCTCTTGAGAGGCGGTGGTTGGAGATACAGGTGATGGCAGCGCTGCTGTGGAGGCCTCTTTGGGGCTCGCGCCTTGAATCGAGGGGAGGGAGAAGAAGGAGGAGGAGAGGAAGGAAGGGGGGAGGCTGCGGTGGCCCACGCCATCGCTGGCGGCGGCGAACGGGATCGAGGAGGCCGGGGGGGGGGGCGATCTGAGAAGCGGCCGTCTCTTTTTTTTCTTTCTAATTTTCGTTTTGAATGAAACGATGTGGAAGGTAGGGGGTTAAGGAGTATTATATTATATAAATATATATATACATTATTTTATTCTTGACTTTCAAAAAGGTAACTTTTTATTTTGAACTCGAAACGAAACCCACCGCCTGTCGTCCATAGCTAATTACCCCCATTCCGAACACAATGGGATATGTATCGTAGGCTGATTCGATTGTTTCGATCAGTTTCCGTCAAAATCAACATATAACTCTATATATTGAATTTGAACGTGCATTTCAATTTATTTGGACCACATACTAACTCTGAAAATTCCCGAAAAATATTTTCTAGCTTCGTATTGACGATATGGTCCTAACAAAACTAATTTCATCGAATTCTGAAACCGTTTGAAAAATGGCCATTTTCCAGTTGATTAAAATCAACTAAAACTGGTCAAACGCGTTTTCCTTTGCCACGCTCACATATTGATTCGAAATTTTTTGAAAATTGGCATCTAGCAATAACTTGACATCACGAACCCAACAAAAGTGGTTTCGTCGAAATCCGAATTCGTTTGCAAAATTCCCATTTTTAAGGGCCTGAATTCCATAGCGACTATTCAGATTTTTCAACTGGACATATCTTTTCATCCCCGCTATGAAACTTCAATTTTTCGGATTCGTTGGGAAGGTATTCCCATTTAGATTCAAATATTTTTGGTTTCACTAAAATCCGGTTTATTTTGCACCCGGTACATTCAGTTGAAATTTGAAATCGAATTATCGAACTACCGCGCCATTTTCAATTCCTTTTATAATTTAAAATAAATTTTTATATTCTAACAACGATCTATATAAATATATACGTTCGAATTCTATTCAAAATAAATTTCTCATCATTATTATTTAAAATAATTCATTTTAAATATTCAAAATTCGCTAAAATTGCCAAAATAAAATTTTTAAATTGGCTCAGATTTCCGGGTTATTACATCAACCTATTATATATAATTCTCATTAATGTAATTTATTTATAATAGGTTATTATCATTCCCCGTTCATTCTCATTTCCTTTTACTGTTGCAATTATCTTTCATTCAATTCCATTAATTTCAATTATTTCATTTATCAATCCTGCCATATACATATATATATATATATATATATATATATTTATGCACTAGACCTCTCACATTAAGCAAACACTTGTAGATGCTGGATTTTCTGGGTGGTTCCAGACAAACTTCTTCCACAAGTTGAGTTAACATCATGTTTTAGCACAGTTACATGTTTTATTTATGCATTTGACTTCTCACCTTAGATTTACCACTTGTAGATGCTGGATATGCCGGGCAGTTCCGGGCAGACTTCTACCACAAGCGTAATCTAACCTCGTGTCTAAATGCGGTTACAGTTTCTTATTTATTGTAAATCTTCTATATAATCGAGGCATGTCTATTCTTTCAAATTTCCACTATAATATATATTTTACATGTCATCGTATTAGGCCTATTTTATGTCATATGTTCATTCTAACATATAATCAATCCTATTCTAACATGTAATTTTCTCAATTTCTACCGTTAATGGTCCAGGTACATAAATGTCACAAGTTAACATGGAATTGAAACAACAGTAACCGCTACGCATATTTTGACAAGTTTATCTTTCAACATATAAATTTTCCCACATATTAATATCCTAACATATTAATATTCCCGCATGTCATATTCGTCACTTTAATCCTTTTAACATATGTTCAAACATTTAATATCATATTTAAACATGTAATAATAACATTTCAATACTTTCAATTATTCTAGCAAATTCACATTATACAATAACGGGGAATGTTAAACAATATTATATCACTATCATAAATGATATAACTTAAATCCACTCACCTTGATATGTCAATCTAGAAAAGAATCTCTATGGATTGGTTGCAGATGGAGAGTCATGAGTTTGTACTATTGTTGCAGTTGAAAACGCCTTATTTTCTGAATTTGTCGTTGTTGACAATACATTTTCTTTTTCTTTTCTTTAATCTTCATTTAGATAGTGCCCCAATATTATAATTAATAATTTTATTCAGAAATTATATGGAGGAAGAAGAAGAGAGTGAAGAAACACAAATGAGAATGAAGAGCTATATGGTCCTTTGTATAAGAAGGTTAAATCGATGCTAACCGTCTATTTTCCACGATGAAATATATTCTCTCCATGTCATATAGCCAATAGGAAGTTGCCACGGCAATAATGATTTTGAATTGTACCAATAGAATAAAGCCAACAAGGCATGCATTGTCACTTCCTACCAATTACATGTGCCAATTAGGCTCAAAAGTTTGAATTTCGAATGTTTGAATTATTTTGGCGTAAAAATTTGATTTTCAAATGTTTGAATTTACTGGAATTTATTTAATTTATTTAATTGTTATATTCATATGTAATTTTCTTATACATATACAGTTCTTCTAATGATCATTTTACGCATATATACATAAGCACAATTTTTGTTTCGTTTTCAAAATTCAACCGGTGTTGCATCGTAATTTGATTCTTGCCATATTTCATTGATTGTAGCCTTATCTTGAATTTTATTTTTTGTATATATATATATATACATATATATATATATTCTCATATATATACATACATTTTCTTTATGTCCTTATATGTACGTTCTTATCCTTTCAAAGTTTGATTTTCGAATGTTTGAATTTTCTGGAATTTATTTAACTGTTATATTCATATATAATTTTCTTATACGTATACAATTATTCTAACGATCATTATTTTACGCGTATATATACGCACAATTTTCATTTCGTTTTCAAAATTCAAACGGAGTTGCACCGTTATTTGACTCTTGTCATATTTCACTGATTGTAGCCTTATATTGAATTTTATCTTTTGTATACATATATTTCTGCATATATATATATATATATATTGAAAATTTTACCAACCATATATGTAACACCGCACCTCTGCCAATGCCACTCTTGCAAGGGCATAGCCTTCCATCACGCCTTAGCCTTCCATCACGCCTTAGCCAACCCTTGTCATCAATAGTATATCTAGCAAGGTGACTAGACGTCTCACCACGAATCAACTTGTCCATGACCTCGACAATCTGCGGGTCTCCTTTCTGCGAAGCCCCAACTTGATCAAAAAGTATAGGTCTAAGCTCAAGGGATGCTAACGAACCCGTCATCGACTCAACAGCTGTTGTGAAATCAAAGGTTGCCAAGAACTCTAGGCTCCTCATCTCAACAAACAAGGGACTCAAAGTCAACCTACTTCTGCTTAATGCATCTGCCACAACATTACCCTTGCCAGGGGTATATGCTATCTCGAAGTCATAAGATGCCAAGAATTCCATCCACCTTTGCTGCCTTAGATTCAGATCTTTCTGCGAGAAGAGGTATTTGAGCGACTTGTGATCAATATACAACTCAAACCTTTCGCCTAGGAGATAGTGGCGCCAGGATTTGAGTGCAAAGATAATCGCTGCCAACTCCAAATCATGAGTGGGATAGTTCTTCTCATGAACTTTAAGTTGCCTACCCCCATAACATATCACTCTTCCCTCTTGCATCAGAACAGCACCTAAACCCGTGCCACATGCATCAGTGTACACGGTAAACATCTTACCGCCATCAGGTAATGCCAAAACTGGAGCTGTAGTAAGGGCCCTCTTGAGCCTTTGAAAAGCAAGCTCACACTCTAAGTCCCATGCAAAGACTAAGTTCTTCTTCGTCAACTTAGTAAGAGGGGCTGAAATCTTAGCGAAGTCCCTGATGAACTTCCTATAGTAGCCCGCCAGACCGAGAAAGCTTCTTACTTCGGTTGCATTCCTAGGAGTCTTCCAGTCTTGAACTGCAACCACTTTCGCGGGATCTACCGCTATGCCTTGCTTAGAAACTATATGTCCAAGAAACCGAACTTCCCTTCTCCAGAAATGGCATTTGGAGAACTTAGCTTTCAACTGATGAGCTCTAAGCGTATCCATCACTTCCTTGAGATGTCTAGCATGTTCTTCCTCATCCTTTGAGAAGATCAGAATATCATCCACGAAGACAACCACGAACTTGTTAAGGAACTCCCTGAACACCCTACTCATCAAATCTACGAAGTAGGCGGGTGCATTAGCCAAACCAAATGGCATGACAAGCCATTCAAAGAATCCATCTGGAGTCCTAAACGCAGTTTTATCAATACTATCCTCAACCACTCTAAGCTGGTGGAATCCGGTGACTAGATCGAGCTGAGAGAAAACAGAAGCACCAACAAGCTGGTCAAAGAGGTCATCAATCCTCGGTAATGGGTGTCTATTCTTCTTTGTCAGCTTGTTCAACTCTCGATAATCAACACATAGACGAAGCGAACCATCCGCCTTAGTAGCGAATACCACAGGAGCACCCCACTCAGAAATGCTTCGCCTAATAAAATTCTTCTCAAGCAACTCCTTGATTTGCTTACTGAGCTCTCTTCTTTCTCGTGGGTCCATGTGCCTAACGGGCAATGAAACTGGCTTGGCATTATCAACAAGATAAATGCGGAAATCTATCTCTCGTTTAGGGGGTAACCCCTTAACCTCTTCAAAGACATCAGGATAGTCTCGGACCACCCTTACAGATTGCAGATCATTGATGGACGAGTCAAGAGATTCAAGATAACATAAAATGACGGGATCTCTAGGGTTACAAGAAATTTCGAGGGTATTACCGAGGCGAATCATAAGCCTCACCACCCTATGCTCACAATCGAGAATGGCTCCATAACTGGACAACCAATCCATGCCCAAGATCAACCCGTATCCCGTGAATCCGAGAACATAAGCATTGCACGTGAATTCTACGGTCAAGATAGAAATCTTCAAATCCACACAAATCATAGATAGATGGGCGGAACCCCCAATTGGATTTGAAACACTAACGGGATCCTCAACTAGACTAGTACTTAGGTGCAAACTTTCAACAAGATCAAAAGAAATAAAACTATGCGATGCGCCAGAATCAAATAAGGTGCGAACAGGATGATCAGAAATATAAACAAGGCTTTCTACAGAAATACTACCTCGGTCCTGAACTGGAGCAGTGTTGAGAGCATGCACTTGCCCTCCAGAAGGTCCTGCACGCTGAGTCTGCCCTTGCCCTTGTCCTTGCTTCTTGGGGCAATCCTTGCTAAGGTGTCCAGGCTCTCCACAGTGAAAGCATTCGCCCAACTTCCTCTTCTTCTTTCTGCAATCTTTGGCTATGTGCCCAACAATCCCACAGAAGTTGCATTTTCTTGGGTCCTTTGCCTTGTTGTTGTTGGCCTTATTGCCCTTGTTGTTCTTGTTGTTCAGATTGCTCTGATTCCCTCCACACTTGGAGTCCGTCTTCTTGGTTTGAGTCTCATTAGGCTTGACTTCTTTCTTGCCATTCTTATCGTCTCCTTGAAGCAATGCCATGTCCACTAGGCCTTCAAAAGTGGCCCCCAAGGGTATATGAGATAGGGCTAAACCTTGTAATGGCTCATTCAACCCTCGTGCAAAGCGTAAAGCCTTCTTCTGGGGAGTATTAACCATGTCCAAACCGAATCGAGCAAGTTGGTTAAACTTATTCACATACTCCCTCACTGTCATGTCCCATTGCTTCAAAGATATAAACTTCTCCAATTGCAGATTCGCCTCAGCTGATGATAGAAACTTAAGCCCAAACCTCGTCCTAAAGTCGGCCCAAGTCTCTATAGGCCTAGTAGCATTGGTGACCTCCCACCAGTAAGCAGCTTCTTCTTTTAATAGCCATGCTGCCAATAAAACCTTTCTATGGTCTTCCACATCAAAGATAGCGAAGAGATCTTCAGTTTCTTTCAACCAATTTCTCGCCTCCACAAAAGTCTCCGTCCCAATGAAATTCTTGCCACCCATCGCCTTAAAGTCTTTGCAAACCTTTTGCGAAATCTGTTTGTGGATGCTGAGGAGGAGGAGGAGGAGGAACCTCAGTTATGGTGGGAGTATTTGCTGGGCCCGCATAGTTGGCCCTAGCTTCCAAGTACCTCCGGAACCATCCGGGAATGGTTACTCCCTCGGGAAGGTTAAGATCGGCCATGCTGAAAAAGGAAAAGATAGATTAAGAACGAGGAAACAAAGGATAGTGCTAATGGCTTTTGGGGAATAGCCTTTTTAAAATAAACTAGACTTTTCTTGGAAAATACTTAATTGGTTTTGAAAATAGTTTTCCAAAAAGGTAAGTTTTTAAAAACCCTTTTTGCTCAGATCTTGTAAACCTTATGCTCTGATACCAAATGTAACACCCCACCTCCGCCAATGCCACTCTTGCAAGGGCACTGGCTTTGGGGGGCGTTAAACGAGGTAAACATGCATGCAGATATCACAAGACAGAACATATAAGTAAAACAGAGTAGTAAAGCAGCGGATAAAACTAACATTTCAAAACCATAGTCAAGTTACATCAAAGTACTTGGTCATTATTTTCCCACAAAACAAAGTCTAGAACATAAACTGAAAACTGGAAAAAAACATAAAGTAACTATCCTCAAAGTAGAATAAAGCCATAGCATGCTCAAGTCCAAACCGTACATGAGCTATCCAGAAAAGCAGCTAAAGATCCAACTAGGTACCAGTGTTCCCACCCTGCAAACCTGGGGGGGAAACGGAAGAAAAGAGGCGAAAGAAAACGGGTCAGTCAAAAAGACTGGTAAGTCCTATCTACTATTAGTATAAAAACTAATAAAGTTAACTGGACATGTAAAGCAGAGATGAAACATAGGGTGATAACTGGCATGGTGAAAAGATAGATCAAGTGTGGCATCGCATATACAAGGTTAAGTTGCACCAAGTGTGTACTAGTAATCTATGTCAAGTATCAACAAGAAAACATCCCTTGGCCCAATCTTGGCCCAATATCCCGAGATGGCCTAGTTCAAGGTCCAACAACACGGTCTAGTCGATCGGCTCCCTAAAAGCCTAACTCGTCAAGTGTCGGTGTCATACGGCCCAATCACGAAGTGTAGTCAAACTGTGCTAGGTCCACCCTAGGGTGTATCAAGCCCTAGGGTGCCAACCCCGGACACAAATCAAGCACGCACAGTCTAAACCTACGGGTGCCCGGGTCTGCTTTTTCAA
This sequence comes from Allium sativum, assembly GCA_030737875.1. Lineage (NCBI taxonomy): Eukaryota > Viridiplantae > Streptophyta > Magnoliopsida > Asparagales > Amaryllidaceae > Allium > Allium sativum. The sequence continues at coordinate 466,933,504 of CM060913.1, read as the reverse complement.
CTCCGGACCATGTGCACGACCATAGTCCGCCTGAACCTACACCGGCGCACCTACTCAGCCATCGTTTTGGTCGCTTACATGTCCGCCCAGTAATCGTGCCCCACCCTAGCCTAGTCCCTAGGGTATCATGATACAATCAAGAGGGTTACTGGTGAAAAGGACCACGTAACTAGGGTTTCTAACCGGTTAAACGTGGTTAACCCTACCCAATCAAGTTGGTTAAGTGTACCCAAGGTTCATGACTTAACCCTATCAACCCATCGTGTTTAATTGGTTAAGTATTCAAGTGGTCCATGACTTAACCCTATCATGTGGCATTAATTAATTTAATGCACCCAACCTCTCACATTAGACCTTGTTGTGGTTACTAGTTAAGCCGGGCGGGTTCGGGTAGCTTTACACCACAACCTAGTCTAACCTCGGGTTTAAGCACAACATGACCAACTACTCACATTGGGTCCTATTGTTTGTAGCCACTAGTTAAGCCGGTCGGTTCCGGGTAGATTTATGCTACAAACTCAACCCAACCTCGAGTTGGCCACACTCATATTTTCTAAGTGTCATGTCCATCATTATGTCTACAAACATAATCACAAGTCAATGTTCATGTCATATTTTAAAACCATGTTTTCATGTCATTAATATTACCTAAACCCAACGCATTCCCATCGCATGTACGTTTCGCATAACATAACATAGATCAAAAGAGGGAACTTGGCAAAAGCATGACAAAAAGGGCATAAGGTAATAAGGTTGGCCACAAGTTACACATGGTGGCATATGGGGCATAAATATGTTCATTTAAACTTGCATGTTACATTATAAGCCTCAAAACATGCATAACATTCAAACTTAGCGAATAGGTGATACATGGTCCTAGATGACATAGAATGATGACTAGAAGTTCGCATATAACATTATATGCAAGTTATCATAAAGGTTATGAGAGTTCTCATGTTGCATAATGCAACATTTCAACATAAAGCTTATAGCTTTTAGCCCACAAGGTCAAGGTGATAGCTTTACAAACATGCATAGAATAAATCTATGCATAACATGTTAGAATCAAAGCACATATCATACTTAGGCCCAAACTCAAACTTGCAACATGTCATATTTAACTTCATAGTTAGAATCTAAGAGTAGTATAGGGCTTACAATGCTATGAAGACTTATAAAATAAAATAAGATTGAGACGAAGCCACTAGCAACTCTAAAAACCCCAAATGAATACAAGCTCCAAGAAGCTCCTTTGATTATATGAAGAAAGATCCTTGTTTTAATGAAGAAAGATTGAACTTTGGCCTTGAATCAAGCTTTGAAACTCTCAAACAAGCTTAGGAACTCTCATATGAATGAAGATGGAGGCTATGACAAGAGGGTGGAGGCCATGATTAAACATTTTGGCATAGTTTAGTTGTAGGATTGATTTATGATGATTTAGGCTAGGTATTAGGGTCCTTTTATAGAAGATTAGGTTAGTTTAGGCCATAGGATTAATCCTAATTCAGATGTGGGCCATCAATTCACGTCACTAGCCTCCAAACATGTCTTGAGAAACAAGTCAGGTGCACCCAGGCCAGACTGGCCGACCACCCAAGTCGACAGGGGTGTCGACTGGGCAGTCGACACAGCCTGGGGTGTGTCGACTCCCAAGTCGACTCCCTAGTCGACTTGCGGTGGCGGGAATTTTTCCCGCCTGCCCTGCCCAGCTGAATTTGAATTTCTGAATTCAAATTTGAATTTGAAATTTTCTTAAAACTTCGACGGGCCATAACTTGGTCATACGGACTCCGATTTTCGAAAACTCGGACTCTATTTCGCGTATTTTTCCGAGACGAACGGAATGGAATAGCCCGTTTCCCTTGATTCAGATTTTATCATTTAATTCTGCCTTGATTTATGTTATAACTTGTTATTCAAAATATGGGTTGTTACATCCTCCCCACCTTAAAGGATTTCGTCCCCGAAATCTCTAAGTTAGGAAGAACGTATCCTACCATCCATCATCCATCTACTCAAAACATCATCCACGTGCAGTCAATGTCCTTAATAAATTCTAAATGTTGTATGATTAGATGCAAAGGTGTGTGTATATGTACTTATCTAATGCAAAAATCAGGCGGTTACTGATTCAGTAAACCCCCTTAATGCAAAGTATGTTAGTGAAATGAGTCCATATGTATGCAAAATCCTAACATAATTTATAATCTCTTCATGAGTGCACATAACATTCATCCATATGCAACATCCACGTGATAGCATAACAAGTTTCATCCATGAATAAGTATGAGCACTCATGCATATGCAATATGAAAGTGTGTGATCCGATCTTAGTGCCTAACGTGTATCATGCATCCACGAGTATCCACTTGCAAACACTTGCAACCACTTGCAAACATCAAGCATAACATGTTTCAAATACATGTTTCATCCAAAGGGTTTCCACCTAAGGTTCTCGTGACAAGGTTAACAAGATAACAAGATAAACAGGATAAACATGGATAACAAAAAGGAAGATATTTTAAAAAGGAAAAGAGATCGAGAATGTACCCTCAAAAAGAAATGGATAAAGCCCACGCATCTTTTCCTCGGTTTCCCAAGTTGCATCCTCTTCGACTTCACTCCACTGAACTTTCACCAATTTGACTTCTCGATTTCTTAGCTTCCTGATCTTTGTTCCTAAGATACGAATCGGAGCTCTCCTCAAGGTTGCCTCTTTCTCTACCTCCACGTCTTCAAGAATGCTTGGTTCAACCACCTCAGCAGACTCATGTAGGCATTTTCGGAGATGCGAGACATGAAAGACATTATGCACTCCGGCTAGCTTCTCGGGCAATTCCACCTTATAAGCCATCTTCCCAATCCTCTCTATGATAGGGAAGGGTCCTACGAACCTTGGTGTCAGCTTCCCAACTGCTCCAAAACGTACCACATTACGCAAAGGAGAAACCTTCACGAAAACCATATCCCCAACTTCGAATTCTAAATCTGTCCTTCGCTTGTCAGCATAGGATTTCTGTCGGTCTTGGGCCGCTTTCATCCGTCTTCTCACCAATTCAACTTTCTCGGATGTGTCCCGTATCATATCGGGCCCAAGTATAAGCCTATCCGTTGTCTCCCACCAACAAGATGGTGACCTACACAACCTCCCATACAAAGCTTCAAATGGTGCCATCCCTATGCTAGCTTGATAGCTATTATTATAAGCAAACTCTACAAGAGGAAGGTGGTCTTCCCAAGTACCACCAAAGTCAAGAACACAAAGCCTCAAGAGATCTTCTAGCACTCTATTCACCCTTTCGGTTTGGCCATCCGTCTGAGGGTGATAGGCTGTACTTAGATTCAATCGCGTACCCATCGCCTCTTGCAAACTATTCCAGAACTGGCTAGTGAAGATTGGGTCACGATCGCTAACTATGCTAGAGGGAACTCCATGCAACCGCACTATCTCCGGAAGATAAATAGATGCCAGCCATGATGCGGTCCTCTTGCTCTTCACTGGAATGAAATGAGCACTCTTCGTAAGTCTGTCAACTATGACCCATATGCTCGTATTCCCTTTCCTTGACCTAGGCAATCCATCCACAAAATCCATAGAAATACTTTCCCACTTCCATTGCGGGACCTCCAATGGATGTAATAGCCCTCCGGGTTTCTTCGACTCGGTTTTCACTTGTTGGCACACCATGCACCTTGAAACATACTCTGCCACATCTTTCTTCATTCCAGCCCAAAAGAAAATGCGCTTCATATCTCTATACATCTTATCTCCTCCAGGATGTATAGTCATCTTCGAGTGATGTGCTTCTTCGAGAACTTTATGCACCAAGTCTCCTACTTGTGGAACGCATAGCCTTCCATCACGCCTTAGCCAACCCTTGTCATCAATAGTATATCTAGCAAGGTGACTAGACATCTCACCACGAATCAACTTGTCCATGACCTCGACAATCTGCGGGTCTCCTTTCTGCGAAGCCCCAACTTGATCAAGAAGTATAGGTCTAAGCTCAAGGGATGCTAACGAACCCGTCATCGACTCAACAGCTATTGTGAAATCAAAGGTTGCCAAGAACTCTAGGCTCCTCATCTCAACAAACAAGAGACTCAAAGTCAACCTACTTCTGCTTAATGCATCTGCCACAACATTACCCTTGCCAGGGGTATAAGCTATCTCGAAGTCATAAGATGCCAAGAATTCCATCCACCTTTGCTGCCTTAGATTCAGATCTTTCTGCGAGAAGAGGTATTTGAGCGACTTGTGATCAGTATACAACTCAAACCTTTCGCCTAGGAGATAGTGGCGCCAGGATTTGAGTGCAAAGATAATCGCTGCCAACTCCAAATCATGAGTGGGATAGTTCTTCTCATGAACTTTAAGTTGCCAACCCCCATAACATATCACTCTTCCCTCTTGCATCAGAACAGCACCTAAACCCGTGCCACATGCATCGGTGTACATAGTAAACATCTTACCGCCATCAGGTAATGCCAAAAATGGAGCTATAGTAAGGGCCCTCTTGAGCCTTTGAAAAGCAAGCTCACACTCTAAGTCCCATGCAAAGACTAAGTTCTTCTTCGTCAACTTAGTAAGAGGGGCTGACGTCTTAGCGAAGTCCCTGATGAACTTCCTATAGTAGCCCGCCAGACCGAGAAAACTTCTTACTTCGGTTGCATTCCTAGGAGTCTTCCAGTCTTGAACTGCAACCACTTTCGCGGGATCTACCGCTATGCCTTGCTTAGAAACTATATGTCCAAGAAACCGAACTTCCCTTCTCCAAAAATGGAATTTGGAGAACTTGGCTTTCAACTGATGAGCTCTAAGCGTATCCATCACTTCCTTGAGATGTCTAGCATGTTCTTCCTCATCCTTTGAGAAGATCAGAATATCATCCACGAAGACAACCACGAACTTGTTAAGGAACTCCCTGAACACCCTACTCATCAAATCTACGAAGTAGGCGGGTGCATTAGTCAAACCAAATGGCATGACAAGCCATTCAAAGAATCCATCTGGAGTCCTAAATGCAGTTTTATCAATACTATCCTCAACCACTCTAAGCTGATGGAATCCAGTGGCTAGATCGAGCTGAGAGAAAACAGAAGCACCAACAAGCTGGTCAAAGAGGTCATCAATCCTCAGTAATGGGTGCCTATTCTTCTTTGTCAGCTTGTTCAACTCTCGATAATCAACACATAGACGAAGCGAACCATCCGCCTTAGTAGCGAATACCACAGGAGCACCCCACTCAGAAATGCTTCGCCTAATAAAATTCTTCTCAAGCAACTCCTCGATTTGCTTACTAAGCTCTCTTATTTCTCGTGGGGCCATGTGCCTAACGGGCAATGAAACTGGCTTGGCATTATCAACAAGATAAATGCGGAAATCTATCTCTCGTTTAGGGGGTAACCCCTTAACCTCTTCAAAGACATCAGGATAGTCTCGGACCACCCTTACAGATTGCAGATCATTGATGGACGAGTCAAGAGATTCAAGATAACATAACATGACGGGATCTCTAGGGTTACAAGAAATTTCGAGGGTATTACCGAGGCGAGTCATGAGCCTCACCACCCTATGCTCACAATCGAGAATGGCTCCATAACTGGACAACCAATCCATGCCCAAGATCAACCCGTATCCCGTGAATCCGAGAACATAAGCATTACACGTGACTTCTACGGTCAAGATAGAAATCTTCAAATCCACACAAATCATAGATAGATGGGCGGAACCCCCAATTGGATTTGAAACACTAACGGGATCCTCAACTAGACTAGTACTTAGGTGCAAACTTTCAACAAGATCAGAAGAAATAAAACTATGCGATGCGCCAGATCAAATAAGGTGCGAACAGGATGATCAGAAATATAAACAAGGCTTTCTACAGAAATACTACCTCGGTCCTGAACTGGAGCAGTGTTAAGAGCATGCACTTGCCCTCCAGAAGGTCCTGCACGTTGAGTCTGCCCTTGCCCTTGTCCTTGCTTCTTGGGGCAATCCTTGCTAAGGTGTCCAGGCTCTCCACAGTGAAAGCATTCGCCCAACTTCCTCTTCTTCTTTCTGCAATCTTTGGCTATGTGCCCAACAATCCCACAGAAGTTGCATTTTCTTGGGTCCTTTGCCTTGTTGTTGTTGGCCTTATTGCCCTTGTTGTTCTTGTTGTTCTGATTGCTCTGATTTCCTCCCCACTTGGAGTCCGTCTTCTTGGTTTGAGTCTCATTAGGCTTGACTTCTTTCTTGCCATTCTTATCGTCTCCTTGAAGCAATGCCATGTCCACTAGGCCTTCAAAAGTGGCCCCCAAGGGTATATGAGATAGGGCTAAACCTTGTAATGGCTCATTCAACCCTCGTGCAAAACGTAAAGCCTTCTTCTGGGGAGTATTAACCATGTCCAAACCGAATCGAGCAAGCTGGTTAAACTTATTCACATACTCCCTCACTGTCATGTTCCCTTGCTTCAAAGATATAAACTTCTCCAATTGCAGATTCGCCTCAGCTGATGATAAAAACTTAAGCCCAAACCTCGTCCTAAAGTCGGCCCAAGTCTCTATAGGCCTAGTAGCATTGGTGACCTCCCACCAATAAGCAGCTTCTTCTTTTAATAGCCATGCTGCCAATAAAACCTTTCTATGGTCTTCCACATCAAAGATAGCGAAGAGATCTTCAGTTTCTTTCAACCAATTTCTCGCCTCCACAAAAGTCTCCGTCCCAATGAAATTCTTGCCACCCATCGCCTTAAAGTCTTTGCAAACCTTTGCGAAATCTGTTTGTGGATGCTGAGGAGGAGGAACCTCAGTTACGGTGGGAGTATTTGCTGGGCCCGCATCGTTGGCCCTAGCTTCCAAGTACCTCCGGAACCATCCGGGAATGGTTACTCCCTCGGGAAGGTTAAGATCGGCCATGCTGAAAAAGGAAAAGATAGATTAAGAACGAGGAAACAAAGGATAGTGCTAATGGCTTTTGGGGAATAGCCTTTTTAAAATAAACTAGACTTTTCTTGGAAAATACTTAATTGGTTTTGAAAATAGTTTTCCAAAAAGGTAAGTTTTTAAAAACCCTTTTTGCTCAGATCTTGTAAACCTTATGCTCTGATACCAAATGTAACACCCCACCTCCGCCAATGCCACTCTTGCAAGGGCACTGGCTTTGGGGGGCGTTAGACGAGGTAAACATGCATGCAGATATCACAAGACAGAACATATAAGTAAAACAGAGTAGTAAAGCAGCGGATAAAACTAACATTTCAAAACCATAGTCAAGTTACATCAAAGTACTTGGTCATTATTTTCCCACAAAACAAAGTCTAGAACATAAACTGAAAACTGGAAAAAAACATAAAGTAACTATCCCCAAAGTAGAATAAAGCCATAGCATGCTCAAGTCCAAACCGTACATGAGCTATCCAGAAAAGCAGCTAAAGATCCAGCTAGGTACCAGTGTTCCCACCCTGCAAACCTGGGGGGGAAACGGAAGAAAAGAGGCGAAAGAAAACGGGTCAGTCAAAAAGACTGGTAAGTCCTATCTACTATTAGTATAAAAACTAATAAAGTTAACTGGACATGTAAAGCAGAGACGAAACATAGGGTGATAACTGACATGTTGAAAAGATAGATCAAGTGTGGCATCGCATATACAAGGTTAAGTTGCACCAAGTGTGTACTAGTAATCTATGTCAAGTATCAACAAGAAAAGATCCCTTGGCCCAATCTTGGCCCAATATCCCGAGATGACCTAGTTCAAGGTCCAACAACACGGTCTAGTCGATCGGCTCCCTAAAAGCCTAACTCGTCAAGTGTCGGTGTCATACGGCCCAATCACGAAGTGTAGTCAAACTGTGCTAGGTCCACCCTAGGGTGTATCAAGCCCTAGGGTGCCAACCCCGGACACAAATCAAGCACGCACAGTCTAAACCTACGGGTGCCCGGGTCTGCTTTTTCAACTCCGGACCATGTGCACGACCATAGTCCGCCTGAACCTACACCGGCGCACCTACTCAGCCGTCGTTTTGGTCGCTTACATGTCAGCCCAGTAATCGTGCCTCACCCTAGCCTAGTCCCTAGGGTATCATGATACAATCAAGAGGGTTACTGGTGAAAAGGACCACGTAACTAGGGTTTCTAACGGGTTAAACGTGGTTAACCCTACCCAATCAAGTTGGTTAAGTGTACCCAAGGTTCATGACTTAACCCTATCAACCCATCGTGTTTAATTGGTTAAGTATTCAAGTGGTCCATGACTTAACCCTATCATGTGGCATTAATTAATTTAATGCACCCAACCTCTCACATTAGACCTTGTTGTGGTTACTAGTTAAGCCGGGCGGGTCCGGGTAGCTTTACACCACAACCTAGTCTAACCTCGGGTTTAAGCACAACATGACCAACTACTCACATTGGGTCCTATTGTTTGTAGCCACTAGTTAAGCCGGTCGGTTCCGGGTAGATTTATGCTACAAACTCAACCCAACCTCGAGTTGGCCACACTCATATTTTTCTAAGTGTAATGTCCATCATTATGTCTACAAACATAATCACAAGTCAATGTTCATGTCATATTTTAAAACCATGTTTTCATGTCATTAATATTACCTAAACCCAACGCATTCCCATCGCATGTACGTTTCGCATAACATAACATAGATCAAAAGAGGGAACTTGGCAAAAGCATGACAAAAAGGGCATAAGGTAATAAGGTTGGCCACAAGTTACACATGGTGGCATATGGGGCATAAATATGTTCATTTAAACTTGCATGTTACATTATAAGCCTCAAAACATGCATAACATTCAAACTTAGAGAATAGGTGATACATGGTCCTAGATGACATAGAATGATGACTAGAAGTTCGCATATAACATTATATGCAAGTTATCATAAAGGCTATGAGAGTTCTCATGTTGCATAATGCAACATTTCAACATAAAGCTTATAGCTTTTAGCCCACAAGGTCAAGGTAATAGCTTTACAAACATGCATAGAATAAATCTATGCATAACATGTTAGAATCAAAGCACATATCATACTTAGGCCCAAACTCAAACTTGCAACATGTCATATTTAACTTCATAGTTAGAATCTAAGAGTAGTGCAGGGCTTACAATGCTATGAAGACTTATAAAATAAAATAAGATTGAGACGAAGCCACTAGCAACTCTAAAAACCCCAAATGAATACAAGCTCCAAGAAGCTCCTTTGATTATATGAAGAAAGATTGAACTTTGGCCTTGAATCAAGCTTTGAAACTCTCAAACAAGCTTAGGAACTCTCATATGAATGAAAATGGAGGCTATGACAAGAGGGTTGAGGCCATGATTAAACATTTTGGCATAGTTTAGTTGTAGGATTGATTTATGATGATTTAGGCTAGGTATTAGGGTCCTTTTATAGAAGATTAAGTTAGTTTAGGCCATAGGATTAACCCTAATTCAGATCTGGGCCATCAATTCACGTCACTAGCCTCCAAACATGTCTTGAGAAACAAGTCAGGTGCACCCAGGCCAGACTGGTCGACCACCCAAGTCGACAGGGGTGTCGACTGGGCAGTCGACACAGCCTGGGGTGTGTCGACTCCCAAGTCGACTCCCCAGTCGACTTGGGGTGGCGGGAATTTTTCCCGCCTGCCCTGCCCAGCTGAATTTGAATTTGAAATTTTCTGAAAACTTCGACGGGTCATAACTTGGTCATACGGACTCCGATTTTTGAAAACTCGGACTCTATTTCGCGTATTTTTCCGAGACGAACGCAATGGCACAGCCCGTTTCCCTTGATTCAGATTTTATCATTTAATTCTGCCTTGATTTATGTTATAACTTGTTATTCAAAATATGGGTTGTTACAATATACTTCCATTATATGCCTCATCAAAACCTTGCAACCCCCCTACTGGGTATTTTACAAGGAAAAAAAGCACATATAATTTCCATATATTGAATTGTTATTATTATACAACAATACAAAGCATGAATTAGATAAATGAAATAAAAATAGAAGAAAAGATCGAAGACCCAATACTCCTTGAAATCCCACCCTCTTCCGATACAAATCAGCCAACATCTTTTAATTCGATGTCCCATCTCTGTAAAAATTCCACATTGTAAAAATATATGTATATATATATGAGAATATATATATATACATATATTTTCTTTATTCCTTATATGTACGTTCTTATCCTTTCAAATTTTGAATTTGTATGCGTACATATGTTTGTATGTTCAGTTGGTCCTCTCTAAAACAAAGACAACAATTATGTCACCACCGAGGTTCGAACCCCCGACCTCTATGTTACATATCCAATGCCTTAACCAACTAAGCTATGTTGCCTTTTATTAATAAGTTTAGAAACAATGGTAGTCATTTTTCTCCTTCTTTTACCTTATTTTCATGTTTTGCTAACACACTCCATTTAAAGGTATCTCTTTCATCTTAAATCGGCTTTATACAATCCGTAGGTCTAAATTGACCGTAAAATCGCCACAAACGCAATGACGCTAATCCCATGGCCAAATTCTGGAAGCTCTTCAAAATTTTCTTTTCTTTTTCTATGCATACATTACATTTATATTTGCATTAATATTTTCTTCTTTTAAATATATATGTCAATGAATATATATATATACACATATACATTGATTAATTATTTAATTGTTACAAAATGAGGGGTGTTACATTCTCCCACCCTTAGGAAATTTCGTCTTGAAATTTGATAAGGATAAAAGAAATCAATTAACACCTCACATAATGTACATCCATCATGTGTGTATCCAATTTTTTGTAAACATCGCGCACTTGTGCAATGTGAAATACAACATTATAATACATGTACGCCTAAGTGATACCTCCTATACGTATGCAAATTTTCAAAAATCCTTTAAAAACATGATGCCCACATCCTAAATATACTGGCAGTTCTACATGAATGCAATATTTTGAAAATCAAAAATGCTTTTTCATCCAAATTTTCCCACACTCTTACCGAGCAAGAGCGTAGTTCATCCAATTTTTGTATCCAAAATCCCAGCAACCAACTTTGTTTTTCGAGTTTCAGAAAAATCTAATTTTCTAAATTCGATTTCTTATATTACAAAAAGATGGAAAACTTCACATCTTCTGTCTTTCTTTTAATTACTTTTTTCCAACCGTACTTGGATTTTATGAAACTATTCTATAAAGGTCCCCTATTTTTCTATCCTAGCACAACCCACATAAGAAAATTTTTCTCTGTTACTGATTTTCTTTTTCATCTTATCCTGGAAATTTTTATCTTTATCCATCTTTCCTTATAATTTATCATGTTTGTTGCTTTACTGAATTTGTTGTTTCCTTTTTAGTTGTACCATATCTCTTTTATTAGCTTATTTAGTCATCTGATCTAAGTTTAGTTTTCAAATAAGCCCTCTAGTCTTTCAACTAAAACAGGGAAACCAACACCCTACACAGCTACTACTAAGGGCCAAGCATGACAACCCTAATTCCGACAGACCGATTTTTTTTTTAAAATTCCAATCTATCGAAACTAGGAGTGGTTTACTCTGGTATCCTACAAAAAAGGTAGAGACATAAAATATGTCAGAGCTTAGAAAATATCTCACAACGGAATGGATAAAATATGATATAATCAAATATAGCCTTACCGTATTGATAATACTGCCTAACCAGTATCCAAGGCTATCATGTCCCTACCACAAATCTAACCTGTGAGTATGTTATGAGAAGGGGGTCAAAACACAAGTTCTGGTAACTGGATTTAAACTATATACTTTGGATAATCCTACATATACCATTCAATCATATTTTCTTATTTATTAGGTTAGTTGGGTTAACAGCACTCAAGGGTTACACATACGTCGTACCCATTAACTTCCTAGTGGATTAACCTGATACAATATATGTGTAGCTACCCCCAATATCGAGGTACACCATATGGTATCTCACTCGCACGGTCTCCACTGTAATGCCACTGAAATGCTCGCAGTCTCTCATCCTATGTCGGAGTGACGTACAGATCTCTATATACCAATGTTACGATCAGCATATGTCCGCCATCACTACGCTACGTAAGTGTACGGACTGCCACCCTCGATCGAATCAGATCTCATACCGGAGTAATGCTCTCAAGTCTACGATACACCACCCGGAGCAGATATGCATGTAGCTAAACTGTCCCTCGTACATACTATTAATTGTAGCTCGATGCCTCAATCGCACATACTCTAATGTGCACCGAGTTCCGTAGCAGGGTGATACAAGAAAAACGAAACTCGGTCGGAAGCTTTTCCATATTTGCACAGGCCCGTCTTTAAAGAGTCTCTATATACAGATATACCTAGGGTCTATTTTCATGGTGGCTATAGCCCCACCTCGGCCTCTCCCTCAACTAATAAAGACTACAAGAGCTAAGTGACTGCCCTTACGCAAGCAATCTAAACATCCATGTGACGTCTTCCCTCAACTCCTTACCCCGATAGTGAAGGGTGAATGGTATCTTGGGTTTAGCTCTAGTCTTTTCACATCCTACTGGCTGTCGATGATGGGTATCCGACTATCTACTATCCTTGTTGGTCGTGACCCTCCACCTCCCTATTGAGGCAGCCGTCGAATCATCCTGGTGTCACCGCGTCACAGCATTCTAAGTGCATAGCTAGTTCTGCAGTCAAGGCCCACCCACCTAATAGTTACGCGCAGACCTAATCACTGCGAGCACAGCCTAAGACATGTCACCGCACAGAGGACTACTAGGAGCATCTTACGTACCTCAGGAAGCCGCGTGCTTCCCCTTCCAGTCCTTTGGAGCCGTCAGAACAATCAGATGAATGTGCGCTCCACTCATGCCTTATAACATCTCGATGATCTACCCCGTTGGATTATTTACCCTCAAACGTACGGATTGGTCGAAGCGCCTTACTTTAATATGTTGTTAGACCTTATGTCTAAACATTCTTTTACGCTCTTGCTTTTCCTTACCAGGTTTCCTTTTTTACTTGGTTATTCCCATTCACATTGAATTCTTCATCAATTACCAAGTTCCTGTTGCTTATTAATTTCAACTATAACTTAACTCATTTAAGTTTAGTAATAAGCCCACACATGTTATTCTCCAGATTATGGCCCAAGGTCTGTAATCCACAATCTTTTTTATATTCTTGTTTGATTTCATCATTACAACAAGCGGTAGGTTGGTTATGTGTTGGCAGGGGTCGACGTGAGGCCCTAAGTATATTTTTTTCCTTGTTGTATAATTCTAAAGGTGGTCCTTACCTTATCGCTGTGGGAATCTGTTTTCAATAAGCACTTTTCGGACTTAGTTATATACCTAGTTGGAATTTAATTAATATAAAATATCGGTTATGATTAACATGCATTCTTATCTTACACATTAAAAATATCACTGGATTTTCTTTAGAAAATATTTTGGTTATCGTAAAGCAAAAACTCATCCTTATTTATAAGCAACGTGGTCTCACGAGGTACCATTTATTTTCAAATGTTTTTACGATATAACAAATCAATTTCCTATGATTTGAGTAATCTCACCATATTGACCTAGATGTTATTTCTTATAATGCTCGAGATAGGCCAAGCATATTTTCCATATTATCTTTGGATACTTGGAGCTCAAGAGAGAAGTTAGAGGCCTAAAATGTACTTATGTATTTTAGTTTATAATCATTGTTGTTCTTGTTATACATATTAGCATTTATAAGGCTAGATTGTTATAATTATCAAAGACTGGTTATAGGTTAGTATTGTACTCTGTTATTGTATATATATAAAATAGAAATTCTTTCTTTTTGTAAGACCTATGTTATATTATATATTACTTGTTGCGTTTGTGAGATTATGTTTTGTCTTTCTTCTTCTTTTCCATAATGACTCGTCTTTTCAGGTAGTTAAATAATCAACACACGAATACGGATGGTGTATTTAGTGACATCTTTAGTGGTAAGAAAGGTGGTTCATTATGTATTTCATTTCCAAGGCATGCTTAAAGGGTCAAATGTCTACCCATCATTTTGCATGGTTATTACACATCGAATTTGTCTAAATGGACTTCTCAATCACCGAAAAAGGAAGCGCAGAGTGGTGGTTGGCTAGCTCGGAAATCAAGTTCGGATACAAGTATAAAGCCTTGATCAAGCGGAATTAAACGAATGGCACTCAGGAATCGGCTATGTGGAAGTTAGAACATATCATATGCAAGGGATCAGTATCTATAACTTCCCCTATGTAAGAGATCAAATTGCATCGTGACTTTGCCAGTTAAACTTGATGAAGAACAATATCCCAATATTTCACTTATGCAACTTCAAAAACTAATGTTGCAGACCTGAAGTGAATGTCTATAGGGAACCACCACAAGGGTTGTACCTTTAACTCTACAATTCAGGAGATCAGTGTCGATCCCCCTACGAGTTAGGGTCGATCCACCATAATGGGTCCATATTTTTTAAGGATGCTCGATCCAATTTTAAGGCCTTCTTTACAAGTTTCCAAGCGGACCTTACCTTGTTTTTACCTATAAATTTTAGATATTTTTATTCTTCCATCACCAAACTCTGCCATTTTATAATTGGTTTATGCCGGGTCGAAACTGTAATAACTCTATAATATAAAAATAACTCAAAAGTGTTCATGGGCCGAAGTCTTCAGAGCCACAATGAAATATTTGTGTTCTTTTCCTTTATTTTCATTTTAATTTCTTCAAAAAAAATTCTACTATATTCTGTTGTAAGGTTGATGTCCTTTTTTGTGCTACCAATTTAGTATTAGAGCTTGGATTATTATATTATGGTGCTTTCATACTGATTTGGGTATTAGTGTTATTTTTGACGTCAACAATTATGCTTTCATTTATAAGTGTTTCTGTCATTTCTCATAGTATTATTTGATATTCAATCTATATATCATTTATCCTTTAGAAATATTTTAATAACATGGCATTAATGTCAAATATTTGTAAATAAATATTTATCTACTAATATATATAATTATTAATTTTAACATTAATTTAGAATACCAACTTTTCTTTATTTTCCTTTACAAGTATTAAGTTCTGAAAACAATAAATTAGTATCAAAGTCAATACTATCCAAAAAATGACAACCTAATTTTTTATACAAATAAATGTACAAATCACAAAATAAAATTATATACTTGAAAAAAAATCTAATATAATAATTTTTAGTTACCTTAATAAATCCATCATATACTAAACAATAGCGCAATTCTTCGAAAATATGTATTAAAATATTTTTCAAATCATACCATATGCAATTCACGGATCAAACTTCGATGATAGTATAAAAGTTGCATTTATGGATACCTTCTTCTTTTTTTTTTTTTAATTCTTCCGTGCTAATTAATTTCAAAATAATAATACTAAACAGCAAAAAGAGTAATTCAGAGCACAAAAGTTTATCGGTGGGCTTTTAATCTCCATTGCTGATTAGGTAACCCTGTCGCCTCTTTCTTCGGTTTCTCATTTGTTCATCTTTCCTTCTCTTCCTAGCCCTTCCACCATCTAAACTTTCTCACCTCCATATGTTCTCTACGATTCACTTTTCCCTCCCCAGTTTTCATCATTTTGGATTATTTTGCTCCTTTTGTCCATTATCAGATCTCGCATTTCCAGATTCTGATCTGTTTCTACCTCAACCTCAATCTTTGTTTCTGCCATGCCTTCCTCCCTTCTTTGCCGAAATCTCCTTTTCCTAATCATAGCTGTACCTCACTTGTTCTACTTATAAAACTTGTTTGAGTTCCTTACATTGATTTAGTTTCCTTTCTTCTGGTGGAACCTTACGACATACGCAAATATAACCACTGAATATTGATTTAATTAAAATGAATAATAATATTATCTTTTTCTGCGCACCTTCAAAGAAAAAAGAGCATTTCATAAAATTTTAAGAAAATGGAGCATTCCGCTGAATCACACTCCAATTGTTAGGATTAGAATCAAATTAATTGATCAAACTGGTTTATTTCGCTCGGTTTGGTTCAATAATCGATTTGGATTTGGTTTGAAATATGATTTTATTTCGATTAACAGTTTATAATCAAAGCTTTATTATATTATCCAAATTTATGACACTGTGACATTATTAACAATTGATTTTGTAATTAAAAAACAAACATCATCAATTGAAAATAAGTTATATCCTTTTATAAATTTAAAATAAATACTTCAAATAGTTTGCATAAACATAAATTTATGTTTTTATTTAACTAAGAAAAATAACATATAGTAAATTCTTTTGTCTGTCTTTTAAGTTTGCAGATTCAAATCTAAAGTTTATGTTCTCCCCAGGCCATATGCCCTGAGCTTATTAGATGGTTCTTTTCATTTTGGTTATTTTCCCTAATAATATTACTTTTAACTGATATATTTGTCTGGACTTCTTTGATATTTTTGTTGGACCTGACTGGTTTTTTTCATTACTCTACAACTAATCTGGCGTGTTGTCAGTAATATCTTGTGAAGCTGCTGAAGCAGACCTATCGCTCTGTTTGTACTCTAAAACGTCTGCTTCACTATATGATGGATGTCCACAACTCTATTTTAAGGGACCCCAATTGAATTTTAGTTTCCACCGCATTCGATTTAAATAACGTTTGCTCCTTTTACTTACACATCATAACATGAATCATCGTGGAAATCAAAATAACGATAGAAGATATAAAATACGAGCCTAAAGTGTCCCACGCTTGTGTATGTGTGCACATGCATATATAACACAGTTGTGTGATCTGCAGATCATGCATATTTTCTATCAAATTACGAAGACATGGATGCAGATGTACACATGCGTAATTTTTCAACTTGCAAAAAAATACATTACAATATATGTGCGAAAAAAGGGAAAAAAATAATAATACTGATATATGAGTTCAATGATAACTCGGTACCCCGAGACACATTACTACAAATAACAAAATTCTAAATTCTCCCTCCAGTAGCTTCAGTTTATAAAATACATATATACCCTTACGACGCATCAAACGTTACATTATTATTATTACATTATCAACATAAGCATACAAATACTACATGCTTTCTATCTGCATCATGGAGTTTGTAAAATCTTTAGTCACAGCAGACTTATGACAGGCTCTTCGCAGATAGAGAAAAGGAGGCTTTTGCTCTGCATATCTGAAAACTCACGCCCGTGATGAAAAAATCTCCTGCAAGGAAGTCCAGGTTCCAGAAATAGCAAGCACAAGGCCAATGATAACAAGACCAACATCAAAGGACGCAATAAGCCAACTCAACTCCGACCCTAACACCTTCAAATGAAACAAAGCAGGAATCACGAGCCCAAGCAAAATGCATACACTGCTTCCAACAAGTGATAAAAAGTCTGTAAAATTAGGCACTAAAGCCGCCACCAAAGACACAATCACAATCATACCCCATCTCAACCATAAACTGTACTTTTTATCAGAAAACCAGCGCTCGACTACTTCATTCACAGGATGCATCATTATAGGCATCGTAAAGAAAAGATTGATGCAAAGACCCAACTGAACTATTATAGTGACTAATCCACTGCCAAAATTGGTGGTTATGATATCTCTAGTCTCTTCACCGAATGCAAAGTAGCCCAGTGCGCCAAATAGAGCATAAGTAACTGATATTATAGCCATTGATATTCCTAAAACAAACCCGAACTTATCTTTCTCTTCAGCTTCTTTCTCTAATGGAATCACCATTCCAATTCCTTCAAAGCAGTATACAGCAACACCAATTCCGTACAGAAGTACCGAATAGGTGGTGAACGCTTGTAAAGGTGGTTGTTTCTCTATATAAATGCTTACTTCTTCACCCATAACTACACCCATAGCACCAATATCAACTATGTCGGCAAAGATGCTCAAAGGGGCAAGATGTGTTAAGCTCTTGATTGAGTTCAGACCGAGTTGAAAAGGGAACATGGCTAGGACATAAGCTGATTTTGGTTCAAGGTTTCCTATAGGTCCTATCTTGGTCAAGTGAGCAAGAGTGTTAGACATAAATATAAGGTACCTGTAAAATACCAAAAAACAAAAAAGAACGGTTGAATCGGTGAATGGTTTCTAACAATTTCCCTGAATGCGACTTACCTTTAGCTGACACTTACTACCATAGCTTCCTGCTTACTTTACAAGAAACTTACAAACGAATCACCAGTATTGATCAACCTTGTCAGCTGATCTTCATGTTATAACATGGGTAAACCAAGTTTTCTAGAATTCAACACATATTTGTGTACATTTTGTGTGTCAGCTATCTTGTGAACTAGTTGTTGCAGTTGCATAGTTCCAGCAAATAGCAATATTACTACATTTTGTTGCATAGTTTCAGCAAATAGCAATATTACTACGTTTTGTTGCATAGTTATATCCTTGGAGTTCACTGTAACTGTATGTTGCAAAATATCTGTTTCAGATGGATGTACTAGAGGCAACTTGGGTAGCACACATTCTGCCTACTGAAACTGCAAAGCATGTAACAAGAGCAACAATCAATCCTAGGTCGAGCTATCCAAATGTCTCCAAAGAAACACAATATAGCAAACCAGAGCAAGTCCTAGAGCTTTTCAAATTTATTAAATTGTTAGTTATAATTATGGTTGCAAAAATTGCTAGGCGGTAAGCATGTACTATAGATTAATCACATGGACGGGGATTAACCGGAGCAAGGCTTTTGGTAATTCGTGCATTTTGAATAAAATTTTAGTGTTTTGTTTAGTATTAATTGATCCACAATAGGACATCATGAATTTAGATGGGTTTGCAAGCAACCTTGGAAATAAAATCGATTGAAACAAACATTTTTATGCTTATGATAGGCATAAATTGGTACAAAAACGGGTCTATAAACATATTTATATGCTTAGACAATGCAATAACTCTCGTCTAGGTGGGCTAGACAAACATCTATGTGGTAAGACCAACCGAGCGCCTAGGTGGGGCCTAAACGGGGACCTAGAAGGATTTTTTAACAGAGGTAATAAGCACCATTCAAAGATAGCTTCCTATTCATTTTAAAGTTAAAACTAAAACTACAGATAAGATAACTTAAACTCATAGCAGATAAGTGTTCCAATATATGAGCTCCCATATTGGACAATATCTCTAGTGACCTTAGTGGGTCATGAGTAAGCAAATTATGTACTTCAATACATATTACCTTATTATTCTGCATCTATACTACCCTATTAAAACTGAGTACTTATATAAGTACTCTCTGCCTTCTCAACTTCTTATTCCTTCATTTTATTTTATGACATATGTCAAAGCCCAAATAATTTCAATTGTTCCATTATTTCTTCTTCTATTTCTTAATGGATTAGAGGAAAGCAAACCGTCTTTTCAAATAAGCATTCACCAAAATTCATATGAACTCTTTTTGCCCTAATCCTTCTAATTCTTATTTTTCAACCACTTTCCTTCACTATAGCATTTTGCCTTTATGTCATCACCTCATTTTTCTACCTATTCAGCCTGAAGTGGCTACTATTTGCCATTTTAATGTTTGCACAAAACTCCATTTTCAAACAGCCAATTGGTATGATATCATGTATATCTCTAGTGAGCTCATATGAATCTACTGCTCTCATCATCCCAACCAACCCACCCAATTTTTTTTTCCAAATCTCATTTAATTTGTAGTGGTATGTTCGTTTTATATTTTTGTTATGTAGGTATGATTTATTGTTAAAAAAAATTCTTCTTCCCAGATACCTTAATTAAAGAATTCTATAATGTTAATTGTTATTCTTCTATAATTTTTTTTATTTATTTATTCCCTAGAATTCTCCTCCTACATTAAAAAAAGTAAAATTGAAAGTCAATAGAAGAATTTGATGGTTTGAATCTAATCCACACAATTTTACATCCCAACAATGATTTTGTCGATAGTTTGTATAGAATTCTCCTCCTACATTAAAAAAAGTAAAATTGAAAGTCAATAGAAGAATTTGATGGTTTGAATCTAATCCACACAATTTTACATCCCAACAATGATTTTGTCAATAGTTTGTATAGTCTCTTCCCCCCCCCCCCCCCCCCCCCAAATGTTGTTTTAGTTTTACTGCTTACAATATCTAGTTGTTGAATTATTTACACGAAAGCCCCTTCTTTTTGGTTACAGATAGGGATTTGAAAATTGTCACCTCCAACTCCTATGATTTATATTTGTAGGTCTATTCAAATTTGTTTCATGTTTCTTTCTTATGCTGTAAACAGAGTTTACATGTTTGTCGAATCGTCATTGTGTGTTTAATTCAAAAATATTACATATAGAAATATTTAGTTTCGTATTTTTATGATGCATATCATTCATCATTACATAAACTGAATTTAAGTAGTACCGTTTGACTCATTAGTGCTAATAGTTTTGTCATTAGCGTTGCACCTTTCAAAATTATGGTTTACCTTCTCAGTATTATGTTTACAATTTATGAATAATGTGTATTCTCCAAATCATAATCTATTACTGAGTTACACGTACAATATATTGGAACCATTGTTGCAAAATTTGGATGTTTTGAAGTAATGGTGCTTTTTTTGTCACTCCCTTCTACAATGTTTAGGCTAAATTTATTCATTAGGCCAAATTTATTCACACCCCACGTTCTGTCTTTCCCACTCCACTATTGAAAGAAAAAATATCACACCTCACTACTTGTTTTTTCACCCCAAAATATATACCAGAACTACCCATTTATTTTACCCTTTCAAAAAGAATAACTTAATATCAACCATGGAAAGAAAGAAGAGATGAGATCCAAAAACAATGTAATATCTGGTTATTTTTTCATTCTTTTTATCAATAGTGCAACATAGAAAGAAAGAGAAATCGTATTTCTGCTTAATCCAATAACAATAGAACTGTAAATTAAATTTCGTACAATGGATTACACTAAACTAGGTTATACAACATGCCCAATACATTGCAACACAAGATTTTTAAATAATCCAAGCTACCTAAGAACTAAGTTTATATCAATTCCTAGTTAGCATAATAATAAGGTACAGAAAAAACCCTAAAGATACAACATTGGGAAGAAAATGTTGAAAAAAGATAAATGATAAACTTGAAATAAAATATCATTTTCCTAAATAAACATTGCTGTCTTTCTCGGAACCATTTGTCTATTCAAAATATATTATTCTCATTGTATTTTTCCATGGTTAAAATGCATAATATAAACAAAAAATGAATGTGGCAAGTTCAATAACATGTAAGGGTAAATTTGTCGTTTTAATTTTTGTAGCTGTTGAAGTGGTAAAGGCAAAAGAAGGGCTGTTAATAGTATTAGCCTGATATTTATTACTTCGTTGTCCTTTTTCCAATTTGCAAAAATATCTTCATCTCAACATCGTAACTTTTTCTGATAACTTGAAGTTATGTAATAATTGACAGCAAAAGCATCAAAGTAATCCAACTATAATATTAAATTTACCACTAATAATATTAAATCCAATTCCAAACATCAAATTATATTACTTTCATATTCAAAATCTTAGAAAATGGAAGAAGCTTCAACATCTTCTCATGAAGAGGTAAGAATCAATGATCTAAACTAGGTTTAGTAATCAATAGTTTTACAGGTTTTATGAGGTTTATGGTTTTTGCATACCTATTTGTTTTATAATCATTTCACTTGTAGATGTTATAAGTTTGATTAAAACATTGATATTGGGTTTAGTTATGTTAAAATATGTAGTGTTTGCAATGGTTATGAGTTATAATGTTGTATAAAATTGTTGTAAGAATTGAGTTTGAGCCTGGACCGATCGATCCATGTGTTCTGTAGAGCTAATGGAGATATATTTTCACAGCTTTGTAAGATCATTACTTCATTAGTAATGTTTATGTTTTTTCGGTTTATTGAGTAGGGATCTTCGAAGGTTATACATCTTGATCAATTGAGCAAATTAAAACTCATACAATGTTAAAAAAACTCGAATTGAAGAACATCTTCGAACACATGAAATTTAGAAGTTATTGCAAATAGGTCATACTAGATTAGATCACGGACTTACCACTGCATTGTGTGATCGATGAAGACCTGAAACTAATACGTTTCATTTTAGAGTTGGAGAAATGACCATCACTTTGCTTGATGTTGAGAAGTTACTTGGTATTGGCACTGGTGGTCGTCCTATTATTTATGATCATTCTCAAACCAGTTACGTTGAGTTATGCAATGAGCTTTCAGGTGTAGCGTTCCTGAAAATCAATTTGTAGCGAGAACCGAAATCAGAATAAAATGGTTAGAGAGGTATTTGGAGGTCATCTTCATGCTAATGCAACAGAAGCCGAGACTGAGCAAGGAGCTCGTGCTCTAATTTTGTACATCCTAAATTCTCGGCTTTTGTGACTTATTCAAAAGGACGATGTAATTTAAAGTATTTGTCATTCTTAAGAGACTTTCAACAATTCTGCTATCATGCTTGAGATAGTGCGGTGCTTGCTAATTTGTATAGTGAATTGTCGGCTGTTGCATTGCGGAAATTTAATTTTGTAGTTGATTGCATGTGTTTATTGCAGATATATCAATATCTTTATTTTTTTAATTACAATTCGTATTACCACCACTTGTTATTTTCTATCTAATTACATTTAATTTTAGTTATGGTCATGGACCTACTAGGCAATTAGTTGACCTAATATACAAGTACCAAACAATTTATATTCCAACCTTCCTTATGGTTGTAGGTAAATTTGTATAATTATCAGTAGATTCAACTTCTAAAAATTAGTTATATTTAGAATTGTTAATTTTCGTGCAGATGGAATGTTACAAAACATTGGGCAGACGCTAAAAAAAGGTCTTATTTATCGCAATAAATTGGATTTGCTTCCATTTGAGTGTTACTTGAAATCTGTATGGTCTAGCTCTTGGAACAGAAGCGGTATATTTTATGAATCAACATAGATATTTGCTAAGTAAGACGCAACTTATTTGTTTTTTGTGTTTTCAGAATTATTGTCTGGATTGGGTAATGAGACAATTTGGTTATATTTTTCAACATATACCCGATCTGGTTGTTCCAGTTTCTGAGAACTCTAAAGAATAGGGCGAGTTAATAACTGAAACCATCTATTTTTGAAACAATAGAGTCGAAAATACGATTGTTGAGAGAACGCCTCCTATTACATTGGCCGAGTACGAGTATTGGTATTGGCAAATAACTCATCTTTTCATATTAAAACAATCTTCTAGACGGCTAGCTGCTTACATTCTCCAAGCGTCATTGGAACGTGATATCATAAGTGGAATTTACACTCCTACATATATGATGGAGGAAATTAAGCAAAGCCGATTTGAACCTGAGCAGGTGAAATTAAAATGCGTTGAACTGGAAAAAATTATTGGATGCAATCTTAGGTCGAAACAATTGCGTCGACCTCCCCAACTTCCTCATGCACGCCCGCCACTACCGCCTACTTCAGGATGGGAACCCGATATCGAACAAGTTGAAGAAGGCAATATTGAGCAAAACATTTTTCAAGAACTATAGGGAATACAGGGAGAATGGCCGCACTGGGAAGAAATTTCGTAAACTTTTGGATATGGAGGAGGCTCGTCGAGTGCAATACAAAATGATATTTTTCTAGGTCCATCACAACCACCACCGAAAACTCAAGAAATGTCGACGTCGTCTCAACCACAACCGAATCTTAAGAACTTCCTGCACCATCTCAACCACTGTCGATAACGAAAAGGTATGAAAGGAAGATGCGAAGGAAAAAGGACACGCCGCTAGATGTTCGAAGACTTAAAGACAGTTATGGGGTTTCTAATGCCTTAGAATAGCTTATGAATATGTAATTAACTAGTAATTTGATTCTATTAAGCTAATGAACTCGATAACAACTTATGCTTATGGTCTTTTGATGTTTGTATTGTAAGAACATTGAATATGCGTTTGAGAATGTTTTGAATGTCATATATTTTGTGTTTGTTCCATGAGATTGAATATTTGAATTTCTGAAATGTGCAAGAGTTGGATTTGTTGAATGGAGGAGAATGAAAACGATAGCAGCTCGTTGGAATTAAAATCCAGCAAGCTGACTATGGAATTCATGTGCATGAAAAATGCTTATGGATTTGTTGAATGTTTTGAATGTGCATGGGTAAATGGCTTCATGTGCATTCCAAAAATGTGCACGAAGCAAATTGCTTATGCACAAAAATGGAATGCATATGAAGCAAATTGCAAATGCGCAAAAATGGAATGTGCTTGGTCAACTTGTTGGGCTTGAATTCTAGCGAGCTGTTTCCATTCCACATCTCCATCTTCAACTCAACAAAACAAATTTACATCATGTTTCGGGTCTTACAAAATGTGATTACATGAAACATACACCTGAATGCCACATGCATAAGAGATTCTTAAAGTACAAACATGTACCTAGATACAAATTTTCAAACATAGGGTTCATTACATTTACCAAGTTCATTAAATCACAAATAAAACATTATGTAAGAATGTTTGTCGAGTACAAGATTTTTTTCTTATGACCTAAAACGGTAAGAATGTTTGTCGAGTACAAGATTTTTTTCTTATGACCTAAAACGCCACATTTAATACACCTATCTTGTCGGTTGGTATTTGGTTGATCCATTGCTCCTTTGATTCTTGAAGATCGTGGTCATCCTCAATTTCTTCGCATTGATGGTGGTTTAATATAACGACCTTCGTATGCAGTCCAGTAACGACCATAGTAGTTAAGGCGCACGCCAAGGCGCGCCTAAGGAGCAGGCGCAATGTCTGCACCTTGCTGGTGGCTGAGGCGCCTCCGCTAACGGAGGCGCACGTAAGGCGCGCCCATGGAGTTTTTTTGCGAGGCTCCGAGGCTCATAAAGGCGCGCCTCGAGATTGCGTATACTTTTTTTTGCCCTAGAACCAAAATCGAACATATTTGTTCGACCGGTTTAGGGTTTCCAACCCATTTGAGTTCGATATCGAGGAGAAAAAAAAACACGCAGCCTCTGTCGCCTCCTACCGAACTGTCAGGTATAATTTTTTTTTTATTAAATATAAGCAGCGTGTTTTTTTTTTTTTTTTTTTTTTTTTTTTTTTTTTTTTTGCAGCATGTTTTTTCTTTTAAATATACGCATCATGTTTGTTTTTTTAGCACTTTTTTCTCAACCTGTTTGCTTTTTGTAGCAGTTTTTTTTCTTTCTAAAATATATGCAGCATTTTTTTTCATTTTTTTTTGCAGCAGGTTTTTATTTTATTTTTCAGCAGTTTTTATTTTCAACATGTTTGTTTTTTGCAGCAACTTCTACGCTTTTCAACATGAATTTGTAATCGTTTTAGTTTCGGAATGACATATGTGACGTCGTACCTACTAATTTATGCTTTTTTATCACTAAATTCATCATTTTTGGTAGTATTTTATAGAGCAGTTTTTTTTTTTTTTTCTAGCAAAAAAGCTCGCATTTGTACAAAAGTCGCACAAAAAAGACCAAGGCTCAAGTCTTGTGTCTTTTTGCGCCTTACCGTCTTAACTACTATGGTAACGACTGTCCGAAACTGGATGAAACGTAGAAAAATACGAAGCAGTATACTTTGCGCTAATGTATCAAGATAAAATAAAGTCAACATTTGCTCTGTAAGCTCCTCCGGAACCCCGTGAACAAGCAACTAAAACATGTGAACAGGAAAATGTTCCAATGTTGGCATATTACATGAACACACAACTTCGTTTTCTCCAACCTCTGCCATATGGCCAAGCATTTGTGAATCTTTTACTTCATACTCTGTATGACTATATCGTTCAATGTTCATATGTCTTGATGCTTCCATGTGTGCCTTTGCAATTACTTCCCGCTTAGGCATCAAGTGCGTCGTCAACAACTCTGCTTGAGTATGACGCTCGTAGAAGTAATGAATTACACGATGAAAAGTTCGTGCAACCAATAATCGTACAAGTTTTGTTCCTTTTAAAACGCCATTGAAACTTTATGACACAGTGGTCGCCATCGTGTTAAATCTCATGCCACCATCTCGTCTCAACATAGTGTCAAACTTTCTTCTTGGTCATTCAATCTTCTTTCGATCCATGCATCGGCTACAGGACATACCAACTTTATTTGCTTTCAATAGTCGTTATATTTCACTACTTCAGAGGCTGTAGCCGAAGCAAGTAACAAGTTCTGAAGAACATCAGATCCAAATCCAACTTATTTGAAATTGGCTTTAGTATGCCTAACGCAAAATCAGTGATGGTGAGGAGTAGGAAAGTCTCCTATTAATGTACGTGGAATTGCTTTCATTCTATTAGAAACAAACGTAATGCGTCGTCTGCTACTTAGACAGGGAATATGCTTCCATATAAAACTTGTAAACAACTTCCACATATTTCATGACTCTTTTCAACAATAGCAAACGCCAAAGGATAGAGCCCTTAGTTAGCATCAACACCGGTTGTAATAAGTAATGTGCCTAAATATTTCTCGCTTGAGTGTCATTAACAAGAAGTAATGAACGGTAATGTGCGAAACCTTCAATCGACGGCTCAAATGCCCAAAAAGCACCATCAAAAACAGCTCAAGTACGAATAACTTCAAATATTGTTCCCGGATTGCTGTTCTGCACCACTTAAAGATATTTCGGTAACTCTGCGTAAGAGGTATCCCGATCGTCGTAGATCATGCCTAAAGCCTTGGGTTAATCATTGCCAAGGCTTTGAATATGTAATTTTGATATGAAACCTATTTAACATCGTTTCCTACGCTGTTTTTGCTGTCATATTCGTCTCTGATTTAACTAGTGGAAGTATTTTGCTATAAATAAACTTAGCAGTAGCCTGACGGTGATTTGAATTGATGATAGGGTTAAGATCATGGTTCAAACTTCCAACCGGCACGTCGGAGTTTTAGAGATTTCATCCTAGTTCCAGCGTGGACCGAACTGGAATAAGCATAAAATCTCGTTTTGGGAATTAGGGTCAAAGAAAGAACAAAAAAATTTACAATAAAAGTCAAAATTGAAAAGCATTCAGCGACCTAGCAATTATCTACGATTATCGTTGATGATAATCTCAAACTAGCTTTGATGTTGAGGTATGTGCAATCTTTTTTCCAGATCCGTCGTTTGCTAAATAGGAGGTTGAGGGTTTTGGGCTTTAGGTATTTTAGTTCAACTTGTAAATTGGACCATTTATAATAACATAGTTAACTTTTATCATGGTTCATAAATTTTGAAGATTTAGGCTAACAATTAAATTATATTTTGGTTAATAATTTTTGCAGTAGATAGCTTGATTTCAGTAAATTTTATTTATACAAATTTTGTCTAATATTGTTATTGCATATTCGTTAGCATATTTACAAAAATTATACGAATTTAGAAATCAAAATCAAAACGAAATTTCCAGAACTTTTGAAATGAAACCGAAAATTTGAGATTTTTGATCGGAGCGGCAATGAAAAAAGGAACTTCTAACCTTGCACATGTTTTAATGATTGATCCATGGTTCAAAATTCTCGCTGACAAGCCGGAATCCTGGCCATTCCACCCTAGTTCTGGCGACGTCCGAAACGGAATTGGCTATTAAATCCGATATAGGATGTTAAAATAATAAATTGTCCCTTTTAACCCTGTATAGGAATTGGCCAATAATTTCTTATCATAACTTTTTATCATATTTTATATATTTGGCTTTGGACCTTGTAAGTATTATACGACAATGATAAAAAATGATTTGAGGTTAATCTTTTCAGCATGTTGATTTTGAAGGATTTAGTTTTTGTTCATTTTAAATAAAGATTTGTAGTAATTATTAATCTAATTATTTGTATAAAAAATTGTTTCATATAGCGATGAATCCAGAACCGACGTTTAAGCAAAATTTTCGGAATTTACGAGTCGGAATTTGTTACGTTATGTACGTTTTTGTATCAAAACATACATTTTCTACATGACTGAAACGAAAATGAAAAGCAAAATTTTAAACCTTGATTAGTAATGCATATTTATGTGTATTTATAAAAAACCATACCAGAATTAAAATGGAATTTCGAAATTTTCGGAACAAGACCAGATTTTTTTTAATTTTCCACGTGATCGGAACGGAACAGGAATCCAGAATTTCAAACCTTGGTTAAGACACGTGTGGTTGCCTCCGTAAGACTTAATTTTCCAATAATTTTGAGATATGTTCATCGAAAGATGAGCATGTAACCGCCATGGACAATTTTCATCAATGTCACATCGCACAGTATAGTCATTAGCACGAGATTTGACTATTCGATAAGAAATCGAACATTTAATCGCACATTCAATTGCTCAATAAGATTTTGTTTGGATTCAAATATCAACCCAACTCAACTCGAGAACTTTTGTCAACACATTTCCATCTGAATACTTCCATATCTAGATAAGAATTTACCATGCATGATGTAGTCATCATTGTCACGGTACATAAATCATCAAATTCCGTTACCACGTTTTCATCATTATCTTGTTCATCAAGTGGTTGTACATCATCATACATAAGTTCTTCATTAGTAACTTTCATATTCTCGATCCACGTTCTATCTTCTTCTACGATACATGACTTCCATACTATCAAGTTGTCCTTCAACCACATTTTCATTGTCCATGTATTCGTAGAAACTTATATCCATTATTATGTAGTCAAGACTTTAGTTTTTAACATATCGTTCTTTCATTTACATGGTTCTTCTTACTTTAACATTCATGACTTCCTAACATATTTAGATGCAATAATTGTTGCTTACAATTTTTGGTCCTACACTTCTGTTCAATAAGTTCTTTAAGAATTTGACTATAAAATTATTCGAAATGTTTAGTCTAGAAATAAGAGTGTGGAACATGTACAAATGCAGGGTTTCTCTCAAAATTTCACTTTTGACATAACGAGTGAAGATTGGTAATCTACCCTAAGGCTTTCATTAAATTATCAATGTATGCTTGCTTGGGATCACCATTTGACGAGTATATGTATCTGCTTTACAATTATGCTAATATAATAAGACTATAACTATCAAGGGTATCGAAGGTTTTAAATCTCGGATATCGATCGCGTTTCGTCTCGGCGATTTTAGGGACTTGATCTCGTATCGGGGAGAACTCGGACGAGATGAGTCTAACTCGGGGGGTTGCCTAGAATTTCCATCTCGAGCCTGAAAGCTCATATCGGAACAATCTCGAGGCATATGTTATGTTAAAAACTAATATTCTTGCACAATAATTTTCATGAATGTCATTGTAATAATAGTAATTTAAACTTAAATTGCAAAATCACCTCATCGTTCTTAATTTATAAAAGAACATTCATATTCATAAATTATAATATGCTTAAAATAGAAAAAGTAATAAAATACAAATAAAGCAGTGCTTATAACTTATGATGCATGAAAATGAATTATTGTTAGACAAAGAACATAAAAAGGATTCAAAACATTAAACAAACATAAGTAGAACATAAAACCATGGTTCAAAATTTCGCCCGGCACCGCAGATTTCCGGCCATTTCGGTTCGGTTCCGATGGTGGCCGGGCCGGAATTCAAGGAAAATTCCGTTCCGGCAGCAAAACCCAAAAAAAAAAACGAGAAGAAGAAGCGGTAGTCCATTATGCGAGACGCAAGAGATTGCATGGAGGTAGTCGATTAGCGAATAGAAAATAAAGCAAGACGCAGAAAGAAGCGGTAGCAAAGAATGGAAAAGGCAGCTGTCGCTAGGTATTGCTGAGCTGTTATAATTGCTGGTTTTCGGGCTGTTTTTGTGGGCTGGTTTTTGAGCTTTTTCTTAGGGTTTGCCTAAGTTGTTATATTTGCAGATCAGACTGATTTTCGGGCTTTGTATGTGTTGCTAAACATATATAATTAAATGCATATTAGTTAATTTAGCTGATTGTTTGGGCCATTTTTTAGCATAATTAAAAATATTTTATTTTTTAATAATATTTCAACCGATTGTCTGCGACAAATCCGGTGACGTTAAAATGAAATTTTCGAAATCTACGAACTGGAATTTGTTATGTTATGTACATCTTTGTATCAAAACATACGTTTTCTACATAATTTGAGGCAACTTAAGAAGGAAAAAGTGCCGTATTTGAAGCGGAATTTTCGAGATTTCCATAACGAAAACATAATATCAAACTTTCTCAATGATCGAAACAAAAACGAAAATCATAATTCCAAACATTGATTAGTAATGCATATTTATAAAAAAAATCATGCCGGAATTATCAAACCGGAATTTCCGGAACGGGACTGGGTTTTTCAATTTTCTACGTGACCGGAACCGAAAACCGGGATTTCGAACCTTGCATAAAATACATAATTTCATAGGTGACATGCGAGTAAAAAAAACAAATATGAATACCATAAGCATTGTATAACATATATGATATGCTCATTTAACATTCAAATTATTAAATAGCAGGAGATTATCGTGGTTGGATTTGATTTTTCTTATTTATTGTTTTGGTTTAGGCACAAGTTTAAATTTTAACTAGAAAAACAAAGATCTCGGGTGATATCTCAGTATCTCGTCTTGGTCGATATATCATTTGATATTGCAATATCTCGGACGATGTATTCGAAACAAGATTTGCAGTGAGATTTGCTTTTTCGTTTCGGGAGGAGCCTAAAACGATATATTGGAGGATATCTCGAGGGATATTTTCGAGATCCGAAACAATGGGGGTACTCCTTTTTTTGTTATGCATGTTTGAACTAAAAGTGTAACGTGATTTTGGTTTGTACATTACTACAAACTTGCAATTTTCTTTGGTTTTTGGCATCATTATGACATTGCTAATCTAACTAGCAATTACGAAACCTTATATTGAAAAATGATCTTCACTAAAAAATTAGTGATGTCATACTGTTATACTACTAACTTTGTTGATGCTATAGAGATGCAAGACCATTCTAATGCACTAGAACCTATGTCTACATCGATGTTCAAATTGTCAATGAAATAATGCAGGCATATGAGTTTAAAGGAAGACGTATTGCATTTCGGCCAACATGTCCACCGTCTAAAAGTATATGTAGAAAACCATCATCGAATATGGTATTCATAATTCTGTTACTCGTATTTAATTATTCATATTCTGAAATGATAAATCGGAGACAACTCATTCAGGTTTGGAACTTCACACGGTTGAAAGACCCAACATGTGCAAATTAAAAAAAAATGATGAAGAAAATTAAAAAATAAGAATAACATCGATTCATTATCAAGCTAAACCTTGATTTGTATCAAAAACAGCTAAGGCTTTCCTCACCTACATAAATCATGAATCGATGCACACCATACATTCTGTTACTCGTATTTAATTATTCATATTCTCAAATGATAAATCTGAGACAACTCGTTCAGGTTTGGAACTTCACATGGTTGAAAGACCCAACATGTGCAAATTAAAAACAAAAATGATGAAGAAAATAAAAAAAATGATGAAGAAAATTAAAAAAAATAAGAATAACATCGATTCATTATCAAGCTAAACCTTGATTTGTATCAAAAACAGCTAAGGCTTTCCTCACCTACATAAATCATGAATCGATACACACCATATATTTGATTAACCAATCTTGATAGCACTTATCCTCCAAGGTGCTCTCGATTCCAATATATTACAAACATAATGTTATATGCCAGTTTGAGTTTAAATTGCATTTCAAAATTTATCGTAGCTTACGTAAGTTAATTTTTGAATGTGAAATCTTATCAAATAACCAAAAAACATATTATGAAATGACATAATAACATGTTTTATTATTGTTAAGCTAAAATTTTTGTATATCCCAATTAAATAGATCGCACAAACAGTGCTTTAGTGAGTTCTAATGCAGAAATCCAAGTTCAAGTGAAGTTACTATGATTTTTGTTACATTCGTCACTGCCTTTGTAGTAACCTATATTGAACTTAAAAATGATTTCATTTGTTATTTTCTAATATGATGGGTTTTATTTTAAACTAACAAACATACACTATGGTTACTTCTCTCATTTTCCTCAACTATTTGAAAATTTAAGCTCATATAAATCGAATATGTTTCTGATACCTTCACTTTTACATGTTCAAAATAGTTGTCCCATTTCCTAATATTTGTTGAAAAAGCACTAGTCAGAATATGAATAATAAGGCTTATAAGTGCAATTTTTCAGAGTTGAGAGCTTTTTGTAAATTTCGTCGATTTAATATAGCTTTGTTGTAAGTAACCACACTTTGCATAGTTAGACTTACACTGTGGATCAACATTTGTACGGATAATCATGTGTGAAGTACGGATTCACACTACCTACAACGAAATAGCCACCCATAAGTTATTAATAATACATACAAACAACTTAAGCCAACCTTCATAAGAAATTCAAATAGTAACCACTTTCCAAACGTCAAAGAATTATTGTGATTCTGATCGTATTTGTAATATAAAATATAAATTTACTACATTGTATGAAAGCTCAATTCACATCTTCATGGCCCTGCATTTCCAGCTTTCACAAAATAATAGCATTGGTCCATATGTCAACCAAAATATTGGTTTTGAGTCTATTGGATACATGTTTATAAAATTTAAGGCTTATCATGTATTTCATGAAATATGACTACAAGCTTCATGTGCAACTTAATGTGAAATTGTCACACTTAAGACACTAATGATCTTTCTTGGACTATTTCTTTGTTTCAGAACAGGGTGATGGCAGCAATGATGACTCTGAGAAATAATGGATTTCGTAAGCCCATAATAATATAATATATTTGGCCAGTACTTGGCATTTTTTATTTCCCCGTTACATATTATAAGTGGTAAACCCTAGATTCATGTAAATAATTTCTTCAAAAAAATTTAGTCTGCACATCCATAAATACAGACATAACTCAAAATATCTAAATTACTGTACACAGAAAAGTATAGACAATGCAAATAATGTTCATAGACAAGTTTATCGTAGCACGCATGTGACTACATCACGTGATTATCTTCAAACTAAGATTACCACAAAATAAGAGAGTAAATGGATGCTATTGTTTAGAAATTATTTAATGCTACCCTATACGTGTAGCACAGGGTCGCACTAGTTATTTATTCAAGTACCAATTATATTATCAACGACTACCGCAAGTGGAATGAGGTATGACGATTTATACTTAGAGTTTAAAGGTCATGAGTTCAAACCCATGAAATATCAAAATAATTGCTCTGCTTCAATAAATTACCACTCCTATTCTAAAAAAAGTACCATTTATATTTAAAATGCATTTAAATTAAGAGAAACGTTTAAGGAAGAAATATTTTGGACGAAGCCAAGAAAGGATATTTTCCTAATTAAATAATTTTCGTTGGGAGGAAGACCAATTCAATAATTCTTCCTACAAAATTAAATCAAAATTGCTAAATTGGTACTTTGACAATTATTGTCTTCTCTCTTCTTCCACATAATTAGCTCTCCCACCAAAATCAGTGTTTCTAACTCTTCATCTCTAAATCCAAAATATATTTAGAAATTGAAGATCATACAGGATAACTCATCTCAATCTACAAATTTCCATTATCTCTTGTACAAAGGGATATTTAATTGAAATCTATTAATTAATGAATTTTAGTGATATGGAAAAGGAAAGAAGGAAGACTGTTTTTTAAAGGAAGCGATAAGGGCATTTTTGGAAGAAGGGAAATAGTATTCTACAGTAAAACAAGTACAAAATAACTATTTATCCCCAGATAATGTCTTTTTTAGCTTTACAGTATTCCCTTATCATTCACCCCCTTATCTGAAATACTTACCTCTTTATCAATCCCCTAAATTAAGCATGTTACACTCGATGAAGTAAATAAACAAGAATCGTAAACTTGCAAAATGCATAGTTCATTCAAAAGAATTCATAAGCAATTTTTAAAAGCAAACATAATAAATTAGTATAGTACTGTATACCTGGATATCAGCCGTTCGAAAAATGGCCATCTATTGAGCAATTGTCATGATTATAACTAGTCCACTAGCCCTCAATCGTCTTGTTTGTTCTAAAATTCAAGATACACGATTTCACCACAGGATTTGCAGGGAGATTCAACATGAGATGGCATAATCTACCGAGAATACCATCAAATAAAATACATTCAGAAAATTTGTTTTGATTCTTTAACTCTTTGAAAGGTTTTAAGAAATGGAACTTTGGTTGGCACTGAAGCAAAAAAAAATCACACAGCAGCAAGCAAAAAATTTACATAACAGCAAGTTGAAAGTTTAGTTATATTGTATCAAATGAATATTATTATTTTAGACAATATATTTGTTCTACAGATATAAAATAAGGCCATATGAGAGCACTTCCGCCCAGGACCAAGCCAATAGCATACGTTTCCCGAGCTACATCTAATTTAAGGTGCCCTTAAATTTGACCTTACTTAACATCTCATTATGAAAATATTATTCAACTGAATGAAAGCAATTAACATAAACATAATAACATTTATTGATACATCAGATAACAAATTATGGATAAAATGTGCTTACAAATTATATGCTAACAACACAAGTTCTTGAAAAATGAAATTATATGAAAACGTAACCATTTGTCACAAACCAAGGCTACCTGATAGTTAAAGCAAGCTATCAATTAACTTTATCATCAATTTGATGATCTTTTGATTTTAGTCCAACGCTTATTTGTTACATTACTTTCTTTTGTAACGCCTGTCTGATTTGTCGGTGATACTTAAAATTTATAAAAATAAAATTACAAGTGCTCCCATATTTTGAGGACCACTTTTCATATTTAAAAATAATAGACATAATTAGATACTATTTACCCTCAGAGATGATGGATGCTTTAAAAAAAAAGGAAAAGAAAATAGTGAAAAAAACTAAAATGAAGAAGAGCGGTGGTTTCGAAAATTTTATGTGCAGCTACTTTGTTCCTATCATAATATTAAAAATGTACTAGTTCCTTTAGAACCCAAAAAAGGGGAGAAACACTCTAGGATGAATTTGATTTTACCTTCCAGACTAGCATATTTCAGTATTCGGTATTTTTTTCATTAAATTTAGCATGAAAAATACAAATGTAGGCTGATGGAATAGATGGTGTGATCTCATATAAGACTTTGGGTGAGTTCCCAGCTATCTCTTCCCCCTTGACCTTGGTGAAAAGGTCTCGAGCTATTACAAAAACGGCAGATCCTAACTGTAATAGCGTCCCAGAACAAAATAGGAAATCAAACTGATATTTCAATTTTTTTTATATATATTTTTACGTATTGGGGTTACTGATGGTATACATGTAGTTACAAACATGCAACGATATATTGAACGTAAAGGATTTGCCACGCAAAATATTATAGCTCTATGTTTGTAAGGGCAGTGTGCAAAGGTATTGCACACGATGCTAAAGTTTTTTGTTTGGTTTTAAACACTAGAAAATCGAAGGAAAAAAGTTTATCCACCAGCAGGACAATATTATTTAGCTGACTGGGCATATCCACTAATGGATGCTTCTTATTCCCTACAGCAATGTTAGATATCATATTAAAGATTTTAAGGAAATTCAGAACTAACCAAAGACCAAAAACGAAATTTTCAACTATTACCAGTCGAGTTCATACATGACGATCGAAAGACCCTTTGCAATTTTTACAATCTTACATAACGTGTAGACATCCAGTTAAAAGATTCAAGTAAAATTGTAATTGCTAGAATCGCTATTCACAATTTCATATGAAGATACAACTAAAAATATCCTGAATTTATGGCACATGAGAATGATCCTCATCTAATTTCAGAAGAATTTCTACAATGGTACTATGATATTCAAACGTCCAAGAGTAAAGATCATGAGCCAGTTCAAGAAAAGTATAACAAATTCTATGGCAATCGTTTGAGGCAAAATAAACGATCAACCAAACGCTACTGATTTTCAGTAGCAATTTCATTTTGTAACTGTACTTCCATTGCTACTGTATATGTAAATCAAAATTATTCTACTACTACTGTAATTGTACTTATACCGTCGTTGTAGTAAAATCATCAAATTTTCACATTTAGTTAACATTCTCAAAATACATTTCCTTCAATACAATACAATACAAAAGGACTAACAGGCAACAACATAATTAGTAATAACAAAATCACTAATGCCCCTTTCAGCCTGCCTCTTTTGTAACACAAGAACGAATTCCCTTTCGCGAACCATTTTTTGTGCCTCTTTTAAAGCCTTTTTGTGTGCCTGTTTCATGTCGTTCAAGAACATATCCTTTACACTCGTAGCATCTATGCTTGAGCGGGGCGAAGCCAGAGGAAACTCTGGTGGAGGCTCGTAGCGATACTGACGTGCAAATCGTTCGTCTGACTTGGGTATAGGGGCGAAAGACTAATCGAACCATCTAGTAGCTGGTTCCCTCCGAAGTTTCCCTTAGGATAGCTGGAGCTCGCGTGCGAGTTATATCAGGTAAAGCAAATGATTATAATCATTTGCTTTACCTGATATAACTCGCACGTGAGCTCCAGCTATATCAGGTAAAGCAAATGATTATAGGTCAAGGGTGTTACGCCCCTGATGCCTCTAATCTCAAATTTCGAAGTTCTAAAGGATCCGAAGGCCACGCTTTCACGGTTCGTATTCGTACTGGAAATCAAAATCAAACGAGCTTTTGCCCTTTTGTTCTACACGAGATTTTTGTTCTCGTTGAGCTCATCTTAGGACACCTGCGTTATCTTTTAACAGATGTGCCACCTGCTGGTGAAATACTAATTGCTCAAATGATTTTCAAAATTTCATGGACTTCACTCATTGTTTCGTGTTTTATTTGTATGTATAATTTGAACTAGACCAGCACATAGCCATGCCACATATGCGCAGCACACCATTTACGACGTAAGCGACATTCGCATCACTCATTGAGTCTTTCCATGTGCAATACGAAACAAAGGCTCAAATGTTGCATTGTGCCACGGTGTGCCTTGCGTCATCATAAATATGATCATTACCTTTACCAAGGCATAAATAAAACATCTTGAGATGTTGAATCTGATTACTCCTTGAATCGCTATCCAAGCCTTCAAACAGAGCTACCAATTTGATTGCAACTATCACTAATGTTTTGATTTAATTTGAGTGTTAGAAAGCTTGAACTAGAGAAGGATAGGCACTTGAATGGTCATCCTTGCTAGTTGAGAGAGAAAAAGAAAGCCAAAATATGAGGAATAAAGGAGACTAAATAAGAGAGATTTCAAGGAGAAAAATAAGGATCTAGTTCAAGCTTTTTCAAATTTGAAATTCCACCCAATCTAAATCATCGTATGGTCGGGCTCCCTAACCTTCCCAAAGCCGTCTACGCTAGGCTCCTTTATGCGCCTCAAAATCGCTTCAAACTCAAGAAAAAAATTGTATTTAAATCTATAATTCAATGAATATAGATATCGCAGACCGATACAAGTTTATAATACACACACACTCTCTACTTAATAATGGTCAACAAATATAAAATAAAGTTTTGTAACTATTATTTTAAAATATTCGTAAATTTAATTAATTTATAACATTTATAATTAATTAAATCAAGTGGTAACATAAGCCTCTAACTTCTGCGTTTTTAGATGTAAATATGATTAGCGATTAACTAATCTGAATATTGATGTTCATACATCACTTTTTTTTCAAAAACGTAATCGATGCGAGCTGATGATTGTTGATACATCACTTAAGTATGTGTTATTTTGACAAAAATCATCACTTATTTAATTCTGGTAAATATCCAATTCTAATTTATTTAAACAGTATCTGATAGTGACAATTATTTACATCAATACTCTTAGTCAAAACTAATCACATTATGACTTGTGAAATATGATAATGGTCAAAATTTCAATATTGCCTATATTCAACTTTATAATCCAGCACAAAGTCCTTGCTTTAATTATTATTACTACTACTACTAACGGAACTGCACTGATCAAATTTGACTTCCAGTTCACTTCGGCTGACTGTGATATTAACCTCATATAATCAAGGAGATGAATCCTCTCGTAAATACTATCTCACTTCCAATGCTTCTATTTGACCCTAGTATTTCCGTTCAATTGACACCGTGCCATGATTAAACCATAATCAAATGAAGTTTCCACATTGAAGATCGATAGCATTCGCAAGTTGATACATCGATATTTTCTATTTGACTTTGATTATATTAGCCTACAAAAAAATATCAAGTAAGTCATTTTATAGTTATTCAATAACTATCAATATGTAACCTTCGATGCCCCCAATGGGTAATACACTACGCAACATTTGGAGAGTGATATATACTCTAGCCTGAACGGACTCAATACATCTTGAGTCTTGACTAAGAATATTTAAAATAGCATGTTTATCTTGATATGACAAATCACTCATGCAACACATTATAATTACTACCACAAAGCATATCATTTTGGTATTTTTATTATTAAGTATATTTTAATTAAATTAATTAATTAATAATATAATAGAAAGAAACGAAAACAACCTTTTTTGAACAAAATTGGTTATCAAGTTAGATATTTGTAACTATTATGTAATTGTCTCTATGGCATACCCCTAACTCTATCACGCGACTAATTTTTTGAATAATACAACGTTCAATTGTTGTCGATTATGAAGAACCCAATTACCTTCTTCTCAATTACCAAGTGAACTTAAAATTCTTTTAATAATCAAGCATGCAGTATCAATTGTTGAAATTGACAATTCCTACGACAAATTATTTTCTTTGATTTGCTCAGAGGCTCAGACAACTCTACAAAATCTGCCGTAAATATCATTTTCTGAACAACTATTTTTGGCACGACCTAACATATTTGAATATTAAATTCAAATCAATCACACAGAGTCATACAAACAGCTATCCATACTTCTAAACACGCAAATCATCATAAATAGCGTAAGTAATCTCAATCAATCAAATAACATATTCAAATAAAAACATACCCAACACAAAATCCAGACTGAGTCAGAACAATCATAACATCAACAGCTGCCCGACCCACTGGACCCACGACAGCAAAACCAAGATCTCCAAGTGAACCAATCTTGGTAAAGCCATGATCCACCTCTAACTTTCTCCTAGTACGAACAAGCAGCATCATACTGTAATAAGTCAGCGCACCGACTACAAGAAGGGTAATAACGCCGGCGACCCATCCAGTGCGCTTGAAGGTGTAAGGAAGGCCTAGAACTCCGGCGCCAACGATTGCTATGAAGACGTTGGCGAATGTCTTGGGCTGCGACGAGAGGCGGGGTCTTGATGTGAGGATCGGCTCGGCATTGCTTGTCGGTAACAGAATCGTGTGCGAGGACGAACTAGCTTCGTCTTCGAATCCCATGGATTAAAATAAGGGTTTGAAATACAGGTAATTTGGGTACTTGGGAATTTTCCGATTTCTTGAATGCCTGTGAAATTGAGATATGACGCGAGCAAGGGCCAGATTCGGTTTTTATGCCCGAGTAGGGAGTGCTGAGTTTACTCTAGAAGTCGCCGGTATAACTTGTAACTGAGCACGACCGACTTTTTGTACCACAATGGGCGGACCAATCGATCTCTGCCTGTTGTAATTTATTTTTCAAAGCGAAATAAGGTACGTATGCGTTTCTATTGAATGAGTTTGGCTCGTATTTTTGTTCGTTCATTTCGAATACATCTTTCTACTTCCGCGAAAGAACTATTAAAAACCATGTTATGTATTCGAATTATTTTAAACTGTGAAGCCACGTTTTATTACAAGAAAAATTCATGCAAAATTGTAG
Source organism: Allium sativum (assembly GCA_030737875.1). NCBI lineage: Eukaryota > Viridiplantae > Streptophyta > Magnoliopsida > Asparagales > Amaryllidaceae > Allium > Allium sativum. The sequence goes on along the minus strand of CM060913.1, from coordinate 466,893,724 downwards.
TAAAACCTAATGTTATTTTAGTTTGATTTTTCTTTTCTACTTACTATTAATTAATGAAGAGCGGACCTGCATATAAATCTTATTTTTTATATCCTATTTAAAGAGATATCAAGGTTTATTAATATAGTGTGGTGCCAAGGACACTCCAATTTCCTTTTCTTATTATCAAAACTAAAAAATACACAAAAATTACTTTTCTACTCTTCCTAATACCTCACATTAAAAAATAGGGGCTAATACCGTTTATACTTATTTCTCACTCTTAACTTTTAATCGTTCGTTCTTTCTGTTTCGAAAACCCTATATTTAACTCCGATCATCGTGAAATAGTTCGACGTTGCTAATGTCGAGGTAGAAGAAGGCTGCAGATGTATCGTCATCTCAACCCTAATCAACTCAATCAATGGTTGAATAAGTGATTATTTCGATTAGGGTTTTAGATTATTGTTGCAAAAAGCCATGAAAAGCAACGGCGGTAAAAGAACAAACGAATTGAAGTTTTAGATTAGGGTTGAAAACCTGATTATTTCGGTAATCGATGGTTGAGTGAGAAATTAAAAGGAGATCAAAGTGGCATTAGAAAGCATAAAGAAGTTAATATGTTCTAATTTTTTAATTGTGGTAATAGGAAGAAAAAATTGGGATACTGATAAGGTTTTAGAACTAGAGGGTATAATTGCAAGGGAGAATAAGTCGGTTAGAGAAGAAAAAAGATTCACGGAAGAGAATTAGCATAGGAAAAGATACATTTCATTTCTTCATACCCTTCTTTTACATCACCTAGTTTATAGGCGCTACAAGCATTCTCAGCCATTGATTCATAACAACCCAAAGGACACGTGGTCCATACAATTGTTATTTCTCTAATGCATGTCCAGGCTGTGAAATAATATACTAAAAGAAAGAATTGATATAACCAAAATGCATCATTTTGTTGCCACGCATGTTGATTTGTCAATGAGCTTTCATTTCATTGTTACATTGTAACTTTGGTATCTTGCTGGCTTATGAATGGTCGGTTTGGGTGTACAGGTGCAATGATACCGTATCGTTACCGACCCCTCGAAAACGACCTTGTCCTCAAGGTCGAAGATGCTCTCCATGTTTGACGTGCCACCGGGATCAAAGATAAAAGTTTTTCTTTCATAGTTTGGTGTGTACATTTCCTCAAACAGGCTTTGTGCTTCAGCCCATTTTAGCTCCAATTTGTTCATTTCCACAAACATGTTGTGTGCATCATCCTCTTTCAGCTGAATACGCCATGAAGAATTCTTACAACATAATATTTTCCTCATTATGTTTTCTTCATGCTCAACCGATATGGATAAGAAAAATGATTTACCAACTTGAAAATCCAAATTGCGAGCCAATTTTGTATGTAATTGGTGATGAGTGATGCCCTTATCTATTTGCATTGCAGCTGAACTGTTAAGGCCATTGGATTGAGACAGTGGAATATTCAAATCTGAAGCATGGTTGAGGGAATAGAGTGAAATGTCTTGGCTGCTAAGATGCTTTGGTTTTGTTGTCTTTATTGGTTGTTGTTCGGTATTCGGATCTTCATCGGGCAGCACAAGGATGATTCTCTTAACGAAACAGCGGTGACTAGAGGTGTCTATGCTGTTGCAATTGAGGCATAATCCACGGTCAGGGGGCCGTTGCATCTCTGAATAGGTAAGTCGTTTAATGGGGTATGGCAGTGAGGGGAGTGCTGGTGTGTTTATGATATCTTGGGTGTCGGCATGTAGGTTTTCCAACATGGTGTTTTCGTGATGGGTGAGTTGTTGGAAGAGTGCATCTACTTGGGTTATGGTGATGGAGTTTTGTTGGATATTTGGGGAGGATAAGGAAAGAGCCGATCTAGATGAGGAAGAGAATTGAGCTGAAGAGCAGATCTGGGCAATGAGGGAGGAGGAACCTTGGTGAAAGCACCAAATGATAGGGTTTTAGAACTAGAGGATATAATTGCAAGGGAGAAGAAGTCGGTTAGAGAAGAAAAAAAATTTACATAAGAGAATTAGAATAGGAAAAGATACATTTCATTTCTTCATACCCTTCTTTTACATCACCTAGTTTATATAAGTGCTACAAGCATTCTCAACCATTGATTCATAATAACCTAAAGGACACGTGGTCCATACAATTGTTGTTTCTCTGATGCATTTCCAGGCTGTGAAATAATATACTAAAAGAAAGAATTGATATAACCGAAATGCATCCTTTTTGTAACACCCCACCTCCGCCAGGGTGACTCTTGCAAGCACTCTGACTTTGGAGGGGCGTTTGAATCAGGTAAACATGCATAATGATATATTAAGGCAGAACAAGAACATATGTATATGCGTAAACAGAGTAAATAACATAAATAAAACAGCGGAAGATTTTAAACCATTTCAAAACAAGTCTGTTACATCATAACGTCAACTTTCCAAACAAACAAGTCTAGATAAAACAACATCAACTGAAAAACTGAAATACATAAATACTAATCCCCAAAAGAAGTGATAGCCATAGCTAGCTTCATGTCAAACCGTACATGAGCTAAATCCCACAAGCGAGCAGTCCGAAATCCAAGCTAAGCTCCGGTATTCCCTCCCTGAGAACCTGGGGGGGGGGAACGGAAGAAAAGAGGCGAAAGAAAACAGGTCAGTCAAAAAGACTGAGTAAGCCCTACTACAATCAATGTAAACTGATAAAGTTAACTGGCATGAGCAGCAGGGATGAACATAAGGATAACAACATACTAGCATGATGATTAACTAACAAGGTAGGTAAAGGTGTCATCGCATAATCAGGATTAAGGTTTTGCACCACAGGTGTACTAGCAAACTAACATGACTTGAATAAACAAGTATTGATCCCTTGGCCCAAGCTTTGGCCCAATAACATGAAGTGACCTTAACCCGCGGTCCAATAACATGAAATGACCCTAATACAAGGTCCAACCAAACGGTCTAGTCGATCGGCTCCCTAAGCCTAACTCGTCATGTGTTGGTGTCAATACGACCCAAACATAATTGTAGTCGAACTGTACCGGGTCCACCCTTCGGGTGTATCAAGCCCTAGGGTGCCAACCCCTGGACACCATAAACATGAGTGCACAGTCTCGATCTACTGGTACCCATGGGTGACTTCTCCAAATACGGACTACGTGCACGACCATAGTCCGTCCGGAACTACATCGGCGTACCACTCGGCCGTCGTTTATTTGGTCGCTTACCTCCAGCCCAGTAATCGTGCCCCCTCCCTAGCCTAGCCCCTAGGGCCTTAATGATACGATTTTTGGGGTTACTGCGGAGTGGGCCCCCATTGCTAGTATTTTCTAGTGGGTTAAGTACGGTTTAACCCTCTTGATAATCATGGATTAACTTGGTTAAGTGTAACGATAAGTTCACGACTTAACCCCGATTAATCTACCAAGCCCAAGTTGGTTAAGTATTAAGTGGATCATGACTTAACCCTAATCACGAGGCATTAATTAATTTAATGCGCCTTAACCTCTCACATTAGACCTTGTTGTGGTTACTAGTTAAGCCGGGCGAGTCCGGGTAGCTTTACACCACAACTTGGTCTAACCTCGGGTTCAAGGTACAACATGACCAACTTCTCACATTGGGTCCTATTGTTTGTAGCAACTAGTTAAGCCGGTCGGTTCTGGGTAGGTTTACGCTACAAACTCAACCCAACCTCGAGTTGGCCACACTTATCTTTTCTAAGTGTCATGTCCATCATGTTTCCAAAACATGTTACAAGTTTTCAAGCAATTGGGTAGACCTAACTTAATAGGTAAATTCCCAAGCTTATGTTTTTATGTCTTTTAAGTTTACCCAAACCCAAACGCAATCCCATCGCTTACATATCGCAATAGCGCATAAAGGATAGAAAGAGGGAACTTGGCATAATCATGACATAAAGGTGTTGAAGCCACAAGTTCAATATGGTGGCATATGAAATGTACATATGTTCATATACTTGCATATTACATTTTTGGCCCCAAAAGCATGCATAAAATCAAACTTGGCATATTGATGATACATGGTGCTAAATGACATGTAGACATGGCCATAAGTTCGCATTTAGCCTCACATGCAAGTTATCATAAGAGATACGATAACTTACATGTTGCCAAAATGCAACCTTTGGCATAAAGCTTGAAGCTTTATGTTCATAAACCCAAAATAAGCTTGCATAACATGATAGTATGAACAAAGTGTTCAACCCAAACTTGCATAACATAACTTGGCATACTTGCATATAAACTTGCATATCACAACATGATAAACTTGCATATAAACTTGCATATCACAACATGATAAACTTGCATATAAACTTGCATATCACAACATGATAAACTTGCATATAAACTTGCATATCACAACATGATAAACTTGCATATAAACTTGCATATCACAACATGATAAACTTGCATATCATACATTTAACTTTAGAGTTTAAGTATGAAAGTAGAATAGGGCTTACAATGCTTATGAGGACTCAAATGAGTATAGCAAATATGAGAAAGCCCTTATGCAATCAATAAAACCCAAAATGCAAGCAAAACCCTTGAGCCAAAATGATCAAAACTCTTCCTTTAAGATGCAAATATAGAAACTTGACTTGAATGCAAGCTAATGATGCTCATACAAGTTTAAAAACACTTGTATGCATGGAAAATCTCATAGAAATGACTTAGGAAATTTTATGAAGAGAGTGGAGGCCATGAGAGGATTGATTTTGCCATAGTTTAGTTGTAGGATAGATTAATGATGATTTAGGGTAGGTTAGGGTCTTATTTATAGATTAGGCAAGTGTTTTAGGCCATAGGATTAAACCCTAGTTCCAATCTCAGCCCTCAAAACCGAATCTGGCCCCCAAGCTCAACCCAATCTCAAAATGGTGCACCAGGCTAAACAGCCCGGCTGGACCAAGTCGACAGCCAAGTCGACTTGGGTCCAACCAAGTCGACTCCCAAGTCGACAGGGCTGTCGACTTGGGTATTCTGGCGGGAATTTTCCCGCCTGGCCCAAACTGGCCCAAATTTCCAAATTCAAGTTTGAATTTGAAATCTGTTTTTACTTTGGATTTTTCTGAAAACTTCGTTGGGCCTTAATCAGGTCATACGGACTCCGATTTTCGAAAACTCGGACTCTTTTTCGCGTATTTTTCCGAGACGAACGCAATGGCATAGCCCGTTTCCCTTGATTCAGATTTTTGAATTAAATTCTGCCTTTGATTTACGTTATAACAGGTTATTGAAAATACGGGTTGTTACACTTTTGCTGCCATGCATACTAATTTGCAATGAGCTTTTATTTCATTGTTACATTGTAACTTTGGTATCTTGCTGGCTTATAAATGGTCGATTTGGGTGTACAAGTGCAATGATACCATATCAGATGCCTTTAGCACCACACTTAATATATATGAATGAATGTTTTGAATTTGTAGATAAAGTTGATATTTTAGATCCTATTTTAATTCAAACGATATTATGATTTAATAATATTTATAGAGCAACATTTTGAATTAGTAAACTGAATTTTTTGTCTGTACCTAATTTTTATTAACATTGTAATAATATTTATTTAAGGAAGGTATTTTTGGTAGTTCACATTTACATCAAAAATGAAACACTAAAGGTGTTATAACTATTATTAAAGACGAACGTGTTAGATCTTTTATCAATACACAATTGTATCACAAATAGACAGTAGTAACAATCGATATTACTCAATTATGCCACAATTGTCACGTCAAACTATGTTTACAGCAAAGATAGAAAGCGTGATCGATTGTGCACTAGATTGAAGCGGTATAAAAAATATTCTATTTCAATAATGTCCGAGTCTAGAAAATATTATGTTTCCTTGAAACAATATTGTCGTCGTATGCACTGATTGACGTAATAACAATTTGATTCCCAGTATAAAACGGACCAGCCTCGTAGCGTAGTGCCTACAAACGGAGCTCTGATGAACTGAAGTAGATTACAGAAACTAGATCAGAGGATTACTTTGAAGAAGAAGAAATAATGCGAGCAGATAAAAAATGAATTTTGTCTCGTTTTGTGCAATGTTTTTATAGGCTGGAGGAGGTGCTTATCTGAGCATTAATAACCGTTGATTATTAATCTGTGATGATTGTATATGCTCTTGGGCATATTGTGAAATGACATTTAAAATATGTTGCCTTTCCTTTACAGATGTTGTTTCGGTTTGTTCAATTTTTATTCTTTGGTTGCATTCTTGTTGGTAAGTACGAGATTCATCGGCTATAGTATTTGTATGTGATCTTAAACAAGCATTTTGGGATCTTTCCCTTCTTTGTCGGTACATTTCATGACGCCGAGCCAGATAATTCTCTCGTTGTACTTGTGTAATGTCCCAGATTTTTAGTCGATTTAATTTGAACATTTAAATTTATTTTAAATGTTGAATTTGAATAATAAATGGGGTTTTATATTGAATTTATCGATTTAAATAATCGATATATGATTTAATTTCGAATATATTGAATTCTTGTTTTGGGCAATGTATTTATAGGCTGGAGGAGGTACCTATCTGAGCATGAATAACCGTTGGAATTGGAAAGGTTGCGACCCTTTAACCACGCCTTCATTAATGTGTGTGCGCTCATAATTCAAATAGTTGTACCCATTCAGCTGAATGGACATTCCTTTCAAATTCTGCGGAAAAAAATCTCATTTCAGCACACTGGCCCAAGCAACAACCGTTGGCTTTATTCAATCAAGGGACCCCAAGAGCCCCAAGGACCAAGGCTCAATGTTTGACACTTTAATATATTATTATGTCAAGGCCTAACCCCCACATTCCTCTATAAGCCCTCTTTTTTTATTTTATATAAGCCTATAGACTTGTAATATATAAGAGAGAGTTATATTTATATTTTGATGATGTGGGACTATAGGTTGGTATCTTTTCTTCTTCCCAAATTCATCTTTCTCTTCCTCATTCATTTCCAACAATCCGCACATGAATGAACAGTCGTTATTAGTTTCACGAACCATTTATCGCATTAGTTAAAGTAACACATGGGCCTTGAACTTTCCTAGTGATTACCTATTTGAATTACGGGCGAATCAGTAGACATAAGCCGTTCTTGAACTGTAAGCCTTTTGAGTAATTCCAAAGTAGATAATACACGATATATGTTTCTTATAACCCTTCGTTTTTGCCTTGAACACCTGCCTGGTCTCATAAGTGCTTAGAGAATTTGGCCTCATAATTGTCTTTTAAGCGGCGCCTTTGCACTTACGTAGGGGATTTTGTAAAGGGTATTCTCTAATTCCTTAAATACATAAATCATTAAAATTATTAATACTTATCCTAAATCAACATATAATGCACTGACTTACCATAGGGATGGTTTGTGTACAATAGTGTCATCAAATTTCTCTTAAACCACTACGTCATAGATGGCCTATCGCAACAAAAATCCAAGGTGTTGCTAGCTACAATGTAACTATAGGTATGCTGTTTTTTTCTATTGCAACACACGCTTCAAAGTGTTACCATAGAAAATCCAAGGTGTTGCAGTAGCAATGTGAATAAATTTATCAATCCGGGTGATTACGATCCAACGGTCCATGTTAGCAATCCACGTGACGTGAAATAATCTTTAACGTGGGAAGCAAAAAAAAAAAAAAAAAAAAAGCGGTAAAAAACTTAGCCAAATTTTCAATTAGGGTTTCAACTGAAAACTTAACAAAATACGTCGTCGCTCAATCTGTCAAAGACTCTCACTCGCAATTTCAGTTAGGGCTAAAAGTTCAAGTTTACAAGCTTAATTGGGGTTCGATTACGACAAGTTTGAGTTCAAGTTCAATTAGGGCTTCGGTGTTTCAATTAGGTGTTCAATTGGGGTTCGTTTGGGTCTCAAATTTCAGTTAGGGCTTCGATTTAATTTACTGCTTAAGGTATCACTCAATGTATAATTCAAGTATTTCCTAATTTGATTGTTGTGTTGCCTAATTTACAGATTTACTTGTGTATTCAGGCGTAATCATATTCCTGATTTTATTATTATGTTTATTTTTGTAACAACCTTATGTTGAGCACTGCTTATATGATATTATTCTGTTTTTTTTTTTTTGCCTTATAGTCATGGCTAAATAATATTTGTGTATGTTATTTGTGTGTAAATTAGTGATGAACGAGGAAAAAAATATGGGCAGAACTTCATAAGTTCAGATAGCTGCATGTTATTTGTGTGCAAATTTAGGCCTTGATTACCAAAGAATACATGCATGTCCAAATGACTGCATGCTATATTGGGCAAAAAAATGAAAAGGAAAATAACTGCAAAACTTGTGATGTTTCAAGGAAAATAACTGCATGCTATTTAAGTAAGAAAATGATGTTTCTGCCTTGATTATATGTTGTAACTGATGTATCATATATGAGGCTTCTTTTTGTTTCTTTTTTACTGTTTCTGCCTATATTACATGTTAGTGAAGTGGCAGTTTTATTTTATAATGCGGTTGCTTTATTTTATTTTGTAATTATTTCAATCGAATGCTAATTTCTCCATTTTGTGTAGGATGGAGGCAAATCTTAGGTTCCACCACAAAGGAAAATTTGGGAAGAATGGATATATTGGTGGAGAAGAGGCTATTGTCAAGAATGTTGATCTGGATAGGTTTTTGTACACAGTACTAATGGAGTTTGTCAAGGAAGAGCTAGAGTACACCGAAATTGGAGGAATATATTCATGGAAAGGTCCAACGAGTGGGTGGAAATTGGTGGCCGATGATGTAGAGATGTTGTTTATGATGCAAATAAAAAATAATGGTGATTACATTAATTTCTATGTCGACACTGTCGTCGAGGATAGTACCAAGCCAATTAAACAAATGCAGCCACATGTCATCGTACGCCCAAGGAAGAATCTGTTTCCAGGTATAAACATGTCTTCTCATTTGTACTATTTTGATGAATTTGGTCATTTTGCTGAATATGTTTTTCATTTAGGACTTGTTTGATTTTTAGTTCACTTAGTAGAATAATAAAGAACTTGTATGTTGCAGCTGCGAAATCACAGAAACGGCAGTTTGTCACCGCTTACCATCTACAACAGGTAGCAAAAAAGAAGCAGCATGTCGATCAAGTCTTTACTCCTAGAAAGTCGACACGGCTAAACAATTCCCAAATGATCAGTGAAGCTACTCTAAGTCCACCTATCAACAACAAGCAGACTGATCAAGTCTTTACTCCTAGAAAGTCGACACGGCTAAATAATCCAGTTACGAACAATCCAGAAGTGATCAGCAAAACCGCTGCAAGTCCACGTATAAAGAAGAAAAAGGGGGTCAGTAAGAAGTCAACTAGAGTTAGTAGTTCGATGAAGTTACCAGAGAAGGAAAATCCAACTGAAGTCAGTGATGCAACTTTGAATATCAACTCAGCAGGTGTCAAGAATAAATTGGATTTCAATAATTCTCCACATGATGAAGAGGAACATACAGATGAAAATGTGTTTTTGGTAAGAAGACTACAATCTGATCTTCTAATATATGATCTACATATTTTACTAATATTTACAATAATGTCTTGTTTAATTACTTTCAGAATGATGATCTATCACCTCTGCCACCTCCACCGCTTACAGAGTACGAAAGGGAGAGAGACAAAAATGTCTCAGAGAAGAATAGTGTTTTTGAAAAACCTGGGATGCCTAAATTAGTTTCTGTAATGAGAAATGAATTTGGAAAAAATAAAGCAAAATCAAAGATGCTTGATGAGGAAAGCGAAGATTATCCTCCAGAATTTGAAGATGATACTTCAAAAAATCAGGCAAAGGTGCGTTATAGCCGAAGATTTAATTTTATGTTGGTAATCATAGACTAGCTTCATTATTATTTTTTATTGTTTTTGCGTGCATATTTTAGAGAACCAAAAAAGATAGGGTTACAAAGCCTCAGTCTGGACCAATAACTTGTTCACGAGCCAATGCTGAATCTGCAACTGATAATAATGCAACTCCGATGGCAAGGGAAGTACAGTTCATACGCAATCTGATGGTCCACCATGTAGCGTTGAGTTACCACACAATGAAGGGACAGGAACAATGGCGGCTTATTTGACTATGCGAGAACGCCAGAAGATTAACAGTAGTGGAAGTGGAAGTGTAAGGAATAAGGTTGTTGTCGGAAATGTCTGGACAAATATTGAAAACAAAGAAGATGAAGTAGCAGAAGATGAAGGTAGTATTTGATTGAGTTCTGATTTTAATAGTTTAAGTTCTCGTTTATGTTTTGCCTAGCCTTCTCATTACTGTTGTATGTACTTTATAACGGTAGTCGGAGCTCCCAGAAGGCTCAGGGGAAAAACAAAGATCGATAAAGTTCATTCAAGGCCATATGACAAAAGAGTTGTAATCCAAATGAATGATCAGGGCCAACCTATTTCAGACGATGACCAAGTAATGACTGAATTGAGTTATTTTTTAGGAACACTGAAGAGGAGTGTTCCACTTACTTACAAGTATTGGTTTGATGTTTCAAGTTTGAAAGACACATTGTGGAGCTATGTGAAGGTAATTTGCAAACTTCGCTAAATTTTACTTAAATATAATAAACTTGTCACAAAAGTAGCATGACTGTTCTTTTTAATGTTTTATTTGTATTTAAGCAATGGTATATTATTTTGAATGAATGTGAATATTGGGCTTTGAGGTCAATTCATGATGCTTGGAGGGGGTACAAGAGTCGTATTAAAAAGGCACACTATACGGTTTATGAAACTTTTGATGAAGAGAAGATTGAAAATAGGCCGGACGAAATTCCACTTCAGGATCTCAAAGCACTCTTGCAGTTTTGGGGAGATGAAAAAGTTCAGGTGTAATTTTAAGTTTTATCACAGATTTTTCCCCCTTTTATTCATTCAAATCAGTCAGATAAACATATTTATTCCATGTTGTTTTGTAGTCTAAGGCCCTTACAAATTCTGTAAATCGGAAATCGTATACTGACACACACACTGCTGGTCCAAAACTTTTTTCCTAAATTCGGCATAAAATGGTATGTATTTTGCTTATTTTTATGGTTGGATAGTTTAACAATATAGGTCATATGGAGGCATGCTTGTTCAACTCGAATGTAGTATCCTTTTTAACTTGTGAATAAACTACATATCCTTGTTTAACTTATTTAGCAATATTAGTGATATATGTTCTGGAACAATTGGTTTGATATCCTTTTACTATCTAATGTTTTTTGTATCAGTCCAGGGAATCTGATGGAGAACTTTATGTTAAAACTAGCAAGCGGAAAGAAGGAAAGGTGTACATGACTGATGCTTCAATAATGAACTACAGAATTGTAAGAATTTTATTTTCTCTTCAATCAAGTGTCAAAAACAATGCTTCATTTTGCACATGATCATCATTATTGTAGAATTTGATCCTGTTTTGTTGAAACCGATAGCAGGATCGATCATAACAATGGGTGTGATCTTTTACTTTGGTTTTTAGTGTGTAAATGCTGCAATTCTTGTTTAAGAAACTTGTTTAAAAATTGTTAATTTTATCTAATGTCACATTTTAAAACTGCTTTATTTTGCAGGAGAAGACTGAAAAAGCAATTGGTGAAGGAAGCAATGATGGAGTTGTTCATGAACTTGTTTCTGATGGAAAGTTGCACGTCCTATCATGGCTTATAAGATGACACACCAAGTCTCCAAAAGTTTCAAAAGCTGCTCCAACAGTAGGAACATACATACAGAGCTAGCAACGAAGATAAGGGAAGATATAGCCGACGAAGTCGAAGCAAAGGTGAACAAAATGGTCCAAAGCGAATTTGATGCAAAGGTGGATGAAAAAGTTCAGGGGAACTTGACAAGGATGCTGAAGAAATTGGGTGAAGCAAACCCGCACATGCACATTGATATTGGGGATTTTTGTGCGATAGTTCGTAGTGAAGGCACTGAAACTGAAAGCAGTGAACGCAGTGGAGGCTCGCGCTCTTAGTCATGATATTGGGGATCTTTGTGCACAACTGCAGTGAACATGAATTGATATATAGTACATGCAAGATGTGTTTGTAAGTATGCTCTGTGAACATGATTTTTCTGGCTACGTTTGTAAGTATGTTTGTAAGTACTAATATTTGTGTCGCTTGTGAATCCGAGATAATCAGTAGTTTAATTGATCAGTGTGATGTTAAATTCTGTAATGTTGCAGTATGTGATTTAATGTTGCCATAGCTCTTATATAATGTTGCTATATGTAATGTGAAATGTTGCCATTGTTATGATATGGTGTTGCCATTGGATGGTAAAAGTGTTGCATAGATTAATGCATGTGGGTCCCACAACATGATTCTATGAACCCGGGCAACAACACAACAAGATTCCGTGAACCCGGGTTACAGATTTTGGTGGATCCCACATTTTTGTAAATTTAGCACCTGTGGCAACACCTGTGATGATGTTGCCTTAGGGTCGCAAATGTGTTGCCTTTGACTCTAAGGCAATGCGGCAAAAGGCAACCCCAAAAAAGTGTTGCCACAGATATTTTTTGCATATACCAACACTTTTTGGCACCTATTGCGTCATTTCTCTAGGGTTGTCGTAGGCCATCTATGGCGTAGTGAACTTTTTTGTCCCTTTGAACCTAAATCTTGGGATCTCTGGTCAACTAGGTGGGGTTACCATTTTAGAAAAACCTTTAATCTGTAGGCCTTATCCCCATTCCTATTGATAAGGTTTGAACTTTCTCTCTTAGCAAGCCTTTTGTAAGTGGATCCACTAAGTTATCTTTAGATCGAATGTAATCTATTATGATAACCCCATTAGAGAGAATTTGTCTTATCATTTTATGTCTATGACGAATATGCCTAGATTTACCATTGTATAGTGTACTATTAGCTCTTCCAATAGGTGATTGACTATCACAATTATACATATTGGAGGTATATGCTTGCTCTAATTAGGAATGTCTTCCAAGAAGCTTCAAATCCATTATGCTTCTTCTATATTCTTATCTAGTGCAATAAACTCTGATTCCATTGTAGATCTAGCGATACAAGTCTGTTTGGATGATTTCCATGAAATTGCTCTATCTACTATTGTGAACACATATCCGCTTGTAGACTTTGTATCATGTGATCCAGTGATCCAATTTGCGTCACTGTATCCTTCCACTATTAAAAGATAGTTTGTATAGTATAGACCATAGCTCTGTGTATACTTTAGATATCCTAGAGCTTTGATTATCGCTTTCCAATGATGTTTACCAGGATTGTTGGTAAATCTACTTAGTTTGCTTACAGCATATGCGATATCAGGCCTAGTATAGTTCATAACATACATGATACTTCCTAGATACGAGAATATTCTAACTGGTAGATACCATCACCAGTGTTCTTTACCCAATTTTGGTTCATATCTACTAGTGATTTTGCAATAGTTACATTATGTTGCTTGAATTTTACAAGTATTTTGGTGATGTAATGCGATTAGGATAATGCAAATCCCTGTGATGTTCTCAGAATTTTTACATCCAATATCACATTAGCCAGTCCTAGGTCTTTAATATCGAATCTAGAGGATAACACATCCTTTATAGATGTTATTATGGCCTTGTTATTGCCTAGGATCAACAGGTCATCAACATAGAGACAAACAATGACATATCCAATATGTGTGTGTGTTATGTACACTCATTTGTCTGATTCATTTATCGTGAATCCATTTGATAACATAGTGTTATCAAACTTCTCGTGCCACTGTTTTGGAGATTTCTTAAGGATATAAAGTGATTTTACCAGTCTGCAAACTTTGTTCTCATTTTCTGAGTTTAGAAATCCTTCAGGTTGTTTTATATAGATTTCTTCCTCTAATTCACCATTTAAGAATGCAGTTTTAACATCCATTTGATGTATTTCTAAGTCATGTATGGATGCAATTGCAATAAGCATTCTAATTGATGTTATCCTCGTTACAGGTGAATATGTATCAAAATAGTCTGGATCTTCCTTTTGTCTAAATTATTGGACTACCAGACAAGCTTTGTACTTGTCTATTGAACCATCAACTTTCAATTTCTTTTTAAATATCCATTTATTACCTAAGATCTTACATCCTTGAGGTAAATCAACTAATTCCCATGTATGATTGGACATAATGGATTCAATCTCGTTGTTAATTGCCTCTTTCCAATAGGGGGCATCGCTGGAAGACATAGCTTGTTTGCATGTCAATGGATCATCTTCTAACATAAATGTATAAAAGTCTGGTCCAAAGGTTTTAAAAGTCCTTGACTTTCACTTTTTCTTGGTTCCTCCACTTGTTGCTCAGCACTACTTTGCTGAGTGTTATTGTGTTCAACATCACCAAGAGAATAAGGAATTTCATCTTCCCTTGGCCTCTTAAGTGTATGATTTCATTACCCTGTTTCAGGGGAAATATATGTTCGAAAAATCTAACATTTCTCGACTCAATGATGGTATTTTCGTGAATATCATCAATTTCAGATTTGTGTACCAAAAATAGATATGCGGCACTGTTTTGTGCATATCCAATGAATACACAGTCAATTGTTTTTGGTCCAAATTTGACCTTCTTTGGTTTTGGTACCTCTACTTTGGCAAGACACCCCCACACTTTTAAGTATTTGTAGGATAGTGGTCTGTTTTTCTAAAGTTCATTAGGAGATTTAGATGTTTTCTTTTGGGGTATTTTATTTAAAATATGATTTGCCGAAAGAATAGCTTCTCCCAAAAGTTACCTGGCAAGCCAGAGCTAATTAGTAAGGCATGCATTATTTCTTTAAGAGTTCTATTTTTCCGTTCGACTGCACTATTGGATTGAGGTGAATAAGGGGTTGTAGTTTGATGTATAATTCCATGCTCAGCACAGAAATCCTCAAATGGAGACTCATATTCTCCTCCTCTATCACTTCTTAAAGATTTTATTTTCTTGTTAAGTTGATTCTTAACTTCTGCCTTATACTGTTTAAACATTTCAAATGCTTCGTAAGGAGATATACATGACAATACCTGGTACAATCATCAGTGAATGTAATGAAGTATCTTTTTCCACCTCTAGTTTGACACATTTTCAAATCGCATACATCAGTATGTATTAAGTATAGAGGTTCGGTCTCTCGTTCAACATGATGAAACGAGGTTCTTATCAATTTTGCTTATGCACAAACTTAACATTTATTGTAACGGCCCAGATTTTCAACCGTTTTATTTAATATTTTAAAATGGTTTTAATTTTTGTTTTAGAATTTAATTAGATTGAATTCAATAATTTTTAATATATTTAATATAAATAATAAAATAATGATTTAAATTATGGAATGTTCGGAATTTGTTGGATTTGCAATATATAATGTGAACGGGCAATTTAAATGATTTAATGTTGTTTGGTTTTAATTTATATTAAATATTTCGTTATTAAAAGATATTTGAACATTTAGTTTATAATTTAATTATAAAACGAGTTGCAGCAGCGCGATAGTTCGTAATATAACGCTTTGAACTTCAAATGGTTGTACAGGATTCAATATAAGTCAGATTTCTTCGAAACAAGAAATGTCTGAATCCATTGGATAATATTTTTTCTAATGGAAGAGAGAAAAATCGTGTTTTCATATTGTAGATTATTTTATGTCCAAATCAAATTTTTAAATAGTCGCTATGGAATTTGTGACGAAAAGGAATTTCGCTCGGTCCGAACTAGTCGCTAAACCGACCCAGACCGTTCGAAATGCCCTATCGTTTGAGAACAAGATAAAATAGAACGCAGACGGAAGAACATTTCGTTGTATATTACAACAATGCATCAGATTACAAGAATATACAGAGTATAAATGAATATAACACAGAAATATCAGAGATTTAAATTACATTTAAATACATAGCAGCGGAAAATAATACAATACACAACTAGAAGTAGATATACGGATACAAAGCTTTCCGGATATCGTTCCAGCTGTAAACCAGGATCCTGTGAATATAAATCTGCAAAACCAAAACTACTAGCTGCCCGTGTCAAAATAAGGGCACCCAGAGTTTAGGTTAAAACAATAAACTCCAGGTCAGTCATGGGACTGGTGTGAGAACTAAAACAGTTATTATTCTTTATTTTTAATGTTCGGTAAATCAAGGGACCACGCCGTATAACACGGAACGGGTTTCCTCCCAAGAATACCAGTGCATAAAACAAACAACGTAATGCTAAATAAAGAGAAATGAAGCTGTTATAAGACCCAGGTCCTATCACACAATGTAACGCAAGCCGGGGGATAGGGTTTTCCCTTATAACAGCCAAAGAATGCTTGATACGTTTAAAACAAATCATTTGATACTATTATAAGTGCATAGTGTATAAAACAACTTCAAATCATAAGTATCAATCATAGGCGACATGAGCGTCCCATGCCACTATGTCGCCACATATAGGTTTACAATCAAAACCGCAATGTCGTATTGGAAGTTGGGTTATCATTTATGGTATGAACCGAGGCTAGGGGCAAGATCCTCTATCGATTTGTGACTCTCTAGCCCGAGCCACAGGCAAGCGCGTAGGCAAGCCTTGGATCGTCAGGGTCGGTCCACCGATGTGGATTATTATGCCTGAACACTGCGTTTCCCCGCCCTTTGGGGCGTAAGCCTGGCCCGTCAGCCGACCAGAAGCATCGGCCGAAACCGATATCACGAGGCGCCTCGCTTTTCAGCAAGTAATAATAAGCAACATCCACATGAGTCAAACTCGTCAGCCAGTTCAAGCACTGACGCCACTCCTAACTAGAAAGAAACGCATGTCCTCCCTGATGTACGTCTCCCGTTTTTGGTTCATACCGGGTGTGATACTCGCGAATCAACATTACACAAAGCTACGCCACACAAGGCCGTGCTTTGATCATCAACCACAAGACTTTGCTTTTCAACAAAAGTCTTGATCCATGCAACTCAGCATGCCACATTGTCAGTCCATACTGTACCACTGATTTCTGCCAATATATAACCTCTAGGCTCGTACGTCTCAGAGAAGGGTGTATAGCAAGAGAATAAATTCTCTGCCACCAAACAGATATATATTTAGCAGAGATCACCAAATACAGTATAAAGGAATACAACGTCAGACACACTATCCATTTACAAGTCCGTTCTGGGTCTGAACGAAACCGGAGGCACATTCCTCGCATATCCATCGATCCCCAAGTACGTCTGGACGACCACCAACTATTTCCATCCTCTTGGGTGTACAGCCCAATCAAGATTGTCAGTAATCACCCAAACGACGTGAAGACTTCCGGTCTTCGACCACCGTCTTCATCTTCGAATTATCGTCGTATCAGTTATTCAGAATGGGATAAACCTGGTCTTCCCGAATAACTCGCGTATACTTTAAATAAGTGTTACACAAACACAACATACGCCTCATTCCAATTCATCAGTCACTAACTGTAAATTAACAAGAGAATAATTCCCCAAATATTAACCCCGAAGGCCGAAACCAACATCAGATCAATATCCAGAAAACCATTCTGCTTGGCTAACCGACAGTTAGTTTCTAAATTTCACATTCATAGGGAAAGGTTCCCATTAATTTTATCCAAGATAAATTCCTTGAATTTATTCTTTAATCTTCTTTTGAATTTTGATTCAACTAGTCGGGATTAACGAACCTTACCGAAGTAATCATTTAATTTAATTTCCCAATCCCAACCTATTCATCCCATGAAATAAAACTAGTAATACTTCATCTCTAACACCATGGTGTTATCGGTAAATTCAATTACCATTTCACGTTCAAATCTAATTAAAGATTTAACTATTGCCTGGAGTAAAACTGGTGATACTCCATTCTCGGTCTTTTCAATCTAATTAAAGATTCATTAAAACTCCACTTAGTTTTAATCGTTAACTGGGTTAAAGAATTAGTGTCATTTAAAACACGGTTCACGATAAACCCAAAACCACATTCCATTAATTATCGGGTTAAAGAACGAGTGTTATCTAAAACACTGTCCACGATAAACCCAAAAATCAATATCAATTCAATTTCAATTAAATATTATTTAATTGGTACACTTCATTAAATCTAAATAAAAAGATTTAATCGTTTCTCAACTGGGTTCAAGAACAGTGTTAGTCAAGACACCATTCACGACAAACCCAAATCACATTTGATATTAAATACAAGGCTCTGAATAGAAAATATCCCGGCTTATATTCAATAACAAATTCTACGACCAACAAATATCGTATTGGAAATAACGATATATATATCTATATCTTTCAAATTTCCATAACAACATCTGTATAATCACGAAATCCAACATCGAAATATTCCGAAGACAATTTCAATTCAAATCCATTCCAATGCAATCATTGGAAATTCTGGTTATTTTCAAAACCATTTCAAATTCAATTTATTTATTTAAAAATAAATAGAATTATAATTCTAGTTCAAAACTAGTTCATTTCGATAAAAACTATTTTTATCTTTTCAAATATGGAGTTTTTCATCCCAATTTTTCCCAAATCATGTCTTATGATTTTACACAAATTATTAATATTTTTAATAATTTTATCAAGGCCTGTACAGTCGATTTCCATCAACGGCCATCGAACTGCACTTACAGCGACCTTTTTCAAATTTGATTTGGACATAATTCCAAATCCAACCGTTAGATTTCAAATTTCTAATATTCGTTAGAAAGCTCTTTTCGATACGAACCAACGGTTCCGGTTTTAGGAGAATCCGACGGTCGGATCTCCCGCAATATCCGTTCGAAGTCAATGGTCGAAATTCGAGAACTGTCGCGGCGCGGTGCGTTCTATTCAGGCCATTATATTATATATATAATATATACTTCGTCGATTTCAATTTAAAACATGCTTTATAAATCGTTTTTTTTCAATTCATTTTCAAAGCGGTTTCAACTTCATATTCGATTTCAAATCAAAATTGAATATTCCAATATAAATTCGTTTTAAATTCATTTCAAATCGATTTCAATTCAAATTGATTTCTAATTCAATTTCAGTTTGTTTTCAATTCAATTCAATTTCAATTCGAATTCATTTATATTCAATTTCAATTTGAATTCATTTCAATGTGATTTCAATTTCAAATCTATTCAACTTAATTCGAACTTCAAATCTATTTCAATATTCGTTGAAAAATGAATAAAATCGATATAAATATCGTTCACGTCAAAATGGCGCCAATCTAATCAATACGGCTTCATATATTCATATTTTCAAATATTCCTTTTTCAAATATTTCTCTTTCAAATATTTCTATTTTAAAACTGGAATGAGGCCCAATCAATTACCATATAATGTTAATTATATGGATTTTCTACAATACATGTATATATCAACATCGATGAATAATCAACCATCATCCAAAGTGCATTCTACTCTGTATAAGCATCAAATATAAATATTCAACGCTTATAACAGCCTGTCAATCGATCGATCGACATACAACTAAACAACCGGGATTAGTGTACGTCAAATATCATCCCAATACCCGTGTGGGGCTTCAAGCAATCAAACACCGATTTTTATTTGTGCAGTTGGGCGATGTGTAAAATTTATCGACCCAATCAATGTCAGTCAAATCAGTGTACATAAACAAACCGTCCGGTTTGTAAATGAATATTTTATCTTGTTCACTTCACGTTAAAAATTATATTTTTAACGATAAAATAGTTTATTTCAACACATGAATTTTTATTCAGTTCATTTACACAATAAAAATGATATTTTTATTTTTCTAACATATTTTAGAAAATTTCGGCGGCATAACGGCACGATACTAGAAACGGGACGAGGCCTAGCCTTATCCCCGGTCTAGTGAAGGCCCACGCCATTCACACATCAATCAAATCAATTTCATTTCACCAAACAATTCAATTCAAACCAAATAATCTAACCAACTACACAACCAAACAATTAAACAAACAAGCCATCCATGGTCCGTGGATGACGGGTGTCGGGTGCTACTAAACACCGTCTGCATCCTAGTATATATATATATATATATAACTAGAAAATTAAATTGAAAGGTGAGAAGTTCTCACTGATAGCTATCCCAATCATCTTGACTCTTCTTTGATAGAAATCTTCATCGTTATCGCATCTTTGTCATCTTCGTTGCCCGTAGCCACTACATATGTAAAAATCGAATTTTTACTTCGCTACAACGTATATTTTTACATCGCTAAAATTATATTTTTACTGTGCTAAAAATTATATCTTTACTTTCATAAAGATTATATTTTTACTTTCATAAAGATCTCCTCTCTTTCAAATAAAAAATCTCATTTTTATATCAATAAAAATCGCTTCTTTTCACAATGAAAATCACTTTTTTTATATGCTAATCATATAAATAAAAATTACCTCTCTTATATGCTAATTGCGTTTTTCGTATTTTATAAATAAAAATCCAATTTTTCTTTTGTACATTCGATAAAAATTGTGTTTTTATTTTCACACCTTCCATATAAAAATCAGTTCCTTTCTTGATAAAAAATCCTTCCTTTTCTTCATTAGTTTTTAACACAAAAACTGATTTTTTTTCATATGTTCTTAACACAAAAACTGATTATTAACTTATAAATAAATAAATAAAATGAGAAAACTCACTTTCTTTCTATTTTTGGCTCAGTGGGGTCCCACAGGGGGATGACGCGTCGGAATTTGGACTGGAGGAGGTCGGAGGGCGGTTGCAGGTGGCGCCTGTGTCTGCAGCATGGTGGAGGTGCTCGTGCAGGTCGGAGGCGGTGCTCCAGTGGTCTGGTGGGCGTCGCGTCGTCGAGACTCGCGGGGCTGAGCGGATTCCTTTGCATGGAGGAGGAGAGAGAAACAAGGGCGGAGGGGTTGGTGGCACCGGTCAGAGGAGGTGGTGGCGGGCTTCCGGCGAGGTGGGTGGCGTTGAGGAGAAGGGCGACGAGGGGCAACGGGTTACGGGTCTGCAATTTTGAAAAAGGGGGCGCATTTGGATCTGAGGAAATAATTTAGGGCTTACCCCTTTATATATATTTAATTATTTGTTATTTTAATTTCCAAAAGCAACTTTTTATTTCGATTTCAAAATCGAACCCACCGACTGTCGTCCCTAGCTAATTACCCCCATTCCGAACACAATGGGATATGTTTCGTAACCCAATTCGATCGTTACGATCAGTTTCCGTTGAATTTCAAATATAAATCTTTATATATTCAATTTAAACGCACATTTCAATTTACCGGGGCCACATACTAACTCGAAAAATTCCCAAATAATATTTTCTGGCTTCGTATTGACGATACGGTCCTAACAAAACTAATTTCGTCGAATTCTGAGACCATATGAAAAATGGCCAATTTCCAGTTGATTAAAATCAACTGAAACTGATCAAACGCGTTTTCCTTTGCCACGCTCACATATTGATTCGAAAAATTATGAAATTTGAAACCTAGCAATAATTTGACACTGCGGATCCAACAAAAGTGGTTTCGTCGAAATCCGAGGTCATTTGCAAAATTTCCATTCTTAAGGGCCTGAATTCTATAGCGACTATTCAGAATTTTCAGCTGGTCATATCTTTTTATCCCCGCTATGAAATTTTGATTTGTTGGATTCGTTGGAAAGACAGTCACTATTAGATTCCATTATTTTTGGTTTCACTAAAATCCGGATTGTTTTGCACCCGGTGCATTCAATTGAAGTTTGAAATCGAATTATCGAACTACCGCGCCATTTTCAATTCCTTTTATAATTATATATAATTATTTATATTCTAACGACGACGTATATAATATATACGTTCGAAATATATTCAAAATAAATTTCTCGTCGATATTATTTAGAATAATCTATTTTAAATAATCAAAATTCGCTAAAGTTGCCAAAATAAAAATAAAAATTTTAAACTGGCCCAGATTTCCGGGTTATTACAATCTCCCCCACTTAAAACTTTTCGTCCCCGAAAAGGAACAAAGTCGAAAGTGGTTTGATTAATCAACTCTACGTTCGATCAGGCTTCCATTCTCCAACTTTTCAGTTTCTGAGAATTTTCAAATTCTTCAAAAATTTGGCTAACACCCTAAATTTTCGAAAAATTTCGCCATAACCTCCCCTGCACCGGGAGCCACGGGAAAATCCCGAAATTGCCATATAGGCCTTCTGATCTCAAAAAGAAAAAGAAAAAGCCAAGCGGCTAGCCAATAGGCTCATAAAATCATCATCACCCAAACAAAACAGTAAATTATAGTAAACATGTACCTATTTGTCGGGCAAACAAATTTTATTCTCTGCTCTAACCTCCTTGCTATGACCTGTTCAATGTAAGTAGATGTATATGCAAGCAAATGCGACCAATTTTCAATATAATTCAATATGTGATTCAATTAGGCTAAATGGCTAAAATTTAGCAAACAAATAAACAAACAACACAAACATCAATCAATTAGTTGATTAGAGTTTTCAAATTGATAACTTTGATACATAGTCAAAAATCAGATTTTTGATGCCAAATCACAACAATAGGCCCTATCTAATTTTGGTTCTCACACCAGTCAATAGGAAATATATAGATATCACACCTTCGAAACACGAATACCAATTCTGATGATGTTCGAACTATCATCAGAATCATCTCCGGGCGACTAGAGTGTGATTCTATATCTATCCAGTATATTAAAACTTCAAATACACGTTTGCAAGGCGTATATGCAAAATCTTTATATACTGGACTGTCCTAATCAATATGAAATAAATAATCAAATACGAATAGTTGATTTAGATTTTCAAAACAAAAATTGTTTTCATTTTAAAAATATACTCTTCATACTCGTTCTAGGATGCTACTGATCCTATCTCTAACGAGTCATTCTCATTGGATTTTACTAATCCAATATCTGATGAATTCTTTCGTATGGTTCTAATGTGCCTTGTTCTCTAGCTTTGTAAACCAAAGCTCTGATACCAACTGTGACGAAAAGGAATTTCGCTCGGTCCGAACCAGTCGCTAAACCGACCCAGACCGTTCGAAACGCCCTATCGTTTGAGAACAAGATAAAATAGAACGCAGACGGAAGAACATTTCATTGTATATTACAACAATGCATCAGATTACAAGAATATACAGAGTATAAATGAATATAACACAGAAATATCAGAGATTTAAATTACATTTAAATACATAGCAGCGGAAAATAATACAATACACAACTAGAAGTAGATATACGGATACAAAGCTTTCCAGATATCGTTCCAGCTGTAAACCAGGATCCTGTGAATATAAATCTGCAAAACCAAAACTACTAGCTGCCCGTGTCAAAATAAGGGCACCCAGAGTTTAGGTTAAAACAATAAACTCCAGGTCAGTCATGGGACTGGTGTGAGAACTAAAACAGTTATTATTCTTTATTTTTAATGTTCGATAAATCAAGGGACCACGCCTTATAACACGGAACGGGTTTCCTCCCAAGAATACCAGTGCATAAAACAAACAGCGCAATGCTAAATAAAGAGAAATGAAGCTGTTATAAGACCCAGGTCCTATCACACAATGTAACGCAAGCCGGGGGATAGGGTTTTCCCTTATAACAGCCAAAGAATGCTTGATACGTTTAAAACAAATCATTTGATACTATTATAAGTGCATAGTGTATAAAACAACTTCAAATCATAAGTATCAATCATATGCGACATTAGCGTCCCATGCCACTATGTCGCCACATATAGGTTTACAATCAAAACCGCAATGTCGTATTGAAAGTTGGGTTATCATTTATGGTATGAATCGAGGCTAGGGGCAAGATCCTCTATCGATTTGTGACTCTCTAGCCCGAGCCACAGGCAAGCGCGCAGGCAAGCCTAGGATCGTCAGGGTCGGTCCACCGATGTGGATTATTATGCCTGAACACTACGTTTCCCCGCCCTTTGGGGCGTAAGCCTGGCCCGTCAGCCAACCAGAAGCATCGGTCGAAACCGATATCACAAGGCGCCTCGCTTTTCAGCAAGTAATAATAAGCAACATCCACATGAGTCAAACACGTCAGCCAGTTCAAGCACTGACGTCACTCCTAACTAGAAAGAAATGCATGTCCTCCCTGATGTCCGTCTCCCGTTTTTGGTTCATACCGGGTGTGATACTCGCGAATCAACGTTACACAAAGCTACGCCACACAAGGCCGTGCTTTGATCATCAACCACAAGACTTTGCTTTTCAACAAAAAGCCTTGATCCATGCAACTCAGCATGCCACATTGTCAGTCCATACTGTACCACTGATTTCTGCCAATATATAACCTCTAGGCTCGTACGTCTCAGAGAAGGGTGTATAGCAAGAGAATAAATTCTCTGCCACCAAACAGATATATATTTAGCAGAGATCACCAAATACAGTATAAAGGAATACAACGTCAGACACACTATCCATTTACAAGTCCGTTCTGGGTCTGAACGAAACCGGAGGCACTTTCCTCGCATATCCATCCATCCCTAAGTACGTCTGGACGACCACCAACTATTTCCATCCTCTTGGGTGTACAGCCCAATCAAGATCGTCAGTAATCACCCAAACGACGTGAAGACTTCCGGTCTTCGACCACCGTCTTCATCTTCGACTTATCGTCGTATCAGTTATTCAGAATGGGATAAACCCGGTCTTCCCGAATAACTCGCGTATACTTTAAATAAGTGTTACACAAACACAACATACGCCTCATTCCAATTCATCAGTCACTAACCGTAAATTAACAAGAGAATAATTCCCCAAATATTAACCCCGAAGGCCGAAACCAACATCAGATCAATATCCAGAAAACCATTCTGCTTGGCTAACCGACAGTTAGTTTCTAAATTTCACATTCATAGGGAAAGGTTCCCATTGATTTTATCCAAGATAAATTCCTTGAATTTATTCTTTAATCTTCTTTTGAATTTCGATTCAACTAGTCGGGATTAACGAACCTTACCGAAGTAATCATTTATTTTAATTTCCCAATCCCAACCTATTCATCCCATGAAATAAAACTGGTAATACTTCATCTCTAACACCACAGTGTTATCGGTAAATTCAATTACCATTTCACGTTCAAATCTAATTAAAGATTTAACTATTGCCTGGAGTAAAACTGGTGATACTCCATTCTCGGTCTTTTCAATCTAATTAAAGATTCATTAAAACTCCACTTAGTTTTAATCGTTAACTGGGTTAAAGAATTAGTGTCATTTAAAACACGGTTCACGATAAACCCAAAACCACATTCCATTAATTATCGGGTTAAAGAACGAGTGTTATCTAAAACACTGCCCACGATAAACCCAAAAATCAATATCAATTCAATTTCAATTAAATATTATTTAATTGGTACACTTCATTAAATCTAAATAAAAAGATTTAATCTTTTCTCAACTGGGTTCAAGAACAGTGTTAGTCAAGACACCATTCACGACAAACCCAAATCACATTTGATATTAAATACAAGGCTCTGAATAGAAAATATCCCGGCTTATATTCAATATCAAATTCTACGACCAACAAATATCGTATTGGAAATAACGATATATATATATCTATATCTTTCAAATTTCCATAACAACATCTGTATAATCACGAAATCCAACATCGAAATATTCCGAAGACAATTTCAATTCAAATCCATTCCAACGCAATCATTGGAAATTCTGGTTATTTTCAAAACCATTTCAAATTCAATTTATTTATTTAAAAATAAATAGAATTATAATTCTAGTTCAAAACTAGTTCATTTCGATAAAAACTATTTTTATCTTTTCAAATATGGAGTTTTTCATCCCAATTTTTCCCAAATCATTTCTTATGATTTTACACAAATTATTAATATTTTTAATAATTTTATCAAGGCCTGTACAGTCGATTTCCATCAACGGCCATCAAACTGCACTTACAGCGACCTTTTTCAAATTTGATTTGGACATAATTCCAAATCCAACCGTTAGATTTCAAATTTCTAATATTCGTTAGAAAGCTCTTTTCGATACGAACCCAACGGATCCGGTTTTAGGAGAATCCGACGGTCGGATCTCCCGCAATATCCATTCGAAGTCAATGGTCGAAATTCGCGAACTGCCGCGGCGCGGCGCGTTCTATTCAGGCCATTATATTATATATATAATATATACTTCGTCGATTTCAATTTAAAACATGCTTTATAAATCGTTTTTTTTTTCAATTCATTTTCAAAGAGGTTTCAACTTCATATTCAATTTCAAATCAAAATTGAATATTCCAATATAAATTCGTTTTAAATTCATTTCAAATCGATTTCAATTCAAATTGATTTCTAATTCAATTTCAGTTCGTTTTCAATTCAATTTCAATTCGAATTCATTTATATTCAATTTCAATTTGAATTCATTTCAATGTGATTTCAATTTCAAATCTATTCAACTTAATTCGAATTTCAAATCTATTTCAATATTCGTTGAAAAATGAATAAAATCGATATAAATATCGTTCACGTCAAAATGGCGTCAATCTAATCAATATGGCTTCATATATTCATATTTTCAAATATTCCTTTTTCAAATATTTCTATTCAAATATTTCTCTTTCAAATATTTCTATTTTAAAACTGGAATGAGGCCCAATCAATTACCATATAATGTTAATTATATGGATTTTCTACAATACATGTATATATCAACATCGATGAATAATCAACCATCATCCAAAGTGCATTCTACTCTGTATAAGCATCAAATATAAATATTCAACGCTTATAACAGCCTGTCAATCAATCGATCGACATACAACTAAACAATCGGGATTAGTGTACGTCAAATATCATCCCAATACCCGTGTGGGGCTTCAAGCAATCAAACACCGATTTTTATTTGTGCAGTTGGGCGATGTGTAAAATTTATCGACTCAATCAATGTCAGTCAAATCAGTGTACATAAACAAACCGTCCGGTTTGTAAATGAATATTTTATCTTGTTCACTTCACGTTAAAAATTATATTTTTAACGATAAAATAGTTTATTTCAACACATGAATTTTTATTCAGTTCATTTACACAATAAAAATGATATTTTTATTTTTCTAACATATTTTAGAAAATTTCGACGGCATAACGGCACGATACTAGAAATGGGACGAGGCCTAGCCTTATCCCCGGTCTAGTAAAGGCCCACGCCATTCACACATCAATCAAATCAATTTCATTTCACCAAACAATTCAATTCAAACCAAATAATCTAACCAACTACACAACCAAACAATTAAACAAACAAGCCATCCATGGTCTGTGGATGACGGGTGTCGGGTGCTACTAAACACCGTCTACATCCTAGTATATATATATATATAACTAGAAAATTAAATTGAAAGGTGAGAAGTTCTCACCGATAGCTATCCCAATCATCTTGACTCTTCTTTGATAGAAATCTTCATCGTTATCGCATCTTTGTCATCTTCGTTGCCCGTAGCCACTACATATGTAAAAATCGAATTTTTACTTCGCTACAACGTATATTTTTACATCGCTAAAATTATATTTTTACTGTGCTAAAAATTATATCTTTACTTTCATAAAGATTATATTTTTACTTTCATAAAGATCTCCTCTCTTTCAAATAAAAAATCTCATTTTTATATCAATAAAAATCGCTTCTTTTCACAATGAAAATCACTTCTTTTATATGCTAATCGTATAAATAAAAATTACCTCTCTTATATGCTAATTGCATTTTTCGTATTTTATAAATAAAAATCCAATTTTTCTTTTGTACATTCGATAAAAATTGTGTTTTTATTTTCACACCTTCCATATAAAAATCAGTTCCTTTCTTGATTAAAAATCCTTCCTTTTCTTCATTAGTTTTTAACACAAAAACTGATTTTTTTTCATATGTTCTTAACACAAAAACTGATTATTAACTTATAAATAAATAAATAAATAAATAAATAAATAAAACGAGAAAACTCACTTTCTTTCAGTTTTTGGCTCAGTGGGGTCCCACAGGGGGATGACGCGTCGGAATTTGGACTGGAGGAGGTCGGAGGGCGGTTGCAGGTGGCGCCTGTGTATGCAGCATGGTGGAGGTGCTCGTGCAGGTCGGAGGCGGTGCTCCGGTGGTCTGGTGGGCGTCGCATCGTCGAGACTCGCGGGGCTGAGCGGATTCCTTCGCATGGAGGATGAGAGAGAAACAAGGGCGGAGGGGTTGGTGGCACCGGTCAGAGGAGGTGGTGGCGGGCTTCCGGCGAGGTGGGTGGCATTGAGGAGAAGGGCGACGAGGGGCAACGGGTTACGGGTCTGCAATTTTGAAAAAGGGGGCGCATTTGGATCTGAGGAAATAATTTAGGGCTTACCCCTTTATATATATTTAATTATTTATGTTATTTTAATTTCCAAAAGCAACTTTTTATTTCGATTTCAAAATCGAACCCACCGACTGTCGTCCCTAGCTAATTACCCCCATTCCGAACACAATGGGATATGTTTCGTAACCCAATTCGATCGTTACGATCAGTTTCCATTGAATTTCAAATATAAATCTTTATATATTCAATTTAAACGCACATTTCAATTTACCGGGGCCACATACTAACTCGAAAAAATCCCAAATAATATTTTCTGGCTTCGTATTGACGATACGGTCCTAACAAAACTAATTTCGTCAAATTCTGAGACCATATGAAAAATGGCCAATTTCCAGTTGATTAAAATCAACTGAAACTGATCAAACGCGTTTTCCTTTGCCACGCTCACATATTGATTCGAAAAATTATGAAATTTGAAACCTAGCAATAATTTGACACTGCGGATCCAACAAAAGCGGTTTCATCGAAATCCGAGGTCATTTGCAAAATTTCCATTCTTAAGGGCCTGAATTCTATAGCGACTATTCAGAATTTTCAGCTGGACATATCTTTTTATCCCCGCTATGAAATTTTGATTTGTTGGATTCGTTGGAAAGATAGTCACTATTAGATTCCATTATTTTTGGTTTCACTAAAATCCGGATTGTTTTGCACCCGGTACATTCAATTGAAGTTTGAAATCGAATTATCGAACTACCGCGCCATTTTCAATTCTTTTTATAATTGTATATAATTATTTATATTCTAACGACGACGTATATAATATATACGTTCGAAATATATTCAAAATAAATTTCTCGTCGATATTATTTAAAATAATCTATTTTAAATAATCAAAATTCGCTAAAGTTGCCAAAATAAAAATAAAATTTTTAAACTGGCCCAGATTTCCGGGTTATTACAGAATTCGTTTATAAATCAAAACGTTTATTTATATTAAATAAAGGGATTTTTAATATATTTAATATCGATTTGGCTTAGATTTCAACTTGAGATAATTTATTATGAAACTACAAGAAATTCTAGTCAAGTATGGTTGATTATAATATTTTAGTATCATTATATTGCGATGTTTTAAAATTGATTTATTTTAATTTAATTTGGACCCTTAAAAAGGGACTTTATTCAAACGACCTCCGTTTTCAATGAAACAAATTTTATTAAGACCGTAATGGCTTATTATTGATAGATTTCTAGTTTCGCATCAATTGGAGTTATTTCATGAGTGTAGCAAAATTAAATGTAAATAAAACGACCATTTGGACTTGAACGAGCATCGTTTGAGCAAACAGGCTCGAAATTTGATGAAACAAGATTCATTAAGACTGTGACGTCGAATTTTACCGTGACGTCCATTTTCGTCGCGAACGGAGTTTGTATGTAACAACAGGAATGAATAAACGTCGTCCAGAATTTGCAATAGACATGAATAAAATCGTCAGCCACTGCATAAAAATATCGTTAGTCGCATCCAAGAAAAATATCTCTAGTCAAATCAGGAAAAAATATAAAATAAAATTATAACAAAAACAATCAAATCAACGGTGTATATTTGAATGCCGCACACGGTATTTTCTCCCTTTGTTAACGATATTTTTTGTCAACACCGGAGACAGGTCGACTAGGGTGGATCTAAAGGAGGGAATGGTTGGTGGGCTATTTTTTGGGTTAAATCGGATTATCGCCCTAGAAGTGGAATCAGAGAAAGAAGGGTTTGCTAAGGGCAATCAGAATGGGTTTAGACCAAGGGGGATGAAGCGTATTTTCCTTATCGAGGGTGTATCGAAGAGGAAATTCAGTTTTAATCTGAAAAAGAAAACCAACAACCGCAGTGGTGATGATCAGAAAATATTAGTACATACTTACAGAGCAACTTTCTTGTAATAGATTCCCTTTTTATTCAATTTTAACTAAGAGTACATGAACGTCATAGGGGGGTCTCCCCATTGATCTCTTTTCTAAGTTAATTTCAAGAGTACAATTATTTTTGGAGGCCCAGAATATCTCCCTTAATGTGACCTCTGGGATCTTATTTATAGTGGTTCGGTGCTCCTTCCGTTGACGGGCCATTGGGCCCACGGGAGTCCTTGCTGGTTGCTTTTTTCCTGAGTTTCGGGCGCTTGCCTTTTGGCCATTCTTGGATTGTCAGTCGTGGTCCTTCGATGAAATTTGAGCCTTCAGCGACGACCCTGAATATAGGCTCTCAGATACGAGCTCTCAGATGTAGGCCTCCGGCCCTATCGTGAATACCTAAAGAGGCTTGCTCTCATGTTGTATGTTGATAAATGTTGGTCCGAAGCCGCCACGGGTTTCGATACTAAGTGAATTAGTACGGGTTGCTTGTATATCTGCTTGGGTCTCGGTTAGCCTTTCGGTAGGGCTTTTTGTGGTAGCTTGGATTCCCAGGGGATGTCTCCTGGTGTATTTTCCTGTTATTTGTGAATTCGTCCTTTCGGTCTCTATGCAGTAGGTGCTCCGGAAATAGGTTCTGGATGGCCTTCGTGTTCTTCCGGTTTAGTGCCTTCGATGCTTCTGTCTTCTGATGTGTCGGCATTCAGCCTGGTCATTATTGAAGATTCCTTTAGGCTTTATTTATCGAGTTTATCGCTTCTGGCTCAGTTAGTTTTTTGGAGGTGGGTGGTTCCTCACACGGAGTCTTTCGTTGAGCTGATACTATCGGAAGGGTCTTGTCGGATTAACTCTGGCGGATAAACCCTGTTGGTTATATCCCACAGTTCTTTATGATCTTTTCCCTTAGGGGAAGAGGAGAAAGAAAACTTCGGATGATGCGGCTTTTCGGGTTATTTCTTCTTGTTCTTGTCCTTCTTGTTATCTAGCTCCCACTTTCTATTGGGGCCTCCTACGAGCCTTCGATCATCGCATACCCCTTCACCGCTAACTCACTCCGCTGTTGATTTTTGGTAGTAACATTTGCCCCTCCCCCTTTTATGAGGGGGTGTTTTCGACTTTTCAAGTCAAAATCTTTGTATTTCCTGAGGCGTCATATCGGAGTCCTTTGATCTTCCTTAGTAGGGGAACGTTGATTGGTCTCCATTTGTGTGGTGGGGATTTAGGTAAATATCCTTGCACAATTACCACTGCTTCTTCTCCACTTTTACCTGTAACATTAATTTCTCGAGCCAGATTATTCATTCATTGAGGATTTGAAGCTTATCGTAGGATGCTCTCTGCTTAAGCCTTTGGTAAATGTTCCTGTTTTACTTTTCTAATTGGGGGGTTGAATTGTTTGCCTGAATTCGTTTAGGATTCTGCCTACCGGATACGAATTGTTCGTATCTTAATAGTCCGAGGGGCAATTCATGGCAATTAATCTATATGCCCTTTTCTCTAAATATTAATTCTAGGGCATTTTCCAAAAAAAAAAAATCAATTCTAGGGTTTGGGTCGCATAACTTTATCAGAGCATTTTTTTACTGGAATAATGTGTTGGATTTACCACAATATTCATTATTCCGAATGCTCATTATCAATAGGCTTAAGCGTAATCTCTTCGAAATGTTCTAATGAATGGGATATAAACTTTATATGTTCAGGAAATGATATCACCTGGCAGTGTCATGTCTGATGAGATGAGTTCTGGTTTGTCACCCGTTGATGCTTGTGGTTTTTCTTGGAGGGGAAAATCTCCTTTCTTGAAGAAATCGTTGGTTACTTCTCAGGATGACGGTAGTTCCATTCTTGCCAGCTTTGGAATGGACGATGTGGAGGCTATTCCTACTACTGACCGTTATGATATCATGCATCCTCCTGAGGGATATTTTGACTTACTCAGCCATTCATGTCTGGCATGGGGGCTTCTTTCCTTTTCCCCCTTTTGTGCTTCGACTTCTGTAGGATTTGGGAGCCGCGTCAATTGAATTTCCACCGAGCACCTACACATTACTCTTATGCTTGGAAGTTCTTGCTTTGGAATTGGGTCAGGTTTTTCTTATGTCGATTCTCGCCCGTCATTTGATGCGCTTTTCAAGGGATGATGACTTTCCCTTATTCCATGCTACCCATTTGCAGAAGATTGTCAATGATGGTGCAGGAAAGGCTATGCCTTGGGAAGACCAATTCTTTTTCTTTAAATGTCATGCCGGTGTTTCTGGTAAAATCGTTGATTGTAGTAAGCCCCATTAACCTTTCGTAGGTGGTTATTTTCCCGTTTGTAATGTATCCTTAATTCCCTTCTTTTAGATTCTGAGAGAGCATCTTTAACCAAGAGCGAATCTCGTGTGTCTAAGCTTATCTTGGAGTTGCTCGAAAAGCCGCCGAGTCGGTCCGCTCTACTAATCAAGGATAAGCCGCGTCTTTACAACCTCCTTCCTCATGGACAGAAGATATTGGAGCATCCATATGTCTGTCTTCTCGGTACTAATCGCTTATTGGCAGGTTCGGAGGTGTTCGCTCCTTCTGCTTCTTTATCCCCAAGTATGTTTAATTGATTCAACAGTTTCTATGTTGAGATGTCTTTTTGATACTAACGCTTCATGCTTTCGACCTTTTCCTAACCTTTCGTTTGGCTAGGGGTTCCGGCTTCGGAAGCCCCCACTCTCATTGATGCCTTGAACCGGACACCGCTGTTACACTTAAAGAGGTTAGCTGAATCTCCTGCCGATTCTTCAACTAAGAGATTGAGGTTCGACACCTCTACCGCCGTGATTTCCGGAAGTGGCTTCGGTAAAGAGATGAGAAGTGGGGTCCTCTCACCGTTTTCTTCCAGCCCATCCGGGGAGGGTGTTAGAGCTCTGTCGCCTACTCCTGCTTCTCAGGCCGTCGGTCCTTTGAGACCCCTTGATCTCCCGTTAGATTTTACTGATCTCGTGAAATTATTCTTTCAGGATTCGAATTTTCTGATATTTCATCGCCCCCACCTCTTCCGACATGACGGATTTTTGTCGGTGTCTAATTGCTTAACAACTTAAGGTATGACCTTTTCTTTTTACTCCTGGGCTTCCCGCCTACTGCAACTATATGCTGAGTGTTTATATCTTCCCAGGCTATTAAGAACTGGCATGTGTCCCAGCTCATCCTTTCTTCTTATGTCCCTGAAACTACTCGGCTTCGGGATGCTAACATAATTTTGAGCAAAAAGTGTGAGAGGCTGAAGGCTTCCTTGGAACATATTTAGTTGTCCTTGGAAAAGGAGAGGAGGGCTAGGGATGTAACTCCCGATAGGTTATCAGTTTTAGAGCATCATATGGCGGAGGATGTGGTTACCCATGCCGACGAGCTTCAAAAGAAGGATGAAAAACTTTCTCGTGCCGCCTAGATCATTTATGAAGCTCAAAATAGGATTCTAATTTCTTGCAAGTTCACCTCCCACAGATTAAGTCTGACTGCAATGAAGATGCCGTATTCCATCTTTTTTCTGACAACCTTCAGAATCTTTCTAAGCTCTGAACCTCCCTCATTCCTTCCTTCACCCTGGATGGGTTATGAAAAGGATTAAGTTGGTTGAGGAAGGAGTTGAGTCACCGCAAAGGAGTGACCCCATAGTCAAGGACCTTTTATACATCGACAGTCTTTCAGATGATTTAGGCGAGGAGGGGGTGGCTCCCGCCTCCTTGGGTAGTGATAAAGAGAGAGGGGCTATCGGTCCCAAAGATGGCGGCTGCTTAGGCAAACGTATTATTTACAATTCTGAATCATCATCACTCAGAGAAGGCGGCCCTTTTGGCTTTCCGGGAAGGAAGGAAGTTGTTGATCACGAAGTTCCCTCCCTTCGGGTATAACTTTTTCTTTGGACGTATCTTCCTTTTTTCTGGATGCTTGACTTTGAATAGTTTCCTATCACTATAGTAGAAAAAAAAACGGTTTTCCTGCCTTAAGCAGAGTTAAGTGACAAAAGTTCAAATCATTTTTATGTTGGGTAGATAGTACACTTGTATATTTAATTCCGCAACCTACGCAACATGTATATGGGGTCCCCCTTTGCTATCAGCGAGGGCTAATGTGATTATTTGCATTATGACAGAGTTTAATTTACTATGAGGAGGCATTACGCATGGTTTGTAGGCTGAGAAAAGAGTTTCGCACGATGGCCATCCTTGCTTTTAAGGAAACGTGTCTCCTCGAGGGACTTGAGTGCATTTATACTACATTCCCTCAGCTCTTCTTTAACTTATGGAGTGGGGATCATGAAGCTATGTTAAGGAATATTAGGATTAAACATGCTGAAGTAATACGTAAACAATAGACGTGCGAAAAAGTGATGTATTTATAATTCTCCTTTTTGCATATATGTTATAGTTGGTAGGCTCCAGGTTTAATCCGTGTAATGGTGTGTAAGGAAAAGAGGGGCGTATAACCTTCGAACGTCTAAAATAAAGGAAAATAAAATTGTAATCACTTTCTTGAATGCCTATCGAAAGGTTGATCAACGCAAAATCCCTTCCTCCCAGAGCGGAAGGCCGCCGATTAAAGAGGTCCTCCCTATGTCTTATGAAAGGAAGTTCTTACATCAAGATTTATCCATTAAACACTTGACTGAGAGGATGAATACTTTGAAAAGACAGTTATAAGAGAAGGATAGAACCACTCTGGGGTTGAAGACATACATAAAGACTAAACCCTCCATCAAGTTCGAGGAGCTAAAGAATCTTCATCAACGTGTCATTGACTTGGAAATTGATTTAAACAATGATGCTACAAAATGTGAGATGTAGGAACATTGTTTTGAAAATATTCCTATAATGACGGGGCCTTCGTCCCCTGATGTCGCGACAACACGTAAGGCCTCTGCTCTTCAGAAATGTTATTACTTGAATAACTCTCCATCGGGTTTAAAGGAAACATTTATTTCTGAGTGGTGTAAAAGAGTGGTAGCCGAGATGAAAGGAATCTATGACACTAGATTAATCAGGGATTCTCACGACCGTTTCGTCAAATATGCCGCCAAATCAGTCACTTGCAAGAAGAAAATCATGATTTGCGTATAAGCGTTTTTGACTTGGAAATGGAAAACAGATCTCTTAGGGCGATGTGTAGGGCTTACAACAAAGCTTTGAAGCCCCATCCCAAACCTTTCGATCACTTAGACGAGACAAGTATAAAAGTTCAAATACTTAACAAGTTACTTGGTGCGGCACTTCGTCATGCCATCGACCCCCCCTTTACCCGAGGATGGAGAGGATCCAGATACTCAGTGATATTTTGTGATGGTGACACATAATTTTGCTTACGATAAGGGTATTGATATTGTAATCTTTTTGGTGAATAAACTTAGGCATTGATAACATTTAATATGTAAACAACTGTTGGTACGGGACATGATTAAGAATTGCTTGTATGATGAATGACTTAAGAGGTTTCCTTTGAGTATGAGAAAATACAACCTCTTTTTTTAATACCCGGCTCGTTTCTGACAATGAGCTTTTCTTCCACTTCCGAATTTTGTGGGTCTTCCTTCGTAAGCATACCTACGGCTGACTTGATTTGAGATAATTACCTTGGAGGTCTTCTGGTCGTCATCCTGATGGTTAGAACCTTCTTTCAATACTTACAAAGGGTTTCTTCCACCCAGTTTCGGGTGTCAATACGTGGAAAGCTTGCCTCCCCTCTGGCATTTGTTCAGATCCGAATCGATCCGAATTCGGGTATAGATAGTAGTAGATCGGAACCCCCTTCGGCATTGGTGAAACACTGAGTCTTGCCTAGATTCGGGCATTAATAATAGTTGACTGGGACCTCCTCCACTATTTGTAAAGAGCTGGATTGACCTGGATTCAGATGTCGATAATAATAAACGGGAACTCCCTCCAGTATCTATGAAACGCCGAATGAACCCAGATTCGTGCGTTAATAATAGTCGACCGGAACCTGTTACGGTATTCATATAGAGTTGGATCCACCCAGATTTGGGTATTT
This sequence comes from Allium sativum, assembly GCA_030737875.1. Classification (NCBI taxonomy): domain Eukaryota; kingdom Viridiplantae; phylum Streptophyta; class Magnoliopsida; order Asparagales; family Amaryllidaceae; genus Allium; species Allium sativum. The sequence continues at coordinate 466,857,505 of CM060913.1, read as the reverse complement.
AAAGATCGAGAACTGGGAACCCTTCCAATATTAATGAAGAGCCGAATCCACCTAGATTCGGGTGATAGTATAGAAGACCGGAACCTCCTCCGGTATTGGTAGAGTGCCGAATCCACACAAATTCGGGTGATAGCATAGAAGACCAGAACCTCCTCTAGTGTTAATGAAATGAGTATCCCCTTCGGATTTGATTTGGGAAGCAGAGGTTGTACGTGCTTCTTGAGCGTCCCCTTGGGCTTTTGATATCAAAGAAGAGGATGTACGTGCCTTGTTGGCCACTCTCTGGGCCTGTGCGTCCGGAGCGCTTGGCAAGCTTATCCACAAGCAGGGCCTAAGGACTTACCCGACCTCCCTCCAGGAGACGCCTTATCCTGACCATCGTAGGCGATGAGAAGGGCTTAGAAACTTAGACGGGGCCCTCGTAGGCACAAAACTAAGGTTTACTCTTTTGATGCTCTATACTGGCCATCGTAGGCATTGATAGAGGCTTATACGCCACCCCCTTCCGAGGGGTGCCCTATCCTGACCATCGTAGGCGATGATAGAGGTTTGCATTCCTTTCTACGAGTAACGTAGAACATAAGCAGAGGTAGGATCTGCTCTTCTGCGAGCAGAGTTAGGACGTGCTTAGTTCTAGCAGGGGCATACTCTTCTGTGAGCGCAGGGCGTGCTAATTTTAGATGCACCGCCACGACCATTTCTGGTGTGAAACGGCAGCTTACGCTTTCGATGCTTTAACCCTGCCCCCTCTGATTTGGGCATGGAGAAAGACTAACACACCATCCCCCTCCGGGGAATGCCTTGCCTGGACTAATTTAGTGCTGGCAAGGGTTTTTCTTCTCTTTATCCATTTATGGCCTGACCTTTCCTTGGTCATTTCGTTTGTAGGGTTTTTCTCCTTTGTAATAGGGGGAATAATCCTTTTCTTATTATTTTAGGAGGATCTCGATGACGTGACCCCCTATGCTTTCCTTACATAACTTTGTAATTTTCCTTGGTTCAAAAATTTGATGATCATCCCCTCCAGCATTCTGCAATGGTTGGTTTCATGTTTGTTTACCATATGGTAGTAGCAATATGACCTTTCTCTCTTATCTTCGTTCTTGGGTTTCTTTTCGGGCGACGGCCAGAAATTTAACTCATGTCTAATCAAGAAATAGATGCCCTTGATTAATGTAGTAAGCTTATAACCCTTTGGTAATCTTAACTCAAAATTCTTCTTCCACCGTTGCATTTTGGTCTTTTTGTTACTCAATTTTGTTATTCCTTCATATCTCTACACTTTCTTTTTACTGCCCTCTGATATGGAGGTATATCTTCTTTAGACTTTCCATCAGTCAGAGGGATAGGAGTTGTCACTATGTTCTGTTCAAATATGGTTTCTCTTGCTTTCGTGAGGATGGCTTCTTTGGAAAGGAGAAAGGAATTGTATCTCTCAGTCGAGGGTTGGTAAAGGGAAAAAATCGGGGTTGGTCCTAAGTGGAAGAGGTTAAAGCTCCATCGATCAGGGTCATAAGGCTTTGTGTCCTTCTCTTTCTCTTGGATATGGAGATTTTCCAATTTGAATCTTTCGATCGCCCACGGCTCGTCGATGTTCGCTCCAGTCTTGGAAAATCTATTAGTGATCTGTGGAGATTCTTTACTCATAAGGTTTGCCTCTTCAAGGACTTAGTCCAGGACGAAACAATCATAGGTAGGTATGGGGTAGGGTTAACCACAAGGTCGGAGGTTCAGGTCCTCCTTCTAGCGCCAAAATGTTAAAAATATTTTTCGTCAACACCGGAGACAGGTCGACTGGGGTGGATCTAAAGGAGGGAATGGTTGGTGGGCTGTTTTATGGGTTAAATCGGATTATCGCCCTAGAAGTGGAATTGGAGAAAGAGGGGTTTGCCAAGGGCAATCAGAACGGGTTTAGATCAAGGAGGATGAAGCGTGTTTTCCTTATCGAGGGTGTATCGAAGAGGAAATTCCGTTTTAATCTAAAAAAGAAAATAAACAACCGCAATGGTGATGATCAAAAAATAGTAGTACACACTTATAGAGCAACTTTCTTATAATAGATTCCCCATTTATTCAATTTTCACTAAGAGTACATGAACGTCATAGGGGGGGTCTCCCCATCTCTTTTCTAAGTTAATTTCAAGAGTATAATTATTTTTGGAGGCCCATAATCTCTCCCTGAATGTGACCACTGGGGTCTTATTTATAGTGGTTCAGTGCTCCTTCCGTTGATGGGCTATTGGTTCCACGAAAGTCCTTGCTGGTTGCTTTTTTTCTTGAGTTTCGGGTGCTTGCCTTTCGGCCATTCTTGGAATGTCAGTCGTGGTCCTTGGATGAAATTTGAGCCTTCAGCGACGGCCCTGAATATAGGCTCTCGGATACGAGCTCTCAGATGTAGGCCTCCAACCGTATCGTGAATACTTAAAGAGGCTTGCTCTCATGTTGTATGTTGATAACTTCCGGTTCGAAGCCGCCACGGGTTTCGGTACTAAGTGAATTAGTACGGGTTGCCTGTATATCCGCTTGGGTCTCGGTTAGCCTTTCAGTAGGGCTTTTTGTGGTAGTATGGATTCCCAGGGGATGGCTCCTGGTGTCTTTTCCTGTTATTTGTGAATTCGTCCTTTCGGTCTCCATGCAGTAGGTGCTTCGGAATTTGGTTCTGGATGGCCTTCACGTTCTTTCGGTTTAGTGCCTTCGATGCTTCCGTCTTCGGGTGTGTCATCATTCAGGCTGGTCATTATTGAAGATTCGTTGGGATTTGTTTATCTAGTTTATCGCTTCTGGCTCAGTTGGTTTTAGGAGGTGGGTTGTTTCTCACACGGAGTCTTTCGTTGAGCTGATACTGTCGGAAGGGTCTTTCCGGATTAACTCTATAAATTCAAATCGAACATTTCTTCTTCCTTGCCATTTTAAATCTTAGTAACCCAAAGCTTCATTTCGTTCTCTCCTGAAAAAATCGATCCTTATATATATATACACACACACACCCCTCTATAATCGAATAACATTCTCTACAACTTGAGGTGCTGCGTTTTGAAGCTCAGGCGGATTTGGATCGTTTCTTTTTACAACAAGAATAGGAATGGAGGTCGGGGTCAACACGGACAGTTGGTTGAGTACTGGATGGTTCTGGGTCTGTTTAGCTGCGAGTTGTAGGTTCGTCAATAGTCGTGGGATGGAGTTTTAAGGCCAAGGAGGAGTGTGTGGGTCAGTAGGAGAAAGGGCATCGCTCGAAGGCGGTCCGGCGATCAGAAATGGTGGTAGAGGTTTGAAGCTATCAGTCTTGGTTCATTTGAGGTGAAAAAGGAGAGATTTTTCTGGGTTAGTGATGATCACAAGGGTGATTATTGGAGGAGTGGCATTGGCTGGAATATAGGGCTGACATCCGGTGGTTTGGGTCGACGCAAGCGATTAGACAGGAGGGGGGATTGGAGATGGTCAAAGATCACGAAATTGGTGGTTTGGGTTTTTGATATTGGTTATCAACTTTTCAATTGGAAGAGAAGGGATTTACATAGCTCAACCACGTGGATTATCAGTTAAAGGATAATTAAGGGAAAGCTTAATTATTTAATACGTTATGGTCATATAATTTGTTTAAATATTGTAATGATGATCAATTTATTACAAAAAGGAGAGTTCGAAATGTTTTCAGTTCATAAAAACGTGGACTAGAAAGGGAGGATAAATGGAGCGGGTGATGGGTTGTTCTACTGGAAACGGACTCGTGATTTACACTTGAGAAGAAGCTTTTTGAGGGGCATGTGTTCGATAGGGTAGGATTTTATAAGTTAGTTAATTATTAATGTTTAGGTTAATGACATTTAAATTAAATCATATATTCTAATCGCTAATTATATGTCGTACGTGAACAGAATTGGATGTCGTCAGTTGCGTTGGACTCGTGGCAACGAATACCACACGTATGAGCTGGTTAGAACGGGTTCAGAGCCAATTGGAATTTTATGTAGTTTCAAATGACTGTTTGAAACTATATAAAACAACCAGAATCTTCGATCGAACTAAACTTTGAGTTAACTCTCACACATTTCTGGAATTTTTTGTTGTGTTAAATTCATATGATTAAATCATTGATAATATATATTAGTTGATTGGATGCTTTGGATGCCTATTGTTGATTAAATGGTCGACGTTAATTATATTATCGTCGTTTAAAATACTTGGTTGGGATTCTTATCTTATATACTGTTATAAAATAATATGACAAACTGTGATGTAGGGATGAAAAGGTAAGAGGAATCCAACCGGATTATGTTGTTTGTTTTTATATTATTTATATATGAACTATTTGGACCCCACTGATGTTAAAACTTGTTTGATTATTGAACGTTGAAATTAAAATTCAACGTTGTTGTGATTTGAGTCAATACATAGTATTAATTGAGGGATTATGGGCAAACGATCTAGGATACACCTTTTTGTTAAAACATTGATTTGTCGTCAGGCGAATTAACAAAGTTAAGTTATAAAATTTATTTTTTAACTGAAACTGAGTTTTAAATTACATTCTATATTAAAATAAAAGTTCGATTAAATAATTTATACTTTATAGTTGATTTTTATAAATAAAATATAAATTAATGGTTTTGACATTCAAATGAATTTTATAAAACAATTTAAGAAGCAATTAACCTATGGGTTATTAATTTGAGTTAATTGTTTAAGATAAATAACTAAGTGATATTACTGGATTAATTATATTAATAATTAATCTAAGTAGAAGAATTTATTTAAATTAGTTAACAAATGAACCGATGGATTGAGATTCACCAAGTCAACTGGTTTTACTTATAGTGATCATTAGATTATTTTTGCCGGCGTATAAATAATGAAAACAATTTAATAAATAATTATTTGAATTTAATCAAATTTATTAAAGGTATAACTTACCTTTTATCAATATGAATGTTTTAAAATCATCGATGATTGTTTAATACAAATGATTAACTACCTGTTTCCATGAAGTAAACTGATTTTACTTTGGAAAACGACGAAGATAATTATATTTAAGGTGATTATTTCTTAAATGAAGTTATTTAAGAAGTTATCAAGTGTCATGAGGTTTTTGTAAAGGGATTCTACCCGAGTTTCCATAAGTAAAGTTATAAAAGGAATTTGAGATTATGCGATGATTTAAAATAAATATTTGAATTAAATATAATATATTGCAACTTAAGTTGCGATTTTTGAACTGAATATACGTCGCAACATTAGTTCTGAGATTTTGGAATGAAATAATATCGTAACGTTATTGGCGAGACACCGAAATAAACTATTTGGTTTTAAAAATCAAACAATGTATAGTTCAACATTGTTTGGTAAAATTGCAACGTGATTTATATTTATACCATTTGATAAGATATATAACACTATTTTCGAGAAATGGCATGTTTTAAATATCAACTAAAAGGCGATGTTTTTCCAAAAGAAATGGGCAGAGTTAATTTGGGTTGAAATTGGAAAATATTATTTGGAATATAAGTATATATTTCCTTAAGCGTCATTTATCAATGGAAATCTTCAAAGTAAAATTTGGTAAAGTCGGTTAGTTTATATGATAATAAATATGTCATGTGAAATTGTTTGACTGTATCAGAATTGGTAATTGAAATTATATCGTTGAGTTAATAATATATGTCAATATTACAAAGTAAAGGAAATGCAATGTGTTATGAGAAAATATAGCGGTATTTTCAAAGTAAAGAGGGGAGTCTGGTAAATACGATTATTAAGAAGAGATATTGTTTTCAAATGAAAAAAACCAAGATGAATGTCAACATAAGTGACTGTAATCGATTTTTTAAATCAATGAAATGATTTCAAAGATTGATAGAGTTAATGAATGATTTTGGATAATAAAGACCTGAGCTGCTAATATACTTGACCGTACTGTTTTAAGATTGATAGTAGAACATCAAACTATCAATGATATACTATTGGACCTTTTTGACGAGTTGTTCCGAAGAGACCAGGATGAGAACTAAACGCAAAACCACTTCAAATCAATGTTGCATACGAAACTAATCTGCAAGGATATGCATGAAGACGGGGTAAAATGCAAGGGTTGTTCTGTTTATAGGATAGTGCCTTTGATTTGTCCAGACCCAGGACAACTTGTATGGACGAATGTCTGATAGAGTATGCCTACGGATCACATAAGACGATCTTTCCAAGGTATTATGTTTAATGGCGGAGGAATTCGTTTCTCTTAGCTTTTTATACCCGTAATGTTTTTGGGAAGATCAAATGGTGATTTGATGGGTATGACGATGTGGCATTCAAAGTGAATGGTGACTAGATGTTCTAAGAAGGTAAACGTAGCCTCAAGCCTCACAACCGGGAAATGACAAAAATCGAGCAAGCATCATGGCTAGTTGGGTGGCACGCAAGCAAGGTATATTGTCACTGATCTAGAGAAATTTCATTTCATTCTTCTTTCGCTTATGTATCTCCCGGGAATGGTCATGTTGGTACCAATCGTTGGTGACAATATATTTGATACACTCAAGTTGAATGAGTGGTCGGTCATGTGTGGCCGGGTTGCAAGATGTTCTTGTTGAACCCCATTGCATCCCCTCTAGAGTACACTGATCGGAAGGTAGTCCCATACCTTGTTATAGTTGGAATCCATTCTCCAATAAGCACCTTGCAGTTTTTGATTTTATAATGAATATGTAGAGCGTGAGATGTAAGCGTTCTGCTATTTGGTTATTTATTTGTGATTTGATAGACACTATTATAATATCACCGGATTTTGATACATCAAAAATATTTTGGGTTATAGTAAGGTAAAAACTGTCCGTGTTTATGTGTGGGTTGGTCTTACTTTTATCCTTTTCTTTCAAAAAGGGTTTTCTAAAGTTAAGCAAGTTGTTTGTCATGTGAATTTACCACTAAAAGTATTCCATACTGACCCGGGTGAATTTTTCTTTGCTTCATATGTGCTCGGGTCAGACCGAGTATATTTTTAGGTTAGGTTTCGCTTGGAGTTTAAGAATAGGAGCTGAAGTCGAGACGTATTCCATATATTTACTGGTACTAGTTTTTTTCTCTGTGTGTTGTATTGAAATGAATGTATACTCTAATGTTGTAATTACATATATTGTTTCATTTGTATAAAGAGTTTTGATATATTATCTTTTGTCCATTCCGCTGTGAGACTCTGATCTTCTTATTCTTCTATTCTAATATTTCTTTTTTTTCTTTCCTCAACTCCTAATTTCTTTCTATTAAAAAACTGCTTTTATGTGCAATTTGAGTTGACATGGGTAGTTAGATGTCGGCTTAAACTGTACGGAAAAAGTAGGTCGTTACATGTATAGTTGGAATCTATATTGCATTTTGGTATAGATTCTAGATTAATAAATTTTCGCAATGTATCAAAGTTTACATGCCCTAATCTAGAATACCATATATTAGAAGATTCAACAATATAAGCAGAAGATTCACTTTTATTCATATCGGTGTGTGGTATAATAGTGGTTACATTTGCTTTAAACAAACCATCACACACATATCCTCTTCCAACATACACTCCATTTTTGGATAGTACAAACTTATCAGCTTTAGAGGTCAAATTGAAACCATGCTTTCTCAATAACTATCCTGAAATCAGGTTCTTGCGAATTTCTGGAACATGGATAACATCATTTAAAGTCAGTTCCTAAGTCGGTTTCAACACAACTTTTCCTTTGCCTTCGACCTTTGAAGTAGATGAATTTCCCATAAAAAGTTGTTCATCATCAGTTACAGTTTTATAGGTTGTAAACATCCACTTGTTAGCACATATGTGTCGAGTGGCTCTAGTGTTTACAAACCATTCCTTCGAGTTAACAACAAGGTTGCATTCTGATATTACTGCACATAAATCAAGATCAGAAATGTCTTTCGAAACATTGATCGCATTTGCTTCTAACTTCTTCTTTGTAGGTGCGCGATATTCGACTGCTTTATGCCCCTTCTTTCCACAGTTGTGGCAAGAACCCAGAAATTTCTTTGACTTCTTAGGAGCATTCTCCCGTTTTCACTTGTTAGTCTTATCTGACTCAACTACATTTGCTTTGGCAACAATATTCTGAGAAATCTTTTTCTCAGAATTTCTGTTATCTTCCTTAATGCGCAGCCTAACTATGAGCTTTTCCATTGTCATTTTCTTATGCTTGTGTTTAAGGTAATTCTTGAAGTCCTTCCAAGAAGGAGGCAATTTCTCAATAGTTGCGACAACTTGAAAAGTGTCGCTAAGAGTCATCTTTTCATCTTCTAGTTGACGGATGATAAGATGCAGTTCTTGAGTTTGATTGATCACTGTCTTTGAGTCAACCATTTTAAAGTCAAGAAGATTTCTAGCAATGAATTTCTTCATGCATGCATCTTCAGTTTTGTACTTCTTTTCCAGAGCGAACCAGAGTTGTTAGGATGTTGCAATAATACAATAGACATTGTAAAGGCTATCATCCAGACCATTCAAAATATAGTTTTTGCACATGAAATCTGAGTTTTTCCAGATAGTAAGAGCTTCTACTTTGGTAGCATCAGATTCGAGTTCAGCTACCACAAGAGCATCTTCAATCAGAAACTTGGTGAGGCTCAATGTTGTTAAAAAAAAATATTTTCTGTTTCCAACACTTGAAATTAACTCCGTTGAACTTCTCTGGCCTTTCTCCATAGGACAAAGGCATTGTTGGAAGCACAGGCTTTGGCTGAGCATTTGTCGTTGTCTGAATCGGTGTAGAATAGTTTTTCCTGTTTTGCGTCATCTGCAACAAATATTGTTTCAAGATGTTAGATCTTTTATCAATACACAATTGTATTACAAATAGACAATAGTAACAATCAATGCTACTCAATTATGCCACAATTGCCACGTTAAACTGTGTTTACAGCAAAGACAGAAAGCGTGACCGATTGTGCACTAGATTGAAGCGGTACAGAAAATACTTTGTTTCAGTAATGTCTGAGTCCATAAAATATTTTGTTTCCTTGAAACAATATTGTCATCGTATGCACTGATTGATGTAATAGCAATTTGCTTCCCATGATAAAACGGACTAGCCCCGTAGCGTAGTGCCTACAAATGAAGCTCTGACGAACTGAAGTAGATTACAGAAATTAGATCAGAGGATTACTTTGAAGAAGAAGTAATGCAAGTAGATAACAAGTGAATTTTTCCTCGTTTTAGGCAATGTATTTATAGGTAGGAGGAAGTGCCTATCTGGGCATTAATAACCGTTGGAATTGGAAAGGTTGTGACCCTTTAACCACACGGTAACGTGCATGTGCTTAGAATTCAAATGGTTGTGCCCATTTAGATGAGCGGACATGCCTTTCAAATTCCGAGGAAAAAGATTCTCGTTTCAGCACACTAGGCCAAGCAGCAACCGTTGGCTCTATTTAATCAAGAGACCTCAAGAGGCCCAAGGCACAATCTTTGACACTTTAATATATTATTGTGTTATGGCCTAACCCTCACATTCCTGTACAAGCCCTCTTTTTTTATTTTATATAAGCCTATTGGCTTGTAATATATAAGAGTGAGTTCTGTTTATATTTTGACGATGAGGGACTATAGGTTGTTATCTCTTCTTCTTCCCAAGTTCCTCTTTCTCTTGCTCATTCATTTCCAACAGAACGTAACGGCATGCTTCGCGTGTGATCATAGCATGTGCTTCGCGCTTTCGTTGTTATTTCTGAAATATTGTGTATTTTACATGTGTTTGCACGTCAATTGTACAAATATTGCATAATTTATAAATTGTCACTCAAGAGAAAGAAGTGGAAATATTAAATAGTAAATTAATGTATGAATAACAAGCATGAAAGCAAAGTTTTAAATATAAAACAACAGGTAAGATTAAGATTTATTTTGTTGATGGTGATAGTTATTTTATATGATTGCATTACTGAAAGAAAAAAATAGAAAATAAATATTTTTTAAATTGTGTGTCAAACATCATAGAAAAAAAATTACCTAAAAAATATGAAATTTCTCCTGTTGAAGATACTAACACATCATTGTACACAACATTTCTAGTGTAGGTTTCAGATTCTTTGGAATTTACCATTTTTATCAAAATTTTGGCTTTTTCATTGATACTTGTCTTGGTAATGCAACGTAAAGTTAATCATAGCTGAATACTTCTTAAGGTAAGTAAATTCTCGTATTTGGAATTGTTTGCCCTTAAGCTTTATTGATAGTTAAAGTAAAACTTAGTCTTATAGGAAACTGTTTATGTAATAAAGTAAATGTTAAATGGATATCTTTGGAGGGCATCATAGGCATTCGTGGTAAGGAAACCTGAGTTCCAGTAAAGTGACCAAGATTTTTTTATATCTATGATGTTTTTATGAAGTTCGCAATATATAAGTCATCTATCGTTGCATAACCCATTTTTGGACCGAGGTTTTCTAACAGCATTATTGGTGCACCTTTCTTCAATATCAATCTATGTGAAGGTAACACTCAAATTTAGTGAATTCGAATATTCAATCTGGTAAAAAAAAAATCATCTTCCATATGATCGAAAAAGTAGTAGATACGGTGATAAATAGGAAAAATATTAATAATAGGTTATTGAGCATATCCACGGTTTCATTAAGGGGTTAATATAGCCCTTGTAATCATATAATTTTTATTGAATTCATTCACGTGTATACATTTGGAAAAATTGAATTTATTAAAAAGATTATTGATTTTTCTTCTTCACATGGTATTATCACTTTGTATGAGATTCTTATCTCGCTCTCAAATATATGTTGCTCAATTCTATCACCAGTTCGCAATAAGAAATCCTCTTAAAAAGGATATTCTTTTGCTCTCATATTTTGAGTGAGATGGATTACCTCTACATGTATCTATAATGATGATTTAACTATGCACGTGTCACTTATTTCCGATATTATACTTTTTTTTGTACAATTGGTAAAACTTATCTGAAATCCCCATCAATGATTATAATTTTACCTCTAAATGGCTTGTCATTTCCTAATATATCTTTTAAAGTTATATCCAATGTTTCAAAAGCATATCTATAGGTCATTGTTGCTTCATTCCAAATAAAATAGTGGCCAATCGCATAAGTTCAGCTTACTGAGATCATTCAGATATTGCAAAAATTGAGTTGAAAGTTGGGTTAAGTGAGATTTTAAATTGTGAATGTGTTGTTCAACGGCCTGGTAAGATCGTTACAACTACCCCCGACGTAATCGTTGCAAGTGCAATTAACCCATTTTGTTTAAACTTTGCAAGTATTGCTCGATAAAGAAAGGACTTTCTGGTCCCATCAGGATCATCTATGAAATAAAATTTGCTCTCCTTGTTATAAACTGTATTTGTGATGGTAATCTATGCATTTTTTACACTTGTTTAACTTTATGGTAGATGTAATGTCCTCTTTAGTAGTTATGATTTAATATTGTTTCTCTATTAATTTTAAAGTGAGAAAATCGTCGTTTATACCTTTCCTAATTCTTAAAACATAAAAATCGGGTATTTGTTTATAATGGTTCATTAATAGATCAATAAAATCACATAGAATTTAATTTTCAAGTAATGGTCAACTCATTGTGCTTGAACTTGGATAATCTTCAACTATGTGACAAAGAAATTTCTTTCCACAATTTTCTGACTTCCGTTGGTGCATAATAAACTAAGATCATTGCGAGTAATCTTCTTAAAAACGATGGTATTTGTATGTCTGAGCTTCAATCAAACATTCTATTATACTTAGTCTTCTTCATGTAATCCCCTTTTTTTCTGCTTTTTGCCGAAATGTTGGATATTTGACACCGTCGATGGTTATAAATAGTCAAATGATGTTGGTCCTTTTACATTGTTTGAAATAATCAGCAAAAAGCAACATTCTCCTTTTGATGGAGAAGCATTGTAAATTCATCCTACGGCCTTTTTTAAGTGATTCTATTCATCGTCCTTTTTTAATATCTGATACCCACATGCGTTTCTCTGTAAATTTACGGTATAAAAAATTCATTGGTTCTGAATCTTGCGAGTTTGTGTTAAAGAATTCAATTAACATTGATGTAGAGATGTTATCATTTATTTAAATATCAACCACTATTTGGTTATCATGATAAGTTACTTGTTGCCTGCTTGGAAGATGTATTTGCAGATTTTGAACCGAAGGACAAATTATGTGCAATGAGAAGTCAAAAAAACTCCAAAAGGCTTCTTGGAGACATATCCACCTTACATTTGAATTTTTTTGAATCTCATCGTTTCGGACGATGGATGAATTTCCACTACAATACAGTCCATAACTTTATATACATATTTGTATAAGTGACAGATTTAATGCAACTACCAACTTCAATATTTATGTGGTAGTCATACTTTTTAACAGCCGTAGCCGTAGGTTATATGGAACAACCCACCGATTATCCATTATAATATCACCATCATTGTCCAATGTGATGCATACACCATTATCCCACCTTCGATAAATAGGGTATAAATCAATACCTTGAACGGTAATAGTGAAAATTCTTTTAGATTTTAATTTTTTGCAATTACCGTCTTTCATACATTGAGCATTTTCTCATTGTATTCCTCATGGTCCATGAAACATCTATTTAACAACGACATTGTACAACTCTGGTTCTTTGTTGCGATTTGGGATTTCTACCCTTACAATAGCATCACAATCATCCGGTCTATTCAATTTATTTTTGTTGCATAAAATAGTAAGCATATGTACATGTGGTAGTCCTCTTTTTTGGAATTCGATGACGTGAAAATGTGTTGCAATGAATCCAAGAACTTATTTGTCGTATATATCATGCGAAAAATTATAGCAGTAAGATTGAAGCGATTTTGTGAAGTTTGTCCATGCGACAGCTCAGATGTAATTTCGTCCCTGTTGTATTGCATGCCATTGTAATGAACATATCATTTTCTCCAAACTTTTATGCTAAAGTCATTGCATCTTGCTAACGTTGGTACATATTACGTGGACTTTCATTGAACAAAGAGGGTAATATTACTCTTTTGCTTATGTTACCTATATTAAAAATAACAACATAAGTATGTGTATATGTAAATATTATATAAATGTATCACAAGAAGGTAAGAGTGTCATACTTGCATTATTTTCTCCAACGTTCAATGCATCTTGAAGTCACACATACAATTCTGATCTAATACGATGCTGTTGTTGATGAAACCATATCATTATATCACTTTCTATTTTCACATAATTATTAACGACATAGTATTGTAATAAACGTCCTCCATGCAAGAAAAGAGAAGTATCTTCGGGTCAAATCTAAAGTTTAAGTTGATTAGAAATAAGAAATAGAATGCTTTAATTAATCGCTTTTTATTATATGATGATGATGCTAGATGCGAATTATATGTATGAAGATAAATCTAGGTGATACCTGCAAATTATAAGCGTAATACTCACGGCATGTGACATAAGTTCCATTAACATTGTGGCTGTTAAGATCCCAATCATAATTTTCATAAGATGGTAGGAGAGGATATTGTAGAAGGTCATAACAACCATGTGTTTCTGAAATTCTTATAAGCTGATCCGTTGTTATATGTAGATAAAAATCCCTATCATTCATAAGACTTATCTCATCTTGATAAATTATCATTGCAGAAACTTATGAACATGTAGGTAGTGCATACTGTCGTTGTTGGGGTTTTTCGTTAATGATTCATTTGTAATTTCGGATCTCCAGAAGTTGTGAAACTTAATGAAAATATTGGGCAAAATCATTATTCTCGTCTAATGTACGTCATATACTTTCCAGTATTCCTCATTCAAGTCTTCATTTTCAGTCATCAATTTTTAATTTCATGATCCACATCGTGTGTGTGTGTTTATAGTTGTATAAATCTTGGCATATCTCCTTTTGTAGGAAATAGGCTTCTAATATTGTGATCTATACATCATTGAGAACAGAATGTGTAAATACCAAATCTTCCACATGTTAGGTTATCATTGACATGCACTCTCATTAAAGGGAAGAAAAATGTATAGTTATATAATCAAATATTTCTTTTGAAATGTGCACCATCAAATGTTGTATTATTGAAAAGCTCCAAAAGCCCATTTTGTAACTGCTTTTGGGTAGTTCTTCAACTTAAATAACACAATGATCCACTTTCATGTTAAAATAATTTTACCAAGTAATGTTGATAAAACGTTTGTTGTTTCAATAAATGTTTCTAAAATCTAGCGCACTCTATGAGTTATTTTGCAACTTTATAAGCTCTAACATTTAGTTGCATAGTTTTATGCCTTTGTAGTTGATTATTAATCTGTGATGATAGTATATGCTCTTGGGCATATTGTGAAATGACATTTAAAATAAGTTGCCTTTCCGTAACAGATGTTGTTTTGGTTTGTTCTTTTTCTATTCTTTGTTTTCATTCTTGTTCGTAAGTACGAGATTCACCGGCTATAGTATTTGTATGTGATCTTAAACAAGCATTTTGGGATCTTTCTCTTCTTTGTCGGTTCATTTCATGACGCCGAGCTAGATAATTCTCTCGTTGTACTTGTGTAATGTCCCAAATTTTTAGATGATTTAATTTGAACATTTAAATTTATTTTAAATGTTGAATTTGAATAATAAATGGGTTTTTATATTGAATTTATCGATTTAAATAATTGAAATACGATTTAATTTTGAATATATCGAATTATCGTATATGGAAATAATAAACAATTGAATTCAGAGTTAAAAATGAATCGAAACGATTTAGTCGATCAATATAAATTCTATTTGAATATGAACGAAAATAATAAATTATTATCAATGAATTTGATTGTTCTGAATCGATTTATATTTTAATCAATTTAATTTAACATATGAAAATAACGACTTTTCAAACTATCTCAGAATTCAGTGAAACCTGTTCCGTCGGATCCGTAATAGTGTATTATTATCGGATTTCAAATTTCATGGCATTTGGATTTATCATTTTATCGTGCGATTAGTAAACGCCTAGAAATAATTAAACTGAAATTTAATTTAAATCGTTGGTTTAAATTGTTATCTTCTCTATGCCATCGATTTAGGCTTCGAATTCTATTCCAATGGGTTCAGAATAGTGGCATAGCTCTAGAAATGTCAGTCGTTGCGCCCTGATTGGCATTCGTTACTGCAGGATATTTTGATTTTACGATAAGTATAGAAATCAAATCAATTAAATTAAAAATCTAATCAAATTTATTAACCTCTTTTCAGCCGACCTGTTTTATATGTACTTCACCATCCTTTGACCTTTAAATTTGCATGCTAAATGCTCCTTCCTTCACAGCAAAGAAAAACACTGAATTAATGGTGCATTGTACGTAGGAGGACAAGCTTTAAATACATTGTCCCCTTTCCGCTTATATAAATATTGCGACCCATTCTTCACCCAATACAAAATTGAAATGCTTAAAAATTGAAGCTCTAAGCAAAAACTTTAAAATGGCCGCTAGTTTCTAAAATCGAAATCAATTCGAATAAAAACGATCAAATCCCTAAGCTTATTCCCTTAAGCTCATATTGAGCTTCTCTTCACTGTAGTATGGGTTGTTTTGGGTGTAATGGAAGTTTTGTTTGGTCCTCTTCACACAACGTTCGACTAGAGATTGGATTTTCGCCCGATTAAAGGAGCGTTGGCTTGACTGGGGGATGGAATTGAGTTTATGGCACTAAGAAGTAGCTGGTGTGATATGCGATTGGTTTAAGGTGCCGTGATTTTGAGGAGGCCGATGTGTGAAGGCCGACGCTGGTATAAGGGTAGAGTGGGTATGGTTGGCAACTGGAATAGGGTTCTGAGTGATGCGATTTGAGGATGGACTGGGGTGTTGACATGTTGTTGATGAGTTCAACAGTTGAATGAATGGGGAAGTCGGTCTTTGTTTTTGGGAATAAACATTGCATGCAAGAGGATGTCGCCTGAAGGAGCTGATCACAATAAAGATTGGGTTTTGAGATGAGGCAGTGGCTGTTTCAGTGGAATCGAATTGCAGTCCATTGATGATGGTGGTTGGTAGGAGATCGAAGTGGTTGTATAGGGATTTGCAGCAGTAGTAGGATCGATTTGATAAGTTGCGGCAGTAGAGCATTAGCCATGAGTGTTTAGAAAAGGAGGTAGAGGACGACCAATAAGGTCTTCGATGAAATGCCGAAGTGGTGTGGGCAGATTTTGGGGCTGAATTACAGTAGAAGTGAATCAATGATCATTGACATGCTTCGTAGTTGGTCGAGTATTAGCGAGGAAGCGAGGTATACATTTTTGTCGAAATTTAAAATACTTAGAATTAATTTAATTATTTTCTTAAGTAGTTAATTTAAATGAATATAGTTAATCGTTAAATAAAAATAATTAATCATAGGTGTTAGGTAGAATCATTCGAGATGACTCGTAGCCGCGAGATATGGAATTTTAAACAGATATTCGGCAAAAGGAAAACCGAGGTGAGTAAATCTCACTCAGAATTTATATTTAAATTTATTTTTAATCGTTAAAAATAAATTGTTGGCTGTTTGGATGCATTGATATGATGGATCAATGTGGTTATATATATATAAGTTATATTTAGGCTTGGTAGTTGAATATTGCCACTACTAGATGATTTCCCTATGCGCCCCCACAATATATATATATATATATATATATATATATATATATGCGCGCGCACACACACACACAGACACACACATAGTAGATGACCTTTATACCGCGATATCCTGCCTTGAAGCGGGATTGGTATTATTTATGTTGACTAACATCTGCAGATGCAGGGAAACAAGTTGGAGGGATCCAGCTGGATTCCTCAAAATTTATTTATTGTTGTTTACATATTTATACATGTGTATGTGTTTAATTGAATTGATAGTTTGTGTATTTGGATGTTTGAACATCACTGGCCTTAGATATTGATATTTAAAAATATCACAAAAATGGATTTTTTTTAGATTTAAAAAGAGAAAAAATATTTTCCAAAATAGAAATTGAATTTCGAATGAGTTAGAAAATATTTACTTGTTTCTAGTAACAAAAACAAGTAATTGAGTTTATAAACATTGTTTATAAATGGAAAGAAAAATTATCATGATAATATTAAATTCAAGTATGAATTTAAAAAGGAATTTTATATTCGAAGTGGAAACTGGTTTTCAAATGGAATTTGAAATAGAAACTTTTTTTAATATTTAAAACAAGAAATGTAATTTATAAACGATGTTTACAAATGTAAGCGAATAATTATCATAGGATAATTTGATTATTTAAATTCAAGTATGAATATAAAAAAGGGACTGGGAATCGTTCAAAAAGGAGAATGATGAAATTTATTCTAATGTTCAGAATATAAATTGAATTGGAATAAATCTGTATGGATTTATAATTGGAATTTATTAACCGATAAATAGAAAGATTTAGTCTCGAAGATCAATGTTTAAAGAGATTCAACTGAATGTAATATTTTGGGTTGTTGTAATGATGTTTTACTGTACATAACATTTGTTTAACCCTAGTAAGTTAAATTTTGGAAATATAATAATAAATATTTCCTAAGTATAGAAATGAATGGTTATGAAAGGAAAAAGTATTTGGAGATTAATTCCAATCATAAATAGAAGATATTTTCTAAGTATAGAAAATAAAAGAAGTTGGGACAAATCTCGTAAGAGATTAAAACGTTTTGAAAATATTGGAGTAAAGATAATGGAAGGAATTTTAAAAATGATTTAATTAATGAAATATTAGAAAGGGGCAGTGATTGTTTGATGCGTAGTCAATAATATTTCCTGTTAGAATATGGATGGACGTTTGTTTTTCTTCGATAGTTAAATAACCAGCTATTGAAGTTTTTGACCATTGTTGTTAATATGGAGAGACCAATTGAATTTATTATCCGAAAACCACTCCGTATAGGCATAGGCATTGCGAATTAGATTATTTGAAGATAATTGAAGACATGGTATAGTGCAAGGGTTGTTCTGATTACAGGATAATGCCTTCGGTTTATCCAGTTCTAGGACAACTTGTATGACAAATGTCTAATAGAGTATGCCTAACAGATAAGATAAGACGATCTTTTCAAGGTATTACATTTGGTGGTGGAGGAATTCGTTTCTCTTAAATTTTTATACCCATAATATTTTTGGGAAGATCAACTAGTGATTTGACGGGTTTGACGATGTGACATTCAAAGTAAATGGTGGCATGCTATTCTAAAAGGTAATCGTGACCTCAAGCCTCACAACTTGTAAATGACAAAAATCAAGCAGGCATCATGGCTAATTCGGTCGCACCTAACCAGGGTATATTATCACCAATCTAGATAAAAATTCATTTGTTCTTCTTTCGATTCTGTATCTTATGGATTACGGTTGGACGACCGACAACCATGGGTGATAATACATTCGGTTCACTCAAGCTAAATGAGTGACCAGTCATGTGCGGCTGGGTTGCAAGATGTTCTTGTTGAATCCCAGTGTGTCTCCTCTAGAGTACAATGATCAGAAGTTGTTCCATATCTTATCATAGATTGAATCCAATCTCCAATAAGCGCCCTGCGGTTTTTGATTTTATACTATGTATGTGGAGCGTGAGATGCAAGCTTTCTGCCAGATGGTTATTTATTTGATTAGACATTATTATAATATCACCGGATTTTGGTATCAAAAATGTTTTGGGTTATCGCAAGGTAAAAATCATTTGTATTTATGTGTGGATCGGTCTTACGATTATCCTTTCTTTCAAAAGTTTTTTTTTTCTCAAAGTTAAACAAAATGGTTGGGGTTTACTCACACTAGTCCCATGACTGACCCAAAGATTATGTTATTTGTTTTAAACTAAACTCTTGGGTGCCCAAATTTGTATGGGCAGTCAAGTGTTTCAGTATTTTACAGACACATTTGGAGGAGCTTGAAGCAGGAGGCTTCACCGTTAGTTATTTAGAGTTATTTCCACTGTAATATAGATGTGTTATACTCTGATGATGTATGTAAGTACAGATACAAGTTTTGTATTTCAAATTTATGATATATGATATTATATTTTTTTTCGTTCCGTTGTGTGATTCTGATATTCTCTTTTGTGTTATCTATTTCTATTTCTTTAACCTTATTGACTCGTATTTCAATGCAATTTGGGTTGGACATGTGTTGTTTTAGTCAGTTATGGTAGTACGGATTTGCGGGACTTTACATTTGGTATCAGAGCTTAGGTTGAGCGAACACCTAGGCTTTGGTGGGGGTTTACTCATTAGAGATAGGGTTAGTAGTACCCTAGAATGAGTTGAGTGTGTGCATGTGTGTGTGTGTGTCTATATATATATATATATATATATATATATATATATATATATATATATATATGAGAGCATATTTGTAAGTTGATATAAAAACTGTTTTATATTGTATTGGATTGTTTGTTGAGTGGTTTATGAATTCTGGTCGAATCGTGGAACGCCACAACGTCGATAGGGGTTTCTAAACACTTGAAAAAAAATAGTTCGACATAATATTGTTTAATGTGGGTAAATGAAATAATTTTACCAAAAATATATTTTTATGTGAAAGGAATAATTTTTTAGAATTATTCATATATAGATGAGTTTGATGTTATTATTATAATCAAATGAGAATATAAAATTGGAATGGTTATATATAATTAAATAAAGTTTGTATATGAATAACATACGCAAATGAGATGAAATTGAATTGGATTCAAACCAGAATTGGAATTTAAATCCCGGAAAGTTGGAAAATATTTTTCCAAAGTATATTAAAATAATATAGTTTTATATTGGAAAGATTTTTGAATAAAAATCATTTTGAATGTATTTTGAAAGTGATAAAGCACTGTCGCTGGAAAATAATTCCGATGGTGATTCGGACATCATAGGCGTTTATTTTCGAGTTTATAAGCGGTGGATTGCTACCATAGTAGAAGTTCCAAAGGAAACTATTTGAGAAAATTAGTTGTTTTGGAAAGTTTATGTTTTAAATTTGAGATGGGAATAGATATATGTATATATATATTTATATGATTTCAAAAAGGTTTGAAATAAAGAACCCGAAATTTGAATTCTGGAGTTTAACTTAAGCATGTTAAATGGATTGAAATGAATTTAGCTTAATCACAAATACAAGTTTTGTATTTCAAAGTTATTGTATATGACACAATATTTTGTTCGCTCCGCTGTGAGATTTCGATATTCTCTTTGTTCTATCTTCTATCTACTTCTATTTATTTAACCCTAATGACTCGTATTTCTGTGCAGTTTGGGTTGGACGTGTGTTGTTTTAGTCAACTCAGATAGTACGGATTTGCAGGCCTTTACAACTTGACTCATAGCACTTCCTCGTTCTTTATCTCTTATACGTTGATTTTTTTTTCATTAGTTAACATGTTAGAACTTCTATTTTGTCTTCTTTGTCTATTCATCTTTTGTAACAACCCGCATTCTACGTATCGGAGGATCGTATAATATTTATTTCTTTCCCATATGAAGTTTTATGGTCATGTAACTTTGGGAAGCAACCATTAGGGTCATTTCCCATGTTCATGATTTTTGTCGATTTTTAAATGACCAATTTGCCCCTAGTTGGTACTGTTTTGGCCATAACTTCTGATTGGAAAGGAATTTTGACCTGAAACCACTTCCATTGGATTCGTTTGATGGTTTACCTTTCCGTAGAGTGGTCATAATAGCCAAACGGACTTACCGTTTGGGAGATATGGCTGAAATAAGGTTTGGAGGGTGAAAATTTGCTTAACCGGGCCAAATCGGGTGATTAGTGAGTAGGCTCATAACCCATTTCGGGATTGGGGTTATGGGAAGGCTGAAATGAGATGGAGAATCATTCCATTTCAGTTTTCTAGCCTCCACTTATCACCAAGGAACCCTAAAAATGGCCTCCAACCTCTAAATCAACTCCAAATCATCTTTTGGTCAAGGATTAAGCTTAGCAACCTCTAATCAAGGAAGATCTACACCAAATCAACATTGGAGCTGCTGTTTGGCATTGGGATTCACATCAAATCAGAGATTTATTTCAGATCTTAGTTTATTTGTGGCTAAGGTGAGTGATTTGCATCGTTTTGCACTAATTATGGCTAATTAAGGGTAGTTAGTGTTAATTAGCGAAATTATACACTAATAAATTCGGGAAAAATGTTCATAAATTCCTAAATGATGTTTTAGACCTCTGATATGAATTTGGGTTAATTTGGTTAAGTTTTGCTAATCCTATCGTTAGTTTCACCTAAACATGCTTAAGGGGAAATATGGGGTTTTGGGGTATGTTTGATCCATTTTAACCTATCATATTGATGTTTTGATGTTTGTGGTTGATTATGCATGTTGCTATGACTGTATGATATGCTTTGTGATTGATTTCAATAGTTAGAATGGTCGAAAACGTCGTCGAATGGCGTAAACACTTGCTGGAATAGTTTTAGAAAGCAGTGCAGGTTCCGGATCGGATCGGATAAGGGGGCTCGGATCGGATATGTTGAACTGGGCAAGGGATTCGATCGGATCGGAACCTGACACTTGAGAAAATTGGCAAAAAGGAAGGCCATGCTAACTTAACTGGGATCGGATCGGATTAAGGAGGAGGGATCGGAGCGGATGGAGGAGGATGGATCGGATCGGAGCATGTGAAGGATGAGGAAGCGGATTGGAGCGGAAGCGTGAACTGGAGGGGAGATGGCACCCGACCCGACCCGAAGTGAAACACCCGACCCGACCCGAGGAGAACCACTTGACCCAAACCGTACCAGAAGAAGACCCGACCCGAACCGATGGAGGACACCCGACCCGAACCGATGGCTTGAAGAGGAATCCGACCCGACCCAGTACTGACCAATAACCCGAGATGCAAAGGTAGTCCAATATAGGAAGTTAGAGCTCAGGATCCAGTTGGGAACCAATGAGTTCACTTCATGGTTGGGCTTTGCTGCGGGACGTGTGCTAAGGAGTTGTCGATGTTCATAACTTCAATTCACCACTAAAAATGAATGATGGGCTACTTATCAGTGCAGTAGAGTCATTGCGACTCGAGGGGCAAGGTGATGGTAGCAAGACTACGTTATCAGTGCAGTAGAGTCATTACGACTCGAGGGGCAAGGTGATGCGTAGTAAGACTATGAGCCAGCGCAGATGGGGTGAATAACTCCATAAGCCAAGTGGACATAGTAAAGGATTGGTAAGACTATGAGCCAGCGCAAATGGGGTGAATAACTCCATGGGGCAAGTGGTCATAGTAAAGATTGGTAAGGCTATGAGCCAGCGCAGATGGGGTGAATAACTCCATGGGGCAAGTGGACATAGCGAAGGATTAGTGGCTACGTTATCAGTGCAGTGAAGCCATTTTATGACTTCATGGGGGCAAAGTGATCGTAGCAAGGGTGGGTGATCGAAGTGGTGAATATCGTATGCTTTACGCACTGAGTGAGAGATGTGAGGATGGATGCTATGTTTGATTGTTTGTCATCACTATGACATGCACACCTCCCCCACCTCCGTATCTTTACACTGTTTGATATGGCACCTTAGAGTGTTGTATAGTATGTAGTGCTAACTCTTTGGTTGCAGGTCCAGGTTCAGGTATGTTTTAGTCTACCTGTTATTGTTCACTTTAGATGCTTATCGCTCATACCAGGCTTTATGTCTGACCCAGAGTTTTATGTCTCCTCTTATTACTCTGGGTGCTCACACGAGCAGACTAGAGACATGTTAGCTAGTGGTGCGCGAGTAGCTGATTCGGAGGTGGGCAGGAGGCTTCCACGTATGATATATATATATACACATTCTCCCTGTGTCGTTGGTGGTCGCTACTTGGGCATTAGTAGTGTACCTCCTTTATCTTACTTTTGCTTTGAGACAGTTTGAAAAGTTGTAATAAGCTATATTTTGGATTTCCACTGCTATGACGCTTAGTTCTGGTTTTTAGCTTATGCATTGTCTCTCTTGTTTTATGTCAAGTATGTTATTATTATTATATTTTGTTCTATGCGCTGTGAGACATTCTATAGGTTCTTTGTATGTTCATTTCCTTCTTCCCTTTTTCCTTCTGACGACCCGTTCCATGCTAACCGGACATGTGTACAGCGCACCTTTGGAGTAAATGTCGGTTGGTGCGGGGCGGGCCGCCACACTTGGTATCAGAGCTCTAGGTTGCGTAGTTAACCTAGGGAAAGACACCAGGGAGAGATAGTACGTATATGAGAGCGCGTATTTGTGATTACTTTGGTTTTCAAAAGCTATATATATATATCCTATTGGTAGTATAAGAATTAAGTCGCACTACACTAGCACCACTATGGGGTCGTTAATCGTTTCCCTTTTTCAGATTGACGATGAGTCGAGACACGAGGGGTGCTGGTAGAGGAACCAACTATGGGAATGCTGCTGACATGAGGGCGATGTTTACTGACCTCATGAGAGACATGCTTAGAGAAGTGCAAGGGGCAGCTCCCAATCTCGGAGTTGGTGCTGGCCCAGTAGTGCAGGCGCGTAGGGTCGATTTCGCCAAGTTGTGCAAGGATTACACCAATCTTGGTGGGAAGCCGTTCCATGGGACGGAGTCATCCACAGATGTTCAGGACTGGATGGATAGCTGTGATCGTATCTTCGATGACTTGGGTCTTGAGGATGCGATGAAGAGAAGGCTAGCGTCTCGTCAGCTGCAAGTGCAAGCGATGAATTGGTGGAATGCCATTAGAACAACTACTCCAGAGGACCAGGTTACTTGGGTCCAGTTCAAGGCTCGCTTTAGCGAGATGTTTATTCCAGCTGCCCAGAAGTCAGTATTGTTCAAGAGGTTCTTGGAACTCAAGCATAATGGGTGGGCAGTTTCTGATTATATTGCTGAGTTCGACACTTTGTCGAAGTATGGACTGTCCCTCATTGACACTCCTGAGAAGAAGAATGAGAAGTTCATTACTGGTTTGGATGAATACTTGGGGGAAAGGCTTATCAACCACATCGATGAGACTTTTGAATCGATCGTGGGGAAAGCTTTGAGATCAGAGAGTCTTTACCCTAAGTCAAAGACTGAGGCTGCATCAGCAGAAGGGCCAAAGCCGCAAGCAGGCGGTGGAGGCAAGAATAACTTTCAGAATAAAAGGAAGCAGGACCAATCTAAAGGTGGCCTGAAAAAGAGCAAGAAAGATGTTGAGTGCTTCAGCTGTGTAAAGAAGGGCCATTATGTTAAAGATTGTCGGGCCAAGCCAGCGGATAAGAAGTGCTTCAACTGTGGTCAAGTGGGACATTTCAAGGATAAGTGTCCGCAATCTCTTAAGGAGAAGCAGATTGTGAAAGCATATGCTATTGATGCTGTTCCTTCTTCGTCGAATGCCCCAATTGCGGCGGAGAAAGGAAAGAATGTTGTTATTTAAGGTATGCTTTCTATTTATGATGTACCAGTTCGAGTTTTGTTTGATACTGGGGCTTCCCGTTCCTTCATATCTAGTGACCTGGTAGATAGGTTGGGACTGGAACCCGAGATAGTCGATAGACCATTGGTTGTAACGAACCCGATTGGTGGTTCGACTAGCCTTAGTATGATTTGCAGAAATTTGGTCTTATCGAGTCATGGATGTATGTTTGTATGTGATTGCTTTGTTTTGGGCTTTACTGGGTATGGCATTATATTGGGAGTCGATTGGCTCCAAAGATACGGGGTGGTAGACTGTGAGGGCTTTTTGGTGACAGTGAGGGCGGATGATGGGCAGAGGGTAGTGTTTGGTAGTCTACCTAGTGATGGGGTTATGGCTAGTTTTGTAAATTCCCTCGACATCCCGCAGGATGAGTTGTCAGATGTGCCCGTGGTTGGCCAGTATCTGGATGTCTTCGAGGAGGTGACCGGGCTTCCACCACACCGAGAGATTGAGTTCCGTATTGATTTAGTGAAAGATGCCAGACCTATAGTGATGCCACTTCGTCGTATGGCACCAAGAGAGCAGCGAGAGCTCGGGGTGCAAGTCAGCAATCTTTTGAAGAAGGGATTTATTAGAAGGAGTGTCTCCGAGTGGGGAGCACCAGTTGTGTTTGCCACTAAGGCAGATGGTTCCCTTCGTTTGTGTATGGACTATCGCGAGTTGAATAAGGTAACGAGGAAGAATAAGTATCCTATACCGCGGATAGATGATTTGTTTGATCAACTGGAAGGAGCAAGAGTGTTCTCCCAGTTGGACCTCGCGACAGGATTTCATCAGCTACGAGTAGCGGATGAGAGTGTTCCGAAAATGACATTTGGGATGCCGTCTGGATTTTATGAGTGGTTGGTCATGCCATTTGGGTTGACCAATGCACCAGCGTATTTTGTAGATCTTATGAATCGAGTATTCAGAGATCAGTTGAATAAGTTTGTTCTTGTGTTCGTGGACGATATCCTTTTTTACTCAAGGACAGAGGAGGAACACAAGGGACACTTGAGGATAGTGATGGAGGTGTTGAGGAAACACCAATTGAGAGCGAAATTCTCTAAGTGTCATTTTTGGAGAAGGGAAGTGAGATTCTTGGGTCATGTTGTTTCAGAGAGTGGTATTGCCGTGGACCCTGCGAAGGTGGCTACGGTACAGGATTGGCCTATGCCCAAGAATGCAACAGATGTAAGAAGTTTCTTGGGATTAGCTGGATATTATCGTAAGTTTATCCAGGACTTCTCCAAGATAGCAGCACCGTTGACTCAACTGACTAAGAAGAATCAGTCCTTCGTCTGGGACGAAGTGTGTGAGGATGCCTTCAAGAGTCTAAAGGAGAAGTTGACGCGTGCGCCAGTGTTAGTCATTCCTAAAGGGAATGAAGAGATGACGGTATACACGGATGCTTGTGGTACCGGACTGGGTGCTGTATTGATGCAAGGGGTAGGGTTGTAGCTTATGCTAGTCGACAGCTAAAGCCGCATGAGAAGAAGTATCCTACCCATGATTTGGAATTGGCAGCGATTGTGTTCGCATTGAAGATGTGGAGACACTATCTCTTAGGAGAAAGATTTGAGTTGTTCACCGATCATAAATCGTTAAAGTATCTTTTCTCTCAGAAGGATCTGAATCTCCATCAGCAGAGATGGTTAGAGTTCTTGGCTTCGTATGATTTTGATATCGCATACACACCTGGGAAAGGTAATGCGGTAGCCGATGCCTTGAGTAGGAGACATGCCAGTTTAGGGGCAATGTTTCTTGAATGGAAGCAACTGGAGTATATCGTGGGGTTTGATTTCAGACCAAAGTGCGAATTGGATCCAGTCATGCTAGCTAGTTTGACGATCAGACCCACTTTGATAGAGCGGATTGGTTCCAGTCAGAGGGACGATCCTAATCTACTGGAAATCATCTCCAAGTTAGAGATGAACATCGACGGTGAGGAGATGAATGTGTATGGGCTTGATCGAGATGGATGGCTTCGGAAGAATGGAAGACTAGTTGTGCCCAACGTGGATGGTTTGAGGGATGAAGTGCTTAGAGAATGTCATCACTCAAAACTGACTATACATCCCGGTGGCAATAAGATGTATCGAGACATGAACCGGACTTACTACTGGGAAGGGATGAAAAGAGACGTTGGGAAGTTTATGTCCAAATGCATGAATTGCCAGCTAGTTAAAGCCAAGCAGAAGAAGCCTAGTGGTTTGTTGCAACCATTAGAAATTCCCGAATGGAAATGGGAGCAAGTCTCGATGGATTTCATCGATGGTTTACCAAGGACTAGATCGGGATATGATAGCATTTGGGTAATTGTGGATAGATTGACTAAAAGTGCAAGATATATACCAGTCAAATCGACCAGAACGGCAGCCAAGTTGGTAGAATTGTATATGAAATGGGTAATGAGATTTCATGGAGTACCCAAAAGCATTGTGAGTGACCGAGACCCGTTGTTCACTAGTGGGTTTTGGAAGAGCTTACAAGAGGCTCTAGGGTCGGGATTACATCTCAGTACCGCATATCATCCTCAGACCGACGGTCAGACGGAGAGGGTGAATCGTATATTAGAAGATCTCTTGAGAGCTTGTATATTGGATTTTGGTGGATCATGGGATGACCATTTGCATCTAGTAGAGTTTGCATATAATAATAGCTACCAATCCAGTATCGGTATGGCTCCATATGAAGCTTTGTACGGAAGACCGTGCAACTCACTGTCATGTTGGATAGAGACTGGCGAGAAGTTTGTGCTTGGACCAGATGTGGTGAGGGAAACTTCCGATAAGATCAAGATCATTCAACAACGAATGGAAGCTGCCCAAGATAGGCAGAAGAGTTATGCTGATAAGAGGAGAAGAGACTTGAAATTCTCCGTCGGTGACTTGGTGTTTGTCAAGATCTCTCCGCTAAAGAGCATGATTCGATTTGGCAGGAGAGGCAAGTTGGCACCAAGATTTGTTGGCCCATTCCCTGTTCTTGAACTAGTCGGGAATTAGGCATATAGAGTTGGCTTACCAGAGAAGATGGCGGGAGTTCACAATGTATTTCATATTTCCCAACTAAGGAAGTTCGTTCACGACTCAAATATAACTATCTCACCTGATCAGTTAGAGGACTTCGAAGTAGAACCCGAGGCGGTTGGGAACCTCAAGCCGATTCGTATTGTGGGGCACGATACGAAACAACTTCGAAGGAAGGCGGTGAAGCTAGTCAAGGTTCAGTGGAGCGAGAACGACAATGATTGTACTTGGGAGACAGAGGAGAGCATTAGGAAGGCATATCCAGAACTCTTTGCCTGGTAAGTTTTACTTCATAATTTAGTTTTTCCGCATGCTAGGGTAGAATTGTTTTGCTTGTTTTGCATGTTTGATTGTTGTTTTATGATTGATAGGCATGCGGGACCCTTTTGTGTGTCTTGGTTAGGGAATTTCGGGGGCGAAATTTCTTAAGGGGTGGGGGGGGGGGGGGGGGAGAATGTAACAACCCGCATTCTACGTATCGGAGGATCATAGAATATTTATTTCTTTCCCATATGAAGTTGTATGGTCATGTAACTTTGGGAAGCAACCATTAGGGTCATTTCCCATGTTCCTGATTTTTTTCGATTTTTAAATGACCATTTTGCCCCTAGTTGGTACTGATTTGGCCATAACTTTTGACTGGAAAGGAATATTGACCTGAAACCACTTCCATTGGATTCGTTTGATGGTTTACCTTTCCGTAGAGTGGTTATAATAGCCAAACGGACTTACCGTTTGGGAGATATGGCTGAAATAAGGTTTGGAGGGTGAAAAACTGCTTAACCGGGCCAAATCGGGTGATTAGTGAGTAGGCCCATAACCCATTTCGGGATTGGGGTTATGGGAAGGCTGAAATGAGATGGAGAATCATTCCATTTCAGTTTTCTAGCCTCCACTTATCACCAAGGATCCCTAAAAATGGCCTCCAACCTCTAAATCACCTCCAAATCGTCTTTTGATCAAGGATTAAGCTTAGCAACCTCTAATCAAGGAAGATCTACACCAAATCAACATTGGAGCTGCTGTTTGGCATTGGGATTCACATCAAATCAGAGATTTATTTCAGATCTTAGTTTATTTGTGGCTAAGGTGAGTGATTTGCATCGTTTTGCACTAATTATGGCTAATTAAGGGTAGTTAGTGTTAATTAGCGAAATTATACACTAATAAATTCGGGAAAAATGTTCATAAATTCCTAAATGATGTTTTAGACCTCTGATATGAATTTGGGTTAATTTGGTTAAGTTTTTCTAATCCTATCATTAGTTTCACCTAAACATGCTTAAGGGGAAATATGGGGTTTTGGGGTATGTTTGATCCATTTTAGCCTATCATATTGATGTTTTGATGTTTGTGGTTGATTATGCATGTTGCTATGACTGTATGATATGCTTGGCGATTGATTTAAATAGTTAGAATGGTCGAAAACGTCGTCGAATGGCGTAAACACTTGCTGGAATAGTTTTAGAAAGCAGTGCAGGTTCCGGATCGGATCGGATAAGGGGCTCGGATCAGATATGTTGAACTGGGCAAGGGATTCGATCAGATTGGAACCTGACACTTGAAAAAATTGGCAAAAAGGAAGGCCATGCTAACTGAACTGGGATCATATCGGATTAAGGAGGAGGGATCGGAGCGGATGGAGGAGGATGGATCAGATCGGAGCATGTGAAGGATGAGGAAGCATATTGGAGCGGAAGCGTGAACTGGAGGGGAGAAGGCACCCGACCCGACCCGAAGTGAGACACCCGACCCGACCCGAGGAGAACCACTCGACCCAAACCGTACCAGAAGAAGACCCGACCCGAACCGATGGAGGACACCCGACCCGAACCGATGGCTTGAAGAGGAACCCGACCCGACCCAGTACTGACCAATAACTCGAGATGCAAAGGTAGTCCAATATGGGAAGTTAGAGCTCAGGATCTAGTTGGGAACCAATGAGTTCACTTCATGGTTGGGCTTTGCTGCGGGATGTGTGCTAAGGAGTTGTCGATGTTCATAACTTCGATTCACCACTAAAAATGAATGATGGGCTACTTATCAGTGCAGTTGAGTCATTGCGAATCGAGGGCAAGGTGATGGTAGCAAAGCTACGTTATCAGTGCAGTAGAGTCATTACGACTCGAGGGGCAAGGTGATGCATAGTAAGACTATGAGCCAGCGCAGATGGGGTGAATAACTCCATGAGCAAGTGGACATAGTAAAGGATTGGTAAGACTATGAGCCAGCGCAGATGGGGTGAATAACTCCATGGGGCAAGTGGACATAGTAAGGATTGGTAAGGCTATGAGCCAGCGCAGATGGGGTGAATAACTCCGTGGGGCAAGTGGACATAGCGAAGGATTAGTGGCTACGTTATCAGTGCAGTGAAGCCATTTTATGACTTCATGGGGCAAAGTGATCGTAGCAAGGGTGGGTGATCGAAGTGGTGAATATCATATGCTTTACGCACTGAGTGAGAGATGTGAGGATGAATGCTATGTTTGATTCTTTGCCATCACTATGACATGCACACCTCCCCCACCTCCGTATCTTTACACTGTTTGATATGGCACCTTAGAGTGTTGTATAGTATGTAGTGCTAACTCTTTGGTTGCAGGTCCAGGTTCAGGTATGTTTTAGTCTACCTGTTATTGTTCACTTTAGATGCTTATCGCTCATACCAGGCTTTATGTCTGACCCAGAGTTTTATGTCTCCTCTTATTACTCTGGGTGCTCACATGAGCAGACTAGAGACAGGTTAGCTGGTGGTGCGCGAGTAGCTGATTCGGAGGCGGGCAGGAGGCTTCCACGTATGATATATATATGTACACATTCTCCCTGTGTCGTTGGTGGTCGCTACTTGGGCATTAGTAGTGTACCTCCTTTATCATACTTTTGCTTTGAGACAGTTTGAAAAGTTGTAATAAGCTATATTTTGGATTTCCGCTGCTATGATGCTTTGTTCTGGTTTTTAGCTTATGCACTGTCTCTCCTATTTTATGTCAAGTATGTTATTATTATTATATTTTGTTCTATGCGCTGTGAGACATTCTACAGGTTCTTTGTATGTTCATTTCCTTCTTCCCTTTTTCCTTCTGATGACCCGTTCCGTGCTAACCGGACATGTGTACAGCGCACCTTTGGAGTAAATGTCGGTTGGTGCGGGGCGGGCCGCCACATCTTTTGTGTATTGTTGTTGAAAAAATAAACATATTAGGTTATTAGTTTTTTACCATTCGATAATATAACTGCACACAACAATTGATAGTAGTTGTTAAGCCAATGATAATTATAACTATAAACTAGTAGAACGAAACTATATACCAGCACCACATAAATGACAAGGTAATAATAATATCTACAAATGGAAATATAAGTTGAACTTTATTTCAAATTGTAACACCCTGTAATTTTAACAACACTAAAGACGATAAATTAAAGAATAATTAATTTAATATTCAGAATTAATGGAAATGGACTGTGTTATTGCGTCCGTCTTGAAATTCTGGTCAAGATAGACGTTTGGTTTGCGTAAAATGGACACTGTATGAAGAAGTTACGAAGGTTTGAAGTTTGTTTATGCGCAAGAAGAATATATATATATATATGTATATATATATACATACACACATATATATACATACGTATATATACATATATATATAGGATCCAAGAATTCAAAAATTAGGTCCAGAAGTTCAAAATCGTTCAAATCACGAAAAACTGGGTGAGCGGGAAAAATCCTGCCCAGGGTTGTAACAAGCCGTATTTTGAATAACATGTTATAACGTAAATCAAGGCAAAATTAAATTTTAAAATATGAATCAAGGGAAACGGGCTGTGCCATTGCGTTCGTCTCGGAAAAATACGTGAAATAGAGTCCGAGTTTTCGAGAATCGGAGTCCGTATGACCAAGTTATGGCCCGTCAAAGTTTTCAGAAAATTTCAAGTTCAAAAACAGTTCAAATTTCAAATCTGGAGCCAAACAGACTGGGCGGGAAAGTTTCCCGCCCAGCCCCCAAGTCGACTGGGAAGTCGATTTGGGAGTCGACTTGCCCCAACTGGTGTCGACTGCCCAGTCGACACCCCTGTCGACCTGGGTGGTCGGGCCAGTGGACAAAGGTCATGCTTTGATCATCAACCACAAGACTTTGCTTTTCAACAGAAGCCTTGATCATTTGCCACTTAGGCATGCCACACAAGCATTTCACTCCATGCGATGGATATCCATCAATATATAACCCCTGAGCTCGTACGTCTCAGAGAAGGGCGTTAAGCAAGAGAATAAATTCTCCGCCGCCAAACAGATATATATTTAATAGAAATCAATCACACAAACTTAAATCCAATGTCAGACACACAGTCCATTTACAAGTTCGTTCTGGGTCTGAACGAAACTGGAGGCACCTAGTACCCCGCATATCCATCGATCTCCAAGTACGTCAGGATGATCACCAACTGTTTCCCTCCTCTTGGGTGTACAGCCCTATCAAGATCATCAGTAATTATCCAAACGACGTGAAGACCTTCGGTCTTCAACAACCGTCTTCACCTTTGACTTATCGTCGTATCAGTTATTCAGAATGGGATAAACCCGGTCTTTCCGAATAACTCGCGTATATAATAAGCAAGTGTTACACAAACACAACATATGCCTCATTCCAATTCATCAGTCACTAACCGTAAATTAATCAAGAGAATAATCCCCCAAATATTAACCTCGAAGGCCGAAACCAACATTAGATCAATACCCAGGAAATCACTCTGCTTAGCCAACCTACAACTAGTTTCTAAATTTCACATTCTTAGGGAAAGGTTTCCATTAATTTTATCAAAGATAAATTCTTTTAAATTTATTCTTTAATCTTCCTTTTGAATATCACTTCAAACTAGTCGGGATTAGCGAACCACACCGAAGTAATCATTTATTTCATTTCCCAATCCCAACCTATTCATCCCATGAAGTAAAACTGGTAATACTTCATATCTAACACCACGGTGTTATCGGTAAATTCAATTACCATTTCACGTTCAAATCTAATTAAAGATTTAACTATCGCCTGGAGCAAACCTGGTGATACTCCATTCTCGATCATTTCAATCTAATTAAAGATTCATTAAAACTCCACTTAGTTTTAATTTGTAACTGGGTTAAAGAATCCATGTCATTTAAAACACGGTTCACGATAAACCCAAAATCACATCACATTTCAATCAGTCCCTAACCGTAAATTAGCAAGTGAGCAATTCCCTAAGAATTAACCCCGAAGGCCGAAACCAACATCAGATCAATACCCCAGAAACCATTCAACTTAACTAATCTCCAGTTAGTACCTTATTTTCTTAACTCCTTTGGGTCTAAGAACAGTATTATTGAAGATACCGTTCACGACAACCCAAAATCACATTCCATTAATTATCGGGTTAAAGAACAAGTGTTATTTAAAACACTGTTCACGATAAACCCAAAAATCAATACCAATTCAATTCCAATTAAATATTATTTAATTGGCACACTTCATTAAATCTAAATAAAAAGATTTAATCTTTTTCTCAACTGGGTTTAAGAATAGTGTTAATGAAGACACCATTCACGACAAACCCAAATCACATTTGATATTAAATACAAGGCTCTGAATAGAAAATATATCGGCTTATATTCAATATCAAATTCTACGACCAACAAATATCGTATTGGAAATAACGATATAAATATCTTTCAAATTTCCATAACAATATCTGTATAATCACGTAATCCAACATCGAAATATTCCAAAGACAATTTCGATTCAAATCCATTCAAATTCAACTATTGGAAATTCTGGTTTCTTTTAAAACCATTTCAAATCCAATTTATTTATTTAAAAATAAATAGAATTATAATTCTAGTTCAAAACTAGTTCATTTCGATAGAAATCTATTTGTATCTTTTCAAATATGGAGTTTTTCATCCCAAATCATTTCTTATGATTTTACACAAATTATTACTATTTTTAATAATTTTATCAAGGCCCGTACAGTCGATTTCCATCAACGGCCATCGAACTGCACTCACAGCCACCTTTTCCAAATTTGATTTGGACATAATTCCAAATCCAACCGTTAGATTTCAAATCTCTAATATTCGTTAGAAATCTCTTTTCG
This sequence comes from Allium sativum, assembly GCA_030737875.1. NCBI lineage: Eukaryota > Viridiplantae > Streptophyta > Magnoliopsida > Asparagales > Amaryllidaceae > Allium > Allium sativum. Next base: position 466,823,923 of record CM060913.1, on the reverse strand, counting down.
ATATGAACCCAACGGTTCGGGTTTTAGGAGAATCCGACGGTCGGATCTCCCGTAATATCCGTTCGAAGTCAATGGTCGAAATTCGCGAACTGCCCCGGCGCGGCGCATTCTATTCAAGCCATTATATTATATATATAATATATGTAACATATACTTCGTCGATTCCCTTTTAAAACATATTATATAAATCGTTTTAAATTCGTTTTCAAAACGATTTCAACTTCTTTTCAAATTCAAATCAAAATCGAATTTTTCCTTATAAATTCGATTTAAATTCATTTCAAATTGATTTCAATTCAAATCGATTTTTAATTCAATTTCAGTTCGTTTTCAATTCAATTTCAATTCGAATTCATTTCTATTCAATTTCAATTCGAATTCAATTCTATTCAATTTCAATTCGAATTCATTTCTATTTAATTTCAATTCAAATTTCAATTCTTTTCAAAATATCAGATTTTGAAATCACTTTCAATATTCATTATAAAATGAATAAAATCGATATAAATATCGTTCGCGTCAAAATGGCGTCAATCTAATTAACTCGGCTTCATATATTTCTATTTTCAAATATTCAATTTCAAATATTTCTTTTTCAAATATTTCTATTCTCAAAACTGGAATGAGGCCCAATCAATAACCATATAATGTTAGTTATATGGATTTTCTACAACACATGTATAACATAACAACGATAAATAATCAACCATCATCCAGAGTGCACCACACAACTGCATAAGCATTAAATATAAATAATTAACGGTTACACAGTCTGTCAATCAATCGATCGACATACAGCTAAATAATTGGGATTAGTGTACGCCAAATATCATCCCAATACCCGTGTGGGGTTTCAAACAATCAAACACAGATTTTATTTGTGCAGTTGGGCGATGTGTAAAATTTATCGTCCCAATCAATATAAATCAAATCAGTGTATATAAACAAATCTCCGATTTGTTTATAAATATTTATTTTATATACACGTTAAAAATTTCTATTTTTAACTATAAAATATTTTTAACTATATAAATATTTTATTTCCTTTCACATCACATCACACAATCAACTACACATCAAAATCAAACAAACAAGCATACAAGCCGTCCATGGTCTGTGGACGACGGGTGTCGGGTGCTACTAAACACCGTCTGCATCCTAGTATATATTATTAACTAGAAAACAAAATTAAAAGGTGAGAAGTTCTTACCAAAGCTATCCCAACTCCATGACACTTCATATGTAGGAAATCTTCACCTTTTCGTCTTATGTCACTTTCGTTGTCCGTATTCACTACATATATAAAAATCACATTTTTATATTCTCTTTACTTCACGATAGAATAAAGTTCAGATTTTTATTTCACTTCATATATTTACAACGCTTCTTTCTATATAAAAATTATATTTTTATATTTCTACTTCTTATATAAAGATTGAATTTTTATCTTACTACACATATAAAAATTATATTTTTAACCTTTCTATATTATAAAAATTATATTTTTAACCTTTCTATATTATAAAAGTTATATTTTTAACCTTTCTATATTATAAAAATTATATTTTTAACCTTTCTATATCATAAAAATTATATTTTTATAATCTCTGCTTTATAAAAATCATATTTTTATCTATAAAAATTACATTTTTATAATTCTTCCTTCATAATAAAAATTATATTTTTAATTGAACAAAAATCGTATTTTTACCTATTCAAAACAATGTTATTTTCCTTTAAAACTGCATTTTGTTCAGAACAAAACTGAATTTTATTCGCTTTTAAAAAAACTGATTTTAATAACTATACGAAACTGATTTCAATAAATTAAAAACTGATTTTAAAAACTATACAAAACTGATTTTAATAAAATAAAAACTTACTATCGTCGGATTCTTGATCGGAGGCGGGGGTAAGGTTGCTTCGCTGTGGCGCAGGGGAGGATGGAGAAGCGCACAGGTGGCAGACAGAGGGGGGGGAGCGACTGGTCTTCTCGCTCGCCCAGGGGGTCTCGCGTTCGGCTCCCGACGTGAAAGGAAGGCAGGGCGGAGGACAGTGGAGAGAGGGTGCTCGAGAAGGGGGAGGGCGATGGCGATTTCAACGTAAGAGGGTGGAGGGAACGACAGGTGATGGCGTTGAGAGGCCCGCCATTTCGATTTTGGGGATCGGGTTATTTTGTGATTCGAGAAAAGTAACGAGGGGGTTAAAGGAAAACAAAGGGGGTAGGAGGGAAGGAATATATAATTTAATTTATTTATTTTTATTTATTTCTCCATCAAAGTTGACTTTCATTCGACCTCCAAACGACACCCAACGACTGTCGCCCCTAGCTAATTACCCCCATTCCGAACACAATGGGATATGCATCGTAACCCAATTCGGCTGTTACCATCAGTTTCCGTTCAAATTAAAATTCAAATCTATATATATTCAATTTGAACGTACTTTTTAAATTACCGGGGCCACATACTGATTCAGAAAATTCCAGAAAAATTATTTCTAGCTTCGAATTGATGATACGGTCCTAACAAAACTAATTTCATCGAATTCTGAGACCGTTTGAAAAATGACCATTTTCTGGTCGATTAAAATCAACTGAAACTGGTCAAACGCGTTTTCCTTTGCCACGCTCACACATTGATTCAAAAAATTATGAAATTTGAAAACTAGCAATAACTTGACATCACGGATCCAACAAAAGTGGTTTCGTCGAAATCCGAGGTCGTTTGCAAAATTTCTATTTTTAAGGGCCAGAATTCCATAGCGACTATTCTGAATTTTCATCTGAACGTAACTTTGGATTCCCGCTATGAAATTCCAATCTTTCAGATTCGTTGGAAAGATATTCACAAATAGATTCTAATATTTTTGGTTTCACTAAAATCCGGTTTATTTTGCACTCGGTACTTTCATTTGAATTTTGAAATCGAATTATCGAACTACCGCGCCATTTTCAATTCCTTTTATAATTTAAAATAAATATTTATATTCTAACGACGATCTATATAAATATATACATTCGAATTATATTCAAATTAAATTTCTCGTCGTTATCATTTAAAATAATTCATTTTCAATATTCAAATTTCAATAAAATTGCCAAAATAAAAAATTTAAATTGGCTCAGATTTCCGGGTTATTACAATCTCCCCCACTTAAAACTTTTCGTCCCCGAAAAGGAACGAAGCCGAAAGTTGTTTAACAAACCAACTCAGCTTTCACTATTTTCCCTACGGCTTAAGTTCTTCAACTTTTCAGTTTCTAAGAACTTTTCAAATTTTTCAAAAATTTGGCTAACACCCTTATATTATCCATCTACTATCCCACTTCATTCATGTTTTCAATCCAACATGCCATCAGCTAGAATGTCCCCTCCATCAAGGCAAGACAACACATAAACTACCATGTCAAGCTTTTAAACCCCGCGTTGTTTTCACCTATTAAGTACCCTGAAATATCAGTGCAACTCCATAACTTAGACGCCATCTTGAATACTATAAACTGGAAAGAGAGCGACCGAGACAAACTAAAAACAGAGAAGTCGGAAACTTGGGAATAGCATGAATAATTATTGTGAGTAAACTACACTTTTTAACCCTTTTAAACTATTTCTGATTTTAGAATATTATGTAGAGATATATATGCATATATGTATGGGAATGGATGTATCGATCTAAATGAATTTTGATGTCAAAACTTGGAAACTAACAAGGGACTGTTTAAATGAGCAAACTCCTTTTTCCCAGTAGAACTAATCTTTTAGTATGTTGTAAAAATACATATGTATAGATATTTATATATATTTTGAATATATTAGATTTAAGTTCGTTGGTTCTATATGTCAAAACTTAGACTAAACATGTGAATTAAACTGAAAACAGTGAGCATAAATCTAGAACCAGTGAGCTATAAAGTGAATAAAACCCATTTAAATCTAACCCATTGTATGTTTACTATATACTGTAAGTTATATAAATATGTATGCAGTAAGTAAGTCGGTTGTGTTTTCAGTAAAGTAGAATTTGCTTTTGCAAGTTCTAATGCTTCTTTTCCACTCGGCTAATTGTTCTATTTATAGCAATTCGTGGACTATGTATGTATAATCTTCTATATCATTTTTGTTTTCTCTCTTTTAATGTAACTTTATTCTATTTTCAAATAATTAAATGAGTTGGCAAAGTAACCAAAATAGAGTATTTAAACTAAGTAAGTAAACACCCTTTTAGTTCCTATTTCCATACATTGATTCATGTTATATAAGACAACTTAATATACACCTAAGTTCTCACTGATGCAAATATTGGGGTGTATGTTGAATTGAAACACTGGCAACATATATAAGAAGCAACTGTAAAATTGGTGTTGCACTATCCTTGTACATGTACTACTGCTGTTGCCATGTCTTCTATTTGGCATTGTGGGTTTGCCTATTATTTCGTGGTTTGCCTGTTAGATGCATACATGTGGCTTTTTGGAAATGTAAAGCTGTACAGTCATGCTGTCACTCTTGTGTTTGCTGTAAACCCTAGCTATCATCCCCGAAAAATTAACACGTTCACACTCCTACACATGGACTCGTTAATTACCATGAATCATCCGATGATACATAAAATTAATGCATGCATGAATTATCAAGGTACTACCTATCACTGCATGAACGATTAGGCCTAGTATCACACTTTTTGACTCTAACTCGTATGGATTCTTATATGAGTAAAATACGAATCAAACACCTCTGTATAAGCATTGCTAAAATTGTCATTAATTGAATTCCGCTAATATACTGACAGTACGACACCGATGGCAAGGCTTGTTTTAGTTGAACGCTATCATGATCTTTCGATCCAACCATGCCATGATAATGTTCAAAATCGTAAATTGTACGCGAGTTACGTTAAGTCAGTAGCAGGCTAATGGGAAAGAAGTAGCAAAAGAATTAAAAGGAGAGAAAGTAAGAATGGACAGGAAAGATTCGAACGTGTACAAGGGAGTTTCATGAAGAAAGAGAATAGGGCCGGTGTTAGAGATAATTTCAAATTTATATTCCTATTATTCGTTGCATTAATTAGGAGTTATTTTGATTTGTGTTAATTGTATTAATTGTATTAATAACTGTATTGATGTATAGATTCAAATTCAAATATGCTCTAGAAGTTGTCCATCTATAAATATGTAATATTATGTAATTATGTAATCAAGGAAAGGAATACAATTTTATTCCCTATTTTCACATGGTATCAGAGCACCATTAAATAAATTACACTCTTGTATTTCTCAATCTCTTATCATGGCTAATGATAACAATCCTTCTAATGTTTCTATCAGAGTTGATCCTTATGTTATCCATCACTCTGATAGTCCCTCTACTGTTCTTGTCACACCTCTCTTAACTGGTGATAATTATGGCTCTTGGAGTCGTGCCATTACAATGGCGTTACGAGCCAAGAACAAATTTGGTTTTGTCGACGGTTCCTTATCAATCCCATCGGTGGAAACCGACGTTGTCAATTGGCACCGCTGCAACGATCTTGTTGGCAGCTGGATACTCAATTCCGTATCTCTGGAAATCAGGCCAAGTATTCTCTATGCCAATAGCGCTGCCCAGATATGGATGGATCTCAACGAGCGCTTCTCTCAGTCTAATGCGCCGAAGATATATCAGTTAAAACTCTCGGCTAAATTAGCAGCTACAATTCTGTCATGTATGTCTTCTTGTTGGATTATAGATTCAGGTGCGTCAAATCATATATGCACATCACTATCAATTTTTTCTTCATATGTTCCATTGCAGAAACATAAGTCTGTTCAATTACCTGATGGCACTTTTGCATCAGTGACTCACATTGGGATTGTTAAACATTCAAAATCTCTTATTCTTAAAGATGTATTTTTTATCCCATCATTCAAATTCAATTTATTATCTGTCTCACAATTAACAAAACAACTTAATTGTGAAGTATTTTTTTCTAAATCTCAATGTCGTTTCCAGGACCTGTTGACGAACAGGACGATTGGTCGGGGTAGAATTCATTGTGGTCTTTACTACTTGGAGGATATTCCCCATTTGAATTCTGCTTTTTCATTTCAGCAATCAGATAATTTTGATCTTTGGCACTCTCGCCTTGGTCACCCTAGTAGTTCTCATTTTAAATTTCTCGTTAATAATTTTCCGGATATATCCGCGAATAATAATTTTATTTGTGATGTTTGTCCACAAGCTAAGCAATCTCGTGCTTCATTTCTGCAAAGTGTATCTCACTCTTCTGTATGTTTTGAATTATTACATGTTGATGTTTGGGGACCATATAATGTTCCATCTAAAAATGGTTCACGTTTTTTTCTCACCATTGTTGATGATTATTCAAGTTGCACTTGGGTCTATTTAATGAAATTCAAGTCTCAAACTTTTTATATGATAAAACATTTTTTTAATCAAGTTAATAGACAATTTGGACTGTCAGTCTCCACTATACAATCTGGAGATTATGGTATTTTTATTCCACAACTTCAAGCTCTTCGATCTGACAATGGAACTGAATTTTTTTCATTAGAGTTTCAAAATTGGTTTCATTCTCATGGTATAATCCATCAACGAAGTTGTGTAGCCACTCCTCAACAAAATGGGATTGTGGAACGTAAACATCGAAACTTACTTGATGTTGCTCGCTCACTACGATTTCAAGCTAATCTTCCCCTCTCTTTTTGGGGCGAATGTGTTCTCACCGCTGCATTTCTCATAAATAAATTACCCATACACACACTTAATTTCAAATCTCCTCATGAAGTTTTATTTGGAAAGGTTCCATCTTATTCATCTTTACGTGTGTTTTGATGTCTGTGTTTTGCGAAAAATATGCATATTAAAAATAAATTTGATGCGCGAGGTAAGCCACACATTTTTGTTGGTTACCCTTATGGTCAAAAATGATATCGACTTTATGATCCTTATTCTCATCGCATAATAGTCTCGCGTGATGTTATTTTTCATGAATCAGTTTTTCCATATAAAAACATTTCAGATCATAAATCTAACGACATTTCCATCACTCCACTAGATGATGATTCACCTACAAATTTCACACCATTTCAAAATGATTCATCAGTACCAACTAATATTTCTTCATCTAATACAACTGAAAATGGTGAAAATTCACTTCAAAATCATTCTCCAAATCTGATTCCAACAGAAATCGCTGATTCAAATCAGTCTCAGCAAACTAATAATAATTCTTCAATTATAATTCCCACGAATACTGCTGATTTAAATCGTCCTCAGCGAATTCGACGAAGGCCATTACATCTCAATGATTATGCATGCAACGTCTCTCCTTCATCTACTTCTTTTCCTTTATCCAAATATTTCTCTTTGGAAAAGTTTAGTCATTCTCATCATGTTTTTTTGTCCAAAATTATTAATCATGATGAACCTCAAACTTATTCTCAAGCAGTTCAATCTGCTGCTTGGCATGATGCAGTGTCTGTTGAAATTCGTGCTCTCGAAGAAAACAAAACATGGTCTGTTTGCTCATTACCACCAAATAAAACACCAATTGGTTGCAAATGGGTATATAAAATTAAATACTGCTCTGATGGTTCTATTGAACGATATAAAGCACGTTTAGTAGCCAAAGGTTACACCCAAGTTAAAGGAATTGATTACCATGATACTTTTGCTCCGGTAGCAAACTTGGTCACCGTTCGTCTACTTCTTTCTATCGCTACAATTAAAAATTGGTCTCTTCATCAATTAGACGTAAATAATGCTTTCCTCCAAGGTGATTTAAATGAGGAAGTTTATATGAAACTTCCTCCTGGTTTTCCTCGTCATAGTGACTATCAAGTTTGTAAGCTCCATAAATCTATTTTTGGACTTAAACAAGCTTCACGTCAATGGTTCTCTAAGTTTTCTTCTACTTTAATTCAACATGGTTTTCATCAATCTAATTCCGATTACAGTCACTTTACGTATATTCGTGATCATATTTCAGTATTTGTTCTTGTTTACGTAGATGATATTATCATTACAGGAAACAATGAATCTTTTATTTCCATGACAAAACAATTTCTCGCCAAATCTTTCTCCATTAAATATCTTGGGTGTCTAAGTTATTTTCTTGGTATTGAAGTTTCTCGTTCCAAAAAGGGGTTATTTTTGTGTCAACGTAAATACACACTTGACATATTAAAGGATTCAGGTATGCTTGGTTTTCGTACAAATCCAATTCCTATGGAACAACATTGTAGACTTCTTTCAGATGACGACAATCCCTTCCCTGATCCGTTTCTGTATCGACGACTCATCGGTCGTCTCTTATATCTTACAGTTACTCGTCCTGACATTCAATATGCTGTCAATAAACTTAGCCAAGTGCAAAGCCCTCGTTCCACACATCTTGATGCTGCAAATAAAGTCCTTCGATATCTCAAAGGTTCTATTGGTAAAGGTTTATTCCTATCGGCAACGAGTTCTCTTTCTCTGGTCGGTTTTGCTGATTCTGACTGGGCAGGTTGCCCTGTCACTCGCCGCTCTACTACCGGTTATTGTACAATGCTTGGTTCTAGTCCCATCTCCTGGAAATCAAAGAAACAACCGACTGTTTCTCGATCATCTGCTGAAGCTGAGTATTGGTCTCTTGCTGCTATTACTGCTGAAGTCCAATGGTTACATTCAATCTTATCAGAACTTGGTTTTCCACCATCTGTTCCTATATCAATACATTGCGATAGCCAAGCTGCAATTCATATTGCATCAAATTCTGTCTTCCATGAACGAACTAAGCACATCGAAATAGATTGTCATTTCGTTCATGAAAAGATTCTCTCTGGTATTATTACTCCTTCCTATATTCGTTCTTGTGACCAACTAGCGGATATTTTCACAAAACCACTGGGTGCTGATAATTTTAAACGATTGGTTAGCAAGTTGGGCGTGATCGACATTTCTCTCCTGGCTCCAACTTGAGGGGGGGGGGTGTTAGAGATAATTTCAAATTCATATTCCTATTATTCATTGCATTAATTAGGATTCATATTCCTATTATTCATTGCATTAATTAGGAGTTATTTTGATTTGTATTAATTGTATTAATAATTGTATTGATGTATAGATTCAAATTCAAATATGCTCTAAAATTTGTCCATCTATAAATAAGTAATATTATGTAATTATGTAATCAAGGAAAGGAATAAAATTTTATTCCCTATTTTCACTGCCGGCATCCGTTCGGCTATGGGTTGATTCAGGCTCGATGGTGAAATTGAGGGGTGGTTCCCATGCAAGCGGAGTAGGGAGTGTCATCATTCAGGGGGCAGATGGCGTTGAGAAGTTTCATGAAAATGGTGCATGGTAATATACTGGACTGGAGCAAGTATGTATGAGTTTAGGGTGGAGTAAAGCTTGAACGTGAAGAAGTTACTTGCCGGAACATGTCTTTATGTGGGTGAAGGAACCAATTGGAAGGGGGGCTGCGGATCGGTGAGTGGAGGCGTCAGGCATGGCAGCTCGGCCCTCCAGATGATCAGAAGTGGATGGGAATAATGGGGTTAACAGGTTCGGTGATGGGTATTACGTAGCGATTTTCTTTTTGGAGTTGCCTGCAGGTTGTAACATAGTATTGTTCAGACAGAAACGGGAATAGAAAGAAAAAAACAAAGAAAAAGGAATAGAATTTTATAAACAAAAATAAAAGAGAGTAAAATTTTATATCCGTCCAATAGAAATGAAGGGTCGGCTGTGTCAGTATGAGATGATGAAGTCTTAAGGGAACAGATGGTAGATGATTGGCCTGTAGCGAATAGAATTATACATTTTCTAAAGTAAATAAGTTAAGTAAATAATAGAATTAAATTCTTCCCAAATAAAAAAAAATAGATTTTTACCATGAATCCAAAATCGTATTAGTTGAACTATAATTAACATCAGGTTGTGGTTAACAAATGATGGTTGGTCGACGATAAAATTATACATAATAGACTGAACTGTTTGAATAAGCATGGAAATATTATTTTTGAGGTCAATGACTATATCTTAAAAATTAAGAAATAATTTCAAGGTTGAGTTAACGTTAGTTAAACTAAATATCTAAATTCAAGGGAATTTGAATTTATATAATGACTAGATAAACGAAATTTGCCTGTACTAGTATTTATTAATAAAATCAAGTTGTTATGTTTAAGCGAGTCTAGCAGGAATGATATGGACAGTTCAAAGTGGATAATGGAAGCAAATGTTTGCAGATGGTCGATTGACTGTTAACCATGAGATTTTTCTAAAGTTCCAAAATAAATGGAATAAAGGTGAATTAGAAGGAGACGTTGAATTGGTAATCGACTAAGTCGGATTCAGGAAAGTATCATTCTCTTTTCGTTTTAAATAAGAATAAAATAAATTATACATTGAATTAATTATATATTAATAATAGTTAAGTCGTATACATTGTCATATGGATTATAACGATACGGTATAATCAAGTAAAATAAATGGATTCTTAACCCAAATTAAACCCTGAGATGTATACGATTTGGAAGTAATAAATTTCCAAGATCAACCAATTTAAGAATGGCATTTAGTTGTATTTGAACTGTTGAATTTTGATATACAAGACCTGTTGTGATGATTGATTTGTTGATTAGATTAATTTTAAATGTTGTGGTATGACCCAATAGACTTGCTTAGTTTAATTTAATCATTTACATGTCTTATTTAGATAATACTAAACTACTGTTGAAATCTAGAATTATGTAGATAAGTCCTAATATATATTAATATTGAATTTTGTTTGAATATGATAACCTGATCCTTTAAGTATCACCTGGCCCTAAACATATTAACGTTCATCGATTCAAAGAGACCGGGATTGGTTTTATCAATGAAATCCAAATACCACTTTGTTTCGAGCTAGGCATTGATTAAATTAAAGACAAGTTAAAGACCATTGAAGACGGAGTTTACGCAAGGGCTATTCTGTCGATCCCAGGTAGAAATTGCCTAAGATGGATTTACATAATAGTGCCTTCGGTTTGTCCAGTCTCAGGACAACTTGTATGGACGAATGTCTGACAGAGTATGCCTAACAGATCGCGAAAGTTGATCGCTTCAAAACTATGTTTGGAGGCAGAGGAATTCGTTTCTCTTAGCTTTATATCCGTGGTTTTGAGGACAACAATTTATGATTTGATGGATTTGATGTTGTGACATTCAAAGTGGATGAAGATGGGCTGTTCTGAAAGATAATTCAAACCTCAAGCCTCACATCCGGGAAATGACAAAAATCTGGCAGGCAGCATGGCTATGTGGGTCGCTCCCATTAGGGTGTATAATCACCTACCTATAGAAAATTCATTTCCTTCTTTAATTTATTTAGTGTTGTCCCTTTCAGGAAATGGTTACTGATCCTAACTGTTGGTGATATACATTCGATACACTCAAGCGAAATGAGTGATCGGTCATGTGTGGGCCGGGCTGTAAGACGTTCTTGTTGAACTCAGTGTATTCCCCTCTAGAGATACACATCGGCAGGTGGTTCCATACCTTGTCATAGTCGGAATCCAATCTCCAATAAGCCTCGCGGTTTGTTTGTATACTATATATGTGGAGCGTGAGATGCAAGCGTCCTGCTAGATTCTAATTTATTTATGGAAACCCTAGACATTATTATAATATCAGAATAGTATGGTTTCAAATTGTTTTCGGTTATCATAAGGTAAAAACCAATCCGTGTTTATGTGTGGATCGGTCTTACGATTATCTTTTCTTCCTAAAGGATTTTACTAAGTTAAGCAAGCTGTTTAAATCGTTTACTTCATACCAATCCCATGACTGACCCATAGTTTATTTTTCTATGTTTTCCCTAAACTCTTGGGTGGCCAAATTTGTATGGGTAGACAAGTAGTTCAGGATTTTTCAGATAATCTGGAAGGATCTTGGAGTTGGAGACTTTAGCGTTAGATATATAGAGAGTTTATTTCCGTTGTGTTTTATATATGATGTACTCTGATGTTGTATGTAAGTTCAGATACAATTTTGTATTTTTCGAAGCTTATATTATATTTTATTCCACTGTGATTGTGAGATTCTGCGTTGTTTAGTTCTAACTTCTATCTTATTATTCTATTCTAATTTTCTATCTTTTTATTTCTCATCCTCTGACTTTTTTCTATAAATGGTTGTATTTTCATGCAATTTGGGTTCGACTTGTATGGTATTTGGTCGACTCAAAAAGTTTGAATTTGTGGGCCGTTACAAAGTGGTTACAAAGCAAGTCATGACGACTTATTCACCTAACAAATCTATCAAACCAGGGTTTCTTAGTATGGCACCATCTCGACCTGTTATAGACAACATCACATCAACTATTGCGAGAAAAATTTAAGCTACTACTGTTGGCAAAGGAGTGGAGAGCGATCTCAAGAAGGATAACAGAATGAAAGCGTCCAACCTTTATACTAATATACCACCGCCACCAGGACACAAAGAACCACCTCCAAGGACTGACTGTACTGAACCAATGACGCTCTCTCCTTTCTCGGCTTCAAGACCTGGATATATCACGTAGAGTAAGAAGAGTGTAATGGGCGTAGGTAGCCTTTATGACAATGATTGAGAGCAAAGGTAGAGGTTGCAGTACTGAGTGGATTTCGCAGCATGTATGAAACTATATTACTTAAGCATGGCAACCCAAGTGGTATCTTATGTATTTTGTATCATGTATTAAATTATGAATTTCGGTTTTGCTTGATCTCATTACCCTGCATGGAAGGGACAACAGTAGTTGTTAAGTGAGTAGCTTAGCACATATACTCAATTTTTTTATTTTTAATAAGAGAGTGTTACGGATCACTTTAAAAACCGGTCGGCTTTGCCAAAAAATATATATACAAGTAGATAAGAGAATACAGACAAGTAGGGCAAGTATACAGTTTTTTTAAAACAAAAAAGACTAGCTTCTTACGAGAAAAAAGTTTGTTCAAATTTTGTCCCCCTCTTTCTCTTTTAATCTAATTTTAATCACATTGGCCTTTTATCAATAGACCAATCCTTTGTAAGAAGGATAGAAAAAAGAATTGTGATTCTATGAGATTACTATTTACGTTTTAATTCACCCATATTCTTTTAACAAAAAGAATAAACCATCATATATTCACATTGCTAGCTTAAAATTGTTAACATGCTAAATTAAAATATTCCCCTATTGTTTATCCTGTCATGATCAAGCGTGAAACGCATACTGTAAAGCTCATTTATGATAATCCTTTTAAAATTATTATTTTTAATTATTTTTGATGTGTTTTTAAGATTATAAATGTATAAATCAAAATATTTCACAACATTTGAAATACATATCAATATAAGGAGTTTGGTTTGGAGTATATTCCAAATTGAAATGAAATACATACAAGTAAATAAGAGAATATAGATAAGTTGGACCAAAAAAAAGGCAAATAATGGAGAGAGATAGCTTAGTGTGAAAACAGAAAACAGAATTGTATTTCTTGATTACATAATTACATATTTATAGATGGGAGAAAGCATTCTAGAATAGAATATTCTAGAGCATTTTTGAATCTATACCAAATATAGACCAAATTAATACAATCCTAATATAACTCATAATTAATACAATCCTAATATAACTCATAAATAATACAATCCTAATATAACTCATAAATAAAAGGAAACATATTTGATGATTATCTCTAACATAGCTCACGTTGTTTAACACCCCCTGTCAAGTTGGAGCCGGGAGAGAAATGTCGAGCACGCCCAACTTGCTAAGCAATCGTTTGAAATTATCAGCACCTAGTGGTTTTGTGAAAATATCTGCTAGTTGGTCGCAAGAACGAATATAGGAAGGAGTAATAATACCGGAGAGAATCTTTTCACGAACGAAATGACAATCTATTTCAATGTGCTTAGTTCGTTCATGAAAGACGAGATTTGATGCAATATGAATTGCAGATTGGCTATCGCAATGTATTGATATAGGAACAGATGGTGGAAAACCAAGTTCGGGTAAGATTGAATGTAACCATTGGACTTCAGCGGTAATAGCAGCAAGAGACCGATACTCAGCTTCAGCAGATGATCGAGAAACTGTCTGTTGTTTCTTTGATTTCCAGGAGATGGGACTAGAACCAAGCATTGTAAAGTAACCGGTAGTAGAACGGCCAGTGACGGGGCAACCTGCCCAGTCAGAATCAGCAAAACCGACCAGAGAAAAAGAACTCGTTGCCGATAGGGATAAACCTTTACCAATAGAACCTTTGAGATATCGAAGGACTTTATTTGCAGCATCAAGATGTGTGGAACGAGGGCTTTGCATAAATTGGCTAAGTTTGTTGACAGCATATTGAATGTTAGGACGAGTAACTGTAAGATATAAGAGACGACCGATGAGTCGTCGATACAGAAACGGATCAGGGAAGGGATTGTCGTCATCTGAAAGAAGTCTACAATGTTGTTCCATAGGAATTGGATTTGTACGAAAACCAAGCATACCTGAATCCTTTAATATGTCAAGTGTGAACTTACGTTGACAAAAAAATAATCCCTTTTTGGAACAAGAAACTTCAATACCAAGAAAATAACTTAGACGCCCAAGATCTTTAATGGAGAAAGATTTGGCGAGAAATTATTTTGTCATGGATATAAAAGATTCATTGTTTCCTGTAATGATAATATCATCTATGTAAACAAGAACAAATACTGAAATATGATCACGAATATACGTAAAGAGACTGTAATCGGAATTAGATTGACGAAAACCACGTTGAATCAAAGTGGAAGAAAACTTAGAGAACCATTGACGCGAAGCTTGTTTAAGTCCATAATAGATTTATGGAGCTTTCAAACTTGATTGTCACCATGACGAGGAAAACCAGGAGGAAGTTTCATATAAACTTCCTCATTTAGATCACCTTGGAGGAAAGCATTATTTACGTCTAATTGATGAAGAGACCAATTTTTAATTGTAGCGATAGAAAGAAGTAGACGAACGGTGACCAATTTTGCTACCGGAGCAAAAGTATCATGGTAATCAATTCCTTCAACTTGGGTGTAACCTTTGGCTACTAAACGTGCTTTATATCGTTCAATAGAACCATCAGAGCAATATTTAATTTTATATACCCATTTGCAACCAATTGGTGTTTTATTTGGTGGTAATGAGAAAACAAACCATGTTTTGTTTGCTTCGAGAGCACGAATTTCAACAGACATTGCATCACGCCAAGCAGAAGATTGAATTGCTTGAGAATAAGTTTGAGGTTCATCATAATTAATAATTTTGGACAAAAAAACATGATGAGAATGACTAAACTTTTCCGAAGAGAAATATTTGGATAAAGGAAAAGAAGTAGATGAAGGAGAGACGTTGCATGCATAATCATTGAGATGTAATGGCCTTCGTCGAATTCGCTGAGGACGATTTAAATCAGCAGTATTCGTGGGAATTATAATTGAAGAATTATTATTAGTTTGCTGAGACTGATTTGAATCAGCGATTTCTGTTGGAATCAGATTTGGAGAATGATTTTGAAGTGAATTTTCACCATTTTCAGTTGTATTAGATGAAGAAATATTAGTTGGTACTGATGAATCATTTTGAAATGGTGTGAAATTTGTAGGTAAATGATCATCTAGTGGAGTGATGGAAATGTCATTAGATCTATGATCTGAAATGTTTTTATATGGAAAAACTGATTCATGAAAAATAACGTCACGCGAGACTATTATGCGATGAGAATAAGGATCATAAAGTCGATATCCTTTTTGACCATAAGGGTAACCAACAAAAATGTGTGGCTTACCTCGTGCATCAAATTTATTTTTAATATGCATATTTTTCGCAAAACACAGACATCCAAACACACGTAAAGATGAATAAGACAGAACCTTTCCAAATAAAACTTCATGAGGAGATTTGAAATTAAGAGTACGTGTGGGTAATTTATTTATGAGAAATGCAGCGGTGAGAACACATTCGCCCCAAAATGAGAGGGGAAGATTAGCTTGAAATCGTAGTGAACGAGCAACATCAAGCAAGTGTCGATGTTTACATTCCACAATCCCGTTTTGTTGAGGAGTGGCTACACAACTTCGTTGATGGATTATACCATGAGAATGAAACCAATTTTGAAACTCTAATAAAAGAAACTCGGTTCCATTGTCAGATCGAAGAGCTTGAAGTTGTGGAATAAAAATACCACCATCTCCAGATTGTATAGTGGAGATTGACAGTCCAAATTGTCTAATAACTTGATTAAAAAAATGTTTTATCATATAAAAGGTTTGGGACTTGAATTTCATTAAATAGACCCAAGTGCATCTTGAATAATCATCAACAATGGTAAGAAAAAAACGTGAACCATTTTTAGATGGAACATTAAATAGTCCCCAAACATCAACATGTAATAATTCAAAACATACAGAAGAACAAGATACACTTTGCGGAAATGAACCACGACATTTCTTAGCTTGTGGGCAAACATCACAAATAAATTTATTATTCGCGGATATATCCGGAAAATTATTAACAAGAAATTTAAAACGAGAACTACTAGGATGACCAAGGCGAGAGTGCCAAAGATCAAAATTATTTGAATGCTGAAATGAAAAAACTGAATTCAAATGGGAAACATCCTCCAAGTAGTAAAGGCCACAATGAACTCTACCCCGACCAATCGTCCTGTTCGTCAACAGGTCCTGAAAATGACATTCAAATTTAGAAAAAATTACTTCACAATTAAGTTGTTTTTCTAATTGTGAGACAGATAATAAATTGAATTTGAATGATGGGATAAAAAATACATCTTTGAGAATAAGGGATTTTGAATGTTTAACAATCCCAATGTGAGTCACTAATGCAAAAGTGCCATCAGGTAGTTGAACAGACTTATGTTTTTGCAATGGAACATATGAAGAAAAAATTGATAGTGATGTGCATATATGATTTGATGCACCTGAATCTATAATCCAACAAGAAGACATACAAGACATAATTGTACCTGCTAAGTTAGCCGAGAGTTCGCCAACTTCGTCTTTGGCCAAGAGAGCAAGCAACTTGTTGTACTGTTGAGTTGTCAGATGATTATTTGGCACAGCATGAGTGGTTGATCCATGTTCAGCTGCGCGCTTTTCTTGCTTGCTTGGGAAGCCATGCAGTTGATAGCATTTATCTCGATTATGTCCATATCGGTTGCAGTGATCACAGAATGGACGTTGCCTCTTTGATACACGATATGGCGTCTTTGAAGCTTGGAAGGCAACAAACTCAACGGCTGGGGTTGATCGAACATTCAACTCTTGTTGCTTCTCTTCTTGACGGAGAAGATTGTAAATCCGCTCAATGGACGGAAATGACTCCATAAGGAGAATATGATTACACACAGAAGAGAAACTATCATGTAGTCCTTGAAGGAATTCCATGGCTCGATCCTGATTTTGCTGTTCAATAATACACTTTCCATTTCCGCAAGTACACAGATCAATTGAAATAATGCTACTCAACTCATCCCACAAAGATTTAAGTTGGGTGAAGTACATTGAAACACTCATACCTTCTTGTTTGAGTGAGGAGTTAGAGAGTTTTAACTGATATATCTTCGGCGCATTAGACTGAGAAAAGCACTCTTTGAGATCCATCCATGTCTGGGCAGCACTGTCGGCATAGAGAATACTTGGCCTGATTTCCGGAGATACGGAATTGAGTATCCAGCTGCCAACAAGATCGTTGCAGCGGTGCCAATTGACAATGTCCGTTTCCACCGTTGGGATCGGTAAGGAACCGTCGACGAAACCAAATTTGCTCTTGGCTCGTAACGCCATTGTAATGGCACGACTCCAAGAGCCATAATTATCACCAGTTAAGAGAGGTGTGACAAGAATAGTAGAGGGACTATCAGAGTGATGGATAGCATAATAATCAGCTCTGATAGAAACAGTAGGAGGATTGTTATCATTAGCCATGATAAGAGATTGAGAAAGACAAAGAGTATAATTTTATTTAATGGTGCTCTGATACCATGTGAAAACAGAAAATAGAATTGTATTTCTTGATTACATATTTACATAATTACATATTTATAGATGGGAGAGAGCATTCTAGAATAGAATATTCTAGAGCATATTTGAATCTATACCAAATATAGACCAAATTAATACAATCCTAATATAACTCATAATTAATACAATCCAAATATAACTCATAAATAATACAATCCTAATATAACTCATAAATAAAAGGAAACATATTTGATGATTATCTCTAACATAGCTCACGTTGTTTAACACTTAGACAAGAAGAAAGTTTCATACGTAAGTATAAATGGCGTATGCTTTGCATGTAAGTTGTTTTCATACATTGTATATTAACTAGTGTGAACCCGTGCTAAGCACACGGGCATCAACAAAAGTTTGTTTAGAGATACGTGCTTAAATTTCATTCATATGAAAATGGAAACGTATATTTGTAAATTGATTTTACCTTAATGTACGGATACCGTAATGATTTTATTATAAAATAATGGATTTATACAGAAAAAACACATCATATGCCAACTATTTCTTGCTTGGCAACACTACATTACCAAATATGCTTATCAATTTAATGCACAATTCATCAAAGTAAATTTACTCATTGGATGCTTGAGTGAAATCCATTCAATAGTTTTTGATGATTACTATAATTATATATATACATAGAAGACCTTATTGATCCAATACAAACATCGAGAATTTGAAATATTTCCACCAATCACTAACTAAACACATTTCTGTTGATGTAAATATGGAAACATGAAAAATAAGCAATAGATAAATCAAGCAAGCATAATTCAAACCAAATAAGCTGAAAATACATCAAATGATAACCAAATACTAAAGAGACCAATTTTGGTCACTTCATTCATCTCTGCAAATGATAGTAAGCTCAAGAAACTTTGATATACTTATTTATTATACATAAGTTATAGCTTATCTTTTTTCATGTATTAAGCTACAGTTATAACTTATCTTTTATCTTTTACTGTCACACATGTCTATTTATGTATAAATAAAATATGTATGGAATTTCACAGTTGCATGAAGACTACAATTTTATATTATTGATAGACCATAAATAATCTCAGGAAACATTTCTTGTAGGCTCCACTAAGATTAAGGCAACAAAATCATTCAAGTTTTTCATCCCCACTTGGTTCAGCTTCTCTCCCATCAGGCCTATGGCTTACTACATCAAGCTGCTCTCGCACTGTTGTAGCTAGTCAGTAATTCATTCTCAACAGTCATGATTCGTTATTGCTATAACACATCTGGCTTTGCTATTCATCATTCTAGTTGACTCTCCCTCGTTGAATGTCAATTCTTCCAGCTTGACCATTGATCTTGTCTCTCATCAGCTAGGTACTCAACATCTAAAAAATATCGCTCCAGGCTACCCATTATGAATATCATTTGCCATCTGTGGATCATTGTTTGCTACCCAGCTCAAGTCAGAAAACTTTTTTTGAGCTATTCGTTATCTTCTTAGAGCTGTTAATCATTTGCTTTTATCTAGGTGTACTGATTGTGTGAGAAACTTATTTAGAAGAAAAAATATAACACAACCAATGTAGCATTTATATCATAATTATTGATTATTCTAATTGTATATTTTTCCACCTGGATAAAGACAGTGAAGCTGTAATTATGGTTGTTTCTACTTATATACATGAGAACTCCAATGGATAGACGTGATGTTTTAGTAAATAGAATTTTACAATATGGTGTTGACCCTTAATTACGAATAACTTGAAACATTTCGAAATTTGGACTTACTTAGAAAAAAGCCTTTTTATATAGGGGAAATATTTTTTAAGGACAAAAGCCCACTAAAATTTATCCATAAGGACAGCCGTCTAATATTTTATCCTAAAGGACAATACACTGGAAAAAAATTTCGGCGGCTTCTTTCTTCTTCTCTCCTCTCTCACGTCATTCCCGTTTTCATCTGAAATCACGAAATCATGAAATTGCAAAAACACAAAACGCGAAATCACGAATTTCAGAAAATACTAAAATCGAAATTCGAAATATAAGGAAAACACCACGAAATCAAAATCGAGAAGAAAACCATTCGAAACCCTAAAAATTAAAAAAAAAATGTCGATCAACAAAATTCAAATGGAAATCATAATTGAATGGAATAAACATATTTTAAAAACGATGAAAAGCACAATTGAAGAAATCGAAATTGTTGTAACAATTTTTTTAGGTTGGAAATGTTTTTTTTTTATTTTACCAGTTCAGCAGTTCGTAGGTATCATTTTTGTATTTTTGTAGTTATCATTTTTCGTGTTTTTAACTGTGTTATATGTTTTTTTCATGAGATTTTGTTGCTGTGTTAATTTTGAAGTTATATTGTTGTATCAGCTTTGAAACGAAGCCGAACTTATTTCAATTTAATCAATCAAACTGTGATATAATTTTTTTATTATTATTTTATCGTCAAAGCATTGCATCAATATTTAGTTATCATTTTTCTAATTTATTAGGTATCATTTTTCCTGTTTTAACTGTCTTATGTGTTGTTTTGATGTGATTTTATTGCTGTGTTTATTTTGAAACTGTTTTTTTGCATCAACTTCGTCAATCAGTCGAACGTATTTCGTTTTATTCAATCAAACTGTGATGTAAACAATTTTTGCATTAATTTTTCTTTAAAACATTGATGCAGTTTGTAGGTATCATTTTCCTAATTTTTTAGGTATCATTTTATATGTTTTAACTGTGTTAAGTGTTTTTTCATGTGATTTTTTGTTGTGTTACAGTAAAAATGATACCTTAAAAATATAAAAATGATACCTTAAAACTGCAGTACTATTTAACATAACATAGAAATTACACTAAAAATGATACCTTAAAAATTATAAAAATGATACCTAAAAACTGCTGTGATGTTTAACATAACAAATAAATTAAAGTAAAAATGATACCTACAAAAATAGAAAAATGATACCTAAAAACTGCTGCTACGTTTTAAAGCTAAATACATGAAAAATGATACCTAAAAAATATCAAAATGATACCTACGAACTGAAATATTATTAACGAACAAAAAAAAAACATTTCCAATTACGAAAAAAATGTTTCAACCGATTCGTGTTCTCCAAATGTGATTTACGTCGTCTGTAAAACATTATTATTCCATTCAATTAGGATCTACAAATCGATTTTTGCTGTTTGTCCTTTTTCTTTTGTCGACTTTTTCCTGTTTCAAGCGATTTAGGGTTTCGAATTTTCGGGTTCGAACGTTAATTTCGATTATGATGTTCTTCTGTTTTTCGGGATTTATGATTTACGATTTGAGATAAGAGCGACAGAGGAAGAAGATGGAGCGGACGAGAATCGATAGCGAAGGGAGAAAATAGAGCGCACGTGAGGAAGAAGAGAAATAGTGTATTGTCCTTCTGAGTAAAATTTTAGTGGGCTGTCCTTATGGATAAAAAGGCCTTGGCTTTTGTCCTTGTAAATATTTTCCTGTTTTATATATGTGCACATGAAATACTTTAATGTAAATTAACAAAATTATGTTTGAATATGAATGTCTTGCAGAAAAGTATACATTTTTGTATTTTAAGGAAGATCATATCACCAAATAAAAGCCTTGATTAATGAGCCTAAAAGTAAAAACATGGTTGTTGGAACATAGAAACAGTTTTCACTGACATGTAAAATACAAATGTTTCACGGTTTAAATTTTGGTCGCGATTAAGAAATGTATAATTAGTGTTTTAAATATAAGAAATAGAGTATGTATTTGTGTGTACGCGCGTGCGCGCACTCGAGCACGTGCAGAATGGCTAAGTTAGTTAAAAGAAACATTTTTTTTAGGATTTCAAGACCGAGGAAAGAAAATATATATGTTTATTAATGAAAAGAGGTCAAGTTGTAAAGTAAAAAATATATTTATTGAGAATTGTATAAATGAATTGATCTCGAGTATGGGAAGATGAGAAAAGTATGCAAACATTGTTATGCTTTTGGATAATGACCACTATGATGAGCCTCCATTCAATATTTAATGTATAACATAACATGCGCAATGATAAAAGAGAGACAACAGTTGGAAGAATTAACTATTTAAAAATTGTTTTTATGTACGCATAAGATTCGAACCCAAGACCTCTTTGTACAACTAAAAGAAAACACGAAAAAACTTAGGACAGTGTCATGGGCAAGCAACAAGTTAGACATCTTATGTCATAAAGGATTGCTCTATCAATTATTTATGGCTTTTTCAAGGAGTGATAAGTTTCTAATGATATACAAAACTGAAGCCATCAACAATGACAGTATAAGTAACATAATAGTTTATAACAAGCATGGAAGATTAAAAGGAACGGTTAAAATAGGGAGAAATGTATAATAAAATGAGTAAGTAACATGATATTGCAATAAATGATTGTTCAAACGAATCATGTTAGATATTCATCCTGAATTGGATAGCCAAACATCCGGGAAAATGCAGAATACTTACCGTGCTCGTAAAGTGGAGGAACAAATTTACTCCATCAAGCTATATAATCATGTAAATAAGTTGTAAAATCTAGTTTACATAATACCAAAGTATAAGAGAATATGACTTAAAATAACTTATATATTTTAGATACTTACCTTCACATTGATCTTAAAGAAAGAGTCGGTGGTGTATTGATAATTAGTTAAAACTGGAATAGTATATTATGTGATGATGACATACCAACAAAAACATTTTCACCTTAGCAATCCGAAAGAAACATAGCTCCTATTAAATACATGTGAAAATGAGGTTCATGATTAGTAACATGAAAATAAAATATTAAGCCTATAAACATAAGATTTTCAGATGCATGGAATAGATAAAGTTTTAGGGATCACGAACATGAGTTTTATCTTTCGAGTGCAGGTTTTACTCTAGCAAGATGGGAATCCTAATATGCTCTTGATGAAAGTAGTATTGAATCATAATAAGCTCATGCTTTGCAACAAATATTCCTATATGATTTTTTTTTAATAATCTCTTTCCATGCCATCTAACAAAATGATGGCATAACCTAAATTTGTAGAAGAACAAACATAAAAAGGAGACAATATTGTTGTCAAAAATATTAAAATCTTATGATTTATATTTGATTCTGATTGGATCATTCCTTGTACGATTTGATTTATTTCTGATTCAAACTTCATTAGAACAAAATTTTTAAAAGACATTTAACTTGTGCTAACATATTAATATACTTGTTTGGATTCAAACTTTCAGTTGTGATGTTTTCTGAAAAACATAAAAATGCACTAAAAGAGAAAGTTAAGTTCTAAGTTGAGCTGTAATAATTTTAACATCAAAATATATTTCAATGTGTGTACATTCCATAAAATATTTCAGATCCAGGATTTTCCATTTGAATACGTTGTTCGAATTTAAACTTATGATTAAAGATTTAAATCTCATTTTGAAAACCTTTGGAAACAATGTTTTTTAATTATATATTATAGGCCTTCTATTTTAGTGGCTATGGTTAGAAAAATCCCAATTACACTTGTTCAGCCTAAAAAAATTCAGCTGACTTATTATATGTCAATGTTTTCATGATAATATCAACAAACACCAAAGTTTAAAGAAGTATCGTATGCTAACTTCAAAGGGAAAGTATGGAAATGATATTATAAAACTGTAGCATGGCGATCATTCCTCATATCCGTACATGGTTGTGTTTCATTCCAATTTTGCGACTGAAAAATTTGATTTGTAAGAAAATTTTGTACGTACTAAACTTATAAATGTGATCTTCATAAGAATAAAAATAAGTCTGAAAGCTTTTCTTAGCATATCCAAAAAAATGTAGCATATAGGAAAATAGACTACTCATTATAATTTGGGAATCCTAACAAAAATAAGAAAGTTGGTACATTATGTAGGGTGGTAAATATTGCAATTCCAGAGTTATGTGACTTCCTTTAAAAAGGTATAAATGTGTACCCAAAAAGGAAGTAATTGCATACTTTGGTGAAAAGAATTAAAACACGCAATCGCTGATAAATCACAATTATACTTACACCCTATTTTGCATGCTGCCTTGCACATGCTAAAGAAATGGAAAATTTTCCATTGTCAATACCTCGTTAACTTTCAATATAGCACATACAAAAAATTACAAAGTAGCATATACTTTTAATTAATAATATTAATGCATCTTGTTCATCTACGTAAATGTATATGGGTAATAGCGACATGTTTCGGCAGAAGCATACATGTTTTTACATGTTTGTTCTGCAGAACGTCTTCCAAATTATTGTGAGCTAAAGGTATTTGCACTTCTCTTTACTATGTTTGTTCAAAGATGGTTGTACAAAAGTATGTCTGACAACAACATTTCCCTCTTACCAACTCTTATAAACATCAAATCCTATGAAAAAATACATTTATTTATAGTTCTTCTATTTATAAGTATATTATTGTAAAATATCTATATAATTAATCGTGGGATATTGGAGTACATTATATATACAGTAGAATAGGATAGTGTTTATTTACTACATAATTAACAGTGGTAAAATAGCATAAAACAATGAACATATGAAGCATATAAAATATGTAGCATAGTGGGAATGCATTTATTGATAATGCGTTTGAATACCATATAGCTAAGGGTGCATTTTTGACGAACGGTAATGGCGCATTTGAGCGTGGTATTTGAGCGTGACACTGTTGTGAATAGGGAATGTGTTTTTTGCTACGAACGGGGTATTTGAGCGAGATATTTGAGCGGGGTATTTATTTGTTAATTTATTTGTTTTGAATTAATTTATGCGTTTAATTTTAATTTATGTTTCTTATGTGAATGAAACATTGTAATATTAATCCCACATTGCCAAAATATTAAAAGTAACTTGATATATATATATATATATATATATATATATATATATATGAGTATGCAAACAATAGGCACAATTAAAATGAAATCAAATGGGCTTGAATAAACATAATACTTGATATGTACACATATATATTAAAAATGTCAAAGATGGGCCCTTGGGCACGCCGGTGCGTGCATATACAGTTTTTTACCGCAGCATTGAACAGTTCAAAATTCCACAACCGCCCAAACGAACATGTATGTTCTAAAATTCAGGCACGCGTCAGACGCGATGCCAACGGTTGGTGACTAGAACAGAGCTTAATAATGATAAAGAGCTTTGATAGTAAGGATATCCGTTAGCTTTAAATAAATTAAAAAAAAATTAATAGCATCAAACGTATGATAAATAGTCTTATATAGGTAGACGGTATGCTGAAACTCAAACTAACAGCAATACACATTACAATGTTATTTAATGAATACATGTAATAATTTTTCTTTTACAACTCAAATAATGTTGGGCAGTAAACAATAAAGACACATTTGAAAAAAAAGGACTTACGTAGTTTGTAAAAAACAGAAAAACCGCAAATATTGCAGTTAAAGGGGAAGAAAGCATGTTATAAGTTAGGATACCTGCAAATATTGAATGTTAGTCTTTGATTGCATTTTTTGTAGCCGGAGATTTGCTTTCCTTGATTTGTACTAAGCAGAAGTGTAACAACCCGTATTTTTAACAGATAATAAATAATTTATTTAATTATTTAAATAGTGATTCAAAGAATTAAATGGTTTTTAATTAAATAATATTTGCTATTTAATTAAAATAAATAATAAATAATATATTTATTTCTGAAATAGTCGGAAATAGTGGAATTCGCAATATTGTGTGAATTGGATTATTTATAATATATAATTCAGTTTAGAATTGAATTATATTAATGAATATATTATATAAATGATAGTTGAACGTATAATTATATTATAATTATAATCGAGCTCGAAATGGCGCGACAGTTCGTAATTTGGCGATTCGAACTTTAAACGAATGTACAGAATCCGTTTTAAGCCGGATTTCTGTGAAACAAGAAACATTCGAAGCTGGTGAAGTATATTTTTCTAATGGAAGAGAAAAATCGAGATTTCATCGTGTAGATTTTGAGTTATACCCAAATCAAATTTTCGAGAAGTCGCTATGGAATTCCTTTATAATTTATAACAATTTATTTATATAATAAACGGATTTTTAATATAAATTGAATATTGATTTAATCTGGGATTTGTAAATGTTGAGTTAAAAATCCCAATATATTTATTTTGGAGCCGAATTATATTCTATGTAAATATATGCAATAATATGAATTTATTTATATTTAATTTAATTGTTTTTAAATTTATAAATATTTAAATGGGTTTATTTAGAGCTTTAAAAATAGCCAGTTTTGCAAACGACCTTCGTTTTCGACGAAACTAATTTTTTTTTTGGATCTGGAATATTAAATTATTGCTAGATTTCAATCTTCGTGATTTTTGGAGTCAGTATGTGGCCGTATGGGATTTTAATCTTAGAAATAGTCAAAATTTTGATTTTAAAAATACGCTATGTGAGCAAACGGACTTGGAATTCGACGAAACAAGTTTCGTTGGGTCCGTAATGTCAAACTGTAGTTGCATGCCCATTTTCATGATTTTTAGATACCGTGTGTGATCATGTGGATTTTTAGAAGATAAATACATATAGCGTTTGCTTAAATATAAATATAATAATCAATATAAAAATATTAAAATTTGCCTATATATATTCTTTAACTTTTCAAAACCTAACAAATTTTCTCCACTAGTCAATTACATTCCACCGCCATTTTTTTTCTGGTTCTTCAGCGAAAACGTGGAGAGTAAATTCAAAATAAAATCCAAACTAAGTCTATAAATCCCAAAATGTATGTATATGAGATCGTTGCAAGTTTGTAACGACCCGTATTTTCAACGATATATAATTTATTTATTTAATTATTTAAATAGTGATTTAGAGATTTATATGGTTGTTTAATTAAATAATAGTGAATATTTAATTAATATAATATATTTAATTCTGAAATAATCAGAATTAGATGAAATGGCAATATTGTGTGAACTGGACAATTTAAAATATATATAATTCAGTTTGGAATTGAATTCGAATAATGAATATGTTATTTAAATGAAGTTTGAAGGTATAATTAATATATAGTTATAATCGAGCTCGAAATGGCGCGGCAGTTCGCTATTTGGTGATTTGAACTTCAACTGAATATACAGAATCCGTTTTAAGCCGGATTTCTGTGAAACAAGACACGTTCGGAGCTGGTGAAGTATATTTTTCTAGTGGAAGAGAAAAATCGGGATTTCATTGTGTAGATTTTGATTTATGTCCAAATCAAATTTTAGAAAAGTCGCTATGGAATTCCTTTGAAATTTATAAATATATATTTATATTATAAAAGGATTTTTTATATAAATCGAATATCGATATAACTAGGAATTTTGAAATATCGAGTTATGAATCCATTTGGAGTTGTATGATATTCTAGTGTGGATATATACGATAATATTTATTTTTAAATATTTAATTTAATTATTTTTAAATATATTTATATATTTAAATGGGTTATTTAGAGTTTTAAAAATAGCCAGTTTTGCATACAACCTCCGTTTTTGACGAAACTAATTTTGTTGGATCCACAATATTAAATTATTGTTAGATTTCAATTTTCGTGATTTTTGGGGTCAATGTGTGGCCGTACGAATTTTTAATGTAAAAAACAATCAGTATTTTGACGGTTAAAAATACGCTGTGTGAGCAAACGGAGTCGGAATTTGACAAAACCAGTTTCGTTGGGTCTGTAATGTCGAACTTTAGTTGTATATCCATTTTCGTGGTTTTTGGGTATCATATGTGATCATATGAATTTTTAGAAGACGAATATGAACAGCGATAGCTTAAAATCTAATATAATAATTGAGTATTAAAATATTATATTTATCCTATATATACACTTACCCTCTTCTAAACCTAATTCAATTTTCCGTCGTCAGTTTCTTTTTTTCCAAACGAGAAAATCATGAGTTTAGAAAATTCAAAACAAATGGGATAAAATTCCATAAATCTTAATTCCTATATATTCGGGTTCCTGCAGTTATGGTCTTCGTTTTGTTATGTTTTTGGTGAGGTTCGAACATGTATTGTTCGCTGTGAATTGCAAGCGCTCGTGTTCTCTTCTAGGGTTTATATTCTAGGACGATGGAAGCATCGAATAGAAGAACTGATGTTAGGTTCGAGTTCGTTGGGTTGTTTGGAGCTTGTGACCAAAAGTTTGATGATTCCGATGACAAAAAAAGTGGCATGATGTTTCCTGATTAGTTGTTCGATGAGTTCTGAGAGATAGCGTCGAGTTCAGTGATTTTAGTATGGGGAGGAGGAGTTTGAGATGAGGTGAATTATGATAATTTTTACTTGAATTTTAGCAGCTTGCGGAAGGAGCATTGGAAGGTTGTAATTTGGCTATGGCTATTAGAAGCTCGATGGAAAAATCACTGAAGAAGATTGAAGACGGTTTTGGGATGGCGGTCTGGGTTTACAAGTGTTGGTATTGGGCTAAGTTTGAAAATGGGGAGGCCCATAATAAAATGTAAATTAAGGTGAATAAGAGGATAATGTTGGAAGAAGGATTCGAAATGGACATTTGTTGTTATCTGGAGCACGACATTTGTGAATTTGAGAAGAAGGGTGTAAGCGAGTATGGGTTTGTATGGAAGGAGATGGGCTGATGGTTATGGGTGAGGCCCGATACTAATGTTTATTAAGTTTATATTAATTCAAATAATCACATAGCTTGTAAATTAAATATCTCGACCATATTGTATCAGAATTTCGAACGGTCAGATCCGTTGGGATCGTACGTACGAAGACTACGAAATGGAATAGACTGAGAGTGAATCGGAGCTCGTTACAATTTATTGCTAAATAAATTGTCCGTTCTGAATCAAAGATAGTTTATCGTTATTTAACGATAACTATCCAATGTGAGTAAAACTCACCAACTCTATCAGTTCATATTCTTATAACGTATATTTAGAACTGATAAATGATGATTGATTGCTGTGTATTGACTGTTTGGTTGAACTGCTAAGAAATTGGTTGAAATTATAGATCTGGTTATATATATATATATAAATGTATATATGTAAATTGATTCTGTTTAGCAGAATATTTCATAGTGAAATGAAATTGATGTTAATTGTATTGTGTAACATCTGTGACGCAGGGAAACAGGTTGGAGGGATCCAACCGGATCCCTCAATATTGATAATACTGTTGTTTTCATATATTGTGTTATATGATGTGATATATCATCTGTGTTGATTGCGCGTGTTGAATGATATCGATCTTTGTTATTTGGGTATTTTAAATACCGTAAGAAATACTGGAATGTAGAAAAAGGAATTTTCAATATGTAGATTGAAAATAAAATATATTTATATAAAATCAAATGATTTTATATAAAAGGATTTCAAATAGAATTGAAATGGAAATATTTGTGAAAAGATTTCAAATAGAATTGAAATGAAAATATTTGTAAAACAATATAGGAAGGAAATATGGGTAAAACAAATAGAAAGGAAAATATTTGTAAAACAAATAGAAAGGGAAATATTTGTGAAACAAATAGAAAAAAAAGAAATATTTATTTGTTAAATAAATAGAATTGAAAAAGGAAATATTTATTTTTCAAATAAATATAATAGAAAAGGAAAATATTTGTAAAACAATATAGAAAGGGAATATTTGTAAACCAAATAGAAAAGGGAATATTTGTAAACTAAATAGAAAAGGGAATATTTTTAAAACAAATAGAAAAGGAAGTATTTGTAATCAAATAGAGTTAGTCGAATATAGTTTAATCGAATAGTTTATTCGAAGAAAAGATTTATCGAATATTAGTTATTCGAAAGGAGTTATCGAATATTAGTTATTCGAAAGGAGTTAAGTGATACGAGTTAATGAATTAAAGTTAATCGAGTTAAAGTTAATGGAGTTAGGGTTAACTGATTTGAGTAAATAGAGTTAAAGTTAATGGAGTAAGAGTTAATCAAATAAGTGTTAATCGAATAGAGTTATTCGAATCAGAGTTAATTAAAGTTATTCGAATTAGGGTTAATCGATTAGAGCTAGAGTTAATCGATTAGAGTTAGAGTTAATGAATTAGGGTTATCAAATATTGTTAATTGAAATTAATTATTCGAATAGAGTTAAAGGAGTAAATCGAATATTAGTTATTTGAAAGGAGTAATCGAATATTATTTATTCGAAAGGAGTTATCGAATATTAGTTATTCGAAAAGAGTTGGTCGAATATTAGTTATTCAAATAAAGTTAATTGAATTAGAGTCAGTCGGATTAGTGTTATTCGAATATAGTATATTCGAAGAAAGAGTTATCGAATAAGGTTATTCAAATAGAGTTAATCGAATATTAGTTATTCGAAAGGAGTTATCGAATATTAGTTATTCGAAAGGAGTTATCGAATATTAGTTATTTGAAAGTAGTTGTCGAATATTAGTTATTCGAAAGGAGTTATCGAATATTAGTTATTCAAAAGGAGTTATCGAATATTAGTTATTCGAAAGGAATTATCGAATATTAGTTATTCGAAAGGAGTTATCGAATATTAGTTATTCGAAAGGAGTTATCGAATATTAGTTATTCGAAAGGAGTTATCGAATTTAGTTATTCGAAAAGAGTTAATCGAATATAGTTTATTCGAGAGGAGTTAATCGAATTTAGTTATTCGAATAGAGTTAATCGAATATAGTTTATTCGAGAGGAGTTAATCGAATTTAGTTATTCGAATAGAGTTAATTGAATATAGTTTATTCGAGAGGAGTTATTCAAATTTAATTATTCAAAAAGAGTTAATCGAATATAGTTTATTCGAGAGGAGTTAATCGAATAGAGTCTATTCGAAAAGGAGTTAATCGAATAGAGATTTTTCGAAAGAGAGTTATACTTTGAAATTTGATTATATCGAATGTAGGAAAGTACTATTCACTTCTTGATTTTTAAATCAAGATTTATATATAAATAAATTAGTTGATTGTTTATTTATTTGAATTAAGAATAAAAGTTATATTTTTAAGTTAGATATTTTAGAAGCAGAATTTATACCGTTATCATTATAAATAAATGTTTTTCATACAAAATAGTTTCGTAAACTGGAACCCGAGAATTTGATAAGCAGTGATTGTCAAAAGTTAAGTGATGAGCTTTATCTATTACAAGGTTGAAAGCGTCGTTCAGTTAAGGTCTGAGAGGTAATTATACCCCTACTTGATTGACTTCATAATTAACTAAGGAATAGTTGAAGTTCAATGGCAAAGATTGATTAAAGGCACAGTTAAGTGATAACCGTTTAATGGATTGAGCAGTAGTAACGATGTCTATACAACGTTCAATTGAAATCCAGATAAATGAGTTTGGAAACGTTTTCCAAATAAAATCAGAGATGTTTTTTCTACGCATAGAAATAAATTTTTGTTGATAAGAAATACTGAAATAATAAGCGATGCGTGAATAAGGAATGGAAACGTTTTTCCAATGTTAGTACGATATATTTTCTAAATTCAGAAAATAAGAGATTACGAATATATAGAAATAGGAAATAAATAAAGTAATGAACTAAAGAGATAAACGTTAAATGATGATTTCGATATAATTTCCATCTAGAAATAATATCGTTGTTTGCACACATGTTTTTCTTTGATAGTTAACTCATCGACTATCGAAGTTTTTGACCATTTTTCCATCGTCAATACGGAGAGACCGGGATCTGATTCTGTAACACCCCGGATTTTTCCGTTAACAGCAAATTAACAAATTAAAGTATAATTAAATTGTAACAGAAAAATTAAGGGAAACGGACATCACCATTGCGTTCGTCTCGGAATTCTGCTTGAGATAGAGTCCGAGTTTGCGCAAAACGGATAACGTATGAAGAAGATATCTTTAATTTAAATATTACAGCAAAACATGAAAAAAGAGAAGTAAGGAGAGGACAATAATTATTATTATTCTAAGACTTATTAACAAAAGCCTCTGTAGCTCAGTTGGTTAAGGCATTGGATTTGTAGCATGGAGGTCGGGGGTTCGAACCCCGGCGACATAATTTTTATCTCTGTTTTAGAGAGGGCCAACTGAGCATGCAAATACATGTACGTATACAAATTCAAATTTTGAAAGGATAAGAACGTACATATAAGGAAATAAAGAAAATATATGTATATATATGAGAATATATATATATATGCAAAAATATATGTATACAATAGATAAAATTCAAATAGACTAAAACAGCTCAATTTAAAGTTTAATTTTTGAAAATCGAACCCAGTCCCTCCTGGCTGGCCTGGTCTGTGTTTGGTCGAATTTCTGTGGGTTGCTTTGTCATTAGGGCTAGGTGGCAAGTTTTAATTGGTCTCTCTATCTAATGAATGGCTACGATCTAACCTAGCAACATCAATGGTTCTAATCAATTCCTAACCTCTATATAAACAACCCTAGACTAAACCCTAATCTATTCATTCAAATTAAGAGCATAGCCGCCATGTTGCTGAGGAACGACTAAGAGTAGCCGCCATCTAGAGAGAGAGGATTAGGGAGAAAGTTCTAAAGCCTAAAGCAATTCAAGCAACCTAAAGCTAATCAATTCAACAAAGGAATCATATCTCTTAATTAGAGAATTTGCCGCAACCATTGTAAGTAGAGTATTACTTTGGTATGAACAAATGATTGTGTAGATATGTATGCTTGAATTGTGGCAATGAAATTCGTATTTGTGCGATTTATATACTTTTGGATATTCTGAATTATGTCATTCAATTATAAAGAACTACATGCGGTAGTTCTATGCAAATATACGTTTGGAATATTGCGCAAATTATGTAGTCTATGTTGAAGCTACATGTATGTAGTTGATTGAAATTCATGCAAGTTTGGGGCTTTGTTATTATGCCATCATGATGTCTATTTTGTGCATAAATCATTTTGCAAGTAATTGAGACAAGTTTGGTTGTTATAGTTCATATGAAACTATGTTGGAATTTTGACACCATAATCCATGTATTAAGTCATGCTTTTGCAAAACTTATGAATATGGCTAGGCTATGAATGATATTGGGCATAATTGAAATTCATGATTAAGTCTATCTTATTTAAAAGAATTATATGATGACATATGTGAGACATGGCTAAGTTAGACACAAAAATCCCTTTTTTGCAAGTTAAAAGCAAACACCATGATTAGGAATATTTATGCATAAGTATACCATCGTTATGTGATTAAATTTAATTAAGTTGAACTATGCTTTTGTGTTAGTAACAAAGTATCCTCTTTGTAAACATGTAGAAACCTTATGAACATGACTTGTTTATATTTATGCCATGAACAAATTTAACTATACCTATGCCATGTTTATGCTAGAAGTATTTATGCCATGCTTATGTTTGACATTATGCCATGTTTATGCTAGAAGTATTTATGCCATGCTTATGTTTGACATTATGCCATGTTTATGCTAGAAGTATTTATGCCATGCTTATGTTTGACATTATGCCATGTTTATGCTAGAAGTATTTATGCCATGCTTATGTTTGACATTATGCCATGTTTATGCTAGAAGTATTTATGCCATGCTTATGTTTGACATTATGCCATGTTTATGCTAGAAGTATTTATGCCATGCTTATGTTTGACATTATGCCATGTTTATGCTAGAAGTATTTATGCCATGCTTATGTTTGACATTATGCCATGTTTATGCTAGAAGTATTTATGCCATGTTTGACATTATGCCATGTTTATGCTAAAAGTATTTATGCCATGCTTATGTTTGACATTATGCCTAAGTAAAAATATAGGTTCATGGGTCAATAATGATATCTCAGTTACAAGTTCACATGCTTTGATTCATGTCACCTATGTTACCACTATGCAAGTACACCAGTTTCTATTATGTATTTCCAACGTCATATGCAAGTTCATGCGCTCACCTTCCCCTCTTTGTGTATGTAATCACGCTTTAAGCCTCCCCTTTTCGCATGGCTAAATTGGGCTTTAAAAGGCTAAGCCCAATATATATAAACGGACGTGTAAAACGGGGGAAAATAACGTTGGGTTAAAAATTAATTAATGAATGAAAATGTGAAATAGAAGGGCCCAAAGTCAAGTATGGGTTGGGCCCATGGTTGGTGTAACCTTTACACCATTAACATAATAATGGGCCGCAAATATTTACATATAAGAAATAAAGAAGAATGACAAAATATGTAAATGTGGAAAAGACGATGTGTTTAACCCGAGGTTGGATTGAGTTGTGATGTAAACCTGCCCGGAACCGCCCGGCTGTCCAGTAGTCACAACAATACCTATCCAATGTGGGAGGTTAAACATGGAGCCCAGCAAGGACCCGAGGTTAGACTGAGTTGTGGCGTAAGACTGCCCGGAACCAACCGGCAACAGGCAGCCACAACAATACCTGTCTAATGTGAGAGGTCAGGGCCTTAATAAGACAATTAAGGCTGAGTCAGGATTATTAGGATTAAGTGACTAAAGACTTAATCAAAATGGAACATGCTAAACTAAACGGACTGGTGGGGTTAGGTTAGGAAACACTTAACCAACTTAGCATGTTGGCTAGAGATAGAAAACCTAGTAACGGGGGACCCTTTTCAGCAGTAACCCTAGAAGGTGTATCAGGATACCCTGAAACTAGGCAGGGTGGGGCACGATTACTGGGCTGATTGTAAGAGGTCAAATCGACGGCGGTGGTGTAGCAGTGTAGGTTCTAACGGTGTGCGGGCGTGCACGCACTCCGGCGCAGAAAAATAAAGCACTGGACACCAGTAGCATACCTTTGCACTCTAAGGTTGTGTCGGGTTGCCACTATGGGACTTGATACACCCCATGGTGGGACCAGCATAGGTAACTACGACATCGGGGGCCGTAAGACACATGTAACTATGCGAGTAGGAGCCGATCATCATAGAATGGATCACATCACCCTGATTATGGGGTGCCAGTGGGAAACTAGTTTATATGGGTTCAGAGATTAACATGGGGTACGATAGTATATTCGACCCTAGACAACTTAACCAAGTTTATAGTGCATGCCCATTTCTTGTTTATACTTATCATACCCAGTTCTTTATTCATAGACAAAATAGTACTAGACTTACTCAGGCTTTATGTCTGACTCTATTTTTCTTTCGTCTTCTTTCTTCCGTTTCCCCCCCCCCCCAGGTCCTCAGGGAGGGAACACAGCAGCTTGACCTACCTCAACATCCAGCTTAAAGAAGAGAAATGTATTGCTTGGACTTTCCTGTTTTGAACTATGGCTTTGGACAATCCACTATGGGGCTTTTGCAGTTTATCTACGTTTTATTTATGCTTCTTTAAATAATGTACTCAAGACAGATTATGAAAGTGTTATGTTATGTTTTTGGAAAGGATGTTGTTGTAACACGTATTTGACTTTATGAAATAAAAGTTTGTTGTTCTTCCGCTGTTTACAAATATGTGTTCTTATATCTGTCTTGTATATCTGTGACTTGTACTTATAAACCTCCACCAAAATTAGGGCATTCCCTTTGAGAGTGACCCTAACGGAGGTGGGGTGTTTCACTTGGTATCAGAGCATAGGTTTACCAAATAAGATAAAAAGTTTTGGAAATTTATTTTCAAAAAGGAAATTTAAAGAAGCATTTTTAAAAGATAAAAATATTATTTTATTTTAAAAAAGGCAAAGTCCACTCCCCAAAGCCATAGGTACTATCTCTTATCCTTCGTTTTGAATCTATCCCTTTTGTTTCAGCATGTCCGAAGATCTTAACTTGCCGGAAGGAGTACCAATACCTGGTTGGTTTAGACGATTCTTAGAAGCTAGGGCCACTCAACCAGGTCCTACCGTTCCTCCTCCCCCAGCTGCAGGGAATCATCCAGCTGCAGCAGCACCTCTTCCTCCACCTCCTCCACGAGGAAACGCGTTTGCTAAGATATGTAAGGATTTTAAAGCTATGGGAGGAAGGGATTTCCATGGAACTGAGTCCTTCGTAGCAGCTAGAAATTGGCTGAAGGAAACTGAGGATCTATTCATCATCTTTGAGGTAGAGGACAGACAAAAAGTACAATTGGCGGTGTGGCTATTGAAGGGCGAGGCTTCCTACTGGTGGGAAGTCACCAATGCTGAAAGACCAGTGGATACATGGGAGGACTTTAGGGCAAGGTTTGAGACCAAATTTCTCTCAGATGCGGAAAGAAGTTTGCAGTTGGAAAAATTCTTATTTCTTAAGCAAGGAGACAAGACTGTCAGAGAGTATGTGAATCAGTTCGATGAGCTGGCTAGGTTTGGGCTTGACCTAGTCAACACCCCGCATAAGAAGGCTCTCCGTTTCGTCAAGGGGTTAAATGAGCCATTACATAGTTTGGCCATGACCCATATACCCATGGGAGCCACGTATGAAAGATTGGTGCAAATGGCATTGCTGAATGAAGAGGACAAGGGCAAGAAGGAGACCAAGGCAGAAAGCTCTCAAGGGAAGAAAGAGGGTTTGCAGCCTAAGAAGACAGACTTTAAGAAGGGCGGAAAAGGCAACAAAGAGAAGAGGAAGTGTAATTTCTGTGGCAAAGTGGGGCACTTAGTAAAGGACTGCCGGAAGAAGAAGGCTAAGGAGAATGGTGGGTGCTTTTCGTGCGGTCAGACAGGCCACAGGGCTAAGGACTGCCCAAGGAAACGAGGACAGGGGCAGGGCACTGGATCCACCCCAGGGGCAAAGGTTCATGTGCTAGAAGCGCCACCATTGCAACAGCGAGGTATAAATACTTCTGTAGAAAGTGTAGTTTATCTTTATGATCACCCCGTTCGCACTTTGTTTGATTCTGGCGCATCACACTCCTTTATCTCGTCTGCTTTAGTAGAGTCTCTGCACCTAAAAACTAGTATGGTAGAGGACCCCTTAATTGTTTCAAACCCAATTGGGGGCCCAGCTCATTTGTCTATGATCTGTTTGGATTTGAAAATTTCTATTCTAAGTGTAGAATTTGAATGTAGTGCCTTTGTTTTGGGCTTTGCGGGGTATGGTTTGATTTTGGGTATGGATTGGCTATCCAGTAATGGGGCCATCCTTGATTGTGAGAAAAGGGTTGTTAGGCTCCTAACCCAGCTCAGTAATACTTTGGAAATTTCTTGTAATCCCTCGTATGCGGTTATGCTTAGTTATCTTGAGTCGCTAGATGCCTCTGTTGAAAATTTGCAATCAGTTAGAGTGGTCCGGGAATATCCGGATGTCTTCGAAGAGGTGAAGGGCTTGCCTCCGAAGCGGGAAATAGACTTCCGCATATATCTTGTAGATAATGCAAAGCCCGTTGCGTTGCCCGTTAGACACATGGCTCCACGAGAAAGAAAAGAGCTCAGTAAACAGATTAAAGAGCTTCTAGAGAAGGGGTTCATTAGGTGGAGCATTTCAGAATAGGGCACTCCAGGAGTGTTCGCCACTAAGGCTGAAGGTTCATTTCACTTATGCATGAGTTGTAAAGAATCACCTTAGTAAGTACATTTGGCAACATAGTTGGACTTAGGAAGGGACTCCCTTGTGACCTAAAAGGAGTCCATCATGCTTAGTTTCCTAGAATCATATGTGGTGGTTGGGTTGATTAATTCTTTGGGTGTCAGTCTGATGTTGATTTCGGTCTTCGGGGCTGATGCTTAGAGAGTTCTTCTCCTAATCAATATATATGTGGCATAGATTTCCAGTTTTGACATTGCCTAATGGGCACAAAATTTTTACTTGCTTCTATCATTCGACTATACCTTTAGGTAGGACCATTTCCTATCATTGAGAAAATTTGGAAAATGACCTATAGATTAGAGCTACCCGAGAAATTGGCCGGAGTCCACAACGTTTTTCACGTTTCACATCTCCGAAAATGTCTACATGAGTCTGCTGAAGTGGTAGAGCCAAATATCCTCGAAGAGGCCGAAGTGGAACGCGAAGCAACCATAAGAAAAGTTCCAACCCGCATACTAGGAACGGAAGTGAAGAAGCTACGCAACCGCGAAGTCAAACTCGTCAAAGTTCAGTGGAGCGACGCCGAGGGAGACGCGACTTGGGAAACTGAAGCTAGAATACGCACTGCTTACCCTTTTCTTTTCGAGGGTACGTCCTTGATCTTTCTTTTTCCTTAAGTTGCGCTTTTATCTATCTTTTTAGGAATATCTCCTCGACCTTATCTTTTAGATAGAAACCTTTTGGATGAAAACATGTAATTGAAACATGTTATGTATGATGGTTGCAAGTGGTTGCAAGTGATTGCTAGTAGTTGCTCGTGGCTGCATATACACACACAATCTAGGTTTTAGATCGGCTCAGTCACTTCATATTGCATATGCATATATGTTTGCACTCGTATATGGTTGAATTGTAATGTGTTGTCATATGGATGTTGCATTTGTATGAAAGATTGTGCACCCATGTAGAATCATGAATAGGAAAAATCTGCATACATAATGGATACATGGCACTTACATGATTCGCATTAAGGAGGTCAACTGAATCAGTAGACCGCCTGATTTTGCATTAGATAAGTTCATGAACACACACACTTCGCATATGATCATGAAGCATTAGAAGTCTTTTAAGGACAATGGATGCTCGTGTTTGATGGATGAGTAGATGGATGATTGAATGTTAGGATTTACATTCTTCCTAAACTTGAAGATTTCAGGGCGAAATCCTTTTAAGTGGGGGAGAATGTAACACCCCGGATTTTTCCGTTAACAGCAAATTAACAAATTAAAGTATAATTAAATTGTAACAGAAAAATTAAGGGAAACGGACATCACCATTGCGTTCGTCTCGGAATTTTGCTTGAGATAGAGTCCGAGTTTGCGCAAAACGGATAACGTATGAAGAAGATATCTTTAATTTAAATATTACAGCAAAACATGAAAAAAGAGAAGTAAGGAGAGGACAATAATTATTATTATTCTAAGACTTATTAACAAAAGCCTCTGTAGCTCAGTTGGTTAAGGCATTGGATTTGTAGCATAGAGGTCGGGGGTTCGAACCCCGGCGGCGACATAATTTTTATCTCTGTTTTAGAGAGGGCCAACTGAGCATGCAAATACATGTACGTATACAAATTCAAATTTTGAAAGGATAAGA
This sequence comes from Allium sativum, assembly GCA_030737875.1. Lineage (NCBI taxonomy): Eukaryota > Viridiplantae > Streptophyta > Magnoliopsida > Asparagales > Amaryllidaceae > Allium > Allium sativum. The sequence goes on along the minus strand of CM060913.1, from coordinate 466,784,794 downwards.
ACGTACATATAAGGAAATAAAGAAAATATATGTATATATATGAGAATATATATATATATATGCAAAAATATATGTATACAATAGATAAAATTCAAATAGACTAAAACAGCTCAATTTAAAGTTTAATTTTTGAAAATCGAACCCAGTCCCTCCTGGCTAGCCTGGTCTGTGTTTGGTCGAATTTCTGTGGGTTGCTTTGTCATTAGGGCTAGGTGGCAAGTTTTAATTGGTCTCTCTATCTAATGAATGGCTACGATCTAACCTAGCAACATCAATGGTTCTAATCAATTCCTAACCTCTATATAAACAACCCTAGACTAAACCCTAATCTATTCATTCAAATTAAGAGCATAGCCGCCATGTTGCTGAGGAACGACTAAGAGTAGCCGCCATCTAGAGAGAGAGGATTAGGGAGAAAGTTCTAAAGCCTAAAGCAATTCAAGCAACCTAAAGCTAATCAATTCAACAAAGGAATCATATCTCTTAATTAGAGAATTTGCCGCAACCATTGTAAGTAGAGTATTACTTTGGTATGAACAAATGATTGTGTAGATATGTATGCTTGAATTGTGGCAATGAAATTCGTATTTGTGCGATTTATATACTTTTGGATATTCTGAATTATGTCATTCAATTATAAAGAACTACATGCGGTAGTTCTATGCAAATATACGTTTGGAATATTGCGCAAATTATGTAGTCTATGTTGAAGCTACATGTATGTAGTTGATTGAAATTCATGCAAGTTTGGGGCTTTGTTATTATGCCATCATGATGTCTATTTTGTGCATAAATCATTTTGCAAGTAATTGAGACAAGTTTGGTTGTTATAGTTCATATGAAACTATGTTGGAATTTTGACACCATAATCCATGTATTAAGTCATGCTTTTGCAAAACTTATGAATATGGCTAGGCTATGAATGATATTGGGCATAATTGAAATTCATGATTAAGTCTATCTTGTTTAAAAGAATTATATGATGACATATGTGAGACATGGCTAAGTTAGACACAAAAATCCCTTTTTTGCAAGTTAAAAGCAAACACCATGATTAGGAATATTTATGCATAAGTATACCATCGTTATGTGATTAAATTTAATTAAGTTGAACTATGCTTTTGTGTTAGTAACAAAGTATCCTCTTTGTAAACATGTAGAAACCTTATGAACATGACTTGTTTATATTTATGCCATGAACAAATTTAACTATACCTATGCCATGTTTATGCTAGAAGTATTTATGCCATGCTTATGTTTGACATTATGCCATGTTTATGCTAGAAGTATTTATGCCATGCTTATGTTTGACATTATGCCATGTTTATGCTAGAAGTATTTATGCCATGCTTATGTTTGACATTATGCCATGTTTATGCAAGAAGTATTTATGCCATGCTTATGTTTGACATTATGCCATGTTTATGCTAGAAGTATTTATGCCATGCTTATGTTTGACATTATGCCATGTTTATGCTAGAAGTATTTATGCCATGCTTATGTTTGACATTATGCCATGTTTATGCTAGAAGTATTTATGCCATGCTTATGTTTGACATTATGCCATGTTTATGCTAGAAGTATTTATGCCATGCTTATGTTTGACATTATGCCATGTTTATGCTAGAAGTATTTATGCCATGCTTATGTTTGACATTATGCCATGTTTATGCTAGAAGTATTTATGCCATGTTTGACATTATGCCATGTTTATGCTAAAAGTATTTATGCCATGCTTATGTTTGACATTATGCCTAAGTAAAAATATAGGTTCATGGGTCAATAATGATATCTCAATTACAAGTTCACATGCTTTGATTCATGTCACCTATGTTACCACTATGCAAGTACACCAGTTTCTATTATGTATTTCCAACGTCATATGCAAGTTCATGCGCTCACCTTCCCCTCTTTGTGTATGTAATCACGCTTTAAGCCTCCCCTTTTCGCATGGCTAAATTGGGCTTTAAAAGGCTAAGCCCAATATATATAAACGGACGTGTAAAACGGGGGAAAATAACGTTGGGTTAAAAATTAATTAATGAATGAAAATGTGAAATAGAAGGGCCCAAAGTCAAGTATGGGTTGGGCCCATGGTTGGTGTAACCTTTACACCATTAACATAATAATGGGCCGCAAATATTTACATATAAGAAATAAAGAAGAATGACAAAATATGTAAATGTAGAAAAGACGACGTGTTTAACCCGAGGTTGGATTGAGTTGTGATGTAAACCTGCCCGGAACCGCCCGGATGTCCAGTAGTCACAACAATACCTATCCAATGTGGGAGGTTAAACATGGAGCCCAGCAAGGACCCGAGGTTAGACTGAGTTGTGGCGTAAGACTGCCCGGAACCAACCGGCAACAGGCAGCCACAACAATACCTATCTAATGTGAGAGGTCAGGGCCTTAATAAGACAATTAAGGCTGAGTCAGGATTATTAGGATTAAGTGACTAAAGACTTAATCAAAATGGAACATGCTAAACTAAACGGACTGGTGGGGTTAGGTTAGGAAACACTTAACCAACTTAGCATGTTGGCTAGAGATAGAAAACCTAGTAACGGGGGACCCTTTTCAGCAGTAACCCTAGAAGGTGTATCAGGATACCCTGAAACTAGGCAGGGTGGGGCACGATTACTAGGCCGATTGTAAGAGGTCAAATCGACGGCGGTGGTGTAGCAGTGTAGGTTCTAACGGTGTGCGGGCGTGCACGCACTCCGGCGCAGAAAAATAAAGCACTGTACACCAGTAGCATACCTTTGCACTCTAAGGTTGTGTCAGGTTGCCACTATGGGACTTGATACACCCCATGGTGGGACCAGCATAGGTAACTACGACATCGGGGGCCGTAAGACACATGTAACTATGCGAGTAGGAGCCGATCATCATAGAATGGATCACATCACCCTGATTATGGGGTGCCAGTGGGAAACTAGTTTATATGGGTTCAGAGATTAACATGGGGTACGATAGTATATTCGACCCTAGACAACTTAACCAAGTTTATAGTGCATGCCCATTTCTTGTTTATACTTATCATACCCAGTTCTTTATTCATAGACAAAATAGTACTAGACTTACTCAGGCTTTATGTCTGACTCTATTTTTCTTTCGTCTTCTTTCTTCCGTTTCCCCCCCCCCCCCCAGGTCCTCAGGGAGGGAACACAGCAGCTTGACCTACCTCAACATCCAGCTTAAAGAAGAGAAATGTATTGCTTGGACTTTCCTGTTTTGAACTATGGCTTTGGACAATCCACTATGGGGCTTTTGCAGTTTATCTACGTTTTATTTATGCTTCTTTAAATAATGTACTCAAGACAGATTATGAAAGTGTTATGTTATGTTTTTGGAAAGGATGTTGTTGTAACACGTATTTGACTTTATGAAATAAATGTTTGTTGTTCTTCCGCTGTTTACAAATATGTGTTCTTATATCTGTCTTGTATATCTGTGACTTGTACTTATAAACCTCCACCAAAATTAGGGCATTCCCTTTGAGAGTGACCCTAACGGAGGTGGGGTGTTTCAGATTCATTATCTGAAAACCGCTCGGTATGGGCGTTAACGTTGCGATCAAATATGATGAAGATAATTGAAGACAGAGTTATGCAAGGGCTGTCCTGTTTACAGAATAGTACCTTTGGGTTGTCCCATCCCAGGACGACCCATATGGAAGAATGTATGACAGAGTATATTTAAAGGATCACATAAGTTGATCTCTTCAAATGTATGTATGTTTGGTGGCGGAGGAATTCGTTTCTCTTATCTGTATACCCGTTGTATTTTTTGGGAAATCAATTTGTGATTTGGCGGGTATGACGATGTGACATTCCAAGTGAATAAATGTGTGATCTGTCAGAGATGAGCGTAGCCTCTAAACTCACAACCAGGAAATGACAAAATCGGGCAAGCAGCATGGCTAAGCGGTTGGCTGCCAATTAGGGTGTATTATCACCTATCTAGAGTTATTCATTTCATTCTATAATCTATTGTCGATGCTGTCCCATTCGGGAAACGGTTGCTGATCCCAACCTTTGGTGATATACATTCAATACACTCAAGCGAAATGAGTGGTCAGGTTGCAAGATGTTCTTGTTGAACCCAGTGTATTCCTCTCTAGAGGTACACTATTGGAAGGTGGTTCCATACCTTGTCATAGTTGGTAATCCATTATCCAATAAGTGCTCGCAGTTTTGATTGTATACTATATATGTAGAACGTGAGATGAAAGCGTTTCTGCTAGATGATTTTTTAGTTGTGGTTGATAGACATTATTACAATATCAAAAGTGTTTTGATATAAAGATTATCATTTCTTCCAAAAAGGATTTTGAAAGTTAAATAATTTTTTTTGGATATTCATAAGGGAAAAAACCGTTCCGTTATACGACATGGTCATGAGATATCGTTTAATTACTCAAACTGTTTTAAGCTGTTTTACTCACACCAGTCCCATGACTGACCCAGAGTTTATTTTGTTTTGTTTTCCCTAAACTCTTGGGTGCCCAATTTTGTACGGGCAGTCAAGTAGTCAGGATTTTACAGATATACCTAGGGAACTTGGAGCAGGAGGTTTCAGGATTATATAGCTATAGTTATTTCCTCCGTGTTGTAAGTGTTATACTCTGATAATGTCACTGTATACATAATACCGATTTTATTTCAAAGTACGTATCTATTATATGCTGTTCGTTCCGCTGTGAGATTCATGTTACTCTGATGTTATATGTTCTTCTTCTTCTTCTATTCTAAGTTTCTATCTTATCTATTCTCACCCTCTGTTTTCTTTCTATTAGTTTTCTGGTTCCAGTGTAATTTGGGTTGGACTTGTGCTATTTGGCCAGCTCAAATTGTACCGGAATTTCGGGACACTACAGTTGGTATCAGAGCTTAAGGTTAAGTAATTACCTTGGCTCTGTGGCGTGACTCAATAGAGATGGGTTTAGCAATACCCTAGATTGAGTTTGAGTGTATATATATGAGCGCGTATTTGTTATTTGATATAAAAATGGTTTTATATTGTGTAGATTTATTGGTTGAGTTGTTTATGGGTACTGATCGATCAGTTTGATCCACTGTATCGGTAGCAGTTTCTAAACACTTAAATACGATGAACCGACACTGTATGTTTTGAAAAGACGGTAAATGATATAATTTTACCGAAAATATATTTTGATATAAACAGATGATTTATATTGATATTATTATTGAATGTGTTAGTTGTAATTATAATCGAATAAGATTATAATTGTAATGATTATGTAAATAACCAATCAATATTCATATGAATATAATATATGAAATAAGATAAAGTAAATCTGAATTTAGAATCAGAATTGGAATTAAAAGTTGGAGAAGTGTCTGTAAATGGAATTGAATTAAATATATGTGAATTTTAAAATCCTGGGAGGGTTGGAAATGTTTTCCAAGCTTTGTGAAAGATATTTTGAAATATATTTCAAAGTGGAAATGTTTAGAAATGGTTTTGAAAAGTGATATAGTATTGAACTCACTTCGATAACTGGAAAATAGATTCTGATGATGATCATGACATCATCGGCGTTCATTTTCGAGTGTGTAGGTGACGGATTACTACCAAGGATTTCATTTTGAATTGTTTTGAGAAAAACAAGTGTTTTGAATCCTGAAAAGGAAAGTTTGATTTTTGAGAAAAGCAAAGTTGTTTAAAACCACAGGAAGAGATTGTTCAAATTAAAAACAAATTTAAATGGAAATTTGTGAAACCGAGCTGGAATTGAAATTGAAACCAGTTAAGTGGAAAATGAACTGAGATAGGAAATATCGAATTAGATTGGATTAGAGATAATCCGAAATGGAATTTGACTGGTAAGTTAGGAGTTGAAATGAATATTGGAATCTGAGTTAAGAACAGAATTTGGCTTGGGTATAACCGAATGATTGGGATGACATTGGTGCAGAATTGGTAACACACAGGAAAGATATATTGATATGCCCGACAAAAAGGTACCAGTTTATGTTATACATGGGTTTGAGATTTTGATGAGCCGAATTGGCAAGCCGCTTGGCTGTTTGATTTTCTTTTGGGTTGGAGAAAGCCCAGAGAGGCGAGTTGTAGTTGTACCGATTGACCAGTACAAAGGAGGTGCTGGCGAAATTTTTTGAAAATTTCGGGTGTTAGAAAATTTTCAGGATTTTTGAAAATTTTCGTTGATAAGAATTAATTAATATTTTAATTGAAATTAAATAGGATCAGTGAAACTGAGGATAAGAAGTGAACAAATAAGTTCTAACCAGTCAATAGGGTATGTTTCTACCGTAGCAATTTCGAGGACGAAATTATTTTTAAGGGGGGAAGAATGTAACGACCCGTATTTTCAGCGATATATAATTAATTTATTTAATTATTTAAATAGTGATTTAGAGATTTATATGGTTGTTTAATTAAATAATAGTGAATATTTAATTAATATAATAATTAAATAATATATTTAATTCTAAAATAATCAGAATTAGGTGAAATGGCAATATTGTATGAACTGTACAATTTAAAATATATATAATTCAGTTTGGAATTGAATTCGAATAATGAATATGTTATTTGAATGAAGTTTGAACGTATAATTAATATATAATTATAATCGAGCTCGAAATGGCGTGGCAGTTCGCTATTTGGCGATTTGAACTTCAATTGAATATACAGAATCCATTTTAAGCCGGATTTCTGTGAAACAAGAAACGTTCGGAGCTGGTGAAGTATATTTTTCTAGTGGAAGAGAAAAATCGGGATTTCATTGTGTAGATTTTGATTTATGTCCAAATTAAATTTTAGAAAAGTCGCAATGGAATTCCTTTGAAATTTATAAATATATATTTATATTATAAAAGGATTTTTTTACATAAATCGAATATCGATATAAAAAGGAATTTTGAAATATCGAGTTATAAATCCATTTGGAGATGTATGATATTCTAGTGTGGATATATACGATAATATTTATTTTTAAATATTTAATTTAATTATTTTTAAATATGCTTATATATTTAAATGGGTTATTTAGAGCTTTAAAAATAGCCAGTTTTGCATCCGACCTCCGTTTTCAATGAAACTAATTTTGTTGGATCCGCTATATTAAATTATTGTTAGATTTCAATTTTCGTGATTTTTGGGGTCAGTGTGTTGCCGTACGGATTTTTAAAGTGAAAAACAGTCAGTATTTTGATGGTTAAAAATACGTTATGTGAGCAAACGGAGTCGGAATTTGACGAAACCAGTTTCATTGCGTCTGTAATATTGAACTCTAGTTGTATATCCATTTTCGTGGTTTTTGGGTATCATATGTGATCAGATGAATTTTTAGATGATGAATATGAACAGCGATAGCTTAAAATCTAATATAATAATTGAATATTAAAATATTATATATATACTATATATACACTTACCCTCTTCTAAACCTAATTCAGTTTTCCGCCGTCGGTTTCTTTTTTTTTCAAATGAGAAAATCGTGAGTATAGAAAATTCAAAACAAATGGGATAAAATTCCATAAATCTTAATTCCTATATATCCGTGTTCCTGCAGTTATGGTCTTCGTTTTGGTATGTTTTTGGTGAGGTTCGAACATGTATTGTTCGCTGCGAATAGCAAGCGCTCGTGTTCTCTTCTAGGGTTTATATTCTAGGACGATGGAAGCATCGAATAGAAGAACTGATGTTAGGTTCGAGTTCATTGGGTTGTTTGGAGCTTGTGACCAAAAGTATGATGATTCCGATGACAAAAAAAGTGGCGCGATGTTCCTGATTAGTTGTTCGACGAGTTCTGAGAGATAGCATCAAGTTCAGTGATTTTAGTATGGGGAGGAGGAGTTTGAGATGAGGTGAATTGTGATAATTTTTACTTGAATTTTAGCAGCTTGCGGAAGGAGCATTGGAAAGTTGTAATTCGGCTATGGCTATTAGAAGCTCGATGGAAAAATCACTGGAGAAGATGGAAGATGGTTTTGGGATGGCGGTATGGGTTTACAAGTGTTGGTATTGGGCTAAGTTTGAAAATGGGGAGACCCATAATACAATGTAAATTAAAGTGAATAAGTGGATAATGGTGGAAGAAGGAATTGAAATGGACATTTACTGTCATCTGGAGCACGACATTTGTGAATTTGGGAAGAAGGGTGTAAGCGGGTACGGGTTTGTATGGAAGGAGATGGGCTGATGGTTATGGGTGAGGCCCGATACTAATGTTTATTAAGTTTATATTAATTCAAATAATCACATAGCTTGTAAATTAAATATCTCAACTATATTGTATCTGAATTTCGAACGGTCAGATCCGTTGGGATCGTACGGACGACGACTACGAAATGGAACAGACTAGGAGTGAATCGGAGCTCGTTACAATTTAGTGCAAAATAAATTGCCTGTCTGAATCAAAGATAGTTAATTGTTATTTAACGATAAATGTCCAATGTGAGTAAAACTCACCAACTCTATCAGTTCATATTCTTATAACGTATATTTAGAACTGATAAATGATGATTGATTGGTGTGTATTGACTGTTTGGTTGAACTACTAAGAAATTGGTTGAAATTATAGATCTGGTTATATATATATATATATATATATAAATAAATGTATATATATAAATTGATTCTGTTTAGCAGAATATTTCATAGTGAAATGAAATTGATGTTAATTGTATTGTGTAACATCTGTGACGCAGGGAAACAGGTTGGAGGGATCCAACTGGATCCCTCAATATTTATAATACTGTTGTTTTCATATATTGTGTTATATGATGTGATATATCATCTGTGTTGATTACGCGTGTTGAATGATATCGATCTTTGTTATTTGGGTATTTTAAATACCGTAAGAAATACTGGAATGTAGAAAAAGGAATTTTCAATATGTAGATTGAAAATAAAATATATTTATATAAAATCAAATGATTTTATATAAAAGGATTTCAAATAGAATTGAAATGGAAATATTTGTGAAAAGATTTCAAATAGAATTGAAATGAAAATATTCGTAAAACAATATAGAAAGGAAATATGGGTAAAACAAATAGAAAGGAAAATATTTGCAAAACAAATAGAAAGGGAAATATTTATGAAACAAATATAAAAAAAGAAATATTTATTTGTTAAATAAATAGAATTGAAAAAGGAAATATTTATTTGTCAAATAAATAGAATAGAAAAGGAAAATATTTGTAAAACAATATAGAAAGGGAATATTTGTAAACCAAATAGAAAAGGAAATATTTGTAAACCAAATAGAAAAGGGAATATTTGTAAAACAAATAGAAAATGAAGTATTTTTAATCAAATAGAGTTAGTCGAATATAGTTTAATCGAATAGTTTATTCGAAGAAAAGATTTATCGAATATTAGTTATTCGAAAGGAGTTATCGAATATTAGTTTTTCGAAAGGAGTTAAGTGATAAGAGTTAATGAATTAAAGTTAATCGAGTTAAAGTTAATAGAGTTAAGGTTAATTGATTTGAGTAAATAGAGTTAAAGTTTATGGAGTAAGAGTTAATCGAATAGTGTTATTCGAATCAGAGTTAATTAGAGTTATTCGAATTAGGATTAATCGATTAGAGCTAGAGTTAATTGATTAGAGTTAGAGTTAATGAATTAGGGCTATCAAATATTTTTAATTGAAATTAATTATTCGAATAGAGTTAAAGGAGTAAATCAAATATTAGTTATTCGAAAGGAGTAATCGAATTTTAGTTATTCGAAAGGATTTATCGAATATTAGTTATTCAAAAAGAGTTAGTTGAATATTAGTTATTCGAATAAAGTTAATTGAATTAGAGTTAGTCGGATTAGAGTCATTCGAATATAGTATATTTGAAGAAAGAGTTATCGAATAAGGTTATTCGAATAGAGTTAATCGAATAATAGTTATTTGAAAGGAGTTATCGAATATTAGTTATTCGAAAGGAGTTATCGAATATTAATTATTCGAAATGAGTTATCGAATATTAGTTATTTGAAAGGAGTAATCGAATATTATTTATTCGAAAGGAGTTATCGAATATTAGTTATTCGAAAGGAGTTATTGAATATTAGTTATTCGAAAGGAGTTATTGAATATTAGTTATTCGAAAGGAGTTCGAATTTAGTTATTCGAATAGAGTTAATCGAATATAGTTTATTCGAGAGGAGTTAATCGAATTTAGTTATTCGAATAGTGTTAATCGAATATAGTTTATTCGAGAGGAGTTAATCGAATTTAGTTATTCGAAGAGAGTTAATCGAATATAGTTTATTCGAGAGGAGTTAATCGAATTTAATTATTCGAAAAGAGTTAATCGAATATAGTTTATTCGAGAGGAGTTAATCGAATAGAGTCTATTCGATAAGGAGTTAATCGAATAGAGATTTTTCGAAAGAGAGTTATACTTTGAAATTTGATTATATCGAATGTAGGAAAGTACTATTCACTTTCCAGTTTCTAAATCAATATTTATATATAAATAAATTAGTTATTTGTTTATTTATTCAAATTAAGAATAAAAGTTATATTTTAAGTTAGATATTTTAGAAGTAGAATTTATAACGTTACCGTTATAAACAAATGTTTTTCATACAAAGTGGTTTCGTAAACTGAAACCCGAGAATTTGATAAGCAGTGATTGTTAAAAGTTAAGTGATGAGCTTTATCTATTGCCAGGTTGAAAGCGTCGTTCAGTTAAGGTCTGAGAGGTAATTATACCCCAACTTGATTGACTTCGTAATTAACTAAGGAATAGTTGAAGTTCAATGGCAAAGATTGATTAAAGGTACAGTTAAGTGATAACCGTTTAATGGATTGAGCAGTTGTAAAGATGTCTATACAACGTTCAATTGAAATCCAGGTAAATGAGTTTGGAAACGTTTTCCAAATAAAATCAAAGATGTTTTCTAAGCATAGAAATAAATTGTTGTTGATAAAAAATACTGAAATAATAAGCGATGTGTGAATAAGGAATGGAAACGTTTTTCCAATGTTAATACGATATATTTTCTAAATTCAGAAAATAAGAGATTACGAATATATGGAAAAAGTAAATAAATAAAGTAATGAACTAAAGAGATAAATGTTAAATGATGATTGATCGATAATTTCCATCTGGAAATAATATCGTTGTTTGCACACGTGTTTTTCTTTGATAGTTAACTCACCGACTATCGAAGTTTTTGACCATTTTTCCGTCGTCAATACGGAGAGACCGGGATCAGATTCATTATCTGAAAACCACTCTGTATGGGCATTATCGTTGCGATCAAATATGATGAAGATAATTAAAGACGGAGTTATGCAAGGGCTGTCCTATTTATAGAATAGTACCTTTGGTTTGTCCAGTCCCAGGACGACCCGTATGGAAGAATGTCTGACAGAGTATATTTAAAGGATCACGTAAGTTGATCTCTTCAAACATATGTACATTTGGTGGCAGAGGAATTCGTTTCTCTTAGCTGTATACCCATTGTATTTTTGGGTAAATCAATTTTTGATTTGGCGGGTATGACGATGTGACATTCTAAGTGAATAAATGTGTGATCTGTCAAAGATGAGCGTAGCCTCTAACCTTACAACCGGGAAATGACAAAAATCAGGCAGGCAGCATGACTAAGTGGTTGGTTGCCAATTAGGGTGTATTATCACCTATATAGAGATATTCATTTCATTCTATAATCTATTGTCGATGCTATCCCATTCGGGAAACAGTTGCTGATCCCAACCGTTGGTGATATACATTCGATACACTCAAGCGAAATGAGTGGTCGGTCATGTGTGGCCGGGTTGCAAGATGTTCTTGTTGAACCCAGTGTATTCCTCTCTAGAGGTACCCTATCGGAAGGTGGTTCCATACCTTGTCATAGTTTTTAATCCATTATCCAATAAGTGCTTGCGGTTTTGATTGTATACTATACATGTAGAACGTGAGATGAAAGCGTTTCTGCTAGATGATTATTTAGTTGTGGTTGATAGACATTAATGTAATATCAAAAGAGTTTTGATATAAAGATTATCGTTTCTTCCAAAAAGGATTTTGAAAGTTGAATCAATTCTTTTGGATATTCATAAGGGAAAAACCCGTTACGTTATACGACGTGGTCTTATGAGATAACGTTTAATTACTCAAACTGTTTTAAACTGTTTTACTCACACCAGTCCTATGATTGACCCAGAGTTTATTTTGTTTTGTTTTCCCTAAACTCTTGGGTGCCCAATTTTGTACGGGCAGTCAAGTAGTCAGGATTTTACAGATATACCTGGAGAGCTTGGAGCAGGAGGCTTCAGGATTATATCGATATAGTTATTTTCGCTGTATTGTAAGTGTTATACTCTGATAATATTACTGTATACATAATACTAATTTTATTTCAAAGTATGTATCTATTATATGTTGTTCGTTCCGCTGTGAGATTCGTGTTACTCTGATGTTGTATGTTCTTCTTCTTCTTCTGTTCTAAGTTTCTATCTTATCTATTCTCACCCTCTATTTTCTTTCTATTAGTTTTCTGGTTTCCAGTGTAATTTGGGTTGGACTTGTGTTATTTGGTCAGCTCAAATTGTACCGGAATTTCAGGACACTACAAAGTTGCTCTTCAATCTGAAGTAGCTTTTGAGTGGCTCGAAGTCCCTGTCGTTTGCTGGGTTGTTTTAGGCGTGAGTTAAGGTTTATATTTCTGGTGAATTGAGGATGTTATAGTTTGTTTTGAGTTTAGATATGCAGTAAGGATGGAATACAGCTGCATTTGTGAAAATCTGGAGTGATTCGAAGTCAAATGGTGAATCTCGAGTATGATTTTCTTCAGTAATGCGGAATGAAATCTGGAACCGCATTTTTGGGTTTGGTGTTCGAGTTTCACTTTGATGATTTGGGGTTAAGGAGAAATTGACGAGAAGTTCAATGGAAGTGTCGGTTTGGCAAACGATGATGAGATGGAGGAATGGGAGGTTCTTAATGTCAAGGCTATGGCATTTGGTGGAGACAGTTTGCTGCAGATCGATTGGGGAAGAAGGCTGATGAGGCGGTTTTGGTGTAAAGGGTAGCGGGCTGGGAAATAAAAGGTTAAGCCCAATGGAATTAAATTTCTAAGTTTTATTTAAATTAAATGTATATTAACTTTTAAAATACATATCTTTGTCATATATTATCAGAATCTGACGAAACAAGATCATTAGGATCGTATGGATGAAGGCTTCAAAATGGAAATAACTGGGAGTGAATTGGAGCTCGTTACAATTTATCGCGAAATAAATTGTCTATCTGAATCAACCGACAATTATCGTTATTTAACGATGATCGTCCAATGTGAGTAAATCTCACTAACTATGTACAGTTTATATTTTCATAAATATAATCTAGTATTGATAAATGATGATTGATTTCTGTGTGTTGATTGTTTGGTTAAATTTCTGATTTATTAGTTGAAATTATAGATAACGATATATATATATATATATATATATAAATCGTTAATTAAATACTGATTCTGTTTATCAGAATATTTCATATTGAAATGAAATCGACATTATATTATGTTGTTTAACATCTGTGAATGCAGGGAAATAGGTTGGAGGGATCCAACTGGATTCCTCAACATTTATTTTACTGTTTTCATATATTGTGATATATGACTGAGTATATAATCTGTTATTGATTATGTGTGTTTGGATGGTATTAATCATTGTCATTTTATATTTCAAATACCATAAAAACCGTAGGATGTAAAAAGGAAATTTTCAATGTATATATTGAAATTAGAATATTATTTAAAATCAACAGATTTTATAAAAAGGGAAATTTCAATGCGTATATTGAAATAAATTATTATACAAAGTCAAGGGATTTTATAAGAGAGATTTCAAGGTGAATATTGAGATAAAGGAATCTTGTAAAATCAACAGATTTTATTAAAGGAATTATTTGGGGAATAAATAGAATTATAAAAAGGGGATTTCGAGTTATAATAGAGATATGAATTGATTTATTTAAAATAGATATTAAATAAAAATATTTTTTTAACAAATAAATTGAGAAGAATGATTTTTAAACAACGTTTTTAAATTAAGGAAAATATTTATCATTTGATAAATAAAGATATATAAGTCTGAACATATATAAAGAAGTAAACAGATAAATGGAGCAGATTAATTTATAAATAATATTTTATAAATTAAGTAAAATATTTATCATTGGATAAATGGAATATATAAGTCAGAATTTATATAGAGAAATAAGAATCAATTTTAACATTTTGAAACTAAATATGAACGTAGTGTTAACAAGACTTATTAATGGAATTATTAAAGTGTTGAATATAAATGAATTGTTCATAAATAGAAGTATAAATAGAATATTTAAAAAAGAATAATATTTTAAATACGAAACCAAACTGTTTTAATTATATAAAGATTATATTATTCATATTGAATATGAATAATGGATTAAGGCAAGTATTTTTGCAAACAAGAAGATTATAAAAGAAATGTTATTCATATTGAATATGAATAATGGATTAAAATAAATGTTTTGAAAATAAAAAAATTTATAAAGAAGATCGGATTTTTGAAATAGGAATTCAAATAGAAATGAAATTTCAAATGGCTAGGAATAATAACTTGTTTAATAATAAAAACAAGTAGTGTGATTTATAAACAATGTTTACAAATAAATTAAAAATAATTATCAGTGGATAATTTGGATTGTAAATTCAACAGTGAATATCGAAGAGAGTTAATCGAATATTAGTTATTCGAAAGAGAATTAAATCAAAGGTAGATCATTTGAAAAAGGAGTTAATCGAATTAGTTATTCGAAAGGAGTTAATCAAATTAGTTATTCGAAAAGAGTTAATCGAAATTAGTTATTCGAAAAGAGAATTATACATTGGTATTCGATTACATCGAATGTAGGGAGGTACTATTTGCTTTTCGTTTTTAAATCAAGATTCATTTATTTATTTAATAAATTATTATTTTTCAATTTAAGAAATAACAGTATAATTCGGAGTTAGATTATATCGAAAGTAGAGAATATAACGTTATCGTTATTTCTAACGTTTTATAAAAGAACAGGATTTATAAATTGAATCCGAGAGTTGCGTAAGCAATGATTTGATAAAAAGATAAGAAATAGTGTTAAAGAAATTAGAAACTGACTAGAGATTAGTTAAGTTGAATGATTTCCGGGGTATCGATCTGATGTTGGTTTCGGCCTTCGGGATTAATACTTAGGGAATCGTTCTCTTACTAATTTAGGGTTAGAGACTAATGGCCGTGAAATGATAGTTGAGCGTGAATAAGAAATGGGAACGTTTTCCAAAGTTAATAATTTATATTTTCTAATTTTAGAAAACAAGGAATTTATGAATATATAGAAACGATAAATGGGAAATTGGGAATGAAATGATGATTGATCGGTAAGATTTCCATTTGGGAATACGACCGTTGTTTGTACACATGTTTTCCTTTGATAGTTAAGTCACCGACTATCAAAGATTTTGACCATTTCCGTTGTCAATATGGAGAGACCGGGATCAGATATATTATCTGAAAACCACTCCGTATGGCATTATCGTTGCGTAACAAATATGATGAAGATAATAGAAGTATGAGTCTGTGCAAGGGCTGTTCTGGAAAATCCTAGGTAGAAATTGCTTAAGATGGGTTTTCAAAATAGTGCCTTCGGTTTGTCCAGTTCTAGGACAACCTGTATGGAAGAATGTTTGATAGAGTATATTTAATAGATCGCGTAAGTTGATCTCTTCAAACGTATTTACGTTTGGTGGCGAGGGAATTCGTTTCTCTTAGCTGTATACCCATTGTATTTTTGGGGAAATCAATTTGTGATTTGGTAGATATGACAATGTGACATTCAAAGTAAATAAAGGTGTGATCTATACGTTATGGCCTCTAGCCTCACAACCAGGAAATGGTATAAAATCGGGTAGGTCGCATGGCTAAGTGGTTAGCTTCCAATTAGGGTGTATTGTTACCTGATCTAGAGAAATTTCATTTACTTCTTTAACCTATTTCGATGCTGTCCCTTTCGGGAAACGGTTGCTGATCCCAACCGTTGGTGATAATACATTCGGTACACTCAAGCGAAATGACTGACCGGTCATGTTTAGCCTGGGTTACAAGATGTTCTTGTTGAACCCGGTGTATTCCTCTTTAGAGATACATTGTCGGAAGGTCGTCCTATATCTTGCCAGTTGGAATTCATTACCCAATAAGCGCCCACGGTTTTTTATTATATATTATGTATGTGGAACGTGAGATGAAAGTGTTCTGCTAATGATTATTTAGTTGTGGTTGTTAGACACTATTATAATATCAAATTATGTTTTGATATAAAGATTATCGTTTCTTTCAAAAGGATTTTGAAATTCGAATCAAGTGTTTTGGATTTCTCATAAGGGAAAAACCCGTTTCGTGCTATACGGCGTGGTCTTATGAGATATCGTTTATTTTCTCAAACTGTTTTAAAGGGTTTACACACACCAGTCACATGACTGACCCAGAGTTTATTTTGTTTTCCCTAAACTCTTGGGTGCCCAATTTTGTACGGGCGGTCAAGTAGTCGGGATTTTACAGATACTAAGAGCTTGGAGCAGTAGGCTCAGGATTTTATAGCAATTGTTTATTTCCACTGTGTTGTGAGTGTTGTACTCTGATAAATGTATTGTATACATATACTGGTTTTATTTCAAAGTTATGTTATATTTTATTCGTTCCGCTGTAAGATTCGTGTTAATCTGATTTTGTTGTTGTGATCTTCTTCTATTCTAATTTTCTATCTTATCTATTCTCACGCTCTAACTTCTTTCTATTAACTATCCAGTATTTCCGATGCTTGGAAAGTCGACATTGAGTTTATGTCGATAACCAAGGTTGCAAATTCCCTGGGTCGTTACAGTGGTATCAGAGCTGAAGGTTAAGTGATTACCTTGGCTCTGTGGCATGACTCAGTAGAGATGGGGTTAGTAATACCCTAGATTGAGTTTAAGTTTGAGTGCATATATACGAGTAAACGTATTTGTAGATTTTATAAAAATTGTTTTGTATTGTGCAGATTTATTGGTTGAGTTGTTTATGAGTTCTGATCGATCAGTTTGATCCACTGTATAGGTAAGGATTTATAAACACTCGAATACGATGAACCGACACAGTATGTTTTGAAAAGAGGGTAAACGAAATAATTTTACCCAAATTATATTTTGATATAAAAGATTTATATTGGAATGATTATAATATATTGGATATATTGGTTGTTATTATAATCGAGTAAGATTATAAAAAGTGAAATGGTCATGTAAATAACTAATAAGGATTCATATAAGTGTAATATATGAAATCAGATGAGTTAAATCTGAATTGAAAATCGGAATTGGAATTAAATTTCCTAAAAGTTGAAAAAGTGGTTATAAATGGATTTGGACTTAATATATGACAATTTTTAAATCCTGGGAGATTTTAAATTGTTTGACAAGCATTGAGAAGGATATTTTGAAATGTATTTCAAAATGAAAGTGTTTAAAGAATGAGTTTTGAAAAGTGATATAGTATTGAACTCGCTTCAGTCGCTGGAAAATAAATTCCGATGATGATCCGGACATCATCGGTGTTCATTTTCGAGTTCTAAGTGACGGATTACTACCAAAGAGATAATTTTTAAATTGTTTTGAGAAAAGCAAGTTGTTTTGAATTCCGAAAAGGGATATTTGATTTTAGAAAAGCTAAGTTATTTAAAAATTCCCAAGGAAAGATTGTATGACTTAAAAACAAATTAAACCAAAATTTGTAAAAGCAAATAGAATTAAAGTAAAACCCGTTAAATGGAAATTGAATTGTATTAGAATGATATCGAGTAAAATTGGATTGTGAGATGGAAATCTGGAATTATATTGGATTGGTAAGTTAAGAGTTGAAATTGGTAATGGCATTTAAGTTGAGAATGAAATTTGGCTCGGATATAAGCGAATAATTGTTTTGAGATTCGATTGATTGGAAATCGATTAGTATAGATGGATATATAATCAACAGGTATTGAATAGAAGCAAGTGCAAGAAATAAAATGGTATGTTCAACAAAAGGTACATGTTTCATTTAGTTTGGTGATTTATGAGCCGATTTGGAAAGCCGCTTTGCTATTTGATTTTCTTTTGGGTTGGAGAACGCCCAGAGAGGCAAGTTGTAGTTGTACCGATTGACCAGTACAAAGGAGCTGCTGGCGAAATTTTTCGAAAATTTCTGGTATTAGAAAATTTTCAGAATTTTTGAAAATTTCAGTTAGTAAGAATGAATTAATATTTAATTGAAATTAATTGTTCAGTTGAAACTGAAATTAAAGAAGTAAACAAATAATTTTTAACCCAGTCAATAGGGTTTGTTTTCTACCTTAACAATTTCGAGGACGAAATTATTTTAAGGGGGGAAGAATGTAACGACCCGTATTTTTAACGGATAATAAATAATTTATTTAATTATTTAAATAGTGATTTAAAGAATTAAATGGTTGTTTAATTAAATAATATTTAATATTTAATTAATATGAATAATATATAATATATTTATTTCCGAAATAGTCGGAAATAGTGGAATTCGCAGTATTGTGCGAATTGGATTATTTATAATATATAATTCAGTTTAGAATTGAATTATATTAACGAATATATTATATAAATGAGAGTTGAATGTATAATTATATTATAATTATAATCGAGCTCGAATTGGCGCGGTAGTTCGTAATTTGGCGATTCGAACTTTAAACGAATGTACATAATCCGTTTTAAGCCGGATTTCTGTGAAACAAGAAACGTTCGGAGCTGGTGAAGTATATTTTTCTAATGGAAGAGAAAAATCGAGATTTCGTCGTGTAGATATTCAGTTATGTCCAAATAAAATTTTCGAAAAGTCGCTATGGAATTCTTTTATAATTTATAATGATTTATTTATATTATAAATGGATTTTTAATATAAATTGAATATCGATTTAATCTGGGATTTGTAAATGTCAAGTTATAAATCCTGATATGTTTATTTTGGAGCCGAATTACATTCTATGTAAATATATGCGATAATATGAATTTATTTATATTTAATTTAATTATTTTTAAATTTATAAATATTTAAATGGGTTTATTTAGGGCTTTAAAAATAGCCAGTTTTGCAAACGACCTCCGTTTTCGACGAAACTAATTTTGTTGGATTTGGAATATTAAATTATTGCTAGATTTCAATTTTCGTGATTTTTGGAGTCAGTATGTGGCCGTACGGGATTTTAATTTGAGAAATAGTCAATATTTTAACTTTAAAAATACGCTATGTGAGAAAACGGACTCGAAATTCGACAAAACAAGTTTCGTTGGGTTCGTAATGTCAGACTGTAGCTGCATGCCCATTTTCACGATTTTTGGATATCATTTGTGATCATGCGGATTTTTAGAAGATAAATACATATAACATTTGCTTAAAAATAAATATAATAATCAATATAAAAATTTTCCTATATATATTCTTTAACTTTTCTAAACCTAACAAATTTTCTCCACTAGTCAATTACATTCCGCTGTCATTTTTTTTTTTTGGTTCTTCAACAAAAACATGGAGAGTAAATTCAAAATAAAATCCAAACTAAGTCTATAAATCCCAAAATTTATGTATATGAGATCATTGCAAGTTGCTCTTCAATCTGAAGTAGCTTTTGAGTGGCTCGAAGTACCTGTCGTTCGCTGGGTTGTTTTAGGCATGAGTTAGGGTTTATATTTCTGGTGAATTGAGGATGTTATAGTTTATTTCGAGTTTAGATTTGCGGTGAGGATGGAATATAGCTTCATTTGTGAAAATCTGGATTGATTCGAAGTCAAATGGTGAATCTCGAGTTCGATTTTCTTCAGTAATGCGGAACGAAACCTGGAACCGCATTCTTGGGTCTAGTGTTCGAGTTTCACTTTGATGATTTGGGGTTGAGGAGAAATTGACGAGAAGTTCAATGGAAGTGTCAGTTTGGCAAACGATGGTGAGATGGAGGAATGGGAGGTTCTTAATGTCGCGGCTATGGCATTTGGTGGAGACAGTTTGCTACAGATCGATTGGGGAAGATGGCTGATGAGGCGGGTTTGGGTTTAAAGGGTAGTGGGCCGGGAAATAAAGGGTTAAGCCCAATGGAATTAAATTTCAAAGTTTTATTTAAATTAAATGTATATTAACTTTTAAAATGCATATCTTTGTCATATTTTATCGGAATCTGACGAAATAAGATTCGTTAGGATCGTATGGACGAGGGCTTCAAAATGGAACTGATTAGGGATGAATTGGAGCTCGTTACAATTTATAGTGAAATAAATTGTCTGTCTGAATCAACCGACAATTATCGTTATTTAAAGATGATCGTCCAATGTGAGCAAATGTCACTAACTCTGTACAGTTTTTATTTTTATAAATATAATCTAGTATTGATAAATGATGATTGATTTTTGTGTGTTAATTGTTTGGTTGAATTGTTGATTTATTGGTTGAAATTATAGATAACGATATATATATATAAATTGTTAATCAAATATTGATTCTGTTTATCAGAATATTTCATATTGAAATGAAATCGATGTTATATTATATTGTTTAACATCTGTGAATGCAGGGAAACAGCTTGGAGGGATCCAACTGGATTCCTCAACATTTATTTTACTGTTTTCATATATTGTGATGTATGACCGAGTATATAATCTGTTATTGATTATAAGTGTTTGGATGATATTGATCATTGTCATTTGATATTTTAAATACCATAAAAACCCCTGGGATGTAATGAAGAATTTTTCAATGTGTATATTGAAATAAGAATATTATTTAAAATCAATAGATTTTATAAAAAGGGAAATTTCAATGCGTATATTGAAATAAATTATTATATAAAATCAAGGGATTTTATAAGAGAGATTTCAAGGTGAATATTGAG
Organism: Allium sativum; assembly: GCA_030737875.1. Taxonomy (NCBI): domain Eukaryota; kingdom Viridiplantae; phylum Streptophyta; class Magnoliopsida; order Asparagales; family Amaryllidaceae; genus Allium; species Allium sativum. The sequence goes on along the minus strand of CM060913.1, from coordinate 466,763,840 downwards.
ATAAAGGAGTCTTATAAAATCAACAGATTTTATAAAAGGAATTATTTGGGAAATAAATAGAATTATAAAAAGGGGATTTCGAGTTATAATAGAGATATGAATTGATTTATTTAAAATAGATATTAAATAAAAATATGTTTTTAACAAATAAATTGAGAAGAATGATTTTTAAATAATGTTTTTAAATTAAGGAAATTATTTATCATTTGATAAATAAAGATATATAAGTCTGAATATAAAGAATAAACAGATAAATGGAGCAGATTAATGTATAAATAATATTTTATGAATTAAGTAAAATATTTATCATTAGATAAATGGAATATATAAGTCAGAACTTATATAGATAAGTAAGAATCGATTTTAACATCAATATTTGAAACTGAATATGAACGTAGTGCTAACAAGACTTATTAATAGAATTATTAAAGTGTTGAATATAAAATAAGATTTTATATGAATTCCTTATAAATAGAAGCATAAATAGAATATTTAAAATAAGACAATATTTTAAATACGAAACCAAACTGTTTTAATTATATAAAGAATATATTATTCATATTGAATATGAATAATGGATTAAGGCAAGTATTTTTGCAAAGAAAAAGATTATAAAAGAAATGTTATTCATATTGAATATGAATATTGGATTAAAATAAATGTTTTGAAAATAAAAACATTTATAAAGAAGATCAGATTTTTGAAATAGGAATTCAAATAGAAATGAAATTTCAAATGGCTAGGAATAAATAACCTTTTTAATAATAAAAACAAGTAGTATGATTTATAAACAATGTTTATAAATAAGTTAAAAATAATAATCAGTGGATAATTTGGAATGTAAATTCAGCAGTGAATATCGAAGAGAGTTAATCGAATATTAGTTATTCGAAAGAGAATTAAATCGAAGGTAGATTATTTGAAAAAGGAGTTAATCGAATTAGTTATTAGAAAGGAGTTAATCGAATTAGTTATTCGAAAAGAGTTAATCGAAATTTTTTATTCGAAATAGAGTTAAATCAAATATAGTTTATTCGAAAGAGAATTATACATTGGGATTCGATTATATCGAATGTAGGAAGGTACTATTTCGTTTTTAAATCAAGGTTCATTTATTTATTTAATAAATTATTATTATTCAATTTAAGAAATAACAGTATAATTTAGAGTTAGATTATATCGAAAGTAGAGATTATAACGTTGTCATTATAACCAACGTTTTATAAAAGAACAGGTTTTATAAATTGAATCTGAGAGTTGCGTAAGCAATGATTTGATAAAAAGATAAGAAATAGTGTTAAAGAAATTAGAAACTGATTAGAGATTAATTAAGTTGAATGATTTCCGGGGTATCGATCTGATGTTGGCTTCGGCTTTCGGGATTAATACTTAGGGATTCATTCTCTTACTAATTTAGGGTTAGAGACTAATGGATGTGAAAAGATAGTTGAGTGTGAATAAGAAATGGAAACGTTTTCCAAAGATAATAATATATTTTCTAATTTTAGAAAATAAGGAATTTATGAATATATGGAAACAATAAATGGGAAATTGGGAAATGAAATGATGATTAATCGGTAAGATTTCCATTTGGGAATACGACCGTTGTTTGTACACATGTTTTCCTTTGATAGTTAAATCACCGACTATCAAAGATTTTGACCATTTCCGTTGTCAATACGGAGAGACCGGGATCAGATATATTATCTGAAAACCACTCCGTATGGCATTAGCGTTGCGTATCAAATATGATGAAGATAATTGAAGTAGGAGTCTGTGCAAGGGTTGTTCTGGAAAATCCTTGGTAGAAATTGCCTAAGATGGGTTTACAAAATAGTGCCTTCGGTTTGTCCAGTTCCAGGACAACCTGTATGGAAGAATGTTTGATAGAGTATATTTAATAGATCGCGTAAGTTGATCTCTTCAAACGTATTTACGTTTGGTGGCGAGGGAATTCATTTCTCTTAGCTGTATACCAGTTTTATTTTTGGGGAAATCAATTTGTGATTTGGTGGGTATGACGATGTGGCATTCAAAGTAAATAAAGGTGTGATCTATACGTTATGGCCTCTAGCCTCACAACCAGGAAATGGTATAAAATCAGGTAGGTCGCATGGCTAAGTTGTTAGCTTCCAATTAGGGTGTATTGTCACCTGATCTAGAGAAATTTCATTTACTTCTTTAACCTATTTCGATGCTGTCCCTTTCGGGAAACGGTTGCTGATCCCAACCGTTGGTCATAACACATTCGGTACACTCAAGCGAAATGACTGACCGGTTATGTTTAGCCTGGGTTACAAGATGTTCTTGTTGAACCCGGCGTATTCCCCTCTAGAGATACACTGTCGGAAGGTGGTCCTATATCTTGCTAGTTGGAATTCATTACCCAATAAGCGCCCACGGTTTTTTATTATATATTATGTATGTGGAACATGAGATGAAAGCGTTCTGCAAATGATTATTTAGTTGTGGTTGTTAGACACTATTATAATATCAATTTATGTTTTAATATAAAGATTATCGTTTCTTTCAAAAGGATTTTGAAAGTCGAATCAAGTGTTTTGGATTTCTCATAAGGGAAAAACCCGTTCCATGCTATACGACGTGGTCTTATGAGATATCGTTTATTTTCTCAAACTGTTTTAAAGGGTTTGCTCACACCAGTCACATGACTGACCCAGAGTTTATTTTGTTTTGTTTTCCCTAAACTCTTGGGTGCCCAATTTTGTACGGGCGGTCAAGTAGTCGGGATTTTACAGATACTAAGAGCTTGGAGCAGTAGGCTCAGGATTTTATAGCAATTGTTTATTTCCACTGTGTTGTGAGTGTTGTACTCTGATAAATGTATTGTATACATATACTGGTTTTATTTCAAAGTTATGTTATATTTTATTCATTCCGCCGTAAGATTCGTGGTAATCTAATTCTGTTGTTGTGATCTTCTTCTTCTATTCTAATTTTTCTATCTTATCTATTCTCACCCTCTAACTTCTTTCTATTAACTATCTGGTATTTCTGATGCTTGAATAGTCGACATTGAGTTTATATCTATAACCAAGGTCGCAAATTCCCCGGGTCGTTACAAGAAGGTGTTGCAGAACCTGTTAAACAAAAGAAATATTAGTTTTCAGTGTAGGCTGACTCAAGTAGGGAAAGAATCATCTCTACATAGGGGTGAGCATTTAGTTGATTTGGTTAATCCAATGATGATGTAATGACCAGGGATTTTGACGACTTTGGTTATCGCCATAAACTCAATGATGACTAACCAAATATCGAAAAATACCAGTCATTAGTGAAAGAAATTAGAGGGTGAGGATAGATAAGATAGAAACTTAGAATAGAAGAAGAAGAAGAACACAATATCAGAGTAACACGAATCTCACAGCGGAACGAATAAATATATTTCATAACATAACTTTGAAATACAAATCTGTACTTGAATATACATATCATTATCAAAGTACAACACTTACAACACAGCGGAAATAAACTATAGCTATATGATCCTGAAGCCTCCTGCTCCAGATCTTCAACTATATATGTAAAATCCCGACTACTTGACTGCCCGTACAAATTTAGGCACCCAAGAGTTTAGGGAAAACAACAAAATAAACTCCGGGTCAGTCATGGGACTGGTGTGAGTAAAACAGTTTAAAACAGTTCAAGCAGGTAATCGATATCTCATAAGACCACGCCGTATAACGGAACGGGTTTTTCCCTTATGAGAATCCAAATTATCTTTATATCAAAAGCCTTTTGATATTATAATAATGTCTATCAGCCACAATAATAATAATCATCTAGCAGAACGCTTTCATCTCACGTTCTACATATATAGTATACAATCAAAACCGCAAGCACGTATTGGGTAATGGATTTCCAACTATAACAAGGTATGGAACCACCTTTTGCTAGTGTACCTCTGGAGAGGAATACACTGGGTTCAAACAATAACATCTTGCAACCCGGCCACACATGACCGACCACTCATTTCGCTTGAGTGTATCGAATGTATATCACCAACGGTTGGGATCAGCAACCGTTTTCCGAATGGGACAGCATCAACAATAGATTTTTAGAAGTAAATGAAACTCTAGATCAGGTGATTATACACCCTACTTCGGTGCGACCGACTTAGCCATGCTGCCTGCCCGATTTCTATCATTTACCGGATGTGAGGCTAGAAGCTACGCTTTATCATCACACCAGATTCACTTTGAATGCCACATCGTCAAATCCATCAAATCACCGATTGACGTCCTCAATCATACATTATGTGTTAGCTAAAAGAAGTTTCCTTCTCCGCTTCCACTCTTGGTACGGTTTGAGAAATCAATATACATGATCGTCTGGAAATACTCTGTCAGACATCCGTCCATACAAGTCATCCAGGAACAGGATGAACCGAAGGCACTATTCTATAAACAGGATAGCCCTTGCATAACTCCGTCTTCAATTTCCTTTGGCATATATGATTCGCAACGCTTATGCCAGTACAGAGTGGTTCTTTGGATAATAATCCAACCGGTCTCTCCATATTAACAACGTTAAAATGGTCAAAATTTCGATAGTCTGTGATTTAACTATCGAAGAAAAACAGGTGTGCAAACAACGATATTATTTCCAAATGGAAATTTATATCGATCAAACATCATTCAACATTTATCTCTTTATTTCATTAATTTCCTTATCTCCTGTTTCCCTATATTCAATATTTCTTATTTTCTAAATTTGGAAAATATACGTTGTTAACAATGGAAAACATTTCCATTTCTTGTTTTCTTCATTAGAAAACATTTCTGGTTTCTTATTTGGAAAAAACATTTCCAAAGCTTCTTCATTGGACTTAGACAGATGTTTAAATAAACATCGCTATGCCAACTCAAACCATTTTCTTTACTGCCGAACCTTAACTATTCCTTAGTTAAAACGAAGCCAATCAAGTTGGGGTAGAACTACCTCTCAGACCTTAACTGAACAACATTTCTAACTTTGAAATAGGCAAAGTTCACTTTATATTTCTTTAACTAACTTCCTTACTTAACTCTCGTTCAAATCTTTTCTATTCGATAATTCTTTCCTTCGATAAGGTATATTCGATAACTCTATTCAATTTATTCTATTTACTTAACTCTTTTGTTTTAACTCTAACTCTATTCACTTAACTCCTATCGAATAAACTATATTCGATAACTCTTTTAATTCTATTTGAATAAACTATATATTCGATTAACTCCTTTTACTTTATTCGAATAAACTATATCCGATTAACTCCTTTTACTCTATTCGAATAAACTATATATTCGATTAACTCCTTTTGCTTTAACTCTAATCGATTAAACTAACATTGATTAACTCCTTTCGATTAAACTAACATCGATTAACTCCTTTTAACTCAATTAAACTATTCATTGATTAACTCCTTTCGATTAAACTAACATCGATTAACTCCTTTCGATTAAACTAACATCGATTAACTCCTTTCGATTAAACTAACATCGATTAACTCCTTTTAACTCGATTAAATTATTCATTGATAAAGATTTACTTTTAGTAACAGTTCTTCACTTTACAAATGATTTCCCTTTTATAAAACTCTATTCGTTTTAAAAACATTTTTCCCTTTTTATTTACTTTCGAAATATTTCCTTTTATAAAATCTGTTGATTTTATAAAATCCCTTTATTTCAATATACATTGAAATAATTCTTTTTACATCCCAGGGTCTTTCATGATATTTAATATATCGAATAACAATGATCAACATCATTCTAACACACATAATCCATAACAGATATACATCACATCATATATCACAATATATGAAAACAATAAATAAATGTTGAGGAATCCAGTCGGATTCCTCCAACCTGTCTCCCTGCATCCACAGATGGTAAACAATATAATATAACATTACTTTCATTTCAATATGATATATTCTGTTAAACAGAATCAATATAGAAATTCAACTAACTGACTAGCAGTTCGATCAAACAGTCAACACACAGTCAATCAGCCAATATCTAACAGTTCTAAAAATACAACATGAAATTATAAACTGTTCAGAGTTAGTGAGATTTACTCACATTGGACTATCATCGTTAATAACGATAATTGTCTTTGATTCAGATGGACAATTTATTTTGCAATAAATTGTAACGATCTCGGATTCACTCCCGGTCGGTCTCATTGTGTTGCTCCCGTCCATACGATCCCAACGGATCTGACCGTTCGAATTTCTGATACAGTATGACGGAGATATGGCATTTACAAGTTTGAACTTAAATCTAAATTAAAATAACTTGATTTAATTAAATCGGGCTCACCCACACAAATACCCAGCCCAGTCTCCACTACAAAACAAACCGCCTCTACAGTTATCCCATCTTCCCCGATTGCTTCCATCGACCTGCTCCTCATTTCACTCCAGCTCCATTTCTGATTTTGAATGGTCTCCTTCCCTTTCGATAAACCCATGAACTCATCTACTGATTTCACTATCTCCTCCCTCTTCGCGAGCACAACCTCCCCATACCCAAATCTTCGAACTCGGTGGCTTCTGGAAGGTGCGACTCCGCTGGCTACAGTAAAACCCTCGACGCCAAGTTCAACCGAACCTCTTGAAACTCCACCCATACATGCGGAATCACCTCACCAAACCAAATACACCCTCAAAGATCCCACTTGATGCACCAAAATCCCATTATCCGAAACCCTAGCAGTTGCTGGATGAACCGACATCGACAACAACGTAATCGAGTTGTACCAGATTCGTACCAGGCTGTTAAGAAAGCCTCCATGAGTCCATTCAAATCCATTATATGATTTTAGGAATTTTATTCCTTTTGATCTTGATTTTTGAAGAAAGAACGTTTGTATGCGGTTATATAGGCTGTGTTGGGGTTGGTATCATTTGTGGCCAAGAATGAGGTGAACGTGGCCTTGTTTAGGACCAGAAATTACTTAGGATATTTTTAATTTGATTTTTCTATTTTATTTTATCGATTTCTCCTTGTATCTGCCTTCTAAAAATCCCAGTGATTACATACGATACCCAAAAATCACCAAACTGGACATGCACCTTCAGTTCGACATTACGGTCCCAACGAAACTGGTTTCGTCGAATTCCGACTCTGTATGCTCACACAGCGTATTTTTAACCGTCGAAATACTGACTATTTTCACTCTAAAAATCCGTACGGCCATATACTAACTTCAAAAATCATGAAACTGTAAATCTAACAACTATTTGACATTGCGGATCCAACAAAATTAGTTTCGTCGAATTCCGACTTCATTTGCAAAACTGGCTATTTTTAAAGCTCTGAATGACCCATTTAAATATATAAATACATTTAAATATAATTAAATTAAATATAAATTAATTAATATTATCGTATATATTCACAGTGGAATACCATACAGCTCTAGAATATTCCTATATGAATTTCTAACTCGATATTTCGATCTGTGCCAACCCGATACTCGATTTATATTGAAATTCCTTTTTGAAATATAAATAATTTCTTTATAAATTATAAAGGAATTCTACAGCGACTTTTCAAAAATTTGAGTTGGACATACATAAAAATCTACCCGACGAAATCCTGATTTTTCTCTTCCACTAGAAAGATATACTCCACCAGCTCCACACGTTTCTTGTTTCACAGAAATCCAGCTTAAAACGAATCCTGTACATTCAGTTGAAGTCTGAATCGCCAATTTACGAACTGCAACGCCATTTCAAGCTCGTTTATAATTATATTATAAACTATACGTTCAACTATCGACGATTGAATATATTCGTTACTATAATTCAACTTTAAACTGAATTATATATCACAGACGATCCAGTTCACACAATATCGCCATTTCAGCCAATTCTGATTATTTCAGAATTAAATATATTATTTAATTTATTATTTTAATTAAATATTCATCATTATTAAATCCCACGACCATTAATTTCTCTAAACCACCATTTATATAATTAAATAAATTAATTATAATACCACTGCCAATGCGGGTCATTACAGATGAAATTCCTCAAACCAAATTAAAAATAATAAAAATTAAAACCAAACCAAACCAACCAAATTAAGTTTAGTTGGTTCAGTTGGTTATCCGATTAAACTGAACAAAAATGTTTTACAATTTTTGTTTGGAATATTCACTACAATTTGAAATAAATTATAAGTATATGACTAGAGTATTATTATTTATGATTCTTATGCTTTCTAATATTAATTTTGACAAATAGGCGACGATTAAAATTTACTTAAATAACTATACTAACCTAAAATATTAATTATAATATCGATTATTTTGAAAATATAGTAAAAGTTCGGCTAATTTGGTTAAACCGATAACTGAAGTTAAAAAATTTCCAAGTCGATTACAAACTGAGTTAATTTCAAAACTGAACCAGATTGACTGAAATAAATTGGTTTGGTTGGTTTATTTGGTTTAACCGAATAATGCTCGCCTCTATCTCTGCAAATGGTCTCAAGCACATAATACACAAATTTTCAGCTTACGGTAGAACCAGCAATTCTCTTCCTCAAAATACATCCAAATATTTTTGATATAGAACAGGAAGATCGTCAAGCTTATCAACCAATCCCTCGATCCGAGTTGAAGCCAAATAAGAAGATCGAAATCGCCCATCATGGTGGATCGACCTATTAGTTGATGCACTGCATAAAGATTTTTCACCCTAGGGTAAAGCGACAGCTGTTCAATGATACGAAAATCAGAAGTAGACCGAAACTGATTTAGGGTTATTTTACAGGGACAACGAAAACAAATTGAATCGTCAACGTTTTTGCGATGGAAGAGGGTTCAAGAATGAATAAGGAAGCGTTCTTTTTAAGTTGAAGTATGTGCCAGATCAAATTCTAAGAATATGGATATACACATAGGGCAACAGACGGTATTTTGGTAGCAGGGATCGGAGAATTCATTTTAAATGGTGTAATGGTCACTGAAGCGATAAGGATAGTTTTCAAAGGTTGTTGTTATTGACACTCCAAGTATTGTTAAGGTGAGGCCAAATTTTAAAAACACTCCAGCCATAAAAAAATGTTTTGGCGAGTCGGGTTAACGTACTTAATTTTTTACGTTCCCTTTTTACCCTTACCATCTCAAATCCCAATTATTCTAAAAAAAAAAAAACTTTAAATTATTTGCAAAAAAAAAAAAAAAAAAAAACGATTGTTTGGGGAGAAATATTGGTGCAAGTTCTTCTTAGATGCTAAGATAGCAGAGAAGCTGTTGATAAGGTATGTGAAACCAGTTGTATAATGCCCTTTAAACGCCGAACGTTATAGTTTTTATTATGTCAGTCTCGAGAGCCAAACGCCGTAGTGTCAAATTTTATTCGGTGGAAGATGGTCATTTTGTTTTCTTTTTTCCGATTTGTCATCGCCGAAATAGGTGAATTACTGCATAACGGCATAAACGACGTAGGTCTTTCGTATTATATTTTTTTGTTCAACATTGTTCATTGTTTTGAAATTTGTATTCATTATTGAGTTGTCGAGGTGGAGAAAATGGGGTGTATCGACAAATTCGGCGGTCGAATAATGTATAAAAAAAATTGTTCTTTTGATTAACAACTAAAAAAGAGGTTATTGCAAAGAAGACTAATTTGGTAAAATAAACTTTATTTTTTAAGGGGTTCTCTCTGCATTGGTACTTCCTTTAACTAATTCTTTCATTTTAAAAAATTGACCCCCTTCCTTAACAATATTTGGAGTGTCAATAACAATCCCTTTTTTAAATGGTATAATCGATCACTGAAGAGATAAGAACGGATATTCTACTGTATGGTAAGGATTGAAACACTTTACACGTGTCAATCTATAAATTTTTTGGAGAATTCGGATTTGAAAGGTCTTCGAAGAAAAATTGTGCTTTCATATAATATAATAGACAGATAACACAAGAGAGATTAATTTGCACAAATGTTTAGCCATGTTTTTATCTTAAAATCATGTGCAGTTATCTATTTTTAATTTCTAAGTTGCAACAAATAATCCTTTTCGATGGTTTGAATGTTATTTATACTATTATTAAACAAATTAACAAAGGGTTTAAAAAAAAAAATCTAAACTCTATATCATATTAAAGTTCTCTAATACGATTTCCATAAATTAAGTAAAAAATAAAGGGTAAATAATATGCATAATTAAAGATTTTCACTTAAAAGGATAAAACAAATGGTCCTAAAATTTGTTTAAGGTAATTAGTCTTAAGGACAACATTTCTGAAAAAATAGCTTTAAGTATAATTTACATGAAAAAGGAGAAATGAATTTATCGCTTTAAACTATAGAAAAATAATGATAAATGAGTTTATCATTTTCTTGTATAAATAAAAAAGATGCTGTAAATTGTTTTAAAACTAATTTTTCAAAAGTGATACCTTTTAAACTAGTTATCCTTAACTTAGAAGCCCCTAGACCTAATCTTCACAAAATAATATCTACGCATATATGTTAAAAACATATACTATCGGTCAAGAAGATAAACCAAACGATTTGATAAATCCATCAAATTGGGGTTTGTGTCAAGAAGAAGAAGTTGGCATATTTATTAATTAATAGTAAAACAAAACATTTTAAAGTTATCTCCTTAATTCTCTCTGTTCAGCTTAAAACTCTCTAAATACTTTGTATTAAATATAAATTTTAATACCATATTTTCGGAAAAGGGAAACAAGTGACCATATAAATGTTAATATCAAAGCAAATTTTACTAGAGTACATTATTGACTCAGCTTAAAACATTATGACTGCGATATCAAATATTGACTTGGTAATATCAAATGCAGTCATAATGTTAGCAATTTATTTCCTAAAATATGGTAATTTTCACAATAACAAGGTTAGATATTGAGCTGGTAATATCTAATGCATTATTCAAATGCAAACATTACTTCAGTCTACCATTTATAAGACATGCGTGACGTAAATCAAATTATGAAAAATACATGAAGTAGGTATTACACTCATAAGAAGTACTAGGTATTTCCTAAAAGCAGGCGCTTCGCGCGTGAACATGGCAGACGCTTTGCACGTGGATTGTTGTTTCTGAAATATTGTATATTTTACATTTCTTTGCACGTGAATTGTACAAATGTTGAATAATTTATAAATTGTCACTCAAGAAAAACTTGAGTTGAAAAATATTAAACAATATAAAGAAATTCAGAAGTTAAAGTTTGAATAATCAGGTAGTGTAGTGCAGTAAAGTTTGAATCTTTCGACGATTACGTGATTTTTGTTTTAATTGATTGTTTGCATAAAAAAAATGTTGAATATGTCAAATAATTATGCTTTAGCCGTTACAATTTGTTGTTGAAAAGATCAAACAAACTAATTTTTAGAATCTTATTTTTTTTTTTAAATTGATGGTTTGCTTAAAGATGGTGTTGAATATATCAAACATTTATGTTTTTGTGACTGTAGTTTGCTGTTGAAAGGATCGGATGAATAAATTTTTTAGATTTTGATATTATAAACATTTTGTGTAAAGGAGTTTTTGGTAAGTTTAACCAAAATTTATGCTTCCAATACTTAGATGTTTAAATCTATAAACACATTACAACCATATCAACCTGCTAATATCAACATTGCATACAAATTTTCCGTCAAACACATTGCAACAATATTATAATGATAATCATCTTTGTTCAAGCCAAGTTCAAAGTCCAAATCTTGGCTGTCAAACCACCCACTTTGGTTTCACTTCATTCAGCCTATAATCATAAAAATAGTGGATTTTTTTACACGTTAGCATATTATCATAAAATAGCGTCTCCCCTCTCCCTGTAAACGATAAATGCTCACTTTCGTGGGGTCAACGCATTGTACATGTTATCCTAGTTATGTTATTGTCGTACAACAGGGTGCATCCAGGTTAACATCTCAGCATTTTCAACGAAACCTTAATTTTCATTTCATAATTCATACCGTAAATGAGCGTTGATACTGTTGTAACATTTCTAATTTTGAAATTTGTCGTCTTCCGTTTATGTTGCAATTAGCTTTGGCTATAAGAAACGTAGGGTTTTAAATTTCCAAATGTGCTGTTAGTAATAAATATTATCCGTTTCATACTGTAATGAGCATTGAGTGCGATTTTGTTCACACTTTTTAGCAAGTGTGAACAAAACACTCGGTTTTTATTGGAGGAATTCAGGGGGGATTCAAGTGTAACCCACCTGATTCCTCCAATAAAAGGAAAGTGTTTTGTTCACACTTAGAGAAAAAACGTGAACAAAATTCTATTTGCATTAACATTTCAAACTTTGGAATTTGTCTTCTTCTGTTAAAGTTACAATTAGTTTAGGCTACAAGAAACCTTAGGGCTTAGGCTATTAAATTCCCATGCCTGCGTTACAAATTCCAAAATATCCAATTCCATAATAAACAATGCATTTATTGCCACACGCAAAGCAAACATTATTCAGATTTTATTCTAGTGCAATTAAATCATACAGTAATGAAAATTTTATCAGCAGTTTAACAAAACAACGGTAACAAAATATCTAAATTACATTTTTATGATATCCTTTGAAATTTTTATTATTTTAATAAATTTCAATGTGTTTGTAAGAATATGAAATAAATTAAAATATTTCATAACATTTGAAATACATATCAATATAAGAAACATGATTTGTAGTACACATCAATTTGAAATGAATTACATTCAAGTATATAAGAGAAACCGGATAAGTTGGATAATTAAACAGTTTTTTTTTTTTTTTTTTAAAAAAAAAAAACTGAATATTATGTGTATTTTTTTTTCAATTTTTTTATTTTAATCTGCTTTAATCCCGTTGGCCTTTTATCAAAGGACCAAATCCTTTATGAGATGGATAAAATGACGAATTGTGATAATATGATAATATTTTCCTTTTAATTCTCCAATGCATATTCTATTTCAGAGAAGAATAAACCATCATATATTCACCTTCCCAGCTACAAAATCATGAATTTACCAAATTTGTACCAGGAATAGAAAATATTCTTTACTGTATATTCTTTTCCATTCGCATACAACCACACTAATAAATTGGTCAATCCTCCATTCATTTCGCACTCAACGCAAGAAAACCATTCTATCAAAATCAAGGAAAAAAGGTAAGATACTCAACAAGTTATTGTTATTATTATTATTATTATTATTATTATTATTATTATTATTATTATTATTTTCAAATAAATGAATTTGATAAAACACTGCAGTATCACATGAATTTGATATCAGACTTATATTGGTTGAAAATCTAGTCATTTTAGTTACATTTTTTGAAATCATTAATTTTTATTCAAATACTCTTGTCATTTTCTAGAAAATTTGTTCCATATCACTCCCTATCACATAGTATATATAATTGCAGACAATCGAAAGTTTGAAAGAAAAAAGATCATCAATGTCGAATGACCCCGGAAACCTAAAAGTATTAACGGCTTTGGACTCGGCTAAAACGCAATGGTACCACTTTACAACCATTATAATAGCAGGAATGGGTTTCTTCACGGATGCATACGATCTTTTCTGCATTTCACTAGTTACGAAACTCCTAGGCCGAATCTACTACCACGTAGAAGGATCTCCTACTCCAGGCTCACTGCCACCCAATGTGTCGGCCGCGGTCAATGGCGTTGCCTTTTGTGGTACCCTCTCCGGCCAATTGTTCTTTGGGTGGCTAGGCGACAAAATGGGCCGCAAAAAGGTGTACGGTATGACTCTAATGCTTATGGTGCTCTGCTCGGTGGCTTCCGGTCTATCCTTTGGGCACACTTCTAAGTCCGTCATGGCCACCCTCTGCTTCTTCCGCTTCTGGCTTGGCTTTGGGATTGGCGGCGATTACCCTCTCTCTGCTACCATAATGTCCGAGTACGCCAACAAAAAAACTCGAGGTGCATTTATCGCAGCAGTCTTCGCCATGCAAGGATTCGGCATCCTCGCGGGAGGCATGGTCGCTATTATCATATCTGCTGCTTTCAGATCCGCGTACCCTGCTCCAGCCTACGCTGTGGATCCGGTCCGGTCCACAGCTCCTCAAGCGGATTATGTATGGCGACTTATTCTCATGTTTGGAGCGCTGCCGGCTGCTCTTACTTACTACTGGAGGGCGAAAATGCCCGAAACTGCAAGATACACTGCTCTGGTTGCTAAGGATACAAAACAGGCTGCTGCTGACATGTCCAAAGTTCTACAAGTTGAAATAGAAAGCGAGCAGCATAAAGCCAGAGTTGCTGGCTCCGAGAACGCAAACTCGTTCGGTTTGTTTTCGAGCGAATTTTTGCACAGGCATGGCCTGCACCTATTGGGCACGGCGAGCACCTGGTTTTTGCTAGACATAGCGTTTTACAGCCAGAACCTATTTCAAAAAGATATATTTTCAGCCATAGGGTGGATACCCAAAGCAGCTTCCATGAATGCATTAGAGGAATTGTTCAAGATTGCACGGGCGCAATCTCTGATTGCTTTGTGTGGAACGGTGCCGGGATATTGGTTCACCGTTGGGCTGATCGACGTGATAGGACGGTTTAAGATACAGATGGTGGGATTTTTCATGATGACCGTGTTTATGTTAGGGTTGGCCGTGCCCTATAATCACTGGACTGCTCCAGGGAATCACATTGGGTTCATACTGCTGTATGGACTCACCTTTTTCTTTGCTAACTTTGGACCAAACAGTACAACATTTATCGTGCCGGCTGAGATCTTTCCGGCCAGGCTTAGATCAACCTGTCATGGAATATCTGCGGCCGCAGGAAAGCTCGGTGCCATTATTGGATCGTTCGGATTTCTGTACTTGGCCCAAAGTAAAGATCCTGCAAAAGTCGACCATGGATATAAGCCTGGAATCGGTGTTAGGAACTCCTTGTTTTTGCTTGCTGCATGTAATCTGCTGGGTTTGCTCTTCACTCTCTTCGTTCCCGAATCAAATGGAAAATCATTAGAGGACTTAACGGGTGAGAACGACAACGAGCATGCCGAGAACAATGGTGCTGTTTGAATTTCTTGCTTGGAATCTGCATTTGTTTGATTTAAAATACAGTTGTAAGAGGGTGATCTTTTTTAACTGTATGGAGTGCTTTACGTTTGTATTTGCTTATTTACTGTGTGAAATGATGGTAAAATCAAACTAGTATATATATATATATATATTTTTTGGCAAGACCATTATATATATATATATATATTTATATATTAGTGTTTGTATGGAATACAGATTATTGCTAGTTGCGCACCTTAATTTCTTTCTTGGTATGAATATGAAAACAGCAAAACAAAGACTGGATTATACAATTAGTCTGTCATAGTTTTCATGTATAATGGCTTGCAGGGAATTCAGTTAGCCAACGCATGAGCCTGCGTCAGTTTGTGCACCAAACCAAGGATTTATTGTATTTGCTTTAAATGTTGTAGCAGAGCAGTTATGTGTAAAACTTGTTATATTTTTATGTTAATTTTTGTATCGTTAACACTTACAAATTGTTTGTGCACAAAGTTGTCACTTGCACAACGTGTATTGTATTGCCAACTCCAAAATGCTATTGTAATTTGTAAACCAGCTGCACTTGTTGCATTTGTTTTAAATTCAGTTTGTTTTTTTGATATTGAGCCAAAAGAACATTTCTAAATGTATTTAGTTGGCAAATTACATAAATTAAAAAATTGATAAGCAAACAGATGTCTTGTGTGCACCAGTGCAATCACAACCCAGTTGAACCATTGCCGAAAATTGGTAAATGACAAAGAATAATAACGGTTCATACAATAAAGAGTGTAGAAAAGAGATTACAAAACATATTGAGCTATACAGTCAATCACTATAAAACATGAAGATAAATAAAATATCTCTAAAGCTAAGGCTAATAAGTATGGAAGAATTGACTTAGAATATGTCAATTCTTATCACGTCTCCTTAAAATGGTCGGCAAAGAGTATAGACCAATTTTGCTGACCAATGTACTGAATTATTGCCGAAGAATGGGTTTTGTTAGTGCATCAACAAGTTGATCATTGGTGGAGATATAGGCAACAAATAGCTCACCACTTTGGACATTTTCTCGAACAAAATGATAATCTAGGGCTAGATGCTTCATTTTAGAGTGAAAAATCGGGTTTGCACTAACATATGTTGCTCCTGCATTGTCACAGTAAACAACTGGAGCCAAGTTGACTTCAGTAACAAGTTCCTTGAATAAATTTCTAACCCAAAGGCTGTTGCATTTGCTACTACTCTATATTCGGCTTCGGTGAAAGATCGAGCCCTTGTACGTTGTTTCCTTAAGGTCCATGTGATTGCATTCTTGCCAAAATAGACAAAGTAGGTTGTTATAGAGATGAAATCATCTCTGTCACATGCCCAATCAGCATCTGAGTAGGCATGGAGGGTAAGGGGTGAGTCCTTATGGATAGTAAGACCCACGTTGAAAGTGCCACTGAGATAATGAAGTAGCCGATGAAGAGCTTGCATGTGTTGATTAGTGAGATGTTGCATATATTGAGAAAGTTTTTTCAAGCAAATGCCACGTCTGGATGAATAAGACTGAGGTATTGACGGCTACCAATGAGCTGACGATATTCAGTTGGATCATCTAGTAGGTCACCATAAAGAGTAAGTTGGGGGGGGGGGGATGAGTTGCCAAAGGTGTGGCCACAGGCTTTGCATTATCCATGTTGCCCTTGCAAAGAAGCTCACCAAAATGTTTTTTGCTCTGGAAAATGCCTTGTGGATGAGGCATGACTTCTACACCTAGAAAGTAAGAAAGGTCACCCAAATTTTTTAGTGTAAAGCGGGCAGCAAAGGTCTTAATGAATGATTCAAGGTAAGAGGAGGAATTGCTAGTGACAATTATATCGTCAACATAAACCAGCAAGTAAATTATCTGCTCATTATGTCGTAGCATGAACAGGGATGAATCGCAAACTGTGTCTTTGAATCCCAGATTGAGAAAGTATTGCCGTAGCTCTTTAAACCAAACTCGGGGAGCTTGTTTCAGTCCATAAAAAGCTTTATTGAGCTTGCAAATATAAGCAGGATGATTTGAATATCCGAAACCAGGTGGTTGAATAGTATAGACATCATCGGTTAGGACCCCTTGAAGAAATGCATTATTAATGTCAAGTTGTCGAAGAGGCCAACCATGACTGACCACAAGTGAAAGAATTGGGCGAACCATAACGGGCTTGACAACATGACCGATGGTCTCGCTGTAGTCAATGTCTGGCCTTTGGCTAAAACCTCTTGCTACATATCTAGCCTTGTATTGAATGATGTTGCCGTCCTTGTCCTTTTTAATTCTAAAACCCCATTTACATCCAACTACATTTTGTGATTTATTAGGGGAAACAAGGTTCCATGTCTCATTTTTGAGAAGTGCACTTATCTCTTCATCCATGGGTTTTCTCCAGATTAGACCTTTATAACGCTTTGGTGATTTTTTTAGGTATCTTGACAGGGGTAAGTTCAACATTGAGGTTGAGTGTGGTGATGGGTTTGCGAATGCCACGATGAGAGCGAGTAGCCATGGGATGTGTAGGCTTGGGGATGGACTGAACAGTTGGCGTTTGAGGTAATGAAAAGGATGATGTGGTTGAGGTGATGGAAAAGATGAACTGGTTGAGGGTGCTGATATTGGACTTGTGGTTGAGTGTGCAGCAGAGGTAGTGTTGATTTGTGTGAGTATAGAGAGTGGAAAAGGAGCCCATTCATCAAGGGTTTGGGTAAGAGGAAATGAGGCAGTGTTGTTTTTGAAGGGGAAGATGTGTTCAAGAAATGTTACATGTCGAGACATGTAGATATGATGTGTTTCAAGTTCCATGTAGTAATAAGCGTGTTGTGTAGGTGCATAACCAACAAAAATGCATGGTTGGGACTTTAGTTCCAGTTTGTGAGATGCATAAGGCTTTAGCCAAGGATAACAAAGACATCTAAAGCTTCGCAGGTTTAGGTAGCTAGGTCGCAGACCAAATAACTTAGAATATGGAGATTCATTGTTTACAGTTAGTGTAGGTAGCATGTTAATAAGGCAGGCAGCCGTGACACATGCATTTGACCAATATTCAAGTGGCATCGAAGCATGATATAGAAGGGAAAGAGTTGTCTCTACAATGTGACGGTGTCGACATTCAGAGTAGCCGTTCAATTCATGAGTATATGGGGGGTTGTGAGATAGGAAATACCATCAATTGATAGGAAGGTTCTTAATGCCTCATATTCTCCTCCATTATCCAAATATAGAATTTTAAGTGGTACTTGAAAATATTTTTCCACTAGAGCTTTGTAACAAATGAAAACATTTTTGGTGTCGGATTTATGTTTAATATTGTACAAGTATACTTTGTGAAATGATCAACGAATATGATATAGTATTCGAACCCATCATGAGAGTAAATAGGAGAGGTCCAAACATCAGTGTATACATATTCAAAAGGAGTAGTGGACACAACTGAAGATGTAGCAAAAGGTAGTCGATGACTTTTATTGCAAACACAAGAATCACAATCTATAGTAGAGATACAAGAAATATTAAATTTATTTTTAGATATAATACGTTTAAAAAATTTTTGAAATGGATGTCCTGGATGATGATGCCAATCAAGTGAGGAAGTTTTAATGCTTGCATAGACTGTTGGATTTTGAGATTGAATTTCATAGATGCCTGACTTAGTTTGCCCTCGGAAAAGAGATTCCCTCGTTGTGAGATCCTTTACAAGAAAAGAGTTCGATGAGAAAGAGATAGATGCATTATTATCTTGACAGAGTTGTGTGATGGAGATAATATTTTTGGAAATAGTGGGAACAACAAGAACACTATGCAACGTGAGAGATGAAGAGATTTTAACGGAGCCATAGTGAGTGATTTTTAAACCCTTACCATCGCCCACAACGAGTTCATCAGTTCCATCATACGGGGCATGGAGAGATAAGTTATTTATATCATCCATGACATAGTGAGAAGTGCCACTGTCGAGTAGCCATGGAAAAGTAGATGAGGAGACGCTAAGGGTTAATGTGTTTGCTTGTTGTTTATGTGAAGGCTGGGCAGTGCGAAAAGAGTTTTGTGGTGGTTGGTTTGCTGGAGGAACAACATTAGGTTATTTTTGAATGAAGATGGGGAGTGCGCTATGACATGTCCATGTTCACGGCACCATTGACACTTCCCAAGGAATGGGTGAGGCTATCTAAGAGTGGTGTTAGGATTGGAAGAATACCTTGTTGTTGGTGAGGATGATTGTTGCGGCCTTGAGGACGAGTTGAGGCAGTAAATGCAAAGACAGGAGGAGAAGAATCTGGTTGAGCTTGCTGCAAGGAGAGTTCTCTATTGATTAATTTTTCATGTAGCTCCTCAAATGATATGGGGGAGTCACAAGTATTCACCGATTCAATCACCAAAGTGTATGATGCATCGAGACCAGCAAGTACCTTGTTAGTCAAGTCCTCTTGTTCGATATTCTTGCCTAAAGCAGCCAACCGATCAGCAGAGTCGGAGATCGAGAGGCTACCTTTGACATTCCTGTGGAATTTACCTTTGACTTTCTTTATGTGGCCTCGAGAGTGTAAGGCATAGGTACGAGACAATGTGTCCCACAATTGTTCATATGTTTTGGCTTAAGAGATAAGAGGAACAAGATTTGGAGATAGAGTGCTAATGAGAGAACTTAAAAGAAGTTGATCTGGTCTCTTCCAAAAGGTGTGATTTGGATTAGGTTCTTCCTGCCCATCGGCAACGATGATAGCCAGGGGACATGGAATAGTTCCATCAATATAAGCAAACAAGTCATGACCAATAAGGAGGGCCTCGATTTGGAGTTTCCATGAGAGATAGTTTGTGGTGGTGAGTTTGATAGCATTGTGGATATTGAGAAAAGTGTAGGGTTTAACATGATCACTACCATTAGGGATTTGGGAGGAGGAAGATTGGTTGGGAGAGCCATGAGAGAGAGAGAGATGTTTGTGAGAAGTGGATCAACGCTTTGACACCATGTAGAAAAGAGATTACCAGAAGTTGTATTTATCCATTGAGTGTTTGCGGCAATATATACAAAATTACAAAAAGATATTGAGCTATACAGTCTATCAGTATAAAACAAGAAGATTAAATAAAGTATCTCTAGAGTTAAGGTTGATAAGTATGGAAGGTTTGACTTAGAATATGTCAATCCTTATCAAAGAGTTCATTTCAATAGCAAATGAAAAGCGTGCTTACATTCAAATTTTAGGTTAATATATGGAGAAAAAAAGAGCAGCCACTGCATCTAATTGATTACAAAATAAAATTATAATAGTTTAAACCATTGGATATTTTCAAATATTGCAACTTTGCTTGTGTTTTGGAAGAGAGGAGAGGAACGAAGACGGAGGAAGGAAGAACATTAGTCTCACATAATAGGGAATGAGAGATCACATTTGGTTATACATAGGATTCTCATTAAGGATTAGAGGCATTTAAACACTCAAATGTTTGCTTGGTTGTGAGAAGGGAAGTCACCACCACCCTTGGATCAAACTAGGTTTGGGATTAGGTTATGAGTCCAAATCTACTAAGATAATTTTGGATAGAATCTTAAAAAGATAACGTTTCGATTTCAACCCATTATATACCTAAATTCAGATTTCGTATTCAAATAAGACTTCAACGAAAAATTTAGCGATGGTTTTTAACTGTTCAATCTGAAAAGGTGCGACTGTTGGTGATGAATAGACATGGCTGTTTATAATGCTTGGAAAAGACACAACCGTTGACGAATGGACACCTCCTCATCCACTACAAACATCTATGCCCAAATATAGCTGCTTATTAACAAAATCAACAAATCTTCAGACAATATCTACAACCATAAAAGGTTTGAGCACATTGTAAATCAAAATCACCATTTTATTCGAT
The DNA here is from genome assembly GCA_030737875.1 of Allium sativum. Taxonomy (NCBI): domain Eukaryota; kingdom Viridiplantae; phylum Streptophyta; class Magnoliopsida; order Asparagales; family Amaryllidaceae; genus Allium; species Allium sativum. Next base: position 466,742,917 of record CM060913.1, on the reverse strand, counting down.
TGGAGCAGTTTGTTGATTTTCTTTATCGGGAATACCATAAGAAACTGACAAGGATGGTATTGCTCTAAAGGAGAAATATGCAAAGTGCAAAGAAGATGGTTTTCTTTGAAGAAGGCACATTTCGAGTGCATTATCTTCTCCTGTCTGCAATGCTCATATGACCTTGGAACTACGAAGACATTTTGGACTGCATTGGAAAGAAAATACAACACATTCGTGGCAAGTAACAAGAATCTTTTTATTTATAATTTTCTGAATTCCAAAACGGGCGCCAATAACTGATGAATCAACTCAAAGATGCTAAGATAGATCTCTCTAAATCTTTTTTGTTGGAGTTATAATTTCTGGACTCCACAGTGTTTGGAATGATTATAAGAAAAAATTGAAGCTTGCATAAATGACGGTTTACAACATTATCTTTGTATTGAAGAAGGCTCTTGTAAGCGAGAACTAGACTACAGTCCGCAAACTAAGTCTCATGCCAAGGCAAATAATGTTAAAATAACTAACAAATTGAAGCCTAGGAATATAGCTGTAACACTCCATATTTTTAGTATAAGATAATTAAATAAGAATAACTTAATTAAATATTCATAATTTAATAAAATGGACTGCGCCATTGCGTCTGTCTCGAAATTCTGGTCAAAATCGACACTTGGTTTGCGTAAATCGGACACCGTATGAAGAAGTTATGAGCATTAGAAGTTTGTATACATATAAGGAGCTTATATATGTGTGTGTGTATATATATTAAATAAATATATCCAAAAAATTCTAAAATCAATTCAAAAATCAAAATGGTGGGCGGGAAAGTTCGGAGGGAAAATGGACCGTTGGGGGTCGACCTAGGGGTCGACCCACCAACAGGGGGTCAACCTAGAGGTCGACCCACCCCAATGGGGGGTCGACCTAGGGGTCGACCCACCTAAGGATCCAGAAAGTTCTTCTGACGTGGTCGATTCTGATATCTTAAAATTTGATTTGAGGGTCCTGGTTCCTCTGCTACTCCTATAAATAAGACCCTAGACCTAACCCTAAGCATCATAATTCGGCGGCTACGCTGGAGCTCTGCCATGGCTCTCTCTCTCTCTCTCTCTCTTCTCAAATCTATTCTGAAATTAAAATGCTAGCCTAGGAAAATTATGGATTCAGATTTGGAAGAGGGAACCAACGTTAGTAAAAAGATTATTGAATCATGAAAGCAAGGTAAACTTCTTGATCCAATCTATTCAATTCTTCCTATTTCTTTCCCTTCTCTTTTAATGAAAACAGTCGATCCACGTTATTAGGTTTCAAATCAAATTAAAGGGAAAAAGGGAAACCATGAATGATAGAACAGATCAGATCCAAAATTTGGGGGAAGCATGAAAGGTGAGTGGGTTTAATCTATTGCCTTTAGATATTATTATGACTATCGTTTAACATTCCCCTTTTTAATAAATTATGAAGTTGCCAGTTTAATTATAAATTGTTGTTATAAAAAGTTGAGACATTAATATAAAAAGATCAGGAAATTCATATGTTGAATCTATTAAACTGGGGGAATGATTAGCATGATATAACATCAAATTGTTAATACGAATAATTCATATATTGAATCAGTTGAAATGTTAGAATATTTACATGTTATAATATCAACTTGAACATGTGGGAAAAATTCATATATCGGAATTGTTGGAGCACTAAAAAGTTTACATGTAAATTTGACCCAATTATATACAGGGAATAATTGGAGTAATTATATGACTATATGGATTCATGTTAACATAGAATCGAATAAATATGGGTTTGGGGCATCGACCAAATTATGTTTAAAGATCTTAAATTGGATCATAAGTATAGAGAAAGGATTTGGGCGCAAATGGGATCATAAGTAAAATATGAATTGGCATAATTCGAATAATATGAATTTAGACATGGATGCGTTTTTTTACAGGTCCCTATTAAGGTTTTAAATTAGGCTCAGGTCCGGTCATAAACTTATTGTAAATTTAGTTCCTATTTTTTGAAAAATCAGTAAAAAAAATATTAAAAAAAATCACGTAAATTCGTAATTAATTAAAACAATTAATCGAAAAAAAATTCAGGTGAAAAAACATCAAAAAACAAGTCAAAATCAAGAATTACACAAAAAACAACGAAATGCAGTAATATGCATTGACAAATGCATATAATTCATATAGTTGCATACATATATGCATTTATTTCATTTCTACAACAGAACTGCAATATAAATACATACATGTAGGCACGTACTGTGAATACATGCATCTTCTGATGCATTTACTTAAAAACTTCATACAGACGTCCAATTTTTTCACTTTTGCATTGATTTTTACATATCTGCAGTTATTGTAACGATTTGGATTTCGCTCAGACCTAATCGATCGCAAAATCGACCAAGACCGTTCAAAAACCCAAATACGCTAACTTTGGGCATACAACACATCAGAACAAATAACAAAAGACTTTTATAAACATTATAATAATGTTACATCAGAGTACAGAATATCAAAGTACATCGAATATAATAATACAATAGCGGAAGATAATTTATAATGAGCTTATTACAGTGCAACAGAATTAAAAAACTGATATAGTGAAAGTCTATCAATGCTCTGGACACAACTTTAAGCTTCGATCCAGAATCCTGCTCAATATATCTACAAAATAAGCTACTCGACTGCCCATGTGGAAAAGAGGGCACCACAGTTTGCAAGGTGAAACAAACTACAGGTCAGTCATGGGACTGGTATGAGAAATCTTTCCTAACTTATCTAACAATATGGCTAATCACAGGACCACGCCGCTAACGCGGAATGGGTTTACTCTATTGGATTGTCAGTGCATAAATTATATAAATTTTATTCAAAACAACGCAATGCTTTTTAGAAAAATGAAATCATTATAAGACTCAAGTCCCATCACACAATGCAACGCAAACCGGAGGATAGAGTTTTACCTTATAATGATCAAACATGCTTGATATATAGAAAATAATACTTTAATATTATTATTAGTGTCTAATCAGATTTAAAATACTTCAAAGTAAATGTATATACTAGATGGCATAGTACCCCATCCTACTATGTCGCCATTTATAGGTTTACAATTAAAACCGTAATGTCGTATTGGAAATTGGGTTTCCATCATGAGTCATGGCTAGGGACGATCTCCTTACCGATTCAAGACACTCTAGCAATGTCTCAGGACCCGGACGCTGGCGAGCCCTTGGATCCTCCAAGACCGGTCCACAAATACTTTAGTGGATTAGTTATGCTTGAACACACGTTTCCTGGTCCTATTGAACCTATAATTTGGTCACTATCGACCAATATAACCAAGGCGCCTCATTCCAACAACCACATAATTAAAATGTCAAGGCTTGCAAAACCCTGATAGCACTTCTAGCTAGAAAGAAACGCATGCACTCCTTGGTTCCGTTGTCCCATTTCTGACTCTTACCGGGGTGTGAGGCTCGCGAGGTAACGTTATACACAAAGCTATGCCGAAATAGGCTATGTTTTGATCATCATCCACAAGGCTCTACTTTTCAACAAAAGCCTCGATCAATTGCATCTTGGCATGTCACATTGACGATTCACGCCATGCGATCGATAACTACCAATATATAACCTCTGAGCTCTTGCGTCTTAGAGAAGTGTGTTAAACAAGAGAGTAAATTCTCCGCCACCAATCAGATATATATTAAATAGAAATCAATTTACATGGAATGAAATCCAATGTCAGACACACATCCATTTACAAGTCCGTTCTGGGTCTGAACGAAACCGGAGACACCTTATTCCTTGTCCCGTATGTCCAATACCGAAGAGAGGTTCTCGCATATCCGGACAATCAACAAGTACGTTCGGACAACTACCACTTTTACTCTTTCCTAGGAGCAACCCAGTTCAGGGCATCAGTAGTCACCCATTCGATGTGAAGATCGCCGGTTTTCAAATACCGTCTTCAATGTCTTTGACTTTTAATCGTCGTAGTAATTATTCAAAATGGGTTAAACCCGGTCCTTCCGAATAACTCGCATATTTTATAATAAAAAAATCAGGCGTTTTACAGTCAACGGTAACAGTTCGGATTTCGCCCGGACCTAATTGATCGCAAAATCGACTAAGATCGTTCAAAAACCTGAATACGCTAACTTTGGGCATACAACACACTAGAACAAATAACAGCATACTTTTTATTACATCATAATAATGGAACATCAGAGTACATAATATATCAGAGTACATCGATAAATAATAATACAGCGGAAGAATAAATTACAATAAATGTAATACAATGCAGCGGAAATGAATAAACTGGCACAGCAGAAGACTATCAATGCTCTGGACATAGTTTTAAGCTTCGATCCAGAATCCTGCTCAATATATCTGCAAAATAAGCTACTCGACTGCCCGTGTGGAAAAGAGGGCACCCGAGTTTGCAAAGTGAAACATACTACAAGTCAGTCATGGGACTGGAATGAGAAATCTTTCCTAACTTATCTAACAATATAGCTAATCACAGGATCACGCCGCTAACGCGGAATGGATTTACTCCATTGGATTGCCAGTGCGTAAGTTATATAAATTTTTATTTAAAAACAACACAATGCTTTTTAGAAAAATGAAATCGTTATAAGACTTAAGTCCCATCACACAATGCAATGCAAACCGGAGGATAGAGTTTTACCTTATAATGATCAAACATGCTTGATACGTTGAAAATAATATTTTAATATTATTATTAGTGTCTAATCAGTTTTAAAATACTTCAAAGTAAATGTATCAATCCTGGACGACATAGTACCACATCCTACCATGTCGACATATATAGGTTTACAATCAAAACCATAATGTCGTATTGGTAATTGGGTTTCCATCATGAGTCAAGGCTAGGGACGATCTCCTTACCGATTTGATACACTCTAGTAATGTCTCAGGACTCGGACGTTGGCGAGCCCTTGGATCCTCAAAGGCCGGTCCATAAATACTTTAGTGGATTAGTTATGCCTGAACACACGTTTCGCGGTCCTATTGAACCAATAAATTAGTCACTATCGACCAATATAACTGAGGCACCTCATAATCCATCATCCACATAAGTAAAAATGTCAAGGCTTGTAAATGCTGACACCACTTCTAGCTAAAAAGAAACGCATGCACTCCTTGGGTCCCTTGTCCCATTTCTGACTCTTACCAGGGTGTGAGGCTTGCGAAATAACGCTATACACAAAGCTATGCCGAAATAAGCTGTGCTTTGATCATCAACCACAAGGCTCCGCTTTTCAACAAAAACCTTGATCATTTGTATCTTGGCATGCCACATTGACAATCCACGCCATGCGATCGATAACTACCAATATATACCCTCTGAGCTCGTGCGTCTCTGAGAAGGGTGTTAAGCAGGAGAATAAATTAATTCTCCGCCACCAAACAGATATATATTAAATAGAAATCAATTTACATGGAACGAAATCCAACGTTAGACACACATCCATTTACAAGTCCGTTCTGGGTCTGAACGAAACTGAAGACACCTTATTCCTCGTCCCATATGTCCAATACGGAAGAGAGGTTCTCGCATATCTGGACAATCAACAAGTACGTCCGGACAATTACCACTTTAACCCTTTCCTAGGAGCGACCCAGTTCAAGGCATCAGTAGTCGCCCATTCGATTGAAGATCGTCGGTCTTCAATCACCGTCTTCAATGTCTTTAACTTTTAACCGTCGTAGTAATTATTCAGAATGGGTTAAACCCAGTCTTTTCGAATAACTCGCGTATTTTATAATAAAAAATCAAATGCAATAAAGACACATCATAAGCCTCATTCCAATTCTGAATATTCTTTTAATAAAATATTCATATTATTAGGGAAAGGTTCCCATCAATTTTATCAAAGATAAATTCTTTTAAATTAATTCTTTAATCATCTTTTTTAAAGATACATTAAAACTCCAATTTGATTTTAATATCAAAAATCATTACTTTATGATTATTCAATTTTAAGAAATTAATCTTATCTTTAACTGGGTTAAAGAACCAATGTCATTTAAAACACAGTTCATGATAAACCCAAAATCATCTTCCATTAAATATGTAATTTCCACAGAAATCAAATCAATATATAATCGATATAATTTTCCGTATCCGACTAATAATATAAATGAAATAACGACGAAACCTTTTAAATTCCATATATAGTAACAGTCTTCTTTTACAGAAGCCTATCTCGATTATTATCAAATCGAATTTCTACTCAATTCCAATTTAATATATTAAATTGGAAAACTTGACTTTGGAAAATTTTCTTTTTAAATCTTAATAAAAAAATTATAATTTCTAAATCATAATTTTACTGTTAATTGGGCTAAAGAACAAATGTCGTTTAAAATACAGTTCACGATAAGCCCAATTCACATATCATTTTATTCCAAGTACTAAATATAATTGGAAAACTCTAATAATCTAAATTAAAAGATTGATTCCTTTCATACGGGGTTTAAGAACAGTGTTATTTAAGACACCATACACGACAACCCAAAATCTAATTCTTTTATTTAATTCCAATTAAATATCAGTTAATTGGAAGACTTCATTAAATCTTAATTTAAAAGATTTATTCTAGTTGATAACTAGTTCATTTTTATAAAAATATATTTTCATCTTTTGTGTCCATCCAAAAACAGACATAGAAATCATCATTTTACTCTTCGTTGAATATTATTTTAAAATATTTGTTATTTAAAAATATTCTTTATATAAAAAGATTCTTTATGTAAAAATATTCTTTATATTACAATGTTCTTTATTTTAAAATATTCTTTATTTTTAAAAGATATTCTGAATCGAAATGCGACTCAATCAGTTACCATACAATTTCAGTTATATGGATTTCACACATCACATGAACACGACAATAATGATAAATAATCATTAAACAACCAATTCACCTCCATAGTGAAAGTTTCAACCGTGCGAGCATTAAATTGAATAAATAACGCTCATCGAAGCCTGTCAATCCATCGATTGACATACAACTAAATATTTGGATTAGTGTATGTCAAGTATCATCCCAATACCCGTGTGGGGTTTTCAGCCAACAACAGTTCATTTAAATAAATCATTGGTTAATGAATTTAACCAATTTTAATTCCGCTAACATGTTGATGATAATGAACAAAACATGTTATTATATTCCTAATGCCGAATAAAAATGTATTTTACTCGCATAATTTCCCTACATGTACCTAATGTCTACTAAAATGTAATTTATTTACATGGCATTGTTGTTGATGACAAATAAAAAGATAATTTTCATTTTTCTTTATTCGTATGTTTTAACAATAAAATGTTATTTTAATTCACATACAATTCTAGTGTATATTTTGACCATGAAAATGATTATTTATATTTGCATATAAATTCAAATGTATGTTTTGACCATGAAAATGATTCTTATATTTGCATATAAATTCTAATGTATGTTTTGACCATGAAAATGATCCTTATATTTGCATATAAATTCTATTGTATGTTTTGACCATGAAAATGATCCTTATATTTGCATATAAATTCTATTGTATGTTTTAACAATAAAAATGATTCTTTATTTAACATACAAATTCTAATGTATGTTTTGATAATAAAAATGATTTTCTCATTTTTGTTGACGATTCTATTTCAACAAAATGATTAAAAATGATCTTTTCATTTTGGTTGAAAATTCTATTTCAATAATATGATTAAAAGTAATAATTCCATATTGTTAACAACTCTTATTTTAACCAATTGAATAAAAGTGGTAATTCATATTGTTCACGATTTTAATTTAATAAAATGAACAACAAATGATAATTTCATATTGTTAATAATTCTAATTTAACAAAATGAACACAAATGATTCATTCATTTTTGTTGACAATCCTAGTTTCAACAAAAATGACAATTCATTTTTGATAATTTTAATTTAATAAAATGGCATATTTATTTACATACATTTGTCTATGTATTCTAATGACAAATAAAAGAACAATTTAGTTGCATACATTATTCTTTTGACAAATAAAAGAACAATTTATTTGTATATATTATTCTATGTATTCTAATGGCAAATAAAAGAACAATTTATTTGTATATATTATTCTATGTATTCTATTGACAAATAAAAGAACTATTTATTTGTGTATATTATTCTTTTGAAAAAAATGAACATTTTTGTTTCAACTTTTACAATTTGACAAAAATGAAAATTTTGTTTCAACTTTTAGGTTTCAACAAAAATTGATAATTTTGTTTCACTATTTGGTCACAACAAAAATGATATATTTTTTGTTTTCAATCTTTTTGTCACAACAAAATGATATATTTGTTTTCATCCATTTTATTATAATAAAAATGATATATTTGTTTACAACAATTTTACAATCACGAAATGACATATCAAACATAACCAACTGTGATAACCCCAAACTCCCGTAGTATGAAAGCAATGATAATCATTGGAATATAACACATAAACAATAACAACAGAACAGAAATATATAATTACAGCAGATAAAGTATATCAAATTACACTGGGAATAATATATCATCAGAGTTACATAGCATAATAGGATCATACTTAGTACAAAATGCAGTTTTCAGCTTAATATAAAATGTGTGCAGCGGAATCAAACATAATATACTAAATGAAGTCTGAACAGCATAATAGAAATGATAGGATCCATCTTCAGCTCCATAGCTATCCAGAATGAATCTGCTAAACCTGTATACAAGGCTGCCCGTGTGGAAAAGAGGGCACCCGAGTTTGCAAAGTGAAACAAACTACGAGTCAGTCATGGGACTAGTATGAGAAATCTTACTTAATCTATTTAACAATAAGGCTAATCACTGGACCACGCCGCTAATGCGGAACGAGTTTACTCCATTGGATTGCCAGTGCATAAATAAAATAAATCGTTAAACAACGCAATACTTTTTTTAGAAAAATGAAACCATTATAAGATCAAGTCCCATCACACAATGCAACGCAAACCGAAGGATAGAGTTTTACCTTATAATGATGAAAAATGCTTGACATGATAAAATGGATTTGATATTATTATTAGAGTATATATGTTTTCTAAATCATTTTAATCATAATATATCAATCATAGACGGCATAGCTACCATATACTATATCGTCATACTAGTTATAGAACCAAAACCGCATGTATCGTGTTGTAAGTTGGATTTCCATCATGAACCAAGGCAAGGGATCGGCCTTACCGAATTTTAGACAATCTAGCCCATGTCTCAGGATCAATCGCAACTACACCCTGGAGTGCCAGTGCCGGTCTACAAATATGTTAGTGGATTGGTAAAGCCTGAACAATACGTCTTCCCGCCCTATGGGGCGTAAATAAAGAGCCACTAGGGAGCCAAATCCGAGGCGCCTCATTCCATCATCCACATAAGTAAAAAAGCCAACTGCACCACTCATAGCTAGAAAGAAACGTATGTCCTCGCTGGGGTCCTTCTTCCGTTTCTGGTTCATATCGGGGTGTGAGACTCGCGAAGTAACGCTATACACAAAGCTAAGCTACAATGAAGATGTTCTTTGATCATCAACCACATGGCTATGCTTTTCAACAATAAGCCTTGATCATTTGCATCTTGGCATGCCATACTGGCAATTCATGTCATGCGATCGATAACTATCAATATACAACCTCTGAGCTCGTACATCCTAGAGAAGGGTGTTAAGCAAGAGAATAAATTCTCCGCCACCACACAGATATATATTAAATGGAAATCAATTTACATGGAATGAAATCCAATGTCAGACACACATCCATTTACAAGTCCATTCTGGGTCTGAACGAAACCAAAGACACCTTATTCCTCGTCCCGTATGTCCAATACGGAAGAGAGGTGCTCGCATATCCGGACAATCAACAAGTACATCCGGACAACTACCAATGTAACCCTTTCAAGGCAACAACTCCAATCAAAGACATCAGTAGTCATCCATTTGATGTGAAGATCGCTGGTCTTCAATCACCGTCTTCAAATCTTTGACTTCCAACCATCGTATAATTATTTGAAATGAGATTTAACTCGGCCTTTTCAAATAATTCCTGAATATATATAATTCAAAATCATTTATTTTCCTTCCATATCGTTTATAATATTTTATAAAGATTTATCACTATTTTTATTTATTTAAAAATAGCCATATTTAGTTAAACGACGCTTCAGGTCATTACATGGCCATGGCGCTGTTTTCATCAAAATTTGATTTACACATTTCTCAAAATCTAACCATTGGATCTTAACAAATTTTATATCGCTGGAAAGATCTTTCCAAAGCAGCGCAATGCTTACGGTTAACTGTAACGGTTACCAACCACTGTGCTAAAAGATCCTTTTTTCCCCTTTATTTCAACAAAAATTGGTATTTTTTTCTCAACAATTTTATTCAACACAAACACCATCGAATCAATGGATCTACATAGAACAATCAATTTTAGATCAAATCACGTATCATAGAATTTGACAGCATGTAATTCAACAACATCAATTCTAATTAACAAATATGTTTGATTTGACTAATCTAATTAACAAAAATGATAATTTTTGTTAAACTATTTTCTAATTGGCACAAATATTATTTTCAACAGATCTACATAAGACACCAATCACAGATCTAATTATGATTAATTGATTTTAATTATATTAAAAAATATAGAATTTCTCACATTGATTTTGTCCTTTATTTATCATTAGATTACATAGAATAATATATACAAATAAATTGTTCTTTTATTTGTCAAAAGAATGATGTATGCAAATAAATTGTTCTTTTATTTGTCATTAGAATACATAGAAAAATGTATGTAAACAAATATGCCATTTTATTAAGTTAAAATTGTCAAAAATGAATTGTCATTTTTGTTGAAACTGGGGTTGTCAACAAAAATGAATGAATCATTTGTATTCATTTTGTTAAATTAGAATGGTTAACAATATGAAATTATCATTTGTTATTCATTTTGTTAAATTAGAATCATGAACAATATGAATTACCACTTTTATTCAACTGGTTAAAATAAGAGTTGTTAACAATATGGAATTATCACTTTTAATCATATTATTGAAAATAGAATTTTAAACCAAATGAAAAGATCATTTTTAATCATTTTGTTAAAATAGAATCGTCAACAAAAATGAGAGAATCATTTTTTATTGTCAAAACATACATTAGAATTTGTATGTTAAATAAAGAATCATTTTCATGGTCAAAACATACAATAGAATTTATATGCAAATATAAGGATCATTTTCATTGTCAAAACATACAATAGAATTTATATGCAAATATAACGATCATTTTCATGGTCAAAACATACATTCGAATTTATATGCAAATATTAGGATCATTTTCATGGTCAAAACATACATTTGAATTTATATGCAAATATAAGAATCATTTTCATGGTCAAAACATACATTAGAATTGTATGTGAATTAAAATGACATTTTATTGTTAAAACATACAAATAAAGGAAAATGAAAATTATCTTTTTATTTGTCATCAACAACAATGCCATGTAAATAAATTACATTTTATTAGACAATAGATACATGTAGGGAAATTATGCGAGTAAAATACATTTTTATCCGGCATTAGGAATATAATAACATGTTCTGTTCATTATCATCAACATGTTGGCGGAATTAAAATTGGTTAAATTCATTAACCAATTATTTATTTAGATGAACTGTTATTGGCTGAAAACCCCACACGGATATTGGGATGATATTTGACATACACTAATCCCAATATTTAGTTGTATGTCAACTGATGGATTGACAGGCTGCGATGAGCGTTATTTATTCATTTTAATGCTCGCACAGTTGAAAATTTCACTATGGATGTGAATTGGTTGTTTAATGATTATTTATCATTATTGTCGTGTTCATGTGATGTGTGAAATCCATATAACCGAAACTATATGATAACTGATTGAGTCGCATTTCGATTCAGAATATCTTTTAAAAATAAAGAATATTTTAAAATAAAGAACATTGTTATATAAAGAATATTTTTACATAAAGAATTTTTTTATATAAAGAATATTTTTAAATAACAAATGTTTTGAAATAATATTCAACGAAGAGTAAAATGATGATTTCTATGTCCGTTTTTGGATGGACACAAAAGATAAAAATATATTTTGATCAAAATGAACTAGTTATCAACTAGAATAAATCTTTTAAATTAAGATTTAATGAAGTCTTCCAATTAACTGATATTTAATTGGAATTAAATAAAAGAATTAGATTTTGGGTTGTTGTGGATGGTGTCTTAAATAACACTGTTCTTAAACCCCATATGAAAGGAATAAATCTTTTAATTTAGATTATTAGAATTTTCCAATTATATTTAGTACTTGGAATAAAATGATATGTGAATTGGGCTTATTGTGAACTGTGTTTTAAACGACATTTGTTCTTTAGCCCAGTTAACAGTAAAATTATAATTTAGAATTTATAAATCTTTTTATTTAGATTTAAAAAGAAATTTTCCAAAGTCAAGTTTTCCAATTTAATATATCAATTGAGTGGAAATTCGATTTGATAATAATCGAGATAGGCTTCTGTAAAAGAAGACTGTTACTATATATGGAATTAAAAGGCTTCGCCGTTATTCCATTTATATTATTAGTCGGGTACGGAAAATTATATCGATTATATATTGATTTGATTTTTTTGGAAATTCCATATTTAATGGGAGATGATTTTGGGTTTATCGTGAACTGTGTTTTAAATGACATTGGTTCTTTAACCTAGTTAAAGATAAGATTAATTTCTTAAAATTTAATAATCATAAAGTAATGATTTTTGATATTAAAATCAAATTGGAGTTTTAATGAATCTTTAAAAAAGAAGATTAAAGAATTAATTTAAAAGAATTTATCTTTGATAAAATTAATGGGAACCTTTCCCTAATAATACGAATATTTTATTAAACGAATATTCTGAATTGGAATGAGGCATATGATGTGTCTTTATAGCATTTGATTTTTGATTATAAAATAGGCGAGTTATTCAAAAAGACCGGGTTTAACCCATTCTGAATAATTACTATGAAGGTTTAAAGTCAAAGACATTGAACGTGGTGATTGAAGACCGGCGATCTTCACATCAAATGGGCGACTACTGATGCCCTGAACTGGGTCGCTCCTAGGAAAGATTTCTCATACCAGTCCCATGACTGACCTGTAGTTTGTTTCACTTTCCAAACTCGGGTACCCTCTTTTCCACACGGGCAATCAAGTAGCTTATATTGCAGATATAAGCAGTAGGATTCTGGATCGAAGCTTAAATCTGTTTCCAGAGCATTGATAGTCTTCCGCTGTGCTAGTTTATTCATTTTGCTGCATCATATTACATTTATTGTAATTTATTCTTCCGCTGTATTATTATTTATCAATGTACTCTGATATATTCTGTACTCTGATGTTGCATTATTATGATGTAATAAAAAGTCTGTTGTTATTTGTTCTGATGTGTTGTATGCCCAAAGTTAGCGTATTCGGGTTTTGAAACACTCTTAGTCGATTTTGCAATCGATTAGGTCCGGGAGAAATCCAGCCATTACAGTTGGTATCAGAGCCAGGTTTCGATCCTGGGACATGTGGGTTATGGGCCCAAAGTTAAACGGAGCACGTTGAAAATTCAGACAAAATCTCGTGGTTGTCACAGTTATATAGCAAAACTGCATACACGTACGCACTTTTTCAAGAGACGTGCATAAATATGTGCTTGTGTATACAAATAACTGCACACATGTATGCAACTATAGGTAATAGTTGCATACATGTATGCAACTGTTTTTTTTTTAATATTTGTGGACTTCCGAGAATATTTATAGATTTTAGATTATTATTTTTTAATTGTTAGCACGAAATTTTTTGTGATGAAAATGAAATAGGCGTAACTTCATGCGTAACTTCATTGGCCGGAGGCGGGACTTCAAAAACAGGGGGCGGGTTTGTATTTCAAACTTTGGGGGGATGTGGCGTATATTAAGTTTAGTTTTAGAGATGTGACCCTAATTTTCACTTTAGACATATAACCCATCATGAATATAATTGAGTAAATGGGCATTAACACCTATAAAGGCATAGGTTTAAATAATTGATTAAAAATGAATGCCTAGGATTACAATTAGAAATTGTAATTGCACTTATGACATGAGGTTAGGTTGCACTAGTGGTGGAAGTCTGCCCGGACCCGACCGACATATCTAGTAGACACTAATGTTAAACCTAATGTGAGAGGTTTAAGTGCACAAATACGAGAAGGGCTAGGACACGAGGTTAAGCCCAACTTGTGGAAGAAGTCTGCCCGGACCCGATCGTCATATCCAACATCCACAAGTTGTAGGCCTAATGTGGGAGGTCTAGCCCATTATAAACCATAAATGGACATGGTAAATAATTGGACTACTTAACCTAATCTAATCCATAGGGATTGTATGAAAATGAACTAAAGTTAGGGTTAAGTAAAAATTGGTTGGACAATGGGTGGGCTAGGTAAATCTAAGGGGGTGGGTAATATTTACATATAGGCCCGCAAACTTAGTCCGATAAGGTTATGTAATTAAAAACACCTAGTGGTATACATAACCAGTAGAAATAATAAAGTTATGTAATTAAAGGCACCTTTAAGGGTAAGCATAACTTGTAGAAATGATAATCACCTATTATAAATAAATAACATTAATGAAAATGTTGTATAATATGTAGACTCGTCCTAGAGACAAGTGAAGATTATGACTTAGGTTATAATAAACTAATAAGGAAATGGGATAACTTGTGTAATAAGATAAGGGACACTTAATTGTAAATTAAGTAATCAGTAAATGGGGAAAGCCAGAAACCAGTTGAGAAAAGGGGGAAAATATATGAAATATAGGAAGTTGTACTTAATTATAAATTAAGTAATCTGTAAGCTTGGAAGTCTGAAACCCCGTTGATAAGAATGTTTAGGCTTGTCCTAGGGACAAGAGGAAATTATAGCTTAGGTTACAATAAACGGGTAGAGAAACTTATTAATGGACCTTGGTTAATCGAACTAAGTTAATAAGTAAACAACGATAAGTTGTATTGACAACGTAAAATGGAATTATGATTAAATGGGAAAGAATGAGTAAAACTTGTGGAATGAAATAAGTTTTATTTAATCATAAATGGTGAGTGACATGTTAATTAGCAAACATGTGAATTGGATATATTTAATTACATATTAAGTAAAACATGTTATTGTATTGATGAAATCAACAAGAAGATAAAAAGGGGTTGTGGATTACAGACCATGAGCCATAATCTAGAGAATAACATGTTGTGGGCTTATTAATAAACTTAAATGGATTAAGTTGTATGACTGAAATTAATAAGCAAGAGAACTTGGTAATTTGAATAAGAATTCAATATAAATTGGAATAACCAAGTTAACTGGAAACCTGATGAGGTGAGACAAGCGCATAAAAGAATGTTTAGACATAAAGTCTAACAATATGCTAAAGTAAGGCGCTTAGACCAGTCTGTACAGTTGAGGGTGAATAACCCAACGGGGTAGATCATCGAGATGTTATAAGGTACGAGGGGAGTGCACATTCATTTGATTGTTCTGACAGCTCCAAATGACTGGAAGGGGAAGCACGCGGCTTCCTAAAGTACGTAAGGTGCTCCTAATAGTCCTATGTGCGGCGGCAGATGTCTTAGGTTGTGTCCATAGAGGTTGGGTCTACGCGTAACCACTGGATGGGTGGGCCTTGACTGCAGATGTAGCTATGTAGTCAGAATGCTATGACGAGGTGATACCAGGGTGGTTCAGCGGTTGCCTCACGAGGAGGCAGAGGGTCAGGACCAACAAGGATAGTAGACCATCGGACACCCATCATCGGCAGCCAGTGGGATGCGGAAAGACTCGAGCTAGACCCAAGATACCATTTCACCCTTCACTATTGAGGTAGGGGGTTGAGGGGAGATGCCACATGGACGTTTAGATGTTTGCGTAGGGCCAGTCACTTAGCTCTTATAGTCTTTACTAGTTGAGGGTGGGGCCAAGATGGGGCCATAGCCACTGCGAAAACAGACCCTAGGGATATCTGTATATAGAGGCTCTTAAAGGCGGGCCTGTATAGGTATGAAAAAGGTCCCGACCGAGTTCTGTGTTTCGTGTATCGCCCTGCCATGGAACTCGGTGCACATTAGAGGACGTGCGATTGAGGCATCGAGCTACAATTGAAGATACGTATGGCGGACAGTCTAGATACATGCATGTCGGCTGTGGGTGGTGTATTGTAGACTTGAGGGCATTACTCCGATATGGAATCTGATTCGAACGAAGGTGGCAATCAATATGTTTACGTAGCATAGTAATGACAGATATATGCAGAACGTAACATTGTTATAGAGAGATCCGTACTTCACTCCGACGTAGGATGAAGGACTGCGTATACTTCGGTGGCGTTATAGTGGAGACCGTGCGAGTGGGGTACCATAGGGTGTACCTTAATATTGGGGGTAGCTACATATATACTATATTAGGTTAATCCATTAGGAAATAAATGGGTACGACGTGTATGTAAGCCTTGAGCGCTAATAACCCAAGTAACCTAATAAATAATAAAATATGATTAAACGGTATATGTGGGATTATCCAAAGTGTATAGTTTAAATCCAGTCACCAGAACTTGTGTTCTGACTCCCTCCTCATAACATACTCGCAGGTTAGATTTGTGGCAGGGACTTGATAGCCTTGGATACTGGTTAGGCAGTATTATTAATACGGTAAGGCTCTATTTTGATTATATTATATTTTATCCATTCCGCTGTGAGATATTTTCTAAGCTCTGACATATTTTATGTCTCTGTCTTTTCTGCAGAATACCAGAGCAACTCAATCCGAGTTTCGATAGATTGAAGTTTTTGAAAAAAAAAAATCAGTCTATCAGAATTCGGGTTGTCACATCTGGTATCAGAGCTTAGGTTTATGATTCCTATCTAAATAGTGAGTGAACGTATTTTTATTTTAAAAAAATATTAATATATATTATATATACACCTAGATCCAAAGAGTAACCCACTAAATAGAAAGAGTATAATATGGTAACAAATGGGATGTTTATTTTGAACACTAAAGGAATGAATATGAAAATCTGAGACCCTTAGGTAAATTGGGTGGAGAGTGTACAATATACTTTGTATGGAAGGAAAATGAATCCCATATGATTAGTATTTTGGGTTAGTAGGCTTGAAAACCTTATAAATTGGAAAAGGTTAAAAAGAGAAAAATGAATTAGGAATATATATAGTTGAGAGAATTGACATTGGGAGGGGGGTGTCTAGGAAAGCCTAGAAGAAAATTGGAAACCCGCTTTGAGTCTAACCCCATTATTAACTTTTAAGAACTTGAGATTATAAAAGTTTTGGGAAAATGGTTTATGGTGTTTTCAAGTTTTAATCTTAAAAGTTATAGTTTTAAATATGTAAAGTATACATATTGGGTTTCAAAGTAAAATGGGGGTATATTTTTGCAAATAGTGATTTCTTGCGAAAATTTTGTCTAAAGTAAAATTCTCTTAATAAAAGATGCATATTATAGAGCATGTATAGCTCGCTAGTTTTTTTGTTATATTTCATACAAGAATTTTTAATAAAGAAAGATTTGAGATCTCTATTCTTATGACAATCCTTTTTGGATAAATTATTTTTGACAAGATAATTTTGTTGGGTGGACAAAATAAGTGTAGAAATTAAGAATAGAGTGGATGTCTGCACCTTGTAGTAAGAGACTAAACCGACCTTATAGGTAAGAACAAATCATAAACCCGATTGAGAAAATAGTTGTCCGTATCTACTCTAGTTTTGTGATTTGAAAAAAATGATGATTTACATTTTTAAGATGACATGTTTTTATGGTTTGGCAAAAGAAAGTTTTCATGAGGAAAATAAAGTTTTGACACTTTTAATTTTTGAAAGAATAAAGGGGCCAAACCGTGTTTTAAAAGTATGGAGTAGGTAAGGGTTTGTGCCTAGGAAAGATGGGAAAAGTTTTGGAGGCTATAAAGTAAATAGAAAAAATTATCTTGGAATAATAGTAAGTTACCGTAAATGCGTAAGCATTGAATAGCCTAGGATGTTGCTTGAAATAATTGTTGGTACACAGCTAGGACTAGTAGTGACTACTAGATAGTAAAGGGCAAGTAAGTGTTTAGACCATGTTGCTAATTTCCATGTTAGGATTAAACCCGTTACTACATTTCTGTGGGGATCGTTCCGTTATTTTGTTGGGTAGTTAGGGTAACACCTAAACCTATTGTGGACCCCATAGTTTGGACTTTTCTGATTGAGGGGGATATAGTCCTAAGATTCTTAGCCCTTAGTAGTAGCTGTGTAGGGTGTATGTTCTCTTGTTTTAGTTGGAAGACTAGAGGCTTATTTAAATTTAAACTAAGATTAGATAATTAAATAAGCTAAGAAAAGAGAAAAGGTACAACTGAAAAGGAAACAAAAAATTCAGTAAAGCAACAAAAATATAAAATTATGAGAAAAGATGGATAAGAATAAAAATTTCCAAGATAAGACAATCAGTAACAGAGAAAATTTTCTTATGTGGACTGTGCTTGGATAGGAAAATGGGGAATCTTTATAATAGTTACATAAAAATCCAAGTACAGTTAGAAAAATGTTGGAAAAAGAAAAGCGGGAGATGCAGAGTTTTCTATTTTCCACCTTTTTGTAACATAAGAGATCGAATTTAGAAAATTAGATTTTTCTAAAATTCGAAAAAAGTTGGTTAGCAAGATTACGGATGCAACAATTGTATGAACTACGCTCTTACTCAGTAAGAGTGTGGGAAAATTTGGGTGAAAAAGCATTTTTGATTTTCAAAATATTGCATTCATGTAGAACTGGCAGTATATTTTGGATGTGAGCATCATATTTTAAAAGGATTTTTGAAAAGCTTGCATACACATAGGAGGTACCGCTTAGGCATGCATGTATCATTATGTTGTACTTCACTTTGCACAAGTGCACGATGTTTGCAAAAATTGGATGCACACATGATGAATGTATATTATGCAAGGGGTTAATTTATTTTACCCTTATCAAATTTCGGGGATGAAATTTCCTAAGGGTGGGAGAATGTAACACCCCGTACTTTTAGCGTAAGATAATAAAATAAGAATAACTTAATTAAATATTCAGAATTTAGTAAAACAGACTGCGTCATTGTGTCCGTCTCGAAATTCTGGTCAAAATGGACACCTGGTTTGCGTAAATCGGATACCGTATGAAGAAGTTATGAGCATTAGAAGTTTGTATACATATAAGGAGCTTATATGTATATATATTAAGTAAATATATCTAGAAAATTCAAAAATCAGTTCAAAAATAAAAATGGCGGGTGGGAAAGTTTGGAGGGAAAATGGACCATTGTGGGTCGACCCACCCGAGGATCCAGGAAGTTCTTCTGACGTGTTCGGTTCTAATATCTTAAATTTTGATTTGAGGTTTCTGGTTCCTCCGCTACTCCTATAAATAAGACCTTAGACCTAAACATCATAATTCGGCGGCTACGCTAGAGCTCTGCCATGGCTCTCTCTCTCTCTCTCTTCTCAAATCTATTCGAAATTAAAATGTTAGCTTAGGAGAATTATGGATTCAAATCTGGAGGAAAGAATCAACGTTAATAAAAAGATTATTGAATCATAAAAGCAAGGTAAACTTCTTGATCCAATCTATTTAAATCTTCCTATTTCTTTCCCTTCTCTTTTAATGAAAATAGTCGATCCACGTTATTAGGTTTCAAATGAAATTAAAGGGAAAAAGGGAAACCATGGATGATAAAATGGATTGGACCCAAAATTTGGGGAAAGCATGAAAGGTGAGTGGGTTTAATCTATAGCCTTTAGATAATGTTATGATTATCATTTAGCATTCCCATTTTTAATAAATTGTGAAGTTGCCAGTTTAATTATAAATTATTGTTATCACAAGTTGAGACGTTAATATGAATAGATCAGGAAATTCATATGTTGAATCTATTAAATTGGGGGAATGATTAGCACGATATAACGTCAAATTGTTAATATGAATAATTAATATATTGAATCAGTTGAAATATTAGAATGTTTACATGTTATAATATCAACTTGAACATGTGGGAAAAATTCATATATTGGAATTGTTGGAGTACTGTAATGTCCCAGAAAATCTGAACCAATTTAAAATTTTTAAATTGGCTAAAATAATGGATTTTAAATATTTAAAATAAATATTTTAAATAATAGCAATGATAACTGAGCTTGAATTGACAATTGAAAACGAATATAATTAATTATAATTATAAACAAGGCCTGAAATGGCGTTGCAGTTTCATAAATTGAATTCAAACTTTGTCGGACTGTACCGGGTGCAAAACAAAACGGATTTTAGTGAAACCAAAAATATTTAAATCTATTAGTGAATACCTTTCTAACGAATCTGAAAAATCGAATTTTCATAGCGGAAAGCAAAAGTTATGGCCGAATGAATTTTCAGAAAGGTCGCTATGGAATTTATATAGCCCGTGAAATTGGCCATTTTGCATACGACCTCGGAACTCGACGAAACCACTTTTGTTGGATCCGGGATGTGAAGTTATTGCTAGGTTTCAAATTTCAAAATTTTTGGAGCTGGTATGTGAGCGTGGCAAAAGAAAATGTGTTTTGGTCAATTACAGT
Organism: Allium sativum; assembly: GCA_030737875.1. NCBI lineage: Eukaryota > Viridiplantae > Streptophyta > Magnoliopsida > Asparagales > Amaryllidaceae > Allium > Allium sativum. Next base: position 466,722,123 of record CM060913.1, on the reverse strand, counting down.
TAAATTGGATCGACCAGAAATGGGCCTTTTTGCAAACGGTCTCAGAATTCGACGAAACTAGTTTTGTTGGGACCGTATCGTCAAAACATAGCCAGATTTATTTTTCTGGAATTTTTCGAATCAGTTTGTGGCCCTGGCAAATTGAAATGCACGTTCAAATTAAATATTGAATGTTTTATATTTTAATTTGAAGGAAAACTGACTGAAAACATTCGAATGGGCCTTCAGAACATATCCCATTGTGTTCGGAATGGGGGTAAAACGTTAGGGGCGACAGTCGTTGGGTTTGATTTCGAATCCGTTTAAGAAAACCCCAATTTTTGAATAAATATATATATATCGACCAATAGGAAAATTCTTTCATAAATAAAAAAATAAAAATCAGAACCCCCTCCCCCCTAATCGCGATATACGGCGCAAATTAGTCGCCGCTTCCTGGCCATTTTCCGGCCACACCACGTCGAACTACCCCCAGCCCCAGTTGAAATTTTTGAAGATCTCCTCTCCCTCTTCAAATCAGAACAAGTCTCGCCCCATCTCGTTTTGTATTTCTCGAGATTCGCCGCTCTGAAGTGCCGCCGTTCATCGCCCGATTCCTCCCTCCAGCCGCGTTTGAGTTCGTCGGGGTGGGGCCACCTGCTGCGCCTCTCGTAGCTCTCCGTCGTGGTATAACCTGATCGGCCTCTCGTGCAGTGTATCGGGAGAAAAATCAAAACCTAGTTTTGAACAGGTTTGAAATCATACGGCTTTGTTTATTTTCCGCTGTTTTAACACCTTTAAACCGTTGCAAACTTGTAAAAATCATATCTTTTTCGTGTGTTGACGAAATTCAGTGAAACAAGAGACAGTGGACTCGTGCGGACGTCTTCTACATTTTAGAAGAGACCGCATATTTTTCTGAGCCTTCTGCTATTTTTGGTGGAGTGGAACCCAATGTGAGATTTCTAATTTATAAACGATATGGAAAACGACGATGTATAAATTATATGATCGATGTATGAGTTATATAAGCGTTGTACACCTCATGTATAAGCGTTGTATAAGTTGTACGTTCGATGTATAAGTTGTATATGCGTTGTAAAAATTATATATGTGTTGAAATAGAAGTGAATTGCTATATATATATATATATATATATATATATATATATATATATATATATATATATATATATATATATATACGCCCCTCGTCCACAAACCATGGACGATATTTATTTATTGTGATTGGTGTGAAAATTTTGATTGATAGCGAATGGTTGTTTGGGATTGTTTGTGGTTGATACAGATTGATTGTGGTTGAAAAATACCCATTTGTGGTTGAGAAATATTTGGTTGAAACCAAATAGGATTAGTTTGTGGAAATGAAATAAATATATACATGCCGCCTGCGTGCGAACTAGATACATGATTCTCATTGTCAAAAACCGCGAGGTTTTAAGGTAGAGCGAGGAGCCGTACTAGGGACGGTCCCGGTTTTAACTACCCTGCCGTTATGCTGCCAAAATTTTGAATAATATTCATGTGTTTGAATTATTTTCATTTGCTGAAACTATATTTATTCATTGAATAGAAAACCTTCATGTGTTGAATCGATATTCATTCGTTGATTAGAAATTCATGTGTTGAATGGTATTCGTGTTTTAAATATAAAAATCACATTTTTATCTATATATAGAAACTATAGAAAACCTTCATGTGTTGAATCGATATTCATTCGTTGATTAGAAATTCATGTGTTGAATGTATTCGTGTTTTAAATATAAAAATCACATTTTTATCTATATATAGAAACTATAGAAAACCTTCATGTGTTGAATCGATATTCATTCGTTGATTAGAAATTCATGTGTTGAATGGTATTCGTTATTTAAATATAAAAATCACATTTTTATCTATATATAGAAACTATAGAAAACCTTCATGTGTTGAATCGATATTCATTCGTTGATTAGAAATTCATGTGTTGAATGGTATTCGTGTTTTAAATATAAAAATCACATTTTTATCTATATATAGAAACTATAGAAAACCTTCATGTGTTGAATCGATATTCATTCGTGGAATTGAAATTCATGTGTTGAATGGTAATCATATTTTGAAATAAATTGTTTCATAATAAAAATCACCTTTTATCAACTATATGGACTATGTAAAATAATCTCGTTTTAAAAGAAATTGTTTTATAATAAAAAATCCCATTTTTATCACCTATATAAACTATATAAAATAATAGTGTTTTGAAATGAATTGTTTTAAAATAAAAATCACATTTTTATTATACACATGAATTGTTGAAATGGGAAGTGTTAAAAATAGCAACTCGTTCAAATAAATATGCATGAGTTGAAATATTCATTAATTAGCTAATGACGAGATTTTTACCTATGCATGTAACATTAGAATGAATGATGCTTTTAAACCAAATGGAATCAAATATGAAGTTGAATGGAAAATGATAAATGATAAGAACTGTATATATGTACATGCATATTTATTGAACAGGTTATAGCAAAGGGGCTAGAGAAGAGGAAAAAAATTTTGTGCCCGATAAATAGGTACACATTTACTGTTTTGTTTGGGTGATGATTTTATGAGCCTGTTGGCTAGCCGCTTGGATTTTTCTTTTTCTTTTCGACATGAGACGCCCGTGTGGCTATTTGGGAATTTTCCCAGCCCCTCCCGTATAAAGGAGGTTATGGCGAAATTTTCCAAAATTAAAAGGCGTTAGTGAAATAATTGAGTGGAAAACGATATTGAAATTGTTGAATGAACTATATTTATATAAATATATAAATATAAATAAAATTAAAACGAAACGTGGCCGTGCAGTTCGTGTTTTGAAACCTTGATTTCAAATAACTAGTGCGGGAAATCCGACCATTGGATTTTCCCGAAACCGCAACCGTCGGGTTCGCCTTGGGAATATCTTTCCAACGACAACCTTGTAAAAATCCAACGGTTGGATTGTCTGGAATGTTTAATTCAAATCTGAAGAAAAACAGCGCCAGAATCGATTATATTTATTTATATATATATATATAAATATAATTATATTTAATCGAATAACGACGCTGCAGTTCGTATTTTGAAATCGAAACTTCAAACGATTGTACCGGGAGATCCGACCGTCAGATTTTCCCGAAACTGCAACCATTGGATTCGTTTTGAAAAGACCTTTCTAATGATGTAAATTTTGTGAAGATCCAACGGTTAGATTTTCAGATATGTGTAAATCAAATCTGAAGAAAAACAGCGCCACGGCCGCGTTATGGCCCGAAGCGTCGTTTTGAATAAATTGGCTATTTTAAAATAAATAAAAATAGCGATAAATCATTATAAAATATCATAAACGATATGGAATGGAAATAAACTGAATTTGCTCGATTTATGTGGTATTTGATGGTTGAATGTGTTTGGTGTGAAATTACATTAAAGAACAAAATTGGTGTTGTCGAATGATTTAACCATTGAAATAAATTGATTTGAAATTCTAAATATACGTGAATTATTTGAAAAGGCCGAGTTAATTCTCATTTCAAATAGTTGACCGACGATTGAAAGTCGAAGACGAAGACGATGGTCGAAGACCGGAGATCTTCACCTCGTTTGGATGGTAACTGAGGTCCTGATTGGGAGGCATCCCGAAATATGGATAATGAGTGGTGATCGTCCAGACGTACGTGGTGATCGATGGGTTTGCGAGGTATTTAGTGCCTCCGGTTCCGTTCAGACCCAGAACGGACTTGTAAATGGACTGTGTGTCTGACATTGGATTTTATTCTGTGTTGATTGATCCCTATTAAATATACATCTGTTTGACGGCGGAGAATTTATTCTTTTGCTTAACGCCCTTCTCTGAAACGCACGAGCTCAGGGGTTGTGTGTCGATGGACATCAGTCGCATGGCATGAATTGCTAGTGTGGCATGCCTAAGTGGCAAATGAACAGGGCTTCTGTTGAAAAGCAAAGTCTTGTGGTGATGATCAAAGCGCCGCCGGTGAGGCGTAGCTTTGTGTATAATGTGAATTCGCGAGCCTCACACCCCGGTATGAACCAGAAACAGGAGAAGGACCTCAGGGAGGGCATGCGTTTCTTCCTAGCTAGGGTGGTGTCAGTGACCTACCAGCCCTGACATTTATATACTTTTCACCTGTGTGGTTGTTGCTGTTGCGAGGCGCCTCGGTTTGATCGGACGATCCGGGTCCGATGGAGTCATTCATTGGCTCGTTTACGCCCCAAAGGGCGGGGAAACGTATTGTTCAGGCATAATAATCCACATCGGTGGACCGACCCTGACGATCCAAGGGGCAGTTGCGGCTGTTCCTGAGACTCGGGCTAGGCAGTCTCGAATTCGGTAAGGACTATCTTTTGCCTTGGTTCATGACGGAAATCCAATTTCCAAATACGACATCGTGCGACTTTGATTGTATACCTATATATGGTGACATAGTGGTATGGGGCATTAATGCCGTCTATGATTGATAGTTATGATTTGAAATGGTTTTCAAAACATATAAACACTAGCAATAATATCAAATGCCTTTGTTTTATTCGTATCAAGCATATCTTGGCCGTTATAAGGTAAAAAATCTATCCTCTGGTTTGCGTTGCATTGTGTGATGGGAACTGAGTCTTATAATGGCTTCATTTTTATAAAATGCATTGCGTTGTTTAAAAGAAAGATTTGTTTTAAAGCACTGGTAATCCAATGGAGAAAACCCGTTCCACGAAAGTGGCGTGGTCCTGTGATTAGCCAAATTATATATGTGTTGAGTAGATTTCTCATACCAGTCCCATGACTGACTCGTAGTTTGTTTCACTTTCAAACTCGGGTGCCCCTTTTTCTACATGGGCAGCCTTGTATTCAGGTTTAGCTGGTTCTTTCTGGATAGCTGGAGCTGAAGATGGATTCTATTATTTATCTCTTTTTATGCTGTTCAACTCCTATTGTACATATTTTGTTTGTTTCCGCTGTAGACATTTATGTATAGCTGAACTGTATTTGTACTAAGTATGATCCTGTATACTGTGTAACTCTGATGATTACTTTTACCCAGTATATTATATTGTCCATTATCTGGTGTATTTATTTAATTCTGTTCTGCTATTACCTGTTTCTGTGTTATATTCCACGGATTACCCTTGCCACCGTCAGTACGGGGTTTGGGGTCGTCTCAATTTGGTATCAGAGCTTTGGGTAAGCTTAGTTCTGGAATATAACATTTGAACGAACTCGTCAGAAATAGAACCAGTAGTGTTCTAGGATGGGCAACTCTATATAGATAGGATCAGTAGTATCCTATTATGAGTAGCAAAATGAAATAACACCTAGATAGACACATTTACATTCAAGTATTTGTCTCTATATTTTGAAATATCTTTTCTGTTGACCTGACACTTGATCTGCTATTTGCAGAAGAACTAGAAAATGAGTGCCAGAAACAGAAGAAGTAATACTGACCCGGATATTGAAGCCCTATATATGAAATATAGAAATCTGGGTGGAAAGCCGTTCTCGGACGAAGAATCTATTATGAGAACACAAGCATGGATTCGTTCGGCTGAGAAAATCTTCGAAGGATTAAAGTTGAGGGATGACCAGAAAAGATTACTGGCCTCCCGGGCACTCAAAGACGAAGCTTTATTCTGGTGGGATTCTGTTGTTAAGGATAATCCAGAAGGTGATATCACCTGGGATAAATTCAAAGTGATTTTCCTGGAAAGATTTACTCCTCCAGAAGCAATTGAGCGACTATGTGTTGAATTTTCATATTTGATACAAGGAGATATGACCATTCCCGAATATCATAAGAAATTCAACGAACTTTCTCACTTTGCTCCCCATCTAATTGAGAATCCGAAGAGGAAGAATATGAGATTTATCAACGGGCTTCAAAGAAAATATCAGAATAGTGTGATGAGGAATGTGAAACTTCCTTTCTCAGAAATGATTTATATGGCTTATCAGTATGAAGATCTCGACAAGAAAGGTATGTTACCTTACGAAGAAGGGGTCAGTACTGGTAATGAAGATGAGCCTAAAACTGATAATCCCGAGGCCAGTACGATGTCTGAGATGAGTAAGAAGCCCAAAGTGAATTGAAAAAGGGCCAGATCTGAAAAAGAACCAGCCACGACGGCCACCTGCTCTAACTGCAAGAAGCCAGGGCATTTGACCAGAAACTGTAAAACCTCGAAGAAACGAATGAAGGGGTTTAAACCCGATAAGAAGTTTCAAGAGAATAGAAAGTGTGGTCAATGCCAACAGGCGGGTCATGTAAAGTAAGATTGCTGGCTATTGAAAAAGACCAAAGAGGCTCAGGTAAATGAAGTAGCAGAAATTTCTGAGCCCACAGCTATTCAGGAGAGGCCAGATGTTTTAGAAGGCACGCTAACTGTCAAAGATATTCCAGTTAAAGTACTGTTTGACACTGGCGCGTCTCGAAGCTTCATTGCAAAGGATGCAGCTAAGAAACTGGATTTGAATTTGAAAACGCTTAAGGAACCAATAACTGTCCAGAATCCGGTTGGGGGTTCCATTGATCTCAGTTGGGTTTGTGGAGTGCCGGTTTCCTTTTCTCGTTATCGGTTTCCTACCATCGCGGTCGTCATGAATTTTAAAGAGTTTGATCTTATCTTGGGGTTAGACTGGTTGACCAAATATGAAGCTGAAGTCAAATGCGCCGACAGAGTCGTAAAGGCAAAGATTAAATCAGGTGATTATATAACCAATCCCTGTGAAGGTCAGAATGCTAATAGAAAAGACTTCTGGGCAGCTTTGAATGTTTCTCCAGCTCAAATAGAAAATGTCCCTGAGGTTACAGAGAATATTCCTGACCTCATCAAAGACATTCCTGTCGTCAAGAACTATGCGGATGTATTCGAGGAAGTTGTTCGCTTACCTCCGCAGAGAGAAATAGATTTCAAAATTGCTTTAATTCCGAATGCAAGGCCGGTAGTTCACGCTATTCGAAGAATGTCCTTGAAAGAGAAGGAGGAATTAGACAATCAAACACGACAGCTAGTATGGAAGGGTCTGATCAGGCCTAGTTTCTCTGATTGGTGAGCAGCAGTGGTGTTTGTCCCAAAATCTGACGGTACTCTACGTCTATGTGTGGATTATCGTGATCTGAACAAACAGACAATAAAGAACAAATATCCATTGCCGCGAATAGATGATTTGTTGGATCGTCTAAATGGAGCACAAGTATTTTCACGAATGGACCTAGCTACAGGCTTCCATCAACTTCGAATTGCAGAAGAGTGTGTTCCGATGACAGCATTCAGAGGTCCAGACTTGTTCTGCGAGTGGTTAGTAATGCCGTTCGGCTTATGTAACGCTCCCGCTTACTTCATCGATCTGATGAATAGAGTGTTCAGAGGGGTTTTGAATAAAATTGTTCTGGTTTTTATTGACGATATTCTAATCTTCTCTAAATCAAAGGCCGAACATGAAAAGCATCTGGAAAGGTTCTAGAAATTCTGAGACGGAATGTATTAAAAGCCAAATTTTCCAAATGTATCTTCTGGCAAGATGAAGTGAAATTTCTAGGCCACGTCGTATCGAAAGAAGGAATTGTTGTGGATCCAAGCAAAATCACAGCCATTCAGAATTGGAAACAACCCAGTACCCCCACTGAAGTCCGTAGTTTTCACGAATTGGCTAGCTATTACCGAAAGTTCGTTAAAAACTTTTCGAAGATATATGGTCATTTAATGAAGCTTACGAAGAAGCATTCTAAATTCAAATGGACTCCAGAAAATGAGGAGTCTTTCGAAGAGCTAAAGTTAAGATTAACGACAGCTCCAGTGTTAACCATCATCGATGGCAATCAAGATTTAAAAGTCTGGACTGATGCTTCTAGAGATGGCCTTGGCGCAGTGTTAATGCAAAGGGGCCAAGTGATTGCTTATGCTAGCCGTCAGCTGAACCCGCATGAAAAGAACTACGTAACTCATGATCTTGAGTTATTGGCTATAGTATTCGCTTTGAAAATCTGGAGGCATTATCTTCTGGGTGAGAGATTCGAGCTGTCTACAGATCATCAGTCGTTAAAGTATCTGTTCACCCAGAAGGACTTGAATCTGAGGCAGCAGCGTTGGCTGGAGTTTCTAGCAGCATATGACTTTGAAATTATATATACACCAGGGAAAGCCAATGACGTGGCCGATGCGCTGAGCCGAAAGAATGTAATGATCGCCAGCTTTATTATCACGACTTCCTTGATTGACAAGATATCTATTCTTCAGAAGGAGGATAACTTTATTAAGGATATGATCAAAAGGATTCAGAAAGGCGAACCCTCGTGTTTTCAAATAGATAACGACGAGACCTTGAGGTTGAAAGGAAGGATTTGTGTTCCTGACATCCCAGAGTTAAAAAGGGAAGTGTTAGATGAGTGTCACAAGTCCAAGCTGAGTATCCATCCTGGTGTGGCCAAAATGTACAACGATCTCAAACGAACATTCTAGTGGAAGGCTATGAAAAGGGACGTTTCAATATACGTTAGCCGATGCCCTACTTGCCAACTAGTCAAGAGCGACCAACAGAAACTGGATGGATTGTTACAACCGCTAGAAGTTCCTGGTTGGAAGTGGGAGCATATTTCTATGGATTTCATTGATGGTCTGCCCAGAACCAGAAAAGGGAATGACAGTATTTGGATGATCGTAGATCGCTTCACGAAGACCGCCCATTTCATACCTGTCAGATCAAATAGAACTGCTCAGAGTCTGGCGCATATATACTTCAAGGAAATAGTTAGACTACATGGAGTGCCGCTCAGTATAGTCAGTGATAGAGATACAATATTCACTAGCAAATTCTGGGAAGCATTTCAAGTCGAGCTGGGAACGAAGTTGAACTTGAGCACTGCGTATCATCCTCAGACAGACGGTCAGACTGAGAGGGTGAATCGTATTTTAGAAGATCTATTGCGGGCTTGTGTTCTGGATTTCGGTGGATCATGGGAAGACCACCTGCATTTGGCTGAATTCTCTTATAACAACAGCTACCAAGAGAGTCTGACAATGTCGCCATTCGAAGCATTGTATGGTAGACCGTGCCGATCTCCTGCTTGTTGGGTCGAACCACGTAATAGACTTGTGTTGGGTCCTGATATGATCCGAGAAGCTGCCGACAAAGTCGATTTTATTAAGAAGCGATTACTCGCCGCTCAAAGCCGACAAAAGAGCTATGCCGATAGAAGAAGAAGAGATATATCCTTTGCCGTTGGCGACTATGTATATTTGAAAGTATCGCCGATGAGAGGAGTAATTCGGTTCGGTAAGACTGGAAAGTTGGCGCCCAAATTCATTGGTCCGTTTCCTATTCTGGAACGGATCGGAACTCTCGCTTATAGGGTTAAATTGCCGGATTGGTTGCCTGGAGTTCATGATGTATTTCACATATCTCAACTTCGAAAGCACGTTCATGATCCAAACTTGATCGTGGAAGAAGCAGCTCAATAGGATATTGAAATTACTCCCGAATTAGCTGTGAGAAGAGAGCCGCTAAAGATTATCGGCAAAGAAACCAAAGAGTTGAGGAACAAGAAGGTTCACTTAGTCAAAGTGCAATGGAGTGGAGATCCGCGAGATTGTACTTGGGAAACTGAGGAGAGCATTCAGAAAGCCTATCCCAGATGCCGAATAGATATCTCTGATTGACTCCGGTGCAAGGTATATTTACCATACTTTGCCTTATCATTTAATTCTCTACCCTATTGTTATTTTCTTTCCATGGATGTGCACTTTTAATTCTATAGTCTGAATGATTTTAAAAGAATATAGAAATTGATTAGTATATTTTTTAAAGGTTAAAACGATTTGATTGTTGGTTGTGTTGTGTGATTGCAGATTTATCAAACCACTTTCGACTTTGTTCCTTTTCGGGGACGAAAAGTTTTAAGTGGAGGAGATTGTAACGACCCAGAAAATCTGAACCAATTTAATTTTTTTAAATTGGCTAAAATAATGGATTTTAAATATTTAAAATAAATATTTTAAATAATGGCAATGAAAACTGAGCTGGAATCGACAGTTGAAAACGAATATGATTAATTATAATTATAAACAAGGCCTGAAATGGCGCTGCAGTTTCAAAAATTGAATTCAAACTTTGTCGGACTGTACCGGGTGCAAAACAAAATGGATTGTAGTGAAACCAAAAATATTTAAATCTGTTAGTGAATACCTTTCTAACGAATCTGAAAAATCGAATTTTCATAGCGGAAAGCAAAAGTTATGGCCGAATGAATTTTCAGAAAGGTCGCTATGGAATTTATATAGCCCATGAAATTGGCCATTTTGCATACGACCTCGGAATTCGACAAAACCACTTTTGTTGGATCCAGGATGTGAAGTTATTGCTAGGTTTCAGATTTCAAATTTTTTGGAGCTAGTATGTGAGCGTGGCAAAAGAAAATGTGTTTTGGTCAATTATAGTTAAATTAGATCGACCAGAAATGGGCCTTTTTGCAAACGGTCTCAGAATTCGACAAAACTAGTTTTGTTGGGACCGTATCGTCAAAACATAGCCAGATTTATTTTTCTGGAATTTTTCAAATCAGTTTGTGGCCCTGGCAAATTGAAATGCACGTTCAAATTAAATATTGAATGTTTTATATTTTAATTTGAAGGAAAACTGACTGAAAACATTCGAATGGGCCTTCGGAACATATCCCATTGTGTTCGGAATGGGAGTAAAACGCTAGGGGCGACAGTCGTTGGGTTTGATTTCGAATCCGTTTAAGAAAACCCCAATTTTTGAATAAATATATATATCGACCAATAGGAAAATTCTTTCATAAATAAAAAAATAAAAATCAGAACCCCCCCCGTAATCGCGATATACGGTGCAAATTAGTCGCCGCTTCCTGGCCATTTTCCGACCACACCACGTCGAACTACCCCCAGCCCCAGTTGAACTTTTTGAAGATCTCCTCTCCCTCTTCAAATCAGAACAAGTCTCGCCCCATCTCGTTTTGTATTTCTCGAGATTCGCCGCTCTGAAGTGCCGCCGTTCATCGCCCAATTCCTCCCTCCGGCCGCGTTCAAGTTCGTCGGGGTGGGGGCCACCTGCTGCGCCTCTCGTAGCTCTCCGTCGTGGTATAACCTGATCGGCCTCTCGTGCAGTGTATCGGGAGAAAAATCAAAACCTAGTTTTGAACAGGTTTGAAATCATACGGCTTTGTTTATTTTCCACTGTTTAAACACCTTTAAACCGTTGCAAACTTGTAAAAATCATATCTTTTTCGTGTGTTGGCGAAATTCAGTGAAACAAGAGACAGTAGACTCGTGCGAACGTCTTCTACATTTTAGAAGAGACCACATATTTTTCTGAGCCTTCTGCTATTTTTGGTGGAGTGGAACCCAATGTGAGATTTCTAATTTATAAACGATATGGAAAACGACGATGTATAAATTATATGATCGATGTATGAGTTATATAAGCGTTGTACACCTCATGTGTAAGCGTTGTATAAGTTGTACGTTCGATGTATAAGTTGTATATGCGTTGTAAAAATTATATATGTGTTGAAATAGAAGTGAATTGCTATATATATATATATATATATATATATATATATATATATACGCCCCTCGTCCACAAACCATGGACGATATTTATTGATTGTGATTAGTGTGAAAATTGATTGATAGCAAATGGTTGTTTGGGATTGTTTGTGGTTGATATTGATTGATTGTGGTTGAGAAATATTTGGTTGAAACCACATAGGATTAGTTTGTGGAAATTAAATAAATATATACATGCCGCCTGCTTGCGAACTAGATGCATGATTCCCATTGTCAAAAACCGCGAGGTTTTAAGGTAGAGCGAGGAGCCGTACTAGGGACGGTCCCGGTTTTAACTACCCTGCCATTATGCTGCCGAAATTTTGAATAATATTCATGTGTTTGAATTATTTTCATTTGCTGAAACTATATTTATTCATTGAATAGAAAACCTTCATGTGTTGAATCGATATTCATTCGTTGATTAGAAATTCATGTGTTGAATGGTATTCGTGTTTTAAATATAAAAATCACATTTTTATCTATATATAGAAACTACAGAAAACCTTCATGTGTTGAATCGATATTCATTCGTTGATTAGAAATTCATATGTTGAATGGTATTCGTGTTTTAAATATAAAAATCACATTTTTATCTATGTATAGAAACTATAGAAAACCTTCATGTGTTGAATCGATATTCATTCGTTGATTAGAAATTCATGTGTTGAATGGTATTCGTGTTTTAAATATAAAAATCACATTTTTATCTATATATAGAAACTATAGAAAACCTTCATGTGTTGAATCGATATTCATTCGTTGATTAGAAATTCATGTGTTGAATGGTATTCGTGTTTTAAATATAAAAATCACATTTTTATCTATATATAGAAACTATAGAAAACCTTCATGTGTTGAATCGATATTCATTCGTGGAATTGAAATTCATGTGTTGAATGGTATTCATAATTTGAAATAAATTGTTTCATAATAAAAATCACCTTTTATCAACTATATGGACTATGTAAAATAATCTCGTTTTAAAAGAAATTGTTTTATAATAAAAATCCCATTTTTATCACCTATATAAACTATATAAAATAATAGTGTTTTGAAATGAATTGTTTTAAAATAAAAATCACATTTTTATTATACACATGAATTGTTGAAATGGGAAGTGTTAAAAATAGCAACTCGTTCAAATAAATATGCATGAGTTGAAATATTCATTAATTAGCTAATGACGAGATTTTTACCTATGCATGTAACATTAGAATGAATGATGCTTTTAAACCAAATGGAATCAAATATGAAGTTGAATGGAAAATGATAAATGATAAGAACTGTATATATGTACATGCATATTTATTGAACAGGTTATAGCAAAGGGGCTAGAGAAGAGGAATAAAATTTTGTGCCCGACAAATAGGTACACATTTACTGTTTTGTTTGGGTGATGATTTTATGAGCCTGTTGGCTAGCCGCTTGGTTTTTTTTTTCTTTTCGACATAAGACTCCCGTGTGGCTATTTGGGAATTTTCCCAGCCCCTCCCGTATAAAGGAGGTTATGGCGAAATTTTCCAAAATTAAAAGGCGTTAGTGAAATAATTGAGTGGAAAACGATATTGAAATTGTTGAATGAACTATATTTATATAAATATATAAATATAAATAAAATTAAAACGAAACGTGGCCGTGCAGTTCGTGTTTTGAAACCTTGATTTCAAATAACTAGTGCGGGAAATCCGACCATTGGATTTTCCCGAAACCGCAACCGTCGGGTTCGCCTTGGGAATATCTTTCCAACGACAACCTTGTAAAAATCCAACGGTTGGATTGTCTGGAATGTTTAATTCAAATCTGAAGAAAAACAGCGCCAGAATCGATTATATTTATTTATATATATATATAAATATAATTATATTTAATCGAATAACGACGCTGCAGTTCGTATTTTGAAATCGAAACTTCAAACGATTGTACCGGGAGATCCGACCGTCAGATTTTCCCGAAACTGCAACCATTGGATTCGTTTTGAAAAGACCTTTCTAATGATGTAAATTTTGTGAAGATCCAACGGTTATATTTTCAGATATGTGTAAATCAAATCTGAAGAAAAACAGCGCCACGGCCGTGTTATGGCCCGAAGCGTCGTTTTGAATAAATTGGCTATTTTAAAATAAACAAAAATAGCTTTAAATCGTTATAAAATATCATAAACGATATGGAAAGGAAATAAACTGAATTTGCTCGATTTATGTGGTATTTGATGGTTGAATGTGTTTGGTGTAAAATTACATTAAAGAACAAAATTGGTGTTGTCGAATGATTTAACCATTGAAATAAATTGATTAGAAATTCTAAATATACGTGAATTATCTGAAAAGGCCGAGTTAATTCTCATTTCAAATAATTGACCGACGATTGAAAGTCGAAGACGAAGACGATGGTCGAAGACCAGAGATCTTCACCTCGTTTGGATGGTAACTGAGGTCCTGATTGGGAGGCATCCCGAAATATGGATAATGAGTGGTGATCGTCCAGACGTACGTGGTGATCGATGGGTTTGCGAGGTATTTAGTTCCTCTGATTCCGTTCAGACCCAGAACGGACTTGTAAATGGACTGTGTGTCTGACATTGGATTTTATTCTGTGTTGATTGATCCCTATTAAATATACATCGGTTTGGCGGCGGAGAATTTATTTTTTTGCTTAACGCCCTTCTCTGAAACGCACGAGCTCAGGGGTTGTATATCGATGGACATCAGTCGCATGGCATGAATTTCTAGTGTGGCATGCCTAAGTGGCAAATGAACAGGGCTTCTGTTAAAAGCAAAGTCTTGTGGTGATGATCAAAGCGCGGCCGGTGAGGCGTAGCTTTGTGTATAATGTGAATTCGCGAGCCTCACACCCCGGTATGAACCAGAAACGGGAGAAAGACCTCAGGGAGGGCATGCGTTTCTTCCTAGCTAGGGTGGTGTCAGTGACCTCCCAGCCCTGACATTTATATACTTTTCACCTGTGTGGTTGTTGCTGTTGCGAGGCGCCTCGGTTTGATCGAACGATCCGGGTCCGATGGAGTCATTCGTTGGCTCGTTTACGCCCCAAAGGGTGGGGAAACGTATTGTTCAGGCATAATAATCCACATCGGTGGACCGGCCCTGACGATCCAAGGGGCAGTTGCGGCTGTTCCTGAGACTCGGGCTAGGCAGTCTCGAATTCGGTAAGGACTATCTTTTGCCTTGGTTCATGACGGAAATCCAATTTCCAAATACGACATCGTGCGACTTTGATTGTATACCTATATATGGCGACATAGTGGTATGGGGCATTAATGCCGTCTATGATTGATAGTTATGATTTGAAATTGTTTTCAAAACATATAAACACTAGCAATAATATCAAATGCCTTTGTTTTATTCGTATCAAGCATATCTTGGCCGTTATAAGGTAAAAACTCTATCCTCCGGTTTGCGTTGCATTTTGTGATGGGAATTGAGTCTTATAATGGCTTCATTTTTATAAAATGCATTGCGTTGTTTAAAAGAAAGATTTGTTTTAAAGCACTGGCAATCCAATGGAGAAAACCCGTTCCACGAAAGTGGCGTGGTCCTGTGATTAGCCAAATTATATATGTGTTGAGTAGATTTCTCATACCAGTCCCATGACTGACTCGTAGTTTGTTTCACTTTCAAACTCGGGTGCCCCTTTTTCTACACGGGCAGCCTTGTATTCAGGTTTAGCTGGTTATTTCTGGATAGCTGGAGCTGAAGATGGATTCTATTATTTATCTCTTTTTATGCTGTTCAACTCCTATTGTACATATTTTGTTTGTTTCTGCTGTAGACATTTATGTATAGCTGAACTGTATTTGTACTAAGTATGATCCTTTATACTGTGTAACTCTGATAATTACTTTTACCCAGTATATTCTATTGTCCATTATCTGGTGTATTTATTTAATTCTGTTCTGCTATTACCTGTTTATGTGTTATATTCTACGGATTACCCTTGCCAACGTCAGTACGGGGTTTGGGGTCGTCTCAAGTACTAAAAAGTTTACATGTAAAATTTTCCCAATTATATACAGGGAATAATTGGAGTAAGTATATGACTATATGGATTCTGTTAACAAAGATTCGAATAAACATGGGTTTGGGGCATCAACCAAATTATGTTTAAATATCTTAAATTGGATCATAAGTATAGAGAAATGATTTGGGCGCAAATGGGATCAAAAGTAAAATATGAATTGGCATAATTCAAATAATATGAAGTTAGACATATAACCCATCATGTGTATAATTGAGTAAATGGGCATTAACACCTATAAAGGCATAAGTTTAAATAATTGATTAATAATGAATGCCTAGGATTACAAATAGAAATTATAATTGCACTTATGACACGAGGATAGGTTGCATTAGTGGTGGAAGTCTGCCCGGACCTGACCAACATATCCAGCAGCCACTAATGTTGAACATAATGTGAGAGGTCTAAGTGCGCAAATACGAGAAGGGCTAGGACACGAGGTTAAGCCCAACTTGTGGAAGAAGTCTACCCGGACCCGACCGGCATGTCCAGCATCCACAAGTTGTAGGCTTATTGTGGGAGGTCTAGCCCATTATAAACCATAAATGGACATGGTAATGAATTGGACTACTTAACCTAATCTAATCCATAGGGATTGTATGAATATGAACTAAAGTTAGGGTTAAGTAAAAATTGGTTGGACAGTGGGTGAGGTAGGCAAACCCAAGGGGGTTGGTAATATTTACATATATGCCTACAAACTTTGTTCGATAAGGTTATGCAATTAAAGACACCTAGTGGTATACATAACCAGTAGAAATAATAAAGTCATGTAATTAAAGGCACCTTTTAGGGTAAGCATAACTTGTAGAAATGGTAATCACCTATTATAAATAAATAACATTAATGAAAATGTTGTATAATAGGTAGACTTGTCCTAGGGACAAGTGAAGATTATAACTTATGTTATAATAAACTAATAAGGAAATGGGATAACTTGTGTAATAAGATAAGGGACACTTAATTGTAAATTAAGTACTCAGTAAATGGGGAAAGCAAGAAACCAGTTGAGAAAAGGGGGAAAATATAGGAAGTTGTACTTAATTATAAATTAAGTAATATGTATGCTTGGAAGTCTGAAACCCCGTTGATAAGAATGTTTAGGCTTGTCCTAGGGACAAGAGGAAATTATAGCATAGTTTATAATAAACGGGTAGAGAAAACTTACTAATGGACCTTAGTTAATGGAACTAAGTTAATAAGTAAACAACGATAAGTTGTATTGACATTGTAAAATGGAATTATGATTTAATGGGAAAGAATGTGGAAAACTTGTGGAATGAAATAAGTTTTATTTAATCATAAATGGTGAGTGATGTGTTAATTAGAAAACTTGTGAATTGGATATACTTAATTACATATTAAGTAAAACATGTTATTGTAATGATGAAATTAGTAAGAAGATAAAAAGGGGTTGCGGATTACAGACCTTGGGCCACAATCTAGAGAATGATATGTTGTGGGCTTATTAATAAACTTAAATGGATAAAGTTGTATGACTGAAATTAATAAGCAAGAGAACTTGGTTATTTGAATAAGAATCCAATATAAATTGGAATAACCAAGTTAACTGGGAACCTAATGAGGTGAGACAAGCGCGTAAAAGAACGTTTAGACATAGGGTCTAACAATATGCTAAAGTAAGGCACTTAGATCAGTCCGTACGGTTGAAGGTGAATAACCCAACGGGGTAGATCATCGAGGTGTTATAGGGCACGAGGGGAGTGCACATTCATCTGATTGTTTTGACGGCTCCAAAGGACTGAAAGGGGAAGCACGCGGCTTCCTAAGGTACGTAAGGTGCTCTTAGTAGTCCTCTGTGCAGCGACAGATGTCTTAGGCTGTGTTCGTAGAGGTTGGGTCTGCATGTAACTACTAGTGGGTGGGCCTTGACTGCAGATGTAGCTATGCAGTCAGAATGCTGTGACGAGGTAACACCAGGGCGGTTCGGCGGTTGCCTCACAAGGAGGCAGAGGGTCAGGACCAACAAGGATAGTAGACCGTCGGACACCCGTCATCGGCAGCCAGTGGGATGCGGAAAGACTCGCGCTAAACCCAAGATACCATTTCACCCTTCACTATCGGGGTAATGGGTTTAAGGGAGATGCCACATGGATGTTTAGATTGTTTGCGTAGGGCCAGTCGCTTAGCTCTTGTAGTCTTTACTAGTTGAGGGAGGGGCCGAGGTGGGGCCATTGCCACCGTGAAAACAGACCCTAGGAATATCTGTATTTGGAGGCTCTTAAAGGTCGGCCTGTACAGGTATGAAAAAGCTCCCGACCGAGTTCCGTGTTTCTTGTATCGCCCTACCATGGAACTCGGTGCACATTAGAGGACATGCGATTGAGGCATCGAGCTACAATTAAAGATACATATGGTGAACATTCTAGATACATGCATGTCGGCTCTGGGTGGTGTATTGTAGACTTAAGGGCATTACTCCGGTATGGAGTCTGATTCGAACAAAGGTAGCATTCAGTACGTTTACTAGCATAGTAATGACAGATATATGTGGAACGTAACATTGTTATAGAGAGATCCGTACATCACTCCGGCACAGGATGAGCGACTGCGTATACTTCAGTGGCATTACGGTGGAGACCGTGCGTGTTGGGTACCATGGGGTGTACCTTAATATTGGGGGTAGCTACATATATACTATATTAGGTTAATCCATTGGGAAGTAAATGGGTACGACGTGTGTGTAAGCCTTGAGCGATGATAACCCAGGTAACCTAATAAATAAGAAAATTTGATTGAATGGTATATGTGGGATTATCTAAAGTGTATAGTTTAGATCCAGTCACCAGAACTTGTGTTCTGAACCCCTCCTCATTGCATACTCGCAGGTTAGATTTGTGGCAGGGACTTGATAGCCTTGGATACTGGTTAGGCAGTATTATTAATACGGTAAAGCTATATTTTGATTATATTATATTTTATCCATTCCGCATTGAGATATTTCCTTAGCTCTGACATATTTTATGTCTCTGTCTTTTCTGAAAGATACCAAGGCAACTCAATCCGAGTCTCGATAGATTGGAGTTTTTGAAAGAAAAAAATTCGGTCTGTTGGTGTAACACCCCGAATTTTCTATTAACACTAAAGTTGCTAAAATAATAATAAGTGTGTAGAAGAGGGGATGTATCTAATATGAATATAAAAATATTAATAAGTATGTAAGAGAGGGGATGTATCTAATATGAATATAAAGATATTAATAAGTATGTAAGAGAGGGGATGTATCTAATATGAATATAAAAATATTAATAAGTGTGTAAGAGAGGGGATGTATCTAATATGAATATAAAAATATTAATAAGTGTGTGAGAGAGGGGATGTATCTAATATGTATATAAAAACAATAATAAGTAAAGGGGGATGTATCTAATATGTACATTGTAGAAAATATATATATATTTATGACATGAATAGAAGTTTATTAATATGCTGAGTGTTTGCTGAGTCACTTCTGACTCATTGCTGAGTCAACAAGATAAACCCCATCTTGTCTGAACGGCTGCGGTTATTTCTAGGTTAAATCTAATGGCCTAAATGAATTCTAAAATCTATAAATAAGTGGGTAGACCCTAGACCTAAATCACTTGTAAAATTAGAGAAGCTACCGTCATGCTGCTGCCATGGAGTTCAGCATAGCCGTCACAAACTAAGAAGAGGAAGCCTAATCATCTACAACTAAATCTACACAAATCAAATCAAAAGATCTCTCTTTTTCTAATTCTTTTCTTTTGTTGGTGAGTATGATAATTCTCACAAGACTATTACAAACTAATTTGACTCAGTTATGAATGGATCACAAGAAAGTGATGTGATTTGTAATTGTAAATTCTATATATTGTGGATCTCTTATTATGTTATTATGTTGTCGTATGATGTAAATTATATATGCTATGTCATGCTATGTTGTAAATTCTCTTATGCTATGTCGTGCTATGTTGAGAATCATGTCAAGCTATGTTATACTATCATACTATGCCATGTTATAAATCATGCTATATTATGTTGAAAAATCATGATGTTGTTGGATCATGCTTAAAGTTATGTTTTTTTTTTCTTAATTTAAATGGATCTTGTTTATGGGAATTTGCCTATTAGGTTAGGTGTACCCATAAACTTGAAACTATAATTAAATAAAACTTGATTATGGGAATTTGCCTATTGAGTTAGGTGTACCCATATAAAACCATGTTGTTAAAAAATTAGATGATGTTGATTCACACATGTTCATATGTAAGTTTATGAAAATTGATTGAGATCATATTAGGTGAATTTTGAACAAGTTGACACCTTTAGATCCATGACATGTATAATCTATGCAAGTTGGACATATGCAAGTTTCACCCCTTATTATGATTCATTTGGTCACATATACATGTTGTTATTATGATAATCTCTTTTATGCTATGAGTTAGGCTATTCGAGTCTAACATATATTTTGCGAATAAACGTTCAAACGTGGGGTAGGGGTAATATTAGGAATTAATAAATTGGGTGCAATTTTGTAAGATGTTGCATACCATGAATGAATGTCCATAATTGAGTCAATTATGGACATTGTTAAAAATTGGAAGTAATTAATAATTCAAGTAGGGAATTATTAAAATTGGGGGAAAGTGGATTATTATTAATAATCAATGCTTAGGACACGAGGTTGGACCCGTTTGTGATGTAAACCTGCCTGGACCCGCCCGGCAAATCCAGTAGTCACAAATGTCGGCCCAATGTGAGAGGTCCTAGGCCCAAACTAAAGCATAACAGTTGTAAAGACACGAGGTTAGACTCTTTTATGGTGTAAGACTGCCCGGACCCGCCCGGCAAATCCAGCTGCCATAAATGCCAGTCTAATGTGAGAGGTCTTTATGAGGTTATGGCCTTAATGAACTAATAAATACTTAACCAGATAATCATGTAAGGTGGGACATGGGGGTTAAGTAGGTGCCTTGGGTGGCATGAGGAATCTGGTGGTTGCCTTTAGAGGCATTTGAAATACGATTAGACTTAACCAAACACACATGTAAATGAACATGACTAAGTGGGTTAAGTGGGATGGACTAATGGGGACAAGCTTAGGTGGAATGCTTGTGGTAAATAGTGGGGGCCCATTTCAACCAGTATCCCAAAACGTATCTTTGTGGGCTCGACCCAAGTCGAGGACGGGACACGCATACTGGGTTTGACTATAAGAGGCCAAAACAGGGAGCGGTGGCAACGCAAGTCCAACGGGTTTCATATGCGTGTGTGGACCCGGGCTGGTAGGTAAGACGTTGTTGCATCGTGTAGGTATAAGTCGTGCATGTCCGTTGTATCAGGTTGCCACTTTAGGGGAGTGATACACCCCACTGTGGGGCCAGCACGGGTATCTACGAGTTAGGGAGCCGATCGAATAATGGGAAGTAGGGTACACCTAGTGGAGGTAGGGGCAGGCGGCACCTATGTAGTCAGCTAGGGGTACGTAAAGCCATTGGGAAAGTTTCTAAGTGAAGCTAAGTGGGATGAATCTTTAGGGTGACTGGTGTGGTGCAGTATAGTGTTTATCCTTTAGTATTTAGGAGCGCCTATAACGTTGCCTTTAGCGATTGTCTATGTCCTTAATCTGCTCTTCATAGACATTTTCTTGTTTTCCAGCTTATGCCTTAGTCCAGTTATTTTGGTAATAGTATTGTAGAATTATCATATTCACCAGACTTTATGTCTGACCCCCTCTTTTCCATCCTTTTTCTCCCTTCAGGTCCGCAGGTTGGGCCAAGTTCTAGTGGAGTCTAGTTGGATCGCTTATCTTCTGGAAAGCTTGGACTGCTGAAGTAAAGTCCAGCTTGTTATCTTTCTTTTTAATGGCTATTCATGTAATGGGATTATGTACTTGTTTTATCAAGATAGATATTGTACTTGACATTGAATATGGTGTTATGATGTAATTAAACATGTTTTGACTTCTGCTACAATGAAATAAAGTTTTTGAATTTCCAAGTACTATTTTATATCTGTCTTGTTGTAATTTTACTGTTCTATATTCACTTAAAACCTCCATGGAAGTTAATGCATTCCCTTTGTGAGTGACATTAATGGACGTGGGGTGTTACACGTGGTATCAGAGCATAAGGTTACCAGAACAGATAAAAAAAATTTTTTAGAAAAATATTTTTCTAAAGTATTTTTGGAAGAAGTGCTTTCAAAAAAAAAAACATGTTATTTAAAGAGAGTTTTTATGAAAAACATAATCCCAAATAGCCATATCCTTATCTTTATCTTTCGAATTCTCCATTTTGAATCTTTCCTTTTTCGTTTCAGCATTGCTGAAGATCTTAATCTCCCAGAAGGTGTGACGATTCCAGGGTGGTTTAGGAGATACTTGGAGGCTAGGGCCACCACTGCAGGCCCAGCGGATACTCCTGCACCCCTAGTTGCACCCATTCCTCCTACTCCTCCTCATCGTGTTGACACTTTTGCAAAGACGTGCAAGGAATTCAAGGCTATGGGAGGAAAAACTTTTCAAGGGACTGAGACGTTTGTGGAGGCCAGAGATTGGCTTAAGGAGACTGAGGAATTGTTGGATATCTTTGAAGTGGAAGATGGGAGGAAAGTCCGTTTAGCTGCTTGGTTAATGAAGGGAGAGGCCTCGTTTTGGTGGGAGGTCACTAACGGGGAACGTCCAGTTGATTCATGGGCGGATTTCAGACGAAGGTTTGAGGCAAAGTTTCTTTCAAGGGCAGAGGAGAACTTAAATATGGAAAAATTCCTGGCACTAAAGCAAGGGAGCTCATCAGTAAAGGAATATGTCAATAAATTTAATCAGTTAGAAAGGTTTGGCTTGGAGTTGGTGAACACGCCAGAGAAGAAAGCTTTGAGGTTCATTAGAGGCTTGAATGAACCGTTGCAAGGGTTGGCTATGACCCACATCCCTATGGGAGCCACCTTTGAAAAGCTAGTAGAAATGGCACTTATGCATGAGGATAAGGCAGTTGAAAAGAAAGGGGATCAGAAGAAACCCCAACAGCAAAATAAGAAGGGTGGTAAAAACAATAATGGCAAAGGGAAGAAGAAATGCTTCAATTGTGGGACGCCTGGCCATCTCAGCAAAGATTGTAGAAAGAAAAAGAAGACTGGTTGTTTTCATTGTGGAGATGCGGGACATTTAGTGAAGGACTGTCCAAAGAAGGGGCAGAGGGCAGGGTCTACCTCGGGAGGACAGGTGCAGGCTCTTATGGCACCAGGGCAGGCAAGGGGGCAAGTTCAGGCTATTGCGGCCCCACCGCTGCAAGAAAGAGGTAGAACAATTTCTGTTGAAAGCTTAGTTTTTCTGTTTGATCATCCTGTCCGTACCTTATTCGATTCTGGCGCATCTCATTCGTTTATCTCTGCATCATTAGTTGAATCACTGCACTTGAACACCAGTTTAGTAGAGGATCCCTTGGTCGTTTCAAATCCAATTGGGGGTTCGGCTCATTTGACCATGATATG
The DNA here is from genome assembly GCA_030737875.1 of Allium sativum. NCBI lineage: Eukaryota > Viridiplantae > Streptophyta > Magnoliopsida > Asparagales > Amaryllidaceae > Allium > Allium sativum. The sequence continues at coordinate 466,699,030 of CM060913.1, read as the reverse complement.
TTTGGATTTGAAAATCTCTATACTTAGCGTTGAATTTAGATGTGATGCTTATGTATTGGGCTTCACGGGCTATGGGCTAATTTTAGGAATGGATTGGTTGTCTAGAAATAGGGCCATTCTTGATTGTGAAAGGAGAGTAGTTAGGCTTGTGACTCGCCTTGGTAATGCTCTCGACATCTTTTGTAATCCCATAAATTCTGTTATGCTAAGTTATCTTGAATCGCTTGACGCGTCTGTAGAGAACCTGCGATCGGTAGAAGTGGTCCGGGAATATCCGGATGTGTTTGAGGAGGTGAAGGGCTTACCTCCAAAGCGGGAGATAGACTTTCGAATTTATCTTGTGGATAATGCTAAACCCGTATCTTTGCCAGTGCGCCACATGGCTCCTCGTGAAAGGAGGGAACTCAATAAGCAAGTAAAGGAGTTGCTTGAGAAGGGGTTCATAAGACGTAGTATATCGGAGTGGGGTGCTCCAGTAGTTTTTGCCACAAAGGCGGATGGGTCTCTTAGACTTTGTATGGACTATAGAGAACTAAACAAGCTTACTAAAAAGAACCGACACCCACTGCCGAGGATTGACGATCTCTTTGATTAGTTAGTTGGCGCCTCAGTGTTTTCGCAGTTGGACTTAGCCACTGGCTTTCATCAACTGAGAGTGGCTGAGGATAGTATAGATAAGACTGCTTTTAGGACTCCTGACGGATTCTATGAATGGCTAGTGATGCCCTTTGGTTTGACAAACTCCCCTGCATATTTTGTTGATTTGATGAGTAGGGTGTTTAGGGAATACCTTAACAAATTCGTGGTAGTCTTTGTGGATGACATCTTAGTCTTTTCTAAGAATAAAGAAGAGCACTCCCTACATCTTAGGGAAGTGTTGGAAACCCTTCGAGCGCATAACCTTAAGGCAAAATTTTCTAAGTGTCACTTCTGGAGGAAGGAAGTACGGTTCTTAGGGCACGTGGTTTCCAAAGAAGGGATAGCAGTGGATCCCGCAAAGGTGGTGGCCATCCAAGATTGGAAGGTCCCTAAAAATGCAACCGAAGTAAGAAGTTTCTTGGGGTTGGCTGGCTATTATAGGAAGTTTATCAAAGACTTCGCAAAAATATCAGCTCCATTAACACGGTTAACGAAGAAGAACCTGGTTTTTACGTGGGACAAAGATTGCGATGATGCGTTCCAACGTTTAAAGAGAGCCTTAACTTCAGCCCCAGTTTTAGTGCTGCCAGACGGGAATAAACCGTTTACCATCTATACTGATGCTTGTGGGACGGGACTTGGCGCGGTCCTCATGCAAGAGGGAAGAGTAATAGCCTATGGTGGAAGGCAGTTGAGGGTTCATGAAAAGAATTACCCCACGCATGACTTAGAGCTAGCCGTAATTGTTTTCGCGCTTAAGTCTTGGCGTCACTATCTTCTTGGTGAGAAATTCGAACTGTTCACTGACCACAAATCATTAAAATACTTATTCTCTCAGAAGGATTTGAATTTAAGGCAGCAACGGTGGATGGAATTCTTAGCCTCCTACGATTTTGAAATAGCATATACCCCGGGCAAGGGTAACGTGGTGGCAGACGCCTTAAGTAGGAAAAGGTTGTCCTTGAGTCCGTTGTTTGTTGAACGACAAAGCTTAGAATTCATCTCTATGTTTGACTTTAGACCCTCCGTTGACTTAGTACCCGGTCTGTTAGCATCCTTGGAGGTTAGACCTACACTTCTAGGATGGGTTGGTGAGGCACAGCGAGACGACCCACAGTTGGTTGAGATAGTAGAAAAGCTCAAAGGGGGGGAGTCGTCAAGCCATCTTCGTAGGTATACCCTAGACGATAAGGGTTGGTTACGAAGGGATAATAGACTTTGTGTACCACAAGACGAAGACTTAAGGAAGGCCATTCTTGATGATGCTCATCGCTCAAAAATGACCATTCATCCCGGCGGGGATAAGATGTACAAAGATATGAAGCGGGTTTTCTTTTGGGCCGGTATGAAAAAGGATGTGGCCGAGTACGTCGCTAGATGCTTGGTGTGCCAACGAGTTAAAGCAGAACAAAAGAAACCCGGTGGGTTGCTTCACCCATTAGAAGTTCCACTATGGAAATGGGAAAGCATCTCAATGGATTTTGTGGATGGATTACCAAGATCAAGGAAGGGTAACACGGGGATTTGGGTTATAGTAGATAGACTTACTAAAAGCGCCCATTTTATTCCCGTGAAAAGTAAGAGGACTGCTCCGTGGTTGGCTTCTGTATACATTAAGGAGATAGTTCGTTTGCACGGTATTCCTTCTAGTATAGTAAGCGACCGTGACCCCATCTTTACTAGCGAATTTTGGAAGAGTTTACAAGAGGTGGTAGGGACTCAGCTATGTTTGAGCACCGCATATCATCCTCAGACAGACGGCCAGACCGAGAGGGTGAATCGCATTCTAGAGGATCTTTTAAGGCTTTGTATCCTAGACTTTGGGGGTACATGGGAAGAGCACCTTCCGTTAGTAGAATTCGCATATAATAATAGCTTTCAGTCTAGTATTGGCATGGCACCTTTCGAAGCTCTTTATGGAAGGCCTTGCCGTTCGCCTACATGTTGGTGGGAATCTACCAATAAAATCCTACTTGGGCCCGATATGGTTAGGGAAACCTCGGAGAAGATTGAGTTGATTCGAAGGAGGATGAAAGCAGCACAAGATAGGCAAAAATCGTATGCTGATAAGAGGAGGACAGATCTTGAGTTTGACATTGGGGACATGGTTTTTATCAAAGTATCTCCGTTACAGAATGTTGTTCGCTTTGGGTCCGTGGGGAAATTAGCACCAAGGTTTGTAGGGCCGTTTCCTGTAAAAAAACAGGATTGGGAAGATGGCATATAGGGTGGAGTTGCCTGAGAAACTTAGTGGAGTACACGACGTATTCCATGTATCACATTTGAGGAAGTGTTTGCACAAGACCGCGGAGGTGGTAGAGCCGAGCTTGCTTAAAGAGGTGGAAATAGAGCGTGATGCAACAATTAGACGAGCTCCTACATGCATTCTTGGGTCGGAGATCAAAAAGTTGAGGAATCGAGAGGTCAGACTGGTTAAAGTGCAATGGGGAGATGATGAGAGCAACGCAACTTGGGAGACAGAAGAGAAGATGCGTTCGTTGTACCCTTTTCTTTTTGAGGGTATGTCTTTTAATTTCTCCTTTATCGCTTAGCTTATCTTATCTTATCTTTAGTATGTCCTCTCATTAGTATCTTTGACCTTTAGTTAGGATAATCCTATGGTTGAAACATGTGTTTGAGACATGTTATGTATGATGGATGCAAAATGGATGCAAGTGTTTGCTAGTGGTTGCTCGTGGATGCATATATACACACACTTTAGGCACTAGATCGGCTCAGTCACTTCATATTGCATATTGCATATATATGGATGTATTTAGTATAATGGATGTATAATGGTTGTACCATCATATGGATGCTGCATTCGGTTGAATGGGTGTGCACGCATATAGAAGTAGTATGTAAGCAATTAGGATCTTTTGCATACATAATGGATTCATGACACTTACATAATTTGCATTAAGGAGGTCAACTGAATCAGTAGACGCCTGATTTCGCATTAGGTAAGGACATGTACACACACTTGCATATGATCATAAAGCATTAGAAGTCTTTTAAGGACAATGGATGCCTGTGTATGATGGATGAGTAGATGGACGTTTGGATGGTAGGATATACATTCTTCCAGACTTGAAGATTTCAGGGACGAAATCCTAAAAGGAGGGGAGAATGTAACACCCCGAATTTTCTATTAACACTAAAGTTACTAAAATAATAATAAGTGTGTAGAAGAGGGGATGTATCTAATATGAATATAAAAATATTAATAAGTATGTAAGAGAGGGGATGTATCTAATATGAATATAAAGTTATTAATAAGTATGTAAGAGAGGGGATGTATCTAATATGAATATAAAAATATTAATAAGTGTGTAAGAGAGGGGATGTATCTAATATGAATATAAAAATATTAATAAGTGTGTGAGAGAGGGGATGTATCTAATATGTATATAAAAACAATAATAAGTAAAGGGGGATGTATCTAATATGTACATTGTAGAAAATATATATATATTTATGACATGAATAGAAGTTTATTAATATGCTGAGTGTTTGCTGAGTCACTTCTGACTCATTGCTGAGTCAACAAGATAAACCCCATCTTGTCTGAACGGCTGCGGTTATTTCTAGGTTAAATCTAATGGCCTAAATGAATTCTAAAATCTATAAATAAGTGGGTAGACCCTAGACCTAAATCACTTGTAAAATTAGAGAAGCTACCGTCATGCTGCTGCCATGGAGTTCAGCATAGCCGTCACAAACTAAGAAGAGGAAGCCTAATCATCTACAACTAAATCTACACAAATCAAATCAAAAGATCTCTCTTTTTCTAATTCTTTTCTTTTGTTGGTGAGTATGATAATTCTCACAAGACTATTACAAACTAATTTGACTCAGTTATGAATGGATCACAAGAAAGTGATGTGATTTGTAATTGTAAATTCTATATATTGTGGATCTCTTATTATGTTATTATGTTGTCGTATGATGTAAATTATATATGCTATGTCATGCTATGTTGTAAATTCTCTTATGCTATGTCGTGCTATGTTGAGAATCATGTCAAGCTATGTTATACTATCATACTATGCCATGTTATAAATCATGCTATATTATGTTGAAAAATCATGATGTTGTTGGATCATGCTTAAAGTTATGTTTTTTTTTTCTTAATTTAAATGGATCTTGTTTATGGGAATTTGCCTATTAGGTTAGGTGTACCCATAAACTTGAAACTATAATTAAATAAAACTTGATTATGGGAATTTGCCTATTGAGTTAGGTGTACCCATATAAAACCATGTTGTTAAAAAATTAGATGATGTTGATTCACACATGTTCATATGTAAGTTTATGAAAATTGATTGAGATCATATTAGGTGAATTTTGAACAAGTTGACACCTTTAGATCCATGACATGTATAATCTATGCAAGTTGGACATATGCAAGTTTCACCCCTTATTATGATTCATTTGGTCACATATACATGTTGTTATTATGATAATCTCTTTTATGCTATGAGTTAGGCTATTCGAGTCTAACATATATTTTGCGAATAAACGTTCAAACGTGGGGTAGGGGTAATATTAGGAATTAATAAATTGGGTGCAATTTTGTAAGATGTTGCATACCATGAATGAATGTCCATAATTGAGTCAATTATGGACATTGTTAAAAATTGGAAGTAATTAATAATTCAAGTAGGGAATTATTAAAATTGGGGGAAAGTGGATTATTATTAATAATCAATGCTTAGGACACGAGGTTGGACCCGTTTGTGATGTAAACCTGCCTGGACCCGCCCGGCAAATCCAGTAGTCACAAATGTCGGCCCAATGTGAGAGGTCCTAGGCCCAAACTAAAGCATAACAGTTGTAAAGACACGAGGTTAGACTCTTTTATGGTGTAAGACTGCCCGGACCCGCCCGGCAAATCCAGCTGCCATAAATGCCAGTCTAATGTGAGAGGTCTTTATGAGGTTATGGCCTTAATGAACTAAGAAATACTTAACCAGATAATCATGTAAGGTGGGACATGGGGGTTAAGTAGGTGCCTTGGGTGGCATGAGGAGTCTGGTGGTTGCCTTTAGAGGCATTTGAAATACGATTAGACTTAACCAAACACACATGTAAATGAACATGACTAAGTGGGTTAAGTGGGATGGACTAATGGGGACAAGCTTAGGTGGAATGCTTGTGGTAAATAGTGGGGGCCCATTTCAACCAGTATCCCAAAACGTATCTTTGTGGGCTCGACCTAAGTCGAGGACGGGACACGCATACTGGGTTTGACTATAAGAGGCCAAAACAGGGAGCGGTGGCAACGCAAGTCCAACGGGTTTCATATGCGTGTGTGGACCCGGGCTGGTAGGTAAGACGTTGTTGCATCGTGTAGGTATAAGCCGTGCATGTCCGTTGTATCAGGTTGCCACTTTAGGGGAGTGATACACCCCACTGTGGGGCCAGCACGGGTATCTACGAGTTAGGGAGCCGATCGAATAATGGGAAGTAGGGTACACCTAGTGGAGGTAGGGGCAGGCGGCACCTATGTAGTCAGCTAGGGGTACGTAAAGCCATTGGGAAAGTTTCTAAGTGAAGCTAAGTGGGATGAATCTTTAGGGTGACTGGTGTGGTGCAGTATAGTGTTTATCCTTTAGTATTTAGGAGCGCCTATAACGTTGCCTTTAGCGATTGTCTATGTCCTTAATCTGCTCTTCATAGACATTTTCTTGTTTTCCAGCTTATGCCTTAGTCCAGTTATTTTGGTAATAGTATTGTAGAATTATCATATTCACCAGACTTTATGTCTGACCCCCTCTTTTCCATCCTTTTTCTCCCTTCAGGTCCGCAGGTTGGGCCAAGTTCTAGTGGAGTCTAGTTGGATCGCTTATCTTCTGGAAAGCTTGGACTGCTGAAGTAAAGTCCAGCTTGTTATCTTTCTTTTTAATGGCTATTCATGTAATGGGATTATGTACTTGTTTTATCAAGATAGATATTGTACTTGACATTGAATATGGTGTTATGATGTAATCAAACATGTTTTGACTTCTGCTACAATGAAATAAAGTTTTTGAATTTCCAAGTACTATTTTATATCTGTCTTGTTGTAATTTTACTGTTCTATATTCACTTAAAACCTCCATGGAAGTTAATGCATTCCCTTTGTGAGTGACATTAATGGACGTGGGGTGTTACAGTTGGAATTCGGGTTGTCACAATAGCACAATTTAGGAAGAAAAATCATCCCAAAAGCAAAAAAAGAAACTAGTTTGTTATTTCTGTAATAGGTCCGAACACTACGCTCGAGACCACCGTCCATGGAAAAAGCTACAAAAAGTGAATGTGGTCGAAGACTCGTTTCTGACTATAGTGCAAAATGCAAACTGTGTTAGTGGCATTGATAATGATTGGTGGCTTGATACTGGAGTAACTATTCATATTTGCAAAGATCGCAGTCTGTTTAAGAGTTACAAATAAAACAATGGAAAAGGCAACGAAGTTACTTAAGCAAATATGGTTTCAAGAAAATTTATAGGAAAATGCACTATAAAGCTTTTATTCACCTTTGGGAAGTTTCTTACACTAGTCAATGTATTTTTTTATTGGTATATGTAAGAATTTTTTCTCTGGGCACCTTCTTAATAAAGGAGGATTCAAGATGGTGTATGAGTTTGATAAGTTAGTGTTATCCAAGAACAATAAATTCATTGGACAAGGATACTCTTGCGACGACATGACTAAGTTGAGTCTAATAAAGAAATCTTATGTTTATATTATTTATACTGTTAGTTTATGGCATGGTAAATTAGGACATGTTAATTATAATTGCCTTAAAAGTATGCAAAAATTATGATTAATTTTTTATTATGATTTTGGGTCTATCTTTAAGTGTAAAGTATGTGTTCAAGCAATTGTTTTGCTTGATTTGGTATATAGTGATGTAAAATGTCATATGACCTATGGTAGTAACTAATACTATAACATATTTATTGATGATTATACTAGATATGCTTATGTGTATCTAATGAAACTAAAGATGAAGTCTTTGATAGATTTAAAATTTACAAAGCATAAGTTGAAACATGGTTATGAGTTTTAAAGTATTACATTCAGATCGTGGTGGTGAATATTTCTCAAATGAATTTACTTTATTTTGTAAAAAACATGTCTTAGTTCATCAATGCACCCTTTATACACCACAACAAAATGGTGTTGCCGAAAGGAAAAATATAACTTTAGTAGAAATGGTTAATGTCATGCTTATGCATTCTAATTTACCTTATAACATATGAGATGATGCAATGTTATATGCATGTTATATTTTAAATAGAGTACCAATTAAAAAAGAATAATGTTTCCTCTTAATGAATTATGGTTTAATAGGAAACATAACCTTACAAGACTTAGAATTTGGGATTGTTTAAAATGACCCACCTTCTCGACCCTCGAAATTGACACTTAATACGTCTATGGTATTCATGTGCCGATACCCAAGCATTGGAATGGTGGATTGTTTGGGGAATAATAACACATTAGAACAAAAATAAAATGAATCTTTTATTAACATATCATAATTTTACATCAGAGTTACAAAGATATATCAGAGTACAATAATTACACAGCATAAATTACTTAAAATTTAGTGGAAGAATCCATAATGTTCTAAATACAGCTCCATCCTTATCCTAGCACATGCTCTATAAAATGACTCCAAGACTATCTACAAACCTTAACTACTAGGCTGTCCATGTGAAAAATTAAGGGCACCCAGACTTTAAGCGGAAAATAATAAACTCCGAGTCAGTCATGGGACTGGTGTGAGAAACATGAAACAGTTTCTTTGAAAATAAAAGAAAAGGGAGGTATCTCATAAGACCACGCCGCAAGTGCGGAACGGGGTTTTCACTTATGATAACCAAAATACTTACTTTGTCAAAACCGTTGATATTATTATTATTGTCTAATATTTCAAAAACCTTTTCAAATAAATATTGTTGAATTATCTGAAATTGTTACCATTATTAAATTCTGGTGGCTATTGCGCTTTTAATTTGAAAATCATAGGTTCATATTGGATGCCAAAAAAGATCAAGGCAAAGGTCTTTCTTAACCGATGGGAATATCTCTAGAGGATGCACCCTTGAGAAATAACTAATGACTCTTTGCCAACACAAGGTTAGACCATCTCTATATGCTAACCCGCTAAATGGCAACTCGAATATGACATTTGTAACAACCCGAATATCGACAGACCGAATTTTTCTCAAAAATCATAATCTATCAAAGCCCGAGTTAACTTGTTTGGTATCCTGTAGAAAAAACAGAGATAATAAATATATTAGAGCTCGATAAAACATCTCACATTGGAATGGATAAAAATATAATAATCAAATATAGCCTTACCAAAATAATAACATTGTCTAACAAGTGTCCAACGGTACCAAATCTCTACCATAAATCTAACCTACGAGTATGTTATGAGGAGGGGATAAAAACACAAGTTCTGGTGAGAGGACATATTATGCATTCTAAAATAACCCTATATATACTATTAAATTACATTTTCTTAATTATTAGGTTATTTGGGTTAAAAGCACTCCTAACTCTACACTCACGTCGTATTCATCTACTCCATAGTAGATTAAACCTAATATAACAATGCCTAACATCTCAAAGTACTCCACATAGTACCATCCTCGTACGATCTTCGTTGTCACACCATGGAAGTATGCACAACCTCCATCCTACACGAAATTGCGTATAGAAATCTATATCGTTATGCCATGTAATCGCACAGAACCACCATCTCTACGCCACGTAAATGTGAGGAACCTTGTATCCGAATTCCTCGATCGAATTACACCTCCATATGGAGTAATGCCCTAATGTATACAATACACCACCTAGTGCGTGTATCTAGACCCTTACACAAATGTACTGTCTACTATAACCTGAGTCTTGTAATAGGGCTGCATCCAATGCACAAAATTCGATCAGGAGTTTTCAATATCTGTAAATGACAACTTCATTAGGCCTACAATACAGATATTCACATATGTTCTTTCTCTTTTGATGGTGGCTATGGCCTCAACCTGGCCCCTCCCTCAACTAATGAAAGACTAAATCAAGAGCTGATGACGTTCCCCTAACAACCAACTAGAATCCAATTTGGCGTGTCCCTCACCTACGTCTCGATAGTGAAATTTCGTTGTCCGTTAAATTAGCTCGTAGTCTTTCCACATCCTACTAACTGTCGATGACAGGTACCCGACGATTACTATCCTTAATTTGGTCCTGACCAATCTCCTCCTAGAGCGAGGCAAAACGCTGAATCACCCAACGCCATGTGCCACAACCTTCTGATTGACACACCATAGTTCTAGTCAAGGTATACTCTTGATGGTGCAACAGACCTACCTCATAGCGATGACTTCATCCGGATATTCCTCAAAGGGCCATCTCATAGTACCTTACCATGTACCGAGAAGCCTCGTTCCTCCCTCCAGTCCCGTAGAATAATCAGTTGGATGTGCTCCTCTCGTGTCTCCAAACATCGCGATGTTCTATCCTATTGGGTTCTTCATCCCAATACGTGCGAACTAATTCCAGCGCATAACGCCATCGCGTTATTAGATTCTACGTCTAATTTTTTAATCATGTGCTTGTTTAATCACATCACATTGATAATTAACTTGATTATCCACATAACCACTTTTATTCTAGTTACTCGATTTATTAGCTCATAATTGGTTGCTTACTTTCTTTAATCAGCCCTATGCCGCTAGATCGGAATTCCGCTTATTATTTATTACATTTACTAGACTTAATACTTCTAATTATAAGTCTGCTAACAATAAGCCTACTATATTATTTCTTATTAAATTATAATCTTATCTCTCATTATTAGCACAATTGTTGTTGTGGGTTCGCTTATTAGTTTAGTTCCCTTAACTAAGGTTTATTAATAAGTTCTCTGTTCACCACTAATGATAACATACGTTATAATTACACTTGTCCCTAGGACAAGCTTACCTATTATATTTCCTTCCCACTCATATGATTAATTATAGTAGGTTATATTCCCCATTCGTCACAATTTTCCATAGGTTCCTTAATATGAACCAATTTTTACTATCATAATCTTTCTTTATTTACCGTCTTGGGAATTCTTATTATTTCAAGAAAATATTTCGCATACATCATTAGATTAGTTAGCAGAAAAGTATTAAGATCTATTTCAAAATATACATCAATTTAGATCCGCAGTTTCACACTATTTCCTTTTATTTTCATTGTGACATACATGTATATTTTATTTGATTAGTGTGGAATACGGTAAAAAAAACCTATTTCACACTAATTCCTTTCTCCTTTCTTTTCCTGTAACTACGTTCTCAGTAATTTTGCCATGATGACAACTATGGAAATGTATCCCTTTTTTCCCATCCCTACTAACTCAGTCCACTACAAAGTCCATTTTTCTAAGTTAGATATTAATTCCTTCTTTTTTATATACCATTCCTAATTACTGTAAATTTCCATACAAAATTAGGCATACCCATTCTTTTACCATTATTCCCAAAATTCACTGTAATTCTTTGTACAACATGTCTAATTTACCATGGAATAACAATCTTAAGAATATATGCATAATTATTGTCCAATTTCACAATTTCGGTATTACAGTAACTCTCAATCCAAACAGAAAGTTAGTGGAATAGATTCGTACAACATCAATATACTTAACGTACTTAGATAATAAATTATCTCACAAGTTATCGAAAATTTCAATTATTTATCATGTTAAGAATTACGAGGAACGTAAACGATAAATATACCAATACCAAAAGGTATAATTTAAATCACCCTCCTGACTTCTTTCCAATCCTTGAATCTGGTTCGGATCTGCTACTCAATGGTCTTTCTAGTTGAATCTAATATTGGGATAACACATATTTACAAATATAATGCTAAAAAGAAAGAAAGAAACCTTAATAATTCAGATTCACGGAATTTACCTCATGTAGATAAGAAATCTAAGCACCTATATCATAGATCTACATTCTTTGTCTTTAAATTTTGAATCAGAATTCCTAAAACCTAATATTCATATTTCTGAAATATTTGGGAAAGAAAGAAAATGACAGAGCCTTGGCATCGTCTCGAAAAACTTGAGTTAGAGGCTAGGCTCTGCTACTCTACTTATCGGTGTACAGTAGATTCTGGTCTGTCGGATTAAATATAATAAAATCCTAATTGTACAAGTCGAAAATATAATGTTAACTGGCTCGGAGCTGGGTCGACCTTTAATCCTGGTGGGTCGACCGGTGTATTGATCCATCGCTAAGGTGTGTCGACTCCTGGGTCGACCCACATATGATCTGGGTCGACCCATGACCTGGGTCATTAATGTTAATTTTGCCAAATGTTAAATTTTGTTTAACATTGGCTTTTAACGTTCATTTTCTTTCCAAATATTGCTTATGTAAATTATTTTCTGTTATTTATAAAGTACAACATTTAAATTTCAAACTTATGCGCATATATACGTGTATAACTCTTCAAATCTTTGTCTGTTAATAGTTGTGCAATGAATGTCATTATCAACGCTATCAATTCATTGATTCCTTCCTTTTTTATATATATTCAAATTTCAAATGCAGCTATTTTCTTCCCTATTTTACATTCATTCCACTTGAATAACTTTACGCCCTTAAATTACACTTTAATTTCATTTTTTTTGAATTTATGCGTATATATTTAAGCACAACTTCATTTCTTTTCAAAATTACAATGACGTTATGGCGACATTTATTTCTTACTCATTTTGATTAATTACAGGCCACATTTGGATTTCATATATATATATATGTATATTTGAAAAATAAAACCTATATAAACTTGGAGGGGTTTGTTAATGGTGACAGGTGATTTTCGCCACCTTTTTTCGCTATGCGTGAGCCATAATTTAATTTAATCTCAATTCTAATCGACTTCCTCTAACAATTTTGGATGTCCTACAATCTGTAGGTAACCTTCAACAATCCGTCTCGTTGATAAGCCAACTATTGGTATTGTATAATTGATTTCCTTCTGCAAATTTCAGCGAATTATTTTCACTGATAAGCCATTTTGTTTTAAATCCATTTTAATCCCACAAGTTAAAAGTCAGATCTGATTCTTTCAACAAACGCAAACAAAAATTTCAAGAGATTTACAGATATTCCTCCATACTCCGAGATCTACGCAACGTTGTTTGTCCATCAGCTAAATCTAGTTGCCAGTTCTTCAACATTCGTCTGCCCTTGTATTTTCCAGATTTATGCATCGCCCTATAAATCTATGTACTACTTCCAGATTAAGCTGCCCCAGATGCATCGCCGACTGCTGATTTTTATCATATCTAGATCGATTTTCTTTCTACTGCTGATTTAGTAAAAATCATACTTCTCAATCCCATTTGGTTTACATTATTTTCGATTATGGAAGGACAAGCCTCTGTGTATTTGGGTTTTGGCATTGCCGAAGCAAATGAACTAGCTTTAGTTCCAAGTTCTCTAACCAGTCTCCTCCTGTTGAACTAGTTTGAATTCAATTTTGGGTTTGGATAAGATTTATCTGTTTGGTTTCAGTCAATGGGTCTGTGGTTTTAGGTTCGATTAGATCTGATATCTGTAGTTGTTCCACTGGCAACTCATATTGGATTTATTGCTTAATTGTTGGAATGTATTTAAATGGTTTTTAGATTAATTGAAATTCAAGGATTCCGGTTAATTTTGTGGTCCATTATGCCTGATGTTTCGATTATACATATTTTACATCTGTTCTTCAAATTATGTCTGTGAGAGGCATTTGTTTCATATTTAAAGTTGCAGACAATGGATTGAATTATTTATCTGGTCCATTTCTTACGCAAGTCATTTTAGTGCTCTAGTAAGGTTGCTCTGCTACAAATATTTTATATAGATGTCTTCCTGTTACTAAGGAGAACGTGAGTTGGTTGGTAGTGGTAGGTTTCCAACACCTATATTTCAGATATGTTCTCCATGTATCTTATTACCAATGCCTTTTGTTTAGAATAGAATCCATAATCACCAGTTTAATCAGTTGTTGGCCTGTTGATCAATCTCACATGTACCCATTTATGGGGTTGTAAAACAGTGTTTGCATATTGGTTGAATTGGTAGATGATAGTTTTTGAGTGTTTATGTGTAGTTGGTTTTTTTGAAGACATAGATCATATAGTTTGAAATGCGCATTGACAATGGTTTGCTAGCATGTGTGGTATATGGTTCTCACTTGCTATTTGATGATACTGGCGGTGGTTCGAAACCCGTAGCACCAACATATTTGGTTTGGCTCCACAAATGATTGGGAATAAAAGTTGAAGTTGTCGAGTCCCTTGGACTTGATTCTACCCATAACTCTAGATGTTCAGCAACAGTTTGATCCGGCTACAAGCTACTATGCTTCACTGTATCGACATGATGTTGCTGATGGCAATGTTCTCCCATATTTACACCAGTTGCGGCCAATACATACCTGTCCAGGCTGGTTCGACACAACTAGAGAGCGTGGTGTCTTCAGGCGAGTCTGCTTCTCTGGTAACTCTTGCTGCTGTCAGTCAGCAGTCAGTTCCCATATTAAGGTAACCTCTTGGCATTTTACAATCAATACTTACCACCACAATTTTACCTTCCACTTCCACATATGCACACTTTCCAAAGCAATGCAACTTAACTCTATTAGATGAACCACTAAAGAACTTTAGCTATAATGAGTGATATAAGTGTTGCTCAGACACATTTCAGGCAGTCTGGTATAACAGTTCAGATATGTTCATGGGTATTAAAGATGAGCTTTCTACTTCATATCTTTAAATAAAACATGATATTATTGATTTTGATCCTAGAGCTGCTGTTATGGTGTCTTATGGGTGATGATCGGTTGTTGATCATGCACAAGAGGAGCCCTTGGCTCAGGAGTGGTGCATTGAATTTTCACGTTATAGTGGGATGATGGCCTAATCATGGGATGATTTATGTTAGTTAATTTTACTTGTATTTTTAGTTTTTTTCTCTATTAGCTTATGTAATGGTTAGTATGCTAACATGCATTTTGTACTGTTATTTTTTAAATAATAAAGTGAACTAATTTTCAAATTTTTTTTTTGAAAATTGGTTAACTTTTTTATGTAACCAATAAAAACCGTCTTTATATGCCTCGTTAAAACCCTGTAATCCCCATAACCTATAAGGGTGCCCTACAGGGAAAAAGAGTACATATAAATTTGGTATACATCATCATATAACATCCTCATTACAACAAAAAAAAGCTGAAAAATTAAAACAACATAAAATATCGTAAGCCCATAAACTTCAAACCAGCCCAATAGGCCCAATCGTTCAAATTCAAATCAACCCCGAATGCCATATCTCTGCTTCAACTACCCAGAATCAATAAGATTAATTCCCCATCATTATAAAATCAATGAATTTCAAAGGTTTTGCAGAGTTTTAGATCCATTGTTCCAAACTAAAAACGAGATTTATTTTTCAATCTGCATTAACTTCACTACTGAATGAGTGCTTCGATTTTGAAATATTCTCAAATTTCTTTCCTTCCATATAAAATAGATTGTAGTAGTGAAAGAACCACAAGCCAAATCTCGTATTTGATCCTGATTTTTAAAACTAGAGTGAAGTGCTCTAGTTCATTTCTCAAATCAGATTCAGAACTCAAAGGAAGAAGCAATTTTTGTTTGGGAGATAACCATATGAAAGTCGAGTAGTCACATTCAAAGAAAAGATGTTGCACAATCTCTGGATGATTTTCATACAGTGGACACATTATATTTGCTACACTGCCATAATGAAGAATCCTATCTTTTGTATTAAGCCTTCCCATGACAGCAAGGTATGAAATAAAAGACACCCCTTTGTTGTTTTTTCTACGCCAAATTACCGAAAACATGGTGTCATTTGCTTTATGGATTCTCACAAAATACCATGTTTGATGAAATGAAAACAATCCTCCTTTACACCATTCATATTTATCCTATATTCTGTTTGGGTGAATAGAAATAAAGCATATTTCTTAAATTAATTCTCTAGTTGCAGGGTATATTTCTGGTTCCAAAACATCATTTCTAATAATAATATTAACTTTCATTTCAGCATCACCAATCATATGCACTATATCATAGCCCAATAAATCCACCATGCATTAACAATTAATCTAGGGCTCAAACCATAGATAAGTGTCTGCACTATTTGAAATAACCTTATTGAATAACTATTTGACTAGGTTTGAAGCTTAAGCAAAGATTTCCATGTTCAAGAAACATTATTGTCCCTAGACATTGTCCAAAATGCTTGTTATTTGAATATCTATTGTGAATCCATTTACTCCAAAGAGAAGTATAATTCCATATCAGCTTTATACATGCAACTTTTTTTAGATCTGAAAAGTTTTTTAACCCAATTCCTCCCTCTGCCTTTGGCTTACATATATTTCTCTAAGCTACTTTTTGTGCTGAACCTCCCCCAAAAAAAATCAGAAAAAAGAGATTTCAATTTATCCAGGGTATATTCAGGGATTTGATAGATAAATAACCAGTATAGTATAATAGGAGTAATTACTGTGTTAATCAATTCTGCTCTTCCTGCAAGCTCAAGAATTTCGTTTCCCATACTTGAATTTTATTCTGAACACGTTAAATCAATGAATTACACTATGAATAGTGTAGGTAATTAGATGACTATGTCACTCCAAGGTATTTAATAGGTAATTCTCCCAGATCAAATCCAAGTATATTAAGAATATCCCTTGAATCATTTACATAAACACTGAAAATACTTTTGTTTTGGATATATTAACATTTAATCCAACATGTAAGCTTAGTTTCTGAAATACTATCCTCAAGGTATAAGCATTTTGCATTGATGATTTACCAAAAATCATCAGGTCGTCTTTATATAACAAATGAGAAATTGTTGGCTGAAAATGATAACTTGGTTGAAATTATTTTTTCAATGTAGTTTCATCCATTAAAAAAGTGAACTACTGCTAAGATATTGCAAACAAATAGGGTGATAGTGGATCACCTTGTCGAATCCCTCTTGATGATGTTACGAAACCCTTGGGAATTCCTTGTATGATGATTGAGAAAGTTGTAGTTTCCATGCATTCATAAATAAGAAGTACAAAGTGAGTAGGAAAATTCATTCGATACGTTAAGAAACAAATAAATTCCCTGTTAACTCTATCATAGCCTTTTTGTAAATCTACTTTAACACACATTTTTTGCATGCCTTTTTTCTTAAAATCGCGTAGTAGTTCGTGAGCCAACAGAATATTATCCCCTATATATCTGCCTTTAATTAACGCACTCTTATTTTCTGATATGAGATAAGGTAAGAAAGGTTTTTATCTGTTGCATAACACTTTGGAAAAAATCTTGTAATAAACATTGCAACATGATATAGGACGAAAATAAGCAATCTCTGTTAGTCTATCATTATTAGGAATCAAGGAAATAAATGTGTGATTTAATGATTTAGGCAACTTACCTGATTTAAAGATATCAATTCACACACACACACACATATATATACACACACACACACACACATATATATATATATATATATATATATATATATATATATATATAAAAACACATATACATGTATGCATATATTCACTTATATATATATAATTTTACTTATATGTATATATATAATTTTCTCTTAGAACATGCATCTCTTTAGCCGCCCCTCTAAAATTAAAAACATGATGCTGGAAGGAACTCCTGACCTCCACCTTGGAAAGTGCATGCCTTACCAACTCACCTAACTTAACTTTTGTGCACAAGACTAAAAACATTGGCACTATTGTACTTATTTGTGTTCCATTTATATCTTCTTTTTCACGTTTGTTCTGAAACTTTATTAAAAGATATCATTTTCGTTTTAAGTTTGTTTTCTGCAAACCATAGGTATAATTGATCATAAAATCACCACGGGCGCAATGACGCTAGTCCCGTGACCAAATTCTGAAAATTATAAAATTTTATTTTTGTTTAATTAAAAATGCAGGGTGTTACATTTGTTAGTCTTAACCGACCTTTAACCAAGAGCTCTCCTTCCATCATCCACATAAGGAAGAATTTTCCATATAAGTAAATATGTGGGCTCCATACCATGGTATAACTTTGATCTAGAAGGATCTTAATGGGAATGAACCACATAATCTTGCTGCAATAAATCTTTTTAAGGTCATTACCGGGTTGGGAGGCTCGAGGCTTCGTTAAACACTAGGCTACACTTAAACTAAGCCATGCTTTGATCATTTGCAGCTCATTTTACATGGCATGCCACATTGCCAATTCACAACAGATAACTGATGTCTACCAATATATAACCTCTGGGCTCATATGTCTCAGAGAAGGGTGTTAAGCTAACAAAATAATACTCCGCCACCAAGTGGATATATATTTAGTAATGATAAATTGTTATGCTATAAATTTCAATGTCAAACATACAATCCATACTAGTTCGATCTGGGACTGAACGAAAACAAAGGCGCTTTATTCCTCGTCCAACAAAGGACAAAAGCCTTAGTAAATACATAAAATCTCCAAATATGTCTGGTCCACTACTATAAGTAATCTCATAGTGGGTGTATAGCCCAAGACATCAACAAGAAGTTCTTTCGATGTGAAGATCTCTTGTCTTTAACCATCATCTTCAATATCTTTATTTTATTCCAATAACGTTGTAAAATTATTCATTTTCAGATAGGTATCCCCCATATTCGTCTTCGGTCTCTCTGAATAATTATCGTGGTTACGAAACCAATATGGACTATACAGGATTTCAGTTAAGTCTACTTCCACTTTAAATTTAGTGAATCAAAACCTTCTTAAACAATTATTAGTTTTTTATCCTTTAACTTAAGATAAAATTGCTTTTCTTTAATCTTTAATACCAAATCATTCATTAAAGATTTATTGCCATCGTTACCTTTCTTTGTTCTTAACAAAGTCCTCAATTGTTAAACTCATTAATCAAATTTCCTTTAAATCTTTAAATCAAGATTTATTAACCTTAACCAAGGTTCATTTTAAACTCATATTCTAATTAAATCTTAAATGAAAGATTAATTCCATATATTACTCTTTGTAAACGTATCTTTTAAACCAAAGATAATTAAGCCTCATAAATCTTAAAAATCATTTCCTATAGCTTTATTTACACTAAACCGACGTATTTGTTTTCTTAAATCAATTTATTAATCTTCCATTGCTTAATTAGGAAAAAATCATTCATTATTTTTTTTACAAGGATTTATTAACTCTTTATCCCTTAGATTTCCTTTTAAAACCCATTTCTATTCAAAGATTATTTAATAACACCTTAATTAACCTGTAATTAAAGGATTATAGTCTTTATTAAATTCCCAACATAGTTAAATCTTAGCTGGGTTAAAGAATGATGTTATTTAAGACACCATTCACAACAAATCCAAAACCAATTGATATTGACTATAAGATTTGTATAGAAATTATATCATCTTATATTCAATACCAATTCTCATTATCAACAAATACTATAAGCGGAATAATTGTATAATTGCCTTCCAAATTCCTCAAATAGTATAAGTTTTAACTACAGAATTTAATATTAAATATCCGAAGATTATTTCCTTCCAAATCCAATTCATCTAAAATTGGAAAACATTAATCTTATTAATCAAGAATACTAATATTAACATAGTAATCTTAAAAGATTAATTAACCATAAATTTCTCATTTAAAACATATCTTAAATCAAAAATAATTAATTTCATTTTATCTTAATAATCATTCCTCGTAACCTTATCTTCGATAAATCAAGTAACTTAAACTTGTTCGGTTAAGGACAACGTTATTAAATACATCATCCACAATAATAAAAAACCAGTTGATATTAAATATAAGATTTAGATAAAAATCGGATCACCTCATATTCAATATCAACTCTCGTGTTTAACAGATGATATAAGCGGAATAGCAGTATAACCCCCTTTTAAATTCCTCAAATAGTAGGAGTTCTAACTATGGAATCAACATCAAATATTCGAAGATTATCTCCAACCAAATCCAATGAACTTAAATTGGAAATTTTGGTCCATCAAAATTAGATTTCCAAAAAAAAAAAAAAAAAAAAAAAAAAAAAAAAAATCTTTTTTACAGTATCTGGTTCAGCTTTTCGCTAGGCTGAACGACCCAAATTTCAAAATACTGTTTAAAACTTCATATATCTCATCCAAATTACTTTAGAAATCATTTATAATGATTTAACATAATTTTTCCATATTTTTGACGATTTTTATAAAGTTGTTTTTAACAGTTTCCAAATTTGGTCACCGAACTACAAAACCGCGATTTTATTTAAAACCTGATTTGGGAATAACTCCAAATCTGTTCATTCAAAAATTGAAATTTCCTTTTCCATTTGAAAACTAGTCTCATTAGAAAGTAAACCCTTTCATTTTGGAAAAATCCAATTTAAATTGCATCCGGTATAAACATTTGAAGTTTATGGTCGAAATTTGCGAACTACGCAGCACGACAAGCCCTACATGGGCCATATTTTAACTTCAAACTAAAATTCATCCGATTTACTTCCAATATGTTTAAAAACCTTTAAAAACATATTTGAACTCATTTCAACATTAATTTCAAATTATAACTTCAAATTCAATTATTTCCCCAAATTGAATATTTTTATATTATAATTTAATAAAATATTAATATTTTTCAAAATTTAATCTTTTAAAATCCAGACTTTGCAGAAATCAAATTGAACAATATGTAAACTTATCGGGACAATCAATTTGAGTTTAAACCATCATTTAAAAACTTAATTCAAACTCAATTTTGAATTTACTATTCAAAACCGGTTCTAAATTTGAACGAGCCATTTTATAATCAAAATTCTTTCAAATTTGTTTCCATATTTAACAAAGTTTCTTATAATCGCTTTAATTTCATTTTAATCCGGTTTTAGATATAAAATTTAAACTTTCATTTTCTCACCTTACTTAACTGAATATAATATTCGTTTATATTATCCAATTTCGAAGAGACTTAACCAATATCTATATAGTCCCATAATTTTAGGTTATATACGTGCAAAGTGACATATCAACAATAATAACCAATAACAAACATATAAACATCCATGGCAAACATCAATAATATCATTAATTAATGATATTAACCCCGATATAATCGTTACAATAATTAACACTTATCAGTATATAAATGGAACTAGCTATACAACCATTCAACCAATATCAAATAGATATTTCTAAACTATCATAACAACTATATAAAAATATAGATGTGCATACTTTCTCACCGACATCTCCACTCTATCAAACTTTAACTGTTGGGCACCAACGCACACAAAAACACGACTCGAACTTGCTTTCTCTCTCATATTTTCTTTTCTCTAAGCTTTATATATTATTATTTTTAAGAAGGGGGAGGCACGAGGGGTAGGGTGGCCGAGGCATGGTGGTGAAGGAGGTGGCACAACGTAGAGGTGGGGGACTAGGGTGGTGATGGCGTGTGCTAAGAGAGGGGGTGATCACGGGTGGAGGGGTGTGGCTCGAGTGGGGGGGGGGGGCTTGAAGGTGGAGGTGGTAGACGATGGGTTGCTTGGAGTTGGCCAAGTTTGGGGTTGAGAAGCACTAAAGGAAATGTGGAGGAAGAAGGTAGGGAAAAGGGACAAAAAGGTGTAGGAAAGTGGAATGAAGAGGTGGTGAAGGGGAGGCTCCTTATGTAGGCTTAAACAAGGGTTATTTTGGCCTTTTGTTCATGGACACATGTCCATTTGGTTTCATTCATCATGACACCTCTTAAGGACACATGTAATCGCCTAAAGCTCTCTTATTTGCTCCATTCTTCCTAACACTATTTTATGTTACAAATTTTCAATGTTTCTTTGAGTTACAAAATATTATGTCACTATTTAACCTAAGAACCAATTCAGTAAACACAACATTCAAATAAATAGTTTTAACAAAACCCATCACTGCTATCGACATATTCTACTGATTAAATTTAATAGTTCAAATTAACTATTTTTAAATAATTTTCAAATTTTAAAATTACATTTATTATCCCCAAAATTATTCAAAATTTAGATTTTTAAACTGACAAAAATACTAGGTCGTTACATTCTCTCCCCTTAAAAGAAATTCCATCCCCAAAATTTGAATGAAAACAAGCATAAGTTATTGATATATTATCATACTATAGTCAGCCTAAAATATCATATCAACATCAGCACCCATACTGGAGTGCAAAAATGCACTTGTGGTATAAGTCATATACGTGGTCCTGCCCAACCAACCTAAGTACGTACTATGTACTTGAGGTGGTCTATATACAACAACAAAAAATATACCATCCCAAAATATGTCAGCCTTAAAAAATATCCTTACCCAAAAATATCCTAGTGCTAACTAAGCATTTATGATAATCATATACACAATATCTAATTTCTCCTAATTCCAAAACAATGACATCCCACTAGCTAATCATTTGACTCATCCGCAGATGGGACAGATAAATCTACCTCCTCTGGTTCTTGATTTGTAACCTCATCTAACTCCTCATCAAATGCGTCCTCAAAATCCTCCTCATTAAGGACCTCCTACCAAATCTTTGCAACCATCTCATCATCAAAGTCATCTAGGATTTGTATATCACCACATGGATCCTGCATCTGCGCATCATCACTATTCAGAATAGGAATACCCATCTCCCAAACTAGGCACTCATTTACATTGTCATCCACACTATCCTTGTCATCCAACAGCTAGTCATCGTAATGACCAAAATCCTCATCGAAAGGATAGTCCTCACTCCAGTCTTTGTTCTCGGACTATCAATATCTGATAAATACACTTCCGCTGAAGGTTTTCCCTGATAGTCATCCTGCTCATTACTAGAATGGAACTGGGACGGATACTGCTTAACACTCAACTACTTACCCTTGCCTAAGTTCTAAATTTAACATGAAAGATTAAGAATAGAATTTCTTTCTGGAAATTTCTCAAAAATTCGTTGAATGATTCCTATTTTTAACCCAACATTTTATAACAACTTTTTCAATGATTTACTTAAGTATATTCCAATTCTTTAAATATTCCAAACCATTCAATTTCATTCTTTCTTTGTGTAATGACAACGGATTTCGCCCAGACCTAATCGATTGCTAAATCGACCAAGACCGTTCGAATTCCGCATACGCAAACTTTGAGCATACAACACATCTAAACAAATAACAGAAGACATTTATTTACATCATGATAATGCAACATCAGAGTACATAATATCAGAGTACATCGAATATAATAATACAACAACAGAAGATTAATTTACAATAAATGTCATACAATGCAGCGAAAATGATTAAACTAACACAGCGGAAGACTATCATGCTCTGGACACAGCTTTAAGCTTCGATCCAGAATCCTGCTTAATATATCTGCAAAATAAGCTACTCGACTGCTCGTGTGGAAAATATGGGCACCCGAGTTTGCAAGTGAAACACAACTACGAGTCGGTCATGGGACTGGTGTGATAAATCTTACTTAACTTATCTAATAATAATAAGGCTAATCACAGGACCACGCCGCTAACGCGGAACGAGTTTACTCCATTGGATTGCCAGTGCAAGAAATAAAGTACATCGTTAATCAACGCAATGCTTTTTAGACAAATGAAACCATTATAAGACTTAAGTCCCATCACATAATGCAACGCAAACCGGAGTATAGAGTTTTACCTTATAATGGTCAAAAATGCTTGATATGATAAAACGGATTTGATATTATTACTAGTGTATATATGTTTCAAAAAAACATTTCAATAATAATGTATCAATCATAGATGGCATAATACCATATACTATGTCGTCGTACTAGTTATACAATCCAAACCGTATGGTGTCGTATTGGAAGTTGGATTTCCATCATGAACCAAGGCAAGGGATCGTCCTTACCGAATTCGAGACTCTCTAGCCTGAGCCTCAGGATACAGCCGCAACTGCACCTAGGAGCAGCAAGGCCGGTCCACAAATACTTTAGTGGATTAGTTATTCCTAAATAATACGTTTCCCCGCCTTATGGGGCGTAAATAAAGAGCCACTAGGGACTCAAATCCGAGGCGCCTCATTCCATCATCCACGTAAGTAAAATGTCTAAGCTCCATACCATGACACCACTTCTAGCTAGAAAGAAACGCATGTCCTCCCTGCCATCCTTCTCCCGTTTCTGGTTCATACCGGGGTGTGAGGCTCACGAAGTATCGCTACACAAAGCTATGCTAAATAAAGTTGTGCTTTGATCATCAACCATAAGGCTCTGGTTTTCAACAAAAGCCTTGATCATTTGCATCTTAACATGCCACGTTGTCAATCAATACCATACCATTGATTTCTGCCAATGTATAACCTGTAAGCTCGTACGTCTCATAGAAGGGTGTTAAGAAAGAGAATAAATTCTCTGCCACCAAATAGATATATATTTAACAGAGATCAACGAATACAGCATAAAGTAATACAATGTCATACATACCATCCATTTACAAGTCCGTTCTGGGTCTGAATGAAACTGGAGACACCTTATTCCTCATCCCATATGTCCAATACAGGAGAGAGGTTCTCATATATCTGTCGATCTCCAAGTACGTCTGGACGATCACCACTTATTACCTTGTCTTGGGATGCCTCCCAATCAAGACATCAGTAATCATCCAAACGATGTGAAGACCTCCGGTCTTCAACCACCGTCTTCATCTTCGACTTTTAATCGTTGTAGTAATTATTCATAATGGGTTGAACCCGGTCTTTCCGAATAACTTGCGTATTTTATAACCAATAATTAAGTGCTATAGAAACACATCATACGCCTCATTCCAATTCAGAATATTCTTTTAATAAAATATTCACATTATTAGGGAAAGGTTCCCATTAATTTTATCAAAGATAAATTCTTTTAAATTTATTCTTTAATCTTCTTTCTAAAGATTCATTAAAACTTCAGTTTGGTTTTAACATAAAAAATCATTACTTTATGATTATTCAACTTTAAGAAATTAATCTTGTCTTTAACTGGGTTAAAGAACCAATGTCATTTAAAACACAGTTCACGATAAACCAAAAATCATCTTCCATTAAACATGGATTTTTCACACATAAAAAATCAATATATAATCGATATAAATTTCCGTATCAAACTAATAATATAAATGGAATAACAGCCTAGCCTTTCAAATTGCATATATAATAATGGTCTTCTTTTATAGAAGCTCATCTCGATTATTATTAAATCGAATTCCATTCAATTCCAATTTCTTCTATTAAATTGGAGAACTTTACTTTGGAAATTTTCCATTTAAATCTTAATAAAAGATTTATAAATTCCAAATTATATTTTCACTGTTAATTGGGTTAAAGAACAAATGTCATTTAAAACACAGTTCACGATAAACCCAATTCACATTTCATTTTAATCCAATTACTAAATATAATTGGAAACTCTAACAATCTTTTTAAAAGATTTATTCTTTTCACACGGGGTTTAAAAAGAGCGTTATTGAAGACACCATTCACGACAAACCAAAAATCCAATTTATTTTATTTATTTCCAATTTAATATTAAGTAATTGGAAAGCATCATTAAATCTTAATTTAAAGATTTATTCTAGTTAATAACTAGTTCATTTCGGTAAAAATATATTTTTATCTTTTCAAATATGGAATTTTTTCATCCGAAATATTTCCAAATTATTAATTATGATTTTACATAATTTTTCCATATTTTTAATAATTTTATTTAGGCCCGTATAGTCGGTTTCCAATAACAACCACTGAACTGCATCCATAGCAACCTTTTTCTAATTTGATTTGGACATAATTCCAAATCCAACCGTTAGATTTCGGAACTCTTATATTCATTAGAAAGCTCTTTCCGATACAAACCCAACGGTTCCGGTTTTAGAGAATTCGACGGTTGGATCTCCCGTTACATCAATTTGAAGTTAATGGTCGAAATTCGCGAACGGTCGCTGCGCGGCGCGTTCTATTCAAGCCATTATATAAAATATATATTATATATATATATTTTATCGATTTCCATTTAAATTGTATTTTAAAAATCGTTTATAAATTTATTTTAACGATTCAAACTTCATTTCAATTTTTAATCAAAATTGAATATTTTATATCTTTATCATATTAAACTATTAATATTTTTAATATATTAAATTTAGAAATCACTTCCTTTCGATATTTATTTTAAAATGAATAAAATCGATCGATAAACCCGTTCGGGTTAAAAATGGCATGTCTATACTTAACCCGTCTTCATATTTTTATATTTTTGTGTCCATCCAAAGACGGACATAAAAATCATAATTTTATTCTTCACTAAATTTATTTTATAATATTCGTTATTTTAAAATATTCTTATTTTAAAAGATTCTTTATTTTTGAATATTTTTTTTGATTTAAAACATTCTGAATCGGAATGCAACTCAATCAATTACCATATAATTTCAGATATATGGATTTCATACATCACATGTATATAACAATAATGATAAATAATCATTAAACAATCCATTCACATCCGGAGTGAAATTTACAACTGTGTGAGCATTAAAATAAGTAAATAACGCTCATCACAGACTGTCAATCCATCGATTGACATATAACTAAATATTGGGACTTGTGTATGTCTAATATCATCCCAATACCCGTGTGGGGTTTTCAAACAATAATAGTTTATATAAATAAATCATTGGTTAATAAATTTAACCAATTCTGATTCTGTTTGAAATATTGCTAGTATCGCTAACATAAATACGATAATGTTTTAATCTAGCACAAATCGTATTTTTAACATACGACCAATTTTCGAATATTGCTAACATAATAATGATAATGTTTTAATCTTTAACATATTGTTGTATTTCTAACTAATGATCATTTTAATCATTTCTACATGCACTACAAAAATGTAAATTTTATCGTTGACATATTTTAACATGACATTTTGTAATAAAATGACATTTTTATTTCAACATGACATTTTCTAATAAAATGACATTTTTAGTTCACATAACATTTTCTAAAAAAATGACCTATTTAATTCACATAACATTATTCTAAATAAAAGGACATTTCCATTTTAACATGACATGATTCTAAATAAATGACATTTCTATTTTTACATGACATTACTAATAAAATGACATTTCTATTTTAACATGAAATTTCTAATAAAATGACATTTTTACCTAACATAACATGATTCTAAATAAATGACATTTTTATTCCTAACAAAAATGATATTTTTAATCTAAGATAACATTTTCTAACAAAAATGATATTTTTAATCTAACATTATGTTTCCTAACAAAAATGATATTTTTTATTTGAGATAACATTTTCTAACAAAAATGATAATTTTAATCTAACATAACATTTTCTAACAAAAATGATATTTTTGATTTGAGATAACATTTTCTAACAAAAATGATATTTTTAATCTAACATAACATTTTCTAACAAAAATTATATTTTTGATTTGAGATAACATTTTCTAACAAAAATGATATTTTTAATCTAACATAACATTTTCTAACAAAAATGATATTTTTAATCTAACATAACATTTTCTAACAAAAATGATATTTTTGATTTGAGATAACATTTTCTAATAAAAATGATATTTTTAATCTAACATAACATTTTCTAACAAAAATGATATTTTTAATCTAACATAACATTTTCTAACAGAAATGATATTTTTGATTTGAGATAACATTTTCTAGAAAAAATGATATTTTTAATCTAACATAACATTTTCTAACAAAACTGATATTTTTAATCTAAGATAACATTTTCTAACAAAAATGATATTTTTAATCTAACATAACATTTTATAATAAAAACGATATTTTTGATTTGAGATAACATTTTCTAACAAAAATGATATTTTTAATCTAACATAACATTATTCTAACAAAATGTCAATTTGATTAACATAACATGATTCTAAATAAAAGACATTTTTAATTAACATAACATGATTCTAAATAAATACCATTTTTAATTAACAAAACATGAATCTAAATAAATGATATTTTTAATTAACATAACATGATTCTAAATAAATGACATTTTTAATTAACATAACATGATTCTAAATAAATGACATTTTTAATTAACATAACATGATTATAAATAAATGACATTTTTAATTAACATAACATGATTCTAAATAAATGACATTTTTAATTAACATAACATGATTCTAAATAAAAGACATTTTTAATTAACATAACATGATTCTAAATAAATGACATTTTTAATTAACATAACATAATTCTAAATAAATAACATTTTGTATTTACAAAATATATTCTAACTAAAATATGTTCTAACTAAATGACATATTTTCTAGTTCTAATGACAAAATAAAAAGTCAATTTTTTCATATGTACATGTTTATAATTCTAGTGACAAAATAAAAAGATAATTTGTTTACATGACATGTTTTCAATGTTCTAACGACAATATAAAAAGATAATTTATTTTCATGACATGTTTTCAATATTCTAACGAAAATATAAAAAGATAATTTATTTTCATGACATGTTTTCAATGTTCTAACGACAATATAAAAAGATAATTTATTTTCATGACATGTTTACAATGTTCTAAGGACATTATAAAAAGATAATTTATTTTCATGACATGTTTTCAATGTTCTAATGACAATATAAAAGGATAATTTATTTGTAAACAGTTTCAATTTTCACATGACAAATAAAAATGAGAAATTTAATATGTCTACAATTCCAATATGTACATGACAAATAAAAATGAAATATTTTTATTTTTATAAAATTTACATATCTAACAATGACAAATAAAAATGAATATTTTTATTTGACAACAATTTCAACATTTAACAATGAAAAATAAAAAATGAATATTTTAATTTGTCTACAATTCTATTTTTAACATGACAAATAAAAATGACAATTCTATTTTGTTGACAATTCTATTTCAACAAAACAATAAAAATGATAATTTTATTTTTACAAATCTATTTCAGCAAAATGATGTTTTTGTTTTCATACAAATCTATTTCAACAAAAAGGATATTTTGTTTTGACAACAATCCAATTCAACAAAAATGATATTATGTTTTTAACATTTCTAATTCAACAAAAATGTCATTTTTATATTTAACATTTCTGATTCAACAAAAATGTTATTTTTATATTTAACATTTCTAGTTCAACAAAAATGTTAATTTTATTTTTAACATTTCTGATTCAACAAAAAATGTTATTTTTATATTTAACATTTCTAATTCAACAAAAATGTTAATTTTATATTTAACATTTCCGATTCAAAAAAAATGATTCATATTACAATAAAAATGTAATTTTTATTGTTTTCAAATATTTTATTCCTAACATGATAAAATTTGTAATCAAACAAAAATCGTATTTTTATATATGATTATTCTTCTAACATGATAATATTCTAAACAAGCCAAATCATATTTTTAACATACACAATTTAATCCTTCCATCCATTGCAATCACAAAACAACCAATTCAAATTTTATACCACACAGATATAAATTTTATATGGCATAAATATAAATTTTACATCGCAATCAATAATTAATTTCATTTTAAAATAGGGATCTCACCTTGACCGGCTTTCAGAAATTGTTTTTACAATGTTTTTTTTCACTAAATTAAACTGTTCGTTTAATTTAGTCAAAAAATCACCACTAGCTCCTTTTCATTTCTGGTTTGTTCCATCGTCTAGATCTCGATTTTATGGTTCCATCGCACCCAATTTCATTGATTTCTGATGTGAGATGAACAAGTTATAGTCGATTGAATATTTGACAAATTTAATTACATTAACAAATTATTAAGTTACTAATTACATTTGGTAAAACCAGCTTCCTTCTTCCGTTTGCTCCAGGTACAGATCGATTTCAAAATTGTGCTTCTAAATTAGGGTTCAGCCTCGCTCAAGAACCACGGTGTCGGATCCTGATCGGTTGCTGCCACATGAGGCGCCTACACATGCGCCACCCTCCGACCTCAACAGTGGCGAACTAACGCCCCTATTTCTGCCTGAAATCCACCACGTACCGATTGAGTTTGAACTAAAAAATAGGCTTCCTCAGGTGATGATTTGAGACCATCACCATAGAGATTCGAAGAACTAAGAAATCTCTACCACTTTAGCTTTAGAATCATGTTCTAATTCGAAGTAGTTTGTGAGTGATTAATGAAATGGTTTCGGATGTTCTAGGCCTTCAATCGAGAGGGATGACGACGCCGAATGATTTTAGGGTTAGAAATAAAAAAAGGGACCTTTAGAAATTAATTATTTAATTATTTAATTTGATCGTACATTAAAATTTACCGGGGCCACATACTAACTCTAAAAATTCCCGAAAAATAGATCTAGCTATGTTTTGACGATACGATCCTAACAAAATTAATTTCATTGAATTTGGAGACCGTTTGAAAAATGGCCATTTTCTAGTCGATCCAAATTGACTGAAATTGACAAAACACGTTTTAATTTGCCATGCTCACATATTAATTCCAAAAATTATGAAAATTGGAATCTTGCAATAATTTGACATTCCGGATCCAACCAAAGTGGTTTCATCGAAAACGGAGGTCATTTGCAAAATGGCTATTTATTATATTAATATATATATATATATATATATTCCATAGCGACTATTCTGAATATTTAACTGGCCATAACTTTTTATTCCCGCCATGAAATTTCAATTTTTCAGATTCGTTGGAAAGATATTTTTAAACAGATTTAAATATTTCAGATTTCATTGAAATTCGATTTATTTTGAATCATGTACATTTAATTGAAATTTGAAATCGAATTTTCAAACTACCGCGCCATTTTTAACTCCTTTTATAATTAAAATAAATATATTTGTTCTAACTTCGATTTAAATAACTTTTTAATCGTTATTATTTAAAATAAATCATTTTAAACATTTAAAATCCATTAAAATTTCTAAAATAAAATTTTTAAATTGGTTCCAAAATTCCAGGTTGTTACACTTTATCTTAGATTATTTTACTTTTAAATCCAAACTTTCATAATCTTAAGTTATATTCATTTTCCAGGTTATAATATATTTTTAAACATATATAAAATATATGCTTTTCATATTCAAAATATAACTTTTCAAAACCAAACCATTTCATATGAAAATACGTTCTCTCATATATAACCCTCAACTTATTCTAGGGCATTACTAACCCTATCTTTAATGAGTTACTCATCCTAGGATGTTTTAATAAGTCATACCCCTATAAGCTTGGTATAAACCACAGCTCTGACACCAACTGTAACAACCCGCCTTCTCGACCCTCGAGAATCAACACTTAATACATCCATGGTATTCGTGTACCAAAACATATGCGCTGAAAAGGTGGATTGTTTGGGGGGGGGGGGTAATAACACATTAGAAAAGAAACAAAATGAATATTTTATTAACATATCATAATTTTACATCAGATTTACAAAGATATATAATAGTACAACAATTATACAATGGAAATTACTTAAACTTTAGTGGAAGAATCGAAAAAGTTCCAAATACAGCTCGTGCCTTATTCCAGCACATGCTCTATAAAATGACTCCAAGACTATCTACAAACCTTAACTACTAGGCTGCCCAGGTGAAAATTAATGGCATCCAGATTTTAGATGGAAAATAATTAACTCCGAGTCAGTCATGGGACTGGTATGAGAAACATGAAACAGTTGCTTTGAATACAAAAGGAAAGAAAGGTATCTCATAAAATCATGCCGCAAGTGCGGAACGTGTTTTTCCCTTATGATAACCAAAATACTTACTTTATCAAAATCATTGATATTATTATTAGTGTCTAATCTTTCGAAAACCTTTTCAAATAAACATACTTGAATTATTCAAAATGTTACCATTATTAACTTCTGGTGGTTGTTGTGCCATTAGTTGGAAAATCGTAGGTTCGTATTGGAGTATCGAATGCCAACAGTGACCAAGGAAAAGGATCTTTCTTAACCGATGGGAACATCTCTAGAGGGATGCACCCTTAAGAAACAACTGATGAATCTCTACCAACACAAGGCCATACCATCTCTATATGCTAACCCGCTAGATAGTAACTCGAATTTGACATTCCTCGGTCGTAACCGACCTTTAACGGAGAGCTCTCCTTCCATCATCCACATAAGATATAATTTTCCACATAGGTAAGTACCTGGGCTCAATACTATGGTATAACTTTTATATAAAAGGGAACCATACCTAATGGGAATTAACCACATAACCTTGCTGCAATAATCTTGTTTATGGTCATTACCGGGTTGTGAGGCTTACGATCTCGTAAAACACAAAGCTACTCTTAAACTAAACTATGTTTGATCATCTACAGCTCATTTTACTTTACATGTCACATTGTCAATTCACAACACATAACTGATGTCTACCAATATATAACCTCTGAGCTCGTATGTCTTGAAGAAGGGTGTAAACCTAAGAGAACAATTCTTCACCACCAAACAAATATATATTTAGTAAAGATCAATCACTATGCTATAAATTGCAATGTCAGACACATAATCTATATAATTTTGTTCTGGGACAACGAAACCAAAGACGCTTTACTCCTCGTCCAACAAAGCAGAAAAGCCCTTGTAAATCCGAAAAATATCAAAATACGTCCAAACCACTTCTATAAGTAATCACTGTAACAACCCGAAAAATCTGAGCCAGTTTAAAATTTTTAATTTGGCTATTTTAGTGGATTTTAAACATTTAAAATAAATATTTTAAATAATAACGACGAAAAATATGTTTGAATCGATGTTTGAAAATAAATATAATTATTTTAAATTGTAAACAAGGCCTGAAATGGCGCGGCAGTTTCAAAATTTCAATTCAAGCTTTGAATGACTGTACCGGGTGCAAAATAAAATGGATTTTAGTGAAACAAAAAATATTTAAATCTGTTAGTGAATATATTTCTAACGAATCTGAAAAATCAAAGTTTCATAGTGGGAGTCAAGAGTTATGGCCAAATGAATTTTCAGAAAGTTCGCTATAGAGTATATATAGCCCGTGAAAATAGACATTTTGCAAACGACCTCCGAATTCGACAAAACCACTTTTATTGGATCCGGGATGTCAAATTATTACTAGGTTTCAAATTTCATAATTTTTGAAGTTAACATGTGAGCGTGGCAAAGGAAAATGTGTTTGGTGAATTTCTGTTAAATTGGATCGACCAAAAAATGGTCATTTTTCAAACGGTCTCAGAATTCGACGAAGCTAGTTTTGTTGGGACCGTATCGTCAAAACATTGCTAGATTTATTTTTCTGGAATTTTTAGAATCAGTATGTGGCCCTGGCAAATTGAAATGTACGTTCAAGTCAAATTTTGAATGTTTTATATTTTAATTTGAAGGAAAACTGACTGAAACATTCGAATAAGCCTTCGAAACATATCCCATTGTGTTCAGAATGGGGGTATTTAGATAGGGACGACAGTCATTGGGTTTGGATTGGAGTTCGTAGGAGATAATGGGTATTTTAGAAATTTAAAAATATATAAATAAATAGAAAAAAAATCCTATTGGTCGATTCAAACTCTCTCTCCCCGATCTACTGCGATGAACGGTGGCTCCCCCTTCATTTCTTTCTTCTCCGATCCCGCTCAAATCGCTCAGCAAAACCCTAGGGTCCTGTGGAACTTTTTGTAGAGCTTCTCCTCTTCTACGCATCCATACCCATCTCGCCCTCTAAAGCGCCGTGTGCATCAAGATCGGAGCCCCCAAAGTCGATGGCTTTCAACCGCCACCGCCGCTGATTGTTGCCACCGTTCATGACTGCGCCACCGTTGATCCATGCGCCTCTCCAGGCCCTAGAGCGTGGCGCAACCCGATTTCAACCTCGACCAACGGTTTGGACAGAAAATCGAAACCCTTGTTTGAATCCTTCGCGAAAGGTAACTGCTTTATTTTAAATTAACTGTTTATAACACATTCAAGTGCTACGAAATATGATTAACTTATAAAAATCATATCTTTTTGCTATGTTGACGAAATCCAGTGAAACAAGAGACAGTGGACTCGTGCGGACATCTTCCACGTTCTAAAAGAGACCGCATATTTTTCTGAGCCTTCTGCAATTTTTGGTGGAGTGGAACCCAATGTAAGATTTCTAATTTATAAACGATATGGAAAACAACGACGTATAAATTATATAGTCGATGTATGAGTTATATAAGCGTTGTACACCTCATGTATAAGCATTGTATAAGTTGTATGTTCGATGTATAAGTTATATATGCGTTGTAAAAATTATATATGTGTTGAAATGACATTGAAATGAATTAAAGTGAATTGAAATATATTTGTATACGAATAAATATACATATATACTCCCCTCGTCCACAGACCATGGACGATATATATTGGTTGTGATATTGTTTGGATTGGTTGAGGTGAAAATTGGTGAATACCATGAATGGTTGATTGGAAATGATTGATTGTGATTGAAATCATAATAGGATTAGTATATGGGAAAATTCGCCTGCGTGCGAACTAGATATTGAAAATCCTCATTGTCAAAAACCGCGAGGTTTTAAGGTAGAGCGAGGAGCCGTACTAGGGACGGTGCCGGTTTTAACTACCCTGCCATTATGCTGCTGAAATTTTCAATAATATTCATGTGTTAGAATTATTTTCAAGTGTTGAAACTGTATTCGTGTGTGGAATAGAAATTCATGTGTTGAATAGAAATACATGTGTTGAGTAGGAAATCATGTGTTGAATGAAGTTCATATGTTGAATAAATTATTTGAAAGATAAAAATCACATTTTTATTATATATATAGGCTATATAAAATATTAGTATTTTAAATAAATTGTTTTAATACCAAAAATAACATTTTTACCTTATGTATAGACTATATAAAATAATCGTGTTTTGAAATAAATTGTTTTACAATAAAAATCACATTTTTATTATATATATATATAAACTATAGAAAATATTCATGTGTTGAATAAAGGACTAGAACGATAAAAATCATATTTTTATCGTGTTTGTGAAGTCGAAAACATTCATGTGTTTAATATATAGATTGAATAATAAAATCTACATTTTTATCGTGAATATGAAGTGTTAAAAATATTCACGTGTTGAATAAATATTTTTGATGATAAAAATATCATTTCTATCAAATATATGAAGTGAAGATGGTTTTGAAATCAAAGAATTGATTATACATATATAAATGTAATTAAATTAATTCGAATAACGATGCTGCAGTTCGTATTTTGAAACCATGATTTCAAACGAATATTGCTGGAAATCCGACCATCGGATTTTCCCGAAACCGCAACCGTTGGGTTTGCCTTGGAAATATCTTTCCAACGACACCCACTGTGTGAAGATCCAACGCTTGGATTGTATGGAATGTTTAATTCAAATTTGAAGAAAAACAGCGCCAGAATCGATTATATTTATATATATAAACATAATTAAATTAAATCGAATAACGACGCTGCAGTTCGTATTTTGAAATCGTAATAAACGATCATACCGGGGGATCCGACTGTTGGATTTTCCGAAAACTAAAACCGTTGGATTCATTTCGAAAAGATCTTTCTAATGATATAAAATTTGTGAAGATCCAACGGTTAGATTTTCAGATATGTATAAAGCAAATCTGAAGAAAAACAGCGCCACGGCCGCGTTATGGCCTGAAGCGTTGTTTTGAATGAATTGGCCATTTTTAAATAAATAAAAATAGCGATAAATCGTGATAAAATATTATAAACAACATGGAATGGAAATAAACTGAATTTGCTCGATTTATGTGATATTTGATGGTTGAATGTGTTTGGCGTGAAAATTACATTAAAGAACAAAATTAGTGATATCGAATAATTTAACCATTGAAATGAATTGATTTGAAATTCTAAATATACGTGAATTATTTGAAAAGGCTGAGTTAATTCTCATTTCAAATAATTGATCGACGAGTTAAAGTCAAAGATATGAAGACGGTGCAAGACCGATGATCTTCACGTCGAATGGAGGGGTGCTACTGATGCTCATGATGGGAGTAGCTACCTTGAAGGGGTTGAAGTAGTAGCCGTCCGAACGTACTTGTTGATTGTACGAATATGCAAGGTATTGAGTGCCTCCGGTTTCGTTCAAACCCAGAACGAACGTGTAAATGGACTGTGTGTCTGACATTGGATTTTGTTCTGTGCTGATTGATCTCTATTAAATATATATCTGTTTAACGGCGGAGAATTTATTCTCTTGCTTAACGCCCTTCTCTGAGACGTACGAGCTCAGAGTTTATATATCGATAGAAATCAGTCGCATGGAGTAAATTGCCTGTGTGGCATGCCTAAGTGGCAGATGATCAAGGCTTCTGTTGAAAAGCAAAGTCTTGTGGTTGATGATCAAAACACGGCCTGTGTGGCATAGCTTTGTATATAGTGTTGTTTCGCGAGCCTCACACACCGGTATGAGCCAGAAATGGGAGAAGGACTTCAGGGAGTACATGCGTTTCCTTCTAGCTAGGTGTGGTGCTTTGGGCTTTGCACGCCCGTGTATTTTACTTATGTGGATGATGGAAAGCGAGGCCTCGGTTTGCTTCGGTCTCTTCAGAGCCGATGGTGTGGTCAGATATGACCAGTGACGCCCCATAGGGCGGGGAAACGCAGTGTTCAGGAATTTTAATCCACATCGGTTGACCGGCCCTGGCGATCCAAGGCTTAACTGAGTACTTTCCTGAGGGGCGGGCTAGAGCGTCTCGAATTCGGTAAGGACGATCTCTTGCCTTGGTTCATGACGGAAATCCAATTTCCAATATGATATCATGTGGTTTTGATTGTATATATATATGGCGACATGATATATGGTACCCATGCCGTCTATGATTGATAGTTATGATTGATTTTTTTTTTGAAACATATATACACTAGCAATAATATCAAATGCTTTTGTTTTATTCGTATCAAGCATATTTTGGCCATTATAAGGTAAAACTCTATCCTCCGGTTTGTGTTGCATTGTGTGATGGGAACTAAGTCTTATAATGGCTTCATTTTTATAAAAAGCATTGCGATGTTTAAAAGATTTGTTTGTTTTAAAGCACTGGAAATCCAATGGAGTAAACACGTTCAGCGAAAGTGGCGTGGTCCTGTGATTAGCCATATTGTAAAATGTGTTAAGTAGATTTCTCATACCAGTCCCATGACTGACTCGTAGTTTGTTTCCCTTGCAAACTCGGATGCCCCTATTTCTACACGGGCAGCCTTGTATTAGGTTTTAGCAGGCTCTTTCTGGATAGCTGGAGCTGAATATGGATTCTATCATTTATCTCTTTTTATGCTGTTCAGCTCCTATTGTACATATTATGTTTGTTTTCCACTGTAGATATTTACGTATAGCTGAACTGTATTTTGTACTAAGTATGATCCTGTATACTGTGTAACTCTGATGATTATATTTATCCAGTGTATTATTTCTACATTATCTGGTGTATTTATTTATTCCTGTTTTGTTATTATCTGTTTATTTGTTATATTCCAAAGATTACCCATGCTATCATCTTATCGGGGTTTGGGGTCGTCACAAACGTGGTATCAGAGCTTTGGTTAAGCTTTGTTCTGGAATATAACATATGAACGAACTCGTCAGAAATAGAACCAGTAGTGTTCTATGACGAGTAACTCATTACAGATAGGATTAGTAATATCCTAGTATGAGCATAGCAGAATGAAATACACCTCGATTGACACATTTACATTCAAGTATATGTTTCTATATTTTAAAATTACATTTTCTGTTGACCTGACACTTGGTCTGCTATTTGCAAAAGTACTAGAAAATGAGTGTCAGAAGCAGAAGGAATACAAAACCAGATCTAGAAGCTCTGTTAAAGAAATATCGGAATCTGGGTGGAGTATCATTCTCAGGCAATGAATCCATTAGTCAAACCCAAGATTGGATGTGTTCTGCTGAAAGAATTCTTGAACATCTCCAGCTGGGAGATGATCAGAAAAGATTAGTGGCCTCATGGGCACTCAAAGACGAAGCTTTGTTCTGGTGGGAGACAATCATTAAGGATAATCCAGAAGGTGGTATCACCTGAGGTAGATTCAAAGAGATTTTCAGTGAAAGATTTACTCCTCCAGAAGCAACTGAGCGGATAAGTGATGAATTCTACTATCTGATACAATGGGATATGAATATTCCAGAATATCATAAGAGATTCAATGAACTTTCTCGTTTTGCACTGCATCTAATTCAAGATCCAAAGAGGAAGAATCTGAGGTTTATTAATGGTCTTCAAAGAAAATACCAGAATAAAGTAATGGGGCATGTGATGCTTCCTTTTTCTGGAATTATATACATGGCTTATCAGTATGAAGATCTAAATAATCGAGGTCTTTTAGTCAACGAAGAGGAAGTCAGTTCGGGAAACAAAGGGAAAACTGAAACTGATAGCCCAGAGACGAGTACACAGCCTGAGGCCAGTACGATGTCTAGAGTCAGAAAGAAGCCTAGATTAAATCGAGAAAAGGTTATATCTGAGAAAGTGCCAATAACAACTGCCACATGCTCGAGTTGCAATAGGCGAGGACATTTGGCGGTAAATTGCAAATCTTGGAACAAACGAAAGAAGAGTGGATTTAAACCCACTAAGGAGCAAAAGAATTCGCATGGCATAAGGGAATGCTATAAGTGTCACCGGACAGGTCATCTTGCTAGGGACTGCCTGTTATTGGAGAAATCTGAAATGGTATAGGTAAATAAAGTAGCAGAAGTTCATGCGTCCTCAGCTAGTCAGGAAAGGCCAGATGTTTTAGAAGGCACGCTTATGGTCGAAGATATTCCGGTAAAGGTATTATTTGATACAGCCGCATCGCGAAGCTTTGTTGCAAAGAATGCCGTTAAGAAACTGGATTTGAATTTGAAGAAGCTCAAAGAACCAATGACTGTTCATAATCCATTTGGGGGTTCCCTTGACCTTAATTGGGTTTGTGGAGTGTCTGTCTCTTTTTCCCGGTATCGGTTCCCCACTATCGCGGTCGTCATGAATTTTACAGAATTTGACCTTATATTGGGATTGGATTGGTTAACCAAATATGAAGCAGAACTTTAATGCACCGAGAGAATTGTTAAGGCAAAAACAAAGTTCGGAGAATATATAACCATTCCATGTGAAGGCCCGAATTCTGATAGAAAGGACTTCTGGGCAGCTTTAGATGTTTCTCCCACTCAAATAGAACCTGTTCCAGTCGTTCCGGAGAATATTCCTGTCAACATTGAAAATATACCTGTTGTCAAGAACTATGCGGATGTGTTCGAAGAAGTTGTTAGCTTACCTCCGCAGAGAGAAATTGATTTTAAAATCTCTTTAGTTCCGAATGCAAGGCCAGTAGTTCACGCTATTCGAAGAATGACCTTGAAAGAGAAAGAAGAGTTAGATAACCAGGCTCGACAGCTTGTATGGAAGGGTCTGATCAGGCCTAGGTTCTCTGATTTTGGAGCAGCAGTGGTGTTTGTCCCAAAGTCAGACGGTACTCTCAGACTATGTGTGGATTATCATGACTTGAATAAGCAGACGTTGAAAAACAAATACCTATTGCCACAATTGATGATTTGTTGGATCGATTGAATGAAGCACAAGTATTTTCCCGAATGGACCTAGCTACAAGTTTCCATCAGCTTCGTATTGCCGAAGAGTGTGTTCCTTTGACAACATTCAGAGGTCCGGACATATTCTACGAGTGGTTAGTAATGTCGTTCGTCCTATGTAATGCTCCAGCTTATTTTGTCGATCTAATGAACCGGGTATTCAGAGAAGTATTGAATAAATTTGTTCTGGTTTTCATTGATGATATAATGATCTTCTCTAAATCAGAAAGCGAGCATGAAAAACATTTGGAACAAGTGTTAGAAATTTCGAGAAAGAATGTGTTGAAAGCAAAGTTTTCCAAATGTGTATTATGGCAAGAAGAAGTCAAATTTCTTGGCCACGTCGTGTCAAAACAAGGAATTTCAGTGGATCCCAGTAAAATCACTGCTATTCAGAATTGGAAA
Source organism: Allium sativum (assembly GCA_030737875.1). NCBI lineage: Eukaryota > Viridiplantae > Streptophyta > Magnoliopsida > Asparagales > Amaryllidaceae > Allium > Allium sativum. Next base: position 466,659,160 of record CM060913.1, on the reverse strand, counting down.
CAGCCTCGTACGCCCACAGAAATTAGAAGTTTTCTCGGATTGGCCAGTTATTATCGGAAGTTTGTTAAGAATTTATTGAAGATATCCAGTCACTTAACGAAGCTTACTGAGAAACATTCGAGATTCAACTAGACTCCCGAATGTGAGGCAGCTTTCCAGGAGCTGAAGTTAAAATTGACGACTACTCCAGTGCTCACAATTATTGACGGCAACCAGGATTTGAAAGTCTGGAGCGATGCTTCTAAAGAAGGCCTTGGCGCAGTGTTAATGCAAAGAGGCCATGTAGCCACTTATGCTAGCCATCCATTGAAACCCCATGAAAAGAATTATGTAACTCACGATCTTGAATTGCTAGCTATCGTGTTTGCTATGAAAATCTGGAGGCATTATCTATTGGGTGAGAATTTTGAATTATACACTGATCATCAATCATTGAAATATTTATTCGCCTAGAAGGATCTAAACATGAGGCAGCAGCGTTGGTTAGAATTTCTCGCGGCATATGATCTTGATATTTTATATACTCCGGGGAAAGCCAATATTGTGGCTGATGCGCTTAGCAGAAAGAATGTGATTATCGCCAGTCTTATTGTCACGCCTTCATTGATTGATAACATATATGCTCTTCAGAAGGATGATCAATTCATTCAGAAGATCAGAGAGAGAATTCAGAAAGGCGAGCCCTTGAGTTTTCATCTAGATAACGAGGGGATTCTTTGGTTAAAGGGTCGGATTTATGTTCCAAACATTCGTGAACTCCGGAGAGAAGTATTAGATGAATGTCCCAAAGCCAAGCTTAGTATCCATCCAGGAGTGAGAAAAATGTATAAAGATATCAAACGCACTTTCTGGTGGAAATCTATGAAACGAGACATTTCTTTATATGTTAGCTGGTGTCCTACTTGTCAACAAGTCAAAAGCGATCAGCAGAAGCTCGCTGGATTGTTGCAACCTTTAGAAATTTCAGGTGGAAAGTGGGAACAAATTTCTATGGATTTCATAGATGGTTTGCCTAGGACCAGGAAAGGAAATGACAGTATTTGGGTGATCGTAGATCGTTTCACGAAGACCGCCCATTTCATACCTGACAAATCGAATAGCACTGCTCAGAGTCTGGCATAGGTTTATTTCAAAGAAATAGTTATACTGCATGGAGTTCCCATGAGTATCATTAGTGATCATGACTCGATTTTTGCTAGTAAATTCTGGGAAGCATTTCAAGAAGAATTGGGAACGAAACTGAACTTGAGCACCGCATATCATCCTCAAACAGATGGTCAAACTGAGAGGGTGAATCGTATTTTTGAAGATTTATTGCGGGCTTGTTTTATTGATTTTGGCGGATCATGGGAAGACCGTTTGCATTTGGCCGAGTTCTCATACAACAACAGCTACCAAGCGAGCCTGACAATGTCACCATTCGAAGCATTTTATGGTAGACCGTGCCGATCTCCTGCTTGTTGGGTAGAACCTGGTAATAGACTCGTATTGTGACCCGATATGATTTGCGAAGCTGCGACAAAGTCAATTTCGTTAAGAAACGATTACTTGCCGCCCAAAGCCAACTGAAAAGCTATGCAGATAAAAGAAGAAGAGATATATCATTTGTTGTTGGCGACCACATGTATTTGAAGGTATCTCCGATGAGACGACCCAAACTTCCCCGTGAAGGAAAGCATGGATAGAATTGAGGACAAGACAAAATAGAACGCATACGGAAGAACATTTCATTGTTATTACAACAATTCCATCAGATACAAGAATATACAGAGTATAAATGAATAAATTACATTCAACAAATATCAGATTTACAATAAATTACATAGCAGCGGAAAAATATACAAAACACAACTGAAAGTAATACACGGATACAGAGCTTTCCGAGCATCGTTCCAGCTGTAAATCAGGATCCTGTGAATATAAATCTGCAAAACCAAAACTACTAGCTGCCCGTGCGGAAAATATGGGCACCCAGAGTTTAGGTTAAAACAATAAACTCCAGGTCAGTCATGTGACTGGTGTGAGAACTAAAACAGTTATTAATATTGGTTTTAAAGTTTGGTAAATCTAGGGACCACGCCGTATAACACGGAACGGGTTTCCTCCCAAGAATACCAGTGCATAAAACAAACAGCGCAATGCTAAATAAAGAAAAATGAAGCTGTTATAAGACCCAAGTCCCATCACACAATGCAACGCAAGCCGGAGGATAGGGTTTTTATCTTATAACAGCCAAAGCATGCTTGGTACGTTTAAAACAAATCATTTGATACTATAATAAGTGTATAGTGTCAAAACATTTTCAATCATAAATATCAATCATAGGCGGCATGAATGACCCATACCACTATGTCGCCATACTAGGTTCTACAAATAAAACCGCACTATCACGTATTGGAAATTGGATTTCCGTCATGAGCCGAGGCAAGGGGCAAGCTCCTCTCCGATTCGAGACACTCTAGCAAATGCCTCAGGGCCCCACTATGATCCTTGGATCTTCAGGGCCGGTCCTCTCTTACTTTTGAGGATTGGCAATTCCTGAACACACGTTTCCCGGTCCTTACAGACCTATATCCGAGGCGCCTCGCATTCCAACAACCACACAGGTGAAAAGTATATAAATGTCAGGGCTGGTAGGTCACTGACACCACCTTAGCTAGAAAGAAACGTCGTGCTCTCCCTGCAGTCACTATCCCGTTTTTGACTCATACCGAGGTGTGAGGCTCGCGAATTCACGTTATACACAAAGCTATGCCACACAGGCCGTGCTTTGATCATCAACCACAAGACTTTGCTTTTCAATAGAAGCCTTGATCTATTGCCACTTACGCATGCCACATTGGCAATTCACTCCATGCGACTGATGTCCATCGATATACAACCTCTGAGCTCGTACGTCTCAGAGAAGGGCGTTAAGCAAGAGAATAAATTCTCTGCCGCCAAACAGATGTATATTTAATGAAGATCAATCAACACAGAATAAAATCCAATGTCGGACACACAATCCATTTACAAGTTCGTTCTGGGTCTGAACGAAACCGGAGGCACTTTCCTCGCATATCCATCCATCTCCAGGTACGTCTGGACGATCACCAACTGATTCCCGCATCCTGGGTGTACAGCCCAATCAAGATCATCAGTAATCACCCAAACGATGTGAAGACTTCCGGTCTTCAACCACCGTCTTCATCTTCGACATCTCGTCGAATCGGTTATTCAGAATGGTTATAAACCCGGCCTTTCTGAATAACCCACGTATATAATAAACGAATGTTACACAAACACAACAAACGCCTCATTCCAATTCAGAATATTCTTTTATTCACAAAATCACATTCTTAGGGAAAGGTTCCCATTAATTTTATCCAAGATAAATTCTTCTAAATTTATTCTTTAATCTTCCTTTGGATATCATTTCAAACTAGTCGGGATTAACGAACCACACCGAAGTAATTATTTATTTTATTTCCAAATCCCAACCTATATATCCCATGGAGAAAACTGGTAATACTCCACATCTAACACCACTGTGTTATCGGTAAAATTAATTACCATTTCACGTTCAAATCTAATTAAAGATTTAACTATCGCTTTGGAGCAAAACTGGTGGTACTCCATTCTCGATCACCTTTCAGGTTTGATAATTTAAATTATCAATTCACTTTTCAATCTAATTAAAGATTCATTAAAACTCCACTTAGTTTTAATCTTTTCAAAAATCAACATCTTGCCTTTAACTGGGTTAAAGAACCAATGTCATCTAAAACATGATCCACGATAAACCCAAATCACATTTGATATTAAATACAAGGCTCTGAATAGAAAATATATCGGCTTATATTCAATATCAAATTCTGAAACCAACAAATATCGTATTGGAAATAACGATATAAAATATATCTTTCAAATTCCCATAACAATATCTGTATAGTCACGAAATACAACATCGAAATATTCCGAAGATAATTTCGATTCAACTCCAGTCCCATCCACGTATTGGGAATATTGATTATTTTTTTAAAATCACTTTCAAATTCAATTTATTTATTCCAAAAATAAATTGATTTTAATTCTAGTTCAAAACTAGTTCATTTCGATAAAAATATATTTTTATCTTTTCAAATACGGAATTTTTCAGCCCAATTCTTCCCAAATCATTTCTTATGATTTTACACAAATTATAGATATTTTTGATAATTTTATCAAGGCCCGTACAGTCGATTTCCATCAATGGCTATCGAACTGCACTTACATCGACCTTTTTCAAATTTGATTTGGGCGTATCTCCCAATCCAACCATTAGATTTCAAATTTCTAATACTCAATGGAAAGCTCTTTTCGATACGAACCCAACGGTTCCGGTTTTAGGAGAATCCGATGGTCGGATCTCCCGTAATATCCGTTTGAAATAAATGGTCGAAATTCACGAACTGCCGCGGCGCGGCGCGTTCTTTTCAGGCCATTATATATATATAATATATATATATATATTATATATATATTTCGTCCATTTCCTTTTAAAACGAATCTTATAATTAGTTCTACATTCGTTTCAAAACCATTTCAACTTCATCTTCAATTTCAAATCGATTTGATTTCAATTCAATTCGAGTTCATTTCAATTCAATTCAAATTCAAATTCGTTTCAATTCAATTCAATTCGAATTTACCTTCTAATTGATTTCAATTCAATTTCAGTTCGTTTTAAATTTCATTCAAAACGATTTCAATTCGTTTTTAACTCAATTTCAATTTAATTCGATTTGAATTCATTTCTAATTGATTGGAATTCAAATTCACTTTCTATTCAATTCGAATCGAATCCATTTACTATTCGATTCGAATTCATTTCAAATTGATTTAATAAAATTTCAATTTGAATTTTTAATCTAATTTAATTTGAACTTCATTTCCATATATTAAATTTTGAAATCACTTTTCAATATTCATAATAAAACGAATGAAATCGACATAAATATCGTTCACGTCAAAATAACGCATCTCTAATCCACACGGCTTTATATTTCAATAATTCGTTATTCTATTCAACAAACGAATATTTATTCTATTCAACACATGAATATTTATTCTATTCAACACATGAATCTATATTTCTTTTAACACACAGCTAATCTCAACACATGAGTACTGTCAACACATCAATATTTTTGTTATGTAAAATATTTTATAAACTATGGTATCTATCGTTTGATTTTAATTAGACTCCACCGTAAAGTAGATTCTAATCTTAAATATGATAAAGATGTAATTTTTATTATTTAAAATATTTTACTCAACACACGGATATTTTCAACACATGAACATCGTCAACACATAACTATTTTTATATTCAACACATGAATTTTCTTTTATAACATTCATTATTTTCCCAATTGGAATGAGGCCCAATCAATCACCATATAATGTTAATTATATGGATTCCATACAACACATGTATATAATAGCATCGAAAAATAATCAACCATCAACCAAAGTGCACTACACTGTATAAGCATCAAATATAGATATCTTACGCTTATAACAGCCTGTCAATCAATCGATCGACATATTTAATCAATCAGGATGAGTGAACTTCAAATTTCATCCCAACACCCGTGTGGGGTTTCAAACAATCAAACACAGATTTTATTTGTACAGTTGGGCGATGTGTAAAATTTATCGACCCAATCAATATAAGTCAAATCAGTGTATATAAACAAATCGGCCGATTTGTTTATAAATATTTATTTATTCACTTTCACGTTAAAATTTATATATATTTTTTTAACGATAAAATATTTTATTTTAACACATGAATTTCTATTCATTTCATTTATCAAATAAAATGATATTTTTATTTTTCTAACATATTTTAGAAAATTTCGGCGGCATAACGGCACGATACTAGAAACGGGACAAGGCCTAGCCTTATCCCCGGTCTAGTGAAGGCCCACGCCATTCACACATCAATCAAATCCATTTCATTTCACCAAACAATTCAATTCAAACCAAATAATCTAACCAACTACACGACCAAACAATTAAACAAACAAGCCATCCATGGTCTGTGGATGACGGGTGTCGGGTGCTACTAAACACCGTCTGCATCCTAGTATATATTTATAACTAGAAAAATTAAATTGAAAGGTGAGAAGTTCTCACCGAAAGCTATCCAATCATCTTGACTCTTCTTTTATAGAAATCTTCATCGTTATCGCATCTTTATCGCCTTTGTTGCCCGTAGCCACTACATATATAAAAATCACACATTTTTATATTTTGATGTCTTTAAAATAAAAATCACATTTTTATTTATTCACTTTCAATCTAAAAGCCATATTTTTATAATCACTTCATATATTTAAAAAGATCGAATTTTTACTATGCTATTCAATATATAAAAATCCCATTTCAAAAATATAGATTTCGCCTTTATAAAAATATCTACTTCATTTCAACGTATATAAAATAAAAATCAGATTTTTATTTTGCTACATATACAAAGGTGATATTTTTTTTAATTCTCTACATAACCAAAAATCATATTTTAACCACTTCTATATAGTAAAGATTATATTTTTAATACTTTAAAAATATAAAAATCATATTTTGATTATCTTCCTTATATAAAAATTATATTTTTCTCGAAGTAAAAATCATATTTTTACTTCACTACTCATCTCAAAATATCGTCTTTTCATATCTAAAAATATCGTCTTTTCACTTTTAAAAATATCGTCCTTTCACTTTTAAAAATATCGTCTTTTCACTTTTAAAAATATCGTCTTTTCACTTTTAAAACTATGAACTTTTCTAGCTAATCTACTCTATAAAAATCATATCCTTCTCATATACAATGTCTTACATGATTTAATCACTGTTTAATCAGCAAATAACTTAATTACTTTAAGTAAATTCAATCAAAAACTCACCTTTGTTGTAAAGATCGAAGCTTTACTTGGTCAGTGGGTTTAGGGGTTTCGGGTTTAGGGGTTTCGGGTTTAGGGGCTTCGGGTTTAGGGGTTTCGGGTTTAGGGGAACTGGAGGTAGGAGGTAGCGGCGGAAGGGGGTGAGGAGGAGGTGGTGGCGATTGGGGAGGCGGCCAAGGCAGGCGGTAGCGGTGGAAGAAAATCGAACGGGGGGGGGGGGTCTTCGAGCGTCGGCTGGAGGGAGGATGGGTGCGTGGGGGGGGGGGGGGGGCTGTCGCGAGGTCGAGGAGGGGAAGCAAGGGCGGCGCGACGCCCTTGGTGGCGGCGGTGAACGCCTGGAGGCGGCGGCTTCTCGAGGAGGAGCGATTTGTTTTTTTTTTCCTGTTACGAAATGAAGAAGAGAGAGGGGGGGGGGGGGCAGATGAAATAAAGGGGAGGAAGGAGGGATTTTAATTTTTAATTTATTTAATTATTTTATTTTCTTAAAAGTTGACTTTTACATACGACCCCTGAACGAGGTCCACCGCCTGTCGTCCATAGCGTTTTACCCCCGTTCCGAACACAATGGGATATGTATCGTAGGTTGGTTTGATCGTTTGAATCAGTTTCCGTTAAATTTACATTTAAATCACTATATTGAATTTTAAACGTACATTTCAAATTACCGGGGTCACATACTAACTTTAAAAATTCCAGAAAAATATTTTCTAGCTTCGTATTGACGATACGGTCCTAACAAAACTAGTTTCGTCGAATTCTGAGACCGTTGGAAAAATGGCCAATTTCCAGTCGATTAAAATCAACTGAAACTGGTCAAACGCGTTTTCCTTTGCCACGCTCACATATTGATTCAGAAAATTATGAAATTTGAAACCTAGCAATAATTTGACATCACAGACCCAACAAAAGTGGTTTCGTCGAAATCCGAGGTCATTTGCAAAATTTCCATTTTTAAGGGCCTGAATTCCATAGCGACAATTCAGAATTTTCAACTGGACATATCTTTTGATTCCCGCTATGAAATCTTGATTTTTCGGATTCGTTGGAAAGATATCCACGAATAGATCCTAATGTTTTTGGTTTCACTAAAATCCGGATTGTTTTGCACCCGGTATGTTCAATTGAAGTTTGAAATCGAATTATCGAACTACCGCGCCATTTTCAATTCTATTTATAATTATATATAAATATTTATATTCTAACGACGACGCGTATAATATATATGTTCGAATTCCATTCAAAATAAATTTCTCGTCGATTTTATTTAAAATAATCTATTTTAAATATTCAAAATTCGCTAAAATTGCAAAAATAAAAATTTTAAACTGGCCCAGATTTTCGGGTTGTTACAATCTCCCCCACTTAAAACTTTTCGTCCCCGAAAAGGAACAAAGTCGAAAGTGGTTTGATTATTCAACACTACGTTCGATCTGGCTTCCATTCTCCAACTTTTCAGTTTCTGAGAATTTTCAAATTTTCAAAAATTTGGCTAACACCCTAAATTTTCGAAAAATTTCGCCATAACCTCCCCTGCACCGGGAGCATCGGGGAATTTCAAATAGCTTCCCCGGTCCTTCTAATCTCAAAAAGAAAAAGAAAAAGCCAAGCGGCTAGCCAATAGGCTCATAAAATCATCATCACCCAAACGAAACAGTAAATTATGTAGTAAACATGTACCTATTTGTCGGGCAACCAAATTTTATTCTCTGCTCTAGCCTCCTTGCTATGACCTGTTCAATGTAAGTATATGTATATGCAAGCAAATGCGACCAATTTTCAATACAATTCAATATTTGGTTCAATTAGGCATAATGGTTCAAAATTATCAAACAAATAACCAAACAACACAAACATCAATCAATTAGTGAATTAGAGTTTCAAATTCATAATTTTGATACATATATACAAAAAAAAAATCATGTTTTTGATGCGAATTCGCAACAATGTGTTCTAGCTATATTAGTTTGGTTCTCACACCAGTCTAATGGAAATATATAGAAATCACACCTTCGAAACACGAACATAAATACTGATGATGTGGCCACATCATCAGAATTATCCCCGGGTGTCTAGAATGTGATTCTATATCTATCCAGTATATTAAAACTTCGAATATACGTTCATGACGCGTATATACAAAACTCTTATATACTGGATTGCCCATATCAATATAAATAAATATTCAAATACGTATAAAGCAATTTAAATTTTCAAAACAAAATTGTTTTCATTTGAAAAATATACTCTTCACACTCGTTCTAGGATACTACTGATCCTATCTCTAACGAGTCATTCTAATTGGATATTACTAATCCAATATCTGATGAATTCTTTCGTATGGTTCTAATGTGTCTTGTTCTCGAGCTCTGTAAACCAAAGCTCTGATACCAAACTGAGACGACCCGAACTTCCCCATGAAGGAAAGCATGGATAGAATTGAGGACAAGACAAAATAGAACACATACGGAAGAACATTTCATTGTTATTACAACAATTCCATCAGATACAAGAATATACAGAGTATAAATGAATAAATTACATTCAACAAATATCAGATTTACAATAAATTACATAGCAGCGGAAAAATATACAAAACACAACTGAAAGTAATACACGGATACAGAGCTTTCCGAGCATCGTTCCAGCTGTAAATCAGGATCCTGTGAATATAAATCTGCAAAACCAAAACTACTAGCTGCCCGTGCGGAAAATAGGGGCACCCAGAGTTTAGGTTAAAACAATAAACTCCAGGTCAGTCATGTGACTGGTGTGAGAACTAAAACAGTTATTAATATTGGTTTTAAAGTTTGGTAAATCTAGGGACCACGCCGTATAACACGGAACGGGTTTCCTCCCAAGAATACCAGTGCATAAAACAAACAGCGCAATGCTAAATAAAGAAAAATGAAGCTGTTATAAGACCCAGGTCCCGTCACACAATGCAACGCAAGCCGGAGGATAGGGTTTTTACCTTATAACAGCCAAAGCATGCTTGGTACGTTTAAAACAAATCATTTGATAATATAATAAGTGTATAGTGTCAAAACATTTTCAATCATAAATATCAATCATAGGCGGCATGAATGACCCATACCACTATGTCGCCATACTAGGTTCTACAAATAAAACCGCACTATCACGTATTGGAAATTGGATTTCCGTCATGAGCCGAGGCAAGGGGCAAGCTCCTCTCCGATTCGAGACACTCTAGCAAATGCCTCAGGACCCCACTATGATCCTTGGATCTTCAGGGCCGGTCCTCTCTTACTTTTGAGGATTGGCAATTCCTGAACACACGTTTCCCGGTCCTTACAGACCTATATCCGAGGCGCCTCGCATTCCAACAACCACACAGGTGAAAAGTATATAAATGTCAGGGTTGGTAGGTCACTGACACCACCTTAGCTAGAAAGAAACGTCGTGCTCTCCCTGCAGTCACTATCCCGTTTTTGACTCATACCGAGGTGTGAGGCTCGCGAATTCACGTTATACACAAAGCTACGCCACACAGGTCGTGCTTTGATCATCAACCACAAGACTTTGCTTTTCAACAAAAGCCTTGATCTATTGCCACTTACGCATGCCACATTGGCAATTCACTCCATGCGACTGATGTCCATCGATATACAACCTCTGAGCTCGTACGTCTCAGAGAAGGGCGTTAAGCAAGAGAATAAATTCTCTGCCGCCAAACAGATGTATATTTAATAAAGATCAATCAACACAGAATAAAATCCAATGTCGGACACACAATCCATTTACAAGTTCGTTCTGGGTCTGAACGAAACCGGAGGCACTTTCCTCGCATATCCATCCATCTCCAGGTACGTCTGGACGATCACCAACTGATTCCCTCATCCTGGGTGTACAGCCCAATCAAGATCATCAGTAATCACCCAAACGATGTGAAAACTTCCGGTCTTCAACCACCGTCTTCATCTTCGACATCTCGTCGAATCGGTTATTCAGAATGGGTATAAACCCGGCCTTTCTGAATAACCCACGTATATAATAAACGAATGTTACACAAACACAACAAACGCCTCATTCCAATTCAGAATATTCTTTTATTCACAAAATCACATTCTTAGGGAAAGGTTCCCATTAATTTTATCCAAGATAAATTCTTCTAAATTTATTCTTTAATCTTCCTTTGGATATCATTTCAAACTAGTCGGGATTAACGAACCACACCGGAGTAATTATTTATTTTATTTCCAAATCCCAACCTATATATCCCATGGAGAAAACTGGTAATACTCCACATCTAACACCACTGTGTTATCGGTAAAATTAATTACCATTTCACGTTCAAATCTAATTAAAGATTTAACTATCGCTTTGGAGCAAAACTGGTGGTACTCCATTCTCGATCACCTTTCAGGTTTGATAATTTAAATTATCAATTCACTTTTCAATCTAATTAAAGATTCATTAAAACTCCACTTAGTTTTAATCTTTTCAAAAATCAACATCTTGCCTTTAACTGGGTTAAAGAACCAATGTCATCTAAAACATGATCCACGATAAACCCAAATCACATTTGATATTAAATACAAGGCTCTGAATAGAAAATATATCGGCTTATATTCAATATCAAATTCTGAAACCAACAAATATCGTATTGGAAATAACGATATAAAATATATCTTTCAAATTCCCATAACAATATCTGTATAGTCACGAAATCCAACATCGAAATATTCCGAAGATAATTTCGATTCAACTCCAGTCCCATCCACGTATTGGGAATATTGATTATTTTTTTAAAATCACTTTCAAATTCAATTTATTTATTCCAAAAATAAATTGATTTTAATTCTAGTTCAAAACTAGTTCATTTCGATAAAAATATATTTTTATCTTTTCAAATATGGAATTTTTCAGCCCAATTCTTCCCAAATCATTTCTTATGATTTTACACAAATTATAGATATTTTTGATAATTTTATCAAGGCCCGTACAGTCGATTTCCATCAATGGCTATCGAACTGCACTTATAGCGACCTTTTTCAAATTTGATTTGGGCGTATCTCCCAATCCAACCGTTAGATTTGAAATTCCTAATACTCAATGGAAAGCTCTTTTCGATACGAACCCAACGGTTCCTGTTTTAGGAGAATCCGACGGTCGGATCTCCCGTAATATCCGTTTGAAATAAATGGTCGAAATTCACGAACTGCCGCGGCGCGGCGCATTCTTTTCAGGCCATTATATATATATATATAATATATATATATTATATATATATATTTTGTCGATTTCCTTTTAAAACGAATCTTATAATTAGTTCTACATTCGTTTCAAAACCATTTCAACTTCATCTTCAATTTCAAATCGATTTGATTTCAATTCAATTCGAGTACATTTCAATTCAATTCAAATTCAAATTCGTTTCAATTCAATTCGAATTTACCTTCTAATTGATTTCAATTCAATTTCAGTTCGTTTTAAATTTCATTCAAAACGATTTCAATTCGTTTTTAACTCAATTTCAATTTAATTCGATTTGAATTCATTTCTAATTGATTGGAATTCAAATTCACTTTCTATTCAATTCGAATCGAATCCATTTACTATTCGATTCGAATTCTTTTCAAATTGATTTAATAAAATTTCAATTTGAATTTTTAATCTAATTTAATTTGAACTTCATTTCCATATATTAAATTTTGAAATCACTTTTCAGTATTCATAATAAAACGAATGAAATCGACATAAATATCGTTCACGTCAAAATAGCGCATCTCTAATCCACACGGCTTTATATTTCAATAATTCGTTATTCTATTCAACAAACGAATATTTATTCTATTCAACACATGAATATTTATTCTATTCAACACATGAATCTATATTTCTTTTAACACACGGCTAATCTCAACACATGAGTACTGTCAACACATCACTATTTTTGTTATGTAAAATATTTTATAAACTATGGTATCTATCGTTTGATTTTAATTAGACTCCACCGTAAAGTAGATTCTAATCTTAAATATGATAAAGATGTAATTTTTATTATTTAAAATATTTTACTCAACACACGAATATTTTCAACACATGAACATCGTCAACACATAACTATTTTTATATTCAACACATGAATTTTCTTTTATAACATTCATTATTTTCCCAATTGGAATGAGGCCCAATCAATCACCATATAATGTTAATTATATGGATTCCATACAACACATGTATATAATAGCATCGAAAAATAATCAACCATCAACCAAAGTGCACTACACTGTATAAGCATCAAATATAGATATCTTACGCTTATAACAGCCTGTCAATCAATCGATCGACATATTTAATCAATCAGGATGAGTGAACTTCAAATTTCATCCCAACACCCGTGTGGGGTTTCAAACAATCAAACACAGATTTTATTTGTACAGTTAGGCGATGTGTAAAATTTATCGACCCAATCAATATAAGTCAAATCAGTGTATATAAACAAATCGGCCGATTTGTTTATAAATATTTATTTATTCACTTTCACGTTAAAATTTATATATATTTTTTTAACGATAAAATATTTTATTTTAACACATGAATTTCTATTCATTTCATTTATCAAATAAAATGATATTTTTATTTTTCTAACATATTTTAGAAAATTTCGGCGGCATAACGGCACGATACTAGAAACGGGACAAGGCCTAGCCTTATCCCCAGTCTAGTGAAGGCCCACGCCATTCACACATCAATCAAATCCATTTCATTTCACCAAACAATTCAATTCAAACCAAATAATCTAACCAACTACACAACCAAACAATTAAACAAACAAGCCATCCATGGTCTGTGGATGACGGGTGTCGGGTGCTACTAAACACCGTCTGCATCCTAGTATATATTTATAACTAGAAAAATTAAATTGAAAGGTGAGAAGTTCTCACCGAAAGCTATCCAATCATCTTGACTCTTCTTTTATAGAAATCTTCATCGTTATCGCATCTTTATCGCCTTTGTTGCCCGTAGCCACTACATATATAAAAATCACACATTTTTATGTTTTGATGTCTTTAAAATAAAAATCACATTTTTATTTATTCACTTTCAATCTAAAAGCCATATTTTTATAATCACTTCATATATTTAAAAAGATCGAATTTTTACTATGCTATTCAATATATAAAAATCCCATTTCAAAAATATAGATTTCGCCTTTATAAAAATATCTACTTCATTTCAACGTATATAAAATAAAAATCAGATTTTTATTTTGCTACATATACAAAGGTGATATTTTTTTTAATTCTCTACATAACCAAAAATCATATTTTTACCACTTCTATATAGTAAAGATTATATTTTTAATACTTTAAAAATATAAAAATCATATTTTGATTATCTTCCTTATATAAAAATTATATTTTTCTCGAAGTAAAAATCATATTTTTACTTCACTACTCATCTCAAAATATCGTCTTTTCATATCTAAAAATATCGTCTTTTCACTTTTAAAAATATCGTCCTTTCACTTTTAAAAATATCGTCTTTTCACTTTTAAAAATATCGACTTTTCACTTTTAAAACTATGAACTTTTCTTGCTAATCTACTCTATAAAAATCATATCCTTCTCATATACAATGTCTTACATGATTTAATCACTGTTTAATCAGCAAATAACTTAATTACTTTAAGTAAATTCAATCAAAAACTCACCTTTGTTGTAAAGATCGAAGCTTTACTTGGTCAGTGGGTTTAGGGGTTTCGGGTTTAGGGGTTTCGGGTTTAGGGGCTTCGGGTTTAGGGGTTTCGGGTTTAGGGGAACTGGAGGTAGGAGGTAGCGGCGGAAGGGGGTGAGGAGGAGGTGGTGGCGATTGGGGAGGCTGCCAAGGCAGGCGGTAGCGGTGGAAGAAAATCGAACGGGGGGGGGGGGGTCTTCGAGCGTCGGCTGGAGGGAAGATGGGTGCGTCGGGGGGGGGGGGGGGCTGTCGCGAGGTCGAGGAGGGGAAGCAAGGGCGGCGCGACGCCCTTGGTGGCGGCGGTGAACGCCTGGAGGCGGCGGCTTCTCGAGGAGGAGCGATTTGTTGTTGTTTTTTCATGTTACGAAATGAAGAAGAGAGGGGGGGGGGCAGATGAAATAAAGGGGAGGAAGTAGGGATTTTAATTTTTAATTTATTTAATTTTCTAAAAAGTTGACTTTTACATACGACCCCTGAACGAGGTCCACCGCCTGTCGTCCATAGCGTTTTACCCCCGTTCCGAACACAATGGGATATGTATCGTAGGTTGATTTGATCGTTTGAATCAGTTTCCGTTAAATTTACATTTAAATCACTATATTGAATTTTAAACGTACATTTCAAATTACCGGGGTCACATACTAACTTTAAAAATTCCAGAAAAATATTTTCTAGCTTCGTATTGACGATACGGTCCTAACAAAACTAGTTTCGTCGAATTCTGAGACCGTTGGAAAAATGGCCAATTTCCAGTCGATTAAAATCAACTGAAACTGGTCAAACGCGTTTTCCTTTGCCACGCTCACATATTGATTCAGAAAATTATGAAATTTGAAACCTAGCAATAATTTGACATCACGGACCCAACAAAAGTGGTTTCGTCGAAATCCGAGGTCATTTGCAAAATTTCCATTTTTAAGGGCCTGAATTGCATAGCGACTATTCAGAATTTTCAACTGGACATATCTTTTGATTCCCGCTATGAAATCTTGATTTTTCGGATTCGTTGGAAAGATATTCACGAATAGATCCTAATGTTTTTGGTTTCACTAAAATCCGGATTGTTTTGCACCCGGTATGTTCAATTGAAGTTTGAAATCGAATTATCGAACTACCGCGCCATTTTCAATTCTATTTATAATTATATATAAATATTTATATTCTAACGACGACGCGTATAATATATACGTTCGAATTCCATTCAAAATAAATTTCTCGTCGATTTTATTTAAAATAATCTATTTTAAATATTCAAAATTCGCTAAAATTGCGAAAATAAAATTTTTAAACTGGCCCAGATTTTCGGGTTGTTACATCCGATGAGAGGAGTAATCCGGTTCGGTAAAACAGGGAAATTGGCGCCCAAATTCATTGGTCCGTTTCTTATTCTGGAACGGGTTGGAACTCTAGCTTATAGGGTTCAATTGTCTGATTGGTTGCTTGGAGTACATAATGTATTTCACGTATCTCAACTTCGAAAGCATGTTCATGATCCAGACTTGATCTGGAAGAAGCAGCGCAATGGGGTATAGAAATTACTCCAGAATTGGCTGTGAGAAGAGAGTCGCTGAAGATAATTGGCAAAGAAACCAAAGAACTGAGGAACAAGAAGGTTCACTTAGTCAAAGTGCAATGGAGTGGAGATCCGCGAGATTGTACTTTGGAAACAGAGGAAAGCATTAATAAAGCCTATCCTAAGTGCAGGGTGGATATCTCTGATTGACTCTGGTGCAAGGTACATTTACCATATCTTTGCATTACCATTTTGTTCTCTACTTTGCTGTTGTTTTCTTTGCACGCATGTTAACTTTTTAATTATACAGTCTGAATGATTTCAAAAGAGTATATGAATTATTTGGTATATTTTTGAAAAGTTAAAAACAAATTGATTGTTGGTTGCGTTGTGTGATTGTGGATTTGATTAATTGAATTATTAGAAAGATAGTTGATTTAATCAATAAGAGAATGAAGTTAAATGTATGCCATTGATCCAATATTGAATTGAATTGAAAATATATACATGTGCATTATATATGTGTGAACAGGCTATGGATAAACAACTAAGCAGAGGAATAAAATTGTTTGCTCGACAAATAGGTACATGTTTATAGTATTTCTTTGGATTTGATGATTTTATGAGCCGATTGGCTAGCCGCTTGGCTTTTCCTTTTTCTTTTGGATTGGTGAGGGCCATGGAAGGCTATTTGAAATATCCCGAAGTCCCCCGTAAAAAGGAGGTTATGGCGAAATTTTTCGAAAATTTAGGGTGTTAGCCAAATTTTTGAAGAATTTGAAAATTCTTAGAAACTGAAAAGTTGTAGAATGGGAGCCAGAAGGAAAGTAGAGTTGGTTAATTAAACCACTTTCGACTTTGTTCCTTTTCGGGGACGAAAAGTTTTAAGTGGGGGAGATTGTAACAACTCGGAAAATCTGAGCCAGTTTAAAATTTTTAATTTGGCTATTTTAGTGGGTTTTAAATATTTAAAATAAATATTTTAAATAATAACGACGAGAAGTATGTTTGAATCGATGTTTGAAAATAAATATAAATATTTTAAATTATAAATAAGGCCTGAAATGGCGCGACAGTTTCAAATTTTCAATTCAAACTTTGAATGACTGTACCGGGTGAAAAATAAAACGGATTTTAGTGAAACCAAAAATATTTTAATCCGTTGGTGAATATCTTTCTAACGAATCTGAAAAATCGAGGTTTCATAGCGGGAGTCAAGAGTTATGGCCAAATGAATTTTTAGAAAGGTCGCTATAGAGTATATATAGCCTGTGAAAATAGACATTTTGCAAACGACCTCGGAATTCGATGAAACCACTTTCGTTGGATCCGGGATGTCAAATTATTGCTAGGTTTCAAATTTCATAATTTTTGAAGTTAACATGTGAGTGTGGCAAAGGAAAATGTGTTTGGTGAATTTCTGTTAAATTGGATCGACCAGAAAATGGCCATTTTTCAAACGGTCTTTGAATTCGACGAAACAAGTTTTGTTGGGACCGTATCATCAAAACATAGCTAGATTTGTTTTTCTAGAATTTTTAGAATCAGTATGTGGCCCCGGCAAATTGAAATGTACGTTCAAATCGAATACTGAATGTTTTATATTTTAATTTGAAGGAAAACTGACTGAAACATTCGAATGAGCCTTCGAAACATATCCCATTGTGTTCAGAATGGAGGTATTTAGCTAGGGACGACAGTCGTTGGGTTTGGATTGGAGTTCGTAGGAGATAATGGGTATTTTAGAAATTTAAAAATATATAAATAAATAGAAAAAATCCTATTGGCCCATTCAAACTCTCTCACCCCGATCTGCTGCGCTGAACGGCGGCTCCCCCTTTATTTCTTTCTTCTCCTATCCCGCCCAAATCGCTCAGCAAAACCATAGGGTCCTTTGGAACTTTTTGTAGAGCTTCTCCTCTTCTACGCACCCATACCCATCTCGCCCTCTAACTCGTTGTGTGCATCGAGATCGGAGCCCCCAAAGTTGATGGCTTTCAACCGCCGCCGCCGCTGATTGCTTCCACCATTCATGATCGCGCCACCGTCGATCCACGCGCGCCTCTCCAGGCCCTAGAGCATGGCGCAACCCGATTTCAACCTCGACCAACGGTTTGGACAGAAAATCGAAACCCTTGTTTGAATCCTTCGCGAAAGGTAACTGCTTTATTTTAAATTAACTGTTTATAACACATTTAAGCGCTACAAAATATGATTAACTTATAAAAATCATATCGTTTTGCTATGTTGACGAAATCCAGTGAAACAAGAGACAGTGGACTCGTGTGGACGTCTTCTACATTCTAGAAGAGACCGCATATTTTTATGAGCCTTCTGCAATTTTTGGTAGAGTGGAACCCAATGTGAGATTTTTAATTTATAAACGATATGGAAACCAACGATATATAAATTATATAGTCAATGTATGAGTTATATAAGCGTTGTACACCTCACGTATAAGCGTTGTATAAGTTGTTTGTTCGATGTATAAGTTATATATGCATTGTGAAAATTATATATGTGTTGAAATGACATTGAAATGAATTGAAGTGAATTGAAATATATTTAGATATATACATATATACTCCCCTCGTCCACAGACCATGGACAATATATATTGGTTGTGATATTGTTTGGATTGGCTTATGTGAAATTTGGTGAATACCATGAATGGTTGATTGGAAATGATTGATTGTGATTGAAATCCCAATAGGATTAGTATATGGGAAAATTCGCCTGCGTGTGAACTAGATATTGAAAATCCCCATTGTAAAAAACCGCGAGGTTTTAAGATAGAGCGAGGAGCCGTACTAGGGACGGTGCCGGTTTTAACTACCCTGCCGTTATGCTGCCGAAATTTTCAATAATATTCATGTGTTAGAATTATTTTCATGTGTTGAAACTATATTCATGTGTGGAATATAAATTCATGTATTGAATAGAAATACATGTGTTGAGTAGGAATTCATGTGTTGAATAAATTATTTGAAAGATAAAATTCACATTTTTATTATATATATAGGCTATATAAAATATTAGTATTTTAAATAAATTGTTTTAACACCAAAAATAACATTTTTACCTTATGTATAGACTATATAAAATAACCGTGTTTTGAAATAAATTATTTTACAATAAAAATCACATTTTTATTATATATATAAACTATAGAAAATATTCATGTGTTGAATAAAGGACTAGAACGATAAAAATCATATTTTTATCGTGTGTGTGAAGTCGAATACATTCATGTGTTGAATATATAGATTGAACAATAAAATCTACATTTTTATTGTGAATATGAAGTGTTAAAAATATTCACGTGTTGAATAAATATTTTTGATGATAAAAATATCATTTCTATCAAATATATGAAGTGAAGATGGTTTTGAAATTGAAGAATCAATTATATTTATACATATAAATATAATTAAATTAAATCGAACAACGACGCTGTAGTTCGTATTTTGAAACCGTGATTTCAAACGATTATTGTGGGAGATTCGACCATAGGATTTTCCCGAAACCGCAACAGTTGGGTTCGCCTTGGAAATATCTTTCCAACGACACCCACTGTGTGAAGATCCAACGGTTGGATTGTCTGGAATGTTTAATTCAAATTTGAAAAAAAAACAGCACCAGAATCAATTATATATATATATATATATATATATATATATAAATATAATTAAATTAAATCGAATAACGACGCTGCAGTTCGTATTTTGAAATCATAATTTCAAACGATCGTACAGGGAGATCCGACCGTCGGATTTTCCCAAAACTGAAACCGTTGGATTCGTTTTGAAAAGATCTTTCTAATGATATAAAATTTGTGAAGATCCAACGGTTAGATTTTCAGATATGTGTAAATCAAATCTGAAGAAAAACAGCGCCACGACCGTGTTATGGCCTGAAGCGTTGTTTTGAATGAATTGGCTATTTTTAAATAAATAAAAATAGCGATAAATCGTGATAAAATATTATAAACAATATGGAATGGAAATAAACTGAATTTGCTCGATTTATGTGATATTTGATGGTTGAATGTGTTTGGCGTGAAAATTACATTAAAGAACAGAATTAGTGATATCGAATAATTTAACCATTGAAATGAATTGATTTGAAATTCTAAATATACGTGAATTATTTGAAAAGGCTGAGTTAATTCTCATTTCAAATAATTGATCGATGAGTGAAAGTCGAAGATATGAAGACGGTGCAAGACCGATGATCTTCAAGGCGAATGGAGGGGTGCTACTGATGCTCATGATGGGAGTAGCTACCTTGAAGGGGTTGAAGTAGTAGCCGTCCGAACGTACTTGTTGATTGTACGGATATGCGAGGTATTGAGTGCCTCCGGTTTCGTTCAGACCCAAAATGAACGTGTAAATGGACTGTGTATCTGACATTGGATTTTGTTATGTGCTGATTGATCTCTATTAAATATATATCTGTTTGGCGGCGGAGAATTTATTCTCTTGCTTAACGCTCTTCTCTGAGACGTACGAGCTCAGAGGTTATATATCGATAGAAATCAGTCGCATGGAGTGAATTGCCTGTGTGGCATGCCTAAGTGGCAGATGATCAAGGCTTCTGTTGAAAAGCAAAGTCTTGTGGTTGATGATCAAGGCATGGCCTGTGTGGCATAGCTTTGTGTAAAGCGTTGTTTCGCGAGCCTCACACCCCAGTATGAGCCAGAAACGAGAGAAGGACTTCAGGGAGGACATGCGTTTCCTTCTAGCTAGGAGTGGTGCTTTGGGCTTTGCACGCCCGAGTATTTTACTTATGTGGATGATGGAAAGCGAGGCCTCGGTTTGCTTCGGTCTCTTCGGAGCCGATGGTGTGGTCAGGTATGACCAGTGACGCCCCATAGGGCGGGGAAACACAGTGTTTAGGAATTTTAATCCACATCGGTGGACCGGCCCTGACGATCCAAGGCTTGACTGAGTACTTGCCTGAGGGGCGGGCTAGAGCGTCTCGAATTTAGTAGGGACGATCCCTTGCCTTGGTTCATGACGGAAATCCAATTTCCAAATATGATACCGTGCGGTTTTGATTGTGTATATATATGTGGCGACATGATATATGGTACCCATGCCATCTATGATTGATAGTTATGATTGAAATTGTTTTTGAAACATATATACACTAGCAATAATATCAAATGCTTTTGTTTTATTCGTATCAAGCATATTTTGGCCATTATAAGGTAAAACTCTATCCACTGGTTTGTGTTGCATTGTGTGATGGGAACTGAGTCTTATAATGGCTTCAATTTTATAAAAAGCATTGCGATGTTTAAAGATTTATTTGTTTTAAAGTACTGGCAATCCAATGGAGTAAACACGTTCCGCGAAAGTGGTGTGGTCCTGTGATTAGCCATATTGTAAAATGTGTTAAGTAGATTTGTCGTACCAGTCCCATGACTGACTCGTAGTTTGTTTCCCTTTCAAACTCGGGTGCCCCTATTTCTACACGGGCAACTTTGTATTCAGGTTTTAGCAGGCTCTTTCTGGATAGCTGGAGCTGAAGATGGATTCTATCATTTATCTCTTTTTATGTTGTTCAGCTCCTGTTGTACATATTATGTTTGTTTTCCGCTGTAGACATT
Source organism: Allium sativum (assembly GCA_030737875.1). Lineage (NCBI taxonomy): Eukaryota > Viridiplantae > Streptophyta > Magnoliopsida > Asparagales > Amaryllidaceae > Allium > Allium sativum. The sequence continues at coordinate 466,637,403 of CM060913.1, read as the reverse complement.
TATGTATAGCTGAACTGTATTTTGTACTAAGTATGATCCTGTATACTATGTAACTCTGATGATTATATTTATCCAGTGTATTATTTGTACATTATCTGGTGTATTTATTTATTTCTGTTCTGTTATTATCTGTTTATGTGTTATATTCCAAAGATTACCCTTGCTACCGTCTTATCGGAGTTTGGGTTCGTCACAATCACATAGTGGGTGGACACCGTAAGACACCAACAAGCGGTCCTTTTGATGTGAAGATCCCCAGTTTTCAACCACCATCTTCAATATCTTTATTTTATTCCAATAATGTCATAAAATTATTCAATGTGGTTTCTCGGATATGTATTTTCTATATCCATTTCTGGTCTTTTTGAATAATTATCGTGGTTATGAAACAATATGGATTATACATGAATTCCGTTAAGTCTCCTTCCATTTTAAAATTTAGTGAATCAAAACCTTATTAAAAAATTCTCAAACTTCTTATCCTTTAATTTAGGATAAATTGCTTTTCTTTAATCTTTAATATCAAATCATTCATTAAAGATTTGTTTCCATCGTTACCTTACTTTGGTCTTAACGAAATCCTCAATTATTAAACTCATTAATTAAAAATTCCTTTAAATCTTTAAATCAAGATTTATTAACCGTAATATGACGACTGCGAATATATAACCTCTGGGCTCGTATGTCTCGAAGAAGGATGTTAAGCTAAGAGGACAATTCTTCACCACCAAACAAATATATATTAATTAAAGATCAATCACTATGCCATAAATTGCAATGTCAGACACACAATCCATATAAGTTTGTTCTGGGACAACGAAACCAAAGATGCTTTACTCCTCATCCAACAAAGCAGAAAAGCCCTTGAAAATCCGGAAAATATCAAAATACGTCCAAACCACTTCTATAAATAATCACATAGTCGGTGGACACCCTTAGACATCAACAAGCAGTCCTTTCGATGTGAAGATCCCCAGTTTTCAACCACCATCTTCAATATCTTTATTTTATTCCAATAATTCCATAAAATTATTCAAAGTGGTTTCTCGGATAGGTATTTTCTATATCAATTTCTTGTCTTTTTGAATAATTATCGTGGTTATGAAACAATATGGATTATACATGAATTCAGTTAAGTCTCCTTTCATTTTAAAAATTTAGTGAATCAAAACCTTATTAAAAAATTCTCAAACTTCTTATCCTTTAACTTAGGATAAATTGCTTTTGTTTATTCTTTAATATCAAATCATTCATTAAAGATTTGTTTCCATCATTACCTTACTTTGGTCTTAACAAAATCCTCAATTATTAAACTCATTAATTAAAAATTCCTTTAAATCTTTAAATCAAGATTTATTAACCGTAATTTGATGACTGCCAATAACCCCTGCACCAAACAAGAGGAAAAGAGTGCTGAAAGGTGTGCCCCAACTCTCACCCTCGTTTAATCCCTCTCTCGATCGCCTTCGCCCAGGCAGCTATGGACGATCATCCAAGTATGATAACACAAGCGAAACATGTCGTAAATCTCACAGTGCAAGGATAAAATGTAATAGAACATATACAACAGGTAATATTAGGGAAGAATATTTGAGTAGAAATCTCAAATTTTCAAAACAACTAGCAAGTATACCTATACACAAAGTATCCCATATAGAAGAGAGATAGCACGCCAGCCTCCTGCTCGTCTCCGAACTACTACATCGTCCTTACTAAGCTATCACCTGTCACCTGCCACCTAGTCTGTCCATCCAAAAATGGATGAACAGCCCAAGGTAATAAGAGGGAAACATAAAACCTTGAGTCAGACAATAATCTTAGTGAGCGATAAAACAGCTAACCAACATCATCAATAAAGTACATGAGAATGGGTAAATAAAAAAACTGATCTACCCACAACTCCAGAGAAGAACTCAACTCCCGTCTTCCCCACATCGGACAGTAATAGCCATTACAATCCATACAACCAAAAGTACAATTCATCCATAGTAATCAGAATGACCATTCAATCATTGCAAACAGAAGAACCAACAGTAACACTCATAGCATCCATGTTACAGATCTCACGTAAACCATCCTAATCGAATTCAACATCCCTTAAGCACAAGCCCCAGAGGCCTAAACCAATGTTAGACAAGAACCTAAGAAACATCTCCTTCAACGTTGGACAATCTATGTAAGATTGTACAAACAAAGAAACCAATCAACCATGACAGACTCTGGCTATCACTGCCAATCCTACTTTGAAACCATCGTTAATTGTATGACGACCAACCTTGCCATATGTCAAGAGCTAATGGTAACACCAGTTCTAGCGTAAACTCCATACGCCTTTCAACGATACGTATGTATGTCCAACCTTGACAACTAGGCTTTTCAACGATACCCAGGGTACTCGACCTACAACAGGTCTTTTGGGTGTCCCCATTGTTCCCAGATTTGAGCCTGCTAGAACTTACGACAACGATAATCTCTCGGCCTTCGCATCTCAAGTCATCCAACCCGACGACTTTTCATAGCTTAAGAAACCTTCTCAAGCAACCATTATCCATAAACTCAACACCCTTGAGCAATGCATGACCAGAAGTGTAGCAATGCGCGACCAGAATCACTGTAGCAGAGCATGCTAGACCCATGTAACAACCCGGAATTTGGGGCCAATTTAAATTTTTTATTTTAGAAAATTTAAGGGATTTTTTTATATTTGAAATAAATTATTTTAAATAATAACGACTAGAAATTTATTTTAATCGAAGTAATAAGAATATATTCAATTTAATTATAAAAGGAATTAGAAATAGCACGGTAGTTTGAAAAGTCAAATCTGAACTTTGACTGTCTGTACAGGATGTAGAATAAATCGGATTTTGGTGAAACTAAAAATATTAGAATCTTTTTGAAAATATCTTTCCAACGAATCCGAAAAATCGAAATTTCATAGCCGGAATCAAAAGTTATGGCCAGTTGAAATTTCAGAATAGTCGTTGTAGAATTTCTATATATTTTTAATATTAAAAATAGCCATTTTGCAAACGACCTCGGTTTTCGATGAAACCACTTTTTTGGATTGGGAATGTCAAATTATTGCTAAGTTTAATTTTTCATAATTTTTAGGATTAATTTGTGATCGCGGCAGAAAGATTTCAGTTTAGTCAATTTCGGTCAATTTTAATCGACTTGAAAAAGGCCATTTTTCAAACAGTCTTAGAATTCGACGAAATTAATTTTGTTAGGACTGTATCGTCAAAACAAAGCCAGAAATAATATTTCTGGATTTTTTGAGTTCGTATGTGACCTCGGCAGTTTAAAGAGTACGTTTGAATTAATATTAAAAAGATTTATTTTAAAAATAAAAGAAACATGCTGTAAACTTCAGAATTAGACTTCGGCACTAGCACCATTGCGTTCAGAAGACGTCAAAACCTATTGTTCGATAGTCGTTGGGCTCCGTTTGGAGATCGGACGGAAAAACCCTAATTTTGAAATTAAATAAAAAAGAGAGAAAATAGGGAATACTTTAAAAATACATGTATAAATACGCGCTACAGTACATCGTTCTTCCCCGTTTCTTTCAAGCCGCCCCCCTTCTTACCTTCTCTCCTCCTTTTCTCCTAATCCATGGAGAATTAGACCACACCTGAGAGGTGGCAAAGTAGGGACAATATCGGTGTTGGTAGGGAGGTTGGCTGATCCTGTGTGGCGACGCCATGTGTTAGCGGATTTCGAAACTTAGACGAGGACTTATGAGGAACAAAACCCCACACCTGTATGGTGGCTAAGTTGGGGACAATATCTTGCGTGAACGGAGGTGCGGGTTGTTACAACCCAGAATCACTATAGCAGTGTATACTCAAGCCAAAATCACTATAGAAGTGCACGCTCGACCCAAAATCACTGTAGAAGTGCACGCTCGACCCAAAATCACTGCTGCAGTGCTTGCTCATCCCAAAATCACTATAGAAGTGCACGCTCGACCCAAAATCACTATAGCAGTGGACGCTCGACCCAAAATCACTTTAGCAGTGCACGCTCGAGCCAAAATCACTGCAGTAGTGCATGCTCGAGCCAAAATCACTTTAGCAGTGCATGCTCAACCCAAAATCACTTTAGTAGTGTACGCTCGACCCAAAATCACTATAGTAGTGCACACTCGACTCGGCCACATGTGTGCTCGACCAACCACTTCCACCAACTGACCAGAGCCCATTTATGTGCGATCAACCCCTCTTCTGTACTACATTTGTACTATGCTCGACCCGTGTTCTGTACGCTCGACCCAAAGCCTGCACAGACCCCATTCACCTCCGAATTCGACCAAAAATTTGCCAAATGACAAATCCGACGAAACAAACCCGTCCAACTCATCAAACATGACCACAAACAACATATGAAGTCACTAGCAACATGAAAACAACGATTATCACCACAATTACACAATTTCACCAAAATAATGATAAATGAATATATGATCTAATTTGTAGATCTAACTTGCATATACATATGGAATGACATAGAAATTTCTGATTTAAACGTACTAAACCAGATCATAGAATGATTCATATGAAAATGGACTTACCAAGGTATAAATCTATGGTAAAACACTTGAGTTTGATGAAAAACATGATCAAACATTCATACTCTCCACTGAATCCATGTAAGAGATGCAAATCACTCACCAATTCTCCAAATCAAAGCAAAAACGGTGAAATATGAATCCTGGATAGTAGAGATCTTGCTTCAATCCGCTTGATTTGATGGAATCTGTCCCTTCTCGATGTAGATCTAGCCTCAAATGGTGTAGATCTTCGATTTCCTAAGCTTTAATGGTGGAAAGATGGGAAATAGAGGAATGGAGGATCCCTTGGCTCTTCCAAATGAGAGAATGGGGAAAGCAAACTATTTCCCATACCTATCATCCCCTATTTATAGCCTCCCACCAACCCACTAATGGGCCTCCCACCAACCTACTAATGGGCCTCCCCAAACCAGCCCATTTAGCTTATAAACCTAGATAGCCAACTATAAAACCTTAAAACAGCGATTTCTCCCGATCTGCTGAGCCAAATCCTTAATGTAACCACTCTACGAAAAGGCAATCGTCATTTCCTTTCTAGTGGCACAGGTCTCACCACCTTATTCGACCTGAGTCAAAAGTTATTCCATGTACAAGACTGACAAGGGAAAAATGGTCACAAATAAAATTGGTAAAAATTATGGGCATGTTTCGTATCCTTATAAACAACATATCAAAATATGAGAATGATCCAACCCTCAGGGCATAAAATAAAAACATTTCATGATTTTCTAATACGTAAAATGCGGGCTGTTACATTCCCCCCCCCCCTTTAGGAATTTCGCCCCCGAAATTCTAACAACCATAAGCAATCAAAATGATTCCGCATGCTTACCATCCATAAGCGGCCAGTTCTATCATCCAAACCAGCAGCCATCAATTCGTGCATTTGTATCCCTATCCTAGCACGTGGAATTCTAAAGATAACAATAATAACAAGTTATACTGATGTAATGATGGCGTGATATCAATGGATCATATGGATGAAGAGTTATAGATAGGTCGTCTTCATACTCTCTTCTGTCTCCCACGTACAATCGTCGCCATCCTCACTCCATTGTACTTTGAATACCTTAGCCATCTTCCTCCTAAGCTGTTTCGTGTCATTTACCACAACATGAAGCGGCTTACGAGGTCTTGTAACCACGGCATCGACTTCTAGGTTTTCATGTTGTACTACCACATCTGAATCATGCACATATTTCGTAGAAACAATTCACGAAAAGCGTTATGAACACATGACATCTTCTCGAGTAACTCTAATCTATATACAAGCTTTCCAATTTGGTTGACTATTGGAAACGGTCCAATGAACCTAGGAACCAACTTTCCTTTACTTCGAATCGAACAACATGCTTTAACGGCAAAATCTTCACGAAAACCATGTCGTCCACGTCGAATTCCAAATCTACTCGATGCTTATCCGCATAACTCTTTTGATGATTTTGGGCTTCCTTCATTCATTGCCGAAAGATCTTGATATAATCTGATGTCTCCTTGATCATCTTTGTCCCAAGCACTAACTTATTTCCAATTTATAACTAACAAGTTGGAGAATTACTCGGTCTTCCATACAATGCCTCGTATGGTGCCATCCCAATACTTGACTGGTAGCTATTATTATAAGCAAAGTCCATTCCCATGATCCTCCGAAGTCTAACACACAAGCCCTCAGGAGATCTTCCAAAACTCGGTTAACTCTCTTGGTTTGACCATCAGTTTGAAGATGACAAACTATACTCTAACACAACTCGGTTCCCAAAGTCTCTTGCAAACTCTTCCAAAATCCACTGGTGAACAATGGATCATGAACACTCACTATGCTCTTCGGGATACCATGGAATCAAACTATCCATTTCACATAAAGTTTAGCCAACTTTGATATTGTCCTAGTCGATCTAACAGGAATGAACCTTGCACTTTTTGTCTAACGATTCACGATGACCTAAATCCCTTCATTTCCTGCCCTAGTTTTAGTTAGTCTATCGATAAAATCCCACGATATCTGCTCCCACTTCCACATAGGAATTTCCAATGGATGAAGCAATCCACTCGAATTCTTCAGTTTAGCTTTCACCAACTGACAGTTCATGCACTTGGGAATGAACTTTCCAATATCTCTCTTCATCCCCTCCCAGTAGTAGATTCACTTCATGTCCTGATACATCTTATTACCACCGGGATGAATCATCAACTTCGAGTGATGACATTCCCTCAGAACCTCATCTCTCAATCCGTCGATATCAGGAACAACTAGTCGCCCTTGCTTTCGAAGTCAACCTTCTCGATCGACTTTTAACTCTTTATTCTCTGGTTCCAGCTTTTGGATAAACTCGACAAGCTTCTCATCTCGCATTTTGCTCTCGCCAATCCTTTTGATAAGAGTAGGTCTCATCTATAAGTTTGCCAACATTTCAGGCTCCAACTCACATTGTGTCCTGAAATCGAACCTTGCCAAATACTCGAGGCTTTTCCATTCCGAATTCGTCTCTCCCAAACTTGTGTGTCTTCGACTCAACGCATCTACAACTGCGTTGCCCTTGCCCGGAGTATAGGCTACACCAAAATCATATGATGCCAAAAACTCTGACCACCGTTGTTGCCGAAAATTCAAATCCATTTGGGAGAAAAGATACTTTAACAACTTATGATCTGTGAACAACTCGAATCGGATTCCCAACCAGTAATGTCCCCATATCTTCAGAGCAAACACAATCGCTGCCAACTCCAAGTCATGTGTTGTGTAATTCTTCTCATGCGGCTTCAGCTATCGACTTGCATAGGCCACAACTTTATCCTTTGCCACCCTCAAAAGGTGAAATCATGTTGCCTAATACATCTAAGAAAACACTTTGGCTTTGTGAAACTAGTCAACAAGCCATCAATCCTCGGCAACGGATACTTGTTCTTTTTAGTCACCTTATTCCGCTGACGATAGTCCACACACAATTAACGAGCCATTAGCCTTGGTTGCAAACATAACTAGTTCACCTCTTACGGATATAATTCTATGAATGAATCCTTTTTCCTAAAAGGTCACGAATTAGCACCTTTAATCTCTCTATTCCTTAGGCGCCATCTTCCAAAGAGGCATAACGATAGGTTTAGCACCCTCGAACAAATCGATTCTAAACTCAATCTCACGATGCGGCTTCAAGCCTTTGACTTCTACAAGGACATTATCTAACTCACTTACGATTAGCTCGGATGACAAGTCTTTTGGTGGAATCGTAGGCAAATATAAGTAATGTACGAAGACACCATCTTCGACTTACACCGAATCACATTCGCCCTTCCACATTCCCGACTGTCATCTACAGCTTCTCGCAATCCACTTTTGCCGCATACCTCTTGAGCCAATCCATATCCCAAAACAATACCAAACCCAGCGAAAGTCATAACAAAACGATCATTCATAGAAGAGCAACCATGACTATATAAAATGGACCGCAAAAATTCCTACAAAGAGTAGATGATCCCCGTACTGGATCAGTTACAATCAAAAGCCTATTATAACTTTCATTTTCGAACCGATTCAACATACATCTTATTGTAGGTAAAAGAAGACGATTCTCTGATACCAAATAGAACTTAAACAAACTCCACTGGTAGAAAGCACATCAATAACTTCTCTTAATCCTCATCAAGAATGGAATAGGAAATAGGGATAGCCTCCAGAACACTTCTTAGATTTCTTCTTTTTCTTATCCAGTTTCTTCCTAACTCTAGTGTCAGAAATTTTTTCTCCATGAGGCTCAATTCTGGTTCTAAAAGCCTCGCCCCAACAAGTATTGACCCTTTCTTCTCGCTCCTTGTCCCGACGTTGAAATTTCTCTAAAGATATACCTCTTCTTAGCTCATCTTCTTCATCTTTAGGAGAATAGTCCCTCTGTCGCTTAGCGGTAGGTACATGCGCAGGAAAACCACGTTCTATTGTTGCTTCTGGAATGGGCATCCTTAGCAAGACCATGGCCATCATCGCCCCGAACATAAGCAGACATTCCGGCATAACAGCTAAAGCTTCCAACTGATTGTTATCGCCTGCCCTTCCAGTCGCAGATTCATCTCTAGAAGTGTTTCACGTGGTTTGACACCTCATTTTAAAACTAAAAATAGAATGATTAGTGAACACATGAGATAACAATAGGAATGAAATCTAAACCCTATTATACTATACACTACTATATAATATACATCCAATTGAAATCTACAAATATGTCTCTCTTACGTAATTACATCTTAGAACTTTGGCTAAAATCGATAACCAGAGCTCTGATACCAAATGTGACGACCGCCTATAACCCCTGCACCAAACAAGGGGAAAAGCGTGATGAAAGGTGTGCCAGGCAGCTATGGACGATCATCCAGGTTTGATAACACAAGAGAAACTTGTTGTAAATCTCATAGCGCAAGGATAAAATAAAATAGAACATATACAACAGGTAATGTTAATGAAGCATATTTGAGCAGAAATCTCAAATTTTCAAAACAACTAGAAAGTATACCCATACACCAAGATTGCAACATATGCCTGTACAAATTTGCCTCACTACAACACATAGAGTAGAATAACAAACAGCGGAAATCCCATATAGAAGAGAGATAGTACGCCAGCCTCCTGCTCATCTCCGAACTACTACATCGTCCTTACTAAGCTATCACCTGCCACCTAGTCTGCCCATCCAAAAACGGATGAACAACCCAAGGTAATAAGAGGGAAACATAAAACCTTGAGTCAGACAACAGTCTTAGTGAGCGATAAAATAGCTAACCAACATCATTGATAAAGTACATCAAAATGGGTAAATAAACAAGCTAATCTACCCACAATTCCAAAGAAGAACTCAACTCCCGTCTTCCCCACATCGGACACTGATAGTCTTTACAATCCACACAACCAAATGTACAACAATCATCCATAGTAATCAGAATGATCATTCAATCATGGAAAACATAAGAACCAACAGTAACACTCATAGAATCCAGATTATAGACCCCACGTAAACCATCCTAATCGAATTCAACATCCTTTACCCCAAAGGCCTAAATCAATATCAGACAAGCACCCAAGAAACATCTCCTTCGACATTGGACAATCTACGTGAGAAAGTACAAACAAAGAAACCAGTCATCCATGACAGACTCTGGCTATCACCGCCAATCCTACTTCGAAACCATCATTAATCGTATGAGGGCCAACCTTGCTATATGTAAAGGGCTAATGGTAAGTCCAGTTCTGGCATAAAATCCATATGACTTTCAACGATACGTGTGTATGTCTAACCATGACAACTAGGACTTTCAATGATACCCAGGGTACTCGACCTATAACCGGTCTTTTGGGTGCCCCCATCGTACCCCTTCTTTGAGCCTGCTAGAACTTAAGACAATGATAATCTCTTGATCTTCGCATCTCTAGTCATCCAACTCAACGACATTTCATAGCTTAAGCAACCATTATCCATCGACTCAACATCCTTGAGCAATGCACGACTAGTATTGTAGCAATGCGCGACCAGATTCACTGTTGTAGAGTATGCTCGACCCAAATCACTGTAGCAGTGCACGCTCGACCCAAAATTATAGTAGCAGTGCAAGCTCGACCCAAAATCACTGTAGCAGTGCACGCTCGACCCAAAATCACTGGAGCAGCGCACGCTCGACCCAAAATCACTGTAGCAGTGCACGCTCACCCAAAATCACGGTAGATGTGCACACTCGACCCAAAATCACTGTAGTAGTGCATGCACGACCCAAAATCACTGTAGCGGTGTATACTCGAGCCAAAATCACTGTAGTAGTGCACGTTGGACCCAAAATCACTGTAGTAGTGTACGCTCGACCCGAAATCACTGTAGTAGTGCACGCTGGACCCAAAATCACTGTAGTAGTGTACGCTCGACCCAAAATCACCGTAGCAGTGCACGATCGACCCAAAATCACTGTAGCAGTGCACGCTCGACTCGGCCACATGCGTGCTCGACCGACCACTTCCACCAACCGACCAGATCCCATTTGTGTGCGACCAACCCCTCTTCTGTACTACACTTGCACTTCACTTGTATTACGCTCAACCCATGGCCTGTACGCTCGACCCGTTGCCTATACGCTCGACCCAAAACCTGCACAAACCCCGTTCACCTCCGAATTCGACCAAAACTTCGCCAAATGACAAATCCAAAGAAACAAACTCATCCAACTTATCAAACATGACCACAAGCATTATATGAAGTCACTAGCAACATGAAAACTCTGATTATCACCATAATTACACAATTTCACCAAAATAATGATAAATGAATACATGATCTTATTTGCGGATCTAACTTGCATATACATATGGAATGACTTAGAAATTTCCGATTTAAACTTATTAAACTAGATCATAGAGTGATTCATATAAAAATGGACTTACCAAGGTATAGATTTATGGTAAACACTTGAATTTGATGAAAAACATGATCAAACATTCATATACTCCATTGAATCCATGTGAGAGATGCAAATCACTCACCAATTCTTCAAATCAAAGCAAAAATGGTGAAATATGATTCCGGACAGTGGAGATCTTTTCTCAATCCGCTTGATTTGATGGGATCTATCCCCTCTCGATGTAGATCTAGCCTCAAATGGTGTAGATCTTCGATTTCCTAAGCTTTAATGCTGGAAAGATGGAGAAATGGAGGATTGGAGGATCCCTTGGCTCTTCCAAATGAGAGAATGGAGAAAGTAAACTATTTCCTATACCTCCCTCGCCTATTTATAGCCTTCCACCAACCCACTAATGGGCCTCCCCAAATCAGCCAATTTAGCTTATAAACCTAGACATGCAACTGTAAAACCTTAAAACAGCGATTCCTCCCAAACCGTTGAGCCAAATCCTTTATGTGACCACCTACGGAAAGACAATCATCATTTCCTTTCCAATGGCACAGGTCTCACCACCTGATTCGACCCGAGTCAAAAGTTATTCCATGTACAAGACTGACAGGGGAAAAATGGTTACACATCAAATTTATAAAATTTATTGGCATGTTTCACATCCCTATAAACAACATATCAAAATATGAGAATGATCCATGACTCAGGGAATAAAGTAAAAATATTTTACGATCTTCCAATACGTAAAATGCGGGTTGTTACATGTAACCAAGGTTCCTTTTAAACTCATATTCTAATTAAATCTAAATTAAATGATTAATTATATAAATTCCTCTTTTAAAACATATCTTTTAAACCAAAGATAATTAATCCTCATAAATCTTAAAAATCGTCTCCCATAGCTTTACTTACATTAAACCGAGGTATTTGTTCTATTAAATCAATTTCTTAATCTTCCATTCCTTAATTAGGAATAAAATCACTTGTTATTTTTTATAAGGATTTATTAACTCTTTATCCCTAAGATTTCCTTTTAAAATTCATTTCTTAATCGAATACAATTTAATAAAGCCTTAATTAACCTCTAATTAAAAGACTGTAATCTTTCTTAAATTCCCCACATAATTAAATCTTAGCTAGGTTAAAGAATGATATTTTTTAAGACACCATTCAAAACAAACCCAAAACCAATTGATATTGAATATAAGATTTGTATAGAAACTATATAAGCTTACATCCAATACCAATCCTCTTAATTAATAAATACTATAAGCGGAATAACGGTATAATTACCTTTCAAATTCCTAAAATAGTACAAGTTTTAACTACAAAATTTAATATCAAATATACGAAGCTTGTTTCCTTCCAAATCCAATTCATCTAAAATTGGGAAACTTTAATATTATTAATCAAGAATACTAATATTAACCTAGTAATTTTAAAAGATTAATTAACCATAAATTTCTCATTCAAAACATATCTTAAACCAAAGATAATTAATTTCGTTTTATCTTAACAAGAATTCTTCATAACCTTATCTTTGATAAATCAAGTAACTAAAACTTGTTGGGTTTTTGGTTACGTTATTAGAAACATTGTCCACAACAAGTTGATATTAAATATAAGATTTACATAGAAATTGTATCATCTCATATTCAGTATCAACTCTTGTATTTAACAAATACTATAAGCGAAATAGTGGTATATCCCTCTTTTAAATTCCTCAAATAGTATGAGTTATAATTATAGTATCAATATCAAATATTCGAAGATTTTCCCCAACTAAATACAATGAACTAAAAATTGGAAAAATTGGGTCCATTAGAATTAGATTTCCAAAACATCGTATTTACAGTATATGGTTCTACTTTAGCTAGGCTGACAAACCCAAATTTGAAGTTACTGGTTAAACCTTCATATATCTCATCCAAATCAGTTTGAAATCATTTATAATGATTTATTATAATTTTAACAATTTTTTAAAGTTGTTTGTAACAATTTCCAAATTCGGTCCCCGAACTGCAAAACAGTGATTTTATTTAGAACTTGATTTGGGCATAACTCCAAATCTATTCATTCAAATTTGAAATTTCCTTTTCCGTTTGAAAACTATTCTCATTAGAAAAATAACTCTTTTTTCTCGGGAAAATCCAATTTAAATTGCATCCAGTATAAACATTTGACGTTTATGGTCAAAATTCATGAATTGTCGTAGCGCGATAAGCCCCGTACAAACCATATTATAACTTCAAACTAGAATTCGTACGTTTACATCCAATATGTTTATAAACCTTTAAAACATGTATGAACTCACTTCAAAATATCATTTTCAAAGTTTAACTTCAAATTCAATTATTTACCATAATTGAATATTTTTATATTATAATATTTGCTTTTGAATGGTTTACACTAAGTAAAGCTTTAAATCCAAAAGATAACTTCTAATTGTGTATTGATTTTCATGATGATATTATTCTTAGTATTTGAAGTATGTTTGGATTGATCCTACTCAGGTATGTAGGCAATCAATTAAGTGATCCTGTTATTCTGTTTTTAAACTTAAAACGTTGTTTAAACTAACCAATCTTAAAAATAGGGGAATCATTTTGGATATTTCAAAACATTGGACCCTTATTTCTTTTGTTTTTGAAAGAGAAGAAGAGGGAAGATGGAAGAAGGAATAACATTAGTTCCACATCATAGGGAATGTGGGACCAAATTTAATTAAATATAGGTTTCTCATGAATAGGCTGGGCCATTGGGCACCAAATGTTTGCTTTGTTGTGAGGAGGGAAGTCATGCATAATTGTAATGGTCATGCCTTTCTTTCCAGTAATGATGACACTGAATACATCCTCGGTATTCATGTGACGATCATTTAGTCGTTTGAAAGATAGGTCATTAGAGGTAAAAGAAAGAAGACATAACATAATCTCACAGCGGAATGAACAATCTATAATATAAAAATATTCTTTACATAAATCAAACTGTATATTTAATATACACATCAGAGAATTAATCCATTGATCATTTAAATAGTTTTATCAACCTATTGTTACAATGTTGAAGAATACAACATATAAGACACACCAGAAAAATGAAGAAATATACAATAATATGCTTGGGCCATTCGGCTCCTCTTCTGAAGCTTCAAAGCAAATAGAATCTAGTCCAACCTGAAAATATGCTCGATCCTATACGAGTATTATAATGAAATAACACCTGAATCAGTCTGGTAAACCATCAGAGAAAACTCAAATCAAACGTAATTTATTCTTTAACTTTTAGTTCTTTGAAATTAAAGGCATCATGTAAGAAAACGTAGCAAATAAACACATACAGTTTTTTACCTTATGATAACCAAAAAACTTTTATTATAGACCCAGTGATATTATAATAATGTCTAGAATCTACAAATAAATATATTAAAATAGCCAGAATTCTTACTTCTTATGTTCCAACATAATAGGTATACAATCATGTTCGAAGGTTCATATTTGAGAATGGATTCCAACTATGAAAGGGAAAGGGTATACACACCTAATTTGTACATACCTAGAAAAATTGTATGGGAGGATGCATTAATTTGCACCTCGGAAATCAGGACAGGCCCGCCACTAAAATGGGCAATTCTGAATTTGGTCATCCCTGTTGATAAAAACCAATAGGGCCCCGAAGCTTTCAAGGAAATCGACCCTAGATATGGAATGATCATATCCTAATAGGAGCGAACCACATAGCTCTATGGATTTTCCCTACAATATCCATTTTCCTATTGATGAGGCTAAAAATTACGTATTTACATTATAAATAGCAGAATACCTAGGAACTCTAACATTTCTAAAGATATATACAATGCTACCACCCATCCATACAAGTTTGTTATGCCTAAACGAAATCGAATAACTCCATCTGTAATCTTCTCAAATATTATTTCTAAATTCGAAACATTTCAGCCGGATCGAAGAGGTTTCAAACAACTAGGTCCGGTCTCGGTCTCTTCGAAACGACAAATCGAACTTTGCACACAAATTTGATAGTCAGTTATTTAAGTATCAAATATATACAAGAATTATCCAAGGATTTGATTTTCTATAATAAGCACCAAGCCTTTTTTGCACACAAATTTGATAGTCAATTATTTAAGTATCAAATATATACAAGAATTATCCAAGGATTTGAATCTCTCAGTTATACAATTTCCATTTTGGAATATTTATTTAAAATATTTGTACACTTATCTCACCGACCTAAGTATATTTGCAACTCTATATTTTCAATACTTAGAAAATATATCCATAGCTTATATTATAAATAAGTATATTCAAATAACATTATTTTATTCATAATCAAATTTAAAGAATCAAGCAAAGTGATTTTATAAAAGAAACATATATAACGATAAACCCAAAATATGATTCCTTCAATGTTAAGTGTGGAACAAATGTCCATACCACCATGTTTAAGAAGATCAAATTTGGGAGAATCAAATCTTAATTCCGTTCATAAATATCTTCGATAAGCCCTTTGCATAAAATATCTTATTAAAAATTTATTCATATTTATAAAACATTTTTATATAAATTCTTTATAAAAACAATTTATATTAAAAATATACTTTACTTAGATGATTGGTCGCTCTCGATATATATATAAGTAAGAAATATTTACTTAAAAACAATATAAAAAAGAAATTTTATTATTAGATAATAAAATCTCTTTTTAAACGTTATAAACCAATGGTTTTTCATTTTAAACTAATATTGATAAATAAATTATTTTATTTTTATAATATCCTTAATGGATGATTGAAAATATTCAAACCATTTTAAGTAAATGGTTATTACATAACAAATAGGCATTATATTTAATTAATGATACTAATCCATTAAATCCTTATCATGTACATGGTAAATTTTTTCTCTTAACAATATAGATTGTTAATTTAACAATCACTATTGATAAACAAGTATTATACGTAAACCATTTTTAATAAGATAATTATTTAACTTACAATCTTATTAACAAACAAATACCAAAAAGTTATTAACAATTAAAATCTTTGTTTAAATAAAATTGAATTAACTATAAACATTATTATAAAATAAATGAAAACTTGTTTTAATGAATAATTATTAATTTTAAAACTCCATTAATAATGATTCTTCTTTAAAAATCATTATGAAATCTAAATCAATAATGTTTTTGAAACATTCATTTCAAATGAACTTAGTGGCTAGAGTTACGCGGTGGTTACGTCTCAATCTCTGAGGTATCACAAATAACAAGAACCCATCTTCAATAAATTAAAAATATTCAAAAAGGCTTTGTAATCATAATGGAACTTAAGTAAGTAACCATATATCTAATTTATCATTCAGTCAACATGCCATTTATATAATTAGACATGTATAAATAATTAACAATTACTAGTTAACAGCTAACATAACACTTGTTCAATATAAATTAATTAGCATAAAGAGAATGTCCAAATTTATATAAATAACAGAATGTGGATTCATTATGCTAACATGATTTCAATTAAAGAGTGTTTAATAAACTTTTAGATGGTGTTTATTTGACCAAATGGACAACACCAGACATATAATATAAATTAATTGTGTTATAATTAAGCAATGTAATCAAATAAATTGTATTCAACCATTTACATAAAATCAAATACTTGCAAAAAAATTAAAAATATAATAAACTCAGAATAGTCTAATAATGATTTGAGATGCTATATCATGAATCTAAATTAGATTCAAACAAATTAATAACATTTCAAGGTGTCATCTGTGATCCAAGGTTTAATTCAAACAATAAATAAATTGTGTTCAATTCAAACAAACAACTGATAATATGATAATTTATCAACCCAACAACCAACTAATTTCGAAATCAAGCAGATAATCATTATTTTAATCCACTATATTTTGAAATGGTAAATAAAAAAGGTGATTTTTACTCACCATTGATTCAGTTGTCCTTTCGCGTTCTAGATCTATTGATTGCGATTGACATTCGAAAAACACCAAAATTCTCTTTAGCTTCAAATGCAATTAAATCATGTTTACTGCATAGCTATGTCACGATGAATGCAACTATGGAAATGACGCCTTGATCAAGACTCATATGCGAGTGTTATACCATTTATTAGTGATTTACTTAAACAATTAGATAACTCACATAATTACTCCTCCTTGGCCTTCTCCTTCTCAAATAATAATTTGGCCAAGACCTTGCATGGCTGAATTTCAAGAGCCAAGAACTCCACGCATACACAATGAAACAAACCAATAACTCTACCATTGACCTTCTCTCTGTTTCCTCCTTTCCTCCCACACCATGAAATCTTGTCTGCACCTACCCTATGATTTCCGATTTCAAGACCCCACACATAAGCGTACAGGTTGTGTGACACTTTTGTATTTGAAACCCCACCTAAACTTCAAAAAGCATACTAATTTCAGCCCCCATTATGAATCCATACTCTAATTTCACAATCAAACACCATAGTTTCTACAAATCCCAACACTAACTACACAACGTTCAAGGGAAAAAATCGTGCACCATAAACTAAAGTTGCACATTTCAAAATTCATATAGATTTGAAGATCTATACATTGTGAACTCAAGGATAATGGTTTTGGAAATTATAGCTTTGTAGAATATAAGATAATGAATTCTAAAGTTAGATGGTTTCCATTTTTTTCACAGACTTTGATTGAATAGAAGAGTACTTGGAGGGAGGAAATTAAATGATAATTGTTGTGTTGTCTACATTTCAGAGGGGTTAAGTTTAGTTTATAACAACTTTATCGATATCTCGTTGCATGATTTTTTATTTACAAACGAACACCAAATGATAAAAATAAATCACTGTAACGCTAGAAACAATGCTGCGATCGCAAAATATAATAATACACATTAATTACTGAATTCTTAAAAGCCACAAAAATGCGGCTAATTAAAATCGAAATATACAAAATTTAAATTCTCTAAATTAACGCTACATGATTTAAGCGTGCATGATCACACAATAAGTGTGATTTCTGTAGAACAAGAACTCCTACAATAATTTTTCATTTTAGACCAGATGGAACTGGTTTCGTCGAATTTTTATATGTTTTGTAAAATTACTAAATTCACACGTTAATTAAAATGATTTATAATTAAATAATCCTTAATCATATAAATTCCAAGAGTAATAATTTCTTGTTATCATTTAAATTCAACCAAGACTTAATTAAACTTTGCCAGAATCATTTTAATTTATATTAGATTTAGAGTTCGGTTTATCTATCATGATTGCTGAATTGAAATTATTATTTCAATATTCAAATAGATAAAATAACTCGTAGCATTCGGATTCAAGTTATTAAATTTCTAAAAATAATATTTTAATATTTAAGTCTAATTAAGTATTTAACCACTAAAAATCCAGGTTGTTACACTCTTCCCCTCTAAAAAGAATATCGTCCCTGAAACTTCCACAGTTGGAAGAATGTTTCCAAACCCATAAATTTTCAAAATAATTTATTTGAAAAAAAGTTATAAAACTTTTCTAGGTCTAAAATTTATTAAAAATTTCAGCAGCACCTTTGTTAGCCAAATTTATGGTTATCACCCCAAAAATAAAGTTTGACTGTAGGATTTCCTACTTATAGAAGGAATGAACTAAATTTTAGTACCGCTTTTATTTGGATCTCTTGTAAAAATGCTTTCGTAGGACCGAAAGTAAATGTTCTATAGAAAGTAAGGCTAGTCATGAATTTTTCTTAATTTTCGGAGAGTACCTTCCATTGAGTATTGTGTTTCCTTGGTATTCCCTTTATGATTTCAAAGCAGCATCATCGGGCATTTTAGTGAAGGAGTACCACTGAAATTCAGGATCCTTTCACGGGGTATTGGACTTTGGGCAACCATTGGCGAGGCTTTTGGAAGGCTTAGGGAAATGGAGGTTTATCTGGGAAGGAAATCAAAGTGACTTGCTAAACCATTAAATGGTAAAATTTTGTTGGGTTCTTGGAAGACCTAAATGGGCTAAGTCACGGACCATAGGTATTTTATTTAATGAATCAATGGTAATGAATTTTTATGAAGTTTTAGGCTGATAGTACAACTAATTTAAGGAGGATCCAGGTTCTATCGCGTAAGGGTTCGTAAGGGAGACTGAAATGTGATTTTGTGGTAAGGTTTCTCGTGTACCCATTTAACCCACAAAAACCATCCCTGCAATGTTAGCCCAAAATAATGATGATAACATATGTAATTGAAGACAAATCTCCACAGTTACCCTAAGGGCTTGATAAAAGCCCTTTATTAAGGTCTTCAAATGTTACAAGTATTTTTTCAAAAATTAATTTACAAATTAGGGTTTCACCCTACAATTTAGAAATATAGAGTTCAAAAATTAAATTAAATGTCCCACTTTTGAATCTACGGGGTCCTATTTATAGGTGCAGATTAACCCTTTTTCGGCTCAGGAGATCTGCTTCGGTCACCCGATGGAGTAAAGACGGAGGTCATGTGAGTGCGTTTGATGCTTTTCTTCGTGATTAGGTCCATGAGGTTATTTTCGAGAACCTCAGTGAAGGGAATTCTTATTTAGATGCGAAAGAAATGATCATGCAAGGGTTTTCGCTGTTCTTAACTTTATTTCAATGCTTTGTCTATAGAGCGTTCGCCTGAGAGGGTTAAATTTTTATGTATTACCATTTCGGGTTGACCGAAAGGCTTCTTAAACTTGAGCTTTAACTCTTAGAAATAATAAATTCCGATCTGTTGCGCTTCGTGTGATGCCGATTGGGGCTTGTTCTTCTTAGTTTCTGGGATTATGCATTGAAATCCTAGCTTTGCCTCTTTATGAGGGTTGTACTAGTGATTACTTTGTGTTATTTAAGAATTTCGTAAGTATTCCCTTTTGGAGGCGGATATGTGTGTATGTCAACTTCCACATTATGGCAGTAGCTAGTGTAACAACCTAGATTTTCGACCTTCG
The DNA here is from genome assembly GCA_030737875.1 of Allium sativum. Taxonomy (NCBI): domain Eukaryota; kingdom Viridiplantae; phylum Streptophyta; class Magnoliopsida; order Asparagales; family Amaryllidaceae; genus Allium; species Allium sativum. The sequence continues at coordinate 466,617,445 of CM060913.1, read as the reverse complement.
AAAATCGGCGCCTAATACATACTTGTTATTCAAATGCCTAAAATTCAAACGTCAGAATCTGCATTGCCCGAGGTAGTAACACATCATAACAGAAAACATTAAACTTTTATTATATAACAATATTTTTACATCAGAATTACAAGAATTATCAGAGTGCATTGATTACACAGTGGAAATTTCTATGACACTAGCGAAAGAATACAAAATGATCCAACTTTTAGCTCTGGTCTTAACCCTGCACCTGCTCTAAATTTGACTCAAAGACTAATCTGCAAATATAACTACCAAGATACCCATATGGAAAATTATGGGAACCCAAAGTTTAGTGGAAAAACAATAAACTCCATGTTAATCATGGAACTGGTGTGAGAAATAAAAAATATTTATACTTTTAAAGTGAGGTCACTCATAAAACCATGCCATATAAACACAAAACAGGTTTTTCCCTTGTGAATATCAGTGTAGAAAAATCGTATACGCTTTTAAAAAAAGAAGTTATCATAAGGCTTGCCACATAGCACACAATGCAAGTGCACACATTTATCTTTATGATAACTAAAAAATCTTGATATGCGTAAACCATTTGATATTATTATTAGTGCATAGTGTGAAAAATCACTTCGCAAGTAAATGTATCAATCTTAGCCAACATAATACCCCATCCTACAATGTTTGTGACACCCCCACGTCCATTTATGTCACTCTTTATCAGAATGCGTTTAGTTTCGTGAAGTGGTATACGTATAGGTAAACAGAAACAAAATATCACAAGACAAATATGAAATAGTAGTGGAAATTTAAAACTTATTATTTTACAGGAAAACATCGTAGTCTCAAAACCAGTTACAACATCAGTCATAAAATACTGAAACTGGGTATATCAAAACAATACATTTGTCTTGTGTTAAAAACCATCAGAGTACAGAAATGTAAAATCATAATCCCCAATAATAGCCATAATAAAGTAGACAAGTAGTCAAAGCGATACATCAAAGCAGATCCAAATCCAAGCAGAAACAGAAGAGAGAATCCTAATCAAGCTTGAGCGTTCCCACCTTGAGAACCTAGGGGAAAGGAAGAGAGAGAAAAGGAAACAAAAAAGGCAAGACATAAAGTCTGACGAGTCCAGTGACTTTTAGCATATAAAGAAAGTAAAAGTATTATGACAGGCATATAAACTGGTTGAGAGACAACGGTAGGATATAATCGGTATCAACAAACTGAACAGAAATAACAGAATAAACAGAGTGGATTATGCTTCTCAAATACTTTTCTCTACACCAATATTAGTATATCAGAATATGACATGATTAGGTGTCCCTTAATTATTAACAGAAACATAATGGTAGTTCTAGGTGTACTCTAGTAACGGGTTTTACCCTAAACAGAAATAACCTGTACCTAAACAGAAATAACAGGTGTTACCCTAAACATAAATACAGGTACCCCACGGAAATAGATAGGTTTCGATGTACCCTAATTACCACCCCAATCGATCGGCTCCCTAACTCATAAATACCCTGTGTCGATCGTACAGTAGGGTGTATTAGTTCCTAAAGTGGAAACCTACAGAAGGACACAGAACTATTTATTGGTGCTACAACGGCTTATTTTCCACCTACAGACTGGACTCATGCACGCACATGACTCTATCGGAATGCGCTCGTATACACCCTCTTTCATATGAACCTCTTATAATCAGTTCAGTGTGACGTGCCCTGACCCCTACCTAGTGTTGGGTCCTCGTTTAATACCAGAATGGTTTACTGAATGATATGGGTCCCACACACAGCAGATGACATAAGTCAAGCCCCTAACTTGTGTCCCACAATTAACTAGGATTTTTAACAAGTTAAGCCTACATATTTAACAGGTTCGCCTAACCCCCACATATTAACAGGTTAAGTTTCAAAGGTTAACAAGTTTATTTAACCCCCAACAGATTAAACAGGTTCACATAACCCCAATCAGATTAAACAGGTTTAATTAACCCCAACATATTAAATAGGTTTCATAGGTTACCAACAGTTTCATTAACCTATTCCGCTTAATCTTTAAATTAAGCCTACAGATTTATATGCCCCTAAATTCTAGTCATAATACATCGTATAACATATGCCCCTAATTTTTGTCATATTTCACAGTACAGGTTATACACCCAAATTTCCAGTTATGATTCTACAAGATATGCCCCAATTTATTATTCCCAATTTATCTCAATTTCGTTCGTATGCATATTTTAGTGATATTGGCCTAGGCTCGAAGTTAGCCTAGGCTATAAAAAAAAGGAACGAGGGAGAGAAAAGAGCAGAAATAGGCATAATAACAGAACATGCATATAATAGCAAAAATAGGTATAAAAACATAACAGACATATAATAACAGAAATAGGCATATAAGAACTGAACAGCAGATCAGGAGTATAGAGTAATAGCAGAACTGTTTAGGTATGAATCAGATTCTTAATAGGCATAGGTTTAGATCTAGATTTATAAACATGTCAGGGTTATTGTTAAATTTTTATATCTAAAAGTAACATGAACTCTCAGAGATTAGATCTAAATAACAGAGAATAATATGCTGATGTTGCAGAAGAGATTCTTGTATACGTATATGTCGTTGTTGTAGAAGATAGTCTAATTTCAATCCAAGCTGAGGCAGCATCTCCTTATCTCCATCATTTTTAAGTGTAGGAAATAAGAGAAATGACAGCCTTTATATAGACTATCTCCAATGAACCCAGCCAAAAATTTTGTCTAGATTCAGCAGGAAGAATTCGGCCAGATCCCCGATGGGTCGACCTACTCCTCTCCGGATCGACCCATGGGTCGACCCATAGGTTGACCCAAACCTGGCATGGGTCGACCCTTAACGGGTCGATTTCCCGCTGCTTGCCGCCTTGGGTTCACGCATCGTGAATTTAAATTTTTTTGAATTTTCTGAGTTGATTTATATATAGAATAATTCTCTTATACGTATACAAACTTCTAAGCTTCATATCCACCTCATACGATGTCTGTTTTACATGAACTCGAAGTCTATCTTAAGGAAAATTCCTAGATGAATGCAATGGTACGGTCCGTTTGACTTAATTCCCACTATTTAATTAAGTATTCTTTAGGTTAGCATTTTAATGTCCATTAAAATTACGGGGTGTTACATTCTTCCCTACTTAAAGGATTCCATCCACGAAATCTCTATGTTAAAAAGAATGTTTATCCTAACATCCATCAACCATCTACTCATCCATCAATCATAGGCATCCACCGTCCTTAAGAGATTTCTGATGCTTATATGAACATATGCAAAAGTGTGTGTGTATGTCCCTATGCTAATGCGAAAACTAAGGTGGTCTACTGATTCAGTCAACTTCTTAATGCAATGTATGTTAGTGCCATGAATCCAACATGTATGCAAACAATCCTAGTATATCATGTAAACGCTATATGCATGCACAATCATCCATCCAAATGCAACATCCATAGGATGATACATCCACTTCCATCCATAAAAAGAAAAATGCACACACTTTCATATGCAGCATGAGAGTGCTTTGAGTCGATCTAGTGCGTAGTGTGTGTATATGCATCCACAAGCAAACACTAGCAAACACTTGCATCCATCAAACATAACATGTTTCAAGCACATGTTTACATCCATTTGTTTTCTACCTAAAGGTCGAAGATTTGATCGACATGATATACTCAAATGACTGTAGCAAGTATGAATAAAAGCTTGGAAAAAGAAGTTAAGAACATACCCTTGAAAAGAAAAGGGTACGAAGCGTGAATCTTGTCTTCAGTCTCCCAAGTTGCATCTCCGTGGTCTTCTTCCCGTTGAACTTTCATCAACTTGACCTCTCGGTTGCGAAGCTTCTTAATCTATGATCCAAGTATACAGGTAGGAACTCGTCTAACTGGCGCCTCTGGTTCTACCTCTACTTCCTCAAGCATGCTCGACTCAACTACCCCTGATGTATCGTGCAGACACTTTCGCAAATGAGAAATGTGGAAAACATCATGAACACCTGCCAATATCTCTGGTAGTCTCACCCTATATGCCATTTGTCCTATCCTTTCCACTATGGGAAATGGCCCTACAAAGCTTGGCGCCAATTTCCCTACCAATCCAAAGTGAACCACATTCCTCGGAGGTGATACTTTGATGAAAACCATGTCTTCCACCTCAAACTCAATATCGGTCCTTCTCTTATCTGCATTGGAATTCTACCTGTCCTAAGCTGTCTTCATGCGTCTTCGGATAAGATCAATCTTTTTTGAAGTTTCTCAAATCATCTCAGGTCCAAGTAGAAGCCTATCTGTAGACTTCCACCAACAAGTCGGTGATCTGCAAGGTGTTGCTCGTACATTGCCTTAAAGGGTGCCATGCCTATACTAGCCTGATAACTGTTGTTGTAGGCAAACTCAACCAATGGAAGATGCTCCTCCCAAGTCCCTCCGAAGTCTAGGATACACAGCCTCAAAAGATCCTCAAGAAATTTATTCACCCTCTCAGTCTCCCCATCGGTGTGAGGGTGATATGTAGTGCTCAAACATAACTGTATACCTAATGCCTCTTGCAGGCTCTTTCAGAACTCACTAGCGAAGATGGGTTCACGATCACTCACTATGCTAGAAGGTCCTACATGTAGATGGACTATCTCATGAAGATAAACTGATGATGACCATGTTGTCGTTCTCTTACTCTTAACAGGATTGAAATGAGCACTCTTAGCAAGTCTGTCAACTATATCCGGAATACTGGTGTTTCCCCTCCTCAATCTAGGAAAACCATCAATGAAATCCATATAGACTCTCTACGACTTCCAATATGGGACCTCCAAAGGAAGAAGCAAACTACCGGGCTTCGTTTGTTCATCTTTAACTTGTTGGCAAACTAAACATTGGGAGACAAACTCTGCTGCATCTTTCTTCATCCCAACCCAAAAGAAAACCCTCTTCATATCTTTATACATCTTATCACCGCTCGGATGGATAGTCATCATAGAATTATGGGATTCATCGAGGACTGTCTTCAATAGACTCCCAACTCGGGGAACACGAAGCCTTCCATCCCGTCACAACCACCCTTTATCATCCATGGAATATCTACTGAGGTGACTAAAAATCTCCCCTACCGAGCCTATCCAAGATGTCTGCTTTCTGTGGGACCTCTTGCTGCAAAGATCCTTTCTAATCCATAAGAGTAGGTCACACCTCTAAGGATGCCAACAAACCAGTTGTAAGATCAGCAGAAGGTCTAAAATCAAAGGTCGATATGTACTCCAAACTCCCCCTCTCTACGAATAGAGGAATCAAAGTCATCATCTGCCTACTCAATGTGTCTGCCACTACGTTACCCTTGCCAAGGGTATAAGCAATCTCTGCTATCTCAAATTGAGATCCCTCTGCGAGAACAGATACTTGAGAGATTTATGGTCCATGTACAACTCGAACCTCTCTCTAAGTAGACAATGTTGCCAAGTCTTAAGTGCAAACACTATAGCAGCCAACTCCAAATCATCGGTAGGGTAGTTCTTCTTATGAAGTCTCAACTGTCTACCACTGTAGCATACTACCCTTCCCTCTTGCATCAAGATGGCACAAAGCCGTGTACCACATGCATCAGTGTATACTATGAAAACTTTGTTCCCATTAGGCAAAGTCAAAACTGGGGCTATTCCGAGAGCCCCCTTTGATCGCTGAAAAGCACCCTCATAGTCAATGCTCCAAGAAAAGTCAGATTCTTCTTCGTCGGTCTGGTGAGTGGGATTGATATATTTGCGTAGTCCTTGATAAACTTCCTATAATAGCCCGCCAACCCATGAAAACTCCTCACCTCCATTTTATTCTTTGTAACCTTCCAATCTTGAACTGCAACTACTTTTGCGGGATCCAGTGCTATCCCATCCTTGGAGACCACATGCCCTAGAAATCTTACTTCCTCTCTCCAAAAGTGACATTTGGAGAATTTTGCCTTAATCTGGAGTGCTCGGAGAGTCCTCAAAACCTCCCCTAAATGTAGGGCATGCTCCTCCTTGCTCTTTGAGAAAATCATAATGTCATCCACAAAGACCACCACGAACTTATCCAGAAACTCCCGTAACACCCTACTCATCAGATCCACAAAATACACGGGCACATTCATCAACCAAAAGGCATGACTAGCCACTCAAAGAAACCGCCTGGAGTGCTGAAAGCAGTCTTGTCTATACTGTCCTCGATCACCCTCAATTGATGAACCCCATGGCCAAGTCTAACTGAGAGAAAACAAATGTGCCAACAAGCTGGTCAAACAGATCATCAATCCTCAGAAGTGGGTGCCTATTCTTCTTAGTGAGGTTTTTTAACTCACTGTAATCCACACATAAGCGAAGCGAGCTATCCGCCTTAGTTGCAAAGATGACTGGGGTACCCCATTCTGATATGCTTCGCCTAATAAACCCCTTCTCAAGTAGCTCCCTTACTTGCTTGCAGAGCTCACCCATTTTCCTAGGTGCCATGTGGCGCACAGACAATGCGACTGGCTTCGCATTATCCACCAAGTATATTCGGAAATCAATCTCGCACCTTGGAGGTAAGCCCTAACCTCCTCAAAAATATCTGGATACTCAAAGACTACTGGTACAGATCGCAAATCGTCGACAGAAGCATCAAGTGATTCTAGGAAACTAAGCATTACAGATCCCTTTGGGTCACCGGAACTCTCGAGAGTCCTCCCCCGGCAAGTCAGAAGTCTAATGACCCTCCTCTCATAGTCTAGAATGGCATCATACATGGCTAGCCAATCCATCCCTAGAATCAGACCATAGTTGATAAAACCGAGCATATATGCATCGCACTCAAACTCAATGCCCAACACAGATATCGTCAAACCCCGGCATATCATAGATAGATGAGTCATGCCTGCAATGGGGGTTGAGACAATACTGGGATCAAAAACAGTACTAGTACTAAGGTGTAGAGACTTAACCACAGAATCAGATATAAAAGAGTGAGACACACCCGAATCAAAAAGAGTCCTAACTGGATGATCAGAAAGAGAAATCAAACCTTCAACAAAAACTTTCCTACCTCTATCTGGTACACTAGCCTCGAGAGCATGCAACTGCCCTCTAGAAGATCCCGCCCTTTGGCCTTGTCCTTGCTTCTTCAGGCACTCCTAAGTACAATGTCCAACCTCACCATAGTTGAAGCAAGCATTCTTCCTTTTTCTGCAACCTTTGACCAAATGACCCAAGCCTCTACAACCATGACATTTTATTTTTCCCTTAATTTTGTCATTCTTTCCGCCCTTCTTTTTACTGTTCTTTCTTAGGCCACACTTTCTTGTTTTGTGTCTCATCAGTCTTAGTCTCCTTTTTCTCATCCTTACCATCTTCGTGCATCAATGCCAAATCAACCAGCCTCTTAAAACTAGCCCCCATCGGAATGTGAGATAATGCCAATGCTTGAAGAGGCTGATTTAATCCTCTTGCAAAGCTTAAAGCTTTCTTGTGTGGGTATTCACTAGCTCCAGACCTAACCTCGCCAACTGAATGAATTTATTAACATACTCTTTGACAGACATGCTTCCTTGCTTAAGTGCCAAAAACCTCTCCATTAGCATACTCTCTTCTGCTTGAGAAAAAAACTTCATCTCGAATCTCTATCAATAATCATCCCAAGTATCAACTGGATGCCCTGCTTGCGTCATTTCCATCCTGAACGAAGCCTCATCCTTAAGCTGCCATGCACCAAACTGTATCTTTCCGTGGTCATCAACCTCGAAAGGCCCAAACAAGTTCTCTATCTCTTTTAGCCAATTTTGTGCCTCCATAAAGTTCTCAGTTCCCCGGAATGGCTTTCCTCCCATATCATTGAAATCTTTGCAGATCTTAGAGAAAGAATCCACTCGTAGAGGAGGAAGAGGAACAATGGCTGCAACTGGGGGAGGGGAGTCTACGAAACACCCCACCTCCGTTAAGGTCACTCACAAAGGGAATGCCTTAATTTTGGTGGAGGTTTATAAGTAAAAGACATAGATAAAACACAAGACAGATATAAACACATATAAATAAGCAGCGGAAAAATCGACAGACATTTATTATCATAAATACGTGTTTATACAAAACATTTCCAACATTGTCTCAAAACAAACTTCCAATTATTACAACCATAATACTGTCTTGATTTTAAAAGTTAAAGAAGCATGAAACATAAATAAAGCTGCATAATCCCCAAAACTGATATCCAAAGCCATGGTCCAAATGAAAGAAATCCAAGCAATACATTCTCTCTCTTCAAGCTGGATGAAAAACTGACAAAGCTGCGGTGTTTCCTCCCTGTGGACCTGGAGGGGGGGGGAGGGGACGGAAGAAAAGAAGACGAAAGGAAAATGGGTCAGACATAAGTCTGGTAAGTCTAGCTATATTCCTAGAATGTTAATAATAAAAAGATCATGACTTGCATAAAGTGAGAAAAGGACGATATCAGGATAATAGACTATCCTAGAACTAGATAAGGTGTCCTGAAACGAACATCCCTTCGCACCCTATTTTAAATTTCTATCTCTGCACCTACTAATTCTTATACCAACAGGCTCCCCGTGATTGGGGTGAAGTGATCCCTTTATCTTTCTTTAAAAGATCGGCTCCTACTCGTATATTCACATGTGTCCTACGACCCTATATGGTAGATACCTATGTTGGTCCCACCATGGGGTGTATCAAGTCCCATGGTGGCGGCCCCGACACAATTCTAGCATGCATAGGGTATACTACTGATGCTCCAGTGCCCTGACTTGTCTACTCCAGAGTGTGTGCACGCCCGCACTCTGTTAGAACCCACACTGTGCACCAACCGCCGTCGCTTTTGACCGCTTAGAATCAGCCCAGTAATCGTGCCCCACCCTGCCTAGTTCAGGGTACCATGATACCTAATTGGGTTACTGCTGAAACGGGTCCCCGTTACTAGGTTTTCTAGTCAAACATGTTAAGTGGTTAAGTGTCTGAATGAACCTAACCCCCACCCATCCAAATTATTTAACATGTTGAATTTGGTTAAGTATTTATTAAATTGACTTAACCCTATCAGTCCTAACTCAGCTCTAATTGTCTTATTAGAGCAACAACCTCTCAGATTAGACAGATATTGTTGTGGCTGCCTGTATGCCGGTTGGGTCCGGGAAGTCTTACGCCACAATTCAGTTTAACCTCGGGTCTTTATTGGGCCCCGTGCCTTAACCTCTCACATTGGATAGCTATTGTTGTGACAACTGGACAGCCGGGCGGGTCCGGGCAGGTTTACGTCACAACTCAATCCAACCTCGGGTTAAGCGCGTTCGTATTTTCTAATTTACATTTTAATTATGTAAATAATTCAAATTCAAATTACTGTCACATTTATTTCCAATTAATCTCATTAATTAAGGTAATTAATGCCTTTTTATGCCATAAATCACTTATGTGATTAATGAGCAATATGTAAATTAGAAAATATTCAAATTACTGTCACATTCATTTCCAATTAATCTCATTAATTAAGGTAATTAATGCCTTTTTATGCCATAAATCACTTATGTGATTAATGACCAATTTATGGCAATTTTTCCTAAAATTATCATTTTAACCCAACGTTACCCCATCAAATATTAGGCTAACCATCTCAGCCTAATTTACGTTCGCATGATTTTTGGTGTAAAGTATTAGGCTAAAAACTTAGCCTAATTTAATATACGCAAATTGGCATAAATTAGCATAAACATGACAAGGTATAACTTTGATATTGATGGCATAATCAATATGAACATAATAGGGTGTACTTGCAAAATAACTAACATGAACATTTTAGGGGTGAACTTGCAAAATAACTAACATGAACATTATAATGTCATAGGTACAAACTTGCAAAAAGACTAACATAAACATTATAATGTCGTAGGTATGAACTTGCACTTATAGGCTAACTCAACATATATGTGTTTTTAACATAGGTCATATTAACAACATACATGAGAATTAACAATATGAACTAATCCATATACATATGTTAATTTGCAACACAGGCAAATCAACATAACGTATATGTGAGCTAGCAACATAGGCTAATCAACATACACATGTGTTAATTAGTAACATAAATTAAAACATACTTGCAAATTAATCCCAACATATGATAAGTGTGAACATGGCATAAGTTTTGCATAAACATGAACATATAGATTTGACAATTGGTCGCATAACTTCACTACATAAACTTGCATAATAAACTACACAATTCTCATAAGATGTTACAATCCAAGTCCATGCTTATACAAATAATCTAATCCAATAATCCCAAATTTAACATGATAATAAAATCAAGTCACTGGCATAGATTAATATTATAAAACATAATAAACATCATACTTAATAATTCTCAATTCAACATGATAATAGAATCAAATCACAAACGTATATTAATAACATAACGAGTATCGTACTATTATCATTTCATCTCAACACATGATATTCATATTAATTCGCATTCTAAAAATGTAGCTAAACTTACAATCGTAGACGATCTTGCTTTCTGAGTTCTGAAATTCTGAATTTGCAAAGCTTTCCTTTGGGAAGACGTTGCTTTGATTCTAATTTGTTGTTGCTTTTTAATCTTTTAGTTTGTATTCACTATGTTGTTCGTCTCTTTCAAGTGGAGGCTCCCTCTAGTTCTCAGCAGACAGCATGGTGGCTCCAATTCTTATTCTTTTTTTTGTGAATTTTTAGTTTGAGACTTAGGGTCTTTTTATAGAGTTGCAAGTTAATTTGAGTCGTCGATGAAGCTAGGGTTAACCAGAGCCGTCCGCTGTAAAGAGAAGCCAATTATGTTCACCATTTCTTTCCTAATGTACATTTACTATTATTTGTCAATTCATATAAATACGTACGCATTAGATACGTCTCCCCTTTACACATTTATTATTATTTTTGTATGCACATTAGATACATCTCCCCTTTACACATTTATTATTATTCTTGTATGCACATTAGATACATATCCCCTTTACACATTTATTATTATTCTTGTATGCACATTAGATACATCTCCCCTTTACGCATTTATTTTTGTATTATCAACTTTAGTGTTAATAGAAATACGGGGTGTTACATTCTCCCCTCCTTAAAGGATTTCGTCCCCGAAATCTCCAAGTCTAGGAGAACATATATCCTACCATCCAAATGTCCATCTACTCAATCATCAAACACGAGCATCCATTGTCCTTAAAAGACTTCCAATGCTTCATGATCATATGCATCGTGTGTGTACATGTCCTTATCTAATGCAAAAATCAGGCGGTCTACTGATTCAGTTGACCTCCTTAATGCAAATTATGTAAGTGTCATGAATCCATTATGTATGCAAACTTTTTCCTATTCATAATTCTACATGAGTACGCAATCATTCAAACAAATGCGACATCCATATGACAACATATTAAGCTTCAACCATATACAAACATAAACACATATATGCATATGCAATATGAAGTGACTGAGCCGATCTAAAACCCTAGATTGTGTGTGTATATGCATCCACGAGCAACCACTAGCAAACATTTGCAACCACTTGCAACCATCATCCATAACATGTTTCAATTACATGTTTACATCCAAAGGGGTTTCCACCTAAGGATAAAAGGGTAAGGTCGGGGAGATATACCTAAAAAGATAGATACTAACATGACTTTAAGGAAAAAGAGAGATCAAAAATGTACCCTAAAAAAGAAAAGGGTAGGCTGCGCGTATTCTATCCTCAGTTTCCCAAGTTGCGTCTTCCTCGGCATCGCTCCACTGAACTTTGACGAGTTTGACCTCGCAGTTGCGTAGCTTTTTCTCTTCTGTTCCTAAGATGCGAGTTGGAACTTTACTCACAGTTGCTTCGCGTTCTACTTCAGCTTCTTCTAGAATGTTTGGCTCTACCACTTCCGCTGACTCATGTAGATACTTCTGGAGGTGAGAAACATGAAAGACGTTGTGAACTCCGGCCAGTATCTTGGGTAACTCTAACCTGTAGGACATCTTCCCAATCTTCTCGATGATAGGAAACGGTCCTACAAATCTTGGTGCTAGCTTCCCTATGGATCCAAAGCGAACGACGTTCCTTAAAGGAGATACCTTAAGGAAAACCCTGTCCCCAACCTCAAATTCAAGGTCGGTCCTTCTCTTGTCTGCGTAGGATTTTTGTCTGTCTTGGGCTGTCTTCATTCTTCTCCGTATTAAGTCTACTTTCTCTGAAGTCTCTCAGATCATATCTGGTCCAAGTATGAGCTTGTCAGTAGACTCCCACCAACAAGTGGGCGATCGGCACGGTCTTCCATATAAAGCTTCGAAGGGCGCCATTCCGATGGTGGCTTGGTAGCTGTTGTTGTAGGCAAATTCCACCAAAGGAAGATGGTCCTCCCAAGTCCCTCCAAAGTCAAGGACGCAAAGTCTCAAAAGATCTTCTAAAATCCTGTTCACCCTTTCCGTCAGACCATCGGTTTGGGGGTGATAGGCCGTGCTCAAACATAACTGTGTGCCTACAGCTTCTTGCAGACTCCGCCAAAACTCGCTTGTGAAGATAGGATCTCTGTCGCTAATAATGCTGGAAGGTATTCTAAGGAGTCTAACTATCTTCTTAAGATAAAGAGATGCTAGAGACGAGGCAGTCCTTCTACTCTTAACAGGTAAAAAGTGGGCGCTTTTAGTAAGTCTATCCACTATTACCCAAATGCTAGTCTTGCCTCTTCTAGACCTTGGCAGCCCATCAATGAAGTCCATTGAAATGCTATCCCACTTCCACTATAGGACCTCTAGAGGATGGAGCAGACCGCCAGGCTTCTTCTGCTCCGCCTTGACTTGTTGGCAAATCATGCACTTAGAAACAAAATCTGCCACGTCCTTCTTCATGCCACTCCAAAAGAAAACTCTCTTTAAGTCCTTGTACATTTTGTCCCCGCCTGGATGTATTGTCATCTTGGAATGATGTGCCTCCTCAAGAACTTTCTTCACCAACTCCTTTGATGTGGGACACATAGTCTTCCATCCCGTCTTAACCACCCTTTGTCGTCGATGGTGTATCTATCGAGGTGACTAGAAGTCTCACCCCTAACGAGCTTATCAACCACTTCTACAAGCCGAGGGCCTTCTTGTTGTGCGGTCCCTATTGAGTCTAAGAGAGTGGGTCGCACTTCTAGCGATGCTAACAGACCGGGTACAAAATCAGAGGAGGGCATAAAGTCAAAACTGGCTATAAACTCTAGGCTTCGCCTTTCAACAAATAGCGGGCTCAACGTTAGCTTCTTTCTACTCAAGGCATCTGCGACTACATTGCGCTTGCCAGGAGTGTAGGAAATCTCGAAATCATACGAGGTAAGAAACTCCATCCACCTTTGTTGTCTTAAGTTAAGGTCCTTCTGCGAGAAGAGATACTTCAAAGATTTATGGTCAGTATACAGTTCAAATTTCTCACCTAGGAGATAGTGGCGCCAAGACTTAAGCGCAAAGACGATGGCGGCCAAGTCAAGGTCGTGGGTTGGGTAGTTCCTTTCATGAACTTTCAACTGTCTTCCGCCATAAGCTACTACCCTTCCTTCTTGCATTAGGACAGCGCCTAGTCCTGTCCCGCATGCATCCGTGTATACTGTAAACATTTTGCTTCCATCCGACAAGGTCAGAACTGGGGCTGTTGTAAGAGCCCTTTTAAGCGTTTGAAAGCAAACTCGCAATCCAAATCCCAAGAGAAAACTAGATTCTTCTTTGTTAGACTTGTAAGAGGAGCTGAGATTTTTGCAAAATCTTTGATGAACTTCCGATAAAAGCCTGCAAGCCCGAGGAAACTTTGGTCCTCAGTTGCATTCCTTGGTGCCTTCCAATCTTGCACCGCTACTACTTTTGCGGGGTTTACGGCTAACCCCTCTTTGGACAATATATGCCCAAGAAATCTCACTTCTTCTCTCCAAAAGTGGCACTTGGAGAATTTAGCTTTTAACTGATGTGTTCTAAGAGTCTCCATGATTCCCTTTAGGTGCTGAGCATGCTCTTCCTCATTTTTTTGAGAAGATCAAAATATCGTCTATGAAGACCACCACGAATTTATTGAGGAAATCTCTGAACACCCTACTCATTAGGTCCACGAAGTAAGTGGGTGCGTTTGTCAAGCCAAAAGGCATGACAAGCCACTCAAAGAATCCGTCTGGGGTTCTGAAAGCTGTCTTATCGATGCTATCATCAGCTACCCTTAGCTGATGAAATCCGGTCGCCAAATCAAGTTGGGAGAAAACCGACGCTCCTACAAGCTGGTCAAACAAATTGTCAATTCTGTGGAGAGGGTGCCTATTCTTTTTAGTCAGCTTGTTTAGCTCCCTATAGTCAACACATAGACGGAGTGAACCATCCTCCTTTGTAGCGAACACCACTGGAGCGCCCCATTCTGAAATGCTCCGCCTAATGAACCCCTCTTCTAAAAGCTCTTTAATTTGCTTACTGAGCTCTTTCCTTTCCCTAGGAGCCATGTGCCTAACAGGCAAAGCAACGAGCTTCACATTGTCAACAAGATAGATGCGGAAGTCTATTTCCCATTTCGGAGGTAAGCCCTTTACCTCATCAAAGACATCCGAATATTCTCGGACCACCTTAACTGACTGCAAATTCTCAACAGAAGCGTCAAGCGATTCAAGATAACTAAGCATAACCATTCGAGGGATTACAAGTAATTTCCAGAGTGTTACCGAGTTGGGTTAAGAGCCTAACCACTCTTTTCTCACAATCAAGGATGGCACCATTACTGGATAGCCAGTCCATGCCCAAAATCAATCCATACCCCGAGAAGCCCAAAACAAAGGTACTATATCTAAATTCTACACTTAGAATAGAGATTTTCAAATTCATACAGATAATTTACAAATAAGCTGAGCTTCCAATTGGATTGGAGACAACCAAGGGATCCTCTACCATACTAGTTTCTAAGTGCAGAGATTCTACCAAAGCAGATGAAATAAAGGAGTGTGATGCACCAGAATCAAATAAAGTGCGAACTGGGTGATCATAAAGATGAACTACACTTTCTACAGAAGTATTTCTACCTCGCTGTTGCAGAGGAGGTGCCTCCAGTGCATGAACTTGTCCACCCGAAGTGGATGCAGCTTTCTGCGCCTGCCCTCGCCTCTTAGGGCAGTCCTTAGCTATGTGTCCTGTTTCTCCACAATGAAAGCAACCACCATTCATCTTTGCCTTCGTCTTCCTGCAGTCTTTCACCACATGTCCAACCACACCACAAAAATTACACTTTCTTGGTTCGCGAGCTTTGTTGTTTTTCCCGCCTTTCTTAAAGTCTGTTTTCTTAGGCTGTAAAGCTTCTTTCTTTCCCTGAGACCCTTCCGCCTTTGTCTCCTTCTTTCCTTTATCCTCCTCATGTAGTAACGCCATCTGTACCAGTCTTTCATATGTAGCTCCCATAGGTATATGGGTCATGGCCAGGCTATGAAGCGGCTCATTCAATCCCTTGACAAAGCAGAGAGCCTTCTTGTGTTGGGTGTTGACTAGGTCCAGTCCGAACCTAGCCAGCTAATCAAACTGGTTGACGTACTCTTTGATGGTCATACTTCCTTGCTTAAGGGATAGGAACCTCTCCATTTGAAGACTTCTCTTAGCTTCTAAAAGGAACTTCAGCTCAAATCTAAATCTGGAATCTTCCTATGTTTCTACTGGTCTTTCTGCATTGGTGACTTCCCACCAGTAGGAAGCCTCTCCTTTGAGCAACCACACTGCCAGTCTTACCTTCTGCCTGTCTTCTACCTCGAAGATAACGAAAAGATCTTCGGTCTCTTTCAGCCAGTTCCTGGCTGCTACGAAGGACTCAGTTCCATGAAAGTCTTTCCCACCCATAGCTTTAAAATCTCTACAAGTCTTGGCAAAAGCATTTCCTCTCGGAGGAGGAGGAGGAGGGGGAATTTCAGCAACTGGGGGAGGAGGAGGAATTGCTGCAGCTGGGGAAGGAAGATTCGCTGGGCCCGCCTCATTGGCCCTAGCTTCCAAGTACCTTCTAAACCAACCAGGTACAGTCACACCTTCTGGAAGGTTAAATTCTCCCGACATGCTGAAACGAAAAAGGAAAGATTCAAAACTTAGGATAGATAATTCACATGGCTTTGGGGGATTATGACTTTCTAAAACTATAAAACATTTCTTTTTCTTGAAAAATGCTTCTTTAAATCTTAATTTTAATGTAGTTTCAAAAACTTTTTATCTGGTCTGGTAAACCTATGCTCTGATACCAAGTGAGACACCCCACCTCCGTTAAGGTCACTCACAAAGGGAATGCCTTAATTTTGGTGGAGGTTTATAAGTAAAACACACAGATAAAACATAAGACAGATATAAACACATATAAATAAGCAGCGGAAAAACCAACAGATTTTTATTATCATAAATACGTATTCATACAGAACATTTCCAACATTGTCTCAAAACAAACTTCCAATTATTACAACCATAATACTGTCTTGATTTTAAAAGTTAAAGAAGCATGAAACATAAATAAAGCTGCATAATCCTCATAAATGATATCCAAAGCCATGGTCCAAATGAAAGAAATACAAGTAATACATTCTCTCTCTTCAAGCTGGATGAAAAACTGACTTAGCTGCGGTGTTTCCTCCCTATGGACCTGGGGGGGGGGGAACGGAAGAAAAGAAGACGAAAGGAAAATGGGTCAGACATAAGTCTGGTAAGTCTAGCTATATTTCTAGAATGTTAATAATAAAAAGATCATGACTTGCATAAAGTGAGAACAGGACGATATCAGGATAATAGACTATCCTAGAACTAGATAAGGTGTCCTGAAACGAACATCCCTTCGCACCCTATTTGAAATATCAATCTCTGCACCAACTAATTCTTATACCAACAGGCACCCCATGATTGGGGTGAAGTGATCCCTTTCTCTTTCTTTAAAAGATCGGCTCCTACTCGTATATTCACATGTGTCCTACGTCCCTATATGGTAGATACCTATGCTGGTCCCACCATGGGGTGTATCAAGTCCCATGGTGGCGGCCCCGACACAATTCTAGCATGCATAGGGTATACTACTGATGCTCCAGTGCCCTGACTTGTCTGCTCCAGAGTGTGTGCACGCCCGCACTCTGTTAGAACCCACACTGTGCACCAACCACCTTCGCTTTTGACCGCTTACAATCAGCCCAGTAATCGTGCCCCACCCTGCCTAGTTCAAGGTACCATGATACCTAATTGGGTTACTGCTGAAATGGGTCCCCATTACTAGGTTTTCTAGTCAAACATGTTTAGTGGTTAAGTGTCTGAATGAACCTAACCCCCACCCATCCAAATTATTTAACATATTGAATTCGGTTAAGTATTTATTAAATTGACTTAACCCTATCAGTCCTAACTCAGCTCTAATTGTCTTATTAGAGCACCAACCTCTCAGATTAGACAGATATTGTTGTGGCTGCCTGTATGCTGGTTGGGTCCGGGCAGTCTTACGCCACAACTCAGTTTAACCTCGGGTCTTTATTGGGCCTCATGCCTTAACCTCTCACATTAGATAGCTATTATTGTGACAACTGGACAGCCGGGCGGGTCCGGGCAGGTTTACGTCACAACTCAATCCAACCTCGGGTTAAGCGCGTTTGTATTTTCTAATTTACATTTTAATTATGTAAATTATTCAAATTCAAATTACTATCACATTCATTTCCAATTAATCTCATAATTTAAGGTAATTAATGCCTTTTTATGCCATAAATCACTTATGTGATTAATGACCAATATGTAAATTTGAAAATATTCAAATTACTGTCACATTCATTTCCAATTTATCTCATTAATTAAGGTAATTAATGCCTTTTTATGCCATAAATCACTTATGTGATTAATGACCAATTTATGGCAAGTTTTCCTAAAATTATCATTTTAACCCAACGTTACACTGTCCAATATTACGCTAACCATCTTAGCTTAATTTACATTCGCATGATTTTTGGTGTAAAGTATTAGGCTAAAAACTTAGCCTAATTTAATATACGCAAATTGGCATAAATTAGCATAAACATGACAAGGGTATAACTTTGGTATTGATGGCATAATCAATATGAACACAATAGGGTGTACTTGCAAAATAACTAACATGAACATTTTAGGGGTGAACTTGCAAAATAACTAACATGAACATTATAATGTCATAGGTACAAACTTGCAAAAAGACTAACATAAACATTATAACGTCATAGGTATGAACTTGCACTTATAGGCTAACTCAACATATATGTGTTTTTAACATAGGTCATATTAACAACATACATGAGAATTAGCAATATGAACTAATCCATATACATATGTTAATTTGCAACATAGGCAAATCAACATACGTATATGTGAGCTAGCAACATAGGCTAATCAACATACACATGTGTTAATTAGTAACATAGATTAAAACATACTTGCAAATTAATCCCAACATATGATAAGTGTGAACATGGCATAAGTTTTGCATAAACATGAACATATAGATTTGACAATTGGTCGCATAACTTCACTACATAAATTTGCATAATAAACTACACAATTCTCATAAGATGTTACAATCCAAGTCCATGCTTATACAAATAATCTAATCCAATAATCCCAAATTTAACATGATAATGGAATCAAGTCACTGGCATAGATTAATATTATAAAACATAATAAACACCATACTTAATAATTCTCAATTCAACATGATAATAGAATCAAATCACAAACGTATATTAACAACATAACGAGTATCGTACTATTATCATTTCATCGCAACACATGATATTCATATTAATTCGCATTCTAAAAATGTAGCTAAACTTACAATCGTAGACGGTCTTGCTTTCTGTGTTCTGAAATTCTGAATTTGCAAAGCTTTCCTTTGGGAAGACGTTGCTTTGATTCTAATTTGTTGTTGCTTTTTAATCTTTTAGTTTGTATTCGCTATGTTGTTCGTCTCTTTCAAGTGGAGGCTCCCTCCAGTTCTCAGCAGACAGCATGGTGGCTCC
This sequence comes from Allium sativum, assembly GCA_030737875.1. Classification (NCBI taxonomy): domain Eukaryota; kingdom Viridiplantae; phylum Streptophyta; class Magnoliopsida; order Asparagales; family Amaryllidaceae; genus Allium; species Allium sativum. Next base: position 466,598,404 of record CM060913.1, on the reverse strand, counting down.
AATTCTTATTCTTTTTTTTTTGTGAATTTTTAGTTTGAGACCTAGGGTCTTTTTATAGAGTTGCAAGTTAATTTGAGCCGTCGATGAAGCTAGGGTTAACCAGAGCCGTCCGTTGTAAAGAGAAGCCAATTATGTTCACCATTTCTTTCTTAATGTACATTTACTATTATTTGTCAATCCATATAAATACGTACGCATTAGATACATCTCCCCTTTACACATTTATTATTATTTTTGTATGCACATTAGATACATCTCCCCTTTACACATTTATTATTATTCTTGTATGCACATTAGATACATCTCCCCTTTACACATTTATTATTATTCTTGTATGCACATTAGATACATCTCCCCTTTACACATTTATTTTTGTATTAGCAACTTTAGTGTTAACAGAAATATGGGGTGTTACAATCTACTTGGCCTCTGGTAGGCGCCGTAGCCTAAAGATACATATGGAACCAAGCCGCTACGTCCTTTGGAAGATTCGATTCCCCAGACATGATGAAAAGAAAAGGAAAAATGGATTCAAATAGAGAATTGAAAGATATTTTATATGGCTTTGGGGAATATGATTTTTAAAAATAGACTTTTCTTTGAAAATATTTTATTTTTAAACCTTTTGAAAACAATTTTCAAAACCTTTTTGTCTGATCTTGTAACCTTCATCTCTGATACCAAATGTGACACCCCACGTCCGTTTATGTCACTCTTTATCACAATGCATTAAGTTCCGTGAAGCGTATAGGTAAGCTGAAACAGAATATCACAAGATTGATATGAAATAGCAGTGGAAATTTAAAACTCCATTATTTTACAGAAAAACATAGTAGTCTCAAAACCAGTTACAACTTCAGTCATAAAATATTGAAACTGGGTACATTAAAACAAAACATCTGTCTTGCGCTAAAAAGCATCAGAGTACAGAAATGTAAAATCATAATCCCTAGTAATAGCCATAATAAAGTAGACAAGTAGTCAAAGCAATACATCGAAGCAAATACAAATCCAAGCAGAAACAGAAGAGAGAGTCCTAATCAAGCCTGAGCGTTCCCACCTTAAGAAAGCTACCGGGAAAGGAAGAGAAAGAAAAGGAAACAAAAAGTCTGACGAGTCCAGTGACTTTTAGCATATAAAGGAAGTAAAAGTATAATTACAGTCATATAAACTGGATGGGAGACAATAGTAGGATATAACAGGTATAAACAGACTTAACAGAAATAACAGAATAAACATAGTGGATTATGCTTCTCAAGTACTTTTCTCTGCGTCAATACTAGTATATCAGATTATGACAGTATTAGATTTCCCCTAATTGTTAACAGAAATAGAATGATCCCAACAGAAACATAATGGTAGCTCTAGGTGTACTCTAGTAACGGGTTTTACCCCAAACAGAAATAACCGGTACCTAAACAGAAATAACGGGTGTTACCCCAAATAGAAATATAGGAATCCCACAGAAACAGACAGGTCTGGATGTACCCTAATTACTACCCAATCGATCGGCTCCCTAACTCGTAAATTGTAACATCCTGAATTTTAAGCGTATTTTTATTTTTTATTTTTTTATTATAAGTTAATTTAAATTTTGATTTCTATTTTATTTTATTCGTTTAAAACTCAATTTATTGAATTCTATTTTGATTTATGATGTAAAACTAAATTTATTTTGCTAATGTAAATCAATATTGCTATTTCAAATCCAGTTTATTTTATTGAGTTTATCGAAATCCATTTCTTAGGATTTTATTTTAATAGTAAACTCTTATGATTATATAATTTGTTATTGGTATTGGTATAATTTTATCTTTGATATATTTTAATATATATTTCATTTGACATTGTTCGCATTTTGATTGGTAAACCGTTCATTTGCAAACACCATTGATCTTTTTAAGGTTGAACGTCCGTTCACTTTCTAATTTTTCTCGTTCGTTATATATTTAAAAACCTTTGTTTCCCTTTTTAGTTTTAAAACCGTTCAAAACTTTGTTACCATTCTATTAATAAACAAACATTTATTTTTAATTTGAAACCACACGTTCAGTTTAAAACTCCTGATTTCTAGCAACATTCTCTAATTCAAAGAAGAGTTCAAATCCTTGCTGATACAACAAACAAAGGAATCGTGCAAAATTTGAAGAACCGTTCAAACGTTTTTGCAACTGAATAAGTCATCCCATCTTTCTATGCTATTTATTTTCTTCCATTGATTGTTTCTTTCCCATCTCCTACCCACTTTCCCAATTCACAAAAAGAAAGAAAAAGAAAAGGATGGAATCAACAGCAGCTCAGGCCTCCCTACGTCCTCTGTGCTATCTTTTCCCTTCACTCATCCTGTTCATTCTTTTCATCCTTCCCCTCCTTTAGTCTGACCTCTTCACTTCCTCCCTTCGCCGATCTCATCTGACGCCCAAGCACCAAAGAGGACCCCTTTGTGCCGACTTCCCACCTGAAACCGCCCTCTTCCCAGCTCGCCACGCCCTGCTTCTAATCCCGAGACCCGAGCTCCTCCTATAACCTGATCTCCGCCCTTGAAGCCCCTTGACCCCTTTGCCCGCGCCACCTGCTGTAGCCGTCCCTCCCCGGTCCGTTACCCCACCTGAAAACTGTCAGAGCTCTACCCCTTCCAGTTGCCATCACAAAACCCAACCGCCAAACTCCCGCAGTCCGAACCCGCATGCGTGTGTGACTGGGTATGTGGCGTGAACTATGCATGAGTGTTGATGGTGTTGTGTGTGTAGGTGCTGTTATTGTGTGAGTTTATAATATATGTTTGTGTGAGTGTATTACTGTATGAGGGCGTGTGTTTAAATCTGTGAGTTTGAGATTTGGAGCAGTGTGTGTCATATATTTATACTATAGTTTATGTGATGAATTGTGATATGTTTTGAATTTTGTTTTGAAAATTCATTTGTTTTGAAATATATATATATATATATATTCATTTAATTGCTTATACATGAATATATATAATATGGTTTAGTGTGATATATAAATTATAATATATATATGGTTTTGATGTATTATGGTTTTGTGTGTTTATATATGTATAATCTATATTATATATATTCTAATATTCGGTGTATATACGTATATAATATAAAATATTTTGAGTAAAATTTTTATGGTGTTTTATTTTTGATTGAAAAAGTTGGGGGTTAGTTTTTGTTATATTGTTTTGTTTTGTTTCCGTGTACAGTTGACATATGGGAGAGTTGATTCGGTAAGACTTTGTTTTTGTGTGAGTTATATTATTGTGCGTTATGGGTTGAGTAATATGTTTATGGTGTGTGGTGTGTACTTCACATAATCGTTTGTAGGGGTATAATTATATATATATATATGTATTGTTTATGTATGTGTTGTTTTAGTTGTGTATTTATAATATATACTTTGGTGAGCGTCAAATCTGAAAATATTTTTGGGTGAACATTTAATTTTAAATATATGTACAATATTTTTGAAGAAAGAAAACAATTGTGTTTATTTTTGGAGTTGAGTGCGGTGTTAAGAACGAAACCATTCCCGGAACCCAATATCTAAACCGACCCATTGAAATTCTCTGACCTCCTTCTATAGAAATAAATAAAAATTTAGTGATTGTCGAGTAGAAATCATTCTTATCATGCCTAGAAGTTGTCGTCTCATCCAATGTCAAATCCGTCCATCGTCATCTTCATTTCTGTGCCTCGAAAGCTGAGTTTATCTCACACCAGACTTACATATTTCATGGATGTTAGATCAATAATGAACTGTTATATGAAATGTATAGGATTGCTCATAGAATTTGTTTGATTTGATATATATGCACATTTCATATGTGACACGATATATTCATATGACACGTAGTTACATTGATGTTATATACACTGTGATTGATGCTATGTGATTGTTGTTGATACCCTAGTTTTAGAAAAAAATCACTAGGGGTTGAAATGATACATACCCTAACGAACATTAGAATTGGAAAAATTGTTATGCGTTGAAATTATAGACCTGGACGATTTTTAATGAATTTGGGATCGCAGGCTGAAATGATAGAGCCGTAGAAATTTTATAAATCGTCGATTGAAATGATAAAAATCCGTATTACTTGACCGTAGTGTAGAAAACTATATACGAACACCGTTGATCATGTTTTCGAAGTTAACTAATTTGAGAAATTTAATTTTATATTAATTTAAGATTTTATATTTTTGTATTTTATATTTTAAAGATTTTAAACTTAAATTTTATAAATTTTAAATTATATGTTTAAAATGATTTTATGAGTAAATATGGATTTAAATGTTTGTTTAAGATTTTACTTATAATTTCATCTATTTTAAACCATATAATTTATTCATATAAGTATTTTAATTTTGTTTTATTTATAATAAATATTTCTTTAAATCTATTTTTATATTATTTCAAACTTATATATGTTTATAAACTATTTCTAATTAATTTTAGAATTTTATAAACTTATTATATACATATCTATTTTCAAAGTAAATTTTCTTATATATATATTTTATAACTTTAATAATAAACTCAAGATGGATAAGTTAGATTTATCGATTTTTGAAGTTTAAAGATGTAAATTTATATGACGATAACTGAATAACGAATGAATTCTTATTAAGTTGTTAATTCGAATTTATACGAAATTCTAGCAGATATGAATTTGAATTGCGTAAATTGATGTTTAAATTGAAATTTATAATTGATATGAAATTGAATTTGAATTATTTTAAGTTATGAACTTTGATAAGAAATGAATGTGAATTGGGTAAATTGATTTATTTTAACTTATAATCGATATGAATTGAATTCAAATCTAATTGATTAAACATGAACTGGAATATATATATATATATATATATATATAATATGCAGAATTGATTTTATATTATTTGGTTTGAAGTAAGAATTTTGTTAGATTGATGCGTAAGAATGGTTTCAAATAGTAATTTGTTTGAATGGAAATAAAAGATTTTGATTCAAAATGTAGAAGTAACAATTTTGAACTATATGACTTGAATTACAAAGTACGATATAATTTGTTTAAATTGAAATGTAATTTTTGACTTGAATCATATATTCGAATTCGAACCAAAATGTCGGATTTAAATGAATCGACTTGAAACGATTCCTTATGATGGAAAATTTTGAATTGTTTGAATAGTTTTGAACTTGAATTTTTGCGAATATATACCAAACCAAAAAAAAATTCGAAGTTAAAATGTTATAGTATTAGTTATACTATATTTGAAATCTTTACGATATGGTTCTGAATCAATTTGATTTAAGCGATGTGAGTTGTTTCCAAAATTTAATACAATCAAAGTTAGATATTTAATTTTGAACTAAAAATTTCGAATATCAGATTTTGTACATACTACTTTATAAAATGATTTATAAAATAATTGCTATGGTGTGAAAAATGTAAACAATTGGTTGTTAAAGAGGCCGGGAGCTGTTATTGTCATACTCTCTGCCAATACCGAAAACAACTTTAACAACTGTGTACGCGGTGGAGTTCCAGAATGAAGGGGATAATTTGGCGAACGACTCCATTTTATTTTATTTCATATTAATTATGAGACCCTGACTGTAACGTCCCGCATTTTTGGTAGGCAGATATTAAATATATTTTATTATATTAAATATTGATTTGGAATTTTAATGGATTAATAACATATAAATCATTTATATAACGATGTGTGAACACATACTTTATATATGATTATAATTCGAACTCGTAAACATCGCGATATTTCACAATTTATGATTCGAAATTGATGTATATCGGTATGAATATAAAACACTCAACGACAATTGACGATGAAATAAAATAATCATACGAAATAGAACGTTCAAATCAATGCGTTGCTTACCTTATGATGAGGCCCGTGCTTCGCACATAGGAAATTGTTGGATATATTATATATGTCTCAAAAATAGTTTTCTTTTCAAACAACCTCCGTTTTCGATAAACAAATTTTATTGGAATGCGTATAATTAATTATGGCTAGATTTCCTGTTCGGAGCCAATCAGAGTTATTTTATCGGTACGTGCAACGTCGTTGTGCAGACGTAGTACGTTTTCAACGGAATTAAATTTATTTGGGACCAAAATGTTGAGATGTAACAATGCACTGATTCTCATTGTGTTTGGAGGTTGTGTGTGACAATGCGAATCCAACGGTTACGAGTAAACATCGGTTAGTGGTAAAATTTAACATCCTAACATAATAAAATAAAACCATTATAACTTTACGCTTAAGGAATTGGATGGTACACATACCTAATTACAACCATACCAGCTACCCTATATATCTGTGAAGAGAAAAAAACACCTGCTTGTTATTCAAATCAATATGCATACACGCTGAAACGTTTCTTATTCCATCATTACCAAGTAAAAATGGAAATGCACATGACACCCAGCTATACTTTCCTACACACTAGCTAGTGTCATTGCCAAAAAATCCTTCCCCATCAAATCTTTCATGCATGCAGCTGTCCTCAGAGCTACGTATCATCCTTTCCACTCCCTGTCGTGTACAATGACAATCCCAAATTCATACATGCTACCATTAGCATCGCACAACTACTTTTTTAAAAAATCCTACAGTGAACAATTGCCGAACCTATGCCTTTCCCATTCCAATGTAAATGCAAACAAGATGATTGAAATGAAAACACAACCAAAACTTCATCTACCGTGCGAGCCTATGCCATCTCTTCTACATCCTACCCTATATTGGGTCAAACAAAGAGTATCCTCATCTTCTTCACATGGAAATGTCTGCTAAGCCTCCCTATGACTTCTTTTCGTATTTAAAACTACTGCATGCCTATCAACACACATGCTTTCGGCTCCTTGCCAACCTGTACCTTCTTTCAATCTACCCTCTGAAAAGGATGAGGCTACCTACCTTCTGAAGACTGCCTTGTATACTCAATTCAAATTTTAAAATCTTATCATCGCACAGCTATTCTACCTCACACTAACACAGCTACCTATATGATCATCCTCACACACAGTTATCGTTCCATCTTGCAAATGAATAATGATAGGAAAACTCACCGCAGCCTAGCAAAATGAAATTACATGCATGCCTATTTTCTAGCTATATCGAACTGAAAGATTTAATGTGGTTCTTATCTACAGTTGGTCTTCTATATAAGCTGGTGCCTCGTCCATTTTTCTTCCACACAACACAACTGAAACCTTCACTTCTTCTGTTCTATACATCCACACTCTTTCGAACGCAAAGAAAAAATAAAAATAAAAAATTAAATAAATAAAGAGGAAATGAAAGTCTGGAAGCACGACATTGCAGCAGTTCACTTGGGGTTTTAGTTTTACATGAGGACTGGTGCAGTTGGTGCTAGGGTAGCCCATGATGAGGTAGAGCAGGGGGAGGGGCATGCTGGAGTCACGCCTTAGGTGGAGAGAAACCATGGAGGACTTGTGTTGTTTTGAGGATGCAAGTGGGATCGTACAACAGTATGGTTGTAGAGGGGTGACTGTAGTTAAACGGAAGTGGAGGGGTGGCTTACACATGCGGTAGTGGGATGATTAGTGTATGTCAGGAGTTAGCATTTCGAAACAAGCAGCAATAAAAAGAGTGAAGAAGAAATAATAGCACGGTTTAGCAGATGGGAGGAGAGGGGATCAATTGCGATCACAAACAGGAGAAGGGGACGATGAACAGTATTTTTTTTGGGTGACATGGTATGTTTTTATCTTACCTAAGTATATTTGTTAACTTCTAAAATAATGTTTTAAGTTGCCTAATCCAATAATGAATTTAACGTGAAAGGTGAACAGTATTAATTTATGCCTAATATTAAATGACGAGAACATTTCCTGGCACTTGCTTTTTCTTAACGGTGTTTAGTGCCTACCTATGTTGGTTCATGTGCCTAACCATTGTTATAACGCAAGTAAGATAACCCAAGTTTTATTTTATAGTATAGTGTGCCAAGTATAACGTGCTCTTTTATGGTAAAATAAATAAAAAGAAGCCGTATAACTTAAAATTTACCAATACAACCTTGTTATAATTAAGTTGCTCCTTAATTACAATTTAATGCAATGGGATTGAGCACCTGTAACATACCAATTACAACTCAAAGTGATAAGTACAAAAAATCAGTGTTGTTTGGTAGGATGCATTGCCTAGTTATAATAAAGGTGACCGAGTAAAGTGTAGTATGCCTGATCAAGGTCAATATCATAACATGTCTAGGTAGTTCATATTTTTGTCTAGTTTTGCCTTATCAAATAGTAATGTGTCGGGTAAATGTTTAAAACGCCTAATTCGTTTTAAGTAATGTAAATAAAAATTTAAGTAAAATATATATTATTTAGTTATTAATAATATTAATTTAAATAGTAAATACCGCATTAGGGTTATAACTCTACCGTACTGAAACAGAATAGGATGAAAACAGGGACGTTGAAACTGAACTGACAAGCATGACATTTCGGAGATGGTTTGGACAGAATTAGGCACAGCTGCGAGTTATTAAAACGAATTATTTCAGCAACGAATGGAAACCAAGGTGAGTTTAACTCACTCAGTTTATCCCACTTATATTTTATATAAGTTGGGTTGTATATTTATGTGCTATGATTGTTAATTAGTTGATGAATGCTGAATATATATCTCTTTGTGTTATTTGGACTGATTAAATTAACCGTTTGTTTAATTTAATATTAAACCAATCGTTATTTTTAGCGATTATTTCCAAAAGAGGTAATTTACTTCGCTGGTTACGTTTATAAAAAGATAAATGTATTTGGTTGTTTGGATTGCTATTATTGTTTGATATATGAATATTATATCGAATTATTGAAATAAATGATATTTTTGAAATAACATATTTGGATGCAGGGAAAAACAGGTTGGAGGGGTCCAACTGGATTCCTCAATATATTAATGTTATATATTTTTATATTATCACTATATGAACAGTTCTGATTGGATGATTGTTCTGTTTATTGATCGTTGATTTAAAATTAAACGGTTGTTTTGTTTTAACCAATGGGCGGTATTGGTTGAAAAATTGGTAGCAGCTGGCCCAAAAATATACCGATTTATAAATATTGAATTACCTTCAGGTGAATTGATGGTAATGAAGTTATAAAATTTATTTTTATAACTGAAGATAGATTTCGAAAATCTATTATCTTAAATAAAAGTTTAATAAAGGAAATTAAGGTTTATTATTTCTCATATAAGTTTTTAAAGTATTATTGAATAGTTTTACAAATCAATTCTTTTGGTAATAAAGGAAATTAAGGTTTATTATTTCTCATATAAGTTTTTAAAGTATTATTGAATTGTTTTACAAATCAATTCTTTTGGTTAATACGATGTATAAGCAGACAAGGAGAAATTAACAAAAATTGTTAAGACTTAGATTAATTATCTCTCAAGAGAGAATTAAACAATATTAGTTAAATTAATTAATTTAAGAATGAATTTGAGTTGATTAACGAGTTAATTATGGTTTGAGCTGATGAAGTAAACTAACTGAAATTAGTTATTTGATTTTAATTAATCAAAATAAAGGAGTTTTAAGGAATACTTGTTTAAAACTTTTATAAGATTAAAAAAAAAGAATATACTATTTAATTTAGTTAAATAAGTAGTTTACTATTCTACATTAGTTAATGATTATATCAATTATTATTATTTTAATAATAATTTAAGTGCTAAAGTCGTAAATGGGATTCATTGAAGTAAGTAATCAATGTTGATATTGAAATATAGCTGGATTTTGAAAGATGAATGGGTTTTGCATTTAAAAACCGAGATTTATAAATGAAGTTATAAAGGGATTTTAAGCCAAACCAGGTAGCTTAAAATAAAAGTTGACTTAATATTATATTAAGTAAGAAGGGATTGAGATAAACAGAGTTTTATTAAACCCGAGAGTCATAAACGATGTTTATAAAAGGGGCGTGAGGTGAAACGTTAAGTAAATTAACGTTACTTATTAATGGGATCAAAAATGGATAGTGGTTGAATTGGATCAAACATGGGGTAATATGGGTTGATGACAAGTAAAGATAAGAATGTTGTTGATCAAGGCCTGAAAGGTAATGTATAATATCCCAACTTCAGGATTATCGAGGGGTGATAGTAGTTGAAATGGTGAAGATGGTAAAAGGAATTTATTTTGAGAAATGATAATAATGTAATGTTGTTCGAAGAATTTGAAAATATATAATGGATTCCAAAATAAAAGGTAAGTGATTTTGGTGGTCAAATAACGAAACCAAAGGAGATCTCGTAATGACTGTTTTGCGAATGATAAGTCGAATCGATGATAAAAAAATAAATGGTGTTGTAATTAATGTTATGTAATAATAATAAAGTAGAAATTGGAAACAATTATTAATATTTTTCTAAATAATAGATTGGAATGGTTTTGACTAGATAAATATATTTAAATAAGAATTTAATACCATGTTTAAAAATATGACGTGTTTTAGGAGTCCAAATTAACCATTAGTTAATTTATTTTTAAATAAAAGGGGCCAAGTGGTGTTAAGTACTAAGCCAATGAATCCATTTCTATTTCCATGATTAAATGGATGTTTATTTGATAGTTAAATAACCGACTATCAAATCTGACCAATTATCGATTGTTGGTACGGAAAGACCGGGATCGAATTTATATTTGAAAACCATTCTGACCAGCGAATACGTACTCGTGGAAGAGATCAGATGATGATCGAGATGGAGCATTTGAAGACCATAGTTCTACATGAAACGGAAGTATTGCATATAATCTCTGGGTAGCTCCCAGAGGTAAATTGTGATTCTGTCGTTGTTGGAGTCTATGGGTTGTAAGGACTACTCGCTACTAATCTATAGGGTGATTCCTTGGATGTAGTAGGAGGGTGCCTTCGGTTGTCCAGTGCCAGGACAACGTGTATGAATGAGATGGCATTCAAAAAGAATGGTGGTCAGGTGTGCCAAAAGATACGTTATAACCTCGAGCCTCGCAGCCAGAAAATGACAAAAATCGGCCAGGCAGCATGGCTATGTGGGTCGCTCCCATTAGGGTGTATAATCACCTATCTAAAGAAATTCCTTTTGCTTCTTTAATCTATCGATGCTTTCCCTTTTCGGGAACGGTTGCTGATTCCAACCGTTGGTGATATACATTCGATACACTCAAGAGAAATGAGTGGTCGGTCATGTGTGGGCCGGGTTGCAAGACGTTCTTGTTGAACCCAGTGTATTCGTCTCTAGAGATACACTATCGGCAGGTGGTTCCATACCTTGTCATTTTCGGAATCCAATCTCCAATAAGCGCCCACGATTTTGATTGTATACTATATATGTGGAGCGTGAGATGCAAGCATTTCGCTAGATTGATATTTATTTGTATCTAGACACTATTATAATATCAGACAAGATGTTGGTTTCAAAATGTTTTAGGTTATCGTAAGGTAAAAACCGTCCGTACTTATGTGTGGATTTGGTCTTACGATTATCCTTTTCTTTCAAAAAGATTTTTGAACTTTAAAAATCAAGTTGGATGATTCCCCTTAAACTTTGCAAGTTGTTCTCACTCTGGTTCACCAGATTGACCCGGTATTTGCAAATGCTCTGGTTAGACCGAGGTGTATAGGTCCAGGATTATCGGATGCTGCGAAGTCCAGAGACGAGCTGGAGATGTTCAGAAGTATGATAATTATTATTTATTCCGTTGTGTGATTGTATATGAGGATAGGTTAATATAACTGTCCAGATGTATTGATGTACTCTAATGATTGTAAGTTATATTTAAAGCTCTCAATAAAGATTTATTTCTATATTATATTTTGTTCCACTGCGATGTGAGACTTTTTGGTTGTGTTTAGTTCTTATTCTTACTTCTTCTATTCTAGTATTTCTTTCTTTCTTATCTCATCATCTAAATTCTTTTTATTGGCATCTGGGTTTTCAGTACAATTTGGATTGGACTGGTGTTGCTTGGTCAGCTCGAAAGGTACTGGAAATCTGGGTCGTCACACTTAGTATCAGAGCTATAGGCTGAGTAGTAACCTTGGCTCTGTGGAGTAACTCGATAGAGATGGGGATAGTAATACCCTAGATTGAGTTTGAGTGTATATATATAGGAGCGTATTTGTAAATTCTATATAGATATGTTTTGTATTATGTTATTTGATCGGTTCAAGTGTTGAAAATTATTGGACTGGCAATGGGAACAATATTGTTTTATAAAGAGGGTAAATGAAATAATTTTACCCAAATATTTTTTTATTAAAAAGGAATAATTTTATCAAATTATTGAGATATTGATGTGTTTGCTTGATTTGAATCGAATTCAAATTAGATTATGAATTAGAATGAGTTAATATAACCAGAATATTTCATATATGGAAATAGAAAGGAAACTGGATCATTCTTGAAATAAAAGCGGAATATGAATTTAAATGAAGGTGCATTAGTAAATTAAATAGTCAATTGAATATGAATTGAAAATTTAGCATAGTTAAGTCAAGTAATTTAAGGATGAATGTTAAAGTTAAAACAGATTTTTGAGTTAATGAAATCAATTTGGAAATTGAGTAAAATATAAATTTATTGGTTTAGTTAAGTTAGTGGAATATTAATTATGATGGTGCATTGTTGAGTGATTGTTAGATGAATTGAATAAATTCATCACATGATTAATAAATAGAAATTAAATGAATTGAAAGCTAAATTCGAGTATAATGAACTTAAATAGAATTCGATTAGGAAATAAATCTGAAGAACTCTGTATTTATTTTGGCATTGGAAACAAGTTGAGCATAGGTTGATTAAAGAAGGATGAGTTGTTAATGGCTATGCTTTGGAATTTAAGTTTGGGTGCCCGACAAAAAGGTAAACCTTAATTTTACGAATTGGTGATTGATTTTATACCCCTGAGCTGGGTAGCCGTTTGGTTTAAGTTTTCTTTGATAAAATGTGAGGCCCGAAGTGGCGTTTGTAGTTGGTCTGATCGAGCAGTGCGGTGGAGGTGCTGGTGAATTTTCCGTAAATTTATATAACTTATAATTTTCATAATAATTATTTTGGAAATAATTGGGATTGAAACATTCTTCTTACTTAAGTAATTTCGGGGACGAAATTCTTTTAAGGGGAAAGGAATGTAACGTCCTGCATTTTTGGTAGGCAGATATTAAATATATTTTATTATATTAAATATCAATTTGGAATTTTTATGGATTTATAACATATAAATCGTTTATGTAACGACTTGTGAACATATAATTTATGTATGATTATAATTCGAACTCGTAAACGTCGCGATATTTCATAATTTATGATTCGAAATACATGTCTATCAGTACGAATATAAAACACTCAACGACAATTGACGATGAAATAAAATAATCATATGAAATAGAACGTTCAAATCAATGCGTTGCTTACCTAATGATAAGGCCCGTGCTTCACACATAGGAAATTGTTCGATATATTATATATGTCTCAAAAATAGTTTTCTTTTCAAACGACCTCCATTTTCGATGAAATAAATTTTATTGGAATGCGTATAATTAATTATGGCTAGATTTCCTGTTCGGAGCCAATCAGAGTTATTTTATCGGTACGTGCAATGTCGTTGTGCAAACGTAGTACGTTTTTCAATGGAATTAATTTTATTTGGGACCAGAATGTTGAGATATAACAGTGTGCTGATTCTCATTGTGTTTGGAGGTTGTGTGTGAGAGTGCGAATCCAACGGTTATGAATAAACATCAGTTAGTGGTAAAATTTAACATCCTAACATAATAAAATAAAACCATTATAACTTCACGCTTAAGGAATTGGATGGTACACAAACCTAATTACAACCGTACCAGCTACCTTATATATATGTGAAGAGAAAAAAAAAACACATGCTTGCTATTCAAATCAATATGCATACACGCTGAAACATATCTTATTCCTTCATTACCAAGTAAAAATAGAAATGCACATGACACCCAGCTATGCTTTCATACACACTAGCTTGTGTCATTGCCATAAAATCCTTCCCCATCAAATCTTTCATGCATGCAACTGTCCTCAGAGCTACCTATCATCCTTTCCACTCCCTGCCGTGTACAACGAATACCCCAAATCTACACATGATACAATTAGCAACGCACAACTACTTTTTAAAAAAAAAATCCTACAGTGAACAATTGCCGAAGCTATGCCTTGCCCATTCCAATGTAAATGTAGACAAGATGATTGAAATGAAAACACAACCAAAATTTTATCTACCGTGCAAGCCTACGCCATCTCTTCTACATCCTACCCTATATTGGGTGAAACAAAGAGTATTCTCATCTTCTTTACATGGAAATGTCTGCTAAGCCTCCCTATGACTTCTTTTCGTATTTAAAACTAGCGCATGCCTATCAACACACGTGCTTTCGGCTCCTTGCCAACCTGTACCTTCTTTCAATCTACCCTCTGAAAAGGCTGAGTCTACCTACCTTCTGAAGACTGCCTTGTATTCTCAATTCAAATTGTAAAATCTTATCATCGCACAGCGATTCTACCTCACACTAACACAGCTACCTATAAGATCATCCTCACACACAGTTATCGTTCCATCTTGCAAATGAATAATGATAGGAAAACTCACCGCAGCCTAGCAAAATGAAATTACATCCAGACCTATTTTCTAGCTATATCGAGCTGAAAGATTTAATGTGGTTCTTATCTACAGTCGGTCTTATATATAAGCTGGTGCCTCGTCCATTTCTTCTTCCACACAACACAACTGAAACCTTCACTTCTTCTGTTCTATACATCCACACTCTTTCGAACGCAAAGAAAAAAATAAAAATTAATAATTAAATAAATAAAGAGGAAATGAAAGTCTGGAAGCACGACATTGCAGCAGTTCACTTTGGGTTTTAGTTTTACGTGGGGACTGGTGCAGTTGGTGCTGGGGTAGCCCATGATGAGGTAGAGCAGGGGGAGGGGCATGCTGGAGTCACGCCTTAGGTGGAGAGAAACTGAGACGACCTGAACTTCCCCGTGAAGGAAAGCACGGATAGAATTGAGGACAAGACAAAACAGAACGCAGACGGAAGAACATTTCATTGTTATTACAACAATTCCATCAGATACAAGAATATACAGAGTATAAATGAATAAATTACATTCGATAAATATCAGAGATTACAATAAATTACATAGCAGCGGAAAAATATACAAAACACAACTAGAAGTGATACACGGATACAGAGCTTTCCGAGCATCGTTCCAGCTGTAAATCAGGACCCTGCGAATATAAATCTGCAAAACCAAAACTACTAGCTGCCCGTGCGAAAAATAGGGGCACCCAGAGTTTAGGTTAAAACAATAAACTCCAGGTCAGTCATGGGACTGGTGTGAGAACTAAAACAGTTATTAATCTTTATTTTTGAAGTAAGGTAAATCAAGGGACCACGCCGTATAACACGGAACGGGTTTCCTCCCAAGAATACCAGTGCATAAAACAAACAGCGCAATGCTAAATAATGAAAAATGAAGCTGTTATAAGACCCAGGTCCCATCACACAATGCAACGCAAGCCTGAGGATAGGGTTTTTACCTTATAACAGCCAAAGCATGCTTGATACGTTTAAAACACATTATTTGATACTATTATAGGTGTATAGTGTCAAAACAATTTCAATCATAAATATCAATCATAGGCGGCATTAATGACCCATACCACTATGTCGCCATACTAGGTTCTACAAATAAAACCGCACTATCACGTATTGGAAATTGGATTTTCGTCATGAGTCGAGGCAAGGGGCAAGCTCCTCTCCGCGTTCAAGACACTCTAGCAAATGCCTCAGGACCCCACTATGATCCTTGGAATCGGCTGGGCCGGTCCTCTCTTACTTTTGAGGATTGGCAATTCCTGAACACACGTTTCCCGGTCCTTACAGACCTATATCCGAGGCGCCTCGTATCCAACAACCACACAGGTGAAAAGTATATAAATGTCAGGGCTGGTAGGTCACTGACACCACCCTAGCTAGAAAGAAACGTCGTGTTCTCCCAGCGGTCCATCTCCCGTTTTTGACTCATACCGAGGTGTGAGGCTCGCGAATTCACGTTATACACAAAGCTACGCCACACAGGCCGTGCTTTGATCATCAACCACAAGACTTTGCTTTTCAACAGAAGCCTTGATCAATTGCCACTTACGCATGCCACATTGGCAATTCACTCCATGCGACTGATGTCCATCGATATACAACCTCTGAGCTCGTACGTCTCAAAGAAGGGCGTTAAGCAAGAGAATAAATTCTCCGCCGCCAAACAGATGTATATTTAATAGAGATCAATCAACACAGAATAAAATCCGATGTCAGACACACAATCCATTTACAAGTTCGTTCTGGGTCTGAACGAAACCGGAGGCACTTTCCTCGCATATCCATCCATCTCCAAATACGTCTGGACGTTCACCAGCTGTTTCCCTCATCTTGGGTGTACAGCCCAATCAAGATCATCAGTAATCACCCAAACGATGTGAAGACTTCCGGTCTTCAACCACCGTCTTCATCTTCGACATCTCGTCGAATCGGTTATTCAGAATGGGTATAGACCCGGCCTTTCTGAATAACCCACGTATATAATAAACGAATGTTACACAAGCACAACAAACGCCTCATTCCAATTCAGAATATTCTTTTATTCACAAAAACACATTCTTAGGGAAATGTTCCCATTAATTTTATCCAAGATAAATTCTTCTAAATTTATTCTATAATCTTCCTTTGGATATCATTTCAAACTAGTCGGGATTAGCGAACCACACCGAAGTAATTATTTATTTTATTTCCCAATCCCAACCTATATATCCCATGGAGAAAACTGGTAATACTCCACATCTAACACCACGGTGTTATCGGTAAAATTAATTACCATTTCACGTTCAAATCTAATTAAAGATTTAACTATCGCTTTGGAGCAAAACTGGTGCTACTCCACTCTCGATCACCTTTCAGATTTGATAATTTAAATTATCAATTCACATTTTAATCTAATTAAAGATTCATTAAAACTTCACTTAGTTTTAATCTTTTCAAAAATCAATATCCTGCCTTTAACTGGGTTAAAGAACCAATGTCATCAAAAACACGATTCACGACAAACCAAATCACATTTGATATTAAATACAAGGCTCTGAATAGAAAATATATCGGCTTATATTCAATATCAAATTCTGAAACTAACAAATATCGTATTGGAAATAACGATATATAATATATCTTTCAAATTCCCCAAAACAATATCTGTATAGTCACGAAATCCAACATCGAAATATTCCGAAGACTATTTCGATTCAACTCCACTTCCACTTCACCTATTGGGAATATTGATTATTTTTAAAATCACTTTCAAATTCAATTTATTTATTTCAAAAATAAATTAATTTTAATTCTAGTTCAAAACTAGTTCATTTCGATAAAAATCTATTTTTATCTTTTCAAATGTGGAATTTTTCAACCCAATTTTTCCCAAATCATTTCTTATGATTTTACACAAATTATAGATATTTTTAATAATTTTATCAAGGCCCGTACAGTCGATTTCCATCAACGGCCATCGAACTGCACTTACAGCGACCTTTTCTGAATTTGATTTGGACATAATTCCAAATCCAACCGTTAGATTTCCAATTTCTAATATTCAATGGAAAGCTCTTTTCGATACGAACCCAACCGTTCCGGTTTTAGGAGAATCCGACGGTCGGATCTCCCGCAATGTCCGTTTGAAATAAATGGTCGAAATTCACGAACTGCCGCGGCGCGGCGCGTTCTATTCAGGCCATTATATATATAATATATATATTATATATATTTCGTCGATTTCCTTTTAAAACGTATTTTATAAATCGTTTTAAATTCGTTTTCAAAACCATTTCAACGCTACACTCAACTTCAACTCGATTTGATTTCAATTCAACTCGAATTCATTTCAATTATATTTAATTCGAATCCAAATTTGTTTCACTTCAATTCAAATTCAAATTCTTTTCAATTCAAGTTCAAATTCAAATTGATTTCAATTCAATTACGATTCGAATTCATTTCTATTTGATTTCAATTCGAATCGATTTCAATTAAGTTTCAGTTCGTTTTCAATTCCACTTGAATTCGTTTTATATTCAGTTCAATTCAAGGTCATTTTACATTCAATTCAAATTCGTTTTCTTTTCAATTCAAATTCGCTATAATATTCACTTCAATTTGAATAAAATCGATATAAATATCGTTCACGTCAAAATGGCGCAAAACTAATCAACACGGCTTTATATATTTCAGTCACTTCATTATTCTATTCAACAAATGAATATTTATTCTATTCAACACATGAATTTATATTTCTTTCAACACACGACTAATCTCAACACATGAGTACTGTCAACACATCACTATTTTTGTTATGTAAAATATTTTATAAAACTATGGTATCTATCGTTTGATTTTCAATTAGACTTCTACTGGGAAGTAGTTCTAATTTTAAATATGATAAAGATGTAAATTTCATTGTATAAAATATTTCACTCAACACATGAACATCGTCAACACATGACTATTTTTATATTCAACACATGAATTTTCTTTTATAATATTCCTTATTTTCCCGATTGGAATGAGGCCCAATCAATCACCATATAATGTTAATTATATGGATTCCATACAACACATGTATATAATAGCATTGAAAAATAATCAACCATCAACCAAAGTGCACTACACTGTATAAGCATCCATATAGATATCTTACGCTTATAACAGCCTGTCAATCAATCGATCGACATATTTAATCAATCAGGATGAGTGAACTTCAAATTTCATCCCAACACCCGTGTGGGGTTTCAAACAATCAAACACAGATTTTATTTGTGCAGTTGGCCGACGTGTAAAATTTATCGACCCAATCAGTATCAGTCAAATTAGTGTATATAAACAAATCGGCCGATTTGTTTATAAATATTCATTTATTCACTTCCACGTTAAAAATTATATTTTTAACGATAAAATATTCTATTTCAACACATGAATTTATATTTCTTCATTTACACAATAAAAATGATATTTTTATTTTTCTAACATATTTTAGAAAATTTCGGCGGCATAACGGCACGATACTAGAAACGGGACAAGGCCTAGCCTTATCCCCGGTCTAGTGAAGGCCCACGCCATTCACTCATCAATCAAATCCATTTCAATTCACCCAAACAATTCAATTCAAACCAAATAATCTATCCAACTACACAACCAAACAATTTTACAAACAAGCCATCCATGGTCTGTGGATGACGGGTGTCGGGTGCTACTAAGCACCGTCTACATCCTAGTATATATATATATATAACTAGAAAAAGAGAATTTAGAGTGAGAAGTTCTCACCAATAGCTATCCAACTTCACGACACTTCATTTATAGAAATCTTCTTCTTCTTTGTTGCCCCTAGCCACTACATATATAAAAATCACACATTTTTATATTTTGATGTCTTTAAAATAAAAATCACATTTTTATTTATCCACTTTCAATTTAAAAATCATATTTTTATAATCACTTCATATATTTAAAAATCGAATTTTCACTACGATGTTCAATATATAAAAATCGAATTTTTATTTCGATGTTCAATATATAAAAATCGAATTTTTACTTCGATGTTCAATATATAAAAATCGAATTTTTATTTCGATGTTCAATATATAAAAATCATATTTTTATTATCTATACTATATAAAATTATATTTCTAATTTACCACTCGAATAAAAATTATATTTTGAACCTTCCTATCCTATAAAAATTATATTTTTAACTTTCTTTATATATGAGAAAGATTATATCTTTATCACCCTACTTTAAATAAAAAGGTTATATTTTTACAACGCGATATACACTAAAAAGATTACATTTTTAACACATTAAAAATCTCGTCTTTTCTATTTTTAAAATCTAATCTTTTCTATTTTAAAAATATCGTCTTTTCGTCGATAAAGATTTTACCTTTTCAATTTCATCACTATAAAAATCACATTTTGATTTTGCTACATATAAAAAGATGATATTTTTATTATCTATAAAATATAAAAATTACATTTTTATATTTTTACAATGTAAAAGATTATATTTTTAACCATTGTATATTATATAAAAAAAAATCGCCTTTCTCCTAATAAAAATTTCATCTTTTTCCTTATAAAGATATATTTTTTTCCTATAAACTATAGTATAAAAAACTATATCCTAACCCTATGTTATTTTATATAAAAACAAATTAAAAAAAAAAATGCTTTTTAATTAAATTAAACTAAAACTATATATAAAAAAAACTCACTTGTTTTCTTTCAGTCGAAGGAGGGGACTGCGGTCGGGTTTTCAATTGGAGAAAGAAGCGAGAGGCGGAGGGGTGTTTGGAGGAGGGCGCTGCGCAGGGCTGAGGAGGGGTTTGGGTTCGAGGAGGGAGACTGGAGGGGGTCTGCGATTTGGGAGGGGGGAGGCGGCGGTGGTGCGGTG
This sequence comes from Allium sativum, assembly GCA_030737875.1. Lineage (NCBI taxonomy): Eukaryota > Viridiplantae > Streptophyta > Magnoliopsida > Asparagales > Amaryllidaceae > Allium > Allium sativum. The sequence goes on along the minus strand of CM060913.1, from coordinate 466,577,843 downwards.
GGTGTCTGGGCGGCGCGTGGCTAGGGTTTGTGCGTGGATCGAAGGGGAAAAGGGGGAGAAGAGGTCGGAGGCACGAGAGGAAGGTGAGGAGGGTGCGGTGTCGACGAGGGGCGCTGGCGATGGCCAGCGGTGGTGGGCGCTCCTCTAGGAGCGGCGGCTCCCTTTTTTTTCTTTTTTTTTCTTTCCTGAAATGAACTAACAGGGGGGGGGGGGTATATGAAAAAGGTTTTATATATTTAATTTAATTTTAATTTATTTTATCCCAAGGAGTTGACTTTTTATTCGACTTCGAAACGAGGCCCACCGACTGTCGTCCCTAGCGTTTTACCCCCATTCCGAACACAATGGGATATGTATCGCAAGCTGATTCAAACGTTACGATCAGTTTCCATTAAATTTACATTTAAATCATTATATTAAATTTCAAACGTACATTTCAATTTACCGGGGTCACATACTAACTCTAAAAATTGCAGAAAAATATTTTCTAGCTTCGTATTAAAGATACGGTCCTAACAAAACTTGTTTCGTCGAATTCTGAGACCGTTGGAAAAATGGCCAATTTCCAGTCGATTAAAATCAACTGAAACCGGTCAAACGCGTTTTCTTTTGCCACGCTCACATATTGATTCGAAAAATTATGAAATTTGAAACCTAGCAATAACTTGACATCACGGACCCAACAAAAGTGGTTTCGTCGAAATCCGAGGTCATTTGCAAAATGTCCATTTTTAAGGGCCTGAATTCCATAGCGACTATTCAGAATTTTCAATTGGACATATCTTTTGATTCCCGCTATGAAATCTCGATTTTTCGGATTCGTTGGAAAGATATTATCAATTAGATCCTAATGTTTTTGGTTTCACTAAAATCCGGATCGTTTTGCACCCGGTACATTCAATTGAAGTTTGAAATCGAATTATCGAACTACCGCGCCATTTTCAATTCTATTTATAATTATATATAAATATTTATATTCAAACGACGATGCGTACTATATATACGTCGAATTCTATTCAAAATTAATTTCTCGTCGATATTATTTAAAATAATCTATTTTAAATGTTCAAAATTCGCTAAAATTGCCAAAATAAAAATTTTAAACTGGCCCAGATTTTCGGGTTATTACAGAAACCATGGAGGACTGGTGTTGTTTTGAGGATGCAAGTGGGATCGTACAACAGCATGGTTGTAGAGGGATGACTGTATTTAAACGAAAGTGGAGGGGGGCTTACACATGCGGTAGTGGGATGATCAGTATATGTCAGGAGTTTGCATTTCGAAACAAGCAGCAATTAAAAGAGTGAAGAAGAAAGAACAGCACGGTTTAGCAGATGGGAAGAGAGGGAATCGGTTGCGATGACAAACGGGGGAAGGGGACGATGAACAGTATTTTTTTTTGGTGACATGGTACGTTTTTATCTTACCTAAGTATATTTGTTAACTTTTCAAATAATGTTTTAAGTTGCCTAATCCAATAATGAATTTAACGTGAAAGGTGAACAATATTAATTTATTCCTAATATTAAATGACGAGAAATTTCCTAGCATTTGCTTTTTCTTAACGATGTTTAGTGCCTACCTCAGTTGGTTCACGTGCCTAACCACTGTTATAACGCAAGTAAGATAACCCAAGTTTTATTTTATAGTATAGTGTGCCAATTATAACATGCTCTTTTATAGTAAAATAAGTTAAAAGAAACCGTATAACTTAAGATTTAACAATATGACCATGTTATAATTAAGTTGCTCCTTAACTACTATTTAATGCAGTAGAATTGAGCACCTGTAACTTACCAATTACAACTCAAAGTGAAAAGTAAAAAATATCAGTGTTGTTTGGTAGGATGCATTGCCTAGTTATAATAAAGCTGACCGAGTAAAGTGTAGTATGCCCGATCAAGGTCAATATCATAACATGTCTAGGTAGTTCATATTTTTGTCTAGTTTGCCTTATCAAATAGTAATGTGCCGGGTAAATGTTTAAAATGCCTAATTCGTTTTAAGTAACGTGAATAAAAATTTAAGTAAAATATATTTTATTTAGTTATTAATAATATTAATTTAAATAGCAAATACCGCATTAGGGTTATAACTCTACTGTACTGTAATAGAATTGGATGAAAACAGGAACGTTGAAACCGAACCGACAAGCGTGACATTTTGGAGCTGGTTTGGATAGAATTAGGCACAACTGCGAGTTATTAAAACGAATTATTTCAGCAACAAATGGAAACCAAGGTGAGTTCAACTCACTCAGTTTATCCCACTTATATTTTATATAAGTTGGGTTGCATATTTGTGTGCTATGATTGTTAATTAGTTGATGAATGCTGAATATATATCTCATTGTGTTGATTGGACTGATTAAATTAACCGTTTGTTTAATTTAATATTAAACAAATCGTTACTTTTAGCGATTATTTCCAAAAGAGGTAATTTACTTCGCTGGTTACGTTTATAAAAATATAAACGCATTTGGTTGTTTAGATTGCTATTATTGTTTGATGGTTGAATATTATATCGGATTATTGAAATAAATGATACTGTTGAAATAACATATTTGGATGCAGGGAAAAACAGGTTGGAGTGATCCAACTGGATTCCTCAACATATTAATGTTATATATTTTGATATTATCACTATATGAACTGTTCTGATTGGATGATTGTTCTGGTTATTGATCGTTGATTTAAAATTAAACGGTTGTTTTGTTTTAACCATTGGGCGGTATTGGTTGAGTAAATTGGTAGCAGTTGGCCCAAAAATATATCAATTTATAAATATTGATTTACCGTCAGCTGAATTGACGGTAATGAAGTTATAAAATTTATTTTTATAACTGAAGATAGATTTGAAAATCTATTATCTTAAATAAATGTTTAATAAAGGAAATTAAGGTTTATTATTTCTTATATAAGTTTTTAAAGTATTATTAAATAGTTTTAGAAATCAATTCTTTTGGTTAATACGATGTATAAGCAGACAAGAAGAAATTAACAAAAATTGTTAAGACTTAGATTAATTATCTCTCAAGAGAGAATTAAACAATATTAATTAAATTAATTAATTTAAGAACGAATTTGAGTTGATTAACGAGTTAATCATGGTTTGAGATGATGAAGTAAACTAACTGAAATTAGTTATTTGATTTCAATTAATTAAAATAAAGGAGTTTTAAGGAATACTTGTTTAAAACTTTAATAAGATTTAAAAAAAAGAATATACTGTTTAATTTGTTGAATAAGTAGTTAACTATTCTACATTAGTTAATGATTATATCAATTATTATTATTTTAATAATAATTTAAGTGATAAAGTCGTAAATGGGATTCATTGAAGTAAGTAATCAATGTTGATATTGAAATATAGTTGGATTTTGAAAGATGAATGGGTTTTGCATTTAAAAACCGAGATTTATAAATGAAGTTATAGAGGGATTTTAAGCCAAACCAAGTAGCTTAAAATAAGTGTTTATTTAATATTTAAATTAAGTAAAAAGGGATTAGGATAAACAGAGTTTTATTAAACACGAGAGTCATAAACGATGTTTATAAAAGGGACGTGAGGTGAAACATTAAGTAAATTAACGTTACTTATTAATTGGATCAAAAATGAGATTTTCAAAAAAGGATAATGGTTGAATTGGATCAAACATGGGGTAACATGGGTTGATGATAAGTTAAGATAAGAATGTTGTTGATCATGGCCTGAAAGGTAAGGTATAATACCCCAACTTGAACAACGTTAGGATTATTGAGGGGTGATAGTAGTTGAAATGGTGAAGATGGTAAAAGGAATTTATTTTGAGAAATGATAATAATGTAATGTTATTCGAAGCATTTGGAAATATATAATGGATTCCAAAATAAAAGGTAAGTGATTTTAGTGGTCAAATAACGAAACTAAAGGAGATCTCGTACTGACTGTTTTGCGAATGACAAGTCGAATCGATGACAAAAAAAATAAATGGTGTTGTAATTAATGTTATGTGATAATAGTAAAATAAAAATTGGATACAATTATTAATATTTTTCTAAATAATAGATTGGAAAGGTTTTGAGTAGATAAATATATTTAAATAAGAATTTAATACCATGTTAAAAAATATGAAATGTTTTAGGAGTCCAAATTAACCATTAGTTAATTTACTTTTAAATAAAAAGGGCCAAGTGGTGCTGAATACTAAGCCAATGAATCCATTTCTATTTCCATGATTGAATGGATGTTGATTTGATAGTTAAATAACCGACTATCAAATCTGACCAATTATCGATTGTTGGTACGGAAAGACCGGGATCGAATTTATATTTGAAAACCATTTCGACCAGCGAATACGAACTCTTGGAAGAGATCAGATGATGATCGAACGGAGCATTTGAAGACCATAGATCTACATAAAACGGAAGTATTGCTTATAATCTCTGGGTAGCTCCCAGAGATAAACTATGATTCTATGGTGGTTGGAGTCTATGGGTTGCAAGGACTACTCGCTACTAATCTATAGGTGATTCCTAGGATGTGGTAGGAGGGTTCCTTCGGTTGTCCAGTTCTAGGACAACGTGTATGGACCAGATGACATTCAAAAAGAATGGTGGTCAGGTGTACCAAAAGATACGTTATAACCTCGAGCCTCGCAGCCAGAAAATGACAAAAATCGGGCAGGCAGCATGGCTATGTGGGTCGCTCCCATTAGGGGGTATAATCACATATCTAGATAAATTCGTTTTGCTTCTTTAATCTATTGATGCTGTCCCTTTTCGGGAACGGTTGCTGATCCCAACCGTTGGTGATATACATTTGATACACTCAAGAGAAATGAGTGGTCGGTCATGTGTGGGCCGAGTTGCAAGACGTTCTTGTTTAACCCAGTATATTCGTATCTAGAGATACACTATCGGCGGGTGGTTCCATACTTGTCATAGTCGGAATCCAATTTCCAATAAGCGCCCACGATTTTGATTATATACTATATATGTGGAGCGTGAGATGCAAGCGTTTCGCTAGATTGATATTTATTTGTATCTAAACACTATTTTAATATCAGACAAGATGTTGATTTCAAAATGTTTTGGCTTATCGTAAGGTAAAAACCATCCGTACTTATGTGTGGATTTGGTCTTAAGATTATCCTTTTCTTTCAAAAAGATTTTTGAACTTTAAAAACCAAGTTGGATGATTCACCTTAAACTTTGCGAGTTGTTCTCACTCTGGTTCACCAGACTGACCCAGTATTTGCAAATGCTCGGGTTAGACCGAGTTGTACAGGTCCAGGATTATCGGATGTTGTGAAGTCTAGAGACGAGCTAGAGTTGTTCAGATGTATGATATTTGTTATTTATTCTGTTGTGTGATTGTATATGAGGATAGGTTAATATAACTGTCCAGATGTATTGATGTACTATAATGATTGTAAGTTTTATTTAAAGCTCTCAATAAAGATTTATTTCTATATTATATTTTGTTCCGTTGCGATGTGAGACTTTTTGGTTGTGTTTAGTTCTTGTTCTTACTTCTTCAATTCTAATATTTATTTCTTTCATATCTCATCCTCTAAATTCTTTCTATTGGCATCTGGGTTTTCGGTACAATTTGGGTTGGACTGGTGTTGCTTGGTCAGCTCGAAAGGTACTGGAAATCTGGGTCGTCACACTGACTACCTTGAGTCAGCTTGATGTGGCTAAAACAGGAGCTATGCACGGACCAAGTGAGGTCATACCTCTTATCGAGCACACTTCTTTGATATTATTCTATTATTGTTGAAATTCGATTTGGGCCCTTTTGATTATGGGAGTGTGTATTGAGGTGGGCGGTAGTAGCTACTATGTGTTGCCACCAGTTCGGCTCTGCAAACTATGAATCCACCCTGGCATTCCTTGCATGCCTTGTCACATGCCTTATACGAGCCCACTACGATTTTGTTTTGTACTGTTCATATGGAGTGCCCTCTGATCAACCACTAGTTTACAGAGGAATTACGGTACTATATATACTATGGGAATATATAAACGGTATAAGGGTAATCATGGTAATCCCGCTTACGCTATTTTGATATCTTTATTTTACTGATAGACACTATTGTATATAGCGTATTACACTATATATTATTAGTTTGATGGATCCTTAGAGGATAGTGATCCCAAACATCCTTTAAGTTACTAATTGCATTTCATCGAACATTTCATTTGAATTGATTTGCTTCCACGAGAATGTTAGTCCTGATCCGAGTTGTTTTGTTTTACATTATTGCTCGGGTTAGATCGAGTATTCCAGTTTGGAGATTTATCCTTGGAGTTGGAGCTTATCTTGGGTTTAGCTCACCTGTATCTACTCATTGATTAGTTCTTCCAGTGTCAACTATTCTCATTGTTTGTTTCATACTGTTATCATTTACTTATGTATCAAAATTCATTATATTAGACTTCCGCTGTATTATTTATGTGAACTATGATGTAAAAAAAAATTTTGTAACTTCATGAACTACTATTGTATTTTAAAAATTTCCGCTGTGAGATATTATATTGCTCTATATCTGTGTCTGTGATTCTGTGATTTATTCTATTTACCTCAGAAGTTAATAACAATCTGTTGTTTTGGACGTTTCGAGTTGACATATTTTGTCAATTCGGAACTGTCAAAATGGCAGGTCGTTACAAGTGGTATCAGAGCTTTGGTTTTATCAAAGCTTTGGCCGATGGGGTAAAAACTCATTAGAGATATGGTTGTGATACCCTAGAATGAGTGGAATCCGTCGCAGAACCCTTCTTGAGAGAGCATATTTTTAAAGTATAAATATATTTTGAAATGGTTTTTAATGTTTTTAAATAAATATTTTCAAATATATAATTTTGTTTGTGTTCAAATCCTTTCTGAAATTTCCTTTCCATTTGAATCCATCTTCCTTGTAAACCATCTTTGATTAGGTTTTTCATTCTTTCAGCTTTCAACTCGAATTCTATAACGTATCCTTGTCCGTACCAAAGTAAGAAGTAGAAGAAGAGCATAAGTCTTCTATTGTGTTTATTCTTATCAAATATTGGTTTGAAATAGGTATTTTTTTTAAAATATTTTGATATAAGGTTTTCTTGATATAATATTGAAATTTTGATGTGTATATATATATTGTTTGGTAATACTAATATTTTGAAAAGATTTGACGTTATATTTTTATAAACCATAGATTTTATATAAGTTCATAGATGTAGGTTTTTATAAGAAAATGATTTTTTTATCTTTATTGAAATCTATAAGGGTATAGTTCATAGATGTAGGTACATATAAGAATTTATAAATTTAATTAAGTTTATAAAATTTTGATTTGTAAAGTGTATATATATATATATATGTATATGTTAAAACTTATGGAATTTTTTTAGTTTTATAAGTTTAAATATAGATAACATGGATTTGAAAATATTTGGATAAAATATAGAATAATATTGTTATGTATTTGATTTAATAATAATATTATTGTTATTTATTATAGATTGAGTTTGAATTTTTATAAATAAATGAGTGGGGGAGAGCCATAAATTTTCCATACTTGTATTTTTAATGATTTGATAAAATATACGTTGATCAAACGTATACCCAAATCACTAGGTACTCGATAGGCCAATTTTAACATCAGGTAAGTACTCAAGACATCTTCTATATTTAAATAGAATATATATCAAATTTCCAAACCATATAAATAATATATATATATATATATATTATATAGGTATGATAATAAAGATGAACCATTGGTTTAAATATATTTAGTTATTTAATTACTATTTCTCTGCCTCATTCCTTTTTGGGGACGAAAAGGTTTGAGTAGGGGAGATTGTAACATCCTGAATTTTAAGCATATTTTTATTTTTTATTTTTTTACTATAAGTTAATTTAAATTTTGATTTCTATTTTATTTTATTCATTTAAAACTCATTTTTTTGTATTCTATTTTGATTTATGATGTAAAACTAAATCTATTTTGCTAATGTAAATCAATATTGCTATTTCAGATCCAATTTATTTTATTGAGTTTATCGAAATCCATTTCTTAGGATTTTATTTTAATAGTAAACTCTTATGATTATATAATTTGTTATCGATATTGGTATAAATTTATCTTTGATATATTTTAATATATATTTCGTTTGACATTGTTCGCATTTTGATTGGTAAACCGTTCATTTGCAAACACCGTTGATCTTTTTAGGGCTGAACATCTGTTCACTTTATACATTTTTCTCGTTCATTATATGTTTAAAAACCTTTCTTTCCCTTTTTATTTTTAAAACCATTCAAAACATTGTTACCATTCTATTAATAAACGGAAATTTATTTTTAATTTGAAAACACACGTTCAGTTTAAAACTCCTAATTTCTAGCAACATTCTATGATTCAAAAAAGAGTTCAAATCTTTGCTGATACAACAAACAAAGGAATCATGCAAAATTTGAAGAACCGTTCAAACGTGTTTGAATCTGAATAGGTCATCCCATCTTTCTACGCTATTTATTTTCTTCCATCGACAGTTTCTTTCCCATCTTCTACCCACTTTCCCAATTCACAAAAAGAAAGAAAAAGAAAACAATGGAATCAACAGCAGCTCAGGCCTCCCCACGTCCTCCGTGTTGTCTTTTCCCTTCACCCATCCCGTTCATTCTTTTCATCCTTCCCCTCCTTTAATCTGGCCTATTCACTTTCTCCCCTCACCGATCTCATCTGACGCCCAAGCACCAAAGAGGACCCCCTTGAGCCGACTTCCCACATGAAACCGCCCTCTTCCTAGCTCGCCACGCCCTGCTTCTAATCCCGAGACCCAAGCTCCTCCTATAACCTGATCTCCGCCCTTGAAGCCCCCTGACCCATTTGCCCGCGCCACCTGCTGTAGCCTTCCCTCCCCGGTCCGCTACCCCACCTGAAATCTGTCAGAGCTCCGCTTCTTCCAGTTGCCATCACCAAACCCAACCGCCAAACTCCCGCTGTCCGAACCCACATGCGTGTGTGATTGGGTATGTGGCGTGAACTGTGCGTGAGTGTTGATGGTGTTGTGTGTGTCGGTGTTGTTATTGTGTGAGTTTATAATATATGTTTGTGTGAGTGTATTACTGTATGAGGGCGTGTGCTTAAATCTGTGAGTGTGAGATTTGGAGCAGTGTGTGTTATATATTTGTACTATGGTGTATGTGATGAGTTGTGTTATGTTTTGAATTTTTTTTGAAAATTCATTTGTTTTGAAACATATATATATATATATATATATATATATTCGTTTAAATGCTTATACATTAATATATATAATATGGTTCAGTGTGATACATAAATTATAATATATAAATGGTTTTGATGTATTATGGTTTTGTGTGTTTATATATGTATAATCTATATTATATATATATATTCTAATATTCGGTGTATATACGTATATAATATAAAATATTTTGGGTAAAAATTCTATGGTGTTTTTTTTTTTGATTGAAAAAGTTGGGGGTCATTTTTTATTATATTGTTTTGTTTTGTTTCCGCGTACTGTTGACATATGGGAGAGTTGATTTTGTAAGACTTTGTTTTTGTGTGAGTTATATTGTTGTGCTTTATGGGTTGAGTAATGTGTTTATAGTGTGTGGTGTGTATTTCACATAAGCGTTTGTAAGGGTATTATATATATTGTTTATGTATGCGTTGTTTTAGTTGTGTATTTATAATATATACTTTGGTGAGCATCAAATCTTAAAATATTTTGGGTGAACATTTAATTTTAAATATTTCTACAATATTTTTGAAGAAAGAAAATAATTGTGTTTATTTTTGGAGTTGAGTGCGGTGTTAAGATCGAAACCATTCCCGGAACCTAATACCCAAACCGACCCATTGAAATTCTCCGACCTCCTTCTATAGAAATAAATAAAAATTTAGTGATTGTTGAGTAGAAATCATTCTTAACGTGCCTAGAAGTTGTCATCTCATCCAATGTCAAATCTGTCCATCGTCATCTTCATTTCTGTGCCACGGAAGGTGAGTTTATCTCACACCTGACTTATATATTTCACGGATGTTAGATCAATAATGAACTGTTATATGAAATGTATAGGATTGCTGATAGAAATTGTTTGATTTGATATATATGCAAATTATGTGACACGATATATTCATATGACACGTAGTTACATTGATGATATATATATTGTGTTTGATGCTTTGTGATTGTTGTTGATACCCTAGTTTTAGAAAAAAAAAACACTAAGGGTTGAAATGATACATACCCCAACGAACATTAGAATAGGAAAAATTGTTATGGGTTGAAGTGATAGACCTAAATGACTTTTAATGAATTTGGGATCGCGGGTTGAAATGATAGACCCGTAGAAATTTTATAAATCGCGGATTGAAATGATAAACATCCTTATTACTTGACCATAGGGTAGAAAACTATATACGGACACCGTTGGTCATGTTTTCGAAGTTAACTAATTTGAGAAATTCAATGTTATATTAATTTAAGATTTTATATTTTTATATTTTAAGGATTTTAAACTTAAATTTTATAAATTTTAAATTACATATTTAAAATGATTTTATGAGTAAAAATAGATTTAAATGTTTGTTTAAGATTTTACTTATAATTTCATCTATTTTAAACCATATAATTTATTCGTATAAGTATTGTAATTTTGTTTTATTTATAATAAATATTTCTTTAAATCTATTTTCATATTATTTTAAACTTATGCATGTTTATAATCTATTTCTAATTAATTTTAGAATTTTATAAACTTATATATATACATATCTATTTTCAAAGTAAATTTTCTTAATAACTTTAATAATAAACTCAAGATGGATAAGTTAGATTTTCCGATTTTCGAAGTGTAAAGATGTAAATTTATATAACGATAACTGAATAACAAATGAATTCTTATTAAGTTATTAATTTGAATTTATACGAAATTCTAGTAGAGATGAATTTGAATTGCGTAAATTGATGTTTAAATTGAAATTTATAATTGATATGAAATTGAATTTGAATTGTTTTAAATTATCAACTTTGATAAGAAATGAATGTGAATTGGATAATTTGATTTATTTTAATTTATAATCGATATGAATTGAATTCAAATCTAATTGATTAAACATGAACTGGAAAATATATATATATTATATGCGGAATTGATTTTATATTGTTTGGTTTGAAGTAAATTTTTTGTTAGATTGATGCATAAGAATGGTCTTGAATAGTAATTTGTTTGAATGGAAATATTAGATTTTGATTCAAAATGTAGAAGTAACAATTTTGAACTATATGACTTGAATTATAAAGTATGATATAATTTGTTTAAATTGAAATTTTATTTTTGACTTGAATCATATATTCAAATTCGAACCAAAATGTCGAATTTAAATGAATCGACTTGAAACGATTCCTTATGAAGGAAAATTTTGAATTATTTGAATTGTTTCGAACTTGAATTTTTCCGAATACATACCAAACCAAAATCTTATCGAAGTTAAAATGTTATAGTATTAGTTATACTATATTTGAAATCTTTACGATATGGTTCTAAATCGATTTGATTTAAATGATGTGAGTTGTTTCCGAAAATTTAATATAATCAAAGTTAGATATTTAATTTTGAATTAAAAATTTCGAATATCAGATTTCGTACATACTATTTAATAAAATGAATTATAAAATAATGGCTAAGGTGTGAAAAATGTAAACGATTGGTTGTTAAAGAGACCGGGAGCAGTATTGTCATATTCTCTGCCGATACTGAAAACCACTATAACAACTGTGTACGCGGTGGAGTTCCAGAATGAAGGGGATGATTTTGCGAACGACTCCATTTTATTTTATTTCATATTAGTTACGAGACCCTGACTACCTTGAGTCAGCTTGATGTGGCTAAAACAGGAGCTATGCATGGACCAAGTGAGGTCATACCTCTTATCGAGCACACTTCTTCGGTATTATTCTATTACTATTGAAATTCGATTTGGGCCCTTTTGATTATGGGAGTGTGTATCGAGGTGGGCGGTAGTAGCTACTATGTGTTACCACCAGTTCGGCTTTTCAAACGGTGAATCCACCCTGGCATTCCTTGCATGCCTTATACAAGCCTACTACGATTCTGTTTTGTACTATTTTATATGGAGTTCCCTCTGATCAACCTCCAGTTTACGGAGGAATTACAGTACTGTATATACTATGTGAATATATAAACGGTGTAAGGGTAACCATGGTAATCCCGCTTATGCTATTTGATATCTTTATTTTACTGATAGACACTATTGTATATAGCATATTATACTATATAGTATTAGTTTGATGGATCCTTAGAGGATGGTGATCCCAAACATCCTTTAAGTTACTAATTGCATTTCATCGAACATTTCATTTGAATTTATTTGCTTCCACGAGAATGTTAGTCCTGATTCGAGTTGTTTTGTTTTGCATTATTTCTCGGGTCAGATCAAGTATTCAAGTTTGGAGATTTATCCTCGGAGTTGGAGCTTATCTTGGGTTTGGCTCACCTGTATCTACTCATTGATCAGTTGTTCTAGTGTCAGCTATTCTCATTGTTTGTTTCATACTGTTATCATTTACTTATGTATCAAAATTCATTATATTAGACTTCCGCTGTATTATTTATGTGAACTCTGATGTAAAAATTTATTTTGTAACTTCATGAACTACTATTGTATTTAAAAAATTTCGCTGTGAAATATTATATTACTTTGTATCTCTGTCTGTGATTCTGTGATTTATTCTATTTACCTCATAAGTTAATAGCAATCTGTTGTTTTGGACGTTTCGAGTTGACATATTTTTTCGATTCAGCACTGTCAAAATGGCGGTTTGTTACATAAATACCCTGTGTCGGTCCCATAGTAGGGTGTATTAGTTTCTAAGTAAAAACCTACAGAAGGACACAGACCTATTTGCTGGGGCTACAATTGTAATGGAGCGGAATTTTCGACCCAGAAAATCAACATAAATACACTGTTAATTTCTCGAGCATCGAAAACACCGGAACATTAATGGAAAGAATTAAGAGGATGAGAAAGATAAGATAGAACTAATAGAATAGAAGAAGAAGAAAAACACTGAACAGAATCAGAGTAACACGAAACTCGCAGCGGAACAAAATAAGATGTATTATATAACATAACTTTGAATACAAAACTGTATTGTATATACATACCATTATCAGAGTACAATACATCATATCACAGCGGAAATAACTCGACATAACTAATGGTGAAGCTTCCTGCTTTTGAGGTCCTCCAAGTGAATCTGCAAAGCCTGAAACACTTGACTGCCCGTACAAATTTGGGCACCCAAGAGTTTAGGGAAAACAAACAAAATAAACTCTGGGTCAGTCATGGGACTGGTGTGAGTAAATTCCAACTATACTGTTTTACTTTGAAAATCCTTTTCAAAACAAGAAGATAATAGTAAGACCAGCCCACACATAAACATGGATGGTTTTTACCTTACTATAACCCGAAATATTCTTGATATCAAAACCCAGTGATATTATGATAATGTCTAACCAAATAATTATACAAGTAGTAGAACGCTTGCATCTCACGCTCCACATATATATAGTATAAAATCATAAACCGCGGGTCGCTTATCGGAGAGTGGTTTTCAACAGACAAGGTATGGGAGCACCTTCTGAATAGTGAACTCTAGAGGGGATACACTCAGGGTTCAACAAGAACGTCTTGTAACCCGGCCACACATGACCGCTCACTCATTTAGCTTGAGTGTAGCGAATATATTGCCACCGCGGTTGTAGGCCATCCAACCGTCATCCGAAGATACAGAATCGAAAAGAAGTATAAATATGAATTTTCTCTAGATTGGTGACAATACACCCTGCTTGGGGATGACCCAACTAGCCATGCTGCCTAGCCCAACTTTTGTTACTTTCTGGTTGTGAGGCTAGAGGCTATGTCTATCTTCAGAACATCTGATCACCATTCACTTTGAATGTCACATCGTCAAATCCGTAATCACACATTGATTACACAAATGCACACTGGGTGTAGAATAAAGAGAAGTCACCTTCTCCCCACCAACTTGGTATATTCATAAAATCAACGGCGTGACCGTTGGAAATACTCTGTCAGACACTCGTCCATACAAGTTGTCCTGGGACTGGACAAACAAAAACACACCATTCTATAACTGGACGATCCTTGCATTTAACTCCGTCTTCAATTATCTTCAGCATATCTCATTCGCAACGATTATGCCTATACGGAGTGGTTTTCGGGTAATAACCCAACCGGTCTCTCCGTATTGACAACGATGGTCAAAACACTTCGATAGTCGGTTATTTAACTATCGGAGTTAAAACAACATCCATTCTAATGTATAACTTACGTCACACAACCACGGGAACTTTTTATTCGACATTCATTTTTATTATTCGAATTCTCATATCTTATCGGATATTACTATACTCCCGATTTACCCTTTTACACTCTTGGAAAACATTTCCAGTTATTATAAAACCCTTATTCTTTCATATTCCAGAAAATATACGTTATCAACGTTCGATCCATTATTTTCACATTCTTTATTTCTATACTTGGATAAACTACCCTAATTATATTGGAAAATATTTCCAATTTCATTTTAACCTTTTAATCGGTCCCATGTTTACTTTTAAAACATTATTCATTTTGAAATGTGAATACCATCCCTTATTATAGAAATCTGAACACCTTGATCATATAACTCTTTATTCACATAATAATCTCCCTTATCTTGTTTACCGAAATCTCTTTCATACTTTTTCACTCTTATTCCAATTTATAAACTCTGTCTCTAAGTCAACTTCTTATCTAATCGATATCAAGTTTATAACTAAATACTGACTCCTATCCTGTTAACATTCATTTGTTTAAACTAAATGTTAATTATTCTATCAGATTATAATCCCTAAAAATAGTTTACTTTTAATACATTCGACATCATCGAATTCTAGTTACAAATCCTAACGGTTTAATACTAATCACATTTCGAAAATCGAAATGCTGTCATCAGTTTCTAATACGATTCCCCAATTCTTTTTCTAAACTCTTTCTTATATTTCTTTGAACAAACTTCGTTACTTATTACTCTAAAATAAGTGGATTTCAAACCAAACTGTTACATTTCCTAGGAAGTGCTGCTATATATAAAAGTCACGCTTAAGTCTAATCAACAACGGTTAATTTGTCGCTATAGTTCTAAACTTGTCATACGCTGTAATATTCTCCTTATAACTAATTACAGTCTCACTTACCTTATCAACAGCGTTATTTTATTTTTATAGTTCAACTTGTCATACGCTGTAATATTCTTTGTTATAACTAATCTTGACATAAAAGTCACACTTATCTTATCAACAGCGTTATTTTATCGCTATAATTCTAAGACTGGCAATATGCTGCCGTATTCCTTTTATACACATCTTGACATCTCTTTCCGTTATAAACTGTTATCGTTCCTCGATAATAGTGAAGTCGTTCAAGTTGGGGTATTCTATTTACCTCTCAGACCTTGATCGACAATGTTCTTGTCTTAGAACAGATATACGTTCGTAACCCTAATCTCCTTATTACTTATAATATGCATCAAATCGAATTTCCTTGTTTTATTTTGGAATATTGTTTTATAATACCACATCTTTATTTTGAAGTCAGTTGTTTTACGATTATTTATATTCCACATTAACTTTTCGCTTTCTCTATTCCACAGTTCTATTGATAACTTCTTAAATTAAAAGGTAATTAAATCTCATTTATTTCTAAACTGTTTTCATTAGATTAATTAAAGGCCAATTAATCTAATAATCATTTTCCAAATAACAGTTGATTAAATCAACTTCATTCCATCAGTAAATTCGTTAACTGATCTTAATTACTTCTCATTAGATTAATATAATTAATCTAATAATATTTCTAAAATTGTTTATCTTAAATATAATTATCCAAATACTTAATCATCGGATAGTTTACGCTTTATAAACTTATTTAAATATCAATAATCGTTTTTATTTATTTTATAAAACGAACTCTAAAATACTGGTCTATAATAGAACTTCTATTATAAATTTAAATCTTCTTTTTAATTATAAAAATATAGTTTTTATAATTAGCTTTGTTGATTCGCCTGACGGTCAATCAACTCCTTAACAAAACGATGGGTTTACTGTCGATTGCTACCCCTTTCTTAATCGATATCGTTTATCGAATTATCTAAACAAATGTTGAATTTTCGTTCTACATCAATAGTCACACGGGGCTTTAAATGTGATTCGGGTTCAAACAGTGCATACAAACAAACAGTACATATAAATATCGAGGAATCCGGTCGGATTCCTCCAACCGGTTTCCGCATCCACAGATGTCAGTCAACACAATTTACACTAACTCTATACTAGGGGATATTCTAATCGATGGAATCAGTGTCCAACCGATGATGTGTACATATGTAACGGTATATAATATTTAACCAAATTAATTGTAATCTACCTAATCGACCATCACACAGCATTCAAACAACATTAAAATATTTTAAAATATTTTAAAAATAGATCAGAGTTAGTGATTTTACTCACCTTCGCGTGTTAACCGTTAAATAACGATTTGCGTCATTCCTTGCTTCCTCTTACTGACGTTCTCATCTCAGTGAACAATTTATGACCGACCCGCATGCTCTTCTTTCCACCGTCAGCCCATACACCGATGTTAAAACCAATTCGCTCTGCATTTCTCCAAACTGAAAGTCTCACGCTTCAATATCTTTTTACCACCATAGTCGCAATAAACATGTCTCTACTCCGTCATCCCAAACCATGCTTCTACTCGAAATAAAACTCCATTCGCACCCTTTTACATTTATAATGTTGCATAGCAACGGCCATCAGCTCATGTCAGTAGTGCTTCCCATACCCCTAAAGTACAGCTCGAAGCTCCTTTGCAAAAACTCGGTTCCACGCTACACAACTGCATCCTCTTGTTTTAACGTCACTACCCAATTTAAACACCCATTTTCTCCTAGCTTCTGGTTCTCGCACCCCTAGGCACGCAGTAGGATATAAACTGGCGATCGAAATGTGCTTAACCCTCTTGAAACTATAAGAGCTTGAAGATATGATCATCGCAAGTTCAACAATCATAGTTTTCTTTGTATGATTTTGGGAGATGTGTGGATTTACATTTACAGGTGCCATTAAATAGTTTGGCCATTTAAAACTCTCTGACGTCTGGAAAATGGAGGAGCTTTGATCTCAATATTTATACGCAAGCTTACTTAATCCTTAAGTGTTAGGGTGATGGTCTTCGTTTGAGGGTAGCTGCATAGTGTGATATTTGATAGGAGAATGGTATAGCATGAGATTTGTGTTGATGTATTTAGGGTGGTAGGCCATGCGTGATTTGATTTATACGAACTGTAGCTCATGCAATAGGGTAGCTTCACTGTTGCTTTGCAAGTTAGCACATGAAGTATGCAGACAGTAGTTGGTACGAGCCTAGGGCAGTAATGGTTGAAACGACAAGAGATATTTTTGAAGATGTAAAAAATATAGGCTTGCATTAAAACGAAATGCTATGAGCCATACTGAATTGGACGTCCCTATCCTATATGCCATGAGCTCTTATTATGAGAGTTGTCACCTACCTTGTCTTATCATAGAAGTTGATGGTCTAAAGCCTTAAGGTATGCGGATATAGTAAAATACTAGACTTAGTCACTATGTCTGTAGGTGTTAGACATTAGTGTGTCAAAGGAAAAACGTACCTAATGAAATGTACATATAGGATGGCACGTATAGTAGGTTAGCTAAGATAAAGTCCAAAGACTTATAAGTATTTTCCTTTTCCAAATATTTAATATTTATTAAAGGTACCCTATTGCATAAATTTCGTTCATGTCTGGGCGGCTGCGGACAGAAAAAAAAATACAGTTGTGTCCAGTGGGGTGTCACGATCCAAAAAATATAATAATACCGGTAGATTAACTCCTTCTGTGAAACCCCGAAATACCGATACAGGGTGCACAATACTCCAAATAAAAAGTTGCGTATTTAATTAATTAAAAATTACAGAAAAATTCTAAAAATTAAATTATCGCTATGTCTCAAAAGAACCTTGTCCAGATTTGCAACCGATATCTAGTTATTTCAAATAAACCGTTACGGTCGATATACAATTTCACAGCGACTTTCTGAATATTTGATTTGGACATATCTTGCAGTCTGTACGACGAAATTTCCATTTTCCACTTCCGTTGGAAAGATACAGTTTAACAGATTCCAACGTTTCTCGTTTCGAAGAAATCCGATTCAAAACGAGTCCGGTACACTCAGTTGAAGTTCAGAACGTTAATTTACGAACTACAACATCGTTATGAGCTCGATTATAATTAATATATATTTTTATACGTTCAACTTTGTTTTAATTAATATATAAATCCACTTATATTACAAATTCAATATTTAAACTGATTTAAATATTCGAATACAAACCGACAAAAATGCGGGACGTTACAACAATGCCTTAGTTTCCCCCTACAGACCGGACTCACGCACGTACATGACTCCATTGGAACACACTCGTATACACCCCTTTCAGATGAACCTCTTATAATCAATTCAGTGTGCATGCCCTGACTCCTACCTAGTGTTGGGTCCTTTAATACCAAAATGGGTTACTGACTAATATGGGTCTCACACGTGGCAGATGACACAAGTCAAGCCCCTAACTTATATCTCCCAATTAACTATGATTTTTAATAGGTTAAGCCTACAAATTTTACAGGTTCGCCTAACCCCCACATACTAACAGGTTAAGTTTCAGAGGTCAACAGGTTTATTTAACCCCCAACAGATTAAACAGGTTTACATAACCCCAATAAGATTAAACATGTTTAATTAACCCAAACAGATTAAACAGGTTTCACATGTTACCTATAGTTTCGTTAACATGTTTCGCTTAATCTTTAAATTAAGCCTACAGATTTATATGCCCCTAAATTCCAGTCAAAATACATCGTATAACGTATGCCCTAATTTTTTTTCATATTTCACAGTACAGGTTATACCCCCAAATTTCCAGTCATGATTCATATTACATGATATTCCCTAATTTATTATTCCCAATTTATCCTAATTTCGTTCGTATGCATATTTCAGCGATATTGGCCTAGGCTCGAAGTTAGCTTAGGCTATAAAAATAAAAAGGGAATGAAGGAGACAAAAGAGCATAAATAGGCATAATAACATAATGGGCATATAATAGTAGATATAGGTATAAAAACAGAACAGGCATATGATAACAGAAATAGGCATATCAGGGCATATAAGAATTGAACAGCAGATCAGGTGTACAGAGTAATAATATAACTATTTAGGTATGAATCAGATTCTTAACAGGCATAGGTTTAAATCTATATTATAAACATATCATAGTTACTGTTAAATTTTTATATCTAAAAGTAACATGAACTCATAGAGATTGGATCTAAAGAATAGAGAATAATATGCTGATGTTGCAGAAGAAATTCTTGTATTCGCATATGTCGTTATTTTAGAAGATAGTCTAATTTCAATCCAAATTGTGGCAACATCTCCTTATCTCCTTCTTTTTTAGGTGCAGGAGATAAGAAAAACGACAACCTTTATATAGACTATCTCCAATGAACCCAGCCAAAAATTTTGTCCAGATTCAGCTGGAAGAATTCGGCCAGATCCCCGATGGGTCGACCCACTCCTCTCTGGGTCGACCTATGGGTCGACCCACTTAGCCATGGGTCGACCCAGACCTGACATGAGTTGACGCTTAACGGGTCAATTTCCCGCTGCTTGCTGCCCTGGGTTCTCGATTCGTGAATTTGAATTGTTTTGAATTTTCTGAGTTGGTTTATATATATATAATTCTCTTATATGTATACAAACTGCTTCATTTCTATCCCATACGATGTCCGTTTTATGCAAACTCGGAGTCTTTCTTAAGGAAAATTCCAAGACGAACGCAATGGTGCAGTATGTTTTAATTAATTACCACTATTTAATTAAGTATTCTTTTGTTTAACATTTTAATATCCTTTAAAATTACGGGGTGTTACAATGTTGACATAGGTAGACAACAAAAACTGTAAGGGCTCGTATTAGAGAGTGGCTTTCCAACATAATGGTTCCTGGTATGAAAGATCGATCTATGGAATTAAAACCGATGCACAACGCAGTATTTAGTGAGTAACATCCAAGGACGCAGACCTTCTGCTATACTATCCACAACTTCAAATATTCAGCAAGTAACATCCAAGGACTCAGACCCTTCGCTATATTCTTTTATGATAGGACAGTCTGTCTTAGATGATCACCAAAATATCCAACTCCAAAAGCATACAAATCTGACCTCTAGTTTACCATCAACCAGGGTGTGAGGCTTGATGAGGTCATGTTACACAAAGCTATCCTAAAAATCCATTCTTTAATCATCCATAGCTTAATCACTTAGTATGCCACACTGTCATTTCATAACATATAATTGATAATCACTAACATATCACGTTTGAGTTCAGACGTCTCAAAGAATGGTGTAAAGCTAGAAGAATAAATGCTCCGCCACAAATAGAGATATGTTAGTAGAGATCAAACAATAAATTAAAAAATACTGGCCTTGCCCAAAAAAAATTTAAAAAATACAATGTCATACATACATCCGAACAAGTTCGTTCTGGGTTTAAACGAAAACGAAAGCGCTTTATTCTTGGTCCAATTAAGTAGAGATGCCCTTGGAAATCCAGAAATCCTCCAAGTACGTCCGGACCACTGCTAAAATATGAGTTAAAAATCTAAAGATGCAAGCTACCCGCTTGAGAGCATCAATGAGCAGTCCTTCCGATGTGAAGGTTCCCGGACTTCAACCACCGTCTTCAGAATCTTCATTTTCTCCATTTCGTCATATCATTATTCGAAATGGTTTTCCGATAGAAATATGACCCCGATCTTTCCGAATAATGAACATAGTTTTAAAACCATATGAAAATACAGAACTTGCTAAGTCTCTTTCCAATTCGATTAGTGAAACCTAAATTGCTAACAAAATCGCTTTACTAATTCCTTATTAAATCTTAACAAATATTTTATCTTTAACTTAACAATATTTCCATTAATAAAAATTGAAGATAAATTTAACCTTTAACTTTTCCATTCAAAATACATCTTTAAAGATTATTCCAATATTAAATCTTAATTAAAATATTTCCAAAAATGTTTTATTTAAAATTTAAAAATGATTTCCAAATTCATACATGAGGTTAAAGCTTTAAAACAATTTATTGCTAAAAAAGCGTCTCAAAAACGTTACAAAAAGCATTTCAAAATGGCTTATATAAGCTAATTTGATCAAAACAACCTTTATATTTTCCAAAATTTCGTATTTTCTACTCAAATCACTTTTAATTGATTAATTATGATTTTACAAATTTTTTCGTATTTTAATAATTTAAAAATAGCCTTTACCATTATGGTCAAAAAACTGCGCTTATTACGACCATCACTCAAAATAGTTTTAATCATAACTTGAAATCCTTATATTGAAATTTGAAAATTCATTTTTCATTTGGAAACTAATTGCGTATAGAAACAAACATTTTTCATTTCAAGGAAGTTTGATTTAAATTGTTTCTGTTATAGCATTTGAAGTTTATGACAGAAATTTGCGAACTACCATAGTGCGAGTAGTCGTATTCAGGCCATAATTCAACTTTATATCTAAATCTCATCTGATTACTTCAAAGCGAGTATAAAATTTATTTAAAATATATACAAATATGGCTTAAACCGGTAATTCAAAATTTTCACTTTGAAATCAATTATTTAATAAAATAAAATTTTATTAATAAAATAATAATATTTTTCAAAAATTAATCTTTTGAAACCCAGACTTTTCTGAAATCAAATTAAATATAATATACTATGATTGGAACAATTAAATTGAGATTTTGACATCATTTATGTATCTAGCCCAACTTCAATTTTCCAATTTTACTGTTCAAATTCGATTTCAAACTTAAACAAGCCAGTTACGCTTAAAACACTTTTCTAATAAATTTCCACCTTTTCAAAAGTTGTTCATAAATACTTCAATTTCATTTCCACATAAATTCAGGTACTGAAATCCAACTTTTATTTTCCACCCCTTATTTAACTGAATATAATATTCAATTTTATAACCAAAATGGTTCGAGACGTAACCAATACCCATATAATCTATATATATATATATATGAGTGTAGTGTTTTATACTATCACTAATGACGATCATAATAACATTCATAAAACCATTCATCCATCACACAGTATTTATAACATAATTGTTTACATCAGTGAACGCTTATATGCACACGAATGACAATAAATGTAAATGCATCCATAACAACAATAAAGAAACCAATATAATCATACTATAATTATAATGAATATCTCAATATAGTTAAGAAGTTCTCACCAAGGGTTCCGCTCCACCAATCTTTGTGGTAGGAGAGCCTAGTCAACTATTATCATCCTGGACCGACTTTTGCTCCGACGGATGGTATTTTCGCACCGACTTCTTCGATAGAATAGTTGTATATTATATATGTATATATAGAAAATTAGGAAGAGGAGGGAAAAAAGGGGTATGGCGGGGACGAGGTGGTCATGGACGTGGGTTTTGGCTGGTGGCGCACTAGGGGAGGAAGGTAGTGATGGGTTGTAGGCCAAGGAGAACGAGGAAATGGTGGTCAGATTTTGGAAGGAGGAGGGAGGAAGGGCTTTAGGCGAACTAGGGGAGGAAGGAAAGGGAAGAAAGGAGAAGAATGTCATGGCTAAGAAAAGAAAGAAGAAGTAGAAAATGGAGTGGAATGAAAAGAATGGTGGAGGAAAGCCTCCTTATACATGGGGAAAGGAGCCATAAGGGAAGGACACCTCATGTGACACTTGTCCCTTAAGGAGGCTATGTACACATGCATGAAGACATCTTGAAAACCACTTATTAAAACTATGGATGCGCAGATATGGTTTTGCTGGTTACACATTTGCAACGCTTTATGTTGTTACAAATTTGTGACACATATTTGTGTTGCTAATATTAATATGTAGGTTACCTATTTTGACAAAAGCTGGTATATTTGTATCAATATATTTTACAGTTATATTTTATATTTCAAATGAATATTATTATTATTTAAACCAAAATAAAATTCAACTTAACATTATCAAATTAGAATTTAAAACGGTTGAATTGGCATAAATTTAACAAGTTACAAAATTCCGTTTTTGACAAATTTTGATATCCAATTCCAAACCGATTCCTTAATTGATTTGGCAAAAGTTGATATATTTTGTTAGTTTATTTTATAGTCTTATTTATTAGTATCTCATTTAATATTATTAAATATGAATTCTAAATGATTAATTCCAATCAAACAAAATTTATATTTTAGCAAAAAACTAATTTTGACAAATTTTTTAATTTCTATAAATTGGTTAAACATTATATTTTGAAAAAATTGTTTTTAACTCGTCAAAATCAACTTTTAATCTTATATTGTTACCTAAAATTACTTTAAATCCATATTTTTAAATTGACAAAAATCCTGGATTGTAACAGCCGACTTTGGAATAATGTTCCTCCCGAATCTTACCTTTAATGGCTTTTGGGGTCTTTTTCCCTTCATTCTGGCATTCTCTCACTGCCATTCATGCTAGGTTGACAAATCTAAAGCTAAGGCCATTTCAGTCAAAACTGAAAGGGGCTTTCCAGTCTAAAATGAAACCATTTATTTCTACCTTCACTTGTTTCAAAGGACATTAGCTTAGCACTTCCTCCTTCGGAATGTCGCTGGATCCAAAAGCTTAGCACTTCCTCCTTCGGAATGTCGCTGGCTTCTACCCTCCTTTACCTCGATTTTTGTTCTCGATCTACCTCGTTTATTTTTTATGCTAACATTTGCCCCCTCCCCACTGGTGAAGGGGTGCTCTTCATTTTTCAAGTCAGCTGGCTCAAATTCCTATGCATATGTCGTCATTCTGCCTTCTGCGTTCCTCTTTGAATGGTTGGATCTCGATCAATAGCTGCATTTTTATCTTCTATTCACATCGCAATATTTATCTTCTCTTTCCTTTTCCTTTTGTAGGCACCTTTTCAGACAACAATTATTAATTATTACAACTAGCATCCATCCCTGCTTGAATTTTTGCCCTTTTTGCTTGTCCATTCAAATATGATCTTTTGGTTGCATAATTTGGTGATTCTTCTATATAAATTGATCTATTTTCTTCTTTACCCTATGTTTCTACATGTAAATAAATTTTTTCATTAGAATCAAAATTTTCTAGAGTTTCCATCTTTTGGAATTTAGAGGCTTCCTCTTGACGTTGCTGCCTTCTACCAATTAGGTATAACATTTGACCTTGAAATTTAAGGGAATCTTCTTGGCTATGTTTTGTCAAAAGAATTAGATGCTTTCCCCCAAATTGGTAGAGAGAAACACCGTTAAGCTCGATAATAAGCATTTTGTCTCTTCATCAGTTGTTTTTAATTCTTTGAGAATTTTCACTTTTTCCTAGATGTTTCCATCTTCTGCAAACTCGATAAAGCATTTAACCCCAATCTAGGAGCCCTTTTTGGCTAAGCTTCTATGGAGGGCTAGGTGCTTCACCAGAATTTTCATTAAGAGATTCCACCAAGTTTTGGAGACATGGCCTTCAACTTTGGTTAGATGTCCTTCCATCACTTTTAGCACTCTTTTTTTTTCCTTCTTGGTGTTGGCACTCTGTTTTTTCCTTCTTGGTGTTGTTGCTTCCTACCATTCGGAAAAGGAACTAGCCTTTAAAGTGGGAGGATTCTGTAACAACCCGGAAATGCGAGCCAGTTTAAAATTTTTATTTTGGCAATTTTAATGAATTTTGAATATTTAAAATGAATTATTTTAAATAATATCGACGAGAAATTTAATTTGAATAGAATTCAAATGTATATATTTATATAGATCGTCGTTAGAATATAAATAATTATTTATAATTATAAAAGGAATTGAAAATGGCGTGGTAGTTCGATAATTCGATTTCAAAATTCAATTGAACATACCGGGTGCAAAATAAACCGGATTTTAGTGAAACCAAAAATAATAGGATCTGATTGATAATATCTTTCCAACGAATCCGAAAAATCAAGACTTCATAGCGGGAATAAAAAATATGTCCAAATGGAAATTCAGAATAGTCACTATGGAATTTCCGGCCCTTGAAAATAACCATTTTGCAAACGACCTCGGATTTCGATGAAACCACTTTTGTTGGATCCGTGATGTTAAGTTATTGTTAGATTCCAATTTTCATAATTTTTCGAATCAATATGGGAGCGTGGCAAAGGAAAACGCGTTTGACCAGTTTTAGTTGATTTTAATCGACTGGAAAATGGCCTTTTTTCCAACGGTCTCAGAATTCGACGAAATTAGTTTTGTTAGGACCGTATCGTCAATACGAAGCTATAAAATATTTTTCTGGAATTTTTCGAGTTAGTATGTGACGCCAGAAAATTGAAATGCGCATTCAAATTCAATATATAGAGTTATATGTTGATTTTGACAAAAACCGATCGAAACGGTCGAACCAGCTTACGATACATATCCCATTGTGTTCGTAATGGGGGTAATTAACTATGGACGACAGTCGGTGGCCTCAATTTCGAGTTCGAATTTTAAAGTTGTTTTTTTTTGAAATAAATTAAATTAAATATATTTTTATATAAAAGCCCTTTACTCCAACCCTCTCTCTTTATTGTTGACTAAAGCAAAAAAAAAGAAGAAGCCCAATCTCAGACCCGTCGCCCCCCTTCACGTCGCGTCGCCGCTCGCACCTGCCACCCCCTCCAGTCGCCAGGAGCCGCCCCTTCTCCTCTTTCTTCTCCTTCCTCCTCTCTTTCCCGAACCCCTAGCCCCAAATTAACCCCAACTCGACGCTTAACCGCTCCACCCCGCTGCCTGAGCCGCCACCGGAGCTCCGCCAGTGCCACGCCTTCCCCAGCCCGACATCAGCAGCACCCAACACCCCCTCTTCTCCGATTGAAACCCCAAGACCCCCATTCGCTTGCCCTAACCCCCTGCCTCCGTACGATCAGCGAAGCCCCCCTTCTCCTCTGAAAAGGCAATGTGAGTTTTTATATTTAATTTTTTTATCAGGTTTTACATGGATTAAAAACCCTGATTTTTTTGCAATATAAATTAGAGTAGGAAGCTTTGATTTTTAAAGGGCGAAAGCTTTGATTTTGAAAGGGCAAAATCTTTATTTTTGAAAAGGCGAAATTTTTATAAGATGTAGATATTAAAAATATAATTTTTATAATATAGAAAGGTTAAAAATATAATTCTTATATATATAGAGATATAAAAATATAATTTTTATATATGTAGTGAATCGAAAATATGATTTTTACTTGTGTAGAGTATTAAAAATATGATCTTTATATAATAGAAGATATAAAAATACTATTTTTATATAAGTAGTGTATTGAAAATAGAATTTCTATATAATAGAGAATATAAAACTATTATCTTTACATATGTAGCAAAAATAAAATTCTTATTTTTATTATATATATAGTGAAGTAAAAATGAGATTTTTATAGTGATGAAATAAAAATTCGATCTTTATATAAGAAGCAGAAATATAAAAATATAATTTTTATATAGAATGAAGCGTTGAAAAATATATATGAAGTAAAAATAAAAATAGAATTTTTATTTATTGGAATGAAGGAATAAAAATAAAATTTTTATTTGAACAGCGTGAAAAGAACTGCATTGGAGTTGCAAACATATCCGGACGGTTCAGCAGTTCAAAAGCAAAGCACGGCGGAGTGGAACCCTCTGTGAAAACTTCTCGCCTTTAATCTTCTTTTTCCAGTTAAAAATATATACTAGGATGCAGACGGTGCTTAGCAGCACCCGACACCATTCGTCCACAGACCATGGATGGCTTGTATGTTTGATTGTTTGTTGTGATGAAAATTGATTGTGTGACGTGAAATAAAATATTTATATAGTTAAATATATTTTATCGTTAAAAATATTATTTTTAACGTGTGTGTGTGAATAAAAATATGTGTTTGTTGATTTGAAACCCCGGACGGGTGTTGGGATGACATTTGAAGTCCACTCATCCCGATTGATTAGTTGTATGTCGATCGATCGATCGATTGACATGTTGTTATGAGCGTTAGATATCTATATTTGATTCTTATACAGTGTGATGCACTTTGGATGATGATTGATTATTTATTGTTGTGATTATATACATGTGTTGTATGGAATCCATGTAATTAACATTATATGGTAATTGATGGGCCTCATTCCAATTGGGAAAATAAAGAATATTATAAAAGAAAATTCATGTGTTGAATAGAATAAATAGTCATGTGTTGACGATGCTCATGTGTTGAGAAGATTCATGTGTTGAAAGTGTATTCATGTGTTGAATAGAATAGATATTCACTTGTGGAATATAATAGCGAATTTATTGAAATATATAAAGCCGTGTTGATTAGAGATGAGCCATTTTGACGTGAACGATATTTATATCGATTATATTTTCTTTTTATAATGAATATAGAAAAAAGAAGTGATTTCAAAATATAACGTTTTGAAAATGTTATCATTTGTATATGATGATGTGGAATATTCAATTTCGATTTGAAATTGAATGTGAAGTTGAAATCGTTTCGAAAATGAATTTAAAACGATTTGTAAAATACGTTTTAAAAGGAAATCAATGAAATATATATAATATATATATTATATATAATGGCCAGAATAGAACGCGCTGTGCCGCGGCAGTTCGTGAATTTCGACCATTGACTTCGAATTGACATTACGGGAGATCCGACCGTCGGGTTCTCCTAAAACCGGAACCGTTGGGTTCGTATCAAATAGAGTTTTCTAATGAATATTAGAAATTTGAAACCTAATGGTTGGATGTCGAATTATGTCCAAATCAAATTTGGAAAAGGTCGTTGTGAGTGCAGTTCGATGGCCATTGGTGGAAATCGACTGTACAGGCCTTGATAAAATTATTAAAAATATCAATAATTTGTGTAAAATCATAAGAAATGATTTGGGAAGAATTGGGATGAAAAACTCCATATTTGAAAAGATAAAAATAGATTTTTTATCAAAATGAACTAGTTTTGAACTAGAATTAAAATCAATTTATTTTTGAAATAAATAAATTGAATCTGAAATGGTCTTAAAATAATCAGAATTTCCAATAATTGAAGTGGAAATGGATTTGAATCGAAATTGTCTTTGGAATATTTCGATGTTGGATTTCGTGATTATACAGATATTGTTATGGGAATTTGAAAGATATATTTATATCGTTATTTCCAATACGATATTTGTTGGTTTCAGAATTTGATATTGAATATAAGCCGATATATTTTCTATTCAGAGCCTTGTATTTAATATCAAACGTGATTTGGATTTGTCGTGAATGGTGTCTTCATTAACACTGTTCTTAAGCCCAGTTGAGAAAAAGATTAAATCCTTCTATTTAGATTTAATGAGGTGTACCAATTAAATAATATTAATTGGAATCGAATTTAAATTGGTTTTGGGTTATCGTGAGCGGTGTTTTGAATAACACCTGTTCTTTAACCCGATTAACAATAGAATGTGATTTTGGGTTTATCGTGAATCGTGTTTTAGATGACCCTGGTTCTTTAACTTAGTTAAAGACAGGATATTGATTTTTGAAAAGATTAAAACTAAGTGGAGTTTTAATGAATCTTTAATTAGATTGAAATGTGAATTGATAATTTAAATTATCAAATCTGAAAGGTGATCGAGAATGCAGTACCACCAGTTTTGCTCCAAAGCGATAATTAAATCTTTAATTAGATTTGAACGTGAAATGGTAATTTTTTACCGATAGCACCGTGGTGTTGAAGTATGACCAGTTTTACTTCATGGGATGAATAGGTTGGGATTGGGAAATAAAATAAATAATTACTTCGGTGTGGTTCGCTAATCCCGACTAGTTTGGAAAACCATAACATGGTTTGAAATGATATCCAAAGAAAGATTAAAGAATAAATTTAGAAGAATTTATCTTTGATAAAATTAATGGGAACCTTTCCCTAAGAATGTGATTTTGTGAATAAAAGAATATTCTGAATTGGAATGAGGCGTTTGTTGTGTTTGTGAAACATTTGTTTATTATATACGTGGGTTATTCAGAAAGGCCGGGTTTATACCCATTCTGAATAACCGATTCGGCGATAAGTCGAAGGTGAAGATGGTGGTTGAAGACCGGAAGTCTTCACATCGTTTGGGTGATTACTGATAATCTTTATTGGGCTGTACACCCAAGAGGAGAGAAACAGTTGGTGATCGTCCAAACGTACTTGGAGATCGATGGATATGCGAGGAAAGTGCCTCCGGTTTCGTTCAGACCCAGAATGAACATGTAAATGGACTGTGTGTCTAACATTGGATTTTATTCTGTGTTGATTGATCTCTATTAAATATACATCTATTTGGCGACGGAAAATTTATTCTCTTGCTTAACGCCCTTCTCTGAGACGTACGAGCTCAGAGGTTGTATATCGATGGACATCAGTCGCATGGAGTGAATTGCCAGTGTGGCACGCGTAAGTGGCAATTGATCAAGGCTTCTGTTAAAAAGCAAAGTTCTGTGGTTGATGATCAAAGCACGGCCTGTGTGGCGTAGCTTTGTGTATATCGTGAATTCGCGAGCCTCACACCTCGGTATGAGTCAAAAACGGGATACAGACCGTTGGGAGAACACGATGTTTCTTTCTAGCTAGTGGTGGTGTCAGTGCTGAAACTGGCTGACATTTATATACTTTTCACCTGTGTGGTTGTTGGATACGAGGCGCCTCGGATATAGGTCTGTTAGGACCGGGAAATGTGTGTTCAGGAATAACTAATCCTCAAAAGTAAGAGAGGACCGGCCCAACCGATTCCAAGGATCATAGTGGGGTCCTGGGACATTTTCTAGAGTGTCTCGAACGGAGAGGAGCTTGCCCCTTGCCTCGACTCATGACGGAAATCCAATTTCCAATACGTGCATTGCGGTTTTATTTGTAGAGCCTAGTATGGCGATATAGTGGGATGTGGCACTTATGTCGTCTATGATTTATATTTATGATTGAAATTGTTTTGACACTATACACTTATAGTAATATCAAAATAATGTGTTTTAAATGGATCAAGCATGCTTTGGCTATTATAAGGTAAAAGCCCTATCCTCCGGCTTGCGTTGCATTGTGTGATGGGACCTGGGTCTTATAATAGCTTCATTTTTCTTTATTTAGCATTGCGCTGTTTGTTTTATGCACTGGTATTCTTGGGAGGAAACCCGTTCCGTGTTATACGACGTGGTCCCTTGATTTACCTAACTTTAAAATAAAGATTAATAACTATTTTAGTTCTCACACTAGTCATATGACTAACCTGGAGTTTATTATTTTAACCTAAACTCTGGGTGCACCTATTTTCGATACGGGAAGCTAGTAGTTTTGGTTTTGCAGATTTGTATTCACAGGATCCTGATTTACAGCTGGAAAGATGCTTGGAAAGCTCTGTATCCGTGTATTACTTTCAGTTGTGTCTCGTATTGTTTTTCCGCTGCTATGTAATTTATTGAAATCTCTGATATTTGTGAACAGTGTAATATTTATTCATACTCTGTATATTCTTGTAATCTGACGGAATTGTTGTAATATACAATGAAATGTTCTCCTGTTTGCGTCCTTTTGTGTGTTGTTCTCAAAGTATTCGTGCTTTCCTTCATGGGGAAGTTACGTGTCCTTACAGTGGTATCAGAGCTTTGGTTTACAGAGCTCGAGAACAAGACACATTAGAACCAAACGAAAGAATTCATCAGATATTAGATTAGTAATATCCAATTAGAATAACTCGTTAGAGATAGGATCAGTAGTATCCTAGAACGAGTGTGAAGAGTATATTTTTCAAATGAAAACAAATTTTGTTTTGAAATTTAAATCGTTTTATATATGTATTTGAATATTTATTTATTTTGAATTTGGACAATCCAATATATAAAGATTTCGCATATATGCGTCATGAACGTATATTCGAAGTTTTAATATACTGGATAGATATAGAATCACACTCTAGTCGCTCGGAGATGATTTTGATGATGGAGTTCCATCACCAATATTTATGTTCGTGTTTCGAAGGTGTGATATCTATATATTTCCATTAGACTGGTGTGAGAACCAAAACTTACATAGATTTATTTGTTGTCATTTGGCATCAAAAACATGATTTTCTGTATATATATCAAATTATGAATTTGAAACAGTAATCCACTAATTGATTGATGGTTGCGTTGTTTGTCTATTTGTTTGAAATTTTGAACCATTTTGCCTAATTGGACCGAATATTGAATTGTATGGAAAATTGTTTGAAATTGCATGCATATACATGTACTTACATTGAATAGGTCATAGCAAGGAGGCTAGAGCAGAAGAATAAAATTGTTTGCCCGACAAATAGGTACAAGTTTACCAAAATTTACAGTTTTGTTTGGGTGATGATGATTTTATGAGCCGATTGGCTAGCCGCTTGGCCTTTTCTTTTTCTTTTGAGTTGAAGAAGGCAATGGGAGGCTATATGAAATATCCCGAAGTCCCTGGTGCAGGGGAGGTTATGGCGAAATTTTTCGAAAATTTAGGGTGTTTTGAAAATTTTGATAAGTTCTTAGAAACTGAAAAGTTGAAGAACTTAAGCCATAACGAAAATTATAAAAGTTGAGTTGATTAGTTAAACAACTTTCGTCTTCGTTCCTTTTCGGAGACGAAAAGTTTTAAGTGGGGGAGAATGTAACAACCCGGAAATGCGAGCCAGTTTAAAATTTTTATTTTGGCAATTTTAATGAATTTTGAATATTTATAATGAATTATTTTAAATAATATCGACGAGAAAATTAATTTGAATAGAATTCGAACGTATATATTTATATAGATCGTCATTAGAATATAAATAATTATTTATAATTATAAAAGGAATTGAAAATGGCGCGGTAGTTCGATAATTCGATTTCAAAATTCAATTGAACATATCGGGTGCAAAATAAACCGGATTTTAGTGAAACCAAAAATAATAGGATCTAATTGATAATATATTTCCAACAAATCCGAAAAATTAAGATTTCATAGCGGGAATCAAAAGATATGTCCAAATGGAAATTTAGACTAGTCACTATGGAATTTCCGGCCCTTGAAAATAGCCATTTTGCAAACGACCTTGGATTTCGACGAAACCACTTTTGTTGGATCCGTGATGTCAAGTTATTGCTAGATTCCAATTTTCATAATTTTTCAAATCAATATAGGAGTGTGGCAAAGGAAAACGCGTTTGACCAGTTTTAGTTGATTTTAATCGACTGGAAAATGGCCATTTTACCAACGGTCTCAAAATTCGACGAAATTAGTTTTGTTAGGACCGTATCGTCAATACGAAGTAGAAAATATTTTTTTGGAATTTTTCGAGTTAGTATGTGACGCCAGAAAATTGAAATGCGTGTTCAAATTCAGTATATAGAGTTATATGTTGATTTTGACGAAAACCGATCGAAACGGTCGAATCAGCTTACGATACATATCCCATTGTGTTAGGAATGGGGGTAATTAGCTATGGACGACAGTCGGTGGCCTCAATTTCGAGTTCGAATTTTAAAGTTGTTTTTTTTGAAATAAATTAAATTAAATATATTTTTATATAAAAGCCCTTTACTCCAACCCTCTCTCTTTATCGTTGATTAAAGCAAAAAAAGAAGAAGCCCGATCTCAAACCCGTCGCCCCCCTTCACGCCGCTCGCGCCTGCCACCCCCTCCAGTCGCCAGGAGCCGCCCCTTCTCCTCTTCCTTCTCCTTTCTCCTCTCTTTCCCGAACCCCTAGCCCCAAATTAACCCCAACTCGATGCTTAGCCGCTCCACCCCACTGCCTGAGCCGCCACCGGAGCTCCGCCAGTGCCACGCCCTCCCCAGCCCGACGTCAGTAGCACCCAACACCCCCTCTTCTCCGATTGAAACCCCAAGACCCTCATTCGCCAGCCCTAACCCCCTGCCTCCGTACGATCAGCGAAAACCCCCCATCTCCTCTGAAAAGGCAATGTGAGTTTTTATATTTAATTTTCTTATCAGTTTTTACATGGATTAAAAACCCTGATTTTTTTGCAATATAAATTAGAGTAGAAAGCTTTATTTTTAAAGGGCGAAAGCTTTGATTTTGAAAGGGCGAAATCTTTATTTTGAAAAAGCGAAATTTTTATAAGATGTAGATATTAAAAATATAATTTTTATAATATAGAAAGGTTAAAAATATAATTCTTATATATATAGAGATATAAAAATATAATTTTTATATATGTAGTGAATCAAAAATATGATTTTTACTTGTGTAGAGTATTAAAAATATGATCTTTATATAATAGAAGATATAAAAATACTATTTTTATATAAGTAGTGTACTGAAAATAGAATTTCTATATAATAGAGAATATAAAAATATTATCTTTATATATGTAGCGAAATAAAAATCTGATTTTTATTATATAAATAGTGAAGTAAAAATGAGATTTTTATAGTGATGAAATAAAAATTCGAAATTTATATAAGAAGCAGAAATATAAAAATATAATTTTTATATAGAATGAAGCGTTGAAAAATGAAGCGACCCAAACTTCCCCGATCTCCGAAGAGAAGAGAAAGAACGAATTACTGTGAGGACAAGACAAATCAGGACGCAGACGGAAGAACATTTCATTGTTTATTACAACAATTCCATCAGAATATAGGAATATACAGAGTATGAATAAATATTACACATTCGATAAATATCAGAGATTACAATAAATTACATAGCAGCGGAAAATAATACAAAATACAAATGAAGAAGATACACGGATACAAAGCTTTCTGGATATCGTTCCAGCTGTATACCAGGATCCTGTGAATATAAATCTGCAAAACCAAAACTACTAGCTGCC
Source organism: Allium sativum (assembly GCA_030737875.1). Classification (NCBI taxonomy): domain Eukaryota; kingdom Viridiplantae; phylum Streptophyta; class Magnoliopsida; order Asparagales; family Amaryllidaceae; genus Allium; species Allium sativum. The sequence goes on along the minus strand of CM060913.1, from coordinate 466,543,766 downwards.
CGTGTCAAAATAAGGGCACCTGGAGTTTAGGTTAAAACAATAAACTCCAGGTCAGTCATGGGACTGGTGTGAGAACTAAAACAGTTTTCACTCTTTATTTTAAAGTTAGGTAAATCAAGGGACCACGCCGTGTAAAACGGAACGAGTTTCCTCCCAAGAACACCAGTGCATAAAACAACAGCGCAATGCTAAATAAAGAACAACGAAGCTATTATAAGACCCAGTTCCCATCACACAATGCAACGCAAGCCGGATGATAGGGTTTTTACCTTATAATAGCGAAGAATGCTTGATACGTTTAAAACAAATCATTTATTATTACTATAAGTGTATAGTGTATAAAACAACTTCAAATCATAAGTATCAATCATAAACGGCATAAGCGCCCCTTCCCATTATGTCTCCATATATAGGATTACAACTAAAACCGCAAAGTCACGTATTGGAAGTTGGATTTCCATCTGTGAACCGAGGCAAAAGATAGTCCTCACCGACTTCGAGACAATCTAGCCCATGTCTCAGGGTCAGAGCGCATCGACCCTTGGATCGTCAGGGCCGGTCCACCGATGTGGATTAAAATTCCTGAACACTGCGTTTCCCCGCCCTTTAGGGCGTAAATGAGCCAACGAATGACTCCATCGGACCCGGATCGTCCGATCAAACCGAGGCACCATTTTCAATTCCTTTTTTATATATATAAATAAATATTTTTATTCTATCGACGATTCAAATAAAACTATACGTTTTAATTCTATTCAAAATAAATTCCTCGTCGTTTTTATTTAAAATAATTCATTTTAAATATTCAAAATTCATTAATATTGCCAAAATAAAAATTTTAAATTGGCTCGGATTTCTGGGTTATTAAAATCTCCCCCACTTAAAACTTTTCATCCCCGAAAAGGAACGAAGCCGAAAGTTGTTTAACTAATCAGCTCAACTTTCGAAATTTTCATTACGGCTTAAGTTCTTCACTTTTTCAGTTTCTAAGAACTTTTCCAAATTTTCATAAATTTGGCTAACACCCTAAATTTTCGAAAAATTTCGCCATAACCTCCCCTGCACCGGGGACTTCGGGATATTTCATATAGCCTCCCATGGCCTTCTTCAATCCAAAAGAAAAAGAAAAAGCCAAGCGGCTCACAAAATCATCATCACCCAAACAAAACAGTAAATTATGGTAAACATGTACCTATTTGTCACGCAAACAATTTTATTCTTCTGCTCTAGCCTCCTTGCTATGACCTGTTCAATGTAAGTACATGTACATGCATGCAAATGCGACAAATTTTCAATACAAATCACTATTTGATTCAATTTGTCTAAATGGTTCAAATTTTAATTAATCAAACAACTCAACAATCAATCAATTAGTTGATTATCATTTCAAATTCATAACTTTGATATATAGTCAAAAAATAAGATTTTTGATGCCAAATCACAACAATAGGCCCTATCTAATTTTGGTTCTCACACCAGTCAATAGGAAATATATAAAAAGTCCACCTTCGTCACTCGAACATAAATAATGGTAATGTGATCACAATTATCAGTATCATCCCCGGGCGACTAGAGTGTGATTCTATATCTATCCAGTATGTTAAAACTTCAAATATACGCGGATCAGACGTATACGCAAAATCTTTATATACTGGACTGTCCAAATCAGTATAAATAAATAATCAAATACAAATAATTGATTCAAATTTCAAAACAAAATTTGTCTTCACTTTCAAAAATATACTCTTCACACTCGTTCTAGGATACTACTGATCCCATCTCTAACAAGTCGTTCCCATTGGATATTACTAGTCCAATATCTGACGAACTCTTTCGTATGGTTCCAATGTGTCTTGTTCTCTGAGCTTTGTAAACCAAAGCTCTGATACCAACTGAAGCAACCCGAACTTCCCCGATCTCTGAAGAGAAGAGAAAGAACGAATTACTGTGAGGACAAGACAAATCAGAACGCAGACGGAAGAACATTTCATTGTTTATTACAACAATTCCATCAGAATACAGGAATATACAGAGTATGAATAAATATTACACATTCGATAAATATCAGAGATTACAATAAATTACATAGCAGCGGAAAATAATACAAAATACAACTGAAGAAGATACACGGATACAAAGCTTTCCGGATATCGTTCCAACTGTATACCAGGATCCTGTGAATATAAATCTGCAAAACCAAAACTACTAGCTGCCCATGTCAAAATAAGGGCACCCAGAGTTTAGGTTAAAACAATAAACTCCAGGTCAGTCATGGGACTGGTGTGAGAACTAAAACAGTTATTAATTTTTATTTTAAAGTTAGGTAAATCAAGGGACCACGCCGTATAACACGGAACGGATTTCCTCCCAAGAACACCAGTGCATAAAACAATAGCGCAATGCTAAATAAAGAACAATGAAGCTATTATAAGACCCAGCTCCCATCACACAATGCAACGCAAGCCGGAGGATAGGGTTTTTACCTTATAATAGCCAAGAATCCTTGATACGTTTAAAACAAATCATTTATTATTTCTATAAGTGTATAGTGTATAAAACAACTTCAAATCATAAGTATCAATCATAGACGGCATAAGCGCCCCATCCCACTATGTCACCATATATAGGATTACAACTAAAACCGCAAAGTCACGTATTGGAAGTTGGATTTCCATCTGTGAACCGAGGCAAAAGATAGTCCTCACCGACTTCGAGACAATCTAGCCCATGTCTCAGGGTCAGAGCGCATCGACCCTTGGATCGTCAGGGCCGGTCCACTGATGTGGATAAAAATTCCTGAACACTGCGTTTCCCCGCCCTTTGGGGCGTAAATGAGCCAACGATTGACTCCATCGGACCCGGATCGTCCGATCAAACCGATGCGCCATTTTTAATTCCTTTTTTATATATATAAATAAATATTTATATTCTATCGACGATTCAAATAAAATTATACGTTCTAATTCTATTCAAAATAAATTCCTCGTCATTTTTATTTAAAATAATTCATTTTAAATATTCAAAATTCATTAAAATTGCCAAAATAAAAATTTTAAATTGGCTCGGATTTCCGAGTTATTACAAAAAATATATATGAAGTAAAAATAAAAATAGAATTTTTATTTATTGGAATGAAGCAATAAAAATATAATTTTTATTTGAACAGCGTGAAAAGAACTGCATTGGAGTTGCAAACAGATCCGGACGGTTCAGCAGTTCAAAAGCAAAGCACGACGGAGTGGAACCCTTTGTGAGAACTTCTCACCTTTAATCTTCTTTTTCTATTTAAAAATATATACTAGGATGCAGACGGTGCTTAGCAGCACCCGACACCCGTCGTCCACAGACCATGGACGGCATGTATGTTTGATTGTTTGTTGTGATGAAAATTGATTGTGTGACATTAAATAAAATATTTATATAGTTAAATATATTTTTTCGTTAAAAATATTATTTTTAATATGTGTGTGTGAATAAAAATATGTGTTTGTTGATTTGAAACCCCAGACTGGTGTTGGGATGACATTTGAAGTCCACTCATCCCGATTGATTAGTTGTATGTCGATCGATTGATTGAAAAGTTGTTATAAGCGTTAGATATCTATATTTGATGCTTATACAGTGTGATGCACTTTGGATGATGATTGATTATTTATTGTTGTGACTATATACATGTGTTTTATGGAATCCATGTAATTAACATTATATGGTAATTGATGGGCCTCATTCCAATTGGGAAAATAAAGAATATTATAAAAGAAAATTCATGTGTTGAATAGAATAAATAGTCATGTGTTGACGGTGCTCATGTGTTGAGAAGATTCATGTGTTGAAAGTGTATTCATGTGTTGAATAGAATAAATATTCACTTGTGGAATAGAATAGCGAATTTATTGAAATATATAAAGTCGTGTTGATTAGAGATGCGCCATTTTGACGTGAACGATATTTATATCGATTATATTCGTTTTTTATAATGAATATAGAAAAAAGAAGTGATTTCAAAATATAACGTTTTGAAAATGTTATCGTTTGTATACGATGATGTGGAATATTCAATTTCGATTTGAAATTGAATGTGAAGTTGAAATCGTTTCGAAAACGAATTTAAAACGATTTATAAAATACGTTTTAAAAGGAAATCAACGAAATATATATAACATATATATTATATATATAATGGCCTGAATAGAACGCGTCGCGGCAGTTAGTGAATTTCGACCATTGACTTCGAATTGACATTACGGGAGATCCGACCGTCGGATTCTCCTAAAACCGGAACCGTTGGGTTCGTCCCGAAAAAAGCTTTCTAATGAATACTTGAAATTTGAAATCTAATGGTTGGATTTGGAATTATGTCCAAATCAAATTTGGAAAAGGTCGCTGTAAGTGCAGTTCGATGGCCATTGGTGGAAATCGATTGTACGGGCCTTGGTAAAATTACTAAAAATATAAATAATTTGTGTAAAATCATAAGAAATGATTTGGGAAGAATTGGGATGAAAAACTCCATATTTGAAAAGATAAAAATAGGTTTTTATCAAAATGAACTAGTTTTGAACTAGAATTAAAATCAATTTATTTTTGAAATAAATAAATTGAATTTGAAATGGTTTTAAAATAATCAGAATTTCCAATAATTGAAGTGGAAATGGATTTGAATCGAAATTGTCTTTGGAATATTTCGATGTTGGATTTTGTGATTATACAGATATTGTTATGGGAATTTGAAAGATATATTTATACGTTATTTCCAATACGATATTTGTTGGTTTCAGAATTTGATATTGAATATATGCCGATATATTTTCTATTCAGAGCCTTGTATTTAATATCAAACGTGATTTGGGTTTGTCGTGAATGGTGTCTTCATTAACACTGTTCTTAAGCCCAGTTGAGAAAAAGAGTAAATCCTTCTATTTAGATTTAATGAGGTGTACCAATTAAATAATTTTAATTGGAATCGAATTTAAATTGGTTTTGGGTTATCGTGAGCGGTGTTTTGAATAACACCTGTTCTTTAACCCGATTAACAATAGAATATGATTTTGGGTTTATCGTGAATCGTGTTTTAAATGACATTGGTTCTTTAACCTAGTTAAAGACAGGATATTGATTTTTGAAAAGATTGAAACTAAGTGGAGTTTTAATGAATCTTTAATTAGATTGAAATGTGAATTGATAATTTAAATTATCAAATCTGAAAGGTGATCGAGAATGGAGTACCACCAGTTTTGCTCTAAAGCGATAATTAAATCTTTAGCTAGATTTGAACGTGAAATGGTAATTAAATTTACCGATAGCACCGTGGTGTTAGATAAGAAGTATGACCAGTTTTACTTCGTGGGATGAATAGGTTGGGATTGGGAAATAAAATAAATAATTACTTCGGTGTGGTTCGCTAATCCCGACTAGTTTGGAAAACCATAACATGGTTTGAAATGATATCCAAAGAAAGATTAAAGAATAAACATAGAAGAATTTATCTTTGATAAAATTAATGGGAACCTTTCCCTAAGAATGTGATTTTGTGAATAAAAGAATATTCTGAATTGGAATGAGGCATTTGTTGTGCTTGTGTAACATTTGTTTATTATATACGTGGGTTATTCAGAAAGGCCGGGTTTATATCCATTCTGAATAACCGATTCGGCGATAAGTCGAAGATGAAGACGGTGGTTGAAGACCGGAAGTCTTCACATTGTTTGGGTGATTACTGATGATCTTGATTGGGCTGTACACCCAAAAGGAGAGAAATAGTTGGTGATCGTCCAGACGTACTTGGAGATCGATGGATATGCGAGGAAAGTGTCTCCGGTTTCGTTCAGACCTAGAACGAACTTGTAAATGGACTGTGTGTCTGACATTGGATTTTATTCTGTGTTGATTGATCTCTATTAAATATACATCTGTTTGGCGGTGGAGAATTTATTCTCTTGCTTAACGCCCTTCTCTGAGACGTACGAGCTCAGAGGTTGTATATCGATGGACATTAGTCGCATGGAGTGAATTGCCAGTGTGGCACGCGTAAGTGGCAATTAATCAAGGCTTCTGTTGAAAAGAAAAGTCTTGTGGTTGATGATCAAAGCACAGCCTGTGTGGCGTAGCTTTGTGTATAGCGTGAATTCGCGAGCCTCACACCTCGGTATGAGTCAAAAACGGGATACGGACCGTTGGGAGAACACGACGTTTCTTTCTAGCTAGTGGTGGAGTCAGTGCTTAAACTGGCTGACATTTATATACTTTTCACCTATGTGGTTGTTGGATACGAGCCACCTCAGTTATAGGTCTGTTAGGACCGGGAAACGTGTGTTCAGGAATAACTAATCCTCAAAAGTAAGAGAGGACCGGCCCAACCGATTCCAAGGATCATAATGGAGTCCTGGGACATTTTCTAGAGTGTCTCGAACGCAGAGGAGCTTTCCCCTTACCTCGACTCACGACGGAAATCCAATTTCCAATACGTGCATTGCAGTTCTATTTGTAGAGCCTAGTATGGCGACATAGTGGGATAGGGCACTTATGTCGTCTATGATTTATATTTATGATTGAAATTGTTTTGACACTATACACTTATAGTAATATCAAAATAATGTGTTTTAAATGTATCAAGCATGCTTTGGCTATTATAAGGTAAAAACCCTATCCTCCGGCTTGCGTTGCATTGTGTGATGGGATCTGGGTCTTATAATAGCTTCATTTTTCTTTATTTAGCATTGCGCTGTTTGTTTTATGCACTGGTATTCTTGGGAGGAAACCCGTTCCGTGTTATACGGCGTGGTCCCTTGATTTACCTAACTTTAAAATAAAGATTAATAACTGTTTTAGTTCTCACACCAGTCACATGACTGACCTGGAGTTTATTGTTTTAACCTAAACTCTGGGTGCCCCTATTTTCGACACGGGCAGCTAGTAGTTTTGGTTTTGCAGATTTGTATTCACAGGATCCCGATTTACAGCTGGAACGATGCTCGGAAAGCTCTGTATCCGTGTATTACTTTCAGTTGTGTTTTGTATTGTTTTTCCGCTACTATGTAATTTATTGTAATCTCTGATATTTGTGAACTATGTAATATTTATTCATACTCTGTATATTCTTGTAATCTAATGTAATTGTTGTAATATACAATGAAATGTTCTTCTATTTCCGTCCTTTTGTGTGTTGTTCTCAAAGTATTCGTGCTTTCCTTCATGGGGATGTTACGGGTCCTTACAGAATCTCTTGGCTTAGCCCCTACTAACTGTGTCAAATCCCTTTTCAAATTTGGTAGGATATAGCATCTCTAAGATTGAGGATATAAATTTCTACGTTTATTGAGTTACCTTTCGCGATTATTGGAGATTCCTCCTATCCATGTGATTTTTAACTCCTTCTATTGTTATGATCTTTAAAGCATATTTTTTTCCTTTCTATCGAGTATGGAGATTTTTTTTGTGAACCTTCATTGCTGAAACTAGGATAGTTAAGAAAGTAATGTTGAAGATTCTTTACGATCGGGAGGAGAGTCCTTTCTTTTCGATTTCGCTTTCTGGTAGCTCTTTCCTTTCAAAATTCACTATTTTTTGCTTTTCTACATAGCCTTTAGTTATCCCAGGTTGCGAGGCTAGCTTCGGTAATCCTTCGATATAAAGGACATGGTTGGTCTCTCACCATATCCCCTCCTCTTATTCCAACATGGGAGAATTTTGAGATACATATTGCCATCGAAGGGACCTTGGTTGGCTCCAATCTTAAAAGCTTATGGGAGACATTTGCGGTTATTTTTATTTGTAACGAGGATCTCTTTTAATCAAAAAAGGACTGAGCTTTCGTTCAGACTCACTTAGTCTTTGATTTGGGTATCTCATTCGAACTGTTTCAGCAATCCTTTCTAGTTTATACCTTTGACCTTTCTGATTTTCTAGTTTTTTAAAAGGACACCCTAAACAAAACTTCTTTTGGCATCATAAAGACGAATCACCTTTCGACTTCAAGAACTAAACTGTAAAGGCCTGTAAATCCGTACCAATTTGAGCCGACTAATATTCTACACATTCAACCCAAAGTGCACAAAAATACAGACCTTTAATAGAAAGAAATAAGAGGATGAGAAAGATAAGATAGAACTAATAGAATAGAAGAATAAGAAGAACACAACTGAACAAAATCAGAGTAAACACCAAACTCACAGCGGAACGAATAAAATATATTAAAACATAACTTTGAAATACAAAATCTAAATTTTTGTAATTACGTATCATATCAGAGTATATTCATATACATCACAGTCGAAATAATCTCTAAATAACTAGCAGTGAAGCCTCCTACTTTGAGCTTCTCCAAGTGAATCTGCAAAGCCTGAAACACTTGACTACCCATACAAATTTGGGCATCCAAGAGTTTAGGGAAAATAAACAAAATAAACTTTGGGTCAGTCATGGGACTGGTATGAGTAAATTCCAAACATTTCGTTTAATTCTGAAAATCCTTTTGAAACAAAAAGATAATAGTAAGACCAGCCCACACATAAACATGGATGGTTTTTACCTTACTATAACCAAACCATTTTTTTGATATCAAAATCCAATGACATTATAATAATGTCTAATCAAATAAATAATCAAATAGCAGAACGCTTGCATCTTACGCTCCACATACATAGTATAAAATCAAAAACCGTAGGGCGCTTATTGGAGAGTGGATTCCAACTATGATAAGGTATGGGACCACCTCCCGATCAATATACTCTAGAGAGGATACACTAGGGTTCAGCAGGAACATCTTGCAACCTGGCCCACACATGACCGACCACTCATTTCTCTTGAGTATATCGAATATATTGCCACCTACGGTTGGGCCCATATAACCGTTATCCGAAGATACAGAAACAAAATAAGAACAAATACGAATTTTCTCTAGATAGTGACAATACACCCTAATGGGAATGACCCACATAGCCATGCTGCCTTCCCGATTTTTGTCATTTCCTAGTTGTGAGGCTTGAGGTTATTTCTATTTTTCAGAACATTTGTTCACCATTCACTTTGAATGCCACATCGTCGAACCCGTCAATTCACTAATCGATTTCCAAAAATATCACAGGTATAAAAAGCTAAGAGGAACGAATTCCTCTGCCACCAGACGTAATACCTTTAAGAGATCAATCGTACATGATTTGTTAGGTATACTCTGTCAGAAACTCATCCATACAAGTTGTTCTGGGTCTGGACAAACAAAAAGCACCATTTTGGAACATGACGACCCTTGCATTTCACTCCGTCTTCAATTTTCTACAGCATAATATAATTCACAGCGCTTATGCCTATACGGAGTGGTTTCCAGATAATATATCCAACCGATCTCTCTGTATTGACAACGATGGTCAAAACACTTTGATAGTAAATATCGAAGTAAAACAAACATCCATTCAAATTTATACAAAGCATCACACAAATCACTGGCCCTTTTATTTAACATTACTTTCCCAATTTCCCATATCTTCCCAGATATTTTCCAAAACCCGTTCAGCCCTTCACATTTCTTGGAAAACATTTCCAGTTATTTTAAACCTTTATTCTCCCATTTTCTAGATATATGTTGTTAATGTTCAAAAAAAACATTTTCAACCTTTCACATTTCTTATTTCCGGTATATTAGAAAATATATGTTACTTGTATTTGGAAAACATTTCTAAATTCTATTTTAGCTACTTAATCTGCAAACATTTTCTTTTTTTAAAACCTTACTCATTTTGAAATGTGAACATTTATTTCTTATAACAATCTGATTTCATTTATCAAATAATTATTTATAATAATTACCATTATAACTTAATGTCAACCTCCTATTTGATAAAAACTCTTTTAGCCTTCCTTTAGTTCGGAAATAACAATATATATTATTTGTTCAATATTCAATTACCATTTCTTATATGATCCAAAACAATGTCGAATGACATGTTATATAAAATCAAATGCTTTTATCACATTTCCATATTTTAAAGAGTTCCCTTCAGTACGGGTAATATATATCAGCTCTCAATTATTTACTTCCACTTCCAACTTTGTATAATTCAGTTACACTTCTTCGGGGAAAACGTAACTATTTTCTTATCACTTGGGATAATTGAATTCCAAACCTTTCTAGGGAATAGTGTTATATATAATAATCACGCTTAAGCTTGGTTAACAACGTTAATTTATCGTTATAGTTTTGAAAACTTGGAATACGCTGTAATATTCCACCTTTTATAACTAATGCAATACGCTGTAATATTCCACCTTTTATACAATACATTGTCATATTCCCCTTTTTATAACTAATGTAATACACTGCCATATGCCCCTTTTGTAATTAATCTCAACGTCTCTTTCCGTTACAAACTAATACCATCCCTCGATAATAGCGAAGTCGTTCAAGTTGGGGTATTCTATTTACCTATTAGACCTTGATCGACGACGTTCTTATCTTAGGATAGATAAAAGTACGTAACCCTAACTCCTTATTACTTGAATATCCCCTAAATGGTATTTCTTATTTTATTTTGGAATATGGTTTTATAAAATCATATCCTTGCTTTGAAAGCTCGGTTAAATGATTATTTACATTAAACATTAACTCTTCTCTTCATCTTGCTTATACAATTCCATTTGTAATTAATGTTCTTCTTTCCATTCGAATCATTTTACCTAATTCAAGTAAACAACTTATACAAAATGAATATTATCTTAAATGAATTCCATTTAAGAACAATTTCTTTAATTAAAGAATTAAATAATTAATTAACTTTATCATTGCTGAAGTAAGCAGTTTACTTCTTTATTATTTAAACAGATTAGTTGCTTACCTTCCACATATTAACTAATTATATTAATTCAATAACCATTTAAACTCCATTAATTAAAAAGGTAATTAAATCTTATTAATTTTGATTAATTTATTTCTAAACTATTTTCATTAGATTAATTGAAGACCAATTAATCGAAAAATCGATTTCCAATAAATAGTTGTTTTAATCAACTTCAAACCATCAGTTAATTTGTTAACTGATATATTAATCCAATAATACTCTTTAACCGATTGTCTTTAAAATAATTATCCAATATTTACACGCATGATAATTACAGCTTGATAACTTATCAAATAATTGTTTTTATTTACTTTATAAAAACATACCATAAAATATCAGTTTATAATAGAACATCTATTATAATTTAAAACTTTGCTTTAATTATACAAATATAATTCTTTTAACTTAGTTGATTCGCCTATCGGCAAATCAACTTTTTAACAAAGAGATGGATTTACAGTCGGTGCTGCCACTTTCTTAATCGATATCGTCTATTGATTAAATCAAAATGACGTTGAATTTCCATTCAACATCAATATCCACACAGGGTTTTAATGTCATTTGGGTTCAAACTGTGCATATATAAATAATATAAAACAAACAGTACATAAAAATATTGAGGAATCCGGTTGGATTCCTCCAACTGGTTTCCTGCAACCACAGATGTTAGTCCAAACAATTTACACTAATTCCAAACTAGGGAATCTTATAACAGATGGAATCAGGATCTAATCCATGATGTGTACATATGCAACGATATGTATATTCAACCAATTTAATTGTAATTTACCTAAACGACCATCACACAGCATTCAACCATTATTTATCACTATTAAATTATAATTAAAATATTTTAAAATAAAGCAGAGTGAGTGAATTTACTCATGGCGCGTTAACCGTTAAATAATGATTTGCGTCAGTCGATTAAACTAGACGTTTAATTCTACCATAAATTCAAATGTGCTTCATATTGCTACAAACCAGCTTCATTTCGCAGTCTGCGTCCATACGGACTTAACGGAACTAACGACGTCCAATTTATTTTAAATTTTCCCATCACCACCCACACCGGTCCGTTCATGCACAGTACTACTTCTACCAGCTTATACCCTTGCGATAATGTTTTCCAAGCCTTCACGTCCGCACATTCGTCTATCCCTATGTCCATCAAATTGTTTGTGCAACATTCGTTTGTTTTTATTCTCCTTCATTTTTGTTTTTAAGTTACTGGGCTTCAAATAATCACCTCGGCCCATTTCCAAATCAATGCTCAGACTCCAAGTGGTTTGAAATTGCCGTAGCTGGTGCACCACCATTAAATTACCGTGTTCTAACTCCCCTTCCTAGAATCTGTACTTCTCAAGACCCTCACTACCACTCTAATGAAGACCTTCTCCGTCCACCTTTGACACAACGCCAAGTCGTTATGGTGATAGATGCGTCACCATTCATTCCCAAAACCATTGTGATCCAAACCCCTTCTGTTCACAAACGCTCAATTTGTTAATCCCCTGGCAACCATGACATGGCCACATACCCACGTTCCGGTTTTATGCATGTAAACAGCGCCTCCTCCCCTCATATATTTACTCCCCAAACACTTCGCAAGTCTCATACAATACTCCACAAAATGCACTGTCTTGCACCCATCTTTTGACTAATGCACACTTCTTTTTGCTTCACTTTTCACGCTAAGAACCATCGCCAGCTTATACAACTGGAAGCTTCCCATTTACTTCATTTCTTCACAAATTCAAGTTCCTTCACGGCTTCACCTGATGCTACACTCTTCTCTTTTTCCCAATGTCACTTCCGCTTCTCCCACCGTACCTCTCGAGGTCCATCTCCGATGCCCCACACACTTCCAGTATCCATTCACACACCGCACCTTTCATTTCCCTTTCTTCATGAAAAACTATAAAACGTTTTTACCAAAAGTTACCTCGTTACTCTCTTCCCTCCTTTTGAACCCCATACCTTCCCATTACACAGTACAGACAAGTCATCCCACACTTCAAGACCCACACCCATTCACAGTACAAATGCTTCCTTCCATTCTTGCTGCGTCGACAACCTCCTTAAACTCACACCCAGTTTCACTCGCTTCTTCTCTCTCCAGCGTTGAAAAAAATCATTTAAATCCTCAAGTCCATACTAGCTACTTCCATCAACCATGCCATTTCAGCTCTCTGGTTTTATTTTAGATCTTAAATCCATTTTTTCTTTTCGGGTTTTATTTCTTTTTTTTTGTTTTGGCTTTCCGTGAATGCTTTCTGTGAATGAATTGGAGGAATGTAACACCCCGTAATTCTGTTAATATTAATATTCACAAACTAAAGAATAACTAATCTCAGACGTAAGAATTGTGGGAAACGGGTAGCACCATTGTGTTCGTCTCGGAATTCTGGTTGAAATAGAGTCCGAGTTTGCGTGATTTGGACTTCGTATGAAGGAGATATGGCCATCGGAAGTTTCAGAAAATTCAAAATTCAAAATTCAAAATTCGAAGTCAAATAGGCTAGGCGGGAAATTTCCCGCCCAACACCCCAGGTCGACTGGGGAGTCGACTGGGCAGTTGACACCCCCAGGACCAGGTCGACTGCGCAGTCGACCTGTGTGTCGACCTGGTCCAGTCGGCCAGGTTTTGGCAAAGCGCAATCTTGAGCTGCTGATGTGTCTTTAGGGCAGAGTTGGCTAATTTAACGGTTCAGGTTAGTTCTGAGTTGATCTGACGGTCTAAATAAATCCTAAACTCTATATATACCTAGGTAGTCACTCACTCTAAAATCACATGAAAAATAGAATAGCCTCCGTCATGTCATCGCCATGGAACTCAGTGTACCCGCCGCCAACTAAAAAGGAAGAAAGCTAACCAAAACTCTAATTCTACTCAACTCTAAAGCAAATCAAGACTCTCTTTCTTTTCTAATTGCGAGTATGATGATTTTAATAAGATTATTAGCAACCTAATTAGATTAAGATGTGATATGGATCATAAGAAAATGATGTGAATTGTCATATATGTTGTTGTAAACCTTATGCTATCATGTATGTTGTAAATCCTATGTTATGTGATGATGATATCCTATATGTTGTAAATCATGCTATGATGATATTATATATGTTGCAAGTTTCTATGCTAAGTTGCGATGTTACAAAGCCATGATGTTATTATGTTTTTGTTAGCTTATGAATCATGATGTTGATTATATATATTTGGGCTATGATGATTCACATGATAAATCACATGTACCTATGCAAGTTTAGATTTATTAGTATGTATAATCTCACATATTGTATGACATCTATTTAGATCTAGAATTATGACGTCTATTTAGATCTAGAATTATGCTATGACATGTGTGAGTTCTATGTGTTAGATGCTAGTTTACACCATCATTATGTTGCATAAACCACATATGCAAGTTTATACATGAACTTGAGTTATGATCATATTATGTAAGTTGTGACATTTAACCAAACGAGTTGACACCTTTAGATCCATGACATGTGTAGTTTTATGCAAGTTTCACCCCTATTATGATTAGATCTATTTTATTTGTCTATATGTTGTGATAATTTATCTTTGTGCTATGAGTTAGACTATTCGAGTCTAACGTATATTTTGCGTTGAATAAGCGAACGTATAACGTGGGGTAGGGGTAATATTAAGGATTTAATATTAAGAAATTGGGATGCAATTGATATGATTTTGCATACCATAAGTGGATGGCCATAATTGAGTCAATTATGGACATCGTTAAAATTGGAATTAATTAATGATTTGAATAGGGATATATTTAAAACTGGGGTAAAAGATTATAAGTAATAATCAATGCTTAGGACACGAGGTTGGACTCGTTTGTGACGTAAACCTGCTCGGACCCGACCGGCAAATCCAGTAGTCACAAATGTCAGCCTAATGTGAGAGGTCCTAGGCCCAAATTAAAGCATAACAGTTGTAAAGACACGAGGTTAGACTCTTTTATGGTGTAAGACTGCCCGGACCCTTCCCGGCAAATCCAGCTGCCGTAAATGCCAGTCTAATGTGAGAGGTCTTTATGAGGTTATGGCCTGAATGAATTAAGAAATACTTAACCAGATAAACATGTGAAGTGGGACATGGGGATTAAGTAGGTGCCTTGGTTGGCATGAGGAATCTAGTGGGTGCCTTCAGTGGCATTTGAAATACGATTAGTAAGACTTAACCAAACACTCATGTGAATGAACATGACTAAGAAGAGGGTTAAGTGGGATATACTAGTGGGGACAACCTTAGGTGGATAGCTTGTGGGGGCCCATTTCAACCAGTAACCCAAACATATCTTTGTGGGCTCGACCCAAGTCGAGGACGGGACACGCATACTGGGCTTGACTATAAGAGGCCAAACGGGTTAGCGTGGCAACGCAAGTCCAATGGGTTTCATATGCGTGTGTGGACCCGGGCTAGTAGGTAAGACGTTGTTGCATCGTGTAGGTATAAGCCATGCATCCTCAAGTTGTATCGGGTTGCCACTTTAGGGGAGTGATACACCCCACTGTGGGGCCAGCACGGGTATCTACGAGTAGGGAGCCGATCGCAAGTGGGTAGTGGGGTACACCTAGTGGAGATAGGGGCAGGCGGCACCTATGTAGTCAGCTAGGGGTACACAAAGCTATTTATATAATTTCTAAGTTCGGTGAGGGGTACACCTAGCAGAGATAGGGGCAGGCGGCACCTATGTAGTCAGCTAGGGGTACACGAAGCTATTTATAAAATTTCTAAGCAAAGCAAGTGGGACCAACATTTAGGGTGACTGGTGTGGTGCAGTGTAGTAATTATTCGTTAGTAATTAGGTGTGTCTTTAACGTTATCTTTATCTGCCCTTCCATACCCAATAATTCATAGACATTTCCTTATTTTCCAGCTTGTGCCTCAGTCTAATTATTTTGATAATAGTATTGTTAGAATTATCATACTCGCCAGACTTTATGTCTGACCCCCTCCATTTCTATCTTTCCCCCCTCCAGGTCCTCAGGGTGGGCCCAGCTCTAGCGGGGTTTGATTGGATTGCTTTATCTCTCTTTTGGAAAGCTTGGACCGCTGAAGTAAAGTCTAGCTTGTTATCTTCTTTAATGGCTATTTATGTAATGGGGTTATGTATTTTGTTTTATCAAGATGGATATTGTACTTGACTCTGATTTAGGGTTTTATGATGTAACAAACATGTTTAATTTCCGCTGCAATGAAATAAAGTTTTAGATTTCCAAGTACTACTTATTATCTGTCTTGTTGTAATTTTTCTGTTCTATATTCACTTAAAACCTCCATGGAAGTTAATGCATTCCCTTTGTGAGTGACATTAATGGACGTGGGGTGTTACACGTGGTATCAGAGCTTAAGGTTACCGGAACAGATAAATTTTTTAGAAAAACTATTTTCTAAAGTATTTTTAGAAGAAGTGTTTTCAAAAACATGTCTTGATGAGTAATTTAAAGAGGAAAGTTTTTATGAAAAACATAATCCCCAATAGCCATATATCTTTATCTTTCGAATTCTCCATTTTGAATCTTTCCTTTTTCATTTCAGCATGGCTGAAGATCTTAACCTTCCGGAGGGTGTAACGATACCAGGATGGTATAGGAGGTTACTAGAGGCTAGGGCCGCTGTAGGTCCAGCCAATGTTCCTCCACCACCAGTTGCACCTGCTCTTGCTCCTCCTCCTCCCCTCCTCGCGCTGATACTTTTGCGAAGACGTGCAAGGAATTTAAGACTATGGGTGGAAAACCTTTTCAAGGATCAGAAACGTTTGTGGAAGCTAGAGATTGGCTTAAGGAGGTGGAAGAATTGCTAGAAATCTTTAAAGTAGAAGAAGGGAGGAAAGTCAAATTAGCTGCTTGGTTAATGAAGGGAGATGCCTCGTTTTGGTGGGAGGTCACTAATGGGGAGCGTCCTGTTGATTCTTGGGTGGATTTTAGGCGTAGGTTTGAGGCGAAGTTTCTCTCAAGGGCAGAAGAGAATCTATATATGGAAAGGTTCTTAACATTAAAGCAAGGAAGCTCATCAGTGAAAGAATATGTCAACAAATTTAATCAGTTAGCAAGGTTTGGCTTGGACTTAGTGAACACGCCGGAGAAGAAGGCTCTGAGGTTCGTTAAAGGCTTGAATGAGTCGTTGCAAGGGTTGGCTATGACCCACATCCCTATGGGGGCCACCTTTGAGAAGCTAGTAGACATGGCACTCATGCACGAGGAGAAAGGCGCTAATGCTAATAAGGCACCCGAGAAGAAAGGGGATCAGAAGAAACCATAACAGCAAAACAAGAAGGGTGGTAAAGACAATAATGGCAAAGGAAAGAAAAATGCTTTAACTGTGGGACACCAGGCCATCTCAGCAAGGATTGCAGAAAGAAAAAGAAGACTGGCTGTTTTCACTGTAGTGAAGCGGGACATCTAGTGAAGGATTGCCCAAAGAAGGGGCAGAGGGCAGGGTCTACCTCGGGAGGACAGGTGCAGGCTCTTATGGCACCAGGGCAGGCAAGGGGACAAGTTCAGGCTCTCGCGGTCCCACCGCTGCAAGAACGAGGTAGAACCATTTCTGTTGAAAGCTTAGTTTTTCTGTTTGATCATCCTGTCCGTACCTTATTCGATTCGGGCGCATCGCATTCGTTTATTTCTACATCATTAGTTGAATCACTGCACTTAAACACCAGTTTAGTAGAGGATCCCTTAGTTGTTTCGAATCCAATTGGGGGCTCAGCTTATTTGTCCATGATGTGTTTGGATTTGAAAATTTCTATACTTAGCGTTGAGTTTATATGTGATGCTTATGTTTTGGGCTTCATGGGCTATGGGCTAATTTTAGGAATGGATTGGTTATCCAGAAATGGGGCCGTTCTTGATTGTGAAAGGAGAGTAGTTAGGCTCATGACTCGCCTTGGTAACACTCTCGAAATCTTTGGCAATCCCATAAATTCCGTTATGCTAAGTTATCTAGAATCGCTTGACGCGTCTGTGGAGAATCTACGATCTATTAGAGTGGTCCGACAATACTCGGATGTGTTTGAGGAGGTGAAGGGCTTGCCTCCGAAGCGGGAGATAGATTTTCGAATATATCTTGTGGATAATGCAAAACCAGTATCTTTGCCAGTACGCCACATGGCTCCTCGTGAAAGGAGGGAACTCAATAAGCAAGTGAAGGAGTTGCTTGAGAAGGGGTTCATAAGACGAAGTATATCGGAGTGGGGTGCTCCAGTAGTATTTGCCACGAAGGCGGATGGGTCCCTTAGACTTTGTGTGGACTATAGAGAACTTAATAAGCTTACTAAGAAGAACAGAAACCCACTGCCGAGGATTGACGATCTCTTCGATCAGTTAGTTGGCGCCTTAGTGTTTTCGCAATTGGACTTAGCCACTGATTTCCATCAGTTGAGAGTGGCTGAGGATAGCATTGACAAGACTGCCTTTAGGACTCCGGACGGTTTCTATGAATGGCTAGTGATGCCCTTCGGTTTGACAAACGCCCCCGCATACTTCGTTGATTTGATGAGTAGGGTGTTTAGGGAGTACCTTAATAAATTTGTGGTGGTCTTTGTAGACGACTTCTTGATCTTTTCTAAGAATGAAGAAGAGCATGCCCTACATCTTAGGGAAGTGTTGGAGACTCTACGAGCGCATAACCTTAAAGCTAAATTTACTAAGTGTCACTTCTGGAGAGAGGAAGTGCGATTCTTAGGGCACGTGGTTTCCAAAGAAGGGATAGCTGTGGATCTCGCGAAGGTAGTGTCCATCCAAGATTGGAAGGTCCCTAAAAATGCTACCGAAGTGAGAAGTTTCTTGGGGTTGGCTGGCTACTATAGGAAGTTTATCAAAGACTTCGCAAAGATATCAGCTCCATTAACACGTTTGACGAAGAAGAACCAAGTTTTCACATGGGACGTAGATTGTGATGATGCGTTCCAACGTTTGAATAGAGCTTTGACTTCAGCCCCAGTCTTAGTGCTGCCAGACGGGAGTAAGCCATTTACTATTTATACTGATGCTTGTGGGACACGTTTAGGCGCAGTCTTAATGCAAGAGGGAAGGGTAATAGCCTATGGTGGAAGGCAGTTAAGGGTGCATGAGAAAAATTACCCTACACATGACCTAGAGTTAGCCGCAATTGTTTTTGCGCTTAAGTCTTGGCGCCATTATCTTCTTGGCGAGAAATTCGAATTATTCACTGACCACAAATCTTTAAAATACTTATTCTCTAAGAAGGACATGAATTTAAGACAACAAAGGTGGATGGAATTCTTAGCGTCCTACGACTTCAAGATAGCATATACCCCTGGCAAGGGTAACATGGTGGCAGACGCCTTAAGTAGGAAAAGGCTGTCCTTGAGTCCGTTGTTTGTTGAACAACGAAACATAGAATTCGTCTCTGTGTTTGATTTTAGAACTTCCATTGACTGTGTACCCGGTTTGCTAGCATCCTTGGAGGTCAGACCTACGCTTTTGGGATGGATTGGTGAGGCACAGCGAGACGACCCACAATTGGTTGTGTTAGTAGAAAAGATCAAAAGAGGGGAGTCATCAAGCCATCTCCGTAGGTATACCCTAGATGATAAGGGTTGGTTACGTAGGGATAGTAGACTTTGTGTACCAGAGATGAGGACTTGAGGAAGACTATTCTTGATGATGCACATCGTTCGAAGATGACCATTCATCCCGGCGGGGACAAGATGTACAAAGACATGAAGCGAGTTTTCTTTTGGGCCGGTATGAAGAGGGATGTGGCCGGGTATGTCGCTAGATGCTTGGTTTGCCAACAAGTAAAAGCGGAGCAAAAGAAACCCGGTGGGTTGCTTCACCCATTGGAGGTTCCACTATGGAAATGGGAAAGTGTCTCGATGGATTTTGTGGATGGATTACCAAGATCAAGGAAGGGTAATATGGGGATTTGGGTTATAGTAGTTAGACGTACTAAAAGCGCCCATTTCATTCCCGTGAAGAGTAAGAGGACTGCTCCTTGGTTAGCTTCTGTATACGTTTGAGAGATAGTTCGTTTGCATGGTGTTCCTTCTAACATGGTAAGCGACCGTGATCCTATCTTCACTAGCGAATTTTGGAAGAGCTTACAAGAAGCGGTAGGGACTCAGTTATGTTTGAGCACCGCATATCATCCTCAGACGGACGGCCAAACCGAGAGGGTGAATCGTATTCTAGAGGACCTTTTGAGGCTATGTATCCTATACTTTGGGGGTTCATGGGAAGAGCATCTTCCATTGGTGGAGTTCGCATATAATAACAACTTTCAATCCAGCATTGGCATGGCACCTTTCGAAGCTCTTTATGGACGTCCTTGTCGTTCACCTACATGTTGGTGGAAATCTACGGATAAGATCTTACTTGGGCCCAATATGATTAGAGAGACTTCGGAAAAGATCGACTTGATTCGAAGAGGATGAAGACAACGCAAGATAGGCTGAAATCTTATGCAGACGAAAGGAGGACAGATCTTGAGTTTGATGTTGGGGACATGGTCTTTATCAAAGTGTCTCCATTACGGAATGTTGTTCGCTTTGGGTCCTTTGGGAAATTAGCACCAAGGTTTGTAGGGCCGTTTCCTATTAAGGAGAAGATTGGACAGATGGCATATAGAGTGGAGTTGCCTGGGAGACTTAGTGGTGTACACGACGTATTCCATGTGTCACAATTGAGGAAGTGCTTGCACGAGACCGCGGAAGTTGTAGAGCCGAGCTTGCTTAGAGAGGTGGAGATAGAGCGTGATGCGACGATTCGACGAGCTCCTACATGCATTCTTGGGTCGGAGATCAAGAAGTTGAGGAATCGAGAGGTCAGACTAGTCAAAGTGCAATGGGGAGATGATGAGAGCAACGCTACTTGGGAGACAGAAGCGAAGATGCGTTCGTTGTACCCTTTTCTTTTTGAGGGTATGTCTTTTAATTTCTCCTTTATCGCCTAGCTTGTACTTATCTTATCTTTAGTATGTCCTCTCGCTAGTATCTTTGAGCTTTTGTTAGGATAATCCTATGGTTGAAACATGTGTTTGAGACATGTTATGTATGATGGATGCAAAGTGGATGCAAGTGTTTGCTAGTGGTTTCTCGTGGACGCATATACACACACTATTTGGCACTAGATCGGCTCAGTCACTTCATATTGCATATTGCATATATATATGGATGTATTTAGTAAAATGGATGTATGAGGATTTTTTTTATCATATGGATGCTGCATTCAGATGATGATTGTGCACGCATATAGAGATAATATGTAGCATTAAGGAACTTTTGCATACATAATGGATGCATGGCACTATCATGATTTGCATTAAGGAGGTCAACTGAATCAGTGGACCGCCTGATTTTGCATTAGATATGGGCATATACACACACTGTGCATTTAAACATGAAAGCATTAGAAGTCTATAAGGACAATGGATGCCTATGTTTGATGGTTGAGTAGGTGGACGATTGGATGTTAGGATATACATTCTTCTTGGCTTGAAGATTTCGGGGTCGAAATCCTTTAAGGAGGGGAGAATGTAACACCCCGTAATTCTGTTAATATTAATAATCACAAATTAAAGAATAACTAATCTCAGACATGAGAATTGTGGCAAACGGGTTGCGCCATTGTGTTCATCTCGAAATTCTGGTTGAAATAGAGTCCGAGTTTGCGTGATTTGGACTTCGTATGAAGGAGATATGGCCATCGGAAGTTTCAGAAAATTCAAAATTCAAAATTCGAAGTCAAACAGGCTAGGCGGGAAATTTCCCGCCCAGCACCCCAGGTCGACTGGGGAGTCGACTGGGCAGTCGACACCCCCAGGACCAGGTCGACTGCGTATTCGACCTGGGTGTCGACCTGGTCCAGTCGGCTAGGTTTTGGCAAAGCCCAATCTTGAGCGGCTGATGTGTCTTTAGGGCTGAGTTGGCTAATTTAACGGTTCAGGTTAGTTTTGAGTCGATCTGACGGTCTAAATAAATCCTAAACTCTATATATACCTAGGTAGTCTCTCACTCTAAAATCACATGAAAAATAGAATAGCCGCCGTCATGCCATCACCATGGAACTCAGTGTAGCCACCGCCAACTAAGAAGGAAGAAAGCTAATCAAAACTCTAATTCTACTCAACTTTAAAGCAAATCAAGACTCTCTTTCTTTTCTAATTGTGAGTATGATGATTTTAATAAGATTATTAGAAAATAATTAGATTAAGATGTGATATGGATCATAAGAAAATGATGTGAATTGTCATATATGTTGTTGTAAACCTTATGCTATCATGTATGTTGTAAATCCTATGTTATGTGATGATGATATCCTATATGTTGTAAATCATGCTATGCTGATATTATATATGTTGCAAGTTTCTATGCTAAGTTTCGATGTTACAAAGCCATGATGTTATTATGTTGTAGTTAGCTTATGAATCATGTGTTGATTATATATATTTGGGCTATGATGATTCACATGATAAATCACATGTACCTATGCAAGTTTAGATTTATTAGTATGTATAATCTCACATATTGTATGACATCTATTTAGATCTAGAATTACGACGTCTATTTAGATCTAGAATTATGCTATGACATGTGTGAGTTCTATGTGTTAGATGCTAGTTTACACCATCATTATGTTGCATAAACTACATATGCAAGTTTGTACATGAACTTGGGTTATGATCATATTATGTAAGTTGTGACATTTAACCAAACGAGTTGACACCTTTAGATCCATGACATGTGTAGTTTTATTCAAGTTTCACCCCTATTATGATTAGATCTATTTTATTTGTCTATATGTTGTGATAATTTATCTTTGTGCTATGAGTTAGACTATTCGAGTCAGACGTATATTTTGCGTTGAATAAGCGAACGTATAACGTGGGGTAGGGGTAATATTAAGGATTTAATATTAAGAAATTAGGATGCAATTGATATGATTTTGCATACCATAAGTGGATGGCCATAATTGAGTCAATTATGGACATCATTAAAATTGGAATTAATTAATGATTTGAATAGGGATATATTTAAAACTGGGGTAAAAGATTATAAGTAATAATCAATGCTTAGGACACGAGGTTGGACTCGTTTGTGACGTAAACCTGGCCGGACCCGACCGGCAAATCCAGTAGTCACAAATGTCAGCCCAATGTGAGAGGTCCTAGGCCTAAATTAAAGCATAACAGTTGTAAAGACACAAGGTTAGACTCTTTTATGGTGTAAGACTGCCCGGACCCGCCCGGCAAATCCAGCTGCCGTAAATGCCAGTCTAGTGTGAGAGGTCTTTATGAGGTTATGGCCCGAATGAATTAAGAAATACTTAACCAGATAAACATGTGAAGTGGGACATGGGGGTTAAGTAGTGCCTTGGATGGCATGAGGAATCTAGTGGGTGCCTTTAGTGGCATTTGAAATACGATTAGTAAGACTTAACCAAACACACATGTGAATGAACATGACCAAGAAGAGGGTTAAGTGGGATATACTAGTGGGGACAAGCTTAGGTGGATAGCTTGTGGGGGCCCATTTCAACCAGTAACCCAAACGTATCTTTGTGGGCTCGACCCAAGTCGAGGACGGGACACGCATACTGGGCTTGACTATAAGAGGCCAAACGGGTTAGCGGTGGCAACGCAAGTCCAATGGGTTTCATATGCGTGTGTGGACCCGGCCTGGTAGGTAAGACGTTGTTGCATCGTGTAGGTATAAGCCGTGCATTCTCAAGTTGTATCGGGTTGCCACTTTAGGGGAGTGATACACCCCACTGTGGGGCCAGCACGTGTATCTACGAGTAGGGAGCCGATCGCAAGTGGGTAGTGGGGTACACCTAGCGGAGATAGGGGTAGGCGGCACCTATGTAGTCAGCTAGGGGTACACAAAGCTATTTATATAATTTCTAAGTTCATTGAGGGGTACACCTAGCGGAGATAGGGGCAGGCGGCACCTATGTAGTCAGCTAGGGGTACACGAAGCTATTTATAAAATTTCTAAGTGAAGAAAGTGGGATCAACCTTTAGGGTGACTGGTGTGGTGCAGTGTAGTAATTATTCGTTGGTAATTAGGTGTGCCTTTAACGTTATCTTTATCTGCTCTTCCATACCCAATAGTTCATAGACATTTCCTTATTTTCCAGCTTGTGCCTCAGTCTAATTATTTTGATAATAGTATTGTTAGAATTATGTACTCGCCAGACTTTATGTCTGACCCCCTCCGTTTCTATCTTCCCCCCTCCAGGTCCTCAGGGTGGGCCCAGCTCTAGCGGAGTTTGATTGGATTGCTTTATCTCTCTTTTGGAAAGCTTGGACCGCTGAAGTAATGTCCAGCTTATTTTCTTCTTTAATGGCTATTTATGTAATGGGGTTATGTATTTTGTTTTATCAAGATGGATATTGTACTTGACTCTGATTTATGGTTTTATGATGTAACAAACATGTTTAATTTCCGCTGCAATGAAATAAAGTTTTAGATTTCCAAGTACTACTTATTATCTGTCTTGTTGTAATTTTTCTGTTCTATATTCACTTAAAACCTCCATGGAAGTTAATGCATTCCCTTTGTGAGTGACATTAATGGACGTGGGGTGTTACAAAGAAAACCGGGGTATTTATAGCTCTCCAATTCCTTGATTGCCAAGGAATATAGGGAGCATAGACAGAAGAAAATTTCAAAGTAGGTTCACTGTTTGATTAGAAAACTTATAGCAGTGTTTGTAATAAGCTTTACCTTGGGGTGAAGTATTTGCGGTAGGGGCATCGAAAATTAGAGTAGGTATCCTTGTAGAGTGATGCTTTGGTTTATCACGAAATTAGCTTAGGTTAGGGTAGGAATACGGTGTGTTGCTTACATAGAATGCGATAGGTACAGGTAGGCTATATTTATTCAAGTATAAGTTTTTGTTTTGTTATGTGCATGGTTCATTTGAGTTTTGTAATTAATAGTATAAGAATTTTGTGCAAGACTGTACACTCAAGTGTGTGGCATTTTGTATGCTGATCCGTCCCCTTTTTGGGTTCTACGCGTGTTCATACCAAGGAGTAAAGTATTAGGGAATGGGTAGCACATTTTAGAGGTACTGTACAAATTCTTAGCATGTGTTTCCTGCTCATGTTAGGATGAGCATCACGCAACCTTTAGTGGAAATTGTTTGACTCATCATTATTTGAACAGTTTTTGTTTATATTATTGGTTTTTCTATAACTTGTTGATCCATACGTGCATTTTTCTTTTTGTATTGCATTTAGTAGGTTGATTATGTGTATGGATTTTTATACATATTAAAATAGCAAATTGCATATCTTCATATTTTCCTATAACGTGCGGACCAATAGCTTGAATGGGGGTTTAGCTTATGGGATTGTACTAGGTGACAATGGTGAATTAATTTGCCATGTCCATTGAGTTTTGTGCCATGTAAATTTAGTCGTTTCATTATAGCTTAGGCGTTGAAAAAAAAAAGAAACCATATCAAACTTGGTAGACAACGGGTAGAGAAGATATTTCCTTTTTCCCTTTTATATCTTAAAAGTTTAGTGTGCCTCATTATGTAAAATTTCATTTCTATTCAAGTCGCTATAGACAGAAATAAAAACACAATCGTGTTCAGCGCGGTACCACGATCCCAAAAATATAATAATATCAGTAGGTTAGCTTATTCTGCGAAACCCCGAAATATTGATATAGGGTGCCAAATACTCCAAATAAAAAGTTGCCTATTTGATTCATTAAAAATTACAGTAAAATTCTAAAAATTAAATTATCACTATGTTTCAAAAGAATCTTGTTCAAATTCGAATCCAGTATGTAGTTATATCAAATAAACTATTATGGTCGATGAACGATTCTATAGGGACTATTTGAATATTTGATTTGGACATAACTCGCAATCTATTACGCGAAATCTTGATTTTTCACTTCTGTTAGAAAAATATAACTCAACTGATCCAAACGTTTCTTGTTTCGAAGAAATCCGACTTATGACAGATCTTGTACGGTCAGTTGAAGTTCAAAATGTTAAATTACGAACTGTCGCGATGTTACGGACTCGATTATATTTAATATATATTTTCATACGTTCAACTTCGTTTTAATTAATATATAAATCCGCTTATATTACGAATTCAATATTTAAACTGATTTAAATATTCAAATACAAACTGATAAAAATGTGGGACGTTACATTCCTTCCCCTTTAAAAGAATTTCGTCCCTGAAATTATTAAGGTATGGAAAATGTTACAATCCCTATTATACTCAGGTTAAAATCTTTTATTTAATTTCTTAAATTTAGTTTCAACTAGACAGATTAATTCCGATTAAAATATTAATTTCTTCTTATTAACCAATACTTTCAGAAATTCTGAAAATTTCTAATAGTTTAAATTTTCGGAGAATTTCGCCAGCATCTCTTCTACACGACTCATTCGATACTACTACAACTTACTTCTTTGGGCTTTCTCCAATTCAACATAAAATCAAATAGCCAAACGGCTTGCCAAACAGACTCATAAAGATCTCATACTCGTATATAAACGTGTACCTTCACTATTGGGCATTCAACTCTGTCTCTGCCTTTGCTATCACTTTAACATATATCCAAGCATCCTTGGTTGATCTCCCATCAATCCATTCTCAAATCAATCTTTCGCTCTTACTAAGCCAAATTTCTGTTTCAACTCCAATTCCATTTACTGATTTATTTCTCAAATCAGTTACCTTCATCTCCAAATTCGAAATTCGATTCTTATTTCCAAGAATCAACTCATTTTAATAACTCGAATCTCCAATATTTCTCTTTTACAATTTCCATTCTGGATCGTTCCAAATTCAGTCCAACTTTGTTTATCTTAGTTTAAGTTCCACTTTTACCATTTTAACTCCATAAGTTAAATTTTTATTTTAGAATACAAATTCCTGGGATTTATTTCAAATCAGCTTGAAATCATATATTATTCAAAACATTTGAATTTTTGACAACTTGTTTCCTCACAATAATTCAAAAACAAAATCTTTTGTAGTAATCCATCACTTAGAAACTCGAAAATGAACACTGATGATGCGTCCGTCATCATCAGAATTATTTTCCAGTGATCAAAGTGAGTTCAATACTATATTACTTTTCAAAATTCATTTTAAAACACTTCCAGTTTGAATTTTACTTCAAAATATCTTTCACAGCAGTTTGGAAAACAATTTTAAATCTCCCATGATTTTAAAATTTCCATGTATTTAATCCAAACATTATTTCCAACTCTTTTCCAAGTTTCTAGAGTTTTATTTCAATTCTGGGTTTAAATTCAGATTTTGTTCATCTGATTTTGCATATTATACTTATATAATATTTCGATTAGTTATTTATATAACCTACTCAATTATAAATCTTATTTGATCATAATAATGATCACACATCCAATAATATCAAGTTATATACTTCTTTTTATATCAAAATATATTTCGGGTAAAATTATTTTATTTACCCTCTTTTCAAAACATATTGTGTCGAATTACTCTGTTCAAGAGTTTAGAAACACCTATCGACACAGTTGGCATTAATGTTTCGACCAGAATTCATGAACCACACGACTGACCAGTCAACACAATATAAAATAGTTTTTATACTAATTTCCAAATACGCGCTCATATATATACACTCATATTCGATCTAGGGTATTACTAACCCTATCTCTATTGAGTTACGCCACAGAGCCAACTTGATCACTTAACCTTCAACTCTGATACCAACTGTAAAGGCCCGTAAATCCGTACCAATTTGAGCTGACTAATATTCTACACATTCAACCCAAAGTGCACGAAAATACATATCTTTAATAGAAAGAAATAAGAGGATGAGAAAGATAAGATAGAACTAATAGAATAGAAGAATAAAAAGAACACAACTGAACAGAATCAGAGTAAACACGAAACTCACAGCGGAACGAATAAAATATATTACAACATAACTTTGAAATACAAAACCTAAATTTTTGTACTTACGTATCATATCAGAGTATATTCATATACATCACAGCGGAAATAATCTCTAAGTAACTAGCAGTGAAGCCTCCTGCTTCGAGCTCCTCCAAGTGAATCTGCAAAGCCTGAAACACTTGACTGCCCGTACAAATTTGGGCACCCAAGAGTTTAGGGAAAACAAACAAAATAAACTCTGGGTCAGTCATGGGACTGGTATGAGTAAATTCCAACCATATCGTTTAACTTTGAAAATCCTTTTGAAATAAAAAGATAATAGTACGACCAGCCCAAACATAAACATGGATGGTTTTTACCTTACTTTAACCAAACCATTTTTTTGATATCAAAATCCAGTGATATTATAATATTGTCTAATCAAATAAATAATCAATTAGCGGAACGCTTGCATCTCACGCTTCACATACATAGTATAAAATCAAAAATCGCAGGGCGCTTAATGGAGATTGGATTCCAACTTTGACAAGGTATGGGACCACCTCCCGATCAGTATACTCTAGAGAGGATACACTGGGGTTCAACAACATCTTGCAACATGGCCCACACATGAACGACCACTCATTTCTCTTGAGTATATCGAATATATTGCCACCTATGGTTGGGCCCATATAACCGTTATCCAAAGATACAAAAACGAAAAAAGAACAAACACGAATTTTCTCTAGATGGTGACAATACACCCTAATGGGAATACCCCATATAGCCATGCTGCCTGCCCGATTTTTGTCATTTCCTAGTTGTGAGGCTTGAGGCTATGTCTATCTTTTCAGAACATCTGTTCACCATTCACTTTGAATGCCACATCGTCAAACCCATCAATTCACTAATCGATTTCCAAAAATATCACGGGTATAAAAAGCTAACAGGATCGAATTCCTCTGCCACCAGATGTAATACCTTTAAGATATCAATCGTACATGATTTTTAGGTATACTCTGTCAGACACTCGTCCATACAAGTTGTCCTGGGTCTGGACAAACAGAAAGCACCATTTTTGAACATGACGACCCTTGCATTTCACTTTGTCTTCAATTTTCTTCAGCATAATATAATTCGCAGCGCTTATGCCTATACGGAGTGGTTTCCAGATAATATATCCAACCGGTCTCTCCGTATTGACAACGATGGTCAAAACACCTTGATAGTCGGTTATTTAACTATCGAAGTAAAACAAACATCCATTCAAATTTACACTAAGCATCACACAAATCACTGGCCCTTTTATTTAACATTACTTTCGCAATTTCCCATATCTTCCCAGATATTTTCCAAAACCCGTTCAGCCCTTCACATTTCTTGGAAAACATTTCCAGTTATTTTAAACCTTTATTCTCCCATTTTCCAGATATATATTGTTAATGTTCGAAAAAAAAACATTTTCATCCTTTCACATTTCTTATTTCCGATATATTAGAAAATATATGTTATTTATATTTGGAAAACATTTCCAATTTCCATTTTAGCTACTTAATGATTGACATAGAAATGTGTTTATTTTATGCTCTTATATCTTATCTTTTGTATATAAATAAATATTACTTGGGTATTGTTTTGTTACTTTTACAGATATTCCAACCCAACCCGCATGCAACCAGAAAAGTAGAGAAATGGAGATCAGATTGCTATATATTTACATTTTGAAGAATTGTAGATGAAGATCCAAAATCTAGTTGTTGTTGAACAAGAAAATGATTGATAAAAAGGCCATGCACATATCAAGTCAAGGGAAGCTTGACAAAGAACCAAGAGGAAAAGAAGAAAGGCCAAAAATTTAATAGATTTAACTAAGGCCCATTTGAGACTCTCATTGTAAACTCTTTTGTGAATTCCCTAAGGCCCATCTATCATTGTATTAGGGTTAGGGTTAGGGTTTGGTTATTCCCTATAAATACCCTTGTAATGTCATTGTAGCCACCATCCTATCCATTATTCTGTATTCTCTTCTCCATTAATAAAAGTTCTTCCTTTTTACTATTTCTGCATTTTTCTTTCTTAGCAATAGGTGTTGTCTTCACAATTAGTTTTGGAAGAGCACCAATTGTATTTTACAGTTTTTTGTTAGTGATTAGTCGTTTGATTAGTTTCAATGACAATCCTAATTTACTTTTTGTTGTTCTTCTTATTCTGCACTTTTATTTTCTGCCTTGTTGTTCTTGTTTTACAATTTACTTTCTTTAGTGATTAATCGTTGATTAGATTCAACGATAATCCTAAGTTCGCAATTTCAAATTGTTTTTATTTTAACAAAATCTCCAGGCTTCGTCTAACTCGCCCAAGAGATTAGATAAATAATTTAATTTTAATTTACCTCCCTGTGTTCGACCTGTATGCTACACACCTGTGCGCTTGTAGAATTTTATTACAAATATCGTGCTTTTCTAGCATCGATCAAGTTTTTGGCGCCGTTGCCGGGGAGGTAGCAATTGAATTTTATTATTTATTTAATTTATGATTCGTGTTAGTTTTTTTTCTTTTATTTGATTTTGTTAAAAAAAGTAATCTTGCCAAAATTTCTTTTATTTCTTTTTATTTTCCTATTGTTTTCTTGTACATATATATAGATAAAAATCTTGATTAGTTGATTGTGTATCACATATTGATATTATAATCTCTAAGACAAGGAAAAAAAATCTTGCCCCTTTTTCTTTTAATTTTCCTTCGTTTTATTTTCATTTATTTCTTTCTTTTTTTGTTCGCATTTCTTCCAATCTAATTCCTTCTTCAAAAAGAAAAAAATATATATACAAAAAAAAAACTTGCTAATTTTTCTTCAATTTATTTTCATCTTTCTACCACCTCGCTGATTTTCACATTTTTCTTTTCCCTTTCCTTTTCTTTTTATTTGTTTCCATCTTTTGTCTACAACTTTCTAAAAAAAAAAACTTTTGCTATTTCTTCTCTGTCTACTTTGATTTCTTTCTTGTTTTTGTCTGCTTTTATTTCTTTCCTCAATTCCTTCTACCCTTCCTCTCTACTCAAAAAACCTTGCTTTTTTTCCTCTTATTTCCTTCCTCTTTTGATTTTTTTTCCTTTTTTGTTTTGGTTTTTCCCGTTCATTTCTTTCCCTTTCTTCTTGTTCAAATTTTCATAAAAATAAACTTGCATTTTATTTATTTATTTATTTCTTAACAATTGCATTTCTCATTCACCTCCTACCATCTCTCTTTCCATTTTTTCATTTATTTCTTTCCGACTCTCTCCTTCATTAAAAAAAAAACAACTTTCAATTTTCCTTTATTCTTTCCACTTTCTTTCCAATAATCTACATTCTTTTTCTTTTTACAAATTTCAAAAAAAAAAAAGATTCCACTTTTGCAATTTTTTTTCCTTTCTTCTTTTGTCTTTCTTGTTCTCAATACATTTGATTTCTTTTCTTCTCTTACAAATTTCCTTTCTTTTCAAAAAAAAAATCCACTTTTGATTTCTTTCCTCTTTATTCCTCCTTTCCAATTTTCAATACAATTACTTCTCATTCTTCTTTTACAAGTTCAAAAAAAAAATCTTGCCATTTTTCTTTTATTTCTTCCCTATTTTCAATTTCTTTCTCCTTTCTTTCGTTTGTTTCCCCTCTTGCTAATATCTCGCATCCTTTCTTCTTTTACAATTTGCTGAAGAAAAAAATTCCTTATATAAATTTCTCTTCTCTGCCTTGTAATAAATTTTCTTTCCTTTCTCCATTTATTTCTTTCCCTTTTCAAGTTTTCCTTTTTCATTTTTTTTCTGTCTCTTCTAATTTTACAACAATAAACAAGAGAAAAAAATTCTTTCTGTTTTTGTCTTCTCTTTTTTTTTGCTTTCCTTCTCAATTTCTTTTCCAAATCTTTTACAATTACTTTCCTTTCTTCCTTTACAATTCTCTTTCTTTCCTCAAATCTCTCTTCCCATTTTTTTTGTCATTTGTTTCTTTCCTATTTGTCCACTTTTTCAACAATAATAAAAAAAGGGGAGGTCATAAAAAGATTCTTTTTTTTTCAATTACCTTTAAAAAAAGAAAAAGAAAGGGAGAGAGAAACCAAATTCAAAGCAAGGCATGAGATAGTGTTCAAGCAATCAAACAAGGTCAGAGAACAGTCGATTTGAAAATAGTTGAACTTGAATTGCAACACTAGTCAAACTTTCTGGAAGGACAGCCATACATCACTGTAAAATTTTCTAAACTCTATAGGTTCTGCAGCTGCTTGAAAAATATAGAAATTGCTTGTAAAAATTTTCTGCAGGGGCAGCGGCTTGCTTGTACAATATTTTAATTTTCTGTTATTATTCTGTGACTGTTTTGTGACTGATTTCTGAATCCGTCTGCGAGAAACGAATTTCCATAATTAATCACTCTCGTCGATTTTCAATTTTTACACTTGACTTGATTTGCAAAATAGTATAATTGAAAAGTGGTGTTTTGTGAAGTTGATTGTCTCGTATAATTGGATCGCGGATATATATTAGTTCAATTTATTGAACTATTAGCAAAAGAGGTTGCATACTACCCGTAAAACATTGGCCGTATCCCTTAGTATTTATACTATACGTGAATGGCCATAATACCCTCTTCCCCCTTCCAATTGAGTCAGTTAATTAATAGGGCACAACTTGGTATTTTATACTATTTTGAAGCGAGAATAATTTCTGTCTTGTCGTGACTTCTTTAAAATGTCTGATTCAAAAAAATCATTGAGAGATATGTGGGATAATAATCAGAGTAGACGTCCTCTTGAAGAGTATGATTTTGAATTACAACTCATAAAGCAAAATTTTCCAAAATTTCGCGAGCCAAATGTCAAAAAAATTTCAAAATGACCAACATTTTCAAAATTATGATCGAAATGATGACTTCAATTCAAATTTCAATGATTTCGATTATGGGCCACATCAACATCAAAATAGCTTTGAAACCCAAGATAGCTTTGATCAACATCAATATGGGGTTGTAAACCAAAATTTCCAAAGTTATAGCTCATATCAACATCTTGAAAATAACAAAAATTGCAATTTTCTGCCAAATTTCAACAGTTTTGGTTACGAACATAACTTTTATGATCAAAATGATTTCCAATATCATTGTCAATTTTCTGAAAATTCAAACAACTATCACATTGGAAATAATATTGATTGTAAAATTGATGTGGACTATAATTTTGAGAATCAAGAAATCCGAAACGAGAGCTTTCAAATCAACGATTCTGAAGAATATCATCTTAACATTCTTAGAGAGAGGGTTGAAAAGCAAGATAGACAGCTTGGTGAAAAAGATAGACAGCTTGATGAACTTCTTTGTTTAATGACGTGTTTTAAAGAACAACTCGAGCAACAAAATCAAATTCAATGCGATGAATCAGGAAATAATCCATTCTTTGCTGACATTGAAAATTTTCAGATTACAACTTTGGAAATTGAAAATGACGATCTAAATGAAGTTGTTCATAATTCAACAAATGATTTGGACTTCAACTCTTTTCAGGAAAAAAATTTAAGCTTAGATTTTGATCTTCCTCTTTCGGGCTATGAGAGACTTGAAATTTTTGAAATTGAACAGAATAAAAATGTTAAATTTTTCAACTCAAAATTGGAAAATAATTTTAACGAACATAAATTCTTTGGATTGTATGAGGAAGAGTAGACAAATGAGGAAGAAGTAGATTCACGTCACGAGTTCGAAAATTTTAACTTTGAGAAAATTTCAAACGAACTTGGAATTGTCAGTGTCGAAAATATGTTGTCAATTAATGACGAGCAATGTGATCACATAGTCTTGAACAATACTCAGAATTCAAATTTCACTGAATTTATATACGATCACAAATTTTTGAAAAATTACACTGATAAATTTGTTGA
The DNA here is from genome assembly GCA_030737875.1 of Allium sativum. Lineage (NCBI taxonomy): Eukaryota > Viridiplantae > Streptophyta > Magnoliopsida > Asparagales > Amaryllidaceae > Allium > Allium sativum. The sequence goes on along the minus strand of CM060913.1, from coordinate 466,510,127 downwards.
ACACATGAACTACTTTTGGAATGTTAGCTTTGTTGAAAAACTTCATGTGAGGACGGCCCTAAACATTCATTTAGTGGACTATAAATCGAGGTATAAAGATGAGATGGTTTTCAAAAACCTTTGCTTATTAGAAATCATGCCTAGACATAGTGGGAACGAGACTCATCTGGCGAGAACTAAGTGTGGGGGGGAAAGTTGGTGGAATTCTTTGCATCGCATACATCGCAAACACATATATCATTGTACATATGATCCATTCTTACATATAGTTAGACTGCATTTTATTTTACAAATCGTTTTGCATTTCATCCACCTTTGGGTACTGTCTTTCAAATTTAGGAAACGTTTACAGTGTGGACACTGTTTAGTTCTAGTGTGGGAGGGAGTCTGCATTTCACTCATTTTCATTTTTTCTTTATTTTTCTTTCTTTTCATTTTCAGCCATTTAAATAGGACCATCATGCATTTTAGACTGTACTAACATGCCATTTTTTTTAAAAAAATACGACTCATTTTAGATTTGATACAACAAAATAAGTTAAGGATTATTAATCAGTTGATAGTATTTTTTTCTCTCAACTATGTTCGAATTTGAAATATAATGAAAAGTTTAATTTTGAGGAATAATAGTGTAACCGGTACATATGGAGATTCTTAGGTGATGGCCATGAAATCTATTCTATATTGTAGACTTTGTTTAAATAAGTGGAGGACTTAAAATACTTATATTGGCTTTTCGAATCTTTAAAACTAAGTTATGTTAAGTTTAATTCGCGTAACTCTCTTTTGTGCTTAAATTTTCAATAATAATAATAGTAATCCAAGGGTATCCAACATTGCTTGTATATCTAGCGTTGGTGTGCAAACCCGCCAAGCTCTATCCGACATGTTGTTGACAAAGTCAGCGTTGGAATATCTTGGTCTCATTTTATGAGATTGGACACCTAAGGATTACCGACACGTTGTTGACAAAGTCAAAGTCGGCCTGCACAATCCGCCAAGCTCTTTACCCACTCTCCGTTAGTCCGTGAGGCAGTGCATGGGTGGTAAACCTTGGTCTTCTAAGTTAGGTGTATGTACTTAATCATAAATTTTAAAATTTTATAGAATAAAGAATAAGTGATGATGCCCAAACACTTCTTGACCGTATTGATTTGACTAGCCATATATGAGAAAATAATAATACCACTTTGCAAACTGTGCCAAGCAAACTAAGAATCTATTTCATGGCTGCACTATGTTATCGACCAAACCAACTGGCCAAACTAGAGTTTGACATTGTAAACTTGAATTATATTGAAAATTTATGACAAGTTGAGGTATCTAAAATAAAATCAACTGATCAGAAATTGTTAACTTAATTTGTTGAACCACTTTCCTGAAACAAGTCTTGTTTTCATTTTTTGTTTTTATTTTGCATATGTCCATTGCATTCATGTAGTTTCATTAGAATCATAGCATACTGCATTTGGATTTTGTGGGTAGTATCCGCTGAAACCCTCACGAGACACCACTCGTCCTACTAGGGACACCTAGAGGTTTAACAGCTTGTTGCATACGCTCAATGCAATCGTGTTTCCTACGAAAGTGTGACCTATCTAGTTTGGTTTTTATTTCTTGTTTTACTCGAGGACGAGTAAAAGATAAGTGTGGGGGTATATGATTGACATAGAAATGTTTTTATTTTATGCTCTTATATCTTATCTTTTGTATATAAATAAATATTACTTGGGTATTGTTTTGTTACTTTTACAGATATTCCAACCCAGCCCGCATGCAACCAGAAAAGTAGAGAAATGGAGATCAGATTGCTATATATTTACATTTTGAAGAATTGTAGATGAAGATCCAACATCTAGTTGTTGTTGAACAAGAAAATGATTGATAAAAAGGCCATGCACATATCAAATCAAGGGAAGCTTGACAAAGAACCAAGAGAAAAAGAAGAAAGGCCAAAAATTTAATAGATTTAACTAAGGCCCATTTGAGACTCTCATTGTAAACTCTTTTGTGAATTCCCTAAGGCCCATCTATCATTGTATTAGGGTTAGGGTTAGGGTTTGGTTATTCCCTATAAATACCCTTGTAATGTCATTGTAGCCACCATCCTATCCATTATTCTGTATTCTCTTCTCCATTAATAAAAGTTCTTCCTTTTTACTATTTCTGCATTTTTCTTTCTTAGCAATAGGTGTTGTCTTCACAATTAGTTTTGGAAGAGCACCAATTGTATTTTACAGTTTTTTGTTAGTGATTAGTCATTTGATTAGTTTCAACGACAATCCTAATTTACTTTTTGTTGTTCTTCTTATTCTGCACTTTTATTTTCTGCCTTATTGTTCTTGTTTTGCAATTTACTTTCTTTAGTGATTAATCGTTGATTAGATTCAATGATAATCCTAAGTTCGCAATTTCAATTTGTTTTTATTTCAACAAAATCTCCAGGCTTCGTCTAACTCGCCCAAGAGATTAGATAAATAATTTAATTTTAATTTACCTCCCTGTGTTCGACCTGTATGCTACACACCTGTGCGCTTGCAGAATTTTATTACAAATATCGCGCTTTTCTAGCGTCGATCACTTAATCTGCAAACATTTTCTTTTTTTAAAACCTTATTCATTTTGAAATGTGGACATTTATTTCTTATAGCAATCTGATTTCATTTATCAAATAATTATTTATAATAAATACCATTATAACTTAATGTCAACCTCCTATTTGATTAAAACTCGTTTAGCCTTCCTTTAGTTCGGAAATAACAATATATATTATTCGTTCAATATTCAGTTACCATTTCTTATATGATCCAGAACAATGTCGAATGACATGTTATATAAACTCATATGCTTTTATCACATTTCCATATTTTAGAGAGTTCCCGTCAGTACGGGTAATATATATCAGCTCTCAATTATTTACTTCCACTTCCAACTTTGTATAATTCATTTACACTTCTTCAGGGAAAACATAATTATTTTCTTATCACTTGGGATAATTCCATACCTTTCTAGGGATTAGTGTTATATATAATAATCATGCTTAAGCTTGGTTAACAATGTTAATTTATCGTTATAGTTTTGAAAACTTGCAATATGCTATAATATTCCACCTTTTATAACTAATGCAATACGCTGTAATATTCCCCCTTTTATACTAATGCAATACGTTGTCATATTCCCCTTTTTATAACTAATGTAATACGCTGCCATATGCCCCTTTTGTAACTAATCTCGACGTCTCTGTCGGTTACAAACTAATACCATCCCTCGATAATAGCGAAGTCGTTCAAGTTGGGGTATTCTATTTACCTATTAGACCTTGATCGACGACGTTCTTATCTTAGGATAGATAAAAGTACGTAACCCTAACTCCTTATTACTTGAATGTCCCCTAAATGATATTTCTTATTTTATTTTGGAATATGGTTTTATATAATCATATCCTTGCTTTGAAAGCTTTATGACTATTTACATTAAACATTAACTCTTCGCCTCATCTTCCTTATACAATTTCATTTTAATTAACGTTCTTCTTTCCATTCGAATCATTTTACCTAATTCAAGTAATCCTCTTATAAAAAATCAATATTATCTTAAATGAATTCCATTTAAGAAAAATTTCTTTAATTAAAGAATTAAAAAATTAATTAACTTTATCATTGCTGAAGTAAACAGTTTACTTCTTTATTATTTAAACAAATTAGTTGCTTACCTTCCACATATTAACTAATTATATTAGTTCAGTAACCATTTAAACTCCATTAATTAAAAAGGTAATTAAATCTTATTAATTTTGATTAATTTATTTCTAAACTATTTTCATTAGATTAATTGAAGACCAATTAATCGAAAAATCAATTTCCAATAAAGAGTTGTTTTAATCAACTTCAAACCATCAGTTAATTTGTTAACTGATTTTAGTTACTTCTCTTTATTTGATTAATATAATTAATCCAATAATATTCTTTAACTGATTGTCTTAAAAATTATTATCCAATATTTACACGCATGATAATTACAGCTTGATAACTTATCAAATAATTGTTTATATTTACTTTATAAAAACAAACCATAAAATATCAGTTTATAATAGAACATCTATTATAATTTAAAACTTTGCTTTAATTATACAAATATAATTCCTTTAACTTCGTTGATTCGCCTACCGGTAAATCGACTTTTTAACAAAGAGATGGGTTTATGGTCGGTGCTGCCGCTTTCTTAATCGATATTGTCTATTGATTAAATCAAAATAACGTTGAATTTCCATTCAACATCAATATCCACACAGGGTTTTAATGTCATTTGGGTTCAAACTGTGCATATATAAATAATATAAAAAAACAGTACATATAAATATCGAGGAATCCGGTTGCATTCCTCAAACCGGTTTCCTGCATCCACAGATGTTAGTCCAAACAATTTACACTAATTCCATACTAGGGAATCTTATAACAGATGGAATCAGGATCTAATCCATGATGTGTACATATTTAAGGATATGTATATTCAACCAATTTAATTGTAATCTACCTAAACGACCATCACACAGCATTCAACCATTATTTATCACTATTAAATTATAATTAAAATATTTTAAAATAAAGCAGAGTGAGTGAATTTACTCACCTTGGCGCGTTAACCATTAAATAATGATTTGCGTCAGTCGATTAAACCGGACGTTCAATTCTGCCATAAATTCAAACGTGCTTCAAGTTGCTCCAAACCAGCTTCATTTCACAGTCTGCGTCCGTACGGACTTAACAGAATTAACGGGATCCAATTTATTTTAAATTTTCCCATTACCACCCGCACCGGTCCGCCCATGCACAGTACTATTTCTACCAGCTTATACCCTTGCGATAATGTTTTCCAAGCCTTCACATCCACCCATCCGTCTATCCCTATGTCCATCAAATTGTTTGTGCAACATTCGTTTGTTTTTATTCTCCTTCGTTTTTGTTTTTAAGTTACTGGGCTTCAGATAATCACCTCGGCCCATTTCCCAATCAAAGCCCAGACTCCAAGTGGTTTGAAATTGCCATAGCTGTTGCACCACCATTTAATTACCGTTTTCTAACTCCCCTTCCTAGAATCCGTACTTCTCAAGACCCTCACCGCCACTCTAATGAAGACCTTCTCCTTCCACCTTAGACACAACGCCAGGCCGTTATGGTGACAGATGCATCACCATTAATTCCCAAAACCATTGTGATCCAAACCCCTTCTACTCACAAACGCTCAATTTGTTAATCCCCTGGCAACTATGACATGGCCACATACCCACGTTCCGGTTTTATGCATGTAAACAGCGCCTCCTCCCCTCATATATTTACTCCCCAAACACTTTGCAAGTCTCATACAATATTCCACAAAATGCACTGTCTTGCACCCATCTTTTGACTAATGCACACTTCTTTTTGCTTCACTTGTTCACGCTAAGAACCATCGCCAGCTTACACAACTGGAAGCTTCCCATCTACCTCATTTCTTCACAAATTCAAGTGCCTTCACGGATTCACCTGATGCTACACTCTTCTCTTTTTCCCAACGTCACTTCCGCTTTTCCCACCGTACCTCTCGAGGTCCATCTCCGACGCCCCACACACTTCCAATATCCATTCACGCACCGCACCTTTCATTTCCCTTGCTTCATGAAAAACTATAAAACGTTTTTACCAAAAGTTACCTCGTTACTCTCTTCCCTCCTTTTGAACGCCATACCTTTCCACTACACAGTACGCACAAGTCATCCCACACTTCAAGACCTATGCCCATTCACAGTACAAATGCTTCCTTCCATTCTTGCTGCATCGGCAACCTCCATAAACTCACACCCAGTTTCACTCTCTTCTTCTCTCTCTAGCGTTGAAGAAAAACCATTTAAATCCTCATGTCCATATTAGCTACTTCTATCAACCACGCCATTTTGGCTCTCTGGTTTTATTTTCTTAAATCCATTTTTTTCTTTCCGGGTTTTATTTCTTCTTTTTTTGTTGTTGTTTTGGCTTTCCGTGAATGCTTTCTTTGAATGAATTGGAGAAGAAAAACCAGGGTATTTATAGCTCTCCAATTCCTTGATTGCCAAGGAATATAAGGAGCATAGACAAAAGAAAATTTCAAAGTAGGTTCACTGTTTGATTAGAAAACTCATTGCAGTGTTTGTACGAAGCTTTACCTTGGGGTGAAGTATTTGCGGTAGGGGCAGCGGAAATTAGAGTAGGTATCCATGTAGAGTGATGCTTTGGTTTATCACGAAAATAGCTTAAGTTAGGGTGGAAGTACGGTGTGTTTGCTTACATAGAACGCGATAGGTACAGGTAGGCTATATTTATTCAAGTACAAGTTTTTGTTTTGTTATGTGCATGGTTCATTTGAGTTTTGTAATAAATAGTATAAGAATTTTGTGCAAGACTATACACTCAGGTGTGTGGCATTTTGTATGCTGATCCGTCACCTTTTTGGGTTCTAGGCGTGTTCATACCGTGGAGTAAAGTATTAGGGAATGGGTAGCACGTTTTAGAGGTACTGTACAAATTCTTAGCATGTGTTTCCTGCTCATGTTAGGATGAGCATCACGCAACCTTTAGCGGAAATTGTTTGACTCATCATTATTTGAACAGTTTTTGTTTATATTATTGGTTTTTCTACAACTTGTTGATCCATACATGCATTTTTCTTTTTGTATTACATTTAGTATGTTGATTATATGTATGGATTTTTATACATATTAAAATAGCAAATTGCATATCTTCATATTTGCCTATAACGTGCGGACCTATAACTTGAATGCGGGTTTAGCTTATGGGATTGTTCTAGCTGACAATAGTGAATTAATTTTCCATGTCCATTGAGTTTTGTGCCATGTAAATTTAGTCATTTCATTATAGCTTAGGCGTTGAAAAAAAAAGAAACCGTACCAAACTTGGTAGACAAAGGGTAGAGAAGATATTTCCTTTTTCTCTTTTATATCTTAAAAGTTTAGTGCCTCATTATGTAAAATTTCGTTTCTATTTGAGTCGCTATAGAAGAAATAAAAATACAATCATGTTCAGCGAGGTACCACGATCCCAAAAATATAATAATATCGGTAGGTTAGCTTATTCTGTGAAACCCCGAAATATTGATATAGGTTGCCAAATACTCCAAATAAAAAGCTGCGTATTTAATTTATTAAAAATTACAGTAAAATTCTAAAAATTAAATTATCACTATGTTTCAAAAGAATCTTGTTCAAATTCGAATCCAGTATGCAGTTATATCAAATAAACTCTTACGGTCGATGAACGATTCTATAACGACTATTTGAATATTTGATTTGGACATAACCCGCAATCTATAACGCAAAATCTTGATTTTTCACTTCTGTTAGAAAAATATAACTCAACTAATCGAAACGTTTCTTGTTTCGAAGAAATCCGACTTATAACGGGTCTTGTACGGTCAGTTGAAGTTCAAAACGTTAAATTACGAACTACCGCGATATTACAGGCTCAATTATATTTAATATATATTTTTATACGTTCAACTTCATTTTAATTTATATATAAATCCGCTTATATTACGAATTCAATATTTAAACTGATTTAAATATTCAAATACAAATCGATAAAAATGCGGGACGTTACATTAACTGACATTTCGATGGTGAGATAACAGAGGTCCATAAATGTTTTTCTGAGAATATACCAAAACTTATATGGTTTAAGAAGATCATGACCTAGATTCAGGTAGTAGAATAATAGAAGTCTAGGGATTATTTTCTAGAAGTATATTGAGCCCCTTTCGCCTAAGAAAGCCAAACTTGGGTAATAGGATAATAAAAGTCCAGAGATTATTTTCTGGAAGTAGATGAAGCCCCTTTCAGCTTAGGAAACCAAGATTCTTTATTAGAATAATAGAAGTTCAGAGATTATTTTCTGGAAGTAGATGGAGCCCATTTTAGCTTAGATAATCAAGATTCTGGTTATAGGATAATAGAAGTTCAAAGATTATTTTATGGAAGTAGATGGATCCCTTTCAGCTTAGGAAACTCAGATTCAGGTATTAAGGGACTTAAAGGCCCAGAATATCCTTTTTCGGTTTTGACGGAGCCATCTTTTGCTTTTTTATAAAAACACAAAAATGTCCTCTTCCAGTCTGGTTACTAAAGCGCTTTCGATTTTGATATACTTTTGGCCAATATAGGCTTTTTAAAGCAGAGGCATAACGTGCTTTAGTTCTCCTTTCGAATTTTTATCTCTTCAACGGGACTGGACATAAACAGAGGCGGAGCATGTTTATGCCGAAGCAAAGGCAAGGCATGATCATGTAAGGATTAAAGGTAGAGCGTGCTTCTACGGAGTCGGGTGTATTTCCTCGGGCTTACCCTCCCTCTTATAGAGGGGACATTTACCTGGCCCTCGGGATCAGATAAGGGTTCGGTGCATCACCCTTGCCTGAGGGAGCGGATGATGGCTTACCCTCCACCCTTTAGAGGCACCCATGATATACCTTTGGATTGGATCCAAGCACACGATTCCCTAGGCTTATCCCTCCCCTTTTTTCGGGAAGCACTGGAGATAGACTGAGGAATTTCTAACAAATTCATTGTAGAAGTAGACCACCTTAATCAAGTAAAAGTTCTCATTTTGGAATCTTGTTCATGTAGGTTTTATCTCAAGATAACGTGCTATTATATTTTCATTAACTTTCCTTTACATACTCATTAAAATTTTCTTTTTTTACAAATCCAGTAATCACCTTTTCCAGTGCTCTACATTGGTTGGTTCCATAGACATTGTGTAACACCCCACACTTTTATGAAACCAAACTTCGACAGAAATCAAAACTCGAACACATCCAAGCATGGAGCACGTAAATATGGTACCTGTAAATAAATGAGAATGAACATAATCAGAGTACGATAAAATAACTCATAGCAGAAAAAGTAGGATAAACTAGTATTAACTCAAGTAACTACCTTTTTAAAAGTAAGTCACTTTGTCAATACCGAGCATGAGAGAGAACGAGAACCGAAAGCCAAACGTAACATCTGTGAGAACCCAACCTTCTCTAGGAACTTGGGAAGTCGTAATGAGAAGGGGGTCAGAAAAACAAGATTCTAGAAAATAGGAAATGTACAACATAGATTACAATACATAGATGTACACCGTTTGGTTCAACCCAAGATGTAAGTCTACCAAGTTTAGTAATTCTAACCTAACCTGGTAAACATTTACGCACGACTCTAACTACCCTTCCAATGTAGTATTTCCAATAATATCGATACCAAGATAGAACATTTACACATATTTTATGAAGCCTACAAACCAGGACTTAACTGATTATTGTTCCGAGAAGTGAACACCTACTTACGGAGTTTATTTATTCGTACACTCATCCTTAGTCACGTAACGCCTCACCATCTAATGATAGATATGGTGGATTCTCCCGATCTCTTAATACCCTAGGCGGCCTATTGGTCACTTGTTACCTCTCGATGATTTATTCAATTCTATTTATTCCTAAGGCAACAATTTATCTTTAAATTGTTATTTATTGTCAATGATTATAATTAATGTCACTTATGAACCTAATGGTCATAATTCACTAAGACATTAATCATCCTTAATTATCATTTATTTCCATTGATTATAATTATTGTCATTTATGTACCTAACAATCATAATTTTCCTAAGGCTTTAATTAACTATGAAATATCCTTGTTATATCAGTCCCAAAAATATCAGTTTGTTGTACCCCAAACGACATTTATAATTATTTATTGCTTGTTGTACATATATTTAAATATATTTTTATGCACTAGACCCCTCACATTAAGCTAACCACTTTTGGATGTTGGATTTGTCGGGCGGTTCCAGGCAGACTTCTACCACAAATTGAACTTAACCTCGTGTCTTAGTGCGGTTATTATTTAATTCCCTAATTGGGGTTTACAACATTATTCCTAGTCAATTTAGAAATTGTTACCATTATACTTAATTGCCTAATCAAATTTTCTTTCCTTTATCATTGTTGGTTATAATAGCTATTTGTTTATTTATAGCCCTATTTTTAGCAATCTATTACATTGATTGCTACAACGGTCACCACAAATATATTCATTTAATACGGATTACATTTACATGTATAATTCCATAAAATGAATACCATTCAAACATTTACTACATTGTATATTTTGTCATTTATGTAGATTTGAACGGATAATGTTTATATATTTATATTTTAGCACAGTTAACGTAGTTATTTTCTTTTATTATTATTTTGTAACGGCCCAGATTTTTAACTGGCTTATTTAATATTTTAAATAGGTTTTAAATGTTGTTTTGGGAATTAATTTAGCAATTTTGAATATTATATTAATATAATAATTTAATTTCGAAATATTAATTTATTACATGAACGTAAATTTCGTTTCAATCGGACGTTGTACGCGATCGTACAAAATTAAAGCATTGGACGCTAACTGTGCTTTAAATATTTTTAGCGGATGTTAAATTTATATTGGCAACATTGAGAATCTATCACTAGGGGTAAGCAATATTGGTTCAAACATGATTAACCGAGCAAACTGGTTCATTTTGGTCAGTTCGGTTCGGTTTTAAAACTAAATCGGTTTGAATTCGGTTTGTAAAATAAATAAAAAAATTGGTTATCGGTTTAACCGCACTTTTAATTTATTATCTAATTTTACGGTATTATAGTGCTTTAAAAAATTAGTTAAGTTATATAATACGAAGGAATTTGTTGCAAATAGATCAAATCTTGTCATAAACATAAAATTTACTATATAAAATTTCCCCATACATGAATTTATGTTTTACTTTGAGTGAATTCATTAATTGAAAAGTAAAACATCCTTCAAGGCCAGTTAAATCAGTTACCGACCGAATTAACCGAAATTATTTTGGTTCGGTTTGATTTGGTTTGAAAAAAATTCGATTTCAGTTTGGTTTGAGTTTTTTTTACGTCCAATCCAACCGAATCGACCGAACGCTCACCCCTATCTGTCATTTCTATATCCAAAAGATATCTCCAAGTTGCATGGAAAAATTTATCATGCAAGATAATTATCGTACCATGTATAATGCTTAGTAGTATTTGTCTGTGAGTATTTGCAATCATCGTGTTGCTATGTATGAATTCATAATTGTCATTAGAAAATCGCATGTCAAATACTTACATGACGATTATCTACACTACAAATATTTATCTTATTGACCTGGTTCAATATATTTCCACTTAAACTTTGTTTGGATTTTGTATTCGCACAACCATCGCATCCGACTAAAAACAATTTTTCTTACATCAAATTCAAAGTCTTCTCTAATCTAACAAAATCTTCTCCAATCTTTTTAGAAATCTAGATGCAGCACAAATCTCATTTTAAGATCCACATGTCAGTTTAAATCTCAACATGCAAAGACTTCTCAATATCCCAGTAAAAATCTTAAGCCTAATCTTCTCGCATATCTCACCTAAGATCTTCTGCATTCATTCCTTTTCAAATACTGCAGGCCTAAAGTCTAAAAACAAATCCTTGAAAATCTACATCCATACCAATCGAAACAAAGTCTTGAGGCTATGTTATATAACCGTATACAAATCCTTGCGCAATCTATACTCAGCAAATCTCTAATCCAAATATTTAAGCTGCCGAAATCTTTGAAAAAATTGAGGAAAATCTTTGCAAATTTCTTTCAAAATCTCTCGTAGGATTTTATCTAACCTTGGTCAAACATTTTGGCGGATTTGTTTTAACATGAGCTGGCTTTATTTTCATTTGAAATAGAAGGTATAAAAATCGAAGCCATCAACCAATTTTGAAACCCACTAAAAACAACATGATCTTTAGAAATCGAATAACACCCTGCCTCATAACCCATCAATAAGAACGAAGAGTTTCGTTTCTTCCCATTACAGCTGTGAATAAAATTAAAAAAATAACTCTATGTACATGTATAGTTTGCATGTACATATGTTGTATGCATGCATACAATTGAACACCACAACAGTGTCAAAACTAGCTACAGGGTTCGGAGCACCGTCTGCGATGGTGATCAGATGGACAGTGGTCACGACCGTGGTATCAGACTCAGTTTTTGGTGAGCCTAGTGGGCAATGGGAGAATGGAGTATATCTCGTGGCCAAAGAGAAAGATTTCGGTCAGGTTTGGTGTCGTTTGGTGGAGAAGCCATTCACAATATTTAATGTGCTGTGTATGGAGGTGGGTTACTTTGCATAAGGGGCAGATTAGTTTCCTTGAATGAAGCATGGGGAAGTATATGCAATGTATGGAGGTGATGATGATGGTGTTAAAGCGTGTGCCACTGCTCTGGATATTGGACTGATTTGTGTTTAAAACTGAATTATTGATCAATGAAAACTTGTTCACATGCATATGCTGATATGCAGGAAGACATAGAGGAGGTATAATTGCATGAAACGGTTGGCATGGGAAGTCATGGGGAATTCGGAAATATGCGTAGAAGGTATTTGCGTGCATATGCAGAAGAACGGTGGCAGTTGCATGAAAATGTGAAGAGAAGGGTGTGATGGCATTGGTTTCAAGGGGATGATGGACTTTAAGGCATATGCGCGTGAAGGTGGAAGAGGAAGGTTTGGCATAGGAAAGTTCGGTGATGGGTTACGTGTTACTAGAAGTAGTAGTATCAGTGGGATTGGAGTAGAAAGATTTGAGAAGATGTATTGAGGGCGGACTGTATTAATTTGGTAGTGGACTCCCATTTGTTTTAGGCTTGGGCCTATGCTAAAGTAAAAAAAAATGATGAAAAAAAAATTGTTGGGGACATGCTGAATGGAGGAAATGACATCGGGTATTTTCGAAGTTCAGGAGGTTGGGGTTTGTGTGAATTGGGAGAGGAGATTAGTGTTGGTCTAAACGTAATTAGGGGTTGGTCAACGTCATTAAGGACCTAATTTCAGAGATTATCATAAGTCAGTTTATTAGTTAATTTATTTTAATATATTGTAACACCCCACGTCCATTAATGTCACTCACAAAGGGAATGCATTAACTTCTATGGATCGTTTTAAGTGAGTATAGAACAGAAACTTAACAACAAGACAGATATAAACAGTACTTAAAAATTAAAAACTTTATTCATTGCAGCGGTAAACACATAGGTTTGATTACATCATCAAAAACCAGAGTCAAAGTACATAATATCCATCTTGACTAAATCCAAGTACATAAATTGAAAGACATAACCCCAGTACAAAATAGCCATAAATAAGAGAGACTGAACTTTACTTCAGTGATCCAAGCAACTTCTAAAAGCAGAGATACAGCGGTCCAAAATCAAGCTCCACTGGTGCTAGTTCCAACCTGAGCACCTGGGGGGGGGGGGGGGGGGAAGGAAGAAAAGAGGTGGAAACAAAGGGGGTCAGACATAAAGTCTGGCGAGTGCGATAACTTTAACAATATAATTACCAAAGTAACTAGGCTAAGGCATAAGTTGGAAAATAAGGATATGACTGTGAACAATTGGGTATGACAGAGTAATCATGGAAATAAGATGAACAAAGATAACGTTACAGTGCACCTAAACCACCATAAGATAATTAATATACTGCACCACCACTATACTGCACTACTACTTGTCACCCTAAGTTGATCCCGCCTACAGAACTTAATAATGATAATGGTAGTTTCGTGCACCCTTAGCTGCCTTCATAGGTGTCGCCTACCCCTATCTCCACTAGGTGTACCCACTACCCCCAAGCGATCGGCTTCCTAACTCGTAGATACCCGTGCTGGCCCTACAGTGGGGCGTATCACTCCCCGAAGTGGCAACCCGATACCACCAATAATGCACGACTTATACCTACACGATGCAACAACGTCTTACCTACCAGCCCGGGCCCACACACGCATATGAACCCGTTGGACTTGCATTTCCACCGCTAACCCGTTTTGGCCTCTTACAGTCAAGCTCAGTATGCGTGTCCCGTCCTCGACTTGGGTCGAGCCCACAAAGATACGTATGGGTTACTGGTTGAAACGGGCCCCCATTACTTGACACAAGCTATCCACCAAAGCTTGGTCCCCTCTAGTACATCCCACTTAACCCTCTTCTTATTCATGTTCACTTACATGTTTCAAATTTTGGTTAAGTGTTTCTAATCGTATTTCAAATGCCACCCAAGGCACCCACTAGATTCCACATGCCACCCAAGGCACCCACTTAACCCCCTCATGTTCCACTACATGTTTATCTGGTTAAGTATTTCTTAATTCATTAAGACTGTAACCTTATAAAGACCTCTCACGTTAGACTGACATTTGTGGCAGCTGGATTTGCCGGGCGGGTCCGGGCAATCTTACACCACAAACGAGCCTAACCTCGTGTCTTTACGATTGTTACGTATTTAATTTATGCCTAAGACCTCCCACATTAGACTGGCATTTGTGGCAGCTTGATTTGCCGGGCGGGTCCGGGCAGTCTTACACCACAAAACAGCCTAACCTCGTGTCTTAGACAATTAATTACACCTAATTAATCATTCCCCAATTTGAATTAATTTCCCTATTCAAATTATCAATCAATTCCAAATTTAACTATGGCCATAATTGACTCAATTATGTCCATCTATTTATGGTATGTAAAATCATACCAATTTTCATCACAAATTTATTCTATGCCTTTTAAGGCATTTATGCCAATTCTCAATATTAAATCTTTTAATATTATCCCATTACCCCACATTGTACATTCGTTCGTTTAACTTAAAATATACGTTATACTCAAATAGTCTAACTCACGGAATAAAGAGAAAACATCACAACATACATATAATTAAAACTAGATCTAAACGTAGGGGTGAACTTGCATGTGTGAATGAGGTTCTACATCTAAAACTTGCATAGGCCAAAGTAACAACTTGCATAAAACTACATATGTCGTAGATCCAAATCTAATGGTGTAAACTTGTTTAGGTAGTAGTCATAAACTTGCATAAATCATGTAGGTCATAGATCTACATCTAAAGGTGTAAACTTGCATAGGTAATAACCACAAACTTGCATAACATGATTCATATTCCAAACTCATATATTTATATAAACTTGCATATGTGATTTATGCAACATAAAAATGGTGTAAACTTACATCTAAACATGTAAACTAGCATGTAGAATTTAGCATATAACTCACACATGTCAAAGTCTAACTTTAGATCAAATTTTCACATAAACTAGATGTCATGAAACATGTAAGGTTACATATAATTTTACCCAACTTGTATATGATTCATGTCCAAATCAAAATCTAAACTTGCATAAATACTTATGATTTATCATATGAATCAACATAACCAGAATAGAATATGAACAACATGATGATTTGATTATACATAAGCCAATCATAGAGTTACAACATGGATGATCACAACTTTACAACATAGATGATAACATCATAGAATTTACAACATAAATGATAACATCACAATTTTACAACACAAATAATAACATGCGGTCAATAATTCACATCATATCCAAATAATCCACATCATAACTTAATCCAATTAACTTGCTAATTATTTTATTAAAGAAATCGAACTCACAAGAAGAAGGTCTTGCGTTCTGAAATCTGAGTTCTGAAATTGATTAAGCTCGCCTTTGTAGTAGATTCGTTATTGTTTAGATTAATGTTGAATAGAACTGAATTGATTAGCTTTGATTTCCCTTTAGTTGGTGGCGGCTACTCTAGGTTACAAGATGACAGCATGACGGCCATAGTTTCAGTTTTTATTTTGATTTAGGGTTTGAGTCTACCCATGTTTATATAGAATTTTAATTTAATTATAGTCGTCGGATGATCTTAGGGTTAATCAAAACCACTCAGTCGGGATAGGGTGACACCCCAGCCCTAATGACTCAACAAGGAGTCAGAAAGGACTCAGCAATGAGTCACAACATGGATCAGACTAAACCAGAAAGCTGTGCAGGCCTGCCGCTCGGCCTGGGCGCACTTGGCAGGTGCGCCAGTGCAAATTCGGACTCGGACTCTATCACGACCAGAATTCCGAGACGAACACAATGGCGTAACCCATTTCCCTTAATTCTCACATCTGAGATTAGTTATTCTTTAATTTGTGAACATTAATATTGGAAATTACAGGGTGTTACATTCTCCCCTCCTTAAAGGATTTCGCCCCCGAAATCTCCAAGTTAAGGAGAATGCATATCCTAACGTCCAAACAACCATTTACTCAACCACCAAACACAGGCATCCATGGTCCTTAAAAGATTTCTATTGCTTTTCATGTACATATGCATAGTGTGTGTATACGTCCGTATACTAATGCAAAATCAGACAGTCTACTGATTCAGTTAACCTCCTTTATGCAAACCAAGATAGTGTCATGCGTCCATTATGTATGCGAAAGAATCCTTTCGATACATATTATTTCTACATGTTTGCACAACCATTCACCAAAATGCAGCATCCATATGATAGTGCAACCATTATACATCCATTAACTTAAATACGTACACGCATTTATATGCAATATGCAATATGAAGTGACTGAGCCGATCTAGTGCCTAAAGTGTGTGTGTATGTATCCACGAGCAATCACTAGCAACCACTTGCATCCACATGCATCCATCATACATAACATGTCTGAAACACATGTTTCAACCATAGGACTACCCTATCTAAAGGTAAAAGATACTAACGAGAGGACATACTAAAAATAAAACAAGTACAAGCTAAGCGATAAAGGAGAAATTAAAAGACATACCCTCGAAAAGAAAAGGGTACAATGAACGCATCTTCTCTTCCATCTCCCAAGTAGCGTTGCTCTCATCATCTCCCCACTGCACTTTGACTAGCTTGACCTCTCGGTTCCTCAACTTCTTAATCTCCGACCCAAGAATGCACGTAGGAGCTCGTCGAATCGTCGCATCACGCTCTATCTCCACCTCTCTAAGCAAGCTCGGCTCTACCGCTTCCGCGGTCTCGTGCAAGCACTTCCTCAAATGTGATACATGGAATACCTCGTGTACACAACTAAGTCTCTCAGGAAACTCCACTTTATACGCCATCTGTCCAATCCTCTCCTTAATAGGAAACGACCCTACGAACCTTGGTGCTAACTTCCCAACGGACCCAAAGCGAACAACATTCCGTAATGGAGACACCTTGACAAAGACCATGTCCCGAATATCAAACTCAAGATCTGTCCTCCTCTTGTCCGCATAAGATTTCTGCCTATCTTGCGCCGTCTTCATCCTCCTTCGAATCAATTCGATCTTTTTCGAAGTCTCTCTAATCATGTCGGGTCCAAGCAAGATCTTATCTGTAGATTCCCACCAACATGTAGGCGAACGACACGGCCGTCCATAACGAGCCTCGAACGGTGCCATGCCAATGCTAGACTGAGAGCTATTATTATATGCGAACTCTACCAACGGAAGATGTTCCTCACATGTACCTTCGAAGTCTAAGACACACAACCTCAATAGGTCCTCTAGAATACGATTCACCCTCTCGGTCTGGTCGTCCGTCTGAGGATGATATGCGGTGCTCAAACATAACTGAGTCCCTACCGCCTCTTGCAAGCTTTTCCAAAATTCGCAAGTAAAGATAGGATCGCGGTCGCTCACTATACTAGAAGGAACACCATCAAACGAACTATCTCTTGAATGTATATGGAGGCTAACCATGGAGCAGTCCTCTAACTCTTCACGGGAATGAAATGGGCGCTCTTAGTAAGTCTATCTACCACGACCCAAATTCCAGGATTACCCTTCCTCGATCTCGGTAACCCATCAACAAAGTCCATCGAAACACTTTCCCACTTCCATTGTGGGACCTACAATGGATGAAGCAACCCATCGGGCTTCTTTTGCTCTGCTTTTACTTGTTGGCACACCAAGCATCTGTAACGAAAAGGAATTTCGCTCGATCCGAATCAGTCGCTAAACCGATCTAGACCGTTCGAAACGCCTGATTGTTTTGAGAACACGACAAAATAGAACGCAGATGGAAGAACATTTCATTGTATATTACAACAATTCATCAGAATACAAGAATATACAGAGTATAAACAAATAAACATTACACGTTCGATAAATATCAGAGATTACAATACATTACATAGCAGCGGAAAATAATACAATACACAACTGAAGGAGATATACGGATACAAAGCTTTCTGGATATCCTTCCAGCTGTAAACCAGGATCCTGTGAATATAAATCTGCAAAACCAAAACTACTAGCTGCCCATGTCAAAATAGGGGCACCCAGAGTTTAGGTTAAAACAATAAACTCCAGGTCAGTCATGGGACTGGTGTGAGAACTAAAACAGTTATTAATCTTTATTTTAAAGTTAGGTAAATCAAGGGACCATGCCGCTAACGCGGAACGGCTTTCCTCCCAAGAACACCAGTGCATAAAACAACAACGCAATGCTAAATAAAGAAAAATGAAGCTATTATAAGACTCAGTTCCCATCACACAATGCAACGCAAACCGAAGGATAGAGTTTTTACCTTATAACGGCCAAGATATGCTTGATACGAATAAAACAAAGGCATTTGATATTATTGCTAGTGTTTATATGTTTCGAAAACAATTTCAAATCATAACTATCAATCATAGACGACATGAGCGTCCCATGCCACTATGTCGCCAAATATCTATACAATCGAAACCGTACGATGTCGTATTTGGAAATTGGATTTCCGTCCTAAACCAAGGCAAAAGACAGTCCTTACCGAATTCGAGACTGCCTAGCCTGAGTCTCAGGAACAGCCGCAGCTGCCCCTTGGATCGTCAGGGCCGGTCCACCGATGTGGATTATTATGCCTGAACAATACGTTTCCCCGCCCTTTGGGGCGTAAATGAGCCAACGAATGACTCCATCGGACCCGGATCGTCCGATTAAACCGAGGCGCCTCGCAACAGCAACAACCACACAGGTGAAAAGTATATAAATGTCAGGGCTGGTAGGTCACTGACACCACCCTAGATAGGAAGAAACGCATGCCCTCCCTGAGGTCCTTGTAATGACCCGCAAATCCGTAACATCAGAGTTGACTATATACATCATACGTCCAACCCAAATATCACGAAAATATGAAACATTTTTTTTTAGAAGAAAGAGATAGAAGAAGAACAGAAATAACAACACAGAATCTCACATCGCAGCGGAACAAAATATAATGTATTATAACTTTTGAAATACAAAATCTCAACTGTATAACATACACATACCAGAGTACAACACTTACAACACAACGGAACAACACTATAACTAGATAACGCTGAAGCCTCCTGCTCCAAGCTCCTTTAGATATATCTGAAAAATCCTGAACTACTTGACTGCCCGTACAAATTTAGGCACCCAAGAGTTTAGGTAGAACAAAACAAATAAACTCCGGGTCAGTCATGGGACTGGTATGAGTAAACAGTTTAAAACAGTTTCAGAAAACTAAATGATATCTCATAAGACCACGCCGTATATCACGGAACGGGTTTTTCCCTTATGAAAATCCAAACGCTTGATTTAACTTTCAAAATCCTTTTGAAAGGAATGATAACTTTATATCAAAACTCTTTTGATATTATAATAATGTCTAAATCAAGTAGATAACAATCTAGTGGAACGTTTGCATCTCACGTTCCACATATATATACAAATCATAAACCGCAAGCACGTATTGGGTAATGGGTTTCCAACTATGACAAGGTATGGAACCACCTTCCGCTGGTATATCTCTAGAGGAGAATACACCGAGTTCAACAAGAACATCTTGCAACTCAGCCACACATGACCGACCACTCATTTCGCTTGAGTGTATCGAATGTATATCACCAACGATTGGGATCAGCAACCGTTTCCCGAATGGGACAGCATCGACAATAGATTTTTAGAAGTAAATGAAACTCTAGATCAGGTGATTATACACCCTAATAGGTGCGACCTACATAGTCATGTTGCTTGCCCGATTTCTGTCATTTACCGGTTGATGAGGCTAGAAGCTACGCTTTATCATCACACCAGATTTACTTCGAATGCCACATCGTCAAATCCATCAAATCACCGATTGACGTCCCCAACAGTACATTACGTGTTAGCTAAAAGAAGTTTCCTTCTCCGCTTCCACTCTTGGTACGGTTGAAGAAATCAATGTACGTGACCTTTCTGGAAATACTCTGTCAGACATTCATCCATACAAGTCACCCAGGAACAGGATGAATCGAAGGTACTATTTCTATTAATAGAAAAAATCCTTGCACTCTACTCCGTCTTCGATTATCTTTATATAATCTGATTCGCACACTACTGCCAATACGGAGTGGTTCTTCGGATAATAATCCAACCGGTCTCTCCGTAATGACAACGATGGTCAAAACTTCGATAGTCTGTGATTTAACTATCGAATAAAAACAAGTGTTTCGATAGTCGATGATTTAACTATCGAAGAAAACAAGTGTTCATCCAAACATCCAACAATCACTGAACCTTTAATTAATATTCCATTAATTAAATCTCTTCTCTATTTCTTATCAATATTTGTTAACCAAATATTTTCAAGAACCATATTGGCCTTATACGTTCTTTGGAAAACATTTCCATATATCGCCTTCCTTTATTTTCTATACTAGGAAATATCCATTTTTCTATTTCCAAGCTTTGCACATATTTGGGTTAAAACAGATGTTGTGTAAAACATCGTTACGACAACCCAAATACAGTATTTAACTAATTCTTATTCCACATTGATCTTCGAGCCTGAATCTTGCTACTTATCGGTATATCATGAAATCAACCAAGTTGGGGTATAATTACCTCTCAGACCTTGACTGAATAACATTTAACGTCAAAATAGACAAGACTACTTACTCGAATAATCAATACCATACAACTGATTATTCACCTTTAAACACATATACATTTTCTCTTTCTATTCCTACGAGATTTTATTCTTATACTTCCCTTTTTAATTATACTATTCTATTTCTAAGTTCGTTTCCTTATCGACTTCTATATAATTTGATATGTTGATTTCTAACTATCAAATTATCTTAAAAAATATTCTATCTCCTTAAATTCCCGGAAAAATTCGCCATAACCTCCTTTGTATCGGGAGCATCGGGAAATTTCAAATAGCTTTCCCAGTCCTTCTCATCTCAAAAAGAAAAAGAAAAAGCCAAGCGGCTTGCCGATACGGCGCATAAAATCTCATATATGAATTAAATACGTACCTTTTTGTCGGGCATTCTATTTATTTCACTTCTATACTTTATTCCATACCTGTCTCCTATATATTTATGTCTGTCCAATCTATTTTAACTATACCAATCGTTTTAACTCAATTTGTTAATTAAATCTGTTACTTAACTTTTCAGTCTATTTCACCTTCATATTTGAACATGACATGTTCCCAGTCCTTCTCATCTCAAAAAGAAAAAGAAAAAGCCAAGCGGCTTGCCGATACGGCGCATAAAATCTCATATATGAATTAAATACGTACCTTTTTGTCGGGCATTCTATTTATTTCACTTCTATACTTTATTCCATACCTGTCTCCTGTATATTTATGTATGTCCAATCTATTTTAACTATACCAATCGTTTTAACTCAATTTGTTAATTAAATCTGTTACTTAACTTTTCAGTCTATTTCACCTTCATATTTGAACATGACATGTTCAAATATATTTGAACTGCATATTAACAAATTCTAATTATACTCATACTCTCGTTTCCTTATCGACTTCTCTATTCAAATTCCAATTCAATTCTATTTGAATTCTCTTTATTTAAACTTCATTTGAATTCTATATTCAAATTCTATAGTTAAACTCCATTTGAATTCTATATTCAGATTCTATAGTTAAACTCCATTTGAATTCTATTATTCAAATCTATTCAAATTCTATTGTTTAAATTCCATTTGAATCCTATATTCAAATCGTTTAAAGTCCATTTGAATTTCTATATTCAAATCTATAGTTTAAAGTCCATTTGAATTTCTATATTCAAATCTATTCAAATTCTATTTGAATTCTCTGCATTTATTTATAAACAACGTTTATAACTTTACTTAAAATCCCCTATATATATATTTATAAACAAAGTTTATAAATTCAATTCAAATCCCATCTTTTCTATTTGTAAACAGAGTTTATAAATTCAATTCAAATCCCTTTTTTTTATTTATAAACAGAGTTTATAAATTCAATACTCGTTCATATATATTCAAAACAAGTTAATGTTTCTATACCTCATTTAAATTTCAAATTCTATTTATAAAAATAGAATTCCCCTTTTAAATTTCAAATACCCTTTTCGATATTTTTATAAATCAATATCCCAAGCCCCAGTGATATTTAAACAATCAAATCAACCAATTTTCAATCATTTGATTTTTAACACATCATATATGAATATATATGAAATCAAACAAACAAACAAACAGATAATATATTTTTGAGGAATCCAGTTGGATTCCTCCAACCTGTTTTCCTGCATCCACAGATGTTAGTCAACATGGTAATACCCATCCTGCTTCGAGGCAGGATATCGCGGTATAGAAGGTCATCCACTAATCATAGCGTGGGGCGTATAGGGTAATCATCCGCTATGGTACCGCGGGCATCCGCTAATGAGACTGCGGGAATCCAACCAATCAATCAACCCAATATATATATAATAGTCCTAAATAACTAATATATTTTTAACAGAAATAAATAATGATTAAAGCATCCAACAATCAACAAAACAATTATTTTTAACTGATAAAAATAATTCTAAATAAAACAGAGTGAGATTTACTCACCGTGACTTTTACTTTCCCGATCTAGTCTGGTTCCCATTTTAATTCCATTTAGAAGTATTTGATAATGCAAAGCCAATGCATCTTGTTTCATCGAGATCTGTTATCGTGTAAATAAGTTATGCTTATTTACAAGATTCACATCAATAATAAATTATTTATTTATTTTATTTAATTTAATCACCATTAATCACTTTAAATTAAATAAATTATTATCCTTCTTCTTGAAATGGTCTAGGCAAGTTTAAATTAAATAAATTAACTTTATCTTAACTACATGTTGTCTTAATCTCCTCATTATCCAATTCGAGTACACAGGAAGCTCCTTTTCCTTTATATATACTAGTTATACGAACTAGTTTACTCGCGTTTAAATTAAATTATTATATTGTTTATTTTCCCAATTTTCATGTATATAAATTAAACATCTTTATATAAATTATATAACTAACTTTTACCTTATCCTCTGCGATTGTTCTTCTCTCCCGGTCAGCTTTCCTCCCGTTCACACCCCTTATTTCCAGTTCCGATCATCTCCACTAACCTCTCCCTTTCACCCATTGTCAGCACCACACTCTCGCAGCCCTTAATGGCACTGCGTTCCCCCTCCTCATCACAGTACACAGAAACCAACGATGCAAACAATGTCGAAATCCCATTACTGCAGTTGTCCGCTCATGCCTCGAAAATACTCACTGACCTCACTACTGTTCTCAGTAAAACCATCTCCAATAATAAAGATCGAACACATTATTTCCTGACACACCTGAACCTTCCTTATCCCCAAATCGAGATTGCTAACACCGCTTCAATGAGATCGAAATCCTCACTCCAACTCCATCGCACTACTCCATTCAACGTTGAATCCTCATAACATTCTTCGAACAAACCCTCACGGCCTCCAGATCTCTCATCGCGATAAACCCTACTCATCGACATTACTGTTGAGATCGTGAATTGCCTGTCGCACTAAATCGCTTGGGTATCGAGTTGAAGAATACACTTCGCGAGCTTCATTTTTTTGTCGGCTTCAGAATCGAACAGAGTATTTGAAAAGGAGAGCGGTTTTCGATTTCTGAACGTTGGAATAAATCTGAGAGTGGAAAACGAAGAAAAAAAAGGAAATAGAGGAAGGGTATTTCGCGACAGCTATATGGAACGGCCATTTTTGATTTATCTGAAACTTTCGTTTTCGGATTGAATCCATCAATTAAAATAGGAAGGGAGGAGCGGTTTTTTTATAAAGGAAAAAGAAAGAGGCGTGGTTGTTTTTATTTCCTCATGAAATTTCTGAAACTTAAGGGAGCCACGGTATGTGGTTAGTTGGGAGAAGGAGATCCACTTAAATTTTATTTAATTATTTTATTTTCCTTTGAATTGAACCGGTATCTTTTAAATTAATTTCCCATGATGCCGAACTCCTTTCTGAACCCAACAACTGTCCATTCTAGGGTAAAACCACTATTCTGAACCCACTGGGATAAGTACCGAGGTCCAGTTCGATCATCTGAAGGAGATATAAATTTAAATTGATATAATTTAAATTTCAAACTATTTATTCTCCTCGATAATAAATAAATATTATTACCATTATAAATTTTCAATAGAAATTCTTAATAATTATTTGAACTGTTTTTTTTTCAATTCAAATTAAAATTTGAATTCAACTAAATCCATTTTCGTATTTTGATAATTTAATATTTTCAATATTAAATTGGAATTTATTTTTAAATCGATAACTCCCTATAAAAATTGATTTATTTACTTAACTCAATATTTAAATCCATATTAAATATTTTAAAATTAACCCCTAAGAGTCCGGGTCATTACAGTCCTCCCGTTTCTGGTTCATACCTGGGCGTGAGGCTCGCGAATTTACGTTATACACAAAGCAACGCCACACGGGCGGGGCCTTGATCATCACCACAAGACTTTGCTTTTCAACAGAAGCCCTGATCATTTGCCACTTAGGCATGCCACACTAGCAATTCATGCCATGCGACTGATGTCCATCGATACACAACCTCTGAGCTCGTGCGTCTCAGAGAAGGGCGTTAAGCAAAAGAATAAATTCTCCACCGCCAAACAGATGTATATTTAATAGAGATCGATCAACACAGAATAAAATCCAATGTCAGACACACAGTCCATTTACAAGTCCGTTCTGGGTCTGAACGAAACCGAGGCACTAAATACCTCGCAAACCCATCGATCACCATGTATGTCTGGACGATCACCACTCATTATCCATATTTCGGGATGCCTCCCAATGAGGACCTCGGTTACTGTAACAACCCACAAATTCTGGGCCAGTTTAAAATTTTTAAATTGGCAATTTTAGCGAATTTTGAATATTTAAAATAGATTATTTTAAATAATATCAACGAAAAATTTAATTTGAATAGAATTCGACGTATATATTATATACGTCGTCGTTAGAATATATAATAATTATATATAATTATAAAAGGAATTGAAAATGGCGCGGTAGTTCGAAAATTCGATTTCTAATTTCAAATGAATATACAGAATTCAATATAAGTCAAAATTGAACGAAACAAGAAATATTTGAATCTGTATAACTATATCTTTGTAACGAAGTTAACAAACTGAGATTTCATCTTAGAAATGATAAGATATGTCCAGTTGAAAATTCTGAATAGTCGCTATGGAATTCAGGCCCTTAAAAATGGACATTTTGCAAATGACCTCGGATTTCGACGAAACCAGTTTTGTTGGGTCCGTGATGTCAAGTTATTGCTAGATTCCAAATTTCATAATTTTTCGAATCAATATGTGAGCGTGACAAAGGAAAACGCGTTTGACCAGTTTCAGTTGATTTTAATCGACTGGAAATTGACCATTTTTCCAACGGTCTCAGAATTCGACGAAATTAGTTTTGTTAGGACCGTATCGTCAATACGAAGTTAGAAAATATTTTTCTGGAATTTTTCTAGTTAGTATGTGGCCCCGGTAATTTAAAATGTACGTTTAAAATTCAATATAGTGATTTAAATGAAAATTCAACGGAAACTGATCGAAACGATCAGATCAGAGTGCGATACATATCCCATTGGGTTCGGAATGGGGGTGAAACGCTATGGGCGACAGGCGGTGGACCTCGTTTAGAGGTCGTATGTGAAAGTCAACTTTTTAATTAAATAAAAAAAAGAAAAAAAAAGAAATAATATATATTTTTTTCCTCCCCTTAACTACCAGGCCCCCCCCCCGACTAAAATCATTTCAAAACAGAAAGGTAAATAAAAAAAAAAGAAACTCGTCGTTCTCCTCCGCCTCAGGCGCGTCGCGCCACCAGCGCCGGCCTCACCAGGCCGGATCCCCTCCCACTCCTCTC
Source organism: Allium sativum (assembly GCA_030737875.1). Classification (NCBI taxonomy): domain Eukaryota; kingdom Viridiplantae; phylum Streptophyta; class Magnoliopsida; order Asparagales; family Amaryllidaceae; genus Allium; species Allium sativum. The sequence continues at coordinate 466,483,955 of CM060913.1, read as the reverse complement.
CTCTGCGCCCTCTTCTTCCCCGTTCGAGTACCCCCTTTCCCCCAAAATCCCTAACCCCTTTAAACCGCTCGATGCCCAAAACCCGCCATCCCCACTGTTGGCGCCACCACCACCTGCTGAGGCCACCCGCGACACTCCCCCCGTTGACCATCCGAGCGCAGGCCCCTCCCTCTACTGACAGTACGTTTTTTTCTTATTTTATTTATTCATTTTAATTTTAGTTTTTGTTAGGTAATATTTTTTACGTACAATTTGATTTATATATGTATACGAAGCGGGGAAGTAATTCTCAGTTTTAATGAAATATAGTTGTAATTTTTAACATGATAAAAGTTGTGATTTTGTTCATAGGAAAAATATGATTTTTATTTGTTTAAAGGCGAGGTCTTTATTTGTTTAAAGTTTTGATTTTTATTTTTTGAAAAGATAAGATTTTGTAAATCGAAAAGGGAGTGATTTTTATTAGAAAAGATAATATTTTTATTAGAGAAAAAGTTTGATTTTTAAATTAGAAAAGATTTGATTTTTACTTCGAAATAAAAATATGATTTTTATATATTGAACTTCGAAATAAAAATATGATTTTTATATATTGAACTTCGAAATAAAAATATGATTTTTATATATTGAACTTCGAAATAAAAATATGATTTTTATATATTGAACTTCAAAATAAAAATATGATTTTTATATATTGAATAGCGAAGTAAAAATTCGATTTTTACATATGTAGTGGCTACGGTCAACGAAGGTGACAAGAAGGCGAAACGACAAAGACTTCTGCAAAGGAAGAGCCGTGGAGCTAGGATAGCTATATGTGAGAATTTCTCACCTTTCAATTTCATTTCTATTTACATATATATACTAGGATGCAGACGGTGCTTAGTAGCACCCGACACAATCGTCCACAGACCATGGACTTGTTTGTTTGGTTGCATAGCTTAGTTATATGATTTGATTTGAATTTGGTTGTTTGGTGATTTTGATTGATGTGTGAATGGCGTGGGCCTTCACTAGACCGGGGATAAGGCTAGGCCTTGTCCCGTTTCTAGTATCGTGCCGTTATGCCGCCAAAATTTTCTAAAATATGTTAGAAAAATAAAAATGTCATTTATTGAATAAATGAACTGAAAAGAAAATTCATGTGTTGGAATAAATATTTTATCGTTAAAAATATAGTTTTTAACGTGAATGTGAATAAAATAAAATATTCATTTACAAACCAGACGGTTTGTTTATGTACACTGATTTGACTGATATGGATTGGAACGATAAATTTTACACATCGCCCAACTGCACGAATAAAATCTGTGTTTGATTGTTTGAAACCCCACACGGGTGTTGGGATGAAATTTGAAGTTCACTCATCCTGATTGATTAAATATGTCGATCGATTGATTGACAGGCTGTTATAAGCGTTAGATATCTATATTTGATGCTTATACAGTGTAGTGCACTTTGGTTGATGGTTGATTATTTTTCAAGGCTATTATACATGTGTTGTATGAAAATCCATATAATTAACTTTATATGGTAATTGATTGGGCCTCATTCCAGTTTTAAAATAGAAATATTTAAAATAGAAATATTCGAAATGAAATATTTGAAAATGTCAATATATGAAGCCGTGTTGATTAGATTGACGCCATTTTGACGTGAACGATAGTTATATCGATTTTATTCATTTTAAAATGAATATTAAAAAGTAATTTTGAAAACGATTTCGAAATGAATTGAATTGAAAACGAATTCAAAGTGAATTGAATTGAAAGTGATTTCGAAATGAATTGAATTGAAAACGAATTCAAAGTGAATTGAATTGAAAGTGATTTCGAAATGAATTGAATTGAAAATGAATTCAAAGTGAATTGAATTGAAAGTGATTTCGAAATGAATTGAATTGAAAACGAATTCAAAGTGAATTGAATTGAAAGTGATTTCGAAATGAATTGAATTGAAAGCGAATTCAAAGTGAATTGAATTGAAAGTGATTTCGAAATGAATTGAATTGAAAACGAATTCAAAGTGAATTGAATTGAAAGTGATTTCGAAATGAATTGAATTGAAAACGAATTCAAAGTGAATTGAATTGAAAGTGATTTCGAAATGAATTGAATTGAAAACGAATTCAAAGTGAATTGAAAGTGATTTCGAAATGAATTGAATTGAAAACGAATTCAAAGTGAATTGAATTGAAAGTGATTTCGAAATGAATTGAATTGAAAATGAATTCAAAGTGAATTGAATTGAAAGTGATTTCGAAATGAATTGAATTGAAAGCGATTTCGAAGTGAATTGAATTGAAAACGATTTCGAAATGAATTGAATTGAAAGTGATTTCGAAATGAATTGAATTGAAAACGATTTCGAAATGAATTGAATTGAAAACGAATTCAAAATGAATTGAAAGCAAATTGAAATGAATTCAAATTGAATTGAAATTTGAATTGAATAGAAATGAATTTTAAAACGAATTTATAGAGAAGAATTCAATTTTGCTTTGAATTGAGATGGAAGTTGAAATAGATTTTGAAACGAATTTTAAAACTATTTATATAATTCGTTTTAAATAGAAATCGACGAAGTATATATTATATATATTATATATATAATATAATGGCCTGAATAGAACGCGCCGCGCCGCGGCAGTTCGCGAATTTCGACCATTGATTTCAAATGGACGTTACGGGAGATCCGACCGTCGGATTCTCCTAAAACCGGAACCGTTGGGTTCGTATCGAAAAGAGCTTTCTAGCGAATGTTAGAAATTTGAAATCTAACTGTTGGATTTGGAATTATGTCCAAATCAAATTTGAAAAAGGTCGCTGTAAGTGCAGTTCGATGGCCGTTGATGGAAATCGACTGTATGGGCCTTGATAAAATTATTAAAAATAGTAATAATTTGTGTAAAATCATAAGAAATGATTTGTGAAGATTTGGGATGAAAAACTCCATATTTGAAAAGATAAAAATAGATTTTTATCGAAATGAACTAGTTTTGAACTAGAATTATAATTCTATTTATTTTTAAATAAATAAATTGAATTTGAAAGGGGTTTTAAAAATAACCAGAATTTCCAATGATTGCATTGGAGTGGATTTGAATCGAAATTGTCTTCGGAATATTTCGGTGTTGGAATTCGTGATTATACAGGTGTTGTCATGGAAATTTGAAAGATATATATTTATATCGTTATTTCCAATACGACATTTGTTAGTCGTAGAATTTGATATTGAATATAAGCCGATATATTTTCTATTCAGAGCCTTGTATTGAATATCGAATGTGATTTGGGTTTGTCGTGAATGGTGTCTTCACTAACACCGTTCTTGAACCCAGTTGAGAAAAGATTAAATCTTTTTACTTAGATTTAATGAAGTGTACCAATTAAATGATATTTAATTTGAAATTGAATTGGTATTGATTTTTGGGTTTATCGTGAACAGTGTTTTAAATAACACTTGTTCTTTAACCCGATAATTAATGGAATGTGATTTTGGGTTTACCGTGAACCGTGTTTTAAATGACACTGATTCTTTAACCCAGTCGAAGATTAAAACTAAGTGGAGTTTTAATGAATCTTTAATTAGATTGAAATGATCGAAAATGGAGTATCACCGGTTTTGCTCCAGGCGATAGTTAAATCTTTAATTAGATTTGAACGTGAAATGGTAATTGAATTACCGATAACACTGTGGTGTTAGATATGAAGTATTACCAGTTTTACTTCATGGGATGAATAGGTTGGGATTGGGAAATAAAATAAATGATTACTTCGGTGTGGTTCGCTAATCCCGACTAGTTTGAATTGATATTCAAAGGAGATTAAAGAATAAATTTAAAGAATTTATCTTGGATAAAATTTATGGGAACTTTTCCCAAAGTATAGGAATATTTGAATAAAAGAATATTCTGGATTGGAATGAGGCGTATGTTGTGTTTGTGTAACACTTTTATAATATATACGCGAGTTATTCAGAAAGACCGGGTTTATCCCATTCTGAATAACTGATTCGACGTGGTGTCGAAGATGAAGACGGTGGTCGAAGACCGGAAGTCTTCACGTCGTTTGGGTGATAACTGATGATCTTGATTGGGCTGTACACCCAAGAAGATGGAAACAGTTGGTGATCGTCCAGACGTACTTGGAGAACGATGGATATGCGAGGTACTAGGTGCCTCCGGTTTCGTTCAGACCCAGAACGGACTTGTAAATGGACTGTGTGTCTGACATTGGATTTTAGTCTGTGTGATTGATCTCTATTAAATATATATCTGTTTGGCGGCGGAGAATTTATTCTCTTGCTTAACGCCCTTCTCTGAGACGTACGAGCTCAGGGGTTATATATTGATGGATATCAAACGCATGGAGTGAATTGCCTGTGTGGCATGCCTAAGTGGCAATTGATCGAGGCTTCTGTTGAAAAGCAAAGTCTTGTGGTGATGATCAAAGCACAGCCTGTGTGGCACAGCTTTGTGTAACGTGAATTCGCGAGTTTCGCACCCCGGTTGTGAACCAAAAACGGGAGAAGGACCTCAGGGAGGGCCTGCGTTTCCTCCTAGCTAGAAGTGGCGTCAGTGGTTTTACACGCCCTGACGAGTTTGACTTATGTGGTTGTTGCTGTTGCGAGGCGCCTCGGTTAGATCGGACGATCCGGGTCCGATGGAGTCATTCGTTGGCTCGCTTACGCCCCAAAGGGCGGCGAAACGCAGTGTTCAGGGTTTAAGTTTAATCCACATCGGTGGACCGGCCCTGTCGCTCCAAGGGTCGATGCGTTCTGATCCTGAGACTCGGGCTAGGCAGTCTCGAATCGGTTGAGGACTATCTTTTGCCTCGGTTCATAGATGGAAATCCAATTTCCAAATACGTGACATTTGCGGTTTTATTTGTAAACCTATATATGGCGACATGATATATGGTACCCATGCCGCCTATGATTGATACTTATGATTTGAAGTTGATTTATGCACTATGCACTTATTATAGTTTCAAATGATTTGTTTTAAAACGTATCAAGCATTCTTTGGCTGTTATAAGGGAAAACCCTATCCTCGGCTGCGTTGCATTGTGTGATGGGACCTGGGTCTTATAACAGCTTCATTTTCCTTTATTTAGCATTGCGCTGTCTGTTTTATGCACTGGTATTCTTGGGAGGAAACCCGTTCCGTGTTATACGGCGTGGTCCCTTGATTTACCGAACATTAAAAATAAAGAATAACTGTTTTAGTTCTCACACCAGTCACATGACTGAACTGGAGTTTATTGTTTTAACCTAAACTCTGGGTGCCCTTATTTTGACACGGGCAGCTAGTAGTTTTGGTTTTGCAGATTTTATATTCACAGGATCCTGGTTTACAGCTGGAACGGTATCCGGAAAGCTTTGTATCCGTATATCTCTTCTAGTTGTGTATTTTATTATTTTCCGCTGCGATGTATTTAAATGTAATTTAAATCTCTGATATTATTGTGTAATATTCATTTATACTCTGTATATTCTTGTAATCTGGTGCATAGTTGTAATATACAATGAAATGTTCTTTTATATGCGTCCTATTTTGTCGTGTTCTCAACGATAGGGCGTTTCGAACGGTCTGGGTCGGTTTAGCGACTGGTTCGGACCGAGCGAAATTCCTGTTCGTCACAGTTGGTATCAGAGCTTTGGTTTACAAAGCTTAGAGAATAAGACACATTAGAACCATACGAAAGAATTCATCAGATATTGGATTAGTAATATCCAATTAGAATGACTCGTTAGAGATAGGATCAGTAGTATCCTAGAACGAGTGTGAAGAGTATATTTTTTTTCAAATGAAAACAAATTTTTGTTTTGAAAATTTAAATCAATTATTCGTATCTGATTATCTATTTATATTGAGTTGGACAGTCCAGTATATAAAGATTTTGCGTATACGTCTGATCCGCGTGTATTCGAAGTTTTAATATATTGGATAGATATAGAATCATACTCTAGTGGCCCGAAGAGGATTCTGATGGTTGAGTACTCATCGTCAGAATTTATATTCGTGTGACGAAGGTGTGATATCTATATATTTCCATTAGACTGGTGTGAGAACCAAAAACTATATAGGATCTATTGTTGTGATTTGGCATCAAAAATCTGATTTTTGTATATGTATCAAAATTATGAATTTGAAACTCTAATTCACTAATTGATTGATGTTTGTGTTGTTTGTTTATTTGTTTGCTAATTTTGAACCATTTAGCCTAATTGAATCAAATATTGAATTGTATTGAAAATTGGTCGCATTTGCTTGCATACATATACTCACATTGAACAGGTTATAGCAAGGAGGCTAGAGCCGAAGAATAAAATTTGTTTGCCCGACAAATAGGTACATGTTTACTACATAATTTACTGTTTTGTTTGGGTGATGATGATTTTGTGAGCCTATAGGCTAGCCGCTTGGCTTTTTCTTTTTCTTTTTCTTTTTGAGATCTGAAGGACCGGGGAAGCTATTTGAAATTCCCCGATGCTCCCATTGCAGGGGAGGTTATGGCGAAATTTTTCGAAAATTTAGGGTGTTAGCCAAATTTTTGAAAATTTGAAAATTCTCAGAAACTAAAGAGTTGGAGAATGGAAGCCAGATCGAGCGTAGAGTTGAATAATCAAACCACTTTCGACTTTGTTCCTTTTCGGGGACGAAAAGTTTTAAGTGGGGGAGATTGTAACAACCCGCAAATTCTGGGCCAGTTTAAAATTTTTAAATTGGCAATTTTAGCGAATTTTGAATATTTGAAATAGATTATTTTAAATAATATCGACGAAAAATTTAATTTGAATAGAATTCGACGTATATATTATATACGTCGTCGTTAGAATATATAATAATTATATATAATTATAAAAGGAATTGAAAATGGCGCGGTAGTTCGAAAATTCGATTTCTAATTTCAAATGAATATACAAAATTCAATATAAGTCAAAATTGAACGAAACAAGAAATATTTGAATCTGTATAACTATATCTTTGTAACGAAGTTAACAAACTGAGATTTCATCTTAGAAATGATAAGATATGTCCAGTTGAAAATTCTGAATAGTCGCTATGGAATTCAGGCCCTTAAAAATGGACATTTTGCAAATGACCTCGGATTTCGACGAAACCAGTTTTGTTGGGTCCGTGATGTCAAGTTATTGCTAGATTCCAAATTTCATAATTTTTCGAATCAATATGTGAGCGTGACAAAGGAAAACGCGTTTGACCAGTTTCAGTTGATTTTAATCGACTGGAAATTGACCATTTTTCCAACGGTCTCAGAATTCGACGAAATTAGTTTTGTTAGGACCGTATCGTCAATACGAAGTTAGAAAATATTTTTCTGGAATTTTTCTAGTTAGTATGTGGCCCTGGTAATTTAAAATGTACGTTTAAAATTCAATATAGTGATTTAAATGAAAATTCAACGGAAACTGATCGAAACGATCAGATCAGAGTGCGATACATATCCCATTGGGTTCGGAATGGGGGTGAAACGCTATGGGCGACAGGCGGTGGACCTCGTTTAGAGGTCGTATGTGAAAGTCAACTTTTTAATTAAATAAAAAAAAAAGAAATAATATATATTTTTTTCCTCCCCTTAACTACCAGGCCCCCCCCCCCCGACTAAAATCATTTCAAAACAGAAAGGTAAATAAAAAAAAAAAGAGAAACTCGTCGTTCTCCTCCGCCTCAGGCGCGTCGCGCCACCAGCGCCGGCCTCACCAGGCCGGATCCCCTCCCACTCCTCTCCTCTGCGCCCTCTTCTTCCCCGTTCGAGTACCCCCTTTCCCCCAAAATCCCTAACCCCTTTAAACCGCTCGATGCCCAAAACCCGCCATCCCCACTGTTGGCGCCACCACCACCTGCTGAGGCCACCCGCGACACTCCCCTCGTTGACCATCCGAGCGCAGGCCCCTCCCTCTACTGACAGTACGTTTTTTTCTTATTTTATTTATTCATTTTAATTTTAGTTTTTGTTAGGTAATATTTTTTACGTACAATTTGATTTATATATGTATACGAAGCGGGGAAGTAATTCTCAGTTTTAATGAAATATAGTTGTAATTTTTAACATGATAAAAGTTGTGATTTTGTTCATAGGAAAAATACGATTTTTATTTGTTTAAAGGCGAGGTCTTTATTTGTTTAAAGTTTTGATTTTTATTTTTTGAAAAGATAAGATTTTGTAAATCGAAAAGGGAGTGATTTTTATTAGAAAAGATAATATTTTTATTAGAGAAAAAGTTTGATTTTTAAATTAGAAAAGATTTGATTTTTACTTCGAAATAAAAATATGATTTTTATATATTGAACTTCGAAATAAAAATATGATTTTTATATATTGAACTTCGAAATAAAAATATGATTTTTATATATTGAACTTCGAAATAAAAATATGATTTTTATATATTGAACTTCGAAATAAAAATATGATTTTTATATATTGAATAGCGAAGTAAAAATTCGATTTTTACATATGTAGTGGCTACGGTCAACGAAGGTGACAAGAAGGCGAAACGACGAAGACTTCTGCAAAGGAAGAGCCGTGGAGCTAGGATAGCTATATGTGAGAATTTCTCACCTTTCAATTTCATTTCTATTTACATATATATACTAGGATGCAGACGGTGCTTAGTAGCACCCGACACAATCGTCCACAGACCATGGACTTGTTTGTTTGGTTGCATAGCTTAGTTATATGATTTGATTTGAATTTGGTTGTTTGGTGATTTTGATTGATGTGTGAATGGCGTGGGCCTTCACTAGACCGGGGATAAGGCTAGGCCTTGTCCCGTTTCTAGTATCGTGCCGTTATGCCGCCAAAATTTTCTAAAATATGTTAGAAAAATAAAAATGTCATTTATTGAATAAATGAACTGAAAAGAAAATTCATGTGTTAGAATAAATATTTTATCGTTAAAAATATAGTTTTTAACGTGAATGTGAATAAAATAAAATATTCATTTACAAACCAGACGGTTTGTTTATGTACACCGATTTGACTGATATGGATTGGGACGATAAATTTTACACATCGCCCAACTGCACGAATAAAATCTGTGTTTGATTGTTTGAAACCCCACACGGGTGTTGGGATGAAATTTGAAGTTCACTCATCCTGATTGATTAAATATGTCGATCGATTGATTGACAGGCTGTTATAAGCGTTAGATATCTATATTTGATGCTTATATAGTGTAGTGCACTTTGGTTGATGGTTGATTATTTTTCAAGGCTATTATACATGTGTTGTATGAAAATCCATATAATTAACTTTATATGGTAATTGATTGGGCCTCATTCCAGTTTTAAAATAGAAATATTTAAAATAGAAATATTCGAAATGAAATATTTGAAAATGTCAATATATGAAGCCGTGTTGATTAGATTGACGCCATTTTGACGTGAACGATAGTTATATCGATTTTATTCATTTTAAAATGAATATTAAAAAGTAATTTTGAAAACGATTTCGAAATGAATTGAATTGAAAACGAATTCAAAGTGAATTGAATTGAAAGTGATTTCGAAATGAATTGAATTGAAAAAGAATTCAAAGTGAATTGAATTGAAAGTGATTTCGAAATGAATTGAATTGAAAACGAATTCAAAGTGAATTGAATTGAAAGTGATTTCGAAATGAATTGAATTGAAAACGAATTCAAAGTGAATTGAATTGAAAGTGATTTCGAAATGAATTGAATTGAAAACGAATTCAAAGTGAATTGAATTGAAAGTGATTTCGAAATGAATTGAATTGAAAACGAATTCAAAGTGAATTGAATTGAAAGTGATTTCGAAATGAATTGAATTGAAAACGAATTCAAAGTGAATTGAATTGAAAGTGATTTCGAAATGAATTGAATTGAAAACGAATTCAAAGTGAATTGAATTGAAAGTGATTTCGAATTGAATTGAATTGAAAACGAATTCAAAGTGAATTGAATTGAAAGTGATTTCGAAATGAATTGAATTGAAAACGAATTCAAAGTGAATTGAATTGAAAGTGATTTCGAAATGAATTGAATTGAAAACGAATTCAAAGTGAATTAAATTGAAAGTGATTTCGAAATGAATTGAATTGAAAGCGATTTCGAAGTGAATTGAATTGAAAACGATTTCGAAATGAATTGAATTGAAAGTGATTTCGAAATGAATTGAATTGAAAACGATTTCGAAATGAATTGAATTGAAAACGAATTCAAAATGAATTGAAAGCAAATTGAAATGAATTCAAATTGAATTGAAATTTGAATTGAATAGAAATGAATTTTAAAACGAATTTATAGAGAAGAATTCAATTTTGCTTTGAATTGAGATGGAAGTTGAAATAGATTTTGAAACGAATTTTAAAACTATTTATATAATTCGTTTTAAATAGAAATCGACGAAGTATATATTATATATATTATATATATAATATAATGGCCTGAATAGAATGCGCCGCGCCGCGGCAGTTCGCGAATTTCGACCATTGATTTCAAATGGACGTTACGGGAGATCCGACCGTCGGATTCTCCTAAAACCGGAACCGTTGGGTTCGTATCGAAAAGAGCTTTCTAGCGAATGTTAGAAATTTGAAATCTAACGGTTGGATTTGGAATTATGTCCAAATCAAATTTGAAAAAGGTCGCTGTAAGTGCAGTTCGATGGCCGTTGATGGAAATCGACTGTATGGGCCTTGTTAAAATTATTAAAAATAGTAATAATTTGTGTAAAATCATAAGAAATGATTTGTGAAGATTTGGGATGAAAAACTCCATATTTGAAAAGATAAAAATAGATTTTTATCGAAATGAACTAGTTTTGAACTAGAATTATAATTCTATTTATTTTTAAATAAATAAATTGAATTTGAAAGGGGTTTTAAAAATAACCAGAATTTCCAATGATTGCATTGGAGTGGATTTGAATCAAAATTGTCTTCGGAATATTTCGGTGTTGGAATTCGTGATTATACAGGTGTTGTCATGGAAATTTGAAAGATATATATTTATATCGTTATTTCCAATACGACATTTGTTAGTCGTAGAATTTGATATTGAATATAAGCCGATATATTTTCTATTCAGAGCCTTGTATTGAATATCGAATGTGATTTGGGTTTGTCGTGAATGGTGTCTTCACTAACACCGTTCTTGAACCCAGTTGAGAAAAGATTAAATCTTTTTACTTAGATTTAATGAAGTGTACCAATTAAATGATATTTAATTTGAAATTGAATTGGTATTGATTTTTGGGTTTATCGTGAACAGTGTTTTAAATAACACTTGTTCTTTAACCCGATAATTAATGGAATGTGATTTTGGGTTTACCGTGAACCGTGTTTTAAATGACACTGATTCTTTAACCCAGTCGAAGATTAAAACTAAGTGGAGTTTTAATGAATCTTTAATTAGATTGAAATGATCGAAAATGGAGTATCACCAGTTTTGCTCCAGGCGATAGTTAAATCTTTAATTAGATTTGAACGTGAAATGGTAATTGAATTACCGATAACACTGTGGTGTTAGATATGAAGTATTACCAGTTTTACTTCATGGGATGAATAGGTTGGGATTGGGAAATAAAATAAATGATTACTTCGGTGTGGTTCGCTAATCCCGACTAGTTTGAATTGATATTCAAAGGAGATTAAAGAATAAATTTAAAGAATTTATCTTGGATAAAATTTATGGGAACTTTTCCCAAAGTATAGGAATATTTGAATAAAAGAATATTCTGGATTGGAATGAGGCGTATGTTGTGTTTGTGTAACACTTTTATAATATATACGCGAGTTATTCAGAAAGACCGGGTTTATCCCATTCTGAATAACTGATTCGACGTGGTGTCGAAGATGAAGACGGTGGTCGAAGACCGGAAGTCTTCACGTCGTTTGGGTGATAACTGATGATCTTGATTGGGCTGTACACCCAAGAAGATGGAAACAGTTGGTGATCGTCCAGACGTACTTGGAGAACGATGGATATGCGAGGTACTAGGTGCCTCCGGTTTCGTTCAGACCCAGAACGGACTTGTAAATGGACTGTGTGTCTGACATTGGATTTTAGTCTGTGTGATTGATCTCTATTAAATATATATCTGTTTGGCGGCGGAGAATTTATTCTCTTGCTTAACGCCCTTCTCTGAGACGTACGAGCTCAGGGGTTATATATTGATGGATATCAAACGCATGGAGTGAATTGCCTGTGTGGCATGCCTAAGTGGCAATTGATCGAGGCTTCTGTTGAAAAGCAAAGTCTTGTGGTGATGATCAAAGCACAGCCTGTGTGGCACAGCTTTGTGTAACGTGAATTCGCGAGTTTCGCACCCCGGTTGTGAACCAAAAACGGGAGAAGGACCTCAGGGAGGGCCTGCGTTTCCTCCTAGCTAGAAGTGGCGTCAGTGGTTTTACACGCCCTGACGAGTTTGACTTATGTGGTTGTTGCTGTTGCGAGGCGCCTCGGTTAGATCGGACGATCCGGGTCCGATGGAGTCATTCGTTGGCTCGCTTACGCCCCAAAGGGCGGCGAAACGCAGTGTTCAGGGTTTAAGTTTAATCCACATCGGTGGACCGGCCCTGTCGCTCCAAGGGTCGATGCGTTCTGATCCTGAGACTCGGGCTAGGCAGTCTCGAATCGGTTGAGGACTATCTTTTGCCTCGGTTCATAGATGGAAATCCAATTTCCAAATACGTGACATTTGCGGTTTTATTTGTAAACCTATATATGGCGACATGATATATGGTACCCATGCCGCCTATGATTGATACTTATGATTTGAAGTTGATTTATGCACTATGCACTTATTATAGTTTCAAATGATTTGTTTTAAAACGTATCAAGCATTCTTTGGCTGTTATAAGGGAAAACCCTATCCTCGGCTGCGTTGCATTGTGTGATGGGACCTGGGTCTTATAACAGCTTCATTTTCCTTTATTTAGCATTGCGCTGTCTGTTTTATGCACTGGTATTCTTGGGAGGAAACCCGTTCCGTGTTATACGGCGTGGTCCCTTGATTTACCGAACATTAAAAATAAAGAATAACTGTTTTAGTTCTCACACCAGTCACATGACTGACCTGGAGTTTATTGTTTTAACCTAAACTCTGGGTGCCCTTATTTTGACACGGGCAGCTAGTAGTTTTGGTTTTGCAGATTTTATATTCACAGGATCCTGGTTTACAGCTGGAACGGTATCCGGAAAGCTTTGTATCCGTATATCTCTTCTAGTTGTGTATTTTATTATTTTCCGCTGCGATGTATTTAAATGTAATTTAAATCTCTGATATTATTGTGTAATATTCATTTATACTCTGTATATTCTTGTAATCTGGTGCATTGTTGTAATATACAATGAAATGTTCTTTTATATGCGTTCTATTTTGTCGTGTTCTCAACGATAGGGCGTTTCGAACGGTCTGGGTCGGTTTAGCGACTGGTTCGGACCGAGCGAAATTCCTGTTCGTCACAGTTACCATCCAAACGAGGTGAAGATCTACAGTCTTCGACCACCGTCTTCATCTTCGATTTCTTATCGTCGATTCAGTTATTCAGAATGGGATAAACCCGGTCTTTCTGAGCAACTCGCGTATATAATAAACAAGTGTTACACAAACACAACATACGCCTCATTCCAATTCATTAGTCGCTAACCGTAAATTAACAAGAGAATAATTCCCCAAATATTAACCCCGAAGGCCGAAACCAACATCAGATCAATATCCAGAAAAACTATTCTACTTAGCTAACCGACAGTTAGTTTCTAATTATCTTAACTTCGTTGGGTGTAAGAACAGTATTATTGAAGATACCGTTCACGACGACCCAAAATCACATTCTATTGATTATCGGGTTAAAGAACGAGTGTTATTTAAAACACCATTCACGATAAACCCAAGAATCAATTCGAATTCAATTCCAATTAAATATTATTTAATTGGTACACTTCATTAAATCTAAATAAAGGATTTAATCTTTTTCTCAACTGGGCTTAAGAACAGTGTTAATGATGACACCATTCACGACAAACCCAAATCATATTTGATATTAAATACAAGGCTCTGAATAGAAATTATATCGGCGCATTATTCAATATCAAACTCTACGACTAACAAATATCGTATTGGAAATAACGATATAAATATCTTTCAAATTTCCATAACAATATCTGTATACTCAAGAAATCCAACATCGAAATAATCCAAAGACAATTTCGATTCAAATCCATTCCAATTCAATTATTGGAAATCCTGGTTACTTTTAAAACCTTTTTCAAATTCAATTTATTTATTTTAAAAATAAATAGAATTTAATTCTAGTTCAAAACTAGTTCATTTCGATAAAAATCTATTTTAATCCTTTCAAATATGGAGTTTTTCATCCCAAATCTTCACAAATCATTTCCTATGATTTTACATAAATTATTTCCATTTTTAATAATTTTATCAAGGCCCGTACAGTCGATTTCCATCAATGGCCATCGAACTGCACTTACATCGACCTTTTCCAAATTTGATTTGGACATAATTCCAAATCCAACCATTAGATTTCAAATTTCTTATATTCGTTAGAAAGCCCTTTTCGATACAAACCCAACGGTTCCGGTTTTAGGAGAATCCGACGGTCGGATCTCCCGTAATAACCGTTCGAAGTCAATGGTCGAAATTCGCGAACTGCCGCGGCGCGGCGCGTTCTTTTCAGGCCATTATATTATATATATATAATATATAATATATACTTTGTCGATTTCCTTTAAAACGTATTTTATAAATCGTTTTAAATTCGTTTTCAAAACGATTTCAACTTCATTTCAAATTCAAATCAAAGTTGAATTTTTCCTTATAAATTCGATTTAAATTCATTTCAAATTGATTTCAATTCAAATTGATTTCTAATTCAATTTCAGTTCGTTTCAATTCAATTCAATTTCAATTTGAATTCATTTCTATTCGATTTCAATTCGAATTCATTTATATTCAATTTCAATTCGAATTCATTTATATTCAATTTCAATTTGAATTCATTTATATTCAATTTCAATTCGAATTCATTTATATTCAATTTCAATTCGAATTCCATTATATTCAATTTCAATTCGAATTCCTTTATATTCAATTTCAATTCGAATTCATTTATATTCAATTTCAGTTCGAATTCATTTATATTCAATTTCAATTCGAATTCATTTATATTCAATTTCAATTCGAATTCATTTATATTCAATTTCAATTCGAATTCATTTATATTCAATTTCAATTCGAATTCCTTTATATTCAATTTAAATTCGAATTCATTTCTTTTCAAAATATCAGATTTTGAAATCACTTTCGATATTCATTATAAATTGAATAAAATCGATATAAATATCGTTCACGTCAAAATGGCGTCAATCTAATCAACACGGCTTCATATATTTTTATTTTCAAATATTCTATTTCAAATATTTATATTTCAAATATTTCTTTTCAAAACTGGAATGAGGCCCAATCAATTACCATATACTGTTAATTATATGGATTTTCTACAACACATGTATACAATAACAACGATGAATAATCAACCATCATCCAAAGTGCATTCTACACTGTATAAGCATCGAATATAGATATTTAACGCTTATAACAGTCTGTCAATCAATCAATCGACATACAACTAAACAATCGGGATTAGTGTACGTCAAATATCATCCCAATACCCATGTGGGGTTTTCAAACAATCAAACACAGATTTTATTGGTGCAGTTGGGCGATGTGTAAAATTTATCGTCCCAATCAATATCAGTCAAATGTGTGTATATAAACAAATCGTCCGATTTGTTTATTTTTATTTCATTTCATATATACGTTAAAATTCTATTTTTAACTATAAAATATTTTCTACTATATAAATATTTTATTTTCATTTCACATCACATCACAATTCAATTACATAGCAAAATCAAACAAACAAGCATACAAGCCGTCCATGGTCTGTGGACCACGGGTGTCGGGTGCTACTAAACACCGTCTGCATCCTAGTATATATTTTAACTAGAAATAAAGAGTTAAGGTGAGAAGTTCTCACAGATTAGCTATCTGATCCCACGACTCTTCTTTGTAGAAATCTTCGCCATTCTTGCCTCTTGTCACTTTTCACTGCCCGTGTCCTCTACATATATAAAAATCACATTTTTACTTTGTTATTCAATATATAAAAATTGAATTTTTACTTTGCTATTCAATATATAAAAGTCGAATTTTTACTTCGCTATTCAATATAGAAAAATCGAATTTTTACTTCGCTGTTCAGTATAGAAAAATCGAATTTTTACTTCGGTATTCAATATATAAAAATCAAATTTTTACTTCGCTATTCAATATATAAAAATCGAATTTTTACTTTGCTATTCAATATATAAAAGTCGAATTTTTACTTCGCTATTCAATATAGAAAAATCGAATTTTTACTTCGCTATTCAATACATAAAAATCGAATTTTTACTTCGCTATTCAATATATAAAAATCGAATTTTTACTTCGCTATTCAATATATAAAAATCGAATTTTTACTTCGCTATTCTATATAGAAAAATCAAATTTTTACTTCGCTATTCAATATATAAAAATCGAATTTTTACTTCGCTATTCAATATATAAAAATCGAATTTTTACTTCGCTATTCTCTACATAAAGATTCCGCCTTTTCAAATATAAAGATTTAATTTTTATTTCACTACATATATAAAGATAATATTTTTATATTCTCTATATTATAAATATCACATTTTTATCATCTACATCATATAAAATTTAGATTTTTCTTATCTATTCTTTTGTACTCTAAAAATTAGATTTTTATAACACTAAAAATTGAATCTTTACGCACTTTTATAACTATAATCTATATAAAGATTTTCAGATCTTAAGGCAACCATATATACTAATTATTTACTGATTTTAAAATGATGAAAATATATTTAAAACTAAATTAACTGAAAAGAAACTCACCGACGAAGAGGGGGGAGACGGGATCGTCGGAGGGGGTGCCTGGGGATCGCTGGAGGTGGCGGTCAGCGTCAGGGTTCGACGGCGGTAGGCTTGGTTGCGCCGGGTGGTGGCTACAGGTAGAGAGAAGGAGAGAGAGCAGACTAGGGTGGAGCTGGAGGAGTGGTGGACGGAGGCGGCTGCGTCGCAGGGGTGGTCGCGTGGGGGCGTCGGCGGATTTGGGGTTGTGGGCTCAGGGATTCGAACTAGGAAAAGGGGGGATCGAATGAAGCAGGGGGGAGTTCTGGTGGACGGCGCCGCCTTGGGCGGTGGCAACGGCGTGGAGGAGGCCGCTCGCGCCCCTCCATCCTCTTCCCTTTTTTTTTTTCTGAACTGATTTCGATTTTTAATCGGGGGGGGGGGGGGGGGGGTCTACAGTGATGTAAGAAGGGGGAGATTTTTTTTTAATCCCAAAAAGTTGACTTTTTCATACGACCTCTAAACGAGGCCCACCGCCTGTCGTCCATAGCGTTTCACCCCCATTCCGAACACAATGGGATATGTATCGTACGCTAATTCAAACGTTTCGATCCACTTCCGTTAAAATCAATATATAACTCTATATATTGAATTTGAACGCGCATTTCAATTTACTGGGGTCACATACTAACTCTATAAATTGCAGAAAAATATTTTCTAGCTTCGTATTGACGATACGGTCCTAACAAAACTAGTTTCGTCGAATTCTGAGACCGTTTGAAAAATGGCCAATTTCCAGTCGATTAAAATCAACTAAAACTGGTCAAACGCGTTTTCCTTTGCCACGCTCACATATTGATTCGAAAAATTATGAAATTTGGAATCTAGCAATAACTTGACATCACGGATCCAACAAAAGTGGTTTCGTCAAAATCCGAGGTCGTTTGCAAAATTTCCATTTTTAAGGGCCTGAATTCCATAGCGACTATTCAGAATTTTCAACTGGACATATCTTTTGATCCCCGCTATGAAATTTTGATTTTTCGGATTCGTTGGAAAGATAGTCACAATTAGATCCCATTATTTTTGGTTTCACTAAAATCGGGATTGTTTTGCACCCGGAAACTTCAATTGAAGTTTGAAATCAAATTATTGAACTACCGCGCCATTTTCAATTCTATTTATAATTTAAAATAATTATTTATATTCTAACGACGATGTATAAAATATATACGTTCGAATTCTATTCAAAATAAATTTCTCGTCGATATTATTTAAAATAATTCATTTTAAATATTCAAAATTCGCTAAAATTGCCAAAATAAAAATTTTAAACTGGCCCAGATTTTCGGGTTGTTACAGCATCTAGCGACAAACTCGGCCACATCCTTCTTCATGCCGACCCAAAAGTAAACTCGTCTCATGTCCATGTACATCTTGTCCCCGCCGGGATGAATGGTCATCTTCGAACGATGTGCATCATCAAGAATGGTCTTTCTCAAATTCTCGTCCCGTGGTACACAAAGCCTACCGTCCCTACGTAACCAACCCTTATCATCTTGGGTATACCTACTGAGATGGCTCGATGATTCCCCCCTTTTGAGCTTCTCTACTAACTCAACCAACTGTGGGTCATCTCGATGTGTCTTACCAATCCGTCCCAAAAGCGTAGGTCTGACCTCTAAGGATGCTAGCGATTAGCAAACCGGGTACAAAGTCAATGGAAGGTCTAAAGTCAAACCTAGAGATGAACTCTAAGCTTCGCCGCTCAACAAACAACAGACTCAAGGACAACCTTTTCCTACTTAAGGCTTCTGCCACCACTTTACCCTTGCCAGGGGTATATGCTATCTCGAAATCGTAGGACGCTAAGAATTCCATCCACTTTTGCTGCCTTAAGTTCAAGTCCTTTTGAGAGAACAAGTATTTTAGCGATTTGTGGTCAGTGAACAATTCAAATTTCTCACCAAGAAGATAATGGCGCCAAGACTTAAGCGCGAAAACAATAGCGGCCAACTCTAGGTCATGTGTAGGGTAATTTCTCTCATGCACTCTCAACTGCCTTCCACCATAGGCTGTTACCCTTCCCTCTTGCATTAAGACTGCGCCTAGTCCTGTCCCACAAGCATCGGTATAAACGGTAAATGGCTTACTCCCATCCGGCAACACTAAGACTGGGGCTGTGGTCAAAGCTCTCTTTAAATGTTGGAAAGCATCATCACAATCTACGTCCCATGTGAAAACTAGGTTCTTCTTCGTCAAGCGTGTTAATGGGGCTGATATTTTTGCGAAGTCTTTGATAAACTTCCTATAGTAGCCAGCCAACCCTAAAAAACTCCTCACATCGGTAGCATTTTTAGGGACCTCCCAATCTTGGATGGCCACTACCTTCACGGGATCCACAGCTATCCCTTCTTTGGAAACCACGTGCCCTAAGAATCGCACTTCCTTCCTCCGAAAGTGACATTTAGAAAATTTAGCTTTAAGGCTATGCGCTCGAAGGGTCTCCAACACTTCCCTAAGATGTAGGGCATGCTCTTCCTCGCTTTTAGAAAAGATCAAGATGTCGTCCACAAAGACTACCACGAATTTATTAAGGTACTCCCTAAACACCCTACTCATCAAGTCAACAAAGTATGCGAGGGCGTTTGTCAAACCGAAGGGCATCACAAGCCATTCGAAGAAGCTGTCTGGAGTCCTAAAGGCATTCTTGTCTATGCTATCCTCAGCCACTCTCAACTGATGGAAACCTATGGCTAAGTCCAACTGCGAAAACACTGAGGCGCCAACTAACTAATCGAAGAGATCGTCAATCCTCGGCAGTGGGTGTCTATTCTTCTTAGTAAGCTTATTAAGTTCACTATAGTCCACACAAAGTCTAAGGGACCCATCTGCCTTCGTGGCAAATACTACTGGAGTACCCCACTCCGATATACTACGTCTGATGAACCCCTTCACAAGCAATTCTTTCACTTGATTTCTGAGTTCTCTTCTCTCTCTTAGAGCCATGTGGCACACTAGCATTGCAACTTGCTTTGCATTATCTACTAGATATATTTGAAAGTCTATCTCACGTTTTGGGGGTAAACCCCTCTCCTCATCAAAGACATCAACATATTAACGGACTATGGGAACAGAATGTTAGTCATCATCGGATGCGTCAAGGGATTCTAGGTAGCTAAGCATTACTGGACCTCTAGGGTCACAAGAAATATCAAGGGTCTTTCCACAACGAGTCAATAATCTAACTACCCTTCTTTCACAATCTAGGATGGCCCCATATCTAGTTAGCCAATCCATACATAGAATCAAGCCGTAGCCCATGAAGCCAAGAACAAAGGCGTTGCATTCAAACCCAACACCCAAGATAGACACTCTCAAATCCCGACAGATCATAGAAAGATGAGCCGAACCACCAATAGGATTTGAGACTACTAAGGGATCTGTAACTAGACTAGTATCTAGGTGCAGTGTTTCAACAAATGATATAGAGATAAATGAATGTGATGCGCCAGAATCGAATAAAGTACGGACAGGATGATCAAACAGAAAAACTAAACTTTCAACGGAAATTGCTCTACCTCGTTCTTGCAGCGGTGGGACCACGAGTACCTGAACTTGCCCCCTTGCCTGCCCTGGTGCCATAAGAGCCTGCACCTGTCCTCCCGAGGTAGACCCTGCCCTCTGCCCTTTCTTTGGGTAGTCCTTAATTAGGTGTCCCGCTTCACGATAGTGGAAACAACCAATCTTCTTTTTCTTCCTACAATCTTTGCTTAGATGGCCAGGTGTCCCACAATTAAAGCATCTTTTCTTTCCCTTACCATTGTTGCCTTTTCCGCCTTTCTTGTTCTGTTGTTGTTGTTGCGGCTACTTTTGATCCCCTTTCTTCTCGGGTGCCTTATTAGCATTGGCGCCCTTCTCCTCTTCATGCATAAGTGCCATCTCCACTAGTCTCTCAAAGGTAGCCCCCATGGGGATGTAGTTCATAGCTAACCCATGAAGGAGCTCGTCCAAACCCTTAACAAATCTCAGGGCCTTCTTTTCTGGTGTATTCACCAGGTCCAAGCCAAATCTCGCCAATTGATTGAACTTGTTGACGTATTCTTTCACCGATAGATTACCTTGCTTCAGCGCCAAAAACCTTTCCATGTATAGATTCTCTTCAGCCCGTGAGAGAAACTTCGCCTCAAACCTCCACCTAAAATCTGGCCATGTATCAACTGGATGTTCCCCATTAGTGACCTCCCATTAAAACGAGGCCTCATCCTTCATTAGCCAGGCAGCTAACTGGATATTTCTCCCATCTTCCACTTCAAAGATCCCAAACAATTCTTCCACCTCCTTTAGCCAATTTCGAGCTTCAAAAAATGTCTTCGTTCTGTGAAAAGGTTTTCCACCCATTGCCCGAAAGTCCTTACATATCTTCGCGAAAGTATCGACATGAGGAGGAGGAGGAGGATTTGCTGGACCTGCGGTGGTGGCCCTAGTCTCCAAATACCTCCTAAACCATCCTGGTATCGTTATCCCTTTGGGTATCTCGGGAATTCCAGACATGTTGAAACGAAAAAGGAAAGATTCAATACAAAAGGACCGAAGGAAAGATATGTGGCTCTTGGGGTTTTGCTTTCTAAAATAAGCTTTTCTCTTGAAAATACTTTCCTTGAAACATACTTTTGAAGGTACTTCTTTATGAAAGTTGTTTTTCAAAAACACTTTTTCAAAATTCATATCTGTTCTGGTAACCTTCAACTCTGATACCACGTGTAACACCCCACGTCCATTAATGTCACTCACAAAGGGAATGCATTAACTTCTATGGAACGTTTTAAGTGAGTATAGAACAGAAAATTAACAACAAGACAGATATAAACAGTACTTAAAAATTAAAAACTTTATTCATTATAGCGGTAAACACATAGGTTTGATTACATCATCAAAAACCAGAGTCAAAGTACATAATATCCATCTTGACTAAATCGAAGTACATAAATTGAAAGACATAACCCCAGTACAAATAGCCATAAATAAGAGAGGCTGAACTTTACTTCAGCGATCCAAGCAACTTCTAAAAGCAGAGATATAGCGGTCCAAAATCAAGCTCCACTGGTGCTAGTTCCAACCTGAGCACCTGTGTGTGTGGGGGGGGGGGGAGGAGGAAGAAAAGAGGTGGAAACAAAGGGGGTCACACATAAAGTCTGACGAGTGCGATAACTTTAACAATATAATTACCAAAGTAACTAGGCTAAGGCATAAGTTGGAAGGAAATGACTGTGAACAATTGGGTATGACAGAGTAATCATGGAAATAAGATGAACAAAGATAATGTTAAAGCGCACCTAAACCACTATAAGATAATTACTATACCGCACCACCATTATACTGCACCACTACTAGTTACCCTAAGGTTGATCCCGCATACAGACCTTAATAATGATAATGGTAGTTTCGTGCACCCCTAGCTGCCTTCATAGATGTCGCCTGCCCCTATCTCCACTAGGTGTACCCACTACCCCCATGCGATCGGCTCCCTAACTCGTAGATACCCGTGTTGGCCCCATAGTGGGGTGTATCACTCCCCAAAGTGGCAACCCGATACCACCAATAATGCACGGCTTATACCTACACGATGCAACAACGTCTTACCTACCAGCCCGGGCCCACACACGCATATGAACCCGTTGGACTTGCGTTGCCACCGCTAACACGTTTTGGCCTCTTACAGTCAAGCCCAGTATGCGTGTCCCGTCCTCGACTTGGGTCGAGCCCACAAAGATACGAATGGGTTACTGGTTGAAACGGGCCCCCATTACTTGACACAAGCTATCCACCTAAGCTTGGTCCCCTCTAGTACATCCCACTTAACCCTCTTCTTATTCATGTTCACTTACATGTTTCAAATTTTGGTTAAGTGTTTCTAATCGTATTTCAAATGCCACCCAAGGCACCCACTAGATTCCACATGCCACCCAAGGCACCCACTTAACCCCCTCATGTCCCACTACATGTTTATCTGGTTAAGTGTTTCTTAATTCATTAAGACCGTAACCTCATAAAAACCTCTCACATTAGATTGGCATTTGTGGCAGCTGGATTTGCCGGGCGGGTCCGGTCAGTCTTACACCACAAACGAGCCTAACCTCGTGTCTTTACAATTGTTACATATTTAATTTATGCCTAAGACCTCCCACATTAGACTGGCATTTGTGGCAGCTGGATTTGCCGGGCGGGTCCGGGCAGTCTTATACCACAAAAGAGCCTAATCTCGTGTCTTAGACGATTAATTACACCTAATTAATCATTCCCCAATTTGAATTAATTTCCCTATTCAAATTCTCAATCAATTCCAAATTTAACTATGGCCATAACTGACTCAATTATGTCCATCTATTTATGGTATGTAAAATCATACCAATTTTCATCACAAATTTATTCTATGCCTTTTAAGGCATTTATGCCAATTCTCAATATTAAATCTTTTAATATTATCCCATTACCCCATGTTGTACGTTCGTTCGTTTAACGTAAAATATACGTTAGACTCGAATAGTCCAACTCATGGAATAAAGAGGAAACATCACAACATACATATAATTAAAACTAGATCTAAACATAGGGGTGAACTTGCATGTGCGAATCAGGTTCTACATCTAAAACTTGCATAGGCCAAAGTTACAACTTGCATAAAACTACATATGTCGTAGATCCAAGTCTAAAGGTGTAAACTTGTTTAGGTAGTAGTCATAAACTTGCATAAATCATGTAGGTCATAGATCTACATCTAAAGGTGTAAACTTGCATAGGTAATAACCACAAACTTGCATAACATGATTCATATTCCAAACTCATATATTTATATAAACTTGCATATGTGATTTATGCAACATAAAAATGGTGTAAACTTACATCTAAACATGTAAACTAGCATGTAGAATTTAGCATATAACTCACATATGTCATAGCCTAACTTTAGATCAAATTTTCACATAAACTAGATGTCATGAAACATGTAAGGTTACATATAATTTTCCCCAACTTGCATATGATTCATGTCTAAATCAAAATCTAAACTTGAATACATACTTATGATTTATCATATGAATCAACATAACCAAACTAGCATATGAACAATATGATGATTTGATTATACATAAGCCAATCATAGAATTACAACATGGATGATCACAACTTTACAACATAGATGATAACATCATAGAATTTACAACATAAATGATAACATCACAATTTTACAACATAAGTAATAACATGTGGTCAATAATTAACATCATATCCAAATAATCCACATCATAACTTAATCCAATTAACTTGCTAATTATTTTATTAAAGAAATCGAATTCACAAGAAGAAGATCCTGCGTTCTGAAATCTGAGTTCTGAAATTGATTAAGCTCACCTTTGTAGTAGATTTGTTGTTGTTTAGATTAATGTTGAATAGAACTGAATTGATTAGCTTTGATTTCCCTTTAGTTGGTGGCGGCTACTCTAGGTTACAAGATGACAGCATGATGGCCATAGTTTCAGTTTTTGTTTTGATTTAGGGTTTGAGTCTACCCATGTTTATACAGAATTTTAATTTAATTATAGCTGTCTGATGATCTTAGGGTTAATCAATACCACTCAGTCGGTATAGGGTGACACCTCAGCCCTAATGACTCAGCATGGAGTCACAAAGGACTCAGCAATGATTCACAACATGGATCAGACTGAACCAGAAAGCTGTGCAGCCCTGCTGCTCGGCCTGGGCACACTTGGCAGGTGCGCTAGTGCAAATTTATACTGGTGCACTTCCCAAGTGCGCCAGTGCAATAACTTTTTTTCTATCTTTCCCACCTCACTTCGTTCGTCCATATCTCCTTCATCCGATATCCGTTTTACGCAAACTCGGACTCTATCTCGACCAGAATTCCGAGACGAACACAATGGCGCAACCCACTTCCCTTAATTCTCACATCTGAAATTAGTTACTCTTTAATTTGTGAACATTAATATTGAAAATTACGGGGTGTTACATATGTTATATAATAAACGTAATCTTATAATACGTACAACTTTTACATACATTTACCGGACCCATTGGAATCGTGTCACGAAGGCAACGTGATAGAACTAATTTGGAGAAGTTCGGAGCTCATTGGAAATTCATGTAATTTTAAATGCGTGTTTAAAATTATATGAAACAACGTCATTCGTCAATCGAAAACAAAAATGGTAAGTTAATTCTCATACCTTCTGGAATATTATGATGTGCTAAATTCATATAAATTGAATTATCATTAATAAATGAAATTGGATAATTGGATGTCTTGAATGCCTGCTATTTGTTTAATGGCTGTCAATGTTTGCATTAACGTCGAATTGGATGATTGGTTGAATATTATCTCATATGTTATTATAAACTATTATTATAATCTGTGATGCATGGAAGGACGGGCTGGAGGGATCCAACCGGATTCCTCAAATAAATTGTATGTTATCTATTTTTCATATTACTTATATATGGATTGTTCACCCCAAATAACATTATATTTTATTTGAATGTTGATTATTGAATGGATGTTGATCGTTGAATTTAGATCCAATGATCATTGTGTTTTAATCAATAAGCAGTATGGATTAAGCGGCTAGCAGTGAATGGCCTAAATCTATATTTTTAGACATGGATTTGTCGTTCGATGAATCGAAGGTGTTTTAAGTTATAAATCTATATTTATAACTAAATCAAAGTTTCAAATTTGTATTTTTATAGGTTATTTAAAAGTAGATGTTTTATAAATTTACCCATATTTATAACCGTATTTTTCCAAGATATTATTTAAAGATTTATATAGTAAATTCTTATGTTATAACGAAGAAGGAAGACTGAAATTTACTGAAAAGTTGGTAAATTGAGATAATTATTTCAAGGAAACAATTAAGAAAATTTATATTAAATTGGTTATATTTTAATTAATTTAATTGGGAGGATGAATAGAAACCAGTCAGCATTTAACTATGTTTTAAAGTTGACTTGATCAACTGTTTCGGTTGGAAGTGTTATTTTTATCAAATAATTTTTAAAATCTTAACGTATGCTTTAAAAGTAAATTAATATTTAATTAACAATGTTTTAAGGGATTATCAGATTTTTTAAAATAATTAATCATTTTATCTTAGTTAAAAATAAAAGAAACCATTTTTATTTGGTTGGTTATGACTTTAAATCGAAATTTGTCTAAAAGGTAATCGGGTTTAATAAGTTAATGACGATAAAAAGTATCTCAAAGTATTTTAAATCCAAATTTATAAACAAGGTTTGTAAACGGAATTTAAAGACTATGCGATGAATTTAAAAGAGGTTTTACTTAATAAGATTTCCAAATATGAAGTATGGTTTGTATAACCATGCGCTAAACGAAATAGTAAATAGAATTAATGTTATCTGGTTTTGAGTTATAAACTTCTATTTATCTTGAGATAAGACCGTTGTCGGACAAGGTCTGAGAGGTAAATAAAGTATCCCAACTTGAAAGATTTCACTATTATCGAGAGATGATATTAGTTTATAGTGGTAAAGGAAATAAGGGGATTGATTATATATAGCAATATTTTCATAGTGATATAAGAAAAGATTTTTGGGATATCCTTATGATAAAAGATATAGTTTTGATCTCAATGGTCTGATTTATACCAAAAGAATATGTAATGATTAACATATTCAAGAAAACGAGACAAAAGAGATTGGTCGAAATAAATTATAGAATCGATTTTAAATCGATATAATGGTTTTTAAATGAATGGTTTAAAAAGACCTGAGCTGCCAAGATACTGATCGATACTATTTGTAACACCCCACCTCCGCCAGGGTGGCTCTTGCAAGCAACTCTGACTTTGGTGGGGCGTTTTAAAACAAGGTAAACATGCATAATGATATAGCAAGGCAGGACATGACATATATATATATGTAAATAAACAGAGTAAGTAGATAAAACAGCGGAAGATTTTTAAACCATTTCAAAACAAAAGTCTGGTACATCAAAATGTCAATTTCCCAAAATTACAAGTCCAGATAAATACATCATCTGATAAACTGAAATACATAAGTACTATCCCCAAATAAGAGTGATAAACCATAGCGGCTCAAGTCCAAAGCATACTTGAGCTATCCAAGGAAGCAGCTAGAATCCAAGCTAGGCTCCAGTATTCCCTCCCTGAGAACCTGGGGGGGAAACGGAAGAAAAGAGGTGAAAGAAAACAGGTCAGTCAAAAAGACTGAGTAAGCCCTGCTACGATCAGTCTATAAACTAATAAAGTTAACATCATGATGGAAACTGAGATGATCATAAATAACAACATACTAGCATGATAAACTAACTACAAGATAGATAGAGGTGTCATCGCATAAACAAGGTTAAGTTTTGCACCACGGTGTACTAGCAAACCAACATAACAGGTATTTATCCCTTGGCCCAAGCTTTAACCCAATAACATGAAGTGACCTTAATATAAGGCCCAGCCCAACGGTCTAGTCGATCGGCTCCCTATAAACCTAACACGTCAAGTGTTGGTGTCCATATGGCCCACATATGGTTGTAGTTAGACTGTGCTGGGTCCACCTTTGGGGTGTATCAAGCCCTCGGGTGTCAACCCCAGACACTTAAGCAATAATGCACAGCCCTAACCTACTGGTACCCGTGCCTCGAGTTTGTCCAACACCGGACTACGTGCACGTCCGTAGCCCGCCTGGACCCACACCGCTGTACCACTCAGCCATCGCCTTTTGGTAGCTTACATCCGTCCAGTAATCGTGCCCCGCCCTAGCCTAGCTTCTAGGGTTGTGAATGATACCAAACTGGGATTACTGTTAGAACAGACCACGTTGCTAGGGTTTCCTAAGAGGGTTAAGTGTGGTTTAACCCTTCACTAATCATGGATTAAATTAGCTAAGTGTAACCAACAGTTCACCACTTAACCCCATTTAACCCCTCGAATCCCCAAATTGGTTAAGTATTAGTGGACCCTGACTTAACCCTAATCATGAGGCATTAATTAATTTAATGCACCTTAACCTCTCACATTAGACCTTGTTGTGGTTACTAGTTAGGCCGGGCGGGTCCGGGTAGGTTTACACCACAACTTAGTCTAACCTCGGGTTTTGGCACCACATGACCAACTTCTCACATTGGGTCCTATTGTTTGTAGCCACTAGTTAAGCCGGTCGGTTCCGGGTAGAACTACGCTACAAACTCGACCCAACCTCGAGTTGGCCACACTTATGTTTTCTAAGTGTCATGTCCACTTTTAAAACACAATTACAAGTTTAACAAATACTTGGGTAGACCTAACTTAATAGGTAAATTCCCAAGGGGTAGACCTAATTTAATAGGTAAATTCCCAATCTTATATTTTCATGTATTTTAAGTTTTACCCAAAACCCCCAACGTCATTCTATCGCTTACATATTCGTAATAACGCATAAAGGATAGGAAGAGGGAACTTGGCACAACATACATGATAAACTTGCACAACAATTATGCATAACATGTTAGACTTGTACAACTTAGCATAGTGAACTTGCATATTACCATAAACATGCATAACTTGTCAAACATGCACAACTTGTCATTTTAAACTTGCATAAGCATGCATAACTTATTAAACATGCATAACATGGCATAATGAACTTGCATGAACATGCATAACTCATTTAACTTGCAAATCATGGCATAGTGGACTCGCATAAACATGCATAACTTATTTAACTTGCAAATCATGACTTAGCAAACTTGCATAAACATGCATAACACAATAAACTTGCAAATCATGGCTTAGTAAACTTGCATAAACATGCATAACTTAATAAACTTGCAAATCATGGCTTAGCAAACTTGCACAAACATGCATAACTTAATAAACTTGCAAATCATGACTTAGCAAACTTGCATAAACATGCATAACTTAATAAACTTGCAAATCATGACTTAGCAAACTTGCATAAACATGCATAACTTAATAAACTTGCAAATCATGGCTTAGCAAACTTGCACAAACATGCATAACTTAATAAACTTGCAAATCATGGCTTAGCAAACTTGCATAAACATGCATAACTCAATAAACATACATAAATCCCAACTTGCATCACATATTAACTTTAGAGTTTCTAAAATGAAGGTAAGAGGGCTTACAATGCTTATGCGGACTCAAATGAGTATAGCAAATGTAAGAAACCCCTTATGCAACTAATTAAAACCCCCAAATGCAAGCAAACTTGATCAAGACTCCTCCTTTATGATGCCAATAGAGAAACAAGCCTTTAATGCAAGCTAAGGAGGATCATACAAGCCTAAATATACTTGTATGCAAGGAAAATCACTTAGGAATTAATTTAGGAATTGTATGAAGAGGGTGGAGGCCATGAGAGTTTTGATTTTGGCATAGTTTAGTTACTAGATTGAATAATGAGTGATTTAGGGTAGGTTAGGGTCTTATTTATAGATTAGGCTAGTGATTTGGACCCTAGGATTAACCCTAGATTCAATTAGGTCCATCAGATCTCGGAACTCTCTAGAAACAGGCCACAAGACCCAACCCTAATCAGAAATGGTGCACCAGGCTAAACAGCCGGGCACCTCCTGTCGACAGGGCTGTCGACAGGGCAGTCGACATGCTAAGACCCCTGTCGACAGGCCTGTCGACATGGGGTCCTGGGCGGGAGTTTTTCCCGCCTGCCCAGTTTGCCCTAACCCATGTTTTTAATTTTAAAATTTAAATCTGTTTTTACTTAGGAATTTTCTGAAAACTTCAATGGGTCTTAACTGGGTCATACGGACTCCGATTTTCGAAAACTCGGACTCTATTTCGCGTATTTTTCCGAGACGAACGCAATGGCATAGCCCGTTTCCCTTGATTCAGATTTTAGAATTAAATTCTGCCTCAATTTACATTATTACAGGTTATTGAAAATACGGGTTGTTACATTCTCCCCTCCTTAAAGGATTTCGTCCCCGAAATCTTCAAGTTAGGAAGAACGTATCCTACCATCCAACATCCATCTACTCAAAACATCATCCACGAGCACTCATTGTCCTTAAAGGATTCTAAATGTGGTATGAACATATGCAAAAGTGTGTGTATATGTACTTACCTAATGCAAAAATCAGGCGGTTACTGATACAGTAAACCTCCTTAATGCATATGTATGTAAATCATGCGGTTACTGATACAGTAAACCTCCTTAATGCATATGTATGTCAGTGAAATGAATCCATATGTATGCAAATTCCTAAATTCATAGTATATATATGAGTGCACATAACATTCATCCATATGCAACATCCATGTGGTGGCACAACAAGTTTCAAAACATAAACACTCATGCATATGCAACATGAAGAGTGTGTGAGCCGATCTAGTGCCTAATGTGTATAATGCATCCACGAGTAACCACTTGCAAACACTTGCAACCACTTGCAAACATCAAGCATAACATGTTTCAAATACATGTTTCATCCAAAGGGTTTCTACCTAAGGTTCTCATGACAAGATAGACACGATAAACTAGATAAACTAGATAAACTCCTTTTTGGATTACAAGAAATCCATTCAAACTTTGACATATAGTACTAACCGATGAGTCTTAACCCCCTTATGGAGTTTACAACAGAAATAAGATCGAGAATGGGACCGAAAGGATATATACAAAAGATAACTTGCAAGCAAGCTCCACAGGAAAACAAGGATCAAGGATGTACTCTTAAAAAGAGATATGATGCGCGTATCTAGTCTTCACTCTTCTTAGTCACGTTTCCTTGAGCTTAACTCCACTGTGTTTTGACTATCTTTTCACTTCATGATTCCTTGGCTTCCTAACTCCTATTTCCCAAATTCGAGTTGGAACTCATTTCATTATCGCCTCTCGTCTTTCTTTTCCACTTATTCTTCCTTCTGTATACTTGGCTTAAACATACTATAACCTCATGATTTCATGCAAGCTCTCCAAAATTCAGTAGTGAATCCTGGATCTCGTCTACTTACTATAAAGTATTCCATGCAGCAGAACTTTTCTTGAAAATACCAATCCACGTTGCCAATTGCCCTTATAAACGTGATTTCCTATAACTCATGCTTAATCGAAATGAACCATCCGCCTATGAGTGATAGGCCATACCTAGATTCAATTGCCTACCCACGGCTTTCTGTAGGCTATTTCAAAACTGGCCAACTTTTTGAGGGTAAACCGTTGCTAACCATGATGCAGTCCTCTCGCTCTTTACCGGACTGAAATGAGCACTCTTCGTGAGTCTACCTATTATGACCCACATACCCGTATTCCCTTTCTTTGATCTAGGTAGTTTATCCACATAATCTATCGAGATGTTTTCACACTTCCCTTGCGAAACCTCCAATAGAGGTAATGGCCCACTGGGCTTCTATGACTTGGCCTTAACTTGGTGGCACAACATGCATCCAGAGACCAACTCGGCCACCTCCTCGAGTGATGCGCATCTTCAAGAACCTTCTTTACCAAGTCTTTCACTCGAGGAACACATAATCTCTCATCGTGCCTTAGTCATCCCTTGTCATCTATAATATATCTAGTGAGGTGACTTAACATCTCGCCTCGAATCATCTGGTCCATGTTCTTGACTAACTGCGGGTCTTCTTCCTGTGAAACCCCCTTCTTGATCCAGAAGAGTAAGTCTAAGCTCCGGGAATGCTAACTAACTAGCCAAACGGAGAAAGCTTCTTACTTCAATTGCCCTCCTCAGAGTTTTCTGGTCTTAAACCGCACCCACTTTAGCGGAATCCACCGCTAAGCCTTACTTAGGAACTATGTGCCCAAGAAATCCAACTTCTTTCCTCCAAAGTGACATTTGGAGAACTTGACCTTCAACTGGTGGTTCTAAGCGTATCCATCACCTCCTTGAGATGTCTAGCATGCTCTTCCTCGCTCTTTTGAGGAGATCAAAATATCGTCTACGACGATCACGACAAACTTGTTCAAGGACTCCCTAAACACCCTACCCATCAAGTTCACGTAATATGCGAGTGCATTAGTCAAACCGAATAGCATGACTAGCCATTCTAACAAATCCATCTAGAGTCCTAAACGCAGTCTTATCAATTCCATCCTCAGCCATCCTAAGCTGATGGGATCCGGTAGCTAGATCAAAAGAAAACAGATGCTCCTACCAGCTGATCAAACAAATCATCGATCCTTGGTAACGGTTGTCTATTCTTCTCACGATAATCAACATGTAAGCTAAGCAAACTGTCCACATCAGTAACGAATACTACTGGAGCACCCTACTCGAAAATGCTTCGTCTCAGGAAGTTCTTCTCAAGCAACTCCTTGACTTGCTTTCTTAACTCTCATCTCGTGAGGTCACGTGCCTAACCGGCCACGTAACTGGCTTGGTATTACCAACCAGATAATGCGGAAATCTATCCCACGTCTAAGGGTAACCCCTTCACTTCACCCAAGATATCAGGATATTCTCGGACCACCCTCACCGATTGCAAACTATCGATAGACGAGTCGAGGGATTTCAAGATAACATAACATGACGGGACCCATAGGGTTGTTAGAAATTTCTAGGGTATTACCGAGGCGAGTCATGAGCCTCACACCCCTATATACAAAAACCCAGAATGGCTCCAAAACAGGCCAACCATTCCATGCCCAAAACCAACCCATATCCCCGGAAACCGAGAATATAAACATCCCACGAGAGTTCTATACTTCAAGATAGAAATTTCCAAATCCACTCAGACCACAGACGAACGGGCAGAACCCCCAATTGGATTTGAAACATATACGGGATCATCAACCAGACTAGTACTTAGGTGCAAAACTTTCAACTAGATCAGATGAAATAAAACTATGCGATGTGCCAGAATCAAACAAAGTTCAAACAGGGAAAATCAGAAAATGTAAACAAGATTTTCAACAGAAACACTACCTCTATCATAAGCTGGAAGAACGGTGTTGAGGGGATGAACTCGCCCTCCAGATAGTCCTGCACACTGAGTCTGACCTTGCCCTTGTTTCCTTGGGCAATCTTTGTTGAGATGTCCAAACTCACCACAATGAAAGCATTCGCCCCGCTTTCTCTTTTCCTTCTTCCTACATTCCCTGGCTATATGTCCAACTTTACCACAGAAGTTACATTTCCTATTCTCTCTTGGCTTGTCCTTGCGGTTGTGGTTATTCTTGCCCCGTTTCCCGGAATTTACTCTCTTGCCTTGAGACTCATTCGCCTTGACCTCTTTCTTGTCTTTGTTATCTTCTTCTTGAAGTAGGGTCGTATTCACCAAATTCTCGAAAGTCGCCCCCAAGGGTATATGAGACATGGCCAAACCATGTAATGGCTCGTTTAATCCTAGAGCAAAGTGTAGGGCCCTCTTCTGAGCTGTATTAACCAAGTCTAAATCGACACGAGTCAGTTGATTACACTTATCTATGTATTCCCTAATAGTCATGTCCCCTTGCTTTAGTGATAAGAACCTCAGTCCAAACCTTCCTCTAAAGTCATCCCAAGTCTCGATTGGCCTAGTAGCGGTGGTGACTACCCACCAACGTGCAGCTTCTTCCTTTAACAACCATACTGCCAATAAAACCTTCCTGCGGTCACCTATATCAAAGGTGTCTAAAAGATCTTCGGTCTCTTTCAACCAATTCCTTGCCTCCACAAAAGTCTCGGTTCCAAAGAAATTCTTGCAACCCATCGCCTTAAAATCTTCGCAAATCTCGGCGAAGTCAATTTGAGGATGCTGAGGGGAAGGAGGAAGAGGAACATCAACTACCGGGGGAGGAGTAATATTTGCGGGGCCGGCTTCGGTCGCCCTAGCCTCCAAAAGTCTCCTATACCAAACAGGTACGTGTACTCCCTCCGGAATGGCAAAGTTGTCGGCCATAATGGAAACGAAGAAAAAGATAGATTCAGAATGGAGAAAAAACGAAGGAATTTTGCTAATGGCTTTTTGGGGAATAGCCTTTAAAATAAACTAGACTTTTCTTTGGAAAATACTTAATACTTGGTTTTGAAAATAGTTTTTCAAAGAGTTTTAAAAACCTTTTTATCCCTTCTCGTAAACCCTATGCTCTGATACCAAATGTAACACCCCACCTCCGCCAGGGTGGCTCTTGCAAGCAACTCTGACTTTGGTGGGGCGTTTTAAAACAAGGTAAACATGCATAATGATATAGCAAGGCAGGACATGACGTATATATATGTAAATAAACAGAGTAAGTAGATAAAACAGCGGAAGATTTTTAAACCATTTCAAAACACAAGTCTGGTACATCAAAATGTCAATTTCCCAAAATTACAAGTCCAGATAAATACATCATCTGATAAACTGAAATACATAAGTACTATCCCCAAATAAGAGTGATAAACCATAGCGGCTCAAGTCCAAAGCATATTTGAGCTATCCAAGGAAGCAGCTAGAATCCAAGCTAGGCTCCAGTATTCCCTCCCTGAGAACCTGGGGGGGAAACGGAAGAAAAGAGGTGAAAGAAAACAGGTCAGTCAAAAAGACTGAGTAAGCCCTGCTACGATCAGTCTATAAACTAATAAAGTTAACATCATGATGGAAACTGAGATGATCATAAATAACAACATACTAGCATGATAAACTAACTACAAGATAGATAGAGGTGTCATCGCATAAACAAGGTTAAGTTTTGCACCACGGTGTACTAGCAAACCAACATAACAGGTATTGATCCCTTGGCCCAAGCTTTAACCCAATAACATGAAGTGACCTTAATATAAGGCCCAGCCCAACGGTCTAGTCGATCGGCTCCCTATAAACCTAACACGTCAAGTGTTGGTGTCCATATGGCCCACATATGGTTGTAGTTAGACTGTGCTGGGTCCACCTTTGGGGTGTATCAAGCCCTCGGGTGTCAACCCCGGACACTTAAGCAATAATGCACAGCCCTAACCTACTGGTACCCGTGCCTCGAGTTTGTCCAACACCGGACTACGTGCACGTCCGTAGCCCGCCTGGACCCGCACCGCTGTACCACTCAGCCATCGCCTTTTGGTCGCTTACATCCGTCCAGTAATCGTGCCCCGCCCTAGCCTAGCTTCTAGGGTTGTGAATGATACCAAACTGGGATTACTGTTAGAACAGACCACGTTGCTAGGGTTTCCTAAGAGGGTTAAGTGTGGTTTAACCCTTCACTAATCATGGATTAAATTAGCTAAGTGTAACCAACAGTTCACCACTTAACCCCATTTAACCCCTCGAATCCCCAAATTGGTTAAGTATTAGTGGACCCTGACTTAACCCTAATCATGAGGCATTAATTAATTTAATGCACCTTAACCTCTCACATTAGACCTTGTTGTGGTTACTAGTTAGGCCGGGCAGGTCCGGGTAGGTTTACACCACAACTTAGTCTAACCTCGGGTTTTGGCACCACATGACCAACTTCTCACATTGGGTCCTATTGTTTGTAGCCACTAGTTAAGCCTGTCGGTTCCGGGTAGAATTACGCTACAAACTCGACCCAACCTCGAGTTGGCCACACTTATGTTTTCTAAGTGTCATGTCCACTTTTAAAACACAATTACAAGTTTAACAAATACTTGGGTAGACCTAACTTAATAGGTAAATTCCCAAGGGGTAGACCTAACTTAATAGGTAAATTCCCAATCTTATATTTTCATGTATTTTAAGTTTTACCCAAAACCCCCAACGTCATTCTAACGCTTACATATTCGTAATAACGCATAAAGGATAGGAAGAGGGAACTTGGCACAACATACATGATAAACTTGCACAACAATCATGCATAACATGTTAGACTTGTACAACTTAGCATAGTGAACTTGCATATTACCATAAACATGCATAACTTGTCAAACATGCACAACTTGTCATTTTAAACTTGCATAAGCATGCATAACTTATTAAACATGCATAACATGGCATAATGAACTTGCATGAACATGCATAACTCATTTAACTTGCAAATCATGGCATAGTGGACTCGCATAAACATGCATAACTTATTTAACTTGCAAATCATGACTTAGCAAACTTGCATAAACATGCATAACACAATAAACTTGCAAATCATGGCTTAGTAAACTTGCATAAACATGCATAACTTAATAAACTTGCAAATCATGGCTTAGCAAACTTGCACAAACATGCATAACTTAATAAACTTGCAAATCATGACTTAGCAAACTTGCATAAACATGCATAACTTAATAAACTTGCAAATCATGACTTAGCAAACTTGCATAAACATGCATAACTTAATAAACTTGCAAATCATGGCTTAGCAAACTTGCACAAACATGCATAACTTAATAAACTTGCAAATCATGGCTTAGCAAACTTGCATAAACATGCATAACTCAATAAACATACATAAATCCCAACTTGCATCACATATTAACTTTAGAGTTTCTAAAATGAAGGTAAGAGGGCTTACAATGCTTATGCGGACTCAAATGAGTATAGCAAATGTAAGAAACCCCTTATGCAACTAATTAAAACCCCCAAATGCAAGCAAACTTGATCAAGACTCCTCCTTTATGATGCCAATAGAGAAACAAGCCTTTAATGCAAGCTAAGGAGGATCATACAAGCCTAAATATAATTGTATGCAAGGAAAATCACTTAGGAATTAATTTAGGAATTGTATGAAGAGGGTGGAGGCCATGAGAGTTTTGATTTTGGCATAGTTTAGTTACTAGATTGAATAATGAGTGATTTAGGGTAGGTTAGGGTCTTATTTATAGATTAGGCTAGTGATTTGGACCCTAGGATTAACCCTAGATTCAATTAGGTCCATCAGATCTCGGAACTCTCTAGAAACAGGCCACAAGACCCAACCCTAATCAGAAATGGTGCACCAGGCTAAACAGCCGGGCACCCCCTGTCGACAGGGCTGTCGACAGGGCAGTCGACATGCTAAGACCCCTGTCGACAGGCCTGTCAACATGGGGTCCTGGGCGGGAGTTTTTCCCGCCTGCCCAGTTTGCCCTAACCCATGTTTTTAATTTTAAAATTTAAATCTGTTTTTACTTAGGAATTTTCTGAAAACTTCAATGGGCCTTAACTGGGTCATACGGACTCCGATTTTCGAAAACTCGGACTCTATTTCGCGTATTTTTCCGAGACGAATGCAATGGCATAGCCCGTTTCCCTTGATTCAGATTTTAGAATTAAATTCTGCCTCAATTTACATTATTACAGGTTATTGAAAATACGGGTTGTTACACTATTTAAGTTGATAGTGAAAACCCCAACTATCAACGAATACTGTTTGGACCTTTTGACGAGTTAGTTCAAAGAGACCAGGATGAGAACTAGACCCAAAACCAGTTCAAACCAACAGTGTGTTCATGACTTACTTGCGGACTATTAAGATGGAGCGTTGAAGACCGTTGATATTCATGAGCGGAAGAGCTACTCATTAAATATCTCTAGGTTGCTCTCGAAGATATTTTGACTTGTGATTTTGTCGTGATTGAAATATTTGGATTGCAAGGACTTCTCGCTACTGATACTTGGGGTGATTCCCATATCGTATGTAGTAGGAGGGTGCCTTCGGTTCATCCCGTTCCAGGATGACTTGTATGGATGAATGTCTGACAGAGTATTTCCTAAAAATTCATGTACGTTGATTTTTTACAAATATACCAAGTTTGGTGGCATTGAAATTCTATTGCTTAACACGCAGAGTATATTCGTCGACGACAATTAGTGATTTAACGGATCTGATGATGTGGCATTCAAAGTAAATGATGATGTGATGTTCTGAAAATATAAACGTGACCTCAAGCCTTATCAACCGGGGAATGACAGAAATCAGGAAGGTAGCATGGCTAGGTGGGTCATTCCCAAGCAGGGTATATTTGTCACCGATTTAGGGAAAATTCATTATTGGTTCTTCTTTCGCTTCTGTATCATCCGGGAATGGTCATGTCGGTACTAACCGTTGGTGACAATATATTCGATACACTCAAGATAAACGAGTGGTCAGTCATGTGTGACTGGGTTGCAAGTTGTTCTTGTTGAACCCCAGCATATACGCTCTAGATTACACTGATCGGAAGGTGGTCCCATACCTTGTCATAATTGGAATCCAATCTCTGATAAGCGCTCTGTGGTTTCTGATTTTATAATGAATATCTAGAGCGTGAGATGCAAGTGTTCTGCTATAAGGTTATTTATTTATGATTTGATAGACACTATTATAATATCACTAGATTTTGATATATTGAAAATGTTTTGGGTTATAGTAAGGTAAAAACCGTCCGTGTTTATGTATGGGATGGTCTTACTATTATCTTTTTTTCATAAAGGATTTTTAAAGCTAAACAAGTTGTTTGCCATATGAATTTATCATTGAAAGTATTCCAGACTGATCCGGGTGAATTTTGCTTTGCTTCAAATGTGCTCGGGTCAAACCGAGTATATTATCAAGTTAGGTTTCGGTTGG
The DNA here is from genome assembly GCA_030737875.1 of Allium sativum. Taxonomy (NCBI): domain Eukaryota; kingdom Viridiplantae; phylum Streptophyta; class Magnoliopsida; order Asparagales; family Amaryllidaceae; genus Allium; species Allium sativum. The sequence continues at coordinate 466,445,557 of CM060913.1, read as the reverse complement.
AGCTTCAGAAGATGAGTTGGAGTCGAGGCGTAATTCCATATTTACTAGTACTAGTTTATTCCGCTATATGTATTGATTTATGTGAATGTATACTCTAATGTTGTAACCATATATATATTGTCTCATTTTGTATAAAGAGTTTTGATATAGTATATTTTGTCCACCCCGTTGTGAGACTCTGATTTTTTTATTCTTTTGTTCTAATAACTACTTCCTTCCCTATCTCACCCTATGACTTCTTTCTATTAACAATGTGAGATATTCTTGGGTTTTTGGCAAGAAATACGAAGTTACGTATTATTGTCGAAAATTCGAGCGTCGAATTTTTTTGAATCGTTGCATATTTATCGTTAAGTTTAATAGTTTGGTTTAATCAATAACCAAACATTCCTTTTTGCGTTCAATCTTCCCAAATGGTTCCGAATCTTACAAAAAGACCTTCAATTGTAATTATTGTAAAATATGCTTGAGTATTGCAATAAACATATTTTCAAACCACAAGAAATATAATTTATTTTTTGGAATAGTTGATGCAAACTACGCAAAAGTATGTATCTTTATATTTAAACGTAATTTTACACAGCTTTTCCGTTTTTCAATCTTTTGTCATACTTATTGTGGGTTTCAAAATAATGTTTTTTTGGTTTAAAAAGTGGAAAGGGTGTATTTACAACAACTAAACTAAAACCCCAACAACATTGAATGCAAACGAGTTTACATCTTTTAAATCAAAATCACATATTTTCTAAATTAACACTGAAACCCAATATCCGGAATATAACTGCATCTACACGGTGTTTAATGGGACTGATTTCCATATCTACAGTGTTTTGCAACAACCACAATATATTTTCAAACATAATTCTAGGAAATGTGTATAAACAATTAAATAATACTACAAATAATATTATTCATAACCAAAAATTTATACTTTCAGTCTTTTATCAACATTCATGAGCAGATCCAATAGGTATCATTTCAAATTCAACAATATTATAAAGAGATCTAATAATATTAGGCATATATTTTGAGATCTAACTCAAACGAGATAAATAGGCTATTATAACTTTGTATGTAAATTTCTCACTCATCAGAAAGCATCCAAATCTGAAATCTGCTTAATCTTTTAGGCCTACAATTACCAAATTCTTACATATCTACAATTATTTTGAAAAGAGGATACTTCCAGATATGTATATTTGCAAGAAAATAGGAAAAAAGGGGAGAATTTGTTATAGAATATCTTAGCCATCAATTTACACCCTTTTCCAATTGAATCTGATAATCCCTTTCAAATCTATGTGATTTATGTTTGATTGGTTGTATATAAATACATTTTCGATTAAGAAATTGATCTGAAGAGGAAGGGAAATGGCAGAGCTTCGTTCTTGGCTACAGATTTGTGTGGAAAATAATAAGGCCTTACCCCTTAATATATAGGAGTGGAATTGGCTATGAATCATTAGATTTATTTTAATTAATATTTGTCCTTCTGTTTAATAATGTAATATAAACTTAACCATTAACCTTAGCTGTTATTGGGCTTTCCGGCACCCAGTAGGTCAACCTCTTGGGCGACCGCATGGGTGGCCAATCGCCCAGTGAAGACAGATACATATGGTATTAAATATATATTTATTTTGGTTTATTTATTTTCCGTCTGTTATCGTGTTTCATCCATATCTTTTTCATACGACTCCACTCGCGAAACTCTAAACATGAAAGTCGACCAGAATTCCAAGACGAAGGCAATGGTTAAAGTTTCATGGTCAAATTCCATCATTTGCAAAAATTCCTATTTTTGAAATCTAATTAAATAACTAACCTACTGTCAAAATTCCGAGTTGTTACTTTCTTCCCCCTTAAAAGGATTTTCGTCCTGAAATTCTTACACCTTATTATCCTATCCTACACAACCATTTTGTACACATCCACTTTGAAACCATGTATGCATGTGCATAGTGTACATAATGCATTTTAACCAAAAAACATTTATGCATTATGATTCTAAATCGGATCCTCCTACATGTATGCATTAAATTTTTAAAACACTTTTGAAAACATGATGCAAAACATCCTAAATACACTGGTAGTTCTATATGAATGCAAATTTCAAAAATTCTTTTTTTTTTCTTCATCCATGACCCTCGGAGGACCACGAATAAAAGCGTGAAGCAAACTATTTTTGCATCCAAACCCTACCGTTCAAAACGTCAATGCATCTAATCGTTTCCTATTTTATTCCCCCTAAACTAGAAAAAGAAAATCAAATCGAATAATTTTAACATTCCATTCGCCTTTGGATATTCCTTTCCCCGACTTACAATGGACACTTCACCTCAGTTACCCATAATACTCCGAAAATTTCCATATGTAGACTGTAAAGGAGGCTTAAAACAATCTCTAAGATGTAAAATGAGTTAATTAGCAACTCGCGCGTACCGCTAACAAAGTGTGGAAATGACATTTCCAAGGCTAAAACAGCATTTTCCTTGTTGACATTAATATTTTTATCGCATCATTGATCCTATTGCACTGCTAAAACGTGCACACAATCATCCAAAAATCTTCCTTACACTGTTCATGTGACCAAAAATCAAAATTTTTCATACGAATAAATTTCCACTTTAAAACTTCTTATATTTGTTTTGAAAATTTCCTTTCAACACTGTCTTCCTTTCCATATGAGATTCGTATAAGAATCAAAATTTAGGTAGCATGCGCTTTGCCTCATTCAAACTGTCTATCTTAATATAAAACAGATGTTTTAAATACGTGCAAATTACCATACCTAAATTCTGCTTTCTCACGCAAACCGAATAAAAGAAAGTAAATTAGTAAAAACGTAAATGATAGAAGATTTTTTTTTCAAACAACGTTTTCCAAAAGCTTCGAAAATGTATTTTTTGGAAATTTAAATGATTTAAGACACATGTTGGCGAAAAAGGAAGTCAGACACGCAAAGATGCGAAAACTAAAATCACATATGGAAGATGATATGAATTTTAGCATAACAAGGAACAGTGATTTATTTATACCCGTAATGAACACAACACAAAACTTGTCCTTTGCTAAAATTTATCCAACACAGAGTTCTATTCTTTCCAGCTCTAAGGCAACTGTTAGATAAAAAATGAAATTTATTTCAAGCAGGCATGCGTGAATGACATAAACATTCCCAAACAAAAAATTCACATTAAAAAGTCGTGCGATTTCAAAGACAACAAACACTAACAGTTGTAAGAAAGAACTACCACGAAACCAAGAACTAAATGCTGCAAAGGGAAAACAACAAAGACGCCAACAAAACAACAACATTGAAACTCCCAAAACTATGCCTATAAACAACGAGATGTATTACTCCGCAACTAGGGTTCAAACCATTTCTATGACCTTTGAATAATCATATCATGATAGAAAAATGCTCAACCTCGTATTAAAAACATTGCTGGTATTGTTGGAGGTTCTCACATCACCATCTCTTCTACGAAAGAATATGTGATGAGAAAAGAAACCTACCACAAAACTGCTTCTCATGGAAACCGGCCTAATATTGTCTAAAGACAATATTGGATAGGTGAAATTACAGAAAGTAACTCCATAAGACAACACATAAGAACAAGCTGAATCAAATATGATGCGGCACAAATTGATGGTTACTCCATCGATCGAAGAAAAGATTAATTTCTGCACCATGAGACAAATCTAGTCATAACTTCCCATATATAGAACGATGTGCTAAATGGGTCACATGTCAACATGGGTAGTTCGGACATAGATTCCCGAACTCGAAAATTAGACATCAATAAAAAGAGATTTGCTAAAAAATATCCAAGGCTAGTCAAACAAAAGACTATTCAAGTCCGCATAAAACATGGATGCCTCTAAAATTTCATCAAGATTCTCCTTAGAAAAACCATCCAAAGATATCTTAATCTTCATCTCCGAAATGACGATCTCCTTCCTAAAAATCTATTCCAACAAGGTATAGCAAAGGCAGATGCAACACAAACAAAACCTATTCTAAGATCTCGAAGCAAAGGGCTAGTGCAAGCCCAACTTCTACGACAAATTTTCTTAACGCTAAATCGATGAGACCTTTTCGCTCATTCCGATCTGACCAAATGACCATTCACTTAAGGATGGGACTTAAATGGTGAGAGTAAGATCAGATAGTGCAATTAGATATTATGGACTAAGAAATGATCGGAGAGAAGAAATTAGATCTTGGAATACTAGTGGGCTAATATCTAATGCGCAAACTAGCACGAAAAAGGTGGAGACGAGGCCACGACAAAGAGAAAGAAGATGGATAATAATATGGTTCGACTAGATGAGGAAGAAAGGACGAAAGAAAGTAGTTAAGGGAGTGGTTTGGACATAACTTTTACGGTTGAGTCCTAGGTCCAAGTTGTACCAAAACCAATCAACAAGTTGACCATTCTAGCATAACACTAAACAGTCAATTAATAAATGGGCTTTGGGCAAAGGTTGAAACTCGACCTTATTAGGTCGGATTAAAATATAAATCATTCCACGTCATCTTCTATGATTTGACGTGGCCCGAAAAACAATTGTCCTCGTCTCAGTGATATCACAGAACGTAGTCAATCTTCGTACCGACGGCAAAGATTCAAAGTAGTCTCAACAAAAGGTTGCGACCACACAACGAACGAACGAATTTCAAAATAATTCAGTTGGAAATCCGTAATGTAAACTAAATGGAATTTCCCCTTACCTAGCTGTTACAAAATTAAATTACTCACAAAATCAAAAACCCAAAAAATCAAGACAAAGGATTTTACTTAGCCTTTTCGAAGGAAAATTTAAAACTTTCCATAAATGGAATTTTTTATAAACTAACGATTTTGTATTTATAAGTCTAGTTTATTATTATTGTTATTATTATTATTTATATTCCAGTTTATATTACAAACTGGAAAACCTTTTTGTGTCCAAAAAAATGTTGGAACTAAAATTTCGAGGATTAAATGTGTTGATTTCAATAAACCATCTGATATATATAAAAAGAGAGGGATACTAAAAATCATAAGGAATAGATATTTATTATTTTTATGTTTAGTGGCATATTCCTTGTTATTTCCAATTCTCTTCTTCCTACCAGTCGGATTATATTTGTTAAAATCACATAAAGCTTAACAATTATGAAACATGAATAGATTAAAATTTTAAAACTATATTTTTATAAAACTATTTTTCTGAAATTGTAACTTCAAAACTTTTAAAATCCATTTTTTTCCAAATAGTTTTGAAAATAAAATTCCTTGAACACAAGACCAAGAACTCAAATGAATATTTTCAAAAAAAGAATATCCGGAAATTAAACAAAGTAACGAATGTATTCACCTCATAATCATTTCTGAATTGATACGGCAGACTAACATAGATTTTCTATTACAACACCAAGAAAAGGCCTTTAACTAAACTACCAAACGAAACCAAAAAACAGAAATCGCGACTGTCTCTGTTATAGCTAGATTTTTGTCCTGTCTCCAAGCTCGAATCAATGAATACTCTATATGTCATTCTCATGCTCTCCACGGCGAGATTGCCAACGTAAAGTGGGGTAAGACAGAGTCTAGAAACCCGAACTCAAGATATCTCAACTCTTAGTCGCTTAAGATCGATTCTATATAATTAGGCCCATGACTAATTCATCTTCGAAATAAATTAAAGTCGAGTAAGAAAGACGAAGAACAACAAAAAAGAAAATCAAATAATTCTCTCACGAGTCGTTGTTTAACTAATTCCTCTGATCATCTAACTTATGCTTTGATACCAAATGTAACACTCCACACTTTTATGAGCCCAAATTTCGACAAATATCAAAACGCAAACACACCAAGCATGGAGCATGTAAATCTTGTACCTAAAAATAAATGAGCATGAGCATAATATCAGTACAATAAAATAACTCACAGTGGAAACAAAATAGGATAGACTAGTATTAACTCAAGTAACTACATTTTTAAAAGTAAGTCACTTTGCCAATATCGGGTATGAGAGAGAACGAGAACCAAAATTCAAACCTAACACCTGTGAGAACTCGACCTTCTCTAGGAACCTGGTAGGTTGTAATGAGAAGGGAGTCGGAACAACAAGGTTCTGGTGAACAGGAAATGTACAATATAGATTATCATATACAGATGTATCTTGTTTAGTTCAACCCAAGATGTATGCCTGCCTAGGTTAATAATTCTAACCTAACCTTGTATACATTTACGCATGACTCTAACTACCCTTCCCAATGTAGTGTTTCCAATAATATCGATATCAGATAGAACGTTTACGCCTTCAAACCTGGACTTAACTGATTATTGTACCGAGAAGTGAACCCCTAATTACGAAGTTTATTTATTCATACGCTCATCCTTAGCCACCTAATGCTTCACTATCGAATGATAGATATGGTGGATTCTCTTGATCTCTTAAGACCCTAGGTGGACCTATTGGTCACTTGATACCTCTCGATTATTTGTTTAATGTTATTATAAACTAGAGGTCACTAGCTACGGGGCCCTACTAGTTAAGGCTTCTGTCATTCACGCATATAAAGCCATACCCAACGTAAGGTGTGAGATGGTGTTTTGTTTTACCATCTAGATGACCTCATTGGATAATCTCCTTAGTCTCTTAATACTTCCCGTAGGAAAGGTAGTCCTATGGAATGATCATACCAGACATTTTTGAAATTTCCAGGTTTTGGTAGGCCTCACACACCATTTAAGACCCCTATACTGGAAGACCTCCTCCCATGTGGACTCGTTCACCCAAGCCACTTAACACCCAAGGAAGCGGACTATACACGAAGATTATCAAGTTCGCACCCAATTAGCCTTTAATTCTTTCATTTATTGTAGGTGGGCTATGCAATCACTCAATACTTTTTATAGGTGGATCTAACCACTTAAGACCTTAATCAAAAAGAAGGCTACGTTATTGAGTTATTCCCGCCTAGTTTCTCTTTGTGGAAATACCATATATACAAGATTAATTATCGTCACGGGTTCATATGGTTAATAATGTTTCACATCATTAACCTACCAAGTCCAATTCTAACTTTTAATTTTAAGTTCTGTATCGACTAGTATAAATAAGGAAATTTATAGCTGTAACGACCTGTATTTTCGGCGATGTAATAATTAAATTATTTAATTATTTATATAGTGATTTAGAGAATTAAATGGCCGCTTAATTAAATTATATTGAATATTTAATTAATATAATAATTGAATAATATATTTAATTATGAAATAATCAGAATTAGCTGAAATGTCAATACGGTGTGAATTGGACAATTCAAGATATATATAATTCAGTTTAGAATTTGAATTAGAATAACAAATATATTATATAAACGATAGTTAAACGTATAATTATAATATAATTATAATCGAGCTTGAAATGGCGTGGTAGTTCGCTATTTGGCAATTCAACTTCAAATGAATATACAGAATCCGTTTTAAATCGGATTTCTGTGAAACAAGAAACGTTCGGAGCTAGTGAAGTATATTTTTCTAGTGGAAGAGAAAAATCGGGATTTCATTGTGTAGATTTTGATTTATGTCCAAATCAAATTTTAGAAAAGTCGCTACAAAATTCCTTTATAATCTATAATGATATATATAAGGAATTTCAATATAAATTTGAATATCGATTCAACCGGGATTTGAATATCGAGTTGTAAATCCCAATGGAGCAGTATGATATTCTACTGTGAATATATAGGATAATATTTATTTTTAAATATTCAGCTTAATTATTTTTAAATATATTTATATATTTAAATGGGTTATTTAGAGCTTTAAAAATAGCCAGTTTTGCAAACGACCTCCGTTTTCAACGAAACTAATTTTGTTGGATCCACAATGTTAAATTATTGTTAAATGTCAAGTTTCATGATTTTTAGAGTCGGTATGTGGCCATACAGGATTTTAATGTGAAAAATAGTCGATATTCTGACGGTTAAAAATACACTGTGTGAGCAAACGGAGTCGGAATTTGGCAAAACCAATTTCGTTGGGACCGTAATGTCGAACTGTAGTTGCATGTCCATTTTCGTGATTTTTGGGTATTGTAGTGGTCACAGGAATTTTTAGAATACTAATACAAGCAGTATTTCAATATAAATGAATATAAAAATCGAATAAAAAATATAAATAACCTATCCTATAGAAACACCTTAACTTCCTAAACCTAATTCTATTTTTCTGATAGTCAAAACTCTAAGCCATCAGTTTTTCTTCATTTTCTTTTATCAAGCGAGAGTTTGGAAAATCATAGTAAATCAAACAAAGGTGTAAAAATCATGAAACCAATATACTTGTGATCTGTAGAGCATCCTCTTCATCTTGCCCTAATTTTCACTATGTTCGAACAAATCATTGCTTGATGTCTTCTTTTTTCCGCTGACTAGGGTTCATGATTTCAAGTTCTATGAGCATCAGTTCAAGTTATCATTGGTATATTTGAAATCGTAGCGTCTTTTACCATCAGCGTGCTAATCTTTGGAGAATTCCGCACAAATGTTTGTCGGAGGCTTCACTGTAGCGAGCTCCAGAGAAGACTATCGCGAGGTACAAACGAGGATCGAGTCAATTGTTTTTAGTATGGTTGGAAAGAGTTTGTGATGGAGATTTAAATGGTGATTTCAGTTTGGGTTTTTATGAAGTGAAAGAGGAAATACGAGGAGGGAGTCGCACTGTAAATGGTGGAAGCTCGTGGGTCTCTGAGTGACAGAGAAGAATACGTCGAGTTCTTTGAATTGGGCATGGAAGGGAAGAGATTTGGGAGTGAATAAGAACGGTGATATTCATGGGTTGAACGATATAGTGATGGAGGAGTTCTGGTGGGATGAAGGTGCGGAAATGGTGTGGAGGGAACACTAGAGTGCGATGGGAAAGAAGAGGTATGGCAGGTCGGGTCTTCTTTTAAATGAGGATGGGCCGGTGTTGAAGGGGGTGAGGCCCAATGTGGTTTAAATTTATTTTAATTCAAATATTAAATAGTATACAAACTTCTACAATGTGTAACTTCGCCATACAATATCAGAATTGGGTGAAACAAGATCCGTTGGGATCGTATGGACGGACACTACCCAATGGAACTGACTGGGAGCAAATCAGAGCTCGTTACAATTTATCGCAAAATAAATTGTCCGTCTGAATCAAGCGATGGTTATCATTATTAATGATGATCGTCCAATGCGAGTAAAACTCACCAACTCTAAACAGTTATATTTCTATAACATATTCTTAGAACTGATAATTATCTGATGATTGATGTATGTTAATGGCTTGGTTGAATTGCTTATGTATTGGTTGAAATTATAGATAACGATATATATATATAAATCGTTAATCAAATACTGATTCTGTTTAGCAGAATATTTCATCGTGAAATGAAATCGATGTTAATTATATTGTTTAACATCTGTGATGCAGGGAAACAGGTTGGAGGGACCCAACTAGGTTCCTCAATATATAAAATACTGTTTTATTTCATATATTGTGATATATGATGTGATATATAATTTGTTGTTGATTATGTGTGTTTGAATGATATTGATCACTGTTGTTTGGTATTTTAAATACCGTAAGAAAACCCTGGGATGAAAAAGGAAATTTTCAATAACTATATTAAAATAAAATATTTTATAAAATCGAAAGATTTTATATAGAAGGAAGATTTCAAACGGTATATTGAAATAGAATATTTATAAAATCAAGGGATTTTATAAAGGAAATTATTTGTAAAAAAAATAGAAAGGAAATTACTTGTAAAACAAATAGAAAGAGAAATATTTGTAAAACAAATAGAAAGAGAAATATTTGTAAAACATTTACAAATAAAACAGAAAGTGAAATATTTGTAAAACATTTACAAATAAAAAAGAAAGAGAAATATTGGTAAAACATTTATAAATAGAATTATAAAAAGGAAATACTTATTTAGAAAATAAATAGAGTTATAGAAGGGATTTATTGGAAAATGAAAAAGAATGTCATGTAAGGAAATATTTGGCAAATGAATAGATTTTACATCAGGAAAGTTTAGACCCGTGCTTCGCACACGGGTATAACATGGTATAGATTTAAAGCAAAGATTTTAAATAGATTTTTTTCTAACCGATAGATTGAGAAGATTAATTTATAAATAATATTTTATAAATTAAATTAAATATTTATCATTGGATAAATAAAATATATAAGTCAGGACTTATATAGAGAAGTAAGAATCGATTTCAACATCGATATTTGAAACTAAATATGGACGTAGAGTTAATCAAAGGAGTTAATCAAAATGTGTTAATAAAAATGAGTTAGAGGAGTTAATCGATTAGAGTTAGAGTTAATCGATTAGAGTTAAATCGAACTAGTGTTATTCGAATGGAGTTAATCGAACAAGAGTTAGTCGAATATTTGTTATTCGAATAGAGTTAATTGAATTAGAGTTAATCGAACAAGAGTTAGTCGAATATTTGTTATTCGAATAGAGTTAATTGGATTAGAGTTAATTGAACAAGAGTTAGTCGATTATTTGTTATTCGAATAGAGTTAATTGAATTAGAGTTAATCGAACAAGTGTTAGTCGAATATTGTTTATTCGAAAAGAGTTATCGACTATTAGTTATTCGAAAGGAGTTAATCGAATATTAGTTATTCAAAAGGAGTTATCGAATATTAGTTATTCGAAAGGAGTTATCGAATATTAGTTATTCGAAAGGAGTTATCGACTATTAGTTATTCGAAAGGAGATAATCGAATATTAGTTATTTGAAAGGAGTTAATCGAATACAGTTTATTCGAAAGGAGTTAATTGATAAGAGTAAATTAGCTTGAGTTAATTGAATAGAGTTAATCTAGTAGGGTAAATCAAATAGAGTTAATCCAATAAAGTTAATCAAATAGAGTTAATAGAATTGAGTTAATCAATTATAGCAAACTGATAAGAGTAAATCGATTAGAGTTAATCGAATAGTGTTAATTGAATAGAGTTATTCGAATATAGGTTATTCGAAGAAGAGAGATTATCGAATATAGTCTATTTGATGAAAAGAGTTATCGAATAGAGATTTATTTGAAAGAGAGTTACGTATGGAAGTTTGTTAAAGATTTAAAATATAAACTTTGACTATTTCAAAGTTAAAACGTTGTTCAGTTAAGGTCTGAGAGGTAATTATACCCCAACTTGACTGACTTCCTTCGTAACTAAGGAATGGTAAGGTTTGATAGTAAAGGATGGTTAAGCGAATTTAGTTAATGAGTGAAATGGTTTGAGTTGGCATGGCGATGTTTGATTTAAACATCAGTTTAAATCCAGTGAAGGAATTTTGGAAATGTTTTCCAAATAAGAATCAGAAATGTTTTCTGATAATAGAAAATAAGAATTTAGAATATATGGAAACAGGAGATAAGTAAATTAATGAACTAAAGAGATAAATGTCAAATGATGATTGATTGATAAAATTTCCATCTGGAAATAATATCGTTGTTGCACACGTGTTTTTCTTTGATAGTTAAATCACAGACTATCAAAGTTTTGACCATTTTTCCGTCGTCAATACGGAGAGACCGGTTGGATTCTTATCCAAAGAACCACTCCGTATGGGCGTTAGCGTTTCAGATCAAATAGATCGAAGACAAATTGAAGACGGAGTAAAGTGCAAGGGCTGTTGTATAAGTCCTAGGTAGAGATTGCCTAGGATAGGTGTACGGAATAGTGCCTTCGACTTGTCCAGTCCCAGGACAACTTGAATGGACGAATGTCTGACAGAATATATCTGGTAGATCACGTAAGTTGATCGTTTCAAACGTATTTACGTTGGTGGCGGAGGAATTCGTTTCTCTTAGCTTTTACCCGTGGTATTTTTGGGAAATCAATTTGTGATTTGACGGGTATGACGATGTAGCATTCGAAGTAAATGGAGGAGTGATCTGTTAAAAGATACGTTTTGAACTCGAGCCTCATCAACTGGGAAATGACAAAAATTGGGCAGGCAGCATGTCTAAGTGGTTTGCAACCAAGTAGGGTATATTGTCACCATCTAGAGAATATTCATATTTGTTACTTCTTTCAATTATGTATCTCCCGGGAATGTTTATGTTGGTTTACCAACTGTAAGGTGACAATATATTTGATACACTCAAGCGAAATGAGTGGTCGGTCATGTGTGGCCGAGTTGCAAGATGTTCTTGTTGAACTCCAGTGTATCGCTTCTAGAGTACACTGAGTGGAAGGTGGATCCATATCTTGTCATAGTTGGAATCCATTCCCCAAATAAGAGCCCGCGGTTTTGATTGTATATTATATATGTAGAATGTTAGATGCAAGCGTTTCTACTAGATTGATATTACTTGTGTTAGACATTATTATAATATCAGAATAATATTGTTTTACTAATGATTTGGGTTATCGTAAGGTAAAAACCAACCGTGTTTATGTGTGGATCGGTCTTATGATTATCCTTTGTTTCAAAAGGATTTTGAAAGTTAAATCAAATAATTTGAGTTTACTCACACCAGTCACATGACTGACCCGGAGTTTATTTTGTTTTGTTTTCCCTAAACTTGGGTGCCCAATTTTGTACGGGTAGTCAAGTAGTCGGGATTTATAAATACTTTAAGAGCTGGAGCAGGAGGCTTCAGAATTATATAGCTATGGTTTTTCCGCTATGTTGTAAGTGCTGTACTTTGGAAATGATATGTATATTCAAGTACAGATTTATATTTCAAAGTTATGTTATGAAATATATTTATTCATTCCGCTGTGAGATTCATGTTTACTTTGATGTTGTATGTTCTTTTTCTTCTTCCATTCTAAGTTTCTATCTTATCTATCCTCACCCTCTATTTTCTTTCATTAACTACCGGTATTTTCGATCCTTGTATGTTCGATATGTGTTATATATCGGATAACCAGGATCGACTTTTTCCGGGATGTTACAGTTGGTATCAGAGCTTAAGGTTAAGTTATTACCTTGGCTCTGTGGCGTGACTCAGTAGAGATGGGGTTAGCAATACCCTAGGTTGAGTTTGAGCGTATATATACGAGGGAACGTATTTGTTATTCAATATAAAATGGTTTTATATTTTGGACATTTATTTTTTGAGTTGTTTATGGGTTCTGGTCGATCAGTTTGATCAACTGTATCGGTATGGTTTGTAAACACTTAAATACGGTGAACCGGCATGGTATGCTTTGAAAAGAGGGTAAATGAAATAATTTTACCCAAAGTATGTTTTGATATAAAAGTGAATATATATTGAAATTATTATATTTGATGTGTTGGTCATTATTTTAATTGAGTAAGATTATAAATTAAATGGTTATGTAAATAACCAATCAGAATTCATATAAGTGAAATACGTGGAATCAGATGAATTAAATCTGAAGTAAAAATCAAAATTGAAATTAAAACCCTGGAAATTTGAATAAGTATTTGTAAATGAATATGGATTGGATATAAGAGAATTTTAAAATCCTGGGAGATTTTAAATTGTTATAAAGCATTGTAAATGGAATTTTTAAATGAATTTCAAAATGGAAGTGTTTAGATATGGTTTTGAAAGTGATATAGTATTGAACTCACTTCGATAGCTGGAAATAGATTCTAATGATGATCATGACATCATCGGTATTCATTTTCGAGTTGTAAGTGACAGATTACTACCAAGGATTTTGTTTTTGAATTGTTTTGAGAAAACAAGTTGTTTTGAATCCTGAAAAGGGAAGTTAGATTTTTGAGAAAAAGGTAAGTTGTTTAAAACTCCCAAGAAGAAATTGTTCAAATTAAAAACAAATTTAAATAGAAATTGGTGAAGCTGAGCTGGAATTGAATTGAAATCAGTTAAGTGGTAATTGAAATTGAATTAGATTAGCATGATATCGAATACAATTGTATTAGGAGATAAGAATTTGAAATAGAACTCGATTAATGGATTAAGAATTTGGAATCGAAAATGGAACTCGAATTTGAAATAGAATTCGACTTGGATATAAGCAAATAGCTGTGTTGAATAGATATTGATTGGAAATCGGTTGAGATGACATTGGTATATGCTGAATTGATAGCAGATGCAAAGGATATAATGATATGCCCAACAAAAAGGTACAAGTTTATATTATACATTAGGTATGAGATTTTGATGAGCCGAATTGGCAAGCCGCTCGGCTGTTTGATTTTCTTTTGGGTTGGAGAAGTCCTAGAGAGGCGAGTTGGAGTTTGAGCTATTAACCAGTACAAAGGAGGTGCTGGCGAAATTTTTCGAAAAGTTAAGGTGTTAAGAAATTTTCAGGATTTTCGTTAGTAGGAATGAATTAATATTTTAATCGAAATAAATTGGTTTAGTTAAAACTGAAGTTAAAGAAATAAACAAATAAATTTTTTACCTAATTAATAGGGTTTGTTTTCTACCTTAGCAATTTCGACGACGAAATTATTTTAAGGGGGGAAGAATGTGTAACGACCCATATTTTCGGCGATGTAATAATTAAATTACTTAATTATTTATATAGTGATTTAGAGAATTAAATGGTCGTTTAATTAAATTATATTGAATATTTAATTAATATAATAATTAAATAATATATTTAATTATGAAATAATCAGAATTAGCTGAAATGGCAATACAGTGTGAATTGGACAATTCAAGATATATACAATTCAATTTAGAATTTGAATTAGAATAACGAATATATTATGCAAACGACAGTTGAATGTATAATTATAATATAATTATAATCGAGCTCGAAATGGCACGGTAGTTCGCTATACGGCAATTCGAACTTCAAATGAATATACAGAATCCGTTTTAAATCTGATTTCTATGAAACAATAAACATTCGGATCTGGTGAAGTATATTTTTCTAGTGGAAGAGAAAAATCGGAATTTCATTGTGTAGATTTTGATTTATGTACAAATCAAATTTTAGAAAAGTCGCTATGGAATTCCTTTATAATCTACAACGATATAAATAAGGTATTTCAATATAAATTTGAATATCGATTCAACTGGGATTTGAATATCGAGTTGTAAATCCCAGTGGAGCTTATGATATTCTATTGTGAATTTACACGATAATATTTATTTTTAAATATTTAATTTAATTATTTTTAAATATATTAATATATTTAAATGGGTTATTTAGGGCTTTAAAATAGCCAGTTTTGCAAACGACCTCCGTTTTCGACGAAACTAATTTTGTTGGATCTGCATTGTTAAATTATTATAAGATGTGAAGTTTCGTGATTTTTAGAGTCAGTATGTGGCCTTACGGGATTTTATTGTGAAAAACAGTCGATATTCTGATGGTTAAAAATACACTGTGTGAGAAAACTGAGTCGGAATTCGACGAAACTAGTTTCGTTGGGACCGTAATGTCGAACTTTAGCTGCATGTTGTAACGACCCAGAAAATCTGAACCAATTTAAAAAATTTATATTGGCTAAAATAATGGATTTTAAATATTTAAAATAAATATTTTAAATAATAGCAATGAAAGTGAGTTTGAATCGACGTTTGAAAACGAATATAATTAATTCTAATTATAAACAAGGCCTGAAAAGGCGCTGCAGTTTCAAAAATTGAATTCAAAATTTGTCGGACTGTACCGGGTGCAAAACAAAACGGATTTGAGTGAAACCAAAAATATTTAAATCTGTTAGTGAATACCTTTCTAACGAATCTGAAAAATCGAAGTTTCATAGCGGAAAGCAAAAGTTATGGACAAATGAATTTTCAGAAAGGTCGCTATGGAATTTATATAGCTCGTGAAATTGGCCATTTTTCAAACGACCTCGGAATTCGATGAAACCACTTTTGTTGGAACCGGGATGTGAAGTTATTGCTAGGTTTCAAATTTCATAATTTTTGAAGCTAGTATGTGAGCGTGGCAAAGGAAAACGTGTTTTGGTCAATTACGGTTAAATTGGATGGACCAGAAATGGGCCTTTTTGCAAACGGTCTCAGAATTCGACGAAACTAGTTTTGTTGGGACCGTTTCGTCAAAACATAGCTAGATTTATTTTTCTGGGATTTTTCGAATTAGTTTGTGGCCCTGGAAAATTGAAATGTACGTTCAAATTTAATGTTGAATGTTTTATATTTTAATTTGAAGAAAAACTGACTGAAACATTCGAATGGGCCTTCGAAACATATCCCATTGTGTTCGGAATGGGGGTAAAACGCTAGGGACGACAGTCGTTGGGTTTGGATCGGTGTTCGTGGGTGGAAGAGGGTATTTTATAGATTTTAAAATATATAAATAATAAATAAAAATTCATTGGTCAGAAAACATATTCTCTCTCCCCGAAATATCGCGACGAACGACGGAAGGGTGTTCATCACTTCCCGTTCATTTTCCGATCAATCCATGCAAAATTAGCCCCTCCTCCAGTTGAAGATTTTGTAGAGCTCCTCGAGATCTTCAAATCCATATATAGTTTGGAATTTTTCGTGGCCTGTGGAGTGAGAATCGACGCCTAGAAGTCGACGTCTTCCCGCCGCCGCCACCATCGCCAGAGGCGATCGAACTGGCCGCCACGCCCTGCGCTGGAAGCTCTCTCCTCCCCCTTCGACGCTGCGAAGGCCGATTGACGCATAGCTACACGGATTTCGAGATAAATCCAAACCTAGTTTTGAACGAAACAGCTGAGGTACGGCCTTGTTTATTTTCAACTGTTTTAACACCTTTAAACCGTTGCAAACTTTGAAAAATCATATCTTTTTCGTGTGTTGACAAAATTCAGTGAAACAAGAGACAGTGGACTCGTGTGGATGTCTTCTACCTTGCAAAAGAGACCGCATATTTTTCTGAGCCTTCTGCTATTTTTGGTGGAGTGGAACCCAATGTGAGATTTCTAATTTATAAACGATATGGAAAACGACGATGTATGAATTATATAGTCGATGTATGAGTTATATAAGCGTTGTACACCTCTTGTATAAGCGTTGTATAAGTTGTACGTTCGATGTATAAGTTGTATATGCAATGTTAAAATTATATATGTGTTGAAATAGAAGTGAATTGCTATATAAATAGAAATATAAATATATATATACGCCCCTCGTCCACAAACCATGGACGATATTTATTGGTTGTGATTGGTTTGAAAATTGATTGATAACGAACGGTTGATTGGAATTGTTTGTGGTTGATATTGATTGATTGTGGTTGAAAAATACCCGTTTGTGGTTGAGAAATATTTGGTTGAAACCACATAGGATTAGTTTAGGGAAATGAAATAAATATACATGCCGCCTGCGTGCGAACTGGATGCATGAATCTCCATTGTCAAAAACCGCGAGGTTTTAAGGTAGAGCGAGGAGCCGTACTAGGGACGGTCCCGGTTTTAACTACCCTGCCGTTATGCTGCCGAAATTTTGAATAATATTCATGTGTTAGAATTATTTTCCTGTGTTGAAATTATATTCGTCTGTTGAATAGAAAACCTTCATGTGTTGAATAGAAATTCATTCGTTGAACCATATTCATGTGTTGAATGGTAATCGTGTTTTGAATAAATTGTTTTAACAATTAAAATCACATTTTACTCTATATATACAAACTATAGAAAACCTTCATGTGTTGAATCGATATTCATTCGTTGAATTGAAATTCATGTGTTGAATGGTATTTGTGTTTTAAATATAAAAATCACATTTTTATCGATATATACAAGCTATAGAAAACCTTCATGTGTTGAATCGATATTCATTCGTTGAATTGAAATTCATGTGTTGAATGGTATTCGTGTTTTTAAATATAAAAATCACCTTTTTATCTATCTATGTAAACTATAGAAAACCTTCATGTGTTGAATCAAAATTCATTCGTTGAATTGAAATTCATGTGTTAAATGGTATTCATATTTTGAAAGAAATTGTTTTATAATAAAAATCCCATTTTTTAACATCAATATGAAATGTATAAAATAATCTTGTTTTGAAATAAATTGTTTTATAATAAAAATCCTATTTTTATCACCTATATTAACTATATAAAATAGTCGAGTTTTGAAACAAATTGTTTTACATTAAAAATCACATTTTTACTATATACATGAATTGTTAAAAATAGTGAAGTGTTGAAATAGAAGACAGTTAGATAAAAATATCATTTTTATCAAATGTATGAAATTCATATGGTTTTGAAATCTAAGAATTGATATATATATATATATATATTTAAATAGAATTGAAATATATCGAAAAACGAAGCTGCAGTTCGTATTTTGAAACCGTGATTTCAAACGATTAGTACGGGAGATCCGACCATCGGATTTTCCCGAAACCGCAACCATTGGGTTCGCTTTGGAAATATCTTTCCAACGACACCAACTTTGTAAAAATCCAACGGTTGGATTGTCTGGAATGTTTAATTCAAATCTGAAGAAAAACAGCGCCATAATCGATTGTATTTATATATATATATATATATATATATATATATAATTATATTAAATCGAATAACGATGCTGTAGTTTGTATTTTGAAATCGAAACTTCAAACGATTATACCGGGAGATCCGACCGTCGGATTTTCCCGAAACTAGAACCATTGGATTCGTTTTGAAAAGATCTTTCTAATGATGTAAATTTTGTGAAGATCCAACGGTTAAATTTTCAGATATGTGTAAATCAAATCTGAAGAAAAACAGCGCCACAGTCGCGTTATGGCCCGAAGCGTCGTTTTGAAGAAATTAGCTATTTTAAAATAAATGAAAATAGCGATAAATTGTTATAAAATATTATTAATGATATGGATATGAAATTTAGAAACTAACTGAAGGTTAGCTAAGTCGAATGGTTTCTTGGGTATTGATCTGATGTTGGTTTCGGCCTTCGGGGTTAATATTTGGGAAATCGTTCTCTTACTAATTTACGGTTAGTGACTAATGAATTGAAATGATGCGTATGTAGTGTTTGTGTAGAACGTGTTCATTATATACGCGGGTTGCTCAGAAAGACCGGGTTTATCCCATTCTGAATAACTGAATCGACGATAAGAAATCGAAGATGAAGACGGTGGTCGAAGACCGGAGATCTTCACCTCGTTTGGATGGTAACCGAGGTCCTGATTGGGAGGCATCCCGAAATATGGATAATGAGTGGTGATCGTCCAGACGTACGTGGTGATCGATGGGTTTGCGAGGTATATAGTGCCTCCGGTTTCGTTCAGACCCAGAGCGGACTTGCAAATGGACAGTTTGTCTGACATTGGAATTTATTCTATGTGATTGATAGCCATTAGTTGCATGGTGTGAATTGCTTGTGTGGCATGCTAAGATGCAGTGATCAGGGCTTCTGTTGGAAAGCAAAGTCTTGTGGTGATGATCAAAGCACCACCTGTGTGGCGTAGCTTTGTGTATAACGTGAAATCGCGAGCCTCACACCCTGGTATGAACCAGAAACGGGAGAGGACCTCAGGGAGGACATGCGTTTCTTTCTAGTTAGAAGTGGCGTCAGTGGTTTTACACGCTCTGACGAGTTTGACTTATGTGGTTGTTGTTGTTGCGAGGCGCCTCGGTTTGATCGGACGATCCGGGCCCGATGGAGTCATTCGTTGGTTCATTTACACCCCAAAGGGCGGAGAAACATATTGTTCAGGCACTATAATCCACTCCGTGTGGACCGGCCCTGTCGCTCCAAGGGGCAGTTGCGGCTGTTCCGGAGACATGGGCTAGATTGTCTCGAAGTCGGTAAGGACTATCTTTTGCCTTGGTTCATGACGGAAATCCAATTTCCAAATACGTGACCGTGCGGTTTTGATTGTATATATATATATATGGTGACATGATATATGGTACCCATGCCGTTTATGATTGATAGTTATGATGGAAATTGTTTTTGAAACATATAAACACTAGTAATAATATCAAATGCTTTTGTTTTATTCGTATCAATCATATTTTGGCCATTATAAGGTAAAACTCTATCCTCCGGTTTGCGTTGCATTGTGTGATGGGAACTGAGTCTTATAATGGCTTCATTTTTATAAAAAGCATTGCGATGTTTTCAAAGAATGATTTGTTTTTAAAGCACTGGCGATCCGATGGAGTAAACTCGTTCCACGAAAGTGGCGTGGTCTTGTGATTATCCCTATTTTAAAAGTGTTGAGTAGATTTCTCATACCAGTCCCATGACTGACTCGTAGTTTGTTTCACTTTCAAACTTGGGTGCCCTTTTTCTACACGGGCAGCCTTTTATTCAGGTTTTAGCTGGCTTTCTCTGGATAGCTGGAGCTAAAGATGGATTCTATCATTTATCTCTTTTTATGCTGATCAGCTCCTATTGTACATTATGTTTGTTTTCCGCTGTAGACATATTTGTGTAGCTGAATTGTATTTGTACTAAGTATGATCCTGTATACTGTGTAACTCTGATGATTACGTTTATCCAGTATATTCCATTGTGCATTATCTGGTGTATTTATTTATTTCTGTTCTGCTATTATCTGTTTATGTGTTATATTCCAAGGATTACCCTTGCCACCGTCAGTACGGGGTTTGGGGTCGTCACATCGTGGTATCAGAGCTTTGGTTAAGCTTAGTTCTGGAATATAACATATTAACGAACTCGTCAGAAATAGAACCAGTAGTGTTCTAGGACGGGTAACTCATTACAGATAGGATCAGTAATATCCTAGTATGAGTAGCAGAATGAAATAACACCTAGATAGACACATTTACATTCAAGTATTTTTCTCTATATTTTGAAATATCTTTTCTGTGACCTGACGCTTGATCTGTTGTTTGCAGAAGTACTAGAAAATAAGTGCCAGAAACAGAAGAAGTAATACTGACCCTGATATAGAAGCTCTATTTATGAAATATAGAAATCTGGGTGGAAAACCCTTCTCGGGTAAAGAATCTATTATGAGAACACAAGCTTGGATTCGTTCGGCTGAGAAAATCTTCGAAGGATTAAAGCTGAGGGATGACTAGAAAAGATTACTGGCCTCCTGGACACTCAAAGACGAAGCTTTGTTCTGGTGGGATTCGGTTATCAAGGATAATCCAAAAGGTGATATCACCTGGGATAGATTCAAAGTGATTTTCCTGGAAAGATTTACTCCTCCAGAAGCAATTGAACGGCTATGTGATGAATTTTTTTATCTGATACAAGGAGATATGACCGTTCCCGAATATCATAAGAAATTCAATGAACTTTCTCACTTTGCCCCTCATCTAATTGATAATCCGAAGAGGAAGAATTGGAGATTTATCAACGGGCTTCAAAGAAAATATCAGAATAGTGTAATGAGGAATGTGAAGCTTCCTTTCTCTGAAATGATATACATGGCTTACCAGTATGAAGATATAGACAAGAAAGGTATGTTACAGTACGAAGAGGAAGTCAGCTCTAGTAATAAAATTGAGTCTGAGACTGATCGTCCTGAGGCCAGTACAATGTCTGAGGTCAGTAAGGAGCCCAAAGCCAATCGAAAAAGGGCCAGATCAGAGAAAGAACTAGTAACGACCGCCATATGCAATAACTGCCATAAGCAAGGGTATTTGCAAGGAAAATGCAGATATTTAAAGAAACTAAAGAAGAGTGAACCTAAGTCAAAGAACAAGTTTCAAGAGACCAGAGAATGCAGCATTTTCCATTGGTTTGGCCATGTAAAGCAGGATTGCCGGCTGTTAAAGGCAACCAAGGAGGCTCAGGTAAATGAAGTGGCAGAAACCTCAGCACCCTCAGATAGTCAGGGAAGGTCTGATGTTTTAGAAGGCACGCTTAATGTCAAAAATATTCCAGTTAAAGTACTGTTTGACACAGGCGCGTCACGAAGCTTTATTGCCAAGAATGCTATCAAGAAGTTGGATTTGAAATTGAGGAAGCTCAAAGAACCAATGACTGTCCGAAATCCGGTTGGGGGTTCCATCGATCTCAGTTGGGTTTGTGCAGTACCTGTCTCTTTTTCCTGCTATAAATTCCCTACTATCTCTATCGTCATGAATTTTAAGGAGTTTGATCTTATATTGGGGTTGGATTCGCTAACCAAATATGAAGCAGAGGTCAGATGTGCCGAGAGGGTGGTTAAAGCAAAGGCCCAATCAGGGAATTATATAACCATACCGTGTGAAGGCCCGAATTCAAATAGAAAGGACTTCTGGGTAGCTTTGGATGTTTCTCCAGCTCAAATAGAAAATATCCTTGAAGTCACAGAGAATATTCCCGACCTAGTGAAAGATATTCTTGTCGTCAAGAACTATGCGGATGTGTTCGAAGAAGTTGTTCGCTTACCTCCGCAGAGAGAAATTGATTTCAAAATTGCTTTAATTCCGAATGCAAGGCCGGTAGTTCACGCTGTTCGAAGAATGTCCTTGAAAGAGAAAGAGGAATTAGACAATCAAACATGATAGCTCGTATGGAAGGGTCTGATCAGGCCTAGTTTCTCTGATTGGGGAGCAGCAGTGGTATTTGTCCCGAAATCTGACGGTACTCTACGGCTATGTGTGGATTATCGGGATTTGAACAAGCAGACAACAAAGATCAAATATCCATTGCCGCGAATTGATTATTTATTGGATCGTCTGAATGGAGCACAAGTATTTTCAAGAATGGACCTAGCTACAGGCTTCCATCAACTTCGAATTGTCGAAGAATGTGTTCCTATGACAACATTCAGAGGTCCCGACTTATTCTATGAGTGGTTAGTAATGCCGTTCGGCTTATGTAACGCTCCGGCATACTTCGTCGATTTGATGGATAGAGTGTTCAGAGGAGTTTTGAATAAATTTGTTCTGGTTTTCATTGACGATATTCTAATCTTCTCTAAATCAAAGGCCGGACATGAAAAGCATTTGGAACAGGTTCTGGAAATCCTCAGAAGGAATGTATTAAAAGCCAAACTATCCAAATGTATATTCTGCAAGACGAAGTAAAATTTATGGGCCATGTCATATCAAAAGAAGGAATTGCTGTGGATCCAAGTAAAATCACAGCTATTCAGAATTGGAAACAGCCCAGTACTCCTACAGAAGTCCGTAGTTTTCTCGGATTGGCTAGTTATTACCGGAAGTTCGTTAAAAACTTTTCGAAGATATCTGGTCACTTAACGAAGCTTACAAAAAAGCACCCTAAATTCAAATGGACTCCAGAAAGTGAGGAGGCTTTTGAAGAGCTAAAGTTAAGATTAACTACTGCTCCAGTGTTAACCATTATCGACGGCAATCAGGATTTAAAAGTCTGGACTGATGCTTCTAGAGAAGGCCTTGGCGCAGTGTTAATGCAAAGGGGTCAAGTGATTGCTTATGCTAGCCGTCAACTGAAGCCGCATGAGAAAATCTACGTAACTCATGATCTTGAGTTATTGGCTATAGTATTCTCCTTGAAAAACTAGAGACACTTTCTTCTGGGTGAGAGATTTGAACTGTTTACAAATCACCAGTCGTTAAAGTATATGTTCACCCAGAAAGACTTGAATCTGAGGCAGCAACGTTGGCTAGAGTTCCCTGCAGCATACGATTTTGAAATTATATACACTCCAGGGAAAGCCAATGTCGTGGCCGATGCGTTAAGCCGAAAGAATGAAATGATCGCCAGTTTTATTATTACGACTACATTGATAGATAAAATATCTGCTCTTCAGAAGGATGATCACTTCATTCAGAAGGTCATAGAGATAACTTAGAAGGTCGAACCCTCGAGTTTTCAAGTTGATAATGAGGGGATTCTAAGGTTGAAAGGTCGAATTTGTGTTCCTAACATTGCTGAGCTCCGAAAGGAAGTACTAGATGAATGCCACAAGTCAAAACTTAGTATCCATCCGGGAGTAAGCAAAATGTATAATGACATCAAACACACTTTCTGGTGGAAGTCGATGAAGAGGGACATTTCTTTATATGTTAGCCGATGCCTTACTTGCCAGCTAGTCAAAAGTGACCAGCAGAAACTAGCTGGATTATTACAACCGCTAGACGTTCCATGTTGGAAGTGGGAACATATTTCTATGGACTTCATTGATGGTTTGCCCAGAACCATAAAAGGAAATGACAGTATTTGGGTGATCGTAGATCGCTTCACGAAGACCGCTCATTTCATACCTGTCAGATCAAACAGAACTGCTCAGAGTCTGGCGCAGATATACTTCAAGGAAATTGTTAGGCTACATGGAGTGCCACTCAGTATAGTCAGTTATAGAGATACAATATTTACTAGCAAATTCTGGGAGGCATTTCAAGTAGAGCTGGGAACAAAGTTGAACTTGAGCACCGCATATCATCCTCAGACAGATGGTCAGACTGAGAAGGTGAATCGTATACTAGAAGATCTATTGCGGGCTTGTGTTCTAGATTTCGATGGATCATGGGAAGACCATCTGCATTTGGCTGAATTCTCATATAATAATAGCTACAAGGCGAGCCTGACAATGTCTCCGTTCGAAGCATTATATGGTAGACCATGCCGATCTCCTGCTTGTTGGGTCGAACCCGGTAATTGACTCGTGTTAGGGCCCGATATGATCCGAGAAGCTACCGACAAAGTCGATTTCGTTAAGAAACGATTACTCGACGCTCAAAGCCGACAAAAGAGCTATGCCGATAGGAGAAGAAGAGATATATCCTTTGCTATTGGCGACTATGTATATTTGAAAGTATCGCCGATGAGAGGAGTTATCCGGTTCGGTAAAAATGGAAAGTTAGCGCCCAAATTCATTGGTCCGTTTCCTATTCTGGAACGGATCATAACGCTCGCTTATAGGGTTAAATTTCCTGATTGGTTGCCTGGAGTTCATGATGTATTTCACATATCTCAACTTCGAAAGCACGTTCATGATCCAGACTTGATAGTGGAAGAAGCAGCTCAACAGGATATTGAAATAACTCTAGAATTGGCTGTGAGAAGAGAGCCGCTAAAGATTATCGGCAAAGAAACTAAAGAGCTGAGGAACAAAAAGGTTCACTTAGTCAAAGTGCAATGGAGTGGACATCCGCGAGATTGTACTTGGGAAACTGAGGGGAGCATTCAGAAAGCCTATCCTAGATGCCGAGTGGATATCTCTGATTGACTCCAGTGCAAGGTACATTTACCATACTTTGCATTATCAATTATATCTCTACTCTGTTGTTATTTTGTTTCCATGGATGTGCATTTTTAATCCTATAGTCTGAATGATTTTAAAAGAGTATATAAATGGATTAGTATATTTTTGAAAAGTTAAAAACAATCTGATTGTTGTTAGTTTTGTGTGATAGTAGATTTGATTAATTAAAATTATTAAAACGATAGTTAATTTAATCAATAATAGAATGAATGGTAGAATTTATTCGATTATATCACACACTGAACTGATTAGAACATGGATAGAAATATATACATGTGCATTATATATGTTTGAACAGGTAAATGGATAGTTGTTGAGTAAAGATTTTATTTGCGTGCCCGACAAATAGGTAAACCTTAATGAGTTGGATGTGAAATATTATTATATCAACTCCTGTGAATGCCATTGGATGCGGAGTGCTGGTTGTTCTGTGTGAAATAATAAACATCGCCATAGGATAGTAACAATTAATTTTGAACTACACTGCATGGCATACTTCAGAAGATAGGCATACTTCATCATATACCACATAAGCATTTGGAACTTGTGTGACGAGGTGGAAGATTTACCATACGAGCGAGAGGCTTGTATGGCGATGACTATATTTTACAGGTTGAACTGATGACTGATATGGACTATTTAAATTATAACGATAAAATTGCCAGATTAATAAAAACCCCACACGGGTCTGGAGTTGACAATAATCACGTCTCTCTAGTTATTAGATACGACACATGGACTATTTATTTCCCACACGGGACGAGATGACGAGGATTTATCCTCTGGAGCATTTAAAATACACACTCCCTCAGACTTTGACAGGGTGACGAGAATTTATTCTCTTGAGTTATTATCAATACACACTCCCCTGTAAACACCAGAATATATCACTATAAATATGTGTATGCTTATTAGGATTTATTGGGTACCTAATACGGCCCAATAAATTTCCAAACCTCTCCCCGTACAAAGGAGGTTATGGCGAAATTTTTCGAAAATTCCAGGTGTTAGCCAAATTTTTGAAGAATTTGAAAATTCTCAGAAACTGAAAAGTTGGAGAATGGAAGCCAGATTGAACGTAGAGTTGATTAGTCAAACCACTTTCGACCTTGTTCCTTTTCGGGGACGAAAAGTTTTAAGTGGGGGAGATTGTAACGACCCGAAAAATCTGAACCAATTTAAAAATTTTAAATTGGCTAAAATAATGGATTTTAAATATTTAAAATAAATATTTTAAATAATAGCAATGAAAAGCGAGTTTGAATCGACGTTTTAAAACGAATATAATTAATTCTAATTATAAACAAGGCCTGAAAAGGCGCTGCAGTTTCAAATTTTGAATTCAAACTTTGTCGGACTGTACCGGGTGCAAAACAAAACGGATTTGAGTGAAACCAAAAATATTTAAATCTGTTAGTGAATACCTTTCTAACAAATCTGAAAAATTGAAGTTTCATAGCGGAAAGCAAAAGTTATGGCCGAATGAATTTTCA
The DNA here is from genome assembly GCA_030737875.1 of Allium sativum. NCBI lineage: Eukaryota > Viridiplantae > Streptophyta > Magnoliopsida > Asparagales > Amaryllidaceae > Allium > Allium sativum. Next base: position 466,418,991 of record CM060913.1, on the reverse strand, counting down.
GAAAGGTCGCTATGGAATTTATATAGCTCGTGAAATTGGCCATTTTGCAAATGACCTCGGAATTCGACGAAACCACTTTTGTTGGATCCGAGATGTGAAGTTATTGCTAGGTTTCAAATTTCATAATTTTTGAAGCTAGTATGAGAGCGTGGCAAAGGAAAACGTGTTTTGGTCAATTACAGTTAAATTGGATCGACCAGAAATGGGCCTTTTTGCAAACGGTCTCAGAATTCGACGAAACTAGTTTTGTTGGGACCGTATCGTCAAAACATAGCTAGAATTATTTTTCTGGGATTTTTCGAATTAGTTTGTGGCCCTGGAAAATTGAAATGTACGTTCAAATTTAATGTTGAATGTTTTATATTTTAATTTGAAGAAAAACTGACTGAATCATTCGAATGGGCCTTCGAAACATATCCCATTGTGTTCGGAATGGGGGTAAAACGCTAGGGACGACAGTCGTTGGGTTTGGATCGGTGTTCGTGGGTGGAAGAGGGTATTTTATAGATTTTAAAATATATAAATAATAAATAAAAATTCATTGGTCAGAAAACATATTCTCTCTCCCCGAAATATCGCGACGAACGACGGAAGGGTGTTCATCACTTCTCGTTCATTTTCCGATCAATCCTCGCAAAATTAGCCCCTCCTCCAGTTGAAGATTTTGTAGAGCTCGTCGAGATCTTCAAATCCATATATAGTTCGGAATTTTTCGTGGCCTGTGGAGTGAGAATCGACGCCTGGAAGTCGATGTCTTCCCGCCGCCGCCACCATCGCCAGAGGCGATCGAACTGGCCGCCACCCCCCTGCGCTGGAAGCTCTCTCCTCCCCCTTCGACGCTGCGAAGGCCGATCGACGAATAGCTACACGGATTTCGAGATAAATCCAAACCTAGTTTTGAACGAAACAGCTGAGGTACGGCCTTGTTTATTTTCAACTGTTTTAACACCTTTAAACCATTGCAAACTTTGAAAAATCATATCTTTTTCGTGTGTTGACGAAATTCAGTGAAACAAGAGACAGTGGACTCGTGTGGACGTCTTCTACCTTCTAGAAGAGACCGCATATTTTTCTGAGCCTTCTGCTATTTTTGGTGGAGTGGAACCCAATGTGATATTTCTAATTTATAAACGATACGGAAAACGACGATGTATGAATTATATAGTCGATGTATGAGTTATATAAGCGTTGTACACCTCTTGTATAAGCGTTGTATAAGTTGTACGTTCGATGTATATGTTGTATATGTGTTGTAAAAATTATATATGTGTTGAAATAGAAGTGAACTGCTATATATAAATATATATATACGCCCCTCATCCACAAACCATGGACGATATTTATTGGTTGTGATTGTTGTGAAAATTGATTGATAACGAATGGTTGATTGGAATTGTTTGTGGTTGATATTGGTTGATTGTGGTTGAAAAATACCCATTTGTGGTTGAGAAATATTTGGTTGAAACCACATAGGATTAGTTTGTGGAAATGAAATAAATATACATGCCGCCTGCGTGCGAACTAGATGCATGAATCCCCATTGTCAAAAACCGCGAGGTTTTAAGGTAGAGCGAGGAGCCGTACTAGGGATGGTCCCGGTTTTAACTACCCTGCCGTTATGCTGCCGAAATTTTGAATTATATTCATGTGTTAGAATTATTTTCCTGTGTTGAAATTATATTCGTCTGTTGAATAGAAAACCTTCATGTGTTGAATAGAAATTCATTCGTTGAACCATATTCATGTGTTGAATGGTAATCGTGTTTTGAATAAATTGTTTTAACAATAAAAATCACATTTTACTCTATATATACAAACTATTGAAAACCTTCATGTTTTGAATCGATATTCATTCATTGAATTGAAATTCATGTGTTAAATGGTATTTGTGTTTTAAATATAAAAATCACCTTTTTATCGATATATACAAGCTATAGAAAACCTTCATGTGTTGAATCGATATTCATTCGTTGAATTGAAATTCATGTGTTGAATGGTATTCGTGTTTTTAAATATAAAAATCACCTTTTTATCTATTTATACAAACTATAGAAAACCTTCATGTGTTGAATCGAAATTCATTCATTGAATTGAAATTCATGTGTTGAATGGTATTCATATTTTGAAAGAAATTGTTTTATAATAAAAATCCCATTTTTTAACATCAATATGAAATGTATAAAATAATCTTGTTTTGAAATAAATTGTTTTATAATAAAAATCCTATTTTTATCACCTATATTAACTATATAAAATAGTCGAGTTTTGAAACAAATTGTTTTACATTAAAAATCACATTTTTATTATATACATGAATTGTTAAAAATAGTAAAGTGTTGAAATATAAGACAGTTAGATAAAAATATCATTTTTATCAAATGTAAGAAATTCATATGGTTTTGAAATCGAAGAATCGATATATATATTTAAATAGAATTGAAATATATCGAAAAACGAAGCTGCAGTTCGTATTTTGAAACCGTGATTTCAAACGATTAGTGCGGGAGATCCGACCATTGGATTTTCCCGAAACCACAACCGTTGGGTTCGCTTTGGAAATATCTTTCCAACGACACCAACTTTGTAAAAATCCAACGGTTGGATTGTCTGGAATGTTTAATTCAAATATGAAGAAAAACAGCGCCAGAATCGATTATATATATATATATATATATATAATTATATTAAATCGAATAACGACGCTGTAGTTCGTATTTTGAAATCGAAACTTCAAACGATTATACGGGGAGATCCGACCATCGGATTTTCCCAAAACTGGAACCGTTGGATTCATTTCGAAAAGATCTTTCTAATGATGTAAATTTTGTGATGATCCAACGATTAAATTTTAAGATATATGTAAATCAAATCTGAAGAAAAACAACGCCAAAGTCGCGTTATGGCCCGAAGTGTCGTTTTGAAGAAATTGGCTATTTTAAAATAAATAAAAATAGCGATAAATCTTTATAAAATATTATAAACGATATGGATATGAAATTTAGAAACTAACTGAAGGTTGGCTAAGTCGAATGGTTTCTTGGGTATTGATCTGATGTTGGTTTCGGCCTTCGGGGTTAATATTTGGGAAATCGTTCTCTTACTAATTTACGGTTAGTGACTAATGAATTGAAATGATGCGTATGTAGTGTTTGTGTAGCACGTATTCATTATATACGCGAGTTGCTCAGAAAGACCGGGTTTATCCCATTCTGAATAACTGAATCGACGATAAGAAATCGAAGATGAAGACGGTGGTCGAAGACCGGAGATCTTCACCTCGTTTGGATGGTAACCAAGGTCCTGATTGGGAGGCATCTCGAAATATGGATAATGAGTTGTGATCGTCCAGACGTACGTGGTGATCGATGGGTTTGCGAGGTATATAGTGCCTCCGGTTTCGTTCAGACCCAGAATGGACTTGCAAATGGACAGTGTGTCTGACATTGGAATTTATTCTGTGTGATTGATAGCCATCAGTTGCACGGTGTGAATTGCCTGTGTGGCATGCTAAGATGCAAAGATCAGGGGTTCTGTTGAAAAGCAAAGCCTTGTGGTGATGATCAAAGCACTGCTTGTGTGGCGTAGCTTTGTGTATAATGTGAAATCGCGAGCCTCACACCCCAGTATGAACCAGAAACGGGAGAGGACCTCAGGGAGGACATGCGTTTCTTTCTAGTTAGAAGTGGCGTCAGTGGTTTTACACGCCCTGACGAGTTTGACTTTTGTGGTTGTTGCTGTTGCAAGGCGCCTCGGTTTGATCGGACAATCCGGGTCCGATTGAGTCATTCATTGGCTCATTTACGCCCCAAAGGGCGGAGAAACGTATTGTTCAGGCACTATAATCCACTCCATGTGGACCGGCCCTGTCGCTCCAAGGGGCAGTTGCGGCTGTTCCGGAGACATGGGCTAGATTGTCTCAAAGTCGGTAAGGACTATCTTTTGCCTTGGTTCATGACGGAAATCCAATTTCCAAATACGTGACCGTGCGGTTTTGATTATATATATATATATATATATATATATATATATAGTATATATGGCGACATGATATATGGTACCCATGCCGTCTATGATTGATAGTTATGATGGAAATTGTTTTTGAAACATATAAACACTAGTAACAATATCAAATGCTTTTGTTTTATTCGTATCAATAATATTTTGGCCATTATAAGGTAAAACTCTATCCTCCGGTTTGCGTTGCATTGTGTGATGGGAACTGAGTCTTATAATGGCTTCATTTTTATAAAAAGCATTGCGATGTTGTCAAAGAATGATTTGTTTTTAAAGCACTGGCGATCTGATGGAGTAAACCCGTTCCACGAAAGTGGCGTGGTCCTGTGATTAGCCCTATTTTAAATGTGTTGAGTAGATTTCTCATACTAGTCCCATGACTGACTCGTAGTTTGTTTCACTTTCAAACACGGGTGCCCTTTTTCTACACGGGCAGCCTTGTATTCAGGTTTTAGCTGGCTTTCTCTGGATAGCTGGAGCTGAAGATGGATTCTATCATTTATCTCTTTTTATGTTGTTCAGCTCCTATTGTACATTATGTTTGTTTTTCCGTTGTAGACATGTTTGTATAGCTGAACTGTATTTGTAATAAGTATGATCCTGTATACTGTGTAACTCTAATGATTACGTTTATCCAGTATATTCCATTGTGCATTATCTGTTGTATTTATTTATTTCTGTTCTGCTATTATCTGTTTATGTGTTATATTCCAAGGATTACCCTTGCCACCGTCAGTACGGGGTTTGGGGTCGTCACACATGTCTATTTTCGTGATTTTTGGGTATTGTTTGTGGTCATAGTAATTTTTAGAAGACTAATACAAGCAGCAATTCAATATAAATGAATATAAAAATCGAATAAAAGAATATATAACCTATCATATGAAAACACCTTAACTTCCTAAACCTAATTCTATTCTTCTGATAGTCAAAATTCTAAGCCACCAATTTTTCTTCATTTTCTTTTATCAAGCGAGAGTTTGTAAAATCATAGTAAATCAAACAAAGGTGCTACAATCATGAAACCAATATACTTGTGATCTGTAGAGCATCCTCTTCATCTTGTCCTAATTTTCACTGTGTTAGAACGAATCATTGTTCGATATCTTCTTTTTGCCGCTGACTAGGGTTAATGATTTCAAGTTTTATGAGCATCAATTCGAGTTATCATTGGTATATTTGAAATCGTAGCGTCTTTTACCATCAGCATGCCAATCTTTGGAGAATTCAACACAAATGAATGTCGGAGGCTTGACTGTAGCGAGCTCCAGAGCAGACTGCCGCGAGGTACAAACGGTGATCGAGTGGGTTGTTATTAGAATGGTTGGAAAGAGTTTGTGATGGAGATTTAAATGGTGATTTCAGTTTTTGTTTTTAGGAACTGAAGGAGGAAATATGAGAAGGGAGTCGCACTGTAAATGGTGCAAGCTCGTGGGTCTCTGAGTGAAAGAGAAGAATATGTTGAGTTCTTTGAATAGGGCATGCAAGGGAAGAGATTTGGGAGTGAAGAAGAACGGTGATATTTATGAGGACGGGCCGGTGTTGAAGGGGGTGAGTCCCAATGTAGTTTAAATTAATTTTAATTCAAATATTAAATAGTATACAAACTTCTATAATGTGTAACTTCGCCATACGATATCAGAATTGTGCGAAATAAGATCCACTAGGATCGTATGGACGGACACTACCCAATGGGACTGACTGGGAGCGAATCAGAGCTCGTTATAATTTATCGCAAAATAAATTGTCCGTCTGAATCAAGCGAAGGTTATCGTTATTAACGATGATCGTCCAATGTGAGTAAAACTGACCAATTCTGAACAGTTATATTTCTATAACGTATTCTTAGAATTGATAATTATCTGTTGCTTTCTGTGTGTTAACTGTTTGGTTGAATTGCTTATGTATTGGTTGAAATTATAGATAACGATATATATATAGATAAAAAGGTTGGAGGGAAACAGGTTGGAGGGACCCAACTGGGTTCCTCAATATATAAAATACTGTTTTGTTTCATATATTGTGATATATGATGTGATATATAATCTGTTGTTGATTATGTGCGTTTGAATGATATCGATCACTGTTGTTTGGTATTTTAAATACCATCAGATAACCTTGGGATGAAAAAGGAAAATTTCAATAACTATATTGAAATAAAATATTTTATAAAATTGAAAGATTTTATATAGAAGGAAGATTTCAAACTGTATATTGAAATAGAATATTTATAAAATCAAAGGATTTTATATAAAGGAATATTTATAAAATCAAGGGATTTTATAAAGGAAATTATTTGTAAAACAAATAGAAAGGGAATTATTTGTAAAACAAATAGAAAGAGAATTATTTGTAAAACAAATAGAAAGAGAAATATTTGTAAAACATTTACAAATAAAACAGAAAGGGAAATATTTGTAAAACATTTACATATAAAACAGAAAGAGAAATATTGGTAAAACATTTATAAATAGAGTTATAAAAAAGGAAATATTTATTTAGAAAATAAATAGAGTTATAAAAGGGATTTATTGGAAAATGAAAAAGAATGTCAAATAAGGAAATATTTGGCAAATGAGTAGAATTTTACATCAGGAAAGTTTAGACCCGTGCTTCGTACACGGGTATAACATGGTATAGATTTAAAGCAAAGATTTTAAATAGAATCAGTTCTAACCAATAGATTGAGAAGATTAATTTATAAGTAATATTTTATAAATAAAATATTTATCATTGGATAAATAGAATATATAAGTCAGGACTTATATAGAGAAGTAAGAATCGATTTCAACATCGATACTTGAAATTGAATATAGACGTAGAGTTAATCAAAGGAGTTAATCAAAATGTGTTAATCAAAATGAGTTAGAGGAGTTAATCGATTAGAGTTAGAGTTAATCGATTAGAGTTAGAGTTAATCGATTAGAGTTAGAGTTAACCAGTTAGAGTTAATCAGTTAGAGTTAATCGATTAGAGTTATTCGAATAGAGTTAATCGAACAACAGTTAGTCGAATATTTGTTATTCGAATAGAGTTAATTGAATTAGAGTTAATCAAACAAGAGTTAGTCGAATATTTGTAATTCGAATAGAGTTAATTGAATTAGAGTTATTCGAACAAGAGTTAGTCGAATATTTGTTATTCGAATAGAGTTAATTGAATTAGAGTTAATCGAACAAGAGTTAGTCGAATATTGTTTATTCGAAAGGAGTTATCGAATATTGTTATTCGAAAGGAGTTATTCGAATATTAGTTATCTAAATGAGTTATCGAATATTAGTTATTCGAAAGAAGTTATCGAATATTAGTTATTCGAAAGGAGTTAATCGAATATTAGTTATTCGAAAGGAGTTATCGAATATTAGTTATTCGAAAGGAGTTAATCGAATATTAGTTATTCGAAAGGAATTAATCGAATATAGTTTATTCGAAAGGAGTTAATTGATAAGAGTAAATTAGTTAGAGTTAATTGAATAGAGTTAATCCAGTAGGGTAAATCATATAGAGTTAATCCAATAAAGTTAATCAAATAGAGTTAATAGAATTGAGTTAATCAAATAGAGCTAACTGATAAGGGTAAATCAATTAGAGTTAATCGAATAGTGTTAATTGAATAGAGTTATTCGAATATAGGTTATTCGAAGAAGAGAGATTATCTAATATAGTTTATTCGAAGGAAAGAGTTATCGAATAGAGATTTATTCGAAAGAGAGTTACGTAAGGAAGTTTGTTAAAGATTCAAAAGATAAACTTTGACAATTTCGAAGTTAAAACGTTGTTCAGTAAAGGTCTGAGAGGTAATTATACCCCAACTTGATTGACTTCCTTCTTAACTAAGGAATGGTAAGGTTTGATAGTAAAGGATGGTTAAGTGAATTTAGTTAATGAGTGAAATGGTTTGAGTTGGCATGGCGCTGTTTGATTTAAACATCAGTTTAAATCCAGTGAAGGAATTTTGGAAATGTATTCCAAATAAGAATCAGAAATGTTTTCTGATAATAGAAAATAAGAATTTAGAATATATGGGAACAGGAGATAAGTAAATTAATAAACTAAAGAGATAAATGTTAAATGATGATTGATCGATAAAATTTCCATCTAGAAATAATATCGTTGTTTGCACACGTGTTTTTCTTTGATAGTTAAATCATAGACTATCAAAGTTTTGACCATTTTTCCGTCATCAATATGGAGAGACCAGTTGGATTCTTATCCAAAGAATCACACCGTATGGGCGTTAGCGTTTCGAATCAAATAGATTGAAGACAAATTGAGGACGGAGTAAAGTGCAAGGGTTGTTGTATAAGTTCTAGGTAGAGATTGCCTAGGATAGGTGTACGGAATAATGCCTTTGGTTTGTCCAGTCCCAGGACAACTTGAACGGACGAATGTCTGACAGAGTATATCTGGTAGATCGCGTAAGTTGATCGTTTCAAACGTATTTACGTTGGTGGCGGAGGAATTCGTTTCTCTTAGCTTATACCCATGGTATTTTTGGGGAAATCAATTTGTGATTTGACGGGTATGACGATGTGGCAATCGAAGTAAAATGGAGGAGTGATCTGTTAAAAGATACGTTTTGACCTCGAGCCTCATCAACTGGGAAATGACAGAAATCGGGCAGGCAGCTTGGCTAAGTGGTTCGCAACCAAGTAGGGTATATTGTCACAATCTAGAGAATATTCATATTTGTTACTTCTTTCAATTTTGTATCTCCCGGGAATGGTTATGTTGGTTTACCAACTGTAAGGTGACAATATATTCAATACACTCAAGCGAAATGAGTGGTCGGTCATGTGTGGCCGAGTTGCAAGATGTTGTTGTTGAACTCCAGTGTATCACTTCTAGAGTACATTGAGCGGAAGGTGGATCCATACCGTGTCATAGTTGGAATCCATTCCCCAAATAAGAGCCCGCAGTTTTGATTGTATATTATATATGTAGAACGTTAGATGCAAGCGTTTCTACTAGATTGATATTACTTGTGTTAGACACTATTATAATATCAGAATAATATTGTTTTACTAATGATTTGGGTTATCGTAAGGTAGAAACCATCCGTGTTTATGTGTGGATCGGTCTTATGATTATCCTTTGTTTCAAAAGGATTTTGAAAGTTAAATCAAATAATTTGAGTTTACTCACACCAGTCACATGACTGACACGAAGTTTATTTTGTTTTGTTTTCCCTAAACTCTTGGGTGCCCAATTTTGTACGGGCAGTCAAGTAGTCGGGATTTACAGATAATTGAAGAGCTGGAGCTGGAGGCTTCAGAATTATATAGCTATGGTTTTTCCGCTGTGTTGTAAGTGTTGTACTTTGGAAATGATATGTATATTCAAGTACAGATTTATATTTCAAAGTTATGTTATGAAATATATTTATTCGTTCCACTATGAGATTTGCGCTCTGATGTTGTATATTCTTCTTCTTCTATTTAAGTTTCTATCTTGTCTATCCTCACCCTCTAATTTCTTTCATTAACTACCGGTATTTTCGATCGATATGTGTTGTATATCGGATAACCAGGATCGACTTTTTCCAGGATGTTACAATATCCTTTCAGCCTAGGATATTTATTTAATTATCTTCCCTATTAGACTTAGTATTTAAACTGGAAATCAATAGCATTAACCCCTTTTTATTTCATTATTTCTATTTAACGGGGTTACTGCCATTTATGACCATAACGGTCATATTTTCCTACGGCAACAATTTGTCTTTAAATTGTTATTTACTGTCATTGATTATAATTAATGTCACTTATGAACCTAATGGTCATAATTCCCTAAGACATTAATTATCCTTAATTATCATTTATTTCCATTGATCATAATTAATGTAATTTATGAGCCTATTGATCATAATTTCCTAAAACATTAATTAATAACGAAATATCCTTATTGTATTAGTCCCAAAAATATCTAATTATTGTACCCCAACCGACGTTTCTAATTAAATTTCTTATTTATTGCTTGTTGTACATATATTTAAATATATGTTTATGCACCAGACCCCTCACATTAAGCTAACCCTTGTGGATGATAGATTTGTCGGGCGGTTCCGGACAGGCTTCTGCCACAAGTTGGACTTAACCTCGTATCTTAATGCGGTTATTATTTAATTCACTAATTGGGTTTACAACATTAATCCTAGTCAATTTAGAAATTGTAACAATTATAGTTAATTGGCTAATTAAATTTTCTTTCGCTGATCAATGTCAGTTACAATATCTATTTATTTATTTATGGCCCCATTTGTAGCAGTCAATTACACTGACTGCTGTCAATTACACTGATTGCTACAACGGTCACCATAAATATGTTCATTTAATATGGATTACACTTACATGTATAATTCAATAAAATGAATACCATTCAAATATTCATTACATTGTATATTTCGTCGTTTACGTGGATTTGGACGGATAATGTATATATATTTATATTTATATTTTAGTGCAGTTAACATAGTTATTTTCTTTTACTATTTTTTATTGTTAAGTTAAATAATTTGGTTTAATCAATATCCAAACATTCCTTTTTGCATTCATTCTTGCCATAAGGTTCCAAATCTTACAAAAAGACCGTCAACTGTAATTATTGCTACTATGCATGAATATTGCAATAAACATATTTTCAAACCATAAGAAATATAATTTGTATTTTGGAATAGTTGATGCAAACTACATACAAAGACGTATATTTATATTTAAACATAAGCTTACACAACTTTTCCCTTTTTCAATCTTTTATCATACTTCTTGCGGGTTTCAAAATAATATCTTTTTGTATAAAAAGAGGAAAAAGGCATATTTACAACAACTAAGCCAAAACGCCAACAACTTTGAATACGAAAGGGTTTATGTATTTTAAATCAAAATCACATATTTTCTAAATTACCACTGGAACTAGAGATCTGGAATATAACTACATCTAGACGATGTTTAATGGGACTGATTTCCTGATCAATAGTGTTTTGCAAAAACCACAATATATTTTCAAATATAATTGTAGGCAATATGTATAAACAATTAAATAAGACAACAAATAATATTATAACCACAAATCTATACTTTTAGACTTTTATCAACATTCATGAGCAGATCTGATATGTGTCATTTCAAATTCAATAATATTATAAACATATCTGATAGTATTTGGCATATATTTTTAGATCTAATTCAAACAAGATAAATAAGCTATTATAACTTTGTATGTAAATTTCCTACTCACATGAAAACATCCAAATCTGAAATTTGAAATCTAGATGATCGTTTAGGCCTACAATTCCCAAATTCTTACAGATCTAAATTATTCTGAGAAGGGGATACTTTAAGATCTATAGATTTTCAAGAAAATAGGAAAAGAGGGGAGAATATGATGTAGAATAGTTTAGCTGTCAATTTACACGCTTTTCCAATTGAATATGATAACCCCTTTCAAGTCTATGCAAGTTATGTTTGATTGATTGTATATAAATACAAATTGATTAAGAAATTGATATGAAAAGGAAGGGAAATGGCATAGCTTTGCTGTTGTCTACAGATTTGTGTGCAAAAGAACGAGGCATTACCCCTTAATTTATAGGAGTTGAATTGGCCATGGGCCATTAGATTTATTTTAATTAATATACGTCCATCTTTTCAATAATATAATATAAACTAAAACATTAACCCTAGCCGTCACTGGGCATTCTGGCACCGAGTAGGTCGACTGCCTGGGTGGCCGATCACCCAGTAAAGGCGGTTACGTGTGGTATTAAATATATATTTTTCTAGTTTATTTATTTTCGTCTGTTATCGTATTTTGTTCGTAACTTTTTCATGCGGACTACGTTCGCAAAACTCCAAGCATGAAAGTTGACCAAAATTCCGATATGAACGCAACAGTTGAAGGTTGATAGTCAATTTATATCATTTGCAAAAATTCCTATTTTTGAAATCTAATTATATAACTAACCTACTATCAAAATTCTGGGTTGTTACACATTAACTTGGTGATAGAGGCAATAAGCCCTTCCATGGTTTTTCTCAGCTTTCATAGATTTTCCATTGGAAATCCAGTTGTTCAGCTTATCCTTGGTGGATTGGTAATTCTCTTTGATGGAAGACATAAGATTAAACTCTTTCACTATTTATGTCTTAAATTTTCCTTCAAAGGTTATAATCCTTGACTTCCTTTTCCTTTATATGCATTCTCCTTTCTCTTAAGTTTCTTACCAGCTTTATAGACAGGATTTTCTTTATCGCATATCCATAGTATAATCTCTTTTGTCTCAATGGTGAAGTGTTGAGGCATGTTGTGGAGTGTGTACATACTTCTTTTACTCAAAGTTTGGCTAAGGTTTACCCTTATTCTTTGTTTATCGTCCGAAGGGGTCTTACTTATCTCACTAGGCTGCGGAAGTACTTGTTATTGGCCTTCAGATTCACGTTGAGCCTTTCAGAAATTATCCTTCATTCCTAAAGTGTTCCTTTTAAGCATGTAATAGTCAATCCTTGACTCATAGGGAAATCTTTCTAAAAAGCTAGTCGCTTGTGACAATTTTTTCCTGGTTGGTTCAAATTTATAGTCCATCTTAATCATAGTTGTTATCCAAGTCCTTTAAAGGTTTTGGTGGTTTGGCCCCTCCCAATAGTGCCAAAAATGTTAGCTAGAGTTATGATTAACACCTAAAAAATAGATTTTAATTGTAGAATTCACAGTGTACAGAAGGAATGAAATATATTTGAGTATAACTTTTGTTTCAGAGCTCCTGTAGAAATTATTTCGTAGGATACCGAAAGTAAATTCCCTATAGAAAGAAAAGCTAGTCATGAGTCACTTGATTTTCAAAGAGGAAGTCCCTATCATTGAGTATTATGTTTCCTTGGTATTCCCATTATGATTTCGAAGCAACATTATCAGGCGTTTAAGTGAAGAACTACCATTGGACTTCATGGGATCCTTTCGGGGAGTATTGGACTTTCGAAAACCATTGCGAGGCTTCTCAAAGGCATGGGGGAACTGAAGATTTATCTCGAAAGGAATTCAAAGTGGATTGCACAACCACGGAATGGTAAGGTTTTGGTAGGTTCTAGGGAGACCTAAATGGGATAGGTCACAGACCTTAGGTATTTTCATAGATTTAACGAATCAATGGTAATGAATTCCTTTGAAGTTTCAGATTGATATTACTACTATTTGAAGGAGGATCCAGGCTCTATACTGCATAAGGGTTCCTAAGGGAGACTAAAATTTGATTTTGTGGTAAGGTTTCTCGTGTACCCATTTAACTCACAAAAACCGTCCATGCAATGTTAGTGCAAAATAATAATGATAGCAGATGTAATTGAAGACAGTCTCCACAATTACCTTATGGGCTCAATAAAAGCCCTTTATTAAGATCTTCAAATATTACAAGTATTTTACCCAAATTGATTTACAAATTAGGGTTTCAATCCGCAATTTAGAACTACAAATTTTGGAAAATGGATTAAATGTCCCACTTTTGAATCCTCGAGGTCCTATTTATATGTGCATACTGACCCTTCTTTTGGCTTAAGAGCTTTACTTCGGTCACCCAATAAGGGTAAACACAGAGGTTTTGTAAGTGCACTTAATGATTTTTATTATGAGTAGGTCCATGAGGTTGTCCCGCGAATCTCAGTGAAGAGAACTTCTTAGTTGGATGCAGAAGAAATGGTCATGCAGGGACTTTTGTCTCTTCTTCACTTTTTTTAATGCTTTGTCTATAGAGTTCTCTCCTGAGAGGGTTAAGTTTTTATGTATCACTATTTTAGATTGACAAAAAGGCTCGATGAACTTGACCTTTAATACTTAGAAATATGAAATTCAGATCCACTGCCCTTCATGTGATGCCGATTGGGGCTTGTTCTTCTTAGACTTCAAAGGTGTGCATTGAAAGCCTAGCTTTGCCTTTTTAGTAGGGCTTTTTTAGTGACTGATTAGTGTGTATAAGACTTTCGCAAGTATTCACTTTTGGAGGCAGATTCTGGTTATGTATGTATGCCAGCTTCCGCGTTATGGCGACAGTTGGCTTCGAAACGATGTTCCTTCTGAATCTTTCCATTAATTGTTTCCGGGGTCATTTTCCCTTCACTTTGGCATTCTTCATCCTCCTTTTATGCTGGGTCGACAAATCTGAATCTATGGCCCTTTCGGTCAAAATCAAAAGGGGCTTTTTAATCTAAAAGGAAACCAACCATTTCTCCCTTCTCTCATTTCAAAGAATATTACCGAAATATTAGCAATTCCTCCTTCGGACTACCGCTGGCTCTTACGCTCCTTCACCTCGGTTTTTGTTCTAGATTTACCTAGATTATTTTTAGTGCTAACAAACTCCTTTGGGCGGTCTATTCAGAAAATTTTCAAATATGACGTAGAGTGTAACACCCCGTAATTTTAATATTAATGTTAACAAATTAAATAATACTTAATTGTAAGTGTGGGAATTAAGGGAAACGAGTTACGGCATTGTGTTCGTCTCGGAATTATGGTTGAGATAGAGTCCAAGTTTGCGTAAAACGGATGTCGTATGAAGAAGATATGGACGAACGAAGTTAGGCAGAAAAACTAGAAACTGGCCAGAATGCACTGGCACACTCGGGAAGTGCGCCAGAACAAAATTGCACTAGCGTACTTGGGAAGTGCGCCCATGCAAAGTTGCACTGGCGCACTTGGCAGGTACACCCAGGCCGAGCAGCAGGCCTGCACAGCTTTCTGGTTTGGCCCTGGCTGGCCTGGTCGGGTTTCTGGTCGAATTTCTGTGCTCTGCTGTGTCACTAGGGCTAACTTGTCACTTTCTGATTGGCTTCTCTTGAGATGGATGGCCTTGATTAACTCTAGCTTCACCGACGGCTATAATTAAATTGAAATTCTATGTAAACAGCCTCCTAGCCTCATTCTCTTTACACCATTCTTCTCTAACCTTATGCTGCTCAAACTCTTGATGATCATGGCTTCTTCTTCTTCCTTTAAATTAAATTAAAAATAAAATGCGAAGATTATTTCTTGAAGACTATGGCTAGGAATTGGGGATTTTCTTCTACAATCAAAGCAAGATTCAACGATTCAACAATTCAACGATAAAATTCTAGACTTGACTTCTGCATCTAAATTTCTTAGACCACGATCTGTAAGTTCCAGTTACTTTTAGATAAAAACTATAAACTTAATATGGGCATGTTATAAATTGGAATTAATCTATGTATGATTCATATCTATTCTTGTTCGTCTTGGATCTTGACTTTTGGGAATATTGCCTAGGACGTTGAAATTATTATTAATGGCATAAGACTACGCCTATGACTGTGAACATAAGACTATGCCTATGACGGTGAACATAAGACTACGCCTATGACTGTGAACATAAGACTATGCCTATGCCTATGACTGTGAACATAAGAATATGCCTATACCTATGACTGTGAACATAAGACTATTGCCTATGACTATGACAATGACAATTATGGCTAATCACCTATGATTCATGACCATGAGGTTATTGCCTAGGATTATGACTATGAAATTGGATCTAAGCTTGATTTTCTATTCAGACCTATTTTCTTTATTTTGATTTTGGGGATTTTTCTATTTAAGTTAGATCTATCCATGCTCTTGAACCTAGATTATTATTCAAACCTTTTCATGTTCATAATGTTATCAGATTTATATGCCTACGATGTTTTAGTCAATTTATTCAGTTATGTCAAGCCTTGGAAATAAATTGATAATAGAATAATGTTTATTATGTTATATGTGGAATTGAATGATATTGATCTATGTTCGTGGTTCTATTTTATTAGGAATTAATGAATAAATCTATTCATATGTATATGAACTTGGAGTATAACCTGTTATGAAAAGTTGTGTAGTTTATCATGTTATGCAAGTTATTGGTTGTAAAATCATATCACATATGTGACCAAATGTTAGATCTACATGTTTATGTGTATATGTTAAACCTATGTCATATTTCAAGTTCACACTTATTCATATGTTCGTGATTGATTTGCAAATTCACATATATGTAAATTGATTTAGTCTATGTTGCAAATTCACATATATGTATGTTGATTTAGTCCGCGTTTAAGTTTACACCTATGATATTCATGTTGATTATTTCGCAAGTACACACCTATGGTGTTCATATTGACTATGCTGAGAATGCCAAGTTTACACCTATGTCATGTTTATATTAATGGAATTCTTTATGCAAATTATGTGTACGTTAAATTAGGCTAAGTTTTTAGCCTAATATTATATGCAAAAATCGTGCGGACAGAAAGTTAGGCAAAGATTGCTAGCCTAATATTTAGACGGGGTAACATTGGGAAAAAAATTGGTAATTATAGGAAACTTGGCATGAAACTTATCCTTGAAACTTGACACGAACTTGACATGAATCTTGAACATGGACATGACACTAGAATGAACTTGAAAAATGGCCAACTCGAGGTTGGGTTGAGTTTGCAGTGTAATTCTGGCCGGAACTGCCCAGCAAATCCAGTTACTGCAAACAATAGAATCCAATGTGGGTAGTTAGTCATATCGCACTTAAAAACCCGAGGTCAGACTGAGTTGTGGTGTAATTCTTCCCGGAACCACCCGGCATATCCAGTGACCACAACAACAGGTCTGATGTTAGAGGTTGGGGTGCGTTAATGAATTAATGCCACATGATAGGGTTAAGTCATGAACATGAAAGACAACACTTAACCAACTTGACACATGATTCATAGGGTTAAGTCACGAACTTGAATGACAACACTTAACCAACTTGACTTGCTTGATTGATAAGGGTTAAGTCACGAACTTAAATGACAACACTTAACCAATTGGACGGAAACCCTAGTTACGCGGTCCATTTCAGTAGTAACCAACTAGACGTATCATGGTACCCTAGAACAAGGCAGGGTGGGGCACGATTGCTGGGCTGATTGCAAGCGACCAGAACGACGGCTGTGTTGGTGCGCCAGTGTAGGTTCAGGCGGGCTATGGTCGTGCATGTGGTCCGGAGTTGAAAAAGAAGGCATTGGGCATCAGTAGGTTTATCTGTGCATGCTTGATTTGTGTCGATGGTTGGCACCATAGGGCTTGATACACCCTACGGTGGACCTAGCACAGGTGACTACATTTGTGATAGGGCCGTATGACACAGACACACGACGAGCTAGAACTTGTAGGGAGCCGATCGATTAGTGGATCGTTCCGTTGGACCTATTAATCAGTCATTCATGATATTGGGCCAAGGGATCATTTCATGATTAATATAAGACATGGGTTTGGGATTCTAGTATAGTTGATGCAGCAAACCTTGAACATGCGATGCTATACTTGATTTATTACGTTATCTTAGTCTATCTTGCCCATCTTGACAGCATCCTTATGTTTACTTTCAGTTTATACATGTCATGTTACCTTTATTTGTTTTTATGCTGAAAGTCACTTGGACTTACCAGTCTTTATGACTGACCCGTTTTCTTTCGCCTCTTTTTCTTCCATTCCCCCCAGGTTCTCAGGGAGGAAACTCTAGCACTTAGCTTGGATTTCGCTTGCTTTCGGTTCAGCTCATGTATGGTTTGATCTTGAGCTATGCTATGGCTGCATTTCTGCTACCATTGGGGAATTAAGCTACTTTTGTCATTTTAAGTTTATGCTTCTTTGTTTATGCAAGATAGAATTTGTTGTAATGGAAAATAATGACTTTGGCTGTTTGGTACTTTGTATGAAAAATGCTTTGACTATTTTGAAAGTAATGAAATTTATCTTTTGATTCTTCCGCTGTTTTATTTATGTTATGTCTTGTAATATTTCTGTGTTTGTTTACCTCGATAACACTCCTCCAAAACTAGTGCATTCCCTTTGTGAGTGACCCTAGCGGAGGTGGGGTTTTACACTTGGTATCAGAGCAGAAGGTTACCAGACTGGGCAAAAGTTTTTAAAACCTTCTAAAACTATTTTCAAAGCTGTTTACAAAGAAGCATTTTTCAAGAAAAGTCTTGTTTTATTTAAAAGTTATTCCCCAAAAGCCATTAGCACTATCCTTTGTTTCCACGTTTGAATCTCTTCTTTTTCATTTCAGCATGTCTAGGAATCTTAACTTTCTAGAGGGCGTGCCAATACCTGGCTGGTTCAGGATGTACTTAGAGGCTAGGGCCAACGATGCAGGCCCAGCAGATATTCCTCCTCCAACTGCAGCGATTCCTCTTCCTCCCCCTCCTCATGCAATTGTTTTCTCGAAGATCTGTAAAAATTTTAGGGACATGGGTGGAAAGGATTTCAAGGGAACTGAGTCATTTGTAGAAGCGAGGATCTGGCTCAAAGAAACTGAGGATTTGTTTGTTATCTTCAAGGTGGACGATAGGCAGAAGGTACAGTTGGCGGTATGGTTGCTCAAAGACGAAGCTTCCTATTGGTGGGAAGTCACAAACGCTGAAAGACCTATTGACACATGGATGGATTTCCGGACAAGAATTGAGATGAAATTCCTCTCGCAAGCTGAACGAAGTCTACAGCTGGGAAAATTCTTATCTCTTAAGAAAGGAAGTATGACGGTCAAAGAGTACGTCAATCAATTCAATCATGGCTCAGTTTGGACTGGGCTTAGTAAATACCCCTCATAAGAAGGCTCTTCATTTTGTCAAAGGATTGAATGAACCACTTCACAGCTTGGCCATGACCCACATACCTATGGGGCCTACTTACGAAAAGCTAGTAGACATGGCGCTCTTAAATGAAGAAGACAAGAATGGCAAGAAGGAGGTCAAGGTGAATGAGTCTCAAAACAAGAAGGTAGACTCCGAGAAAGGAGGCAAGAAAAACAACAACAATAATGATAACAAGACACGCGAGAAAAGAAAATGCCAATTCTGTGGTATTGAGGGGCATATAGTTCAGGATTGTAGAAAGAAGAAGATGGGAGCATGTTTCCAGTGTGGTGAAACTGGACATATCAGCAAGAACTGTCCTAAGAAGCAAGGGCAAGCCCCGCAAGTAGGACCTTATTGGGGTACATCTTTGATTTCTTCTCCTAGATGCTTTGTTTTAACTTGCTTATCTTCTCAATCCTATCTTGAGAACCTTAGGTAGAACCCTTTTGGATGTAAACATGTGATTGAAACATGCTATGGTTGATGTTTGCAAATGGTTGCAAGTGGTTGCTCGTGGTTGCTCGTGGTTGCATAACACACATTAGGCAGTAGATCGGCTCAGACACATTTTCATATTGCATATGCATGAGTGTTTATACTTGTTTATGGATGAAATTTAATGTGTTATCATGTGAATGTTGCATATGGATGGATGTTTGTACACGCATATAGCGTTTATGTGACTAGGACTATCTGCATACATGTTGGATTCATGATACTAAACATATTTTGCATTAAGAAGATCAATCAGGCCTGATCATTTGCATTAGATAAGGAACATATACACACACTTTCTGCATATGTTCATATAGTATTAGAAATCTTTTAAGGGCAATAGATGTCTGTGTTTGACGGTTGAGTAGATGGATGATTGTATTCTAGGATGCACATTCTTCTTGACTAGAAGATTTCGGGGACGAAATCCTTTAAGGAGGGGAGAATGTAACACCCCGTAATTTTAATATTAATGTTAACAAATTAAATAATACTTAATTGTAAATGTGGGAATTAAGGAAACGGGTTATGACATTGTGTTCGTCTCGGAATTATGGTTGAGATAGAGTCCGAGTTTACGTAAAACGGATGTCGTATGAAGAAGATATGGACGAACGAAGTTAGGCAGAAAAACCAGAAACTGGCCAAAATGCACAGGCGCACTCGGGACGTGCGCCAGAACAAAATTGCACTGGTGCACTTGGGAGGTGCTCCCATGCAAAGTTGCACTGGCGCACTTGGCAGGTGCGCCCAGGCCGAGCGGCAGGCCTGCACAGCTTTCTGGTTTGGCCCTGGCTGGCTTGGTCGGGTTTCTGGTTGAATTTCTGAGCTCTGCTGTGTCACTAGGGCTAACTTATCACTTTCTGATTGGCTTCTCTTGATATGGATGGCCTTGATTAACTCTAGCTTCACCGACGGCTATAATTAAATTGAAATTCTATATAAACAGCCTCCTATCCTCATTCTCTTTACACCATTCTTCTCTAACCTTATGCTGCTCAAACTCTTGATGATCATGGCTTCTTCTTCTTCCTCTAAATTAAATTAAAAATAAAACGCGAAGATTATTTCTTGAAGACTATGGCTAGGAATTGGGGATTTGCTTCTACAATCAAAGCAAGATTCAACGATTCAACAATTCAACGACAAAAATTCTAGACTTGACTTCTGCATCTAAATTTCTTAGACCACAATCTGTAAGTTCCAGTTACGTTTAGATAAAAACTAGAAACTTAATATAGGCATGTTATAAATTGGAATTAATATATGTATGATTCATATTTATTCTTGTTCGTCTTGGATCTTGACTTTTGGGAATATTGCCTAGGACGTTGAAATTATTATTAATGGCATAAGACTACGCCTATGACTGTGAACATAAGACTATGCCTATGCCTATGACGGTGAACATAAGACTACGCCTATGACTGTGAACATAAGACTATGCCTATGCCTATGACTGTGAATATAAGAATATGCCTATACCTATGACTGTGAACATAAGACTATTGCCTATGACTATGACAAGGACAATTGTGGCTAATCACCTATGATTCATGACCATAAGGTTATTGCCTAGGATTATGGCTATGAAATTGGATCTAAGCTTGATTTTCTATTCAGACCTATTTTCTTTATTTTGATTTTGGGGATTTTTCTATTTAAGTTAGATCTATCCATGCTCTTGAACCTAGATTATTATTCAAACCTTTTCATGTTCATAATGTTATCAGATTTATATGCCTACGATATTTTAGTCAATTTATTCAGTTATGTCAAGCCTTGGAAATAAATTGATAATAGAACAATGTTTATTATGTTATATGTGGAATTGAATGATATTGATCTATGTTCGTGGTTCTATTTTATTAGGAATTAATGAATAAGTCTATTCATATGTATATGAACTTGGAGTATAACCTGTTATGAAAAGTTGTGTAGTTTATCATGTTATGCAAGTTATTGGTTGTAAAATCATATCACATATGTGACCAAATGTTACATATACATGTTTATGTGTATATGTTAAACCTATGTCATATTTCAAGTTCACACTTATTCATATGTTCGTGATTGATTTGCAAATTCACATATATGTAAATTGATTTAGTCTATGTTGCAAATTCACATATATGTATGTTGATTTAGTCTGCGTTGTAAGTTCACACCTATGATATTCATGTTGATTATTTCGCTAGTACACACCTATGGTGTTCATATTGACTATGCCGAGAATGCCAAGTTTACACCTATGTCATGTTTATATTAATGGATTTCTTTATGCAAATTTTGTGTACGTTAAATTAGGCTAAGTTTTTAGCCAAATATTATATGCAAAAATCGTGCGGACGGAAAGTTAGGCTAAGATTGCTAGCCTAATATTTAGACGTGGTAACGTTGGGAAAAAAATTGGTAATTATAGGAAACTTGGCATGAAACTTATCCTTGAAACTTGACACGAACATGACATGAATCTTGAACATGGACATGACACTAGAATGAACTTGAAAAATGGCCAACTCGAGGTTGGGTTGAGTTTGCAGTGTAATTCTGCCTGAAACCGCCCGGCAAATCCAGTTGCTGTAAACAATAGGATCCAATGTGGGTAGTTGGTCATATCGCACTTAAAAACCCGAGGTCAGACTGAGTTGTGGTGTAATTCTGCCCGGAACCACTTGGCATATCCAATGACCACAACAACAGGTCTGATGTTAAAGGTTGGGGTGCATTAATGAATTAATGCCACATGATAGGGTTAAGTCATGAACATGAAAGACAACACTTAACCAACTTGACACATGATTCGTAGGGTTAAGTCACGAACTTGAATGACAACACTTAACCAACTTGACATGCTAAACTAATAAGGGTTAAGTCACGAACTTAAATGACAACACTTAACCAATTGGACGGAAACCCTAGTTACGCGGTCCATTTCAGTAGTAACCAACTAGACGTATCATGGTACCTTAGAACAAGGCAAGGTGGGGCACGATTGCTGGGTTGATTGTAAGCGACCAGAACGACGGCTGTGTTGGTGCGCTAGTGTAGGTTCAGGCGGGCTATGGTCGTGCACGTGGTCCGGTGTTGAAAAAGCAGGCATTGGGCATCAGTAGGTTTATCTGTGCATGCTTGATTTGTGTCGGTGGTTGGCACCATAGGGCTTGATACACCCTACGGTGGACCTAGCACAGGTGACTACATTCGTGTTAGGGCTGTATGACACAGACACACGACGAGCTGGAACTTATAGGGAGCCGATCGATTAGTGGATCATTCCGTTGGACCTATTAATGGGTCATTCATGATATTGGGCCAAGGGATCATTCATGATTAATATATGACATGGGTTTGGGATTCTAGTACAGTTGATGCAGAAAACCTTGAACATGCGACGCTATACTTGATTTATTACGTTATCTTAGTCTATCTTGCCCATCTTGACAGCATCCTTATGTTTACTTTCAGTTTATACATGTCATGTTACCTTTATCTGTTTTTATGCTGAAAGTCACTTGGACCTACCAGTCTTTATGACTGACCCGTTTTCTTTCGCCTCTTTTTCTTCCATTCCCCCCCCCCCCCCAGGTTCTCAGGGAGGAAACTCTAGCGCTTAGCTTGGATTTCGCTTGCTTTCGGTTCAGCTCATGTACGGTTTGATCTTGAGCTATGCTATGGCTGTATTTCTGCTACCTTTGGGGAATTAAGCTACTTTTGTCGTTTTAAGTTTATGCTTCTTTGTTTATGCAAGACATAGTTTGTTGTAATGGAAAATAATGACTTTGGCTATTTGGTACTTTGTATGAAAAAGGCTTTGACTATTTTGAAAGTAATGAAATATATCTTTTGATTCTTCCGCTGTTTTATTTATGTTCTGTCTTGTAATATTTCTGTGTTTGTTTACCTCGATAACACTCCTCCAAAAATAGTGCATTCCCTTTGTGAGTGACCCTAGCGGAGGTGGGGTGTTACATAGAGCCTCAATCAATTAAAAGAAAATCAGAAAGCTTAGTAGATACCCATATCCGGGATATAAGATTACCCAAGTCAATCAAAACATCGTTTACTTATTTTTTTAGGGAAACTAAACTCTTATTTATGAAACCATAAGCAACAGCGTCTTTTGCTACCATAAACTTGTATTGACTTAAATAGCACAAATATGAGTTTTATATGATAATCAAGAATTTGAAATTATATATAACATGTAACATACAACATGAAACTAAAAATTTCATTTTTATATAGAAATCAACATATATAAATAGTTATTTCAAGTTATGTAATTTATATTTTAAAAGTTGAAAGCATATAACTTTATTTAAAGCTAGTACGATGTACGTATGTCATCCGTATGCACTTCTGAATTCGATAGCTTGCTCGATCACACATTTTATTTTCGAACTAATATCGCTTACTCAATTACTATAGCGCAGACTCGGACCTGGTTTCTTGAATAGAAATTATCATTCTCCTTGCATAGTCATACACTATGATAGAGAACCCAAAAATCACTTCAAAAATTTATAACCAATATTCGCAGTCAAGAATTGAGTTATAAATCATTGTTTGGACCAATATAAATCAACTCAAAATCGCGCACTTGAATTTGAATGAAACTAACTATGTGAACAAAATGGCTTATGTACAATTTTCGTATTAATTTTAAGTTTGTTCTTATTTTCACAAAAAATTGACAAATCCGACCGATTTTTCAGGTGAATGCAAACACCTTTATTGTAACTAATAATAAAATGCAATCAAGTATAGATGATTGTTAGTTGACAATCAGCTACATCGGTTTTTAAGGTGGAGTGTCCACCATAGGTTCTAGTAGAAGTGCTAGATTGTTGTATAATAAAAAGAACAGGAGCTTGGCAAAGGTGCCAAGACTACTAGGTGTCGTGTCTAGTCTTTCACAGCAGTAGAAGTACCATCGATTTCCTTCAAAGCAGCTGGTACTCCAAGGAGAAAATCAATGAATAATGAGTCGAGGTTCGTGACATATCCAGTGGAATCCAGGCTGTACACATATCTCCTACCCCACAATGGTTCAGCTAAAACCTCAGCGTTACTCTGTTGTGGTATATTCAAAGTACACTTGGAACTTCTTAGGAAACTTTGTCCCAGAATGCAAGTGATGCCAAGCTTCATATGAGTTGTCCCAGATAAATGGTGGGGTCTGAGGTGGTAATGTAGGTGGCACGATAGCAGATGTAACTATATCAATATCTACAGGAGTTACAACTTACTCAGGAATAGCATCAGAAGGTACATAAGGCACAGTGGAAGGCACAGTAGGCTTCTTAGAGACCCACTTCCATTGAGGTGGTCGAATCAAAGGAGCCTTAACCGAGATGGGTGCATCACTATCAAGTTTACATGCATCCGAGGTGTGATCAAAAGATTGACATGTTAGGCAGATATCAGGCTTCAAGTTATAAGTAAGATCAACATGGCAGACTTGGCCGTCTAGACATACCTTGATTTGATCGGGAAGAGGCTTGTGTAACAACCCACAAAATTTTCGGCCCCGGAAATCGACATAAATACCTTTACCGTAACTCATTCCGACCTTCCAAACACCGAAAACACTGGACGTGATTAGAAAGAAATTAGAGGGTGAGATAAGAAAGAAAGAAATATTAGAACAGAAGAAGAACAAGAAGAAGAAGAACCAACACAACACATAGTCTCACATCGCAGCAGAATAAAATATATTACAGAAATAACTTTATTGAGAACTTTAAATAAACTTACAATATCAGAGTACATCACACAACAGTACAGTTATAATAACCTGTTCCCATATACAACACACAGCGGAATAGTAGTTATATTATATCATACGTCTGGACTCTTCCACCTCGGCTCTTCACAGCATTCGATAACCTGAACCTGTACAACCCGGGCTAACCCGAGCATTTACAAAACACCGGGTCAGTCTGGTGAACCAGAGTGAGGAAAACTCGCACAGTATTAAAGGTATCACACAACCTAATTTTAAAGGTAAAATCTTTTCGAAAGAAAAGGATAATCGTAAGACCAAATCCACACATAAACATGGACGGTTTTTACCTTACGATAACCCAAACCAGTTTTGAAATCAATATCTTGTCTGATATTATAATAATGTCTAAATACAAATATGATCTAGTAGAACGCTTGCATCTCACGCTCTACATATATAGTATACAATCAAAACCGCAGGCGCTTATTGGAAACTGGATGCCAACTATGACAAGGTATGGGACCACCTGCCGATAGTGTATCTCTAGAGGAGAATACACTGGGTTCAACAAGAATGTCTTGCAACCCGGCCCTCACATGACCGACCACTCATTTCTCTTGAGTGTACCGAATGTATATCACCAACGGTTAGGAGCTATCCACCATCTTCCTGAAAAGGGATAACATCGATAGATTAAAGAAACAAAAGGAATTTCTCT
Source organism: Allium sativum (assembly GCA_030737875.1). Lineage (NCBI taxonomy): Eukaryota > Viridiplantae > Streptophyta > Magnoliopsida > Asparagales > Amaryllidaceae > Allium > Allium sativum. The sequence goes on along the minus strand of CM060913.1, from coordinate 466,393,376 downwards.
AGATAGGTGATTATACATCCGAATGGGAGCTACCCACATAGCCATGCTGCCTGCCCGATTTCTGTCATTTCCCGTTTGATGACGCTTGAGGTTTGAATTTCCTTTACAATACCTGGCCGCCATTCACTTTGAATGCCACATCGTCAGATCCGTCAAGTCACTAATTAATGTCCACAAATATACTCTGGATTTCAAAGAAGTGCCCCTCTTTGCCACCATTCGGTATATTTGTAAAAATCAACATACGTGGTTTCAGGAAATACTTTGTCATACATTCGTCCATACAAGTCATCCAGGAACAGGATGAACCTAAGGTACTCTCCTACTGCATCTCATATAGGAATCACCCCCATGGATCAGTAGCGAGAAATCCTTGCAAACCGTAGATTCCGACCACGACAGAACCACAGTACATCTCTGGCTACAGACCAGAGATTATTAGCAGTTCTTCCGTTTACGAAAATCCACGGTCTTCAATGCTCCATCTCGATCACTTCTGATCTCTTAACGTATTTGTTGGTCGGAATGGTTTTCGAATATAAATCTGATCTTGGTCTTTCCATACCAACAAACGTATTGGATAGATTTGATAGTTGGTGTTTTGACTATCAAAATAAATAGTGTTTCAATCATGACAATCCAGTGAGTTCACTGGTTCAGTACTCAGCACCACTTGGCCTTTTAATTTAAACAAAAGTATATTTAACTCTTAAATCTTACGATATTTTAAATATCGTTTTGACACTTTCTTATTTAACATAAGATTTTTCTTTAACAAATTCTCTTTTCAATTCTTAGGAAAATCTTATATCGTATTCAATTTCTATTTTCACTTGGAAATCGGTTCAGTTATTACCCGAAAACAACGTTACAAAATATCTTTCAATTCAGTAATTGAAAACAATAACCAACGCTTATTTATAAAATAAATACCCAACTTTACATTTCCTTTAACCTCGTGAATATCGTTATAATTTACGCAATCCTCTTTCATTTCCATTTTACCCTGGAGTCCTTATTTTATATATTTCTACCAAAATGTTGCATCATTATTTCTCTAATGAAATAATAAATTTTACTAACCTCCTTTACCATTACAACTAATATCATCCTCAGATACACCTGAAGTCGTTCAAGTTGGGGTATTTAATTTACCTCTCAGACCTTGATCAACGACGTTCATATCTTCAGATGGATACCAGTCGTAATCCCAACACCAGTATTTCATTCTAACTGCAATACAAATACCATTGAACTATTTTATTCAAAATATGGTTTATAAAGCCTGCTTACCACTTTTGAACACTCTTCCTCGATTATACCCATTTTTCTTAATTCAATAATTAAGAACTTTATAAAACACCCCTTTTTTAACTTTTACCTTTTTAAAACAATTTCATTTTATAATTCGGATTTGTTTACAAATCCAATAACTTGCTTCTTTTACCAAATTCCCTTTACCAAACTCTTTCCAATCGATTCGACCATTCCCCCACTTTGAGAATTTTATTTCAACTTTCCCCTTTACTTAATCCCACTATTAAGTAACGACGCTTTATATTTAAACCTCGTTAATGTAATCCTGGTTTATCATAAACCTTTTTATCTAAATTTCCTTTTCAAAAGATCTTATTGAAATTAAAATAATATTCACCAAACTATTTTATTAGGGTAATTCAAACCAAACAAATTCAAAATCAATTCCAATTTCAATGGTTGACTTAGCCAACCCAAGGCATGGTTATTTTGTTAACCCATTCCAATCCATTCTTTCTTTAAATTAATTAAAAATATAATTAATTTAAATCATTCCATTAAATTAATTTTCAATAACCAATTCTCCAAATTTTAACTGTTAAGGTTAATTTCTATTCCTATAATTATAAATCTGATTAATCTCAGGATTTACTTTGTAAAATCAATTTATAATTAATTATAAAAGTAATTGTTCATTTCCTTTTAATAAAGTTTTATTCAAAATATACCTTTCAAAATCTATCTCCAGTTATAAAATAAATTTTATAACTTTATCACTACCGGCTCACCTGACGGTGAATCAATATAAACAAAACGATTTACTTTTAGGCCATTTACTGCCGATTACTCAACCAATATAGCCCATTGGTTAAAACACAACACATGTTGATTTTTCGGTCAATGATCACTACTAAAATCAATAACCCAATCATGACAGCTCATATATGATAAAATAAAAATAAATAATATATTTGAGGAATCCGGTTGGATCCCTCCAACCTATTCTTCCCTGTACACAACCGGTTATCTCCACACAGTTTAAAACAATTCAAACAGATCAAACAATTCAAATAAGTAAAACAATTCAAACTACTAAACACGTTTATTGATAAACGTGACCAATAAGGTAAGTTACCTTTATTGGAACCAATTGTTAAAATAACGATTTGGTATTTCACTGAAATTAACCAACGGTTTAATTTCATCAGTTAGATCAACAAACAAATTATAACTAGCAAACAGTCAATCATTGGCAAGCAGAGCACACAAAATAAAAACCCAATTTATATAAAATATAAATGGGAAAAATACTGAGTGAGTTTAACTCACCTTGGTTTGATTCGCGGTTTGAACAGCTCATTTCAATTAAATTAAACAGTTGTTTAATTTAATTAAAAATCTCGGTTGATTTCAATACCATCCAAGCCCGTTCCAATTCCAGAATGAAGTATTCTCTAATATGGTCCCAACGTAATTTGTTTGGTCCGATTCTGATTAAAAATCTGAGTTATACAAAATACCAGTGTGTAGTTTAATTTACCAAGCTTTCAAATCAATATAATTAATTAATTCTAATTAATTACTTTTACTCTTTTTATTTTTTTTATAACAAGGTTTACGGTCAGTTATGCTTCCCAGTTTGGTACTTTGCTCACGTTTTCTTCGTTCCAGTTCCAGTAACACACGGCTTCCTGCGTTCCCCAACATTATTTAATTACGATAATAATCTTTTAAAACTCCTTAATTATTTTATTTATATAAACTAATTACTCGTTTAAATAAATTGGCCGAACCAAAATAAGTTTTGGCATTGAAACCACGGTAGGAATTATTTTCCTTTCTTCTTGCTTGCGGTATACCACTTCCGTGAGAACCATTCTTTCCACCACCAGGTCCAACGCTGCCAAAGCCATATGCTGACATCCCCTTCTCGTTTTGTTGTCATTTGTTTGTGTTCGCATTCATTGTTCAGAAACTAGCTACACTCCTCTTTGTCATTAACGCTGCTTCATCATTTAGTTTTCTTTTCGGTACACCCTCCTTTCCAGTTCGTTAGAAATCACGCTTCCTTTCCAATACAAAACATCGGCCTCCCTTTCCCTTTAATCTTCTTGTTCCATTTGTATCCTTTCCCTCAAGTCTTGAGACTGACCGCCTGTACTGTAACACCCCGCCTCCGCTAGGGTCACTCGCAAGGGAATGCACTAGCTTTAGAGGGGCATTATTGGTAAACATGCACAGAAATATCACAAGACAGAACACATAAAATAGCGAAAGTAAAATCAATCTTTCATAACATGAATACATAAGGTTTAAAGCCTTTTACATCAGAGTACATCAAAACCTGTCTTGAAATAGTAAAGAAGCATAAAGACTTTTTAATAAATTATTCCCCAAGTAAAAACAGTAAAGTAGCCATAGCCAAGAGAAGTCCAAGCCATCCATGATGACCTTCAAGCAGAAGAAGTCCGAACTAAACAGCATTGTTTCCTCCCTGTAACCTGGGGGGGAAACGGAAGAAAAGAGGCGAAACAAAACGGGTCAGTCAAAAAGACTGAGTAAGCCCTATCTACTATTAGTATAAAAACTAGTAAAGCTAACTGTCATGAGAAACTGAGATGAACATAAGCATGACAACAAGATAGATAAGCTAAATCAAAATAACAGGGTGAACTATTGAACTTAGATAAACTAAGGTATCGCGATAAACTATGGCATCATGATAAATCAAAGTATCCCATCGTCAGATTTCTATCAAGTATACTATCCCAAGGTATCTACTCGTCTAACATCCCACGGTATCTGTTTCGTATATTCTTCCTGGTTCTAACATGTATTTTTGCTCTGCACCTCTCGTACTAGTATCCCAACCCGCGTCATGTGTTAACCATGAATGTCCCTTGCCCAATGTTATGTAATGGTCCATCTCAACCTAATATATCGCATATATAGGTTACTCAAATCATATGTTTCTTTCCATGTATATAAGTTCAGTCCTTTGCCGTACCTCGTACGGGCTTCCTCATGTCGTATTATCCTTGAAATCGTTTGGACTGTCACCCTTGTTCTAGCTAGGCTCTTCCATATGAATCATCGTTTGAACTACTAGGACTTACGCCACCTAGCACCACTAGGGATTACGCTTACCTATTGCACGCTTTCGTATTTTGGTTTGGGTTAAACCACCTAGGCCACTAGGGATTACGCTAACCCTCAACCGCGCCCTTTTTCCCACGCATTCATCGTGAATCGTTTTTCTATAACTGTATGCACATGTATCACATCGTGCCATCCGAGTCCTGTCACAGTGCAAAACAAGAAATACAGGACTCGGTCGGGAGCTTTAGATTTATCTGCCGATGCAGATACTAAGGTCTGCTTTTCTACACGTGGCTATGGTCCCACGAGACCCCTCCCTCAACTAGTGAAAGGCAACACAAGAGAAAATCTTGCATGAGAACTACACTCCGGCCAGCCCACATCCTACGGCCTACCTCACCCATAATTAGATAGCAATTATGGTCTGTTGGGTGTTCCCTGCCTTTCCGTACGTACACGCTTGACTCAAAATGGTAGATGATCGACGAACTTGCTATCTCGGGCACCTTATGTATTCGTCGACTCACTGCTATCCACCCCAGTCTTTAGGTCGCTCGCATAGCAACCAAGGCATATTCTTGGTTCTTCTACCGCAGACCTCAACCTCTCGTGAGCCTAGTATAATGACCTGGCAGCTCACAGAGGGATCCCAAGAATATCCTCACGTTCCCCAAAGCCGCTGCTTCGTTACCCAGTTCGTTGGAGCCTTTATCTAAATCAGATAGCCTGCTCCTACACGCATACTTAAACGTTGACCTAACGTATCGGGTTACTAATCTAAATGGTCCAAATTTCCTTGACTAAGAATTATTACTTAGTTTCCCTTAACTAAGGTTTACCACTTAGCCTTATTTCCATGATCCTTGTTAACTATGGTTATTTACCTAATCCTCCGAATTAGGGTTTATCTAATGGGTTAAGTGTCACTTAAGTCCATAACTTAGCCCCTCTACAAACCATGTCAAAATTGGCTAAGTATCCCAGTCCAAGACTTAACCCTACAGACCATGTGTCAAGTTGGCTAAGTATATTAAGCAATCCATAACTTAACCTCGTCTAATTATCATTTTAGATTGGTTAATTATATAAATTAACTTGACCTTGTCAAATTACCGAGTCAAATCGGTCAAGCGTATTCAAGTGATTCGTGACTTAGCCTTATCATGTTTTCACGTTAGATTGGTTAAGTATAGGTCACTTAACCACATCAAACAAACGAGTTGGATTAGTTAAGTGTGAATTAACTTAACCCCGTCCAATTACCATGTTTAGATTAGTTAGGTCTGTGTTGACTTAACCCCATCCATTAACTGTATTAAACGGTTAAGTGTTACTAAGAAAATTTACTTAACCTTATCAAGTTATCGTGTTGGATTGATTAAGTGTTGGTTAACTTAATCCCGTCCCCTCGTCGTATAAAAATGGTCAAGTGTCGTTAGGCAAATCAAGTTACTTAACCTACCCAACCCTGTCATGTTTTGTTAAGTATCATTAGCCTAATCAAATTACTTAACCCATTTGTCCATGTCATATTTGGTTAAGCCTCATTAATCAAATTAACTTAACCCTATTATGTGGCATTAATTATTTAATGCACCCCAACCTCTCACATTAGACTTTGTTGTGGTTACTAGTTAAGCCGGGCGGGTCCGGGTAGATTTACACCACAACTTGGTCTAACCTCGGGTTCAAGCACAACATGACCAACTTCTCACATTGGGTCCTATTGTTTGCAACTACTAGTTAGGCCGGTCGGTTCCGGGTAGTTTTACGTTGCAAACTCAACCCAACCTCGAGTTGGCCACCTTCATGTTTAGTCTAGTGTCATGTTCATAGTCAAGTTTTCAAGCAATTGGGTAGACCTAACTTAATAGGTAAATTCCCAATGGGTAGACCTAACTTAATAGGTAAATTCCCAAGCTTATGTTTTTATGCATACTTACATGTCAACTTCCATGTTACATTTCAAGTTATGTTTTCAAGTATAAACACATGTCATATTTAACGTTACATGTTGTCATGTTTATACCCATTTACCCAAATCATATTCATGTCATTATGTTTCCCCATAATGTGACCCCAACGCTTTTTAAACTCGCATATACGTTTGCAACAACGTAATGGATTAAAAGAAGAGACTTGGCAAAGGCATGACAAAAATGGATATTAGGCCACAAGTTAATCATGGTGGCAAAGGAGGCACAAATGTGTTCATTAGCTTGCATGTTACATTCTTAAGCCTCAAAAACATGCATAAACCCAAACTTGGCACATAAGCGAATCATGGTGACAAAAGACATGGAATGATAACTAGAAACTCGCATATATCATCATATAAGGATTATGACTTCATATGCAAGTTGACATAATGATTATGAAGGTTTTCATGTTGCATAATGTAACATTTCAACATAAAGGTTGTGGCTTTTAGCTCATAAGATCAAGATAATGACTTCATAAACTTGCATAACATGATAGCATGCATCATTCTCAATGATCAAACCCAAACTTTCAACATGAACATTTAACTTCATAGTTAATATCTAAGAGTAGGGAAGGGCTTACCTTGCTATGAAGGCCTAAATCGATTAATCTAAAGCTTGTGATGAAGCCTATGCATGCCATCACCCAAAAACCCAAAGATAAACACTCCAAATCAACAAAAATACCATCTTTATGAACAAAGATCAAAGCTTTTGCCTTGAAATCAACTTGAGAAGCTCTCATACTAACATAGGGACTCTCTAATACTCTCATGATCATGAAACCTCTCATAGAAATGAAGTGGAGGCTAGGATAGTTGAGTGGAGGCCATGAGAGTAGCAATTTTGCCATAGTTTAGTTGCATGAATGAATAATGAGGATTTAGGATAGGTTAGGGTCTTATTTATAGATTAGGCAAGTGTTTTAGGCCATAGGATTAAACCTAGATTCAATCCAAGCCATCAAAGCATGTCTTGGGGAAGAAGTCAAGTGTAGGAACCATCTAGGGCCTTTAGATTAAAGACGGACCATGAGAACCATCCAAATGCAAAATCTGCATTTGAGCGAATCGGCCCACGGGTTGACAGCCAAACACCCTGGATTAACCCCTAGTCGACCCAGCGGGCTTGGGTCGACCTCAAAAATCGGCCGGTTCGGTTATTCCCCTCTCCTAATTCGCTGTTTTGAACATTTTTGCATATTTATTTATTAAATTTTCAATTATATATATATATATATATATATATATATATATCAATATATATATATATTTCTCTGCGCAACCCATTTCACTTAATTAAGTATACTTCAATTTGGGAATTTTTTCGTGAAATTTCGCGAGGCCATATCTTGGTCATACGGACTCCGATTTTCGAAAACTCGGACTCTATTTCGCGTATTTTTCCGAGACGAACGCAATGGCATAGCCCGTTTCACTTGATTCAGAATTTAAAATTAAATTCTGCCTTGATTCTCGTCTTAATCATGTTATCGAAATACGGGTTATTACATTCTCCCCACCTTTTAGGATTTCGTCCCCGAAATCTCCAAGTTAGGAAGAACATATCCTACCGTCCATCATCCATCTACTCAAAACATCATCCACAAGCAACCATTGTCTTTAGATGATTTCTAATGCTGTATGAATATATGCAAAACGTGTGTGTACATGTTCCTTAGCTAATGCTAATGATCAGGCCTGAATAATCTTTCTAATGCAAAAATATGTATAGTGCCATGAATCCAACATGTATGCAAATAGTCCTAGTCATATAGATACTATATGCGTGCACAATCATTCATCCATATGCCACAACCGCATGATAATACATTCGATTTCATCCATAAACAAGTATAAATACTCGTGCATATGCAATATGAAGTGTGACCGAGTCGAGCTAGTATCTAATGTGTATTCGCGCATCCACGAGCAACCACTTGCAACCACTTGCAACCATATCAATCATAACATGTTTCAAGTACATGTTTACATCCAGAGGGTTCTACCTAGGATTCCCTGAAACAGGGTCGAGAAGATAAACAGGACAAACTCCTTACAGGGTTTGTAACGGAGAATAGGACCGAGAGGATGTCCACAAAAGATAGCCTACAAGCAAGCTCAACAGAAAAACAGGGATCGAGGATATATTCCCAAAAGAGATATCATGCACGTATCTAGTCTTTGACCATCAAAGTCGTCTTTTAACTTCGCGATTTTGTAGCTTCTTATTCCTGTTTCCATAACATGAGCTGGAACTCATTTCTTCGTCGCCTCTCGTTCCACTTGCACTTATCCTTTTCCTAGAATACTTGACGCAAACATGACTGCGTACTCATGATCTCATGCAAGCTTTCCAAAATTCACTAGTGAATCTCGGACCTCGTACCATAAGGTATTCCACGTAGAAGAACTTTCTCTTGGAAGTAAACAGATGCAAACCAGGTTATCAAGCGCACTTACTAGGGTGATTTCTATAACCCATGCAAAAGTGAAATAAACCATCCGTCTTATCGGCGAACACCACTCGATCGGGCTTCAAATTTCCAATAGAGGTATCCAGGGATTCTAGGTAACTAATCATGACCAAACCCAAAAGGTTCCACGAGACTTCGAGGGTATTACCAAGGCTAGTCAAGAGTCTAACTACCCTCCTATCAAAACCGAGAGTGGCACCCCTTACTGGATAACCACTTCATCCCTAGAATCCAGCCACAACTTATAAACATAAGCATTATTTCCAAGCTCAACACTTGATATAGACATTCTCAAATCCAAACAAGCCATGAGTAAATGGACCGATCTTCCAATAGGACTTGAGACAAAAACGGGATCCTCTACTACGCTAGTACTAAGGTGCAGAGACTCAACTATCGAAGCGGACTTAAAAGATGCGGTGATCAAAACAAAGTCCCGACAGGATGATAGAGAAGAAAAGCTAAACCTTTAACAAGATCGTTACCCTCCTTCTGAGGTACCCTAGAAATGAGAGCATACTATTGCCCTCCGAATGATCTTGTCCCTGTTCCATGATACTTAACTATCCGTCCCGTTTCACCATGCCAAAGGTACTCTCTCGTCATGGGTTTCATTGTTCATCTTTCTCCCTCCTTTTAGGACTCAGCCATACCAACATGTTGCTTATCCCTGAGCTCGTATCCTTTATCCTTGTTCTTACTATCCTTTCATGCATAACTCTGCAACGGTCTCTCGAGAACCACCTCCATCGTACGGGAAACACTTACGCAGCTAGAGAGACTAGTCGCAGTCAAAACAGCTGTGACTACAGATGGAGGAAAGAAAGGAAAAGAGATTCGATCAAGGAAACAAGGATAATGCTAATGGCCTTTGGGGAATAGCCTTTTTCTTTTCAAAAGAATTTTTTTTTTTTGAAAAATGCTTCTTTGTAAACGGTTTTTCAAATAATTTTCAGAAGGTCTTTAAAAACTTTTGCCCAGTCTAGTAACCTTCTGCTCTGATACCAAATGTAACACCCCGCCTCCGCTAGGGTCACTCGCAAGGGAATGCACTAGCTTTAGAGGGGCATTATTGGTAAACATGCACAGAAATATCACAAGACAGAACACATAAAATAGCGGAAGTAAAATCAATCTTTCATAACATGAATACATAAGGTTTAAAGCCTTTTACATCAGAGTACATCAAAACCTGTCTTGCAATAGTAAAGAAGCATAAAGACTTTTTAATAAATTATTCCCCAAGTAAAAACAGTAAAGTAGCCATAGCCAAGAGAAGTCCAAGCCATCCATGATGACCTTCAAGCAGAAGAAGTCCGAACTAAACAGCATTGTTTCCTCCCTGTAACCTGGGGGGAAACGGAAGAAAAGAGGCGAAACAAAACGGGTCAGTCAAAAAGACTGAGTAAGCCCTATCTACTATTAGTATAAAAACTAGTAAAGCTAACTGTCATGAGAAACTGAGATGAACATAAGCATGACAACAAGATAGATAAGCTAAATCAAAATAACAGGGTGAACTATTGAACTTAGATAAACTAAGGTATCGCGATAAACTATGGCATCATGATAAATCAAAGTATCCCATCGTCAGATTTCTATCAAGTATACTATCCCAAGGTATCTACCCCGTCTAACATCCCACGGTATCTGTTTCGTATATTCTTCCTGGTTCTAACATGTATTTTTGCTCTGCACCTCTCGTACTAGTATCCCAACCCGCGTCATGTGTTAACCATGAATGTCCCTTGCCCAATGTTATGTAATGGTCCATGTCAACCTAATATATCGCATATATAGGTTACTCAAATCATATGTTTCTTTCCATGTATATAAGTTCAGTCCTTTGCCGTACCTCGTACGGGCTTCCTCATGTCGTATTATCCTTGAAATCGTTTGGACTGTCACCCTTGTTCTAGCTAGGCTCTTCCATATGAATCATCGTTTGAACTACTAGGACTTACGCCACCTAGCACCACTAGGGATTACGCTTACCTATTGCACGCTTTCGTATTTTGGTTTGGGTTAAACCACCTAGGCCACTAGGGATTACGCTAACCCTCAACCGCGCCCTTTTTCCCACGCATTCATCGTGAATCGTTTTTCTATAACTGTATGCACATGTATCACATCGTGCCATCCGAGTCCTGTCACAGTGCAAAACAAGAAATACAGGACTCGGTCGGGAGCTTTAGATTTATCTGCCGATGCAGATACTAAGGTCTGCTTTTCTACACGTGGCTATGGTCCCACGAGACCCCTCCCTCAACTAGTGAAAGGCAACACAAGAGAAAATCTTGCATGAGAACTACACTCCGGCCAGCCCACATCCTACGGCCTACCTCACCCATAATTAGATAGCAATTATGGTCTGTTGGGTGTTCCCTGCCTTTCCGTACGTACACGCTTGACTCAAAATGGTAGATGATCGACGAACTTGCTATCTCGGGCACCTTATGTATTCGTCGACTCACTGCTACCCACCCCAGTCTTTAGGTCGCTCGCATAGCAACCAAGGCATATTCTTGGTTCTTCTACCGCAGACCTCAACCTCTCGTGAGCCTAGTATAATGACCTGGCAGCTCACAGAGGGATCCCAAGAATATCCTCACGTTCCCCAAAGCCGCTGCTTCGTTACCCAGTTCGTTGGAGCCTTTATCTAAATCAGATAGCCTGCTCCTACACGCATACTTAAACGTTGACCTAACGTATCGGGTTACTAATCTAAATGGTCCAAATTTCCTTGACTAAGAATTATTACTTAGTTTCCCTTAACTAAGGTTTACCACTTAGCCTTATTTCCATGATCCTTGTTAACTATGGTTATTTACCTAATCCTCCGAATTAGGGTTTATCTAATGGGTTAAGTGTCACTTAAGTCCATAACTTAGCCCCTCTACAAACCATGTCAAAATTGGCTAAGTATCCCAGTCCAAGACTTAACCCTACAGACCATGTGTCAAGTTGGCTAAGTATATTAAGCAATCCATAACTTAACCTCGTCTAATTATCATTTTAGATTGGTTAATTATATAAATTAACTTGACCTTGTCAAATTACCGAGTCAAATCGGTCAAGCGTATTCAAGTGATTCGTGACTTAGCCTTATCATGTTTTCACGTTAGATTGGTTAAGTATAGGTCACTTAACCACATCAAACAAACGAGTTGGATTAGTTAAGTGTGAATTAACTTAACCCCGTCCAATTACCATGTTTAGATTAGTTAGGTCTGTGTTGACTTAACCCCATCCATTAACTGTATTAAACGGTTAAGTGTTACTAAGAAAATTTACTTAACCTTATCAAGTTATCGTGTTGGATTGATTAAGTGTTGGTTAACTTAATCCCGTCCCCTCGTCGTATAAAAATGGTCAAGTGTCGTTAGGCAAATCAAGTTACTTAACCTACCCAACCCTGTCATGTTTTGTTAAGTATCATTAGCCTAATCAAATTACTTAACCCATTTGTCCATGTCATATTTGGTTAAGCCTCATTAATCAAATTAACTTAACCCTATTATGTGGCATTAATTATTTAATGCACCCCAACCTCTCACATTAGACTTTGTTGTGGTTACTAGTTAAGCCGGGCGGGTCCGGGTAGATTTACACCACAACTTGGTCTAACCTCGGGTTCAAGCACAACATGACCAACTTCTCACATTGGGTCCTATTGTTTGCAACTACTAGTTAGGCCGGTCGGTTCCGGGTAGTTTTACGTTGCAAACTCAACCCAACCTCGAGTTGGCCACCTTCATGTTTAGTCTAGTGTCATGTTCATAGTCAAGTTTTCAAGCAATTGGGTAGACCTAACTTAATAGGTAAATTCCCAATGGGTAGACCTAACTTAATAGGTAAATTCCCAAGCTTATGTTTTTATGCATACTTACATGTCAACTTCCATGTTACATTTCAAGTTATGTTTTCAAGTATAAACACATGTCATATTTAACGTTACATGTTGTCATGTTTATACCCATTTACCCAAATCATATTCATGTCATTATGTTTCCCCATAATGTGACCCCAACGCTTTTTAAACTCGCATATACGTTTGCAACAACGTAATGGATTAAAAGAAGAGACTTGGCAAAGGCATGACAAAAATGGATATTAGGCCACAAGTTAATCATGGTGGCAAAGGAGGCACAAATGTGTTCATTAGCTTGCATGTTACATTCTTAAGCCTCAAAAACATGCATAAACCCAAACTTGGCACATAAGCGAATCATGGTGACAAAAGACATGGAATGATAACTAGAAACTCGCATATATCATCATATAAGGATTATGACTTCATATGCAAGTTGACATAATGATTATGAAGGTTTTCATGTTGCATAATGTAACATTTCAACATAAAGGTTGTGGCTTTTAGCTCATAAGATCAAGATAATGACTTCATAAACTTGCATAACATGATAGCATGCATCATTCTCAATGATCAAACCCAAACTTTCAACATGAACATTTAACTTCATAGTTAATATCTAAGAGTAGGGAAGGGCTTACCTTGCTATGAAGGCCTAAATCGATTAATCTAAAGCTTGTGATGAAGCCTATGCATGCCATCACCCAAAAACCCAAAGATAAACACTCCAAATCAACAAAAATACCATCTTTATGAACAAAGATCAAAGCTTTTGCCTTGAAATCAACTTGAGAAGCTCTCATACTAACATAGGGACTCTCTAATACTCTCATGATCATGAAACCTCTCATAGAAATGAAGTGGAGGCTAGGATAGTTGAGTGGAGGCCATGAGAGTAGCAATTTTGCCATAGTTTAGTTGCATGAATGAATAATGAGGATTTAGGATAGGTTAGGGTCTTATTTATAGATTAGGCAAGTGTTTTAGGCCATAGGATTAAACCTAGATTCAATCCAAGCCATCAAAGCATGTCTTGGGGAAGAAGTCAAGTGTAGGAACCATCTAGGGCCTTTAGATTAAAGACGGACCATGAGAACCATCCAAATGCAAAATCTGCATTTGAGCGAATCGGCCCACGGGTTGACAGCCAAACACCCTGGATTAACCCCTAGTCGACCCAGCGGGCTTGGGTCGACCTCAAAAATCGGCCGGTTCGGTTATTCCCCTCTCCTAATTCGCTGTTTTGAACATTTTTGCATATTTATTTATTAAATTTTCAATTATATATATATTTATATCAATATATATATTTCTCTGCGCAACCCATTTCACTTAATTAAGTATACTTCAATTTGGGAATTTTTTCGTGAAATTTCACGAGGCCATATCTTAGTCATACGGACTCCGATTTTCGAAAATTCGGACTCTATTTCACGTATTTTTCCGAGACGAACGCAATGGCATAGCCCGTTTCACTTGATTCAGAATTTAAAATTAAATTCTGCCTTGATTCTCGTCTTAATCATGTTATCGAAATACGGGTTGTTACATGTACGCAATCACTTATTATTACCTAAATAATATATTAACTAATTTTAGTTAAACGGGAAGTTACGTGAATTAAAATCGGCCAATTATTTTTTTATTACTTCCTATATACCTTCGTATTCATCCCTGACTGAACTCGAGATTAACAAGCCACCACCGCTCCTCCGCATGTTGACCGGAGATCGATCAGTCCATCCCAGAAACTACGCTTTGCCTCCCTCCATCCTCAACATGTGTCTCCATGAACCAGGCTTCGCCCTTGCTCAGTACCACATATGAATTCCTATTACACACGCTTTCCAGTTACCACTGAACTTCAGATCGATCCGATCTCCTCACACACCGCCGGAACCTCATATGAAGCCACCAAAGCCTGCGACGGAGCCTCCTCTGCCACCACCCAAAACTGCAGTCCACTCGATCCCGCCTCCTTCCCGTAAACCTCTCGAACCAGTAGCCACTTCGAGAACCATTTCCGACCAAAACAGACACCAGAACTTGATCACCGCCGGTCATCTTAATGAGCTCGTGGGACTGAACGTATCCTTGGTTGATGATTTCAAGAAATAAATCTTGGATTGAAAGGAAAAATGGGAAAAGGCTTATGAGTTTTGGTCCCTTCGTTGCTGAAAGTGGCGGCGCAAAAATTAAAGTGGACTACAGATTAGGATTTGACACGAGAATTTTCCGATGGTATTTATATAGTGGGATATAAGGATTTGTTAATATTAATTTATTAAAAACGAAACTTAGCCGTGAAGTAGTTGATAAAAACCACCACAACTGATTACTGTTTACTGATAAAAAAGCTAATCTTAGTGTAAAAAGGTATTCTGGACCCAATGCAACAAGTTTTGTCGAAATCCGAGGTCGTATGGAAAATTTTCCTTTATAAAACCAGAAATAAACACACATTTAATTTTTTCACGATCACCAGATAAATCAAATCAACTTGAAACCTCAATATCCTATAATAATTCTTCAATACGAACCCAACGGCACCAGTTTCGTCGCATTCTGAGACTGTTTCCCCGGTAGGCCATTTTTGCGCGCACCGCAATGCCATTTCGGACACCAAATTACATGGTCATCAAAAATAACAAACTATATACCTATTCTGACTCTAATCGACGATACGATATCAGTGGAATTGGTTTCGCGGCCTAATTCGATCGTCTATTCAAGTCATACCCAAATAACCCTTTATTTATTAATTACGCGCTATAGAAATTGAATGGGCGTTTACGGCTACCGTGGCCACATATGACATCGGTTTGCTACGCCATTTAACACCGTACAATAATTTAACGATACGGTTCCAATGAAACTGATTTCGTCGAAATCTGAGTTCGTTTGCAAAACGGCTATTTTAACGCGTGTAATTTAATAACGATTTTCCACAGCGATTATTTCAAAATTTGATTTAGCCATAACTTACAAATTATAACACGAAATCTGATTTTTTTTTCTCTTTCATATGGATATTACCATCAATACGGTTTCAACGTTTCTAGTTTCACAGAAATCCAACTTATATCGGCTTCTGTATTCTCACTTGAATTTCAAAACCAAATATTACGAACTGCCGCGCGATTTCGAGCTCCATTTATATTATAATTAAAATTGACGTTAAACTTCGTTTTAAATAACGAATTCAATATTAAAACCCACTAATATTCCAAATATAATATTTAAAATAATAAATTAAATTAAATGTTTGACGGCCAAAATACGGGTCGTTACATTCTTCCCCCCTTAAAATAATGTGAATATTAGGCTCACGTCCCTATTTTGAAACTTAATTAGGCTCACATCCGGTCATAAACTTAATATAAATTAGGTCCCTATTTTCAAAACTTATAAAATAATATATAAAAAAAATTTGTAAATTAGTAATAAAATAAATTATGCATTATACAAAAAATTCAGTTCAAAAAACAACAAAAATAATGTCAGAAAGAAGAAAACAGCAAAAAAACAGAAAAAACTGCAGTTAAATGCATAATATTATGCACCTTTTTGATTTTATTGCATGCATATATGCAATTATTGCAATTCTTCAAGCGGATAGATTTAACATAATTTTTCAGTTCATTTTTATTTGCATCCAAATGTGCAAATTTCTCAAAAAAATGCACACATGTGTGCAACATTTTTATAGGATAAAAAGTAGGGACCTAATTTATAAAAAATAAAAAAAGATTTGAAAAATTTAAACCCGCCCCTTATTTTATTACTTCCGCCTTTTTATATTTTTTTTAAAAAAAGTGCGTTCCTTCATAAAAAAAAAATCTAAAATATGGAAATAATTTCAGGATTCTACGGAAATAAAAAAATAGTTGCATACATTTATGCAATTATTACTGATAATTGCATATATGTATGCAACTTTTCCGTAAGCTGTGTTCGGTTTGAAAATTTGAAACTAAACCTGGACAAATGTGTGCAAATATTGGGTATATTTGCACACATGTAAGCATGTTTTTGTATGAATAAAAATCAACGAAGATGTATGTAGTGAAAAATATGCACAGATGTATGCAAGAAAGTGATATATGTGCATACTATTATGCATTTAACTGGAAATTTCGTTTTTTTTTTTTTGACGCCTTCTTTGATGGTTTTTTGTTCTGAATTTTTTAGTGTTTACATGTTTTATTTATATACAAATTTACGTGATTTTTTTATATTCTTTTTTTATATTTTTTTGATGACTTTTCAGAAAATAGGGACCTAATTTACAATAAGTTTATGACTGGGTTTTTTTTATATTTTGAAACTTAATAGGGACCTCTAAAAAACGCACCCTAAAATAATTTCGTCCTCGAAATTGCTAAGGTAAGAAAGAACGTTACAAACCCATTATCTTTAAAAAAATAAATTTAAAATTTGATTTTCATTTCCAAAACCAATCTAATCAGTTTTAAAACCAATTTAATTCAAATAAAAGAATTTTCAAAAAAAAAATCTTTAAAAATTTTCTAACACTTCAAATTTTGGAAAATTTTTGGCAGAGTCTCCCCTGTGTGGAGGACATCTGCAATATCGCAGGTTCAAGAAATACATATCCATCGACCAACAGGGTCGGAAAAATTCAAAACCCAAGTAAAAACCAAAATTTCATATTCTGCATAGACGTACCTTTTTGTGCGTGTTATTATGCGGTAAGCAATATTTTATATTTGGGCTTGCTTAGTTATTATGCAGCTCTATTCAAACTGGATTCAATCAACTCCAAAATTTTCTCTTGGATGGATTTTAAAGCTAAATTGGCACTTCTGCACCTGTCCTCAACTCAAATAAATTCCATTAGTCCCAAAAACAACATCGATTAGTTTAAAATATCCATATCATACAATCCAACCCGTTCTACACACAATCTAATCCACATGAGATTATAATTATTTATAATCACTTCATTTATTTATTTAATTACCCATTCAGGTTCATTAATCTAGATTGATTTATTCAAATTATTTATTTCATATAGGTTGTAAACCAAGTCTATCATTTTCAGATTTATATTTAAGCAATCAACAAGACAATCCAACATATCATTCAAATCAACAATAACAAATCAATTGATTTCCCATATTATAATAAATTGAGGAAATCTTTACTGTTATTATAAAATAAATTGGGCAAAAATAATTTCAAAAATAATCTTATATCCAATTACAAATATGCGCCCTCATATATATAACAAACTCAATCTAGGGTATTACTAACCCCATCTCTATTGAGTTACGCCACAGAGCCAAGGTTATCAGTAAACCAATAGCTCTGATACCACTGTAACGACCCACAAAATTTTCGTCCCCGGAAATCGACATAAATACCTTTACCGTAACTCATGTCGACCTTCCAAACACCGAAAACACTGGATGTTATTAGAAAGAAATTAGAGGGTGAGATAAGAAAGAAAGAAATATTATAATAGAAGAAGAAGAACCAACACAACACATAGTCTCACATCGCAGCGGAATAAAATATATTACAGAAATAACTTTATTGAGAGCTTTAAATAAACTTACAATATCAGAGTACATCACACAACGGGACAGTTATAATAACCTGTTGCCATATACAACACACAGCAGAATAGTAGTTATATAATATCATACGTCTGGACTCTTCCAGCTCGTCTCTTCACAGCATTCGATAACCTGAAACTGTACACCCCGGGCTAACCCGAGCATTTATAAAACACCGAGTCAGTCTGGTGAACCAGAGTGAGAAAAACTCGCACAGTATTAAGGGTATCACACAACCTGATTTTAAAGGTAAAATCTTTTCGAAAGAAAAGGATAATCGTAAGACCAAATCCACACATAAACATGGACAGTTTTTACCTTACAATAACCCAAACCAGTTTTGAAATCAATATCTTGTCTGATATTATGATAATGTCTAAATACAAGTAAATATGATCTAGTAGAACGCTTGCATCTCACGCTCTACATATATAGTATAAAATCAAAACCGCGGGTTCTTATTGGAAACTGGATGCCAACTATGACAAGGTATGGGACCACCTGCCGATAGTGTATCTCTAGAGGCGAATACACTGGGTTCAACAAGAACGTCTTGCAACCCGGCCCTCGCATGTCCGACCACTCATTTCGCTTGAGTGTATCGAATGTATATAACCAACGGTTGGGAGCTATCCACCGTCTTCCCGAAAAGGGATAGCATCGATAGATTAAAGAAGCAAAAGGAATTTCTCTAGATAGGTGATTATACACCCTAATAGGAGTGACCCACATAGCCATGTTGCCTGCCCGATTTCTGTCATCTCCCGGTTGATGAGGCTTGAGGTTTGAATTTCCTTTACAACACCTGGCCACCATTCACTTTGAATGCCACATCGTCTGATCCGTCAAGTCACTAATTGACGTCCACAAATATACTTTGGGTTTTAAAAAAGTGCCCCTCTTTGCCACCACCCGGTATATTTGTAAAAATCAACATACGTAGTTTCAGGAAATACTCTGTCAGACATTCGTCCATACAAGTCATCCAGGAACAGGACGAACCGAAGGTACTCTCCTACTGCATCTCATATAGGAATCACCCCATGGATCAGTAGCGAGAAATCCTTGCAAACCGTAGATTCCGACCACGACAGAACCACAGTACATCTCTGGCTGCAGACTAGAGATTATTAGCAGTTCTCCCGTTTACGAAAATCCACGGTCTTCAATGCTCCGTCTTGATCACTTCTGATCTCTTCACGTATTTGTTGGTCGGAATGGTTTTTGAATATAAATCCGATCCCGGTCTTCCCATACCAACAATCGTATTAGACAGATTTGATAGTCGGTGTTTTAACTATCAAAATAAACAGTGTTTCAATCATGACAATCCAGTGAGTTCACTGGTTCAGTACTCAGCACCACTTGGCCTTTTAATTAAAACAAAAGTATATTTAACTCTTAAATCTTTCGATATTTTAAATATCGTTTTGACTCTTTCTTATTTAACATAAGATTTTTCTTTAACAAATTCTCTTTTTAATACTTAGGAAAATCTTATATCGTATTCAATTTCTATTTTCACTTGGAAATTGATTCACTTATTACTCGAAAACAACGTTACAAAATATCTTTCAGTTCAGTACTTGAAAACAATAACCAACGCTTATTTATAAAATAAATATCCAACTTTACATTTCCTTTAACCTCGTGAATATCGTTATAATTTACGCAATCCTCTTTCATTTCCATTTTACCTTGGAATCCTTATTTTATATGTTTCCAAATTTCTACCAAAAAGTTGCGTCATTATTTCTCTAATGAAATAATAAATTTTACTAACTTCCTTTACCATTACAACTAATATCATCCTCAGATAAACCTAAAGTTGTTCAAGTTGGGGTATTTAATTTACCTCTCATACCTTGATCAACAACGTTCATATCTTCAGATGGATATCAGTCGTAATTCCAACACCAGTATTTCATTCTAACTCCAATAAAAATACCATTGAACTATTTTATTCAAAATATGGTTTTATAAAGCCTGCTTACCTCTTTTGAACACTCTTCCTCGACTATACCCATTTTTCTTAATTCAATAATTAAGAACTTTATAAAACACCCCTTTTTTAACTTTTACCTTTTTAAAACAATTTCATTTTATAATTCGGATTTGTTTACAAATCCCATAACCTGCTTCTTTTACCAAATTCCCTTTACCAAACTCTTTCCAATCGATTCGACCAATCCCCCACTTTGAGAATCTTATTTCAACTTTCCCCTTTACTTAATCCCACTATTAAGTAACGACGCTTTATATTTAAACTTCGTTAATGTAATCCTGGTTTATCATAAACCTTTTTATCTAAATTTCCTTTTCAAAAGATCTTATTAAAATTAAAACAATATTCACCAAACAATTTTATTAGGGTAATTCAAACCAAACAAATTTAAAATCATTTCCAACTTCAATGGTTGACTTAGTCAACCCAAGGCACGGTTATTTCATTTCCATTCCAATCCATTCTTTCTTTAAATTAATTAAAAATATAATTAATTTAAATCATTCCATTAAACTAATTTTCAATAACCACTTTTCCAAATTTTAACCATTAAGGTTAATTTCTATTCCTATAATTATAAATCTGATTAATCTCAGGATTTACTTTGTAAAATCAATTTATAATTAATTATAAAAGTAATTGTTTATTTCCTTTTAATAAAGTTTTATTCAAAATATACCTTTCAAAATCTATCTCCAGTTATAAAATAAATTTTATAACTTTATCTCTATCGAATCACCTGACGGTGAATCAATATAAACAAAACGATTTACTTTTAGGCCATTTACTGCCGATTACTCAACCAATATAGCCCATTGGTTAAAACACAACACATGTTGATTTTTCGGTCAATGATCATTACTAAAATCAATAACCCAATCATGACAGCTCATATATGATAATATAAAAATAAATAATATATTTGAGGAATCCGGTTGGATCCCTCCAACCTATTCTTCCCTGTACACAACCGGTTATCTCCACACAGTTTAAAACAATTCAAACAGATCAAACAATTCAAATAGGTCAAACAATTCAAACCACTAAACACGTTTATTGATAAACGTGACCAATAAGGTAAGTTACCTTTATTGGAACCAATCGTTAAAATAACGATTTGGTATTTCACTGAAATTAACCAACGGTTTAATTTCATCAGTTAGATCAACAAACAAATTATAACTAGCAAACAGTCAATCATTGGCAAGCAGAGCACACAAAATAAAAACCCAATTTATATAAAATATAAATGGAAAAAATACTGAGTGAGTTTAACTCACCTTGGTTTGATTCGCGGTTTGAACAGCTCGTTTCAATTAAATTAAACAGTTGTTTTATTTAATTAAAAATCCCGGTTGATTTCAGTACCGTCCAAGCCTGATCCAATTCCAGAATGAAGTATACTCTGATATGGTCCCAACGTAATTTGTTTGGTCCGATTCTGATTAAAAATGTGAGTCATACAAAATATCAGCGTGTAGTTTAATTTACCAAGCTTTCAAATCAATATAATTAATTAATTCTAATTAATTACTTTTACTCTTTTATTTTTTTATAACAAGGTTTACGGTCAGTTATGCTTCCCAGTTTGGTACTTTGCTCACGGTTTCTTCGTTCCAGTTCGAGTAACACACGGCTTCCTACGTTCCACAACATTATTTAATTACGATAACAATCTTTTAAAACTCCTTAATTAATTTATTTATATAAACTAATTACTCGTTTATATAAATTGGCCGAACCAAAATAAGTTTTGGTGTTGAAACCACGGTAGGAATTGTTTTCCTTTCTCCTTGCTTGCGGTATACCACTTCGGTGAGAACCATTCTTTCCACCTCCAGGTCCAACACTGCCAAGGCCATATGCCGATGTCCCCTTCTCGTTTGTTGTCATTTGTTTGTGTTCGCATTCATTGTTCAGAAACTGGCAGTGTTCCTCTTTGTCATTAACGCTGCTTCATCATTTAGTTTTCTTTTTGGTACACCCTCCTTTCCAGTTCATTAGAAATCACGCTTCCTTTCCTATACCAGACATCGGCCTCCCTTTCCCTTTAATCTTCTCGTTCCATTTGTATCCTTTCCCTCAAGTCTCGAGACTGACCGCCTGCACATAATCACTTATTATTACCTAAATAATATATTAACTAATTTTAGTTAAACAGGAAGTTACGTGAATTAAGATCGGCCAATTGTTTTTGTTATTACTTCCTATATACCTTCGTATTCATCCCTGATTGAACTCGAGATTAAAAAGCCATCACCGCTCCTCCGCATGTTGACCGAAGATCGATCAGTCCATCCCAGAAACTGCGCTTTGCCTCACATCCCTTGCTCAGTACCACATCTGAATTCCTGTTACACACATTTTCCAGTTACCACCGAACTTCAGATCGAACCGATCTCCTCACACACCGCCGGAACCTCATCTGAAGCCACCAACGCCTGCGACAGAGCCTCCTCTGCCACCACCCAAAACTGCAGTCCACTCGATCCCGCCTCCTGCCCGTAAACCTCTCTAACCAGTAGCCGCTTCGAGAACCATTTCCGACCAAAACAGACACCAGAACTTGATCACTGCCAGTCATCTCAATGAGCTCGTGGGACTGAACTTATCCTTGGTTGTTGATTTTAAGAAATAGATCTTGGATTGAAAGGAAAAATGGGAAAAGGCTTATGAGTTTTGGTCCATTCGTTGCTGAAAGTGGCGGCGCAAAAGTGAAGGTGGACTACAGATTAGGGTTTGACACGAGAATTTTCAGATGGTATTTATATAGTGGGATATAAGGATTTGTTTATATTAATTTATTAAAAATGAAACTTAGCCGTGAAGTAGTTGATAAAAACCACCACAACTGATTACTGTTTACTGATAAAAAAGCTAATCTTAGTGTAAAAAGGTATTTCGGACCCAATGGGACAAGTTTCGTCGAAATCTGAGGTCGTATGGAAGAATTTCCTTTATAAAACCAGAAATACACACACGTTTAATTTTTTCACGATCACCAGATAAATCAAATCAACTTGAAACCTCGATATCCTACAATAATTCTTCAATACGAACCCAACGGCACTAGTTTCGTCGCATTTTGAGACTGTTTCCCCGGTAGACCATTTTTGCGCGCACCGCAATGCCATTTCGGACACCAAATTACATGGTCTCTAAAAATAACAAACTATATACCTATTCTGACTCTAATCAATGATACAAACTCAACAGAATTGGTTTCGCGGCCTAATTCGATCGTCTGTTCAAGTCATATCCAAATAACCCTTTATTTAATTAATTACGCGCTATAGAAATTAAACGGGTGTTTACGGCTACCGTGGCCACATACGACATCGGTTTGCCACGCCATTTAACACCGTACAATAATTTAATGATACGGTTCAACGAAACTGATTTCGTCAAAATCTGAGTCCGTTTGCAAAACGGCTATTTTAACGCGTATATTTTAATAACGATTTTCCACAGCGATTATTTCAAAATTTGATTTGGCCATAACTTACAAATTATAACACGAAATCTGAATTTTTCTCTTTCATATGGATATTACCATCAATACGGTTCCAACGTTTCTAGTTTCACAGAAATCCGACTTATATCGGCTTCTGTATTCTCACTTGAAGTTCAAAACCAAATATTACGAACTACCGCGCGATTTCGAGCTCGATTTATATTATAATTAAAATTAACGTTAAACTTCGTTTTAAATAACAAATTCAATATTAAAACCCACTAATATTCCAAATATAATATTTAAAATAATAAATTAAATGTTTGATGGCCAAAATACGGGTCGTTACAGCTTGTCTGTAGTGGTTTCAATTAGTGCTCGTGCATAAGCATAACATTATCTATCAACCGTAATGGCATCAAAACATCTGAGCTTACCAACATGGCATGCTAACCAATTAATTCCAACTAAAGTCTGTAGTACCGTAGGAATGTGAGTGAGATTAGCCCAAACTGGAATAGACAATACCTGTTCTCTAACACGTTCGACTGACAGGATCTAAGAAGTAATGATAAATGGTTAGCTCGCCGAATGGACTTGTTTACCACCTTCGAAAATAATATATCATCGAATGGACTTGTTTAAGTGTTTTGGAATTCTTATCAAAAATACAATTGACTCGAATCCAAAATTCAGACTTAAAAAATCAAACAACTTAATATAAAACAATTTTATGTTTACTAAGAAGTATGCTCTCATATATAATATATACACACTCAAACTCATTATAAGCTGTTACTAACCCTATCTCTAAAGAGTTAACCCAACCAAAGCCTAGGTGTTCGCCCAACCTGGCTCTTATACCAAGTGTAATGGTTGTGCCTTTCTTACCACTAAAGACAAAACTTAATACACCATGGGTATTCATGTGCCGATCATTTAGTCATCCGAAAGACAGGTCGTTAGGGGTAAAAGAAAGAAGACACAGAACATAATCTCACAATGAAATAAACAATCTATAGTATAAAAATAATGTTTACATAGGCCAAACTGTAGATTTCATACGTACATCAATGAATTAATATATAAATCAATCGGGATAGTTATATCAACCTGTCTTTACGTGTTGAAGAATACAATATATAAGACACAGCGGAAAAATTAAGAAATAAATGAGAATATGCCTTGGTCCTTCAAGTCCTCTTTTGAAGCTTCAAACAAATATAATCTAATCTAACCTAAAAATATACTTGGTCCGATCTGAGTATTATAATGAAATAACACCAGTATCAATCTGGTAAACTAATATAAGAAAACTCAAATAAAAAAAGGTTCTTTAACATCTGAATCTTCAAAGGTATCCCATAAGACCATGTCGCAAATAAACACAGACGGGTTACAACCTTACGAGAACCAAATACTTTTATTATAAATCCAGTGACATTATAATAATGCTAGAATCCATAAATAAGTATAATAAAATAGCCGAAATGCTTGCATCTCACGTTCTAACATAATAGGTATACAATAAAGTCCGAAGGTTTGTATTGGAGAATGGATCCCAACTATGAACGAGTAAGGGTCAACTCACCGATTCCTTACATCTCTAGATAAAACGTATGAGAGGTTGCGTTAATTTGCATCTCAGCATACCAGGAATGGCCCCACCCTTCAAATAGGCAGTTTCGAATATGGTCACACTGGTTGATAAACAACCAATAGGGCCCCGAAGCGTACAAGGAAACCGACTCTGGATATAGAATAGTCATATCCTAATGGGAGAGAACCACATAGGTTTACAGCTTTTCCCTACTTTATTCATTTGCTTATTGATCAGGCTAAAGGTTACATATTATAGGGATGAGCTATATTCGGTTCGAACTGAATTAACCGATCAAATCGGTTCATTTCTGTCGGTTCGAATCGATTTTAAAACTAAAACGGTTTGAATTCGGTTTGTAAAATAAAAAAAATGGTTATCGGTTAAACCGAATTAACCAAAATTTTAATTTATTATCTAATTTTATGGTATTGTAGTAGTTTAAAAAATTAGTTTAGTTATATAATACAACACTTGTCGAAAACAAATATAATCTTATCGTAAACATAAAATTTACTAATTTCTCCAAACAAGAATATATGTTTTATTTTGAGTTAATCCGTCATTTGAATAATAATACATCCTTCATATTTGGTTAAATCGATTACTGACCGAATTAACCAAAATAAATTCGATTTGAAAAATTTCAGTTCCATATCTTAAAATGCCAACGATGCCTTCCAAAGAGATATACAATGATATCATTCATCCATACAAGTTCATTCTAGACCTAAAAAATCAAATAGCTCCGTCTTAAATCATCTCTAAGACTATTTCTCATTCGAACCATTTCAGCCGGACCAAAATGCAACTAAGGCCGACCATGGTATCATCCAAATGACAAATCGAACTTTGCACCTAAATTTGATAGTCGATTATTTAACTATAAAAAATAAACAAGAATCATCCAAGGATTTGATTTACCATAATAATCACCAAGCCTTTTTAAAATGAATCTTTCATTCATAAAATTCTCATTTCATAATTGTTATTGAAAATTTGCATATACTTATCTCACCGACATAAGTATATTTGCAACAGTATGTTTTCAATACTTAGAAAATATATTCATAACTTATATAATAAATAAGTATATTTAAAAAAACATTTTGTTATTCTAAATCATATTTAAAGGATCAAACAAAGGGATTGTTAAAAAGAAACGAATATAGGAATAAACCCAAATATGATCCCTCTGATGTTAAATGTGGAACAAATGTCCATACCACCATATTTAGAAAGATAAAATTTTGGGGAATCAAATCTCACTTCCTTTATAAATATCTTCGAAAAATCCTTTTTATAAAATATCTTATTAAAAAAATATTTATATTTATAAAGTCCATTTTAAATAAATTCTTCATAAAACATTTTACCTAAATGATTTGTCGCTCTCTCTCTCTCTCTCTCTCTATATATATATATATATATATATATATATATATATATATATATATATATATAAGTAAGAAAGAATTACCTAAAAACAATGTTAAAAGAGTAAATGTTATTATTAGATAATAAAAGTTCTTTTAAACCTTGTTAACAAATGATTCTCATTTTAAACTAATATTGATAAATGAATTACTTTATTTTAGAACATCCTTAATGGATGATTAAAAATCTTCAAACCATTTCAAGTAAATGATTATTACGTTTAAACCATTTAAATAAACAAGCATTATTTTCCATTGATGATCCTAATTCATTAAATCCTTATCAGGTACACGGTAATCAAATAAATTTAATAATATGAATTGTTAATTTAACGATCGTTATTAATAAACAAATATTATACTTAAAACATTGTTAGTAAGATAATTATTTAACTTAAAAACTTATAAACAAAGGATATTAAATATATATTTTTTAACCATTAAATCTTTGTTTAAATAAAAATTTAATTAACTTTAAACATTATTATAAAATAATTAAAATCTCTTTTTAATAAATAATTATTTACTTCAAAACATGATTAATAAATAAATTAACTTTATTTCTAAAACACCTGTAAATAATGATTCTTCTTTAAAAACATTATGAAATGTAAATCGGTAATGATTTTGTAACATTTGTTTCAAATGAACTTAGTGGTTACAGTTACGTGATGTTTACGTCTTTATCTCAAAGATACCATAAGCAACTATTGCCAATTTCAATAATTTAAAACATATATTTAATAAGGCTTTGTAATTACAATAGTATTTAAATAAGCAACCATATGCTTAATTTATCTTTTAGTAATTGTTAGCCAAAATTCATTCCTTTGGGAAGGTAGTTTGAAAGAAAGTTAAAGCAGAAGAGAAGGTCTACGGAAGAACCAAGGGAAAAGATCAGCCTCTTAAAAAGTTGTCCAAAGTCAAGGTTCAAAGAGAAAGAAAAACCCTCGTGCAACAGCCAAAGGGATTATATAATTTAGCAAAGCAACAGGCTAAGAAATAGACTTTTGATGTATTAAAGAAAAGCCCCTTCCCTTAATATCGGTGGACATATCCTTCGAAAGAATATCGTTATCCCTAAAAATAAACAAGGAAAAACCAATATCAAGAACCCAAGTGAAGGGGTACAAGGACCAGCAACCCAGATTTGATCGCGGCGAGTCAAAGTGCCTTCATTTAGGAATATTTTTGAAAACTCACTGCTTACTCATGAGATGATTAGAAACTTCAATAAGAAAGGTGTAGACAAATTCTGTTTGAAGGTTGATCTACAAAAAGCTTATGATAAGGTTAACATATCATTCATCATTCACATGTTGAAATTCGTGGAATTTCCCGATAAATTTATTGACTTGATCAAGGAATGCATCACTACACCCACCTTCTCCATTCTAATTAATGGCATCCCTATGAGTTACATTGAAAGTGAAACACCCCACCTCCGTTAAGGTCACTCACAAAGGGAATGCATTAACTTCGGTGAAGCATTATAGGTAAACACAGATAATTTACAAGACAGACATATAAACAGCGGAAAAACTGGAATTATTTCATAAGCAACATGGTCTAGTCAAAACATTACAACCATTGTCTCAATACCCAACTTCTAAGTTAATACAATAAAACTTCTGTCTTGATTAAAAAACTCAAAATACATAAAGAAGCATAAAGCAGCAGTAAAGCGGCATAAATCCCCAATAAAAGTATAACCATAGCCATAGCCCAAGAAAAGAGAATCCAAGCAATACATTTACTCTCTTCATGCTAGAAAAGATCTGTACTAAGCTGAAGTATTCCCTCCCTACAGACCTGGGAGGGGGGAACGGAAGAAAAGAAGACGAAAGAAAACGGCTCACACATAAATTTGGTAAGTCCAGTGATTTTTCAGCATGTAAACAAGAAAAAGGATCATGACATAAATAAACTGAATATAGGACAATACCATAGTGACAAGATAACATAAGGCAAGATAAACTGAATATGCTATCGCACTCATTTCCATTTCTCTACACCTACTAACAAATGTTTCAACTAGCATAATGTGTTCATAATAAAATGATCCCTTTATCAATCGGCTCCTACTCGCATGCATTTATTACTTGTGTCATTCGGCCCCGCTTGTTTGTAGATACCTGTGCTGGTCCCACCATGGGGTGTATCAATCCCTATGGTAGCAACCCAACACAATTCAAAATTCACAGTGCATAACTACTGATGCCTAGTGCCTGATTTTTCCACTCCGGAGTATGTGCACGATCGTACTCCGTCGGAACCTAAACTGACGCACCACTCGCCGCAATTTTGACCGCTTATAATCAGCCCCGGTAATCGTGCCCCACCCTGCCTAGTTCAGGGTACCATGATACATCTATGTGGGTTACTGCTGAAATGGGTCCCCGTTACTAGGGTTTTCTAATCAACATGTTATAATGGTTAAATGTTATCCATTTAACCTAACCCCACCCATCTATTTAATTAACATGTTGTATTGGTTAAGTGTTGCTTAAGTTAACTTAACCCTACCATTCTTAGCATGTCCATTCATTAGCATTAATTCATTCATTAATGCCTCAACCTCTCACATTAGAACTGTTGTTTGCGGTTGCTGGATGTGCCGGGCGGTTCCGGGTGAACTTCTACTGCAAACTCATTCTAACCTCGGGTTTTGGGCTTAATGCGCTAACCTCTCGTATTAGATCTGTTGTTGCGGTCGCTGGATGTGCCGGGTGGTTCCAGGCAGCCTTACACCGCAACTCAATCTAACCTCGTGTTAGGCATGTTCATCTTTTAGCCAAATTACATATTTACCATACATGCCCAAATCTAGATTTTTATATGCCAATTACCCACAATTGTTGTCAATTCAAGTTATGGCACATTTACTTGTTATGCCCAAAATTACTCGATTAAGTTATGCCCAATTCCCCGCGTTTTCAATCGTACGTACAACAAGATTCAATCTAGGTTCTGAATGAATCTAGTATTCATAAAATAAAACAAAAAGGGGAATAGAGAAGGAACACCAGAATTGACATAAGAAACAAAATAGGCAAGTAAAGGTGTACCCAATCCAAGAATCATGTTTCCAATTGGCATATTGTACATTAACAATAAGTATGGCCAAAATGAGCAAGTTACATCATAGGCATAAAGATTCGATAGAATTGAACATAAGAGAATCACCAATTTGGTGTACAACATGATAGGTTCCATTGTTTCAATCACAACAGTCTCATAAGCATAGGTAAATCAGATGTGACAAAAGGATAAGCATGAATTAGAATTGATTATCTCAAAATTAGGCATAGTGGTGTACAACATGATAGGTTCCATTGTTTCAATCACAATGGTCTCGTAAGAAAAAGGATAAGCATGAATCAGAATTGATTATCTCACAATTAGGCATAGTTCTAGATCTGATTATTACAGTCATGATTTCTATTAGGTGTTCAAATCTAAACAACAACTGAACTTACAATGATAGGATTAGAAAAGTGAATTAGTTGACGTTGTAGAAATTCTAATCTTTGTTTGTTGATTGAAGAAGAAAACCTCTACTTTGATTTGAAGCTCTCTCTAATTTGATTTCTAGTTTGGAGAAGATGGAGGCTAGGCTAGTTTAGAGATGGACAGCATGGTGGCATGATAGAATAGGATTATGAGGTTTAGGGTTAAGGTTTGATGTGATTATATAGGAGTATAGGATTAGTTGAGCCTTTAGATCATCATAGGACCCATCCAGACCATCCAGTCCAAGAAAATGCATCATCAGGCCAATCAGAAGTCGCCACGTAGCCCTACGACTTAGAAAATTGTCACTGTCCAGAACAGTCAGCAGGGGTCGACCCCTACAAGGGGTTCGACACCAGTGTCGACACCCCTTAAGGGGGTCGACATCCTCTGGCGGGAATTTTTCCGCCAACCTCTTCTTGCTGGTTTGAATTCTGAATTTTGATTTATTAATTATTTATTAAAATCTGATTTAAACTTACATCTTCTAACCTCCATAACTTCTTCATACGGAGTCCGATTCATGCAAACTCGGACTCTATTTCAAGTAGAATTCCGAGACGAACGCAATGGAGCAATCCATTTCACCTAATTCTTTTTCTAAAAATTAAGTGTTCTTAAATATGTTAATTTTTATATTCATAGAAAATACGGGGTGTTACATTCTCCCCACCTTAAAGGATTTCGTCCCTGAAATTCCTGAGTTAAGAAGAATGTATCCTAACATCCAACATCCATCTACTCAACCATCAATCACAGGCATCCACTGTCCTTAGAAATATTTCTAATGCTTTCATGATCATATGCATAGTGTGTGCATATGTCCTTATCTAATGCAAAATCAGGCGGTCTACTGATTCAGTTGACCTCCTTAATGTGAATTATGTCAATTCCATGAGTCCATCGTGTATGCAATTATTCCTAATCGTACCATATAACTTCTACATGAGTGCACAATCATTCATACAAATGCAACATCCATATGATAACACATCAAGTTTCAATCCATATACAAATACATATATGCATATGCATTATGATAGTGACTGAGCTGATCTAGTACCTAATGTGTGTGTATATGCATCCACGAGCAACCACTAGTAACCACTTCAACCATCAATCATAACATGTTTCAAATACATGTTTACATCCATTAGTTTCTACCTAAGGATTAAGAATAGAACCGAGGAGATATACTTAAAAGATAGATACAAGCATGCATAAACCTATGGAAAAAGAGATCAAGGATGTACCCTCAAAAAGATAAGGGTAGGCTGTGCGTATCTTGTCTTTAGTCTCCCAAGTTGCATCTTCCTCAGCGTCACTCCATTGTATTACTAGCTTGACCTCACGATTGCATAGCTTTTTAACTTCTGTTCCCAAGATACGAGTTGGAACTCTTCTCACTGTCGCTTCTCGTTCCACTTCTACTTCCCCTAGTATGCTCAGCTCCATAACTTCCGCAGACTCATGTAAACACTTTCATAGATGAGAAACATGAAGAACATTATGAACTCCAGCCAATCTTTCGGGCAGCTCTACTCTATAAGCCATCGTCCCAATCCTCTCAATGATAGGAAATGGCCCTACAAACCTTGATGCCAATTTCCCTATGGATCCAAAGCGAATGACATTCCTTAAAGGAGATACTTTAAGGAAAACCCTGTCTCCAACCTCAAACTCAAGGTCGGTCCTTCTTTTATCTGCATAGGATTTCTTTCTATCTTGTGCGGTCTTCATTCGTCTTCGTATCAAGTCCTGTTTCTCTAAAGTTTCTCTAATCATGTCGGACCCAAGTATAAGCTTGTCTGTTGACTCCCACCAAAAAGTTGGTGATCGGCATGCTCTTCCATATAAAGCCTCAAAGAGTGCCATGCCTATGGTGGCTTGGTAGCTATTGTTGTAGGCGAACTCCACCAAAGGAAGATGGTCCTCCCATGTTCCTCCAAAATCAAGAATGCACAATCTCAAGAGATCTTCTAACACTTTGTTCACCCTTTCCGTCTGACCATCGGTTTAAGGCTGATAGGCAGTGCTTAAGCATAGCTATGTGCCTACAGCCTCTTGAAAACTCTTCCAAAACTCACTCGTAAAGATAGGATCTCGATCACTTACTATGCTATAGGGTATCCCATGTAGTTGAACTACCTCTTTAAGATAAATGGATGCTAACGATGAGGCAGTCCTCCTGCTCTTAACTGGTATAAAGTGAGCGCTTTTAGTGAGCCTGTCAACTATTACCCAAACACTGGTAATTCCCCTTCTTGACCTAGGCAACCCATCTATAAAGTCCATCGAAATTTTATCCCATTTACATTGTGGGACTTCTAGAGGATGAAGCAGACCACCAGGCTTCTTTTGCTCCACCTTGACTTGTTGGCATATCAAGCATTTAGGGACAAATTCAGCTACGTCCTTCTTCATGCTATTCCAAAAGAAAACCCTTTTTATGTCTTTATACATCTTGTCTCCACCTGGGTGTATGGTCAACTTAGAATGGTGTGCTTCTTCGAGAACTATTTTCACCAAATCCCTTGCTTGTGGGACGCATATTCTTCCATCCCGTCTCAACCACCCCTTGTCATCGATGGAGTATCTATTGAGGTGACTAGAAGTCTCACCTCTAATTAACTTATCCATCATATCAACTATCTGAGGGTCTTCACGTTGCGCGGTTCCTATTGAATCCAAAAGCGTAGGCCGCACCTCTAGCGTTGCTAACAAACCAGGTACAAACTCAAAAGAGGGCCTAAAGTCAAAAGTTGATATGTACTCCAAGTTTTGTCTTTCCACAAAGAGAGGGCTTAAGGTCAGCTTTTTCCTAGTCAAGGCGTCTGCTACCACATTGCCCTTGCCAGGGGTATAAGCAATCTCAAAATCATATGAGGCAAGAAACTCCATCCACCTTTGTTGTCTTAAGTTAAGATCTTTTTGTGAGAAAAGGAACTTTAATGATTATGGTCAGCAAACAATTCAAACCTTTCTCCTAGTAGGTAATGACGCCACGACTTAAGAGCAAAAACAATGGCAGCTAGCTCTAAATCATGAATTGGGTAGTTCTTCTCATGTACCTTCAACTGCCTTCCCCCATAACAAACTACCTTGCCTTCTTGCATCAGGACATCACCTAATCCTGTACCGCATGCGTCTGTGTATACTGTAAACATCTTACTCCCATCAGGCAATGTCAGAACTAGGGTTATTGTCAGAGCCCTTATTAATCGTTGGAAAGCGTCATCACAATTCAAATCCCAGGCAAAAGTTAGGTTCTTCTTCGTCAACCTTGTAAGTGGGGCTGAAATCTTCGCAAAGTCTTTAATGAACTTTCTGTAATAGCCCTCTAGTCCTATAAAACTTCGTACTTCGGTTGCATTCCTTGGAATCTTCCAATCTTGCACTGCAACTACTTTTGCGGGATCCACAGCTGTCCCCTCTTTGGACACCACATGTCCAAGAAACCTTACTTCTTCTCTCCAAAAATGGCATTTGGAGAATTTTTCTTTTAGCCGATGTGCTCGAAGAGTATCTATAACTTCCCTTAAATGCAAGGCATGTTCTTCCTCACTTTTTGGGAAAATCAAAATGACGTCCACGAAGACCACTACGAATTTATTAAGGAACTCCCTAAACACCCTACTCATCAAGTCTACGAAATAGACGGGTGCGTTTGTCAAGCCGAAAGCATGACAAGCCATTCGAAGAAACCATCCGGGGTCCTGAACGCGGTCTTATTTATGCTGTCTTCAGCCACTCTTAGCTGATGAAATCTGGTGGCCTGATCTAGTTGGGAGAAAACTGATGCACCTACGAGCTGGTCGAACAAGTCGTCTATTCTTGGAAGTGGGTGCCTATTCTTCTTGGTCAGCTTGTTTAGCGCCCTATAATCTATGCATAGGCGAAGTGAACCATCCGTTTTGGTTGCGAACACTACTGGAGCACCCCATTTAGAAATACTCCGCCTTATGAACCCCTTTTTGAGCAACTCTTTAACTTGCTTGTTAAGCTCCTTCCTTTCCCTTAGAGACATGTGTCTAACGGGTAAAGCAACGGGTTTTGCATTATCAACCAGGTATATGCCGAAGTCTATCTCTCACTTTAGAGGTAAACCCTTCACCTCTTCAAAGACATCCGAGTATTCATGGACTACTCTAACAGATTGCAAGTTTTCAACAGACGCATCAAGAGATTCTAGGTAGCTAAGCATAACAGAATCCATGGGATTACAAGAGATTTCGAGAGTATTACCAAGGCGAGTCATAAGTTTAACCACTCTCTTTTCACAATCGAGGATGGCACCATTACTGGATAACCAATCCATGCCTAGAACCAACCCATAGCCCGTGAAACCCAAAACATAAGCATTACATCTAAACCCAACGCTTAGTATAGAAATTTACAAATCCAAACAAATCATTGACAAATAAGAAACAACCATGGGATCCTCTACTATACTGGTATCTAGGTGCAGAGATTCAACTAAAGCAGTAGATATAAAAGAGTGCGATGTGCCCGAATCAAAAAGAGTATGAACTGGATGATCAGAAAGATAAACTAAACTCTCAACAGAAATATTTCTATCTCTTTTTTGCGGAGGTGCTATGAGAGCGTGAATCTGCCCTCCAGAAGTAGATCCAGTCCTCTACCCTTGCCCTTGCCTTTTTGGGCAATCCTTATCCATATGTCCTGTCTCGCTGCAATGAAAACAACCACCCATCTTCCTCTTCTTCTTTCTGCAGTCCTTAAACAGATGTCCAGGTATGCCACAAAAATTACACTTCCTCTTGTCACGGGGTTTGTTATTATTCCCCGCCCTTCTTGGAATCTGTCTTCTTATTCTGCGATCCCTCCGCTTTCTTGTCTCGAGGTCCTTTCACCTTTATCTCTTTCTTCCCATCCTTATCTTCCTCCTGTAACAGTGCCATATCCACCAGTCTCTCATAAGTTGCACCCATAGGTATATGGGACATAGCTAGGCTGTGCAGTGGCTCATTCAACCCTTTAACGAAATGCTGAGCCTTTTTATGTGGAGTGTTTACCAACTCCAGTCCGAATCTAGCCAGCTGGTTGAATTGGTTGACGTATTCCTTAACCGATAGGCTTCCCTGTTTGAGTGCTAAGAACTTCCCCATCTGTAGGCTTCGTTCAGCTTGCGAGAGGATTTTCATTTCAAACCTCATTCTGAAATCCTCCCAAGTCTCAACTGGTCTTTCAGCATTAGTAACTTCCCACCAGAAAGAGGCTTCGTCCTTAAGTAACCATACAGCCAATTGTATCTTCTGCCTATCGTCCACTTCGAAGATAACAAACAAATCTTCTGTTTCCTTGAGCCAGTTTCTTGCTTCCACAAATGATTCAGTCCCATTAAAGTTCTTTCCGCCCATAGCTCGAAAGTCTCTACATATCTTCGAGAAAGCATTCACACGTAGAGGAGGAAGAACGGCTGCAGCTAGGGTAGGAGGAACGTCTGCTAGGCCTGCGGCATCAGCCCTAGCCTCCAGACACCTTCTAAACTAGCCGGGTATATGTACGCCCTCGGGAAGATTAAGATTCCTAGACATGATGAAATGAAAAGAAAAGGTTCAAAACAAAGGATAGAAAGATAGTGTGTATGGCTTTGGGGAATATACCTTTAAAATAAAACAACACTTTTCTTGAAAATGCTTCTTTAAAACTTCTTTTTGAAAAATAGTTTTCAAGAATTTTAATATGATCTGGTAACCATCAGCTCTGATACCAAGTGAAACTCCACTCCTCCGTTAAAGTCACTCAGAAAGGTAATGCATTAACTTCGGTGAAGCATTATAGGTAAAAGACACAGATAATTTACAAGACAGACATATAAACAGCGGACAAACTGGAATTATTTCATAAGCAGCGTGGTCTAGTCAAAACATTACAACCATTGTCTCAAAACCCAACTTCCAAGTTATTACAATAAAACTTCTGTCCTGATAAATAAACTCAAAATACATAAAGAAGCATAAAGCAGTAGTAAAGCGGCATAAATCCCAATAAAAGTGTAACCACAGCCATAGCCCAAGAAAAGAGAATCCAAGCAATACATCTACTCTCTTCAAGCTGGAAGAGTTCTGAACTAAACTGAAGTATTCCCTCCCTACAAACTTGGGGGGACGGAAGAAAACAAGAAGAAAGAAAATGGGTCAGGCATAAGTCTGGTAAGTCCAGTGATTTTTCAGCAAGTAAACAAGAAAAAGTATCATGACATAAATAAACTGAATATAGGACAATACCATAGTGACAAGATAACATAAGGCAAGATAAGGCAAGATAAACAGAATATGCTATCGCACTCATTTCCATTTCTCTGCACCTACTAACAAATGTTTCAACTAGCATCATGTGTTCATAATAAAATGATCCCTTTATCAATCGGCTCCTACTCGCAAGCATTTATTACTTGTGTCATTCGGCCCCGCTTGTTTGTAAATACCTGTGCTGGTCCCACCATGGGGTGTATCAATCCCTATGGTGGCAACCGACACAATTCAAGATGCACAGTGTATAACTACTGATGCTTATAAACTGATGCCTGATGCCTTATTTTTTCCACTCCGGAGTACGTGCACGCCCGTACTCCGTCGGAACCTACACTGACGCACCACCTACCACTATTTTGATCGCTTATAATCAGCATAGTAGTCGTGCCCCACCTTGCGTAGTTCATGGTACCATGATACATCTATGTTGGTTACTGCTGAAATGGGTCCCCGTTACTAGGGTTTTCTAATCAACATGTTATAATGGTTAAGTGTTCTCCATTTAACCTAACCCCACCCATCTGTTTAATTAACATGTTGTATTGGTTAAGTGTTGCCTAAGTTCACTTAACCCTACCATTCTTAGCATGACTGTTAATTAGAATTAATTCATTCATTAATGCCTCAACCTCTCACATTAGAACTGTTGTTTGCAGTTGCTGGATGTGCCGGGCAGTTCCGGGCAGACTTCTACCGCAAACTCATTCTAACCTCAGGTTTTGGGCTTAATGCGCTAACCTCTCACATTAGGTCTGTTGTTGCGGTCGCTGGATGTGCTAGGCGGTTCCGGGCAGCCTTACACCGCAACTCAATCTAACCTCGTGTTAGGCATGTTCATCTTTTAGCCAAATTACATATTTACCATGCATGCCCAAATATAGATTTTTATATGCCAATTACCCACTATTGTAGTCAATTCAAGTTATGCGACATTTACTTGTTATGCCCAAAATTACTCGATTAAGTTATACCCAATTCCCTGCGTTTTCAATCATACGTACAACAAGATTCAATCTAGGTTCCGAATGAACCTAGTATTCATAAAATAAAATAAAAAGGGGAATAGAGAAGGAACACAAGAATTGAAATAAGAAACAAAATAGGCATGTAAAGGTGTACCCAATCCAAGAATCATATTTCTAATAGGCATGTCGTACATTAATAATAAGTATGGCCAAACTGAGCAAGTTACATCATAGGCATAAAGATTCGATAGATTGAACATAAGAGAATCACCAATTTGGTGTACAACATGATAGGTTCCATTGTTTCAATCACAACAGTCTCATAAGCATAGGTAATTCAGATTTGACAAAAGGATAAGCATGAATCAGAATTGATTATCTCACAATTAGGCATAGTGGTGTACAACATGATAGGTTCCATTGTTTTAATCACAATGATCTCATAAGCAAAAGGATAAGCATGAATCAGAATTGATTATCTCACAGTTAGGCATAGTTCTAGATCTGATTATTACAGTCATGATTTCTATTAGGTGTTCAAATCTGAATAATAACTGAACTTATAATGATAGGATTAGAAAAGTGAATTAGTTGACGTTGTAGCAATTCTAATCTTTGTTTTTTGATTGAAGAATAAAACCTCTACTTTGATTTGAATCTCTCTCTAATTTGATTTCTAGTTTGGAGAGGATGGAGGCTAGGCTAGTTTAGAGATGGACAACATGGTGGCATGATAGAATAGGATTATGAGGTTTAGGGTTAAGGCCTGATGTGATTATATAGGAGTATAGGATTAGTTTGAGTCTTTAGATCAACTTAGGATCCATCCAGACCATCCAGTCCAAGAAAATGCGTCATCAGGCCAATCATAAGTCGCCACATAGCCCTACGACTCAGAAAATCGTCACTGTCCAGAACAGTCAGCAGGGGTTGACCCCTACAGGGGGGTCGACACCAGTGTCGACACCCTCTGGCGGGAATTTTCCCGCCCACCTCTTCTTGTTGGTTTGAATTCTGAATTTTGATTTATTAATTATTTATTTAATTCTGGTTTAAACTTACATCTTCTAACCTCCATAACTTCTTCATACGGAGTCCGATTCACGCAAACTTAGACTCTATTTCTAGTAGAATTCCAAGATGAACGCAATGGCGTAACCTGTTTCACTTAATTCTTCTTCTAAAAATTAAGTGTTCTTAAATATGTTAATTTTTATTTTCATAGAAAATACAGGGTGTTACAGAAATCAATTGCGAATTAGGCAAGGCGACCCTCTGTCCTCGTAATTTTAGCTATTGCAATTGAGTATTTCTCCTTATAGATAGAGCTATCCAATCATAAGAAGCTTTTCAACCTGTCCAAAACTTTCAACCGTATATTACTCACTTGTTGTATGATGATGATTTAATTATACGTATTAAATTGGGCAAGAAGTCTGCTGAAACTATCAAAGAGGTGTTTCTTAATTTTAACAGATTTGTTGGGCTAAGGGCGAACGGTCAAAGATTTAAGTGCTACTTTAATGCCCATAGTAGAATGAAAGATGAAGTTTTGGAAATATTGAATATTAAGGAAGGCTCTCTATTTGTAAAATATTTGGATGTGCCACTATCTACTAATAAAATTACAGACACGGAATGTGGTGTGCTTATTTCTAACGTTAGAGAAAAGCTCAATGGTTGGAGATCGAATCTGCTATCTTTAGCTGGTCATACAGATCTTGTGCATACAGTTATTCAATCTAAAGTATATTTTTGGTTTCAAACTTTTCAAATTCCGGATGCTTTTATTGAGAAAATTAAATGAGTTTGTGCTAATTTTATTTGGAGAGACGGATTACATAAGATCAAATATTCTTATTTGTGTCAGTTGAGAAATCTACGTGATATGAAAGAAGCTTATACTCTTGAGTTAGCTTGGAGGCTGCTCACATCTAATGGTTTGCAGCCTAGATGAATGAGTAGGAGATATATTCATGGTTAATTTTGGACTACGTCAATTGACAACAATGATTCATCTTCTTGGAAAGCAATTTTAAGAACTCGGGATTGGCTATCTAAAAACTTTGTAAGGGAAATAGTGAATGGAAATGAAACAAATTTGTGGAGAGATCCTTGGATCAATGGCATTTCTATCATTGACTATGTTGGATGGGATACATATTCAGATTTTGGTTGT
Source organism: Allium sativum (assembly GCA_030737875.1). Classification (NCBI taxonomy): domain Eukaryota; kingdom Viridiplantae; phylum Streptophyta; class Magnoliopsida; order Asparagales; family Amaryllidaceae; genus Allium; species Allium sativum. Next base: position 466,353,679 of record CM060913.1, on the reverse strand, counting down.
CCTGACACTTCTGTTGCAAATATTATTACATACAACACCTGGAGACTTGAGGGTTTACCCCTTGCTACTGAACGAAAAAGACATATACAATACATTCCTATTTTATATGGGCGTGACAGCGATATTTAGGCATGGAAATATGGTGCAGAATTTAATATTCGTTCTGCTTATGACTGTGTTCGTGGTCATGGGGATAAGTGTGACTAGTCTAATGTGGTGTGGAGTAAAGCTAGTATTCCTCAGATGACGTTTACCACATATAAATCTATCAAACAAAGACTTCCAACCAAAGACATATTAAATAGATAGGGGATTATTGATAACGTGAACTGTGTGTTATGTAATACTATAGATGAAAATTACAAACACCTTTTCTTCGAATGCAGCTAATCATTTCTTATCGCTAAGCACTGCTTCTAACAAATGAATAGGAACCTAACCAAAAATAAATTGGAATTTTTTTTTTGCTTACTTGGCTATAAGTGGCATCCCAAAGATGTGGAATCTGAAGTAAATAGAATCCTCCTCACATCTGTAGTTTAATGGATTTGTAAGGATAGGAACCGTCGAATTTACCAATCAAAGACACGATTGATTGAAGAAGTTAGTCAATTTATACTTAGTGACATTCAAACAAAAATTGAGAACAAGTCGGGGTGGGGAATTTACCTCGAGGCTGGATAATACTGGAGTTGATATTGAAGACGAGGATCATACGGGGAGGAACGCTCGAATCCAAAATATATTTCCTCATGACCATCCGCCCTAATTTTTGTTTCACTAATTTAGGGTTTCGGTGTTATTTTGGGAAAATTCCGTTGTAACAATATTTTTTAATTTTTTGTACGTTCAATTGGGGGCGCGTCCGCATTGTACCCAATTTGGCATGAAAGTCTTTAATAAACCTTATACCCATTTTAAAAAAGTACAAATTTTCTAAATACACAGTTCTAATGATGATGTTTATATCAAGTATCTAATAGCGAAAGCTATTGAAGACTCCTTCAATTTTAAGGGAAAGAGAAACCATGATGCTCAAGTAAATGAAAACAAAAGGGTTTCTCTGTTCACTGAAGAGATTATGTCCGTTGTTATCCCTTCGCAAGTAAAAAATCCTAAAATCAAGTATCAAGATTCATAAACCCAAACGATAAATAAATGGCTTTCGATAGGCAGGTGGACTTATACAATGCCTCTAGAGTAGTCTGCTGCAGATTATTCCCTATTATGCTTTAATGCGCTACCACTGGTATCAGCAAAACTGAAAGACCATATATTCCGGGAAGCAGTTCTCGTATGAATTTGCCGCCCAATTCTTTGTCTGTAAGGATCCCACCGTTATTTACACGATGATTGCTAATATAAAGCAACAATCAGGGGAGCCTCTAGGTGGATACCTAAAAAGATTCAATTACGAAGCCATAAGGGTAAAGGGATGAATGATGGAGGCAAGTTGATAGTCGTCCATGTACGTGTAATAGCCTGCCTTGGCAGCCATCGAAAGTCGACATTGAACACGACCACTGTAATTGAATGTCGAACATTAAATCATCAAAAAATCAGATTGTTAGGGTAAAAAGAAATCTAAAGAATAGAAGAAACATGGAATCTCATAGTGGAATCAAAAACATAGAATAATAATAACAATGGATGAACAGTCACTCCAAGATACAGTGCATATCAAAGCTAATTACATATTCTATCAGCTGGACAGTTACAAAATTCTGGCCTAACAAATGCTGATAAGAAAAATAAAGTATGGCGAAAATAAAAAATACAACAAGCAAACTTCTAACTCAACTCCATGAGCTCAACATCTAAAAGAAGACAACCTGGAAACAAGCTCGGTTTGACCCGGGCATTATAATGAAATAACACATGGATCAGTCTGGAATACCAACTTGAGAAAACTCAAGTAAAATAAAATATACAATAATTGTGTGAGACCACGCCGCTGGTCATGGAATAGGTTTTTACTTTACAAGAATAGCATATATCAGCAACGATCCAATACAGAAATGTTGAAATAAACATGGAATCAATGTCATATATAAAAATATACGAATGCCAACCAAAGAAAGCAACCCAACAACCCATGGAGAAGAGCATATATCACTTCTCAATGGAAAAATACTAATCCAAGAATTTGGATCCAAAGTAAAAGTAAATTTTACCAAAGAAACAGGATTGCATCGTTAACCATGGACTAGGTCAATCTCAACATCAAATTTCACCATGGATTAAATTAATCAAACATCGCGAAGGATTTATACCTTACTAATGCAAATTAAAAATAGGAAAACTTATATTTTAAGAATCAAATGAGAAATTTTCCAAACAAATAATGATTGGGAGAGTGTGCTCCCCTGGCTAGAGGTATACCTCTAGAATATACTAAGAACTTCAATGGCTCTTATAAACATTCAAACCGGACCCTATACAAAATCCAAGAATCTGAGTATTTCACATCCATGTGCAAACATAACCGAATCCAATTTAGAGTAGATGTGATAATGCCTTAATGGGAGGAACTCCACATAGCTTGACTTCCACTCACTCTTACAGTTCAGCCATTTCAACAAAGGATGATAGTGCTCAAAGAGCAACAAATCTTTTTGATTTAACGATAAAACTAAAGAAAGATGAACCAATTGTTGTTAAATCAACTATCAGGAATATTCAAAATGATTGTATATGGAAACTAAATCGCTTTCCCTCATCATTTTTTATCAATCCCAAGTTTGTACTATATCTTAGTTAAAAATAAAGTCGGACAAGTTGAGATAGTGTTACCCGTAGGCATCATATGAACAACTTTTTCAAACTTCAAGATAGGGGAAGTTTTTAATTCCTCAACATCTAGTGATAAGAGTATAACTAAATATTTTCCATATGTGATATCATTTATGGAAATTTCTTTCCATCTTCGTATCAAAAATCTTTAAACTTCAAATTTCGAACTTATGCTTGGTTTCACATTTAGATATTTGAAAGAAAACACTTTTAACAATACTCTTTAAAATATTGGGTTCAAAGAGATCATTATTATCCTATGCGTATTTGAAAGAAAAGTCGAAACCAATGTTAATGTAAACCATAAATTTCAATAAATCTCTACACACGTCATGCTTAGATTAAATTTCAAACTATATCTATTTCAAAAGGACATTCTTATTTAAAACTATTGTTTATAAGATCTAAACGATATTATTTGTCCAATATGGGTAATAAATTAAATTTAAGTATATTAATATACTACAAGCAAATATAAATCATCCTGAAGGACAATTTAATATGCTTTTATACTTTTGAACCCATATTATTTTTCTCAAAGGAAAATTCATTAGGTATCAACTTTGTTTACAAATTATAAAACAAAATTAATCATTATATAAGGTAATTATCACATTTAATCCTTTGAAATAAAACAACTGATTAACTTAACCCTATATAAATTTTACAAATTAAATTTTAAATCCATTTATAAATCAGTTAAATATTCTCAAATCATTTTTCTTCTAGTAAATTAGATTGGTTTTAATTCATTTTCATTCAACCAAATTTAATTTCTTTTTTAAAAAAACATTTTAATGAAAAACACCTCAATTAAGTTCAAATCTCATTACTTACAATAAGAATTTGAACTAAAACCCCATTCATTTACAAATGATTATTAAATTTCGGTTAATCATCAACCAAAGTAAAATTTTGAATTTAGATTTCAAAAATGAAGCAAATAATCAATTTTAATTACCATTACTTAAAATGAATAACCAAATTTGAATTCATTCATTAGTTGCATTAATAAACCCAATTAAAATTACTTGGGGTAATTAAATCTCATTATTATAACTCAAATAATAAATGGAATTATAAATATCATTAATTAAAATGGTTAATTTTATTCAAACATTGCTTCTGTGAAAACACAAGATTAAATTAAACAGAATGTTTAATTAACTTCAATCGTCAACAATATAATCAAACTGGGAACACACATAAGTAAATTTGGATGATAAGCAAACATAACAAACCACTGCAAGAAAATATTAATACAGGTAAATGGATGAATGATAATAATTACAAATAATCAATGGAATTATTAATCCCGTAAAAACCACACACGGATGTGTAGATTCTGAAGTGTTCCGTTGCAACCTAATTCTCTATATTCACTCCACTTTATATTTCCTTGCATAAAATGGTTATTTAGGTGCATATAAAATGGATAATATTATAATTTATTTAAGACAAATCTTCCACTTAAAAGAAGGTAATGTCAAAGATAATCGTTCATAAGCAGAAATATAAATATATCGATAACCACCAACAAAGTAATAAATCAACCAATCAAGCGAACAAATAAACTAACATATCATGCAAATAAATATTGATTCAACAATAAATATTTATATTATACGATATGTTAATATTACTCCAGAAAGTGTGAGTTAACTTACAATCCATTCCAATTCGACGATTTCATGTCAGTTTATATAATTTCAAATGGGCAATTTGAAATTACATAAAAAAAACCAAACAACTCCAAAGCGCTCCAATCCAACTCGTACGCGTTGAGTTCATCCATACGAACCCAAAGCAACTTGTTTTACGCGAAACTGACCTCATATGAAAAGGTTTCATGTTCTACAAGCTTTAACATCGATTTAAAATGATTATAATTGGCTAATTATAATCATTAGTGCTAACCATTGATTGACCAAAAAGAACCCTATAATTAACATAAAATAATCATGCCCTCTCAATCAAACCTAATTCAAACTAAATGAACACAAACTCCCTCTTTCAAACCGCCGCCACCATCTCCTCAGGTCGTTGGACCACCAGCAACCAACGTTGGTTGAACGCCCTAACCCTTTCCTCACCAATGCCACCGATGTCAACCCCAACACCCTTACCATTGATCAGCAATTGACCAAAACCCGACCCGCCTAATTGCTAGATTTTGGCCACCACTCTCTTCCAAACGCCGAGCCTTCACCATATTTCATCCTCTTTTTCTGGCGTGCACCTTATTGCAGTTGACATCTTCATCCAACTCTCAACTGATTGACGCAATGATTCGAGGTCGTTCAAAGGTAGGTTTTATATAAATGGTTGTTGTAAGTTGATTTTAGGGTTTTAGGAAGGAAAGTGAACTATGCTTAGCATTTATAAGCAACTAAAATATACTATTCATGATAAAAAATTTCTAACTCCAATTGAAGTATGCTGACAGTCGTTTATAACTAATTACTTATATTCTGCACTCAAAGGAATAAGTTTCAAAAGCCAATTCGGACGTATTTAACAATTATTCTTAAAATCGAATTATAATTTCAAATTGATTTATCGATACACGTTTATATTGTGCATGACCACATAACAACCCCAATGGATACGAAAATTGAAATATTACAATAATTTACTATTCTGGATCCAATGAAATTGGTTTTGATGAATTTTAAAATCGTTTGAAAATTGGATTTTTTCCATATTGAAATATTATTTTAATATACGATCTAAATATCGATTCAAATCCAACTATTTATTATCGTTGATTGATTTACAAACTGGATTTATAATCAATATCGATTAACTAAAAATGTCAAATAAAATTATCGAATTTGTTTTGGTTAGTACTTAATCATGATTTCAATTATTTAAATTTACAATCATTCAAAATTGTTGATAATAATTTCTTATTATCATTCATATCCAAATAGGATTGTCCATGGCTTCAAAAGAACGTAAGTTAATTTTAAACTCAAAAGCCTCAAATTTAAGTTGAATCAACATTCCAAATCTCAATTAAAATATAATCTAAATCAGTAAATCTTAAAACTAATCGTTTTGAATTTTTAAATGATTAAATATTCTCACTATAAAAATCCGAGTTGTTACAGTAGGGTAGGGATTCAGGAAAACACCCTATTCTGGAAAGACCTTATCGTACATGAAGCTGAAAATTTGCAAGAGTTTCACTTTCAAGTCGATAAATTCATACGAATGGACAAGATCTATCATGCCAATAAGAAAACATTTGTTCGTAAAGAGGGGACTAAACCTGGCATTTACTGGAACTCCAAGCGAACCTAGAAGAGGGATATCGATAGCAACACTATGGCGCTGAATAAACCAATTTCCTTCATCTATTCTATAATGAAAGGAAAAGTGAACTTCCCCATTTCACTTTGGGCTCAAGAAAATCTAGAAGCTAGAAAGGGTGATACTTATTATATTTATCACAAGTAAATGCCTATAAGACTAATAAATGCAAAGTACTAGCTAGGATCATCCAGAAGCCGTACAAGAAGGGAAACTATAGGATTCATTTAAGACACGAAAATTTCCTCTTAGGACAATAAAGGATATCAGAAGCCTTTTGGGGGATATGTTAAACATTATTTAAGAGGAGGGTTTTATAGAAATGTCTCCTCCACTGAACCATATCAACATAATCCATGAAGGACCGCATATCGCTAGGAGCAACCAAAAGGAAAAAAATCGATACATAAAAGGCTAGAAATGGAGTATTTTTATTCAAGAAAGGGTGTTGGATCATCCCCCTAGAGGAATCCACATGCATATGTTAGTAATAACCCTGCAAGAGCTGTAGAACGATATTCACTACCCCTACAATGACTCACTGATAATCACTGCCCAGATAGGGAAATCCATGGTTGTTAACATTCTGGTTGATACCAGAAGCACTGTCAACATCATCTTTAAGCACGTTTATGATCAGACAAGCATCCTAGAAGCCAAGCGTGAGCCTAGATCGAAGCAAATCATTAGGTTCAACAACAAAGATTTCACACGTGTCGGCCAAGTAAGACTAAAAGTACAAATGGGCCTCCCTCCTCGCTGCGCGACTTTTGAAGTTCTATTTGTAGTCATTGACTTACCATCTTTTTACAATGTGTTCTATAGACAATCTTCTTCAGACGAAGTGGATGCCTTCATCCTCTTTAAGTACTTAATGGTTAAATTACTGACAAAGGAAGGTCGGGGAACAATATAAGGAGAGCAATTTAGCTCAAGGAGATGTACTTTGAAACACTCAACCAATATAAGAAAGAACAACACTTTGCTTATTTCAATGCCTCCACTGAACTGCAGCCTTCAGATAATAGGCTCCAAAATGAAACATTCGAAGTAAAGGTAATACAAATATGAAGTATTCAATTTTTAATACGTAAAGAATGATTGCAGGTCCAAAGACAAAAGGAGAAAGAAGCAAGAGGTCAATATCATCGATGAAGAAGAAATCATAACTGACCTGGACCATCGAGAGAGGTCAAAAGGATCGACCCCCCCTCCCCTGAGGAAATTGAAAAAATTAACATAGATCCTACTAACCCAGGAAAACCATCAAAGTAGGTTAAACAGTAGAACCAAAAGTAAAGAATGAGTTAATCCATTTTCTCAAGAATAACAAGGATATCTTTCCATGGAGAAACTTGCATATGATAGGAATCGATACCTTGGTTATGTTTCATTCGCTTAACATTGATCCGAAGTAACACCAATCGACAAAAGAAAAGCCAACTTGACAAGGTTCGGTCTGAAGCTTTAAAGGAGGAAGTAAGGAGACTACATGAGAATATATGTTGATCTGTGAAACTTTTTACCCCGAGTGGTTGGAAAACACTATTTTGATACAGAAATAAAATGGAAAGTGGAGAACATGTGTCAATTACACATACCTAAACAAAGATTGTCCAAATAAATGTTACCAATTTCCAAGAATATATCAACTAGTGGATAAAACAAGTCAGTGTAAGTTATTGTCCTTTACAGATGTCTATACGAATACAATCAAATTGCTCAAAAGATGAGGAGCATACAATTTTCATCACCAACAACAAAATGTATTGCTATAAAGCCATGCCTTTTGGTCTAAACTACGCTAAAGCAATATACCAAATGCTGGACATTAGAATCTTCTACGGTCAAATCGAAAGGATTATGGAAATTTACATGGATGATATGTCGGTAAAGTCACTAGAAATGGAAAGCCACCTAAAGGATCTTGAGGAAATGTTCACGACTATGAGAAAATACCAAGTGAAACTAAGTCCCAAAAAATGCCACTTTGGGATTCACTATGGGAAATTTTGGGGTTATATTATAAGCAAGAAAGGGAAGAAGCCACTCCAACACAAATCAAAGCGATAAAAGAAATGGTTGAACCTAAGCCAAGCAATCAAAAGAATAAAAACTTCAAATGGGGAAAAAATGCCGAAGGGAATTTCTAGAGTTAAAATACCATTTTGAAAAGCTTCTTATAATGTCAAGCCCAAAAGATGGCGAAACCTTATACCACTACATGGAAGTATTGGAGGAGCTCAGTTTTACTATGAGAAGGAATTGGAACCCAACTTCATGATTATTACATAAGTAAAAGGATAAAGGATGTTGAAACTCGTTATCTAGATATTGAAAAAGTGGCTTATGGATTAATCTTAACTGCCTAAAATCTACGGTCATACTTGCAAGAAAATCTTATTAAGGTTTTAACTAACTTACCCCTTAAGCAAGTTTTTAGTAAGTCAGAAACTTCCAGAAGACTTCTAAAATGGGGGATTAAGCTAAGTCAATATTATATTGATTATAAACCTTGGACCACGATTAAGGCCCAAGCACTAGCGGACTTTTGTAAACGAATGCACCAAATTCATAGAACAATAGTTCAAAAGGGAAATCGATTTAGAGTGAAAATGGCAATTGTTTTTCAATGGAGCATCTAATGAGCAAGGTGCAAGGATAGGATATGTTATTATAACATCATATGGGCATCGGTTACATTATGTCATGAAATTAAGCCTTCCCACAACTAATAATATGGCGGAGTATTAATCTATGGGTACATGGTTAACCTTGGAAAAACAATGTAAGACACCACGAATACAAGTCTTTAGTGAGTCTCAATTAATAGTGATCTAACTTAAACAAACATACAAACAAAGGATTCCATGTTGTCTCAATATGCTAAAAAGATATTAGGGATGCTAGTAGCCATCGAAGACTTCATGATAAATTAAATCCCAAAAGGAGAAAATTACCAAGATGACTCCTTGGCCAAATTAGTCGGCTTAAGAGGAGCTCCGGAAAATTGAATAATCCCTATCGGATACCCGATGATACCTAGTATTAAGGAAAAGGAAATTGATAAAAGAAAATAATCATTGTTATTATCCAGATCTCAGGCAAGGGGCCATAAAAATATTAATAACGAAATAAGGAAAGAAATTCCATTTGAAACAGAGAACCCTTCCAAAGGAAACAATATAAGTGACTGGATTACACTGGTCCTTTCATATTTAAATGATAGTATGTTGCCTACGGATAAAACTAAAGCTAGAAAAATTAAGAGACGTGCCTCAAATTTTGTTATTCTAGATAGAATTCTCTATGGGAGAGGCTGCGCAATGTCGTACTTAAGACGTGTGAATCCAAAAGATGGGTTAAGAATGCTTAAAGAAGCGCATGAAGGATTTTGTAGAGACCATTCTAAAAATGTAAAATTGGCCAAGAGAATAGTATGACAAGGATTCTTTTGGCCATAATGACTAAACAGGCAATCGATTATGTTAAGAGTTGTGATAAGTGCCAGAGGTATTCAAAAATTCCTCGCATACCCCTAAGAAATTTATCTCCCATAACAAGCCCTTTGCCTTTTGATGTAAGGGGAATAGATTTGATTGGCCCATTACCACTGATCTTGAAAGGAGGCGCGAAATATGATGTTATAGCCATCGACTATTTTACCAAGTGGGTGGAAGCAGAACCACTTTCATTAAAAACTTCCAAAAAAGTCTTAAGGTTTTTCATTAGAAATATAGTCACTCGATTCATAATATATCATATGATTATATCCGACAATGGAACACAATTTGAAAGCGAAGAATTCTCACGATTCAGCTTTAATAATGGCATCACCAAAATTTTCTCTTCCGTAGCACACTTGAAGGCAAATGATGTTGTAGAGGTTGCTAATGAAAATATCAAAACCATACTAGAGAAACGTCCAAATGGAGAAAAAAGAAAATGGGTTGAAGAATTACCCTTAGTACTCTAGGCATATAAGACATCCACTAAAACGACGATGGGCCATACACCTTGTTCTTCGACTTTCGGATGTGAAGTTATGTTTCCAGTAAAAATAGAAGTTCCCACCCACCAAATGATAACCTATTCTTTCGATAGTAATCAATAATTAAGAAAGGAATCTCTAGACTTGATTCTTGATCTCAGGAACAAAGTAGTTATTCGAACAACGGAATACCAATGGAGGATTACTTCATACTCGAACATAGAAGTAAGGACAAGGTTATTTATGGAGGGAGACCTAATTCTTCGAAGGGTAATGGCCTAATCTAAAAATCCTCGAGATGGACCCTTAAGGTAAAATTGGGAAGAACCCTTGATTATCCACATGGTAATACCCCCTAAAGCCTACCGATTGTGCTACCCCGATGGTGATATGGTTTCAAGGACATTGAATGCGGAATATTTGAGACCGTACTTCCCTTATATAAATGAATGATGTGGGATTCATCAAGAAAAACATTCCTGTAAAGGATCAAGGGAAACGAGAATGAGAAAAGGGAATTGAGATTTGAATAAGTTTGATCAAATTCACCTACATGGGTAGAATAATGAATAAATAAGTTCCTAATGGAATATCAAAATAAGTTAATCTACATAGTTGGGGATGATATACCCTCCATAATGGATTATCGTAAAAATCCTCTGACGTAGTTGGGGCGCTTCCCGAAAGCAAGGGGGTAAGTACCGAATATCCAACACTCAACTAAATTATTTGGTATGCCAAAGTCCTTCCCAAAGAGGGAGAGGGATAAGCCTAGGACATACGAGCCAAGCCTCAGGGTAAATCTATGACATATGAGCCTGGTCCCCAAAGTCCTTGACGTAGTTAAGACGCCCTTTGAAGGAGGGACGTGTAATTTATTTTCGATGCATACAGCTCTGAATAAAGAATAAGTGTAACAACCTAAGTTTTCGATAATTACCTACTCTAATAAATAAACATTTAAAATATGAATATTTGAGTCATAATTAATTTGAGTATGTGTAACACCCCGTAATTTTATAACATTAAAATTCACAAATTAAAGTATACTTAATTTTTAGAAAAGAATTAAGTGAAATGGGTTGCGTAGAGAAATATATATATTGATATATAAATATATATATATATAAAAATTAAAAATTAAATAAATAAATATGCGAAAAAGTACAAAACAGCGAATTGGGAGGGGAAATAACCGAACCGGCCCATTTTTGAGGTCGACCCAAGCCCCGCTGGGTCGACTAGGGGTTAATCCAGGGTGTTTGGCTGTCAACCCATGGGCCGATTCTCTCAAATGCAGATTTTGCATTTGATTGGTTCTCATGGTTCAGGGTTAATCTAATGGTCCTAAATAACTTCTTACACCTATAAATACATCCTAATGCTAACCCTAAACCTAATTAAAATAGAATAGTTACCGTCATACCATCGCCATGGAAATCAATGGAGCCGCCGCCAACTAAGAAAGAAGAAAAGCAAATTCAATTCTAATTCTCTCAATCCTAAAGCAAAGCAAAACTCTCTATTTTCTTCTCTAAATTGTGAGTATGATGATCTTAACAAGACTATTATCATTTTAATTAGGTTGAGTTATGAATGGATTATGAGTAGATGATGTGAATTATCATATATGTTGTTGTAAACCCCTTTTGCTATCATGTATATTGTAAATCCAATGTTATGTGATGATGATATCTTATATGTTGTAAATCATGCTATGATGATGTTATGTATGTTGAAAGTTTCTATGCTAAGTTGTGATGAATCATACATGTTAAAAAGGCCATGATGTTACCATCTATGCTAGTTAGTTCATATTAATTAAATCATAATGTTTGGGTTTTGTTGATCTATATGACAAGTCACATATGCATGTTAGATTGATTAGAAAAGTTATGAACATATACCAAGACATCTATTATGACATCTAGAATTATGCTATGACATATGTGATATCCTATGCTAGTTCACACCATCATTATGTTGCCTAAAAACCCCATATGCAAGTTTATGTATAGATTTGGGCTATGATCATATCATATAAATTGAGACATTTAACAAGTTAACACCTATTGATCCTTAACATGTGTAGTTTATGCAAGTTTCACCCCTATTATGATTAGATTTATTTTAATTGTCTATATGTTGTGATAATTTATCTTTGTGCTAGGTGTTAGACTATACAAGTCTAGCCTATATTATGCGTTGAATAAGAGAACGTATAAATGTGGGGTAGGGGTAATATTAAGGATTTAATATTAAAAAGTTGGGGTGCAATTGATATGATTTTGCATGCCATAAGTGGATGGCCATAATTGAGTCAATTATGGACATCATTAAAAGTTGACTTAATTAATAATTTGAATAGGGAATTATTAAAACTGGGGTAAAAGATTTTAAGTGTTAATCAATGCTTAGGACACGAGGTTGGACTCGTTTGTGACGTAAACCTGCCCGGACCCGCCCGGCAAATCCAGTGGTCACAAATGCCAGCCCAATGTGAGAGGTCCTAGGCCTAAACTAAAGCATAATGGTTGTAAAGACACGAGGTTAGACTCTTTTATGGTGTAAGACTGCCCGGACCCGCCCGGCAAATCCAGCTGCCATAAATGCCAGTCTAATGTGAGAGGTCTTTATGAGGTTATGGCCTGAATGAATTAAGAAATACTTAACCAGATAAACATGTAAGGTGGGACATGGGGGTTAAGTAGGTGCCTTGGGTTGCATGAGGAATCTACGGGGTGCCCTTAGTGGCATGTGAAATACGATTAGTAAGACTTAACCAAACACACATGTAAATGAACATGACTAAGAGGGTTAAGTGGGATATACTAGTGACAAGCTTAGGTGGGTAGCTTGTGGGGGGCCATTTCGACCAGTATCCCAAACGTATCTTTGTGGGCTCGACCCAAGTCGAGGACGGGACACGCATGCTGGGTTTGACTGTAAGAGGCCAAAACGGGGAGCGGTGGCAACGCAAGTCCAACAGGTTTCATATGCGTGTGTGGACCCGGGCTGGTAGGTAAGACGTTGTTGCATCGTGTAGGTATAAACCGTGCATTCTCAAGTTGTATCGGGTTGCCACTTTAAGGGAGTGATACACCCCACTGTGGGGCCAGCACGGGTATCTACGAGTAGGGAGCCGATCGAAAGTGGGTAGTGGGGTACACCTAGTGGAGATAGGGGCAGATGGCACCTATGTAGTCAGCTAGGGGTACATAAGGCTATTTATAAAGTTTCTGTGTGAAGCAAGTGGGAACAAACAATAGGGTGACTGGTGTGGTGCAGTGTAGTAATGTGCGGTGCAGTGTAGTAATCATTCGTTAGTAATTAGGTGTGCCTTTACCGTTATCTTTAACGTTATCTTAAACGCTATCTTTATCTTCCTAAGAGTTCATAGACATTTACTTGTCTTCCAGCTTATGCCTTAGTCTAGTTATTTTGATAATAGTATTGTTAGAATTATCATACTCGCCAGACTTTATGTCTGACCCCTCTATTTCTATCCTTTTTCCCCCTCCAGGTCCTCAGGTTGGGCCCAGCTCTAGTGGAGTTTGATTGAATTGCTTCATCTCTCTTTGGAAAGCTTGGACCGTTGAAGTAAAGACCAGCTTGTTATCTTTTTAATGGCTATTTATGCAATGGGATTATGTATTTTGTTTTTATGAAGATGGATATTGTACTTGGTTATGATCTATGGTTTTATGATGTAACAAACATGTTTAATTTCCGCTGCAATAAAATGAAGTTTTAGATTTCCAAGTACTATTTACTATCTGTCTTGTTGTAAATTTTCTATTCTATATTCACTCATAACTTCCATGGAAGTTAATGCATTCCCTTCGTGAGTGACATTAATGGACGTGGGGTGTTACACGTGGTATTAGAGCTTAAGGTTACCAGAACAGATAAAAATACTTTAGAAAAATAGTTATTTTTGGAAGAAGTGTTTTCAAAAACATGTTTTAATGAGAAATTTAAAGAGAAAAGTTTTTAAGAAAAACATAATCCACAATAGCCACATATCTTTATCTTTCGAATTCTCCATTTTGAATCTTTCCTTTTTCGTTTCAGCACGGCTGAAGATCTTAATCTACCCGACGGTGTAACGATACCAGGATAGTATAGGAGGCTATTGGAGGCTAGGGCCGCTGCAGGTCCAGCCAATATTCCTCCACCACCAGTTGCACCCGTTCCTCCTCCTCCTCCTCGCGTAGATACTTTTGCAAAGACGTGCATGGAATTCAAGGCTATGGGTGGAAAACCATTTCAAGGGTCAGAAACGTTTGTGGAAGCTAGAGATTGGCTTACGAAGGTGGAAGAATTGCTAGAAATCTTTGAAGTAGAAGAAGGTAGGAGAGTTCGTTTAGCATCTTGGTTGATGAAGGGAGAGGCCTCGTTTTGGTGGGAGGTCACTAATGGGGAGCGTCCTGTTGACTCTTGGGCGGATTTCAGACGTAGGTTCGAGGCGAAGTTTCTCTCAAGGGCGGAAGAAAATCTTTATATGGAAAGGTTCTTTGACATTGAAGCAAGGAAGCTCATCAGTGAAAGAATATGTCAATAAATTTAATCAGTTAACAAGGTTTGGCTTGGACTTAGTAAACACGCCGGAGAAGAAGGCTCTAAGGTTCGTGAATGGCTTGAATGAACCATTGCAGGGGTTGGCTATGACCCACATCCCGATGGGGGCCACCTTTGAGAAGTTAGTAGAAATGGCGCTCATGTATGAGGAGAAAAGCGCTAAATCTGATAAGGCACCAGAGAAGAAAGGGGATCAGAAGAAATCACAACAGCAAAACAAGAAGGATGGTAAAGACAATAATGGCAAGGGAAAGAAGAAGTGCTTTAACTGTGGAACCCCAGGCCATCTCAGCAAGGATTGCCGAAAGAAAAAGAAGACAGGCTGTTTTCATTGTGGCGATGTAGTACATTTAGTGAAGGACTGCCCAAAGAAGAGGCAGAGGGCAGGAGCTACCTCGGGAGGACAGGTGCAGGCTCTTATGGCACCAGGGCAGGCTAGGGGACAAGTTCAGGCTCTCGCGGTCCCACCTCTGCAAGAACGAGGTAGAACCACTTCTGTTGAAAGCTTAGTTTTTCTATTTGATCATCCTGTCCGTACCTTATTCGATTCGGGCGCATCACATTCGTTTATCTCTACATCATTAGTTGAATCACTGCACTTAAACACCAGTTCAGTAGAGGATCCCTTAGTTGTTTCGAATCCAATTGGGGGCTCAGCTTATTTGTCTATGATGTGTTTGGATTTGAAAATTTCCATACTTAGCGTTGAATTTAGATGTGATGCTTATGTGTTGGGCTTCACGGGCTATGGGCTAATTTTAGGAATGGATTGGTTATCCAAAAATGGGGTCGTTCTTTATTGTGAAAGGAGAGTAGTTAGGCTCGTGACTCGCCTTGGCAACACTCTCAAAATCTTTTGTAATCCCATAAATTCGGTTATGCTAAGTTATCTAGAATCGCTTGACGCGTCTGAGGAAAATCTACGATCTGTTAGAGTGGTCCGAGAATATTAGGATGTGTTTGAGGAGGTGAAAGGCTTGCCTCCGAAGCGGGAGATAGATTTTCGAATATATCTTGTGGATAATGCGAAACCAGTATCTTTGCCAGTACGCCACATGGCTCCACGTGAAAGGAGGGAACTCGATAAGCAAGTGAAGGAGTTGCTTGAGAAGGGGTTCATAAGACGAAGTATATCGGAGTGGGGTGCTCCAGTAGTATTTGCCACGAAGGAGGATGGGTCCCTTAGACTTTGTGTGGACTATAGAGAACTTAATAAGCTTACTAAGAAGAACAGACACCCACTGCCAAGGATTGACGATCTCTTCGATCAGTTAGTTGGCGCCTCAGTGTTTTCGCAGTTGGACTTAGCCACTGGTTTCCATCAGTTGAGAGTGGCTGAGGATAGTATTGACAAGACTGCCTTTAGGACTCCGGACGGTTTCTATGAATGGCTAGTGATGCCCTTCGGTTTGAAAAACGCCCCCACATACTTTATTGATTTGATGAGTAGGGTGTTTAGGGAGTACCTTAACAAATTTTTGGTAGTCTTTGTAGATGACATCTTGATCTTTTCTAAGGATGAAGAAGAGCATGCCCTACATCTTAGGGAAGTGTTGGAGACTCTTCGAGCGCATAAGCTTAAGGCTAAATTTTCTAAGTGTCGCTTTTGGAGGATGGAAGTACGGTTCTTAGGACACGTGGTTTCCAAAGAAGGGATAGCTGTAGATCCCGCGAAGCTGGTGGCCATCCAAGATTTGAAGGTTCCTAAAAATGCTACCGAAGTGAGAAGTTTCTTGGGGTTAGCTGGCTACTATAGGAAGTTTATCAAAGACTTCGCAAAGATATCAGCTCCATTGACACGCTTGACGAAGAAGAGACTAGTTTTCACATGGGACGTAGATTGTGATGATGCGTTCCAACGTTTGAAGAGAGCTTTGACTTCAGCCCCAGTCTTAGTATTGCCAGACGGGAGTAAGCCGTTTACCGTTTATACTGACGCTTGTGGGACAGGACTAGGCGCAGTCTTAATGCAAGAGGGCAGGGTAATAGCCTATGGTGGAAGGCAGTTAAGAGCGCATGAAAAGAATTACCCCACGCATGACCTAGAGTTGGCCGCTATTGTTTTCGCGCTTAAGTCTTTGCGTCATTATCTTCTTGGCGATAAATTCGAATTATTCACTGACCACAAGTCTTTAAAATACCTATTCTCTCAAAAGGACTTGAACTTAAGGAAGCAAAGGTGGATGGATTTCTTAGCGTCCTACGACTTCGAAATAGCCTATACCCCTGGCAAGGGTAACGTGGTGGCAAACGCCTTAAGTAGAAAAAGATTATCCTTAAGTCCTTTGTTTGTTGAGCGGCGAAGTTTAGAATTCATTTCGATGTTTGATTTTAGACCTTCTGTTGACTTCGTACCCGGTTTGCTAGCATCTTTGGAGGTCAGACCTACACTTTTGGGATGGATTGGCGAGGCACAGCGAGACGACCCACAGTTAGTTGAGTTAGTAGAAAAGCTCAAAGGAGGGGAGTCATCAAGCCATCTCCGTAGGTATACCCTAGATGATAAGGGTTGGTTACGTAGGGACGGTAGACTTTGTGTACCAAAAGAAGATGACCTAAGGAAGACTATTCTTGACGAAGCACATCATTCGAAGATGATCATTCATCCCGGCGGGGACAAGATGTACAAAGACATGAAGAGAGTTTACTTTTGGGCCGGCATGAAGAAAGATGTGGCCGAGTATGTCGCTAGATGCTTGGTGTGCCAACAAGTAAAAGCGGAGCAAAAGAAACCCGGTGGGTTGCTTAACCCATTGGAGGTTCCACTATGGAAGTGGGAAAGTGTCTCGATGGGTTTTGTGGATGGGTTACCGCGATCAAGGAAGGGTAATACGGGAATTTGGGTTATAGTAGATAGACTTACTAAAAGCGCCCGTTTCATTCCCGTAAAGAGTAAGAGGACTGCTCCATGGTTAGCCTCCGTATACGTTCGAGAAATAGTTCGTTTGCACGGTGTTCCTTCTAGCATAGTGAGCGATCGCGATCCTATTTTCACTAGCGAATTTTGGAGAAGCTTGCAAGAGGCGGTAGGGACTCAGTTATGTTTGGGCACCGCATATCATCCTCAGACGGACGGCCAGACCGAGAGGGTGAATCGCATTCTAGAGGATCTGTTGAGGCTATGTATCCTAGACTTTGGGGGTACGTGGGAAGAGCATCTTCAATTGGTGGAGTTCGCATATAATAACAGCTTTCAATCCAGCATTGGTATGGCACCATTCGAAGCTCTTTATGGATGACCTTGTCGTTCACCTACATGTTGGTGGGAATCTAAGGATAAGATCTTACTTGGGCCCGATATGATTAGGGAGACTTCGGAGAAGATCGACTTGATTCGAAGGAGGATGAAAGCAGCGCAAGATAGGCAGAAATCTTATGCGGATAAGAGGAGGACAGATCTCGAGTTTGAAGTTGGGGACATGGTCTTTGTCAAAGTGTCTCCATTACGAAACGTTGTTCGCTTTGGGTCCGTTGGGAAATTAGCACCAAGGTTTGTAGGGCCGTTTCCTATTAAGGAGAGGATTGGACGGATGGCGTATAGAGTGGAGTTTCCCGAGAGACTTAGTGGTGTACATGACGTATTCCATGTGTCACATTTGAGGAAGTGCTTGCACGAGACCGCGGAAGTGGTAGAGCCGAGCTTGCTTGGAGAGGTGGAGATAGAGCGTGATGCGACAATTCGACAAGCTCCTACGCGCATTCTTGGGTCGGAGATCAAGAGGTTGAGGAATCGAGAGGTCAGACTAGTCAAAGTGCAATGGGGAGATGATGAGAGCAACGCTACTTGGGAGACGGAAGAGAAGATGCGTTCACGATACCCTTTTCTTTTTTAGGGTATGTCTTTTAATTTCTCCTTTATCGCTTAGCTTGTACTTATCTTATCTTTAGTATATCCTCTCGCTAGTATCTTTGACCTTTAGTTAGGATAATCCTATGGTTGAAACATGTGTTTGAGACATGTTATGTATGGTGGATGCAAAGTGTTTGCTAGTGGTTGCTCGTGGATGCATATACACACACTATTAGGCACCAGATCGGATCAGTCACTTCATATTGCATATTGCATATATATGGATGTATTTAGTAAAATGGATGTATAATGGTTGTATTATCATATAGTTGTTGCATTCGGGCGGATGGTTGTGCACGCATATAGAATTAATATGTATCATTAGGAATCTTTTGCATACATATTGGACACATGACACTATCATGAATTGCACTAAGGAGGTCGACTGAATAAGTAGACCGCCTAATTTTGCATTAGATATGGACATATACACACACTGTGCATATAAACATTAAAGCATTAGAAGTCTTTTAAGGACAATGGATGCTGGTGTTTGATGGTTGAGTAGATGGAAGATTAGATGGTAGGAGATACATTCTTCTTGACTTGGAGATTTCGGGGACGAAATCCTTTAAGGAGGGGAGAATGTAACAACCCGTAATTTTATAACATTAAAATTCACAAATTAAAGTATACTTAATTTTTAGAAAAGAATTAAGCGAAATGGGTTGCGCAGAGAAATATATATATTGATATATATAAATTAAAAATTAAATAAATAAATATGCGAAAAAGTACAAAACAACGAATTGGGAGGGGAAATAACCGAACCGGCCCATTTTTGAGGTCGACCTGAGCTTTGCTGGGTCGACTAGGGGTTAATCCAGGGTGTTTGGCTGTCAACCCGTGGGCCGATTCGCTCAAATGCAAATTTTTCATTTGATTGGTTCTCATGGTTCAGGGTTAATCTAATGGTCCTAAATAACTTCCTACACCTATAAATACATCCTAATGCTAACCCTAAACCTAATTAAAATAAAATAGTTACCGCCGTACCATCGCCATGGAATTCAATGGTGTCGCTGCCAACTAAGAAAGAAGAAAAGCAAATTCAATTCTAATTCTCTCAACCCTAAAGCAAAGCAAAACTCTCTCTTTTCTTCTCTAAATTGTGAGTATGATGATCTTAACAAGATTATTATCATTTTAATTAGGTTGAGTTATGAATGGATTATGAGTAGATGATGTGAATTATCATATATGTTGTTGTAAACCCCGTTTGCTATCATGTATATTGTAAATCCAATGTTATGTGATGATGACATCTTATATGTTGTAAATCATGCTATGATGATGTTATGTATGTTGAAAGTTTCTATGCTAAATTGTGATGAATCATACATGTTAAAAAGGCCATGATGTTACCATCTATGCTAGTTAGTTCATATTAATTAAATCATCATGTTTGGGTTATGTTGATCTATATGACAAGTCACATATGCAAGTTAGATTGATTAGAAAAGTTATGAACATATACCAAGACATCTATTATGAAATCTAGAATTATGCTATGACATATGTGATATCCTATGCTAGTTCACACCATCATTATGTTGCCTAAAAACCCCATATGCAAGTTTATGTATAGATTTGGGCTATGATCATATCATATAAATTGAGACATTTAACAAGTTGACACCTTTTGATCCTTAACATGTGTAGTTTATGCAAGTTTCACCACTATTATGATTAGATTTATTTTAATTGTCTATATGTTGTGATAATTTATCTTTGTGCTAGGTGTTAGACTATACAAGTCTAGCCTATATTATGCGTTGAATAAGCGAACGTATAAACGTGGGGTAGGGGTAATATTAAGGATTTAATATTAAAAAGTTGGGGTGCAATTGATATGATTTTGCATGCCATAAATGAATGGCCATAATTGAGTCAATTATGGACATCATTAAAAGTTGACTTAATTAATAATTTGAATAGGGAATTATTAAAACTGGGGTAAAAGATTTTAAGTGTTAATCAATGCTTAGGACACGAGGTTGGACTCGTTTGTGACGTAAACCTGCCCGGACCCGCCTGGCAAATCCAGTGGTCATAAATGCCAGCCCAATGTGAGAGGTCCTAGACCTAAACTAAAGCATAATGGTTGTAAAGACACGAGTTTAGACTCTTTTATGGTGTAAGACTGCCCGGACCCGCCCGGCAAATCCAGCTGCCATAAATGCCAGTCTAATGTGAGAGGTCTTTATGAGGTTATGGCCTGAATGAATTAAGAAATACTTAACCAGATAAACATGTAAGGTGGGACATGTGGGTTAAGTAGGTGCCTTGGGTGGCATGAGGAATCTAGGGGGTGCCCTTAGTGGCATGTGAAATATGATTAGTAAGACTTAACCAAACACACATGTAAATGAACATGACTAAGAGGGTTAAGTGGGATATACTAGTGACAAGCTTAGGTGGGTAGCTTGTGTGGGCCCATTTCGACCAATATCCCAAACGTATCTTTGTGGGCTCGACCCAAGTCGAGGACGGGACATGCATGCTGGGTTTGACTGTAAGAGGCCAAAACGGGGAGCGGTGGCAACGCAAGTCCAACGGGTTTCGTATGTGTGTGTGGACCGGGGCTGGTAGGACGTTGTTGCATCGTGTAGGTATAAGCCGTGCATTCTCAAGTTGTATCGGGCTGCCACTTTAGGGGAGTGATACACCCCACTGTGGGGCTAGCACAGGTATCTACGAGGAGGGAGTCGATCAAAAGTGGGTAGTGGGGTACACCTAGTGGAGATAGGGGCAGACGGCACCTATGTAGTCAGCTATGGGTACGTAAGGCTATTTATAAAGTTTCTGTGTGAAGCAAGTGGGATCAAACAGTAGGGTTGTAATGTGCGGTGCAGTGTAGTAATCATTCGTTAGTAATTAGGTGTCCCTTTACCGTTATCTTTAACGTTATCTTAAACGCTATCTTTATCTTCCTAAGAGTTCATAGACATTTACTTGTCTTCCAGCTTATGCCTTAGTCTAGTTATTTTGATAATAGTATTGTTAGAATTATCATACTCGCCAGACTTTATGTCTGACCCCTCTATTTCTATCCTTTTTCCCCCTCCAGGTCCTCAGGTTGGGCCCAGCTCTAGTGGAGTTTGATTGAATTGCTTCATCTCTCTTTGGAAAGCTTGGACCGTTGAAGTAAAGTCCAGCTTGTTATCTTTTTAATGGCGATTTATGTAATGAGATTATGTATTTTGTTTTTATGAAGATGGATATTGTACTTGGTTATGATCTATGGTTTTATGATGTAACAAACATGTTTAATTTCCGCTGCAATAAAATGAAGTTTTAGATTTCCAAGTACTATTTACTATCTGTCTTGTTGTAATTTTTCTGTTCTATATTCACTTATAACCTCCATGGAAGTTAATGCATTCCCTTCGTGAGTGACATTAATGGACGTGGGGTGTTACAGTATGTAATTAATTTGATTATTTGACTTAATTAATCATGTTAATAGTTAAGAATTTTTTTTGGGTTGCTTAATTGTTGAATTTAATTCGTTCTAAGTGATCAAATGGAGGTTTGGTGATAAATAAATAAGAATATGTGGATATTTGGTATATAATGGTGTTTATGGAGAAAATTGAAGGTTGAGTTAGAAATGATATAATTAGGTAGAGGGTTTATGGTTTATTCCTAACACATTAAGTTTGGAATAAATCAAAACCTTACAAATTGGTTTATTAAAGAGGTATAGAAATTTATAAATTTAATAAAGACTTTTTGTATAATGTTGAGTAAAATCTTATCAAAATATATATTTTGGAAATTTTTGTGCAAAGAAAATATGGTTTTATAAATTTAAATGACAAGTCCGGTGTGTAATATGAGAAATTGACATTAGAATAAAATATAAGAATGTGAAAATAGAAGAAAAATATCATTAAATATAGAAAATACAAATTTTTGTGTCACTTGGGGTGAATTTTGCATTTTAGTATGGTCACTAAAATGTTTTATACCAAAATCTAGATAAGTTTATATAATAAAAAAAATCATATTTTATGTGTAATGTATAGTTTAAAGAAAAATGTAAAATTTAGTGTAACATAAGTTTAAAATGTTTTATAAGTTATGTAATAATTTTAATCTTATTATTCGGTGTTTTAACATAGTTGTTGGGTGAAGAAATTATACAAACATAGCTTAATTATGTTAAGATAGGCTAAAATAAGGGTGATTTGTGTGTTTGGTAGCTTAATTACTTAAGACTTAATGGATAATTCTTGGGTTAATTATCTTTGTTGGCTCCTAATTACCCAAGAAAACTCCAGAAGCTTTATGTATTCTACGTAGTCTTTTCTGTGCTTCTCCTTCCTTTGTGTAAAAGCACTTAGAAATTAAGAAAAAATTAAGAAACCCATCACTGTAAATGCAAATCTAGCCTCCCCTCCACTCAAACTTGAAGATTTTGACTGCTATAAACATCTAATAGCATGCAATCTACTTAAATCTCGAATCTATTCTGGATTTACCTAGACTTTGTTTAGTTCACTGCGATTGTGTATTCCTCTTTGCATGTGCCTATAATAGTTTCTACAGGTAAAAAGAAGGGTTCTGTCAAGCCTTAAAGCTTCTAATTCGTGCAGTTCTTCTCTAAACTCGCTGCTAATGGCTATAAGGTGAGTGTTCACACGCACCTTATAATTAACAGTAAGATTTAGATCATTTGATATGAATCTATGCTTGTTGCATTTATTATCTATAGCCTATTGTTTCGTTCTTTCTATTGTTGAATTCACATCGAAAGTGAGTCTTCAGGATGTTATGTTTTTTTCAACCCTTGTCGTTTTGGTTTAATTTCTATTGTATGTTGTAGTAGAGTTACCTTTGAGTGCATGTTTCAAATTTTAAATCAATCAACGCCGTTAGGTTTGTGGAATTTGATCAAAAAGGGGTGACACGAGCGGGTCTTAGAACCTTCATAATTCGCGCGAAATGGGTCGACCCATGCCTCCACTATGTCGACCTAGAGATTGACATGGGGAAAGGATGGTTCGACCCAAGGATTGACCCATCTACTATGTTGTGCGCATGTTTGAAACTTTCTTTGTTATGTGTTAAATTTCTTAATCCTATGAGCTCAAACCATGATTTCAGTTAATATTTTCTGAGCAATTTCACTATGAAATTGCCTAATCTAACTTGGAAATCCAGGTCTATGTTTTTGTCAATCTGGGTTCCTAATTTATGGTGAATTTATTGCATCGATGATTGCATTTTATTACGGATTCAATTGGAGGTTGCATACACGAGCACATGATTTTAATTGGTTTTCTATATGAATATAAATAAGGTTTTAGTTATAGCTTAAGACGGAATTGTTTTCATGATTTTCATTTTATTCGCTCGGCGTCTCCAAGCAATAGTATAAACCTATTTTTCTAAAATTATAAATATTTACGAAAATAGAAAGCAAAAGGTTTCTCACTTGTTTTCAGGATCGTTTTCAAAACTCGAAAATATGTTCTAAATACATGACCACACCTTTTCTACACCTATAGAGATGACATAATTGAAATTAAATGATATCCTATGCAGATAAAGCCCGGCTAAAGCTCCTCCAAATTCCCGTTGTATCTCGTAAAACTCTCTAACCGCTACGCTATTTCAACTTAGCGCTGATGAACATTAGTTTCGCTTTAAGCCTCGTTATTTTCCGTTGCATTCTCTAAATCAACGCTATTTAGCATCCACTTTAGCAATATTAATATACAAAGGATGATTTGAGCATTTCATTTTAAAATAAATCAAAAAATTAATGTAAAAGCTAATTTTAAGTCATAAGTGCCTTATATAAGATAGAAATCTGTAGTAATCCTTGAATCTAGTGTGCATAACCATGATATTCTTTGGTTTTGTTATTTAATATTAACAAATATTCGTTTACACAAATGATGCGATACTAATAATTAATTAATTATAATTATATAGTTTTACATCTAATTAACATTTTTGCACCTCCGTTATATCCCTGTTATTTCCCCGCTTTATCCCCGCTATAGCTTTTTAGACCTCTACCTCTATAGAAACACTAAGCGCTTTAACTGCACAGAGGATATCGTAAACCCGGTGGTATGGGAAGCAGTTGTATACGGAATCAATTAATTCCGGGATCATCTGATTGAAGCTAATGTTTTGTTTCTTTATTGATTTGTCATTTTTTGTAATTTTCCATTGTGGAACTGACTAGCAAGTAGTAAATCGGTAGAGGGAAAGTGTGCTATAGGACGCAGAGTTATTATTTCCTAGGTTACTGACTGAGAGTCTGTAACACATATTGTTTTTAGTTGAATCGGTATCAGGGGTTGCGATCTCATACTTATGTAAAATGCATACAAAGGTGTTTGTTGTTAGGGGATGCGGTCTCATGCGTACGTACAAAGTTGTTTGTTGTATTATATGCAGTGAAAACCACATAGTTAGGCCTAATCCATTAAATTGGTACTTGGATGAGCTCGTGGCGAAGCTATTTTCATGTGCACTACTTTGTTGTTTCAGATCCGAATCTTTTTTGTTGATTTGTTGCTACCATGATTCAGACCTTAGGGTTTCATATCGGAGATTTTTTGATTTTGGATCGTTTATATTTACATATATTGATGATGGATCCATAATTGTTAAAGTTGATTTGATCTTATAATCATATATTGGAGTTTCAATGTTATTGGACTTCATGTCCATATATTATGTTGATTTCTGTGTATATCAATTGTTGATACTTTTTGGAGAATATTTAACTCCTACTAGTTATAAATGATGTTAGGTGATTTTTAATTTCGATACTTGATGATTACTGATGTTATAAACACCATTTCTTCTTAAGTATGGTGACGTACTTAGCTTGATGCCATTACATATACTTCGAAGAATATCCTCCATCTATGATAAGTGAACCATTACCTAGCTCCTGATAATTTCCAACTCTAAATCTTTTAATGAAGATTTGCCTATCATGTTCTTATGTATCATTATATATGCTACTACACTATTAACTAGACTGACCCGTGTGTGTTAATGCTCAGGTCAGACTGAGATTTTCGGGTATCATCTTAGTTGCTGTAGAGATGCTTTGCTTCTGTTATGGTTCGCTCCCTTTTGGGCATGTCAGTTGTAACCATCCTGTTTTAGTCATTTTGTGTTAAATCCATGTATTTATCGTTGTACCGTATTACTTTGACTTGGTGTACCTATAGCATGGTTATGTACCACTGTTTTTAGATATTGTACAGTATAAGCTATTTATATCTGTATAATGTACTATGTAGTCTGTTCCGATATCTATGATGTTTAAATTAATTTCTTTTGTTTTGAATTATATCTTAAGCCACCAGAGTATTTTTTGATTAAAAATTAAGAGTGTCGATCCATAAAAGGAAAAAATATAAAGCAGCTATCGACCCCCTTGATGTTTATTTGATACAAGATTCACGGACGGTTGCTCCTATCTAGCCCTATTCTCTGCTCTAATAGACAGTATTACTTAGTAATACTCTTTATTAGGCTGGGTCTCTAGGTGGGGAATTACAACTTGGTATCAGAGCTGAATTTTAGAACAATAGTGTAAAATACAGAATAGAAAACGAGCAAATACGGTGTGATTTTATAAAATATAAGTGTTGACATTGAACCTTTGTATCTTGTTCTTATACCTAGTTTGTCCCCTAGTGCGTGATCTTTGACTTCATCTTTACCTTGGGGTAGGTCTAGCAAAAAATACGTCTAGGGACGTTGGTTTCACTCTTGTAGTATTCCTTATTTCATATTCTTGAGTTGTAGTATTGCCCTAGATTAATGTCCATCTCTTTCCCTTTTTAGCTCTCTTATGACTGGAAGCAGCAGAGCCAGTCATACTAGTAAGGGACCGGTCAGCGCCCATGTCCGGACGTTGTTCTTATGTCTACAGATTATTTAAGTGAGCTAGTTACTAATCTCCATCCTTTAGTTGTTACTCCTTTCTGTTCTTCATAGTATGTCCGATTTTTTTCATCATTGCAGCGACTTTTTCTATCTTGGTAGTACATCCTTTTGTGGATCGGAAAGTGTTCCTAAGATCTTGAGTTGGCTTGGGTCATGTGAGCGAATCTTTAACGAGACAGAATTGTCTGATCGATAGCGTGTTCTTTTAGTCTTGAGTATACTGCAAGAAGAGGCCTCCAATTTGTACGAGTTTTTACTTTCGAAAATAGGTAAGCTGTAAAGACCCGTTACTTCCCCAGTAAGGAAAGAGCGGATACTTTGAGAATAACACACAAAAGAACGCAGAAAGAAGAACATTTCATTGTTAATTACAACAATTCCATCAGAGTACAAGAATATACGGATTATGAATAAACATTACACAGAAAATATCAGAGATTTAAATTACATTACGTAGCAGCGGAAAAATAATACAATACACAACTGAAAGTAATACACGGATACAGAGCTTTCCGAGTATCGTTCCAGCTGTAAACCAGGATCCTGTGAATATGAATCTGCAAAACCAAAACTACTAGCTGCCCGTGTCAAAATAAGGGCACCCAGAGTTTAGATTAAAACAATAAACTCCAAGTCAGTTATGGGACTGGTGTGAGAACTAAAACATTTATTAATCTTTATTTCAAAGTTCGGTAAATCAAGGGACCACGCCATATAAGACGGAACGGGTTTCCTCCCAAGAATACCAGTGCATAAAACAATAGCGCAATGCTAAATAAAGAAAAATGAAGCTATTATAAGACCCAGGTCCCATCACACAATGCAATGCAAGCTGGAGGATAGGGTTTTTACCTTATAATAGCCAAGAATGCTTGATACGTGAAATTTCATGTTTTATTATTACTATAAGTGTATAGTGTCAAAACAATTTCAAATCATAAGTATCAATCATAGACGGCATAAGTGCCCCATACCACTATGTCGCCATATATAGGTATACAATCAAAACTGCAAAGTCACTTATTGGAAGTTGGATTTCCATCTATGAACCGAGGCAAAAGATAGTCCTCTATCGATTCGAGACGCTCTAGTCTGTGTCTCAGTATCAGAGCTCGAGTGATCCTTGGAGCGATAGGGCCGGTCCACCGATATGGATTAAAATGTCTGAACACTGCGTTTCCCCACCCTATGGGGTGTCAATGAGTCCAATGACTCCATCGGTCCCGGATCGACCGATATATCCGAGGTACCTCGCAACAGCAACAACCACATAAGTCAAACTCGTCAGGGCATGTAAGACCACTGACGCCACTTGTGATAGCCCGTAACTTCCCCATGAAGGAAAGCCCGGATTACCTTGAGAACACGACAAAATAGAATGCAAACAGAAGAACATTTCATTGTATATTACAACAATTCCATCATAATACAAGAATATACAGAGTATGAATAAATATACATCCGACAAATACCAGAGATTACAATAAATTACATAGAAGTGGAAAAACAATATAAAACACAACTGAAAGTAATGCACGGATACAGAGCTTTCCGAGCATCGTTCCAGCTGTAAATCAGGATCCTGTGAATATAAATCTGCAAAACCAAAACTACTAGCTGCCCGTGTGGAAAATAGAGGCACCCAGAGTTTAGGTTAAAACAATAAACTCCAGGTCAGTCATGTGACAGTTGTGAGAACTAAAACAGTTATTAATCTTTGTTTTAAAGTTCGGTAAATCAAGGGACCACGCCGTATAACACGGAACGGGTTTCCTCCCAAGAATACCAATGCAGAAAACAAACAGCGCAATGCTAAATAAAGAAAAATGAAGCTATTATAAGACCCAGGTCCCATCACACAATGCAACGCTAGCCAGAGGATAGGGTTTTCCCTTATAATAGCCAAATATGATTGATACATGAAATTTCATCTTATATAATTACTATAAGTGAAGAAAACAATTTCAAATATAAATGTATCAATCATAGACGGCATGGGTACCATATATCTTGTCGCCAATACTAGGGTCTACAATCAAAACCGCAAAATGTCATATTTGGAAATTGGATTTCCATCATGGTGTCTCCTGACTCGAAAGATCGATCGTGCAGTGCCATCTACAACGGCTTACGTCTCAGCGAGAGAAAACACCGTAATGCACATCCGCACTTTTGGGAAATCGAGTATCACTGCGGCTTATGTCTCGGCGAGAGAAAACACCGCTTACCCTATCCCTCTGAGCACTAAGCTCCATCTCGGTCGACTGAATCCACGACACCACTAAGGTGCCCATCCTCTAAAAATCATACTGATCAAACCATCAGTTTACCACCATACCGGGGTGTGAGGCTCGCGAATCAACGCTATACACAAAGCCATGCTATATTAAAGCCGCGCTTTGATCATCATCCACCAAACTTTGCTTTTCAACAAAAGTGTGGATCACTACATCTCAGCATGCCACACTACCAATCCATATCGTACCACTGATTTCTGCCAATATATAACCTATGAGCTCGTATGTCTCAGAGAAGGGCGTTAAGCAAGAGAATAAATTCTCCACCGCCAAACAGATATATATTTAGCAGAGATCAACGAATACAATATAAAGGAATACAATGTCAGACACACCATCCATTTACAAGTCCGTTCTAGGTCTGAACGAAACCGGAGGCACTTTCCTCGCATATCCGTCGACCTCCAAGCACGTCCGGACGACTACTACTTTAGCCCCCTTCAAGGTAGCTACTCCCATCGTAAGCATCAGTAGCACCCATCCATTCGATGTGAAGATCGTCGGTCTTGCACCGTCTTCAATCTCTTCGACTCATCATCGAATCAGTTATTCAGAATAGGTTATACCCAGACTTTCTGAATAACTCGCGTATCTTAATCAACAAGTGCTATAAAACACAATATACGGCTCATTCCAATTCAGAATATTCTTTTATTCAAATATTCTCACTCCTAGGGAAAGGTTCCCATTAATTTTATCAAAGATAAATTCTTTTAAAATTATTCTTTAATCTTCCTTTGGATATCATTTCAAACCAGATTATGGTTTTCCAAACTAGTCGAGATTAGCGAACCACACCGAAGTAATTATTTATTATATTTCCCAATCCCAACCTATTCATCCCATGGAGCAAAACTGTTATTACCCCATAACTAACACCATGGTGTTATCGGTAAATTTAATTACCATTTCACGTTCAAATCTAATTAAAGATTTAACTATCGCTAGGAGTAAAACTTGTGATACTCCCCTTTCGATCATTTCCAAATTTTGATAATTTAAATTATCAATTCATATTTCAATCTAATTAAATATTCATTAAAACTCCTTTTACTGGGTTAAAGAACTAATGTCATTTAAAACACAGTCCACGATAAACCCAAATCACATTCTATTTCAATTCCAATTAAATATATTAGAAATTCTGGTTATTTAAAACCCATTTCAAATTCAATTTGTTTATTTCAATAATAAATTGATTTTAATTCTAGTTCAAAACTAGTTCATTTCAATAAAAATCTATTTTTATCTTTCAAATATGGAGTTTTTCATCCCAGTTCTTCCCAAATCATTTCTTATGATTTTACACAAATTATAGATATTTTTAATAATTTTATCAAGGCCCGTACAGTCGATTTCCATCTACGGTCATCGAACTGCACTTACAGCGACCTTTTCTGAAATTGATTTGGACATATATCCAAATCCAACCGTTAGATTTCAAATTTCTAATATTCATTGGAAGCTCTTTTCGATACGAACCCAACGGTTCCGGTTTCAGGAGAATCCGACGGTCGGATCTCCCGCAACGTCAATTCGAAGTCAATGAACGAAATTTGTGAACTGCCGCAGCGCGGCGCGTTCTATTCAGGCCATTATATTATATATATAATATATACTTCGTCGATTTCCTTTTAAAATCGAATTTTATAAATCGTTTTAAATTCGTTTTCAACTTCATTTCAAATTCAAATCAAAATTGAATTTTTCCAATATAAATTCATTTTAAATTCATTTCAAATTGATTTCAATTCAAATTCGATTCTATTCAATTTCAATACGAATTCATTTCTATTCAATTTCAATTTGAATTTGTTTTATATTCAATTCAATTCGAATTCGTTTTATATTCAATTCGAATTCGTTTTATATTCAATTCAATTCAAATTCATTTTATATTCAATTCGAATTCGTTTTATATTCAATTCAATTCGAATTCGTTTTATATTCAATTCGAATTCAATTTACATTCAATTCAATTCGAATTCGTTTTGTATTCAATTCAATTCGAATTCGTTTTATATTCAATTCAATTCGAATTCACTTTATATTCAATTCAATTCGAATTCACTTTATATTCAATTGAATTCACTTTATATTTTTCTCTAATTCCGTTATTCTATTCAACAAATGAATATTTATTCTATTCAACACATGAATCTATATTCCTTTCAACACATGACTAATCTCAACAAAGGAGTACTGTCAACACATGAATCTTTATTTGATAATATTCTTTATTTTCCAAATTGGAATGAGGCCCAATCAATTACCATATAATGTTAATTATATGGATTCCATACAACACATGTATATAATAGCAACGATAAATAATCAACCATCATCCAAAGTGCACCACACAACTGCATAAGCATCAAATATAAATAATTAACGCTTACACAGTCTGTCGACCAATCGATCGACATATAATTACATAATTGGGATTAGTGTACGCCAAATATCATCCCAACACCCATGCGGGGTTTCAAACAATCAAACACAGATTTTATTTGTGCAGTTGAGCGATGTGTAAAATTTATCATCCCAATCAATATCAGTCAAATCAGTGTATATAACAAATCGTCCGATTCGTTTATAAATATTTATTTTATATA
Source organism: Allium sativum (assembly GCA_030737875.1). Taxonomy (NCBI): domain Eukaryota; kingdom Viridiplantae; phylum Streptophyta; class Magnoliopsida; order Asparagales; family Amaryllidaceae; genus Allium; species Allium sativum. The sequence continues at coordinate 466,322,305 of CM060913.1, read as the reverse complement.
CACGTTAAAAAATATATTTTTAACTATATAATATTTTCCACTATAAAATATTTTATTTCGTTCCACAACACACATTCAATTTTTCACATCAAAATCAAACAAACAAGCATACAAGCCGTCCATGGTCTGTGGACGACGGGTGTCGAGTGCTGCTAAGCACCGTCTGCATCCTAATATATATTTTTATAACTAGAAAATAAAATTTAAAGTGAGAAGTTCTCACCGAGGGTTCCACTCCTCCATTCTTTATTTCTGAAATTCAGAACAGTCTGGATTTGCCCGTACTTCCAACAAAATCCTTTTCACGCTGTTCACATTAAAAATCATATTTTTATTATCACTACATGTACATAAAAATCATATTTTTATTTCCACTTCATATATTATAAAAATCGTATTTTTATATAATTGAAAATCCTTTCTTTATATGAGTAACGTATAAATAAAGATCAAATTTTTCTAACATGAAAATCTCATTTTTCTAACATTAAAAATCGTATTTCTCTAACATGAAAAATATAATCTTTCCATGATAAAAATACCCACAATATTCATATATAAAAGTCTTAGCTTTCTATATTTTTTTCTTCTTTAAGAATAATGCTATCTTATTTTTATATTTCAAAATAATGTATATTTTCTATTTTCAAAACCAAGTATTTTTATATTTTCAAAACAAAGCAAATTTAAATTTTTAAAACATTTGTTCTCTAAATTTTTAAAACATTGTCATATATTTAATTAGATAATTTCTAAGCATAATTAATTAATTAAATAAGGGTCTTACCCTTCTCATCTTCCTCTTCCACGTCTGATAACACGTCATCTTCTTTCACCGTAGAACCCAAAAGCTCCATCCCTTTGACCAAAAATCGCTCGCCCCCTAATGCCTCTGCCTCCGATCAGCTACCGCCACGGCGACGGCCTACCGCTCCTCCACCAACGCCAGGCGGCGCGCCAAGCTCGCCCTCCCCAGATGGCCAGAAATCTGGTTCGAATGTTACCTCCTTAGGCCCCAAATTCCAGCAGAATACCTAACAAAATACGATCTTCTTGGTACTGATGTGAAGATCATGAACCCCTCTTTCATTTTCGTTAAATTTGTTTTGATTAATTAGAATCGATTGGGAGAAAATGAAGCATGAAGTCTGGAACAATTTCGTCCCTCGGAAATGAATTGGCGGCGCGAACAGAAAGGGAAATTAGGGTTTCATGATGGGGGTATTTATATATAAATATATTTTAATATTCTATTCAATTTAATTCTCTAATTAATTCAATTTTGTTCGAACACCAAATCAAACCTAATGGCGGTCGCCCCTAACTAAATACCCTCATTCCGAACACAATGGGATATGTATCGTAAGCCAGTTCGGCTATTTCGATAGGTTTTCATCAAAATTAAAATATAAATCAGTATATATTCAATTTAAACGTACATTTCAAATTACCGGGACCACATACTGATCCCAAAAATCCTAGAAAAATAAATCTAGCTATGTTTTGACGATACGGTCCCAACAAAACTAGTTTCATCGAATTCTGTGACCATTTGTAAAATGTCATTTTCCAGTCGATTAAAATCAACTAAAACTGGTCAAACGCGTTTTCCTTTGCCACGCTCACATATTGAATCGAAAAATTACGAATTTTGGAATCTAGCAATAACTTGACATCACGGATCCAACAAAAGAGGTTTCGTCGAAAACCGAGGTCATTTGCAAAATTTCCATTTTTAAGGGCCAGAATTCCATAGCGACTATTCTGAATTTTCTACTGGACATAACTTTTGATTCCCGCTATGAAATTTCGATTTTCTGGATTCGTTAGAAAGATATTCTCAATTGGATTCTATTATTTTTGGTTTCACTAAAATACGGTTCATTTTGAATCCTGTACATTCATTTGAACTTTGAAATCGAATTATTGAACTACCGCGCCATTTTCAATTCCTTTTATAGTTTAAATAAATATTTATATTCTAACGACGACGTATATAAATATATACGTTCGAATTCTATTCAAAATAAATTTCTTGTCGTTTTTATTTAAAATAATTCATTTTAAATATTCAAAATTTGTTATAATTGCCAAAATGAAAATTTTGAATTGGCTCAGATTTCCGGGTTGTTACACCACTTCTAGTTAGAAGGAAACGCATGCCCTCCCTGAAGTCCTCTCCCGTTTCTGGTCCATTACCGGGGGGTGAGGCTAGCGAATCAACGCTACACAAAGCTATGCCACACAGGCCGTGCTTTGATCATCACCCACAAGACTTTTCTTTTCAATAAAAGCCTTGATCATTTGCCACTTAGGCATGCCACACAGACAATTCACTCCATGCGTTTGATATCCATCAATATATAACCCCTGAGCTCGTACGTCCCAGAGAAGGGCGTTAAGCAAGAGAATAAATACTCCGCCGCCAAACAGATATATATTTAATAGAAATCAATCACACAGAATAAAATCCAATGTCAGGCACACAGTCCATTTACAAGTTCGTTCTGGGTCTGAACGAAACCGGAGGCACCTAGTACCCCGCATATCCATCGATCTCCAAGTACGTTTAGACGATCACTACTCCTCTTGGATGTACGGCCCAATCAAGATCATCGGTCATCACCCAAACGACGTGAAGACCTCCGGTCTTCAACCACCGTCTTCATCCTCGACACCATGTCGAATCAGTTATTCAGAATGGTATAAACCCGGTCTTTCTGAATAACTCGCATATATAATAAACAAGTGTTACACAAACACAACATACGCCTCATTCCAATTCAGAATATTCTTTCATTCCAATATTCTTATAATTTGGGAAAGGTTCCCATTAATTTTATCAAAGATAAATTCTTTAAATTTATTCTTTAATCTTCTTTGAATATCAATTCAAACTAGTCGGGATAAACGAACCACACCGAAGTAATCATTTATTCTATTTCCCAATCCCAACCTATTCATCCCATGAAGTAAAACCGGTCATACTTCATATCTAACACCACGGTGTTATCGGTAAATTCAATTACCATTTCACGTTCAAATCTAATTAAATATTTAACTATTGCCTGGAGCAAAACCGGTGATACTCCATTCTCGATCACTTCAATCTAATTAAAGATTCATTAAAACTCCACTTGGTTTTAAACTTCCCAAAAATCAATATTAATCATTATTTAACTTGGGAAATCCTATCCTGTCTTTAACCGGGTTAAAGAACCAATGTCATTTAAAACACGGTTCACAATAAACCCAAAATCACATTCCAATCCAATTCCAATCAAATCCCATTTAATTGGTACACTTCATTAAATCTAAATAAAAAGATTTAATCTTTTTCCCAACTGGGTTTAAGAACAGTGTTAATGAAGACACCATTCACGATGAACCCAAATCCCATTTGATATTAAATACAAAGGCTCTGAATAGAAAATATATCGGCTTATATTCAATATCAAATTCTACGACCAACAAATATCGTATTGGAAATAACGATATAAATATATCTTTCAAATTACCATAACAATATCTGTATAATCACGAAATCCAACATCGAAATATTCCACAGACAATTTCAATTCAAATCCATTCCAATTCAATTATTGGAAATTCTGGTTATTTTCAAAACCATTTCAAATCCACTTTATTTATTTTAAAAATAAATAGAATTACAATTCTAGTTCAAAACTAGTTCATTTCGATAAAAATCTATTTTTATCTTTTCAAATATGGATTTTTTTCATCCCAATTATTCACAAATCATTTCTTATGATTTTACACAAATTATTACTATTTTTAATAATTTTATCAAGGCCCGTACAGTCGATTTCCATCAACGGCCATCGAACTGCACTTACAGCGACCTTTTCCAAATTTGATTTGGATATAATTCCAAATCCAACCGTTAGATTTCTAATTTATAATATTCGTTAGAAAGCTCTTTTCGATATGAACCCAAGGTTCCGGTTTTAGAGAATCTGACGGTCGGATCTCCCGTAATATCCATTCGAAGTCAATGGTCGAAATTCGTGAACTGCCGCGGCGCGGCGCGTTCTATACAGGCCATTATATAATATATATATATATATATATATATATATATATTATATTTCGTCGATTTCCTTTTTAAAACGTATTTTATAAATCATTTTAAATTCGTTTTCAAAACGATTTCAACTTCATATTCAATTTCTAGCCAAAATTGAATATTCCATATCATTGATATGTAAATGATAATATTTTCAAAATATTAAATTTTGAAATCACTTTCTCTACTATATTCATTATAAAAATGAATAAAATCGATATAAATATCGTTCACGTCACAATGGCGTCAATCTAATCAACACGGCTTTTTATTCAACACATGAATGTTTATTCTATTCAACACATGAATGTTTTTCTATCCAACACATGAATTTATTTTTAATTCAACACATGAATTTATTTCCTATTCAACACATGAATTTATTTTCAATTCAACACATGAATTTATTTTCAATTCAACACATGAATTTATTTCCAATTCAACACACGAATTTTTTTTCAATTCAACACATGAATTTATTTTCTAAATTGGAATGAGGCCCAATCAATTACCATATAATGTTAACTATATGGATTTTCTACAACACATGTATATAATAGCAACGATAAATAATCAACCATCATCCAGAGTGCACCATACAACTGCATAAGCATTAAATATAAATAATTAACGCTTACACAGTCTGTCAACCCATCGATTGACATACAACTAAACAATCGGGATTAGTGTACGTCAAATATCGTCCCAATACCCGTGTGGGGTTTCAAATCAACAAACACATATTTTATTTGTGCGGTTGGGCGATGTGTAAAATTTATCGTCCCAATCAATATCAGTCAAATCAGTGTAAACAAATCGTCGGATTTGTTTATAAATATTTATTTTATATACACATTAAAAATCATATTTTTAATTATAAAATATTTTCCACTATAAAATATTTATTTCATTACACATCACACAATCAAATTTCACAACACAGTAATCAATCAAACAAGTCATCCATGGTCTGTGGACGACGGGTGTCGGGTGCTGCTAAGCACCGTCTGCATCCTAGTATATATTTCAACTAGAAATTAAAATAAAAGTGATGAGTTCTCACCGACTAGCTAAACCAAACACCATGACTCTTCTTATGTAGAAATTTTCGTCGTGCTCGCCTTTTGTCACTTTTATTGTCCGTAGCCACTACATATATAAAAATCACATTTTTATATTGTTGCTACGTATATAAAAATCACATTTTTATAATCACTCTATATGGATTAAAAAAATCACATTTTTATACGGCTTTATATATTTCAATAACTTCGTTATTCTATTCAACAAATGAATATTTTCTTCAACATAATAAAGATCGAATTTTTATTACCTATATAATAATCTCAACTTATATTTTAAACAAAATCACTTCTTTATATTGTTAATTCGCTACAACACATATAAAGATCGTACTTTTATCATCTCTACTATATAAAAATTATATTTTTATTACCCTACATAAATAAAAATCATATTTTTATTCTTTCTATGATATAAAAATCATATTTTTATTCTTCCTATGATATAAAAATCATATTTTTATGTTGTTAAAAAAAATCACATCTCTACGTGGTTAAAAATCAAATCTTTGCACCACTGAAATTCTATCTTTACATCGCTAAAACTCTATTTTTACACGACTAAAAATACTAACTTTATATACATAAAAATCTCCTCTTTATCTATATAAAAATCACATCTTTTCTAAGATAAAAATCTTCTTTTTACTTAACCAAAAACCATGTTCTTCGTTAGCTAAAAATCCCATTTTTACTAACGAAAGATCATATTTTTATTAAATAGAAATCATATATGAAAAATTTAAACATAAATCTATGCTTGTCTCTATATAAAACTGAAATTAAAATCTACATTATTAACTATACTTAACAAATTAAAACTAAGTAATTAAATTAACAAATTACCTTATAATTCGTCGCTTATCGAAGAGGGGGGAAGAAGGCGCGTAGGTGGTCGGAAATGTTGCACGGGGGGGTGCGCCGGAGTGATGGAGGCAAAGGGAGGCTGGTGCGGTGGAGGTGGGTCTTCGATGAGGTTTGGGGGAGGCTACGGTCAAAACTAGAGGAGAAGCGATGGGGAAGAGAAGGTGGAGGCGCATGAGAGGGGTCCCGATCACCAACGGTGGCTTAGGGGGAGGGCGTCGCGGTTTCCCTCCTCGTTCTTCTTCTTTTTTTTCTTTCTTTGTTTGCTCGATTTGGTAAAGTAATGGGGGGTAAGAGGGTATAGCGAGGGAGATTTTTATTTATTTATTTATTTTCAAAAAGCAACTTTTTATTTCAACCTCGAAATCGAACCCACCGACTGTCGTCCATAGCTAATTACCCCCATTCCGAACACAATGGGATATGTATCGTAAGCCGATTCGGCTGCTTCGACCAGTTTTCATCAAAATCAAAATATAACTCTATATATTGAATTTGAACACACATTTCAATTTACCGGGGCCACATACTAACTAGAAAAAGTCCCGAAAAATATTTTCTAGCTTCGTATTGACGGTACAGTCCTAACAAAACCAATTTCGCCAAATTCTGAGACCGTTTGAAAAATGGCCATTTTCTAGTCGATTAAATTCAACTGAAACTGGTCAAACGCGTTTTCCTTTGTCATGCTCACATATTGATTCGAAAAATTACGAATTTTGGAATCTAGCAATAACTTGACATCACGGATCCAACAAAAGTGGTTTCGTCAAAAACCGAGGTCATTTGCAAAATTTCCATTTTTAAGGGCCAGAATTCCACATCGACTATTCTGAATTTTCAACTGGACGTAACTTTTAATCCCCGCTATGAAATTTCAATTTTTCGGATTCGTTGGAAAGATATTCTCAATTAGATTCAAATATTTTTGGTTTCGCCAAAATCTGGTTTATTTTGCGCCCGGTACATTCATTTGAAGTTTGAATTCGAATTTTCAAACTACCGCGCCATTTTCAATTCCTTTTATAATTATAAATAAATATTTATATTCTAACGACGATGTATATAAATATATACGTTCTAATTCTATTCAAAATAAATTTCTCGTCATTATTATTTAAAATAATTCATTTTAAATATTCAAAATTCACTAAAATCGCCAAAATAAAATTTTAAATTGGCTCGGATTTCCGGGTTATTACAATCTCCCTCACTTAAAACTTTTCGTCCCCTTAAAGGAACGAAGCCGAAAGTTGTTTAACTAATCAACTCAACTTCCATTATATTCATTACGGCATCAGTTCTTCAAATTTTCAGTTTCTAAGAACTTTTCAAATTTTTCAAAAATTTGGCTAACACCCTAAGTTTTCGAAAAATTTCGCCATAACCTCCCCTGCACTGGGGACTTCGGGATATTTCAAATAGCCTCTCATCGCCCTCATCAATCCAAAAAGAAAAAGAAACAGCCAAGCGGCTAGGCAATCGGCTCATAAAATCATCAAAACCCAAGAAATACAATAAACATGTACCTATTTGTCAGGCAAACAATTTTATTCTTCTGCTCTAGCCTCCTTGCTATGACCTGTTCAATGTAAGTACACGTATATGCATGCAAATGCGACTAATTTTCAATACAATTCACTATTTGATACAATTTGGTTATATGGTTAAAATTATAATTAATCAACCAATAATCAAACAACACAATCAGCAATCAATTAATTGATTATCTTTTCAAATTCATAACTTTGATATATAGTCAAAAATCACATTTTTGATACCAAATCATAACAATAAGCCCTGTCTAGTTTTGGTTCTCACACCAGTCAATTGGAAATATATAGATATCTCACTTTCGAAACTCGAACATAAATACTGATAACGCTGCAGCATTATCAGAATCATCCCCGGGCGACTAGAGTGTGATTCTATATATATCCAGTATATTAAAACTTCGAATACACGTGGATCAGACGTATACGCAAAATCTTTATATATCTGATTGTCCAAATCAATATAAATATATATTCAAATATGAATAATTGCATTAAATTCTCAAAACAAAACTTGTTTTCATTTTTATTTTCAAAAACAACACTCTTCACACTCGTTCTAGGATACTACTGATCCCATCTCTAACGAGTCATTCTTAATGGATATTACTAATCCAATTCTGATGAATTCTTTCATTTGGTTCTAACGTGTCTTGTTCTCTGACCTTTGTAAACCAAAGCTCTGATACCAACTGTAAGGACCCGTTACTTCCCCGGTAAGGAAAGAGCGGATACCTTGAGAACAACACACAAAAGAACGCAGACAGAAGAACATTTCATTGTTAATTACAACAATTCCATCAGAGTACAAGAATATACATATTATGAATAAATATTAAATAGAAAATATCAGAGATTTAAATTACATTACATAGCAGTAGAAAATAATACAATACACAACTGAAAGTAATACACGGATACAGAGCTTTCCGAGTATCGTTCCAGCTGTAAACCAGGATCCTGTGAATATAAATCAGCAAAACCAAAACTACTAGCTGCCCGTGTCAAAATAAGGGCACCCAGAGTTTAGGTTAAAACAATAAACTCCAGGTCAGTCATGGGACTGGTGTGAGAGCTAAAACAGTTATTAATCTTTATTTTAAAGTTCAGTAAATCAAGGGACCACGCCGTATAACACGGAACGGGTTTCCGTCCAAGAATACCAGTGCATAAAACAACAGTGCAATGCTAAAGAAAGAAAAATGAAGCTATTATAAGACCCGGGTCCCATCACACAATGCAACGCAAGTCGTAGCATATGGTTTTTACCTTATAATAGCCAAGAATGCTTGGTATGTGAAATTTCATGTTTTATTATTACTATAAGTGTATAGTGTCAAAACAATTTCAAATCATAAGTATCAATCATAGATGGCATAAGTTCCCCATACCAATATGTCGCCATATATATGTATACAATCAAAACCGCAAAGTCACGTATTGGAAGTAGGATTTCCATCTCTGAAAAGAGGCAAAAGATAGTCCTCTACCGATTTGAGACGCTCTAGCCCGTATCTCAGGATCAGAGCTCGAGTGACCCTTGGAGCTACAGGGCCGGTCCACCGATGTGGATTAAAATGCCTGAACACTGCGTTTCCCCACCCTTTGGGGTGTCAATGAGTCCAATGACACCATCGGTCCCGGATCGACCGACATATCTGAGGCGTCTCGCAACAGCAAAAACCAGATAAGTCAAACTCGTCAGGGCGTGTAAGACCACTAACGCCACTTCTAGCTAGAAGGAAACGCATGCCCTCCCTGAAGTCCTCTCCCGTTTCTGGTCCACTACCGGGGTGTGAGGCTCGCGAATCAATGCTACACAAAGCTATGCCACACAGGCCGTGCTTTGATCATCACCCACAAGACTTTGCTTTTCAATAGAAGCCTTAAGCATTTTCCACTTAGGCATGCCACACAGGCAATTCACTCCATGTGTTTGATATCCATCAATATATAACCCCGGAGCTCGTACGTCTCAGAGAAGGTTGTTAAGCAAGAGAATAAATTCTCCGCCGCCAAACAGATATATATTTAATATAAATCAATCACACAGAATAAAATCCAATGTCAGACACACAGTCCGTTTACAAGTTCGTTCTAGGTCTGAACGAAACCGGAGGCACCTAGTACCCCGCATATCCATCGATCTCCAAGTACGTCTGGACGATCACTAACTAATTCCCTCCTCTTGGGTGTACGGACCAATCAAGATCATCAGTAATCACCCAAACGACGTGAAGACCTCCGGTCTTCGACCACCGTCTTCATCCTCGACACCACGTCGAATCAGTTATTCAGAATGGGATAAACCCGGTCTTTTTGAATAACTCGTGTATATAATAAACCAGTGTTACACAAACACAACATACGCCTCATTCCAATTCAGAATATTCTTTTATTCAAATATTCTTATACATTGGGAAAGGTTCCCATTAATTTTATCAAAGATAAATTCTTTAAACTTATTCTTTAATCTTCTTTGAATATCAATTCATACTAGTCGGGATTAGCGAACCACACCGAAGTAATCATTTATTCTATTTCCCAATCCCAACCTATTCATCCCATGAAGTAAAACTGGTCATACTTCTTATCTAACACCACGGTGTTATCGGTAAATTCAATTACCATTTCACGTTCAAATCTAATTAATGATTTAACTATCGCCTGGAGCAAAACTGGTGATACTCCATTCTCGATCACTTCAATCTAATTAAAGATTCATTAAAATTCCACTTGGTTTTAATCTTCCCAAAAATCAATATTAATGATTATTTAACTTGGGAAATCCTATCCTGTCTTTAACCGGGTTAAAGAACCAATGTCATTTAAAACACGGTTCACGATAAACCCAAAATCACATTCTAATCCAATTCCAATTAAATCCCATTTAATTGGTACACTTCATTAAATCTAAATAAAAAGATTTAATCTTTTTCTCAACTAGGTTTAAGAACAGTGTTAATGAAGACACCATTCACGACAAACCCAAATCCCATTTGATATTAAATACAAGGCTCTGAATAGAAAATATATCGGCTTATATTCAATATCAAATTCTACGACCAACAAATATCGTATTGGAAATAACGATATAAATATATCTTTCAAATTTCCATAACAATATATGTATAATCACGAAATCCAACATCGAAATATTCCACAGACAATTTCGATTCAAATCCATTCCAATTCAATTATTGGAAATTCTGGTTATTTTCAAAACCATTTCAAATCAACTTTATTTATTTTAAAAATAAATAGAATTACAATTCTAGTTCAAAACTAGTTCATTTCGATAAAAATCTATTTTTATCTTTTCAAATATGGATTTTTTCATCCCAATTCTTCACAAATCATTTCTTATGATTTTACACAAATTATTACTATTTTTAATAATTTTATCAAGGCCCGTACAGTCGATTTCCATTAACGACCATCGAACTGCACTTACAGCGACCTTTTCCAAATTTGATTTGGACATAATTCCAAATCCAACCGTTTGATTTCTAATTTATAATATTCATTAGAAATCTCTTTTCGATACGAACCCAAGGTTCCGGTTTTAGGAGAATCCGACGGTCGGATCTCCCGTAATATCCATTCGAAGTGAATGGTCGAAATTCGCTAACTGCCGCGGCGCGGCGCGTTCTATTCAGGCCATTATAATATATATATATATATATATATATATATATATATATAATATTTCGTCGGTTTCCTTTTTAAAACGTATTTTATAAATCGTTTTAAATTCGTTTTCAAAACGATTTCAACTTCATATTCAATTTCTAGTCAAAATTGAATATTCCATACCATCGATATATAAATGATAATATTTTCAAAATATTAAATTTTGAAATCACTTTCTCTTCTATATTCATTATAAAAATGAATAAAATCGATATAAATACCGTTCACGTCACAATGGCGTCAATCTAATCAACACGCTTTTCATTCAACACATGAATGTTTATTTTATTTAGCACATGAATTATATGGATTTTCTAATTATATGGATTTTCTACAACATATGTATATGATAGCAACGATAAATAATCAACCATCATCCAGAGTGCACCACACAACTGCATATGCATTAAATATAAATAATTAATGCTTACACAGTCTGTCAACCCATCGATTGACATACAACTAAACAATCGGGATTAGTGTACGTCAAATATCGTCCCAATACCCGTGTGGGGTTTCAAATCAACAAACACATATTTTATTTGTGCGGTTGGGCGATGTGTAAAATTTATCGTCCCAATCAATATCAGTCAAATCAGTGTATATAAACAGATCGTCCGATTTGTTTATAAATATTTATTTTATATACACATTAAAAATCATATTTTTAACTATAAAATATTTTCCACTATAAAATATTTTATTTCATTCCGCATCACACAATCAAATTTCACAACACAGCAATTAATCAAACAAGTCATCCATGGTCTGTGGACGACGGGTGTCAGGTGCTGCTAAGCACCGTCTGCATACTAGTATATATTTCAACTAGAAATTAAAATAAAAGTGAGGAGTTCTCACCGACTAGCTAAACCAAACGCCAAGACTCTTCATATGTAGAAATCTTCTTCGTGCTCGCCTTTTGTCACTTTCATTGTCCGTAGCCACTACATATATAAAAATCACTTTTCTATATTGCTGCTACGTATATAAAAATCACATTTTTATAATCATTCTATATAGATAAAAAAATCACATTTTTATACGGCTTTATATATTTCAATAACTTCGTTATTCTATTCAACAAATGAATATTTTCTTCAACATAATAAAGATCGAATTTTTATTATCTATATAATAATCTCAACTTATATTTTAAACAAAATCACTTCTTTATATTATTAATTCGCTACAACACATATAAAGATCGTATTTTTATCATCTCTACTATATAAAAATTATATTTTTATTACCCTACATAAATAAAAATCATATTTTTATTCTTCCTGTGATATAAAAATCATATTTTTATTCTTCCTATGATATAAAAATCATATTTTTATGTTGTTAAAAAAAAATCACATCTCTACGTGGTTAAAAATCAAATCTTTGCACCACTAAAATTCTATCTTTACATCGCTAAAATTCTATTTTTACACGACTAAAAATCCTAACTTTATATACATAAAAATCTCTTCTTTATCTATATAAAAATCACATCTTTTCTAAGACAAAAATCTAATCTTTTACTTAGCCAAAAACCATGTTCTTCATTAGATAAAAATCCCATCTTTACTAATGAAAGATCATATTTTTGTTAAATAGAAATCATATATGAAAATTTTGAACATAAATCTATGCTTGTCTCTATATAAAACTGAAATTAAAATCTACATTATTAACTATACTTAACAAAATAAAACTAAGTAATTAAATTAACAAATAACCTTATAATTCGTCGCTTGTCGGAGAGGGGGGAAGAAGGGGCGCAGGTGGTTGGAAATGGTGCGGGGGGGGGTGTGCTGGAGTGATGGAGGCGGAGTGAGGCTGGTGCGGTGCAGGTGGGTCTTCGATGAGGTTTGGGGGAGGCTACGGTCAAAACTAGAGGAGGAGGGAGAGGAGAAGCGATGGGGAAGAGAAGGTGGAGGCACAGGAGGGGGGTCCCGATCACCGGCGGTGGCTTGGGGGGGGGCGTCGCGGTTTCCCTCCTCATTCTTCTTCTTCTTCTTTTTTTCTATCTTTGTTTGCTCGATTGGGTAAAGTAACGGGGGGGCTGAGAGGGTATAGCAAGGGAGATTTTTATTATTTATTTATTTATTTTCAAAAAGCAACTTTTTATTTCGACCTCGAAATCGAACCCACCGACTATCGTCCATAGCTAATTACCCCCCAATCCGAACACAATGGGATATGTATGTAAGCCAATTCGGCTGCTTCGACCAGTTTTTGTTAAAATCAAAATATAACTCTATATATTGAATTTGAACGCACATTTCAATTTACCGGGGCCACATACTAACTAGAAAAATTCCCAAAAAATATTTTCTAGCTTCGTATTGACGGTACGGTCTTAACAAAACTAATTTCACCAAATACTGAGACCATTTGAAAAATAGCCATTTTCTAGTCGATTAAATTCAACTAAAACTGGTCAAATGCGTTTTCCTTTGCCACGCTCACATATTGATTCGAAAAAGTACGAATTTTGGAATCTAGAAATAAATTGACATCACGGATCCAACAAAAGTGGTTTCGTCGAAAACCGAGGTCGTTTGCAATATTTCCATTTTTAAGGGCCAGAATTCCACAGCGACTATTCTGAATTTTCAACTGGACGTCACTTTTTATCCCCGCTATGAAATTTCAATTTTTCGGATTTATTGGAAATATATTCTCAATTAGATTCAAATATTTTTTGTTTCGCCAAAATCCGGTTTTTTTTTGCGCCCAATACATTCATTTGAAGTTTGAAATCGAATTTTCAAACTACCGCGCCATTTTCAATTCCTTTTATAATTATAAATATATATTTATATTCTAACGATGATGTATATAAATATGTACGTTCTAATTATATTCAAAATAAATTTCTCGTCGTTATTATTTAAAATAATTCATTTTAGATATTCAAAATTCACTAAAATCGCCAAAATAAAAATTTTAAATTGGCTTGGATTTCCGGGTTATTACATAAGCCTCGCTTGATGTAGGACCAATTCAAATAATGCTTTCTTTCTAGAATCATTGTTATACATCGCTTCCTATTGTATATCTTGTTGGTAGATCTACAACTCTGCTTTTAAAGATTTGCATGTTGCTCTCAATCGAGTTTGTGGTAACTTTTGGGACGGAGTGTTTTAAACACCCCAAAACCCAACATCTTTGTTGTTAAATAAATTTGCGTGCTTTGGTTTTTGGACTCTACTATCCTTGGGTTGTGTGATGTTGAACATGGCAGTCGAGCACCCTCATTCTCCTTTGATGTATGAGATGTCGATGATGCATTCCCTGTTCTAATCGATCTATGTGGTTTCTTTTCTTTTCATGTTGGTCTGTTGAATCCCTGGTGGGATTTCAATGATTAAGTAAGAGTTAGCTTACTCAATTTGAAGTCTTGTTCTTAATCTGAGCTTCTTTTCTTGAGTATTCGTAATCGACTGATTAATTATCGATTCGCCTTTCTAGAGAACTGATGGTGGTTCGAGCTTTTGCTTCCTTAAAATCCCAAGATAATGTGGATGTATCTCAAATTCCTACATTAAATGAATCTCCTCTTTTGTTGGAATTTCGCAATAATTCCATCTCTTGAATTTGGTTTTTGACCTTCTTCCTCAATGTTTCCTAGTAGAGGAAATTTTTGGAATTCACGAAATCCTCATGAATTTAATCATAGAATCATATGTGACTATTCTCATATTAGCTTCACCTATTATCAATTTATTGGTAAATGATTTTTGTTGAGTAACCAGTGTGCTACTAGGCACTAAGTTCAAGTCCCTACTCTATTATACAATCTTATGATTTGGATGGTTCGTATAGTATTTTAAGAAATATGATCGATACGCCTAATCAACATTATTGATAGAAATCTCATAAATGATGATGCGAGATTCGAACATGGTCTCTTGGGAATAATGGGGAATTAATCAGAGTGCGTAGAGGGAGTTAGTTGATCGTTTCGGCTAAGCACTAGATTAATGTATATTTGGAATATTTTAGAGATCATTTCTATAATTAGTAAGATGATAAGAAGTAATATTTTTAATTAAAAACACACTTGAAAACAAAGCTATAATATGACTTTGCTGACTAGAATAATTATAAAGCAGTTGCGGTTATCGATTATGTTAATGTGCCTAAACATGGTTCAAGGACTTTAGCCGAGACAAGGGACGCCTTGGGTCGATAGGGGTTTCAAAACGACGTATGAGGCATTGTTAACATGAGAAATAGTTGGTATAAAATTTAACTTTTGTATTTATGTGATTTGAAGATTGTGAAGAATTAAATAGTAGATAAAATCTTGAAAAGTGGATTTTATAAATGTGGAATAGATAATTGTTGGGTAATTTAAATTAAAATCGTTCATTTATATTGATTTGAAAATTTTAAATGTAACCAAAAAGTGATTATGAATTTAATTAAATGAAGTTTCGTAAACAGAGTTTGAGTTAATGTTATATTATTGGAAGCTTCTTCTAGTTCACCTAGTCTTAAAGTTGGTGCTTTGAGGCATGACCTTGCAGTCGTGTTGTATCCTACTGTGTAAGTCTAAAGCCATAACGTTAAGTTAGGTAATTTCAACATCGGTACTTTCTGTTGCATTTGAAAAGGATTGAGTGGCTGCTTTTGATTTTGACCATCCATTCCAATCGTATCCGACCAGACTTCGCTCTTTTTGCCGCTCCAGTTAAGGAAATCATGTGATTTCTGTACATTCGGTCTTGTGTCGATTGTGTTTGGGATAATCCAGTCATTCTTGAATGCTAGTGTAGTCTCCAAAAGTTTTGAGTGTAGTGATTTAATTTCCTCTAGCCTTCCTTTGCAATTTAGCTTTTGTGTAAGCGTTTGGGTCATATTGCGGTAGACGTAGTCATTGCATTGTTTTTTTTCTTGGGTACCGTAAGAACCCTTGTCCTTATGCTGCAATCTACCACATCTTTGGCTATTCGTTTGTGCATAGGCATGGCTTTTACCGAACCATCGCATGGATATTCAGTTTCGATCTTCGTTTTGTTGAAATTGAATTTGTAGGGAGTATATGTTTATTAAACTATTATTCTTTTAGTGTAACTATCAATCATGTATAAGGTAAGTATCGAATCTTTGTGAATTGTAACACCCCGTAATTCTGTTAATATTAATATTCAAAAATTAAAGAATAACTAATCTCAGATGTGAAAACTGTGGGAAACGGGTTGCGCCATTGTGTTCATCTCGGAATTCTGGTTGAAATAGAGTCCGAGTTTGCGTGAATTGGACTTCGTATGAAGAAGTTATGGCCATCGGAAGTTTCAGAAAATTCAAAACAGATTTCAGAAAATTTAAAATTTAAAATTCGAAGTCAAACAGGCTAGGCGAGAAATTTCCCGCCCAGCACCCCAGGTCGACTGGGCAGTCGACTGGGCAGTCGACCTGGGTGTCGACCTGGTCCAGGCGGCTAGGGTTTGACTGAGCCCAATCTTGAGCTGCTGATGTGTCTTTAGGGCTGAGTTGGCAAATTAAACGGTTCAGGTTAGTTCTGAGTTGATCTGATGGCCTAAATAAACCCTAAACTCTATATATACCTAGGTAGTCTCTCACTCTAATTCACATGAAAAATAGAATTGCCGCCATCATGCCATCGCCATGGAACTCAGTGTAGCCGTCGCCAACTAAGAAGGAAGAAAGCTAATCAAAACCCTAATTCTACTCAACTCGAAAGCAAATCAAGACACTCTTTCTTCTCTAATTGTGAGTATGATGATCTTAACAAGATTATTATTAAACTAATTAGATTAAGTTATGAATGGATTATAAGTGAATGATGTGGATTGTCATATATGTTGTTGTAAACCTTATGCTATCATGTAAGTTGTAAATCCTATGTTATGTGATGATGATATCCTATATGTTGTAAATCGTGCCATGATGATTTTGTATAGGTTGTAATTTTCTATGCTAAGTTGTGATAAATCATACATGTTATAAAGTCATGATGTTATTATCTATGCTAATTAGTTCATGTTAATCAAATCATAATGTTTGGGCTATGTTGATCTATATGACAAATCATGTATGCAAGTTTAGATTGATTAGTAAAGATTATGAACATATTCCATGACATCTATTTAGATCTAGAATTATGACATCTAGAATTATGCTATGACATATGTGAATTATATGCATTAGGTGCTAGTTCACACCATCATTATGTTGCCTAAACCATATATGCAAGTCCATACATGAATTTGGATTATGATCATATTATGTGAATTTTGACATTTTACCAAACAAGTTGACACCTTTAGATCCATGACATGTGTAGTTTCATGAAAGTTTCACCCCTATTATGATTAGACCTATTTTATTTGTCTATATGTTGTGATAATTTATCTTTGTGCTATGAGTTAGACTATTCGAGTCTAACGTATATTTTGCGTTGAATAAGCGAACGTATAACGTGGGGTAGGGGTAATATTAAGGATTTAATATTGAGAAATTGGGGTGCAATTGATATGATTTTGCATGCCATAAGTGGATGGCCATAATTGAGTCAATTATGGACATCATTAAAAATTGGAATTAAATAATAATTTGAATAGGGATATATTTAAAACTGGGGTAAAAGATTATAAGTGATAATCAATGCTTAGGACACGAGGTTGGACTCGTTTGTGACGTAAACCTGCCCGGACCCGACCGGCAAATCCAGTAGTCACAAATGTCAGCCCAATGTGAGAGGTCCTAGGCCAAATTAAAGCATAACAGTTGTAAAGACACGAGGTTAGACTCTTTTATGGTGTAAGACTGCCCGGACCCGCCCGGCAAATCCAGCTGCCATAAATGCCAGTCTAATGTGAGAGATCTTTATGAGGTTATGGCCTGAATGAATTAAGAAATATTTAACCAGATAAACATGTAAGGTGGGACATGAGGGTTAAGTAGGTGCCTTGGGTGGCATGAGGAATCTAGTGGGTGCCCTTAGTGGCGTGTGAAATACGATTAGTAAGACTTAACCAAACACACATGTAAATGAACATGACTAAGAAGAGGGTTAAGTGGGATGTACTAGTGGACAAGCTTAGGTGGGTAGCTTGTGGGGCCCATTTCAACCAGTAACCCAAACGTATCTTTGTGGGCTCGACCCAAGTCGAGGACGGGACACGC
Source organism: Allium sativum (assembly GCA_030737875.1). Taxonomy (NCBI): domain Eukaryota; kingdom Viridiplantae; phylum Streptophyta; class Magnoliopsida; order Asparagales; family Amaryllidaceae; genus Allium; species Allium sativum. The sequence goes on along the minus strand of CM060913.1, from coordinate 466,303,877 downwards.
ATACTGGGCTTGACTATAAGAGGCAAAAACGGGGTAGCGGTGGCAACGCAAGTCCAACGGGTTTCATATGTGTGTGTGGACCCGGGCTGGTAGGTAAGACGTTGTTGCATCGTGTAGGTATAAGCCGTGGATTCTCAAGTTGTATCCGGTTGCCACTTCAGGGGAGTGATACACCCCACTGTGAGGCCAGCACGGGTATCTACGAGTAGGGAGCCGATCGAAAGTGGGTAGTGGGGTACACCTAGTGGAGATAGGGACAGGCGGCACCTATGTAGTCAGCTAGGGGTACACGAAGCTATTGATATAATTTCTAGGTGAAGCAAGCGGGATCAACCTTTAGGGTGACTGGTGCGGTGCAGTGTAGTAATTATTCGTTAGTAATTAGGTGTGCCTTTAACGTTATCTTTATCTGCTCTTCCATACCTAATAGTTCATAGACATTTTCTTGTTTTCCAGCTTATGCCTTAGTCTAGTTATTTTGGTAATTGTATTGTTAGAATTATCATACTCGCCAGACTTTATGTCTGACCCCCTCCATTTCTATCCTTTTCCCCCCTCCAGGTCCTCAGGTTAGGCCCAGCTCTAGTGGAATTTGATTGGATTGCTTCATCTCTCTTTGGAAAGCTTGGACCGCTGAAGTAAAGTCCAGCTTGTTATCTTCTTTAACGGCTATTTATGTAATGGGGTTATGTATTTCGTTTTATCAAGATGGATATTGTACTTGACTCTGATTTATGGTTTTACGATGTAACAAATATGTTTAACTTCCGCTGCAATGAAATAAAGTTTTAGATTTCCAAGTACTACTTATTATCTGTCTTGTTATAATTTTTCTGTTCTATATTCACTTAAAACCTCCATGGAAGTTAATGCATTCCCTTTGTGAGTGACATTAATGGACGTGGGGTGTTACACGTGGTATCAGAGCTTAAGGTTACCAGAACAGATTAAATTTTTAGAAAACTATTTTTCTAAAGTATTTTTGGACGAAGTGTTTTCAAAACATGTCTTGATGAGTAATTTAAAGAGGAAAGTTTTTAAGAAAAACATAATCCCCGATAGCCATATATCTTTATCTTTCGAATTCTCCGTTTTGAATCTTTCCTTTTTCGTTTCAGCATGGCTGAAGATCTTAACCTTCCGGACGGTGTAACAATACCAGGATGGTATAGGAGGTTATTAGAGGCTAGGGCCGCTGCAGGTCCAGCCAATATTCCTCCACCACCAGTTGCACCCGCTCCTCCTCCTTCTCCTCGTAGATACTTTTGCAAAGACATGCAACGAATTTAAGGCTATGGATGGAAAACCTTTTCAAGGGTCAGAAACGTTTGTGGAAGCTAGAGATTGGCTTAAGGAGGTGGAAGAATTGCTAGAAATCTTTGAAGTAGAAGAAGGGAGGAAAGTCAAATTAGCAGCTTGGTTGATGAAGGGAGAGGCCTCGTTTTGGTGGGAGGTCACTAATGGGGAGCGTCCTGTTGATTCTTGGGCGGATTTCAAGCGTAGGTTTGAGGCAAAGTTTCTCTCAAGGGCAGAAGAGAATCTATATATGGAAAGGTTCTTGACATTGAAGCAAGGAAGCTCACCAGTGAAACAGTATGTCAATAAATTTAATCAGTTAGCAAGGTTTGGCTTGGACTTAGTGAACACGCCGGAGAAGAAGGCTCTGTGGTTCGTTAATGGTTTGAATGAGCCATTGCAAGGGTTGGCTATGACCCACATCCCTATGGGGGCCACCTTTTGAGAAGCTAGTAGACATGGCACTCATGCACGAGGAGAAAGGCGCTAATGCTAATAAGGCACCCGAGAAGAAAGGGGATCAGAAGAAACCTCAATAGCAAAACACGAAGGGTGGTAAAGACAATAATGGCAAGGGAAAGAAGAAATGCTTTAACTGTGGGACACTCGGCCATCTCAGCAAGGATTGCAGAAAGAAAAAGAAGACTGGTAGTTTTCACTGTGGTGAAGCGGGACATCTAGTGAAGGACTGCCCAAAGAAGGGGCAGAGGACAGGAGCTACCTCGGGAGGACAGGTGCAGGCTCTTATGGCACCAGGGCAGGCAAGGGGACAAGTTCAGGCTCTCGTGGTCCCACCGCTGCAAGAACGAGGTAGAACCATTTCTGTTGAAAGCTTAGTTTTTCTGTTTGATCATCCTGTCCGTACCTTATTCATTTGGGCGCATCGCATTCATTTATCTCTACGTCATTAGTTGAATCACTGCACTTAAACACCAGTTTAGTAGAGGATCCCTTAGTTGTTTCGAATCCAATTGGGGGCTCAGCTTATTTGTCCATGATGTGTTTGGATTTGAAAATTTCTATACTTAACGTTGAGTTTAGATGTGATGCTTATGTGTTGGGCTTCACGGGCTATGGGATAATTTTAGGAATGGATTGGTTATCCAGAAATGGGGTCGTTCTTGATTGTGAAAGGAGAGTAGTTAGGCTCATGACTCGCCTTGGCAAGCTCTCGAAATCTTTTGTAATCCCATAAATTCCGTTATGCTAAGTTATTTAGAGTCGCTTGACGCTTCGGTGGAAAATCTACGATCTGTTAGAGTGGTCCGAGAATACTCGGATGTGTTTGAGGAGGTGAACGGCTTGCCTCCGAAGCGGGAGATTGATTTTCGAATATATCTTGTGGATAATGCAAAACCAGTATCTTTGCCAGTACGCCACATGGCTCCTCGTGAAAGGAGGGAACTCGATAAGCAAGTGCAGGAGTTGCTTGAGAAGGGGTTCATAAGACGTAGTATATCGGAGTGGGGTGCTGCAGTAGTATTTGCCACGAAGGCGGATGGGTCCCTTAGACTTTGTGTGGACTATAGAGAACTTAATAAGCTTACTAAGAAGAACAGACACCCACTGCCGAGGATTGACGATCTCTTCGATCAGTTAGTTGGCGCCTCGGTGTTTTCGTAGTTAGACTTAGCCACTGGTTTCCATCAGTTGAGAGTGGCTGAGGATAGCATTGACAAGACTGCCTTTAGGACTTCGGACGGTTTCTATGAATGGCTAGTGATGCCCTTCGGTTTGACAAACGCCCCCGCATACTTTGTTGATTTGATGAGTAGGGTGTTTAGGGAGTACCTTAACAAATTCGTGGTAGTCTTTGTAGACGACATCTTGATCTTTTCTAAGGATAAAGAAGAGCTTGCCCTACATCTTAGGGAAGTGTTGGAGACTCTACGAGCGCATAACCTTAAAGCTAAATTTACTAAGTGTCACTTCTGGAGAGAGGAAGTGCGATTCTTATGGCATGAGGTTTCCAAAGAAGGGATAGCTGTGGATCCCGCGAAGGTGGTGGCCATCCAAGATTTGAAGGTCCCTAAAAATGCTACCGAAGTGAGAAGTTTCTTGGGGTTGGCTGGCTACTATAGGGAATTTATCAAAGACTTCGCAAAGATATCAGCTCCATTGACACGTTTGACAAAGAAGAACCTAGTTTTCACATGGGATGTAGATTGTGATGATGCGTTCCAACGTTTGAAGAGAGCTTTGACTTCAGCCCCAGTCTTAGTGCTGCCAGACGGGAGTAAGCCGTTTACTGTTTATACCGATGCTTGTGGGACAGGACTAGGCGCAGTCTTAATGCAAAAGGGAAGGGTAATAGCCTATGGTGGAAGGTAGTTGAGAGCGCATGAGAAAAATTACCCTACACATGACCTAGAGTTGGCCGCTATTGTTTTCGCGCATAAGTCTTGGCGTCATTATCTTCTTAGCGAGAAATTCGAATTATTCACTGATCACAAATCTTTAAAATACTTATTCTCTCAGAAGGACTTGAATTTAAGATAGCAAAGGTGTATGGAATTCTTAGCGTCCTACGATTTCGAAATAGCATATACCCCTGGCAAGGGTAACGTGGTGGCAGACGCCTTAAGTAGGAAGAGGCTGTCTTTGAGTCCGTTGTTTGTTGAACGGCGAAACTTAGAGTTCATTTCGATTTTTGACTTTAGACCTTCCGTTGACTTTGTATCCGGTTTGCTAGCATCCTTGGAGGTCAGGCCTACGCTTTTGGGACGGATTGGTGAGGCACAGGGAGACGACCCACAGTTGGTTGAGTTAGTAGAAAAGCTCAAAAGAGGGGAGTCATCAAGCCATCTCCGTAGGTATACCCTAGATGATAAGGGTTGGTTACGTAGGGATGGTAGACTTTGTATACCAAAAGACGATGACCTAAGGAAGACTATTCTTGATGAAGCACATCATTCGAAGATGACCATTCATCCCGGCGGGGACAAGATGTACAAAGACATGAAGCGAGTTTTCTTTTGGGCCGGTATGAAGAAGGACGTGGCCGCGTATGTCGCTAGATGCTTGGTGTGCCAATAAGTAAAAGCGGAGCAAAAGAAACCCGGTGGGTTGTTTCACCCATTGGAGGTTCCACTATGGAAGTGGGAGAGTGTCTCGATGGACTTTGTGGATGGATTACTAAGATCAAGGAAGGGTAATACGGGGATTTGGTTTATAGTTGATAGACTTACTAAGAGCGCCCATTTTATTCCCGTAAAGAGTAAGAGGACTGCTCCATGGTTAGCTTCTGTATACGTCCGAGAAATAGTTCGTTTGCACGGTGTTCCTTCTAGCATAGTAAGCGACCGCGATCCTATCTTCACTAGCGAATTTTGGAAGAGCTTGCAAGAGGCGGTAGGGACTCAGTTATGTTTGAGCACCGCATATCATCCTCAGACGGACGGCCAGACTGAGAGGGTGAATCGCATTCTAGAGGACCTTTTGAGGCTATGTATCCTAGACTTTGGGGGTACGTGGGAATAACATCTTCCGTTGGTGGAGTTCGCATATAATAACAGCTTTCAATCTAGCATTGGCATGGAACCTTTCGAAGCTCTTTATGGACGACCTTGTCATTCACCTACATGTTGGTGGGAACCTACGGATAAGATCTTACTTGGGCCCGATATGATTAGAGAGACTTCGGAGAAGATTGACTTGATTCGAAGGAGGATGAAGACGGCGCAAGATAGGCAGAAATCTTATGCGGATAAGAGGAGGATAGATCTCGAGTTTGAGGTTGGGGACATGGTCTTTGTCAAAGTGTCTCCATTACGAAACATCGTTCGCTTTGGGTCCTTTGGGAAATTAGCACCAAGGTTTGTAGGGCCGTTTCCTATTAAGGAGAAGATTGGACAGATGGCGTATAGAGTGGAGTTGCCTGAGAGACTTAGTGGTGTACACAACGTATTCCATGTGTCACATTTGAGGAAGTGCTTGCACGAGACTGCGGAAGTGGTAGAGCCGAACTTGCTTATTGAGGTGGAGATAGAGCGTGATGCGACGATTCGACGAGCTCCTACATGCATTCTTGGGTCGGAGATCAAGAAGTTGAGGAATCGAGAGGTCAGACTAGTCAAAGTACAATGGGGAGATGATGAGAGCAACGCTACTTGGGAGACGGAAGAAAAGATGCGTTCGTTGTACCCTTTTCTTTTTTAGGGTATGTCCTTTTAATTTCTCCTCTATCGCTTATCTTGTACTTATCTTACCTTTAGAGTATCCTCTCGCTAGTATCTTTGACCTTTAGTTAGGATAATCCTATGGTTGAAACATGTGTTTGAGACATGTTGTGTATGATGGATGCAAAGTGGATGCAAGTGTTTGCTAGTGGTTGCTCGTGGACGCATATACACACACTATTAGGCACTAGATCGGCTCAGTCACTTCATATTGCATATTGCATATATATGGATGTATTTAGTAAAACGGATGTATGAGGATTTTTTTATCATATGGATGCTGCATTCAGATGATGATTGTGCACGCATATAGAGATAATATGTAGCATTAATGAACTTTTGCATACATAATGGACGCATGGCACTATCATGATTTGCATTAAGGAGGTCAACTGAATCAGTGGACCGCCTGATTTTGCATTAGATATGGACATATACACACACTGTGCATTTAAACATGAAAGCATTAGAAGTCTATAAGGACAATGGATGCTTGTGTTTGATGGTTGAGCAGATGGATGATTGGATGTTAGGATATACATTCTTCTTGACTTGAAGATTTCGGGGTCGAAATCCTTTAAGGAGGGGAGAATGTAACACCCCGTAATTCTGTTAATATTAATATTCACAAATTAAAGAATAACTAATCTCAGATGTGAGAATTGTGGGAAACGGGTTTCGCCATTGTGTTCATCTCGGAATTCTGGTTGAAATAAAGTCCGAGTTTGCGTGAATTGGACTTCGTATGAAGAAGTTATGGCCATCGGAAGCTTCAGAAAATTCAAAACAGATTTCAGAAAATTTAAAATTCGAAGTCAAACAGGCTAGGCGGGAAATTTCCCGCCCAGCATCCCAGGTCGACTGGGGAGTCGACTAAGCAGTCTACACCCCCCCAGGTCGACTGGGCAGTCGACCTGGGTGTCGACCTGGTCCAGGCGGCTAGGGTTTGACTGAGCCCAATCTTGAGCTACTGATGTGTCTTTAGGGCTGAGTTGGCAAATTAAACGGTTCAGGTTAGTTCTGAGTTGATCTGACGACCTAAATAAACCCTAAACTCTATATATACCTAGGTAGTCTCTCACTCTAATTCACATGAAAAATAGAATTGCCGCCGTCATGCCATCACCATGGAACTCAGTGTAGCCGCCGCCAACTAAGAAGGAAGAAAGCTAATCAAAACCCTAATTCTACTCAACTCTAAAGCAAATCAAGATTCTCTTTCTTCTCTAATTGTGAGTATGATGATCTTAACAAGATTATTATTAAACTAATTAGATTAATGAAGCGACTCGAACTTCCCCGGTCTCCGAAGAGATGAGAAAGAACGAATTACTGTGAGGAAAAGACAAATCAGAACGCAGACGGAAGAACATTTCATTGTTATTACAACAATTCCATCAGATACAAGAATATACAGAGTATAATTGAATAAATTACATTCGATAAATATCAGAGATTACAATAAATTACATAGCAGCGGAAAATAATACAAAGCACAACTGAAGGTGATATACGGATACAGAGCTTTCCGGATATTATTCCAGCTGTAAACCAGGATCCTGTGAATATAAATCTGCAAAACCAAAACCACTAGCTGCCTGTGTCAAAATAGGGGCACCCAGAGTTTAGGTTAAAACAATAAACTGCAGGTCAGTCATGTGACTGGTGTGAGAACTAAAACAGTTAATCTTTATTTTTAAAGTTAGGTAAATCAAGGGACCACGCCGTATAACACGGAAGGGTTTCCTCCCAAGAATACCAGTGCATAAAACAAACAGCGCAATGCTAAATAAAGAAAAATGAAGCTGTTATAAGACCCAAATCCTATCACACAATGCAACGCAAGCCGGGGGATAGAGTTTTTCCTTATAACAGCCAGAGAATGCTTGATACGTTTTAAAACAAATTATTTGATACTATTATCAGTGTATAGTGTATAAAACAACTTCAAATCATAAGTATCAATCATAGGCGGCATGGGTACCATATATCATGTCGCCATACTAGTTCTACAATCAAAATCGCAAAGTCACATATTTGGAAATTGGGTTTCCATCTATGAACCGAGGCAAAAGATAGTCCTCAACCGATTCGAGACGCTCTAGCCCGTGTCTCAGGCAAGTACTCAGTCAAGCCTTTGGATCGTCAGGGCCGGTCCACCGATGTGGATTAAAATTCCTGAACACTGCGTTTCCCCGCCCTTTGGGGCGTAAGTGAGCCAACGAATGACTCCATCGGACCCGGATCGTCCGATCAAACTGAGGCGCCTCGCAACAGCAACAACCACACAGGTGAAAAGTGTATAAATGTCAGGGCTGGAAGGTCACTGACACCACCCTAGCTAGAAAGAAACGCATGCCCTCCCTGAGGTCCGTCTCCCTTTTTTGGTTCACAACCGGGGTGTGAGGCTCGCGAATTCACGTTACACAAAGCTGTGCCACACAGGCTGTGCTTTGATCACCACCACAAGACTTTGCTTTTCAACAGAAGCCTCGATCAATTGCATCTTAGCATGCCACACAGGCAATTCACTCCATGTGTTTGATATCCATCAGTATATAACCCCTGAGCTCGTACGTCTCAGAGAAGGACGTTAAGCAAGAGAATAAATTCTCCGCCGCCAAACAGATATATATTTAATAGAGATCAATCACATAGACTAAAATCCAATGTCAGACACACAGTCCATTTACACGTCCGTTCTGGGTCTGAACAAAACCAGAGGCACCTAGTACCCCGCATATCCATCGATCTCCAAATACGTCTGGACGATCACCAACTGTTTCCATCTTCTTGGGTGTACAGCCCAATCAAGATCATCAGTAATCACTCAAACGACGTGAAGACCTCCGGTCTTCGACCATCGTCTTCATCTTCGACTTATCGTCGTATCAGTTATTCAGAATGGGATAAACCTGGTCTTTCCGAATAACTTGCGTATATTTTAAATAAGTGCTACACAAACACAACATACGTCTCATTCCAATTCATCAGTCACTAACTATAAATTAACCAGAGAATAATTCCCCAAGTATTAACCCCGAAGGCCGAAACCAACATCAGATCAATATCCAGAAAACCATTCTGCTTGGCTAATCGACAGTTAGTTTCTAAATTTCATATTCATAGGGAGAGGTTCCCATTAATTTTATCAAAGATAAATTCCTTGAATTTATTCTTTAATCTTCTTTTGAATTTTGATTCAACTAGTCGGGATTAACGAACCTTACCGAAGTAATCATTTGTTTTAATTTCCCAATCCCAACCTATTCATCCCATGAAGTAAAACTGGTAATACTTCATATCTAACACCATGGTGTTATCGGTAAATTCAATTACCATTTCACGTTCAAATCTAATTAAAGATTTCACTATCGCCTGGAGTAAAACTGGTGATACTCCATTCCCGATTATTTCAATCTAATTAAAGATTCATTAAAACTCCACTTAGTTTTAATCTTTAACTGGGTTAAAGAATCAGTGTCATTTAAAACACAGTTCACGATAAACCCAAAATCACATTCCATTAATTATCGGGTTAAAGAACCAGTGTTATTTAAAACACTGTCCACGATAAACCCAAAAATCAATATCAATTCAATTCCAATTAAATATTATTTAATTGGTACACTTCATTAAATCTAAATAAAAAGATTTAATCTTTTCTCAACTGGGTTCAAGAACAGTGTTAGTGAAGACACCATTCACGACAAACCCAAATCACATTTGATATTCAATACAAGGCTCTGAATAGAAAATATATCGGCTTATATTCAATATCAAATTCTACGATTAACAAATGTCGTATTGGAAATAACGATATAAATATATATCTTTCAAATTTCCATAACAACATCTGTATAATCACGAATTCCAACATCGAAATATTCCGAAGACAATTTCGATTCAAACCCACTCCAATGCAATCATTGGAAATTCTAGTTATTTTTAAAACCCTTTTCAAATTCAATTTATTTATTTAAAAATAAATAGAATTATAATTCTAGTTCAAAACTAGTTCATTTCGATAAAAATCTATTTTTATCTTTTCAAATATAGAGTTTTTCATCTCAATCCTTTCTAAATCATTTCTTATGATTTTACACAAATTATTACTATTTTTAATAATTTTATCAAGGCCCGTACAGTCGATTTCCATCAACGGTCATCGAACTGCACTTACAACGACCTTTTTCAAATTTGATTTGGACATAATTCCAAATCCAACCGTTAGATTTCAAATTTCTAATATTCGTTAGAAAGCTCTTTTCGATACGAACCCAATGGTTCCGGTTTTAGGAGAATCCGACGGTCGGATCTCCTGTAATATCCGTTCGAAGTCAATGGTCGAAATTCGCGAACTGCCGCGGCGCGGCGCGTTCTATTCAGGCCATTATATTATATATATATAATATATATAATATATACTTCGTCGATTTCAATTCAAAACGTGCTTTATAAATCGTTTTAAATTCATTTTCAAAACGGTTTCAACTTCATATTCAATTTTCAAATCAAAATTGTATATTCCAATTTAAATTCATTCTAAATTCATTTCAAATTGATTTCAATTCAAATTGATTTCTAATTCAATTTCAGTTCGTTTTCAATTCAATTTCAATTCGAATTCATTTCTATTCTATTTCAATTCGAATTCATTTATATTCAATTTCAATTTGAATTCATTTATATTCAATTTAAATTCGAATTTATTTATATTCAATTTCCTTTTCAAAATATCAGATTTTGAAATCACTTTCGATATTCATTATAAAATGAATAAAATCGATATAAATATCGTTCACGTCAAAATGGCGTCAATCTAATCAATACGGCTTCATATATTCCTATTTTCAAATATTCTATTTCAAATATTTCTTTTCAAATATTTCTATTTTAAAACTGGAATGAGGCCCAATCAATTACCATATAATGTTAATTATATGGATTTTCTACAACACATGTATATATCAACAACGACGAATAATCAACCATCATCCAAAGTGCATTCTATACTGTATAAGCATCAAATATAAATATTCAACGCTTATAACAGCTTGTCAATCAATCGATCGACATACAACTAAACAATCGGGATTAGTGTACGTCAAATATCATTCCAATACCCGTGTGGGGTTTCAAGCAATCAAACACAGATTTTTATTTGTGCAGTTGGGCGATGTGTAAAATTTATCGTCCCAATCAATGGCCTTCAAATAGGCGTACATAAACAAACCGTCTGGTTTGTAAATGAATATTTATTTATTCACATTCACGTTAAAAATTATATTTTTAACGATCAAACTATTTTATTCAACCTATGAATTTTCCATCCGGTTCATTTATTAAATAAAATGTTATCTTTATTTTTCTAACTTATTCGTAGAAATTTCGGCGGCATAACGACACGATACTAGAAACGGGACAAGGCCTAGCCTTATCCCTGGTCTAGTGAAGGCCCACGCCATTCACACATCAATCAAATCAATTTCATTTCACCAAACAATTCAATTCAAACCAAATAATCTAACCAACTACACAACCAAACAATTAAACAAACAAGCCATCCATGGTCTGTGGATGATGGGTGTCGGGTGCTGCTAAGCACCGTCTGCATCCTAGTATATATATAACTAGAAAAAGAAATTGAAGAGTGAGAAGTTCTCACCGATATCTATCCCAATTCCAACGTCACTTCATTTATAGAAATCTTCATCGTTATCGCATCTTTGTCATCTTCGTTGCCCGTAGCCACTACATATATAAAAATCGAATTTTTACATTGCTATTCAATATATAAAAATCGAATTTTTACATTGCTATTCAATATATAAAAATCGAATTTTTACCTTGCTATTCAATATATAAAAATTGAATTTTTACCTTGCTATTCAATATATAAAAATCGAATTTTTACCTTGCTATTCAATATATAAAAATCGAATTTTTACTTCGTTATTCAATATATAAAAATCTAATTTTTACTTCGTTATTCAATATATAAAAATCGAATTTTTACCTTGCTATTCAATATATAAAAATCGAATTTTTACCTTGCTATTCAATATATAAAAATCGAATTTTTACCTCGTTATTCAATATATAAAAATCGAATTTTTACTTTGCTATTCAATATATAAAAATCAGTTTTTTTTTAATAACAACGCTATAATATATAGATAAATAATAAAACAAGAAGAAGAAAGGGAATAAAATAAATAAGCAAAAGCTTACTGCGTTGAAAAAAGGGGGGAGAGTCCACCGCAGCTGTTAGTGGTGGGTAGAAAGGCGCAACGGTCAGAGGAGGTGGGGGATGGCGTCTGCTGGTCGGCACTGGAGCAGTGGGTGGTTGGCGCGACTTAAGGTTTGGGATTGGGGTGGCTTCCGGTCCGTGGTTTTGGGGATTGGAGGGGGTTCGATCGTTTGAAGGGGAGCCGGAGGTGTGGCGGCAGGTGGTGGCGTTGGCGAGGGGGTGCGATAATCGATGGTGGAGGCGTGTCGATGGAAGAACCAGAGAAATTGAAAATGGAGGGCTCGATTTTTTTCTGTCGTGGAAAATGAAGAAGGGTGAAAGGGGATATATGAAAAGGGTTTATACTATTATTATTATTATTATTTAATTTTCCACTAAAGGTTGGCTTTTTATTTCGACCCCGAAACGAGGCCCACCGACTGTCGTCCATAGCGTTTTACCCCCATTCCGAACACACTGGGATATGTATCGTAAGCTGATTCGATCGTTTGAATCAGTTTTCATCAAATTTACATTTAAATCATTATATTGAATTTTAAACGTACATTTCAATTTACTGGGGTCACATACTAACTCGAAAAATTCCAGAAAAATATTTTCTAGCTTCGTATTGACGATACGTTCCTAATAAAACTAGTTTCGTCGAATTCCGAGACCGTTGGAAAAATGGCCATTTTCCAGTCGATTAAAATCAACTAAAACTGGTCAAACGCGTTTTCCTTTGCCACGCTCACATATTGATTCGAAAAATTATGAAATTTGGAATCTAGCAAAAATTTGACACTGCGGATCCAACAAAAGTGGTTTCGTCGAAATCTGAGGTCATTTGCAAAATTCCCATTTTTAAGGGCCTGAATTCCATAGCGACTATTCAGAATTTTCAACTGGACATATCTTTTGATTCCCGCTGTGAAATTTCAATTTGTCGGATTCGTTGGAAATATAGTCACAATTAGATCCCATTATTTTTGGTTTCACTAAAATCCGGTTTATTTTGCACCCGGTACATTCAATTGAAGTTTGAAATCGAATTATCGAACTACCGCGCCATTTTCAATTCCTTTTATATATATAAATAAATATTTATATTCTAATGACGATTCGAATAAATATATACGTTCGAATTCTATTCAAAATAAATTTCTCGTCGTTATTATTTAAAATAATTCTTTTTAAATAATCAAAATTCGCTAAAATTGCCAAAATAAAAATTTTAAACTGGTTCAGAATTTCGGGTTATTACAATCTCCCCCACTTAAAACTTTTCGTCCCCGAAAAGGAACAAAGTCGAAAGTGGTTTGATTAATCAACTCTATGTTCGATCTGGCTTCCATTCTCCAACTTTTCAGTTTCTGAGAATTTTCAATTTTCAAAAATTTGGCTAACACCCTAAATTTTCGAAAAATTTCGCCATAACCTCCCCTGCACCGGGAGCCACGGGAAAGTCCCGAAGTTGCCATATAGGCCTTCTGATCTCAAAAAGAAAAAGAAATAGCCAAGCGGCTAGCCAATAGGCTCATAAAATCATCATCACCCAAACAAAACAGTAAATTATGTAGTAAACATGTACCTATTTGTCGGGCAAACAAATTTTATTCTCTGCTCTAGCCTCCTTGCTATGACCTGTTCAATGTAAATACATGTATATGCAAGCAAATGCGACCAATTTTCAATACAATTCAATATTTGATGCAATTAGGCATAATGGTTCAAAATTATCAAACAAATAACCAAACAACACAAACATCAATCAATTAGTGAATTATCATTTCAAATGTATAACTTTGATATATAGTCAAAAATCACATTTTTGATGCCAAATCATAACAATAAGCCCTATCTAGCTTTGGTTCTCACACCAGTCAATTGGAAATATATAGAAATCCCACTTTCGTCGCACGAACATAAATTCTAATGATGGAGCTCCATCATCAAAATCATCTCCGGGCGATTAGAGTGTAATTCTATATCTATCCAGTATATTAAAACTTCAAATACACGTTTGCAAGGCGTATATGAAAAATCTTTATATACTGGACTGTCCAAATCAATACAAATAAATAATCAACTACGAATAATTGATTTAAATTTTCAAAACAAAATTTGTTTTCACTTTAAAAATATACTCTTCACACTCGTTCTAGGATACTACTGATCCTATCTCTAACGAGTAATTCTCATTGGATATTACTAATCCAATTTCTGATGAATTCTTTCGTTTGGTTCTAACGTGTCTTGTTCTCGAGCTCTGTAAACCAAACCTCTGATACCAAATGAAGCGACCCGAACTTCCCCGGTCTCCGAAGAGATGAGAAAGAACGAATTACTGTGAGGACAAGACAAATCAGAACGCAGACGGAAGAACATTTCATTGTTATTACAACAATTCCATCAGATACAAGAATATACAGAGTATAATTGAATAAATTACATTCGATAAATATCAGAGATTACAAAAAATTACATAGCAGCGGAAAATAATACAAAGCACAACTGAAGGTGATATACGGATACAGAGCTTTCCGGATATTATTCCAGCTGTAAACCAGGATCCTGTAAATATAAATCTGCAAAACCAAAACTACTAGCTGCCCATGTCAAAATAGGGGCACCCAGATTTTAGGTTAAAACAATAAACTCCAGGTCAGTCATGTGACTGGTGTGAGAACTAAAACATTTAATCTTTATTTTTAAAGTTAGGTAAATCAAGGGACCACGCCGTATAACACGGAACGGGTTTCCTCCCAAGAATACCAGTGCATAAAACAAACAGTGCAATGCTAAATAAAGAAAAATGAAGCCGTTATAAGACCCAGGTCCTATCACACAATGCAACGCAAGCCGGGGGATAGGGTTTTTCCTTATAACAGCCAAACAATGCTTGATACATTTTAAAACAAATTATTCGATACTATTATCAGTGTATAGTGTATAAAACAACTTCAAATCATAAGTATCAATCATAGGCGGCATGGGTACCATATATCATGTCGCCATACTAGTTCTACAATCAAAATCGCAAAGTCACGTATTTGGAAATTGGGTTTCCATCTATGAACCGAGGCAAAAGATAGTCCTCAACCGATTCGAGACGCTCTAGCCCGTGTCTCAGGCAAGTACTCAGTCAAGCCTTTGTATCGTCAGGGTCGGTCCACCGATGTGGATTAAAATTCCTGAACACTGCGTTTCCCCGCCCTTTGGGGCGTAAGTGAGCCAACGAATGACTCCATCGGACCCGGATCGTCCGATCAAACCGAGGCGCCTCGCAACAGCAACAACCACACAGGTGAAAAGTATATAAATGTCAGGGCTGGAAGGTCACTGACACCACCCTAGCTAGAAAGAAACGCATGCCCTCCCTGAGGTCCGTCTCCCGTTTTTGGTTCACAACCGGGGTGTGAGGCTCGCGAATTCACGTTACACAAAGTTGTGCCACACAGGCTTTGCTTTGATCACCACCACAAGACTTTGCTTTTCAACAGAAGCCTCGATCAATTGCATCTTAGCATGCCACACAGGTAATTCACTCCATGCGTTTGATATCCATCAGTATATAACCCCTGAGCTCGTACGTCTCAGAGAAGGGCGTTAAGCAAGAGAATAAATTCTCCGCCGCCAAACAGATATATATTTAATAGAGATCAATCACACAGACTAAAATCCAATGTCAGACACACAGTCCATTTACACGTCCGTTCTGGGTCTGAACGAAACCGGAGGCACCTAGTACCCCGCATATCCATCGATCTCCAAATACGTCTGGACGATCACCAACTGTTTCCATCTTCTTGGGTGTACAGCCCAATCAAGATCATCAGTAATCACCCAAACGACGTGAAGACCTCCGGTCTTCGACCATCGTCTTCATCTTCGACTTATCGTCGTATCAGTTATTCAGAATGGGATAAACCCGGTCTTTCCGAATAACTTGCGTATATTTTAAATAAGTGCTACACAAACACAACATACGTCTCATTCCAATTCATCAGTCACTAACTGTAAATTAACCAGAGAATAATTCCCCAAGTATTAACCCCGAAGGCCGAAACCAACATCAGATCAATATCCAGAAAACCATTCTGCTTGGCTAACCGACAGATAGTTTCTAAATTTCATATTCATAGGGAGAGGTTCCCATTAATTTTATCAAAGATAAATTCCTTGAATTTATTCTTTAATCTTCTTTTGAATTTTGATTCATCTAGTCGGGATTAACGAACCTTACCGAAGTAATCATTTGTTTTAATTTCACAATCCCAACCTATTCATCCCATGAAGTAAAACTGGTAATACTTCATATCTAACACCACGATGTTATCGGTAAATTCAATTACCATTTCACGTTCAAATCTAATTAAAGATTTCACTATCGCCTGGAGTAAAACTGGTGATACTCCATTCTCGATTATTTCAATCTAATTAAAGATTCATTAAAACTCCACTTAGTTTTAATCTTTAACTGGGTTAAAGAATCAGTGTCATTTAAAACACAGTTCACGATAAACCCAAAATCACATTCCATTAATTATCGGGTTAAAGAACCAGTGTTATTTAAAACACTGTCCACGATAAACCCAAAAATCAATATCAATTCAATTCCAATTAAATATTATTTAATTGGTACACTTCATTAAATCTAAATAAAAAGATTTAATCTTTTCTCAACTGGGTTCAAGAACAGTGTTAGTGAAGACACCATTCACGATAAACCCAAATCACATTTGATATTCAACACAAGGCTCTGAATAGAAAATATATCGGCTTATATTCAATATCAAATTCTACGATTAACAAATGTTGTATTGGAAATAACGATATAAATATATATCTTTCAAATTTCCATAACAACATCTGTATAATCACGAATTCCAACATTGAAATATTCCGAAGACAATTTCGATTCAAACCCACTCCAATGCAATCATTGGAAATTCTAGTTATTTTTAAAACCCTTTTCAAATTCAATTTATTTATTTAAAAATAAATAGAATTATAATTCTAGTTCAAAACTAGTTCATTTTGAAAAAAATCTATTTTTATCTTTTCAAATATAGAGTTTTTCATCTCAATCCTTTCTAAATCATTTCTTATGATTTTACACAAATTATTACTATTTTTAATAATTTTATCAAGGCCCGTACAGTCGATTTCCATCAACGGTCATCGAACTGCACTTACAACGACCTTTTTCAAATTTGATTTGGACATAATTCCAAATCCATTCGTTAGATTTCAAATTTCTAATATTCGTTAGAAAGCTCTTTTCGATACGAACCCAACGGTTCCGGATTTAGGAGAATCTGACGGTCGGATCTCCCGTAATATCCGTTCGAAGTCAATGGTCGAAATTCGCGAACTGCCGCAGCGCGGCGCGTTCTATTCAGGCCATTATATTATATATATAATATATACTTCGTCGATTTCAATTCAAAACGTGCTTTATAAATCGTTTTAAATTCATTTTCAAAACGGTTTCAACCTCATATTCAATTTTCAAATCAAAATTGAATATTCCAATTTAAATTCATTCTAAATTCATTTCAAATTGATTTCAATTCAAATTGATTTCTAATTCAATTTCAGTTCGTTTTCAATTCAATTCAATTTCAATTCGAATTCATTTCTATTCTATTTCAATTCGAATTAATTTATATTCAATTTCAATTCGAATTCATTTATATTCAATTTAAATTCGAATTTATTTATATTCAATTTCCTTTTCAAAATATCAGATTTTGAAATCACTTTCGATATTCATTATAAAATGAATAAAATCGATATAAATATCGTTCACGTCAAAATAGCGTCAATCTAATCAATACGGCTTCATATATTCCTATTTTCAAATATTCTATTTCAAATATTTCTTTTCAAATATTTCTATTTTAAAACTGGAATGAGGCCCAATCAATTACCATATAATGTTAATTATATGGATTTTCTACAACACATGTATATATCAACAACGATGAATAATCAACCATCATCCAAAGTGCATTTTATACTGTATAAGCATCAAATATAAATATTCAACGCTTATAACAGCCTGTCAATCAATCGATCGACATACAACTAAACAATCGGGATTAGTGTACGTCAAATATCATTCCAATACCCGTGTGGGGTTTCAAGCAATCAAACACAGATTTTTATTTGTGCAGTTGGGCGATGTGTAAAATTTATCGTCCCAATCAATGTCCTTCAAATAGGTGTACATAAACAAACCGTCCGGTTTGTAAATGAATAATTAATTATTCACATTCATGTTAAAAATTATATTTTTAACGATCAAACTATTTATTCAACCTATGAATTTTCCATTCGGTTCATTTATTAAATAAAATGTTATCTTTATTTTTCTAACTTATTCGTAGAAATTTCGGCGGCATAACGGCACGATACTAGAAACGGGAAAAGGCCTAGCCTTATCCCCGGTCTAGTGAAGGCCCACGCCATTCACACATCAATCAAATCCATTTCATTTCACCAAACAATTCAATTCAAACCAAATAATCTAACCAACTACACAACCAAACAATTAAACAAACAAGCCATCCATGGTCTGTGGACGATGGGTGTAGGGTGCTGCTAAGCACCGTCTGCATCCTAGTATATATATAACTAGAAAAAGAAATTGAAGAGTGAGAAGTTCTCACCGATAGCTATCCCAATTCCAACGTCACTTCATTTATAGAAATCTTCATCGTTATCGCATCTTTGTCATCTTCGTTGCCCGTAGCCACTACATATATAAAAATCGAATTTTTACTTTGCTATTCAATATATAAAAATATAATTTTTACTTTGCTATTCAATATATAAAAATCGAATTTTTACTTTGCTATTCAATATATAAAAATCGAATTTTTACCTTGCTATTCAATATATAAAAATCGAATTTTTACCTTGCTATTCAATATATAAAAAACGAATTTTTACCTTGCTATTCAATATATAAAAATCGATTTTTTACTTCGTTATTCAATATATAAAAATCGAATTTTTACTTCGTTATTCAATATATAAAAATCTAATTTTTACTTCGTTACTCATTATATAAAAATCGAATTTTTACCTTGCTATTCAATATATAAAAATCGAAATTTTACCTTGCTATTCAATATATAAAAATCGAATTTTTACATCGTTATTCAATATATAAAAATTGAATTTTTACTTTGCTATTCAATATATAAAAATTAGTTTTTTTTAATAACAACGCTATAATATATAGATAAATAATAAAACAAGAAGAAGAAAGGGAATAAAATAAATAAGCAAAATCTTACTGCGTTGAAAAAAGGGGGGAGAGTCCACCGCAGCTGTTAGTGGTGGGTAGAACGGCGCAGCGGTCAGAGGAGGTGGGGGATGGCGTCTGCTGGTCGGCACTGGAGCAGTGGGTGGTTGGCGCGACTTAGGGTTTGGGATTGGGGTGGCTTCCGGTCCGTGGTTTTGGGGATTGGAGGGGGTTCGATCGTTTGAAGGGGAGCCAGAGGTGTGGCGGCAGGTGGTGGCATTGGCGAGGGGGTGCGATATTCGATGGTGGAGGCGCGTCGATGGAAGAATCGGAGAAATTGAAAATGGATGGCTCGATTTTTTTCGATCGTGGAAAATGAAGAAGGGTGAAAGGGGATATATGAAAAGGGTTTATATTATTATTATTATTATTTAATTTTCCACTAAAGGTTGACTTTTTATTTCGACCCCGAAACGAGGCCCACCGACTGTCGTCCATAGCGTTTTACCGCCATTCCGAACACACTGGGATATGTATCGTAAGCTGATTCGATCGTTTGAATCAGTTTTCGTCAAATTTACATTTAAATCATTATATTGAATTTTAAACGTACATTTCAATTTACTGGGGTCACATACTAACTCGAAAAATTCCAGAAAAATATTTTCTAGCTTCGTATTGACGATACGGTCCTAATAAAACAAGTTTCGTCGAATTCCGAGACCGTTGGAAAAATGGCCATTTTCCAGTCGATTAAAATCAACTAAAACTGGTCAAACGCGTTTTCCTTTGCCACGCTCACATATTGATTCGAAAAATTATGAAATTTGGAATCTAGCAATAATTTGACGCTGCGGATCCAACAAAAGTGGTTTCGTCGAAATCCGAGGTCGTTTGCAAAATTCCCATTTTTAAGGGCCTGAATTCCATAGCGACTATTCAGAATTTTCAACTGGACATATCTTTTGATTCCCGCTGTGAAATTTCAATTTGTCGGATTCGTTGGAAATATAGTCACAATTAGATCCCATTATTTTTGGTTTCACTAAAATCCGGTTTATTTTGCACCCGGTACATTCAATTGAAGTTTGAAATCGAATTATCGAACTACCGCACCATTTTCAATTCCTTTTATATATATAAATAAATATTTATATTCTAACGACGATTCGAATGAATATATACGTTCGAATTCTATTCAAAATAAATTTCTCGTCGTTATTATTTAAAATAATTCTTTTTAAATAATCAAAATTCGCTAAAATTGCCAAAATAAAAATTTTAAACTGGTTCAGGATTTCGGGTTATTACAATTAAGTTATGAATGGATTATAAGTGAATGATGTGGGTTGTCATATATGTTGTTGTAAACCTTATGCTATCATGTATGTTGTAAATTCTATGTTATGTGATGGTGATATCCTATATGTTGTAAATCGTGCCATGATGATATTGTATAGGTTGTAATTTTCTATGCTAAGTTGTGATAAATCATACATGTTATAAAGTCATGATGTTATTATCTATGCTAATTAGTTCATGTTAATCAAATCATAATGTTTGGGCTATGTTGATCTATATGACAAATCATGTATCAAGTTTAGATTGATTAGTAAAGATTATGAACATATGCCATGACATCTATTTAGATCTAGAATTATGACATCTAGAATTATGCTATGACATATGTGAATTCTATGCATTAGGTGCTAGTTCACACCATCATTATGTTGCCTAAACCATATATGCAAGTCCATAAATGAATTTGGATTATGATCATATTATGT
The DNA here is from genome assembly GCA_030737875.1 of Allium sativum. Taxonomy (NCBI): domain Eukaryota; kingdom Viridiplantae; phylum Streptophyta; class Magnoliopsida; order Asparagales; family Amaryllidaceae; genus Allium; species Allium sativum. The sequence continues at coordinate 466,283,126 of CM060913.1, read as the reverse complement.
GAATTGTGACATTTTACCAAACAAGTTGACACCTTTAGATCTATGACATGTGTAGTTTCATGCAAGTTTCACCCCTATTATGATTAGACCTATTTTATTTGTCTATATGTTGTGATAATTTATCTTTGTGCTATGAGTTAGTCTATTCGAGTCTAACATATATTTTGCGTTGAATAAGCGAACGTATAACGTGGGGTAGGGGTAATATTAAGGATTTAATATTGAGAAATTGGGGTGCAATTGATATGATTTTGCATGCCATAAGTGGATGGCCATAATTAAGTCAATTATGGACATCATTAAAAATTGGAATTAATTAATAATTTGAATAGGGATATATTTAAAACTGGGGTAAAAGATTATAAGTGATAATCAATGCTTAGGATACGAGGTTGGACTCGTTTGTGACGTAAACCTGCCCGGACCCGACCGGCAAATCTAGTAGTCACAAATGTCAGCCCAATGTGAGAGGTCCTAGGCCAAATTAAAGCATAACAATTGTAAAGACACGAGGTTAGACTCTTTTATGGTGTAAGACTGCCCGGACCCGCCCGGCAAATCCAGCTGCCATAAATGTCAGTCTAATGTGAGAGGTCTTTATGAGGTTATGGCCTGAATGAATTAAGAAATACTTAACCAGATAAACGTGTAAGGTGGGACATGGGGGTTAAGTAGGTGCCTTGGGTAGCATGAGGAATCTAGTGGGTGCCCTTAGTGGCGTGTGAAATACGATTAGTAAGACTTAACCAAACACACATGTAAATGAACATGACTAAGAAGAGGGTTAAGTGGGATGTACTAGTGGACAAGCTTAGGTGGGTAGCTTGTGGGGGCCCATTTCAACCAGTAACCCAAACGTATCTTTGTGGGCTCGACCCAAGTCGAGGACGGGACACGCATACTGGGCTTGACTATAAGAGGCCAAAACGGGGTAGCGGTGGCAACACAAGTCAACGGGTTTCATATGCGTGTGTGGACCCGGGCTGGTAGGTAAGACGTTGTTGCATCGTGTAGGTATAAGCCGTGCATTCTCAAGTTGTATCGGGTTGCCACTTTAGGGGAGTGATACACCCCACTGTGGGGCCAGCACGGGTATCTACGAGTAGGGAGCCGATCGAAAGTGGGTAGTGGGGTACACCTAGTGGAGATAGGGGCAGGCGGCACCTATGTAGTCAGCTAGGGGTACACGAAGCTATTGATATAATTTATAAGTGAAGCAAGCGGGGTCAACCTTTAGGGTGACTGGTACGGTGCAGTGTAGTAATTATTCGTTAGTAATTAGGTGTGCCTTTAACGTTATCTTTATCTGCTCTTCCATACCCAATAGTTCATAGACATTTCCTTGTTTTCCAGCTTATGCCTTAGTCTAGTTATTTTGGTAATAGTATTGTTAGAATTATCATACTCGCCAGACTTTATGTCTGACCCCCTCCATTTCTATCCTTTTTTCCCCTCCAAGTCCTCAGGTTAGGCCCAGCTCTAGTGGAGTTTGATTGGATTGCTTCATCTCTCTTTGGAAAGCTTGGACCGCTAAAGTAAAGTCCAGCTTGTTATCTTCTTTAATGGCTATTTATGTAGTGGGGTTATGTATTTCGTTTTATCAAGATGGATATTGTACTTGACTCTGATTTATGGTTTTACGATGTAACAAACATGTTTAACTTCCGCTGCAATGAAATAAAGTTTTAGATTTCCAAGTACTACTTATTATCTGTCTTGTTGTAATTTTTCTGTTCTATATTCACTTAAAACCTCCATGGAAGTTAATGCATTCCCTTTGTGAGTGACATTAATGGACGTGGGGTGTTACACAAACCCTATATGAATCCCGAAGGGATTATCCTGAGTTTTTGTTAGTTGTTCTACCACCATCTAGTGTTTTCCGTCGCATATGTTTGTGAGAGAAGTAGGATTTGGCACCATAATAGAAAACCACTTCCTATCTTTTAGTATATATACCTTGGTGCTTTCGGGGTAAACCTTTCTTGTAATTCTAGAGGGTGCACAGCGTGTACCACGTCTCTTATAAGGAAATGTCTACAATATTTTTATTTGGTGTTTGTCTTTGTTGTAGTACTTAAAATTGTTTTGCGTGATAAATCTTTGGTGTCCCGTTTGTGTTTGGGTTCGAAGGGTAAACACCTTCGTAGAAAATGTCGATGCTCTTGTTGAATCGATGCTTATACTTGTATATACTCGTTGGCCTATTGAATGTGTTAAATTTTAGTTAATCATTTTCCCGAGTTTAGAGATGTGAAATTCTAGGACCTGGCTCATAGCATTCTTTTTTTTGTTTCAGATGCTGATGGAATGAATTTGGTTATCTATGACCCTTTAGGAAATTGTGAGGATGCAATTTTTTGAAGGAAGGAGTCTGTAACAACCTGAGTTTTCATTAACTACCTTCTCTTATAAATAGTCATTTAAAATATGAATATTTGGGTGATAATTAAGTTGGGTATGGTTGAAAAAAAATTGGGTATCTTAATTGTGGAATTTAATCACTTTTAAGTAATTAAATGGAGGCTTGGTGGTAAATAACTTAGAATATGTGGATTTTTGGTATGGTGTTTATGGAGGAAATTGATGGTTGAGTTAGAAATGAGTTAATTTGGTAAAGGGTCTATGGTTTATTTCTAACACATTGTATAGGAATAAATCTTAACCTTACAAATTGGTTTATTAAAGAGGTATAGTGATTTATAAATTTAATAAAGACTTTGGGTATAATGTTGAGTAATATCTTGTCAAAATATATATTTTGGAAATATATGTGCAAAGCTAATATGGTTCTATAAATTAAAATGACAAGTCTGGTGTATAATGTGAATTTTGAAAAATTTACATTAGAATAAAAATTAAAAATGTGAAAACAGTTGCAAAATATCATTAAATATAAAAATTCTGCATCAGTTGGGTGATTTGTGCATTTTAATACGGTCAATAAAATGTTTTATGCCAAAATTAAATAGAATTTAGACAAGTTGATATAAAATGTTTTGTATTTTATGTGTAATGTACAATTTAAAGAAAAATGTAAAATTTAGTGTAAAAGAACTTTAAAATGCTTTATAAGTTGTGTAAATAATTTTTATCTTGTTGTTTGGTGTTTTAACATAGTTGTTGGGCGAAGAAATTATATAAACATAGATTAACTATGTTAAGATTGGCTAAAATGAGAGTAATTTGTGTGTTCGATAGCTTAATTACTTACATAAGGACTTAAAGGATAATTTATGGCTTACTTATCTTTGTTTACCCTTAATTACCTAAGAAAACTCCAAAATCTTTGTGTGATGTACGTAGTTTTTCCTGAGCTTTGCATCTTTTCCCTAAAAACACTTAGAAATTAAGAAAAACTTAAGAAAAGCATCACTATAAATGCAAATCCAACCTCCATTCAACTCAAACTTGAAGATTTTGATTGCTATAAACCTCAAATAGCTGGAAATCTACCTAAATCTCGATTCTAATCTAATTTACCTAGAGTTCGTGAAGATTTTTCACTGTGATTGAATATTCCTATAGTGGTTTCTATAGGTAAAAAGAAGGGTTCTCTCAAGCCTTGAAGCTTCTAATTGGTGCAGTTCTTCTCTAAACTCATTGCTAATCTCTACAAGATGAGTGTTCACTCACACCCACTAGTTATCAATAAGATTTATATCATATGAGGTTAATCCATGCTTGTTGCGTTGATTATTTACAGCCTGTAGTGTTCATTCTTTCTATTGCTGAAATCACAGCCAAAGTGAATACTTAGTCTGTTATATCTTTTTGATCCCTTGTCGTTTTGGTTTATTTTTTATTGCATGTTATAGTAGAGTTTCCTATGAGTGCATGTTTAAAATTAAACTCAATCTAACATCGTTAGGTCGCCAGAAATTGATCAGAAAGGGGTGAGTCAAGCAGGTTTTACAACCTACATAATTCACGTGAAATGGGTCGACCCATTCTTCCACTGTGTTGTGCGTAGGTTTGTAACCTAGTTTGTTATGTGTTAATTTTCTTACTTCTATGAGCTTAAGCCATGATTTCACTTAATATTTCCTGAGCAATTTCGCTTTGAATTTGCCTAATCTAACTTGGAAATCCAAGTCCATGTTGTTTTCAATCCCGGTTCCTTTTTTATGGCGAATTTGTTGGATCGTTGATTGTGTTTTGTGATGGTTTTAATTGGCGGTTTCTTACCCTAGAACGTGATTTTAATTGGTTTTCTATATGAATACAAATACATTTTTAATTATAGATTGGGATGGAACTGTATTTATGATTTTGGTTTTACTAGCTTGATGTCTTCAAGAAATAGTATAAATCTTTTTTTTAATTATAGATATTTACGAAAATAGAAAGTAAATGGTTTCTTACTTATTATCGGGATCGTTTTCAAAGCTCGAAAATATTTTTTATACATATGACCACACTTTTTTTGCACCCTTCGAGACGACGTAATGGGAATTAAACGATATCGTAAATCCAGTGGTATAGGTCGTAAAGGTATACAGAATCGATTAATTCTGGGATCGTTTGGTTGAAGCTAATGCTTTGTTGCTTTGTTGATTTTTCAATTTCTGTTGTTTTTCATTATGGAGTTGATTAGTTTACCGGCAGAGAGAATGTGTGGTATGGGATGCACGATTACCACTACCTGGTTTACTCACTGAGAGTCTGTAACACATATTATTGTTCACTGAGCCAGTACCAGGGGTTGTTGTCCCGACATTTGCAAAAATGTGTAATATGTGTTTGTTTTAGGGGTTATGGTTCCATATGAACGTAAAAGTACGTACAAAGGTGTTTATTGTTTGTTGTATTATATGCAGTGAAAGTCGCATAGTTAAACCTAATACATTGAATTGGTACTTGGCTAAGCTCGTGGCGGAGCTATTTGCACGTGCACTACTTTGTTGTTTTAGATCTAAATTATTGATTTTTTATTTGTTGCTTTGATTATTAAGACTCTAGGCTCGCATATCGAAGATTTGTTGATTTTGGATCTGTTCTATTCACATATATTGATGATGGATTCATAATTGTTGATGTTGATTTGATCTTATGATCATATATTGGATTTTTGATGTTACCGGACTTCATGTTTATATATTGTGTTGATTTCGGTATATGGTGACTGTTGTTCCTTTTTGGTGAATATTTAACACCTTTGAGTTACACATGATGTTTGGTGATTGTTGATTTTGATATTTGATGATTACTGATGCTGTGAACACCTTTGTTGCTTAAGTATGGAAATGTACTTAACTTGATGCAAGTACATATACTTCGTTGAATATCCTCCATCTATGATAGGTTAATATTTACCTGCCTCCTGCTAGTTGCCACTTCTACAACTGTTTTAATGAAGGGTTTCATGTCATGTTCTTATGTATCATTGTATATGTTATTACTCACTATTAACTAGTCTGGCCCATGTGTGTTAATGCTCCAGTCAGGATGAGCTTTTCAGATATTATCCTAGTTGTTGTAGAGATGATTTTCTACTGCTATGGTTCGTTCTCTTTTGGGAATGTCAGTTGTATCCATTATGTTTTAGTCACTTTGTGTTAATTCCTTGCTTTTGGTGTTGTACTGTATTACTTTGACTTGGTGTACCTATAGTACAGTTATGTACCACCGCTTTGAGACACTATATAATGTAAGCTATTTGTATATGTATAATGTGTTGTGTCGTTTGTTCTGATATCTGTGATGTTTAAATTAATTTATTTTGTTCTGAATTATATCTTTAACCACCATAGTATTGTGTCGAACAAAGAGTAAGAGTGTCTATCCATAGGAGGGAAAAAATAGAAAGCACCTACTGACTCTTCTTAATGTTTATTTGATACAAGACTCATGGATGGTTGCACCTATCTAGCCCTATTATCCGCTCTGATAGACAATATTACTTAGTAATACTCTTTATTGAGGTGGGTCTTGGGGTGGGGTTTTACAATAAGCATGCCAAGCATTTGCTTATTTTCCGTCCTGCAACAGGGATGAAGGCTTAAAAGGAGCATCTAAAGCATTCGAACCCTCTCCTTTGAGGAAAAAACAAAAATGGAAAAGGTTAAAATAAAGCCGAAAGCACTTTTGTACCTTAAAACCGGAAGAACTGAATGCGCTTTCGTACCTTAAAACAGGAAGAGGACATTGCAGGCTTCTATTAGAGCCAAAGACGGCCTCATAACTATAAAAATCGGAAGCAGACACTCTGGGATTCCATTAGAGCCAAATACGGCCTCATAAGTGTTAAAAATGGAAGAGGACACTTCAGAATTCTACCAAAAACAAAGATGACTTGGTAACTATTGAAACCAAAAGAGCACACAAAGGACACTTATAATCTTAAGTAGGCCGAATTTGGGTTTCAGGACTTCTAATAAGCCAAAGGAGGCTTTGTACATATAATTTCCAGAGTTGGGATACTTGGATTTTATTACCCGAATCTGGGTTTCACGACTTCTAATAAGCTGAGGGAGGCTTCGTATATATTATTTCAAGAGTTGGAATTTATAAAATTTATATTACCTCAATCTGGAATTTGGGTCTCCTAGTAAGCCGAAGAAGGCTACATATATGATATTTTTAGAAGGAGAAGGTATAAATATATGAATTGTCCATTACCCCAATCTAGGTTCTATGTATTCTAATATGCCGAAGAAGGCTTCGTATTTATTCTAGATTGGGAATCTCTGGATCTATGAAACTCTTTCATTACTAGAATCTGTTTTTCGTATTTTCTAATAAGACAGGGTGGCTTCCTATATGTTATTCTCAAAAGTACAGCCTTCGAATTTCTAATTGTAACAACCCGGAAGATCAGAACCAATTTAAATTTTTTATTCTGGCAATTTTAATGAATTACGAATATTTAAAATTATTTATTTGAAATAAATAACGACGAGAAATTTATTTTCGATGAAATTAGAACATATAAATTTATTTAAATCGAAATTAGAATATAAATATTTATTTTAATTATAAAAGGAATTGGAAATGGCGCGGTAGTTTGAAAATTCGATTTTAAATTTCAAATGAATTACAGGATTCAAAATAAACTGGATTTTAGCGAAACCAAAAATATTAGAATCTATTTCAAAATATCTTTCCAACGAATCCGAAAAGTTGAAATTTCATAGCGGGAATAAAAAGTTATGCCCAGTTGAAAATTCAGAGTAGTCGTTATGGAATTTTAGCCCTTAAAAATGGAAATTTTGCAAGTGACCTCCTTTTTGATGAAACCACTTTTGTTGGATCCTGGATGTGAAGTTATTGCTAGATTCCAATTTTCATAATTTTTGGGATCAATATGTGAGCTTGGCGAATTTAAACGCTTTTGACCAACTTCACTTGAATTTAATCAACTGGAAAATGGCCATTTTCAAACAGTCTTCAAATTCGATCAAATTAGTTTTGCTAGGACCGTATCGTCAAGACAAAGTAAGAAATAATTTTTCTATAATTTTTGGGATCCATATGTGACCCAAGTAAATTGAAATGTACGTTTGAAATTCAATATAATGATTTATATTTTTATTTAAAGGAAAACTAAGCGTAACAGCCGAATTGGCTTACGAAACATATCCCATTGTGTTCAAAATGGGGGTGTCTGGCTAGTGGCGACAGTCATTGGGTTCGTTGGGGGTTTGAATGAAAATGTGACTATTTGGAGAATAATAAATAAATAAATAAATAAGTAAAATATAAAATTATAAATATCCCCTTCTCCCTCCACCCCCCCCCCCCCTTTCCCTTCACCTGTAAACTTCAGAAAGAAATAAAATAATACCCCTTCACCCACGACTTTTCCCGTCGCCCCCTTCTTGGCAACGCCACCGCCGTCGGCGGAGCCCTACCATCACCGTTCACATGCGCGACCCCCTCCGTCGTCCAGCCTCCTCTCCCTCCCCCAACTCTCTTCTTGCTCCTCTGAAAGCCCCGTTGACCCCAAAGCCCTAGCCACCGAACTCATCCGCCTCCAATGCCCCGATGACCCGCCGTCGATCGCCTAAGGGCCCCCTCTCCCTGATTCTCTCTCCGGCAACACCCCCTTCTTCTCCTCCCTCCTCTACTACTTTAAATCCGAACCCCAAACCCTACCTCCCCAATCCGCCCATCCATCCGCCGCTGGGCCCCACTGTACGGCCAACGCCGCCTCCGACAGTCCACCACCACCCTAACCCCACTAGTAGGTTTTGTTTACTTTTATTTTTATTTATTTACAAAGTGAGTAGTTTTGTAAATTCAAAATTCGTTTTTGGCATAAAATTAAAAAAATAGTTTTTATATAGATAGTGATATAAAAATTGGATTTTTATTTACAAGGATGGCATATAAAAATTAGATTTTCATTTATATCAAGATGAGATTTTTCTTATATAAAAAGTTTAGATTTTTGATTAGGAAAAGTATAGAATTTTTATATATATGGAAGCGTAGTAAATATTGGATCTTTCATATGTAGGAAGTGTAGTAAAGTTTGAATTTTTAATATGAAGAAAGTTTGGATTTTTAATTTAGCGCTATGATAAAAATGAGATTTTTATTACTAGAATAGTGATTAAAAATATGATTTTTATTTATTTAGAGTAATAAAAATATGATTTCTATTATGAAGTTAGTGAAATAAAAATTAGATTTTCATATAAGAAGATAAAAATTAGATTTTTTATATATGAAGTAGCGAGATAAAAATATGATTTTTAGTATATAAACATCATATTAAAAATGTGATTTTTTTACAATGAACAGCATGAAGAAGATTGCGTTGGAGTTACGGGAAAATCCAAACCATTCAGAAATAAAGAATTGAGGAGTGGATCCCCAAGGTGAGAACTTCTCACCAAAATTATTTTTATACAGTTATTTATTTCATAACTGCATATATGAATTGTTCCCCGTCGTCCACAGACCATGGACAACTTGTAAGTTTGATTGTTTTGTGAAAAGTGTTTGTGATACGGAATGGATTGTATAAAATATTTATGTGTTAAATAAAATATTTGGTAGTTAAAAATATAATTTTTAACGTGTATATGAAAAAAAATATTCATGAACAAATCGGACGATTTGTTTATGTACACACATTTGATTGATATTGATTGGGACGACAGATTTTACATATCGCCCAACTGCACAAATAAAATTCATTATTTGTTGATTGAAACCCCAAATGGGTATTGGGATGATATTGGACATAACTAATCCCAATATTTAGTTGTATGTCAATCGATTGGTTGACAAGCTGTGTAAGCGTTGAATATTTATATTTAATGCTTATGCAGTGTAGAATGCACTCTGGATGATGGTTGACTGTGTTCGATTGTTGTTGTGTACATGTGTTATATGAAATCCATATAAATAACATTATATGGTAATTGGTTTTTGGGTTTTATCGTGAACGGTGTTTTAAATAACGCTTGTTCTTTAACCCGATTAACAATGGAATGAGATTTTTGGGTTTGTCGTGAATGGTATCTTTAACAATACTGTTCTTAAACCCAATGGAGTTAAGAAAATTAGAAACTAACTGGAGATTAGCTAAGTTGAATGGTTTCCTGGGTATTGATCTGATGTTGGTTTCGGCCTTCGGGATTAATACTTAGGGGATTGTTCTCTTACTAATTTACGGTTAGAGACTGATGGAATGTGATTTGGGTTTATCATGTACTGTGTTTTAAATGAAATTGGTTCTTTAACACAGTTAAAGACAGGAATTTTTTTCTAGAAGTTGAATAATTATTAATATTGATTTTTGGGAAGATTAAAACTAAGTGGAGTTTTAATGAATCTTTAATTAGATGGAAATGGGAACTGATAATTTAAATTATCAAATTTGGGAAATGATCAAGAATATGGTATCACCAGTTTTGCTCCTAGCAATAGTTAAATCTTTAATTAGATTTAAATGTAAAATGGTAATTAAATTTACCATAATGCTGTGGTGCTAGTTATGAGTAATACCAGTTTTGCCCCATGGGATGGATAGGTTGGGATTGGGAAAGTAAATGATTACTTCGGTAAGGTGTGTTAATTCCGACTAGTTTGGAAAACCTTAATATGGTTTGAGTGATATTCAAAGGAAGATTAAAGAATAAATTTTAAAGAATTTATCTTTGATAAAATTAATGGGAACAAATCCTTAAGGATGTGAATATTTAAATAAAAGAATATTCAGAATTGGAATGAGGCGTATGTTGTGTTTTATAGTACTTGTTTATTAGATACGCGAGTTACTCAGGAAGACCGGGTTTATACCCATTTTGGATAACTTATTCGATGATAAGTCGACGATGAAGACAGTGGTTGAAGACTGGAGGTCTTCACATCGTTTGGATGATTACTGATGTCTTGATCGGGTTGTACACCCAAGACGAGTTAATAAGTGGTGATCGTCCAGACATACTTGGAGATCGATGGATATGTGAGTGCCTTTCTCCAGTATTGGACCTGCGGGATGAGGAATAAGGTGCCTCCGATTTCGTTCAGACCCAGAACGAACTTGTAAATGGACCGTGTGTCTGACATTGGATTTATTCTGTGTTGATTGATTTCTATTAAATATATATCTGTTTGGCGGTGAAGAATTTATTCTCTTTCTTAACGCCCTTCTCTGAGACGTACGAGCTCAGAGGTTATATATCGATAGATATTAGTAGCATGGCATGAATTGCCTGTGTGGCATGCTGAGATGCAAATGATCAAGGCTTCTGTTGAAAAGCAGAGTCTTGTGGTTGATGATCAAAGCACGGCTTTAATATAGCATAGCTTTGTGTATAGCGTTAATTCGTGAGCCTTACACCTCGGTATGAGTTAAAAACGGGATAAGGGAACCCAGGGAGGACATGACGTTTCTTTCTAGCTGTGTCGGGGTTTTGCATGCCCTGACATTGTTATATATTTACCTATGTGGTTGTTGGAATGCGAGGCGCCTCGGTTATATTGGTCTCTACGGAGCCGATGGATATAGGTCCTATAGGACCTGGGAAACGTGTGTTCGGGAATTTCCAATCCACTAACGTAAGTATGGACCGACTTGGAGGATCCAAGGGTCTTCTGCGGGAGATCCTGAGGCATTTGCTAGAGTGTCTCGAAGCTAGCGAGGAGTACATCCCTTGCCTCAACTCATGACGGAAATCCAATTTCCAATACATGACATTTCGGTTTTGATTGTAGAGTCTAGTATTGGCGACACGATAGATGGTACCCATGCCGCCTATGATTGATACATTTATATTTGAAGTTGTTTTATACACTTTACACTATAATAGTATCAAAATGATTTATTTTAAATGTACCAAGCATGTTTGGCTATTATAAGGTAAAACCCTATCCTCCGGCTTATGTTGCATTGTGTGATGGGACCCGGCTCTTATAATAGCTTCATTTTTTCAAAAAGCATTGCGTTGTTTATCCTATGCACTAGTATTCTTGGGAGGAAACCCATTCCGTGTTATATAGCGTGGTCCCTTGATTTACCTTATTTCTAAAGAAAAGTTTTAAATAACTATTTTAGTTCTCACACCAGTCACCTGACTGACCTGGAGTTTATTGTTTTAACCTAATCTCTGGGTGCCCCTATTTTCCACACGGGCAGCTAGTAGTTTTGGTTTTGCAGATTTATATTCGCAGGATCCTGGTTTACAGCTAGAACGATATTCGGAAAGCTCTGTATCTGTTTATCACTTTCAGTTGTGTTTTTGTATTATTTTCCATTGCACTGTAATTTGTAAATCTCTGATATTTATCAAATGTATAATATTCGTTCATACTCTGTATATTCTTGTACTCTGATGTTAATTGTTGTAATAAGCAATGTAATGTTCTTCTGTTTGTGTTCTGATTTGTCGTGTTCTCATTACAATCCGGGCTTTCCTTTACGGGGAAGTTCAGGTCGTTACAGCGTGGTATCAGAGCTGTGGTTTACAGAGCTCGAGAACAAGACACGTTAGAACCAAACAAAAGAATTCATCAGAGATTGGATTAGTAATGTCCAATGAGAATGACTCGTTAGAGATGGGATCAGCAGTATCCTAGAACGAGTCGAAAGAGTGTTATTTTTAAAATCAAAATGAAAACCAACTTTGTTTTGAAAATTTAAACCTTATTATACGTATTTGAATATTTTATTTGTATTGAATTTGGACAATCTAATATATAAAGATTTTGCATATACGCCTTGCAAACGTGTATTCGAAGTTTTAATATACTGGATAGATATAGAATCACACTCTAGTCGCCCGGAGATAATTCTGGTAATGCGGCCGCATTATCAGTATTTGTGTTCAAGTTTCGAACGTGGGATTTCTATATATTTCCATTAAACTGGTGCGAGAACCAAAATTACATAAGATTAATTGTTGTGATTTGGCCTCAAAAACCTGATTTTTGACTATGTACTAAAGTTATGCATTTGAAAATTAATCAACTAATTGATTGATGGTTGAGTAGCTTGATTATTAGTTTAACTAATAAAACCCACATGATAATGTATGGTAAATTCAGCCAAATTGAATCGAATATTAAACTGAGTTCAAAATTTGTTTGAAATTGCATGCATATGCATATATATACATTGAACAGGTTATAGCAAGGAGGCTAGAGAAGAGGAATAAAATTGTATGCCCGACAAATAGGTACGTATATACTAATTTATTGGGTTTGGATGATTTTATGAGCCAATTGGCTAGCCGCTTGGCTTTTTCTTTTTCTTTTTGAGATGAGAGGGCCTGTGTGGTGGTTTGGGGATTTTCCCGGTGCTCCCCGTACAAAGGAGGTTATGGCGAAAATTTAGGGTGTTAGCCAAATTTTTGAAAAATTTAAAATTCTTAGAAACTGAAAAGTTGAAGAATGAAAGCCAAATTTAAAGTTGAGTTGATTGGTTAAACAACTTTCAGCTCCGTTCCTTTTCGAGGACGAAAAGATTTCAAGTGGGGGAGATTGTAACAACCCGAAAAATCAAAACCAATTTAAAATTTTTATTCTACCAATTTTAATGAATTTTGAATATTTAAAATGATTTATTTTAAATAAATAATGATGAGAAATAAATTTTCGACGAAATTAGAACGTATAAATTTATTTAAATCGAAATTAGATTATAAATATTTATTTTAATTATAAAAGGAATTGGAAATGGCACGGTAGTTTGAAAATTCGATTTCAAATTTCAAATGAATGTACATGATTCAAAATAAACTGGATTTTAGCGAAACCAAAAATATTAGAATCTATTTGAAAATATCTTTCCAACGAATCCGAAAAATTGAAATTTCATAGCGGGAATAAAAAAGTTATGCCTAGTTGAAAATTCAGAATAGTCGATATGGAATTTTAGCCCTTAAAAAGGGAAATTTTGCAAATGACCTCCGTTTATGATGAAACAACTTTTGTTGGATCCGGGATGTCAAGTTATTGCTAAATTCCAATTTTCATAATTTTTGGGATCAATATGTGAGCGTGGCCAATTTAAACGCGTTTGACCAATTTCACTTGAATTTAATCGACTGAAAAATGGCCATTTTTCAAACTGTATTAGTTTTGTTAGGACCATATTGTCAAAACAAAGTCAGAAATAATTTTTCTGGAATTTTCGGGATCCGTATGTGACCATAGTAAATTGAAATGTACGTTTAAAATTCAATATAATGATTTATATTTTAATTTAAAGCCAAACTGATCGTAACAGCCGAATTGGCTTACGAAACATATCCTATTGTGTTCGGAATGGGGGTGTTTGGCTAGTGGGGACAGCCGTTGGGTTCGATTTGGGGTTCGAATGAAAAACGTGACTATTTGGAGATTAATAAATAAATAAATGTAATATAATATTATAATTATCCCCTTCTCCCCCCTTCCTTTCACCCATTAACTTCAGAAAGAAATAAAATAGTAACCCCCCCCCACCACAACTTTTTCCCATCGCCCCCTTCTTGGCAACACCACCACCGTCGGCGGAGACCCAGCACCACCGCTCACGTGCGCGATCCCCCCCCCCCCCCCCGGCATCCAGCCTCCTCTCCCCCTACTGTCTTATCGCTCCTCTGAAAGCCCCGTTGACCCTAAAGCCCTAGCCACCGAACTCATCCGCCGCCAGCTCCCCGATGGCCCACCGTCGATTGCCTAAGGCCCCCCACTCTCCGATCCTCTCTCCGGCAACACCCCCTTCTTCTCCTCCCTCCTCTTCCACCTTAAATCTGTACCCCAAACCTGTAATGACCCGCATTTTTAGAGATATATAATTAATTTATTTAATTATATAATTGGTGATTTAGAGAAGTTAATGATCGTTTAATTAAATAATATTGAATATTTAATTAATAATTATAATATAATAATATATCATAATTATTAAAATAAGTCGGAAATAGTGAAATTCACAATATCATGTGAATTGAATAGTATACGAGATTTGGTTGAGTTTCGATTCGAAATATAATAACGAATATATTGAATCGACGACAGTTGAACGTATAGTTTATAATATAATTAAAATCGAGCTTGAAATGGCGCTGCAGTTCGCGAATTGGCGATTTGAACTTCAACTGAATATACAGGGTTCATTTTAAATCGGACTTCTGTGAAACAAGAAACGTGTGGAGCTGGTCGAGTATATCTTTCTAATGGAAGAGAAAAATCTGGATTTCGTCGTGTATATTTTGAGACATGTCCAAATCAAATTTTGAAATAGTCGATATAGAATCGTTTATCGACCGTATCGGTTTATTCGATATAATTAGAGATCGAGCTTGAATTTAGACAAGGTCCTTTTGGGAAATAGCGATAATTTAATTTTTAGAATTTTACTGTAATTTTTAATTAATTAAATAAGCAACTTTTTATTTGGAGTATTTGGCACCCTGTATCGACATTTCGGGGTTTCACAATATGAGTCCATCTACCGGTATTATTACATTTTTGGGACCAGAGCACGTCACTCGTTTAAATGGTATCTTTGTTTCTGTCCATAACAGTCCCTACGTGAACAGGGTATTTCATAGTACGGTACACTATGTTTTTAACTTGAAACAAAATAAACTGAATGGTTAACTGGTCAAACGAACTCGAAATTCAATGAAACAAGTTTCATACGAAACCTTAGGAAGAGGTCTAGTGAAATGTCAAGGCCTCATATTTTTAAGATTTTTTTCTGCAATTTTAAGGAATTAATGCTCGGTGTTTTTCAGCGGTATTTTCTAAGGAATTTTCACAAACGGTGTCGGAATTCGACGAAACCAGTCCCATTGGATCTGGAATATTTTTCTATGCTAAGATTAGTAATTTTCATCTCGACTAGAGTTCGTTTGTAGGACCTTTTGCCCATGTTTCTCGATGAAGTTTAATGGAATAAAATAATAAAATAAATATCTTGAAAATATCTCCATCTGGTTGGCTATAAATAACCAACGTTTCTTTCCTTAAGACCTAAAAGAAAATTCTGAGCCACCACAAATCAGAAAGGAACGAAAGGGGAAACCGATCCTCACAAAAATCAAAGTAATTCAAAAGAAAATCTATAAAATCAAATGGTGATAGTTTTAACTTGCGGAAGAGTTTACCTTCATGTTGGTGTAAGTAGAAATGGATTCGACCATATTTTCCCTCGTTGGAAAACACAGCGTGTATAAGTGGAGACGCCGGAGCTCCGACATTGAAGGGTGCTCAGGGTTTAACTCGAGTGGGCGTGCGGGTTCAGGGCTTTTGCTGGAACTCGAGTGGTCAGGACAAAATGGGACCAGGAGGGTTGAGGAAGCTCACGATGGTTTTAAAGTGAGGGAGACATACTATTCTGGTTGGATGTTGAAAGCTGTATGGGAGCAGCGTTTGGGAATGTGGGGGGTGTGCTGTTGTTGCATCAGCATGGTGCATGGTTGAGGAGAGAGAAGTCGTTTGAACAGGAGAAGTGGATGGTGTAATTAGGCTGGAGTTTAGTGGCGTGGAGGAGGTACGGTGGGAGTTTGAAATCAGCGTTCATGGTAAAGAGGAGAGCATCGGGATGTTACAGGAGTTGGAGAAGACGGGTTCAAAAGGAAATGGGCCTGGGTTGTCCACGTGGGTTTGGGCCAAGGGATCAAGGTTAAAGCCCATCCTTAATTTTTAAATCCATGTGTTTAATTTAAAATTTGTGTATTAACTTCAAAATCTCGTATCTAGTTCATACGAAATCGAAATCGTGAACGGTCAGATGCGTTGAATTCGTATGGTCGAACACTTCACCATGGAACTGACTGGAAGTCCATCGGAGCTCGTTACAATTTATGGCGAAATAAATTGTCCGTCACAGTCAAATAAACGCAAACCGTTATTTAACGATTAACGCGTCAATGTGAGTAAAACTCACCAACTCTGAACAGTTTATATTTTCATGTTGTATTTTTAGAACTGTTAGATATTGACTAATTGACTGTGTATTGACCGTTTGATTGAACTGCTAGTCAGTTAGTTAAATTTCTATATTGATTCTGTTTAACAGAATATATCATATGGAACTGAAAGTGATGTTATCTATATTGTCTAACATCTGTGATGCAGGGAAACAGGTTGGAGGAATCCGACTGGATTCATCAACAGTTATTTTATTGTTTTTCATATATTTTAATATATGATGTGAATTATAACCTGTTGTTGATTGTGTGTGTATGGACGAGATTAGACATCGTGATTTGATATGATTGAATACCATAACATACCGAAATGTAGATAAAGGAGGATTTTCAAAGTGATATCGAAAATAGAATATTTATAAAGTGGAATATTTATAAATAAGAAATGTTTATAAATTTAAATATTTATAAATAGGAGATATTCGAAAAGGAAATAATTTCAAACCATTTTCTTTTTTGAATGGAAAGGCCTGTGTGGCGAGTTTGGGGATTTTCCCGATGCTCCCGATACAAAGGAGGTTATGGCGAATTTTCCCGGGGATTTAAGGAGTTAGAATATTTCAAGAATAAATTTGAAAAGGAAATATTTGTAAACCATTTACAAATAGAATTGAAAAGGAAACGTCATAAAAGGGGAAATCATTTTTAAAGTGTAGAACCGTTATTTAAAAGTAAATCTTTTCAAATGAATAAAACGTTGTTAAAAAGGAAATCTTTATAAAGTGAATAAAGTAAATCGAATATGGTATTCAAAAGGAGTTAATCGAATATTGTATTCGAAGTTAGTTAATCGAATATGGTATTCGAAGTTAGTTAATCGAATATAGACATTCGAAAGGAGTTAATCGAATATGGTATTCAAAGTTAGTTAATCGAATATGGTATTCAAAGTTAGTTAATCGAATATAGACATTCGAAAGGAGTTAATGGTATTCGAAGTTAGTTAATCGAATATGGTATTCGAAGTTAGTTAATCGAATATAGACATTCGAAAGGAGTTAATCGAATATGGTATTCGAAGTTAGTTAATCGAATATAGACATTTGAAAGTAGTTAATCGAATATGGTATTCGAAGTTAGTTAATCGAATATAGATATTCGAAAGGAGTTAATCGAATATGGTATTCGAAGTTAGTTAATCGAATATGGTATTCGAAGTTAGTTAATCGAATATAGACATTCGAAAGGAGTTAATCGAATATGGTATTCAAAGTTAGTTAATCGAACATAGACATTCGAAAGGAGTTAATCGAATATGGTATTCGAAGTTAGTTAATCGAATATAGACATTCGAAAGGAGTTATTCGAATATGGTATTCGAAGTTAGTTAATCTAATATGGTATTCGAAGTTAGTTAATCGAATATGGTATTCGAAAGTTAGTTAATCGAATATGTTATTCGAAAGGGGTTAGTCAAGTCGAGTTAGTCAAATAGAGTTAACCAGTTATAGTTAATCAGTTAGAGTTAACCAGTTGGAGTTAATTAGTTAGAGTTAATCAATTAGAGTTAAAACGAACTAGAGTTAATCAAATATAGTTATTTGAAACAGAGTTAGTCAAACATAGTATTCAGGGTAAGTTTCCATCTTGTACGACTGCTAGCGTAATTCGCAGGGCTGTAAATAGCCTACGGCGGTCGGATGTTTCCTGTGGGAGTCAGGGGTAACCATTGTGATCGCTGCGATCTAGAGTCAACCGAATGGAGTTTAATCGAATATTAGTTATTCGATAGGAGTTAATCGAGTTGATCGAGTTGAGAAATAAGTTAAGTTAAATAAGTTGAGTTGATCGGGTGGTTCGACCAAGTTAGTCGAGCCTAGTTAATCGAATCAAATTGGTCGAACCAAGTAAGTCGAGTTAAGTTAGTCAAGTTAGTCGAGCCTAGTTAATCGAATCGAATTGGTCGAACCAAGTAAGTCGAGTTAGTCGAGTCAAGTTAAGTTAGTCGAGATAAGTTCGTCGAGTTAAATAAATCGATGTTAGTTTCATCGAAAGGAGTTATCGATGTTAGTTTCATTGAAAGAAGTTATCGATGTTAGTTTCATCGAAAGGAGTAATTGATGTTGGTTTCATCGAAAGGAGTTATCGATGTTAGTTTCATCGAAAGGAGTTATCGATGTTAGTTTCATCGAAAGGAGTTATCGATGTTAGTTTCATCGAAAGGAGTTATCGATGTTAGTTTCATTGAAAGAAGTATCGATGTTAGTTTCATCGAAAGGAGTTATCGATGTTAGTTTCATCGAAAGGAGTTATCGATGTTAGTTTCATCGAAAGGAGTTATCGATGTTAGTTTCATCGAAAGGAGTTATCGATGTTAGTTTCATTGAAAGAAGTATCGATGTTAGTTTCATTGAAAGAAGTATCGATGTTAGTTTCATCGAAAGGAGTTATCGATGTTAGTTTCATCGAAAGAAGTTATCGATGTTAGTTTCATCGAAAGGAGTTATCGATGTTAGTTTCATCGAAAGGAGTTATCGATGTTAGTTTCATCGAAAGGAGTTATCGATGTTAGTTTCATCGAAAGAAGTTATCGATGTTAGTTTCATCGAAAGGAGTTGTCGATGTTAGTTTCATCGAAAGGAGTTATCGATGTTAGTTTCATCGAAGGGAGTTATCGTTTATAGTTTAATCAAAGTGAGATTTTCAAATATGAGATATTTGAAAAGGAAGATTTATCGAATATTAGTTATTCGAAGAGAGATTATCGAATATCGTTTATTCGAGAAGAAGTTAATCGAATATAGGTTATTCGTAGAAGAGTTAATCAAATAGAGATTTCTCGAAGAGAGTTAATCGGCAAATTCGATTATATCGAATTCGGGAAAGTACTTATACTTTTCCAGTGTTTAAATAGAGATTTATTTATTTATAAATAAATAAGTGTTAGGTTAATTATTCACTAATAAGAATAGAAGTTATAATTAAAGTTAGTTAATTCGAAAGTATGGATTATAACGTTATCGTTATAACCAATGTTTTAAATATAGAAGTGGATTAGTAAAATTGAATCCGAGAAAGGTGTAAAGAAGTGTTAAAGATTAAAAGATAAACTTTGACCATTTCGAAGTTATAACGTTGTTCAATTAAGGTCTGAGAGGTAATTATACCCCAACTTGAGTGACTTCCTTCTTAACTAAGAAATGGTAAGGTTTGATCGTAAAGGAGTTTTGGAAACGTTTTCCAAACGAGAATCAGAAATGTTTTCTGATAAAAGAAAAATAAGAATTTAGAATATAGGGAAACAGGAGATAAGTAAATAAATGAACTAAAGAGATTAATGTTAAATAATGTTTGTTCGATATAATTTCCATCTGGAAATAATATCGTTGTTTGCACACTTGTTTTTCTTCAATAGTTAACTCACAGACTATCGAAGTTTTTGACCATTTTAACGTTGTTAATATAGAGAGACCGGTTGGATTATTATCCAAAGAACCACTCTGTATTGGCATAAGCATTGCGAATCATATATGCCAAAGATAATTGAAGACGGAGTAAAATGCAAGGGCTGTTGTATAAGTCTTAGATAACAGTGACTAAGATGGATATACTGAATAGTGCCTTCGGTTTGTCCAGTCCCAGGACAACTTGTATGGACGAAGGTCTGACAGAGTATATCCAATGGATCGCATAAGTTGATCTGTTCAAACGTATTCACGTTTGGTGGCGGAGGAATTCGTTTCTCTTAGCTGTATACCCGTGTTATTTTTGGATAAGTCAATTTGTGATTTGGCGGGTATGACGATGTGACATTCTAAGTGAATGAGGATGACTTGTGTTGATGAATGTCTGACAGAGTATTTCCAGAAAGGTCACGTACATTGATTTCTTCAACTTTACCAAGAGTGGAAGCGGAGAAGGAAACTTCTTTAGCTAACACGTAACGTACTGTTGTAGACGCCAATTAGTGATTTTCGATGGATCTGACAATGTGGCATTCGAAGTGAATCTGATGTAATGATAAAGCGTAGCTTCTAGCCTCATCAACCGGTAAATGACAGAAATCGGGCAGGCAGCATGGCTAAGTCGGTCGCACCGAAGTAGGGTGTATAATCACCTATCTAGAGAATATTCATTTGCTTCTTTAATCTATCAATGTTGTCCCATATATATACGGGAACGGTTGCTGATCCCAACCGTTGGTGATGTACATTCGATACACTCAAGCGAAACGAGTGGTCGGTCATGTGTGGCTGAGTTACAAGATGTTCTTGTTGAACTCCAGTGTATCGTTCCTAGAGTACACTGATCGGAAGGTGGTTCCATACCTTGTCATAGTTGGAAATCCATTATCCAATACGTGCTTGCGATTTTGATTGTATACTATATATATAGAACGTGAGATGAAAGCGTTTCTGCTAGTTGATATCTATTTGTACAT
Organism: Allium sativum; assembly: GCA_030737875.1. Classification (NCBI taxonomy): domain Eukaryota; kingdom Viridiplantae; phylum Streptophyta; class Magnoliopsida; order Asparagales; family Amaryllidaceae; genus Allium; species Allium sativum. The sequence continues at coordinate 466,262,366 of CM060913.1, read as the reverse complement.
AGACATTATTATAATATCAAAAGGTTTTTGATATAAAGATATTTTGGATTCTCATAAGGGAAAAACCCGTTCCGTTCTGCGGTGTGGTCTTATGAGATATCGTTTACTTGTTCATATACCTGTTTAAACTATTTTTCTCACACCAGTCCCATGACTGACCCGGAGTTTACTTTGTTGTTTTCCCTAAACTCTTGGGTGCCTAAATTTGTACGGGCAGTCAAGTAGTCGGGATTTGCAGATACATTGAAGAGCTGGAGCAGGAGGCTTCAGAATCATATAGCTATAGTTTATTTCCGCTGTGATGTAAGTGATGTACTCTGATAAGTGCTATTGTATACATAACTGTTATATTTCAAAGTTATGTTATCTATTATATGTTATTCGTTCCGCTGTGAGGTTCGTGTTACTCTGATGTTGTGTTCTTCTTCTTCTTCTATTCTAAGTTTCTATCTTATCTTTCCTCACCCCCTAATTTCTTTCACTAATTACCAGGATTTTTTGATGTTTTGGTTATCGACGTCGTGCTTACGTCGATAACCAAAGTCGCCGAAATCCGGGTCGTTACAGCTACCTCCCCAATCCGCCCCTCCATCCGCCGCTGGGCCCCACTGTACGACCAATGCCGCCTTCGACAGTCCACCACAAACCCCAACCCCAGTAGTAAGTTTTGTTTACTTTTATTTTTATTTATTTACAAAGTGGGTAGTTTTGTAAATCCAAAAATCGTTTTTGGCATAAAATTAAAAATAGGTTTTTATATAGATAGTGATATAAAAAATGGATTTTTATTTACAAGGATGGCATATAAAAATTAGATTTTCATTTATATAAAGATGAGATTTTTCTTATATAAAAAGTTTAGATTTTTGATTAGGAAAAGTATAGAATTTTTATACATATGGAAACATAGTAAAAATTGGATCTTTCATATGTAGGAAGTGTAGTAAAGTTTTAATTTTTAATATGAAGAAAGTTTGGATTTTTATTTTAGAGTTGTGATAAAAATGAGATTTTTATCACTAAAATAGCGATTAAAAATATGATTTTTATTTATTTAGAGTAATAAAAATATGATTTTTATTATGAAGTTAGCAAAATAAAAATTAGATTTTTATATAAGAAGTAGCAATATAAAAATTAGATTTTTATATATGAAGTAGCGGGATAAAAATATGATTTTTGATATATAAACATCATATTAAAAATGGGATTTTTACTATGAACAGCGTGAAGAAGATTGCGTTGGAGTTACGGGAAAATCCAAACCGTTCAGAAATAAAGAATGGAGGAGTGGACCCCAAGGTGAGAACTTCTTACCAAAGTTATTTTTCTACAGTTATTTATTTCATAACTGCATATATGAACTGTTCCCCGTCGTCCACAGACCATGGATGACTTGTATGTTTGATTGTGTTGTGAAAAGTGTTTGCGACGTGAAATGGACTATATAAAATATTCATGTGTTAAATAAAATATTTGGTAGTTAAAAATATAATTTTTAACGTGTATATGAATAAAATAAATATTCATAAACAAATCGGATGATATGTTTATGTACATACATTTGACTGATATTGATTGGGACGATAGATTTTACACATCGCCCAACTGCACAAATAAAATTCATTATTTGTTGATTGAAACCCCACACGGGTATTGGGATGATATTGGACATACACTAATCCCAATATTTAGTTGTATGTCAATTGATTGGTTGACAAGCTGTGTAAGCGTTGAATATTTATATTTAATGCTTATGCAGTGTGGAATGCACTATGGATGATGGTTGACTTTGTTTGATTGCTGTTGTGTACATGTGTTATATGAAATCCATATAAATAACATTATATGGTAATTAACTGTGTCTAATTCCAGTTCAGAAAGAAGGAATATTTTAAAATAACGAATATTTTAAAATAATATTCAGAAAAGATTAAAATTTGATTTTGATGTCTGATCTGGGATGGACAGGAATATGTTTAAATATATAAAGTCATGTAGATTTGATTGACGTCATTTGATGTGAACGATATTTATATCGATTTCATACATTTTTATAATGAATATCGAAAAGGAAGTGATTTCAAAATCTAATGTTTTGAAAATACTATCATTTATATATCGATGATATGGAATATTCATTTTTGATTTGAAATTGAATATTAAGTTGAAATCGTTTTGAAAACGAATTTAAAATGATTTATAAAATACGTTTTAAATGGAAATCGACGAAATATACATAATATATATTATATATAATGGCCTGAATAGAACGCGCCGTGCCGCGGTAGTTCGCGAATTTCGACCATTGACTTCGAATGGAAAATACAGGAGATCTGACCGTCGGATTCTCCTAATATCGGAACCTTTGGGTTCGTATCGAAAAGTGATTTCCAACAAATATAAGGAATTTGAAATCTAACGGTTGGATATGGAATTATGTCCAAATCAAAATTTGGAAAAGGTCGTTGTAAGTGCAGTTTGATGACCGTTTATGGAAATCGACTGTACGGGCCTTAATAAAAAATATTAAAAATATCCATAATTCGTGTAAAATCATAATAAATGACTTGGAAAGAATTAGGCTGAAAATTTTCATATTTGAAAAGATAAAAATATTTTTTTATCGAAACAAACTAGTTAGGAACTAGAATTATAATCCAATATTTTTAAATAAATAAATTGGATTTGAAATGATTTTAAAAATAACCAGAAATTTCCAATATAAGAATTGGAATGGATTTGAATCGAAAGTACCTTCGGAATATTTCGATATTGGATTTCGTGATGATACAGATATTGTGGAGGAATTTGGAAGATATATTTATCGTTATTCCAATACGATATTTGTTGATTTCAGAATTTGATATTGAATATAAGCCGATAAATTTTCTATTCAGAGCCTTGTATTTAATATCAAATTGGATTGTGGGTTTGTCATGAATGGTTTCTTCATTAACACTGTTCTTGAACCCAGCAGAGAAAAAAAATCTTTTTATTAAGATTTAATGAAGTTTACCAATTAACTGGAATTAAATTGAAATTGGTTTTTGGGTTTATCGTGAACGGTGTTTTAAATAACGCTTGTTCTTTAACCCGATTAACAATGGAATGAGATTTTGGGTTTGTCATGAATGGTATCTTTAATAGTACTATTCTTAAACCCAATGGAGTTAAGAAAATTAGAAATTAACTGGAGATTAGCTAAGTTGAATGGTTTCCTAGGTATTGATTGGTTTCGGCCTTCGGGATTAATACTTAGGGGATTGTTCTCTTACTAATTTATGGTTAGAGACTGATGGAATGTGATTTGGGTTTATCATGAACTGTGTTTTAAATGACATTGGTTCTTTAACCCAGTTAAAGATAGGAATTATTTTCCTAGAAGTTGAATAATCATTAATATTGATTTTTGGGAAGATTAAAACTAAGTGGAGTTTTAATGAATCTTTAATTAGAATGAAATGGGAATTGATAATTCAAATTATCAATGATCGAGAACGGGGTATCACTATTTTCGCTCTTAGCGATGGTTAAATATTTAATTAGATTTGAATATGAAATGGTAATTAAATTTACCGATAACTCTGTGGTGTTAGTTATGGAGTAATACCAGTTTTGCTCCATGGGATGGATAGGTTGGGATTGGGAAATTAAATAAATGATTACTTCAGTAAGGTGCGTTAATCCCGACTCGTTTGGAAAATCTTAATATGGTTTGAATGATATCCAAAGGAAGATTAAAGAATAAATTTTAAAGAATTTATCTTTGATAAAATTAATGGGAACAAATCCCTAAGGATGTGAATATTTAAATAAAAGAATATTCAGAATTGGAATGAGGCGTATGTTATGTTTTATAGCACTTGTTTATTAGATACGCGAGTTATTCAGGAAGACCGGGTTTATACCCATTCTGGATAACTTATTCGACGATAAGTCGACGATGAAGAAGGTGGTTGAAGATCGGAGGTCGTCACATCGTTTGGATGATTACTGATGTATTGATTGGGATGTACACCCAAGACGCGGTAATAAGTGGTGATCGTCCAGACGTACTTGGAGATCGATGGATATGCGAGGGCCTTTCTCCTGTATTGGACATACGGGACGAGGAATAAGGTGCCTCCGGTTTCGTTCAGACCCAGAACGAACTTGTAAATGGACCGTGTGTCTGACATTGGATTTTATTTTGTGTTGATTGATTTCTATTAAATATATATCTGTTTGGCGGTGGAGAATTTATTCTCTTTCTTAACGCCCTTCTCTGAGACGTACGAGCTCAGAGGTTATATATCGATAGGTATCAGTCGCATGGCATGAATTGCCTGTGTGGCATGATGAGATGCAAATGATCAAGGCTTCTGTTAAAAAGCAGAGTCTTGTGGTTGATGATCAAAGCACGGCTTTAATATAGCATAACTTTGTATATGGCATTAATTCGCGAGCCTCACACCTCGGTATGAGTTAAAAACGGGATAAGGGAACCCAAGGAGGACATGACGTTTCTTTCTAGATGGGTGGTGTCGGGGTTTTGCTCGCCCTGACATTGTTATATTTTTGCCCAAGTGGTTTTTGGAATGCGAGGCACCTCAGTTATATCGGTCCCTATGGAGCCGATGGATATAGGTCCTATAGGACTGGGAAACGTGTGTTCAGGAATTACCAATCCACTAACGTAAGTGTGGACAGGCCTTGGAGGATCCAAGGGTCTTCTGCGGGAGATCCTGAGGCATTTGCTAGAGTGTCTCAAAGCCGACGAGGAGCACATACCTTGCCTCGACTCATGACGAAAATCCAATTTCCAATACGTGACATTTCGGTTTTGATTGTAGAGCCTAGTATTAGCGACATGATAGATGGTACACATGCTGCCTATGATTGATACATTTATATTTGAAGTTGTTTTATACACTTTACACTATAATAGTATCAAAATGATTTGTTTTAAACGTACCAAGCATGTTTGGCTATTATAAGGTAAAACCCTATCCTCCGGCTTGTGTCGCATTGTGTGATGGGACCTGGGTCTTATAATAGCTTCATTTTCCAAAAAGCATTGCTTTTTTTTCCTATGCACTAGTATTATTAGGAGGAAACCCGTTCCGTGTTATACGGCGTGGTCCCTTGATTTACCTTATTTCTAAAGTAAAGTTTTAAATAACTGTTTTAGTTCTCACACTAGTCACCTGACTGACCTGGAGTTTATTGTTTTAACCTAAACTCTGGGTGCCCCTATTTTCCACACGGGCAGCTAGTAGTTTTGGTTTTGAAGATTTATATTCGCAGGATCCTGGTTACAACTGGAACAATATTCGGAAAGGTCTATATCCATTTATCTCTTTCAGTTGTGTTTTTGTATTATTTTCTGCTGCACTGTAATTTGTAAATCTCTGATATTTATCAAATGTATAATATTTGTTCGTACTCTGTATATTCTTGTACTCTGATGTAAATTATTGTAGTAAGCAATGAAATGTTCTTCTGTTTGTGTTCTGATTTATCGTGTTCTCACTACAATCTGGGCTTACCTTTACGGGGAAGTTCGGGTCATTACACTAATCTTCTATTATTCCTCAAATATGGACTACGAGGCTACTAAGTCCTGAAGAATAATTACCATCTTCTGAATATGAGTTCTGGATCCATCACTAAGCCAAAAACAACTTCACAACCATTATATCCTAAAAGGGTTTTTCTAAAACTTACTATTATTCCAACCAACTCGTCGCAGGCTAACGTAACTTCGACAAACTAACTTATTATAGGGGGAATTTCAAATTTCTTTTTTTCAAAAAAAAGGACTTAATCAAAGCCATGGGAAACCTCAATAAAATCTTCTTGGGGGCTTTGGACCATATTAATTCCTAAATAATTGCAAACGAATTGATTTATAAATACATATCAGAATTAAGGATTCTAACATGGATGAGTTTGCTATAATAATAAGGTGAATACGTTCATGGTTTTTGTCCTAAAGAACAAAAGCTTCATTTACACTGAAAGGTGGCTAAATGTTTGCGAAAATTCATTCCTCCAGGAAGGCAAAGTGAAAGAAGGATAAAAAAGAAAAGAAGGTCTTTGGAAGGACAATGGGAAAAGCTCAATGCCTCAAAAAGTTTTCCAAAGCAAATTTTCAAAAAGTAAGCAAAAGCTTCGTGCAACAGTCAAAGGGTTACATAATTAAGCGAAACAACAAGTTAAGGAATAGGTTTCCAATGCAGTAATGAAAAGCCCTTTCCCTTAATACTAGAGGGTATATCCTTCGAAAGAATATCGTTGATACCAAAAAAAAGAACCGAGGTAAAGGGCTACAAGGACCAGCAACCCTCCAGAATAGGTAGAATCAAATCTTCAATATACAATTTTTGGATAATGGGCGAAGAGGCAAAAAATAATCTTCTTCTTCAAGAAATCCCATACCGGCATAAGTCGAAGGTATACATGCTCAGACTTGTTATCTTCGAGCGTGGAGAGCTTACCTTAGTATACATTTCAGTTTACCTGAAATGGGAATATGGGAAAGCATGAGCCTCTTCCAACAAAGCATCGTACAGAAAGAAAAGGAAAGTCGTAGGAAGAACCGAAAATCAAAATATTTAGCAAGTCCACTCTTCCAACATTCTACAAGGGATTCCACTTTTGGACGACCCTTTACGAAAGTTACTATAACAAACCTATAGTTTCTCTTGAAAAGAATTAAGAAAAGCGCACTCATGATGTTGCTATAAGTACTTCCACCAGAAAGTCGGGACGGAGCTTCCATGCTGGAGGAAGAGCAAACTCGCACCTATAAATGCAACCCTAGAAGTTCATAACCGGGACAATCAAATTCATTTCAAAATGTAAATTTAGAATTGCAAGGTGTAACCCTAATTTTCAAATCGAATTGGAGAATTATATTTTCCTATAATCTTACTTGGCAATTTATAATAAAAATGGAGAATTTAGGATCTCAACTCAAGGAGTTTAATTTTATGAGAAAAAAGGACCTGATCATTTTTTGCTATTAACTTGTTTAATAGCCGATTGCACATGATTTTAACTTCTATATTCTAATTTGTTATCATTATCCGATACCATGTTGCAAAAAATGAGGAGGAATAATGTAGCACGTTCTGAAAGTGGTAAATCCTTACCCAAAGGGTGTAAAAAGAGTTACTGCTAATGGATCTTTCTATCTTAAGGAGATACAACTTCCACCTCTTCATTGAGATTTGCAACATCAAATTCTTTAATTATTCATTTCTAATGCATAATCTTCCCAGAGGGTAAGTAGTACCCCAAAGAAGATAAGAACTTCGGCATCCCTCATAATTTCGTTTATACAAAACGAAACCTTGACTCTGTATGCTTTTGGTAGTCTGAAGGCCAAAATACTAACTCGCTTAAATAAAAGCCTTTGGTGACATCGAAAGTTAAAGAGCATCATCTCTTCTTGGGTTAAGTCTTAGTTATAACAACTTTATCGATATCTTATCACATAGGTTTTTATTTACAAACGGACTCCGAACGATAAAAATAAAATATTACAATGCTCGAAAAAATGTTGCGATCTCAAAACTATAATAATACACATTAATTACTGAATTATTAAAAATCACAAAATGCTACCAGTTAAAAAAAAAAATCATACAAAATTTGAAATCTCCAAGTTAACACTACACGTTTTAAGCACGCATGATCACACAATAAATGTGATTGCTATGAAACTTGAAATCCAACAATAATTTACCATTAAAAGCCGATGGAACTAGTTTTATCTAATTATGATATAGTTAGTAAAATTACTGAATTCACATGTTAATCAAAATGATTTATAAGCAAACAATTCTAGATCGCCTAAATTCTAACGGTAATAAATTCTTATTATCGTTCAAATTCAACAAAGAAATAATTAAAATTTACAGAATAATTTTAAGCTATATTAGATTCATAGTACAATTTATTCGTAATGATTGCTTAATTGAAATTATTATTTCAACATTCAAATAGATAAAATAACTCATAACATTTAGATTCAAATTATTAAATTTTCCAAATAAATATTTTAATATTTAAGACTAATTTAATATTTAACCATTAAAAATATGGGTTGTTACAATAACCACCTCACACATGCATGATGTCATCGCTGTCCATCTGACAGAACCAGGTATAGGTTTTGAGTTCGATATTATAACATATTTTTGTATGGAATCTAGAAACAAACGGGTTAGCATGTCAGCAAGATATGGACCTAGCCCAGATTTAGACTTCAAATTTGAACAAGGTAGGAAATTAGCGATGTTTATTGACCACTGGGAATCTAAAGAGACATGGTTGTTGGTGATGAACATACACATCCGTTTGTAATGATTCAGAACCCTTGAAAAAGACGTAGCTATTGACGGATGGACAACTCATCCTCTATAAATAGTGACACTCGGGAACCATTGCTCATTAACGAAATCAGAAAATTTCTTCATCTTCTTCTTCCTCTACTTGCAGAACTACACTGATAAAGTATTCCGTAACACTTTCATTTTAGATGAATTTGTGATGCCTATAGGGTGTTGCAAAAGCATAGATGCTGCAGATTTTGTTTCTCTCTCCACTCACTCAAATCTAAACTGAATTTTTTCATCATTAGAAATAATAGCAAAGAATTCTTATCCAAATCAAGATTGTACAAATCTTGAATATGGTTACGTTGTTCCAAGGCTTCATTCAATTCTAAAGTCAATTGTTTTATACCCATTTGTATCATATGGATTAAACTATTGTCAGAAAGAATCTATATTATAGATCCTTGAAGTTAGAAGCACGAAATTATTTTTGTCAAAATCGCCTCTAACAACAAATTTTCAAATGTAAACGTTAAATAAATCCCATGTATATCATTGAATAAACTTACATTGAGGAAAATAGATATGAAAAAACATGGTTTTGTTACACACAAAGTAGTTAGACATAAGCCAAATACATCTAAATATAAGCAGACCCTAATTCGAACGTGACAAATTAAGGTTCAAAAACCGTTATAGCTTAAGATTCAAAGTTTTTATGGTTCAACCGATCAAACCATTGTAACCTTGATTTTTTTTTTCTTAAAATACACTTTAACAACAATTTATGCACAATAAAATTGAAATAAAAATACAACATATATAAGTTATAAAGATCTTAAATATGTACAATCAAATTTAAGTGTCAATACAGCGTGCACAACTGCACCAACACACAATAATGTGCTCACAAAAGAGCTGCGCATAATGATAGAATTTAGTGATGGCAAAATTAATGAATTTTACAGTGATTTTGGAGAAGATAACAATGGCTAAGATTCAAGTGTTTGGCTGTGTTGTTAAATTTTGGAATGATGATGTTTTGTAATATAAATTTGTTTATTTTCTTCAAGCAATGCAAACGATGAAAATGAGAGAGAATTGAATGGGGGAAAATTAAGTGGAAAAATAGCAGAACATGGTTCAACCATCTAAAATAAATGGTTAGACAGTTGCCTTGAAGTTCCAATCATTACTATAATTGGTGCACTTGGCGATTGGTGTTAGCGACAACTAAAAAAATGATCAGCGCTAGCCTTTCTAATCCTAGTCTAGCCTAAAGATAACCCATAAACTAGAGAATCCAATTCTTATTATTTCCCCAAAATTTATCACTCCTAAAAATAAAAATAAATAAAGAAAAAAACTAAACCCTATCTGCTGCTTCCCACTCCCACTATCACCGATGTCGCTGACCGCCAACTTGTCATCGCCTGCTTACGGTTGTTACCCTTCACCCTCGGCTTTCTCCATTACCTCATTTAGGTGTAATTCTGTCAACTCTTTTTTTGAAAATTAAATGATTATGAGTTTGAATATATTGATTAATTTGTATTAGATGATAATAATAGTTAATTATTTGATTTGGGAATATAATTAAAACCCAAAGTAGAAAATTAGTTGATTATGAATTACCATTTTTTATTATTGTCTACTAATTGATATTAATAATGTGTTAGTTGATTTTTGTATGTTAATTAGTGGTTTGATTGTTAAATTTTTAATTAAAATTTAAGGTTGATTTAAAATTAGAAAAGCATTGTATAATTATTAATTAATATGCTTATTGATAAGTTCATGTGAATGTTTATTATAGTGTAAAAAAATGTTTACAATAATTTATACGAAAAAATTAACGGTCAAATAAATCTCAAAATACGTTTTGAACTTTTTAATTTAACGAACAAAAAGTAAAAAAATGTTCTATTAAAATCAATTTCCTAAAAAGTTCAACAATGAATATGACAACATCAAACATTATACTAAAATCAATTTTCTAACATTTTCTAGAAATGAATATGACAATAATAAATGTCCTAACGAAACCAAGTTTCTAAAAAAATTAAAATTTGAATATGAAAATAAAAAATATTTTGCTAAAATTGATTTTCGAAAAGTAAATAAATGAATATAGTAAGAACAAATACTCTACTCAAATTAATTTCCTAAAAAAATAAAGAAATAAATATACAATAGAAAATATTGTACTAAAATCAATTTCCTACAAAAAGTAAACAATGGATCAGCGACAACAAATATTCTGCAAAAATCCATTTTTGAAAAAGTTAAGAATTGAATATTAAAAGAACATCTACAAAAATCGATTTTGTAAAAAAAATTAAGAAATGAATATACAAGAACATGTATTCTACTAAAACCGTTTTTTTAATGAATATAATAACAAATATTCTACTGAATTGATTTTCCAAAATATTCATAAATGAACATAACAACAACAAATATTATATTGAGATTGAATTTCTATAATGTTCACAAATGAGCATAACAATAACAAATCTTCTAATGAAATCTAATTTCTAAAAAAACTAAAAAAAACTAGCAACAATAATGATTCTACTAAAATTGAATTTCAAAAAGTTAAGAAATGAATATAATAAGGAAAAATATTCTACTCTAATTGAATTTTGAAAAAGAAAAGAAACGGATATAACAAGAATAAACATCCTACTCAAATCGATTTCCTAAAAAGTAAAGAAATGAATATACAAGAACAAATTTCCTATTAAAATCAATTTTCTAAATAAAATTGAAATGAATATAGCTTTGATCTATAGAAAATGTTAAGTACTATTTAAAAAATACAATAACTACAAATTAAATCCTTTATTTTAACAAAAAATGCACTACTTGGATACAAAGTTATGTGTGGAAAATAATTGTCATCAAGTGTTATCGAAAGTAGATAGAAGTGTGGTATGTGAAGCCTTTGTTCCCAAAAGGTTTACTTTATTTTGGAAAACACAACAACAATATAACCTTTGGATGTAAGGTTATGCATAAAAGAAAATTGAAGTGCTTTTGAAATTGGACATAAGTGTGGTGTGTGAGGCTTTTGTCCCAAACAGATTTACTTTATTTTAGACAATGCAATAACAACAATATAACCCTTGGATGCAAAGTCATGTGTAGAAGAGAAGTTGTTTATACCGAAATTATCACAGTAGTATAGAGAACAAAGTTATAATGAGGGATGTCGCTAGCGAAAGGCTTTTGAAGCAACTGAAAGCTATTTCATCCCTGCTAAACTTTTGAAGGAAAAGTGAAAAGGAAAGACTCCTTTTAGGAAAATAATCCCCTTCAGTAATCTCACAGGGCACAACTATCATTGCAAACTAATAATTTTTTGGAAAGTAGTCCAACTCTCCAAACTAAATGCGCCCTTTGATTCATTTGAAGGGGATGTTTCCGACACTTAATCCTAAAAAAATCCTAAAATGGAAGGAAAAGCCTTATCCTAGAGGAAATCACCCTTTGATATCCTTGAATTTATAAGCCTATTCTTTTCGAAAGTACAAAGTGTAACACCCCACCTCCGCCGGGGTGGCTCTTGCAAGCACTCTGACTTTGGAGGGGCGTTTGAATCAGGTAAACATGCATAATGATATATCAAGGCAGAACAAGAACATATGTATATGAGTAAACAGAGTAAATAACATAGATAAAACAGCGGAAGATTTTAAACCATTTCAAAACAAGTCTGGTACAACATAATGTCAACTTTCCAAATAAACAAGTCTAGATAAAAACAACATCACTGAAAAACTGGAATACATAAGTACTATCCCCAAAATAAGTGATAACCATAGCTAGCTTCATGTCAAGACCGTACATGAGCTAAAATCCCACAAGCAAGCGATCAGAAATCCAAGCTAAGCTCCAATATTCCCTCCCTGAGAACCTGGGGGGGAAACGGAAGAAAAGAGGCGAAAGAAAACAGGTCAGTCAAAAAGACTGAGTAAGCCCTACTACAATCAATGTAAACTGATAAAGTTAACTGGCATGAGAAGCAGGTATGATCATAAGGATAACAACATACTAGCATGATGATTAACCAACAAGGTAGATAAAGGTGTCATCGCATAATCAGGTTTAAGGTTTTGCACCACAGGTGTACTAGCAACTAACATGACTTGAATAAACAAGTATTGATCCCTTGGCCCAAGCTTTGGCCCAATAACGTGAAGTGACCCTCATACGAGGTCCAACCAAACGGTCTAGTCGATCGGCTCCCTAAGCCTAACTCGTCACGTGTTGGTGTCAATACGGCCCAAACATAATTGTAGTCGAACTGTGCCGGGTCCACCCTTCGGGTGTATCAAGCCCTAGGGTGTCAACCCCTGGACACCATAAACATGAGTGCACAGTCTCGATCTACTGGTACCCGTGCATGTTTTCTCCGGCTACGGGCTATGTGCACGACCAGAGTCCGCCCGGAACTACACCGGCGTACCACCCTGCCGTCGTTTTTGGTCGCTTACCTCCAGCCCAGTAATCGTGCCCCCTCCCTAGCCTAGTCCCTAGGGTCTTAATGATACAAACTTGGGATTACTGCTGGAGTGGGCCCCCATTGCTAGGATTTTTCTAGTGGGTTAAGTACGGTTTAACCCTCTTGCTAATCATGGATTAACTTAGTTAAGTGTAACTATGAGTTCACGACTTAACCCTGATTAATCTACCATGCCCAAATTGGTTAAGTATTAAGTGGACCATGACTTAACCTAATCATGAGGCATTAATTAATTAATGCGCCTTAACCTCTCACATTAGACTTTGTTGCGGTTACTAGTTAAGCCGGTCGGTTCCGGGTAGCTTTACACCACAACTTGGTCTAACCTCGGGTTCAAGGTACCACATGACCAACTTCTCACATTGGGTCTTATTGTTTGTAGCAACTAGTTAAGCCGGTCGGTTCCGGGTAGGTTTACGCTACAAACTCAACCCAACCTCGAGTTGGTCACACTTATATTTTCTAAGTGGCATGTCCATCGTGTTTCCAAAACACATTACACGTTTCAAGCAATTGGGTAGACCTAACTTAATAGGTAAATTCCCAATGGGTAGACCTAACTTAATAGGTAAATTCCCAAGCTTATGTTTTTATGTCTTTTACTTTTACCCAACCCCAAACGCAATCCCATCGCTTACATATCGCAATAGCGCATAAAGGATAGAAAGAGGGAACTTGGCATAATCATGACATAAAAGTGTTGAAGCCACAAGTTTAACATGGTGGCATATGAAATGTACATATGTTCATATACTTGCATATTACATTTTTAGGCCTCAAAAGCATGCATATAACCAAACTTATCATATTGGTGATACATGGTGATAAATGACATGGAGAAATGGCCATAAGTTCGCATTTAGCCTCACATGCAAGTTATCATAAGAGATATGATAACTTACATGTTGCCAAAATGCAATCTTTAGCATAAAGCTTGAAGCTTTATGTTCACATACTCAAGATAAGCTTGCATAACATGATAACATGAACAAAATGATCATCCCAAACTTGCATAACATACTTGCATATCATAACATGGCATACTTGCATAGCATAACATGGTAAACTTGCATAACATGACATGATGAACTTGCATATCATAACATGGCAAACTTGCATAACATGATAAACTTGCATATCATAACATAACAAACTTGCATAACATGATAAACTTGCATATCATATCATAATGATCAAACACAACTTGCATCATTAACTTTAGAGTTTAAATATGAAAGTAGAATATGGCTTACAATGCTTATGAGGACTCAAATGAGTATAGCAAATATAAGAAAGCCCTTATGCAATCAATTAAACCCCAAAATGCAAGCTTTAATAGAAAAACCCTTAAGCCAAAGTGATCAAAACCCTTGCTTTATGATGCAAATATAGAAACTTGACTTGAATGCAAGCTAATGATGCTCATACAAGCTTGAAAACACTTGTATGCATGGAAAATCTCATAAAAATTTATTTAGGAATTTATGAAGAGAGTGGAGGCCATGAGAGGATTGATTTTGCCATAGTTTAGTTGTATGAATGAATAATGATGATTTAGGGTTAGGTTAGGGCCTTATTTATAGAGATTAGGACTAGTTTCAACCCTAGGATTAAACCCTAGTTCCAATCTCAGCCCTCAAAACCGAATCTGGCCCCCAAGCTCAACACAATGTCTAAATGGTGCACCAGACTAAACAGCCCGGCTGGACCAAGTCGACAGCCAAGTCGACAGGGCTGTCGACTTGGGTCCAACCAAGTCGACTCCCAAGTCGACAGGGCTGTCGACTTGGGTACTTTGGCGGGAATTTTCCCGCCTGCGCCTGCTGCCCTAGATTCCCAAATTCAAACTTGAATTTGAAATCTGTTTTTACTTTGAAATTTTCTGAAAACTTCGTTGGGCCTTAATCGGGTCATACGGACTCTGATTTTCGAAAACTCAGACTCTATTTCGCGTATTTTCCCGAGACGAACGCAATGGCATAGCCCGTTTCCCTTGATTCAGATTTATAAATTAAATTCTGCCTCGATTTACGTTATAACAGGTTATTGAAAATACGGGTTGTTACATTCTCCCCTCCTTAAAGGATTTTGTCCCCGAAATCTTCAAGTTAGGAAGAACGTATCCTACCATCCAATCGTCCATCTACTCAAAACATCATCCACGAGCAATCATTGTCCTTACAAGATTCTAAATGTTGTATGAACATATGCAAAGGTGTGTGTATATGTCCTTATCTAATGCAAATATCATCAATGCAAATTATGTTAGTGAAATGAATCCATATGTATGCAATTCCTAACATAATGTATAACATCTATATGTGTGCACATAACATACATCCATATGCAACATCCATGTGATAACACAAAAATTTTCATCCATGAATAAGCATAAACACTCATGCATATGCAATATGAGGAGTGTGTGAGCCGATCTAGTGCCTAACGTGTATAATGCATCCACGAGTAACCACTTGCAAACACTTGCAACCACTTGCAACCATCAAGCATAACATGTTTCAAACACATGTTTCATCCAAAGGGTTTCTACCTAAGGTTCTCATGACAAGATTAACACGATAAACTAGATAAACATGGATAGCAAAGAGAAAGATATGCTAACAAAGGAAAGAGAGTGTACCCTCAAAAAGGAATGGATAAAGCCCACGCATCTTCTCCTCGGTTTCCCAAGTTGCGTCTTCTTCGGCTTCACCCCATTGAACCTTCACCAACTTGACCTCTCGATTCCTTAGCTTCTTGGTCTCCGTCCCCAAGATACGAATCGGAGCTCTCCTCAAGGTAGCCTCTTTCTCCACTTCCACATCTTTCAGAACACTTGGCTCAACAACCTCTGCTGATTCATGTAAACACTTCCGGAGATGCGAGACATGAAAAACATCATGTACTCCGGCAAGCTTCTCGGGCAACTTCACTCTATAAGCCATCTGCCCGATCCTCTCTATAATAGGGAATGGTCCAACAAACCTCGGTGCTAACTTCCCAACGGCTCCAAATCGGACCACATTCCGCAAAGGAGAAACCTTCACGAAAACCATATCCCCAACATCAAACTCCAAATCAGTTCTTCGCTTATCAGCATAGGATTTCTGTCGGTCTTGGGCTGCTTTCATCCGTCTCCGGATCAACTCGATCTTCTCGGATGTATCTCTGATCATATCAGGCCCAAGTATAAGCTCATCTGTAGTCTCCCACCAACATGTAGGCGACTTGCACGGCCTCCCATATAAAGCTTCGAATGGTGCCATCCCTATGCTTGCCTGATAACTGTTATTATATGCAAACTCAACAAGAGGAAGATGGTCTTCCCAAGTACCACCAAAATCCAGAATACAAAGCCTCAACAGATCCTCGAGTACCCTATTCACCCTTTCGGTTTGACCGTCCGTCTGTGGGTGATAAGCAGTACTTAGATTCAACCTCATGCCCATGGCTTCTTACAAGCTATTCCAGAACTGACTTGTAAAGATTGGGTCACGGTCACTGACTATACTAGAAGGGACTCCATGTAGTCTCACTATCTCACGAAGATATACAGACGCTAGCCAAGATGCGGTCCTCTTGCTCTTCACCGGAATGAAATGAGCACTCTTCGTAAGTCTATCCACAATAACCCAAATGCTCGTATTCCCTTTCCTTGACCTTGGTAGCCCATCGATAAAATCCATGGAAATACTCTCCTACTTCCATAGTGGAACGTCTAGAGGATGCAATAGCCCACCGGGCTTCTTCGACTCGGCCTTAACTTGCTGGCAAATGATACATCTAGAGACAAACTCTGCTACATCCTTTTTCATCGCAGGCCAAAAGAAAATACGCTTCATATCTTTATACATCTTATCTCCGCCTGGATGTATAGTCAACTTAGAGCGATGCGCTTCCTCAAGAACTTTTCTTACTAAATCTTCTACCACTGAAACACATAACCTTCCGTCTCTCCTCAGCCAACCCTTGTCATCAATAGAATATCGAGCGAGATGACTAGACGCCTCTCCTCGAACCAGCTTATCCATAATCTCAACCATCTGAGGGTCTTCTCTCTGCGAAGCCCCAACTTGTTCAAGAAGGGTAGGTATGAGTTCCAGAGATGCTAAAGAACCGGTCATCGACTCAATTGACAAAGAGAAATCAAAGGTTGCCACATACTCTAAATTCTTCATCTCAACGAATAGAGGACTCAGAGTCAACCTTTTTCTACTCAATGCATCTGCTACCACATTCCCCTTGCCAGGGGTATAGGCTATCTCAAAATCATAGGACGCCAAGAATTCCATCCATCTTTGTTGCCTCAGATTCAGATCCTTCTGAGAAAAGAGATACTTCAATGACTTGTGATCGGTATAAAGCTCAAATCTTTCTCCCAGAAGATAATGGCGCCAAGCCTTGAGTGCATATACTATTGCTGCCAACTCTAAGTCATGAGTGGGATAATTCTTCTCATGCACTTTGAGTTGTCTACCGCCAAAGCATATCACTCTTCCTTCTTGCATCAGAACAGCTCCTAACCCCGTGCCACATGCATCGGTATATACTGTAAATAACTTCCCTCCATCGGGCAAAGCTAGAACAGGTGCTGATGTGAGAGCTCTCTTGAGCTTCTGAAAAGCAAGCTCGCATTCTATGCTCCAAGCAAAAACTAAATTCTTCTTCGTTAATTTAGTGAGAGGAGCGGAAATCTTCGCGAAGTCCTTGATGAACTTCCGGTAAAAGCCTGCAAGACCTAGAAAACTTCTCACTTCGGTTGCATTCCTTGGAGTCTTCCAATCCTGAACTGCAACTACCTTAGCGGGATCCACCGCTAAGCCTTGCTTAGATACTATATGCCCAAGGAATCTAACTTCCCTTCTCCAAAAGTGACACTTGGAGAACTTGGCCTTCAACTGATGCGCTCTAAGCGTATCCATCACCTCCACGAGATGCCTTGCGTGCTCTTCCTCATCCTTAGAGAAGATCAGAATATCATCTACGAAGACCACGACAAACTTGTTCAAGAACTCCCTGAACACCCTACTCATCAAGTCCACGAAATATGAGGGTGCATTAGTCAAGCCGAACGGCATGACAAGCCATTCGAAGAATCCATCTGGAGTTCTGAACGCAGTCTTGTCTATACTATCTTCAGCTACCCTGAGCTGATGGAATCCAGTAGCAAGATCAAGCTGAGAGAAAACAGAAGCACCGACAAGCTGGTCAAAGAGATCATCAATCCTCGGTAACGGGTGTCTGTTCTTCTTAGTCAGCTTATTCAACTCTCGATAGTCAACACAAAGTCGGAGAGAACCATCTGCCTTGGTAGCAAATACCACAGGCGATCCCCATTCAGATATACTTCGTCTAATGAAGTTCTTCTCAAGCAACTCCTTTACTTGCTTACTTAGCTCCCGCCTTTCACGCGGAGCCATGTGCCGAACGGGCAAAGAAACCGGCTTTGCATTATCCACCAGATAAATGCGGAAATCAATCTCTCGCTTAGGGGGCAACCCCCTAACTTCATCGAAAACATCCGGATACTCTCGAACCACTCTCACAGACTGAAGAGTTTCCATTGACGAGTCGAGTGATTCAAGATAGCACAGCATGACGGGACCTCTAGGATTACAAGAGATTTCTAGGGTGTTTCCTAGGCGAGTCACGAGCCTCACAACCCTATGCTCACAATCAAGAATGGCTCCATATCTGGACAGCCAATCCATGCCCAATATCAATCCGTATCCCCTAAAACCAAGAACATAAGCACTGCACAAGAACTCTACACTCAGTATAGAGATCCTCAAATCCCCACATATCATAGACAAATGGGCGGAACCCCCAATAGGATTTGAGACACAGACGGGATCATCTACCAAGCTAGTACTAAGGTGCAAACTATCAACAAGATCAGATGAGATAAAGCTATGCGATGCACCAGAATCAAACAAGGTACGAACTGGAAAATCAGAAATATATACAAGGCTCTCAACAGAAATACTACCTCGATCGGGAACTGGAGCGGTATTGAGAGCATGAACTTGCCCTCCTGAAGGTCCAGCACGCTGAGTCTGACCCTGGCCTTGCCCTTGCTTCTTCGGGCAATCCTTACTGAAATGTCCAGTCTTACCGCAGAAAAAGCATTCACCATTCTTCCTTTTCCTCTTCTTACACTCCTTAATAAGATGCCCAACTGAACCGCAATAATGGCACTTCTCCTTGTTGTTCTTGCCCTTGTTGTTGTTCCCCTTGTTGCCTTGACTCTTGTTCTTGTTCTGATTGCCTTGACTGATTTGACCACTTGGATTACCCTGATTTCCTTTTCCCTGGGAATCAGTCTTCTTGGCTTGAGTATCATTCATCTTGGTCTCTTTCTTGACATCCCCTGAAGTAACGCCATATCAACCAAACTCTCAAACGTGGCCCCATGGGGAATAGGTGACATAGCCAATCCCTGCAACGGCTCATTCAATCCTCTAGCAAAACGAAGAGCCTTCTTCTGAGGAGTATTCACCATATCCAAGCCAAAACGAGCTAGCTGATTGAACTTGTTCACATATTCTTTGACAGACATATCTCCTTGTTTCAAAGTTATGAACCTCTCCATTTGCAGATTCTCCTCAGCAGAAGATAGAAACTTAAGCATGAACCTTGCCCTGAAATCGGCCCAAGTCTCAACAGGCCTAGTACCATTGTTGACTTCCCACCAATAAGCGGCTTCATCCTTCATAAGCCAAACCGCCAACAAGATCTTCCTCTGATCGTCTAACCCAAAGATGGTAAATAAATCCTCGGTCTCTTTCAACCAATTTCTAGCCTCTACAAAAGTCTCAGTGCCTTGAAAGTTCTTGCCACCCATTGCTTTGAAATCTTTGCAAGTCTTTGCGAAGTCAGCTTGAGGATGCTGAGGGGGAGGAGGAAGAGGAACCTCAGCGACAGGAGGAGGAGGAACATTAACTACCGGGGGAGGAGGAGGAGGAACATCTGCGGGGCCGGCTTCGGTCGCCCTAGCCTCCAAAAGTCTCCTATACCAAACAGGTACGTGTACTCCCTCCGGAATAGCAAAGTTATCGGCCATACTGAAAACGAAGAAAAAGACAGATTCAGAATGGAGAAAAACGAAGGAATTTTGCTAATGGCTTTTTGGGGAATAGCCTTTAAAATAAACTAGACTTTTCTTTGGAAAATACTTTATACTTAGTTTTGAAAATAGTTTTCCAAAAGTTTTCTAAAAACCTTTTTGTTCCTTCTCGTAAACCATATGCTCTGATACCAAATGTAACACCCCACCTCCGTCGGGGTGGCTCTTGCAAGCACTCTGACTTTGGAGGGGCGTTTGAATCAGGTAAACATGCATAATGATATATCAAGGCAGAACAAGAACATATGTATATGAGTAAACAGAGTAAATAACATAGATAAAACAGCGGAAGATTTTAAACCATTTCAAAACAAGTCTGGTACAACATAATGTCAACTTTCCAAATAAACAAGTCTAGATAAAAACAACATCACTGAAAAACTGGAATACATAAGTACTATCCCCAAAATAAGTGATAACCATAGCTAGCTTCATGTCAAGACCGTACATGAGCTAAAATCCCACAAGCAAGCGATCAGAAATCCAAGCTAAGCTCCAATATTCCCTCCCTGAGAACCTTGGGGGGGGGAAACGGAAGAAAAGAGGCGAAAGAAAACAGGTCAGTCAAAAAGATTGAATAAGCCCTACTACAATCAATGTAAACTGATAAAGTTAACTAGCATGAGAAGCAGGTATGATCATAAGGATAACAACATACTAGCATGATGATTAACCAACAAGGTAGATAAAGGTGTCATCGCATAATCAGGTTTAAGGTTTTGCACCACAGGTGTACTAGCAACTAACATGACTTGAATAAACTAGTATTGATCCCTTGGCCCAAGCTTTGGCCCAATAACGTGAAGTGACCCTCATACGAGGTCCAACCAAACGGTCTAGTCGATCGGCTCCCTAAGCCTAACTCGTCACGTGTTGGTGTCAATACGGCCCAAACATAATTGTAGTCGAACTGTGCCGGGTCCACCCTTCGGGTGTATCAAGCCCTAGGGTGTCAACCCCTGGACACCATAAACATGAGTGCACAGTCTCGATCTACTGGTACCCGTGCATGTTTTCTCCGGCTACGGGCTATGTGCACGACCAGAGTCCGCCCGGAACTACACCGGCGTACCACCCTGCCGTCGTTTTTGGTCGCTTACCTCCAGCCCAGTAATCGTGCCCCCTCCCTAGCCTAGTCCCTAGGGTCTTAATGATACAAACTTGGGATTACTGCTGGAGTGGGCCCCCATTGCTAGGATTTTTCTAGTGGGTTAAGTACGGTTTAACCCTCTTGCTAATCATGGATTAACTTAGTTAAGTGTAACTATGAGTTCACGACTTAACCCTGATTAATCTACCACGCCCAAATTGGTTAAGTATTAAGTGGACCATGACTTAACCCTAATCATGAGGCATTAATTAATTAATGCGCCTTAACCTCTCACATTAGACTTTGTTGCGGTTACTAGTTAAGCCGGTCGGTTCCGGGTAGCTTTACACCACAACTTGGTCTAACCTCGGGTTCAAGGTACCACATGACCAACTTCTCACATTGGGTCTTATTGTTTGTAGCAACTAGTTAAGCCGGTCGGTTCCGGGTAGGTTTACGCTACAAACTCAACCCAACCTCGAGTTGGTCACACTTATATTTTCTAAGTGTCATGTCCATCGTGTTTCCAAAACACATTACACGTTTCAAGCAATTGGGTAGACCTAACTTAATAGGTAAATTCCCAATGGGTTGACCTAACTTAATAGGTAAATTCCCAAGCTTATGTTTTTATGTCTTTTACTTTTACCCAACCCCAAACGCAATCCCATCGCTTACATATCGCAATAGCGCATAAAGGATAGAAAGAGGGAACTTGGCATAATCATGACATAAAAGTGTTGAAGCCACAAGTTTAACATGGTGGCATATGAAATGTACATATGTTCATATACTTGCATATTACATTTTTAGGCCTCAAAAGCATGCATATAACCAAACTTAGCATATTGGTGATACATGGTGATAAATGACATGGAGAAATGGCCATAAGTTCGCATTTAGCCTCACATGCAAGTTATCATAAGAGATATGATAACTTACATGTTGCCAAAATGCAACCTTTAGCATAAAGCTTGAAGCTTTATGTTCACATACTCAAGATAAGCTTGCATAACATGATAACATGAACAAAATGATCATCCCAAACTTGCATAACATACTTGCATATCATAACATGGCATACTTGCATAGCATAACATGGTAAACTTGCATAACATGACATGATGAACTTGCATATCATAACATGGCAAACTTGCATAACATGATAAACTTGCATATCATAACATAACAAACTTGCATAACATGATAAACTTGCATATCATATCATAATGATCAAACACAACTTGCATCATTAACTTTAGAGTTTAAATATGAAAGTAGAATAGGGCTTACAATGCTTATGAGGACTCAAATGAGTATAGCAAATATAAGAAAGCCCTTATGCAATCAATTAAACCCCAAAATGCAAGCTTTAATAGAAAAACCCTTAAGCCAAAGTGATCAAAACCCTTGCTTTATGATGCAAATATAGAAACTTGACTTGAATGCAAGCTAATGATGCTCATACAAGCTTGAAAACACTTGTATGCATGGAAAATCTCATAAAAATTTATTTAGGAATTTATGAAGAGAGTGGAGGCCATGAGAGGATTGATTTTGCCATAGTTTAGTTGTATGAATGAATAATGATGATTTAGGGATAGGTTAGGGCCTTATTTATAGAGATTAGGACTAGTTTCAACCCTAGGATTAAACCCTAGTTCCAATCTCAGCCCTCAAAACCGAATCTGGCCCCCAAGCTCAACACAATCTCTAAATGGTGCACCAGGCTAAACAGCCCGGCTGGACCAAATCGACAGCCAAGTCGACAGGGCTGTCGACTTGGGTCCAACCAAGTCGACTCCCAAGTCGACAGTGCTGTCGACTTGGGTACTTTGGCGGGAATTTTCCCGCCTGCGCCTGCTGCCCTAGATTCCCAAATTCAAACTTGAATTTGAAATCTGTTTTTACTTTGAAATTTTCTGAAAACTTCGTTGGTCCTTAATCGGGTCATACGGACTCCGATTTTCGAAAACTCGGACTCTATTTCGCGCATTTTTCCGAGACGAACGCAATGGCATAGCCCGTTTCCCTTGATTCAGATTTATAAATTAAATTCTGCCTCGATTTACGTTATAACAGGTTATTGAAAATACGGGTTGTTACACAAAGGCTCCACAGTGAGTATCTGTCAGAAGACACCCAAAAGGATTTGCTTCTGTTGCATGCTGCACACCTATGCACCAAATTGCATCAAAAGTACAAGGCTACAAATTGTTAGAGCTATTTTTAGTAGGCATCCAGGTTTGTTTCCACTGAAGTAACAAGGAGAGAGCACAAAGGCAGGGAGGATGTCAACCCATACCTATAAATACGACCCTAGGAGTCCCGAATCCAAATCGAATTTTTCACATTATCTCACTTATATCTAAATTTCCGAGCTATAAACCTTTATTCATAAATCAATTTAGGGATTTGGGATGATCCCTTGTACTTTCCTCAATCAATAAATAAAAATTGGATTTAAATGTGATCAGATAAGGTAATACACGGGTAATTCTTAAAATATTATATCATTATTTTCTCTTAGCTTTGTAGGTAAAGCATCGAAGGAATCAAAGGGAATTATCTAATGAAAGAGCCCCTGACACCTCCGAAAGGTCATAATAAATGGAATAAGATAAATTAAACTATCTAAAGGGTGCCATCTCTGAACCGTCTAAAACATAAAATTTATCGAAGATTACTAAAGACTCAAAACAAATTAATTAACCCAATAAGAAGCTTCCAACGACTTCAATTGAAAATGCCAACCCCTACAAAAAGGTATAATTGGAATATAAGGATCTAATTCTTTAAGTTCTTATTGAAAGCTATTTGAAGTAGAATAAATTATAATAACAAGTTCTGAAACCATATAAGCGACTCCAATCTACATGCATATTCTTCGTGATAATACGAAAACCTCTATTTGGTAACTTTAGGAAGGATTTGAACATGAATTATCACAACGATGGTCATTTAATCAAGGGATAATATACTTCAATAATGAAGAAAAGGCTTTCAATTTGACCCTCCAAATTTGACCAATACGAATATAGTCTATACATGGTAGTGTATGGTTTCAATTTAATCTAATCGGTATTCAATTCTAACATATTAAAACTTATATAAAAGATCTATGTGAAAATCATGTAAATTGAAGATTATACCTGACATAGCTTCCAATTTTACGAAATCGAACAATTGGGATCTGGATTGATTCGAATCAAAGCCCACCAATACAGCGAGCCTCCATGGGAGTCCACGAACACTTGATCTTGATGGTGTCAAACAGAATCGAGAAAAAGGATAGATGGTGCTAGCCAATTTAGGGTTTTAGGGTTTATTTATTTTAGGTTTTTCGTTTTCGTGGCTTTTAAAAAATAATGAAATTATCAATAGAAAGGTTGTCCTTTCCTTTTAATATATGGAAAACGAAAAATCTAAATTAAGTAAGACCACTGAACCCTTATACCAATTCAAAATTAGAGAAGAAGTCAACATTTTGATTTCCCATTTATTGTGTACGGTTCTCATCCTTTTCAAGCGCTCTTATGTTCAACCTTATAGGTAATTACAGCAAGGGCAATGATTTTAAATCGTATTTAAAATCATAAACAGTGATTGGCATCTAGCAATATGTCACTTCTACCCAAGTTATAACAATATTAACGATTCGGTACAACCTTTCTATGACCAGTGTATCAATGTAATATAATCCTTTTAACCAATATATCCAAGATTAAAGTTGAGGCACAGAACGTGTTACCATCTTTATGATTTAATCCAATTATCTTGATCGATGAGTATACTGTTTAAAACCAAATCAACATTTGAGCACGATCATGCATTTCACAGTCTCACCCAATCAAGAGGCCCATGGATATCACTACAAATATATCGTAGGGTTAAATTTTATCTAGATCATTCATAATTTTCATCGACTCGAGATGTATCCAATAATCACCTTTATCGTCTACTTTATTACAAGTAACTTTTGATGATATCAAAACAAAAATATCCTCGAATAAAATTATAATGATTTCAGGTCTGATGACCACTACATCACTGTCACCATGAGAATAACTTATGATACTGTTAATTATATTCCATGTAGTTTTCTCATGGTGGGTCAGCCCAATACGCTATTCTCCAATATGTATTTATGTCTTGACGTTAACATCACGTATATTAATGATCAATGATGTGATCATTAGTCAATCAACATACTAGTCTCAGTGTTTTATTGTTGTCCTGTATAAATAATAAAACTTGACTAGGGACATTTAAGAATTGTAATACTTAATATATTATATAATCTCATGTCCAAGTCACTTACTTGAACTATATAATTTTGTATTATTATTCTAAGGACTTCTATTATGTTAATATCTAGATTACGCAGTAAATATAAAATAACAGAATATTTTCATTCCAAACAAAACAATAACATCAACAATGTTATTAATCACATAAAATGGATTGCCTCTAGGGCATAAACTCTAACAGGTACGGCCTTCAGTATTGGGGAAATTTCAAGAGTAAAGCCTCAAGCGTTTGACTATTATGTTTCATTTCAATTGGAGTACACTTCAAAGGAGCACAAGGACAATCGACGGGATTCAAAGATGCATATTAACATTAGAAATTCATACAGAACTATGCAATGGAACATTTCAACTCTATAAATATCTTAACCTTCACTTAAAATGAAAGGCGTAACTTAAGTAAATCCTCTTTAGCCAAGGGTTCTATAAGGAACTCATCGCATTGGGTTGTTAACCAATTTTATAGCTTACATTTTTGGCACTAAAAGAAGGGCCTGAACCTCCAATAACCCTTTAGACCTCATATCTTATTTTAATATTCATTGGATTAACACCAAGAATTGCTCTCGACGGAAATGAATATAGGTTATAATCTGAAAGGAAGGTATTACAATTTAAGGAAAGTTCTCCATAATCCATATAAGATAACTTATGATTTAAGAAAAGATGCCCAATATATGAGAAGAGGTGACTCCAAAAGAAGGATCAAAGAAGCAATTTCTGGATTGAAGAAAGAATCTCCAGAATATCGATGGTTTTAGGAGCAAGTTTTACCTTATGATAACCAAATATGCGTAATACATGAGAATCATTTGAAAGTATCATTAATGTGTATCTCTGAAAGTCTTTTCAAAATAAATTTATAAATCTTAGATGACGTAGGTACCATATATTACGTCTGCCTACATAGAATACAACTAAAACTGTAGGGGTTCGTATTGGAAGTATCAATGACCAAGGCAAAGGATCTTCCATAATCAAATTCAGAACATCTCTAGTGGGATGTCCCAGGATCAACAAATGCTCCTTTCCTGTAGGAGCAGAGTCGGCCCACCTATACCAGGTGTAGTTCGGTTTCACCTGTACAAAACATCTCCCGGTTGTTGTTGACCATTATTTGAGGCACCTCGATCTATTGTCCACTAAGAAAATTGTTTGGGCTCCATAGCATCACTTTCTCTACTAAAGGAAATGTTTAGTCCCTAACTCTGTGGTACTTCATCATGTTTCGGCTCATTTCTGATTGTGAGGCGTTGAAATCATGCTTCCATACAAAGCTCTGCTTTTTCAGCAAAATCTTTGATCATCAATAGCTTAGCACTTAGCAAACCACATTTTCGAATCACAACAAACAATCGGTGTCTATTAATATATAACCCTCTGTGTACATAAGTCCTAGAGAAGGGTGTTAATCTAAGAGGATAGATCCTCCGCCACCTATCTGATATATCATCAATAAAAATCAATTTATTATGCCGTAAAATACCAACGTCAAACACACATCCATTTACAAGTTCGTTCTGGGTTGCGAACGAAATCGAAGGCACATTACTCTACGACCCATGTGGGTGCGAAATTCCTTGCAATCTTAATCGCTTCAAGTATGGTTGGATCGCTGTCACAATATAACCCCGTATTTGGATGATCGCCAGACGAATCAACGAGCAACCTTTTCGATGTGAAGATCTTCAATCTTCAATCATAGTCATCGCCATTTTTAATATCCCTAGCCATGTCATGTAGTTATTCATAATGACTTGAAGCCCAGTTTTTCCGAATAACTAGCGCATCTTTAAAATAAATAAAGATTTACAAAAATATCATGAGTCTCATTCCATTTTGGAATATTCTTTTACTCAAATCATTCTTACATTGGTTTAAATCTTATCACAGATTTACATACCTTAAGCTCTTGTTTAAATCTTTCCTTTGAGATTATTTCAAAAGATTATAAAATCTCACTTCATAAATTTAACTCTAACCAAGGTAACTACGCTTTATTAAGATTATCGAATCTAACGAAAAAGGTAATTTCTTAAATCGTTATCCCATTCCCCTCCTATTTCATCCCATTGAGAAAAACTGGCAATACTACATATCTAATTGTCCATGCATTTTGGTAAGTCTAATTACCTTTATTAATTCCACTGTTTTAATCTAGATCAGATTAAAGATTTCATTTATCTTTACAGCAAAACATATTTACTCAAACCCAACCCATTCATTGATCATTTATTAGGGTAGATGACTTTATCTTTCCTTGATCATATCTCTAGCCCAAAATCCAACTTACGATTTCTTAATCTTATCATTAGGGGAAACCAATCATTAACCAGAATTAATTCTTGATTGCACAATGCCAAGAGAATAATCTATCAAGTGTATGACCCCAAAGGCCCAAATCAACATCAAATCAAACACCTGGAAGATCACCCAACTCAACGATAAAAGAATCAAGTTTTAACTTCTTTCTTTATTCCAAAATCTGATTTGAGAATCGATCTTATCTTTACACGAAAAACACGCTTATCTTCTTTTAAGCGATCCTTAAACTTTGTTCCCATGATCGCTTGATAGGTGAAACTCTTTCATTAAATCTTTATATTCAAATTTAATAAAGGTAACTCTTCAACTTCACTTGGAAAATCTTATTTCCTTTAGATGGGTCAAAGAACAAATGTTATTTAAAAACATCGTCCATGACAAACTCAAAATCATTCTTTTATTTTCAATGAAATCTTTACAGAAATCATATCAGCTCATAATCGATATAAATTTCTATATCAGACTAATACTATAAGAGGAATAACGACAAAGCCTTTTAAATTCCTTAAAATTGTAATGGTCTTCATCTATAGAGACTTATCTCAATTGGAACCAAATTGATTCTCATTCAGTTCTAATTTATTTCATTAATTGAGTAACTTAACTTTGTTACATACTTATCAAATCCCAAACTTCTTAAAATCCTCATTTTAATCCTTTAGATATGTTTGCAAAATCTTTGGATATCATTAGTTATACTGAACCCTTTTATTTTAACTCGTTCTGAAAACCCGTTGCAAAAAGCGCTGCTAAAACATCTCATTTTCATAAAATAGCTTTTTAACTTAGTATATTCAATCCAAATCACTTTCAAACCATTTATTATGATTTATCATAATTCATTTCGATTTTTAATAATTTAAAGATAGCTTATTTCATTAAAATCTAATTTCGGGTCCTAAACTGCACTAGCGTTGTTTTTATTCAAATTTGATTTGAACTTATTTCAAAATCTATCTGTTGGATTATAAAACTTTTCTCTGCATTTGAAAACTCTTTTCATTTCGAACCGAATGTTTTTCATTTCAGGAAAATCCAATGATCGGATCTCTGGTACGTCAATCTAAAGTTAACGGTTAAAATTCGCGAACTACCACTGCGCGTAGTCCTATTCAGACCAAACTTCAACTTATATTTAAAACAAATTGAATGGTTTTCAAAATCAATTAATAAATTTATAAAATATATATAATTACTTTTTGAAACTATATTTCCAATATTTAACTTTAAATTCAAATACTCCATTATTTAAATATTATAATATTATTAAAATTATTAAAATAATATTATTTTTTAAACTTCATCTTTTGAAATTCAAATTTTCCTGAAGTCGGTAATAAAAATAAGATAGTTTGGATAATAAAATCTAGTTAAAACATTTTCTAGATATCCAAACCGAACTTCACTTTTTGAAGTTATTATTCATTTCAAAATTCAAATTTGAAACAAGCCTTAATTACTTGAAAACATATTTAAATAAATTTTCCACCTTGATGAAAACAATTCGTAATTACTTAAACTATCTTTCCAAATCATTATGGATTAAAATTCAAACTTTTATTTTTTTTTCTTATTATTTAATTAATAAAATATTTAATTAAATTCTAATTTGGAATAAAACTCAATCAATCACCGTATATTCCAACTTATATGGGTTTAACACATCATTATCATCTATTAATGGTAATTAACAACCATTAACTTCCAATTATCTCATAATTGCGTCATTAATATTAGTGTTAAGTTTATTAATGTTAAGGATGAGGAATGCAGATCTTAAGGCAGAATTAACACTAGAGGGGGTGAATAGTGTTTATGAGGAATTTAAAGAAATCTTAAACTAACTTGAATTACTATATGAATTACACAACAATTATCACACCAGAAATGATGACAAACACAGAAACAATCACAGATGCATATATAAACAGAAATAAAATGCATAAAATAAAAGAACACACCGGATTTTATACTGGTTCGGATTAATCATACGTACAGTCCCACGCAACGCTTGATTGGGAAGAGTTTTATTATTATCAATATCCAAGTACAACACCCTTGATTTCATGGTTGTAAGGTTAACACCGATTCCACCACCCTTGATTCCACGGCTATCAGGTCAACACCACTCCCTTTCCTTAATGTCAAGGCTACAAGGAACACACCATTTTCCAAACAATTCCCGAATGATTACAACCGCCCTAGAACTCTTCAATAGCACTTTAACAGAGGGCAATTGATAGAGAATGAGAAGATATGAAGAATGATATAAATTTTGTTGAAAACGGCAGAGTATAAGTGTGGAAATCAAGAATTTTAAGTATTTTAATGGTGGTAAGTAAAGGGGTGAAGAAGGAGAAGAAAGAATGATTAAAAATTCGAAATCAACCCTTTTTTATAGTATCCCAAAGGTTGCAACCTTTCTGAAATGTTACAAATAGTGAAAAGACACTTCCTTTTAAAATTGAATTTATGACAGTTATATGTCGACATGACAATATGAGTATGTCGACATATGGCTTGTATAATTATTTTTAAAATCAAAATTCAAGTGTTAAAAACTTAAAACCAATATATATTTTTTGGAAATTCTTGAATCAAAAATAATGTTTCAAATTAAGTTTCTAAATTATAAAAACATAGTGATATATAATATAAACATATTTAAAAAGTTATATGATTTAAAACTATATATATTATAAACATATTATTGTAAAACTTTATAAACTTTAAATATATATTTGAAATCATAATAATTTGAAATCGTTTAAAAGTAGTTTGAAATAATTTGAAAACAGAATTTGAAAATGAAGTACTATTTAGAATCTTACATATAAACTAGACTCAATTACTATATTTTCTTGAGCTCTTGAAATCTTGATATCCTGATACTCATAACTCTTGAATCTCTTTAAACTCTAAAACTGTACAGTCTTCTGTATTAAATCTTGTATACAATCCCTGTATATATATATATATATATATATATATATGTTCTAGATAAAGATGTTAGTATATATTTTATAATGATAATTGAAATAAGGTTGTTGTCATCAAAACTCCATTCTCCCACAATTAACACTTAATTACTATTTCAAATCACTTTAACTAAATTATTGACTATCGTTAATAATTTATTTGCTATTATTAGCAAATTCAATCCTTTCATATTAATATCAACATACATCACATCAAGTTATCAATTAGTATCACATCAAAATTAACTGATGTCACTATTCATATGTTTCATAACAATCACGTTGTCCACAAAATTAACTTATCGTTTGTTTTTAGTTTAACTTCATAACCATTTAGGGTATTCACTTTAATTACTAAACTACTAAGTAATTAACTTTTGTAACTTCCATTAACATCACTAAACCCAACTTTACTTAACCACTTAGTAATTTCCCAACATAGCATAATTAACTACACTAACTACAATAATTAATCCAAGTGTGAGTAAAGTGTGCTCACCATAGATTATCCACTCCGCCAAACTTTAAGTGTAGGACTCCCTAACTTTGCTACGACTTCAAACTTCATGTAGCAACCAAGTTAACACCTTTTCTATGTCAAACACTCCATGAATTCAACGTATACTAGTATATATATATACTTGTTTTTAAGATAAGAAAGGTGGGACTTTTAGTGGTTTTAGTGACAGTTAGAGGAGGTAGGGCCCACTGCCTGAAGGAGAGGGGCTTTTGGGGGTGCGTGCGTGCTGGTGTGGGGCCCAAGTAGGTGGTGATGGTGGAGGAGGAGGAGGTAGAGGTGTTCAAGTGGTGTAAAAGGGGTTAAAGGTGGTGGTTTTAGAGTTTTAAAGGAGTTGGAGTGGCAATTAGACCCGGACCCGACCAAATGGGACTAGGGCCTAAGAAGGTCGGGTTTTGTTGGATCTAAACTATATACTTCCAAAATCTGGACCCGAGCATCGGTTCGGGTCGTTTCGGGCTTGGGTGTGTAGTAACACTAAAATTACATATATTTCAATGATTTTCGGTTGGGTCTTTTGGGTCAGGTTTTAACGGGTCTTTATTATATTTTTCATCACCTAGACCCAACCCAAGAACCATCGGGTTCAGTTCAGGTTTGGTACTTTTTGGGTCGGTTTGGTTTGGGTTTTCGGTTCTCGGGTCTAATTGTCGGCCCTATAAAGGAGAAAGGGGAAGCTCTGGGAAGGGGGACCCACATGTGGGGTAAGGGGCTGCGCACGTGCTAAGGGAAGCTGGAGGGAGCTACTGGTGGTCGGCGTGGGAGGTAGGGGAAAGGAGCTTGAGTTTGTGGAAGAAGAAGAGAAAAAGGAAGAGAGAAAATAAAAAGAAATGAAAACAAATGAAATGATTTCCTACTTTAAGCTATGTTTACTTAAGGAGAAGGCAACTAAGAAGGGAGTGAGAAGTGTAGGCAGAGATGGTGAGGTGTCAAAGGGAAAGAGAGTTTAGTAAGTTATGTAGGAGTGATTCTGTGGCTGTTTGCAAAATGTCCTATTTCTGCACTATTATTAAATTTCAATCAATCTTTCAACATGCGATTATATCGCGCACGCTTGCGTACTAACTCCAATTCACATGAAATTTGAAACCTTGCCATATTTTAACATTTCAGACCTGATGAAACTGTTTCCTCGAAATCCGAGATCATTTGAATAATGCCTATTTTTAGGCTATTAAAATAATATTAAATTATTGAATTTTAATATATTTACTTTTTAATCAATTTTAAAAGTTCGCTAATCATATTTTAACTTTAGTAAAACACAAAACAAAGTTAGAGTTCATTTTCCATTGTTTTTCAAGTCTAGATTAAATATTTACTGAAATTTGAAATTCAACTAGATTTATCCATTTTAAAATCCTTTTAAATATATTTAATCCCATATTTTAAAGTGACTAAAAATCCGGGTTGTTACAATCTCCCCTACTTAAAAAGACTTCATCCTTGAAATCGGAACGAAGCAAAGATTGTTGAAACAATACTCCTGCATCTATAACCAAAAGTGTCATATCATATCACATCCTAGTACATTATAAATAGAATATCATACTGTAATCACAAATAGAACCTATACCCTAGTGTAGAGTGCCACTTAATGTATGAGCTATGTATATGCACCCAACCTCCCAACCTGAGCATGTACTACGTACTTGAGGTGATATATACAATATCAAAATGGTATCATACCCTAAAATACACACCAAGTACTTATCTTGCACCTAAACGAGATCTAACCATATATACAATATCAGCGCAAACTGAAGCAACAACCGACTCACAAATCCTCCTTGGAGTCATGAACTGAAGGTCCTAAAAGATCTTTCTCCTCCGGTTCGTTGTCTTTCTCACCCTACTCCCAACCTGACTCACTCTAATCCCATCCTTGTGTTAGATACTCATCAACCCAAAAGACGTCTGGATCTTCATCCATAAACACCTCCTCATCATCAAGCCAATCATCATCTGTAACCTCAAGTTCCTCGTCACAAAGCGCATCGTCGGCATCGTCGTCAACCTCGTCAATCTTCGGATCCATCTCCGGCTCATTTTCCTTATCAATCTCTGGCGTGGGATCCCATACTGGTGCGTCCTCTAGCACTGTAGGTTGTGCTAAATCTTTTAATATAATACTCAACTCCTGCTCCATCTAATGCTCATCCCACTCTGGCCAAACTAACTATGGCGGTGGTAACTCTAACAACGTCTACTCGGGCTCCTCATAAATAGCCTCCGAAACAATCTCAGGAATAAGGTTAGGGGTAATCTCCATCGTCTGTAGCTACCGAATATCTGCTACAGGTAGTACTACTGGATCTGGATCATGAATAATGACATGACCTGCTGAATCATACTCAAGATCCTCATCGACTGCAAACATCCAATCATCATAAGCACCTGAATCCTTAAGCTCTACAGAATCTAACTCCATCGATACATGCTCTGAATCTGAATCTAAAGATTCTACTGGTCTAAGAGCTTAGGTGGCATCTGATAGTTACTCATCGTCGCTGCCATCATCTGTCGGATCTAGAAAACTGTGTTAGCGATCCCTACTCTGAGAGTCTGGCAAGCTGTCATCCGAGCTATCAGAAAAACTGTCGGATACAGAAGGCTCTCTAAATCGTGCCAAGTACTATCGGACTGAAAGCTACTTACCCATCTACAATTTTAAATAAAGTGTTTCAAATTAGAAAACAAGTTTAAACCAATATTTTAAACCTATACATTTTCTAAAACCTTTCTGTTAATATGGCAAAATAGTTTCATGTTTAAATCTACTAACTTTATTTAACCTTTCACAATGTTTTACTACCTTACTTAGTTATTATACCTCATAGCTAGACTTATCTAAGTATATACTTTACTGGTCCTTAATTAGTTAGACCAATTTCCATATATCACATCCAGAAATTAATTAGTTGATTAGCTTTTCAAATATAACTTTTATGTTATCAAAGCACAATCTCTTTGTACTTAAAGTATATATCCTTCTTCTTTAGAAATAAAAATAATTTATATATGAAAATCGCAAATACATCTCTCATATATAATACTCTCAACTCATTCTAGGGCGTTACTAATTCTATCTCTAATGAGCTACTCGTCCTAGAATACTACTGATCCCATCTCTCACAAGTCTTCCAAAGAGCCAAGGTTTATCGCTAAACCAAAGCTCTAATACCATGTATGACGATCGGTAGACCCTCGCCCTTTGAACCGACTACAAACCGCACAAGTCCAGTCCAAAAGGTAAGCATCCATGAAACATCTTTCTATACACCGAATTTTCGATCTTTGATAGTGGAAACTTAACACATTCACGGTGTTCATATACAGCAAAACCAAATATCGTAAACTCAATCTATCGGGGTTTTATCAGAGAAAACACAACGGAACATAACAAAAGAGAAGAATAGATCTCACAGCGGAATAAAACAAATATAATATCCAATATAACTTTACAGCGAAAACATTTTAAATAACTGAGTAATCATACCATGGATAGTTATAAACACCATCCTTACATAACACAACCACGACATCCAAGTATAGATAGTTGTTGACACCAAAAATTGGTTCAACACCCAAAGAAAGGGTTATGTAGAGAACAAATGAAGATAGATAATTACAAAAGTTGTAATTAGAGAAAATCACACACGAATTTATTGTGTTCAGCGTTAATGAGCATACGTCCACTTTACAATCTCTTATATACCGTTTCAACTATTAGACAAAATAGTTACAATGGCGGTACAAGAAGAGATCAAAATGTTTGAAAGATAAGAGTTAAAATAAACTTCCAAAAGTCCCTTCTTCTTAGTTCAAAAGAGGTATTCATAGCGGATACAGTACTTCAGCCAGCTTGGACACACGTCGTGGGATCCAAAAAAGTAGCTAAGTTTGAAGAAGCAGTTTCTTTTCCTTAGGAATCGCTATTCTTCAAAATATTCGTAAAGGGTGGCAAATGATCCGTTCAATTCGAGCATCTTGGAACAGGTAAAGAGGACATGAGCTATTACTTGTGCACGCACTATGCTCACAGCTGGGTTCGATGTGATCAAGTATGCCTGAGCACAACGGGCCACTTTTGGACCGCTTCTGGTGTAGCTAACGAACTCAACTGGTGGACCTCATCAGTCAGCCCAATTCTTGACTTTGGAGTACCTGCTTCGGACATTCAGAGCAGAGCCCATGGTGATATCGAATTTTGATGGGAAGGCCGAAAGGCCCATCAACACATTGCCCCCCAAAATATGTTGCATTGGAGACGGGGCATACTTTGTAAGCACGTGCTAAGAACAAACATTTTCTTTACTAATTGAAGAATCTCACAGGCCGATTTGAATCATCCATTTACTAAGCTTTGTAAATCGTAATAAATCCATCAGCAGTTTCGGAAACTTAAACGAGTTCAGGTAATATTGACGCCTTACTGTCATCCGTCTTATCGACTGATCCTTGGCTTGCCAATGACTTTACATGTTAGCCGAGTCCAGTCTGAAGGTCACGTTAGCCGAATTTGAATAGCCACTCTATCATATTATAAAAGGAAAACCTTTTTCACCTTTTTCTTTTTTACTTTTACTCTCAAATAAACTAACTTACTGCTCTATAAGATGAAGAAGAAGGACGATCGCCATCTTCCCTCAAGATCATCTTTTTCAGGTAGCAAATGATTTTTTATCCTTTTCAAAATGCCTAGATGTCATTCTTGCATAGGATCTCTCTTTTCCCTGCTTTCCTGTCGTAGTTTGGGTTTTACATGGTTCATGATTGGGATCATCGGCATTGGATTGTCGGAGTCAACGGCGATGCGATTGTCTATGGTGATCCCAATATCATTTTGGCAAAATATGATAGTATCGAATCCACCAACCTAATTATGTCATAAGGGTAGAGAACTTTCCCGCCTATTCGTGGTGTTTCGTGTGCCAGGGCGTTGTCAAACCCTAGGACACATGGTAGTGTTTGAGAAGGCGGTGAAAAGATATTGATCTTTATACAATCTGACATATGGAAACAAATCGTAATTTCTGTGGTTTATCTTTTACTGAGATAGCACTGTAAGGCGGAACTAACCCCTTTTGAATTAACCTTTAATTTCAGCTTAACCACCATTTCATTTACCAATGGTTAAAGTGCGTGACACCCATAAGCAGGGATCGGGCAAAAGGTTGACCTTTTCCCCTAGAGTAGATAGCGCTTCTGAGTCGTCTTCCCAATCAGAGCCTGATTCTGATAGCGACCCCCGAAGTCGGTCGATAGGTCCACTACCTTCCCCCGAGATATCGGTTGAGTTAAATGAAGTGGCACCCGTTCCCATAGCACTCGACATGCTCTAGAAAAACCCCCGGAAGCAAAAAGGACCAAGATTACTCTCAAACAGCTATAAAATTTGATTGGTAAACGCAACATCCCTTTCGAAGACGTTCTCCTCCCATAGAAAACTGATCGACCTCACCGACCTCCAGATGGTTATATGGCAATATCTCTCCCGGTGTGTAACGTGGGAGCTATTCCTCCTTTTCCTTCATTCATTGTCAATTTCTTACTGCGGATGAACCTGGCTCCAATGCAATTCCATCCAATCTCTTACGACAATCTGCTACCAGTTTATTACTTGTACATGAGGTATTTGGGTCACCCTCTAACCTTCGATGACCTGGCTTTCCTTTTCCATTTTAGACACAATGAGAAACAGTGCCCTTCTCTTCTTTACTTTGAGGCTGCCTGGGGTTGGAAGATTATTGAAGAGATTCTGAGCAAGGTGGGCGATCCAAAGCGGGAAGGGTTTTGGATTAAAGAACAGTCGGGATGCGCTCGATATTGGCTTCAATGCAGTAAGTTTCTTTATTGGTTGACACTCCCATAGAAAAGTTGCTTATGTTAATCATTATTATTCTTTATAGGGGACGACCCAATAAGGCCTGAGGAGAAAGTGTTTGAGGAACGCCACAGTCGATTAATCAGGTTGAAAGTTGAGTGGCGGTGGTTTTGGAATTGCCAGACTGACGACCACTTACATCAATATGCACTCCTTGATAAGGATAAAACAATCGGGTCACTGAAGGAGGGATCCAGGTCAACAATACCGAGTCGGGATGTGATTCCCCCAGTCAAAAAGAAATCGGGGAATACACAAGTGACCCACTCGGTCGGGGAGCCTTCTGTTTGTTCCTCGAATGGGGAGAAAAATAAACCACGCCCAAAGAATTCTACTTTCAAAAGACGGGGTCGAGAGGTTGAGTATCGAGAAAGAGAGAAGGTTCCTGTCAAGAAAATCCCAAAAAATTGCGAGGGGAGCAATCCAAAGAGAACCTTGCTAAGGATCACTCAAGAGATTCTGAGGTCGAGAAAGATCCCTCTGCGGTCTATGATTCGTAGGAAGAACATGTCGCATCCCCTCTTCCTGGGTTGGAAAAATTGTAGATGCCAGATATCATTCTTTCCCCATAAAGCTTAGATCCAAACCAATTTTTTGAAAAAACAATCTAAGGGGATGACTTTCTCGGTCGAACAAAGCAGTTTCGAAGGTACGATCTTACCCTCAGCATAGGGTTTATGATTTGTCGTATAAAGTTTCTTCTCTTGTGTAAACTGAATGTTGACTGCCATAAATATGGTCCTTCTTCTTTCCATAGAGGACATTGATGAAGAGTTTTATGGCAATCTTTTTGCCTCCCTGCCAACAGGTATCAGACCAGACAACCTAATTTCGCAGCATGTTGGACAAGGAGATAATGATGAAGATGATTACAGCAAGAGAGAGAAGGAGAAGAGAGGTGAAGACACAAGAAGACACAAGTAAAGAAAGAGAGAGAAAGAAGATGAGAAAGAGAAGAAGAAAGAAGACAAGAGTAAAAAGAAAGAAAATGAGAGAGAGAAAGAGTTGACTCGAGATCAGAGTAAGAAAAAGAAGAGAAGTTTAGGAAAAACATGATCCGATATCGGAAGAAAAGGAAGAGTTGGGGAGCATGCCCAAAAAGAACAAAGGGAGTAAGTTCTCCGTGCTTCATCTTTCTCGCGATCCTCAGAAAAAGACCCCCCAGGAGGGAGAGAAAGCTGAACATTCTCGGGCTATGTTGAGTCGCCCGAGACCCTCGGTCGAACCTTCTTCCATCGATCGAGTTAGATAATTGAAACGAGATTTTCCTGACCTCATCTTTACGGGGATTGAATCTACCCCTGAATTACAACCATTATCGCGTGGCTTTCGCTGTCATATTTGCAACAATCTCGACCATGCTCTTTCTCAATTTGACGCAATGCATGGGTACGCCGGGCAAGTAAGTAGAGTATTGAAGGACAAGCTGACCGAGATCGTCGGTTTGAAGAGGGACTTAGCTTGTGATAAGAGGACCTTTGAGCTGCTTGAGAATAAAGTCAAAGATTATGGGTTGCGAGCGGTAGCCGATAAGGAGAGGTATGGGAAAGAAATCGAGGATCTGGGCACCCAAGTCCAACAGAAAAGTCAGGGGTGTGATTCTATGCGGGGCAAGGTCGAATCTTTGAAGGACGAAAAAGCTCGATTAGGTCTAGAGGTACAGAATCTCAAAGCCGCCCTTCATTTATCTGAGCTAGCCAAAAATCTGGCAGAAGAGAATGTCGCTGCGATAATTGAGTCTGCTAACAACTTGAAGCTAACATGATATTGATATCTAAGCCATCAAAGCCGAGCACGCTCAAGAGAAGGTCGAGCTAAAGAAGGATCATGGTCGTCAAGTTCTTTCATTCTTTGCAAGGTTCCTTCGCCATAGGGATCTATCTTGGATGACGAGGTATTCCACGATATTAGCCGATACCTGGAAAATAATTTTGAGAGAAAAGAGAGACGCAGCGAAAGGGCAACCAGTGGATGAAAAAATTTTGAAGACTCAAATTTTGAGTGACAAGGAGCGAGCTGTATTCGCTGAGGGAAGAAGACAAGAAAAGAGTGCAGCAGAGGCAGAACGTCGTAGAGTGAAGGGGAAGTAGGACCTCGAGAAAGAAGGTGGTAGCAGTCGGACGAATGCTTATATCTCTCTTGCTTCTGAAAACATTAAGAAGGCTTCGACATCAATCCCTACCCCCAAATCAGCTGAGGTCGCGGAAGAACAGCCGACCAAACCCGATATTGGAGGCAAGCTCATGTACTAGTCTTAAGTTTACTTGGCCAACTCTAACTTATGCTTTCTTTTGTAGGTGATTCATCGGTGAAGGAGAATGTAGAGGTAGATATTGTTGCCGGGGAGAAGAGTATCACCGAGGATGCAACCAAAGTCTTGTGGGAGGAAAGGATTGATATAGAATCACCAAAAGACGACGACATCGAAATTGTTGGGGAGTCTGAGAAAGACGATCATCTGTCCATGGCCGAGATCAAAGCTCAGAGTGAGAAGGACATTTCATTCAAAAAGCCTGAGCCATCCGAGGATCCTTTGAATGTTCAGCCCATCCAAGATATTCCTCCGACCATCTAAGCCGAGGTTCCCCCTTTCATGGATTCCATCAACCCACAAGTCTCAACATCCATTCCCCGTTCATTTGGAAGTACGCTTGGGGGGTCAAGACGTAGATTGAGCACCGAGGAAGCAGTAGAGATGGTCAACCGGAAAGAGTTAGAGGATATGATCGACCGTGGGGATATGGCACCTCCATTTTAAACTCTTTTTGTTCTAATTTTCTTTTTAGGACCCTTGGAAGTCTCATGCGAGTGTGGCCCTTGCGATTTTGTTATTATCAAACTTTGTATCTCTAGGGATGATATTTAAACCGTACCTTCAGTAACATTTTGTAATCATGTCACGTTATCATAAATGAAAATCTATTTGTCTTTAAATACTTGTGTCAATTATGTGCTGGATATGTCTGAAACGGAAATGACGTTTTAATTTCCTATCTTATTCCATCCCTTGAGGATTACTCGAATGTTATCCTAGTCTGGGTTATTCATCGACCCTCTTACCCCCGGTGTCAGGGTAAGCTGTTTGGACAGCGAGTACTCCAATCATATTCAAGTGTAATTGACCGAGTCGGGGGTCAGATGCCCTTAAGAAGGGGCGTCTCTAGTCTTTTATACTCACCTTTAGTCGATAAGGGGTAGAGTTTTTAACGATCGAGCGGTCTTTTGTCGGG
This sequence comes from Allium sativum, assembly GCA_030737875.1. Taxonomy (NCBI): domain Eukaryota; kingdom Viridiplantae; phylum Streptophyta; class Magnoliopsida; order Asparagales; family Amaryllidaceae; genus Allium; species Allium sativum. The sequence goes on along the minus strand of CM060913.1, from coordinate 466,222,048 downwards.
GTGCACCTTTCACGCTCTTCGGTCATTTATACTCTTCCTCAAGTTGTGGGGAATGGAGTTATGTCCAAACAGTCACTCGATATGTTTGGTTAGGTGTTAACCTTTTCTTTAAGTCAATAAAGTAGGAGTCAAAAGTTGTTTGATCGATCTAAGTCTAAGATCGGTACCATCTCTTTGGTTGAACCTTTATTCTTTTAATGGTGCTGGCCCGCTTGGTCCTAGACCAGCGCATTAGGGTGTCAGAATGTAAGCTACAGTTGATCGAATCACAATATTTAGCTTTTATAACAATGAAATAGAGAAGGAACGGAGCCTTTTATTCATATTCTATTACAACCGATGAAGGATTGCTTAATACAATACTAAAAAAAATGAACTAATAAAGAAATTAAAAAGTTCTAAGAGGGAAAAGGTCGTAAGTGCTCTGCATTCCATGCTCTTTGAAAAGGTTTGCCATCAACAGTTGATAGCCTAAAGCTTCCATTATCAAGCTTTCGTTGAATGACGTATGGTCCTTCCCACTTAGGGCCCATGTGTACGGAAACTGGGAAGACCCATATCAAAACAAGGTCGCCTATATCGAAAGTCTTTGATTGGAACTTCTTGTTATAATATTGTGCGATCCTTTGCATGTGGGCTTCAGCGCGAAGGTTTGCTTCTTCGCTTTTCTCGTCAATTGTGTCTAGCTATGTCAAGAGAAGTGCTTTATTAGTCAATGGGTCGTAGTAAGTTGTTCGATGAGAAGGGACCTCGAGATCTATCGGGAGAACTACTTATGAACCGTAGGATAGGGCGAAAGGAGTATGATCCATAGCCGTATTATGAGTGGTACGATATGCCCAAAGGGCTAGAGGTAGTTCATCGACCCATTTGCCCTTATCTCGCTCTAGCCGCTTTTTCAAGATGGTTTTGATAATTTTATTAGCCGCTTCAACTTGACCATTAGACTGGGGTTGAGGAAACACAAAACAAGAAAGTGTGGCCCAAGAAAGAACAACAGCAACAAAAGAAGGGCGGTAAGAACAGCAAAGCTCGAGAGAAGAGGAAATGCCATCATTGCGGATGTGAGGGTAATGTGATCAAGTATTGCTAGCAAAGAAAGAACGCTTGTTTAATTGTGGAGAGGTCGGACTTCTTGTCAAGGATTGCCCGAAGAGGCAAGGACAGGGTCAAAGGGAAGGATCTTATGGAGGGCAGGTGCATGCTCTCATGGCCAGCGCGCTAGATAGAGGTAGGAAATTTTCCATTGAAGGTTTGATTTCTCTTTCCAATCATCTAGTTAGAACACTTTTTTATTATGGAGCTTCACATTCTTTTATATCTGATTCTGTGTTTGAGTTTTTGCACCTTAGTACTAGTATTGTCTCAAACCCCATTGGTGGTACGGCTTGTTTGTCTATGATTTGTCGGGGTTTGAGAATATCTATGTTAGGCGTCGAGTTGAGTGCGACGCATACGTGCTTGGTTTCATGGGCTATGGTTTGATTCTAGGAATGGATTGGCTAGCCATGTATAACAACCCGCATTCTACGCATCGGAGGATCGTAGAATATTTATTTCTTTCACATACGGAGTCGTATGGTCATGTAACTTTGGGAGACGACCATTGGGGTCATTTCCCATGTTCATGATTTTTGCCGATTTTTAAATGACCGTTTTGCCCTTATTGATACTGTTTTGGCCATAACTTTTGATTGGAAAGGAATTTTGATCTGAAACCACTTCCATTAGATTCGTTTGATGGTTTACAATTCCATAGAGTGGTCACATTAGCCAAACAGACTCAACGTTTGGGAGATATGGCTGAAACAAGTTACAGATAGTGAAAAACAGCTTAATTGGGCTTACCGGGTGATTAACAGCTAGGCCCAATGGGGGATTTCAGGATTAGAGGTATTTGAGGGCTGCCAGGGTTAGGATTTCGGTTTTTCACTCATTTTCCAACCGCCACAAATTCTCTCTTCAACCTAACAATGGCCTCCAACATCTAAATACATCTCTAATCACTTTTTAATCAAGTTTTGGCTTAAACTACATCAAATTAAGGAGAGAAAGCACCAAAGCAAGGTTAGAGCTGCTGTGTTACATTGGGAACAGCGCCAAACAAAGATTCATTTCAGTTTTGAGGTTTTATTTGTGGCCAAGGTGAGTGATTTGCATAGTTTTGCACTAATTACGGTTAATTTAGGGGTAATTAGTGAAGATTAGCGAATTTATACATTAATAAATTCTGGAAAAATGTTTAGAAATTCTTAAATATTGTTTTAAGCCTCTGTTAGAAATTTGGTTTGATTTGGTTAAGTTTTACTAATCATACCATTGGTTTTGCCTAAACATACTTATGGGAAAATATGGGATTTTGGCTATGTTTGATCTATTTTAACATATCAAGTTATTGTTTTGATGTTTGGGGTTGATGTTACATGTTGCTATGACTGTATGGTATGATTTGTGATTGTCTAGAAGTGTTAGATTAGTCGAAAACGTCATCGAGTGGCGTAAACAGTCGCTGGAAGAAGTTGCAGGAAGATGGCTGATCCGGATCGGATCGGAGGAAGGAGCCCCGAACCGAACCGAACCGAACCGCCCTCCAAGCAGTGTATCCACGAGACGATCTGAAAATTGGGAAGCATCTTCTCCGACCCGCATGGACACGTCCGAACCGAACCGATGCATGGCAATTGGACTTGATGATGATCGACCCGATCCGCCAGGAGGTGATGATGACCGACCCGAACCGCCAGGAGGTGATGAGGACCCCGACCCGATCCGATGGGGGTAGCTAGACCGATCCGAACTAAGATGCTTGGACTTGAGGCGCGAGTCACGATCCGACTTTGAAGTATAGACTGAAGTGAAGAACCGATCCGGAGAAAACCAATAACCCGAGATGCAAAGGTAGTCCAAATGGGAAGTTTATACTCAGGATCTAGTTGGGAACCAATGAGTTCACTTCATGATTGGGCTTTGCTGCGGGACGTGTGCAAAGGGGTTGTCGATATTCATAACTTTGGTTCACCACTGAGAGACAGATTAGGGGCTTATAGTGATAGTTGTACGGGATTGGATTCCGTCATGGCCAAAGAGTTAGGTGGCCAAAGTAACGGGTATCGTATGCTTTACGCACTAAGTAAGAGATGTGAGGATTGTTGCTATGCTTGATTGTTTGCCACCATTATGACATGCACACCTCCACCCTCGGTATTCTTTACACCATATGTTAGTGGCACCTTAGAGTATTGTATGGTATGTAGTGCTAACTCTTTGGTTGCAGGTCCAGGTTCAGGTATGATTGGATTATACCTGTTATTGTTTTGTTTAGATGCTTATCGCTCATACCAGACTTTTTGTCTGACCCAAAGTTTTATGTCTCTTCTTATTACTCTGGGTGCTCACACGAGCAGACTAGAGACATGTTAGATGGGTATGCACGGGTAGCTGATCTGGAGACGAGCAGGAGGCTTCCACGTATGATATATATAGTATTCTTCCTGTGTTGTTGAAGATCACTGCTTGGGCATTAGTCGTGCATCTTCTACTTTACCTTTCTTTTGTTTTAGAGACAGTAAATTTGGAAAGTTGTAATAAGTTGTATTTGGATTTCCGCTGCTATGTTGGTTTAGTTTTCAGCTTATGCACTGTCTCGCCTGTTTTATGTCAAGATTATGTTATTATTATATTTTGATTCCATGCGCTGTGAGGCATTCTACAGGTTCCTTGTTAGTTCATTCTCTTCGTTTCTTTCTTTGGCAACCGTTCCGTGCCAGTTGGGCATGTGTACAGCACACTTTTAGAGGAAATGCCGGCTAGTGCGGGGCGGGTCGTTACATTTGGTATCAGAGCTCTAGGTTGCGTAGTTAACCTAGGGAAGGACACCAGGGAGAGATGGTACGTATATGAGAGCGTGTATTTGTGATTATTTTGGTTTTCAAAGCTATATATATACTATTAGTATAATTGAGGATAAAGTCGCACTGCATTAGCACCACTATGGAGATGGTAAATCGTTTTCTCTTTAAAGATTGAACGATGAGCCGATACGCGAGAGGTGCCGGTAGGGGAGTCAATAATGGGAATGTTGCTGACATGAGGACGATGTTTACTGACCTTATGAGAGAGATTCTTAGGGATGTGCAAAGGGCAGCCCCCAATGCTGGTAATGGTGGTGGTCCAATAGTGCAAGCGCCTAGGGCCGATTTCGCCAAGCTGAATAAGGATTATACTAGTCTTGGTGGGAAGCCGTTCCACGGAACGGAGTCGGCCACGGATGTTCAGGATTGGTTGGATAGCTGCAAGCATATCTTCGAAGATTTGGGTATCGAGGATGCGATGAAGAGAAGGCTAGCATCCCGTCAGCTGCAAGGACGGGCAATGAATTGGTGGAATGCTATAAAGGCAGCTACTCTCGGGGATCGGATTACTTGGGATCAGTTTAAGGCTCGCTTTAGCGATAAGTTCATTCCAGCTGCTCATAAGTCAGTGTTGTTTAAGAAGTTCTTGGAGCTTAAGCAAAATGGCAGAGCTGTCTCGGAGTATATTGCTGAATTCGACACTTTGTCGAAATATGGTTTATCCCTAATTGATACTACCGAGAAGAAGAACGAGAAGTTTATAACAGGTTTGGATCAGTACTTGGGGGAAAAGCTTATTAACCACATCGACGAGACGTTTGAATCGATTGTGGGGAAAGCATTGAGGTCAGAAAGTCTTTACCCTAAGTCAAAGACTGAGGTTGCATCTGCAGAGGAGCCAAAGCCGCAAGCAAGCGGTGGAGGCAAGAATAATTCCCTGAGTAAGAGGAAACAAGACCAAACCATGGATGGTCAGAACAAGAAAAATAAGAAAGATGGCAAGTGCTTTAGCTGTGGCAAGAAGGGCCACTATGCCAGAGATTGTCAGGAAAATCCTGGGGAAAGGAAGTGCTTTAATTGTGGCCAAGCGGGACATCACAAGAATGAATGTCCACAACCTCCTAGGGAGAAGCAGATCGTGAAAGCATATGCTATCAACGCTGTTCCTTCTTCGTCGAATGCCCCAACTGCGGCGCAGAAGGAAAAAGGTGTCGTTATTCGAGGTATGCTTTCTATTTAATATGTTTCTGTTCGAGTATTATTTGACAAACCCGAAATAGTCGATAGACCTTTAGTAGTGACGAGCCCGGTTGGTGGTTCGACTAGCCTTAGTATGATTTGTTGTAACGTGGTCTTATCGAGTCATGGATGTATGTTTGTTTGTGATTACCTTGTTTTGGGCTTTACTGGGTTTAGCATTATTTTGGGGAGTCGATCTACTCAAAAGGAATAGGGTGGTATTAGGTACCTACCTAGTGATGGCGATAGTAACTGGAGTCAAGGAAGCTGAGAGGTTATCATTGTAATAAGTTCTAGTTGTCTCTGGGAGGCAAATGAGTGCTCCAGTGCTTAGTTGTTTTGCTAGTATCACCTCGCATGGATTTTCCGAATTTGGAGGAGATGTTCCTTGGGTGCTTGTCTGATATTGGTTTAGGCCTTTAGGGCTTGTGCCTGGGGAATGTCGAGTTCGACTAGGATGGTTTGAGTGAGAGATAAATAGTTGTTGCGATTCTTCATTTGATGATATCTTGGTTTACTCGGGGAGTAATGGGCAGCCGTGACATGATAAGATTGTTCAATGGTATAGAATGCTCCGAGTTAGACTGGATAAGGTTATGAGATGACTCGAGTTGGACTCGAGAAGGCTGCAAGGAATTGGATTGACTTGAGTTGGACTCGAGAGGGCAGCAAGATAATGGATAGACTTGGGTGGAACTCGAGTGTTTCAGGCGGACTAAAAGCAGGGGTATCTAGAGACGCCCACTTACCTTGGATCCGTTGGACGTGATCTAGTTATCCTTGGAGGATAAACGTACATTGGACATACGGTAGTCCGTTTGGAGGCAGAGTTTCCATTAGATATTGATGTTGGTTGGACCATACATATAGGTATTGACATATTCATGGCTTTAGCAGGTGATAGATAGGATTTGTTTGATGGATGCTATGGTTGTTGTGTTTGTTCCTACCTTTCTTCTCTTGAGTATCACCTGTAGGATCCTGTTGAATGGAAATAGGGTAAATTCGTTAATCATGGTGATATGACGAGTGTAAGATACTTTACGTTAGACTTGAAGTATGTTGGGCATTGTGGAGCGTCCGTTGTCTTAGAGATTCAACGGATATAGGAGTTTCAGTTGTACTTGGACTCGTATGTAGAGTACCTAGATTCATTGGATGAGTCTAGTTCACCTTTAGAAGGTGAATGTACGTTAGACGTACAGTACAGATATAGGTGTAGTACCTAGGGTCATTGGATGGGTCTAGTTTGCCTCTAGGAGGTGAATGTACGTTGGACGTGCAGTACGAATGTAGGAAGGACTCAAGTTGGACTTGATAGGACATTTGGAATGTAGTTGCAAATTTGGCGTATAGGGTTGGATTACCTAAGAAGATGACAATATAGACGGATGCCATAGTACCGGACTGGGTGCGGTAGCTGATGCATTGGGTAGGAGACATGCCAGCTTAGAGGCTATTTTTCTGGGATGGAAGCAACTAGAGTATATCACGAGATATGACTTCAGATCTAAGTGTGAATTGGATTCAAAAACGCTAATAAGCTTGACGATTAGATCGATCTAGATTAAATGGATCGGTTCCAGTCAGAGGGACGATCCCAACCTATTGGAAATTACCTCTAGGATAGAGATGGGAATCGATGGCGAGAGAACGACTATATTTGGGAAGTAAAGGATGACGTAAGAGAGTCGTATCCAAAGCTCTTTGCCTGGTAAGATTTTAGCGGCAATGATTCTTCCCTTGTTAGTAAACCGCATGCTAGGACAGATTGGTTCTGTTTGTTTTGCATGTTTGATTGTTGTATATGGCTGGTAGGCATGCGGGATCCTTTGTGTGTTTTGGGTCAAGGAATTTCGGGGATGAAATTTCTTAAACAGGGGAGAATGTAACAACCTGCATTCTACGCATCGAAGGATCATATAATATTTATTTCTTTCACATACGGAGTCGTATGGTCATGTAACTTTGGGAGACGACCATTGGGGTCATTTCCCATGTTCAGGATTTTTGCCGATTTTTAAATGACCATTTTGCCCCTTGCTGATACTGTTTTGGCCATAACTTTTGACTGGAAAGGAATTTTGACCTGAAACCACTTCCATTAGATTCGTTTGATGGTTTACAATTCCGTAGAGTGGTCACATTAGCCAAACGAACTCACCGTTTGGGAGATATGGCTGAAACAAGTTACAGATAGTGAAAAACAGCTTAATTTGGCTTAACCGGGTGATTAACAGCTCGGCCCAATGGGGGATTTCGGGATTAGAGATATTTGAGGGCTGCTAGGGTTAGGATTTCGGTTTTTCACTCATTTTCCAACCGCCACAAACTCTCTCTTCAACCTAACAACGGCATCCAACATCTAAATACATCTCTAATCACTTTTTAATCAAGTTTTGGCTTAAACAACATCAAATTAAGAAGAGAAAGCACCAAAGCAAGGTTAGAGCTGCTGTGTTACATTGGGAACAACGCCAAACAGAGATTCATTTCTGTTTTGAGGTTTTATTTGTGGCCAAGGTGAGTGATTTGCATAGTTTTGCACTAATTACGGTTAATTAAGGGTAATTAGTGAAGATTAGCGAATTTATACATTAATAAATTCTGGAAAAATGTTTAGAAATTCTTAAATATTGTTTTAAGCCTCTGTTAGAAATTTGGTTTGATTTGGTTAAGTTTTACTAATCATACCATTGGTTTTGCCTAAACATGCTTATGGGAAAATATGGGATTTTGGTTATGTTTGATCTATTTTAACCTATCAAGTTATTGTTTTGATGTTTGGGGTTGACGTTACATGTTGCTATGACTGTATGGTATGATTTGTGATTGTCTAGAAGTGTTAGATTAGTCGAAAACGTCGTCGAGTGGCGTAAACAGTCGCTGGAAGAAGTTGCAAGAAGTTGGTCGATCCGGATCGGATCGGAGGAAGGAGCCCCGAACCGAACCGCCCTCCAAGCAGTGTATCCACGAGACGATCTAAAAATTGGGAAGCATCTTCTCCGACCCGCATGGCCACCTCTGAACCGAACCGATGCATGGCAATTAGACTTGATGATGACCGACCCGATCCGCCAAGAGGTGATGATGACCGACCCGATCCGCCAGGAGGTGATGATGACCGACCCGATCTGCCAGGAGGTGATGATGACCGACCCGAACCGCCACAAGATGAGGACCCCGACCCGATCCGATGGGGGTAGCTCGACCGATCCGAACCGAGATGCTTGGACTTGAGGCGCGAATCACGATCCGATTTTGAAGTATAGACTGAAGTGAAGAACCGATTCGGAGAAGACCAATAACCCGAGATGCAAAAGTAGTCCAAATGGGAAGTTTGTACTCAGGATCTAGTTGGGAACCAATGAGTTCACTTCATGATTGGGCTTTGCTGCGGGACGTGTGCAAAGAGGTTGTCGGTATTCATAACATTGGTTCACCACTGAGAGACAGATTAGGGGCTTATAGTGATAGCTGTACGGGATTGGATTCCGTCATGGCCAAAGAGTTAGGTGACCAATATCGTATGCTTTACGCACTGAGTAAGAGATGTGAGGATGGTTGCTATGCTTGATTGTTTGCCACCATTATGACATGCACACCCCCACCCCCGGTATTCTTTACACCATATGTTAGTGGCACCTTAGAGTATTGTATGGTATGTAGTGCTGTAACGTCCCGCATTTTTGTCGGTTTGTATTTGAATATTTAAATCAGTTTAAAATATTGAATTCGAAATATAAGTGGATTTATATATTAATTAAAACGAAGTTGAACGTATATAAATAATATAATCGAGCCCATAATATCGCTGCAGTTCGTAATTTAACGTTCTGAACTTCAACTGAGTATACATGACTCGTTATAAATCGGATTTCTTCGAAACAAGAAACGTTGGAATCTGTTAAACTGTATCTTTCCAACAGAAGTGAAAAACCAATATTTCGTCGTATAGATTGCAAGATATATCCAAATCAAATATTCAGAAAGTCGCTATGAAATCGTATATCGACCGTAACGGTTTATTCGATATAACTAGATATCAGATTCGAATTTGGACAAGGTTCTTTTGAGGCGCAGTGATAATTTAATTTTTAGAATTTTACTGTAATTTTTAATTAATTAAATAAGCTACTTTTATTTGGAGTATTTCGCACCCTATATCGATATTTCGGGGTTTCACAGAATAAGTCAACTTACCGATATTATTATATTTTTGGGATCATGGCACCTCGATGGACACGACGGTATTCTTACTTAAGTCCGTAACAGCTCTGAGTTCACGGGATAGGGTTAGTGGGATATGAGCTCTTCACGCCCAAATGAAAATATAAAAGAAAGAACAAATTCCTTCCTAGTTAAGCTTTCCTATCCTCTCTACTGAAGACTTCTCTGTGTTTTCATATCAACCAAGCCTATCTATATTTTCGAAAATATAAACTACCCTAAGAAGCTATGAAACGAAAATACATGACCATAACCTACCCTATATGCTAACCCTTCATTGCAAAGTAAAGACAGCCCATACCCTATATCCATAAGCCTACGTTGAAAAATAGCATACCACCTACTTACCTATTTCTTAATGCGAAAGGAATTAACAGTTGCCTATGCCATACTTTAGATATATATATATATATAAAATACATAGGTATATCGAAAAATCAACTTAATGATTAAAATAAAACCTTCATCCCCAAGTTATGTTCCATGTCCTACAGACCCCTACAAAGTATACAGTGCCCTGTTCCGTGCTCACCACGGTTCGAAAACCTTATATAAACATGCTATTTAAATTCATTGTTTTGAAGTTTTTATAAAGCAAATTGCTATGGCACTCAAACATTATAATCTTACACTAAATAAATAAAATCGTTAAGGCCATGAAACAAAAGCTGAAGCTTGTAAGGGGAAGCAACGTGCCAAACGTTTGTAAGAAGAGAATTTATCAGAAAACGTGAAACCAAAGAAAGCAAGTGATGCGATGGTGAAATGTGGGAAAGGAGATCGGTAAGGTGGAAAAGACTGTTGCATTTAAGGGAGTTGGTGTTTGTTGAGGTGGAGGTACGGACGTGTGAGGGTGTATTGGTTGAAATGGTGCATGCGACAGAAGCTGGGAAGGGCATGGCGCATGGGTATGTTGAGAAGATGGATTGTGTGGGTTTTGACCGAACGTGGAAGCTCGGAAGCATGTCTGGTAGGAAGAGGATTCGAAGTTGAGTCCAATGGTGGTGCCAACGTCGGTGCTGGGTTGAACTAGTGCAGTACACGTGTGTGAGGAGGCATAGTAGTACAGGTGTGAGGACATGTGTATATATATATTTACACATGCGTCGGTGCATGTTATATATTTGTGTACTAGCATGAGTGGGTGTAAGCATAGCAGTGATGGATGAAAGGCAGTTGGTGCAGAAATGACTGTGCATGCAGCGGGAATACAGGGTGTGAAGACCCGTAACTTCCCCGTAAAGGAAAGCGTCGGATAGTTCGAGAACAAACCACAACAGAACGCATATAGAAGAACATTTCATTGTATATAACAACAATGCATCAGATTACAAGAATATACAGAGTATAAAAGAATATTACACAGAAATATCAGAGATTTAAATTACATTTAAATACATAGCAGCGGAAAATAATACAATACACAACTAGAATGAGATATACGGATACAAAGCTTCCCGGATATCGTTCCAGTCGTAAACCAGGATCCTGTGAATATAAATCTGCAAAACCAAAACTACTAGCTGCCCGTGTCAAAATAAGGGCACCCAGAGTTTAGGTCAAAACAATAAACTCCAGGTCAGTCATGTGACTGGTGTGAGAACTAAAGCAGTTATAAATCTTTATTTTCAAAGCTAGGTAAAACAAGGGACCACGCCGTATAACACGGAACGGGTTTCCTCCCAAGAATACCAGTGCATAAGACAAACAACGCAATGCTAAATAAAGAAAAATGAAGCTGTTATAAGACCCAGGTCCCATCACACAATGCAACGCAGTCGAGGATAGGGTTTTCCCTTATAACAGCCAAAGAATGCTTGATACGTTTAAAACAAATCATTTGATACTATTATAAGTGCATAGAGTATAAAACAACTTCAAATCATAAGTATCAATCATAGGCGGCATGAATGCCCCATACCACTATGTCGCCATATATAGGTTTACAAATAAAACCGCAAATGTCACGTATTTGGAAATTGGGTTTCCATCTATGAACCGAGGCTAGGGGCAAGATCCTCAACCGATTCGAGACGCTCTAGCCCGCCCCTCAGGAACAGCCGCAACTGCCCCTTGGATCGTCAGGGCCGGTCCACACGGAGTGGATTATTATGCCTGAACAATACGTCTCCCCACCCTATGGGGTGTAAGTCTGGTCCGTCAGCCGACCAGAATGCATTCGGCCGAAACCGATATAACCGAGGCGCCTCGCAACAGCAACAACAACATAAGTCAAACTCGTCAGGGCGTGTAAAACCACTGACGCCACTTCTAACTAGAAAGAAACGCATGCCCTCCCTGAGGTCCGTCTCCCGTTTTTGATTCATACCGGGTGTGAAACTCGCGAATCAAACGTTACACAAAGCTACGCCACAAAGGCCGTGCTTTGATCATCACCACAAGACTTTGCTTTTCAACAGAAGCCTTGATCATTTGCATCTTAGCATGCCACACAGGCAAACCACTCTATGCAACCGATATCAGTCACACAGAATGAAATCCAATGTCAGACACACAGTCCATTTACAAGTCCGTTCTGGGGCTGAACGAAACCGGAGGCACCTAGTACCCCGCATATCCATCGATCTCCAAGTACGTCTGGACGATCACCAACTGTTTCCATCTTCTTGGGTGTACAGCCCAATCAAGATCATCAGTTATCACCCAAACGACGTGAAGACCTCCGGTCTTCGACCATCGTCTTCATCTTCGACTTATCGTCGTATCAGTTATTCAGAATGGGATAAACCCGGTCTTCCCGAATAACTCGCGTATATTTTATAAAAGTGTTACACAAACACAACATACGCCTCATTCCAATTCATCAGTCACTAACCGTAAATTAATCAAGAGAATAATTCCCCAAATATTAACCCCGAAGGCCGAAACCAACATCAGATCAATATCCAGAAAACCATTCTGCTTGGCTAACCGACAGTTAGTTTCTAAATTTCACGTTCAAATCTAATTAAAGATTTAACTATCGCCTGGAGCAAAACTGGTGATACTCCATTCTCGATCTTTTCAATCTAATTAAAGATTCATTAAAACTCCACTTAGTTTTAATCATTATCTGGGTTAAAGAATCAGTGTCATTTAAAACACGATTCACGATAAACCCAAAATCACATTCCATTAATTATCGGGTTAAAGAACAAGTGTTATTTAAAACACTGTTCACGATAAACCCAAAAATCAATACCAATTCAATTCCAATTAAATATCATTTAATTGGTACACTTCATTAAATCTAAATAAAAAGATTTAATCTTTTCTCAACTGGGTTCAAGAACAGTGTTAGTGAAGACACCATTCACGACAAACCCAAATCACATTCGATATTCAATACAAGGCTCTGAATAGAAAATATATCGGCTTATATTCAATATCGAATTCTACGACTAACAAATGTCGTATTGGAAATAACGATACAAATATATATCTTTCAAATTTCCATAACAACACCTGTAATGTCACGAATTCCAACATCGAAATATTCCGAAGACAATTTCGATTCAAATCCACTCCAATGCAATCATTGGAAATTTTGGTTATTTTCAAAACCATTTCAAATTCAATTTATTTATTTAAAAATAAATAGAATTATAATTCTAGTTCAAAACTAGTTCATTTCGATAAAAATCCATTTTTTTATCTTTTCAAATATGGAGATTTTCACCCCAAACTTTCACAAATCATTTCTTATGATTTTACACAAATTATTACTATTTTTAATAATTTTATCAAGGCCCGTACAGTCGATTTCCAACAATGGCCATCGAACTGCACTTACAACGACCTTTTTCGAATTTGATTTGGACGTATCTCCAAATCCAACCGTTAGATTTCAAATTTCTAACATTAATTAGAAAGCTCTTTTCGATACGAACCCAACGGTTCCGGTTTTAGGAGAATCCGACGGTCGGATCTCCTGTAATGTCCGTTTGAAATAAATGGTCGAAATTCGCGAACTGCCGCGGCGCGGCGCGTTCTATTCAGGCCATTATATTATATATAATATATATAATATATATTTCGTCGATTTCTATTTAAAACGAATTATATAAATAGTTTTGAATTCGTTTCAAAAACATTTTCAACTTCCATTTCAATTCAAATCAAAATTGAATTCTTCTCTATAAATTCGTTTTAAAATTCATTTCTATTCAATTCGAATTTCAATTCAATTTGAATTCATTTCAATTCGCTTTCTATTCCATTTGAATTCGTTTTCAATTCAATTCATTTCGAAATCGTTTTCAATTCATTTCATTTCGAAATCGTTTTCAATTCAATTCATTTCGAAATCGTTTTCAATTCATTTCATTTCGAAATCGTTTTCAATTTATTTTGAATTCGTTTTCAATTCAATTCATTTCGAAATCGTTTTCAATTCAATTCATTTCGAAATCGTTTTCAATTCATTTCATTTCGAAATCGTTTTCAATTCAATTCATTTCGAAATCGTTTTCAATTCATTTCATTTCGAAATCGTTTTCAATTCGATATAAATATCGTTCACGTCAAAATGGCGTCCATACACGGCTTCATAAATTTCTATTTTCAAATATTCTATTTCAAATATTTCTTTTTCAAAATAGTTGTTATTATCAAAATATTTCGTTCAACACATGACCAATCTCAATGAATGAGTACTGTCAACACATGAACTTTTATTTTATAATATTCTTTATTTTTCAAATTGGAATGAGGCCCAATCAATTACCATATAAAGTTAATTATATGGATTTTCATACAACACATGTATATCATAGCATTGAAAAATAATCAACCATCAACCAAAGTGCACTACACTGCATAAGCATCAAATACAGATATTCAACGCTTATAACAGCCTGTCAATCAATCGATCGACATATTTAATCAATCAGGATGAGTGAACTGCATATTTCATCCTAACACCCGTGTGGGGTTTCAAACAATCAAACACAGATTTTATTTGTGCAGTTGGGCGATGTGTGAAATTTATCGACCCAATCAATATCATTCAAATAAGTGTACATAAACAAACCATCTGGTTTGTAAATGAATATTTATTTATTCACTTCACTATTTTCATATTCACGTTAAAAATTATATTTTTAACGATAAAACATTTTATTTCAACCTATGAATTTCTATTCAATTCATTTATTCAATAAAATGATATTTTTATTTTTCTAACATGTTTTAGAAAATTTCGGCGGCATAACGGCACGATACTAGAAACGGGACAAGGCCTAGCCTTATCCCCGGTCTAGTGAAGGCCCACGCCATTCACACATCAATCAAATCAATTCGTTATGCAAACCGCAAACTTTGGAGTAAGGATCTAACCTAGCCTTACTCCTTCGCCTTATAACGGCGCACGTCTAATCCTAACCAATTTATCGATTCGATTTTTCACACCACAAACCACATTCAAACAATATCGCAATCAATCACCAAACTGTCAAACAAACAAGTCCATGGTCTGTGGACGATTGTGTCGGGTGCTACTAAGCACCGTCTGCATCCTAGTATATATATATAACTAGAAAATAAATAGAAAGGTGAGAAATTCTCACATATAGCTGTCCTAGCTCCACGGCACTTCATTGATAGAAATCTTCATCGCTATCGCATCATCGCCATCTTCGTTGCCCGTAGTCACTATATATATAAAAATCGAATTTTTATTTCAAAGTTCAATATATAAAAATCGAATTTTTAGTTCAAAGTTCAATATATAAAAATCGAATTTTTATTTCAAAGTTCAATATATAAAAATCGAATTTTTAGTTCAAAGTTCAATATATAAAAATCGAATTTTTACTTCAAAGTTCAATATATAAAAATCGAATTTTTACTTCAAAGTTCAATATATAAAAATCGAATTTTTATTTCAAAGTTCAATATATAAAAATCGAATTTTTAGTTCAAAGTTCAATATATAAAAATCGAATTTTTACTTCAAAGTTCAATATATAAAAATCGAATTTTTAGTTCAAAGTTCAATATATAAAAATCGAATTTTTATTTCAAAGTTCAATATATAAAAATCGAATTTTTATTTCAAAGTTCAATATATAAAAATCGAATTTTTATTTCAAAGTTCAATATATAAAAATCGAATTTTTAGTTCGAAGTTCAATATATAAAAATCGAATTTTTAGTTCAAAGTTCAATATATAAAAATCCTATTTTTTTTCGAAGTTCAAAACATAAAAACTATATTTTTCTTTCGACTTTCGATATATAGAAATCTGATTTTTCCTTTTAAATTTCTAATCTCTTCCTAGTTTAGAAATCATTTTAAATTCAGTTTAAAAATCATTTTCCCTTTCAAAATAAAATCAGTTTTACTTCCTATAAAAATCAGTTTTCAAAACAAAAATAAAATAATCAGTTTTCAAATTTTAAAATAATCAGTTTTTCAAATTTAAATAAAATAATCAGTTTTCATTTTTAAAATAATCAGGTTTACATTTTCTGTTTTTAAATAAAATAAAAATAAAATAAATAAAAAAAAAAAAAAAAAAAACTTACAGGGGTGGTGCATCGACTTCATCGGCGGCAGCTTCTAGGGGGGCATCGACTTCATCGGCGGCAGGTGGTTGGGGCCCCACCGATGGCGTCGCGACCTCGATTTGGCTGCGGAGGGGGGGTTCGATAACTGGAAGGACGAGGGGTGGGGGAGGAAGCTTCGTCGAGGGGGGGGGCTGAGCGGCGCGCGATTGGGGGAGGGAGCGGAAATCGCCTGGCGGCGGTGGTTAGGGTAGGGGGCGGGATCGACGAGGCGGGGTTCTTTTTTTTTTTTTTTTTTTTCCTTTTTTTGTTTCTGAAATGAGAAAGTAACGGGGGGGGGGGGGTGTTTATAAAAGAAAATATATTTAATTATTTATTCAATTAATTCTCCGTAAAGTTGCTTTTTCGTTTGGGCTTTGAATTGGATCCAACGACTGTCGTCCCTAGCGTAATACCCCCATTCCGGATACAATGGGATATGTATCGCAAGCTGATTTGATCGTTACAATCAGTTTCCTTTTGAATTTTCATTTAAATCACTATATTGAATTTTAAACATACATTTCAAATTACCGGGGTCACATACTAACTAGAAAAATTCCAGAAAAATATTTTCTAGCTTCGTATTGACGATACGGTCCTAACAAAACTAGTTTCGTCAAATTCTGAGACCGTTTGAAAAATGGCCAATTTCCAGTCGATTAAAATCAACTGAAACTGGTCAAACGCGTTTTCCTTTGCCACGCTCACATATTGATTCGAAAAATTATGAAATTTGAAATCTAGCAATAACTTTACATCACGGACCCAACAAAACTGGTTTCGTCGAAATCCGAGGTCGTTTGCAAAATGTCCATTTTTAAGGGCCTGAATTCCATAGCGACTATTCAGAATTTTCAACTGGACATATCTTTTGATTCCCGCTAAGAAATTTTGATCATTCGGGTTCGTTGGAAAGATATTCACTATTAGATTCCATTATTTTTGGTTTCACTAAAATCCGGATTGTTTTGCACCCGGTACATTCAATTGAAGTTTGAAATCGAATTATCGAACTACCGCGCCATTTTCAATTCTATTTATAATTATATATAATTATTTATATTCTAACGACGACGCGTATAATATATACGTTCGAATATATTCAAAATAAATTTCTCGTCGATATTATTTAAAATAATTCATTTTAAATAATCTAAATTCGCTAAAATGGCCAAAATAAAAATTTTAAACTGGCCCAGATTTTACGGGTTGTTACAATCTCCCCCACTTAAAACTTTTCGTCCCCGAAAAGGAACAAAGTCGAAAGTGGTTTGATTATTCAGCTCCACATTTGATCTGGCTTCCATTCTCCAACTCTTTAGTTTCTGAGAATTTTTAAAATTTCAAAAATTTGGCTAACACCCTAAATTTTTGAAAAATTTCGCCATAACCTCCCCTGCACCGGGAGCATCGGGAAATTGCAAATAGCGTTCCCGGTCCTTCAGATCTCAAAAAGAAAAAGAAAAAGCCAAGCGGCTAGCCAATAGGCTCATAAAATCATCATCACCCAAACAAAACAGTAAATTATGTAATAAACATGTACCTATTTGTCGGGCAAACAAATTTTATTCTCTGCTCTAGCCTCCTTGCTATGACCTGTTCAATGATATATATGTATATGCAAACAAATGCGACCAATTTTCAATAGAGTTCAATATTTGATTCAATTAGGCATAATTGTTCAAAATTAGCAAACAATTAAACAAACAACACAAACT
This sequence comes from Allium sativum, assembly GCA_030737875.1. NCBI lineage: Eukaryota > Viridiplantae > Streptophyta > Magnoliopsida > Asparagales > Amaryllidaceae > Allium > Allium sativum. The sequence continues at coordinate 466,204,461 of CM060913.1, read as the reverse complement.
TCAATCAATTAGTGGATTAACGTTTCAAATTCATAATTTCGATATATATACAAAAATCAGATTTTTGATGCCAAATCACAACAATTAGCCCTATCTAATTTTGGTTCTCACACCAGTCAATAGGAAATATATAGATATCAAACCTTCGAAACACGAACATTAATGTTGATGATGCGATCGCTATCATCAATATCATCTCCGGGCGACTAGGGTGTGGTGCTATATCTATCCAATATATTAAAACTTCGAATACACGCTAGCTAGGCGCATACGCAAAAATCTTTATATTTTGGATTGTCCTAATCAATATAAAATAAATAATCAAATACGAATAATTGATTTAAATTTTCAAATCAAAAATCGTTTTCATTTTAAAAATATACTCTTCACACTCGTTCTAGGATACTACTGATCCCATCTCTAACGAGTCATTCCATTGGATATTACTAATCCAATATCTGATGAATTCCTTCGTACGGTTCTAATGTGTCTTGTTCTCTGCTTTGTAAACCAAAGCTCTGATACCAACTGTGAAGACCCGTAACTTCCCCGTAAAGGAAAGCGTCGGATAGTTCGAGAACAAACCACAACAGAACGCATATAGAAGAACATTTCATTGTATATAACAACAATGCATCAGATTACAAGAATATACAGAGTATAAAAGAATATTACACAGAAATATCAGAGATTTAAATTACATTTAAATACATAGCAGCGGAAAATAATACAATACACAACTAGAATGAGATATACGGATACAAAGCTTCCCGGATATCGTTCCAGTCGTAAACCAGGATCCTGTGAATATAAATCTGCAAAACCAAAACTACTAGCTGCCCGTGTCAAAATAAGGGCACCCAGAGTTTAGGTCAAAACAATAAACTCCAGGTCAGTCATGTGACTGGTGTGAGAACTAAAGCAGTTATAAATCTTTATTTTCAAAGCTAGGTAAAACAAGGGACCACGCCGTATAACACGGAACGGGTTTCCTCCCAAGAATACCAGTGCATAAGACAAACAACGCAATGCTAAATAAAGAAAAATGAAGCTGTTATAAGACCCAGGTCCCATCACACAATGCAACGCAGTCGAGGATAGGGTTTTCCCTTATAACAGCCAAAGAATGCTTGATACGTTTAAAACAAATCATTTGATACTATTATAAGTGCATAGAGTATAAAACAACTTCAAATCATAAGTATCAATCATAGGCGGCATGAATGCCCCATACCACTATGTCGCCATATATAGGTTTACAAATAAAACCGCAAATGTCACGTATTTGGAAATTGGGTTTCCATCTATGAACCGAGGCTAGGGGCAAGATCCTCAACCGATTCGAGACGCTCTAGCCCGCCCCTCAGGAACAGCCGCAACTGCCCCTTGGATCGTCAGGGCCGGTCCACACGGAGTGGATTATTATGCCTGAACAATACGTCTCCCCACCCTATGGGGTGTAAGTCTGGTCCGTCAGCCGACCAGAATGCATTCGGCCGAAACCGATATAACCGAGGCGCCTCGCAACAGCAACAACAACATAAGTCAAACTCGTCAGGGCGTGTAAAACCACTGACGCCACTTCTAACTAGAAAGAAACGCATGCCCTCCCTGAGGTCCGTCTCCCGTTTTTGATTCATACCGGGTGTGAAACTCGCGAATCAAACGTTACACAAAGCTACGCCACAAAGGCCGTGCTTTGATCATCACCACAAGACTTTGCTTTTCAACAGAAGCCTTGATCATTTGCATCTTAGCATGCCACACAGGCAAACCACTCTATGCAACCGATATCAGTCACACAGAATGAAATCCAATGTCAGACACACAGTCCATTTACAAGTCCGTTCTGGGGCTGAACGAAACCGGAGGCACCTAGTACCCCGCATATCCATCGATCTCCAAGTACGTCTGGACGATCACCAACTGTTTCCATCTTCTTGGGTGTACAGCCCAATCAAGATCATCAGTTATCACCCAAACGACGTGAAGACCTCCGGTCTTCGACCATCGTCTTCATCTTCGACTTATCGTCGTATCAGTTATTCAGAATGGGATAAACCCGGTCTTCCCGAATAACTCGCGTATATTTTATAAAAGTGTTACACAAACACAACATACGCCTCATTCCAATTCATCAGTCACTAACCGTAAATTAATCAAGAGAATAATTCCCCAAATATTAACCCCGAAGGCCGAAACCAACATCAGATCAATATCCAGAAAACCATTCTGCTTGGCTAACCGACAGTTAGTTTCTAAATTTCACGTTCAAATCTAATTAAAGATTTAACTATCGCCTGGAGCAAAACTGGTGATACTCCATTCTCGATCTTTTCAATCTAATTAAAGATTCATTAAAACTCCACTTAGTTTTAATCATTATCTGGGTTAAAGAATCAGTGTCATTTAAAACACGATTCACGATAAACCCAAAATCACATTCCATTAATTATCGGGTTAAAGAACAAGTGTTATTTAAAACACTGTTCACGATAAACCCAAAAATCAATACCAATTCAATTCCAATTAAATATCATTTAATTGGTACACTTCATTAAATCTAAATAAAAAGATTTAATCTTTTCTCAACTGGGTTCAAGAACAGTGTTAGTGAAGACACCATTCACGACAAACCCAAATCACATTCGATATTCAATACAAGGCTCTGAATAGAAAATATATCGGCTTATATTCAATATCGAATTCTACGACTAACAAATGTCGTATTGGAAATAACGATACAAATATATATCTTTCAAATTTCCATAACAACACCTGTAATGTCACGAATTCCAACATCGAAATATTCCGAAGACAATTTCGATTCAAATCCACTCCAATGCAATCATTGGAAATTTTGGTTATTTTCAAAACCATTTCAAATTCAATTTATTTATTTAAAAATAAATAGAATTATAATTCTAGTTCAAAACTAGTTCATTTCGATAAAAATCCATTTTTTTATCTTTTCAAATATGGAGATTTTCACCCCAAACTTTCACAAATCATTTCTTATGATTTTACACAAATTATTACTATTTTTAATAATTTTATCAAGGCCCGTACAGTCGATTTCCAACAATGGCCATCGAACTGCACTTACAACGACCTTTTTCGAATTTGATTTGGACGTATCTCCAAATCCAACCGTTAGATTTCAAATTTCTAACATTAATTAGAAAGCTCTTTTCGATACGAACCCAACGGTTCCGGTTTTAGGAGAATCCGACGGTCGGATCTCCTGTAATGTCCGTTTGAAATAAATGGTCGAAATTCGCGAACTGCCGCGGCGCGGCGCGTTCTATTCAGGCCATTATATTATATATAATATATATAATATATATTTCGTCGATTTCTATTTAAAACGAATTATATAAATAGTTTTGAATTCGTTTCAAAAACATTTTCAACTTCCATTTCAATTCAAATCAAAATTGAATTCTTCTCTATAAATTCGTTTTAAAATTCATTTCTATTCAATTCGAATTTCAATTCAATTTGAATTCATTTCAATTCGCTTTCTATTCCATTTGAATTCGTTTTCAATTCAATTCATTTCGAAATCGTTTTCAATTCATTTCATTTCGAAATCGTTTTCAATTCAATTCATTTCGAAATCGTTTTCAATTCATTTCATTTCGAAATCGTTTTCAATTTATTTTGAATTCGTTTTCAATTCAATTCATTTCGAAATCGTTTTCAATTCAATTCATTTCGAAATCGTTTTCAATTCATTTCATTTCGAAATCGTTTTCAATTCAATTCATTTCGAAATCGTTTTCAATTCATTTCATTTCGAAATCGTTTTCAATTCGATATAAATATCGTTCACGTCAAAATGGCGTCCATACACGGCTTCATAAATTTCTATTTTCAAATATTCTATTTCAAATATTTCTTTTTCAAAATAGTTGTTATTATCAAAATATTTCGTTCAACACATGACCAATCTCAATGAATGAGTACTGTCAACACATGAACTTTTATTTTATAATATTCTTTATTTTTCAAATTGGAATGAGGCCCAATCAATTACCATATAAAGTTAATTATATGGATTTTCATACAACACATGTATATCATAGCATTGAAAAATAATCAACCATCAACCAAAGTGCACTACACTGCATAAGCATCAAATACAGATATTCAACGCTTATAACAGCCTGTCAATCAATCGATCGACATATTTAATCAATCAGGATGAGTGAACTGCATATTTCATCCTAACACCCGTGTGGGGTTTCAAACAATCAAACACAGATTTTATTTGTGCAGTTGGGCGATGTGTGAAATTTATCGACCCAATCAATATCATTCAAATAAGTGTACATAAACAAACCATCTGGTTTGTAAATGAATATTTATTTATTCACTTCACTATTTTCATATTCACGTTAAAAATTATATTTTTAACGATAAAACATTTTATTTCAACCTATGAATTTCTATTCAATTCATTTATTCAATAAAATGATATTTTTATTTTTCTAACATGTTTTAGAAAATTTCGGCGGCATAACGGCACGATACTAGAAACGGGACAAGGCCTAGCCTTATCCCCGGTCTAGTGAAGGCCCACGCCATTCACACATCAATCAAATCAATTCGTTATGCAAACCGCAAACTTTGGAGTAAGGATCTAACCTAGCCTTACTCCTTCGCCTTATAACGGCGCACGTCTAATCCTAACCAATTTATCGATTCGATTTTTCACACCACAAACCACATTCAAACAATATCGCAATCAATCACCAAACTGTCAAACAAACAAGTCCATGGTCTGTGGACGATTGTGTCGGGTGCTACTAAGCACCGTCTGCATCCTAGTATATATATATAACTAGAAAATAAATAGAAAGGTGAGAAATTCTCACATATAGCTGTCCTAGCTCCACGGCACTTCATTGATAGAAATCTTCATCGCTATCGCATCATCGCCATCTTCGTTGCCCGTAGTCACTATATATATAAAAATCGAATTTTTATTTCAAAGTTCAATATATAAAAATCGAATTTTTAGTTCAAAGTTCAATATATAAAAATCGAATTTTTATTTCAAAGTTCAATATATAAAAATCGAATTTTTAGTTCAAAGTTCAATATATAAAAATCGAATTTTTACTTCAAAGTTCAATATATAAAAATCGAATTTTTACTTCAAAGTTCAATATATAAAAATCGAATTTTTATTTCAAAGTTCAATATATAAAAATCGAATTTTTAGTTCAAAGTTCAATATATAAAAATCGAATTTTTACTTCAAAGTTCAATATATAAAAATCGAATTTTTAGTTCAAAGTTCAATATATAAAAATCGAATTTTTATTTCAAAGTTCAATATATAAAAATCGAATTTTTATTTCAAAGTTCAATATATAAAAATCGAATTTTTATTTCAAAGTTCAATATATAAAAATCGAATTTTTAGTTCGAAGTTCAATATATAAAAATCGAATTTTTAGTTCAAAGTTCAATATATAAAAATCCTATTTTTTTTCGAAGTTCAAAACATAAAAACTATATTTTTCTTTCGACTTTCGATATATAGAAATCTGATTTTTCCTTTTAAATTTCTAATCTCTTCCTAGTTTAGAAATCATTTTAAATTCAGTTTAAAAATCATTTTCCCTTTCAAAATAAAATCAGTTTTACTTCCTATAAAAATCAGTTTTCAAAACAAAAATAAAATAATCAGTTTTCAAATTTTAAAATAATCAGTTTTTCAAATTTAAATAAAATAATCAGTTTTCATTTTTAAAATAATCAGGTTTACATTTTCTGTTTTTAAATAAAATAAAAATAAAATAAATAAAAAAAAAAAAAAAAAAACTTACAGGGGTGGTGCATCGACTTCATCGGCGGCAGCTTCTAGGGGGGCATCGACTTCATCGGCGGCAGGTGGTTGGGGCCCCACCGATGGCGTCGCGACCTCGATTTGGCTGCGGAGGGGGGGTTCGATAACTGGAAGGACGAGGGGTGGGGGAGGAAGCTTCGTCGAGGGGGGGGGCTGAGCGGCGCGCGATTGGGGGAGGGAGCGGAAATCGCCTGGCGGCGGTGGTTAGGGTAGGGGGCGGGATCGACGAGGCGGGGTTCTTTTTTTTTTTTTTTTTTTTCCTTTTTTTGTTTCTGAAATGAGAAAGTAACGGGGGGGGGGGGGTGTTTATAAAAGAAAATATATTTAATTATTTATTCAATTAATTCTCCGTAAAGTTGCTTTTTCGTTTGGGCTTTGAATTGGATCCAACGACTGTCGTCCCTAGCGTAATACCCCCATTCCGGATACAATGGGATATGTATCGCAAGCTGATTTGATCGTTACAATCAGTTTCCTTTTGAATTTTCATTTAAATCACTATATTGAATTTTAAACATACATTTCAAATTACCGGGGTCACATACTAACTAGAAAAATTCCAGAAAAATATTTTCTAGCTTCGTATTGACGATACGGTCCTAACAAAACTAGTTTCGTCAAATTCTGAGACCGTTTGAAAAATGGCCAATTTCCAGTCGATTAAAATCAACTGAAACTGGTCAAACGCGTTTTCCTTTGCCACGCTCACATATTGATTCGAAAAATTATGAAATTTGAAATCTAGCAATAACTTTACATCACGGACCCAACAAAACTGGTTTCGTCGAAATCCGAGGTCGTTTGCAAAATGTCCATTTTTAAGGGCCTGAATTCCATAGCGACTATTCAGAATTTTCAACTGGACATATCTTTTGATTCCCGCTAAGAAATTTTGATCATTCGGGTTCGTTGGAAAGATATTCACTATTAGATTCCATTATTTTTGGTTTCACTAAAATCCGGATTGTTTTGCACCCGGTACATTCAATTGAAGTTTGAAATCGAATTATCGAACTACCGCGCCATTTTCAATTCTATTTATAATTATATATAATTATTTATATTCTAACGACGACGCGTATAATATATACGTTCGAATATATTCAAAATAAATTTCTCGTCGATATTATTTAAAATAATTCATTTTAAATAATCTAAATTCGCTAAAATGGCCAAAATAAAAATTTTAAACTGGCCCAGATTTTACGGGTTGTTACACAGGGATGCGTGGAACGGCATGAGAAGCGGTTGCGGGCGTTGAGTTCATCAATGGCGGCGAGTGAAAGGAATAACATGGTATGCTGTTGGACAAAGAGCGAGAATTGGTCAGGTTAAATAAAATAAAATAAAAGAATCTGATCAAATATGGTACGTTGGGATCGAGCGGACACAAGCTACGTTATGAAACCGGTGGAGCTCGTTACAGTTAAACGCTTGATCAGATTTACTAACGCAAATCGCTATTTAACGGTTAACGCGCCAAGGTGAGTAAATTCACTAACTCTGATCTATTTTAAAATATTATAATTATATTTTAATATTGTTTGAATGTTGTGTGATGGTCGATTAGGTAGATTACAAGTAAATTGGTTAAAATATATATATCGTCGTATATATACACATCATCGGTTGGACACTGATTCCACTGATTTTAATACTCCCTAGTATAGAGTTAGTGTTAATTGGTTGACTAACATCTGTGGATGCGGAAACCGGTTGGAAGAATCCAACCGGATTCCTAAATATTTATATGTACCGTTTGTTTTATATATGCGCTGTTTGGACCATGTTGAATGAAAATTCAACGTTATAACTAGACGACATCGATTAAGAGAATAACAACAGTAGACCATAAACCCATCGTTTTGTTAAGAAATTGATTGGCCGCCAGGCAAATCGACGAAGTTAATTATAAAAATTATATTTTTATAATTAAAGAGAAGATTAAATTTATAATAGGAAAACAAGTATTTTAGAGTTCGTTTTATAAAGAAAATATAAACGGTTATTTGACATTTAAATAAATTATTAAGATATAATCATCCTGAGAGTGAATAATTTGGATAATTATTTTAAAGCAAAAAGTTAAGAAATATTATTAGATTAATTATATTAATCTAATGTTAAGAAGTAATTAAAATCAGTTAACGAATTTACTGATGGAATGAAGTTGATTTAATCAACTGTTATTTGGGAAAATGATTATTAGATTAATTGGTCTTTAATTAAGCTAATGAAAACAGTTTAGAAATAAATTTATGAAAATTAATGAGATTTAATTACCTTTTAGTTTAAGAAGTTATAAATAGAACTGTGGAATGGAGAAAGCAAAGAGTTAATGTTTAATATAAATAATCATAAACAACAGAGATTTCAAAGTAAGAATATGGTGTTATAAAACCATAGTTAAAATTAAACAAGAAAATACGGTCTGATAGATATTATAAGTAATAAGGGATTAGAGTACAGACTTATATCTGTTCTAAGGTAAGAACGTTGTCGATCAAGGTCTGAGAGGTAAATAAAATACCCCAACTTGAACGTCTTCACTATTATCGAGGAACGATATCAGTTTGTAACGGAAAGAGATGTTAAGACTAGATAAAGGGAATATGGCAGCGTATACAAGTATTAGAACTATAGCGATAAAATAAACGCTGTTAACTAGACTTAAGCATGACTGATATGTCAAGATTAGTTATAAAGGAAAATATTACAGCGTATGACATGTTTTGAACTATAGCAATAAATTAACGCTATTAACCAAACTTAAGCGTGATTTTTATATAGCAGCACTTCCTAAGAAATGAAAACAGTTTGGTTTGAAATCCACTTATTCTGAAGTAATAAATAACGACGTTTGTCCAAAGAAAATATAAGAATAAGTTTAGAAAAAGAAATTGGAGAATCTTGTTAGAAAACGATGACAGCATTTCGATGTTCGAAATGTGATTAGAATTAAACCGTTAGGATTTGGAACTAGAATTCGACGATGTCGAATGTATTAAAAGTAAACTATTTTTAGGGATTATAATCTGATTAATAATTAACATTTAGTTTTAAACAAATAAATGTTAATAGGATAGGAGTCAGAATTTAGTTATAAACTTGATATCGATTTGATAAGAAGTTGACTTAGAAACAGAGTTTATAAAGTGGAATAAGAGTATAAAAGTATGAAGAGATTTCGGTAAACAAGATAAGGGAAATTATTTCGTGAATAAAGAGTTATATGATAAAGATGTTCAGATTTCTATAATAAGGAATGGTATTCACATTTCAAAGTGAATAATGTTTTAAAGGTGCATGTTGGGCCGATTTAAAAGGTTAAAATGAAATTGGAAATATTTTCCAATGGAAATAAGGTAGATTATCCATGTATAGAAATAAAGAATGTGAAATTAATGGAAATAGTTCGAACTTTAATAACGTATGTTTTCTGGAACATGAGGGAATAAGAGTTTATAAAAACTGGGAATGTTTTCCAAGGGTGTGAAAGAGTTAAAACAGGATTTGGGAAATATCTGGTAAGATATGGGAATTCGAATAATAAAAACGAATGTTAAATAAAAAGTGCCCGTGATTATGTGATGTTAGTTATACATTAGAATGGATGTTCGTTTTTACTTCGATAGTTAAATAACCGACTATCGAAGTGTTTTGACCATCGTTGTCAATACGGAGAGACCGGTTGGATATATTATCCGGAAACCACTCCGTATAGATATAAGTACTACGAGTTAGATATGCTGAAGATATTGAAGACGGAGTTAAATGCAAGGGTCGTCCAGTTCTAGAATGGTGTTTTTGTTCGTTCAGTCCCAGGACAACTTGTATGGACGAGTGTCTGACAGAGTATTTCCAACGGTCACGCCGTTGATTTTTACGAATATAGCAAGTTGGTGGGGAGAAGGTAACTTCTCTTTATTCTACACCCAGTGTGCATTTGTGTAATCAATAAGTGATTACGGATTTGACGATGTGGCATTCAAAGTGAATGGTGATCAGATGTTCTGAAGATAGACGTAGCCTCTAGCCTCACAACCAGGAAGTAACAAAAGTTGGGCTAGGCAGCATGGCTAGTTGGGTCATCCCCAAGCAGGGTGTATTGTCACCGATCTAGAGAAAATTCATATTTATACTTCTTTTCGATTCTATATCTTCGGATGACGGTTGGATGGCCTACAACCGTGGTGGCAATATATTCGCGACACCCAAGCTAAATGAGTGAGCGGTCATGTGTGGCCGGGTTGCAAGACGTTCTTGTTGAACCCTGAGTGTATCCCCTCTAGAGTACACTATTCAGAAGGTGCTCCCATACCTTGTCTGTTGGAATCCATTCTCCGATAAGCGCCCTGCGGTTTATGATTTTATACTATATATATGTGGAGCGTGAGATGCAAGCGTTCATACTTGGTTATTTATTTGATTAGACATTATTATAATATCACTGGGTTTTGATACCAAGAATATTTTGGGTTATAGTAAAAACCATCCATGTTTAGTTGTGGGTTGGTCTTACAATTATCCTTTTGTTTCAAAAGGTTTTTCAAAGTTAAACAGTATAGTTGGAATTTACTCACACCAGTCCCATGACTGACCGAGAGTTTATTTTGTTTGTTTTACCTAAACTCTTGGGTGTCCAAATTTGTACGGGCAGTCAAGTGTTTCAGGATTTTACAGATTCATTTGGAGGAGCTCAAAGCAGAAGGCTTCACCATTAGTATTTAGAGATTATTTCCGTCGTGATATCATGTATTGTACTCTGATATATGGTATGTATATACAATACAGTTTTGTAACTCAGAGTTATGTTATATAATACATTTTATTTATTCCATTGTGAGTTTCGTGTTTACTCTAATTCTGTTCAGTGTTCTTCTTCTTCTTCTTCTATTCTATTAGTTCTATCTTTTCTATTTCATCCTCTAAATTCTTCTATTAATGATCTGAATTTTTGTGCACTTTGAGTTGAATGTGTAGGATATTAGTCAACTTAAATTGGTACGGATTTTCAGGCCATTACAAGTGCTAACTCTTTGGTTGCAGGTCCAGGTTCAGGTATGATTGGATTCTACCTATTATTGTTTTGTTTAGCTGCTTATCGCTCATACTAGAATTTTTGTCTGACCCATAGTTTTATGTCTCTTCTTATTACTCTGGGTGCTCACACGAGCAGACTAGAGACAGGTTAGCTGGGTATGCACGGGTAGCTGATCTGGAGACGAGCAGGAGGCTTCCACGTATGATATATATAGTATTCTCCCTGTGTTGTTGAAGATCACTGCTTGGGCATTAGTCGTGCATCTTCTACTTTACCTTTCTTTTGTTTTAGAGATAGTAAATTTGGAAAGTTGTAATAAGCTGTATTTGGATTTCCACTGCTATGTTGGTTTAGTTTTCAGCTTATGCACTGTCTCGCCTGTTTTATGTCAAGAATATGTTATTATTATATTTTGATTCCATGCGCTATGAGACATTCTACAGGTTCCTTGTTAGTTCATTCTCTTCTTTTCTTTCTTTGGCGACCGTTCCATGCCAGTTGGGCATGTGTACAGCGCACTTTTGGAGGAAATGCCAGCTAGTGCGGGGCGGGTCGTTACACCATGTATGGTGCCATTCTGGATTGTGAGAGGAGGGTCGTAAGACTCTTGACTTTCCATGGGAGGACCCTCGAGATTTTCTGTGATCGTAAAGGGTTTGTCATGCTTAGTTTCCTAGAGTCGCTTGATGCATCTATTGGTGATCTACGATCTGTACCAGTAATTTGTGAGTATCCTGATGTTTTTGAGCAGGTTCGGGGATTACCTCCTAGGTGCGAGGTTGATTTTCGTATATACTTGGTGGACAATGGAATGCCAATTGCATTGCATGTGTGCCATATGGCTCCAAGACAAAGGAGGGAGCTCAGCAAGCAAGTAGGGAGCCACTTGAGAATGGGATTATTAGGCGAAGCATATTAGAATGGGGTGCTCCAGTAGTATTCGCCACTAAGGCGGATGGTTCGCTTCGCTTATGTGTGGACTATAGAGAGTTGAATAAGCTCACTAAGAAGAATAGGCACCCACTTCCGAGGATAGATGAACTGTTTGACCAGCTCGTTGGTGCATCTGTTTTCTCCCAATTAGAATTGGCCATAGGGTTTCATCAGCTGAGAGTGGCCGAGGATAGCATAGACAATACCGCTTTTAGAACTCCATATGGTTTCTTCGAGTGGCTCGTTATGCCTTTTAGGTCGACGAATGCACCTGCCTATTTTGTGGACCTGATGAGTAGGGTATTTCGGGTGTTTCTAAATAAGTCCGTTGGTCTTTGTTGATGACACATTGATTTTCTCAAAGGATAAGGAACAGCATGCCCGACATTTAAGGGAGTATTGAAAACTCTCCATGTGCACCAGCCTAAGGCAAAATTTTAAAATGTCATTTTTGGAGAAAAGAAGTGAGATTTCTAGGGCATGTGGTCTCTAAAGATGGGGTAGCAATAGATCCCGCGAAGGTAGTAGCGGTTCAAGATTGGCAGATCCCAAAGAATGCAATGGAGGTAAGGATTTTTCTTGGTTTAGCGGGCTATTATAGGAAGTTCATTAAGGGCTTCATAAAGATATCAGCCCCACTCACCAGACTAACGAAGAAGAATCTGACATTTTCTTTGGATATAGATAATGATGATGTTTTTCAGCGATTGAAGAGGGCTTTGACAACAGCCTCAGTCTTAACCTTGCCCGACGGGAACAAGGTGTTCACGGTATACACTGATGCATGCGGTATAGTGCTTGGTGCGGTTATGATGTAAGAGGGAAGGGTAGTATGTTATGGGGGTAGACAGCTAAGAGTTCATGAGAAGAACTACCCTACCCATGACTTAGAGTTGGCTGCCATATTATTCGCGCTTAAGACTTGGTGTCATTATCTATTAGGAGAGAAGTTCAAGTTGTACACCGATCATAAATCTCTCAAGTACTTGTTCTCGTGGAAGGATCTTTATTTAAGGCAACAAAGATGGATGGAGTTCCTAGTGTCTTGTGATTTTGAGATTGCTTATACCCCAAGAAAGGGTAATGTGGTAGCAAACACGTTGAGTAGGAAGAGGATGATCTTGAGTCCTCATTTTGTGGAGAGGAAAAGCTTGGAGTTTATTTTGACTTTTGATTTTAGACCCTACACCGAGTTTACACCTGGTTTATTGGCATCATTAGAGGTACGATATACTGTATTGGATCAAATAGGGACTTTGCAACGAGAGGACCCACAACTAGCAGATATCTTGGATAGACTCAGTAAAGGGGAGACTTCTAGTCACCTTAGTAGATATTCCACGGACGATAGAGGGTGGTTGTGACGAAGTGGAAGGCTTTATGTTCCCGAGTTGGGAGTTTGTTGAAGACAATTCTTGAGGAATCCCATCATTCTAAGATGACTATTCATCCAGCCAGTGATAAGATGTATAGATATAAGAAGAGGGTTTTCTTTTGGGCTGGGATGAAGAAAGATGTAGTGGAGTTTGTTTCTCGATGTTTGATTTGCCAGCAAGTCAAAGCTGAGCAAAAGAAGGTCGGTAGTTTACTTTATCCTTTGGAAGTCCCACAGTGGAAATGGGAGAGCATATCTATAGATTTCATTGATGGTTTGCCTAGATCAAGGACAGGCAACACCAGTATTTGGGTCATAGTGGACAGACTTACTAAGAGCACTCATTTCATCCCTGTTAAGAGTAAGAGGATTGCAGCATGGTTGGCTACAGTTTATCTTCTGAGATAGTCTGTCTGCATGGAGCACCTTCCAGTATTGTGAGTGATCGTGACCCCATATTCACCAGTGAGTTTTGGAGGAGCTTGCAAGAAGCATTAGGTACACAGTTGTGTTTAAGCACCGGTTATCACCCTCAGACCGATGGACAGACGGAAAGGGAGAATAGAGTCCTTGAGGATCTTTTAAGACTGTGTATCTTAGACTTTGGAGGGACTTGGGAGGAGCATCTTCCTTTAGTAGAGTTCGCCTACGACAACAATTATTAGGCTAGCATTGGCATGGCACCTTCGAAGCTTTATACGGACGACCCTGTAAATCACCAACTTGCTGGTGAGAGTTTATCGGAAGACTTCTACTTGGACCGGAGATGGTTAGGGAAACTTTAGAAAAGAATGATCTAATCTGCAGGCGCATGAAGACAACTCAAGACAGGCAGAAGTCTTATGCAGATAGGAGATGGACTGACATTGAGTTTGAGGTAGGAGACATGGTTTTCATCAAGGTATCACCTTTGAGGAATATGGTTCGTTTTGGATCTGTAAGGAAATTGAGACCAAGGTTTGTAGGGCCATTTCCCATAACATAAAGGATTGGACAAATGGCCTATAGAGTAAAACTACCAGAGAGACTGTATAACGTTCATGAAGCTTTCCACGTTTCTCATTTAAGGAAGTGCTTGCATGATATCGCAGAAGTAGTTGAGCCAAGTATGCTTGAAGAAGTGAAAGTGGAACGTGAGGCGATAGCTAGACGAGTTCCAACCCATATTCTTGGATCAGAAGTTAAGAAGCTATGAAACCGAGAGGTCAAGTTGATGAAAGTTCGGTGAGGAGATAACCAAGAGGATGCAACTTGGGAGACTGAAGACAAGATTCACGCTTCGAACCCTTTTCTTTTCAAGGGTATGTTCTTAGGTTCTTTTTCCATAGCTTTTATTCATGCTTGTTTCTACCGTTTAAGTATATCCTATCAATCGAATCTTCTACCTTTATGTAGGAAACCCATGGATGTAAACATGTATTTGAGACATGTTATGTTTGATGGATGCAAGTGGTTGCTAGTGGTTTCTCGTGGATGCATATACACACACATTAGGCACTATATCGGCTCAATCACTCTCATACTACATATGGATGTGTGTGCATTTTTTTTCTTCATTTAATGGATAAAAGTGGGTGTATCATCATATGGATGTTGCATTTGGATGAATGATTGCGCGCACATATACAACTTACGTATTATAATAAGATTATTTGCATACATGTTCGACTCATGGCACTAACATACATTGCATTAAGGGGGTCATTTGAATCAGTGGATCGCCTGATCTTTCGCATTAGTATAGGGACAAATACACACAAATGCATATGTTCATATAAGCATTAGAAATCTTTTAAGGATAATGGATGCCTATGATTGGTGGATGAGTAGATGGATGATGGATGTTAGGATATACATTCTTCTTAACTTGGAGATTTCAAGGACGAAATCCTTTAAGTAGGGGAGAATGTAACACCCCGTAATTCTAAGAACATTAAAATGGTAAATAAAGAATACTTAATTAAATATTTGGAATTAAGTAAAATAGACTGCTCCATTGTGTTCGTCTCGGAATTCTACCTGACACTAAGTTTGCGTAAAACGGACATTGTATGAAGAAATTATTAAGGTTAGAAGTTTGTGTACACACAAGAGAATTATATACATACAAAAGCAATCAAAATTCAAAATAAATCAAAAATCAAAAGCGGGAAATAAAGGGGGGAAATCGGCCCGTTAGGGGTCGACCCCGTCCTAGGGGTGTTGACCCTTGTGTCGAACCCCACACAGGGGTGTCGACACCCACGTCGACCCACATCTCGACCCACCCCCCGGATCTGGGTAGAATTCAGTTTCTGAACGTAGACTCGTTTCTTGACTAGATTTGTTGACCCTATGCTATAAATAGGACCTTAATCCCATTTTTTATTCACCTAAATCAATGGCGACAACGAGGTGTTGCCCCGACTCAGAGTAAAATAGCTTATTCTTCTTCAACAACAAGTTATATGTATTCATAGATCTGTGCTACAACATCAACAATCAAATCTCTGCTCTTTAGATCCAATCACAGTGAGTCTATGTTATTTTAGATATAAAAACCTAAAATGTAATCTTGACATGCCTACAAGTTTGGATCTAAACTTATGCCTGTTAGTAATCTGAATCAACAGATCTGTCATTATTTGTATAGCTAATTCACAGCCTAGATCTCAGTATGCTTGTTTATGATATCCCTATTTTGTCACTTTGCCTAATCATGTCACCTTATGACTATCATGTTAGTTTGTCTAATCATGTCACCTTATGCCTATTATGTTAGTTTGCCTAGTTATGTCACCTTATGCCTGTTTTATTTATTATGCCTATTCTTGTTCTCTTCTCTCCTTCTTTCCCTTTTTGTTTTTATAGCTAGGCTACCTTCGAGCCTAGGCCTATCGCTAAAACACGCGAACGCACAAAATTGGGAACAATTGGGAATGATTAATTTGGGGCATAATTCATATTGTAAAACATGATTGGGAGTTTTGGGCATAATTTGTACCTTGAGCTGAGATTTGGGGGCATAATCTATATCTTGGTCTAGACCTAAACATGGGGCATAACTTGTATCGTAGATCGGACTGGGATTTTAGGCATAACAAACATGAAAAATTGTTAGTAATGAAAATGTCTAGATTCACAGTAATTAGAAACTGTAACTGTGCTTAGACACGAGGTTAGATTACACTTGTGGTAGAAGTCCACCCGGAACCGCCCGGCAAATCCAGCGACCACAAGTGGTGAATCTAATGTGAGGGGTCCAAATGCATAATTGTACACATGACGATGCTAAGACATGAGGTTAAGTCCGACTTGTGGAAGAAGTTTGCCTGGACCCAACCGGCATATCCAGCATCCCCAAGTGACAGACTTAATGTGGGAGGTCTAGCGCATTAATAACCATTAATGAATGAATGGTAATAAACTTGGAATACTTAACCTGTTTGAATCCATAAGGATTATATGAACCTGTTAACTTGAGTAGGGGTCAAGTAAACTTGCTTGAATTAGTGGGAAGGTTAAGTAAATATTGTGGCGGTGGGCAATATTTATATATATAGGCCCACAAACTTAATCTGTAGGGTTATGCAATCTTGTTAAACTAGTAGGCATAATCTGTTGAAATCCTAGTAATGGGGATGCAAGCCTAGGGGGAAGCTTGTATCATTTGGTGTGGGACCCATTTCAGTTAGTAACCAATCTTGGTATCAAACGGGGAACCCCCGAACTAGGTCGTGGTCTAGGCACGCTTACTGAGCTGATTATAAGAGGTCACTTGAGGGCCGGTGTGGGCGGCGCATTCTGACGGGGTCATGTGCGTGCATGGGTCCGGTCCTGGGAGGTTAAGACGTCGTGACACCTATAGATATAGTTTGCGCACATCTTGTAAACAAAGGGTTGCCACTTTAGGAAGTAATACATCCTACTGTGGGGCCAGCACAAGGTATCTACGAGATAGGGAGTCGATCGATTGGGGGTAGTAATTGGGGTACATTTAGTCTTGCTTGTTTAGGAGCCCATTCTTATCGTTGGGGGTCAACACCTGTCAGTTTTGTTGGGATACCTGTTATTGTATGGGGTAAAACCTCTCACTAGAAGTACACCTAAGTCTATCATTTTGTACTTGTTGGGATCATCTTGTTCTTGTTATACTAGTATTGGTGCAGAGAAAAGTATTAGAGAAGTGCAATGCATGTTCTATTCTGATTATCTTGTTTACCTTGCTATACTCGCTTTATGACATTGTTATCTCTCTCCAACTTACATGCCTGTCATGATGCTTTTACTTATTTATATGCTAGAAGTAACTGGACTCGACAGACTTTAGTCTGATCCATTTTGTTTCCTCTTCTTTCTCTTCTGTCCCCCCCCCCCCTTTGGTTCTCAGGATGGGAAAACTCAAGCTTGATTAGGATTCTTCTTTTCTGCTTGGAACTGCTTAGATGTACTGCTTGATTTCGTATCTTCTCTACTATGGCTATATTTTGGGGATTATTCTCTTTTTATGTATTGTTGTACTCTGATGTTGATTTTTGTACAAGGTAGAATTTTTATATTTGTATTCCAGATTTATTATGTAATTGGGTTTCAACCACGAAGCTTTTCTATTAAATAAAGTTTTAATTCCGCTGTTATTTTTTATTTATCATGTAATGTTTTTGGTTTTGTTTACCTATAACACTTCATGAAACTTAATGCATTCTGATAAAGAGTGACATTAACGGACGTGGGGTGTCACATGTTCTATTTCTACTCTAATTCTGTGATGTTGGTCTTCTTCCTCTTCTACTCTAATATTTTTTTCTTTCTTTTCTCACCCTCTAACTTCTTTCTCTTAACAATCTGGGTTTTCGATACTTGTGTTTTGGTAAGTAATAAAGGATTATGTATTATTATCGAAATTCAAGCATCGTTGAATTTTCCAGGTCATTACAACCTCCTTGGCAAGAAGTTCGGCAAATGATACTAGTTGGTTCATGCAGTGGATAGGTCAAGATCTTGTACGTACTCCTCCTTTGTCTAACTTACTACTATCTTATCATAGTACTCAATCAATAGCTCGGAAGATGAACATGGGTATACGACACTTAACGCTTCAAGAATCGCAATACTACGTAGAAGGGTTGCAAACGATAAAGGATGTTGCAGGTGATTTGGTAAGTTTTTA
Organism: Allium sativum; assembly: GCA_030737875.1. Lineage (NCBI taxonomy): Eukaryota > Viridiplantae > Streptophyta > Magnoliopsida > Asparagales > Amaryllidaceae > Allium > Allium sativum. Next base: position 466,186,100 of record CM060913.1, on the reverse strand, counting down.
ATCTATATTTAGCAAATGGTGCATATATTTTGTTCATATTTCTAATTTATGTGATTTAGTCTACATGATATATAGAATATGGAAATTACAAGACAGTCTGGGTTGGCTCTAAAAACCAAGACAATTATCATTCCAAATCGCTTAAGAAATATAAAACGATGCATCGAATGCAACTTGATGAGGAGGAGGACGATGACGAGGATCAAGATGAAGAGGACAAAAAAATGGAGAATACAAAGAGTATGATGGAGATGATGATAAAGATAGTGATAATAAAGATGAAGGAAAATACGAGTATGTTCAAACAAATAGATATAAGGCTAGGATCAAAGTTCTAACCTCCTCACCTTCCACTATGGGTAGTACGTAGTTGATTTCAAATACAAGTAAAACAATACCATTAATCTTATATCATATCTTTTTTTATCTTGCGTTTTTTTCAAGTTATGCTCTATCAAACTATCAAATAAATTAAAGTGGCACCAAGACAACCGAAAATGAATGTTATATTCAAAAATGAAAGAGTGTATAAATTGCAATTTTTTCTTTCATTCTTTCTTATTATGCATTCAAAAATGAACACAAAATTTTATCAAAATGAATCACATAAAATTGACGTCTCTATGCTTGAATACAAGTCCAACCTCGAAATGGAATTAGATGAAGGAAAAAAAGAAAAGCAATGGCTATGTGAGCAAGGTGACATCTACAATCAAGGGGAAGTTGAGTAAGAGCCAAAAAAATTAGATTTTATTGGGTTTGGAGGATTTGTAATGTATGTGAGGATGCTTGTTTTTGTTGTACACGATTATGGTAGTATGCCTGTTGTCTCGGTTGTGTCTCATATGGATTGAATTTCAGTATCAATAGTGTATCTATCAGTGTCCCTGGTGGGTTTATCCATTTTGTGTGAGTACTACCATGTTTTTTGTTGATGTGTAATGAGTACTTTGCTTATGTGTTGAGAATCAAACAATTCAAATTTCCTTATTATTGTTGTGTTGAATGTCTATAGTTGTGTAGTATAAAAAAATCATTCATTTTGGTGAATGGTAAATATTTTCGTTCAACTGCAATAAACAAAAATCCATAAAAGGGTTAAACAATAAACATTTTATGGTTCACCCAAAAAGAATTTCAAATCATTATTTGAAAAGGAAATAAAACTAGTTAAATGGATACTAAATTGGAAGGAAACCAAATTGGATAACTAAACAAAACTAAAAAGTCAAATTAAAATAATAATTAAATAAAACTAAATTTAGAAACCAAGTTAAGACAAAACTAATTGTAAAATTAAATTAAAAAAACTATAACTGAATTCGAAAAATACAAAACGGAAATAAAAAACTACAATGACCTCAGCATTGTGCTATGTTAGGGATTGCGGAAAGGATCGTTAAGGCAAAACAAACACTAAAGAGGGAGGGGGTGAATAGTGTTTTTTGAAAAATTAAACAAAATCTAAACTTATATGAACTACTATATGAATCAAAACTACATAAACAATCACAGACACAAAATCTAACGCAAATGCAAAGATAAAAAAAATAAAGTATAGAAAAGGAAAGAACACACCGGATTTTATACTAGTTCGGAATTGCTCCTACGTCCAGTCTCGCACAACGCTGGATTGTGCAGAGTTTTATTACTATTTCAGTATCCAATTACAACCCTCCTTGATTTCACGGCTACAAAGGATACCACCGATTACCCGTCCTTGATTTCAAGGCAACAAGGAATACCACTGATTCCTTTACTTAACCCAAACAATTACAAACAGCCCTATAACTCTTTAATTGCACTAGATTCAGAGAGTAATGAATAGAGAGTGTAGAGAGAAGAAGATTAATGAAAACAAAATTGAATTCGCCAGAGTATAGGTGTAGAAATCATAAAAAAGATAAAGAATAATGATGTAATGAAAGGGAATGAAAGTGGAGAAGAAGAAGTAATCGAAATCAACCCCTGTTTATAATGCGTGAAAGGTTGCGGCGTCTCAGAACCGTCACAAATAGTGAAAAGACATTTCCTTTCAAATTTGAAAAAATGACAGTTATATATCGACTTGTATATATATGTGTGTGTGTGTGTGTGTGTGTGTGTGTATGTTGACATATATATGTACAAAATTGAAATTTGAATATTTTTCAAGTGTTCTGATATATATATATAATTCTGGAATTTCTTGAATTAAAATGTAGTGTTACAAATAAATATTATAAAGTAGAAAATCATATGAAAACATAAATTTAAACTATATAAACATATTTATAAAATCATAAATTTTAAAACTATATAAATATAAAGTATATAAAATATACCTGTGTGACACTTATAAAGTATAAATCTATAAAACTTAAGTTTAAAATCAAATAAAAATAGAAAGTAAAATAGAGAAGAAAAAGGTTGAAGATAGAATTTGAAAACAGAATTTGAAATTATTTTGAATTTGAACCTGGAGTGCTATTTAGAGTCTTACATATATAGACTCTATAGCTATATTTATCTTGAACTCCTGAAATCATGAATACTCATGAGTCTTGAAATATCTTTGAATTCTGAATCTCTAACATTTTTAAACTGTACATTCTTCAGTAATAATTTTTGTATATAAATCCTGCATATGTATATATATTCTAGATAAATGTGTTAGTACATATTTTATAATCAATTAATATTGAAATAAGGTTGTTGTCATCAAAACTCCATTCTCCAACAATCTCCCCCTTTTTGATGATGGCAACCTTAGTTTATAAAATATCGTACCTGTATATACTTGTTGATGGTGATCCTTCTAATACTCCTATAAACTAATTTTATATTTTATAATTTCTCCCCCTTTGGCACTATCAAAAATAAATCCTAAAACTACTCCCCTTAAATCCTATCTAAATAATTCTATACTAAAGTAAAATACTCCCCCTAAATTTATGCCTATACAATATCCTAATTATGTATATAACTTCCCCTAAATTAATAACTCTCCCTTAATCTATAATTCTTTATAAATTTCTGTAACTACCTCTAAATCTATGACTACACTAGTCTAATAAAATAGAAGGATAATAAACTAAGCAAAACAACCAATTCAAACAAGAAAATCAATCAAAACAAGCAATTTAGACAAACAAGCAATTTAAACAAACAATTATAAACCATTAAATCAACCAAATCATTCTTAAACCTTCAACTAATCCTTAGAAACTCTAAAAGTCCCCCTTAATCTAATATAAGAGTAAACCTATACTATACTCTAATTCCCTTAAAACTATAATAAGACTTTAATCTAGACTAAGAAATAACTCTAATATGATGTCCTTAAAATTATGTAAGCAAAGCAATTTAATCCAAACAATCAATCAATTCAAACATAAAACCAAACATTTCTTGTAACTAACATAATTTACTTGTACTTCTATTTATCCTAATACTTATAAGCTCCTATCAACCACTAATGTAATTTAACCATGTTAAGTAAGTCAATCAAGTTATTCAAGTCAAACAAATCAAACAAACCAAACAAGTCAATCAATTTAATCAAGCCAAATAAGTCAATCAAATTAATCAAGACAAAGTAAATATATTATGTATACTTGTTATGTGTGGAGTCGAAGTTAACATGTAATGCAGTGTGTTGGTAATAATGCAATATGACATATGCAAAACTATATAAAGTGATATATTGAATGAAATGCAATTTGTGATGTAAATGATTTTAATTTGAGATGCACTATAATGATGTATGATATGAAATAAGATGTGTAATGATATTATGATAATAATATATAGAAAGATTTGATGATGATATGTACTTCTATAAAAGATACTTAAAGTAATATCTAATTATTATGCATATAATAAATTATTTGAATTAAACATGGATAATGTTAATTTCTAGATTTAGGTTAATTATACTAATGGAAGTGACTGAAATAATAATAAAGATAAGAGTGTAATTAAAAAATATTCAAGATAAAATATTCAAAAATAATTATGGGGTTAAATAATATTAGTAGGGTAAATATAGTAAGAATTGAAGACCTTTCAGAGAGAATATAAAATTATATAAAGTAGACTATAAACATATACGCATAATAGTATATAAAAACTGATTTTAAATTTAAACCTTAGGCATCCAAACATATTTATTTGCAAGAGAACAATTTATATATTAAAGTTTTAAAAGAAATCTATAGTTATAACAAAATTATTTTAATGAAAACTGATAATATGAAGTAATATATAAAGCTATAATTTCTTATATTTAAACTATATCTTTAGACATAAAAATCATATATATAAATTATTATTTTCATACCAAAATATTAGGTTAAATATTCAAGTTTTTATAAATCTTAATAAGATATCAAAATAAGTATTAAGTTACAAATCATATTTGTGAAATCATATGAACAATATATATGTTTAAACTATATATGAAAGAGAGGTAAAATTATATTTTATAACAATAAAAAATTATTTTAACTCTTATATCATATTAACATGTCTATATAATTTTGTCAATTTATATACTTATAATATATATATATATATATATATTGAAACAAGATATAAGAAAATAAGTAGACAGATAAAGTTAATAACTAGAATTTGAACTGGCAATTTCTAATTGAAAAGATGAAGGGAAGTTTGAAAGTTTAAACTCTTGAAATCAAAATCTAAATTTCATTATGTTGACATGACCATTTTTGTATGCCGACATACAAGTAGAAAATCAAAAGATATATTGTTTTTACTTCTTGGTTTTGTATTATCGATTTATATTTCAGGTTTAACTATTTCTTGAAATAATATTAATCCTAACAAACATCCAAAATTTATTTTACTATTTTATTGATATTTTGAATTTCAAAATTTTAATTTTAAATTTCAAATTTTAATTTTAAATTTCAAATTTTAATTTTAAATTTCAAATTTTAATTTTAAATTTCAAATTTTAATTTTAAATTTCAAATTTTAATTTTAAATTTTAAATTTTAATTTTAAATTTTAAATTTTAATTTTAAATTTCAAATTTGAATTTTAAATTTCAGATTTGAGTTTTAAAGTTTTAAATTTCAAATTCAAAGCAAAGCAAACAAGCAAGACAATCAAAGCATTCATTCAACCAAAAAATTTAAAAATTAATTGAAGCGTACCTATTTTTGCAATCCTTCTTTTTGTTGTTCTCTATTGTCGTGAATCACACACTCGCATCTTCTAGAATTTGATGATGAAATCTGTTTATTGCGACGGGCTCGTTTTTCTAGTCAAGATAGTATATCTGTTTGCTGATTTTAAACACCGTATGAGAAAGATATCGAAGATTTAGTAATTCAACCAACTTGGCGCCAAAATTTGAATTCGAATTTTGAATGAATGGACACTTCAACTATTGTATAAAGGCCCGAAAGTCATGTCACCTCACAATCTCTTCTCTTCTTCTTCCTCTTCTCGTTTCTCACTTTCAATCAAACTTTCAGGATGCATAACTTCTTCGTTTCTTAACGGAATTGGACGAAATCAGCGAAACGAAGAGAAATTCAAGAACTACGATCTAGTAATAGTTTGGGGATGAATTTGGATGGCATTGGGATGCAGCAAGTCGAAACAGTAAGAGATATGCATGAAATCCTGTAACAGTTTTTCAGTTTTGCATAGCCAACTTCAAAGAGTCATATCTCACTCAAATTTGATCAGAATTTGACGATATACCCATCAAATCGACTGCGAGAACGAGAATTAAAATCTAGAAAAGGATTTGAGATAAAATAGTCTAATGTGTGGATGCAATTTGAAGATAACCGTCGACAGTTTTGGTTTCCTTCTCTCTTTATTCACGAAAACTTCATTTGATCATTACTTGATCAATTCTTAATGGAATTACATGAAACCAGCGGCATTCCGAAGAAAATGAAGAGAAGTACAGTACTGAATTTACTTGAAGATGAGAATCAAAAGTTTCTACTTATCTGGTACCCAAATCTTTGTTGATTTACATTGTATATTGCCATTTCTTCCTCTTGATGTCTTTTCACTAACTGTCATTACTCTTCTTCAATTGTCCTTCATAATTTGAATTCTCAACACCCATGTACAACAATTCGGAATTTGAATTTCCAATAACCACCTTTTTAGAATTTTAATTTTCAATAGCCACCACTTCGGAATTCGAATTGTCAATAGCCACCATTTCGGAATTTGAATCACCAACAACCACTTTACCCATCTTTTCAGCTTTTGAATTTTTAAAAGCCATATAACACATCTTTCCCTACAAAACAACACAACTTTTCAAAGAATCAAGTGATTTTTCAAAATAACTAATTGTAATTTGAAATAATAACATCATGACGATTCTGTGATATATCCGTTTAAACTTTTCAAGAAATCATATCATGATAACTTGATTTTTTTTTTCAATAAAATTGAATGTAGACTCATCGAACACTGATGCAATACGTGAATTAAAACTAGTGTTAACAATTATGTCAAAATTTGCCATTTAATAAATTTCAAAAAACAGATTATGAACTTTTTGAAAGACCTTGCTCTGATATCAATTGTTAGGGATTGCTGAAAGGATCGTTAAGGCAAAACAGACACTAGATGGGGGTGAATAGTGTTTTTTGAGAAATTAAACAAATCTAAACTTATATGAACTACTATATGAATCAAACACTATAGAAACAATCACATACACAGAATCAAACACAAATGCAAAGATAAACAAAAATAAAGTACAAGAAAGGAAAGAACACACCAGATTTTATACAGGTTCGGAATTGCTCCTACGTCCAGTCTTGCACAACGCTGGATTGTGCAGAGTTTTATTATTATATCAATATCCAATTACAACCCTCCTTGATTTCACGGCTACAAGGGATACCACTGATTCCACACACACACTTGATCAAGTATACCATCCTTGATTTCACAGCTACAAGGGATACCACCGATTACCCATCCTTGATTTCATGGCTACAAGGGATACCACCGATTCCTTTACCCAACCCAAACAATTACAAACAGCCTTATAACTCTTCAATAACACTTGATTTAGAGAGTAATGAGTAGAGAGTGTAGAGAGAAGAAGATTAATGAAAACAGAATTGAATTCGGTAGAGTATAGGGGTAGAAATCATAAAAATGATAAAGAATAATGATGTAATGAAAGGGAATGAAAGTGAAGAAGAAGAAGTAATTAAAAATCAACCCCTTTTTATAGTGTGTGAAAAGTTGCAGCGTCTCAGAACCGTCACAAATAGTGAAATGGCACTTCCTTTCAAATTTGAAAAAATGACAGTTATATGTCGAAATGTATATATATGTATGTCAACATATATATGTACAAAATTGAAATTTTAACATTTTTCAAGTGTTTGGATATATATATATATATATATATATATATAATTCTGGAATTTCTTGAATTAAAATATAGTGTTATAAATAAGTATTATAAAGTAGAAAATCATATGAAAACATAAATTTAAACTATATAAACATATTTATAAAATTATAGAGTTTAAAACTATATAAATACAAAGTATATAAATTATAAATATATGACACTTATAAAGTATAAATCTATAAAACTTAAGTTTAAAATCAAATAAAAATAGAAAGTAAAATAGAGAAGAAAGAGACTGAAGATAGAATTTGAAAACAAAATTTGAAATTATTTTGAATTTGAACCTGTCAGAGTCTTACATAATCTAGACTCTATAACTATATTTATCTTGAAATCTTGAATACTCATGAGTCTTGAATTATCTCTGAATTCTAAATCTCTAACATCCTTAAACTGTACAGTCCTCAGTAATAATTCCTGTACATAAATCCTGCATATGTATGTATATATATATATTCTAGATAAAAGTGTTCGTATATATTTTATAATCAATTAATATTGAAATAATGTTGTTGTTATCAAAACTCCATTCTCCAATATGTTATATAGTTGTTTTAGCTTTACAATGACCCTCAATGGTTTTATTTTTTATTTATAAAATATTATGCATTCGATATAATATCAAGTAGCCCAGTTTAATAATGTTACAAGATAGTTGTTACACTGGAACATATGAAAATGAAAATCTGGAGTACGATAGCTTAATTGATAATAGTGAAAATAGTGCAGAGAATAGTCAGAATGATTTCGATGAAGAATACAAGCTGTAGAAATAAAGAGATTTTCTCTAGTTATCTTTGGAAACTACTGATAGTGATGTTTTAGAGTTGATGATGTAAGAGGTAATCGTTCATCAACAAAGGGTGCGAAAATAAATACGGGACGGCTCCCCTAATGGAACCTATAGAGGAAGTGTATTTGGTCGTGTGGATAAAAAGAAGATGCATAAAGATTTCCAATACTTGGTTATTAAAAGACTATTTCAATTGTAACACCACGGAATTTTAACGATAATTAATTTAGTTATTTAATTAGGTTCCAAAAATAGAATTTTTGCAAATGATGGATTTTAACCACGAAACTTACATCGTTACATTTATGATGGAATTTTGGTCAACTTCCATGTTCAGAACTTTGCGAACGGAGTATATATGAAAAAATTACTGACGAAATACAAAAAAAGATGGAAAATAAATTAAGATAATCTTTAATTAATATATACCATTTACAACCCGCCTTCACTGATGAACCTTATCTACAACCCGCCTTCACTGGCGGCTAGGATTGGTGGGTTAATTTTATATATAATATTTATATAACTGGATGGATCTTTCTAGAATTAAATCCAACGGTTAAGGTCCATTTCAACACCTATAGATAAAGGGTTAGACCCCCATTTTTTTTGCACACAATTCTGAAAGCAGCAGCGAGGCTCTGCCATTTTCTCTTCTTCCAAATCTCTTCTAAAATAAATCTAAACATATACAAACTAAACAATCATAGATAGGAGAGGATTAGAATCATATTCTTATGCAAAAGAGATGGTGCTACGAATAGATGTTCTTTCATTTAGATTTCCTTCCTCTTTCCTATTTTCTTGCATTTCTACAAATTTAAAAGAATCTCCTTTTTGGAATAACTGTAGACCTGTAATATTTTGGGAATTGTAGGCTTAAAGGTTCATTCAGATTCAGATTTGGATAGCCTTCAAGTGAGTGAAAATCTATATACACCGTTTATAATAACCTGATTAGTTCATTTGTAATAGATCTGAAATGTATGCCTTAAAGTTTATTAGATTTGTTTATTGTTTTGGTCAAATCGAAATAATGGGTTATGGTTTGAATATTGGAAATTTGTAGGCCTATAATTGTATTCAGGTTTGTTGTGGTTAATGTGCACACCATATGTCTGGAAATCGGTCCCAAAACTAATGTCAAAATTGTAGTTTTATTCCAGATCCTTAGCTTTAGTGTTGAGTTGTGGTTTATGTAAATTTAGTTTAAAAAGATATGTCTGTTTGTGTTCAATATTGTTTGGAGTTTTGCTTGGTTATTGTAGAAATGCCCTTTTTATTCTTATTAATAAAAAGATCATTGTTTCAAATCAGCAAGAAATATGTACAAAACAATTAGGAAGGGATGTGTAATTGTACGTAGTTTACAATAACAGTTCCAAAAACATATATTTCTTATTTCTTGTGATTTTAAATATATCTATATTCTTTTTTTTAATTATTTTAGGAAAATTTTACAATAACTATAGTTATTAACCGTTTGACAACATTTTGAATCTTAAACAATATTAAACATAAATAGGTTTGTTTCGGTCATTAGTTAGACCAAAACATAGATAGTTAATAATAATAAATAAAATATAGTAATTACGTTAATTGCACTTGAATGAATATATATATATATATATATGCAATTGTATATGTCCAAATCTACGTAAATAACACAAATATATTATATTATAATAAATATTAGTAGATATTGTTGTGTGTTTGAATAGTTTCCGTTTTTATGGAAAAATAACCCATAATAAACAGAATATGTAGTATGACGTTGTAGTAACAAATGGATTTGATTTGTTATAAATAAGGTCGTAAATAAAGTAATAAATATTTTAACCATCTTTGATTGGGGAAAATAAATAGGATAAACATGCCTAAATGATTACAATTTGAATTGTGTTTTGGAATAGGGATTGCAACTTCGATTACAAGTTTTAATGGTACGTTATTATTTTGGAAATCCCTGGAGATTGAGACGACCCCAAACCCCGTACTGACGGTGGCAAGGGTAATCCGTGGAATATAACACAGAAACAGGTAATAGCAGAACAAAATTAAATAAATACACCAGATAATGAACAATAAAATATACTGGATAAAAGTAATCATCAGAGTTACACAGTATACAGGATCTTACTTAGTACAAATACAGTTCAGCTATACTTAAATGTCTACAGCGGAAAACAAACAAAATATGTACAATAGGAGCTGAACAGCATAAAAAGAGATAAATGATAGAATCCATCTTCAGCTCCAGCTATCCAGAGAAAGAACCAGCTAAACCTGAATACAAGACAGCCCATGTAGGAAAAGGGGCACCCGAGTTTGAAAGTGAAACAAACTACGAGTCAGTCATGGGACTGGTATGAGAAATCTACTCAACACATATATAATATGGCTAATCACAGGGCCACACCACTTTCGTGGAACGGGTTTACTCCATTGGATTGCCAGTGCTTTAAAACAAATCTTTCTTTTAAACGTCGCTATGCTTTTTATACAAATGAAGCCGTTATAAGACTCAGTTCCCATCACACAATGCAACGCAAACCGGAGGATAGAGTTTTTACCTTATAACGGCCAAAATATGCTTGATACGAATAAAATAAAGGCATTTGATATTATTGCTAGTGTTTATATCTTTTGAAAACAATTTCAAATCATAACTATCAATCATAGACGGCATTAATGCCCCATACCACTATGTCGCCATATATAGGTATACAATCAAAACCGCACAGTCACATAATTGGAAATTGGATTTCCATCATGAACCAAGGCAAAAGATAGTCCTTACCGAATTTGAGACTGCCTAGCCCGAGTCTCAGGATCAGAACGCATCGACCCTTGGATCGTCAGGGCCGGTCCACACGGAGTGAATTAAAATGCCTGAACACTACGTTTCCCTGCCCTTTGGGGCGTAAGCGAACAAACGAATGGCTCCATTGGACCTGGATCGTCCGATCTAACCGTGGCGCCTCGCAACAGCAACAACCACATAGGTGAAAAGTATATAAATGTCAGGGCTGGTAGGTCACTGACACCACCCTAGCAAGGAAGAAACGCATGCCCTCCCTGAGGTCCTTCTCCCGTTTCTGGTTCATACCGGGGTGTGAGGCTCGCGATTTCCCGTTATACACAAAGCTACGCCACGTAGGCGGTGCTTTGATCATCACCACAAGACTTTGCTTTTCAACAGAAGCCCTGATCACTGCATCTTAGCATGCCACACAGGCAATTCATGCCATGCGACTGATGTCCATCGATATACAACCTCTGAGCTCGTGCGTTTCAGAGAAGGGCGTTAAGCAAAAGGATAAATTCTCCGCCGCCAAACAGATGTATATTTAATAGAGATCAATCAACACAGAATAAAATCCAATGTCAGACACACAGTCCATTTACAAGTTCGTTCTGGCTCTAAACGAAACCGGAGGCACTAAATACCTCGCAAACCCATCGACCCCCACGTACGTCTGGACGATCACCACTCATTATCCATATTTCGGGATGCCTCCCAATCAGGACCTCGGTTACCATCCAAACGAGGTGAAGATCTCCGGTCTTCGACCACCGTCTTCATCTTCGACTTTCAATCGTCGGTCAATTATTTGAAATGGGAATTAACTCGGCCTTTTAAAATAATTCACGTATATTTAGAATTTCAAATCAATTTATTTCAATGGTTAAATCATTCGACAACACCAATTTTGTTCTTTGATGTAATTTTCACACCAAACACATTCAACCATCAAATACCACATAAATCGAGCAAATTCAGTTTATTTCCATTCCATATTGTTTATGATATTTTATAACGATTTATCGCTATTTTTATTTATTTTAAAATAGCCAATTTATTCAAAATGACGCTTCGGGCCATAACGCGGTCGTGGCGCTGTTTTTCTTCAGATTTGATTTACACATATCTGAAAATCTAACCGTTGGATCTTCACAAAATTTACATCATTAGAAAGGTCTTTTCAAAACGAATCCAACAGTTCCAGTTTCAGGAAAATCCGACGGTCGGATCTCCCGGTACAATCGTTTGAAGTTTCGATTTCAAAATACGAATTGCAGCGTCGTTATTCGATTAAATATAATTATATTTATATATATATATAAATATAATCATTTCTGCTGCTGTTTTTCTTCAGATTTGAATTAAACATTCCAGACAATCCAACCGTTGGATTTTTACAAAGTTGGTGCCGTTGGAAAGATATTTCCAAGGCGAACCCAACGGTTGCGGTTTCGGGAAAATCCAATCGTCGGATTTCCCGCACTAGTTGTTTGAAATCACGGTTTCAAAACACGAACTGCACGGCCACGTTTCGTTTTAATTTTATTTATATTTATATATTTATATAAATATAGTTCATTTAACAATTTCCATATCGTTTTCACTTCTAATATTTCACTAACGCCTTTAAATTTTGGAAAATTTCGCCATAACCTCCTTTGTACGGGAGGGGCTGGGAAAATTCCCTAATAGCCACACGGGCGTCTCATGTCAAAAAGAAAAAGAAAAAGCCAAACGGCTAGCCAACAGGCTCATAAAATCATCACCCAAACAAAACAGTAAATGTGTACCTATTTGTCGGGCACAAAATTTTATTCCTCTTCTCTAGCCCCTTTGCTATAACCTGTTCAATAAATATGCATGTACATATATACAGTTCTTATCATTTATCATTTTCCATTCAACTTCATATTTGATTCCATTTGGTTTAAAAACACCATTCATTCTAATGTTGCATGCACAGGTAAAAATCACATCATTAGCTAATTAATGAACATTTCGACTCATGCATATTTATTTGAACGAGTTGCTATTTTTAACACTTCACATTTAAATAATTCATGTGTATAATAAAAATGTGATTTTTATTTTAAAACAATTCATTTCAAAACACTATTATTCTATATAGTTTATATAGGTGATAAAACTAGGATTTTTATTATAAAACAATTTCTTTTAAAACGAGATTATTTTACATAGTCCATATAGTTGATAAAAGGTGATTTTTATTATGAAACAATTTATTTCAAAATATGAATACCATTCAACACATGAATTTCAATTCAACGAATGAATATCGATTCAACACATGAAGGTTTTCTTTAGTTTCTATATATAGATAAAAATGTGATTTTTATATTTAAAACACGAATACCATTCAACACATGAACTTCTAATCAACGAATGAATATCAATTCAACACATGAAGGTTTTCTATAGTTTCTATATATAGATAAAAATGTGATTTTTATATTTAAAACACGAATACCTTTCAACACATGAATTTCTAATCAACGAATGAATATCAATTCAACACATGAAGGTTTTCTATTCAATGAATAAATATAGTTTCAGCAAATGAAAATAATTCAAACACATGAATATTATTCAAAATTTCAGCAACATAACGGCAGGGTAGTTAAAACCGGGACCGTCCCTAGTACGGCTCCTCGCTCTACCTTAAAACCTCGCGGTTTTTGACAATGGGGATCATGCATCTAGTTCGCACGCAGGCGGCATGTATATATTTATTTCATTTCCACAAACTAATCCTATGTGGTTTCAACCAAATATTTCTCAACCACAAATGGGTATTTTTCAACCACAATCAATCAATATCAACCACAAACAATCCCAAACAACCATTCGCTATCAATCAATTTTCACACCAATCACAACCAATAAATATCGTCCATGGTTTGTGGACGAGGGGCGTATATATATATATATATATATATATATATATATATATATATATATATATATATATATATATATATAGCTATTCACTTCTATTTCAACACATATATAATTTTTACAACGCATATATAACTTATACATCGAACGTACAACTTATACAACGCTTATAAAAGAGGTGTACAACGCTTATATAACCCATACATCGACTGTATAATTTATACATCGTCGTTTTCCATATCGTTTATAAATTAGAAATCTCACATTGGGTTCCACTCCACCAAAAATAGCAGAAGGCTCAGAAAAATATGCGGTCTCTTCTAAAATGTAGAAGACGTCCACACGGTCACGATGTTTCCTGTTTCATCGAATTTCGTTAACACAGCAAAAAGATATGATTTTTCAAAGTTTGCAATGGTTTAAAGGTGTTAAAACTGTTGAAAATATATATAAGTCGTACCTCAGCTGAAAGGTTCAAAACTAGGTTTGCGATTTTCGATCAAACCGTGAATCGATAGGAGGATCGGCCGATGCAGCGACGAAGAGGGAGGAGACACGCGTCTGCGCGCGGTGGTGCGGCGAACTTCGGTGGTCGGAGGCGGCGGCGGGGGCTTGAACGCGCCAACTTCTCGACGTCCGTTCTCCCAAACCACGCAATGAAAAAATCCAAACCTTATATGGATTTGAAGATCTCTCCTAGCTCTACAAAATCTTCAACTGGAGGAGGGGCTAATTTTGCATGGATTGATCAGAAAATGAGGGGGAAGGTTTTGAATGGTTTCCGTCGTTCGTCGGGGAGAGAGAAAAGACGGATTTTCTATTATTATTTTTAAAAAAAAAATCTGATTGGTCGGTGGGTCTTTAAAGGGATTTTCTGACACGACCACCAATTGAAACCCAACGACTGTCGTCCCTAGCGTTTTACCCCCATTCCGAACACAATGTGATATGTTTCGAAGGCCCATTCGAATGTTTCAGTCAGTTTTCCTTCAAATTTAAAATATATAACATTCAATATTCGATTTGAATGTACATTTCAATTTGCCAGGGCCACAAACTGATTCGAAAAATTCCAGAAAAATAAATCTAGCTATGTTTTGGCGATACGGTCCCAACAAAACTAGTTTCGTCGAATTCTGAGACTGTTTGCAAAAAGGCCCATTTTTGGTCGATCCAATTTAACTGTAATTGACCAAAACACATTTTCCTTTGCCACGCTCACATACTAGCTTCAAAAATTATGAAATTTGAAACCTAGCAATAACTTCACATCCCGGATCCAACAAAAGTGGTTTCGTCGAATTCCGAGGTCGTATGCAAAATGGCCAATTTCCCGGGCTATATAAATTCCATAGCGACCTCTCTGAAATTTCATTCGGCCATAACTTTTGCTTTCCGCTATGAAAATTCGATTTTTCAGATTCGTTAGAAAGGTACTCACTAATAGATTTAAATATTTTTGGTTTCGCTAAAATCCGTTTTGTTTTGCACCCGGTACAGTCCGACAAAGTTTGAATTCAATTTTTGAAACTGTAGCGCCATTTCAGGCCTTGTTTATGATTATAATTAATTATATTCGCTTTCAATTGTCTATTCAAACTCACTTTCCATTGCCATTATTTAAAATATTTATTTTAAATATTTAAAATCCATTATTTTAGCCAATTTAAAAAAAAATTAATTGGTTCAGATTTTCTGGGTCGTTACAATCTCCCCCACTTAAAACTTTTCGTCCCCGAAAAGGAACAAAGTCGAAAGTGGTTTGATTATTCAACTCTACGTTCGATCTGGCTTCAATTCTCCAACTTTTCAGTTTCTGAGAAATTTCAACTTCTTCAAAAATTTGGCTAACACCCGGAATTTTCGAAAATTTTTGCCATAACCTCCTTTGTACGGAGAGAGGTTTGGAAATTTATTGGGCCGTATTAGGTACCCAATAAATCCTAATAAGCATACACATATTTATAGTGATATATTCTGGTGTTTACAGGGGAGCATGTACTGATAATAACTCCAGAGAATAAATTCTCGTCACCCTGCCCCGTGAGGAAATAGTCCATGTGTTGTATCTAATAACTAGAGAGACGTGGTTATTGTCAACTCCAGACCCGTGTGGGGTTTTTATTAATCTGGCAATTTAATCGTTACAATTTAAATAGTCCATATCAGTCATCAGTTCAACCTGTAAAATATAGTCATCGCCATACAAGCCTCTCGCTCGTATGGTAAATCTTCCACCTCGTCGCACAAGCTCCAAATGCTTATGTGGTATATGATGAAGTATGCCTATCTTCCAGAAGTATGCCATGCGGTGTAGTTCAAAATTAATTGTTACTATCCTATGGCGACATTTATTATTTTACACAGAAAAACCAGCACTCCGCATCCAATGGCATTCACAGGAGTTGATATAATAATATTTCGCATCCAACTCATTAAGGTTTACCTATTTGTTGGGCACGTAAATAAAATCTTTACTCAATAGCTAATCCATTTACCTGTTCAAACATATATAGTATACATGTATATATATTTTTATTTATTTTCTAATCAGTTCAATGTGTGGTTTAATCGAATAAACTCGACCATTATTCTATTGTTGATTAAATTAACTATCGTTTCAACAATTTTAATTAATCAAATCTACAATCACGCAACACAACCAACAATCAAATTGTTTTTAACTTTTCAAAATCGTGCAAATTAATTTCTATATTCCTTTAAAATCATTCAGACTATAGAGTTAAAAGTGCACATCCATGGAAAGAAAATAACAATAGAATAGAGAATTAAATGGTGATGTAAAGTATGATAAATATACCTTGCACCGGAGTCAATCAGAGATATCCACTCGGCATCTGGGATAGGCTTTCTGAATGCTCTCCTCAGTTTCCCAAGTACAATCTCACGGATCTCCACTCCATTGCACTTTGACTAAGTGAACCTTCTTGTTCCTCAGCTCTTTGGTTTCTTTGCCGATAATCTTTAGCGACTCCCTTCTCACAGCTAATTCTGGGGTAATTTCAATGTCCTGTTGAGCTGCTTCTTCCACGATCAAGTCTGGATCATAAACGTGCTTTCGAAGTTGAGATATGTGAAATACATCATGAACTCCAGGCAACCAATCAGGCAATTTGACACTGTAAGCGAGAGTCCCGATCCGTTCCAGAATAGGAAACGGACCAATGAATTTGGGCGCCAACTTTCCAGTTTTACCGAACCGGATAACTCCTCTCATCGGCGATACTTTCAAATATACATAGTCGCCAACAGCAAAGGATATATCTCTTCTTCTTCTATCGGCATAGCTCTTTTGTCGGCTTTGAGCGGCAAGTAATCGCTTCTTAATAAAATCGACTTTGTCGGCGGCTTCTCGGATCATATCAGGACCCAACACAAGTCTATTACCTAGTTCGACCCAACAAGCAGGAGATCGGCATGGTCTACCATACAATGCTTCGAATGGCGACATTGTCAGACTCGCCTGGTAGCTGTTGTTATAAGAGAATTCAGCCAAATGCAGATGGTCTTCCCATGATCAACTGAAATCTATAACACAAGCCCGCAATAGATCTTCTAAAATACAATTTACCCTCTCAGTCTGACCGTCTGTCTGAGGATGATAAGCGGTGCTCAAGTTCAACTTCGTTCCCAGCTCGACTTGAAATGCTTCCCAGAATTTGCTAGTGAATATTGTATCTCTATCACTGACTATACTGAGCGGCACTTCATGTAGTCTAACTATTTCCCTGAAGTATATCTACGCCAGACTCTGAGCAGTTCTGTTTGATCTGACAGGTATGAAATGGGCGGTCTTCGTGAAGCGATCTACGATCATCCAAATACTGTCATTCCCTTTTCTGGTTCTGGGCAGACCATCAATGAAATCCATAGAAATATGTTCCCACTTCCAACCAGGAACTTCTAGTGGTTGTAGCAATCCAGCCAGTTTCTGTTGGTCACTTTTGACTAGCTGGCAAGTAGGGCATCAGCTAACGTATATTGAAACGTCCCTTTTCATAGCCTTCCACCAGAATGTTCGTTTGAGATCGTTATACATTTTGGCCACACCAGGATGGATACTTGGCTTGGACTTGTGACACTCGTCTAACACTTCCCTTTTTAACTTTGGGATATCAGGAACACAAATCCTTCCTTTCAACCTCAAGGTCTCGTTGTTATCCATTTGAAAACACGAGGGTTCGCCTTTCTGAATCCTTTTAATCATATCCTTAATAAAGTTATCCTCCTTCTGAAGAATAGATATTTTGTCAATCAAGGAAGTCATGATAATAAAGCTGGCGATCATTACATTCTTTCGGCTCAGCGCATCGGCCACGACATTGGCTTTCCCTGGAGTATATATAATTTCAAAGTCATATGCTGCTAGAAACTCCATCCAACATTGCTGCCTCAAATTCAAGTCTTTCTGGGTGAACAGATACTTTAACGATTGGTGATCTGTAAACAGTTCAAATCTCTCACCCAGAAGATAGTGCCTCCAGATTTTCAAAGCGAACACAATAGCCAATAACTCAAGATCATGAGTTACGTAGTTCTTCTCGTGCGGCTTCAGTTGACGGCTAGCATAAGAAATCACTTGACCCATTTGCATTAACACTGCGCCGAGGCCTTCTCTAGAAGCATCAGTCCAGACTTTTAAATCTTGGTTGCCATCGATGATGGTTAACACTGGAGCTGTCATTAATCTTAACTTTAGCTCTTCGAAAGCCTCCTCACTTTCTGGAGTCCATTTGAATCTAGAGTGCTTCTTTGTAAGCTTCGTTAAGTGGACAGATATCTTCGAAAAGTTTTTGACGAACTTCCGGTAATAGCTAGCCAATCCGAGAAAACTGCGGACTTCAGTGGGGGTGCTAGGCTGCTTTCAGTTTTGAATAGCTGTGATTTTGCTTGGATCCACGGCAATTCCTTCTTTTGATACGACATGGCCCAGAAATTTCACTTCACCTTGCCAGAATATACATTTGGAAAACTTTGCTTTCAATACATTCCTTCTCAGGGAACCGTAAACAATGGCGGACAACTTATTTTCTTTATCTTCTTGGAATAGACCTCGCTCAACTCTGAATTCTTCTTCTTTGAATGGATCTCGATCAGAATCTCATAATCAGTCGAGCAAACCGGTTGTGAAAAGGAAAAAGACGAATTTTATTTCTCGACCTGATTTGGTTTCCATTCGATTTCTGAAACGATGCTTTCGATGCGGAGCGTGCAATCACCTTGTGAGGAATTGTACGGAACAGTATAATGGTGATTCATTGAAGGCGGCTGATCTGTTTGATTGGAATTCATTAAGAGGTCAGAGCTGTCGATGTTTTAGATGTGGCAAAGAGGGGCACAAAAGTTTTAATTGTGTAACTGATTGTAGGGATGTTCAAATCTTGGAACCGGGCATGATTTTGCTTAAAAAGCAACTTAGCAGATTTGATCAGATTGAAATCGTTAGAAAATGCCATGTTCTTGGCAAAGGTGAAGGGGGTTTTTACAGACCGGAGTTCAGTAACGGTGCAAAATTAAACCTATTCATGATGTGTCTCGGGAGTAACTGGAATCCAATATCAAGAAAGTACGAGGCGAAACGTTCTACTGATGGTATGATTCCTCCATTAATTCCAGAGGAGTTTTATTCCTTAGTAGGAGAATCCATCGATGCAGCCCATAAGAAAATCACCATGGAAGGAGGGAATGCCGAAGCTATTCCAAACATGAAGCCTGATGTATGCATTGTCAATCTCTATAATAAAGATGGAAAATTGGGGCTCCATCAGGACAAAGATGAAGGTGAGGATAGCATCAAGGCGGGTTTACCTGTTGTGTCGTTTTCTATTGGGGACTCGGCAGAATTTGTGTACAAGGTGGAGAGGAATAATGGAATGATGAGGAAAGTGGTGCTGGAATCTGGTGATGTGCTAATTTTTGGAGGACAATCAAGGAACGTATATCATGGCATCACCAGCATTCTCAGTAACACGGCTCCTGCATGGCTTAGAGAAGAGACTCATCTAAAATCAGGAAGGTTGAATCTTACATTTAGACAAAATTTAACACTGAGATCTCAAGAGGTAATTTCTTCTTCTGCGTGTAATTTCTTCTCCAGTACATCGACCCAAAGTCCTTCTCTGATTGAACCAATATCCTATCATAATTCTTATGCAGAAGTGGTAAAATCAAATAGACCATATAATTTCTGGAAAACAGATTCTCGAAATAGATATTATCAGACTAAATCAGCAAAGGTTAGGTGTTGTGTGAAATGCGGAGATTCAGATCATTACTCGAAGGAATGTAGAAATGGTGTTCGTTGTTATAATTGTCGAGGAATTGGACACCGTTCATTTAGTTGTCCTGAAGCATTTAGAGGAAAATCAGTATTTGAACTCCTGCAATTTAACTGTTTGAGACTATGTCTGAATCTAACTGAGCTTATAGAAGTTTTTGTCAGTGTCTTTCCTTATCAGAATAATGAGGGGGCTTATTCTTTGTTGATGATGGGATGTCATTTAGAAGGACTGGTGGAGGGTTTATTATGGGTGAAAATAACTTCGGTGGACATTGTCAAACCGCCATTGCCGAATCCTTTGAATAGAAAGGAGCACGCAGTTCAGTTTTGTTTAAACCTGTTGAAACTGAGGAGAATGTTTTCAGAATTGCATGCAAATAACAAGACAAGAGCCTTAAAATTGATGGACTGTATACTGTCTCATTTTGATATTTTGAACACAGCAATCAACTGTGAACACTATGTTATTGAAGCTCAGTCAAAACCGCAAGTAAATGAAAAGGGTCTGAGTCTTTCCAAGACTGTGTTGTTGGGGAGGAAAAGTCTGTCTACAGCTATGAAAGGGTTTACAAAAGAATCTGATTTTCTGGTCGATGATTTGGTGGGTGTTGTTGGGAATTGCTCTTCAGATTCTAAAATCGACCCTATGTGTTACGATCCGTTTGTTATGTCTTGTAATGGGTTGAGTGGGGATGTGTGGCTCAGTGCGGGCAAGGACTGTAAAGCTGGCAAAGAAAGTGAGGTAATGATAGGTGTTGATCTAATAGACATGGAGGGTTTCGAGGTGGGCTGCTCGAGCAATATTCAGTTCCATGATGGGGTGTTGGAGAATGTATGGCGAGTTAATGATGAAGTGATGTTATCGAATAGTTTTGAGGTGTTGTATAATTTTGGGGATGAAGTGGGTGTAGCTGATGAGGTTGTGGATGAAGTGGAGGGGGCTGTGGCAGCATTGGTACCGGCAAAGTTGATGTACAAGAAGGGATATAGGGTGGGCAAAGTGAAAATTGCTAAGAGTAATAAACCATTTGCTGGCATTGTGGTGAGTTCAGTCGGTCATGTTAGTGACTGTATGTGTTCGTGTAAGATGAGGTTACTGGATGGTTGTCATAGCCATATTTTGGCGGACAGGAATATTGTGATGCAAGGCAATATTAGGGGTTGCGGTAGGATAAATAATGACAGTAGGGATGTGAGTTGGATGGCTTTGAAGGATGTCTATTCGTTGTTTTGCTCAAGTTGGAATGGAGGGGTAGTTCGGCTGGTCCCATCAGGTTGTTGGATCAGTTTGCAAGGCTCAGTTCCCAGGGATATTGTGCTGACATGGAGGCTGAGTTACTGTTCATTTCATACAAGGGTTCAGATGCCCTGGGCGGAGGATGATCATGATATTCAGTGCAGAGACTTGATCAAGGTTGATGGGAATGGAACCAGCGCCGTGACACATCAAATAGGAGATTTTACTTCTCCAACCAGTAGGGGGAGGAGGAGGAGAACAGTGTGCAGTTCAGGAGTTGTCAGACGTAGCGCAAGGTTAAAAAACAGAACGGCATCTTTACATGGTAAGTACCCTAGCTCGATTACGAATGATAGTAATTCGAGCTCGGGCACAGGTATGGTTTCAGTTTACGGTAGTGATTATTCTCCATTTGCATTAGGTAATCTTTCGACTTCCCAGTTATTTCAGCTTGCTAGTGACACCGCTTTTGTTTTTTCGGACTTAGACGTAGATGCTGATTACATTAGGAGTAGGGAACTAGAAAGAATTTCATCTATAGGTAGATGAGGATTGTTAGCTGGAACATTAGAGGTTTAAATGAACCAGATAAATGTGCTAAAGTTAGGAATTTTTTTAAAGAGTTTCATCTTGACATTGTAATCCTTCAAGAAACAAAAATAGAGGTCCCGGATCATAGTTTTTTTAGAAGGTTAGGGGGGACTCTCTTTCGTAACTGGTCATGTTTACCGGCTATAGGTAGTGCTGGTGGCCTCATGATTGGTTGGAAAGACAATCAATTTAGACGGGTTCAGGAGGTACATATGGTGCATTCCTTGCACATTATTTTAGCTTCAACAGTAGATAACTCTCTATGGGGCTTTTCAAATGTATATGGCCCACATACAAAAATAGAGAGAAGACGATTGTGGTTAGAATGTTCTGAATTTAGAAATCTTGTATTCAATCAATGGATAGTGGGGGGAGATTTTAATGTCACCAGATTTTTAGGGGAGAGATCACCTAGAGAAGGTGAATTCTCTGATATGGAGGAATTTAACGAATTCATTCAAATTAATAATCTGATAGAGATTCCGCTTTATAATAGATTGTTTACCTGGTCCAATGTTAGGGATAGTCCGTCATTTGCTCTCTTGGACAGATTTTTTATTAACACTGAGGTGGAGGATAGATTCTCTGTATGTAGAGTTAAAGGTTTACCATTTTTATTGTCAGATCATTGTCCAATCATTCTTTCTTGCGATTCGAATGTATTAATAAGTAATAATTTTAAATTTGAGAAGATGTGGTTACTGGATAGTAGTTTTAGTAAATTGGTTACTGTTAAATGGGAATCTTTACTATATTATAATAATTTGTATAAAGATAATTCGGCAAAGATTTTTGTTGCAAAGCTAGGAAAACTAAGATTCTTTCTCAAACGCTGGAACAAGTTTATATTTGGTAATGTTAGAATCAAAAAAGATAAGATTTTATGTGAAATGTTAGACATAGAAAAAGCTAGCGAAATCAGAACTCTTAATACGAACGAGAGAGATAGACTTAGCAATCTTAGAAACGATCTTAAGTTGATTTTAGAGAAAGAAGAGGTCATGTGGAGGCAAAGATCCCGTATTCAGTGGATAAAAGAAGGCGATAATAACACGAAATTTTTTCATAGTATAGCTAATAAAAGAAGGCGTGATAATTTGATTCATTCCATCTTTATTAATGATGTAGAGGTGTCAGTTCAGAAGGACTTAAATGATGCTTTTACTAGGTATTATAAGCAGATCTTAGGTACAAGGATAAATAGTAGGATCAATATTAGATGGAATGAAATTTACCCGTCGGCTTCTAGGATTGATTTAACTGATTTAGACAGTCCTTTCACTGAGAGGGAGATATGGAAGGCAATCTGTGATATGCCTAGTGATAAAGCTCCTGGACCTGATGGTTTTTCAGTCCTTTTTTATAAACAATTTTGGGAGATGCTAAAGTCCGATATTATTAATCTTTTTAATGATTTTTATAGTGGTAATCTGCGATTAGGGAATTTTAATTTTGCCAATGTCATACTCATACATAAGAAAGCGGGAGCGAAGTCACTTAAGGATTTCAGGCCTATCTCATTAATTAATGTATCAGTTAAGATTATTTCAAAAGTTCTTGCCAATAGACTAAGTACTAAGATAAATGATTTGATTGATGTGTCACAAACAGTATTTATTAAGGGAAGAAATATAGTGGATGGGGTAGCAGCAGTACAGGAGTATATAAATATATGTGTTAAAAATAATTTTACGTGTGCCATTTTGAAACTAGACTTTGAGAAGGCGTTTGACTCAGTAGATTGGGATTTCATGTGTGAACTATGTCTTGCTAGGGGTTTTAGTGTTAAATGGACTAACTGGATTATGCTTCTGCTTAAGACTGGTTGTTCCAGTATTGTAGTGAATGGTGTAGTTGGCAAGAAGATCCAGTCTAAGAGAGGTCTTAGACAAGGCGATCCCCTTTCACCTTTCCTATTCAATCTAGCGGTTGATGTTTTCTCAAGAATTATAAAGAGGGCTAGAAACTTAGGGGTCTTAGGTAGTGTGGGTAATGGAGAATTCTATAATGAACTTTCCATACTCCAATTTGCAGATGACACACTATTGTTTTCGTCACATTTACCTAAACATGTCGTTGCCCTTAAGTTTATATTATATTTCTTTGAGATGTTGTCTGGTCTTCGTATTAATTTTGACAAAAGTGCTGTCATGGTCCTTAACGATATTAGTAATGTTGAGTCATTAGTAGCTAGCACTTTAAATTGTTCTATCATGAAATTTCCATTTGACTATTTAGGGTTTAAAATTAGACCGTCTAAGCTTAAAAAGGACGACTGGATAATTATTATTGACAAAATAAATAATAGATTATCGAGTTGGAATAACAGATTTCTTTCCAGAGCGGGTAGACTAGTATTAGTTAATTCGGTGCTATCAACTATCCCTACTTATTGGATGACAGTGCACCGTTTTCCTAAGTGGGTCATTGAAAAAATAGATAGAATTAGAAGAAATTTTCTTTGGAATGGAGGTCCTAATTGTAGTAGTTATAAGTGTTTAGTCAATTGGGAATTATGTTGTAAGCCTAAGAGTGATGGAGGGTTAGGGATTATTAATCTTTTTAATTTCAATTCCTCTTTATTAACAAAATGGTTATGGAAATTTAGGAATTCTGATATTGAGGCTACCTGGAAGAATTTAGTTTCAAAATCTTATTATTCGAGGGGAGAGTATCTTGTGGGATCGGGGGTTAGTTGGTCAAATAGATTATCTTCCTTCTGGAAGGATGTATTAAATTGCTTTGACTTTTTCAAGCTAGGATACAGGGTGATAGTACATTCCGGTAACTCTACTTTTTTTTGGCACGATGCATGGATATCTAGTATACCTCTAAAGATTGAATTTGTTGATCTCTTTAATATTTGTGATTTCAAGAATTCCTTAATTGCGGATGTTTATAATAGGAATTTAGATCCCCCATGGGAGTTCTCATTCGTCAATATTATAGAGGGGGGATTGCTAAGACAATTGGCTTTATTGAAAGCTAAATTATCTTTATATCAATTGGATGAGTATAGGGATACCATTGGGTGGGGTTTGGACAAGAGTTTAGTTTACTCTGTTAATTCAATTTATAAACTAATAAATTTTTCGGGTATATCCCTATTACCGTTTAAGTTTATATGGAGTTCAAACTCCCCTCCAAAAGCCAAGTTTCTTATGTGGTTGATAGTACATAAAAAGCTTAATACAGTGGAGTTCTTAAAGAAGAAGAATGTTTTAATTGATATTAAATGTTGTTTTTGTAGTCAATTAGAGGAAGATGTCGACCATTTATTTTTTTCTTGTAATTTTACAAATTATATTTTAAACATGGTATTAAGGATTTTTGTTATGGCAAGTTCGAATACTGTAAATAACTGTGAGAAATATTGGAATCATTATAGACTTAAGGTTAAATCAAAAAGGAGATATGTAATGGACTCTTTAATTGTTATCATTAGTTGGTTTATTTGGATGGAAAGAAATCAGAGATTCTTTCAATCAACTTTAATGTCATCTGATAAAATAATCATTAAAATAGTTTATTACTGTTTGGATTGGATGACAACTTCAAGTTATAAGCATTTTAGAGATTTTAGTTTTGGTAACTTTTTGCTAAAGGTAAGGGTAAATTTAGGATTATTTATGAGTATCAATAGATACTTTAGAAATAATAGATTGCGTATTGGTATATAAAATTCTTGTTTTGACAAGGATAGCTTGTATTTTCTATTAGCTTAGTTCGGATTTCAGTTATATATAAGTATGGATATATAATAATAAATAAACATACATATTGTAAATATATATATATATATATATATATATGTATGCATTTGTATATAAATGTATATATATATAAATATAT
This sequence comes from Allium sativum, assembly GCA_030737875.1. Classification (NCBI taxonomy): domain Eukaryota; kingdom Viridiplantae; phylum Streptophyta; class Magnoliopsida; order Asparagales; family Amaryllidaceae; genus Allium; species Allium sativum. The sequence continues at coordinate 466,160,187 of CM060913.1, read as the reverse complement.
ATTTATATATATTTATATATATATACATTGAAGCATAAAATAAATTCATATATATATGTGAAGGTAATTAACGGGGGTGTGGTAAGATAGCTTAAAATATATGCGTTCTAAATGCATCATATAAGCTGAGTCATATATGCCTTCTTCATGCACCAGCATAACAAAGTATCAATTCCCAGTTTTTGCTTTAAGATAGATTTGTATGAACACATCCTAAATTGAATTATAATTTCTTATGATATGGTTTCTTTCACATGTTTCATCTTTCAGAAAGGTGATTTGGTTATTCCTTTGTAGATATTGATAATGTATTCCAGTAAGCATAAACGTGAAAAGTTATATTAATATTTGAGTGATTTTATGAGGGCTGATTGTCAAATTAATTTGGTATGATGAGGTCTTCTAAAGTTTAAAAGTATGTCATTGTAATATCTATCAAAATGTAATTCTTTCGAGGATATTAAACCTTCCTGTAAATGTAATAATTAACGCGGAATTATGATTTTCAATCTTAAGTTGGTAAAAGATGATTTCGTCATAAGTCTTTGATGATGATAACATGTTACCATTCAGTAATTCTTATTTGTCATATATGTATGGCTATATCGCGTACACATATACACATATATACATATATTCTTACATTTTGTGATAGTTACTAATGGTAGATGCTTTAGTTATCGTTCAGATCGCAGGTGGAAGGACATAGTGAAGAACGGAAAGGATAGCAGCACGGATTTCAGGTGGAGGAATATTTTGAAGAGCAATATGGATAGTGGCATGGACAGGGACTCAGGTTTCCAGTGTAGATGAGGAGCTTTATGGATAATTGTCTGGATTGTTCTTTGTCATTTGACTGGATTTTGTTGTGTATGTGGAGTAGGAGAGTCATTTGGGGTGTTTGTGTCTCTTTTTTACTGTATAGTGATTGTAATATGTAGTGGAGTAGATATACCTCTTATCGGGTGGTGGCCATGCCGGAATTCGATATAGAGGTATGATGGGCGGTGGCCTTGCCGGAGCTCATCTATCTATTATTCTCTACATATATTTTGGGAGACAGTTTTTGTTGTTTGTTGTTTTTTTATATCAGGATCAGTATTCGGATATTGTATTTCTTACATCTTATATTATATATGTGTGCTCTCCTCTTCAGGGAGGATCACGCATCTTTTGTTTTTTCAAAAAAAATACATTCCTTCTCAGGATTTCTAGAACCTGTTCCAAATGCTTTTCATGTTCGGCCTTTGACTTAGAGAAGATCAGAATATCGTCAATAAAAACCAGAACAAATTTATTCAATACTCCTCTGAATACTCTGTTCATTAGATCGACGAAGTAAGCGGGAGCGTTACATAGGCTGAACGGCATTACTAACCACTCGTAGAATAAGTCGGGGCCTCTGAACGCGGCAATCCGAAGTTGATGGAAACCTGTAGCTAGGTCCATTCGTGAAAATACTTGTGCTCCATTTAATCGATCTAACAAATCATCAATCCGCGGCAATGGATATTTGTTCTTTATTGTCTGTTTGTTCAGATCACGATAATCCACACATAACCGTAGAGTACCGTCAGATTTTGGGACAAAAACAACTGCTGCTCCCCAATCAGAGAAACTAGGCCTGATAGACCCTTCCATACTAGCTGTCGTGTTTGATTGTCTAATTCCTCCTTCTCTTTCAAGGACATTCTTCGAATAGCGTGAACTACCGGCCTTGCATTGGGAATCAAAGCAATCTTGAAATCTATTTCTCTCTGCGGAGGTAAGCGAACAACTTCTTCGAACACATCCACATAATTCTTGACGACAGGAATATCTTTTACCAGGTCGGGAATATTCTCTGTGATCTCAGGGACATTTTCTATTTGAGCTGGAGAAACATTCAAAGCTGCCCAGAAGTCTTTTCTATTAGCATTCTGACCTTCACAGGGAATGGTTATATAATCACCTGATTTAATCTTCGCCTTTACGACTCTTTCAGCGCATTTAACTTCAGCTTCATATTTGGTCAACCAGTCTAACCCCAAGATAAGATCAAACTCTTTAAAATTCATGACGACCGCGATGGTAGGAAACCGATAACGAGTGAAAGAAACCGGCACTCCATAAACCCAACTGAGATCAATGGAACCCCCAACCGGATTCTGGACAGTCATTGGTTCCTTGAGCTTCTTCAAATTTAAATCCAGTTTCTTAGCTGCATTCTTGGCAATGAAGCTGCGTGACGCGCCAGTGTCAAACAGTACTTTAACTGGGATGTCTTTGACAGTTAGTGTGCCTTCTAAAACATCTGGCCTTTCTTGAATAGCTGAGGGACCAGACACTTCTGCTACTTCATTTATATGTACTGCTTTGGATTTCTTAAATTGCCTGCAATCCTTTTCAAGATGGCCAATCCGATGACATTGACAACATCTTCTATTCTCTCGAAACTGGTTATCGGGTTTAAATCCCTTCTTTCGTTTCTTCGAGGTTTTACAATTTCTGGTAAAATGCCCTGGTTTCCAGCAGTTAGAACAGGTGGCCATCGTTGCTGGTTCTTTTCCAGAACTGGCCCTTTCTCGATTTACTTTGGGCTTCTTACCCACCTCAGATATCGCACTGGCCTCGGGATTATCAGTTTCAGGCTCGTCTTCATTACTATAACTGACCCCCTTTTCGTTAGGTAACATACCCTTCCTGTCGAGATCTTCGTGTTTATAAGCCATATAAATCATTTCTGAGAAAGGAAGTTTCACATTCCTCATCACACTATTCTGATATTTCCTTTGCAGGCCATGAATAAATCGCAGATTTTTCCTCTTTGGATCTTGAATCAGATGAGGAGCAAAGTGAGCAAGTTCGTTGAATTTCTTATGATATTCTGGGATGGTCATATCACCTTGTATCAAATAAGAAAATTCATCACATAATCTCTCGGTTGCTTCGGGAGGAGTAAATCTTCCTAAGAAAATAACTTTGAATCTGTCCCAGGTGATATCACCTTCTGGATTATCTTTAATAACTGAATCCCACCAAAACAAAGCTTCTTCTTTGAGTGCCCAAGACGCCAGTAATCTTTTCTGATCGTCTCTCAGCTTTAAACCCTCAAAGATTTTCTCTGCAGAACGAATCCAAGCTTGCGTTTCCATAATGGACTCTTTGCCTAAGAATGGCGATCCACCCAGATTTCGAAATCTCTTGAATAGAACTTCTATATCTGATTCTGGCCGTGGGAGCACAACTGGCTCATTAGCTGGTCGAGCCATACGATTATTTCTTCTGTTCCTGTCACTCATTTTCTAGTGCGTCTGCAATTAGCAGACAAAGTGTCAGGTCAACAGAAAAGATATTTCAAAATATAGAGACAAATACTTGAATGTAAATGTGTCTATCGAGGTGTAATTTCATTCTGCTTTACTCATACTAGGATATTGCTGATCCTATCTGTATAGAGTTACCCGTCCTAGAACACTACTGGTTCTATTTCTGACGAGTTCGTTCAAATGTTATATTCCAAAACTAAGCTTAACCAAAGCTCTGATACCAAATGAGACGACCCCAAACCCCGTACTGATGGTGGCAAGGGTAATCCGTGGAATATAACACAGAAACAGATAATAGCAGAACAAAATTAAATAAATACACCAGATAATGAACAATAAAATATACTGGATAAAAGTAATCATCAGAGTTACACAGTATACAGGATCTTACTTAGTACAAATACAGTTCAGCTATACATAAATGTCTATAGCGGAAAACAAACAAAATATGTACAATAGGAGCTGAACAGCATAAAAAGAGATAAATGATAGAATCCATCTTCAGCTCCAGCTATCCAGAGAAAGAACCCGCTAAACCTGAATACAAGACTGCCCGTGTAGGAAAAGGGGCACCCGAGTTTGAAAGTGAAACAAACTACGAGTCAGTCATGGGACTGGTATGAGAAATCTACTCCACATATATAATATGGCTAATCACAGGACCACGCCACTTTCGTGGAACGGGTTTACTCCATTGGATTGCCAGTGCTTTAAAACAAATCTTTCTTTTAAATGTCGCTATGCTTTTTATACAAATGAAGTCGTTATAAGACTCAGTTCCCATCACACAATGCAACGCAAACCGGAGGATAGAGTTTTTACCTTATAATGGCATAAATATGCTTGATACGAATAAAACAAAGGCATTTGATATTATTGCTAGTGTTTATATGTTTTGAAAACAATTTCAAATCATAACTATCAATCATAGACGGCATTAATGCCCCATACCACTATGTCGCCATATATAGGTATACAATCAAAACCGCACAGTCACGTAATTGGAAATTGGATTTCCATCATGAACCAAGGCAAAAGATAGTCCTTACCGAATTCGAGACTGCCTAGCCCGAGTCTCAGGATCAGAACGCATCGACCCTTGGATCGTCAGGGCCGGTCCACACGGAGTGGATTAAAATGCCTGAACACTACGTTTCCCCGCCCTTTGGGGCGTAAGCGAACCAACGAATGGCTCCATCGGACCCGGATCGTCCGATCTAACCGAGGCGCCTCGCAACAGCAACAACCACATAGGTGAAAAGTATATAAATGTCAGGGCTGGTAGGTCACTGACACCACCCTAGCTAGGAAGAAACGCATGCCCTCCCTGAGGTCCTTCTCCCATTTCTGGTTCATACCGGGGTGTGAGGCTCGCGATTTCCCATTATACACAAAGCTACGCCACGTAGGCGGTACTTTGATCATCACCACAAGACTTTGCTTTTCAACAGAAGCCCTGATCACTGCATCTTAGCATGCCACATAGGCAATTCATGCCATGCGACTGATGTCCATCGATATACAACCTCTGAGCTCGTGCGTTTCAGAGAAGGGCGTTAAGCAAAAGGATAAATTCTCCGCCGCCAAACAGATGTATATTTAATAGAGATCAATCAACACAGAATAAAATCCAATGTCAGACACACAGTCCATTTACAAGTCCATTCTGGCTCTGAACGAAACCGGAGGCACTAAATACCTCGCAAACCCATCGACCCCCATGTACGTCTGGACGATCACCACTCATTATCGATATTTCGGGATGCCTCCCAATCAGGACCTCGGTTACCATCCAAACGAGGTGAAGATCTCCGGTCTTCGACCACCGTCTTCATCTTCGACTTTCAATCGTCGATCAATTATTTGAAATGAGGGTTAACTCGGCCTTTTCAAATAATTCACGTATATTTAGAATTTCAAAACAATTTATTTCAATGGTTAAATCATTCGACAACACCAATTTTGTTCTTTAATGTAATTTTCACACCAAACACATTCAACCATCAAATACCACATAAATCGAGCAAATTCAGTTTATTTCCATTCCATATTGTTTATGATATTTTATAACAATTTATCGCTATTTTTATTTATTTTAAAATAGCCAATTTATTCAAAATGACGCTTCGGGCCATAACGCGGCCGTGGCACTGTTTTTCTTCAGATTTGATTTACACATATCTGAAAATCTAACCGTTGGATCTTCACAAAATTTACATCATTAGAAAGGTCTTTTCAAAACGAATCCAACGGTTCCAGTTTCGGGAAAATCCGACGGTCGGATCTCCCGGTACAATCGTTTGAAGTTTCGATTTCAAAATACGAACTGCAGCGTCGTTATTCCATTAAATATAATTATATTTATATATATATATATATAATCGTTTCTGGTGCTGTTTTTCTTCAGATTTGAATTAAACATTCCAGACAATCCAACCGTTGGATTTTTACAAAGTAGGTGCCGTTGGAAAGATATTTCCAAGGCGAACCCAACGGTTGCGGTTTCGGGAAAATCCAATGGTTGGATTTCCCACACTAGTTGTTTGAAATCACGGTTTCAAAACACGAACTGCACGGCCACGTTTCGTTTTAATTTTATTTATATTTATATAAATATAGTTCATTCAACAATTTCCATATCGTTTTCACTTCAAATATTTCACTAACGCCTTTAAATTTTGGAATATTTCTCCATAACCTCCTTTGTACGGGAGAGGCTGGGAAAATTCCCAAATAGCCACACGGGCGTCTCATGTCAAAAAGAAAAAGAAAAAGCCAAACGGCTAGCCAACAGGCTCATAAAATCATCACCCAAACAAAACAGTAAATGTGTACCTATTTGTCGGGCACAAAATTTTATTCCTCTTCTCTAGCCCCTTTGCTATAACCTGTTCAATAAATATGCATGTACATATATACAGTTCTTATCATTTATCATTTTCCATTCAACTTCATATTTGATTCCATTTGGTTTAAAAACACCATTCATTCTAATGTTGCATGCACAGGTAAAAATCACATCATTAGCTAATTAATGAACATTTCGACTCATGCATATTTATTTGAACGAGTTGCTATTTTTAACACTTCACATTTCAACAATTCATGTGTATAATAAAAATGTGATTTTTATTTTAAAACAATTCATTTCAAAACACTATTATTCTATATAGTTTATATAGGTGATAAAAATAGGATTTTTATTATAAAACAATTTCTTTTAAAACGAGATTATTTTACATAGTCCATATAGTTGATAAAAGGTGATTTTTATTATGAAACAATTTATTTCAAAATATGAATACCATTCAACACATGAATTTCAATTCAACAAATGAATATCGATTCAACACATGAAGGTTTTCTATAGTTTCTATATATAGATAAAATTGTGATTTTTATATTTAAAACACGAATACCATTCAACACATGAATTTCTAATCAACGAATGAATATCAATTCAACACATGAAGGTTTTCTATAATTTCTATATATAGATAAAAATGTGATTTTTATAGTTAAAACACGAATACCTTTCAACACATGAATTTCTAATCAACGAATGAATATCAATTCAACACATGAAGGTTTTCTATTCAATGAATAAATATAGTTTCAGCAAATGAAAATAATTCAAACACATGAATATTATTCAAAATTTCAGCAGCATAACGGCAGGGTAGTTAAAACCGGGACCGTCCCTTGTACGGCTCCTCGCTCTACCTTAAAACCTCGCGGTTTTTGACAATGGGGATCATGCATCTAGTTCGCACGCAGGCGGCATGTATATATTTATTTCATTTCCACAAACTAATCCTATGTGGTTTCAACCAAATATTTCTCAACCACAAATGGGTATTTTTCAACCACAATCAATCAATATCAACCACAAACAATCCCAAACAACCATTCGCTATCAATCAATTTTCACACCAATCACAACCAATAAATATCGTCCATGGTTTGTGGACGAGGGGCATATATATATATATATATATATATATATATATATATATATATATATATATATATATAGCTATTCACTTCTATTTCAACACATATTTAACTTATACATCGAACGTACAACTTATACAACGCTTATACAAGAGGTGTACAACGCTTATATAACCCATACATCGACTGTATAATTTATACATCGTCGTTTTCCATATCGTTTATAAATTAGAAATCTCACATTGGGTTCCACTCCACCAAAAATAGCAGAAGGCTTAGAAAAATATGCGGTCTCTTCTAAAATGTAGAAGACGTCCACACGGTCACGATGTTTCCTGTTTCATCGAATTTCGTTAACACAACAAAAAGATATGATTTTTCAAAGTTTGCAATGGTTTAAAGGTGTTAAAACTGTTGAAAATATATATAAGCCGTACCTCAGCTGAAAGGTTCAAAACTAGGTTTGCGATTTTCGATCAAACCGTGAATCAATAGGAGGATCGGCCGATGCAGCGACGAAGAGGGAGGAGACGCGCGTCTGCGCGCGGTGGTGCGGCGAACTTCGGTGGTCGGAGGCGGCGGCGGCTTGAACGCGCCAACTTCTCGACGTCCGTTCTCCCAAACCACGCAATGAAAAAGTCCAAACCTTATATGGATTTGAAGATCTCTCCTAGCTCTACAAAATCTTCAACTGGAGTAGGGGCTAATTTTGCGTGGATTGATCGGAAAATGAGGGGGAAGGTTTTGAATGGCTTCCGTCGTTCTTCGGGGAGAGAGAAAAGAGGGATTTTCTATTATTATTTTTAAAAAAAATTCTGATTGGTCGGTGGGTCTTTAAAGGGATTTTCTGACACGACCACCAATTGAAACCCAACGACTGTCGTCCCTAGTGTTTTACCCCCATTCCGAACACAATGGGATATGTTTCGAAGGCCCATTCGAATGTTTCAGTCAGTTTTCCTTCAAATTTAAAATATATAACATTCAATATTCGATTTGAACGTACATTTCAATTTGCCAGGGCCACAAACTGATTCGAAAAATTCCAGAAAAATAAATCTAGCTATGTTTTGACGATACGGTCCCAACAAAACTAGTTTCGTCGAATTCTGAGACTGTTTGCAAAAAGGCCCATTTTTGGTCGATCCAATTTAACTGTAATTGAGCAAAACACATTTTCCTTTGCCACGCTCACATACTAGCTTCAAATATTATGAAATTTGAAACCTAGCAATAACTTCACATCCCGGATCCAACAAAAGTGGTTTCGTCGAATTCCGAGGTCGTATGCAAAATGGCCAGTTTTCCGGGCTATATAAATTCCATAGCGACCTTTCTGAAATTTCATTCGGCCATAACTTTTGCTTTCCGCTATGAAAATTCGATTTTTCAGATTCGTTAGAAAGGTACTCACTAACAGATTTAAATATTTTTGGTTTCGCTAAAATCCATTTTGTTTTGCACCCGGTATGGTCCGACAAAGTTTGAATTCAATTTTTGGAACTGCAGCGCCATTTCAGGCCTTGTTTATGATTATAATTAATTATATTCGCTTTCAATTGTCGATTCAAACTCACTTTCCATTGCCATTATTTAAAATATTTATTTTAAATATTTAAAATCCATTATTTTAGCCAATTTAAAAAATTTTAATTGGTTCAGATTTTCTGGGTCGTTACAGAGATAATCGCAATGGTTGAACAGCATGTTTAGAATAGTCTCAGACTAAGCATTGTTGGTTTGGAAGGATTTTACTCAGTTGTTATCAACAATTGAAACTAGGAGTTATGAAGAGAGCAAGACTTAGTATTCTTGCTGAAGTGACTGGTTACATTAGAAATTGGATGATTATTGTGAAATCAACTAGCACTACTGCTACTAGTTCAGCAAGAAGAGGTGCGGCTACATGATGCATCTGCTTTCGAACATTTGATTATAGGGTTATGCTTTGGTGCCTTAAAACATGGACCGGTACTCTTATTTTCATTGGATAAACTCAGCATCAGTTCTAATTCTGCTTCTGAAAGCCAGATGGTTAGTTTAGTGAAGATCGGTTGTGGATGAGCGTTTGATGTTGAAGTGCAAGGGTGTATCGCACTAGTAGGTTAGGGAGTATGTGACCTTATCATGGGTCCAACTCTCACTTGTTTTTTTAGATTTTAAAGTGTTTGTTTGTATTTTTTGTATTCTGGTTAGTATGCTAACCTTATTATGTATTTTCTAGCTGTTAATAAAAGCGTACCAATTTTCAAATAAAAATATGTATGCGTATGTATGTATGTATGTATGTATGTATGTATACAAGAAGTAAGCCAAAATTAATGTAAGATAGAGAAGTTAAAGGACTTACAATAAATAGATTAGAAAATTAAAAAGGAACTGATATAAAAGGACATTTAATAGGTAAATGAATGTTTTAGGAAAAATATGACCATTAGTGTCATAATGGCATTGAATATGTTAATTGATGCCTTAGGAAAAACGACTGTTAGGGTCATTAGTGACGGGTAACCTAATTAATAATAATAAAAGGAATAGAAAGCGGAATTAATGGGGATTAATTAACGTAGTAAATGCTAAGTCCAATAAGGAAATCAATAAATAAATATCCTAGGATAGGAAGTTACACGTTTCTAGTTAATCTAGAATACATACAATCAAGAATCAAGATTGGACTTAGTAGGTTAATGATGCGAGTTTAGTTGCCTTATTCCACAAAAGTTTGCACTTTCCATCAGTTCGATATATGTACAGCTGATGTGAGATATCATTAACTATAGGAATTTGTGATGATAGTTAATTATGTAACGAGGATTATTTCCTAAAACAAGGTTTATCTCAAGTGTGAGGTACCCACCTCCCGTCCTAAAAGATGAAACCTTAAAAAGGAAATAATTCATAATTGTGGCACACTTCGGGGTAAAGGTATTAAAGTAGTTAGATCCACCCTTAAAAGGGTATTAAGCGATCGCGTAGCTCACCTCCCTATAATCAGGAAGTATTAAACGACTACTGGGTACGAGCTTGGTAAACCCTGCGTTAGTCCGCTTCATCTAGGTAGTAAGTGATTGGGGTGAGGGTCCGTGTTGGTATTGGGTACTAAATGACCGCTCTGGAGGTACCAATGGTCTGCCTATTCTGTAGGAAGTATCAAGTGACTAGGGGATTATCTAATAAGGCTAGATAGTAACATAGGGGTCCACCGGGGGAAGTCATAAATGGTGAAATGTTGTCTATCTATCCTATAGGTAATAAGTGGTCGCTTACTATCTCTCGTCTTATGCGGGGCATGGTTATATGCGTGAATGAGGAAGCCTTGAATTAGTAAGACTTAGTAGCTGGTGTCCTCTAATTTATGTTAGTGTAGGATAAACCACTGAATAAGGTATTAAGTGATCAGTAGGTTCGCCTTAGGTCTTAAGTGATAGAAAGGATCCACCCTTACCTTATACTGGTAGCGAGGTCTTAACGGCTATATAGAAAATAATTAACCTCCTTATGTGATAGTAAGAAGTTAGTTGCCCGCCTCTTAATCTTGGAAATTTGCTAATGGTGGTTTGAGGGCTTCATACTTATGCATAAACGTTCTATCTCAATACTGCGATATCGTTAGATATGGGATACTACCTTGGGCTTGGTGATTAGTCATCATGCGTAAATCTCTATAAGGTTATGTTAGAATTACTGGCCTTGTTAGACATATGTTTTGGTTCTTACCAAATGAAGTACATTTGTGTATTATAGACAGTGTTATACATTTTCTACTTACTAGGACTTATTGTCTTGACCCCCTCCTCATAACAACTCTCAGGTTTATCTCGAGGAAGACAAGTCTTAGTAAGTGTCCAAGTTTGATTTTCAGTTCTCGTTCTCTCATGTTCGATATCGATGTGGTGATATGCTTTAAGGTAGTCGCCTTAGTCGCTATTTGTTTTTCCGATGTGAGTTAGTTTTATTTTACTTTGATTATGCTCATGCTCATTAATTGCAGGTACTGGATTTGTACTCTCCGTGCTTGGATGGGTTTGAGTTTTGATTTTTATCGAAATTCGGACTCGGGAATGTGTGGGGTGTTATATTTGATATCAAAGCTTAGGTTTAGACGATCAAAGGGATTAATAAATTAGGATTGGTGAAAGAACGTATTCGATTTTCTTTTCTGTTTTACTTTCGTCTTTATTAACTCGACTTTAACTATTTCGACAATGAGTTAGTCATGGGCCTACTTATAGGTTTTAAAACGACTAAGAATTAGAAATATGTAAGGTTCGAGTGTTCGTCCAACCCCGATTTGCCCCACGATGCGCTTGTCAATTTTTGTTTTGAAGAGCATGGGGCGACATATGGTGGATTATATGGATTAGAGCTTGGTAACTGGACAAAAAGTTAGCTACAACTGAGATAGTCACAATTTCTTATTTTGGTCGCATTTACTTATTGGGTATTGCGTCGTATGAATCCGGATAATCTTTTGATAGAATTATTCGTTTGAATCCTTGGTCTTATATTTGGAGGAATTTCACTTTTTAAAACTATTTTTGAAATAAAAAGGGGTTTCAAAAATTTTAAATATGGTTTTCGATAAATTGTTGTATGAATAAAATTGAGTAAAACCAAAATATAATCTTAGAAAATTAAATCTAACCATGTTTTGGATCGTTGGGTTTTGTAATTTTAATAAATAATCCATTTTGGAAAAAAGAAGGAATTTGAAAACGATAAGGAATAAGCCTTGAAATAAAGAAACTATAATTACTCGTTCCTTGTAATTTTAATGTTCATCATTGAAAATATTTTGGAATATTTACAAAAATTATAACAAATAACCTTTTTATAAATAAATAAATAAACTCGACAATCCAAACCGTGGAAAGATTATTCCAGTCTGCAGTACAAACTAGAATATAAATTTTAAATATAGATGTATATTCTGAGGCCCCCACTTAATAATTTAAGATTTAAAGAGTTTTCAAAATTTTCTCTCATAAGAGACTAAGGAAAATTATATTCGACTTGGGTTATTTGATTTCGTAAATCATTCGAGTTGTTTGTCATCTTGGTAAGGGGAAAATCCATTTTATTTATTTCAGATTTCTTGCTATTTTTCTTTTGAGAATTCGTTGTTGTATGGTCGCAGCCTTTTGTTGGGACTACTTTGAATCTTTGAAGACAGTTTGGAGTTTGACTGCGGTTTATGATACCGTCGTGATGAGGGGAAGTATTTCTCGGATTCACGTCAAATCTTAAAAAATGATGCGGGACGATTAATAGTTTAATCCGACTGTTATAGGGTTAAAGTTCAACCTTTGTTCAAAGCACATTTAATAGTTGACTGCTTAGCGGTATACCAAAGCGGTCAACTAGTTGATGTAACTTGAACCTAGGACTTAGCCAAAAAGTTACGTCCAAATTCCCTCCATAAACTTCTTTCTTTCGCTTTCCTTTCTCATCCAGTCAAACCATATTCTTCTTCTCTTTCTTTGTTATCGCCTCATCTCATGCTTTTTCACGCTAGTTTATGTATTAGATCTCACCCCGCTATGGCTCAAAGATTTATCCCTAATTTCTTCTCTTCGATCATTTCTTAGCCTATAATACCTACTGCACTATCTGATCTTTCTTGTGTCATTTAAGTCTTATTCTTAGAGAGAGAGAGAGACCATTTGATTGGATCGAACTAAGTATAAGGTTTCAACGCTTTAGTGGTCAGAGAATTAGTCGTAGTAATTGGACTTGTACCGATCCTTCAGTTCGAATTTTTGTGTTAGGTCGTTGTTTATGCTGCATCTGTCTTTGCTATATCTTGTTCGAATAGGCTTTTGACGAAGGCAATCGTCGTTTCGGAGGTGAAAGTTGAGTTGTCTTTGGATGGTCTTTTGGAGGAAGATCTCGATGAGATTTTAGAGGCATCTGTGTTTTACATGAACTTGAATGGTCTTTGGTTTGATCAGCTTTGGAGATTTCGCAGCAGGTACCTCTTCCTTAATGTCGGTTTTTGAGTTAAAAATCTTTGTTTGGACTACCCATATAGATGTGTGATTCAGTTAGCATATTAATCCAAAGATGGGAAGTTACGACTAAATTTGTCTTATGATGCGAGAGTCGGTATTTCCTTTGATCGATGGCATAACCATCATTTAGTACGCATCATATTTGATTCAGCTTGTTGTCCTTGTGTGTTGTCTCGTGGAGTTGCTTTCTATGTTTTCGTCTATCCATCTTTGTCTTTAGACAATGTTAGGCGAATCTTCGTGGAAAGCGGTTTTGTGATAGGTTTCTTTTATCTTCGCAAATTCTCTCTTAGAAGAGGTGGTGATGTGGAAACTTTCAAAACACCAGCAATGTCTGCAACACGAGATTGAGCTCTAGCCGCGGAGGAAGACTTTAGTTGTTTATAGGCAATGTTTTAGAGTTTTGATGTTGTTATTGTCTCTGCTCTTTTGGCTTTCCAGCGATTGTTCCTTGGATTATTGGTAACTCGTTCTTGTAATTGTTAATGTTGTTGCTCATGTAAATCGCACGACGATGTAATGGGATTTCATGTGTGTTTGTCTTTCTCGCTCTGTTTTATTGAAATTAGAAATGAAATCTCATTTTCTTATTTAACTATCAGTTGTTTTAGATCTGAAAAGTATAGAATTATGTAGTGGATAAATTTTAGCGAAGGACAGGCTTTTGCATTGTTTTGTCACGAGTGTTTATTATTTGTTCCATGTTTCTTTTCGAGTTAAAATTTATTTCTGGGTTTTTTGTGTGTTGTTTCGGTTTTCGCATTTTTCGCGTGATCGACTTCCTTCAAGGCAAGCATGTGACCTGAATCGTTTAAGTTTTCACAAAATATATTTTTGAAACTTTTTGCATATGTTATTTGAAAAAAGTGCATATATATATATATATATATATATATATATATATATATATAATAATACATCATTTTTGGCTTCACTTTTTTTTTTTTTGATCTGATTTATGTAAAGTCATGAATTTTGGTGTGTTAGTTGGCGTATGTTTGAACATCTGGTTTGTATAAGACTAAATGGTTTAAATATAGTAAAGCGCACGTTACCAAAATTTTGTTTTTAAGCAATTCTAATAAAGGAGGTAAAGGATACTTGAACTGGATTTCAAATTAACATAAGATTTTTTATAGTGGAAATTCTTTTATGGAAAAATTCGATTGTTTAGTCACATGTAAAGCGTAAGGAAGATTTTGAATGATTTGTTTGCATGTATTAGTGGTGCATTAGGGACGACGATGCGAAAAGATAATAATGGTAACAAGAGAAAGGCTATTTTAGCTATGAAAATGTTGTTTTCATTCCTTGTCGACGATGCGCGCGAGTTATTAATTAACTCGTTTAATGTATTAGAGAGATTGTCTTAAGCCTCCTTTGCAGTACACAGTCGAGAATTTTTTGAGTATTTTTGGGCAATTGAGGTAAATTCCCACTGTCGTACAGAGATTGGGACATTTATAAGCGGAAGGAACGTTAAATTTCTTCGCTTCGATTTACTTTTTCCGACTTAGGAAAAATAAATAAAAAACGTTTCAAATGTGTTAACAAGTTGGATGGTAGGGTTTGAATGCAAAAGCGGTTGTTTCACACTTCTAATCGTAGTCGCGTGAGGATTATGAATGAAAATATTTTCAAAAATATGCATTCATATAGATCTACCAATATATTTAGGATGTTTTGTATCAAGTTTTCAAAAATATTTTCAAAATAAATGCATGCATATTTTGTGGTTGCAACTCATTATGTACGATCTACATATGTACACGTTGGTTGCAAAATTGGATGTACATTAATTGATTGTGTAATTTAAGATACTTTGACGTCAACGTCATGACTTAGTCATTGGTAAAATTTCAAGGCAAAATTTCTTTCAAAAGGGAAGAATGTAACAATCCGAAAATTTAACAATAATTAATTACATTATTTAATTAGGTACAAAAAATAGAATTTTTGAGATAATGAAATTTAATTGCGAAACTTACACTGTTGCATTCGTGAAAAAATTCGATCAAATTTCAAATTTGGAACTTCGCGAACGAAATATGAAAACAACCAAAACTAAATCAAGAGAATTTTTAATTAGTATATACCATTTATAACCCGCCTTCACTTACCCCCTAGACGTATATTTGCATTTATTTGTACTATAGGTTTATTTTATAAAACCCTAATTTCTAAATTAATTTGGTGATTTAATTGAATTCACTTCTAAATGTCGACAGCAACAGGGATTACCAATTGAAGTGGATATTTTCGTAATATCTCACGCATTAGTAGTATTTATTTGTTCATTTACCTATCTTCTAATCATTAATCATGTAGGAACCATGATAATTCTTTCCAAAAAAAACCATTCATAGAATCATATCCACCAAAGACTTGCTCAATCAAATCTCTCTAAATCAATGTGCTAGCTTCACAACCAATAATTTCACATCTACAAAAAAGAACCTTCTTTATGTAGACAGAAAGAACTTACAAAAAAAAAAAAAAAAAAAAGTTCACCCCTTAAACCACCAGTTCAGTTAGCACAAACACTAATTAATAGTGGCAGGACAAGGATAAACCAACTTCACTTCTAAATAATGGAGTATTTAAGCTGCATACGCCTCTACCTCAAAAAATGAGCAACGATCCAAGCTGAAAGAGAAAAAGTCAAGAATCCCAAAAGCAGAGACCCAACAAAAAGCAAATAGAACCAGAACCCCAGAGGAATAACTGAATTAAAGATCACATGAAAGACATTTACATAAAACAGAAAAAGAAGACCATTCATCAAAAGGTGTTTCTCAATTATGCGAGAAGCACCTAAAGCATATTTTGACCAAAATATCTATTCATGTCAAAACGAAGAGAAGAGGATTCAAGAACGATGAAAACAATACTAGGGGGCAGAGGTAGTTCTTAGGTGCTAGGAAATTCGATGGCATTTTCCGTATTGCTATTTGCTATTTTGTTACTTTCAAAAATCAATTACCTTGCTGTTTTATTTCAGTCTGCGTATCTGGTTATAAATTCCTAGGTTTAATTTTAGATTTTATTAAACGATCGAATGCCATGTTTATTATTATTTTGTACTGCATTTGATTACCACTAAACCATACAAGAAGCTCAAGTTTTTTTTCTACACTGGATTACCCAAAATTTCACGAAATTTTTAAGCCCTAGAAACCAGATGATTACCAAATAACAAATTAGGTTAAGAGAACAGGATCTATTAGGAAAGCAAACACTACTTCACATACACGAAACAAAGTTAAGTACATTCATCGGCATAATCAAAGGCTAGCACGTAGCCATTTTTCTAAAGCGGATATAAAAACTGTAGCCTTGGCAATGTTCCTTAATCATCATCCTCGTCTTCCTGAAGAAAAAGAAGACACAAGTTGTAATTTGAGTCATAAACATGAATAATACAAATTTGACGTTTTAATTCGGAAAAAGCTACCCACCTCCCCGCTTTCATCATCTTCATCGTCGTCCTCATCGTGAACCTCGGATTTGGACTTATCAGACTCCTCCTCTTCCTTTTCAACAGCTTTTTTGCTTGCTCCGCCGGACTACGCACAAATAGCATCCCCTTAATAATCAAATTTACAACGCTATAATTGATGAATAAGGGTTTAATTTCTGTAACAAGAAATTCACACCAGAGTTTTGTTGTAATTGGCCATTGTTTTGGTATACTCAGTCTTCTTCTTTGCAGCTTTAGCCTCATAAGGTGCTTTGTCCTATAAATTAAGAAATTAGAATTGTAGATCTACAAATTATATGACCAAATATTGAACTGAGCACTCTTTCAAAATATAACTCACAGCAGCTGACATAGATTTCCACTTTTCGCCCGCTGCTTTACCGACCTAATTCAGCAAACAAAAGAGTTCTAACTAACAGGGAATTAAAATTCAACGAAGATACCGAACGAAACAAGCGAATGAATCTTAACCACTCACAGCTGAAACTTGCTTGTTGTCAGGGTTCTCCGCTTTAAACTCCTTCCTGAACTCCTCCCTACAAATTCACATATTCAGAAACACTACGGCAAATAGCCAAATAGATAAATGAAAACATGTATAGAAGATTACATGAAAACAAAGAAGGCGCTAGGTGGCCTCTTAGGCTTGTTAGGATCCTTCACAGCCTTCGCCTTTTTCACCCCCTGCTTCTGTGGCTTTTCAGCCGCCTTCCTTTTCGCAGAGACCCTGCATAATCGGAAAAATTACAAATCAAGCCCTGGATCTGAAATCGAAGAGGAAACGGATCTTTAAAAAATCCCCAAAACGAATCAAAATAGTAACGAACTCACTTCGAATCTCCTTTTTTCGACGCATCGGCCTTAGCTCTGCCCATCTACAGAGTTTTTAAAGACAAAATAGTAAGAAATCGATAATCAGAAACATAATAAATCGACGAGACACCATTAATAATACCTTGCTTTTGATATTTCAGTGTAATTTGATCTGGAATTGGGGCAAATGGGCGATATAAGAAGAGAGGAAGAGGGGTGTTGTAGGTATTGATATCAATTCCCCCATTTCAGAACGGACGGACGATATGCCAGGATGGATAGATTTTTAGGCGGGAACGAAGATTATACAGCCACGTTAGCGATCTGCGTGAGCGGAGATGATTTGCTGCTGCTCTGTAGGCCTCTCTGCCCCTCTGTGGTGTGTTTTTCTCTAGAGTGGTTGGATTTTGTAGGTTTTGGGTTAAATACATATGGATGGTTTTGAAATTACGAAAACAGACACGGTACTTGCAGAAAATGACGATTTACGCCCTATTTCGTGAGTAGTGGGATTGAAGCGTCAACTGCAACGTGTGATGGGATAAGAACGAAGCAGGTGCGGCGCACGTGAGTGGTTGGTTCTGGGGTTATTTTGGGGAGGAAAAGCTGTGGTTATTGCGAATAAGACCTCGGATTCTGTGGTGTTACAAAACAATAACCATGGGCTCATCCGCAGCTATGAAATCAAATTTCAAATTTCAAACATATATAAAACCGATTATGCACGTCGTTAGCCTGGCATACAAACACGTGTTGACGTTTTAACATGGAGGAAGATGATGCTAATGTAAAAATTAAAAAGGTCCGGCTGCCTCCACCCTATAACTTGTTCTATACTATCACTAGTTACAAAATAAAACAGACATCTTGTCTTTTTCTCTTACCTTTTTTAATTATTTCAAAAATTACTTTCTTTTCTTATTCGTGTTACTGTATTTTATTTTCAATTGCTCTTCTTCCTGTTTCGTTGTTCTCACTTTTCAAATTCTATCTTTTTATAAAACCGTTATGCTTTGAATTGGTATACTTCGATAGCTCGAGTTTCGAATGCCAGTGAGTATATAAAAGCTATGAACAGCTGGATTCGCTCCAATTGCACTTTGGAATTAACTGAATTTCGAATCCAAAATTTGGCTAAGTACAGATTCAATACGTGTCTAAAGCATAGGAATCGAAACAGGAATTAAACTAAGTATCATATTGGTATGAATCTGAAGCAGCATAGGAACTCAACTAGGAATTTGGCTAAGTATCGAATCTATATAAATGTAAAGCATGCGAACTAAACCAGGAATTTGCAAAGTTTCGAATAGATATGGATTTGAAGTAAAAGAACAAGGTTGGAAATCTGACTGAAACTTGGACCGATACATATTCAAGACGTTGGATTTCGAGATTCATAAACTTCACCAGAACTACATCAACAACTTGGAGTTAGGAGCTTCAACTTCAGAATCAATCACTCGAGCAACAAATCAATGGATTACGGACCCACCATGGGGTCGCACCTCATAGGATGCAACCCTGAAGAGATCGGAATCGATCCCCCTAAGGGATTGGTATCGTTCCCTCTATGGTAGGGTAATCCGGGTCCTACCTCCTAGACTAGGTCGATTGACCATGGTGGGGTCCTTATGCACTTTTTGGACCGATCTAAATTTTATCTTCCTCTATAAATAGACCAACTGGACTTTTGAAAAAGGAATCTTCTTCTCTTGGCTTCTCTATTCGAGGACTCTACTATTACACAACCTCAACTTCTTGTACCCTTTATTCTTGACTCGAACAACTAGCGAACAACTAGCAATATTGTAATATGACAATATAAATAATAGATTTTGCGTTAAGTGAACGTTGGCCAGAATTTGTCGAACCACTATAAAAATATTTTCTCTTTTACAACACTGCTTGTTTTATGTGACTGTTATATGGTTGTGATATGTGATTTGTCTTGATTATCGCATATTTGGGGTGTTAGGATCGACTGACCAAAATAATTTCTAATATTTTTTTCACGCTAGGTAGAGGCACACTACTTGTTATTGGGGATGAGAATCACGGATGTTAAGTCAAAATTAGCACTAGAGGGGGTGTGAATAGTGTTCTAAACAGATTATAGAAAACTTAAACAATTAATGATTACTCAAATAACCATATGAATCTATCACAAAATGAATATCACAACAGAAACAATCACATATGCAAATATAAAAGGAAATAAATAAAATGCAGAAAAGGAAAGAACACACCGAATTTTATACTTGTTCGGATTACTTCTACGTCCAGTTCCATGCAACGCTGGATTGCGCAGAGTTTTATTAATATCATAATCCAATTACAATCCCCTTGATTTCACGGCTACAAGGTTAATGTTGACGTCAAAAGTTGGACATTAGTGACAGCCAACCCCTAATTGTGCATATGACACACAAATAACGATTATAGAGTGCAGATAATATAGAGAAAACAGAGAACACACAAGACTTTTTATAGTGTTTCGGCAAAAGACGGTGCCTACGTCCACTTTATAAGTATTGATTTTTCTTTGGTTACAGGTACAAAGCTTTTTCTGTTTCAAGGAAGAAGAGAAGATTGCTATTCTTGAGTTAGCCGTGAGACAAACTTAGAGGAGAAAGTTGAGAGTGCTTTAGAATCTGGAGTTCCAGAGAGGTCTCCAAAAAAGGTCAATTTCCTCTTTGAGCTTTGAGGTATTTTGTAACGTCCCGCATTTTTATCGGTTTGTGTTTGAATATTTAAATCAGTTTAAATATTGAATTCGTAATATAAGTGGATTTATATATTAATTAAAATGAATTTGAACATATAAAATTATGTAATAAATATAATCGAGCCCGTAATATCGCGGCAGTTTGTAATTTAACGTTCTGAACTTCAACCAAATATACATGATTCGTTATAAATCGGATTTCTGCGAAACAATAAATGTTGGAATCTGTTGAACTGTATCTTTCCAATGGAGGTGAAAAACCAAGATTTCGTGTTATAGATTGTGAGTTATGTACAAATCAAATTTCCAAATAATCGCTATAGAATCGTTTATCGACCGTAACGGTTTATTTGATATAACTAGATATCGGTTTTGAATTTGGACAAGATTCTTTTAAGGCATAGTGATAATTTAATTTTTAGAATTTTACTGTAATTTTTAATTAATTAAATACGCAACTTTTTATTTGAAGTATTTTGCATCCTATATCAATATTTTGAGGTTTCACAATATGAGTTAACCTACCGATATTATTATATTTTTGAGATCGTGGCACCTCATTGGACACAATCGTATTATTATTTATGTCCATAACGGTTCGGACATGAACGAAATTTTACACAACGAGGTACCCTTATTAAATATATATGATAATTGCAAAGCGTATATCTATTTCCTACTTTACCTTCCCTTTTAATCTTCACTGTGCATATACGTCCTGCCTACCCATTCCTTAGCTGCTAAGCGTTTTAATATATATATATATATATATATATATGTTTGTCAAGGCTAATTAATCAAATGTAAAGGCTGCAGTGTTCAAGCAAGTCAATATGTACAAAGTTATAAGCATAATACTAGCCGACTCGTGCTATAAAATCCAGGTAAATCCTATGAAAAGAAAACAGCCATGCCTTGTATAATCCTACCTCCATACCTTCAATGCAAATCAAATTTTCCATCAAATTATGCAACCCTGTCGTGTGTTGTCTAATCCCAGCCTAGCCTAAACTACAAGTCTATTTCATCCTACATGACCTATACCTTAAGCCTTAAGTTTGCTCCTCTATAAATACACGGTTATTCTTCTTGGCTTCGGAAACTTTAAATCAATCTATTTTTCCTCTAAAAATCTTATAATCGGATCCTTTAGATAGGTTTTGCGAGAGTGGTCTTTGCTTCGGCCATTGTTCTTTTCGCGTGAAAGAATACATGAGGACCGACGATGGTGTCACTATACAGGCGGAGGAAGTGATGAAACATTTTTCTTGAGGCGCAAATGCAAGATGGAGATGAACGATATGGGGTGACAGGCGCATGGGAATGGGGCAAGTAGGGAATGCGCTCGTTCCCTTCTTTTCTTTTTGTAAACAGATGCCAGTAGTTTTGCTGGTATAGTTTTGATGGCGTTGGCATATTGTTTAATGGGATCTGAGTTATGGGAGCATACGTGAGGATGAAAAGCACGAGTTAACTACAAAGGCTGCTATGGGTTCGGGGACGTGATCATATGGAGGAAGTAAGGAGCAGTTGACTGAAAGGAAAGGGAGGAGGAGAGTGTGGTCTGGCTTCTGGTGTACGGTGACGGCATGCAAATGGAAAGAAGTATGGGAACTGTGCACGTGAAAGGGGGGAACCGTATGTGTGAAGTTGCTTTTTGTTTTGAAGGTGGTTTCACGTGTGAAGTAGTATGTAGTTGAGAATGACGTGAAAACATAAGAAAAGGAGGAGCAGAAATATGGAGCAGATGCAGATTTAAATAAAGGAAGAGGAGAATATTGTTCACACAAGGCGCAGGTATGAAGTGTTGGTAGACTGAGAATCACGCGAATGTGGTACTGTCAGAATCGTATGACTGCAGACTACATACTGGAACTTGTCGGGAGCGATTTGAAGTTGGTTTGAATTTATGGCAAGATTGAACGTCGGGTTTAATCGACTAAAGCAAATCGTTATTTAACGGTTAACGCGCAAAAGTGAGTAAATTCACTCACTTTGTTTTATTTTAAAATATTTTAATCATATTTTAATAGTGATAAATATTGGTTGAATGTTGTGTGATGGTAAATTGGTTGAAATATATCTATATCGTGGCATATGTACACATCATTGGTTGGATACTGATTCCATCGATTTTAATGTTCCCTAGTATGAAATTAGTGTTAATTGTTTGACTAACATTTATGGATGCGGGAAACCGGTTGGAGGAATTCAACCGGATTCCTAAATATTTATATGTACTGTTTGTTTTATAATATTCATATATATGCACTGTTTGAACCCAAATGACATTTAAACCCTGTATGGATATTGATTTTGAATGGAAATTCAACGTTATTTTGATTTAATCAATAGACGATATCGATTAAGAAAAGGGAATATTACAGAGTATGACAAGTTTTTGAACTATAACGACAAATTAACGTTGTTGACCAAGCTTAAGCATGATTTTTATATATAACACAATTAGGAATTTGAACTACAATTCGATGATGTCGAATGTATTGAAGTAAATCATTTTAGGAATTATAATCTGATAGGATAGTTAATCTTTAGTTTAAAGCAATAGATTAGAATAAGGATATGTAATCAACATTTAGTTATAAACTTGATTTTGACAAGAAGTTGACTTAGAAACAGAGTTTATAAGGAGAAATGGAAATATAAAATTATGAAGATATTTCGGTAAACGAGATAAGGTATTTATTACTCGAATAAAGAGTTAGTTGATAAAGGTGTTCAGATTTCTATAGTAGATATGATATTCACATTTTAAAGTAGATAATGTTTTAAAAATGAACGCTGGGCAGATCAAAATGTTTATATTGAAATTGGAAATATTTTTCCAATGTAAATAGGGTATATTATCCAAGTGTAGAAAATAAAGAATGCGAAAAAGAATGGAAATATTCGAATGTTAATAACGTATATTATCTAGAATATGGAAGAATAAAGATTTATAATAACTGGAAATGTTTTCCAAGAAATATGAAGGGCTAAACAGGTTTTGGGGAATATCTGGGAAGATATGGGAAACTAGAAAATAAATGTTAAATAAAAGGTTCGTGGTTGTGTGATGCTTAGTTGTACATTTGAATGGATGTTTATTTTACTTCGATAGTTAAATAACCGACTATCAAAGTGTTTTCACCATCGTTATCAATACGGAGAGACCGGATGGATATATTATCTGAAACCACTCCGTATAGGCATAAGCGCTGCGAATTATATTATGCTGAAGAAAATTGAAGACGGAGTGAAATTCAAGGGTCGTCCTGTTCCATAATGGTGTTTTATGTTTGTCCAGTCCCAGAACAACTTGTATGGACGAGTGTCTGACAGAGTATACCTAACAAATCATGTACTGTTGATCTCTTAAAGTTATTACGTCTGGTGGTAGAGGAATTCGTTCCTCTTAGCTTTTTATACCCGTGATATTTTTGGAAATCGATTAGTGAATTGACGAGTTTGACGATGTGGCATTCAAAGTGAATGGTGATCAGATGTTCTGAAGATAGGCATAGCCTCTAGCCTCACAACCAGGAAGTAACAAAAGTTGGGCTAGGCAGCATGGCTAGTTGGGTCATCCCCAAGGAAGGTGTATTGTCACCGATCTAGAGAAAATTCATATTTGTTCTTCTTTTTCGATTCTGTATCTTCGGATTACGGTTGGATGGCCAACAACCGTGGGTGGAAATATATTCGATACACTCAAGCTAAATGAGTGGTCGGTCATGTGTGGCCGGGTTGCAAGACGTTCTTGTTGAACCCCAGTGTATACCCTCTAGAGTACACTGATCAGAAGGTGCTCCCATACCTTGTCTGTTGGAATCCAATCTCCAATAAGCGCCCTGCGATTTATGATTTTTATACTATATATGTGTAGCGTAAGATGCAAGCGTTCTGCTATTTGGATATTTATTTGATTAGAAATTATTATATCACTGGATTTAGATATCAAAATATTTTGGGTTATAGTAAGGTAAAAACCGTCCATGTTTATGTGTGGGCTGGTCTTACTATTATCCTTTTATTTCAAAAGGATTTTTAAAGTTAAACGGTATGGTTGGAGTTTACTTACACCAGTCCCATGACTGACCCAAAGTTTATTTTGTTTGTTTCCCCTAAACTCTTGGGTGCCCAAATTTGTACTGGCAGTCAAGTGTTTCAGGCTTTTACAGATACACTTGGAGGAGCTCAAAGCATAAGGTTTCACCGTTAGTATTTAGAGATTATTTCCACTGTGATATGATGTATTGTACTCTGATAATGGTATGTATATACAATACAGATTGGTATTTCAAAGTTATGTTATATAATACATTTTATTCGTTCCGCTGTGAGTTTCGTATTTACTCTGATTCTGTTCAGTGTGTTCTTCTTACTCTTATATTCTATTAGTTCTATCTTATCTTTCTCATCCTCTTATTTCTTTCTATTAATGATCTGAATTTTCGTGCACTTTGAGTTGAATGTGCAGGATATTAGTCATCTCAAATTGGTATGGATTTTCGGGTTATTACAGGTGGTATCCGAGCTAAAGGTTGAGTAATTACCTTGGCTCTGTGGCGTGACTCAATAGAGATAAGGTTAGTAATATCCTAGATTGAGTTTGAGTGTATATATGTGAGTAAGTATTTGCAAATTGATATAAAAACTGTTTTATATTGTGTTGGTTGGTTAGTCGAGTGGTTTATGAATTCTGGTCGAAACAGTAATGCAAACTATGTCGGTAGGTGTTTCTAAACTCTTGAACAGAGTAATTCAACACAATATTGTTTTAAAAACTGGGTGAATAAAATAATTTTACCCAAAATATATTTTGATATAAAGAAAGCATATATATTGGAATTATCTAATATATATTGAATGTGTTGGTTGAAATTATGATTGAATAAGATTTATAATTGAGTTGGTTATACAAAAAACCAATCAAAATATTATATAAGTATAATCTGCAAAATCAGATGAACTGAATCTGAATTTAAAACGAGAGTTCAAGTAAAACTCTAGAAACTTGGAAAAGAGTTGGAAATAATGTTTGGATTAAATATATAGGAATTTTAAAATCCTACGATATTTGAAATTATTTTCCAAGTGCTGTGAAAGATATTTTGAAGTAAAATTCAAAATGGAAGTGTTTTAAAACGAATTTTGAAAAGTAATATAGTATTGAACTCACTTTGATCACTGGAAAATAATTTCTGATGATGACGGCCGCATTATCAGTGTTCATTTTCGAGTTGCTAAGTGACGGATTACTACCAAAGATTTTGTTTTGAATTATTGTGAGAAAACAAGTTGTCAGAAATTCAAATGTTTTGAATAATATATGATTTCAAACTGATATGAAAAAAAATCATAGGATGAATTCTAAAATAAAAATTTAACTTATGGAGTTAAAATGGTAAAAGTGGAACTTAAACTAAGATAAACAAAATTGGACTGAATTTGGAATGATCCAGAATGGAAATTGTAAAAGAGAAATATTGGAGATTCGAGTTATCAAAATGAATTGATTCTTGGAGAATAAGAATCGAATTTTGAATTTGGAGATGAAGATAACTGATTTGAGAAATAAATCAGTAAATGGAATTGGAGTTAAAATAGAAATTTGGCTTTGAAAAAAGCGAAAGATTGGTTTGAAAATGGATTGATGGGAGATCAACCAAGGAAGCTTGGATATATGTTAGAGTGATAGCAAATGGCAGAGATAGAGTTAAATGCCAACAAAAAGGTACAAGTTTACATTATATTCGAGTGGGAGATGTATGAGCTATTTTTGGCGAGTTGTTTGGCTGTTTGATTTTCTGTTGAATTGGAAAATGCCTAGAGAGGCAAGTTGTAAGAGTACCGATTGAGCCGTGCAGAGAAGATGCTGGCGAAATTTCTCGGATAATTAAGGTGTTAGGATATTTTCAGAAATCTTGAAAATATTCATTAATAAGGAATTAATATTCGAAATAAAATAAACTGTTTCAGTTGAAACTGGAATCAAGAAGTAAAACAAAAGACCTTTAATCTAGTTATAATAGGATTCATATCATTTTCCTTACCTTAGTAATTTCGGGGACGAAATTCTTTTAAGAGGGAAGGAATGTAACGTCCCGCATTTTTATCGGTATGTATTTGAATATTTAAATCAGTTTAAATATTGAATTCGTAATATAAGTGGATGTATATATTAATTAAAACGAAGTTGAACGTATAAAATTATATAATTAATATAATCGAGCTCGTAATATCGTGGTAGTTCGTAATTTAACGTTCTGAACTTCAACCGAATATACAGGATTCGTTATGAATCGGATTTCTGCGAAACAAGAAATGTTGGAATCTGTTGAACTGTATCTTTCTACTGGAAGTGGAAAACCAAGATTTCGTGTTATAGATTATGAGTTATGTCCAAATCAGATTTCCAAATAATCGCTATAGAATCGTTTATCGACCGTAACGGTTTATTTGATATAACTAGATATCGGTTTCGAATTTGGACAAGATTCTTTTGAGGCATAGTGATAATTAAATTTTTAGAATTTTACTGTAATTTTTAATTAATTAAACACGCAACTTTTTATTTGGAGTATTTTGCATCCTATATCAATATTTTGAGGTTTCACAATATGAGATAACCTACCGATATTATTATATTTTTGAGATCGTGGTACCTCGTTGGACACAGTCGTATTATTATTTCTGTCCGTAACGGTTCGGACATGAACAAAATTTTACACAACGAGGTACCCTTATTAAATATATATGATAATTGCAAAGCGTATATCTATTCCCTACTTTACCTTCCCTTTTAATCTTCACTGTGCATATAAG
Organism: Allium sativum; assembly: GCA_030737875.1. Lineage (NCBI taxonomy): Eukaryota > Viridiplantae > Streptophyta > Magnoliopsida > Asparagales > Amaryllidaceae > Allium > Allium sativum. The sequence continues at coordinate 466,133,064 of CM060913.1, read as the reverse complement.
TCCTGCCTACCCATTCCTTAGCTGCTAAGCATTTTAATATATATGTTTGTCAAGGCTAATCAATCAAATGTAAAGGCTGCAGTGTTCAAGCAAGTCAATATGTACAAAGTTACAAGCATAATACTAGCCGACTCGTGCTATAAAATCCAGGTAAATCCTATGAAAAGAAAACAACCATGTCTTGTATAATCCTACCCCTATAACTTCAATTCAAATCAAAGTTTCCATCAAATTCTGCAACCCTGTCATGTGTTGTCTAATCCCAGCCTAGCCTAAACTACAAGTCTATTTCATCCTACAGGACCTATACCTTAAGCCTTAAGTTTGCTCCTCTATAAATACACGGTTATTCTTCTTGGCTTCGGAAACTTTAAATCAATTTATTTTTCCTCTAAAAATCTTATAATCGGATCCTTTAGCTAGGTTTTGCGAGAGTGATCTTTGCTTCGGCCATTGTTCTTTTCGCGTGAAAGAATACATGAGGATCGACGATGGTGTCACTATACAGGCAGAGGAGGTGATGAAACGTTTTTCTCAAGGCACAAATGCGAGATGGAGATGAACGATAAGGGGTGACAGGCGCATGGGAATGGAGCAAGTAGGGAATGCGCTTGTTCCCTTCTTTTCTTTTTGTAAATAGATGCCGGCAGTTTTGCTGGTATAGTTTTGATGGCGTTGGCATATTGTTTAATGGGATCTGAGTTATGGGAGCATACGTGAGGATGAAAAGCACGAGTTAACTACAAAGGCTGCTATGGGTTCGGGAACGTGATTATATGGAGGAAGTAGGGAGCGGTTGACTGAAAGGAAAGGGAGGCGGAGAGTGTGGTCTGGCTTCTGGTGTACGATGACGTCATGCAAATGGAAAGAAGTGTAGGAGCTGTGCACGTGAAAGGAGGGAACCGTGTTTCTTTTGGTTTTGAAGGTGGTTTCACATGTGAAGTAGTATGTAGTTGAGAATGACGTGAAAAACATAAGAAAAGGAGGAGCAGAAATATGGAGCAGACACGGTTTTAATAAAGGAAGAAGAGAACACTGTTCACACAAGGCACGGGTATGAAGTGTTGGCAGGCTGAGAATTACGCAAATGTGGTACCGCCAGAATCGTATGACTGCAGACTACATACTGGAACTTGTCGGGAGCGATTTGAAGCTGGTTTGAATTTATGGCAAGATTGAATGCCGGGTTTAATCGACTGACGCAAATCGTTATTTAACGGTTAACGCGCAAAAGTGAGTAAATTCACTCACTCGGTTTTATTTCAAAATATTTTAATCATATTTTAATAGTGATAAATATTGGTTGAATGTAGTGTGATGGTCGTTTAGGTATATTATAATTTAATTGGTTGAAAAATATCTATATTTTGGCATATGTACACATCATTGGTTGGATACTGATTCCATCGATTTTAATGTTCCCTATTACGGAATTAGTGTTAATTGTTTGATTAACATCTATGGATGCGGGAAACCGGTTGGAGGAATTCAACCGGATTCCTAAATATTTATATGTACTGTTTATTTTATATTATTCATATATATGCAATGTTTGAACCCAAATGACATTCAAACCCTGTGTGGATATTGATGTTGAGTGGAAATTCAACGTTATTTTGATTTAATCTATAGACGATATCGATTAAGAAAAGGGAATATTACAGCGTATGACAAGTTTATGAACTATAACGACAAATTAACGTTGTTGACCAAGCTTAAGCGTGATTTTTATATATAACACTATTAGGAATTGGAACTATAATTCGACGATGTCGAATGTATTGAAGTAAATTATTTTAGGAATTATAATCTGATAGGATAGTTAATCTTTAGTTTAAAGCAATAGATTAGAATAAGGATTTGTAATCAACATTTAGTTATAAACTTGATTTTTGACAAGAAGTTGACTTAGAAACAGAGTTTATAAGGAGAAATGGAAATATAAAATTATGAAGAGATTTCGCTAAACGAGATAAGGTATTTATTACTTGAATAAAGAGTTAGTTGATAAAGGTGTTCGGATTTCTATAATAGATATGATATTCACATTTTAAAGTGGGTAATGTTTTAAAAATGAACCCTGGGCAGATCAAAATGTTTATAATGAAATTGGAAATATTTTTCCAATGTAAATAGGGTATATTATCCAAGTGTAGAAAATAAAGAATGCGAAAAAGAATGGAAATGTTCGAATGTTAATAACGTATATTTTCTGGAATATGGAAGAATAAAGGTTTATAATAACTGGAAATGTTTTCTAAGAAATATGAAGGGCTAAACAGGTTTTGGGGAATATCTGGGAAGATATGGGAAACTAGTAAATAAATGTTAAATAAAAAGGGTCGTGGTTATGTGATGTTTAGTTGTACATTTGAATGGATGTTTGTTTTACTTCGATAGTTAAATAACCGACTATCAAAGTGTTTTGACCATCGTTATCAATACGGAGAGACCGGTTGGATATATTATCTGAAACCACTCCGTATATGCATAAGCGCTGCGAATTATATTATGCTGAAGAAAATTGAAGACGAAGTGAAATTCAAGGGTCGTCATGTTCCAGAATGGTGTTTTATGTTTGTTCAGTCCCAGGACAACTTGTATAGACGAGTGTTTGATAGAGTATACCTAACAAATCACGTACTGTTGATCTCTTAAAGGTATTACGTCTTGTGGCGTAGGAATTCGTTCCTCTTAGCTTTTTATACCCGTGATATTTTTGGAAATCGATCAGTGAATTGACGGGTTTGACGATGTGGCATTCAAAGTGAATGGTGATCAGATGTTCTAAAGATAGACGTAGCCTCTAGCCTCACAACTAGGAAGTAACAAAAGTTGGGCTAGGCAACATGGCTAGTTGGGTTATCCCCAAGCAGCGTGTATTGTCACCGATCTAGAGAAAATTCATATTTGTTCTTCTTTTTTGATTTTGTATCTTCGGATTACGGTTGGATGGCCAACAACCGTGGGTGGCAGTATATTCGATACACTCAAGCTAAATGAGTGGTCGGTCATGTGTGGCCGGGTTGCAAGACATTCTTGTTGAACCCCAGTGTATACCCTCTAGAGTACACTGATCGGAAGGTGCTCCCATACCATGTCTGTTGGAATCCAATCTCCAATAAGCGCCCTGCGGTTTATGATTTTTATACTATATATGTGGAGCGTGAGATGCAAGCGTTCTACTATTTGGATATTTATTTGATTAGACATTATTATAATATCACTGGATTTTGATATCAAAATATTTTGGGTTATAGTAAGGTAAAAACCGTCCATGTTTATGTGTGGGCTGGTCTTACTATTATCCTTTTGTTTCAAAAGGATTTTTAAAGTTAAACGGTATGGTTGGAGTTTACTTACACCAGTCCCATGACTGACCCAGAGTTTACTTTATTTGTTTTCCCTAAACTCTTGGGTGCCCAAATTTGTACGGGCAGTCAAGTGTTTCAGGCTTTTACAGATACACTTGGAGGAGCTCAAAGCAGAAGGTTTCACCGTTAGTATTTAGAGATTATTTCCGCTGTGATATGATGTATTGTACTCTGATGATGGTATGTATATACAATACAGATTTGTATTTCAAAGTTATGTTATATAATACATTTTATTCGTTCCGCTGTGAGTTTCGTACTTACTCTGATTCTGTTCAGTGTGTTCTTCTTGCTCTTCTATTCGATTAGTTCTATCTTATCTTTCTCATCCTCTTATTTCTTTCTATTAATGATCTGAATTTTCGTGCACTTTGAGTTGAATGTGTAGGATATTAGTCATCTCAAATTGGTACGGATTTTTGGGCCATTACATATTTATAGGGAAAATAATGGGCTGAGAGGGCTGCCAGGTGGCCTTCCTCTTTTTTGGAGCTCGGACACGTGGAGCTTAATCATTGGTAGCAATTATGGCGGTAGGACCAATTTCATTGCTTATTAATAGTATCCTCGGAAAAAGCGGCCTACGTGGCACTCGACATGAGGTGTATCAAAAGTAGAGCTTTGTCTGGATATGGTTGACCACCTTTATTGCCTTGAAAGTCGGGCTGAGCATTTGAACGGCTCAGCTAGATATTTCCATGCAGATCCGAGATATTCGGTCGATGCGCCTTTTACGGGAGCGATTTTCTCCATCGGGTAGGAGAGCAAATTTTCTGGATCGAGTTAACTGCTATAGGCGCTGGTTCGGGCTGTCGCCTAAGGGAGGCTTATTTGGGCCCAGTTTTGGCAGTACGTGCGTTGCTGAAGGGCGCGTTTATGGACATTGGGCTTCGATCTGATCCATATTAGCTTTTTGCTAAAAAGATAGTTAACACTTTGCCCCTCAGAATACATATTCTTCAATTGAGGGAGGTGTTTTTTGAAATGTGATCCGAAGCACAATAATCTAAGTAGCTATGGTCACGCCGGACCATATTAAGGCATAAATTCTGACGGCCTCGATGATTATATTAAGACCAGAAAACCGACAACTGAAGAAGGTCGTATTAAGTTCGAGATGATGATCACTAACTTAAGTCGTGAGATTTAGTACCTGCAAAGATAAGATATGCCATCCTCGGTTTAGAGAAGGCTTTAGTCTTAATCGGTCGAGCATTGAATATACCCAACCTAAAGTTATAGATGAGCATTTATTACACTTGGCTTTGTGAGATAGCGAGTATTAACCGTACTCGGCTTATGGAGGTAGCGAGTATTAACCCTACTCGGCTTACGGGGATGGTGCGTATTAACCATACTTGGCTTATAGAGGCGGCGAGCATTAACCATGCTTGGCTTACAAAGGTGGCGAGCATTAACCATGCTCGGCTTACAGAGGTGGCGAGTATTAACCATACTCGGCTTAAGGCAAGTATTTTTTGAGCTCGACTCATGTAAGAATGTTATGTTTAGCGAGCAGCAGGTGCTCTTGGTTCAGAAAAAGGGGTGAGTATAATCCACACTCGGCTTAAAAAAGGCGGCGAGTACTAACCATACTCGGTTTAGAGAAGTGGCGAGCATTAACCATACTCGGCTTAAATCATTTAAACATAATCCATGTTTGCAAAAGAAAGTTCATAGTCATTAAAGAACTATTACAAAGACAAATGAAAACAAATTCTAGGAGAACAACAGTTGATTCCAGAGCATGCCTAGGATCTAAATCCTAACCCCGTACATGTGTACATTAAAATGTCCGTTTTATTGAATACATAAGAAAAGAAATTTAAACTTAATTAATAATAATGCCGCGAGTGCTAGTCTCAGGGTCCTTTCCGTCTCTAGGAACTCGAGGACCGACCTAAGGAGCTTGGGCAGAAGGTCGTGGTGGTAGGGACGAGACGCTTTTCTTGACATATTCGGGAAGCTCTCCTCGCCTAACTCGATCCTGGATGAGATCGCGCAGATGTCGGCATTCATTGGTGCTATGTCCAGTTATGTTGTGGAATACGCAATGTTTGCTGGAATTGAGTTCCATCTGGGTTGGTTCTCGTCGAGGTGGTCTTGGAAGAGGCAGGGACCCTCGTATGTCAAGGTAGATATCGAGAAGAGAAGAGTTGAGCTCGGTGTATTGGTCATACTTACTTTCTCTCTAAGGTCGTACATTGCGCTCGTTCGTTTCTAGGGCCTTTCCTCTTCCTTTATTTTGGCCATTGGTGTTGGATGGAACTATTTGCTTGGTGGCGAGGACCTCGAGGCTCTCCATCTCAATACTGGCATCTTCTTGTCGGAGGAAACGCTCGGCCTCAGAGTAGAAATCTTCAATACCTTTGGGGGGATCTCTGATTAAAGAGATGGAGAATTCTGATCGATTCTAAACTCCTACAATGGCGGCCATAAACACCATCGATGGCTCAGGTCGATCGACTCACACTACGGCCGCGTTGAACCTTTCGAGGAAGGATCGAAGTGTTTCCCCTGATTGTTGCCTGATGGTGGACAGGAACGTGACACTCACTACACCAAAACGACCAATTTGGCACACCAGGATGTGGATATTTGATAGGGCTTTAAGCCGTATCAAATTTGATAGGGCTTATAGCCGTATCAAATTTTCTTTTGCAATCCGCACCACCTCTAATAGTTGAAATCTCACCCTAGATCTTGAATGGTTCGGATCAGTACTTTTTGATCGGGCTTGCAACCGTATCAAATTGGAATGGTAATTCTACCCGTTTTCGTGTCATTATTTTCTGCTTTCTCCTCTCTGCTTTTCCATTTCGGCCGCAACAAAATAAATTACCAAACCTAAAAAAAGGGCGAATCTCAATTCTTCGATCCAAATAAATTCCCGTAAACAAGCGGGTCGATCTCGCCCGTGGCTTTGGAATTTCCAGTCGATGATGCGATAAAGACATCGTCGGCTGTCAAAGTACCGCGGAGGACCAGAAAGAGGCTTTTAGATGCGAGAATTGGAACCAGCCCTCCTTCTAGAAGCGTTGAGGAAATTGAGGCGAGGCTTAAAGAAGCCGGTCTTAGAAGACAGGTATATTTTCCATATTTTGCGTGCTTATCTATCTTTTTTTCTTTTTAACAAGATTCAGAATGTATTAGCTAATGAAATTAAGCGCGTTTTTAGTCTAAATTTGTCTTCTATTAGTGAAAAAATGCTTCACTTATATTTGAAGTTGTCTACAAGTTTTATTTTTAACATCTTTAATGGAGTCGGCTGTGGCTGTTAAAAGGCGTAAAATTTGGTAAAGAATGAATCTGTGGTATTTTTTAACCGAGGAGGAGTTATGATATTTCTGTTTACTGATGTGCTGATTACTTGATCAAAATCTAAGCACATACAATTCAGTTTGTGAAGATTTACATTTACAAAACTTAGTCTATGTGACTTATTTGTAAAGCTTAAGTATTATTAAAGACAATAAGTATAAGGTTCGTGTTATTTTACGATAAATTTATTTAAAGGTGGTTATGGATATTATTTTGTAAAGTTGCATCTCTTAAGCTTTGCTATCACAGTCACTAGCTTTATTATAATTATTTTTGCATACTTTCCCGTGATAAAAGCAATACTGGTTTAAAATTTTTATCTCTGAGTTGTCATGTTAATACTTGCCATGTTGTAAAATTGTTATTGAGGCTGGATGTGTATAGTTTATTTCGCTCTCATTTAATTTGTTTTGTTTTTTGTGTAGCTTATAAAATCTGTGTATAATAATCATATTTTGTTTAAACAGCAATTTCACGAGTTCTTAGCAAACAAAGCAAGGCCAAAGTCAAGAAGTCCTTCTTGGTCATCTCAAGAAGAGGATCTTGGTCAGCGTCTTGAAGCAAAAGCTTTATGCTGCCGAACAGAAAAGGTAAACTTCATGTATTTATGTGCAATATGAAAGTGTTCCTAGTCTAAACTTGTAATTGGTTCCTTCCAACGAAGATGCAGTGATTTGTAGACTAATCTTGCAATAGGTGTTTTCTCACTTGGAACCGTGATTCTAGAGGACAGTTTGAGAATTTTGAGATGTTGTTGCTTAAAGTCTGTTGTTCTGTGACTTCGGTTATGAGGTTCTTTGTCAAAATTTAAAAGACTGAACTCAGTGCTAGTTGTTTGCAGCCTATCTGATTATCCGTATATATATTAGCTAAACAATTCTCTTCTATTACTTTCTGACTCAATTTTTGGTAGTACTCCTAGGTGGTACACACATACTACTGTGGGCATGAATGATCAATCTTTGCACCTTTTTATAAGTACGTTTGTAGTTTGAAATATTAGTTATTTGTATTTATATCTATTATATTTGTAAAAAGGAAAAAAAGGCATCAATCAGTATTAGATAAAATCCTTTGCGTTTTGCACTAACACTTGATATATTATGCCTAAATAAGTGAAGCTAATGGATGTTGTTATTCTATGCTGCCAACACAGTGAAGGCATAAGCGCTGGTAACTACATTTGCTACAATCCAACACTCAGTAGGATTTATTGTAAAAATGACTAATTTTAGCAGATATTCTACTTGTTACTGCATTAATATATGAGCCATTGTAGTTATAAACTTTTGTATAATTTAAACATCTTAGTCTTGTTGGTTCTGAAATATGCTCTAACAGAATGTCATTGACTTTGAAATATGCAGTGGCAGAATGCAACTTTAGGAAAGATATGTCGCTCAACAGTTTACACACATTTCTTATCTATCATTTAAATGTTGTTTTGTTGTCATTGTCAAATAGATAAGACCTGTCATTTTACTTGCATTTTCAAATAATTGTAATACAAGTATGTTAATGAATGTTGTCTCAGAATCATGTACCTTTATAGCTGGACAAATCTTAATTACTCTCACAGCTACTTTCCTATTAACAGTTCCGCACACACAAAGTTATCTACAGAAGATATGCTGGACTTTTTTTCTCCTTGTGCGTTGACATAACTGATAACGAGCTAGCATATTTGGAGTGCATCCATTTATTTGTGGAGATTCTAGATCATTTTTTCAGCAATGTATGCGAGCTCGATTTGGTCTTCAATTTCCATAAGGTAAGCTATACTGAAAAGTGAAAATTAAACTCAATTTTGGCTACATTTATTTTGGGATTTAGTTAAATACCGTGTACAATTAACAATGTTGGAGCCGGCAGAAACTTGGAAGATAAATAAATACTCTGAATATGTTTTTATGGTGATAAGTTTCAAGAATTATCTTCATCTATGGTTACATATATCTAGTGTATTTTCTGTAAGTGCTAGAGAAATTATGGAGAATGATTATTACCTACAAGATCGAATACATCTCCACCATCCATTTAGCAAGATGAATTACTATAAAGTCATATGTGTACTTATCTTGTAAGTAAGAAAAAAATTTGTAAGCAAAGTTTCCAACAGAGGCTATTCTCTCCTTTGTATATATATTGCTCATTCCATACTTGCTGTCTAGTTCATTGATCTTCTTTTTATAAAATTTGTGGACATTAGTATGGGAGCTTGCTGCGGAAACAGCAAGCAAGCTTGCTGTTTCACAGCAAGCTCAGGCTTGCGGAAACAGCAAGCCAGCTTGCTGCTTGTTTCCGCAAGCCAGCTTGCTGCTTGTTTCCGCAAGCCAGCTTGCTGCGGAAACAACAAGCTTGCTTGCTGTTTCATAGCAAGCTTGCTTGCTGTTTCACAGCAAGCTCAGGCTTGCGGAAACAGCAAGCCAGCTTGCTGTTTGTTTCCGCAAGCCAGCTTGTTGCGGAAACAGCAAGCAAGCTTGCTGTTTCAAAGCAAGCTCAGGCTTACGAAAACAGCAAGCCAGCTTGCTGTTTTAGCAAGCCGGACATATGTTTTGGTGCACATCATTGTTTGCGTTGAACCTGTGTGTGTTTTACTTCTTATATTAAATATGAATTGCATGTTTGAGTAGTTTTACTTTTAGCTGATGTGAATTGACTAAATGTGATAGAGTAGTAGAAAATAGGTTTGTCCTGGAAGTGTTTGTCTACCAAAGTGTTTGATCCTTTTTTTCCCTGCTGTCCTCTTGCAGCTCTTTGGTCTGCCGTCCGCTTGCAGCTCTTTGGTCTCATTGGTATTCATGTGGCTTCTGGTCCTGCTGCATCAATATAACAAATTACAAATAATTGGTAATTTTACCAAGCTTTTCCTTATTCTTCTTCGCAGATCCACCCTGCAATTTCAGAAAAATTACAACCAGTGCTACATTAGTCGGAAATTAGGCCAGAATAAAAAATAAACGGTACTTTTTCCAGCCTTATTCTTATTTGTAGTTCATTTGGTCTGACTGTTATTTATGTTCTTATGGCTATCGACATTGGGTACATAGGTTGCTATTGGCTATTGACCAGTTATTTGTGATTTAGGTCTGATTCTTATACATGTTGCTATTCACAATATCGTTTGCATGCATACAAAAATCATGTTGGCATACTGTTTTCTTTCCTTTCTTTTGCAGCCAGTTTTACTAGTATTTTTAAACTTCCATGCTACTTGATTTCAGGTACCGTTGTTGATTCAAGCATTTGTCATCCAACCGAGTTTGATTTTTACCTCTGCAGTCATGTAGGCATTCAGGTAAGTTTGTCGAACGTACCATGTTTTATATATTATAACTTAGTTTGGACTTCCTAATGACACTCAGGTAAGTCATACAGGCATTCGGACTTCCTAATTGTAACACCCCACAGCCGCTAAGGTCACTCACTAAGGGAATGCCTTAACTTCGGTGGAGCATTTTAAGTGAATATAGAACAGAAAAATTACAACAAGACATATATAAATACTTGAAAATCTAAAACATCATTTCATTGCAGCAGAAGGTAAACATGTTTTGTTACAACACCATAAAGAGTCAAGTACTAAATATCCATCCTGATAAAAACATAAGTACATAATCCTACTACATAAACAATAGCCATAATAGAAAAGATAAGATGGGCTTTACATCACGGTCCAAGCTCCAAAAGATAGATAAAGAAATCTGATCAAAGCCCACTAGTGCTAGGCCCAACCTGAGGACCTGAGGGGGAAAAAGATAAAAACAACGGGGTCAGACATAAGTCTGAGTGAGCCCTATAACTTTAACAACACAATCATTAAAGTAATTAGGGTATGATATAAACTTGGTACGAGATGACTGGGGATAAATGACTACACTAAGTAGCCAACTAGACATAGGATGAACTAAGATAACGGTAAAGACGCATCTACCCACCCAAGGGTAATCACTAACTGCACCACACCAGTCATTCCTACTTAAAGGTTGATCCCACCCAAGGACTTAGAAAATTTACCTAGTAGTTTCGTGTACCCCTAGCTGACTACATAAGTGTCGTCTGCCCCTATCTCCACTAGGTGTACCCACTACTCCCCAAGCGATCGGCTCCCTACCGTAGATACCCGTGCTGGCCCCACAGTGGGGTGTATCACTCCCCAAAGTGGCAACCCGATACAATCAACGGTGCACGACTTATACCTACACGATGCAACAACGTCTTACCTACCAGCCCGGGTCCATACATGCATATGAAACCCGTTGGACTTGCGTTGCCACCGCTAACCCGTTTTGGCCTCTTATAGTCAAGCCCAGTACGCGTGTCCCGTCCTCGACATGGGTCGAGCCCAATAAGATACATATGGGTTACTGGGTGAAATGGGCCCCCACAAGCTACCCACCTAAGCTTTTCTCTTTTATCCAGTGCATCCCACTTAACCCTTTAATCATGTTTAATTACATGTTTCCACTTGGTTAAATATTCTAATCGTATTTTCTATTGCCACCCAAGGCAACCCACTAGATTTCCACATGCCACCCAAGGCACTTACTTGATTTCCACATGCCACCCAAGGCACCCACTTAACCCCTCATGCCCACTACGTGCTTATCTGGTTAAGTGTTTCTTAATTGATTAAGAACGTAACCGTTGTAAAGACCTCTCACATTAGACTATCTTTTATGGCAGCTGGATTTGACGGTTGGGTCCGGGCAGCCTTACGCCATAACCGAGTCTAACCTCGTGTCTATACACTTGTCACGTATTTAGTTTGTGCCTAAGACCTCTCACATTGGGCCAATCATTTGTAGCCGCTGGATTTGCCGGTCGGTTCCGGGCAGTCTTATGCTACAAAAGGGTCCAACCTCGTGTCTTAGTCGATTAATTACACCTAATTAATCACCCCCATATTTCGAATTAATTTTCCCTAATTAATTCCAATTTTTAACGATGTACATAATTGACTCAATTATGCCCATCCACTTTATGGTATGCATAATCATACCAACTTCACACCATTTCATTAACATGTATATTAACCCCATCGTTCCCCACGTAATTCGTTAACATGACATAAAAGGGAAGATTCATCACAAATACAATGGGTTCAACTTGCATAACATTAGCATCAACATGGGTTTAAAGGTGTCAACATGCATATAGCATCAAACCCAACTAGCATAAATAATCAACCCAAACTTGCATGAATCACATATGTCATAAAGAGGTTAACTTGCATAAGTTTCTTATGTCATACAAAGGGGTAAACTTGCATATGTATGTATGACATACAAAGGGGTTAACTTGCATATGTATGCATATCATCCAAAGGTGTAAACTTGCACATGTTACTTGCATATAATCAAACACCAAATTTGCATAACATGTCATATGTGAACTTGCATATAATCATACACCAAACTTGCATACATATTATATATGAACTTGCATATAATCATACACCAAACTTGCATAATCATGGTGTCATAATGGATCAATGTTTATCATAGCAATTTGCATAACTAGCATCATGAACACATAGCTTAACACTTTCATAACTTGCATAACATCATGATCATATAGCATATAACTTGCATAACATCATGAACATGTAGCATATAACTTGCATAACTTGCATAACATCATGAACATGTAGCATATAACTTGCATAACTTGCATAACATCATGATCACATAGCATATGACTTGCATAACTTGCATAACATCATGAACACATAGCACATAACTTGCATAACTTGCATAACATCACAAACACATAGCATATGATAACATAATCTTGCATTGATCCACATTCATAGCCATAACCTCATTATATCCTATCATAATTATTTCAACAATTGGTCATTAAGGCTATAGAAACTCACAACTTGTTGATTAGCACTCCTATGAAGAAGATTAAGTTGCTAGAGTTGATTAGAGGTTGATTTGAGATGCTATCTTCTTCTACAATTTGACGGAGGCTCCTTCAAGTTGCATTTTGACGGCATGACGGCATTGTATCTATTTTTAGTATGAATTAGGGTAGTCTTAGGGTGTATTTATAGATTAGTTAGGTGTTTTAAGCCATTAGATTAACCCTAAATCAGATTAGAGCCGTAATATTTCGTCACTAGCCACCAGCACAGCCCAAAGGTCAAACCAGTGCACCCAGGTCACCTGGGCTCGACCAGGGAGGTCGACCCCCAGGTCGACACTAGGGTCGACACCCTAGTCGACCTGGTGGGCAGGTCGACACCCATGTCGACCCCCAGGTCGACTCCCTCAGTCTGGCGGGAATTTTCCCGCCACTTCTGAAATTTGAAATTTTCGTATTTAAATCTGTTTTGAATTTCTGAAAACTTCTTTGGGCCTTAACTGGGTCATACGGACTCCGATTTTCGAAAACTCGGACTCTATTTCGCGTATTTTTCCGAGACGAACGCAATGGCATAGCCCGTTTCCCCTGATTCAGATTTTAAAATTTAATTCTGCCCTGTTTTATATTATAGCAAGTTATTCAACATACGGGGTGTTACATTCTCCCCTACTTAAAGGATTTCGTCCCCGAAATCTCTAAGTCAAGAAGAACGTATCCTACCAACCAAACAACCATCTACTCAAACCATCAAACACTGGCATCCATTGTCCTTAGAGTTTCTAATGCTGTATGAACATATGCAAAGAGTGTGTGTATATGTTCCCTGTCTAATGCAAAATCAGGCGGTCTACTGATTCAGTTGACCTCCTTAATGCAAACCATGATAGTGCCATGCATCCAATATGTATGCGAAAGAACCCTATCGACACATACTATCTCTACATGTGTGCCCAATCATTCACCAAAATGCATCATCCATATGATAACGCAACCATTATACATCCATTAATATAGCTACCTACACACATTATATGCAATATGCAATATGAAGTGATTGAGTCGATCTAGTGCCTAAAGTGTGTGTATATGCATCCACGAGCAACCACTAGCAGACACTTGCATCCACACGCATCCATCAAACATAACATGTCTCGAACACATGTTTCAACCATAGGTTTACCCTATCTAAAGGTCAAAGGTACTAATGAGAGGACATATTAAAGATAAGATAAGTACTAGACAAATGATAAAGGAGAAGTTAAAAGACATACCCTAAAAAAGGAATGGGTACAGTGAACGCATCTTCGCTTCTGTCTCCCAAGTAGCATTGCTCTCATCCTCTCCCCATTGCACTTTGACTAGTCGCACCTCTCTGTTCCTCAACTTCCTAATCTCTGACCCAAGGATGCGGGTAGGAGCTCGTCGAATAGTCGCATCACGCTCTACCTCCACTTCTCTAAGCAAGCTCGGCTCTACCACCTCTGCGGTCTCATGTAGGCACTTCCTCAAATGTGACACATGGAATACGTCATGTACCCCACTAAGTCTCTCGGGTAAATCCACTCTATATGCCATCCGTCCAATCCTTTCCTTAATAGGAAACGGCCCAACACATCTTGGTGCTAACTTCCCAATGGACCCAAAGCGAACAACATTTCGTAATGGAGATACTTTGACAAAGACCATGTCCCCAACATCAAACTCCAGATCCGTCCTCCTCTTATTCGCGTAAGATTTCTGTCTGTCTTGCGCTGCTTTCATCCTTCTTCGAATCAAGTCAATCTTTTCCGAAGTCTCCCTGACCATATCAGGCCCAAGCAAGATCTTATCCGTAGATTTCCACCAACATGTAGGTGATCGACAAGGCCTTCCATAAAGAGCTTCGAAAGGAGCCATACCAATACTGGACTGAAAGCTGTTATTATACGCGAACTCCACCAATGGAAGATGCTCTTCCCATGTACCTCCAAAATCCAAGATACAAAGCCTCAAAAGGTCTTCCAGAACACGATTCACCCTCTCGGTCTGGTCGTCCGTCTGAGGATGATATGCGGTGCTCAAACACAACTGAGTCCCTACCGCCTCTTGCAAACTCTTCCAAAACTCGCTAGTGAAGATAGGATCTCGATCACTCACAATGCTAGAGGGTACCCCATGCAATCGAACTATCTCTCGAAGGTAAACTGAAGCTAGCCATGGAGCAGTCCTCTTGCTCTTCACGGGTATGAAATGGGCACTCTTAGTAAGTATGTCTACCACAACCCAAATTCCCGTATTACCCTTCCTTGATCTTGGTAACCCATCAATAAAATCCATCGAGACGCTATCCCACTTCCATTGCGGAACTTCCAATGGGTGAAGCAACCCACCAGGTTTCTTTTGCTCCGCTTTCACTTGCTGGCACACCAAGCATCTAGCGACATACTCGGCCACATCTTTCTTCATACCGGCCCAAAAGAAAACTCGCTTCATGTCTTGGTACATCTTGTCCCCACCGGGATGAATGGTCATCCTAGAACGGTGTGCATCATCAAGAATAGCCTTCCTCAAACCCTCGTCTTGCGGTACACAAAGTCTACCGTCTCTACGCAAGCACCCCCTATCGTCTAGGGTGTACCTACTCAAATGGCTGGACGACTCCCCCCTTATGAGCCTCTCTACCAACTCAACCAACTATGGGTCGTCCCGCTGTGCCTCACCAATTCGTCCTAAAAGAGTAGGTCTGACCTCCAAGGATGCTAGCAAACCGGGTATATGGTCAACGGAAGGTCTGAAATCAAACATCGAGATAAATTCCAAGCTTCGTCGTTCCACGAACAATGGACTCAAGGACAACCTTTTTCTACTCAAGGCGTCCGCCACCACGTTACCCTTGCCAGGGGTATATGCTATCTCGAAATCATAGGATGCTAAGAACTCCATCCACCTTTGTTGTCTCAAGTTCAAATCCTTCTGAGAAAACAAGTACTTCAATGATTTGTGGTCAGTGAACAATTCGAATCTCTCACCAAGAAGATAATGGCGCCAAATCTTAAGCGCAAAAACAATAGCGGCCAACTCTAGATCATGGGTAGGGTAATTTTTCTCATGCGCTCTCAACTGCCTTCCACCGTAGGCTATTACCCTTCCCTCTTGCATTAAAACTGTGCCCAGTCCAGTCCCACAAGCATCGGTATAGACAACAAATGGCTTACTCCCATCTGGAAACACTAAGACTTGGGCTGTGGTTAAAGCTCTCTTTAACCGTCGGAACGCATCATCACAATCTACGTCCCATACGAAGACTAGATTCTTCTTCGTCAAGCGAGTTAATGGGGCTGATATCTTCGCGAAGTCCTTAATAAACTTCCTATAGTAGCCAGCCAACCCCAAGAAACTCCTCACCTCGGTAGCATTCTTTGGAACCTTCCAATCTTGAATGGATACTACCTTCGCGGGATCCACAGCTATCCCTTCCTTGGAGACCACGTGCCCCAAGAACCGCACTTCCTTCCTCCAGAAGTGACATTTAGATAATTTAGCCTTAAGGCTATGCGCTCGAAGAGTCTCCAACACTTCCCTAAGATGTAGGGCATGCTCTTCCTCACTCTTAGAAAATACTAAGATGTCATCCACAAAGACCACCACAAACTTATTAAGGTACTCCCTGAACACCCTACTCATCAAATCAACAAAGTATGCCGGGGCGTTCGTCAAACCAAATGGCATCACCAGCTACTCATAGAAACCATCCGGAGTCCTAAAGGCAGTCTTGTCTATGCTATCCTCAGCCACCCTCAACTGATGAAACCCCGTGGCTAAGTCCAACTGAGAAAATACTGAAGCGCCAACCAACTGATCAAAAAGATCATCAATCCTCGGCAATGGGTGTCTATTCTTCTTTGTGAGCTTGTTGAGTTCTCTATAGTCTACACAAAGTCTGAGGGACCCATCCGCCTTGGTGGCAAAAACTACTGGAGCACCCCACTCCGATATACTTTGTCTTATGAACCCCTTCTCAAGCAACTCCCCTACTTGCTTATGGAGTTCCCTCCTCTCACGAGGAGCCATGTGGCGCACTGGTAAAGATACTGGTTTAGCATTATCCACCAGATATATTCGGAAGTCAATCTCCCGCTTCGGAGGTAAGCCCTTCACCTCCTCAAACACATCCAAGTATTCCCGGACCACTCTAACAGATCGCAAACTCTCGACCGAAGCGTCAAGCGATTCAAGATAACTTAGCATAACAGAATCCATGGGATTACAAGAGATCTCGAGAGTGTTGCCCAAGCGGGTCATGAGCCTAACAACTCTCCTTTCGCAATCAAGAATGGCACCATTACTGGATAACCAGTCCATGCCCAAAATCAACCCATAGCCCGTGAAGCCCAAAACAAAAGCATCACATCTAAACTCAACGCTAAGTATAGAAATCTTCAAACCCAAACATATCATGGACAAATAAGTGGAGCCCCCAATTGGGTTTGAAACAACCAAGGGATCATCTACTAGACTGGTGTCTAAGTGCAGTGACTCAACTAATGATGATGAGATAAACGAATGCGATGCGCCAGAATCAAACAATGTACGGACAGGATGATCAAACAGAAAAACCAGACTTTCAACGGAAATAGTTCTACCTCTTTCCTGAATCGGTGGAACCGCGAGAGCCTGAACTTGCCCCCTTGCCTGACCTGGTGCCATAAGAGCTTGCACCTGTCCCCCTAAGGTAGATCCCGTCCTTTGCCCCTTCTTAGGGCAATCCTTCACTAGATGCCCTGCTTCGCCACAGTGGAAGCAGCCAGTCTTCTTCTTCTTTCGACAATCTTTGCTTAGGTGGCCTGGTATCCCGCAATTGAAGCACTTCTTCTTTCCCTTGCCACTGTTTCCTTTCCCACCCTTGTTTTGCTGTTGAGGTCTCTTTTGATCTCCTTTCTTCTCGGGTGCCTTATTAGCATTGGGACCCTTCTCTTCCTCATGCATGAGTGCCATGTCTACTAGCTTCTCAAAGGTGGCCCCCATAGGGATGTGAGTCATAGCCAATCCATGCATCGGTTCATTCAAGCCCTTAACGAACCTCAAAGCCTTCTTCTCCGGTGTATTCACCATGTTTATGCGAAACCTTGCCAATTGATTAAACTTGTTGACATATTCCTTCACCGAGAGGTTTCCTTGCTTTAGAGTCAAGAACCTTTCCATATACAAGTTCTCCTCCGCCCTTGAGAGAAACTTTGCCACAAATATTTGCCTGAAATCCGCCCAAGAGTCAACAGGGCGTTCTCCATTAGTGACCTCCCACCAGAATGAGGCCACTTCCTTCATTAACCAAGCAGCTAACTTGACTTTCTTTCCTTCTTCCATCTCAAAGATATCTATCAACTCTTCCACCTCCTTAAGCCAATTTATAGCCTCCACAAAATTTTCTGATCCTTGAAAAGGTTTCCCTCCCATAGCCTTAAATTCTTTGCAAGTCTTAGCAAAAGTATCCGTGCGAGGAGGAGGAGGGGGAGGAGGAAGATCGGGTGCTACTATTGGTGGAGGAACATTTGCTGGACCCGCAGTGGCGGCCCTAGCCTCCATCAATCTCCTATACCATACTGGTATCGTCACACCCTCCGGAAACTTAAGATCTTCAGCCATGCTGAAACGAAAAAGGAAAGATTCAAAACGGAGAATTCGAAAGATAAAGATATGGCTATTGGGGATTATGCTTTTCTTTCAAAAACTTTTCTCTTAAAAGACATGTTTTTGAAAATACTTCTTCTAAAAATGTTTTTAGAAAAATAATTTTCTAAAAATTTTGTCTGTTCCGGTAACCTTCAGCTCTGATACCACGTGTAACACCCCATAGCCGCTAAGGTCACTCACTAAGGGAATGCCTTAACTTCGGTGGAGCATTTTAAGTGAATATAGAACAGAAAAATTACAACAAGACAGATATAAATACTTGAAAATCTAAAACATCATTTCATTGTAGTAGAAGGTAAACATGTTTTGTTACAACACCATAAAGAGTCAAGTACTAAATATCCATCCTGATAAAAACATAAGTACATAATCCCACTACATAAACAATAGCCATAATAGAAAAGATAAGCTGGGCTTTACATCACGGTCCAAGCTCCAAAAGATAGATAAAGAAATCTGATCAAAGCCCACTAGTGCTAGGCCCAACCTGAGGACCTGAGGGGGAAAAAGATAAAAACAACGGGGTCAGACATAAGTCTGAGTGAGCCCTATAACTTTAACAACACAATCATTAAAGTAATTAGGGTATGATATAAACTTGGTACGGGATGACTGGGGATAAATGACTACACTAAGTAGACAACTAGACATAGGATGAACTAAGATAACGGTAAAGACGCATCTACCCACCCAAGGGTAATCACTAACTGTACCACACCAGTCATTCCTACTTAAAGGTTGATCCCACCCAAGGACTTAGAAAATTTACCCAGTAGTATCGTGTTCCCCTAGCTGACTACATAGGTGCCATCTGCCCCTATCTCCACTAGGTGTACCCACTACTCCCCAAGCGATCGGCTCCCTACCGTAGATACCCGTGCTGGCCCCACAGTGGGGTGTATCACTCCCCAAAGTGGCAACCCGATACAATCAACGGTGCACGGCTTATACCTACACGATGCAACAACGTCTTACCTACCAGCCCGGGTCCACACACGCATATGAAACCCGTTGGACTTGCGTTGCCACCGCTAACCCGTTTTGGCCTCTTATAGTCAAGCCCAGTACGCGTGTCCCGTCCTCGACATGGGTCGAGCCCAATAAGATACATATGGGTTACTGGGTGAAATGGGCCCCCACAAGCTACCCACCTAAGCTTGTCTCTTTTATCTAGTGCATCCCACTTAACCCTTTAATCATGTTTAATTACATGTTTCCACTTGGTTAAGTATTCTAATCGTATTTTCTATTGCCACTCAAGGCAACCCACTAGATTTCCACATGCCACCCAAGGCACTTACTTGATTTCCACATGCCACCCAAGGCACCCACTTAACCCCTCATGCCCACTACATGCTTATCTGGTTAAGTGTTTCTTAATTGATTAAGAACGTAACCGTTGTAAAGACCTCTCACATTAGACTATCTTTTATGGCAGCTGGATTTGCCGGTTGGGTCCGGGCAGCCTTACGCCATAACCGAGTCTAACCTCGTGTCTATACACTTGTCACGTATTTAGTTTGTGCCTAAGACCTCTCACATTGGGCCAATCATTTGTAGCCGCTGGATTTGCCGGTCGGTTCCGGGCAGTCTTATGCTACAAAAGGGTCCAACCTCGTGTCTTAGTCGATTAATTACACCTAATTAATCACCCCCATATTTCGAATTAATTTTCCCTAATTAATTCCAATTTTTAACGATGTACATAATTGACTCAATTATGTCCATCCACTTTATGGTATGCATAATCATACCAACTTCACACCATTTCATTAACATGTATATTAACCCCATCGTTCCCCACGTAATTCGCTAACATGAAATAAAAGGGAAGATTCATCACAAATACAATGGGTTCAACTTGCATAACATTAGCATCAACATGGGTTTAAAGGTGTCAACATGCATATAGCATCAAACCCAACTAGCATAAATAATCAACCCAAACTTGCATGAATCACATATGTCATAAAGAGGTTAACTTGCATAAGTTTCTTATGTCATACAAAGGGGTAAACTTGCATATGTATGTATGACATACAAAGGGGTTAACTTGCATATGTATGCATATCATCCAAAGGTGTAAACTTGCACATGTTACTTGCATATAATCAAACACCAAATTTGCATAACATGTCATATGTGAACTTGTATATAATCATACACCAAACTTGCATACATATTATATATGAACTTGCATATAATCGTACACCGAACTTGCATAATCATGGTGTCATAATGGATCAATGTTTATCATAGCAATTTGCATAACTAGCATCATGAACACATAGCTTAACACTTGCATAACTTGCATAACATCATGATCATATAGCATATAACTTGCATAACTTGCATAACATCATGAACATGTAGCATATAACTTTCATAACTTGCATAACATCATGAACATGTAGCATATAACTTGCATAACTTGTATAACATCGTGATCACATAGCATATGACTTGCATAACTTGCATAACATCATGAACACATAGCACATAACTTGCATAACTTGCATAACATCACAAACACATAGCATATGATAACATAATCTTGCATTGATCCACATTCATAGCCATAACCTCATTATATCCCATCACAATTATTTCAACAATTGGTCATTAAGGCTATAGAAACTCACAACTTGTTGATTAGCACTCCTATGAAGAAGATTAATTTGCTAGAGTTGATTAGAGGTTGATTTGAGATGCTATCTTCTTCTACAATTTGATGGAGGCTCCTTCAAGTTACATTTTGACGGCATGACGGCATTGTTACTTTTAGTATGAATTAGGGTAGTCTTAAGGTGTATTTATAGATTAGTTAGGTGTTTTAGGCCATTAGATTAACCCTAAATCAGATTAGAGCCGTCAGATTTCGTCACTAGCCACCAGCACAGCCCAAAGGCCAAACCAGTGCACCCAGGTCACCTGGGCTCGACCAGGGAGGTCGACCCCCAGGTCGACACTAGGGTCGACACCCTAGTCGACCTGGTGGGCAGGTCGACACCCATGTCGACCCCCAGGTCGACTCCCTCAGTCTGGCGGGAATTTTCCCGCCACTTCTGAAATTTGAAATTTTCGTATTTAAATCTGTTTTGAATTTCTGAAAACTTCTTTGGGCCTTAACTAGGTCATACGGACTCCGATTTTCGAAAACTCGGACTCTATTTCGCGTATTTTTCCGAGACGAACGCAATGGCAAAGCCCGTTTCCCCTGATTCAGATTTTAAAATTTAATTCTGCCCTGTTTTATATTATAGCAAGTTATTCAACATACGGGGTGTTACACTAATGACATTCGCAAGATATTCTGGACTTTGATATGGCTGTAGTGTTCGATAACCAACCACCACAAAGTTTATTTTATTGATAAGAATTGGTTTGTTTGTATATGTATTTCTTGAATTTCTTGAAACCTCAAGAGGATTGGTTTGTGTATGTACTCGATATTTAAATGTAAGATTGTTGATCAGTTATATGAGATTTTGTTCTGATGTAGTTTATTTTTGTGTTAATCTATGTAGCTAATTGTATTTGTTTTTTTTGTATTTTTTTTAATTTGTTACGGTTTTAAGCCGTATCAATTGGGAAATTTGATACGGCTTAAAACCCTATCAAATTAATAAATTGATACGGCTTAAAATTGTATCAAATTTCTCAATTGATACGGATTAAAACCTTATCTGTTAATCAATTTGATACGGTTTAAAACCGTATCACTTTATTAATTTGATACGGTTTTAAACCGTATCAAAGCAACAGAGACGCCATTTTTTGATACGGTTCAGGGCACTGCCAAATCGATTTTGGTACGGTCATGAGCACCGCCAAATTGGCATTTCTGGTGTAGTGACTCTTTGGTCGGGAGATATATACTCTGAACTGTTCGATGAAACGGGTGACCAGCGTGTTCCAGTTGCCGATCAACTCCTTTGTTAGTTGCCGAAACCACATGGCAACTATATCTGTAAGGAAAAGTGGGAAGCACTTGGCCATGACGTTGGTCGATGCCCCGAGTACTTCACATGCTATGCTGGATCGACCTGGACCCTCCGTCATGGGTACATCTGATCCAATACTCATCAGGTTCAAGAGGGGACATTTTGCCCAAAACCACCAGCCAGAGTTCATCCTCACTCTCACCTTCACTCCACTCTCGGAGGCCGAGCCCAGCCAACGGTCGCTCTTCCGAACATGCTTTTGCTAGATCCTCGTACCGAAGTTCTTCCGAATACAGAGCTAATTCATGGCAATTACTCCTCGGAGATGGAAGCCAACTTGCAAGCATCATCCAACGTTTCACTCGGGGCACCTCTTCTCAGCAGGATATAGATAATGTCCATCGAAGCCCCTTCACCAAGGAAATCAGAAACTCCTGAAACACTCCGGACTTCTCATGTATCGCATGAGATGGATGGTCGGGTCAGTCCGTCCATTGTATGGTTCAATAGCTGGAAACTTGAAGTCCGGAGTGTTTCAGGAGTTTCTGATTTCCCTGGTGAAGGGGCTTCGATGGACATTATCTATATCCTGCTGAGAAGAGGTGCCCCGAGTGAAACGTTGGATGATGCTTGCAAGTTGGCTTCCATCTCCGAGGAGTAATTGCCATGAATTAGCTCTGTATTCGGAAGAACTTCGGTACGAGGATCTAGCAAAAGCATGTTCGGAAGAGCGACCGTTGGCTGGGCTCGGCCTCCGAGAGTGGAGTGAAGGTGAGAGTGAGGATGAACTCTGGCTGGTGGTTTTGGGCAAAATGTCCCCTCTTGAACCTGATGAGTATTGGATCAGATGTACCCATGACAGAGGGTCCAGGTCGATCCAGCATAGCATGTGATGTTCAGAGCTCGTGGTTGCCTCCAGTCGGGGCGAGGTTAGAAGGGTCTACGGTAGCGTTTTCTTCTACCATGGTGAGGACCGGTATGGTGGAGCGGTCTCCCTGGTTCGAAGGGAAGACCGCGCCAGCTCTTCGTTGAAGGGGAAGAGTGGTTAGATTGGTCTATGGTAATATTCTGGGTTGTAATGGGAATGGAACTGATTCTGATGGCCCCGGTAATCGCTCGATTGGCATGGGGGGTCATGCTATTTCCAAGAGTGAAGGCAAAGTGGTCGAACGACTTAGATCTTGATCGCGACCCTCCTGAGAATCTGCAGCTGCGCTGGTTGCTGGAAGTGATACTCCCGGTTGTGATTGGTTGGGAGGTGGAGCCGAGGCAGGATGAAATAAAGGTGGAATCTGATCAATGGCCTGATTCGGCGTAGATCGAAGATCAGTTGTTGCCCCAGTCCTGATCGGTGGAGGAATTGATGTTGAAGCATTTAATCCCATCTCCACTCGATCGAGAAGGTGATCCATCAACTTCTGCTGTCGTTCGACGATTTTTCCCTGAGATGTCTTATGGCCTCTGAATTCAGCCATAATCTTGTCCATGTCGACCCGAGTAACATATCAGGACACGTCTTCATGTGAGGAGGAAATTACAAATCATGCCCCAGATCTGAAATCGAAGAGGAAACTGATCTTAAAAAAATCCCCAAAACGAATCAAAATAGTAACGAACTCACTTCGAATCTCCTTTTTTTTAACGCATTGGCCTTAGATCTGCCCATCTACAGAATTTTTAAAGACAAAATAGTAAGAATTCGATAATCAGAAACATAATAAATTGATGAGACATCATTAATAATACCTTGCTTCTGATATTTCAGTGTAATTTGATCTTGAATTGGGGGAAATGGACGATATAAGAAGAGAGGAAGAGGGGTGTTGTAGGTACTGTTATCAATTCCCCCATTTCAAAAACGGACGGCTGATATGCGAGGATGGATAGATTTTTAGGTGGGAACGAAGATTATATAGCCATGTTAGCGATCTGCGTGAGTGGATATGATTTGTTGCTGCTCTGTAGGCCTCTCTGCCCCCTTTCTGTGGCGTGTTTTTCTCTAGAGTGGTTGGATTTTGTAGGTTTTGGATTAAATACATATGGTTGGTTTTAAAATTACGAAAATAGGCACAGTAGTTGTAGAAAATGATGATTTACGCCTTATTTCATGAGTGGTGGGATTAAAGCGTCAACTACAACGTGTGATGGGATAAGAACGAAGTAGGTGCGGGGCACGCGAGAAGTTGGTACTAGGGTTATTTTGGGGAGGAAAAGTTGTGGTTATTGCGAATAAGACCTCGAATTCTGTGGTGTTACAAAACAATAACCATGCGCTCATCCGCAACTATGAAATCAAATTTCAAACATATAGAAAAACCTAATGCACGTCATTGGCCTGACATACAAACACGCGTTGACGTTTTAATATGGGGGAAAATGATGCTAATATAAAAGGTGTCCCGCTACCTCCACCCTACAACTTGCTCTATACCCTCACTGGTTACAAAATAAAACACGCACCTTGTCTTTTTCTCTTACCATTTAATTATTTCAAAAATTACCTTCTTTTCTTATTCATGTTATTGTATTTTATTTTCATTTGCTCTTCTTCCTGTCTCGCTAATCTCACTTTTCAAGTTCTATCATTTTACAAAACCGTTATACTTTGAATTTGTCTGCTTAGATAGATCGGGTTTCAAATAGTGATGATTATATTAAGATATGAACAGTTGGACTCCAAATGCACTTTGAAATTAGCTGGATTTCGAATTTAAAATTTGGCTAAGTACGGATTCAGTACTGTCCGAAGCATAGGACTCAAAACATGAATTAAACCAAGTATCATATTGGTATGAATCTGAAGCATTATCGGAACTCAACTAGAAATTTGGCTAAGTATTGAATCTGTATAAATCTGAAGCATGCGAACTAAACCAGAAATTTGCAAAGTTTCAAATAGGTATGGATCTGAAGTAAAAGAACAGGGATGGAAATTTGACTGAAACTTGGACCGATACATATCCGAGACGTAGGATTTCGGGATTCATAAACTTCACCATAACTGCATTAACAACTTGGAGCTAGGAGCTCCAACTTCAGAATCAATCACTTGAGCAACAAATCAATGGACTACGGACCCACCATGGGGTCGCACCCCATAGGATGCAACCCCGAGGGGGTCAGAATCGATCCCCTTAAGGGATTGGTACCATTCCCTCGAAGGTAGGGCAATCCGAGTCCAACCTCCTGGACTAGGTCGTCTCACCATGGTGGGCCCCTTATGCGCTTTTTGGGCCGATCTGGCTTTTATCTTCCTCTATAAATAGACCAACCAGACTTTTGAAAAAGAGATTTTTCTTCTCTTGGCTTCTCTACGCGAGGACTCTACTATTACACAACCTCAACTTTTTGTCCTCTTTATTCTTGACTCGGACAACTAGCAATACTATAATATGATAGTACAAATAATAGATTGCGTTAAGTGAACATTGGCCAGAATTTGTCGAACCGCTATAACAATCTTGTCTCTTTTACAACACTGCTTGTTTTATGTGACTGTTACAGGTTAAACTAATGCTAGTTGCTCTTCTACCAAAATCAGAAATGAGACCATTTGATGAAACAATTGAAACTGGTTCATGTTTAATTATGTTTAGTATACAACAGTTGAAAGAGGTTAGTTTTCCTTTCACTAACTATGTTTAGAATGTACAACATGGTTATTATTTTGCACTTCTACTTAATTATTCTTTAGTTTCTATGGGGTTTAGAAGAGGTGTTAAATATTATGTTGAGACAAGTCCTACATTGGGGAATTTGTAAAATGAATCCTGTATAAGTATAATGAGTTCACCCTTCACATTGCCAATTGGTTTTGTGATAATTCGGGGTTCTCTAACATGGTATCAAAGCAGGTTTAATTCGTGTGCACAATGCTACACTTATCCACGTCACCCAATATAAAGGTCCACGTGTCAGGCTCATGATATGCCACACGTGCGGGGGCATGTTGAGACAAGTCCCACATTGGGGAATCTGTAAATGAATCCTGTATAAGTATAATGAGTTCACCCTTCACATTGCCAATTGGTTTTGTGATAATTTGGGGTTCTCTAACATATTATTTAGATGGATCGTGAACATAGGAAAGCTAAATATGCGAAATGGAACTTGATTCCATGGCACATAATAATATGATAGGAAAATTCTTTTGACAATCTTCAAGATGATGTTGAACATGATTTCACTTAAAAAAAATTGGATCTTATAAATCATACTTGTTATACTCGAGCAAGATATTCTTATATATTGAAGCTATAAATTACTCAATGGTAATTTATAAACATGTAAACATGCGAACTATAGGCGAATGAAGTGGATGCGAAACTGGAAAAAAGTGTTCAAAGGAATAAGGTATATGTCCAAACCAGTTATAACATAGGACAATTTATAACTATTAATAACTACTGTTTTTCATGTTAAATATGTAAATATGCACACAAATTAAACAAGTAAAAATTATTATATTTTATTTTATTATTACACATATACATAAAATTATTTTACTTTATTTTATTGATACACAAATATATATAATAATATAGTTAGGCAATAAAGATTTATATAATGGTTTACACAGTTAAACAACTCATAATACTAGATCTTAGAATAACACTCTCATAGACAAATGCAGATTTTCTGCATTTAGATGCTTAATGCTCCTATTGAGATTTAGTTATTTGTACTACAATATCCAGTTCCTTAAGATACATCAATTGGATGCGAGTAAAAATAAATAAGCCAGTTGTTTCTTATGTGTAGAAAAATGGTACAAAAAGACAGAAGCTAATGTCAAAAGGCTGGTAGTTTCTTGTTTCATTATCATGTAACTTGTTTAAATATCATGAGAATCTACTGAGTTTACTCTGTTTTATAAAAATTAAGTAGCTGGACATTTTTTAGGTATAACTGGATATTAAGAGACCAAATAACTAAGCATATTTTTATGGAAAAAAAAAATCTTTTACTTTTTGCTTGATATGTCTACAACTAAATATCTGCAATTTTTTGATTTGCATGTTGTTGAAGCTAAGATTTTGATGTACATACTTTAGGTTCTAGCTCGTTTCACATTGGCTTCAGACTTTACATTCATGCTTCTTTGGATTTTAGAGTTGGTCTTTTGAGCTCGGAAGCACTTGATTTTTGATCCCAGGCAATTCAGTTGGTTCTTGGGGTTCTGGATGCCCTCTTTCTCCTATTTCATGTCCCCCAAATCCAGTATTGCTTCAGTCTCAACTGAAACAAGGTCCTATAGTAAGTTATCAGTTATGATTGTTAATATTTAAGTATGCATGCATGTATATGTGTAAACAGAGGTTCATTGGGCTGACCTGAAACAAAACAGAGTTAATTTGATATACCGCATCCTCTAGAAAGTTAATTCAATAATTTGAAACAGGAGACTACCAATATATTTATGTTGAGTTCGACTTTCATAACATGTCATGTTTTAAATCGTTATAACATAGTAGGCATATGTCATTGATGTTAACATAAAATTTATTTTGTGACAGCTTGCCATGTTTATTGTTTCTTGTTTGTTTGAGAGATACATTTATCCTGGAGAAGAGAAAAACTCAATGACCCAAGAAGGCTTTATGCTCTCAGTAGAAATAGATCCTTTGGAATTTCAGACCTCCTAATCACTTCAGCTCGATTTAATAAGGGTATGAATCTTTAGTTTTCAAATTACCAGAATTTTGGTACATACTTTGACAACCATAGAGTTTCAAATTTTAATTTATGGGCTTGTATGATTTTAACGGTGGAACCGTTTCCATTGCCATTACATGCCAAAGAATTTAACAAAAAATTTAGCTTAGTTAATGTACACTTGGATTCAAAGTTCCAATTTTCGGCGTTTTCCAGTATTTTCTTTTTGGGATTTGCAGCTTTTGCTCTAATTTTTAGCACAGTGGAATATGTTCAAGGCTGAAAAGCTTTTTTATTGTTAAAATCATATGCTTGAGGCCTGCGAAGGTTATCTCAAATGTTTTGAATTTAATCATGGAATATTCAATTGGATTTTGTCACCTGCTAGAAATGTTTCAAACGTCTGAACCAGGCTTTGGAATTGCCCGAGAACATTTTCAGATGTCTGAAATGATCTCAGGACGTTGACCGAAATTCATTTCAGACGTCTAAAACCAATTTTCGGACGTCTGAAAGTAGGTTCAGACGTCTGAAATTTGATACTGTTTCTAATTTTCCTTGGTTGGTTGTATGCGATGTCAACTTATTACTTGATTTTCTTATGCATCTTATGACCCTTTTGTTAATGAGACATGCCTTGAGCCTTTCCAATGGCGATGATGATGACGATGCTTTTGCATATTTTTCTATAAGTAATTATATTCATCACACTACATGTTCATGGCATTCATGTAGGATTAACAAAGTTCATAAAATTACAAAACATAACTAAACTTCTATAATAATAACAAGAATTATAGTAGTAGTAAATTAACTAAGATTTATAAAAAATTAAATAAACTTATAAAAATTAACTAAGTTTACTAATCTTATATAAATTAAGAAGTTTAGTTTATAAAAGTTAACTAAGTATATAAAAATATTAAACAATACCAAATATTTTATAATAATAATAGCATTAATTAAAAATTAACTAACTGTTGTAAAAAATTAACTAAGTTTACTAATCTTATAAAAATTAAGAAGTTTAGTTTGTAAAAGTTAACTAAGTATATAAAAATATAAAATATTACCAAATATTTTATAATAATAGCAATAATTGAAAATTAACTAAGTATTATAAAATTAACTAACTATCACAAAAATTAACTAAGTTTACTAATCTTACAAAAATTAAGAAGTTTAGTTTATAAAAGTTAACTAAGTATATAAAGATATAAAATATTACCAAATATTTTATAATAATAGCAATAATTAAAAATTAACTAGTTATCATAAAAATTCAACTAAGTTTACTAATCTTATAAAATTACGAAGTTTAGTTTATTAAAAGTTAACTAAGTATATAAAAATATAAAATATTACCAAATATTTTATAATAATAATAGCAATAATTAAAAATTAAATAAGTATTATAAAAATTAACTAACTATCATAAAAAATTAACTAAGTTTACTAATCTTATAAAAATTAAGAAGTTTAGTCTATAAAAGTTAACTAAGTATAAAAAATATAAAATATTACCAAGTATTCTATAAATAATAGCAATTATTAAAAAATAACTAAGTATTATAAAAATTAACTAACTATTATAAAAAATTAACTAAGTTTACTAATCTTATAAAAAACAAGAAGTTTAGTTTATAAAAGTTAACTAAGTATATAAGAATATAAAATATTACCAATTATTCTATAATAATAATAGAAATTATTAAAAATTAACTAAGTATTATAAAAACCAACTAACTATTATAAAAAATTAACTAAGTTTATTAATTTTATAAAAACTAAAAACTTTAGTTTATAAAAGCTAACTAAGTATATAAAATATTACAAAGTATTCTATAATAATAGTAGCAATTATTAAAAATTAACTAAGTATTATAAAAATTTACTAACTAATATAAGAAATTAACTAAGTTTACTAATTTTATAAAAATTAAGAAGTTTAGTTTATGAAAGTTAACTAAGTATAAAAAAATATAAAATATTACCAAGTATTCTATAATAATAATAGCAATTATTAAAAATTAACTAAGTACTATAAAAATTAACTATTTATTATAAAAAATTAACTAAGTTTACTAATTTTATAAAAATTAAGAAGTTTAGTTTATAAAACTTAACTATGTATATAAAAATATAAAATATTACCAAGTATTTTATAATAATAATAGCAATAATTAAAAATTAACTAAGTTTGATAAAAATTAACTAACTATTATAAAAAAATTAACTAAGTTTACTAATCTTATAAAAATTAAGAAGTTTAGTTTATAAAATTTAACTAAGTATATAAAAATATAAAATATTACCAAGTATTCTATAATAATAATAACAATAATTAAAAGTTATGAAAGCATGATCAGTTGCTAGCATGAAAACATGTGTACAGGTATTGGAGATGGGCATCGTTGTGCATTCGGCTATAATCAGAATATCGTTACGCGCTTTTGAAGATTCCTCAACAATAAGACCGCTTGTTGCAATTGATTACGGAGAAAGCAGTAACTTTTAGATGTTCATTTTGTTGGCATTCGGCGCAAACATGTTTTATGGATATTTTGTTTTATTTATAGATATCATGACTTTGTTCGACGAATATTGCGTAAATTTAGTTTATGGTGTTTTTTTTATGAAAATTATGTAAAGTTGGTTTATTGATGATGACTTTGTGTATGAATATTGTGTTATATAATTAGTTGGTTGATATATATTTACATGTTGCTGATATGTATGTGCATGAACATTTTGATACTACAATATGTAAATGATGTGATAGATGCAAAAAAAAGTTGTGATATGTGGCAAAACGCTGTAGAAAAGGGAAGACGACAACTTTTTTGAAACAATATAAAACCCTGTATAAACATAAGAACAACACCATTTGAAACGCTGTAGTATGTCAATTTTCTATAGCGTTTTGGTTTGTATTGTGATATTTCCATAGCCTATAACAACTTGCCGGTAGACAACGTTCATCAAAACGTTGTAGTATGTCATTTTTAACAGCGTTTTGGAATGTATTGTGATTTTCCATTATCTATAACAACGTGTTGGTAGATCGCATTCGTCAAAACTGCAACGACCTGGGTTTTCGCGATCCTGGTTAACCGACACCAAACACGATGTCGACTATCCAAACATCGGAAACACCGGATAGTCCATGAAAGAAATTAGAGCGTAAGAATAGATAAGGAGAAACTTAGAATAGAAGAAGAAGAAGAACATCACAACATCAGAGTAAACACAAATTTCACAGCGTAACGAATAAATATATTTCATAACATAACTTTGAAATAAAACGGTATCTATATACAATACCATTTTTAGAGTATAACATTTACAACAAAGCGGAAATAACAATAGCAATCTAATCCTGAAGCCTCCTGCTCCAGCTCTTCAAGTATCTGTAACATCCCGACTACTTGACTGCCCGTACAAAATTGGGCACCCAAGAGTTTAGGGAAAACAAAACAAAATAAACTCTGGGTCAGTCATGTGACTGGTGTGAGTAAACTCAAATCATTTGTTTAACTTTTCAAAATCCTTTTAAAACAAAGGATAATCATAAGACCGATCCACACATAAACACGGATGGTTTTTACCTTATGATAACCTAAAATATTTTTCTAAAACGATACTTGTCTGATATTATAATAATGTCTAAATCAAATAAATAGAAATCTAGTGGAAACGCTTTCATCTCACGTTCCACATATATTATATACAATCAAACACCGCGGGCGCTTGTTGGGTAATGGATTTCCAACTATGACAAAGTATGGAACCACCTTCCGATCAGTGTACTCTAGGAGCGATACACTGGAGTTCAACAAGAACATCTTGTAACTCGGCCATACATGACCGGCCATTCATTTCGCTTGAATGTTCCGAATATATTATCACCTTACGGTTGGTACACCAACATAATCGTTTCTGGGAGATTGAATCGAAAGAAGTAACATATATGAATATTCTCTAGATGATGACAATATACCCTACTTGGATGCGACCCACTTAGCCATGCTGCCTCCCCGATTTCTGTCATTTTCCAGTTGATGAGACTTGAGGTCATAACGTATCTTTAACAGATCACTCCCTATTTACTTTGAATGCCACGTCATCATACCCGCCAAATCACAAATTGATTTCCCCAAAAATACCACGGGTATAAGCTAAGAGAAACGAATTCCACCGCCACCAACGTAAATACGTTTGAATCGATCAACTTACGCGATCTACCAGACATACTCTGTCAGACATTCGTCCATACTGGTTGTCCTAGGACTGGACAAACCAAAGGTACTATTCTGTAAACAGGACAACCCTTGCATAACTCAGTCTTCCATTATCTTCATCATATTTGATTCGAAACGCTAATGCCATACTGGGTGGTTTTCAGATAATATATCTGATCCCAATCTCTCCGTATTGACAATGGAAATAGTCAAAATCTTTGATAGTCGGTGATTTAACTATCAAAGGAAAACACATGTCCAAACAACGATATTATTTCCAGATGGAAATTCTATCGATCAATCATCATTTATCTCTTAAATTAATTTATCATTAATTTATTCATTTACCCATTTCCTATTTCCATATATATACAGAAATTCTTATTTTCTAAATTTAGAAAATATACCTTATTAATATTGGAAAACATTTCCATTTTTATTCTCATCTCTATCTTCTCACATATATCAGTCTCTAACTATAAACTAGTAAGAGAACAACCCCCTATGTATTAACCTCGAAGGCCGAAACCAACATCAGATCGATACCCAGAAAGCTATTCAACTCAACAAATTTCCAGTCAGTTTCTAATTCCAGTAATTCCCTTTAAATTCCTAATTCAAACCCCAAATTCCTTTATGATATTTTATTTGCAAATATTTACTTTAATATAACCTTTCACATAAAATGTGAATAATATTTCTTTATATAATTCTATTTGTTTTCCAAATAATTTCTTTTATAATTCTATTTAAATCCTATAAATATTTCCCTTTTCAACATCCTATTTATTTCATATAAATATTTCCCTTTTCAACATCCTTTTTATTCTATACAAATCCTTTTATATATTTCTATTCATTTTATATAAATCCTTTTATATAATTCTGTTTACTTTCGAACTAATAATTCTATTAATTTTCCAAATAAATATTTCCTTTTATAATTATATCTTCCAATACTTGTTTTCCAAATTTTACCTTTTATAATATCCTATTTATTTCATATATATATATATATATATTTCATTTCAATATTCACTTTGAAAATTTTCTTTTTACATTACAGTATTTCATACGGTATTTAAAATACCAATTAACCAGACTAGTGTCATCATAGTCAATCACAGATTATATATCACAATATATGAAAACAAACAGTATTATAAATATTGAGGAATCCAGTTGGATCCCTCCAACCTGTTTCCCTGCATCCATAGATGTTAAACAATATAATGACATCAATTTCATTTCGATATGAAATATTCTGATAAACAGAATCAATATTTGATTAACGATTTATATATATATATATATCATTATCTATAATTTCAACCAATACACAAGCAATTCAACCAAACAGTCAATACACAACAATCAATCATCATTTATCAGTTCTAAAAATACGTTATAAAAATATAACTGATAGAGTTGGTGAGTTTTACTCACATTGGACGATCATCGTTAAATAACGATAATTGTCGCTTGATTCAAACAGAAAATTTATTTTGCAATAAATTGTGATGAGCTCCAATTCACTCCCAGTCAATTCCATTTCGTAGTCGTCGTCCATACGATCCCAACGTGACTGACCGTTCGAAATTCTGATATAATATGGTCGAGATATTTAATTTACAAGTTATGTGATTATTTGAATCAATTTAAACTTAATAACATCAATATCGGGCCTCACCCAAACCATCGGCCCATCCAAGATTCCAAACCCGCCTCCAAACTGAAGTCTTCTTCCCCGTTCAATGCTATACGCCGTGCAAATTCCTCCTGTAGCCATTACCGCAACTTCATGAAGCCAAACCTCCCTCCATACTTCATAAATCCACAAACAAAATACATCAATGCTTTTCTCTTCAACCCCTCTTTCACTCCATCCCCAAATGGAAGCATTCGAACTTCCATTACAGGATGCGGTTTCCTGTTTTCACCGCATCAGAATTGTGTGACCACCGAACCAAACAATGACGGAATCCTTCCAAACTTCGTCAACAAAACCCCTTTGCTACCATGAACTCAACTATGCCCTCAAAACGAACTCCGGTCTCCTCATCCATGCTCGTTAGCTAACCCTAGGCGGACGCTAGTACATAGCGAACAGAAAAGATGATGTAGAATTCCTCAATACGCATACCAGAACGTAGAGAATCGCTTTATGAACTCGATTATATAAGTTTGCTAATTTATAGGATTTTATGGGATTTGTATTGATTTTTAAAAGGATCAAAATCCTTTCCTGAAAGAAAAAACATACGGCGTAATGTTTGACCACATGAAAAAGTGAATTAGGCATAGAAAGTTTATGGGTATTATATAGGATTAATTTTGGCTTGCTTAAGAAGCTTCACTCATTTTTTTATTTAATTTATATTGTCATATTTGTCTTTAAAAATTCCTGTGATCACACATGATATCCAAAAATCATGAAAATGGACATACAACTAGAGTTTGACATTACGGACCCAACGAAACTGGTTTCGTCGAATTCCGACTCCGTTTTCTCACATAGCGTATTTTTAACCGTTAAAATATCGACTATTTTTCATGTTAAAAATCGGTATGACCACATACTGACTCCAAAAATCACGAAACTTGGAATCTAACAATAATCTAATATTTCGGATCCAACAAAATTAGTTCCGTCGAAAACAGAGGTCGTTTGCAAAACTGGCTATTTTCAAAGCTCTAAATAAACCCAATTAAATATATAAATATATAAAAAATAATTAAATTAAATATTAATAAATTAATATTATCGTATATATTCACATAGAATACCATACAGCTCCATATCGGGATTTATAGCTCGATATTCCAAATCTAGTGTTACATCGATATTCGATTTATATTTAAAATCCATTTAAAAATATAACTAAATCGATATAAATTATAAAGGAATTCCAAGCGACTTTTCGAAAATTTGATTTAACCATAAATCAAAATCTACACAACGAAATCCCGTTTTTCTCTTCCATTAGAAAAATATACTTCACCAGCTCCAAACGTTTCTTGTTTCACAGAAATCCAATTTAAAACGGATTCTGCATATTCATTTAAAGTTCGAATTGCCAAATAGCGAACTACCGCGCCATTTCGAGCTCGATTATAATTTTAATATAAATTATACGTTCAA
Source organism: Allium sativum (assembly GCA_030737875.1). Lineage (NCBI taxonomy): Eukaryota > Viridiplantae > Streptophyta > Magnoliopsida > Asparagales > Amaryllidaceae > Allium > Allium sativum. The sequence goes on along the minus strand of CM060913.1, from coordinate 466,097,843 downwards.
CTGTCGTTCAAATAATATATTCGTTATTCAAATTCAAATTCTAAGCTGAATTAAATATTTTAAATTGTCCAGTTCACATTATATTGTCAATTCACTATTTCCGACTATTTCGGAATTAAATATATTATTCTATTATTTAAATTAATTAAATATTCAATATTATTTAATTAAACAACCCTTTAATTTTCTAAATCACTAATTAAATAATTGAATAAATTAATTATTATATCGCTGAAAATACGGGTCGTTACATTCTTCCCCCTTAAAATAATTTCGTCCTCGAAATTGCTAAGGTAGAAAACAAACCCTATTACTGGGTTAAATTATTTGTTTACCTTTTTATCTACAATTTCAACTGAATTAATTTATTCCAATTAAAATATTAATTCATTTCGACTAACGAAAATTTTCAAAAATTTTCAAAATTTTCTAACACCTGAAATTTTCGAAAAATTTCGCCAACACCTCCTTTGTACTAGTCAATCGGTACAACTACATCTCGCCTCTCTAGGCCTTCCCCAACCCAAAAGAAAATCAAACAGCCAAGCGGCTTGCCAGATCGGCTCATAAAAATCTCATACCCAATTAAAATATAAAATTGTACCTTTTTGTCGGGCATATCATTATATCCTTCCCATCTGTTACCAATTCTGCAAATACCAATACATTTCCAACCAATTTCCAATTTTATCTTCACAACCAAATCGTTCATGTATCCAAACCAAATTCCCTTTCAAACTCGAGTTCCATTCTTGATTCCAAACTCCTAACTCATCAATTCAATACCATTTCGAATTCCTATGACACAAATCCAATTTTCTCGATATCATTCTAATCCAATTAAATTTCCACTTATTTTATTGATTTTAATTCAAACCATCTTTTCCTGGGAATTTTAAATAACTTAGCTTTTCAAAATCAAATATTCCTTTTCGGAATTCAAAACAACTTGCTTTTCTCAAAACAATTCAAAAACAATTTCTTTGGTAGTAATCCGTCACTTACCACTCGAAAATGAACACCGATGATGTCATGATCAATACCAGAATCTATTTCCAGCTATCGAAGTGACTTCAATACTATATCACTTTCAAAACCATATCCAAACACTTCCATTTTGAAATTCATTTCAAAATACCATTTACAATGCTATAAATCAATTTAAAATCTCCCAGGATTTTAAAATTCTCATATATTTAACCCAGATTCATTTACAAACACTTATTCAAACCGTAGAGTTTAAATTTCAATTCTGGTTTAAATTCAGTTTTAATTCATCTCGTAATACCTATACGAATTTTATGTGTTTATATATGTATAACCAACTCAATTTTAATCTTATTTGATTAATATAATAACCAACACATCCAATATACTATAATATATCAAATATTTATACTTTATTTTATATCAAAATATAATTTGGGCAAAATTATTTCGTTTACCCTCTTTTCAAAACATACAGTGTTGGTTCATCGTATTCAAGTGTTTATAAACCCCTACCGATACAGTGGATCAAACTGATCGACCCGAACCCATAAACAACTCAACCAATGCATCTCAACAATATAAAACCATTTTTATATAAAATAACAAATACGCGCTCATATATATACACTCAACTCAATCTAGGGTATTACTAACCCTATCTCTACTGAGTCACGCCACAGAGCCAAGGTAATCACTTAACCTTATGCTCTGATACAATTGTAACGACCCGGGTTTTCGCGATCCTGGTTAACCGACACCAAACATGATGTCGACTATCCAAGCATCGGAAACACCGAATAGTCCATGAAAGAAATTAGAGGGTGAGAATAGATAAGGTAGAAACTTAGAATAGAAGAAGAAGAAGAACATCACAACATCAGAGTAAACACGAATCTCACAGCGTAACGAATAAATATACTTCATAACATAACTTTGAAATAAAACAGTATCTGTATACAATACCATTTTTAGAGTATAACACTTACAAAACAGGGGAAATAACAATAGCTATCTAATCCTGAAGCCTCCTGATCCAGCTCTTCAAGTATCTGTAAAATCCCGACTACTTGACTGCCTGTACAAAATTGGGCACCAAGAGTTTAGGGAAAACAAAACAAAATAAACTCTGGGTCAGTCATGTGACTGGTGTGAGTAAACTCTAATCATTTGTTTAACTTTTCAAAATCCTTTTGAAATAAAGAATAATCGTAAGACCGATCCACACATAAACACGGATGGTTTTTACCTTATGATAACCCAAAATATTTTTCTAAAACGATACTTGTCTGATATTATAATAATGTCTAAATCAAATAAATAGAAATCTTGTGGAAACACTTTCATCTCACGTTCACATATATTATATACAATCAAACACCGCGGGTGCTTATTGGGTAATGGATTTCCAACAATGACAAGGTATGGAACCACCTTTCGATCAGTGTACTCTAGAAGCGATACAATGGAGTTCAACAAGAATATCTTGTAACTCAGCCACACATGACCAGCCATTCATTTCGTTCGAATGTTCTGAATATATTATCACCTTACGGTTGGTATACCAACATAACCGTTCTCAGGAGATACAGAATTAAATGAAGTAACATATATGAATATTCTCTAGATGGTGACAATATACCCTACTTGGGTGCGACCCACTTACCCATGCTGCCTGCCCGATTTCTGTCATTTTCCAGTTGATGAGGCTTGAGGTCATAACGTATCTTTAACAGATCACTCCCTATTTACTTTGAATGCCACATCGTCATACCCGCCAAATCACAAATTAATTTCCCCAAAAATACCATGGGTATATGCTAAGAGAAACGAATTCCTCCGCCACCAACGTAAATACATTTGAAACGACCAACTTACGCGATCTACCAGACATACTCTTTCAGACATTCGTCCATACTGGTTGTCCTAGGACTGGAAAAACCAAAGGTACTATTCTGTAAGCAGGACAACCCTTGCATAACTCCATCTTCAATTTTCTTCATCATATTTGATTCGTAACGCTAATGCCATATGGGGTGGTTTTCAGATAATATATCTGATCCCGGTCTCTCCGTATTGACAACGGAAATGGTCAAAATCTTTGATAGTCAGTGATTTAACTATCAAAGGAAAACATGTGTTCAAACAATGATATTATTTCCAAACGGAAATTCTATCGATCAATCATCAATCATCATTTATCTCTTAAATTAATTTATCATTAATTTATTCATTTACCCATTTCCTATTTCCATATATATATATATATATATATATATATATATATATATATATATATATATATATATATATAGAAATTCTTATTTTCTAAATTTAGAAAATATACCTTATTAATATTGGAAAACGTTTCCATTTTTATTCTCATCTCTATCTTCTCACATATATCAGTGTCTAACTGTAAACAAGTAAGAGAACAACCCCTTACGTATTAACCCGGAAGGCCGAAACCAACATCAGATCGATACCCAGAAAGCTATTCAACTCAACAAATTTCCAGTCAGTTTCTAATTCCAGTAATTCCCTTTAAATTCCTAATTCAAACCCCAAATTCCTTTATGATATTATATTTGCAAAATATTTACTTTAATCTAATCTTTCACATAGAATGTGAATAATATTTCTTTATATAATTCTATTTGTTTTCCAAATAGTTTCTTTTATAATTCTATTTAATTCCTATAAATATTTCCCTTTTCAACATCCTATTTATTTCATATAAATATTTCCCTTTTCAACATCCTTTTTATTCTATACAAATCCTTTTATATAATTCTATTCATTTTATATAAATCCTTTTATATAATTCTACTTACTTTCTAACTAATAATTTTATTAATTTTCCAAATAAATATTTCCTTTTATAATTATATCTTCCAATATTTGTTTTCCAAATATTACCTTTTATAATATCCTATTTATTTCATATATATATATATATAATTCACTTTGAAAATTTTCTTTTTACATTACAGTATTTCATACGGTATTTAATATACCAATTAACCAGACTAGTGTCATCATAATCAATCACAGATTATGTATCACATCATATATCACAATATATGAAAACAAACAATATTATAAATATTGAGGAATCCAGTTGGATCCCTCCAACCTGTTTCCCTACATCCACAGATGTTAAACAATATAATGACATCAATTTCATTTTGATATGAAATATTCTGATAAACAGAATCAATATTTTATTAACGATATATATATATATATCGTTATCTATAATTTCAGCTAATACATAAGCAATTCAACCGAACAGTCAACACACAACAATCAATCATCATTTATCAGTTCTAAAAATACGTTATAAAAATATAACTGATAGAGTTGATGAGTTTTACTCACATTGGACGATCATCGTTAAATAACGATAATTGTCGCTTGATTCAAACAGAAAATTTATTTTGCAATAAATTGTGATGAGCTCCAATTCACTCCCAGTCAATTCCATTTCGTAGTCGTCGTCCATACGATCCCAACGTGACTAACCGTTCGAAATTCTGATATAATATGGTCGAGATATTTAATTTACAATTTATGTGATTATTTGAATCAATTTAAACTTAATAACATCAATATCGGGCCTCACCCAAACCATCGGCCCACCCAAGATTCCAAACCCGCCTCCAAACCAAAGTCTTCTCCTCCGTTCAATGATATACGCTGCGCAAATTCCTCCTATAGCCATTACCGCAACTTCATGAAGCCAACCCTCCCTCCATACTTCATAAATCCACAAAAAAATACATCAATGCTTTTCTCTTCAACTCCTCTTTCACTCCATCCCCAAAAGGAAGCATTCATACTTCCATTATAGGATGCGGTTTCCTGTTTTCACTACGTCAAAACTGTGTGACCACCGAACCAAACAATGACGGAATCCTTCCAAACTTCGTCAACAACACCCCTTTGCTACCACGAACTCAAATACACCCTCAAAACGAACTTCGGTCTCCTCATCCATGCTCGCTAGCTAACCTTAGGCAGACGCCAGTACATAGCGAATGGAAAAGATGATGTCGAGTTCCTCAATACGCATACCAGAACGTAAAGAATCGCTTTATGAACTCGATTATATAAGTTTGCTAATTTATAGGATTTTATGGGATTTGTATTGATTTTTAGAAGGATCGAAATCCTTTCCTGAAAGGAAAAACATACGGCGCAATGTTTGAGCACATGAAAAAGTGAATTAGGTTTAGAAAGTTTAAGGGTATTATATAGGATTAATTTTGGCTTGCTTAAGAAGCATCAGTCATTTTTTTATTTAATTTATATTGTCATATTCGTCTTTAAAAATTCCTGTGATCACACATGATATCCAAAAATCACGAAAATGTACATACAACTAGAGTTTGACATTACAGACCCAAGGAAACTAGTTTCGTCAAATTCCAACTCCGTTTGCTCACCCAACATATTTTTAACCGTCAAAATATCGACTGTTTTCCAAACTAAAAATCGGTACGACCACATACTGACTACAAAAATCACGAAACTTGGAATCTAACAATAATCTAATATTCCGGATCCAACAAAATTAGTTTTGTCGAAAATGGAGGTCATTTGCAAAACTGACTATTTTTAAAGCTCTAAATAAACTCAATTAAATATATAAATATATAAAAAATATTTAAATTAAATATTAATAAATTAATATTATCGTATATATTGACATAGAATAACATACAGCTCCATATCGGGATTTATAACTCGATATTCCAAATCCAGTGTTACATCGATATTCGATTTATATTTAAAATCCATTTAAAAATATAAATAAATCGATATAAATTATAAAGGAATTCCATAGCGACTTTTTGAAAATTTGATTTAACCATAAATCATAATCTTCACGACGAAATCCTGATTTTTCTCTTCCATTAGAAAAATATACTTCACTAGCTCCAAACGTTTCTTATTTCACAGAAATCCGATTTAAAACGGATTCTGTATATTCATTTAAAGGTCGAATCGCCAAATAGCGAACTGCCGCGCCATTTTGAGCTCGATTATAATATAATATAAATTATACATTCAACTGTCGTTCAAATAATATATTCGTTATTCTAATTCAAATTCTAAGCTGAATTGAATATTTTAAATTGTCTGGTTCACATTATATTGTCAATTCACTATTTCCGACTATTTCGAAATTAAATATATTATTCTATTATTTAAATTAATCAAATATTCAATATTATTTAATTAAACAACCCTTTAATTATCTAAATCACTAATTAAATAATTAAATTAATTAATTATTATATCGTTGAAAATACGGGTCGTTACAAAAACGCTGTAAAAGGATATAATAGTGTTTTTTCAATGCTGTCAATGGGCATATTTGTTGTAGTGTAACGTCACCCATATGAGGATTTCACTAAGGAAAATGATGCTACTAAGAAAGGGGTCCGATTGCCTCCACCCTATAATTTGCTCTATACTTGTTTTTTTTAACATATATATATGTATTATTTTTTTGAAATTTGTATATACACACACACACACATATATATTTTAAAACACATACAGACCAAGCTACCTGAACATCAACTACCAACAACATAAAATGAAAAGACCAGACAGACCAGATCTACAATAAGAACCTAAACTCGACATAAACAAGACACCAGCTTACCACTGAGCAAGCACCACACCAAAACTAGGAAGCATTTGAGAACCACTGAGCATAGCAAAACCGTGCTACAGCATGAGCACTCCAAGCCCACACCCCAACAAAACAGATTACACACTCTTTAGCCACAACAGAAGAAACCAAACAAGAAGGACCAGCCCCTATTCTCCACAAAGCACAACAAACTCCTAACCCAAAGTGCTGACTAACATTACAGTGAAATATATGACATCTTATAGTGCATTGAAAGCCATCACACCACAAATCACATCAAAACAGACAGGCCAAAGTCTGTTGAAACCAAAACCCCAAAGATAACCACCCGAGCAAGGCGAAGAATGCTAAGCCCAATGACAAAATCTCGGCTTACCAGATAAAGATGGATGAGTCGCGAGCCAATTCACGATGAATGGCTTTACTGCACCCCAAAACACATCGAGATCAACATAAAGCCATCCAGGCCAACAAAAAAGAAGCACTTGTTGAAGATCGGTCAAAACAACCCAAAACAAATAGCACCAGTGGACCGCCAACCAAGAAATTGGCTGAAGCGCCACCATGCAATGACAGGAGGAGAAAACGACAACCCGTGCAATAAATATCTGCCAGAGCAAGATATAACCAAGCTGAAACTGTTTAATATCACCCTCAAACCCAGCTCAGAAGCACCAGCAGTTCCACCAGGGAACTCGACACAAAATCTGAAATGGACACAAAGGTGGAGTTGCCAGGAACGGTAAGGAAAACAGTGCATAGGATTAGGAGTGTTAACAAGAATTAAAACGAAGGTGGAGAAAAGAGGGAGGCTGCACCAAACAAAGAAAAGCAGCAAACAAGCCTGCCAGTCACGAAAAATGAAAAGCATAAATAGAAAAACCAAACTCCCATAAAGATCCACGGCGAGGCTAAGGAAACAAATAGGGGAAGTGGAGCATGGACTCGAGCGAGTTTGGTGTGGTAGCGTTGGAGGCTGGAAAGAAAGGAAGAAGACCAAAAAATAGATCTAGGGTTTAGTAGGCGGAAGAAACAAATGGGAAGGAAGGAGACCAAAAAACTAATGAAAAAAGAACAGTGAGGAAGGAGAGAGGTGAAATTGGAAGAGGGAGGTCAAGGCGGAAGAAAAAGAAAGAGGAGACGAAAGGATAAGGCCGATGGAAGAAATGAAGCGGAAGAGCGGTCTCCATTATTATAGGTCTACATTTTTTTTGGTTTGTTGTGTTATTTTGAGCTCTCACTAGTTAAAAAAATTAAATAGACACACTATCTTTTTCTCTTTTCATTTGACTATTTCTAAAATTACCTTCCTTTCTTATTTGTGTTATTGTATTTTATTTTCATTTGTCTTTCTACTTTCTATCTCGTTATTCTCACTTTTCAAACTCTATCTTTTTACAAGAGCATTATACTTTGAATTTGTTTACTTAGATAGCTCGGGTTTCAAATAGCGATGATTATATTAAGATATGAATAGTTGGACTCCAATTTCTCTTTGAAATTAGTTGGATTTCAAATTTAAAATTTGGCTAAGTACGGATTCAGTGTTATCCAAAGCATAGGAATTGAAATAGGAATTAAACTAAGTATCATATTAGTATGAATCTGAAGCAGCATAGGAACTCAACTAGGAATTTGGCTAAGTATTGAATTTGTATAAATATGAAGCATGCAAACTAAACCAGGAATTTGCAAAGTCTCAAATTGGTATGGATCTGAAGTAAAAGAACAGGGCTGGAAATTTGACAGAAACTTGGACTGATACATATCCAAGACGAAGGATTTTGGGATTCATAAACTTCACTGGAACTACATCAACAACTTGGAGTTAGGAGCTCCAACTTCAGAATCAATCACTTGAGCAACAAATCAATGGACTATGGACAGACCATGGGGTCGCACCCCATAGAATGCAACCCTGATGGGATCGGAATCGATCCCCCTAAGGGAATGGTATTGTTCCCTAGAAGGTAGGCAATCCAGGTCCTACCCCCTGGACTAGGCCGTCACACCATGGTGGGCCTCTTATGCACTTTTTGGACCGATTTAACTTTTATCTTCCTCTATAAATAAACCAACCAGACTTTTGAAAAAGGGGTCGTCTTCTCTTGGCTTCTCTATGCGAGGACTCTACTATTACACAACCTCAACTTCTTGTCCTCTTTATTCTTGACTCAAACAACTAGAAACATTGTAATATGACAGTATGAATAATAGATTGCGTTAAGTGCCAGAATTTGCCGAACCGCTATAAAAATCTTGTCTCCTTTATAGCACTGCTTGTTTTGTGTGACTGTTATGTGGTTGTGATATGTGATTTGTCTTGATTATCGCATATTTGGGGTGTTAGGATCTGTGGCACCCCACGTCCGTTAATGTCACTCATAAAGGGAATGCATTAAGTTTCATGAAGCGTTATAGTAAACAGAACAGAAATATTACAAGACAGACATATATAATGATAGCGGAATAAAAAATTTATTTATCATAAGATAACGTGGTCCAAATACATCAAATGTCTGAAACACAAAAGCCCATTACAACATAAAATCTACTGTCTTGTACTTCAAAAATATCAGAGTACATAAAAGAAATAAAATTCCCCAAAAACAAAATATATCCGTAGCAACAAGAATAGGAGCTTGAGCCATACATATTAGCAGCTCCAGCAAAAGTAAGCAGAATCACGGTCAAGCCTGAGTGTTTCCTCACTGAGAACCTGGGGTGGGGGGAGGGGGAGGAACGGAAGAAAGAAGGAGAAACAAAAAGGGTCAGATAATAAGTCTGGCGAGTCTAGTTACTTTTAGCAAGTAAATAAATAAAAGTAGCATGACAGGTATATAAAGTGGATAAGAGAGACTACTACATAAAAGACAGGTGTGGCAAGGTAGACAGGATAAGGTGTATACGCTTCTCTAATGATTACTCTGCACTACTACTGGTATATCTAGAATGACATGATCCCTTCCACTATAAGGTGGTAGACTTAGGCATACGTTCAAGTGTACCCTAACTACTACCCTAATCGATCGGCTCACTAATTCACAAAGATACTCTGTGTCGACTCCACCGTAGGATGTATCACGTCCTAAAGTGGCAACCCCTCGCTGATATGCACTGCCTCATATCTACAGGTGTCACGGTCGTCTTATCCCCTTCTGCTCAGCTCATGCACGCACATGGTCTGGTCGGTTAGCGCCGCCCACACCGTCCTCCACGTTTGGATATCTTACAATCAGTCCAGTAAGCATGCCTCTTCTCCGACCTAGTACGGATTACATGTTTTGATACCTACTCCGAGTTACTGGATGAAATGGGTCCCACACAATATGATACAAGTTCTCCCCTTTGTCTTGTTTCCCCCACTAGGTTTTCTTTGGCTATGTATACCACTAGATATCTTTAATTACATAACCCTATCATTTCTACAAGTAATGCTTACCCTAAAAGTTGTCATTAATTACATGACTTTATTATTCCCCCGGGTCATGTATACCACTTGGTGTATTTAATTACATAACCATATCGGGTTAAGTTTGTGGGCCTATATGTAAATATTACCCACCCACTCAGATTTGCTTAACCCATCCACTGTCCAACCAATTTTACTTAACCCTAACTTTAGTTCACAATCATACAATCCCTATGGATTAGATTTGTTTAAGTAGTCAATTTATTACCATGTCCATTTATGGTTTATAATGGGCAAGACCTCCTACATTAGGCCTACTAATTGTGGATGCTGGATTTATCGGTCGGGTCCGGACAGTCTTATCCCACAAGTTGGGTCTAACCTCGTCTCATAGCCCGTCTCGTATTTGTGCACTTAGACCTCTCATATTAGGTTCAATGTTAGTGGCTGCTGGATATGCCAGTCAGGTCCGGGAAGACTTCCACCACTAATGAAACCTAACCTCGTGCCATAAGTGCAATTACAATTTTTTTAATTATAATTATTAGACATTTGATTCTTATCCCATTCTTACCTATGTCTTTATAGGTGATTATGTCCTCACTTCCCCAATTTGAATTATATATCTAATTCATATAAACATTATTAAATTATGCCGATTCTAACCCTTTTTCCCCCATTCTCTAACTAACGCATTCACATATATTTGGTGGCATCTAGGCTAGAAAGTAGCCTAGTCATACACAATAAAAAGGGAAAAGTGATGGGAATATGACAAAGGTGATTGATTTGGCATAAACATAAACTAGCATGGTGATAAGGTGGACATATAAGCATAAATCTGATGAACTTGTGGCAGTTAATTGGTTCTAACATAACTATGATGTCATAATAATCATAATAAGATCTAAATTAACAATTTAGATGTCCAACTGGTTTAGATGTAATATAATAGGCACAAGGTGATAAACTAGATATGATTAGCAATTTAGATGTTTACATAATTCAAATCCAATAATTAAAACTAGATCTAACACAAATAAGGTCAAGATCCGCATCATATAATGTTACAATAGATCCAATAAGATAGGTATTTAGATCAATAGTTAAAAATAGATCTGACACCAATAAGGTCAAGATCCACATCATAGAATGCCACAAAAGCTACAATAGATCTAACAAGATAGAGATTTAGATCTAAGTTATACACAATTTAGGATGTCATATGTTCGCAGTTTATAATGGATCCAATATAATACAGGCACATGAACAAATTCAAACTATTTTCATATCACGTTTACTTTTATATATTTAAATCTAAAAGCAATTAGGAACTCACAGAGTTTGGATTAGAAAATAGAGAAAGAATGGATCTTGAATCTCTAACTGATTTGCTTAGGTTGATAGTTGTAGGAGATTAGTAGATCCAATTCAGTTCTGACACCGGTAGAGTTTAGCCCCCATGGATTCTTAATGAAGAAAACAGGAGAAATGGACACGTATTTATAGCTGCCATCCACCCTAAAACCGACTGCCACGTCAGCTCTAGGGGTGTCGACCATAGTATCGACACCTCTTAAGGGAGGTCAACCCCGGTGTCGACACCCCTCTAGGGGGTCGACCCCCTAGAGCAGGAATTTTGTCGCCATACGAAATTTTGAGTTTTGAACGCTTTTTGGATAAGTGCTGACACATATCTGACTCATAGGTGTATCATATGTATATACATATTTCTTCCACATGTATAAAAACTAAAAACCCTCATAACTTCTTCATACGGTGTCCGTTTTATGCAAACCAAATGTCTGTCTTAACCAGAATTTCGAGACGGACGCAATGGCGCAGTTCGTTTTCCTTAATCCTAAATATTAAATCAATTATCATTTAATTTATCCTTTTTTAGTGTTGTTAAAATTTCGGGGTGTTACATTCTCTCCTACTTAAAGGATTTCGTCCTCGAAATCTCTAGGTTGAGAAGAATGTATCCTACCATCCATCATCCATCTACTCATCCCCCAATCACAGGCATCCATTGTCCTTAAAACTTTCTAATGCTTATATGAACATATGCAAAGGTGCGTGTATATGTCCCAATACTAATGTGAAGACCAGGCGGTCTACTAATTCAGTTGACCCCCTTAATGCAATGTATGTTAGTGCCATATATCCAATATGTATGCAAATAATCCTATTATAACATGTGAGTTCTATATGTGTGCACACTCATTTGTCCAAATGAAACATCCATATGGTAATACTTCCATTTCCATCCATAAAAGAAAAGAAAATGCACACACATCCATATGCAGTATGAGAGTGGTTGAGCCGATCTAGTGCATAATGTGTGTGTATATGCATCCACAGGCAACCACTAGCAAACAATTGCATCCACTTGCATCCGTCAAACATAACATGTCTCAAACACATGTTTACATCCATAGGATTCCTATCTAAAGGTCAAAAATACTATGGATAGGATATATTCAAATGATAGAAACAAGCACACATAAAACTTAGGAAAAGGAGTTAAGGACATACCCTCGAAAAGAAAAGGGTATGAAGCACGAATCTTGGCTTCGCTATCCCAAGTCGCATCCTTTGGGTTATCTCCCCATTGAACCTTTAGCAACTTGATCTCTTTATTGCATAGCTTCTTAACTTTCGATCCAAGAATACGGGTAGGGACTTGCCTGACTATCGCCTCCCGTTCCACTTCTACCTCATCCAATACACTCAGTCAACAACTTCTGCGGTGTCATGCAGGCACTTTCGTTTATGAGAAACGTTGAAAACATCATGAATGCTAGATAGATTTTCTGGGAGCTTTACTCTATAGGCCATTTGGCCAATCCTCTCGGTTATGGGAAATGGTCCCACAAATCTAGGTGCCAACTTCCCTACCGATCCGGAGCGAACCACATTCCTCAGAGGTGATACTTTGATAAACACTAAGTCAGTCCTTCTCTTGTCTACATAGGACTTCTGCCTATCTTGAGCTGTCTTCATTCGCCGTCGAATAAGGTCAATCTTTTCGGACGTTTCTCTCACTATATATGGTCCATGTAATAATCTTTCTGTAGATTCCCACCAAAAAGTTGGTGGTCTACAGGGTCGTCCGTACAATGCTTCGAAGGGTGCCATGCCGATGCTGGATTGATAGATGTTGTTATAGGCAAACTCTACTAAAGGAAGGTGCTCTTCCCAAGCCCCTCCGAAATCTAGGATACACAGTGTCAAAAGATCCTCTAGAATTCTGTTCACCCTCTCCGTCTGCCCATCGGTCTGAGGATGATAAGCGGTGCTCAAACACAACTGTGTACCTAACACTTCTTGCAAGCTCCTCCAAAATTCACTGGTGAAGATGGGGTCACGATCACTTACGATGCTGGAAGGTACTCCATGAAGATGAACTATCTCATGAACATAAATTGTTGCCAACCATGATGCTATCCTCTTACTTTTCACTGGAATGAAATGAGCGCTCTTAGTCAATCTGTCCACTACTACCCAAATACTAGTGTTGCCTTTCTTCGATCTAGGCAAACCATCTATGAAATCCATAGAGACGCTCTCCCATTTCCACTGAGGAACATCCAAAGGATGAAGTAAACCACCGGGATTCTTTCGCTCAACTTTAACTTGCTGGCAAACTAAACATTGAGAAACAAACTCTGCCATATCTTTCTTCATCCCAGCCCAAAAGAAAACGCTCTTCATCTCTATGTATATCTTATCATCGCCTGGATGAATGGTCATCTTAGAATGGTGGGCTTCTTCTAGGACTGCCTTTATCAAGCTTCCAGTTTGAGGAACACAAAGCCTTCCATCTCATCGCAACCACCATATCTACTGAGGTGACCAGAAGCCTCTCCTTTTCTAAGCTTTTCCATGATGTCTAAAATCTGTGGGCCACCTTGTTGCAAAGCTCCTATGTGATCCATAAGAGTTGGTCGTATCTCCAAGGATGCAAACAAATCAGGCAAAATCTCAATGGAGGGTCTAAAATCAAAAGATGATATGAACTCCAAGCTCTTCCTTTCCACAAATAGAGGACTCAAGGCCATCCTCTGCCTACTTAGTGCGTCTGCCACCAGATTACCCTTGCCAAGGGTATAAGCAATCTCAAAATCATAAGAAGCTAGGAACTCCATCCACCGTCGTTGCCTTAAATTGGGATCCTTTTGCGAGAACAAATACTTGAGAAATTTATGATCGGTGTACAACTCGAACTTCTCTCCAAGTAAATAATGGCGCTACGTCTTAAGCGCGAATACTATGACAACTAGCTCTAGATCATGGGTGGGATAGTTCTTCTCATGAACTCTCAACTGTCCACCCATAACACACCACTTTCCCTTCTTACATTAGAACCACAACAATCCCTGTACCACATGCATTAGTGTAAACGGCAAACACTTTACTCCCATCAGGCAAGGTCAAGGCTGGGGTGGTTGGTAGAGCCTTCTTCAGTCGTTGGAAAGCAACATCACAATCTATATCCCATGAAAACGCCAAATTCTTCTTTGTCAGCCTGGTGAGTGGGGCTGATATCTTTGCGAAGTCCTTAATGAACTTCCTATAATAACCTGCCAACCCAAGAAAGCTTCTCACCTCGGTCGCATTTTTAGGTATCTGACAATCTTGCACTGCAACCACCTTTACGAGATCTACAGCTATCCCTTCTTTGGACACCACATGCACTAAGAATCTCACCTCTTTTCTCCAAAAATGGCATTTGGAGAATTTCGCCTTAAGCTGATGTGCATGGAGAGTTTTCAAGACTTCTTTCAAATGTTGGGCATGTTCTTCTTCACTTCTAGAGAAGATCAAAATATCGTCAACAAAGACCATGACAAATTTGTTTAGAAACTCCCGAAACACCCTACTCATCAGATCAAAAAAAATAGGCGGGTGCATTCGCCAACCCAAAAGGCATAACTAGCCATTCAAAGAAACCATCTGGAGTTCTAAAAGCGGTCTTATCTATGCTGTCCTCAACCACCCTCAATTGATGAAATCCCGTGGCCAAGTCTAACTGAGAAAATACCGAGGCACCAACAAGCTGGTCAAATAAATCATCAGTCCTCGGGAGCGGATGCCTATTCTTCTTGGTGAGTTTATTCAACTCCCTATAGTCAACGCACAAACAAAGCGAACCATTTGCCTTATTTGCAAATACAACTGGAGCACCCCATTCATATATGCTTTGTCTGATAAATCCTTTCTCAAGTAGCTCCCCTACTTGCTTACTCAGCTCCCTTCTTTCCCTTGGAGACATATGGCGCACTGGTAATGTAACTGGCTTTGCATTGTCCACCAGATATATACGAAAATCTATCTCACACCTCGGAGGTAAACCCTGTACCTCATCAAAAACATCGGAATAATCTCGGACTACCGGAACAAATTGCAAATCATCTATAGATGCATGAAGAGACTCTAGGAAGCTAAGAGAAACAGACCCTTGAGGGTTACAAGAAATTTCGAGGGTCCTCCCATGACAAGTCAGAAGCCTAACGACCCTCCTCTTGCAATCCAGAATGGCACCATATAGGGTAAGCCAATCCATTCCAAGAATCAACCCATAGCCCATAAACCCGAGCACATATGCGTCGCATTCAAACTCGACACCTAACACAGATATTTTCATACCCCGACAAATCATAGATAAATGAGCCGAACCACCAATGGGGTTTGAAACAACTACGGGATCCACTACCATACTAGTAATTAAGTGCAGAAATTCAACCACAGAACTAGATACAAACGAATGTGAAGCGCCAGAATCAAAAAGTGTTCTAATTGGATGATTAGAAAGAGAATTAAACCTTCCACAAAAATTTTTCTACCTTTATCAGGAGCACTGATCGCGAGAGCATGCACCTGCTGTAATAACCCGGAAAATACGAGCCAATTTAAAAATTTTAAATTGATTATTTCAAAGGAATTTGAACAATTGAAATGGAATATTTCAATAAAATAGTGAATTAGAAATAGTGAGTCAGTTTGAAAATTTGAATTCAAACTTTGACTGACTATGCAGGGTGGAAAATATAACGGATTTTAGTGAAACCAAAAATATTTAAATCTGTTAGTCAATACCTTTCTAACGAATCTGAAAAATCGAAGTTTCATAACGGGAATCAAAAGTTATGGCCGAATGAATTTTCAGAAGAGTCGGTATATAGAATATATAGGCCTGGAAAATTGATATTTCGCATACGACCTCGGAATTCGACGAAACCACTTTTGTTGGGTCCGGGATGTCAAACTATTGCTAGGTTTCAAATTTCATAATTTTTGAAGCTAGTATGTGAGCGTGGCAAAAGAAAATGTGTTTGGTCGATTTCTGTTAAATTGGATCGACCAGAAAATAGCCATTTTTCATACGACCTCAGAATTCTACGAAACTAGTTTTGTTGGGACCGTAGCGTCAAAACATAGCTAGATTTATTTTTCTGGAATTTTTCGAATCAGTTTGTGGCCCTAGCAAATTGAAATGTGCGTTCAGAGTTAAAAATTAAATGTTTTATACTTTAATTTGAAAAATAACCGACTGTAACAGTCGAATTGGCCCACGAAACATATCCCATTGTGTCCGAAATGGGGGTATTTAGCTAGGGGCGACAGTCGTTGGGTTTAAAAAGGAGTTCGTTTAAGAAAACACTATTTAAAAATTTTAATATAGTCTCGGCCAATCATATTTTTCCATCCATAATTAAAAAAAAAAAATAACGGAAAAACCCCCGACCCTCCAGATCGAACGGCGGCTTCCTTTTTCCGCCTTCTCTCCTCCAAATCTCCACATCCGCTCATCAAAACACCAGGGCCCTTTGGAGTTTTTCGTAGAGCTCGAGACGAGCTTCAAATCCATACCAACCTCGCCCAGCATCGTCGAGTATTTTGCCGGATCCGCTCCTCCAAAGTCCGACCGTTTCGAGGTCGATTTCGCAGCCCAGAGGCCGTCGAGTTCAACGCCGTGGGGCCCGCACGTGCGCCTCTCCTCCGCCTACAACCCTGCACTGGCCGATCATCCAACCGCTACACGGTTTGATCAAAAATCGCTGACCTAGTTTTGAAACCTTTAGCTGAGGTAACGGCCTGTTTAATTAAATTGTTTTACGACACTTTAAAACCGTTGCAAACCGTTTGAAAATCATATCTTTTTGGTATGTTGACGAAATTCGATGAAACAGGAAACATCGAGACCGCAAGGAAGCTCTCTACCCAATAGAAGAAGCTGCGGATTTTTCTGACATCGTATCGATTTTTAGCGCTCAGAAAACCAAGGTGAGAAATCTAAATTAACGTGAAATTGAATGGAAAATGTCGTGTATAATTTATATAAGCGAAATATAAATTACATACGTGTTGTATACCTCATGTACATGCGTAGTGTAAGCTATATGAGCGAAGTATGAATTTTTACATGCATAGAATAATTGATATATGTGTTGAAATGCTAGTGAAATACAGCAAATATATATATATTATATATATATACTCCCCTCGTCCACAAACCATGGACGATATTTATTGTGGTGAATTGGTGTGAAATATTGGATGAAAAATACGAATGGTTGAATAATTGTTTGTGGTTGATATTGTTTGGTTGTGGTTGAAAAATACCCATTGGTGATTGAAATGAATTGGAAATATTTGTGGAAATAAAAATAAACATGCCGCCTGCGTGCGAATTAGATGCATGAATCCCCATTGTCAAAAACCGCGAGGTTTTAAGGTAGAGCGAGGAGCCGTACTAGGGACGGTGCCGGTTTTAACTACCCTGCCGTTATGCTGCCGAAATTTTGAATAATCTTTATGTGTTAGAATTATTTTCATATGTTGAAATTATTTTACATGCATTGAAATTAAAGTCATATATGAAACTATGTCCACGTGTGGAAATATTCATGTGTTGAAAAGTGTTGTATGAAAATTAAATTCATTTGTGAATGAATGAAGTGCTTAAACAATAAAAATCACATTTATATATATATATATGAAGTATGAAAAATATTCGCCTTATATAAATAGTTTCAACAATCAAAATTTCATCTTTCTAATAAGAACAACATAAATAAAATGTCCATGTGTGGAAATGCTCATTTGTTGAGAAGTGTGTGTAGTGGAAAGGTTCATGTGTTGAATAAAAAGATTGAACGATAAAAAAAATTACATTTTTATTGAAACTATGAAGTGTTGAAACCATACATTGGTTGAATAAATATTTTAAATGATAAAAATATCATTTTTATCATATGTGTGATATGCTAAAGATATGCGGACGTTGAAACAAATATTTGTGATAGAAATATTATTTTTAACATGCATAAGAACTAAATAAAATAGTCATGTGTTGAAATCTATTTTAGTTCGCCAAAATTATCATCTTTGAAATGTGAAGTGTTAAAAATAGCCACTTGTTCTAATAAACGTGCATGAGTTGAAATATACGTTAACTAGCTAATGATATGATTTTAGCCTATGCATGCAACATTAGAATGAATGGTGTTTTTAAACCAAAGCAAATCAAATATGAAATTGAATGGAAAATGATAAATGTTAGAAATTGTATATATGTACATGCATATCCATTGAACAGGTTAAAGCAAAAGGGGCTAGAGAAGAGAAATAGAATTTTGTGCCCGACAAATAGGTACACATTTACCGCTTTGTTTGGGTGATGATTTTATGAGCCTGTTGGCTAGCCGCTTGGCTTTTTCTTTTTCTTTTTGATATGAGATGCCCGTGTGGCTATTTGGGAATTTTCCCAGACCCTCCCGTACAAAGGAGGTTATGGCGAAATTTTCCAAAAATTTAAGGCGTTAGTGAAATAATTGAAATGGAAACGATATAGGAATTTTTGAATGAACTATATTTATATAAATATATAAATATAAATAGAATTAAAACGAAACGTGGCCTTGCAGTTCATATTTTCAAACCGTGATTTCGAACGACTAGTGCGGGAAATCCAACCATTGGATTTTCCCGAAACCTCAACCGTTGGGTTCGCCTTGGAAATATCTTTCTAACGGCACCAACTTTATGAAGATCCGACGGTTGGATTGTCTGGAATGTTTAATTCAAAACTGAAGAAAAACAGCGCTAGAAACGATTATATTTATATATATATAAATATAATTAAATTAAATCGAATAACGACGCTGCAGTTCGTAAATTGAAATCGTAACTTCAAATGGTTGGTATGGAAAATCCGACCGTCGGATTTTCCCAAAACTGAAACCGTTGGATTCGTTTTGAAATGACCTTCCTAATGATGTAAAATTTGTGAAGATCCAACGGTTAGATTTTTAGATATGTGTAAAACAAAATTAGTGGAAAGCAGCGCCAGTGCGTCGACACGACCTGAAACGTCGTTTAATTAAATATGGCCGTTTTAAATTAAATAAAAATGGCGATATATCGTTATGAAGTGCTATAGACGATATAGAATGAAAATGAACCACTTTTGTTGTGTTGGCTTGAGATGTGATGGCTGAATGTATTTGACATGAAAATTTTAACTAAATAACTGAAATGTGAATGTTGAATAGTTCAACCATGTGATTAATTGGTTTGAAAATCTAAATATACGTGGATTATTTGAAAAGGCCGAGTTTATCTCATTTCAAATAATCGATCGACGTTGAGAAGTCGAAGAGTCAAAGATGGTTGAAGACCGACGATCTCCACATTGGATGGATGGGCGCTACTGATGCTCGTGATTGGAGTAGCTACCATGAAGGAATTGAAGTAGTAGCCATCCAAACATATTGTTGATTGTACGGATATGCGAGGAATTGGTGCCTCCGGTTTCGTTCAGACCCAGAACGGACTTGTAAATGGACTGTGTGTCTGACATTGGATTTTGTTCTATGTTGATTGATCTCTGTTGAATATATATCTGTTTGGCGGCGGAGAATTTATTCTCTTGCTTAACGCCCTTCTCTGAGACATACGAGCTCAGAGGTTATGTATTGACAGAAATCAGTCGCATGGAGTGGATTGCCTGTGTGGCACGCCTAAGTGGCATATGATCAAGGCTTCTGTTGCAAAGCAAAGTCTTGTGGTTGATGATCAAAGCATGGTCTGTGTGACGTAGCTTTGTGTATAACGTGAATTCGCGAGCCTCACACCCCGGTATGAGTCAAAAACGGGAGAAGGACCCAAGGAGTGCATGATGTTTCTTTCTAGCTATGGTGGTGTCAGTGACCTCCCAGCCCTGACATTTATATCTACTTTTCACCTGTGTGGTTGTTGGAATACGAGGCGCCTCGATTATAGGTCTGTAAGGACCGGGAAACGTGTGTTCAGGAATAATTAATCCTCAAAAGTAAGAGAGGACCGGCCTTGGAGGATCCAGGGGATTGCTGTGTGCGGTCCCGAGACATTTGCTAGAGTGTCTCGAACGGAGAGGAGCTTGCCCCTTGCCTCGACTCATGAAGGAATCCAATTTCCAATACGAAATATGCGGATGTGATTGTATTACTAGTATGGCGACATAGTAGATGGTAGCTATGCCGCCTAGGATTGATATTTATGATTGAATTTGCTTTTGAAACATATATGCACTAGTAATAATATCAAACACCTTTGTTTTATTCGTATCAAGCATCTTTGGCCATTATAAGGTAAAAACTCTATCCTCCGGCTTGCGTTGCATTGTGTGATGGGACCTGAGTCTTATAATGGCTTCATTTTATAAAAAGCATTGCGTTGATTTAATCATTTATTTTATTTCATGCACTAGCACTCATTGGAGTAAACCCGTTCCGCGAAAGTGGCGTGGTCCTTTGATTAGCCTTATTATTGTTGTTAATAAGTTGAGTAGATTTCTCATACCAGTCCCATGACTGACTCGTAGTTTGTTTCACCTTGCAAACTCGGGTGCCCTCATTTTCACACGGGCAGCCTAGTTACAGGTTTCTGACGCATCTTTTGGCTCATGGCGAGGCTTGACTACACCGTGCTGACTTGGATTTTCTCCGCCATTATTGTATCTATATTATGATTCCGCCACTGGCGATGTAGAATGATATTCCTTTTGTGTACTCTTTATGTATGATTCCGCCTCAGGCGATGGTGACTGATTATGTATCATTATACACTAAGTTGTATCCTGTACTGTGCTTCTCTGATGTGATGATATCTATATGATTCCGCTGTCATATGTGTGTAAATTATTCTGTTTTCTGTTTATGCTATTATCTGTGATCTGCTAATGATGATTGATGTGTTATATTCCAATGATTATCCTTAACACCGTGTCACGGGGTTTTGGGATCGTCACAGCTGGTATCAGAGCTTTGGTTAACCTTAGTTCTGGAGTCTAACACATTAAACACTTCGTCAAAATAGAATCAGTGGTATTCTAAGGCGAGTCGCTCATTAGAGATAGGACTAGTAAAGTCCTAGAATGAGCTGAGCAGAATAGCAAAAACAACTGATCAGTCCATCGTTATCTTTCCGTAGAATTTCTGCTTAATTATGCAATAGACTATCATTTCTGTTAGCTGACTTTTTCGTTACTTATACAGAATTTGACAAATGGCTACCAGAGCAGCCGCCGCGAGAGGAGGCCGTGCCGGCCGAGGCCGAGGAAGGGGAGAAATCCCAGCTCAAGAAGGACCTTTGATACAACCTCCGGCAGCTAAATACTTCGAGCTTGACCGTGTAGCTAAGAGATATAAGAACTTAGGAGGCAAGACCTTCTCGGGAACTGGCACCGTAATAGAGGCCCTTGCATGGCTCAAAACATTCGAGAAAATTCTTGAAGGCCTAAGGCTAGGAGACGAAGACAAAGCTGTTATGGGCGCTTGGCTTATGCAGGAACAAGCCGAGTTATGGTGGGAATCTCTTACCGCCGGGAATAGAGAAGCTGGAAGAACATGGGATGGATTTAAAGAACTCTTCAAGGAGAAATATGTCCCAGAACAAGCTCTAGAAAGAATGCACGATGACTTCGCCAATCTCCAGCAAGGGGATCTTTCCGTGCAAGATTATCTGAACAAATTTACAATGCTGTCGCCCTATGCTCCAGAGCTCGTTGCCACTGCGAAATCCAAAAATAAGAGGTTTATCTTTGGACTAAGACGACAATATCATGATAGAGCCATGGCCCATGTCAAGCTGGATTTCAATGAGCTAGTGGAAATGACATGCAACTATGAAGACCTGGATCAAAGGCATCTGGATCAGGATCGCGCTAGAAGCCAAGCCGGAAACAAGCGCAAGCCTGCTGTAAATCAGGGCGAGTCAAGCCAAGCAGCATCTTCCAAACCTCAGACTGGCAAGCCGCCAAGAGGAAGTTGCTTTAACTGTGGTAAGCCGGGGCACTACTCAAACGTCTGCACAGCTCCGAAAAAACAGAAAACAAACTCTCAAGGCTCGAGCCAAGGCTCTTAGAACCCTCGCTCGTGCTTCAACTGTCGCAAGACCGATCATTTAGTCAAAGACTGTCCTTTGCTAAAGAAAGCTACTGTAGCTCATGTCTATGACGGGTCTAGCCCGCCAGTTGCTTCCGATGGAGCAGGTAAACCCGATGTTTTGGGAGGTACCCTTACAATTAAAAATATTCCTGTTTCTGTATTGTCAACACAGGTGCATCGCGTAGTTTTATTGCTAGTAACACAGTGCACAAATTAAAGTTAAAACAGCGAAAGCTTAAAGAATCAGTTGAAGTTCATAACCCGATAGGGGGTCCTGTTACTCTCGGTTTATATTGTAGAGTGCCAATCTCCTATTCTTTCTACAAATTTCCCATTAATTTGATTGTTATGGATTTTCCCGAATTCGACGTTATCCTTGGGTTAGAATGGTTAACGAAATATGAAGCCGAAGTGAAGTGTGCGGAAAGAATTGTTAAAATCCGAACGGAGCTTGGACATATATATATACCCTGTCATGGTTCGAATCCGAATAGAGAAGAATTTTGGTCAGCATTAGAACTTATCCCCACTTCCATGGAAAAGATTCCGGTTGTTAGAAACTTTGCGGATGTGTTTGAAGAAGTTGAGAACTTACCTCCGCAAAGAGAAATAGAATTCCGAATCGATCTAATTCCCAATGCCAGACCCGTCCAATCCGTAGAATGACTCCGAAAGAAAAAGAAGAATTAGGCGATCAAACTCGTCAACTGTTGTGGAAAGGTCTAATCAGACCTAGTTTTTCTAATTGGGGTGTAGCTGTCGTGTTTGTCCCAAAGTCAGACGGTACTCTTAGATTATGTGTTGATTACCGAGACCTTAACAAACAGACGCTTAAAAACAAATATCCACTACCCCGCATTGATGATTTGCTAGACCAATTGAATGGGGCGAAGATATTTTCCAGAATGGACCTAGCTACAGGTTTTCATCAATTGAGAATAGCAGAAGAGTGTGTTCCTTTGACCGCTTTCAGAGGTCCAGACATATTTTATGAATGGTTAGTAATGCCGTTTGGCCTATGCAACGCTCCAGCATACTTTGTCGATCTAATGAATAGAGTGTTCAGGGGAGTTCTGAATAAATTTGTCCTCGTATTCATCGATGATATTTTATTCTACTCCAAATCAAAACCCGAGCATGAAAAACACTTAGAACAAGTATTGGAGATTCTAAGGAAGAACGTCTTCAAAGCCAAATTCTCCAAATGTGTCTTCTGGCAAGAAGAAGTCAAATTTCTTGGCCATGTCGTGTCAGAGAAAGGAATTTCTGTTGACCCAAGCAAAATAACAGCGATTCAAGACTGGAAACAACCCACTACTCCCACAGAAGTTAGAAGTTTTATGGGGTTGGCTAGTTATTATCGAAAGTTCGTTAAGGATTTTTCGAAGATATCCGGTCCGTTAACGAAGCTCACAAAGAAACATGAGAAGTTTAAGTGGACTTCCGACTGTGAAGAAGCTTTCCGGGAATTGAAATCGAAGCTGACCACCGCTCCAGTGTTAACAATTATTGATGGCAATCAGGATTTAACGGTTTGGACAGATGCTTCTATTAGAGGTCTTGGGGTAGTGTTAATGCAGAGAGGCCAGGTAGTCGCTTATGCAAGCCGCCAATTGAAACCGCATGAGAAGAATTATGTGACTCATGATCTTGAGTTGCTAGCCATCGTATTTGCCTTGAAAATCTGGAGGCATTACTTATTGGGCGAGAAATTTATACTGTACACAGATCATCAATCATTGAAGTATTTATATACCCAAAAAGATCTGAATCTGAGACAACAGCGTTGGCTAGAGTTTCTTGCAGCGTATGATCTTGATATCCTGTATACGCCGGGGAAAGCTAACGTAGTAGCGGATGCACTTAGTAGAAAGACCGCAATCGTTGCCCATCTTATAATTACACCTGGATTGATTCATAGGATTTCAGCCCTTCAGAAAGACGATGAATTCATTCAGAGAATCAGTAAGAGAGTCAAGGAAGGTGAAACCACGAGTTTCCGTATTGACAATAAGGGGGTTCTCAGGTTAAATAATAGGATTTGCATCCCAAATATTCCAGGCCTTCGAAGAGAAGTGCTAGATGAATGCCATAAATCCAAATTTTGCATCCATCCTGGGGTGAGTAAAATGTACAACGATATCAAACGCACTTTCTGGTGGAAGGCAATGAAAAGAGATATTTCTTTGTATGTTAGCAGATGCCCTACTTGTCAATTGGTCAAGAGCGACCAACAGAAGCTAGCTGGATTGTTGCAACCGTTGGAAGTCCCAGGCTGGAAGTGGGAACAGATTTCCATTGATTTCATAGATGGTTTGCCGCGAACCAAGAAAGGTAATGACAGCATTTGGGTAATCATAGATCGCTTCACGAAGACTGCCCATTTTATACCTGTCGGATCCAATAGAACTGCCCAAAGTCTAGCACAGATATATTTCAAAGAAATTGTTAAGCTGCATGGAATTCCCATCAGCATAGTCAGTGATAGAGATCCCCTATTTACTAGCAAGTTCTGGGAGGCTTTCCAGACAGAATTGGGAACAAAACTGAATATGAGCACCGCTTATCACCCACAAACAGATGGCCAAACTGAGCGGGTGAATAGAATTCTGGAAGATTTATTGCGGGCTTGTATAATCGACTTTGGTGGGTCGTGGGAAGATCATTTGCATTTGGCAGAGTTCTCATATAACAATAGCTATCAAGCAAGTTTGAGAATGTCACCATTTGAAGCATTATATGGCAGACCCTGCAGATCTCCAGCATGTTGGGTAGAACCTGGCAACAGACTTGTACTAGGACCCGATATGATTAGGGAAGCATCAGATAAAGTGGACTTCATCAAGAAGCGATTGAAAACCGCCCAAAGCCGACAGAAAAGTTATGCAGACTCTAGAAGGAGAGATTTGACATTTGCTGTTGGTGATCATGTTTATTTAAAAGTTTCTCCGATGAGAGGAGTAATCAGATTTGGAAAGACTGGGAAGTTGGCACCGAGATTTATTGGTCCCTTTCCTATACTTGAGCGAATTGGAACTCTTGCTTATAGGGTTCAATTGCCAGATTGGTTGCCTGGAGTGCACAATGTATTTCACGTATCTCAACTTAGGAGACATGTGCATGATCCGGATCTTGTTGTAGAAGAAGCAGCGCAACGGGATGTGGAGATAACTCCAGAATTAGCACTCAGAAGAGAGCCATTAAAAATTGTTGGCAAAGAAACTAGAGAACTCAGAAGCAAAAAGGTTCATTTAGTTAAAGTGCAGTGGAGCAGTGATCCTAGAGACTGTACTTGGGAAACCGAGGAGAGCATTAAGCAAGCTTACCCCAAATGCAGAGTGGATATCTCTGACTAACTCCGGTGCAAGGTACCTTTACCATACTTTGCATTTACATTTTATTTCCTACTTTACTGTTGTTCCTTTTCGAGGACGAAAAGTTTTAAGTAGGGGAGATTGTAATAACCCGGAAAATACGCGACAATTTAAAATTTTTAAATTGATTATTTCAAAGGAATTTGAACAATTGAAATGGAATATTTCAATAAAATAGTGAATTAGAAATAGTGAGTCAGTTTGAAAATTTGAATTCAAACTTTGACTGACTATGCCGGGTGGAAAATATAACGGATTTTAGTGAAACCAAAAATATTTAAATCTGTTAGTCAATACCTTTCTAACGAATCTGAAAAATCGAAGTTTCATAACGGGAATCAAAAGTTATGGCCGAATGAATTTTCAGAAGAGTCGGTATATAGAATATATAGGCCTGGAAAATTGATATTTCGCATACGACCTCGGAATTCGACGAAACCACTTTTGTTGGGTCCGTGATGTCAAACTATTGCTAGGTTTCAAATTTCATAATTTTTGAAGCTAGTATGTGAGCGTGGCAAAAGAAAATGTGTTTGGTCGATTTCTGTTAAATTGGATCGACCAGAAAATGGCCATTTTTCATACGACCTCAAAATTCGACGAAACTAGTTTTGTTGGGACCGTAGCGTCAAAACATAGCTAGATTTATTTTTCTGGAATTTTTCGAATCAGTTTGTGGCCCTGGCAAATTGAAATGTGCGTTCAGAGTTAAAAATTAAATGTTTTATACTTTAATTTGAAAAATAACTGACTGTAACAGTCGAATTGGCCCACGAAACATATCCCATTGTGTCCGGAATGGGGGTATTAAGCTAAGGGCGACAGTCGTTGGGTTTAAAAAGGAGTTCGTTTAAGAAAACACTATTTAAAAATTTTAATATAGTCTCGGCCAATCATATTTTTCCATCCATAATTAAAAAAAAAAAAATAATGGAAAAACCCCCGACCCTCCAGATCGAACGGCGGCTTCCTTTTTCCGCCTTCTCTCCTCCAAATCTCCACATCCGCTCATCAAAACACCAGGGCCCTTTGGAGTTTTTCGTAGAGCTCGAGACGAGCTTCAAATCCATACCAACCTCGTCCAGCATCGTCGAGTATTTCGCCGGATCCGCTCCTCCAAAGTCCGACCGTTTCGAGGTCGATTTCGCCGCCCAGAGGCCGTCGAGTTCAACGCCGTGGGGCCCGCACGTGCGCCTCTCCTCCGCCTACAACCCTGCACTGGCCGATCATCCAACCGCTACACGGTTTGATCAAAAATCGCTGACCTAGTTTTGAAACCTTTAGCTGAGGTAACGGCCTGTTTAATTAAATTGTTTTACGACACTTTAAAACCGTTGCAAACCGTTTGAAAATCATATCTTTTTGGTATGTTGACGAAATTCGATGAAACAGGAAACACCGAGACCGCAAGGAAGCTCTCTACCCAATAGAAGAAGCTGCGGATTTTTCTGACATCGTATCGATTTTTAGCTCTCAGAAAACCAAGGTGAGAAATCTAAATTAACGTGAAATTGAATGGAAAATGTCGTGTATAATTTATATAAGCGAAATATAAATTACATACGTGTTGTATACCTCATGTACATGCGTAGTGTAAGCTATATGAGCGAAGTATGGATTTTTACATGCATAGAATAATTGATATATGTGTTGAAATGCTAGTGAAATACAGCAAATATATATTATATATATATATATATATATATATATATATACTCCCCTCGTCCACAAACCATGGACGATATTTATTGTGGTGAATTGGTGTGAAATATTGGATGAAAAATACGAATGGTTGAATAATTGTTTGTGGTTGATATTGTTTGGTTGTGGTTGAAAAATACCCATTGGTGATTGAAATGAATTGGAAATATTTGTGGAAATAAAAATAAACATGCCGCCTGCGTGCGAATTAGATGCATGAATCCCCATTGTCAAAAACCGCGAGGTTTTAAGGTAGAGCGAGGAGCCGTACTAGGGACGGTGCCGGTTTTAACTACCCTGCCGTTATGCTGCCGAAATTTTGAATAATCTTTGTGTGTTAGAATTATTTTCATATGTTGAAATTATTTTACATGCATTGAAATTAAAGTCATATATGAAACTATGTCCACGTGTGGAAATATTCATGTGTTGAAAAGTGTTGTATGAAAATTAAATTCATTTGTGAATGAATGAAGTGCTTAAACAATAAAAATCACATTTTTATATATATATATGAAGTATGAAAAATATTCGCCTTATATAAATAGTTTCAACAATCAAAATTTCATCTTTCTAATAAGAACAACATAAATAAAATGTCCATGTGTGGAAATGCTCATTTGTTGAGAAGTGTGTGTAGTGGAAAGGTTCATGTGTTGAATAAAAAGATTGAACGATAAAAAAATTACATTTTTATTGAAACTATGAAGTGTTGAAACCATACATTGGTTGAATAAATATTTTAAATGATAAAAATATCATTTTTATCATATGTGTGATATGCTAAAGATATGCGGACGTTGAAACAAATATTTGTGATAGAAATATTATTTTTAACATGCATAAGAACTAAATAAAATAGTCATGTGTTGAAATCTATTTTAGTTTGCCAAAATTATCATCTTTGAAATGTGAAGTGTTAAAAATAGCCACTTGTTCTAATAAACGTGCATGAGTTGAAATATACGTTAACTAGCTAATGATATGATTTTAGCCTATGCATGCAACATTAGAATGAATGGTGTTTTTAAACCAAAGCAAATCAAATATGAAATTGAATGGAAAATGATAAATGTTAGAAATTGTATATATGTACATGCATATCCATTGAACAGGTTAAAGCAAAAGGGGCTAGAGAAGAGAAATAGAATTTTGTGCCCGACAAATAGGTACACATTTACTGCTTTGTTTGGGTGATGATTTTATGAGCCTGTTGGCTAGCCGCTTGGCTTTTTCTTTTTCTTTTTGATATGAGACGCCCGTGTGGCTATTTGGGAATTTTCCCAGACCCTCCCGTACAAAGGAGGTTATGGCGAAATTTTCCAAAAATTTAAGGCGTTAGTGAAATAATTGAAATGGAAACGATATAGGAATTTTTGAATGAACTATATTTATATAAATATATAAATATAAATAGAATTAAAACGAAACGTGGCCGTGCAGTTCATATTTTGAAACCGTGATTTCGAACGACTAGTGCGGGAAATCCAACCATTGGATTTTCCCGAAACCTCAACCGTTGGGTTCGCCTTGGAAATATCTTTCTAACGGCACCAACTTTATGAAGATCCGACGGTTGGATTGTCTGGAATGTTTAATTCAAAACTGAAGAAAAACAGCGCCAGAAACGATTATATTTATATATATATATAAATATAATTAAATTAAATCGAATAACGACGCTGCAGTTCGTAAATTGAAATCGTAACTTCAAATGGTTGGTATGGAAAATCCGACCGTCGGATTTTCCCAAAACTGAAACCCTTGGATTCGTTTTGAAATGACCTTCCTAATGATGTAAAATTTGTGAAGATCCAACGGTTAGATTTTTAGATATGTGTAAAACAAAATTAGTGGAAAGCAGCGCCAGTGCGTCGACACGACCTGAAACATCGTTTAATTAAATATGGCCGTTTTAAATTAAATAAAAATGGCGATATATCGTTATGAAGTGCTATAGACGATATAGAATGAAAATGAACCACTTTTGTTGTGTTGGCTTGAGATGTGATGGCTGAATGTATTTGACATGAAAATTTTAACTAAATAACTGAAATGTGAATGTTGAATAGTTCAACCATGTGATTAATTGGTTTGAAAATCTAAATATACGTGGATTATTTGAAAAGGCCGAGTTTATCTCATTTCAAATAATCGATCGACGTTGAGAAGTCGAAGAGTCAAAGATGGTTGAAGACCGACGATCTCCACATTGGATGGATGGGCGCTACTGATGCTCGTGATTGGAGTAGCTACCATGAAGGAATTGAAGTAGTAGCCATCCAAACATATTGTTGATTGTACGTATATGCGAGGAATTGGTGCCTCCGGTTTCGTTCAGACCCAGAACGGACTTGTAAATGGACTGTGTGTCTGACATTGGATTTTGTTCTGTGTTGATTGATCTCTGTTGAATATATATCTGTTTGGCGGCGGAGAATTTATTCTCTTGCTTAACGCCCTTCTCTGAGACATACAAGCTCAGAGGTTATGTATTGACAGAAATCAGTCGCATGGAGTGGATTGCCTGTGTGGCACGCCTAAGTGGCATATGATCAAGGCTTCTGTTGCAAAGCAAAGTCTTGTGGTTGATGATCAAAGCATGGTCTGTGTGACGTAGCTTTGTGTATAACGTGAATTCGCGAGCCTCACACCCCGGTATGAGTCAAAAACGGGAGAAGGACCCAAGGAGTGCATGACGTTTCTTTCTAGCTATGGTGGTGTCAGTGACCTCCCAGCCCTGACATTTATATCTACTTTTCACCTGTGTGGTTGTTGGAATACGAGGCGCCTCGATTATAGGTCTGTAAGGACCGGGAAACGTGTGTTCAGGAATAATTAATCCTCAAAAGTAAGAGAGGACCGGCCTTGGAGGATCCAGGGGATTGCTGTGTGCGGTCCCGAGACATTTGCTAGAGTGTCTCGAACGGAGAGGAGCTTGCCCCTTGCCTCGACTCATGAAGGAATCCAATTTCCAATACGAAATATGCGGATGTGATTGTATTACTAGTATGGCGACATAGTAGATGGTAGCTATGCCGCCTAGGATTGATATTTATGATTGAATTTGCTTTTGAAACATATATGCACTAGTAATAATATCAAACACCTTTGTTTTATTCGTATCAAGCATCTTTGGCCATTATAAGGTAAAAACTCTATCCTCCGGCTTGCGTTGCATTATGTGATGGGACCTGAGTCTTATAATGGCTTCATTTTATAAAAAGCATTGCGTTGATTTAATCATTTATTTTATTTCATGCACTAGCACTCATTGGAGTAAACCCGTTCCGCGAAAGTGGCGTGGTCCTTTGATTTGCCTTATTATTGTTGTTAATAAGTTGAGTAGATTTCTCATACCAGTCCCATGACTGACTCGTAGTTTGTTTCACCTTGCAAACTCGGGTGCCCTCATTTTCACACGGGCAGCCTAGTTACAGGTTTCTGACGCATCTTTTGGCTCATGGCGAGGCTTGACTACACCGTGCTGACTTGGATTTTCTCCGCCATTATTGTATCTATATTATGATTCCGCCACTGGCGATGTAGACTGATATTCCTTTTGTGTACTCTTTATGTATGATCCCGCCTCAGGCGATGGTGACTGATTATGTATCATTATATACTAAGTTGTATCCTGTACTGTGCTTCTCTGATGTGATGATATCTATATGATTCCGCTGTCATATGTGTGTAAATTATTCTGTTTTCTGTTTATGCTATTATCTGTGATCTGCTAATGATGATTGATGTGTTATATTCCAATGATTATCCTTAACACCGTGTCACGGGGTTTTGGGATCGTCACACCTGCCCTCCAGAAGTTCCTTCCCTTTGACCTTGTCCCTGCGATCCCTGTTTCTTCGGGCACTCTCTAGCAAAGTGTCCGACTTCTCCACAATTAAAGCAAGTGTTCTTCCTTCTTTTACAGTCTTTGATCAAGTGACCTTCTTTCCCACAACTGTGACATTTTCTCTTATCCTTGCCCTTGTCATTCTTTCCACCTTTCTTTTGTTGTTGTTGTTGCCCCTTCTTGGGCCACACCTTCTTATTTTGTGATGTTTCCTCAGTCTTTACTTCCTTCTTTTCTCCCTTGTCTTCCTCATGCATTAGGGCCATATGACAAGCTTTTCAAAAGTGGCTCCCATTGGAATATGGGACATGGCTAACCCATGAAGGGGTTCATTTATCCCTTTAGCAAACCGCAACGCCTTCTTGTGTGGAGTATCCACTAATTCTAACCTGAACCTTGCTAGCTGGTTAAATTTGTTCACATACTCTTTCACCGTCAAGTTCCCTTGTTTGAGTGCCAAGAACCTCTCCATCTGCATGCTTTTCTCGGCTTGGGAAAGAAACTTTGCTTCAAATCTTTGTCTAAAATCCTCCCAAGTTTCCATCGGACGTCTAGCCTGGGTAACTTCCTACAAAAATGAGGCTTCATCCTTCAGTAGCCAGACGGCTAACTGAACCTTCCTTCTGTCCTCTGCTTCAAAGATTACGAAAAAGTCCGGTCTCCTTGAGCCGATTCCACGCTTCTACGAATCTCTCGTTCCCATGGAATGGCTTCCCTTCCATAGCATGGAAGTTTTTGTAGATCTTAGTGAAATTATCTGCTCTTGGCGGGGGAGGAGGAGGAATGACTGGTGCAGTTGGGGGAGGAACATTTCCTTGGCCCACGGCAGGTGTCGTGGCCTCCAGATACCTACGAAACCGTCTGGGTATTGTAATGCCTTCCAGGATATTAGGAATGTTTGGTTCCCCAAACATGCAGAAAAGAAAAAGGGAAGGGATTTAGACAAAGGACCGAAGGATATTACATATGGCTTCTTGGGGAATGTCTTTCAAAACAGACTTTTCTTTTTGAAAATGCTTTCTTTTAAAACCTTTTTGAAAATAATTTTCAAAAACTTTTATCTAATCTGGTAACCTTCAGCTCTGATACTAAGTGTGGCACCCCACGTCCGTTAATGTCACTCACAAAGGGAATGTATCAAGTTTCGTTAAGCGTTATAGTAAACAGAACGGAAATATTACAAGACAAACATATATAATAATAGCGGAATAATTTTTTTATTTATCATTAGATACCGTGGTCCAAAAACATCACATGTCTGAAACAAAAAAGACCATTACAACATAAAAGCTACTATCTTGTACTTCAAAAATATCAGAGTACATAAAAGAAATAAAATTCCCCAAAAAAATATAGCCATAGCAACAAGGATAGGA
The DNA here is from genome assembly GCA_030737875.1 of Allium sativum. Classification (NCBI taxonomy): domain Eukaryota; kingdom Viridiplantae; phylum Streptophyta; class Magnoliopsida; order Asparagales; family Amaryllidaceae; genus Allium; species Allium sativum. Next base: position 466,065,038 of record CM060913.1, on the reverse strand, counting down.
GCTTGAGCCATACGTATCAGCAGCTCCAGCAAAAGTAAGCAGGATCACGGTCAAGCCAGAGTGTTTCCTCCCTGTGAACCTGGGGGGGGGGGGGAGAAAGAAGGAGAAACAAAAAGGGTCAGACAATAAGTCTGGCGAGTCTAGTTATTTTTAGCAAGTAAATAAATAAAAGTAGCATGATAGGCATATAAAGTGGATAAGAGAGATTACTACATAAAAGACAGGTGTGACAAGGTAGACAGGATAAGGTGTATACGCTTCTCTAATGATTACTCTACACTACTACTAGTATATCCAGAATGAGATGATCCCTTCCACTATAAGGTGGTAGACTTAGGCATACGTCCAAGTGTACCCTAACTACCACCCTAATCGATCGGCTCCTTAATTCGCGTAGATACTCTGTGCCGGCCCCACCGTAGGATGTATCTTGTCCTAAGGTGGCAACCCCTCGCTGATATGCACAGCCCCATATCTACAGGTGTCATGGTCGTCTTATCCCCTTCTGCCCGGCTCGTGCACGCACATGGCCCGATCGGTTTGTGCCGCCCACACCGTCCTCCACGTTTGGATCTCTTACAATTAGTCCAGTAAGCGTGCCCCTTCTCCAACCTAGTACGGAGTACATGTTTTGATATCTACTCTGGGTTACTGGATGAAATGGGTCCCACACAATATGATATAAGCTCTCCCCTTTGTCTCATACCCCCACTAGGTTTTTTTTGGCTATGTATACCATTAGGTGTCTTTAATTACATAACCCTATCATTTCTACAAGTTATGCTTACCCTAAAAGGTGTCTTTAATTACATAACTTTATTATTCTCCCCGATCATGTATACCACTTGGTGTCTTTAATTACATAACCTTATCGGGTTAAGTTTGTGGGCCTATATGTAAATATTACCCACCCCCTCAGATTTTCTTAACCCATAACCAATTTTACTTAACCCTAACTTTAGTTAACAATCATACAATCCCTACGGATTAGATTTGGTTAAGTAGTCCAATTTATTACCATGTCCATTTATGGTTTATAATGGGCTAGACCTCCCACATTAGGCCTACAGCTTGTGGATGCTGGATATGCCGGTCGGGTTCGGGCAGTCTTATCCCACAAGTTGGGCCTAACCTCGTCTCATAGCCCGTCTCGTATTTATGCACTTAGACCTCTCACATTAGGTTTAACATTAGTGGCTGCTGGATATGCCGGTCGGGTCTGGGCAGACTTCCACCACTAGTGCAACCTAACCTCTTGTCATAAGTGCAATTACAAATTTTTTAATTGTAATTATTAGACATTTCATTCTTATCCAATTCTTACCTATGTCTTTATAGGTGATTATGTCATCACTTCCCCAATTTGAATTATTTGTCCAATTCATATAAACATTATTAAATTATGCCATAACCCTTTTTCCCTCGTTGCCTAACTAACTCATTCGCAGATATTTGGCGGCATCTAGGCTTGAAAATAGCCTATTCATACACAATAAAAAGGGAAAAGTTATAGGAATATAACAAAGGTGATTGTTTTGGCATAAACATAAACTAGCATGGTGATAAGGTGGTGGACATATAAGCATAAATATGGTGAACTTGTGGCAGTTAATTGATTCTAACATAACTATGATGTCATAATAATCATAATAAGATCTAAATTAACAATTTAGATGTCCAACTGGTTTAGATCTAATATGATAGGCACAAGGTGATAAACTAGAACTGATTAGCAATTTAGATGTCCTCATAATTCAGATCCAAGAGTTAAAAATAGATCTAACACAAATAGGGTCAAGATCCACATCATAGAATGTTACAATAGATCCAACAAGATAGGGATTTAGATTAATAGTGAAAAATAGATCTAACACAAATAAGGTCAAGGTCCACATCATAGAATGCCACAAAAGGTACAATGGATCCAACAAGATAGAGATTTAGATCCAAGCTATACACAATTTAGGATGTCATATGTTCGTAGTTTACAATGGATCCAATATAATATAGGCACATGAACAAATCCAAACTATTGTCATATCATGTTTACTTTTATATATTTAAATCTAAAAGCAACTAGGAACTCACCGAGTTTGGATTAGAAAATAGAGAAAGAATGGATCTTGAATCTCTAACTGATTTGCTTAGGTTGATAGTTGTAGGAGATTAGTAGATCCAATTCAGTTCAGACACCGGTAGAGTTTAGCCCCCATGGATTCTCAATGAAGAAAACATGAGAAATGGACGCGTATTTATAGCTGCCAGCCACCCAAAAACCGACTGTCACATCAGCCTAGGGGTGTCGATCCCGGTGCCGACACCCCTTTAAGGGGGTCGGCCCCCTAGAGCGGGAATTTTTCCGCCATATGAAATTTTGAGTTTTGAACGCTTTCTGGATAGGTGCTAACTCATAGGTGTATCATGTGTTTACACATATTTCTTCTACGCGTATACAAACTAAAAATCCTCATAACTTCTTCATACGGTGTTCGTTTTACGCAAATCAAATGTCTATCTTGACCAAAATTTCGAGACGGATGCAATGGCGCAGTCCGTTTTCCTTAATCCTAAATATTAAATTAATTATTATTTAGTTTACCCTCTTTTAGTGTTGTTAAAATTTCGGGGTGTTACAGGATCGATTGACCAAAATAATTTCTAACATTTTTTGCACGCTAGGTAGAGGCACATTACTTGTTATTAGGGATGAGAATCATGGATCTTAAGGCAAAACTAACACTAAAGGGGGGGTGAATAGTGTTTTAAATAGATTATGGAAACTTAAAACAATTAACGATTACTCAAACAACCATATGAGTCACAGAATTAATATCACAACAAAAACAATCACAAATGCAAATATAAACAGAATTAAAATGCAAAAAAGGAAAGAACACAACAGATTTTATACTAGTTCAGATTACTCCTACGTCCAGTCCCACGTGACGTTGGATTGTGAAACGACCCAAACTCGCCCTTACGGGAAAGCCCGGATTTAGTTGAGAACATGACAAATTAGAACACAAACAGAAGAACATTTCATTGCTATTATAATAATTTACATCAGAGTACAAGAATATACAGAGTATGAACAAATAATATACATTTGATAAGTATCAGAGATTTACAAATTATTATGCAGCGGAAAATAATACAAAACACAACTGAAAGAAATACACGGATACAGAGCGTTCAGAATATAGCTCCAACTGTAAACCAGGATCCTATGGATACAATATCTGCAAAAACAAAACTATTAGTTGCCCATGTGGAAAATAGGGGCACCCAGAGTTTAGGTTAAAACAATAAACTCCAGGTCAGTCATGTGACTGGTGTGAGAACTAAAACAATTATTAGCTTGATTTTAAAGTTAGATAAATTAAGAGACCACGCCGTATAACACGGAACGGGTTTTCTCCCAAGAATACCAGTGCATAAAACAAACAACGCAATGCTTTTTTGAAAAATGAAGCTATTATAAGACTCAGGCCCCATCACACAATGCAACGCAAGACATATGATATAGTTTTACCTTATAATAGCCAAACATGCTTGGTACATTTAAAACAAATCATTTTGATACTATTATAAGTGTATAGTGTATAAAACAACCTCAAATATAAATATATCAATCATAGGTGACATGGCTACCATCTATCTGGGCACCATACCATGACACCACCCATAACTAGAAAGAAACGTCATGTTCTCCCAACGGTTCGATCCCGTTTTTGAATCATACCGAGGTGTGAGGCTCGCGAATTAATGCTATACACAAAGCAATACCCATTAACGCCGTGCTTTGATTATCAACCACAAGACTCTGCTTTTCAACAGTGGCCTTGATCATTTGCATCTCAGCATGCCACACAGGCAATTCACACCGTGTGACTGATGTTTATCGATATATAACCTCTGAGCTCGTACGTCTCAGAGAAGGGTGTTAAGGAAGAGAATAAATTCTCCGCCACCAAACAGATATATATTTAATAGAGATCAATCAACATAGAATAAAATCCAATGTCAGACACACATCCATTTATAAGTTTGTTCTGGGTTTAAACGATACCGAAGGCACCATATTCCTCATCCCATATGTTCAATATAGGAGAGAGGTCCTCGCATATCCGATCGATCTCCAAGTACGTCTGGACGATCACCACTTATTACCTTGTCTTGGGTGTACAGCCCAATCAAGACATTAGTAATCATCCAAACGATGTGAAGACCTCGGGTCTTCAACCACCGTCTTCATCGTCGACTTATCGTCAAATCAGTTATTCAGAATGGGTACAAACCCGACCTTTCCGAATAACTCGTGTATATAATAAACAAGTGCTATAAAAACACAACATACGCCTGATTCCAATCCAGAATATTCTTTTATTCAAATATTCTTATACTTCGGGAAAGGTTCCCACTAATTTTATCAAAGATAAATTCTTTAAATTTATTCTTTAATCTTCCTTTGAATATCAATTCAAACCAAATTAAGGTTTATCCAAACTAGTCAGGATTAGCGCACCTTACCGAAGTAATCATTTGTTTTATTTCCCAATCCTAACCTATTCATCCCATGGAGCAAAACTGGTAATACTCCATATCTAACACCATGGTGTTATCGGTAAATTTAATTACCATTTCACATTCAAATCTAATTAAAGATTTAACTATCGCTTGGAGTAAAACTGGTGATACTCCACTCTCGATCATTTCCCAAATTTGATAATTTAAATCATTGATTCACATTTCAATCTAATTAAAGATTCATTAAAACTCCACTTAATTTCATCTTCCCAAAAATTAATATTAATGATTATTTAACTTTGGAAACACAGACATGCCACATCGACAATCGACCCCATACTATTGATTTATGCCGATATATAACCTCTAAGCTCGTACGTCTTAGAGAAGGGTGTTAAGCAAGAGAATAAATTCTCTGCCACCAAACAGATATATATTTAGCAAAGATTAACCATACAGTTCGAAATACAATGTTAGACATGTAATCCTATCTTTAACTGGGTTAAAGAACTAATGTCATTTAAAACACATTTCACGATAAACCCAAATCACATTCCATTAATTATAGAATCTTCACGGAAAATAGATCAATATATAGTCGATATCAATTTCCGTATCCGACTAATAATATAAATGGAATAACGATAAAGCCTTTTATATTCCATATATATTAACAATCTTCCTCCATAGAAGCTCACTTCAATTATCACCAAATCGAATTTCATTCAATTCCAATTTAATATATTAAATTGGAAAACTCTACTTTGGAAAATTTCCATTAAATCTTAAAATTCTAAATCACATTTCACTATAAATCGGGTTAAAGAATGAATGTCGTTAAAGACACAGTTCACAATAAACCCAATTCGCATCCCATTTTATTCCAATTAAATGTTAATTAACTGGAAACTCTCATAATCTTAATTAAAGATTTATCCTTTTCACACGGGGTTTAAGAACAGTGTTTATTTAAGACACCACTCACGACAAACCCAAAATCTAATTCTTTTATTCAAATCCAATTAAATATTAATTAATTGGAAAAACTTCATTAAATCTTAATTAAAGATTTATTCTTTTCTCAACTGGGTTTATGAACAGTGTTAATGAACGACAAACCCAAAATCCAATTTAATATTAAATACAAGGCTCTGAATAGAAATTATATCGGCTTATATTCAATATCAAATTCTGAAATCAACAAATATCACATTGGGAAAAACGATATATATATATCTTCCAAATTCCTCCACAATATCCGTATAATCACGGAATCCAATATCGAAATATTCCGAAGATAATTTTGATTTAAATCCATTCCAATTCATATATTGGAAATTCTGGTTGTTTTTAAAACTATTTCAAATCCAATTTATTTATTTAAAAATATTTGATTATAATTCTAGCTCATAACTAGTTCATTTTGATAAAAATAAATTTTTATCTTTAAAAACATGGAATTTTTCATCCCAATTCTTTCCAATTCATTTATTATGATTTTACACAAATTATTGATATTTTTAATAATTTTATTAAGGCCCTTCAGTCGATTTCCACAAACGGTTATCGAACTGCACTTACAGCGACCTTTTCCAAATTTGATTTGGATATAATTCCAAATCCAACCGTTAGATTTCAAATCTCTTATATTCGTTGGAAAGATCTTTTCAATATGAACCCAATGGTTCTAGTATTAGGAGAATTCGACGGTCGGATCTCTCGTAATGTCCATTCAAAGTTAATGGTCGAAATTCGCGAACGGCCGCGGCACGACATGTTCTATTCAGGCCATTAAATATATATAATATATATTATATATATTTCGTCGATTTCCATTCATAAGGTATTTTATAAATCATTTTAAATTCGTTTCAAAAACGATTTCAACTTCATATTCAATTTTAAATCAAAATTGAATATTCCATATCATTAATATATAAATGATATTATTTTTTCAAAACATTAGATTTTGAAATAATTCACTTTTCGATATTCATTATAAAAATGAATAAAATCGATATAAATATCGTTCACGTCCAAATGGCGTTAATCTAATCACATGGCTGCATATATTTCAATATTTTCGTGTCCATCCCAGACCGGACCTCAAAATCATATTTTGATCCATTACTGAATATTATTTTAAAATATTAGTTATTTTAAAATATTCATTATTCGTTATTTTAAAATATTCATTAATTTAAAATATTCGTTCTTTCCGAATTGGAATCAGGCATAATCAATTAACATATAATTTTATTTATATGGATTTCATACACACATGTACACAACCATAATCAAACATAGTCAACCATCATCCAGACTGCATTACACAACTGCATAAGCGTTAAATATGAATAATTAATGCTTAGAACAGCCTGTGAACCAATCGATTGACATACAACTAAATATTGGGATTAGTGTATGTCCAATATTATCCTAATACCCGTGTGGGGTTTTCAAACAACAAACACTGATTATTATTTGTGCAGTTGGGCGATGTGTAAAATATATCGTCCCAATCCATATCAGTCAAATGTGTGTACATAAACAAATCGTCCGATTTATAAATGAATATTTATTTTATTCATATACACGTTAAAAATTATATTTTTAACTGTAAAATATTTATTTCAACTCATGAATATTTTATACAGTTCATTTATACAATAAAAATGATATTTTAATTGTTCTAACATTTTTAGAAAATTTCAGCAGCATAACGGTGCGATATTAGAACCGGAATAAGGTCTAGCCTTATCCCTCGCCTAATAACCGCTCACGCCATATACATACCAATTCTAATCAATTCGTTTTTCATCCCAAACCAAATTCAAACAAATAGACCAATCAACCAAACAACTAAACAAACATGGTTTCAAACAAAGGTGTCGGGTGCTACTAAACACCGTCTGCATCCTATTATATATTTAACTAGAAATAAGATTAGAGTGAGAAGTTCTCACCTTTGGGATCCACTCCTCAGTTCTATTTCTGAAGTTTTGAATCGTTTGGATTTGCCCGAAATTCCAATGCAATCATTTTCACGTTGTTTATAGTAAAAAATCACATTTTTATTATGATGATTATATATTTAAAAATCACATTTTTAATCAATGATATTTATCTTTAAAAATCACATTTTTATTTCAATGTCAAATATATAAAAATCACCTTTTTATAACGATGTTCACATTATAAAGATCACATCTTTAAAGCGAGGTTTATATTATAAAAACCACATTTTTATATCCATACCATTCATATAAAAAATCATATTTTTATACCGCTACTTCATATATAAAAATCCAATTTTTATACCGCTACTTCATATATAAAAATCCAATTTTTATCGCACCATTCAAATAAATAAAAATCACATTTTTATTATTTTCTATTCAAATAATAAAAATCATATTTTTATCGCTTCGCTATAATATATATCAAAATTTTAATTCGCTACATATATAAAAATAATATTTTTATATTCTCTATTATATAAAAATCCTATTTTTTTATTCGCTACTTATATAAAAATAATATTTTTATATTCTCTATTATATAAAAATCATATTTTTTATTCGCTACTTATATAAAAATAATATTTTTATATTCTATGTTATAAAAATATGATCATATTTTTTTATTCGCTACTTATATAAAAATAATATTTTTATATTCTCTATTGTATAAAAATCATATTTTTATATTATGAAAAATCATATCTTTATATATTTTTAAAAATCAAACCTTTATATATTTTTATTCGCTACTTATATAAAAATAATATTTTTATATTCTCTATTATATAAAAATCATATTTTTATATTATGAAAAATCATATCTTTATATATATTAAAAAATCAAACCTTTATATATTATTAAAAATCAAACTTTCATATATTTTAAAAATCAAACCTTTATATATTTTTAAATCCTGCTTTTTCTAATTAAAAATAAAAATCATATTTTTATTGCTTTTCATGAACAAAATGAATAAAAAAAAACTAAAATGGAAAACTTACAATTCGAATTTGGGGGTGGGGAACTGTTAGGCGGTGGCAAAGGGCTGTGGAGGCTGTGGAATGGTGGCAGCGACAAGGGGGAGGCACGGTGGACCCTGCGGCGGTTGTAGGTTGGGGGGGGGGGGGGGTTGAGATTGGAGAGGGGTCAATGGGGAGGAGGTTCGATCGGCGGCGGTGGCACCTGGGGTAGCGTGGCGGTAGGCGATGAGGCGCCAACGAAGGTGGGGTTTCGAACGAGATTGGTGGTTTTTTCTTAATTTCTCTTTTGAAAATACTGATGGGGAGAGAGAAGATAGGGGGTTGATTAATTATAATAATATATATATTTATTTTATTTTAAATTTCAAAATAGCATATATATAATTAGTTTTTGGCTTGTTAATGGCGACATGAGAAGTTTTCTTCTGATTTCGCTATGCGTGAGCCACTAGCCCTCCATAATTTCATCGATTTCTAATCTGATTTCTGTTCTTATTTCTTTTGTTAACCTTCAACGTTTTTACTATTCGTAAATCGTTGATAAGCCGTTCAATTTCCATTTTAATGTCACAACCCTAAACCTGGATCTAGGTTATTTTGCTTCAGATCTGATAAGCCGTTTGGACTCTGGATGATCAAGCCATTGCTGATTTGGGTTTCAGCATTGCCGACGTAACTAATTTTGGTTCAGCTCCAAATCTTCCAACCAATCCTTCAGTTATCTGAGCTAAATCGATTTGCAGATGGTTTTGGGGGTAAGCTCGTTTTGTTATCTGCGATGTAATCTCATTCAGATCTGTTTTATAGGGAATACAGTTTCTGTTGCTTCACTTTTACTTCATCAACCATCAACGATACCTTTCGTTGATAAAACTTAAGACTTACTTTTGTTTTTTGTTCAATTTCTATCGGTATTTTCAATTTTGGATTTAGATCTGCTAACTGCAAACCCAAATCTTCCCTAAACTGAGATGTAACTAAGCCTGAATCGCATCTACAGCTGATTTCAGATCTCCAACACTGTTATTTTCTCATCGAGTTTGAATGGTGGAGATGTTATATGTGTACGGAGAAGTTTAGATTGCAGATTCAAATGTTAGGAGATATTTTCATCTCGTTTGTGAGGATTACACTTGGCTTGCATTGATGGTTTTTGCTGAAAGATTATGAGCAGTTTTTATTGACCTCAGTTGTTTTTTTCTTGATTTCTAAGTAAACCAGTGATACCAGTTCTTTGAATTTGTTCGACAACATGTATAACATGGCAGTGGTGATACAGTTCTTTTGATTCCTGTCGTTTCTAGCGTTAAGACTGATTCAGAGGCGTCTGTGAGTCGTCAACCAGATTTAATGTTTGAAATCAAAGAGCATTCTTGCAATATTCAAGAGACCGTTTATGGGTTAATTGTTATTTATTGCTGTTTTGGGGCTTGGAACAGTAGGAATTTGGAGTTCATTAGCTTTGCGTAGGTGTTAAGAAGATGCTTAAGCTGGTTTTGTTTCAGCTGCATTACAGTTTGTTGTTTCTTCCAGCAACTCTGGAGATTAGTTGTTTCTTCATTGGTGAATTTCTGTTGTTGACTGAAGTTTAACCAAATGAAGATGATTATGGGATGTTGATTTCTGGATAATAGGGGCGCTAATGTACTGTATTAATGCAGAGAGTGAGGTAGGCTACATAATTGTTCCCAATTCTTCAGCAAAAGGTCCTTGTGACATCTTGGCTTGGGCATGACGTTTTCACAAATTACTTTGTTTTGTTCATAGGAGTGGTTTTTGAGCTTCTTTCTGAAGTAAAATGCTGTATTGGATATAATCTATTATGGAAGTGAAGTGCAGTGTGGTGCACGTTAGCGGGTTTGTTGGCCTCTTCATGGGCCGGTACAAGTTAGTTTAGGTTTATATTTACTTGTATTTTCAAATTTTCTTTTCGCTTTTGGTTGTAAAGGTTAGTATGCTAGCCTCTTTCTTGTATGTTTTTCAGTCGTTAATATAGTAACCAATTTTCAAAAAAAATATATTCCAAAAAGCAACTTTTTCCTTCGGACTCCAAATCGAACCCACCGACTGTCGTCTCTAGCCAGTTACCCCCATTCCGAACACAATGGGATATGTCCGGCAAGCCAACTCGACTGTTACTATCAGTTTTCATCAAAATTAAAATATAAATTAATATAACGTTCAAAATTGATTTCAACGTACATTTCAATTTACTGGGGCCACATACTAACTCCAAAAATTCCATAAAAATAAATCTAGCTATGTTTTGACTATACGGTCCTATACAAACTAATTTCGTCGAATTCGGAGGTCGTTTGAAAAATGGTCATTTTCTAGTCGATATAATTCAAACTGAATTGACCAAACACGTTTAAATTCACAATGCTAACATATTGATTCCAAAAATTATGAAAATTGGAATCTTGCAATAATTTGACATTTCGGATCCAACAAAAGTGGTCTCATCGAAAATGGAGGTCGTCAGCAAAATCGCTATTTTTAAGGGCTATATATTATATAAAATTCCATAGCGACTATTCTGAATTTTCAACTGGACATAACTTTTTATTCCCGCTTTGAAATCTGGATTTTTCACATTCGTTGGAAAGATATTTTCAAACAGATTCAAATATTTTTGGTTTTACTGAAATCCGATTTATTTTGAATCTTGTACATTCATTTGAAATTTGAAATCGAATTTTCAAACTACCGCGCCATTTCATGCTCGTTATACAATTAATATAAATTTATTCGTTCTAACTTCAATTTAAATAAATTTTTAGTCGTTATTATTTAAAATAAATCATTTTAAATATATAAAATACATTAAAATAGCTAAAATAATTTTTTTTAAATTGGTTTCGATTTTCCGGGTTGTTACAGATTGCGTAGAGTTTTATATATCAGAATCCAATTACAATCCCCTTAATTTCACGGCTACAAGATTAACATCGATTCAACACCCTTGATTTCACGACTACAAGGTTAATACCGACTCAACACCATTGATTTCATGGCTATAAGGTTAACACCGCTTTCTTTCCTTGATTTACGGGCTACAATGAACACACCCTTTCTTTAACAATTACAAATAGCCCTAGAACTCTTGAATAGCACTTCCAAACAGAGAGTATTTGATAGAGATTGAGAATAGAAAGAAAATGATATAATTTGTATTGAAAATGGCAGAGTATAAGTGTAAAAATCAAGAATTAAAAGAAGAATAATGGTGGTAAGAGAAATGATGAAGAAGGAGAAGATTAGTTATTTAAAATTTCGAAAATGAGGTCTTTATATAGTGTTCCAAAGGTCACAACAGTTTTGAAACATTTTAAAATATGAAAAGATACTTCCTTTTGAATTTTAAAAAATGATGGTTATATGTCGACATGTAAGTACTTGTATGTCGATGTACGCTAGGTTTTCAAATTTTAAATCATGTTTTAAAGTATTATATATATATATTCTGAAAATGCTGAATCAAAACTAGTTGTTTAAAATATAATTTCTAAAGTATAAAAACATATAAGCTATTATTTAAATATATAATATAAAAACCACATATATATGGTATAAAACTATATCATTATAAACATATATAATATAATTGTTCAATTTTATAATATATATAAACTATATAAGAAACTTATATATTTGAAATCATAAGTAAAAACCTTTAGATGATTTAAAATCATAAATCGTTTTGAAAAGAGTTTGAAATAATTTGAAATCAATTTAAAAAAGATAATTTGAAAATAGAATTTTGAGAGTGCTAACCAGAGTTTTACATACTAACTAGACTCTTTTACTTTGATAACCTTGAACTCCTAAAATCTTTATATCTTGATACTCATGAGTCTTGAATCTTCTTTGAAATCTTGAATCTCTAGAACTCTTAATTGTATAGTCTTCAGTATCTACTTCCTGCACATAAATCATGTATATACATATACGTATATATATATATATATTCCAGATAAAGATGTTAGTTTATATTTTATAATCAATAATGTTAACAAGGTTGTTGTATCAAAATTCCATTCTCCAACAATCTCCTCCTTTTTGATGATGACTGTAATGTTCCATATTTTTACGGTGTAATAATTAATTAATTTAATTATTTAAATAGTGATACAGAGATTTAAATAGTTGTTTAATTAAATAATATGGAATATTTAATTAATATAAATAATAGAATAATATATTTAATTCTGAAATAATCAGAATATAACTGAAATGGAAATATTGTGTAGATTGGACAATTTAAAATATATAATCCAGTTTAGAGTTGAATTATATTAACGAATATATTATTTGAACGACAGTTGAACGTATGATTTATATTATAATTATAATCAAGCTTGAAATGGCACGGTAGTTCGCTATTTGGCGATTCGAACTTTAAATGAATATACAGAATCCGTTTTAAATCGGATTTCTGTGTAACAAGAAACGTTCGGAGCTGGTGAAGTATATTTTTCTAGTGGAAGAGAAAATTCGGGACTTTATTGTGTAGATTTTGATTTATGCCCAAATCAAATTTTCGAAAAGTCGCTATGGAATTCCTTTATAATTTTATATCGATTTATTTATATTTAAATGGATTTTCGATATAAATTGAATATTGATTTAAATCTGGATTTGAAATATGGAGATATAAATCCAAATATGTTATTTCAGAGCTGTATGATATTTTATGTGAATATATATGATAATATTTATTTATAAATATTTAATTTGATTATTTTTAAATATATTTATATATTTAAAGGGGTTATTTAGAGCTTTAAAAATAGCCAGTTTTGCAAATGACCTCCGTTTTCGACGAAACTAATTTTGTTGGATTCGCAATATTAAATTATTGCTAGATTTCAATTTTCGTGATTTTTGGGGTCAGTGTGTGGCTGTACAGATTTTAAATGTGAAAAACAGTCAGTATTTTGACGGTTAACAATACGCTGTGTGAGCAAACAAAGTCAGAATTCGACGAAACAAGTTTCGTTGGGTCTGTAATGTCGAATTGTAACTACATGTCCATTTTTATCAAAATTGGGTATTGTATGTGATCGTATGGATTTTTAATTGACAAATGAAATAGTGGTTGGTTAAAATTAAATATAATAATGGAATATAAAAATATTATAAGTTGCCTATAAATACTCCTTAACATTTTCTAACCTAAGAAAAATTCATTCAGTGGTCAAATAAAATCCGCTGCTACTTTTATCTTCATCACAGAAAATCTTCATTTCATAAATTGATAACAAATCAAATATAAATCTATAAATTCCAAGACTTATATGGTTGTGATCCTTAAGCTTTGATTTTCAACTCCATATGAATATCACTGTGTTCGAATCAATTTTTCATTCATTGATTTTTCCAACAGCGGACTCTAGGGCTTACGAGTTTGGGTAAAACAAACATTTATTTCTGTTTTCGTTTGTATATTTGGATTGAGGGGAGAGAGAGGTGCTTGCTGTGATTTTCTTGGTGTATTTCATGATATAAAGTGACGCGATTTTCACTTGGGGGTGCGTACGGTTCGCCTGAAACCACGAAGCAAGGCATGAGCTCGAGTTGAGCTTGATAGTGGTGGGGTGATGGAGATGGTGACGAGAGACATGTCCGTGGTCTCGGAAGTGGATTACGTAAAGGAACTAGCTCGATAAGGGTGATGGAAGAAATCGACATGGTGAAGAGGATTACTGGAGCTCGCGTTAGTTTCTGAAGGAAGAAGGATTGAGCGGGTTTATTTTGGTAGTGGGCCGGGTTAAATTGGTATAAGGCCTGATTTGAAATTTAATTAACTTAGTTTCAATTTAAACCATTTAAATGTTCCTATGAACTTATAATTATTGTATCTCGCTCATACATGGTCAGAATTTCGAACGGTTAGATCTGTTAGGATCGTATGGGCGATGACTACACAATGGAACTGACTGGGAGTGAGTTGGAGCTCGTTACAATTTATGGTGAAATAAATTGTCAGAATCAAATCAATGACAGTTATTCGTTATTTAACGATAACCGTCCAATGTGAGTAAAACTCATCAACTATATCAGTTCATATTTTTAGAACTGATAAATGATGATTGATTGTTGTATGCTGATTGTTTGGTTGAATTGCTTGTGTATTGGTTGAAATTATAGATAACGACATATATATATAAATCGTTAATCAAATATTGATTCTCTTGATAAGACTATTTCATATTGAAATGAAATTGATGTTAGTTATATTGTTTAACATCTGTGGATGCAGGGAAACAGGTCGGAGGGATCCAACAGGATTCCTCAACATTTATTTTACTGTTTTTCATATATTGTAATATATGATGTGATATATAATCTGTTGATGATTATGTGTGTTTAAATGACATCGATCATTGTTATTTGGTATTTTAAATACCATAAGAAATACTGGGATGTAGAAAAAGGGATTTTCAAAGTTCATTTTGAAAATAAATTATTTATATAAAATCAATGGATTTTATATATAAAAGGAAAAGGATTTTATAAAAGAAAATATTATATAAAATCAAAGAATAATTATAAAAGGAAAATATTTGTGAAACAAATATAAAAGGAAAATATTTGTGAAACAAATAGAAAAGGAAATATTTGTGAATAGAAAAGGAAATATTTGTGAAAACAAATTGAAAAGGAAATATTTGTAAAACATTTACAAATAGAATTGAAAAGGAAATAATTGTAAAACATAAATAAATAGATTATAAAAAGGAAATATTTATTTGTTAAATAAAAAGAACAGAGTGAAAAGGAAATATTTGTTGAACAAATATGAAGATAAAAGGAATAAATATTTGGAAAAATAAATAGAAAGATAAAAGGAACATTTATTTAGAAAATAAATAAGATATCATAAAAGGAAATATTTGGAAAGTAAGTGGGATTATAAAAGGAATTGGACTTAATCGATTTGAGTTAATCGAGTTAAAGTTAATCGATTAGAGTTAATCGAATTAGAATTAATCGATCAGAGTTAATCAAGTTAGAGTTAATTGACAGGAGTTAATCGATTAGAGTTAATCGAATAGAGTAAAGGAGCTAATCGAATATTAGTTATTTGAAAGGAATTAATTGAATATAGTTTATTCGAAAGGTGTTAGTCGAATATAGTTTATTTGAAAGAAGATTATCGAATATTAGTTATTCGAAAAGAGTTAATCGAATTAGTTATTCGAAAGGAGTTAATCGAATTAGTTATTCGAAAAGAGTTAATTGAATATTAGTTATTCGAAAGGAGTTAATCGAATTAGTTATTCGAAAGGAGTTAATCGAATTAGTTATTCGAAAAGAGTTAATTGAATATTAGTTATTCGCAAGGAGTTAAATCGAATTAGTTATTCGAAAGGAGTTAAATCAAATTAGTTATTCGAAAGGAGTTAATCGAATTAGTTATTTGAAAGAGATTTTCGAATATAGTTTATTCGAAAGGAATTAATCGAATATAGTTTATTCGAAAGGAGTTAATCGAATATAGTTTATTCGAAGAAAGGTGTTAGTCGAATATAGTCTATTCGAAAGAAGATTATCGAATATAGTTTATTCAAAAGAGAGATTATCGAATATTAGTTATTCGAAATAGAGATTATTTAATATAGTTTATTCGAAAAGGAGTCATCGAATATAGATTATTCGAAAGAGAATTATACGTTGAATTCGATTATATCGAACTCGAGAAAGTACTATTCACTTTCCGTTTTAATCAAGATTTATTTATTTATTAATAAATTAGTTGTTTGTTTATTTATCCTAATTAATAAATAAAAGTTGTAGTGAAGTTATTATATTTCAAAAGCATGAGATTTTAACACTATTGTTAAAATCAAATGATTTCTGTAAAAGAAGTAGATTCGTAAATAGAATCAGAGAGTTACGTAAGGAAGTTTGTTAAAGATGTAAAAGGTGAACTTTGTCTATTTCAAGGTTAGGAATGTTGTTCAGTTAAGGTCTGAGAGGTTGTTGTACCCGAACTTGATTGGCTTCGTTTTTAACTAAGGAATGGTTATTCGATAGTGAAGGTTGGTTAAGTGAAATTAGTTAATAAGTGTAATGTTTTGAGTTGGCATAATGATGTTTTATTTAAACATCTATTTAAATCCAAATGAAGGAGTTTTGGAAATGTTTTCCAAATAAGAATTAGAAATATTTTCTAATATAGAAAATAAGAAATGGAAATGTTTCCCAATGTTAATAACGTATATTTTCCAAATTTAGAAAATAGGAAATGTTGCATATATGGAAACAGGAGATGAAAAATGAACTAAAGAGATAAATGTTAAATGATGTTTGATCGATATAATTTCCATCTGGAAATAATATCGTTGTTTGCACACTTGTTTTTCTTTGATAGTTAACTCACCGACTATCGAAGTTTTTGACCATTTTTCCATTGTCAATACGGAGAGACCGGGATCAGATTCATTATCTGAAAACCACTCTGTATGGGCATTAGCGTTGCGAATCAAATATGATGAAGATAATTGAAGATGGAGTTATGAAAGGGCTGTCCTGTTTACAGAATGGTACCTTTGGTTTGTCCAGTCCTAGGACGACCTGTATGGAAGATTGTCCGACAGAGTATATTTAATAGATTGCGTAAGTTGATCTCTTCAAACGTATATGCATTTGGTGGCGGAGGAATTTATTTATCTTAGTTGCATACCCGTTGTATTTTTGGGGAAATCAATTTGTGATTTGGCGGGTATGACTATGTGACATTCAAAGTGAATAATTATGTGATCTGTCAGAGATAAGCGTGGCCTCTAGCCTCACAACCAGGAACTGACAAAAATCGAGCAGGCAGCATGGCTAAGTGGGTTGGCTGCCAAGTAGGGTGTATTATCACCTATCTAGAGATATTCATTTCATTCTTTAATTTATTCGATGTTGTCCCATTCGGGAAACGATTGCTGATCCCAACCGTTGGTGATATACATTCGATACACTCAAGCGAAATGAGTGGTCAGTCATGTGTGGCCGGGTTGCAAGATGTTCTTGTTGAACCCAGTGTATTCCTCTCTAGAGGTACACTATTGGAAGGTGGTTCCATACCTTGTCATAGCTGGTAATCCATTATCCAATAAGTTCTCGTGGTTTTGATTATATACTATATATGTAGAGCGTGAGATGAGAGCGTTTCTGCTAGATGATTTTTTAGTTGTGGTTGATAGACATTATTATAATATCAAAAGAGTTTTGATATAAAGTTTATCGTTTCTTTCAAAAAGGATTTTTGAAAAGATAAATCAAATGTTTTCGATTCTCATAAGGGAAAAACCCATTCCATTATACGGCGTGGTCTTATGAGATATCGTTTAATTGCTCAAACTATTTTAAACTGTTTTACTCACACCAGTCCCATGACTGACCCGGGTTTGTTTTGTTTTGTTTTCCCTAAACTTTTGGGTGCTCAATTTTGTACAGGCAGTCAAGTAGTCAGGATTTTTCAGATATACTTGGAGAGCTTGGAGCAGGAGGCTTCACGATTATGTAGCTATTGTTATTTCCGTTGTGTTGTAAGTGTATACTCTGATAATGTTACTGTATACATATAGTGATTTTATTTCAAAGATATGTATCTATTATATGTTGTTCGTTCCGTTGCGAGATTCGTGTTACTCTGATGTTGTATGTTCTTCTTCTTCTTCTATTCTAAGTTTCTATCTTATCTATCCTCACCCTCTGTTTTCTTTCTATTAGTTTTCTGGTTTCCAGTGTAATGTGGGTTGGACTTGTGTTATTAGGTCAGCTCAAATTGTACCGAAATTTCGGGACACTACAGTTGGTATCAGAGCTGAACGTTAAGTATTACCTTGGCTCTGTGGCGTGACTCAGTAGAGATGGGGTTAGTAATACCCTAGATTGAGTTTGTGTAACGGCCCGGAAAATCCAAACCAATTAAAAAAATTTATTTTAAATAATTTGGTGGGAAAATGTGGCAGAAATTAAAATTTTTATTTTTAAATAATATTAAAGCCAGTGAAAATAGTCAATTTTCAAACGATCTCTGTTTTCGACGAAACCACTTTCGTTGGAACCGGAATGTCAAATTATTGCAAGGTTTCAATTTTTAGAATTTTTCAAGTTAGTATGTGAGCGTGGCGAAAGAAACTGTGTTTTGTTCATTTTAGTTAAATTTGATCGACTGAAAAATAGCCATTTTTCAACCAGTCTTAGAATTCGACGAAATTAATTTTTGTTAGGACCGTATCGTCATAACGAAGCCAAATATATTTTTTCTTGATTTTTCTGAGTCCGTATGTGGCCTCAGTGAATTTATATATGCAGACGAATTAAATTAATAAAGGATTTAATTATTAAATTTAAATAATACAGGCCACAGACAACCGTTTGGGCTGACGGGAACTGTCCCATTGGATCCGGAATATAGGCTATTGGCTAGGGACACCTTCAGTGGGACTGAAATCTGAACGGTTTGAAAGTTACGGATTTTTTTGTAAAGATAACATTAAAATAATATAAATATTAGCAATCAAAGAACCCTAGGCACTGTTCATCTCTTACATCGGCCGTCGCCACTCTCTGATATTCATGGCTGAAAACGTGCCATCTTCCTCCTCTTAATTCTCCTCCATCACCAACTTTCAGACCTCAATACCTACACCACTTCGAAGCCCTTTTCACACACTTTCAATCCATACGGCCATCACCCACCTCTAGCGCCTGAATCGACTGTTCCTGCTCCCTGAACCCGAGCCGCGTCGACCTCCACCCAAGGCGCCAGAGACCGCCGAGTTACCCCCCAACGCCGGCGAACAAAGGCCACATCCCCCTCTTCGACGTCTCGATCCCCGATCGACCTCTGGTGTCTTCAGTCGCGAGAAAAAGAGAACCCTAGCTTCGAAGTGAAGCTGAAACCCACGACCGTGTTACAGACAAGAAGAAGATAGGTTAATCCGTAACTAATTATTTAAATAATTTATCTAAAATGTTTTCCAAACTTAATTTAACCGTAACTAATTCATTTCAACGCGGAATTCGATGATTTCAACGACGTTGTGATCGTATTGACAAGATCTACGACTCTGAACTAAAACGGGACAATTCTGGACTGTTGGAATTTTAGACTAAATCACGAACGAATGTGAGATTCCTTTGTCTAAATAAATAAATTAATTTAATTTATTTGTTTGCGTTGTAATAATCACAATGTTTATGCTTCAGTTCTATTTGTTTACGACATGTTGATGATGGATTGATATGTGTTATAATGGATAGTTGTAGATCCATGTGTATTAATCATGTTATGATATCACCTTTGTTTATTTTGAATTGATCTATTTTATCAATTCAAAAATAAGAGAAATATGATTTGTCATCTTAAATTATCACTTGGGCTTATTTTGAATCGATCTATTTTATCAATTTAAAAATAAAAAGAAATATGATTGTCACATATTATGTTATCACTTTTGCTTCTTTGAATCGATCTATTTTACCAATTCAAAAATAAAAAGAAATATGATTGTCACATATTATGTTATCACTCTTTGCCTCTTTTGAGTTGATCTATTTCATCAATTCAAACATAAAATGAAATATGATTTGCCATTTCAGGTTATCACATTGAAAAAGAACCTTATATTTAGCGTAGTGTTATCAACCTTACAATTTGTGTGATGTCATGACATTAGAAAACATTAGATTATTTTATTTACATTTCTTTGTAAATGAAATAAAAAGATCAAAACTTGATTAGATAACATTAGATATTTTATTTACATTTCTTTGTAAATAAAAGAAAAAGATCAAAATTTGATTAGCGAACATGAAATGATATTTTGTTTACATTTCTTTGTAAATAAAAGAAAAAGATCAAAATTTGATTAGCGAACATGAAATTATATTTGAGTTACATTTCTTTGTAAATAAAGGAAAGAGGTCAAAACTTGAAATATGAAAAAGTGATTTTATTTACATTACATTTGTAAAAGAAAAAGGGTCAAAACTCGATTATTGAAAAAGTGTTTTTGTTTACATTTCCTTTGTAAATAAAAAGAGCAAACTTAGTGATATAACTTTATTCACATTTCTTGTATGAATAAAAATAACAATTTTGATGATAGAATTTTATTCACATCCCTTATGTGAATAAAATGAACAATATTAGCAATGAACTTTTATTCACATCCCTTATGTGGATAAAAAAAAGAGCAAATGTAATGATGAAATTTTATTTACATTTTATATGTAAATAAAAAGAACAAAATTGAGCGATGACTTTATTTACATTTTGCTATGTAAATAAAAGAATCAAATTTGCAATGAAATCTTATTTACATTTTGCTATGTAAATAAAAGAACCAAATTAGCGATGAAATCTTGTTTTGCATTTTTCTTTGTAAATAAAAGAACAAGTTTAGCGATTGAATTTTATTTGCATTTCATATGTAAGTAAAAAGAACAAAATTGAGTTGTAAGTCCATTGTGATCATTTGAAAAGATCAAATTTTGATCATTAGAAAATGAACAGAATTTGGATCATTAGAAAAAGTACAAAATTTGATAGTTGGAAAAAAGAACAAAATTTGTGATGCTATTTTGTTTACACTTATTTGTGTAAATGAAAGAACGAACACCTTATTTCCATTGTATATAAATAAGAAATAGAAGAAGTTACATTTATTCACATGTAGAGTAAATAAATAAGAAGAAAAAGAAAAAGGGAATATTTTATTTACATTTAGTGTTAATAAAACATGACATAGTAAAAAAGAACATTTTATTTATATCTAGTGTTGATAAAATATGGAATAGAAAAGAATTACATTTTTGTTTGCATTTTTAGATGCAAATAAAACATAGAAAGTGATTACACTTTTTATTTGCAAATTAGTTGCAAATAAAAGATAAAGATATGAATAGTACCTTTTTATTTACTTTTAGATGTGAATAAAAATATGAAAAATAGTACATTTTGTTTACATTTCATATGTAAATAAAAACACCGCTTTAAAAAGTGAATTTTATTTATAATTTAGATATAAATAAAATAGAGGTATAATAAGTGACATCTTATCATCATGGTAGATGCGATAAAAAAAAGATAGAAAATAAAAGTGATATTTTATCGTCATTTTAGATGCGATAAAAAGAAGGAGTTTTTATAGTTGAAATCATAAAACGATATAATTATATATATATATATATATATATATATATATATAAAATTAAAACGAAATGTGCGCAGCAGTTCGCGTATCGGCAATCGTAACTTTAAACGACTGTACCGAACGATCCGACCGTTGGATTTTCCCAAAACTGGAACCGTTAGGACCGCTTTGGGAAGAGCTTTCGAACGATATAAGTTTCACCAAAATCCGACGGTTAGATTTCAAAATATGTGTAAATCAAAATTTGGTAAAAACAACGCCAAGGCCGCCCACTAACCCAAAGCGTCATTTTATTATCTTGAGCAATTTGTTTTCTTTTAAAATAAATAAAAAATAGTGATAAATCATTATATATATATAGATATTAACGATATGAAATGATTTAAATGATAATTTTGCGATAATTATTTGAAAAGGCCGAGTTTAACTCATTTCAAATAATTACACGACGATTAAATAAAAGGTATAGAAGACGGTGGTTGAAGACCGGCGATCTTCATATCGAATGGACGACGACTACTGATGCCTTGGACTGACTTGCTCCCAGGAAGGGGTTGAAGCAGTAGTTGTCCGGACGTATGTGTTTGTCGTGCGGATAAGCGAGCGCCTCTTAGGTATCTCCGGTTTCGTTCAGACCCAGAACAGACTTGTAAATGGATGTGTGTCTGACGTTGGAATTCATTTCATATAATTAAATCGATTTGTATTAATATATGTCTGTTTGGTGGTGGAGAATTTATTCTCTGCTTAACACCCTGGTATATAGTAATAGTATCGATCGCATGACGTGAATTGTCAATGTGGCACGCCAAGATGCAATGATCAAGGCTTTTGTTGAAAAGCATGCCTTGTGTTTGATGATCAAAGCATAGCCTATTTAGGCATAGCTTTGAGTATAGCGTGACTTCGCGAGCCTCACACCTCGGTATGAGTTAAAAACGGGATATGGACCATAGGGAGTGCACATGTTTCTTTCTAGCTAGGGGTAGTGTCAGTGCTTAAACTAGCTGACATTTTACTTATGTGGATGATGGATTGAGGTTCCTCGGGTTTTATAGGCCGGAAGTGGTCATACTATAGGTTCAAAGGAACCGGGAAACGTGTGTTCAGGAATTGCCAATCCACTACCGTTAGGTGGGGACCGGCCCTACCGCATCCAAGGGTTGCCCATAGGTGTGATCCTGAGGCGTTTGCTAGAGTGTCTCGAATCAGAGAGGACGATCCCTAGCCTTGATTTCATGACAGAAAACCAATTTCCAATATGACATTACGATCTTGATTGTAAAATTATATATGGCGACATAGTATATGGTTCTATGCCGTCTAGGATCGATACATTTATATTGAAGTATTTTAATACTGCTTAGACACTAATGATAATATAAAAATATTATTTTACATGTATTAAGCATATTTGATCATCATAAGGGAAAAATCTATTCTCCTGTTTGCGTTTCCCCGCCCTTTGGGGGCGCAAATGAGCCAACGAATGACTCCATCGGCTTCACATAGTCACCGATATATCCGAGGCGCCTCACGACAGCAACAACCACACAGGTGAAAATAATATAAATGTCAGCCAGTTTAAGCACTGACACCACCTCTAGCTAGAAAGAAACGCATGTCCACCCTGAAGTCCTCTCCCGTTTCTGGTCCATACCGGGGTGTGAGTCTCGCGAATTTACGTTATACACAAAACTAAGCCACATAGGTAGTGCTTTGATCATCCACCACAAAGCTCTGCTTTTCAACAAAAGCTTTGATCATTGCACCTCAGCATGCCACACAGGCAATTCACTCCATGCAACTGACGTCTATCAATCACACAGAATGAAATCCAATGTCAGACACACAATCCATTTATACGTTCGTTCTGGGTCTGAACGAAACCGGAGGCACTCAATACCTTGTATACCCGTACAATCAACATGTATGTCCGAGTGGCTACTACTTCAACCCCTTCTAGGTAGCTACTCCTATCATGCATGAGCATCAGTAGCACCCCTCCATTCGACATGAAGATCATCAGTCTTGCATCGTCTTCATATCTTCAACTTTCAATCGTCGATCAATTATTTGAAATGAGAATTAACTCGGTCTTTTCAAATAATTCACGTATATTTAGAATTTCAAATCAATCTATTTCAATGGTTAAATTATTCGACATCACCAATTCTGTTCTTTAATGTAGTTTTCACGCCAAACACATTCAACCATCAAATATCACATAAACCGAGCAAATTCAGTTTATTTCCATTCCACATCGTTTATAATATTTTATCACGATTTATCACTATTTTTATTTATTTAAAAATAGCCAATTTATTCAAAACAACGCTTCAGGCCATAACGCGTCAGTGGCGCTGTTTTTCTCCAGATTTGATTTACATATATATGAAAATCTAGCCATTGGATCTTCACAAATTTTATATCATTGGAAAGATCTTTTCAAAACGAATCCAACGGTTTCAGTTTCGGGAAAATCCGACGGTCGGATCTCCCGCACTAATCGTTTGAAATTACGATTTCAAAATACGAACTGCAGCGTCGTTATTCGATTTAATTTAATTATATATATATATATATAAATATAATCGATTCTGGCGCTGTTTTTCTTCAGATTTGAATTAAACATTCCAGACAATCCAACCGTTGGATCTTTACAAAGTTGGTGCCGTTGGAAAGATATTTCCAAGGCGAACCCAACGGTTGTGGTTTCGGGAAAATCCGACGGTCGTATCTCCCGCACTAATCGTTTGAAATCACGGGTTCAAAACGCGAACTGCAGCTTCGTTATTCGATTTATTTTAATTATATATATATAATCCATTCTTCGATTTCAAAATCATATTCATTTCATACATTTGATAAAAATGATATTTTTATCCAACAGACATTATTTCAATACTTCACTATTTTCAACAATTCATGTATATAATAAAAATATGATTTTTATTGTAAAACGCTTTATTTCAAAACACGACTATTTTATATAGTTCATATAAATGATAAAAATATGATTTTTATTATAAAACAATTTATTTCAAAACACGACTATTTTATATAGTTCATATAGATGATAAAAATATGATTTTTATTATAAAACAATTTATTTAAAACACGAGTACCATTCAACACACGAATTTCTATTCAATGAATGAATTTCTATTCAACACATGAATGTTCTCTATAGTTCGTATATATAATAAAAATGTGATTTTCATTGTTAAAGCAATTTATTTAAAACACGAGTACCATTCAACACATGAATTTCTATTTTACAAATGAATTTCTATTCAACACATGAATTCGGTTTCAACACATGAAAATAATTTCAACAAATGAAAATAATTCTAACACATGAATATTTCAGAAAATTTCCACAGCGTAACAACAGATTAGTTAAAACCGGGACCGTCCCTAGTACGGCTCCTCGCTCTACCTTAAAACCTCGCGGTTTTTGACAATGGGGATTTCATGCATCTAATTCGCACGCAGGCGAGCATGTTTACATTCATTTCCACAATCTATTCTAATTTTGTTTTCAACCACAAATGGGTATTTTTCAACCACAGTCAATCATTCTCAACCACAAACAATTCTATCAACCATTCGCATTATTCACCAAATTTCACATCAACCAAATAATCCAAACAATATCACAACCAATAAATATCGTCCATGGTCTATGGACGAGGGGAGTGTATATATATATATATATATATTCATATATAAATATATTTCAATTCACCTCAATTCATTTCAATGTCATTTCAACGCATATATAATTTTTACAACGCATATATAACTTATACATCGAACATACAACTTATACAACGCTTATACATGAGGTGTACAACGCTTATATAACTCATACATCGACTATATAATTTATACATCGTTGTTTTCCATATCGTTTATAAATTAGAAATCTCACATTGGGTTCCACTCCACCAAAAATAGCAGAAGGCTCAGAAAAAAATATGCGGTCTCTTCTAGAATGTAGATGACGTCCACACGAGTCCACTGTCTCTTGTTTCACTGGATTTCGTCTACATAGCAAAAAGATATGATTTTTACAGTGAAATCATAAACCGTAGCGCTTTAAAGTGCTATTAAAACAGTTTTAATATTATCAGCCGTTACCTTCTTTTAAATCTTTAAAACTAGGTTTGATCTTTTCTCGCATCCGTGTAGCTTGGTGATGATCGGCCTCTGCCACCTTGTAGTGCTTCGAGAGGCGCTCCCCCACCTGCCACGTCTGCCAACTCGAAGCTCCCCAGGGCACGAAAAACGAGGACGAGCGGCAGAATTTTGGGGCGTCGATTCGAGCAGATTACTACACGGTGGAAGGCGAGACCTATATGGATGTGAAGCCCTTGAGAATTTCTAAAAAATCTTGAACTGGAGCTAGTGATTTTATTGAGTGTGGAAGGAGAAATCGAAGGGGGAAGTGGCGAACGATTTCCGTCGTTCAAAACGAGGGTGGAGGTGCGCGTTGACCAAGCGGGGAGGTTAATGAGGGTTTTGACCGACCAATGAGAATTTTTTTATATTTATATATTTTTAAAATCTCTAAAATACCCCTCCTCACATACTAACTCCAATCCAAACCTAACGACTGTCGTCCCTAGCTAAATACCCCTATTTTGAATACAATGGGATATGTTTCGTAGGCCAATTCGACTGTTTCAGTCTGTTTTTCTTCAAATTAAAATATAAAACATTCAATATTTGATTTGAACGCACATTTCAATTTGCCAGGGCCACAAACTGATTCGAAAAATTCTAGAAAAATAAATCTGGCTATGTTTTGGCGCTACGGTCCCAACAAAACTAGTTTCATCGAATTCTGAGATCGTTTGAAAAATGGTCATTTTCTGGTCGATCCAATTTAACTGTAATTGACCAAAACACATTTTTCTTTGCCACGCTTACATACTAGCTTCAAAAATTATGAAATTTTAAACCTAGAAATAACTTCACATCCCGGATCCAACAAAAGTGCTTTCGTCGAATTCCGAGGTCGTTTGCAAAATGTCTATTTTCACGGGCTATATAAATTCTATAGCGACCTTTCTGAAAATTCATTTGGCCATCACTTTTGACTCCCGCTATGAAACTTCGATTTTTCAGATTTGTTAGAAAGATATCACTAACAGATTTAAATATTTTTGGTTTCACTAAAATCCGTTTTATTTTGCTCCCGGTACAGTCAGTCAAAGTTTGAATTGAAATTTTGAAACTGCCGCGCCATTTCAGGCCATGTTTATAATTCAAACTAATTATATTCATTTTCAACATCGATTCAAACTACTTTTCGTCGTTATTATTTAAAATATTTATTTTAAATATTTAAAATTCACTAAAATAGCCAATTTTAAAAAATTAAACTGGTTCAGATTTTCCGGGTTGTTACAATCTCCCCTACTTAAAACTTTTCGTCCCCGAAAAGGAACTAAGTCGAAAGTGGTTTGATTAACTAACTCTACTTTTAATCTGGCTTCAATTCTTCAACTTTTCAGTTTCTAAGAATTTCCAAATTCTTCAAAAATTTGGCTAACACCCTAAATTTTCGAAAAATTTCGCCATAACCTCCTTTGTACGGGGAGGGGTTTGGAAATTTATTGGGCCGTATTAGGTACCCAATAAATCCTAATAAGCATGCATATATTTATAGTGATATATTCCGGTGTCCACAGGGGAGTGTGTATAGATCATAACTCCAGAGAATAAATTCTCGTCACCCTTTAAATGGTTTTTGTGCCTTAATGACTAGAGAGACGTGTTTATTGTCATCTCCAGACTCGTGTTTTTTTTTATTAATCTGGCAATTTACCATTATATTTTATATGGTCCATATCAGTCATCAGTTCAACCTGTAAAATATAGTCATTGCCATACAATCCTCTTGCTCGTACGGTAATCTTCAACCTCGTCACACAAGCTCCAAATGCTTATGTGGTATACGATGAAGTATGCCTATCTTCAAGAAGTAAGTCATGTAGTGTAGTTCAAAATTAATTGTTACTGTCCTATGGCGACGTTTATTATTACACACAGAACAACCAGCACTCCGCATCCAATGGCATTCACAAGAGTTGATATAATAATAAAATTGCGCATCCAACTCATTAAGGTTTACCTATTTTTCGGGCACGCAAATGAGATCTTTACTCAACAGCTAATCCATTTACCTGTCCAAACATATATAGTGCACATGTATATAGTTCTATCTATTTTTAACTCAGTTCAATGTGTGATTTAATCGAATAAATTCTACCATTCATTCTCTTATTGATTAAATTAACTATCGTTCTAATAATTTAATTAATCAAATCCACTATCACACAACACAAACAACAATCAATTTTATTTTTAACTTTCCAAAATCATACTAATTATTTCATATACTCTTTTGAAAACATTCAGACTATATAATTAAAAAGTTTACATCAATGCAAAGAAAACAACAGCAAAGTAAAGAACATAATGGAAATGCAAAATATGGTAAAGGTACCTTGCACCAGAGTCAATCAGAGATATCCACCCTACACTAAGGATAAGCTTTCTTAATGCTTTCCTTTGTTTCCCAAGTACAATCTCGCGGATCTCCACTCCATTGCACTTTGACTAAGTGAACCTTTTTGTTCCTCAGCTCTTTGGTTTCTTTGCCAATTATCTTTAGCGGCTCTCTTCTCACAGCCAATTCTGGAGTAATTTCTATATCCTGTTGTGCGGCTTCTTCTACAACGAGATCTGGATCATGCACATGCTTTTGTAGTTGAGATACGTGAAATACATCATGCACTCCAGGCAACCAATTAGGCAATTGAACCCTATATGCGAGAGTTCCAACCCGTTCAAGAATAGGAAACGGACCAATGAATTTGGGGGCCAATTTCCCTATTTTACCGAATCAAATGACTCCTCTCATCGGAGATACTTTCAAATATACATAGTCGCCAACAGCAAATGATATATCTCTTCTTCTCTTATCTGCATAGCTCTTCTGTCGGCTTTGGACGGCTAGTAATCGTTTCTTAACGAAATCGACTTTGTCTGCAACATCGCGAATCATATCAGGCCCCAATACAAGTCTATTACCAGGTTCAACCCAACAAGCAGGGGATCGGCACGGTCTACCATACAATACTTCGAATGGTGACATTTTCAAGCTCACCTGGTAGCTGTTGTTATATGAGAATTCGGCCAAATGTAAGTGGTCTTCCCATGATCCGCCAAAATCGATAATACACGCCCGCAATAGATCTTCAAGAATACGATTCACCCTCTTAGTTTGACCATCTGTTTGAGAATGATAAGCGGTGCTCAGGTTCAGTTTCGTTCCTAATTCTGCTTGGAATGCTTCCTAGAATTTACTGGAATTTACTGGCAAAAATCGGGTCACGATCACTAACGATGCTCATGGGAACTCCGTGCAGTCTAACAATTTCCTTGAAATATACCTTCGCCAGACTCTGAGTTGTTCTGTTCGATCAGACAGGTATGAAATGGGCGGTCTTCATGAAACGATCGACGATCACCCAAATACTGTCATTTCCTTTCCTGGCTTTGGGCAAACCATTTATGAAGTCCATAGAAATCTGTTCCCACTTTCCACCTGGAATTTCTAAAGGTTGCAATAATCCAGCGAGCTTCTGCTGATCGCTTTTGACTTGTTGACAAGTAGAACACCGACTTACATATAAGGAGATGTCTCGTTTCATAGATCTCCACGAGAAAGTGCATTTGATGTCATTATACATCTTGCTCACCCCTGGATGGATACTAAGCTTGGCTTTGTGACATTCATCCAATACTTCTCTTCGAAGTTCAACAATGTTCGGCACACATATTCGACCTTTCAACCTTAGGATTCCCTCGCCATCTATCTGAAAACTCAAGGTCTTGCCTTTCTGTATTCCTTCTTTGATTCTTTGAATGAAGTGATCATCCTTCTGAAGAGCAGATATTTTATCAATCAATGACGTCGTTATGATAAAACTGGCGATTATTACATTCTTTCTACTCAGCGCATCAGCCACAACATTGGCTTTCCCTGGAGTGTACAAAATCTCAAAATCGTACCCCGCAAGAAACTCTAGCCAACGCTGCTGCCTTAGATTCAAGTCTTTCTGAGTGAACAAATATTTCAATGACGATGGTCCGTATACAGTTCGAATTTCTCACCCAAAAGGTAGTGCCTCCAGATTTTCAAAGCGAATACGATGGCTAACAACTCAAGATCATTAGTAACGTAATTCTTCTCATGCGGTTTCAGCTGACGGCTAGCATAAGCAATCACTTGACCTCTTTGCATTAACACCGCACCAAGGCCTTCTCGAGACGCGTCAGTCCAGACTTTCAAGTCCTCATTGCCATCTATTATTGTTAACACTGGAGCGGTCGTCAGTTTTAATTTCAGCTTCTGGAAAGCTTCCTCACATTCTGAAGTCCAATTGAATCTCGAATGTTTCTTAGTCAGTTTCGTTAAGGAACGAGATGTCTTCGCGAAATCCTTAATGAATTTCCGATAATAACTGGCTAACCCGAGAAAACATCTAACTTCTATGGGTGTACGAGGCTGTTTCCAATTCTGAATAGCAGTGATTTTACTGGGATCCACTGAAATTCCTTGCTATGACACGACGTGGCCAAGAAATTTGACTTCTTCTTTCCAGAATATACATTTGGAAAACTTTGCTTTCAACACATTCTTTCTCAGAATTTCTAACACTTGTTCCAAATGTTTTTCATGCTCGCTTTCTGACTTCGAAAAGATAAGGATATCATCAATGAAAACCAGAACAAATTTATTCAATACTCCTCTGAATACTCGGTTCATTAGATCGACGAAATAGGCTGGAGCGTTACATAAGCCAAACGACATTACTAACCACTCGTAGAATAGGTCTGGACCTCTGAATGCTGTCAAAGGAACACACTCTTTGGAAATACGAAGCTGATGGAAACCTGTAGCTAGGTCAATTCGAGAAAATACTTGTGCACCATTTAATCGATCCAACAAATCATCAATCCGCGGCAATGGATATTTGTTTTTCAGTGTCTGCTTATTCAAGTCACGATAGTCTACACATAATCTGAGAGTACCGTCTGACTTCAGGACAAATACCACTGCTGCTCCCCAATCAGAGAAACTAGGTCTGATCAGCCCCTTCCATACTAGCTGCCGAGTTTGATTATCTAACTCGTCTTTCTCTTTCAAGGTCATTCTTCGAATAGCGTGAACTATTGGCCTTGCATTTGGAACTAAAGCGATCTTGAAATCAATTTCTCACTGCGGAGG
Source organism: Allium sativum (assembly GCA_030737875.1). Classification (NCBI taxonomy): domain Eukaryota; kingdom Viridiplantae; phylum Streptophyta; class Magnoliopsida; order Asparagales; family Amaryllidaceae; genus Allium; species Allium sativum. The sequence goes on along the minus strand of CM060913.1, from coordinate 466,034,034 downwards.
TAAGCTAACAACTTCTTCGAAGACATCCGCATAGTTCTTGACAACTGGTATATTTCCAATGTCGACCGGAATATTCTCCGAGACAACAGGAACAGGTTCTATCTGAGCAGGAGATACATCTAAGGCTGCCCAGAAGTCTTTTCTATTAGAATTCAGTCCTTCGCATGGAATGGTTATATATTCCCCGTACTTTGTTTTTGCCCTAACAACCCTCTCGTCGCATTTAACTTCGGCTTCATATTGGGTTAACCAGTCCAATCCCAGAATGAGATCGAATTCGGTAAAATTCATAACGATCGCGATAGTGGGGAACCGATAACGAGAAAAAGAAACAGAAACTCCACAAACCCAACTAAGATCGAGGGAACCCCCGACCGGATTATGAACCATCATGGGTGTTTTAAGCTTCTTCAAATTCAATTCCAGTTTCTTAACTGCATTCTTTGCAACAAAGCTTCGTGACGCACCTGTATCAAACAGTACTTTAACTGGAATATCTTTGACAGTAAGCGTGCCTTCTAAAACATCTGGCCTTTCCTGACTAGACGAGGATGCAGGAACTTCTACCACTTCATTTACCTGTTCTACTTCAGATTTCTTTAGGAGACGGCAATCCTGCTTTACGTGTCCAACCTGTTGGCAAAGATTGCACTTTCTAACTTCTTGAACCATGTTCTTGGATTTAGCTCCCTTATTTTTTCGCTTGTTCGAAGATCTACAATTTCTCATCGAATGCCCTTGCTGATTACACTTTAACCATACGACTGCTTTAACCTTTTTCTAATCGACTTTAGGCTTTTTTCTGAACTCAGACTTCGTACTGGCCTCAGGTTGTGTACTCGTCTCTGGGCTATCAGTTTCATATTTTCTTTTGCTGCTAGAACTGACTTCCTCTTCATCTCGCAACATACCTTTCCTATCGAGATCCTCATACTGGTAGGCCATGTATATCATTTCAGAAAAAGGAAGCTTCACATGCCCCATTACTTTATTCTGGTATTTTCTTTGAAGACCATTAATAAAACTCAAATTCTTCATCTTTGGCTTTTGAATTAGATGAGGGGAAAAATGAGAAAGTTCATTGAATCTCTTATGATATTCTAGGATATCCATATCTCCTTGTATCAAATAGTAGAATTCATCATATAACCTCACAGTTGCTTCTGGAGGAGTAAATTTTTCACTGAAAAGCTCTTTGAATCTATCCCAGGTGATATCACCTTCTGGACTATCTTTAACAATTGAATCCAACCAGAACAAAGCTTCGTCTTTGAGTTCCCAAGATGCCAGTAATCTTTTCTGGTCATCCCTCAGCTTTAATCCTTCAAAGATTTTCTCAGCAGAACGAATCCAAGCTTGTGTTTTAGCAATAGATTCTTCGCCCAAGAATAGTGCTCCACCCAGATTTCTATATTTCATAAATAGAGCTTCTATATCTGGGTCTGCATTCCTTCTGTTTCTAGCACTCATTTTCTAGTACTTCTGCAAATAGCAGACCAAGTGTCAGGTCAACAGAAAAGATATTATAAAGCATAGAGACATATACTTGAATGCAAATGTGTCTATCGAGGTGTATTTCATTCTACTATACTCATACTAGGATATTACTGATCCTATCTGTAATGAGTTACTCGTCCTAGAACACTACTGGTTCTATTTCTGACGAGTTCGTTCATATGTTATATTCCAGAACTAAGCTTAACCAAAGCTCTGATACCACGTTTTTGACGACCCCAAATCCCGATAAGACGGTGCAAGGGTAATCTTTGGAATATAACACATAAACAGATAACAACAGAATAGAAATAATTAAATACACCAGATAACGTACAATAGAATACACTGGTTAAACATAATCATCAGAGTTACACAGTATATAGGATCATACTTAGTACAAAATACAGTTCAGCTATACATAAGATGTCTACAGCGGAAAATAAAACATAATATGTACAACAGGAGCTGAACAGCATAAAAAGAGATAAATGATAGAATCCATCTTCAGCTCCAGCTATCCAGAAAGAGCCAGCTAAAACCTGAATACAAGGCTGCTCGTGTAGAAATAGGGGCACCCGAGTTTGCAAGTGAAACAAACTACGAGTCATTCATGGGACTGGTATGAGAAATCTACTTAACACATCTTACAATATGGCTAATCACAGGACCACGCCACTTTCGCGGAATGGGTTTACTCCATTGAATTGCCAGTGCTTTAAAACAAATAAGTCTTTTAAACATCGCATTGCTTTTTATAAAAATGAAGCCATTATAAGACTCAGTTCCCATCACACAATGCAACACAAACCGGAGGATAGTGTTTTACCTTATAATGGGCAAATATGCTTGATACGAGGAAAAAAAATCATTTAAAATGTAATTTTTATCGCTTATTTCTTAATCAGACTCCAACCGTAAACTAGTAAGAGAACGATTCCCTAAGTATTAACCCCGAAGGCCGAAACCAACATCAGACCAACACCCAGGAAACCATCCGTCCTAGCTCGTTTCCAGTTAGTTTCTAATTTTAGATACAATCATAAATATCAATCATAGACGGCATGGGTACCATATATCATGTCGCCATGTATATATACAATCAGAACCGCACGATGTCGTATTTGGAAATTGGATTTCCGTCATGAACCGAGGCCAGGGATCGTCCTCACCGCTTCGAGACAATCTAGCCTACTGTTAGATCAAAATTTGGACCTAACACCCAAATCGTTTTGATTCTTAAAGAATTTCAACTAGAGAATGAAGAAAAAGTAGAAAACACACAGAATTTATAGTGGTTCGGCGTTAACGAGCCTACGTCCACTTTATATGTTATCGATTATACTTTGAATGCTAGTACAATCAACTATCTCTCTCAAACTCACTCTTACAATTGTGATTTCTCTCAGTAATCTCGTAGTCAAACTGACAAGAAATGGTGGTATGACAATAATGGCGGAATCAGTACTCAATATTGCCAAAGGATCCTGAAAAATGCCAAGCTCTGGGCTATTCATAGCTGATTTTGTCAGGCGGATCGTGGTCACACGTGGCACAAATCCCGAGAATATCGGACCGTATCGCAGCCTGATGAAGAATTAGTCAAATTAGCCGTTGCGGACAGGTGTCGCGATCTCCTCGAATATCAGATCGAGCAAAGGGTGAGAATCAGTCAAAGTGACAGTTGGGGACACGTGTCGCTGGATCCGTGCATCTCGGATCGCCGAAGACTAGCTCGTGCTTGAACGGGTCAGAGGCTTCATCGTGCATCAGGGGATCGGATCGGTCTGTACTGGGTAGTAGTGTATGTATGGATCGAGTCGTGTAGAAATGGTCGTATCGCTGAAGCAATGGGGGCGACCCGATGAGGTGCGATCCGATGAGGGGCGATCCGATGAGGGACGGTCCTCTAGTGGGATCCGTTCCTTCATGTACTTTAGGAACGTAGTTTCATACTTTCTTCTTGTGAGTGAACTTGAGTGGCTTGGTCAAAAAGCTAGCCAACATTTTGCCCCCTCGAAGTATGTTTTATCGATGATGGAACATGCTTCGAAACTATAGAAACGTCTTTTCATAAAGAGGTGCAAATCAGTGGTAGCGTTTATCCGAAAGACCATATCGTTTACGGAAAGCTGTTTCTTTGTTTGCCATAAATATCGGATAAATCTTTAATAGTTTCCCTGTTTATTGGGCAATTCTTTTTTGGGATCTTTCAGAGTCTTCATCATCGAATCTGTCAGGTGCATTTTTGAATTTTCATTCCTGTCGGCCATTTATCGGTTCGGATCGCATGCGCGATTCGCGGTCCGTTAGCGAGTCATTCGCCTCGTCCTTTGGTGAGCACTTGGGCCTCTTCACGGAACGGAACGAGGTGGGCTTCTCTTCGAGACGTGGTGGGCTTTTGGTTCGCGGCCCGTCTATTTTCGCGGATCGAATAAGACAAAAAGGGGAGACAAACGGTCGCCCTTTTTCCTATATAAACCGATCCTCACCCTCTTTCTCCTCTTCTTTTTTCTTTGTTCGCAGCCGCCGCCAATTTTCTTGAGAGAAAAACCCTAACTTTGATTTTCAAATTTCCAACCAACCTCAAACTTTAAGAAGGTAATTAAACAGCTTTTCTTTAGTTTCTAGCTTGTTCGCACTGATTTAGAGAGTGCAGACAGCGGAAATTCGTAGGATTCGACGATAGTGAATGCGAGCGTGCCTGGTGCGATTCCATGGATTTAAGGATAAAGAGGAGAGTTGAGGAAGAAGAAGGAAGGGATGACCAGGTCGGTTCGTGGGCGAGGCCCGAGTTCGAAGCGGTGGTGAGGCGAGGGGAGAGGGTACGGAACTGGAAAGTTGATTTGGCTAGTGGATCGGATCGTGGAAACGGCTAGGCTACGATTCGTGGGGAACTAGATGTGAGTGTCGGATCGCGGAGATACCGGAGCTTCGGGTCGTGGAGGATGGGGGGCGATGCGGATCGCCAAGAAACCATCGCGATCCGTTCTGGATGAATTGGTGCGCCTCACGATTTGAAGCCTTTCCATGATCTAATACCCTTCCGCGTACCGAGTCCTTCACCACGATCCGTCCACACGTCGCGATCCGAACCTGTCCTGCGATCCGACTGACGAACGATCTGATGCACATGCTGACTAAATAATATGATGCAACTCTAACAAATTGATGAACAGTTAGGTTAGAGCCCTTGAGACGAACATTCCGGATCGAAGAAATGCACAATCTATCAACCGAACAATGACCAATGTCTGGATGATTTTATTGACCCTTGTACTTTTCTTTAATGCATGCACAAGCACACACACTGGCACTTGCACACACAGGGGAACGAGTAGTTTTAATCTCATTTCTCATGTTTTTTCGCCTGAACAGTAATGTCGCATAATCATTCCTCTTCAATATCCGTCACAGAAACGGAGTCCGAGGTTCCTGAGCAACACAACCCCGAGGTCCCTCCAATTAACCCAGGGGGTGAAGATTCCGGATCCGAATACGAGGCAACGGAATCAGATCTGTCTGAAAGTACTTTACTTAGTGAAGAGTCTGAAGCAGACAGGCGAGCTCCCGATGAGATTCCTGGCGCGCTCGAGATAGGGAAATTTTCTGATTCTTTAGCATCTAAACTCGATGACATAAAGCTTAAAAGAATTTGCCTGAGACATGGGATCCCTTGGGATGATGTGAGGACACCCGTTAGTGAAGATAGACCCCACTTAGCTCCGGAAGGGTATATGGAAGTCAGCCGAATCATGTGCTTGGTAGGAGCTATTCCTCCGTTTCCTCCAATCGTCATCGGGACCTTAAAACGACTGGGTATCGCTCCGATGCAGCTTCATCCTAACGCCTACGCGTCTCTATACACCCTATATATTGCATACGCGGAGATCCTGCAAACCGAACTCACATTTAAAGATTTAACATTCTTTTATCTTTTCAAGCATCGCTCCTCGGCAACCCCAAATTTCTCTTTCTTCGAATCGGTGGCGAATAGGAAGGTTCTGTATGACGGATACAACAATATAGGGGATCCCAAGTCTGATTGGTTCTATATAAAGAAACAGGCCGGGTGCTTAAGAAGATGGCTTAAATCAAGTAAACTTTAATCTTCTGACTGAATATCTTGCTTAAGAAACTGAAACATTAACATCCCCCCTTTTTTGTTTTAACCAGATCACGTCTTCCCCAAGATGGAAGGCCCGTTATACAATAATCGATTGTCTATTCTTCTACAAAGCAGATCCGATTTTCTAAGGATCAAGAAGTGCATCACTAACGAGAATCTTCATAAGCATCGCCTTTTGGATATAAGATTTGGACTTGGTGCTGGCGGCAAACCCTACAAATACGTGCCCCCACCAGAAGGAGAGGGAACATCACAGGCAGTAGAAACAACTAAATTTCATAAGAGTCCTTCCCCGATAATCATCCAGGACGACGAGGACCTGAACATATATAGAGGAGATGAGGCCCGTGGTGACAAGTCCAAGAAAATCCCAGTTTCTCCGGGGGGTTTCCCCTCAAGGGCTTCTCTTCCGATCGAACCTGCTGCTCCCGATGATTTGACAGAAGAACAACTATTTAAAGAGCTGAGCAAAATTCCTTTACTCGATGATGTATACACAGAGGGGGACTTTGAAGGGGAGCCATTTTCCCCTGCTTCTGAGGAGACCACCATTCCAATTAGAGGACAAGAAACTACTTAGATGAGCCTGACTTCAGGCCCGGGTCTGTTATGGGGAATAATATGGGATGCACAAGTCACACGCACTGCCCGACCCCACACTTTTATATCTACAGCATTCAAAGTTTTAATATGCTCTTTTCTCTTTTGCAGGAAAGATGTCTCGCAGGCGGTCTTATTCTTATCGTTCTCTTCGTGAAGGCACACCCAGTCTTCATCCGAGCACCGAGCGCTCTCGCGGCCCATCTCACAAGCCTACTTCTTTGCAACCCCGGTCTCCATCAAATTCGACTTCTGGCAAGCTTCCCAATTATCCGGTAGCTCCTGCAGGGGGAAAACAACTTCCTAAAGAGTTAACTCGTCCGAAAAGTGCACCCTCTCACAGCAGGTTGTCAAAAAGACACTACGATCCTAAGGATAAAAGCAAGGATCCAATCAAAGATTCTAAGAAGGAGAGAAGTGACATTGTCCCTTCCAGCCAGCCAGAGTTGGCTGCCCCCGGGTCACGAGATTACATCCATGGTCCCGAGATTCAAGGTAGGCTGGAAAAGTTGCGGGAACAATTCCCCAACATCTTCTTCGAAAGGATGACGTTTGTTCCAGCCTTGGAGCCAGTCCCTAGGAACTAGGATAATGAAGTCGTCGGGCACATTCGCCATGTATCCAGGCAGTATGAAATGATGAAGAGACATGCGGTTAATCTTTTAGAAGTCATTCGAACGCTTGAAATGGAAGCATATAGATCTAAGGTGAAAATTGATAACAACGAAAGGGCCAGGACAAAGATGGAGAAGGACTTGGAAGATGCTCAATCTCAACTCGCCTTAGCGCGGAGAGATGCTGAAGAGAATGCTAAGAAACGCTTTCATTCGGAACTTGACTCAAATAGTCAAGAGAAAACGGCCTTAAAGAAGGAGGTAGAAGATCTTAAAATGGCCAACATTGAGTTGAAGATAGCACAAGGCCATTTTGAAGCTGAGAGAGCTGCCTGGGAGGCAGAAAAAGCAAGTTTGAAAGAAAGTTTAGCTTTGGCTGAAGCGGAAAAGGTGATTTTGAATGATCAAGTCGTGGATGCGGAGAGACGGGCGGTTCTCGCCGAAAAGAATGTTGAAAGTGCCATTGAAATGGCTACTGCTTCTAACAACAAGCTCCTCGAGAGAGAAAAGGATATCGAAGGGTTTGAAGAGATGATTTTTGACTTCCTGGGCCAAGTCCTCAAAACCCGCACCATCTCGTGGATCCCGGACTACCACGTTACTTTAGCCAATTTATGGGATGCCATCGTTGAGGGTGAGAAGCAGAGATTGTGAGTCGAAGAAATTGACGAAGATGAGCTGATGAAGACCATCCTCAAGGATAACGAGCCCGAGGATCTGGCAGAAGGTCGTCGTCTAATTCAAGCGGAAATGGAAAAGGAGAGGGCCCTGGCTAAGGGCAAAAGCAAGGCTGACGAAGGTTCGAGCTCAGCTGTAGAGCCCAAGACCTCCGGAGTTGAGGAATACCATCCTGATGATCCATTAATCCCTTTGGGCCTAACTCCTGTGGTTGTTGGAGCCCCTGCAGATAGCTTAGATGGAGGATCGGCGGAAGGTATCTCCCTTTTTTCCCCACAATTTGTCAAAGCAATTGTGAATTGTCGTCGTCTGGTAGAGCAACCAATTAAATTTATAACATGTGTTCACCATAATACAGGTGGCGAGCCCGTCGACAAGGATGTCGGGAAGAGGAAAGAGGCAGAGAAGGTTGTCGTCTCGCCTAGCGCCGGTGTTGAGATACCGAAGCAGGCCGAGGGTACAACAGCAGAGAAGGGCGTCCTGGCACCCAGTGCTGACGCTCCCAAGGATGATGAAACCATCGAGGCCTTGAAAGATATGGATGGGCGCCATATAGAGGATGAGGAGGATATCATTGGCACCAAAGAAGCCGAAGACGATGACGACGAAACTTTGGCTAATAGAAAATCTAGGCAGGAAAAGGAGATGGCATTAAAGAAAGCGGGACAGGAGCCTTTGAACATAGTCCCTATCCCAGAGTTTAATCCCAAAACCGGGATGGTTTTGAAACTCCAGCCCAAATCCATCAGTAAACAGCTTCATTTTGCGAACCCTGATGATTTCCCAGCTTCCCTTACTGATAAAAGGAAGAGAAAGGAGGCGGAAGAGGAATCTTCTGAAGAGTCGGACGTTCCTCTCATAGACAAGAGGAAGAGAAAGAAAGGTGATCAATCCGACGCTGACAAGGCGAAGCTAGAGAAACAGAAGCAGGAGAAGCGGTCAAAGCGTAAATAGGATATTGTCGCTTGTTTATATTTTGTCTTTAGGTTTCCCACTGGCCAGGAAATGTAATTATGAGACTGGCCCACATTTTGCTTTCTATGTTGTTTTTCACTTTGTAGGCTTGCAGTATATAAATGAAAGTTTATCTCTTTTTGCATCATTGTGTACCTGTATTCAATAAACTTTTCATGCTTAGTGATAGACCATCTAATTCTAACTACAAATCAGTCAAGCAACAGAAAGAAAAAATTTAAAAATTTCAGTGCTGCATCGAAGTTCATGTGTATATGTATATATGTATATGTGCCCCCAATCAATCATTAACATAGCGCCTGACTAGGGCTTATTAAGGATTGATTAGCATTGTCGGCACGTTGCCCCCTATTTCTAAATATGGGGGACTTAGAGAATTTAGCAAGATAATTGTCCTTATGGTGCTGAGTTTCTGGCACCTTTCTCAGTGCTTAACCATAGACTCCTTTATACTCTCCTGGTGGCCGCCGAGGTTAGAGTTTGAATTCAGTAGTTTAGTCGCTCCCCGTTCCTTCAGCGGGGAGAGAGTTCTTTCTCTGCGCTCAATCGGAGACGCTTTTATACTCTCTCTCTGGAGAGTTAGAGTTCGAGCTCAGCAGTTCAATCGCTCCCCGATCCTTCAGCGGGGAAGGAGCTCTTTCTCAGCGCTCAATCAGAGACGCTTTTATACTCTCTCTCTGAAGAGTTAGAGTCCGAGCTCAGCAGTTCAATCGCTCCCCGATCCTTCAATGGGGAAGGAGCTCTTTCTCAGCGCTCAATCGGAGACGCTTTTATACTCCCCTGGCGGTCACCGAGGTTAGAGTTCCGTCAAGGCGGTTCCGATCATGGTACACCGCCATGACTTACGGACATCGGCTTCATGTCCGTTATGCTCTCTCTCGGCTCTGGAGAGTTAGAGCGCTATCAATGATATGATTTACTTTATCGCATCCTCAGAATTTTGACTGGTGATTACATTCCATTCTGATGGAAGGCACCTATAATTATATGCTTCTGGGATCGTTGCATGATTCACAGTAATTTCCGTAAAAATAAAAAGGCAGATAAATAATAGTGCAATAAAGGTAAACAACACACAATATTTTTATAGTGGTTCGGTCGAATCATGACCTACGTCCACTTTATAATCTTTTGCTTTAAGAAATCAGACTATTCTAGGCAAGTCGTGCCTTGTACATGGTTCTCAACAAAGCAAAAGAACAGATTTGAAATTTTTACGTTAGGTACGGCCGTAAATGTTGGGCATTCCACACTCTGGGGATTTCCTTTCCATCTACGGTTGCCAGCTTGAAGGTTCCATTATCAAGCTTGCTCAGAATGGAGTACGGTCCTTCCCACTTCGCACCCATATGAGTTGGGGGTGGAAAGACACGCTTCAGAACCAAGTCTCTGGGTTCCAAGGCTCGGACTCGAACCTTTTTGTTGTAGTATCGAGCGACATGTTGTTTGCATCTCAAGGCACGCAGGTCTGCTTCATCCCTCTTTTCTTCGATCATATCCAGGGATTCAAGGAGCAATTCGTTATTAGTCATCGGATCGTAATAAGTCACTCGGTGAGAAGGTACTTATTTCTCAACCGGGATGACTGCTTCTGCTCCAAATGAAAGGGAGAAGGGGGTATGCCCTGTTGCCGATTTATACGTTGTCCTGTAGGCCCATAGTGCTAAGGGTAATTCATCAGCCCACATGGCTCTGGCCCATTTCAGCCTTCTTTTCAGAATGGACTTAATCACTTTATTCGCCGCTTCGACTTGTCCGTTCGATTGTGGGTGTGCCACAGAGGTGTACCGTTTCTCAATGTGGAATTTCTGGCAGAAGTTTCTGAATTCAATGCTATCGAACTGAGTTCCGTTATCAGTTATCACAATCTTTGGAATCCCAAATCGACAGATGATATTTCTAACGACAAAATTGATCACTCGCTTGGTTGTGATTGTAGTCAGTGGTTCAGCCTCGACCCACTTAGTGAAATAATCTACGGCTACAATGGTGAACTTCGCTCCGCCCCTAGCTATGGGGAGACTTCCTATGATATCAATTCCCCACATAGCGAAAGGCCATGGGCTCGTCATTGTTTTTAACTGATTAGGAGGTGCTCTAGGAATCTTTGAAAATCTCTAGCACGCATCACAGCGTCGTGCATATTTTGCCGCGTCCTTGTTTATGGTAGGCCAGAAATAACCATGCCGTAACACCTTTTTCGCCAATGTTTGCCCTCCAGTGTGATCGCCGCATTCACCTTCGTGTATCTCCTGCAGCACACGCTTGACGTCGTCATGAGCTATACACCGAAGAAGGGGCATCGAAAATCCTTGTCTATAAAGAACTCCGCCTTGCAGAACGTATCGGGCAGCTTTACGAATTATTTTATGCCTCTCGCTTTTCTTGTTCGGAAGCGCTCCATTCATTAAGAAATTCTTTAAAGGGGTCATCCATGACTCCCCTTCTGGTTCCGTCTCTAGTACTGGATCAATTTCCATCTGATCTATATTAGGAGACCGAAGTACTTCAACGGGGGCTAGCCCGGACTCTTCAGGATCGTCGGAACTAGCCATCCTTGCCAACTTATCCGCCTGCTGATTCTCTGACCGCGGAATGTGAGATATGCTGTAGTGATCAAAGCCGTTCAGCAACTCCATCACTTTCTCCAAGTATAAGATCAATCTCGCACTTCTGGCTTGGAATTTCCCAGTAACCTGATTCACAACTAACTTGGAGTCGCAAAAGATGTCCAGCTTTGTGACTTCCAACTCCTTTGCGATCCTTAATCCGGCTATCAGGGCTTCAGATTCGGAGTCGTTGTTAGTGGCGTGAAACTCCATCCGGATAGCATAGGATATCAGCCGTTTTTCGGGAGTTTCAAGCACTACTCCCGCGCCAGATCTCTTGTCATTCCTAGCGCCATCAGTATACAATCTCCAAGCACTGGGGTCGAGAAGTAATTTTGAGGGGTCAACTTCTTCGTTTGCTATATCTTCCTTCGGGATGGTAAACTCTGCTATGAAGTCGGCTATCACTTGCCCCCGAATTGACCGTCGGGGCTGAAAGTTCAGATCAAATTGACTCAACTCAATGTTCCACTTGAGTAGCCTTCCAGATGCTTCTGGTCTCTTTAGAACTTGCTTGAGTGGATGATCAGTGTATACGATAATGGGATGTGCCTGAAAATAATGTCGAAGCTTTCTAGAGGCGATCAACAAACTATACGCCAACTTTTCTATCCTTGGATAATTACGCTCTGCTACTGTCAATTTTTTGCTCACGTAATACATGGGTCTTTGGACCTTATCTTCTTCTCTTACCAATGCTGAGCTAATCGCGTGGGATGACACTGCCAAGTACATGAATAAGTCCTCATGATCCATCGGCTTAGACAGTATTGGTGGTTTCTCCAGGTGTCTCAGCAAGTTCTAAAATGCTTCTACGCAGTCGGGCGTCCATTTGAAGTGGCGTTTTCCTCGCTTTATCAATTCGAAGAATGGGATGCATTTGTCCGTAGCCCTGGACATAAATCTGCTTAGTGCGGCTACTTTCCCTGCTAGGCTTTGCACATCTTTAATTTGCCTAGGTTCCTGAATGTCTCTGATTGCTGCGATTTGGTCGGGATTAATCTCAATCCCACGAGAACTGACGATGAATCCCAAGAATTTTCCGGAGGCGACCCCGAATGAACACTTTGTTGGGTTGAGTTTCATCCCGTATTTTCGAAGAATGCCAAACATCTCTGCCAAGTCCGTAGTGTGATTAGAGGATTGCTTGGACTTAACCAACATGTCGTCAACGTATACTTCCATTGTTTTCCCAATCTGGTTATAGAACATTCTGTTCACTAACCGTTGATATGTAGCGCCTGCGTTCTTCAAACCAAAGGGCATTACTACATAGCAATATAATCCCAGATCCGTAATAAAACTAGTGTGTTCTTGATCTGGAACGTGCATTGGAATCTGGTTATATCCTGAATATGCATCCATAAAGGAGAGAAGTTCATGACCCGCCGTTGAGTCCACCAACTGATCGATCCTGGGTAACGGAAAGCTGTCTTTCGGGCAGGCTTTATTCAAGTCCGAGAAATCGATACACGTTCGCCACTTCCCGTTAGCCTTCTTCACCAGAACTGGATTTGAAATCCAGTCTAGGTAGATTGAGTCTCTGATAAATCCATTGCTCTTTAGCTTTCCAACTTCTTCTTTCAAGGCAGCGGACCTCTCTGGGCCCAGCATTCGCCTTTTTGTTTTACCGGAGGATGTTTAGGGTTAATGCTTAATGAATGGCTCATAATTGATGGAGATATCCCACACATGTCTGCGTGGGTCCAAGCAAATACATCCAAGTTATTTTTTAAGAAATTCGTCAGTTCTTTAGCGAGATTCGGATTTAACTGGGATCCAATCTTAAGGACCTTCTCTGGGTCACTATCATCGATCGGTATATCCACAGTTGTCTCGTTGGGAGTCACCATTCTGCCCCCAGGTTCTTGGTCCTCTCTGGGATCTATATCCTCGGGCAACTTTCTGGGCGACTCTCCTGCAGTTATCCTCTTTAGTTGCTATAAGGTCTCCGCACTTGTGGGGGGGGGGGGGGGAGAAGCGCCTTTGGTTTCTATGTCCCCTCCATTGCGGAGTAGCTTTAGCTCTGCAACATAACATGATCGTGCGGTAACCTGATCTCCTCTGACAATACCAACACCAGCTTCCATAGGAAATTTCAATAATAAGCACCAGGGGGCTATACAGGCCCTAAACTTTGCGAGGGCCGGTCGGCCCAAGAAGGCATTATAGGGTGATTCAACATCCAAAACCACGAAGGGAAGGATTCTCACTCTCTGGCGTTCTCCTTCCCCAAGCGTGACTGGTAACTCTACATAACCCATTGGAGCGGTGGATGCTCCGTTAAATCCATGGATCCATACATGACAGGGCTTCAAGTCTTTTATCTCGAGGTTCATCTGGTCGAATGTCCTTTTGAAAAGAATATTGATGGAACTCCCGTTATCCACCAAAACTTTATGAACAGTGGATGGTCCAATAGGTACTGTGATTACAAATGGATCTTCAGTTGGAGCATGGACTCCAATGCTTTCTCGTTCGTGGAAAACGACATCGTCGGACATCATCTTTTGTTGCTTTACCGGGATGTTGTCCTCGGGGTTGCTACACTCCCCTACCTCGAGGTGTTGCTTGGCTGCATTGACATACTGATCCAATGCCTTGGAACCGTGTCCGGCGAGATAAAGCCCTCCGATTACGGTATTGATAACAAGGTCCTTTCCCTTTTGCTGGGCAGTTGGCCTGACAGCAGGTTGATTCTGGTTCTGATTTGGGGCCTGTACGGCTTGCCCCCTGTCTCTGGGCGTTACTCTGTATTCATCTAGTTTTCCTTCTTGGAGAAGCCTCTCGACTACATCTCTTAGGTGACGACATTCATTTGTCGAATGGCCATGAATCTGATGAAAGAGACAAAACTTCCCCGTTTCACGTTCTTTCTCCATCAACTCTCTGGGAGGTGGCCTCTTATTCTGGAGGACGTTGTACGAATCCATGAAGATATTCTCCAAAGTATCGTTTATTGGCGTATAATTTTCAAAAGACCTGGGACGGGTCCTTCTCTGGGAGTCATTCCCTCGATTCCTCTTCCGGTTGTTGCCATTACTGTTATTATCATTGTTTCCTGACTGACGACCACCCTGATTCCGATTTCCGACATTAACCTCGACCTTTCTTGAGCTGTCTCCTGTCTGCTTAATGGCGACATTACTCTGGATTTCCTCTTTATCAGCCGTTTTTGCCTTTCGGTTAGCATATACTTCCTCCCGGTGTAAGTGTACGTTAGCTTTTTCATAGAATAATTCTCTAGTATGAGGTGGCTTGCCGGCCAGGTATCTCCCAAATTCAGTGTCTTTATCTACCCCATCAATCAGGGCTGCCACAACAGTTGGCTCATGAGGATCTTTGACTTCAGTAGCGGCCAGGTTGAAACGGTCTAGATACACCCTCAAACTCTCACCTGGTCGTTGCTTAACAAGGAATAAGTCAATCACACGCTTCGTCTTTTGTGCATAGATGCAGAACTGTTCCACAAACCTTTCACTCAACTCCCTAAAGCTGGAAATTGGTCTTGCTGGTAAGCGAGTAAACCATAATAATGCTACATCCTCCAAGAATATGGGAAATGCTGTACACTTGACAGCGTCAGAGGATGTGGCAACGGTCATTGACCAAGAATATCTCATCAGATGCTGGACGGGATCAGATCTACCCGCGTAATGGTTCATTTGCGGCATGTTGAAGCGCCTCGGGAAAGTCGCATCTAAAATATCAACAGTGAAAGGGGTATGACTGCGGTCAATTCCCCAATCTTCATTCCGTTGCCCACGGCTATCTGCCAGAATTTGATGGATCATAGCTGCAACATTTGCACTGGTCAGCGGAGGTTCAGGGTCAGCGCTTCTAGCTCGGTGGGGTTCTCTAATCTCTGTTCCGGGAGCAGTCACAAAATCTGGAGCTCGGATTGGGCTTCGTTGCCCCCTGTTACCATGAGCATTTGCACGGCGATGGGGCTGAGGTAGTCTGTTCCGTACAGGGCTGTCCACACCTCGAGCTCTGGGAGTTGCGGCGTGATCGTTCACATTACGGTTTGAGGGCCCTGCACCCAGTGCCTCTTCTTCCCGTGATGGCAGGGTTCCGAATCGAAGCTGCTCTACGTTTTCAGGCCTTTCGTATGGTCGCCGCGGAGGCCTCGGTGATTCCTCTGACGAAGAAGAGCCTTCTGGGGTGAGCGGACGAATTGGTGGCGTCCTTTGCCTTGCGAGATCATTAAGCCTTCTATCCATAGCGGTCAAATTTTGTCGCAGAACGGAGCTTTCCTGCCTTTGAGCAGCCAATTCATCAAACAATCTTTCCCACATTTCGGTAAAGCGAGAGAGATCCCCTCAGTAACGGGAGCAGAAGGGTCATATTGATCATCATCACTTTCTCTTATGCGCAAAGAGCTTAAGCCAGGTCGAGCGGAGGGGCCAGGACGGTAGGAGTGAGCCATAGGCTCCTTTCCAGGTCGAGTTGTAGTCCGATCATCGATTCAGATCGCTGTGGACCGAGGGTGGTGGTTCGCAGCGCCCCCTGGGATCGGTTTGTGGTCACGGTACGTGGAGGATTCGAGGCGTTATCACAGGATCGAGTAACAACCCCTTCAGCAATATGGATCGTCTCGTCCTCGTTGACTCGGAGCATGGCACCTTCATCGGATCGGTTCGCCCCCTGCGCTCCACGATCCAAAGTTCCCTCATTACCCAGCTCGTGCACACTTTCTTCAACCGCTTCATTCGCGATTTCATTTTTCCGTGAAGCGCGTACTTCCTTAGACCTCTTTCCAGCCATGATATCAGATGTCGTTGGAATTTTTCAAAAAACTGAATAGTAGAGTTTTGAGACTGTTTTCTCAGTGAAAGCACCAAAATGTTAGATCAAAATTTGGACCTAACACCCAAATCGTTTTGATTCTTAAAGAATTTCAACTGGAGAATGAAGAAAAAGTAGAAAACACACAGAATTTATAGTGGTTCGGCGTTAACGAGCCTACGTCCACTTTATATGCTATCGATTATACTTTGAATGCTAGTACAATCAACTATCTCTCTCAAACTCACTCTTACAATTGTGATTTCTCTCAGTAATCTCGTAGTCAAACTGACAAGAAATGGTGGTATGACAATAATGGCGGAATCAGTACTCAATATTGCCAAAGGATCCTGAAAAATGCCAAGCTCTGGGCTATTTATAGCTGATTTTGTCAGGCGGATCGCCGTCACACGTGGCATAAATCCCGAGAATATCGGACCGTATCGCAGCCTGATGAAGAATTAGTCAAATTAGCCGTTGTGGACAGGTGTCGCGATCTCCTCGAATATCGGATCGAGCAAAGGGTGAGAACCAGTCAAAGTGACAGTTGGGGACACGTGTCGCTGGATCCGTGCATCTCGGATCGCCGAAGACTAGCTCGTGCTTGAACGGGTCAGAGGCTTCGCCGTGCATCAGGGGATCGGATCGGTCTGTACTGGGTAGTAGTGTATGTATGGATCGAGTCGCGTAGAAATGGTCGCATCGTTGATGCAATGGGGGCGACCCGATGAGATGCGATCCGATGAGGGGCGATCCGATGAGATGCGATCCGATGAGGGGCGGTCCTCTGGTGCGATCCGTTCCTTCATGTACTTAAGGAACGTAGTTTCATACTTTCTTCTTGTGAGTGAAACTGAGTGGCTTGGTCAAAAAGCTAGCCAACACCTACCATGTCTCAGGAACAGCCGCAACTGCCCCTTGGATCGTCAGGGCCGATCCACCGATGTGGATTAAAATGCCTGAACATTGCGTTTCCCCGCCCTTTGGGACGCAAATGAGCCAACGAATGACTCCATCGGCTTCACATAGTCACCGATATATCTGAGGCGCCTCGCAACAGCAACAACCACATAGGTGAAAATAATATAAATGTCAGCCAGTTTAAGCACTGACACCACCTCTAGCTAGAAAGAAACGCATGTCCTCCCTGAAGTCCTCTCCCGTTTCTGGTCCATACCGGGGTGTGAGGCTCGCGAATTTACATTATACACAAAGCTATGCCACATAGGCAGTGCTTTGATCATCCACCGCAAAGCTCTGCTTTTCAACAAAAGCTTTGATCATTGCACCTCAGCATGCCACACAGGCAATTCACGCCATGCAACTGACGTCTATCAATCACACAAAATGAAATCCAATGTCAGACACACAGTCCATTTATACGTTCGTTCTGGGTCTGAACAAAACCGGAGGCACTCAATACCTCGTATACCCATACAATCAACATGTATGTCCGGGTGGGTACTACTTCAACCCCTTCTAGGTAGCTACTCCTATCATGAGCATCGGTAGCACCCCTCCATTCGACGTGAAGATTATCGGTCTTGCATCGTCTTCATATCTTCGACTTTCAATCGTCGATCAATTATTTGAAATGAGAATTAACTCGGCCTTTTCAAATAATTCACGTATATTTAGAATTTCAAATCAATCTATTTCAATGGTTAAATTATTCGACATCACCAATTCTGTTCTTTAATGTAGTTTTCACGCCAAACACATTCAACCATCAAATATTACATAAACTGAGCAAATTCAGTTTATTTCCAGTCCATATCGTTTATAATATTTTATTACGATTTATCGCTATTTTTATTTATTTAAAAATAGCCAATTTATTCAAAACAACGCTTCAGGCCATAACGCGGCCGTGGCGCTATTTTTCTCCAGATTTGATTTACACATATCTGAAAATCTAACCGTTGGATCTTCACAAATTTTATATCATTGGAAAGATCTTTTCAAAACGAATCCAACGGTTTCAGTTTCGGGAAAATCCGATGGGCGGATCTCCCGCACTAATCGTTTGAAGTTACGATTTCAAAATACGAACTGCAGCGTCGTTATTCGATTTAATTTAATTATATATATATATATATAATCGATTCTGGCGCTGTTTTTCTTCAGATTTGAATTAAACATTCCATAAAATCCAACAGTTGGTGCCGTTGGAAAGATATTTCCAAGGCGAACCCAACGGTTGTGGTTTCGGTAAAATCCGACGGTCGGATCTCCCGCACTAATCGTTTGAAATCACAGTTTCAAAACACGAACTGCAGCTTCGTTATTCGATTTATTTTAATTATATATATATAATCCATTCTTCGATTTCAAAATCATATTCATTTCATACATTTGATAAAAATGATATTTTTATCCAACATACATTATTTCAACACTTCACTATTTTCAACAATTCATGTATATAATAAAAATGTGATTTTTATTGTAAAACGCTTTATTTCAAAACATGACTATTTTATATAGTTCATATAGATGATAAAAATATGATTTTTATTATAAAACAATTTATTTCAAAACACGACTATTTTATATAGTTCATATAGATGATAAAAATATGATTTTTATTATAAAACAATTTATTTAAAACACGAGTACCATTCAACACATGAATTTTTATTCAACACATGAATGTTCTCTATAGTTCGTATATATAATAAAAATGTGATTTTTATTGTTAAAGCAATTTATTTAAAACACGAGTACCATTCAACACATGAATTTCTATTCAACGAATGAATTTCTATTCAACACATGAATTCGGTTTCAACACATGAAAATAATTTCAACAAATGAAAATAATTCTAACACATGAATATTTCAGAAAATTTCGACAGCATAACGGCATGGTAGTTAAAACTGGGACCGTCCCTAGTACGGCTCCTCGCTCTACCTTAAAACCTCGCGGTTTTTGACAATGGGGATTTCATGCATCTAATTCGCACGCAGACGAGCATGTTTTCATTCATTTCCACAATCTATTCTAATTTTGTTTTCAACTACAAATGGGTATTTTTCAACCACAGTCAATCATTCTCAACCACAAACAATTCAATCAACCATTCACATTATTCACCAAATTTCACATCAACCATATAATCCAAACAATATCACAACCAATAAATAACATCCATGGTCTGTGGACAAGGGGAGTATATATATATATATATATATATTCGTATATAAATATATTTCAATTCACCTCAATTCATTTCAATGTCATTTCAACGCATATATAATTTTTACAACACATATATAACTTATACATCGAACATACAACTTATACAACGCTTATACATGAGGTTTACAACACTTATATAACTCATACATCGACTATATAATTTATACATCGTTGTTTTCCAAATCGTTTATAAATTAGAAATCTCACATTGGGTTCCACTCCACCAAAAATAGCAGAAAGCTCAGAAAAAATATGCGGTCTCTTCAAGAATGTAGAAGACGTCCACACGAGTCCATTGTCTCTTGTTTCATTGGATTTCGACTACATAGCAAAAAGATATGATTTTTACAGTGAAATCATAAACCGTAGCGCTTCGAAGTGCTATTAAAACAGTTTTAATATTATCAGCCATTACCTTCTTTTAAATCTTCAAAACTAGGTTTGATCTTTTCTCGCATCCGTGTAGCTTGGTGATGATCGGCCTCTGCCACCTTGTAGTGCTCCGAGAGGCGCTCCCCCACCTGCCACGTCAGCCAACTTGAAGCTCCCCAGGGTACGAAAAACGAGGACGAGCGGCAGAATTTTGGGGCGTCGATTCGAGCAGATTACTCCACGGTGGAAGGCGAGACCTATATGGATGTGAAGCCCTTGAGAATTTCTACAAAATCTTGAACTGGAGCTAGTGATTTTATTGAGTGTGGATAAAGAAATCGAGGGGGGAAGTGGCGAACGATTTTCGTCGTTCAAAACGAGGGTGGAGGCGCGTGTTGACCAAGCGGGGAGGTTAATGAGGGTTTTGACCGACCAATGAGATTTTTTCTATATTTATATATTTTTATAATCTCTAAAATACCCCTCCTCACATACTAACTCCAGTCCAAACCCAACGACTGTCATCCCTAGCTAAATACCCCTATTCCGAACACAATGGGATATGTTTCGTAGGTCCATTCGACTGTTTCAGTCTGTTTTTCTTCAAATTGAAATATAAAACATTCAATATTTGATTTGAACGCACATTTCAATTTGCCAGGGCACAAACTGATTCAAAAAATTCCAGAAAAATAAATATGGCTATGTTTTGGCACTACGGTCCCAACAAAACTAGTTTCGTCGAATTCTGAGATCGTTTGAAAAATGGTCATTTTTTGGTCGATCCAATTTAACTGTAATTGACCAAAACACATTTTTCTCTACCACGCTCACATACTAGCTTCAAAAATTATGAAATTTTAAACCTAGCAATAACTTCACATCCCAGATCCAACAAAAGTGGTTTCATCGAATTCTGAGGTCGTTTGCAAAATGTCTATTTTCACGGGCTATATAAATTTCTATTTTCACGGGCTATATAAATTCTATAGCGACCTTTCTGAAAATTCATTTGGCCATAACTTTTGACTCCCGCTATGAAACTTCAATTTTTCAGACTCGTTAGAAAGATATTCACTAACAGATTTAAATATTTTTGGTTTCACTAAAATCCGTTTTATTTTGCTCCCGGTACAGTCAGTCAAAGCTTGAATTGAAATTTTGAAACTACCGCGCCATTTCAGGCCATGTTTATAATTCAAATTAATTATATTCATTTTCAACATCGATTCAAACTACTTTTCGTCGTTATTATTTAAAATATTTATTTTAAATATTTAAAATTCACTAAAATAGCCAATTTAAAAAAATTTAAACTGGTTCAGATTTTCCGGGTTGTTACAGATGATGTGGAATATTCAATTTTGATTCGAAATTGAATATGAAGTTGAAATCGTTTCGAAAACGAATTTAAAACGATTTATAAAATACGTTGAAAAAGGAAATCGATGAAATATATATAATATACATATTATATATATAGAATGGCCTGAATAGAACGCACCGCGCCGCGGCAGTTCGCGAATTTCGACCATTGACTTCGAATTGACATTGTGGGAGATCGGACCGTCGGATTCTCCTAAAACCGGAACCGTTGGGTTCGTATCGAAAAGAGCTTTCCAATGAATATTATAAATTTGAAATCTAACGGTTGGATTTGGAATTATGTCCAAATCAAATTTGGAAAAGGTCACTGTAAGTGCAGTTCGATAGCCGTTGATGGAAATCGACTGTACGGGCCTTGATAAAATTATTAAAAATATCAATAATTTGTGTAAAATCATAAGAAATGATTTGTGAAGAATTGGGATGAAAAACTCCATATTTGAAAAGATAAAAATAGATTTTTATCGAAATGAATTAGTTTTGAACTAGAATTATAATTCTATCTATTTTTAAAATAAATAAAGTGGATTTGACATGGTTTTAAAAGTAGCCAGAATTTCCAATAATTGAATTGGAATGGATTTAAATCGAAATTGTCTTTGGAATATTTCGTTGTTGGATTTCGTGATGAAACAAATATTGTTATGGAAATTTGAAAGATATATTGATATCGTTATTTCCAATACGATATTTGTTGGTCGTAGAATTTGATATTGAATATAAGCCGATATATTTTCTATTCAGAGCCTTGTATTTAATATCAAACGTGATTTGGGTTTGTCGTGAATTGTGTCTTCATTAACACTATTCTTAAACCCAGTTGAGAAAAGAGATTAAATCTTTCTATTTAGATTTAATGAAGTGTACCCATTTAAATAATATTAATTGGAATTGAATTCCGAGGTCGTTTGCAAAATGTCTATTTTCACGGGCTATATAAATTCTATAGCGACCTTACTGAAAATTCATTTGGCCATAACTTTTGACTCCCGCTACGAAACTTCGATTTTTCAGATTCGTTAGAAAGATATTCACTAATAGATTTAAATATTTTTGGTTTCACTAAAATCCGTTTTATTTTGCTCCCGGTACTGTCAGTCAAAGTTTGAATTGAAATTTTGAAACTGCCGCGCCATTTCAGGCCATGTTTATAATTCAAATTAATTATATTCATTTTCAACATCGATTCAAACTACTTTTCGTCATTATTATTTAAAATATTTATTTTAAATATTTAAAATTCACTAAAATAGCCAATTTAAAAAAATTTAAACTGGTTCAGATTTTCCGGGTTGTTACAGATGATGTGGAATATTCAATTTTGATTCGAAATTGAATATGAAGTTGAAATCGTTTCAAAAACGAATTTAAAACGATTTATAAAATACGTTGAAAAAGGAAATCGACGAAATATATATAATATATATTATATATATAGAATGGCCTGAATAGAACGCGCCGCGCCGCGGCAGTTCGCGAATTTCGACCATTGACTTCGAATTGACATTGTGGGAGATCCGACCGTCGGATTCTCCTAAAACCGGAACCGTTGGGTTCGTATCGAAAAGAGCTTTCCAATGATTATTATAAATTTGAAATCTAACAGTTGGATTTGGAATTATGTCCAAATCAAATTTGGAAAAGGTCGCTGTAAGTGTAGTTCGATGGCCGTTGATGGAAATCGACTGTACGGGCCTTGATAAAATTATTAAAAATATCAATAATTTGTGTAAAATCATAAGAAATGATTTGTGAAGAATTGGGATGAAAAACTCCATATTTGAAAAGATAAAAATAGATTTTTATCGAAATGAACTAGTTTTGAACTAGAATTATAATTCTATTTATTTTTAAAATAAATAAAGTGGATTTGACATGGTTTTAAAAGTAACCAGAATTTCCAATAATTGAATTGGAATGGATTTTAATCGAAATTGTCTTTGGAATATTTCGATGTTGGATTTCGTGATGAAACAAATATTGTTATGGAAATTTGAAAGATATATTTATATCATTATTTCCAATACGATATTTGTCGGTCGTAGAATTTGATATTGAATATAAGACGATATATTTTCTATTCAGAGCCTTCTATTTAATATATAACGTGATTTGGGTTTGTCGTGAATTGTGTCTTTATTAACACTATTCTTAAACCCAGTTGAGAAAAGAGATTAAATCTTTCTATTTATATTTAATGAAGTTTACCCATTTAAATAATATTAATTGGAATTGAATTCCGAGGTCGTTTGCAAAATGTCTATTTTCACGGGCTATATAAATTCTATAACGACCTTTCTGAAAATTCATTTGGCCATAACTTTTGACTCCCGCTACGAAACTTCGATTTTTCAGATTCGTTAGAAAGATATTCACTAACAGATTTAAATATTTTTGGTTTCACTAAAATCTGTTTTATTTTGCTCCCGGTACAGTCAGTCAAAGTTTGAATTGAAATTTTGAAACTGCCACGCCATTTCAGGCCATGTTTATAATTCAAATTAATTATATTCATTTTCAACATCGATTCAAACTACTTTTCATCGTTATTATTTAAAATATTTATTTTAAATATTTAAAATTCACTAAAATAGCCAATTTTAAAAAAATTAAACTGGTTCAGATTTTCCGGGTTGTTATAGATGATGTGGAATATTCAATTTTGATTCGAAATTGAATATGAAGTTGAAATCGTTTCGAAAACGAATTTAAAACGATTTATAAAATACGTTGAAAAAGGAAATCGACGAAATATATATAATATATATATTATATATAGAATGTCCTGAATAGAACGCGCCGCGCCGCGGCAGTTCGCGAATTTCGACCATTGACTTCGAATTGACATTGCGGGAGATCCGACCGTCGGATTCTCCTAAAACCGGAACCGTTGGGTTCGTATCGAAAAGAGCTTTCCAATGAATATTAGAAATTTAAAATCTAACGGTTGGAATTGGAATTATGTCCAAATCAAATTTGGAAAAGGTCGGTGTAAGTGCAGTTCGATGGCCGTTGATGGAAATCGACTGTACGGGCCTTGATAAAATTATTAAAAATATCAACAATTTGTGTAAAATCATAAGAAATGATTTGTGAAGAGTTGGGATAAAAACTCCATATTTGAAAAGATAAAAATAGATTTTTATCGAAATGAACTAGTTTTGAACTAGAATTATAATTCTATTTATTTTTAAAATAAATAAAGTGGATTTGACATGGTTTTAAAAGTAACCAGAATTTCCAATAATTGAATTGGAATGGATTTAAATCGAAATTGTCTTTGGAATATTTCGATGTTGGATTTCGTGATGAAACAAATATTGTTATGGAAATTTGAAAGATATATTTATATCGTTATTTCCAATATGATATTTGTCGGTCGTAGAATTTGATATTGAATATAAGCCGATATATTTTCTATTCAGAGCCTTGTATTTAATATCAAACGTGATTTGGGCTTGTCGTGAATAGTGTCTTCATTAACACTGTTCTTAAACCCAGTTGAGAAAAGAGATTAAATCTTTCTATTTAGATTTAATGAAGTGTACCCATTTAAATAATATTAATTGGAATTGAATTTAAATTGGTTTTTGGGTTTATCGTGAGCGGTATTTTGAATAACACCTGTTCTTTAACCCGATCAACAATGGGAAAGTGATTCTGGGTTTATCGTGAATCGTGTTTTAGATGACATTGGTTCTTTAACCCAGTTAAAGACAGGATATTGATTTTTGAGAAGATTAAAACTAAGTGGAGTTTTAATGAATCTGTAATTAGATTGAAATGTGAATTGATGATTTAAATTATCAAATTTGGAAAGTGATCGAGAATGGAGTATCACCAATTTTGCTCCAAAGCGATGATTAAATCTTTAATTAGATTTGAACGTGAAATGGTAATTAATTTTACCGATAACACCGTGGTGTTAGATATGGAGTATTACAAGTTTTTCTCCATGGGATGAATAGGTTGGGATTGGGAAATAAAATAAATAATTACTTCATTGTGGTTCGCTAATCCCGACTAGTTTGGAAACCTTAACATGGTTTGAAACGATATCCAAAGGAAGATTAAATAATAAATTTAGAAGGATTAATCTTCGATAAAATTAATGGGAACCTTTCCCTAAGAATGTGAAATTTAGAAACTAACTACAAACTAGATAAGATGAGTGGTCTCCTGGGATTGATCTGATGTTGGTTTCAGCCTTCGGGGTTAATATTTGGGGAATTGTTCTCTTACTAATTTACGGTTAGTGACTGATGAATTGGAATGAGGCTTATGTTGTGTTTGCGTAACATTTGTTTATTATATACGCGGGTTATTCCGAAAGGCCGGGTTTACACCCATTCTGAATAACTGATTCAACGATATGTCGAAGATGAAGACGGTGGTTGAAGACCGGAAGTCTTCACATCGTTTGGGTGATTACTAATGATCTTGATTGGGCTGTACACCCAAGAGGAGGGAAACAGTCGGTGATCGTCCAGACGTACTTGGAGATCGAAGGATATGCGAAGAAAGAGCCTCCGGTTTCGTTCAGACCCAGAACGAACTTGTAAATAGACTATGTGTCTGACATTGGATTTTATTCTGTGTTGATTGATCTCTATTAAATATACATCTGTTTGGCGGCGAAGAATTTATTCTCTTGCTTAACGCCCTTCTCTGAGACGTACGAGCTCAAAGGTTGTATATCGATGGACATCAGTCGCATGGAGTGAATTGCCTGTGTGGCATGCCTAAGTGGAAAATGATCAAGGCTCCTGTTTAAAAGCAAAGTCTTGTAGTTGATGATCAAAGCATGGCCTGTGTGGCGCAACTTTGTGTATGGCGTCAATTCGCAAGCCTCACACCTCGGTATGAGTCAAAAACGGGATAGTGACTGCAGGGAGAGCACGACGTTTCTTTCTAACTAGTGGTAGTGTCAGTGCTTAAACTGGCTGACATTTATATTATTTTTACCTATGTGGTCGTTGGAATGAAGCGCCTCGATTTTAGGTCTGTTAGGACCGGGAAACATGTGTTCAGGAATACTAATCCACTAACGTAAGTGTGGACCGGCCCTGAAGCATCCAAGGGTTAACCAGAGTGTGTAGTCCTGAGGCATTTGCTAGAGTGTCTCGAAGCGGAGAGGATCTTTTCCTTTTCCTCGACTCATGACGGAAATCCAATTTCCAATGCGTGACATTTCGGTTTTGATTGTAGAGCCTATTATTGGCGACGTGATAGATGGTACCCATGCTGCCTATGATTGATATTTATAATTGAAATTGTTTTGACACTATACACTTATAATAGTATCAAATGATTTATTTTAAACATACCAAGCATGTTTGGCTATTATAAGGGAAAACCCAATCCTCCGGCTTGTGTTGCATTGTGTGATGGGACCTCGGTCTTATAATAGCTTCATTTTTCCAAAAAGCCTTGCGCTGTTTTGTTATATGCACTAGTGTTCTTGGGAGGAAACCCGTTCCGTGTTATACGGCGTGGTCCCTTGAATTACTCTCTTTTAAAGTAAAGTTTTAAATAACTGTTTTAGTTCTCACACCAGTCACATGACTGACCTAGTGTTTATTGTTTTAACCTAAACTCTGGGTGCCCTTATTTTCGACACGGGCAGCTAGTAGTTGGGTTTTTGCAGATTTATATTCACAGGATCCTGATTTACAGCTGGAACGATATTCGGAAAGCTCTGTATCCGTGTATTACTTCTAGTTGTGTTTTGTATTATTTTCTGCTGCGATGTACGTAAATGTAATTTAAATCTCTGATATCTGTCAAATGTGTAATATTTATTCATACTCTGTATATTATTGTATTCTAATGGAATTGTTGTAATAAACAATGAAATATTCTTCAGGTTGTGTTCCGATGTGTGTTGTCCTCAACGCAATCCGTGCTTTCCTTCACGGGGAAGTTCGGGTTGTGTAATTTGAGCTCGTTACAATTTATGGTGAAATAATTTGTCAGAATCAAATCAACGACATTTATTCGTTATTTAACTATAACCGTCCAATGTGAGTAAAACTCACCAACTCTATCAGTTCATATTTTTATAACGTATTTTTAGAACTGATAAATGATGATTGATTGCTGTGTGCTGACTGTTTGGTTCAATTGCTTATGTATTGGTTAAAATTATAGATAACGACATATATATAAATCGTTAATCAAATATTGATTCTATCGATCAGAATATTTCATATTGAAATGAAATTGATGTTAGTTATATTGTTTAACATTTGTAGATGCAGGGAAACAGGTCAGAGGGAACCAACAGGATTCCCCAACATTTATTTTACTGTTTTCCATATATTGTAATATATGATATGATATATAATCTATTGATGATTATGTTTGTTTAAATGATATTGATCATTGTTATTTGGTATTTTAAATATCGTAAGAAATACTGGGATGTAGAAAAGGGGTTTAAGTTTATTTTGAAAATAAATTATTTATATAAAATCAATGGATTTTATATACAAAAGGAAAAGGATTTTATAAAAGAAAATATTATATAAAATCAAAGAATAATTATAAAAGGAAAACATTTATGAAAAAAAATATAAAAGGAAAATATTTGTGAAACAAATAGAAAAGGAAATATTTGTAAAAACAAATAGAAAAGGAAATATTTGTAAAAGGAAATATTTGTAAAACATTTACAAATAGAATTGAAAAGGAAATAATTGTAAAACATAAATAAATAGATTATAAAAAGGAAATATTTATTTGTTAAATTAAAAGAATAGAGAGAAAAGGAAATATTTGTTGAACAAATATGAAGATAAAAGGAATAAATATTTGGGAAAATAAATAGAAAGATAAAAGGAAAATTTATTTAGAAAAAAATAAGATATCATAAAAGAAAATATTTGGAAAGTAAGTAGGATTATAAAAGGAATTAGAATTAATCGATTTGAGTCAATCGAGTTAAAGCTAATCGATTAGAGTTAATCGAATTAGAATTAATCGATCAGAGTTAATCGAGTTAGAGTTAATTGAAAGGAGCTAATCGATTAGAGTTAATCGAGTTAGAGTTAATTTAAAGGAGTTAATCGATTAGAGTTAATCGAATAGAGTAAAGGAGTTAATCAAATATTAGTTATTCGAAAGGAATTAATCGAATATAGTTTATTCGAAAGGTGTTAGTCGAATATAGTTTATTCGAAAGAAGATTATCGAATATGTAACGACCCGCAAATCCGAGCTATCTGAGTTGACTAAATACACCACACGTCCAACCCAAATAACACAGAAATACGAACCATTAATAGAAAGAAGTTAGAAGATGAGAAATAGAAAGAAAGAAATATTAGAATAGAAGAAAAACGAAGATCACAACTCACAGCGGAATGAATAAAATATAATATATCATATACTTTTGTAATACAAAATTTCTGTATACATGTACATTCAGAATCAGAGTTCAACACTTACAATACAGCGGAAAATAACACTAGGTAACTAACGCTGAAGCCTCCTGCTCCAAGCTCCTCCAATGGTATCTGTAAACACCTGAACTACTTGACTGCCCGTACAAATTTGGGCACCCAAGAGTTTAGGGAAAACAAACAAAATAAACTCTGGGTCAGTCATGGGACTGGTGTGAGTAAACTCCAACCACTTGTTTAACTTTAAAAATCCTTTCAAAAGAAAAGATAATAGTAAGACCAGCCCACACATAAACATGGACGGTTTTTACCTTACTATAACCCAAAACACTTTGATACGAAAATCTAGTGATATTATAATAATGTCTACATCAAATAAATAACCAAATAGCAGAATGCTTGCATCTCACGCTCCACATACATAGTATAAAATCAAAACCCGCATGGCGCTTATTGGAGATTGGATTTCCAACATGACAAGGTATGGAACCACCTTCCGCTAGTGTATCTCTAGAGAGGAATACACTGGGTTCAACAAGAACATCTTGTAACCCGACCCACACATGACCGACCACTCATTTCGCTTGAGTGTATCGAATGTATATCACCAACGGTTGGGATCAGCAACCGTCTCCCGACTGGGACAGCATCGAATAGAATAAGAAATTTAATGAACCTCTAGATAGGTGATTATACATCCTAATGGGTGCGACCCACATAGCCATGCTGCCTGCCCGATTTTTGTCCTTTCCCGGTTGTTGAGGCCTGAGGCTACGAATACTTACCATTCATTGATAGCACAATTACTTTGAATGCCACATTGTCAGATCCGTTAATCACTAGTTGAGTTTGCACAAATATTCTGGATATTATGCTAAGGGATAAATCCGTTGCAACCATATCTATTCATACAGACCAACCCATTTGATCATTGGAAATACTCTGTCATACATTCGTCCATTTACGTTCGTTCTGGGATTGAACGAAACCGAAGGCACTATTTCTATTTAATAGAAAGAGTCCTTGCACTTTACTCCGTCTTCAATATATTCAGCATACTTGGTTCGCAACGCTTATGCCGATACAGAGTGGTTCTTCGGATAATAATCCAACCGGTCTCTCCATATTGACAACGATGGTCAAAAACTTCGATAGTCTGTGATTTAACTATCGAATAAAAACAAGTGTTCATCCAACATATCAAACAAATCACTGGGCTCTTTAATTAATATTTCATTAATTAAATCTCTTCTCCATTTCCTTATCAATATTTGTTATCCAAATATTTCAATAACCATATTGGCCCTTTACGCTATTTGGAAAACATTTCCCAATATCAACTCCTTTTATTTTCTATATATTAGAAAATATCTCTATTTGCAATTGGAAACAATTCCAATCACTTATCTCTATCCCGACTATTTTAATTATACTCAGGAAATATTTACTTTTATGTTCCCAACATTTCATCACTTGAGTTAAAACGAATGCTGTGTAAAACATCGTTACAAAAACCCAAAATATTTTATTCAACTATCTCTCATTCAACACTTCACTTTCGAGATTGGATCCTGCTATTTATCAATTAAAAATGAAATCAATCAAGTTGGGGTAAAATTACCTCTCAGACCTTGACTGAAAACATCCTCAACTTCAAAACGGCAAAACCACTAACCTCGAATAAACACAATATACAACCCAATTATTCAATGTTAAAACATGTATATGGTTCGCTTTCTATTTCAAATTTATAGATTTCCCTTTTTGTCTACAATGTTTTATTCTTTTATTTCGTTTCCTTATCGAATTCTATATATCTCGATATATTGATTCCTAACTATCAAAACTTCTCAAAAATATTCTAACTCCTTAAATTCCCGGAAAAATTCGCCATAACCTCCCCTGTACCGGGAGCATCGGGAAATTTCAAATAGCTTTCCCGGTCCTTCTTATTTCAAAAAGAAAAAGAAAAAGCCAAGCGGCTAGCCGATACGGCACATAAAATCTCATATATGAATTAAACATGTACCTTTTTTTTGTCGAGCACATAAATTTAAATCTTCATATACTTCATATCAAACCTGCTTACACATGTTCACCTGTTTTCAATTCAATTCAATACCATCTAATCGTTTGAATTCAGTTTCGCCCATTTATTCTTTAATTAGTCATTTTGCCTATTTCACTTCTTTGTTGAACATAACATATTCAAACAAAATATTTAACTCGTTCATAACCAAATTGAATTTCAATTTCAATTCTAGTTCTCTTTTCTATTTCGAATATAAATTTTCAAATCGAATTCACTTATTTAAGGCCCAATATCAATTCAACATCTCATTTACTAATTACTATTCGAATTAGTTAATTCTATTCAATAATCAAAAATCTGATTTCTGTTTCAAAAATCAATTCATTACTCCACCCGAGTTCACATATATTTTATAACTCAAATCTGAAATAGAAATTCGGATTTTTATTTGCTTAAAATCCTTTTATAAAATGAAATAAACCGTTATGGTTTTTAAATAGTTCTGGCGCTGTTTTTCTGAAAATTTGATTTTGACATAACTCAAAATCTATACGACGAAATTCATATTTTTCTCTTTCATTAGAAAACTATTATCAAACCGGTCCTGACGTTTCTTATTTCAAAGAGATCCGACTCCAATTGAGTCCTGTATACTCGATTGAAGTTCGAATCGCTATTTTACGAACTGCAGCGCTGCGGCGAGTTCGTTTTAATTATATTTATATATATATAAACCTTTAAACTTCTTTAAAATGAATTCAACTCCATTTTAACTCTATTTGAATTTCTTGATTCAAATTTCAATCTCACTTTTATTTGAATTCTATATTCAAATTCCAATTCCTTTTCTATTTGATATTCAAATTCAATACTTGAATTTCTATTTGAATTCCCTATATTCAAATTCTATGTTTGAATTCATTTGAATTCTCTTATTCAAACTCTATATTTAAATTCCATTTGAACTTCTATATTCCAATTTCTATATTTGAATTCTATTGAAATTCAAATATTCAAACTCCTTTTTAAATCCTATATTCAAAATTCCATAGTTTAAAACCCATTTGAATTTCATATTCAAATCCCATAGATTAAATCCTATTTGAATTCAATTTGAATCTCTCATATTCAAATTTCATTTTCCATTTGAATTCTAATATTCAAATTCATTTCCAACACCATTTGAATTCTAATATTCTCTTGAATTCACATATTTTATTTCCTTGATTTCAAATACCACATTTTAATCTCCTTGAATTCAAATATCAGATTAATTTTCTATAATCAACTCCCTTTTGAATTGTTATATTTGAAATTCATACTTGAATTTAAATAATCAAACTCCATTTGAATTTCTATTTTTAATTCAAATATCCAAAACTTCATTCTAATACTATTTGAATTCTTATATTTGAATCCTCTTTATTTAAAACCCATTATTTAAATCCCATTTGAATTTCTTCACTCAAATCCATTTGAATTCCCTTGAATTCAAATTCCATTTCAAAATCATTTGGATTCCCTATTTTGAAATCCTATTTTGAAATTCTATTTCCAATTCTACTTTGAAAATCCTATTTCCAAAGTTTACTTCAAATTCTATTTTGAAATTCTACATCCAAATCTCTATTTGAATTCCTTTATTCAAATTTTATATCAAAGTCTCTATTTGAATTTTCTTTATTTGAATTCCTTTGAATTCAAATTCTATTTTTATCCCTTTGAATTCAAATTCTATTTTTCATTCTAATTTCGTCTATTCAAATTCTATTTGAACTTCTATTTGAATTTCTAATATTCAATCTCCTTTTTCTTTTATTTAAAATTCAAATATTTAAACTCCTTTTCTAATTCTACTATTCAAATGTTATACTCAAAATTCATTTGAGTTATATATTTAAAAATTTCATTTCGCATCCTATTTTGAAATTTCATTTCAAATTCCAATTTCACACTTGTATTTCTATTTCTGAATTATCAAATGATAATTCTTTTCACTTCATTCATAACTTCGTTATAAAAGAACTATTTATAAACTTTGTTTATAAAGAAACTACCTGTTTTATTTCAAAACAAGTTTATACTTCTATTCCTTTCAAATTTCAAATTCCATTTAAAAATAGAATTTTCTCTTTAAATCTCAAATACTCTTTCCACGATATTTTAAATAAATTAA
Organism: Allium sativum; assembly: GCA_030737875.1. Classification (NCBI taxonomy): domain Eukaryota; kingdom Viridiplantae; phylum Streptophyta; class Magnoliopsida; order Asparagales; family Amaryllidaceae; genus Allium; species Allium sativum. The sequence goes on along the minus strand of CM060913.1, from coordinate 466,001,576 downwards.
CCCTTAGCCCAGTGATATTTAAACACACAAAGCAACCAATTATTTATTTTTCTAACACATCATATATAACAATATATATGCAAACAATTAAACAAACAGATAATATATTTCTGAGGAATCCAGTTGGATTCCTCCAACCTGTTTTCCTGCATCCACAGATGTTAGCACATAAATAATACCCATTCTGCTTCGTGGCAGAATATCGCGGTATAGAAGGTCATCCACTAATCATAGCGTGGGGGCGTATAGGGTAATCATCCGCTATGAAACTGCGGGCATCCGCTAATGAGACTGCGGGAATCCAACCAATCAATCAACCCAATACATATATATATAGCCTAAATAACTAATATATATGAAACAACCATAAAACATTCACACAAGCAACAGACAATTATTTTTAATGAAATAAAAATAATTCTAAAGGTGAGTGAGATTTACTCACCGTGATTTAAAATCTGCACTTGTACCAATTTCAATTCCTTCTCATTGATTTTCGAGTCTTCGAACTTCACACGGATGATTCCATTTGATTTATAATTGCCTAAGAAAAATCCGTGTTCTATAAATAAGCTAATGAATTTCCATAACAAGGTTTCATGTTAAAAACTTACTAATATTTTATTTTTCCTATTTTCCTGGTTTTGAACATCTAACGGTTTCAAGCCTAAATTTTCCACTTGTCTAATTTATACTCTTTAAAATAAGATAGTAAATAAATCTCCCTTTTCAGTTTTCAAATTCTAGGTAACAATTAAAGTCATTTTCTTCCATCTTAACAGAATTCGGAATTTTTTTCGAAATAAAATTCTATACCTTAACTACTTTGGATTTAATTTAAACACCATTAGCCTTAGATTAAATAAGTTAACTTAACATTATTCATATACAGTAATTTAAAAATAAACAGTTACCTTACTTCCTTTCTTAACGATTAGTTCACAAAATTTAAAACAAATTAGAACTTTAGTAACAAATTAAATTAATAACTAAATTTACCAATTACCTTATTTCGTTCAGCTCGAAATCCTTACTGCTTCACACTATCGACTTCAACCTCCTCCAGAAAATCACGTCTTCATCTCCTGCTGCTACAGTAGTGCGCACCCTACCAGAACTCCACCTCGACTGTATAAGTCGAGACAACTCCATCCCCTAACCTACATCCTCTCACAAACAGCAGTATACAGATCTGAAGCAAAGCTCCATCTTCCCCTGACATCGCGGTGACCCATCATCACTACCGAACTCGAACACTTTATCAATGTCGAAACCCCAACGCCAGTGACATCGCGACCTGCTACTGACATCGATACTTCCCACAAACAGTTCGAACTCGCACCTTACGCCGCCGATTAGATCCAGCACTAGGTCACTTCAAATCCCTAAACGGGAATCACACCTAGTTCGAACGATCTGTGAATGGAGTAGAAGGCCATACGAGTTAAACGGATTTGATTTTGGGTCTTTTAGGAGGAGCGGTGTATTATATAAGGGAAACATGTGGTTTTTAATTGAACAGAGAATGAATTAAAAAGAGAAGCCTTTGTATGTGATTATAAGGGAGAACGGAAATGGATGGGAAATCACAGAACGAGGTCACGTTTTATAGATGAGGGGGGAAGACAGAAGGTACACAGGCCATTAAAATTGTGTTTCCTTGATAACGAGAGCGGGAGACAGTTTTATGGCTCGAGGGAACTAGGTTTCCATAGGAAGTAAATTAGGTCGGCTGATAAAACATTTGATATGAATTTATTTAATTTGATAACTAAAATATCTTGTGGTACCCTTATTCGAAAATCAGAACCGCTATTTTACCGCAACCATTGTTATTTCAACAGTTTAACACATTCTGAACTAACCGAATATATTTTATATTTAATTTAAATGTATATAGAATAATCATTTTAAATAGATGTAAAATAATTTAAATTTATAAACAAATAAATTTCTCGATAATATATCATTACCATTATCGATTACATTCACATAGAATTTATATTTATTATCTGAAATATTTTGATTCAATTCTAACTTCGAATTCAATATATCCCGTATTACGGTAATTAGATCTATAACTCAATATGAAAATCGATTTATATTATTAGCTCTATATTTAAAATAATATTAAATATTCAAAATAAACCGACCAGAAAAATCTGGGTCGTTACATTCTTTCCCCCTTAAAATAATTTCGTCCTCGAAATTGCGAAGGTAAGAAAAGGGTACAAACCCATTACTTTTCACAACTTCTTTATGTTGAAACTCACCTCTTCATATTCCAACAAATTTAATTCCACCAAAACTTTTGGTTTTCCTTCATATGCATTCTAATTCATTCAAATTGATTCTGATTCAATTTATTCACTTTGATTCGTTTTACTTGTCCAAGTTAAATTTAATTCCAGAATTCAAATTCCCGGGTTTCTATTCCAAATCCTTTTGAAATCACACAAAAATATACATATATTTATTTCCATCCCAAATTCAAAACATTTGAATATTCAAACCAATTTGTTTTCTTTCAAAACAAATTTCCATCAAAAACTTTTTCTAAGGTAGCAATTCATCACTTAGAAACTGGGAAATGAACACTGATGATGTTGCAATCATCATCAGAATTATTTTCCAGCCACTGAAGTGAGTTCAGTGCCTTATTATTTCAAAATCCATGATTTTCTTTCAAATCCTTTAAAACAAATCTATATTATTTTAATATACTTTGAAAAATATTTTTCAACTTCCCAGGATTAAAATTCCAAATTCTGGTTTGAATTAAATTCTAATTCATCTCATTTGTATATTTAATTCCTATACAAATTCTATTTGGTTATAAATAACCATTTTAATTTTATAATCTCATTTGATTATAAAATCAACATCCAACACATCCATATAATAAGAATTCTAGAAAATTATTCTTTCTATATCAAAATAGAAATTTTGGGTTAAATTATTTCATTTACCCACTTAAAACAATATCATGTCGTATTTTCTGTTCAAGTGTTTAGAAATCCCTATCGACTTCGTGGCGTCCCACTATCCGACCAGAATTCATAAACCACTCAACAGACTAGCCAACACAATATAAAACAACTTTTATATCAACTAACAAATACGCTCTCTCGTATCTATACACTCAACTCATTCTAGGGTACTACTGACCCTATCTCTAATGAGCACATGCCACACAAGCCTAGGTGTTCGCTCAACCTAAGCTCTGATACCAACTGTAACGACCCGCAAATCCGAGCTATCTGAGTTGACTAAATACACCACACGTCCAACCCAAATAACACAGAAATACGAACCATTAATAGAAAGAAGTTAGAAGATGAGAAATAGAAAGAAAGAAATATTAGAATAGAAGAAAAACGAAGATCACAACTCACAGCGGAATGAATAAAATATAATATATCATATACTTTTGTAATACAAAATTTCTGTATACATGTACATTCAGAATCAGAGTTCAACACTTACAATACAGCGGAAAATAACACTAGGTAACTAACGCTGAAGCCTCCTGCTCCAAGCTCCTCCAATGGTATCTGTAAACACCTGAACTACTTGACTGCCCGTACAAATTTGGGCACCCAAGAGTTTAGGGAAAACAAAAAAAATAAACTCTGGGTCAGTCATGGGACTGGTGTGAGTAAACTCCAACCACTTGTTTAACTTTAAAAATCCTTTCAAAAGAAAAGATAATAGTAAGACCAGCCCACACATAAACATGGACGGTTTTTACCTTACTATAACCCAAAACACTTTGATACGAAAATCTAGTGATATTATAATAATGTCTACATCAAATAAATAACCAAATAGCAGAACGCTTGCATCTCACGCTCCACATACATAGTATAAAATCAAAACCCGCATGGCGCTTATTGGAGATTGGATTTCCAACATGACAAGGTATGGAACCACCTTCCGCTAGTGTATCTCTAGAGAGGAATACACTGGGTTCAACAAGAACATCTTGTAACCCGGCCCACACATGACCGACCACTCATTTCGCTTGAGTGTATCGAATGTATATCACCAACGGTTGGGATCAGCAACCGTCTCCCGACTGGGACAGCATCGAATAGAATAAGAAATTTAATGAACCTCTAGATAGGTGATTATACATCCTAATGGGTGCGACCCACATAGCCATGCTGCCTGCCCGATTTTTGTCCTTTCCCGGTTGTTGAGGCCTGAGGCTACGAATACTTACCATTCATTGATAGCACAATTACTTTGAATGCCACATTGTCAGATCCGTTAATCACTAGTTGAGTTTGCACAAATATTCTGGATATTATGCTAAGGGATAAATCCGTTGCAACCATATCTATTCATACAGACCAACCCATTTGATCATTGGAAATACTCTGTCAGACATTCGTCCATTTACGTTCGTTCTGGGATTGAACGAAACCGAAGGCACTATTTCTATTTAATAGAAAGAGTCCTTGCACTTTACTCCGTCTTCAATATATTCAGCATACTTGGTTCGCAACGCTTATGCCGATACGGAGTGGTTCTTCGGATAATAATCCAACCGGTCTCTCCATATTGACAACGATGGTCAAAAACTTCGATAGTCTGTGATTTAACTATCGAATAAAAACAAGTGTTCATCCAACATATCAAACAAATCACTGGACTCTTTAATTAATATTTCATTAATTAAATCTCTTCTCCATTTCCTTATCAATATTTGTTATCCAAATATTTCAATAACCATATTGGCCCTTTACGCTATTTGGAAAACATTTCCCAATATCAACTCCTTTTATTTTCTATATATTAGAAAATATCTCTATTTGCAATTGGAAACAATTCCAATCACTTATCTCTATCCCGACTATTTTAATTATACTCAGGAAATATTTACTTTTATGTTCCCAACATTTCATCACTTGAGTTAAAACGAATGCTGTGTAAAACATTGTTACAAAAACCCAAAATATTTTATTCAACTATCTCTCATTCAACACTTCACTTTCGAGATTGGATCCTGCTATTTATCAATTAAAAATGAAATCAATCAAGTTGGGGTAAAATTACCTCTCAGACCTTGACTTAAAACATCCTCAACTTCAAAACGGCAAAACCACTAACCTCGAATAAACACAATATACAACCCAATTATTCAATGTTAAAACATGTATATGGTTCGCTTTCTATTTCAAATTTATAGATTTCCCTTTTTGTCTACAATGTTTTATTCTTTTATTTCGTTTCCTTATCGAATTCTATATATCTCGATATATTGATTCCTAACTATCAAAACTTCTCAAAAATATTCTAACTCCTTAAATTCTCGGAAAAATTCGCCATAACCTCCCCTGTACCGGGAGCATCGGGAAATTTCAAATAGCTTTCCCGGTCCTTCTTATTTCAAAAAGAAAAAGAAAAAGCCAAGCGGCTAGCCGATACGGCACATAAAATCTCATATATGAATTAAACATGTACCTTTTTTTTGTCGAGCACATAAATTTAAATCTTCATATACTTCATATCAAACCTGCTTACACATGTTCACCTGTTTTCAATTCAATTCAATACCATCTAATCGTTTGAATTCAGTTTCGCCCATTTATTCTTTAATTAGTCATTTTGCCTATTTCACTTCTTTGTTGAACATAACATATTCAAACAAAATATTTAACTCGTTCATAACCAAATTGAATTTCAATTTCAATTCTAGTTCTCTTTTCTATTTCGAATATAAATTTTCAAATCGAATTCACTTATTTAAGGCCCAATATCAATTCAACATCTCATTTACTAATTACTATTCGAATTAGTTAATTCTATTCAATAATCAAAAATCTGATTTCTGTTTCAAAAATCAATTCATTACTCCACCTGAGTTCACATATATTTTATAACTCAAATCTGAAATAGAAATTCGGATTTTTATTTGCTTAAAATCCTTTTATAAAATGAAATAAACCGTTATGGTTTTTAAATAGTTCTGGCGCTGTTTTTCTGAAAATTTGATTTTGACATAACTCAAAATCTATACGACGAAATTCATATTTTTCTCTTTCATTAGAAAACTATTATCAAACCGGTCCTGACGTTTCTTGTTTCAAAGAGATCCGACTCCAATTGAGTCCTGTATACTCGATTGAAGTTCGAATCGCTATTTTACGAACTGCAGCGCTGCGGCGAGTTCGTTTTAATTATATTTATATATATAAACCTTTAAACTTCTTTAAAATGAATTCAACTCCATTTTAACTCTATTTGAATTTCTTGATTCAAATTCCAATCTCACTTTTATTTGAATTCTATATTCAAATTCCAATTCCTTTTCTATTTGATATTCAAATTCAATACTTGAATTTCTATTTGAATTCCCTATATTCAAATTCTATGTTTGAATTCATTTGAATTCTCTTATTCAAACTCTATATTTAAATTCCATTTGAACTTCTATATTCCAATTTCTATATTTGAATTCTATTGAAATTCAAATATTCAAACTCCTTTTTAAATCCTATATTCAAAATTCCATAGTTTAAAACCCATTTGAATTTCATATTCAAATCCCATAGATTAAATCCTATTTGAATTCAATTTGAATCTCTCATATTCAAATTTCATTTTCCATTTGAATTCTAATATTCAAATTCATTTCCAACACCATTTGAATTCTAATATTCTCTTGAATTCACATATTTTATTTCCTTGATTTCAAATACCACATTTTAATCTCCTTGAATTCAAATATCAGATTAATTTTCTATAATCAACTCCCTTTTGAATTGTTATATTTGAAATTCATACTTGAATTTAAATAATCAAACTCCATTTGAATTTCTATTTTTAATTCAAATATCCAAAACTTCATTCTAATACTATTTGAATTCTTATATTTGAATCCTCTTTATTTAAAACCCATTATTTAAATCCCATTTGAATTTCTTCACTCAAATCCATTTGAATTCCCTTAAATTCAAATTCCATTTCAAAATCATTTGGATTCCCTATTTTGAAATCCTATTTTGAAATTCTATTTCCAATTCTACTTTGAAAATCCTATTTCCAAAGTTTACTTCAAATTCTATTTTGAAATTCTACATCCAAATCTCTATTTGAATTCCTTTATTCAAATTTTATATCAAAGTCTCTATTTGAATTTTCTTTATTTGAATTCCTTTGAATTCAAATTCTATTTTTATCCCTTTGAATTCAAATTCTATTTTTCATTCTAATTTCGTCTATTCAAATTCTATTTGAACTTCTATTTGAATTTCTAATATTCAATCTCCTTTTTCTTTTATTTAAAATTCAAATATTTAAACTCCTTTTCTAATTCTACTATTCAAATGTTATACTCAAAATTCATTTGAGTTATATATTTAAAAATTTCATTTCGCATCCTATTTTGAAATTTCATTTCAAATTCCAATTTCACACTTGTATTTCTATTTCTGAATTATCAAATGATAATTCTTTTCACTTCATTCATAACTTCGTTATAAAAGAACTATTTATAAACTTTGTTTATAAAGAAACTACCTGTTTTATTTCAAAACAAGTTTATACTTCTATTCCTTTCAAATTTCAAATTCCATTTAAAAATAGAATTTTCTCTTTAAATCTCAAATACTCTTTCCACGATATTTTAAATAAATTAACCCTTAGCCCAGTGATATTTAAACACATAAAGCAACCAATTATTTATTTTTCTAACACATCATATATAACAATATATATGCAAACAATTAAACAAACAGATAATATATTTCTGAGGAATCCAGTTGGATTCCTCCAACCTGTTTTCCTGCATCCACAGATGTTAGCACATAAATAATACCCATTCTGCTTCGTGGCAGAATATCGCGGTATAGAAGGTCATCCACTAATCATAGCGTGGGGGCGTATAGGGTAATCATCCGCTATGAAACTGCGGGCATCCGCTAATGAGACTGCGGGAATCCAACCAATCAATCAACCCAATACATATATATATAGCCTAAATAACTAATATATATGAAACAACCATAAAACATTCACACAAGCAACAGACAATTATTTTTAATGAAATAAAAATAATTCTAAAGGTGAGTGACATTTACTCACCGTGATTTAAAATCTGCACTTGTACCAATTTCAATTCCTTCTCATTGATTTTCGAGTCTTCGAACTTCACACGGATGATTCCATTTGATTTATAATTGCCTAAGAAAAATCCGTGTTCTATAAATAAGCTAATGAATTTCCATAACAAGGTTTCATGTTAAAAACTTACTAATATTTTATTTTTCCTATTTTCCTGGTTTTGAACATCTAACGGTTTCAAGCCTAAATTTTCCACTTGTCTAATTTATACTCTTTAAAATAAGATAGTAAATAAATCTCCCTTTTCAGTTTTCAAATTCTAGGTAACAATTAAAGTCATTTTCTTCCATCTTAACAGAATTCGGAATTTTTTTCGAAATAAAATTCTATACCTTAACTACTTTGGATTTAATTTAAACACCATTAGCCTTAGATTAAATAAGTTAACTTAACATTATTCATATACAGTAATTTAAAAATAAACAGTTACCTTACTTCCTTTCTTAACGATTAGTTCACAAAATTTAAAACAAATTAGAACTTTAGTAACAAATTAAATTAATAACTAAATTTACCAATTACCTTATTTCGTTCAGCTCGAAATCCTTACTGCTTCACACTATCGACTTCAACCTCCTCCAGAAAATCACGTCTTCATCTCCTGCTGCTACAGTAGTGCGCACCCTACCAGAACTCCACCTCGACTGTATAAGTCGAGACAACTCCATCCCCTAACCTACATCCTCTCACAAACAGCAGTATACAGATCTGAAGCAAAGCTCCATCTTCCCCTGACATCGCGGTGACCCATCATCACTACCGAACTCGAACACTTTATCAATGTCGAAACCCCAACGCCAGTGACATCGCGACCTGCTACTGACATCGATACTTCCCACAAACAGTTCGAACTCGCACCTTACGCCGTCGATTAGATCCAGCACTAGGTCACTTCAAATCCCTAAACGGGAATCACACCTAGTTCGAACGATCTGTGAATGGAGTAGAAGGCCATACGAGTTAAACGGATTTGATTTTGGGGCTTTTAGGAGGAGCGGTGTATTATATAAGGGAAACATGTGGTTTTTAATTGAACAGAGAATGAATTAAAAAGAGAAATGGATGGGAAATCACACAACGAGGTCACGTTTTATAGATGAGGGGGGAAGACAGAAGGTACACAGGCCATTAAAATTGTGTTTCCTTGATAACGAGAGCGGGAGACAGTTTTGTGGCTCGAGGGAACTAGGTTTCCATAGGAAGTAAATTAGGTCGGCTGATAAAACATTTGATATGAATTTATTTAATTTGATAACTAAAATATCTTGTGGTACCCTTATTCGAAAATCAGAACCGCTATTTTACCGCAACCATTGTTATTTCAACAGTTTAACACATTCTGAACTAACCGAATATATTTTATATTTAATTTAAATGTATATAGAATAATCATTTTAAATAGATGTAAAATAATTTAAATTTATAAACAAATAAATTTCTCGATAATATATCATTACCATTATCGATTACATTCACATAGAATTTATATTTATTATCTGAACTGTTTTGATTCAATTCTAACTTCGAATTCAATATATCCCGTATTACGGTAATTAGATCTATAACTCAATATGAAAATCGATTTATATTATTAGCTCTATATTTAAAATAATATTAAATATTCAAAATAAACCGACCAGAAAAATCTGGGTCGTTACATTCTTTCCCCCTTAAAATAATTTCGTCCTCGAAATTGCGAAGGTAAGAAAAGGGTACAAACCCATTACTTTTCACAACTTCTTTATGTTGAAACTCACCTCTTCATATTCCAACAAATTTAATTCCACCAAAACTTTTGGTTTTCCTTCATATGCATTCTAATTCATTCAAATTGATTCTGATTCAATTTATTCACTTTGATTCGTTTTACTTGTCCAAGTTAAATTTAATTCCAGAATTCAAATTCCCGGGTTTCTATTCCAAATCCTTTTGAAATCACACAAAAATATACATATATTTATTTCCATCTCAAATTCAAAACATTTGAATATTCAAACCAATTTGTTTTCTTTCAAAACAAATTTCCATCAAAAACTTTTTCTAAGGTAGCAATTCATCACTTAGAAACTGGGAAATGAACACTGATGATGTTGCAATCATCATCAGAATTATTTTCCAGCCACTGAAGTGAGTTCAGTGCCTTATTATTTCAAAATCCATGATTTTCTTTCAAATCCTTTAAAATAAATCTATATTATTTTAATATACTTTGAAAAATATTTTTCAACTTCCCAGGATTAAAATTCCAAATTCTGGTTTGAATTAAATTCTAATTCATCTCATTTGTATATTTAATTCCTATACAAATTCTATTTGGTTATAAATAACCATTTTAATTTTATAATCTCATTTGATTATAAAATCAACATCCAACACATCCATATAATAAGAATTCTAGAAAATTATTCTTTCTATATCAAAATAGAAATTTTGGGTTAAATTATTTCATTTACCCACTTAAAACAATATCATGTCGTATTTTCTGTTCAAGTGTTTAGAAATCCCTATCGACTTCGTGGCGTCCCACTATCCGACCAGAATTCATAAACCACTCAACAGACTAGCCAACACAATATAAAACAACTTTTATATCAACTAACAAATACGCTCTCTCGTATCTATACACTCAACTCATTCTAGGGTACTACTGACCCTATCTCTAATGAGCACATGCCACACAAGCCTAGGTGTTCGCTCAACCTAAGCTCTAATACCAACTGTAACGACCCGCAAATCCGAGCTATCTGAGTTGACTAAATACACCACACGTCCAACCCAAATAACACAGAAATACGAACCATTAATAGAAAGAAGTTAGAAGATGAGAAATAGAAAGAAAGAAATATTAGAATAGAAGAAAAACGAAGATCACAACTCACAGCGGAATGAATAAAATATAATATATCATATACTTTTGTAATACAAAATTTCTGTATACATGTACATTCAGAATCAGAGTTCAACACTTACAATACAGCGGAAAATAACACTAGGTAACTAACGCTGAAGCCTCCTGCTCCAAGCTCCTCCAATGGTATCTGTAAACACCTGAACTACTTGACTGCCCGTACAAATTTGGGCACCCAAGAGTTTAGGGAAAACAAACAAAATAAACTCTGGGTCAGTCATGGGACTGGTGTGAGTAAACTCCAACCACTTGTTTAACTTTAAAAATCCTTTCAAAAGAAAAGATAATAGTAAGACCAGCCCACACATAAACATGGACGGTTTTTACCTTACTATAACCCAAAACACTTTGATACGAAAATCTAGTGATATTATAATAATGTCTACATCAAATAAATAACCAAATAGCAGAACGCTTGCATCTCACGCTCCACATACATAGTATAAAATCAAAACCCGCATGGCGCTTATTGGAGATTGGATTTCCAACATGACAAGGTATGGAACCACCTTCCGCTAGTGTATCTCTAGAGAGGAATACACTGGGTTCAACAAGAACATCTTGTAACCCGGCCCACACATGACCGACCACTCATTTCGCTTGAGTGTATCGAATGTATATCACCAACGGTTGGGATCAGCAACCGTCTCCCGACTGGGACAACATCGAATAGAATAAGAAATTTAATGAACCTCTAGATAGGTGATTATACATCCTAATGGGTGCGACCCACATAGCCATGCTGCCTGCCCGATTTTTGTCCTTTCCCGGTTGTTGAGGCCTGAGGCTACGAATACTTACCATTCATTGATAGCACAATTACTTTGAATGCCACATTGTCAGATCCGTTAATCACTAGTTGAGTTTGCACAAATATTCTGGATATTATGCTAAGGGATAAATCCGTTGCAACCATATCTATTCATACAGACCAACCCATTTGATCATTGGAAATACTCTGTCAGACATTCGTCCATTTACGTTCGTTCTGGGATTGAACGAAACCGAAGGCACTATTTCTATTTAATAGAAAGAGTCCTTGCACTTTACTCCGTGTTCAATATATTCAGCATACTTGGTTCGCAACGCTTATGCCGATACGGAGTGGTTCTTCGGATAATAATCCAACCGGTCTCTCCATATTGACAACGATGGTCAAAAACTTCGATAGTCTGTGATTTAACTATCGAATAAAAACAAGTGTTCATCCAACATATCAAACAAATCACTGGGCTCTTTAATTAATATTTCATTAATTAAATCTCTTCTCCATTTCCTTATCAATATTTGTTATCCAAATATTTCAATAACCATATTGGCCCTTTACGCTATTTGGAAAACATTTCCCAATATCAACTCCTTTTATTTTCTATATATTAGAAAATATCTCTATTTGCAATTGGAAACAATTCCAATCACTTATCTCTATCCCGACTATTTTAATTATACTCAGGAAATATTTACTTTTATGTTCCCAACATTTCATCACTTGAGTTAAAACGAATGCTGTGTAAAACATCGTTACAAAAACCCAAAATATTTTATTCAACTATCTCTCATTCAACACTTCACTTTCGAGATTGGATCCTGCTATTTATCAATTAAAAATGAAATCAATCAAGTTGGGGTAAAATTACCTCTCAGACCTTGACTGAAAACATCCTCAACTTCAAAACGGCAAAACCACTAACCTCGAATAAACACAATATACAACCCAATTATTCAATGTTAAAACATGTATATGGTTCGCTTTCTATTTCAAATTTATAGATTTCCCTTTTTGTCTACAATGTTTTATTCTTTTATTTCGTTTCCTTATCGAATTATATATATCTCGATATATTGATTCCTAACTATCAAAACTTCTCAAAAATATTCTAACTCCTTAAATTCCCGGAAAAATGCGCCATAACCTCCCCTGTACCGGGAGCATCGGGAAATTTCAAATAGCTTTCCCGGTCCTTCTTATTTCAAAAAGAAAAAGAAAAAGCCAAGCGGCTAGCCGATACGGCACATAAAATCTCATATATGAATTAAACATGTACCTTTTTTTTGTCGAGCACATAAATTTAAATCTTCATATACTTCATATCAAACCTGCTTACACATGTTCACCTGTTTTCAATTCAATTCAATACCATCTAATCGTTTGAATTCAGTTTCGCCCATTTATTCTTTAATTAGTCATTTTGCCTATTTCACTTCTTTGTTGAACATAACATATTCAAACAAAATATTTAACTCGTTCATAACCAAATTGAATTTCAATTTCAATTCTAGTTCTCTTTTCTATTTCGAATATAAATTTTCAAATCGAATTCACTTATTTAAGGCCCAATATCAATTCAACATCTCATTTACTAATTACTATTCGAATTAGTTAATTCTATTCAATAATCAAAAATCTGATTTCTGTTTCAAAAATCAATTCATTACTCCACCTGAGTTCACATATATTTTATAACTCAAATCTGAAATAGAAATTCGGATTTTTATTTGCTTAAAATCCTTTTATAAAATGAAATAAACCGTTATGGTTTTTAAATAGTTCTGGCGCTGTTTTTCTGAAAATTTGATTTTGACATAACTCAAAATCTATACGACGAAATTCATATTTTTCTCTTTCATTAGAAAACTATTATCAAACCGGTCCTGACGTTTCTTGTTTCAAAGAGATCCGACTCCAATTGAGTCCTGTATACTCGATTGAAGTTCGAATCGCTATTTTACGAACTGCAGCGCTGCGGCGAGTTCGTTTTAATTATATTTATATATATAAACCTTTAAACTTCTTTAAAATGAATTCAACTCCATTTTAACTCTATTTGAATTTCTTGATTCAAATTCCAATCTCACTTTTATTTGAATTCTATATTCAAATTCCAATTCCTTTTCTATTTGATATTCAAATTCAATACTTGAATTTCTATTTGAATTCCCTATATTCAAATTCTATGTTTGAATTCATTTGAATTCTCTTATTCAAACTCTATATTTAAATTCCATTTGAACTTCTATATTCCAATTTCTATATTTGAATTCTATTGAAATTCAAATATTCAAACTCCTTTTTAAATCCTATATTCAAAATTCCATAGTTTAAAACCCATTTGAATTTCATATTCAAATCCCATAGATTAAATCCTATTTGAATTCAATTTGAATCTCCCATATTCAAATTTCATTTTCCATTTGAATTCTAATATTCAAATTCATTTCCAACACCATTTGAATTCTAATATTCTCTTGAATTCACATATTTTATTTCCTTGATTTCAAATACCACATTTTAATCTCCTTGAATTCAAATATCAGATTAATTTTCTATAATCAACTCCCTTTTGAATTGTTATATTTGAAATTCATACTTGAATTTAAATAATCAAACTCCATTTGAATTTCTATTTTTAATTCAAATATCCAAAACTTCATTCTAATACTATTTGAATTCTTATATTTGAATCCTCTTTATTTAAAACCCATTATTTAAATCCCATTTGAATTTCTTCACTCAAATCCATTTGAATTCCCTTGAATTCAAATTCCATTTCAAAATCATTTGGATTCCCTATTTTGAAATCCTATTTTGAAATTCTATTTCCAATTCTACTTTGAAAATCCTATTTCCAAAGTTTACTTCAAATTCTATTTTGAAATTCTACATCCAAATCTCTATTTGAATTCCTTTATTCAAATTTTATATCAAAGTCTCTATTTGAATTTTCTTTATTTGAATTCCTTTGAATTCAAATTCTATTTTTATCCCTTTGAATTCAAATTCTATTTTTCAATCTAATTTCGTCTATTCAAATTCTATTTGAACTTCTATTTGAATTTCTAATATTCAATCTCCTTTTTCTTTTATTTAAAATTCAAATATTTAAACTCCTTTTCTAATTCTACTATTCAAATGTTATACTCAAAATTCATTTGAGTTATATATTTAAAAATTTCATTTCGCATCCTATTTTGAAATTTCATTTCAAATTCCAATTTCACACTTGTATTTCTATTTCTGAATTATCAAATGATAATTCTTTTCACTTCATTCATAACTTCGTTATAAAAGAACTATTTATAAACTTTGTTTATAAAGAAACTACCTGTTTTATTTCAAAACAAGTTTATACTTCTATTCCTTTCAAATTTCAAATTCCATTTAAAAATAGAATTTTCTCTTTAAATCTCAAATACTCTTTCCACGATATTTTAAATAAATTAACCCTTAGCCCAGTGATATTTAAATACACAAAGCAACCAATTATTTATTTTTCTAACACATCATATATAACAATATATATGCAAACGATTAAACAAACAGATAATATATTTCTGAGGAATCCAGTTGGATTCCTCCAACCTGTTTTCCTGCATCCACAGATGTTAGCACATAAATAATACCCATTCTGCTTCGTGGCAGAATATCGCGGTATAGAAGGTCATCCACTAATCATAGCGTGGGGCGTATAGGGTAATCATCCGCTATGAAACTGCGGGCATCCGCTAATGAGACTGCGGGAATCCAACCAATCAATCAACCCAATACATATATATATATAGCCTAAATAACTAATATATATGAAACAACCATAAAACATTCACACAAGCAACAGACAATTATTTTTAATGAAATAAAAATAATTCTAAAGGTGAGTGAGATTTACTCACCGTGATTTAAAATCTGCACTTATACCAATTTCAATTCCTTCTCATTGATTTTCGAGTCTTCGAACTTCACACGGATGATTCCATTTGATTTATAATTGCCTAAGAAAAATCCGTGTTCTATAAATAAGCTAATGAATTTCCATAACAAGGTTTCATGTTAAAAACTTACTAATATTTTATTTTTCCTATTTTCCTGGTTTTGAACATCTAACGGTTTCAAGCCTAAATTTTCCACTTGTCTAATTTATACTCTTTAAAATAAGATAGTAAATAAATCTCCCTTTTCAGTTTTCAAATTCTAGGTAACAATTAATGTCATTTTCTTCCATCTTAACAGAATTCGGAATTTTTTTTGAAATAAAATTCTATACCTTAACTACTTTGGATTTAATTTAAACACCATTAGCCTTAGATTAAATAAGTTAACTTAACATTATTCATATACAGTAATTTAAAAATAAACAGTTACCTTACTTCCTTTCTTAACGATTAGTTCACAAAATTTAAAACAAATTAGAACTTTAGTAACAAATTAAATTAATAACTAAATTTACCAATTACCTTATTTCGTTCAGCTCGAAATCCTTACTGCTTCACACTATCGACTTCAACCTCCTCCAGAAAATCACGTCTTCATCTCCTGCTGCTACAGTAGTGCGCACCCTACCAGAACTCCACCTCGACTGTATAAGTCGAGACAACTCCATCCCCTAACCTACATCCTCTCACAAACAGCAGTATACAGATCTGAAGCAAAGCTCCATCTTCCCCTGACATCGCGGTGACCCATCATCACTACCGAACTCGAACACTTTATCAATGTCGAAACCCCAACGCCAGTGACATCGCGACCTGCTACTGACATCGATACTTCCCACAAACAGTTCGAACTCGCACCTTACGCCGCCGATTAGATCCAGCACTAGGTCACTTCAAATCCCTAAACGGGAATCACACCTAGTTCGAACGATCTGTGAATGGAGTAGAAGGCCATACGAGTTAAACGGATTTGATTTTGGGGCTTTTAGGAGGAGCGGTGTATTATATAAGGGAAACATGTGGTTTTTAATTAAACAGAGAATGAATTAAAAAGAGAAATGGATGGGAAATCACACAACGAGGTCACGTTTTATAGATGAGGGGGGAAGACAGAAGGTACACAGGCCATTAAAATCGTGTTTCCTTGATAACGAGAGCGGGAGACAGTTTTGTGGCTCGAGGGAACTAGGTTTCCATAGGAAGTAAATTAGGTCGGCTGATAAAACATTTGATATGAATTTATTTAATTTGATAACTAAAATATCTTGTGGTACCCTTATTCGAAAATCAGAACCGCTATTTTACCGCAACCATTGTTATTTCAACAGTTTAACACATTCTGAACTAACCGAATATATTTTATATTTAATTTAAATGTATATAGAATAATCATTTTAAATAGATGTAAAATAATTTAAATTTATAAACAAATAAATTTCTCGATAATATATCATTACCATTATCGATTACATTCACATAGAATTTATATTTATTATCTGAACTGTTTTGATTCAATTCTAACTTCGAATTCAATATATCCCGTATTACGGTAATTAGATCTATAACTCAATATGAAAATCGATTTATATTATTAGCTCTATATTTAAAATAATATTAAATATTCAAAATAAACCGACCAGAAAAATCTGGGTCGTTACAGAATATTAGTTATTCGAAAAGAGTTAATCGAATTAGTTATTCAAAAGGAGTTAATCGAATTAGTTATTCGAAAAGAGTTAATCGAATATTAATTATTCGAAAGGAGTTAATCGAATTAGTTATTCGAAAGGAGTTAATCAAAATAATTATTCGAAAAGAGTTAGTTGAATATTAGCTATTCGAAAGGAGTTAAATTGAATTAGTTATTCGAATGGAGTTAAATCGAATTAGTTATTCGAAAGGAGTTAATCGAATTAGTTATTCGAAAGAGATTTTCGAATATAGTTTATTCGAAAGGAATTAATCGAATATAGTTTATTCGAAAGCAGTTAATCGAATATAGTTTATTCGAAGAAAGGTGTTAGTCGAATATAGTTTATTCGAAAGAAGATTATTGAATATAGTTTATTCGAAAGAGAGATTATCGAATATTAGTTATTCTAAATAGAGATTATCGAATATAGTTTATTCGAAAATAAGTTATCGAATAGAGATTATTCGAAAGAGAATTATACGTTGAATTCGATTATATCGAATTCGGGAAAGTACTATTCACTTTCCATTTTAATCAAGATTTATTTATTTATTAATAAATTAGTTGTTTGTTTATTTATCCTAATTAATAAATAAAAGTTGTAGTGAAGTTATTATATTTCAAAAGCATGAGATTTTAACACTATTGTTAAAATCAAATGATTTCGGTAAAAGAAGTAGATTCGTAAATAGAATCATAGAGTTACGTAAGGAAGTCTGTTAAAGATGTAAAAGGTGAACTTTTCTATTTCGAGGTTAGGAATGTTGTTCAGTTAAGGTCTGAGAGGTAGTTATACCCCAACTTGATTGGCTTCGTTTTTAACTAAGGAATGGTTAAGGTTCGATAGTGAAGGTTGGTTAAGTGAAATTAGTTAATCAGTGTAATGTTTTGAGTTGGCATAACGATGTTTTATTTACACATCTATTTAAATCCAAATGAAGGAGTTTTTGAAATGTTTTCCAAATAAGAATCAGAAATATTTTTTAATATAGAAAATAAGAAATGGAAATGTTTCCCAATGTTAATAACGTATATAGAAAATAGGAAATGTTGCATATATGGAAACAAGAGATGAAAAATGAACTAAAGAGATAAATGTTAAATGATGTTTGATCGATATAATTTCCAACTGGAAATAATATCGTTGTTTGCACACGTGTTTTTCATTGATAGTTAACTCACCGACTATCGAAGTTTTTGACCATTTTTCCGTTGTCAATACGGAGAGACCGGGATCAGATTCATTATCTGAAAACCACTCTGTATGGGTGTTAGTGTTGCGAATCAAATATGATGAAGATAATTGAAGACGAAGTTATGCAAGGGTTGTCCTGTTTACAGAATGGTACCTTTGGTTTGTCCAGTCCTAGGACGACCTGTATGGAAGAATGTCCGATAGAGTATATTTAATAGACCGCGTAAGTTGATCTCTTCAAAAGTATATGCGTTTGGTGGTGGAGGAATTCGTTTCTCTTAGCTGTATACCCATTGTATTTTTGGGGAAATCAATTTGTGATTTGGCGGGTATGACTATGTGACATTCAAAGGGAATAATTGTGTGATATGTTGGAGATAAGCATAGCCTCTAGCCTCACAACCGGTAAATGACAAAAATCGGGCAGGCATCATGGCTAAGTGGTTGGCTACCAAGTAGGGTGTATTATCACCTATCTAGAGATATTCATTTCATTCTTTAATCTATTCGATGCTATCCCATTTGGGAAACGGTTGCTGATCCCAACCGTTGGTGATATACATTCGATACACTCAAACGAAATGAGTGGTCAATCATGTGTGGCCGGGTTGCAAGACGTTCTTGTTGAACCCAGTGTATTCCTCTCTAGACGTACACTATCGGAAGGTGGTTCCATACCCTATCATAGTTGGTAATCCATTATCCAATAAGTTCTCATGGTTTTGATTGTATACTATATATGTAGAATGTGAGATGAGAGCGTTTCCGCTAGATGATTATTTAGATGTGGTTGATAGACATTATTATAATATCAAAACAGTTTTGATATAAAGTTCATCGTTTCTTTCAAAAAGGATTTTTGAAAAGATAAATCAAATGTTTTGGATTCTCATAAGGGAAAAACCCGTTCCGTTATACGGCGTGGTATTATAAGATATCATTTAATTGCTCAAACTGTTTTACTCACACCAGTCCCATGACTGACCCGAAGTTTGTTTTTCTTTGTTTTCTCTAAGCTCTTAGGTGCCCAACTTTGTACGGGCAGTCAAGTAGTCAGGATTTTTCAGATATACTTGGAGAGCTTGGAGCAGGAGGCTTCAGGATTATATAGCTATTTTTATTTCCACTGCGTTGTAAGTGTTATACTCTGATAATGTTACTGTATACATATACTGATTTTATTTCAAAGATATGTATCTATTATATGTTGTTCGTTCCACTGTGGGGTTCGTGTTACTCTGATGTTGTATGTTCTTCTTCTTCTTCTATTCTAAGTTTCTATCTTATCTATCCTCACCCTTTGTTTTCTTTGTATTACTTTTCTGGTTTCCAGTGCAATGTGGGTTGGAATTGTGTTATTAGGTCAGCTCAAATTGTACCGGAATTTCGGGACACTACAATGACAACTTTGGTTTATAAAATATTCATACCTGACACTACCCATTGAATTGATTCTTCGAATATTCTCCCTTTCACCATGAATCTTTTATAACTCCCCCTTAAACTATGCCTATTTTATAATTTCTCCCCCTTTGTTATCAACAAAAAGTATATATATATTTATCTAAACTTGGAATAATCCTAGTGACTAATCTATCTATTACTTAAACATAAAAGCACAATTTCAACATCACTGATGTGGCACCGCCTTTTGACTTCTCATTTCAAAATAAAGAGTTTTCCTTTAATCCCGCCGTTAATTTTTTCTTTCCCCAACACAATCTCCATATTATTGTCTCATTCTTACCCGTTCTCTCTCCTCTATCAGACTGCTTCCTTCTCATCTCACCCTCCATCTCCTTACATGCTTTTTCTTTTCTGAAACCAAAATTAAAACTCCAAAACCAACTTCTTAACCAACATCTAATTTCTGTTCTTCGCAGATTTAATCCCTCTTCACCATCTTCTAATTTCAATTCCTCGCTGATTTAATGACCTTAACTTCTGATTGATCATGGATTTTGCTCCCAATCAACTGCAACTGATTTGTCGGATCTGAAGTTTTTAATTCATGCGAAAGGTATTACAAGTTTTTACCCTTCTGCAATTTTGTTAATCATTTATCATTTCGTATGATTTTTCTTCCAACTTTGAATGTTTTAACCTTCCATCATAAACCTAATATTGTGCAAAATTAAGATTTCCTAACCCACTAATTAATTTTTTTTGGATGAAACCCTAAATTTATCTTTGCTACTGGAAGCATTTCTGTCCATGACTACGATGATTATTGACGCTTATGATGGTGTGTTTGTAGTTTTCTTTCAATTAAAATATTTGATTCTTTTCCATTTCCGATTGTTATATGAGTTGTAATTATAAGCACTGATATGTAATATGCAGTGATAAACCATACAAAGTAAACATGGATAATGTGGAACAAAACTGGATGTATTTTATTTGAGTTCAATGAATTGGTACATGAGCACAAACCTGAAATGATGCAGCAAAAAAATGGATAGTTGTAAGTACTAAAAAGAAATGAAAAGAAAAAAGGTATGAAATTTAAATTTAGTTTTGGAACTAGAGAATAAGTGTTGAATTAATGATGAAATATAACTCAATCTTCTTTCACATAAAGAAAAAAACAAATTGTGATTGTGTAAAGAATTCACAATAAGACATTTAAGACTTCTTGCTTGCACCTCATACCTTTCCAGGTATAATTTTTATACTTCTTCTCCTAATCAAGGATATAATTTTGCTGCAGTTATCTTGCTTTGATGCAGATTCAACTTCATTTAACAAATACTCTCCCTCCATTAAGTTAGCCATTCCAATAACAAGACAAATAATAATAAATTAATAACTAATCTCTACGTCAATAGTTATCCATTTTTTCCCAAAGAAGTGTCAACAGACCACTGAATTTCCGATGCCCACACGTGTGTACGGCTAACCATCCTAGAATTTAACCCAAATTTTGATATACTCTTAGTCATTCAACTATTTGTCTATTTTTGTTTCTTTAGTTAACATCATTTGCATTAACTATGTACTAGGTATATTAACAATCCCACTCATTTTATTCTAAAAAACAAAGCATTGTATATTCATATTGCTTTCGAACTTATGTCATTGTCAAACTTTCTTTAGTTTTAATTTGACACATCTAAATGCCAAGGTGTTAAATGTTGGACAATATTACATAATTCTCACTACTTCAGTTCTCTGCGGCAATATGATTAATTTGATGTTCGAGGATTATAGCTATTTTACCATAAAAGCTTATTTTAGATAATGTTTCAATCATGTGATTTTTACTATCTACCTAATAACCATGTCATTCAGTCAATGTTGAATACAAATGAAGCAACATCAAATAAATGCAAAAGAAATAGAGTGATGAATCCCTGTATTTTTACTTTCATATTTGTAAGGTACTTTCTTATAATCTTAACCCAGTTAATAAATTAAACCAAAAGATTAAAATTATGATATAATTTAATTGTATTCTTAAGATTTAACTTATTTTCACTGGCTAAGGATGTTGCGTCAACCATGAAAAATGCATTATGGATAGATTGCATGTTGGTAGTACAAATAAAGCTAACAACCTACATATGATGATCTTCAGTTAAAATGAGAATTTCAGGACTTTCGGTGTAAACATAAAGCTAACAATTGTAGTATGTAATAACCTGGAAAATCTGAGCCAGTTTAAATTTTTTATTTTGGCAATTTCAGCGAATTTTGAATATTTAAAATAGATTATTTTGAATAATATCGACGGAAATTTATTTTGAATGGAATTCGAACATATTTATTATATACGTCGTCGTTAGAATATAAATATTTATATATAAATATAAATAGGAATTGAAAATGGCGCGGTAGTTCGATAATTCGATTTCAAACTTCGATTGAATGTACCGGGTGCAAAACAATCCGGATTTTAGTGAAACCAAAAATAATAGGATCTAATTGATGATATCTTTCCAACGAATCCGAAAAATCAAAATTTCATAGCGGGAATCAAAAGATATGTCCAGTTGAAAATTGTGAATAGTCGCTATGGAATTCAGGCCCTTAAAAATGGAAATTTTGCAAACGACCTCGGATTTCGACGAAACTACTTTTGTTGTGTCCGTGATGTAAAGTTATTGCTAGATTCCAAATTTCATAATTTTTCGAATCAATATGTGAGCATGGCAAAGGAAAACGCGTTTGACCAGTTTCAGTTGATTTTAATCGACTGGAAAATGGCTATTTTTCCAACGGTCTCAGAATTCGACGAAACTAGTTTTGTTAGGACCATATCGTCAATACGAAGCTAGAAAATATTTTTCTGGGATTTATAGAGTTCGTATGTGACCCCGGTAAATTGAAATGCGCGTTCAAATTCAATATATAAAGTTATATATTGATTTTAATGGAAACTGATCGAAACGATCGGATCAGTCTACGATACATATCCCATTGTGTTCGGAATGGGGGTAAAACGCTATGGACGACAGGCGGTGGGCCTCGTTTAGAGGTCGTATGTAAAAGTCAACTTTTTGAAATTAAAATAATTAAAAAAATAAAATATTCCTCTCCTCCCCTTAAATTCCTCTGCCCCCCTTATTTTTTCCAAACCCGATTCAGATTAATTAAAAAAAAAGGAAGAAGGCGATGAAGCAGGGGGAGGAGCCGCCGCCCCTCCGTTGGACCACCGCCGCAGCTGCAAAGGAGAGGTGCCACCTCCGAACCCCCACCCCCTGCCCTCGCGACGCGAGCTGCTCTCCCCCCCCCCCCCCCCCCCCGCGCGAAATCGCGATACCCCCCCTCCTCTGCCTCGCGCCGACACCCTCCCCCCCGACCATTCGACGAACCCCTCCGCCTTGCCTCTCTCCTCCGTCCAGGAAAGCGCCCAATCCCCTCCGACGATGCTCCAGCAACCACGATTCGACTTCTACAATAAAAATAGTGAGTTTATTTTAGTTAATTGAGTTTATTTATATATATTTTATTGTGTTATAAATCTGAAATTATATAAAAGCACAGTTTTTTTTAAATATATATAGCGCGGCATTAAAAATGTTATCTTTTTATGATGTAGCGTTGTAAATGTAAAAATATGATTTTTATACTTTTAAAGTATTAAAAATATAATCTTTATTATGTAGAAGGTGTAAAAGTATGATTTTTGTTTATGTAGAGAATTAAAAATATAATTTTTACATGATAGGAATATTAGAAATATCATCTTTATATGTGTAGCAAAATAAAAATGTGATTTTTATAATGATGAATTTGAAAAAGACGATATCTTTATATTTGAAAAGGCGAAATCTTTTTATATAGTAGCGTTGTAAAAATAGGATTTTTATAAATATAGTAGCGATAAAAATTCGATTTTTACATTACAGAAGCAGCGATAAAAATTTGATTTTTACATATGGAGTAGAAAGTAAAAATTCGATTTTTATATATTGAATAGCGAAGTAAAAATTCGATTTTTATATATTGAATAGCAAAGTAAAAATTCGATTTTTATATATTGAATAGCGAAGTAAAAATTCGATTTTTATATATTGAATAGCGAAGTAAAAATTCGGTTTTTATATATTGAATAGCGAAGTAAAAATTCGATTTTTATATATTGAATAACAAAGTAAAAATATGATTTTTACATATGTAGAGAATACGGGCAAGGAAGATGACTAAAAGGCAAAAATGACGAAGACTTCTACATTTGAAGTGGCGTGGAGTTGGAATAGCTATTGGTGAGAACTTCTCACTCTTCAATTTCTTTTCTAGTTATATATATACTAAGATGCAGACGGTGTTTAGTAGCACCTGACACCACTGTCCACAGACCATGGACTTGTTTGTTTGGTGGCATAGATTAGTTAAATTATTTGATTTGGATTTGATTGATGTGTGAATGGCGTGGGCCTTCACTAGACCGGGGATAAGGCTAGGCCTCGTCCTGTTTCTAGTATCGTGTCGTTATACCGCCGAAATTTTCTAAAATAAGTTAGAAAAATAAAAATATCATTTTATTTAAAGAATGAACTGAATAGAAATTCATATGTTAAAATAAAATGTTTTATCGTTAAAAATATAATTTTTAACGTGAATATGAATATAGTGAAAGTGAATAAAATAAAATATTCATTTACAAACCAGACGGTTTGTTTATGTACACCTATTTGAAGGACATTGATTGGGACGATAAATTTTACGCATCGCCCAACTGTACAACTAAAATCTGTGTTTGATTGTTTGAAACCCCACACGGGTGTTGGGATGAAATTTGAAGTTCACTCATCCTGATTGATTAAATATGTCGATTGATTGATTGACAGGCTGTTATAAGCGTTAGATATTTATATTTGATGCTTATACAGGGTAGTGCACTTTGGTTGATGGTCGATTATTTTTCAATGCTATTAAATACGTGTGATGTATGAAAATCCATATAATTAACATTATATGGTGATTGATTGGGCCTCATTCCAATTTGAAAAATAAAGAATATTATAAAATAAAGGTTCATGTGTTGACTGTACTCATCCGTTGAGATTAGTCATGTGTTGAACGAAATATTTTAATAATAAAACTTACATCTTTATCAATATAAAATAAAGGTTCATGTGTTGACTGTACTCATCCGTTGAGATTAGTCATGTGTTGAACGAAATATTTGAAATAAGAAATATTTGAAATAGAATATTTGAAATAGAATATTTGAAATAGAAATATTTGAAATAGAATATTTGAAATAGAAATATTTGAAATAGAATATTTGAAATAGAAATATTTGAAATAGAATATTTGAAATAGAAATATTTGAAATAGAAATATTTGAAATAGAAATATTTTGATAATAAGGTAATATTTGAAATAGAATATTTGAAAATAGAAATATATGAAGCCGTGTTGATTAGATTGACGCCATTTTGACGTGAACGATATTTATATCGATTTTATTCATTTAAAAATGAATATTGAAAAGTGATTTCGAAATAGAATATTTTGAAATGAAATTTGAATTAAATTGTATTGAATTGAATAGAAAACCAATTTGAATTGAATCGAATAGAAAACCAATTTGAATTGAATTGAAAAGAAACGAATTCGAACTGAATTGAATAGGAAACGAATTCAAACTGAATTGAATAGAAAACCATTTCGAAATGAATTGAATATAAAACGAATTCGAAATGAATTGAATATAAAACGAATTCGAAATGAATTGAATATAAAACGAATTCGAATTGGATTAAAAAAGAATTGAAATAAATTCAAATTGAATTGAAATTTGAATTGAATAGAAATGAATTCTAAAAACGAATTTATAAGAAAAAAATTCAATTTTAATTTGAATTGAAATGGAAGTTGAAAATGTTTTTGAAAAGAATTCAAAACTATTTATATAATTCGTTTTAAATAGAAATCGACGAATATATATTATATATATATTATAATGGCCTGAATAGATCGCGCCGCGCCGCGGCAGTTCGTGAATTTCGACCATTTATTTCAAACGGACATTACGGGAGATCCGACCATCGGATTCTCCTAAAACCGGAACCGTTGGGTTCGTATCGAAAAGAGCTTTCTAACGGATATTAGAAATTTGAAATATAACGGTTGGATTTGGAGATACGTCCAAATCAAATTTGAAAAAGGTCGTTGTAAGTACAGTTCGATGGCCGTTGATGGAAATCGATTGTACGGGCCTTGATAAAATTATTAAAAATAGTAATAATTTGTGTAAAATCATAAGAAATGATTTGGGAAAAACTGGGATGAAAAACTCCATATTTGAAAAGATAAAAATAGATTTTTATCGAAATGAACTAGTTTTGAACTAAAATTAAAACCCATTTATTTTTTAAATAAATAAATTGGATTTAAAATGGGTTTTAAGTAGAATTGATTAGTGGGTTTATCGTGAACAGTGTTTTAAATACCACTTGTTCTTTAACCCGATAATAAATAGAATGTGATTTGGGTTTGTCGTGAACTGTGTTTTAAACGACATTAGTTCTTTAACCCAGTAAAAGGGGTTTTAATGAATCTTCAATTAGATTGAAATGTGAATTGATAATCTAAATTATCAAATTTGGCAAATGAGCGAGAATGGAGTATCACCAGTTTTGCTCTAGAGCGATAGTTAAATCTTTAATTAGATTTGAACATGAAATGGTAATAAATTTTACCGATAACATCGTGGTGTTAGATATGGAGTATTACCAGTTTTTCTTCATGGGATGAATAGGTTGGGATTGGGAAATAAAATAAATAATTACTTCGGTGTGGTTCGCTAATCTCGACTAGTTTAGAAAACCATAATCTGGTTTAAAATGACATCCAAAGGAAGATTAAAGGATAATTTTTAAAGAATTTATCTTGGATAAAATTAATGGGAACCTTTCCCTAAGAATATTCTGAATTGGAATGAGGCGTTCGTTGTGTTTGTGTAACATTTGTTTTAATATACGCGGGTTGTTCGAAAAGTCTGGGTTTATACCCATTCTGAATAACCGATTCGACGATAAGTCGAAGATGAAGACGGTGGTCGAAGACCGGAAGTCCTCACATCGTTTGGATAATTACTGATGATCCTGATTGGGCTGTACACCCAAGAGGATGGAAATAGTTGGTGGTCGTCCAGACGTACCTGGAGATCGATGGATATGCGAGGAAAGTGCCTCCGGTTTCGTTCAGACCCAGAACGAATTTGTAAATGGATTGTGTGTCTGACATTGGATTTTATTCTGTCTTGATTGATTTCTGTTAAATATATATATCTGTTTGGCGGTGGAGGATTTATTCTTTTGCTTAACGCCCTTCTCTGAGACGTACGAGCATAGAGGTTATATATCGATAGATATCAATCGCATGGCATGAATTGCCTGTGTGGCACGCTAAGATGCAATGATCAAGGCTTCTGTTGAAAAGCAAAGTCTTGTGGTTGATGATCAAAGCACAGCCATTGTGGCGTAGCTTTGTGTATAGCATGAATTCGCGAGCCTCACACCTCGGTATGAGTCAAAAACGGGATACGGACCGTTGGGAGAACACGACGTTTCTTTCTAGCTTTGGTGGTGTCAGTGACTTACCAGCCCTGACATTTATATACTTTTCACCTTTGTGGTTGTTGGAATGAGGCGCCTCGATTATAGGTCTGTAAGGACCGGGAAACGTGTGTTCAGGAATAAATAATCCTCTAACGTAAGTGAGGACCGGCCCAACCGATCCAGGATTGCCCAGAGTGTGTAGTCCTGAGACATTTACTAGAGTGTCTCGAACGCGGAGAGGAGCTTGCCCCTTGCCTCGACTCATGACGGAAATCCAATTTCCAATACGTGTATTTTGGCTTTAATTGTAGAACTAGTATGGCGACATAGTGGTATGGGACATTCATGCCGCCTATGATTTATATTTATGTTTTAAACTGTTTTGACACTATACACTTATTATAGTATCAAATGATTTGTTTTAAACGTACCAAGCATGTTTGGCTGTTATAAGGTAAAACCCCATCCTCCGGCTTGCGTTGCATTGTGTGATGGGACCTGGGTCTTATAATAGCTTCATTTTTCGAAAAAGCATTGCGTTGTCTATTCTATGCACTGGTGTTCTTGTGAGGAAACCCGTTCCGTGTTATACGGCGTGGTCCCTTGAATTACTCTCTTTTAAAGTAAAGCTTTAAATAACTGTTTTAGTTCTCACACCAGTCACATGACTGACCTGGAGTTTATTGTTTTAACCTAAACTCTGGGTGCCCTTATTCTCGACACGGGCAGCTAGTAGTTTCGGTTTTGTAGATTTATATTCACAGGATCCGGATTTACAGCTGGAACGATGCTCGGAAAGCTCTGTATCCGTGTATTACTTTCAGTTGTGTTTTATATTGTTTTTCCGCTGCTATGTAATTTATTGTAATCTCTGATATTTATCGAATGTAATTTATTTATTTATACTCTGTATATTCTTGTATCTGATGGAATTGTTGTAATAGCAATGAAATTTTCTTCCGTCTGCGTTCTGGTTTGTCTTGTCCTTACAGTAATTCATTCTTTCTCATCTCTTCGGAGACCGGGGAAGTTCGGGTCGCTTCATAGTAGATAGGAAGCCATCATTGGTGAATGCAGATTTAGACATTTTACAAATCAACATAGAGCTCGATCTTACTAATACTGAACCAAACATGCCAAAGTTCACTGAATTCACGTCATTGAGTTGGACTATCAAGTGCACTGCTGTGTGCACTGAATTCCATGCGTTGTGTTCAGTGCACACAACAATGCACAAAGCTGAACTCAATGCACATCTGATGTGCACTGCTGATTTAAGCTTTGTGCAAAACAACTATGAACTATGCTCTCAGCTCGGTTATGCGTTGAATTCAACTCAATGTGCATAGCTGAACTCAATGCATTAAGTTTAGAAAGATGGCATGTCCTTTTTTGGTTCTTGCATGCATATCAAAATACCATTTCAGTTACTGAAAATCTTTGAATGGTTCGTTTTGCCTTTTCATAGCTCTAAAACCTTTTTTGATTATATTTATCCTCTTTATACATCAATTTTATCACATAAATTCGTAATGGCATTTAGATTTGCAGTCTCAATAGATTAGAAAACTTGCTAGTTGGTAGAGATCTGGCAAAAAATTTAGGTACAGAAGTAGTCAAAAGTAGGTACAGAAGAAAAAATGATAGTTTATAAAAACATGCAATATTAGATAAGAACAAATAGCTCACCTGACCTCGTGTCAGGTACGCGATGGTGCCACAATTCCAAAGCTTGATAAAATTCGAGACATTACTCCAGTACGCTCTTGTCATTGTAAGAAAATAAAGTGATTCAGCATAAATATTACGTTCGTCGATAGTAGTAGGTGAATCGAGCATGCTCACTTTTATGGCAGTCTAAATCAGTAGCACGCGGAAAGTAGGTGGCACATTCGACTATTACCGTCCTAGGAAGAAATGGAGCTTCAATCTACAATTATAAACTTTATGGACAGTCGTAACGTAATCGGAGTAATAGGTGGTAAAATCAATAGTTATGGGAAATAAAACTTACCTGACCAGCTTCATGTATGATGGGCATGGCGAATTCGTAATCTGACTGGTCGCTAGAAAGTCCCAGATACCAGCGGTTGAAAATGGTGTCGTCGGTGGAGATGGATCAGCCGTCTTTCACATAAAGAAAAAAATTGTGATGGTGTAATGAATTCACGACAAATCCATTTATATTCTCCAGCCACAAACCAACATGGAGCTGTTATCTTCCACGACAAAGCTGTATATCGTACTGAAAATATCTGAATGGTTCCTTTTGTCTTTCGTAGCTGAAGAACCATTTATAATTGCATTTTTCCTCTTCACACATCAATTTTATCACATAAATTCAAATTAGCATTTAGATTCGCAGTCTCAACATATAAGAAAGCTTGCTGATTGTCACCATAATGCAAAAAATTTACTTATTATGTGAGATTTCACTCCAAGCATGCGTTGTAAATATAGATTCAGTATACTAAGTGGTGAAATGATTTAATTCTTGGTTGTCCGAAATCCTTCGTGATCTGTGTGCTTATGAAGTGAAACGCTCCTATCTAGACCAAATACTCATAAAAATTAATAAAAAATGATTATTGTTTTTCATATATTGAAAAAGGATTATAGATTGATGATATATATATATATCAAAATCTGCATGTTAGGAAATTATATCACTTAGGACATCAACCGAGTTCCCTGAAGCTATATGAGAGCTCATATGCTGATTTTTTCTGCATCTACTCGGTACCGATATCATTGCTTATTATTTGCAACACATGTTATGTGCAGTGCCAGAGGACATATGCTATATACATACAGGAGCAATTGGTGCTTTCGTATCATCTTTTCTTATTTAATATGCAGGTTAATGGACATATGCTGTATACATTAGTACTATAACACATGATTGACTTCTAACAAAACATTTTTCGTAGATATCATTTTCTTGTGGATATCTTAGATGCATCAAGGTCGTCGACCATCACTGCCTTTGATCGAGAAGCAGAAGCACTTATTGGTCTAATAGTAGATGAGTTGCTAAGGATTTCTCAAACGTTTATACTGCACACTTACTCTCTTCTTCTCCACATTATAATATCCTTATTGAATCATCCTTATTCTAACATGGTTATATTATATAAACACTGTCCTGTTTTGGTCCTTTTCCTAGTCTTAGTTTAATCACTAATGCCAGTTCATTGTTAGATATGGAGGCGCCTCTGCCCTTCGCTCCATTGTTCTAGATGCCCAACTGAATGGTGTATTTCAGCACTCTCCGGCTGTCATCAAATATCATGTTCCCACAAAGGGTGCACTTTAGGTTTCCTTTTTTCTTTTTCTTTCAATAATCCTGCATTCTTCATTATTATACTTGTAGTAAGTGAATCCAAAATAGTTATGTTGCCTAATCTAATGTATAATTTTGATAAGTCAAGAGATAATCAGTTTTTGGCTGATATAATATTTGTTGAATTAGAGAAATTCATAATTTCATTGTCTATAATCAGATTTTGGCTGATACTCCATAACTATAATATATTTTTGATTCTCCCAAATAACCCCGTACAAGTTTAGGAATCCTGCCCAACAAAGTATTTTAGCGTGTCAATTATTTCGCTCTACATGTACTGCATCCATTTCACACTGCTTTTGGTTCGATATCTAGACCTTTAACAGGAAAATTCATGATTTTAATATCTATTTTGTGAGATAAAAAATTTGATTACTTCCATTTGCTAAAGGTATGGACATGCGTTAATGAAGTCGCTAACTGTTAAAGGTATTTGGTTTTGATTTCATTTGTTAATGCTATTTTTTATGTTCATTTAAGATATTTTCTTGGTTTTAAATGCAATTTTTCTGCTGTGCTACTGCAAGTTACTGTGATGTTTTGTAAGATTAAACTAATTTTATGATTTATCTACTAGTAAAGGAAATTATATAGAATAATTTTACGATGGGTATCTGGTAAGAATATGCATACTAATTATGTCAACATGTCTTGAATTTTATGATCATGTTATTATGGAGATCTATTGCGACAAATGTTTAATCAGAAATGATTATCAACTTTTATACACACGTAAATAAAGTGGTCATGTTTGGCTCATTTCTTGGTTTTTTACTATCTACCAATACCATGTTATTATGTGATCCTACTAATCATTTCACCATATTATTTTCACTTTTTTCTTCAACTACTGTTTATTCGTAGATGATTACAAGATTTTACCCAATTTGCAATATTTCTTTTTGGATGTATGAACATGCATTTACCTTTTTCTACGCATGTTACAGTTGACAAAAAATGAATCAAATAATAAACCATTGCCAGCAATGTTATGAAATTGGATAGCCATATATTTACCAAGAGTTACACACTGAATGCTCGGTTGATCTCTTTGAACAACCAATCAAGTCAGTCTAATCTTCTGTTTCTTTCAAGCACCAAATAGGCATTGGTTGTTGGTATTTCACTTTTAATAGTTATTTTTTTTCTAGAGTAACGATGTCTTCACACCAGTTCTTTTTAATTAGCACTTCCATTTACTCAAACAATACTTTGGCATGATCAATGCTTACTGGAGATTTTATTCGGATAATCCTTCATGTGAAACAATTTGAAATGAAGTTTAATCTCTATAGGTGTTGCATTGGTACATATTTAAAAATTACATTTAACAGTTTTTGCTAAACAGAAAAGAGTTTTACTCCTTGCATCAAGCTCATCTAAGACAACAAATGGATTACATTTCCACGAACAGAATAAAAACACGAATTATTTTGCGAATAGCTGTAATGCAGATATATTAGCTTATGCATGAAAATAATGAAAGCGATATTAAATCCCACTTTTTATTACTTGAATCAACCTGGTTGGAAAAAAATGATGTTTACATATGAATACCCTTTTATTTTCAGTTTGGGAAAGAGATTATTATTTTACCTTTTATTTTCTATTTAATGTTGTTTGCTGTGATTTGATCGGTGAACGACTGAGCGTAGATTTTTTGACTTTTATACTTAAAGACCAAGCTTATATTGTTACAACTAATTAATGCATCTTGAAAAACAATTTGATTTTCTTCCAGTTTTGTAAATACAACTTATTCTATAATGTATGTCCTAATAAACATGCATTCACACAGTTTTAACCTCACCATACATTATTCAGTCAGATGCTTAACCTTATGAGATGGCCATTTTGCTGTATGGAACTGATGTCACTATGAATGAACAGGTTTTCTCCAATGAATGATTCTACCATCGTAAGAATGTACAAGAAAATACAACAGTGGGACTATCGATTCCTACCATGGTTCTCACCCTCAGCCAAACGTGTGGTGTACAAGCTTTTGGATCCAAACTCGAAGACCCGATTAATAATGGAAGATGTGACGGACATACCTTGGCTAAGAAGAGTCTACAGTGTAGATAAAAATCTACCTGTGTTAGACTACAAGCTAGAGCCATTTGCAGAAGGAAACATAGATAACTCATCAATGTCCGCACCATCGATGAACACATTTGATGTCATATAGCTTTATTTTTGACTGGACTTATTCATATTTTTCAGTGATACAAAAAGGAAGGAGAGGAGGTTACATCAACTTCGAGCATGGAGAATGTTTTAGAAAGAGTTAAGGAAGTTGGGGCAAAGTATGGTCATGTAGTGGAGAATATTTTATGTAGGGGTGGTGGGGAGAGGAAAATGGGGCACGATGTTGTCAGTGGAGGTGTCCACGATGGTGAATGAGGTAACATTATTGGGTGTGAAGGTGGTAGGTGGAGGGGAAGGGATTATTTCAAGTAAGTTGAGGAGGGAGTAAGAGTGCTTGGTCTTTTCTGCACAAAATCAGGAGGTATAGTTAGTAATGATGATGGTTATGTATATTGTTAGGATTTAAGTAAACGACTAATTTGGATCAAGGAGGAGTTAATATGCATAATTTGATATATGTGTTAATGTAATTTGTTTTTTAGGCTTTTTTCTAAGTTGGTTACTGCTTGCTTGATCTTTGATTGAGCAAGTGCCCTGAATCCATTTGTGTTAGGTGGTGGAACTATTAGATCCGATTCTACTTATAAAGTGAACAAAATAAGCAATTACAGTTTAGGTGTCTACACTTAGGGAAATATACTATGCATTAGGTGGTTGTAGTTTGTTTTTGGTATATAACGTTGGTATGCATTTTACGGTAGTCCTGTTTTCTAGGCTTTCAAGTATTCTACATATATATAATTTATAATGTAAATTCCAAGTATGCATTTACTGTACTTATGTTTATGAGAAGGCCCTCTCTACGTTTTAGATTTTATTTCTGCAATCACTGCACTGCGTAAAGCAATTATATTTAAGCTATCAACAATAATTTAACTATTACATTAATATATATTAATTATTAAAATAAATATTTCAACGTTATGCCATATTTACCATTGCAATGGCATTTCCCTGCTTCGCTCTCATACCAAAACAGTGTCCACACACTTACGTACACATCTGTATCCAAACTTATTCACACTCATTACATGCACTTATATAATCGGTTCACACATTTTATTTCAATGATATATTCTTTCGAACAACTCATCCAAGTGAGTTCTCTCATGTACATATACATAATTCATAGACACATTGTA
This sequence comes from Allium sativum, assembly GCA_030737875.1. Taxonomy (NCBI): domain Eukaryota; kingdom Viridiplantae; phylum Streptophyta; class Magnoliopsida; order Asparagales; family Amaryllidaceae; genus Allium; species Allium sativum. The sequence goes on along the minus strand of CM060913.1, from coordinate 465,967,290 downwards.
ATAACAAGCACTTTCACAAATCATAGCTTATTGCACCACATTAAACAATTTTACATGATAACACACACACATTTCCCATCAATAAATGTTTCACTTGCCCGTATGTGAAGCACATAGTAGAAAAGGTTCTCAATATTTTTGAAAAAATTACCAATGTAGATGCCCTATTTGAGTTCAAGCTCACCAACCACGACATGAACATCAAAGATACGTATGTAGTTGCTAAAAAAATTGTCAAAAAGTTTAAAGACAAAGTTTCTGACACAATAGCAGCCGGGGTATGCGTTGCTTTTGTACCCCATATTTTGCCATCCATAGTCAATAAAAAAATTATTGGTATTTATTTTTATTTTTATTTTATTCTTTTTTCACATTCTGCAACACAAACCGAGGAAAGTATAATGCTCCGTCAACCTTCTAACATATGATATGCACGTAAAAATGCACATTTATATTCACATATTTATTCTTGTTTAGTGCTAATAAATGTCATATATGGGTATATTATCATGCTTAAACAATAATTGAATTGATTTCAAAACATCATGCATTTATCATCATATAGGGGGAAAATTGTCATTTTTGTGCTTGTATTATTTTGAAAATATTTACTTGGACATTTTTCATATTTTTGCAGAAATTGGATGCACGTAGAAAAGGACTTCATAAAGACATATATGCATACAAAGAAAAAAAAAGGGAAATCAATCAATGGAAAGGTAATCAATTCAAAAGGAGGAAATCAATGCCTTGGCCAAAAAAATGAAAGATAAATAAATCAATGGAGAGGGAATCAATTCAAATAGAGAATTAATGGAGGACCCCACCCATTCTCGCTCCTTCTTGAGACAATAAAAGGGCTTCATGAATCATTATTGCTAAGGACAAAATGAAGTTAATAGATGGGGCATTCTGGGTAGCACGCTAAAAGTCAATTTAGGGTTTCACTCATGTGTAAATAACTCATGTATGTTATTGTAAAAGGTATCTGAGATTTTTAGTTTAGAGAGAGGCTGAAAACAAAACCTCTATTAATCTGCCATGACTTCTTAGCCATTTCTTTTTTGTAATCTGTCGCTTTAATGTAATATTAACTTGTTGTTTTCATTTTCATGTTATTTTCTCTTTTGCAAGTAGAATAGATTTTTATCTTTAGTTGCTCTTTATTTTGTTCTCTTTTATAATGAAATATCTTTATGTTATCATTGAATCCATTATGAGTAGCTAAACCCCTTCAATTTAGGGGTAGTGAAGCTTTCATGATTCATGAATAATTAACATAAGAATTTCATATTTCTAACTCTCTTATTTAAGCTTAATTTAAAATTGAATATAGATAAAGTAAAGATTTTATATGGTGAAAATTGATAGCACATGTTGGTTGATTAGTCCTAAATGTGTTATACTCGTATCATTAATGGAATAATACTTTATCACAATCTAATTCATTTTAGAAAAAGTAGTGACATTAAAAGTGAAACCATCCTTAATGTTCTATGTAGTTAGTAAGTATTAACATATAGAACATACTCATAATATTTCATTTTCATTAGAACTATTATTTTCTATTGGATAATTAGGGCTTTAAGTTTGTAATGAAAATTTATGATTTATGTAGCTTGAATTTTCTAGCATATAAATCATGCTTCTATGAATACAACACTTAATGTGCTAGTTATTAAAGAGAGTTAGAGTCATTTTTTATGTTAATTAGATTGATGTTGATAGTAAATCTACTCCTAAATTGTCTCTTAGTCTCATATTTGTATTCATTTTAACATTGTTAGTTTTCTTTTAATTTATAGTCAATAATTTCACAGTTTGGTTTAATTTAATTATATAGAATTTAAAATTATTCTTTCCCTGAGGATCGACTCGTATTCGCTAACGTACTAACAATTGTACGCCGTGCGCTTGCAGTTTATTTCAATATTCGCGACAATATTCTAATTCATAGAATATTCTTCGTCGAACAACGTAACATCTCCAAGAACCATCATTGATGCATCGTTTAAGGGGAAAAAATAACCAGTCATGCATTACCCCACTACATTAAAATTGCATATCAATTATGGCTACCTACTTACTATTTATGCTTGCTAACGCAGAACGAAGTTAAAAAGTATGGAAATGGAAGCCCAACTACTTCATCAACACTTCGGAGGAGTTCATGGCATGGAATAACAATCACTGTAAGTATTCAATTCTACATACTTTAATATCCAACATATGTTCTACGGTATTAGTAAGTATTCAATTCTACATACTTTAATTATCAACATATGTTCTACGGTATCACAATAAATAATTATTCTAACTTGCCCTATTTCTTCTACGCATATACCTTTGTAGCTCTACACATAACATAAATTAACCTAACAACCTGTACAAAATATCCCAGGAATACCAAGATGAAGTGGAACAAGTGGACTACAATGATACAAACCAAGCAAAGAAACAGAAGAAAGATAAGAAGAAAATTTGATAGTCTTCTCAACTCACCTTCCGCCTTTTCACTTTAAACAATTCCTTTCCTACATGTCTCTCATCATTTCCAAGGTTAATAATTTTCATTAAAAATTTCTTTGCGGCTGTTGTTTTTCTTTTTTACTTTCACGAATGCACTGTAATTTTTTTAAATGTGTTTGAACCTTCACTGTAACACCCCATATTTTATGTGAACATAAAGTAACAAAACAAAGTATAATTAATTTTTAAATGAAGAATTAAGGGAAACAGGTTACGCCATTACGTTCGTCTCGAAATTCTGCTTGAGATAGAGTTCGAGTTTGTGTAAATCGGACCCCGTATGAAGAAGTTATGACCTTCAGAAGTTTCAGAAAAATTAAAACAGCTCAGCTCGAAATTCAAATTCGAATTCAAAATACACACCCGGGCAGGGCGGGAAAATTCCCGCCCAGGACCCAGGTCGACCAGGGGGTCGACCTGGGTAAACAAGTCGACCATGGGGTCGACCTCCCCCCTTTTCCAGATCCGAGGACAGATCCATTTTTCTGCATTTAGACGCCCGTTCTGACCAGATTCGTTGCTCCTAAGCTATTTAAACACCCCCAAAGCTCCCTTTCTCTCTACACAACTTCATTTTTCCTATACTCTGCCCTAATTCATATTAAAATAAATCAATGGCGTCGCTACTTTGCTGAAACCTAAGCTAGAACTAGTGCTTCTTCTTCTTCCAATCTGAATAGGATTAAAAGATAACAAATCAACGCCTACATCAACGGAAAGCTAAATCTACTTTAGAAAATCAGATCCCAGAATTGTTCTTCTCTTTCTTAAACCACGATTTGTGAGTACAGTTATTTTCAGATATGAAATTTAATTATGATCTTGACATGTTATAAATCTGAATTGGAGATTATGCATATTCTTGTTTATCGGATCTGTTTTCCTGTGTAGATCTATCTTATTCCTGTTTATAAGATCTGTTTTCCTTTATGGATCTATCTTATTATTGTAACTAATCTGTATCTCTTCCTTCCTTCTGATCTATTGCCAGGTTACCATGAGTCTGAGCCAAATCTCTTAAGAGATTGACGCACGAACGCTAAATTTGGAAATAATGAATGATGCATAATTGGACATGACTGATTTGTGACTGATTTAAGAAATGGGCATATGTTATAATTTAAGATCTAGATCTAGGAGTACTATATATGACTGTTTATGATTTGGAAGAAGGAGAATTATTGTATGACAACATATGACTTGTAATTTGGGAACATAATGCATGTTATAATTCAAGATCTGATTTTGAGGACATAATATATGTTGTAATTTAAGAGCTAAAGTTTAGGGGCATATTTTATATGACGATCTATGACTTGGAAGAAAAAGGATATATGATTTAGGCGTAAAAGGTCTATATTAAAATAGGATAACTATTAATTGTGAATACGCCTAAATGGAGATTTTGGATATTTACATACGCTGAAATCAAAGGCTATTATTTGGCATAATTCATATTATATATCATGATTTGGGATTTTTGGAGAATATTCTGTACTATGTAAGTTTAATTAGAAATTTGGGGCGTATGTTATATTATGAATTATGACCATAATTTGAGCATGAGAAATTAGGCTTAATTTTATGATTAAGCGAGGTATGTCAATGGAATTTTAAGGGATGATTAAATCTATTAAATTGCCTAATCTGTCGAAACTGAATACGGTAATTTGGGGTATGAAAATCTGTAGACTCGATCTAAAATTGAGCAAAACATGTTAATAGAACTTTGGATAATCTGCTGTAACTTGTAAAGAAGTTAATTTGTATAATAGGCATAATTAGTCTAATATTGACATAATCTGTGAATGAACACTTTAGCTAAAATAAGAATGCTGAGACAAGAGGTTAGACTCTATTTGCGATAGAAGCCTGCCCGGACCCAACCGACTTAACCAGCAACCGCAAACTGTCAGTCTAATGTGAGAGGTCGTAGGCATAAAGATGCTTAGACACGAGGTTAGGTCTGGCTTGTGGTAGAAGTCTGCCCGGAACCGCCCGGCACATCCAGCGGCCATAAGCTACTAACCTAATGTGAGATGTCTATGCATTAATATTTAGTTAATGCAAATCTAAGATAAATATGATACTTAAAACGTGTTGGGTGGATAGGGTTAAATCAACTGGACTGATGAATCTAATAAACCCGTTTGAAAATCTGTAGGCCCAATACAAGGTTAGGTGAAACAATTTATAAGTCTATTAATCTGTATATCTGATCCGTTAGTCTGAAAGTTTGTTAATCTGTATATCTGATCCGTTAGTCTGAGAACTTGTTAACCTGTATGTATGATCTGAGAACTAGTTAATCTGGACTTTGTACATCTGAAATCTATAAGCAAGTTAATCTGAAATCTGTTAGTCTGGGGACACAAGGTTAAGAGGGGTAATTACTTGTGTCTTCTATTGTTTGGGACCCATATTAGTCAGTAACCCTTTCTGGTATCAAAATTATGACCCAACACTAGGTAGCTGTCCAGGACACGCTTACTGAACTAATTGTAAGAGGTTCACTCTATAATGCCAATGGGTGTTGATGGCGCGTTCCAATCGGGTCATATGCATGCATGGATCCGTTCTGCTTTGAGGATGTAAGACACTGTGACATATGTAAATAGGTCTGTGTCTATAGGTTGCCACTTTAGGGAGTGATACACCCTTCCGTAGGGCCGACACAGGGTATTTATGTATTAGGGAGCCGATCGCTTGGGGTAGAATTTAGGGTACACTTAGTTCTGTCTGTTTCTATTGGGGTACCGTCTGTTTCTGTGTGGTACCGTCTGTTGGGGTGGTAAAGGCCCATTACTAGTGTACACCTAATTCTAGTATTCTGTTTCCGTAGGAGTTATTCTGTTTCTGTCTCTATTCGGGTGGTAAAGGCACATTACTAGCACTCTGTTTTTGTAACTGTCTTTCTCTGTTCGGGTGGTAAAGGCCCACTACTAGCATTCTGTTTCTGTAACCATCTGTCTCTGTTCGGGTGGTAAAGGCCCATTACTAGCATCGTGTTTCTGAAGAGATCGTTCTGTTTTCTGTTTAAACATTAGGAAAACACCTAATTCTGTTATACTAGTATTAGTGCAGAGAAGTGAAAACCAAGTAAGAAGCTTAGTTTAGCCTATATCATTTTGTCTCTTCTGTTAACCTGCTACTCCTGTTATGTTTATCTCTCATCTAGTTTTATTTACATGTCATGATACTGTTATCTGTTTATATGCTGAAAGTCACTGGACTCACTAGACTTACGTCTAACCTAGTTTGTTTTGCCTCTTTTCTTCCGTTTCCCCCTCCCCCCAGGTTCTCAGGGTGGAAACATAGGAGCTTGATTCAGGTTCCATCTGCTTGAAGTGCTTTAATATATTCCTTGGCTTTGATTCTACCTATTTATGGCATTCTCTGTTGGGGATTATGGCATTAAAATTATGCATTCTGAAGGATTTTGTATAAGACTGATATTTGTGTACTTGGGTTTTGATATTGTGATGTAACCAAACTTATTTCTGTTCTGCTATAATAAAGTTATAAATTTTTCAAGTACTACTTTACATATCTGTTTTCTAAATTTCTGTTCTGTTTACTTATAACGTTCCACCAAGTTATGGCATTCCCTTTGCGAGTGACCTTAACGGAAGTGGGTTGTTACACTTGGTATCAAAGTTGAAGGTTACTAGATTAGATAAGAGTTTTTGAAAACTACTTTCAAAAAGGTTTTAGAAAGGAAGTATTTTCAAAAGTAGAGTTTATTTTGAAAAACATAATCCCCAAAAGCCATATATCTTTCCCTTGATTCTCCGTTTTGAATCTCTTCCTTTTTCTTTTCAGCATGTCTGTGGTACCCGAGTTACCCGAGGGCATACCAATACCAACTTGGTTCAGAAGGTATCTGGAGGCAAGGGCCACCGGCACAGGCCCAGCAGACGTTCCTCCTCCTCCACTGCCCCCCTCCCCGCGTTGATACTTTTTCGAAGATATGCAAAGACTTTCGGGCAATGGGCGGGAAACCTTTTCACGGATCAGAGACGTTTGTTGAAGCTCGAAATTGGCTTAAGGAGGTGGAAGATTTGCTTGGTATCTTCGAGATAGAAGATGGAAGGAAGGTCCAATTATCTGCTTGGTTAATGAAGGACGAAGCATCGTTTTGGTGGGAGGTCACGAATGGAGAGCGTCCAGCTGAGACATGGATGGATTTCAGGCACAGGTTCGAGATGAAATTCCTCTCGCGAGCGGAAGAGAATTCATACATGGAGAGGTTCTTAGCATTGAAGCAAGGGAATTTATCAGTGAAGGATTACGTCAACAAGTTCAATCAGTTGGCGAGATTCGGCTTAGACTTGGTGAACACACCTGAGAAGAAGGCCCTGAGATTTGTTAAAGGTTTGAATGAGCCGCTACATGGGTTGGCTATGACCCACATTCCTATGGGGGCTACCTTCGAGAAATTGGTTCACATGGCGTTAATGCATGAAGAGGAAGCCAAAAGTGAGAAGAAAGAGGAAAAGCTTGAAGGACCATAGAACAAGAAAGCGTGGCCCAAAAAGGAAACACAAAAGAAGGATGAAAAGTCTGAAGATAAGAAGGAGAAAAAGTGCTTTACTTGTGGAAGCTTGACTCATCTGAACAAGGATTGCAGAAAGAGGAAGGGCACTTGCTTCAACTGTGGAGAAATGGGACACTTCACTAGGGAATGCCCGAAGAAACATGGGAAAGGTCAGAACCAACTTTTGGAGGGAAGGCGAATTCTTACGTGACTGGTAGATAGGGTAGAGATAGGAAAATTTCTGTAGAAGGATTAATTTCCTTATCTGATTATTGAGTTAAAACTCTTTTTCATTCTAGCATTTTTATTCTGTAATTGAGACTCTGCACTTTATTACTAGTCTTGTTTCTGGTCTCGCTATAGTCTCAAACCCTATGAGGGTTACGACTCATCTGTTTGTGATAAATTGGGGTTTGAAGGTATCTGTGTTAAGCGTTAAGTTGACTGTGACGCATACATTCTGGTTTTTGTGGGATATGGTGGGGTTTTATCATGCTTAGTTTCCTAAGAATCATTTGATAATCTGATCTGTACCAGTAGTCTGTAAGTATCCGAATATTTCTGAAAAGGATAGGGTTTTTTACACGAAGCATGAAATAGATTTCCAGTTTTGACATTGTTTAATGGGAGTAATTCTCTGAGTGTCAATCTGATGTTGATTTTGGTCTTCGGGGTTGATACTTAGGGATTTATTCTCTCAACCGATGTCTAATGGGAACAGAACTTTTGTACTTGCTTCTATCACTATACTGTCTCCTATCAATCGATTCTTCGACCTTTAGGTAGAAACTAATGGGTGTAAACATGTGTTTAAGACATGTTATGTTTGATGGTTGCAAGTGGATGCAAGTGATTGCTAGTGGTTGCTCGTGGATGCATATACACACACTACGCACTAGATCGGCTCAAAAACACTCTCATACTGCATATGGATGTGTGCGCATTTTTTTCCGATTTTTGTGGATGCAAAATGATTGACTCATCACATGGATGTTGCACTTGGATGAATGGTTATGCACTTATATAGAAATGATGTGTATCAAATAGGATTTCTTGCATACATAAGTGGACTCATGGCACAGACATAATAAGCATTAAGGAGGTCAACTGAATCAGTAAACCACCTAATCTTTGCATTAGATAAGAGACATATACGCACACTTTTGCATATGCTCATACAACATTAGAAGTTTTCTAAGGACAATGGATGCTTGTGGATGATGGTTGAGTAGATGGGTGATTGGATGGTAGGACACATTCTTCTTAACTTGAAGATTTCAGGGACGAAATCCTTTAAGGAGGGGAGAATGCAACACCCCGTATTTTCTATGAACATAAAGTAACAAAAAAAGTATAATTAATTTTTAAAAGAAGAATTAAGGGAAACGGGTTAAGCCGTTGCGTTCGTCTTGGAATTCAGCTTGAGATAGAGTCCAAGTTTGCGTAAATTGGACCCCATATGAAGTTATGACCTTCAGAAGTTTCAGAAAAATTAAAACAGCTCAGCTCGAAATTCAAATTCGAATTCAAAATAAACACCCGGGCTGGGCGGGAAAATTCTTGCCCAGGACCCAAGTCGACCAGGGAGTCGACCTGGGGGTCGACCAAGGGATCGACCTCCCCCCTTTTTCAGATCCGAGGACATATCCATTTTTTTGCATTTAGACACCCGTTCTGACCAGATTCTTTGCTCCTAAGCTATTTAAACACCCCCAAACCTCACTTTCTCTCCACACAACTTCATTTTGCCTATACTCTGCCCTAATTCATATTAAAACAAATCAATGGCGTCGCTACTCTGCTGAAACCTAAGCTAGAACTAGTGCTTCTTCTTCTTCCGATCTGAATAGGATTAAAAGAAAACAAATCAATGCCTACATCAACGGAAAGCTAAATCAACTCCAGAAAATCAGATCCCAGAATTGTTCTTCTCTTTCTTATACCACAATTTGTGAGTATAGTTATTTTCAGATATGAAATTTAATCATGATCTTGACATGGTTATAAATCTGAATTGGAGATTATGCATATTCTTGTTTATCGGATCTGTTTTCCTGTGTAGATCTATCTTATTCCTGTTTATCAGATCTATTTTCCTGTGTAGATCTATTTTATTATTGCAACTATTCTGTATCTCTTCCTTCCTTCTGTTCTATAGCCAGGCTACCACGAGCCTGAGCCAAATCTCTTAAGAGACTGATGCACGAACGCTAAATTTGGAAATAATGAATGATGCATAATTGGATATGACTGATTTGTGACTGATTTAAGAAATGGGCATATGTTGTAATTTAAGATCTAGATCTAGGCATACTATATATGACGGTTTATGATTTGGAAGAAGGATAATTATTGTATAACAACATATGACTTGTAATTTGGGAACATAATGCATGTTATAATTCAAGATCTGATTTTGAGGACATAATATATGTTGTAATTTAAGATCTAGAGTTTGGGGGCATATTTTATATGACGATCTATGACTTGGAAGAAAAAGGATATATGATTTAGGCGTAAGGTCTATATTAAATTAGGATAACTATTAATTGTGAATACGCTTAAATAGGGATTTTGGATATTTACATACGCTGAAATCAAAGGCTAAAATTTGGCATAAATCATATTGTATATCATGATTTGGGGTTTTTGGAGAATATTCGTTACTACGTAAGTTTAATTAGAAATTTGGGGCATATGTTATATTATGAATTATGACCATAATTTGAGCATGAGAAATTACGCTTAATTTTATGATTAAGCGAGGTATGTCAATGGAATTATAAGGGATCTTTAAATCTGTTAAATTGCCTAATCTGCTAAATCTGTCGAAACTGAATACGGCAATTTGGGGTATGAAAATCTGTAGGCTCGATCTAAAATTGAGCAAAACATGTTAATAGAACTTTGGATAATCTGTTGTAACTTGTAAAGAAGTTAATTTGTGGAATAGGCATAATTAGTCTAATATTGTCATAATCTGTGAATGAATACTTTAGCTAAAATAAGAATGCTGAGACACGAGGTTAGACCCTGTTCGCGATAGAAGCCTGCCCGGACCCAACCGGCTTAACCAGCAACTGCAAACTGTCAGTCTAATGTGAGAGGTCATAGGCATAAAGATGCTTAGACATGAGGTTAGGTATGGCTTGTGGTAGAAGTCTGCCCGGAATCGCCCGGCACATCCAGCGGCCACAAGCTACCGACCTAATGTGAGAGGTCTGTGCATTAATATTTAATTAATGCAAATCTAAGATAAATGTGATACCTAAAACGTATTGGGTGGATAGGGTTAAATCAACTAGACTGATGAATCTAATAAACACGTTTGAAAATCTGTAGGCCCAATACAAGGTTAGGTGAAACAATCTATAAGTTTGTTAATCTGTATATCTGATCCGTTAGTCTGAAAACTTGTTAATCTGCATATCTGATCCGTTAGTCTGAAAACTTGTTAACCTGTATGTCTGATCTGAGAACTAGTTATTCTGGACTTTGTACATCTGAAATCTATAAGCAAGTTAATCTGAAATCTGTTAGTCTGGGGACACAAGGTTAGGAGGGTAATTACTTGTGTAATATATTGTTTAGGACCCATATTAGTCAGTAACCCTTTCTGATATCAAAATTATGACCCAACACTAGGTAGCGGTCCAAGGCACACTTACTGAACTAATTATAAGAGGTTCACTCTATAATGGCGATGGGTGTTGATGGCGCGTTCCAACCGGGTCATGTGCATGCATGGATTTGGTCTGCTCTGAGGATGTAAGACACCGTGACATCTGTAAATAGGTCTGTGTCTATAGGTTGCCACTTTAGCGAGTGATACACCCTTCCGTGGGGCCGACACAGGGTATTTATGTATTAGGGAGCCAATCGCTTGGGGTAGAATTTAGGATACACTTAGTTCTGTCTGTTTCTGTTGGGGTACCGTCTGTTTCTGTTGGGGTGGTAACACCAGTCTGTTTCTGTGTGGTACCGTCTGTTGGGGTGGTAAAGGCCCATTACTAGTGTACACCTAATTCTAGTATTCTGTTTCCGTAGGAGTTATTCTGTTTCTGTCTCTATTCGGGTGGTAAAGGCACATTACTAGCATTCTATTTTTGTAACTGTCTGTCTCTGTTCTGGTGGTAAAGGCCCATTACTAGCAATTTGTTTCTGTAACCATCTGTCTCTGTTCGGGTGGTAAAGGCCCATTACTAGCATCGTGTTTCTGAAGAGATCGTTCTGTTTTCTGTTTAGACATTAGGAAAACACCTAATTCTTTTATACTAGTATTAGTGCAGAGAAGTGTAAACCAAGTAAGAAGCTTAGTTTAGCCTATATCATTTTGTCTCTTCTGTTAACCTGCTACTCCTGTTATGGTTATCTCTCATCCAGTTTTATTTACATGTCATGATACTGTTATCTGTTTATATGCTGAAAGTCACTGGACTCACCAGACTTACGTCTAACCTAGTTTGTTTTGCCTCTTTTCTTCCGTTTCCCCCTCCCCCCAGGTTCTCAGGGTGGAAACATAGGAGCTTGATTCAGGTTCCATCTGCTTGAAGTGCTAGAAGTGTTTGAATATATTCCTTGGCTTTGATTCTACCTATTTATGGCATTCTCTGTTGAGGATTATGGCATTAAAATTATGCATTCTGAAGGATTTTGTATAAGACTGATATTTGTGTACTTGGGTTTTGATATTGTGATGTAACCAAACTTATTTCTGTTCTGTTGTAATAAAGTTATAAATTTTTCAAGTACTACTTTACATATCTGTTTTCTAAATTTCTGTTCTGTTTACTTATAACGTTCCACCGAAGTTATGGAATTCCCTTTGCGAGTGACCTTGACGGAAGTGTGGTGTTACATTCACTGTCTTTCAACCTACTGTACCCTTTACCTGTTTCTACTTGAACATGCTTTCCATTTTTACTATCCTTTACGTGTGGAAAATAATGCTGTTTGAGTTATCATCTACTACTAATGTGTTCCTTTTACTATGTTTCACTATATTTTCTTTCCGTGTTCTTTATATGCCAGTGTTACAACACGTTAATGGCCATACAAATTACAACAAATTAATGTTTAATTCAATCCATATTATCAAGAATATTTTATTTACAGCTGTTGTTGCAATCATTTTTGAATAAATTGGTCATTCAAAAGATGAATACATTTTAAACCCAACTATTTTTTGAATAATGTCACATGTTGGAACTACAAAAACTTACGGATCTAATATAAACAAATATCACGGTTGTCCAGTGATAACCAACTAAAGATGATTAAAATTCATAACAAAATTAGGGAACAACAAAAATACAGATCAAAATTTGTATGGTCTCCGTAATCTATAATTTACATTTTGTGCGTCCAAATTTTTTGTTCTTTTAAACATTAAATAATAAACTCTTAAATCTTTGTAATACTGTACTTCATTTCTATCTTTCACATCTGACTATCTTCTCAAGCTATATGCCAAGCAACTTTATTATTCCATATTAGCCTATAACAAACACAAATAGATAAAAACTTATGTCCGCCAAATGATTATTACCTATTTCTATCTTCAACTTAACTGCCACCGGCATCACGTAATTTACCCATGTGCGAAGCACGGGTTCTAACCTGGTTTTATATATAACACCTCCCAAATCTATAACTCTCCCTAAATCTATAATTTTCTTATAACTCCCCATCAAACTAACACAAGACTAAACGGCCTAAACTCTAATACCCTTAAAACTACAAAAAGACTTTAATCTAGACTAGGAAATAATTCTAAAGTATAATATTTCCTTAAAACTATGATATAACTTAAATTAATACAAGTCAAGTAATATTAAAACAAATTAATGATTATTCAATATTTAAGCAATTTAATCTAAACAATCAACCAATTTAAGTTTTGTTGTCATAAAACATCAATTCAAACATAAAGCCAAATATTTCTTGTAACTTATGTTTATCCTAAAAACCTACAAATCTCCTATCAACCACAAATGCATAAGTATATTTCTAACAAACCTATCAACCACTAATGAAACTGAATCATGTCAAACAAGTCAATTAAGTTATTCATGTCAATCAGATCAAATAAATTAATTAAGTCAAACAATTCAAACAAGTCAACAAATCAATTAAGCCAAACAAGTCAATCAAGTTAATCAAACCAATCAATCCAAACAAATTACTTATGTCAAAGTAAATATGTTTTGTGTTTAATTTATAATCCTATATATTTCTAATTAGACAAAAACTCCTCATACAGTATACTTGTTGTGAGTGGAGTTAGAAGTTAACATGTAATGCGGTGTGTGCAGTATGTTGGTTCTAATGTCATATGTAAAGCAATATGAAATTATATATTAAATGAAATGCTACTTGTGATGTATGAAAATGATTTTAATTTGAGATGTACTATAATGTATGAAATAAGATGTGTAATGATAATATGCAGAATGATTTGGTGATGATATGTATTATGCAATAATACAAACATACTTACATACATATATGTATATATATATTATAAATTACTTGAATCAGACAAAGGTAATATATATTAATTTCTAGACTTGAGTTAATGTTACTAATGAAAGAGATTGAAAGGATAGCAAAGATAAATGTTTAATGGTAATTAAAAACTATATTCATGATAGGTAGTAAAATACTTAGAATAATTCTATGAGAAATGTGGATTTAAATAATCTTAATAGGGTGCTTCTTTAAAAATAATATAGTAAATATTGAAGGTATTTTTAAAGAGTACAAAATTTTATCATACGAAGTAAACTATAAACATATATTCATAATGGTATATATAAAAACTAATTTAAAAAAGACTTAAAATTTAATTTATTATGAGATGTACATAAATCTTTTGATATAAATCAACTTTAAATTTAATCTTTTAGAAATCAGAACATGTTAATTTTCTAAAGAACCATTTCTATGTTAAAACTTTAAAAAATTATCGTTATAATAAAATTAACTTGATGACATCTGATAATATAAAGTAAGCTATAAAACTATAACTTCAAAATATTAAATTAAATATACAAGTGTATAAATATTAATAAAACAAGAAACCAAAATTAGTATTAAGTTACAAATAGTATATGTGATAATGTAACCCAAAATTGTTATGAAATTATATGTGAAAAATATATAAGTTAAACTATATATGTTTAAACTTCATATAAAAGATATATAAATTTATATTTTATAACAATACCAAATGTTTGAAAACTTTAAATTATTTCAAGCATATTAACATATCTGTGTACTATATATAATTTTATTGATTTATATAATTTCAATATATATTTTTGAAACAAAATATATGAAACATAAGCAAATAAACAAAATTTGAGTATTAGAGTTTGAACTTACATTTTCATATTGAAAAGACGTCCTTTCAATTTTTCAAAACCAAATCAAAGAACAATGAAATTTAAATTTAGAATAAGAAAAGATTTTAATTAGACTGGTATTTTGATATTATATTATGGTGTATCGACATATGAACCAAAATATCTAAAATTATAAAAGACATAAATTTCTATACCTAACCATGTGCATAGATGTATATTCCTAAATTCAATGATAATTATGAAATAATTGTAAAGCATACCTCTTTTTGCAATCCTTCCATTTGTTGTTCTTCCATTGTCACGAATCACATTCACGTCTTCCAGAATTTGACGACGAAATCTATTTTATTGCGACGGGCTAGCTTTTCTAATCAGTATAGTATATTCATTTGCTAAATTTGAAGATCGTATGAGAAAGATATTGATGATTTAGTAATTTAACCAGCTTGGCGCCAAAAAATTGAATTTGAATTAATGGACATGTCAACCACTATAAATAGGCTCAATAGTCATATCCCTTCATAACCATTTCTCTTCTTCTTCTTCTTCTTCCCATTTTCCACTTTCAATCAATCTTCTGGGAGGCATAACTTCTCTGTTTCTTAACGGAATTGGATGAAACTAGCGGCAACTCAAAGAGGAAGGCAAGGGCTGTAACAACCCGGAAAATGCGAGCCAGTTTAAATTTTTTATTTTGGCAATTTTAATGAATTTTCTACATTTAAAACGGATTATTTTAAATAATATCTACGAGAAATTTATTTTGAATAGAATCGAACGTATATATATTTGAATCGTCGTTAGAATATAAATATTTATTTATATTTATAAAAGGAATTGAAAATGGCGCGGTAGTTCAAAAATTCGATTTCAAACTTCAATTGAACATACCGGGTGCAAAATAAACCGGATTTTAGTGAAACCAAAAATACTAGAATCTAATTGATAATATCTTTCCAACGAATCCGAAAAATCGAAATTTTATAGTTGGAATCAAAAGATATGCCCAGTTGAATATTCAGAATAGTCACTGTGGAATATATATATATATATTTTAATATATATAAAGGCCCTTAGAAATGGAAATTTTGCAAACGACCTCGGATTTCGACGAAACCACTTTTGTTGGATCCGTGATGTCAAGTTATTGCTAGGTTTCAAAATTCATAATTTTTTATATTGGCCAGTTTTCAAACGGTCTCAGAATTCGACGAAACTAGTTTTGTTAGGACCGTATCGTCGATATGAAGCTAGGAAATATTTTTCTGGAATTTTTCAAGTTAGTTTGTGACCCCGGTAAATTGAAATGCGCGATCAAATTCAATATATAGAGTTATATGTTGATTTTGACGAAAACTGATCGAAACGATCGAGTTGGCTTGCGAAGCATATCCCATTGTGTTCAGAATAGGGGTAATTAGCTAGGGACGACAGGCAGTGGGTTCAATTCCGAGGTAAAAATAAAAAGTACCTTTCTGAAATTAATTAATTAAATAAAAAAATATAAAAACCCTAGCCCCCTTTTTCTTCAGAATCAGTCAACCCCGATAGGAAAGGAAAAAAAACAAAAACGCGACGGGGGGGAGGAGGGGGGGGGGTGGGGGTTCCGTCGACGCGGCCAACGGAGGCTGGCGCGCCTCCGGCGCCGCCACCAGGGGACCGCCGCCCCCCTCCCCACCTTCTCCAGCCTCGTTCTCCCCCCTCTCCTCTGTAATCCGCGCCCCCCCGAGACAACCCACCACCGCGAACCCCCAGACCTCCCAGACCCCGCCGTCTCACCCAATCCGCCGCCACCAGTGGAGCTCCGACCCTCCAACCTCCAAGCGCAACAAACCCCCTTCCATTTCTTAATGTAAGTTTTTTTTTTAATTATTTTTTTAATAGAAAATCTGATTAGTTTAGATATTTATTTAAACAAAGTTTAGATTTTTTGTAATAGCAAAGTTTTGATTTTTTTTTTTGAAAACAACACAAAATTTTGATTTTTGAACAATAGAAAAGTTGGGTTTTAAATTAATAAAGATTCAATTTTTTTTATAGTTAGAAAGGCATGATTTTTATAAACAAAGGTATGATTTTTATAATTGAAGTAGCAAAATAAAAATTCGATTTTCATTATGAAGAATAACGAAGTATAAAAATATAATCTTTTATATTGTAGAAGTATAAGAATATAATCTTTTATAAAGTAGGAGTATTAAAAATATGGTTTTTATTAAGGTAGAGTAATAAAAATATAATTTTTATATGGGTATAATAATAAAAATTCGATCTTTATTCAAGAAGTAGAAATATAAAAATATAATTTTTATATAGAGAATTTTATATGAACATCGTTGTAGAAATAGAATTTTTTATCTATATAGTAGCGGTGTAAAAATAGAATTTTTATCCATATAACATGTTTATAAAAATGTGATTTTTATATACATAGCAACAATATAAAAATGTGATTTTTATATATGTAGTGGCCATGGGCAACGAAAGTGACAAAAGGCGAGAACAGCGATGACTTCTACATAAGAAGAGTCGAGGCGTTTGGATTAGCTAGTCGGTGAGAACTTCTCACTTTAAATCTTCTTTTCTAGTTAAAAATATATACTAGGATGCAGACGGTGCTTAGTAGCACCCGACACCCGTCGTCCACAGACCATGGATGGCTTGTATGTTTGATTGTTTGTTGTGGTGAAAATTGATTGTGTGATGTGAAATGAAATAAATTATTTATATAGTTAAAAATATAATTTTTAACGGGTAAGTGAATAAATAAAAATCTGTGTTTGTTGATTTGAAACCCCACACGGGTGTTGGGATGATATTTGGCATACACTAATCCCAATTATTTAATTGTATGTCGATCGATTGGTCGACAGGCTGTGTGAGCGTTAATTATCTACATTTAATGCTTATGCAGTTGTGTGGTGCACTTTGGATGATGATTGATTATTTATCGTTGCTATGATATACATGTGTTGTATGGAAACCATATAATTAACATTATATGGTAATTGATTGGGCCTCATTCCAATTGTAAAAATAAAGAATAATCATGTGTTGAAGGAAATATTTTAACAATAAAATTTACATCTTTATCATATTTAAAGTTAGAAACTAACTGAAAAATAGATAAGATGGGTGGTTTCCTGGGTATTGATCTGATATTGGTTTCGGCCTTCGAAGTTAATATTTAGGGAATCATTCTCTTACTACTTTACGGTTGGAGTCTGATTCAAAAATCAAACGATAGATACTATATTTTTATAAAATATATTAAATAACCAAAAATAGTCATGTGTTGATAGTGCTCATGTGTTGAGAATATTCATGTGTTGAAAGAAATATATATTCATGTGTTGAATAGAATAGCGAATTTGTTGAAATATATAAAGCCGTGTTGATTAGAGTTGCACCATTTTGACGTGAGCGATATTTATATCGATTATATTCATTTTTATAATGAATATAAAAAAGAAGTGATTTCAAATTATAACGTTTTGAAAATATTATCATTTATATAGTAATGATATGAAATATTCAATTTTGATTTGAAATTGAATATGAAGTTTAATTTGTTTTTAAAACGAATTTAAAACGATTTATAAAATACGTTTTAAAAGGAAATCGACGAAATATATATATATATATATATATATATATATATATATATATATATATATATATATATATATATAATGGCCTGAATAGAACGCGCCGCGCCACGGCAGTTCGTGAATTTCGACCATTGACTTCGAATGGATATTATGGGAGATCCGACCGTCGGATTCTCCTAAAACCGGAACCGTTGGGTTCGTATCGAAAAGAGCTTTCCAATGAATATTAATAATTTGAAATCTAATGGTTGCATTTGGAATTATGTCCAAATCTAATTTGAAAAAGGTCGCTGTAAGTGCAGTTCGATGGTCGTTGATGGAAATCGACTGTACGGGCCTTGACAAAATTATTAAAAACATCAATAATTTGTGCAAAATCATAAGAAGTGATTTGGGAAAAATTAGGATGAAAAATTCCATATTTGAAAAGATAAAATTAGATTGTTATCAAAATGAACTAGTTTTGAACTAGAATTAAAATCAATTTATTTTTGAAATAAATAAATTGAATTTGGAAGTGGTTTTAAAAATAATCAGAATTTCCAATACGTGAATTGACCGGATTTGAATCGAAATTATCTTTGGAATATTTCTATGTTGGATTTTGCGATTATACAGATATTGTTATGGGAATTTGAAAGATATATTTTATATCGTTATTTCCAATACGATATTTGTTGGTTTCAGAATTTGATATTGAATATAAGCCGATATATTTTCTATTCAGAGCCTTGTATTTAATATCAAACGTGATTTGGGTTTGTCGTGAATGGTGTCTTCATTAACACCTGTTCTTTAACCCGATTAACAATAGAAGTGATTTTGGGTTTATCATGAACCGTGTTTTAGACGACATTGGTTCTTTAACCCAATTAAAGACAGGACATTGATTTTTGAAAAGATTAAAATTAAGTGGAGTTTTAATGAATCTTTAATTAGATTGAAATGTGAATTGATAGTTTAAACTATCATATCTGAAAGGTGATCGAAAATGGAGTATTACCAGTTTTGCTCCAGGGGATGAATAGGTTGGGATTGGGAAATAACATAAATAGTTACTCTGGTGTGGTTCGCTAATCTCGACTAGTTTGGAAAACCATAATATGGTTTGAAATGATATCCAAAGGAAGATTAAAGAATAAATTTAGAAGAATTTATCTTGGATAAAATTAATGGGAACCTTTCCCTAAGAATGTGATTTTGTGAATAAAAGAACATTCTGACTTGGAATGAGGCGTTTGTTGTGTTTGTGTAACATTTGTTTATTATATACGTGGGTTATTCAGAAAGGCCGGGTTTCTACCCATTCTGAATAACCGATTCGGCGATAAGTCGAAGATGAAGACGGTGGTTGAAGACCGGAAGTCTTCACATCGTTTGGGTGATTACTGATGATCTTGATTGGGCTGTACACCTAAGATGAGGGAATCAGTTGGTGATCGTCCAGACGTACTTGGAGATCGATGGATATGCGAGGAAAGTGCCTCCGGTTTCGTTCAGACCCAGAACGAACTTGTAAATGGATTGTGTGTCTGACATTGGATTTTATTCTATGTTGATTGGTCTCTATTAAATATACATCTATTTGGCGGCAGAGAATTTATTCTCTTGCTTAACGCCCTTCTCTGAGATGTACGAGCTCAGAGGTTGTATATCGATGGACATCAGTCGCATGGAGTGAATTTCCAGTATATCACGCGTAAGTGGCAATTGATCAAGGCTTCTATTGAAAAGCAAATCTTGTGGTTGATGATCAAAGCACGGCCTGTGTGGCGCAGCTTTGTGTATACGTGAATTCGCGCCTCACACCTCGGTATGAGTCAAAAACGGGATACGGACCGTTGGGAGAACACGACGTTTCTTTCTAGCTATGGGTGGTGTCAGTGCTTAAACTGGCTGACATTTATATACTTTTCACCTGTGTGGTTGTTGGATGAGGCGCCTCGGATATAGGTCTGTTAGGACCGGGAAACGTGTGTTCAGGAATTGCCAATCCTCAAAAGTAAGAGAGGACCGGCCCAACCGATTCCAAGGATTGCTGTGTGTGGTCCTGAGACATTTGCTAGAGTGTCTCGAACGGAGAGGAGCTTGCCCCTTGCCTCGACTCATGACGGAAATCCAATTTCCAATACGTGATATTGCGGTTTTAATTGTAGAACTAGTATGGCGACATGATAGATGGTACCTATGCCGCCTATGATTGATATTTATGATTGAAATTGTTTTGACACTATACACTTATAATAGTATCAAATGATTTGTTTTAAACATACCAAGCATGTTTGGCTATTATAAGGGAAAACCCTATCCTCCGGCTTGCGTTGCATTGTGTGATGGGACCTGGGTCTTATAATAGCTTCATTTTTCCAAAAAGCATTGCGCTGTTATGTTATATGCACTGATATTCTTGTGAGGAAACCCGTTCCGTGTTATACGGCGTGGTCCCTTGATTTACCGAACCTTAAAATAAAGATTAATAACTGTTTTAGTTCTCACACCAGTCACATGACTGACCTGGAGTTTATTGTTTTAACCTAAACTCTGGGTGCCCCTATTTTCCACATGGGCAGCTAGTAGTTTTGGTTTGCAAATTTAAATTCACAGGATCCTGATTTACAGTTGGAACGATGCTCGGAAAGCTCTGTATCCGTGTATTACTTTCAGTTGTGTTTTGTACTATTTTTCCGTTGCGATGTATTTAAATGTAATTCAAATCTCTGATATTTTCTGTGTAATATTTATTCATACTCCGTACATTCTTGTATTCTGATGGAATTGTTGTAATAAACAATAAAATGTTCTTCTGTCTGTGTTCTTCTGTGTGTTGTTCTCAAAGTATCCGCTCTTTCCTTCACGAGGAAGTTACGGGTCCTTACAGCGGTATCAGAGCTTTGGTTTACAGAGCTCGAGAACATGTCACATTAGAACCATACGAAAGAATTCATTAGATATTGGATTAGCAATATCCAATTAGAATGACTCGTTAGAGATAGGATCAGTAGAATCCTAGAACGAGTGTGAAGGGTATACTTTTCAAATGAAAACAATATTGTTTTGAAAATTTAAACCATTTTATACGTATTTGAATATTTATTTATATTGATTTGGACAATTTAGTATATAAAGGTTTTGCATATACGCATCATGAACGTATATTCCAAGTTTTAATATACTGGATAGATATAGAATCACACTCTAGTTGCCCGGAGATGATTCTGGTAATGCTGCAGCGTTATCAGTATTTATTTTCGTGTTTCGAAGGTGTGATATCTATATATTTCCATTAGACTGGTGTGAGAACTAAAATATAAATAGATTTATTGTTGTGATTTGGCATCAAAAACATGATTTTCTGTATATATATCAAAATTATGAATTTGAAACTCTAATTCACTAATTGATTGATGGTTATGTTGTTTGTCTATTTTTTTTTTGAAATTTTGAACCATTTAGCCTAATAGAACCGAATATTAAACTGTATTGAAAATTGGTCGCATTTGCTTGCATATACATGTACTTACATTGAACAGGTCATAGCAAGGAGGCTAGAGCAGAAGAATAAAATTGTTTGCCCGACAAATAGGTACATGTTTACCATAATTTACTGTTTTGTTTGGGTGATGATTTATGACCCGATTGGCTTTTTCTTTTTCTTTTGGATTGAAGAAGGCCATGGGAGGCTATATGAAATATCCCGAAGTCCCCGGTGCAGAGGAGGTTATGGCGAAATTTTTCGAAAATTTAGGGTGTTAGCCAAATTTTTGAAAATTTGAAAAGTTCTTAGAAACTGAAAAGTTGAAGAACTTAAGCCGTAATGAAATTTTTGGAAGTTGAGCTGATTAGTTAGACAGCTTTCGGCTTCGTTCCTTTTCGGGGACGAAAAGTTTTAAGTGGGGGAGAATGTAACAACCCGGAAAATGCGAGCCAGTTTAAAATCTTTATTTTGGCAATTCTAATGAAATTTATATATTTAAAATGGATTATTTTAAATAATATCGACGAGAAATTTATTTTGAATAGAATCGAATGTATATATATTTGAACCGTCGTTAGAATATAAATATTTATTTATATTTATAAAAGGAATTTAAAATGACGCGGTAGTTCGATAATTCGATTTCAAACTTCAATTGAACATACCGGGTGCAAAATAAATCGGATTTTAGTGAAACCAAAAATACTAGAATCTAATTGATAATATCTTTCCAACGAATCTGAAAAATCGAAATTTCATAGCGGGAATCAAAAGATATGCCCAGTTGAAAATTCAGAATAGTCACTGTGGAATATATATATTTTAATATATATAAAGGCACTTAGAAATGGAAATTTTGCAAACGACCTCGGATTTCGACGAAGCCACTTTTGTTGGATCTGTGATGTCAAGTTATTGCTACGTTTCAAAATTCATAATTTTTCGAATCAATATGTGAGCGTGGCGAAGGAAAACGCGTTTGACCAGTTTCAGTTGATTTTAATCGACTGGAAATTGGCCAGTTTTCAAACGGTCTCAGAATTCGACGAAACTAGTTTTGTTAGGACCGTATCGTCGATATGAAGCTAGGAAATATTTTTTTGGAATTTTTCAAGTTAGTATGTGACCCAGGTAAATTGAAATGCGCGTTCAAATTCAATATATAGAGTTATATGTTGATTTTGACGAAAACTGACCAAAACGATCGAATTGGCCTGCGAAGCATATCCCATTATGTTCAGAATGGGGGTAATTAGCTAGGGACGACAGGCGGTGGGTTCAATTCCGAGGTAAAAATAAAAAGTACCTTTTTGAAATTAATTAAATAATAAAAAAATAAAAAAACCCTAGCCCCCTTTTTCTTCAGAATCAGTCAACCCCGATAGGAAATGAAAACAAAAAAACAAAAACGCGACTGGGGGGGGGGGGAATCCGCCGACGCGGCCAACGGAGGCTGGCGCGCCTCTGGCGCCGCCACCAGGGGGGACCGCCGCCCTCCTTCCCACCTGCTCCAGCCTCGTTCTCCCCCCTCTCCTCTGTAATCCGCGCACCCCGAGACAACCCACCACCGCGAACCTCCAGACCTCCCAGACCCCGCTGTCTCACCCAATCCGCCGCCACCAGTGGAGCTCCGACCCTCCAACCTCCGAGCGCAACAAACCCCCTTCCATTTCTTACTGTAAGTTTTTTTTATCATTTTTTTAATAGAAAATATGATTAGTTTAGATATTTATTTAAACAAAGTTTAGATTTTTAGTAATAGCAAAGTTTTTTTTTTTAAAACAACACAAAGTTTTGATTTTTAAACAATAGAAAAGTTGGGTTTTAAATTAATAAAGATTCGATTTTTTTATAGTTAGAAAGGCATGATTTTTATAAACAAAGGTATGATTTTTATAATTGAAGTAGCGAAATAAAAATTTGATTTTTATTATGAAGAATAACGAAGTATAAAAATATAATCTTTTATATTGTAGAAGTATAAGAATATAATCTTTTATAAAGTAGGAGTATTAAAAATATGGTTTTTATTAAGGTAGAGTAATAAAAATATAATTTTTATATGGGTATGATAATAAAATTTCGATCTTTATTTAAGAAGTAGAAATATAAAAATATAATTTTTATATAGAGAATAGCGTGATAAAAATATAATCTTTATTATATGAACATCGTTGTAAAAATTGAATTTTTTATCTATATAGTAGCGGTGTAAAAATAGAATTTTTATCTATATAATGTGATTATAAAAATGTGATTTTTATATACATAGCAACAATATAAAAATGTGATTTTTATATATGTAGTGGCCATGGGCAACGAAAGTGACAAAAGGCGAGAACAACGATGACTTCTACATAAGAAGAGTCGAGGCATTTGGATTAGCTAGTCGGTGAGAACTTCTCACTTTAAATCTTCTTTTCTAGTTAAAAATATATACTAGGACGCAGACGGTGCTTAGTAGCACCCGACACCCGTCGTCCACAGACCATGGATGGCTTGTATGTTTGATTGTTTGTTGTGGTGAAAATTGATTGTGTGATGTGAAATGAAATAAATTATTTATATAGTTAAAAATATTTTATCGTTAAAAATATAATTTTTAACGGGTAAGTGAATAAATAAAAATTTGTGTTTGTTGATTTGAAACCCCACACGGGTGTTGGGATTATATTTGGCATACACTAATCCAATTATTTAATTGTATGTCGATCGATTGGTCGACAGACTGTGTGAGCGTTAATTATCTACATTTAATGCTTATGCAGTTGTGTGGTGCACTTTGGATGATGATTGATTATTTATCGTTGCTATGATATACATGTGTTGTATGGAAACCATATAATTAACATTATATAGTAATTGATTGGGTCTCATTCCAATTGAGAAAATAAAGAATAATCATGTGTTGAGAATTGTCGTGTGTTGAAAGAAATATTTTAACAATAAAATTTACATCTTTATCATATTTAAAGTTAGAAACTAACTGAAAAATAGATAAGATGAGTGGTTTCCTGGGTATTGATCAGATATTGGTTTCGGCCTTCGGAGTTAATATTTAGGGAATCATTCTCTTACTACTTTACGGTTGGAGTCCGATTTAAAAATCAAACGATAGATACCATAATTTTATAAAATATATTAAATAACCAAAAATAGTCATGTGTTGACAGTGCTCATGTGTTGAGAATATTCATGTGTTGAACGAAATATATATTCATGTGTTGAATAGAATAAATATTCATTTGTTGAATAGAATAGCGAATTTATTGAAATATATAAAGCCGTGTTGATTAGAGTTGCGCCATTTTGACGTGACCTATATTTATATAGATTATATTCATTTTTATAATGAATATAGAAAAAGAAGTGATTTCAAATTTTAACGTTTTGAAAATATTATCATTTATATAGTAATGATATGAAATATTCAATTTTGATTTGAAATTGAATATGAAGTTGAATTTGTTTTGAAAACGAATTTAAAACGATTTATAAAATATGTTTTTGTTGTATATAACGGTGTTGTATCCACAATTATATGATTTTTGTTTGATGATAACAACCAAATAAATATTATTTTAATGTGTTTGATATTGTACTGTTATTGTAAATCACAGACTGGAATATAATATTTATATTTAAATAAAATACAACTGTACAGAAATTTAAATATTCACAGTATTTTATTTGAATAGAATATTTTATTCCAATATCAAACAGTACATCTATATTACTCAACACTCAATATTTTTTCACTTATACATTCACAGACCCAATATACAGACACTTTCATTGTTACTCAGCTCCTCACTATAATACTGTCTATACATCTCATATTCATATTCAATCACCGATACATTTACATTCACTGACACTGTCTCTCAGTCTTCAGTCTTCACAGCACTTCAATGTTAGTCCAGTCATCACCTGCTTACCTGTCAGATGAAACACACACACACAGTATACTGCAATAGAAATAAAACTGAACACATGCAAATATAAATTTTATTTTTAAAATTCTATTTGCCTCAGTTTTCTGGTGTGTTTCTCATCCTTTTTCATGACTTGATCTGATTTATAAAACCATCAATCTGTGTCTAGACAGCTTGTGATATTCACAGTGATACACTGTAAATACCACAAGGCAGACAACATATATATCTCAATGCAGGGACAGGGACAACTCGTCTGATGGCTGCATGTACACACATGTGCATGTGTGCACTGCCACGCCAATCAGATTGCAACTGAGGAGTAGCCACATGGACCTGCTCGACTCAGTGCAATACACATAGTCAACTCAAGACAAAGTGGTCAAGGAAACTCAATAATCAAAACAGCAAATTCAATGTGCAACAAGAATGCCAAGTGTACACAGCAAGTGTACAATCTTTTTAAAATACTAGGGTGATCTAGACAAGCAAACATTCATGGTCAACAAGTATATGGTGATACAAGCATGAAACAGATGGCACAAGAGGTGATAAGAGCAGTTCAGAATGATGATCATGTCAACATGATGCACACAGCAATATACATATACAGCAAGTAACTCAAGTATGGTGAAGCACAGAATGGCCAAGCATCAATACAAACAATATGCACAAATCCACATTTCAGCTCAATAAAGTTATATCAAAGGAGCAGGAAGTTCAAATCTCATTCAAAAAGTAATCAACACAAATATGGTGATACATGTGATCATGTTCATGGACAACATCAACATACAAAATGGGACGTGATAATAGCAGGTCAAAGTGGCATAATGATTGCATACATCAAGCCTGTACAAGTTGTGCACAAATCATGCATGCTAGAAGAACAGCTACAGAAGTGAGTCGAGTGATGACCGAGCATGTATTCACATATAAGGTAATATGTCGAGCCAGTTTAAAGTGTTCAAGTGCAAATCGATTAGTGAAACTGGGTAGAGCATACAGAGTGGAGCAGTTCAAGTGACTACTGCATGGTAGTATGACAACACAGATTCTATAAAGATGATACAACATCATGGTTCACGAACAAATGAAGATGGGTTAAAGCATGTTTATTTCAGAAAACAAATGTGAATCATCATGATGGTGCAAAATGTTCTCAATATTCAAAGCACAGCATAGCTTTGTAAAGTCAACTGCAAAGGTATGGGAAAGAAATGTCCAAGCATGATGTGGTCCAGCAGCATATACATGTTTCAGAAATATGGTCAAGCAAAATTAGCATGCACAAGCTCAAGAAAATTCAGCATCCAACTCTTTCCAGAATTTATCAAGTAAAAGGGGAAAGCCAACAATTTCAGGAATTCATTTATCTCGGAAATTCTACAATCAATCAAGCAAATTCAGACTTTGTCTGAGCAAAAGAGGAAAGTAATTATCAGAAAATTCAGTGAAGCAGATTTAGCAAGAACCAAGGGAAAATGAATTCGAGCATGGGAACAATAAAATTCAGAAACAAATCATCTTTGCCTTCATATCTTTCCAGAATTTCACGCATGGAATTCACACGGTTTTAAATTCGAAAATTCAGTATTGATAATAAGGGAAACAATTTTTTTTTCCAGAAAAGATCAATTTTTTTTTGGGACAGAAATCGTTTTTGAATACTTTCCAAATATCCCTCAAATCATATCATGGCAACATTCTTTCTATTGAATTCAAAAGGGAACTTTCATGCAAGCATCTTTGGCATACTTCTGATGTTTCCAGAAATGAGTAAACAAAGGGCAAGAAATCAATTATGTTTTTCCAGAAATCATGCTTGAATTCAAAGGGGCAATTCGAATTGCTTAAGGCAACAGAAGGACACAAATGATCTAAGGAATTAAGGCAATTTTTCAAAATCGTTTTCAATTCAGAAATTCATTATTTCCTGTTTTGATTCAATTAGGAAAGTCTTCCAAGGCAACAAATAATTGTCCAGAATTTATCAAGGAATGAAGCCTTTATTACAAGTTCGAAGCAATCAAATCCACAAATCAAAAAGGGAAAGCACCACAACAAATCAGCCAGTCAATATTAGCGAAATCAGAGTGTTAAGGGTTTTATTTTACCCTATATTACACACAGATTCATCACAGGCAAACATACAGCAAATCGAAATCATACTACAACAAAAATTACAGAGAAAATCGTATTCAGAGCACTCACAGGTTTTTCAGAGATTCGATCGCCAGAGAGTGAGAGGGACAACCAAATCAATCGATGAAGAAGAACACATCAGAGAACATGAATTCATCAATCTGAAGCCATCGAGATTTGTTTTGGGGCAAACATTAAAACCCTAGCTTCTCAAAGTCGGCCGCCATTTTTTATTTCAGAAACAAAGAGATCGAGTGTAAAGAATAGAAATGGGCCGGTCATTTACAAAGGGGATGACCCTTCTATTTTTAACTCCTAGGGTTTCACTTTTGTTTTAATGTTTGTGCTATTTTAATTCGTTGTAAAATCAATCTGAACAGTCTTCTGAAGTCTGTAAAATTCTAGAACTCAGTTACGAGTTAACTGACAGTCCACTGGAGTCTGTAAAATCTGGGTAATGAGTTACAGGGTTTGTAATTCGGGAAATCTGATCGAGTGAATATCAATCAGTCTAGGGTTTTGAGCGTAGGGTTAGGACAGGAGCAGGCGCTGCGAGTGTACATGGTCTTGTATGCGGGATCTGTTTATAACACCTAGTAGAAACCTTAGGAATGCAGCAGTAGGCAGGGTTTTGCCGAAGCTGGGTATATCTGTGTGTGATTTATTTTCTGCACTTTTATTTCTGCTGTATTCTGTGATCTGTTTATTTTTTTAATATCCTGTCAGTTTTTCAATTTAGTTTAAAAACTGTGATAAACCCTATTCACCCCCCCTCTAGGGTTAATCTAGATCCAACATTTGGTATCAAAGCAGGTATTCGGTTAACTCTAGAGCAATGGTGATTCCTAGTTATCAGACCATAGAGAGTCAGTCCAGTCACATTCCAAATATTTTTGATGGTACAGATTTTTTAAACTGGAAATCCAAAATGGAATTTTATTTAAAATCTGTTAATATTAAATGTTGGAATGTTGTTATCCATGGATTTGATAGTGTAGATATTACTTTCAATACCCGTGCTATGAAAATTATATTTGATTATTTTAGTACTGAACAGTTTAATCTTATCTGCCGTTGTTTATCTGCACAGGAAATCTGGGATACTCTCAATACAAAGTATGGAAAATCTGACAACGGCAGCTCAAAACCCGAGAAAGTCAACTCAGATTTAGAACTCTGTTTAACAGGATTTACAAATGAAAATTCAGAAGGATCAGATGATGGAGAATCAACAGACGCTGAAGTTGAAAATTTCTCATACGAAGATTTGGTTTATATGTGTGTTGATTTAACTAAATCTGTTGATAAACTCAAATCTAAAAACAAATCTCTGAAATCTAGGAATACTGAGTTGACCAGCAAAATTGATGATTTGGAATCACAGCTTGAATATTTTAAAAAAATTCAAATTCAGATTGCAAAAATTGTTTAAAATTGAAAACCAATCTTGTTCATCTCAATAAAAATATTCAAAAGTTTGAAAAGGAAATTCTAATCTTAAAAGAAAACAAGATTGAGTTATCAAATTTGAACAATCTTCTACGAAAGGAATTTGAAGTTTTTAAGACTGATATAAGTTCCAAATTTGAGATTGCTGAAAATGAAAATTTGGTGAGAAGTGATTTGATTTTGAAAGAATTTGAAAATGAGATTGAAAAATCCAAGATTTTTGAGTCTGAAAAACAAAAACGATTTGAACTTGAAATCTCGGAATCTCAAGCCAAAATTAGATTGCTTGAAAATGAGAATTTGGTTTTAAAACAGACCAATGCTGAAAAGATGATCGCTATAAATAATTGCTCAAATTTATTAAAAGAAAATGGCGATCTAAAATCCAAAATTCAGCGATTGGGATCAACATTGGATAAATTTTCTAATGGGGAAAAATCGTTGAATATGCTGTTACAAAACCAAGTTTCTAGTGGAAATAAATCTGGTCTTGGCTTCGGGAAAAATGATGTTTCTAGAAAACAAAATTCAAATGATTTGAACAATCCCACAAACTGCTTTGGAAATAATTGTTTTGATAATTTTAACTTTGATAATTTCAAAGGTTATTTGAATCAAAATTGTGATGAGAAATTGTTTTATAATAAACCATTTAAACATTCTGGAATCCCAAAAATTAAAACGGGCTTCGTCAAGTTCAAACAGGTTTGGGTTCCTAAGGGTACGAAAGTTAATTCTAATGGTTTGTTATATAAACAGATTTGGGTACCAAAAGATGTGAACACAAATGTAAGTGGTTTTACAAACTTTGTTAGACCACTCGATCCTATAAACTGTTAGATACCGAAGGAGGCTGAGGAACTGCTATGCAGAAAGAGAAACTGAATTCAAACTGCTTCATATCATTGAATCACTTTCAGTTCCTTTAGCCAAACTAGTTGAGTTAGAGATTCTGGTTTACACTGATCTCAGGTATGATCTCTGAACTCATCTTCGTAAGTATCTTTTAATTTTCTTGTTTATTTCTTCTTCTATCTCCTTCTGTCTCTTCTGTTTTTTTCTTTTAACTTGTCACTGCCATATATCCTTTCTCTTGAGCTTTCTTAACTTCCAATTGCAGTTCTCATAATCTTGTGGAAATTTGCTTTATTTGAATCGAACTCTGATGTGTTAATTATTTCTAGATCTTGATGTTAATCTTGTAAATATCTGCAATTGTTTTGGAATTTATTTTCTGATTTATGAATTCATAACAGTGTTGATGTATTCTTGTCAAATCTTGAACACTGTTAATTAGAATTCTAAATTTTTAAAGATCTGAAAGTTTAATGGAAATTCACACATCGTTGTTGTTTTGAGATTCTTCTAATTCATTTTAGAAAAACTTGAAATATTACATTCATTACAGCACTCCATTATTTATCAGTAGTGATATTTCCATTATTTTTTTGATTGGCTTGAAAATTTTAAATTGTCTAGAATCTCAGTGATACATCTTGAAAATCATTGTTATTCATGATCATCATGGTTAGAATTGTTTGTTTGAAATCATTTGAATTTATTAATATTTTGAATAATCACACACCTCCTAAATTTGAAATTATCAACCTTGTGTGACTAATTCATTATATTTCAAAACTTGACATTGATTCAAGTGATTTCAAATAAATTATTTTGGATCATGAATATCTGTCAAACCTGATGTAAATGATTTTTTTTTCCCTATGGGTTTGTCAGAAATCCCTGTGAAAATTTCTTTGAAAATATGGTCTTAAAATTCTCTATTATTTCATGGTTATTTGATTTTAATATATGTTTGTTTAAAATCATTTGAAATTATTGATTTATTGAATCGCACACATATCTTGAATCTGAAATATAATATTGTATGATTGATTCATTAAATCCTGATATATTCACATTTCTTCAAATAATTTCAAATAAACTAAATTTTATAATCATGGAATATTTTTTTTTTGTGACCTTCAGAAGCATCGTCTGACAAGTCTGTTGTGATATTGATTTTTCTGTGTTGCTCTGATACTGCTTTAAAAAAGTTTGTTCTGGAATCACATGCTTGCTGCTCTGATACATGTGCATAATGTATTACCTCATCTGTTTGGGCTTGGTACTCAATAAATTTTTTTTGTGTCTAGGACGTTCTTGTTCAGTATCATGTTAAAATTCCTCGTAAATAGAGACACCAAGTGCTATCAGAAGTGCTTATTTTTTTTGTTTCACCTATCTGTACTGAGATTCAAATTTTCACCTTGTATAGATCCACACATTTTTTTCCTTATACAATTAAATGTGCTAAATTTGTCTGCCTTTTTCACTCATCTGTCTTTTGAATTATCACCCTGTATAGATTCATTTTTTTTTATAAATCTGTTTAATTTCTTTTTGTAATTGTTTTTCAACTTTAAAATTATCTATTTTTTATTCATTCAGGAATTGAAATCAATATCCAATTTATGCTGTGTTTATAATTCATCAAAATTATTATCAGTTTTTGAAATTGTGATGAATTGTGACTACAGTGTATTTCACAACAAGAGGAGATTTTATTTGGATTTTCATGATGGTTGAATATTTATTATAATATTTTTGAACTGGGAATTATTTCACGATCATCTTCTTCTTCTATCACCCGTCTGCCATCCATCATGTTTTTATATTAATGTGGAGAGTTTTTTTTTTTTTTTTTTTTAAAAAAAAATCATCTTGTTTTAAAACAGTGAAAATTATTTGTGATAGAAATGGGACTATATTATTTTTCAAAATTAGTGATAATTGAAAATTTTCAATAATTTTGGTACAGTCGAGCTTATTTCATAATATAATTAATTTAGAAATTTATTTCACAGTCCATTTCTGTACCTACCACATTTCTATTATCCACATTGGTTTCATATACCGAGGAGTTTTTTTTTTGCTGAAAATGATAAAAGTTTAATTAATTTATAAGAGTGTCTCTAACCTCATTTAAAAATCCAAGCCCTGGTTATGCATGGTTATGAGACGTCTTATAATTTAAGCCGCAACTGATCCCATTTAAAAATCCAAGCTCTGGTTATGCGTGGTCAGTGTGCTCTTAAATAAAAATAAAAGAAAAAGGAATAATGTGCTATAAATTGAAATAAACTTGAAATTCTCCTCTGAGTATAAAAACCAGCCTATCAATCCATCTTCCAATCTGTGAAATGTGTTAAAATCTTATGACGTATTATGATTTGCTGATTGTTGGGTATTGGGATTTGAGGTTATTCGATCTTGTCACTTAAATTGAATTAGTAATTATAGTCCAAATTCCATCTTTGTTTTTTTAACCTCATTTTTTTTGGAAAATAACTGGAATACATTTTTTTACTCTCCCCATTTTATATAAAATTCATCGTAAATCTGTCATTCTCTACAATGTGAGATATGCCACCAGTTCTTAGTTTATTATGATTTTTGTTTGACTGATTGAGATTTATGATGACTATTCTTTCTCTTAAGCTGATATAATATTTGTTAGTCATTTTTCATCTATATTTTAAATTTTGTATCCTTTTGATGATAACAAAAGGGGGAGAATGGATAGAGATTTTGATTTATGAGTGAATATTTTATAAATATTTTTAATTTTGAAAATTTATTATTATTCATACATTTCACTCATGCACAGTTATAGGGGGAGTTGTCTGTTGTAGGGGGAGCTAATAAATAGGGGGAGTTCAATATTCACTGTAAATAGGGGGAGTTCAATATTCACCGTCAAACACATCTATTGTATACAAAATCTTTTATTTGTTTGTCATCATCAAAAGGGGGAGATTGTTGTATATAACGGTGTTGTATACACAATTATATGATTTTTGTTTGATGATAACAACCAAATAAATATTATTTTAATGTGTTTGATATTGTACTGTTATTGTAAATCACAGACTGTAATATAATATTTATATTTAAATAAAATACAACTGTACAGAAATTTAAATATTCACAGTATTTTATTTGAATAGAATATTTTATTTCAATATCAAATAGTACATCTATATTACTCAACACTCAATATTTTTTCACTTATACATTCACAGACCCAATATACAGACACTTTCATTGTTACTCAGCTCCTCACTATAATACTGTCTATACATCTCATATTCATATTCAATCACCGATACATTTACATTCACTGACACTGTCTCTCAGTCTTCACAGCACTTCACTGTTAGTCCAGTCATCACCTGCTTACCTGTCAGATGAAACACACACACACACACAGTATACTGCAATAGAAATAAAACTGAACACATGCAAATATAAATTTTATTTTTAAAATTCTATTTGCCTCAGTTTTCTGGTGTGTTTCTCATCCTTTTTCATGACTTGATCTGATTTATAAAACCATCAATCTGTGTCTAGACAGCTTGTGATATTCACAGTGATACACTGTAAATACCACAAGGCAGACAACATATATATCTCAATGCAGGGACAGGGACAACTCGTTTGATGGCTGCATGTACACACATGTACACGTGTGCACTGCCACGCCAATCAGATTGCAACTGAGGAGTAGCCACATGGACCTGCTCGACTCAGTGCAATACACATAGTCAACTCAAGACAAAGTGGTCAAGGAAACTCAATAATCAAAACAGCAAATTCAATGTGCAACAAGAATGCCAAGTGTACACAGCAAGTGTACAATCTTTTTAAAATACTAGGGTGATCCAGACAAGCAAACATTCATGGTCAACAAGTATATGGTGATACAAGCATGAAACAGATGGCACAAGAGGTGATAAGAGCAGTTCAGAATGATGATCATGTCAACATGATGCACACAGCAATATACATATACAGCAGGTAACTCAAGTATGGTGAAGCACAGAATGGCCAAGCATCAATACAAACAATATGCACAAATCCACATTTCAGCTCAATAAAGTTATATCAAAGGAGCAGGAAGTTCAAATCTCATTCAAAAAGTAATCAACACAAATATGGTGATACATGTGATCATGTTCATGGACAACATCAACATACAAAATGGGACGTGATAATAGCAGGTCAAAGTGGCATAATGATTGCATACATCAAGCCTGTACAAGTTGTGCACAAATCATGCAAGCTAGAAGAACAACTACAGAAGTGAGTCGAGTGATGACCGAGCATGTATTCACATATAAGGTAATATGTCGAGCCAGTTTAAAGTGTTCAAGTGCAAATCGATTAGTGAAACTGGGTAGAGCATACAGAGTGGAGCAGTTCAAGTGACTACTGCATGGTAGTATGACAACACAGATTCTATAAAGATGATACAACATCATGGTTCACGAACAAATGAAGATGGGTTAAAGCATGTTTATTTCAGAAAACAAATGTGAATCATCATGATGGTGCAAAATGTTCTCAATATTCAAAGCACAGCATAGCTTTGTAAAGTCAACTACAAAGGTATCGGAAAGAAATGTCCAAGCATGATGTGGTTCAGCAGCATATACATGTTTCAGAAATATGGTCAAGCAAAATTAGCATGCACAAGCTCAAGAAAATCCAGCATCCAACTCTTTCCAGAATTTATCAAGTAAAAGGGGAAAGCCAACAATTTCAGGAATTCATTTATCTCGGAAATTCTACAATCAATCAAGCAAATTCAGACTTTGTCTGAGCAAAAGAGGAAAGTAATTATCAGAAAATCCAGTGAAGCAGATTTAGCAAGAACCAAGGGAAAATGAATTCGAGCATGGGAACAATAAAATTCAGAAACAAATCATCTTTGCCTTCATATCTTTCTAGAATTTCACGCTTGGAATTCACACGGTTTTAAATTCGAAAATTCAGTATTGATAATAAGGGAAACAAATTTTTTTTCCAGAAAAGATCAATTTTTTTTTTGGGACAGAAATCGTTTTTGAATACTTTCCAAAAATCCCTCAAATCATATCATGGCAACATTCTTTCTATTGAATTCAAAAGGGAACTTTCATGCAAGCATCTTTGGCATACTTCTGATGTTTCCAGAAATGAGTAAACAAAGGGCAAGAAATCAATTATGTTTTTCCAGAAATCATGCTTGAATTCAAAGGGGCAATTCGACTTGCTTAAGGCAACAGAAGGACACAAATGATCTAAGGAATTAAGGTAATTTTTCAAAATCGTTTTCAATTCAGAAATTCATTATTTCCTGTTTTGATTCAATTAGGAAAGTCTTCCAAGGCAACAAATAATTGTCCAGAATTTATCAAGGAATGAAGCCTTTATTACAAGTTCGAAGCAATCAAATCCACAAATCAAAAAGGGAAAGCACCACAACAAATCAGCCAGTCAATATTAGCGAAATCAGAGTGTTAAGGGTTTTATTTTACCCTATATTACACACAGATTCATCATAGGCAAACATACAGCAAATCGAAATCATACTACAACAAAAATTACAGAGAAAATCGTATTCAGAGCACTCACAGGTTTTTCAGAGATTCGATCGCCAGAGAGTGAGAGGGACAACCAAATCAATCGATGAAGAAGAACACATCAGAGAACATGAATTCATCAATCTGAAGCCATCGAGATTTGTTTTGGGGCAAACATTAAAACCCTAGCTTCTCAAAGTCGGCCGCCATTTTTTATTTCAGAAACAAAGAGATCAGGTGTAAAGAATAGAAATGGGCCGGTCATTTACAAAGGGGATGACCCTTCTATTTTTATCTCCTAGGGTTTCACTTTTGTTTTAATGTTTGTGCTATTTTAATTCATTGTAAAATCAACCTAAACAGTCTTCTGGAGTCTGTAAAATTCTAGAACTCAGTTACGAGTTAACTGACAGTCCACTGGAGTCTGTAAAATCTGGGTAACGAGTTACATGGTTTGTAATTCGGGAAATCTGATCGAGTGAATATCAATCAGTCTAGGGTTTTGAGCGTAGGGTTAGGACAGGAGCAGGCGCTGCGAGTGTACATGGTCTTGTATGCGGGATCTGTTTATAACACCTAGTAGAAACCTTAGGAATGCAGCAGTAGGCAGGGTTTTGCCGAAGCTGGGTATATCTGTATGTGATTTATTTTCTGCACTTTTATTTCTGCTGTATTCTGTGATCTGTTTATTTTTTTAATATCCTGTCAGTTTTTCAATTAAGTTTAAAAACTGTGATAAACCCTATTCACCCCCCTCTAGGGTTAATCTAGATCCAACAGTTTTAAAAGGAAATCGACGAAATATATGTATTATATATATAATGGCTTGAATAGAACGCGCTGCGCCGCGACAGTTCGTGAATTTCGACCATTGACTTCGAATGGATATTACGGGAGATTCGACCGTCGGATTCTCCTAAAACTAGAACCATTGGGTTCGAATCGAAAAGAGCTTTCCAATGAATATTAATAATTTGAAATCTAATGGTTGGATTTGGAATTATGTCCAAATCAAATTTGGAAAAGGTCGTTGTAAGTGCAGTTCGATGGCCGTTGATGGAAATCGACTGTACGGGCCTTGATAAAATTATTAAAAATATCAATAATTTGTGCAAAATCATAAGAAGTGATTTGGGAAAAGTTGGGATGAAAAACACCATATTTGAAAAGATAAAAATAGATTTTTATCAAAATGAACTAGAATTAAAATCAATTTATTTTTGAAATAAATAAATTGAATTTGGAAGTGGTTTTAAAAATTATCAGAATTTCCAATACGTGAATTGGACTGAATTTGAATCGAAATTATCTTCGGAATATTTCGATGTTGGTTTTTGTGATTATACAGATATTGTTATGGGAATTTGAAAGATATATTTTATATCGTTATTTCCAATACGATATTTGTTGGTTTCAGTATTTGATATTGAATATAAGTCGATATATTTTCTATTCAGAGCCTTGTATTTAATATCAAACGTGATTTGGGTTTGTCGTGAATGGTGTCTTCATTAACACCTGTTCTTTAACCCGATTAACATTAGAAGTGATTTTGGGTTTATCGTGAACCGTGTTTTAGACGACATTGGTTCTTTAACCCAATTAAAGACAGGATATTGATTTTTGAAAAGACTAAAACTAAGTGGAGTTTTAATGAATCTTTAATTAGATTGGATTGTGAATTGATAATTTAAACTATCAAATCTGAAAGGTGATCGAAAATGGAGTATTACCAGTTTTGCTCCGAGGGATGAATAGGTTGGGATTGGGAAATAAAATAAATAGTTACTCCGGTGTGGTTCGCTAATCTCGACTAGTTTGGAAAACCATAATATGGTTTGAAATGATATCCAAAGGAAGATTAAAGAATAAATTTAGAAGAATTTATCTTGGATAAAATTAATGGGAACCTTTCCCTAAGAATGTGATTTTGTGAATAAAAGAACATTCTGACTTGGAATGAGGCGTTTGTTGTGTTTGTGTAACATTTGTTTATTATATACGTGGGTTATTCAGAAAGGCCGGTTTTCTACCCATTCTGAATAACCGATTCGGCGATAAGTCGAAGATGAAGACGGTGGTTGAAGACCGGAAGTCTTCACATCGTTTGGGTGATTACTGATGATCTTGATTGGGCTGTACACCCAAGATGAGGGAATCAGTTGGTGATCGTCCAGAAGTACTTGGAGATCGATGGATATGCGAGGAAAGTGCCTCTGGTTTCATTCAGACCCAGAACGAACTTGTAAATGGATTGTGTGTCTGACATTGGATTTTATTCTGTGTTGATTGATCTCTATTAAATATACATCTGTTTGGCGGCGGGGAATTTATTCTCTTGCTTAACGCCCTTCTCTGAGACGTACGAGCTCAGAGGTTGTATATCGATGGACATCAGTCGCATGGAGTGAATTTCCAGTGTGGCACGCGTAAGTGGCAATTGATCAAGGCTTCTTTTGAAAAGCAAAGTCTTGTGGTTGATGGTCAAAGCACGACCTGTGTGGCGCAGCTTTGTGTATACGTGAATTCGCGAGCCTCACACCTCGGTATGAGTCAAAAACGGGATACGGACCGTTGGGAGAACACGACGTTTCTTTCTAGCTATGGGTGGTGTCAGTGCTTAAACTGGCTGACATTTATATACTTTTCACCTGTGTGGTTGTTGGATGAGGCGCCTCGGATATAGGTCTGTTAGGACCGGGAATAGTGTGTTCAGGAATTGCCAATCCTCAAAAGTAAGAGAGGACCGACCCAACCGATTCCAAGGATTGCTGTGTGTGGTCCTGAGACATTTGCTAGAGTGTCTCGAACGGAGAGGAGCTTGCCACTTGCCTCGACTCATGATGGAAATCCAATTTCCAATACGTGGTATTGCTGTTTTAATTGTAGAACTAGTATGGCGACATGATAGATGGTACCCATGCCGCCTATGATTGATATTTATGATTGAAATTGTTTTGACACTATACACTTATAATAGTATCAAATGATTTGTTTTAAACGTACCAAGCATGTTTGTCTATTATAAGGGAAAACCCTATCCTCCGGCTTGCGTTGCATTGTGTGATGGGACCTGGGTCTTATAATAGCTTCATTTTTCCAGCATTGCGCTGTTTTGTTATATGCACTGATATTCTTGGGAGGAAACCCGTTCCGTGTTATACGGCGTGGTCCCTTGATTTACCGAACCTTAAAATAAAGATTAATAACTGTTTTAGTTCTCACACCAGTCACATGACTGACCTGGAGTTTATTGTTTTAACCTAAACTCTGGGTGCCCCTATTTTCCACACGGGCAGCTAGTAGTTTTGGTTTGCAGATTTATATTCACAGGATCCTGATTTACAGCTGGAACGATGCTCGAAAAGCTCTGTATCCGTGTATTACTTTCAGTTGTGTTTTGTATTATTTTTCCGCTACGATGTATTTAAATGTAATTTAAATCTCTGATATTTTCTGTGTAATATTTATTCATACTCTGTACATTCTTGTATTTTGATGGAATTGTTGTAATAAACAATGAAATGTTCTTCTGTCTGCGTTCTTCTGTGTGTTGTTCTCAAAGTATCCGCTCTTTCCTTCACGAGGAAGTTACAGGTCCTTACAAGGGCTATGATTCAGTAATGGTTTGGTGAAGAATTTGAATGATATTATGGTGTAGTAGGACGAATCAGTAAGACGTAAACAGAAAATCTCGTATACAATTTTCTGTTTTGGATAATCAACTTAAAACTGCCACATCTCACTCAATTTTGATCTGAATTTGATGATCTACCCATCAAAACGACTGCGTGAACAAGAACTACAATTTGGAAAAGATGTTTGGATGAAATAATACAAATATCTAGGCGAAATATGAGAATTACCAATGACAGTTTTGTTTTTTTTCCTTTGTGCACCAAAACTTTATTTGATCATAACTGGTCATTTCTTGGCGGATTCACATGAAACTAATGGCATTGCGAAACGGATGAAGAGAAGAATAGTATTGAATCAAATTATAGAAGAAAATCAAAAGTTTTGTATTGATCAGTACTCATTTCATTGTAGATTGTTAGTTACATATCCTTCTTTTCTTCTTGATTGATGAACGATAATCTTGGTGTCTTCCTTCTTTTTCTTCTTGGTTGATGATTGAATTACTTTGTGCCTTTTGACCAATAGTCATCAGAAATGATTTTCCTTGTAAAACAACACAATTTTTTAAATAATCAAATGACTTTTCAAAATAAATGATTGTAATAATTACATCATGATGATTTTGTGACTTATCCTTTCAAAAATAGTGTTTAAAAAATTGCCATTTAAACTTTTCAAAAACTCAGATTATGATAACTTGAATTTTCAACATAATAAAATGCAGACTCATCTAATACTATGCAATGCATGAATTTATACTAGTGTTATAAATCATTTCAAAATTGTCCATTTAATATTTCCAAATTTCAGATGTTGAAATTTTGAAAACCTTCGCTCTGATACCAATTGTTAGGGATGAAAATCACGGATCTTAAGGCAAAACTAACACTAGAGAGGGGGGTGAATAGTGTTTTAAAGATATTATGCCAAACTTAAACAATTAACGATTACTCAAACAACCGTGTGAATCAGAGAATGAATATCTCAACCGAAACAATCACAGATGTAAATATAAACAGAAATAAAATGCAGAAAAGGAAAGAACACACCGAATTTTATACTGGTTCGAATTACTCCTATGTCCATTCCCATGCAATGCTGGATTTCTCAGAGTTTTATTAATATCAAAATCCTATTATAGTCCCCTTGATTTAATGGCTATAAGGTTAACACCAATTCAACACCCTTGATTTCACGGTTACAAGGTTAATACCGACTTAACACCCTTGATTTCACGGCTACAAGGTTAACACCGCTCCCTTTCCTTGATTTACGGGATAAAAAGGAATGCGCCCTTTCCTTAACAATTACAAATAACCCTAGAACTATTGAATAACACTTCCAAACAAAGAGTATATGATAGAGATTGAGAATAGAAAGAGAATGATATTATTTGTATTGAAAACGACATAGCATAATTGTATAAATCAAGAATTTAAAGTAGAATAATTGTGTTAAGAGAAAGGATGAAGAAGGAGAAGATTAGTTATTTAAAATTTCGAAAATGATGCCTTTATATAGTGTTCAAAGGTCACAATAGTTCTGAAATGTTTTAAAATATGAAAAGGCAACTCCTTTTGAATCTGAAAAAAAATGACAGTTATATGTCGACATGTAAGAACTTGTATGTCGACATATGCTAGGTTTTCAAATTTTAAGTCATGTTTTAAAGTATTTAAATCAATACATATATATATATATATATATTCTGAAAATTCCTGAATCAAAACTAGTTGTTTAAAATATAATTTCTTAAGTATAAAAACATATAAACTATTTTTTAAACATATAATATAAAGCCCCCCACATATATATATGATATAAAACTATATAATTATAAACATATATAATGTTGATGGGAAAAATTGTCGCGCACCAACACCCAATGTGTATGTGTGATGTAAACACAACAAATCCAAAACAAGTAAAGTAAATGCGGGGAGATACAGCTTTTTATAGTGGTTCAGCACTAAAACCTATGTCCACTTTATAATGATCATTCATCATATGATATCCGATTACAATGTTGTGCAAGTTTTGATGATATTCAAGTACAAAGTATTTCAATAGGATAATAATGTCCTTCTCCTTCTTCCTTGAGATGAGTTGACCTGGTCAACTATGTGCAAAACAAGCTTTAATGTCCAAGAGGTCTAGAGACAGTGTAACTATGCTTGCTAGTGTCCAACGAGCTATTGAACATGTATGCACTACCTTATAACTTTTCATGCCATGTCTAATGGCTATGGAGAAGGTGTTGGAAGCCATTAATGAGTGTTTGGAGCTCTCATGGTGCAAAAATTCCAAGGGAAAAGCCCACTCAATGAAGACCAAGGTCCGGGGGTATTTATAGGAAGAATGTTAGGTGAGAGTAGGTAAGAAATGAGACCATAACCCCTTAATTTTGAACCCCCAAAAACAGCCGCCAAACAGAAATTTCGTACCCCTTAGTGAGGGGTACGAAATTCGTACCCCTCAAGGGATACGAAATTCATATCCCCTGGAGGAGATACAAAATTCATACCCCACCAGAGGGTACGAAATTTCGTATCCCCTGAAGTGTTAAGAAATTCGTAGCCTTCCAGGTGGATACAAATTTCGTATCCATTGGAGGGGTACAAAATCCGTACCCCTCTAGGGGGATATGAATTTGACGGAGAAGGGGGCTGAAATCGTGTTGCCAATGAAGTAGAAGTTCCTGAACGCGAAGTAAGGGAATCCGAGGTTTTGCTGGTCCGAAGTGAAGGGATCTGAGCCGCCAGGACTGTGGGTCCCCGGACCCCTACTGACGCTGCGCTCGGACCCGCTTGATGGCTCGCCTTCGGCTTAGCTGTTGGTTTGCCTAAAGTTCATCAGGTCCACAAAAGGTAATCTGTTAGAAGTTTTGCGCCTTCTTGTGTTTGTGACATGACTGTGATCAACTCGCTTTGTGTTTCCTCTCTTTGTTTTCCATGCTTGAGCACGTTGCTAACCAAATACTTGAGTGTGACAACTTTGACCAAAAAGCATGTTAACATATAATATAATTATTCAGTTTATAATATATGTAAACTATATAATAAACATATATATTTGAAATCATAAGTAAAAACCTTTAGATGATTTAAAATCATTTTGGAAAGAGTTTGAAATAATTTGAAATCAATTCAAACAAGAGAATTTGAAAACAAAATTTTGAGAGTGCTAACCAGAGTTTTACATACTAACTAAACTCTATTACTTTGATAATCTTGAACTCTTGAAATTTAGATATCTTGATACTCATGACTCTTGAATCTCCTTTGAAATCTTGAATCTCTAAAGCTCTTAACTTTACAGTCTTCAGTATTTACTTCCTACATATAAATCCTGTATATATATATATTCTAGATAAAGATGTTAGTATATATTTTATAATCAATAATGTTAACAAGGTTGTTGTCATCAAAATTCCATTCTCCAACACTTGTATCTAAGGAAAGCTTCTACTAAGGAAACAATGACCAAAAAAAGCAATTGGAGCTCAACCAACATAGGCTACGCTAAAAGGAAGTCAGAAGGCTTCATTGGAGGGTTTCCTTCCTTGTTATCAACAATGGAGGATATTGACCAAGCGGTGAACCAGCTACACGATAGGCTGATTAGGTAAGGAGATATGTTTCGACGGTGGGAGGAACGTTGAAACACCCCACACTCCTTAACATCATCTATATGAGGATTTCACTAAGGAATATGAAGGGTATAGGTATAAATAAACATTATTGAGACCAAAATTCACAAGACATGATATACAGAAACGCAACAGAATTTAAAAACTTTAATCAAATCATAATTGTCGTAACACCATGAAAATATCCATCGTTACAAAAACCCATAACTATCTCATGAAAAAAACTAGCACAATCAGAGTACAATATAAAGCCATCCCCTTCAACATCACTGACAATAACCGGACGCAAAATAAGAATAAAACAATACATGAATATTGGAAAGTAAATCAAGTAGAAATCCAAGCTGAAGCAAATCTCTATCAACTATGAGTTCCTCCACCCTGTAAACCTAGGGGAAGAAAAGGGAAGAGAGAAGGAAGAAAGGAAACTAGTCCTACATAAATCTGGTGAGTCCTATTATTACTAACATGAGTACTGTTAAAGGAAGTTAGACAGAATAGACATTCCAAAAACATAAGGGAATAAAGGTAGTAAATAAAGCAGTGGGAAGATAAGCATGAATAAATTCAATTATCTTCTCATTCATATCATTATAATTTTTGTACCTAACTCACCACAAGTCATAATTAGGCTATTACCAAATTTCTACCCATCGATCGACTCTTATACCATAACATGATAACATATGCCCACTATGAGCCTCGGGTTTATCAGGCCTGACCCCATCAGCTTTAAAAGACACAACATTCATCACAGGCATTACAGCGTCTTGTTTTCCCCAATCGACGCGATGCACGCTCATGTCCCCGCCGGAAGGCTCCTGTACCCACCTTGTTTGGACTTCTTGCTATCCAGTGCAGTAAAGCGTGCCCTCGCCTCCTCCTTGTGTGAGACCTCCATAGAATGATAAAAGGGATACTGCCTGATACGAGTCCCTAACAAAAAAAATCCAATTTGACTCAAGCCGCCCTAAACTTGTTCCTCATCATTTAATTTATTATCGTTGATCGCTTACTAATGTAGTCCCTTATTGAATTGTCAACGAACGTCAAGGCCACCATAGAATTATCATTGACCGCTTAGCTGCCATGCCCCATAGGATTGTCAAGGAATGCCAAGGCCACCATAAATTAATTATTTCGTTTGGCCACTTGTTTTCCCTAATCAACGTATACTGCCAGAACGGGCCACAACTATAAGCCATATATTTTCTCTAATCTGCTATCGCTACCGGAGTGGACTCTCACTGCACGCTTATTTATTTGTACCATATTACACTTAACACACATTTTAAGTTTAAGCATACTCATTCAATATAACCTCTTGTTATATTTTAGGTTGTAATGAACATTATCACTATCTTATGATACGTTATCATATTCAATATACAACCCCAATTCTCATTACTTAGTGAATTACTAAGTTAACATATTCCAGTTACACCTTCCAGTTATTCAGTTTATTAGTTATTCCCTAAAATTATAGTTCATTGGTTAATTACTATACTTATTCAATATTCCCTAAATAACCCTTTATACCCAAAATCATTATTTTCTCAATATGCGTAGAAATAATAGGGTAAAGGTTTAGGCTCTTGAATGGACTAAACTCGAAGTAAATAAAAGGGTGAAGGTTTTGGCTCTCGCATGACCTAAACTCAAAACAAATAAAATGGAATTATAAATGAAATAGGGCATAACCCGAACTGTAAATAAAATAATCACAAAGAAAAGGGCTAGAAGAAGACATCAGATATTCTATAATTTTCTGATTAGCGCCAACGCACCTTCATTTAAACGCACAAGCCATTCTGCTTGGCACTTACATCCTGTATGTAGAATGGTTGGGTACGGGACCGTCAGGGGAAGACATCAGATTTCTCTGTTCTTTGAAGTAAAGAAACACTGTGTCGTCCTCCCTTGTCTACATAGAGGCACAACCAAACAAAATCGCTTTATCCTGAGGGTGTGGAAGTTGGAATAAACTCGGCTACTTCAAGGACGGCTGGTTCTACGTCCGATGCCCACCAGGATTATGCGAGGAGGTGGTTTGCAGGCCGTAAGTATTTTATAACTTATGTTTTATTATAAGTTATCTGAGTGGTAAGATCGAAACTAACTTAGAGTTTGATATGGAAAGTATTCCTTCGAGTTTGAAGAGTGGCCAATATCTCGAGCGAGTC
Organism: Allium sativum; assembly: GCA_030737875.1. Lineage (NCBI taxonomy): Eukaryota > Viridiplantae > Streptophyta > Magnoliopsida > Asparagales > Amaryllidaceae > Allium > Allium sativum. The sequence continues at coordinate 465,922,364 of CM060913.1, read as the reverse complement.
CTAGCTTTGAGTGATGTCCCAAGACGGTATCACGATCCCCAGACTCTACTATCAGAGCTACCTTCGTCGGTTGGACTTACATCCTAAAGGTGGTTCAACGGGTCGCATTATAAGAAATGTGCACATTCACAATACCATTGGACAATATTTTGCCCTCTTTGTTGTCAAATATAAATATTAATATGTGGTTTTAATGTTAAAAACGTTGAGATAATTTAAAGTGGGAAATTATTTTCGTTCCCTCCACATCTATTAATTTCGGCCGCTACTCCAAATAAAAAATCCCAATCTTTTAATTACGATCCTCTATGAGTTCCACATACAGTAACTGGCCCCTTCTCTCTCTATCTTCTTCCTTCCTCATTCGCGCTTCTCTCACTTCGCACGACCAAAGCAGCGACAGCGAAATCAAACTCGACTCCCGATTCGATTCCGCTTCGTCGAGCCAGAACCCCTTTTCTAACCTGTTGCAAGGTTGACTGGCCAAGACGATATTATGGACTCCGGGGAGGAGAGTTTCGATGAAGTCGATGGTAAATTCCTGTTGTAAGGTTTTCCTGAAATTTTAGGATCAATGTTTCGGTAGGTAAATTCTTTAGAATTAGTGTCCTTTTTTTCCTTCCAGTATTGAACTGTTTGTACTATTGTAAACCTTAGTACCATGGTGATTTGTGATTCTGTATGAATTTATGAGCGAAGGTACGATTGTTTGTCTGAATTTGATTACGGTCCATATGTTTTGGGATATTTTCTACCTCCAGAATCTTGTGTTTCCATATTCACAATCACCCTCTGCCATACATTTAAATTACTGAAACAAAAACTATGACTGAAATGAGAGGATGAATTGAGAACATGAGATACAATGATATGGTGTTTGTGAATCTCAGTGCTTCAAGTTGCATATACTAGACATTTATTATTTACACGCGAGATCTTTTTGCCTGGTAATATCTGGTAACTTTCTCAACCATAAAAACATCCTTTGCTCTAATATTTGACAACTGTGCTCAGTTTATATTAAATATAAAAAGAAAAAGAATAAAACATCAGAAATCAGAATCCTCCTGGGTATAGTATTTTTTCTTTTTCTTTTTCCATTAGCCTTATTTTTGTAATTTTTCATAATTAAAATTGAACATGAGTGCCCTAATAAGGGGATATAATGAAATCCCAATTTTCGGCCATATACATGGGTTTTTTTTTCTACAAAACTGATTTACATGGTGGTGACACATCTCATGTGGCCAAGCATTACATACACCTATGAAGGTGAGTGCAGCTAGTGTCATGCAACTAGGATATAACTGATAATGTTCTTACGTCAAATATTTTTTTTTGGTTTGATGTACGAAGTAACCATTCTTTCTTCATTTATTCCAAGTCGGGTTGGTGACAGATGTCGAGACTAATAAGCACAGGGGATCTGCCTTTATTGAGTATATGCATACAAGAGACATGAAGAGTAAGCTTTATCAGTTTTGTTTCTCTTTGAGTTTCAATTTTTCATGCCTTTAAATGTTGGTAAACATCTTCTTAGTCATCTTTAACTTGTCCAATTGCTGCAATTTTGGCAGGAATGTTAGATGTTATATTGCTCTTTATGGTAGTTTCTAACATTTGAAAACTTATGATTTGACTTTGTAATGCTTCAATCATCATTTTTCTGGATGAACATGCCTTATCTCCTTAACTTAAAAGGCAATATCTGATAATGTTTTCTACACATCGCAGCTGCTTACAAACAAGCTGATGGGAGAAAGGTTGACAACAGAAGAGTCCTTGTCGATGTTGAGCATGGTAGAACTGTCCCTAACTGGAGTTCTCGATGACTGGGTGGTGGTCTAGGTTCTATTAGGATTGGAGAAGATGACCTTAATCAAAGAATATCTAGAAGGTAATTATTACTTTTCTTAATATCATAGGCTTAATCATTTACAACAAATAAAAATCCTAGAATGTTGATCCTTAATTTTGAAACCTAGAGGTTCGTAATATCGGCAAAAGAGGCAATTCTGGGTTCATCTATTAGCGTTAACTTATTACACTATTGAGTAGTTGCGTAAATTTACTTATATATATACACACTCTATTTACTAATTAACTGTAATTATATAGATGTTTTTTTATTAATGTGTATTACGTGCACCTCTTCTAGGTGTATCATCCATGTTTTGTATGATCTTAGCAGTTGATTTTACTACTTAACATTTTCAGTGACCGTTTCACGACATTGTAAATTAGTAAGCAATTTAGTTTTCTCCATTGGCTAGAACCCCATTTGGTTTGATAGGATCGATTAGGGGTTACTTCAAGCTATACCCACAATATCACACACAAGACAATCAATCAACACACCACTCAAATAAAAAAGATACAATGAAAGTAAAATAGCAAGACACAAGATTTTATACGTGGAAAACCTCTTCGATGTGAAGAGTAAAAACCACGAGACCTCTTAAGGAGTCTACCCTCTTCTCTTATTGATAAACCAAAAGGGGAAAACAGCCCCAAAAATGTTTACAAAAGATTCTCTTCTAATCACCGGAATCCAAAAACAATAAGAGATGAAAAAGGTGTAAGAGAACACCCTATGTGTGCACTTCAGGCCAGCGGTGTATCGAGCAAGAATGAAGCTCAATCTTGATGACCAAAACACCTTGAAGAAGATGATAAATGACCAAAAACTACTACTGCCTTATGTGACCAGATCTGGTTATATTAACCCTTTTTCTTTTAATGTGCATACCAAAATTGTGAGTAATCACCCAAATGTCTTTCCTTAAAAGAAAAGATATTGTTGCACAAAAGGCATGCTTGCACAACAAATCTAGGAAAAAGACAAAACCAATAAATCTCTCCCACAAATTAAGCATGGCCTGCATAAAAAGATATGCCAAATATGCCTGCATACAATTATGCCAAATATGCTTGCATAAAATTATGTCAAATATGCCTGCATAAAATTATGCCAAATATGCCTGCATAAAATTATGCCAAATAAGCCTGCATAAAATTATGCCAAATATGCTTGCATAAAATTATGCCAAATATGGGCTGGAATACCCAACAATCTCCCCCTCGAGCCCAACTTGGGGAAGATGTGCATGCTTCAATCATCATTTGAAACTCATTCCCACAAGCTTGCTACAAACATCAAGCTTGTTACCTAGAACCACTTTAGTCAACATATCTGCACCATTCTTGTTTGTATGAATTTTCTTTAACTTGAGCATATTTTCTTCAATCACATTTCTTAACCAATGATACCGAACATCAGTATGCTTAGTGCGTGCATGATACATGGAATTCTTGCTCAAATCCATAGCACTCTGACTGTCACAGAATACTATATACTCTTCTTGTTGCAAACCCAACTCTTGAAGGAACCTCTTCAACCAAAGCATCTCTTTACTTGCTTCCACAGCTGCTATATACTCTGCCTCGGTTGAAGATAAAGCCACACACTTTTGTAACTTGGATTGCCAAGAAATGGCTCCCCCTGAAAATGTGAACACATAACCTGAGGTAGATTTTCTACTATCAATGTCACCAGCCATGTCTGCATCTGTATACCCCTCAAGAACATGTTTGCTACCTCCAAAACATAAGCAAAATCTAGAAGTACCACGCAAATATCTGAAAATCCACTTTACTGCATCCCAGTGAACTTTACCAGGATTGGATAAGTATCTACTCACCAAACCAACAGAATGTGCAATATCTGGCCTAGTGCACACCATAGCATACATCAATGAACCAACTGCAGATGAATACGGAATAGAAGACATACTTGCTTTTTTCCTTTCCGTTGTTGGACAATCCCTGTTACTTAGCTTAAAATGAGATGCGAGTGGTGTACAAACCGGCTTAGCATGCTTCATATTGAACCTTTCAAGCACACGTTCAATATATTTTTCTTGAGATAGCCACAACTTCCTAGCTTTTCTGTCACGAACAATCTCCATGCCTAAGATTTGCTTTGCAGGACCCATGTCCTTCATGTCAAATGACTTGGACAAATCTTTCTTCAAGTTGCTAATCAATTCTAAGTTTTATCCAACTACCACCATGTCATCCACATATAAAAGAAGAATAATGAAGATATCACCAGGAAACTTTCTAAAATACACACAAGGATCTGCAACAGTCCTCTTGTAACCATTGCTTGTCATAAATGAATCAAATTTGTGATACCACTGCCTTGGTGCTTGCTTAAGTCCATAAAGACTCTTCTTCAACTTGCAAAAAAGTTTTTCTTTTCCCTTTTCTTCAAATCCTTCAGGTTGTTCCATGTAGATTTCTCCCTGCAAATCACCATGTAAAAATGCGGTTTTTACATCAAGTTGTTCCAATTCAAGGTGGTGAAAAAATCTCATCAAAATCAATGCCTTTTTTCTGATTGCATCCTTTGACTACCAATCTAGCTTTGCGATTTACTATATTCTCACCATCTTTCTTGTTCTTGAAAACCCATTTGTTTTTCAAAAGCTTCTTGCCTTTTGGAAGTTTCACTAGCTCAAAAGTCTGATTCTTCATCAAAGAATCCATCTCCTCTTTCATAGCCTCAAGCCAAAGATTCTTGTCTCGACTAGACAACACTTCTTGGAAGCTCTCGAGCTCACCCTCAGCTGTAACTAAGATATAATCTGTGCTTGGATATCTTGTAGATGGTTTATGTTCTCTGGTTGACCTTCTAACTTGAGCATCATCCACTTGTGGGGCAATTTGCTCCCCCTGCTCATAAGCCACTTCTCCATTTGGTTGAGCTTCATCATGAACATCATCAAAATGTGCACCATCAAGTTGTGCATCATCAACACCTTCATGTGTTGCATCAAGATCAGCCTGTATTGGCTGTTCAACAAAACCACGAGTAGGGGACAAAGAAACATCAGTAGTATCAATAAAAAAATCTGAGCTAGTATGATACCTTGCACTCAAAAGTTCTGCACCTTTTTCATGCTCAAAGAACACTACATCTCTGCTTCTTACTACCTTTCCTTTTTCTGGATCATATAGCCTGAACCCATACTCTTCATCACCATAACCAACAAAAACACAAGGATTAGTCTTGGAATCCAGCTTTGACCTTTGGTCTTTTGGCACATGCATGTATGCCTTGCATCCAAATACTCTAAGATGTGTATATACAGGATCACATCCCTTCCATGCTCTCTCTGGAATGTCAAGCCCCAATGGAATAGATGGAGAACGGTTGATCAGATAAACTGCTATATTCACTGCTTCAGCCCAAAATGACTTTGGTAGATCGGACATCTTCAACATGCATCGCACCTTCTCCACAATGGTTCTATTCATCCTCTCAGCTACACCATTGTGTTGGGGAGTGCCTCGAACTGTCTTCACATGTCGAATACCATATTGTGCACAATAATTCTTGAACTCATGTGAGGTATACTCTCCACCATTGTCTGTACGAAGGCACTTCAACTTGCTTTCTGTCTCTCTTTCCACCATAACATGAAACTTCTGAAAAGTTTCAAACACTTGGCTTTTGGTCTTCAAAATGTAAATCCATGTCTTTCTAGTAGAATCGTCAATAAAAGTGACAAAATATTTGTTGCCACCATTGGATTCAACCTCAATAGGACCACAGACATCCGAATGTACAAGCTCCAACTTAGCCTGCTTTCTTGTAGACTTTCTAGCAAAAGAAGCTCTATGTTGTTTTCCTGCTAAGCAATGATCACAAGGGTTAAGAGAAATTGTAGTATCGAAAGGAATAAGAGATTTACCTGCTAAATATTTCAAACCCTTTTCACTCATGTGTCCCAATCTTCGATGCCACAAATTAGGAGAATCTTTTTCTTCCACTGCATTGAGCTCACCAAAACATACAGTCAAATATGTCTTGTACAAGGAACAACACAACTCGCCTCTTGCAATTGTCATGGATCCCTTGGATAATTTCCACTTGCCACTCTCAAATGTGTGACGAAAGCCTTCTTGATCAAGAATATGAGCTGAAAGCAAATTAAGACGCAAATCCGGAATATGACGTACACCTTTCAATGTAAGCATGCATCCAACATTAGTCTTCACACGAATATCACCTATCCCAACTATGCTTGCTGAACTCTGGTTACCCATTTTGACACTGCCAAAATCACCTGCTTGATAATTCAAAAAATACTCTCTCTTAGGAACACAATGATATGAAGCACCTGTATCAACCAACCACTCAGAATCTGTACTGCTAACATGATGACATTCACTAGTTGCGCAATTTAAAGTGACATCATCATCACTTTTAGAGGCTACTGCTGCAACATTTTTATCATCGCCTTCTTTCTGAAAATCATTCTTCTTCCCATGTTTTCTTTTCCAACGAAAGCAATACTTTTTAATATGGCCAGGCTTCTTGCAATAGTTGCACATGAAGTGATTCTTTCCATCACTAGACTTGAATCTTCCTCTTGAGTTATCACGGTCTTTGGGTCCTTTGCTCTTGCTTCTTCCTCTATTCTCCACAACAAAAGCTTGTGAATTGTCAACTCCAATCTCTTTTCTTCTAATTTCTTCATTAAACATGCTTTCTTTGATCACATCCAAAGATAGCACACCATCTGGAGATGAATTACTAATGGTCACAACTAAAGTTTCCCAACTATCTGGCAAAGAACTCAATAAGAACAAAGCTTGCAATTCATCACCAAAAATGATCTTCATAGTTGTCAACTTGTTAATAATATCTTGGAAATCACTAAGATGCTCAGAAACTGACTTTCCACCATTCAACTTTAGATTAACAAGCCTTTTAATCAATGAAGCTTTGTTATGGGCGGTTTTCCTCTCATACAAACCTTCTAATTTCTTCCACAAATCATATGGATCGGTCTCTTGTGACACATGGTTAAAAATGCTAAAGTCAACCCATTGTCTAATGGTTCCTAAAGTTTTCCTTTTCAACTTTATCCATTCATTCTCTCCCATTTTATCGGGTTTAGAAGGTTTAGAGATAATACCACTCGAACTAGTGACAGTTTCAATTGGGTCATGTAAATCCGTGCAATATAACAAGTCTTCCATCATAGGTCTCCAAATAGAATAGTTGGTTGATGTCAACTTAATCATTGAGCTATGATTGCTTGACTCCATAGTGTGATAAATAACCTACCCAAGCTCTAATACCAATTTGATAGGATCGATTAGGGGTTACTTCAAGCTACACCCACAATATCATACACAAGACAATCAATCAACACACCATTCAAATAAAAAAGATATGATGAAAGTAAAATAGCAAGACAGAAGATTTTATACGTGGAAAACCTCTTCGATGTGAAGAGTAAAAACCACGAGACCTCTTAAGGAGTCTACCCTCTTCTCTTATTGATAAACCAAAAGGGGAAAACAACCCCAAAAATGTTTACAAAAGATTCTCTTCTAATCACCGGAATCCAAAAACAATAAGAGATGAAAAAGGTGTAAGATAACACCCTATGTGTGCACTTCAGGCCAGCGGTGTATCGAGCAAGAATGAAGCTCAATCTTGAAGACCGAAACACCTTGAAGAAGATGATAAATGACCAAAAACTACTACTTCCTTATGTGACCAGATCTGGTTATATTAACCCTTTTTCTTTTAATGTGCATACCAAAATTGTGAGTAATCTCCCAAATGTCTTTCCTTAAAAGAAAAGATATTGTTGCACAAAAGGCATGCTTGCACAACAAATCTAGGAAAAAGACAAAACCAATAAATCTCTCCCACAAATTAAGCATGGGCTGCATAAAAAGATATGCCAAATATGCCTGCATACAATTATGCCAAATATGCTTGCATAAAATTATGTCAAATATGCCTGCATAAAATTATGCCAAATATGCCTGCATAAAATTATGCCAAATAAGCCTGCATAAAATTATGCCAAATATGGGCTGGAATACCCAACATGGTTTGCTATTATTTACAACTGTAGAGTTAATTTATTTTAAAAATATTGGAGTTTCATGCCATAATCAGTTAACATTAGTTTGGATATAAGTACTGTAACTAAGTAACAAGGATTTTTTAGCTGCCAAGGTGGTTCACTGGACTAAGTTGTGCTGCCGGACTGATCCTTACTTGCTAAAACACTGAGTAATACTTTTTATTTTAGCAATGAGCTCGTTTCATTGTGTCGGAGTCTGTATGTGCAAGTGTCTCAGTACTTCCATCATTCCCTTTCAGAAATTGCAAAAAATTATTGTCCAATATCAATATTGAATGCTAGGAACACGTGTTTCATACCGCATATTAATCAGGCAATGTCAGTATTATGATATTTATTATTATTTTTCCTTTAGTAAGGCAAAAACTATCCCATTTCAGGTCTATCATTTATGGTGGGTACTTTCAAGACTGATATTAATTGACAGAGTGCATTGGATTGATACAGATCAACTTTCCAGATTTATTTTGAATTGCCAGGTTAGCCAATCCTGTAAAATTCAGGTAAATTTAACTAGCCTAATGCTAAAATGGTAAACAATGGTTCTATGTTTACTTCTTTAGGTAAGCAAAGTTTAATGTCTCGTTTTGTGAAATCTTGTCCTGCTCAGATTCAAAAACGAGATCTCGGGGGAGATAAACGAGATTTGAAACAGTGGTTTTATGTTTGTTTAGCTTATTTGATTATGCTGTTCCGTTTATAAAATTAAAGTATGTAATTTTCATAATTGTGAAAATATATGCCGTAATTCAAATGGTACCTGCCATTGTCATAGGAATATCCTTTGAAAGTTTGAAGTCTAAGCTATGTCTTTGCTTATTTTCTCAAAAATCATTGCTATATGCAATATTTATAGCTACCTGTTTCTCAATTTCTAAGTTAACTTATGCAGATTGAGGGTCCCCGGACTCTTGAAGAAATGCTTAACATTCTCCAATAAGTTGTTGAACAATCAGGTACACAACATGTAGCTGCAAGACTTGAGGCCGAAGAGAGAACAAATAATATGAGACTAAGAGAACAACAAGACGCTGAATTTTTGGCATCTCTTCAAGCCGATCAAGTTTGTTATATATATATATATCACATCTCTTTGATTGCTTAAATTTAGAAGCTCATAATTATGTTTTCTGAGATTTTGCATGTAAACCATGTGTTTATTTCCTTTCTCCTTCCAAAATGTTAAGGCTAGAGAGCATCAAAGAAAAGAAGAACAAGACCGATTGGAAAGATAAGCAGCAGACGTTGAGAGGAAGCGCAAGGAAGAAGAAACAAATAAGGAAAGAGCTGGTAAAGAAGCTGCTGAGAAACAAGCTGCTCTTGTAAAAACAAAGCAAGAGAAAGCCATGTTACTTAGAGAAGAACCCGAGAAAGGATCTGATGTAACACAAGTAGGTTATTTTTTGTTTGCAATACAATACTTCGACATTAGTACATCCCAGTCGCACTTGCTAAATGCAGTCCATTCATTTGTATGCATTGGTATGGTATGTAATTTATACAAGTGAAAACACATATACGATGATGCATTGAATAAACATGTTCATCTAGGAATATGGATGTGTGTCTACATAATTAAATGTACTTCCATGTTCATCTTGGAATATGGCTTAGATATATTGGTGATTATTTCAAATATTATAGCTTTTTCCGAAGGGAGAAGGGCGATTAGTAGATTAATGGAGTACAGAGTTCAAATATTTTCAAATATTCTATCATTTCTCAGGAGAAAGCTGCATACATTTTGATGATAATGGCGTATAGAGACTCGGAATCGTATATCAAAGATGATCGACTACGGCATTGCTTCTACACTTCTCGAGCTGACAATAATGGGCAGTGCTCTTGCTAAAAAAAGAGCCTCTAACGTTTTCTCATGCAGAGGAAGGTATTCCTTTTTCTGCTGGCTCATGTCATAATTTATTTATGTTCATTAAAATTTTGAGGTTCATTAATAGATTTAAGAAGTTGAAAATGTACGTTATACATCAATTGTGTATATGTGGGGAAACATAATACTGCCAATAGTGCTGACATTTCCATGCAAGTCCATTTTAATTTGGCCTTACGAATTGTCTCGATAAAACGTTCAGATTGTTAGTTACTTAAATTTTCCAAGAATCCTAATTTAGTTTATCCGTATCAATTTAGTTTTACTGTATGAATTGTATGTTATAGCATTTCAACATAGGGATGCATTGTTTAAGTCATTTGATTTAATGATTTTTCTGAGCAACATTGGTTGTTTGTTGTTATATTCATATTCTATTATTTGAAAATTCTTGATATCAGAGCAGGTTAGATGTCTGAAATATATTTCAGACGTCTGAACTAGGCCTAGGATTCGTCTGAGAGCATTTTCAGATGTTTAAAATTTGTTTCAGACTTTCAGACGTCTGAAACCTATTTTCAAACGTTTGAACCAGGTTCAAATGCCTGAAATTTGCTATTTTTTCTAGTTTTCCTTCTATCGACTGGTGGAGATCATGGTCAATAGTTTAGGCTGTTACATGACAAAACTAACTTGAAATCCGCACTTTATAATAATTACTATTGTTTATTTCCAGGGAATTTTTAAACTGTTTTATCAGAGACCATGGAAGCATCAATCTTGAGTAAGTTGCAGATTTGTGCAATTTATTTAGAGATTTCTGGAACAATGAAAATATACGAGGATAAGTTGCTGATTTTTGCATATTATGAGACCATTTGTAGATGACCAAAAGCATAGTTTTAAATTGTTTTTCTTCTCTTTTTCTCTTTTCTGCACAGATGTCGGAAAATGTTCCAAAATGTGAAGAGACAGCATGCTGCCCTGAGACAAAAACTCGAAGCATACTTCTAAGTTCGTACCAATTGTCACTCTTCATTTGTACAAAAAACAATTTTAAAATGTGGCTGATATTCTGATTCATTTTAACTAATTGAGTTTTTTATGAATCTGTTCTTTTTGTTTACATTTGCATAGAAGTTTCATTTGGTCAAATTAGTCAACATGTTGTTTATTCACACTCAGCCTAACAAAATTATGTGAATAAATGTGTGGTGTCGTACACAATTATTGTTTGTGACAATAGTCCAAGTTAAAAGATGGTATGTTGGTTACATGCCAAAAAATTATAAAAATTAAGTAACTATTATAAAAAATAAGTAACTATTAAAAAAAAAACTAAGTTTACTAATTTTATAAAAAGTAAGAGGTTTAGTTTATAAAAGTTAAATAAGTATATAAAAATATAAAATATTACCAAGCATTCTATGATAATGATAATAGTACTTAAAAATTAACTAAGTATTATAAAAATTACCTAAGTATTATAAAAAATTAACTAAGTTTACTAATTTTATTAAAACTAAGAAGTTTAGTTTATAAAAATTAATTAAGTATATAAAAATATAAAATATTACCAAGTATTCCATAATAATAATAGCAATAATTGAAAATTATGTAAGTATTACAAAAATTAGCTAACTATTATAAAAGATTAACTAAGTTTACTAATTTCATAAAAATCAAGAAGTTTAGTCTACAAAAGTTAAATAAGTATATAAAAATATAAAATACTACCAAGTATTCTATAATAATAATAGCAATAATTAGACATTAACTAAGTATTAAAATTAATTAAATATTATAAAAAATTTAACTACGTTTACTAATTTTATAAAAATTAAGAAGTTTAGTTTATAAAAGTTAACTAAGTATATAAAAATATAAAATGTTACCAAGTATTCTATAAAATTAAATAACCATTATAAAATATAAAATTAACTAACCATTATCAAAAATTAAACTAATTTTATAAAAATTAACTAAGTATTATGAAAATTAACTTAGTTTACTAATTTTATAAAAAATTAACTAACTATTATAAAAATTAACCAAGTTTACTAATTTTATAAAAATTTAGAAGTTTAGTTTATAAAAGTTAACTAAGTGTATAAAAATATAAAATATTACCAAGTATTCTATAATAATTATAACAATAATTAAAAATTAACTAAGTATTATTAAAATTAACTAAATATATAGTATAAAATTTTAACTAAGTTTACTAATTTTATAAAAACAATGAACTAGTTTATAAAAGTTAACTGAGTATATAAAAATATAAAATATTACTAAGTATTCTATAATAATAATAGCAATAATTAAAAATTAACTAAGCATTATAAAAATTAACTAACTATTATAAAATATTACCAAGTATGCTATGTTGTTATCTTTAGTTTTCTCCTTATATTCTTTTTTCTTCATGTTGAACATTGTTTTCTTGTTAATGTGTAAGCATGACCAAATGCTAACATGAACACATGTGTATAGGTATTGGAGATGGGCATCGTTGTGCATTCGGCTATAATCATAATATCGTTAGGCGCTTCTGAAGATCCCTCAATAATAAGACCGCTTGTGGTACCTGATTACGGAGAAAGCAGCAACTTTTAGATGTTCATTTTGTTGGTATTCGACACAAACTTGTTTTATGGAAATTTTGTTTTATTTATTGATATCGCAACTTTGTTCGACAGATATTGTGTAAATTTAGTTTATGGTGTTATTTTCTTAATGGAAATTAGGGTATTGATGATGTCTTTGTGTATGAATATTGTGTTATATAATTAGTTGGTTGATATATATTTACATGTTGTTGATATGTATGTGCATGCATATTTTGATACTACAATATGTAAATGTTATGATATGTGGCAAAACGCTGTGATAGTAAAGAACATTTAAACTTCCGGGAACGCTGTGATATGTTGCAAAACACTGTGATAGTAAAGAACATGTAAATTTCAAGAAATGCTGTGATATGTGGCTAAACGCTGTAGAAAAGGGAAAATAACAACATTTCTAAAATAATATAAAACGCTGTATAAACATAAGGATAACACCATTTAAAACACTACAGTATGTCACTTTTCTATAGCGTTTTTGAATGTACTGTGATATATCCAGGACCTATAACAACGTGTTGTTAGACAACGTTCATCAAAACATTATTAAAGGCTATAACAGCTTTTTTTCAACACTGTGAATAGACGTATTTGTTGTAGTGTCGTAAGGACAACGATGAAGAAGAGGAAGTGGCTGAAGCTGAGGGAGGAATTCCTCCGGGTCCGCAGGAAAAGGTGCCCCCTAGTGCCTTCTGACATGCCCGCGGTTGAGGAGGAAGTTGTACAGGCTCAAGAAGATGAAGGTGGCGATGACGCCGATGAGGAGGAGCCCGCCGGAGGGCACAATTGACAACCCATTCCCGTTCCTTCTCCAATAGAGGAGACGAGGCCGGGAGAGGCTTTTGAACCGAGTTCTCTATCTATGACCTCTGCGACCATCGTGTCAATGGAGGTTGAGAATCGATTCAGATGATTGGATATAGTCTCGATGGAGAATTCTTCTATAACACCCCGAATTTTCTATTAACAATAAATTAATAAATTAAAGTATAATTAATTCTAAATGAAAGAATTAAGGGAAATGGGTTACGCCATTGCGTTCGTCACGGAATTCTCCTTGAGATAGAGTCCGAGTTTGCGTAAATCGGACTCCGTATGAAGAAGTTGCGGTCTTCGAAAGTTTCAGAATTCGATTTAAAATTCGAACAGCCCGAAACAAGTTCAAAATTTGAAAACTGGACCAGAAGTGGGCTGGGCGGGAAAATTCCCGCCTAGGACCCAAGTCGACCAGGGGGTCGACCTGAGTACCCAGGTCAACCAAGGGGTCCACCTGGGGGTCGACCTACCCAGTCGACCTGGGTCAGGTCTTGGCTGGCCTGGTCGGGTTAAGAGCGATTTTCTGAGTTCTGGTGTGTCACTAGGGATGATTTGTCACTTTCTGGTTGGCTCTTCTCGATGTGAATGGTCTAGATTCATCTATGATCATATGACGGCTCTAATTAATTTGAAATTATATAAAAACAACTCAAGTCTCCAACCTAAATTCACACAAAAATTAGGACCAGAGCCGCCATGCTGTCGGGAGAAAGCTGAGAGTAGCCTCCACTTGAAGAAATCTAAGAGATGAACAAATCTAATTCAAACTTAAAATCAAAACAACGTTTATCTACCCAAAGGAAAGCATCTCAATTCCAGAACTCAGAATCTAGAACTCAAGTTCGTCGTTCGTTGTAAGTTTAGTTATGTTTTGGGATGCGAATCAAAATTAATGTCATGCCTTGGAAATAAATTGATAATAGAACACTGTTTATTATGTTATATGTGGAATTGAATGATATTGATCTATGTCTGTGGTTCTATTTTATTATCATGTTGAATTGGGAATTGATGGATAAGTCTATTCATATGTATATGAACTTGGAGTATAACCTGTTATGACAAGTTGTATAGTTTATCATGTTATGCAAGTTTCAGGTTGTAAAATCATATCACATATGTGACCAAATGTTAGATCTACATGTTTATGTGTATATGTTAAACCTATGTCGTATTTCAAGTTCACACTTATTCATATGTTCGTGATTGATTTGGAAATTCACATATATGTAAGTTGATTTAGTCTATGTTGCAAATTCACATATATGTAAGTTGATTTAGCCTATGTTGCAAATTCACATATATGTAAGTTGATTTAGTCTATGTTGCAAATTCACATATATGTATGTTGATTTAGTCTACATTGCAAGTTCACACCTATGATATTCATGTTGACTATTTTGCAAGTTCACACCTATGATGTTCATATTGACTATGCCGAAAATGCCAAGTTTACACCTATGTCATGTTTATGTTAATTTCTTTATGCCAATTTTATGTACGCTAAATTAGGTTAAGTTTTTAGCCTAATATTATATGTTAAAAATCATGCGGACGAAAAATTAGGCTAAGATTGTTAGCTTAATATTTAGATGGGGTAACGTTGGGAAAAATTGGTAATTGTAGGAAACTTGACATAAATTGGTGAAAAATCACATAGGTAATTTATGGCATGAAACGGTATAAATCATATACCTAAAAATGATGAACTTGGAAAGTGGGCCATAACATTTAATTGTTAACAAATTTACATATAAGAATAAAAAGAACAAATATGTAAATTTATAAAATACGAGTATGCTTAACCCGAGGTTGGATTGAGTTGTGATGTAAACCTGCCCGGACCCGCCCGGCTGTCCAGTAATCACAACAATACCTATCCAATGTGGGAAGTTAAGGCATTGAGCCCAATAAGGACCCGAGGTTAGACTGAGTTACGGTGTAAACCTGCCCGGAACCGACCGGCACATCCAGTAACCGTAACAATACCTGTCTAATGTGAGTGGTTGATGCTTTAACTAATTAAAGCTAAGGACAGACAAGTCAGGATGGTAGGGTTAAGTTAACTAAAACACTTAACCAATTCATCATGTTAATTAAACTAATGGGTGGGATTATGTTAATACAGACACTTAACCACTTAACATGTTTGACTAGAAAACCCTAGTAACGGGGACCCATTTCAGCAGTAACCCAATTAGGTATCATGGTACCCTAAAACTAGGCAGGGTGGGGCACGATTACTGGGCTAATTGTAAGCAGTCAAAAGCGACGGCGGTTGGTGCAGCAGTGTAGGTTCTAACGGAGTGCGGGCGTGCACACACTTCGGAGCAGACAAACAGGGCACTGGGTATCAGTAGTATAACCTATGCATTCTAGAATTGTGTCGGGCCGCCACCATGGGACTTGATACACCCCATGATGGGACCATCATAGGTATCTACAATCATATGGGGCCGTATAACACAAGAAGAAAACGTTGCGAGTAAGAGCCGATGTAATAAGGGATCACCTTGTCATGAACACGTGGTGCTAGTTAGGCTAGTTTGTAGGTGCAGAGAAGTAATAGTGAGTACGTTTAATATAGTTAGTATTTCCTTCTATATCTTGTCTTATATTCTGGTATTGTCCTATTCTCAGTTTATGCAAGTTATGATCTTTCTATTGTTCTCATGCTAGAAATATAACTAGACTTACTAGACTTATGTCTGACCCATTTTCCTTTCGCTTTCTTTTCTTCCGTTCCCCCCCTCAGGTCCATAGGGAGGAAACACCTCAGCTTAGTCAGATTTTTCATCCAGCTTGAAGAGAGAGAATGTATTGCTTGGATCTCTTTCGTTTGGGCATGGCTTTGGACATTCTATGAGGATTTATGCAGTTTTAATTATGTTTCATGCTTCTTTAAGTTTTAAATCAAGACAGTATTATGGTTGTAATAATTGGAAGTTTGTTTTGAGGCAATTATGGAATTGTTTTGTATGAACACGTATTTATGATATGAAAGTCTGTTTGTTTTTCCGCTATTTATATATATGTGTTTATATCTGTCTTGTGTTTATCTGTGACTTTTACTTATAAACCTCCACCGAAGTTAAGGTATTCCCTTTGCGAGTGACCTTAACGGAGGTGGGGTGTTTCACTTGGTATCAGAGCACAGGTTTACCATATTAGATAAAGGTTTTTGAAATTATTTTCAAAAAGAAGTTTAAAGAAGCATTTTCTTCAAGAAAAAGCATTGTTTTTAAAAGGCATAATTCCCCAAAGCCATATGCACTATCTCTCTATCCTTTTGTCTTGAATCTTTCCTTTTTGTTTCAGCATGTCGGGAGATCTTAACCTTCCAGAAGGAGTACCAATACCTAGCTGGTTCCGAAGGTACCTAGAGGCTAGGGCCAATGATGCGGGCCCAACATACATTCCTCCTCCCCTAGTGGCAGCGGTTCCTCCTCCTCCTCCTCGTGGAAATGCTTTCGCTAAGACGTTAGAGACTTCAAGGCTATGGGTGGAAAGGACTTTTATGGAACTGAATCCTTTGTGGTTGCAAGGAACAGGCTGAAGGAGACCGAAGATTTGTTCGTCATCTTCGAAGTTGACAACATGCAAAAGATATAGCCAGCAGTGTGGTTGCTTAAAGACGAAGCTTCTTATTGGTGGGAGATTACCCATGCCGAGAGGCCAGTGGAAACTTGGGAAGATTTCAGGATGAGGTTTGAGATGAAATTCCTCTCCCAAGCTGGAAGAAGCCTGCAGATGGAGAAGTTCCTAACTCTTAAACAAGGAAGTATGACGATCAAGGAGTACGTCAATCAGTTTAATCAGCTGGCCACATTTGGGCTGGATTTAGTAAACACCCAACACAAGAAGGCCCTTCGCTTCGTCAAAGGTCTGAATGAGCCTCTACATAGCCTTGCTATGACCCATATACCCAGGGGAGTGACTTATGAAAGCTTGGTGAAAAAGGCGCTGCTACACGAGGAAGATAAAGGCAAGAAAGAGGCAAATGTGGAAGTGCCTCAAGAAAAGAAAGAGGGTTTACAGGCTAAGAAAACAGACTTCATGAAGGGCGGGAAGAACAACAAATCACGTGAAAAGAGAAAGTGTAATTTCTATGGCAATGTTGGACATATAGTGAAAGACCGCAGAAAGAAGAAGGCGAACATGAATGGTGGTTGTTTCCATTGCGGCGAGACTGGACACATGGCTAAGGACTGCCCAAAGAAGCGGGGCAGGGGCAGAGGACTAGATTCGCTTTAGAGGGACAGGTTCACGCGCTGGTGGCACCTCCGCAGGAACGAGGTAGAAATACTTCTATAGAAATCTTAGTTTATCTCTATGATCATCCAGTTCGCACTCTCTTTGATTCTGGCGCATCACACTCCTTTATTTCATCTGCTTTAGTAGATTCTCTGCACCTAGACACTAGTATGGTAGAAGGTCCCTTGGTTGTTTCAAATCCAATTGGGGGCACAGCTTATTTGTCGATGGTTTGTTTGGATTTGAAAATCTCTATTCTAAGTGTTGAGTTTAGATGTAGTGCCTTTGTTTTGGGTTTCTCGGGATATGGATTGATCTTAGGCATGGACTGGTTATCTAGTAATGGTGCCATTCTTGATTGTGAGAAGAGAGTGATTAGACTCTTGACTCGGCTCGGTAACACTCTAGAAATTTCTTGTAATCCCTTGAATGCTGTTATACTTAGTTATCTAGAGTCGCTTGATGCTTTTGTTGAGAATTTGCAGTCGGTTAGAGTGGTCCGTGAATACCCGGATGTCTTTGAAGAGGTGAAGGGCTTACCTCCGAGGCAGGAAATAGACTTCCGCATATATCTTGTTGATAATGCAAAGCCCGTAGCTTTACCTGTTAGACATATGGCTCCAAAGGAGAGAAAGGAGCTCAGTAAGCAAGTTAAGGAGCTTCTCGAGAAGGGGTTTATAAGGCGGAGTATCTCGGAATGGGGTGCTCCAGTTGTGTTCGCCACCAAAGCAGATGGCTCAATACGCCTTTGTGTGGACTATAGGGAGCTGAATAAGCTAACTAAGAAGAATAGACACCCGCTTCCCAGAATAGACGATTTGTTTGATCAGCTTGTAGATGCGTCGGTTTTCTCCCAACTTGATCTGGCTACTGGGTTCCATCAGCTAAGGGTAGCTGTAGATAGGATTGATAAGACGTTCAGATCCTCAGACGGTTTCTTCGAGTGGCTTGTCATGCCTTTCGGCTTGACAAACGCACCCACTTATTTCATAGACCTAATGAGCAGGGTGTTCAGAGAATTCCTCAACAAGTTTGTGGTTGTCTTCATAGACGATATTTTGATCTTCTCAAAGGATGAGGAAGAGCATGCTCAGCACTTAAAAGAAATCATGGATACTCTTCGTGCACATCAGCTAAAAGAAAAATTCTCCAAGTGCCACTTCTGGAGGGAAGAAGTAAGGTTTCTTGGACATGTAGTGTCCAAAGAGTGGTTACTGTGGACCCCACGAAAGTGGTAGCGGTGCAAGATTGGAAGGCACCAAGAAATGCAACCGAAGTCCGAAGCTTTCTCGGGCTAGCAGGTTTTTACCGAAAGTTCATTAGAGATTTCACGAAAATATCAGCTCCACTCACAAGGTTAAGAAAGAAGAATCTAGCGTTCTCTTGGGATTTGGATTGTGATATTGCTTTCCAATGCTTGAAAAGGGCTCTTACAACAGCCCCAGTTCTGAATTTGCCTGATGGAAGCAAGATGTTCACAGTATACACGGATGCTTGTGGTACGGGACTAGGCGTTGTTCTGATGCAAGAAGGGAAGGTAGTAGCTTATGGTGGAAGACAATTGAAAGTTCATGAAAAGAACTACCCAACCCACGATCTTGAGTTGGCCGCCATCGTCTTTGCGCTTAAGTCCTGGCGCCATTATCTCCTAGGTGAGAAGTTCGAATTATATACTGACCATAAATCGTTGAAGTATCTTTTCTCGCAGAAAGATCTTAACTTAAGACAGCAAAGGTGGATGGAGTTTCTTGCCTCGTATGATTTTGAGATTTCCTATACTCCTGGCAAGGGTAACGTAGTAGCAGACGCCTTGAGTAGAAAGAAGCCGACCTTAAGCCCTCTCTTTGTAGAAAGGCAAAGCTTGG
Source organism: Allium sativum (assembly GCA_030737875.1). Lineage (NCBI taxonomy): Eukaryota > Viridiplantae > Streptophyta > Magnoliopsida > Asparagales > Amaryllidaceae > Allium > Allium sativum. The sequence continues at coordinate 465,903,013 of CM060913.1, read as the reverse complement.
AGTATATAGCCAGTTTTGACTTTAGGCCCTCCTCTGATTTTGTACCTGGTTTGTTGGCATCACTAGAAGTACGGCCCACTCTTTTAGACTCAATAGGGGCCGCACAATGCGAAGACCCTCAGCTTGTTGATGTGATTGATAAGCTAATTAGGAGTGAAACTTCTAGTCACCTCAACAGGTGCTCCATCGATGATAAGGGTTGGCTGAGGCGAGATGGAATATTATGCGTCCCACAAGAAAGGGATTTGGTAAAGATGGTTCTCGAGGAAGTGTTTTGTATGAACACGTATTTATGATATGAAAGTCTGTTTGTTTTTCCGTTGTTTATATATATGTGTTTATATCTGTCTTGTGCTTATCTGTGACTTTTACTTATAAACCTCCACCAAAGTTAAGGTATTCCATTTGCGAGTGACCTTAACGGAGGTGGGGTGTTTCACTTGGTATCAGAGCATATTCCCTATGCATATGATCATGAAGCGTTAGAAGTCTTTTAAGGACAATGGACGCCTGTGTTTGTTGGTTGAGTAGATGGATGATTGGATGTTAGGATATACGTTTTTCTAGACTTGAAGATTTCGGGGACGAAATCCTTTAAGGAGGGGAGAATGTAACACCCCGAATTTTCTGTTAATAATAAATTAATAAATTAAAGTATAATTAATTCTAAATGAAAGAATTAAGGGAAATGGGTTACGCCATTGCGTTCGTCTCGGAATTTTTCTTGAGATAGAGTCCGAGTTTGCGTAAATCGGACTCCGTATGAAGAAGTTGTGGACTTCGGAAGTTTCAGAATTCGATTTAAAATTCAAACAGCCCGAAACAAGTTCAAAATTTGAAAACTGGACCAGAATTCCCGCCCAGGACCCAGGTCGACCAGGGGGTCAACCTAGGGGTCGACCTGGGTACCCAGGTCAACCAGGGGGTTGACCTAGGTGTCGACCAGGGGATCGACCTGGGGGTCGACCTACCCAGTTGACCTGGTCAGGTCTTGGCTGCTTGGTCGGGTTCTGAGCGATTTTCTGAGTTCTGGTGTGTCACTAGGGCTGGTTTGTCACTTTCTGGTTGGCTCTTCTCGATGTGAATGATCTAGATTCATCTATGATCATCTGACGGCTCTAATTAGTTTGAAATTCTATATAAACAACTCAAGTCTCCAACCTAAATTCACACAAAAATTAGGACCAGAGCCGTCATGCTGTCGGGAGAAAGCTGAGAGTAGCCTTCACTTGAAGAAAGCTAAGAGATGAACAAATCTAATTCAAAATTAAAATCAAAACAACATTTATCTACCCAAAGGAAAGCATCTCAATTCCAGAACTCAGAATCCAGAACTCAAGTTCGTCGTTCGTTGTAAGTTTAGTTATGTTTTGGGATGCGAATCAAAATTAATGTCATGCCTTGGAAATAAATTGATAATAGAACAATATTTATTATGTTATATGTGGTATTGAATGATATTGATCTATGTCTGTGGTTCTATTTTATTATCATGTTGAATTGGGAATTGATGGATAAGTCTATTCATATGTATATGAACTTGGAGTACAACCTGTTATGACAAGTTGTGTAGTTTATCATGTTATGCAAGTTTCAGGTTGTAAAATCATATCACATATGTGACCAAATGTTAGATCTACATGTTTATGTGTATATGTTAAACCTATATCATATTTCAAGTTCACACTTATTCATATGTTCGTGATTGAGTTGGAAATTCACATATATGTAAGTTGATTTAGTCTATGTTGCAAATTCACATATATGTAAGTTGATTTAGCCTATATTGCAAATTTACATATATGTAAATTGATTTAGTCTATGTTGCAAATTCACATATATGTATGTTGATTTAGTCTACGTTGCAAGTTCACACCTATGATATTCATGTTGACTATTTTGCAAGTTCACACCTATGATGTTCATATTGACTATGCCGAAAATGCGAAGTTTACACCTATGTCATGTTTATGTTAATGAATTTCTTTATGCCAATTTTGTGTACGCTAAATTAGGCTAAGTTTTTAGCCTAATATTATATGTTAAAAATCATGCTGACGAAAAATTAGGCTAAGATTGTTAGCCAAATATTTAGACGGGGTAACGTTGGGAAAAATTGGTAATTATTGGAAACTAGACATAAATTGGTGAAAAATCACATAGGTAATTTATGGCATGAAACGGTATAAATCATATACCTAAAAATGATGAACTTGGAAAGTTGGCCATAACATTTAATTGTTAACAAATTTACATATAAGAATAAAAAGAAAAAATATGTAAATTTAGAAAATACGAGTAAGCTTAACCCGAGGTTGGATTGAGTTGTGATGTAAACCTGCCCGGACCCGCCCGGCTGTCCAGTAATCACAACAATAACTATCCAATGTGGGATGTTAAGGCATTGAGCCCAATAAGGACCCGAGGTTAGACTGAGTTACGGTGTAAACCTGCCCGGAACCGACCGGCACATCCAGTAACCGTAACAATACCTGTCTAATATGAGTGGTTGGTGCTTTAACTAATTAAAGCTAGGGACAGACAAGTCAGGATGGTAGGGTTAAGTTAACTAAAACACTTAACCAATTCAACATGTTAATTAACTGATGGGTGGGGTTAGGTTAATGCAGACACTTTACCACTTAACATGTTTGACTAGAAAACCCTAGTAACGGGGACCCATTTCAGCAGTAACCCAATTAGGTATCATGGTACCCTGAAACTAGGCAGGGTGGGGCACGATTACTGGGCTGATTGTAAGCGGTCAAAAGCGACGGCGGTTGGTGTAGCAGTGTAGGTTCTAACGGGGTGCGGGCGTGCACACACTTCGGAGCAGACAAACAGGGCACTGGGCATCAGTAGTATAACTTATGCATTCTAGAATTGTGTCGGGCCGCCACCATGGGACTTGATACACCCCATGATGGGAACAGCATAGGTATCTACAATCATGTGGGGCCGTATGACACAGGAAGAAAACGTTGCGAGTAAGAGCCGATCGAACAAGGGATCACCTTGTCATGAACACGTGGTGCTAGTTAGGCTAGTTAGTAGGTGCAGAGAAGTAATAGTGAGTACGTTTAGTATAGTTAGTATTTCCTGCCATATCTTGTCTTATATTCTGGTATTGTCCTGTTTTCAATTTATGCAAGTCATGATCTTTCTATTGTTCTCATGCTAGAAATATAACTAGACTTACCAAAATTATGTCTGACCCATTTTCCTTTCGCTTTCTTTTCTTCCGTTTCCCCCCCCCAGGTCCACAGGGAGGAAACACCTCAGCTTATTTAGATTTTTCATCCAGCTTGAAGAGAGAGAATGTATTGCTTGGATCTCTTTCGTTTGGGCTATGGCTTTGGACATTCTATGGGGATTTATGCAGTTTTAATTATATTTCATGCTTCTTTAAGTTTTAAATCAAGACAGTATTATGGTTATAATAATTGGAAGTTTGTTTTGAGGCAATTATGGAAGTGTTTTGTATGAACACTTATTTATGATATGAAAGTCTGTTTGTTTTTCCGCTGTATATATACATGTGTTTATAACCGTCTTGTGTTTATCTGTGACTTTTACTTATAAACCTCCACCGAAGTTAAGGTATTCCCTTTGCGAGTGACCTTAACGGAGGTGGGGTGTTTCATCTTCATTCGGGTTAAGTAGATTTGAAGTTGAAAGCTTATTGCTGAGTGTTGGGGAAATCACCCCCTCGAGGAAGCTAACAATCGGTCCGTGGGGGAACACTTAGCATACACACTCTCACAAGCACTTCATAACATAACACTTGACTTATGCGTTGGATGTTCAATTCTGACTTAAAGTATTCTCCATGTAGGTATTATGTCTCATGATAGTGACATAGATCGTGATTGGAGATATTCTCGACGGTCGAAGAGAGGTGTTATAGCTATTTATGAGAGCACAGAACTGCGCACAGGGATGAAATTACATGAATCTGAAATTTGCCGCCGCCATCGAGTTCATTCCCCGTACTCGGAGCCTTTGCCAGCAAGCACGAGGCCAATGGATGCAAGGAGAGGAGCTATACTTTTCAGCACGAGGCAATAGACGACGACAGTCCCACCACCTTACACACCAGCCCCCGCACCGGTGGCTGTTGCCATAGGCAAGGGAAAGCCTGGTGAAGAAAGGACAAGAACAGAAGGAAAGTACGTGAGAAGCCAAGGTCTGATACTGCTCGGCATGTCAGCAATTCCAGAATTGAGTCTCGTAGAGGAGAAGGCAATATTGAAGAAACCATTCCTTGGTTTTTACTTCGAAAAATTGGTATGGTTATCCGATATTAATCCGATTCAACACCACGACAATGAAGATGTTTGGAAGCAGGTATATGCCGTCTACTATCAGTATCAGGAGATGTACAAATATGCGAGGAGACTCTCGGAGTTGATTTGCAAGGCGTCTACAATCAGTTTGGAAGTCGGTCACGGTGCCCCCCAATGTTGGATTGCAAGGCGTCCTGGCATCGAAGGACGTCGAAAGCGACTTCTGTGATGCTGAGATTTCAGTTTTGGATCATCTTCTATGCATGATGGGATTGCTTCAAAAGTATCATTACGTGAGTCATGGATAAGATGATCGTTGTGAAGACGCCAGGCTGGTGGACGTGTTGTCCCCCCGGGCCTGCTCGCCATTGTGTGTTCCTCTGGTAGTGCTTCCCAACATTCCCCCAACTAACTGGTTGGTTGCCAGAGCTCAGGTGGAAGCAAATGGTTATGACGACAGTCAAGAGGAGGTGTTAATGAGATAATAAGGGCTTGCTTCTTGTCCCCGTTTTGTCTCCAATGAAGGAGACAGAGGTGGAGTGAGTCGCAAGTCGATTTCTCCGGCGATGACCTCAAAGACCACTGCATCAATGTAAACGCTTACAGGAGCTGGTGGAGGACTGATGTCCCTAGGCCAGCTTTCATGAGTGCGCCTCTGGTAGTGCTTCCTGATGTGCTCCCAGCTGATTGGGAGGCAGTCGAAGCTCAGGTGAAGGCAGAAGGTCATGATACAGTGAAGAGGAGGTGTTTACTAGAGAACAAAGGTTTTCTTATCATTCTCGTATCATCTTCGACGAGGAGACAAAGGTGGTAGTGAGTCGCAAACCAATATCTCTAGTGACGACCTCAAAGGCCATTGTGTCATGGAAGTTGTTTTAATTGCTCGAGTGCTTTTTACACTTTCTGGGAATCGTACTCGTGCCATGTGACTCGGTGTTGCACTTAGATTTGGGTTGGTCGAAACTCCACTCTTGATAAAATCAATTTGTGGGGACATTGAGGAGACTGACTTCACTCTCAAGGATCCCTTTCTGTTGCTAAACTCGAGATGCTGTGAAGTCAGGATGGTGCCAACAGACTACCGCCTGAGTACACCGGAGCGTAGGTAGATCGGGCTAAACCCATTAGAATTGGTGGAGGTATCAACAAATCACCACCAGAGTATACCGGAGCATAGATGGGCTGGGTTAAACCCGTTATACTTAGTGTATTCGCAGTAGTAGTGCTTTGGCGATCCACGAATGAATCCCGAAGGCCGAGGCTAATTATTTTATACTTCGTACAAGGATTACAACTAAGTTGGTTATAAGACAACTCAAGCCACTTGTCGAAATTACAACACGTAAGCGTGATACTTTAGAAATGAATACAATTATGTTCATACAAGGTGTAATCCAGACAAGATGAGTCTTGAGGTGCAGCTTCGATGTCCAAGCCCCTTATTTCTTCTCCAGTCATCTTAAGTCGAAAGAATGATCCCAGGGGATCTAGTTGCTAGGTAAGATCCTAGTTGGTTTAAACTCTTTGTGAGTGTTGGATGGCTTAGAAATTTCATGCGGGTGACTTCGTATGTATTGCTCAAGCTTTTTCTTACGGACGATTTTTTCAATGTTGTCCTATAAGTGGCGGCATTCACTTGTGTTGGGCTGTGGAACCAACAATACCTTGTAAATTCTCTTGGTTCGTCTGGCAGACCTCTAGGGTTTGGCTTTTTGTACGGAAAAATGTTGTATGACTCCAAGTAAATGTTCTCAAAGGAGTCGTTGAGCGGAGGGTTGTAGCGACTCATATTTTTAACGGATAATAAATAATTTATTTAATTATTTAAATGATGGTTTGGTAATTTAAAGTGACCAGAATTAAATAATATTGAATATTTAATTAATATAAATAATAGAATAATATATTTATTTCTGAAATAGCCGGAAATAGTAGAATCGACAATATGGTGTGAATTGGACAATTTAAAATTTATAATTCAGTTTAGAATTGAATTATATTGACGGATATATTATTTAAACGAAGTTTGAACGTATAACTATATTATAATTATAATCGACCTCGAAATGGCGCGGCAGTTCATAGTTTGGCGATTCGAACTTTAAACAAATATATAAAAGCCATTTTAAATCGGATTTCTATAAAACAAGAAACGTCCGGAGCTTGTAACGGCCCGGAAAAGCTCGACGCTCGAATTTTCAACAACAATACATAATTCCGTATTAATTGTCAAAAATCCAAGTATCGAACCCCGAACTGTTAATAGAAAGACGTTAGAGGGTGAGATAAGAAGGAAAGAAATATTAGAATAGAAGAAAGAAGAAGAACACGTCCGAATCTCACAGCGGAACGAATAAATATAATATAACAAATATCTTTATAAAAGAAACCGTATATGCACATACCGTTTATCAGAGTACAACATACATCAATCACAGCGGAAATAACTTTGTATAACTAACGGTGACGCCTCCTGCTTCCAGCTCCTGGAACTCCAAGCGAAACAGAACCTGTAAATATACTCGGTCTGACCCGAGCACATTCGATTTAAAACAAAATTCACCGGGTCAGTCTGGAATACTTTCAATGATAAATTCACAGAACACACGACTTGTTTAACTTTGGAAAAATCCTTTTTGAAAACAAAAGGATAATAGTAAGACCAGCCCACACATAAACACGGACGGTTTTTACCTTACTATAATCCAAAATGTTTTTGAAATCAATATCTTTTCTGATATTATAATAATGTCTATCAAACCACAAATAAGTAATAATCTAGCATAACGCTTGCATCTCACGCTCTACATATATAGTATACAATCAAAAACCGCGGGCGCGTATTGGAGATTGGGTTCCGACTATGACACGGTATGGGACCACCTGCCTATAGTGTATCTCTAGAGGCGAATACACTCGGTTCAACAAGAACGTCTTGCAACTCGGCCCACACATGACCGACCACTCATTTCGCTTGAGTGTATCGAATGTATATCACCAACGGTTGGGCTCAAAACACCGTTTCCCGAAAAGGGACAGCATCGATAGATTAAAGAAGCAAAAGGAATTTCTTTAGATATGTGACTATACACCCTAATGGGAGCGACCTACATAGCCATGCTGCCTGCCCGATATTTGTCATTTCCCGGTTGATGAGGCTTGAGGCTACGCTTTATCATCACATCAGATTCACTTCGAATGCCATATTGTCAGATCCATTAAAAATCACTAATTGACGTCTAGAACAATACATTACGTGTTAGCTAAAGAAGTTTCTTTCTCCGCTTCCACTCTTGGTACAGTTGAAGAAATCAATGTACGTGACCTTTCTGGAAATACCCTGTCAGACATTTCTGGAAATACCCTGTCAGACATTCATCCATACAAGTCATCCAGGAACAGGATGAACCGAAGGCACTCTCCTACCGCATCCTATATAGGAGTCACCCCAAGGATCAGTAGCGAGAAGTCCTTGCAATCCGAAGATTCCAATCACGACAGAATCACAGGTCATCATAGATCTGGTAGCTAGCCAGAGAAATTTAACGAGTAGTTCTTTCGCTCATGAAGATCAACGGTCTTCAATGCTCAATCTCGATCATCTTCTGATTTCTTCACGTTACGTATTTGCTGGTCGGAATGGTTTTCGAATATTAATTCGATCCGGTCTTTCCGAACCAACAATCGATAAAAGGTCAGACTTTGATAGTCGGTTGTTTAATTATCAAATCAGAACAGAGTATCTCAGTGAATTGGTAGCTCAGGTCCTTTATATAAATCCCATTATCACTATTCCATCGATGATCGATTCCATGAATTTTAATCTTATCAAAACTCTTTGGTTTCATTACTTTGAAAACATTACTCGACACTCTCTTATCAACTTCTCCTTTTTATTTCCTTCGTTTAGAATATTACCATCAACCTCTTTTAATTTCCTTTATCGTGGCAACATTGTTTCATTTACTCAAAACCCTTTTCGATTTCCCTTTATATTGGAAAATATCGCTATATCTTTATAAACATACTTTCTGTTCCTTTTACCATTTGGGTATATCGTTATATCCTTATTTAATCGAACGGCTTATGATAAATTACCAAATTCTCTTTCTTTATTTCGATTAACCTATTTCACTTAATCTCGTTCCCAGGTGAACGCTTGTTTTTAAAATCATTGTTTTGGGTAAAATCCTCTTTCATACTTGTTTATATGCTTTGAATTGAACTTCAAATCCTTTCTATACTATTCAAATTCATAACTTAATTCCATTTAAGGAAAGAAGTCAAATCCTAATGTACGGGATATAAAAGTAGATATATTTTCTCTAAACTAAAACTAGCACAGTTAAATCCCTTTTAAAAAAAGTTATTTAAATAAAATGATAGATTCTGCGAATAACTCGAAGCCACTTTACCATCCATTACAAACAAATATCATCTCTCGATAAAAGTGGAGCCGTTCAAGTTGGGGTATTCTAATTACCTCTCAGACCTTGATCGATAACGTTCTTACCTCAAGATAAATACGAGCTTGTAATTCCCAATTCTGATACATCATTCCCATTTCCATTAAGTCGGGACCCGTAAATCCTTTCTTGTATTTGAACCCTTCTTGACCTGCTAATCCCATTTCCTCGATTTAGCAAATCTTTTCTAACCCAATTTGATTCAAATATGTTTTACAATGGTTTCTTTCTTTTGTAAATTCTTTATAATCACTTTGCTTAATTCATTTAGTAAATCTTTACCAAACTCCCCTTTTGTCTTAAATTATCCAACTTATTTTCTTAACAAAACCTTGCCGAAACGGTCATATCATCTTACAAATCTTATGGACAAACTTTGTTTGTAAATTTGGATTACAGACCTTTACCAACCTTTAACTACAACCTTTCGCCAGTTGTTTACCTCTTAGTTGGATTCAAACTAAAATCATTTCTTTAATTATCAACTAAAATGATAATCAACTCTAATATTGACTACACTAAAATAATTGACTTTGTTATAACCATAAAAATAGTATAATTATCCCTTTTAAAAAAACTTATTCAAAAAATATGTAACTTAAATAACCATAAACGATTCAATAATTATTTTCAATTTTAGTTAATCGAAGATTAACTTAACATTTAACTCCATTCTTTTAGTTTAACGAATATTCCTAGAATTATTGATTTTACAAATTTAAATCAAATAAATCCCATTTTTCAAATTCACATTTAAACAGTTGATTTATGTCAACTGTACCCATCAGTTATGCTGTTAACTGATCTCTGTTCATTTCCTCTACTTAAATTAATTAATTAACTTAATTAATTTATAACATCGGTTAATTGTTTTATAAAAACAATTATTCTCTTTCTACTAACTCAACGGTTAGTTTCTGACTTCTGTCCATAAAACTGCGTAGAAATTCATTATATAAATTCTTAATCATCACATTTCTAAAGCATGATTTTTAATATAAATATAATAATAAACTTTGATTTTAATTGACTCACATAAAATAAAACTTGAAATCCTTTAATTTATTTATAAAATAAATTAAACTCCGTCAATTTGCCTATCAGCAAAACAGTGTCATAAACAATAGATTTGAACCCTGACTGCCAACCAGTTAGTTAATACTATCGGTTGATAAAAATTACCACAACAATCAAAACCATTCAACCATCAACAATCAGACAGGTTCAACATCATTTTGGGGTTCAAACAGTTCATGTGCAACCTGTATAAAAATAAACAACATACAAGTTATTTTGAGGAATCCGGTCGGATCCCTCCAACCTGTCCTTCTCTGCATCACAAATGGTTATAACATTATAATTTAAATAAATAAATTAACGGCAATAATCCATCTCATAGCAACCAGTAAATCAACCACAAGCAACCAATGCAGCCAACCAAACAGTATATATTTTTAAATGATGTTATATGGATTTATGACATCATAGTAGTCCAGAAAAGTGTGAGAATTAACTCACCTGCCAACACTGTTGACGGTTGATGTGTTTGTCCTTTTTAATTTGAACCGGACGTTCAAAATTGCGTGAAATTCCAACGGTCTCCGTTTGCAACCAAACTAGTGTGTACGCGTAGTGCTCGTAGCTACGATCCCAACGGATCCCTTCTTTTTCTTCCCACTACTAGCATCTGGACTGTCAAAACACCCATCAGTGAGCAACCCAACCATTCACCGTGAATGTACTGTGCCCTTCCTTCAGTGCCCTTCCTTCAGTAAGTAACCCACTTCGGAAAACACCCAAAAGACTTCTCTCTTTCACGTTGGGTATTTTCTTCCCATACAGTATGCCTCCCCCTTGTCTTCCGCGCATGCATCTGCTCCCACCTCATTTACCTGCGCCTCCCATTTTTGTATAGGCCGCCATCTTCCGTTTTTTTTTCAAAAGGGCCGCAGCCTGCCCTTCAATTCTTTCCACGATGATCAGTACGCACGAACCAACCCTCCCAATTGCGGTTCCAATTTCTTCCAGCGTATTTTCTTTTCCAGCAATGAAGCCAAGAAGAAAACGAGAGGTCCTTTTATAGAAGATAGTTGCGTGGAGGTCAAGGATTAGGTAGATAGGTTTGCAGAAAAATAAATAGAGTAGCTGTGCCTTTTTAAAACCGTGGGACTCAAGGATGGTAAATGATTTGGGACGCAAGTAACATAGAAGATTGGGGCGCAAGGAGTTCAAGTGGCGTGGGACACAAGTAATTTTAGCACATTGGAGGCGCAAGTCAGTGTAGGTATGGACGCATGAAAGGTATGGACGCAAGAAACCAAAACAAACGTAAGGAAAAGAGAAAGCAAAAAGGAAAGTGGGATGGTTTTAATAATATAATAATGTACACAACTTTGCCATGAGAAATCACAAAAAAAAAACACTACATACGATCTTTAATCGAGATAAGGACACCTATTTCTAACATAAAAACATATTTCAGATATGGGACAGGTTTCGTCGAAATCCGACATCGTTTGAAAAAATCCTTTAGAAAATATCGATGAAAAACACCGAGCTTTAATTCCTAAAAATTACAGAAAAATCCTAAAAATATGAGGCATTGACATTTCACTAGACCTCCTCCTAAGGTTTCGTATGAAACTTGTTTCGTTGAATTTGGAGTCTGTTTGACCAGTTAACCATTCAATAATAGTTACCCTCACCACTATGTACGGTTATATGAGCGTTTCAGACTAAAATAAAAATACATTCTTGTTCAGTGAGGTGTCGCGATCCAGAAAATGTAATAATATCGGTAGATTAACTCATATTGTGAAATCTGAAAATCGCTGATTAAGGGTGCAAAATACTCAAAATAAAAATTTGCATATTCAATAAATTAAAAATTACAGTAAAATTATAAAAATTAAATTTTAACTACATCTCAAAAGAACCTTGTCCAAATTCGAGTCCGGTATGTAGTTATTTCAAATAAACTGTTATGGCCAAAAACGAATATGCCGCTGCTTTCCTGAATATTTAATTTGGACATAACTCACAATCTATAACGCGAAATCTTGATTTTTCACTTTTATTAGGTAGATATAGTTCAACAGATTCCAATGTTTCTTGTTTCGAGAAAATCCGACTTGTTTTGGGCCCTGTACTGCCATTTGAAGTTCAAAAAGCCAAATTACGAACTGCCGCGCTGCTGCAGCTCGTTTTAGAGTTAAAGTATAAACTATATATATTCACTTGTCGTTAACCAAACGAAATCGTCGATATAACTTCAATATATCCAATATTCAACTATTTCAAACTGCCTGTCCACCCTATTTTGCCAACACACTATTTTCCGACAGTTTGGAAATTTACAATATTATTTTATTATTTGTTTAAATAATATATTCAAAAGAAAAATCAATAAATTCAATATTTAAATCAAATCCAACATTTAAATAATAAAATAAATTAAATAATTACCAGAAAAATGCGTGTCGTTACATTCCTTCCCCCTTAAAATAATTTCGTCCTCGAAATTGCTAAGGCATAAAGAAGGTGTCAAACTCGTTATCTTTACGAAAATATATTTAACTAAACTCAGTTTTATTTTCAAATCCAACCCGATTGGTTTTAAAAACAATTTATTTCAAATAACAAAATCTCAAAAAAAAAAAAAAATCTAACACTTTAAATTCTGGAAAAATTTCGACAGATTCTCCCCTGTACGGAGGGACATCTGCAATATCGCAGGTTCAAGAAATATCTATACATCGACTCTCAAGGTCGTAAAATCAAAAATCCAAATTCAAAACCCAAACAAAAATCAAAAGTTTATATTTGGCGTAAGCGTACCTTTTTGCGAGCGCGATTAAGCGATAAACGATATGTATATTCATGCTTGTTTCGATTAACATGCCAAACTAAATTCAAATTCCTCTAGAGTTTCCTTGGATTAACCCTGTACCTGTACTCAACTTCAACGAATTCCATTAGTTCCCAAAACAAATGTCAGACAAATCCAAATGCCCATATTATCCATATCATCCATTCCAAATAATTGGAAAAAATCAAACCACTCCATTCAGTTCTGATGGATTTAACGGTAACTAAGACTTAACAATTGATTTGTTTGTTTAAATATCCATTCCAATTAATTCCTCTTGGTTTAATTCATTTGCTTGATCATTTCAGATTGATTTTCAATCAACATTTGGTGAATTATATACACTCCATCCAATATCAAACCAACAACCAAGGCATACCAAACCATTTTGGTTAATATTTCTCGTTTTCTTTTACTTTGGTTCACATCTATTGATTTATATTGGATTAATTCTATCCAATTACCCTGTACTCGATTTCACAAGTGAAATCTTCTTTATTATATAAATCTTTTCAATTGGATATTCTAATTTGAATTCTTACTTAAGTTATTCCAACAAAATCCACATTATAGTCAATTGAGAAAAATATACCTATATAAACATAATCCGAGCAAAAATATATAAAAATAATTTTATAAGAATTTACAAATACGCGCTCTTATATAATCGAACTCAATCTATGGCTTTGCTAACCCCATCTCTATCAAGGTCACCACAGAGCCAAGGTTATCACTAAACCAATAGCTCTGATACCAACTATAACGGCCCGGAAAAGCTCGACGCTTGAATTTTCAACAACAATACATAATTCCGTATTAATTGTCAAAAATCCAAGTATCGAACCCCGAACTGTTAATAGAAAGAAGTTAGAGGGTGAGATAAGAAGGAAAGAAATATTAGAATAGAAGAAAGAAGAAGAACACATCAGAATCTCATAGCGGAACAAATAAAATATAATATAACAAATATCTTTATAAAAGAAACCGTATATGCACATACCGTTTATCAGAGTACAACATACATCAATCACAGCGGAAATAACTTTGTATAACTAATGGTGATGCCTCTTACTTCCAGCTCCTGGAACTCCAAGCGAAACAGAACCTGTAAATATACTTGGTCTGACCCGAGCACATTCGATTTAAAACAAAATTTACCGGGTCAGTCTGGAATACTTTTAGTGATAAATTCACAGAACACACGACTTGTTTAACTTTGGAAAAATCCTTTTTGAAAACAAAAGGATAATAGTAAGACCAGCCCACATGAAACACCCCACCTCCGTTAGGGTCACTCTCAAAGGGAATGCCCTAATTTTGGTGGAGGTTTATAAGTACAAGTCACAGATATACAAGACAGATATAAGAACACATATTTGTAAACAGCGGAAGAACAACAAACTTTATTTCATCAAGTCAAATACGTGTTACAACAACATCCTTTCAAAACATAACATAACACTTTCATAATCTGTCTTGAGTACATTATTTTTAAAGAAGCATAAATAAAACATAGATAAACTGCAAAACCCACATAGTGGATTGTCCAAAGCCATAGTTCAAAACAGGAAAGTCCAAGCAATACATTTCTCTTCTTCAAGCTGGATGTTGAGGTAGGTCAAGCTGCTGTGTTCCCTCCCTGAGGACCTGGGGGGGGGGGGGGGGAACGGAAGAAAGAAGACGAAAGAAAATAGAGTCAGACATAAAGCCTGAGTAAGTCTAGTACTACTTTGTCTATGAATAAAGAACTGGGTATGATAAGTAAAACAGGAAGTGGGCAACATTATAAACTTGGTTAAGTTATCTAGGGTCGAATATACTATCGTACCCCATGTTAATCTCTGAACCCATATAAACTAGTTTCCAATTTGCACCCCAAAATCAGGGTGATGTGATCCATTCTACAATGATCGGCTCCTACTCGCATAGTTACATGTGTCTTACGGCCCCCGATGTCTGTAGTTACCTATGCTGGTCCCACCATGGGGTGTATCAAGTCCCATAGTGGCAACCCGACACAACCTTAGAGTGCAAAGGTATGCTACTAGTGTCCAGTGCTTTATTTTTCTGCGCCGGAGTGCGTGCACGCCCGCACACCGTTAGAACCTACACTGCTACACCACCGCCGTCGATTTGACCTCTTACAATCAGCCCAGTAATCGTGCCCCACCCTGCCTAGTTTGAGGGTATCCTGATACACCTTCTAGGGTTACTGCTGAAAAGGGTCCCCCGTTACTAGGTTTTCTATCTCTAGCCAACATGCTAAGTTGGTTAAGTGTTTCCTAACCTAACCCCACCAGTCCGTTTAGTTTAGCATGTTCCATTTTGATTAAGTCTTTAGTTCACTTAATCCTAACCATCCTGACTCAGCCTTAATTGTCTTATTAAGGCCCGGACCTCTCACATTAGACAGGTATTGTTGTGGCTGCCTGTTGCCGGTTGTTTCCGGGCAGTCTTACGCCACAACTCAGTCTAACCTCGGGTCCTTGCTGGGCTCCATGTTTAACCTCCCACATTGGATAGGTATTGTTGTGACTACTGGACAGCCGGGCGGTTCCGGGCAGGTTTACATCACAACTCAATCCAACCTCGGGTTAAACACATCGTCTTTTCTACATTTACATATCTTGTCATTCCTCTTTATTTCTTATATGTAAATATTTGCGGCCCATTATTAAGTTAATGGTGTAAAGGTTACACCAATCACGGGCCCAACCCATACTTGAATTTGGGCCCTTCTATTTTATATTTTCATTCATTAATTAATTTTAACCCAACGTTATTTTCCCCCGTTTTACACGTCCGTAAATATATATATTGGGCTTAGCCTTTTAAAGCCCAATTTAGCCATGCGAAAAGGGGAGGCTTAAAGCGTATACACAAAGAGGGGAAAGTGAGCGCATGAACTTGCATATGACGTTGGAAAATACATAATAGAAATTGGTGTACTTGCATAGTGGTGACATGTATTTTGGTCATAAAACATAGGTGACATAAATCAAGGCATGTAAACTTGCATAGGTTTAACTACAACATGAACCTATATTCTTATTTAGGCATAATGTCAAACATAAGCATGGCCTAAATACTTCTAGCATAAACATGGCATATTGTCAAACATAAGCATGGCATAAAATACTTCTTGCATAGGCATGGCATATTGTCAAACATAAGCATGGCATAAATACTTCTAGCATGAACATAGCATAATTCAACTTAATCATGATTTAAGCCTAATCACATAACGATGGTATAAACATACTTATGCATAAATATTCCTAAACATGGTGTTTGCTTTGAACTTGAAAAAGAAAAGGGGTTTTTGAGTCCAACCTAGCCATGTTATCATATAATCCTTTGAAACAAGATAGACTTAATAACGGATTTCAATTATGCCAAATATCATTCCTAGCCATATTCATAAGTTCGCAAAAGCATGACTTAATACATGGATTATGGTGTCAAAATTCCACATAGTTTCATATGAACTATAATAACCAAACTTGTTTCAATTACTTGCAAAACGATTTATGCACAAAAATATACATCATAATGGCATAATAACAAAGCCCCAAACTTGCATGAATTCCAATTAACTACATACATGTAGCTTCAATATAGATTACACAATTTGCGCAATATTCCAAACGTATACTTGCATAGAACTACCGCATGTAGTTCTTTATAATGAATAACATAATTTTGCACAAATATGAATTACTTCCATTGCCACAATTCAAGCATACACATCAACACAGTTGTTTATTAATACCAAAGTAATACTCTACTTACAATGGTTTGATGAATTCTCTAGTTTAGGGATTGAAGACGCAAATTTCTTTGTTGAATTGATTAGCTTTAGGTTGCTTGAATTGCTTTAGGCCTTAGAACTTTCTCCCTAATCCTCTCTTTAGATGACGGCTACTCTTTGTCGTTCCTCAGCAACATGGCGGCTATAATCTTATTTTGAATGAATAGATTAGGGTTTAGTCTAGGGTTGTTTATATAGAGGTTAGGAATTGATTAGGACCCTTGATGTTGCTAGGTTAGATCATAGCCATTCATTAGGAAGAGAGACCAATAAAAACTTGCCACCTAGCCCTAGTGACAAAGCAGACCACTGAAATTTGACCAAACACAGACCTGGCCAGCCAAGTTGACTGGGCTCGACCAGGTCGACACCCCTGTCGACAGGGCTGTCGACAGCCCTGTCGACATGGGTAGCCCAGGTCGACAGCCCAGTCGACCTGGGTGGCCTAGGCGGGTGTTTATCCGCCTGGCCCACTGGGCCCGATTTTTAATTATTTAATTCTGTTTGAAATTTTAAATTTAATTCAAAACTTCCGAAGGCCATATCTTCTTCATACGGACTCCGTTTTTCGAAAACTCGGACTCTATTTCGCGTATTTTTCCGAGACGAACGCAATGGCGTATCCCGTTTCCCTTAGTTTTTTTGATTTCAGATTAATTATACTTCAATTTGCTAATTTCACAGTTATAGAATTTTCGGGGTGTTACATTCTCCCCCACTTAAAAGGATTTCGTCCCCGAAATCTTCAAGTTAGGAGGAATGTATATCCTAACATCCAATCATCCATCTACTCATCCATCAAACACGAGCATCCATTGTCCTTAAAAGACTTCTAATGCTTCATGATCATATGCAAAGTGTGTGTGTACATGTACTTATCTAATGCAAAATCAGGCGGTCTACTGATTCAGTTGACCTCCTTAATGCGAATTATGTAAGTGCCATGAATCCATTATGTATGCAAATTTTCCTATTCATGCTTCTACATGAGTGCACAATCATTCAATGCAAATGCAACATCCATATGACAACACATTATAGTTCAACCACATACGAATACAAAAATATATGCATATGCAATATGAAGTGACTGAGCCGATCTAAAACCTAGATTGTGTGTGTATATGCAACCACGAGCAACCACTAGCAATCACTTGCAACCACTTGCAACCATTCATACATAACATGTTTCAACTACATGTTTTCATCCAAAGGTTTTCTACCTAAAAGATACGGTCGAGGAAATATACCTAAAAAGATAGATAGATAAAAGCGCAACTTAAGGAAAAGAAAGATCAAGGATGTACCCTCGAACAGAAAAGGGTAGGCAGTACGGATTCTATCTTCAGTTTCCCAAGTCGCGTCTCCCTCGGCGTCGCTCCACTGAACTTTGACGAGCTTGACTTCGCGGTTGCGTAGCTTCTTCACTTCTGTTCCTAAGATGCGGGTTGGAACTCTCCTTATGGTTGCTTCGCGTTCCACTTCGGCCTCTTCGAGGATGTTTGGCTCTACCACTTCAGCTGACTCATGCAGACATTTTCGGAGATGTGAAACGTGAAAAACGTTGTGGACTCCAGCCAACTTCTCGGGTAGCTCTAATCTATAGGCCATTTTCCCAATCTTCTCGATGATAGGGAATGGCCCTACGAACCTTGGTGCTAGCTTCCCTGTGGTTCCAAAACGAACAATGTTCCTTAGCGGTGATACCTTGAGAAAAACTCTGTCTCCAACTTCAAATTCAAGGTCGGTCCTCCTCTTGTCGGCATAGGACTTTTGTCTGTCTTGGGCCGTCTTCATCCTTCTTCGTATTAAGTCTACTTTCTCTGAGGTCTCTCGGATCATGTCTGGTCCAAGTATGAGCTTATCCGTGGACTCCCACCAACAAGTGGGCGATCGGCACGGTCTTCCGTATAAAGCTTCGAAGGGCGCCATTCCGATGGTTGCTTGATAGCTGTTGTTGTAGGCAAATTCCACCAAAGGGAGGTGGTCTTCCCATGTCCCTCCGAAGTCGAGGACGCATAACCTTAAAAGGTCTTCCAAAACTCTGTTCACTCTCTCTGTTTGGCCGTCAGTTTGGGGATGATAGGCTGTGCTCAAGCATAACTGCGTTCCTACTGCTTCTTGCAGACTCCGCCAAAACTCGCTGGTGAAGATGGGGTCTCGGTCACTAACAATGCTAGATGGTATTCCATGGAGTCGAACGATTTCCTTAAGGTAAAGTGATGCTAGGGATGAGGCAGTTCTTTTACTCTTGACAGGTAAAAAGTGGGCGCTTTTAGTAAGCCTATCCATTATTACCCAAATGCTAGTGTTGCCTCTCCTAGACCTAGGCAGCCCATCGATGAAGTCCATTGAGATGCTATCCCACTTCCACTGCGGGACCTCCAGAGGATGTAGCAGTCCGCCAGGCTTTTTCTGTTCCGCCTTAACCTGTTGGCACACCATACACTTAGAAACGAATTCTGTCACGTCCTTTTTCATGCCGTTCCAGAAGAAAGTCCTTTTTATGTCTTTGTACATTTTATCTCCGCCTGGGTGTATCGTCATCTTGGAGTGATGTGCTTCCTCGAGAACCTTCTTTATTAAATCGTTTGTCTGTGGGACGCATAGTCTTCCATCTCGCCTTAGTACACCCTTATCGTCAATGGAGTATCTGTTGAGGTGACTTGAAGTCTCACCCCTAATTAGCCTATCAATTATTTCCACAAGCTGAGGGTCTTCGCGTTGTGCTGTCCCTACTGAATCCACTAAAGTTGGGCGCACTTCGAGAGATGCAAGCAAGCCCGGTAAGAAATCGGAGGAGGGCCTAAAGTCGAAGCTGGCTATAAACTCTAGGCTTTGTCTTTCAACAAACAACGGGCTTAGGGTCAATTTCTTTCGGCTCAACGCGTCTGCCACTACGTTGCCTTTGCCCGGAGTGTAGGAGATTTCGAAATCGTACGAGGCAAGAAACTCCATCCATCTTTGTTGCCTCAAGTTAAGATCTTTCTGCGAGAAAAGATATTTCAACGATTTATGGTCAGTGTAAAGTTCGAACTTCTCACCTAGGAGATAGTGTCGCCAAGACTTGAGTGCAAAGACGATGGCGGCTAGCTCTAGATCGTGGGTTGGGTAGTTCTTTTCGTGCACTTTCAATTGCCTCCCGCCATACGCTACTACCCTTCCTTCTTGCATTAAGACGGCGCCTAGCCCTGTCCCACATGCATCCGTATAAACAGTGAACATCTTGCTCCCATCTGGCAGCGTCAAAACTGGGGCTGTTGTGAGAGCCCTCTTCAGTCGTTGGAAAGCAAACTCGCAATCCAAATCCCAATTGAATACTAGATTCTTCTTGGTCAATTTCGTGAGCGGAGCTGAAATTTTCGCAAAATCCCTTATGAATTTTCGATAGAAACCTGCTAGTCCTAGAAAGCTTCGGACCTCAGTTGCATTCCTTGGTGTCTTCCAATCTTGTACCGCCACTACCTTAGCAGGGTCCACCGCTAACCCTTGTTTGGATACTATGTGCCCAAGGAACCTCACCTCTTCTCTCCAAAAGTGGCATTTGGAGAACTTGGCTTTTAGTTGATGGACTCGCAAAGTTTCCATGATTGCCCTTAAGTGCTGAGCATGTTCCTCTTCACTCTTTGAGAAGATAAGGATATCATCTACGAAGACCACTACGAATTTGTTGAGGAAATCTCTAAATACCCTACTCATCAGGTCCACGAAGTACGCAGGTGCATTTGTCAAGCCGAAAGGCATGACAAGCCATTCAAAGAAGCCGTCTGGGGTTCTGAAAGCCGTTTTATCGATGCTATCTTCAGCCACCCTTAGCTGATGAAAACCGGTTGCTAAATCGAGTTGGGAGAAAACAGACGCTCCTACAAGCTGGTCAAATAAATCGTCAATTCTAGGGAGAGGGTGCCTATTCTTTTTCGTTAGCTTATTGAGCTCCCTATAGTCAACACATAGACGGAGTGAACCATCCGCCTTTGTAGCGAACACCACTGGAGCGCCCCATTCTGAAATGCTCCTCCTAATGAACCCCTTTTCTAGAAGCTCTTTAATCTGTTTACTGAGCTCTTTCCTTTCTCGTGGAGCCATATGTCTAACGGGCAACGCAACGGGCTTTGCATTATCTACAAGATATATGCGGAAGTCTATTTCCCGCTTCGGAGGTAAGCCCTTCACCTCTTCGAAGACATCCGGATATTCCCGGACCACTCTAACTGATTTCAAATTTTCAACAGAGGCATCTAGCGATTCAAGATAACTAAGCATAACCGCATACGAGGGATTACAAGAAATTTCCAAAGTATTACCGAGCTGGGTTAGGAGCCTAACAACCCTTTTCTCACAATCAAGGACGGCCCCATTACTGGATAGCCAATCCATACCCAAAATCAAACCATACCCCGAAAAGCCCAAAAAAAAAGGAACTACATAGAAATTCAACACTTAGGATAGAAATTTTCAAATCCAGACAGATCATAGACAAATGAGCTGGGCCCCCAATTGGGTTTGAAACAATTAAGGGGTCCTCTACCATACTAGTTTTTAGGTGCAGAGATTCTACTAAAGCAGACGAGATAAAGGAGTGTGATGCGCCAGAATCAAATAAAGTGCGAACGGGGTGATCATAAAGATAAACTACACTTTCTACAGAAGTATTTGTACCTCGCTGTTGCAAAGGTGGCGCTTCTAGCACATGGACCTGTGCCCCTGGGGTGGATCCAGTGCCCTGCCCCTGTCCTCGTTTCCTTGGGCAGTCCTTAGCCCTGTGGCCTGTCTGACCGCACGAAAAGCACCCACCATTCTCCTTGGCCTTCTTTTTCCGGCAGTCCTTTACTAAGTGCCCCACTTTGCCGCAGAAATTACACTTCCTCTTCTCTTTGTTGCCTTTTCCGCCCTTCTTAAAGTCTGTCTTCTTAGGCTGCAAACCCTCTTTCTTCCCTTGAGAGCTTTCTGCCTTGGTCTCCTTCTTGCCCTTGTCCTCTTCGTTCAGCAATGCCATTTGCACCAATCTTTCATACGTGGCTCCCATGGGTATATGGGTCATGGCCAAACTATGTAATGGCTCATTTAACCCCTTGACGAAACGGAGAGCCTTCTTATGCGGGGTGTTGACTAGGTCAAGCCCAAACCTAGCCAGCTCATCGAACTGATTCACATACTCTCTGACAGTCTTGTCTCCTTGCTTAAGAAATAAGAATTTTTCCAACTGCAAACTTCTTTCTGCGTCTGAGAGAAACTTAGTCTCAAACCTTGCCCTAAAGTCCTCCCATGTATCCACTGGTCTTTCAGCATTGGTGACTTCCCACCAGTAGGAAGCCTCGCCCTTCAATAGCCACACCGCTAGTTGTACCTTTTGTCTATCTTCTACCTCAAAGATGATGAATAGGTCCTCCGTTTCTTTTAGCCAATTCCTAGCTGCTACGAAGGACTCAGTTCCATGGAAATCCCTTCCTCCCATAGCTTTAAAATCTTTACATATCTTAGCGAACGCGTTTCCCCGAGGAGGAGGTGGAGGAAAAGGTGCTGCTGCGGCTGGATGATTCCCTTCAGCTGGAGGAGGAGGAACGGTAGGACCTGGCTGAGTGGCCCTTGCTTCTAAGAAACGTCTAAACCAACCAGGTATGGGTACCCCTTCAGGCAAGTTAAGTTCTTGGGACATGCTGAAACAAAAAAAAGGATAGATTCAAAACGAAGGATAAGAGATAATACCTATGGCTTTGGGGAGTGGACTTTGCCTTTTAAAAATAAAATAATATTTTTCTTTTAAAAATGCTTCTTTAAATATCCCTTTTGAAAATAATTTTTCAAAACTTTTTATCTTATCTGGTAAACCTATGCTCTGATACCAAGTGAAACACCCCACCTCCGTTAGGGTCACTCTCAAAGGGAATGCCCTAATTTTGGTGGAGGTTTATAAGTACAAGTCACAGATATACAAGACAGATATAAGAACACATATTTGTAAACAGCGGAAGAACAACAAACTTTATTTCATCAAGTCAAATACGTGTTACAACAACATCCTTTCAAAACATAACATAACACTTTCATAATCTGTCTTGAGTACATTATTTTTAAAGAAGCATAAATAAAACATAGATAAACTGCAAAAGCCCCATAGTGGATTGTCCAAAGCCATAGTTCAAAACAGGAAAGTCCAAGCAATACATTTCTCTTCTTCAAGCTGGATGTTGAGGTAGGTCAAGCTGCTGTGTTCCCTCCCTGAGGACCTGGGGGGGGGGGGGGGAAACGGAAGAAAGAAGACGAAAGAAAATAGAGTCAGACATAAAGCCTGAGTAAGTCTAGTACTACTTTGTCTATGAATAAAGAACTGGGTATGATAAGTAAAACAGGAAGTGGGCAACATTATAAACTTGGTTAAGTTATCTAGGGTCGAATATACTATCGTACCCCATGTTAATCTCTGAACCCATATAAACTAGTTTCCAATTTGCACCCCAAAATCAGGGTGATGTGATCCATTCTACGATGATCGGCTCCTACTCGCATAGTTACATGTGTCTTACGGCCCCCGATGTCTGTAGTTACCTATGCTGGTCCCACCATGGGGTGTATCAAGTCCCATAGTGGCAACCCGACACAACCTTAGAGTGCAAAGGTATGCTACTGGTGTCCAGTGCTTTATTTTTCTGCGCCGGAGTGCGTGCACGCCCGCACACCGTTAGAACCTACACTGCTACACCACCGCCGTCGATTTGACCTCTTACAATCAGCCCAGTAATCGTGCCCCACCCTGCCTAGTTTGAGGGTATCCTGATACACCTTCTAGGGTTACTGCTGAAAAGGGTCCCCCGTTACTAGGTTTTCTATCTCTAGCCAACATGCTAAGTTGGTTAAGTGTTTCCTAACCTAACCCCACCAGTCCGTTTAGTTTAGCATGTTCCATTTTGATTAAGTCTTTAGTTCACTTAATCCTAACCATCCTGACTCAGCCTTAATTGTCTTATTAAGGCCCGGACCTCTCACATTAGACAGGTATTGTTGTGGCTGCCTGTTGCCGGTTGGTTCCGGGCAGTCTTACGCCACAACTCAGTCTAACCTCGGGTCCTTGCTGGGCTCCATGTTTAACCTCCCACATTGGATAGGTATTGTTGTGACTACTGGACAGCCGGGCGGTTCCGGGCAGGTTTACATCACAACTCAATCCAACCTCGGGTTAAACACATCGTCTTTTCTACATTTACATATCTTGTCATTCCTCTTTATTTCTTATATGTAAATATTTGCGGCCCATTATTAAGTTAATGGTGTAAAGGTTACACCAATCACGGGCCCAACCCATACTTGAATTTGGGCCCTTCTATTTTATATTTTCATTCATTAATTAATTTTAACCCAACGTTATTTTCCCCCGTTTTACACGTCCGTAAATATATATATTGGGCTTAGCCTTTTAAAGCCCAATTTAGCCATGCGAAAAGGGGAGGCTTAAAGCGTATACACAAAGAGGGGAAAGTGAGCGCATGAACTTGCATATGACGTTGGAAAATACATAATAGAAATTGGTGTACTTGCATAGTGGTGACATGTATTTTGGTCATAAAACATAGGTGACATAAATCAAGGCATGTAAACTTGCATAGGTTTAACTACAACATGAACCTATATTCTTATTTAGGCATAATGTCAAACATAAGCATGGCCTAAATACTTCTAGCATAAACATGGCATATTGTCAAACATAAGCATGGCATAAAATACTTCTTGCATAGGCATGGCATATTGTCAAACATAAGCATGGCATAAATACTTCTAGCATGAACATAGCATAATTCAACTTAATCATGATTTAAGCCTAATCACATAACGATGGTATAAACATACTTATGCATAAATATTCCTAAACATGGTGTTTGCTTTGAACTTGAAAAAGAAAAGGGGTTTTTGAGTCCAACCTAGCCATGTTATCATATAATCCTTTGAAACAAGATAGACTTAATAACGGATTTCAATTATGCCAAATATCATTCCTAGCCATATTCATAAGTTCGCAAAAGCATGACTTAATACATGGATTATGGTGTCAAAATTCCACATAGTTTCATATGAACTATAATAACCAAACTTGTTTCAATTACTTGCAAAACGATTTATGCACAAAAATATACATCATAATGGCATAATAACAAAGCCCCAAACTTGCATGAATTCCAATTAACTACATACATGTAGCTTCAATATAGATTACACAATTTGCGCAATATTCCAAACGTATACTTGCATAGAACTACCGCATGTAGTTCTTTATAATGAATAACATAATTTTGCACAAATATGAATTACTTCCATTGCCACAATTCAAGCATACACATCAACACAGTTGTTTATTAATACCAAAGTAATACTCTACTTACAATGGTTTGATGAATTCTCTAGTTTAGGGATTGAAGACGCAAATTTCTTTGTTGAATTGATTAGCTTTAGGTTGCTTGAATTGCTTTAGGCCTTAGAACTTTCTCCCTAATCCTCTCTTTAGTTGACGGCTACTCTTTGTCGTTCCTCAGCAACATGGCGGCTATAATCTTATTTTGAATGAATAGATTAGGGTTTAGTCTAGGGTTGTTTATATAGAGGTTAGGAATTGATTAGGACCCTTGATGTTGCTAGGTTAGATCATAGCCATTCATTAGGAAGAGAGACCAATAAAAACTTGCCACCTAGCCCTAGTGACAAAGCAGACCACTGAAATTCGACTAAACACAGACCTGGCCAGCCAGGTTGACTGGGCTCGACCAGGTCGACACCCCTGTCGACAGGGCTGTCGACAGCCCTGTCGACATGGGTAGCCCAGGTCGACAGCCCAGTCGACCTGGGTGGCCTAGGCGGGTGTTTATCCGCCTGGCCCACTGGGCCCGATTTTTAATTATTTAATTCTGTTTGAAATTTTAAATTTAATTCAAAACTTCCGAAGGCCATATCTTCTTCATACGGACTCCGTTTTTCGAAAACTCGAACTCTATTTCGCGTATTTTTCTGAGACGAACGCAATGGCGTATCCCGTTTCCCTTAGTTTTTTTGATTTCAGATTAATTATACTTCAATTTGCTAATTTCACAGTTATAGAATTTTCGGGGTGTTACACCACACATAAACACGGACGGTTTTTACCTTACTATAATCCAAAACGTTTTTGAAATCAATATCTTTTCTGATATTATAATAATGTCAATCAAACCACAAATAAGTAATAATCTAGCAGAACGCTTGCATCTCACGCTCTACATATATAGTATACAATCAAAAACCACGGGCGCTTATTGGAGATTGGGTTCCGACTATGACACGGTATGGGACCACCTGCCTATAGTGTATCTCTAGACGCGAATACACTCGGTTCAACAAGAACTTCTTGCAACTCGGCCCACACATGACCGACCACTCATTTCGCTTGAGTGTATCGAATGTATATCACCAACGGTTGGGCTCAAACCACCGTTTCCTGAAAAGGGACAGCATCGATAGATTAAAGAAGCAAAAGGAATTTCTTTAGATAGGTGACAATACACCCTAATGGGAGTGACCCACATAGCCATGCTGCCTGCCCGATTTTTGTCATTTCCCGGTTGATGTGGCTTGAGGCTACGCTTTATCATCACATCAGATTCACTTCGAATGCCACATTGTCAGATCCATTAAAAATCACTAATTGACGTCTACAACAATACATTACGTGTTAGCTAAAGAAGTTTCTTTCTCCGCTTCCACTCTTGGTACGGTTGAAGAAATCAATGTACGTGACCTTTCTGGAAATACCCTATAAGACATTCATCCATACAAGTCATCCGGGAACAGGATGAACCGAAGGCACTCTCCTACCGCATCCTATATAGGAGTCACCCCAAGGATCAGTAGCGAGAAGTCCTTGCAATCCGAAGATTCCAATCACGACAGAATCACAGGTCATCATAGCTCTGGTAGCTAGCCAGAGAAATTTAACGAGTAGTTTTTTCGCTCATGTTCTTTCGCTTATGAAGATCAACGGTCTTCAATGCTCCATCTCGATCATCTTCTGATTTCTTCACGTTACTTATTTGCTGGTCGGAATGGTTTTCGAATATTAATTCGATCCGGTCTTTCCGAACCAACAATCGATAAAAGGTCAGACTTTGATAGTCGGTTGTTTAACTATCAAATCAGAACAGAGTATCTCAGTGAATTGGCAGCTCAGGTCCTTTATATAAATCCCATTATCACTGTTCCATCAATGATCGATTCCATGAATTTTAATCTTATCAAAACTCTTTGGTTTCATTACTTTGAAAACATTACTCGACACTCTCTTATCAACTTCTCCTTTTTATTTCCTTCATTTAGAATATTACCATCAACCTCTTTTAATTTCCTTTATCGTGGCAACATTGTTTCATTTACTCAAAACCCTTTTCGATTTCCCTTTATATTGGAAAATATCGCTATATCTTTATAAACTTACTTTCCGTTCCTTTTACCATTTGGGTATATCGTTATATCCTTATTTAATCGAACGGCTTATGATAAATTATCAAATTCTCTTTCTTTATTTCGATTAACCCATTTCACTTAATCTCGTTCCCAGGTGAACGCTTGTTTTTAAAATCATTGTTTTGGGTAAAACCCTCTTTCATACTTGCTTATATTCTTTGAATCGAACTTCAAATCCTTTCTATACTATTCAAATTCATAACTTAATTCCGTTTAAGGAAAGAAGTCAAATCCTAATGTACGGGATATAAAAGTAGATATATTTTCTCTAAACTAAAACTAGCATAGTTAAATCCCTTTTAAAAAAGTTATTTAAATAAAATGATAGATTCTGCGAATAACTTGAAGCCACTTTTCCATCCATTACAAACAAATATCATCTCTCGATAATAGCGGAGCCATTCAAGTTGGGGTATTCTAATTAACTCTCAGACCTTGATCGACAGCGTTCTTACCTCAAGATAAATACGAGCTTGTAATTCCCAATTCTGATACATCATTCCCATTTCCATTTAGTCGGGACCCGTAAATCATTTCTTGTATTTGAACCCTTCTTGACCTGCTAATCCCATTTCCTTGATTTAGCAAATCTTTTCTAACCCAATTTGATTCAAATATGTTTTACAATGGTTTCTTTCTTTTGTAAATTCTTTATAATCACTTTGCTTAATTCATTTAGTAAATCTTTACCAAACTCCCTTTTTGTCTTAAACTATCCAACTTATTTTCTTAACAAAACCTTGTCGAAACGGTCATATCATCTTACAAATCTAATGGACAAACTTTGTTTGTAAATTTGGATAATAGACCTTTACCAACCTTTAACTATAACCTTTCGCCAGTTGTTTACCTCTTAGTTGGATTCAAACTAAAATCATTTCTTTAATTATCAACTAAAATGATAATCAACTCTAATATTGACTACACTAAAATAATTTACTTTGTTATTACCATAAAAATAGTATAATTATCCCTTTTAAAAAAACTTATTCAAAAAATATGTAACTTAAATAACCATAAACGATTCAACAATTATTTTCAATTTTAGTTAATCGAAGATTAACTTAACATTTAACTCCATTCTTTTAGTTTAACGAATATTCCTAGAATTATTGATTTTACAAATTTAAATCAAATAAATCCCATTTTTCAGATTCACATTTAAACAGTTGATTTATGTCAACTGTACCCATCAGTTATGCTGTTAACTGATCTCTGTTCATTTCCTCTGCTTAAATTAATTAATTAACTTAATTAATTTAAAACATCGGTTAATTGTTTTATAAAAAAAATTATTTTCTTTCTACTAACTCAACGGTTAGTTTCTGACTTCTGTCCATAAAACTGCGTAGAAATTCATTATATAAATTCTTAATCATCACATTTCTAAAACATAATTTTTAATATAAATATAATAATAAACTTTGATTTTAATTGACTCACATAAAATAAAACTTGAAATCCTTTAATTTATTTATAAAATAAATTAAACTCCGTCAATTTTCCTGTAAGCAAAACAGTGTCATAAACAATAGATTTGAACCCTGACTGCCAACCAGTTAGTTAATACTGTCGGTTGATAAAAATTACCACAACAATCAAAACCATTCAACCATCAACAATCAGACAGGTTCAACATCATTTTGGGGTTCAAACAGTTCATGTGATACCTGTATAAAAATAAACAACATAAAAGTTATTTTGAGGAATCCGGTCGGATCCCTCCAACCTGTCCTTCTCTGCATCACAGATGGTTATAACATTATAATTTAAATAAATAATTTAACGGCAATAATCCAACTCATAGCAACCAGTAAATCAACCACAAGCAACCAATGCAGCCAACCAAACAGTATATATTTTTAAATGATGTTATATGGATTTATCACATCATAGTAGTCCAGAAAAGTGTGAGAATTAACTCACCTGCCAACACTGTTGACGGTTGATGTGTTTGTTCTTTTTAATTTGAACCGGACGTTCAAAATTGCGTGAAATTCCAATGGTCTCCGTTTGCAACCAAACCAGTGTGTACGCGTAGTGCTCGTCGCTACGATCCCAACAGATCCCTTCTTTTTCTTCCCACTACTAGCGTCTGGACTGTCAAAACACCCATCAGTGCTCAACCCAAACATTCACCGTGATTGTACTATGCCCTTCCTTCAGTGCCCTTCCTTCAGTAAGTAACCCACTTCGGAAAACACCCAAAAGACTTCTCTCTTTCACGTTGGGTATTTTCTTCCCATACAGTATGCCTCCCCCTTGTCTTCCGCGCATGCATTTGCTCCCACATCATTCACCTGCGCCTCCCATTTTTGTACGGGCCGCCATCTTCCTTTTTTTTTTCAAAAGGGTCGCAGCCTGCCCTTCAATTCTTTCCACGATGATCAGTACGCACGAGCCAACCCTCCCAAATGCGGTTCCAATTTCTTCCAACGTTTTTTTTTGGTTTTTTTTCCAGCAATGAAGCCAAGAAGAAAACGAGAGGTCCTTTTATTGAAGATAGTTGCGTGGAGGTCAAGGATTAGGTAGATAGGTTTGCAGAAAAATAAATAGAGTAGCTGTGCCTTTTTAAAACCGTGGGACTCAAGGATGGTAAATGATTTGTGACGCAAGTAACATAGAAGATTGGGGCGCAAGGAGTTCAAGTGGCGTGGGACACAAGTAATTTTAGCACATTGGAGGCGCAAGTTAGTGTAAGTATGGATGCAAGAAAGGTATGGACGCAAGAAACCAAAACAAACGTAAGGAAAAGAGAAAGCAAAAAGGAAAGTGGGATGGTTTTAATAATATAATAATGTACACAACTTTGCCATGAGAAATCACAAAAAAAGACTACATACGATCTTTAATCGAGATAAGGACACCTATTTCTAACATAAAAACATATTCCAGATCCAATGGGACAGGTTTCGTCAAAATCCGACATCGTTTGAAAAAATCCTTTAGAAAATATCGATGAAAAACACCGAGCTTTAATTCCTAAAAATTATAGAAAAAATCCTAAAAATATGAGGCATTGACATTTCACTAGACCTCCTCCTAAGGTTTCGTATGAAACTTGTTTCGTTGGATTTGGAGTCCGTTTGACCAGTTAACCATTCAATAATAGTTACCCTCACCACTATGTACGGTTATATGAGCATTTTAGACTGAAATAAAAATACATTCTTGTTCAGTGAGGTGTCGCGTTCCCGAAAATGTAATAATATCGGTAGAATAACTCATATTGTGAAATCCCAAAATCGCTGATTAAGGGTTCAAAATACTCCAAATAAAAATTTGCATATTCAATAAATTAAAAATTACAGTAAAATTATAAAAAATTAAATTATAACTACGTCTCAAAAGAACCTTGTCCAAATTCGAATCCGGTATGTAGTTATTTCAAATAAACTGTTATGGCCAAAAACGAATATGCCGCTGCTTTCCTGAGTATTTAATTTGGACATAACTCACAATCTATAACGCGAAATCTTGATTTTTCACTTTTATTAGGTAGATATAGTTCAACAGATTCCAATGTTTCTTGTTTCGAGAACATCCGACTTGTTTTGGGCCCTGTACAGCCATTTGAAGTTCAAAAAGCCAAATTACGAACTGCCACGCCGCTGCAGCTCGTTTTAGAGTTAAAGTATAAACTATATATATTCACTTGTCGTTAACCAAACGAAATCGTCGATATAACTTTAATATATCCAATATTCAACTATTTCAAACTGCCTGTCCACCCTATTTTGCCAACACACTATTTTCCGACAGTTTGGAAATTTACAATATTATTTTATTATTTGTTTAAATAATATATTCAAAAGAAAAATCAATAAATTCAATATTTAAATCAAATCCAACATTTAAATAATAAAATAAATTAAATAATTACCAAAAAAATGCGTGTCGTTACAGAGCTGGTGAAGTATATTTTTCTAATGGAAGAGAAAAATCGGGATTTCGTTGAGTAGATTTTGATTTACGTCCAAATCAAATTTTAAAATAGTCGCTATGGAATTCCTTTATAATTTATAAAAGGATTTCTATTTTTAATTGAATATCGGTTAACTCTAATTTTGAAATATCGAGTTATAAATCCCTGTTTATTTATTTTGGAGCTATATGATATTCTATTGTGAATATATAAGACAATATTAATTTATTAATATTTAATTTAATTATTTTTAAATATATTAATATTTAAATTGGTTTATTTAGAGCTTTAAAAATAGCCACTTTTACAAACGAACTCCGTTTTCAACGAAACTAATTTTGTTGGAACCAAAATATTAAATTATTGCTAGATTTCAATTTCCGTGATTTTTGGAGTCAGTATGTGGTCGTATGGGATTTTAATGTGAAAAACAATCGTATTTTTTATGGTTAAAAACACGCTATGTGAGAAAACAGAGTTGGAATTCGACAAAATCAGTTTTGTTGGGTCCGTAATGTCAAACTCTAGTTGTATGTCAATTTTCATGATTTTTGGATATCGTTAGGAATTTCTAAAGGGCTAATACAAACAACGATTGATTAAAATTTAATAAGATAATGAATATAAAAATAGTTTTTCCACACTATAAATACCACTAACCTATTGCAAACCCTAAACAATTTTTCTCATGGTCAACAGAAAATCCGCCGCATCCTTTTCTTGTCTAAAAACCCTTTTGTGATCTCTACAAAATCATATTAATTAAAAGAAAAATTTATAAAATCCAAAACATGTATATTCGGATTTCCCTTGCTTTTCTCTTCATTCTAGTGTGCAAATTTATGGGTGCGACGTTAGTTTTGGTCACGGGTTTTTCTCGGAACAATCTTGGGTTCGAGAAATTGGGTATTGTAAGTGCTTGCGCTAGCTTCAGCATTTGTTTTTAAGTTCCTGGATCGATTTAGCACTTGTCTGCCGATTTTAGTGGGTCACGATGCTTTTTGGCATCGATGATGTTTTGGTAACTGTAACACCCCGTAGTTTTAAGATAATAAAATAAGAATAACTTAACTAAATAGTGAGAATTAAGTAAAACGGACTACGGCATTGCGTCCGTCTCAGAATTCTGGTCATGATATACACCTGGTTTGCGTAAAATGGACATCATATGAAGAAGTTATTAAGCCTAGAAGTTTGTATATGCACAAATGAAATATATATATATATATATATATACATATACATACAAACAAATTAAAATGTAAAATAAAGAATAAAATAAGGAATGCATGTAATAAATACATGCACTAAAAAGTGTAGTGCATGTATTGAAAGAAAAAAGGATTGGTTGCATGCAATGTAAATATGTTGCACGCACTGATTTGCAAACATAATGCATAAACATTAGAAGTAAAAGATTCATGCAATGGTTTAATTTAAGTATTGTAACTAACATGAAAAAGAGAAGTAAGGAGAGAACAATAATTATCATTGTTCTAAGACTTATTAACAAAAGACTTCATAGCTCAGTTGGTTAAGGCATTAGATTTGTAACATGGAGGTCGGGGGTTCGAACCCCGGCGGTGGCATAATTTTTATCTTTGTTTTAGAGAGGGCCAACTGAACATGCAAATATATGTACGTATACATATTCAAAATTTGAAAGGGTAAAAACATACATATAAGGAAATAAAGAAAATATATGTATATATATGAGAATATATATATATATATATATATATATATATATATATATATATGCATAAATATATGTATACAAAAGATAAAATTCAAGATAAGGCTACTATCAATGAAATATGGCAAGAATCAAATAACGGTGCAACATCATTTGAATTTTGAAAATAAAATGAAAATTGTGCGTATATATATATA
Source organism: Allium sativum (assembly GCA_030737875.1). Classification (NCBI taxonomy): domain Eukaryota; kingdom Viridiplantae; phylum Streptophyta; class Magnoliopsida; order Asparagales; family Amaryllidaceae; genus Allium; species Allium sativum. The sequence goes on along the minus strand of CM060913.1, from coordinate 465,870,285 downwards.
TATATATATATATATATATATATATATGTATATATATATACACGTAAAATGGTCTGTAAAGGAATTGTATACATATAAGAATATTTCATGTGAATAAAACAGTTAAATAAATTCCAGAAATTCAAAAGTTCGAAAATCAAATTTCTATGCCAAAACAATTCAAACATTCGAAATTCAAATTTCTATGCCAAAACAGCTTGCAGGACCCAATGCTGACTCTGCACTGCGTGTACGATAAGATTTGGCTAGATTCATCTTCGAACATGGACTATTTTCTTAACTGGGATCAATGATGACTCAGCGCTGCGTGTACGATAAGGTCTTGAGCACCTATAAATAAGACCCTAGACCTAACCCTAAACATCATAATTCAGCAGCTACGCTGGAGCTCTGCCATGGCTCCCGCTCTCTCTCTTCTCAAATCTATTTTGAAATTAAAATATTAGCCTGGGAGGATTATGAATTCAGATTGGGAAGAGGGAATCAACGTTAATAAAATAGATTATTGAATCATAAAAGGAAGGTAAACCTCTAAGAACCAGTCTATTTAAATTATTTCTCTTCCCCTTCTCTTCTCATGAAATAATAAATCCATGGTTGTTAGGTCATGAATCAAATTAAAGGGAAAAGGAAAACCATGGATGATAGAACGGATCAAATCCACAATTTGGGGAAAGCTTAAAGGTGAGTGGGTTTAAGCTGTAGCCTTTAGATAATATTATGACTATCGTTTAGCATTCTCCTTTTTAATAAATTGTGAAATGGCCAGTTTAATTATAAATTGCTATTGTAACGAATTGAAATGTTGATATGAATATGTCAGGAAATTCCTATGTTGAATTGGCTAAGTTATTGAATGTTTACATGTTGGAGAAAATAAATTTGTTAGGATATGAATAGCCATTTCAGTGATTGTAATTACATGCTTTACTTGGGACATATTATTGATTGAACGACATGTTAAAATAATTACCCGATTGAATGTTTACATGTCCTAGTAGAATTAAACATATGTTGAAAATGACATGCAACAAAATATAGGCAAACATTGGACGACATGTAAATTAGATTACTGTAAACTATATCACAATAAAAAGGATAATATGTCTAAAATTTTCATGTAATGAACATAACATATATTATGTTTTGAGATTTTAATTTGGAAGCGCAATTTGATATGAACATAAGTGATTGAATGAAAACGAATATGCCTAGGATTACAATTAGAAATTGTAAATACACTTATGGAACGATGTTAGGTTGCATTAGTGGCAGAAGTCTGCCCGGACTTGACTGGCATATCTAGCAGCCACTAATGTTGAACCTAATGTGAAAGGCCTAAGTGCAAGAATTAACAACATGTGCTAAGACACGAGGTTAAGTCAGCTTGTGGTAGAAGTCTGCCGGACCCGCCCAGCAAATCCAGCGTCCACAATTGTAGGCTTAATGTGAGAGGTCTAGTGCTTATATATATAAATAAATATATTTATATAACAAGATATGAATAAATGGCAAGGATGGTAATTAAATGTCTAACTCGGAAAATAAGAAAGGACGGGATGTAATGAACTGAGTTGGTGTGATAAAAGGGAAAAGTGATGTATTTCCCTAAATGACTTATTTCTAAAAACATTATCGCAAGTAAGCCACAATAAATATAGAAAAGTAAAGAAATTACTTGCTACCATGGATTTAGATGGGAAAACGTTATGAAAATAAATCATTGATTCCTTGTATCAAACTGATAAGGTGAATGAAGTGTTTTCCTTAATATAATAAGGAACATATATTACAGAGAATGAAGAATAATGGTTTACAACAGTAAATGGATTAAAAGGGGAATGATAATAACCTATTATAAATAAATAACATTAATGAATATGTTGTATAATAGGTAGACTTGTCCTAGGGACAAGTGAATATTATAACTTAGGTTATAATAAACTAGTAAGGGAATGGGATAACTGGTGAATTAAGTTAAGTGACACTTAATTGTAAATTAAGTAATTAAGAAAAAGGAAAAACCTAAAACCAGTTAATAAAAGGGGGAAAATATATTGTGCTTAATTATAAATAAGTAGTCTGGGAGTCTGAAACCTGTTGGGAAGAATAACATGTTTAGACTTGTCCTAGGGACAAGGGGAAATTATAACATAGGTTATAATAAATGGGTAAAGAAACTTATTAATGGGCCTTAGTTAATAGAACTAAGTTAATAAGTAAACAACGGTAAGTCGTATTGGCGACGTAAAGTGGAATTATGATTAAATGAGAAAGGATGAGGAAAACTTATGAAATGAAATAAGTTATATTTAATCACAAATGGTAAGTGACATGTTGATTGGAAACATGTGAATTAGATATACTTAATTACATATTTAGAAAAACATGTTATTGAAATCCAACAAGAATATAAAAGGGATTGTGGATCACAGACCTTGGGCCACAATCTGGAGAATTACATGTTGTAAGCTTATTAATAAACTTAAATGAATTAAGTTGTATGACTAAAATTAATAAGCAAGAGAAACTTGGTAATTTGAATAAGAATTCTTTATTAATTGGAATAACTAGGTTAACTGGAAACCTGGTGATGTGAGACAAGCGCGTAAAAGAATGTTTAGACATAGGGTCTAAAAACATGATAAAGTAAGGCGCTTAGACCAGTCCATACGGTTGAGGGTGAATAACCCAACATGGTAGATCATCGAGGTGTTATAAGGCACGAGGGGAGCGCACATTCATCTGATTGTTTAACGGCTCCAAAGGACTGGAAGGGGAAGCACACGACTTCTGGGGACATAGGGTACTCTTGGTATTCCTCCGTGAGTGGTAGATGATCCGCCTGTACTCACAGAGGTTAGGTCTACATAGGTGAACCAATGAGTATGCCTTGATTGTTATAATAAGGGGCAATCAAAAGACTAAGATGGATCAGAATGATTCGGCGAGACCAATTAGTGCCCTATGATTGCAACTCGTCGGCTACCTACCATCTTCAGTCAGTACGTAAAGCGGAAAGGCGGAGAACTCCAAAAGACCATATATTTTGCTATCAGTTATGGGTGAGGTTGGCCAGTAGGTTTGAAGGGCATAAGGGTCGGGGTTAAGTTCTCATTCTTGATATTCTTGGGTGCCTTTCATTAGTTGAGGGAAGGGTCTAGTGGGACCATAGCCACTGTAAAAGCAGACCTTAGCATCTGCAATCGGCAGATATCTGAAAGCTCCCGACCGAGTTCCGTGTTTCTTGATTAGCCCTACCACGGGACTCGGGCGCACGTATAGAGAACATGTGCAATAGACATCGAGAACGATTGACGATACGTGCGTGGGAAGGTCTAGGTACACTCATGTCGCTCTGGGTGGTGTATCATAAGAATAGAGGGCATTATTCGAGGATGGAACCTAATTCGATCGAATGGTACAAAGATGGCAGTCCGAACGTCTACGTAATATAGAAGTAGTGGTTCTTTGCAGACGTAGTTTTGACATATATGCAGAAATCCATACGACATTCGGGTGTAGGATTAGGGACTGCTATATTCCTGCGATGATACAGTGGAGACCGTGCGAGTGGGGTACCATGGGGTTTATCTCAATATTGAGAGATAGCTACATATATTGTATTAGGTTAATTCAGTGGGAAGTAAATGGATACAACGTGTGTGTAAGCCTTGAGTGCTGTTAACCCAAGTAACCTAATAAATAAGAAAATATAATTGAACGGTATATGTGAGATTACCCAAAGTGTATAGTTTAAATCTAGTCACCAGAACTTGTGTTCTGACCCCCTCCTCATAACACACTCGCATGTTAGATTGTGGCGGAGACATGATAGCTTTGGATACTGGTTAGGCAGTAATAATAATACAATAAGGCTATGTTTTTATTATACTATATTTTATCCTTTCCGCTGTGAGATATTTTTCTGAGCTTTGACATGTTTTTGTCTTTTCTGCAAGATACCAGAGCAAACCAATCCGAGTTTCGATAGATTGGAATTTAGAAAAAAAATCGGTCTGTCGAAATTGGGATTGTCACGTCTAGTATCTGAGCTTAGGTTTAGAATTCCTATATAAATAGTGAGTGAACATATTTGTATTTTTAAAAATATAAATATATTTTATATATACCTAGATCCATAGAGGAACCCACTAAATAAAAAGAGTATAATATGGTATGAAATGGGATGTTTGTTTCGTACACTAAAAGAATGAATAAGGAAATTTGAGACCCTTAGGAAGGTTGGTTGGGATGTGCTTGGATAGGAAAATAGGAAATCTTTATACATTGTTTCATAAAATCCAAGTACGGTTGGAAAAAGGCATATAAAAGAAAAACGAAAGGTGTGAAAATTTCCATTTTCCACCTTTTTGTAACATAAGAAATCGAATTTAGAAAATTAGATTTTTCTGAAATTCGAAAAATAAAGTTGGTTGGTAGGATTATGGATGCAACAATTGCATGAACTATGCTCTTACTCAGTAAGAGTGGGAAAATTTGGATGAAAAAGCATTTTGATTTTCAAAATATTGCATTTATGTAGAACTGCTAGTATATCTAGGATGTGTGCATCATATTTTAAAAAGGATTTTTGAGAAATTTTCATACACATAGGAGGTACCACTTAGGCATACATGCATTATTATGTTGTATTTTACTTTGCACAAGTGCACAATGTTTGCTAAAATTGGAAGCACACATGATGGATGTATATTATGCGAGAGGTTAATTGATTTTACCCTTATTAAATTTCGGGGACGAAATTTCCTAAGGGTAGGAAAATGTAACACCCCGTATTTTTAAGATAATAAAATAAGAATAACTTAATTAAATAATGAGAATTAAGTAAAACGAACTATGCCATCGCGTTCGTCTCGGAATTCTGGTCAAGATAGACACATGGTTTGCGTAAAATGGACATCATATGAAGAAGTTATTAAGCCTAGAAGTGTGTATACACACAAGTGAAATATATATATATACAAACAAATTAAAATATAAAATAAAGAATAAAATAATGATTGCATGTAATAAATACATGCACTGAAAAAATGTAATGCATGCATTGAAAGAAAGAAAGGATTGGTTGCATGCAATGTAAATATGTTGCGTGCACTGATCTGCAAACATAATGCATTAACATTAAAAAAAAAGGTTCATGCAGTGGTTTAATTTAAGTATTGTAACTAACATGTAAAAGAGAAGTAAGGAGAGAACAATAATTATCATTGTTCTAAGACTTATTAACAAAAGACTTCATAGCTCAGTTGGTTAAGGCATTGGATTTCTAACACGGAAGTCGGGGGTTCGAACCTCGGCGCCGGCATAATTTTTATCTTTGTTTTAAAGAGGGCCAACTGAACATGCAAATATATGTATGTATACAAATTCCAAATTTAAAAGGATAAGAACGTACATATAAGGAAATAAAGAAAATATATGTATATATATATGAGAATACATACATATATATATATATATATATATATATATATATATATAAATGCATAAATATATGTATACAAAAGATAAAATTCAAGATAAGGCTACAGTCAATGAAATATGGCAAGAATCAAATAACGGTGAAACATCATTTGAATTTGGAAAATAAAAAGAAAATTGTGCGTGTATATATATATATATATGTATATATATACACACATAAAATGGTCAGTAAAGGAATTGTATACATATAAGAATATTTCATGTGAATAAAAAAGTTAAATAAATTCCAGAAATTCAAAAGTTCGAAAATCAAATTTCTACGCCAAAACAATTAAAACATTCGAAATTCAAATTTCTGCGCCAAAATAGCTTGCGGGACCCAATGCTGACTCAGCACTGCGTGTACAATAAGATTTGGCTAGATTCATCTACGAACCTGGACAATTTTGTTAACTGGGTTCAATGCTGACTCAGCGCTGTGTGTACGATAAGGTATTGAGCACCTATAAATAAGACCCTAGACCTAACCCTAAACATCATAATTCAGCAGCTATGCTGGAGCTCTGCCATGGCTCCCTCTCTCTCTTCTCAAATCTATTCTGAAATTAAATTGTTAGCCTAGGAGGATTATGAATTCAGATCTGGAAGAGGGAATCAACGTTAATAAAAAAGATTAATGAGTCATAAAAGCAAGGTAAACCTCTAAGAACCAAACGATTTAAATTATTTCTCTTTCCCTTCTCTTTTCATGAAATAATAAATCCATAGTCGTTAGGTCGTGAATCAAATTAAAGGGAAAAGGAAAACCATGGATGATAGAACGGATCAGATCCACAATTTGGGGAAAGCTTAAAGGTGAGTGGGTTTAAGCTATAGCCTTTAGATAATGTTATGACTATCGTTAGCATTCCCCTTTTTAATAAATTGTGAAATGGCCAGTTTAATTATAAATTGCTGTTGTAACGAATTGAAATGTTGATATGAATATGTGAGGAAATTCCTATGTTGCATTGGCTAAGTTATTGAATGTTTACATGTTGGAGAAAATAAACTTGTTAGGATATGAATAGCCAATTCAGTGATTGTAATTACATGCTTTACTTGGGACATATTATTGATTGAACGACATGTTAAAATAATTACCTGATTGAATGTTTACATGTCCTAGTAGAATTAGTCATATGTTTAAAATGACATGCGGCAAAATATAGGCAAACATTGGACGACATGTAAATTAGATTACTGTAAACTATATTACAGGAAAAAGGATAATATGTCTAAAATTTTCATGTAATGAACATAACATATATTATGTTTTGAGATTTTAATTTGGAAGCGCAATTTGATATGAACATAAGTGATTGAATGAAAATGAATATGCCTAGGATTACGATTAGAAATTGTAAATACACTTATGGCACGAGGTTAGGTTGCATTAGTGGTGGAAGTCTGCCACGATCCGACCGACATATCCAGCAGCCACTAATGTTGAACCTAATGTGAGAGGCCTAAGTGCAAGAATTAACAACATGTGCTAAGACACGAGGTTAAGTTAGCTTGTGATAGAAGTCTGCTCGAACCCGCCCGGTAAATCCAGCATCCACAAGTGTAGGCTTAATGTGAGAGGTCTAGTGCTTATATATATATATAAATAAATATATCTATATAACAAGATATGAATAAATGGAAAGGATGGTAATTAAATGTCTAACTCAGAAAATAAGAAAGGAAGGGATACAATGAACTGAGTTAGTGTGATAAGAGGGAAAAGTGATGTATTTCCCTAAATGACTTATTTCTGAAAACGTTGTCGCATGTAAGCCACAATAAATATAGAAAAGTAAAGAAATTACTTGCTACCATGGATTTAGATGGGAAAACGTTATGAAAATAAATCATTGATTCCTTCTATCAAATTGATAAGGTGCGTGAAGTGTTTACCTTAATATAATAAGGAACATATATTATAGAGAATGAAGAATAATGGTTTACAACAGTAAATGGTTTAAAATGGGAATGATAATAACCCATTATAAATAAATAATATTAATGAAAATGTTGTATAATAGGTAGACTTGTCCTAGGGACAAGTGAATATTATAACTTAGGTTATAATAAACTAGTAAGGGAATGGGATAACTGGTGAATTAAGTTAAGTGACACTTAATTGTAAATTAAGTAATTAAGAAAAAGGAAAAACCTAAAACCAGTTAATAAAAGGGGAAAAAAATATTGTGCTTAATTATAAATAAGTAGTCTGGGAGTCTGAAACCTGTTGGGAAGAATAACATGTTTAGATTTGTCCTAGGGACAAGGGGAAATTATAACATAGGTTATAATAAATGGGTAGAGAAACTTATTAATGGGCCTTATTTCATTTCATAAGTTTTCCTCATCCTTTCTCATTTAATCATAATTCCACTTTACGTCGTCAATACGACTTACCGTTGTTTACTTATGTTTATTTATCGACCCAATCAATATCAGTCAAATCAGTGTATATACAAACAAATCGTCCGATTTGTTTATAACTATTCATTTATTCACATTCACGTTAAAAATTATATTTTTAACGATACAACATTTTATTTCAACCTATGAATTTCTATTCAATTCATTTACACAATAAAATGATATTTTTATTTTCTAACATATTTTAGAAAATTTCGGCGGCATAACGGCACGATACTAGAAACGGGACAAGGCCTCGCCTTATCCCCGGTCTAGTGAAGGCCCACGCCATTCACACATCAATCAAATCAATTTCATCTCAAACAAATAATTCAACTAATCTATGCAACCAAACAAACAAGTCCATGGTCTGTGGACGATTGTGTCGGGTGCTACTAAGCACCGTCTGCATCCTAGTATATATATATATAACTAGAAAAATAAATTGAAAGGTGAGAAATAACCTGGCTCTGATACCAACTGTGAAAACCCGTAACTTCCCCGTAAAGGAAAGTGTCGGATAGTTCGAGAACAAATCACAACAGAACGCATATAGAAGAACATTTCATTGTATATTACAACAATGCATCAGATTACAAGAATATACAGAGTATAAATGAATATTACACAGAAGTATCAGAGATTTAAATTACATTAAATACATAGCAGCGGAAAATAATAAAATACACAACTAGAAGGAGATATACGGATACAAAGCTTTCCGGATACCGTTCCAGCTGTAAACCAGGATCCTGTGAATATAAATCTGCAAAACCAAAACTACTAGCTGCCCGTGTCAAAATAGGGGCACCCAGAGTTTAGGTTAAAACAATAAACTCCAGGTCAGTCATGTGACTGGTGTGAGAACTAAAACAGTTATTTATCTTTATTTTCAAAGTTAGGTAAATCAAGGGACCACGCCGTATAACACGGAACGGGTTTCCTCCCAAGAATACCAGTGCATAAAACAAACAGCGCAATGCTAAATAAAGAAAAATGAAGCTGTTATAAGACCCAGGTCCTATCACACAATGCAACGCAAGCCGGGGGATAGGGTTTTCCCTTATAACAGCCAAAGAATGCTTGATACGTTTAAAACAAATCATTTGATACTATTATAAGTGCATAGTGTATAAAACAACTTCAAATCATAAGTATCAATCATAGGCGGCATGGGTACCATATATCATGTCGCCATATATATAGGTTTACAAATAAAACCGCAAATGTCACGTATTTGGAAATTGGATTTCCATCTATGAACCGAGGCAAAAGATAGTCCTCAACCGATTCGAGACGCTCTAGCCCGCCCCTCAGGACCCAGACTCAGGTGGGCCCTTGGATCCTCAGGGCCAGTCCACCGATGTGGATTAAACTTAAACCCTGAACATGCATTTCCCCGCCCTATGGGGCGTAAACGAGCCAACTAAATGACTCCATCGGTTCGAGAACGACCGATCAATCCGAGGCGCCTCGCAACAGCAACAACCACATAAGTCAAACTCGTCAGGGCGTGTAAAACCACTGACGCCACTTCTAGCTAGAAAGAAACGCATGCCCTCCCTGACGTCCACTCCCGTTTTTGGTTCATACCGGGTGTGAAACTCGCGAAGCAAACGTTACACAAAGCTACGCCACAAAGGCCTTGCTTTGATCATCACCACAAGACTTTGCTTTTCAACAGAAGCCTCGATCAATTGCCACTTAGGCATGCCACACAGGCAATTCACTCCATGCGTTTGATATCCATCAATATATAACCCCTGAGCTCGTACGTCTCAGAGAAGGGCGTTAAGCAAGAGAATAAATTCTCCGCCGCCAAGCAGATATATATTCAATAGAGATCAATCACACGGACTAAAATCCAATGTCAGACACACAGTCCATTTACAAGTCCGTTCTGGGTCTGAACGAAACCGGAGGCACCTAGTACCCCGCATATCCATCGATCTCCAAGTACGTCTGGACGATCCCTAACTGTTTCCATCTTCTTGGGTGTACAGCCCAATCAAGATCATCAGTAATCACCCAAACGACATGAAGACTTCCGGTCTTCGACCACCGTCTTCATCTTCGACACCACGTCGAATCAGTTATTCAGAATGGGATCAACCCGGTCTTTCTGAATAACTCGCGTATATATTATAAAAGTGTTACACAAACACAACATACGCCTCATTCCAATTCAGAATATTCTTTTATTCAAATATTCCTATACTTTGGGAAAAGTTCCCATTAATTTTATCCAAGATAAATTCTTTAAAATTTATCCTTTAATCTCCTTTGAATATCAATTCAAACTAGTCGGGATTATCGAACCACACCGAAGTAATCATTTATTTTATTTTCCCAATCCCAACCTATTCATCCCATGAAGTAAAACTGGTAGTACTTCATATCTAACACCACAGTGTTATCGGTAATTCAATTACCATTTCACGTTCAAATCTAATTAAAGATTTAACTATCGCCTGGAGTAAAACTGGTGATACTCCATTCTCGATCTTTTCAATCTATTTAAAGATTCATTAAAACTCCACTTAGTTTTAATCGTTAACTGGGTTAAAGAATCAGTGCCATTTAAAACACGGTTCACGATAAACCCAAAATCACATTCATTAATTATCGGGTTAAAGAACGAGTGTTATTTAAAACACTGTTCACGATAAACCCAAAAAATCAATATCAATTCAATTCCAATTAAATATTATTTAATTGGTACACATCATTAAATCTAAATAAAAAGATTTAATCTTTTCTCAACTGGGTTCAAGAACAGTGTTAGTGAAGACACCATTCACGACAAACCCAAATCACATTTGATATTCAATACAAGGCTCTGAATAGAAAATATATCGGCTTATATTCAATATCAAATTCTACGACTAATAAATGTCGTATTGGAAATAACGATATAAATATATATCTTTCAAACTTCCATAACACCATCTGTATAATCACGAATTCTAACATCGAAATATTCCGAAGACAATTTCGATTCAAATCCACTCCAATGCAATCATTGGAAATTTTGGTTATTTTTGAAACCCCTTTCAAATTCAATTTATTTATTTAAAAATAAATAGAATTATAATTCTAGTTCAAAACTAGTTCATTTCGATAAAAATCTATTTTTATCTTTTCAAACATGAAGTTTTTCATCCCAAATCTTCACAAATCATTTCTTATGATTTTACACAAATTATTACTATTTTTAATAATTTTATCAAGGCCCGTACAGTCGATTTCCATCAATGGCCATCGAACTGCACTTACAGCGACCTTTTTCAAATTTGATTTGGACATAATTCCAAATCCAACCGTTAGATTTCAAATTCCTAACATTCGTTAGAAAGCTCTTTTCGATACGAACCCAACGGTTCCGGTTTTAGGAGAATCCGACGGTCGGATCTCCCGTAATGTCCGTTTGAAATAAATGGCCGAAATTCACGAACTGCCGCGGCGCGGCGCGTTCTATTCAGGCCATTATATTATATATATAATATATATAATATATATTTCATCGATTTCTATTTAAAACGAATTACATAAATAGTTTTAAAATTCGTTTCAAAATCTATTTCAACTTCCATCTCAATTCAAAGCAAAATTGAATTCTTCTCTATAAATTCGTTTTAAAATTCATTTCAAATTTCAATTCAATTTGAATTCATTTCAATCTGCTTTCAATTCAATTTGAATTCGTTTTCAATTCAATTCATTTCGAAATCGTTTTCAATTCAATTCACTTCGAAATCGTTTTCAATTCAATTCACTTCGAAATCGTTTTCAATTCAATTCACTTCGAAATCGTTTTCAATTCAATTCACTTCGAAATCGTTTTCAATTCAATTCATTTCGAAATCGTTTTCAATTCAATTCATTTCGAAATCGTTTTCAATTCAATTCATTTCGAAATCGTTTTCAATTCAATTCATTTCGAAATCGTTTTCAATTCAATTCATTTCGAAATCGTTTTCAATTCAATTCATTTCGAAATCGTTTTCAATTCAATTCATTTCGAAATCGTTTTCAATTCAATTCATTTCGAAATCGTTTTCAATTCAATTCATTTCGAAATCGTTTTCAATTCAATTCATTTCGAAATCGTTTTCAATTCAATTCATTTCGAAATCGTTTTCAATTCATTTCATTTAGAAATCGTTTTCAATTCAATTCATTTAGAAATCGTTTTCAATTCAATTCATTTAGAAATCGTTTTCAATTCAATTCATTTCGAAATCATTTTCAATTCAATTCATTTCGAAATCGTTTTCAATTCAATTCATTTCGAAATCGTCGATTTCGAAATCACTTTTCAATATTCATTTCAAAATGAATAAAATCGATATAAATATCGTTCACGTCAAAATGGCGTCAATCTAATCAACACGGCTTCATAAATTTCTATTTTCAAATATTTCTTTTCAAATATTTCTTTTTCAAAACTGGAATGAGGCCCAATCAATTACCATATAATGTTAATTATATGGATTTTCTACAACACATGTACATAATAGCATTGAAAAATAATCAACCATCAACCAAAGTGCACTACACTGTATAAGCATCAAATATAATTATCTAACGCTTATAACAGCCTGTCAATCGATCGATCGACATATTTAATCAATCAGGATGAGTGAACTTCAAATTTCATCCTAACACCCGTGTGGGGTTTCAAACAATCAAACACATATTTTATTTGTGCTGTTGGGCGATGTGTAAAATTTATCGTCCCAATCAATGTCCTTCAAATAGGTGTACATAAACAAACCGTCTGGTTTGTAAATGAATATTTTATTTTATTCACTTCCACGTTAAAAACTATATTTTTAACGATAAAGTATTTATTCCAACACATGAATTTTCTTTTCAGTTCATTTATTCAATAAATGATATTTTTATTTTTCTAACATATTTTAGAAAATTTCGGCGGCATAACGGCACGATACTTGAAACGGGACAAGGCCTAGCCTTATCCCCGGTCTAGTGAAGGCCCACGCCATTCACACATCAATCAAATCAATTCATTTCACCACACAATTCAATTTCAATCAAATAATCCAACTAATCTACGCAACCAAACAAACAAGTCCATGGTCTGTGGACGATTGTGTCGGGTGCTACTAAGCACCGTCTGCATCCTAGTATATATATATATAACTAGAAAAATAAATTGAAAGGTGAGAAATTCTCACTTATAGCTATCCTAGCTCCACGGCTCTTCTTTTGCAGAAGTCTTCGTCGTTTCGCCTTTTTGTCACTTTCGTTGCTGCTTTCACTACATACGTAAAAATCACATTTTTACTTCGCTATTCAATATATAAAAATCGAATTTTTACTTCGATGTTCAATATATAAAATTCTATTTTTCTATCGAAGTTCAATATATAAAAATTCTATTTTTCTATCGAAGTTCAATATATAAAAATTCTATTTTTCTATCGAAGTTCAATATATAAAAATCCTATTTTTCTATCGAAGTTCAATATATAAAAATCCTATTTTTCTATCGAAGTTCAATATATAAAAATCCTATTTTTCTATCGAAGTTCAATATATAAAAATCCTATTTTTCTATCGAAGTTCAATATATAAAAATCCTATTTTTCTATCGAAGTTCAATATATAAAAATCCTATTTTTCTATCGAAGTTCAATATATAAAAATCCTATTTTTCTATCGAAGTTCAATATATAAAAATCCTATTTTTCTATCGAAGTTCAATATATAAAAATCCTATTTTTCTATCGAAGTTCAATATATAAAAATCCTATTTTTTTTTTTAAAAAAACTAACTTTTCTTGCTTTTTAAAAATCTAACTTTTCTTGCTTTTTAAAAATCTAACTTTTCTTGCTTTTTAAAAATCTAACTTTTCTTGCTTTTTAAAAATCTAACTTTTCTTGCTTTTTAAAAATCTAGCTTTTCTTGCTTTTTAAAAATCTATCTTTTCTTGCTTTTTAAAAATCTAACTTTTCTTGCTTTTTAAAAATCTATCTTTTCTTGCTTTTTAAAAATCTATTCAGTTTTAATCTTTTTAAAATCAACTCAGTTTTAAAGTAAAACAAGAAAATCAGTTTTCATATTCTAAATAAAAATCAGCGAATAAATGAAAGTAAATAAATAAAAAAAAAACAAAACTTACGGGGGGGGGGGGCTCGTCGGTCTTGGATTGGAGGAGGGAAGAAGAAGGCGGAGGATCGGAGCTCCTTCCTGGAGGCGGCGGTCTGGTGGAGGCGGGGTCTTTGTCACGTTATCGCGATTTGGGGAGAGGGGCTTCTCTGGCGGCAGCGATCATCGGGGGGGGGGGGGGGGGGGGTCTTCGGGAGTCGCGCCGCTGGGGAGGGTGAGGAGGAGGGAGGCTGGACGGAGGAGGTTGTTCGGTGGTGGCGTTCGCTAGTTTAGGGTTTTTAGTTTTTTTTTTCTCTTTTTTTTTCTGTCGTCTTGATTTTTGAAGAGGGGGGGGGGGGGGCAGCGTATATAGAGGGAGAAGGATTATATTTTTTTATTTTTTATTAATTAATTATTTTATTCGAAAAAAGTTGACTTTTACATACGTCATCAAAACGAGGCCCACCGCCTGTCGTCCATAGCGTTTTACCCCCATTCCGAACACAATGGGATATGTATCGTAAGCTGATTCGATCGTTTGAATCAGTTTCCTTTGAATTTCCATTTAAATCACTATATTGAATTTTAAACGTACATTTCAAATTACCGGGGTCACATACTAACTCGAAAAATTCCAGAAAAATATTTTCTAGCTTCGTATTGACGATACGGTACTAACAAAACTAGTTTTGTCGAATTCCGAGTCCGTTAGAAAAATGGCCAATTTCCAGTCGATTAAAATCAACTGAAACTGGTCAAACGCGTTTTCCTTTGCCACGCTCACATATTGATTCGAAAAATTATGAAACTTGAAACCTAGCAATAACTTTACATCCCGGACCCAACAAAACTGGTTTCGTCGAAATCCGAGGTCGTTTGCAAAATGTCCATTTTTAAGGGCCTGAATTCCATAGCGACTATTCAGAATTTTCAACTGGACATATCTTTTGATTCCCGATATGAAATCTTGATTTTTCGGATTCGTTGGGAAGATATTATCGATTAGATCCTAATGTTTTTGGTTTCACTAAAATCCGGATTGTTTTGTACCCGGTACATTCAATTGAAGTTTGAAATCGAATTATCGAACTACCGCGCCATTTTCAATTCTATTTATAATTATATATAATTATTTATATTCTAACGACGACGCGTATAATATATACGTTCGAATTATATTCAAATTAAATTTTCTCGTCGTTTTTATTTAAAATAATTCATTTTAAATATTCAAAATTCGCTAAAATTGCCGAAATAAAAATTTTAAACTGGCCCAGAATTTCCGGGTTGTTACATATATTTAATCACAAATGGTAAGTGACATGTTGATTGGAAACATGTGAATTAGATATACTTAATTACATATTTAGAAAAACATGTTATTGAAATCCAACAAGAATATAAAAGGGATTGTGGATCACATACCTTGGGCCACAATCTAGAGAATTACATGATGTAAGCTTATTAATAAACTTAAATGAATTAAGTTGTATGACTAAAATTAATAAGCAAGAGAAACTTGGTAATTTGAATAAGAATTCTTTATTAATTGGAATAACTAGGTTAACTGGAAACCTGGTGAGGTGAGACAAGCGCGTAAAAGAATGTTTAGACATAGGGTTTAAAAACATGCTAAAGTAAGGCGCTTAGACCAGTCCATACAGTTGAGGGTGAATAACCCAACATGGTAGATCATCGAGGTGTTATAAGGCACGAGGGGAGCGCATGTTCATCTGATTGTTTGACGGCTCCAAAGGACTGGAAGTGGAAGCACGCGGCTTCCGGGGATGTAGGGTACTCTTGGTATTCCTCTGTGAGTGGCAGATGATCCGCCTGTACTAACAGAAGTTAGGTCTGCATAGGTGAACCAATGAGTATGCCTTAATTGCAATAATAAAGGGCAATCAAAAGACTAAGATGGACCAGCGTGATTCAGCGAGACCAGTTAGTTCCTTGTGATAGCAACTCGTCTTCTACCTACCACCTTTAGTCAGTACGTAAAGCGGAAAGGCGGGGAACTCCAGAAGACCGTATACTTTGCTATCTAGTTATGGGTGAGGTTGGCCAATAGGTTTGAACGACATAGGAGGTCGGGATTAAGTTCTCATTCTTGATATTCTTGGGTGCCTTTCATTAGTTGAGGGAGGGGTCTAGTGGGACCATAGCCACTGTAAAAGCAGACCTTAACATCTGCAATCGGCAGATATCTGAAAGCTCCCGACCGAGTTCCGTGTTTCTTGATTAGCCTTGCCACAGGACTCGGGCGCACATATAAAGAACATGTGCAATAAACATCGAGAACGATTGATGATACGTACATGGGAAATTCTATATACACTCATGTCGCTCTGGGTGGTGTATCATAAGACTAGAGGGCATTATTCGAGGATGGAACCTAATTCGATCGAATGGTTAAAAGATGGCAGTCCGAACGCCTACGTAATATAGAAGTAGTGGTTCTTTGCAGACTTAGCGTTGACATATATACAGAAATCAGTATGACATTCATGCGTAGGATTAAGGACTGTTGTATTCCTGCGATGATACGGTGGAGACCGTGCGAGTGGGGTACCATGGGGTGTCTCTCAATATTGAGAAATAGCTACATATACTGTATTAGGTTAATTCACTGGGAAGTAAATGGGTACGACATGTGTGTAAGCCTTGAGTGCTGTTAACCCAAGTAACCTAATAAATAAGAAAATATGATTGAACGGTATATATAAGATTATCCAAAGTGTATAGTTTAAATCCAGTCACCAAAACTTGTGTTCTGACCCCTTCCTCATAACACACTCGTAGGTTAGATTGTGGCGGAGACATGATAGCTTTGGATATTGGTTAGGCGGTATTAATAATGCGATAAGGCTATGTTTGGATTATACTGTATTTTATCCTTTCCGCTGTGAGATATTTTTCTGAGCTCTGACATGTTTTTGTCTTTTCTGCAAGATACTAGAGCCAACCAATCCGAGTTTTAATAGATTGGAATTTTGAAAAAAAATTCGGTCTGTCGAAATTAGGGTTGTCACAGTAACAGTGAATAAGGCTGTTCGACACACTGGGAAAGAGTAGTTCGATATGTACCAATTGATGATAGGATGATGCAGTTTAATTAAAGATTGCAACGATTGTGGTGGTGTTGGATTTAGTTTTGAGATGAAGGAGTTTGGAGGCCTTAAGGATCGGTAATGGCCAGCGTGTTCTTGTATGGAGAAGATGAATGACGCGAGGTGCAGGGAGGGATCAAGTAGTGTATTGTGGGTATAGGGTTGTGGAGGATTCAGAGAGGAGGCTAGTGGTGCCTTTCATTTTGAAAATAATAGTGCAATGAAGGAGATTGGATGGCAAAAAGAATTCGAAATTGGTGGAGGAGTTTGCTGTAGCAGGTTCGCTGTGTATCGAGGAAGACAAGGGGCAAGCGAGTCTGGGTTTGAAAGTGGATGGGCTGGGGAAACAAAAGGTTAAAGCCCAATAAATTCTATTAATTGAGTTTAAATTTAATTAAATAGCGTATTAACTTTACAATGTTATATCTAGGTCATACGATATCAGAATTTCGAACGGTTGGATCTGTTAGGATCGTATGGACGAAGGCTACACCATGGAACTGACTGGGAGTGAATTGGAGCTCGTTACAATTTATAGCGAAATAAATTGTATGTCTGAATCAACCGATAGTTAATGTTATTTAACGATAACCATCCAATGTGAGTAAATCTCGCTAACTCTGTACAGTTTATATTTTTATAAATATAATATAGTATTGATAAATGGTGATTGATTGCTGTGTGTTGATTGTTTGGTTGAATTGCTGATGTATTGGTTGAAATTATAGATAACGATATATATATATAAATCGTTAATCAAATATTGATTCTGTTTATCAGAATATTTCATACTGAAATGAAATCGATGTTATTTATGTCGTTTAATATCTGTGATGCAGGGAAACAGGTTGGAGGGATCCAATTGGATTCCTCAATAGTTATAATACTGTTTGTTTTTCATATATTGTGATATATAATGTGATATATAATCTGTGATTGATTATGATAACACTGGTCATGTTGTTTGGTATTTTAAATACCATATGAAATACTAGAATGAAAAAAAGGAAATTTTTAAAGTGAATATTGAAAATGAAATATTTATATATGAAATAAATATGATATTTTAAAAGGTAATATTTGGAAAAAAAATATTGGAAAATATAATTAAGGAAACATTTATAAAATAAATATAATTATATAAAGAAATATTTATTTAGAAAATAAATAGAATTTTATAAAAGGGAAATATTTGGAAAATGAATAGAGTTTTATAAAAAGAGAATTTTACATTAGGAAGGTTTATACCCGTGCTTCGTACACGGGTGTAACATGATATTGATTAAAAGTAAATATTTTGCAAATAAAACATTATAAAGGAATTTGGGGTTTGAATTAGGAATTTAAATGGAGTTACTGAAATTAGAATTTGACTGGAAATTAGTTGAGTTGAATGGCTTTCATGGTATCGATCTGATGTTGGTTTCAGCCTTTGGGGTTTATGCTTGGGAAGTTGTTCTCTAAGTAGTTTACAGTTAGAGACTGATACAGGTGGGAAGATATTGATGCGTGAATCCTAAATGGAAACGTTTTCCAAAGTTAATAACATATATTTCTAATTTTAGAAAATAAGGAATTTATGAATATATGGAAATGATAAATGGGAAATTGAGAAATGAAATGATGATTGATCGGTAAGATTTCCATTTGGGAATACGACCATTGTTTGTACACATGTTTTCCTTTGATAGTTAAATCACCGATTATCAAAGATTTTGACCATTTCCGTTGTCAATACGGAGAGACCGGGATCAGATATATTATCTGAAAACACTCCGTATGGCATTAGCATTGCGAATCAAATATGATGAAGATAATTGAAGACGGAGTTATGCAAGTGCTGTTCAGAAAATCCTAGGTAGAAATTGCCTAAGATGGATTTACAGAATAGTACCTTTGGTCTGTCCAGTCCCACGACGACCTGTATGGAAGAATGTCTGACAGAGTATATTTAATAGATCGCGTAAGTTGATCTCTTCAAACGTATTTACGTTTGGTGGCGGAGGAATTCGTTTCTCTTAGCTGTTTACCCGTGGTATGTTTGGAGAAATCAATTTGTGATTTGGTGGGTATGACGATGTGACATTCAAAGTGAAGAAAGACGTGGTTTGTAAAAGGATATGTTATGGCCTCCAGCCTCACAACCGAGAAATGGTATAAAATCGGGTAGGTCGCATGGCTAATTGGTTAGCTGCCAATTAAGGTGTATTGTCACCTGATCTAGAGAAATTCCATTTACTTCTATAATCTATTTCGATGCCGTCACTTTCGGGGAACAGTTGCTGATCCCAACCGTTGGTGATAATACATTCGGTACACTCAAGCGAAATGAGTGACCGGTCATGTTTAGCCTTGGTTACAAGATGTTCTTATTGGACCCGGCGTATTCCTCTCTAGAGATGTACTGTCAGAAGGTGGTCCCATACCTTGCCAGTTGGAATTCATTTCCCAATAAGCGCCCACGGTTTTTGATTATATATTATGTATGTGGAACGTCAGATGAAAGCGTTCTGCTACATGATTATTATATTGTGATTGATAGACATTATTATAATATCAAAAGAATTTTGATATAAAGGTTATCGTTTCTTTCAAAAGGATTTTGAAAGTTAAATCAAGTGTTTTGGATTTTCATAAGGGAAAAACCCGTTCCGTGTTATAGGGCGTAATCTTATGAGACATCGTTTGTTTTCTTAACTGTTTTAAATTGTTTACTCATACCAGTCCCATGACTGACCCGGAGTTTATTTTGTTTTGTTTTACCTTAAACTCTTGGGTGCCTTATTTTGTACGGGCAGTCAAGTAGTCAGGTTTTACAGATATACTTGGAGAGCTTGGTGCAGGAGGCTTCAAGATTATATAGCTATTGTTATTTCCACTGTGTTGTAAGTGTTATACTCCGATAATGTTACTGTATACATATACTGATTTTATTTCAAAGATATGTATCAATTATATATTGTTCGTTCCGCTGTGAGATTCATGTTTACTCTGATGTTGTATGTTCTTCTTCTTCTATTCTAAGTTTCAATCTTATCTATTCTCACCCTCTATTTTCTTTCTTTAACTATCCGGTATTTCCGATGCTTGATAGTCGACATTGGGTTATATGTCGATTACTTAGGATCGCGAAAACCCGGGTCGTTACAGTGGTATCAGAGCTGAAGGTTAAGTAATTACCTTAGCTCTGTGGCATGACTCGAAAGAGATAGGGTTAGTAATGACCTAGATTGAGTTTGACTGTATATATACGAGAGCATATTTGTAGATTTTATAAAAAAATGTTTTATATTGTGGAGGTTTATTGATGGAGTTGTTTATGAGTTCGTGTCGATCAGTTTGATCCACTGTATCAGTAGGAGTTTATAAACACTCGAATACGATGATCCAACACTGTATGTTTTGGAAAGAGGGTAAATGAAATAATTTTATCTAAATTATATTTTGATATAAAAGGATGATTAATACTTGAAGTATTATCATATATTGGATGTGTTGGTTGTGATTATAATCAGATAAGATTATAATTGAAACGGTTATGTAAATAACTAATCAAAATTCGTATAAGTGTTACAAAATGAATTAAATATGAATTTAAATCAGAATTGAAATTAAAACCTGGAAATTTGGAAAGGTGTTTGTAAATGGATTTGGAATTAATATATGAGAATTTTAAAATCCTGGGAGATTTTAAATTGTTTAGAAGCATTGTGAATAATATTTTGAAATAGATTTCAAAATGGAAATGTTTAAGATTGAGTTTTGAAATGATATAGTATTGAACTCACTTCGGTCGCTGGGAAATAATTCCGATGATGATCCAGACATCATCGGTATTCATTTTCGAGTTTTTAAGTGACGGATTACTACAAAAGTTATTGATTTTGAATTGTTTTGGAAAAACAAGTTATTTTGAATCCTGAAAGGGAAGTTTGATTTTTGATATGGTAAACTGTTTAAAACCCCCAGAATTATTTGATTTGAAAACAAATTAAATTAGAATTTATGAAAGCAAATCGAAAAATAAGATATAGAATAGAAATTGGATAATGAGATAGGAATCTGAAATTTTGTTGAATTGGTATGTTAAGAGTTTGGAATCGAGGACGGAACTCGAGTTTGAAATGATATTATGGTTTGGATATAAGCGAATGATTGTATTAAAGGTAAATTGATTAGAGATCAAGTTGGAAATGTATTGGTATATGCAGAATTGGTAACAGGATAAAATGATATGCCCGACAAAAAGGTACAAGTTTATATTTGGTATAAGCATGAAATTTATGAGCCTGCTTGGCAAGCCGCGTAACTATTTGATTTTCTTTTGGATTGGGAACGGCCTAGAGAGGCGAGTTGTAGTTGTACCGATTGATCAGTACAAAGGAGGTGCTAGCGAAATTTTTCGAAAATTTAAGGTGTTCGAAAATTTTCGGAATATAAAAAAATTTTCTTCGATAAGAATGAATTAATATTTTAATTAAAATAAAGTGGTTCAGTTGAAATTGAAATTAAGAAGTAAACAAATAATTTTTAACTTAGTTAATAGAGTTTGTTTTCTACCTTAGCAATTTCGAGGACGAAATTATTTTAAGCGGGGAAGAATGCAATGACCCGTATTTTTAAAGGATAATAAATAATTTATTTAATTATTTAAATGATGGTTTGGTAATTTAAAGTGCCCAGAATTAAATAAGATTGAATATTTAATTAATATAAATAATAGAATAATATATTTATTTCCGAAATAGCCGAAAATAGTAGAATCGACAATATGGTGTGAATTAGACAATTTAAAATATATAATTCAGTTTAGAATTGAATTATATTGACGAATATATTATTTAAATGAAGTTTGAATGTATAATTATATTATAATTATAATCGAGCTTGAAATGGCGTGGCAGTTCGTAATTTGGCAATTCGAACTTTAAACAAATATGCAGAAGCCGTTTTAAAACAGATTTCTGTGAAACAAGAAACGTTCGGAGCTGGTGAAGTATAATTTTCTAATGGAAGAGAAAAATTGGGATTTCGTCGAGTAGATTTTGATTTATGTCCAAATCAAATTTTAAAATAGTCGCTATGGAATTCCTTTATAATTTATAATGATTTATAAAAGGATTTCTATTTTTAATTGAATATCGGTTAACTCTGATTTTGAAATATTAAGTTATAAATCCCTATATATTTATTTTGGAGCTGTATGATATTCCATTGTGAATATATACGATTATATTAATTTATTAATATTTAATTTAATTATTTTTAAATATATTAATATTTAAATTGGTTTATTAGAGCTTTAAAAATAGCCAGTTTTACAAACGAACTCCATTTTCAACGAAACTAATTTTGTTGGAACCGGAATATTAAATTATTGCTAAATTTCAATTTCCTCGATTTTTGGAGTCAGGATGTGGTCGTACGTAATTTTAATGTGAAAAACAATTGATATTTTTGATGGTTAAAAATACGCTGTGTGAGCAAACAGAGTCGGAATTCGACGAAACTAGTTTCGTTGGGTCCGTAATGTCAAACTCTAGTTGTATGTCAATTTTCATGATTTTTGGATATCGTATGTAATTATAGGAATTTTTAAAGGACTAATACAAACAATGATTGATTAAAATTTAATAAAATAATGAATATAAAAATAGTTTTTTGCAACTACCCGAACTTCCCCGTGAAGGAAAGCACGGATTGAGTTGAGAACATGACAAACCAGAACACAAACAGAAGAACATTTCATTGTTTATTACAACAATTCCATCAGATTACAAGAATATACAGAGTACGAATAAATATTATACAACAGAAAAATATCAGAGATTACAATAAATTACATAGCAGCGGTAAAACAATATAAAACACAACTGAAAGTAATACACGGATACAGAGCTTTCCGAGCATCGTTCCAGCTGTAAATCAGGATCTTGTGAATATAAATCTGCAAACCCAAAACTACTAGCTGCCCGTATCGAAAATAGGGGCACCCAGAGTTTAGGTTAAAACAATAAACTCTAGGTCAGTCATGTGACTGGTGTGAGAACTAAAACAGTTATTAAAACTTTACTTTAAAAGAGAGTAATTCAAGGGACCACGCCGTATAACACGGAACGGGTTTCCTCCCAAGAATACCAGTGCATAAAAAATGAACAGCGCAATGCTTTTTCAAAAAATGAAGCTATTATAAGACCCAGGTCCCATCACACAATGCAACGCAAGCCAAAGGATAGGCTTTTCCCTTATAATAGCCAAACATGCTTGATACGTTCAAAACAAATCATTTTGATACTATTATAGTGTAGAGTGTATGAAAACAACTTCAAATATAAATGTATCAATCATAGACGGCATAGTATCCCATGCTACTATGTCGCCATACTAGGCTCTACAAATAAAACCGAAATGTCACGTACTGGAAATTGGATTCCCGTCATGAGTCGAGGCAAGGGGCAAGCTCCTCTCCGCTTCGAGACACTCTAGCAAATGTCTCAGGACTACACACTCTAGATAACCCTTGGAATCGGCTGGGCCCGTTCTCTCTTACGTTTGAGGATTGGCAATTCCTGAACACACGTTTCTCGGTCCTTACAGACCTATAATCGAGGCGCCTCGCAATCCAACATCCACATAGGTACAATAATCAAAGATGTCAGGGCTAGCAAAACACTGACACCACCCATAACTAGAAAGAAACGTCGTGTTCTCCCAGCGGTCCGTATCCCGTTTTTAACTCATACCGAGGTGTGAGGCTTGCGAATTCACGTTATACACAAAGCTATGCCACGTAGGTCGTGCTTTGATCATCAACCACAAGACTCTGCTTTTCAATAAAAGCCTTGATCACTGCATCTCAGCGTGCCACACAGCCAATTCATGCCATGCGACTGATATCTATCGATATATAACCTCTGAGCTCGTACTTATCAGAGAAGGGCATTAAGCAAGAGAATAAATTCTCCGCCGCCAAGCAGATATATATTTAATCAAAATCAATCAACACAAAATAAAATCCAATGTCAGAAACACAATCCATTTACATGTCCGTTCTGGGTCTAAACGAAACCAGAGGCATCTTATACCTCGCATAACCATTGATCTCCAAATACATCTGGACGATCACTAACTATTTCCATCCTCTTGGGTGTACAACCCAATCAGGATCACCAGTAATCGTTTAAATGATGTGAAGACCTCCGGTCTTCGACCACCGTCTTCATCTTCGACTTATCGTCGAAACAGTCATTCAGAATGGGTATAGACCCGGCCTTTCCGAATAACTCGCGTATATAATAAACAAGTGCTAGAAAACACAACATACGACTCATTCCAATTCTGAATATTCTTTTATTCAAATTTTCACATCTTTTGGGAAAGGTTCCCATTAATTTTATCGAAGAAAAATTCTTTGAAATTTATTCTTTAATCTTCCTTTGGATGTCATTTCAAACCAAATTATGGTTTTCCAAACTAGTCGGGATTAGCGAACCACACCGAAGTAATCATTTATTTTATTTCCCAATCCCAACCTATTCATCCAGTGGACCAAAACTGTTATTACCCCATAACTAACACCACGGTGTTATCGGTAAATTTAATTACCATTTTCCGTTCAAATCTAATTAAAGATTTAACTATCGCTCGGAGCAAAACTGGTAATACTTCATTCTCGATCATTTCTTATATTTGATAATTTAAATTATCATTTCACATTTTAATCTGATTAAAGATTCATTAAAACTCCTCTTAGTTTTAATCTTCCCAAAAATCAATATTACTGATTATTTAACTTTGGAAAATTCCATTAAATCTTCATAAAAAGATTTATAAATTCCAAATCATATTTTACTGTAAATCGGGTTAAAGAACGAATGTCATTAAAGACACAGTTCACAATAAACCCAATTCACATTCCATTAATTAACGGGTTAAAGAACAAATGTAATTTAAAACACCGTTCATGACAAACCCAAAATCCAGTCAGACTCTTACCGTAAATTAGCAAGTGAACAATCCCCTAAGTATTAACCCCGAAGGCCGGAACCAACATCAGATCAATACCTAGGAAACCATTCAACTTGACTAACCTCCAGTCAGTTTCTAATTTTCTTAACTACATTCGGTTCAAGAACAATATTATTAAAGATACCATTCACGACAAAGCCAAAATCCAATTTGATATTAAATATAGGACTCTGAATAGAAAATATATCGGCTTATATTCAATATCAAATTCTGAAACCCACAAATATTATATTAGAATAACGATATATATATCTTCCAAATTCCTCCACAATATCCGTATAATCACGAAATCCAATATCGAAATATTCCGAAAACAATTTCAATTCAAATCCATTCCAATTCATATATTGGGAAATCCTCGTTATTTTTAAAACCATTTCAGAACCAATTTATTTATTTTTAAAAATAATTGAATTATAATTCTAGTTCTAAACTAGTTCATTTCGATAAAAATCTATTTTTATCTTTTCAAATATGGGATTTTTTAGCACAATTCTTTCCAAATCGTTTATTATGATTTTGCACAAATTATTGATATTTTTAATAATTTTATCAAGGCACGTATAGTCGATTTCCATCAACGGCCATCGAACTGCACTTACAGCGACCTTTTCCAAACTCTATTTGGACATAATTCCAAATCCAACCGTTAGATCTCAGATTTCTAATATTAATTGGAAATCTCTTTTCGATACGAACCCAACGGTTTCGGTTTCAGGAGAATCCGACGGTCGGATCTCCCGTAATGTCCATTCGAAGTCAATGGTCAAAATTCACGAACTGTCGCAGCGCGTTCTATTCAGGCCATTATATATATATATAACATATATAATATATATATATTATATATTTCATCGATTACAATTCAAAACCTATTTTATTAATCGTTTTAAATTCGTTTTCGAAACGATTTCAACTTCTTATTCAATTTCAAATCAAAATTGAATATTCTACATCATCGATATACAAATGACAATATTTTCGAAACGTTATATTTTGAAATCACTTACTTTTCTATAATCATTAAAAAAAACGAATATAATCGAAATAAATATCGTTCGCATCAAAATAGCGCATCTCTAATCAACACGGCTTTATATTTTTCTCTAACTTCGTTATTCTATTCAACAAATGAATATTTATTCTATTCAACACATGAATCTATATTTCTTTCAACACATGACTATTCTCAACACATGAGTACTGTCAACAAATGACTATTTTTGTTATTTAATATTTTTTATAAATTATGATTTCTATCGTTTAATTTTTAATCAAACTCCAACCGTAAATTAGTAAGAGAACGATTCCCTAAATATTAACCCCGAAGGCCGAAACCAACATCAGATCAATACCCAGGAGACCACTCATCTTATCTAGTTTGCAGTTAGTTTCTAATTTCATATATGATAAAGACGTAAATTTTATTGTTAAAATATTTCGTTCAACACATGATAAGTTTCAACACATGAATATTCTCAACACATGAGCATCGTCAACACATGACTATTTATTCTATTCAACACATGAATCATAATTTTATAATATTCTTTATTTTCCCAATTGGAATGAGGCCCAATCAATTACCATATAATGTTAATTATATGGATTCCATACAACACATGTATATAATAGCAACGGTAAATAATCAACCATCATCCAAAGTGCACCACACAACTGGATAAGCATTAAATATAAATAATTAACGCTTACACAGTCTGTCAATCAAACGATCGACATACCACTAAACAATTGGGATTAGCGTATGTCAAATATAATTCCAACACCCGTGTGGGGTTTCAATCCACAAACACCGAATATTATTTGTGCAGTTGGGCGACGTGTAAAATTTATCGTCCCAATCAATGTCCTTCAAATAGGTGTGCACAAACAAACCGTACGGTTTGTAAATGAATATTTATTTATTCACATTCATGAAAAGAAATTATATTTTTAACGATAATTTATTTATTTCAACACACGAATGTTTATTTATCCATTTCACATCAACATCACAAACAAACTTCACAACACATCAAACAAGCATACAAGTCGTCCATGGTCTGTGGACGACGGATGTCGGGTGCTGCTAAGCACCGTCTGCATCCTAGTATATATTTTTAACTAGAAAACAAGATTTAGAGTGAGAAGTTCTCACCGACTAGCTAAACCAAACGCCATGACTCTTCATATGTAGAAATCTTCGTCGTGCTCGCCTTTTGTCAATTTCACTGTTCGTAGCCACTACATATATAAAAATCACATTTTTATGTTGTTGCTATCTATATAAAAATTATATTTTTATAATCACTCTATATGTATAAAAATCACTATTTTTATACGAATACTGTATAGATAAAAATTCTATTTTTATTCCGCTACTATATAGATAAAAATTCTATTTTTATTCCGCTATATATAGATAAAAATTCTATTTTTATATCGCTACTATATAGATAAAAATCCTATTTTTACATCGCTACTATATAGATAAAAATTCTATTTTTACATCGCTACTATATAGATAAAAATTCTATTTTTATTACTCTACATGAATAAAAATCATATTTTTATATCTCCTATATAATAAAGATCGAATTTTTATTATCTATATAATATAAAAATCATATTTTTATCCTTCCTATCATATAAAAATAATATTCTTATTCTTTACATCATAAAAAACCAAATCTTTACTTCATTAAAAATCCAATCTTTCTTCGCTAATATCATATTTAAAAATCCGACCTTTCTTATGTGATTAACTTTCTAAAATCAAAGCTTTCTATCATATAAAAACTGATTTACATTGATATTTACCTAGATTAAAACAAACAAAGAAAACAAAAATCGATAAACCAAAACCTTACAGCGTTTAGAGGGGGGAGAAACTTCACGGCGGAGGCTGGAGGAGGGGGAGCCGGGTGCTGCGACGAGTGGAAAAGGGGGGGGGGCTTCGTCCGTAGCTAAGGAGGAGGGAGGGGTTTAAGAAGAACGGAGGAAGGAAGAGGAGGGAGAAGAAGAAGGTGGAGGTGACGCGCCACCTGGGGGGGGGGGGGGGCGATGGAGTAGCGGCGGCGGTCACTCCCTTTTTTTTCTTTTGAATTAAATGAAACGGGGGGGGGGGGGCTGAAGGGTTAAGGAGGAGAGAGGTTTTTTTAATTTTTATTTATTATATTTTATTTAATTTCAAAAAGGTACTTTTTATTTCGACCTCGAAACGAGACCCACCGCCTATCGTCCATAGTTAATCACCCCCATTTCGAACACAATGGGATATGTATCGTAAGCTGATTCGATCGTTTCGATCGGTTTCTGTCAAAATCTAAATATAACTCTATATATTGAATTTGAACGCACATTTCAATTTACCGGGGCCACATACGGACTTTAAAAATTCCAAAAAAATATTGTCTAGCTTCGTATTGATGATACGGTCCTAACAAAACTAATTTCATCGAATTCTGAGACCGTTTGAAAAAGGGCCATTTTCCTATCGATTAAAATCAACTGAAACTGGTCAAACGCGTTTTCCTTTGCCACGCTCACATATTGATTCGAAAAATAACGAATTTTGAAATCTAGCAATAACTTGACATCACGGATCCAACAAAAGTGGTTTCGTCGAAAACTGAGGTCGTTTGCAAAATTTCCATTTTTAAGGGCCAGAATTGCATAACAACTATTCTGAATTTTCAACTGGACATAACTTTTTATCCCCGCTATGAAATTTCAATTTTTCGGATTCGTTGGAAAGATATTCTCAAATAGATTCTAATATTTTTGGTTTTATTAAAATCCGGTTTATTTTGAATCCTGTACATTCATTTGAACTTTGAAATCGAATTATCGAACTACCGCGCCATTTTCAATTCCCTTTTATAATTTAATATAAATATTTATATTCTAACGACGATCTATATAAATATATACGTTCTATTTCTATTCAAAACAAATTTCTCGTCGTTATTATTTAAAATAATCATTGTAAATAATCAAAATTCGTTAAAATTGCCAAAATAAAAATTTTAAATTGGCTCAGAATTTCCGGGTTGTTACATTTTTCCACACTATAAATACCACTAACTTATTGCAAACCCTAAGCTATTTCTCTCATAGTCAAAAGAAAATCCGCCACATCCTTTTCTCGTCTAAAAACCCTTTCGTGATCTCTACAAAATCATATTAATTCAAAGAAAAATTTATAAAATCCAAGACATGTATATTCGGATTTCCCTTGCTTTTCTCTACAATCTGGTATGCTAATTTAAGGGTGCGACGTCAGTTTTGGTCATGGGTTTTTCTCAAAACAATCTAGGGTTCGAGAAACTGGGGATTGTAAGTGCTTGCGCTGGTTTCAGTATTTGTTTTTAAGTTCCTGGATCGATTTAGCAGTTGTCTGCCGATTTTAGTGGGTCCCGATGCTTTTTGGCATCGATGATGATTTGGTAATAGCGAATAAGGTTGTTCCACGCACTGGAAAGAGCCGTTCGAGATGTACCAATTGATGATAGGATGATGCGGATTTAAATAGAGATTGCAACGATTGTGGTGGTGTTGGATTTAGTTTTGAGATGAAGGAGTTGGGAGCCCTTGAGGATTGTTAATGGCCAGCGTGTTCTTGTATAGAGAAGATGAATGATGCAAGATGCAGGGAGGGATCAAGTAGTGTATTGTGGTATAGGGTTGTGGAGGATTCAGAGAGGAGGCCAGTGGTGCCTTTCGTTTTGAAAATCACAGTGCAATGAAGGCGATTGGAAGGCAACAAGAACTCGAAATTGGTGGAGGAGTTTGCTGTAGCGGGTTCGCTGTGTATCGGGGAAGACAAGGGGCAAGCGGGTCTGGGTTTGAAAGTGGATGGGCCAGGGAAACAAAAGGTTAAAGCCCAATAAATTCTATTAATTGAGTTTAAATTTAATTAAATAGTGTATTAACTTTACAATGTTTTATCTGGGTCATACGACATCATAATTTCGAAAGGTTGGATCCGTTAGGATTGTATAGAC
Organism: Allium sativum; assembly: GCA_030737875.1. Classification (NCBI taxonomy): domain Eukaryota; kingdom Viridiplantae; phylum Streptophyta; class Magnoliopsida; order Asparagales; family Amaryllidaceae; genus Allium; species Allium sativum. Next base: position 465,840,127 of record CM060913.1, on the reverse strand, counting down.
GAGGGCTACACCATGGAACTAGCTGGGAGTGAATTGGAGCTCGTTGCAATTTATAGCGAAATAAATTATCTGTCTGAATCAACCGACAGTTATCCTTATTTAACGAAAACTGTCCAATGTGAGTAAATCTTACTAACTCTTTACAGTTTATATTTTTATAAATATAATATAGTATTGATAAATGATTATTGATTGCTGTGTGTTGATTATTTGGTTGAATTGCTGATGTATTGGTTGAAATTATAGATAACGATATATATATATATAAATCGTTAATCAAATATTAATTTTGTTTATCAAAATATTTCATATTGAAATGAAATCAATGTTATTTAAGTTGTTTAACATCTGTGATGCAGGGAAACAGGATGGAGGGATCCAATTGGATTCTCAATAATTGTAATACTATTTGGTTTTCATATATTATGATATATGATGTGATATATAATCTGTGACTGATTACTATGACATTTGTAGTGTCCCGAAATTCCGGTACAATTTGAGCTGACCAAATAACACAAGTCCAACCCCAATTTGCACTGGAAACCAGAAAACTAATAGAAAGAAAACAGAGGGTGAGAATAGATAAGGTAGAAACTTAGAATAGAAAAAGAAGTAGAACATACAACATCAGAGTAAAATGAATCTCACAGCTGAATGAACAACATATAATAGATAACATATCCTTGAAATAAAATCTGTATATGTATACAGTAACATTTTCAGAGTACAACACTTACAACATAGCATAATAAACAATAGCTATAAAATCCTGAAGCCTCCTGCTCCAAGCTCTCCAAGTATATCTGTAAAATCCTGACTACTTGACTGCCCATACAAATTTGGGCAGCCAAGAGTTTAGGGAAAACAAAACAAAATAAACTCTGGGTCAGTCATGGGATTGGTATGAGTAAACAATTTAAAACAGTTTGGAAAAATAACGATATCTCATAAGACCACGCCGTATAATGGAACGGGTTTTTCCCTTATGAGAATCCAAATCAATTTGATTTAACTTTCAAAATCCTTTTGAAAGAAACAATGATCTTTTATATCAAAACTCTTTTGATATTATAATAATGTCTATCAACCACAACTAAATAATCATCTAGCAGAAACGCTTTCATCTCACGTTCTACATATATAGTATACAATCAAAACCGCGAGCACTTATTGGGTAATGGATTTCCAACTATGACAAGATATGGAACCACCTTCCGATATTGCACCTCTAGAGAGGAATACACTGGGTTCAACAAGAACATCTTGCAACCTGGCCACACATGACCGACCACTCATTTCGCTTGAGTGTATCGAATGTATATCACCAACGGTTGGGATCAGCAACCGTTTCCCGAATGGGACAGCATCGACAATAGATTATAGAATGAAATGAATATATATAGATAGGTGATAATACACCCTACTTGGCCACCAACCACTTAGCCATGCTGCCTGCTCGATTTTTTTCATTTCCCAGTTGTAAGGCTAGAGGCCACGCTTATCTCTGACCAATCACACATTTACTCACTTTGAATGTCACATCGTCATACCCGCCAAATCACAAATTGATTTCCCAAATAATACAACGGGTATACATCTAAGAGAAACGAATTACTCCACCAACAAACGCATATACGTTTGTAGAGATCAACTTACGTGATCTATTAAATATACCCTGTCAGACATTCTTCCATACAGGTTGTCTTGGGACCGGACAAACCGAAGGCAATATTCTGTAAACAGGACAGCACTTGCATAAATCTGTCTTCAATTATCTTCATCATATTTGATCGCAACGCTAATGCCCATACGGAGTGGTTTTCAGATAATGAATCCGATCCCGGTCTCTCCGTATTGACGACGAAAAAATGGTCAAAAACTTCGATAGTCAGTGAGTTAACTATCAAAGAAAAACACGTGTGCAAACAACGATATTATTTCTAGATGGAAATTGTATCGATCAATCATCATTGAGCATTTATCTCCTTAGTTCATTAATTTATTCATTTTTCATTTCCTGTTTCCATATATTCAACATTCCTTATTTTCTAAATTTAGAAAATATACGTTATAAATCATTGGAAAAATTTCCATATTTACTCCCATTTCTTATTTTCTATATTAGAAAATATTTCTAATTCTTATTTGGAAAACATTTCCAAAATGCCTACAATTGGATTTAAACAGATGTTTAAATAAAACATCGTTATGCCAACTCAAACCATTGTACTCGTTATCTAAATTCACTTAACCAACCTTCACTATCGAACCTTAACCATTCCTTAGTTAAAAACGAAGCCAATCAAGTTGGAGTATAACTACCTCTCAGACCTTAACTGAACAACATTTCTAACTTCGAAATAGACAAGGTTCACCTTTTAAATCTTTAACAAACTTCCTTATGTAACTCTCGGATTCTATTTACGAATCCACTTCTTTTATAGAAATTATTTGATCATAACCATAGTGTTTTAATCCCATGCTTCCGAAATATAATAACTTAAGTATAACTTTTATTTATTAATTTGGATAAATAAACAAACAACTAATTTATTTATAAATAAATAAATCTTGATTAAAAATGGAAAGCGAATAGTACTTTCCCGAATTCGATATAATCGAATTCAATGTATAATTCTCTTTCGAATAATCTCTATTCGATAACTCCTTTTCGAATAAACTATATTCGTTTAACTCTCTTCGAATAACTAATATTCGATAATCTCTCTTTCGAATAAACTATATTCGATAACTCCTTTAACTCTATTCGAATAAACTATATTCGATTAACTCCTTTAACTCTATTTGAATAAACTATATTCGATTAACTCCTTTGACTCTGTTCGAATAAACTCCTACATTCGATAACTCCATTCTAATTAATTCTATTCAATTAACTCTGTCCAATAACTCTAATCGATAACTATAATCTCTATTCGATTAACTCCTTCGAATAACTAATATTCGATTAACTCCCTTCGAATAACTTATATTCCAATAACTCTCCTCGAATAACTAATGTTCGATTAACTCCCTTCGAATATTTAATATTCGATTAACTCCTTTCGAATAACTAATATTCGATTAACTCCTTTTGAATAAACTATATTCGATAAACTCCTTTCAAATAACTAATATTCGATTAACTCCTTTCGAATAAACTCTATTCGATAAACTCCTTTCGAATAACTAATATTCGATTAACTCTCCTCGAATAACTAATATTCGATTAACTCCCTTCGAATAACTAATATTCGATTAACTCCTTTCGAATAACTAATATTCGAATAAACTATATTCGATAAACTCCTTTCGAATAACTAATATTTGATTAACTCCTTTCGAATAACTAATATTCGATTAACTCCTTTCAAATAAACTATATTCGATAAACTCCTTTCGAATAACTAATATTCGATTAACTCCTTTCGAATAACTAAATTCGATTAATTCCTTTTGAATAAACTATATTCAAGTAATTCTCTTCTTCGAATAACTTATTCGATAGCTCTTTCTTCGAATAACTAATATTCGATAACTCTAATCCGACTAACTCTAATTCAATTAACTCTATTTGAATAACTAATATTCAACTAACTCTTGTTCGATTAGCTCTATTTGAATAACTCTAGTTCGATTTAACTCTAATCGATTAACTCTAACTGATTAACTCTAACTAGTTAACTCTAACTGGTTAACCCTAACTGATCAACCCTATCCAATTTTCTCTTTGTCCATATTTAGTTCAAATATCGATTCTTACTTCTCTATATAAGTCCTGACTTATATATTCTATTTATCCAATGATAAATATTTTATTTAATTTATAAAACTTATTTATAAATTATTCTTCTTACCTTATCTGTTAAAACTGATTTCTCTTAAATGTTCACTTTGAATTCATATTCTGTTATACCCGTGTGCGAAGCACGGGTCTAAACCTTCCTTGTGTAACATTCTCTTTTTATACAATTCTATTCATTTTTCAAGTGTTTACTTCTATAATATATTTGTTTTCGTAATACATATTTCCTTTATAATTCTATTTATTTTATAAATAAATATTTCTTTTATAATTCTATTTATTTTCATAAATAAATATTTCCATATATAATCTATTTGTAAATGTTTTACAAATATTTCCCTTTCAATTCTATTTGTAAATGTTTTACAAATACTTCCCTTTCAATTCTGTTTGTTAATGTTTTACAAATATTGCCTTTTCTATTTGTTTCACAAATATTTCCTTTTATAACTTTATTTATTTTCTAAATAAATATTTCTTTTATCTCTATTTATTTTCTAAATAAATATTTCTTTCCCTATTTGTTTCACAAATATTTTCCTTCTATAATTATCCTTTAATTTTATAATTATTTTCTTTTATAAAACCCTTTTCCTCTTATATATAAAATCCATTGATTTTATATAGATAATTCATTTTTAGAATACACTTCGAAAATCCCCTTTTCTACATCCCAGTATTTCTTACGGTATCTAAAATACCAAATAACAATGATTGATATCATTCAAACACACATAATCAACACATATTATATATCACATCATATATTTCAATATATGAACACAACAATATTATAAATATTGAGGAATCCAGTTGGATCCCTCCAACCTGTTTCCCTGCATCCACAAATGTTAAAAAATATAATTAACATCAACTTCATTTCAATATGAATTATTCTGATCAACAGAATCAATATTTGATTGACGATATATATATATATTTTATTTATAATTTCAACCAATACATAAGCAGTTCAACCAAACAATCAGCACACAACAATCAATCATCATTTATCAGCTCTAAAAATACGTTATAAAAATATTAACTGATAGAGTTGGTGAGTTTACTCGCATTGGACAATCATCGTTTATAACGATAACCATCGCTTTATTTGATTATGACAATTTATTTCACTATAAATTGTAATGAATTCCAATCCACTCCCAGTCAGTTCCATTGGGTAGTGTCCATCCATACGATCCCAACGACTCTAGTTTCGTTAAATTCTGACAATGTATGGGTAAATTATAAATTTTCGTAGTTTATACACTAATTTATATTAACAAAACTTAGTTAAATTTAAACTGGGCTTCACATACCCATGTCAGCCCATTGCCACTATTGCATACCCGCATCCACTATTCACTTCATCTTCTCCCAGGATAGTTCGAACCCGATGCCTTCCATTGCCGATGTTCTCTCTACCCGTACTCCCTCTACACATTACAAGACTTCAAACCGACCACACCACGAAGCTACTCTTCGCGACCTCTCTCTCCTCCACCTACCATTGAATCACTCGATGCTTCCCTCTCTGGTGCGTTACCTAGCATGTACATATGCTTACAGTAGGAGACGCGGTACTTATTTCTTTCATATTCTCCCAAAAATCAAACGCAAGCAACAAATCTCATAACAAACCCAAAACCGAACTCTAAATCGCCAATCGCTACATCAATGTCGAGAATAGATCAACCCTAAACTGACGCTGTAAAACACCAGCGAAAAAACCCTACATCGAGTTCGACGAGAACCATATTGAGCTGAAGAAAAACACTTAGCGATTCCAACTATACATATATTATGATTTATTGTTTTTTCTATAATTTGTTTTCTATTTTCATATTCTCGTTTTGCTGAAAAGGAAGAAAAGAAAACAGCGGCGGTAATTTTATTGACTAGAGAATGAAATGAATTAGGTTAAGGGTTGTGGTTATTTATAGGAAATTTTCAATATATTTGATTGATTATTATATTCAGTTTTAAATCAACCGTTATATGTATTTACAGTTTAAAAATTCCTATGATCGTACATCACACCCAAAAATCACGAAAATGGGTATGCAACTATAGTTCGACAGTATGAACCCAACGAAACTGGTTTCGTCGAATTCTGACTCCGTTTGCTCACACATCGTATTTTTAACCGTCAAAATACTAATTGTTTTTCACATTAAAAATCCGTATGGCCACACACTGACCCCAAAAATCACAAAACTTGGAATCTAACAATAATTTTATATTACGGATCCAACAAAACTAGTTTCGTCGAAAACGGAGATCGTTTGCCTTACTAGCTATTTTTAAAGCTCTAAATAACCCATTTAAATATATACATTTAAATATAATTAAATTCAATATTTAAAAATAAATATTATCGTATATATTCACAATAGAATATCATACAGCTCCAATGGGATTTATAATTCGATATTTCAAAGTTCTCAGTTATATCGATATTCGATTTATATATAAATCCTTTTCAAAATATAAATAAATCATTATAGTTTTTAAAGGAATTCCATAGTGACTTTTCTAAAATTTGATTTGGACATAGATCAAAATCCACACAATGAAATCCTGATTTTTCTCCTCCATTAGAAAAATATACTTCCCGAGCTCCGAACGTTTCTTGTTTCACAGAAATACGATTTAAAACGGATTCTGTATATTCAGTTGAAGTTCGAATCGCCAAATTACGAACTGCAGCGCCATTTCGAGCTCGATTTAAATTATATTATAATTATTCATTCAAACTTCATTTAAATAATATGTTCACTATTCGAATTGAATTTCAAACTGAATTATATATATTTTGAATTTCCCAATTCACACAATATTGCCATTTCAGCTAATTCTGATTATTTCAGAATTAAATATAGTATTCTATTATTAAATTTAATTAAATATTCACTATAATTTAATTAAACACTATTTAAATCTCTATATCATTTAAATAATTAAATTAATCAATTATAATACCGTAGAAATATGGGTTACATTCTTCGCCCCTTAAAATAATTTCGTCCTCGAAATTACTAAGGTAGAAAACTAACCCTATTAACTGGGTTATAAATTATTTGTTCACTTCTTAAATTTTAATTTCAACTGAACAAATAAACTTCAATTTAAATATTAATTAATTTTTACCAATGAAAATTTTCAAAAATCCTGAAAATTTTCTAACACCTGAAATTTTCAAAAAATTTCGCCAGCACCTCCTTTGTGTTGGTCTATCGGTACAATTACAACTCGCCTCTCTAGGCCTTCTTCAACCCAAAAGAAAATCAAACAGCCAAGCGGCTTGCCAATTCGGCTCATAAATCTCATACCCAATAGAAATGTAAACTTGTACCTTTTTGTCGGGCATATCATTATACCCTTTTCACTTGTTACCAATTCAGCATATATCAATGTCATCCCAATCAAACTCTAATTAGTTTTTATCTCCAACACAACCATTCGTTTATCCAAGCCAAATTCAATTATCAATCTCAAGTACCATTCTTGATTTTAAATTTAGTTTAACCAATTTCCATCTAATTTGTTTTAATTCAAACAGTCCATTCTTGGGGATTTTAAATAACTTAGCTTTTCAAAATCAAATATTCCTTTTCGGAATTCAAAACAACTTGATTTTCTCAAAACAATTAAAAAACAATTTCTTTGGTAGTAATCTGTCACTTACCACTTGAAAATGAACACCGATGATGTCATGATCATCATCGGAATCTATTTCCGGTTATCGAAGTGAGTTCAATACTGTATCACTTTCAAAACCATATCTAAACACTTCCATTTTGAAATTCATTTCAAAATATCATTCACAATGTTGTAAACAATTTAAAATCTCCCAGGATTTTAAAATTCACATATATTTAACCCAGATTCATTTACAAACATTTTTATAACCTTCCAGGGTTTAAATTCCAATTCTGATTTAAATTCAGATTTAATTCATCTAATTTCACGTATTTCACTTATATGAATTCTGACTGGCTATTTACATAACCATTTCACATTTTATAATCTTGTTCGATTATAACCACAACCCACACATCCAATAAACTATAATCTTTCCAATATATATATTTTCTTTATATAAAAATATATTTGGGTAAAGTTATTTCATTATCCTCTTTTCAAAACATACAGTGTCGGTTCATCGTATTCGAGTGTTTATAAACCCCTACCGATACAGTGGATCAAACTGATCGACCAGAACTTATAAACAACTCAACCAATAAATCTCCACAATATAAAACAGTTTTTATATCTAATAACAAATACATTCACTCATATATATACACTCAAACTCAATATAGGGTATTGCTAACCACATCTCTACTGAGTCACGCCACAGAGCCAAGGTAATTACTTAATCTTAAGCTCTGATACCAACTGTAGTGTCCTGAAATTCCGGTACAATTTGAGCTGACCAAATAACACAAGTCCAACCACAATTTGCACTGGAAACCAAAAAACTAATAGAAAGAAAACAGAGGGTGAGAATAGATAAGGTAGAAACTAAGAATAGAAGAAGAAGAAGAACATACAACATCAGAGTAACACGAATCTCACAACGGAACGGACAACATATAATAGATAATATATCCTTGAAATAAAACCAATATATGTATACAGTAACATTATCAGAGTACAACACTTATAACACAGCGGAATAAACAATAGCTATAAAATCCTGAAGCCTCCTGCTCCAAGCTCTCCAAGTATATCTGTAAAATCCTGACTACTTGACTGCCCGTACAAATTTGGGCACCTAAGAGTTTAGGGAAAACAAAACAAAATAAACTCTGGGTCAGTCATGGGACTGGTATGAGTAAACAATTTAAAACAGTTTGGGAAAATAACGATATCTCATAAGACCATGCCGTATAACGGAACGGTTTTTTCCCTTATGAGAATCCAAATCAATTTGATTTAACTTTCAAAATCCTTTTGAAAGAAACAATGATCTTTTATATCATAACTCTTTTGATATTATAATAATTGTCCATCAACCACAACTAAATAATCATCTAGCAAAAACGGTTTCATCTCACGTTCTACATATATAGTATACAATCAAAACCGCGAGCACTTATTGGGTAATGGATTTCCAACTATGACAATGTATGGAACCACCTTCCGATAGTGTACCTCTAGAGAGGAATACACTTGGTTCAACAAGAACATCTTGCAACCCGGCCACACATGACTGACCACTCATTTCGCTTGAGTGTATCGAATGTATGTCACCAACGGTTGGGATCAGCAACCGTTTCCCGAATGGGACAGCATCGACAATATATTATAGAACGAAATGAATATCTCTAGATAGGTGATAATACAACCTACTTGGCCACATACCACTTAGCCATGCCGCCTGCCCGATTTTTGTCATTTCCCGGTTGTGAGGCAAGAGGCCACGCTTATCTCTGACAGATCACACATTTATTCACTCTGAATATCACATCGTCATACCTGTTAAATCACAAATTGATTTCCCAAAAAATACAATGGGTATACAGCTTAGAGAAATGAATTCCTCCGCCACCAAATGTATATACATTTGAAGAGATCAATTTACGCGATCTATTAAATATACCCTATCAGACATTCTTCCATACAGGTTGTCCTGGGACTGGACAAACTGAAGGCACTATTCTATAAATAGGACAACCCTTGCATAACTCCGTCTTCAATTATCTTCATCATATTTGATCGCAACGCTAACGCCATACGGAGTGGATTTCAGATAATGAATCTGATCTCGGTCTCTCCGTATTGACGACGGAAAAATGGTCAAAAACTTCGATAGTCGGTGAGTTAACTATCAAAGAAAAACACGTGTGCAAACAAAGAAATTATTTCCAGATTTAAATTATATCGATCAATCATCATTGAGCATTTATCTCTTTAGTTCATTAATTTATTCATTTTTCATTTCCTGTTTCCATATATTAAACATTCCTTATTTTTTGAATTAAGAAAATATACATTATAAATCATTGGAAAAATTTCCATATTTATTCCCATTTCTTATTTTCTATATTAGAAAATATTTCTGATTCTTATTTGGAAAACATTTCCAAAACGCCTACAGTTGGATTTAAGCAGATGTTTAAATAAAACATCGTTATGCCAACTCAAACCATTGTACTCATTATCTAAATTCACCTAACAAACCTTCACTATCGAACCTTAACCATTCCTTAGTTAAAAATGAAGCCAATCAAGTTGGGGCATAACTACCTCTCAGACCTTAACTGAACAACATTTCTAACTTCAAAATAGACAAGGTTCACCTTTTAAATCTTTAACAAACTTCCTTACGTAACTCTCGGATTCTATTTACGAATCCACTTCTTTTATAGAAAATATTTGATTATAACAATAGTGTTATAATCCCATGCTTCCGAAATATAATAACTTAAGTATAACTTTTATTTATTAATTTGGATAAACAAACAAACAACTAATTTATTTATAAATAAATAAATCTTGATTAAAAACGAAAAGTGAATAGTACTTTCTCTAATTCGATATAATCGAATTCAATGTATAATTCTCTTTCGAATAATCTTTATTCGATAACTCCTTTTCGAATAAACTATATTCGATTAACCCTCTTCGAATAACTAATATTCGATAATCTCTCTTTCGAATAAACTATATTCGATAACTCCTTTAACTCTATTCAAATAAACTATATTCGATTAACTCCTTTAACTCTATTCGAATAAACTATATTCGATTAGCTCCTTTAACTCTGTTCGAATGAACTCCTACATTCGATAACTCCTTTCTAATTAACTCTATTCAATTAGCTCTATCCAATAACTCTAATCGATAACTCTAATCTCTATTTGATTAACTCCTTCGAATAACTAATATTCGAATAACTCCCTTCGAATAACTTACATTCGATTAACTCTCCTCGAATAACTCATATTCGATTAACTCCCTTTGAATAACTAATATTCGATTAACTCCTTTCGAATAACTAATATTCGATTAACTCCTTTCGAATAAACTATATTCGATAAACTCCTTTCGAATAACTAATATTTGATTAACTCCTTTGGAATAACTAATATTCGATTAACTCCTTTCGAATAAACTCTATTAGATAAACTCCTTTCGAATAACTAATATTCGATTAACTCTCCTCAAATAACTAATATTCGATTAACTCCCTTCGAATAACTAATATTCGATTAAATCCTTTCGAATAACTAATATTCGATTAACTCCTTTCGAATAAACTATATTCGATAAACTCCTTTCGAATAACTAATATTCGATTAACTCCTTTCGAATAACTAATATTCAATTAACTCCTTTCGCATAAACTATATTCGATAATCTCCTTTCGAATAACTAATATTCGATTAACTCCTTTCGAATAACTATATTCGATTAATTCCTTTTGAATAAACTATATTCGATTAATTCTCTTCTTCGAATAACTTATTCGATAGCTCTTTCATCGAACAACTAATATTCGATAACTCTAATCCGACTAACTCTAATTCAAATAACTCTATTCGAATAACTAATATTCGACTTACTCTTCTTCGATTAACTCTATTTGAATAACTCTAGTTCGATTTAACTCTAATCGACTAACTCTAACTGATTAACTCTAACTGGTTAACTCTAACTAATCAACCCTATCCAATTTACTCTTCGTCCATATTTAGTTCAAATACCGATGTTGAAATCGATTCTTACTTCTCTATATATGTCCTGACTTATATATTCTATTTATCCAATGATAAATATTTTATTTAATTTATAAAACCTTATTTATAAATTAGTCTTCTTACCTTATCTCTTAAAACTGATTTCTCTTAAATGTTCACTTTGAATTCATATTCTGTTATACCTGTGTGCGAAGCACAGGTCTAAACCTTCCTAGTGTAACATTCTCTTTTTGTATAATTCTATTCATTTTTCAAGTGTTTCCTTTTATAATCTATTTATTTTCGAAATACATATTTCCTTTATAATTCTATTTATTTTATAAATAATTATTTCTTTTATAATTCTATTTATTTTCATAAATAAATATTTCCATTTATAATCTATTTGTAAATGTTTTACAAATATTTCCTTTTCAATTCTATTTGTAAATGTTTTACAAATACTTCCCTTTCAATTCTATTTGTAAATGTTTTACAGATATTCCCTTTTCTATTTGTTTCACAAATATTTCCTTTTATAACTTTATTTATTTTCTAAATAAATATTTCTTTTATCTCTATTTATTTTCTAAATAAATATTTCTTTCCCTATTTGTTTCACAAATATTTTCCTTTTATAATTATCCTTTGATTTTATAATTATTTTCTTTTATAAAACCCTTTTCCTTTTATATATAAAATCCATTGATTTTATATAAATAATTCATTTTCAAAATACACTTTGAAAATCCCTTTTCTACATCCTAGTATTTCTTACGGTATCTAAAATACCAAATAACAATGATTGATATCATTCAAACACACATAATCAACACAGATTATATATCACATCATATATTTCAATATATGAACACAACAATATTATAAATATTGAGGAATCAGGTTGGATCCCTCTAACATGTTTCCCTACATCCATAGATGTTAAACAATATAGTTAACATCAACTTCATTTCAATATAAAGTATTCTTATCAACAAAATCAATATTTGATTAACGATATATATATATATATATATATATATATATATCATTATCTATAATTTCAACCAATACATAAGCAGTTCAACCAAACAATCAGCACACAACAATCAATCGTCATTTATCAGTTCTAAAAATACATTATAAAAATATGAACTGATAGAGTTGGTGAGTTTTACTCACATTAGACAATCATCGTTAATAACGATAACCATCGCTTGATTTGATTATGACAATTTATTTCACTATGAATTGTAACGAACCCGAATCCACTCCCAATCAGTTCCATTGGGAAGTGTCCGTCCATACGATCCCAACGGATCTAGTTTCGTTAAATTCTGACAATGTATGGGTAAAATATAAATTTTCTAAGTTTATACACTAATTTATTTTGTCAAAACTTAGTTAAATATAAAATGGGGCTTCACATACCCATGTCGCCCATTTCCACTATTGCATACCCGCATCCACTATTCACTTCATCTTCTCCCAGGACAGTTCGAACCCGATGCCTTCCATTGCCGATGTTCTCTGTAACACCCCGAATTTTCTATTAACACTAAAGTTGCTAAAATATTAATAAGTGTGTAAGAGAGGGGATGTATCTAATATGAATATAAAAATATTAATAAATATGTAAGAGAGGGGATGTATCTAATATGAATATAAAGATATTAATAAGTATGTAAGAGAGGGGATGTATCTAATATGAATATAAAAATATTAATAAGTGTGTGTGAGAGGGGATGTATCTAATATGTATATAAAAACAATAATAAGTAAAGGGGGATGTATCTAATATGTACATTGTAGAAAATATATATATATTTATGACATGAATAGAAGTTTATTAATATGCTGAGTGTTTGCTGAGTCACTTCTGACTCATTGCTGAGTCAACAAGATAAACCCCATCTTGTCTGAACGGCTGCGGTTATTTCTAGGTTAAATCTAATGGCCTAAATGAATTCTAAAATCTATAAATAAGTGGGTAGACCCTAGACCTAAATCACTTGTAAAATTAGAGAAGCTACCGTCATGCTGCTGCCATGGAGTTCAGCATAGCCGTCACAAACTAAGAAGAGGAAGCCTAATCATCTACAACTAAATCTACACAAATCAAATCAAAAGATCTCTCTTTCTCTAATTCTTTTCTTTTGTTGGTGAGTATGATGATTCTCACAAGACTATTACAAACTAATTTGACTCAGTTATGAATGGATCACAAGAAAGTGATGTGATTTGTAATTGTAAATTCTATATATTGTGGATCTCTTATTATGTTATTATGTTGTCGTATGGTGTAAATTATATATGCTATGTCATGCTATGTTGTAAATTCTCTTATGCTATGTCGTGCTATGTTGAGAATCATGTCAAGCTATGTTATACTATCATACTATGCCATGTTATAAATCATGCTATATTATGTTGAAAAATCATGTTGTTGGATCATGCTTAAAGTTATGTTTTTTTTTCTTAATTTAAATGGATCTTGTTTATGGGAATTTTCCTATTAGGTTAGGTGTACCCATAAACTTGAAACTATAATTAAATAAAACTTGATTATGGGAATTTGCCTATTGAGTTAGGTGTACCCATATAAAACCATGTTGTTAAAAAATTAGATGATGTTGATTCACACATGTTCATATGTAAGTTTATGAAAATTGATTGAGATTATATTAGGTGAATTTTGAACAAGTTGACACCTTTAGGTCCATGACATGTATAATCTATGCAAGTTGGACATATGCAAGTTTCACCCCTTATTATGATTCATTTGGTCACATATACATGTTGTTATTATGATAATCTCTTTTATGCTATGAGTTAGGCTATTCGAGTCTAACATATATTTTGCGAATAAACGTTCAAACGTGGGGTAGGGGTAATATTAGGAATTAATAAATTGGGTGCAATTTTGTAAGATTTTGCATACCATGAATGGATGTCCATAATTGAGTCAATTATGGACATTGTTAAAAATTGGAAGTAATTAATAATTCAAGTAGGGAATTATTAAAATTGGAAAGTGGATTATTATTAATAATCAATGCTTAGGACACGAGGTTGGACCCGTTTGTGATGTAAACCTGCCCGGACCCGCCCGGAAAATCCAGTAGTCACAAATGTCGGCCCAATGTGAGAGGTCCTAGGCCCAAACTAAAGCATAACAGTTGTAAAGACACGAGGTTAGACTCTTTTATGGTGTAAGACTGCCCGGACCCGCCCGGCAAATCCAGCTGCCATAAATGCCAGTCTAATGTGAGAGGTCTTTATGAGGTTATGGCCTTAATGAACTAAGAAATACTTAACCAGATAATCATGTAAGGTGGGACATGGGGGTTAAGTAGGTGCCTTGGGTGGCATGAGGAATCTGGTGGTTGCCTTTAGAGGCATTTGAAATACGATTAGACTTAACCAAACACACATGTAAATGAACATGACTAAGTGGGTTAAGTGGGATGGACTAATGGGGACAAGCTTAGGTGGAATGCTTGTGGTAAATAGTGGGGGCCCATTTCAACCAGTATCCCAAAACGTATCTTTGTGGGCTCGACCCAAGTCGAGGACGGGACACGCATACTGGGTTTGACTATAAGAGGCCAAAAAAGGGAGCGGTGGCAACGCAAGTCCAACGGGTTTCATATGCGTGTGTGGACCCGGGCTGGTAGGTAAGACGTTGTTGCATCGTGTAGGTATAAGCCGTGCATGTCCGTTGTATCAGGTTGCCACTTTAGGGGAGTGATACACCCCACTGTGGGGCCAGCACGGGTATCTACGAGTTAGGGAGCCGATCGAATAATGGGAAGTAGGGTACACCTAGTGGAGATAGGGGCAAACGACACCTATGTAGTCAGCTAGGGGTACGTAAAGCCATTGAGAAAGTTTCTAAGTGAAGCTAAGTGGGATGAATCTTTAGGATGACTGGTGTGGTGCAGTATAGTGTTTATCCTTTAGTATTTAGGAGCGCCTATAACGTTGCCTTTAGCGATTGTCTATGTCCTTAATCTGCTCTTCATAGACATTTTCTTGTTTTCCAGCTTATGCCTTAGTCCAGTTATTTTGGTAATAGTATTGTAGAATTATCATATTCACCAGACTTTATGTCTGACCCCCTCTTTTCCATCCTTTTTCTCCCTTCAGGTCCGCAGGTTGGGCCAAGTTCTAGTGGAGTCTAGTTGGATCACTTATCTTCTGGAAAGCTTGGACTGCTGAAGTAAAGTCCAGCTTGTTATCTTTCTTTTTAATGGCTATTCATGTAATGGGATTATGTACTTGTTTTATCAAGATAGATATTGTACTTGACATTGAATATGGTGTTATGATGTAATCAAACATGTTTTGACTTCTGCTACAATGAAATAAAGTTTTTGAATTTCCAAGTACTATTTTATATCTGTCTTGTTGTAATTTTACTGTTCTATATTCACTTAAAACCTCCATGGAAGTTAATGCATTCCCTTTGTGAGTGACATTAATGGACGTGGGGTGTTACACGTGGTATCAGAGCATAAGGTTACCAGAACAGATAAAAAAAAAATTTTAGAAAAATATTTTTTTTTCTAAAGTATTTTTGGAAGAAGTGCTTTCAAAAAAAAAAAAAAAAACATGTTATTTAAAGAGAGTTTTTATGAAAAACATAATCCCAAATAGCCACATCCTTATCTTTATCTTTCGAATTCTCCATTTTGAATCTTTCCTTTTTCGTTTCAGCATGGCTGAAGATCTTAATCTCCCAGAAGGTGTGACGATTCCAGAGTGGTTTAGGAGATACTTAGAGGCTAGGGCCACCACTGCAGGCCCAGCGGATACTCCTCCACCCCTAGTTGCACCCATTCCTCCTCCTCCTCCTCCTCCTCCTCGTGTTGACACTTTTGCAAAGACGTGCAAGGAATTCAAGGCTATGGGAGGAAAAACTTTTCAAGGGACTGAGACGTTTGTGGAGGCCAGAGATTGGCTTAAGGAGACTGAGGAATTGTTGGATATCTTTGAAGTGGAAGATGGGAGGAAAGTCCGTTTAGTTGCTTGGTTAATGAAGGGAGAGGCCTCGTTTTGGTGGGAGGTCACTAACGGGGAACGTCCAGTTGATTCATGGGCGGATTTCAGACGAAGGTTTGATGCAAAGTTTCTTTCAAGGGCAGAGGAGAACTTAAATATGGAAAAATTCCTGGCACTAAAGCAAGGGAGCTCATCAGTAAAGGAATATGTCAATAAATTTAATCAGTTAGCAAGGTTTGGCTTGGAGTTGGTGAACACGCCAGAGAAGAAAGCTTTGAGGTTCGTTAGAGGCTCGAATGAACCGTTGCAAGGGTTGGCTATGACCCACATCCCTATGGGAGCCACCTTTGAAAAGCTAGTAGAAATGGCACTTATGCATGAGGATAAGGCAGTTGAAAAGAAAGGGGATCAGAAGAAACCCAACAGCAAAATAAGAAGGGTGGTAAAAACAATAATGGCAAAGGGAAGAAGAAATGCTTTAATTGTGGGACGCCTGGCCATCTCAGCAAAGGTTGTTGAAAGAAAAAGAAGACTGGTTGTTTTCATTGTGGATATGCGGGACATTTAGTGAAGGACTGTCCAAAGAAGGGGCAGAGGGCAGGGTCTACCTCGGGAGGACAGGTGCAGGCTCTTATGGCACCAGGGCAGGCTAGGGGGCAAGTTCAGGCTATTGCGACCCCACCGCTGCAAGAAAGAGGTAGAACAATTTCTGTTGAAAGCTTAGTTTTTCTGTTTGATCATCCTGTCCGTACCTTATTCGATTCTAGCGCATCTCATTCGTTTATCTCTGCATCATTAGTTGAATCACTGCACTTGAACACCAGTTTAGTAGAGGATCCCTTGGTCGTTTCAAATCCAATTGGGGGTTCGGCTCATTTGACCATGATATGTTTGGATTCGAAAATCTCTATACTTAGCGTTGAATTTAGATGTGATGCTTATGTATTGGGCTTCACGGGCTATGGGCTAATTTTAGGAATGGATTGGTTGTCTAGAAATAGGGCCATTCTTGATTGTGAAAGGAGAGTAGTTAGGCTTGTGACTCGCCTTGGTAATGCTCTCGACATCTTTTGTAATCCCATAAATTCCGTTATGCTAAGTTATCTTGAATCGCTTGACGCGTCTGTAGAGAACCTGCGATCGGTAGAAGTGGTCCGGGAATATCCGGATGTGTTTGAGGAGGTGAAGGGCTTACCTCCAAAGCGGGAGATAGACTTTCGAATTTATCTTGTGGATAATGCTAAACCCGTATCTTTGCCAGTGCGCCACATGGCTCCTCGTGAAAGGAGGGAACTCAATAAGCAAGTAAAGGAGTTACTTGAGAAGGGGTTCATAAGACGTAGTATATCGGAGTGGGGTGCTCCAGTAGTTTTTGCCACAAAGGCGGATGGGTTTCTTAGACTTTGTATGGACTATAGAGAACTAAACAAGCTTACTAAAAAGAACCGACACCCACTGCCGAGGATTGACGATCTCTTTGATCAGTTAGTTGGCGCCTCAGTGTTTTCGCAGTTGGACTTAGCCACTGGCTTTCATCAACTGAGAGTGGCTGAGGATAGTATAGATAAGACTGCTTTTAGGACTCCTGACGGATTCTATGAATGGCTAGTGATGCCCTTTGGTTTGACAAACGCCCCTGCATATTTTGTTGATTTGATGAGTAGGGTGTTTAGGGAATACCTTAACAAATTCGTGGTAGTCTTTGTGGATGACATCTTAGTCTTTTCTAAGAATAAAGAAGAGCACTCCCTACATCTTAGGGAAGTGTTGGAAACCCTTCGAGCGCATAACCTTAAGGCAAAATTTTCTAAGTGTCACTTCTGGAGGAAGGAAGTACGGTTCTTAGGGCACGTGGTTTCCAAAGAAGGGATAGCAGTGGATCCCGCAAAGGTGGTGGCCATCCAAGATTGGAAGGTCCCTAAAAATGCAACCGAAGTAAGAAGTTTCTTGGGGTTGGCTGGCTATTATAGGAAGTTTATCAAAGACTTCGCAAAAATATCAGCTCCATTAACACGGTTAACGAAGAAGAACCTGGTTTTTAAGTGGGACAAAGATTGCGATGATGCGTTCCAACGTTTAAAGAGAGCCTTAACTTCAGCCCCAGTCTTAGTGCTGCCAGACGGGAATAAACCATTTACCATCTATACTGATGCTTGTGGGACGGGACTTGGCGCGGTCCTCATGCAAGAGGGAAGAGTAATAGCCTATGGTGGAAGGCAGTTGAGGGTTCATGAAAAGAATTACCCCACGCATGACTTAGAGCTAGCCGCAATTGTTTTCGCGCTTAAGTCTTGGCGTCACTATCTTCTTGGTGAGAAATTCGAACTGTTCACTGACCACAAATCATTAAAATACTTATTCTCTCAGAAGGATTTGAATTTAAGGCAGCAACGGTGGATGGAATTCTTAGCCTCCTACGATTTTGAAATAGCATATACCCCGGGCAAGGGTAACGTGGTGGCAGACGCCTTAAGTAGGAAAAGGTTGTCCTTGAGTCCGTTGTTTGTTGAACGACAAAGCTTAGAATTCATCTCTATGTTTGACTTTAGACCCTCCGTTGACTTAGTACCCGGTCTGTTAGCATCCTTGGAGGTTAGACCTACACTTCTAGGACGGGTTGGTGAGGCACAGCGAGACGACCCACAGTTGGTTGAGATAGTAGAAAAGCTCAAAGGGGGGGAGTCGTCAAGCCATCTTCGTAGGTATACCCTAGACGATAAGGGTTGGTTACGAAGGGATAATAGACTTCGTGTACCACAAGACGAAGACTTAAGGAAGGCCATTCTTGATGATGCTCATCGCTCAAAAATGACCATTCATCCCGGCGGGGATAAGATGTACAAAGATATGAAGCGGGTTTTCTTTTGGGCCGGTATGAAAAAGGATGTGGCCGAGTACGTCGCTAGATGCTTGGTGTGCCAACGAGTTAAAGCAGAACAAAAGAAACCCGGTGGGTTGCTTCACCCATTAGAAGTTCCACTATGGAAATGGGAAAGCATCTCAATGGATTTTGTGGATGGATTACCAAGATCAAGGAAGGGTAACACGGGGATTTGGGTTATAGTAGATAGACTTACTAAAAGCGCCCATTTTATTCCCGTGAAAAGTAAGAGGACTGCTCCGTGGTTGGCTTCTGTATACATTAAGGAGATAGTTCGTTTGCACGGTATTCCTTCTAGTATAGTAAGCGACCGTGACCCCATCTTTACTAGCGAATTTTGGAAGAGTTTACAAGAGGCGGTAGGGACTCAGCTATGTTTGAGCACCGCATATCATCCTCAGACAGACGGCCAGACCGAGAGGGTGAATCGCATTCTAGAGGATCTTTTAAGGCTTTGTATCCTAGACTTTGGGGGTACATGGGAAGAGCACCTTCCATTAGTAGAATTCGCATATAATAATAGCTTTCAGTCTAGTATTGGCATGGCACCTTTCGAAGCTCTTTATGGAAGGCCTTGCCGTTCGCCTACATGTTGGTGGGAATCTACCGATAAAATCCTACTTGGGCCCGATATGGTTAGGGAAACCTCGGAGAAGATTGAGTTGATTCGAAGGAGGATGAAAGCAGCACAAGATAGGCAAAAATCGTATGCTGATAAGAGGAGGACAGATCTTGAGTTTGACATTGGGGACATGGTTTTTATCAAAGTATCTCCGTTACAGAATGTTGTTCGCTTTGGGTCCGTGGGGAAATTAGCACCAAGGTTTGTAGGGCCGTTTCCTGTAAAAAAACAGGATTGGGAAGATGGCATATAGGGTGGAGTTGCCTGAGAAACTTAGTGGAGTACACGACGTATTCCATGTATCACATTTGAGGAAGTGTTTGCACAAGACCGCGGAGGTGGTAGAGCCGAGCTTGCTTAAAGAGGTGGAAATAGAGCGTGATGCAACAATTAGACGAGCTCCTACATGCATTCTTGGGTCGGAGATCAAAAAGTTGAGGAATCGAGAGGTCAGACTGGTTAAAGTGCAATGGGGAGATGATGAGAGCAACGCAACTTGGGAGACAGA
Organism: Allium sativum; assembly: GCA_030737875.1. Lineage (NCBI taxonomy): Eukaryota > Viridiplantae > Streptophyta > Magnoliopsida > Asparagales > Amaryllidaceae > Allium > Allium sativum. The sequence goes on along the minus strand of CM060913.1, from coordinate 465,819,616 downwards.
AGAGAAGATGCGTTCGTTGTACCCTTTTCTTTTTGAGGGTATGTCTTTTAATTTCTCCTTTATCGCTTAGCTTATCTTATCTTATCTTTAGTATGTCCTCTCATTAGTATCTTTGACCTTTAGTTAGGATAATCCTATGGTTGAAACATGTGTTTGAGACATGTTATGTATGATGGATGCAAAATGGATGCAAGTGTTTGCTAGTGGTTGCTCGTGGATGCATATATACACACACTCTAGGCACTAGATCGGCTCAGTCACTACATATTGCATATTGCATATATATATATGGATGTATTTAGTAAAATGGATGAACGATGGTTGTATTATCATGTGGATGCTGCATTCAGATGATGGTTGTGCACGCATATAGAAGTATTATGTAGCATTAAGAATCTTTTGCATACATAATGGATGCATGGCACGATCATAGTTGCATTAAGGAGGTCAATTGAATCAGTGGACCGCCTGATTTTGCATTAGATACGGACATACACACACACTGTGCATTTAAACATGAAAGCATTAGAAATCTGTAAGGACAATGGATGCCTGTGTATGATGGATGAGTAGATGGACGTTTGGATGGTAGGATATACATTCTTCCAGACTTGAAGATTTCGGGGACGAAATCCTAAAAGGACGGGAGAATGTAACACCCCGAATTTTCTATTAACACTAAAGTTGCTAAAATATTAATAAGTGTGTAAGAGAGGGGATGTATCTAATATGAATATAAAAATATTAATAAATATGTAAGAGAGGGGATGCATCTAATATGAATATAAAGATATTAATAAGTATGTAAGAGAGGGGATGTATCTAATATGAATATAAAAATATTAATAAGTGTGTGAGAGAGGGGATGTATCTAATATGTATATAAAAACAATAATAAGTAAAGGGGGATGTATCTAATATGTACATTGTAGAAAATATATATATATTTATGACATGAATAGAAGTTTATTAATATGCTGAGTGTTTGCTGAGTCACTTCTGACTCATTGCTGAGTCAACAAGATAAACCCCATCTTGTCTGAACGGCTGCGGTTATTTCTAGGTTAAATCTAATGGCCTAAATGAATTCTAAAATCTATAAATAAGTGGGTAGACCCTAGACCTAAATCACTTGTAAAATTAGAGAAGCTACCGTCATGCTGCTGCCATGGAGTTCAGCATAGCCGTCACAAACTAAGAAGAGGAAGCCTAATCATCTACAACTAAATCTACACAAATCAAATCAAAAGATCTCTCTTTCTCTAATTCTTTTCTTTTGTTGGTGAGTATGATGATTCTCACAAGACTATTACAAACTAATTTGACTCAGTTATGAATGGATCACAAGAAAGTGATGTGATTTGTAATTGTAAATTCTATATATTGTGGATCTCTTATTATGTTATTATGTTGTCGTATGGTGTAAATTATATATGCTATGTCATGCTATGTTGTAAATTCTCTTATGCTATGTCGTGCTATGTTGAGAATCATGTCAAGCTATGCTATACTATCATACTATGCCATGTTATAAATCATGCTATATTATGTTGAAAAATCATGTTGTTGGATCATGCTTAAAGTTATGTTTTTTTTTCTTAATTTAAATGGATCTTGTTTATGGGAATTTGCCTATTAGGTTAGGTGTACCCATAAACTTGAAACTATAATTAAATAAAACTTGATTATGGGAATTTGCCTATTGAGTTAGGTGTACCCATATAAAACCATGTTGTTAAAAAATTAGATGATGTTGATTCACACATGTTCATATGTAAGTTTATGAAAATTGATTGAGATTATATTAGGTGAATTTTGAACAAGTTGACACCTTTAGGTCCATGACATGTATAATCTATGCAAGTTGGACATATGCAAGTTTCACCCCTTATTATGATTCATTTGGTCACATATACATGTTGTTATTATGATAATCTCTTTTATGCTATGAGTTAGGCTATTCGAGTCTAACATATATTTTGCGAATAAACGTTCAAACGTGGGGTAGGGGTAATATTAGGAATTAATAAATAGGGTGCAATTTTGTAAGATTTTGCATACCATGAATGGATGTCCATAATTGAGTCAATTATGGACATTGTTAAAAATTGGAAGTAATTAATAATTCAAGTAGGGAATTATTAAAATTGGGGGAAAGTGGATTATTATTAATAATCAATGCTTAGGACACGAGGTTGGACCCGTTTGTGATGTAAACCTGCCCGGACCCGCCCGGCAAATCCAGTAGTCACAAATGTCGGCCCAATGTGAGAGGTCCTAGGCCCAAACTAAAGCATAACAGTTGTAAAGACACGAGGTTAGACTCTTTTATGGTGTAAGACTGCCCGGACCCGCCCGGCTAATCCAGCTGCCATAAATGCCAGTCTAATGTGAGAGGTCTTTATGAGGTTATGGCCTTAATGAACTAAGAAATACTTAACCAGATAATCATGTAAGGTGGGACATGGGGGTTAAGTAGGTGCCTTGGGTGGCATGAGGAATCTGGTGGTTGCCTTTAGAGGCATTTGAAATACGATTAGACTTAACCAAACACACATGTAAATGAACATGACTAAGTGGGTTAAGTGGGATGGACTAATGGGGACAAGCTTAGGTGGAATGCTTGTGGTAAATAGTGGGGGCCCATTTTAACCAGTATCCCAAAACGTATCTTTGTGGGCTCGACCCAAGTCGAGGACGGGACACGCATACTGGGTTTGACTATAAGAGGCCAAAACAGGGAGCGGTGGCAACGCAAGTCCAACGGGTTTCATATGCGTGTGTGGACCCGGGCTGGTAGGTAAGACGTTGTTGCATCGTGTAGGTATAAGCCGTGCATGTCCGTTGTATCAGGTTGCCACTTTAGGGGAGTGATACACCCCACTGTGGGGCCAGCACGGGTATCTACGAGTTAGGGAGCCGATCGAATAATGGGAAGTAGGGTACACCTAGTGGAGATAGGGGCAGGCGGCACCTATGTAGTCAGCTAGGGGTACGTAAAGCCATTGGGAAAGTTTCTAAGTGAAGCTAAGTGGGATGAATCTTTAGGATGACTAGTGTGGTGCAGTATAGTGTTTATCCTTTAGTATTTAGGAGCGCCTATAACGTTGCCTTTAGCGATTGTCTATGTCCTTAATATGCTCTTCATAGACATTTTCTTGTTTTCCAGCTTATGCCTTAGTCCAGTTATTTTGGTAATAGTATTGTAGAATTATCATATTCACCAGACTTTATGTCTCACCCCCTCTTTTCCATCCTTTTTCTCCCTTCAGGTCCGCAGGTTGGGCCAAGTTCTAGTGGTGTCTAGTTGGATCGCTTATCTTCTGGAAAGCTTGGACTGCTGAAGTAAAGTCCAGCTTGTTATCTTTCTTTTTAATGGCTATTCATGTAATGGGATTATGTACTTGTTTTATCAAGATAGATATTGTACTTGACATTGAATATGGTGTTATGATGTAATCAAACATGTTTTGACTTCTGCTACAATGAAATAAAGTTTTTGAATTTCCAAGTACTATTTTATATCTGTCTTGTTGTAATTTTACTGTTCTATATTCACTTAAAACCTCCATGGAAGTTAATGCATTCCCTTTGTGAGTGACATTAATGGACGTGGGGTGTTACATTCTCTCTACCCATACTCCCTCTACACATCACAAGACTTCAAATCGACCACACCACCAAGCTTCTCTTCGCGACCTCTCTCCTCCACCTACCATTGAATCACTCGACGCTTCCCTCTCTGGTGCGTCACCCAGCATGTACGTATGCTTACAGTAGGAGACGCGATACTTATTTGTTTCGTATTCTCCCAAAAATCAAATGCAAGCACTAAATCTCATTACAAATCCAAAACCGAACTCTAAATCTCCCATCGCTACTTCAATATCGAGAATAGATCTACCCTAAACTGACGCTGTAAAACACCAATGAAAAAACCATACATCGAGTTCGACGAGAACCATATTGAGCTGAAGAAAAACACTTGGCGTATACATATATTATGATTTATAGTTTTTTCTATAATTTTTTTTCTATTTTCATATTCTCGTTTTGCCGAAAAGGAAGAAAAGAAAATAGCGGCGGTAATTTTATTGACCAGAGAATGAAATGAATTAGGTTAAGGGTTGTGGTTATTTATAGGAAATTTTCAATATATTTGATTGATTATTATATTCAGTTTTAAATCAACCGCTATATGTATTTACAGTTTAAAAATTACTATGATCACACATCACACCCAAAAATCACGAAAATGGGCATGTAGCTACAGTTCGACATTACGAACCCAACGAAACTGGTTTCGTCGAATTCCGACTCCGTTTGGTCACACAGCGTATTTTTAACCGTCAAAATACTGACTTTTTTCACATTAAAAATCCGTACGGCCACACACTGACCCCAAAAATCACAAAACTTGGAATCTAACAATAATTTAATATTACAGATCCAACAAAACTAGTTTCATCGAAAACGGAGGTCGTTCGCAAAACTGGCTATTTTTAAAGCTCTAAATAACCCATTTAAATATATAAATATAATTAAATTCAATATTTAAAAATAAATATTATCATATATATTCACAATAGAATATCATACAGCTCCAATGGGATTTATAATTCGATATTTCAAAGTTCTTAGTTATATCGATATTCGATTTATATTTAAATCCTTTTTAAAATATAAATAAATCATTATAAATTTTAAAGAAATTCCATAGTGACTTTTCTAAAATTTGATTTGGACATAAATCAAAATCTACACAATGAAATCCCGATCTTTCTCTTCCATTAGAAAAATATACTTCCCCAGCTCCGAACGTTTCTTGTTTCGCAGAAATCCGATTTAGAACGGATTCTGTATATTCGATTGAAGTTCGAATCACCAAATTATGAACTACAGCGCCATTTCGAGCTCGATTTAAATTATATTATAATTATTCATTCAAACTTCATTTAAATAATATATTCGCTATTCGAATTCAATTCCAAACTGAATTATATATATTTTGAATTTCCCAATTCACACAATATTGCCATTTCAGCTAATTCTGATTATTTCAAAATTAAATATATTATTCTGTTATTAAATTTAATTAAATATTCAATATAATTTAATTAAACACTATTTAAATCTCTATATCACTATATAAATAATTAATTATAATACCGTAGAAATACGGGTCGTTATAACATTGGTCATGATGTTTGGTATTTTAAATACCATATGAAATACTGGAATGAAAAAAAAGGAAATTTTCAAAGTGAACATTGAAAATGAAATATTTATATATATGAAATAAATAGGATATTTTAAAATGTAATATTCAGAAAACAAATATTGTTAAATATAATTAAGGAAATATTTATAAAATAAATAGAATTATATAAAGGAATATATATTTAGAAAATAAATAGAATTTTATAAAAGGGAAATATTTGGAAAATGAATAGAGTTTTATAAAAAGAGAATTTTACATTAGGAAGGTTTAGACCCGTGCTTCGTACATGGGTGTAACATGATATTGAGTTAAAGTAAATATTTTGCAAATAAAATATTATAAAGGAATTTGGGGTTTGAATTAGGAATTTAAACGGAGTTACTGAAATTAGAAACTGACTGGAAATTAGTTGAGTTGAATGGCTTTCTGGGTATCGATCTGATGTTGGTTTCAACCTTCGGGGTTTACGCTTGGGAAGTTGTTCTTTTACTAGTTTACAGTTAGAGAGTGATAGAGGTGGGAAGATATTGATGCGTGAATCAGAAATGGAAACGTTTTCCAAAGTTAATAACATAATTTTTCTAATTTTAGAAAATAAGGAATTTATGAATAAATGGAAACGATAAATGGGAAATGAAATGATGATTGATCGATAAGATTTCCATTTGGGAATACGACCGTTGTTTGTACACATGTTTTCCTTTGATAGTTAATTCACTGACTATCAAAGATTTTGACCATTTCCGTTGTCAATACGGAGAGACCGGGATCAGATATATTATCTAAAAACCACTCTATATGGCATTAGCGTTGCGAATCAAATATGATGAAGATAATTGAAGACAGAGTTATGCAAGGGCTGTTCAGAACATCCTAGGTGGAAATTTCCTAAGATGGATTTACAGAATAGTACCTTCGGTTTGTCCAGTCCTAGGACGACCTGTATGGAAGAATGTCTGACAGAGTATATTTAATAGATCGTGTATGTTGATCTCTTCAAACATATTTATGTTTGGTGGCGGAGGAATTCGTTTCTCTTAGCTGTTTACCCGTGGTATGTCTGGAGAAATTAATTTGTTATTTGGCGGGTATGACGATGTGATATTCAAAGTAAAGAAAGACGTGGTTTGTAAATAGATACGTTATGGCCTCTAGCCTTACAACCGAGAAATGGTATACAATTGGGTAGGTCACATGGCTAAGTGGTTAGCTGCCAACTAGGGTACTGTCACCAGATCTAGAGAAATTCCATTTACTTCTATAATCTATTTCGATGTTGTCCCTTTCGGGAAACAATTGTTGATCCCAACCGTTGTTGATAATACATTCGGTACACTCAAGCAAAATGAGTGACCAGTCATGTTTAGCCTGGGTTACAATATGTTCTTGTTGAACCCAATGTATTCCTCTCTAGAGATATACTGTCAGAAGGTGGTCCCATACCTTGCCAGTTGGAATTTATTTCCTATTAAGCGCCTATGGTTTTTGATTATATATTATGTATGTGGAACGTCAGATGAAAGCGTTCTGCTAGATGATTATTATATTGTGATTGATAAACATTATTATAATATCAAAATAATTTTGATATAAAGGTTATCGTTTCTTTCAAAAGGATTTTGAAATTTGAATCAAGTGTTTTGGATTCTCATAAGGGAAAAACCCGTTCTGTGTTATACGACGTGGTCTTATGAGACATCGTTTATTTTCTCAACTGTTTAAAATTGTTTACTCATACCAGTCCTATGACTGACCCAGAGTTTATTTTGCTTTGTTTTACCTTAAACTTTTGGGTGCCCAAATTTGTACGGCAGTCAAGTAGTCAGGTGTAACACCCCACGTCCATTAATGTCACTCACAAAGGGAATGCATTAACTTTCATGGAGAATTATTAGTGTATTGAACAGAATATAACAAGACAGATACATATATTAGTACTCGAAAATTTTAAAACAACTTTTATTGCAGCGGAGAAATAGTTTGATTACAACAACTTCATAAACCAACTGTAAAACCAAGTACACTTAATATCCATCTGCATAAATTGTTTTCTGAGTACATAAAGTAAAAAAGCATAACCCCAACACAAGTAGCCATAAAAGAGATGAGCTGAACTTTACTTTCAGCAGTCCAAGCACTTCCAAAAGAGAGAGAAAGAGATCCAAGATCAAGCTCCACTAGTACTAGTCCTACCCTGAGAACCTGGGGAGGAAAAGGAAGAAAAGAGGCAAAAACAAAGGGGGTCAGATACAAAGTCTGGCGAGTATAATAACTTTAACAATATAATTATTAAAGTAATTAGCATAAGGCATGAACTGGTAAAACAAGGTATGACCGTGAAACAAGTGGGCATAACAAAGCAAACAAGAAGAATATTCTGGTGTTAATCTCATTCCTAATCACTATAGGATAATTACTATACCGCACCATTACTAGTCACCCTTAAAGTTGATCCCGCCTACAGAACATAATAATGATAATGGTAGTTTCGTGTACTCCTAGTTGCCTTGATAGGTGTCGTCTGCCCCTATCTCCACTAGTTGTACCCACTACCCCCATGCGATCAGCTCCCTATCTCGTAGATACCCAAGCTGGTTCCATAGTGGGTTGTATCACTCCCCAAAGTGGCAACCCAATGCCACTAAAGATGCACGGCTTATATCTACACGATGCAACAATGTCTTACCTACCAGCCCGGGCACAGGCACGCACATGACCCCGTTGGACTTGCGTTGTCACCGCTAACCCATTTTGATCTCTTACAATCAAACCCAGTAAGCATGTCTCGTCCTCGACTTGGGTCGAGCTCACAAAGATACTTAATGGGTTACTAGTTTGAAAAGGGCCCCCATGCCTGACACAAGCTTTCCACCTATGCTTGGTCCCTACTAAGGTTTCCCACTTAACCCCATTCTTATTCATGTCTTCTTACATGTTTCAACTTGGTTAAGTGTTTCTAACCGTATTTCAGAAGCCACCTAAGGCCACCCACTTAATCCCCGTGTCCCACCACATGTTTATCTGGTTAAGTGTTACTTAATTCATTAGAACCGTAACCTTGTAAAGACCTCCTACATTAGACTACCATTGCAGTTGCTGGATTTGCCGGGTGGGTCCGGGCAGTCTTATACCGCAAATGAGCCTAACCTCGTGTCTTTACAATCGTTACGCATTTAATTTGTCCCCTTGACCTATCACATTAGACTACCGTTTATGGTTGCTGGATTTGCCGGGCGGGTCCGGGCAGTCTTATACCACAAACGAGTCTAACCTCGTGTCTTAAACGGTTAATTACACATAATTATTTAAGCCCAAATTGGATTAATATCCCTATTCAAATTTGTCAATAAATTCCAAATCAATTTATGTCCATAATTGTCACTTGAATTATGTCCATAATTTCAGGTATATAATTTATACCAATTAATGTCTCAAATTAATTATATGCCTTTTCAGGGCCATCTTATGCCAATTCACAATTATGTATATTTAACGTTTTCCATTGTCCCCACTCTATTCGTACGTTTTGATATGGCATATGTTAGACTCGCAATAGTCTAACTTATAAAAAGAAAACCAACACCACAACTTGCATAACACATAAAATAGATCTAAGAATCATGACATAAGTTTGCGTAGCCAATAACTTGCATAGGCAATACACAAATTTGCATAAATTATCATGGATCTAAATATAGATCTAAACATAAAGATGTGAACTTGCATATATAGATATGGTTTTCCCATAACTTGCATATGAATTTCATTCAAACTAGCATATGATTCACATATAAACTAGCATAGGCAATGGGCATATAGAACATAAATTTGCATAACTATGTACTGCCATGGATATAGATCTAAACATAAAGGTGTGAACTTGCATATGGATCTAAACATGTAAATCAATGTCACATGTTTTGCATATAAACTAGCATATGTATCTACATGATTCACATATGAACTTGTGTATAATCCATCTACAGACTTGCATAAGATTCATATATGTTTTTAACATCCCAAACTTGCATAAAATTCATAAATTAGCATATGATTTAACATCCCAAACTTGCATATGATTCATATACATATGTCTTAACACCCAAACTTGCATAAGATGAATCAAGTTAATCATGTACAATTTAACATATGAAACAGATCTACAATAACAAAACATCACATCACTTGATTCAAAATCATATTCTCATAATCCTAATAACTTATCACAATTAAATTAATTAATTAATTTGTGAAAGATATTATACTCACAAACAAAAGAACGGTCTTGTTTCTCTGGGATCTGTATTCTGAAACTGAAATGCTCGCCTTTGATGTAGATTAATTGTTATTTAGATTTGATTTTGATTCTTGCTTCTATCTTGTTTTGAGTTGAAAGAGAACGGCGGCTACTCTAGGTTATCCATTGACGGCATGGCGGCTCTTGGTATGAATTAGTGTGATTTTAGGTTGAGAGTTAGGTTGCTTGTATATAATTTTAATTAATTTAGAGTCGTCATATTAACCCTAGAAGCAATCAAGACCATCCGGTCAAGATAGAATAACACCTCATCCCTAATGACTCAGCAATGAGTCGAAACAGCGTCACCTTTCAGATCTGCCCGAGTGGGGGGGGGGGGTAGGTCGACCCCCTGGTCGACCTGTATGGGTAGGTCGACCCCTAGATCGACCCCCTGGTCGACCTGGCCCATGGGAGGGAGAATTCCCACCCAGTCTGCTCCCCTGTTTGAATTTGAATTTCTGAACTGTTTTTAATTTATTTGAATTCTGAAACTTCGGAAGGCCATAACTTCTTCATACGTAGTCCAATTCATGCAAACTCGGACTCTATCTCAAGCAGAATTCCGAGACGAACGCAATGGCGTAACCCATTTCCCTTAATTCTCAAGTTTGAAATTAAGTATTCTTAAATTCGTTAATTTTTAATATTTAAAATCATGGGGTGTTACATTCTCCCCTCCTTAAAGGATTTCGCCCCCGAAATCTCCAAGTTAAGAAGAATGTATATCCTAACATCCAATTATCCATCTACTCAACCATCAAACACAGGCATCCATTGTCCTTACAAGATTTCTAATTCCGTATGAATATATGCAAAAAGTGTGTGTATATGTTCCTTGTCTAATGCAAAATCAGGCGGTCTACTGATTCAGCTGGCCTCCTTGATGCAAATCATGATAGTGCCATGCGTCCATTATGTATGCGAAAGAATCCTAACGATACTTATTATTTCTACATGCGTGCACAACCATTCATCAAAATGCAGTGTCCATATGATAGCAAAACCATTATACATCCATAAATTTAGATATGCACACACATTTATGTGCATTATGAAGGTGATTGAGCCGATCTAGTGCCTAAAGTGTGTGTACATGCATCCACGAGAAACCACTAGCAACCACTTGCAACCACTCACAACCATCAATCATAACATGTGTCAAACACATGTTTACATCCATCGGTTTCTACCTAAGGATAAAGAATAGGACTGAGGAGATATACTTGAAAGGTAGATATAAGCATGAATAAACTTATGGGAAAAGAGATCAAGGAGGTACCCTCAAAGAGAAAAGGATAGGCTGTGCGTATTTTCCTCTCAGTTTCCCAAGTTGCGTCTTCCTCAGCATCACTCCATTGAAATTTATTGCATAACTTTTTGACTTCCGTACCCAAGATACGAGTTGGAACTCTTCTCACAGTCGCTTCTCGTTCCACTTCTACTTCCTCAAGTATGCTTAACTCTACCACTTGCGCAGATTCATGTAAGCATTTTTGTAGTTGAGAAACATGAAAAACATTATGAACTCTAGCCAGTCTCTCAGGTAGCTCTACTCTGTAAGCCATCGTCCCAATCCTTTCAAAAATAGGAAATGGACCTACAAATCTTGGTGCTAGCTTTCCTACGGACCCAAAGCGAATGACATTCCTCAAAGGAGATACATTAAGGAACACCCTATCTCCAACCTTAAACTTGAGGTCAGTCCTTATTTTGTCTGCGTAGGACTTCTGTCTGTCTTGTGCAGCCTTCATCCGTCTTCTTATCAAGTCCACCTTTTCTGAGGTCTCTCTAATCATGTCTGGCCCAAGTACGAGCTTGTCTGTAGACTTCCACCAACAAGTTGGTGATCGACACAGTCTTGCATATAAAGCTTCGAAGGGGCCATTCCTATGGTGGCTTGGTAGCTATTGTTGTAGGCGAATTCCACCAAAGGAAGATGATCCTCCCATGTCCGTCCAAAGTCAAGAATGCACAATCTCAAGAGGTCTTCTAATACTCTGTTCACCCTTTCCGTCTGACCATCAGTTTGGTGGTGATAAGCCGTGCTTAAGCATAATTGGGTGCCTACTGCTTCTTTCAAACTCTTCCAAAACTCGCTCGTAAAGATAGGATCTCGATCGCTCACTATGGTGGAGGGTATCCCATGGAGTCGAACTATTTCTTTGAGATAAATGGATGCTAGGGACGAGGCAGTCCTTCTACTTTTAACAGGTATAAAGTGAGCGCTTTTAGTGAGCATGTCCACTATTACCCAAATACTAGTATTGCCCCTTCTTGACCTAGGAAACCCATCAACAAAGTCCATCGAAATGCTATCCCACTTCCACTGTGGGACCTCGAGAGGATGAAGCAGACCACCGGGCTTCTTCTGCTCCACTTTGACTTGCTGGCATATCAAACACTTAGCGACGAACTCAGTTACATAACTCTTCATGCCATTCCAAAAGAAAACCCTTTTTATATCTTTATACATCTTGTCTCCGCCTGGGTGTATGGTCAGTTTGGAATGGTGTGCCTCTTCGAGAACCGTTTTAACTAAATCCCTTACCTGTGGGATGCATAACCTTCCATCCCGTCTCAGCCAACCCCTATCATCGATGGAGTATCTATTGAGGTGACTAGAAGTCTCACCCCTAACTAGTTTTTCCATCACATCAACTAGTTGAGGATCTTCTCGTTGCGCGGTTCCTATTGAGTCCAAAAGAGTAGGCCACACCTCTAGTGATGCTAACAGACCAGGCACAATTTCTTAGGAGGGTCTAAAATTAAAGTTTTGCTATATACTCCAAGCTTTGCCTTTCTACAAAGAGGGGACTCATGGTCAACCTCTTCCTACTTAAGGCATCTGCTACCACATTGCCCTTGCCTGGGGTATAGGAAATCTCAAAGTCATAAGAGCCAGAAATTCCATCCATCTTTGCTGTCTTAAGTTAAGATCTTTTTGTGAGAAAAGGTACTTCAATGATTTATGGTCAGTATACAATTCAAACTTCTCAACTAGAAGATAATGGCGCCAAGACTTAAGCGCAAAGGCGATGGCAGCCAACTCTAGATCATGGGTTGGGTAGTTTTTCTCATGTACTTTCAACTGTCTGCCTCCATAAGCTACTACCTTCCCTTCTTGCATTAAGACAACACCTAGTCCCGTACCACATGCATCCGTGTATACGATAAACATCTTGCTCCCATCCGGCAATGTCAGATCTGGGGCTGTTGTTAGAGCCCTTTTCAAATGTTGGAAAGCAATATCGCAATCCAAATCCCAAGCGAAAGTTAGGTTCTTCTTCGTTAATCTTGTGAGTGGGGCTAATATTTTAGCATAGTCTTTAATGAATTTTCGGTAAAAGCCTGCTAGTCCAAGAAAGCTTCGGACTTCGGTTGCATTCCGTGGAACCTTCCAATCTTGCACCGCAACTACTTTTGCGGGGTCCACGGCTAACCCCTCTTTAGACACCACATGTCCAAGAAACCTCACTTCTTATCTCCTGAAAAGGCATTTGGAGAATTTGGCCTTCCGCTGATGTGTACGAAGAGTATCCATGATTTCCCTTAAATGCAAAGCATGCTCTTCTTCATTCTTCGAGAAGATCAAAATGTCGTCTACGAAGACCACCACAAACTTATTAAGGAATTCTCTAAACACCCGACTCATCAAGTCAACGAAGTAAGTGGGTGTGTTTGTCAATCCGAAAGGCATGACAAGCCATTCGAAGAAACCATCTGGGGTTCTAAACGCGGTCTTATCAATGTTGTCTTCAGCCACTCTTAACTGATGGAACCCGGTAGCCAAATCTAGTTGGGAGAAAATAGACGCACCTACAAGATGATCAAACAGGTCATCTATTCTAGGAAGTGGGTGCCTATTCTTCTTGGTCGTCTTGTTTAGCTCACTATAATCAACGCATAAGCGAAGTGAACCATCCGCTTTGGTTGCGTATACTACTGGAGCACCCCATTCAGAAATACTCCGCCTTATAAACCCCTTTTCGAGCAGCTCCTTGACTTGCTTACTAAGCTCTTTTCTCTCCCTAGGAGCCATGTGTCTAATGGGTAGTGCTACGGGCTTTGCATTATCAACAAGGTATATGCGGAAGTCTATCTCCCACTTTGGAAGTAAGCCCTTCACCTCTTCAAATACATCTGAGTATTCACGGACTACTCTAACAGACTGCAAGTTTTCAACAGACGCATCAAGAGATTCTAGGTAACTAAGCATAACATAATGTATGGCGTTACAAGAGATTTTCGAGAGTGTTTCCAAGGTGAGTCATAAGTCTAACCACTCTCTTTTCACAATCGAGGATGGCACCATTACTGGATAACCAATCCATGCCTAGAATCAATCCATAGCCCGTGAAGCCAAGAATGAAGGCTTTGCATTCAAACTCAACGCTCAAAATAGACACTCTCAAATCCCGACAAATCATTGAAAGATGAGCCGAACCACCAATAGGATTTGAGACTACTATGGGATCCGTAACTAGACTAGTATTTAGGTGCAGTGTTTCAACTAACGAAGCAGACACAAAAAGTGTGAAGTGCCAGAATCAAATAAAGTACGAATAGGATGATCAAACAAAAAAAACAAACTTTCAACATAAATGTTTCTACCTCTTTCCTGTCCTGGTGCCATGAGAGCCTAAATCTGCCCTCTTGCCTGTTCTGGCGCCGTGAGAGCCTGAATCTGCCCTCTAGAAGTGGACCCTGTTCTTTTCCCTTGCCTCTGTTTCCTTAGGCAGTCTTTAACTAGATGTCCTGCCTCTCCACAGTGGAAACAACCAGTCTTCTTCTTCCTACAGTCCTTGCTCAGATGGCCTGGTATTCCACAATTAAGGCACTTTTTCTTTCCTTTGCTATTGTTGTTCTTCCCGCCTTTCTTGTTTTGCTGTTGTGGTTTCTTTTGGTCCCCTTGCTTCTCCGGTGCCTTATTAGCATTAGCACCTTTCCCCTCTTCATGCATAAGCGCCATGTCAACCAGTTTCTCAAAGGTAGCCCCCATTGGAATGTGGGTCAGAGCCAACCCATGTAGCGGCTCATTCAAACCTTTAACGAACCTTAGGGCTTTCTTCTCGGGTGTGTTTACCAATTCCAAGCAAAATCTCGCCAAATGATTGAACTTGCTTACATACTCCTTTACTGTCAAATTTCCTTGCTTCAATGCTAAGAGCCTTTCCATATATAAATTCTTTTCTGCTTGTGAGAGAAATTTTATCTCGAACCTATGTCTGAAATCCATCCATGTCTCCACTGGACGCTCTCCATTCGTGACCTCCCACCAAAACGAGGCTTCGTTCTTCATTAACCAAGCAACCAATTGGACCTTCCTTCCATCTTCTACCTAGAAGATACCAAACAGATTTTCCACCTCCTTAAGCCAATTTCGAGCTTCAACAAATGTCTCTGATCCATGAAAAGGTTTCCTTCCCATTGCCCGAAAATCTTTGCATATCTTCGAAAAAGTATCAACGTGAGGCGGGGGAGGAGGAGGAGCGACTGCAGCTGGGGGAGGAGGAGCGACTGCAGCTGGGGGAGGAGGAACATTTGCTGGGCCTGCGGCATTGGCCCTAGCCTTTAGATACCTTCTAAACCAACCTGGTAACGTTATGCCCTCGGGTATCTCAGGTTCCCCAAATATGCTAAAAAGAAAATGAAGAGATTCAAAATGGAGAATTCGAAAGAAAGATATATGGCTCTTGGGGGTTATGTTTTTGAAACAAACTTTTCTCTTGAAAATATTCTCCTTAAAACATACTTTTGAAAGTGTTTCTTTACAAAAAGCTTTTGAAAAACAGATTTTCAAAATCTCTTATCTGTTCTGTTAACCTTCAGCTCTGATACCACGTGTAACACCCCACATCCATTAATGTCACTCACAAAGGGAAGGCATTAACTTTCATGGAGCATTATTAGTGTATAGAACAGAATATAACAAGACAGATACATATATTGGTACTTGAAAATTTTAAAATAACTTATATTGTAGCGGAGAAATAGTTTGATTACAACAACTTCATAAACCAATAGTAAAACCAAGTACACTTAATATCCATCTTGACAAATTGTTTTCTGAGAACATAAATTAAAAAGCATAACCCCAACACAAGTAGCCATAAAAGAGATGAGCTGAACTTTACTTTCAGCAATCCAAGCACTTCCAAAAGAGAGAGAAAGAGATCCAAGATCAAGCTCCACTAGTACTAGACCCACCCTGAGAAACTGGGGGAAAAGGAAGAAAAGAGGCGAAAACAAAGGGGGTCAGACACAAAGTCTGGCGAGCATAATAACTTTAACAATATAATTATTAAAGTAATTAGGATAAGGCATAAACTGGTAAAACAAGGTATGACCGTGAAACGAGTAGGCATGACAAAGCAAACATGAGGAATATTATGGCGTTAATCTCATTCCTAATCACTATAGGATAATTACTATACTGCACCATTACTAGTCACCCTAAAAGTTGATCCCACCTACAGAACATAATAATGATAATGGTAGTTTCGTGTACTCCTAGCTGCCTTCATATGTGCCGTCTGCCCCTATCTCCACTAGTTGTACCCACTACCCCATGCGATCGGCTCCCTAACTCGTAGATACCCGTGCTGGTCCCACAGTGGGGTGTATCACTCCTCAAAGTGGCAACCCAATGCCACTAAAGATGCACGGCTTATATCTACACGATGCAACAACGTCTTACCTACCAGCCCGGGCCCATACACGCACATGACCCCGTTGGACTTGCATTGCCACCGCTAACCCATTTTGACCTCTTACAATCAAACCCAGTAAGCGTGTCCCGTCCTCGACTTGGGTCGAGCTCACAAAGATACTTAATGGGTTACTGGTTTGAAAAGGGCCCCCATGCCTGACACAAGCTTTCCACTTATGCTTGGTCCCCACTAAGGTTTCCCACTTAACCTATTCTTATTCATGTCTTCTTACATGTTACAACTTGGTTAAGTGCTTCTAATCGTATTTTACAAGCCACCCAAGGTCACCCAATTAACCCCCATGTCCCACTGCATGTTTATCTGGTTAAGTGTTACTTAATTCATTAGAACTGTAACCCTGTAAATTCCTCCCACGTTAGACTACCGTTGCGGTTGCTGGATTTGCCGGGCGGGTCCGGGCAGTCTTATACCGCAAACGAGCCTAACCTCGTGTCTTTACAATCGTTACGCATTTAATTTGTGCCCTTAACCTCTCACATTAGACTACCGGTTGTGGTTGCTGGATTTGCCGGGCGGGTCCGGGCAGTCTTATACCACAAACGAGTCAAACCTCGTGTCTTAGTCGGTTAATTACACATAATTATTTAACCCCAAATTGGATTAATATCCCTATTCAATTTTGTCAATAAATTCCAAATCAATTTATGTCCATAATTGTCACCTAAATTATGTCCATAATTTCTAGTATATAATTTATACCAATTAATGTCTCAAATTAATTATATGCCTTTTTAGGGCCATTTTATGCTAATTCACAATTATGTATATTTAACGTTTTCCCATTGTCCCCACGCTATTCGTACGTTTTGATATGACATATGTTAGACTCGCAATAGTCTAACTTATAAAAAGAAAAGGAACATCACAAATTGCATAACATATGAAATAGATCTAAGAATCATGACATAAGTTTGCATAGCCAATAACTTGCATAGGCAATACACAAATTTGCATAAACTATCATGGATCTAAATATAGATCTAAACATAAAGATGTGAACTTGCATATATGGATATGGTTTTCCTATAACTTGCATATGAATTTCATTCAAACTAGCGTATGATTCACATATAAACTAGCATAGGCAATGGGCATATAGAACATAAATTTGCATAACTATGTACCGCCATGGATATAGATCTAAACATAAAGGTGTGAACTTGCATATGGATCTAAACATGTAAATCAATATCACATGTTTTGCATATAAACTAGCATATGTATCTACATGATTCACATATGAACTTGTGTATAATCCACCTACAGACTTGCATAAGATTCATATATGTTTTTAACATCCCAAACTTGCATATAATTCATAAACTAACATATGATTTAACATCCCAAACTTGCATATGATTCATATACATATGTCTTAACACCCAAACTTGCATAAGATGAATCAAGTTAATCATGTACAATTTAACATATGAAATAGGTCCACAATAACAAAACATCACATCACATGATTCAAAATCATATTCTCATAATCCCAAATATAACTTATCACAATTAAATTAATTAATTATTTTGTGAAAGATATTATACTCACAAACAAAAGAATGGTCTTATTTTTCTGGGATTTGTATTGTGAAACTGAATTTCTCGCCTTTGATGTGGACTAGTTATTATTTAGATTAGATTTGATTTTGATTCTTGCTTCTATCTTGTTTTGAGTTGAAAGAGAACGGCGGCTACTCTAGGTTCTCAATTGATGGAATGGCGGCTCTTGGTATGAATTAGTGTGATTTTAGGTTGAGAGTTGGGTTGCTTATATAGAATTTTAATTAATTTAGAGCCGTTAGATTAACCCTAGAAGCAATCAAGACCATCCAGTCAAGATAGAATAACACCTCAGCCCTAATGACTCAGCAATGAGTCGAAACAGCGTCACCTTTCAGATCTGCCCGGGGGGCAGGTAGACCCCCTAGTCGACCTGTATGGGTAGGTCGACCCCCAGGTCAACCCCCAGGTCGACCCCCTGGTCGACCTGGCCCTTGGGCGGGAGAATTCCCGCCCATCCTGCTAGCATATTTGAATTTGAATTTCTGAACTGTTTTTAATTTATTTGAATTCTGAAACTTCGGAAGGCCATAACTTCTTCATACGGAGTCTAATTCACGCAAACTCGGACTCTATCTCAAGCAGAATTCCAAGACTAATGCAATGGCATAACCCATTTCCCTTAATTTTCACGTTTGAAATTAAGTATTCTTAAATTCATTTATTTTTAATATTTAAAATCGCGGGGTGTTACAAGTCAGGTTTTACAGATACACTTGGAGAGCTTGGAGCAAGAGGCTTCAGGATTATATAGCTATTGTTATTTCCGCTATGTTGTAAGTGTTATACTCTTATAATGTTACTGTATACATATACTAATTTTATTTCAAAGATATGTATCTATTATATATTGTTCGTTCCCCTGTGAGATTCATGTTTACTCTGATGTTGTATGTTCTTCTTCTTCTATTCTAAGTTTCTATCTTATCTATTCTCACCCTCAATTTTCTTTCATTAACTATTTGGTATTTCCGATGCTTGATAGTCGACATTGGGTTATATGTCGATTACTCAGGATCGCGAAAACCCGGGTCATTACAAGTGTGGTTGCGGAAAGACGCAAGTATTATATCTAACAATTCTATGATTTTTGTTTGATAACAACAAACATATTTTTTAATTATAAATGTGTTTGTAATTGTACTATTATACTACATCACAGACATAAATAAATATTTACATTTAAATAGAATACTACTGCACCAGAATTTAAATATTCAAAGAGTATTTTATTTATATATAATATTTTATTTTAGTATTTCAACAATACAAATTTATAAGTCCACTATTTGTACAATTCACCGTAATTCAATACATTCACATTCAGTTTCATTTGTTACACTGTTCTCACTACATCACTCAGTCACTCTGTTGAACAAACATTTATAAATTCTGTTTCAATCAACACACTCTTATACGGACTCATTTACCCATTATCACTTGTCTTCTTGTCATCACTGCTTCCCTGTCAGTCCAGTCTTCTGCTAACCTGTCATAGGAATACACAAATAGTAATATAGAACAAAAATATTTTAAATTCTAGTAGATATATTTTTAAGTTTAAAAATTTATTTGCCTCTGAATTTTGATGTGTTTCTCATGACTTGATCTGATTTATATGGACATCCATCTGTGTCTAGACTGCTTGTGATATTCACAGTGATACACTGTAAATACCACAAGGTAGACAGTACTTCTAGTGCCTATACATATATATAATCTGCACGTGCACAATACATGTATACACATACTTGTTTGTGTGTATATACACATATTTTTTGTGCAGGGGTAGTATGGTTAACAAGGAACAAATATATCGAGAATGAAGTGTCAGGTGAAGCTTGACAACATTTTCATGCCGTAAGCATCCATGAACACTCAAGCAATAATACAAACACACACACATATACACATATGTGTATATATATACATATGCATGTATATGGTGATACAAGCATACGCATAACGATGTATAGTGATTAAGACTACGAGAAATTGAGGAGCGGCCATGAAGAACAAGATCGACGTAGTACAAGATCATGACAGCAACACAAGTCAATAAGTAATGCACAGTTTTCTTGTGTGCATGCACAAAGTACATGGCAGGACAAGCAGATCATTTCAGTTACAACAACATGGTCGAGCTCTAGTTCACATATGCATCATGGAGAACTCACGTGAACTACATAGCAGAAACTATCATCAAAGGCCGAGTACAACAAATGCCAGTGAAACAAATGCACATGCAAATAGAGCAAGGTTCAAGAATGCACAAAGTAAGACAGGATCAAACTTAGAATGTCTGACCAGTTTCAAACCACAACACTAGGCACAGTGATAAAGGTCAGGGAAGTGCACAAGTTAAGAGAAAACTCATAGACAAGCCAAGTGACAACTTATGAACACAACATCTATAATAACCCAGAATTTCTGAACCAATTTAAAATTTTATTTTAGCTATTTTAATGAGTTTTGAATATTTAAAATGATTTATTTTAAATAATAACGACTAAAAATTTATTTAATCGAAGTTAGAACGTATAAATTTATTTTAATTATAAAACGAGCCCAAAATGGCGCGGTAGTTCGAAAATTCAATTTTAATTTTCATTTGAATGTATAGAATTCAGTATAAATCAGAGCTGAGTAAAACAAGAAACGTTAGAATCAATTTAACTATATCTTTCTAACGAATGTAAGAAACTGAGATTTCACTTTATAAATTGTAAGTTATGTCCAGTTTAAAATTTAAAATAGTCACTACATATGGTATCAGAGCTTTGGTTAACTCAAATCTTTGGGGTGCAACTCGTTAGAACATAATAAAAGACTCATCAGAGATTGGATTAGTAATATTCTATGAAAGAAAACTCATTAGAGATAGTATCAGTAGCATCCTAGAATGAGAAACTCATTAGAGATGGGATAGAAATGCCCTAAAATGAGTTGAAAGTGACAAGTTTATAATTAACATATTTGTGATTATATATATAATCCGATCTTCGAAAATATGATTTTTGAATATATAAAAGTCATATATATGTGAAAAATATAATCAACAAATTGATTTTTGGTTGTGTTCTATGATTATTAGTTTAACTAATAAAATTATTGAAGCCAATATGAAAATATAAGGTAAATTAAGCCAAATCGAATCAAATATTGAACTAAATTGAAAATGGATTGGAATCAGATACATAACATGTACATATAATGAACAGGGCATAGCAAGGAAGCTAAGAAGAGGAATAAAATTGTATGCCCGACAAATAGGTACATATTTATTGGTCTTTGATAATTTTATGAGCCGATTGGCAAGACACTTGGCTTTTTCTTTTGGATTGATGAGGGCCCTGTGAGGCAAGTTGCGGTTTTACCGATCATCCCGTACAAAGGAAGTTATGGCGAAATTTTTCAAAAATTTAGTGTGTTAGCCAAATTTTTGAGAAAGTAGAAAATTATTAGAAACTGAAAAGTTTATGAATGAAAGCCAGAATGAAATTAAACAACTTTCAGCTCCGTTCCTCGAGGACAAAAAGATTTTAAGTGGGGGAGATTGTAACAACCCGAAATTTCTGAACAAATTATTTTTTTAGCTATTTTAATGGGTTTTGAATATTTAAAATGATTTATTTTAAATAATAACGACTAAAAATTAATTTAAATCGAAGTTAGAACATATAAATTTATTTTAATTATAAAACGAGCCTGAAATGGCGAGTAGTTTGAAAATTCAATTTTAAAATTCATTTGAATGTATAAAATTCAATATAAATCAGAATCGAGTAAAACAAGAAACGTTAGAATCTATTTACTATATCTTTCTAACGAATATAAGAAACTGAGATTTCACTTTATAAATTGTAAATTATGTCCAGTTTAAAATTTAAAATAGTCACTACAGCATCACATATGTACACTGGTCCAAACAAGATGGTACACACAGATTCACACGTCCAAGAAGTGCCAAACAAACATGGTATAAGATACGAGTCACAGGTCATAAAAATGGAGCAAGTACAAAATTGAAATGTACATGTTGAAACTGTCGGGTGTAACAAGTTATAGTGCACAGTGGCATGCATGATATTCATGCACAAAGACAAATGAGAAAATATGGCAAGCAAGAAGATATCTGGTTTTTTTATTTTGGCAATCAATTTTTTAATCAGGAAATCGCAGTTTCAGATTTTGTTTTCAAGTCCATGAGTTCAAGTGAGCAATACGCAACAATGTCTACTGAACAACAAAATGTATCAAGCTAAATCCATGAGACTGAAAATTTGGCAATAAGGACAAGAACAAAGCAAGGGAATCTAATTCCGAATCATCGAGTAATATGAATGTTTTGCTTTTAGGGTGCAAGGAAAACATAAATGTTTTATTTGCAAATATTATCACATTAGAATCTCAAGACCGTATAAAACAAGCATTTATTTTTGGCACAATGTTATTACATTCCAGAAATCACAGTGAGAACTTAATGCCAAGATGTAATGGAAAATTCGAGGATCATTTATTGGAAAAAAGGTTAAATCCACATTTCATATGTATCAAGAGTTTGACAATGGACAAAACAATTTTTGGGCAAAATCAATTCGAACAATTTCCAAAAAATCTCTATTTTTTTGGCAATTCAGATTTTTACAATACAAATGCATTTCCAGGAAATCAGCAATGTTCTATATGGCAATTTTTCTTCTTCTTTTTTTCCAATTTAGCAAGAAAATTAAATTTCCAACAAAATCAGTTTCCAGAAATTCAAAAGATCGGTTCTCGCTTTTAAATCCTTCCAAGAAATTCACGTATGCAAAATTTCTAGAAATTTTGTTCCATTTTTGGCAAAAAAATCATTTTGCAAATCAGAATCACGCAATGGGTAAAATCAGTTCCAGTATTTCCAGAAGTCAACATGGTGTTCGCAACATTTAAAGACGTGTTCATATAAATCAAGGCCACAAAATTATTGCAACAATCGGACAAATCACTCAACAAAATAAGAGATATTATAGGGTTTTCTATACCCTATTTAACACCTAATTCGTCATTGACAGTATTGAAAAACCAAACCGAAAATTCGAAGAACAAATATTTAAAATTATAAACACTCACAAATTTTTTCAATCGCAAGAAGCCAAAGCAATCGATCAAGAAATAAAAAGGATCGAAGCAATCGTTGGAGTCACTGCATCTATTTTTCTAGCAATTGCGATCAAGATTTGAGGAATTTTGTGGAACCCTAATTTAATTTGGTCGGCCGACATTTTTTAGAAGCCAAGCTTTCAAGTGAAATAAAAAGAAGAAGGGCCGAATATTAGTTTGTAAAATGGGGGTTTCTATTCTATTTTACATTGTATTATTTTGTATTTACATTTGTAACTCAACCATTTATTTTCTAGTTTTTCCGTAAAAACTAGGATTTCTAGTTATAGGGATTTTAACTAGAATTTGCCGGTTACGAGTTTGTAATTTGAGGAAAATCCAATTTTGGGGTTAAATCAGTACACGGTTTTGAGCATAGGATTAGAACAGGAGCAGGGTTTGTGAGTTTACAGGGTTTGTGAGTTTACAGGGTTTTGTAAGCGGGATCTGTTTTAATACCTTGTAAAAACCTTAGGGAATGAAGCAATAGGCAGGGATTGCTGAAACTGGGTAAAATATGTGTTATTTACTTTCTGCATTTAATTTATCTGCTGCAATCTATTCTGTGATATTTTTAAAATCTCGAATTAATTTAATAAACCCTATTCACCCCTCTATACGGTTAATCTAGATCCAATAAGTGGTATCAGAACAACTATTTTATTAAATCTAGAGTCATGGTGATCCTGGTTGTTAGCACAGCGAGAGCCAGTCCAGTATATTACAATTATTTTCAATGGGACAAATTTTTTAATTTATAAATCGAAAATAGAATTCTATTTAAAATCTGTTAATTTTGAATATTGGAGTATTATTGAAAAAATGAGAGATATGCTAGATAAGAAAATTAAAGTTGTAAATGCTCGTGTTATGCATATTTTGTATTCTTATCTTAGTTATAAATAGCTTAATTTTATCTCTCCTTGTTTGACTACGCAGGAAATCTGGAATACTCTCGATACGAAGTAAGGAAGAATTGACAACAGTAGCACAAAACCCCAAGTGGCCAACTCAGATTCGGATCTATGGTTGAAAGGAGAAACAAATGAAAATTCAAGTAGATTTGACGATGGAGACTCAATAGATGTTGAGACAGAAAATTTCTCTTATGAAGATTTGGTTTATCTGTGTGCCGATTTAACAAAAACTGTCGACAATCTCCATTGAAAAAACAAAGCTTCAAAATCTAAAAATCATGAGTTGAACAGCAAAAATAACTGTTTGGAATCAAAATTTTCAAATGTCATGAAATTAGAAAAATTATGGTTGTAAAAAATGTTTGAAATTGAAATCTGATCTCGTTCATCTCAATAAAAACATTCAAAAGCTTAAAGAGGAAATTCTGATTTTTAAAAGATAACGAGATTGAGCTAAAAGATACAAACAATTTTTTGTAAAAGCAATTTGAAACTTTTAAAACTACCAAAAATTCCAAACATGAAATTGCTGAGAAAGAAAGCTTAATAATAACCGATTTGATTCTGAAAGAGTTAGAAAGTGAAATTGTGAAATTCAAGAATTTTGAAAAACTTGAGTTTGAAAAGCAAAAAACATTTTGAATTTGAAATCTCCGAGTCTCAAGCCAAAATTAAATTACCAGAATCTGAAAATTTGGTTTTGAAACAACATGGTTCTGAAAGAAAGATCATTAGTAATTGTTGTCCAGATTTAGTGATCTTAAATTCAAAATTCAACGATTAGATTCAACTTTGGAAAAATTCACTAATAGGGAAAATCATTGAATATGTTGTTGCCAAACCAAGTTTCTATTGGAAATAAATATGTTATTGCCTTTGGGAAAATAAATGTTTTTGAAAATCGGATTTCAAATAGTTTAAAAATCCTTCAAACTGCTTTGAAAAGAGTCAATTTAAAATTTTGAACTCTGATAATTTCAAAGTATTTTTAAATCATAAACAAGATGAGGATTTGTTTGGTAACATACCATTTTGGATCCCAAATGGAAATAAAACGATTTTGACTAAGTTTAAACAGATTTGTGTTTCTAAGGGTACACAAATAAGTTCCAAGGGTTGTCTTACAAACAGGTTTGAGTACCGAAAGACGTGAACAAAACTACGAGTGGTTTTACTAATTTTGTTAGAACACTCAATCATCTAAACATTTAGGTACCGAGAGGCTGGATGAGGAACGACCATCTAGAAGAATCAAAGTCTGATCCATATTTGAATTGAAGTTATTTGATATACGTTCCTTAGCCAAGTTTGTCTGAGTTAGAGATTTATTTGCATACATAGAATTCAGGTATGATCTCTAGACTCACATTTTTTTTCTTTGTTTATTACTCCTTCCACCCTTTTATTTCTTTCTTTTGATTATGGTGATTTGATTTGACACTGTCATATTTTTTTATTTCGAGTTTCTTATCTCCCAATTACAGAATTCTTGATTTTCTGGAAATTCGCTTTAATTAAATAAAACTCTCATGTTTTAATCATTTCTAGATCTTAAATTTAAACTTGTAAATATCTGCAATTGTTTTGAAGTTTATTTTTTTTTGAATTCCTAACAGTGCTGAAGCATTCTTGTTATATCTTAAACACTGTTAATTTGAATTCTAATTTTTTGAAGATCTAAAAAACAATTAAAATTTCACACATCACTGCCGTTTTGAGTTTCTTATAATTCATTTTGGAAAGTCTTGAAAATTTATACTCATTACAACACACTGCTAATTTTCAGTTGTGACGATTTCATTGATTTTTGGATTGGCTTGAATATTTCTTTTTTGAAAAAAACATTTGGTTTGATGGTATCAGAGCTAAGAAATTCTTTATATTCATGATCATTTTTGGTTGGATATTTCACGGTTTGAAATCATTTGAATATTTTGATATTTTGAATCTCACACACCTCTTAGATTTGAAATTAATAATCTTATGTGGTTGATTCTTTGTATCTCAAAATTCACATTTATTCAAGTGATTTCAAATAAACTGTTTTTAATTTTGGATCATGAATTATCTCTCATGCTTAATGTAAATATTCTGAAAATCTCTTTTGTGTTTGTCTGAAATAATTATGAGTATTTCTTTGAAAATTTGGTCATGAAATTCACTATTATTTCATGATCATTTGATTTGAATATTTGTTTATTTGAGATCATTTGAAATTATTGATTTTTTGAATCTCACACACATCTTGGATTTGAAATTTATAATCAGGTGTGATCAATTTATTGAATCTTGAAATTTTCATATTCCCTCAAATAGTTTCACATAAATTGTATTTTGGATCGTGAATCATCTTTTGAGTCTATCGGAAATATTTGCAAAAAATTCTCTTGACAAGTCTGCTTTGAAATTGATTGTTGTGCTGCTCTGATAAAAGAAATTGGTTTGAAAATGTATTTAGACAACTGCTTGTTTTGGTATCATCTGCTGTTCTGATAAAAGGTTGTGAAAGCCCGTAACTTCCCCGTAAAGGAAAGCGTCGGATAGTTCGAGAACAAACCACAACAGAACACATATCAAAGAACACTTCATTGTATATTACAACAACGCAAGAATACAAGAATATACAGAGTAAAAAGAATATTACACAGAAATATCAGAGATTTAAATTACATTTAAATACATAGCAGCGGAAAATAATACAATACACAACTAGAAGAGATATACGGATACAAAGCTTTCCGGATATCGTTCCAGCTGTAAACCAGGATCCTATGAATATAAATCTGCAAAATCAAAACTACTAGCTGCCCGTGTCAAAATAAGGGCACCCAGAGTTTAGGTTAAAAATAATAAACTCCAGGTCAGTCATGTGACTGGTGTGAGAACTAAAACAGTTACTAATCTTTATTTTAAATCATTAGGTAAATCAAGGGACCACGCCGTATAACACGGAACGGGTTTCCTCCCAAGAATACCAGTGCATAAAACAAACTGCGCCATGCTAAATAAAGAAAAATGAAGCTGTTATAAGACCCAGGTCCCATCACACAATGCAACGCAGCCGAGGATAGGGTTTTCCCTTATAACAGCCAAAGAATGCTTGATACGTTTAAAACAAATCGTTTGATACTATTGTAAGTGCATAGTGTATAAAACAACTTCAAATCATAAGTATCAATCATAGGCGGCATGAATGCCCCATCCCACTATGTCGCCATACTAGGATCTACAAATAAAACCGCAAATGTCTCGTATTTGGAAGTTGGATTTCCATCTATGAACCGAGGCAAAAGATAGTCCTCAACCGATTCGTGACTCTCTAGCCCGAGCCACAGGCAAGCGCGCAGGCAAGCCTTGGAGCGACATGGTCGGTCCACCGATGTGGATTATTATGCCTGAACACTACGTTTCCCCACCTTATGGGGTGTAAGTCTGGTCCGTCAGCCGACCAGAAGCATCGGCCGAAACCGATATAACCGAGGCGCCTCGCAACAGCAACAACCACATAAGTCAAACTCGTCAGGGCGTGTAAAACCACTGACGCCACTTCTAACTAGAAAGAAACGCAAGTCCTCCCTGAGGTCCGTCTCCCGTTTTTGGTTCATACCGGGTGTGAAACTCGCGAAGTAAACGTTACACAAAGCTACGCCACAAAGGCCGTGCTTTGATCATCACCACAAGGCTTTGCTTTTCAACAGAAGCCTCGATCAATTGCCACTTAGGCATGCCACACAGGCAATTCACTCCATGCGTTTGATATCCATCAATATATAACCCCTGAGCTCGTACGTCTCAGAGAAGGGCGTTAAGCAAGAGAATAAATTCTCCGCCGCCAAACATATATATATTTAATAGAAATCAATCACACAGACTAAATTCCAATGTCAGACACACAGTCCATTTACAAGTCCGTTCTGGGTCTGAACGAAACCGGAGGCACCTAGTACCCCGCATATCCATCGATCTTCAAGCACGTCTGGACGATCACCAACTGTTTCCATCTTCTTGGGTGTACAGCCCAATCAAGATCATCAGTAATTACCCAAACGACGTGAAGACCTCCGGTCTTCGACCATCGTCTTCATCTTCGACTTATCGTCGTATCAGTTATTCAGAATGGGATAAACCCGGTCTTTCCGAATAACTCGCGTATATTTTAAATAAGTGTTACACAAACACAACATACGCCTCATTCCAATTCATCAGTCACTAACAGTAAATTAATCAAGAGAATAATTTCCCAAATATTAACCCCGAAGGCCGAAACCAACATCAGATCAATATTCAGAAAACCATTCTGCTTGGCTAACCGACAGTTAGTTTCTAAATTTCACATTCATAGGGAAAGGTTCCCATTAATTTTATCCAAGATAAATTCCTTGAATTTATTCTTTATTCTATTTTTGAATCTCAATTCAAACTAGTCGGGATTAGCGAACCTTACCGAAGTAATCATTTGTTTTAATTTTCCAATCCCAACCTATTTATCCCATGAAGTAAAACTGGTAATACTTCATATCTAACACCACAGTGTTATCGGTAAATTCAATTACCATTTCACGTTCAAATCTAATTAAAGATTTAACTATCGCCTGGAGCAAAACTGGTGGTACTCCATTTTCGATCTTTTCAATCTAATTAAAGATTCATTAAAACTCTACTTAGTTTTAATCTTTGACTGGGTTAAAGAATCAGTGTCATTTAAAACACGGTTCACGATAAACCCAAAATCACATTCCATTAATTATCGGGTTAAAGAACAAGTGTTATTTAAAACACTGTTCACGATAAACCCAAAAATCAATATCGATTCAATTCCAATTAAATATTATTTAATTGGTACACTTCGTTAAATCTAAACAAAAAGATTTAATCTTTTCTCAACTGGGTTCAAGAACAGTGTTGGTGAAGACACCATTCACGACAAACCCAAATCACATTTGATATTCAATACAAGGCTCTGAATAGAAAATATACCGGCTTATATTCAATATCAAATTCTACGACTAACAAATATCGCATTGGAAATAACGATATATATATATATATCTTTCAAATTCCCATAACAACATTTGTATAATCTCGAATTCCAACATCGAAATATTCCGAAGACAATTTCGATTCAAATCCACTCCAATGCAATCATTGGAAATTTTGGTTATTTTCAAAACCCTTTTCAAATTCAATTTATTTATTTAAAAATAAATAGAATTATAATTCTAGTTCAAAACTAGTTCATTTCGATAAAAATCTATTTTTATCCTCTCAAATATGGAGTTTTTCATCCCAATCCTTTCTAAATCATTTCTTATGATTTTACACAAATTATTACTATTTTTAATAATTTTATCAAGGCCCGTATAGTCGATTTCCATCAATGGCCATCGAACTGCACTTACAACGACCTTTTTCAAATTTGATTTGGACATAATTCCAAATCCAACCGTTAGATTTCTAATTTCTCACATTCGTTAGAAAGCTCTCTTCGATACGAATCCAACGGTTCCGGTTTTAGGAGAATCCGACGGTCGGATCTCCCGTAATGTCCGTTTGAAATAAATGGTCGAAATTCACGAACTGCCGCGGCGCGGCGCGTTCTATTCAGGCCATTATATTATATATATATAATATATATAATATATTTCGTCGATTTCTATTTAAAACGAATTATATAAACAGTTTTGAATTCGTTTCAAAAACATTTTCAACTTCCATTTCAAATTCAAATCAAAATTGAATTCTTCTCTATAAATTCGTTTTAAAATTCATTTCTATTCAATTCAATTTCAATTCAATTCATTTCGAAATCGTTTTCAATTCAATTCATTTCGAAATCGTTTTCAATTCAATTCATTTCGAAAACGTTTTCAATTCAATTCATTTCGAAATCGTTTTCAATTCAATTCATTTCGAAATCGTTTTCAATTCACTTTGAAATCGTTTTCAATTCACTTTGAAATCGTTTTCAATTCACTTTGAATTCGTTTTCAATTCACTTTGAATTCGTTTTCAATTCAATTCATTTTGAAATCGTTTAAAATCGATATAAATATCGTTCACGTCAAAATGGCGTCAAACTAATCAACACGACTTCATAAATTTCTATTTTCAAATATTCTATTTCAAATATTTCTATTTCAAATATTTCCATTTCTAAACTGGAATGAGGCCCAATCAATTACCATATAAAATTAATTATATGGATTTTCACACAACACATGTATATAACAACATTGAAAAATGATCAACCATCAACCAAAGTGCACTACACTGTATAAGCATCAAATAAAGATATCTAACGCTTATAACAGCCTGTCAATCAATCGATCGACATATTTAATCAATCAGGATGAGTGAACTTCAAATTTCATCCCAACACCCGTGTGGGGTTTCAAACAATCAAACGCATATTTTAGTTGTGCAGTTGGGCGATGTGTAAAATTTATCGTCCCAATCAATGTCATTCAAATAAGTGTACATAAACAAACCATCTGGTTTGTAAATGAATATTTATTTATTCACTTCACTATTTTCATATTCACGTTAAAAATTATATTTTTAACGATAAAACATTTTATTTCAACCTATGAATTTCTATTCAATTCATTTATTCAATAAAATGATATTTTTATTTTTCTAACCTATTTTAGAAAATTTTGGCGGCATAACGGCACGATACTAGAAACGGGACAAGGCCTAGCCTTATCCCCGGTCTAGTGAAGACCCACGCCATTCACACATCAATCAAATTCACCAAACAACCAAATTCAATCAAATAATCTAATTAATCTATGCAACCAAACAAACAAGTCCATGGTCTGTGGACGATTGTGTCGGGTGCTACTAAGCACCGTCTGCATCCTAGTATATATATATAACTAGAAATAAAATTGAAAGGTGAGAAATTCTCACATATAGCTATCCTAGCTCCACGGCACTTCATTGATAGGAATCTTCATCGCTATCGCATCTTCGTCATCTTCGTTGCCCGCTTTCACTACCTATGTAAAAATCGAATTTTTACTTCGCTATTCAATATATAAAAATCATATTTTTATTTCGAAGTTCAATATATAAAAATCATATTTTTATTTCGAAGTTCAATATATAAAAATCATATTTTTATTTCGAAGTTCAATATATAAAAATCATATTTTTATTTGGAAGTTCAATATATAAAAATCATATTTTTATTTCGAAGTTCAATATATAAAAATCATATTTTTATTTCGAAGTTCAATAGATAAAAATCATATTTTTAATTCGAAGTTCACTATATAAAAATCATATTTTTAATTCGAAGTTCACTATATAAAAATCATATTTTTAATTCGAAGTTCACTATATAAAAATCATATTTTTAATTCGAAGTTCACTATATAAAAATCATATTTTTCTTTCGAAGTTCAATATTTAAAAATCAAAATTTTCTTTCGAAGTTCAATATTTAAAAATCAAATTTTCTTTCGAAGTTCAATATTTAAAAATCAAATTTTTCTTTCGAAGTTCAATATTTAAAAATCAAAATTTTCTTTTGAAGTTCAATATTTAAAAATCAAAATTTTCTTTCGAAGTTCAATATTTAAAAATCAAATTTTCTTTCGAAGTTCAATATTTAAAAATCAAAATTTTCTTTCGAAGTTCAATATTTAAAAATCAAATTTTTCTTTTTAAATAATATTATATATATAAAAATCTGAATTTTAAATAATGATAGATAAATAAAAAAAAACTGAATTTCTATAAACTGGTTACCCAAAAAAAACTTCACTGCATTTCTTCTGGAAACCCGCCTCTTTTCTTCCTGCTCACCGTCGATGTGCCTTTAACCGCTAGGGTTCCTCCTTGCTCGCGCCACGCTCGCCTGAGACCAGATCCAACACCTCCACCTCGTCGGCCTTCATGCCACGCCCCTCCGCCAGGAGCAGCGACGAACTCGACGCACCCCCAAGCCCAGAAACCTCGTCCGAACATCCCTCCTTCCAGCTTAGAATTCTCCCCAATTTCAACCCTAAATTCAATCAACCTGGTATGAGCTCGGAGATCTCTCGAAGCTCCTTGATTTTGCCTTAAGAAGCTGATGAAATTGTTTAGTGGATTTATCAGAATTCGGAGAGGAAATTAGGGGCGAGTTCCGCCGTTCGTTCTGAGAGAGGCGGCCGATTTTTTTTATAAACGATGAAACTAGGTTTTTTTATTTATTTATATATTTATTAAATTATTAATTTAATTCCATTAATACCCTTGTGTTGACAAGAATTCGAAATCCGACCCAATGACTTTTGCCCTTAGCTAAATACCCCCATTCCGAACACAATGGGATATGTTTCACAAGCTGATTCGACTGTTACGATAGGTTTTCATCGAAATTAAAATATAAATCTATATATATTTAATTTGAACGCACATTTCAATTTACCGGGGCCACACACTTACTAGAAAAATTCCCGAAAAATATTTTCTAGCTTCGTATTGACGATACGGTCTTAACAAAACTAGTTTCGTCGAATTCTGAGACCGTTGGAAAAATGGCCATTTTCCAGTCGATTAAAATCAACTGAAACTGGTCAAACGCGTTTTCCTTTGCCACGCTCACATATTGATTCGAAAAATTATGAAATTTGAAACCTAGCAATAACTTTACATCACGGACCCAACAAAACTGGTTTCGTCGAAATCCGAGGTCGTTTGCAAAATTGCTATTTTTAAGGGCCTTATATATATAAATATATATATAAATTCCACAGCGACTATTTCTAATTTTAAACTGGACATATCTTATCATTTCTAAGATGAAATCTCAGTTTGTTAACTTCGTTACAAAGATATAGTTATACAGATTCAAATATTTCTTGTTTCGTTCAATTTTGACTTATATTGAATTTTGTATATTCATTTGAAATTAGAAATCGAATTTTCGAACTACCGCGCCATTTTCAATTCCTTTTATAATTATATATAATTATTATATATTCTAACGACGACGTATATAATATATACGTTATAATTATATTCAAAATAAATTCCTCGTCGATATTATTTAAAATAATTCATTTTAAATATTCAAAATTCGCTAAAATTGCCAAAATAAAAATTTTAAACTGGCCCAGATTTTCGGGTTGTTACAATCTCCCCCACTTAAAACTTTTCGTCCCCGAAAAGGAACAAAGTCGAAAGTGGTTTGATTAATCAACTCTACATTTGATCTGGCTTCCCTTCTCCAACTTTTCAGTTTCTGAGAATTTCCAACATTTCAAAAATTTGGCTAACACCCTAAATTTTTGAAAAATTTCGCCATAACCTCCCCTGCAATGGGAGCATCGGGGAATTTCAAATAGCTTCCCCGGTCCTTCTGATCTCAAAAAGAAAAAGAAAAAGCCAAGCGGCTAGCCAATAGGCTCACAAAATCATCATCACCCAAACAAAACAGTAAATTATGTAGTAAACATGTACCTATTTGTCGGGCAAACAAATTTTATTCTCTGGCTCTAGCCTCCTTGCTATGACCTGTTCAAGGTAAGTACATATATGCAAGCAAATGCGACCAATTTTCAATACAATTCAATATTTGGTTCAATTAGGCTAATTGGTTAAAAATTAGCAAACAAATAAACAAACAACACAAACATCAATCAATCAGTGAATTTAATGTTTCAAATTCATAATTTTGATACATATACAGAAAATCTTGTTTTTGATGCCAATTCAAAACAATGTGTTCTAGCTATATTAGTTTTGGTTCTCACACCAGCCTAATGGAAATATATAGAAAATCACACCTTCGAAACACGAACATAAATACTGATGATGTCATGACAATCATCAGTACCATCTTCGGGCGACTAGAATGTGATTCCATATCTATCCAGTATATTAAAACTTTGAATACACGCGGATCAGACGTATACGCAAAATCTATATATTCTGGATTGTCCACATCAATATAAATAAATAATCAAATACGAATAATTGATTTAAATTTTCAAGACAAAATTTGTTTTCCTTTGAAAAATATACTCTTTACACTCGTTCTAGGATACTACTGATCCTATCTCTAACGAGTCATTCTAATTGGATATTACTAATCCAATATCTGATGAATTCTTTCGTATGGTTCTAATGTGTTTTGTTCTCGAGCTCTGTAAACCAAAGCTCTGATACCAACTGTGAAAGCCCGTAACTTCCCCGTAAAGGAAAGCGTCGGATAGTTCGAGAACAAACCACAACAGAACACATATCAAAGAACACTTCATTGTATATTACAACAACGCAAGAATACAAGAATATACAGAGTAAAAAGAATATTACACAGAAATATCAGAGATTTAAATTACATTTAAATACATAGCAGCGAAAAATAATACAATACACAACTAGAAGAGATATACGGATACAAAGCTTTCCGGATATCGTTCCAGCTGTAAACCAGGATCCTGTGAATATAAATCTGCAAAACCAAAACTACTAGCTGCCCGTGTCAAAATAAGGGCACCCAGAGTTTAGGTTAAAAACAATAAACTCCAGGTCAGTCATGTGACTGGTGTGAGAACTAAAACAGTTACTAATCTTTATTTTAAATCATTAGGTAAATCAAGGGACCACGCCGTATAACACGGAACGGGTTTCCTCCCAAGAATACCAGTGCATAAAACAAACTGCGCCATGCTAAATAAAGAAAAATGAAGCTGTTATAAGACCCAGGTCCCATCACACAATGCAACGCAGCCGAGGATAGGGTTTTCCCTTATAACAGCCAAAGAATGCTTGATACGTTTAAAACAAATCGTTTGATACTATTGTAAGTGCATAGTGTATAAAACAACTTCAAATCATAAGTATCAATCATAGGCGGCATGAATGCCCCATCCCACTATGTCGCCATACTAGGCTCTACAAATAAAACCGCAAATGTCACGTATTTGGAAGTTGGATTTCCATCTATGAACCGAGGCAAAAGATAGTCCTCAACCGATTCGTGACTCTCTAGCCCGAGCCACAGGCAAGCGCGCAGGCAAGCCTTGGAGCGACAGGGCCGGTCCACCGATGTGGATTATTATGCCTGAACACTACGTTTCCCCACCCTATGGGGTGTAAGTTTGGTCCGTCAGCCGACCAGAAGCATCGGCCGAAACCGATATAACCGAGGCGCCTCGCAACAGCAACAACCACATAAGTCAAACTCGTCAGGGCGTGTAAAACCACTGACGCCACTTCTAACTAGAAAGAAACGCAAGTCCTCCCTGAGGTCCGTCTCCCGTTTTTGGTTCATACCGGGTGTGAAACTCGCGAAGTAAACGTTACACAAAGCTACGCCACAAAGGCCGTGCTTTGATTATCACCACAAGGCTTTGCTTTTCAACAGAAGCCTCGATCAATTGCCACTTAGGCATGCCACACAGGCAATTCACTCCATGCGTTTGATATCCATCAATATATAACCCCTGAGCTCGTACGTCTCAGAGAAGGGCGTTAAGCAA
This sequence comes from Allium sativum, assembly GCA_030737875.1. Taxonomy (NCBI): domain Eukaryota; kingdom Viridiplantae; phylum Streptophyta; class Magnoliopsida; order Asparagales; family Amaryllidaceae; genus Allium; species Allium sativum. Next base: position 465,784,265 of record CM060913.1, on the reverse strand, counting down.
GAGAATAAATTCTCCGCCGCCAAACAGATATTTATTTAATAGAAATCAATCACACAGACTAAATTCCAATGTCAGACACACAGTCCATTTACAAGTCCGTTCTGGGTCTGAACGAAACCGAAGGCACCTAGTACCCCGCATATCCATCGATCTCCAAGCACGTCTGGACGATCACCAACTGTTTCCATCTTCTTGGGTGTACAGCCCAATCAAGATCATCAGTAATTACCCAAACGACGTGAAGACCTCCGGTCTTCGACCATCGTCTTCATCTTCGACTTATCGTCGTATCAGTTATTCAGAATGGGATAAACCCGGTCTTTCCGAATAACTCGCGTATATTTTAAATAAGTGTTACACAAACACAACATACGCCTCATTCCAATTCATCAGTCACTAACAGTAAATTAATCAAGAGAATAATTTCCCAAATATTAACCCCGAAGGCCGAAACCAACATCAGATCAATATTCAGAAAACCATTCTGCTTGGCTAACCGACAGTTAGTTTCTAAATTTCACATTCATAGGGAAAGGTTCCCATTAATTTTATCCAAGATAAATTCCTTGAATTTATTCTTTATTCTATTTTTGAATCTCAATTCAAACTAGTCAGGATTAGCGAACCTTACCGAAGTAATCATTTGTTTTAATTTTCCAATCCCAACCTATTTATCCCATGAAGTAAAACTGGTAATACTTCATATCTAACACCACAGTGTTATCGGTAAATTCAATTACCATTTCACGTTCAAATCTAATTAAAGATTTAACTATCGCCTGGAGCAAAACTGGTGGTACTCCATTTTCGATCTTTTCAATCTAATTAAAGATTCATTAAAACTCTACTTAGTTTTAATCTTTGACTGGGTTAAAGAATCAGTGTCATTTAAAACACGGTTCACGATAAACCCAAAATCACATTCCATTAATTATCGGGTTAAAGAACAAGTGTTATTTAAAACACTGTTCACGATAAACCCAAAAATCAATATCGATTCAATTCCAATTAAATATTATTTAATTGGTACACTTCGTTAAATCTAAACAAAAAGATTTAATCTTTTCTCAACTGGGTTCAAGAACAGTGTTGGTGAAGACACCATTCACGACAAACCCAAATCACATTTGATATTCAATACAAGGCTCTGAATAGAAAATATACCGGCTTATATTCAATATCAAATTCTACGACTAACAAATATCGCATTGGAAATAACGATATATATATATATCTTTCAAATTCCCATAACAACATTTGTATAATCTCGAATTCCAACATCGAAATATTCCGAAGACAATTTCGATTCAAATCCACTCCAATGCAATCATTGGAAATTTTGGTTATTTTCAAAACCCTTTTCAAATTCAATTTATTTATTTAAAAATAAATAGAATTATAATTCTAGTTCAAAACTAGTTCATTTCGATAAAAATCTATTTTTATCCTCTCAAATATGGAGTTTTTCATCCCAATCCTTTCTAAATCATTTCTTATGATTTTACACAAATTAATACTATTTTTAATAATTTTATCAAGGCCCGTATAGTCGATTTCCATCAATGGCCATCGAACTGCACTTACAGCGACCTTTTTCAAATTTGATTTGGACATAATTCCAAATCCAACCGTTAGATTTCTAATTTCTCACATTCGTTAGAAAGCTCTCTTCGATACGAACCCAACGGTTCCGGTTTTAGGAGAATCCGACGGTCGGATCTCCCGTAATGTCCGTTTGAAATAAATGGTCGAAATTCACGAACTGCCGCGGCGCGGCGCGTTCTATTCAGGCCATTATATTATATATATATAATATATATAATATATTTCGTCGATTTCTATTTAAAACGAATTATATAAAAAGTTTTGAATTCGTTTCAAAAACATTTTCAACTTCCATTTCAAATTCAAATCAAAATTGAATTCTTCTCTATAAATTCGTTTTAAAATTCATTTCTATTCAATTCAATTTCAATTCAATTCATTTCGAAATCGTTTTCAATTCAATTCATTTCGAAATCGTTTTTAATTCAATTCATTTCGAAATCGTTTTCAATTCAATTCATTTCGAAATCGTTTTCAATTCAATTCATTTCGAAATCGTTTTCAATTCACTTTGAAATTGTTTTCAATTCACTTTGAAATCGTTTTCAATTCACTTTGAATTCGTTTTCAATTCACTTTGAATTCGTTTTCAATTCAATTCATTTTGAAATCGTTTAAAATCGATATAAATATCGTTCACGTCAAAATGGCGTCAAACTAATCAACACGACTTCATAAATTTCTATTTTCAAATATTCTATTTCAAATATTTCCATTTCTAAACTGGAATGAGGCCCAATCAATTACCATATAAAATTAATTATATGGATTTTCACACAACACATGTATATAACAACATTGAAAAATGATCAACCATCAACCAAAGTGCACTACACTGTATAAGCATCAAATAAAGATATCTAACGCTTATAACAGCCTGTCAATCAATCGATCGACATATTTAATCAATCAGGATGAGTGAACTTCAAATTTCATCCCAACACCCGTGTGGGGTTTCAAACAATCAAACGCATATTTTAGTTGTGCAGTTGGGCGATGTGTAAAATTTATCGTCCCAATCAATGTCATTCAAATAAGTGTACATAAACAAACCATCTGGTTTGTAAATGAATATTTATTTATTCACTTCACTATTTTCATATTCACGTTAAAAATTATATTTTTAACGATAAAACATTTTATTTCAACCTATGAATTTCTATTCAATTCATTTATTCAATAAAATGATATTTTTATTTTTCTAACCTATTTTAGAAAATTTTGGCGGCATAACGGCACGATACTAGAAACGGGACAAGGCCTAGCCTTATCCCCGGTCTAGTGAAGGCCCACGCCATTCACACATCAATCAAATTCACCAAACAACCAAATTCAATCAAATAATCTAATTAATCTATGCAACCAAACAAACAAGTCCATGGTCTGTGGACGATTGTGTCGGGTGCTACTAAGCACCGTCTGCATCCTAGTATATATATATAACTAGAAATAAAATTGAAAGGTGAGAAATTCTCACATATAGCTATCCTAGCTCCACGGCACTTCATTGATAGGAATCTTCATCGCTATCGCATCTTTGTCATCTTCGTTGCCCGCTTTCACTACCTATGTAAAAATCGAATTTTTACTTCGCTATTCAATATATAAAAATCATATTTTTATTTCGAAGTTCAATATATAAAAATCATATTTTTATTTCGAAGTTCAATATATAAAAATCATATTTTTATTTCGAAGTTCAATATATAAAAATCATATTTTTATTTCGAAGTTCAATATATAAAAATCATATTTTTATTTCGAAGTTCAATAGATAAAAATCATATTTTTAATTCGAAGTTCACTATATAAAAATCATATTTTTAATTCGAAGTTCACTATATAAAAATCATATTTTTAATTCGAAGTTCACTATATAAAAATCATATTTTTCTTTCGAAGTTCAATATTTAAAAATCAAAATTTTCTTTCGAAGTTCAATATTTAAAAATCAAATTTTCTTTCGAAGTTCAATATTTAAAAATCAAATTTTTCTTTCGAAGTTCAATATTTAAAAATCAAAATTTTCTTTTGAAGTTCAATATTTAAAAATCAAAATTTTCTTTCGAAGTTCAATATTTAAAAATCAAATTTTCTTTCGAAGTTCAATATTTAAAAATCAAAATTTTCTTTCGAAGTTCAATATTTAAAAATCAAAATTTTCTTTTTAAATAATATTATATATTTAAAAATCTGAATTTTAAATAATGATAGATAAATAAAAAAAACTGAATTTCTATAAACTGATTACCCAAAAAAAACTTCACTGCATTTCTTCTGGAAACCCGCCTCTTTTCTTCCTGCTCACCGTCGATGTGCCTTCAACCGCTAGGGTTCCTCCTTGCTCGCGCCACGCTCGCCTGAGACCAGATCCAACACCTCCACCTCGTCGGCCTTCATGCCACGCCCCTCCGCCAGGAGCAGCGACGAACTCGACGCACCCCCAAGCCCAGAAACCTCGTCCGAACATCCCTCCTTCCAGCTTAGAATTCTCCCCAATTTCAACCCTAAATTCAATCAACCTGGTATGAGCTCGGAGATCTCTCGAAGCTCCTTGATTTTGCCTTAAGAAGCTGATGAAATTGTTTATTGGATTTATCAGAATTCGGAGAGGAAATTAGGGGCGAGTTCCGCCGTTCGTTCTGAGAGAGGCGGCCGATTTTTTTTATAAACGATGAAACTAGGTTTTTTTTATTTATTTATATATTTATTAAATTATTAATTTAATTCCATTAATACCCTTGTGTTGACAAGAATTCGAAATCCGACCCAATGACTTTTGCCCTTAGCTAAATACCCCCATTCCGAACACAATGGGATATGTTTCACAAGCTGATTCGACTGTTACGATAGGTTTTCATCGAAATTAAAATATAAATCTATATATATTTAATTTGAACGCACATTTCAATTTACCGGGGCCACACACTAACTAGAAAAATTCCCGAAAAATATTTTCTAGCTTCGTATTGACGATACGGTCTTAACAAAACTAGTTTCGTCGAATTCTGAGACCGTTGGAAAAATGGCCATTTTCCAGTCGATTAAAATCAACTGAAACTGGTCAAACGCGTTTTCCTTTGCCACGCTCACATATTGATTCGAAAAATTATGAAATTTGAAACCTAGCAATAACTTTACATCACGGACCCAACAAAACTGGTTTCGTCGAAATCCGAGGTCGTTTGCAAAATTGCTATTTTTAAGGGCCTTATATATATAAATATATATATAAATTCCACAGCGACTATTTCTAATTTTAAACTGGACATATCTTATCATTTCTAAGATGAAATCTCAGTTTGTTAACTTCGTTACAAAGATATAGTTATACAGATTCAAATATTTCTTGTTTCGTTCAATTTTGACTTATATTGAATTCTGTATATTCATTTGAAATTAGAAATCGAATTTTCGAACTACCGCGCCATTTTCAATTCCTTTTATAATTATATATAATTATTATATATTCTAACGACGACGTATATGATATATACGTTATAATTATATTCAAAATAAATTCCTCGTCGATATTATTTAAAATAATTCATTTTAAATATTCAAAATTCGCTAAAATTGCCAAAATAAAAATTTTAAACTGGCCCAGATTTTCGGGTTGTTACAAAGGTTCAAAGATTTTATGATTGACTTAACTACTCTAAATTGATATTTTTTCTTGTGCTACATCCTGAAATTCATTCTGAAATCATGATCACATACTTGGATATTGTTATGTTTGAAATCATTTGATATTGACTAATATCTTGAATCTCGCACACTCCTTGGTTTTGGTATTAATAACCTTGTGTGATCGATTCACTGAATCTTGAAGTTTTCACATACCTTCAAGTGATTTCTAATAAATTGTTTCTTTAAATCTTGGATCATGATTTGTCTTCTTAGACTTTTTGAAATTTTTTTGAAAAACTTTCTTGTGAAACTTATTCTGAATTTGTCTTGCTACTCTGAAAAATGGTATTGAATTATTTGATTTATTTGCTTGGGCTTGGTGATTGGATACTGTTGTCTGAGATATCCTTTTTTGGCCACCAAGGTGGTGTTAAAATCCTCGTTAGCAGAGACAACAAGTGGTATACCAATTTTGAAGTGTTGAATTTTTTTTATTGATCTGATTCTCATTCCTATATATTTTTATATCGTTTTTGTCTTGTATAAATCTTTCTGAAATTCCCTCTTGTAATTGATTTTTCAATTTTAATATCATTTACTAATTATTTATTCAGAAATTGAAATCAATAACCAAAAAGAATTGTATTTAAAACTCATCAAAATTATTATCAGAGTATTGAAATTGTGATGAGTTGTGACTATAGCTAGTATATTTCACAACAAGAGGAAATTTTATTTAAATTTTAATGATGACTAAACAATTGTTAAAATATCTTTGAATTGGAGTTTATTTCACAAACATTTCCTTTATCTACCCTTATTCTTCCATTCATCATGATTTTATATTAATGTGGGGAGTTTAATATTTTTTTAAAATCATCTTGAATAAACAGTGGAAATATTTTTGATGGAATTGTGATTATATTATTTTTTAGAATTAGTGATAATTGAAATTTTTCAAGAATCCTGGTACAGGTGAGCATATTTCATAATGTGATTAATTTAGAAATTTATTTCATGAACCATTTCTGGACCTACCACATTCTATCACCATATTGGTTTTATATATTGAGGAGTTTTTCTTTTGAACCAGAAAATAATAAAAATATAATATTCATAAGTGTTTCTGTAACCTCATTTAAAATTCCAAGCTCTGGTCATGCATGGTTAAGAGATTTCTTATATTTAAGCTGCAACTATCTCTTTTAAAAATCCGAGATCTGGTTATGTGTGGTCAGTGTGCTCTAAAATAAAAAGAAAAAGAAAAGGAAATAACATACTATAAATAAAAAAATTATATGAAATTCTCCTTGATGTGTAAAAACCAATTTATCAATCCATTTTCTAATTTGTGAAATGTGTTAATGTTTTATGAAATATTATGATTTGTTGATTGATAACTATTGGGATTTGAGATTATTTGATTGCATCACTTAAATTGAATTTACAATCGTTGTCCAAACCCATCACTGTTTTTGTGCTTCATCTTTAAAAACTTATTTGAAAATAATGGGAATCATATTTTTTTTAACTCTCTCCATTTTTATAAAATTCATCGTAAATCCATCATTCTACAATGTGAAATTTGCCACTAGTTCTTAGAATATAATGATTTTTGTTTGATTAATTGAGATTTATGACGATAGTTCTTCCTCTTAAGCTGATATTATATTTTAAGTCAACTATTTCATCACTATTTTAATTTCTGTATCCTTTTGATGATAACAAAAGAGGGAGAATGGGTTAAGATTTTGATCGATGAGTGGATATTCTTTGAATATTTTAATATTGAAGTTTCAATTATTGTTTTTCACTCATGCAAATATCTAGGTGGAGTTTTTGGTTGTAGGGGAGCATTCAAATAGGGGGAGGGGAGTTTAATAATAATTCACTGTCAAACACATTTATTATAATATTATTTTCAAAAACATATTTTATGATTGTCATCATCAGAAGGGGGAAATGTTGTATCTAACAATTCTATGATTTTTGCTTGATGATAACAAACATACATTTATTATTATAAATGTGTTTGTGATTGTACTGTTATACTACATCACAGACAGGAACAAATATTTACATTTAAATAGAAGCACAAGAATTTAAATATTCAAACGATATTTTATTTAAATATAATATTTTATTTCAATTTCAACAGTACAAATTTATAACTCCACTATTTTTATAACTCAGTGTAATTCAATATATTCACATTCAATTTCATTTGTTACACTATTCCTCACTGCATCACTCAGTCACTTTGTTGTTAAAACATATATAAATTCTATTTTACAAACATATATAATTTTTGTTTCAATCAACACACTCTTATACAAATTCATTTACTCACTGTCACTTGTCTTCTTGTCTTCACTGCTTCCCTGTCAGTTTAGTCTTCTGCTTACCTGTCACAGAAACACACACACAGTAATCTAAAACAAAAATATTTTAAATTCTAGCAGATATATTTTTATGTTTAGAAATTTATTTGCCTCGGAATTTTGATGTGTTTCTCATCATTTTTCATGACTTGATCTGATTTATATGGACATCCATCTGTGTCTAGACTGCTTGTGATATAGTGATACATTGTAAATATCACAAGGTAGACAATATTTTTAGTGCTCACACACACACATATATATCTTCATGTGCACGATACATGTATACACATACGTTTGTGTGTATATATGCATATTTTCTGTGCAGGGGCAGTACGGTCAACAAGGGACGAATATATCGAGAATGAAGTGTCAAACGAAGCTTGACAACATTTTCATGCCACAAGTATACATGAACACTCAAGCAACAAATACAAACACACATATGTACACACACTTATATGTATATATACACATATGCATGTATATGGTGATACATGCACATGCATAATGATGTATAGTGCTTAAGACCGCGAGCAACTGAGGAGCGGCCATGAACACCAAGCTCGACCGAGTGCAAGATCATGAAAGCAATACAAGTCAAAAAGTAATGCACAAATTTTATGTGTGCATGCAAAAAATACATGAAAGGAAAAGCAGATCATTTCAGTTACAACAACATGGTCGAGCTCTAGTTCACACATGCATCATGGAGTACTCATGTCAACTACATAGCATAAATTATCATCAAAGGCCGAGTACAACAAATGCCAGTGAAACAAGTGCAGATGTAAGTAGAGCAAGGTTCAAGAATGCACAAAACAAGCCAGGATCAAACTCATAATGTCCAACCAATTTCAAACCACAACACAAGGCACAGTGATAAAGGTTAGGGAAGTGCACAAGTCAAGAGGAAACTCATAGGCAAGCCAAGTGACAACATATGTACACAGCATCACAAATGTACACTGGTCAAAACAGGATGGTACACACAGATTCACACATCTAAGAAGTGCCAAACAAACGTAGTACAAGATATAAGACACAGGTAATAAAAATGTAGCAAGTACAAAAATGAAATGTACATGTTGAAACTGTCAGGTGAAAGGGAAATGAGAATATATGGCAAGCAAAAAGATATCTGGTTTTTTTTATTTTGGCAATCAATTTTTTAATCAGGAAATTGCAATTTCACATTTTGTTTTCAAGTCCGTGAGTTCAAGTGAGCTAAACGCAACAACGTGCACTGAACAACAAATGTATCAAGCTAAATCCCTAAGACTGAAAATTTGGCAATAGGGATAAGCATAAAGCAAGTGAATCTAATTCCGAATCGTCGAGCACCAGTATGAATGGCTTTCTTTCAGGGTGCAAGGAAAACATAAATGTTTTATTTGCAAAAATTATCACACCAGAATTTCAAGACCGAATATAACAAGCATTTCTTTTTGGCATAGTGTTATTACATTCCATAAATCACAATGTGGACTTAATGAAAAGATGGAATGGAAAATTCGAAGATCATTTTTTGTAAAAAAGGTTAAATTTGCATTTCATATGTTTCAAGTGTTTGAAAATGCACAAAATAATTTTTGGGCAAAATAAATTCGAATAGTTTTCAAAAAATCTCTATTTTTTGGCAATTCAGATTTTTACAATGCAAATGCATTTCCAGGAAATCAGCAATGTTATATTTGGCATAGTTTTTTTTCCTTTTTTGTTCAATTTGGCAAGAAAAATAAATTTCAAGAAAAATCAGTTTATAGAAATTCAAAAGATCGGTTCGCGCTTTTAAATCCTTCCAAGAAATTCACGTATGCAAACTTTCTTGAAATTTTGTTCCATTTTTGGCAAAAAAATCGTTTTGCAAATTAGAATCACGCATGGGGCAAAATCAGTTCCACTATTTCCAGAAGTCAACATGGTGTTCACAATATTCAAAGGCGTGTTCAATATAAATCAAGGCAACAAAATTATCGCAACAGTCAGACAAATCACTCAATGAAATGAGAGATATTACAGGATTTTCTATACCCTATTTAACACCCAATTCATCATTGACAGTATTTAAAAACCAAGACAAAAATTGGAAGAACAAACGTTTCAAACTAAAAGCACTCACGGAGTTTTTCAATCGCAAGAAATTAAATCGATCGAGCAAGAAATAAAAAGCATCGAAGTAGTCGTTGGAGTCACTGCATCTATTTTTCAAGCAATCGCGATCTAGATTTGGTGAATTTTGTGAAACCCTAATTTAATTGGTTTAACCGACATTTTTTGGAAAACCAAGTCTTCAAGTGAAATAAAAAGAAGAAGGGCCGGCTATTAGTTTGTAAAAGGGGGGTTTCTATTCTATTTTACATTGTATTATTTTGTCTTTACATTTGTAACTCGACCATTTTTTTCTAGTTTTTCTGTAAAAATTTGGATTTCTAGTTATAGGGATTTTAACTAGAATCTACTAGTTACGAGTCTGTAATTTGGGGAAAAAAAATCTGATTTTGGGGTTAAAATCAGTATATGGTTTTGAGCGTAGGATTAGAACAGGAGCAGGGTTTGCGAGTTTACAGGGTTTTGTAAGCAACATCTATTTTAATACCTAGTAAAAACTGTGGGGAATGCAGCAGTAGGCAGGGATTGCCGAAGCTGGATGAAATATGTGTTATTTACTTTCTGCATTTATTTTATCTGCTGCAATCTTTTCTGTGATATTTTTAATATCTCAATTATTTTAATAAACCCTATTAACCCCCTCTAGGATTAATCTAGATCCAACAGTAAGTCTAGAACGTTTCCTTTTCTCGTTTCGACTACCTCCATTGTTGCCAACTTGAGCAGGTTTGCGTGAAACATTAGGATTGGGGTCATCAGAATTCTAGACTTCATCTTATAGTAGATTGTCGAAGCGAGAAGCTTGATTTCTTTGTGCTTCTTCTTAGCATAGGAAATAATTGGCTCTCTCATAAAAGACTCCAAAGTCTGAGGCTGTGTTCAGTTAATCCATGCACCAAATTCATATTCGGGAAGTACTCCCTTGGTAAGTTCGACTAGGATAGCTCGGGCACTGAGGTTTTTGAATCTGCCAAAGCATTGTCAAATCTCCTGAGGTAACATATTAGATTTCCATCAGCGCCTTAGCAGTTGTCCGTTTTGAATTGTCAAATTCAGTCCCTCGATAGTTGATCGAAGGTTGAGATAATTCTCGGTGGAAGTCGAGTGAACCATAAAAGAGGCACACCTTCAAAAAAGACGAGGAAGCATTTGCACTTCACGGTGTCTATTGCATGAGTAGAATCCATGGATGATTCATATTGGTTTATGGAGTATCGAGGGTCAATGTCCCGTGATTATGCTTCTATCTGCTGCACGAAAATGTGCGGTCCACTCGGCACTGATACATCTTCGGTGAAGGGGTTATGTCTCAAACTAGTTTCCAAGTTGTCGGTGATGTGACCCTTAGACTCTTTCATGATGCCACAGACTAGGTTGGCGAGAATAGGAGTTCGAATCTCTGCTAGATTCCAATAGTCGTGACCTGACTCAAGAGTACGTAGCCTATGACGCCTTCTCGGATGAATGTCATCTTCATCTCGAGAGTCTTCAACCTCGGATGTTTGAGCTTTCGAAAGTCGATGAGCGGGCACTCGGTCCTGGTTTGTTACATGAAGCGTAGGCGCCAAGTCCTAATTTGTGATAGATGGATCCCGTCGAGCGAGAGGCCGAGCAATAATCCTCGGTTGAGATTAGTCCCAATCCAAGAACAGTCGAGATGACGATCATTGTGGAGAAAAACGGGAGATGAACTTGGATAGGAATAATTTGGAGGAGGCAGAATTCCCATATCTGTTTGAAGGCGAAGGATGTCTCATCGAGCATGTTGCTGAAGTCACTGAGTCAGTCCAAGATTTTGATTGATTTGTTTGACAAGGCTTCCTTAGGTTTCTCTTGATTTTCTCGTAGTTTCATCGAACTGAGCTTGATTAACGAGTGTATCAAAATTGGAAGTAGTAGCAATATTTGCATTAGTCGAAACTTCAGTGGATCGAGGCTGAGGGAAGTTTTCCGAGTCAAGATCAATCGTGGAAGGGTCGACCATAATGTTCTTTCATTTTATCACCATTATGAGTGGACTTTGTAGGTAAGTTTTGGTTAAGTAGCACTCCAAGTCTTGTTGATTGAATGGTTGAAAAGACTAAGTTTTTGATTTCCCAATGGAAGCAGCGAAACGTTGACTGTAGATGCGTTCTTCCCCTTCTTGGTGCACCAAATTGTAGACATCCAAAAGTGATCGCTAACGTTCGATATTTCCAAGACAGTGAAAATAAAAGTCTGGAATGGAAAATAAGCAATTTGCGATGTAAATATGCAAAGAAAAACGCTATAGAATAGTTACATAGTATTTAAGTGGTTTGGCTTGTCGGAGCCTGAGTTCACATTGGAAGTTTAGTACTTTATTAATTCATTTTTACAAGTTATAATATGGAATAGGTATATCTTCAAATGTGCAAGAATTATGATAATTCCAATTGCTAAAGCGAGTGATCCGGGTTGCTATGCTTGGAGAAGGAGGTAGTAGGCTATGCTTCGTGATCTGAATGCTTGAAAGTGGAAGGTGGAACCTTCATGAGTCTATGAAATTATGTCAAGTCAAGCGAGGATCGAGAGGCAAGGATGCTCTCATGAATATACCATGGCCATGGTGGCAAGGAGATCTAGTGATGGATTTCGTTCCTTCTTCCCGAAATGCCAACGCAACTCGATATGGTCCAAGTGTCCAAGAAGATGATTCTTCTTCTTCACGGAGTGACTGAAGGTGGTTGAGAGGTTGTAAAAATGTTGTCTTCTTCCTCGGAAGTCATGAGAGCAAGGGGCCAACCCCCTTCACGCTGTAGGAAGATGGGTATTTATACGAGAGGAGAGGCAGGTGAAGTAAGTGAAGTGGGTGAGGCAGTGGGACCCACACCTTACATTTTGTATCCATGGGATCGATACGACTCCCGGGAATTGGTTTTATCCTTCACTTACAACACACTTTTTTTTAATAAGACTTCCCTTTTTTCGTATTGCAACTTCCGTACCATCTTTTCGCACAACAACTTTTATATCCCTCTTTTCGTATAGGGGATACGAAAAGTGGAATTCTGATCCTGCTCATGCGTGATACAAAATGACGTTTGTTTGCAGGATACAAAGAGTGTGCAAAGTTGTGGGATTCACATGTGAGGGGGATACAAAATAGAGAGGATACAAAATGTAGGATGGAGTGATGTGATGTTTGAAGGGATTCGAAATATGGGAGTCGGTGGTAGCGGATACAAAATTTGGGAGTAGTTGGTGTGATTTCGTATTCTAATTGAGGGATATGAGTTTGTTATCTTGGGAAATCGTATCCTGGGATATGAAATTAGGGAGTTGGACAATTCGGGGAGTCATATTCTATGAGATACGACGTTTAGGATATGAGTTTTGGCATAAGGAGTTTTTGAGCAGTTGTGAGGTTGGGACACGATTTGATGTTGAGGCTCAATGTCGATCCTGAAATGTTGGTCCATTATTAAACAGTTTAGTCAAGTCGAGACGGCTGTACTTGCACGACTCTATCTGGGATCGAGTATTGAATGTTTCGATAATGCTTCTAGGTCGTATATCCACGCGATGGGCCAAATCATTGGGCTTGAACTGCTTTTGGGAATCGGGCCAAAAGTCCAGTTAATACTACCCATGGCATGCCGATGATCTGGCATGCATGGTGTACCAATCCTCGATTCCTATCACCATTCATTCCCTCAACTCTCCTTGTTTCCTTGAGATCGTCATCCAAACCATTCTTCACTGACTTGCGTGACTTATGTTCTTGAATTGTTGAGACATTATTCTTGGGAATTTCTTGATAAATTCCAAGTCGGATCATCGTTGTCGGCCATTAGGCCATCGACTATTGGGTTAGAATTGTGTCTTCATTCGAAATATGAGTTAGCTGAAATGTCGGGTAACAGAAAGACAACCGAATGTCTAATCAGATACTTATGGGTGTAAAATACATCTGGATCGCAAACTTAATCTAGTAGTTTTAAAATTGATTTGTAACAAAGATATAATATCATACGAAGCAAACCATGAAATGTAAAAGATAATCGGAAGCCAAATCTAGTGGGTACATATGGATGTAAAAAACAACCAAAAGCCAAATTTTATTGAATACATACAGTATACGATATGTACACAAGGCATATTGTTTAATCGAGCAAACCACAGAACGTAAAAGACAACTGGATGCCAAACCTAATCGAATACCCATAGATGTAAAAGAAAATCTAATGTCGTACTTAAACCAACACCTATGGATCTAATAGATAACTAGATGACAAATCTAATTAGGTAGATATGGAGGTAAAAGACAATTGGATGCCAAACATAGCTTGGTATGTATGAAAACTGATTTATACCCAAGATACATTTTGTAACTAAGCAAATCACGAAATGCAAAAGGCAATTACACGTCAAACGAAATCAGGTACATGCAGACATAGAAGATAATTGGTTGCCAAACTTAATCATGTATGTATGAGTACTGATCTATAACTGAGATGTATTATTTTACCAAGTAAACCATGAAGTGTAAAAGGCTATTACATGCCAAACCAATGGGGTACCTATGAATTTAGCCTGATCGAGTAGTATGATTTTTAACCGAGAAAATCACGGAATGCAAAAGATAAACAAATGTCAATCCTAATCATGTGCTTATAGAAGTAAAAAACAATTGAATATCAAACCATATCAAGTACGTACAGAAATCGATTTATATGCAAGGCACGTTTCAATCGACCAAACTAGGAAATGTAAAAGTTAAAATGACAAACCTAGTGTAAAATGTATCTATGCAAAAGATGGTTGGATGCTAAACCTCATCGCGTACCACATAAAATTAATTAATATCCAAGACATATTGTTTAACCAAGTCACCATGAATCCATCGAATAGCTAACACCTAATCAGGTACCGAGGGACACTAATCTATATTTATTATGTGTTTGTGCGTGTTGATTAACCAAGCCAATACAAATGCAAAAGTTAACTAGATGCAATAATCAATCGAGTACATTTTGATGCAAAAGCTAACTTGATGTCAAATCTAGTTAAACATCAATGGAAACCAATTTATACCCAAAATATATCGTTGAACGAGTCCGTATATAATGATGTAAAAGCTAACCATGTTAAAAAAATAAATTCAGAACAGAAGAAATAAGGGAGAGAGGACATTTCCATTCATTCAGATATATGTATTTCTATTACATTGGTACCATTATATATAGGCTTTGGAGCTAGTGTCAAAATTAATCTCCATGATGTGGGACTAAAAGAATATTACAAAAGCATATTCACTCTTATATATTACAACACTCCCCCTTGAATATGCATCTTCAAAATCTTGAATGCTCTGGTAACTTGAAGTTGTCCCTTTTAAAATATATATGATGAATGCTCTACTAACTTGAAGAGTACAACATGTGACATTATGGATATCATACTAAAATGATATTCCCTCTAATAGTTTGATGCTTTTGGATCAAAACAATGCCTCATTAAAAACCTTTTTATGAAAAACCCTGTGGGAAAAATCATAAACAAGGAAAAGAGTGCAAATTCATTTCATCTTTAGGTAACATGTTTTACAACGTTATAGTAAGAGTTGATACTTCAGGATCAAGATAATGCCTCACTAAAAACTTTACTAAGAAAAACCCAATGAGAAAAATATTAGTGAAGGAAAAGAGTACATTATAGCATATTTTTTTATGCTCCCCCTTATTTATAACTCATTATTCAATTAGTCTATTGATGTAGTCGACGCATGCCGATTTTGTACATCATCTTCTGGAATGTTGATTTGGAGATTGCCTTTGAGAACAGATCTACCCACTTTTTTTGAATTGAATTTGTTTCTCCTCTTTCTTGTTATACTTTCATTCATGCGCGATGAGAAATTTAGAAGGAATGGCTCCATACTATCACCCTTGATATAATTCACTTGATTCTGAGCCATGCAAACTGCCTTGTCTTCTTCATAAATAATAGTTTACTGCATCAAAAGATGTTTGATACTTCTGGATCAAAATGTTGCCTCATCAAAACCTTACTAAGAAAAACCCGATGGGAAAAATCTTAGTGAAGGAAAAAGAGTACAATATACAATGTCATATTGACTACGTCAAAAGTAGTATGATACTTCTGGATCAATGTAATGCCTCGTTAAAACCTTAATAAGAAAAACCCAGAGGGAAAAAATTTAAATAAGGAAAAAGAGTACATTATAACTTATTTTTGTATGTTACTTTTGGGTTGATACTTCTGGATCATGACCCATGCCTCATTCAAACCTTAATAAGAAAAACCAGTGGGAAAAACTTAGTTAAGGAAAAAGAGTGCATTATATCATACTTATGGATTCTCCTCCTGATTTACTAATTTCCTATGAATTCGTATTCTTCTTTCAATAAATCAAATTGCTTACAAATACTTCTTAATGAAGTTTTTCTTTTAAAACTTCATGTGCATTTCCATGCATCAGGCATGTTTTCGTATTTAAAACGCCTTGCTTTTGTGATTTGTATGTTACTATTATTCATTTATGAGTACACTTTAGGTTCTTATAATTTTTTGTTTCTATCGGACTTGCATATTGCAATACACATTTGGTTAATAAGACAACATTCTTTACAGCAACACTAAGTAGGAAGTAATCTTACTCATCTTGAAGTATATCAAGATTTTCATTACAACAATACTTAGAAGAACGCTGTAATCTATCGTCCATGTTCTTTGTATTCTTTAAAATAACAAATGATATTTATGTTCTTCAGGAACTTATATATTATAATAATATTAGCATACTACCACTTCAATGGATATTAAGAGTTTCATTACAAAAATTCTTGAAAGAAGGAAGTGATCTACTCATCATGAATTATATCAAGGTTTTCATCACAATAATACTTAAAAGAATGTTGTAATCTACATTTCTTTCTCTTTGCATTATTTATCTCTAACAACGTAATTTAAATTATTCTGGAATTTGTATACTTTCATTGTTTATACCTTCAGGGTATTGTAAGCGTTTTAAACACTTTCACCACTTTAATTAATTCAATTATCTCTGAAAATATAATGCTCATGGCACTTAACATGTTGTTGATACTCTATGGTGCTTCAGTAACTTCTGTGTGCTTTTGTCGTTATATATATTTCTATTTTTATCTTATGAAGTACAGGTTCATATCTTATGGACTACAAGTGCATATATCTTATTTAGGAGAATTTCATGATGGCCAATCATGTTTCTCTCAAACATGGGATTTTTAATCCATTTATAAATATAAGCGCTTTATTATTTATTAATTTATCATCATGATTATATCTTGTCAGTTTTATACATGATTTATTGAGATCCCAAAATTTATCATGCTTGTAACACCCCACCTCCGTTAAGGTCACTCACAAAGGGAATGCCTTAACTTTGGTGGAGCATTTTAGTAAACAGAACAGAAACTTACAAGACAGATAAAACAATACTTGAAAAATTTATAACTTTATTACAACAGAAACCGAAATAAGCTTGGTTACATCCTTTCAAATCACAATATCAGTCTTGTACAAAAGCCTTCAGAATGCATAGTTTAAAATCATAATCCCCACAGAAGAAGACAAGCCATACTTTAAGCACTTCAAGCAGAACAAATCTGGATCAAGCTAGAGTACTCCCTTCTACAAAACCTGGGGGGGGGGGGGGAACGGAAGAAAGGAGGCGAAACAACAAGGGTCAGACAAAAAGTCTGGCAAGTCCAGTGATTTTCAGTTATGAACAGATAATAATAACATGACATGAAAAAAAAACTGGATGAGAGATAACAGTAACAGGTGTAGCGGATATAACAGAAGAACAGAATGACATAAGCTATTTCTTTACACTTCTCTGCACTAATACTAGTATAACAGAATTAGGTGTCACCCTAATGTCTAAACTGAAACAGAAACGGGTACAGAATAATTTCCACAGAAGAGAATGCTAGTAATTGGCCTTTACCACCCCAACAGAAACGGACAGAAACAAAATGCTAATAATGGGCCTTTACCACCCCAGCAGAAACGGACAGAAACAGATTAATCCCTACGGAAACAGAATGTAGAATTAGGTGTACACTAGTAATGGTCCTTTACCACACGAACAGATGGTACCACTCAGAAATAGACAGGTGTTACCACCCAACAGAAACAGACGGTACCAACAGAAACAGACAGAACTAAGTGTACCCTAAAACCCTACCCTAAGAGATCGGCTCCCTAATACATAAATACCCTGTGCCAGCCCCACAAAAGGGTGTATCACTTCCCAAAGTGGCAACCTTTAAATGACACAGACCTATTTACGGATGTCACGGCGTCTTACATCCTCAGAGGCAGACCGAGATCCATGCACTCACATGACCCGGTTGGAACGCATCATCAACACCCCTCGCCATTATCAGAATGAACCGCTTATAATTAGTTCAGTAAGCATGCCCGGACCCTACCTATTGTTGGGTCAAAGTTTTGATACCAGAAAGGGTTACTGACTAATATGGGTCCCAAACAACAGATGACACAAGTAATTCCCCTCCTAACCTTGTGTCCCCAGACTAACAGATTTTAGATTAACTTGTTTACAAGTTCAGACATACAGAATTCAGATCAACTAGTTCACAGATCAGATATGTTTTCAGACTAACAGATCAGATATATGGATTTAACAGATTTACAGATTTGCCTAACTTTGCAATTGGGCCTACAGATTCACGGAACAGATTAATTAAATTCATCAGTCTAGTGGGTTTAATCCTATCCTCCCAACACGTTTTAGACATCATATTTATCTCAGATTTTCATTAATTAAATATTAATGCCTAGACCTCTTACATTAGACTGACAGTTTGCGGCTACTTGTTAGGCCGGTTGGTTCCGGGCAGATTTCTGCCGCAAACTGAGTCTAACCTCGTGTTTCAAGCACGTTATGACTAACTTCTCACATTAGAACCTATTGTTTGCAGCCACTGGATGTGCCGGGATGTTCCGGTCAGAATTACGCCGCAAACTCATTCTAACCTCGAGTCAACCATGTTTATCTTTGCGGCCAATTAATTAATAATTTACCATTTATGCCCACGCCTAATATACATGTCAATTATTCATAGCTAATTCAGATTATGTCAATAACAGACTAAATATATCAATTCAACAGATATAGCAGATAACAGATTTCGCAGATTAGGCGACTTGACGGATTCAGTAGATTAAGCAATTTAGCAGATTAAGCATATAACAGATTAGGCATTTTTAGCAGACTTAGAAGATGACAGATTTGGCAGATGAACAGATCTAGCAGATTAGGCAATATTGCAGAACTAGCAAATTAAGTAATATAACAGAACTAGCAGATTAGGCTATATAACAGAACTAGCAGATTAAGCAATATAACAGAACTAGCAGATTAGGCAATATAACCGAACTAGCAGATTAGGCAGTATAACAGATTGAATCATCCCTTAAAGTTTCATTAACATATGCTGCCTAAATTGTTGTCATGATTCACAATATGGTCATATACCCCACATTTGCATTGAATTTACATGGCACGGATTATGGTCATTATATACCATATAACACATGTCCCAAAATCTAGTTAAACTTGCCTAGTACAAAAGATTCACATACAAATTATACCAAATATAGCCATCGATTTCAATGCATGTCATATATTCAAAAATTTCCCACTTAGGTGTTATTCACATTTAATAGTTATCAAATCTTAATATAGACCTTCACACCTAAGTCATATTCTCTTTTTATCCCAAATCATGAATTGTTATATAAACAATATGCCCAACAATCTAGAACTTTAAATTATAACAGATTTTTAATTTAGAAATATGCGTTATGTCCAAAGTCTCAAGTCACATGTTAACATACAATGGTTCCTCTTCTTCCAATTCACAGAATATGCATAGATCTAAGTCCAGTTTACAACATGTGTCCTTTTAGTTACCGATTAGCCATGTCCAATTATGCCACATTCATTATTTGTCCCAAATATTTTAGCGTTCGTGCGTTAATCTCTTATGAGATTTGGCGCAGGCTCAGAGTAGCCTAGCTATAGAACAGAAGGAAGAAAGAGATACAGAATAAAATAGATCAGAACAGAACATACACAACCACAAATTCAGATTTACAATCATGTCACAATTATGATTAAAGTTTATATCGGAAAATAACTGTACTTGCCTTGATTGGTTTAAAGAAGAAGAAGAGTTGCAGTTGTTCTCTTTTAATTCTATTCAGTTTGGAAGAAGATGCTTTAGTCCTAGTTCCAGTTCAGATTTCAGCAGAGTAGTGACGCCATTATTTTATTTAATTAGAACAGAGGCAGAGTATAGGCAGAATGAAATGGTGTAGAGAGAATGAGGCTAGAGGGCTGTTTATATAGGGTTAGGCGGACGAACCTAGGCATAAAACGTGACCAAATACATCAGAACGAACCAGGTTCAAAAACTGGATTTCGGGGGCAGGTCGACCCCCAGGTCGACTACCCAGTCGACCTGGTCAGGGGGGGTCGGCTACCCAGTCGGCTCCCCAGTCGACCTGGTCGGGGGGGGGGGGGGGTCGACTACCTAGTCGACCTGGGTCCTGGGCGGGAAATTTCCCGCCCAGCCCGCTTCTGGGTTTGAATTCTAATTTTGAATTCGAATTTCGAGCTGTTTTCGATTCTTAAAATTCCTGAAACTTCGGAGGGTCATATCTCCCTCATATGAACTCTGATTCTTGCAAACTCGGACTCGTTTCCAAGCAGAATTCCGAGACGAACGCATTGGCGCAATCCGTCTCCCTTGATTCTTATTTTAAAAATTAATTATCCTTTGATTTGTTACTTATACGTTCACAGAAAATACAGGGTGTTACATTCTCCCCTCCTTAAAGGATTTCGTCCCCGAAATCTTCAAGTTAAGAAGAATGTGTCCTACCATCCAACATCCATCTACTCAATCATCAATCACTGGCGTCCATTGTCCTTAGAAACTTCTAATGTTGTATGAACATATCCAAAGGCGTGTGTATATGTTCCTTATCTAATGCAAAGATCAGGCGGTCCACTGATTCAGTTGACCTCCTTAATGCGAATTATGCCAGTGCCATGAGTCCAACATGTATGCAAATTTTCCTATTTGATACATATCATTTCTATATGAGTGCACAACCATTCAGTCATATGCAACATCCATGTGCTGAGTTAATCATTTTGCATCTACAAAAAATTAAAAATGCTCACACATCCATATGCAGTATGAGAGTGTTTTCGAGCCGATCTAGTGCCTAGTGTGTGTATATGCATCCATGAGCAACAACTAGCAACCACTTGCATCCACTTGCAACCATCAAACATAACATGTCTCGAACACATGTTTACACCCATTAGTTTCTACCTAAAGTTCGAAGATTCGATCGATATGATACAGTCAAACGATGGAAGCGAGTACAAATAAAACAAAAACTTGGTTCCCATTAGACATTGGTTGAGAGAATAATTCCCCTAAGTATCAACCCCAAAGACCGAGATCAATATTAGATTGACACTCAAAGGATTAACCTCTTTAGACAATGTCAAAACTGGAAATCTTAACCTTATCAGAGATATTCAGATATTTACAGACTACTAGTATAGATCAGATTACCAAATGATTCTTAGAAAATTAAGCATGATAAAACCCAGAATGTATGCGTCCTACTTGACGCCTAACACAGATATCTCTCAAACCCCAACCTATCACCAGCAGATGAGTCGTAACCCCTATGGGGTTTGAGACTATAACCAGATCAGAAACAAGACAAGTATTAAAGTGCAGAGACTCGACTACAGAATCAGAATGCCATAATCGGAAAGAGTTCTAACTCAATAATCAGATAAGGAAACTAAACTCTCTACTGAAATTTTCCTACTTATATCCTATCCACCAACTATGAGAGCATTCGCCTGCCTTCCCGAAGTAGGTCATGTCCTCTGTCCTTGCCCCCGTTTCTTCGGGCAGTCCCTACTGAAGTGTCCCATCTCACCACAGTTGAAGTGAGTGTCCTTCCTCTTTTGGCAATCCTTGTTCAGATGAGTCAAGCTTCCATAAGTAAAGCACATTTCTCCTCCTTTATCATCAGACTTTTCTTCCTTCTTTTGTGTTTCATTTTTTCCTACTTTGTGAACCAAGTCCATATCCATGAGTTTCTCATCCTTGGGTTGTGCTCCTTAGCCAAACTCCCTCATTCTCATCTTTACTATCCGTGTGTTTAACACGTTGACAAGTCCCTCGAAAGCGGCCTCCATCGCACGGAAAATCCTACTAAGCTCGAAAGAAAATTAGCCGTAGGTGAGACTACTGCGGCTATAGATGGAAGTCGGGCGCTTATTTGCCCTTTGACCGGTGTCGTAGTCTTATCAAGCCTACAGAACCATGCCGCGATGAGGTTACCTCCCAAAAAGCCAGGAGCCTAAGAGAAAGAAGGAAACAAAGATTCAAACAGAGGATCAAAAGATAGATATATGGCTTTTGGGGATTATGTTTTTCAAAAATAAGCTTTACTTCTGAAAATACTTCCTTTTTAAATCCTTTTTGAAAATAGTTTTCAAAACTTTTTATCAAATCTGGTAACCTTCAGCTCTGATACCAAGTGTAACACCCCACCTCCGTTAAGGTCGCTCACAAAGGGAATGCCTTAACTTTGGTGGAGCATTTTAGTAAACAGAACAGAAACTTACAAGACAGATAAAACAGTACTTGAAAAATTTATAACTTTATTACAACAGAAACCGAAATAAGCTTGGTTACATCCTTTCAAATCACAATATTAGTCTTGTACAAAAGCCTTCAGAATGCATAGTTTAAAATCATAATCCCCACAGAAGAAGACAAGCCATACTTTAAGCACTTCAAGCGGAAGAAATCTGGATCAAGCTAGAGTACTCCCTTCTACAAAACCTGGGGGGGGGGGGGAACGGAAGAAAGGAGGCGAAACAACAAGGGTCAGACAAAAAGTCTGGCAAGTCCAGTGATTTTCAGTTATGAACAGATAATAATAACATGACATGAAAATAAAACTGGATGAGAGATAACAGTAACAGGTGTAACGGATATAACAGAAGAACAGAATGACATAAGCTATTTCTTTACACTTCTCTGCACTAATACTAGTATAACAGAATTAGGTGTCACCCTAATGTCTAAACTGAAACAGAAATGGGTACAGAATAATTTCCACAGAAGAGAATGCTAGTAATGGGCCTATACCACCCCAATAGAAACGGACAGAAACAGAATGCTAATAATTGGCCTTTACCACCCCAGCAGAAACGGACAGAAACAGATTAATCCCTACGGAAACAGAATGTAGAATTAGGTGTACACTAGTAATGGGCCTTTACCACCCGAACAGACGGTACCACTTAGAAACAGACAGGTGCTACCACCCAACAGAAACAGACGGTACCAACAGAAACAGACAGAACTAAGTGTACCCTAAAACCCTACCCCAAGCGATCGGCTCCCTAATACATAAATACCCTGTGCCAGCCACACAAAAGGGTGTATCACTTCCCAAAGTGGCAACCTTTAAATGACACAGACCTATTTACAAATGTCACGGCGTCTTACATCCTCAGAGGCAGACCGGGATCCATGCACGCACATGACCCGGTTGGAACGCACCATCAACACCCCTCGCCATTATCAGAATGAACCGCTTATAATTAGTTCAGTAAGCATGCCCGAACTCTACCTACTGTTGGGTCAAAGTTTTGATACCCGAAAGGGTTACTGACTAATATGTATCCCAAACAACAGATGACACAAGTAATTCCCCTCCTAACCTTGTGTCCCCAGACTAACAGATTTCAGATTAACTTGTTTACAAGTTCAGACATACAGAATTCAGATCAACTAGTTCACAGATCAGATAAGTTTTCAGACTAACGGATCAGATATACGGATTTAACAGATTTACATATTTTTCTAACTTTGCAATTGGGTCTACAGATTCACGGAACAGATTAATTAAATTCATCAGTCTAGTGGGTTTAATCCTATCCTCCCAACACGTTTTAGACATCATATTTATCTCAGATTTTCATTAATTAAATATTAATGCCCAGACCTCTCACATTAGACTGATAGTTTGCGGCTACTGGTTCGGCCGGTTGGTTCCGGGCAGATTTCTGCCGCAAACTGAGTCTAACCTCGGGTTTCAAGCACGTTATGACTAACTTCTCACATTAGAACCTATTGTTTGTGGCCACTGGATGTACCGAGCGGTTACCGGAAGAATTACGCCGCAAACTCATTCTAACCTCGAGTCAGCCATGTTTATCTTTGCGGCCAATTAATTAATAATTTACCATTTATGCCCACGCCTAATATACATGTCAATTATTCATAGCTAATTCAGATTATGTCAATAACAGACTAAATATATCAACTCGACAGATATATAGCAGATTTCGCAGATTAGGCGACTTGACGGATTCAGCAGATTAAGCAATTTAGCAGATTTAGCTTATAACAGATTAGGCATTTTTGGCAGACTTAGCAGATGACAAATTTGGCAGATGAACTGTAACAACCCGCCTTTTTTCCCAGTTCTTGCCGGTAATTAAACCAACTCAAACCGTTCAAAAAGACGAATTGTTATGGGTGCATACATGTATTGAACAAAATAACAGAATTTTTCATTGCGAAATACAATGTTACATCAGAGTTACATAAAATATCAGAGTTACAACACATACAGCGGAAGAAAAGAAAATATACTCTCAGCGGAAGAAAATCGTATGATATAGCAGAAGCTACCATCTCTTGCATGAACTCCAACTCTAAAAGCACTCTGAATCCTACTCCAACGATCTATAACTGCAAACTAAACTACTAGCTTCCCGTGCAAAATTATGGGCACCCAGAGTTTAGGTGAGGGATCAATAAACTCCAGGTCAGCCGTGGGAATGGTGTGAGAACTCAAAAAAGTTATTATTAGGTTCATTTTAAAGTTGGGAATTTCACCGGACCACGCCGCTAACGCGGAACAAGTTTACTCCATGTGAATACCCGTGCATATAAATACTCAATGACCTTTCTAAAATGAAGTTATCATAAGCTCGTCCCTCATCACACAATGCAAGCGCACACCAGATGGGCGAGGTTTATCTTATGATAACCAAACATGCTTTCATACGTAAAATCCTCTTTCAAAGCCATATTATATATATATATATATATATATATATATATATATAGTGTGGAAAACATTTCTCAAATAAATGTATTAATCCTAGACGGCATAACATCCTATTATGTCGCCATATATATATATATACAAACCAAAATCATGTGGTACGTATTGGAGATTTGGTTTCCAACTTGATGATTCCTGGCACGAAAGATCAATCGGAACACAAACGAAATGTAATCAAGGGTTTTTCATCCAGATGCGGACACCAATACAAATCGCGAGGTAGATCAACGGTTTTCGACCAGACGCGGCCCCCCGAACATACCCTATTCCATAAGTCATAAGTGGTTTCCCACTGTTGCAGCGGTCATCATCAATTCATATATATACACAGCCTAACCGCAAGTTTCTCATCATCCGCGGTGTGAGGTTTGTCGATGTCACGTCATACACAAAGCTATGCTTCGATAAGCCATTCTTTGAACATCACTAGCTCGTTTCCTAACTTGGGTATGTCACATTGACAGTTCACGACATATCACTGATTTCAATCAATGCATACCCTCTAAGTTCATATGACTTAGAGACGAGGATAATATATTGCCACAAATCCGATATTCATTAACGGAAATCAGTGCTATGTAGTCAATTTCAATGTCAGACACACCATCCATACAAGACCGTTCTGGGTCTGAACGGAACAACCCGAAAATACTTAAATTTGTTCAGGTCTCATGCAACTCACATCTCGTATCGGGTGGCCTACCCAACTGAGACATTAATCAACAATCAATCTAAACAATTCAAATATTTCCAGTCTTCATTCGTCGTTTACCAAGTCTTGAATTGCTTCATAACGTCGTATTATTACTTGGAATGGTTTTCGAACATATGCTCGATCCCGGTCTTTCCAAGTAATAAGCGTACTTTAAACAGTAGCTATGGTTCACACAGGCTTTTCAATTCAAATCTCCTTCCACATAGTTATCAATTCATTTACAGCTAAAGATTTGAATTTCTATAATTTCGTACATCTCTTATCATCTTAAATTTTTCTTTGAAATCAAAGAGTATACATTCGCTTCAATTTCTTACTTTTAATTCCCTCGGATCGAAGATTTTGACTAAATTCCAATTACGATACGAATTTCCACAACTCAATCTTATTGGGTTTCAAGAATGGTATTATTGAAGATATGATTCACGACAGAACCCAAATCAATCGTCATTGAATCATAAATTACACAGAAATTTTATCCACTTATATTCGATATAAATTCTCATAATCAACGAATACTATAAGTAGAATAACGATATAATAATATCTTTCAAATTCTCCAGATAGTATACATTTACATCATGAAGTTCATACCAAATATCGAAGATTATTTCTATCTAGCTTATTTAAATCAAGGTGAGAACCCGTATCTTAATTGAAAGGTTTATTCAACTCTTTGACATTAGATCTGGATAGAGATACCATCAACTTATCTTCAATATTAATTTCCATATCCAACTCATATTATAAGCGGAATAACGGTGAAATACCTTTTTAAATTCCTCAGATAATAAGAGTTTTCATTTACCGAACTAATATCAAACATCTGAAGATTTATCTCCAACCATATCCAATTATTTAGTATTAAAAACCCGTATTAGTACAAATCTAAATTCCGTATAAAATATTTCTAATACTCTTAAACCTTTGAAAACATTCCACAAATCATTACTTATAGTTCGAAACATCGTTTACGGGTTAAAACTGCAAAATAGATTGTTTTCGAAGAAAGCATTACAATAGCGTTCCAAAAGTGTTACAAAAGTGTTACAAAACAGTTATCTTAGCTATTTTGATCAAAATATCGTTTATCTTAGCCAAAACTTAAACTTTACAATTGAAAACACCTTTTCATAATTTGTAATGATTTTAAAATTTTATTCCATATTTTTAAATAATTTAAAAATAGCTGTTTATAGTTATGGGCAACAATTGTTCTTACATCGATCTTTTCCAAAACGGTTTCAAACATAACTTGAAAATTTTAACTCGAATTTAAAATCTGCTTTCACTCATTTGAAAGTTCTTGTTTATATAAATCAAATGTTTTTCGTTTCATGGAAATCCGATTTAGATTGCAAAAGTTATGAGCGTTTCAATTTGCATCTAAAATACGTAAATTGTCGTTATGCGACAAGCTCTATTTTTACCATAATAACCATTATTCTACGATACTTCAAAATATCTTAGAAAATCGTTATATCCTTATATAACCCTTTTAAAATCATTTAGATTTACTTTTCAAATTATTTGGATCTAAAATTCAATTTTCATAAATTCCGATTCATTTCTAAATTGAAATAACTTCAAATTAACCTTCCCATTCGTCGGATCAGTTAGGGATAGCCAGGGAGAGCAGGAAACTTCATTTCCAAACCCAAGCCTAGACACTATCCTCTCTGTCATCCTAGAACGTTCTGGTGTATATTGTATTATTAATACAAAGAGACATCGTTCATATTAAAATTTCAAAATCTCATTTCGTGTTTAAATTGAAAATAATATATTTTTCCAAAACTGGCTTCAGATAGATATAAAGATCGTTGTACAGAATCAATACATAATTCAAAGCATTTCCAATCCTAATTCAATATTTAAAAAGTTAATATTTAATTCAATAATAACAATTTAAATATTATTTAATGATTGAATAAAATTGTATATAGGAAGGAGATTTCAAATCGATCACCCATATATTTCCACATCCACGGGGTGTGTGTGTGTAATATCATGCAATGCAATCATTTTTATCCAATGAACAATATGATCAGATGGATATGAATTCATTCATCACAAACAAATGTTTTAACTGTGCACAAGCGTTACAGTCAATAACGCTTACCAGTGTTTAGTGTATTATCTACTTACATGAACAACCATTCAAACATCAACATCTATCACACAATTATTAACTAATTATAAATAATATCAGCTAATTATAATTAACAAATTTAAATAAATGATTTAAATTAGGAGTTCTCACCTAACAACTTTCCAAATTTTCAACGTAGGCGAGCCTAGCTAAGTGAACCGTCGGATAGTATTTCAACGCAAAGTCTTCTTCACCAAAATATATATAATATAATATACACTAATCTCTCTTTATATTATAAGAGGAGGAGGAGGATAAATGACGAACTTTGGCAAGGTGGTGGTGGAAAAGAGGAAAACTTATGCCATGGAAACCACGACCATAAGCTTTAAGAAGAAGAGAGAAAGAAAAGAAGTGAGAATGAATGAAAAAGTGGAAGGAAAGGTTGGTATTTATAGGAAAAGAGGAGTAAGGAGAGAGTGACACATCATAGAACATGTGTATTACATGCATGGAATGTTGCATGCAAAATTACAAGTGTCTTAACACTTGTAAAAAAGGAGAAGGAATGTGTTTTTGGTAGCATTTACCTTAAACGTTATGAAAACAAAGAGCAACGCATAATACTAATGCTACTAGTTTATGTTATCTTTTGACAAATCCGATCGAACGACAAATAATATCAGTAAATCCAACTTATTAGTAATCATTCTTGTAAAATCATAAAATAAATTATCCTTTACCAAATTCATATTTTTACCAATCAATATTATCAAAATCAGAAAATATCATTACTTAAACATAAATCTTATAATTAAAAATTTTCAAAATAAGTTTTCTTATAAAAATCATAATAAAAACAAAATACTTATACAAAGTTAAAATTCATATTTAAACCTAATAAAATCAATTTATATTCATAAAATCAAAAATTAAATAAATAAAAATCCGAATCAAACATAGTTAAAATTCTGGGATGTTACATTCACCCCCCCTTAGAAACTTTTCGTCCTCGAAAAGGAAGTCGAGTAAATTTAAACTCCTTCACAAATTTTAAATGCCAATTTCTCTCTCAACATACCAGAAATGTAATGGTCAGAACCAAGGCTCACATCATTCTCAGGGTACTCTGTCTGATTCTCACTAAAGGTAGAGTCTAAGGATACTTCTATGATCTCGTGATTACTAGGGTCGTCACTGGTCTTGCTTAAAAATCGCATCCTCTGAGTTAGACTCAGAGCTGCTATCCTACCATTAATGAGAACTGGGATAGATATTATCTAGTACTTAGTGGTCTATGACCCTAAGAAAATTATCTTTTTAACTTACTCTTACGGAACCCATGGTTTTCTTATCAATTATAAGACTAAATGCTCAAATTAGGAATTTAAATCCAAGTTCTCAAATAAAATTTTCCCTAATCGTTCAATTATCTTGCAATATAACATCTTGGCTAAATTCAGTATTAGAAATTCTATTGCTCTCAACACAAATCAAGTTCAATTTTAGAGATAATTCAAAATACTGGTTTCAAATCTAAATTAGTTCACTTGTCCAAGGCTTTATCCGAGCAGGGAAAAAAGGAAGAATTCCGAAATAAAGTTGAATAATGACAATTCGGGGTGATATTCAAAATATGACAATGGGTCGAGCAAAACCCAGCGACAAGGGAAGAGATAGAATTATATTTTTGAAATACTCATTCTATTTCAAATTTTTATTTTAATCGTTTCCAAATTAACCCATTTATAAGTTAACTTTTATACTCATTTAATATTCAATTTTTTTTTTCATATTCACCTAATCGAACTTTAAAATTCAAAATATATAAAATCTCTTTTTTCATTCTTGTTTAAATATCATGTCTTGTTTAGAAACATTTTCTTACTTAACTAGCCATAAAATCTCTTAAAACAGTTTTACTTAAAAATACCATCACGCTTCCTCTGCGCACTCTGATTATGCGTGTATTCAAACTAGTATTGGTAAAAACATCCCAAAACATTGATTTCAAAATTTCCGGAATAAAATCCTCAAAATTAATATTTAAAAATCCAAATTTTCCTGCATAAGTTGGATTCTATATTTCAAAGAAAGCTCATTTATTGAGGTTTTGTTACAAAATATCTTGGACAAATTAAAGTTATCGACACGGTTTCACACGGCACAAAGAGGTATGCATGGATCAAGTCAAAATTCCATGTGCTCAATCAAGTAAAGCTGCATAGAAGTTCCATGATAATTTGTGCATGAAAGGTATACATAGACCAAATCAGGTTTCATGAGCTTGGAATAGAAATTCAACATCTAATGAGCATCAATAGGTGCAAAGGTTCGAATCAAATACTTGGCCAAATGCACATGATACAAAGGTACGAATGACACTACTCAATAGCAGATGGTTGGAATTTAAATGGACAGTTTAGCCCAATCTTGGGGACTCACATGCAAACAAGGATACAAATTCTAATAGTTTAATCATGGGATACTTGTTAAATTTCATAATTTTCTTCTTGAATAAATTTTACTTTAACAACTTCATTTTCTTCCTTTGTGCTTCAAGTGAATACTTGTTGAGAAATTTTCATTTGACCCATTCGTTCATGCCGGTTTCTCTTAACAAGGAAAATATAAAATTCAATCGATTTGTTCAATACATATCCCATTTTATCATATTAACCTTGTTTCTCAAAATTCGTATAGCTTCAGGTGGGAAAATCGGTCTTCTCCCCCACTTAAGACATTTACCATAATTTTATTAAATTGTATCGTCAAAATCGAAATATGGGGTGAACCAAGCTCGCTTGCATGCATTTTCAAAATTTCACTTTTCAGTTCTTCAAGTGAGATTAGCTTCTAAAATATATCCTTGCGGTTTTGACAAAATAGTCTGATTCACGCTTCTAATTATCAGTTAAGTATGCATTTAACTTAACTACCTTATGTTAAATTCATTTTTTCGCATATCCCATTTCATAACATAATACATTCAATACTTCGAAAGTCATTTGTAAAATCAATTTTACAATTGTGAGGACATAGCAAAACACTTTCGATTGTTTGTCTATACAGCTTTAAGTACTTCTTGACGTCTCGATCAGAAGCATATAGTCATCCCACTTTCGAAACCCAAAAATAAGACTGATGATGATCGATCAATCACCAGAATTATCCCCAAGCGACTAGAATGTGATTCTCTATCCATCTAGTATATATTGGACTTCATATATACGTTAGCTAGGCGTATATGCAAAATCCTTACATACTTGATCGTCCAACCTTGACGTCAAAAAAATACTCGCAACCGTTTTTATTACACGCTGATATCTTTCAAATCTATAGCTTTGAATTAACGATCTTCTTATATAAATCTTTTATATATAGGTTGCAAAATATTTTGAAATTCTCATTCCAAGCTCGAAGTTTTTTTTTCAATACGCTTGTTAAAGCCAATTCACTAATCGCTTATTTCTCGATAACTCCGAACAGATCGATGCTGGATTTTCGAAGTTTTATCACAAAGAACCCTTTTTATTTTGAAAGTATTTCCTTTAAAAATCTTATTTTTAAATCTTCTTCAAAATATTTTATTTCAAATAATTATTATTTTCAAAAATGATTTACTTGTACAATAATACCTTATATAGATTTCAAAAATACGCTCTCTCATCCTAATATTCCGAAATCTCATTCTAGGGCATTTCTAACCCTATCTCTAATGAGATACTATAGCTCTGATAAGTCCTATCCTTTGTTCAAAATATGTTGTACCCGATAGCTTTGTATAACCAAAGCTCTGATACCAACTTGTAACGACCGCCTTTTTGCCCAGTTCTTGCCGGTAATTAAACCAACTCAAACCGTTCAAAAAGACGAATTGTTATGGGTGCATACATATATTGAACAAAATAACATAATTTTTCATTGTGAAATACAATGTTACATCAGAGTTACATAAAATATAAGAGTTACAACACATACAGCGGAAGAAAAGAAAATATACTCTCAGCGGAAGAAAATCGTATGATATAGCAGAAGCTCCCATCTCTTGCATGAACTCCAACTCTAAAAGCACTCTGAATCCTACTCCAACGATCTATAACTGCAAACTAAACTACTAGCTGCCCATCCAAAATTATGGGCACCCAGAGTTTAGGTAAGGGAACAATAAACTCCAGGTCAGTCGTGGGACTGGTGTGAGAACTCAAAACAGTTATTATTAGGTTCATTTTAAAGTTGGGAATTTCACCGGACCACGCCGCTAACGCGGAACAAGTTTACTCCATGTGAATACCCGTGCATATAAATACGCAATGACCTTTCTAAAATGAAGTTATCATAAGCTCGTCCCACATCACACAATGCAAGCGCACACCAGATGGGCGAGTTTTATCTTATGATAACCAAACATGCTTTCATACGTAAAATCCTCTTTCAAAGCCATATTATATATATATATATATAGTGTGGAAAACATTTCTCAAATAAATGTATTAATCCTAGACGGCATAATACCCCATCCTATTATGTCGCTATATATATATATATACAAACCAAAATCGTGTGGTACGTATTGGAGATTTGGTTTCCAACTTGATGATTCCTGGCACGAAAGATCAATCGGAACACAAACGAAATGTAATCAAGGGTTTTTCATTCAGACGCGGACACCAATACAAACCGCGAGGTAGATCAACGGTTTTCGACCAGACGCGGCCCCCCGAACATACCCTATTCCATAAGTCATAAGTGGTTTCCCACTGCTGCAGCAGTCATCATCAATTCATATATACACACAACCTAACCGCTAGTTTCTCATCATCCGGGGTGTGAGGTTTGTTGATGTCACGTCATACACAAAGCTATGCTTCGATAAGCCATTCTTTGATCATCACTAGCTCGTTTCCTAACTTGGGTATGTCACATTGACAATTCACGACATATCACTGATTTCAATCAATGCATACCCTCTAAGTTCATATGACTTAGAGACGAGGATAATATATTGCCACAAATCCGATATTCATTAACGGAAATCAGTGCTATGCAGTCAATTTCAATGTCAGACACACCATCCATACAAGACCGTTCTGGGTCTGAACGGAACAACCCGAAAATACTTAAATTTGTTCAGGTCTCATGCAACTCACATCTCGTATCGGGTGGCCTACCCAACCGAGACATTAATCAACAATCAATCTAAACAATTCAAATATTCCCAGTCTTCATTCGTCGTTTAACAAGTCCTGAATTGCTTCATAACGTCGTATTATTACTTGGAATGGTTTTCGAACATATGCTCGATCCCGGTCTTTCCAAGTAATAAGCGTACTTTAAACAGTAGTTATGGTTCATGCAGGCTTTTCAATTCAAATCTCCTTCCATATGGTTATCAATTCATTTACAACTAAAGATTTCAATTTCTATAATATCGTACATCTCGTTATCATCTTAAATTCTTCTTTGAAATCAAAGAGTATACCTTCGCTTTAATTTCTTACTTTTAATTCCCTCGGATCGAAGATTTTGACTAAATTCCAATTACGATACGAATTTTCACAACTCAATCTTATTGGGTTTCAAGAATGGTATTATTGAAGATACGATTCACGACAGAACCCAAATCAATCGTCATTGAATCATAAATTACACAGAAATTTTATTCACTTATATTCGATATAAATTCTCTTAATCAACGAATGCTATAAGTAGAATAACGATATAATAATATCTTTCAAATTCCCCAGATAGTATACATTTACATCATGAAGTTCATACCAAATATCGAAGATTATTTCTATCTAGCTTATTTAAATCAAGGTGAGAACCCGTATCTTAATTGAAAGGTTTATTCAACTCTTTGACATTAGATCTGGATAGAGATACCATCAACTTATCTTCAATATTAATTTCTGTATCCAACTCATATTATAAGCGGAATAACGGTGAAATACCTTTTTAAATTCCTCAGATAATAAGAGTTTTCATTTACCGAACTAATATCAAACATCCGAAGATTTATCTCCAACCATATCCAATTATTTAGTATTAAAAACCCGTATTAGTATAAATCTAAATTCCATATAAAATATTTCTAATACTCTTAAACCTTTTAAAACATTCCACAAATCATTACTTATAGTTCGGAACATCGTTTACGGGTTAAAACTTCAAAATAGATTGTTTTCGAAGAAAGCGTTACAATAGCGTTCCAAAAGTTTTACAAAAGTATTACAAAACAGTTATCTTAGCTATTTTGATCAAAATATCATTTATCTTAGCCAAAACTTAAACTTTACAATTGAAAACACCTTTTCATAATTTGTAATGATTTCACAAATTTTTTCCATATTTTTAAATAATTTAAAAATAGCTGTTTATAGTTATGGGCAACAATTGTTCTTACATCGATCTTTTCCAAAACGGTTTCAAACATAACTTGAAAATTATAACTCGAATTTAAAATCTGCTTTCACTCATTTGAAAGTTCTTGTTTATATAAATCAAATGTTTTTCGTTTCACGGAAATCCGATTTAGATTGCAAAAGTTATAAGCGTTTCAAGTTGCATCTAAAATACGTAAATTGTCGTTATGCGACAAGCTCTATTTTTACCATAATAACCATTATTCTACGATACTTCAAAATATCTTAGAAAATCGTTATATCCTTATATAACCCTTTTAAAATCATTTAGATTTACTTTTCAAATTATTTGGATCTAAAATTCAATTTTCATAAATTCCAATTCATTTCTAAATTGAAATAACTTCAAATTAACCTTCCCATTCGTCGGATCAGTTAGGGATAGCCAGGGAGAGCAGGAAACTTCATTTCCAAACCCAAGCCTAGACACTATCCTCTCTGTCATTCTAGAATGTTCTGGTGTATATTCTATTATTAATACAAAGAGACATCGTTCATATTCAAATTTCAAAATCTCATTTCGAGTTTAAATTGAAAATAATATATTTTACCAAAACTGTATTCAGATAGATATAAAGATCGTTGTACAGAATCAATACATAATTCAAATCATTTCCAATCCTAATTCAATATTTAAAAAGTTAATATTTAATTCAAAACTAACAATTTAAATATTATTTAATGATTGAATAAAATTGTATATAGGAAGGAGATTTCAAATCGATCACCCATATATTTCCACAACCACGGGGTGTGTGTGTGTGTGTGTGTAATATCATGCAATGCAATCATTTTTATCCAATGAACAATATGATCAGATGGATACGAATTCATTCATCACAAACAAACATTTTAACTGTGCACAAGCGTTACAGTCAATAACGCTTACCAGTGTTTAGTGTGTTATCTACTTACATGAACAACCATTCAAACATCAACATCTATCAAACAATTATTAACTAATTATAAATAATCTCAGCTAATTGTAATTAACAAATTTAAATAAATGATTTAAATTAGGAGTTCTCACCTAACAGCTTTCCAAATTTTCAACGTAGGCGAGCCTAGCTAAGCGAACCGTCGGACAGTATTTCAACGCAACATCTTCTTCACCAAAATATATATAATATAATATACACTAATCTCTCTTTATATTATAAGAGGAGGAGGAGGAGAAATGACGAACTTTGGCAAGGTGGTGGTGGAAAAGAGGAAGACTTATGCCATGGAAACCACAGCCATAAGCTTTAAGAAGAAGAGAGAAAGAAAAGAAGTGAGAATGAATGAAAAAGTGGAAGGAAAGGGTGGTATTTATAGGAAAAGAGGAGTGAGGAGAGAGTGACACATCATAGGACATGTGTATTACATGCATGGAATGTTGCATGCAAAATTACAAGTGTCTTAACACTTGTAAAAAAGGAGAAGGAATGTGTTTTTGGTAGCATTTACCTTAAACGTTATGAAAACAAAGAGCAACGCATAATATTAATGCTACTAATTTATGTTATCTTTTGACAAATCCGATCGAACGACAAATAATATCAGTAAATCCAACTTATTAATAATCATTCTTGTAAAATCATAAAATAAATTATCCTTTACCAAATTCATATTTTTACCAATCAATATTATCAAAATCAGAAAATATCATTACTTAAACATAAATCTTATAATTAAAAAATTTCAAAATAAGTTTTCTTATAAAAATCATAATAAAAACAAAATACTTATACAAAGTTAAAATTCATATTTAAACCTAATAAAATCAATTTATATTCATAAAATCAAAAATTAAATAAATAAAAATCCAAATCAAACATAGTTAAAATTTTGGGATGTTACATGAACAGATTTAGCAGATTAGGCAATATAGCAGAACTAGCAGATTAAGCAATATAACAGAACTAGCAGATTAGGCAATATAACAGAACTAGCAGATTAAGCAATATAACAGAACTAGCAGATTAGGCAATATAACCGAACTAGCAGATTAGGCAATGTAACAAATTGAATCATTCCTTAAAGTTTCATAAACATATGCTGCCTAAATAGTTGTCATGATTCACAATATGGTCATATACCCCACGTTTGCATTGAATTTACATGGGATGGATTATGGTCATTATTTACCATATAACACATGTCCTAAAATCTAGTTAAACTTTCCTAGTACAAAAGATTCACATACAAATTATACCAAATATAGCCATCGATTTCAATGCATGTCATATATTCAAAAATTTCCCACTTAGGTGTTATTCACATTAAATAGTTATCAAATCTTAATATAGACCTTCACACCTAAGTCATATTCTCTTTTTATCCAAAATCATGAATTGTTATATAAACAATATGCCCAACAATCTAGAACTTTAAATTATAGCAGATCTTTAATTTAGAAATATGCGTTATGTCCAAAGTCTCAAGTCACATGTTAACATACAATGGTTCCTCTTCTTCCAATTCACAGAATATGCATAGATCTAAGTCCAGTTTACAACATGTGTCCTTTAAGTTACCTATTAGCCATGTCCAATTATGCCACATTCATTATTTGTCCCAAACATTTTAGCGTTCGTGCGTTAATCTCTTATGAGATTTGGCGCAGGCTCGGAGTAGCCTGGCTATAGAACAGAAGGAAGAAAGAGATACAGAATAAAATAGATCAGAACAGAACATACACAACCTCAAATTCAGATTTACAATCATGTCACAATTATGATTAAAGTTTATATCGGAAAATAACTGTACTTGCCTTGATTGGTTTAAAGAAGAAGAAGAGTTGCAGTTGTTCTCTTTTAATTCTATTCAGTTTGGAAGAAGATGCTTAGTCCTAGTTCCAGTTCAGATTTCAGCAGAGTAGTGACGCCATTATTTTATTTAATTAGAACAGAGGCAGAGTATAGGTAGAATGAAATGGTGTAGAGAGAATCAGGCCAGAGGGCTGTTTATATAGGGTTAGGCGGACGAACCTAGGCAGAAAACGTGACCAAATACATCAGAACGAACCAGGTTCAAAAACTGGATTTCGGGGGCAGGTCGACCCCTAGGTCGACTACCCAGTCGACCTGGTCAGTGGGGGGGGGGGGTCGACTACCCAGTCGACCTGGTCAGGGGGGCGTTCGACTACCCAGTCGACTCCCCAGTCGACCTGGGTCCTGGGCTAGAAATTTCCTGCCCAGCCCGCTTCTGGGTTTGAATTCGAATTTCGAGCTGTTTTCGATTCAGAAAATTCCTGAAACTTCGGAGGGTCATATCTCCCTCATACGGACTCCGATTCTTGCAAACCCGGACTCGTTTCCAATCAGAATTCCGAGACGAACGCAATGGCGCAACCCGTTTCCCTTGATTCTTATTTTAAAAATTAATTATCCTCTGATTTGTTACTTATACGTTCACAGAAAATATGGGGTGTTACAATGCTTTAGGTACCTAAACCACTTCTAGGGTTATTTTGAAAATCATGTCATGGGTTTATTTCAAAGCACCCTTAAGTGTTTCTTCAGGAACACTCACCTCCTTTATTTTGCATCTTTATGACTTTCTCCAAAAATATTTTGAACTGACTTTTATACCACATTTTTAGCTGTGATTTACACCTTTTGATCCTTCGGGGATTCAGATGTATATTGGAGAAATTTTATTAGGGACATAATTGATAATTTATGCAAGTTACTTAATACTTTGCATAATTCTATATGTTAGCAAATATTTAACATCGATGATCCTTTATCCTCCCCCTCAGTGTTGATAAACATATTCACTTTAAATAATAAACCTACATTGTATTCATTTTTAATTCATTATAGCATCATAGCTAGCAAATCATTAGATGTATTTCAATTGTAGGTGGATAATTGTAACACCCCACCTCCGCCAATGTCACTCTTGCAAGCACACTAACTTTGGAGGGGCGTTAAACAAGGTAAACATGCATGCAGATATCACAAGACAGAACATATAAGTAAAAACAGAGTAAGTAAAGCAGCGGATAAAAACTAACAATTCAAAACCATTGTCAAGTTACATCAAAGTACTTGGTCATCATTTTCCCACAAAACAAAGTCTAGAAACATAAACTGAAAACTGGAAAAAAAATCATAAAGTAACTATCCCCAAAGCAGAATAAAGCCATAGCAAGCTCAAGTCCAAACCGTACATGAGCTATCCAGAAAAGCAGCTAAAGATCCAAGCTAGGTGCTAGTGTTCCCACCCTGTGAACCTGGGGGGGGGGGGGGGAACGAAAGAAAAGAGGCGAAAGAAAATGGGCCAGTCAAAAGACAGGTAAGTCCTACCTACTATTAGTATAAAAACTAATAAAGTTAACTGGACATGTGAAACAGAGATGAAACATAGGATGATAACTGGCATGGTGAAAAGTTAACAAGATAGATCAAGTGTGACATTGCATATACAAGGTTAAGTTTTTGCACCAAGTGTACTAGTATTCAAACCCATGTCAATTATAAACAAGAAGTGATCCCTTGGCCCAATCTTGGCCCAATATCACGAGATGACCTAAATCAGGGTCCAACAACACGGTCTAGTCGATCGGCTCCCTAAAAGCCTAACTCGTCAAGTGACGGTGTCATACGGCCCAATCACGAAGTGTAGTCAAACTGTGCTAGGTCCACCCTAGTGTGTATCCAGCCCTAGGGTGTCAACCACGGACACAAATCAAGCACGCACATTCTAAACCTACTAGTGCCCGTGTCTGCTTTTTCAACTCCGGACTATGTGCACGACCATAGTCCGCCTGAACCTACACCGGCGTACCTACTCAGGCGTCATTTTGGTCGCTTACATGTCAGCCCAGTAATCATGCCCCACCCTAGCCTAGTCCCTAGGGTATCATGATACAACCAAGAGGGTTACTGGTGAAAAGGACCACGTAACTAGGGTTTCTAACGGGTTAAGCGTGGTTAACCCTATCCAATCAAGTACCAAGTTGGTTAAGCGTACCCAAGGTTCATGACTTAACCCTATCAACCCATCGTGTTTAATTGGTTAAGTATTCAAGTGGTCCATGACTTAACCCTACCATGTGGCATTAATTGATTTAATGCACCCAACCTCTCACATTAGACCTTGTTGTGGTTACTAGTTAAGCCGGGCGGGTCAGGGTAGCTTTACACCACAACTTACTCTAACCTCGGGTTTCAAGTGCAACATGACCAACTACTCACATTGGGTCCTATTGCTTGTAGCCACTAGTTAAGCCGGTCGGTTCCGGGTAGATTTATGCTACAAACTCAACCCAACCTCGAGTTGGCCATTCTCATGTTTTCTAGAAGTCATGTCCAAGTTCATGTTCATTTTTTAAGCATAATCACATGTCATATTTCGTGTCACCTTTTCAAGTCATGTTTTTGTGTCGTTTTAGTTTACCCATAACGTTTCCCCATCGCATGTAAGTTCGCATAAACGCAAATAGATCTCAAAGAGGGAACTTAGAAGCATGACATAATTAATAAGGCTTGGCCACAAGTTGAACATGGTGGCATATGAGGCAAATGTGTTCATAAACTTGCATATTACATTATAAGCCTCAAACCATGCATGATATCAAACTTTAGCAAAATAGTTGAAACATGGTCATAAATGACATAGGATGATAGCTAGTGGTTCGCATATAACATCATATGCAAGATAACATAAGGGTTATGAGAGTTTCTATGTTGCTTTATGCAACATTTCAAATCAAAGCTCATAGCTTTCTATGCACAAAGTCAAGGTGATAGCTTTACAAACATGCATAGAATAAATCTATGCATAACATGATAGAATCAAAGCACAAATCATACTTAGGCACAAACTCAAACTTGCAACATGTCATATTTAACTTCATAGTTAGAATCTAAGAGTAGAATAGGGCTTACAATTTTATGAAGACTTATAAAATAAAATAAGATTGAGACGAAGCCACTAGCAACTCTAAAAACTCCCAAATGATAAGCTCCAATGAAAACCCTTGAGAAATAAGAAGAAGATCCTTGCTTTGATGAAGAAAGATTGAACTTTGGCCTTTAATCAATCTTAGAAACTCTCAAACAAGCTTAAAAACTCTCATATGAATGAAGATGGAGACTATGACAAGAGGGTGGAGGCCATGATTAAACATTTTGGCATAACCTAGTTGTAGGATTGATTTATGATGGTTTAGGCTAGGTATTAGGGTCCTTTTATAGAAGTTTAGGCCATAAGATTAGCCCTAATTCAGATCTGAGCCTTTAAAATCCGTCACAAGCCTTAAAACATGTCTTGAGGAACAAGTCAGGTGCACCCAGGCCAAACTGGCCGACCACCCAAGTCGATAGGGGTGTCGACTGGGCAGTCGACACAACCTGGGGTGTGTCGACTCCCAAGTCGACTCCCCAGTCGACTTGGGGGTGGCGGGAATTTTTCCCGCTTGTCCTGCTCGGCTGAATTTGAATTATGAAATCAATTTTGAACTGTTTTTGAACTTGAAATTTTCTGAAAACTTTCACGGGCCATAACTTGGTCATACGGACTCCGATTTTCAAAAACTCGGACTTTATTTCGCGTATTTTTCCAAGGCGAACGCAATGGCACAGCCCGTTTCCCTTGATTCAGATTTTATCATTTAATTCTGCCTTGATTTATGTTATAACTTGTTATTCAAAATACGGGTTGTTACATCCTCCCCACCTTAAAGGATTTCGTCCCCGAAATCTTCATGTTAGGAAGAACATATCCTACCATCCATCATCCATCTACTCAAAACATCATCCACGTGAAGTCGATGTCCTTAACAAATTCTAAA
Organism: Allium sativum; assembly: GCA_030737875.1. Classification (NCBI taxonomy): domain Eukaryota; kingdom Viridiplantae; phylum Streptophyta; class Magnoliopsida; order Asparagales; family Amaryllidaceae; genus Allium; species Allium sativum. The sequence goes on along the minus strand of CM060913.1, from coordinate 465,743,275 downwards.
TGCTGTATGATCATATGTGAAGGTGTGTGTATATGTACTTATCTAATGCGAAAATCAGGTGGTTACTGATTCAGTAAACCTCCTTAATGCAAAGTATGTTAGTGAAATGAGTCCATATGGATGCAAATTCCTAACATAATTCATAATCTCTATATGAGTGCACATAACATTCATCCATATGCAACATCCACGTGATAGCATAACAAGTTTCAGCCATGAATAAGTAAAAACACTCATGCATATGCAATATGAAAGTGTGTGAGCCGATCTTAGTGCCTAACGTGTATCATGCATCCACGAGTATCCACTTTCAAACACTTGCAACCACTGGCAAACATCAAACATAACATGTTTCAAATACATGTTTCATCCAAAGGGTTTCTACCTAAGGTTCTCATGACAAGATTGACGAAGTTACGAGATAAACAGGATAAACATGGATAGCAAAAAGAAAGATATGCTAAAAAGGAAAAGAGATCGAGAATGTACCCTAAAAAAGAAATGGATAAATCCCACACATCTTCTCCTCGGTTTCCCAAGTTGCATCCTCTTCGGCCTCACTCCACTGAACCTTTACCAATTTGACTTCTCGATTCCTTAGCTTCTTGATCTCCGTTCCCAAGATACGAATCAGAGCTCTCCTCAAGGTTGCCTCCTTCTCTACCTCCACGTCTTCAAGAATGCTAGGTTCAACCACCTCAGCGGACTCATGTAGGCACTTTCGGAGATGCGAGACATGAAAGACATTATGCACACCGGCCAACTTCTCGGGCAATTCCACCTTATAAGCCATCTTCCCAATTCTCTCTATGATAGGGAAGGGTCCTACGAATCTTGGTGCCAGCTTCCCAACTGCTCCAAAACGAACCACATTACGCAAAGGAGAAACCTTCACGAAAACCATATCTTCAACTTCGAATTCCAAATCTGTCCTTCGCTTGTCAGCATAGGATTTCTGCCTTTCTTGGGCCGTTTTCATCCGTCTTCTCACCAATTCAACTTTCTCGGATGTGTCCCTTATCATATCGGGCCCAAGTATAAGCCTATCCATTGTCTCCCACCAACAAGATGGTGACCTACACGGCCTCCCATACAAAGCTTCAAATGGTGCCATCCCTATGCTAGCTTGATAGCTATTATTATAAGCAAACTCTACAAGAGGAAGGTGGTCTTCCCAAGTACCACCAAAGTCAAGAACACAAAGCCTCAAAAGATCTTCTAGCACTCTATTCACCCTTTCGGTTTGGCCATCCGTTTGGGGGTGATAGGCTGTACTTAGGTTCAATCGCGTACCCATCGCTTCTTGCAAACTATTCCAGAACTGGCTAGTGAAGATTGGGTCACAATCGCTAACTATGCTAGAAGGAACTCCATGCAATCGCACTATCTCTCGAAGATAAACAGATGCTAGCCATGATGCGGTCCTCTTGCTCTTCACTGGAATGAAATGAGCACTCTTCATAAGTCTATCAACCATGACCCATATGCTCGTATTCCCTTTCCTTGACCTAGGCAATCCATCCACAAAATCCATAGAGATACTTTCCCACTTCCTTTGCGGGACCTCCAATGGATGTAATAGCCCACCGGGTTTCTTCAAATCGGCTTTCACTTGTTGGCACACCATGCACTTTGAAACATACTCTGCCACATCCTTCTTCATTCCAGCCCAAAAGAAAATGGGCTTCATATCCCTATACATCTTATCTCCTCCAGGATGTATAGCCATCTTCGAGTGATGCGCTTCTTCGAGAACTTTATGCACCAAGTCTCCCTTTTGTGGAACGCATAGCCTTCCATCACGCCTTAGCCAACCCTTGTCATCAATAGTATATCTATCAAGGTGACTAGACGTCTCACCACAAATCAACTTGTCCATGATCTCGCCTATCTGCGGGTCTTCCTTCTGCGAAGTCCCTACTTGATCAAGAAGTGTGGGTCTAAGCTCAAGAGATGCTAACGAACCCGTCATCGACTCAACTGCTGTTGTGAAATCAAAGGTTGCCACGAACTCTAGGCTCTTCATCTCAACAAACAAGGGACTCAAAGTTAGCCTTCTTCTGCTTAGTGCATCTGCCACAACATTACCCTTGCCAGGGGTATAAGCTATCTCGAAGTCATATGATGCCAAGAATTCCATCCACCTTTGCTGCCTTAGATTCAGATCTTTCTGCGAGAAAAGGTACTTGAGCGACTTGTGATCAGTATATAACTCAAACCTTTCGCCTAGAAGATAGTGGCGCCAGGATTTGAGTGCAAAGACGATCGCCGCCAACTCCAAATCATGAGTGGGATAGTTCTTCTCATGAACTTTAAGTTGCCTACCCCCATAACATATCACTCTTCCTTCCTGCATCAGAACGGCACCTAACCCTATGCCACATGCATCGGTGTACACGGTAAACATCTTACCGCCATCGGGTAATGCCAAAACTGGAGCTGTGGTAAGGGCCCTCTTGAGCCTTTGAAAAGCAAGCTCACACTCTAAGTCCCATGCAAAGACTAAGTTCTTCTTCGTCAACTTAGTAAGAGGGGCTGAGATTTTAGCGAAGTCCTTAATGAACTTCCTATAGTAGCCTGCCAGACAGAGAAAGCTTCTTACTTCGGTTGCGTTCTTAGGAGTCTTCCAGTCTTGAACCGCAACCACTTTCGCGGGATCCACAGCTATGCCTTGCTTAGAAACTATATGTCCAAGAAACCGAACTTCCCTTCTCCAAAAATGGCATTTGGAGAACTTGGCTTTCAACTGATGAGCTCTAAGCGTATCCATCACTTCCTTAAGATGTCTAGCATGTTCTTCCTCATCTTTTGAGAAGATCAGAATATCATCCACGAAGACAACCACAAACTTGTTAAGGAACTCCCTGAACACCCTACTCATCAAATCTACGAAGTAGGCGGGTGCATTAGTCAAACCGAATGGCATGACAAGCCATTCAAAGAATCCATCTGTAGCCCTAAACGCAGTCTTATCAATACTATCCTCAGCTACTCTAAGCTGATGGAATCTGGTGGCTAGATCGAGCTGAGAGAAAACAGAAGCACCAACAAGCTGGTCAAAGAGGTCATCAATCCTCGGTAACGGGTGCCTATTCTTCTTTGTCAGCTTGTTCAACTCTCGATAATCAACACATAGACGAAGCGAACTATCCGCCTTAGTAGCGAACACCACAGGAGCACACCATTCAGAAATGCTTCGCCTAATAAAATTCTTCTCAAGCAACTCCTTGATTTGCTTACTGAGCTCTCTTCTTTCTCGTGGGGCCATGTGCCTAACGGGCAATGAAACTGGCTTGGCATTATCAACAAGATAAATGCGGAAATCTATCTCTCGTTTAGGGGGTAACCCGTTAACCTCTTCAAAGACATCAGGATATTCTCGGACCACCCTTACTGATTGCAGATCATCGATGGATGAGTCAAGAGATTCAAGATAACATAACATAACCGGATCCAGCGGGTTGCAAGAAATCTCTAGGGCATTACCGAGGCGAGTCATGAGCCTCACCACCCTATGCTCACAATCGAGAATGGCTCCATAACTGGACAACCAATCCATGCCCAAAATCAACCCGTATCCCATGAACCTGAGAACATAAGCATTACACGTGAATTCTACGGTCAAGATAGAAATCCTCAAATCCATACAAATCATAGATAGATGGGCGGAACCCCCAATTGGATTTGAAACACTAACGGGATCCTCAACTAGACTAGTACTTAGGTGCAAACTTTCAACAATGTCAGAAGAAATAAAAGTATGCGATGCGCCAGAATGAAATAAAGTACGAACAGGAAATTCAGAAATGTAAACAAGGCTTTCTACAGAAATACTACCTCGGTCCTGAACTGGAGCAGTGTTGAGAGCATGCACTTGCCCTCCAGAAGGTCCTGCACGCTGAGTCTGCCCTTGCCCTTATCCTTGCTTCTTAGGGCAATCCTTGCTAACGTGTCCAGTCTCTCCACAATGAAAGCATTTGCCCAGCTTTCTCTTCTTCTTCCTACAGTCTTTGGCTATGTGCCCAATAATCCCACAGAAGTTGCACTTTCTTGGGTCCTTTGCCTTGTTGTTGTTGGCCTTATTACCCTTGTTGTTCTTGTTGTTCTGATTGCTCTGATTTCCTCCCCACTTGGAGTCCGCCTTCTTGGTTTGAGTCTCATTAGGCTTGACTTCTTTCTTGCCATTCTTATCGTCTCCCTGAAGCAATGCCATGTCCACTAGGCTTTCAAAAGTGGCCATCATGGGTATATGAGACATGGCTAAACCTTGTAATGGCTCATTCAACCCTCGTGCAAAGCGTAGAGCCTTCTTCTGGGAAGTATTAACCATGTCCAAACCGAATCGAGCAAGCTGGTTAAACTTATTCACATACTCCCTCACTATCATGTCCCCTTGCTTCAAAGATATAAACATATCCAATTGCAGATTCGCCTCAGTAGATGATAGAAACTTAAGCCCAAACCTCGTCCTAAAGTCGACCCAAGTCTCTAAAGGCCTAGTAGCGTTGGTGACTTCCCACCAATAAGCAGCTTCCTCTTTCAATAGCCATACTGCCAACAGAACTTTTCTACGGTCTTCCACATCAAGGATGGCGAAGAGATCTTCAGTTTCTTTTAACCAATTTCTCGCCTCAACAAAAGTCTCCATCCCAATAATTTTTTTGCCGCCCATCGCCTTAAAGTCTTTGCAAACCTTTGCTAAATCTGCTTCTGGATGCTGAGGAGGAGAAGGAGGAGGAACCTCAGTTACGGTGGGGGTGTTTGCTGGGCCCACATCGTTGGCCCTAGCTTCCAAGTACCTCCGGAACCATCCGGGAATGGTTACTCCCTCGGGAAGGTTAAGATCGGCCATGATGAAAAAGGGAAAAGATAGATTTAGAACGAGGAAACAAAGGATGGTGCTAATGGATTTTGGGGAATAGCCTTTTAAAATAAACTAGACTTTTCTTGGAAAATGCTTAATTGGTTTTGAAAATAGTTTTTCAAAAGGGTTTTAAAACTTTTGTCCGGTCTAGTAAAACCTTATGCTCTGATACCAAATGTAACACCCCACCTCCACCAATGTCACTCTTGCAAGCACACTAACTTTGGAGGGGCGTTAAACAAGGTAAACATGCATGCAGATATCACAAGACAGAACATATAAGTAAAAACAGAGTAAGTAAAGCAGCGGATAAAAATTAACAATTCAAAACCATTGTTAAGTTACATCAAAGTACTTGGTCATCATTTTCCCACAAAACAAAGTCTAGAAACATAAACTGAAAACTGGAAAAAAAACCATAAAGTAACTATCCCCAAAGTAGAATAAAGCCATAGCAAGCTCAAGTCCAAACCGTACATGAGCTATCCAGAAAAGCAGCTAAAGATCCAAGCTAGGTGCTAGTGTTCCCACCCTGTGAACCTGGGGGGGGGGGGGGGAACGAAAGAAAAGAGGCGAAAGAAAATGGGTCTGTCAAAAGACTGGTAAGTCCGACCTTCTATTAGTATAAAAACTAATAAAGTTAACTGGACATGTGAAACAGAGATGAAACATAGGATGATAACTGGCATGGTGAAAAGTTAACAAGATAGATCAAGTGTGGCATCGCATATACAAGGTTAAGTTTTTGCACCAAGTGTACTAGTATTCCAACCCATGTCAAGTATAAACAAGAAGTGATCCCTTGGCCCAATCTTGGCCCAATATCACGAGATGACCTAAATCAGGGTCCAACAACACGGTCTAGTCGATCGGCTCCCTAAAAGCCTAACTCGTCAAGTGTCGGTGTCATACGGCCCAATCACGAAGTGTAGTCAAACTGTGCTAGGTCCACCCTAGGGTGTATCCAGCCCTAGGGTGTCAACCATGGACACAAATCAAGCACGCACAGTCTAAACCTACTGGTTCCCGTATCTGCTTTTTCAACTCCGGACTATGTGCACGACTATAGTCCGCCTGAACCTACACCGGCGCACCTACTCAGCCGTCGTTTTGGTGGCTTACATGTCAGCCCAGTAATCGTGCCCCACCCTAGCTTAGTCCCTAGGGTATCATGATACAACCAAGAGGGTTACTAGTGAAAAGGACCACGTAACTAGGGTTTCTAACGGGTTAAGCGTGGTTAACCCTATCCAATCAAGTACCAAGTTGGTTAAGCGTACCCAAGGTTCATGACTTAACCCTATCAACCCATCGTGTTTAATTGGTTAAGTATTCAAGTGGTCCATGACTTAACCCTACCATGTGGCATTAATTGATTTAATGCACCCAACCTCTCACATTAGACCTTGTTGTGGTTACTAGTTAAGCCGGGCGGGTCCAGGTAGCTTTACACCACAACTTAGTCTAACCTCGGGTTTCAAGTGCAACATGACCAACTACTCACATTGGGTCCTATTGCTTGTAGCCACTAGTTAAGCCGGTCGGTTCCGGGTAGATTTATGCTACAAACTCAACCCAACCTCGAGTTGGCCATTCTCATGTTTTCTAGAAGTCATGTCCAAGTTCATGTTCATGTTTCAAGCATAATCACATGTCATATTTCGTGTCACCTTTTCAAGTCATGTTTTTGTGTCATTTTAGTTTACCCATAACGTTTTCCCATTGGATGTAAGTTCGTATAAATGCAAATAGATCTCAAAGAGGGAACTTAGAAGCATGACATAATTAATAAGGCTTGGCCACAAGTTAAACATGGTGGCATATGAGGCAAATGTGTTCATAAACTTGCATATTACATTATAAGCCTCAAAACATGCATGATATCAAACTTTAGCAAAATAGTTGAAACATGGTCATAAATGACATAGGATGATAACTAGTGATTCACATATAACATCATATGCAAGATAACATAAGGGTTATGAGAGTTTCTATGTTGCTTTATGAAACATTTCAAATCAAAGCTCATAGCTTTCTATGCACAAAGTCAAGGTGATAGCTTTACAAACATGCATAGAATAAATCTATGCATAACATGATAGAATCAAAGCACAAATCATACTTAGGCCAAAACTAAAACTTGCAACATGTCATATTTAACTTCATAGTTAGAATCTAAGAGTAGAATAGGGCTTACAATGCTATGAAGACTTATAAAATAAAATAAGATTGAGACGAAGCCACTAGCAACTCTAAAAACTCCCAAATGATAAGCTCCAATGAAAACCCTTGAGAAATAAGAAGAAGATCCTTGCTTTGATGAAGAAAGATTGAACTTTGGCCTTGAATCAATCTTAGAAACTCTCAAACAAGCTTAAGAACTCTCATATGAATGAAGATGGAGACTATGACAAGAGGGTGGAGGCCATGATTAAACATTTTGGCATAACCTAGTTGTAGGATTGATTTATGATGGTTTAGGCTAGGTATTAGGGTCCTTTTATAGAAGTTTAGGTTAGTTTAGGCTATAGGATTAACCCTAATTCAGATCTAAGCCTTTAAAATCTGTCACAAGCCTTAAAACATGTCTTGAGGAACAAGTCAGGTGCACCCAGGCCAAACTGGCCGACCACCCAAGTCGACAGGGGTGTCGACTGGGTAGTCGACACAACCTGGGGTGTGTTGACTCCCAAGTCGATTCCCCAGTCGACTTGGGGGTGGCGGGAATTTTTCCCGTCTGTCCTGCTCGGCTGAATTTGAGTTCTGAATTCAAATTTGAACTGTTTTTAAACTTGAATTTTTTTGAAAACTTTGACGGGCCATAACTTGGTCATACGGACTCCGATTTTCGAAAACTCGGACTCTATTTCGCGTATTTTTCCGAGACGAATGCAATGGCACAGCCTGTTTCCCTTGATTCAGACTTTATCATTTAATTCTGCCTTGATTTATGTTATAACTTGTTATTCAAAATACGGGTTGTTACAATAATGCTCTTATTAGTTGATAAGATGCATTCATATTGTATTGCTTATTACCTTTCAATTATCTAATGACTCGAAGGAATTTTCTGTCATTTGAATATGCATATGACTTCAGGTCATTCAATATTGATGTCAATCGACTTTCTAAAATATAAAATAATATATGCATAATTTATAATATGCGCTCATGACAACTTCAGGTTGTTAGTTAAATATTCGCATATATGTGTATATACATGCGTCCACGTATTACATATGTAATTGATTTGCATATTTTCTCTTATTCAAGCTATTGATTTTAGAACAAATTGTTTATAATGTTCCAATCATTAATTTTTTGCTTATCAAGCAATGTCAAGGTGAATCTTAAAGATCGTTTCATAGTATCCAAAATATCTGATTTGGAACTGTATTGAACTTCTAGTTAAATGAAATATATGAACAACTTCGAGTTGTTAATCCATATTGAACTTCTGATTCAAATAATATATAAAAAAATTAAAATTTGTTAAACTGTATTGAACTTCTGGTTCAACTGTATTGAACTTCTGGTTCCACTGTATTGAAATTCTGGTTCAAATAAAATATATAAACAACTTCAAGTTGTTGAAATTTATTCTTTAACATAATATGTAAATATAAATATATAAGCAAGATACAAATCATTTTGAAAATTGTGAAATCTTTGGATATCAATTTTAATAATGTTATTATTTCACACAGTTTCAATAAAGCTTCAGGCTTTTAAACTATATAGTATTTCAAGTTCATTGATTAAGGAACTACAAGTTCCTGTGCATATATATAAACATACATATTATATCTAGTTTATTAATTTATGACGAACTTCTGGTTCTCAACCTTTTAACATACTTCTAATTTATAAGCTTTTACATTCTTGCTAATTATCAAGATTTCAAACTTGTAAACTTCATCAAAAAGTTTCTTCTTTCATATTCCAAGACTTCAGGTCTCAAATCTGAGTTATACAACTTTTTTGATTACATTAGATATTAGTTGCCAAATACATTGACTAATAATACATATATCTATTATTATTCCAAACACAAACATACATCATTTAACTTATAATAGTCAATGCTTTTAATACATTTATAATAATATGGTAATACAATATATATTACCATAACGATACATTTGATGCATTTATTATAAAAATAACGGAAATAACCATTATACGGCCTAAATATATGAATCAAATAAATAAATTTTTACTTAAATCAATATAATAAAATTTGGATCTAGCTACAGTATTGATCAACGACAAAACTGAAATAAACAACTTATAGTTGTACTGCATTCCCAGTAATCATATTTTCTAAAATACCATATATATGCATAATGTCTAATCGAGAATTGAGTAAAAGTGCATAATTATAGAACTAAGATTTTACATTCTTTAATATGAATGTTAGATCCAAAAGTGGCTCTAACACGCTAATTATCTGAATAGGCAGAGATTTATATGTGGAAATGCAAGAAAACGCAGATAACACACAAGATTTATAGTGGTTCGGCTTTAACGAGCCTACGTCCACTTTATATCTATGATTATACGTTAGATTCGAGTACAATCAATGATATTTCTCTCAATCTCACTTGTACAATGATGATTCACTCAATAATTTCGGGCTAAGACTGATAAGAAATTGTAAGATATTAATAATGGTGGAAACAATACTTAGAACTACCAAAAGATCCTAAAAATGCCAAGTTTGAGGCTATTTAGAGCTGATATCTGTAGGCGGATCGTGATTACATGTGGCACAAATCTCGAGGATCTCGGACTAGTTCGTGGCTTGATGAAGAAATGGTCAATATGACAGTTGTGGATAGGTGTCGCGAGATCCGGGCCTTTCGGGTCGCGATAAACCAGCTCTTTGCTTCCATTCCTTGGCTTCTGGAGCCGGATCGTGGCCATGGCCCAAGTGAGGATGGATCGTATTGCAGTGAGGGACCACGAACTGGATCGAGGTGGTAACTCCACGAACCGTGACTAATAGGGGGACCACGAATTGACTATGAAGAGGAAATCAGGTCCAGACCTAGCTAACTTTTCAAACGATGCTTCACATGGGACTTGAACATGTGTCTAAGTGGCTGGGTTTAAAAGCTAGCCAACATTTTGCCCCCTCAAAGTATGTCTTATCAGGGATGGGACATGCTTCGAAATTTCCGAGCTATCTTTTCATGAAACGATATGAATTAGTGGTCGTGTCTATATGAAATGTTGTACTGCTTCAAGAAGTTGCGTTCTTTGACCAGTATAAATATTGGATTGTATCATCAACCATTTTTCTGCTCATCGAATGATTTTCATCTTTTGAATCCCGGAGATATTACCATCAAATCACCAAGTAAGTCTTAAAACCTCCTGTAAAAAGAAGCATTTTATAACTTTGGTATTTCTGTGAATATGGAACTCTGTCATTTCCGATCCATTAGTCACGCCAATGCTTAGATCGTCTCTTCAAGTTTCAGACCGTGGTGGGCTATTCCACAACTTCAGTTAGAGACGTCCAATAGGCTTCGGACCGTGGTCTGGGGGCCCATGCATGACCCCCGATGGGCTTTTCGCCTACTCGTGGCCGTTGGTGGCCTGGCGAACCATATAGGATAAAGAAGGGAATATTAAGGGTCTTCTTTCTGTCTATATAAATGGGTTCACTCTCCTTCTTTCACTTTTTACTTCCTCTTTTACCAGCCATCACTCTTCTTACCTTTTACCTTCAAACCCCTAATTTTGGCTTTCAACAAAAATCGAGATTTTTTTCAATAAAAAAGTTAATAATAATGATAGCTTCTCTTGTGTCTCTTCTCTTTTTTGAGTATCGATTCGAGTTCGATTTATGTGGGGTTTTCCTTCAATGGCTTGAGAGTATGCGACGATTCTACGATCTTTAATGGGTTTGCTATTGCATAGTGGAGCTAGGAGAATTAAGTTAGAGAGGAGGAGCAGGCCAGGTCAGATCGTAGGTTAAGTTCGGGTTTGGATCGCGATAGCAATGGGATGGAGGAAAGCGAGAAGGAGCTGGTGTTTTAAAACAGCAACGGATCAGATCGTAATATATATTGGGGGAGTACTGACTGATGGAGACATGGAGTGGAACGGATCGGGGGGTCCCTCTCACGATCCGTTCGGGTAAGGGAGAGTTGTTACGGACTGGATCGTTCTGCGATCCGTAGCCTACATCACGAGTCGATGCTGTCTTACCAGTGTAGCTTGCCAACGATCCGACGTCCACGATCCGGTCCCAGTTCTCTGCATTGGCATTTATACTGTGATCCGATCCCCAAAACTTCAAAAAATCCATCTTTGTCGACGATCTTAAACACATATTTAACTTAAGCAATGCATAGCAATTTCAATATATTAGACAGTTAGGTTAGAGCCTTCAACTCTTTTGAACTGAACAACAGCTTAACCCAGCAGTGGACGACAACTGATATCCATTTATCTGATTAACTTCACGCTTTCCTTACGGTATGCACATGCACACACTTGCACTTACACACATGGGGAATGGGTAATTGTGTTCTAACTCCTCATGTTTTCTCGCTAACATAGCCATATCGGATAAGCAATCAACCGAAATGTCAGAAAAAGTTACTAAATCAGAGTCATCGAAGCATTATGATCCCGACGTGCTTCCCACCGATTCAGATTGGGAAGATTCCGACCCCGATTATGAGACCGACAATATTGAATCGACGACTCCTGAAAGTACATCTCTCAAAGATGAAGAAGATAATCGGGCTCCCGACGAGATTCCAGGTGTTGAGGAAGTTGAAGAAAAGAAACTCACTGATTCTCTGGCTTCCAAGTTAGATGAAATAATGCTTAAGAAAATATGCTTAAGACCCGGGATCCCATGGGACAATGTTAAGATTCCAGGAAGCGAGGATAGACCCCATTCTGCCCTGCCAGGATACATGACTGTTAGTAGGCTAATGTGTTGGGTAGGCGCTATTCCTCCATTTCCACCAATCGTCGTTGAGATCCTAAGACGATTGCGCATTGCCCCTATGCAGCTTCATCCCATTGCTTACGCAGCCCTGTATACTCTGTGCATGGCGTATGCGGAGATTTTGCAAACTAAGCTCACCTTTAAAGATTTGAAATTCTATTATCTCTTCAAACATCGTTCCACAGCGACTCCAAACTTTTCTTTCTTTGAATCAATAGCCAATAGGAAGGTTTTATCGGAAGGTCATAGCAGCATAGGGGATCCCAAAGCTGATTGGTTCTATATAAAACACCAAGCCGGGTGTGCAAGGAAGTGGCTAAAATCAAATGAGGTTTAAACCTCTAGATGCGTGACCCGAGTTCGTAACCAAAGCACTGACATGTTTATTTTCTCTATACAGATCATAGCTTCCCAAAAACGTAAGGCTCGGTATACGATGATTGACTGTCCCGCCTCCTCAAAAGCAAATCAGACTTCTTAAAAATCAAGAAATGTATCACCGATGAGAATCTTCACAAGCACCGTCTTCTGGATGTAAGGTTCGGACTTGGTGCAGGTGGTATTCCTTATAAATATGTGCCCCCGACTGAAGGTGAAGGGACCTCGGGGGTCACGAAAACCGCTGAACTTCGCAAGAGCCCCCCACCAATGATCAATCAGGATGATGAGGATTTGAATGTATATAAAGGAGGTGAGGTCCAAGCCGATGAGCCAAAGGAAGTCCCGGACTCTGAGGGACAATCTCCCTTAAGGACTTCACCACCAGCTGAGCCTCCTGCTCATGATGAATTAACAGAGGAACAAATATTCGGAGAACTGAACAAGATCCCTCTACCAGACGACATTTACACACAAGAAGATTTCAAAGCGGAACCATTCTTTCCCATCTCTGAGGAAGTGAATGTTCCGGTTGGGGAAAAAGAAAACACACAGATGAGCCAGACTATGGGCCTTGGTCTATTAGGAGGGATTATACAGGATGCACGAATCACATGCACTACTCGTCACAACACTTCTACACCACCAGTACTCATGATTCTGATACACATTTGTTTTCATTGCAGGAAAAATGTCTCGTAAACAATCCTATTCTTATCGCTCTCTCCGAGCGAGCACATCGAGGTTTCTTTCTAATTCTGAACATGTTCGCAGTGATAGCCGGGGGAGAGATAGTTATCGACCCCGTGATTCTTATCAAACTCATTCTACACGGTCTCGTTCTCTATTAAGGCAAGATGCTAGGAAATCCCATAGTCGTCCAGTGCCACCGGCGGGAGGTAAGCAGCTTCCAAAAGAATTGACTCCCCTAAAAAGTACACCCTCTCATAGCAAGTCTTCCAAGAAACACCATGAGCCAAAAGATAAAAACAAAGATCCGAGCAAGGACTTAGAAAAGGAGAAAATAGCTATTGTACCCTGTAGCCAGCACGATTTGGATACTACCGCTACACAAGATGCTGTTTACACCTCCAAGAATCAAGCCAAGTTGGAGCGTTTGCAGAAGCAGTATCCCGATATCTTCTTCGAGAGAATGGTGTTTGTTCCAGACCTTGAACCAGTTCCCGAGGACTGGGATGTGGAGGTCATAGGGCAAGTGAGTCACGTAACCAAACAATATAGGGCGATGAAGAAGCATGCCGCCACTCTTTCTGCTACCATTCGTCACCTAGAGATGGAAGCAGCCAGAAACAGAGCGAAGATTGACAACGATAATAGGGCCAGGAGCAAAATGGAAAAGGAGCTAGAAGATACACAAGCTCAGCTTGCTTTAGCTCGGCAAGACGCGGAAATGACAAATCAGAGCTAGAGAGTGCTAGGAAGCGTTTTCACACTGAGCTCAACTCAAATAGCCAAAAACGTTTGGCTTTGAAGAAAGAAGCGGAGGATCTCAGGATAATCAACACAGAACTGAAAACAACACAGGAACATTTTGCTGTTGAGAAGGCTGCCTGGGACAAAGAGAAAGCGAGCTTAAAATAAAATCTCACTCTTGTTGAAAAAGAGAAAGCATCTTTGAATGATCGGCTTATCCAAGCCGAAGAGCATGCAGCTCTCGCTGAAAGTAATGTTAATAGAGCTCTTGAATCGGCTTCTACCACAACTGATGAGCTTGCCACAACCAAAAAAGAGATAGAAGGCTTCGAAGAACTGCTATTAGACTTCTTTGGCCAAGTTATTAAGACCCGAGACATCTCGTGGATACAAGACTATCACATTACTTTAGTCAATGTGTGGGATATGATCGTTGAGGGCGAAAAGAGTCGATTGAAAACCGAGGAAGTTGATGAAAAATAGCTCATACAGACTTATCTCAAAGGTGAAGAGCCTGAGGATTTGGAGATAGGCAGACGACTGATCCAAGAGGAAATTGAGAAAGAGAGAGCAAATCTCAAGGGCAAGGATAAAATTGACGAAGGCTCTAGGTTGGTTGTGGATCCCAAGGCCTACGAAATCGAGGAATACAATCCTGATGATCCATTGATTCCCTTGGGTCCAACTCCTTCGGTTGCCGGCGCTGCTATTACGAATCTGGGTGAGGAGTCGGCTGAAGGTATCTCCATATTCTCTCCACAATTCGTCAAAACAGTTATAACTTGTCATCGTACCGCGGGACAGACAACTGAGATGACCACGTTATCTCCCAAATCACTAACTTTTACCTCTCATGACATAGGTGGCAAGCTGACCGAGATGGATACGGAAGAGAAAGCAGAGGCGGAGAAAGCTAGTGTCCCTTCAAGTGTTGATGCCGGAGTCCTTGATGTTCCAAAGCAAACCGAGGACACAACAAGTGAGAAGGTTATTATGGCACGTAGCACTGATGCTCCTGCAGATGCCGAAGTTATTGGAGCTTTGCAAGACACCGACGGTGGTCATGGAGATGAAGAGGATGACGTATTCATCACGGAAGAAATCAAGGATGACGATAACGAGACCTTGGCTGGTATGCAGGCTAGGAAAGAAAAACAATTGGTTTTGAAGAAGGAAGAGCAGGAACCTCTATATGTGCCTCCGATTTTGGAGGTTGACCCAGAACTAGGATGATCATAAAATTCTCCTCCAGATCAATAACTTCACAGCTTGCCTCCCAGCCTTCTGATTCTCCCCCGGAGTCTCTTATTGATAAGAGGAAGAGGAAGAAAGGTGATCACTATGATGCTGACAAGGAGGAGTTGGAGAAACAGAAGAAGGAGAAGAAATCGAAATCTTCTCCCAAGCATAAGTAGGATGCACTTATTAGCTCATGTTTTGCATTTTGGCTTTCCAATGGCCAAGAAATGTAGTTATGAGCATGGCCCTCACCTTTGTTTAGCTTTAATCTTGTAATTCCGTACTTAGCTACTGAAAATTCGTTTCTTTTATATCTTCGTGTACCTGCACGTTTACTATGTCTGCAGAGTTTATTATTCTAAATCACAAAACTTAAAGATAATCATAACTGAAACAATCGTAACTAAATACTGAAGTCATGAATGTTAATTATTGAGAAGTTCGTGTGCTAAGTAAACGCGTAGTGTCCACAAATGCAAAGTGTCATATGTATATGCCCCCAATCAATCGTCATTATGATGCCTGGCCAGGGCTTATTGACGATTGGTTAGGGTCATGTTCGTACTGCCCCCCATATACGGAAATGAGGGGTTTATATCATTTGGCAGCATACATTGCTGCGCCTTTATACCTTCCCGACCCTTTGGTTGGGGTAGGAATTCTTGTGGTGCTAAGTCTCTAGCACCTTTATACTCTCCCAATCCTTCAGCGGGTTAGAGTTCGAGCTCGTTTTTTAGTCTTCTCACCGATCCTTCAGCGGGGCAGAAGTTCTGGGGGCGCTAAGTCCCTAGCGCCTTTATACTCTCCCGATCCTTCAGCGAGTTAGAGTGTTATCAAGGCGGTTTTATCATGGTGCACCTTCACGCCTTGGGGACGTTATCTCCGCGTCCTTTATGCTCGCTCTCCAATCTCGAGAGTTAGAGTGCAAGTAGTAGTATGGTTTGCCTCGCTGCACCTTCTGGAACTTTGAATTAGGTGTTTCGAAATCGCTGTATAATTTATAACAAATCTCAAAATGATAATGACTGATGTTAGTTAAAAATAAAAGAGCAGATAAGAAATGGTGCAGTAAAGGTAAATGACACACGATATTTTTATAGTGGTTCGGTCAAATCATGACCTACGTCGACTTTATAATCTTTTGCTCGAGTAACCAGACCGTTCTAGGCAAGTCATGCCTTTTTACATGGTCCTAAAAACAAAAGAGTAAAATTGACAATTTCACGTCAGATAAGGCCGCAAATGCTGGGCATTCCATATTCTAGGAATTTCATCTCCATCCACGGTTGCTAGCTTGAAGGTTCCATTATCAAGCCTTCGTAAAATGGAGTACGGTCCTTCCCATTTCGGGCACATATGTACTAGGGGTAGAAAGACGCGTTTCAGAACCAAGTCTCCGGGTTCAAAGGTTCGAGCTCGGACTTTCTTGTTGTAATACCGAGCAACCTATTGCTTGTGCCGCAAGGCGCGTAGATCGGCTTCATCCCTCTTTTCTTCAACCATATCCAGAGACTCAAGGAGCATCTCATTGTTATTCATTGGGTCATAATAAGTGATTCGATGAGACGGTACTTCTAACTCGACCGGGATGACCACTTCAGCTCCAAAAGTGAGGGAAAAGGGGGTGTGACCCGTCGCCGACTTGTATGTAGTCCTGTAGGCCCATAGAGCCAAAGGTAATTTATCAACCCCCGTGGCTTTGGCCCGTTTCAATCTTTTCTTCAGAATAGATTTAATCACTTTGTTCGCTGCTTCGACCTGTCCGTTCGATTGCGGATGTGCCACAGAGGTGTATCTTTTCTCTGTACGATACTTCTGGAAGAAATCTCGGAACTCAGTGCTATCAAACTGGGTTCCATTGTCGGTTATGACGACTTTTGGTATCCCGAATAGGCATATAATGTTCCTAACGACAAAGTTGATCACTCTCTTGGTTGTGATCGTGGTCAATGGCTCAGCCTCGACCCATTTGGTGAAGTAATCCACGACCACAATGGCAAATTTTGCTCCGCCCTTAGCTATGGAGAGGCTTCCAATAATATCGATTCCCCAAACAGAAATGGGCCATGGGCTCATCATTGTCTTCAACTTGCTAGGAGGTGCCTTAGGATCCTTGGAAAACTTCTGACACGCATCACAGCGTCGTGCATACTTGGCTGCATCCTTATTTATAGTGGGCCAGAAATAGCCGTATTGCAATATTTTCTTCGCCAGTGTTTGCCCTCCAGTGTGGTCGCCACATCCACCTTCGTGGACCTCTTTCAGTATATGCTTGATGTCGTCATGGGCGATGCACCAGAGGAGGGGCATCGAGAAACCTTGTCTGTACAGAACTTCGCCTTGCAACACATATCGAGAAGCCTTTCGAATAACTGCGCGCCTCTCACTTTTCTTTGTTGGAAGCACTCCATTCATCAAAAAATTCTTCAGAGGGGTCATCCACGACTCCCTCTCAGGTTCAATCTCTAGTACCGGATCAATTTCCATCTGATCTACACTAGGAGACTATAACACTTCAATCGGGACTAGCTCTGTATCTTCAGGATTATCAGAGCTAGCCATCTTCGCTAACTTGTCAGCCCTTTGATTCTCCATTCGAGGAATATGAGATACGCTGTGGTGATTAAAACCGCCCAGCAACTTCTTCACTCTTTCCAAATATGATATTAGCCTCGGACTCTTGGCCTGAAACTCTCCAGTGACATGGTTCACGACTATCTTGGAATCGCAAAAGATGTCCAGCTTCGTGATCTCCAACTCCTTTGCGAGCTTCAGCCCAGCAATTAGAGTTTCGTACTCGGAGTCGTTATTAGTGGCATGGAACTCCAATCTAAGAGCGTAGTATATTAGCCGTTTCTCTGGGGTTTCAAGCACCACTCTGGCACTAGATCGTCTGTCGTTCTTAGCTCCATCAGTGTACAACTTCCAGGCACTGGGGTCAAGGAGTAGTTTTGGTGGGTCAACTTCTTCAATTACTACATCATCTTCTAGGATGGTAAACTCTACTATGAAGTCTGCAAGTACTTGCCCCCTTATCGATCGTCGGGGTTGGAAGTTCAAGTCGAACTGACTTAGTTCAATATTCCACTTAAGCAGTCTTCCTGATGCTTCTGGCCTTTGCAGAACTTGTTTGAGCGGGTGATCGGTGTACACAGTAATGGGATCAGCCTGGAAGTAGTGGCGGAGCTTCCTAGATGCGACCAGTAAGCTATACGCAAGCTTTTCTATTATTGGGTAGTTTCGTTCGGTTGCCACCAGTTTCTTACTCACATAGTACACCGGTCTTTGCACCTTATCTTCTTCTCTTACCAAAGCCGAACTGATCGCGTGGGTTGACACTGCCAAGTACACATATAAATCCTCGTGGTCCATGGGCTTAGACAGTATCGGGGGTCTTTCCAGATGATTCAATAGGTTCTGGAACGATTCTATACAATCAGGAGTCCATTTGAAGTTGCGCTTGCCCCGCTTTATCAGCTCGAAAAGAGATGCATTTGTCTGTCGCTTTGGAGATAAATCTACTCAGTGCTGCCACTTTTACGGTGAGGCTTTGCACATCTTTATTTTGCTTTAGTTCTTGGATATTTCAGATTGTTGTAATTTGATTTGGATTGATTTCAATTCCACGTGAGCTGATGATGAACCCTAGGAATTTTCAGGATGCTACCCCAATTGAGCATTTCAAAGGATTTAGTTTCATCCCGTATTTCCGGAGAATCTCAAACATTTCCGCTAAATCGATAGTATGGTCGGATGATTGTCTGGATTTTACCAACATGCCATCGACGTATACCTCCATCGTTTTCCCGATTTGGTTGTAGAACATCCTATTCACCAATCGCTGATACGTAGCATCGACATTCTTCAGACCGAAAGGCATCACTACGTAACAGTATAATCCCAGATTAGTAATGAAGCTGGTATGCTCTTGGTCCGGGACGTACATGGGGATTTGGTTGTACCCTAAGTGGGCATCCATAAAAGAAAGAAGCTCATGACCCACCGTCAAATCTATGAGCTGATCGATTCTAGGTAACGGAAAGCTATCCTTTGGGCAGGCTTTGTTTAGATCTTAGAAGTCAATGCATGTGCATCACTTTCTATTGGCCTTCTTTACCAAAACCGGGTTTGAAATCCAGTCAGGGTTTGTGGAATCTTTAATAAACCCATTACTTCTTAGCTTTTCGACTTCTTCCTTTAAGGCAGCAGACCCTCTGGGCCAAGCATTCGCCTTTTCTGTTTGACGGGAGGATGTTTCGGGTAGATGCTTAATGAATGACTCATAATCGACGGAGATTTTCCATACATGTCCGCATGGGTCCAGGCGAATACATCCAAGTTAGCTTTCAATAAATTTGTTAATTCTTTGGCTCGAACAGGATCCAACTGGAATCCAATATTTAGGACCTTCTCTGGGTCACTATCATCGATTGGTACGTCCACATTCGCTTCATTGGGAGTCGCCATTCTGCCCCCAGGCTCTTCATCCTCTCTGGGATCTATATCCTCGGGCAACTCTCTGGGCGACCCTCCCAGAGTTACTTTCTTTAGTTGCTATGACGTTTCCTCCCTTGGAGGGGAAGAAGCGCCCTTCGTTTCCACATCTCTTCCTTTGCGGAGCAACTTCAGCTCCGCTATGTAGCTTGCTCGTGCAACAACTTGATCTACTATGACTATACCTACACCAGCATCCGTTGGGAACTTCAACAATAAACACCAGGGTGCGATGCAGACCCTGAATTTGGCTAGGGCCGGTCGGACCAAGAAGGCATTGTACGGTGACTCAATGTCCAGAACCACAAAAGGGAGGATCCTCACTCTCTGGCGTTCTCCTTCCCCAAGGGTTACCGATAGTTCCACGTATCCTATCGGAGCGGTTGAGGCTCCATTAAATCCATGCATCCAACCCTCGCATGGTTTCAAATCCTTCAGCTCGAGTTTCATTTGGTCGAATGTTTTCTTAAACAGAATGTTAACTGAACTTCCGTTATCCACTAGAACTTTATGGACTATAGCTGGGCCGATGGTAACGGTGATTACTAATGGGTCTTCAGTTAGGGAGTGGACTCCAATACTTTCTCGATCGCGAAATATGACGTCATCAGACATCGTCTTCTGTTGCTTAATCGGGGCATTTTCCTCAGGAATGCTACATTCCCCTACTTCAAAATTCTTGTTCCCGACATTAACTTCAACTTTTCCTGAGCTATCTCCCGTTTGCTTGATGGCCACATTACTTTGGATATCCTCCTTATCAGCAGCCTTCCTCTTTCGGTTGGCGTAAATTTCTTCTCTACGCAAGCGAATGTTGGCCTTTTCATAAAATATTTCTCTAGTTAACGGTGGTTTACCGGCCAGGTATCTTCCAAACTCAGTATCCTTATCCACTACGTTAATCAAAGCCATCAAAATAGTTTGTTCATGGGGATCTCTAACCTCCATGACTGCTAAATTGAAGCGATCTAGATAGGACCTCAAAGATTCGTCCGGACGTTGCTTAATGAGGGATAATTCGATGACATTCTTAGATCTCTGAGTATGCAACCGGAACTGGCTCACGAACTGTTCGCTCAATTCCCTGAAACTGGAGATCGATCGCGCTGGCAAGCGAGTAAACCACATTAACGCCATATCCTCCAGAAATATCGGGAATGCCTTACATTTTACAACGTCGGAGGCAGCAGCTGCATTCATGTACCATGAATATCTCATTAGGTGTTGGACTAGATCCGCCCTTCCTGCATAGCGGTTTATAGGAGGCATGTTGAATTTCCTGGGGAATCGAACCTCTAATATGTCATTCGTGAAGAGCGTATGACTGCGGCCTATACCCCAATCCTCATTTCTTTGTCTGCGGTTTTCTACCATCGCTCGTCTAATCATGGCTTCAACATTTGCACGGGTCAGGGTGGATTCGGGATCAGCACTTCTTGCCCTGCGGGCCTCTCCATCATTTCTTTGACGCGCTACTGCAAGGTCTAGGGCCTGAGCAGAACTCCCTTTCCCCTATTACCGCGGTCAGTCACGCGACGAGCAGGAGGAATGGGTTGATTTTGAGCAGGGTCAATGACGTCTCCACTCCTAGGTGGTAGGAAGGTCTCAATTATATTACGATAATTATTTCCCTTATTAAGCGCCTCTTCTTCTTGAGGAGGAAACGCCCCAAATCGAAGCTGCCCTATATTTTTAGCTCTTTCTAACGGAGGCCAGCGTCGGTTTCTTCGAGGTTCTTCAAACGAGGACGTGTGTTCCGGAGAAAGAGAGTGAGCTGGCGGTGGCGAAACCTGCCTCTGTATATCATCAATCCGTCTGCTTAGGGCAGTAATATTCTGACGCAACAACGAGCTCTCCCGCCTTTGAGCGGCCAATTCATCATTTTGTCTATCCAATGCTTCAATTATGCGAGAGAGATCTCCTTCAATAGCTGAGGCAAAAGGGTCGAACTGATCATCATCATCTTCTATTATACTCAAAGAACTTGAACCAGGTCGAGCAGAGGTACCAGAACGAGCGGAACGAGTCATAATCTCCTTCCCAGGTCGGGTAGTAATCTGATTGTCTTTTCGGATCGTGGTCCCCCTAGGTTGCTGGCTCGTGGTTCCCTCTTGACGTCGATTCATGGTGGTCCCCTGGGTTCGGATCATGGAAGTATTAGCTGGAAGGAGGGTGAGTTATCTTGGGAACGGGTCGTTACACCTTCAGCTACACTGTTCGTGGCACCCGCTCCAGTTCGGATCGTTCCTCCATCTCCACGATCCGAGGACTCCAGTTCAACCTTGACCTGCTCCTGAACGTTGTCTTCACGAGCTTCATTTGTAGCTTCGTCGGCCTGCGAAGTTCGTACATCCTTAGACGTCTTTCCAGCCATAATACTTTGGATTTGCTGGAACATTCAAAAATTGAAACAGTGAAGTTTTGGACTGTTTTCTTCGGACTTGACTATCCAAACAATAGAACAATAATCTGAAATGTTGAGACTTCGTTCTCAGTGAAAGCACCAAAATGTTAGATCCAAAAGTGGCTCTAACACCCTAATTATCTGAATAGGCGGAGATTTATATGTGGAAATGCAAGAAAACGCAGATAACACACAAGATTTATAGTGGTTCGGCGTTAACGAGCCTACGTCCACTTTATATCTATGATTATACATTAGATTCGAGTACAATCAATGATATTTCTCTCAACCTCACTTGTACAATGATGATTCGCTTAATAATTTCGGGCTAAGACTGATAAGAAATTGTAAGATATTAATAATGATGGAAACAGTACTTAGAATTGCCAAAAGATCCTGAAAAATGCCAAGTCTGAGGCTATTTATAGCTGATATCTGTAGGCGGATCGTGATCACACGTGGCACAAATCCCGAGGATCTCGGGTTGGTTCGTGGCTTGATGAGGAAATGGTCAATATGATAGTTGTGGACTGGTGTCGCGAGATCCGGGCCTTTCGGGTCGTGATAGACTAGCTCGTTGCTTCCATTCCTTGGCTTCTGGAGCCGGATCATGGCCATGGCCCAAGTGAGGATGGATCATGTCGCAGTGAGGGACCACGAACTAGATCGAGGCGGTAACTCCATGAACCGTGAGTAACAAGGGGACCCCGAATTGACTATGAAGAGGAAATCAGGTCTATACCTAGCTAACTTTTCAAACGATGCTTCACATTGGACTTGGACATGTGTCTAAGTGGTTGGGTTCAAAAGCTAGCCAACAATGAATAATTCCATAAACTTGCAGATCTATACATAAAATTCACTACATAAAAATTACATGTTTTAGGTTCAAATTATACAATCTATATAAAAATCTTTTAGATCTTTCTATTCATATCAAAATTATCTCTTACCATTATAGAAACCGCAGGTACTAAATTTTCCATTTTTATAACAAAAATTGCTTCTGCATATTCTTCAGGTATTTAAGATCAATATTTAAATCTTAACTTATGATCTTCAAGATGCATATTTTCTTTAATCATTGAATTTGCATCATCATCTTTCTCATTTTCATATGAACTTCAGGTTCTTCATTTGCATATGAACTTCAGGTTCCTCATTTGCATATGAACTTCAGGTTCCTTATTTAAAGCAAAAAAAAAAAATTGTATATGAACTTCATGTCATATGAACTTTTTTTACAAAAAATTATTATTTTTAATTGTAGAAATCTCTTGTGGAGATATTTTATTATTTTCAAATAAACAAATCTCTTATAGAGATATTTTACCATTTCCAAAAATACAAATATCCTCTAAAGATATTTTGTTATCACCGCTTTTGGGATGAACTTATCTCCTCCAGAGGTAAATATATACAAACTATTGAAATGTCATATCAATATACAAAAATACATAACAAACCTTAAATGTAGTGACAAAATTAGGTGCATTAAATTAAAATAAGATTCAAGAGGGAAAAGAAATCACTACTTCTGGAGTGTATGATATTCCTTTAGGGAACATATCTTTTATTTATGTAATTGCAGTGCAATAAAAAAAATCTTTAACATCTCTTATAGGATGTTGGATTTGCTACATAAAATTAAATCTCTAAAACATCTCTTCAAGAGATTAATATGCATACTATATTTTCAGGATATTCAGTTAATATAAAATGTACTTGAAAGATGTCAGTTAGTTGAAATCCGTTTAGATATTTTCTATTGAATCCAATGTCATTGTCACATATTATAATGTGTGTGTCTCTTTTAACTTTTTCTGGAAGTATAATCTTTTCATGTCACATCATTTAAGAAAGCTTCGGTCTTTAATTTTTTTTCAACATATGAACTTCATGTTCATATTATTTCAGATTCCAAAAAATTATTTCAACTTCTAATCTCAGCAGCAACTAACAAACTACTTTTTCATGATTTATTATTTTGCAGTATAATGCAATTTTGTTTTATTTATACGGCTCACATATTTCGAAGGCACGCTAATAGCAAAAATTTCTTATTACTTATAACTGAAGTTGCATCCATAGTTTGTAAACTTAAATTATATACGAGAATAAAAATGTGGCACTGTAACCACATAAAGATGGAACTCTAAATTAGTGTAGACTATATGAACTGAACAAAGTCAGAATTAATCGTAGGTTAGCCTATTTCCAGAATGGACAATGAAAAAATACAATGCGATCCAAAATCAAATATGCAGTTTTCTTAGAAACGGGGAAAATATCAGAGAAAGCAATATATTACTACACAAAACCTACTGTGATGTACGATGGTTAAACATATTACATCAGGGCCTGTAACCGGCGGCTTTAAATTATGTCTTTTTGTATTGATGAGGAATATATAAAATAACTGTCTTTTCTTTTCATTTTAATGGTTTTCTAAAACTCCATAGCTATTAATAATAATCAATAACAGTACTTTAGATCTGAAAACGAGATCTGATTTTTAGATCCTTACATCAACAAATCCATTAAAAATAGCTTGCAAAAAAAAATCCATTTAAACGAGATCTGCAATCAAACACAATAATGGATTACTCCAACATCACTTGTTCAGGTTTCAATATATTTTGTCAACGATTAATCATGAAACATTAGATCTAAATATGTAGTCTCATATTGATTTAACTGAGATTAAAACATGCCAAAAGCACGTAAAGCAAACAAACTTGTTGATTTAATCTAGAAGGAAATAGGAGATTTTCAATGGAAGTATACCTGAATTCCTAATAAAGGGAAATTTTTTGTTTAATCTTCCAACTTAACTCAAACCTTGGATCTGATCTCTATCAAGAGCTTCGTGCTGATAACGTGTTAAAAAAAAATCCAAAACAGAAGAAATAAGGGAGAGGGGACATTTCCATTCATTCAGATATATGTATTTTTATTACAATGGCTCCATTATATATAGGCTTTGGAGTTGGTGTCAAACTTATCTCCATGATGTGGGACTAAAAGAATATTACAAAAGCATATTCACTCTTATATATTACAACAAACCAGATAATGAATCTAATTAAGTACATACTAATGCAAAGCTAATCAATTACCAAACCTAATTGGGTACCGATGAAAAACAATCTATAAATGAAACGTACCAGTTAACCAAGTTTATATAAGTTAATGCGAAAATTAATTGCATACCAGACCCAATTAGGTATGTATTGATGCAAAATACAACATGATGACAAATCTAGTTGGGCACTAGTGAAAATCAATCCACACCCGGGATATACAATTTAACTAAGTTCATACAAATGGATGCAGAAGTTAAGTCAAGGCTAATTGAGTACTAATCAAAATCAATTTATACCCACTATACACTATTTAACCAAACAAGACCGTAGGTTAGGCGGGTACAGCCTATCCTTAGTTATGGGAATGACAGAATGAATGAGGGTCTTTATTAATAGAAAAATGAAGATTCTTATATGAAATCCATAGATTAATCTTATCTAAGACATCTCTACAAGAGGAATGCAATTGGATTAATGGTAGAGGGTTACCTATCTATACGGTATTTGGTACAGTTTTGACCATTGGCCATGTGGGTAAGTCAACTTTAAAGTGGATATGTTGCGAAAATATTGTTTTACGAACCATGGCCACCTACCTAGTAGGGGAAACTCCTTGTTGTTGGTAAGCATGAAACTCAACTCTGTAAATCTAAAGAAAGGTTGCATATCTTCGGCAGAGATGTTAAGGTTCGAGCTTTCTACAATGCCAACAGAAATGAAAGTGTCAGCTTATCCATTTCCCATTCCCTATTCAACTTTGAAAAATCACGGCTAGTATATCCCATTAAATTCCTCTCTTGGAGTCGTCTTAGACTAGCTATGTATATAGATTCTATATGTGAATCTTCAATTTTATTTTGATAGAGATCTCTATTCATTCTGTTATTTCTATAACTACATATTGATTGTACATGCATTATTGCAGTGTATCCCCAGCTAATATACTGAGTAGCTCAAAAGGAAGGGGATGTATCTATTTTACCTCATTTAATTATTTGTACCTTTTCTTCACAACCAATTTGGAAGGATTGTATGTTATGCTAGTATAGATTCGTAGGCACACAAAGACCATGCTACATGAGTGGTTTTATTTTGGAAATTCCTACATCCTTGTTATAAAGAGAAGCGAGCTCGTATAAACAAGTATGTCACGGAGCATAGTCACCGTTATTGTTAACAATTAATGATTTTAAGTGAGTAAGGAACTGGAAACAACTTAAAATAGTGTTCTTCTACTATTGTTCGAGAAAAAAAGAACTTGTCTCTTTATCATAAAGCATATGTTAACTAGAAAGCAAGCATGCCAGTATACTAATCCTTCGGCTAACTTAGCCAGCGCCTCAATGTTCAGATAAAGCAAACCTCATGATTTGTTAATCCCAGTGATTGCAAAAGTTTAGTTGCTACTTCTTCATCATATTCAACAACTATCTATCCTTCCTTTAGTGTTGTTAGAGATATGCAGCCTTAATCGATTCCCTATTTGGTCGGGGTAAACTCCATATTCAATACCGACCTTTGTTGTTAAGAAAGAGTATTTCTTGAATTGGAAAGTAGAAGAGCATCAACTATGGGAATAAATTGATAAAGATACACTATTCATTTCCTAGGCGAGATGGTATAGAGATTCATGAATGCACACTTGAGATCAAAGTTAGAGTGCCAAAATTACAAAGGTATCGACCAATAGGGAACCGATCCAGTACATTAATTGGTTGATACCTTATTAGCTTAAACACCATTGTGCCAAAATTATAAGTCGGCTAAGACAATTGATACGAATTGCAATCCAACACCGTTGGATTGCAATCCGCATGGCGGCATGGAGTTAAATCCACACCACCAGCTTAGCCGGCTTTAAATAAGCTAGCTAACATAATGACTATATATAGCCGTCTTATTTAAAGCCGGCTAAGATATTGTCTATACATAGCCATCTAATTTAAAGCAGGCTATATATATTTCACTATCCCATCCCTCCCCCATCTTCTTCTTGCTCCAACTTTCTGCTTCAACCGCCGCCGCCCTCTTTTAGAAAAAAAATATTCGTTTAAAGGAAAAAAAATCATCTATAAAAAATGAGACGAGCATGGAGGGCACTTCGTGGAAGTAGGAGCAGAAGAGTTGGAAATGTTAATCCAGATGAGGTGAACACATCAGTAGAGAAAACGTACCGACCAACGGTACCAGAGAATGACATATAACGACTGTCAAGAGAAGATGCGTCGCTAGAGCCAACGATCTTGTAGTTCTAGGACCTTGTAGGGACACGAATTTGAGACAGAAAAATAGTTGAATAATTTTCGCGAATTGCCTGAAGGTGAAGAACATGTCAACACTTTAGTTGATGCATTTATAAGATTTATTTGTCTCCTTTTTAAGAGATTAATATAGTATAAAAATTGAATAATCCCCGTATTTATTATTAGGCTCGGCGCGAGCGTACACATGGCTCTTGGTTTTTTTTATGAAAAAAGCATTAGATTACCATAAAAGGAGCTTTCCGACTCAAGGTAACAGAACAAGGAAGAAAGAAACTAAGAAAAATTGCCAACAAGCAGCGAATACACATCTAAAACAAGAAATACAAGCCAACCTATCTAGTTCATCCGAATTTGGAAACGATCAAGCGACAAGCGAACCACCTCACATCCAACTGATTGATTACGTCTAGATACAGACACGACCAACAACACAAAAGATCCCGACTCAGAATCAAGGATGCGAATAAAAGTCTGATTTTCCAAATTGCGCATGCGACGACGCTCTAAAGCATAGTTGCGAGTAACCAGACTATATTTCAGGTCCATTGCTCGAACAAAATTAATGATAACCTTCTCCTTGGAGCACTCGTCGCTGGAGCAATAGCATGAATAGCAAACGGAATTGCATCAACCACGGAGATGGGATCCGGGATGTCTAGATCCACAAGAGTAACTATGTCGAATGGAGAGCCAGAGTGAGATAAAGTAAGAGAGTTTGTGGTAGGATGGAAAGTGCATTAGAAGTAGCTAGGACATGCGCAGCGATAGTCTACCCTTCTTGAAAAGCCATTTCTGTGTCCTTCAAAGAATAAACAAGATCAGGCGACGTGACAGCATCAGACTGGAGGATATTGTTGTCAGCATGCACAAGTGACTGGTCTGGAACAAAATCATTAGCTAAAGCATTGAAAATATGAGGCATTGCATTGGTAAGAACATGGAAAACAATGGAATTATGAGAAGAGCCAGCAGCAGTACACACAACATGACCTGTAGCCTCAGACAGAAGCCCGTCCCCCAAAATCCCAAAAACTAGAGCTGATGAAGCACTACAGGGAACGACAAAAGAGGAAGAACCAAGAGCCACAAACCCCATGTCGAAAGAAATTTCCATGCATGGCGGATCAGAAGAAGAAACAGAACATAAACCATGCACAGAAAAGTGGGGGTGTAGAGCAAAGAGATGCACAACATGTGAAAGGTGAGTAGGGGAGGCCGGCGGTACATGAGGCAAGGCAGAATCCGAGATGACAGAAGCCAAAGGCTGGCTAGCGGGACTAGCCTATGTAGGAGACTTACGGCTATCGGGAGTACACGAAACCAACAACCAAACCGCATTTAAGGCGCAGCAGTTCATAGAAGTGTAGCCAAAAACGGCACAGTGCTCACACTTATGGGGTTTAAATTCGTATGAGACAGGAATCGAGTATGACTGGGCACTAAAAATGTCAACCAAGACCGTCGAAGGAAGGTCGACGAAGCAAGAATTTCCACCAACACCCTGGCATAATCCAACCTTGAAAGATTCTCCATGCACCTATCTATTGTGATTGGAGAGCCAAGCACGCTTGAGATCGCACTAATAATTTCGGGATCCCAGAAATCGGTGTCGAGCTCCAAGCGCACCCAAATAGGTAGCGATGTGAATGAATCCTTAAATAGACAAAGTCCGGACCTCCACTTCTGAACAGCGATCAACCGAGAATCAAAGAGGAAAGGACCTCCTTTCAAGATACGCTCGTAATCTTCAACCAACTCAAATTTCACAAAGAAAAAACCATTTTTTTTGGAAACTGGATCAAACTTGCCAACTAAGCCTCAAGAACGACGAATATAAGCACAAAAATGGAATTAAAACGACTTAGTGCTAGACACATACAACACCAAAGTATGACTCCATCTCGCAATAGAACGTTGCAGCATCATCTCAGAGACAAAAGACCGAGAAGTACCAGAAACAGACCGGGGATTGATAAAATGAAGAAGAGGAGAAATCCCGTTCGAGTTCACTACAGGATTAGGCTTGGTAACTGCCTCCAGCCAGTTCAGACCATCTGGTCGAACACCGGTCAACATAGTAGAGGAAGGAGTGAGCACATGGGGATGAGCCACATCAGAAATGGGACCAACCTCAATGTTGGCGATGAGAGATCCAACCGAATCGGAGATCGGTGTATCGACAAAAGCATGGTGATCAACATCAAGGGGTAAACCCAAAACGGAGGGACCAAGACGAGCTCCAATGCTGGCAATGGGAACGACAATAGGAGAAGAGATGGGGAGCGAAGCCTGGTCGGAATATACCGATGATGAAGACCCGCCATCGTCAAACAGAAAGTCTCGGAGTGCCTAAGTAGGACGAAATAGACGCTTGTAT
Source organism: Allium sativum (assembly GCA_030737875.1). Classification (NCBI taxonomy): domain Eukaryota; kingdom Viridiplantae; phylum Streptophyta; class Magnoliopsida; order Asparagales; family Amaryllidaceae; genus Allium; species Allium sativum. Next base: position 465,713,762 of record CM060913.1, on the reverse strand, counting down.
TAGCTCTTGCTATGAGACAACAGAGGCCAAGCACGAATGAGGAAATCTATGCCCAAATCGATTTAGGGATTGAAACCCTAAATTCCAGAGATAAGGATGCGATTTTTAAGCAGAGGCCCTGATGTGGCTCTTGGGTTGGTATTGTCCGTATATATAACATGTTCGTGCTTATGACGTAGATGCCATTATCCATGGGTATTTTCATGATATTGAATTGAATAACTTTTTGAGTATGTTTCTTACATACATACCTACATATCAATTTAACGTACTAATTTTATTTGCTATTAATAGATTATAAATTTTTAAATATGTATCGAAAACCTTTTAAGAAACGATGTTCAGTTATGTGGTGTATTAGCTGCTTATTGGTGGAAAAAAAACTCATACATTTCACTTAATTTTGAAGAGATAGGTTTCACCCCTATACTTTTCTATGCTTACCAGTATAACCATCTGCCGACGTGAAAACTTATCATATGATGAGCGGTATCAGGACTATAACCTTCTTGTTAATTTACTACAACATCTTGACTCACAAAGTGGCATCACTTCTGGTTTCCATATTAAATGCTAGTACATCAAACAAGTAATCCAGGAATTAATATAAGTATATCCTATAGATAACCTTTTGGAGATTATTAGACCTTTTGTTTTGTATATGATAGGGAATTTTGTTCTCAAACGCTTCTAGCACACACCTTGTGGTTATGTGGTGGGAGTTGCAGAGTTTTCATTTGACACTAGTCCTCCAGTATATGACTGGGATACACCTATATTAGCCTACATGTACAAAAGGGTTGGATCATCATTGCATCGTTGGGCCTAGGATTGCTTCGATTATTTGTTTTTGGGAGATTTTGTAGTACTAGTACTACGCGTATCTTCTTAACATGAGTTGTCCTACCTTGGATCCTATGTTATCCGTATTTTCCTTTAGTTAGAGCATGGACGCTCGATAACCATAGGTAGGTTCGAGGAGGACGGGTGCGACATGCTTTTGAAGTGGATCGTAGCCAGATTGAGATGTGGACCACATGAGAGTCAGTTCTTTGGTATCCTTATGCTGGTTCGCCTTTTATGACTGAACTAAATGTAGTGCAGGATATTTTTTTTTGAAAAGACGCTTTCCATTGGTATTGTTTCCACCTAGTTTTGGATGCTACTGGTATTTAGGCGAGCAACGCTGGAGACAGGTATTTGATTGTGATTTTGTTCCTGATGATCCTTGCCTAGATACAGCTTATTTAAGGGTTTACGCTAGTGCTGACTTATAGTAACGCGCGGAGGAGTGTTGGCCAGTCAGTGACTTCATTATTATGGGTAGGGATTACATTTCTTTCTGGCGCCATTATTACACCCTATCACGTATGGCAAGTTTTGTGCATGCTGCATCAATTGATTTTGTTTGTCCTTCTGCTATTCAGAGTGGATTTTTCCTCCCTATTTTTTAGGATCTTTCATAGAGTACTTAGGTTTACCAGCATCCACAACCTTTTGATATATCAGACTATGGTTAAACTGTTAGCATACCCACTACTTATAGACCTAATAGATACGTTGATATTCCATGATCAGAGGTCATGCAATATCCAGATTCAGCCATATTTTCTTATGAGGATAAGTTTAGATGGAGATAGGTCTTCGATAGGTGACGTATGGTGAGCACCGATGGAGCTTAGATGAGTTGACTGCTCATATTAACGAGCTTTCTATTGCTGATGAGCAGCGATATCATCCTTGATCGATTGTCGATGACAACATTGACGATAACGGCCAACATGCAGTTCCTCTCTTCGATGATACATACCGGTTTGATGAGTTATAGTTCATTTATTTGACATTTTTATCACTCTTACATGTATTATTGTATTTTATCTCAACACATTTTAGTAGCTTATTTGCATGTATTTTGTGTATTTATATCAGTTATTGTGCGTAATTGGAGTGTTCCCTGTGTTCTTATCACTATTACTTTCATTGTTCTTGTATGTAATTGTAATATGTATATCATGTCTTCTGTTTTTATTAGTTAGTGCACGTTGTATTCATATTGGTGTTACCTTTACTATTAAACTTAATTGATGTTATTAGCTAGCAATATTTACATGTATTAAAAGAAAGTGACTGTAGTTAATGGTTGTTCTTATTAATGTTTGTTAGTTATGACAACATTTCTTAAAGCATAAAAAATCTGAATAAAACGAAATTCAAATAACATTAAAGAATCGTAGACTTAGCTGGATTCTACGACCAATGTTTGGCCACCCATTCTGAATAGTCGCAACCGTTTGGCCAAAATGGACGTAGCTGGATTCTACAACCAATGTTTTCTCCATCTTCCCTGATTGCTCCCTCCACTGCATATCCAAAATGGCCACAAATAACATACAAGTCAACATCCTGGTCATTCGGAGGTTGAACAACCGAAGCTCGGTTTACCTCTAGTTCGTATAAAGTTTGGTTAACTGAGAATTGGTATGTTGCTTGTTGGACTGGAGGTTGAGCAAATAAACCATGATCAACCACTAGTTCGTAAGGACATTCTAAAGGCTCTCGAAGCCGAAGATGGTCAAGATTTGGGAATTCACAATGGACATTCTCATATCATTGCTCTTGATACTCGATTAGCTAATCTTCAATGGTTCTTGGACTATCAGAAGGTTCAGTCGCTGACCACTAGTTAGAATCAACAAATGAAGGCCACAAAGTCATTGTTTCTGTTGGACAATGGAGTTTTGATGACAACAACCTTATTTCAATATTAATTGATTACAAAATATACACAAACACCTCTATCTAGAATATATACATATATATATATATACACACACACATATGCAAGATTTATATACAAGAATTATTACTGAAAACTGTACAGTTTAAAGATGTTAGAGATTCTGAATTCATAGATATTTCAAGACTCATTAGTATTCAAGATTTCAAGAGTTCAAGATAAATATAGTTATAGAGTCTTGGTTATGTAAGACTCTGAATAGCACTCCAGGTTCAAATTCTGTTTTTCAAATTTTGTTTTCAAATTCTATCTTCAATCTCTTTCTTCTCTATTTTATTTTCTATTTTTATTTTCTTTTAAACTTAAGTTTTATAAGTTTATAATTTATAAATTTTATATATATTTAAATTTTATATATTTTATATTTATAGTTTTAAACTCTATAATTTTATAAATATATTTATATAGTTTATATTTATGTTTCTATATGATTTTCCACATTACAATATTTATTTATAACACTATATTTGTGACGACCCCATTCCGATAAGACGGTGGCAAGGGTAATCTTTGGAATATAACACATAAACAGATAACAGCAGAACAGAAATAAATAAATACACCAGATAATGTACAATAGAATACACTGGATAAATATAATCATCCGAGTTACACAGTATATAGGATCATACTTAGTACAAAATACAGTTCAACTATACATAAATGTCTACTGCGGAAAAGAAAACATAATATGTACAACAGGAGATGAACAACATAAAAAGAGATAAATGATAGAATCCATCTTCAGCTCCAGCCATCCAGAAAGAGCCTGCTAAAACCTGAATACAAGGCTGCCCGTGTAGAAAAAGGGGCACCCGAGTTTGCAAGTGAAACAAACTACGAGTCAGTCATGGGACTGGTATGAGAAATCTACTTAACACATTTTCAAATATAGATAATCACAGGACCACACCACTTTCGCGGAACGGGTTTTCTCCATGGGATTTCTAGTGCTTTAAAACAAATAGTTCTTTTAAACATCGCAATGCTTTTTATTAAAATGAAGCCATTATAAAACTCAGTTCCCATCAAACAATGCAACACAAACCGGAGGATAGAGTTTTACCTTATAATGGCCAAAATATGCTTGATACGAGCAAAACAAATCTTCTGATATTATTGCTAGTGTATATATGTTTCAAAAACGATTTCAATCATAACTATCAATCATAGACGGCATGGGTAACATATATCATGTCGCCATATATATATATACAATCAAAACCGCACGATGTTGTATTTGGAAATTGGATTTCCGTCATGAACCAAGGCAAAAGATAGTCCTTACCGAATTCGAGACGCTCCAGCCCGCCCCTCAGACAAGCGCGCAGGCAAGCCTTGGATCGTCAAGGCCGGTCCACCGATGTGGATTAAAATTCCTGAACACTGCGTTTCCCCGCCCTATGGAGCATCACTGGTCATTTCTGACCACACCATCGGCTTCGGAGAGACCGAAGCTACCGAGGCCTCACTTTCCATCATCCACATAAGTAAAATACCAGGCGTGTAAAACCCAAAGCACCACTCCTAGCTAGAAGAAAACGCATGTCCTCCCTGAAGTCCATCTCCCGTTTTTGGCCCATACCGGGGTGTGAGGCTCGCGAAACAACGCTATACACAAAGCTACACCACATAGGCCATGCTTTGATCATCAACCACAAGACTTTGCTTTTCAACAGAAGCCTTGATCATCTATCACTTAGGCGTGCCACACATGCAATTCACTTCGTGCGACTGATTTCTATCGATATATAACCTCTGGGCACGTACGTCTCAGAGAAGGGCGTTAAGCAAGAGAATAAATTCTCCGCCGCCAAACAGATATATATTTAATAGAGATCAATCAGCACAGAACAAAATCCAATGTCAGACACACAGTCCATTTACACGTTTGTTCCGGGTCTGGACGAAACCGAAGGCACTCAATACCTCGCATTTCCGTACAATCAACAAGTACGTCCGGGTGGCTACTACTTTAACCCCGTCAAGGTAGCTACTCCTATCATGAGCATCAATAGCACCCCTCTATTCGACGTGAAGATCATCGGTCTTGCACCGTCTTCATATCTTCGACTTTCACTCGTCGATCAATTATTTGAAATGAGAATTAACTCGGCCTTTTCAAATAATTCACGTATATTTAGAATTTCAAATCAATTCATTTCGATGGTTAAATTATTCGATATCACCAGTTCTGTTCTTTGATGTAATTTTCACACCAAACACATTCAACCATCAAATATCACATAAATCAAGCAAATTCAGTTTAATTCCATTCCATATCATTTATAATCTTTTATCAAGATTTATCGCTATTTTTATTTAATTAAAAATAGCCAATTCATTCAAACGACGCTTCAGGCCATAACGCGGCCGTGGCGCTGTTTTTCTTCAGATTTGATTTACACATACCTGAAAATTTAATCGTTGGATCTTCACAAAATTTATATCATTAGAAAGATCTTTCCAAAATGAATACAACGGTTTCAATTTTGGGAAAATCCGACGGTCGGATCTCCCGCACTAATCGTTTGAAGTTTCGATTTCAAAATACGAACTGCAGCGTCATTATTCGATTTAATTTAATTAATTATATATATATATAATCGATTCTGGCGCTGTTTTTCTTCAGATTTGAATTAAACATTCCAGACAATCACCCGTTGGATCTTTACAAAGTTGGTGCCGTTGGAAAGATATTTCCAAGGAGAATCCAATGGTTGTGGTTTCGGGAAAATCCGATGGTCGGATCTCCCGCACTAATCGTTTGAAATCACGATTTCAAAATACGAACTACAACATCGTTATTCACTATATTTTGATTATATTTATATAGATATATATAAATATAATCCTTCCTTTCATTTCAAAATGATTTCCACTTTACTCATTTTATAAAAATGACATTTTTATCCAACAGACATTTATTCCAACACTTCACTATTTTTAACAATTCATGTATATAGTAAAAATGTGATTTTTATTGTAAAACGATTTATTTCAAAACACGACTATTTTATATAGTTCAAACAGGTGATAAAAATGTGATTTTTACTTTAAAACAATTTATTTCAAAACACAATTATTTTATATAGTTCAAACAAGTGATAAAAATGTGATTTTTAATATAAAACAATTTATTTCAAAAAACGATTATTTTATATACATGAATTTCTATTCAACAAATGAATATAGTTTCAACAAATGAAAATAATTCTAACACATGAATATTATTGAAAATTTCGGCAGCATAACGGCAGGGTAGTTAAAACCGGGGCTGTTCCTAGTACGTCTCCTCGCTCTACCTTAAAGCCTCGCAGCTTTTGACAATGGGGATTCATGCATCTAGTTCGCACGTAGGCGGCATGTTTTATTTTCATTTCCACAATCTATTCAAATTTTGTTTCAATCACCAATGGGTATTTTTCAACCACAACCAATCAATTTCAACCACAAACAATTATAATCAATCATTCACTATCAACCAATTTTCACACCAATCACAAACAAACAATAAATATCATCCATGGTCTGTGGACGAGGGGAGTATATATATATATATATCTATTCGTATATAAATATATTTCGGCTCGCTTCAATTCATTTCAACACACATATAATTTTTACAACGCATATATAACTTATATATCGAACATACAACTTATACAACGCTTATACATGAGGTGTACAACACTGATATAATTCATACATCGACTATATAATTTATACATCGTTGTTTTCCATATCGTTTACAATATTAGAAGTCTCACATTGGGTTCCACTCCACCAAAAATTGCAGAAGGCTCAGAAAAATATGCGGTCTCTTCTAAAATGTAGAAGACGTCCTCACCGTCCCGGCGTCTCTTGTTTCACTGGATTTCGATAACACATCAAAAAGATATGATTTTTCAAAGTTTCGCAACACCTTATAGTGTTAATTTCAGTTTAAACTAAAACAAAGCTGATACCTTTACTCCTCGTTCCAAACTAGGTTTCGAATCCACGCTCAATCCGCTAAACGTTGAGACAATCGGGTTGTACCACCTCGAAGGGCTCCAAAGCGCACGCAGGCGGGTGGTGGAGGCGCCCAGTTCGATCTGGTGTAGAGGGGCTGGCGGCGGGTTGAAGTTCCGATCTTCACGAGCTCGATTCGAGCGAAATACCTAACGAGGGAGAGCGAGGCTGGCGTGGATTGGAAGAGGAGGCTTGGATCTACAAAATACTCTAAAGGACCTATAGGGTTTGGTGCGTGGTTTGAGAGGAACGGAGGAGAGACGGGAAGAAGGGGTTTCCGCCGTCGTGTTTGAGGGATCGGGGAAGAAATAGCGGGAAGAGAGAAAGGGAATATGATTGGTCCATTTTTTTTATTTATATTTTTATAAAATCCGAAAATACCCCCTTTCACACACGAAATCCAATCCAAACCCAATGACTGTCGTCCCCAGCATTTCACCCCCATTCTGAACACAATGGGATATGTTTCGTAGGCCCATTCGACTGTTTCAGCCAGTTTTATTCATATTAAAATATAAAACATTCAATATTTGATTTGAACGTACATTTCAATTCGCCAGGGCCACAAACTGATTCGAAAAATTCCAGAAAAATAAATCTAGCTATATATTGACGATATGGTCTCAACAAAACTAGTTTCGTCGAATTCAGAAACCATTTGTAAAATGGCCATTTTCTGGTCGATCCAATTTAACTGTAATTGATCAAAACACATTTTCCTTTGCCACGCTCACCTACTAGCTTCAAAAATTATGAAATTTGAAACCTAGTAATAACTTCACATCTCGGATCCAACAAAAATGGTTTCGTCGAATTCCGAGGTCGTTTGCAAAATGTCTATTTTCACGGGCTATATAAATTCTATAACGACCTTTCTGAAAATTCATTTGGCCATAACTTTTGACTCCCGCTATAAAACTTCGATTTTTCAGATTCGTCAAGAAAGATATTCACTAACAGATTTAAATATTTTTGGTTTCACTAAAATCCGTTTTATTTTGCACACGGTACAGTCAGTCAAAGTTTGAATTCAAATTTCGAAACTGCCGCGCCATTTCATTCCATGTTTATAATTCAAATTAATTATATTCATTTTCAACATTGATTCAACCACACTTTTCATCGCTATTATTTAAAATATTTATTTTAAATACTTAAAATTCACTAAAATAGTCAATTTAAAAATTTTAAACTGGTTCAGATTTTACGGGTTGTTACATTCCCCCCCACTTAAAACTTTTCGACCCTGAAAAGGAACAAAGTCGAAAGTGGTTTGATTAATCAACTCTACGTTCAACCTGACTTCCATTCTACAACTTTTCAGTTTCTAAGAATTTTCAAATTCTTCAAAAATTTGGCTAACACCCGGAATTTTCGAAAAATTTCACCATAACCTCCTTTGTACGGGGAGGGGTTTGGAAATTTATTGGGCCGTATTAGGTACCCAATAAATCCTATAAAGCATACACATATTTATAGTGATATATTCTGGTGTTTACAGGGGAGCGTGTATAGATAATAACTCCAGAGAATAAATTCTCGTCACCCTGTCAAGCCTGAGGGAGTGTGTATTTTAAATTACTCCAGAGGATAAATCCTCGTCACCTCGTCCCGTGTAGGAAATAAATAATCCATGTGTCGTATCTAATGACTAGAGAGACGTGATTAATGTCAACTCCAGACCAGTGTGGGGTTTTTATTATTAATCTAGCAATTTATCGTTATATTCTTATATGGTCCATATCAGTCATCAGTTCAACCTGTAAAATATAGTCATCGCCATATAAGCCTCTCGCTCGTATGGTAAATCTTCAACCTCGTCACACAAGCTCCAAATGCTTATGTGGTATATGATGAAGTATGCCTATCTTCAAGAAGTATGCCATGTAGTGTAGTTCAAAATTAATTGTTACTATCCTATGGCGACATTTATTAATTACACACAGAATAACCAGCACTCCGCATCCAATGGCATTCACAGGAGTTGATATAATAATAAAATTGTGCATCCAACTCATTAAGGTTTACCTATTTGTCGGGCACGCAAATAAAATCTTTACTCAATAGTTAATCCATTTACCTGTTCAAACATATATAATGCACATGTATATAGTTCTATCTATTTTTAACTCAGTTCAATGTGTGATTTAATCGAATAAATTCTACCATTCATTCCCTCATTGATTAAATTAACTATTGCGCTAATAATTTAATTAATCAAATCCATAATCACACAACACAAACATCAATCAATTTATTTTTAACTTTTCAAAAATGTATCAATTAATTCATATACTCTTTTAAATCATTCAGACTATACAATTAAAATTCTACATCTATGAAAAGAAAACAACACCAAAATAGAGAACCCAATGGAAATTGCAAAATATGGTAAATGTACCTTACACCAGAGTCAATCAAAGATATCCACCCTGCACTTAAGATAGGCTTTCTGAATGCACTCCTCAGTTTCCCAAGTACAATCTCTCGGATCTCCACTCCATTGCATTTTGACTAAGTGAACCTTTTTGTTCCTCAGCTCTTTGGTTTCTTTGCCAACTATCTTTAGCGGCTCTCTCCTAACTGCCAATTCTGGAGTGATTTCTATATCCTGTTGCGCTGCTTCTTCCACGATCAAGTCTGGATCATGAACGTGCTTTCGAAGTTGAGATACGTGAAATACATCATGCACTCTAGGTAACCAATCAGGCAATTGGACCCTATATGCGAGAGTTCCAATCCGTTCAAGAATAGGAAACGGACCAATGAATTTGGGCACCAATTTCCCTGTTTTACCGAATCGGATGACTCCTCTCATCGGAGATACTATCAAATATACATAGTCGCCAACAACAAATGATATATCTCTTCTTCTTTTATCTGCATAGCTCTTTTGTCGGCTTCGAGCGGCTAGTAATCATTTCTTAACGAAGTCGACTTTATCCGCAGCCTCGCGAATCATATCTGTGCCCAATACAAGTCTATTTCCTGGCTCCACCCAACAAGCAGGGGATCGGCACGGTTTACCATACAATGCTTCGAATGGGGACATTGTCAGGCTTGCTTGGTAACTGTTGTTGTATGAGAATTCGGCCAAATGCAAATGATCTTCCCACGATCCGCCAAAATCAATAATACAAGCCCGCAATAAATCTTCAAGAATACGATTCACCCTCTCAGTCTGGCCATCTGTTTGAGGATGATTAGCGGTGCTCAGGTTTAGTTTCGTTCCCAATTCTGCTTGGAATGCTTCCCAGAATTTACTGGCAAAAATCGGGTCACGATCACTAACGATGCTCATGGGGACTCCGTGCAGTCTAACAATTTCCTTGAAATATACCTACGCCAGACTTTGAGCAGTTCTATTCGATTTGACAGGTATGAAATGAGCGGTCTTCATAAATCGATCCACGATCACCCAAATACTGTCATTTCCTTTCTTGGTCCTGGGCAAACCATCTATGAAATCCATAGAAATCTGTTCCCACTTCCCACCGGGAATTTCCAACGGTTGCAACAATCCAGCGAGCTTCTACTGATCGATTTTGACTTGCTGACAAGTAGTACACCGGCCAACATATAAGGAGATGTCTCGTTTCATAGATCTCCACCAGAAAGTGCGTTTGATATCATTATACATCTTGCTCACCCCTGGGTGGATACTAAGCTTGGCTTTGTGACATTCATCCAATACTTCTCATCGGAGTTCAGCAATGTTCGGCACACATATCCGGCCTTTCAACCTTAGGATTCCCTCGTCATCAATCTGAAAACTCAAGGCCTCGCCTTTCTGTATTCTTTCTTTGATTCTTTGAATGAAGTGATCATCCTTCTGAAGAACAGATATTTTATCAATCAAAGACGTTGTAATGTGAAACGACCCGAACTTCCCCGGTCTCCGAAGAGGAGAGGAAGAACGAATTGTTTTGATAACACGACAAAATAGAACGCAGACGTAAGAACATTTCATTGTATATTACAACAATGCATCAGATTACAAGAATATACAGAGTATAAATGAATCAATATTACACAGAAATATCAGAGATTTAAATTACATTTAAATGCATCGCAGCGGAAAATAATACAATACACAACTAGAAGAGATATACGGATACAAAGCTTTCCGGATATCGTTCCAGCTGTAAACCAGGATCTTGTGAATATAAATCTGCAAAACCAAAACTACTAGCTGCCCATGTCAAATTAAGGGCACCCAGAGTTTAGGTTAAAACAATAAACTCCAGGTCAGTCATGAGACTGGTGTGAGAACTAAAACAATTATAAATCTTTATTTTAAAGCTAGGTAAATCAAGGGACCACGCCGTATAACACGGAATGGGTTTCCTCCCAAGAATACCAGTGCATAAAACAAACAGCGCAATGCTAAATAAAGAAAAATGAAGCTATTATAAGACCCAGGTCCCATCACACAATGCAACGCAAGCCGGAGGATAGGGTTTTTGCCTTATAATAGCCAAAGCATGCTTGATACGTTTAAAACAAATCATTTGATACTACTATAAGTGCATAGTGTATAAAACAACTTCAAATCATAAGTATCAATCATAGGCGACATGAGCGTTCCATGCCACCATGTCGCCATATATAGGTTTACAAATAAAACCGCAAATGTCGCGTATTTGGAAATTTGATTTCCATCTATGAACCGAGGCCAGGGATCGTCCTCTACCGATTCGAGACTCTCTAGCCCGAGCCTTTGGCAAGTGCGCAGGCAAGCCTTGGATCGTCAGGGCCGGTCCACCGATGTGGATTATTATGCCTGAACACTACGTTTCCCCGCCCTTTGGGGCGCAAATTAGCCAACGAATGGCTCCATCGGACCCGGATCGTCCGATCTAACCGAGGCGCCTCGCAACAGCAACAACCACACAGGTGAAAAGTATAGAAATGTCAGGGCTGGTAGGTCACTGACACCACCCTAGCTAGAAAGAAACACATGCCCTCCCTGAGGTCCTCTCCCGTTTTTGGTTCACAAACGAGGTGTGAGGATCGCGAATTCATGTTACATAAAGCTATGCCACACAGGCTGTGCTTTGATCATCAATCACAAGACTTTGCTTTTCAACAGAAGCCTTGATCATTTACATCTTAGCATGCCACATAGGCAAACCACTCCATGCAACTGATACCAGTCACACAGAATGAAATCCAATGTCAGACACACAGTCCATTTACAAGTCTTTTATGGGTATGAACGAAACCGGAGGCACCTAGTACCCCGCATAACCATCGATCTCCAAGTACGTCTGGATGATCACCAACTATTTCTGTCTTCTTGGGTGTACAGCCCAATCAAGATCATCAGTAATCACCCAAACGACGTGAAGACCTCCGGTCTTCGACCGCCGTCTTCATCTTCGCCTTATCGTCGTATCAGTTATTCAGAATGGGATAAACCCGGTCTTTCCGAATAACTCGCGTATTATTTTAAATAAGTGTTACACAAACACAACATATGCCTCATTCCAATTCATCAGTCACTAACCGTAAATTAATCAAGAGAATAATTCCCCAAATATTAACCCCGAAGGCCGAAACCAACATCAGATAAATATCCAGAAAACCATTCTGCTTGGCTAACCGACAGTTAGTTTCTAAATTTCACATTCATAGGGAAAGGTTCCCATTAATTTTATCCAAGATAAATTCCTTGGATTTATTCTCTAATCTCCTTTTGAATTTCGATTCAACTAGTCGAGATTAACGAACCTTACCGAAGTAATCAATGGTTTTAATTTCCCAACCCCAACCTATTCATCCCATGAAGTAAAACGAGTCTTACTTCATATCTAACACCACGGTGTTATCGGTAAATTCGATTACCATTTCACGTTCAAATCTAATTAGAGATTTAACTAACGCCTGGAGCAAAACTGGTGATGCTCCATTCTCGATCATTTCAATCTAATTAAAGATTCATTAAAACTCCACTTAGTTTTAATCGTTAACTGGGTTAAAGAATCAGTGTCATTTAAAACATGGTTCACGATAAACCCAAAATCACATTCCATTAATTATTGGGTTAAAGAACGAGTGTTATTTAAAACACTGTCCATGATAAACCCAAAAATCAATACCAATTCAATTCCAATTAAATATTATTTAATTGGTACACTTCATTAAATCTAAATAAAAAGATTTAATCTTTTCTCAACTGGGTTCAAGAACAGTGTTAGTCAAGACACCATTCACGACAAACCCAAATCATATTTGATATTAAATACAAGGCTCTGAATAGAAAATATATCGGCTTATATTCAATATCAAATTCTACGACCAACGGATATCGTATTGGAAATAACGATATATATATATCTATTGTTAGAATTTGTGCCCTAGAGGCAATTCATTTGATGAGATTGATAACACTGTTGATGTTATTATTTTATTTGGAATAAAATATTATTCTATTATATTGTATTTAATGCGTAATATAAATAATAATATAATAGAATTCATTAGAATAACAATACAGAATTATATAGTTCGAGTAAGACTGAACTTGAGATTATATAATATGATAAGTATTATAATTCTTAAATGTCCCTAGTCAAGTTTTATTGTTTATATAGGACAACAATAAAGCGTTGAGACTAGTATATTAATTGACTGATGATCACATCTCATTGATCATTAATATATGTGATATTAAAGTCAAGATATAAATACGTATTGGAGAATAGCGTATTGGGATGACCCACCGTGAGATAACTCCATGGAATATAATTAACAGTATCATGAGTTATTCTCATAGTGATAGTGATATAATGGTCCTCAGACCTGAAATCATTATAATTTTATTCGAGGATATTTGTGTTTTGATATCATCTAAAGTTATTTCGTAACAGAGTAATGATAACGGTGATTATTGGATATATCTAGAATCGAATATAAATTATGAATGATCTAGATGGAATTTAACTCTACGATACATTCGTAGTGATATCCATGGGCCTCTTGATTGAGTGAGACTGTGAAATGCATGGTCGTGCTCAGATATTGATTTGTTCTAAATAGTCTACTCATTGATCAAGAAAACAGATTAAATTATAAGGAGGATGATACGATCCATGACTCCAGTTTAATCTTGGATATAACAGTTAAAAGGACCAAATTATATTGATACACTATTCACAAAGGTCATATCGAATCATTGATATTGTTGTAGCTTGGGTAGCAGTGAAGTACTACTAGGTGCCGCTCACTGTTTACAGTTTAAGTGTTTAAATTGTTGCCAACGCTGCAACAACCTATAGGGTCACACATATAGGTGTTGCAAATGGAGAGAGAATTTAATTAAAGGAAATCAAAAATTAGTTTTGACTAATTCCTTTTGAACGGGTATAAGGGTTAGATAATATCTATTAGGTTTCTCTATATAAGGAATGACAAGGCCGCATCGTTCATTCACTTTTCAGAAAAACCTAAATCGGGTTTTACAAACCCTAGATCTCGTTCAGATTAAATCGGCTAGTATCGAATCTTCAATCTTCGATTTCAATTGTCGTTCTCGAGGGCATCACCTGTGGATCTCCAATAGAGGTGCTCGAAATTCAATCACTTGATTCGATCAGATCTGGAATTTGATTCAATGATTAAAGTTAGGGCTTCGTTCGATCTTGCTATTCAAACAAGAAAGGTACCTGTTTTGATTTAATTTTGTTCGATTTTCACAACTAGGGTTTCTGATTTTAATTGGTTCCGCTGCTATCGATCCTAAATTACCATCAATGGTATCAGAGCATGGTTTTCATTCGATTCAGTTGTTGATTAGGCTATATAATTGTTACTGTAACAATTTAGACAGTATTGTGAATACTGATGTATATGGATCTGGAATATACAAATAAAATGATTCAAAATCGAAATTGTTTCATGTTTGACAAAAATTCTGTTTTGGTAGAAGTATTGAATCTGAGTTTGTATTGAATGATTGATTCGGATTTATATATTTGAATCCCAGGTCTCATTTATTTATTGATATGGCTTGACCTTCATACTGTTTCTGTTTTGTTAAAAGGATGAAATTTGGTTTCCTTTTGATTGAATTATTAAACCCAGATAAGATCCGTTTGAAATTATGTTAGTGATAAATTCCTATAATTAAGTAATCAATCTCTTTTGATCGATTTATGAAATATATCGAATTAGTCAATTAGATAATTCAAGTAGTTGAAATATGAATCTGGAAATAAAATGGATTTGTTTCTGTAAAATTCACGACAATCTTGTAAAAACTGGATTGATCTGTATAATCATGGAACATATATATAAACCATTACATCCCAATTTTATTTTGGGGTATTTTCAGTTTAAATAGGTAGTTAATATGGTCTGTTATATATATATGAATCATTAGTTTATGGCGAATTGATTTCATTAGTGCACTATAAGATTTGATCTGTTCAGTAATGGAATGTGTATTATACACTTATCCTCCCAAACTACAAACAATCCGCTGTTATGAACTGGAATATTTATGCTTCTTTTATATCATTTAGATTTTTTTTTGGAAAAAGGGTTTTCTAGAATGTTTAACGAATCAATATTGATTAACTGGGCTCACATCAAACGACAGAACAAACAATGCTTGTTCTGTTTTGATATATTACAGATAATTACATTCATGTAGCACAGAGGGACTCTAAGTAACTTTGAACATCCATATAAGTGTTAAGTATAGACTATAGACCCCTGTTTCTCTATATTTTAATATCGATGGGATTATACATACATTGTGATGTCTATAATTGTTCACATATGCAAATTTGCATATTTAAAATCATGACACATAGAATGTTAAATTTGAAGATCACTGGCATTTTCTTTATACAATATTATATTAAAATGCATTGGTCAGTCACTTACACAACTTGTATAAATGAAATATTATTGACTATGATATATATGTATTGCTGCATGTTTAAATAGTAGCATTCTGTACATAATATCTGATGAAAACTAGTGTCATGATCTTATAATTTTGACTGTGATATGCAAGTAATCTGAAAATGCAGATTAAATGTATGATATTATGTCTCGTAAGTTTTGCATTTCTGTTTGGTTTTGAAAGTTTCAGTTTAAACTGAAATTACATTCATATATGATATGTATGTGTTCAGATTTGCGAGAATGATCACTTATATACCTTGACTAATGCATATACCTATTTAACTGTTCATATGTATATTGATATATGAATCATGCAAACACGGTTTGCATCTTTACATGAATTAGTTATATATAGCACATTCTATATATATACACGTTGTTTACATACACTTATAAAATAATGGTGCACTTGGTTTTAAGATACCTTCTGCGTATTTATATTAAATATATAATATACAAAACCGTTTAAAACTTCAGTAAATATGATTTACTGTTCACTGTTATTCTATTGGTATGAACAATAGCATTTTGCTACTATAAAATTCATTCTGATGAATGAACATCAAACCTATAGTTCCATCTAATGATTCTGTGTATAAAGATACACTAATGATTTTCTAACACAAATTTGATTTGTAGACTTTAATTTCGACATGTTGTGAAGTCTTTTGCTGAAAATATTTTACATTAATGTAAATAATGATGTGAATGAATGGTTTAATCCAAGACTATAAGATAGTTGGAACAAAGTGTAGATCTGTGAAAATACAGTTATTTAAAACTCTGTGTTAACACTGTTAGGCTTTTGGATTAGATACATTTATATAATTCTGAAAACCTGGGTACAAATTTGATTTGTTGTAAAATGCGCCACGTACAAATGTTATTTTGAATACTGTTATTTGTATGTATAGCATTTTAAAACACACCAGTGCAAATGCTCATTATGTAAGTTATATACATAATACACAGTGGTGTGAGAGTCTTGCCAGATTTCAATTAGTAATATGCATATCCCATATTCACAGTACAGAACAACCCTTAATTTTTTTTATTATAATTTCTGTGAATCATAATGCTAAAAATTTGTTACTAATTTGCTTAGATAAAGGTTAGTCATCTGAGAACTTGTTTTAACATTATAATCAGGATAATATAAACTGTTTAATCAGAACATTCTGCTAATTTTAAAATTGTGAATCAAACCAATATATGATTGAAATAGTTGATTCATTGTTTGGTATGATGGTGTTTATTTTCGAAATACTCCGATGTATTAGATAGCTTAAATTTTATGAAAGGGAGTAATGATTCGCTAATGGTTAAACACCATATTAGAAACCTGCATTCATCAACTAACATACAAATTTGTTTGTATTGCTTTTTAATATATATCTGATATATATATGTTTGAATTTGAACAGTGACATATGTGTATATATATATGATTGATATAAATATATTTATATAGTGCACAAATATTGTGTTGTTTATTTTCAAATAAAATAAAAAAAATCTGTTATCATACATTTATTCGTAAATGTTTGCAGACTCAGCCTTGTAACTTGGCGCAGTATGACTGAACCAGTTAGCACAAGAGTAGTCATGATGATGTAGGAACAGTCGAAATTCCAAAACCAAGTGAGACTTGGCAAGTTTTTCAGAAATTTCATCTATAGAATTGTGTATAAAGATACATAGTATTGTAACGTTCTATGTATTGATTATTGTGTGTGTATATATATATATATATATGCTCCAATATATGTATTGGTTCTCAGTATAAGATGTACGTTAATTGGGATGAACTGAAAGCTTGGAACTGTCATAATGTATCATTAATTGTAATGTGGTCTGACCTTTCAAGTTGTAGTGAGTATTATATTTTTTTGAAATGTATTATTGAGATTACTGTGTATATAATGACTGCATTCAGTTTGATATGTGTTTTGTTTTAAGTGCATGTTTAGGTATTAGATACAGATGTATAATTGTGCCATTGTTTCTATAATTTATGAGATAGAAGCTTTATAACATATGATACGATATGATATGATTTGATAATGGTTCTATAATAGTCTGTATGCTACATATATGTGAAGAATAAAATTGGTTAATAGAATAATCCATTTAATTTTGAATATTTTATTTGATACAAAATTAAAATTATCAATGGTTTTGAAATGTTCAAATGAAGTATAGGCACGATTCCTATATATGAATGGTGAATTTATTCACACACACACACACACACACAGATATATATATATGTATGTATGTATGTATAGACAGATACATTACTTAATTCCAATTAATATTATGAATATAAAATACATATATTTAGATATATGTAAATAACTCTAATAATGTTCTCCACTACGAATTATAAATTCTCTCTAAAGCAATTTTTTTGTTATATTAAGTCATGGTGACATCTTCCAATAATATACTCATCACTGTCCAAAATCACTGGATGTAACTAACGCCAAAGCGTTGTGCACCTTTTATTTTGGTAATATACGATGGAGTAAGATGTGGTGCTCCAACCTATTATTGGGTCTGACTTAACTAGGCTGCATAATACGATTATGGACTTAGAGACAATAGCATGAATTATTCTATATTTTGAGCAAATGAATAATACTGAACAAAATGTTCATCATGCGATCCAAGAATTATATACGATATAATTGACATAAGATGTCTACCTAAAAGGTTGTGTTTTGGGTTTAGCCAAAGCTGGGTCAAGGCATAACTAGATACGGATCTTGGAACACCGTTATATATGTATACCGATATGTATATATATAAACAGAGGGATGTTAATTTGAGTGGGAGCATATTTTAGTTTAAATTACACATTTATGTTAATATAAAATTTTGATTTTCAAAGTTTATATTAAATAAATATTAAAGAATCAGATATCATTTATTATCTACTGTAGATATTGAATAATAAATAATTCCGATAATTTAAATTAATCCTTAAGAAGGATAAATTGAATTAAATCAAATTTCTTGACAGACATTGAAATTTGAGGATTGTCCTCAAATAATTAAAATGTAATTGTTCTAACAAAAATAGAGGATCTAAAATAAAAGTTAAAGTGTGACTTCAACTGAATAAGATACAAATGTTATAATAATCTACTTATACATTTCTAGTATTAGATACTAGATATAAATCACATAAATGTATGTTCATATATAGAAATTGTAGAATAAGTAGAAATCTGATAAAATGACAAGTAGACGCACGATTGGAAATGAAGCAAATGTTGTTAGATTATCCATATAAAGTTGATTCTTGTTGATTATACTGGCTTAATTAAATAAATAATATAATTGTTATAATGAAATTCCATTTAAGATAAATGTTATAATATATATCTTGTTCAGACAAGTTTGAATTTCATTTGTAATAAAAGAATAATTGTTATTCATTTTATTTAAATGAAATATCGTATGGAATTTCACAAATAGTTAATGATATTTGTAAATCCTTAACTATAATGTAATTGACATTAATAATGACTTGATTAAATTTAGTGATTTAAATCCAATATACCTTTAGTATTACCAGTTAGCACTATAAACAAGAAAGCATATCAAAACTCCATAATGATGGAATTTTGAAATGATTTGATTTTGAATACAGATCTTGTTTATTAGGTAAAATAACTGAATCCTCTTTCTCTTGACACAGTGAATAAGTGATAAGTATTGGGTCTCGTACATAATGATGTATATGGAGCAATGAATACATAAACTAGAGGTAGGTTTTATTACTTCATTATATTTACTGATGATATTAGTAGATACAGATATGTGTATCTTATGAAATACATATAAGAATTCTTTGAAAAGTTCAAAGAATTCAAAGTGGAGATAAAAACCAATTTTAAAAGAAAAATTAATACTTTTTGTATAGAACGAAAAATTATTTAAGCCAATAAATTTAATGACTATCTGAATGAGTTTGGAATTGTTTTACAACTCAGTTCACCAAGAACATCATATTGAAATGGTGTGTCTGACTAGAGAAATCGCACCTTATAAGATATAGTACGATCATTGGTAAGTCATACATAGATCTTCTAATAAATTAAATTTAGAACGACTACATTTGATCCCACTAAAACGAGTTTATAGAAGCCATATAAGATATGGACTGGGAAATGTCCTAGTTTGTGTATTATGAAGATTTGAGACGTAATGCGTTTATTAAACGTCCTTCCTCTGATAAGATCAAACCCAAATCATATAACTATTTTGTGGAATATCCAAAAGAAATAAATGTATATTATTTCTATATATCCTTAGAGAATAAAAGGTTTATTACTCGAATTGGTATCCTTAATAAAAGAGAGCCAGTCTCTAAGACACCAATGAGAATGAAATGGAATTCGAAACGTTTCGCAACCACAAAATGCCACTGAATCTTGTATAGACAAGAAATTGAGTGGGAGTGATACAATAATTCAAATGTTATTTGATAACACATTAATTATTGCAAATAATGTTAGTTTAAAAACAAGAGATATATATATACTGATTCTAAGAAATTAAATGTTTGGATTAAGAAGTTCATAATTGAACTTAATTCATTGTTGATCGAATGATATACATTGCGATAACAATATGGCTGTTGCTCAGGCCTAAAAATTAAACTCATCGTCAATCCAAACATATATTTTAAGAAATGTAATTCTTATGTGAAGTTGTTCACAGAAGAAATAAACATATCTGCAAAATTACAAAAGTTGTAATATAGCAGACCTACAGAATTAAACTCTGCCGCAGCAGAAGTTTAATAGTCACACTAGTTTCATAAGTATACGATACATAAATGATTGACTCTAGTGCAAGTGGGAGATTGTTAGAATTTGTGCCCTAGAGGCAATTCATTTGATGAGATTGATAACACTGTTGATGTTATTATTTTATTTGGAATAAAATATTATTCTATTATATTGTATTTAATGCGTAATATAAATAATAATATAATAGAATTCCTTAGAATAATAATACAGAATTATATAGTTCGAGTAAGACTGAACTTGAGATTATATAAAATGATAAGTATTATAATTCTTAAATGTCCCTAGTCGAGTTTTATTGTTTATATAGGACAACAATAAAGCGTTGAGACTAGTATATTGATTGACCGATGATCACATCTCATTGATCATTAATATACGTGATATTAAAGTAAAGATATAAATACGTATTGGAGAATAGCGTATTGGGCTGACCCACCGTGAGATAACTCCATGGAATATAATTAACAGTATCATGAGTTATTCTCATAGTGATAGTGATATAATGGTCCTCAGACCTGAAATCATTATAATTTTATTCGAGGATATTTGTGTTTTGATATCATCTAAAGTTGTTTCGTAACAGAGTAATGATAACGGTGATTATTGGATATATCTAGAATCGAATATAAATTATGAATGATCTAGATGGAATTTAACCCTACGATACATTCGTAGTGATATCCATGGGCCACTTGATTGAGTGAGACTGTGAAATGCATGGCCGTGCTCAGATATTGAGTTGTTCTAAACAGTCTACTCATTGATCAAGAAAACAAAATAAATTATAAGGAGGATGATACGATCCATGACTCCAGTTTAATCTTGGATATAACGGTTAAAAGGACCAAATTATATAGATACACTATTCACAAAGGTCATATCGAATCATTGATATTGTTGTAGCTTGGGTAACAGTGATGTACTACTAGGTGCCGCTCACTGTTTACAGTTTAAGTGTTTAAATTGTTGCCAACGCTGCAACAACCTATAGGGTCACACATATAGGTGTTGCAAATGGAGAGAGAATTTAATTAAAGGAAATCAAAAATTAGTTTTGACTAATTCCTTTTGAACGGGTATAAGGGTTAGATAATATCTATTAGGTTTCTCTATATAAGGAATGACAAGGCCGCATCGTTCATTCACTTTTCAGAAAAACCTAAATCGGATTTTACAAACCCTAGATCTTGTTCAGATTAAATCGGCTAGTACCGAATCTTCAATCTTCGATTTCGATTGTCGTTCTCGAGGGCATCACCTATGGATCTCCAATAGAGGTGCTCGAAATTCAAGCACTTGATTCGATCAGATCTGGAATTTGATTCAACGATTAAAGTTAGGGCTTCGTTCGATCTTGATATTCAAACAAGAAAGGTACCTGTTTTGATTTAATTTTGTTCGATTTTCACAACTAGGGTTTGTGATTTTAATTGGTTCCGCTGCTATCGATCCTAAATTACCATCATCTATATCTTTCAAATTTCCATAACAACACCTGTATAATCACGAAATCCAACATCGAAATATTCCGAAGACAATTTCGATTCAAATCCATTCCAATATATTTATTGGAAATTCTAGTTATTTTCAAAACCATTTCAAATCCAATTTATTTATTTAAAAATAAATAGAATTATAATTCTAGTTTTTCGATAAAAATCTATTTTTATCTTTTCAAATATGGAGTTTTTCATCCCAATTCTTTCTAAATCATTTCTTATGATTTTACACAAATTATTGATATTTTTAATGATTTTATCAAGGCCCGTACAGTCGATTTCCATCAACGGCCATCGAACTGCACTTACAGCCACCTTTTCCAAATTTGATTTGGACATAATTCCAAATCCAACCATTAGATTTCAAATTTCTAATATTCGTTAGAAATCTCTTTTCGAAACGAACCCAACGGTTCCGGTTTTAGGAGAATCCGACGGTCGGATCTCCCACAATATTCGTTCGAAGTCAATGGTCAAAATTCGCGAACTGCCGCGGCGCAGCGCGTTCTATTCAGGCCATTATATTATATATATAATATATATAATATATACTTCGTCGATTTCAATTCAAAACGTGCTTTATAAATCGTTTTAAATTCATTTTCAAAACGGTTTCAACTTCATATTCAATTTCAAATCAAAATTGAATATTCCAATATAAATTCGTTTTAAATTCTTTTCAAATCGATTTCAATTCGAATTCATTTATATTCAAATTCCATTCGAATTCATTTATATTCAATTTAATTCGAATTTCAATTCTTTTCAAAATTTCATATTTTGAAATCACTTTCGATATTCGTTATAAAATGAATAAAATCGACATAAATATCGTTCACGTCGAAATGGCGTAAATCTAATCAACACAGCTTCATATATTCATATTTTCAAATATTCTATTTCGAATATTTCTATTTCAAATATTTCTTTTCAAACATTTCTTTCTCAAATATTCTATTTTCAAATATTTCTTTTTCAAATATTCTATTTTCAAATATTCTATTTCAAATATTCTATTTTCAAATATGGAATGAGGCCCAATCAATTACCATATAATGTTAATTATATGGGTTTTCTACAACACATGTCTACAATAACAACGATGAATAATCAACCATCATCCGAAGTGCATTCTACACTGTATAAGCATCAAATATAGATATTCAACGCTTATAACAGTCTGTCAATCAATCGATCGACATACAACTAATTATTGGGATTAGTGTATGTCATATATCACCCTAATACCCGTGTGGGGTTTCAAACAATCAAACACAGATTTTATTTGTGCAGTTGGGCGATGTGTAAAATTTATCGTCCCAATCAATGTCAGTCAAATGTGTGCATATAAACAAATCGTCCGATTTGTTTATTTCATTTCATTTCATATACACGTTAAAAATTCCATTTTTAACTATAAAATATTTTTAACTATATAAATATTTTATTTCATTACGCATCGCATCACATCACGCAATCAACTACACATCCAATCAAACATACAAGCATACAAGCCGTCCATGGTCTGTGGACGACGGGTGTCGGGTGCTACTAAACACCTTCTGCATCCTAGTATATATTTATATAAATAGAAAGTTAAATTAAAGAGTGAGAAATTCTCACATAATTGCTAATCCAACGCCACGACTCTTCTTGGGTAGAAATCTTTGTTGTTCTTGCCTCTTGTCACTTTGCTATTCAATATAGAAAAATCGAATTTTTACTTCGTTATTCAATATAGAAAAATCAAATTTTTACTTCGCTATTCAATATAGAAAAATCGAATTTTTACTTTGCTATTCAATATAGATAAATTGAATTTTTACTTCGCTATTCAATATAGAAAAATCGAATTTTTACTTTGCTATTCAATATATAAAAATCGTATTCTTACTTTGCTATTCAATATATAAAAATCGTATTTTATCTTCATATAAAAATAGTTTTTCTTCATATCGCCACTTCATAAATAAAAACCGTATTTTTATCTAATGATGTACATGATAAAATTCGCAACTTTATCATAAAATAAAAATCAAAACTTTTTAGCATATAAATATCGAATTTTTGTGTTATTAAAATATAATCTTTATATTTTCTAAAAATCTAGCCTTTACACTTATTAGTCTATACACACTTTAGAACTGAAAATAAAAAAAATGAATTCAGATTTATAATAAAACTAAATAAAAATAAATTAAAACTCACGGTTTCAGATGGTGGAGGGTCACGGTCGGAGTCTGGTGGGGCGGAGCTGCGTCGCGGTTGAGGGGTGGCGGCTCAGTGGTCTCAGCGGTGGCGGTGGAGCGGTGGGCGTCGTCGGCTTCAGGGGGGGTCGCGGGTTCATTTGGGTTAGAAGGGGAGGGAGAGAGCGACGGGAAGGAGAGGGAGGGGGTTGCCACGGCGGTGGCGCACGCTGGCGGAGGGTGGACGGAGGCGCAGACGGCGAGATCGGGGGGGGGTGGGGGGGGGAGGGGGGCGACGGAGCGATTTAGGGATTTGTTTTTTTTATTCCATGATTTCTGATTTAATCGGGGGGGCCAAGGTATAGGAGAGAGAGGTTTTAATTTTTATTTTATTATTATTTTAATTTCAAAAAAGTTGAATTCTACACACGGCCTCTAAACGAGGCCCACCACCTGTCGTCCATAACTAATTACCCCCATTCCGAACACAATGGGATATGTATCGTAAGCTGATTCGACCGTTTCGATCAGTTTCCGTCAAAATCAACATATAACTCTATATATTGAATTTGATCGCGCATTTCAATTTACTGGGGTCACATACTAACTCTATAAATCCCAGAAAAATATTTTCTAGCTTCGTATTGACGATATGGTCCTAACAATACTAGTTTCGTTGAATTCTGAGACCGTTTGAAAAATGGCCATTTTCCAGTCGATTAAAATCAACTGAAACTGGTCAAACGCGTTTTCCATTGCCACGCTCACATATTGATTCGAAAAATTATGAAATTTGGAACCTAGCAATAACATGACATCAAGGACCCAACAAAAGTGGTTTCGTCGAAATCCGAGGTCGTTTGCAAAATTCCCATTTTTAAGGGCTTGAATTCCATAGCGACTATTCAGAATTTTCAACTGGACATATCTTTTGATTCCCGCTATGAAATTTCAATCTTTCAGATTCGTTGGAAAGATATTCGAAATTAGATTTCATTATTTTTGGTTTCACTAAAATCCGGTTTATTTTGCACCCGGTACATTCAATTGAAGTTTGAAATCGAATTAACGAACTACCGCGCCATTTTCAATTCCTTTTATAATATATAAATAATTATTTATATTCTATCGTCGATTCAAACGAATATATATGTTCGAATTATATTCAAAATAAATTTCTCGTCGTTATTATTTAAAATAATTCATTTTAAATAATCAAAATTCACTAAAATTGCCAAAATAAAAATTTTAAACTGGCTCAGATTTTCGGGTTGTTAGAATCTCCCCCACTTAAAACTTTTCATCCCCGAAAAGGAACAAAGTCGAAAGTGGTTTGATTAATCAACTCTACGTTCGATCTGGCTTCCATTCTCCAAATTTTCAGTTTCTGAGAATTTTCAAATTCTTCAAAAATTTGGCTAACACCCTAAATTTTCGAAAAAATTCGCCATAACCTCCCCTGCACCGGGAGCCACGGGAAAATCCCGAAATTGCCATACAGGCCCTCTGATCTCAAAAAGAAAAAGAAAAAGCCAAGCGGCAAGCCAATCGGCTCATAAAATCATCATCACCCAAACAAAACAGTAAATTATAGTAAACATGTACCTATTTGTCGGGCAAACAAATTTTATTCTCTGCTCTAGCCTCCTTGCTATGACCTGTTCAATGTAAGTATAAGTATATGCAAGCAAATGCGATAAATTTTCAATACAATTCACTATTTGATACAATTTGGCTATATGGTTCAAATTTTAATTAATCAACCAATAATCAACAACACAACCATCAATCAATTAGTTGATTAGCTTTTCAAATTCATAACTTTGATATATAGTCAAAAAATCACATTTTTGATGCCAAATCACAATAATAAGCCCTGTCTAGTTTCGGTTCTCACACCAGTCAATTGGAAATTTATAGAAATCTCACTTTCGTCGCTCGAATATAAATACCGGCGATGGTGCCCCGTCACCAGAGTTATCCCCGGGCAACTAGAGTATGATTCTATAACTATCCAATACATTAAAACTTTGAATACACGTTTGCAAGACATATATGCAAAATCTTTATATATTGGATTGTCCAAATCAATATAAATGAATAATCAAATACGAATGATTGATTTAAATTTTAAAACAAAAATTGTTTTCATTTTAAAAATATACTTTTCACACTCGTTCTAGTATACTACTGATCCCATCTCTAACGAGTCATTCCCATTGGATGTTACTAATCCAATATCTGATGAATTCTTTCGTATGGTTCTAGTGTGTCCTGTTCTCTGAGCTTTGTAAACCAAAGCTCTGATACCACGATGAAACGACCCAAACTTCCCCGGTCTCCGAAGAGGAGAGGAAGAACGAATTGTTTTGAGAACACGACAAAATAGATCGCAGACGTAAGAACATTTCATTGTATATTAAAACAATGCATCAGATTACAAGAATATACAAAGTATAAATGAATCAATATTACACAGAAATATCAGAGATTTAAATTACATTTAAATGCATCGCAGCGGAAAATAATACAATACACAACTAGAAGAGATATACGGATACAAAGCTTTCCGGATATCGTTCCAGCTGTAAACCAGGATCCTGTTAATATAAATCTGCAAAACCAAAACTATTAGCTGCCCATGTCAAATTAAGGGCACCCAGAGTTTAGGTTAAAACAATAAACTCCAGGTCAGTCATGGGACTGGTGTGAGAACTAAAACAGTTATAAATCTTTATTTTAAAGCTAGGTAAATCAAGGGACCACGCCGTATAACACGGAACGGGTTTCCTCCCAAGAATACCAGTGCACAAAACAAACAGTACAATTCTAAATAAAGAAAAATGAAGCTATTATAAGACCCAGGTCCCATCACACAATGCAACGCAAGCCGGAGGATAGGGTTTTTACCTTATAATAGCCAAAGCATGCTTGATACGTTTAAAAGAAATCATTCAGAATGGGATAAACCCGGTCTTTCCGAATAACTCGCGTATTATTTTAAATAAGTGTTACACAAACACAACATACGCCTCATTCCAATTCATCAGTCACTAACCGTAAATTAATCAAGAGAATAATTCCCCAAATATTAACCCCGAAGGCCGAAACCAACATCAGATCAATATCCAGAAAACCATTCTGCTTGGCTAACCGACAGTTAGTTTCTAAATTTCACATTCATAGGGAAAGGTTCCCATTAATTTTATCCAAGATAAATTCCTTGGATTTATTCTCTAATCTCCTTTTGAATTTCGATTCAACTAGTCGAGATTAACGAACCTTACCGAAGTAATCATTGGTTTTAATTTCCCAATCCCAACCTATTCATCCCATGAAGTAAAACGAGTCTTACTTCATATCTAACACCATGGTGTTATCGGTAAATTCGATTACCATTTCACGTTCAAATCTAATTAGAGATTTAACTAACGCCTGGAGCAAAACTGGTGATACTCCATTCTCGATCATTTCAATCTAATAAAAGATTCATTAAAACTCCACTTAGTTTTAATCGTTAACTGGGTTAAAGAATTAGTGTCATTTAAAACATGGTTCACGATAAACCCAAAATCACATTCCATTAATTATCGGGTTAAAGAATGAGTGTTATTTAAAACACTGTCCACGATAAACCCAAAAATCAATATCAATTCAAATCCAATTAAATATTATTTAATTGGTACACTTCATTAAATCTAAATAAAAAGATTTAATCTTTTCTCAACTGGGTTCAAGTACAGTGTTATTCAAGACACCATTCACGACAAACCCAAATCATATTTGATATTAAATACAAGGCTCTGAATAGAAAATATATCGGCCTATATTCAATATCAAATTCTACGACCAACGGATATCGTATTGGAAATAACGATATATATATCTATATCTTTCAAATTTCCATAACAACACCTGTATAATCACGAAATCCAACATCGAAATATTCCGAAGACAATTTCGATTCAAATCCATTCCAATATATTTATTGGAAATTCTGGTTATTTTCAAAACCATTTCAAATCCAATTTATTTATTTAAAAATAAATAGAATTATAATTCTAGTTCAAAACTAGTTCATTTCGATAAAAATCTATTTTTATCTTTTCAAATATGGAGTTTTTCATCCCAATTCTTTCTAAATCATTTCTTATGATTTTACACAAATTATTGATATTTTTAATGATTTTATCAAGGCCCGTATAGTCGATTTCCATCAACGGCCATCGAACTACACTTACAACGACCTTTTCCAAATTTGATTTGGACATAATTCCAAATCCAACCGTTAGATTTCAAATTTCTAATATTCGTTAGAAAGCTCTTTTCGATACGAACCCAACGGTTCTGGTTTTAGGAGAATCCGACGGTCGGATCTCCCGCAATATCCGTTCGAAGTCAATGGTCGAAATTCGCGAACTGCCGCGGCGCGGCGCGTTCTATTCAGGCCATTATATTATATATATAATGTATAAAATATATACTTCGTCGATTTCAATTCAAAACGTGCTTTATAAATCATTTTAAATTCATTTTCAAAACGGTTTCAACTTCATATTCAATTTCAAATCAAAATTGAATATTCCAATATAAATTCATTTTAAATTCTTCTCAAATCGATTTCAATTCGAATTCATTTATATTCAAATTCAATTCGAATTCATTTATATTCAATTTAATTCGAATTTCAATTCTTTTCAAAATTTCAGATTTTGAAATCACTTTCGATATTCGTTATAAAATGAATAAAATCGACATAAATATCGTTCACGTCGAAATGGCGTAAATCTAATCAACACGGCTTCATATATTCATATTTTCAAATATTCTATTTCGAATATTTCTATTTCAAATATTTCTTTTCAAACATTTCTTTTTCAAATATTCTATTTTCAAATATTTCTTTTTCAAATATTCTATTTTCAAATATACTATTTCAAATATTCTATTTTCAAATATGGAATGAGGCCCAATCAATTACCATATAATGTTAATTATATGGGTTTTCTATAACACATGTCTACAATAACAACGATGAATAATCAACCATCATCCAAAGTGCATTCTACACTGTATAAGCATCAAATATAGATATTCAACGCTTATAACAGTCAATCAATCGATCGACATACAACTACTTATTGGGTTTAGTGTATGTCATATATCACCCCCAATACCAGTGTGGGGTTTCAAACAATCAAACACAGATTTTATTTGTGCAGTTGGGCGATGTATAAAATTTATCGTCCCAATCAATGTCAGTCAAATGTGTGCATATAAACAAATCGTCCGATTTGTTTATTTTTATTTCATTTCATATACACGTTAAAATTTCCATTTTAACTATAAAATATTTTTTACTATATAATATTTTATTTCATTACACATCACATCACACAATCAACTACACATCCAATCAAACATACAAGCATACAAGCCGTCCATGGTCTGTGGACGACGGGTGTTGGGTGCTACTAAACACCGTCTGCATCCTAGTATATATTTATATAACTAGAAAGTTAAATTAAAGAGTGAGAAATTCTCACATAATTGCTAAACCAACGCCACGACTCTTCTTGGGTAGAAATCTTTGCTGTTCTAGCCTCTTGTCACTTTCGTTGCCCGTATTCTCTACATATATAAAAATCACATTTTTACTTCGCTATTGAATATAGAAAAATCGAATTTTTTACTTCGCTATTCAATATAGAAAAATCGAATTTTTACTTCGCTATTCAATATAGAAAAATCGAATTTTTACTTCGCTATTCAATATAGAAAAATCGAATTTTTACTTCGCTATTCAATATAGAAAAATTGAATTTTTACTTCGCTATTCAATATAGAAAAATCGAATTTTTACTTTGCTATTCAATATATAAAAATCGTATTCTTACTTTGCTATTCAATATATAAAAATCGTATTCTATCTTCATATAAAAATAGTTTTTCTTCATATCGCCACTTCATAAATAAAAACCGTATTTTTATCAAATG
This sequence comes from Allium sativum, assembly GCA_030737875.1. Classification (NCBI taxonomy): domain Eukaryota; kingdom Viridiplantae; phylum Streptophyta; class Magnoliopsida; order Asparagales; family Amaryllidaceae; genus Allium; species Allium sativum. The sequence goes on along the minus strand of CM060913.1, from coordinate 465,683,530 downwards.
ATGTACATGATAAAAATCGCAACTTTATCATAAAATAAAAATCAAAACTTTTTAGCATATAAAAATCGAATTTTTGTGTTATTAAAATATAATCTTTATATTTTCTAAAAATCTAGCCTTTACACTTAGTCTATACACACTTTAGAACCGAAAAAAAAAATGAATTTAGATTTATAATAAAACTAAATAAAAATAAATTAAAACTCACGGTTTCAGATGGTGGAGGGTCACGGTCGGAGTCTGGTGGGGCGGAGCTGCGTCACGGTTGAGGGGTGGCGGTTCAGTGGTCTCAGCGGTGGCGGTGGAGCGGTGGGCGTCCTCGGCTTCAGGGGGGTCGCGGGTTCATTTAGGTTAGAAGGAGAGGGAGAGAACGCCGGGAAAGAGAGGGAGGGGGTTGCCACGGCGGTGGCGCACGCTGGCGGAGGGTGGACGGAGGCGCAAACGGCGAGATCGGGGGGAGGGGGGCGACAGAGCGATTTAGGGATTTGTTTTTTTTATTCCATGATTTCTGATTTAATCGGGGGGGCCAAGGTATAGAAGAGAGAGGTTTTTATTTTTATTTTATTATTATTTTAATTTAAAAAATTGACTTTTACACACGGCCTCTAAACGAGGCCCACCGCCTGTTGTCCATAGCTAATTACCCCCATTCTGAACACAATGGGATATGTATCGGAAGCTGATTCGACCGTTTCGATCAGTTTCCGTCAAAATCAACATATAACTCTATATACTGAATTTGATCGCACATTTCAATTTACTGGGGTCACATACTAACTCTATAAATCCCAGAAAAATATTTTCTAGCTTCGTATTGACGATACGGTCCTAACAATACTAGTTTCTTAGAATTCTGAGACAGTTTGAAAAATGGCCATTTTCCAGTCGATAAAATCAACTTAAACTGGTCAAACGCGTTTTCCTTTGCCACGCTCACATATTGATTCGAAAAATTATGAAAATTGGAACCTAGCAATAACTTGACATCACGGACCCAACAAAAGTGGTTTCGTCGAAATCCGAGGTCGTTTGCAAAATTCCCATTTTTAAGGGCCTGAATTCCATAGCGACTATTCAGAATTTTCAACTGGACATATCTTTTGATTCCCGCTATGAAATTTCAATCTTTCAGATTCGTTGGAAAGATATTCACAAATAGATTCCATTATTTTTTGGTTTCACTAAAATCCGGTTTATTTTGCACCCGGTACATTCAATTGAAGTATGAAATCGAATTATCGAACTACCGCGCCATTTTCAATTCCTTTTATAATATATAAATAATTATTTATATTCTATCATCGATTCAAACGAATATATACGTTCGAATTATATTCAAAATAAATTTCTCGTCGTTATTATTTAAAATAATTCATTTTAAATAATCAAAATTCACTAAAATTGCCAAAATAAAAATTTTAAACTGGCTCAGATTTTCGGGTTGTTACAACCTCCCCCACTTAAAACTTTTCGTCCCCGAAAAGGAACAAAGTCGAAAGTGGTTTGATTAATCAACTCTACGTTCGATCTGGCTTCCATTCTCCAACTTTTCAGTTTCTGAGAATTTTCAAATTCTTCAAAAATTTGGCTAACACCCTAAATTTTCGAAAAATTTCGCCATAACCTCCCCTGCACCGGGAGCCACGAGAAAATCCCGAAATTGCCATACAGGCCCTCTGATCTCAAAAAGAAAAAGAAAAAGCCAAGCGGCTAGCCAATCGGCTCATAAAATCATCATCACCCAAACAAAACAGTAAATTATAGTAAACATGTACCTATTTGTCGGGCAAACAAATTTTATTCTCTGCTCTAGCCTCCTTGCTATGACCTGTTCAATGTAAGTACAAGTATATGCAAGAAAATGCGATAAATTTTCAATACAATTCACTATTTGATACAATTTGGCTATATGGTTCAAATTTTAATTAATCAACCAATAATCAACAACACAACCATCAATCAATTAGTTGATTAGCTTTTCAAATTCATAACTTTGATATATAGTCAAAAAATCACATTTTTGATGCCAAATCACAATATTAAGCCCTATCTAGTTTCGGTTCTCACACCAGTCAATTGGAAATTTATAGAAATCTCACTTTCGTCGCTCGAATATAAATACCGGCGATGGTGCCCCGTCACCAGAATTATCCCCGGGCAACTAGAGTATGATTCTATAACTATCCAATACATTAAAACTTTGAATACACGTTTGCATGACATATATGCAAAATCTTTATATATTGGATTGTCCAAATCAATATAAATGAATAATCAAATACGAATGATTGATTTAAATTTTAAAACAAAAATTGTTTTCATTTTAAAAATATACTCTTCACACTCGTTCTAGGATACTACTGATCCCATCTCTAACGAGTCATTGCCATTGGATGTTACTAATCCAATATTTGATGAATTCTTTCGTATGGTTCTAGTGTGTCGTGTTCTCTGAGCTTTGTAAACCAAAGCTCTGATACCATGATGAAACGACCCGAACTTCCCCGGTCTCCGAAGAGGAGAGGAAGAACGAATTGTTTTGAGAACATGACAAAATAGATCGCAGACGTAAGAACATTTCATTGTATATTACAACAATGCATCAGATTACAAGAATATACAGAGTATAAATGAATCAATATTACACAGAAATATCAGAGATTTAAATTACATTTAAATGCATCGCAGCGGAAAATAATACAATACACAAATAGAAGAGATATACGGATACAAAGCTTTCCGGATATCGTTCCAGCTGTAAACCAGGATCCTGTGAATATAAATCTGCAAATCCCAAACTACTAGCTGCCCATGTCAAATTAAGGGCACCCAGAGTTTAGGTTAAAACAATAAACTCCAGGTCAGTCATGGGACTAGTGTGAGAACTAAAACAGTTATAAATCTTTATTTTAAAGCTAGGTAAATCAAGGGACCACGCCGTATAACACGGAACGAGTTTCCTCCCAAGAATACCAGTGCATAAAACAAACAGCGCAATGCTAAATAAAGAAAAATGAAGCTATTATAAGACCCAGGTCCCATCACACAATGCAACGCAAGCCGGAGGATAGGGTTTTTACCTTATAATAGCCAAAGCATGCTTGATACGTTTAAAACAAATCATTTGATACTACTATAACTGCATAGTGTATAAAACAACTTCAAATCATAAGTATCAATCATAGGCGACATGAGCGTCCCATGCCACTATGTCGCCATATATAGGTTTACAAATAAAACCGCAAATGTCACGTATTTGGAAATTTTATTTCCATCTATGAACCGAGGCTAGGGATCGTCCTATACCGATTCGAGACTCTCTAGCCCGAGCCTTAGGCAAGCGCGCAGGCAAGCCTTGGATCGTCAGGGCCGGTCCACCGATGTGGATTATTATGCCTGAACACTACGTTTCCCCTCCCTTTGGGGCGTAAATGAGCCAATGAATGGCTCCATCGGACCCGGATCGTCCGATCTAACCGATGCTCCTTGCAACAGCAACAACCACACAGGTGAAAAGTATATAAATGTCAGGGCTGGTAGGTCACCGACACCACCCTAGCTAGAAAGAAACGTATGCCCTCCCTGAGGTCCTATCCCGTTTTTGGTTCACAACCGGGGTGTGAGGCTCGCGAATTCACGTTACACAAAGCTATGCCACACACGCTGTGCTTTGATCATCAACCACAAGATTTTGCTTTTCAACAGAAGCCTTGATCATTTGCATCTTAGCATGCCACACAGGCAAAACACTCCATGCAACCGATACCAGTCACACAGAATGAAATCCAATGTCTGACACACAGTCCATTTAAAATTCCGTTCTGGGTCTGAACGAAACCGGAGGCACCTAGTACCTCGCATAACCATCGATCTCCAAGTACGTCTGGACGATCACCAACTGTTTCCATCTTCTTGGGTGTACAGCCCAATCAAGGTCGTCAGTAATCACCCAAACGACGTGAAGACCTCCGGTCTTCGACCACCATCTTTATCTTCGCCTTATCGTCGTATCTGTTATTCAAAATGGGATAAACCCGGTCTTTCCGAATAACTCGCGTATTATTTTAAATAAGTGTTACACAAACACAACATACGCCTCATTCCAATTCATCAGTCACGAACCGTAAATTAATCAAGAGAATAATTCCCCAAATATTAACCCCGAAGGCCGAAACCAACATCAGATCAATATCCAGAAAACCATTCTGCTTGGCTAACCGACAGTTAGTTTCTAAATTTCACATTCATAGGGAATGGTTCCCATTAATTTTATCCAAGATAAATTCCTTCGATTTATTCTCTAATCTCCTTTTGAATTTCGATTCAACTAGTCGAGATTAACGAACCTTACCGAAGTAATCATTGGTTTTAATTTCCCAATCCCAACCTATTCATCCCATGAAGTAAAACGAGTCTTACTTCATATCTAACACCACGGTGTTATCAGTAAATTCGATTACCATTTCATGTTCAAATCAAATTAGAGATTTAACTAACGCCTGGAGCAAAACTGGTGATACTCCATTCTCGATCATTTCAATCAAATTAAAGATTCATTAAAACTCCACTTAGTTTTAATCATTAACTGGGTTAAAGAATCAGTGTCATTTAAAACATGGTTCACGATAAACCCAAAATCACATTCCATTAATTATCGGGTTAAAGAACGAGTGTTATTTAAAACACTGTCCACGATAAACCCAAAAATCAATATCAATTCAATTCCAATTAAATATTATTTAATTGGTACACTTCATTAAATCTAAATAAAAAGATTTAATCTTTTCTCAACTGGGTTCAAGAACAGTGTTAGTCAAGACACCATTCACGACAAACCCAAATCATATTTGATATTAAATACAAGGCTGTGAATAGAAAATATATCGGCCTATATTCAATATAAATTCTATGACCAACGGATATCGTATTGGAAATAACGATATATATATCTATATCTTTCAAATTTCCATAATAACACCTGTATAATCACGAAATCCAACATCGAAATATTCCGAAGACAATTTCGATTCAAATCCATTCCAATATATTTATTGGAAATTCTGGTTATTTTCAAAACCATTTCAAATCCAATTTATTTATTTAAAAATAAATAGAATTATAATTCTAGTTCAAAACTAGTTCATTTCGATAAAAATCTATTTTTATCTTTTAAAATATGGAGTTTTTCATCCCAATTCTTTCTAAACCATTTCTTATGATTTTACACAAATTATTGATATTTTCAATGATTTTATCAAGGCCCGTACAGTCGATTTCCATCAACGGCCATCGAACTGCACTTACAGCGACCTTTTCCAAATTTGATTTGGACATAATTCCAAATCCAACCGTTAGATTTCAAATTTCTAATATTCGTTAGAAAGCTCTTTTCGATACGAACCCAACGGTTCCGGTTTTAGGAGAATCCGACGGTCGGATCTCCCGCAATATTCGTTCGAAGTCAATGGTCGAAATTCGCGAACTGCCGCGGCGCGGCGTGTTCTATTCAGGCCATTATATATATATATATATAATATATAATATATACTTCGTCGATTTCAATTCAAAACGTGCTTTATAAATCGTTTTAAATTCATTTTCAAAACGGTTTCAACTTCATATTCAATTTCAAATCAAAATTGAATATTTCAATATAAATTCGTTTTAAATTCTTTTCAAATTGATTTCAATTCGAATTCATTTATATTCAAATTCAATTCAAATTCATTTATATTCAATTTAATTCGAATTTCAATTCTTTTCAAAATTTCAGATTTTGAAATCACTTTCGATATTCGTTATAAAATGAATAAAATCGACTTAAATATCGTTCACGTCGAAGTGGCGTAAATCTAATCAACACGGCTTCATATTTTCAAATATTCTATTTCGAATATTTCTATTTCAAATATTTCTTTTCAAACATTTCTTTTTCAAATATTCTATTTTCAAATATTTCTTTTTCAAATATTCTATTTTCAAATATTCTATTTCAAATATTCTATTTTCAAATATGGAATGAGGCCCAATCAATTACCATATAATGTTAATTATATGGGTTTTCTACAACACATGTCTACAATAACAATGAAGAATAATCAACCATCATCCAAAGTGCATTCTACACTGTATAAGCATCAAATATAGATATTCAACGCTTATAACAGTCTGTCAATCAATCGATCGACATACAACTAATTATTGGGATTAGTGTATGTCATATATCACCCCAATACCCGTGTGGGGTTTCAAACAATCAAACACAGATTTTATTTGTGTAGTTGGGCGATGTGTAAAATTTATCGTCCCAATCAATGTCAGTCAAATGTGTGCATATAAACAAATCGTCCGATTTGTTTATTTTTATTTCATTTCATATACACGTTAAAAATTCCATTTTTAACTATAAAATATTTTTAAATATATAAATATTTTATTTCATTACACATCACATCACACAATCAACTACACGTCCAATCAAACATACAAGCATACAAGCCGTCCATGGTCTGTGGACGACGGGTGTCGGGTGCTACTAAACACCGTCTACATCCCAGTATATATTTATATAACTAGAAAGTTAAATTAAAGAGTGAGAAATTCTCACATAATTGCTAATCCAACGCCATGACTCTTCTTGGGTAGAAATCTTTGCTGTTCTTGCCTCTTGTCACTTTCGTTGCCCGTATTCTCTACATATATAAAAATCACATTTTTGCTTCGCTATTGAATATAGAAAAATCGAATTTTTACTTCGCTATTCAATATAGAAAAATCGAATTTTTACTTCGCTATTCAATATAGAAAAATCGATTTTTTTTACTTCGCTATTCAATATAGAAAAATCGAATTTTTTACTTCGCTATTCAATATAGAAAAATCGAATTTTTACTTCGCTATTCAATGTAGAAAAATTGAATTTTTACTTTGTTATTCAATATATAAAAATCGTATTCTTACTTTACTATTCAATATATAAAAATCGTATTCTATCTTCATATAAAAATAGTTTTTCTTCATATCGCCACTTCATAAATAAAAACCGTATTTTTATCTAATGATGTACATGATAAAAATCGCAACTTTATCATAAAATAAAAATCAAAACTTTTTAGCATATAAAAAGCGAATTTTTGTGTTATTAAAATATAATCTTTATATTTTCTAAAAATCTAGCCTTTACACTTAGTCTATACACACTTTAGAACTGAAAATAAAAAAAATGAATTCAGATTTATAATAAAACTAAATAAAAATAAATTAAAACTCACGGTTTCAGATGGTGGAGGGTCACGGTCGGAGTCTGGTGGGGCGGAGCTGCGTTGCGGTTGAGGGGTGGCGGCTCAGTGGTCTCAGCGGTGGCGGTGGGCGTCGTCGGCTTCAGGGGGGTCGCGGGTTCATTTGGGTTAGAAGGGGAGGGAGAGAGCGACGGGAAGGAGAGGGAGGAGGTTGCCACGGCGGTGGCACACGCTGGCGGAGGGTGGACGGAGGCGCGGACGGCGAGATCGGGGGGGGGGGGGGGGGGGGGGGGGGGGGGGACGGAGCAATTTATGGATTTGTTTTCTTTTTTTTTATTCCGTGATTTCTGATTTAATCGGGGGGTGGGTCAAGGTATAGGAGAGAGAGGTTTTAATTTTTATTTTATTATTATTTTAATTTCAAAAAAGTTGACTTTTACACACGGCCTCTAAACGAGGCCCACCGCCTGTCGTCCATAGCTAATTACCCCCATTCCGAACACAATGTCATATGTATCGTAAGCTGATTCGACCGTTTCGATCAGTTTCCGTCAAAATCAACATATAACTCTATATATTGAATTTGATCGCGCATTTCAATTTACTGGGGTCACATACTAACTCTATAAATCCCAGAAAAATATTTTCTAGCTTCGTATTGACGATACGGTCCTAACAATACTAGTTTCGTCGAATTCTGAGACCGTTTGAAAAATGGCCATTTTCCAGTCGATTAAAATCAACTAAACTGGTCAAACGCGTTTTCCTTTGCCACGCTCACATATTGATTCGAAAAATTATGAAATTTGGAACCTAGCAATAACTTGACATCATGGACCCAACAAAAGTGGTTTCGTCGAAATCCGAGGTCGTTTGCAAAATTCCCATTTTTAAGGGCCCGAATTCCATAGCGACTATTCAAAATTTTCAACTGGACATATCTTTTGATTCCCGCTATGAAATTTCAATCTTTCAGATTCGTTGGAAAGATATTCACAAATAGATTCCATTATTTTTGGTTTCACTAAAATACGGTTTATTTTGCACCCGGTACATTCAATTGAAGTTTGAAATCGAATTATCTAACTACCGCGCCATTTTCAATTCCTTTTATAATATATAAATAATTATTTATATTCTATCGTCGATTCAAACAAATATATACGTTCGAATTATATTCAAAATAAATTTCTCGTCATTATTATTTAAAATAATTCATTTTAAATAATCAAAATTCACTAAAATTGCCAAAATAAAAATTTTAAACTGCCTCAGATTTTCGGGTTGTTACATAATGATAAAACAGGCGATTATTACATTCTTTCTACTCAGCGCATCAGCCACAACATTGGCTTTCCCTGGAGTGTACAAAATCTCAAAATCGTACGCCGCAAGAAATTCTAGCCAACGCTGCTGCCTTAGATTCAAGTCTTTCTGTGTGAACAGATATTTCAACCATTGATAGTCTGTATACAGTTCGAATTTCTCACCCAAAAGGTAGTGCCTCCAGATTTTTAAAGCGAATACGATGGCTAACAACTCAAGATCATGAGTAACGTAGTTTTTCTCATGCGGTTTCAGCTGACGGCTAGCATAAACAATCACTTGACCTCTTTGCATTAATACTGCGCCAAGGCCTTCTCTAGAAGCATCAGTCCAAACTTTCAAGTCCTCATTGTCATCTATTATTGTTAACACTGGAGCAGTTGTCAGATATAATTTCATCTCCAGGAAAGCTTCCTCACGTACCGGAGTCCACTTGAATGTCGAATGTTTCTTAGTCAGTTTTGTCAAAGAACTAGAGGTCTTCACAAAATCCTTAATGAATTTCCGATAATAACTGGCTAACCCGAGAAAACTTCTAACTTCTGTTGGCATACGAGGCAGTTTCCAGTTCTGAATAGCAGTGATGTTACTGGGATCCACTGAAATTCCTTCTTTTGACACGACATGGCCAAGAAATTTAACTTCTTCTTGCCAGAATACACATTTGGACAACTTTGCTTTTAAAATATTCTTTCTCAGAATTTCTAACACTTGTTCCAAATGTTTTTCGTGTTCGCTTTCTGACTTAGAGAAGATCAGGATATCATCAATGAAAACCAAAACAAATTTATTCAAAACTCCTCTGAATACTCTGTTCATCAGATCGACGAAATAAGCTGGAGCGTTACATAAGCCGAACGACATTACTAACCACTCGTAGAATAAGTCCGGACCTCTGAATGCTGTCAAAGGAACACACTCTTCAGCAATATGAAGTTGATGGAAACCTGTAGCTAGGTCCATTCATGAAAATACTTGTGCGCCATTCAATCGATCCAACAAATCATCAATTCGCGGCAATGGATATTTGTTTTTCAATGTCTGCTTGTTCAAGTCACGATAATCTACACATAGTCTGAGAGTACCGTCTGACTTCGGAACAAATACCACTGCTGCTCCCTAATCAGAAAAACTAGGCCTGATCAGACCTTTCCATACAAGCTATCTAGTTTGATTATCTAACTCTTCTTTCTCTTTGAAGGCCATTCTTCGAATAGCGTGAACTACTGGCCTTGCATTCTAAAGTAAAGAGATTTTGAAATCAATTTCTCTCTGCATAGGTAAGCTAATAACTTCTTCGAACACATCCGCATAGTTCTTGACAACTGGAATATTTGCAACATCGACCTGAATATTCTCTGTAACGACAGGAACAGATTCTGTTTGAGCAGGAGAAACATCCAATGCTGCCCAGAAGTCTTTTCTGTCAGAATTCGGGCCTTCACATGGAATGGTTATATATTCCCCGAACTTTATTTTTGCCTTAACAACCCTCTCGGCGCATTTAACTTCTGCTTCATATTTGGTTAACCAATCCAATCCCAGTATAAGGTCAAACTCTGTAAAATTCATTACGATTGCGATAGTGGGGAACCGATACCGGGAAAAAGAGACAGGCACTCCACAAACCCAATCAAGATCAAGGGAGCCCCCAACCGGATTATGAACAGTCATTGGTTCCTTGAGCTTCTTCAAATTCAATTCCAGTTTCTCAACCGCATTCTTTGCAACAAAGCTTCGTGATGCACCTGTGTCAAACAGCACCTTAACTGGAACATCTTTGACAATAAGCGTGCCTTCCAAAACATCTGGCCTTTCCTGGCCGGATGAAGATCCAGGAACTTCTGCTACTTTATTTACCTGTACCATTTCAGGTTTCTCTAATAACCGGCAATCCTGCTTTATGTGACCAGCCCGATGGCAAAGATTGCATTTCCTATTCTCATGAAATTTGTTCTCCGGTCTAGATTTACCCTTCTTCCGTTCGTTCCAAGATTTACAGTTTATCGCCAAATGTCCTCGCTTATTGCAGCTCGAGCATGTGGCAGTCGTTACTGGTCCTTTCTCAAATATAACATTTTCCCGATTTAATCTAGGCTTCTTTCTGACTCTAGACGTCGTACTGGCCTCAGGCTGTGTATTACTCTCTGGGCTATCAGTTTCGAATTTTCCTTTGCTGCTAGAACTGACTTCCTCTTCGTCTCGCAACATACCTTTTCTATCGAGATCCTCATACTGGTAGGCCATGTATATCATTTCAGAAAAAGGAAGCTTCACATGCCCCATTACTTTATCCTGATATTTTCTTTGAAGACCATTTATAAACCTCAGATTCTTCATCTTTGGCTTTTGAATCAGATGTGGAGCAAAGTGAGAAAGTTCATTAAATCTCTTATGATATTCTGGGATATTCATATCACCTTGGATCAAATAGTAGAATTCATCACATAGCCGCTCAGTGGCTTCTAGAGGAATAAATTTTGCATTGAAAAGCTCTTTGAATCTATCCCAGGTGATATCACCTTCTGGATTATCTTTAACAATCGAATCCCACCAGAACAAAGCTCCGTCTTTGAGTGCCCAAGATGCCAGTAATCTTTTCTAGTCATCCCTCAGCTTTAATCCTTTAAAGATTTTCTCAGCAGAACGAATCCAAGCTTGTGTTTTAGCAATAGATTCTTCGCCCAAGAATGGTACTCCACCCATATTTCTATACTTCTTAAGTAGGGCTTCTATATCTGGGTCTGTATTCCTTCTGTTTCTGGCACTCATTTTCTAGCACTTCTGCAAATAGCAGACCACGTGTCAGGTCAACAGAAAAGATATTACAAAGCATAGAGACATATACTTGAATGTAAATGTGTCTATCAAGGTGCATTTCATTCTGCTATACTCATACTAGGATATTACTGATCCTATCTGTAATGAGTTACTCGTCCTAGAACACTCCTGGTTCTATTTCTGATGAGCTCGTTCATATGTTATATTCCAGGCTTAACCAAAGCTCTGATACCATGTTTGTGACGACCCCATTTCCGATAAGACGGTGGCAAGGGTAATCTTTGGAATATAACACATAAACAGATAACAGCAGAACATAAATAAATAAATACACCAGATAATGTACAATAGAATACACTGGATAAATATAATCATCCGAGTTACACAGTATATAGGATCATACTTAGTACAAAATACAGTTCATCTATACATAAATGTCTACTGCGGAAAAGAAAACATAATATGTACAACAGGAGCTGAACAACATAAAATGAGATAAATGATAGAATCTATCTTCAGCTCCAGCTATCCAGAAAGAGCCTGCTAAAACCTGAGTACAAGGCTACCGTATAGAAAAAGGGGCACCCGAGTTTGCAAGTGAAACAAACTACGAGTCAGTCATGGGACTGGTATGAGAAATCTACTTAACACATTTTAAAATATAGCTAATCATAGGACCATGCCACTTTCGCGGAACGAGTTTACTCCATTGGAATGCCAGTGCTTTAAAACAAATAGTTCTTTTAAACATCGCAATGCTTTTTATAAAAATGAAGCCATTATAAGACTCAGTTCCCATCACACAATGCAACACAAACCAGAGGATAGAGTTTTACCTTATAATGGCCAAAATATGCTTGATACGAGCAAAACAAATCATCTGATATTATTGCTAGCGTATATATGTTTCAAAAACGATTTCAATCATAACTATCAATCATAGACGGCATGGGTACCATATATCATGTCGCCATATATATATATATATATATATATATATATATATATATATATATATATATATATATATATACAATCAAAACCGCACAATGTCGTATTTGGAAATTGGATTTCTGTCATGAACCAAGGCAAAAGATAGTCCTTACCGAATTCGAGACGCTCTAGCCCACCCTCAGCCAAGCGCGCAGGCAAGCCTTGGATCGTCAGGGCCGGTCCACCGATGTGGATTAAAATTCCTGAACACTGCGTTTCCCCGCCCTATGGGGCATCACTGGTCATTTCTGACCACACCATAGGCTCCGAAGAGACCGAAGCTACCGAGGCCTCACTTTCCATCATCCACGTAAGTAAAATACCCGGGCGTGTAAAACCCAAAGCACCACTCCTAGCTAGAAGAAAACGCATGTTCTCCCTGAAGTTCATCTCCCGTTTCTGGCTCATACCGGGGTGTGAGGCTCGCGAAACAACGCTATACACAAAGCTACGCCACCCAGGACATACTTTGATCATCAACCACAAGACTTCTTTTCAACAGAAGCCTTGATCATCTATCACTTAGGCGTGCCACACAGGCAATTCACTCCGTGCAACTGATTTCTATTGATATATAACCTCTGGGCACGTACGTCTCAGAGAAGGGCGTTAAGCAAGAGAATAAATTCTCTACCGCCAAACAGATATATATTTAATAGAGATCAATCAGCACAGAACAAAATCCAATGTCAGACACACAGTCCATTTACACGTTCGTTCTGGGTCTGAACGAAACCGGAGGCACTCAATACCTCGCATATCCGTACAATCAACAAGTACGTCCGGGTGGCTACTACTTCAACCCCGTCAAGGTAGCTACTCCTATCATGAGCATCAATAGCACCCCTCCATTCGACGTGAAGATCATCGGTCTTGCACCGTCTTCATATCTTCGACTTTCACTCGTCGATCAATTATTTGAAATGAGAATTAACTCGTCGATAAATCAATTCATTTCGATGGTTAAATTATTCGATATCACTAGTTCTATTCTTTAATGTAATTTTCACACCAAACACATTAAACCATCAAATATCACATAAATCGAGCAAATTCAGTTTAATTCCATTCCATATCATTTATAATCTTTTATCACGATTTATCGCTATTTTTATTTATTTAAAAATAGCCAATTCATTCAAACGACGCTTCAGGCCATAACGCGGTCGTGGCGCTGTTTTTCTTCAGATTTGATTTACACATACCTAAAAATTTAACCATTGGATCTTCAAAAAATTTATATCATTAGAAAGATCTTTCCAAAACAAATCCAACGGTTTCAATTTTGGGAAAATCCGACGGTCAGATCTCCCGCACTAATCGTTTGAAGTTTCGATTTCAAAATACGAACTACTGCATCGTTATTCGATTTAATTTAATTATATGTATATATATATATATATATATATATATATATATAAAATCGATTCTGGCGCTGTTTTTCTTCAGATTTGAATTAAACATTCCAGACAATCCAACTGTTGGATCTTTACAAAGTTGGTGTCGTTGGAAAGATATTTCCAAGGCGAACCCAACGGTTGTGATTTCGGGAAAATCCGATGGTCGGATCTCCCGCACTAATTGTTTGAAATCACGATTTCAAAATACGAACTGCAGCATCGTTATTCACTATATTTTGATTATATTTATATAGATATATATAAATATAATCCTTCCTTTCATTTCAAAACGATTTCCACTTTACTCATTTGATAAAAATGACATTTTTATCCAACAGACATTTATTCCAACACTTCACTATTTGTAACAATTCATGTATATAGTAAAAATGTGATTTTTATTGTAAAACGATTTATTTTAAAACAAGACTATCTTATATAGTTCAAACAGGTGATAAAAATGTGATTTTTACTTTAAAACAATTTATTTCAAAACACGATTATTTTATATAGTTCAAACAGGTGATAAAAATGTGATTTTTAATATAAAACAACTTATTTCAAAACACGATTATTTTATATACATGAATTTCTATTCAACAAATGAATATAGTTTCAACAAATGAAAATAATTCTAACACATGAATATTATTGAAAATTTTGGCAGCATAACGGCAGGGTAGTTAAAACCGGGGTCGTTCCTAGTACGACTCCTCGCTCTACCTTAAAGCCTCGCAGCTTTTGACAATGGGGATTCATGCATCTAGTTCGCACGCAGGCGGCATGTTTTATTTTCATTTCCACAATCTATTCAATTTTTTTTTCAATCACCAATGGGTATTTTTCAACCACAACCAATCAATTTCAACCACAAACAATTATAATCAATCATTCACTATCAACCAAATTTCACACCAATCACAAACAAACAATAAATATCGTCCATGGTCTGTGGACGAGGGGAGTATATATATATATATATATATATATATATATATATATATATAGATTCGTATATAAATATTTTTCGGTTCATTTCAATTCATTTCAGCACACATATAATTTTTACAACGCATATATAACTTATATATCGAACATACAACTTATACAACGCTTATACATGAGGTGTACAACGCTGATATAATTCATACATCGACTATATAATTTATACATTGTTGTTTTCCATATCTTTTATAATATTATAAATCTCACATTGGGTTCCACTCCACCAAAAACTACAGAAGGCTCAGAAAAATATGCGGTCTCTTTTAAAATGTAGAAGACGTCCTCACCGTCCCGGCGTCTCTTGTTTCATTGGATTTCGATAACACAGCAAAAAGATATGATTTTTCAAAGTTTCACAACACCTTATAGTGTTAATTTCAGTTTAAACTAAAACAAAGCTTATACCTTTACTCCTCGTTCCAAACTAGGTTTCGAATCCACGCTCAATCCGCTTAACGTTGAGACGATCGGGTTGTACCACCTCGAAGGGCTCCAAAGCGCGCGTAGGCGGGTGGCGGAGGCGCCTAGTTTGATCTGGTGTAGAGGGGGTGGCGCCGGGTTGAAGTTCCGATCTTCACGAGCTCGATTCGAGCGAAATACCTAATGAGGGAGACCAAGGCTGGCGTGGATTGGAAGAGGAGGCTTGGATCTACAAAATACTCTAAAGGACCTATAGGGTTTGGTGTGTGGTTTGAGAGGAACGGAGGAGAGATGGGAAGAAGGGGTTTCCGCCGTCGGGTTTGAGGGATCGGGGAAGAAATAGGGGGGAGAGAGAAAAGGAATATGATTGGTCCATTTTTTTTATTTATATTTTTATAAAATCCGAAAATACCCCCTTTCACACACGAAATCCAATCCAAACCCAACGACTGTCGTCCCCAGCATTTTACCCTCATTCCGAACACAATGGGATATGTTTCGTAGGCCCATTCGACTGTTTCAGCCAGTTTTCTTCACATTAAAATATAAAACATTCAGTATTTGATTTGAACGTACATTTCAATTCGCCAGGGCCACAAACTGATTCGAAAAATTCCAGAAAAATAAATCTAGCTATGTTTTGATGATACGGTCTCAACAAAACTAGTTTCGTCGAATTCTGAGACCGTTTGTAAAATGGCCATTTTCTGGTCGATCCAATTTAACTGTAATTGATCAAAATACATTTTCCTTTGCCACGCTCACATACTAGCTTCAAAAATTATGAAATTTGAAACCTAGCAATAACTTCACATCTCGGATCCAACAAAAATGGTTTCGTCGAATTCTAAGGTCGTTTGCAAAATGTCTATTTTTACGGGCTATATAAATTCTATAGCGACCTTTCTGAAAATTCATTTGGCCATAACTTTTGACTTCCGCTACGAAACTTCGATTTTTCAGATTCGTCAGAAAGATATTCACTAACAGATTTAAATATTTTTGGTTTCACTAAAATCCGTTTTATTTTGCACCCAGTACAGTCAGTCAAAGTTTGAATTCAAATTTCGAAACTGCCGCGCCATTTCAAGCCATGTTTATAATTCAAATTAATTATATTCATTTTCAACATCGATTCAACCACACTTTTCATCGCTATTATTTAAAATATTTATTTTAAATACTTAAAATTCACTAAAATAGTCAATTTGAAAATTTTAAAC
This sequence comes from Allium sativum, assembly GCA_030737875.1. Lineage (NCBI taxonomy): Eukaryota > Viridiplantae > Streptophyta > Magnoliopsida > Asparagales > Amaryllidaceae > Allium > Allium sativum. The sequence goes on along the minus strand of CM060913.1, from coordinate 465,667,144 downwards.
TGGTTCAGATTTTACGGGTTGTTACAATATTTTAATACAAGAATTTCCAAAATTATATTTATATCAAAACACATGAAAAATGTTCAAATTTCAATTTTATACATATATATGTCGACATACATATATATACATGTTGACATACAACTGTCAAGTTTTCAAATTTGAAAGAAAGTGTCTTTTCACTATTTGTGACGGTTCTGAGATGTTCAACCTTTCAAACATTATAAAAAGGGACTGATTTTGGATATTTAATCACTTCTTCTTCTTCACTTTCACTCTCTTTCATTACACCATTATTTTTCATTATTTTTAAGATTTCTACACATGACTCTACCGAATTCAATTCTGTTTTCACTAATCTTCTTCTCTCTACACTCTCTACTCATTACTCTCCGAGTCAAGTGCTATTAAAGAGTTATAGGGCTGTTTGTAATTGTTTGGGTTGAGTAAAGGAATCGGTGGTATCCCTTGTAGCCATGAAATCGAGGATGGATAATCAGTGATATCCCTTACAGCCATGAAATCGAGGATGGATAATCAGTGGTATCCCTTGTAGCCATGAAATCTAGGAAGGTACTTGATCAAGTGTGTGTGTGGAATCGGTGGTATCCCTTGTAGCCGTGAAATCAAGGAGGATTGTAATCGGATATTGATATAGTAATAAAGCTCTGCACAATCCAGCATTGCGTAGGACTGGACGTAGGAGCAATTCCGAACTAGTATAAAATCCGGTATGTTCTTTCCTTTTCTGTACTTTATTTTTGTTTAACTTTGCATTTTTGTTTGATTCTATGTCCATGATTGTCTCTATGGTGTTTGATTGATATAGCAGTTCACATAAACTTTAGATTTTATTTAAATTCTCAAAAACACTATTCATCCCCCTCTAGTGTTTGTTTTGTCTTAACGATCCATTCCACATTCTCTAACAATTGGTATAAGAGCAAGGCCTTTCAAAAAGTTCATAATCTGATTTTTAAAAATAGTGACAATGGCAACCAACACTGGTAGCAATAATAGTTCTTTTGTGGATGGTCAGTCCATTGTCACACCACAACTGTTTACTGGTAGTAATTATTAATATTGGGCATGTATAATGAAAATGTATTTGTAGTCACTAGGATTAGTCACATGGAATAGTACACAAAATGAATTTGTTGAACCCACAACTGCTTTTGCACAATAGACAAATAACAAAAGACTGCTGCACAAAGCAATTCTAAAGCCATGAATATGTTATTTGTTCAGTAGATAGGAATGAGTATAATAGAGTGTCAGTATGTAAAACTACTTATGAAACTTGGAGAACTTTACATGTTACTGATGAAGGAACTAGTAAAGTTAAACAAACTAAAATAGGAAGGTTAGTTAATCAGTTTGAATTATTCAAAATGAACGAGAATGAGTCTATTTCCGATATGTATTGCGGATTTCAAGAGATAATGCATTCATTAACATCAGTTGGAAAAACCTATTCTGAATCAAATCAAGTCGGAAAGATATTGAGTTCACTAACTCCAGAATGGGGTCAAAAAATTTTGGCAATTGAAGAAGCCAATGATGTCAATGAAATGAAGATTGAGGAGTTAATCGAAAATTTGATGCCATATGAAGTCTAATCATAGAAGAGAAAAGAAAACAAGCCAATTGAGAAGAAATCTACTGCATTAAAAGCAACATCAAATGATTCTGACTCAAATAGTAAAGATGATGAAGAAACAGATCTTATGATAAATCATTTTAGAAAATTTCTGAGATATAGAAGGAAAAATTATAACCAAGGAAGTTCAAGAAGCAATGATGGCCAATGTTATAACTGCAACAAACCAGGCCAGATAAAGAAAATGTGTCCATATCCAGATAAATCGACTCAACAAATAGACAACAACAATTCGTTGAGAAAGAGAAAGAAAGCATACGTAGCAATATTATATGACTCGGATTCATCATCAAGTGATGAAGAGCCAGAAACTGGAAAATCGAATATATGCTTTACAACAATGCAGAGTTCAGAAAATTTCGATGAAAAGGATATAAAAATCAGGTATGCCTTAATTAATTTTTAGTTTTATTTGGGTGAATGGTTGCTTCGTTTGTTTGCTTTGATTTGAATTCAAAAAAATAAAAAAATAAACTTGAAATTTGAAATTCAAAATTGAAACTTGAATTTTGAAATTCAAAATAATAATATAATAATAAAAAATAAAATAAAATAATAAAATAAATTGTTTGTGTGTTTGATAGGATTAGAATTATTTTAGGAAATCGATAAACCTGAAATATAAACCGATAATATAAATCACATTTAAAAAAAATCAAATTTCCCTTGATAATGAGTGCATATGTCGACATACATATGTCCATATGTCAACATATATTGAACAGTAATTTGAAATTCAAATCTTTAATTTCAAAGGTTTAAACTTTCAAACTTCCCTCCAACTTTTCACCAACTCGCAAAGTCTGAAAATGTATCATTTAAGTTTGAAAAGTTGTGTCTATTATATTCATATCCATTCAATTTCTATATATACACCTATTCTTTTTAACTTTCATTCACAATTCAAATTAATATTCTGCATATCTATTCTCTTCAAAATTTTCAATTCAATGGCTTCCTCAAGTTCTTTTCAAAAAGTGAAATTAACCAAAACCATCAAAGGTTATCTTCATAATGACGAAGAGTCTATCAAAACCTATGCTAACAATTTAGCAAAGGCTAAATTTAACACGGGTGCTTTCGCTGTCTTTGGAGATTTTCCTTCATACGAACTTACTTCTCTCTTCGAACACAATGAAGTCCTAAGTCTAATTAATTCTCATGATAATGACGAAGTGTGTTATCCCAAACTCGTCAAGATATTCTATGCACATTTCAATCACGGATTTTATGAAGGGAACAAAGATAAAATTTGGGGTAGTGTTAAAGGCACGCAAATTGTTCTCGATGCCGAACTCTTACGCACTATCCTAAATTGTGGAAGCACGGGCTCGAATTTTTCAGATTTCAAAATCGATGAAATCGATTTAGAAACCTACTATGACATATTTGAAGACGATGCTCCTATGCAGTTCAAAAATCGCTTCTTTCATCCAAAAACAAGAATAGTAAACCTTCTCCTCCAACATGCCATCACTCCCCATTCCGGAAATTTCAACAATCTAACTCTCAAATCCAAATGGCTCTCTTTTCTATTATGGGTGGTTATACTATCAATTGGGCCGACATGATTTTAAATTAAATTAAGCCCATAGAATTGTCCTCAAGAGAAAACACTCCCTATTATGGTGTTTATCTCACTCGTATTTTCAAATACTTTGGAGTCGATCTTCATGAAGAAGAGTTTGTACCTAGAAAAGTATTTGACTCATCAAACATACATCTCATGCAAATTCCTCTCACTTTCAAGCCATACAAGACAATCGAAGCCAAACAAGCTCGAATGCAACAAGAACAAGCGCCAATGGATGTCGAAGAAGATGAAGAAACTTTTTTAGATAGTGTTGAATGTCCAACCAACACTAGACGCATTTCCAAAGAGACGATTGTTCAAAATCAAGTCAAAATTGTCAACAATTAAAAGAAGCTTAAGAAGAACTTCTCCAAAATTGCTAAGTTAACGGTCAAGATGGGAAGAAAGCTTAGAATCTCACCTCCCTCATCATCATCAGAAAACAAGACTATCTAGTTTAATTTATCTCTATGTATTTTCTTATATTTTGCTTTCGAATCTCGTATTTAGTGTGTCTTAATTAGTTGGATGTATTTTCTTTCTATTAAGTAATGAATGAAGTTTTATTTATAATAAAATCATCTTTAAGTCTTTGTAAAAACTTTAGAATTAATTATAGTTTAATATAAGTTCAAAAGATTTAAAATTCAATAAAAATTTCTAATCTTTTTATAGCATAAATCGACGTACATCTATGTATATGTTGATATATAACTGCCAAATTTTAAAATTGTTTCAAATTTTAAAATTAAATACTGACTCATGTCCATTCAAAATCCAACTTATTCTAGACCCTATTTAAGTCTATTTCTTCTAGAAAATTTCATTATTCTATTTCTCCTTCTTCCTTATTCATTTTTTATCAAATCCATGGAAAATCCTATCCATAATCTTTGTGAAAATCTCGAAGAAATCCAGAATTCTTTCAAGAATATCCTCTCTATAATTCCACGAAATTAGCCATGTGACGGCCTGCCCCGCACCAACCGACATTTACCCCAAAAGTGCACTGTACACATGTCCAGTTAGTACGGAACGGTCGTCAGAAGAAAAGGAAAGAAGAGAATGAACTAACAAGGAACCTGTAGAATGTCTCACAGCGCATAGGATAAAATGTAATAACAACATACTTGACATAAAACAGGTGAGATAGTGCATAAGCTGAAAACTAAATCATGTCTAACATGAGAGAGGAAATCCAAAATACAGCTTATGATCCAACATCATTATTACAACTTTAAAACTGTCTCCAAAGCAAAAGAAAGCAAATGAAGGAGGTACACTACTAATGCCCAAGCAGTGATCTTCAACAACACAGGGAGAATATCTATATATCATACGTGGGAGTCTCTTGCTCGTCTCCGGATCAGCTACTCATGCATACCCAACTAACCTGTCTCTAGTCTGCTCGTGAGAGCACCTAGAGTAATAAGAAGAGACATAAAACTCTGGGTCAGACAAAAAGTCTGGTATGAGCGATAAGCAGCAAAACAAAACAATAACAGGTATAATCCAATCATACCTGAACCTGGACCTGCAACTAAAGAGTTAGCACTACATACCGTACAATACTCTAAGGTGCCACTAACATACAATGTAAGAAATACGGGGGTGGGAGTGTGCATGTCATAGTGATGTCAAACAATCAAGCATAGCAATCATCCTCACATCCCTCACTCAGTGCGTAAAGCATACAATATCCTTTACTTTGGTCCCCTAATCCTTTGGGCCATGATGGAATCCAATCCCGTACAGCTATCACTACAAGCCCACTATCCATCTCTCAGTGGTGAACCAAAGTTATGATTACCGACAACCCCTTTGCACATGTCCCGCAGCAAAGCCCAATCATGAAGTGAACTCATTGGTTCCCATCTGGATCCTGAGCTCTAACTTACATTTGGACTACCTTTGCATCTCGGGTTTTAGTCTCCTCCTCCGGATCGGTCTTCATTCAGTTCATAGTCTCCTGGTTCGGTTCGCAGTCACCAGCTCGTGGTCAAGCTCTAGGTCGTGATGATACTCCAGCTCGGATCGTGCTACCTCTGCCAGGTCGGATCGTGATATGCTCTCCAGGTCAGGTCGCCATCACCGGATCGTGCTTCATCAGTTCGTGGCACCCCTGTTGGGTCGGGTCGTGGCACCCTGATACCCATCGCATCGTGAGCTCCTTCATCCTCCTCTGGTTCGGATCGCGAGCTTGAAGTGAATCGTAGCGTCAGTCTCTCGTTCGTGGCTTTCAAAGTGGAGCATATCGTGGAGTGAGGTCGGATCGTGAAGACTTCACGCGAACGGGTCGAGTCGTGGGAGATAGGGGGCGATCCGATCTGGTTCTCTGCATAATTCCTACAGTTGTTCCAGCGACTGTTTTACGCCATTCGACGGCGTTTTCGACCAATCTAACACTTCTAGATAATCACAAAACATACCATATAGTAATAGAAACATGTATAAACATTCACAAACACCAAAACAACGATACGATGTGTTAAAACGGATCAAACATAGCCAAAACCCCATATTTTCCCTTAATCCCTTAAATTCTGGGATTTGCAAAATTAGTCGAAATTAACCCAAATTCATATCAGAGGCATAAAATGATGTTTTAGAATTTTAGGATTTTTTCTAGATTTTTCTGAGCCATAATTTCACTAATTTTCGCTAATTACCATAATTAGCCGTAATTAGTGAAAAACAATGCAAATCACTCACCTTTGCCACAAAGTAAACTATAGATCTGAAATGATTCTTTGTTTAGGTCGAATTCTAATGTGTTCCAGCAGCTCTAATCTTGATTTGGTGAAGATCTCCCTTTATTTGATGTTGCTAATCCCAATCTTCAAGTTGTAGGTGATTTGGAGATGTTTTGAAGAGATTTAGAGAGTGGAGGCTATGGCTAGGGTTTCAAGAATGAAAGTGGCGGCTCAAAAACTGAAATGAAATGATTTCCCAAACCCTATCAGCCTCCCCATAACCCTAATCCCGAAATGAGTTATGGGCCCATTCACTAATCACCATATTTGGCCCGGTCAAGCAGTTTTTCACCTTCCAAACCTTATTTCAGCCATATCTCCCAAACGGTAAGTCCGTTTTTCGCATGTAACCACTCTACGGAAAGGTAAACCATCAAACAAATCTAATGGAAGTGGTTTCAGGTCAAAATTCCTTTCCAGTCAAAAGTTATGGCCGAAACAAGATCAGCTAGGGGAAAAATGGTGATTTAAAAATCGGAAAAAATCGTGAACATGGGAAATGACCCCAATTGTCTTTTCCCAAAGTTACGTGATCATATGACTTCGTATAAGAAAGAAATAAATATTCTACGATCCTCCGATGCGTAGAATGCGGGTTGTTACAAGCCACATCTCAAACTAAGCCAAATAAAGATGTTTGAGAAGCAAGAGAAACACTTTGATACAATTCGGTGGCTAATCTCCTCTCTTTTTAGAGATTAAATAATAATCTCGCAAAGGCTCTACTAACCAAAGAAGATGAGGATTGGGAAGTCTTCAAGAAGGATCCAATCTTTGGAGAAGATGGTTGGATTGAAGTCCCAAGAAACATTTAATTGATTAGTATGGTTTATTTTTTTAAATTTGAATTTGATTATATAACTTAAAACATGTTTATATTAAGACATATGGTGTGGCGTGCTTTGATTTGGTTCATATAATTGATATCAAATATATGTAATTATAATACTAGGATTGGTTTGTATTTGATGATCATAATGTTAGGAATTACTATTTCAGAATTATATGGATTAAGGGGGAATATTCTACTTTGAATTAGTAGTTACCTAATTACTTATAGGCTTTATATAGATAGTTATACATTTTAGGAGGAGTATTTTTAGAACTTCTTTCTGATAATGTCAAAGGGGGAGGAATTGTAAAATATAACATAGTTTATAGGATTCATATAGACAAGGGAGTATTTATAGGATCATCATCGACATGTATATATAGGTATGATATTTTATAAACTAAGGTTGTCATCATCAAAAGGGGGGAGATTGTTGAAGAATGGAGTTTTGATGACAACAACCTTATTTCAATATTAATTGATTATAAAATATATACTACCACCTCTATCTAGAATATATATATATATATATACACACATATGCAATATTTATATATAGGAATTATTACTGAAGACTGTGCAGTTTAAAGATGTTAGAAACTCAGAATTTATAGATATTTCAAGACTCATGAGTATTCAAGATTTCAAAAGTTCAAGATAAATATAGTAATAGAGTCTAGATTATGTAAGACTCTGAATAAGACTCCAGGTTCAAATTTTATTTTCAAATTATATCTTCAATCTCTTTCTTCTCTATTTTATTTTCTATCTTTATTTGATTTTAAACTTAAGTTTTATAAGTTTATACTTTATAAATTTTATATATATTTAAATTTTATATATTTTATATTTATAGTTTTAAACTCTATAATTTTATAAATATATTTATATAGTTTATATTTATGTTTCTATATGATTTTCCACTTTATAATATTTACTTATAACACTATATTTTAATATAAGAATTTCCAGAATTATATTTATATCGGAACACTTGAAAAATGTTCAAATTTCAATTTTATACATATATATGTCGACATACATATATATACATGTTGACATATAACTGTCATTTTTTCAATTTTGAAAAGAAGTGTCTTTTCATTATTTGTGACGGTTCTCAGACGTTGCAACCATTCACACATTATAAAAAGGGGATGATTTCGAATTTTTAATCACTTCTTCTTCTCTACTTTCACTCTCTTTCATTACACCATTATTTATCATTACTTTTACGATTTCTACACCTGTACTCTGCCGAATTCAATTCTGTTTTTGCTAATCATCTTCTCTTTAAACTCTCTACTTATTACTCTCTAAATAAAGTGTTATTGAAGAGTTATAAGGTTGTTTGTAATTATTTGGATTGAGTAAAGGAATCAGTGGTATCCCTTATAGCCGTGAAATCAAGGACGGGTAATTGGTGGTATCCCTTGTAGCCATGAAATCAAGGAAGGTATACTTGATCAAGTGTGTGTGTGGAATTTGTGGTATCCCTTGTAGCCAGGAAATCAAGGAGGATTGTAAATGGATAATGATATGGTAATAAAACTCTGCGCAATCCAGCCTTCCGTGGGATTAACCGTAGGAACAATTGTGAACCAGTATAAAATCCGGTGTGTTCTTTCCTTTTCTGTGCTTTTTTTATGTTTATCTTTGCATTTGTTTTTGATTCTATGTCTGTGATTGTCTCTGTGATGTTTGATTCACATAGCAGTTCACAAAAACTTTAGATTTTGTTTAAATTCTCAAAAACACTATTCACCCACCTCTAGTGTTTGTTTTGCCTTAACGATCCATTCTGCATTCCCTAACAGTTTCTAGTTTGCAAAGGCGTAAGAAAGAAGGAGTTTAGTTGAGTTCAGAATTGTTAGGTAGATATATATTGCACCTCATGTTTATACATGTAACATTATGTATTGAATAAGGGACGACCCAAGTTGTCTAACTCCTTCTCTCATATGCTATACGAAAAGTTGAGTTTATTAATGCTTACAGTGACTTCCTACCGAGTTGGATATGAAAACACGTTGATTGAATCATTAATGTTAACAACATGCTGCTATACACAATGTAGCCACATTGTAAAAAAATGGATAAAGATGATGTTGACAACAAGCTGCTATTCACATTGTAGCCACGGTGTATTGAGAAAAGAAAACAGACAAATATGAAGTTGACGAAACGTTGCTATGTGCACTATAGCCATAATATTGTACTGAGAAAAGAAAATGGACAAAAAAACAAAGTTGACAACCACACTGTAGCCACAGTGTTTTGAGTAAAGAAACGAACAATGTTGTAGTTTACATGATGTATTGTCTCCTTTGGTATTGTAGTATTAAAGAGAAATAAAGGAAATAAATATATTTAATTAATTCAAGCTCATCGCGTAGCGGCAGTTCATAATTTCAGGCTTTAATTTCAAATTGAATCATTAAATCCAATACACGTCAGAATTATTTGAAATAAAAATCTCATAGGTTTACTGTACTGAGGTTTTCAAACAAAAGAGAAAAAAATCAAGATTTCATCTTCTAGTTTTTTTTTAGATATGTCCGAATTAAAATATTTAAAAAATTGTGGTATGGTTTATTAAAGAGAAATTAAGGAAATAATTATATTTAATTAATTAAAGCTCGTCGCGTAGCGGTAGTTCGTAATTTTCAGGTTTGAATTTCAAACTGAATTATCAAATTCAATACAAGTCAGAATTCCAAGAATCTCACGGGTCTACTGCACTAAGGTTTACAAAAATAATAATCAGGATTCCATCTTCTAGATTTTTAGATATGTCCAAATTATAATATTTAAAAAATCACATTATGTTTTATTAAAGATAAATAAACGAAATTATTATATCTAATTAATTCGAGTTCATCGCATAAGTTCGTGATTTTCAGGTTTGAATTTCAAACCAATATATCGGATCGAGTATATGTTGGAATTCTTTGAAACAGGAACTCCTGCTTTATTAAACTAAGGTTTTCTATTACAAGATAAAAAACAAGGTTTCAACTTTTAGTGATTGAGATATGTCCAAATTAAAATATATATAAAATCACGATATCGTAACTCCTAAATTTAAACCAAATATTTTTTATAAATAGAATGTAATACAACAAACATTTTAGTACATCAAACAAGTTACACGTCATTCGATAAAAGTAGCTACGTGAGTAAGGACGTGCTATAAAGGTAGCAAGTTCGTAAATGTATTATCCCATCATAATTTTCTAGTTGTGCATGTAGCCATGTGGTCGAAAACAACCTTTACAGTGGCCCAAAGGAGTCATTTCAAATATCGCCATCAAATATCAAGTGGTCTAAATTAGCCATGTATCCTTTCTTTCTATTTTATTGTTTTTTTACTTCAAATTTGAATCAGAAACTAAAATTTGTGCAAAGTCGTTCATCCAAGTCATTAAAGTATGAAAATTTTCCGATTCTTTGATCCACATTGACGTTTACAGTTATATACTACACTCATATTCCACATTGTTTTTTTTTTGGAATTTTATTTAAGATTTCATCCAGGTTATAATGAGTGATGGAGGAATCAATGATGAAACTATGGAAAAAATGTATGATGGATATGAATGGAACAAGAATGGAAACAAAGAGGCTGGATTTGGTCCTGAGACCAAAATACAAGAGGGGGATGAAGAGGTTCAGACTGAACTCGTATGTGCTACGCAACAAAATGTGGAAGGAGTGAATCCACAACCACTTTCACAATCATACCATGTTAGGCTAATGGGAGTGCTTGCTCGTTAAAACCCCAATAGGTCAAGCTCGAATATGATGGGTCGTTCGGTACTTTGCTATTGCGGAGTCGAATGCAATGTTATTGTTTCTATAAGTAAGACGAATGCGGGACGTTAGTTTTATGGTTATAAAGCGTTTATTAATGTAGAGACATGCCAAGGGCTGCAAAGTTGTAAACTTTTGCTTGGATTGATCCATGCTCACGGAAAAAGTGGCCTAATGCACACTTGAGATGCAAGATATAAATGATCACTTGAAGAGGATGAATAATGCCACTAAAAATGAAATGCTTGTTGGACGCTACCTGTAAGAACCCGTAACTTCCCCGTGAAGGAAAGCACGAATACTTTGAGAACAACACACAAAAGGACGCATACGGAAGAACATTTCATTGTTATTACAACAATTCCATCAGATACAAGAATATACAGAGCATAAATGAATAAAATACATTCGATAAATATCAGAGATTACAATAAATTACATAGCAGCGGAAAATAATACAAAAGCACAACTATAAGTGATACACGGATACAGAGCTTTCCGAGCATCGTTCCAGCTGTATATCAGGACCCTATGAATATAAATCTGCAAAACCAAAACTACTAGCTGCCCGTGTGGAAAATAGGGGCACCCAGAGTTTAGGTCAAAACAATAAACTCCAGGTCAGTCATGTGACTGGTGTGAGAACTAAAACAGTTATTTAAAACTTTACTTTAAAATAGAGTAATTCAAGGGACCACGCCGTATAACACGGAACGGGTTTCCTCCCAAGAATACTAGTGCATATAACAAAATAACGCAATGCTTTTTGGAAAAATGAAGCTATTATAAGACCCAGGTCCCATCACACAATGCAACGCAAGCCGGAGGATAGGGTTTTCCCTTATAATAGCCAAACATGCTTGGTACGTTTAAAACAAATCATTTGATACTATAATAAGTGTATAGTGTCAAAACAATTTCAATCATAAATATAAATCATAGACGGCATGGGTACCATATATCATGTCGCCATACTAGTTCTACAATTAAAACCGCAATATCACGTATTGGAATTTGGATTTCCGTCATGAGTCGAGGCAAGGGGCAAGCTCCTCTCCGCGTTCGAGACACTCTAGCAAATGCCTCAGGACCCCACTATGATCCTTGGATCTTCAGGGCCGGTCCTCTCTTACTTTTGAGGATTAGTTATTCCTGAACACACGTTTCCCGGTCCTTACAGACCTATATCCGAGGCGCCTCATATCCAACAACCACACATGTGAAAAGTATATAAATGTCAGGGCTGGTAGGTCACTGACACCACCCTAGCTAGAAAGAAACGTCGTGCTCTCCCTGCAGTCACTATCCCGTTTTTGACTCATACCGAGGTGTGAGGCTCGCGAATTCACGTTATACACAAAGCTACGCCACACAGGCCGTGCTTTGATCATCAACCACAAGACTTTGCTTTTCAACAGAAGCCTTGATCAATTGTCACTTACGCATGCCACACTGGCAATTCACTCCATGCGACTGATGTCCATCGATATACAACCTCTGAGCTCGTACGTCTCAGAGAAGGGCGTTAAGCAAGAGAATAAATTCTTCGCCGCCAAACAGATGTATATTTAATAGAGATCAATCAACACAGAATAAAATCTAGTGTCAGACACACAATCCATTTACAAGTTCGTTCTGGGTCTGAACGAAACCGGAGGCACTTTCCTCGCATATCCATCCATCTCCAGGTACGTCTGGACGATCACCAACTGATTCCCTCATCCTGGGTGTACAGCCTAATCAAGATCATCAGTAATCACCCAAACGATGTGAAGACTTCCGGTCTTCAACCACCGTCTTCATCTTCGACATCTCGTCGAATCGGTTATTCAGAATGGGTATAACCCGGCCTTTCTGAATAACCCACGTATATAATAAACGAATGTTACACAAACTCCACAAACGCCTCATTCCAATTCAGAATATTCTTTCATTCACAAAATCACATTCTTAGGGAAAGGTTCCCATTAATTTTATCAAAGATAAATTCTTCTAAATTTATTCTTTAATCTTCCTTTGGATATCGTCTCAAACTAGTCGGGATTAGCGAACCACACCGAAGTAATTATTTATTTTATTTCCCAATCCCAACCTATATATCCCATGGAGCAAAACTGGTGATACTCCATATCTAACACCACGGTGTTATCGGTAAAATTAATTACCATTTCACGTTCAAATCTAATTAAAGATTTAACTATCGCTTTGGAGCAAAACTGGTGGTACTCTGAGACGACCCGAATTCCCGTTTTCACGGAAACAAGGTTATCTATTGGAATATAACACAGAAACAGATAATAGCAGAACAGAATTAAATAAATACACCAGAATGAACAACAAAATATACTGGATAAAAGTAATCATCAGAGTTACACAGCATACAGGATCTTACTTAGTACAAATACAGTTCAGCTATACATAAATGTCTACAGCGGAAATACACAAAATATGTACAACAGGAGCTGAACAGCATAAAAAGAAATAAATGATAGAATCCATCTTCAGCTCCAGCTATCCAGAAAGAACCAGCTAAACCTGAATACAAGGCTGCCCGTGTAGAAAAAGGGGCACCCGAGTTTGAAAGTGAAACAAACTACGAGTCAGTCATGGGACTGGTATGAGAAATCTACTCAACACATATATAATTGGCTAATCACAGGACCACGCCACTTTCGTGGAACGGGTTTACTCCATTGGATTGCCAGTGCTTTATAACACATCTTTCTTTTAAACATCGCTATGCTTTTTATAAAAATGAAGCCGTTATAAGACTCAGTTCCCATCACACAATGCAACGCAAACCGGAGGATAGAGTTTTTACCTTATAACGGCCAAGATATGCTTGATACGAATAAAACAAAGGCATTTGGTATTATTGCTAGTGTTTATATGTTTTGAAAACTATTTCAAATCATAACTATCAATCATAGACGGCATGGGTACCATATATCATGTCGCCATATATATATACAATCAAAACCGCACGATCACGTATTTGGAAATTGGATTTCCGTCATGAACCAAGGCAAAAGGTAGTCCTTACCGAATTCGAGACAATCTAGCCCATGTCTCAGGTACAGCCGCAACCATACCCTGGATCGTCAGGGTCGGTCCACACGAAGTGGATTATAATGCCTGAACAATGCGTTTCTCCACCCTTTGGGGTGTAAATGAGCCAACGAATGACTCCATCGGACCCGGATCGTCCGATCAAACCGAGGCGCCTCGCAACAGCAACAACCACATAGGTGAAAAGTATATAAATGTCAGGGCTGGTAGGTCACTGACACCACCCTAGCTAGAAAGAAAACGCACGTCCCCCCTGAGGTCCTTCTCCCGTTTTAGGTTCATACCGGGATGTGAGGCTCGCGAATTCACGTTATACACAAAGCTACGCCACACAGGCGGTGCTTTGATCATCACCACAAGACTTTGCTTTTCAACAGAAGCCCTGATCACTGCATCTTAGCATGCCACACAGAATAAATCCTATGTCGGACACACAGTCCATTTACAAGTCCGTTTTGGGTCTGAACGAAACCGGAGGCACTAAATACCTCGCAAACCCTTCGATTAACACGTACGTCTGAACGATCACCACTCATTATCCATATCTCGGGATGCCTCCCAATCAGGACCTCGGTTACCATCCAAACGAGGTGAAGATCTCCGGTCTTCGACCATCGTCTTTATCTTCGACTTTCAATCGTCGATCAATTATTCGAAATGAGAATTAACTCGGCCTTTTCAAATAATTCACGTATATTTAGAATTTCAATTTGATTTATTTCAATGGTTAAATTATTCGACAACACCAATTTTGTTCTTTAATGTAATTTTCACACCAAACACATTCAACCATCAAATATCACATAAATCAAGCAAATTCAGTTTATTTCCATTCCATATCGCTTATGATATTTTATAACTATTTATCGCTATTTTTATTTATTTTAAAATAGCTAATTTATTCAAAACGACGCTTCGGGCCATAAGGCGGCCGTGGCGCTGTTTTTCTTCAGATTTGATTTACACATATCTGAAAATCTAACCGTTGGATCTTCACAAAATTTACATCATTAGAAAGGTCTTTTCAAAACGAACCCAACGGTTCCAGTTTCGGGAAAATCCGACGGTCGGATCTCCCGGTACAATCGTTTGAAGTTTCAATTTCAAAATACGAACTGCAGCGTCGTTATTCGATTAAATATATAATTATATTTATATATATATATAAATATAATCGCTTCTGGCGCTGTTTTTCTTCAGATTTGAATTAAACATTCCAGACAATCCAACCGTTGGATTTTTACAAGGTTGGTGCCGTTGGAAAGATTATTCCAAGGCGAACCCGACGGTTGAGGTTTCGGGAAAATCCAATGGTCGGATTTCCCGTACTAGTCGTTTGAAATCACTGTTTCAAAATACGAACTGCACGGCCTCGTTTCGTTTTAATTTTATTTATATTTATATATTTATATAAATATAGTTCATTCAATGATTTCCATATCGTTTTCACTTCAAATATTTTTCTAACTCCTTAAATTTTGGAAAAATTTCGCCATAACCTCCCCTGCACCGGGAGCATCGGGAAATCGCAAATAGCGTTCCCGGTCCTTCTAATCTCAAAAAGAAAAAGAAAAAGCCAAGCGGCTAGCCAACAGGCTCAAAATCATCACCCAAACAAATCAGTAAATGTGTACCTATTTGTCGGGCACAAAATTTTATTCCTCTTCTCTTGCCCCTTTGCTATAACCTGTTCAATGAATATTGCATGTACATATATATACAGTTCTTATCATTTATCAATTTCTATTCGACTTCATATTTGATTTCTATTTGGTTTAAAAACTCCATTCGTTCTAATGTTACATAAATAGGTGCAAATCATTTCATTAGCTAATTAATGAATATTTCAACTCATATATGTTTATTTTGAACAAGTGGCTATTTTTAACACTTCACATTTCAACGATTTATGCATACAATAAAAATGTGATTTTTATTGTAAAACAATCCATTTCAAAAAACTATTTTTCTATATAGTTCATATAGGTGACAAAATAGGATTTTTATCATAAAACAATTTATTTCAAAATATGAATACCATTCAACACATGAATTTCTAAACAACGAATGAATATCAATTCAACACATGAATGTTTTCTATGGTTTCTATATATAGATAAAAATGTGATTTTTATTATCGAACAATTTATTTCAAAATATGAATACCATTCAACACATGAATTTCTAAACAACGAATGAATATCAATTCAACACATGAATGTTTTCAATAGTTTTTATATATAGATAAAAATGTGATTTTTATTATCGAACAATTTATTTCAAAATATGAATACCATTCAACACATGAATTTCTAAACAACGAATGAATATCAATTCAACACATGAATGTTTTCAATAGTTTTTATATATAGATAAAAATGTGATTTTTATTATCGAACAATTTATTTCAAAATATGAATACCATTCAACACATGAATTTCTAAACAACGAATGAATATCAATTCAACACATGAATGTTTTCTATGGTTTCTATATATAGATAAAAATGTGATTTTTATTATCGAACAATTTATTTCAAAATATGAATACCATTCAACACATGAATTTCTAAACAACGAATGAATATCAATTCAACACATGAATGTTTTCTATACAATGAATAAATATAGTTTAAGCATATGAAAATAATTCAAACACACAAATATTATTCAAAATTTCGGCAGCATAACGGCAGGGTAGTTACACCGGGACCGTCCCTAGTACGGCTCCTCGCTCTACCTTAAAACCTCGCGGTTTTTGACAATGGGGATCATGCATCTAGTTCGCACGCAGGCGGCATGTATATATTTATTTCATTTCCACAAACTAATCCTATGTGGTTTCAACCAAATATTTCACAACCACCAATGGGTATTTTTCAACCACAATCAACCAATATCAATCACAAACAATCCCAAACAATCATTCGCTATCAATCAATTTCACAACAATTTCAACCAATAAATATCGTCCATGGTTTGTGGACGAGGGGCGTATATATATATATATATATAGATATTTATATATAGTTATTCACTTTCATTTCAACACATATATATAATATTTTTAAATCAGAAATCTCACCAATAGCTATCCAACTTCACGACACTTCACTTATAGAAAGCTTCGCCTTTCGTCGCTTTCGCCCGTATTCTCTACATATGTAAAAATCGAATTTTTACGATGCTATTCAATATATAAATATATGATTTTTCCTTTTAAATTCCTAATCTCCTTTTAGTTTATAAATCATTTTAAAATCAGTTTTTATATTCCTTTATAAATCAGTTTTTAAAATCTCAGAAAAATCAGTTTTTTTTATATTTTTATAAATCAGTTTGTTTTTTTTTATTTCTTAAAACAAAAATCAGTTTAAATCCTTTTATAAAAACAGTTCTATACTTTTAAAAAAAACAGTTTTTACTTTATTTATAAAAATCATTTTTTTTCCTCTAAAAAGAAAATCAGTTTTAAACTAATTAAAATCCAGTTTTTAATTTTTAAAAACCAAATCAGTTTTCAATTCTTTTATAAAATTCAGTTTTTATCTTTTTATAAAATCAGTTTTATTACTTTTTAAAAAATTACAGTTTTATTACTTTTTAAAAATTCAGTGTATAACAAAACAAAACAAAACAAAAAATTACCTAAATTCTCATCGCAGGTTGCGAAAAAAGGGCTCGATGGTCACCTCGGCGCTGGCTTTGAGGTATGGACGGCGGCTTCAGCGTCGTCAGCGAGGGGGGGGGGGGGGCTTCGTCGGAGCTCGTGCGATGGGGGGGGGGGGGAAGGCTTCGTCGGAGCTCGAGGGATCGGGGGGGAAGGCTTCGTCGGAGCTCGAGGGATCGGGGGGGGGGGGGGGGCTGGCGATTTGATTTAGGTTTTCCTTTTCTTTTTTTTTCTCTTTCTTTTTTTTTCTGGTTATAGAATCGGGGGGCAACCAGAAGAATAAAGGGAGGGAGGGAATTAAAAAATATTTTTTTTTATTATTTAATTATTATATTTTGCAAAAAGGTTGACTTTTACATACGACCTCGAAACGAGGCCCACCGCCTGTCGCCCATAGCGTTTCACCCCCATTCCGAACACAATGGGATATGTATCGCAAGCTGATTTGATCGTTACAATCAGTTTCCTTTTGAATTTTCATTTAAATCTCTATATTGAATTTTAAACGTACATTTCAAATTACCGGGGTCACATACTAACACTAAAAATTCCAGAAAAATATTTTCTAGCTTCGTATTGACGATACGGTCCTAACAAAACTAGTTTCGTTTAATTCTGAGGCCGTTGGAAAAATGGCCAATTTCCAGTCGATTAAATTCAACAGAAACTGGTCAAACGCGTTTTCCTTTGCCACGCTCACATATTGATTCGAAAAATTATGAAATTTGAAACCTAGCAATAACTTGACACTGCGGATCCAATAAAAGTGGTTTCGTCGAAATCCGAGGTCATTTGCAAAATGTCCATTTTTAAGGGCCTGAATTCCATAGCGACTATTCAGAATTTTCAACTGGACATATCCTTTGATTCCCGCTATCAAATTTCGATTTGCCGGATTCGTTAGAAAGATATAATCAATTAGATTCCATTATTTTTGGTTTCACTAAAATCCGGATTGTTTTGCACCCGGTATATTCAATTTAAGTTTGAAATCGAATTATCGAACTACCGCGCCATTTTCAATTCTATATATAATTATAATTAATTATATTCGTTTTCAAATGTCGATTCAAACTCGGTTTTCATCGCCATTATTTAAAATATTTATTTTAAATATTTTAAATCCATTATTTTAGCCAATTTAAAAATTTTAAATTGGTTCAGATTTTCTGGGTCGTTACAATCTCCCCCACTTAAAACTTTTCGTCCCCGAAAAGGAATAAAGTCGAAAGTGGTTTGATAAATCTATAATCATACAACACAACAACCAATTTGTTTCTAACCTTTCAAAAATATTCTTATCAAATCCTATATTCTTTTAAAAATCATTCGGAGTATAAAATAAATAGTGCACATCCATAGGAAGAAAATAGCAACAGAATAGAGAATTAAACGGTAATGCAAAGTAGGGTAAATGTACCTTGCACCGGAGTCATTCAGAGATATCCACTCGGCATCTAGGATAAGCTTTCTGAATGCTCTCCTCAGTTTCCCAAGTACAATCTCGCGGATCTCCACTCCATTGCACTTTGACTAAGTGAACCTTCTTGTTTCTCAGCTCTTTGGTTTCTTTGCCGATGATCTTTAGCGGCTCACGCCTCACAGCTAGTTCTGGAGTTATTTCAATATCCTGCTGAGCTGCTTCTTCCACGATCAAGTCTGAATCATGAACGTGCTTTCGAAGTTGAGATATATGAAATACATCATGAACTCCAGGCAACCAGTCTGGCAATTTAACTTTATATGCGAGAGTTCCGATCCGTTCCAGAATAGGAAACGGACCAATGAATTTGGGTGCCAACTTTCCAGTTTTACCGAACCTGATAACTCCTCTCATCGGCGATACTTTCAAATATGCATAGTCGCCAACTTCAAAGGATATATCTCTTCTTCTTTTATCGGCGTAGCTCTTTTGTCGGCTTTGAGCGGCGAGTAATCTCTTCTTAATAAAATCGACTTTGTCGGCAGCTTCTCGAATCATATCAGGACCCAACACAAGTCTATTTCCAGGCTCGACCCAACAAGCAGGAGATCGGCACGGTCTACCATACAATGCTTCGAATGGCGACATTGTCAGGCTTGCCTGATAGCTGTTGTTATAAGAGAACTCAGCCAAATGTAGATGGTCTTCCCATGATCCACCGAAATCTATAATACAAGCCCGCAATAGATCTTCTAAAATGCGATTCACCCTCTCAGTCTGACCGTCTGTCTGAGGATGATAAGCGGTGCTAAAGTTTAACTTCGTTACCAGCTCGACTTGAAATGCTTCCCAGAATTTACTAGTGAATATTGTATCTCTATCACTGACTATACTGAGCGGCACTCCATGTAGTCTAACTATTTCCCTGAAGTAAATCTGCGCCAGACTCTGAGCAGTTCTGTTTGATTTGACAGGTATGAAATGGGCGGTCTTCGTGAAACGATCTACGATCACCCAAATACTGTCATTTCCTTTTCTGGTTCTGGGCAAACCATCAATGAAATCCATAGAAATATGCTCCTACTTCCAACCAGGCACTTCTAGCGGTTGTAATAATCCAGCTAATTTTTGCTGGTCGCTTTTGACTAGCTGACAAGTAGGGCATCGGCTAACATATAAGGAAATGTCCCTTTTCATCGACTTCCACCAGAAAGTGCGTTTGATGTCATTATACATTTTGCTTACTCCCGGATGGATACTGAGTTTTGACTTGTGGCATTCATCCAGTACTTCCTTTCGAAGTTCAGGAATGTTAGGGACACAGATTCGACCTTTGAGCCTTAAAATCCCATCATTATCAACTTGAAAACTCGAGGGTTCGCCTTGTTGAATTATCCCTCTGATCTTCTGAATGAAGTGATCATCCTCCTGAAGAGCAGATATCTTATCTAGCAATGAAGTCGTGATAATAAAACTGGCGATCATTACATTCTTTCTGCTTAATGCATCGGCCACGACATTGGCTTTTCCTGGAGTATATATAATTTCAAAGTCATATGCTGCTAGAAACTCCAGCCAACGTTGTTGCCTCAGGTTTAAATCCTTCTGAGTGAACAGATACTTTAATGACTGGTGGTCTGTAAACAGTTCAAACCTCTCGCCTAGAAGATAGTGTCTCCAGATTTTCAAAGAGAATATGATAGCCAATAACTCAAGATCATGAGTTACGTAGTTCTTCTCGTGTGGCTTCAGTTGACGGCTAGCATAAGCAATTACTTGGCCTCTTTGCATTAACACTGCTCCAAGGCCTTCTCTAGACGCATCAGTCCAGACTTTTAGATCTTGGTTGCCATCGATGATGGTTAACACTGGAGCTGTCGTCAATCTTAACTTTAGCTCTTCGAAAGCCTCCTCACTCTCTTGAGTCCATTTGAATTTAGAATGCTTCTTTGTAAGCTTCGTTAAGTGACCAGATATCTTCGAAAAGTCTTTAACGAACTTCCGATAATAGCTAGCCAATCCAAGAAAACTGCGGACTTCAGTGGGAGTACTAGGCTGTTTCCAATTCTGAATAGCTGTGATTTTGCTTGGGTCCACAGCGATTCCATCTTTCGATACGACATGGCCCAGAAATTTCACTTCATCTTGCCAGAAGATACATTTGGAAAATTTGGCTTTTAACACATTCCGTCTCAGAATTTCTAGAACCTGTTCCAGATGCTTTTCATGTTCGGCCTTTGATTTAGAGAAGATTAGAATATCGTCAATGAAAACCAGAACAAATTTATTCAATACTCCTCTGAATACTCTGTTCATTAGATCGACGAAGTAAGCTGGAGCGTTACATAAGCCGAACGGCATTACTAACCACTCGTAGAATAAGTCGGGGCCTCTGAACGCTGTCATTGGAACACACTCTTCGGCAATTCGAAGTTGATGGAATCCTGTAGCTAGGTCCATTCGTGAGAATACTTGTGCTCCATTTAATCGATCTAACAAATCATCAATCCGCGGCAATGGATATTTGTTCTTTATAGTCTGCTTGTTCAGATCACGATAATCCACACATAGACGTAGAGTACCGTCAGATTTTGGGACAAACACCACTGCTGCACCCCAATCAGAGAAACTAGGCCTGATCAGACCTTTCCATACCAGCTGTCGTGTTTGATTGTCTAATTCCTCCTTCTCTTTCAAGGACATTCTTCGAATAGCGTGAACTACCGGCCTTGCATTGGGAATTAAAGCAATCTTGAAATCTATTTCTCTTTGCGGAGGTAAGCGAACAACTTCCTCAAACACATCCGCATAGTTCTTGACGACAGGAATGTCTTTGATGAGGTCAGGAATATTCTCTGTGATTTCAGGGACATTTTCTATTTGGGATGGAGAAACATCCAAAGCTGCCCAGAAATCCTTTCTATTAGCATTCTAACCTTCACAGGGAATGGTTATATAATCACCTGATTTAATCCTTGCCTTTACGATTCTGTCGGCGCATTTAACTTCAGCTTCATGTTTGGTCAACCAGTCCAATCCCAAGATAAGATCAAACTCTTTAAAATTCATGACGACCGCGATGGTAGGAAACCGATAACGAGAGAAAGAAACCGGCACTCCACAAACCCAACTGAGATCAATAGAACCCCCAACCGGATTCTGGACAGTCATGTGTTCCTTGAGCTTTTTCAAATTCAAATCCAGTTTCTTAGCTGCATCCTTGGCAATGAAACTTCGTGACGCGCCTGTGTCAAACAGTACTTTGACTGGGATGTCTTTGACAGTTAGCGTGCCTTCTAATACATCTGGCCTTTCCTGAATAGCCGATGGCTCAGAAGCTTCTGCTACCTCATTTACTTGAGCTTCTTTGGTTGTTTTCAACAGCCGGCAATCTTGCTTTACATGACCAAATCGATGGCATTGATTGCATCTTTTACTTTCCTGGAGCTTCCTGCCGGATTTAGACCCATCATTCTTTTGTTTCTTCGAGGATTTACAATTTCCTTGCAAATGCCCTTTCTCATGGCAGTTATTGCATATGGCAGTCGTTGCTGGTTTCTTTTCAGCTTTGGTCCTTTTTCTCTTGGCACTGGGCTTCTTACTGGCTTCAGACATTGTACTTGCCTCAGGAATATCAGTTTCCGACTCTGCTAGGTCACTAGAACTGACTTCTTCTTCGTCGCGCAACATGCCTTTCTTATGGAGATCTTCATACTGATAGGCCATATATATCATTTCAGAAAAAGGAAGCTTCACATACCCCAATACTTTATTCTGGTATTTCCTTTGAAGGCCATGAATAAATCTCAGATTTTTCCTCTTTGGGTCTTGAATTAGATGAGGAGCAAAGTGAGAAAGTTCGTTGAATTTCTTATGATATTCGGGAATGGTCATGTCTCCTTGTATTAGATAAGAGAATTCGTCACATAATCTCTCGGTTGCTTCGGGAGGAGTAAATCTTTTCAAGAAAATTACTTTGAATCTATCCCAGGTGATATCACCTTCTGGATTATCTTTAATAACTGAATCCCACCAAAACAAAGCTTCATCTTTGAGTGCCCAGGAGGCCAGTAATCTTTTCTGGTCATCCCTCAGCTTTAATGCTTCGAAGATTTTCTCAGCCGAACGAATCCAAGCTTGTGTCTTCATAATAGATTCTTCTCCAGAGAACGGTATTCCACCCATATTTCGATATTTGATTAATAGGGCCTCAATATCCGGTTCTGCATTCCTTCTGCTTCTGACACTCATTTTTCTAGTACTTCTGCAAATGGCAGATCAAGTGTCAGGTCACAGAAAATGTATTTTAAAATATAGAAACACATACTTCAAATGTAAATGTGTCTATCGAGGTGTAATCTCATTCTGCTTTACTCATACTAGGATATTACTGATCCTATCTGTATGGAGTTACCCGTCCTAGAACACTACTGGTTCTATTTCTGACGAGTTCGTTCAAATGTTATACTCCAGAACTAAGCTTAACCAAAGCTCTGATACCACGTTGAGACGACCCGAATTCCCGTTTTCACGGAAACAAGGTTATCTATTGGAATATAACACAGAAACAGATAATAGCAGAACAGAATTAAATAAATACACCAGAATGAACAACAAAATATACTGGATAAAAGTAATCATCAGAGTTACACAGCATACAGGATCTTACTTAGTACAAATACAGTTCAGCTATACATAAATGTCTACAGCGGAAATACACAAAATATGCACAACAGGAGCTGAACAGCATAAAAAGAAATAAATGATAGAATCCATCTTCAGCTCCAGCTATCCAGAAAGAACCAGCTAAACCTGAATACAAGGCTGCCCGTGTAGAAAAAGGGGCACCCGAGTTTGAAAGTGAAACAAACTACGAGTCAGTCATGGGACTGGTATGAGAAATCTACTCAACACATATATAATTGGCTAATCACAGGACCACGCCACTTTCGTGGAACGGGTTTACTCCATTGGATTGCCAGTGCTTTATAACACATCTTTCTTTTAAACATCGCTATGCTTTTTATAAAAATGAAGCCGTTATAAGACTCAGTTCCCATCACACAATGCAACGCAAACCGGAGGATAGAGTTTTTACCTTATAACGGCCAAGATATGCTTGATACGAATAAAACAAAGGCATTTGGTATTATTGCTAGTGTTTATATGTTTTGAAAACTATTTCAAATCATAACTATCAATCATAGACGGCATGGGTACCATATATCATGTCGCCATATATATATACAATCAAAACCGCACGATCACGTATTTGGAAATTGGATTTCCGTCATGAACCAAGGCAAAAGGTAGTCCTTACCGAATTCGAGACAATCTAGCCCATGTCTCAGGTACAGCCGCAACCATACCCTGGATCGTCAGGGCCGGTCCACACGAAGTGGATTATAATGCCTGAACAATGCGTTTCTCCACCCTTTGGGGTGTAAATGAGCCAACGAATGACTCCATCGGACCCGGATCGTCCGATCAAACCGAGGCGCCTCGCAACAGCAACAACCACATAGGTGAAAAGTATATAAATGTCAGGGCTGGTAGGTCACTGACACCACCCTAGCTAGAAAGAAAACGCACGTCCCCCCTGAGGTCCTTCTCCCGTTTTAGGTTCATACCGGGATGTGAGGCTCGCGAATTCACGTTATACACAAAGCTACGCCACACAGGCGGTGCTTTGATCATCACCACAAGACTTTGCTTTTCAACAGAAGCCCTGATCACTGCATCTTAGCATGCCACACAGAATAAATCCTATGTCGGACACACAGTCCATTTACAAGTCCGTTCTGGGTCTGAACGAAACCGAAGGCACTAAATACCTCGCAAACCCTTCGATTAACACGTACGTCTGAACGATCACCACTCATTATCCATATCTCGGGATGCCTCCCAATCAGGACCTCGGTTACCATCCAAACAAGGTGAAGATCTCCGGTCTTCGACCATCGTCTTTATCTTCGACTTTCAATCGTCGATCAATTATTCGAAATGAGAATTAACTCGGCCTTTTCAAATAATTCACGTATATTTAGAATTTCAATTCGATTTATTTCAATGGTTAAATTATTCGACAACACCAATTTTGTTCTTTAATGTAATTTTCACACCAAACACATTCAACCATCAAATATCACATAAATCAAGCAAATTCAGTTTATTTCCATTCCATATCGCTTATGATATTTTATAACTATTTATCGCTATTTTTATTTATTTTAAAATAGCTAATTTATTCAAAACGACGCTTCGGGCCATAAGGCGGCCGTGGCGCTGTTTTTCTTCAGATTTGATTTACACATATCTAAAAATCTAACCGTTGGATCTTCACAAAATTTACATCATTAGAAAGGTCTTTTCAAAACGAACCCAAGGGTTCCAGTTTCGGGAAAATCCGACGGTCGGATCTCCCGGTACAATCGTTTGAAGTTTCAATTTCAAAATACGAACTGCAGCGTCGTTATTCGATTAAATATATAATTATATTTATATATATATATAAATATAATCGCTTCTGGCGCTGTTTTTCTTCAGATTTGAATTAAACATTCCAGACAATCCAACCGTTGGATTTTTACAAGGTTGGTGCCGTTGGAAAGATTATTCCAAGGCGAACCCGACGGTTGAGGTTTCGGGAAAATCCAATGGTCGGATTTCCCGTACTAGTCGTTTGAAATCACTGTTTCAAAATACGAACTGCACGGCCTCGTTTCGTTTTAATTTTATTTATATTTATATATTTATATAAATATAGTTCATTCAATGATTTCCATATCGTTTTCACTTCAAATATTTTTCTAACTCCTTAAATTTTGGAAAAATTTCGCCATAACCTCCCCTGCACCGGGAGCATCGGGAAATCGCAAATAGCGTTCCCGGTCCTTCTAATCTCAAAAAGAAAAAGAAAAAGCCAAGCGGCTAGCCAACAGGCTCAAAATCATCACCCAAACAAATCAGTAAATGTGTACCTATTTGTCGGGCACAAAATTTTATTCCTCTTCTCTAGCCCCTTTGCTATAACCTGTTCAATGAATATTGCATGTACATATATATACAGTTCTTATCATTTATCAATTTCTATTCGACTTCATATTTGATTTCTATTTGGTTTAAAAACTCCATTCGTTCTAATGTTACATAAATAGGTGCAAATCATTTCATTAGCTAATTAATGAATATTTCAACTCATATATGTTTATTTTGAACAAGTGGCTATTTTTAACACTTCACATTTCAACGATTTATGCATACAATAAAAATGTGATTTTTATTGTAAAACAATCCATTTCAAAACACTATTTTTCTATATAGTTCATATAGGTGACAAAATAGGATTTTTATCATAAAACAATTTATTTCAAAATATGAATACCATTCAACACATGAATTTCTAAACAACGAATGAATGTCAATTCAACACATGAATGTTTTCTATGGTTTCTATATATAGATAAAAATGTGATTTTTATTATCGAACAATTTATTTCAAAATATGAATACCATTCAACACATGAATTTCTAAACAACGAATGAATATCAATTCAACACATGAATGTTTTCAATAGTTTTTATATATAGATAAAAATGTGATTTTTATTATCGAACAATTTATTTCAAAATATGAATACCATTCAACACATGAATTTCTAAACAACGAATGAATATCAATTCAACACATGAATGTTTTCAATAGTTTTTATATATAGATAAAAATGTGATTTTTATTATCGAACAATTTATTTCAAAATATGAATACCATTCAACACATGAATTTCTAAACAACGAATGAATATCAATTCAACACATGAATGTTTTCTATGGTTTCTATATATAGATAAAAATGTGATTTTTATTATCGAACAATTTATTTCAAAATATGAATACCATTCAACACATGAATTTCTAAACAACGAATGAATATCAATTCAACACATGAATGTTTTCTATACAATGAATAAATATAGTTTAAGCATATGAAAATAATTCAAACACACAAATATTATTCAAAATTTCGGCAGCATAACGGCAGGGTAGTTACACCGGGACCGTCCCTAGTACGGCTCCTCGCTCTACCTTAAAACCTCGCGGTTTTTGACAATGGGGATCATGCATCTAGTTCGCACGCAGGCGGCATGTATATATTTATTTCATTTCCACAAACTAATCCTATGTGGTTTCAACCAAATATTTCACAACCACCAATGGGTATTTTTCAACCACAATCAACCAATATCAATCACAAACAATCCCAAACAATCATTCGCTATCAATCAATTTCACAACAATTTCAACCAATAAATATCGTCCATGGTTTGTGGACGAGGGGCGTATATATATATATATAGATATTTATATATAGTTATTCACTTTCATTTCAACACATGTATATAATATTTTTAAATCAGAAATCTCACCAATAGCTATCCAACTTCACGACACTTCACTTATAGAAAGCTTCGCCTTTCGTCGCTTTCGCCCGTATTCTCTACATATGTAAAAATCGAATTTTTACGATGCTATTCAATATATAAATATATGATTTTTCCTTTTAAATTCCTAATCTCCTTTTAGTTTATAAATCATTTTAAAATCAGTTTTTATATTCCTTTATAAATCAGTTTTTAAAATCTCAGAAAAATCAGTTTTTTTTATATTTTTATAAATCAGTTTGTTTTTTTTTATTTCTTAAAACAAAAATCAGTTTAAATCCTTTTATAAAAACAGTTCTATACTTTTTAAAAAAAACAGTTTTTACTTTATTTATAAAAATCATTTTTTTTCCTCTAAAAAGAAAATCAGTTTTAAACTAATTAAAATCCAGTTTTTAATTTTTAAAAACCAAATCAGTTTTCAATTCTTTTATAAAATTCAGTTTTTATCTTTTTATAAAATCAGTTTTATTACTTTTTAAAAAATTACAGTTTTATTACTTTTTAAAAATTCAGTGTATAACAAAACAAAAATAAAAATAAAAATAAAAAAATTACCTAAATTCTCATCGCAGGTTGCGAAAAAAGGGCTCGATGGTCACCTCGGCGCTGGCTTCGAGGTATGGACGGCGGCTTCAGCGTCGTCAGCGAGGGGGGGGGGGCTTCGTCGGAGCTCGTGCGATGGGGGGGGATGGCTTCGTCGGAGCTCGAGGGATCGGGGGGGAAGGCTTCGTCGGAGCTCGAGGGATCGGGGGGGGGGGCTGGCGATTTGATTTAGGTTTTCCTTTTCTTTTTTTTTCTCTTTTTTTTTTTTCTGGTTATAGAATCGGGGGGGGGGGGGGGCAAGCAGAAGAATAAAGGGACGGAGGGATTTTTTTTTTTTATTTAATTATTATATTTTGCAAAAAGGTTGACTTTTACATACGACCTCGAAACGAGGCCCACCGCCTGTCGCCCATAGCGTTTCACCCCCATTCCGAACACAATGGGATATGTATCGCAAGCTGATTTGATCGTTACAATCAGTTTCCTTTTGAATTTTCATTTAAATCTCTATATTGAATTTTAAATGTACATTTCAAATTACCGGGGTCACATACTAACACTAAAAATTCAAGAAAAATATTTTCTAGCTTCGTATTGACGATACGGTCCTAACAAAACTAGTTTCGTCTAATTCTGAGGCCGTTGGAAAAATGGCCAATTTCCAGTCGATTAAATTCAACAGAAACTGGTCAAATGCGTTTTCCTTTGCCACGCTCACATATTGATTCGAAAAATTATGAAATTTGAAACCTAGCAATAACTTGACACTGCGGATCCAATAAAAGTGGTTTCGTCGAAATCCGAGGTCATTTGCAAAATGTCCATTTTTAAGGGCCTGAATTCCATAGCGACTATTCAGAATTTTCAACTGGACATATCCTTGGATTCCCGCTATCAAATTTCGATTTGCCGGATTCGTTAGAAAGATATAATCAATTAGATTCCATTATTTTTGGTTTCACTAAAATCCGGATTGTTTTGCGCCCGGTATATTCAATTTAAGTTTGAAATCGAATTATCGAACTACCGCGCCATTTTCAATTCTATATATAATTATAATTAATTATATTCGTTTTCAAATGTCGATTCAAACTCGGTTTTCATCGCCATTATTTAAAATATTTATTTTAAATATTTTAAATCCATTATTTTAGCCAATTTAAAAATTTTAAATTGGTTCAGATTTTCTGGGTCGTTACATACTCCATTCTCGATCACCTTTCAGATTTGATAATTTAAATTATCAATTCACATTTTTAATCTAATTAAAGATTCATTAAAACTCCACTTAGTTTTAATCTTCTCAAAAATCAATATTATGTCTTTAACTGGGTTAAAGAACCAATGTCTTCTAAAACACGATTCGCGACAAACCCAAATCACATTTGATATTAAATACAAGGCTCTGAATAGAAAATATATCCGCTTATATTCAATATCAAATTCTGAAACCAACAAATATCGTATTGGAAATAACGATATAAAATATATCTTTCAAATTCCCATAACAATATCTGTATGGTCACGAAATCCAACATCGAAATATTCCGAAGATAATTTCGATTCAACTCCAGTCCAATTCACGTATTGGAAATATTGATTATTTTCAAAATCACTTTTAAATTCAATTTATTTATTTCAAAAAATAAATTGATTTTAATTCTAGTTCAAAACTAGTTCATTTCGATAGAAATCTATTTTTACCTATTCAAATGTGGAATTTTCCAGCCCAATTCTTTCCAATTCACATATTATAATTTTACACAAATTATAGATATTTTTGATAATTTTATCAAGGCCCGTACAGTCGATTTCCAACAACGGCCATCGAACTGCACTTACAGCGACCTTTTTCGAATTTGATTTGGACATAATTCCAAATCCAACCGTTAGATTTCAAATTTCTAACATTTATTGGAAAGCTCTTTTCGATACGAACCCAATGGTTCCGGTTTTAGGAGAATCCGACGGTCGGATCTCCCGCAACGTCAATTCGAAGCCAATGGTCGAAATTCACGAACTACCGCGGCGCGGCGCGTTCTATTCAGGCCATTATATATATAATATATATATATTATATATATTTCGTCGATTTCCTTTTAAAACGTATTTTATAAATCATTTTAAATTCGTTTCAAAAACAATTTCAACTTCATCTTCAATTTCAAATCGATTTGATTTCAATTCAATTCGAGTTCATTTCAATTCAATTCAAATTCAAATTCAAATTCGTTTCAATTCAATTCGAATTTACCTTCTATTTGATTCAATTCGAATTCGTTTCAAATTGATTTCAATTCAATTTCAGTTCATTTTAAATTTCAATTTCAATTTAATTAATTTCGAAATCACTTTTCAATATTCATTATACAACGAATAAAATCGATATAAATATCGTTCGCGTCAAAATAACGCATCTCTAATCAACACGGATTTATATTTTCAAAACTTCTATATTCTATCCAACAAATGAATATTTATCCCATTCAACACATGAATCTATATTTCTTTCAACACACGACTAATCTCAACACATGAGTACTGTCAACACATCACTATTTTTGTTATGTAAAATATTTTATAAAACTATGGTATCTATCGTTTGATTTTTAATTAGACTTCTACTGGGAAGTAGTTCTAATTTTAAATGTGATAAAGATGTAATTTATTTTATTTAAAATATTTTACTCAACACATGAATAGTTTCAACACATGATCATCGTCAACACATGACTATTTTTATATTCAACACATGAATTTTCTTTTATAATATTCATTGTTTTCCCGATTGGAATGAGGCCCAATCAATCACCATATAATGTTAATTATATGGATTCCATACAACACATGTATATAATAGCATTGAAAAATAATCAATCATCAACCAAAGTGCACTACACTGTATAAGCATCAAATATAGATATCTGACGCTTATAACAGCCTGTCAATCAATCGATCGACATATTTAATCAATCAGGATGAGTGAACTTCAAATTTCATCCCAACACCCGTGTGGGGTTTCAAACAATCAAACACAGATTTTATTTGTGCAGTTGGGCGATGTGTAAAATTTATCGTCCCAATCAATGTCCTTCAAATAGGTGTACATAAACAAACCGTCCGGTTTGTAAATGAATATTTTATTTTATTCACTTTCACGTTAAAAATTATATTTTTAACGATAAAATATTCTATTTCAACACATGAATTTCTATTCATTTCATTTACACAATAAAAATGATATTTTTATTTTTCTAACATATTTTAGAAAATTTCGGCGGCATAACGGCACGATACTAGAAACGGGACAAGGCCTAGCCTTATCCCCGGTCTAGTGAAGGCCCACGCCATTCACACATCAATCAAAATCACCAAACAACCAAATTCAAATCACATCATATAACTAATCTATGCAACCAAACAAACAAGTCCATGGTTTGTGGACGATTGTGTCGGGTGCTACTAAGCACCGTCTGCATCCTAGTATATATATATAACTAGAAAAAGAGAATTTAGAGTGAGAAGTTCTCACAAATAGCTATCCAAGCTCCACGGCACTTC
The DNA here is from genome assembly GCA_030737875.1 of Allium sativum. Taxonomy (NCBI): domain Eukaryota; kingdom Viridiplantae; phylum Streptophyta; class Magnoliopsida; order Asparagales; family Amaryllidaceae; genus Allium; species Allium sativum. The sequence continues at coordinate 465,635,804 of CM060913.1, read as the reverse complement.
ATTGATAGAAATCTTCGTCGTTCTCGCCTTTTCATCTCCTTTGTTGCCCGTAGCCACTACATATATAAAAATCACACATTTTTATATTTTGATGTCTTAAAAATAAAAATCACATTTTCATTTATTCACTTTCAATTTAAAAATCATATTTTTATAATCACTTCATATATATAAAAATCGAATTTTTACTACGATGTTCAATATATAAAATCATATTTTACTTCTCTATTTTCTATATAAGGATCTCGCCTTTTCAACTATAAAGACTTCACCCTTACAAAAATATAGATTTCATCGTTATGAAAATCACCACTTTATTTCAACGTATATAAAATAAAAATCAGATTTTTATTTCGCTACATATACAAAGATGATATTTTTATATTCTCTATCCTATAAAGATTATATTTTTGTAGTTCGTACTATGCAAAGATCATATTTTTATCTTTCTACAATATAAAAGATTATATTTTTACTACTTTAAAAATATAAAAATCATATTTTTATAATCGCTATATAGTAAAGACTATATTTTAATACTTTAAAAATATAAAGATCATATTTTTATTTCGTTAAAAATCATACCTTTAAAGTGTTAAAAATCGAACATTTACAATGTTAAAAATCTAATCTAGTCTATTCGAAAAAAACTTAACCATCCTATTCTAAAAACCATATTATTTCAGAATTTAAAACATGGCATCTCATATAAAAATTCCATTTTTAATACCACTCTATGTTAGATTTATTTAAAAATCAGAAAATAAAATTCAATCGAATTTACATAATAGATCTAGTTAAATAAACAAAAATAAGCTCACTTCTCTTTTCACGTTGAACCAAGAACCCACTGTCGATTCCAGAAGTTCACCTGCGCCTCCCCTTTGACTACGGTGACCGCACTCCCTCCCCGATGCCAGCAATGGCATTCGAACTTCGTGTACTGATGGTGGCTCCGATGCGCTCGATTTGGTTTGCCGAGATGTCGGGTTCGGATTCTAGAGGAGGAGGCGAGAGAGAAGCGAGAGGAGGTCGAGGCTGGAGATCGCCTGAAGCGCTCGAAGGGGGGGGGGCTACTGCTCATCGCGGTGGTGCGGGGGTTAGGGCAGGCGTCGGCTTCAGGAAAAAGGGGCTCGCGCTTCGATTGGAAGGGATGAGGGGAGGGGAGAGCTGAGGGCGGAGGAGAAGATGGCCAGCGGAGGGGTTGGCGATGGCGATGGCGACAGAGGAGGGCTGGGCGGCGGATTCCATCGAGCGTTTCTCTTTTTTTTTATTTTTTTCTGAATGGATCGAAGAATTAAAAAAGGGGGGGGGTGAGGGTTTAAAAGGAATATATATATATTATTATTTTATTAAATTATTTCTAAAAAGCAACTTTTATTTTCGACCTCGAAACGAAACCCACCGCCTGTCGTCCATAGCTTTTTACCCCCATTCCGAACATAATGGGATATGTATCGTCGGCTGATTCGACTGTTTGAATCAGTTTTCGTCAAATTTACACGTAACTCTATATATTGAATTTGAACGCGTATTTCAATTTACCGGGGTCACATACTAACTAGAAAAATTGCAGAAAAATATTTTCTAGCTTCGTATTGATGATACGGTCCTAACAAAACTAGTTTCGTCGAATTCTGAGACCGTTGGAAAAATGGCCAATTTCCAGTCGATTAAAATCAACTGAAACTGGTCAAACGCGTTTTCCTTTGCCACGCTCACATATTGATTCGGAAAATTATGAAATTTGGAATCTAGCAATAAATTGACATCACGGACCCAACAAAACTGGTTTCGTCGAAATCCGAGGTCGTTTGCAAAATGTCCATTTTTAAGGGCCTGAATTCCATAGCGACTATTCAGAATTTTCAACTGGACATATCTTTTGATTTATAAAGTGAAATCTCAGTTTGTTAACTTCGTTGGAAAGATATTATCAATTAGATCCTAATGTTTTTGGTTTCACTAAAATCCGGATTGTTTTGCACCCGGTACATTCAATTGAAGTTTGAAATCGAATTATCGAACTACCGCGCCATTTTCAATTCTATTTATAATTATATATAAATATTTATATTCTAACGACGACATATATAATATATACGTTCGAATTCTATTCAAAATAATTTCCTCGTCGATATTATTTAAAATAATTCATTTTAAATGTTCAAAATTCACTAAAATTGCCAAAATAAAAATTTTAAACTGGCCCAGATTTTTCGGGTTATTACACTACCATTTACCATGCAATTGTCTGTTTGCAATGTTGATTTTATGTGTGTTAAGAATGAAATTGTTTCTACGTTTTTCATACTAAAAATTTAAGTGTGTTAACTATGTACGAATTTAGAGTTTTGTGTGCTAAACTTCTATAACTTGTAATATTTTTGTATTGCTATATATAATGTAGAAGTTGTAAGAAGTAGTTAGTAATTAAAATATTACCTGGTAAAAAACAACATCATGGTAATTGACTACTGCAGTCATGGTGTATTTGACTAAAAGTTAAAGTTTGACATGTACATTCAAAATGCATTATTGTTGCCATACAACTTGACATGTTAATTCACAATTTAAAATGCACAACGTACATGATTCACAATGCACTGATAAAGAGTTGAAACTTTTCCATTCAACAATCACAAATTTATAATTACAAGATACATGCATTTATATAATTATGGAACAATACCATTAATGATATTTATTCCTCATATTATAACATACTATTTATAATTACTGCTGGAGGTATGAAATTAATATTATTAATGATATTTATCTTATTCTCTCTTATTATGGCATATCATTAATGATATTTATTCCTCAAATTATGGCATATCATATGCAGGGATTGAAAAAGGAAGTAGAAAAAGGAAGTATGAAATAGACATACTCAGGTGGGGCAGTAGACACAATAGAGGAAGTAGAAAAAGGAAGTTTATGACTTTTATTACAAGCACATGAATTGCAATCTAAAGTGGAGAAACTAGGAACATGAAGTTTATTTTTGGAAACAATTTTCCTAAATACATTACGGGATAGATGCGTAAACGGTGATGCCAATCAAGTGAGCTAATTGTGCTTGCATAGACCGTAGGGGCTGTGGACTTGAGCTGATAAATGCCTGCTGTAACCAGCCCTTGGAATAGAGATTCCCCCGTTTTGAGATCCTTCATTTGAAAATAGGTGGAAGAAAAGACAATTGAGATATTGTTATCATGACAAAGTTGAGAAACGGAAATTATATTTTTTGACATGACAGGAACAACCAAGACATTATTTAGTTTGAGTGATGATAAAGAGCAAGAACCGACATGAGTGATTTTTAGGTCTTTGCCATCAGCGACGATCAATTTTTCGGTTCCATCAAAAGGAGAAGGAAGGGATATATTGTTCAGATCTGTTGTGATGTGATGGGAAGCACCACTGTCGAGAAGCCATGTTGAAGAGGATGAAGAGGTAGAGGGATTTGCGATGTTTGCTTGAGGTTTTGATGTGAATTGGTTTAGCGGAGATTGGGAATTTGAAGAAGGAGGAATGACATTAGGAAGCTTTTCCTTAAATAAAGGACAATGAGCAATCACATGTCCTTGTTCTTGGCACCATTGACATTTTCCTAGAAAGACGTAGGGCTTTGCAAGATCACTGCCATTAAGAATTTGATATGATGAAGTTTGTTTAATGAGAGACATTTTAGAAGAGGAAGTTGAACTAATTTGGATCAGAGCTCTGTTACCATGATAAAGAGTTGAAGAGATGAATAATACTTTTCCATTCAACAATCACAAATTTATGATTACAAGATATATGCATTCATATAATTAGGGAATAGTATCATTAATGATATTTATTCCTTATATTATAGCATACCATTTATAAGTACTGCTGCAGGTATGGAATTAATATCATTAATGATATTTATCTTATTCTCTCTTATTATGGCGTATCATTAATCATATTTATTCCTCAAATTATTGCGTATCATATGCAGGGATTGACATAAAATATGTTAATCCTTATCATGCACTACTGCCGCCATGCTGTATTCACAATGCATTACATAATTCACAATGCACTTCTGTAGCCATTGAAGTACGACCAACCAATACAAATATCATTGACATGTTAAAGTTTGGGCCATTAAAGTTGAAGTTGACAACACGTTGTTGTGTACACTATAGCTATATTATATTGAGTAATAAAAACAGATATATTTTGACTATAGCCAAATTGTATTAAGTAGTGAAACGTCCAATCATTACAGCAAATATCAAACAGTTACACATCGTTCGATATATTAAAACTAAATGACATACCCACTAAATGACCATTACACTAAGGTACACATCAACCAAGCACACTTTACATGTGAAAATAACGCAGACTTGTTTAAGTAAAATATCACTGATACCTTCAATTATAAGTAAGATACAAGAAGTTAAACAATCACACTAAATGACAAATGCATGAATGTTTTTCTACAGGACGCAATGTTTTACTAAAACAATCATATGGCATGAACCTTTTACTATTTAAATCACATGTCATTGTACGACCGAGACCGGACAAACAAACATCTGTATACCAACTCCAATGCGTTTACAGTGCTTCACATTCTCTTGATTTTAACTCAAGCGATAAAGTATTCATACCATTCAAATCACTGTTATTTAACGAGCGCTTTGAAAAGTTTATGGTGTTTTACATCTTCTTCATCGTCGGCATTCTCGACTTCAGATGAGTTTCATGAATAATGTAACAATCAACAAAAATTATTTCAAGATGAAGTGAGAGCTGCGATGGAATGTGACATTGTAGAAAGCCCAACTTCAAAACAAAGAGGAAATGTTACTGGTAGAATAGATTTGCGATACGGAAGGGACTATGTGTAATGACCCGGATATTCCGTCGGTTAGATTTGAATATTTAATACAGTTTTAAATATTGGGTGGATAAATATAAATGGGATTTTTATAGTAAGTTATCAATTTAGTAATCAATTTCGATTTAATATTGAATATATTAAATTATCGAAATACGTCAGTTCGAGAAGTGGAAAACTGAATTAGAAACAGTCCACAGAATCAATTCAAAACTCCTGTTTGAATTAGAAGAATAATGTTAATTTATTATCGAAGAATAAATTGCTTGAAATTAATTTATATGGACTTAAATAAATATCTTCCACAGACGATCGAACTGGACTTCGTGACTTATCCCAGTGGGTTCAGAATAGCGGTTTTACCCTAAAATTGACAGTTGTTGGGTCTAGAAAGAAGTTCGGTATCACAGAACAATTTAAATAAGAGTGTACCGGTTTAAATATAAATAAAATTTAAATTAAACTTCTTCATTTCATTTTCCTCCACACAAAACCTTAGGCAAAATTTTAAGGCACGTTCTCCTCTTTATATCCACAGCCTAAAACAAAACGATTCCCTCCTTTCTACCACAATTTAAATCAACATCGCAATATAAATCGGAAACCCAATCCAAATCGAAGACGTTAGTCCCTCTTCTCATACGATAGTCTTCGCTCCCAAAAACCAAAATCGAGAGTGATGTTGTTAGGGAGGATCGATGTTCGACGGCTTCAGATTTTTGGGGCAACAAGGCGCTCGTGAATTCATTCAAAGATTTAGAAAAAAGGGTGCGAATCATTTTGAGTTCGGACCAGGGAAGGGTTGCGATGACATCGGGTTCAGGGCAGTTCGAAGTCGCGAGGGGGATAACTGGGGCTACGACAGTCGAAGAGTGGAAAGGAGTGAAGGAAAAAGGTCACTCCGATCTGTAAAGCTGCAGTGAAGTCGCGATGTAGGACTTTGGGTTGAGAGGAGTGTCATCGCGATGGAGTTCAAAGTGGGTTTGGGCATGGGTTTTCTGGAGCATGTTGAGAGGATTCCGACCCTAGGATTTGGTGCGACAGGGGATTTCAGTGGAGGCCTGGAGTTCGATCCTCTCTGTTTACTGTGTTCGACATTTTGGATGCTGGGAAGGTTGTTGTGAAGCTAAGTTGTTCGATGAAATGCTTAAAGAAGGAGATTAATAAGGTAAATAAATTTGTGGTAAAGGATAATTAACCTAAAAATGTTATATATATATGTAATATATATATGTAATATATATATATATATATATATATATATATATATATATATATATATGATTCGAACTTATGAAATAACACCATTCGTTCACACGCTATCAGATTGGATCGTAATGGCATTATCTACGCAATGGAATTCAATTCGGAATTTTAATTGGATATTCGACAAAGGAAATCATGTGAGTAAATCTCACTCACCTGTTTGTTTAGAATTATTTTTACATCGTTAAAAATAATTGTTGTTGTTTGTTTGAATGCTGTTTAGTCTGATTGTTTTTAAAAACATATATATAGTTATTTAGGATTGGTTGACTATTATATATATATTGGGTTGATGATTGGTTGGATTCCCGCAGTATCATTAGCGGATGCCCGCGGTACCATAGCGGATGATTACCCTATACGCCCCACGCTATGATTAGTGGATGACCTTCTATACCGCGATATCCTGCCTCGAAGCAGGATGGGTATTACTATGTTGACTAACGTCTGTGGATGCAGGAAAACAGGTTGGAGGAATCCAACTGGATTCCTCAAAAATATATTATCTGTTGTTGTTTGTTTGATTTCATATATATTCATATATGATGTGTTAAAAATCAAATGATTGAAAATTGGTTGATTTGATTGTTTAAATATCACTGGGGCTTGGGATATTGATTTATAAAAATATCAAAAAGGGTATTTTAAATTTAAAAGGGGAATTCTATTTTTATAAATAGAATTTGAATTTTAAATGAAGTATAGAAACATTAACTTGTTTTGAATATATATATATATATAAACAAGTAATTGAATTTATAAACTTTGTTTATAAATGAAAGGATGGAATTTGAATCGAATTTATAAACGTTGTTTATAAATGAAAATATGGGTTTTGAATCGAATTTATAAACGTTGTTTATAAATGAATAGATGGAACTTGAATCGAATTTATAAACTTTGTTTATAAATGGAAATATGGGATTTGAATCGAATTTATAAAGTTGTTATAAATGAAAGGATGGAATTTGAATCGAATTTATAAAGTTGTTTATAAATGGAAAGGTGGGATTTGAATTGAAGTTATAAACGTTGTTTATAAATAATGCCGAGAATTCAAATGGACTTTGAGTAAATAGAATTGAAATAGAATTTGAATATAGAAGTTCAAATGGAGTTAAACTATAGATTTGAATATAGAAATTCAAATGGAGTTAAACTATAGAATTTGAATATAGAATTCAAATAGACTTTAAACTATAGATTTGAATATAGAAATTCAAATGGAGTTAAACTATAGAATTTGAATATAGAATTCAAATAGACTTTAAACTATAGATTTGAATATAGAAATTCAAAGGGACTTTAAGCGATTTGAATATAGAATTCAAATGGACTTTAAACTATAGAATTTGAAAATAGAATTCAAATGAAGTTTTAAGTAAAGAGAATTCAAATAGAATTAAATTGGAATTTGAATAGAGTAGTCGATAAGGAAACGAGAGTATGAGTATAATTAGAATTTGTTAATATGCAGTTAAAATATATTTGAACATGTCATGTTCAAATATGAAGGTGAAATAGACTGAAAAGTTAAGCAACAGATTTAATTAACAAATTGAGTTAAAACGATTGGTATAGTTAAAATGGATTGGACAGGTATAGACATACAGGAGACAGGTTTGGAATAAAGTATAGAAGTGAAATAAATAGAATGCCCGACAAAAAGGTACGTATTTAATTTCCATATGAGATTTTATGCGCCGTATCGGCAAGCCGCTTGGCTTTTTCTTTTTCTTTTTCTTTTTGAGATAAGAAGGACCGGGAAAGCTATTTGAAATTTCCCGATGCTCCCGGTACAAAGGAGGTTAAGGCGAATTTTTCCGGGAATTTAAAGAGATAGAATATTTTTAAGATAATTTGATAGTTAGAAATTTACGTATCAAAATATATAGAAGTCGATAAGAAAACGAACTTAGAAATAGAATAGTATAATCAAAAAGGAAGTATAAGAATAAAACCTCGTAAGGATAAAAGAGAAAGTATATACGTGTTTAGAAGTGAATCAGTAGTTGTATGGTATTGATTATTCGAGTAAGTAGTCTTGTCTGTTTTGACGTTAAATGTTATTCAGTCAAGGTCTGAGAGGTAATTATACCCCAACTTGGTTGATTTCATGATATACCGATAAGTAGCAAGATTCAGGCTCGAAGATCAATGTGGAATAAGAATTAGTTAAATACTGTATTTGGGTTGTCGTAACGGTGTTTTACACAACATCTGTTTTAACCCAAATATGTGCAAAGCTTGGAAATAGAATAGTGAATATTTCCTAGTATAGAAAATAAAGGGAGGCAATATATGGAAATGTTTTCCAAAGAACGTAAAAGGCCAACATGGTTATTGAAAATATTTGGTTAACAAATATTGATAAAGAAATAGAGAAGTGATTTAATTAATGGAATATTAATTAAAGGTTCAGTGATTGTTGGATGTTTGGATGAACACTTGTTTTATTCGATAGTTAAATCATCGACTATTGAAACACTTGTTTTTATTCGATAGTTAAATCACAGACTATCGAAGTTTTGACCATCGTTGTCAATATGGAGAGACCGGTTGGATTATTATCCGAAGAACCACTCCATATTGGCAGTAGCGTGCGAATCAGATTATATAAAGATAATCGAAGACGGAGTAGAGTGCAAGGACTTTTTCTATTTATAGAAATAGTACCTTCGGTTCATCCTGTTCCTGGGTGACGTGTATGGATGAATGTCTGACAGAGTATTTCCAGAAAGGTCACGTACATTGATTTCTTCAACTGTACCAAGAGTGGAAGCGGAGGAGGAAACTTCTTTTAGCTGACACGTAATGTACTGTTGTAGACGTCAATTAGTGATTTTCGATGGATCTGACGATGTGACATTCGAAGTGAATCTGGTGTGATGATAAAGCGTAGCTTCTAGCCTCATCATCCGGTAAATGACAGAAATCGGGCAAGCAGCATGGCTATGTAGGTCGCACCTATTAGGGTGTATAATCACCTGATCTAGAGTTTCATTTACTTCTAAAAATCTATTGTCGATGCTGTCCCATTCGGGAAACGGTTGCTGATCCCAATCGTTGGTGATATACATTCGATACACTCAAGCGAAATGAGTGGTCGGTCATGTATGGCTGAGTTGCAAGATGTTCTTGTTGAACTCGGTGTATTCTCCTCTAGAGATATACCAGCGGAAGGTGGTCCCATACCTTGTCATAGTTGGAAATCCATTTCCCAATACGTGCTTGCGGTTTTGATTGTTTATATATGTGGAACGTGAGATGCAAACGTTCCACTAGATTGTTATTTACTTGATTTAGACATTATTTTAATATCAAAAGAGTTTGATATAAAGTTGAATCAAGTGTTTGGATTTTCATAAGGGAAAAACCCGTTCCGTGTTATGCGGCGTGGTCTTATGAGATATCATTTAGTTTTCTGAAACTGTTTTAAACTGTTTACTCATACCAGTCCCATGACTGACCCGGAGTTTATTTGTTTTGTTCTACCTAAACTCTTGGGTGCCTAAATTTGTACGGGCAGTCAAGTAGTTCAGGATTTTTCAGATATATCTAAAGGAGCTTGGAGCAGGAGGCTTCAGCGTTATCTAGTTATAGTTTGTTCCGCTATGTTGTAAGTGTTGTACTCTGATAAGTGTATGTTATACAGTTAAGATTTTGTATTTCAAAGATCTGATATATTATATTTTGTTCCGCTGCGATGTGAGATTCTGTGTTGTTATTTCTGTTCTTCTTCTACCTCTTTCTTCTAAAAAAAAATGTCTCGTATTTTCGTGATATTTGGGTTGGACGTATGATGTATATAGTCAACTCTGATGTTATGGAAATGCAGGTCATTACACTATGCTGGTGGACACAATCAACTGGTCAAGGCATAATTTGCGACAAGCCCAACATATGGAGAAGTATATTTCTATTGAAGATTCTATATGTCTATGAACATATTTAATCGAGCCAGATCTGTAATAACACGGAAAATCCGAACCAATTTAAAATTTTAATTTTGGCAATTTTGATGAATTTTGAATATTTAAAATGAATTATTTCAAATAATAGCGATGAGAATTATATTTTGAATAGAATTAGAACGTATAAATTTATTTGAATCAACGTTAGAATATAAATATTTATTTTAATTATAAAAGGAATTAGAAATGGCGCGGTAGTTTGAAAATTCGATTTCAAATTTCAAATGAACATACATGATTCAAAATAAACCGGATTTTAGCGAAACCAAAAATATTTGAATCTATTTGAAAATATCTTTCCAACGAATCCGAAAAATTGAAATTTCATAGTGGGAATAAAAAGTTATGCCCAATTGAGAATTCAGAATAGTCGCTATGAAAAATATAGCCCTTAAAAATTGAAATTTTGCAAACGCCCTCCGTTTTCAACGAAACCACTTTTGTTGGATCCAGGATGTCAAGTTATTGCTAGATTCCAATACTCATAATTTTTGGGATTAATATGTGAGCGTGGCGCAGGAAAACATGTTTTGATAGTTTCAGTCAATTTGGATCAACCAAAAAATGACCATTTTTCAAACGGTCTTCAAATTTGATGAAATTAGTTTTGTTAGGACCGTATCGTCAATACGAAGCTAGAAATAATTTTTCTGGAATTTTTAGAGTCCGTATAGGACCCCAGTAAATTGAAATGTGTGTTTGAATTTAAAATATAACGATTTATATTTTAAATTTAGCGGAAACTGATCGTAACAGCCGAATCGGCTTGCGAAACATATCCCATTGTGTTCGGAATGAGGGTAATTAGCCATAGGCGACAGTCATTGGATTGGAATCGGAGTTCTAATTAAAAAGTTACTTTGTGGATAATAAAATAATAAAATAATTAGATATATTATATATAACCTTATTAATCCCCTCTCCCTTCACAATACGGTCAACGCCCCTTTAAAAAAAAGAGTGATCCTCCCTCGATTCCTCGATCTTGCCCCCGTCTTTCTTCGCCGTTGACCGCCGTGCTCCCCAATGGGCCGCCACACGCCTTCCCTCTGACTCCCCCTCGCCTCTACCGCCACCATCTCCGCCCAAATCCACCCAAATCGAAGAACCGCGGACCCCGGCGCCCTAGGCCACAAAATCTGTCACCACAACCCTCTCCTCAGCCTGCGTCTACCTCCACCAACCCGTGCAACACCCCCTCCGTCCGTCAAACCCCCTTCCTCCCCCTTTGAACTGTAAGTTTTACTTTTAATCCTTTTAAATTCTTAGCTTAATTAAATTAAATAGCAATGTGTTTAAATTAGTTTTCATGAACATAAGGACTTGATTTTCATTTTATTTTTATTTAGATAAAGATTACATTTTTATTTAGAGAAAGATTTCATTATTATATGGAGAAAGATTATATTTGTATAATATAAAAAGATTAGCTTTTTATAAATAAAAAGACATGATTTTTGTGTAGTATAAAAATACGATTTTTAATCATATGAAGATAGGGTTTTAAATCGTATAAATTTAAGATTTTTATACGTATATAGTTATGATTTTTATTTTTTGAATAACAAAGTGAAGTTTATACTTTTAAACTAGCGAAGCTTATATTTTTAAACTAGTGAAGTTTAGAATTTCTTTAAATTAGGAAAGAAATGATTTTTAACGATGTAAAAATATGATTTTTATATTATAGAGATAATAAAGTTATGATTTTTATATAATAGAGAAAATAAAGATGTGATTTTTATATAGAGAATGGCGAGAGAAAGATGTGGCCTTTATATATTTTTTTCATTGAAATAAAATATGATTTCATCATATATAAAACAATTATGCTATAAAAATATAATCTTTGTATAGAAATTATAATAGTAAAAATATAATCTTTGTATAGGAATTAGAAATGTAAAAATATAATTTTCTTTGAAATGAAAATAAGATTTTATAAGATAGAAAATTATGATTTTCTTTGATATGAAAAATCCATTTTCTTTGTTATGAAAAATACGATTTTTAGTTTGATAAAAATATTATTCTTATCGTATGTATGATATGATTTATAGTTAGATAAAAATAGAATCTTATCCTATGGAAGAAATAATTATTAATGGGTTAACAATAAGATTTTTAACGTAGGGATGCAATCTAGATCAACAATCAAAGCATGGTGGAGTGGAACCTAAAGGTGAGAACTTCTCACTTTAATTTTATTTCTAGTTAAAATATATACTAGGATGCAGACGGTGTTTAGCAGCACCCGACACCCGTCGTCCACAGACCATGGATAACTTGCTTGTTTGATTGATTGTGTTGTGAAGATTGATTGTGTGTTGTGGAATGGAATAAAATATTTTATAGTTAAAAATATTTTTTTTAATGTGTATATGAATAGAATTGAATATTCATTTACAAATCGGATGATTTGTTTATATACACACATTTGACTGATATTGATTGGGACGATAAATTTTACACATCGCCCAACTGCACAAATAAATCTGTGTTTGTTGTTTGAAAACCCCGCACGCGTATTGGGATGATATTGGTTTGCACAATCTCCCCCACTTAAAACTTTTCGTCCCCGAAAAGGAACAAAGTCGAAAGTGGTTTGATCAATCAACTCTACATTCGATCTGGCTTTCATTCTCCAACTTTTCAGTTTCTGAGAATTTTCAAAATTTCAAAAATTTGGCTAACACCCTAAATTTTTGAAAAATTTCGCCATAACCTCCCCTGCACCGGGAGCATCGGGGAATTTCAAATAGCTTCCCCGGTCCTTCAGATCTCAAAAAGAAAAAGAAAAAGCCAAGCGGCTAGCCAATAGGCTCATAAAATCATCATCACCCAAACAAAACAGTAAATTATGTAATAAACATGTACCTATTTGTCGGGCAAACAAATTTTATTCTCTGGCTCTAGCCTCCTTGCTATAACCTGTTCAATGATATATATGTATATGCAAACAAATGCGACCAATTTTCAATATAATTCAATATTTGATATAATTAGGCCAAATGGTTAAAAATTATCAACCAAATAAACAAACAACACAAACATCAATCAATTAGTGAATTAGAGTTTCAAATTCATAATTTGATATATATACAAAAAATCATGTTTTGATGCCAAATCACAACAATGTATTCTAGCTATATTAGTTTTGGTTCTCACACCAGTCTAATGGAAATATATAGATATCACACCTTCGAAACACGAAAATAATTACTAATGATGACGCGTCAATCATCAGAATCAGGTCCGTGCGACTAGAGTGTGATTCTATATCTATCCAATATATTAAAATTTTGAATATACGTTTGCAAGGCGTATATGCAAATTCTTTATATACTGAATTGTCCAAAAATCAATATAAACAAATAATCAAATATGAATAGTTGATTTAAATTTTCAAAACAAAATTGTTTTTATTTGAAAAATATACTCTTCACACTCGTTCTAGGATACTACTGATCCTATCTCTAACGAGTCATTCTAATTGGATATTACTAATCCAATATCTGATGAATTCTTTCGTATGGTTCTAATGTGTCTTGTTCTCGAGCTCTGTAAACCAAAGCTCTGATACCACGTGTAACCACCCGCAACTTCCCCGTGAAGGAAGTCGTCGGATAGTTCGAGAACAAGCCACAACATAACACATACAGAAGAACATTTCATTGTATATTACAACAATGCATCAGATTACAAGAATATACAGAGTATAAATGAATATTACACAGAAATATCAGAGGTTTAAATTACATTTAAATACATAGCAGCGGAAAATAATACAATACACAACTAGAAGAGATACACGGATACAAAGCTTTCCGGATATCGTTCCAGCTGTAAACCAGGATCCTGTGAATATAAATCTGCAAAACCAAACTACTAGCTGCCCGTGCCAAAATAAGGGCACCCAGAGTTTAGGTTAAAACAATAAACTCCAGGTCAGTCATGTGACTGGAGTGAGAACTAAAACAGTTAATCTTTATTTTAAAGTTAGGTAAATCAAGGGACCACGCCGTATAACACGGAACGGGTTTCCTCCCAAGAATACCAGTGCAGGAAACAACAGCGCAATGCTAAATAAAGAAAAATGAAGCTGTTATAAGACCCAGGTCCTATCACACAATGCAACGCAAGCCGGGGGATAGGGTTTTCCCTTATAACAGCCAAAAATGCTTGATACGTTTAAAACAAATCATTTGATACTATTATAAGTGCATAGTGTATAAAACAACTTCAAATCATAAGTATCAATCATAGACGGCATAAGCGCCCCATCCCACTATGTCGCCATACTAGGCTCTACAAATAAAACCGCAAATGTCACGTATTTGGAAGTTGGATTTCCATCTATGAACCGAGGCAAAAGATAGTCCTCAACCGATTCGAGACTGTCTAGCCCGAGCCTCAGGACCCAGACTCAGGTGGGCCCTTGGATCGTCAGGGCCGGTCCACCGATGTGGATTAAAATGCCTGAACACTACGTTTCCCCACCCTATGGGGTGTAAGTCTGGTCCGTCTGCCGACCAGAATGCATCGGCCGAAACCGATGTAACCGAGGCGCCTCGCAACAGCAACAACCACATAAGTCAAACTCGTCAGGGCGTGTAAAACCACTGACGCCACTTCTAGCTAGAAAGAAACGCAAGTCCTCCCTGAGGTCCGTCTCCCGTTTTTGGTTCATACCGGGTGTGAAACTCGCGAAGTAAACGTTACACAAAGCTACGCCACAAAGGCCGTGCTTTGATCATCACCACAAGACTTTGTTTTTCAACAGAAGCCTTGATCATTTGCCACTTAGGCATGCCACACAGGCAATTCACTCCATGCGTTTGATATCCATCAATATATAACCCCTGAGCTCGTACGTCTCAGAGAAGGGCGTTAAGCAAGAGAATAAATTCTCCGCCGCCAAACAGATGTATATTTAATAGAGATCAACCACACGGACTAAAATCCAATGTCAGACACACAGTCCATTTACAAGTTCGTTCTGGGTCTGAACGAAACCGGAGGCACCTAGTACCCCGCATATCCATCGATCTCCAAGTACGTCTGGACGATCACCAACTGTTTCCATCTTCTTGGGTGTACAGCCCAATCAAGATCATTAGTAATCACCCAAACGACGTGAAGACTTCTGGTCTTCGACCACCGTCTTCATCTTTGACACCACGTCGAATCAGTTATTCAGAATGGGATAAACCCGGTCTTTCTGAATAACTCGCGTATATATTATAAAAGTGTTACACAAACACAACACACGCCTCATTCCAATTCAGAATATTCTTTTATTCAAATATTCCTATACTTTGGGAAAAGTTACCATTAATTTTATCCAAGATAAATTCTTTAAATTTATTCTTTAATCTCCTTTGAATATCAATTCAAACTAGTCGGGATTAGCGAACCACACCGAAGTAATCATTTATTTTATTTCCCAATCCCAACCTATTCATCCCATGAAGTAAAATTGGTTATACTTCATATCTAACACCACGGTGTTATCGGTAAATTCAATTACCATTTCACGTTCAAATCTAATTAAAGATTTAACTATCGCCTGGAGCAAAACTGGTGATACTCCATTTTCGATCCTTTCAATCTAATTAAAGATTCATTAAAACTCCACTTAGTTTCAATCGTTAACTGGGTTAAAGAATCAGTGTCATTTAAAACACGGTTCACGATAAACCCAAAATCACATTCCATTAATTATCGGGTTAAAGAACAAGTGTTATTTAAAACACTGTTCACGATAAACCCAAAAATCAATACCAATTCAATTCCAATTAAATATCATTTAATTGGTACACTTCATTAAATCTAAATAAAAAGATTTAATCTTTTCTCAACTGGGTTCAAGAACAGTGTTAGTGAAGACACCATTCACGACAAACCCAAATCACCTTTGATATTCAATACAAGGCTCTGAATAGAAAATATACCGGCTTATATTCAATATCAAATTCTACGACTAACAAATGTCGTATTGGAAATAACGATATAAATATATATCTTTCAAATTTCCATAACAACATCTGTATAATCACGAATTCCAACATCGAAATATTCCGAAGACAATTTCGATTCAAATCCACTCCAATGCAATCATTGGAAATTCTGGTTATTTTCAAAACCCTTTTCAAATTCAATTTATTTATTTAAAAATAAATAGAATTATATTTCTAGTTCAAAACTAGTTCATTTCGATAAAAATCTATTTTTATCTTTTCAAATATGGAGTTTTTCATCCCAATTTTTCACAAATCATTTCTTATGATTTTACACAAATTATTACTATTTTTAATAATTTTATCAAGGCCCGTACAGTCGATTTCCATCCACGGCCATCGAACTGCACTTACAGCGACCTTTTTCAAATTTGATTTGGACGTAACTCCAAATCCAACCGTTAGATTTCTAATTTATCACATTCGTTAGAAAGCTCTTTTCGATACGAACCCAACGGTTCCGGTTTTAGGAGAATCCGACGGTCGGATCTCCCGTAATGTCCGTTTGAAATCAATGGTCGAAATTCGCGAACTGCCGCGGCGCGGCGCGGCGCGTTCTATTCAGACCATTATATTATATATATAATATATATAATATATACTTCGTCGATTTCTATTTAAAACGAATTATATAAATAGTTTTAAATTCGTTTCAAAAGCAATTTCAACTTCTATTTCAATTCAAATCAAAATTGAATTCTTCTCTATAAATTCGTTTTAAAATTCATTTCTATTCAATTCAAATTTCAATTCAATTTGAATTCATTTCAATTCACTTTCAATTCAATTTGAATTCGTTTTCAATTCAATTCATTTCGAAATCGTTTCAATTCAATTCATTTCGAAATCGTTTTCAATTCAATTCATTTCGAAATCGTTTCAATTCAATTCATTTCGAAATCGTTTTCAATTCAATTCATTTCGAAATCGTTTTGAATTCAATTCATTTCGAAATCGTTTTAAAATCGATATAAATATCGTTCACGTCAAAATGGCGTCAATCTAATCAACACGGCTTCATATATCCCTTTATTTTCAAATATTCTATTTCAAATATTTCTTTTTCAAATATTTCTTTTTCAAATATTTCTTTTTCAAAACTGGAATGAGGCCCAATCAATTACTATATAAAATTAATTATATGGATTTTCATACAACACATGTATATAATAGCATTGAAAATAATCAACCATCAACCAAAGTGCACTACACTGTATAAGCATCAAATATAGATATTCAACGCTTATAACAGCCTGTCAATCAATTGATCGACATATTTAATCAATCAGGATGAGTGAACTTCAAATTTCATCCCAACACCCGTGTGGGGTTTCAAACAATCAAACACAGATTTTATTTGTGCAATTGGGCGATGTGTAAAATTTATCGACCCAATCAATGTCCTTCAAATAGGTGTACATAAACAAACCGTCCGGTTCGTAAATGAATATTTATTTATTCACATTCACGTCAAAAATTATATTTTAACGATAAAACATTTTATTTCAACACATGAATTTCTATTCAGTTCATTTCTTCAATAAAATGATATTTTATTTTTCTAACATATTTTAGAAAATTTCGGCGGCATAACGGCACGATACTAGAAACGGGACAAGGCCTAGCCTTATCCCCGGTCTAGTGAAGGCCCACGCCATTCACACATCAATCAAATCAATTTCATCTCACCAAACAATTCAATTCAAACAAATAATTCAACTAATCTATACAACCAAACAAACAAGTCCATGGTCTGTGGACGATTGTGTCGGGTGCTACTAAGCACCGTCTGCATCCTAGTATATATATATAACTAGAAAAATTAAATTGAAAGGTGAGAAATTCTCACAGATAGCTATCCTAGCTCCACGGCTCTTCTTAGTAGAAAATCTTCGTTGCTATCGCATTTTTGTCATCTTCGTTGCTGCTTTCACTACATACGTAAAAATCACATTTTTACTTCGCTATTCAATATATAAAAATCGAATTTTTACTATGCTATTCAATATATAAAAATCGTATTTTTACTTCGCTATTCAATATATAAAAATCAAATTTTTACTATGCTATTCAATATATAAAAATCGAATTTTTACTATGCTATTCAATATATAAAAATCGAATTTTTACTTCGCTATTCAATATATAAAAATCAAATTTTTACTTCGAAGTTCAATATATAAAAATCATATTTTTACTTCGCTATTCAATATATAAAAATCGAATTTTTACTATGCTATTCAATATATAAAAATCGAATTTTTACTTCGCTATTATATAGAAAAGATTATATTTTTCGCTACTATTTATATAAAGATTAGATTTTTATCCTATGTTCTTATATACACAAAAATCGTATCTTTAATTCAAATATAAAAATCAAATCTCTTCTTAGTTAAAAATCAAATCTTTCTTTTGTTACAACTATATTCCTTTCTAAGCTAAACATATGTATATTTTCTCTTTTCAAAACATATGTATATTTTCTCTTTTCAAAACAATGCGATATATATATTCCAAAACAACATTCCACTTTATATTTTTCAAAATCAACATTCTATTTTATATTTTCAAAAACAAAGCAAATTTTATTTACAAAGCCAATTTTATTTTATATACAAAGCAAATTTTATTTATATAAACTGATTTTAAATATATACAAAGCAAATTTTATTAAAAAAAAAAGTAATTTATATATTAAAAAGGGGGAAAACTCACCGCTCAACGTCAGGAGGGGAGGAGGAGGGATCGCCGGCGTCGGGGGCTAGCTGGTGTCGCGCGCCAGGGTGGAGGAGGCGGGTGGAGGCGCTGGTGGTGGCGTGACTTGGGGTGCGGCAGTGGAGGAAAAAGGGGGGGCTCTCGCTGCTGAGGCGCGGCGCATCGGGGGGGGGGGGGGGGGGCTCTTGATCCGACGAGGGGGGGGGGGGCTCTCGCTGCTGCGGCGACGTCGATCATCGGGGGGGCGACGAGTTTCCCCCCCCCCCCCGTCTTCCTCTTCTTCTTTTTTTGTTTTTTTTTTGTTTTTCTGATTTCAGTTTTTAACGGGGGGGCCTGATATAAGGGAAGAGAAAAGGTTTTTTTTTATTTTTTATATTTTTTTTATTTTTTTATTTATTTTATTTTTGAAAGAGTTGACTTTTACATACGACCTCTAAACGAGGCCTACCGCCTGTCGTCCATAGCGTTTTACCCCCATTCCGAACACAATGGGATATGTATCGTAAGCTGATTCAATCGTTTCGTTCTGTTTCCGTTGAATTTACATTTAAATCACTATATTGAATTTTAAACGTACATTTCAAATTACCGGGGCCACATACTAACTAGAAAATTTCCAGAAAAATATTTTCTAGCTTCGTATTGACGATACGGTCCTAACAAAACTAGTTTCGTCGAATTCTGAGACCGTTAGAAAAATGGCCATTTTCCTGTCGATTAAAATCAACTGAAACTGGTCAAACGCGTTTTCCTTTGTCACGCTCACATATTGATTCGAAAAATTATGAAATTGGGAATCTAGCAATAACTTTACACCACGGACCCAACAAAAGTGGTTTCGTCGAAATCCGAGGTCGTTTGCAAAATGTCCATTTTTAAGGGCCTGAATTCCATAGCGACTATTCAGAATTTTCAACTGGACATATCTTTTGATTCCCGCTACGAAATTTCGATCTTTCAGATTCGTTGGAAAGATATCATCAATTAGATTCCATTATTTTTGGTTTCACTAAAATCCGGATTGTTTTGCACCCGGCACATTCAATTGAAGTTTGAAATCGAATTATCGAACTACCGCGCCATTTTCAATTCTATTTATAATTATATATAATTATTTATATTCTAACGACGACGTATATAATATATACGTTCGAATTATATTAAAAATAAATTTCTCGTCGTTATTATTTAAAATAATCTGTTTTAAATATACTAAATTCGCCAAAATTGCCAAAATAAAATTTTTAAACTGGCCCAGATTTTGCGGGTTATTACAATGTGATTTTGGGTTTATAGTGAACCGTGTTTTAAAGGACGTTGGTTCTTTAATCCAGTTAAAGACAGGATATGATTTCCCAAGTTAAACCCATTAATATTGATTTTTGGGAAGAATAAAACCAAGTGGAGTTTTAATGAATCTTTAATTAGATTGAAATGATCAAGAATGGAGTACCACCAGTTTTACGCCAGGAGATAGTTAAATCTTTAATTAGATTTGAACGAGAAATGGTAATTGAATTTACCGATAACACTATGGTTTTAGATATGAAGTATTACCTTTTTTGCTTCATGGGATGAATAGGTTGGGATTGGGAAATTAAACAAATGATTACTTCGGTAAGGTTCGTTAATCCTGACTAGTTTGGATAAACCACAATTTGGTTTGAATCAATATCCAAAGAAAGATTAAAGAATAAATTTAAAGGATTTATCTTTGATAAAATTGATGGGAACTTTCACAAAGTATAAGAATATTTGAATAAAGGAATATTCTGGATTGGAATGAGGAGTATGTTGTGTTTTTATAGCATTTGTTTATTATATACGTGAATTATTCAGAAAGACCGGGTTGACGGTGGTGGAAGACCGGAGGTCTTCACACCGTTTGGATGATTACTGATGTCTTGATTGGGCTGTATACCCAAGACAAGGTAATAAGTGGTGATCGTCCAGATGTACCTGAAGATCGACCGGATATGCGAGGGCCTCTCTCCTATATTGGACATAAGGGATGAGTAATAAGGTGCCTCGGGTTTCGTTCATACCCAGAACGAACTTATAAATGGATGTGTGTCTGACATCGGATTTCATTCTGTGTAATTGATAGACATCAGTTGCATAGCGTGAATTGCCTGTGTGGCATGCTGAGATGCAAATGATCAAGGTTTCTGTTGAAAAGCAGAGTCTTGTGGTTGATGATCAAAGCACGGCTTTAATATAGCGTAGCTTTGTGTAGCGTTAATTCGCGAGCCTTACACCCAGGTGTGAACCAGAAACGGGGGAGGTCTTCAGGGAGGACATGCGTTTCCTTCTAGCTAGGAGTGATGTCAGCGTTTTGCAAGCCCTGACATTTTACTTATGTGGATGATGGATAGTGAGGTGCCTCAGTTATATCCGTCGTTCCGGGGCCGATGGTTTGGTCGGGATATGATCATTTTATGCCCTATAAGGCGGGGAAATGCATTGTTCAGGCATTTTAATCCACTTCATGTGGACCTACCCTGACGATCTAAGGTGCAGTTGCGGCTGTTCCTGAGGGGCGGGCTAGAGCGTCTCGAAGCGGTAAGGACAATCCCTTTCCTTGGTTCACAGATGGAAATCCAACTTCCAATACGACATTTTGCAGTTTTGATTGCTGAGCCTAGTATTGGCGACATGATATATGGTACCCATGCTGTCTAGGATTGATACATTTATATTTGAAGTTGTTTTATACACTATGCACTTATAATAGTATCAAATGATTTGTTTTGAACGTACCAAGCATGTTTAGCTATTATAAGGGAAAACCCTATCCTACGGCTTGCATTGAATTGTGTGATGGGACCTAGGTCATATAATAGCTTCATTTTTCCAAAAAGCATTGCATTGTTTTGTTATATGCACTGGTATTCTTCGGAGGAAACCTGTTCCGTGTTATGCGGCATGGTCCCTTGATTTACTTTATCTTTAAAGTAAAGATTTAATAACTGTTTTAGTTCTCACACCAGTTACATGACTGACCTGGAGTTTATTGTTTTAACCTAAACTCTGGGTGCCCCTATTTTCCACATGGGCAGCTAGTAGTTTTGGTTTTGCAGATTTATATTCACAGGATCCTGGTTTACAGCTGGAATGATATTTGGAAAGCTTTGTATCCGTTTATCTCTTTCAGTTGTGTTTTGTATTATTTTCCTGTGCATTGTAATTTGTAAATCTCTGATATGTATATTATTTGTTCATACTCTATATATTCTTGTATTCTAATGAAATTGTTGTAATAAGCAATGAAATGTTCTTCTGTTTGTGTTCTGATTCGTCTTGTCCTCAACGCAATCCGGGCTTTCCTTCACGGGGAAGTTCGGGTCGTGTTAGTTTGTTATCAGAGCTTTGGTTTACAGAGCTCGAGAACAAGGCACATTAGAACTAAACGAAAGAATTCATCAGAGATTGTATTAGTAATATCCAATAAGAATGAATCATTAGAGATGGGATCAGTAGTATCCTAGAATGAGTTGGACGAGTGTTGTTTTCAAATAAAATGAAGACAAACTTTGTTTTGAAAATTTAAATTAGATTAATTGTACTTGAATATTTATTTTATATTGATTTGGACAATCAAGTATATGGAGATTTTGAATATACGCGTAATTAACGTGTATTCGAAGCCTTAAATATACTGGATATATATAGAATCACGCTCTTGTCGGCCGGAGATGATCCTGATGATTGTTATAGCATCATCAGTGCTTGTGTTCGAGTTTCGAAGGTGGGATATCTATATATTTCCATTGGCTGGTGTGAGAACCAAAACTAGATAGGGTTTATTGTTGTGAATTGGCATCAAAAATATGATTTTATGTATATGTATCAAAATTATGAATTTCAAACGTTAATTCACTAATTGATTGATGGTTGTGTTGTATGATTATTTGTTATCTAATAAGACCATTATGTGAAAGAATGGTACATATAACCAAATTGTATCAAATATTGAACTATATTGAAAATTGTTTAGAGTTGCATACATGTACATGCGTATATATTGAATAGGTCATTGCAAGGAGGCTAGAGAAGAGAAATAAAATTGTATGCCCGACAAATAGGTACATGTATACTAATTTCTTGGGTTTTGGATGATTTTATGAGCCGATTGGAATTTTCTTTTTCTTTTTGAGATGAGAGGGCAGGTGTGGTGGTTTGGGGATTTTCCCGGTGCTCCCGTACAAGGGAGGTTATGGCGAAATTTTTCAAAAATTTAGGGTAATAGCCAAATTTTTGAAAATTTGAAACGTTCTTAGAAACTGAGAAATTGAAAAACTTAAGCCATAATGAAAACAATGAAAGTTGAGTTATTTAGTTAAACAACTTTCTGCTCCGTTCCTTTTCGAGGACGAAAAGATTTTAAGTGGGGGAGATTGTAACAACCCCGAAAATCCGAACCAATTTAAAAATTTTATTTTGGCAATTTTGATGAATTTTGAATATTTAAAATGAATTATTTTAAATAATAGCGATGAGAAATTTATTTTGAATAGAATTAGAACGTATATATTTATTTGAATCGACGTTAGAGTATAAATGTAACGACCCGCACTCTACGCATCAAGGGATCATAGAATATTTATTTCTTTTTCATGTGAAGTCGTATAGCCATGTCACTTTGGGAGACGACTATTGGGGTCGTTTCCCATGTTCATGATTTTTGCTGGTTTTTAAATGACCGTTCTGCCCCTAGCTGATCTTGTTTCGGCCATAACTTTTGATTTGTAAGGAGTTTAGACCTGAAACCAATTCCGTTAGATCCAGATGAGGGTTTATCTTTCCGTAGAGTGGTCACATTAGCCAAATGGACTAACTGTTTGGGAGATATGACTGAAACAAGGTTTAGAAGGTGAAAAACAGCTTAACCGGATCTAATTAGGGTGATTAGCAAGACGGCCCATAACCCATTTCGGGATTGGGGTTAATGGGAGGCTGAGAATAGTAGGAAAACGAATTTTAGTTCATTTTTTAGCTGCCTAAAACATTTCTCTAACCCTAGCCATGGCCTCCACCTTCTAATTTCATCCCAAATCACTCTCTAATCAAGTTTTAGCCTAATCTACGTCAAACCAAGGAGAAATAGCACCAAATCAGAGTTGAAGCTACTGTCTTGCATAGAGATTCAACCCAAATAAGAGATAGTTTTAGATCTAAAGTTAATTTGTGGCTAAGGTGAGTGATTTGCATAGTTTCTCACTAATTACGGTTGATTAGGGGTAATTAGTGTTAATTAGCGAAATTTTGCCTAAAAAAAGTCTGGAAAAATTTGTAAAATTCTAAAATATTATTTTATATCCCTGATAGAAATTTGGATAAGTTTTGTTAATTGTATGCTTAAACATGATTAAGAGGGATTAAGGGGAAAATATGGGTTTTGGGCATGTTTGATCCATATTAATACATCATATTGTTGTTTTGGTGTCTATGGTTGATTATACATGTTGCTATGACTGTATGGTATGCTTTGTGATTTATTAGAAGAGTTAGAATGGTCGAAAACGTCGCAGTATGGAGTAAAACAGTCGCTGGAAGAGTTGCAGGAAAATATGCAGAGGACCGGATCGGATCACCCCTTACGAACCGACCCGTTCGTGACCCACGAACCGACCCCGACCCACTCGTGAAGAGTAGCCAGGAACCGAACCGCTCCACCTTTAGCACCACGAACCGATGCTCCGAAGAGAACATCATCATGAATTGAGGAGCCCGACCCAAACCCAATGGGTGCACACGAACCGAACCAGAAGCCACGAACGAGTAGGACCGAACCGAGGGAGGAAGTTCATGCTCGAACTGTGAAGCTTGGCCACGAGCCGACCCGAAGGAGGAACCCGACCCGACCCGGGGGAGATCACGATCTGAACGTCGACCTGGATGGAGCATCACGACCGAACCGAATCAAGGAGCTTGGACGCGAGGAATGAGCTACGAATCAAATGAAGACCGATCCGGAGGAGACCAAAACCCGAGATGCAAAGGTAGTCCAAATAGGAAGTAGAACTCAGGATCCAGTTGGGAACCAACGAGTTGACTTCATGAGTTGGGATTTGCTGAGGGACGTGTGCAAAGGGGTTATCGACGTCTATAGCTTTGATTCACCACCGAGACGGATGTTAGACTACGTATCAGTGCAATGGGGTAGTTATTACTCCATAGGGCAGAGTGATTGTAGCATGGCTATGAGCCAGTGCAGTGGAGTCGTCATGACTTCATGGGGGCAGAGTGGACATAGCAAAGATTAGTGGTTGTGGATCAGTGTAGTGGAGTCGTCATGACTCCATGGGGGCAGAGTGATCATAGCAAGGATTTGGGTGGTCAAAGTAGTGGATATCGTATGCTTTACGCACTAAGTGAGAGATGTGAGGATGGTTGCTATGATCGATTGTTTGCCATCATTATCACATGCACACCCCATAACTTACTTATTACTCCATACCTGTTATTACTCCATACCTGTTATTGTTCTGTTTTGCTGCTTATCGCTCATACCAGACTTTTGTATGACCCAGAGTTGTAACAACTCAGATTTTTCAAACAAATTATTTTAAATATTTAATATGGTTGAGTTGATAATATTAATGAATATTTATATTGAGTTATCGATTTAATAATCGATATACGAATTATTTCGAATATATTGAACAACCATAATACGAAAACAAATCTAGTTTAATTCAAAGTTATAACTAAACCGAAACTATTCAGATGATTTATAGAATTTCTATTTTAAATTAGAACGATAATAATTTATTTATTTATCGATGAAATTAATTGTTTGAAATCAATTTATATTTCTATAAATTGAATTTAATTTAAATAGTCAGTTTAAAATTTATATCTTCTCCAGATGATCAAATGAGGCTTCGAAACTGGTCCCAGTATGTTCAGAATAGTGGCTAAACTCTTGAAACATTACTGGTTGTGTTTCAATTGGAGTTTGGAACCCTAAAATATATTATTATAAAATTTAAACGGATAAGCACGGAATCACATCAGAATCTATTTAAAAAGAGTAAAAATCTATTTAAATCAAATCAGAAGTAAAGACACTTGTAATTCAGCGCAGACTCAATTCCTTCGCACTGAAGTATTCTCCATTTATAAATAATGCGAGACCTCTCTTTTGTTTTGCCATCGTTCCTCAGAATAAACCGCAAGCTTCAATTTTAAAAATGGTGAGTTATACCAATCTGAATTGTTTCCGTCTTCAATCCTTAGTCCTCTCGACTACTCTTTTTTATACTGGCCATTCTCAGCAAGTTAAACAAGAAAAATGGCCGAATTCCTCCGAATTGAAGCCACCAGTAAATATCGCTCCTTTAAATCGTTTCTTCATTCACGTTAACAAAAGGCGGAATCTTTAAGGATTTGTGATTTAAAATTTGCAAAGAGCTTGACATCAAGACTAGATCGCTCGGATTTAGGTTATTTGGAAATCGCGATTTTTAAATCTGGACTGTTTCCTGAAGCTCAACGCTATGCTGGTGGCGCTCATGGTTTTGGGGAATTCAATGGGATGGAAAGGATCACCGCGTTTCAGGGGAGGTTGGAACGATTTAGCAGAGTTCGTACTGAGTAGAGTTGGGCAGTACGATTCGTTAATTTGGGGTTGTTGTTGTCTCATGATGCAGAAGGAAGGTGATGGTGTTTTAGTTGATCTCAGAATGACGAGGAAGGTGAGTCAAGCTAAATTGGAGGGGCGCAACTCTGTACAAATGACCACGACATTCACTGTCGCATTGACAGAAAGGGGAACGCAAGGTAAGATTTATAACTTCGAAGGTCGAGAAAAAAATTGTGCTTCATGAAATCTGGGTAATCACGTTCTCTATGAATTGCGAGTTCATGATGGGTTTTACTGCAGGCAAGGATAAATCAGATGGAACCATCCGTGTGGAGTTCAGAGACTCGAAAATCAATGAAAAAGAATTAGAAATTGGTACAAGTGCAAAAATAAAAAGCCCAGCGAGTAAATCTCACTCCATTTTTAATTATGATTATTTTTATTTGTCAAAAATATTTGTCTGTTGGTTGTTTGGATGCGCTAAATACTTTTGTGGCTATCATAGTAATATATTTTAGTTATTTAGGATTGGTGTTTGTGGTTATTATATATATATATATATTGGTGATTGGATGGTTCCCGCAGTACCATTAGCGGATGCCCACAGTATCATTAGCGGATGACCCTATACGCCCCACGCTATGATAGTGGATGACCTTCTATACCGCGATATCATGCCTCGAAGCAGGATGTGTATTATTTATGTTGGCTAACGTCTGTGGATGCAGGAACAGGTTGGAGGGATCCGACTGGATTCCTCAAAAATATTATTAATTGTTTGTTTTCATATATATTATTATATTTGATGTGTTAGAAAATCTATGGTTGGGTTTTTGATTGATTGAATATCAATGGGCTTAAATTATTGATATATAAAAATATCGTGAAAATGATATTTGAGATTTAAAAAGGAAAATCTATTTTTAAAAATAGAATTTGAACTTTTAGTGAGCTATAGAAATATTAAGTTGTTTTGGATAAATAAAACAAGTAATGAATTTATAAACGATGTTTATAAATTAAAATATACAAGAAATAGAAGTAATGAATTTATAAACGATGTGTATAAATTAAAGAATACAGGAAATTGAGGTAAATTTATAAATAGTATTTATAAATAAAATGGAATGATTTTCATGGGATAATCAAGGAATTGAAGTACATTTATAATGGTATTTATAAGTGAGATGGAAAAATTATCATTGGAAAGATTTGGGAAGTTTAAATTCAAATATGAATTTAAAAAGTAAAAATTGGAATTAAGTTTCAAAGAGAAACGATGAATCCACTCTGATGTTCATAAGAAAAAATTGATTTAAAATAAATTCGAATGGACGTATGATTTGAATTGGATTAAATCGAATTTAATTAAATAAAACAATTTTAGAAATGATATCAGGATTGAATTAAATTTAAGTTTTAATTTAAGTACAAAGTTAGATTCGCTGTATATATATATATATATATATATATATATATATATATATTTATATATAAAAATTATAATCAATAAAATATTAGAGAATAGGAAGTGGATTTCAAATGGAATTTGAAATGGAAACTTGTTTTAGTATATAAAACAAGGAATTAAATTTATAAAAAATGTTAATAAATAAGGTGAGATAATTATCATTTGATAAATTTGGCATTATAAATTCAAGTATTTATTTGAAAATAGAATTTGAAATGGAATCGAAATGGAAACTTGTTTTTATAAAACAAGAAAGTTAAATTTATAAAAAACTATTATAAATTGAAGAAAATAAGTTATCATTTGATAATGTAGAAATTAAAATTCAAATATGAATTTAACCATGAATTGGAAATCGTTTCAGAAAGGGAACGACGGGTTTTATTTTGATATTCGGAATATAAACTAAATTAAGTCAAATCCAATGGATTTAAATTGGAATTCGATTACATCTAATTTTATAAATAATTTATTTATAAAAGGAATTGGAATTTAATATAGCAAATTAAGTTATAAACAAATTTATAACCAAGTAATGAAAAATCGATGATTTGAGATAATCGAAAATATTAAGTTGGATTTGAAAATTGGATTTAATATATATTAAAAATATATTAGAATAGAATTGAAATTTATTATAAACGAAGTTTTAACGTTTATATTTAAATATAATTAAAACGAACTCGCCGCAGAGCGGTAGTTCATAAATTGGCGTTTCGAACTTCAATTAAGTAGATAGAACTCAATTCAAGTTGGAATTCTTTGAAACAACAATCATCAGGACCAGTTTGATAATAGTTTTCTAATGAAAGAGAAAAATCTGGATTTCATCGTATAGATTTTGAATTATGTCAAAATCAAATTTTAAGAAAAGCAGCGCCATAACCATTATAAAACCATAATGGTTTATTTAAATAAATAAAAGGATTTTAAGTAAATAAAATCCGAATTTCCATTAGAAAAATCCAGACATGAGTTGTAAGATAAATACGAACTCAAGTTGTATAAATGAATCTGATTTTTGAAACAAAAATTAGATTTTAAATTATTGAATAGAATTGACTAATTTGAA
Source organism: Allium sativum (assembly GCA_030737875.1). NCBI lineage: Eukaryota > Viridiplantae > Streptophyta > Magnoliopsida > Asparagales > Amaryllidaceae > Allium > Allium sativum. Next base: position 465,606,813 of record CM060913.1, on the reverse strand, counting down.
TAATAATTAGTAAATGGAATTTTGAATCGAAATGGGGCATTGGATAAGTAAATGAGGTTTAAGAATTTATATTCGAAATTGAATATGAAACTCGAGTTGAAAATGGAATTAGATTTTGTTTTAAGTAAATAGAAAAAAACATATCCGGAAGTGATATGTTCAATTAAAAAGGTGAAATGGGCAAAAGATCTGATTAAAGAATTTTAACACCCCGTAATTCTGTGACATTAAGTTTCTCAAATTAAAGTATAATTAATTTTTAAAAGAAAAATTAAAAAGAAAAAGATCCATGCAGTTTTTTAATTTAAGTATTGTAACTAACATGAAAAAAAAGAGGTAAGGAGAGAACAATAATTATTATTGTTCTAAGACTTATTAACAAAAGCCTCTGTAGCTCAGTTGGTTAAGGCATTGGATTGGTAGCATGGAGGTCGGGGGTTCGAACCCCGGCGGCGGCATAAATTTTTATCATTGTTTTAGAGAGGGCCAACTAAACATGCAAATATATGTACGTATACAAATTCAAAATTTGAAAGGATAAGAACGTACGTATAAGGAAATAAAGAAAAAATATATATATACATATGAGAAATATAAATATATATATATATATATACAAAAATATATGTATACGAAAGATAAAATTCAAGATAAGGCTACAGTCAATGAAATATGGCAACATCATTTGAATTTTGAAAATAAAATGAAAGTTGTGCGTATATATATACGCGTAAAATGGTCGTTAGAGGAATTGTATACATATAAGAATATTTCATGTGAATAAAACAGTTAAATAAATTCCAGAAATTCAAAAGTTTGAAAATCAAACTTTTACGCCAAAATAGCTTGTGGGACCCAATGCTGACTCAGCACTGCGTGTATGATAAGGTTTGGCTAGATTCATCTACGTACCTGGACTATTTTCTTAACTAGGTTCAATGCTGACTCAGCGCTGCGTGTACGATAAGGTCTTGAGCAGCTATATAAACAGCCCTAGTCTTCATTCTCTTTGCACCAATTCTCTTCTATCCTTATGCTGCTAAGATTCATGGCTTCTTCCCCTCCTCTAAATTTTCTTAAATAAATAAAATAAAATATGATTCAAGACGAGGAGATGCTGCTAAAAGACTTTTAAGGATGGATTCAAATCAAAGTTTCAAGTGAAGAATTCAAAGGCTAGCTCAAACAAGTTTCAAGCAACGACGCACGAATCATAGCCATGCTTTCCTTCTTTTCTAGATCTATTTTCTGTAAGTTGGTTATTTCTAGATCTGAATATTTTGTTTTATTTGTGACATGAAATTAAAGGAATAAAGGAATATGCCAAATCTCTCTCTCTCTTCGAATCTGTGTTTATACTCTTGGACTGAATTAAGAACTATTATGATTCGAGGACAAATAAGACTGTAACCGTGACTATGACTATAGAACTGTGGCCTTTGAAAGCATATGCCTTTGGACTAAGAACATAAGCCTTTGAATTGGACATAAACTATTGCTTATGACATAATGAGGACAATTGTGATTTTGACACCCATGATTCATGATTAGGAAAATATTGCTTTAGTTTGGTGATTGTGAAATTGGGTCTAAACCCAATTATTTATTCTACCTGTTCCTTGGTTTTTTCTTTGGTTTTAAGACAGTGGGAATTTACCTATTAAGTTAGGTCTACCCACGCTCTTGAACCTATTTTGCCCATTCTTTGGTTTTAAGACAGTGGGAATTTACCTATTTAGTTAGGTCTACCCATATTCTTGAACCTACATTGTTATCCAAACCTTTTTATGCCAATTATTCCTTCTTGTCATTTTGATTCATTCCCTTTTTATCTACGAATCTAGATTTATTTATAATCTAGGTTGAATCACGATTATTCGAACGGTGGGAATGCGATTTGGGGAAAAACATGGAAATGAATATGAACGTAATTGTAAACTGGGAAATTGGCATAATTTGGAATATGTATTATGACATGCATATTAAAATGAAAACGGGGAAATTTGACATGGATTAGGGAATATGTGATTTTGACATATTAAATTTAGCGTTAGTAAGTAAGCTAAAATGTAAACTAGAAAAATAATTCTAGTTTTGCCATAAATTGTGAATTAGGATGTTAAACCAAGATTGGGTTAATTAAGGTTGATTTGGAATAAGTATATTAGCACAATTTTGAATTTATTCATAATTGTGAGCAATTGTCATGTTTAGAATAAATTATGGTTAGCGACACTAAACTTGGTATAATTTACATACCAAAAAGTATAAATATGATAAATAAGAGAGAATGGGCCATAATAATAAATGTGACAATGTACATTAAAAGAGTAGTAATGAAATCAGTAAATTAGGAGTAATTTACTTATAGAATTCGTCATAAATGTTAAATTGTTCATTTACCACAAAATATGTAACTTGGTTAAATTTTGGCCATAAATTATAAACTAGGATATTTAATCTAGTTTCGGCAATGAAATAGGAAATGGCCTAAACTGCATGTTGGGTTAGGACTTGGGCCTAGAATATAAGTATACTAGTAGGCTTGACAAATAAATATAGGCCAAATTTGTCTAAAAAGGGGAAATGGGCTTTTGAAATAAATTGTTAACAATTTATAAACAAAAGAAAAGTATTTTGATAACACCCCTTTTTATAACACATAGACCAGAAGGTTCTAGGGTGACAGAGAGGATAGTGTCTAGGCTTGGGTTTGGAAAATACAAGTTTCCTGCCCTCCCTGGCTATCCCTAACTGATCCGAAGGACGGGATGGTTGTTTTCAAAACCAGATTTGGAAATTAATCAAAAACCCTTTGAACTTAGAAAACATGAATATGCCTAACCCGAGGTTAGACTGAGTTGCGGTGTAAACCTGCCCGGAACCGACCGGCACATCCAGTAACCGCAGCAATATCTGTCTAATGTGAGAGGTTGCGGCTTTAATTTATTAATTAAAGCTAGAATGGGAAGGTTAAGGAACACTTAACCAACTTAGCACAGTTAAAGCTAGAATGGGAGGGTTAAGTCCATGGGAATACTTAGCCAAATTAACATGTTGACTAGACTAGAAGGTGGGGTTAAGTAAAGTTAATACACTTAGCCAATTTAACATGTTAATTAGACTAGAGGTTGGGGTTAAGTAATACACTTAGCCAAATTAATATGTTAGCTGGACTAGACCATAGGGTTAAGTAAACTTGAATGCTTAACCATCAGAATATGATAAATGAATAGGGTTAAGTAAAAAGCATAAAGGGATAACACTTAACCAGTGTAATAGGATAAGGGAAGAGGGTTAAGATAGCTTCAATCGACTAAAGACACTTAACCAACCCAACCTGGCGAGAAAGAAAACTAAATAGTAAACCTCAGTTGAAAAAGGGACTAAGTAGTAAAACTTAGTTAAGAAAACAAGGAATTTGGAAACTAAGTGGTAAACCTTAGTTAGTAGAACTAAGTAGTAATTCTTAGTATAACACGAAGGAGCGGACATCCATCTGGTTTTAAGAAGGCTCCAACGAATTGGGTTACGAAGCCCGAGGCTTCGAGGGGACGTGAGGGTACCCTTGGTATCCCTCTGTGAGGCTGCAGATGATCATCCTGGGCTCACAGAGGTTAAGGTCTGCGTTAGAAGAACCGAGGGTATGCCTTGGTTGTAATATATATATGTGGCAACCTAAAGACTAGGATGGACCAGCGTGATTCGGCGAGAAGACGGTAGCCCTGTGATAGCAACTCGTCGTCTACCATCCATCTTGAGTCAATCGAGATACGTGAAGCGGAAAGGCGGAGAACTCCAAAAGACCATATACTTGCTATCTAGTTATGGTTGCGGATGGCCATAGGATAGTGGGGCACCGGGGGCCGGCGTATAGTTCTCATTTTACAAGGTGTGCCTTTCATTAGTTGAGGGAGGGGTCAAGTGGGACCATAGCCACTGGAATAAAAATAGTCCTTAGCATCTGCATCGGCAGATATCCGAAAGCTCCCGACCGAGTTCTGTATTCCTTGATTTGCCCTGTCACAGGACTCGGATCGCACATTACAGGACATGTGCATCTAGACAAGCGATAACGATTCGCGATACATGCGTGGGGAAGCCTAGGAGCATATACCACTCTAGGTAGTGTGTCCTAGACTTGGGGTCATTGTTCGACAGGTAGCGTAATCCCTAGTTGGACTAGGTGGCATAAACCCTGAACTCGAAAAGCGTTCAGCAGATAGCGTAAAACTATAGTTAAATCTAAGAAGCACTTGATAGAAAACCCTAGACTAGATCTAGGTAATAAATAATAAATGTATGCCTGAAGACAATGGAAACTACAGTGGTTGGGATCACGTTATCGTTACTAGTTGAACACTAGTTAGGTGGTGCAGAGATATAGAAACCAGTATAACAAGGAAATAGCGAAGCTGCGAAAGTATTAGAGCGTATCCAGTCATCTTAGCATATCTTGTGACTACCTTGTATAATCTTGTTGACCTTATCGTCATGGTGTAATCTTGTATTCAGTTAATTCATGTCGTTTTGTTTTTCCATGTTCACATGCTAGAAGTTACTGAACTTACTCAGGCTTTATGTCTGACTCTGTTTTTCTTTCGTCTTCTTTTCTTCCGTTCCCCCCCAGGTAGTTAAGGAAGAAATAGTATAGCTCAGACTTGTTTTTGGGATGGTTGCTCCCTTCAAGCTTGAAGAATCTGGGATACATCGGCTTTGGATTGCTATGGGTGGCTTTTGTTACATTGGGGAATATAAATGTATTTTATGCTTCTTTATTTTGTAAAGACAGATGATACTCTGATATTGTAAAGGAATCTTGTACAAATTATTTTATCAATAAAGCAAAGTTTTATTTTCCGCTGTTTAATGTTTGTCTGTCTTGTAATTTATCTGCATCTTTTACCCATAATGCTCCACAGAACTTAGTGCATTCCCTTTGTGAGTGACACTAACGGACGTGGGGTGTTACACGTGGTATCAGAGCTGAAGGTTACCGGATCAGATAAAAGATTTGAAAAAATTTATTTTCAAAAGGTTTTTAAAGAAGCATTTTTAAAAGAAAGGATTTGTTTTAAAGGCATATTCCCCAAAGCCATACGCATTGTCTTCTCTTCCTCTATTTGAATTCTTGTCTCCTTCTTTCTTGACTCTCTAGGGCTCCTGGCTTTCTGGGATGTAACCTCATCGAAGGGCGAAGTAGTGCCCGACTTCCATCTATAGCCGTAGTTGTTTTACTTACGGCCAGTCTTCTTTCAAGTTTATAGGGTTTTTCCGTGCGATAGAGGCAACTTTCGAGAGATTTGCCAACATGGTTACACGCGGAAGTTTGGCAAAGGAGCACGACCCAAGGATGAGGAAATTATGGATGTAGACTTGGCTCACGAAGGAGGAAGGGATTATAAAACCTAAGACAAGAGCAAGTATCTTTACTATGGTATGATAGGACATATACTTAAGGACAAGGGCAAGAACGAGGACGAGATTTTCAGAAGGACAAGTACATGCTTTCGCCACCAAGCGCACCTAGGAGAAAGGTGGTCCGGTTGGAAGAGTCTAGTTTTCTGTTCGTACTATTTCCTTAGGTTCCGGCGCTTCTTAATTGTTCATACCCACTTCCATAGTTGAGTCTCTGCACCATAGTACATGTATAGTAGAAAGATCCCACTAGAGTCTCAAATCCAATTGGTGGTCCGACCAGTTTTTGGTTAGTAGGGATTTGAGGATAGCTATCGAGTTTGCTTATATCATCTCACGTAGATCGTCTAAATTCGGAGAAGATATTCCTTGGATGCTTGTCTGATATTGGTTTAGGCCTTTGGGGCTTGTACTTGAGGAATGTCGAGTTCGGTTTGGATGGTTTGCGTGAAAGATGAATAGTTGTGGTAGGTACTCTAAAAAGTACGGAGTGATCTTTTGACTCTCATAGTTATGGCGTGATGGATAAGCTAAGAGGGATGCCTCTAATCATCTTAGTACATATACTTGACGCCGTGATTGACATCTGTTTATTTTGGAAATGGAGATTAGGAACTTCACAATCGTGAAGATAAATTGGTTAAGATACGGTGGAGTAAAGCTCAAGAAGGCTAGATACTAGCAACATGCCCTTTTTCCTTAAGGGTGCATCCTTGATTTCTCTGTTTAGGAGCTTTACGCGTAGTTGTTTCTTTCTTTCCAAAGTATATCCTCTAGGTCGTATCTGCGATCCTTAGGTAGAAGCCAATGGATGTAAACATGTATTTGAAACATGTTATGGTTGAATGGTTGCAAGTGGTTGCAAATGGTTGCTCGTGGATGCATATGCATACGTATTAGGCACTAGATCAAGTTTGGATGCTCTCATATTGCATTTACATATATGCATTTGTTTATAAGTTGAACTTGATATGATATCATATGGACGTTGCATATGGATGAATGGCTGTGCACGCATGTAGTATTTACATGACTAGGGATGTTTGCATGCATGATTGGACGCATGGCACTAACATGATTTGCATTAAGGAGGTCAACTGAATCAGTAGACCGCCTGATTTTGCATTAGATAGAGACATATATACACACTATGCATATGAACATGAAAGCATTAGAAATCTTTTAAGGACAATGAATGCCTGTTATTGAATGGTTGAGTAGATGGGTGACTGGATGGTAGGACACATTCTTCCTAACTTGAAGATTTCGGGGACGAAATCCTTTTAAGTGGGGGAGAATGTAACACCCCGTAATTCTGTGACATTAAGTTTCTCAAATTAAAGTATAATTAATTTTTAAAAGAAAAATTAAAAAGAAAAAGATCCATGCAGTTGTTTAATTTAAGTATTGTAACTAACATGAAAAAAAAGAGGCAAGGAGAGAACAATAATTATTATTGTTCTAAGACTTATTAACAAAAGCCTCTGTAGCTCAGTTGGTTAAGGCATTGGATTGGTAGCATGGAGGTCGGGGGTTCGAACCCCGGCGGCGGCATAAATTTTTATCATTGTTTTAGAGAGGGCCAACTAAACATGCAAATATATGTACGTATACAAATTCAAAATTTGAAAGGATAAGAACGTACGTATAAGGAAATAAAGAAAAAATATATATATACATATGAGAAATATAAATATATATACAAAAATATATGTATACGAAAGATAAAATTCAAGATAAGGCTACAGTCAATGAAATATGGCAACATCATTTGAATTTTGAAAATAAAATGAAAGTTGTGCGTATATATATACGCGTAAAATGGTCGTTAGAGGAATTGTATACATATAAGAATATTTCATGTGAATAAAACAGTTAAATAAATTCCAGAAATTCAAAAGTTTGAAAATCAAACTTTTACGCCAAAATAGCTTGTGGGACCCAATGCTGACTCAGCACTGCGTGTATGATAAGGTTTGGCTAGATTCATCTACGTAACTGGACTATTTTCTTAACTAGGTTCAATGCTGACTCAGCGCTGCGTGTACGATAAGGTCTTGAGCAGCTATATAAACAGCCCTAGTCTTCATTCTCTTTGCACCAATTCTCTTCTATCCTTATGCTGCTAAGATTCATGGCTTCTTCCCCTCCTCTAAATTTTCTTAAATAAATAAAATAAAATATGATTCAAGACGAGGAGATGCTGCTAAAAGATTTTTAAGGAGGGATTCAAATCAAAGTTTCAAGTGAAGAATTCAAAGGCTAGCTCAAACAAGTTTCAAGCAACGACGCACGAATCATAGCCATGCTTTCCTTCTTTTCTAGATCTATTTTCTGTAAGTTGGTTATTTCTAGATCTGAATATTTTGTTTTATTTGTGACATGAAATTAAAGGAATAAAGGAATATGCCAAATCTCTCTCTCTCTCTCTCTCTCTTCGAATCTGTGTTTATACTCTTGGACTGAATTAAGAACTGTTATGATTCGAGGACAAATAAGACTGTAACCGTGACTATGACTATAGAACTGTGGCCTTTGAAAGCATATGCCTTTGGACTAAGAACATAAGCCTTTGAATTGGACATAAACTATTGCTTATGACATAATGAGGACAATTGTGATTTTGACACCCATGATTCATGATTAGGAAAATATTGCTTTAGTTTGGTGATTGTGAAATTGGGTCTAAACCCAATTATTTATTCTACCTGTTCCTTGGTTTTTTCTTTGGTTTTAAGACAGTGGGAATTTACCTATTAAGTTAGGTCTACCCACGTTCTTGAACCTATTTTGCCCATTCTTTGGTTTTAAGACAGTGGGAATTTACCTATTTAGTTAGGTCTACCCATATTCTTGAACCTACATTGTTATCCAAACCTTTTTATGCCAATTATTCCTTCTTGTCATTTTGATTCATTCCCTTTTTATCTACGAATCTAGATTTATTTATAATCTAGGTTGAATCACGATTATTCGAACGGTGGGAATGCGATTTGGGGAAAAACATGGAAATGAATATGAACGTAATTGTAAACTGGGAAATTGGCATAATTTGGAATATGTATTATGACATGCATATTAAAATGAAAACGGGGAAATTTGACATGGATTAGGGAATATGTGATTTTGACATATTAAATTTAGCGTTAGTAAGTAAGCTAAAATGTAAACTAGAAAAATAATTCTAGTTTTGCCATAAATTGTGAATTAGGATGTTAAACCAAGATTGGGTTAATTAAGGTTGATTTGGAATAAGTATATTAGCACAATTTTGAATTTATTCATAATTGTGAGCAATTGTCATGTTTAGAATAAATTATGGTTAGCGACACTAAACTTGGTATAATTTACATACCAAAAAGTATAAATATGATAAATAAGAGAGAATGGGCCATAATAATAAATGTGACAATGTACATTAAAAGAGTAGTAATGAAATCAGTAAATTAGGAGTAATTTACTTATAGAATTCGTCATAAATGTTAAATTGTTCATTTACCACAAAATATGTAACTTGGTTAAATTTTGGCCATAAATTATAAACTAGGATATTTAATCTAGTTTCGGCAATGAAATAGGAAATGGCCTAAACTGCATGTTGGGTTAGGACTTGGGCCTAGAATATAAGTATACTAGTAGGCTTGACAAATAAATATAGGCCAAATTTGTCTAAAAAGGGGAAATGGGCTTTTGAAATAAATTGTTAACAATTTATAAACAAAAGAAAAGTATTTTGATAACACCCCTTTTTATAACACATAGACCAGAAGGTTCTAGGGTGACAGAGAGGATAGTGTCTAGGCTTGGGTTTGGAAAATACAAGTTTCCTGCCCTCCCTGGCTATCCCTAACTGATCCGAAGGACGGGATGGTTGTTTTCAAAACCAGATTTGGAAATTAATCAAAAACCCTTTGAACTTAGAAAACATGAATATGCCTAACCCGAGGTTAGACTGAGTTGCGGTGTAAACCTGCCCGGAACCGACCGGAACATCCAGTAACCGCAGCAATATTTGTCTAATGTGAGAGGTTGCGACTTTAATTTATTAATTAAAGCTAGAATGGGAAGGTTAAGGAACACTTAACCAACTTAGCACAGTTAAAGCTAGAATGGGAGGGTTAAGTCCATGGGAATACTTAGCCAAATTAACATGTTGACTAGACTAGAAGGCGGGGTTAAGTAAAGTTAATACACTTAGCCAATTTAACATGTTAATTAGACTAGAGGTTGGGGTTAAGTAATACACTTAGCCAAATTAATATGTTAGCTGGACTAGACCATAGGGTTAAGTAAACTTGAATGCTTAACCATCAGAATATGATAAATGAATAGGGTTAAGTAAAAAGCATAAAGGGATAACACTTAACCAGTGTAATAGGATAAGGGAAGAGGGTTAAGATAGCTTCAATCGACTAAAGACACTTAACCAACCCAACCTGGCGAGAAAGAAAACTAAATAGTAAACCTTAGTTGAAAAAGGGACTAAGTAGTAAAACTTAGTTAAGAAAACAAGGAATTTGGAAACTAAGTGGTAAACCTTAGTTAGTAGAACTAAGTAGTAATTCTTAGTATAACACGAAGGAGCGGACATCCATCTGGTTTTAAGAAGGCTCCAACGAATTGGGTTACGAAGCCCGAGGCTTCGAGGGGACGTGAGGGTACCCTTGGTATCCCTCTGTGAGGCTGCAGATGATCATCCTGGGCTCACAGAGGTTAAGGTCTGCGTTAGAAGAACCGAGGGTATGCCTTGGTTGCAATATATATATGTGGCAACCTAAAGACTAGGATGGACCAGCGTGATTCGGCGAGAAGACGGTAGCCCTGTGATAGCAACTCGTCGTCTACCATCCATCTTGAGTCAATCGAGATACGTGAAGCGGAAAGGCGGAGAACTCCAAAAGACCATATACTTGCTATCTAGTTATGGTTGCGGATGGCCATAGGATAGTGGGGCACCGGGGGCCGGCGTATAGTTCTCATTTTACAAGGTGTGCCTTTCATTAGTTGAGGGAGGGGTCAAGTGGGACCATAGCCACTGGAATAAAAACAGACCTTAGCATCTGCATCGGCTGATATCCGAAAGCTCCCGACCGAGTTCTGTATTCCTTGATTTGCCCTGTCACAGGACTCGGATCGCACATTACAGGACATGTGCATCTAGACAAGCGATAACGATTCGCGATACATGCGTGGGGAAGCCTAGGAGCATATACCACTCTAGGTAGTGTGTCCTAGACTTGGGGTCATTGTTCGACAGGTAGCGTAATCCCTAGTTGGACTAGGTGGCATAAACCCTGAACTCGAAAAGCGTTCAGCAGATAGCGTAAAACTATAGTTAAATCTAAGAAGCACTTGATAGAAAACCCTAGACTAGATCTAGGTAATAAATAATAAATGTATGCCTGAAGACAATGGAAACTACAGGGGTTGGGATCACGTTATCGTTACTAGTTGAACACTAGTTAGGTGGTGCAGAGATATAGAAACCAGTATAACAAGGAAATAGCGAAGCTGCGAAAGTATTAGAGCGTATCCAGTCATCTTAGCATATCTTGTGACTACCTTGTATAATCTTGTTGACCTTATCGTCATGGTGTAATCTTGTATTCAGTTAATTCATGTCGTTTTGTTTTTCCATGTTCACATGCTAGAAGTTACTGAACTTACTCAGGCTTTATGTCTGACTCTGTTTTTCTTTCGTCTTCTTTTCTTCCGTTCCCCCCAGGTAGTTAAGGAAGAAATAGTATAGCTCAGACTTGTTTTTGGGATGGTTGCTCCCTTCAAGCTTGAAGAATCTGGGATACATCGGCTTTGGATTGCTATGGCTGGCTTTTGTTACATTGGGGAATATAAATGTATTTTATGCTTCTTTATTTTGTAAAGACAGATGATACTCTGATATTGTAAAGGAATCTTGTACAAATTATTTTATCAATAAAGCAAAGTTTTATTTTCCGCTGTTTAATGTTTGTCTGTCTTGTAATTTATCTGCATCTTTTACCCATAATGCTCCACAGAACTTAGTGCATTCCCTTTGTGAGTGACACTAACGGACGTGGGGTGTTACAAGAATAGTTTAACGAATCGAGTTAAAATGACCAGACTGAGTTGAAATAAATTAGAAATGGACGCATATGTGTTAACAGGTATGGAATGAAGAGAATGAAGTTTATAAATGTAGTGCCTGACAAAAAGGTACATGTTTAAATTCCATATGAGATTTTATGTGCTGAATCGGCAAGCCACTCGGTATTTTGATTTTCTTTTTGAATGGAAAGGGCCTAGAGAGGCGAGCTGAGGTTTGAACTATCGACCGGTACAAAGGAGGTTATGGCGAAATTTTCTGGAAATTTAAGGAGTTAGAATATTTTTAAGATAATTTGATAATTAGAAATCTATATATTAATATATATAGAATCCGGTAAGAAAACGGACTTAAAGATAGAATATTATAAACAAAAAGGAAATCGAAAATCTGGTAATAGAAAGAGAAATATATATATGTTTTAAAAAAGAATAAGTGGTTTTTATGGTGTTGATGATTTGAGATAAGTGGTCCTGTCTGTTTTGAAGTTAAAGATGTTATTTAGTCAAGGTATAAGAGGTAATTATACCCCAACTTGATTGATTTCATTACTAACTGATAAACAGCAAGATTCAGTCTTAAAGAGAGATGTTTAAAGAGTTTAGTTGAATGTAGTATTTTGGGTTGTTGTAACGATGTTTTATACAACATTCGTTTTAACCCAAGTAAGTGGAAATTTGGAAATATAATAATAAATATTTCCTAAGTATAGAAATGAATTGACTTGAAACAGAGATAAGTAATTGGAATGTTTTCCAATTATAAATAGAATATATTTTCTAAGTATAGAAAATAAAAGAAGACGATATATGGAAACGTTTTCCAAATAGCGTAAGAGGCTAAGACATTTATCGAAAATATTGTGTTAACAAATATTGATAAGGAAATGGAGAAGTATTTTAATACATGAAATATTAATTAAAAGGGGACCCAGTGATTGTTTGATGTTTTGAATGGATGTTTGTTTTTCTTCGATAGTTATATAACCGACTATCTAAGTATTTGCCAATATCGTTGTCAATATGGAGAGACCGGTTCGAGTATTATCCGAGAAACACTATGTATTGGCAGTAGCGTTGCGGATCAGATTATACGAAGATAATCGAAGATGGAGTAAAGTGCAAGGTTTTTTCTATTAGTAGAAATGGTGCCTTCGGTTTCGTTCAATCCCAGAACGAACGTATATGGACGAATGTTAGACAGAGTATTTCCAATGATCATATATGTTGGTCTGTGTAAATATATATGGTGGCGGAGAATTTATTCTCTTGGCATAATATCTAGATTATATTTATGCAAATCAACTAGTGATTAACAGATCTGACCATGTGGCATTCAAAGTGATTGTGCAATCAATGAATGATAAGAAATCGTAGCCTCAGGCCTCAACAACCGGGAAATAACAAAAATCGGGCAGGAAGCATGGCTATGTGAGTCGCTCCCATTAGGGTGTATTATCACCTATCTAGAGAAATTCATTTAATTCCTTATTCTATTCGATGCTGCCCCATTCGGGAAACGGTTGCTGATCCCAACCGTTGGGGATATACATTCGACACACTCAAGCGAAATGAGTGGTCGGTCATGTGTGGGCCCGGTTGCAAGATGTTCTTGTTGAACCCAGTGTATTCCCCTCTAGAGATACACTATCGGAAGGTGGTTAAATACCTTGTCATGTTGGAAATCCAATCTCCAATAAGCACCCTGCGGATTTTGGTTTTATATTATATATGGAGCGTGAGATGCAAGCGTTCCGCTGGATTCTATATATTTCATGTAGACATTATTATAATATCACTGGATTTGATATCAAAATTATTTTGGGTTATCGTAAGGCAAAAACCATCTGGGTTTATTTGTGGATCGGTCTTACGATTATCATTTCTTTCGAAAGGATTTTTAAAGTTAAGCAAATGATTGGAGTTTACTCACACTAGTCCCATGACTGACGCAAAGTTTATTTTGTTTTTGTTTTCCCTAAACTCTTGGGTGCCCAAATTTGTACGGGTAGTCAAGTAGTCGGGATTTTTCAGATTCACTTGGAAGAGCTGGAAGCAGGAGGCTTCACCAGTTAGCTATAGACTATCATATTTCCACTGTGTACTATGTTGTATCTGGAAATAGGTGTTTATAACTGTTCCAGGAATAACTGTTGTGCTCTGATATGGTATGTATATACAGGTACTGATTTGTATTTCAAAAGTTATGTTATTTAATATATTTTATTCGTTCCGCTGTGAGATTTGTGTTCTTCGATTTTGTTCTATTCTAACTTTCATTTCTTTCTATTCCTCTCCTCTAACTTCTTTCTACTAATGATTCGTATTTCTGTGTCATTTAGGTTGGACGTGTGGTGTTATTAGTTAACTCAGATAGTACGAATTTGCAGGCCATTGCAGTTGGTATCAGAGCTTAGGTTGAGCGAATACCTAGGCTTTGGTGGGGTTGTTCTCATTAGAGATAGGGTCAGTAGTACCCTAGAATGAGTTGAATGTATATATACGAGAGAGCGTATTTGTTAATTGATATAAAATTTGTTTTATGTTGTGTTGGCTAGTCTGTTGAGTGATTTATGAATGTTGATCGAATTGTGGGATGCCATGAAGTCGATAGGAATTTCTAAACACTTGAACAGAAGATACGACATAATATGGTTTTAAAGTGGGTAAATGAAATAATTTTACCCTAGATTTATATTTTATATAAAAGAATAATTTTTTGAAATTATTATAATATATGGATGTGTTGATTGGTATTATTATAATCAATGAGATTATAAAATTGAAATGGTTATATATGACCAAATAGAGTCTGTATAAATAAAATATACAAATGAGATGAATTGGAGTTGGATTTAAATCAGAATTTGAAATTTTAAGTCCTGGGTATTTGGAAAAATGTTTTACGAAGTATATTAAAATAATATAGTTTTGTTTTAGAAGGATTTTTGATTTAAAAATCATTTTAGATGAATTTTGACAGTGATTAAGCATTGAACTCACTCCAGTGGCTGGAAAATAATTCTGATGATGATCGCGACATCATCAGTGTTCATTTTTGAGTTTCTAAGTGATGGATTGCTACCTTAGAAAAGTTTTTGAAGGAAATTTGTTTGAAAGAAAACAAGTCGTTTTGGAAAATTTCAAATGTTTTGAATTTGGGATGGAAATAAATATATGTTTGTATTTATATATTATTTCAAAAAGAATTTGAAATGAAAACTTGGGCGTTTGAATTACGGAATTTAAAATTTAACTTAAATTAGTTAAATGGGATTAAGTGAATAAATTGATGAGAATCAATTTGAATAAGATTGAACGCATATGAATATGAAAAATATGCAATGTAAATGAAAACCAAAAGTTTTGGTAGGATAAATTTGTTGAAATAGGAAGAGTTGAGTTTCAACATAAGTGGATTTTGAAAAGTAAATAGGTTTATAGCATTTTTCCTACCTTATTGAATTTCGGGGACGAAATTCTTTTAAGAGGGGAAGAATGTAACGGCCCGGATGTAACACCCCGTATTTTCTATGAACATAGGAATGACAAACCGGAGAATAATTAAATTGTAATAGAATAATTAAGGGAAATGGGTTACGCCATAGCGTTCGTCTCGAAATTCTGCTTGGAATAGAGTCCAAGTTTGCGTAAATCAGATTCCGGATGAAGAAACCAGCTCGAAATTCAAAAATCAGATTTCGAAATTCAAAACAGACACCCGGCCTAGGCGGGAAAATTCCCACCCAGGGCCCAGGTCGACCTTAGGGTCGACCTCCACCCCCCCTTTTCCAGATCTGGAGACAGATCCATTTTTCTGCACCTGGATGCCTTTCTGACCGGATTCATGAGCTCTAACCTATTTAAACACCCCCAAACCTAGCTTTCTCTCCACACAATTTCATTATGCTTATATTCTTCCTCTATTCTAATTAAAAAATAAAAATGGCGTCGCTACTCTGCTAGAATCAAAACTAGAACTAGTGCATCTTCTTCCAATCTGAATAGAGTTAAAAGAGAACAACTATTTTCTAATCTAATCGATGGTCTACGCCAAAGGAGCGCTATTCAGTGTCAGAATACGGATCCCAGAAATCAAGATTTACCTTTTCAATCGTGAGTACAGTTATTTTCAGATATGAAATTTAATAATTATCTTGACATTTTTGTGAATCTGGATCTGAGGTTATGCATACTTTTCTATGGATCTATCTTGATTGTGACTGTTCTGTATCTGTTCCCTCTTTTCTTTCTTTTTGTTTATAGCCAGGCAACCACGAGCCTACACCAAATCTCATAAGAGATTAACGCACGAACGCTAAATTTTGGGACAAATAATGGATAATGCATAATTGGACATTACTGATCTTTGACTGATTTGAGAAATGGACATATGTTGTAAATTAGATCTAGATCTGTGTATACTCTGTAATTTGGAAGAAGAGGAATCATTGTATGATAACATGTGACTTGAAACTTGGGGACATAACGCATGTTTAAAATTAAGATCTGATTTTGAGATGTTATAATTTAAAGATCTAGATTTTTGGGCATATTTTTATGTAACGATTCATGATTTGAAAAAAAAGAATATGTGACTTAGGCGTAGAGACCCATATTATACTAGGATAACTATCAATGTGAATGCGCCTAAAAATGGATTTTTGGATAATTGGCATTAAAGGCTATAACTTGGCATAATTCATAGAGTATATCATGATTTGGGGCTTTTTAGAGAATATTCTGTACTGTGCAAAGTTTAGCTAAAAATTTGGGCATATGTTGTATTATGAATTATGACCATGATTTAGGCATGAAAGTTTAGACTTAATTTATAATTAGGCAAGATATGTAAATAGAATTTTGGAAATATATAATCTGCTAAGTCTGTTATCTGCTAAATCTATTGAATTGCCTAATCTGCTAAATCTGTTATCTGATAAATCTATTGAATTGCCTAATCTGTGAATCTGTTGAATCGCCTAATCTACTAGATCTGTTATCTGTTAAATTGCCTAATCTGCTAATCTGTTGATTTGCCTAATTTACTAGATCTGTTATCCGTTGAATTGCCTCTTCTTTTGAAAGCTAAATAATTGTAATTTGGGTATGAAAATCCGTAGGCTCGATCTAAGATTGAGTAAAAATATGGAAATTTGATTAATCTGCTGTAACCAATTTTAATCTGATAAATGGACATAATTAGTCCGATATATGTATAATCTGTATTGGAATAAATTGGCTATGACAAGGGGTTAGACTCTGGTTGCGGTAGAAGCCTGCCCGGAACCAACCGGCTTAACCAGCAGCCGCAAACTGTCAGTCTAATGTGAGAGGTCGTAGGCATAACTAAAATATGCTTAGACACGAGGTTAGGTCTGGCTTGTGGCAGAAGTTTGCCCGGAACCGCCCGGCACATCTAGCGGCCATAAGCTACCGACCTAATGTGAGAGGTCTATGCATTAATATTTAATTAATGCAAATTTAAGAGAAATGACGTGTCTAAAAAACGTGTTGGGTGGATAGGGTTAAACCAACTGGACTGATGAATCTAATAAATTCGTTTCGTGAATCTGTAGGCCCAGTACAAAGTTAGACAATTTGCAAGTCTGTTAAGTCCGTACATCTGATGTTAATCTGAAAACTTGTTAACTTGATTGTCTGATCTGTGAACTAGTAATCTGTACTCTGTCTGAAATCTGTAAACAAGTTAATCTGAAATCTGTTAGTCTGGGGACACAAGGTTAGGAGGGGAATTACTTGTGTCATCTGTTGTGTGGAACCCATATTAGTCAGTAACCCTTTCTCGTATCAAAATTTTGACCCCACGCTATGTAGGGGTCCAGGCACGCTTACTGAACTAATTATAAGTGGTTCATTTTGATAATGGCGAGGGGTGTTGATGGCGCGTTCCAACCGGGTCATGTGCGTGCATGGATCCGGTCTGCTCCGAGGATGTAAGACACCGTGACATCTTTAAATAGGTTTGTGCCAATAGGTTGCCACTTTAGGGAGTGATACACCCTACCGTGGGACCGACACAGGGTATTTATGTATTAGGGAGCCGATCGCTTGGGCGTAGGACTTAGGGTACACTTAGTTCTGTATGTTTCTTTGAGTACCATCTGTTTCTGTTGGGTGGTAACACCTGTTTGTTTCTACGTAGTACCGTCTGTTCGGGTGGTAAAGGCCCATTACTAGAGTACACCTAATTCTAGCATTCTGTTTCTGTAGAGATTATTCTATTTCCGTTTCTGTTTTAGTTTAGACATTAGGTACACCTAGTTCTGTCTGTTCTGTAGGTACCGTCTGTTTCTGTTGGGTGGTAACACCTGTCTGTTTCTGCATGGTACCGTCTGTTCGGGTGGTAAAGGCCCATTACTAGTGTACACCTAATTCTAACATTCTATTTCCATAGGGATTACTCTGTTTCCGTCTCGGATTCCGTTTCTGATTCTGTTTCCCTACCTTCTGTCTGTTTGGGTGGTAAAGGCCCATTATTAGTACTCTATTTCCGTACCTTCTGTCTGTTGGGGTGGTAAAAGCCCATTATTAGCATTTTGTTTCTGCACCGTATGCCTCTATTCGGGTGGTAAAGGCCCATTACTAGCATTCTGTTTCTGTAGAGATTATTCTGTTTTCGTTTCTGTTTCAGTTTAGACATAAGGGTATACCTAGTTCTGTCTGTTTGCGAGTACCGTCTGTTTCTGTTGGGTGGTAACACCTGTCTGTTTCTGCGTGGTACCGTCTGTTCGGGTGGTAAAGGCCCATTACTAGTGTACACCTAATTCTAACATTCTGTTTCCATATGGATTATTCTGTTTCCGTCTCGGATTCCGTTTCTAATTCTATTTCCGTACCTTCTGTCTGTTTAGGTGGTAAAGGCCCATTATTAGTATTCTGTTTCCGTACCTTCTGTCTGTTGGGGGTGGTAAAAGCCCATTATTAACATTCTGTTTCTGCACCGTCTGCCTCTGTTCGGGTGGTAAAGGCCCATTCTAGCATTCTGTTTCTATAAAGATTATTATGTTTCTGTTTCTGTTTCTGTTTCAGTTTATACATTAGGGTAACACCTAATCCTGTTACACTAGTATTAGTGCAGAGAAGTGGAAACTAAGTAAGAAGCTTAGCTTAGCCTATATCATTCCATTTCTTCTGTTAACCTGCTATTCCTTTTACGGTTATCTCTCATCCAGTTTTGTTTACATGTCATGATACTATTGTCTGTTTATATGCTGAAAGTCACTGGACTCACCAGACTTATGTCTGACCTAGTTTGTTTCGCCTCTTTTCTTCCGTTTCTCCCTCAGGTTCTCAGGGTGGAAACATAGGAGCTTGAATTTGATTCTCTCTGCTTGAAATGTTTGAAGTATTGCTTGGCTTTGGCTATATCTTTCCATGGCAGTTTATGTTGGGGATTATGACTTTAAAAACTATGCATTCTGAAGGCTTTTATACAAGACCGATATTTATGTACTTGAATTCCGATATTGTGATTTTGAAAGATGTAACTAAACTCATTTCTGTTTCTGTTGTAATAAAGTTATAAAATTTTCAAGTACTACTCTATCTGTCTTGTAAATTTCTGTTCTGTCTACTAAAAAAACGCTCCACCAAAGTTAAGGCATTCCCTTTGCGAGTGACCTTAACGGAGGTGGGGTGTTACACCGGATTTTTCAAACAAATTATTTTAAATATTTAATATGGTTTTAAATATTGATTTGGTAATATAAACAAATTTTATCTTGAGTTATCGATTTAATAAACGATATACGATTTATTTCGAATATATTGAACAACTGTAATACGAAAACAAATCTAGTTTAATTCAAAGTTATAACTGAACCGAAACTATTCAGATGATTTATAGAATTTCTATTTTGAATTAGAACGATAATAATTTATTTATTTATCGACGAAATTAATTGTTTGAAATCAATTTATATTTTTATAAATTTAATTTAATTTAAATAGTCAGTTTAAAATTTATATCTTCTCCAGATGATCAAATGAGGCTTCGAAACTGGTCCCGGTATGTTCAGAATAGTGGGTAAACCCTTGAAACATCACTAGTTGTGTTTCAATTGGAGTTCGGAACCCTAAAATATATTATTATAAAATTTAAATGGATAAGCACAGAATCTATTTAAAAAGAGTAAAAATCTATTTAAATCAAATCAGAAGTAAAGACATTTGTACTTCAGCGCAGACTTAATTCCGTCGCACTGAAGTATTCTCCATTTATAAGTAATGCGAGAGCTCCCTTTTGCTTTGCCATCGTTCCTCATAATAAATCGCAAGCTTCAATTTTAAAAATGGCGAGTTGTACCAATTTGAATTGTTTCCGTCTTCAATCATTAGCCCTCTCGACTACTCTTCTTTATAATTGCCATTCTCAGCAAGTTAAACAAGAAAAATGGCCGAACTCCTCCAAATTGAAACCATCAGTAAATGTCGCTCCTTTAAATCATTTCTTCGTTCTCGTTAACAAAAGGCAGAGCCTTTAAGGATTCGCGATTTAAAATTCGCAAAGAGCTCGACATCAAGACCAGATTGCTCGGGATTTAGGTTATTTGGAAATCGTGATTTTTAAATCTGGAGTGTTTCCTGAAGCTCAATGCTATGTTGGTGGCACTAATGATTTTGAGGATTTGAATGGGATGGGAAGGATCACCGCGTTACAGGGGAGGTTGGCGCGATTTAGCAGAGTTCGTACTGAGGAATTTGTGGTTGCTATTGTCTCGTGATGTAGAAGGAAGGTGATGGTGTTTTAGTTGATCTCAGAATGACGAGGAAGGTGGGTAAAGCTAAATTGGAGGGGTGCAACTCTGTACAAATGACCACGGCATTCACTGTCGCATTGACAGAAAGGGGAATGCAAGGTCAGATTTATAATTTTGAAGGTCGAGAAAAAAATTGTGCTTCATGAAATTTGGGTAATCACGTTCTCTATGAGTTGCGAGTTCATGATGGGTTTTACTACAGGCAAGGATAAATCGGATGGAACCATACGTATGGAGTTCGGAGACTCGTAAATCGGTAAAAAAGAATTGGAAATTGGTACAAGTGCAAAAATAAAAACCCCGGTGAGTAAATCTCACTCTGTTTTTAATTAGAATTATTTTTATTTGTTAAATATATTTGTCTGTTGGTTGTTTGGATGCGCTAAATATTTTTGTGGCTATCATAGAAATATATCAGTTATTTAGGATTGGTGTTTGTGGTTATTATATATATATTGGTGATTGGATGGTTCACGCAGTACCATTAGCGGATGCCCGCATTATCTTTAGCAGATGACCCTATACGCCCCATGCTATGATAGTGGATGACCTTCTACACCGCGATATCCTGCCTTAAAGCAGGATGGGTATTATTTATGTTGGATAACGTCTGTGGATGTAGGAAAACAGGTTGGAGGGATCCGACTGGATTCCTTAAAAATATTATTAATTGTTTGTTTTCGTATATATTATCATATATGATGTGTTAGAAAATCTATGGTTGATAACTGGGGGTTTTTGATTGATTGAATATCATTGGGCTTAAATTGTCGATATATAAAAATATCGTGAAAATGATATTGGATATTTAAAAAGGGAAATTTATTTTTAAAAATAGAATTTGAATTTTTAATGAGCTATAGAAATATTAACTTGTTTTGGATAAACTAAACAAGTACTGAATTTACCAATGACGTTTATAAATTAAAATATACAAGAAATTGAAGTAATGAATTTATAAACGATGTTTATAAATTAAAGAATACAGGAAATTGAGGTAAGTTTATAAACGGTATTTATAAATAAAATGGAATGATTTTCATGGGATAATCAAGGAATTGAAGTACATTTATAAATGGTATTTATAAATGAAATGGAAAAATTATCATTGGTATAGATTTGGGAAGTTTAAATTCAAATATGAATTTAAAAAGGAAAAATAGGAATTTAGTTTCAAAGAGAAACGATGAATCCATTCTGATGTTTAAAAGGAAAAATTGAGTTAAAATAAATTCGAATGGATGTATGATTTGAACTGGATTAAATCGAATTTAATTAAATAAAACATTTTTAGAAAAGATATCAGGATTGAATTAAATAGAAGTTTAAATTTAAGTACAAAGTTAGATTCTCTGTATATATATATATATTATAATTAATAAAATATTCCAGAATAGGAAGTGGATTTAAAATGGAATTTGAAATGGAAACTTGTTTTATTATATAAAACAAGGAACTAAATTTATAAACAATGTTTATAAATAAGGTGAGATTATTATCATTTGATAAATTTGGCATTTTAAATTCAAGTATGAATTTGAAAATAGAATTTGAAATGGAATCGAAATGGAAACTTGTTTTTATAAAACAAGAAAGTTAAATTTATAAACAACATTTATAAATTAAGGAAAATAAGTTATCATTGGATAACTTAGAAATTAAAATTCAAATATGGATTTAACCATGAATTGGAAATCATTTCAGAAAGGGAATGACGGGTTTTATTTCGATACTCGGAATATATACTGAATTAAGTCAAATCCAAGGGATTTAAATTGGAATTCGATTATATCGAATTTTATAAATAATTTATTTATAAAAGGAATTGGAATTTAATAAAGAAAATTGAGTTATAAACAAATTTATAACCAAGTAATGAAAAATCGACGATTTGAGATAATCGGAAATATTAAGTTGGATTTGAAAACTGGATTTAATATATATTAAAGATATATTAGAATAGAGTTGAAATTTATTATAAACGATGTTTAAACGTTTATATTTAAATATAATTAAAATGAACTCGCCACAGCGTGGTAGTTCGTAAATTGGCGTTTCGAACTTCAATTAAGTAGATAGACCTCAATTCAAGTCGGAATTCTTTGAAACAAGAATCATCAGGACCGATTTGATAATAGTTTTCTAATGAAAGAGAAAAATCTGGATTTCATCGTATAGATTTTGAGTTATGTCAAAATCAAGTTTTTAGAAAAGCAGCGCCATAACCATTATAAAACCATAATGGTTTATTTAAATAAATAAAGGGATTTTAAGTAAATAAAATCCGAATTTCCATTAGAAAAATCCAGACATGAGTTGTAAAATAAATACGAACTCAAGTTGTGTAAATGAATCTGATTTTTGAAACAAAAATCAGATTTTTAATCATTGAATAGGATTGACTAATTTGAAGAATAATTAGTAAATGGAATTTTGAATCGAAATGGGGCGTTGGATAAGTATATGAGGTTTAAGAATTTATATTCGAAATTGAATATGAAACTCGAGTTGAAAATGGAATTAGATTTTGTTTTAAGTAAATAGAAAAAAATATGCAGAAGTGATATGTTTAATTAAAAAGATGAAATGGGAAAAAGAGCTGATTAAAGAATAGTTTAACGAATCGAGTTAAAATGAACAGACTGAGTTGAAATAAATTAGAAATGGACGCATATGTGTTAACAGGTATGGAATGAAGAGAATGAAGTTTATAAATTTAGTGCCCGACAAAAAGATACATGTTTAAATTCCATATGAGATTTTATGTGCCGAATCGGCAAGCCACTCGGTATTTTGATTTTCTTTTTGAATGGAAAGGGCCTAGAGTGGCGAGTTGAGGTTTGAACTATCGATCGGTACAAAGGAGGTTATGGCCAAATTTTTCGAAAATTTAAGGAGTTAGAATATTTTTAAGATAATTTGATAATTAGAAATCAATATATCAATATATATAGAATCCGGTAAGAAAACGGACTTAAAAATAGAATATTATAAACAAAAAGGAAATCAAAAATCTATTAATAGAAAGAGAAATATATATACGTTTTAAAAATGAATATGTGGTTTTTATGGTGTTGATGATTTGAGATAAGTGGTCCTATCTGTTTTGAAATTAAAGATGTTTCAGTCAAGGTCTGAGAGGTAATTATACCCCAACTTGATTGATTTCATTACTAACTGATAAACAACAAGATTCAGTCTCAAAGAGAGATGTTTAAAGAGTTTAGTTGAATGCTGTATTTTGGGTTGTTGTGACGTTGTTTTATACAACATTCGTTTTAACCCAAGTAAGTGGAAATTTGGAAATATAATAATAAATATTTCCTAACTATAGAAATGAACTGTCGTGAAACAAAGATAAGTAATTGGAATGTTTTCCTGTTATAAATAGAATATATTTTCTATGTATAGAAAATAAAAGAAGACGATATATGGAAATGTTTTCCAAATAGCGTAAGAGGCCAAGATGATTATCGAAAAAATTGTGTTTACGAATATTGATAAGGAAATGGAGAAGTATTTTAATTAATGAAATATTAATAAAAAGGGGCCCCAGTGATTGTGTGATGTTTTGAATGGATGTTTGATTTTCTTCGATAGTTAAATAACCGACTATCGAAGTATTTGCCAATATCGTTGTCAATATGGAGAGACCGGTAGGATTATTATCCGAGAACCACTCCGTATTGGCAGTAGCATTGCGGATATGATTATATGAAGATAATCAAAGATGAAGTAAAATGCGAGGACCTTTTCTATTAATAGAAATGGTGCCTTCGGTTTTGTTCAATCCCAGAACGAACGTATATGGACGAATGTCTAACAGAGTATTTCCAATGATCATATATATTGGTCTGTGTAAATATATATGGTGGCGGAGAATTTATTCTCTTGGCATAATATCCAGATTATATTTATGCAAATCATCTAGTGATTAACGGATCTGACCATGTGGCATTCAAAGTGATTGTGCTATCAATGAATGATAAGAAATTGTAGCCTCAGGCCTCAACTACCGGGAAATGACAAAAATCGGGAAGGCAACATGGATATGTGGATCGCTCCCATTAGGTTGTATTATCACTTATCTAGAGAAATTCATTTAATTCCTTATTCTATTCGATGCTGTCCCATTCGGAAAACGGTTGCTGATCCCAACCGTTGGTGATATACATTCGATACACTCAAGCGAAATTAGTGGTCGGTCATGTGTGGGCCGAGTTGCAAGATGTTCTTGTTGAACCCAGTGTATTCCTCTCTAGAGATACACTATCGAAAGGTGGTTCCATACCTTATCATGTTGGAAATCCAATCTCCAATAAGCGCCCTGCGGATTTTGGTTTTATATTATATATGGAGCGTGAGATGCAAGCATTCCACTAGATTCTATTTATTTGATGTAGACATTGTTATAATATTACTGAATTTGATATCAAAAATATTTTGGGTTATCGTAAGGTAAAAACCATCTGTGTTCATGAGTGGATCGGTCTTACGATTATCATTTCTTTCGAAAGGATGTTTAAAGTTAAACAAATGATTGGAGTTTACTCACACCAGTCCTATGACTGGCCTAGAGTTTATTTTGTTTTTGTTTTTGTTTTCCCTATCTTGTGTGCCCGAATTTGTACGGGCAGTCAAGTAGTCGGGATTATTCAGATTCACTTGGAAGAGCTGGAAGAAGGAGGCTTCACCAGTTAGCTATAGACTATCATATTTCCTCTACGCACTATGTTGTATCTGGAAACAGGTGTTTATAACTGTTCCAGGAATAACTGTTGTGCCCTGATAATGGTATGTATATACAGTTACTGATTTGTATTTCAAAAGTTATGTTATTTAATATATTTTATTCATTCCGCTGTGAGATTTGTGTTCTTCGTTTTTATTCTATTCTAACTTTCCTTTCTTTCTATTCCTCATCCTCTAACTTCTTTCTACTAATGATTCATATTTCTGTGTCATTTGGGTTAGACGTGTGGTGTTATTAGTCAACTCAGATAGTACGGATTTGCCGGCCATTACAAGAGTTTTATGTCTCTTCTTATTACTCTAGTGCTCTTAAATGGGCAGACTAGAGACAGGTTTGGTGGTATGCACGTATAGCTGTGTCGGAGACGAGCAGGAGGCTTCCACGTTTGATATATATAGATATTCTCCCTGTGTCGCTGCTGGTCACTACTTTGGGCGTTAGTAGTGTACCTTTCTTATTTTGCTTTGGAGACAGTTTTAAAAATTGTAATAATGATGATGTGGAATATAAGCTGTATTTTTGAATATCCGCTGCTATGTTTGTTTAGTTTTCAGCTTATGCACTGTCTCACCTATTTTATGTCAAATATGTTATTTATATATTTTATTCCATGCACTGTGAGACATTCTACAGGTTCCTTGTTAGTTCAAATTCCCTTCTTTCGTTTCTTTAACGACCGTCCCATGCTGGTTGGACATTGGCACAACACACTTTCATTGGAAATGTCGGCTGGTGCGGGGCGGGCCGTCACATTTGGTATCAGAGCTCTAGGTTGCGTAGTTAACCTAGGGAAGACACCAAAGAGAGATAGTACGTATATGAGAGCGCGCATTTGTGATATTTTGGTTTTCAAAAGCTATATATATACTATTAGTATATTTAAGGATGAAGTCGGACTGCACTGGCACCACTGAAGAGATGGTTAATCATTTTCTCCTTACAGATTGAACGATGAGCCGATAATCTAGGGGTACTGGTAGAGGAGCTAATAATAGGAATGCTCCTGATATGAGGATGATGTTCACTGAATTCATGAGAGAGATTTTTAGAAATGTGCAAGGAGCAGTTCCCAATGCTGCAAATGGTGGTGGTGCAGCGGTGCAGGCGCCTAGAGCTGATTTCGCCAAGCTTTGCAAGGATTACACTAGTCTTGGTGGGAAGCCGATCCAAAGAATGGAATCGGCTACAGAAGTTTAGGATTGGTTGGATAGCTGTGAGCGTATCTTCGAAGACTTGGGTATCGAGGATGCGACAAAGAGAAAGCTAACATCCAGTCAGCTGCAAGGACGGGCGATGAATTGGTGGAATGCTATTAAGGCAGCTACTCCAGAGGATCAAGTTACATGGGATCAGTTCAAGGCCCAATTCAGTGATAAGTTTATCCCAGCTGCTCAGAAGTCAGAATTGTTTAGGAAGTTCTTGGAGCTTAAGCAGAATGGTAGGGAAGTCTCGGAGTATATTGCTGAGTTCGATACTTTATCGAAGTATGGATTATCTCTTATCGACACTCCCGCGAAGAAGAATGAGAAGTTCATAACAGGCTTAGATCAGTATTTGGGAGAAAGGC
Source organism: Allium sativum (assembly GCA_030737875.1). Taxonomy (NCBI): domain Eukaryota; kingdom Viridiplantae; phylum Streptophyta; class Magnoliopsida; order Asparagales; family Amaryllidaceae; genus Allium; species Allium sativum. Next base: position 465,580,208 of record CM060913.1, on the reverse strand, counting down.
TTATAAACCATATTGATGAGACTTTTGAATCGATTGTTGGGAAATCATTGAGGTTAGAGAGCCTTTATCCTAAACCCAAGACTGAAGTCGCTGTTGCATTTGAAGAGGGGCCGAAGCCGCAAGCAAGCAGTGGAGGCAAGAATTGTTCTCAGAGTAAGAGAAAGAAGAATCAGACCAAGGATGCCTAGAAGAAAAAGAATAAGAAAGATGTTGAGTGCTTCAGCTGTGGCAAGAAGGGCCATTATGCTAAAGAATGTCGAGCAGAGCCAGCGGACAGGAAGTGCTTCAACTATGGCCAAGTGGGACATCACAAGGATAAGTGTCCGCAACCCCTTAAAGAGAAGCAGATTGTGAAAGCATATGCTCTTAATGCTGTTCCTTCTTCGTCGAATGCCCCAACCGCAGTGGAGAAAGGAAAGAATGTCGTCATTCAAGGTATGCTTTCTGTCTATCATGTTCCTGTTCGAGTATTGTTTGATACCGTAGCTTCACGTTCCTTCATATCTAGTGACCTGGTAGATAGGTTGGTATTGGAACACGAGATAGTCGATAGACCTTTAGCGGTGACGAACCCGATTGGTGGTTTGACTAGCCTTAGTATTATTTTTCGAATTTTGGTCTTATCGAGTCATGGATGTATGTTTTCTTGTGATTGCTTTGTTTTGGGCTTTACTGGGTTTGGCATTATTTTGGGAATCGATTGGCTCCAAAGGTACGGGGTGGTGGTAGACTGTGAGGTCTTTTTGGTGACAGTTAGAGCGGATGATGGGCGGAGGGTAGTGTTTGGTGGTCTACCTAGTGATGGGGTAATGGCTTGTTTTCTAAATTCCCTCGACATCCTGCATGATGAGTTGTTAGATGTGCCCGTGGCTGGCCAATATCCGGACGTCTTCGAGGAAGTGACCGTACTTCCACCACACCGAGAGATTGAGTTTCGTATTGATTTAGTGAAAGATGCCAAGCCCATAGTGATGCCGCTTCGTCGTATGGCACCAAGGGATCAGCGAGAGCTCGGGGTGCAAGTAAGCGATCTTTTGAAGAAGGGATTTACCAGAAGAAGTATTTCCGAGTGGGGAGCACCAGTTGTGTTTGCTACCAAGGCAGATGGTTCCCTTCGATTGTGTGTGGACTACCGCGAGTTGAATAAGGTGACGAGGAAGAATAAGTAACCTCTACCACGGATAGATGATTTGTTTAATCAGTTAAGCGGCGCGAGATTGTTCTCCCAGTTGGATCTCGCAACTGGTTTTCATCAGCTTAGGGTGGAAGCTGAGAGTATAGCTAAAACGTCCTTTCGGACGCCATCTGGATTCTATGAGTGGTTGGTCATGCCATTCGGGTTGACCAATGTACCAGCATATTTTGTGGATCTTATGAATAGAGTATTCTGAGATCAATTGAATAAGTTAGTTCTTGTGTTCGTGGACGACATACTTGTCTACTCGAGAACAGAGGAAGAACACAAAGAGCATTTGAAGATAGTGATTAAGGTGTTGAGAAAACACTAATTGAAAGAAAAGTTTTCTAAGTGTAACTTATGGAAGAGGGAAGTGAGATTCTTAGGCCATGTTGTTTCAGAGAATGGTATTGCCGTGGACCCTGCGAAGGTGACTACGGTACAAGATTGGTCTACGCCCAAGAATGCAACCGATGTAATAAGTTTCTTAGGGTTAGCTGGATATTATCGTAAGTTTATCCAAGACTTCTCCAAGATAGCAGCACCGTTGACTTAGTTGACCAAGAAGAATCAAGCTTTCGTCTGGGACGAAAAGTGCGAGAATGCATTCAAGAGTCTAAAAGAAAAGTTGACATGTGCACCAGTGTTAGTCATTCCTAAGGGGAATGAAGAGATGACAGTATATAAAAATGCATGTGGTACTGGACTGGGTGTTGTATTGATGCAAGGAAGTAGGGTTGTAGCTTATGCAAGTCGACAACTGAAACGCATGAGAAAAGATATCCTACCCATGATTTGGAATTGGCAGCGATCGTGTTCGCATTGAAGATGTGGAGACATTATCTCTTGGGAGAAAGATTCAAGTTGTTTACTGATCATAAGTCGTTAAATTATCTTTTCTCTCAGAAGGATCTAAATCTCTGACAGCAGAGGTGGTTAGAATTCTTGGCTTCCTGCGATTTCGATATCGCATATACACCAGGAAAGGGGAATGCAGTAGCTGATGCATTGAGTAGAAGACATGCCGGTCTAGGGGCTATGTTTCTAGAATAGAAGCAACTGGAGTACATCGCTGGGTATGATTTCAGAACAAAGTGCGAATTGGGTCCAGAAGTATTAGCAAGTTTGATGATCAGACCCACTTTGATTGAGCGGATTGGTTCCAGTCAGAGGGACGATCCTAACCTATTGGAAATTGTCTCCAAATTAGAGATGGGTATCGATGAGGAGATGAACAAGTATGGGCTTGATCGAGATGGATGGCTTAGAAAGAATGGAAGACTGGTTGTGCCCAATGTCAATGGATTGAGAGATGAAGTTCTTAGAGAATGTCATCACTCAAAATTGACTATACATCCCGGTGGTAACAAAATGTATCGAGACACGAAGCAGACATACTACTGGGAAGGAATGAAAAGATACGTTGGGAAGTTTATATCCAAATGTATGAACTGCCAGTTGGTTAAAGCTGAGCAAAAGAAACCTAGTGGTTTGTTGCAACCATTAGAAGTTCCAGAATGGAAATGGGACCAAGTCTCAATGGATTTCATTGATGGGTTACCAAGGACTAGATTGGGCCATGATAACATTTGGTTGATTGTGGACTGATTGACTAAGAGTGCAAGGTTTATACCTGTTAAGTCGAATAGAACGGCAGCTAAGTTAGCGGAACTATACATGAAGCGGGTAGTGAGATTTCATGGAGTACCTAAAAGCATTATGAGTGACCGAGACCCGTTGTTTACTAGTGGGTTTTAGAAGAGCTTACAAGAGGCTCTAGGGTCATAATTATATCTCAGTACTGCGTACCATCCTCAAACCGATGGTCAGACAGAGAGGGTGAATCAAGTATTAGAAGATCTCTTGAGAGCTTGCATATTGGATTTTGGTGGATCATGGGATGACCATTTGCATATAGTAGAGTTTTCATATAATAATAGTTATCAGTCCAGTATTGGTATGGCTCCATATGAAGCTTTGTACGGAAGACCGTGCAACTCACCGTCATGTTGGTTAGAAACCGATGAGAAATTTGTGCTTGGACCGGATGTGATAAGAGAAACCTCAGATAAGATCAAGGTTATCTGACAACGAATGAAGGCTGCCGAAGATAGGCAGAAGAGTTATGCTGATAAGAGGAGAAGTGATTTAAAATTCTCCATTGGCGACTTGGTGTTTGTCAAGATTTCTCCATTAAAGGGCGTGATACGATTTGGTAGGAGAGGCAAGTTAACACCAAGATTTGTTGGTCCATTCCTAATCCTCGAGCAAGTTGGGAATTTGGAATATAAAGTTGAGTTGCCAGATAAGATGGAGGGAGTTCATAACGTATTTCATATTTCCCAGTTAAGGAAATTCGTGCACGACCCCTATATGACTATTTCACCTGATCAGTTGGATGATATCGAAGTAGAACCCGAGGCAGTTGGGAACTGCAAGCCAATTCGTGTTGCCGAGCACGATACGAAGCTACTTCGAAGGAAAGCGGTGGATGTAGTCAAAGTTCAGTGGGACGAGAATGAGAATGACTGTACTTGGGAGACAGAGGAGAGCATTAGGAAGACGTATCCAGAACTCTTTGCCTGGTAAGATTTTAATTGTAATTTAGTTTTCCACATGCTAGGGTAGACTTGTTTGTTGTTTTGTATGTTTGATTGTTATGAATGGTTGGTAGGCATGCAGGATCCTTTACTTGTTTCTTAGTTAAGGAATTTCGGGGGCGAAATTTCTTAAGGGGGAAGAATGTAACGACCCGCATTCTACGAATCAAAGGATCGTAGAATATTTATTTCTTTTTCACGCGAAGTCGTATAGCCATGTAACTTTGGTAGATTACTATTTGGGTCAATTCCCATGTTCATGATTTTTGTCGGTTTTTAAATGACCGTTTTTCCCCTAGCTGATCTTGTTTTGGCCATAACTTTTGATTAGCAAGGATTTTTGACCTAAAATCACTTCTATTAGATCCGGATGATGGTTTACCTTTCCATAGAGTGGTCACATTAGCCAAACAGACTCACCGTTTGGGAGATATGGTTGAAACATGGTTTAGAAGGTGAAAAACAGCTTAACCGGGCCTAATTATGGTGATTAGCAAGAGGGCCCATAACCCATTTCGGGATTAGGGTTATGGGGAGGCTGAGAACAGTAGAAAAACGAATTTTATTTCAATTTTCAGCTGCCGAAAACATTTCTCTAACCCTAGCCATGGCCTTCACCTTCCAATTTCATCCCAAATCGCTCTCTAATCAAGTTTTAGCCTAATCTACGTTAAATCAAGGAGAAATAGCACCAAACCAGAGTTGGAGCTGCTGTGTTGCATAGAGATTTAACCCAAATCAGAGGTAGTTTCAGATCTAAAGTTAATTTGTGGCTAAGGTGAGTGATTTCCATAGTTTCTCATAATTACGGTTGATTAGGTGTAATTAGTGTTAATTAGCGAAATTTTGGCTTAGAAAAATCTGGAAAAATTTGTAAAATTCTAAAATATTATTTTAGGGCCCTGATAGAAATTTGAGTTAATTTGGATAAGTTTTGTTAATTGTATGCTTAAACATGATTAAGGGGGATTAAGGGGAAAATATGGGTTTTGGGTATGTTTGATCCATTTTAATACATCATATTGTTGTTTTGGTGTCTGTGGTTGATTATACATGTTGCTATGACTATATGGTATGCTTTGTGATTGAATAGAAGAGTTAGAATAGTCGGAAACGCTGTAATATGGCGTAAAACAGTCGCTGGAAGAGTTGTAGGTTAATATGCAGAGGACCGGATTGGATCGCCCCCTTCCAAACCGACCCGTTCGTGACCCACGAACAGATCCCGACCCACTCGTAAAGAGTAGCCATGAACCAAACCGCTCCAGCTCTAGCACCACGAACCGATGCTCCGAAGAGAACATCATCATGAACTGAGGAGCCTGACCCGAACCCAGTGGGTGCACACGAACCGAACCAGAAGCCACGAACGAGTAGGACTGAACCGAGGGAGGAAGTTCGCGCTCGAACTATGAAGCTTGGCCATAAGCCAACCCGAAGGAGGAACCTGACCCAACCCAGGGGGAGATCACGATCCGAACGTCGATCTGGATGGAGCATCATGACCTCACCGAATCAAGGAGCTTGGACGCGAGGAATGAGATACGAACCAAATGAAGACCGATCCGGAGGAGACCAAAACCCAAGATGCAAAGGTAGTCCAAATAGGAAGTAGAACTTAGGATCCAGTTGGGAACCAACGAGTTGACTTCATGAGTTGGGATTTGCTGCGGGATGTGTGCAAAGGGGTTATCGACGTCTATAGCTTTGATTCACCGCCGTGACGGATGTTAGGCTACGTATCAGTGCAGTGGAGTAGTTATTACTCCATGGGGAAGAGTGATCGTAGCATGGCTATGAGCCAGTGCAGTGGAGTCGTCTTGACTTCATGGGGGCAGAGTGTACATAGCAAGGATTAGTGGCTATGGATCAGTGTAGTGGAGTCGTCATGACTCCATGGGGCAGAGTGATCATAGCAAGGATTTGGGTAGTCAAAGTAGTGGATATCATATGCTTTACGCACTGAATGAGAGATGTGAGGATGGTTGCTATGCTCGATTGTTTGCCATCATTATGACATGCACACCCCCACCCCCGTATCTTTACACCATATGTTAGTGTCACCTTAGCGTATTGTACATCTTGTTGTGCTAACTCTTTTGTTGCTGGTCCAGGTTCAGGTATGGTTTAGTATACCTGTTATTGTTCTGTTTTGCTGCTTATCGCTCATACCAGACTTTTGTCTGACCCAGAGTTTTATGTCTCTTCTTATTACTCTGGGTGCTCTTAAATGGGCAGACTAGAGACAGGTTAGGTGGTATGCACGTATAGCTGTGCCATACACGAGCAGGAGGCTTCCATGTATGATATATATATAGATATTCTCCTTATGTTGCTGTTGGTCACTACTTTGGGCATTAGTAGTGTACCTTTCTTATTTTGCTTTGGAGATAGTTTTAAAAGTTGTAATAATGATGATGTGGAACATAAGCTGTATTTTGGATTTTCCGCTACTATGATGGTTTAGTTTTCAGTTTATGCACTGTCCCAACCATTTTATATCAAATATGTTATTATTATATTTTATTCCATGCGATGTGAGACATTCTACAGGTTCCTTGTTAGTTCAAATTCCCTTCTTTCCTTTCTTTGACGATCGTCCCATGCTGGTTGGACATTGGCACAACGCACTTTCATTGGAAATGTCGGCTGGTGCGGGGCGGGCTGTCACAATAAACATTTATTTTAATTATAAAAGGAAATAGAAATGGCGCGGTAGTTTGAAAATTCGATTTCAAATTTCAAATGAACATACGGGATTCCAAATAAACCGAATTTTAGCGAAACCAAAAATATTTGAATCAATTTGAAAATTTCTTTCCAACGAATCCGAAAAATTGAAATTTCATAGCGGGAATAAAAAGTTATGCCCAATTGAAAATTCAGAATAGTCGCATGGAAAATATAGCCCTTAAAATTGGAAATTTTGCAAACGACCTCCGTTTTCGACGAGACCACTTTTGTTGGATCTGGGATGTCAAGTTATTGCTAGATTCCAAAATTCATAATTTTTGGGATTAATATGTGAGTGTGGCGCAGGAAAACATGTTTTGACAGTTTCAGTCAATTTGGATCGACCAGAAAATGACCATTTTTCGAACGATCTTCAAATTTGATGAAATTAGTTTTGTTAGGACCGTATCGTCAGTACGAAGTAAGAAATAATTTTTCTAGAATTTTTAGAGTACGTATGGACCCCAGTAGATTGAAATGTGTGTTTGAATTTAAAATATAATGATTTATATTTTAAATTTAGTGGAAACTGATCGTAACAATCGAATCGGCTTGCGAAACATATCCCATTGTGTTCGAAATGGGGGTAATTAGCTATGGGCGACAGTCGTTGGATTGTAATCGGAGTTCGAATTAAAAAGTTACTTTGTGGATAATAAAATAATAAAATAATTAAATATATTATACATAACCTTATTAATCCCCTCTCCATTCACAATACGGTCAACGCCCCCTTCAAAAAAAAGAGCAATCCTCCCCCGATTCCCCGATCTCGCCCCCGCCTTTCTTCGCCGTTGACCGCCGTGCTCCTCAGCGGGCCGCAGCACGTCTCCCCTTCGACACCCCCTCGCCTCTGCCGCCACCATCTCCACCCAACTCCAGCCCAAATTGAAGAATCATGGACCCCGGAGCCCTAGACCCCAAAATCCGTCACCACAGCCCTCTCCTTAGCCTGCGCCTGCCTCCACCGACCCCTGCAACACCCCCTCCGTCCGTCAAACCCCCTTCCTCCCCCTTGGAACTGTAAGTTTTACTTTTAATCTGTTTTAAATTCTTAGCTTAATTAAATTAAATAGCATTGTGTTTAAATCAGTTTTCATGAACATAAGGACTTGATTTTCATTTTATTTTTATTTAGATAAAGATTACATTTTTATTTAAAGAAAGATTACATTTTTATATAGAGAAACATTATATTTGTATAATATAAAAAAATTAGCTTTTTATAAATAAAAAGACATGATTTTTGTGTAGTATAAAAATACGATCTTTAATCGTATGAAGATAGGGTTTTAAATCGTATAAAGTTAAGATTTTTATATGTATATAGTTATGATTTTTATTGTTTGAATAACAAAGTGAAGTTTATATTTTTAAACTAGCGAAGCTTATATTTTTAAACAAGTGAAGTTTAGATTTTCTTTAAATTAGAAAAGAAATGATTTTTAACGATCTAAAAATATGATTTTTATATTATAGAGATAATAAAAATATGATTTTTATATAATAGAGAAAATAAAGATGTGATTTTTATATAGAGAATGGCGAGAGAAAGATGTGACCTTTATATATATTTTTTCATTGAAATAAAATATGATTTCATCGTATATAAAACAGTTAAGCTATAATAAAATAATTTTTGTATAAAATTATAATAGTAAAAATATAATCTTTGTATAGGAATTAGAAATGTAAAAACATAATTTTCTTTGAAATGAAAATAAGATTTTATAAGATAGAAAATTATGATTTTCTTTGATATGAAAAATCCATTTTATTTTTATGAAAAATACGATTTTTAGTTCGATAAAAATATTATTCTTATCATATGTATGATATGATTTATAGTTAGATAAAAATAGAATCTTATCGTATGGAAGAAAATAATTATTAATGGGTTAAAATATGATTTTTAACGTAAGGATGCAATCTAGATCGACAATAAAGCACGACGGAGTGGAACCCAAAGTTGAGAACTTCTCACTTTAATTTTATTTCTAGTTAAAATATATACTAGGGTGCAGACGGTGCTTAGCAGCACCCGACACCCGTCGTCCACAGACCATGGATAACTTGTTTGTTTGATTGATTGTGTTGTGAAAATTGATTATGTGTTGTGGAATGGAATAAAATATTTTACAGTTAAAAATAAAAATTTTAACGAGTGTATGAATAGAATTGAATATTCATTCACAAATCGGATGATTTGTTTATGTACACACATTTGACTGATATTGATTGGGATGATAAATTTTACACATCGCCCAACTACACAAATAAATCTGTGTTTTTTGTTTGAAAACCCCACATGGGTATTGGGATGATACTGGACATACACTAATCCCAATAATTAGCAATATGTCAATCGATTGGTTGACAGATTGTTATAAGCGTTAAAATTTACATTTTATGCTTATGCAGTGTAGAATGCACTTGGATGATGGTTGAATGTGTTTGATTGTTGTTGTGTACATGTGTTGTATGAAATCCATATAAATCAAATTATATGGTAATTGACTGTGTCTGATTCCAGTTCAGAAAGAATGAATATTTTAAAGCAACGAATATTTTGAAATAATGAATATCTTAAAATAATATTCAGTAAAAGATCAAAATCTAGTTTTGATGTCCGATTTGGGATGGACACGAATATATTTAAATATATAAAGCCGTGTTGATTAGATTAACGCCATTTGGATGTGAACGATATTTATATCGATTTTATTCATTTCTATAATGAATATCGAAAAGGAAATGATTTCGAAATATAATGTTTTGAAAATACTATCATTTATATATATCGATGATATGAAATATTCAATTTTGATTTGAAATTGAATATGAAGTTGAAATCGTTTTGAAAACGAATTTAAAATGATTTATAAAATAAGTTTTAAATGGAAATCGATGAAATATATATTATATATATATATATTATATATATAATTTAATGATCTGAATAGAATGCGCAGCGCCGCGTCAGTTCGTGAATTTCGACCATTGACTTCGAACGAACATTACGGGAGATCCGACCATCGGATTCTCCTAAAACCGTTGGGTTCGTACCGAAAAGAGCTTTATAACGAACACAAGAAATTAGAAATCTAACAGTTGGATTTGGAATAATGTCCAAATCAAATTTGGAAAAGATCGATGTAAGTGCAGTTCCATGGCCGTTTATGTAAATCGACTATACGGGCCTTGATAAAATTATTAAAAATATCAATAATTAGTGTAAAATCATAAGAAGTGATTTGGAAAGAATTGGAATGAAAAATTCCATATTTGAAAAGGTAACAATATATTTTTATCGACATGAACTATTTATGACCTAGAATTACGAAATCCAATATTTTTAAATAAAAAAATTGGATTTGAAATGGTTTTAAAAATAACCAGAATTTCCAATATATGAAGTGGAATGGATTTGAATCGAAATTATTTCAGAATATTTCGATATTGGATTTCGTGATTATACATATATTATGGAGAAATTTGGAAGATATATATATATCGTTATTCCAATACAGTATTTGTTGATTCTAGAATTTGATATTGAATATAAGCCGATATATTTTCTATTCAGAGTCATATATTTAATATCAAATGTGATTTTGAGTTTGTCGTGAATGATGTCTTCATTAACACTGTTCTTGAACCCAGTTGAGAAAAGATTAAATCTTTTTATTTAGATTTAATGAAGTATACCAATTAATTAATATTTAATTGGAATTGAATTGAAATTGGTCTTTGGGTTTATCGTGAACGGTGTTTTAAATAACACTTGTTCTTTAACCCTATTAACAATGGAATAATTTTGGGTTGTCGTGAATGATATCTTTAATAGTAATGTTCTTAGACCCAATGGAGTTAAGAAAATCAGAAACTAACTGGAGATTAGTTAAGTTGAATAGTTTCGTGAATGGAATGTGATTTTGGGTTTATCGTGAACGGTGTTTTAAATAACACTTGTTCTTTAACGCGATTAACAATGGAATAAGATTTTGGGTTGTCGTGAATGGTATATTTAATAACACTGTTCTCAGACCCAATGGAGTTAAGAAAATCAGAAACTAACTGGAGATTAGTTAAGTTGAATGGTTTCCTGGGTATTGATCCGATGTTGGTTTTGGCCTTCGGGGTTAATACTTAGGGAATTGTTCACTTGCTAATTTACGGTTGAAGGCTGATGGAATGGAATGTGATTTTGGGTTTATAGTGAACCGTGTTTTAAAGGACATTGGTTCTTTAACCCAGTTAAAGACAGGATATGACTTACTAAGTTAAACAATCATTAATATTGATTTTTGGGAAGATTAAAACCGAGTGGAGTTTTAATGAATCTTTAATTAGATTAAAATGATCGAGAATGGAGTACCACCAGTTTTACTCCAGGCGATAGTTAATCTTTAATTAGATTTGAACGAGAAATGGTAACTGAATTTACCGATAACACCGTGGTGTTAGATATGAAGTATTACCAGTTTTGCTTCATGGGATAAGTAGGTTGGGATTGGGAAATTAAACAAATGATTACTTTGGTAAGGTTCGTTAATCCCGACTAGTTTGGATAAGCCACAATTTGGTTGGAATTGATATCCAAAGGACGATTAAAGAATAAATTTAAAGGATTTATCTTTGATAAAATTGATGGGAACTTTTCCTAAAGTATAATAATATTTGAATAAAGGAATACTCTGGATTGGAATGAGGCATATGTTGTGTTTTTATAGCACTTCTTTATTATATACGGGAATTATTCAGAAAGACCAGGTTTATCCCATTCTGAATAACTTATTCGACGATATGTCGAGGATGAAGACGGTGGTGGAAGACCGGAGGTCTTCAAATCGTTTGGATGATTACTGATTTCTTGATTGGGCTGTACACCCAAGACAAGGTAATAAGTGGTGATCATCCAGACGTACTTTGGAGATCGACCAGATATGCGAGGGCCTCTCTCCTGTATTGGACATACGGGACGAGGAATAAGGTTCCTCCGGTTTCATTCAGACCCAGAATGAACTTGTAAATGGATGTGTGCCTGACATCGGATTTCATTCTGTGTGATTGATAGACATCGGTTGCATAGCGTGAATTTCCAGTGTGGCATGCTTAGATGCAAATGATCAAGGCTTCTGTTGAAAAGCAGAGTCTTGTGGTGGATGATCAAAGCACGGCTTTAATATAGCGTAGCTTTGTGTAGCATTAATTCGTGAGCCTCACACCCCGGTGTGAACTAGAAATGGGAGAGTACTTCATGGAGGACATGCGTTTCCTTCTAGCTAGGAGTGGTGTCAGCGTATTGCAAGCTCTGACATTTTACTTATGTGGATGATAGATAGCGAGGCGCCTCAGTTACATCGGTCATTCCGAGGCCGATGGTTTGGTCGGGATATGACCAGTTTACGCCCCATAGGGCAGGGAAACACATTGTTCAGGCATTTTAGGCCACTCCGTGTGGACCGGCCCTAACGATCCAAGGTGCAGTTGTGGCTATTCCTGAGAGGCGGGCTAGAGCATCTCAAAGCGGTAAGGACGATCCCTTGCCTTGGTTCACAGATGGAAATCCAACTTCCAATACAACATTTTGCGGTTTTGAATGTAGAGCCTAGTATTGGCGACATGATATATGGTACCCATGGCGTCTATGATTGATACATTTATATTTAAAGTTGTTTTATACACTATGCACTTATAATAATATCAAATGATTTGTTTTAAACGTACCTAGCATGTTTGGCTATTATAAGGGAAAACCCTATCCTCCGGCTTGCATTGCATTGTGTGATGGCAGGGTCTTATAATAGCTTCATTTTTCCAAAAAGTATTGCGCTGTTTTGTTATATGCACTGGCATTCTTGGGAGGAAACCCATTCCGTGTTATACGGCGTGGTCCCTTGATTTACTTTATCTTTAAAGTAAAGATTTAATAATTGTTTTAGTTCTCACACCAGTCACATGACTGACCTGGAGTTTATTGTTTTATCCTAAACTCTGGGTGCCCCTATTTTCCATACGGGCAGCTAGTAGTTTTGGTTTTGCAGATTTATATTCACAGGATCCTGGTTTACAGCTGGAATGATATTCGGAAAGCTCTGTACCCGTTTATCTCATTCAGTTGTGTTTTGTATTATTTTCCGCTACATTGTAATTTGTAAATCTCTGATATGTATATTATTTGTTCATACTCTGTATATTCTTTTATTCTGATGAAATTGTTGTAATAAGCAATGAAATGTTCTTCTGTTTTTGTTTTGATTCGTCTTGTTCTCAACGCAACCCGGTCTTTCCTTCACGGGGAGGATCGGGTCGTGTCAAGATCTGTGCATAACGAGGGATTGTATGGGATATTGCAGTCCAATATAGACCAGACTATCAATCTTTATAGCCAAGTTAATGACTGCAGTGACTCTGAAGATGACGACATTATAGGGCACGTTGCGGTTCCTGATAATGCTCCAAGCAATGCCATTCCTGAACTGTTGTTTCAGATAATGTGGACAAAAACCAAAAATTTCTTGATGATATTGAAGACATCAGTAAAAATAATAAGAAGAAAGAATCATCTATACTAACCACTCTAGCTCCTCCTAAAGTCGCGACAAGGAGCCAAAACAAAATTAAATGAATATCATCACCTGGAACGTTAGAGGTTTGATTGCCTCAACTAAACAGTTTGAAGTATTCAAATTATTTTAATGATATATTTAATTCGGAGACCCCTATGCCTGAAGATTTCCAAGAAATTAACTGCAGATATTATATAAATGATGAAGTTAGAGAACACTTGTCACAAAATATTTCTATAGAGGAGATTCATAGGGCGGCGTTTTCGACTTCTGACAATAGGAGCCCTGGACCTGATGGCTTTACAGCGAAATTCTTTAAAATTCACAAGGAAATGCTCAAAGACAGCATATTGGAACTAACTCAAGAAGTTTTGGACATAGGTAAAATTGCTAAGGGTATAAACCATACATTTATCACCCTCGTCCCTAAAGTAGAAAATCTCTCATCCGTTGCTGATTATAGACCAATTTCTTGCTGTAATATGATATATAAAATCATTTCAAAGGTCATTTGCAGTAGAATGAAGTCGTACCTCAAGATCTTGATCTCTGAGAACCAATCGGCTTTCTTACCTAGGAGATATATTGCTGAAAATATTATGCTTGCTCATGAACAGATCAGACATTTCCATAGGAAAGGAAGTAATCATGTTTGCGTTAAAATTGACTTACAAAAAGCATACGATATGGTGAACAGACAGTTTGTGTGTCATATGCTACGTATGATGGGGTTCCCTAGTCATCTAGTTTGTGCAATCAAGAAATGCATATCTACCCCTACTTTCTCTATTTTAGCCCATGGTAGCCCAAAGGGTTTTATTACAAGTAACAGAGGCTTAAGACAAGGGGATCCTCTCTCCCTTTATCTTTTTTGTGTCGTGATGGAGTATCTCTCTATTTTAGTGGTTAAAGCTACTTCTGCCTATCATATCCAACCTATCTACAATCAAGAACCATACATTACGCATCTTATTTACGCTGACGACTTAATGATTTTTTGTAAGTCTAATGTAAGTGGGGCTACAGAAATCAGAAAGATTATGGAACAAATGAAGGAAATATCTGGGCTGAAAACGAATAACTTAAAATCTAAAGTATTCTTCAGTAAAAGGGTGATGAATAAATCACAAATACTACATATTTTGGACATGAAAGAAAGTAAACTTCCGGTGAAATACCTTGGCGTTCCTCTATCTAACAACTATCTTCATTTTTCAGATTGCGGTGAAATTTTTGATAAGATCAAAAAACATATGGATAGTTGGGACTGCAGACTTCTATCCATGGCAGGTAAAATCGAACTAATCCGCTCAGTGATTACTCCGACGGTTATGTGTTGGTTACTTACTTATCAATTACCTGAGGAGACCATAAGTAAAGTAAATCAGCTTTGCACTAGCTTTATATGGGCTAGTAAAAACGTAAAATATCCTGGGATACGTTGTGTACTCCAAAAGCAGAGGGGGGAGTTGGCTTGCACAACTTCAAAGAAATAAAAACTGCAGCAGGACTTAAATTACTTTGGCATTTTATAAATTGGATGAGTCTTTGGAGAAATTGGATGAACATGTGCTCTAACAAAAATTTCTGGGTCACGAACGAGGATAACAATTCGTCTTGTACTTGGAAAACTATTCTACGACACAGAAATTTGGGGCGTAAAGTCATTAATAGATGCATAGCTAATGGAGATGATACATCTCTGTGGTTTGATCCATGGATAAATACCAAAATTCTGGTCAAAATATTGGGCTGGGATCGTCCAAGTATTTTTGGTGGGGAGGATTTGCAGGTGTATAGCATAATTCGAAATGGTATGATTAATGCTGACTAGCTGCCTGTCACTAGAGTTATTTCTAACAGAATTAATGAGGTTAAAATTCATATAGACCATGACAAGGATTTTTGGAGCTGGAACCAAAACCCAAAAGGTTTCTCATTGTCCTCAGCTTAGGATATAGTTAGAACTCATCATATTGAACTTAATTGGGGTAAGATTATCTAGCATTATATAAATAGCCCAAAGATGTCGCTTTGCGCTTATAAAGCGGTTCTTAATAGACTAAGCGCAAAAGATGTAATGTCTAACTGGGGATATGATGTAGACAATACCTGTGCGTTACGTAATGATCTTCAGGAGTCGAGGGACCATCTCTTCTTTCAATTCCCCTACTCGGATTATTTGTGGACCAGATGTAGAATCAAGCTCGGCTTCCCACGCTCTGATAACAGACCGTATGTAACACCCCACACCCGCTAAGGTCACTCACTAAGGGAATGCCTTAGTTTTGGTGGAGTATTTTTAGTGAGTATAGAACAGAAAAATTACAACAAGACAGATATAAGTAATACTTAAAAATTTAAAACATCATTTCATTGCAGCGGAAAGTAAAACATGTTTGGTTACATCACAAAACCATAACAAGAGTCAAGTACATAATATCCGTCCTGATAAAATAGAAGTACATAATCCCACTACATAGATAATAGCCATAATAGAAAAGATAAACCGAGCTTTACTTCTATGGTCCAAGCCCCAAAAGATAGATATAGCGGTCTGATCCAAGCCTACTAGTGCTAGGCCCACTCTGAAAACCTGAGGGTTGGGAAAAAGATAAACAACAACGGGGTCAGACATAAGTCTGAGTGAGTCCTATAACCCTAACAATACAATCATTAAAGTAATTAGGGTATGATATAAACAAGGTACGGTACCTCTGGGGATAATGACTACACCAAGTAGCCAACTAAACACAGGATGTACTAAGATAACCGAAAAGACGCATTTATCCACCCAAGGATAATTACTAGATTACACCACCCCAGACTTATCCACCCAAGGGTAATTCCTACACTGCACCACACCAGTTCTACCCACCAAGAGTAATTCCTACTTAAAGGTTGATCCCACTAAATGTACTTAGTAATTTTTACCCAGTAGTTTCGTGTACCCCTAGCCGACTACATAGGTGCCGTCTGCCCCTATCTCCACTAGGTGTACCCACTACTCCCAAGCGATCGGCTCCCTACCGTAGATACCCGTGCCGGCCCTACAGTGGGGTGTATTACTCCCCAACGTGGCAACCCGATATAATTAGCGGTGCACGGCTTATATCTACACGATGCAACAACGTCTTACCTACCAGCCCGGGTCCACACACGCATATGAAACCCGTTGGACTTGCGTTGCCACCGCTAACCCATTTTGGCCTCTTATAGTCAAGCCCAATATGCGTGTCCCGTCACTCGACTTGAGTCGAGCCCACTAAGATACGTTTGGGATATTAGTTGAAATGGGCCCCCCCACAAGCTACTACTTAAGCTTGCTACTTTTATCTAGTGCATCCCACTTAACCCCTTTTTTAATCATGCCCACCTACATGTTAAGATTTGGTTAAGTCATCTAATCATATCTCAATTGCCACTTAAGGCACCCACTAGATTTCCACATGCCACCCAAAGCACTTACTTAACCCTTTACCCATGTTTAATTACATGTTCCACTTTGGTTAAGTTTTCTAATCGTATTTTCTATTGCCACCCAAGGCAACCCACTAGTTCCCTCATGCCACCCAAGGCACCCACTTAACCCCTCATGTCCATCTACATGCTAATATGGTTAAGTGTTTCTTAATTAATTAAGACCGTGATCCTCATAAAGACCTCTCACATTAGACTATCTTTTATGACCGCTGGTTAAGCCGGTTGGGTCCGGGCAGCCTTATGTCATAACCGAGTCTAACCTCGTGTCTTTACATTAATCACGGATTTAGTTTGTGCCTAAGACCTCTCACATTGGGCTAACATTTGTAGCAACTGGTTAAGCCGGTTGGGTCCGGGCAGTTTTACGCTACAACTGAGTCCAACCTCGTGTCTTAGTCGATTAATTACACCTAATTAATCACCCTCATAATTTATATTAATTATCCCTAATTAATTAATCATGTTTTCAAGAATATGGGTAGACCTAACTCAATAGGTAAATTCCCAACTCCATAGTTTGGGTAGACCTAACTCAATAGGTAAATTCCCAACTCCATAATATGGGTAGACCTAACTTAATAGGTAAATTCCCAATTATGTCCATTTAATTTATGTTATGCTTAAGCATATCCATTTCACATCACTTTATTAACATGCATATTAACCCCATCGTTCCCCACGTAATTCGTCTCATAACATGGCATAATAAAGGGAAGATTCATCACAAATGTCATGGGTTTAACCAACATAGCATATAACTTTATCATGGGTTCAAAAGGTGTCAACTTGCATATATGAACATACATTAAACCCAACTTAGCATATAACCCAAACTTGCATCATGCATGTCATAAAAAGAGACAAACTTGCATATGAACTTGCACATAAACTTGCATATGAACTTGCGCATAAACTTGCATATGAACTTGCGCATAAACTTGCATATGAACTTGCACAACATGTCATACATAGAGGCAAACTCGCATATGTTATGCATATCATAAAAAGAGACAAACTTGCATATGAACTTGCATCATAACTTTGCATATGAACTTGTATCATAACTTTGCATATGAACTTGTATCATAACTTTGCATATGAACTTGCATCATAACTTTGCATATGAACTTGCATCATAACTTTGCATAAAACCAAACACTTAGCATGCATAAAACCAAATACTTAGCATGCACAAAACCACATACTTAGCATGCATAAAACCAAATACTTAGCATGCATAAAACCAAATACTTAGCATGCATAAAACCCCATGCATAACTTGCATATAATATTACATATAACTTGCATATACTCTCTCATATAGTTTGCATAACATGTTACATATGCATAAATGTTCAACATAGTGTTTTGTATCATAAAACATGGCATTAAACTTGCATGTAGCATAAAACTTGCCAAACACATAACATACAATATACTAAACTTGCATAAACATATTTATCCACAAACATAGCCATGTCTTATCATATCCTACCATAATCAATTTAACAATTGATTATTAACGCTATAGGAACTCACCACTAAGCTCCCATAAGCAAACCCTTGCCACAAATTACCCAAAACTCTAGCCTTGAACATAAAGCTTGCAACTTGATGATGAATGCAAGCTAATGACCACTCACACAACTCAAAGATGCTTGTATGAACATGAAAGCCTTCATAGAAATAGTTTAGAAATAGGATGGAGGCTAGGGTTTTAAGTGGAGGCCATGATCATAGAAAATTTTGGCATAGTTTAGTTAGGAGATAGGATTATGATCATTTAGAGCTAGCTTAGGGTCTTATTTATAGGATTAGGCAAGTGTTTTAGGCCTTTAGATTAACCCTAGGTTAGATTAGGACCATCAGATCTCGGAAGCTTCCAGAACTCAGCCCAAACCAGCCAGAAAAACCAGACCTGGTGCACCCAGGCCAACTGGTCGACACCCCGTGTCGACAGGCAAGTCGACAGGGCAGTCGACTCCCCAGTCGACAGGCCTGTCGACAGCCCTGTCGACATGGGTAGGGCGGGAAGTTTCCCGCCTGGCCCCCTGCTGGCTCCAATTTCGAAATCTGATTTTTAATTTTTAAATCTGTTTTTAACTTTGAATTTTCTACAAACTTCATTGGGCCATAACTGGGCCATACGGACTCCGATTTACAAAATTTCGGACTCTATTCTGCGTATTTTTCCGAGACGAACGCAATGACGCAGCCCATTTCCCCCAATTCTCACATTTGAGATTATTTATTCTGCAATTAGTGAATTTAGCATTAACCGAAATTCGGGGTGTTACATTCTCCCCCCCTTAAAGGATTTCGTCCCCGAAATCTCTAAGCTAAGGAGAATGCATATCCTACCATCCAAACAACCATCTACTCAATCCATCAAACACGGGCATCCATTGTCCTTAAAACAATTTCTAATGATGTATGAGCATATGCAAAAAGTGTGTGTATATGTTCCCTATCTAATGTACGAACATATGCAAACCATGATAGTGCCATGCATCCATTATGTATGCGAGAGAACCCTATCGACACATACGATATCTACATGAGTGCACAATCATTCACCAAAATGCATCATCCATATGATAACACAATCATTATACATCCATAAATATAGCTACCTACACACAATTATATGCAATATGCAATATGAAGTGACTGAGCCGATCTAGTGCCTAAAGTGTGTGTATATGCATCCACGAGCAACCACTAGCAAACACTTGCATCCACATGCATCCATCAACCATAACATGTCTCAAACACATGTTTCATCCATAGGTTTACCCTATCTAAAGGTCAAAAGTACTAACGAGAGGACATACTAAAGATAAGATAAGTACTAGACAAACGATAGAGGAGAAATTAAAAGACATATCCTCAAAAAGAAATGGGTACAATGAACGCATCTTCGCTTCCGTCTCCAAGTTGCGTTGTTCTCATCTTCTCCTCATTGCACTTTGACTAGTTGAACCTCTTGATTCCTCAACTTCCTAGTCTCTGACCCAAGGATGCGAGTAGGAGCTCGTCGAATCGTCTCATCACGCTCTATCTCTAATTTTTTAAGCAAGCTCGGCTCTACCACCTCTGCGGT
The DNA here is from genome assembly GCA_030737875.1 of Allium sativum. Classification (NCBI taxonomy): domain Eukaryota; kingdom Viridiplantae; phylum Streptophyta; class Magnoliopsida; order Asparagales; family Amaryllidaceae; genus Allium; species Allium sativum. The sequence goes on along the minus strand of CM060913.1, from coordinate 465,560,540 downwards.
CTCATGTAAGCACTTCCTCAAATGGGACACATGGAATACATCATGTACACCACTAAGTCTATCGGGCAACTCCACTCTATATGCCATCCGTCCAATTCTTTCCTTAATGGGAAATGGCCCTACGAATCTTGGTGCTAACTTCCCAACAGATCCAAAGCGAACCACATTTCGTAACGGAGACACTTTGACAAAGACCATGTCCCCAACTTCAAACTCAAGATCCGTCCTTCTCTTGTCCGCATAAGATTTTTGCCTATCCTGCGCTGCTTTCATCCTTCTTCGAATCAAGTCAATCTTCTCAGAAGTCTCCCTAACCATATCAGGCCCAAGTAAGATCTTATCCGTGGATTCCCACCAACATGTAGGTGATCGACAGGGCCTTCCATAAAGAGCTTCGAAAGGAGCCATACCAATACTGGACTGAAAGCTGTTATTATATGCGAACTCCACCAATGGAAGATGCTCCTCCCATGTACCTCCAAAATCTAAGATACAAAGCCTCAAAAGGTCTTCTAGGACACGATTCACCCTCTCAGTCTGGCCGTCCGTCTGAGGATGATATGCGGTGCTCAGACACAATTGAGTCCCCACTGCTTCTTGCAAACTTTTCCAGAACTCGCTAGTGAAGATAGGATCTCGATCACTCACTATGCTAGAGGGTACCCCATGCAATCGAACTATCTCTCGAAGATATACTGAAGCTAGCCATGGAGCGGTCCTCTTGCTCTTCACAGGTATGAAATGGGCGCTTTTAGTAAGCCTGTCTACCACAACCCAAATTCCCGTATTACCCTTTCTTGATCTGGGTAACCTGTCAATAAAATCCATCGAGACGCTATCCCACTTCCATTGCGGAACTTCCAATGGGTGAAGCAACCCACCAGGTTTCCTTTGCTCCGCTTTCACCTGTTGGCACACCAAGCATCGAGCGACATACTCGGCCACATCTTTCTTCATACCGGCCCAGAAGAAAACCCTCTTCATGTCTTGGTACATCTTGTCCCCACCGGGATGAATGGTCATCCTAGAACGGTGTGCATCATCAAGAATAACCTTCCTCAAACCCTCGTCTTGCGGTACACAAAGTCTACCGTCTCTACGCAAGCACCCCTTATCGTCTAGGGTGTACATACTCAAATGGCTGGACGACTCCCCCCTTATGAGCTTCTCCACCAACTCAACCAACTGTGGGTCGTCCCTCTGTGCTTCTCCAATCCGCCCCAGAAGAGTAGGTCTGACCTCCAAGGATGCTAGCAAACCGGGTACATAATCAATGGAAGGTCTGAAATCAAACATCGAGATAAATTCCAAGCTTCGTTGTTCCACGAACAATGGACTCAAGGACAACCTCTTTCTGCTCAAGGCGTCCGCCACCACGTTACCCTTGCCAGGGGTATACGCTATCTCGAAATCATAGGATGCTAAGAACTCCATCCACCTTTGTTGTCTCAAATTCAAATCCTTCGGAGAAAACAAGTATTTCAATGATTTGTGGTCAGTGAACAATTCGAATCTCTCACCAAGAAGATAATGGCGCCAAATCTTAAGCGCAAAAACAATAGCGGCCAACTCTAAATCATGGGTAGGGTAATTTTTCTCATGCACTCTCAACTGCCTTCCACCATAGGCTATTACCCTTCCCTCTTGCATTAAGACTGCGCCAAGTCCTGTCCCACAAGCATCGGTATAGACAACAAATGGCTTGCTCCCATCTGGTAATACTAAAACTGGAGCAGTGGTTAAAGCTCTCTTTAACCGTCGGAACGCATCATCACAATCTACGTCCCATGCGAAAACAAGATTCTTCTTCGTTAAGCGGGTTAATGGGGCTGATATCTTCGCGAAGTCTTTAATAAACTTCCTATAATAACCCGCCAACCCCAAGAAACTTCTTACTTCGGTAGCATTCTTCGGAACCTTCCAATCCTGAATTGATACTACCTTCGCGGGATCCACAGCTATCCCTTCCTTGGAGACCACGTGCCCCAAGAAACGCACCTCCTTCCTCCAGAAGTGACATTTAGAGAATTTAGCCTTAAGGCTATGTGCTCGAAGAGTCTTCAATACCTCCCCAAGATGTAGGGCATGCTCTTCTTCACTCTTAGAAAATACTAAGATATCATCCACAAAGACCACCACGAATTTATTAAGGAACTCCCTGAACACCCTACTCATCAAATCCACAAAGTATGCAGGGGCGTTCGTCAACCCAAATGGCATCACCAGCCACTCATAGAAACCATCCGGAGTCCTAAAGGCAGTCTTGTCTATGCTATCCTCAACTACCCTCAACTGATGAAACCCCGTGGCTAAGTCCAACTGAGAAAATACTGAAGCGCCAACCAACTGATCGAAAAGATCATCAATCCTCGGCAATGGGTGTCTATTCTTCTTTGTGAGCCTATTGAGTTCTCTATAGTCTACACAAAGTCTGAGGGACCCATCCGCCTTCGTAGCAAAAACTACTGGAGCACCCCACTCCGATATACTTCGTCTTATGAACCCCTTCTCAAGCAACTCCCCTACTTGCTTATGGAGTTCCCTCCTCTCACGAGGAGCCATGTGGCGCACTGGTAAAGATACAGGTTTAGCATTATCCACCAGATATATTCGGAAGTCAATCTCCCGCTTCGGAGGTAAGCCCTTCACCTCCTCAAACACATCCGAATATTCCCGGACCACTCTAATAGATTGCAAACTCTCGACCGAAGCGTCAAGCGATTCATGATAACTTAGCATAACAGAATCCATGGGATTACAAGAAATCTCGAGAGTGTTACCCAAGCGGGTCATGAGCCTAACAACTCTCCTTTCACAATCAAGAACGGCACCATTACTGGATAACCAGTCCATGCCCAAAATCAACCCATAGCCCGTGAAGCCCAAAACAAAAGCATCACATCTAAACTCAATGCTAAGGATAGAAATCTTCAAACCCAAACATATCATGGAGCCCCAATTGGGTTTGAAACAACTAAGGGATCATCTACCAAACTGGTGTCTAAGTGCAGTGACTCAACTAACAATGATGAGATAAACGAACTCGATACATCAGAATCAAATAAAGTTTGGATCGGATAATAAAGAAATCCAAATTCCAACCTAGACGGTCTTATCCCTATCTGGTACCTTAGCCGTAAGGGAATACAACCACCCTCGCCCCTGCCTCTTTGGACAATCCTAATAAGGTGTCCTATTTCTCCAAAAGGATAACTACTCGCCTTCTTCTTCCCATTCTCCACTCGCAACCTCCCACCAATGAGGTTTCATCCTTCATTAACCAAACAACTATTTGAGACTTCCTCCCATCGTCCATCCAATAGGTACCTACAAGTCCTCCTCCTTCTTGAACCTACTTCTAATCCAACTAATGTCTAAGTCCCTTGAAGTGGTTTTCCATTCTTATCTATCTTAGGAAGATCATCTACACACGGAGGGGAAACTCAAAACGAGAGAGGAAGAGATTCAAAACGGAGGATTCGAAAGATATAGATATGGCTATCGGGGATTATGCTTTTCTTTCAAAAACTTTTCTCTTAAAAGACATGTTTTTGAAAATACTCCTTTCAAAAATATTCTTAGAAAATAGTTTTTCTAAAAAAAATTATCTGTTCTGGTAACCTTAAGCTCTGATACCACGTGTAACACCCCACACCCGCTAAGGTCACTCACTAAGGGAATGCCTTAGTTTTGGTGGAGTATTTTTAGTGAGTATAGAACAGAAAAATTACAACAAGACAGATATAAGTAATACTTAAAAATTTAAAACATCATTTCATTGCAGCGGAAAGTAAAACATGTTTGGTTACATCACAAAACCATAACAAGAGTCAAGTACATAATATCCGTCCTGATAAAATAAAAGTACATAATCCCACTACATAGATAATAGCCATAATAGAAAAGATAAACCGAGCTTTACTTCTATGGTCCAAGCCCCAAAAGATAGATATAGCGGTCTGATCCAAGCCCACTAGTGCTAGGCCCACTCTGAAAACCTGAGGGTTGGGAAAAAGATAAACAACAACGGGGTCAGACATAAGTCTGAGTGAGTCCTATAACCCTAACAATACAATCATTAAAGTAATTAGGGTATGATATAAACAAGGTACGGTACCTCTGGGGATAATGACTACACCAAGTAGCCAACTAAACACAGGATGTACTAAGATAACCGAAAAGACGCATTTATCCACCCAAGGATAATTACTAGATTACACCACCCCAGACTTATCCACCCAAGGGTAATTCCTACACTGCACCACACCAGTTCTACCCACCAAGAGTAATTCCTACTTAAAGGTTGATCCCACTAAATGTACTTAGTAATTTTTACCCAGTAGTTTCGTGTACCCCTAGCCGACTACATAGGTGCCGTCTGCCCCTATCTCCACTAGGTGTACCCACTACTCCCAAGCGATCGGCTCCCTACCGTAGATACCCGTGTCGGCCCCACAGTGGGGTGTATTACTCCCTAACGTGGCAACCCGATATAATTAGCGGTGCACGGCTTATATCTACACGATGCAACAACGTCTTACCTACCAGCCCGGGTCCACACACGCATATGAAACCCGTTGGACTTGCGTTGCCACCGCTAACCCATTTTGGCCTCTTATAGTCAAGCCCAATATGCGTGTCCCGTCACTCGACTTGAGTCGAGCCCACTAAGATACGTTTGGGATATTAGTTGAAATGCCCCCCCCCCCCACAAGCTACTACTTAAGCTTGCTACTTTTATCTAGTGCATCCCACTTAACCCCTTTTTTAATCATGCCCACCTACATGTTAAGATTTGGTTAAGTCATCTAATCATATTTCAATTGCCACTTAAGGCACCCACTAGATTTCCACATGCCACCCAAAGCACTTACTTAACCCTTTACCAATGTTTAATTACATGTTCCACTTTGGTTAAGTTTTCTAATCGTATTTTCTATTGCCACCCAAGGCAACCCACTAGTTCCCTCATGCCACCCAAGGCACCCACTTAACCCCTCATGTCCATCTACATGCTAATATGGTTAAGTGTTTCTTAATTAATTAAGACCGTGATCCTCATAAAGACCTCTCACATTAGACTATCTTTTATGACCGCTGGTTAAGCCGGTTGGGTCCGGGCAGCCTTATGTCATAACCGAGTCTAACCTCGTGTCTTTACATTAATCACGGATTTAGTTTGTGCCTAAGACCTCTCACATTGGGCTAACATTTGTAGCAACTGGTTAAGCCGGTTGGGTCCGGGCAGTTTTACGCTACAACTGAGTCCAACCTCGTGTCTTAGTCGATTAATTATACCTAATTAATCACCCTCATAATTTATATTAATTATCCCTAATTAATTAATCATGTTTTCAAGAATATGGGTAGACCTAACTCAATAGGTAAATTCCCAACTCCATAGTTTGGGTAGACCTAACTCAATAGGTAAATTCCCAACTCCATAATATGGGTAGACCTAACTTAATAGGTAAATTCCCAATTATGTCCATTTAATTTATGTTATGCTTAAGCATATCCATTTCACATCACTTTATTAACATGCATATTAACCCCATCGTTCCCTACGTAATTCGTCTCATAACATGGCATAATAAAGGGAAGATTCATCACAAATGTCATGGGTTTAACCAACATAGCATATAACTTTATCATGGGTTCAAAAGGTGTCAACTTGCATATATGAACATACATTAAACCCAACTTAGCATATAACCCAAACTTGCATCATGCATGTCATAAAAAGAGACAAACTTGCATATGAACTTGCACATAAACTTGCATATGAACTTGCGCATAAACTTGCATATGAACTTGCGCATAAACTTGCATATGAACTTGCACAACATGTCATACATAGAGGCAAACTCGCATATGTTATGTATATCATAAAAAGAGACAAACTTGCATATGAACTTGCATCATAACTTTGCATATGAACTTGTATCATAACTTTGCATATGAACTTGCATCATAACTTTGCATATGAACTTGCATCATAACTTTGCATAAAACCAAACACTTAGCATGCATAAAACCAAATACTTAGCATGCACAAAACCACATACTTAGCATGCATAAAACCAAATACTTATCATGCATAAAACCAAATACTTAGCATGCATAAAACCCCATGCATAACTTGCATATCATATTACATATAACTTGCATATACTCTCTCATATAGTTTGCATAACATGTTACATATGCATAAATGTTCAACATAGTGTTTTGTATCATAAAACATGGCATTAAACTTGCATGTAGCATAAAACTTGCCAAACACATAACATACAATATACTAAACTTGCATAAACATATTTATCCACAAACATAGCCATGTCTTATCATATCCTACCATAATCAATTTAAAAATTGATTATTAACGCTATAGGAACTCACCACTAAGCTCCCGTAAGCAAACCCTTGCCACAAATTACCCAAAACTCTAGCCTTGAACATAAAGCTTGCAACTTGATGATGAATGCAAGCTAATGACCACTCACACAACTCAAAGATGCTTGTATGAACATGAAAGCCTTCATAGAAATAGTTTAGAAATAGGATGGAGGCTAGGGTTTTAAGTGGAGGCCATGATCATAGAAAATTTTGGCATAGTTTAGTTAGGAGATAGGATTATGATCATTTAGGGCTAGCTTAGGGTCTTATTTATAGGATTAGGCAAGTGTTTTAGGCCTTTAGATTAACCCTAGGTTAGGTTAGGACCATCAGATCTCGGAAGCTTCCAGAACTCAGCCCAAACCAGCCAGAAAAACCAGACCTGGTGCACCCAGGCCAACTGGTCGACACCCCGTGTCGACAGGCAAGTCGACAGGGCAGTCGACTCCCCAGTCGACAGGCCTATCGACAGCCCTGTCGACATGGGTAGGGCGGGAAGTTTCCCGCCTGGCCCCCTGCTGGCTCCAATTTCGAAATCTGATTTTTAATTTTTAAATCTGTTTTTAACTTTGAATTTTCTGCAAACTTCATTGGGCCATAACTGGGCCATACGGACTCCGATTTACAAAATTTCGGACTCTATTCTGCGTATTTTTCCGAGACGAACGCAATGACGCAGCCCGTTTCCCCCAATTCTCACATTTGAGATTATTTATTCTGCAATTAGTGAATTTAGCATTAACCGAAATTCGGGGTGTTACACCGTATTTTATCATGGAAGAACTGGACTTCCTCTTTAACTCGTTTTCTAGCAAGAACATCAGTTAAGATATGGCTTTCTGTTGTTTTGTCACTGTTACATATCATATCTGGATGGAAAGGAATTCGATAATTCATCAAAATGTGAACAATTACAAATTTAGACGATGGAGTATTATTGAGACTAAAATCAAATACCTAATGTCGAGATCGAAAAGGAAAATAGATGGAGACAGCAGAAACCGATGTATCATAAACTGATAGGGGATCGATCTATTGGACGGAGGTTAATTGATCTCCTCCGCTTGGATTTCGCTGATGCAGTTTGTGTTTTTGAGGATGACGGCTATTTAGGGTTGGAAGCGAACTTTCCTTTTTCTAAAGTGGCTTTACTTTATGGAGTGCTTCTTGCTGTTGCTTGTTTGGGCGTGGATTTTTGATGTTTGTTGCTGTTTAGTGTTTTGTGTTCTAATTTGCAAATGGGTTGGCAGCAAGGTGTTTTGTAATATGTGTGCCATTATGTAAATACTCTTGTACATATTTATTGATGCGTTATCAATAAAACACCGCACTCTTTTTCCCTGACCAATACTCACGCCGAGTACTAGAATAGGTTTTTAAGAGGCAGTTTACCCTTTTTCAAAAAAAAGTATCGAGAACAATCATATGTTTCACCCACAGAAGAAATGGTATCAATGAACTTGGAATTTCACCGCTATAGAAGGTTACGTCTGTATGGTATCATACGGTAGTTCTAGTGATTCCCTGGATGATAAAATAAAAATTGGAGACTCAATGACGATCTTATGCATAAAGAATTTTGTAAAAGTATTATTTGTGAGTTCGAGGTAGATATCTTAGATCCCCAACGGCTCGTGACATTGATAGATTATTTGCAATGGGAGCTCAACACGAATTTTTAGGTATGCTGGGTAGTTTAGATTGTATGCATGGGACTTGGATAACTATCCAGTTGCATTGCAAGGGCAATACAAAGGCATTGCATAAAGGTTATGTTGGTTTTAGAAGTCGTTGCTTCTATTGATTTGTACATATGGCATGCTATTTTTGGAGTATCTGGCTCTCTGAACGATATTAATGTTTTGTGATAGTCATATTTATTTATTGACTTGTATAACGATCTTTCACCTCCATGCAACTACAAAATAGGAGAGATATATCATCCTGTTGGACATTATCTTGTTGATGGAATTTATCCAAAATGGAAAACGCTTGTGTGAGCATGAAAAATCCTAACAATGCAAAACAAGCTAAATTCGCCAAAAAGCAAGAGAGTTCAAGGAAAGATATTTAACGAGCATTTGGAGTACTCAAGGTAGGTTTCATATATTAATAAATGAAGTATACTATCACTATAAAGCAGTTTTATCTAATATTATATATTTTACATAATATGATTATTAAAGAAGAAGTGGATATGAAATTTAGCTAAGAATATGTCCAAATATTCTAGTGGAGTTTAGAAAAAACTGTATAAGGACCTAAATACATTTGCAAAATACTTGAAACGTATTCAAGATGTTTGAGATCCATAAGCCTATCTAGACCCGAGGGAAGAACTAATAGAACACTATTGGGAGCATATGAGAAACTAATGGTTAATTACTAAACGTGTGCCTTTACTCCATTTTATTTTTTATGTTATGTTTCCAATATGTATGGGATTTAGTTGTTGTGTATCATTAAATGAATCAAATTTCAATTGAAATGACATAAATATTAGGACTGAAACTTTAATTTACGTCAAATCCTAATGCAATAGAAATAAAGTACTAAAACATCAATATAGTCTACAAATCAGAACTGAAAATAAAGCGCATTAGACTAAAACAATGACACATGCTAAACCTCGTTGTGTCTATGGTACTCCTCCATTTACTTCTCTATGTACAACCTTTGTAATGGATTTAGGTCATTTAGGTTGAAATTGAGTAGAAAAAAATCATCAGCTCGTTGTTGTCGAGCTAACCCGATTACATAACTCTAACTCATTAATTCTTAACCGTTATGTAGTATCTATTTTTCCTATACTCTATGTAATCTCATTATTCTCTTTGCTTCCTTTGTTTTCATGTACAACTTATTTTCTTCTTCAACAGCTGCCATAAGCCCATCAAGTTGTTCGTTGTAACACCACACATCCGTTAAGGTCACTCTCAAAGGGAACGCCTTAACTTCGGTGGAGCGTTTTAAGGTACAAGATACTAATAAATTACAGGACAAAAAATTTATGCAGTAGAAAAAGATCAATATTATTTCATAAATACTTGTTCAACACAACAATTCAACAACTGTTTCAACCTTCCAAATTATTACAACTTTTCATCTGTCTTGGAAACATAAAGAAGCAATACTGAAAATAAAATGACATAAATCCCCAATAAGTGTTTGACCATAGCCATAGCTCAAAAAGGAAAGTCCAAGCCTTATATCTACGGTCTTCAAGCTTTGGCTAACCTGGACTAAGCAGAAGTGTTTCCTCCCTGCGGACCTGAGGGGGAACAGAAGAAAAGAGCGAAAGGAAAATGGGTCAGACATAAGTCTGGTAAGCCCAGTTATTTAATAGCATGTAAACAAGTAAAATATTATGACATGAATAAACTGAACTTAGAATGAAACTACAAGGATAGGATAGTCCTAAAACAAGGTAAAGTAAGATTTAACTAGATTTTGCTATCTCACCCACTTTTACTTCTCTGCACGCACTAAGAGCTGTTTAACTAGCAATGTATGTTCATGATAAAGTGATCCCATTCATGTATTGATCGGCTCCTACTCGCATTCATGTATTCTTGGTGTCATGCGACCCCACGTGATTTTCAAGTACTTGTGTTGGTTCCAGTATAGGGTGTATCAAGTCCTACAATGGCAACCCTAACACGATTTAAAGATGCACAAGTGTACGCCTGGTGCCTAGTGCCTGCTTTTTCCACTCCGGAGCCCATGCACACCCGTACTCCGTCGGAACCTACACTGACGCAACTAACCGCCACCCTTTTGACTGCTTATATTCAGCCCAATAATCCTGCCCCACCCTGCCTAGTTCAGGGTACCTTGATACATCCATGTGGGTTACTGCTGAAACGGGTCCCCGTTACTAAGGTTTTTCTAGTTAACATGCTAAATTGGTTAAGTGTCCTTGGTTTGACTTAACCCCTATCAATCTTGTCTAGTTAACATGTTAAGTTGGTTAAGTGTTTCCTCAATTACTTAACCCCACCAATCTCGTCTTGTTATCATGTTAAGTTGGTTAAGTGTTCCCTTAATTACTTAACCTCAATATTTCTAGCTTGGTTGTTCATGAGCTTTAATCAATCAATTAATTAAAGCACCAACCACTCACATTAGGCAGGTATTGTTGTGGTTACTGGATGTACCAGTTGGTTCCGGGCAGTTTTACATCACAACTCAATCTAACTTTAGGTCTTTTTGGTCTTGATGCACTAACCTGTCATATTAGACATGTATTGTTGTGGTTACTGGATGTGTCGGTCAGTTCCGGGCAGGTTTATACCACAACTCAGTCTAACCTCGGGTTAGGCATATTCATCTTTTACATTTTATATATGTGAATTTTCTGCAAGTATTTCATGTCACATATTTTAATTATGTTCAAGACTAATGGTATAAATTATACCATTCATGGCCTTAACCATTTACATGGTTTTGGGCCCACCTACATTATTAACATGTTTTGATTTAATAACCATCCCAACGTTACCCCCGTTTGTTCGTTCGTATTAATCACATAAAGTCATTAGGCCCGCATATTAGTCCAATTTATAAACAAGAGGTAAATAAGGGAACATGCATAATATAGATTCAACCAAACATGTAAATTTTGCATAAAACTTTATTCATATAATTTAACATGTCACATGAACTTGCATATAATTTAGACTTAGATAATCATAAGCCTAAAACACGTTAATATGTAGATCTAGGCATGTGTGAACATAACCTCAATTATAAACTAGCATATGACATAATCATGACATGTCCAATCCCAAGCCATGTATAATTTTAACATTAACATATAGGTGTGAACTAGATCTAACAAGGTGAACTTGCATAAGTCCACTTTACAAACATGCATATAAATATAGATCTAGTTTTGGATCTAACATGTAACTTGCATATGAACATATGTATAATTAGATCGTGACTTGGATCTATCATAAAACATATAACTTGCATTAATCATATGAACCTAGATAGATCTTGACATGGATCCAACATAAAACTTGTAACTTGCATATGAACATACATATAGGCATATGGATCTAACATAAAGCAAATGAATATATATATATATATATATATATATATATATATGTAGATCTTGTCTTGGATCTAACATAATATATACAACTTGCATTAATCATATAAATATATATATATTTAGATCTTAACATGAAACATATAACTTGCATATGATATTGATAGTTTCATTCTCAATCTTTAATAGATCCAACACCAAGTCCAATAAGCCACAAACATTCCAAGACAATTCATGATAAAATCATCACAAGAAACAAACATGAATTAGCATCGTCAATATTATACAACATCGTAAAATTCTATTTTTCGCTTTATATCAAATCACGTCTTAAATTTATTTACATCTAAAAGATAACTACACTTACAAAAGACAATCTTGATTTCTGGAATCTGTATTCTGAAGTTGAAATGCTCGCCTTTGATGTAGACAATCGTTGTTTTAGTTTAATTTTGATTTGATTTGGTTTGTCTCTTTTAATTTGCTTCAAGTTGAACGGCGACTACTCGAGGTTGTCCAATGGCAGCATGACGGCTCTTGGTTTGATTTTTAATATGATTTACTGTTGAGGTATTAGGTTGCTTATATAGAAGTTAGATTTAATAGGTACCGTCAGATTAACCTAGAGCAAATCAAAGCCATTCAGAAAAGACAGAATAGCCACATCAGCCCTAATGACCCAGCAAGGAGTCCATCAGACCCAATCAGATGCCACATCTGACTTAGAGCGAATCGGCCCACGGGTTGATAGCCAAACACCCTGAATCAACCCCTAGTCGACCCAGCAGAGCTTGGGTCGACGTCAAAAATGGGCCGGTTCGGTTATTCCTCCTCCCGATTCGCTGTTTTGAACTTTTTTGCATATTTGTTTACTTAATTTTTATATATATATATATCTATATATCTATATATATATATTTCTCATATGCATACAAACTTCAAGGCTTAATAACTTCTTCATAAGGTATCCGTTTTATGCAAACCAAATGTCTATCTTGACCAAAATTTTGAGATGAACGTAATAGCGCAACCCATTTCAATTAATTCTTCTTCTAAAAATTAAGTTTTCTTGAATTTGTTAATTTTAATATTCTCAGAAAATTCGAGGTGTTACATTCTCCCCTCCTTAAAGGATTTCGTCCCCGAAGTCTTCAAGTTAAGAAGAATGCATCTTAACATCCAATCAGCATCTACTCATCCATCATCCACAAGCATCCATTGTCCTTAAAAGACTTCTAATGCCATATGAACATATGCAGAGTGTGTGTATATGTCTCTTATCTAGTGCAAAATCAGGCGGTCTACTGATCCAGTTGACCTCGTTAATGCGAATCATGAGAGTGCCATGAGTCCATTATGTATGCAATTTGTCCTATTCATAATTCTACATGAGTGCACAATCATTCATAAAAATGCAACATCCATATGATAACACATCAAGTTTCAATCCACATAACATTTCATGCGTTCATATGCAAATGCAATATGAAAGTGATTGAGCTGATCTAAACCTAATATGTATGTGCATATGCATCCACGAGCAATCACTAGCTACCACTTTGCAACCATCAACCATAACACGTTTCAAATACATGTTTACATCCATTGATTTCTACTAAGGATCAAGAAATAGGACTGAGAAGATAACTAAGCATGAATAAACTTATGATAAAGGAGAGATCAAAGATGACCCTCAAAAAGATAAGGGTAGGCTATGCGTATCTTGCTTTCGGTCTCCCAAGTCGCGTCTTCTTCATTGTCACTCCATTGTACTTTAACAAGCTTGATTTCATGGTTGCGTAGCTTTTTGACTTTCATTCCCAAGATACGAGTTGGGATTCTTCTCACTGTTGCTTCTCATTCCACTTCTACCTCTTCTAGTATCTTTGTTTCCACCACTTCCGCAGATTCATGTAAGCACTTCCGTAGGTGAGAAACATGAAAGACATTGTGAACTCCAGCCAACTTTTCAGGTAGCTCTAATCTGTAGGTCATCGTCCCAATTCTTTCAATGATAGGAAATGGTCCTATGAATCTAGGTGCCAATTTCCTTTTGGATCCAAAGAGAACAACATTCCTCAAAGGAGATACTTTAAGGAACACTATGTCTCCAACCTCAAACTCAAGGTTGGTCCTTCTTTTATCTGCATAGGACTTCTGTCTATCTTGAGCAGTCTTCATTCATCTTCTTATTAGGTCTACCTTTTCTGAGGTTTCATGTCTGGCCCAAGTATAAGCTTATCTGTGGATTCCCACCAACAGGTTGGTGATCGACACGGTCTCCCGTATAAGGCTTCGAAGGTTGCCATGCCTATTGTAGCTTGGTAGCTATTGTTGTAGTAGTTATTGTTTTAGGCGAACTCCACCAGAGGAAGATGATCTTCCTATGTCCCTCCAAAGTCAAGAACACACAATCTCAAGAGGTCTTCTAAGACTCTGTTCACCCTTTCCATCTGTCCATCGGTTTGGGGGGGGGGTAGGCCGTGCTTAAACATAGTTGTGTGCCTACAACCTCTTGCAAACTCTTCCATAACTCTCTTGTAAAGATAGGGTCTCAATCGCTTACTATGCTGGAAGGTATCCCATGCAGTCGAACTATCTCTTTAAGATATAGAGATGCTAGAGATGAGGCAGTCCTTCTACTTTTGATAGGTATAAAGTGAGCGCTTTTTGTGAGCCGGTCCACTATTGCCCAAATACTGGTATTGCCTCTTCTTGACCTAGGCAACCCATCAATAAAGTCCATCAAAATGCTATCCCATTTCCACTGTGGGACCTCTAGAGGATGAAGCAAACCACCAGGCTTCTTCTGCTCTGCCTTGACCTGCTGGCATATCATGCACTTAGAAACGAATTCGGTTACATCCCTCTTCATGCCATTCCAAAAGAAAACACTTTTGATGTCTTTATACATTTTGTCTCCGCCTGGGTGTATGGTCAACTTTGAATGGTGTGCTTCTTCTAGAATCGTTTTCACTAAACCTCTTACGCGTGGGACGCATAGCCTTCCATCCTATCTCAACCATCCCTTATCATCAATGGAGTATCTATTGAGGTGACTCGAAGTCTCACCCCTAATCAGCTTATCTATCACATCTATTAGCTGAGGGTCTTCACGTTGTGCGGTTCCTATTAAGTCAAAAAGTGTAGGCCGCACTTCCGGTGTTGCTAACAAGCCTGTTACAAATTCAAAGGAGGGTCTAAAGTCAAAGTTGGCTATGTAATCCAAGCTTTGCCTTTCTACAAAGAGAGGGCTTAAGGTCAGCTTCTTTCTACTCAGAGCGTCTGCTACCACATTGACCTTGCTAGGAGTATAGGAAATCTCAAAATCATATGAGGCAAGAAACTACATCCATCTTTGCTGCCTCAAGTTGAGATCTTTCTGCGAGAAAAGGTACTTCAACGATTTATGGTCAGTAAACAATTCAAACTCTCACCTAGGAGATAATGGCGCCAAGACTTAAGAGCGAAAACGATGGTCGCCAATTCTAGGTAGTGGTTTGGGTAGTTTTTCTCATGTACTTTCAACTGCCTTCTTCCATAAGCTACTACCTTCCCTTCTTTCATCAAGACAGCGCCTAATCCTGTACCGCATGAATCCGTGTATACGGTAAACATCTCACTCCCATCAGGCAATGTCAGAACTGGGGCTGTTGTTAGAGCCCTTTTCAAGCGTTGGAAAGCAATATCGCAATACAAATTCCAAGCGAAAACTAGGTTCTTCTTTGTCAACCTTATAAGTGGAGCTGATATTTTCGCAAAGTCATTGATGAACTTCCGGTAAAAGCCTACTAGCCCGAGAAAGATTCGGACTTTAGTTGCATTTCGTGGAACCTTCCAATCTTGCACAACAACCACTTTTGCGGGGTCCACGGCTAAACCCTCTTTGGACACCACATGTCCAAGGAATCTAACTTCTTCTCTCCAGAAATGGCATTTGGAGAATTTGGCTTTCAACTGATGTGCACGGAGAGTATCCATGACTTCCCTTAAGTGATGAGCATGCTCTTCCTCACTCTTCGAGAAGATCAAAATATCGTCCACGAAGACCACCGCAAACTTATTGAGGAATTTCCAGAACACCCAGCTCATCAAGTCCACGAAATAGGCAGGTGCGTTTGTCAAGCCGAAAGGCATGACAAGCCACTCGAAGAAACCATCCGGGGTCCTAAATGCGATCTTGTCAACGCTATCCTCAGCCACTCTTAGCTGATGAAACCCGGTAGCCAGATCTAGTTGGGAGAAAACGGATGCACCTACGAGCTGATCAAACAGATCGTCAATTCTTGGGAGTGGGTTCCTATTCTTCTTGGTCAGCTTGTTCAGCTCCCTATAATCCACGCATAGGGGGGGTGAACCATCGGCTTTGGTCACGAATACTACTGGAGCATACCATTCAGAAATACTCTGTCTTATTAACCCCTTTTCAAGAAGCTCTTTAACTTGCTTGCTGAGTTCTTTTCTCTCCCTTGGAGCCATGTGTCTAACGGGTAAAGCAACGGGTTTTGCATTGTCAACGAGGTATATGCGGAAGTCTATCTCCCGCTTCGGAGGTAAGCCCTTTACCTCTTCAAACACATCCGAGTATTCATGGACCACTCTAACAGACTGCAAATTCTCAACAGACGCATCAAAAGATTCTAGATAACTTAGCATAACAGAATTCATGGGATTACAAGAGATTTCGAGAGTGTTACCGAGGCGAGTCATGAGTCTAACCACTCTCTTTTCACAATCGAGGACGACACCATTACTGGATAGCCAGTCCATGCCTAGAATCAGCCCATAGCCCGTGAAGACCAAAACATAAGCATTACATTTAAACCCAATGCTTAAAATAGAGATTTCCAAATCTAAACAAATCATTGACAAATAAACTGAGCCCCCAATTGGATTTGAAACAACCAAGGGATCCTCTACTATATGAGTGTCTAGGTGCAGAGATTCAACTAAAGCAGTAGATATACAAGAGTGCGATGCGCCAGAATCAAAGAGAGTACGAACAGGATTATCAAACAGATAAACTAAACTCTCAACAGAAATATGTCTACCTCGTTCCTGCAGAGGTGCAACGAGAGCATGAACCTGCCCTCCAGAAGACGATCCAGTCCTTTGTCCCTGCCCTTGCCTTTTTGGGCAGTCCTTAGACAAGTGTCCAGTATCCCTGCACTGGAAACAAGCGCCCAATTTCCTCTTTTTCTTTCTACAGTCCCTAGCCACGTGTCCAGGTATCCATAGAAATTGCACTTCGTCTTCTTACAGGATTTATTATCCTTCCCGCCTTTCTTGGGGTCCATATTCTTATTCTGAGATCCATCTCCTTTCTTGTTTTGAGGCTCTTCCTTCTTCACCTCCTTCTTTCCATCTTTGTTCTCCTGTTGCAACAGAGCCATGTCCACCAGTCTCTTGTAAGTCGCTCTCATATATGGGACATTGCCAAACCTTGCAGTGGCTCATTCAGTCCTTTGGCAAAGCGGAGAGCCTTCTTGTTTGGAGTATTTACTAACTCAAGTCCAAATCGAGCAAGCTGGTTGAATTTATTGACGTATTCTTTGACCGACAAGCTGTCCTGTTTAAGTGATAGGAACTTCTCCATTTGCAGACTCTGCTCAGCTTGTGAGAGGAACTTCATTTCAAATCTCGCCTTGAAGTCCTCCCAAGTCTCTATCGGTCTTTCAGCATTAGTGACTTTCCACCAGAAGGAGGCCTCGTCTTTGAGCAACCACACCACCAACTGTAGTTTCTGCCTATCATCCACTTCAAAGATAATGAATAAGTCCTCAGTATCCTTGAGCCAGTTTCTGGCTTCCACGAATGATTCGCTCCCCAGACATGCTGAATCAAAAAGGAAAGATTCAAAACGAAGGATAGAAAGATAGTGCATATGGCTTTGGGGATTATGCCTTTTTAAATTTACACTTTTTCTTGAAAATGCTTCTTTATGACTTCTTTTTGGAAAATAGTTTCAAAATTTTTATCCGATCTGGTAACCTTTAGCTCTGATACCAAGTGTAACACCCCACCTCCGTTAAGGTCACTCTCAAAGGGAATGCCTTAACTTCGGTGGAGCGTTTCAAGGTACAAGATACTAATAAATTACAAGACAGAAAATTTATGCAGCGGAAAATGATCAATATTATTTCATAAATACTTGTTCAACACAACAATTCAACAACTGTTTCAACCTTCCAAATTATTACAACTTTTCATCTGTCCTGGAAACATAAAGAAGCAATACTGAAAATAAAATGACATAAATCCCCAATAAGTGCTTGAATATAGCTATAGCTCAAAAAGGAAAGTCCAAGCCTTACATCTATGTTATTCTAGCTTTGGCTAACCTGGACTAAGCAGAAGTGTTTCCTCCCTACAGACCTTGGGGGGAGCGGAAGAAAAGAAGCGAAAGGAAAATGGGTCAGACTTAAATCTAGTAAGCCCAGTTATTTAATAGCATGTAAATAAGTAAAGGACTATGACATGAATAAACTGAACTTAGAATGATACCACAAGGATAGGGCAGTACTAAAACGAGGTAAAGTAAGATTTAACTAGATTTGGCTATCACACCCACTTTTACTTCTATGCACCCACTAAGAGCTGTTTAACTAACAATGTATGTTCATGATAAAGTGATCCCATTCATGTATTGATCGGTTCCTACTCACATTCATGTATTCCCGGTGTCATGCGGCCCCACGTGATTTTTAAGTACTTGTGCTGGTTCCAGTATAGGGTGTATCAAGTCCTATAATGGCAACCCTGACACGATTCAAAGATGCACAAGTTTACGCCTGGTGCCCAGTGCCTGCTTTTTCCACTTCGGAGCTCGTGCACGCCCGTACTCCGTCGGAACCTACACTGACGCAACTAACCGCTGCTCTTTTGACCGCTTATATTCAGCCCAGTAATCGTGCCCCACCCTGCCTAGTTTAGGGTACCTTGGACATCCATGTGGGTTACTGCTGAAACGGGTCACCGTTACTAGGGTTTTTGTAGTCAACATGCTAAATTGGTTAATTGTCCTAGGTTTGACTTAACCCCTATCTATCTTGTCTAGTTAACATGTTAAGTTGGTTAAGTGTTTCTTCAATTACTTAACCCCACCAATCTTGTCTTGTTAACATGTTAAGTTGGTTAAGTGTTCCCTTAATTGCTTAAACTCACCATTTCTAGCTTGATTGTTCATGAGCTTTAATTAATTAATTAATTAAAGCACCAACCACTCACATTAGACAAGTATTGTTGTGGTTACTGGATGTGCCGGTCGGTTCCGGGTAGTTTTACACCACAACTCAGTCTAACCTCGGGTCTTTCTGGGCTTGATGCACTAACCTCTCACATTTGACAGGTATTGTTGTGGTTACTGGATGTGCCAGTCGGTTCCGGGCAGGTTTACACCACAACTCAGTCTAACCTCGGGTTAGGCATATTCATCTTTTACATTTCATATATGTGAATTTTCTACAAGTGTTTCATGTCTCATATTTTAATTATGTTCAAGACTAATGGTATAAATTATACCATTCATGGCCTTAAACATTTACATGGTTTTGGGCCTACCTACATTATTAACATGTTTCGATTTAATAACTATCCCAACATTACCCCTGTTTGTTCGTTTGTATTAATCACATAAAGTCATTGGGCCCGCATATTAGTCCAATTTATAAACAAGAGGTAAAGACGGGAACATGCATAATATAGATTACCCCAAACATGTAAATTTTGCATAAAACTTTATTCATATAATTTAACATGTTACATGAACTAGCATATAATTTAGACTTAGGTAATCATAAGCCTAAAACATGTTAATATGTTGATCTAGGCATGTGTGAACATAACCTCAATTATAAACTAGCATATGACATAATCATGACTTGTCCAATCCCAAGGCATGTATAATTTTAACATTAACATATAGGTGTGAACTAGATCTAACAAGGTGAACTTGCATAAGTCCACTTTACAAACATGCATATAAATATAGATCTAGTTTTGGATCTAACATGTAACTTGCATATGAACATATGTATAATTAGATCGTGACTTGGATCTATCATAAACATATAACTTGCATTAATCATATGAACCTAGATAGATCTTGACATGGATCCAACATAAACTTGTAACTTGCATATGAACATATGAACATATATATAGGCATATGGATCAAACATAAATCATATGAATATATATATGTAGATCTTGTCTTGGATCTAACATAATACATACAACTTACATTAATCATATAAACATATCTATGTAGATCTTAACATGAAACATATAACTTGCATATGATATTGATAGTTTCATTCTTAATCATTAATAGATCCAACACCAAGTCCAATAAGCCACAAACATTCCAAGACAATTCATGATAAAATCATCACAAGAAACAAACATGAATTAGCATCGTCAATATTATACAACATGGTATAATTCTATTTTTCACTTTATATCAAATCACGTCTTAAATTTATTTACATCTAAAAGATAATTACACTTACAAAAGACAATCTTGATTTCTGGAATCTGTATTCTGAAGTTGAAATGCTCGCCTTTGAAGTAGACAATCGTTGTTTTAGTTTAAATTTGATTTGATTTGGTTTGTCTCTTTTAATTTGCTTCAAGTTGAACGGCGGCTACTCGAGGTTGTCCAACGGCAGCATGACGACTCTTGTTTTTATTTTTAATACGATTTAGGGTTGAGGTATTAGGTTGCTTATGTAGAAGTTTGATTTAATAGGAACCGTCAGATTAACCTAGAGAAAATCAAAGCCATTCAAACAAGATAGAATAGCCACATCAGCCCTAATGACTCATCAAGGAGTCCATCAGAACCAATCAGATGCCACATCTACCTTAGAGTGAATCGGCCCACGGGTTGACAACCAAACACCCTGAATAAACCCCTAGTCGACCCAGCGGAGCTCGGGTCGACCTCAAAAATGGTCCGGTTCGGTTATTCCCCCTCCCGATTCGCTGTTTTGAACTTTTTTGCATATTTGTTTATTTAATTATATATATATATATATATATATATATATATATATTTCTCATATGCATACAAACTTCAAGGCTTAATAACTTCTTCATATAGTATCCATTTTATGCCAACCAAATGTCTATCTTGACTAAAATTTTGAGATGAACGTAATAGCGCAACCCATTTCACTTAATTCTTCTTCTAAAAATTAAGTGTTCATGAATTTGTTAATTTTAATATTCTTAGAAAATTCGGGGTATTACATTCGTAGTACAGGATACAGTCTTTGGTGGTTTTTTTCTTCGATTTATATTTTTCTGCTAGTCTTCCACTTGAATAGTTGTAAATGGACGGTCTTCCTGTGGATCTCAGCTACCGGGGCTAAATTCATAGGTTGGCTTTCTAATCATAAAACACATTGCCGAATGTTCCCGTCGAACTTTGCTCCATTTTTCTTGCCTAAAAAGTATATTGTAACAATTGTGCATGTTGAAAGGTTGGTTGTTATGCTTCGGGCATGTACACAAGATTTGCTTGATTAAGCTGTATAGCATAAGTTCAAGGAAGTGGAAAACATATAGATGAACATAATCAAAGAAAGATATTAAAAATTAGTACCATATCCATGTCATTCGCACCACTTTGTTGCCTACTTTCCATCCCGACCATTATCTATTTCAGCGTTGGCAGTTAGCATTAATTCTCTTCCACAACTACTTCAAAGAGTCAATAGATCTTGTAGGATTCCGGGGACTAAGACAATTGAATAATTTCCAAATGAATTCCAAAGTGAAACTTCACTTTGACTCGTGCCTTTTTTGTTGTCTTTCGAACACTCTACCCAACAAAAGGCTAATTCGGTTTGTTCATTATGAGACAGCCCGAACTTCCCCATGAAGGAAAGCACGGATTGCTTTGAGAACAACACACATCGAAACATGAACCGAAGAACATTTCATTGCTTATTACAACAATTTCATCATAATACAAGAATATACAGAGTATGAATGAATAAATTACATTTGATAAATATCAAAGATTACAATACATTACATAGCAGCGTAAAAATAATACAATACACAACTGAACAAGATATACGGATACAGAGCTTTTCGGATATCATTCCAGCTGTAAACCAGGTTCCTGTGAATATAAATCTGCAAAACCAAAACTACTAGTTGCCCGTGTCGAAAATAAGGGCACCCAGAGTTTAGGTTAAAACAATAAACTCCAGGTCAGTCATGTGACTGGTGTGAGAACTAAAACAGTTAATAATCTTTATTTTAAAGTTAGGTAAATCAAGGGACCATGCCATATAACACGGAACGGGTTTCCTCCCAAGAATACTAGTGCATAAAACAACAGCGCAATGCTAAATAAAGAACAATGAAGCTATGATAAGACCCAGGTCTCATCACACAATGCAACGCAAGCCGGAGGATAGGGTTTTTACCTTATAATAGCCAAAGAATGCTTGATACGCTAAATTTCATCTTTTATTATTACTATAAGTGTATAGTGTCAAAACAATTTCAATCATAAGTATCAATCATAGGCGGCATAAGTGCCCCATAACACTATGTCACCATATATAGGTTCTACAATCAAAACCGCAAAGTCACGTATTGGAAATTGGATTTCCATCTGTGAACCGAGGCAAAAGATAGTCCTCACCGATTCGAGACGCTCTAGCCCGCCCCACAGGACCCAGACTCAGGTGGGCCCTTGGATCGTTTGGGCGGGTCCACCGATGTGGATTAAAATGCCGGAGCACTGCGTTTCCTCGCCCTTTGGGGAGTCAATGAGCCAAATGACTCCATCGGCTCCACATAGTCACCGATATATCCGAGGTGCCTTGCAGTCCAACAACCACATAGGTGAAAATAATATAAATGTCAGGGCTGGTAGGTCACTGACACCACCCTAGCTAGAAGGAAACGCATGTCCTCCTTGATGTCCTCTCCCGTTTCTAGTTCACAACCGGGGTGTGAGGCTCGCGAATTAACGCTACACAAAGCTGTGCCATGCAGGCTGTGCTTTGATCATCAACCATAAGACTCTTCTTTTCAACAGAAGCCTTTATCATTTGCATCTTAGCATGCCACACAGGAAAACCACTCCATGCAACCGATATCCATCAATCACACAAAATGATATCCAATGTCAGACACAAAGTCCATTTATGTTATACACGTAAATGTGTATATTTTATCCGCATATTTATCTTATTTTATCTTTTAAATAATTGATACTGTGCATTTATAGTTGTGTTTACATATTATTTTTCGTGAATGGATTAACGCACTTAATTGTTGAAAAGCTTGAAGAATTTGTGCAAGAAGAGTGTTGAATTTTAGAGCTGAATTAAAGCTTGAAGACCTGAAGAAAAGTTTCTATTAAATCGCCTTCTGCTACATATTTTAAAGACAAGATTCAATGCTTTTCCATAATGATCACTTGGAGATGTTATTCATTCTCAAGGCAATTGGAGTTGAAGCCCGTAACCTTTTCCATGACATCTACATGCATTCACATCGGTCTAGTTGCTAATTGGGCTAAGTTATTTGTCCCATATCATGTAATTTGCAAGTCTTATCATTCATGCGCTGCACACGTTCACACTTAGCTATTTGATTAATGTGTTATTTTGGAAAAGGGGTTTTGTCCCACATTGTGGAATTTTCCAAGTAGTCTTTGTCATGTCAGCTATAAATACATTGTATCTCATTCATTGTAAAATGCTTAGTTTTATTCTGTAATTCTCTTCTTGGAATAAAACTCTTCTTTTCCCTTTCTCTCAGTTGTTATTTTATTTTATTTATATTCATGTTATTTAGTTTATGTTTCTCTTCTTCTTTAGCTATGTCTAGCTAATCTCCTTTGATTGGGGGGTGATGACGCTAATAAATATGATTCAACATGAATCACATAGCCAATAGATGAGGACTTTATACATGTAGATCTAGATCTGAATCAATTGTTAGATCCGAACCTTCATATTCATTGTCGTTTAAGAGCTATGCTCCTTCACAGGGTATATTCCTGTTCGATCTAACAATTATCAGATTTAGATCTAATTTTAGGGTTTTAGAAATTAATTAGTGTATCTGTCCTGATAGTCTATGGTTGTTTAAGAGCTCAGCTCCTGCATAGGCTATGCTTGTCGTTATTTACTTATTTGTTTCTGAGAACCTAATTATCGTTGATTCATGTGTGTGACAGAAACATGAATTAGATCTATATTCATTTGTTGGCTATTGATGAGTGTGAATCCAATCTATGTCATTATCCCCTAATTTCTTTCTCTTATTATATAAATCTCTCTTTTTATTTAATTGTTGTTATTCTCTGTGTTTTCAATCAATCAAAATCCTGGAATAACTTGATTGGATTTATTAATTAAAATATTTTTGGTCCCAGAGTTCGACACTCTCTACAACAATCCTTGTTGTTTAGGAAAGCTGAACGGATCTAACAGTTGTTTACAATTGTTTGATTTGTTCGCAAACAAATTTTGGCGCCGTTGCCGGGGACCAAAATAATTTTTATTTTTAAATCCTTCGAGTTATAATTATTTTCCTTCATTTATAAAAAAAATCTGTTGATTAGCTTTGATTTGGTATTGCTGATCTACTTATTAAGAGAGAGAAAAATTGCAATTTTCGGTTTGATGTCTTTCCCGTTTCATTGCCTTTCTATTTTTACAAATTAAAAAAAAACTTGCTTTTTATTACGATTCGTTCCCTTTCTTCCATTGATTTCTTTCCAATTTTCTTCTCACATTTTTTTCCTTTTATAATTGATTACAAGCAATATTTTTTTTACAAATTCCCTTTTTTTCTATTTTCTTCTTCTCTGCCACTTCAACAAGCTCAGACAAGTCTCTTACCATCACACAACTCCACAAATCCGAACAAGCTCCACACCTGTAACAACCCGTATTTTAATAACATGTTATAACCATTAATCAAGGTAGAATTAAATTTTAAAATAAGAATCAAGGGAAACAGATTGCGCCATTGCGTTCGTCTCGAAATTCTACATGAAATCGAGTCCGAGTTTTCGAAAATCGGAGTTCGCATGACCAAGTTATAACCCTCAGAAGTTTCAGAAATTTGAATAAAATAAAACAGCTCGAAAATAAAGCCAGAAATTCGAAATTAAAACCCAGAGAAGGCTTGCGGGAAAATTCCCGTCCATATACCCAGGTCGACTGGGGAGTCGACCCCCCCCCCCCCAACCAGGTTGACTTGGGAGTCGACTGCGGTGTCGACCTCCCCATGACCAGGTCGACCGGGGAGTCGACCTGGGGGTCGACCTGCCTCCCGAACCTATTTCCTGAACCAGATGCATTCTGATGTATTTAGACTTGTTTCGTGACCAGATTCGTCTGCCTAACCCTATATAAACATCCCCCTAGCCTCATTCTCTCTACACCATTTCATTCTGTCCTAATACTACCTCTGTGAAAATCAAAATGATAATATTAAAATTAAAAGAGACTACTTCTTCTTCGTCAAGACAACATCTAGGAATTGCAAATTGGGGGTTTTCAACTAGAACAAGACTAAACAAATAAAGATTCAACAACTGCAATAACCGTTTCCAGAATCAAATCTCTGCACTCTAATTCTCGATCCATGCTCTGTAAGTTCTAGTTATTTTGAGATTGAAACTGGTTAAATTTAATATGGACGTGGAATAAAATGAAATTGGACCTAACATTGAATTATCTGTTTAGATCTGTTCTTGTTTTTTCTTGAATCTAGGATTTTGAGTTATTCCTTATCGAATGAATCATGCCCATTCATGTTGTTGGACCTAGTTTATTATTTAAACGCTAGATTGTAATATGAATTCTTGGACCTTGACTTGATGATAAGACTTTTTCACCCTATTCTCTCTTGAATCTTGAATTTGGATTAATGCAAGTCTACCCATGTTCCTAAACCTTGGTTTTCATATTGTTGTTCTAGATCCTATTCACATGCCTATGTTGTGTTAAACTATTATACACCAATTCTGTTGAACATATGATTTGGATTATAATCTCATGCCTATTCACATGCCCATCTTTGTCAAGATTTCCTTGTTTATCCCTTTTTGAATTAATCTCGATACGCGCACGGTAGGAATGCGATTTGGGGATATTGGTCAAAACATGAAGATTCACTTAGACATGAATTGGTAATTGACATGAATTAGCTTGGACATGAATTGGCATAACTTGAACACGAAAGCGATTGTAAGCTTGATAATTGACATGAATGTGAATTGTGAACTCGAACGTAATTAGAGAAAATAGAATCTGGTAGTCAACCCATGTTTTTAGGTAATTGTGGAACGCGACAAATAGCATGAAATTGATACGATGGGAATAACTTGAATACAAAATTGACTATGACTTGATAGTTGATATTGGACATTTAGAAGGCACGTAAACTTGCTTATGAACTTGAAACGTGAATTGGTTATGAATATGAATCATGAACTTGATAATAGGCATAAGTTGAAACTTGAAAACTTGATATGAGAACTTGACATGAAACTCGCTTAGAAACTTGACACGAACTTGACATGAAAATTGAACATGGACATGACACTTAGAATGAACTTGAAAATGGCCAACTCGAGTTTGGGTTGAGTTTGCAGTTTAATTCTGCCCGGAACCGCCCGGCAAATCCAGTTACTGCAAACAATAGGATCCAATGTGGGTAGTTGGTCATATTGCACTTGAAAACCCGAGGTCAGACTGAGTTGTGGTGTAATTCTGCCCGGAACCACCCGGCATATCCAGTGACCACAACAACAGGTCTGATGTGAGAGGTTGGGTGCATTAATGAATTAATGCCACATGAGAGGGCTAAGTCATGAACCGCTTGAATATACTTAATCAATTTAACACGATGATTTGGTAGGGTTAAGTCATGAACCGCTTGAATATACTTAACCAATTTAACACGATGATTTGACAGGGTTAAGTCATGAACCGCTTGAATATACTTAACTAATTTAACATGATGATTTGATAGGGTTAAGTCATGAACCGCTTGAATACACTTAACCAATTTGACACGATGATTTGACAGGGTTAAGTCATGAACCGCTTGAATACACTTAACCAATTTGACACGATGATTTGATAGGGTTAAGTCATGAACCGCTTGAATACACTTAACCAATTTGACATGATTATTTGATAGGGTTAAGTCATGAACCGCTTGAATACACTTAACCAATTTGACACGATGATTTGGTAGGGTTAAGCCATGAACCGCTTGAATACACTTAACCAACTTGACACAAGATTCGTAGGGCTAAGTCATGAACTTGAACGACAACACTTAGCCAATTTGACATGAAACGTAGACGGGTTAAGTCACGAACTTAAATGACCACACTTAACCAACTTGACACGCTAGACTGATGGGGTTAAGTATCGAATTTAAATGACAGCACTTAACCTGCTAGACGGAAACCCTAGTTACGCGGTCCTTTTCAGTAGTAACCCACCAGATGTATCATGGTACCCTGGAACTAGGCAGGGTGGGGCACGATTACTGGGCTGATTGCAAGTGACCAGAACGACGGCTGAATTGGTGCGCCATTGTAGGTTCAGGCGGACTATGGTCGTGCACGTAGTCCGGAGTTGAAAAAGCAGGCATTGGGCACCAGTAGGTTTACACTGTGCGTGCTTGATTCATGTCGGTGGTTGGCACTCTAGGGCTTGATACACCCTATGGTGGACCTAGCACAGGTGACTACATTTCGTGATTGGGCCGTATGACACAGACACATGAACGAGCTAGGACTTGTAGGGAGCCGATCGATTAATAGATCGTTACGTGAAAAAAAGGTGTTGTTCGTTAAAAAGGTGTTGTTCGTTAGGTAGCATAATCCCTAGTGGTCCTAGGTGGCATAAACCATAATCTAATCTAGAAAACGTTTAATAGGTAGCATAATCCCTAGTGGTCCTAGGTGGCATAAATCCTACTTGAACACGCGATAGTTCATGATAAGGAAACCTAGCCGGAACAAGGGTGGCAGTCCAAACGATTTCAAGAATGGTGGCACTACGTTGAAGTTGTATAGAAATATATGATGAAACCCGTATGATATACGGCAAGGGACTGTACATATATATGGAAAGGATGATACGGGTTGGGGTACTAGTACAGTTGGTGCAGAGAATGTTAAACATGTGATGCTATACGTAGTTTATCTGGTTTGCATAGTTTATCTTGTTACCATAATTTATCTGGTTAGTATAGTTTATCTTGTCATCTTAGTTTAACTTGCCTATCTTGTCATCATCCTTATGTTTACTTTCAGTTTATACATGTCATGTTATCTTTACTTGTTTCTATGCTGAAAGTCACTAGGACTTACTCAGTCTTTATGACTGACCCGTTTTGTTTCACCTCTTTTTCTTCCGTTCTCCCTCTCCCCCCCCCCCCCGGTTCGCAGGGTGGGAATACAGCTTAGTTCGGATCTTACCAAGCTCCAAGGCTCTTTCACGAAGGGCTTGGATTTCTCTTGGCTATGGCTTGCTTCACTGTCTTACTTGGGGAATGATTTATGACTATGGTTTTATGCTTCTTTACTATTGCAAGACAGATTTCGATGTAATGGATTTAATGGCATATTGATGTAAAAGGCTTTAGACCTTTCTAGATTTCTAAGAAATGAAATTTGGTTTTTCTTCCGCTGTTTTATATGTTCTGTCTTGTAATATTTCTATGTATGTTTACCTAGATAATGCTCCACCAAAGCTAGTGCATTCCCTTTGTGAGTGACCCTAGCGGAGGTGGGGTGTTACAACACCGTTCAACAACCACAACTGACCATCAGCTTCATCACATCATTACCATTAAACCTCCTCTGACTACTACACAGCCATCATCATACTGCCTTTTACGTTTCAACAAGACTCTTCTCAGCCTTCCATCACAAGTTGTAACCGCAAGTTCAACATCGCGCAAACCATCAATACTTCCTGTTCTGGTCATTAACCTCTCGGCAATACCCTGACCAACACAACTTCCTGTCATCCCTCCACTACCTTGTCTTTCCATCCCACAAATCAAACTCCTTCACAGCTCCACTCCCTACTCGATCACCAATAACACGCTACCATCTCCCCATTCACTTCGCAAACCATACGAACTCTCCATTTGCTCAACCTTCCTCACATCGCAGTGTCCTCAGCAATCCCAAACCCAACCTGTCCCTAAATCCGCGAGTTTCCATCACAAGTTATGCACTCCACCACCTTCTCCCATCCTCTTCACCAAAATAACTACAAACACCACCTTCTGAAGTTCACGAAATCCGAACGACCAACCCCAATCGCAGATCGACGTTCATCTTGTGAAACCCAAATCCCTAACCTGAACAAAATCGCTAACTCCAGCCTCCTAACCGAACCTGTTTACACCATCTCCTTCCAACCACTCCAGCCCCGAATCACGAGTCAAAACCCGATTCACATCGAAAAAGCCTCAAATCTGATCAACTCCTGGCAACCGAGTTCTAGAACCACAAAACTTGAAGATTCGAATCACATACCTAAGTTTCGAAAAAAGGGGAACCCAAAATTTGATTTTCGATTTGTATTCGGAAGTTCAACTGGGAATTGGAGAACCCAAGTTGCGATTCCAGAAAAAAAATAAAGGGGTGATATTTCTGCTTTGAAAAATGAGGGTTTGAGTTGTTAAGTTAAGAAAGGGCTGTGTTAAAGTGTTAGTGGGTTGCGTAGGTACCCTTTTTTTTTTTTTTTTTTGAGAAAGGTCTGTGTAATATTTGATGTTTAAGTGTTAGTGAAAGGATTTAGTTCCAGTTCAATTAAGTTTTTTTTAGTTCAGTAGTTTTTTTTTAATATTTTCTTTCTTTTCTTTTTTTAGTTGAATTTAGTTTTATTTAAGCTAGTCCCTTTTTAGTTTAGCTTTAGTCTTAGTTTCTACTCAATTCCCCCCCCCCCTTTTCGGTTGTTTATTAGTTTTCTTTCCTAAAATAAACGAAAAGAAAAAAAATCACAAAAAAAGGAGAAATTTTTCGCAAACAGGTACAGGGGAAATTATAAAAAGGCCTTTAAAAAATGTTGTGGAGGCAACAAAAACAAAAAGCGACGAACAATTCTAGATGGGTTGGAGCGGTTGCACACCAAGTGGGGTGTGAACGCGCTAGCGCTTCTCAATTGCACTGGACGGACTGCCGATCTAGGTGAGTATTTTCTAACTCTACAGGGACTTCTGCTGCAAATAAAAAAAATAT
Organism: Allium sativum; assembly: GCA_030737875.1. Lineage (NCBI taxonomy): Eukaryota > Viridiplantae > Streptophyta > Magnoliopsida > Asparagales > Amaryllidaceae > Allium > Allium sativum. The sequence goes on along the minus strand of CM060913.1, from coordinate 465,530,820 downwards.
AAACATTGCTTGTAAAAATCTTGTACAGGGGCAGCGGCTTGCTTGTAAAATCTTTTAATTTCTGCAATTATTATTTCTGCCTCTGTATTCATTCTGTTAAGGGCAATACCCCAATTCACATAAGGTGAGGGATTTCATCACCCTTTCCTTGGCCCACAAATTGCATTTCATCGTAGAATCTGACTAATAATAACGGTTAGACGTTGGACTTAAGGGAGTCGCGGGCTCATCTAGGGCTTAATTGTATTTTGATAATTGATTTATTTGGAACTAATTATTTCTTGGTGTCTAGACTACGGCAGAGAAATAACCATTTATAAATATTACAGTGATTCGTAAATATTATATCGGTTGTTACTATGAAGGTACTTAAACCTTCGGCTGCATTGCTAGGGTGATTCCTGGTGCACCGATAACTCCTGTCCATTAATTGGCTGAGAAATCTTTTGTTCTATGTTATCAAACGTGTCACTATATAATTTTGGGTTAGGAGCTATTATGGAAAGAAAATTTCATCGTACTCAATCTCTGTGTATTTGATTGTTTTGTGTATTAAAAAAAATCAAAATTCCTCAAAAACAAATAAAAATTTGAAAACCAAAAAATAAATAAGAACTTTAACTTCTTTTTATTCTTTAGCCCTCATTAGTTCTGTAGGTAGGAATTTTCCAAAACTCCCATTTTCAAAAAACTTTTCTTCTCTCTCTCACCTCTTTCTGAACTTCTCCATTGTCTAAATTTTATTGGCGAACTCTTTTATTCTTCTTTCTAGTGCATGCAAACTTGGACGCATGACCAAGAATCTCGTCGTTTAGTTAGAATCAAACCACCTTCTCTTTCCTCAAAACCCAGTTTTCCCGAACAACCCTTTGAAATGGCTAACGAGCCTGCACCTCATACCCAGATGGATAGAATTCTTCCCGATAGAGTTTCTGTCCCTTCTTGCATTTAGTTACCCAATCCTGTGGATAACACTTTGAAATCCGACCGAGTTAGATAAACATCCTTCCCAAATTCGGAAAATTTTCTCATGATGAGCCATATAGTTTCTTAACGAAATTTGAATAAGCTTGTGCAACCTTTAAATTACAACAGTTATGTGAGGATGGTATTAAACTTCGTTTAATTCCATTCGCACTAACTGACTACGCAGAAAAATGGTTTCGCAGCTTGCCCCCAAATTCGATTAAAAAATTGGATGAATTTACAGCAGTTTTCCTCAAAAAAGTTCTACCCCCCAGAAAAAACGGCTAGAGTCAGAAACGAAATCACTAATTTCCACCAAAAAGGGGGTGAATCTTTTTGGCAATACTTCGAAAGATTTAAAGAACTGTTGTTAAGTTGTCCCCATCATGGGTATGAAACATGGTCGTTATGTCAAACTGTATAAGATGGACTCGATAATAGTTCTAGACAAATGTTGAAATCCATGTGTCAGGGCAATTTTCTAAAACAGATTGATGTAGAAGTTTGGGAATTTATGGACAAGTTGGCGGAAAAATCGAAACAATGGGAACGAACTAATGAAAAATCTCTCTATTCGCGATCCAGTAGTAATTCTGTTGAATCCTCTTCTTCTTCTTCTAATACTCTTGTTGATGCCATCCTGAATGTTGTTAGAACACACACTCAGTATAATAACGTTTCCCAAGCTATGTGTCACATATGTCTTGACACTAATCACATGGCTGATGACTGTCCCCAGTCCCTTGAGCAAATAAATGCTTTCAATAGACGCAACAACCACCCAAATCTTTCTTATGGTCCGAATAACCCTCTGATGAGCAGACCTTCGAATCGAGCATTTCTGAACAATGTTGTGAACCCTCCTCTTAGGTAAAATCAGTACATTTCGAATCAGGCGCCTTTCCACAATCAAACGGTTGCACCCCAATATGAAAAACTCTTTCTACGATTGAGGGGAATTTATCTGAGGTGAGCAACTTATTAGCGCAAATGACTAAGCAAAGTGTTGAAAATCAAAACAAGTTAGACAACTCCTTGCAATCATATATGCAAAACACGAATCAACAAATGAGTGAACTTCAAATACAAATGTCTCAACTTAACACTAGATTAAGTGAAAGGGAAAAGGGTACGTTTCCAAGTCAACCCATCCAAAATCCTAGAGGACAAAATTTAAATCCCAACCAAATTCACATCATTCAGGATCCAAACGTTAGTGAATTGAATGCTGTCACGACTCTTAGATCCGGCAAAAAGATTGACAACCATGTGGGCAACCCAAATGATTTATCGGACGATCTTCCAAACGCTATCGAAAATTCGACCAACTCAAATCAAAACGTTGATCCAAATTTTGATAAGGACCATCCTCCAACTCAAGTAGCCAAACCTACTGAGTTGTCTGCTCCATTTCCTCATAGACTCTGACCTAGGAAAAAGACGGATCAGTTAGAAAAGATTCTTGAAATATTTAAGCAAGTTAAAGTGACCATTCCTCTTTTAGATATTATACAACAAGTTCCACAGTACGCGAAATTTCTAAAAGATTTATGCACTCAAAAACGTCATACACATGTACCTAAGAAAGTGTTTCTGGCGGCAACTCTAAGCGAAGTCTTGTCCCAATCAATGCTAGTGAAATACAAAGATCCTAGCTGCACCACAATATCATGTACTATTGAGGACAAGAAAATCGATAGATGCCTGCTAGACTTAGGTGCTAGTGTTAACTTGCTTCCATATTCCATCGACCGCCAAATAGGATTAGGAGAACTGAAACACACCAAGGTTACCCTTCAGCTTGCAGACCGTTCAATTAAGAAACCTGTGGGCGAAATCGAGGATGTATTGATCAAAATAGGCGAATTTATCTTTCTAGTTGATTTCATTGTCCTAGAAACTCAACAGGTAAGCAATCCTGCAAACTAGATCCCTTTGATTCTAGGACGACCCTTCTTAGCAACCTCTAATGCACTTATTAACTGCAGAAATGGGTCTATGAAACTTTCTTTTGGTAACATGACTGTTGAGCTAAACATCTTTAGAACCGAAAACTCTCCTAACTCTTATGTGGATCAGTTTTCTGAAATTCATTCAGTCCACGACATTGAACCCGAGCTCGACCATCTGAATAACGTAATTGAATCGAATTACAAAACCTTGTTTCAAGATATTCCCGAAAATGTCTCTGATTCGATTCCTGTCGAGCCTCTCACAATTCAGTCTATCCCTCAACTAGTTTCTTCAGTTGAGTCGTCCCCAAAATATGAACTCAAAGTGCTGCCCAGTCATCTTAAGTACGCTTACTTAGGAGACAATGAAACTTTTCCTGTCATTATCGCTTCTGACCTTACTTTAGAGCAGGAATAACTGCTCCTTCCCATCCTTAAGAAAAATAAGGAAGCAATTGGTTGGTCCATGGCTGATATTAAGGGGATTAGTCCTTCGATAGTCCAACATCGAATCCACCTTATAGATGATGCCAAACCCACTCGTGATCCCCAGCGTCATCTAAACCCCATCATGAAAGAAGCAGTTCGTGCTGAAATCCTTAAATGTCTTGACAATGGAATCATCTACCCAATTTCCGATAGTCAATGGGTTAGTCCAATTCATGTCGTACCTAAGAAATCAGGGATTACCGTGATCCAAAATGAAGCTAACGAGCTTATCCCAACCCGCTCCCAGACCGGTTGGCGTGTTTGCATTGACTATAGGAAACTTAACGCTGCAACATGTAAGGATCATTTCCCTCTACCATTTATCGATCAAATTTTAGAACGACTAGCCGGTCACGAGTACTATTGTTTCCTTGATGGGTACTCGGGCTATAATCAAATCCCTATCGCTCTTGAGGACCAAGAGAAGACCACTTTCACTTGTCCATTTGGTACATTTGCATACTGTCGTATGCCTTTGGGTCTCTGTAATATACCTGCTACCTTTCAAAGGTGCATGATTAGCATTTTTTCTGATATGATCGAGAGATTTTTGGAAGTGTTTATGGATGATTTTTCCATCTTCGGGGATTCCTACAATGAGTGTTTACATCACCTGGATCTTGTTCTTAACCGTTGCAAAGATAAACACTTAACTCTTATTTGGGAAAAGTGTCACTTCATGGTTAAACCTGGCATTGTTTTAGGACATGTCATCTCTAATAAAGGAATTGAAGTAGACAAAGCCAAAATTGAGATTATCTCGAATCTTCCCATTCCCAAATCCGTTAAGGACATCCGATCCTTTTTAGGTTATGCTGGCTTCTATCGTCTCTTTATAAAGGGTTTTAGCAAAATCACTCGACCTTTGACCAATCTTCTTGGTAAGGATGTTCCTTTCGACTTCAATTCTGATTGCATTTCATCTTTTGAGCATCTTAAAAATGAACTTGTCTCTGCCCCGATCATCTGCTCTCCCAACTGGAAGCTGCCTTTTGAAATCATGTATGATGCCTCGAATCTCGCTGTGGCGCTGTGTAAGGACAACGCATCAATAAAATTCTTCATGTCATTTACTACGCGAGTAAGACTTTGAACGATGCCCAAATCAATTATACGACCACTGAAAAATAACTTTTGGCAGTTGTTTTCACTCTAGAAAAATTCAGGCCTTATCTAGTTGGCTCACACATCATGGTTCATACTGATCATTCCGCACTTAGGTGCCTTTTCTCTAAAAAGGATGCCAAGGCTCGTCTCATTCGTTGGATCCTTCTACTTCAAGAATTTGACCTTCCATTAAGGATAAAAAAGGATCTGACAATGTTATTGCAGACCACTTGTCTCGTCTTCCAAATGCCCGGTCTTCTTCTCTTCCGATCAACGAGAACTTCCCGAATGAACAACTCTTTTCGTTGTCCACTGATCCTTGGTTCGCTGACATTGTCAACTACTTAGTCACCAAGCAGAACCCTTCTTTTTGGTCTAAGCAGGATAAACACAAATCATTTGAAGGTGTGTTCCCGACATTGAAACTCACAATGCCCTCTCTTTCTGTCATGACCAAGCCTGTGGTGGTCACTTCGGTCCCAAAAAGACAGCCGAAAAGGTTCTCCAATCGGGTTTCTACTGGCCCAACCTTTTCAAAGACGCGTACGAATTTTGCAAAACTTGTGATCGATGTCAATTCTTAGGGAAAATTTCTAAACGGAATATGATGCCCCTAAACACCATTCTAGAGGTCAAAATTTTTGATGTTTGGGGTATAGACTTCATGGGACCCTTCCCTAATTCTTTTGGGAACCTATACATCCTCTTAGCTGTCGATTATGTTTCTAAATGGGTCGAAGCTGTTCCATGCAAAACAAACGATAACAAGGTTGTTGTGCGCTTCTTGAAAGAAAACATCTTCTCCAGGTTTGGCACACCTCACAAAATAATCAGTGATAATGGAACACACTTCTGTAATTGTTCTTTTGAAGCCCTCATGAGAAAGTATTCGATAACCCACAAGTTATCCACTCCGTACCATCCTCAAACTTGTGGGCAGGTTGAAGTATCGAATAGGTAGATTAAGCAAATCCTTGAGAAAACTGTGAATCGAAATCATAAAGACTGGTCCCAAAAGTTAACCGATGCTCTTTGGGCTTACCGCACCGCTTTCAAAACAAACTTAGGTATGTCCCCTTATCGGTTGATTTTTGGTAAGCCATGTCACTTTCCAGTTGAACTCGAACGTAGGGCGTTATGGGCAATAAAAACTTTAAATCTTGACTTAGAGAAAGCAGGAGAACTTCAGAAGCTTCAACTTAATGAACTTGATGAAATTCAAAATGATGCCTATGAAAATGAACGAATTTACAAGGACAAAACGAAACTTTTTCATGATAAATCAATTTTACGTAAAACTTTCATGCTAGGTCAAAAAATTTTGTTATATGACTCAAGATTGCATTTATTTCCGGGTAAGTTAAAATCTAGATGGATAGGACCTTCTATTATACAGATTGTTTTTCCGTATGGTGTGGTAGAAATTGAGAATCCAACCGATGAATCTTCCTATAAGGTCAACGATCAATGCCTTAAACCTTACTTGGCACTAATACCCAACCAAGAGGAAGAGCTCATGGTCCTCCATGAGCCACATTACATTCGGTAAGATGCACTAACCCTCTTTTGTACATATGTAAATATTCTCTTTTTTTTTCCTTTCACTAAGATATTTCTGATTAATGACTGTGAGGACACAGTCCCACTCAAGTGTGGGGGGAATTTACATTACATCAGCAATCAAATTTTATGAACTAGGTCATTCATTGAATAAAGATTAACCTAAATTCATAAATATCACCTTGGTTCTTGTTTGATAAGTTGAATTGTTGGGTGATGGGAATGAACATTATTTATTCATTGAGTTGTAATGTGTCTTTTTAAGATGCTAGCTTGAGACTACCCAGACGTTAGTCGTGTTCTGGAGTAAGCGTGTCAACCTTTGTTACACATATTAGAATGTTCAAGTAAAAATAATCAAAAAAAAAATGATTTTGCACCTACATTTGTTGGATTTTCTGAGTTCATTTTCATGCATAATATTTTCTTTTCCACTCAAATTTTCAGAATCGTAAGTTCTAAAATCCACTTGGCCCAATTAAGGAGAAATGACTAATTGTAGCATTCTTCTTCGATACCCCACATGATTCAAACCCAAGTTTTAGTCGATTTACATCCATGTTTCGACAAGGTTTTCTTATATTGCTATAGTATAGAACCTTATACTGATTTATTTTCAAAGGTTCAGAAACGTCACTTTTTATACCAATATTACAACACCCACTCCGTACTTGTTTTAAGGTAGGATAACCATATACCACATCTTATTTTATATGGGATATCTACCTTACGAAACTTTTCTTATCATTCCTTTTAGCTTTTTGTATAACATCAATCCAGACTTGTATGTTGAATTAGGGTTATAGAAGTAGAGTAACTAAGGCACAAAACTTTCCTTTCATGAAGTGTTTGTTTAGTAGAGGAGGAATCAAATGAAATAATGTACGGTATCATTCCATTCCATCTCCACTCACCATTCATCATGCAAAAAGAAAAAAAAGAGAAAAAAAGAGAAAAAAAATAAAAAAGAAAAAAAAAAGAGAAAAAAAAGATAGAGTCTCTTAGAATAAAATAGTCATCCATCATTCTTGACTATAAAGCATTCATTTCCATTCCATCCACATCCATCATACCGTACTTGGAAGCGAGGATTATAGTAGAGGAGATGAAAGGAAATAAAGATGTTCATATGTGCCTTAGTATGACTTTATCTTTTGTAGCCTGAAGTTTAACTAATACACCTTCCCTCGTATCTAGAATATTTTTGGAACTTACAAATTTCTCCTTCATCTATGCATAACTCATATCCAATACATTACAGTTACACTGGTGCAAAATTATTCAAAAAAGAGAGAGAGAGAGAGAGAATAAATGATTGGGTGCACATTGTCGATGTGTAGAACTTTGGTTGACACTAACGCTCTTAACCTTCAAGACAATTACAGTGTTATTAAGGAATTACAATTCAGCTCGAAATTTTTTATTCATTTTTGCACCAATTATGGGATGGAAATTTGGGACTAAACTGCTATTATTGAAGTTAGGTGAAATCCTTGGAACGTGAAAGACCTTAAATATATTGTTTGATTAATCCGCATACTTAAGACGCTTTGGATTTTGTGGGTAGTATCCGCTAAAAACCCTCACGAGACAACACTCATCCTACCGGGGACACCCAGAGGTTTAACAACTTGTTGCATACGCTAAATGCAATCGTGTTTCCTATGAAAGTGTGACATATCTTAGTTTAGTTTATTCGAGGACGAATAAAGAGATAAGTGTGGGGGTATTTGTTATACACGTAAATGTGTATATTTTATCTACATATTTATCTTATTTTATCTTTTAAATAATTGATACTGTGCATTTATAGTTGTATTTATAGATTATTTTTCATGAATGGATTAACGCACTTAATTGTTTAAAAGCTTGAAGAATTTGTGGAAGAAGAGTGTTGAATTTTAGAGCTGAATTAAAGCTTGAAGACCTAAAGAAAAGTTTCTATTAAATCGCCTTCTGCTACATATTTTAAAGACAAGAGTCAATGCTTTTCCATAATGATCACTTGGAGTTGTTATTCATTTTCAAGGCAATTGGAGTTGAAGCCCGCAACCTTTTCCATGACATCTGCATGCATTCACATTGGTCTATTTGCTAATTGGGCTAAGTTATTTGCCCCATATCATGTAATTTGCAAGGCTTCTCATTCATATGCTGCACGCGTTCACACTGAGCTATTTGATTAATGTGTTATTTTGGAAAAGGGTTTTTGTCCCACATTGTGGAATTTGCCAAGTAGTCTTTGTCATATCAGCTATAAATACATTGTATCTCATTCACTGTAAAACACTTAGTTTTATTATGTAATTTTCTTCTTGGAATAAAACTCTTCTTTTCCCTTTCTCTCAGTTGTTATTTTATTTATGTTCATGTTATTGAGTTTCTGTTTCTCTTCTTCTTTAGCTATGTCTAGCTAATCCCTTTTGATTGGGGGGTGATGACGCTAATAGATATGATTCAACATGAATCACATAACCAATAGATGAGGACTTTATACATGTAGATCTGGATCTGAATCAAGGGATAGATCTGAACCTTCATATTATGTGTCATTTAAGAGCTATGCTCCTTCACAGGGTATATTCGTGTTCGATCTAACAATTATCAGATTTAGATCTAATTTTAGGGTTTTAGAAATTAATTAGTGAATCTGTCCTGATAGTCTATGGTTGTTTAAGAGCCCAGCTCCTGCATAGGTTATGCTTGTCATTATTTACTTATTTGTTTCTAAGAACCTAATTATCGTTGATTCATGTGTGTGATAGAAACATGAATTAGATCTATATTCATTTGTTGGCTATTGATGAGTGTGATCCAATCTATGTCATTATCCCCTAATTGCTTTCTCTTATTATATAAATCTCTCTTTTTATTTAATTGTTGTTATTCTCTGTGTTTTCAATCAATCAAAATCCTGGAATAACTTGATCGGATTTATTAATTCAAATATTTTTGGTCCCAGAGTTCGACACTCTCTACAATAATCCTTGTTGTTTAGGAAAGCTGAATGGATCTAACAGTTGTTTACAATTGTTTGATTTGTTCGCAAACAATTTACAAGTCCATTCTGGATCTGAACGAAAACGGAGGCACCTTGTACCTTACATATCCATCAATCTCCAAGTACGTCAGGACGATCACCAACTATTCCCTCCTCTTGGGTGTACAACCCAATCAAGATCATCAGTAATTATCCAAACGATGTGAAGACCTCCGGTCTTCGACCACCGTCTTCATCCTCGACGCATCGTCGAATCAGTTATTCAGAATGGGATAAACCCGGTCTTTCTGAATAACTCGCGTATATAATAAACAAGTGTTACACAAACACAACATATGCCTCATTCCAATTCAGAATATTCTTTTATTTAAATATTCTTATACTTTGGGAAAGGTTCCCATTAATTTTATCAAAGATAAATTCCTTAAATTTATTCATTAATCTTCCTTTGAATATCAATTCAAATCAAATTATGGTTTATCCAAACTAGTCGGGATTAGCGAACCTTACCGAAGTAATTACTTGTTAAATTTCCCAACCCCAACCTATTCATCCCATGAAGTAAAACTGGTCATACTTCATATCTAATAACACGGTGTTATCGGTAAATTCAATTACCATTTCACGTTCAAATCTAATTAAAGATTTAACTATCGCTTGGAGCAAAACTGGTGATACTCCATTCTCGATTATTTCAATCTAATTAAAGATTCATTAAAACTCCACTTGGTTTTAATCTTCCCAAAAATCAATATTAATGATTGTTTAACTTGGGAAATCATATCCTGTCTTTAACTAGGTTAAAGAACTAATGTCATTTAAAACACGGTTCACTATAAACCCAAAATCACATTCCATTCCATCTGCGTTTAACTGTAAATTAGCAAGTGAACAATTTCCTAAGTATTAACCCCGAAGGCCGAAACCAACATCAGATCAATACCCAAGAATACATTCAACTTAACTAATCTCCAGTTAGTTTCCGATTTTCTTAACTCCATTGGGTCTAAGAACAGTATTAGTAAAGATACCGTTCGCGACAACCCAAAAATCAATTCGAATTCAATTCCAATTAAATACCATTTAATTGGTATATTTCATTAAATCTAAATAATTTTTTTTAATCTTTTTCTCAACCGGTTTTAAGAACAGTGTTAATGAAGACACCATTCATGACAAACCCAAATCCCATTTGATATTAAATACAAGGCTCTGAATAGAAAATATATCGGCTTATATTCAATATCAAATTCTGCGACCAACAAATATCGTTTTGCAAATAACGATATTAATATATCTTTCAAATTTCCATAACAATATCTGTATAATGACGAAATCCAACATCGAAATATTCCAAAGACAATTTTGATTCAAATCCATTCCAATTCAATTATTGGAAATTCTGATTACTTTTAAAAGCATTTCAAATCCAATTTATTTATTTAAAAATAAATGGATTATAATTCTAGATCAAAACTAGTTCATTTCGATAAAAATATATTTTTATCTTTTCAAATATGGAATTTTTCATCCCAATTCTTTGCAGATCATTTCTTATGATTTTACACTAATTATTGATATTTTTAATAATTTTATCAAGGCCCGTACAGTCGATTTCCATCAACGGCCATCGTACTGCACTTACAACGACCTTTTCCAAATTTGATTTGGACATAATTCCAAATCCAACCGTTAGATTTCAATCTTCTAATATTCGTTAGAAAGCTCTTTTCGATATGAACCCAACGGTTCCGATTTTAGGAGAATCCGACGGTCGGATCTCCCGTAACGTCCATTCGAAGTCAATGGTCGAAATTCGCGAACTGCCGCAGCACGGCGCATTCTATTCATGCCATTATATATATATAATATATTTTGTCGATTTCCCTTTAAAACGTATTTTATAAATCGTTTTCAAAACAATTTCAACTTCATATTCAATTTCAAATCAAAATTGAATATTTCATATCAGTAATATATAAATGATAATATTTTCAAAACGTTTTATTTTGAAATCACTTTCTTTTCTATATTCATTATAAAAACGAATATAATCGATATAAATATCGTTCGCGTCAAAATGACGCATATCTAATCAATACAGCTTTATATATTTCAATAACTTCGTTATTCTGTTCAACAAATGAATATTTTCTTCAACATATGAACATATATTTCTTTTAACACATGAATATTCTCAACACATGAGTATCGTCAACACATGACTATTTTTGTTATTTAATATGTTTCATAAAATTATGATTTCTATCGTTTAATTCTTAATCAGGCTCCAACCGTAAATTAGTAAGAGAACAATTCCCTAAGTATTAACCCCGAAGGCCGAAACCAACATCAGATCAATACCCAGGAAACCACTCATCTTAACTAGTTTCCAGTTAGTTTCTAATTTTATATATGATAAAGATGTAAATTTTTATTGTTAAAATATTTCGTTCAACACATGAATATTCTCAACACATGAGTATCGTCAACACATGACTATTTATTCTATTCAACACATGAATCTTTATTTTATAATATTCTTTATTTTCCAAATTGGAATGAGGCCCAATCAATTACCATATAATTTTAATTATATGAATTCCATACAACACATGTATATAATAGCAATGATAAATAATCAACCATCATCCAAAGTGCACCACACAACTGCGTAAGCATTAAATATAAATAATTAACGCTTACACAGTCTGTCAATCAAACGATCGACATACCACTAAACAATTGGGATTAGTGTACGCCAAATATCATCCCAACACCCGTGGGGGGTTTCAAATCAACAAACACCGAATATTATTTGTGTAGTTGGGCGATGTGTAAAATTTATCGTCCTAATCAATATCCTTCAAATGGGTGTACATATATAAATCGTTCGATTTGTAAATGAATATTTATTTATTCACATTCACGTTAAATTTATATTTTTAACGATAAATAATTTATTTCAACACATGAATATTTATATTTTCATTCATTCCACATCACAATCAATTTTCACCACACAACAAAATCAAAAAGTCGTCCATGGTCTGTGGAAAATGGGTGTCGAGTGCTGCTAAGCACCGTCTGCATCCTAGTATATAATTTTAACTAGAAAACAAGATTTAAAGTGAGAAATTCTCACCTTTGGGATCCACTCCACCATTTCTTATCTTTGAACGGTTTGAATTCAGATTTGTTTGCAATGCCAACGCAGTCTTCTCTATGCTGTTCATATTAAAAATCACATTTTTATTTCAACGCTATAAAAATCACATTTTTATTTCAAAGCTAGATATATAATAAAAATCAGATTTTTATTTCGCTACGTATATAAAAATCATATTTTTATATTCTCTATTATATAAAATTTCTGCAGCCCGAAGGTTGGTGTTGCCTTATTCGTTTATCTATTATCGGTTTTCTTATAGTTGGTGCTGCTGCACATGCAGCCATTTTTATGGTAAGAGACTACGATCCAACTACTCGATACAATGATCTATTAGATCGTGTCCTTAGGATAACACGGTGATTATATTTTTAAAACCCATGCTCTATATATCTTGAAACAATGATTTTTATATTTTAAAAACAATGGTATTTTAAAACCATATGCTATTTTTATATTTACAACAACAGTCTTTTTATTTTTAAAACAACGCTTTTTTATTTTAAAAAAAACGCACTTTTAATTTTTAAAACAATGCCGTTTTTATTTTTAAAACAACCCCCTTTTTATTTTATTGAAAATGCTCTATTTATTTTTATTATTATTATTAATCACAATGCCATATTTAATCTATAAAAAACATATTTCTTAATAATGTTATATATGTAATAATAAAAATTGATTTTTATTTAAACAAATGAAATAAAATTTAAATGGATGTCTAATTACAAAATTAAGCAAACTGATTACATTGGATTAGGGAGAATTTTGGTCGGCCACTGTTTTTCTTTAACATCTTCATCTCTCCTTCAGAACCCCCCTGTAACGAGAAAACCCATACCCTCGCACCCAGTTCCTCCTAGCCGCACTCAAACCGAGGCACTTGAGGTCGATCAGCTCCTTCCACGATGAAGCCCTAGCCTTGCTCCACATGCGCCTCCCCATCCCGTCCAACTCGGTGGTCCGATTTGCCTTGGAGCGGCGCTCGAACTCGCCGGATATAAAGCCCCAATACACCCAAAATACACAACGGGATTTGATCTTCTGCGTTAAACTTATAGATCTTTAAGTGCTCTTCCAATTTGCTTTTGAAATTTGGTGATTTGATAATCGGATTTGGAATAATTTGGGTTTGAATTGCTGAGCGGTTTCATCCGTTCTTTCAGAGGGTGGCGGCGGAAAAGAGATTAACGAGGGCTCTAGGGTTTCTTATATAGGAGATTTAATATATATTATATTATTTTATTATTATTTAATTTGAAAATTAGGGTTTTTGCATTTGGATGCCAAATCAAACGCAACAACTGCCGCCCCTAGCCAAATACTCCCATTCCGGACACAATGGGATATGTTTTGTTAGCCAATTCGAATGTTTAGATCTATTTCCGTTAAATTTAAAATATAAATCAATATATTTTAAATTCAAATGCACATTTTAATTTACCGGGGCTACATACGAACTCTAAAAATTCCAGAAAAATAAATCTGGCTATGTTGGGACGATACGGTCCCAACAAAATTAATTTCGTCGAATTCTGAGACCGTTTGAAAAATGGCCATTTTCTAGTCGATCGAAATTGATTGAAACTGTTAAAACACGTTTTACTTTGCCACGCTCACATATTGATTCAGAAAGTTATGAATTTTGGAATCTAGCAATAATTTGACTTCCGGTTCCAACAAAAGTGGTTTCGTCGAAAGTGAAGGTCGTTTGCAAAATTTCCATTATTAAGGGCCTTATATATATTAAAAACAAAAAATAAATTCCACAGCGACTTTTCTGAATTTTAAACTGGACATATCACTCAACTTCTAAAGTGAAATCTCAGTTTCTTACATCCGTTAGAAAGATATGATTAAACAGATTCAAATATTTCTTGTTTCGTTCAATTCTGACTTATATTGAATTCTGTATATTCATTTGAAATTTGAAATCGAATTTTCGAATTGCCGCGCCATTTCAGGCTCGTTATATAATTAAAATAAAATTATTCGTTTTAACTTCGTCGAAAATAAATTTTTAGCCGTTATTATTTAAAATAATCCATTTTAAATATTCAAAATTCATTAAAATAACCAAAATAAAAATTTTAATTTGGCTCAGAATTTCCGGGTTGTTACATTAAGGGACCATTTTACCAATTTTTGACTTTTTATAGCGGGATATTAGTACATGAATCTGGAGTTTCATTAATAACAAATTGGATTTCATTGTTTCTGCAACTAACATCTCTGTATAAAAGGTTTGTATTTCTTGAAATATTGGGAGAAGCGTTAGGAAACTTGGATCGTTGTTGGCTGCTAGGAGACAAGTAGTGCTGATCACTAAAGTTTTGTTGAAATAAGAGATTCAACGCATAACCGAAAATTTGGGTATTTTGGTAATGATTTGAGTTTTACTATGAATGATAGAAATTCTGGTTTTGTTGTGGAAGATAACACTTGGGTGCATTTTGGATGGTACCAGATTTGGAATTTTTGGTTTGCTGATAAGAGGATTGTGTAGGAATATGTTGTTAGTCGGGTTGTTAGTTATATGAATTTTTATTGCATTGAGATGACGCTTATGATTTACCTCTATTATTCTTTGGCATTACAACTAGGTGAAGACCGAAATATTAGTGAGGCAGTGAGAAATAAAGTAGAAAATTTTGTAATTTAGAATTGGGAGATTTGATGTATATGTAGAAGGAGAAATAATAGAAGGAAGGAGCGTGGGAAGTGCCAACGGTCGGAAATACAGCCCGTTGTACTTAACCGGCTTATTTAAAGCCGACTGTATGGCAACAATATTATCACCTATGGCCCTAGCCCACTTTAAAAAAGCCAACTAAACCCCTTTAGCCAAGCAACATTCTGGGTTGCTTTGGCAACCTCAAGGATTGTCAAAACAACCCAAAACACACCAACTGACCCCTTGTTGGGGGTTCAGTTGGAATGGTCTAATAGTTATGACATGCCTTGCCCATAGATTTCTATAGTTCTAGGTTTCAATGTTGATTGCCTCAACTTCTATGATATGACGTATTATCAAACTAAACATAGAGAGGTTTGTATACTGCAGGAAACTTGGAAATTAAAACTCTCAAGCCAATTATAATCAACTACAAATTCTACCTCGTTTCCATGAGACAAACTCTTCAATTTTTGTTCTCTTCGGTATGCCGATTGTTGTCTTGTGTGTGATTCAAGAATTTTTTCCCTCCTTGCTATCTATAACAAATATCACTTTTCCTTCGAAAAACCCCAATCTGTTCCTCAGTATCCAAAGCTACAACCCGCCTCCTCCGTTATAGAACGATAGTTAGATACTTCCTCCTTAGTCACAAAGCAAGCCCACCAGCAATGGAGAAGAAAACAATCATGTGGTCATACGATTTGTAACAACGATCGATTTTCAGCTATAATTAAATAAGTAAATATTCTTCTATTTATGGTTGTGACTTATGAGAGTTGATGATTTATATATTAATTTATGATTGTGATTTATATTTACTTCCCAGACTCGTTTAGATTGTGATTGAGGTAAATAATATAGGTTGTCTTCCCAAATTGGTGGATTTGATTAAAATTTCCTTTTTGTTCCCATATCATGTCAAGCAACAAGCACATGTTTTAGATCTTCGTGATGAGTGTTTCAACCTTTATTTATTCTATTAATTTTTATTTTATTATGTTATATTACTGATTATTTAGTTTATATTATAGATTGTTAAAAATTACTATCGTTTTCTTCTTATTGTAGATATTAGTATATTCTAAAATTCTTATGTTCTAGTATAATTAAACATAAGCACTCAATCGTACTACGTATATCCATCTTGGTTTTGGCTCTTCAATTTTGAGTTTGTCATAACTTATAGACACCTTTTTGAGTTTGAAACTTGATTTTGAGGTCTGAGATTTTTTTGATTGACTACGGATGAAACAATAGCCGTAGAATATATGTAACCAACAATGAAGCAGATTGTTCAATTTTGAGCTAAAAATGTGAACTTTTTTATATGTGATTTTTCCAGTATTTTGAGCTAAAAAGTTAAACTCTAGCATACCCCTCTTGAATTCTTGATGATGTAGCATGCATATGTTTACAATTGGTAATTTTAGTAATAATTTTTTGAATCATGTCAAAAAACATTTAATTTAATTAAGCTCGACTTTTATATTGATATTGTACTTTATGCTAATGATATATTTCATCTATTCATTTAATTGATGCTTTAACATATAATTTTATAGTGACACCACAAATGTTTAGCAACATAGAAATAAATGGCTTCACTTAATCTGTGTTTTAGAAGCATTATTATTATCGGTTGTGAAACTCACGATGTGAAAGTAGGGTTTGATTAGTGGTATTGTACACATGTTTATATTCAACAATAAATGAGTTTACATGCAGTTTTTCATGAAATAACAATTATTTTGTGATAAATCTTGAAAATACTTGTTTCAGAATGAAAAATAATCGTTATATAGGGAGTGTGTACCTGTCCGATATTGGCTTATGATTTCATAATGTCGTATTTAAATTTTAAACCGAAGAGCTAGCTTAAGACTCATTTTTAGGCCAATAGGTTGTTGTATTAGCTCTAGTAATACTATTTTCTGGGAAAAATATATTTTAAACTATTCTAATGGGTCATTTATCATTAACTATGTTTTTACATGCATTCGCTGTAGGAGAACCACAATCCCTATCTTGAATTAGTAATAGGAACTCAAAAGAATTTTTCTTTTGTTTTGAAACACATTAATAAGATGGGGCAAACCAAAGATGACATCAGGAGAGCTAGTGCTATTTTTCAGGAATGTGCAACTGGATAGTTTGAGAATCTACAGGAGATGCTATAAATGGTTCAGATCTTATTGAATGGAAATTGGATTGGAGTGTGTTCGAACTCCCAGCCTTTTGTTGCAAGACTGAGAGATATGCGTCAAAGTCAACTATTTTCTGTTATTGATTCTAAACATCATGATGTTATCACTGTCTGTTTGACTGCGTTTGTAACTTTTGATATCCATCAAAACTTACTCCCTTCGGTTCATAACATAAGAAGTTTTAAGAAGTTTATTTTGTTTCAAAATATATGATGTTTAAGTATATTAGTCCAACTTTATCCCTACCATAATTAATGATAGAAACCCAAATGTTACTTTATAAGTATTTTTTATTCATGAAAAGGTAAAAAGTAGTTGATGAGAATAGGAATAGTAGTTGGCAGGTATGAAAGGAGAAATTAATGTGTAAGACAAAACTAATTAAGTATGGGGTAACTTGTCATTTGATTTTTTTCCTTAATTTTTGTGCAAAACTCTAAAACATCTTATATTATGAATCGGAGGGAGTATTTATCTAAGTCAATTAATTTTTCTAATGAATATACATTGATGATATCACCACCTACGCTTTTGGAGGCATAATCTCTTGCAAGGAATAATATTTTTGACTCTTTGATGAACTTAACCTTTCTTGGTCAGTAGAGAATATGATACAAAAACCTTCCATGAGTTACTAATGTATTATATAAACTGTGTGCTGCAGGTGCATGATGTGAGTGTGATAGAATATAAAACACGGAAAGCACTTTTAACTATTTATATTATATAACATTTGAGGATGGCTGAAACGAGGACACTTGTGTATTTTAGACAATCAATATTCATTATTAGTAGTAAGGTGACACATCAATAATAATTTTATATGTAATTTTTGTTACAAAATTACTTTGAAATCCTAATTTTTCCCCTAAACTAAACCAAAATTATTTTGCTAACTGTATTTGGCAGAGATATTTTTCATGCAAGGAATTTCGCTACATATTTTATTTTATTTAAAAACGTAACAAGCAATTTCTTTCTATTCATCCAAATATACGAATAAAAAGTAGCAATACATACTATGTTGAAATTCAATGTACATGGCTTATTATAGTTGAAGCCTTAAAGGGTTTTAGTATGAGTAACAACATTTGTTTAAATTTCAAGAGCTGGTGCCCAAGACCGTAACATGTATGCGGTGGCGGAGCTAACCCGAATATTTAGCTAGGGAAACAACTTTATTTTGTTTAGGCTAGGAAATGAAAAAAAAATACTTTTTGTAAAGGTGATGGGATCAATTCTATTGTTTATTTCCAGCTGTGGTCCATCTAAAGCTCAGCAAGGGGAAACTATTTCAAATTTGTTTTTTCATAAATGAACTTGGAATTTCCAGCTAGGGCATTGGCCCTAGCTTGTTCAATCTTACGTCCGCCCTTGCATGTAGGAATACATTTATATCCAGGCACGAAGATAGCATGTTATGATCAAATTAGACTTTCGCTAGTTAAGATGCCTGAATGACCAATACCGAGTATAAAATTCCATCTTATTGAACTATTAGCTTGTTGATTTCAATCTCTAAGGCACCGATGTAAGTAGAAGCATGATCATATATGTTTGTTGGGGGTCAGTTGATTCCCAATAAACACATAGTTGGGAATGGTCTAATAGTCATGACATGCCTTGCCTATAGATTTCTATAGTTCTAGATTTCAACGTTGATTGCCTCAACTTCTATGATCTGATGTATTATCAAAACGACCATTGAGAGGTTTGTATAGTGCAGGAAACTTGGAAAATAAAACTCTTTGAAGCCAATTATAATCAACTACAAATTCTACCTCATTTCCATGAGACAAATTCTTCAATTTTTGTTCTCTTTGGTATGCCGATTGTTCTGTTGTCAAATCTGTGTGTGATTCCAGATTTTTTTCCTCCTTGCTATCTACATCAAATATCTCCATTTCCTATAAAAAACCCAATCTGTTCCTCAATATCCAAAGCTACAACCCGTCTGATTTACTTAGGTACCATTTGATTTACTTAGGTACCTAAACTATCAGATGATACCTAATACTATCAAGACGCATCTGATTTACTTAGGTACCGTTTGATTTTTCAACTGGGCAGTTTATGTTCGCGTTTGCGTCGGACGCGTCAACAGTGGGATCTACGTATTTGCCCCTTCAAGTTGAACGGCTCAAAAGTTAACTTTCGCGTCGGATGCTTCAGATGCGTCCGATGTGGCAGATTTTTTTTTTTTTTTTGCCTTTCTCTTTTCCCTCTCCCTACATATATTCCATCCATTTCAACACTACATCACCATATCCACTTTTCATTTTCCTCCTATTCTTCAACCAATTATGGCAGCTAGTGATGAATCTGATTGTGAAGATTTGGAAGATTTGTTAGATGTTCAAGAAATTATGGATACAGAAACACGAGAAAGGAGAAGAATACACAATTCATTTAGTTCCGGCCTTGCTTGGGTTCATGAAATACTATCAGGACACGTAGATCGTTGTCATAGCAATTTTCGATTGAAATGATTATGTAGTGACCCGTAACTTCCCCGGTAAGGAAAGCCCGGATTACCTTGAGAACACGATAAAATAGAACGCAAACAGAAGAACATTTCATTTTTTATTACAACGATTCCATCAGAATACGAGAATATACAGAGTATGAATAAATACACATTCGATAAATATCAGAGATTACAATAAGTTACATAGCAGCGGAAAAACAATATAATACACAACTGAAAGTAATACACGGATACAGAGCTTTCTGAGCATCGTTCCAGCTGTAAATCAGGATCCTATGAATATAAATCTGCAAAACCAAAACTACTAGCTGCCCGCGTCAAAATAAGGGCACCCAGAGTTTAGGTTAAAACAATAAACTCCAGGTCAGTCATGTGACTGGTGTGAGAACTAAAACAGTAATTAATCTTTATTTTTAAAAGAGAGTAATTCAAGGGACCACGTCGTATAACACAGAACGGGTTCCTCTCAAGAATACTAGTGCATATAACAAAACAGCGCAATGCTTTTTGGAAAAATGAAGCTATTATAAGACCCAGGTCCCATCACACAATGCAACGCAAGCCGGAGGATAGGATTTTCCCTTATAATAGCCAAACATGCTTGGTACGTTTAAAACAAATCATTTGATACTATTATAAGTGTATAGTGTCAAAACAATTTCAATCATAAATATCAATCATAGGCGGCATGGGTACCATCTATCATGTCGCGATACTAGTTCTACAATTAAAACCGCAAAGTTACGTATTGGAAATTGGATTCCATCATGAGTCGAGGCAAGGGGCAAGCTCCTCTCCGTTCGAGACACTATATAGCAAATGTCTCAGGACCCCACTATGATCCTTGGAATCGGTTGGACCGGTCCTCACCTAACTTTTGAGGATTGGCAATTCCTGAACACACGTTTCCCGGTCCTAACAGTCCTATGTCCGAGGCGCCTCGCATTCCAACAACCACACAGGTGAAAAGTATATAAATGTCAGCCAGTTTAAGCACTGACACTGTAACACCCCACCTCCGCCAGGGTGGCTCTTGCAAGCCACTCTGACTTTGGTGGGGCGTTTTTTTTTTAAAATAAAAATAAGGTAAACATGCATAATGATATAGCAAGGCAGGACATGACATATATATATGTAAATAAACAGAGTAAGTAGATAGATAAAACAGCGGAAGAATTTTAAACCATTTCAAAAACAAGTCTGCTACATCATAATGTCAATTTCCCAAGTAAACAAGTCTAGTACATAAAATAACATCATCTGAAACTGAAAAGGAAAACATAAAAGTAGCTATCCCCAAAGTGGAAGAAACCATAGCGAGCTCAAGTCCAAAGCATACATGAGCTATCCAATAAAGCGGCTAAGATCCAAGCTAGGCTCCTGTATTCCCTCCCTGAGAACCTGGGGGGGGGGGGGGAAACGGAAGAAAAGAGGCGAAAGAAAACAGGTCAGTCAAAAAGACTGAGTAAGCCCTGCTACGATCAGTCTATAAACTAATAAAGTTAACATCATGATGGAAACTGAGATGATCATAGATAACAACATACTGGCATGGTAAATTAACTACAAGATAGATAGAGGTGTCATCGCATAAACAAGGTTAAGTTTTGCACCACGGTGTACTAGCAAACCAACATAACAGGTATTGATCCCTTGGCCCAAGCTTTGACCCAATAACATGAAGTGACCTTAATATATGGTCCAACCCAACGGTCTAGTCGATCGGCTCCCTATAAGCCTAACACGTCAAGTGTTGATGTCCATACGGCCCACATATGGATGTAGTCTGACTGTGCTGGGTCCTCCTTCGGGTGTATCAAGCCCTTGGGTGTCAACCCCGGACACTTAAGCAATAATGCACAGTCTAAACCTACTGGTACCCGTGCCTCGAGTTTGTCCAATATCGGACTACGTGCACGTCCGTAGCCCGCCGGACCCGCATCGCTGTACCACTCGGCCTCTTCTTTGGTCGGTTACATCCGTCCAGTAATCGTGCCCCGCCCTAGCCTAGTCTCTAGGGTTGTGATGATACCAAACTAGGATTACTGCCGGAACGGACCCGCTGCTAGGGTTTCCTAAGAGGGTTAAGTGTGATTTAACCCTTCACTAATTCTGGATTAAACTGGTTAAGTGTGGCTTAACCTCATTTCAATCCCTCGAATCCCCAAGTGGATTAAACTGGTTAAGTGTAACTAACAGTTCACACTTAACCCCATTTCAATCCCTCTAACTCCCAAATGGATTAAGCTAGTTAAGTGTAACCAACGGTTCACAACTTAACCACATTCCAATCCCTTGAATCCCCAAACTGGTTAAGTATTAGTGGACCCTGACTTAACCCTAATCATGAGGCATTAATTAATTTAATGCACCTTAACCTCTCACATTAGACTTTGTTGCGGTTACTAGTTAAGCCGGGCGGGTCCGGGTAGCTTTACACCACAACTTGGTCTAACCTCGGGTCTTGGCACCACATGACCAACTTCTCACATTGGGTCCTATTGTTTGTAGTCACTAGTTAAGTCGGTCGGTTCCGGGTAGAATTATGCTACAAACTCAACCCAACCTCGAGTTGGCCACACTTATGTTTTCTAAGTGTCATGTCCACTTCATTTCAAATCACAAGTCAAACAATTACTTGGGTAGACCTAACTTAATAGGTAAATTCTCAAGGGGTAGACCTAACTTAATAGGTAAATTCCCAATCTTATATTTTCATGTATTTTAAGTTTACCCAAACCCCCAACGTCATTCTATCGCTTACATATTCGTAATAACGCATAAAGAATAGGAAGAGGGAACTTGGCACAACATACATGATAAACTTGCACAACAATCATGCATAACATGTTAGACTTGCATAACTTAGCATAGTGAACTTGCATATTACCATAAACATGCATAACTTGTCAAACATGCACAACTTGTCATTTTTAAACTTGCATAAGCATGCATAACTTGTCAAACATGCACCACTTGTCATTTTAAACTTGCATAAGCATGCATAACTTATTAAACATGCATAACATGGCATAATGAACTTGCATGAACATGCATAACTTATTTAACTTGCAAATCATGACTTAGCAAACTTGCATAAACATGCATAACTCAATAAACATACAAATCTTGACTTAGCAAACTTGCATAAACATGCATAACTCAATAAACTTGCAAATCTTGACTTAGCAAACTTGCATAAACATGCATAACTCAATAAACTTGCAAATCTTGACTTAGAAAACTTGCATAAACATGCATAACTCAATAAACTTGCAAATCTTGACTTAGCAAACTTGCATAAACATGCATAACTCAATAAACTTGCAAATCTTGACTTAGCAAACTTGCATAAACATGCATAACTTAATAAACATACAAATCATGGCTTAGCAAACTTGCATAAATATGCATAACTTAATAAACATACATAAATCCCAACTTGCATCACATATTAACTTTAGAGTTTCTAAAATGAAGGTAAGAGGGCTTACAATGCTTATGCGGACTCAAATGAGTATAGCAATTGTAAGGAACCCCTTATGCAACTAATTAAAAACCCACAAATGCAAGCAAACTTGATCAAGACTCCTCCTTTATGATGCCAATAGAAAAACAAGCCTTTAATGCAAGCTAAGGAGGATCATACAAACCCAAATATACTTGTATGCATGGAAAATTACTTAGGAATAAATTTTAGGAATTGTATGAAGAGGGTGGAGGCCATGAGAGTTTTGATTTTGCCATAGTTTAGTTACTAGGATGAATAATGAGTGATTTAGGGTAGGTTAGGGTCTTATTTATAGATTAGGCTAGTGATTTGGACCATAGGATTAACCCTAGATTCAATTAGGTCCATTAGATCCCGGAACTCTCTAGAAACAGGCCACAAGACCCAACCCTAATCAGAAATGGTGCACCAGGCTAAACAGTCGGGCACCCCCTGTCGACAGGGCTGTCGACAGGGCTGTCGACTCCCTGGGCACCCTGTCGACATGCCTGTCGACATGTGGGTCCTGGCGGGAGTTTTTCCCGCCTGCGCCAGTTTGCCCTAACCCCTTGTTTTTAATTTAAAATTTAAATCTGTTTTTACTTAAGATTTTTCTGAAAACTTCAATGGGCCTTAACTGGGTCATACGGACTCCGATTTTCAAAAACTCGGACTCTATTTCGCGTATTTTTCCGAGACGAACGCAATGGCATAGCCCATTTCCCTTGATTCAGACTTTAGAATTAAATTCTGCCTCGGTTTATGTTATAACAGGTTGTTGAAAATACGGGTTGTTACATTCTCCCCTCCTTAAAAGATTTCGTCCCCGAAATCTTCAAGTTAGGAAGAACATATCCTACCATCCAATCATCCATCTACTCAAAGCATCATCCACGAGCAATCATTGTCCTTAAAAGATTCTAAATGCTGGATGAACATATGCAGAGGTGTGTGTATATGTACTTATCTAATGCAAATATCATCAATGCAAATTATGTTAGTGAAATGAATCCATATGTATGCAATTCCTAACATAATGTATATCATCTATATGTGTGCACATAACATACACCCATATGCAACATCCATGTGATAACACACAATTTTTCATCCATGAATAAGCATAAACACTCATGCATATGCAATATGAGGAGTGTGCGAGCCGATCTAGTGCCTAATCGTGTATAATGCATCCACGAGCAACCACTTGCAAACACTTGCAACCACTTGCAACCATCAACCATAACATGTTTCAAACACATGTTTCAACCAAAGGGTTTCTACCTAAGGTTCTCATGACAAGATAGACACGATAAACTAGATAAACTAGATAAACTCCTTTTTGGATTACAAGAAATCCATTCAAGCTCTGACATATAGTACTAACCGATGAGTCATAACCCGCTTATGGAGTTGACAACCGAAATAAGATCGATAATGGGACCGAGAGGATATATACCAAAGATAACTTGCCAGCAAGCTCCACAGGAAAACAAGGATCAAGGATGCATTCTTAAAAAGAGATATGATGCACGTGTCTAGTCTTCACTCTTCTTAGTCACGGTTCCTTGAGCTTAACTCCACTGTGCTTTTGTCCGTCTTTTACTTCATGATTTCTTGGCTTCCTAACTTCTATTTCCCAAATTCGAGTTGGAACTCGTCGCCTCTCGTCTTTCTTTTCCACTTATTCTTCCTTCTGTATACCTGGCTTAAACATACTATAACCTCATGATTTCATGCAAGCTCTCCAAAATTCACTTAGTGAATCCTGGATCTCGTCCACTTACTATAAAGTATTCCGCGCAGCAGAATTTTTCTTGAAAATACCAATCCACGTTGCCAATTGCCCTATAAATGTGATTTTCTATAACTCAGGCTTAATCGAAATGAACCATCCGCCTATAGGCCATACTTAGATTCAGTTGCCTACCCATGGCTTCCTGTAGGCTCTTTCAAAACTGGCCAACTTCTTGGGGGTAAACCGTTGCTAACCATGACGCAGTCCTCTTGCTCTTCACCGGACTGAAATGAGCACTCTTCATGAGTCTACCTATTATGACCCACATACCCGTATTCCCTTTCTTTGATCTAGGTAGTCTATCCACATAATCTATCGAGATGTTTTCTCACTTCCTTGGCGAAACCTCCAATGGAGGTAATGGCCCACTGGGCTTCTATGACTTGGCCTTAACTTGGTGGCACAACATGCATTCCGAGACCAACTCGGCCACCTCCTCGAGTGATGCACATTTTCAAGAACCTTCTTTACTCAAGGAACACATAATCTCTCATCGCGCCTTAGTCATCCCTTGTCATCTATAATATATCTAGTGAGGTGACTTAACATCTCGCCTCGAATCATCTGGTCCATGTCCTTAACTAACTGCGGGTCTTCTTCTTGTGAAACCCCCTTCTTGATCCAGAAGAGTAAGTCTAAGCTCCGGAAATGCTAACTAACTAGCCAAACGGAGAAAGCTTCTTACTTCAATTGCCCTCCTCAGAGTTTTCCGGTCTTAAACCGCAACCACTTTAGCGGAATCCACCACTAAGCCTTACTTAGGAACTATGTGCCCAAGAAATCCAATTTCTTTCCTCCAAAGTGACATTTGGAGAACTTGACCTTCAACTAATGGCTCTAAGCGTACCCATCTCCTCTTTGAGATGTATATCATGCTCTTCCTCGTTCTTTTGAGGAGATCAAAATATCGTCTACGACGACTATGACAAACTTGTTCAAGGACTCCCTAAACACCCTACCCATCAAGTTCACGTAATATGCGGGTGTATTAGTCAAACCAAATAGCATGACTAGCCATTCTAAAACCCATCTAGAGTCCTAAACGCAGTCTTGTCGATTCCATCCTCAGCCATCCTAAGCTGATGGAATCCGGTAGCTAGATCAAGAGAAAACAGATGCTCCTACAAGCTGATCAAACAAATCATTGATCCTTGGTAACGGTTATCTATTCCTCTCACGATAATCAACACATAAGCGAAACAAACTGTCCACATCAGTAACGAATGCTACTGGAGCACCCTACTCGAAAATGCTTCGTCTCAGGAAGTTCTTCTCAAGCAACTCCTTGACTTGCTTTCTTAACTCTCATCTCGTGAGGTCACGTGCCTAGCCGGCCACGAAACTGGCTTGGTATTACCAACCAGATAATGCGGAAATCTATCCCACGTCTAGGGGTGACCCCTTTATTTTCCCCCAAGATATCAGGATATTCTCGGACCACCCTCACCGATTTCAAACTATCAATAGACGAGTTGAGGGATTCAAGATAACATAACATGACGGGACCCCTAGGGTTGCTAGAAATTTCTAAGGGTACTGCTGAGGCGAGTCATGAGCCTCACAACCCTATATACAAAAACTCAGAATGGCTCCAAAACAGGACAACCATTCCATGCCCAAAAACCAACCCATATCCCCTGAAACCGAAAACATAAACATCCCACGAGAATTCTATATTCAAGATAGAAGTTTTCAAATCCACTCAGACCACAAACAGGCGGGCAAAACCCCCAATTGGATTCGAAGCACATACGGGATCATCAACCAGACTAGTACTTAGGTGCAAACTAGATCAGTTAAAATTATGCGATGTGCCAGAATCAAACAAAGTACGAACAGGGAAAATCAGAAAATGTAAACAAGATTTTCAACAGAAACACTACCTCTATCATAAGCTGGAAGAACGGTGTTGAGGGGATGAACTCGCCCTCCAGATAGTCCTGCACACTGAGTCTGACCTTGCCCTTGTTTCCTCGGGCAATCCTTGTTGAGATGTCCAAACTCACCACAATGAAAGCATTCGCCCCGCTTTCTCTTCTTCTTCCTACATTCCCTGGCTATATGTCCAACCTTACCACAGAAGTTACATTTCATATTCCCTCTTGGCTTGTCCTTGCGGTTGTGGTTATTCTTGCCCCGTTTCCCGGAATTTACTCTCTTGCCTTGAGACTCATTCGCCTTGACCTCTTTCTTGTCATTGTTATCTTCTTCTTGAAGTAGGGCCAAATTCACCAAATTCTTGAAAGTCGCCCCCAAGGGTATATGAGACATGGCCAAACCATGTAATGGCTCGTTTAATCCTCGAGCAAAATGTAGGGCCTTCTTCCAAGTCTAAATCATCCTGAGCCAGTTGATTAAACTTATCTATGTATTCCCTAATAGTCATGTCCCCTTGCTTCAGTGATAAGAACCTCAGTCCAAACCTTCCTCTAAAGTCATCCCAAGTCTCAATTGGCCTAGTAGCGGTGGTGACTACCCACCAACGTGCAGCTTCTTCCTTTAGCAACCATACTGCCAATAAAACCTTCCTGCGGTCACCTATATCAAAGGTGGCTAAAAGATCTTCGGTCTCTTTCAACCAATTCCCTGCCTCTACAAAAGTCTCGGTTCCAAAGAAATTCTTGCAACCCATCGTCTTAAAATCTTGGCAAATCTCTGCGAAGTCAGTTTGAGGATGCTGAGGGGAAGGAGGAAGAGGAACATCAACTACCGGAGGAGGAGTAAAATTTGCGGGCCCGGCTTCGGTCGCCCTAGCCTCCAAAAGTCTCCTATACCAAACAGGTACGTGTACTCCCTCCGGAATGGCAAAGTTGTCGGCCATACTGGAAACGAAGGAAAAAGATAGATTCAGAATGGAGAAAAACGAAGGAATTTTGCTAATGGCTTTTTGGGGAATAGCCTTTAAAATAAACTAGACTTTTCTTTGGAAAATACTTTATACTTGGTTTTGAAAATAGTTTTTCAAAAGTTTTAAAAACCTTTTTATCCCTTCTCGTAAACCATATGCTCTGATACCAAATTGTAACACCCCACCTCCGCCAGGGTGGCTCTTGCAAGCCACTCTGACTTTGGTGGGGCGTTTTTTTTTTTAAAATAAAAATAAGGTAAACATGCATAATGATATAGCAAGGCAGGACATGACATATATATATGTAAATAAACAGAGTAAGTAGATAGATAAAACAGCGGAAGAATTTTAAACCATTTCAAAAACAAGTCTGCTACATCATAATGTCAATTTCCCAAGTAAACAAGTCTAGTACATAAAATAACATCATCTGAAACTGAAAAGGAAAACATAAAAGTAGCTATCCCCAAAGTGGAAGAAACCATAGCGAGCTCAAGTCCAAAGCATACATGAGCTATCCAAGAAAGCGGCTAAGATCCAAGCTAGGCTCCTGTATTCCCTCCCTGAGAACCTGGGGGGGAGGGGGGAACGGAAGAAAAGAGGCGAAAGAAAACAGGTCAGTCAAAAAGACTGAGTAAGCCCTGCTACGATCAGTCTATAAACTAATAAAGTTAACATCATGATGGAAACTGAGATGATCATAGATAACAACATACTGGCATGGTAAATTAACTACAAGATAGATAGAGGTGTCATCGCATAAACAAGGTTAAGTTTTGCACCACGGTGTACTAGCAAACCAACATAACAGGTATTGATCCCTTGGCCCAAGCTTTGACCCAATAACATGAAGTGACCTTAATATAAGGTCCAACCCAACGGTCTAGTCGATCGGCTCCCTATAAGCCTAACACGTCAAGTATTGATGTCCATACGGCCCACATATGGATGTAGTCTGACTGTGCTGGGTCCTCCTTCGGGTGTATCAAGCCCTTGGGTGTCAACCCCGGACACTTAAGCAATAATGCACAGTCTAAACCTACTGGTACCCGTGCCTCGAGTTTGTCCAATATCGGACTACGTGCACGTCCGTAGCCCGCCGGACCCGCATCGCTGTACCACTCGGCCTCTTCTTTGGTCGGTTACATCCGTCCAGTAATCGTGCCCCGCCCTAGCCTAGTCTCTAGGGTTGTTGTGACGGCCTGGAATTTCGCTCGATCCGAATCAGTCGTTAAACCGATCTAAACCGTTCGAAATCCCTGACTGTTGAGAACAGGACAAATCAGAACACAAACAGAAGAACATTTCATTGTTATTACAACAATACCATCAGATACAAGAATATGCAGAGTATAAATGAATAAATTTTACACAGAAATATCAGAGATTACAATAAATTACATAGCAGCGGAAAAATAATATAAAGCACAACTGAAGGTGATATACGGATACAGAGCTTTCCGGATATCATTCCAGCTGTAAACCAGGATCCTGTGAATATAAATCTGCAAAACCAAAACTACTAGCTGCCCGTGCGGAAAATAGGGGCACCCAGAGTTTAGGTTAAAACAATAAACTCCAGGTCAGTCATGTGACTGGTGTGAGAACTAAAACAGTTATTTAAAGCTTTACTTTAAAAGAGAGTAATTCAAGGGACCACGCCGTATAACACGGAACGGGTTTCCTCCCAAGAATACCAGTGCATATAGATAAACAACGCAATGCTTTTTCGAAAAATGAAGCTATTATAAGACCCAGGTCCTATCATACAATGCAACGCAAGCCGGGGGATAGGGTTTTCCCTTATAATAGCCAAACATGCTTGGTACGTTTAAAACAAATCATTTGATACTATAATAAGTGTATAGTGTCAAAACAGTTTCAATCATAAATATAAATCATAGACGGCATGGGTACCATATATCATGTCGCCATACTAGTTCTACAATTAAAGCAGCGATACATGTATTGGAAATTGGATTTCCGTCATGAGTCGAGGCAAGGGGCAAGCTCCTCTCCGCGTTCGAGACACTCTAGCAAATGCCTCAGGATTACGCACACTGGGTAACCCCTGGATCTTCAGGGCCGGTCCTCACTTACGTTAGAGGATTAGTTATGCCTGAACACACGTTTCCCGGTCCTTACAGACCTATAATCGAGGCGCCTCATCCAACAACCACAAAGGTGAAAAGTATTTATATGTCAGGGCTGGTAAGTCACTGACACCACCAAAGCTAGAAAGAAACGTCGTGCTCTCCCTGCAGTCCGTATCCCGTTTTTAACTCATACCGAGGTGCGAGGCTCGCGAATTCACGCTATACACAAAGCTACACCACGTAGGCGTGCTTTGATCATCAACCACAAGACTTTGCTTTTCAACAGAAGCCTTGATCATTGCATCTTAGCGTGCCACACAGGCAATTCATGCCATGCGACTGATGTCCATCGATATACAACCTCTGAGCTCGTACGTCTCAGAGAAGGGCGTTAAGCAAAAGAATAAATTCTCCGCCGCCAAACAGATGTATATTTAATAGAAATCAATCAACACAGAATAAAATCCAGTGTCAGACACACAATCCATTTACAAGTCCGTTCTGGGTCTGAACGAAACCGGAGGCACTTTCCTCGCATATCCACCCATCTCCAAGTACGTCTGGACGACCACCAACTATTTCCATCCTCTTGGGTGTACAGCCCAATCAGGATCGTCAGTAATTATCCAAACGATGTGAAGACTTCCGGTCTTCAACCACCGTCTTCATCTTCGACATATCGTCGAATCGGTTATTCAGAATGGGTATAAACCCGGACTTTCCGAACAACCCGCGTATATTAAAACAAATGTTACACAAACACAACATACGCCTCATTCCAATTCATTAGTCACTAACCGCAAATCAGCAAGAGAACAATTTCCCAAACATTAACCCCGAAGGCCGAAACCAACATCAGATCAATACCCAGGAAACCATTCTTCTTAGCCAACCTACAGCTAGTTTCTAAATTCCACATTCTTAGGGAAATGTTCCCATTAATTTTATCCAAGATAAATTCCTTAAAATTTATCCTGTAATCTTCCTTTGGATGTCATTTAAAACCAAATTATGGTTTTTCCAACTAGTCGAGATTAGCGAACCGTAACGAAGTAATTATTTATTTTATTTCCCAATCCCAACCTATTCATCCCATGAAGCAAAACTGGTAATACTCCATATCTAACACCGTGGTGTTATCGGTAAAATTAATTACCATTTCACGTTCAAATCTAATTAAAGATTTAACTATCGCTTTGGAGCAAAACTGGCGATACTCCATTCTCGTTCATTTTCTAAATTTGATAATTTAGATTATCAATTCGAATTTCAATCTAATTGCAGATTCAATAAAACTCCTTTTACTGGGTTAAAGAACTAGGTGTTATTTAAAACACAGTTCACGACAAACCCAAATCACATTCTATTTGTTATCGGGTTAAAGAACTAGTGTTATTTAAAACACTGTTCACGATAAACCCATTTCAAATTTAATCAAATATATTAGAAACTCGATTATTTAAAACCCCTTTTTAAATCTAATTCATTTATTTAAAAATGATTTGGTTTTAAATTTAGTTCAAAACTAGTTCATTTCGATAAAAATCTATTTTTATCTTTTCAAATATGGAGTTTTTCACCCCAATTTTTCTCAAATCATTTCTTATGATTTTACACAAATTATTGATATTTTTAATAATTTTATCAAGGCCCGTACAGTCGATTTCCAACAATGGCCATCGAACTGCACTTACAGCGACCTTTTTCGAATTTGATTTGGACGTATCTCCAAATCCAACCGTTAGATTTTGAATTTCTAATATTCGTTGGAAAGCTCTTTTCGATATGAACCCAACGGTTCCGGTTTTAGGAGAATCCGACGGTCGGATCTCCCGTAATGTCCGTTTGAAATAAATGGTCGAAATTTACGAACTGCCGCGGCGCGGCGCGTTCTATTCAGGCCATTATATTATATATATAATATATATAATATATATTTCGTCGATTCCTATTTAAAACGAATTATATATTTAGTTTTGAATTCGTTTCAAAAGCAAATTCAACTTCCATTTCAATTCAAATCAAAATCGAATTCTTCTTTATAAATTCGTTTTAAAATTCATTTCTATTCAATTCAAATTTCAATTTAATTTGAATTCATTTCACTTCATTTTAAATTCAATTCGAATTCGTTTTTCAATTCAATTTAATTCAATTCAAATTGGTTTTCTATTCGATTCAAATTCATTTTCTATTCAAATTAATTTCGTTTCGTTTTCTATTTGAATCAAGTTCATTATATATATTCAATTTGAAATCAAATTGGTTTTCCATTCCATTCAATTCGAAATCGTTTTATATTCAACTCAAATCGAAATCGTTATATATTCAATTCATTTCGAAATCGTTATATATTCAATTCAAATCGAAATCGTTATATATTCAATTCATTTCGAAATCGTTATATATTCAATTCAAATCGAAATCGTTATATATTCAATTCATTTCGAAATCGTTATATATTCAATTCATTTCGAAATCGTTATATATTCAATTCATTTCGAAATCGTTATATATTCAATTCATTTCGAAATCGTTATATATTCAATTCATTTCGAAATCGTTATATATTCAATTCAAATCGAAATCGTTATATATTCAATTCATTTCGAAATCGTTATATATTCAATTCATTTCGAAATCGTTATATATTCAATTCATTTCGAAATCGTTATATATTCAATTCATTTCGAAATCGTTATATATTCAATTTTAAATGAATAAAATCGATATAAATCGTTCACGTCAAAATGGCGTCAATCTAATCGACACGGCTTCATATATTCTATTTCAAATATTTCTTTTTGTCAACACACGACTAATCTCAACGAATGAGTACCGTCCGTGTGTGACTATTTTAGTTAAAATATTTCGTTCAACACATGACTAATATCAACGGATGAGTATAGTCAACACATGAACCTTTATTTTATAATATTCTTTATTTTTCAAATTGGAATGAGGCCCAATCAATTACCATATAAAGTTAATTATATGGATTTTCATACAACACATGTATAAGATAGCATTGAAGAATAATCAACCATCAACCAAAGTGCATTACACTGTATAAGCATCAAATATAGATATCTAACGCTTATAACAGCCTGTCAATCAATCGATCGACATACTTTATCAATCAGGATGAGTGAACTCATATTTCATCCCAACACCCGTGTGGGGTTTCAAACAATCACACACAGATTTTATTCGTGCAGCTGGGCGATGTGTAAAATTTATCGATCCAATCATCATCAGTCAAATCAGTGTGCATAAACAAACCGTCTGGTTTGTAAATGAATATTTTATTTTATTCACTTTCACGTTAAAAATTATATTTTTAACGATAAAACAATTTATCTTAACATATGAATATCTATTCAGTTCATTTATTCAATAAATGATTATTTTTATTTTTCTAACATATTTTAGAAAATTTTGGCGGCATAACGGCACGATACTAGAAACGGGACAAGGCCTAGCCTTATCCCCGGTCTAGTGAAGGCCCACGCCATTCACACATCAATCAAATTCACTTTCGTTATGCAAACCACAAAATTTGGAGTAAGGGTCTAACCTAGCCTTACTCCTTCGCCTTATAACGGCGCACGTCTAATCCTAACCAATTTATCGATTCGATTTTTCACACCACAAACCACATTCAAATCAATATCTCAATCAATTACCAAACAGCCAAACAAACAAGTCCATGGTCTGTGGACGATTGTGTCGGGTGCTACTAAGCACCGTCTGCATCCTAGTATATATATATATATATATATATAAATATAACTAGAAAAAGAAATTGAAAGGTGAGAAGTTCTCACTTATAGCTATCCAGCTCCACGGCACTTCATTGATAGGAATCTTCATCGCTATGGCATCTTCGTCATCTTCGTTGCCCGTAGCCACTACATACATAAAAATCGAATTTTTATTATCATACCTATATAGAAATTATATTTTTATATTTCTACTTTAATAAAAACCATATTTTTTTACACTCTACCTAAGTAAAAATCATATTTTTATTATGCCACTAGTATAAAAATTATATTTTTACGTCTTCTACATAATAAAGATTATATTTTTAATCTCTATATATAATAAAAATTATATTTTTAACTTACCTATATTATAAAAATTATATTTTTAACCTTAACTTCTTATAAAAATATTTTTTTTTCATCTACAACTATAATTATAAATCGTTTCATTATCTCGTCTACTTCACATATATGAAAATTAAATTTTTATCACGCTTTCTTCTATATAAAAATACGATCTTTTTCTTTCTACGTTCACATATAAATATGATCTTTCTTCTTCTAAAAATTCAAATCTTTACTTTAGAAAAATCAATTCTTTTATAACAAAGTTATACATATAATAAACTGAAAATAAAACAAAATAAATGTAAATAAATAAAAATAAATAAAGACACACCTTTATGTCAGGTTTTCGTTGAAGGGAGAGGGCTGTGGGGGTACTGAGCGGAGCTGCTTTGAGAGGGGAGCGTCGGGTTTTTGTGCTTGGGCGAGGAGGGTTCGCGTCGTTCGAGGCTGGAGAGGGATGGGGGGGGGGGGAAAGCTAGGTGTCGCAGGTGGTAGGAGGAGGAGGCGTAGGACTGGGGAAGGTTGCGAGGGCGGTGGCGACGGGGTTAGGGTTAGGGTTAGGCTGATTTGGGCGTAGCGGGTTCGGTCAGAGAAGGGGGGGGATAGCGGATAGAGGAGGAGAGGGAGGAGGAAGGGAGGCGGGTTCGCCAGCGGCGAAGGCAGGGGGAAGGTGGCGACGGCGGTGGCGCGTCGTGGAGGAGAAGACGAGGCCGAAGTCGGTTTTTTTTTTCCTTTTTTTTTCTCTGAATTGAAATTCGAATGGGGGGGTATAAAGGAAAGAATTTTTAATTTTATTATTTTATTTAATTATTTTAATTTCTAAAAAGGTTGACTTTAACATACGACCTCTAAACGAGGCCCACCGCCTGTCGTCCATAGCGTTTTACCCCCATTCTGAACACAATGGGATATGTATCGCAAGCTGATTCGATCGTTTCGATCAGTTTCCGTTAAATTTACATTTAAATCACTATATTGAATTTAAACGCGCATTTCAATTTACCGGGGCCACAAACTAACTCGAGAAATTCCAGAAAAATATTTTCTAGCTTCGTATTGACGATACGGTCCTAACCAAACTAGTTTCATCGAATTCTGAGACCGTTGGAAAAATGGCCAATTTCCAGTCGATTAAAATCAACTGAAACTGGTCAAACGCGTTTTCCTTTGCCACGCTCACATATTGATTCGAAAAATTATGAAATTTGGAATCTAGTAATAACTTGACACTGCGGATCCAACAAAACTGGTTTCGTCGAAATCCGAGGTCATTTGCAAAATGTCCATTTTTAAGGGCCTGAATTCCATAGCGACTATTCAGAATTTTCAACTGGACATATCTTATCATTTCTAAGATGAAATCCCAGTTTGTTAACTTCGTTACAAAGATATAGTTATACAGATTCAAATATTTCTTGTTTCGTTCAATTCTGACTTATATTGAATTCTGTATATTCATTTGAAATTAGAAATCGAATTTTCGAACTACCGCGCCATTTTCAATTCCTTTTATAATTATATATAATTATTATATATTCTAACGACGACGTATATAATATATACGTCGATTCTATATTCAAAATAAATTTTACATCGATATTAATTAAAATAATTCATTTTAAATATAGAAAATTCGCTGTAATTGCCAAAATAAAAAATTTAAACTGGCCCAGATTTTTGGGTTATTACAATCTCCCCCACTTAAAACTTTTCGTCCCCGAAAAGGAACAAAGTCGAAAGTGGTTTGATTATTCAACTCTACGTTCGATCTGGCTTGCATCCTCCAACTTTTCAGTTTCTGAGAATTTTCGAAATTTCAAAAATTTGGCTAACACCCTAAATTTTCGAAAAATTTCGCCATAACCTCCCCTGCAATGGGAGCATCGGGGAATTTCAAATAGCTTCCCCGGTCCTTCAGATCTCAAAAAGAAAAAGAAAAAGCCAAGCGGCTAGCCAATAGGCTCATAAAATCATCATCACCCAAACAAAACAGTAAATTATGTAATAAACATGTACCTATTTGTCGGGCAAACAAATTTTATTCTTCGGCTCTAGCCTCTTTGCTATGACCTGTTCAATGTAAGTATATGTATATGCAAGCAAATGCGACCAATTTCCAATACAGTTCAATATTTGGTTATATTAGGCATAAATGGTTAAAAATTAGCAAACAATTAAACAAACAACACAAACATCAATCAATTAGTGGATTAGAGTTTCAAATTCATAATTTTGATATATATAAAGAAAATCATGTTTTTGATGCCAATTCACAACAATGTGTTCTAACTATATTAGTTTTGGTTCTCACACCAGTCTAATGGAAATATATAGAAAATCACGCCTTCGTCACTCGAACATGAATACTAATGACAACTAGTCAATCATTAGAATCATCTTCGGGCCACTAGAGTATGATTCTATATCTATCCAGTATATTAAAACTTCGAATATACGTTCATGACGCGTATACGCGAAATCTATATATACTCGATTGTCCATATTCAAAATAAATAAATAATCAAATACGTTCAAAATGGTTTAAATTTCAAAACAAAATTTTGTTTTCATTTGAAAAATATACTCTTCACACTCGTTCTAGGATACTACTGATCCTATCTCTAACGAGTCATTCTAATTGGATATTACTAATCCAATATCTGATGAATTCTTTCGTATGGTTCTAATGTGTCTTGTTCTCGAGCTCTGTAAACCAAAGCTCTGATACCAAATGTGACGGCCTGGAATTTCGCTCGATCCGAATCAGTCGTTAAACCGATCTAAACCGTTCGAAATCCCTGACTGTTGAGAACAGGACAAATCAGAACACAAACAGAAGAACATTTCATTGTTATTACAACAATACCATCAGATACAAGAATATGCAGAGTATAAATGAATAAATTTTACACAGAAATATCAGAGATTACAATAAATTACATAGCAGCGGAAAAATAATATAAAGCACAACTGAAGGTGATATACGGATACAGAGCTTTCCGGATATCATTCCAGCTGTAAACCAGGATCCTGTGAATATAAATCTGCAAAACCAAAACTACTAGCTGCCCGTGTGGAAAATAGGGGCACCCAGAGTTTAGGTTAAAACAATAAACTCCAAGTCAGTCATGTGACTGGTGTGAGAACTAAAACAGTTATTTAAAGCTTTACTTTAAAAGAGAGTAATTCAAGGGACCACGCCGTATAACACGGAACGGGTTTCCTCCCAAGAATACCAGTGCATATAGATAAACAACGCAATGCTTTTTCGAAAAATGAAGCTATTATAAGACCCAGGTCCTATCATACAATGCAACGCAAGCCGGGGGATAGGGTTTTCCCTTATAATAGCCAAACATGCTTGGTACGTTTAAAACAAATCATTTGATACTATAATAAGTGTATAGTGTCAAAACAGTTTCAATCATAAATATAAATCATAGACGGCATGGGTACCATATATCATGTCGCCATACTAGTTCTACAATTAAAGCCGCGATACACGTATTGGAAATTGGATTTCCGTCATGAGTCGAGGCAAGGGGCAAGCTCCTCTCCGCGTTCGAGACACTCTAGCAAATGCCTCAGGATTACGCACACTGGGTAACCCCTGGATCTTCAGGGCCGGTCCTCACTTACGTTAGAGGATTAGTTATGCCTGAACACACGTTTCCCGGTCCTTACAGACCTATAATCGAGGCGCCTCATCCAACAACCACAAAGGTGAAAAGTATTTATATGTCAGGGCTGGTAAGTCACTGACACCACCAAAGCTAGAAAGAAACGTCGTGCTCTCCCTGCAGTCCGTATCCCGTTTTTAACTCATACCGAGGTGCGAGGCTCGCGAATTCACGCTATACACAAAGCTACACCACGTAGGCGTGCTTTGATCATCAACCACAAGACTTTGCTTTTCAACAGAAGCCTTGATCATTGCATCTTAGCGTGCCACACAGGCAATTCATGCCATGCGACTGATGTCCATCGATATACAACCTCTGAGCTCGTACGTCTCAGAGAAGGGCGTTAAGCAAAAGAATAAATTCTCCGCCGCCAAACAGATGTATATTTAATAGAAATCAATCAACACAGAATAAAATCCAGTGTCAGACACACAATCCATTTACAAGTCCGTTCTGGGTCTGAACGAAACCGGAGGCACTTTCCTCGCATATCCATCCATCTCCAAGTACGTCTGGACGACCACCAACTATTTCCATCCTCTTGGGTGTACAGCCCAATCAGGATCGTCAGTAATTATCCAAACGATGTGAAG
The DNA here is from genome assembly GCA_030737875.1 of Allium sativum. NCBI lineage: Eukaryota > Viridiplantae > Streptophyta > Magnoliopsida > Asparagales > Amaryllidaceae > Allium > Allium sativum. The sequence goes on along the minus strand of CM060913.1, from coordinate 465,492,584 downwards.
ACTTCCGGTCTTCAACCACCGTCTTCATCTTCGACATATCGTCGAATCGGTTATTCAGAATGGGTATAAACCCGGACTTTCCGAACAACCCGCGTATATTAAAACAAATGTTACACAAACACAACATACGCCTCATTCCAATTCATTAGTCACTAACCGCAAATCAGCAAGAGAACAATTTCCCAAACATTAACCCCGAAGGCCGAAACCAACATCAGATCAATACCCAGGAAACCATTCTTCTTAGCCAACCTACAGCTAGTTTCTAAATTCCACATTCTTAGGGAAATGTTCCCATTAATTTTATCCAAGATAAATTCCTTAAAATTTATCCTGTAATCTTCCTTTGGATGTCATTTAAAACCAAATTATGGTTTTTCCAACTAGTCGAGATTAGCGAACCGTAACGAAGTAATTATTTATTTTATTTCCCAATCCCAACCTATTCATCCCATGAAGCAAAACTGGTAATACTCCATATCTAACACCGTGGTGTTATCGGTAAAATTAATTACCATTTCACGTTCAAATCTAATTAAAGATTTAACTATCGCTTTGGAGCAAAACTGGCGATACTCCATTCTCGTTCATTTTCTAAATTTGATAATTTAGATTATCAATTCGAATTTCAATCTAATTGCAGATTCAATAAAACTCCTTTTACTGGGTTAAAGAACTAGGTGTTATTTAAAACACAGTTCACGACAAACCCAAATCACATTCTATTTGTTATCGGGTTAAAGAACTAGTGTTATTTAAAACACTGTTCACGATAAACCCATTTCAAATTTAATCAAATATATTAGAAACTCGATTATTTAAAACCCCTTTTTAAATCTAATTCATTTATTTAAAAATGATTTGGTTTTAAATTTAGTTCAAAACTAGTTCATTTCGATAAAAATCTATTTTTATCTTTTCAAATATGGAGTTTTTCACCCCAATTTTTCTCAAATCATTTCTTATGATTTTACACAAATTATTGATATTTTTAATAATTTTATCAAGGCCCGTACAGTCGATTTCCAACAATGGCCATCGAACTGCACTTACAGCGACCTTTTTCGAATTTGATTTGGACGTATCTCCAAATCCAACCGTTAGATTTTGAATTTCTAATATTCGTTGGAAAGCTCTTTTCGATATGAACCCAACGGTTCCGGTTTTAGGAGAATCCGACGGTCGGATCTCCCGTAATGTCCGTTTGAAATAAATGGTCGAAATTTACGAACTGCCGCGGCGCGGCGCGTTCTATTCAGGCCATTATATTATATATATAATATATATAATATATATTTCGTCGATTCCTATTTAAAACGAATTATATATTTAGTTTTGAATTCGTTTCAAAAGCAAATTCAACTTCCATTTCAATTCAAATCAAAATCGAATTCTTCTTTATAAATTCGTTTTAAAATTCATTTCTATTCAATTCAAATTTCAATTTAATTTGAATTCATTTCACTTCATTTTAAATTCAATTCGAATTCGTTTTTCAATTCAATTTAATTCAATTCAAATTGGTTTTCTATTCGATTCAAATTCATTTTCTATTCAAATTAATTTCGTTTCGTTTTCTATTTGAATCAAGTTCATTATATATATTCAATTTGAAATCAAATTGGTTTTCCATTCCATTCAATTCGAAATCGTTTTATATTCAACTCAAATCGAAATCGTTATATATTCAATTCATTTCGAAATCGTTATATATTCAATTCAAATCGAAATCGTTATATATTCAATTCATTTCGAAATCGTTATATATTCAATTCAAATCGAAATCGTTATATATTCAATTCATTTCGAAATCGTTATATATTCAATTCATTTCGAAATCGTTATATATTCAATTCATTTCGAAATCGTTATATATTCAATTCATTTCGAAATCGTTATATATTCAATTCATTTCGAAATCGTTATATATTCAATTCAAATCGAAATCGTTATATATTCAATTCATTTCGAAATCGTTATATATTCAATTCATTTCGAAATCGTTATATATTCAATTCATTTCGAAATCGTTATATATTCAATTCATTTCGAAATCGTTATATATTCAATTTTAAATGAATAAAATCGATATAAATCGTTCACGTCAAAATGGCGTCAATCTAATCGACACGGCTTCATATATTCTATTTCAAATATTTCTTTTTGTCAACACACGACTAATCTCAACGAATGAGTACCGTCCGTGTGTGACTATTTTAGTTAAAATATTTCGTTCAACACATGACTAATATCAACGGATGAGTATAGTCAACACATGAACCTTTATTTTATAATATTCTTTATTTTTCAAATTGGAATGAGGCCCAATCAATTACCATATAAAGTTAATTATATGGATTTTCATACAACACATGTATAAGATAGCATTGAAGAATAATCAACCATCAACCAAAGTGCATTACACTGTATAAGCATCAAATATAGATATCTAACGCTTATAACAGCCTGTCAATCAATCGATCGACGTACTTTATCAATCAGGATGAGTGAACTCATATTTCATCCCAACACCCGTGTGGGGTTTCAAACAATCACACACAGATTTTATTCGTGCAGCTGGGCGATGTGTAAAATTTATCGATCCAATCATCATCAGTCAAATCAGTGTGCATAAACAAACCGTCTGGTTTGTAAATGAATATTTTATTTTATTCACTTTCACGTTAAAAATTATATTTTTAACGATAAAACAATTTATCTTAACATATGAATATCTATTCAGTTCATTTATTCAATAAATGATTATTTTTATTTTTCTAACATATTTTAGAAAATTTTGGCGGCATAACGGCACGATACTAGAAACGGGACAAGGCCTAGCCTTATCCCCGGTCTAGTGAAGGCCCACGCCATTCACACATCAATCAAATTCACTTTCGTTATGCAAACCACAAAATTTGGAGTAAGGGTCTAACCTAGCCTTACTCCTTCGCCTTATAACGGCGCACGTCTAATCCTAACCAATTTATCGATTCGATTTTTCACACCACAAACCACATTCAAATCAATATCTCAATCAATTACCAAACAGCCAAACAAACAAGTCCATGGTCTGTGGACGATTGTGTCGGGTGCTACTAAGCACCGTCTGCATCCTAGTATATATATATATATATATATATATATATATATAACTAGAAAAAGAAATTGAAAGGTGAGAAGTTCTCACTTATAGCTATCCAGCTCCACGGCACTTCATTGATAGGAATCTTCATCGCTATGGCATCTTCGTCATCTTCGTTGCCCGTAGCCACTACATACATAAAAATCGAATTTTTATTATCATACCTATATAGAAATTATATTTTTATATTTCTACTTTAATAAAAACCATATTTTTTTACACTCTACCTAAGTAAAAATCATATTTTTATTATGCCACTAGTATAAAAATTATATTTTTACGTCTTCTACATAATAAAGATTATATTTTTAATCTCTATATATAATAAAAATTATATTTTTAACTTACCTATATTATAAAAATTATATTTTTAACCTTAACTTCTTATAAAAATATTTTTTTTTCATCTACAACTATAATTATAAATCGTTTCATTATCTCGTCTACTTCACATATATGAAAATTAAATTTTTATCACGCTTTCTTCTATATAAAAATACGATCTTTTTCTTTCTACGTTCACATATAAATATGATCTTTCTTCTTCTAAAAATTCAAATCTTTACTTTAGAAAAATCAATTCTTTTATAACAAAGTTATACATATAATAAACTGAAAATAAAACAAAATAAATGTAAATAAATAAAAATAAATAAAGACACACCTTTATGTCAGGTTTTCGTTGAAGGGAGAGGGCTGTGGGGGTACTGAGCGGAGCTGCTTTGAGAGGGGAGCGTCGGGTTTTTGTGCTTGGGCGAGGAGGGTTCGCGTCGTTCGAGGCTGGAGAGGGATGGGGGGGGGGGGAAAGCTAGGTGTCGCAGGTGGTAGGAGGAGGAGGCGTAGGACTGGGGAAGGTTGCGAGGGCGGTGGCGACGGGGTTAGGGTTAGGGTTAGGCTGATTTGGGCGTAGCGGGTTCGGTCAGAGAAGGGGGGGGATAGCGGATAGAGGAGGAGAGGGAGGAGGAAGGGAGGCGGGTTCGCCAGCGGCGAAGGCAGGGGGAAGGTGGCGACGGCGGTGGCGCGTCGTGGAGGAGAAGACGAGGCCGAAGTCGGTTTTTTTTTCCTTTTTTTTTCTCTGAATTGAAATTCGAATGGGGGGGTATAAAGGAAAGAATTTTTAATTTTATTATTTTATTTAATTATTTTAATTTCTAAAAAGGTTGACTTTAACATACGACCTCTAAACGAGGCCCACCGCCTGTCGTCCATAGCGTTTTACCCCCATTCTGAACACAATGGGATATGTATCGCAAGCTGATTCGATCGTTTCGATCAGTTTCCGTTAAATTTACATTTAAATCACTATATTGAATTTAAACGCGCATTTCAATTTACCGGGGCCACAAACTAACTCGAGAAATTCCAGAAAAATATTTTCTAGCTTCGTATTGACGATACGGTCCTAACCAAACTAGTTTCATCGAATTCTGAGACCGTTGGAAAAATGGCCAATTTCCAGTCGATTAAAATCAACTGAAACTGGTCAAACGCGTTTTCCTTTGCCACGCTCACATATTGATTCGAAAAATTATGAAATTTGGAATCTAGTAATAACTTGACACTGCGGATCCAACAAAACTGGTTTCGTCGAAATCCGAGGTCATTTGCAAAATGTCCATTTTTAAGGGCCTGAATTCCATAGCGACTATTCAGAATTTTCAACTGGACATATCTTATCATTTCTAAGATGAAATCCCAGTTTGTTAACTTCGTTACAAAGATATAGTTATACAGATTCAAATATTTCTTGTTTCGTTCAATTCTGACTTATATTGAATTCTGTATATTCATTTGAAATTAGAAATCGAATTTTCGAACTACCGCGCCATTTTCAATTCCTTTTATAATTATATATAATTATTATATATTCTAACGACGACGTATATAATATATACGTCGATTCTATATTCAAAATAAATTTTACGTCGATATTAATTAAAATAATTCATTTTAAATATAGAAAATTCGCTGTAATTGCCAAAATAAAAATTTTAAACTGGCCCAGATTTTTGGGTTATTACAGTTGTGATGATACCAAACTGGGATTACTGCCGGAACGGACCCGCTGCTAGGGTTTCCTAAGAGGGTTAAGTGTGATTTAACCCTTCACTAATTCTGGATTAAACTGGTTAAGTGTGGCTTAACCTCATTTCAATCCCTCGAATCGCCAAGTGGATTAAACTGGTTAAGTGTAACTAACAGTTCACACTTAACCCCATTTCAATCCCTCTAACTCCCAAATGGATTAAGCTAGTTAAGTGTAACCAACGGTTCACAACTTAACCACATTCCAATCCCTTGAATCCCCAAACTGGTTAAGTATTAGTGGACCCTGACTTAACCCTAATCATGAGGCATTAATTAATTTAATGCACCTTAACCTCTCACATTAGACTTTGTTGCGGTTACTAGTTAAGACGGGCGGGTCCGGGTAGCTTTACACCACAACTTGGTCTAACCTCGGGTCTTGGCACCACATGACCAACTTCTCACATTGGGTCCTATTGTTTGTAGTCACTAGTTAAGCCGGTCGGTTCCGGGTAGAATTATGCTACAAACTCAACCCAACCTCGAGTTGGCCACACTTATGTTTTCTAAGTGTCATGTCCACTTCATTTCAAATCACAAGTCAAACAATTACTTGGGTAGACCTAACTTAATAGGTAAATTCCCAAGGGGTAGACCTAACTTAATAGGTAAATTCCCAATCTTATATTTTCATGTATTTTAAGTTTACCCAAACCCCCAACGTCATTCTATCGCTTACATATTCGTAATAACGCATAAAGAATAGGAAGAGGGAACTTGGCACAACATACATGATAAACTTGCACAACAATCATGCATAACATGTTAGACTTGCACAACTTAGCATAGTGAACTTGCATATTACCATAAACATGCATAACTTGTCAAACATGCACAACTTGTCATTTTTAAACTTGCATAAGCATGCATAACTTGTCAAACATGCACCACTTGTCATTTTAAACTTGCATAAGCATGCATAACTTATTAAACATGCATAACATGGCATAATGAACTTGCATGAACATGCATAACTTATTTAACTTGCAAATCATGACTTAGCAAACTTGCATAAACATGCATAACTCAATAAACATACAAATCTTGACTTAGCAAACTTGCATAAACATGCATAACTCAATAAACTTGCAAATCTTGACTTAGCAAACTTGCATAAACATGCATAACTCAATAAACTTGCAAATCTTGACTTAGCAAACTTGCATAAACATGCATAACTCAATAAACTTGCAAATCTTGACTTAGCAAACTTGCATAAACATGCATAACTCAATAAACTTGCAAATCTTGACTTAGCAAACTTGCATAAACATGCATAACTCAATAAACTTGCAAATCTTGACTTAGCAAACTTGCATAAACATGCATAACTTAATAAACGTACAAATCATGGCTTAGCAAACTTGCATAAATATGCATAACTTAATAAACATACATAAATCCCAACTTGCATCACATATTAAATTTAGAGTTTCTAAAATGAAGGTAAGAGGGCTTACAATGCTTATGCGGACTCAAATGAGTATAGCAATTGTAAGGAACCCCTTATGCAACTAATTAAAAACCCACAAATGCAAGCAAACTTGATCAAGACTCCTCCTTTATGATGCCAATAGAAAAACAAGCCTTTAATGCAAGCTAAGGAGGATCATACAAGCCCAAATATACTTGTATGCATGGAAAATTACTTAGGAATAAATTTTAGGAATTGTATGAAGAGGGTGGAGGCCATGAGAGTTTTGATTTTGCCATAGTTTAGTTACTAGGATGAATAATGAGTGATTTAGGGTAGGTTAGGGTCTTATTTATAGATTAGGCTAGTGATTTGGACCATAGGATTAACCCTAGATTCAATTAGGTCCATTAGATCCCGGAACTCTCTAGAAACAGGCCACAAGACCGAACCCTAATCAGAAATGGTGCACCAGGCTAAACAGCCGGGCACCCCTGTCGACAGGGCTGTCGACAGGGCTGTCGACTCCCTGGGCACCCTGTCGACATGCCTGTCGACATGTGGGTCCTGGCGGGAGTTTTTCCCGCCTGCGCAAGTTTGCCCTAACCCCTTGTTTTTAATTTAAAATTTAAATCTGTTTTTACTTAAGATTTTTCTGAAAACTTCAATGGGCCTTAACTGGGTCATACGGACTCCGATTTTCGAAAATTCGGACTCTATTTCGCGTATTTTTCCGAGACGAACGCAATGGCATAGCCCGTTTCCCTTGATTCAGATTTTAGAATTAAATTCTGCCTCGGTTTATGTTATAACAGGTTGTTGAAAATACGGGTTGTTACAGACACCACCATTAGCTAGAAAGAAACGTCGTGTTCTCCCAACGGTCCGTATCCCGTTTTTGACTTATACCGAGGTGTGAGGCTCGCGAATCCACGTTATACACAAAGCTACGTCACACAGACCATGCTTTGATCATCAACCACAAGACTTTGATTTTCAACAGAAGCCTTGATCAATTGCCACTTACGCGTGCCACACTGGCAATTCACTCCATGCGACTGATGTCCATCGATATACAACCTCTGAGCTCGTACGTCTCAGAGAAGGGCGTTAAGCAAGAGAATAAATTCTCCACCGCCAAATAGATGTATATTTAATAAAGATCAATCAACACAGAATAAAATCTAATGTCAGACACACAGTCCATTTACAAGTTCGTTCTAGGTCTGAACGAAACTGGAGGCACTTTCCTCGCTTATCCATCGATCTCCAAGTACGTCTGGACTATCACCAACTGATTCCCTCCTCTTGGGTGTACAGCCCAATCAAGATCATCAGTAATCACCCAAACGATGTGAAGACTTCCGGTCTTCAACCACCGTCTTCATCTTCGACTTATCGCCGAATCGGTTATTCAGAAAGGGTATAAACCCGGCCTTTCCGAATAACCCGCGTGTATTATGAACACGTGATACACAAACACAACCTACGCCTCATTCCAATTAATAATATTCTTTTATTCAAATTTTCACACTCTTAGGGAAAGATTCCCATTAATTTTATCAAAGATAAATTTTTCTAAATTTATTCTTTAATCTTCCTTTGGATATCATTTCAAACCATATTATGGTTTTCCAAACTAGTCGGGATTAGCGAACCACACCGAAGTAATTATTTTTTTTATTTCCCTATCCCAAGGTATTCATACCCTGGAGAAAAACTGGTAATACTCCATATCTAACACCACGGTGTTATCGGTAAAATTAATTACCATTTCACGTTCAAATCTAATTAAAGATTTAACTATCGCTTTGGAGCAAAACTGGTGGTGTTCCATTCTCGATCACCTTTCAGATTTGATAATTTAAATTATCAATTCACATTTCAATCTAATTAAAGATTCATTAAAACTCCACTTAGTTTTAATCTTCTAAAAAAAAATCAATATCTTGTCTTTAACTTGGTTAAAGAACCAATGTCATCTAAAACATGGCTCACGATAAACCCAAAATCACATTCTATTGTTAATCGGGTTAAAGAACATGTGTTATTCAAAACACCGCTCACGATAAACCCAAAAATCAATTCCAATTAAATTTTATTTAATTGGTACACTTCATTAAATCTAAATAGAAAGATTTAATCTTTTTCTCAACTGGGTTTAAGAACAGTGTTAATGAAGACACCATTCACGACAAACCCAAATCACATTTGATATTAAATACAAGGCTCTGAATAGAAAATATATCGGCTTCAATATCAAATTATGAAACCAACAAATATCGTATTGGAAATAACGATATAAATATATCTTTCAAATTTCCACAACCATATCTGTATAATCACAAAATCCAACATTGAAATATTCCGAAGATAATTTCGATTCAAATCCTTCCCAATTCACGTATTGGAATTCTGATTATTTTTAAAACCACTTCAAATTCAATTTATTTATTTCAAAAATAAATTGATTTTAATTCTAATTCAAAATTAGTTCATTTCGATAAAAATCAATTTTTATCCTTTCAAATGTGGAATTTTTCATCCCAGTTCTTCACAAATCATTTCATATGATTTTACACAAATTATTGATATTTTTAATAATTTTATCAAGGCCCGTACAGTCGATTTCCATCAACGGCCATCGAACTGCACTTACAGCGACCTTTTCCAAATTTGATTTGGACATAATTCCAAATCCAACCGTTAGATTTCAAATTTCTAATATTCATTGGAAATCTCCTTTCGATACGAACCCAACGGTTCCAGTTTCAGGAGAATTCGACGGTCGGATCTCCCGTAATGTCCATTCGAAGTCAACGGTCGAAATTCACGAACTGCCGTAGCGCGGCGCGTTCTATTCAGGCCATTATATATATAATATATATATATATATTATATATTTCGTCGATTTCTTTTTAAAACGAATTTTATAAATCGTTTTAAATTCGTTTTCGAAACGATTTCAACTTCATATTCAATTTCGAATTAAAATTGAATATTCCACATCATCGATATACAAATGATAATATTTTCAAAACGTCATATTTTGAAATCACTTCTTTTTCTATATTTATTTTAAAAACGAATATAATCGATATAAATATCTCTCATGTCAAAATGGCGCATCTCTAATCAACATGGCTTTATATATTTTAATAACTCTGTTACTCTATTCAACAAATGAATATTTATTCTATTCAACACATGAATCTATATTTCTTTCAACACATGGATATCGTCAACACATGACTATTTCTATTATTTAATATATTTTATAAAATTATGGTATCTATCGTTTGATTTTTAATCAGACTCCAACCCTAAAGTAGTAAGAGAATGATTCCCTAAGTATTAACCCAGAAGACCGAAACCAACATCCGATCAATACCCACGAAACCACTCATCTTATCTATTTTCCAGTTAGTTTCTAACTTTAAATATGATAAAGATGTAAATTTTATTGTTAAAATGTTTTACTCAACACATGAATATCTTCAACACATGAATATACACTTATTCTATCCTTTATTTTCCCAATTGGAATGAGGCCCAATCAATTACCATATAATGTTAATTATATGGATTCCATACAACACATGTATATAATCACAACGATAAATAATCAATCATCATCCAAAGTGCACCACACAACTGCATAAGCAACAAATATAGATATCTAACGGTTATAACAGCTTGTCAATCAATCGATCGACATACAACTAATTATTGGGATTAATGTATGCCGTATTTTATCCCAATACCCGTGTGGGGCTTCAAATCAACAAACACAGATTTTTATTTATTCACATACCCGTTAAAAATTATACTTTTAACGATAAAATATTTTTAACTGTATAAATATTTTATTTCATCTCACAACACACAATAAATTTTCACCATAACAAACAATCAAACATACAAGCCATCCATGGTCTGTGGACGACGGGTGTCGGGTGCTGCTAAGCACCGTCTGCATCCTGGCATATATTTTTAACTAGAAAAGAAGATTTAAAGTGAGAATTTCTCACCGACTAGCTAATCCAAACGTCTCGACTCTTCTTATGTAGAAGTCATCGCTGTTCTCGCCTTTTGTCACTTTCGTTGCCCGTAGCCACTACATATATAAAATCATATTTTTATATTGTCTCTACTTCACGATAAAAATAAAGTTCAGATTTTTATTTTACTTCATATATTTACAACGCTTCTTTCGATATAAAAATAGAATTTTGTTATCTTCACTTCATATATATAAAAATCGAATTTTTATATTCTCTCTCTTATGAAAATTATATTTTTATAACCTCGACTATATAAAAATCATATTTTTATTCTATATAAAAATTGTATCATTATTATACTATCATATAAATAAAAATCACTTCTTTGATTATATATAAATCATATCTTTCTTTGTTATACAAATCTAACTTTTCCTTGTATAAAAATATAACCTTTTTCTATATAAAAATATCGTCTTTCCTTATATAAAAATATCGCCTTTCCTACTTTAAAAATATCGCCTTTCATAGACTAAAAATCCGGATTTTAAAGCTAATAAAAATCGTTTCTTTATCTCCTAAAAATCAAATCTCTTTTATAGTAAAAAAACAAACCTTTCATGTTAAAAATCCGTCCTTTCTGTAAATAAAAACCCTAGCTTTAACTATAAAAATTCGATCCTTGTGGTTAATAAAAATCCTATCTTTGGAGTTATAAAACTGATTTGTCCTTATTTTTAAAACTGAACATAAAGGAGATAAATAAATAAATAGGTCGAATTAAAACTTACGGGTTTTTCAGCGAAGAAAAGGGGGTGTCGAAGCTTGGTGGGGGCTCTCAGGTCGTCGATGCAGCGGGGAGGTGCTGAACGGGGCATCGGCAGTTTGTACAGAGGAGGGGGAGTGTCGCGAGGCAATGGCAAATCGGTGGAAGGGGGTCTCGAGGAGGGGGTGGCTGCAGCAGGGCGCGGTGGGTGGTTTGGGGGAGGGCGGTGGCGCTTGGCCTGTGGAGGGACGAAAGGGAGGGACGACTGTAAGGGGGCGCGGGTCTCGATGAGAGGTGGGAGGAGAGAGAGGAAGTGCGGAGAGAGGAAGATGGAGGGTGCGCCTTGTGCCAGCGGTGGCAGTACTCCAGAGGAGGGCGGCGGTTCCCCCCGTCGATCCCCTTTTTCCCTTTTTTTTCACTTTAGATCTGAGAAAATGACGAAAGGGGGGGGGGGGCTAATGAGAAAAAGTGAGTTAACCAAAATAATAAAATATATTTTAATATTATATTTAATTCCAAAAGTAACCTTTTATTTCGAACTCGAAATCGAACCCACCGACTGTCGCCCCTAGCTAATTACCCCCATTCCGAACACAATGGGATAGGTATCGTAAGCTGATTTGATCATTTCGATCAGTTTTCGTCAAAATCAACATATAACTCTATATATTGAATTTGAACGCGCATTTCAATTTACCGGGGCCACATACGGACCCTAAAAATTCCCAAAAAATATTTTCTAGCTTCGTATTGTCGATACGGTCCTAACAAAACTAATTTCGTTAAATTCCGAGAACGTTGTAAAAATGGCCATTTTCCAATCGATTAAAATTAACTAAAACTGGTCAAACGCATTTTCCTTTGCCACGCTCACATATTGATTCGAAAAACTACGAATTTTGGAATCTAGCAATAATTTGACATCACGGATCCAACAAAAGTGGTTTCGTCGAAAACCGAGGTCGTTTGCAAAATTTCTCTTCTTAAGGGCTGAAATTCCATAGCGACTATTCTAAATTTTCAACTGGACATAACTTTTGATTCCTGCTATGAAATTTCGATTTTTCGGATTCGTTGGAAAGATATTATCAAATAGATTCAAATATTTTTGGTTTCGCTAAAATCTGTTTTATTTTGCACCCGGTACATTCATTTGAAATTTGAAATCGAATTATCGAACTACCGCGCCATTTTTAATTCCTTTTATAATTATAAATAAATATTTATATTCTAAGGACGACGTATATAAATATATACGTTCGAATTCAATTCGAAATAAATTTGTCGTCGCCATTATTTAAAATAATTCATTTTAAATGTTCAAACTTCATTAAAATTGCCAAAATAAAATTTTTAAACTGGCTCGCATTTCCGGGTTGTTACAATCTCCCCCACTTAAAACTTTCCGTCCCCAAAACGGAACGAAGCCGAAAGTTGTTTAATAAATCAACTCAACTTTCATTATTTTCGCTACGGCTTAAGTTCTTCAACTTTTCAGTTTCTAAGAACTTTTCAAATTTTTCAAAAATTTGGCTAACACCTTAAATTTTCGAAAAATTTCGCCATAACCTCCCCTGCACCGGGGACTTCCGGATATTTCATATAGCCTCCCATGGCCTTCTTCGATCCAAAAAGAAAAAGAAAAAGCCAAGCGGCTAGCCAATCGGCTCATAAAATCATCATCACCCAAACAAAACAGTAAATTAGGGTAAACATGTACTTATTTGTCGGGCAAACAATTTTATTCTTCTGCTCTAGCCTCCTTGCTATGTCCTGTTCAATGTAAGTACATGTATATGCAAGCAAATGCAACTAATTTTCAATACAATTCACTATTTGATTCAATTAGGCTAAACGGTTCAAAATTATCAAACAAATAAACAAACAACACAACCATCAATCAATTAGTGAATTAACGTTTCAAATTCATAATTTTGATACATATACAGAAAATCATGTTTTTGATGCCAAATCACAACAATAAATCTATCTGTTTTTGGTTCTCACACCAGTCTAATGGAAATATATAGATATCATACCTTCGAAACACGAACATAAATATTGGTGATGGAGCTCCATCTTCAAAAACATCTCCGAGCGACTAGAGTGTGATCCTATATCTATCCAATATATTAAAACTTCGAATATACGTTCATGACGCGTATAGGCAAAATATTTATATACTCGATTGTCCAAATTCAAAATAAATAAATATTCAAATACGTATAAAATGGTTTAAATTTTCAAAACAATATTTTTTTCATTTGAAAAATATACTCTTCACACTCGTTCTAGGATACTACTGATCCCATCTCTAACGAGTTATTCTTATTGGATATTGCTAATCCAATATCTGATGAATTCTTTCGTTCGGTTCTAACGATTCTTGTTCTCGAGCTCTGTAAACCAAAGCTATGATACCAACTGTATTGACCCGTAACTTCCCCGGTAAGGAAAGCCTGGATTACCTTGAGAACACGACAAAATAGAACGCAAACAGAAGAACATTTCATTGTTTATTACAATGATTCCATCAGAATACGAGAATATACAGAGTATGAATAAATATACATTCGATAAATATCAGAGATTACAATAAGTTACATAGCAGCGGAAAAACAATATAACACACAACTGAAAGTAATACACGGATACAGAGCTTTCCGAGCATCGTTCCAGCTATAAATCAGGATCCTGTGAATATAAATCTGCAAAACCAAAACTACTAGCTATCCGTGTCAAAATAAGGGCACCCAGAGTTTAGGTTAAAACAATAAACTCCAGGTCAGTCATGTGACTGGTGTGAGAACTAAAACAGTTATTAATCTTTATTTTTAAAAGAGAGTAATTCAAGGGACCACGCCTATAACACAGAACTGGTTCCTCCCAAGAATACTAGTGCATATAACAAAACAGCGCAATGTTTTTTGGAAAAATGAAGCTATTATAAGACCCAGGTCCCATCACACAATGCAACGCAAGCCGGAGGATTTGGTTTTCCCTTATAATAGCCAAACATGCTTGGTACGTTTAAAACAAATCAATTGATACTATTACAAGTGTATAGTGTCAAAACAATTTCAATCATAAATATCAATCATAGGCGGCATGGGTACCATCTATCATGTCGCCATACTAGTTCTACAATTAAAACCGCAAAGTCATGTATTGGAAATTGGATTCCATCATGAGTCGAGGCAAGGGGCAAGCTCCTCTCCATTCGAGACACTATAGCAAATGTCTCAGGACCGCACTATAATCCTTGGAATCGGTTGGGCCGGTCCTCACCTAACTTTGGAGGATTGGCAATTCCTGAACACACGTTTCCCGGTCCTAACAGACATATATCCGAGGCGCCTCGCATTCCAACAACCACACAGGTGAAAAGTATATAAATGTCAGCCAGTTTAAGCACTGACACCACCATTAGCTAGAAAGAAACATCGTGTTCTCCCAACAGTCCGTATCCCGTTTTTGACTCATACCAAGGTGTGAGGCTCGCGAGTCCACGTTATACACAAAGCTACGTCACACAGACCACGCTTTGATCATCAACCACAAGACTTTGCTTTTCAACAGAAGCCTTGATCAATTGCCACTTACGCGTGCCACACTGGAAATTCACTCCATGTGACTGATGTCCATCGATATACAACCTCTGAGCTCGTACGTCTCAGAGAAGGGCGTTAAGCAAGAGAATAAATTCCCCGCCGCCAAACAGATGTATATTTAATAAAGATCAATCAACACAGAATAAAATCCAATGTCAGACACACAGTCCATTTACAAGTTCGTTCTGGGTCTGAACGAAACCGGAGGCACTATCCTCGCATATCCATCGATCTCCAAGTACGTATGGACGATCACCAACTGATTCCCTCCTCTTGTGTGTGCAGCCCAATCAAGATCATCAGTAATCACCCAAACGATGTGAAGACTTCCGGTCTTCAACCACCGTCTTCATCTTTGACTTATCGCCGAATCGGCTATTCAGAATGGGTACAAACCCGGCCTTTCCGAATAACCCGCGTATATAATAAACACGTGTTACACAAACACAACCTACGCCTCATTCCAATTCGTAATATTCTTTTATTCAAATTTTCACACTCTTAGGGAAAGGTTCCCATTAAATTTTATCAAAGATAAATTTTTTCTAAATTTATTCTTTAATCTTCCTTTGGATATCATTTCAAACCATATTATGGTTTTCCAAACTAGTCGGGATTAGTGAACCACACCGAAGTACTTATTTGTTTTATTTCCCAATCCCAACCTATTCATACCCTGGAGCAAAACTGGAAATACTCCATATCTAACACCACGGTGTTATCGGTAAAATTAATTAACATTTCACGTTCAAATTTAATTAAAGATTTAACTATCGCTTTGGAGCAAAACTGGTGGTACTCCATTCTCGATCACCTTTCAGATTTGATAATTTAAATTATCAATTCACATTTCAATCTAATTAAAGATTCATTAAATCTCCACTTAGTTTTAATCTTCTCAAAAAAATCAATATCCTGTCTTTAACTGGGTTATAGAACCAATGTCATCTAAAACACGGCTCACGATAAACCCAAAATCACATTCTATTGTTAATCGGGTTAAAGAACAGGTGTTATTCAAAACACCGCTCACGATAAACCCAAAAATCAATTCCAATTAAATATTATTTAATTGGTATACTTCATTAAATCTAAATAGAAAGATTTAATCTTTTTCTCAACTGGGTTTAAGAACAGTGTTAATGAAGAAACCATTCACGACAAACCCAAATCACATTTGATATTAAATATAAGGCTCTGAATAGAAAATATATCGGCTTATATTCAATATCAAATTATGAAACCAACAAATATCGTATTGGAAATAACGATGTAAATATATCTTTCAAATTTCCGCAACCATATCTGTATAATCACAAAATCCAAAATCGAAATATTCCGAAGATAATTTCGATTCAAATCCTTCCCAATTCACGTATTGGAATTCTGATTATTTTTAAAACCACTTCAAATTCAATTTATTTATTTCAAAAATAAATTGATTTTAATTCTAATTCAAAATTAGTTCATTTCGATAAAAATTTATTTTTATCCTCTCATATTTGGAATTTTTCATCCCAGTTCTTCACAAATCATTTCTTATGATTTTACACAAATTATTGATATTTTTAATAATTTTATCAAGGCCCGTACAATCGATTTCCATCAACGGCCATCGAACTGCACTTACAGCGACCTTTTCCAAATTTGATTTGGACATAATTCCAAATCCAACTGTTAGATTTCAAATTTCTAATATTCATTGGAAAGCTCCTTTCGATACGAACCCAATGGTTCGGGTTTCAGGAGAATCCGACGGTCGGATCTCCCGTAATGTCCATTCGAAGTCAATGGTCGAAATTCACGAACTGCCGCAGTGCGGCGCGTTCTATTCAGGCCATTATATATATAATATATATATATATGTATATATATATATATTTCGTCGATTTCCTTTTAAAACAAATTTTATAAATCGTTTTAAATTCGTTTTCGAAACGATTTCAACTTCATATTCAATTTTGAATCAAAATTGAATATTCCACATCATCGATATACAAATGATAATATTTTCAAAACATCATATTTTGAAATCACTTCTTTTTCTATATTTATTTTAAAAACGAATATAATCGATATAAATATCGCTCATGTCAAAATGGCGCGTCTCTAATCAACACGGCTTTATATATTTTAATAACTTCGTTATTCTATTAAACAAATGAATATTTATTCTATTCAACACATGAATCTTTATTTCTTTCAACACATGAATATCGTCAACACATGACTATTTCTATTATTTAATATATTTTATAAAATTATGGTATCTATCATTTGATTTTTAATCAGACTCCAACCGTAAAGTAGTAAGAGAATGATTCCCTAAGTATTAACACATAAGGCCGAAACCAACATCCGATCAATACCCAGGAAACCACTCATCTTATCTATTTTCCAGTTAGTTTCTAACTTTAAATATGATAAAGATGTAAATTTTATTGTTAAAATATTTTACTCAACACATGAATATACACTTATTCTATCCTTTATTTTCCCAATTGGAATAATGTGACGACAAAGAATTTCGCTCGATTCGAATCAGTCGCTAAACCGACCAAGACCGTTCGAAACTCCTGATCGCTTTGAGAACACGACAAATCAGAACGCAGACAGAAGAACATTTCATTGTTTATTACAACAATTCCGTCAGAATACAAGAGTATACAGAGTATAAATCAATATTACACATTCGATAAATATCAGAGATTACAATACATTACATAGCAGCGGAAAATAATACAATACACAACTGAAGGAGATATACGGATACAAAGCTTTCCGGATATCATTCCAACTGTTGATCAAGATCCTGTGAATATAAATCTGCAAAACCAAAACTACTAGCTGCCCGTGTCAAAATAAGGGCACCCAGAGTTTAGGTTAAAACAATAAACTCCAGGTCAGTCATGGGACTGGTGTGAGAACTAAAACAGTTATTAATCTTTATTTTAAAGTTAGGTAAATCAAGGGACCACGCCATATAACATGGAACGGGTTTCCTCCCAAGAATACCAGTTCATAAAACGAACAACGCAATGCTAAATAAAGAAAAATGAAGCTATTATAAGACCCAGGTCCCATCACACAATGCAACGCAAGCCGGAGGATAGGGTTTTTACCTTATAATAGCCAAGAATGCTTGATACATTGAAAACAAATCATTCATTATTACTATAAGTGTATAGTGTATAAAACAACTTCAAATCATAAGTATCAATCATAGACGGCATAAGCGCCCCATCCCACTATGTCGCCATACTAGGCTCTACAAATAAAACCGCAAAGTCACGTATTGGAAGTTGGATTTCCATCTGTGAACCGAGGCAAAAGATGGTCCACTACCGATTCGAGACTGTCTAGCCTGAGTCTCAGGAACAGAACGCATCGTTCCTTGAATCCTCAGGGCCTGTCCACCGATGTGGATTAAACTTAAACCCTGAACATGCGTTTCCCCGCCCTATGGGACGTGAATGAGCCAACGAATGACTCCATCGGACCCGGATCGTCCGATCAAACCGAGGCTCCTCGCAACAGCAACAACCACATAAGTCAAACTCGTCAGGGCGTGTAAAATCACTGACGCCGCTTCTAGCTAGAAAGAAACGCATGCCCTCCCTGACGTCCTCTCCCGTTTCTGGTTCACAACCGAGGTGTGAGGCTCGCGAATCAACATTACACAAAGCTATGCCACACAGGCGGTGCTTTGATCATCACCACAAGACTTTGCTTTTCAACAGAAGCCTTGATCAATTGCCACTTAGGCATGCCACACAGGCAATTCACTCCATGCGTTTGATATCCATCAATATATAACCCCTGAGCTCGTACGTCTCAGAGAAGGGCGTTAAGCAAGAGAATAAATTCTCCACCGCCAAACAGATATATATTTAATAGAAATCAATCACACAGACTAAAATCCAATGTCAGACACACAGTCCATTTACAAGTTCGTTCTGGGTCTGAACGAAACTAGAGGCACCCAGTACCCTGCATATCCATCGATCTCCAAGTACGTCTGGACGACCACTAACTGATTCCCTCCTCTTGGGTGTACGTCCCAATCAAGATCATCAGTAATTATCAAAACGACGTGAAGACCTCCGGTCTTCAACCACTGTCTTTATCTTCGACACCAGGCGAATTAGTTATTCAGAATGGGGTAAACCCGGTCTTTCTGAATAACTCGCGTATATAATAAACAAGTGTTACACAAACACAACATACGCCTCATTCCAATTCAGAATATTCTTTTATTCAAATATTCTTGTACTTTGGGTAAGGTTCCCATTAATTTTATCAAAGATAAATTCTTTAAATTTATTCTTTAATCTTCTTTGAATATCAATTCAAACTAGTCGGGATTAGCGAACCACACCGAAGTAATCATTTATTTTATTTCCCAATCCCAACCTATTCATCCCATGAAGTAAAACTGGTAATACTTCATATCTAACACCACGGTGTTATCGGTAAATTTAATTACTATTTCACGTTCAAATCTAATTAAAGATTTAACTATCGCCTGGAGTAAAACTGGTGATACTCCATTCTCGATCTTTTCAATCTTATTAAAGATTCATTAAAACTCCACTTAGTTTTAATCTTTAACTGGGTTAAAGAATCAGTGTCATTTAAAACACGGTTCACATAAACCCAAAATCCCATTCCATTAATTATCGGGTTAAAGAACAAGTGTTATTTAAAACACTATTCACGATAAACCCAAAAATCAATACCAATTCAATTTCTATTAAATATTATTTAATTGGTACACTTTATTAAGTCTAAATAAAAAGATTTAATCTTTTTCTCAACTGGGTTCAAGAACAGTGTTTATAAAGACACCATTCACGACAAACCCAAATCACATTTGATATTAAATACAAGGCTCTGAATAGAAAATATACAGGCTTATATTCAATATCAAAATCTACGACCAACAAATATCGTATTGGAAATAACGATATAAATATATCTTTCAAATTTCTAGAACAAAATCTGTATACTCACGAAATCCAACTCCGAAGATGATTTCGATTCAAATCCAATCAAATTCAATTATTGGAAATTCTGGTTTCTTTTAAAACCATTTCAAATCAAATTTATTTATTTTAAAAGTAAATTATTATTCTGGTTCAAAACTAGTTCATTTCGATAAAAATTTATTTTTATCTTTTCAAATTTGGAGTTTTTCATCCCAATTTTTCCCAAATCATTTCTTATGATTTCATACAAATTATTACTATTTTTAATAATTTTATCAAGGCCCGTACAGTCGATTTCCATCAATGGCCATCGAACTGCACTTACAACGACCTTTTCCAAATTTGATTTGGACATAATTCCAAATCCAACCGTTAGATTTCAAATTTCTAATATTCGTTAGAAAGCTCTTTTCGATACGAACCCAACGGTTTCGGTTTTAGGAGAATCCGACGGTCGGATCTCCGACAATATCCATTCGAAGTCAATGGTCGAAATTCGCGAACTGCCGCGGCGCGGCGCGTTCTATTCAGGCCATTATATTGTATATATAATATATGCTTCATCGATTTCCTTTTAAAACGTATTTTATAAATCGTTTTAAATTCGTTTTCAAAACGATTTCAACTTCCTTTTCGAATTCAAATCAAAATTGAATTTTCCCTTACAAATTCGTTTTAAATTCATTTCAAATTGATTTCAATTCAAATCGATTTTCAGTTCAATTTCAAAACGTTTTAAACTCAATTCAAAACGATTTCAATTCTATTTCAATCTAATTCGAATTTCAATTCTATTTTGTTTAATTCGAATTTCAATTATTTTCAATTTAATTCGAATTTCTATTCTTTTCAATTTAATTCGAATTTCAATTAATTTCAATTTAATTCGCATTTCGAAATCACTTTCAATATTCATTGAAAAATGAATAAAATCGATATAAATATCGTCCACGTCAAAATGGCGTCAATCTAATCAACACGGCTTCATATGTTTCTATTTTCAAATATTCTATTTCAAATATTTCTATTCAAATATTTCTTTTCAAATATTTCTATTCAAATATTTCTTTTTCAAATATTTCTATTCAAAACTGGAATGAGGCCCAATCAATTACCATAGATTTTATTTCTATGGATTTCCATACAACGCATGTATATATCAACAACGACAAATAATCAACCATCATCCAAAGTGCATTCTACACTGTATAAGCATCAAATATAAATATTCAACGCTTATAACAGTCTGTCAATCAATCGATCGACATACAACTAATTAATGGGATTAGAGTATGTCATAAATCATCCCAATACTCGTGTGGGGTTTCAATCAATCAAACACAGATTTTATTTGTGCAATTGGGCGATGTGTAAAATTTATTGTCCCAATCAATTTCAGTCAAATATGTGTATATAAACAAATCGTCCGATTCGTTTATAAATATTTATTTTATATACACGTTAAAAATTATATTTTTAACTATAAAATATTTTCCACTATAAATTATTTCATTTCATTTCACATCACATCACACAATCAACTACACATCAAATCAAGCAAACAAGCATACAAGCCGTCCATGGTCTGTGGTTGACGGGTGTCAGGTGCTACTAAACACCGTCTGCATCCTATTATATATTTTAACTAGAAAATTAAATTAAAAGTGAGAAGTTCTCACCCAAGCTAAATCCATTCACCGCGACTCTTCTTATATAGGAAATCTTCACCTTTTCGTCTTTTGTCACTTCTGTTGCCCGTATTCACTATTTATATAAAAATCACATTTTTATGTTCTTCTACCTCACGATAAAATAAAGTTCAGTTTTTTTATTTCACTTCATATATTTACACTGCTTCTTTCTATACAAAAGTTATATTTTTATATTTCCACTTCTTATATAAAGATCGAATTTTTATTATCATTACTATATAAAAATATTTTTTTATATTTCTACTTTAACAAAAACCATATTTTTAATACTCTACCTAAGTAAAAATCATATTTTTATTATGCCACTAGTATAAAATTTATATTTTTAACCTTTCTATATTGTAAAAATTATATTTATTTTATCTATAATATAAATCGAACCTTTCTAATGAGTACAAATTAAACCTTTCTCTATAAAAGTTGAAAATTTATCATCAATAAAAATTTGATTTCATATTAATAATGAACAAAACTGATTTATAATATATGTTATTTTTATAAATTAAAATCAAAGCTATTTCATAGATTAAAAATCGTATTTTAAATTTAAAACTACTTATATAAAAACCATATGTTTTTATTTTTAAAATAAATTATTTTATGTAAAAAACTGATTTTAAAACTGATAATAAAATGAATATAAGCTTATTGTTTTTTTTTCATCTGAGGAGTGGAGCTCTCGGTGAACTGGAGGGGGTTGCGTCAAGATGGTGGTTGGTGGGGGGCGGAAGACCATCGAACAAAAGGAGGGGGTCGCGCATGAGGCTAGGGGGGTTAGGGTTACTCGCGGGTCTGGGGGGGGGGGGTCGTCGGCTTCAGGAAGGGGGGAAGCGGGATCGCGCTCAGCGCGAGGAGGAAGAGGGGAGGCTCGAGAGGAGGGAGAAGGCACGGGGGGCTCGGGGTTCCCTCCGGCGGTGCAGCGACGGGGTTAGGGCACGACACCCTTGCCCCCTTTTTTTATTTCGATTTCTGAAAGGTAAACGGGGGGCTGAGGAGAGATAAAGGGTGAGGGTTTTTTTATTAATTTAATTTTAATATTAAATCCATAAAGTAACTTTTTGTTTCGATCTCAAAACGAAACCCACCGCCTATCATCCCTAGCGTAATACCCCCATTCTGAACACAATGGGACATGTTTCGTAGGCCAATTTGATCGTTTCGATCTGTTTCCGTTTAAATAAAAATTCCAATCTATATATTCTATTTTAAACGCACTTTTCAATTTACCGGGGCCACATACTAACTCTAAAAATTCCCAAAAAATTATATCTAGCTTCGTATTGACGATCCGGTCCTAACAAAACTAATTTCATCAAATTTGGAGGTCGTTTGCAAAATGGCCATTTTCCAGTCGATTAAAATCAACTAAAACTGGTCAAACGCGTTTTCCTTTTCCACGCTCACATATTGAATTCAAAACTTATGAAAATTGGAATCTAGAAATAACTTGACATCATGGTTCCAACAAAAGTGGTTTCGTCTAAATCCGAGGTCGTTTGCAAAATTTCCATTTTTAAGGGCCAGAATTCCATAGCGACTATTCTGAATTTTCAACTGGACGTAACTTTTGATTCCTGCTATGAAATTTTGATTTTACGGATTCGCTAGAAAGATATTCCCAATTAGATTCTATTATTTTTGGTTTCGCTAAAATCCGGTTTATTTTGAATACTGTACATTCAATTGAATTTTGAAATCGAATTATCGAACTACCGCGCCATTTTCAATTTCTTTTATAATTTAAAATAAATATTTATATTCTAACGACGACCTATATAAATTTATACATTCGAATTCTATTTGAAATAAATATTTCGTCGTTATTATTTAAAATATTTCAATTTAAATATTCAAAATTCATTAAAATTGCCAAAATAAATTTTTTAAATTGGCCCAGATTTCCAGGTTATTACAATATCCCCCACTTAAAACTTTTCGTCCCCGAAAAGGAACGAAGCCGAAAGTTGTTTAATAAATCAACTCAACTTCCACTATTTTCTTTACGGCTTAAGTTTTTCATCTTTTCTGTTTCTAAAAACTTTTCAATTTTTTCAAGAATTTGGCTAACACCCTAAATTTTCGAATTTTTTTGCCATAACCTCCCCTGCACCGGGGACTTCGGGATATTTCATATAGCCTCCCATGGCCTTCTTCAATCCAAAAGAAAAAGAAAAAGCCAAGCGGTTAGCCAATCGGCTTACAAAATCACCCAAAACTAAAGAAATACAATAAACATGTACCTATTTGTCGGGCAAACAATTTTATTCCTCTTCTCTAGCCTCCTTGCTATGACCTGTTCAATATAAGTACATCCATATGCAAGCAAATGCGAATAATTTTCAATACAACTCACTATTTGATTCAATTTGGTTAAAGGTTCAACATTTTAATTAATCAACCAACAATCAAACAACATAACCATCAATCAATTAGTTGATTAGCGTTTCAAATTCATAACCTTGATATATAGTCAAAAATCACATTTTTGATGCCAAATCACAACAATAGGCCCTATATAATTTTGGTTCTCACACCAGTCAAATAGGAAATATATAGAGATCCCACTTTCGTCACTCCAACATGAATACTGATGATGTGGCCACATCATCTGAATCATCCCCGGGTGTCTAGGATGTGATTCTATATCTATCCTGTATATTAAAACTTCAAATACATGCGGATCAGACTTATACGTAAAATCTTTATATACATGATAGTCCAAATCAATATAAATAAATATTCAAATACGTATAATTGATTAAAATTTTCAAAACAAAATTTGTATTCACTTTAAAGATATACTCTTCATACTTGTTCTAGGTTACCACTGATCCCATCTCTAACGAGTCATTCTCATTGGATATTACTAATCCAATATCTGATGAATTCTTTCGTATGGTTCTAACGTGTCTTGTTCTCTGAGCTTTGTAAACCAAAGCTCTGATACCAAATGTGACGACAAAGAATTTCGCTCGATCTGAATCAGTCGCTAAACCGACCAAGACCGTTCGAATCCCCTAATCGCTTTGACAACACGACAAATCAGAACGCAGACAGAAGAACATTTCATTGTTTATTACAACAATTCCATCAGAATACAAGAGTATACAGAGTATAAATCATTATTACACATTCGATAAATATCAGAGATTACAATACATTACATAGCAGCGGAAAATAATACAATACACAATTGAAGGAGATATACGGATACAAAGCTTTCCGGATATCGTTCCAGTTGTAGGTCAAGATTCTATGAATATAAATCTGCAAAACCAAAACTACTAGCTGTCCGTGTCCAAATAAGGGCACCCAGAGTTTAGGTTAAAACAATAAACTCCAGGTCAGTCATGGGACTGGTGTGAGAACTAAAACAGTTATTAATCTTTATTTTAAAGTTAGGTGAATCAAGGGACCACGCCGTATAACACGGAACGGGTTTCCTCCCAAGAATACCAGTGCATAAAACGAACAATGCAATGCTAAATAAAGAAAAATGAAGCTATTATAAGACCCAGGTCCCATCACACAATGCAACGCAAGCCGGAGGATAGGGTTTTTACCTTATAATAGCCAAGAATGCTTGATACGTTGAAAATAAATCATTTATTATTACTATAAGTGTATAGTGTATAAAACAACTTCAAATCTTAAGTATCAATCATAGACAGCATAAGCGCCCCATCCCACTATGTCGCCATACTAGGCTCTACAAATAAAACCGCAAAGTCACGTATTGGAAGTTGGATTTCCATCTGTGAACCGAGGCAAAAGATAGTCCTCTACCAATTCGAGACTGTCTAGACCGAGTCTCAGGAACAGAACGCATCGTCCCTTGGATCCTCAGGGCCAGTCCACCGATGTGGATTAAACTTAAACCCTGAACATGCGTTTCCCCGCCCTATGGGGCGTAAATGAGCCAACGAATGACTCCATCGGACCCGGATCGTCCGATCAAACCGAGGCGCCTCGCAACAGAAACAACCACATAAGTCAAACTCGTCAGGGCGTGTAAAACCACTGACGCCACTTCTAGCTAGAAAGAAACGCATGCCCTCCCTGACGTCCTCTCCCGTTTCTGGTTCACAACCGGGGTGTGAGGCTCGCGAATCAACGTTACACAAAGTTATGCCACACAGGCGGTGCTTTGATCATCACCACAAGACTTTGCTTTTCAACAGAAGCCTTGATCAATTGCCACTTAGGCATGCCACACAGGCAATTCACTCCATGCGTTTGATATCCATCAATATATAACCCCTGAGCTCATACGTCTCAGAGAAGGGCGTTAAGCAAGAGAATAAATTCTCTCCTGCTAAACAGATATATATTTAATAGAAATCAATCACACAGACTAGAATCCAATGTTAGACACACAGTCCATTTACAAGTTCGTTCTGGGTCTGAACGAAACCGGAGGCACCTAGTACCCCGCATATCCATCGATCTCCAAGTACTTCTGACGACCACTAACTGAATCCCTCCTCTTGGGTGTATGGCCCAATCAAGATCATCAGAAATTATCCAAATGACGTGAAGACCTCTGGTCTTCAACCACCGTCTTTATCTTCAACACCACGTCGAATTAGTTATTCAGAATGGGATAAACCCGGTCTTTCTGAATAACTCGCGTACATAATAAACAAGTGTTACACAAACACAACATACACCTCATACCAATTCAGAATATTCTTTTATTTAAATATTCTTGTACTTTGGGAAAGGTTCCCATTAATTTTATCAAAGATAAATTCTTTAAATTTATTCTTTAATCTTCTTTGAATATCAATTCAAACTAGTCGGGATTAGCGAACCATACCGAAGTAATCATTTATTTTATTTCCCAATCCCATCCTATTCATCCCATGATGTAAAACTGGTAATACTTCATATCTAACACCACGGTGTTATCGGTAAATTCAATTACTATTTCACGTTCAAATCTAATTAAAGATTTAACTATCGCATGGAGTAAAACTGGTGATACTCCATTCTCGATCTTTTCAATCTAATTAAAGATTCATTAAAACTCCACTTAGTTTTAATCTTTAACTGGGTTAAAGAATCAGTGTCATTTAAAACACGGTTCACGATAAACCCAAAATCCCATTCCATTAATTATCGGGTCAAAGAACAAGTGTTATATAAAACACTGTTCACGATAAACCCAAAAATCAATACCAATTCAATTCCAATTAAATATTATTTAATTAGTACACTTCATTAAGTCTAAATAAAAAGATTTAATCTTTTTTCTCAACTGGGTTCAAGATCGGTGTTAATATAGACACCATTCACGACAAACCCAAATCACATTTGATATTAAATACAAGGCTCTGAATAGAAAATATACCGGCTTATATTCAATATCAAATTCTACAACCAACAAATATCGTATTGGAAATAACGATATAAATATATCTTTCAAATTTCTAGAACAATATCTGTATAATCACGAAATTCAACATAGAACTATTCTGAAGATGATTTCGATTCAAATCCATTCGAATTCAATTATTGGAAAGTCTGGTTTCTTTTAAAACCATTTCAAATCAAATTTCTTTATTTTAAAATAAATTATTATTCTAGTTCAAAACTAGTTCATTTCGATAAAAATTTATTTTTATCTTTTCAAATATGGAGTTTTTCATCCCAAATCATTTCTTATGATTTTACACTAATTATTACTATTTTTAATAATTTTATCAAGGCCCGTACAGTCGATTTCCATCAATGGCCATCGAACTGCACTTACAGCGACCTTTTCCAAATTTGATTTGGACATAATTCCAAATCCAACCGTTAGATTTCAAATTTCTAATATTCGTTAGAAAGCTCATTTTGATACGAACCCAACGGTTTCGGTTTTAGGAGAATCCGACGGTCAGATCTCCGGCAATATCCATTCGAAGTCAATGGTCGAAATTCGCGAACTGCTGCGGCGTGGCGCGTTCTATTCAGGCCATTATATTGTATATATAATATATATAATATATGCTTCATCGATTTCCTTTTAAAACGTATTTTATAAATTGTTTTAAATTTGTTTTCAAAACGATTTCAATTTCCTTTTCGAATTCAAATCAAAATTGAATTTTCCCTTACAAATTCGTTTTAAATTCATTTCAAATTGATTTCAATTAAAATCGATTTTCTGTTCAATTTCAATACGTTTTAAACTCAATTCAAAACGATTTCAATTCTATTTCAATCTAATTCGAATTTCAATTCTATTCAGTTTAATTCAAATTTCAATTCTTTTCAATTTAATTCGAATTTCTATTCTTTTCAATTTAATTCGAATTTCAATTAATTTCAATTCAATTCGAATTTTAATTCATTTCAATTTAATTCGCATTTTGAAATCACTTTCAATATTCATTGAAAAATGAATAAAATCGATATAAATATCGTCCACGTCAAAATGGCGTCAATCTAATCAACACGGCTTCATATATTTCTATTTTCAAATATTCTATTTCAAATATTTCTATTCAAATATTTCTTTTCAAATATTTCTATTCAAATATTTCTTTTTCAAATATTTCTATTCAAAACTGGAATGAGGCCCAATCAATTACCATAGATTTTATTTCTATGGATTTCCATACAACGCATGTATATATCAACAACGACAAATAATCAACCATCATCCAAAGTGCATTCTACACTGTATAAGCATCAAATATAAATATTCAACGCTTATAACAGTCTGTCAATCAATCGATCGACATACAACTAATTATTGGGATTAGAGTATGTCATAAATCATCCCAATACCCGTGTGGGGTTTCAATCAATCAAACACAGATTTTATTTGTGCAATTGGGCGATGTGTAAAATTTATTGTGCCAATCAATTTCAGTCAAATATGTGTATATAAACAAATCGTCCGATTCGTTTATAAATATTTATTTTATATACACGTTAAAAATTAACTATAAAATATTTTTCACTATAAAATATTTCATTTCACATCACACAATCAACTACACATCAAAATCAAACAAACAAGCATACAAGTCGTCCATGGTCTGTGGACGACGGGTGTTGGGTGCTACTAAACACCGTCTGCATCCAAGTATATATTTTAACTAGAAAATTAAATTAAAAGTGAGAAGTTTTCACCCAAGCTAAATCCATTCACCGCGACTCTTCTTATATAGGAAATCTTCACCTTTTCGTCTTTTGTCACTTCCGTTGCCCGTATTCACTATATATATAAAAATCACATTTTTATATTCTCTCTACTTCACGATAAAATAAAGTTCGGATTTTTTATTTCACTTCATATATTTACAACACATCTTTCTATACCAAAATTATATTTTTATATTTCCACTTCTTATATAAAGATCGAATTTTTATTATCATTACTATATAAAAATTATATTTTTACATTTATGCTTTAACAAAAACCATATTTTTAATACTCTACCTAAGTAAAAATCATATTTTTATTATGCCACTAGTATAAAATTTATATTTTTAACCTTTCTATATTATAAAAATTATATTTATTTTATCTATAATATAAATCGAACCTTTCTAATGAATAAAAATTAAACCTTTCTCTATAAAAGTTGAAACTTTATCATCAATAAAAATTTGATTTCATATTAATAATGAACAAAACTATTTATACTATATGCTATTTTTATAAATTAAAATCAAAGCTATTTCATAAATTAAAAATCGTATTTTAAATTTAAAACTACTTATATAAAAACCATATGTTTTTATTTTTAAAATAAATTATTATATGTAAAAACTGATTTTAAAACTGATAATAAAATGAATATATGCTTACTATTTTTTTTCGTCTGAGGAATGTTGCTCTCGGTGAACTGGAGGGGGCTGCATCAAGATGGTGGCTGGTGGAGGGCGGAAGACCATCGAACAAAGGGAGGGGGTCGCGCATGACGCTAGGGGGGTTAGGGTTACTCGCGGGGTCTGAGGTGGGGGTTTCGTCGGCTTCAGGAATGGGGAAGCGGGATCGCGCTCAGCGCGAGGAGGAAGGGGGGAGGCTCGAGAGGAGGGAGAAGGCGCGAGGGGCTCGGGGTTCCCTCCGGCGGCGCAGCAATGGGGTTAGGGAATGACGACCTTGCCCCCTTTTTTTTCGATTTCTGAAAGGTAAACGGGGGGCTGAGGAGAGATAAAGGGTGATGTTTTTTTTTTTTAATTTAATTTTAATATTTAATCCATAAAGTAATTTTTTATTTCGAACTCAAAACGAAACCCACCGCCTGTCATCCCTAGCGAAATACCCCCATTCCGCACACAATGGGACATGTTTCGTAGGCCAATTTGATCGTTTCGATCAGTTTCCATTTAAATAAAAATTCTAATCTATATATTCTATTTTAAACGTACATTTCAATTTACCGGGGCCACATACTAACTCTAAAAATTCCCGAAAAATTATCTCTAGCTTCGTATTGACGATCCGGTCCTAACAAAATTAATTTCATCAAATTCTGAGGTCGTTTGCAAATTGGACATTTTCCAGTCGATTAAAATCAACAGAAACTGGTCAAACGCGTTTTCCTTTGCGACGCTCACATATTGAATTCAAAAATTATGAAAATTGGAATCTAGCAATAACTTGACATCACGGTTCCAACAAAAGTGGTTTCGTCTAAATCCGAGGTCGTTTGCAAAATTTCCATTTTTAAGGGCCAGAATTCCATAGCGACTATTCTGAATTTTCAACTGGACGTAACTTTTGATTCCCGCTATGAAATTTTGATTTTACGGATTCGTTGGAAAGATATTCCCAATTAGATTCTATTATTTTTGGTTTCGCTAAAATCTGGTTTATTTTGAATCCTGTACATTCAATTGAATTTTGAAATCAAATTATCGAACTACCGCGCCATTTTCAATTCCTTTTATTTAAAATAAATATTTATATTCTAACTACAATCTATATAAATTTATACGTTCGAATTCTATTTGAAATAAATTTTTCGTCTTTATTATTTAAAATATTTCAATTTAAATATTCAAAATTCATTAAAATTGCCAAAATAATTTTTTTTAATTAGCCTAGATTTCCGGGTTATTACAGAGGCCCAATCAATTACCATATAATGTTAATTATATGGATTCCATACAACACATGTATATAATCACAACGATAAATAATCAATCATCATCCAAAGTGCACCACACAACTGCATAAGCATCACATATAGATATCTAACGCTTATAACAGCTTGTCAATCAATCGATCGACATACAACTAATTATTGGGATTAGTGTATGCCGTATTTTATCCCAATACCCGTGTGGGGTTTCAAATCAACAAACACAGATTTTTATTTATTCACATACCCGTTAAAAATTATATTTTTAACGATAAAATATTTTTAACTATATAAATATTTTATTTCATCTCACAACACACAATAAATTTTCACCATAACAAACAATCAAACATACAAGCCATCCATGGTCTGTGGACGACGGGTGTCGGGTGCTGCTAAGCACCGTCTGCATCATAGTATATATTTTTAACTAGAAAAGAGGATTTAAAGTGAGAAGTTCTCACCGACTAGCTAATCCAAACGTCTCGACTCTTCTTATGTAGAAGTCATCGCTGTTCTTGCCTTTTGTCACTTTCGTTGCCCGTAGCCACTACATATATAAAATCATATTTTTATATTGTCTCTACTTCACGATAAAAATAAAGTTCAGATTTTTATTTTACTTCATATATTTACAACGCTTCTTTCGATATAAAAATAGAATTTTGTTATCTTCACTTCATATATATAAAAATCGAATTTTTATATTCTCTCTCTTATGAAAATTATATTTTTATAACCTCGACTATATAAAAATCATATTTTTATTCTATATAAAAATTGTATCATTATTATACTATCATATAAATAAAAATCACTTCTTTGATTATATATAAATCATATCTTTCTTTGTTATAAAAATCTAACTTTTCCTTGTATAAAAATATAACCTTTTTCTATATAAAAATATCGTCTTTCCTTATTTAAAAATATCGCCTTTCCTACTTTAAAAATATCGCCTTTCATAGACTAAAAATCCGATTTTTAAAACTAATAAAAATTGTTTCTTTATCTCCTAAAAATCAAATCTCTTTTATAGTAAAAAAAACAAACCTTTCATGTTAAAAATCCGTCCTTTCTGTAAATAAAAACCCTAGCTTTAACTATTAAAATTCGATCCTTGTGGTTAATAAAAATCCGATCTTTGGAGTTATAAAACTGATTTGTCCTTATTTTTAAAACTGAACATAAAGGAGATAAATAAATAGGTCGAATTACAACTTACAGGTTTTTCAGCGAAGAAAAGGGGGTGTCGAAGCTTGGTGGGGGCTCTCAGGTCGTCGAAGCAGCGGGGAGGTGCTGAACGTGGCGTCGGCAGTTTGTACAGAGGAGGCAATGGCGAATCGGTGGAAGGGGGTCTCGAGGAGGGGGTAGCTGCAGCAGGGCGCGGTGGGTGGTTTGGGCAAGGGCGGTGGCGCTTGGCCTATGGAGGGACGGTGTAACGACCCAGAAAATCTGATCCAATTGAAAATTTTTAAATTGGCTAAAATAATGGATTTTAAATATTTAAAATAAATATTTTAAATAATAGCAATTAAAACTGAGTTTGAATCGACAATTGAAAACGAATATAATTAATTATATTTATAAACAAGGCTTGAAAAGGCGCTGCAGTTTCAAAATTTGAATTCAAACTTTGTCGGACTGTACCGGGTGCAAAATAAAACGGATTTGAGTGAAACCAAAAATATTTAAATCTG
Source organism: Allium sativum (assembly GCA_030737875.1). Taxonomy (NCBI): domain Eukaryota; kingdom Viridiplantae; phylum Streptophyta; class Magnoliopsida; order Asparagales; family Amaryllidaceae; genus Allium; species Allium sativum. The sequence goes on along the minus strand of CM060913.1, from coordinate 465,460,067 downwards.
TTAGTGAATACCTTTCTAACGAATCTGAAAAATCGAATTTTCATAGAGGATAGCAAAAGTTATGGCCAAATGAATTTTCAGAAAGGTCGCTATGGAATTCATATAGCCCGTGAAATTGGCCATTTTGCATACGACCTCGGAATTCGACGAAACCACTTTTGTTGGATCCGGTATGAGAAGTTATTGCAAGGTTCCAAATTTCATAATTTTTGAAGCTAGTATGTGAGCGTGGCAAAGGAAAACGTGTTTTGGTCATTTAAAGTTAAATTGGATCGACCAGAAATGGCCTTTTTGCAAACGGTCTCAGAATTCGATGAAACTAGTTTTGTTGGGACCGTATCGTCAAAACATAGCCAGATTTATTTTTCTGGAATTTTTCGAATCAGTTTGTGGCCCTGGCAAATTGAAATGTACGTTCAAATCGAATATTGAATGTTATATATTTTAAATTGAATGGAAACTGACTGAAACAGTCGAATGGGCCTACGAAACATATCCTATTGTGTTTGGAATGGGGGTAAAACGCTAGGGACGACAGTCGTTGGGTTTGGATTAGAGTTCGTATGAGATAAGGGGTATTTTTGAAATTTTAAAAATATATAAATAAAAGAAAAAATATGATTGGGCCTCAACCTCTTCTCTCTCCCCGACACTCCAGATCGCGCGGCGGAAAAGAACTCAACCCCTTCTCTCCTCGATTGCTCTCCATCCGCTCAAAATTAGACCTCCATCCTGTTGAGGATTTTGTAGAGCTAGTTAAGATCTTCAAATCCATAGCAAGTTTGGATTTTTTTTTCATTGAGTATCCTTCGAGTTTCGAAGCCCCGAAGTCGCCGACTTTGCGCCGCCGTCAACATCACCTCCGACCACCGAGTTCGACGAGGTTTCCCTCGTTCTGCGCGCCTCTCCTTCCTCTTCCAGGTGGCAGTGGCTGATTGTCCTATAGTGCAACGGTTGTCGAGAAAAATAAAAACCTAGTTCTGAACAGGTTTAGAGAGGTATGGCTGATTTAATATTAAACTGTTCTATAGCACTTTAAAGCGCTACGGTTTTAGATTTCATTGTAAAAATGATATCTTTTTCGTTTCTTGACGAAATTCAGTGAAACAAGAGACAGTGGACTCATGTGGACGTCTTCAACATTTTAGAAGAGACCGCATATTTTTCTGAGCCTTCTGCTATTTTTGGTGGAGTGGAACCCAATGTGAGATTTCTAATTTATAAACGATATGGAAAATGACGATGTATAAATTATAATGTCGATGTATGAGTTATATAAGCGTTGTACACCTCTTGTATAAGCGTTGTATAAGTTGTACGTTCGATGTATAAGTTATATATGCGTTGTAAAAATTATATATGTGTTGAAATAGAAGTGAATTGCTATATATATATATATATATATATATATATATATATATATACATATATACGCCCCTCTTCCACAAACCATGGACGATATTTATTGGTTGCGATTGGTGTGAAAATTGATTGATAGCGAATGGTTGATTGGAATTGTTTGTGGTTGATATTGATTGATTGTGGTTGAAAAATACCCGTTTGTGGTTGAGAAATATTTGGTTGAAACCACATAGGATTAGTTTGTGGAAATGAAATAAATATACATGCCGCCTGCGTGCGAACTAGATGCATGATCCCCATTGTCAAAAACCGCGAGGTTTTAAGGTAGAGCGAGGAGCCATACTAGGGACGGTCCCGGTTTTAACTATCCTGCCGTTATGCTGCCGAAATTTTGAATAATATTCATGTGTTTGAATTATTTTCATTTGTTGAAACTATATTTATTCGTTGAATAGAAAACCTTCATGTGTTGAGTCGATATTCATTCGTTGGATAGAAATTCATGTGTTGAACGATATTCGTGTTTTAAATATAAAAATCACATTTTTTATCTATATATAGAAACTATAGAAAACCTTCATGTGTTGAATCGATATTCATTCATTGAATTGAAATTCATGTGTTGAATGGTATTCGTGTTTTAAATATAAAAATCACATTTTTATCTATATATATAAACTATAGAAAACCTTCATGTGTTGAATCGATATTCATTCGTTGAATTGAAATTCATGTGTTGGATGGTATTCATATTTTGAAAGAAATTGTTTTATAATAAAAATCCCATTTTTAACATCAATATGAAATGTATAAAATCATCTTATTTTGAAATAAATTGTTTTACAATAAAAATATTATTTTTATCACCTATATTAACTATACGAAATAATAGTGTTTTGAAATGAATTGTTTTACAATAAAAATCACATTTTTATTATATAAATGAATTGTTAAAAATATTGAAGTGTTGAAATAGAAGCCAGAGATAAAAATATCATTTTTATCAAATGTATGAAAAGAATATAGCTTTGAAATCGAAGAATCGATATATATATAAATAGAATTAAAATATATCGAATAACGACGCTGCAGTTCGTATTTTGAAACCGTGATTTCAAACGATTAGTACGGGAGATCCGACCTTCGGATTTTCCTGAAATCGCAACCATTGGGTTCGCTTTGGAAAAATCTTTCCAACGGCACCAACTTTGTAAAAATCCAATGGTTGGATTGTCTGGAATGTTTAATTCAAATCTGAAGAAAAACAGCACCAGAATCGATTATATTTATATATATATAAATATAATTATATATAATCGAATAACGACGCTGCAGTTCGTATTTTGAAATTGAAACTTCAAACGATTATACCGGGAGATCCGACCGTCGGATTTTCCTGAAACTAGAACCGTTGGATTCGTTTTGAAAATATATTTCCAATGATGTAAATTTTGTGAAGATCCAACGGTTAGATTTTCATATATGTGTAAATCAAATCTGAAGAAAAACAGCGCCACGGCTGCGTTATGGCCCGAAGCGTCGTTTTGAATAAATTGGCTATTTTAAAATAAATAAAAATAGCGATAAATCGTTATAAAGTATTATAAACGATATGGATGTGATTTAGAAATTAACTGAAGGTTAGCTAAGGTCGAATGGTTTCCTGGGTGTTGATTTGATGTTGGTTTCCGCCTTCGGAGTTAATATTTGGGAAATCGCCCTCTTACTGATTGAAGGTTAGTGACTAATGAATTGAAATGATGCGTGTGTATGTTAGTGTTGCACTTGTTTATTATATACGCGAGTTGCCCAGAAAGACCGGGTTTATCCCATTCTGAATAACTGAATCGACGATAAGAAATCGAAGATGAAGACGGTGGTTGAAGACCGGAGATCTTCACCTCGTTTGGATGGTAACCGAGGTCCTGATTGGGAGGCATCCCGAAATATTGATAACGAGTGGTGATCGTCCAGACATACGAGGTGATCGATGGGTTTGCGAGGTATATAGTGCCTCCGGTTTCGTTCAGACCCAGAACGGACTTGCAAATGGACAGTGTGTCTGACATTGGAGTTTATTTTTTGTGATTGATAGCCATTAGTTGCACGGTGTGAATAGCCTGTGTGGCACGCTAAGATGCAGTAATTAGGGCTTCTATTGAAAAGCAAAGTCTTGTGGAGATGATCAAAGCACCGCCTGTGTGGCGTAGCTTTGTGTGTAACGTGAAATCGCAAGACTCACAGCCAGTATGAACCAGAAACGGGAGGAAGTACCTCAGGAAGGACATGCGTTTCTTTCTATCTAGAAGTGGCGTCAGTGGTTTTACACGCCCTGACGAGTTTGACTTATTTGGTTGTTGCTGTTGCGAGGCGCCTCGGTTTGATTGGACGATCCAGGTCCGATGGAGTCATTCGTTGGTTCACTTACGCCCCATAGGGCGGGGAAACGCATTGTTCAGGAATTTTAATCCACATCGGTAGACCGGCCCTGACGATCCAAAGGCTTGACTGAGTACTTGCCTGAGACATGGGCTAGAGCGTCTCGAATTCGGTAAGGACTATCTTTTGCCTTGGTTCATGACGGAACTCCAATTTCCAAATACGTGACTGTGCGGTTTTGATTGTATATATATATTGCGACATGATATATGGTACCCATGCCGTCTATGATTGAAATTGTTTTTGAAACATATAAACACTAGTAATAATATCAAATGCTTTTGTTTTATTCGTATCAAGCATATTTTGGCCGTTATAAGGTAAAAACTCTATCCTCCGGTTTGCGTTGCATTGTGTGATGGGAACTGAGTCTTATAATGGCTTCATTTTTATAAAAAGCATTGCGATGTTTAAAAGATGATTTGTTTTAAAGCACTGGCAATCCGATGGAGTAAACCCGTTCCACAAAAGTGGCGTGGTCCTGTGATTAGCCATATTATAAATGTGTTGAGTGGATTTCTCATACCAGTCCCATGACTGACTCGTAGTTTGTTTCACTTTCAAACCCGGGTGCCCCTTTTTCTACACGGGCAGCCTTGTATTCAGGTTTAGCAGGCTTTCTCTGGATAGCTGGAGCTGAAGATGGATTCTATTATTTATCTCTTTTTGTGCTGTTCAGCTCCTATTGTACATATTTTGTTTGTTTCCGCTGTAGACATTTATGTATAGCTGAACTGTATTTGTACTAAGTATGATCCTGTATACTGTGTGACTCTGATGATTACTTTTATCCAGTATATTCTATTGTTAATTATCTGGTGTATTTATTTAATTATGTTCTGCTATTATCTGTTTCTGTGTTATAGTCCAAAGATTACCCTTGTCTCCGTCTGTACGGGAAATGGGGTCGTCATAACGTGGTATCAGAGCTTTGGTTAAGCTTAGTTCTGGAGTATAACATATTAACGAACTCGTCAGAGATAGAACCAGTAGTGTTCTAGGACGCGTAACTCATTACAGATAGGATCAGTAATATCCTAGTATGAGTAAAGCAGAATGAAATTACAACTCGATAGACAAATTTACATTGAAGTATGTGTTTCTATATTTTAAATTATCTTTTCTGTGTCCTGACACTTGATATGCCATTTGCAGAAGTACTAGAAAAATGAGTGTTAAAAATAGGAGAAATGTAGAACCCGATCTAGAGGCTCTATTAAAGAGATATCGAAATCTAAACGGAGCACAGTTCTCGGGCAATGAATTTATTCTTCAAACCCAAGCTTGGGTGAGCTCTGCTGAAAGAATATTTGAGCGTATCCAGTTGAGAGATGATCAGAAAAGATTAGTAGCCTCTTGGGCGCTCAAAGAAGAAGCTTTGATCTGGTGGGAAACAATCATAAAAAATAATCCAGAAGGTGATATCACCTGGGACAGATTCAAAGAGATTTTCCTAGAAAGATTTACTCCTCCTGAAGCGACGGAGCGATTATGTGATGAATTTTCTTATCTGATACAAGGTGATATGACCATCCCAGAATATCATAAGAAATTCAACGAACTTGCTCACTTTGCTCCTCATCTGATTCAAGATCCAAAGAGAAAAAAATCTGAGATTTATTCATGGCCTGCAAAGGAGATATCAAAATAGTGTAATGAGGAATGTGAAGCTTCCTTTTTCAGAAATGATATACATGGCTTATCAGTATGAAGATCTCCATAAGAAAGGTATGTTGCACGACGAAGAGGAGCTAAGTTCTAGTAACAAAGAAGAGTCGGAAACTGATATTCCTGAAGCCAGTACGAGGTCTGAGGTCAGTGAGAATCCAAGTGCTAAGAGAAAAAGGGTCAGAGCTGAGAAAGAACCCTTAACGACCGCCGTGTGCAATAACTGCCATAAAAAGGGGCATTTGTCGATAAATTGCGGGCCCTTAAAGAAACGGATCAAGAGTGCTAAGCCCACTAAGAAACAAAAGAACCCACATGGGGAAAGGAGATGCCATAAGTGCCGCCAAGCAGGTCATATTGCACGGGAGTGCCAAATCTCAAAGAAATCTGAAGCAGTACAGATAAATGAAGTAGCAGAGACTTCCGAGCCCTCAGCTAGTCAAGAAAGGGCTGATGTTTTAGAAGGAACGCTTACTGTCAAAGACATTCCTGTTAAAGTACTATTTGATACAGGCGCGTCACAAAGCTTCATTGCAAAGAATGCAGCTAAGAAGCTGGATTTGAATTTGAAGAAGCTCAAGGAACCAATGACTGTCCAGAATCCGGTTGGGGGTTCCATTGATCTCAGTTGGGTTTGTGGAGTGCCGGTTTTTTTTTCTCGTTATAGGTTTCCTACCATCGCGGTCGTCATGGATTTTAAAGAGTTTGATCTTATCTTGGGGTTAGACTGGTTGACCAAATATGAAGCTGAAGTTAAATGCGCCGACAGAGTCGTAAAGGCGAAGATTAAATCAGGTGATTATATAACCATTCCCTGTGAAGGTCAGAATGCTAATAGAAAAGACTTCTGGGCAGCTCTCGATGTTTCTCCAGCCCAAATAGAAAATATCCCTGAAATCACAGAGAATATTCCCGACCTAGTGAAAGATATTCCTGTCGTCAAGAACTATGCGGATGTGTTCGAAGAAGTTGTTGGCTTACCTCCGCAAAGAGAAATAGATTTCAAGATTGCTTTGATTCCCAATGCAAGGCCGGTAGTTCACGCTATTCGAAGAATGTCCTTGAAAGAGAAAGAAGAACTTGACAATCAAACACGACAGCTAGTATGGAAGGGTCTGATCAGGCCTAGTTTCTCATATTGGGGAGCAGCAGTGGTGTTTGTCCCAAAATCAGACGGTACTCTACGGCTATGTGTGGATTATCGTGATTTGAACAAGCAGACCATAAAGAACAAATATCCGTTGCCACGGATTGATGATTTGTTGGATCGTATGAATGGAGCACAAGTGTTTTCAAGGATGGACCTAGCTACAGGCTTCCATCAGCTTCGAATTGGCGAAGAGTGTGTTCCAATGACAGCATTCAGAGGTCCGGACTTACTCTACGAGTGGTTAGTAATGCCGTTCGGCTTATGTAATGCTCCAGCCTATTTCGTTGATCTAATGAACAGAGTATTCAGAGGAGTATTGAATAAATTTGTTCTGGTTTTCATTGATGATATCCTTATCTTCTCTAAATCAAAGGCCGAGGATGAAAAACATTTGGAACAAGTTATGGAAATCCTCAGAAGGAACGTATTGAAAGCAAAGTTTTCCAAATGTATATTCTGGCAAGAAGAAGTCAAATTTCTGGGCCACGTTGTATCGAAAGAAGGAATTGTTGTGGATCCAAGCAAAATCACAGCTATCCAGAATTGGAAGCAGCCCAGTACCCCTACAGAAGTCCGCAGTTTTCTCGGATTGGCTAGTTATTACCGGAAGTTCGTTAAAAACTTTTCGAAGATATCTGGTCACTTAACAAAGCTTACAAAGAAGCACTCTAAATTCAAATGGACTCCAGAAAGTGAAGAGGCTTTTGAAGAGCTAAAGTTAAGATTAACGACAGCTCCAGTGTTAACCATCATCGATGGCAATCAGGATTTGAAAGTCTGGACAGATGCTTCTAGAGAAGGCCTCGGTGCAGTGTTAATGCAAAGGGGACAAGTGATTGCTTATGCTAGCCGTCAGCTGAAGCCACACGAGAAAAACTACGTAACTCATGATCTTGAGTTATTGGCTATAGTATTCGCCTTGAAAATTTGGAGACACTATCTTCTGGGTGAGAGATTTGAACTGTTTACAGATTACCAGTCGTTAAAGTATCTGTTCACCCAGAAAGACTTGAATCTGAGGCAGCAACATTGGCTGGAGTTTCTTGCAGCATACGATTTTGAAATTATATACACTCCAGGGAAAGCCAATGTCGTGGCCGATGCATTAAGCCGAAAGAATGAAATGATCGCCAGTTTTATTATCACGACTTCACTGATAGATAAAATATCTGCTCTTCAGAAGGATGATCACTTCATTCAGAAGATCAGAGAGATAATTCAGAAGGGCGAACCCTCGAGTTTTCAGGTTGATAATGAGGGGATTCTAAGGCTGAAAGGTCGAATCTGTGTCCCTAACATTCCTAAGCTTCGAAAGGAAGTACTGGATGAATGCCACAAGTCAAAACTTAGTATCCATCCAGGAGTAAGCAAAATGTATAATGACATCAAACGCACTTTCTGGTGGAGGTCGATGAAGAGGGACATTTCTTTATATGTTAGCCGATGCCCTACTTGCTAGCTAGTCAAAAGCGACCAACAGAAACTGGCTGGATTGTTACAACCGCTAGACGTACCTGGTTGGAAGTGGGAACATATTTCCGTGGACTTCATTGATGGTTTGCCCAGAACCAAAAAAGGAAATGACAGTATTTGGGTGATCGTAGATCGCTTCATGAAGACCGCCCATTTCATACCTGTCAGATCAAACAGAACTGCTCAGAGTCTGGCGCAGATTTACTTCAAGGAAATTGTTAGACTACATGGAGTGCCGCTCAGTATAGTCAGTGATAGAGATACAATATTCACTAGTAAATTCTGGGAGGCATTTCAAGTAGAACTGGAAACAAAGCTGAACTTGAGCACCGCTTATCATCCTCAGACAGACGGTCAGACTGAGAGGGTGAATTGTATTTTAGAAGATCTATTGCAGGCTTGTGTTCTAGATTTTGGTGGATCGTGGGAAGACCATCTGCATTTGGCTGAATTCTCATATAATAACGGCTACCAAGCGAGCCTGACAATGTCGCCATTTGAAGCATTATATGGTAGACCGTGCCGATCTCCTGCCTGTTGGGTCGGACCCGGTAATAGACTTGTATTGGGGCCTGATATGATTCGAGAAGCTACCGACAAAGTCGACTTTATCAAGAAGCGATTACTCGCCGCTCAAAGCCGACAAAAGAGCTACGCCGATAGGAGAAGAAGAGATATATCATTTGCTGTTGGCGATTACGTATATTTGAAAGTATCGCCGATGAGAGGAGTAATCCGGTTCGGTAAAACTGGAAAGTTGGCGCCCAAATTCATTGGTCCGTTTCCTATTCTGGAACGGATCGGAACTCTCGCTTATAGGGTTAAATTGCCTGATTGGTTGCCTGGAGTTCATGATGTATTTCACATATCTCAACTTCGAAAGCACGTTCATGATCCAGACTTGATCATGGAAGAAGCAGCTCAACAGGACATTGAAATTACCCCAGAATTAGCTGTGAGAAGAGAGCCGCTAAAGATCATCGGCAAAGAAACCAAAGAACTGAGGAGAGCATTCAAAAAGCCTATCCTAGATGCCGAGTGGATATATCTGATTGACTCCGGTGCAAGGTACCTTCACCATACTTTGCATTACCAATTAGTTCTCTACTGTGTTGTTATTTTCTTTCCATGGATGTGCACTTTTAATTCCATAGTCTGAATGATTTTAAAGAAATATAGGAATTGATTTGTATGATTTTGAAAAGTTAAAAACAATTTGATTGTTGTTTGTGTTGTGTGATAGTAAATTTGATTAATTGAAATATTGAAATAATAGTTAATTTAATCAACAATATAATAATGGTAGAATTTATTCATTTAAATCACACATTGAACTGATTAGAAAATAGATAGAAATATATACATGTGCATTATATATGTTTGAACAGGTAAATGGATTAGTTGTTGAGTAAAGATTTTATTTGCGTGCCCGACAAATAGGTAAACCTTAATGAGTTAGATGTGAAATATTATTATATCAACTCCTGTGAATGCCATTGGATGCGGAGTGCTGGTTATTCTGTGTGTAAAAATAAATGTCGCCATAGGATAGTAACAATTAATTTTGAACTACATTACATGGCATACTTCAGAAGATAGGCATACTTCATCATATACCACATAAGCATTTGGAGCTTGTGTGACGAGGTGGAAGATTTACCATACGAGCGAGAGACTTGTATGGCGATGACTATATTTTACAGGTTGAACTGATGACTGATATGGACTATTTAAATTGTAACGATAAAATTGCCAGATTAATAAAAACCCCACACGGGTCTGGAGTTGACAATAACCATGTCTCTCTAGTTATTAGATACGGCACATGGACTATTTATTTCCCACACAGGACGAGGTGACGAGGATTTATCCTCTGGAGCATTTAAAATACACACTCCCTCAGGCTTTGACAGGGTGACGAGAATTTATTCTCTGGAGTTATTATCAATACACGCTCCCTTGTAAACACCAGAATATATCACTATAAATATGTGTATGCTTATTAGGATTTATTGGGTACCTAATACGGCCCAATAAATTTCCAAACCTCTCCTCGTACAAAGGAGGTTATGGCCAAATTTTTCGAAAATTCCAGGTGTTAGCCAAATTTTTGAAGAATTTGAAAATTCTCAGAAGCTGAAAAGTTGGAGAATGGAAGTCCGATCGAACGTAGAGTTGACTTATCAAACCGCTTTCGACTTTGTTCCTTTTCGGGGACGAAAAGTTTTAAGTGGGGGAGATTGTAACGGCCCAGAAAATCTGAACTAATTTAAAAATTTTAAATTGGCTAGAATAATGGATTTTAAATATTTTAAATAAATAATTTAAATAATAGCAATGAAAACTGAGTTTGAATCGACAATTGAAAATGAATATAATTAATTCTATTTATAAACAAGGCCTGAAAAGGCGTTGCAGTTTCAAAATTTGAATTCAAATTTTGTCGGACTGTACCGGGTGCAAAACAAAATGGATTTTAGTGAAACCAAAAATATTTAAATCTGTTAGTGAATACCTTTCTAACGAATCTGAAAAATCGAATTTTCATAGCGGAAAGCAAAAGTTATGACCAAATGAATTTTCAGAAAGGTCGCTATGGAATTTATATAGCCCGTGAAATTGGCCATTTTGCATACGACCTCGGAATTCGACGAAACCACTTTTGTTGGATCTGGGATGAGAAGTTATTGCTAAGTTCCAAATTTCATAATTTTTGAAGCTAGTATGTGAGCGTGGCAAAGGAAAACGTGTTTTGGTCAATTATAGTTAAATTGGATCGACCAGAAATGGGCCTTTTTGCAAATGGTCTCAGAATTCGACGAAACTAGTTTTGTTGGGACCGTATCGTCAAAACATAGCCAGATTTATTTTTCTGGAATTTTTCGAATCAGTTTGTGGCCCTGGCAAATTGAAATGTACGTTCAAATTGAATATTGAATGTTATATATTTTAAATTGAATGGAAACTGACCGAAACAGTCGAATGGGCCTACGAAACATATCCCATTGTGTTCGGAATGGGGGTAAAACGCTACGGACGACAGTCGTTGGGTTTGGATTAGAGTTCGTATGAGATAAGGGGTATTTTCGAAATTTTAAAAATATATAAATAAAAGAAAAAATTTGATTGGGCCTCATCCTCTTCTCTCTCCCCGACACTCCAGATCGCGCGGTGGAAATGAACTCAACCCCTTCTCTCCTCGATTGCTCTCCATCCGCTCAAAATTAGACCTCCATCCCGTTGAGGATTTTGTAGAGCTAGTCAAGATCTTCAAATACTTAGCAAGTTTGGATTTTTTCATTAAGTATCCTTCGAGTTTCGAAGCCCCGAAGTCGCCGATTTTGCGCCGCCGCCAACATCACCTCCGACCACCGAGTTCGACGAGGTTGCCCTCGTTTTGCGTGCCTCTCATTCCTCTTCCAGGTGGCAGTGGTCGATTGTCTTATAGTGCAACGGTTGTCGAGAAAAATCAAAACCTAGTTCTGAACAGGTTTAGAGAGGTACAGCTGATTTAATATTAAACTGTTCTATAGCACTTTAAAGCGCTACGGTTTTAGATTTCACTATAAAAATCATATCTTTTTCGTTTCTTGATGAAATTCAGTGAAACAAGAGACAGTGGACTCGCGTGGACGTCTTCTACATTTTAGAAGAGACCGCATATTTTTCTGAGCCTTCTGCTATTTTTGGTGGAGTGGAACCCAATGTGAGATTTCTAATTTATAAATGATAAGGAAAACGACGATGTATAAATTATATAGTCGATGTATGAGTTATATAAGCGTTGTACGCCTCTTGTATAAGCGTTGTATAAGTTGTACGTTCGATATATAAGTTATATATGCGTTGTAAAAATTATATATGTGTTGAAATAGAAGTGAATTGCTATATATATATATATATATATATATATATATATATATATATATATATATATATATATATATATATATATATACGCCCCTCGTCCACAAACCATGGACGATATTTATTAGTTGTGATTTGTGTGAAAATTGATTAATAGCGAATGGTTGATTGGAATTGTTTATGGTTGATATTGATTGATTGTGGTTGAAAAATACCCGTTTGTGGTTGAGAAATATTTGGTTGAAACCACATAGGATTAGTTTGTGGAAATGAAATAAATATACATGCCACCTGCGTGCGAACTAGATGCATGATCCCCATTGTCAAAAACCGCGAGGTTTTAAGACAGAGCGAGGAGCCGTACTAGGGACGGTCCCGGTTTTAACTACCCTACCGTTATGCTGCCGAAATTTTGAATAATATTCATGTGTTTGAATTATTTTCATTTGTCGAAACTATATTTATTCATTGAACAGAAAACCTTCATGTGTTGAGTCGATATTCATTCGTTGGATAGAAATTCATGTGTTGAACGGTATTCGTGTTTTAAATATAAAAATCACATTTTTTATCTATATATAGAAACTATAGAAAACCTTCATGTGTTGAATCGATATTCATTCATTGAATTGAAATTCATGTGTTGAATGGTATTCGTGTTTTAAATATGAAAATCACATTTTTATCTATATATATAAACTATAGAAAACCTTCATGTGTTGAATCGATATTCAATCATTGAATTGAAATTCATGTGTTGGATGGTATTCGTATTTTGAAAGAAATTGTTTTATTATAAAAATCCCATTTTTAACATCAATATGAAATGTATAAAATCATCTAGTTTTGAAATAAATTGTTTTACAATAAAAATCCTATTTTTATCACCTATATTAACTATACGAAATAATAGTGTTTTGAAATGTATTGTTTAACAATAAAAATCACATTTTTATTATATAAATGCATTGTTAAAAATAGTGAAGTGTTGAAATAGAAGACAGAGATAAAAATATCATTTTTATCAAATGTATGAAAAGAATATAGCTTTGAAATCGAAGAATCGATATATATATGTATATATATATATATAGAATTAAAATATATCGAATAACGACGCTACAGTTCGTATTTTGAAACCGTGATTTCAAACGATTAGTACGGGAGATCCGACCATCGGATTTTCGTGAAATCGCAACCGTTGGGTTCGCTTTGGAAAAATCTTTCCAACGGCACCAACTTTGTAAAAATCCAATGGTTGGATTGTCTGGAATGTTTAATTTCAATCTGAAGAAAAACAGCGCCAGAATCGATTATATTTATATATATATATATATATATATAAATATAATTATATATAATCGAATAACGACGCTGTAGTTCGTATTTTGAAATCGAAACTTCAAACGATTATACCGGGAGATCCAACCGTCGGATTTTCCCGAAACTGGAACCGTTGGATTTGTTTTGAAAAGATCTTTCTAATGATGTAAATTTTGTGAAGATCCAACGGTTAGATTTTCAGATATGTGTAAATCAAATCTGAAGAAAAACAGCGCCACGGCCGCGTTATGGCCCGAAGAGTCGTTTTGAATAAATTGGCTGTTTTAAAATAAATAAAAATAGCGATAAATCGTTATAAAATATTATAAACGATATGGATGTGATTTAGAAATCAACTGAAGGTTAGCTAAGCTCAAATGGTTTCCTGGGTGTTGATCTTATGTTGGTTTCGGCCTTCGGGGTTAATATTTGGGAAATCGCTCTCTTACTTATTGACGGTTAGTGACTAATGAATTGAAATGATGCGTGTGTATGTTAGTGTTGCACTTGTTTATTATATACGCGAGTTGCTCAGAAAGACCGGGTTTATCCCATTCCGAATAACTGAATCGACGATAAGAAATCGAAGATGAAGACGGTGGTCGAAGACCGGAGATCTTCACCTCGTTTGGATGGTAACCGAGGTCCTGATTGGGAGGCATCCCGAAATATGGATAATGAGTGGTGATCGTCCAGACGTACGTGGTGATCGATGGGTTTGCGAGGTATATAGTGCCTCCGGTTTCGTTCAGACCCAGAACGGACTTGCAAATGGACAGTGTGTCTGACATTGGAATTTATTCTGTGTGATTGAAAGCCATCAGTTGCACGGTGTGAATAGCCTGTGTGGCATGCTAAGATGCAGTGATCAGGGCTTCTGTTGAAAAGCAAAGTCTTGTGGAGATGATCAAAGCACCGCCTGTGTGGCATAGCTTTGTGTGTAACGTGAAATCGCGAGCCTCACAGCCAGTATGAACCAGAAACGGGAGGAAGGACCTCAGGGAGGGCACGCGTTTCTTTCTAGCTAGAAGTGGCGTCAGTGGTTTTACACGCCCTGACGAGTTTGACTTATGTGGTTGTTGCTGTTGCGAGGCGCCTCGGTTTGATCGGACGATCCGGATCCGATGGAGTCATTCATTGGCTCACTTACGCCCCATAAGGCAGGGAAACACATTGTTCAGGAATTTTAATCCTCATCGGTGGACCGGCCCTGACGATCCAAAGGCTTGACTGAGTACTTGCCTGAGACATGGGCTAGATCGTCTCGAATTCGGTAAGGACTATCTTTTGCCTTGGTTCATGACGGAACTCCAATTTCCAAATACATGACTGTGCGGTTTTGATTGTATATATATATATGGCGACATGATATATGGTACCCATGCCGTCTATGATTGATAGTTATGATTGAATTTTTTTTTGAAACATATAAACACTAGTAATAATATCAATTGCTTTTGTTTTATTCGTATCAAGCATATTTTGGTCGTTATAAGGTAAAAAATCTATCCTCCGGTTTGCATTGCATTGTGTGATGGGAACTGAGTCTTATAATGGCTTCATTTTTATAAAAAAACATTGCGATGTTTAAAAGATGATTTGTTTTAAAGCACTGGCAATCCGATGGAGTAAACCCGTTCCACGAAAGTGGCGTGGTCCTGTGATTAGCCATATTATAAATGTGTTGAGTGGATTTCTCATACCAGTCCCATGACTGACTCGTAGTTTGTTTCACTTTCAAACTCGGGTGCCCCTTTTTCTACACGGGCAGCCTTGTATTCAGGTTTAGCTGGCTTTCTCTGGGTAGCTTGAGCTGAAGATGGATTCTATTATTTATCTCTTTTTATGCTGTTCAGCTCCTACTGTACATATTTTGTTTGTTTCCGCTGTAGACATTTATGTATAGCTGAACTGTATTTGTACTAAGTATGATCCTGTATACTGTGTAACTCCGATGATTACTTTTATCAAGTTTATTCTATTGTTCATTATCTAGTGTATTTATTTAATTCTGTTCTGCTATTATCTATTTCTGTGTTATATTCCAAAGATTACCCTTGTCTCCGTCTGTACGGGAAATGGGGTCGTCATAGACGGAAGCGAGCGACGGCTGTAAGGGGGCGCGGGTCTCGATGAGAGGTGGGAGGAGAGAGAGGAAGTGCAGAGAGAGGAAGATGGAGGGGGCGCCTCGCGCCAGCGGTGGCGGCGCGCCAGAGGAGGGCGGCGGTCCCCCCCCCCCCCCCCCGTCGATCCCCTTTTTCCCTTTTTTTTCACTTCGGATCTGAGAAAATGACAAAGGGGGGGGGGACTAATGAGAAAAAGTGAGTTAACCAAAATAATAAAATATATTTTAATATTATATTTAATTCCAAAAGTAACTTTTTATTTCGAACGCGCATTTCAATTTACCGGGGCCACATACGGACCCTAAAAATTCCCGAAAAATATTTTCTAGCTTCGTATTGACGATACGGTCCTAACAAAACTAATTTCGTTAAATTCCGAGACCATTGGAAAAATGGCCATTTTCCAGTCGATTAGAATCAACTAAAACTGGTCAAACGCATTTTCCTTTGCCACTCTTACATATTGATTCGAAAAACTACGAATTTTGGAATCTAGCAATAATTTAACATCACGGATCCAACAAAAGTGGTTTCGTCGAAAACCGAGGTCGTTTGCAAAATTTCCCTTTTTAAGGGCTGAAATTCCATAGCGACTATTCTAAATATTCAACTGGACATAACTTTTGATTCCCTCTATGAAATTTCGATTTTTCGGATTCGTTGGAAAGATATTATCAAATAGATTCAAATATTTCTGGTTTCGTTAAAATCCGGTTTATTTTGCACCCGGTACATTCATTTGAAATTTGAAATCGAATTATCGAACTACCGCGCCATTTTTAATTCCTTTTATAATTATAAATAAATATTTATATTCTAACGATGACGTATATAAATATATACGTTCAAATTCAATTCAAAATAAGTTTCTCGTCGCCATTATTGAAAATAATTCATTCTAAATGTTCAAACTTCATTAAAATTGCCAAAATAAAAATTTTAAACTGGCTCGCATTTCCGGGTTGTTACAGATTATGTTTCAGATCATTGTGTGAACGGTTAGCAAATTACGGATTGAAAGGCTCAATGCACATAACAGTCAAAGAAATGGTGGTTGTATTCCTATATACTATTGCAGTGGCCCTCCCTACAAGGCAGGTTGCTGAGCGGTTTCAACGATCAAATGGTACGATTAATGTCAGTTTTCATAAAGTTTTGGATTCATTTCTCTTATTGACAGTCGATATTGTTAGACCGGCCGATTCCCAATTTAACCGAATCCCATAACAAATTCATTCTTCAAACCGATATTACTCTTTCTTTAAAAACTGTATTGGGGCTATTGATAGGACACATATGATGACTCATGTGGGTCAAGAAGACATGCAACGTTTTGTGGGGCGGAAAGGATCTGCTGCACAAAATATTATGGTTGTTTGTGCGTTTGATTTAACTTTTACGTTTATAAGAGCGGGATGGGAAGGAACTGTGCATGATGCTAAAGTATTTCGGGAAGCTATAAATAATCCGGATCTTAATTTCCCTCATCCTCCTGCCGGGTAGTATTAATTAGTGGATTCAGGATATCCACTATTGGAAGGATATATATCTCCTTACCGATCCATGAGATATTATATACCAGACTTTAATGACACACAGAATGAACCAAAGTCAGAAAATGAAATTTTCAACTACTATCACTCTAGTTTGCGTATGGCAATTGAAAGAACATTTGGTATTTGGAGCAGACGTATCCATACCATGTTCAAGTACAAATTGTTACTGCTACAATGGCTATTCACAACTACATCAGAAAATAAAACGCTGGCGATCCAGATTTTATGCCGTATGATGACGACCTTGATTTAGTGCCAGACAATATCTCGAAGAATATTATAGTATACCAAATCGCGGAAACAGAGATCGAGAACTCGTTCAAAGAACCAGAACAACATCCACCATGGCGGTTGTACGAGAAAATATACGAAATGAACTAGTTGCCATGGGAATGCATTAAAAAGTTTCATTGTATTCTGTATTTTATATTAGCATTTTAAATTCTGCAATTATATTCGGCAATTATGTAATTTTAATTCTTCAATTTGAATTTTGCAATCTGAATTCTGCAATTTGTATTCTGCATTCTACTATTTTGTTCAACAAAAAACACACACAAACACAAACAATTAAAAATAATACATACACAAACAATAAAATAATACCTCTGCCCCTTCCAAAATGCCCCATTCGTAAAAAAAACACATTCCCCGTTCGTAACAATTCCCCTTCAAATACCCCTTCAAAATAACTCTTCCAAATAACCTTTTCTATTCAAAATCAAACGGGCCCTTTGAATTTAGTTGTGCCAAACCAGACATAATTTGTTTTCCAGATAGTTATCCCATAATCACTTATGCCACAAGGATAAATTTAGTATATAAAAAATACAAATGCAGAATAACAGTTAATGGTGTCTCAATATTAAAGCAACATCAAACACTTGACAATAGAAGAACTAATAACATAATCCACCCAGCTAATCATTCATCATTTCCGTATTTTGTTTAATTAGGTAAGTTGCAAAATAAAAACAATATCAAATAAATAATCTGAATTGAAAACTAGCCTAGTCAAGTGAAATATTTATTTTCCTCAAAGTTCAACTATATAATAAAATTTTCCTTTTTTGTTAGCTTTAGTTCACCGAAACAACATTCGTAATGTTATATTGCTGCTTGTTATCCACCTTGACAACCCTAAAGAAAAGGGTTGGAAAGATATGGGCATGGGATAATTTGCAATCAAATGTAAAGAAGGTGTCAGCAAAGCTGCAAAAGACTCCAAACCCACAATTATTGTTCGAAATGATGTAAGTATCTTCTTTTGTTTATGCTACAATATATTGCCTATAACTGTGATACATGACGGTTGAGGTATATTTAGAACTTAGAAGATTGATTGTGATACATGATGATTGAGGTATACTTAGAACTGTGATACTCTTTACTTAAGAAAATAAAAGAAAATCTTAAGGCTTTTTGTGGGGAAGTTGTTGAAGATTATAAGCATATATTTTGGTATTGTGATCATGCTTTCTACGTTCGAAAAAATGTTTGGGGTATTTGGATATAGATTTGAACTGGAGTGGGTTTATTATATATCAATTTGACTTTTAGCATTTCACTTTTGAATCTCTAGCCACTAACAATAAGAGAGACGCTTTTGTTTTGCTGAATTCCGCATGCACTTGGATATTGTGGCATGAAAGAAATTCCAGGAAATTCAAATTTAAGATGAAAAATGCTAGAAGTATTATTCTTCTGATTCTTAAATTTTCATACTCTTGGGCAGGTGTGGATAGATGGAGGTTCTACGATATCATTGTTGCTCGTGTGCATTGACAAGGCTAAAGGGCGTGAGACTTGTTGATGTTGTTGTGCCCTTTTTGCTGTTATATTTTGTTTTTCATGTTTTTTACTTGTAATAAGTATGTAAATATTCTAGTGTTGGGCTTTTGTGGTGTTTTTTGTTTTGCTTGTTGTTCTTGGGTTGTTTTTTTTGTGATAGGTGGTAGATGCTTTTGTTGTTTTTGTGTTGTATTGCGGGGTTAGGAGGTTGTGTTGTTTGGTGCACTTTATGTTTTGGTCTATATTTTCTTTGTTCTTGGCGTGCATTGTAAATTTTGTTTATGTATATAATCAAGGCATGGATCTTTTTGATTCACTATCTTTTATTTAAAAACAACAAAAATATTAAGGGTAAATGAAGTTATAGGAAGAAGACAGAGAAATGAATGGGTATTTAGCTATAGGTAATTTTCTTTTGTTGAGTAGGGCCATGTGGTTTAATTTAATATCCATTAGGTTTTTTTATATATATGTACATGCATACACACACAAAAAAGGGCATTACTATTTGCATTTCAAAATTGGTTAAGAGGTGGTTAAATTTAAAGGCACTCTAATTATATTTAGAATTGTTATGGGATGTACTAGAACTCAAAAATTTATATACGAAAATACCCCTACTTTACCTCTTGGGTGTTGTTACTGACTCTCCAGTTTTGGTTAATGGCGTCACGTTCAAAAACGAAAATTCGGTATACCTCCACCGTTTTCCAGTTTAATCATTTTCGACAGCTCTTCTCCAATTTTCAGATCTAAACTCGACATACCCTGCTAAATTCCATTAATAAATTCGGCAGCATCTTGTCGAATTTCAACTGAGCCCCCCATTAACCGAAAGTGGAGTATCAGTAACAAATAAATACATGCTCCAATTATCAAAGTAAAGGTAGTTTGGTCATATTATAATTTAGTTTCAAGAGAGTGTCACTTTGTAACGTCCATCCCTTAGTATATTTTAAAAAATAAAAAATGAGTCATCCCTTAATCAATTTTGGAGTGCTAATAACAATGCCCAAAAATAATCTATAAGAAAAGTAAATTTTCTGGATAATTAGTTCTTTATGATGATTGCACTTTTCACACTGCATACGTATTTTGATATTTGTACATTAAATGATGTTTTTAACCAAATTTGACAACTTCTTATTTTAAATCAATTAAGAAGGAAAAGGCACACTATTATCATGAGTAAAATTTAGACATATAATTCCGATAAACAACAAAATAATTACTTAAAGTGTTAAAATAAACTATAAGAAGGCGAACACCTCAGGAAATATTTCTTACTCTGCCAATGCTTTTGATTAAAAAAAATGTTTTACACAAAAATGGTATAGTATCCTCGCTCGCACTTCATCTTTGTTAAGTCCAGTATTATGCATGTGTCCTCTTCACCTGCTTAACATGGCATTCTAGAACAAAAAAAATACTTCTCCTAGTATATAGATCCCACACACAAGAATGTGCATCACATGACGCAACTAATGATCCCTTAGGATAAATGTCACTATATAATTAAACACTTCCATTTTGGCCTACCTACAGTAGCAATTCAACACTCATAGGGCCTATTCGCAGCCAAAAAAATACACCATTACCGTTGCATTCGCGTCGGATGCGTCGAACGCATGAACGCGGTTTACCATTTATCTTCAAAGAAACTCTTTGATTCCTATAAATATACTTGAGCAAAAGAGATTTGATTAACAGGTCTTTCTGAATCTTTCTATCTGCACATTCTATTCTCCGCGATTTATGTTAAAAAGCATTCCATTTATCTCTTCTATACATATAATACTTCAAATCATATACTACTTCAAAGAGATTACATGAGAGCTTGTACTATTCAGTCAAAATTAGTGTTACCTAGATAATATTCTTTTCAAAGAAAACAACTCAGTTGTAAGCCCATTCCTCTAGGCAAAAAGAGAGACATTTTTATGGTTATAAAGCCAAAAGGGAGTTTCATGACTGGACGTAGGACAGGTGGTCCGAACTAGTATAAAACTATGGTGTGATCGCATCTTACTTTACCTATTTTTATATTACTAGTTATTAGATATTATTAACTATACTTGCTTATTAGATACACACACAATCCCAATAGTTTACCAATTTGTATCAGACCACAGTTCTTTTAATTTACAGTAATCTATATTTGAAACATATCTGATATGACAAGTACATTTGTAACAACCCGGACAATCTGAGCCAATTTAAAATTTTTATTTTGGCAATTTTATTGAATTTTGATTATTTAAAATGAATTATTTTAAATAATATCGACGAGAAATTTATTTTGATTAGAATTAGAACGTATATATTTATATACATGATCGTTAGAATATAAATATTTATTTATAATTATAAAAGGAATTGAAAATGGCGCGGTAGTTTGAAAATTCGTTTTCAAAGTTCAAATGAATGTACAGGATTCAAAATAAACCGGATTTTAGCGAAATAAAAAATATTTGAATCTAATTGAGAATATTTTTCCCAACGAATCTGAAAAATTGAAAATTCATAGCGGGAATCAAAAGATATGCCCAGTTGAAAATTCAGAATAGTCGTTATGGAATTTCAGCCCTTAAAAATGGAAATTTTGCAAATGACCTCGGTTTTCGACGAAACCACTTTTGTTGGATCCGGGATGTCAAGTTATTGCTATATTCCAAAATTCGTAATTTTTCGAATCAATATGTGAGCGTGGCAAAGGAAAACGCGTTTGGCCAGTTTCAGTTGAATTTAATCGACTGAAAAATGGCCATTTTTCAAACGGTCTCAGAATTTGACGAAATTAGTTTTGTTAGGACCGCATCGTCAATACGAAGCAAAAAATAAATTTTTTAGAATTTTTCGAGTTAGTATGTGGCCCCGGTAAATTGAAATGTGCGTTCAAATTCAATATATAGAGTTATATTTTGATTTTGACGAAAACTGAAAGAACCCGTAACTTCCCCGTGAAGGAAAGCACGAATACTTTGAGAACAACACACAAAAGGACGCAGACGGAAGAACATTTCATTGTTATTACAACAATTCCATCAGAATACAAGAATATACAGAGTATAATTGAATAAATTACATTCGATAAATATCAGAGATTACAATAAATTACATAGCAACGGAAAATAATACAAAATCACAACTAGAAGTGATACACGGATACAGAGCTTTCCGAGCATCGTTCCAGCTGTATATCAGGATCCTGTGAATATAAATCTGCAAAACCAAAACTACTAGCTGCCCGTGCGGAAAATAGGGGCACCCAGAGTTTAGGTTAAAACAATAAACTCCAGGTCAGTCATGTGACTGGTGTGAGAACTAAAACAGTTATTAATATTGGTTTTAAAGTTTAGGTAAATCAAGGGACCACGCCGTATAACACGGAACGGGTTTCCTCCCAAGAATACCAGTGCATAGAACAAACAGCGCAATGCTAAATAAAGAAAAATGAAGCTGTTATAAGACCCAGGTCCCATCACACAATGCAACGCAAGTCGGAGGATAGGGTTTTCCCTTATAACAGCCAAAGCATGCTTGATACGTTTAAAACACATTCTTTGATACTATTATAGGTGTATAGTGTCAAAACAATTTCAATCATAAATATCAATCATAGACGGCATGGGTACCATATATCATGTCGCCATACTAGTTCTACAATTAAAACCGCAATATCACGTATTGGAAATTGGATTTCCGTCATGAGCCAAGGCAAGGGGCAAGCTCCTCTCCGCGTTCGAGACACTCTAGCAAATGTCCCAGGACCCCACTATGATCCTTGGATCTTCAGGGCCGGTCCTCTCTTACTTTTGAGGATTAGTTATTCCTGAACACACGTTTCCCGGTCCTTACAGACCTATATCCGAGGCGCCTCGCATTCCAACAACCACACAGGTGAAAAGTATATAAATGTCAGGGCTGGTAGGTCACTGACACCACCCTAGCTAGAAAGAAACGTCGTGCTCTCCCTGCAGTCACTATCCCGTTTTTGACTCATACCGAGGTGTGAGGCTCACGAATTCACGCTATACACAAAGCTATGCCACACAGGCCGTGCTTTGATCATCAACCACAAGACTTTGCTTTTCAATAGAAGCCCTGATCAATTGCCACTTACGCGTGCCACACAGGCAATTCATTCCATGCGACTGATGTCCATCGATATACAACCTCTGAGCTCGTACGTCTCAGAGAAGGGCGTTTAAGCAAGAGAATAAATTCTCCACCGCCAAACAGATGTATATTTAATAGAGATCAATCAACACAGAATAAAATCCAATGTCAGACACACAATCCATTTACAAGTTCGTTCTGGGTCTGAACGAAACCGGAGGCACTTTCCTCGCATATCCATCCATCTCCAAGTACGTCTGGACGATCACCAACTGATTCTCTCATCCTGGGTGTACAGCCCAATCAAGATCATCAGTAATCACCCAAACGATGTGAAGACTTCCGGTCTTCAACCACCGTCTTCATCTTCGACATCTCGTCGAATCGGTTATTCAGAATGGGTATAACCCGGCCTTTCTGAATAACCCACGTATATAATAAACGAATGTTACACAAACACCACAAACGCCTCATTCCTATTCAGAATATTCTTTTTATTCACAAAATCACATTCTTAGGGAAAGGTTCCCATTAATTTTATCAAAGATAAATTCTTCTAAATTTATTCTTTAATCTTCCTTTGGATATCATTTCAAACTAGTCGGGATTAACGAACCACACCGAAGTAATTATTTAGTTTATTTCCCAATCCCAACCTATATATCCCATGGAGAAAACTGGTAATACTCCACATCTAACACCACTGTGTTATCGGTAAAATTAATTACCATTTCACGTTCAAATCTAATTAAAGATTTAACTATCACTTTGGAGCAAAACTGGTGGTATTCCATTCTCGATCACCTTTCAGATTTGATAATTTAAATTATCAATTCACATTTTAATCTAATTAAAGATTCCTTAAAACTCCACTTAGTTTTAATCTTTTCAAAAATCAATATCCTGCCTTTAACTGGGTTCAAGAACCAATGTCATCAAAAACACGATTCACGACAAACCAAATCACATTTGATATTAAATACAAGACTCTGAATAGAAAATATATCGGCTTATATTCAATATCAAATTCTGAAACCAACAAATATCGTATTGGAAATAACGATATATAATATATCTTTCAAATTCCCAAAACAATATCTGTATAGTCACGAAATCCAACATCGAAATATTCCGAAGATAATTTCGACTCAAATCCATTCCAATTCACGTATTGGAAATCCTGATTATTTTTAAAACCACTTTCAAATTCAATTTATTTATTTCAAAAATAAATTGATTTTAATTCTAGTTCAAAACTAGTTCATTTCGGTAAAAATCTATTTTTATCTTTTCAAATGTGGAATTTTTCACCCCAGTTCTTTCCAATTCACATATTATAATTTTACACAAATTATAGATATTTTTAATAATTTTATCAAGGCCCGTACAGTCGATTTCCATCAACGGCCATCGAACTGCACTTACAGCGACCTTTTTCAAATTTGATTTGGACATAATTTCAAATCCAACCGTTAGATTTCAAATTTCTAATATCCATTGGAAAGCTCTTTTCGATACGAACCCAACGGTTCCGGTTTTAGGAGAATCCGACGGTCGGATCTCCCGCAATGTCCGTTTGAAATAAATGGTCGAAATTCACGAACTGCCGCGGCGCGGCGCGTTCTATTCAGGCCATTATATTATATATATAATATATATTTCGTCGATTTCTATTTAAAACGAATTTTATAAATCGTTTTAAATTCGTTTCTAAAACAATTCAACTTCTATATTCAATTCAAATCAAAATTGAATTCTTCTTTATAAATCCGTTTTAAAATTCATTTCTATTCAATTTGAATTCATTCCAATTCGCTTTTAATTCAATTTGAATTCGTTTTCAATTCATTTCGAAATCGTTTTCAATTCAGTTCATTTCGAAATCGTTTTCAATTCAATTCATTTCGAAATCGTTTTCAATTCAATTCATTTCGAAATCGTTTTCAATTCAATTCATTTCGAAATCGTTTTCAATTCAATTCATTTTAAATTTCAATTTCAAAATATTTAATTTCGAAATCGTTTTTCAATATTCATTATACAACGAATAAAATCGATATAAATATCGTTCGCGTCAAAATAACGCATCTCTAATCAACACGGATTTATATTTTCAAAACTTCTATATTCTATCCAACAAATGAATATTTATCCCATTTAACACATGAATCTACATTTCTTTCAACACACGACTAATCTCAACACATGAGTACTGTCAACACATCACTATTTTTGTTATGTAAAATATTTTATAAAACTAAGGTATCTATCGTTTGATTTTCAATTAGACTTCTACTGGGAAGTAGTTCTAATTTTAAATATGATAAAGATGTAAATTTTATTATATAAAATATTTCACTCAACACATGAACATCGTCAACACATGACTATTTTTATATTCAACACATGAATTTTCTTTTATAATATTCATTATTTTCCCGATTGGAATGAGGCCCAATCAATCACCATATAATGTTAATTATACGGATTCCATACAACACATGTATATAATAGCAATAATAAACAATCAACCATCATCCAAAGTGCACCACACTGTATAAGCATCAAATATAGATATCTAACGCTTATAACAGCCTGTCAATCAATCGATCGACATATTTAATCAATCAGGATGAGTGAACTTCAAATTTCATCCCAACAGCCGTGTGGGGTTTCAAACAATCAAACACAGATTTTATTCGTGCAGTTGGGCGACGTGTAAAATTTATCGACCCAATCGATATCAGTCAAATCAGTGTATATAAACAAATCGGCCGATTTGTTTATAAATATTCATTTATCCATTTTCACGTTAAAAATTATATTTTTAACGATAAAACATTTTATTTTAACACATGAATTTCTATTCGGTTCATTTACCCAATAAAATGATATTTTTATTTTTCTAACATATTATAGAAAATTTCGGCGGCATAACGGCACGATACTAGAAACGGGACGAGGCCTAGCCTTATCCCCGGTCTAGTGAAGGCCCACGCCATTCACACATCAATCAAATCAATTTCATTTCACCAAACAATTCAATTCAAACCAAATGAACTAACCAACTACACAACCAAACAATTTAACAAACAAGCCATCCATGGTCTGTGGATGACGGGTGTCGGGTGCTACTAAGCACCGTCTGCATCCTAGTATATATATATAACTAGAAAAAGAAATTGAAAGGTGAGAAGTTCTCACCGAGGGATCCACTCCTCCAGTTTTCTGAATTTCTGATCGATCTGGATTTTTGTTCTGCTCTCGCTCAATTCCATCGCACTCTTATTCACACTGTTCACGATAAAAATAAAGTTCATATTTTTATTTCACTTTTCATATAATAAAAATCATATTTTTATCTTCACTTCGTATATATAAAAATCGAATTTTTAACTTCACTTCATTATAAAAATTATATTTTTAACACTTCTATAATATAAAAATTATATTTTTAACTCTACATATAATAAAAATTATATTTTTAATCTTCCTACAATGTAAAAATTATATTTTTAATCTTCCTATATTATAAAAATTATATTTTTATACCTTCTATAAATTAAAAATCGAATTTTTATCTTTTCTAAACTATAAAAATTATAGTTTTAACCTTTGTATGATATAAAAATTATATTTTTATTTTCTCCGTTATATAAAATCCTATTTTAAATACTCTACCTATGTAAAAATGATATTTTTATATCTCCTATTATATAAAAATTATATTTTTATCATCACAAAAATCGTATCTTTATCCCATGACAAATCAAACCCTTTTAGTTTTAATAACCAAATCTTTTCAGTTTTAATATATAATGAAATCTAAAATTTTCAACTCAAGAAACTCTATATTTTTAATAACATAAAAATTCAGTTTTAAAATGCAAATAAAATCAGTTTTAATCCTATTTGAATTCATAGTAAAACTGAAAATAAGTTTAAAAGTTGTTTACCTTGTTTTCATCGCAGGGGAGGGTTTACTGCCGGCGGGAACCGGAGGTGGCTGGGGATCGATCAACAAGCGGTGGTGCTCAGGGTGGTCGCGAGGTAGCGCACGGCGACTTCGAGGTAAAAGGGGCGGATCTCGTGGAGGCTAGGGCTTCACGTGGGCTGGGGTTTCGAACGGGTTGGGGGAGGTCGGGCTTGAGAATCAGAAGGGAAAGGAGGAGTAGGAAGGAGGGCGGCCAAGCGGAGAGGGGGCGAGGTGGGCGCGGTGGCCGTCGACGACGGGAAGCAGCTCCGTCGATTTCATTTTTTTTTATTTACTTTGAAGTCGATCTGACAAATAAAGGAGAGAGAGAAGACAAAGGGGGGGTATATAAATTAATATTTTATTTCATTTTAATTTTCAAAAGGTTGACTTCCTATTTGAATTCGAAACGGGACCCCACGACTGTCGTCCCCAGCGTTTTACCCCCGTTCCGAACACAATGGGATATGTATCGTAGGCCAATTCGACTGTTTGAATCAGTTTCCGTTGAATTTAAAGTATAATTCTTTACATATTCAATTTAAACGCACATTTTCATTTACCGGGACCACATACGGACCCGAAAAATTCCAGAAAAATTATATCTGGCTTCGTATTGACGATACGGTCTTAACAAAACTAATTTCGTCGAATTCTGAGATCGTTAGAAAAATGGCCATTTTCCAGTCGATTAAAATCAACTGAAACTGGTCAACCGCGTTTTCCTTTGCCACGCTCACATATTGATTCAGAAAATTATGAAATTTGAAACCTAGCAATAACTTGACATCACGGACCCAACAAAAGTGGTTTCGTCGAAATCCGAGGTCATTTGCAAAATGTCCATTTTTAAGGGCCTGAATTCCATAGCGACTATTCAGAATTTTCAACTGGACAAATCTTTTGATTCCCGCCATGAAATCTCAATTTGTCGGATTCGTTGGAAAGATATTCACAATTAGATCCTATTATTTTTGGTTTCACTAAAATCCGGATTGTTTTGCACCCGGTACATTCAATTGAAGTTTGAAATCGAATTATCGAACTACCGCGCCA
The DNA here is from genome assembly GCA_030737875.1 of Allium sativum. Classification (NCBI taxonomy): domain Eukaryota; kingdom Viridiplantae; phylum Streptophyta; class Magnoliopsida; order Asparagales; family Amaryllidaceae; genus Allium; species Allium sativum. Next base: position 465,432,164 of record CM060913.1, on the reverse strand, counting down.
TTTTCAATTCCTTTTATAATTTATATATAAATATTTATATTCTAACGACGACGTATATAATATATACGTTTGAATTCTTATTCAAAATAAATTTCACGTCGATTTTATTTAAAATAATCCATTTTAAATATTCTAAATTCGCTAAAATTGCCAAAATAAAAATTTTAAACTGGCTCAGATTTTCGGGTTATCACAATCTCCCCCACTTAAAACTTTTCGTCCCCGAAAAGGAACAAAGTCGAAAGTGGTTTGATCAATTAACTCTACGTTCGATCTGGCTTCCATTCTCCAACTTTTCTGTTTCTGAGAATTTTCAAAATTTTCAAAAATTTGGCTAACACCCTAAATTTTCGAAAAATTTCGCCATAACCTCCCCTGCACCGGGAGCATCGGGGAATTTCAAATAGCTTCCCCGGTCCTTCAGATCTCAAAAAGAAAAAGAAAAAGCCAAGCGGCTAGCCAATAGGCTCACAAAATCATCATCACCCAAACAAAACAGTAAATTATGTAGTAAACATGTACCTATTTGTCGGGCAAACAAATTTTATTCTCTGCTCTAGCCTCCTTGCTATGACCTGTTCAATAATATATATGTATATGCTAGCAAATGCGACCAATTTTCAATACAATTTAATATTTGGTTCAATTAGGCTAAATGGTTAAAAATTAGCAAACGAATGAACAAACAACACAAACAGCAATCAATTAGTGAATTAGAGTTTCAAATTCATAATTTTGATATATATACTGAAAATCTTGTTTTGATGCCAATTCACAACAATGTGTTCTAGCTATATTAGTTTTGGTTCTCACACCAGTCTAATGGAAATATATAGATATCACACCTTCGAAACACGAACATAAATTTTGGTGATGGAGCTCCATCAACAAAATCATCTCCGAGCGACTAGAGTGTAATCCTATATCTATCCAGTATATTAAAATTTCGACTATACGTTCATGACGCGTATACGCGAAATCTTTATATATTGAATTGTCCATATTCAAAATAAATAAATAATCACATACGTATAAAACGATTTAAATTTACAAAACAAAATTGTTTTCATTTGAAAAATATACTCTTCACACTCGTTCTAGGATACTACTGATCCTATCTCTAACGAGTTATTCTAATTGGATATTACTAATCCAACATCTGATGAATTCTTTCGTATGGTTCTAATGTGTCTTGTTCTCGAGCTCTGTAAACCAAAGCTCTGATACCAACTGAAAGAACCCGTAACTTCCCCGTGAAGGAAAGCACGAATACTTTGAGAACAACACACAAAAGGACGCAGACGGAAGAACATTTCATTGTTATTACAACAATTCCATCAGAATACAAGAATATACAGAGTATAATTGAATAAATTACATTCGATAAATATCAGAGATTACAATAAATTACATAGCAGCGGAAAATAATACAAAATCACAACTAAAAGTGATACACGGATACAGAGCTTTCCGAGCATCGTTCCAGCTGTATATCAGGATCCTGTGAATATAAATCTGCAAAACCAAAACTACTAGCTGCCCGTGCGGAAAATAGGGGCACCCAGAGTTTAGGTTAAAACAATAAACTCCAGGTCAGTCATGTGACTGGTGTGAGAACTAAAACAGTTATTAATATTGGTTTTAAAGTTTAGGTAAATCAAGGGACCACGCCGTATAACACGGAACGGGTTTCCTCCCAAGAATACCAGTGCATAGAACAAACAGCGCAATGCTAAATAAAGAAAAATGAAGCTGTTATAAGACCCAGGTCCCATCACACAATGCAACGCAAGCCGGAGGATAGGGTTTTCCCTTATAACAGCCAAAGCATGCTTGATACGTTTAAAACACATTCTTTGATACTATTATAGGTGTATAGTGTCAAAACAATTTCAATCATAAATATCAATCATAGACGGCATGGGTACCATATATCATGTCGCCATACTAGTTCTACAATTAAAACCGCAATATCACGTATTGGAAATTGGATTTCCGTCATGAGCCGAGGCAAGGGGCAAGCTCCTCTCCGCGTTCGAGACACTCTAGCAAATGTCCCAGGACCCCACTATGATCCTTGGATCTTCAGGGCCTGTCCTCTCTTACTTTTGAGGATTAGTTATTCCTGAACACACGTTTCCCGGTCCTTACAGACCTATATCCGAGGCGCCTCGCATTCCAACAACCACACAGGTGAAAAGTATATAAATGTCAGGGCTGGTAGGTCACTGACACCACCCTAGCTAGAAAGAAACGTCGTGCTCTCCCTGCAGTCACTATCCCGTTTTTGACTCATACCGAGGTGTGAGGCTCACGAATTCACGCTATACACAAAGCTATGCCACACAGGCCGTGCTTTGATCATCAACCACAAGACTTTGCTTTTCAACAGAAGCCCTGATCAATTGCCACTTACGCGTGCCACACTGGCAATTCATTCCATGCGACTGATGTCCATCGATACACAACCTCTGAGCTCGTACGTCTCAGAGAAGGGCGTTTAAGCAAGAGAATAAATTCTCCGCCGCCAAACAGATGTATATTTAATAGAGATCAATCAACACAGAATAAAATCCAATGTCAGACACACAATCCATTTACAAGTTCGTTCTGGGTCTGAACGAAACCGGAGGCACTTTCCTCGCATATCCATCCATCTCCAAGTACGTCTGGACGATCACCAACTGATTCTCTCATCCTGGGTGTACAGCCCAATCAAGATCATCAGTAATCACCCAAACGATGTGAAGACTTCCGGTCTTCAACCACCGTCTTCATCTTCGACATCTCGTCGAATCAGTTATTCAGAATGGGTATAACCTGGCCTTTCTGAATAACCCACGTATATAATAAACGAATGTTACACAAACACCACAAACGCCTCATTCCTATTCAGAATATTCTTTTTATTCACAAAATCACATTCTTAGGGAAAGGTTCCCATTAATTTTATCAAAGATAAATTCTTCTAAATTTATTCTTTAATCTTCCTTTGGATATCATTTCAAACTAGTCGGGATTAACGAACCACACCGAAGTAATTATTTAGTTTATTTCCCAATCCCAACCTATATATCCCATGGAGAAAACTGGTAATACTCCACATCTAACACCACTGTGTTATCGGTAAAATTAATTACCATTTCACGTTCAAATCTAATTAAAGATTTAACTATCGCTTTGGAGCAAAACTGGTGGTATTCCATTCTCGATCACCTTTCAGATTTGATAATTTAAATTATCAATTCACATTTTAATCTAATTAAAGATTCCTTAAAACTCCACTTAGTTTTAATCTTTTCAAAAATCAATATCCCGCCTTTAACTGGGTTCAAAAACCAATGTCATCAAAAACACGATTCACGACAAACCAAATCACATTTGATATTAAATACAAGACTCTGAATAGAAAATATATCGGCTTATATTCAATATCAAATTCTGAAACCAACAAATATCGTATTGGAAATAACGATATATATCTTTCAAATTCCCAAAACAATATCTGTATAGTCACGAAATCCAACATCGAAATATTCCGAAGATAATTTCGACTCAAATCCATTCCAATTCACGTATTGGAAATCCTGATTATTTTTAAAACCACTTTCAAATTCAATTTATTTATTTCAAAAATAAATTGATTTTAATTCTAGTTCAAAACTAGTTCATTTCGATAAAAATCTATTTTTATCTTTTCAAATGTGGAATTTTTCACCCTAGTTCTTTCCAATTCACATATTATAATTTTACACAAATTATAGATATTTTTAATAATTTTATCAAGGCCCGTACAGTCGATTTCCATCAACGGCCATCGAACTGCACTTACAGCGACCTTTTTCAAATTTGATTTGGACATAATTTCAAATCCAATCGTTAGATTTCAAATTTCTAATATCCATTGGAAAGCTCTTTTCGATACGAACCCAACGGTTCCGGTTTTAGGAGAATCCGACGGTCGGATCTCCCGCAATGTCCGTTTGAAATAAATGGTCGAAATTCACGAACTGCCGCGGCGCGGCGCGGCGCGTTCTATTCAGGCCATTATATTATATATATAATATATATTTCGTCGATTTCTATTTAAAACGAATTTTATAAATCGTTTTAAATTCGTTTCTAAAACAATTCAACTTCTATATTCAATTCAAATCAAAATTGAATTCTTCTTTATAAATCCGTTTTAAAATTCATTTCTATTCAATTCGAATTTCAATTCAATTTGAATTCATTCCAATTCGCTTTTAATTCAATTTGAATTCGTTTTCAATTCATTTCGAAATCGTTTTCAATTCAGTTCATTTCGAAATCGTTTTCAATTCAATTCATTTCGAAATCGTTTTCAATTCAATTCATTTCGAAATCGTTTTCAATTCAATTCATTTCGAAATCGTTTTCAATTCAATTCATTTTAAATTTCAATTTCAAAATATTTAATTTCGAAATCATTTTTCAATATTCATTATACAACAAATAAAATCGATATAAATATCGTTCGCGTCAAAATAACGCATCTCTAATCAACACGGATTTATATTTTCAAAACTTCTATATTCTATCCAACAAATGAATATTTATCCCATTTAACACATGAATCTACATTTCTTTCAACACACGACTAATCTCAACACATGAGTACTGTCAACACATCACTATTTTTGTTATGTAAAATATTTTATAAAACTAAGGTATCTATCGTTTGATTTTCAATTAGACTTCTACTGGGAAGTAGTTCTAATTTTAAATATGATAAAGATGTAAATTTTATTATATAAAATATTTCACTCAACACATGAACATCGTCAACACATGACTATTTTTATATTCAACACATGAATTTTCTTTTATAATATTCATTATTTTCCCGATTGGAATGAGGCCCAATCAATCACCATATAATGTTAATTATACGGATTCCATACAACACATGTATATAATAGCAATAATAAACAATCAACCATCATCCAAAGTGCACCACACTGTATAAGCATCAAATATAGATATCTAACGCTTATAACAGCCTGTCAATCAATCGATCGACATATTTAATCAATCAGGATGAGTGAACTTCAAATTTCATCCCAACACCCGTGTGGGGTTTCAAACAATCAAACACAGATTTTATTCGTGTAGTTGGGCGACGTGTAAAATTTATCGACCCAATCGATATCAGTCAAATCAGTGTATATAAACAAATCGGCCGATTTGTTTATAAATATTCATTTATCCATTTTCACGTTAAAAATTATATTTTTAACGATAAAACATTTTATTTTAACACATGAATTTCTATTCAGTTCATTTACCCAATAAAATGATATTTTTATTTTTCTAACATATTATAGAAAATTTCGGCGGCATAACGGCACGATACTAGAAACGGGACGAGGCCTAGCCTTATCCCCGGTCTAGTGAAGGCCCACGCCATTCACACATCAATCAAATCAATTTCATTTCACATGAGTGGCCCTAGCTTCTAAGAACCGTCTAAACCAACCAGGTATTGGCACCCCTTCCGGCAAGTTGAGTTCTTGGGACATGCTGAAACAAAAAGGATAGATTCAAAACGAAGGATAAGAGATAGTACCTATGGCTTTGGGGAGTGGACTTTGCTTTTTAAAATAAAATTTTCCTTTTAAAAATGCTTCTTTAAATTTCCTTTTTGAAAATAAATTTTCAAAACTTTTTTTTTTTCTGGTAAACCTATGCTCTGATACCAAGTGAAACACCCCACCTCCGTTAGGGTCACTCTCAAAGGGAATGCCCTAATTTTGGTGGAGGTTTATAAGTACAAGTCACAGATATACAAGACAGATATAAGAACACATATTTGTAAACAGCGGAAGAACAACAAACTTTATTTCACAAAGTCAAATACGTGTTACAACAACATCCTTTCCAAAAACATAACATAACACTTTCATAATCTGTCTTGAGTACATTATTTAAAGAAGCATAAATAAAACATAGATAAACTGCAAAAGCCCCATAGTGGATTGTCCAAAGCCATAGTTCAAAACAGGAAAGTCCAAGCAATACATTTCTCTACTTCAAGCTGGATGTCAAGGCTGGTCAAGCTGCTGTGTTCCCTCCCTGAGGACCTGGGGGGGGGGGAAACGGAAGAAAGAAGACGAAAGAAAAGTAGAGTCAGACATAAAGCCTGAGTAAGTCTAGTACTATTTTGTCTATGAATAAAGAACTGGGTATGATAAGTATAAACAAGAAGTGGGCATGCACTATAAACTTGGTTAAGTTGTCTAGGGTCGAATATACTATCGTACCCCATGTTAATCTCTGAACCCATATAAACTAGTTTCCAATTTGCACCCCATAATCAGGGTGATGTGATCCATTCTATGATGATCGGCTCCTACTCGCAAAGTTACATGTGTCTTACGGCCCCCGATGTCGTAGTTACCTATGCTGGTCCCACCATGGGGTGTATCAAGTCCCGTGGTGGCGGCCCGACACAACCTTAGAATGCACAGGTATGCTACTGGTGCCCAGTGCCTTATTTTTCTGCGCCGGAGTGTGTGCACGCCCGCACTCCGTTAGAACCTACACTGCTACACCACCGCCGTCGCTTTGACCTCTTACAATCAGCCCAGTAATCGTGCCCCCACCCTGCCTAGTTTCAGGGTATCCTGATACACCTTCTAGGGTTACTGCTGAAAAGGGTCCCCCGTTACTAGGTTTTCTATCTCTAACCACATGCTAAGTTGGTTAAGTGTTTTCTAACCTAACCCCACCAGTCCGTTTAGTTTAGCATGTTCCATTTTGATTAAGTCTTTAGTTCACTTAATCCTAACAATCCTGACTCAGCCTTAATTGTCTTATTAAGGCCCTGACCTCTCACATTAGACAGATATTGTTGTGGCTGCCTGTTGCCGGTTGGTTCCGGGCAGTCTTACGCCACAACTCAGTCTAACCTCGGGTCCTTGCTGGGCTCCATGTTTAACCACACACATTGGATAGGTATTGTTGTGACCAGCCGGGCGGTTCCGGGCAGGTTTACATCACAACTCAATCCAACCTCGGGTTAAACACATCATATGTTCTACATTTACATATCTTGTCATTCCTCTTTATTGCTTATATGTAAATATTTGCGGCCCATTATTAAGTTAATGGTGTAAAGGTTACACCAATCACGGGCCCAACCCATACTTGAATTTGGGCCCTTCTATTATATATTTTCATTCATTAATTAATTTTTAACCCAACGTTATTTTCCCCCGTTTTACACGTCCGTTTATATATATATTGGGCTTAGCCTTTTAAAGCCCAATTTAGCCATGCGAAAAGGGGAGGTTTAAAGCGTGATTACATACTCAAAGAGGGGAAGGTGAGCGCATGAACTTGCATATGACGTTGGAAATACATAATAGAAACTGGTGTACTTGCATAGTGGTAACATAGGTGACATGAATCAAAGCATGTGAACTTGCATAGGTTTAACTGCAACATGAACCTATATTCTTATTTATGCATAATGTCAAACATAAGCATGGCATAATATCAAACATAAGCATGGCATAATGTCAAACATAAGCATGGCATAATTATTTCTAAACATGGTGTTCGTTTTAAACTTGCAAACAGGGATTTTTGAGTCTAACCTAGCCATGTCTCACATATGTCATCATATAATTCTTTTAAACAAGATAGACTTAATCATAGGTTTTCAATTATGCCAAATATTATTCATAGCCTAGCCATATTCATAAGTTTGCAAAAGCATGACTTAATACATGGATTATGGTGTCAAAATTCCAACATAGTTTCATATGAACTATAATAACCAAACTTGTTTCAATTACTTGCAAAATGATTTATGCACAAAAATATACATCATGATGGCATAATAACAAAGCCCCAAACTTGCATGAATTTCAATCAACTACATACATGTAGCTTCAACATAGATTACATAATTTGCGCAATATTCCAAACGTATACTTGCATAGAACTACCGCATGTAGTTCTTTATAATGAATAACATAATTTTGCACAAATATGAATTACTTTATTATCCCAATTCAAGCATACAAATCAATACAGTTGTTTATTCATACCAAAGTAATACTCTACTTACAATGGTTGCGGCGAATTCTCTAATTAAGAGATATGATTCCTTTGTTGAATTGATTGGCTTTAGGTTGCTTGAATTGCTTTAGGCTTTAGAACTTTCTTCCTAATTCTCTCTCTAGTTGGCGGCTACTCCTAGTCATTCCTCAGCAACATGGCGGCTATGTTCTTAATTTGAATGAATAGATTAGGGTTTAGTCTAGGGTTGTTTATATAGAGGTTAGGAATTGATTAGGACCATTGATGTTGCTAGGTTAGATCGTAGCCATTCATTAGATAGAGAGACCAATTAGAGCCCGCCACCTAGCCCTAATGACAAAGCAAGCTTCTGAAAATCGGCCAAACACAGACCTGGCCAGCCAGGGCTAGACCAGACCTGGCCAGCAGGTTATTTTTGACCTGGGCGCACTTGGCAGGTGCGCCAGGTCAAAAATGTACTGGCGCACTTCACAGGTGCGCCAGTGCATTTTTGTTCTGGCGCACTTCCCAAGTGCGCCAGTGCATTCTGACCCGTTTTCCGGTTTTTCGCCCAACTTCGTTCGTCCATAACTTCTTCATACGATATCCGTTTTTCGAAAACTCGGACTCTATTTCGCGTATTTTTCCGAGACGAACGCAATGGCGTATCCCGTTTCCCTTAGTTCTTTGATTTGAAATTAATTATACTTTAATTTATGAATTGCACAGTTATAGAATTCACGGGGTGTTACATTCTCCCCCACTTAAAAGGATTTCGTCCCCGAAATCTTCAAGTTAGGAGGAATGTATATCCTAACATCCAATCATCCATCTACTCATCCATCAAACACGAGCATCCATTGTCCTTAAAAGACTTCTAATGCTTCATGATCATATGCGAGGTGTGTGTGTACATGTACTTATCTAATGCAAAATCAGGCGGTCTACTGATTCAGTTGACCTCCTTGATGCGAATTATGTAAGTGCCATGAATCCATTATGTATGCAAATTTTCCTATTCTTGATTCTACATGAGTGCACAATCATTCAATACAAATGCAACATCCACATGACAACACATTAAAGTTCAACCATAAACGAATGCAAACATATATGCATATGCAATATGAAGTGACTGAGCCGATCTAAAACCTAGATTGTGTGTGTATATGCAACCACGAGCAACCACTAGCAATCACTTGCAACCACTTGCAACCATCATCCATAACATGTTTCAACTACATGTTTCCATCCAAAAAGATTCTATCTAAAAGATACGGTCGAGGAAATATACCTAAAAAGATAGATAAAAGCGCAACTTAAGGAAAAGGAAAGATCAAGGATGTACCCTCGAACAGAAAAGGGTAGGCTGTACGGATTCTAGCTTCAGTTTCCCAAGTCGCGTCTTCCTCGGCGTCGCTCCATTGAACTTTGACGAGCTTGACTTCGCGGTTGCGTAGCTTCTTCACTTCCGTTCTTAAGATGCGGGTTGGAACTCTCCTTATGGTTGCTTCGCGTTCCACTTCGGCCTCTTCGAGTATATTTGGCTCTACCACTTCAGCAGACTCATGCAGACATTTTCGGAGGTGTGAAACGTGAAAAACGTTGTGGACTCCGGCCAACTTCTCGGGTAGCTCTAATCTATAGGCCATTTTTCCAATCTTCTCGATGATAGGGAATGGCCCTACGAACCTTGGCGCTAGCTTTCCTGTGGTTCCAAAACGAACAACGTTCCTTAGCGGTGATACCTTGAGAAAAACTCTGTCTCCAACCTCAAATTCAAGGTTGGTCCTTCTCTTGTCGGCGTAGGACTTTTGTCTGTCTTGGGCCGTCTTCATCCTTCTTCGTATTAAGTCTACTTTCTCTGAAGTCTCTCGGATCATATCTGGTCCAAGTATGAACTTATCAGTAGACTCCCACCAACAAGTGGGCGATCGGCACGGTCTTCCATATAAAGCTTCGAAGGGCGCCATTCCGATGGTTGCTTGATAGCTGTTGTTGTAGGCAAATTCCACCAAAGGAAGGTGGTCTTCCCATGTCCCTCCGAAGTCAAGGACGCATAGTCTTAAGAGGTCTTCCAAAACTCTGTTCACTCTCTCTGTTTGGCCGTCGGTTTGGGGATGATAGGCTGTGCTCAAGCATAACTGCGTTCCTACTGCTTCTTGCAGACTCCGCCAAAACTCGCTGGTGAAGATGGGGTCTCGGTCACTAACAATGCTAGATGGTATTCCATGGAGTCGAACGATTTCCTTGAGGTAAAGTGATGCTAGGGATGAGGCAGTTCTTTTACTTTTGACAGGTAAAAAGTGGGCGCTTTTAGTAAGCCTATCCACTATTACCCAAATGCTAGTGTTGCCTCTCCTAGACCTAGGCAGCCCATCGATGAAGTCCATTGAGATGCTATCCCACTTCCACTGCGGGACCTCCAGAGGATGTAGCAGTCCGCCAGGCTTTTTCTGTTCCGCCTTAACCTGTTGGCACACCATACACTTAGAAACGAATTCTGCCACGTCCTTTTTCATGCCGTTCCAGAAGAAAGTCCTCTTTATGTCTTTGTACATTTTATCTCCGCCTGGGTGTATCGTCATCTTGGAGTGATGTGCTTCCTCGAGAACCTTCTTTATTAAATCTTTTGTCTGTGGGACGCATAGTCTTCCGTCTCGCCTTAGCAAACCCCTATCGTCGATGGAGTATCGGTTGAGGTGACTTGAAGTCTCACCCCTAATTAGCCTATCAATTATTTCCACAAGCTGAGGGTCTTCGCGCTGTGCTGTCCCTACTGAATCCACTAAAGTTGGGCGCACTTCGAGAGATGCTAGCAGGCCCGGTACGAAATCGGAGGAAGGCCTAAAGTCGAAGCTGGCTATGAACTCTAGGCTTTGTCTTTCAACAAACAACGGGCTTAGGGTCAATTTCTTTCGGCTCAACGCGTCTGCCACTACGTTGCCTTTGCCCGGAGTATAGGAGATTTCGAAATCGTACGAGGCAAGAAACTCCATCCATCTTTGTTGCCTCAAGTTAAGATCTTTCTACGAGAAAAGATATTTCAACGATTTATGGTCAGTGTAAAGTTCGAACTTCTCACCTAGGAGATAGTGTCGCCAAGACTTGAGTGCAAAGACGATGGCGGCTAACTCAAGATCGTGGGTTGGGTAGTTCTTTTCGTGCACTTTCAACTGCCTCCCGCCATAAGCTACTACCCTTCCTTCTTGTATTAAGACAGCGCCTAGCCCTGTCCCACATGCATCCGTATAAACAGTGAACATCTTGCTCCCATCTGGCAGCGTCAAAACTGGGGCTGTTGTGAGAGCCCTTTTCAGTCGTTGGAAAGCAAACTCGCAATCCAAATCCCAATTGAACACTAGATTCTTCTTAGTTAATTTCGTGAGCGGAGCTGAGATTTTCGCAAAATCCCTTATGAACTTTCGATAGAAACCTGCTAGTCCTAGGAAGCTTCGGATCTCAGTTGCATTCCTTGGTGTCTTCCAATCTTGTACCGCCACTACCTTAGCAGGGTCCACTGCTAACCCTTGTTTGGATACTATGTGCCCAAGGAACCTCACCTCTTCTCTCCAAAAGTGGCATTTGGAGAACTTGGCTTTTAGTTGATGGACTCGCAAAGTTTCCATGATTGCCCTTAAGTGCTGAGCATGTTCCTCTTCACTCTTTGAGAAGATAAGGATATCATCTACGAAGACCACTATGAATTTGTTGAGGAAATCTCTAAATACCCTACTCATCAGGTCCACGAAGTAAGCAGGTGCATTTGTCAAGCCGAAAGGCATGACAAGCCATTCAAAGAAGCCGTCTGGGGTTCTGAACGCCGTTTTATCGATGCTATCTTCAGCCACCCTTAGCTGATGAAAACCGGTTGCTAAATCGAGTTGGGAGAAAACAGACGCCCCTACAAGCTGGTCAAACAAGTCGTCAATTCTAGGGAGAGGGTGCCTATTCTTTTTCGTTAGCTTGTTGAGCTCCCTATAGTCAACACATAGACGGAGTGAACCATCCGCCTTTGTAGCAAACACCACTGGAGCGCCCCATTCTGAAATGCTCCTCCTAATGAACCCCTTTTCTAGAAGCTCTTTAATCTGTTTACTGAGCTCTTTTCTTTCTCGTGGAGCCATAAGTCTAACGGGCAACGCAACGGGCTTTGCATTATCTACAAGATATATGCGGAAGTCTATTTCCCGCTTCGGAGGCAAGCCCTTCACCTCTTCGAAGACATCCGGATATTCCCGGACCACTCTAACTGATTTCAAATTTTCAACAGAGGCATCTAGCGATTCAAGATAACTAAGCATAACCGCATACGAGGGATTACAAGAAATTTCCAAAGTATTACCGAGCTGGGTTAGGAGCCTAACAACCCTTTTCTCACAATCAAGGATGGCCCCATTACCGGATAGCCAATCCATACCCAAAATCAAACCATACCCCGAAAAGCCCAAAACAAAGGCACTACATTGAAATTCTACACTTAGAATAGAAACTTTCAATCCCACACAGACCATAGACAAATGAGCTGGGCCCCCAATTGGGTTTGAAACAATTAAGGGGTCCTCTACCATACTAGTTTTTAGGTGCAGAGATTCTACTAAAGCAGACGAGATAAAGGAGTGTGATGCGCCAGAATCAAATAAAGTGCGAACGGGGTGATCATAAAGATAAACTACACTTTCTACAGAAGTATTTATACCTCGCTGTTGCAATGGTGGCGCTTCTAGCACATGAACCTGTGCCCCTGGGGTGGATCCAGTGCCCTGCCCCTGTCCTCGTTTCCTTGGGCAGTCCTTAGCCCTGTGGCCTGTCTGACCGCACGAAAAGCACCCACCATTCTCCTTGGCCTTCTTTTTCTGACAGTCCTTTACTAAGTGCCCCACTTTGCCACAGAAATTACACTTCCTCTTCTCTTTGTTGCCTTTCCCGCCTTTCTTAAAGTCTGTCTTCTTAGGCTGCAAACCTTCTTTCTTCCCTTGAGAGCTTTCTGCCTTTGCCTCCTTCTTGCCCTTATCCTCTTCATTCAGCAATGCCATTTGCACCAATCTTTCATATGTGGCTCCCATGGGTATATGGGTCATGGCCAAACTGTGTAATGGCTCATTTAACCCTTTGACGAAACGGAGAGCCTTCTTGTGCGGGGTGTTGACTAGGTCAAGCCCAAACCTAGCCAGCTCATCAAACTGATTCACATACTCTCTAACAGTCTTGTCTCCTTGCTTAAGAAATAAGAATTTTTCCAACTGCAAACTTCTTTCCGCATCTGAGAGAAATTTGGTCTCAAACCTTGCCCTAAAGTCCTCCCATGTCTCCACTGGTCTTTCAGCATTAGTGACTTCCCACCAGTAGGAAGCCTCGCCCTTCAATAGCCACACTGCCAACTGTACTTTTTGTCTATCCTCTACCTCAAAGATGATGAATAGGTCCTCCGTTTCTTTCAGCCAATTTCTAGCTGCCACGAAGGAATCAGTTCCATGGAAATCCCTTCCTCCCATAGCTTTAAAATCTTTACATATCTTAGCAAACGTGTTTCCCCGAGGAGGAGGTGGAGGAAAAGGTGCCGCTGCAGCTGGATGATTTCCTTCAGCTGGGGGAGGAGGAATGGTAGGACCTGGCTGAGTGGCCCTAGCTTCTAAGAACCGTCTAAACCAACCAGGTATTGGCACCCCTTCCGGCAAGTTGAGTTCTTGGGACATGCTGAAACAAAAAGGATAGATTCAAAACGAAGGATAAGAGATAGTACCTATGGCTTTGGGGAGTGGACTTTGCTTTTTAAAATAAAATTTTCCTTTTAAAAATGCTTCTTTAAATTTCCTTTTTGAAAATAAATTTTCAAAACTTTTTTTTTTTCTGGTAAACCTATGCTCTGATACCAAGTGAAACACCCCACCTCCGTTAGGGTCACTCTCAAAGGGAATGCCCTAATTTTGGTGGAGGTTTATAAGTACAAGTCACAGATATACAAGACAGATATAAGAACACATATTTGTAAACAGCGGAAGAACAACAAACTTTATTTCACAAAGTCAAATACGTGTTACAACAACATCCTTTCCAAAAACATAACATAACACTTTCATAATCTGTCTTGAGTACATTATTTAAAGAAGCATAAATAAAACATAGATAAACTGCAAAAGCCCCATAGTGGATTGTCCAAAGCCATAGTTCAAAACAGGAAAGTCCAAGCAATACATTTCTCTACTTCAAGCTGGATGTCAAGGCTGGTCAAGCTGCTGTGTTCCCTCCCTGAGGACCTGGGGGGGGGGGGGGGAAACGGAAGAAAGAAGACGAAAGAAAAGTAGAGTCAGACATAAAGCCTGAGTAAGTCTAGTACTATTTTGTCTATGAATAAAGAACTGGGTATGATAAGTATAAACAAGAAGTGGGCATGCACTATAAACTTGGTTAAGTTGTCTAGGGTCGAATATACTATCGTACCCCATGTTAATCTCTGAACCCATATAAACTAGTTTCCAATTTGCACCCCATAATCAGGGTGATGTGATCCATTCTATGATGATCGGCTCCTACTCGCAAAATTACATGTGTCTTACGGCCCCCGATGTCGTAGTTACCTATGCTGGTCCCACCATGGGGTGTATCAAGTCCCGTGGTGGCGGCCCGACACAACCTTAGAATGCACAGGTATGCTACTGGTGCCCAGTGCCTTATTTTTCTGCGCCGGAGTGTGTGCACGCCCGCACTCCGTTAGAACCTACACTGCTACACCACCGCCGTCGCTTTGACCTCTTACAATCAGCCCAGTAATCGTGCCCCACCCTGCCTAGTTTCAGGGTATCCTGATACACCTTCTAGGGTTACTGCTGAAAAGGGTCCCCCGTTACTAGGTTTTCTATCTCTAACCACATGCTAAGTTGGTTAAGTGTTTTCTAACCTAACCCCACCAGTCCGTTTAGTTTAGCATGTTCCATTTTGATTAAGTCTTTAGTTCACTTAATCCTAACAATCCTGACTCAGCCTTAATTGTCTTATTAAGGCCCTGACCTCTCACATTAGACAGATATTGTTGTGGCTGCCTGTTGCCGGTTGGTTCCGGGCAGTCTTACGCCACAACTCAGTCTAACCTCGGGTCCTTGCTGGGCTCCATGTTTAACCACCCACATTGGATAGGTATTGTTGTGACTACTGGACAGCCGGGCGGTTCCGGGCAGGTTTACATCACAACTCAATCCAACCTCGGGTTAAACACATCGTATGTTCTACATTTACATATCTTGTCATTCCTCTTTATTGCTTATATGTAAATATTTGCGGCCCATTATTAAGTTAATGGTGTAAAGGTTACACCAATCACGGGCCCAACCCATACTTGAATTTGGGCCCTTCTATTATATATTTTCATTCATTAATTAATTTTTAACCCAACGTTATTTTCCCCCGTTTTACACGTCCGTTTATATATATATTGGGCTTAGCCTTTTAAAGCCCAATTTAGCCATGCGAAAAGGGGAGGTTTAAAGCGTGATTACATACTCAAAGAGGGGAAGGTGAGCGCATGAACTTGCATATGACGTTGGAAATACATAATAGAAACTGGTGTACTTGCATAGTGGTAACATAGGTGACATGAATCAAAGCATGTGAACTTGCATAGGTTTAACTGCAACATGAACCTATATTCTTATTTATGCATAATGTCAAACATAAGCATGGCATAATATCAAACATAAGCATGGCATAATGTCAAACATAAGCATGGCATAATTATTTCTAAACATGGTGTTCGTTTTAAACTTGCAAACAGGGATTTTTGAGTCTAACCTAGCCATGTCTCACATATGTCATCATATAATTCTTTTAAACAAGATAGACTTAATCATAGGTTTTCAATTATGCCAAATATTATTCATAGCCTAGCCATATTCATAAGTTTGCAAAAGCATGACTTAATACATGGATTATGGTGTCAAAATTCCAACATAGTTTCATATGAACTATAATAACCAAACTTGTTTCAATTACTTGCAAAATGATTTATGCACAAAAATATACATCATGATGGCATAATAACAAAGCCCCAAACTTGCATGAATTTCAATCAACTACATACATGTAGCTTCAACATAGATTACATAATTTGCGCAATATTCCAAACGTATACTTGCATAGAACTACCGCATGTAGTTCTTTATAATGAATAACATAATTTTGCACAAATATGAATTACTTTATTATCCCAATTCAAGCATACAAATCAATACAGTTGTTTATTCATACCAAAGTAATACTCTACTTACAATGGTTGCGGCGAATTCTCTAATTAAGAGATATGATTCCTTTGTTGAATTGATTGGCTTTAGGTTGCTTGAATTGCTTTAGGCTTTAGAACTTTCTTCCTAATTCTCTCTCTAGTTGGCGGCTACTCCTAGTCATTCCTCAGCAACATGGCGGCTATGTTCTTAATTTGAATGAATAGATTAGGGTTTAGTCTAGGGTTGTTTATATAGAGGTTAGGAATTGATTAGGACCATTGATGTTGCTAGGTTAGATCGTAGCCATTCATTAGATAGAGAGACCAATTAGAGCCCGCCACCTAGCCCTAATGACAAAGCAAGCTTCTGAAAATCGGCCAAACACAGACCTGGCCAGCCAGGGCTAGACCAGACCTGGCCAGCAGGTTATTTTTGACCTGGGCGCACTTGGCAGGTGCGCCAAGTCAAAAATGTACTGGCGCACTTCACAGGTGCGCCAGTGCATTTTTGTTCTGGCGCACTTCCCAAGTGCGCCAGTGCATTCTGACCCGTTTTCCGGTTTTTCGCCCAACTTTGTTCGTCCATAACTTCTTCATACGATATCCGTTTTTCGAAAACTCGGACTCTATTTCGCGTATTTTTTCGAGACGAACGCAATGGCGTATCTCGTTTCCCTTAGTTCTTTGATTTGAAATTAATTATACTTTAATTTATGAATTGCACAGTTATAGAATTCACGGGGTATTACAAGGTCGGGCTTGAGAATCAGAAGGGAAAGGAGGAGTAGGAAGGAGGGCGGCCAGGCGGAGAGGGGGCGAGGTGGGCGCGGTGGCCGTCGACGACGGGAAGCAGCTCCGTCGATTTCATTTCTTATTTATTTATTTACTTTGAAGTCGATCTGACAAATAAAGGAGAGAGAGAAGACAAAGGGGGGGTTATATAAATTAATATTTTATTTCATTTTAATTTTCAAAAGGTTGACTTCCTATTTGAATTCGAAACGGGACCCCACGACTGTCGTCCCCAGCGTTTTACCCCCGTTCCGAACACAATGGGATATGTATCGTAGGCCAATTCGACTATTTGAATCAGTTTCCGTTGAATTTAAAGTATAATTCTTTACATATTCAATTTAAACGCACATTTTCATTTACCGGGACCACATACGGACCCGAAAAATTCCAGAAAAATTATATCTGGCTTCGTATTGACGATACGGTCTTAACAAAACTAATTTCGTCGAATTCTGAGATCGTTAGAAAAATGGTCATTTTCCAGTCGATTAAAATCAACTGAAACTGGTCAACCGCGTTTTCCTTTGCCACGCTCACATATTGATTCAGAAAATTATGAAATTTGAAACCTAGCAATAACTTGACATCACGGACCCAACAAAAGTGGTTTCGTTGAAATCCGAGGTCATTTGCAAAATGTCCATTTTTAAGGGCCTGAATTCCATAGCGACTATTCAGAATTTTCAACTGGACAAATCTTTTGATTCCCGCCATGAAATCTCAATTTGTCGGATTCATTGGAAAGATATTCACAATTAGATCCTATTATTTTTGGTTTCACTAAAATCCGGATTGTTTTGCACCCGGTACATTCAATTGAAGTTTGAAATCGAATTATCGAACTACCGCGCCATTTTCAATTCCTTTTATAATTTATATATAAATATTTATATTCTAACGACGACGTATATAATATATACGTTTGAATTCTTATTCAAAATAAATTTCACGTCGATTTTATTTAAAATAATCCATTTTAAATATTCTAAATTCGCTAAAATTGCCAAAATAAAAATTTTAAACTGGCTCAGATTTTCGGGTTATCACAAAAACTGATCGAAACGATCGAGTCAGCCTACGATACATATCCCATTGTGTTCAGAATGGGGATAATTAGCTATGGGCGACAGGCGGTGGGTTTCGTTTCGGGTCCGAAATAAAAAGATACTTTTTGAAAAATAATTATATATTATTATATTTCCCCCTTATCTCCTTCTACTCAGTAAAGCCCCCGTCGTTCATTTCATTCCCAAATCGAAAAAGGAAACCCCCTCCACTGTAGCCTTACTCCGCCTCGCACCCCCCCCCCCCCATGACCACCGCCACCTCCGTCGATTCTTCCCCCCCCCCCCCTCCTCAAGCCCCACGCACCCAAGCAACTTCCGCCGCCCCCTTCATTGACCGCAGCCGTCCTCGAGGCTCACCCCGCCACCGCCGGTTAGAGCTCCACCTCCCCGACACCGCGCAGCAGTCCACCCCCCCTCTCCAGTACACGAGAACAGTAAGTCTTTTTATTTTTCTTTATTTATTTACATGTATTTATTTTTCAGTTTTAAAATAAATAGCATAATAAAATTCTATTTTATATATATAATAGCTATATAGAAATACGATTATAGGAAGGTTAAAAATATAATTTTTATATTATAGGAAGGTTAAAAATATAATTTTTATATTATAGGAAGGTTAAAAATATAATTTTTATATTATAGGAAGTTTAAAAATATAATTTTTATATTATAGGAAGGTTAAAAATATATAATTTTTATCGTATGTATGATATGATTTTTAGCAGTATAAAAATAGAATTTTTATAATGTATAAAGGAAGAATTTTTATAATGTAACAAAATAGAATTTTTATAATATATAAAGGAAGAATTTTTATAATGAATAAAGGAATGATTTTTATTTATGTAGAGTTATAAAAATATATTCTTTATTAGAAGAGGAGCGAGATAAAAATATAATTTTTATAACGAAGTAATGTAGATAAAAATATGATTTTTATATAATAAAGGATATAAAAATGTGATTTTTATATATGTAGTGGCTACGGACAACGAAAGTGACAGAAGGCGAACACGACGAAGATTTCCTACATATGAAGAGTCGTGGCGTTGGTTTAGCTATCGGTGAGAACTCCTCACCTTTAATTTAAATTTCTAGTTAAAAATATATACTAGGATGCAGACGGTGTTTAGTAGCACCCAACACCCGTCGTCCACAAACCATGGACGGCTTATTTGTTTTTTTGTTTGATTTTGATGTGTAGTTGATTGTGTGATGTGATGTGAAATGAAATATTTATATAGTTAAAAATATTTTATAGTTGAAATAGAATTTTTAACGTGTATTTAGAATGAAATAAATATAAACAAATCGGACGATTTGTTTATATACACACATTTGATTGATATTGATTGGGACGATAAAATTTACACATCGCCCAACTGCACAAATAAAATCTGTGTTTGATTGTTTGAAACCCCACACGGGTATTGGGATGATATATGACATATACTAGTCCCAATAATTAGCTGTATGTCGATCGATTGATTGACAGGCTGTTATAAGCGTTAAATATTTATATTTGATGCTTATACAATGTAGAACGCACTTTGGATGATGGTTGATTATTTATCGTTGTTATTTTATGCATGTGTTGTAGAAAATCCATATAATTAACATTATATGGTAATTTATTAGGCCTCATTCCAGTTTTGAATAGGAATATTTGAATAGAAATATTTGAATAGAAATATTTGAATAGAATTATTTGAAAAAGAAATATTTGAAATAGAATATTTGAAAATAGAAATATATGAAGCCGTGTTTATTAGATTTGCTCCATTTTGACATGAACGATATTTATATTGATTTTATTCATCTTTCAAGGAATATTGAAAGTGATTTCAAAATTCGAATTAAATTGAATACGTTGAATAGATTTGAAATTCGAATTAAATTGAATAGATTGAATAGATTTGAAATTCGAATTAAATTGAACAGATTTGAAATTCGAATTAAATTGAACAGATTGAATAGATTTGAAATTCGAATTAAATTGAATAGATTTGAAATTCGAATTAAATTGAATAGATTGAATAGATTTGAAATTCGAATTAAATTGAAATTGAATTGAAATCGATTTGAAATGAAATTAAAATGAATTTATATTGGAATATTCAATTTTGATTAGAAATTGAATATGAAGTTGAAATCGTTTCGAAAACGAATTTAAACAATTTATAAAATTCGTTTTAAAAGGAAATCGGTGAAATATATGTATTATATATATAATGGCCTGAATAGAATGCGCCGCGCCGCAGCAGTTCGCGAATTTCGACCATTGACTTCGAATGGATATTGCGGGAGATCCGACCGTCGGATTTTCCTAAAACCGGAACCGTTGGGTTCGTATCGAAAAGAGCTTTCTAACGAATGTTAGAAATTTGAAATCTAACGGTTGGATTTGGAATTATGTCCAAATCAAATTTGGAAAAGGTCGTTGTAAGTGCAGTTCGATGGCCGTTGATGGAAATTGACTATACGGGCCTTGATAAAATTATTAAAAATAGTAATAATTTGTGTAAAATCATAAGAAATGATTTGTGAAGAATTAGGATGAAAAATTCTATATTTGAAAAGATAAAAATA
This sequence comes from Allium sativum, assembly GCA_030737875.1. Lineage (NCBI taxonomy): Eukaryota > Viridiplantae > Streptophyta > Magnoliopsida > Asparagales > Amaryllidaceae > Allium > Allium sativum. The sequence continues at coordinate 465,411,446 of CM060913.1, read as the reverse complement.
GATTTTTATCGAAATGAACTAGTTTTGAACTAGAATTATAATTCTATTTATTTTTAAATAAATAAAATGAATTTGAAAAGGGTTTTAAAAGTAACCAGAATTTCCAATAATTGAATTGGAATGGATTTGAATCGAAATTGTCTTTGGAATATTTCGATGTTGGATTTCGTGATTATACTGATGTTGTTATGGAAATTTGGAAGATATATATATATATATATCGTTATTTCCAATACGATATTTGTTGGTCGTATAATTTGATATTGAATATAAGCCGATATATTTTCTATTTAGAGCCTTGTATTTAATATCAAATGTGATTTGGGTTTGTCGTGAATGGTGTCTTCATTAACACTGTTCTTAAGCCCAGTTGAGAAAAAGATTAAATCTTTTTATTTAGATTTAATGAAGTGTACCAATTAAATGATATTTAATTGGAATTGAATTGGTATTGATTTTTGGGTTTATCGTGGACAGTGTTTTAAATAACACTTGTTCTTTAACCCAACAATTAATGGAATGTGATTTTGGGTTGTCGTGAACGGTATCTTCAATAATACTGTTCTTAGACCCAAAGGAGTTAAGAAAATCAGAAACTAACTGGAGATTAGTTAAGTTGAATGGTTTCTGGGTTATTGATCTGATGTTGGTTTCGGCCTTCGGGGTTAATACTTAGGGAATTGCTCACTTGCTAATTTACGGTTAGGGACTGATTGAAAGGTGATGTAATTTTGGGGTTTATCGTGAACCGTGTTTTAAATGACACTGATTCTTTAACCCAGTCAAAGACTAAAACTAAGTGGAGTTTTAATGAATCTTTAATTAGATTGAAAAGATCGAGAATGGAGTATCACCAGTTTTACTCCAGGCGGTAGTTAAATCTTTAATTAGATTTGAACGCGAAATGGTAATTGAATTTACCGATAACACCGTGGTTTTAGATATGAAGTATGACCAGTTTTACTTCATGGGATAAATAGGTTGGGATTGGGAAATAAAATAAATAATTCGGTGTGGTTCGCTAATCCCGACTAGTTTGAAGTTATATCCAAAGGAAGATTAAAGAATAAATTTAAAAGAATTTATCTTTGATAAAATTAATGGGAACCTTCCCTTAAGAATGTGAAATTTAGAAATTAACTGTAGGTTGGCTAAGACGAATCGTTTCCTGGGTATTGATCTGATGTTGGTTTCGGCCTTCGGGGTTAATATTTGGGGAATCGTTCTCTTACTAATTTACTGTTAGTGACTGATGAATTGGAATGAGGCATATGTTTTGTTTGTGTAACACTTGTTTATTATATACGCGAGTTACTCAGAAAGACTGGGTTTATCCCATTCTGAATAACTGATTCGGCGATTAGTCGAAGATGAAGACAATGGTCAAAGACCGGAGGTCTTCACGTCGTTTGGATAATTACTGATGATGTTGATTGGGCCGTACACCCAAGAGGAGGGAATCAGTTAGTGATCGTCCAGACGTACTTGGAGATCGATTGATATGCGGGGTACTACGTGCCTCCGGTTTCGTTCAGACCCAGAATGAACTTGTAAAAGGACTGTGTGTCTGACATTGGATATCATTCTGTGTGATTGATGGATATCGGTTGCATGGAGTGGTTTGCCTGTGTGGCATGCTAAGATGCAAATGATCAAGGCTTCTGTTGAAAAGCAGAGTCTTGTGAATGATGATCAAAGCACGGCCTTTGTGGCATCGCTTTGTGTAGCGTGAATTCGCGAGCCTCACACCCCGGTAGTGGACCAGAAACGGGAGAGGACCTCAGGGAGGACATGCGTTTCTTTCTAGCTAGAAGTGGCGTTAGTGGTTTTACACGCCCTGACGAGTTTGACTTATGTGGTTGTTGCTGTTGCGAGGCGCCTCGGATATATCGGTGACTATGTGAAGCCGATGAAGTCATTCGTTGGCTCATTGACACCCCAAAGGGTGGGAAAACGCAATGTTTAGGCATTTTAATCCACATCGGTGGACCGGCCCTAACGATCCAAGGGCCCACCTGAGTCTGGGTCCTAAAACATGGGCTAGAGCGTCTCGAATCGGTAAGGACTATCTTTTGCCTTGGTTCACAAATGGAAATCCAACTTCCAATAGGTGATATTTGCGGTTTTGATTGTAGAGCCTAATATTGGCGACATGATATATGGTACCCATGCCGTCTATAATTAATACTTATGATTGAAGTTGTTATGACACTATACACGTATAGTAGTAATAAAAGATGAAATTTGGCGTATCAAGCATTCTTTGGCTATTATAAGGTAAAACCCTATCCTCCGGCTTGCGTTGCATTGTGTGATGGGACCTGGGTCTTATAATAGCTTCATTTTTCTTTATTTGGCATTGCGCTGTTGTTTTATGCACTGGTATTCTTGGGAGGAAGCCCGTTCCGTGTTATACGGCGTGGTCCCTTGATTTACCTAACTTTAAGAATAAAGATTAATAACTGTTTTAGTTCTCACACCAGTCCCATAACTGACCTGGAGTTTATTGTTTTAACCTAAACTCTGGGTGCCCTTATTTTCGACACGGGCAGCTAGTCGTTTTGGTTTTGTAGATTTATATTCACAGGATCCTGGTTTACAGCTGAAACGATATCCGGAAAGCTTTGTATCCGTATATCTCCTTCAGTTGTGTTTTGTATTATTTTCCACTGCTATGTAATGTATTGTAATCTCTGATATTTCCGTGTAATATTTATTTATACTCTGTATATTCTTGTATTCTGATGGAATTGTTGTAATAAACAATGAGATGTTCTTCCATCTACGTTCTTTTATGAATTGTTCTCAACTCAATCCGTGATTTCCCGTAAGGGGGATTTCGGGTCGTTTCAACATTTCAGGAGGGTCAATCAGCTGCATGTTCCCCACTATTCATTGGCTCAAACTATGCTTATTGATTCGCACATATGCATATATTTATGGAAGCTATTGGTCTAGAAATTTTGCAAATAACACAAGTTAGATATGAAGCAACTAACAAAGCCATAAGCACATGAACTAATGCACAAAAGAACATTGCTATTAACAATGCTAAAACTATGAGTGTTCACTTTTGTTTATTAGACAAAAACGAATTTTCACGTGTCATGTTGTGCACTATTGCTTACAATATTTGGCACACTTTGCAAATCACACATGAAGACACAAAAAAAGTTAAACAAACAAAGATTTCAATTGTGGAAAATTAATCGTCTTCATTCAAAATGAAAGTTAATGAGTCTATAAGTGAAATGTACATTAGGTTTTAAACTATTGAACATGATCTCATGGAACTGAGAGTCAAATCCACAGACTTCGACTTGGTTACACGTATATTGAACTTTTTAACAAATGATGGGGAAAGAAGTACCGACTATTGAAGAGGAAAACGATCTTTCTTAACTTGAAGTTAAAGAGTTAATAGGAAATTTGATGTCGTATGAAGCTTACATGCCGGCTAGAAAAAAATCAAAATCATGAAAAGAAAAATATAGCGTTTTAAGCAAACGATGAAGACTCGTATTTGGATAAGGAAGAGACTGTGTTTATAGCCAACAATTACAACAAATTCAAGGAATTCACAAAGATGTTGAAATTTTAAAAGGCTGGAAGATTAAATACAACTAATCAAACCTGAATCAAATGTTATGAATGTGATCAGTTTGGTCACACGAAGAAGGATTGTTCAAAACTCAACAATGAAAAGAAGAAGAGAAAACACTAGAAGTTTAAAAAAAAAAAAGAAAAACCTTTCAAGTTGCCTGAAATTATTTAGATTCTTCCTCATCAAAAAGTAAAAGTGATAGTGGTACAGAACAAGCTAACATATGTTCAGGGAAAACACGGATGAGGTATGTCCTGATCTTACTTTATATGAAATTCTAGAACATGGCATGGAATTAGATGATAAATATAGAGAAGCTAAGAAGTTAAATAAAGAATATATTGCTAAAATGAATCGAACGGAGCTTGAAATAGGACTATTAAAAGATGAGAATACTATTTTAGAAGAAGAATTAGAAAGTGCTCAAGAAAAATGCATAAAACTTTCTATCGAAATTGATTTATTACCAAGTGAATTAGGAAAAGTTAAGCTAGAAAACAATGATATTTCCAATAAGAATGTGACCTTAGAAAGTAGTCTAGAAGCATCACATTCTAAAATCTCAAGCTAGAAAAGATTACCACTAATGTCTCAAAATTTAATAAAGGAATATTTTTTTTAGAAAATCTAATCAAAAATTCCAATCCATTAGGTAATTGGAATGGACTAGGTTTTAAGAAAAAATATAAACATAAAAATAATAATTTTCTTTACAAAATGGTCATAAAAATAGTTTCTAATAAATAGATTTTAGAACCAAAAGAAATAAAAATATGGATTCCCAAGTCTAATAATAGACAATAGAAAATGTTGAACATAACACAAACTATATTTTTAAAGCTCCCAAACCCACATAGTGGCTGCCCCAAATATATAACAGGTAGTGCGAGTATGTTGTCCAACATTACCTACATTGATGGTGGCATATGACCTTCAGAGATAATTCAAAAGGATTCGTCATTGGCAACGGAGAAGTTTCCAACGTCAATATATCTAACTCTCATATTATTTCAAATGTTTTACTTATTGAAGATTTAAGACACAATCTCTTAAGAACTAATCAATTATGAGATAAAGGTTTTCAAATTAATATTGAGAAAGATAGATGTACTATATATGACCATAATAAAAATTCAATCTTTGAAGGATTTAGAAATGATTTTTTTTTAAATATGAATATAAAACAAAATTCCAGTCTATGCTTAACGGTGAAGCACGATGACCCTTGGCTATGGCATAAACGTTTTTGTCACATAAACTTAAAGTATGTTAATAAATTAGCAAAATACAAAATACTCAGAGGTTTGGCAAAAATCAATTATAGTTAATAATTTATGCGATGCATGTCAAATAGGAAAATTAAAAAGATGTTCTTTTAAATCTAAAAATAATATTTCAACCAAACAACCATTAGAATTATTGCATTTAGATTTAGTTGGTCTTACACAAACTTGATTAATAAATCACAACAAATATTATTTTGTAATAGCCGATGATTTTTCAAGATATACACGAATACTATTTTTGGAACATAAAAGTGATGCTTTTGGTATGTTGAAATTTTTGCTAAAAGAATTAAAAATTACAAATATTCGTAGCGGTCATGGAGGTGAATTTGAAAATGATTGTTTTTAATAGATTTTTGTAATAAAAAGGGAATTAACCATAATTTTTTATTTTCACGAACCCCACAACAAAATGGTGTAGTAGAAAGGAAAATAACACTTTACTAGAATGTGTAGGTACGTTATGAAATAGTAGTGATCTACCTAATTTTTTTAGGCTGAATCTATTGCGATGGCTTGTTATGTATTAAATAGCGTAACACTATGTCATATGACTAAAATAATATGATATAAAATATTCTATGGAAAGAAACCCAAAGTTTCATATCTAGGGCGTTGGGTAATGTTTTATTTTAAATACAAAAGGTAATATTGGAAAATTTGATCCGAAAGCCGACGAAGGTATCTTTGTTGGTTATTCGGATCGTATTAAAGATTATAGAATTTTTAATAAACGCATTAATAGTATAGAAGAATTTTTACATGTCATTCGATGAAAATTTTTTAACTAACAAAATCAATGATAAAGAAGAGATTGTAATACAATCAAATGAGAATAATATAGTTTCAAATAATAATAACGAAGCCCCGAATACAATAAATATTAATAATGAAATTTCAAATACATTAAGATCACCATCTCATGTTTTAAAGGACCATCTTTCTAATAACATTAATGGTGATCTAAACTCAAGAGTGTCCAGAAGAAATCAATTAAATCAGATGAGTCACATTGCATTTATTTCAACTTTAGAACCAAAGAATTATAAAGAAGCAAAGAATGACGACTCATGGATTATGGCAATGCAAGATGAACTCAATCAATTCGAATGAAACGAAGTATGGGAACTCGTTCTTAGACCTACAGATCAATCTAATTATGAATGAAATGGGTTTATAAGAATAAATAAGATAAAAATGGAAATGTTGTTCAAAATAAAGCTAGACTGGTAGCTCAAGGATATAATCAAGAAGAAGACACTGATTATGAATATTTTTTTGCTCTAGTGGCTAATCTTGAGGCCATTCAAACATTACTTGCTTTTGCATGTCATCATAATCTTAAACTTTTTCTAATGAATGTAAAAAGTGCTTTCTTAAATGAATTCATAAAAGAACAAGTATATGTCGAATAATCTTCGTTATTTATACACGAAAATTTTCTAGAACATGTGTATAAATTAAAGAAAGCTCGATACAGATTGAAACAAGTACCTCATGCTTTGTATAATAGATCTAAAACTCATTTAATTAATTTTGGTTTTCAAACAGGTAAAATAGATACTGCATTATTTATAAAATGAGTTCATAATAATATTTTACTTGTTTAAATACATGTAGATGACATAATTTTTGGTTCAACAAATGAATAATTATGTAATGATTTCTCAAATATAATGAAAAACGAATTTGAAATGCCTCATATAGGAGATTCTTTTAATAATTACAAATTAAAAAAATAAAAAAGGAATTTTCATAAATTAAGAAAATATTTTCGTGATTTGTTAAAATGTTTTAGAGTGGAAAAAACCTTTAGAAAACCAAAGCCAATGAATACCAGTGTTCACTTAGATAAAGATGAAAATGGAAAGGATATCGATCAAAAATTATATCGAAGTATAATAAGATCCTTATTATATATAACAACTAGTAGACATGATATCATGACAAATGTCTATTTATGTGCAAGATTTTAGACACAACCAAAGGAATCACATTATAGAGTAGTAAAACATATTTTGAGATACTTAGCCAACACTAGAGATTGCATACTTTTCTATCCCAAAGGCAGTTCTTTCGAACTCGTATCATATAATGATACTGATTTCGGAGGCTGCCAATTAGATATAAAGAGAACAAGTGGCACCTGTCATTTCATTGGTCAGTCTCTTTTATCATTGTCCAATAAAAAGAGAAATTCAGTTTCTCTCTTAACATGTGAAGCAGATTATATATATCTGATGCTTTAGCATGTGCACGAGTAATATACATGCATAAGGCACTTAGAGACTATGGAAAAACTATAACAAGTTCGCCAACATATTGCGATAATACGAGTGCAATCAATATATATAAAATCCTAAATCACTCTCGAACAGAACACATAGACATTATACATCATTTTCTTAGAGACAACGTTGAAAAAGATAAAATAACATTATAATTCGTTAATGGCGAAAAACAAATTGTTGATATTTTTACAAAACCATTATGTGAAACATCTTTCATAAAACCAAGAAGTGATTTAGGAATATGTTCTATATCAAACTACAAAATTAGTATAAAGAGAGCATTTGTTTTGTTATTTGCATCAACGAAGCCGGGACCCGAACACTAAACCTTTGTATTGATAGTCATATTCATTTAAATCTGTCTATTTACAATAACTAAATTTGTTTTTTCACCCTAACTTATGCAATAATTAATTTACATTGTTCCCCTACCTTTCCTGCTAACCTTTTCACTCAGACGACTAAAAATAAAAATAAACTCATACCATTAAAAAATAAACTCCACAAATAGTAAAACAAAATTATATATAATATTCAAAAATTCTTAATTTTTAAACTAAAAGACTTACAATAATGTTCTCTCATTAAATCACTTATTCATTAAATTCCACTTCATCTTCATCCAACTCTACTCCTACCTTTCCAGCTCCAACAACACCCGAAGCCTCTTCAGGAGTCAATTGGGACTTTTGCCTTTACTTAAGTGAGTAAAAAAAGACAAATCCCCTAATCTTGATTCTGTTCATGAAAAATATGTAACACCCCACCTCCGCTAGGGTCACTCACAAAGGGAATGCACTAGGTTTGGTGAAGCATTATCGAGGTAAACATGCACAGAAATATTACAAGACAGAACATATATATAAAACAGCGGAAGTAAAACAAATTTCATTACCTTATAAAATAAGGTCTAAAGCCTTTTACATCAGAATACATCAAAACCTGTCTTGCAATAGTAAAGAAGCATAAAACCTTTTCATAAATTATTCCCTAAGTAAAACAGTAAAGTAGCCATAGCCAAGAAAAGCCCAAGCCATGCGTGATGACCTTCAAGCAGAAGAAGCCCGAACTAGATAACAGTGTTTCCTCCCTGAAACCTGGGGGGAAACGGAAGACAAAGAGGCGAAACAAAACGGGGTCAGTCATAAAGACTGGTAAGTCCTATCTACTTCCAGTATAAAAACAGGTAAAGGTAATATGACATGCATAAACTGAAAGTAAACATAAGGATGATGACAAGGTAGATAAACTTGACCAAGATAACTGGATGAACTACTGTAGCAAGATAGGCTAAGGTATCATGATAAACTACATGTCAAGATAAATCAAGGTATCACATCGTCAGGTTACTATCAAGTATACTGTCCGAAGGTATCTATCATGTATAACATCCCACGGTATCTATCATGTATAACATCCCAAGGTATTTATCATGTATATTTGCTCTGCACCTCTCATACTAGTATCCCAACCCGCGTCATGTGTTAACTACGAATGTCCTTTGCCCAATGTCATGTAATGGTCCATGTCAACCTAATATATAGCATATGTAGGTTTTCCCAACTCGTATGTTTCTTTCCATGTATTAATTCAGTCCTTTGCCGTAGGCCGTACGGGCTTTCCCATGTAAATCTATACCACCTCAACGTAGTACCATTTTATCCTTGAAGTTGTTTTGGACTGCCATCCTTGATCTAGTTATGTTTTCTTACCATGAACTATCGCGTGTTCACTTAGGATTTATGCCACCTAGGACCACTAGGGATTATGCTACCTAATGAACGTTTCCGTGTCTCGGTTTGGGTTTAAGCCACCTAGGGCCACTAGGGATTATGCCACCCGTCAACCGCGCCCTTTATCCCGCATAAGTATCGTGAATCGTTTTCCATGTCTAGACGCACAAGTTCCTCAATGTGCCATCCGAGTTCCGTGCCAGGGCAAATCAAGAAATACGGAACTCGGTTGGGAGCTTTAAGTCGTCTGCTGATACAGATATCAAGGTCTGTTTTTGTACCCGTGGCTATGGTCCCACGTGACCCCTCCCTCAACTACTGAAAGGCAATCCAAGAAAAATCATGTATGAGAACTACATCCCGGCCCCACTATAGCCCCACTTTCCTATGGGCCAACCTCACCCATGACTTGATAGCAAGAACATGGTCTGTTGGGAGTTCTCTGCCTTTCCGTTCGCACACGATTGACTAAAGATGGTAGGTAGTCGGTGACGTGCTATCCAGGGCAAAATCAAGTATCGTCGACTCCACGCTAATCCATCCCAGTCTTTAGGTCGCTCGCATAGCAACCAAGGCATACCCTTGGCTCTTCTACCGCAGACCTTAACCCTTGTGAGGCCGGGTTTCATGGACCATCTTCCACCTCACAGAGGGATACCAAGAGTACCCTCACGTCCCCCGAAGCTACCGCTTCGTCACCCAGTTCATTGGAGCCTTTATCTAAGCCAGGTAATTTGCTCCTCCTCGTGTTTTAAGCGATGACCTACCGTACCGGGTTACTCATCTATTCATGAACTAGTCCCATGTCCTTGGCTAAGAATTATTACTTAGTTATACTTAACTAAGGTTTACCACTTAGCTTCATTTCCCCGTTACCCTTGATTAACTACGATTTTCTACCTAGTTCCTCTACTAGGGTTTTGCCTATTGGGTTAAGTGTTGTTATTCAAGTTCATGGCTTAGCCCGCCTATGAATCATGTCAAGATTGGCTAAGTATTCAAGTCCAAGACCTAGCCCTACAAGTTGGTTAAGTATACCAAGAAGCTCATGACTTAACCCTATTCAATCATCAAGTCAATTTGGTTAAGTACTTGTTTATCTTAACCCTATCAGGTTATCGTGTTAGATTGGTTAAGCACAGATTATCTTAACCTCATCAGATTATCGAGTCGGATTGGTTAAGTATAGGTTAACTTAACCCCATCCACTAATCGTATTATAATGGTTAAGTATATTTAATAGGTCTTATGACTTAACTCTATCAGGTCCGCATATTAGATTGATTAAGTATAGGTTACTTAACCTCATCAAATCATCATGTATAATTGGTTAAGTATAAGTTACATAACCCTATTGAATTATCTTGTTAAATTGGTTAAGTATTGACTACTTAACCCCATTGAATTACCAAGTTTAGATTGGTTAAGTGTTTAAGTTAACCCCATCGAAGTACCGTGTTTAGATTAGTTAAGTGTAGGTTACTTAACCCCATCTAATTACCGTGTTTAGATTAGTTAAGTCTAAATTACTTAACCCCATCTAATTACCAAGTCGGATTAGTTAAGCGTGAATTACTTAACCCCATCCCCTAATTGTCTTGTATGGTTAAGTGTCATTAAGAAATCAAGCCCGGTCCCACTTAACCTACCCATTCGTGTCATATCGGTTAAGTGTCATTAGTCAAATTTACTTAACCTTATCATGTGGCATTAATTTAATTAATGCACTCTCAACCTCTCACATTAGACCTTGTTGTGGTTACTAGTTAAGCCGGGCGGGTCCGGGTAGTTTTACACCACAACCTAGTCTAACCTCGGGTCTTAAGCGCGACATGACCAACTTCTCACATTGGATCCTATTGTTTGTAGCCACTAGTTAAGCCGGGCGGGTCCGGGTAGATTTATGCTACAAACTCAACCCAACCTCGAGTTGGCCACTTTCATGTTTGGTCTAGTGTCTTATTACACTTACAACCCCCGTGTCTAGTTTCAAGTCCCATGTTTACCCCACATGTCATGTCCCCATTTAGGTGTATCATGAGTGTCATATTTTCATGAAATCCCATATCAATTTTTCATGTCATAATCACGCTCGTCTATCCTACCCCAAATCGTGTTTTACAACCCAAGTAAAAGCGAGTCAACATAGTAAGGATACTTTGCCACATAATGGCCTCAAAACATGCACGATGTCAAGAAGGGATTGGCCACAAACATGCATGATAACATAAGGGGTTTGGGTTCATTTACATGCGTAAGCCCCAAAGTCCAATCTTTGCCAATGTTTCACAAGTCAAATGGTTCCCAAAGGTTCATGCTAGCATTCCATAGATAAAGATTCAAACTTGCAAGATAAACTTGGTTAATCATAACATGAATAGCATGATTTAGTCACTAAGCATAGCCAAAAGTCATAGGTTCAAGCAAAAGAGGCATGACAAGGTTCATATAGGCTAGCATACTTAGTTTAATCTCGTTTTATTCCATGCCATCATTAAAACTACCGTTTAGATCTAGAAGTAGCTAGAACTTACATAGCGAGGCTTAGGGAAGGATCATGCATCGTCTTGACGAAGAAAGGTGGCTCCTTTGTTGAAGAGGCGTCATGAAACTCGCATAGCAACGTTGATCTACCCTCGATTTGATGTAGGAAGCTAGCACCTTTTGATTCTGATTCGATTTGCATGCATAGTCTCTTGGAGTTGGAGATGGAGGCCATGATCACTTGGCATTTGGGCAGCACTTCGTGGCATGAGTGATTTGTGAGGGTTTAGGGTAGGCTTAGGGGTCTTTTTATAGAGATTAGGAGTAGTTTAGGCCGTAGGATAAACCCTAGGATAGATCTGAACCCTCAAAAATCGTCACAAGCCTCCAAAACCGAGCCAACATGACAAGCAGGTGCACCAGGTCGGGGTTCTACCTGGGGGGTCGACCCAGGGGTCGACACCCATGTCGACCCCCTGGAGGGGGGTCGACCCCAGGGTCGACACCCATGTCGTCCCCCTGGAGGGGGGTCGACACCCTGTGTGTCTGGCGGGAATTTTCCTGCCTTCTCTTTCTGGGCTGAATTTCAAATCTGTTTTCGGATTTGAATTTTCGTGAAACTTCGTTGGGCCTTAACTGGGTCATACGGACTCCGATTTACGAAATTTCGGACTTTATTTCGCGTATTTTTCCGAGACGAACGCAATGGCGCAACCCGTTTATCCTGATTCAGATTTTATAATTTAATTCTGCCTTGATTCTTATCTTAACACGTTGTTAAAATTCGGGTTGTTACATTCTCCCCTCCTTTAAGGATTTCGTCCCCGAAATCTCCAAGTTAGGAAGAACGTATCCTACCATCCATCATCCATCTACTCAAAAAATCATCCACAGGCAACCATTGTCCTTAGACGATTTCTAATGCCATATGAGCATATGCAGAGCGTGTGTGTATATGCTCCTTAGCTAATGCTAATGATCAGGCCTGAATGATCTTTCTAATGCAAAATATGTTTAGTGCCATGAGTCCAACATATATGCAAATAGTCCTAGTCATATAAGTACTATATGCGTGCACAAACATTCATTCATATGCAACATCCACATGGTAACATATTCAATTTCAACCATAAACAAGTACAAATACTCGTGCATATGCAACATGAAACGTGACCGCGTCAATCTAGTATCTAATGTGTATTCGCGCATCCACAAGCAACCACTTGCAACCATTTGCAACCATATCAATCATAACATGTTTCAAACACATGTTTACATCCATAGGATTCTACCTAAGGTTCTCACGATAGGATCGAGGAGATAAACAAGGTAAACTCCCTACGGGGTTTGCAACAGAAACAGGACTGAGAGGATATTCACCAAAAGATAACATGCGAGCAAGCTCTACAGGAAAAACCAGGGATCAAGGATACACTCTTTAAAAAGAGGTACGATGCGCGTTTCTAGCCTTATGTCTTCTAAGTCGCGTTTCCTTGAACTTAATTCCTCGGTGCCTTGACCATCTTTTTAACTCCATGACCTCGTAGCTCCTTGATTCCTATTTCCAAGATATGAGTTAGAACTTATTTCATTGTCGCCTCTTATTCCACTTTCACTTATCCTTTCACTAGTATACTTGGCTCAAACGTATCCACTTACTCATGCAAGCTCTCCAAAATTCACTAGGGAATTCTGGATCTCGTTTGCCGATGCCAATCAATGTTGCCAAGAGTACTTACTAGGGTGATCCCCCTAACTCATGCATAAGTGGAACGAACCATCCGACTTAGCGGCGAATTCTACTCGAACGGATTACCAACAACTGCATCATGAGATTCTAGGTAACTAGCCATGACAGAACCTAGAAGGTTACACGAGACTTCGAGGGTATTACCAAAGCAAGTCAAGAGTCTAACTACCCTCCTTTCAAAACCGAGAATGGCACCCCTTATTGGGTGACCACTTTATCCCTAGAATCCATCCGTAGCCGAGACATGTCATTCTCAAATCCAAACAAGTCATGAAGAAATGGACCAACTCTCCAACCAGATTTTTGGGACAAAAACTGGGATCCTCTACCATGCTAGTACTAAGATGCAGAGACTCAACTATCCAAGCAGACTTAAATGATACGATGATCAAGACAAAGTCTGGACGGTATGATAGAAAAGAACGGCTAAACCTTTACCAGAAACGGTACCATCTCTTTTAGGTACCCTAGAAATGGGAGCGTACAATTGCCCTCTCCGATGATCTTGTCCTTGTCCTCCTTGATGGACTAAGCCATACCAACAAGTTTCTTATCCTTAAGCTCGCGTCCTTTATCCTTACTCTTATTATCCTTCCTTGTACCACGGCAACAGGTCTCTCGAGAACCACCTCCATCGTACGGGAAAACACTTACGTAGCTAGACGAGAATTAGTCGCAGTTAAAACTACTGTGACTACAGATGGAGGAAAGAAAGGAAAAGAGGTTCAATCAAGGAAACAAAGGATAGTGCTAATGGCTTTTGGGGAATAACCTTTAAAAACTTTTCTTGAAAAATGCTTCTTTGTAAACGGTTTTTCAAATAGTTTTCAGAAGGTTTTAAAAACTTTTGCCCAGTCTGGTAACCTTCTGCTCTGATACCAAATGTAACACCCCACCTCCGCTAGGGTCACTCACAAAGGGAATGCACTAGGTTTGGTGAAGCATTATTGAGGTAAACATGCACAGAAATGTTACAAGACAGAACATATATATAAAACAACGGAAGTAAAACAAATTTCATTACCTTATAAAATAAGGTCTAAAGCCTTTTACATCAGAATACATCAAAACCTGTCTTGCAATAGTAAAGAAGCATAAAACCTTTTCATAAATTATTCCCCAAGTAAAACAGTAAAGTAGCCATAGCCAAGGAAAGCCCAAGCCATGCGTGATGACCTTCAAGCAGAAGAAGCCCGAACTAGATAACAGTGTTTCCTCCCTGAAACCTGGGGGGAAACGGAAGACAAAGAGGCAAAACAAAACGGGGTCAGTGATAAAGACTGGTAAGTCCTATCTACTTCCAGTATAAAAACAGGTAAAGGTAATATGACATGCATAAACTGAAAGTAAACATAAGGATGATGACAAGGTAGATAAACTAGACCAAGATAACTGGATGAACTACTGTAGCAAGATAGGCTAAGGTATCATGATAAACTACATGTCAAGATAAATCAAGGTATCACATCGTCAGGTTTCTATCAAGTATACTGTCCCAAGGTATCTATCATGTATAACATCCCACGGTATCTATCATGTATAACATCCCAAGGTATTTATCATGTATATTTGCTCTGCAGCTCTCGTACTAGTATCCCGACCCGCGTCATGTGTTAACTACGAATGTCCTATGCCCAGTGTCATGTAATGGTCCATGTCAACCTAGTATATAGCATATGTAGATTTTCCCAACTCGTATGTTTCTTTCCATGTATTAATTCAGTCCTTTGTCGTAGGCCGTACGGGCTGTCCCATGTAAATCTATACCACCTCAACGTAGTACCATTTTATCCTTGAAGTTGTTTTGGACTGCCATCCTTGATCTAGTTATGTTTTCTTACCATGAACTATCGCGTGTTCACTTAGGATTTATGCCACCTAGGACCACTAGGGATTATGCTACCTAATGAACGTTTCCGTGTCTCGGTTTGGGTTTAAGCCACCTAGGGCCACTAGGGATTATGCCACCCGTCAACCGCGCCCTTTATCCCGCGTAAGTATCGTGAATCGTTTTCCATGTCTAGACGCACATGTTCCTCAATGTGCCATCCGAGTTCCGTGCCAGGGCAAATCAAGAAATACGGAACTCGATCGGGAGCTTTAAGTCGTCTGCTGATGCAGATATCAAGGTCTTTTTTTGTACCCGTGGCTATGGTCCCACGTGACCCCTCCCTCAACCACTGAAAGGCAATCCAAGAAAAATCATGTATGAGAACTACATCCCGGCCCCACTATAGCCCCACTTTCCTATGGGCCAACCTCACCCATGACTTGATAGCAAGAACATGGTCTATTGGGAGTTCTCTGCCTTTCCGTTCGCACACGATTGACTAAAGTTGGTAGGTAGTCGGCGACGTGCTATCCAGGGCAAAATCAAGTATCGTCGACTCAACGCTAATCCATCCCAGTCTTTAGGTCGCTCGCATAGCAACCAAGGCATACCCTTGGCTCTTCTACCGCAGACCTTAACCCCTGTGAGGCCGGGTTTCATGGACCATCTGCCACCTCACAGAGGGATACGAAGAGTACCCTCACGTCCCCCGAAGCTACCGCTTTGTCACCCAGTTCGTTGGAGCCTTTATCTAAGCCAGGTAATTTGCTCCTCCTCGTGTTTTAAGCGATGACCTACCGTACCGGGTTACTCATCTATTCATGAACTAGTCCCATGTCCTTGCCAAAGAATTATTACTTAGTTATACTTAACTAAGGTTTACCACTTAGCTTCATTTCCCCGTTACCCTTGATTAACTACGATTTTCTACCTAGTTCCTCTACTAGGGTTTTTCCTATTGGGTTAAGTGTTGTTATTCAAGTTCATGGCTTAGCCCGCCTATGAATCATGTCAAGATTGGCTAAGTATTCAAGTCCAAGACCTAGCCCTACAAGTTGGTTAAGTATACCAAGAAGCTCATGACTTAACCCTATTCAATCATCAAGTCAATTTGGTTAAGTACTTGTTTATCTTAACCCTATCAGGTTATCGTGTTAGATTGGTTAAGCACAGATTATCTTAACCTCATCGGATTATCGAGTCGGATTGGTTAAGTATATGTTAACTTAATCCCTTCCACTAATCGTATTATAATGGTTAAGTATATTTAAAAGGTCTTATGACTTAACCCTATCAGGTCCGCATATTAGATTGGTTAAGTATAGGTTACTTAACCTCATCAAATCATCATGTATAATTGGTTAAGTATAAGTTACATAACCCCATTAAATTATCTTGTTAAGTTGGTTAAGTACTGGCTACTTAACCCCATTGAATTACCAAGTTTAGATTGGTTAAGTGTTTAAGTTAACCCCATCGAAGTACCGTGTTTAGATTAGTCAAGTGTAGGTTACTTAACCCCATCTAATTACCGTGTTTAGATTAGTTAAGTCTAAATTACTTAACCCCATCTAATTACCAAGTCGGATTAGTTAAGCGTGAATTACTTAACCCCATCCCCTAATTGTCTTGTATGGTTAAGTGTCATTAAGAAATCAAGCCCGATCCCACTTAACCTACCCATTCGTGTCATATCGGTTAAGTGTCATTAGTCAAATTTACTTAAACTTATCATGTGGCATTAATTTAATTAATGCACTCTCAACCTCTCACATTAGACCTTGTTGTGGTTACTAGTTAAGCCGGGCGGGTCCGGGTAGTTTTACACCACAACCTAGTCTAACCTCGGGTCTTAAGTGCGACATGACCAACTTCTCACATTGGATCCTATTGTTTGTAGCCACTAGTTAAGTCGGGCGGGTCCGGGTAGATTTATGCTACAAACTCAACCCAACCTCGAGTTGGCCACTTTCATGTTTGGTCTAGTGTCTTATTACACTTACAACCCACGTGTCTAGTTTCAAGTCCCATGTTTACCCCACATGTCATGTCCCCATTTAGGTGTATCATGAGTGTCATATTTTCATGAAATCCCATATCAATTTTTCATGTCATAATCACGCTCGTCTATCCTACCCCAAATCGTGTTTTACAACCCAAGTAAAAGCGAGTCAACATAGTAAGGATACTTTGCCACATAATGGCCTCAAAACATGCACGATGTCAAGAAGGGATTGGCCACAAACATGCATGATAACATAAGGGGTTTGGGTTCATTTACATGCATAAGCCCCAAAGTCCAATCTTTTCCAATGTTTCACAAGTCAAATGGTTCCCAAAGGTTCATGCTAGCATTCCATAGATAAAGATTCAAACTTGCAAGATAAACTAGGTTAATCATAACATGAATAGCATGATTTAGTCACTAAGCATAGCCAAAAGTCATAGGTTCAAGCAAAAGAGGCATGACAAGGTTCATATAGGCTAGCATACTTAGTTTAATCTCGTTTTATTCCATGCCATCATTAAAACTACCGTTTAGATCTAGAAGTAGCTAGAACTTACATAGCGAGGCTTAGGGAAGGATCATGCATTGTCTTGACGAAGAAAGGTGGCTCCTTTGTTGAAGAGGCGTTATGAAACTCGCAAAGCAACGTTGATCTACCCTCGATTTGATGTAGGAAGATAGCACCTTTTGATTTGGATCCGATTTGCATGCATAGTCTCTTGGAGTTGGAGATGGAGGCCATGATCACTTGGCATTTGGGCAGCACTTCGTGGCATGAGTGATTTGTGAGGGTTTAGGGTAGGCTTAGGGGTCTTTTTATAGAGATTAGGAGTAGTTTAGGCCGTAGGATAAACCCTAGGATAGATCTGAACCCTCAAAAATCGTCACAAGCCTCCAAAACCGAGCCAACATGACAAGCCGGTGCACGAGGTCGGGGTTCTACAGGGGGGGGGGGGTCGACCCAGGGGTCGACATCCATGTCGACCCCCTGGAGGGGGGTCGACCCCAGGGTCGACACCCATGTCGACCCCCTGAAGAGGGGTCGATCCAGGGATCGACACCCTGTGTGTCTGGCGGAAATTTTCCCGCCTTCTCTTTCTGGGCCGAATTTCAAATCTGTTTTCGGATTTGAATTTTCGTGAAACTTCGTTGGGCCTTAACTGGGTCATACGGACTCCGATTTACGAAATTTCGGACTCTATTTCGCGTATTTTTCCGAGACGAACGCAATGGCGTAACCCGTTTATCCTGATTTAGATTTTATAATTTAATTCTGCCTTGATTCTTGTCTTAACACGTTGTTAAAATTCGGGTTGTTACAAATTAGATGATATTTTACACTACCAACGAGAAATGACGAAATTACAAAAGGAGATGCACTACAAACAAAAAGTACAAGGAATGCACTAACACTATAACAACCCTGAATTTTGGGCCCAATTTAAAATTTTTATTTTAAGTTATTTTAATGAGTTTTTGATATTTAAAATAATTTATTTTAAATAATAATGATTAAAAATTTATTTTATTTGAAGTAAGACTTTAAAATTTATATTAATTCTATTCCGGGCCCGAAAAGGGACAGTAATTTCAAAATTCGTTTTTCAACTTTGGAAAAATATATAAAATTCATTATAAGTCAAAATTAGACGAAACAAGAAACGCTAGAACCGTATTGATGATATCTTTATAATGAATTTAATAAATTTAGATTTCAGTTTGTAATTTGTAAGTTATGTCAAACTTTAAAATTTTATTTTTAATGGATTTTGAATTTTTAAAACGATTTATTTTGATTAATAAAGACTAGAAAAAAAGAAAAAAGAAAAATTTATAAATTTGAGAACTACAAATGCCTTCCCAAATATGTCTCAGTTAAATCAAATATCCATGAATGACGTTTTATGTTATATCTTAAAGATTGTACAAATATGAAAGAAGTTGACAAAACTTTCCAGTTTTCATTAATAATAAATTACATACTTATTACAACCTACGTCACATAGACCTTAAGAGTATGACATTTGTTTTCTTTCTTTAATGAAATTTAAGCTCAAATAAATTGTTAACATTTAAACCTTAAACGCACACCTTTAGTCAGTACTTATATATGCACAATTTTGAAGGTGAAATTACATATATGGTTAAAAAACGCTAATCTTATATGCTAAACTTATGAAAATTTAAAACCTTTATGAACGCGGTTTCCTACTTCATAAACCTATATTCCATGGCATTCATTAGCAGTTTATTTCAGGTTTACCAAAAAAAAATGGTCCATCCCTATTTCTCCATTATTATGTTTCCTTATTATATTCACACGTTACATAATTCCAATTTCAAGACGTATATATCTCAAACCACTCAATTTATTAATTAATGTCATTCATTTCGTAATTAATTTTCTTAATTGATTGCTTACTCAATTTAACTATTATCTCCATTAATTCTTCTCCGTTGCAACGTTAATTTGTAAATTGTTTCATTCTCCTTCCTTGATGCTTCCATTATAAATTTACTATTTACGCATGTTTGAATAATTCCAAACTCCAAATATATACCACTAGTTAGACATTATATTGTTATAAATATATTAATTTTTTTTTTTTGTAACATACATTAATTACTAATTAACGTACATTAATTTTTGCTGTAACGTACATTAATTGAAATTGTAATATAGATTGATTGTTATTAAATCATTTATTGTTTCTCTCCTTACATATGTTTATATACATTAGTTTCATGCTTTTGTTTCCAATAAACTTTATTTTCAAGTTTTAAAATTCAAACGTTCATGTATGCACATATACACATAAGCTATTAATTTAACTTAATCCCAACTCATAAATATCAACATACAGTTATCTTTGTGAAAATAAATTAATTAAAATGAAGGATACGGTACATATACGGGCATAATAAGTATAACCCTAATCTCAAATACCCAGCCGCCGCCCCTCTAAATTTTAATGGGCCTGATTAAGGGATTGGAACATTATAAAAATAAAGGAGCTATCTAAACCTAATCCATCTCTCCTCATTTCTCATAGCCGCCACTTTCATTTTTCCATGGCCTAAACCCTTCCAACCTTCTCCTCCATTTTCCTCCTCCTCCACTAATTTTTACACTTTTTCGTAGTTAGAACTTTTTTAGAGCAAGTAGCAAGCTTCAAATCTATATCGAAGTCAACATCAACCGCCGCACAAACTTCGAGATACCCTTACCAATTCAGTCCGCACCACTGCCTCGAACCCGCCGCCGTCGCACCCTGCTGGGGCCCGCTTGAAGCCGCCGCGACCTCCTCCCTTCCAGGCGAACATCCCCCTAGCTCTCCTACCTTACGCAATCCAATCTTAATTTCATACATCCTATCTCTAGATTCTTGGATTCAAAAGTTTTGAATAGCTTTCTGAGGTTCATTGGTGAGAATTCTATTTTATTTTATTTCTTCTTTGTAAATAATTAGAAATAAGATTAATTGTATTATCATAGATGTGTGGTTAATTATTTGTTGTGATTCATGGTTTTATCTGTGATTGTGTGTAGATGTGTTGATGTAGTGTTATTATGGAATTGAAATATAAAGATTGTATATTGGTTTGTAGAATACAAAGATATTAACTTTTGTTTCTAAATGAAAGTTTTTTTTCTTACTTTTGTTTCTAAATGAAAGATATTTTGTAAATGAATAAAAATTACTTTTGTTTATAATTACGAGAATTCATTTTTGTATGTAATGAAATAAAAGAACAAAACATTCATTTGTTGTGTTAAAAGTCAAAAGAATGAAATATTCATGTTTGTTAGAATGAAATATTCATGTTTGTTAGAATGAAATATTCATGTTTGTTTGGATGAAATATTCATGTTTGTTAAAATGAATAACTTCATGATTTTGTTAAAAATGAATAACTTCATTGTTTTGTAAAAAGAAAAGTTTACATTTTTAATGTGATTAAGATTAAAAAGAAAGGTTACATTTTTAATGTAACCAAGATTAAAAAGAAAATTTACATTTTAATGTATTAGGATTAAGGAGGAAATTTACATTTTCATGTAAATAGAATTTAAAGAAGAAAAATTACATTTTCATGTAAATAGAATTTAAAGAAGGAAATTTACATTTTCATGTAAATAGAATTTAAAGAAGGAAATTTACATTTTCATGTAAATAGAATTTAAAGAAGGAAATTTACATTTTCATGTAAATAGAATTTAAAGAACAAAAATTACATTTTCATGTAAATGGAACTTAGGGAAGGAAATTTACATTTTAATGAATTGAATTTTCATTAAAAAGGACAACGATATGAAATTTACATATTTATGTAAAAAGATTTTCAGTAAAGATTATAACGATGAAATTTACATTTTAATGAATTCGATTTTCATTAAAAAGATAAAGATAGGAATTTACATTTTTATGTAGATAGATTAACACACAAAATTATTATTTTGTTTGTAATGAAAGATTAACAAAGTTATTATTTTTGTAGAATTGAAGTTGACACCAAAATATATTGCATTTTTGTTAGAAATTGAAATGACACAAAATAATTATTTTTTGTTAAATTATAAATGACACCCAAAAATATTCGTGTTTGTTGTAATGGAAATGACACATAAAAATACCTATTTTTGTTGTAATTGTAATGATACATGAAATATACAATTTTGTGTAGTTTGAAAGATGATCGAAAAATATACCTTTTTGTATATACGATGTGAATGCAAGTCGAAATAAAGATCAACATTCTTATGTGCCATGGTATTATATTTAGATAATAATTCTTGTCGTTAGCAAAATATAGTAAAATAAAATACATTTCACTATGTATTATAAAAATGTAAATAAGTTACAGAAATGTAACGTTCTTTACTTGTTGTGTTAATCACGAAAATTAAATGGACTAAGGAATTATATTTATATATAATTATATATATATAATTAAAAGTAAATGAATCGAACGTGGTAGTTTGCGTATTGGAATTGTACTTTTAATTGATTATATCGAAGTATCCGACCGTCGGATTTTCCCTAAACTGGAACCGTTAGGTTCGCCTTGGGAAGGTCTTTCCAACGATATGAATTGTGTCAAAATTCAACCGTTAGATTTAGAGAAATGTGTAAAACAAATCTGGGTGAAAACAGCTCCAAGGTCGCCTATCGACTTGAAGCGTCGTTAAATAGAATTTAATTATTTTTATATAAATAAATATAAAGATTGATCGGTATAAATTAATATTAACGATATGAATTGATTTTAGATTATATATATACGAGGATCATTTGAAAAGTCCGAGTTCAATCTCATTTCAAATGATTACACGTCGATCTAAGTTGAAGACGGTACAAGACCGATGATCTTCACGTCGAATGGATGAGTTACCATTTGTAACACCCCACCTCCGCTAGGGTCACTCGCAAAGGAATGCACTAGCTTTAGAGGGGCATTATTGGTAAACATGCACAGAAATATCACAAGACAGAACATATAAAATAGCGGAAGTAAAATCAAACTTTCATAACATGAATAAAAAAGGTCTAAAGCCTCTTACATCAGAGTACATCAAAACCTGTCTTGCAATAGTAAAGAAGCATAAAGACATTTTCATAAATTATTCCCCAAGTAAAAACAGTAAAGTAGCCATTAGCCAAGAAAAGTCCAAGCCATCCATGATGACCTTCAAGCAGAAGAAGTCCGAACTAAACAACAGTATTTCCTCCCTGTAACCTGGGGGGGGGGGGAACGGAAGAAAAGAGGCGAAACAAAACGGGTCAGTCAAAAAGACTGAGTAAGCCCTATCTACTATTAGCATAAAAACTAGTAAAGTTAACTGACATGAGAAACTGAGATGAACATAAGCATGATAACAAGATAGATAAGCTAAATCGAAATAACAGGATGAACTACTGAACTCAGATAAACTAAGGTGTCATGATAAATTACGATGTCAAGATAAAACAAGGTATCACATCGTCAGGTTTCTATCAAGTATAATATCCCCAAGATATCTGTCACGTATAACGCCCCGTGATATCTATCCTGTATTTTAGCTCTGCACCTACCGTACTAGTATCCCCACCGTGTCATGTGTTAACCAAGAATGACCCTCACTCAAAAGTCGTGTAATGGTCCATGTCAACCTAATATATCGCATATATAGGTTACTCAACTTGTATAATTTATTCCATGTAAATGTTCAGTCCCTTGCTGTAACACCCCGTGTATTCTATAACAATGAAATTCACAAATTAAAGTATAATTAATTTCAAATCAAAGAACTAAGGGAAACGGGATACGCCATTGCGTTCGTCTCGGAAAAATACGCGAAATAGAGTCCGAGTTTTCGAAAAACGGAGTCCGTATGAAGAAGATATGGCCTTCGGAAGTTTCCGAATTTAGTTTAAAATTCGAGCATAATAAAACAACTCAGAAAAACAAGTTTAAAATTAAAACTCGGGCCCAATTGGCCAAGGCGGGAAAACTCCCGCCTAATGCACCCAGGTCGACTGGGCTGTCGACCTGGTCTAGCCAGGTCGACAGGGCTGTCGACAGGGCTGTCGACCTGGTCCAGAGCCAGGTCGAACCCAGCCCACCCTGGCTGGCCTAGTCTATGTTGGTCGATTTTCAGAAGCATGCTTTGTCATTAGGGCTAGGTGGCAGGCTCTAATTGGTCTCTCTTTCGAATGAATGGCTACGATCAATCCAAGCAACATCGATGGTCCTAATCAGTTCATAAACTCTATAAAAATGACCCTAGACTCAACCTAATCTATTCATTCAAAAATAAGAACAAAGCCATCATGCTGCTGAGGAACGACTAGGAGTAGCCACCAATTTGGGAGAAGACTAGGAGGAAAATTCTAAAGAATAAAGCAACTTAGACAAATCAAATCAACGCCTATGTCAAAAGGAGACGCATCTCCAAATTCCTAAATTGTAGAATTCGCCACACAATTGTAAGTAGAGTATTATTTTGGTATGAACAAATAATTGTGTTGGTTTGTATACTTGATTTGTGGTGATAAAGTAATTCATATTTGTGCGTTACTATGATTCTTATTGATTTGGAATATTGTATACGTTTGGATATTCGCAAAGCATGTTATTCATTATAAAAACTACATGTTGCGGTAGTTTTATGCAAGTATACGTTTGGAATATTCGCAAATTATGTAATTCATGTTGAAGCTACATGTATGTAGTTGTTTAATTGAAATTCATGCAAGTTTGGGGTTTTTGCTACTATGCCATCATAACGTGTATTTTTGTACAAAAATCATTTTGTGCGTAATTGGAACAAATTTGGGTTATTATAATTCATATGAAACTATCATTAAGCCATGCTTTTGTACTAGAAAACCTATTTGCAAACTTATGAATATGACTAGGCTATGATTGATATTTTACATAATTGAAAACCCTGTTAGGTCTATATTGTTAACAAGAATTATATGATGACATATGTGGTACGTAGCTAGGTTAGATTCAAAATCTCATTTGCAAGTTTGCATGACTAAAGTAAAAATCATGATTTCATGTTAGAAATATTTATGCCTGCCATGGTTATGTGAATAGATTTAAAGTCATGATTTAAGTTGGAATAATTCAAGTCGAACTATGCTTTTGTATTAGTAACAAAAGTAATCCCCTTTGTAAACATGTAGGAACCTTATGAACATGATTTGCTTATGTTTGACATTATGCCTAAATAAGAACATAGGTCTATGTTGTAGTTAAGACTATGTGTCAATAATGATATCCAATTTAGATTCTTAACTTAACTACAAGTTTACATGCTTTGATTCATGTCACTTATGCTTTATGACCAAAGTATACATTACTACTATGCAAGTACACCAGTTTCTGATTTGTAGTTCCAACGTTATGTTGCAAGTTCATGCGTTCACATTCCCCTTTAGTGTATGAACGTTTTAAGCCTCCCCTTTTTCTCATGGCTAAGTTGGGCTTAAAAGCCTAAGCCCAACATATATAATAAACGAGCGTATTAAACGGGGGTAAATAACGTTGGGCCAAATTAATTAATAAATGAAAATATAAAGTAAAAAGGGGCCCAAATTCAAGTATGGGTTGGGCCCATGATTGGTGTAAATCTTTACACCATTAGCTTAATAATGGGCCGCAAATATTTACATATAAGAAAATAAAGAAGAAAGACAAAATATGTAAATGTAGAACATACGATGTGTTTAACCCGAGGTTGGATTGAGTTGTGATGTAAACCTGCCCGGAACCGCCCGGCTGTCCAGTAGTCACAACAATACCTATCCAATGTGGGAGGTTAAACATGGAGCCCAATAAGGACCCGAGGTTAGACTGAGTTGTGGCGTAAGACTGCCCGGAACCAACCGGCAACAGGCAGCCACAATAATACCTGTCTAATGTGAGAGGTCAAGGCTTTAACAAGACAATTAAGGCTGAGTCAGGATTGTTAGGATTAAGTAGACTAAAGACTTAATCAAAATGGAACATGCTAAACTAAACAGACTGATTGGCGGGTTAGGTTATAAAACACTTAACCAACTTAGCATGTTGGCTAGAAATAGAAAACCTAGTAGCAGGGGACCCTTTTCAGCAGTAACCCTATAAGGTGTATCATGATACCCTGAAACTAGGCAGGGTGGGGCACGATTACTGGGCTGATTGTAAGAGGTCAAATCGACGGCGGTGGTGTAGCAGTGTAGGTTCTAACGGGGTGCGGGCGTGCACACACTCCGGCGCAGAAAAATAAGACACTGGGCACCAGTAGAATACCTGTGCATTCTAGGATTGTGTCGGGCCGCCGCCATGGGACTTGATACACCCCATGGTGGGACCAGCATAGGTAAATACAACATCGGGGGCCGTAAGACACATGTAACTATGCGAGTAGGAGCCGATCATCATAGAATGGATCATTTCACCCTGATTATGGGGTGCCAGTTGGGAACTAGTTTATATGGGTTCAGAGATTAACATGGGGTACGATAGTATATTCGACCCTAGACAACTTAACCAAGTTTATAGTGCTTTCCCACTTCTTGTTTATACTTATCATACCCAGTTCTTTATTCATAGACAGAATAGTCCTAGACTTACTCAGGCTTTATGTCTGACTCTACTTTTCTTTCGTCTTCTTTCCTTCCGTTTCCCCCCCCAGGTCCACAGGGAGGGAACACTGCAGCTTGACCATCCTTCATATCCAGCTTGAAGAGGAAAAATGTATTGCTTGGACCTTTTCGCTTTTGAACTATGGCTTTGGACAACCACTATGGGGATTTTGCAGTTTATTTATGTTTTCTTTATGCTTCTTTAAATAATTTAATCAAGACAGATTATGAAAGTGTTATGTTATGTTTTTTTGGAAAGGATGTAAGACAATCATGGTGATGTTGTTGTAACACGTATTTGCTTTTATGCAATAAAAGTTGCTGTTTTTCCGCTGTTTACAAATATATGTTCCTATATCTGTCTTGTATATCTGTGACTTATACTTATAAACCTCCACCAAAATTAGGGCATTCCCTTTGAGAGTGACCCTAACGGAGGTGGGGTGTTTCACTTGGTATCAGAGCATAGGTTTACCAGATAAGATAAAAAGTTTTAAAAATTTATTTTCAAAAAGGAAATTTAAAGAAGCATTTTAAAAATAAAATAAAATATTATTTTATTTTAAAAAGGCAAAGTCCACTCCCCAAAGCCATAGGTACTATCTCTTATCCTTCGTTTTGAATCTATCCTTTTTGTTTCAGCATGTCCGAAGAACTTAACTTGCCAGAAGGGGTGCCAATACCTGGTTGGTTTAGACGGTTCTTAGAAGCAAGGGCCACTCAGCCAGGTCCTACCGTTCCTCCTCCCCCAGCTGCAGGAAATCATCCAGCTGCAGCGGCACCTTTTCCTCCACCTCCCCCACGGGGAAACACATTTGCTAAGATATGTAAAGATTTTAAAGCTATGGGAGGAAAGGATTTCCATGGAACTGAGTCCTTCGTGGCAGCTAGGAATTGGCTGAAAGAAACTGAGGACCTATTCATCATCTTTGAGGTAGAAGATAGACAGAAAGTGCAATTGGCAGTGTGGCTATTGAAGGGCGAGGCTTCCTACTGGTGGGAAGTCACTAATGCAGAAAGGCTAGTGGAGACATGGGAGGACTTTAGGGCAAGGTTTGAGACTAAATTTCTCTCAGATGCGGAAAGGAGCTTGCAGTTGGAAAAATTCTTATTTCTTAAGCAAGGGGACAAGACAGTCAGAGAGTATGTTAATCAGTTCGATGAGCTGGCTAGGTTTGGGCTGGACCTAGTCAACACCCCGCACAAGAAGGCTCTCCGTTTCGTCAAAGGGTTGAATGAGCCATTACACAGTTTGGCCATGACCCATATACCCATGGGAGCCACGTATGAAAGACTGGTGCAAATGGCATTGCTGAACGAAGAGGATAAGGGCAAGAAGGAGACAAAGGCAGAAAGCTCTCAAGGGAAGAAAGAGGGTTTGCAGCCTAAGAAGACAGACTTTAAGAAAGGCGGGAAAGGCAACAAAGAGAAGAGGAAGTGTAATTTCTGTGGCAAAGTGGGGCACTTAGTAAAGGACTGCCGAAAAAGAAGGCCAAGGAGAATGGTGGGTGCTTTTCTTGCGGTGAGACAGGCCACAGGGCTAAGGACTGCCCAAAGAAACGTGGACAGGGGCAGAGGGCTGGATCCACCCCAGGGGCACAGGTTCATGTGCTGGAAGCGCCACCTCTGCAACAGCGAGGTATAAATACTTCTGTAGAAAGTGTAGTTTATCTTTATGATCACCCCGTTCGCACTTTATTTGATTCTGGCGCATCACACTCCTTTATCTCGTCTGCTTTAGTAGAATCTCTGCACCTAAAAACTAGTATGGTAGAGGACCCCTTAATTGTTTCAAACCCAATTGGGGGCCCAGCTCATTTATCTATGATCTGTTTGGGATTGAAAATTTCTATTCTAAGCGTAGAATTTCAATGTAGTGCCTTTGTTTTGGGCTTCTCGGGTTATGGTTTGATTTTGGGTATGGATTGGCTCTCCAGTAATGGGGCCATCCTTGATTGTGAGAAAAGGGTTGTTAGGCTCCTAACCCAGCTCGGTAATACTTTGGAAATTTCTTGTAATCCCTCGTATGCAGTTATGCTTAGTTATCTTGAATCGCTAGATGCCTCTGTTGAAAATTTGCAAACAGTTAGAGTGGTCCGGGAATATCCAGATGTCTTCGAAGAGGTGAAGGGCTTGCCTCCGAAGCGGGAAATAGACTTCCGCATATATCTTGTAGATAATGCAAAGCCCGTTGCGTTGCCCGTTAGACACATGGCTCCACGAGAAAGGAAAGAGCTCAGTAAACAGATTAAGGAGCTTCTAGAAAAGGGGTTCATTAGGAGGAGCATTTCAGAATGGGGCGCTCCAGTGGTGTTCGCTACAAAGGCGGATGGTTCACTCCGTCTATGTGTTGACTATAGGGAGCTCAACAAGCTAACGAAAAAGAATAGGCACCCTCTCCCTAGAATTGACGATTTGTTTGACCAGCTTGTAGGAGCGTCTGTTTTCTCCCAGCTCGATTTAGCAACCGGTTTTCATCAGCTAAGGGTGGCTGAAGATAGCATCGATAAAACGGCGTTCAGAACCCCAGACGGCTTCTTTGAATGGCTTGTCATGCCTTTCGGCTTGACAAATGCACCTGCTTACTTCGTGGACCTGATGAGTAGGGTATTTAGAGATTTCCTCAACAAATTCGTAGTGGTCTTCGTAGATGATATCCTTATCTTCTCAAAGAGTGAAGAGGAACATGCTCAACACTTAAGGGCAATCATGGAAACTTTGCGAGTCCATCAACTAAAAGCCAAATTCTCCAAATGCCACTTTTGGAGAGAAGAGGTGAGGTTCCTTGGGCACATAGTATCCAAACAAGGGTTAGCAGTGGACCCTGCTAAGGTAGTGGCGGTACAGGATTGGAAGACACCAAGGAATGCAACTGAGGTCCGAAGTTTTCTAGGACTGGCGGGTTTCTATCGAAAGTTCATAAGGGATTTTGCGAAAATCTCAGCTCCGCTCACGAAATTGACCAAGAAAAATCTAGTGTTCAATTGGGACTTGGATTGCGAGTTTGCTTTCCAACGACTGAAAAGGGCTCTTACAACAGCCCCAGTCTTAACGCTGCCAGATGGGAGCAAGATGTTCACTGTTTATACAGATGCGTGTGGGACAGGGCTAGGCGTCGTCTTAATGCAAGAAGGAAGGGTAGTAGCTTATGGCGGGAGGCAGTTGAAAGTGCACGAGAAGAACTACCCAACCCACGATCTTGAGTTAGCCGCCATCGTCTTTGCACTCAAGTCTTGGCGACACTATCTCCTAGGTGAGAAGTTCGAACTTTACACTGACCACAAATCGTTGAAATATCTTTTCTCGCAGAAGGATCTTAACTTGAGGCAACAAAGATGGATGGAGTTTCTTGCCTCGTACGATTTCGAAATCTCCTATACTCCGGGCAAAGGCAACGTAGTGGCAGACGCGTTGAGCCGAAAGAAATTGACCCTAAGCCCGTTGTTTGTTGAAAGACAAAGCCTAGAGTTTATAGCCAGCTTCGACTTTAGGCCATCCTCCGATTTTGTACCAGGGTTGCTAGCATCTCTCGAAGTGCGCCCAACTTTAGTGGATTCAGTAGGGGCGGCACAACGCGAAGACCCTCAGCTTGTGGAAATGATTGATAGGCTAATTAGGGGTGAGACTTCAAGTCACCTCAACAGATACTCCATCGACGATAAGGGTTTACTAAGGCGAGACGGAAGACTGTGCGTCCCACAGACAAAAGATTTAATAAAGAAGGTTCTCGAGGAAGCACATCACTCCAAGATGACGATACACCCAGGCGGAGATAAAATGTACAAAGATATAAAAAGGACATTCTTCTGGAACGGCATAAAAAAGGACGTGGCAGAATTCGTTTCTAAGTGTATGGTGTGCCAACAGGTTAAAGCGGAACAGAAAAAGCCTGGCAGACTACTACATCCTCTAGAGGTCCCGCAGTGGAAGTGGGATAGCATATCAATGGACTTCATCGATGGGCTGCCTAGGTCTAGGAGAGGCAACACTAGCATTTGGGTAATAGTGGATAGGCTTACTAAAAGCGCCCACTTTTTACCTGTCAAAAGTAAAAGAACTGCCTCATCCCTGGCATCACTTTACCTCAAAGAAATCGTTCGACTCCATGGAATACCATCTAGCATTGTTAGTGACCGAGACCCCATCTTCACCAGCGAGTTTTGGCGGAGTCTGCAAGAAGCAGTAGGAACGCAGTTATGCTTGAGCACAGCCTATCATCCCCAAACTGACGGCCAAACAGAGAGAGTGAACAGAGTTTTGGAGGACCTTTTAAGACTGCGCGTCCTTGACTTCGGAGGGACATGGGAAGACCACCTTCCTTTGGTGGAATTTGCCTACAACAACAGCTATCAAGCAACCATCGGAATGGCGCCCTTCGAAGCTTTATATGGAAGACCGTGCCGATCGCCCACTTGTTGGTGGGAGTCTACTGATAAGCTCATACTTGGACCAGATATGATCCGAGAGACTTCAAAGAAAGTAGACTTAATACGAAGAAGGATGAAGACGGCCCAAGACAGACAAAAGTCCTATGCCGACAAGAGGAGAACCGACCTTGAATTTGAGGTTGGAGACAGAGTTTTTCTCAAGGTATCTCCGCTAAGAGACGTTGTTCGTTTTGGAACCACAGGAAAACTGGCACCAAGGTTCGTAGGACCATTCCCTATCATCGAGAAAATTGGGAAAATGGCCTATAGATTAGAGCTACCCGAGAAACTGGCTGGAGTTCACAACGTTTTTCACGTTTCACATCTTCGAAAATGTCTACATGAGTCTGCTGAAGTGGTAGAGCCAAATATCCTCGAAGAGGCCGAAGTGGAACGCGAAGCAACCATAAGAAAAGTTCCAACCCGCATACTAGGAACGGAAGTGAAGAAGCTACGCAACCGCGAAGTCAGACTCGTCAAAGTTCAGTGGAGCGACGCCGAGGGAGACGCGACTTGGGAAACTGAAGCTAGAATACGCGCTGCCTACCCTTTTCTTTTCGAGGGTACATCCTTGATCTTTCTTTTTCCTTAAGTTGCGCTTTTATCTTTTAGGTATATTTCCTCGACCTTATCTTTTAGGTAGAAACCTTTTGGGTGAAAACATGTAATTGAAACATGTTATGGATGATGGTTGCAAGTGGTTGCAAGTGATTGCTAGTGGTTGCTCGTGGTTGCATATACACACACAATCTAGGTTTTAGATCGGCTCAGTCACTTCATATTGCATATGCATATATGTTTGCATTCGTATATGGTTGAACTTTAATGTGTTATCATATGGATGTTGCATTTGTGTGAATGATTGTGCACTCATGTAGAATCATGAATAGGAAAATTTGCATACATAATGGATTCATGGCACTTACATAATTCGCATTAAGGAGGTCAACTGAATCAGTAGACCGCCTGATTTTGCATTAGATAAGTACATGTACACACACACTTCGCATATGATCGTGAAGCACTAGAAGTCTTTTAAGGACAATGGATGCTCGTGTTTGATGGATGAGTAGATGGATGTTTGGATGTTAGGATATACATTCTTCCTAACTTGAAGATTTCGGGGACGAAATCCTTTTAAGTGGGGGAGAATGTAACACCCCGTGTATTCTATAACAATGAAATTCACAAATTAAAGTATAATTAATTTCAAATCAAAGAACTAAGGGAAACGGGATACGCCATTGCGTTCGTCTCGGAAAAATACGCGAAATAGAGTCCGAGTTTTCGAAAAACGGAGTCCGTATGAAGAAGATATGGCCTTCGGAAGTTTCCGAATTTAGTTTAAAATTCGAGCAGAATAAAACAACTCAGAAAAACAAGTTTAAAATTAAAACTCGGGCCCAATTGGCCAAGGCGGGAAAACTCCCGCCTAATGCACCCAGGTCGACTGGGCTGTCGACCTGGTCTAGCCAGGTCGACAGGGCTGTCGACAGGGCTGTCGACAGGGCTGTCGACCTGGTCCAGAGCCAGGTCGAACCCAGCCCACCCTGGCTGGCCTAGTCTATGTTGGTCGATTTTCAGAAGCATGCTTTGTCATTAGGGCTAGGTGGCAGGCTCTAATTGGTCTCTCTTTCGAATGAATGGCTACGATCAATCCAAGCAACATCGATGGTCCTAATCAGTTCATAAACTCTATAAAAATGACCCTAGACTCAACCTAATCTATTCATTCAAAAATAAGAACAAAGCCATCATGCTTCTGAGGAACGACTAGGAGTAGCCACCAATTTGGGAGAAGACTAGGAGGAAAATTCTAAAGCATAAAGCAACTTAGACAAATCAAATCAACGCCTACGTCAAAAGGAGACGCATCTCCAAATTCCTAAATTGGAGAATTCGCCACACAATTGTAAGTAGAGTATTATTTTGGTATGAACAAATAATTGTGTTGGTTTGTATACTTGATTTGTGGTGATAAAGTAATTCATATTTGTGCGTTACTATGATTCTTATCGATTTGGAATATTGTATACGTTTGGATATTCGCAAAGCATGTTATTCATTATAAAAACAACATGTTGCGGTAGTTTTATGCAAGTATACGTTTGGAATATTCGCAAATTATGTAATTCATGTTGAAGCTACATGTATGTAGTTGTTTAATTGAAATTCATGCAAGTTTGGGGTTTTTGCTACTATGCCATCATAACGTGTATTTTTGTACAAAAATCATTTTGTGCGTAATTGGAACAAATTTGGGTTATTATAATTCATATGAAACTATCATTAAGCCATGCTTTTGTACTAGAAAACCTATTTGCAAACTTATGAATATGACTAGGCTATGATTGATATTTTACATAATTGAAAACCCTGTTAGGTCTATATTGTTAACAAGAATTATATGATGACATATGTGGTACATAGCTAGGTTAGATTCAAAATCCCATTTGCAAGTTTGCATGACTAAAGTAAAAATCATGATTTCATGTTAGAAATATTTATGCCTGCCATGGTTATGTGAATAGATTTAAAGTCACGATTTAAGTTGGAATAATTCAAGTCGAACTATGCTTTTGTATTAGTAACAAAAGTAATCCCCTTTGTAAACATGTAGGAACCTTATGAACATGATTTGCTTATGTTTGACATTATGCCTAAATAAGAACATAGATCTATGTTGTAGTTAAGACTATGTGTCAATAATGATATCCAATTTAGATTCTTAACTTAACTACAAGTTTACATGCTTTGATTCATGTCACTTATGCTTTATGACCAAAGTATACATTACTACTATGCAAGTACACCAGTTTCTGATTTGTAGTTCCAACGTTATGTTGCAAGTTCATGCGTTCACATTCCCCTTTAGTGTATGAACATTTTAAGCCTCCCCTTTTTCTCATGGCTAAGTTGGGCTTAAAAGCCTAAGCCCAACATATATAATAAACGAGCGTATTAAACGGGGGTAAATAACGTTGGGCCAAATTAATTAATAAATGAAAATATAAAGTAAAAAGGGGCCCAAATTCAAGTATGGGTTGGGCCCATGATTGGTGTAAATCTTTACACCATTAGCTTAATAATGGGCCGCAAATATTTACATATAAGAAAATAAAGAAGAAAGACAAAATATGTAAATGTAGAACATACGATGTGTTTAACCCGAGGTTGGATTGAGTTGTGATGTAAACCTACCCGGAACCGCCCGGCTGTCCAGTAGTCACAACAATACCTATCCAATGTGGGAGGTTAAACATGGAGCCCAATAAGGACCCGAGGTTAGACTGAGTTGTGGCGTAAGACTGCCCGGAACCAACCGGCAACAGGCAGCCACAACAATACCTGTCTAATGTGAGAGGTCAAGGCTTTAATAAGACAATTAAGGCTGAGTCAGGATTGTTAGGATTAAGTAGACTAAAGACTTAATCAAAATGGAACATGCTAAACTAAAAAGACTGATTGGGTGGTTAGGTTATAAAACACTTAACCAACTTAGCATGTTGGCTAGAAATAGAAAATCTAGTAGCGGGGGACCCTTTTCAGCAGTAACCCTATAAGGTGTATCATGATACCCTGAAACTAGGCAGGGTGGGGCACGATTACTGGGCTGATTGTAAGAGGTCAAATCGATGGCGGTGGTGTAGCAGTGTAGGTTCTAACGGGGTGCGGGCGTGCACACACTCCGGCGCAGAAAAATAAGACACTGGGCACCAGTAGAATACCTGTGCATTCTAGGATTGTGTCGGGCCGCCGCCATGGGACTTGATACACCCCATGGTGGGACCAGCATAGGTAAATACAACATCGGGGGCCGTAAGACACATGTAACTATGCGAGTAGGAGCCGATCATCATAGAATGGATCACTTCACCCTGATTATGGGGTGCCAGTTGGGAACTAGTTTATATGGGTTCAGAGATTAACATGGGGTACGATAGTATATTCGACCCTAGACAACTTAACCAAGTTTATAGTGCTTTCCCACTTCTTGTTTATACTTATCATACCCAGTTCTTTATTCATAGACAGAATAGTCCTAGACTTACTCAGGCTTTATGTCTGACTCTACTTTTCTTTCGTCGTCTTTCCTTCCGTTTCCCCCCCCCCCCAGGTCCACAGGGAGGGAACACTGCAGCTTGACCAGCCTTCATATCCAGCTTGAAGAGGAAAAATGTATTGCTTGGACCTTTTCGCTTTTGAACTATGGCTTTGGACAACCACTATGGGGCTTTTGCAGTTTATTTATGTTTTCTTTATGCTTCTTTAAATAATGTAATCAAGACAGATTATGAAAGTGTTATGTTATGTTTTTTTGGAAAGGATGTAAGACAATCATGGTGATGTTGTTGTAACACGTATTTGCTTTTATGCAATAAAAGTTGCTGTTTTTCCGCTGTTTACAAATATATGTTCCTATATCTGTCTTGTATATCTGTGACTTATACTTATAAACCTCCACCAAAATTAGGGCATTCCCTTTGAGAGTGACCCTAACGGAGGTGGGGTGTTTCACTTGCCGTAGACCATACGGGCTTTCCCATGAGATTCTATATTACTTTAACATAGTTCCATGATCCTTAAGATCGGTTTGGACTGTTACCCTAAACCTAGCTAGGGTCTTCCAACATGAATTATTGTTTGTACAACTAGGACTTATGCTACCTAGGGCTGCTAGGGATTATGCTTACCTATTGCACGTTTTCGTATCTCGGTTTGGGTTCAACCACCTAGGGCCACTAGGGATTACGCTAACCGCCAACCGCGCCCTTTTTCCCACGCATTCATCGTGAATCGCTTTTCCATGACTGTATGCACATGTATCACATCGTGCCATCCGAGTCCTGTCACAGGGCAAATCAAGAAATACAGGACTCGGTCGGGAGCTTTCGATTTATCTGCCGATGCAGATGCTAAGGTCTATTTTTCTTATACGTGGCTATGGTCCCACGAGACCACTCCCTCAACTAGTGAAAGACAATACAGGATAAATCCTGTATGAGAACACAACACTGGCCAACCCACATCCAAGCCTTACCGCAACCATAATTAGATAGCAATTATGGTCTTTTGGGTGTTCTCTGCCTTTCCGTACATACACGCTTGACCAAAGATGGTAGGTAGCCTGACGAAATGCTATCTAGGGTACGACCGTGTATCGTCGACTATCCCCTATCCATCCCCGTCTTTAGGTCGCTCGTATAGCAACCAAGGCATACTCTTGGTTCTTCTAACGCAGACCTTAACCTCTCATGAGCCTAGTATAATCACCTGGCAGCTCATAGAGGGATACAAAGAATATCCTCACGTTCCCCGAAGCCGCTGCTTCGGTACCCAGTTCGCTGGAGCCTTTATCTAAATAAGATACTTGCTCCTACTCGTATACTTAAACGATGACCTACCGTATCAGGTTACTCATTTATCTATGAACTGGTCCAAATTTCCTTGACTAAGAATCATTACTTAGTTATTCTTCAACTAAGGTTTACCACTTAGCCTTATTCCCGTTATCCTTGTTAACTACGGTTACCCACCTAATCCTCCGAATTAGGGTTTATATAACAGATTAAGTGTCACTTAAGTTCATGACTTAATCCCGTCTACAAATCATGTCAAAATTGGCTAAGTATCCAAGTTCAAGACTTAACCCGTCTACAAATCATGTCAAGTTGGTTAAGTATATATTAACTTGACCCTATCAAATTACTTAGTCAAACCGGTCAAGTGTATTCAAGCGATTCATGACTTAGCCTTATCATGTCTTCACGTTATATTGGTTAAGCATGGGTTAACTTAACCTCAATAAATTCACGAGTTAGATTGGTTAAGTATAGATCACTTAACCACATCAAATTAACGAGTTAGATTGGTTAAGTTTAGGTCACTTAACCACATCAAATTAACGGGTTAGATTGGTTAAGTATAGGTCACTTAACCACATCAAATTAATGAGTTAGATTAGTTAAGTGTTTAACTTAACCCCATTAAACTACCAAGTGGGATTAATTAAGTCTAGGCTAACTTAGCCCCATCCGATTATCATGTTTAGACTAGTTGAGTCTAATCTTAACCCCATCCATTAACTGTATCTTTCGGTTAAGTGTCATTAAGAAAACTTACTTAACCTTACCAAATTATCGTGTTGGATTGATTAAGTGTTGGTTAACTTAACCCCGTCCACTAGTCGTATAAAAATGGTTAAGTGTCATTAGGCAAATCAAGTTACTTAACCTACCCAACCTTGTCATGTTTTGTTAAGTATCATTAGCCTAATCAATTTACTTAACCCCTTTGTCCATGTCATATTTGGTTAAGAGTCATTAATCAAATTAACTTAACCCTATCATGTGGCATTAATTACTTAATGCACCCCAACCTCTCACATTAGACTTTGTTGTGGTTACTAGTTAAACCGGTCGGTTCCGGGTAGCTTTACACCACAACTTGGTCTAACCTCGGGTTCAAGCACAACATGACCAACTTCTCACATTGGGTCTTATTGTTTGCAACTACTAGTTAGGCCGGTCGGTTCCGGGTAGTTTTACGTTGCAAACTCAACCCAACCTCGAGTTGGCCACACTTATATTATCTAAGTGTCATGTCCATCATGTTTCCCAAAACATGTTACAAGTTTTCAAGCATTTGGGTAGACCTAACTTAATAGGTAAATTCCCAAAGGGTAGACCTAACTTAATAGGTAAATTCCCAAGCTTATGTTTTTATGCATACTTACATGTCAACTTCCATGTTATATTTCAAGTCATGTTTTCAAGTTGTATTTTCATGTCATTAGAAATTACCCATAACATAACCCAACACTTTTAAACTCGCATATACGTTCGCGACAACGTAATGGATTAAAAGAAGAGACTTGGCAAAGGCGTGACAAAAATGGATATTAAGCCACAAGTTAATCATGGTGGCAAATGAGGCACAAATGTGTTCATTAACTTGCATGTTACATTCTTAAGCCTCAAAACATGCATAAACCCAAACTTGGCACATAAGCGAATCATGGTGACAAAAGATATGGAATGATGACTAGTAACTCGCATATATCATCATATAAGGGTTATGACTTCATATGCAAGTTGACATAAAGATTATGAGGGTTCTCATGTTGCCTAATGCAACATTTCAACATAAAGGTTGTAGCTTTTAGCTCACAAGATCAAGATAATGACTTCATAAACTTGCATGACATGATAGCATGTATCATACTCAATGATCAAACCCAAACTTGCAACATGAACATTTAACTTCATAGTTAATATCTAAGAGTAGGGAAAGGGCTTACATTGCTATGAAGGCACAAAAGATATGACAAAGCCCTTATGCAATCAAATAGACCCAAAATGCAAGCTCTAACATAAAAACCCTTGAGCCAAAATGATCAAAACCCTTGCTTTATGATGCAAAGATAGAAACTTGACTTGAATGCAAGCTAATGACACTCATACAAGCTTGAAAACACTTGTATGCATGGAAATCTCTCATAGAAACCATTTAGAAATTTTATGAAGAGAGTGGAGGCCATGAGAGGTAAAATTTTGCCATAGTTTAGTTGCATGAATGAATAATGAGGATTTAGGATAGGTTAGGGTCTTATTTATAGATTAGGCAAGTGTTTTAGGCCATAGGATTAAACCTAGATTCAATCCAAGCCATCAAAGCATGTCTTGGGGAAGAAGTCAAGTGTAGGAACCATCTAGGGCCTTTAGATTAAAGATGAACCATGAGAACCATCCAAATGCAAAATCTGCATTTGAGCGAATCGGCCCACGGGTTGACAGCCAAACACCCTGGATTAACCCCTAGTCGACCCAGCGGGCTCGGGTCGACCTCAAAAATCGGCCGGTTCGGTTATTCCCCTCTCCCAATTCGCTGTTTTGAACATTTTTGCATATTTATTTATTTAATTTTCAATTATATATATATATATATATCAATATATATATTTCTCTGCGCAACCCATTTCACTTAATTAAGTATACTTTAATTTGGGAATTTTTCGTGAAACTTCGCGAGGCCATATCTTGGTCGTACGGACTACGATTTTCGAAAACTCGGACTCTATTTCGCGTATTTTTCCGAGACGAACGCAATGGCATAGCCCGTTTCCCTTGATTCAGATTTTACAGTTTAATTCTGCCTCCATTAATGTTATAACAGGTTATTGAAAATACGGGTTGTTACATTCTCCCCACCTTTTAGGATTTCGTCCCCGAAATCTCCAAGTTAGGAAGAACATATCCTACCATCCATCATCCATCTACTCAAAACATCATCCACAAGCAACCATTGTCCTTAGATGATTTCTAATGCTGTATGAATATATGCAAAACGTGTGTGTACATGTTCCTTAGCTAATGCTAATGATCAGGCCTAAATAATCTTTCTAATGCAAAATATGTATAGTGCCATGAATCCAACATGTATGCAAATAGTCCTAGTCATATAGATACTATATGCGTGCACAATCATTCATTCATATGCAACAACCGCATGATAATACATTCGATTTCATCCATAAACAAGTATAAATACTCGTGCATATGCAATATGAAATGTGACCGAGTCGAGCTAGTATCTAATGTGTATTCGTGCATCCACGAGCAACCACTTGCAACCACTTGCAACCATATCAATCATAACATGTTTCAAATACATGTTTACATCCATAGGGTTCTACCTAGAATTCCCTAAAACAGGGTCGAGAAGATAAACAGGACAAACTCCTTACAGGGTTTGTAACGGAGAATAGGACCGAGAGGATGTCCACAAAAGATAGCCTACAAGTAAGCTCTACAAAAAACAGGGATCAAGGATATACTCCCAAAAAGAGATATCATGCGCGTATCTAGTCTTTGACCATCAAAGTCATCTTTTAACTTCGCGATTTTGTAGCTTCTTATTCCTGTTTCCATAACATGAGCTGGAACTCATTTCTTCGTCGCCTCTCGTTCCACTTGCACTTATCCTTTTCCTAGAATACTTGACGCAAACATGACTGTGTACTCATGATCTCATGCAAGCTTTCCAAAATTCACTAGTGAATCTTGGATCTCGTTTATATACTATAAGGCATTCCATGTAGAAGAACTTTCTCTTGAAAGTAAACAGATGTCAATCAGGTTATCATGCGCACTTACTAGGGTGATCTCTATAACCCATGCATAAATGAAGTAAACCATCCGTCTTATTGGCGAACACCACTCGATCGGGCTTCAAATTTCCAATAAAGGCATCAAGGGATTCTTAGTAACTAGTCATGACAGAATCTCAAAAAGGTTACCCGATACTTCGAGGGCATTACCAAGGCTAGTCAAAAGGTCTAACTACCCTCCTATCAAAACCGAGAGTGGCACCCCCTACTGGATAACCACTTCATCCCTAGAATCCATCCATAGCTTATAAACATAAGCATTATTTCCAAACTCAACACTTGGCATAGACATTCCCAAATCCAAACAAGTCATGTATAAATGGACTGATTCTCCAATAGGACTTTGAGACAAAAATGGGATTCTCTATTACGCTAGTACTTAAGGTGCAGAGACTCAACTATCGAAGCAGACTTAAATGATACGAACAACGAAGTCCTAACGGGATGATAGAGAAGAAAAGCTAAACCTTTAACAAGATCGTTACCCTCCTTCCGAGGTACTCTAGAAATGAGAGCATACTACTGCCCTCCCGATGATCTTGTCCTTGTCCCATAATACTTAACTATCCGCCCCGTTTTACCATGCCAAAGGTACTCTCTCGTCATGGGTTTCATTGTTCATCTTTCTCCCTCCTTTGAGGACTAAGCCATACCAACAAGTTGCTCATCCTTAAGCTCGTATCCTTTATCCTTCTTTCTCACGATCCTTTCTTATAACGCGGCCACTGGTCTCTCGAGAACCACCTCCATCGTATGGAAAGCACTTTCGTAGGTAGAAAAGACTAGTCGCAGTTAAAACTACTGTGACTACAGATGGAGGAAAGAAAGGAAAAGAGACTCAATTAAGGAAACAAGGATAGTGCTAATGGCCTTTGGGGAATAACCTTTTTCTTTTAAAAGAAAATTTTCTTGAAAAATGCATCTTTGTAAACGGTTTTTTTTTCAAATAGTTTTCAGAAGGTCTTTAAAAACTTTTGCCCAGTCTGGTAACCTTCTGCTCTGATACCACGTGTAACACCCCGCCTCCGCTAGGGTCACTCGCAAAGGAATGCACTAGCTTTAGAGGGGCATTATTGGTAAACATGCACAGAAATATCACAAGACAGAACATATAAAATAGCGGAAGTAAAATCAAACTTTCATAACATGAATAAATAAGGTCTAAAGCCTTTTACATCAGAGTACATCAAAACCTGTCTTGCAATAGTAAAGAAGCATAAAGACATTTTCATAAATTATTCCCCAAGTAAAAAAAGTAAAGTAGCCATTAGCCAAGAAAAGTCCAAGCCATCCATGATGACCTTCAAGCAGAAGAAGTCCGAACTAAACAACAGTATTTCCTCCCTGTAACCTGGGGGGGAAACGGAAGAAAAGAGGCGAAACAAAACGGGTCAGTCAAAAAGACTGAGTAAGCCCTATCTACTATTAGCATAAAAAGTAGTAAAGTTAACTGACATGAGAAACTGAGATGAACATAAGCATGATAACAAGATAGATAAGCTAAATCAAAATAACAGGATGAACTACTGAACTCAGATAAACTAAGGTGTCATGATAAATTACGATGTCAAGATAAAACAAGGTATCACATCGTCAGGTTTCTATCAAGTATAATATCCCCAAGATATCTGTCACGTATAACGCCCCGTGATATCTATCCTGTATTTTAGCTCTGCACCTACCGTACTAGTATCCCCACTGTGTCATGTGTTAACCAAGAATGACCCTCACTCAAAAGTCGTGTAATGGTCCATGTCAACCTAATATATCGCATATATAGGTTACTCAACTTGTATGTTTTATTCCATGTAAATGTTCAGTCCCTTGCCGTAGACCATACGGGCTTTCCCATGAGATTCTATATTACTTTAACATAGTTCCATGATCCTTAAGATCGGTTTGGACTGTTACCCTAAACCTAGCTAGGGTCTTCCAACATGAATTATTGTTTGTACAACTAGGACTTATGCTACCTAGGGCTGCTAGGGATTATGCTTACCTATTGCACGTTTTCGTATCTCGGTTTGGGTTCAACCACCTAGGGCCACTAGGGATTACGCTAACCGCCAACCGCGCCCTTTTTCCTACGCATTCATCGTGAATCGCTTTTCCATGACTGTATGCACATGTATCACATCGTGCCATCCGAGTCCTGTCACAGGGCAAATCAAGAAATACAGGACTCGGTCGGGAGCTTTCGATTTATCTGCCGATGCAGATGCTAAGGTCTGTTTTTCTTATACGTGGCTATGGTCCCACGAGACCACTCCCTCAACTAGTGAAAGACAAGACAGGATAAATCCTGTATGAGAACACAACACTGGCCAACCCACATCCAAGCCTTACCGCAACCATAATTAGATAGCAATTATGGTCTTTTGGGTGTTCTCTGCCTTTCCGTACATACACGCTTGACCAAAGATGGTAGGTAGCCTGACGAAATGCTATCTAGGGTACGACCGTGTATCGTCGACTATCCCCTATCCATCCCCGTCTTTAGGTCGCTCGTATAGCAACCAAGGCATACTCTTGGTTCTTCTAACGCAGACCTTAACCTCTCATGAGCCTAGTATAATCACCTGGCAGCTCATAGAGGGATACCAAGAATATCCTCACGTTCCCCGAAGCCGCTGCTTCGTTACCCAGTTCGCTGGAGCCTTTATCTAAATCAGATACTTGCTCCTACTCGTATACTTAAACGATGACCTACCGTATCAGGTTACTCATTTATCTATGAACTGGTCCAAATTTCCTTGACTAAGAATCATTACTTAGTTATTCTTCAACTAAGGTTTACCACTTAGCCTTATTCCCGTTATCCTTGTTAACTACGGTTACCCACCTAATCCTCCGAATTAGGGTTTATATAACAGATTAAGTGTCACTTAAGTTCATGACTTAATCCCGTCTACAAATCATGTCAAAATTGGCTAAGTATCCAAGTTCGAGACTTAACCCGTCTACAAATCATGTCAAGTTGGTTAAGTATATATTAACTTGACCCTATCAAATTACTTAGTCAAACCGGTCAAGTGTATTCAAGCGATTCATGACTTAGCCTTATCATGTCTTCACGTTATATTGGTTAAGTATGGGTTAACTTAACCTCAATAAATTCACGAGTTAGATTGGTTAAGTATAGATCACTTAACCACATCAAATTAACGAGTTAGATTGGTTAAGTTTAGGTCACTTAACCACATCAAATTAACGGGTAAGATTGGTTAAGTATAGGTCACTTAACCACATCAAATTAACGAGTTAGATTAGTTAAGTGTTTAACTTAACCCCATTAAACTACCAAGTGGGATTAATTAAGTCTAGGCTAACTTAGCCCCATCCGATTATCATGTTTAGACTAGTTGAGTCTAATCTTAACCCCATCCATTAACTGTATCTTTCGGTTAAGTGTCATTAAGAAAACTTACTTAACCTTACCAAATTATCGTGTTGGATTGATTAAGTGTTGGTTAACTTAACGCCGTCCACTGGTCGTATAAAAATGGTTAAGTGTCATTAGGCAAATCAAGTTACTTAACCTACCCAACCTTGTCATGTTTTGTTAAGTATCATTAGCCTAATCAATTTACTTAACCCCTTTGTCCATGTCATATTTGGTTAAGAGTCATTAATCAAATTAACTTAACCCTATCA
This sequence comes from Allium sativum, assembly GCA_030737875.1. Taxonomy (NCBI): domain Eukaryota; kingdom Viridiplantae; phylum Streptophyta; class Magnoliopsida; order Asparagales; family Amaryllidaceae; genus Allium; species Allium sativum. The sequence continues at coordinate 465,368,090 of CM060913.1, read as the reverse complement.
TGTGGCATTAATTACTTAATGCACCCCAACCTCTCACATTAGACTTTGTTGTGGTTACTAGTTAAGTCGGTCGGTTCCGGGTAGCTTTACACCACAACTTGGTCTAACCTCGGGTTCAAGCACAACATGACCAACTTCTCACATTGGGTCTTATTGTTTGCAACTACTAGTTAGGCCGGTCGATTCCTGGTAGTTTTACGTTGCAAACTCAACCCAACCTCGAGTTGGCCACACTTATATTATCTAAGTGTCATGTCCATCATGTTTCCCAAAACATGTTACAAGTTTTCAAGCATTTGGGTAGACCTAACTTAATAGGTAAATTCCCAAAGGGTAGACCTAACTTAATAGGTAAATTCCCAAGCTTATGTTTTTATGCATACTTACATGTCAACTTCCATGTTATATTTCAAGTCATGTTTTCAAGTTGTATTTTCATGTCATTAGAAATTACCCATAACATAACCCAACGCTTTTAAACTCGCATATACGTTCGCGACAACGTAATGGATTAAAAGAAGAGACTTGGCAAAGGCATGACAAAAATGGATATTAAGCCACAAGTTAATCATGGTGGCAAATGAGGCACAAATGTGTTCATTAACTTGCATGTTACATTCTTAAGCCTCAAAACATGCATAAACCCAAACTTGGCACATAAGCGAATCATGGTGACAAAAGATATGGAATGATGACTAGTAACTCGCATATATCATCATATAAGGGTTATGACTTCATATGCAAGTTGACATAAAGGTTATGAGGGTTCTCATGTTGCCTAATGCAACATTTCAACATAAAGGTTGTAGCTTTTAGCTCACAAGATCAAGATAATGACTTCATAAACTTGCATGACATGATAGCATGTATCATACTCAATGATCAAACCCAAACTTGCAACATGAACATTTAACTTCATAGTTAATATCTAAGAGTAGGGAAAGGGCTTACATTGCTATGAAGGCAAAAAAGATATGACAAAGCCCTTATGCAATCAAATAGACCCAAAATGCAAGCTCTAACATAAAAACCCTTGAGCCAAAATGATCAAAACCCTTGCTTTATGATGCAAAGATAGAAACTTGACTTGAATGCAAGCTATTGATACTCATACAAGCTTGAAAACACTTGTATGCATGGAAAATCTCTCATAGAAACCATTTAGAAATTTTATGAAGAGAGTGGAGGCCATGAGAGGTAAAATTTTGCCATAGTTTAGTTGCATGAATGAATAATGAGGATTTAGGATAGGTTAGGGTCTTATTTATAGATTAGGCAAGTGTTTTAGGCCATAGGATTAAACCTAGATTCAATCCAAGCCATCAAAGCATGTCTTGGGGAAGAAGTCAAGTGTAGGAACCATCTAGGGCCTTTAGATTAAAGATGAACCATGAGAACCATCCAAATGCAAAATCTGCATTTGAGCGAATCGGCCCACGGGTTGACAGCCAAACACCCTGGATTAACCCCTAGTCGACCCAGCGGGCTCGGGTCGACCTCAAAAATCGGCCGGTTCGGTTATTCCCCTCTCCCAATTCGCTGTTTTGAACATTTTTGCATATTTATTTATTTAATTTTCAATTATATATATATATATATCAATATATATATATTTCTCTGCGCAACCCATTTCACTTAATTAAGTATACTTTAATTTGGGAATTTTTCGTGAAACTTCGCGAGGCCATATCTTGGTCGTACGAACTACGATTTTCGAAAACTCGGACTCTATTTCGCGTATTTTTCCGAGACGAACGCAATGGCATAGCCCGTTTCCCTTGATTCAGATTTTACAGTTTAATTCTGCCTCCATTTATGTTATAACAGGTTATTGAAAATACGGGTTGTTACACCATTGACGCCCATGATTGGAGTAGCTACCTTAAAAGGGCTACAATAGTGGTCGTCCAGACTACTTGTTGATTTGTTTGGATATGCGAGGAATAAGGTGCCTCCAGTTTCGTTCAGACCCAGAACGGACTTGAAAATGGATTGTATGTATGACATTGTATTCCTTTATACGGTATTCGTTGATCTCTGCTGAATGTATATATATGTTTGGTGTTTAACACCCTTCTCTGAGACGTACAAGCTTAGAGGTTATATATTGGTAGGAATCAATGGTATGGTATGGATTGACAATGTGGCATGCTAAGATGCATGGATCAAGGTTTTTGTTGAAAAGCAGGCCTTGTGGATGATGATCAAAGCACAACTTGAAAAACATAGCTTTGTGTATTACGTAGCTTCACGAGCCTCACAACCCGGTTGAGACTAAAACGGAGCAAGGGAACGCAGGGAGAGCAGCATGTTTCTTTCTAGAAGTGATGTTTGGGTTTTACACGGCCCGGCATTTTACTTATGTGGATGATGGAATGAGGCGCCTTGGATGTTATGTCCTATAGGACCGGGAAACGTGTGGACCGGCCCTGCAGCTTTCCAAGGGTTCATTGCTGGGGATCCTGAGACATTAGCTAGAGTGTCTCGAATCGGTAAGGAGATCGTTCCTAGCCTTGACTCTTGATGGAAACCCAATTCCCAATACGACTCTACGAACTTGATTGTATTACTAGTATGGAGGCATAGTATATGGTAGCTATGCTTCCTAGGATTGATACATTTACTTTGAAATGTTTTCGATACCTATATACACTAGTAATAATATCAAACCCGTTTTTTTTCGTACCAAGCATGTTTAATCATCATAAGGTAAAACTCTATCCTCTGGTTTGTGTTGCATTGTGTGATGGGACTTGAGTCTTATGATGATTCCATTTTTCTAAAAAGCATTGCGTTGTTTAACGATTTACTTTAATTTATGCACCGGCAATCCACTGGAATAAAACTTGTTCCACGTTAACGGTGTGGTCCTTGGATTTGCCTTATTGCTATTAGTTATATTAGTTAAGAATTCTCACACCAGTCCTATGACTAACTCGTAGTTTGTTTCACTTTGCAAACTCGGGTGCCCCCTTTTCCACACGGGCAGTCGAGTAGCTTTTTGCAGATATTTATCTCTTGAGCAGGATTCTGGATTGAAGCCTAAAGGTGTGTCCAGAGCATAGTTGTCTTCCGCTGCCTTAGTTATTTTGTTTCCGCTGTTTATTGTATTTAATTTATTGAAATTATCTTCCGCTGTAATTTTATTCAATGTACTATGATATGTTCTATACTCTGATGTAATATTATTGTAATAAAAGTCTGTTGTTGTTCTAATGTGTTGTATTCCCAAAGTTAACGTATTCGGGTTTTGAACGGTCTTAGTCGATTTTGCGATCGATTGAGTCCGGGCGAAATCCGTTCCTTTACAGTTGGTATCAGAGCTCTGGTTAGCTCAAAATCTTTTGGGTACAACTCGTTAGAACTGAACTAAAGACTCATCAGAGATTGGATTAGGAATATCCAATAAGAATACTCATTAGAGATAGAATCAGTAGTATCCTAGAATGAGAAAACTCATTAGAGATGGGGTTAGTAATGCCCTAGAATGAGTTGAGAGTAACAAGTTTATAATTAACGTATTTGTATAATCCGATCTTAGAAAAGATGTTTTTTGAAAAGTTAATCAACAAATAAAATTATTGAAATCAATAAAAGAATGAAAATTTAGTTAGTTAATTAAACAACTTTTTAGCTTCGTTCCTTTTCGAGGACGAAAAGTTTTTAAGTGGGGGAGACTGTAACAACCCTAAATTTTGGGCCAAATTTAAAATTTTTATTTTAAGTTATTTTAATGAGTTTTTGATATTTAAAATAATTTATTTTAAATAATAACGATTAAAAATTTATTTTATTTGAAGTAAGACTTTAAAATTTATATTAATTCTATTTCGGGCCCGAAAAGGGACGGTAATTTCAAAATTCGTTTTTCAACTTTGGAAAAATATATAAAATTCATTATAAGTCAAAATTAGACGAAACAAGAAACGCTAGAACCGTATTGATGATATCTTTATATTGAATTAAGAAATTTAGATTTCAGTTTGTTATTTGTAAGTTGTGTCAAAATTTAAAATTTTATTTTTAATTGATTTTGAATTTTTAAAACGATTTATTTTGATTAATAAAGACTAGAAAAAAAGAAAAAAGAAAAATTTATAAATTTGAGAACTACAAATGCCTTCCCAAATATGTCTCAGTTAAATCAAATATCCATGAATGATGTTTTATGTTATATCTTAAAGATTGTACAAATATGAAAGAAGTTGACAAAACTTTCCAATTTTCATTAATAATAAATTACATACTTATTAAAACATACGTCACATAGACCTTAAGAGTATATTTTTTTTCTTTCTTTAATGACATTTAAAGCTCAACTAAATTGATAACATTTAAACCTTAAAAGTATACCTTTAGTCAGTACTTATATATGCACAATTTTGAAGGCGGAATTACATATATGGTTAAGAGCGCTAATCTTATATGCTAAACTTATGAAAATTTAAAACCTTTATGAATGCAGTTTCCAACTTCATAAACCTATATTCCATGGCATTCATTATCAGTTTATTTCAGGTTTACCAAAAAAAAAAAAGGTCCATCCATATTTCTCCATTATTATGTTTCCTTATTATACTCACACGTTACATAATTCCAATTTCAAGATGTATATATCTTAAACCACTCAATTTATTAATTAATATCATTCATTTCATAATTAATTTTCTTAATTGATTGCTTACTCAATTTAACTATTATCTCCATTAATTCTTCTCCGTTGCAACGTTAATTTGTAAATTGTTTCATTCTCCTTCCTTGATGCTTCCATTATAAATTTACTATTTACACATGTTTGAATAATTCCAAACTTCAAATATATACCACTAGTTAGACATTATATTGTTATAAATATATTAAATTTCTTTCTTATTTTTGTAACATACATTAATTACTAATTAACGTACATTAATTTTTGCTGTAACTTACATTAATTGAAATTGTAATATAGATTGATTGTTATCAAATCATTTATTGTTTCTCTCTTTATATATGTTTATATACATTAATTTCATGCTTTTGTTTCCAATAAACTTTATTTTCATGTTTTAAAATTCAAACGTTCATGTATGCACATATACACATAAGCTATTAATTTAACTTAATCCCAACTCATATATATCAACATACAGTTATCTTTGTGAAAATATATTAATTAAAATAAAGAATAAGGTATATATACGGGCATAATACGTATAACCCTAATCTCAAATACCCAGCCGCCCCTCTAAATTTTAATGGGCCTTTAATTTGATTAAGGGATTGGAACATTATATATAAAAAAAAGGAGCTATCTAAACCTAATCCATCTCTCCTCATTTCTCATAGCCGCCAATTTCATTTTTCCATGGCCTAAACCCTTCCAACCTTCTCCTCCATTTTCCTCCTCCTCCACTAACTTTTAGACTTTTCCGTAGCTAAAACTTTTGTAGAGCAAGGAGCAAGCTTCAAAGCTATATCGAAGTCAACATCAACCGCCGCACAAACTTCGAGATACCCTTACCAATTCAGTCCGCACAACAGCCTCGAACCCGCCGCCGTCGCACCCTGTTGGTGCCCGCCAGAAGCCGCCGCGACCTCCTCCCTTCTAGGCGAACATCCCCCTAGATCTCCTACCTCATGCAATCCGATCTTAATTTCATACATCCTATCTCTAGATTCTTGGATTCAAAAGTTTTGAATAGCTTTCTAAGGTTCATTGGTGAGAATTCTATTTTATTTTAATTCTTCTTCGTAAATAATTAGAAATAAGATTAATTGTATTATCATAGATGTGTGGTTAATTATTTGTTGTGATTCATGGTTTTATCTGTGATTGTGTGTAGATGTGTTGATGTGGTGTTATTATGGAATTGAAATACAAAGATTGTATCTTGGTTTGTAGAATACAAAGATATTAACTTTTGTTTTTAAATGAAAGTTTTTTTCTCTTACTTTTGTTTCTAAATGAAAGATATTTTGTAAATGAATAAAAATCACTTTTGTTTATAATTAAGAGAATTCATTTTTGTATGTAATGAAATAAAAGAATAAAACATTCATTTGTTGTGATAAAAGTAAAAAGAATGAAATATTCATGTTTGTTAGAATGAAATATTCATGTTTGTTAAAATGAATAACTTCATGATTTTGTTAAAAATGAATAACTTCATTGTTTTGTAAAAAGAAAAGTTTACATTTTTAATGTGATTAAGATTAAAAAGAAAGGTTACATTTTTAATGTAATCAAGATTAAAAAGAAAATTTACATTTTAATGTATTAGGATTAAGGAGGAAATTTACATTTTCATGTAAATAGAATTTAAAGAAGGAAATTTACATTTTCATGTAAATAGAATTTAAAGAAGGAAATTTACATTTTCATGTAAATAGAATTTAAAGAAGGAAAATTACATTTTCATGTAAATAGAATTTAAAGAAGGAAAATTACATTTTCATGTAAATAGAATTTAAAGAAGGAAATTTACATTTTCATGTAAATAGAATTTAAAGAAGGAAATTTACATTTTCATGTAAATAGAATTTAAAGAAGAAAAATTAAATTTTCATGTAAAGGGAACTTAGGGAAGGAAATTTACATTTTAATGAATTGAATTTTCATTAAAAAGGACAACGGTATGAAATTTACATATTTATGTAAAAAGATTTTCGGTAAAGATTATAACGATGAAATTTACATTTTAATGAATTGGATTTTCATTAAAAAGATAAAGATAGGAATTTACATTTTTATGTAGATAGATTAACACACAAAATTATTATTTTGTTTGTAATGAAAGATTAACAAAGTTATTATTTTTGTAGAATTGAAGTTGACACCAAAATATATTGCATTTTTGTTAGAAATTGAAATGACACAAAAATATTCATTTTTTGTTAAATTATAATTGACACACAAAAATATTCATGTTTGTTGAAATGGAAATGAAACACAAAAATACCTATTTTTGTGGTAATTGCAATGATACATGAAATATACAATTTTGTGTAGTTTGAAAGATGATTGAAAAATATACCTTTTTGTATATAGGATGTGAATGCAAGTCGAAATAAAGATCAACATTCTTATGTGCCATGATATTATATTTAGATAATAATTCTTGTCGTTAGCAAAATATAGTAAAATAAAATACATTTCACTATGTATTATAAAAATGTAAATAGGTTACAGAAATGTAACGTTCTTTACTTGTTGTGTTAATCACGATAATTAAATGGACGAAGGAATTATATTTATATATAATTATATATATATTATTAAAAGTAAACGAATCGAGCGTGGTAGTTCGTGTTTTGGAATTGTACTTTTAATTGATTATATCGAAGTATTCGACCGTCGTATTTTCCCTAAACTGGAACCGTTAGGTTCGCCTTGGGAAGGTATTTCCAACGATATGAATTGTGTTAAAATTCAACTGTTATATTTAGAGAAATGTGTAAAACAAATCCGGGTGAAAACATCGCCAAGGTCGCCTATCGACTTGAAGCGTCGTTAAATAGAATTTAATTATTTTTATATAAATAAAAATAAAGATTGATTAGTATAAATTAATATTAACGATATGAAATGATTTTAAATTATATATATATATATATATATATATATATATACGGGGATCATTTGAAAAGTCCGAGTTCAATCTCATTTCAAATGATTACACGTCGATCTAAGTCGAAGAGTTGAAGACGGTACAAGACCGATGATCTTCACGCCGAATGGATGAGTTACCATTGACGCCCATGATTGGAGTAGCTACCTTGAAGGGGCTACAATGGTGGCCATCTAGACTACTTGTTGATTTGTTCGGATATGCGAGGAATAAGGTGCCTCCGGTTTCGTTCAGACCCAGAACGGACTTGATAATGGATTTATGTCTGACATTGTATTCCTTTATACGGTATTCGTTGATATCTGCTAAATATATATCTGTTTGGTGTTTAACACCCTTCTCTGAGACGTACGAGCTTAGAGATTATATATTGGTAGGAATCAATGGTATGGTATGGATTGACAATGTGGCATGCTAAGATGCATGGATCAAGGTTTTTGTTGAAAAGAAGGCCTTGTTGATGATGATCAAAGCACAGCTTGAAAAGCATAGCTTTGTGTATTACGTAGCTTCACGAGCCTCACAACCCGGTTGAGTCTAAAACGGAGCAAGGGAACGCAGGGAGAGCAGCACGTTTCTTTCTAGCGGGAAGTGGTGTTTGGGTTTTACACGGCCCGGCATTTTACTTATGTGGATGATGGAATGAGGCGCCTCTGATGTTAGGTCCTATAGGACCGGGAAACGTGTGTTCAGGAATTGCCTATCCGTAAAATCATATGTGTGGACCGGCCCTTCAGCTTTCCAAGGGTTCACTGCGGGGGATCCTGAGACATTAGCTAGAGTGTCTCGAATTGGTAAGGAGACTGTTCCAAGCCTGGACTCTTGATGGAAACCCAATTCCCAATACGACCCTATGGACTTGATTGTATTACTGGTATGGATTCATAGTATATGGTAGCTATGCTTCCTAGGATTGACACATTTACTTTGAAATGTTTTTGAAACCTATATACACTAGCAATAATATCAAACCCGTTTTTTTCGTACCAAGCATGTTTAATCATCATAAGGTAAAACTCTATACTCTGGTTTGCGTTGCATTGTGTGATGGGACTTGAGTCTTATGATGATTCCATTTTTCTAAAAAGCATTGCGTTGTTTAATGATTTACTTTAATTTATGCACCGGGAATCCACTGGAATAAAACCCGTTCCTCGTTAACGACATGGTCCTTGGATTTGCCTTATTGCTATTAGTTATTTTAGTTAAGAATTCTCACACCAGTCCCATGACTGACTCGTAGTTTGTTTCACTTTGCAAACTCGGGTGCCCTCTTTTCCACACGGGCAGTCGAGTAGATTTTTGCAGATATTTATCTCTTGAGCAGGATTCTGGATCAAAGCCTAAAGCTGTGTCCAGAGCATAGTTGTCTTCTGCTGCCTTAGTTATTTTATTTCCGCTGTTTATTGTATTTAATTTATTGAAATTATCTTCCACTGTAATTTTATTCAATGTACTCTGATATGTTCTGTACTCTGATGTAACGTTATTATAATAAAAGTCTATTGTTGTTGTTCTAATGTGTTGTACTCCCAGAGTTAACGTATTCGGGTTTTGAACGGTCTTAGTCGATTTTGCGATCGATTGAGTCCGGGCGAAATCCGTGCCGTTACATACACTTCCTCGAAAGAGCTTGTCTTTAATCTATGGACATTCACCTACAAAGAATTGTATAATAACCCGGAAAATCTGAGCCAATTTAAATTTTTTATCTTGGCAATTTTAATGAATTTTGAATATTTAAAATGAATTATTTTAAATAATAACGACGAGAAATTTATTTTGAATAGAATTAGAACATATATATTTATTTGAATCGACATTAGAATATAAATATTTATTTTTAATTATAAAAGGAATTGAAAATGGTGCCGTAGTTTGAAAATTCGATTTCAAATTTCAAATGAATGTACAGGATTCAAAATAAACCGGATTTTAACGAAATCAAAAATATTTGAATCTATTTGAGAATATATTTCCAACGAATCCGAAAAATAATTTCATTGCGGGAATAAAAAGTTATGCCCAGTTGAAAATTCAGAATAGTCGCTATGGAAAATATAGCCCTTAAAAATGGAAATTTTGCAAACGACCTCCATTTTCGACGAAACCACTTTTGTTGGATCCAGGATATCAAGTTATTGCTAGATTCCGAAATTCATAATTTTCGAAATCAATATGTGAGCGTGGCGAAAGAAAACGTGTTTTGACAGTTTCAATCAATTTGGATCGACCAGAAAATGGCCATTTTTCAAACGATCTCATAATTTGACGAAATTAGTTTTGTTAGGACCGTATCGTCAATACGAAGTTAGAAAATATTTTTCGGGAATTTTTAGAGTCCGTATGCGGCCCCGGTAAATTGAAATGTGTGTTCAAATTCAATATATAGATTTATATTTTGATATTGATGAAAACTGATCGAAACAGCTGAAACAGCTGATGAAACATATCCCATTGTGTTCGGAACGGGGGTAATTAGTTAGGAGCGACAGTCGGTGGGCTCAGTTTTGGGTTCAAATTTTTATGTAACCTTTTAGAGAATAAAATAAAATAAATAAAATATTATATATATATATTCCCTTTGAAGTCAAACCCTTATTTCTAAATCTCGTGGTCAACAGAACAAACCTGCACCCAACCCCAGATTGAAAATCCCGTCGCTCCAAGGGGAAGCCGCCGCCGCTGCTCTTCCTGGCAGCTGGATCAGACCCCTTCCCTTCCACCAACGGCCTCCCTCCACTGTCGATCGAAGCCCTAAGCCCCACAACCCTAAGCCGCAGCCAGCCCTTCCATGGCTCGCCGCTGACCGTATTAGCCACCGCGACCTCCCCTGAACCCCCTCTTCTTAGTTCGACGTTGGACTATAAGTTCTTTCCTTTTTTATTTTATTTATTATTTATTTTTATTTGTTTATTTTGTTTAATTTGAATAATCAGTTTTATGAATAAATAACAATGAAGAAAATGTGGTTTTTATCATATATAACATCGGGACCAAAACGTGATTTTATTTATATAAGGGGCGACACTAAGGTTCGATTTTTATTCAACATAAAGATTTGATTTTAATTTGTTTTGAAGATTTGATTTTTTTTTTAAATTTGTTTGAATAGAGATTATATTTTTAATGGTAAAGTAAAGATTATATTTTTTTATAGAAAGTAAAGATTACATTTTTATAGAAAGGAAAGATTACATTTTTATCATAGAAAAGATTATATTTTATCAATGAAAAGAGATGATTTTTATCATGAAGAAAGATGAGATTTTTGTTTGTTTAAAGATATGATTTTAATTTAAATAATGTAACGACCCGGAAAATCTGAACCAATTTAAAATTTTTAAATTGGCTAAAATAATGGATTTTAAATATATAAAATAAATATTTTAAATAATGGCGATGAAAACTGAGTTTGAATCGACAATTGAAAACGAATATAATTAATTATAATTATAAACAAGGCCTAAAATGGCGTAGCAGTTTCAAAAATTGAATTCAAACTTTGTCGGGCTGTACCGGGTGCAAAACAATCCGGATTTTAGTGAAACCAAAAATATTTAAATCTGTTAGTGAATATCTTTCTAACGAATCCGACCAATCGAAATTTGATAGCGGGAATCAAAAGATATGTCCAGTTGAAAATTCTGAATAGTCGCTATGGAATTCAGGCCCTTAAAAATGGACATTTTGCAAACGACCTCGGATTTCAACGAAACCACTTTTGTTGGATCCGTGATGTCAAATTATTGCTAGGTTTCAAATTTCATAATTTTTCGAATCAATATGTGAGCGTGGCAAAAGAAAACGCATTTGACCGGTTTCAGTTGATTTTAATCGACTGGAAATTGGCCATTTTTCAAACGGTCTCAGAATTCAACGAAACTAGTTTTGTTAGGACCGTATCGTCAATACGAAGCTAGAAAATATTTTTCTGGAATTTTTCTAGTTAGTATGTGACCCCGGTAATTTGAAACGTACGTTTAAATTCAATATAGTGATTTAAAATGTAAATTCAATAGGAACTGATTGTAACGATCAAATCAGCTTACGATACATATCCCATTGTGTTCGGAATGGGGGTAAAACGCTATGGACGACAGGCGGTGGGCCTCGTTTCGAGGTCGTAAGTAAAAGTCAACCTTTTTGCAAAATTAAATAATTAAATAATAAAAATAAATTTTAATTCCCTCCCTTTTCTTCTTCTTGCCCCCCCCCCCCCCCCCGATTTCAGTAAACAGAAAAAAAGAAGAAGAAGAAAGCAGCAGCAGCCGCCCGCCTTCAGCCGTCGACCAGACCTCCTCCGCGCCCTCCGATCTTCTCCCCCCCTTCCTTGCACTCGCTCCCTCCTCCTCCTTCAATCCGACCCCCCCCCCCCCCCGAAGCCGTTCGAGACCTCGAAGCCGCCTCCCCCGTTCGAAACCCTAGCGCCGCCCTTACCTCGAAGCCAGCGCCGAGCCTGGCCATCGCTCCCCCCCTCGCCGACCAATGTAAGTATTTCTATTTTATTTTGTTTTTATTTTTTTATTTTTAATTCTTAAAACAGATTTTTATAGGATGTTAAAACTGATTTTTATAGGATGTAAAAACTGATTTTTAAAGCATTAAAAACTAATTTTTAAAGGATGTAAAAACTGATTTTTATAGGATGTAAAAACTGATTTTTAAAGCATTAAAAACTGATTTTAAAAGGATGTAAATACTGATTTTTATAGGATGTAAATAATGATTTTTATAGGATGTAAAAACTGATTTTTAAAGCATTAAAAACTAATTTTTAAAGGATGTAAAAACTAATTTTTATAGGATGTAAAAACTGATTTTTAAAGCATTAAAAACTAATTTTTAAAGGATGTAAAAAACTAATTTTTATAGGTTATAAAAACTGATTTTTAAAAGAAGTTAAAAACTGATTTTTTAAGAGTTTAAAACTGATTTGATTTTAAAACTTTAAAAAGGAAAAAGGTTTAAACTTTAAATAAAAAAAGGTTTAAGCTTTAAAATAGAAAAGGTTTAAACTTTAGATAGAAAAAGGTTTAATCTTTTTAAAGAAAAAGATTACAACTTTAGAAAAAAATAAAGATCATATTTTTAAAATAGAAAAAGATTAGAACTTTAGAAAAAAATAAAGATCATATTTTTAAAATAGAAAAAGATTAGAACTTTAGAAAAAAATAAAGATCATATTTTTAAAATAGAAAAGAGCAGCTTTTTAGAATGGAAAAGATCATATTTTTAAAATAGAAAAGAGCAGATTTTTAGAATGGAAAAGATCATATTTTTAAAATAGAAAAGTCGGAATTTTTATTAAGTAAAAGAGGTAAGATATGATTTTTATATTTTTAAAGTAATAAAAATATAATTTTTACATCGTAGGAATATTAAAGATATAATCTTTATTTTTGAAAAGGCGGAATCTATATCTTTGAAATTCGATTTTTATATATTGAATAACATAGTAAAAATTCGATTTTTACATATGTAGAGAATACGGGCAACGAAAGCGACAAGAAGGCGAAGATTTCTATAAAGGAAGAGTCGTAGTAGTTGGATAGCTATTGGTGAGATTTCTGATTTAAAAATTATATATATGTGTTGGAAATGAAAGTGAATTGCTATATATAAATATCTATATATATATATACGCCCCTCGTCCACAAACCATGGACGATATTTATTGGTTGAAATTGTGTTGAAAATTGATGGATGGCGAATGGTTGTTTGGGATTGTTTGTGATTGATATTGGTTGATTGTGGTTGAAAAATACCCATTTGTGGTTGTGAAATGTTTGGTTGAAACCACATAGGATTAGTTTGTGGAAATGAAATAAATATATACATGCCGCCTGCGTGCGAACTAGATGCATGATCCCCATTGTCAAAAACCGCGAGGTTTTAAGGTAGAGCGAGGAGCCGTACTAGGGACGGTCCCGGTTTAACTACCCTGCCGTTATACTGCCGAAATTTTGAATAATGTTCGTGTGTTTGAATTATTTTCATATGCTTAAACTATATTTATTCATTGAATAGAAAACATTCATGTGTTGAATTGATATTCATTCGTTGATTAGAAATTCATGTGTTGAATGGTATTCATATTTTGAGATAAATTGTTTGATAATAAAAATCACCTCTTATCGACTATATGAACTGTGTAAAATAATCTCGTTTTAAAAGAAATTGTTTTATGATAAGAATCCCATTTTTATCACCAACTTGAACTATATAAAATAATAGTGTTTTTGAAATGAATTGTTTTACAATAAAAAATCACATTTTTATTGTATGCATGAATCATTGAAATGTGAAGTGTTAAAAATAGCCACTTGTTCAAAATATTCATTAATTAGCTAATGAAATTATTTGCACCTATTTATGGAACATTAGAATGAATGGTGTTTTTAAACCAAATAGAAATCAAATATGAAGTTGAATAGAAAATGATAAATGATAAGAACTGTATATATATGTACATGCATATTCATTGAACAGGTTATAGCAAAGGGGCTAGAGAAGAGGAATAAAATTTTGTGCCCGACAAATAGGTACACATTTACTGCTTTGTTTGGGTGATGATTTTATGAGCCTGTTGGCTAGCCGCTTGGCTTTTTCTTTTTCTTTTTGAGATTAGAAGGACCGGGAAAGCTATTTGCGATTTCCCGATGCTCCCGGTGCTGGGGAGGTTATGGCGAAATTTTCCAAGATTTTAAGGTGTTAGAAAAATATTTGAAGTGAAAACGATATGGAAATCATTGAATGAACTATATTTATATAAATATATAAATATAAATAAAATTAAAACGAAACGAGGCCGTGCAGTTCGTATTTTGAAACCGTGATTTCAAACGACTAGTGCGGGAAATCCGACCATTGGATTTTCCCGAAACCTCAACCGTCGGGTTCGCCTTGGAAATATCTTCCCAACGGCACCAACCTTGTAAAAATCCAACGGTTGGATTGTCTGGAATGTTTAAATCAAATTTGAAGAAAAACAGCGCCAGAAGCGATTATATTTATATATATATATAAATATAATTATATATTTAATCGAATAACGACGCTGTAGTTCGTATTTTGAAATCGAAAATTCAAACGATTGTACCGGGAGATCCGACCGTCGGATTTTCCCGAAACTGGAACCGTTGGGTTCGTTTTGAAAAGACCTTTCTAATGATGTAAATTTTAGGAAGATCCAACGGTTAGATTTTCAGATATGTGTAAATCAAATCTGAAGAAAAACAGCGCCACGGCCGCTTTATGGCCCGAAGCGTCGTTTTGAATAAAATAGCTATTTTAAAATAAATAAAAATAGCGATAAATAGTTATAAAATATCATAAGCGATATGGAATGGAAATAAACTGAATTTGCTCGATTTATGTTGTATTTGATGGTTGAATGTGTTTGGTGTGGAAATTACATTAAAGAACAATATTGGTGTTGTCGAATAATTTAACCATTGAAATAAATTGATTTGAAATTCTAAATATGCGTGAATTATTTGAAAGGGCCGAGTTAATTCTCATTTCGAATAATTGACCGACGATTGAAATTCAAAGATGAAGACGGTGGTCGAAGACCGGAGATCTTCACCTAGTTTGGATGGTAACCGAGGTCCTGATTGGGAGGCATCCCGAAATATGGATAATGAGTGGTGATCGTCCAGACGTACGTGGTGATCGATGGGTTTGCGAGGTATTTAGTGCCTTCGGTTTCGTTCAGACCCAGAACGGACTTGTAAATGGACTATGTGTCTGACATTGGGGTTTATTCTGTGTTGATTGATTTCTGTTAAATATACATCTGTTTGGCGGCGGAGAATTTATTCTTTTGCTTAACGCCCTTCTCTGAAACGCACGAGCTTAGAGGTTGTATTCGATGGACATCAGTCGCATGGCATGAATTGCCTGTGTGGCATGCTAAGATGCAGTGATCAGGGCTTCTGTTGAAAAGCAAAGTCTTGTGGTGATGATCAAAGCACCGCCTGTGTGGCGTAGCTTTGTGTATAACGTGAATTCGCGAGCCTCACACCCCGGTATGAACCTAAAACGGGAGAGGACATCAGGGAGGGCCTGCGTTTCTTTCTAGCTAAGGTGGTGTCAGTGACCTACCAGCCCTGACATTTATATACTTTTCACCTATGTGGTTGTTGCTGTTGCGAGGCGCCTCGGTTTGATCGGACGATCCGGGTCCGATGGAGTCATTCGTTGGCTCGTTGACGCCCCAAAGGGCGGGGAAACGCAGTGTTCAGGAATTTTAATCCACATCGGTGGACCGGCCCTGATGATCCAAAGGCTTGACTGAGTACTTGCCTGGGACACGGGCTAGAGCGTCTCGAATTCGGTAAGGACTATCTTTTGCCTTGGTTCATGACGGAAATCCAATTTCCAAATACGACATCGTGCGGTTTTGATTGTATACCTATATATGGCGACATAGTGGTATGGGGCATTAATGCCGTCTATGATTGATAGTTATGATTTGAAATTGCTTTCAAAACATATAAACACTAGCAATAATATCAAATGCCTTTGTTTTATTCGTATCAATCATATTTTGGTCGTTATAAGGTAAAAACTCTATCCTCCGGTTTGCGTTGCATTGTGTGATGGGAACTGAGTCTTATAACGGCTTCATTTTTATAAAAAGCATAGCGATGTTTAAAGGAAAGATTTGTTTTAAAGCACTGGCAATCCAATGGAGTAAACCCGTTCCACGAAAGTGGCGTGGTCCTGTGACTAGCCAATTATATATGTGTTGAGTGGATTTCTCATACCAGTCCCATGACTGACTCGTAGTTTGTTTCACTTTCAAACTCGGGTGCCCCTTTTTCTACACGGGCAACCTTGTATTCAGGTTTAGCTGGTTCTTTTCTGGATAGCTGGAGCTGAAGATGGATTCTATCATTTATTTCTTTTTATGCTGTTCAGCTCCTATTGTACATATTTTGTTTGTTTCCGCTGTAGACATTTATGTATAGCTGAACTGTATTTGTACTAAGTAAGATCCTGTATATTGTGTAACTCTGATGATACTTTTATCCAGTATATTTTATTGTTCATTATCTGGTGTATTTATTTAATTCTGTTCTGCTATTATATGTTTCTGTGTTATATTCCAAAGATAACCCTGTTTCCGTGAGAACGGGAATTCGGGTCGTCACAAATAACTTCATTATAAAAATTTGATTTTTATTTAAAGGTAGCTATATAAAAATATGATTTTTACATATACAGTGCGATATAAAAATATGAATTTTATACGTGTAGCGAATTAAAATTGTGATTTTTAATATGAGCAGCGTGAAAAAGGATTGCGTCGATGTTACGGAAAAATCCAAACAGTTCAGAAATTCAGAAATAAAGAATGATGGAGTGGAACCCCAAGGTGAGAACTTCTCACTTTTAATTTATTTTCTAGTTGAAATATGTACTAGGATGCACACGGTGCTTAGCAGCACCCGACACCCGTCGTCCACAGAGCATGGATGACTTGTTTGTTTGATTGTTGTGTTGTGAAAAATTGATTTTGTGATGTGGAATGGAAATAAATATTTTATAGTTAAAAATATAATTTTTAACTTGTATATGAATAAAATAAAAATTTATAAACCAATCGGACAAATTTTTTTATGTACACACATTTGACTGATATGGATTAGGATGATAAATTTTACACATCGCCCAACTGCATAAACAAAACCTATGTTTGATTGTTTGAAACCCCACACGGGTAGTAGGATGAAATTGGACATACACTAATCCCAATAATTAGCTGTATGTCGATCGATTGATTGACAAGCTGTTGTAAGCATTAAATATTGATATTTAATGCTTATACAGTGTAGAATGCACTCTGGATGATGGATTGTTGTTTTCATTATTGTTATACACATATATTGTATGAAATCCATATAATTAAATTATATGGTAATTGCCTGAGTCTGATTCCAGTTCAGAATGAATGAATATTTTAAAATAACGATTATTTTAAAATAACGAATATTTTAAAATAATATTCACTAAAATATCAAAATTTGATTTTGATGTCCGATTTGGGATGGACACGAATATATTTAAATATATAAAGCCGTGTTGATTAGATTGACGCCATTTTGACGTAAACGATATTTATATCGATTTTATTCATTTTTGTAATGAATATCGAAAAGGAATTGATTTCAAAACCTAGTGTTTTGAAAATATTATCAGTTATATATTGATGATATGGAATATTCAATTTTGATTAGAAATTGAATATGAAGTTGAAATCGTTTTGAAAACGAATTTAAAATGATTTATAAAATACGATTTAAAAGGAAACCGATGAAATATATATATATATTATATATATAATGGCCAGAATAGAATGCGTCGCGCCGCGGCAGTTTACGAATTTCGACCATTGACTTCGAATGGACATTACGGGAGATCCAACCGTCGGATTCTCCTAAAACCGGAACCGTTTGGTTTGTATCGAAAAGAGCTTCCTAACAAATGTTAGAGATATAAAATATAACGGTTGGATTTGGAATTATGTCCAAATCAAATTTGGAAAAGGTCGTTGTAAGTGTAGTTCGATGGCCGTTTATGGAAATCGACTATACGGGCCTTGATAAAATCATTAAAAATATCAATAATTAATGAAAAAATATAAGAAATGATTTGGAAAGGAATGGGATGAAAAATTCCATATTTGAAAAGATAAAAATAGATTTTTATCGAAATAAGCTAGTTTTGAACTAAAATTATAATCCCGTTTGTTTTTAAAATAAATAAATTGGATTTGAAATGGTTTTAAAAATAACCAGAATTTCCACTAAAATAAATTGGAAATGGATTTGAATCGAAATTATCTTCGGAATATTTCGATATTGAATTTCATTATTATACAGATATTGTTATGGAAATTTGAAAGATATATTTATATTATTATTTCCATACGATATTTGTTGGTTGGAGTATTTGATATTGAATATAAGCCAATATATTTTCTATTCATAGCCTTGTATTGAACATCAAATGGTATTTGAGTTTGTCATGAATGGTGTCTTCATTAACACTGTTCTTAAACCCAATTGAGAAAAAGATTAAATCTTTTTTATTTAGATTTAATGAAGTATACCAATTAATTAAGATTTAATTGGAATAGAATTAGAATTGATTTTTGGGTTTATCGTGAACGATGCTTTAAATAACACTTGTTCTTTAACCCGATTATTAATGGAATGTGAATTGGGTTTATCGTGAACTGTGTTTTAGCAACATTCATTCTTTAACCCGATTTACAGTGAAATGGGATTTGGAATTTATAAATCTTTTGTTAAAATTTATAGGAGATTTTCCAAAGTAAAGTTTTCCAATTTAACATATTAAATTGGAATTAAATGGAATTCGATTTGGTAATGATCGAAGTGGACTTCTGTCGAGGAAGATTGTTATTATATATGAAATTTAAGAGGCTATGCCGTTATTCCATTTATAGTGTCGGTTGGATATGGAAGTTTGTATCGATTATATCTATCGATTTGTTTTCCATGAAGATTCCATTGTTAATGGGATGTGATTTTTGGTTGTCGTGAATGGTATCTTTAATAATACTGTTCTTAGACCCAACGGAGTTAAGAAAATCAGAAACTAACTAGAAATTAGTTAAGTTGAATGGTTTTTTGGGTATTGATCTGATGTTGGTTTCGGCCTTCGGGGTTAATACTTAGAGAATTGTTCACTTGCTAATTTACAGTTAAGGGCTGATGGAATGGAATGTGATTTTGGGGTTTATCGTGAACCGTGTTAATGACATTTGTTCTTTAACCCAGTTAAAAGACAGGTTATGATTTCCCAAGTTAAATAATCATTAATATTGATTTTTGGGAAGATTAAAACCAAGTGGAGTTTTAATGAATATTTAATTAGATTGAAATAATCGAGAATGAAGTATCACCGGTTTTGCTCCAGGCGATAGTTAAATCTTCAATTAGATTTGAACGTGAAATGGTAATTGAATTTACCGATAACACCGCGGTGTCAGATATGAAGTATTCGTGGGATGAATAGGTTGGGGTTGGGAAATTAAAACAAATAATTACTTCGGTAATGTTCGTTAATCCCGACTAGTTTGGATAAACAATAATTTGGTTTGAATTGATATTCAAAGGAAGATTAAAGAATAAATTTAAAGAATTTATCTTTGATAAAATTAATGGGAACCTTTCCCAAAGTAAAAGAATATTTGAATAAAGGAATATTCTGGATTGGAATAAGGTGTATGTTGTGCTTTTATAACACTTGTTTATTATATACGAGAGTTATTCGAAAAATCCGGGTTTATCCCGTTTTGAATAACTGAATCGACGATAAGTTGACGATGAAGATGGTGGTCGAAGACCGGAGGTCTTCACATCGTTTGGATAATTACTGATGATCTTGATTAGGCTATACACCCAACAGGAGGGAATCAGTTAGTGATCATCCAGACGTACTTGGAGATCAATGGATATGCGAAGAATAAGGTTCCTCCGGTTTCGTTCAGACCCATAATGGACTTGTAAATGGATGTGTGTCTGACATCAGATTTCATTCTGTATGATTGATATACATCGGTTGCATAGCGTGAATTGCCTGTATGGCATACTGTGATGCAAATGATTAAGACTTCTATTGGAAAGCAGAGTCTTGTGGTTGATGATCAAAGCACGGCTTTAATACAGCATAGCTTTGTGTAGCATTAATTCCCGAGCCTCACACCCCGGTGTGAACCAGAAACGAGAGAGGACTGCAGGGAGGACATGCGTTTCTTTCTAGCTAGGAGTGGTGTTTTGGGTTTTACATGCCCGGACATTTTACTTATGTGGAAGATGGATAGTGAGGTGCCTCGGTTATATCGGTCGCTCCGGGGCCGATGGAGTCATTTGGCTCATTTACGCCCTATAGGGTGGGGAAACGCATTGTTCAGGGTTTAAGTTTAATCCACTCCGTGTGGACCGGCCCTGAAGATCCAAGGTGCATTTGCGGCTGTTCCGGAGACATGGTAGGCTAGATTGTCTCGAAGTGATGAGGACGATCCCTTGCCTCGGTTCATAGATGGAAATCCAACTTCCAATACGTGACATTTTCGGTTTTGATTGTAGAGCCTAATATTGGCGACATGATATATGGTGCCCATGCCGTCTAGGATTGATACATTTATATTTGAAGTTGTTTTATACACTATGCACTTATAATAGTATCAAATGATTTGTTTTAACATACCAAGCATGTTTGGCTATTATAAGGGAAAACCCTATCCCCCGGCTTGCGTTGCATTGTGTGATAGGACATGGGTCTTATAATAGCTTAATTTTTCCAAAAAGCATTGCGCTGTTTTGTTATATACACTGGTATTCTTGGGAGGAAACCCGTTCTGTGTTACACGGTGTGTTCCCATGATATATCTGATTTAAAGTAAAGTTTTAAATAACTATTTTAGTTCTCACAACAGTCACGTGACTGACCTGGAGTTTATTGTTTTAACCTAAACTCTGGGTGCCCCTATTTTCCACGGGCAGCTAGTAGTTTTGGTTTTGCAGATTTATATTCACAGGAGCCTGGTTTACAGCTGGAATGATATCCGGAAAGCTCTGTATCCGTATATTCTTTTCAGTTGTGTTTTGTATTGTTTTCTGCTGCTATGTAATGTATTGTAATCTCTGATATTTATCGAATGTATTTTATTCATTCATACTCTGTAATATTCTTGTATTCTGATGAAATTGTTGTAATAAACAATGAAATGTTCTTCTGTTTGTGTTCCGATGTGATTTGTTCTCAAATCAATCCGGGCTTTCCTTAACGGGGAAGTTCGGGTCATCTCAGTTTGGTATCAGATCTTTGGTTTACAGAGCTCGGAGAACAAGACACGTTAGAACAAACTAAAGAATTCATCAGAGATTGGATTAGTAAAATCCAATGGGAATGACTCGTTAGAGATAGGATCAGTAGTATCCTAGAATGAGTCGGAAGAGTATATTTTTAAAATGAAAAAAAATTGGTTTGAAAATTTAAACTTTATTATTCGTATTTGAATATTTATTTTATATTGATTTGGACAATCAAGTATATAAATATTTTGCGTATATGTCTGATCCACGGGTATTCGAAGTTTTATTATAATGGGTAGATATAGAATCACACTCTAGTCGCCCAGAGATGGTTCTGATGATCGCTATAGTACGTACATCATCAGAATTTATGTTCGTGTTTCGAAAGTGAGATATCTATATACTTCCTGTTGACTGGTGTGAGAACTAAAATATAGATAGAATATATTTTTGTGAATTGGCACCAAAAACATGATTTTTGAGTATATCAAAAAATTATGAATTTGAAACGTTAATCAACTAATTGATTGCTGATTGTGTTGTTTGATTATTGTTTTAATTAATCAGAATTTGGAACCATTAAGCCAAATTATATCAAATCTTGAACTGTATTGAAAATTTATCGCAGTTACATACATGTACATACATGATTATTGAACAGGTCATGGCAAAGAGGCTAGATCAGAAGAATAAAATTGTTTGCCTGACAATTAGATTCATGTTTATTGTATTTCTTGGGGTTTCTGATGATTTTACGAGATGATTGGCTAGCCGCTTGGCTGTTTCTTTTTCTTTTTGGATTGGAGAGGCCTGAATGGCAATTTAGGGATTTTCCCGGTGCTCCCGTGCAGGGGAGGTTATGGCGAATTTTTTCGAAAATTTAGGGTGTTAGCCAAATTTTTGAAAATTTGAAAAGTTCTTAGAAATTGAAAAGTTGAAGAACTTAAGCCATAATGAAAATAATGAAAGTTGAGTTGGTTTGTAAAACAATTTTTAGCTTCGTTCCTTTTCGGGGACGAAAAGATTTTAAGTGGGGGAGATTTTAATAACCCGGAAATCTGAGCCAATTTAAAATTTTTATTTTGGCAATTTAATGAATTTTGAATATTTAAAACGAATTATTTTAAAAAATAACGACGAGAAATTTATTTTGAATAGAAGTAGAACATATATATTTATTTGAATCGACGTTAGAATATAAATATTTATTTTTAATTATAAAACGAATTGAAAATGGCGCGGTAGTTTGAAAATTCGATTTCAAATTTCAAATGAATGTACAGGATTCAAAATAAACCTGATTTTAGTGAAACCAAAAATATTTGAATCTATTTGAGAATATCTTTCCAACGAATCTGAAAAATCAAAATTTCATAGTGGGAAAAGAAATTTATGCTCAGTTGAAAATTCAGAATAGTCGCTATGGAAAATATAACCCTTAAAAATGAAAATTTTGCAAACGACCTCCATTTTCGACGAAACCACTTTTTTTGGATCCGGGATGTCAAGTTATTGCTATATTCCGAAATTCATTATTTTTGAAATCAATATGTGAACGTGGCGAAAGAAAACTTGTTTTGATAGTTTTAGTCAGTTTGGATCGACCAGATAATGGCCATTTTTCAAATGATCTCGGAATTTGACGAAATTAGTTTTGTTAGGACCGTATCATCAATACGAAGTTAGAAAATATTTTTCGGGAATTTTTAGAGTCCGTATGTGGTCCCGGTAAATTCAAATGTGTGTTCAAATTCAATATATAGATTTATATTTAGATTTTGACGAAAACTGATCGAAACGGCTGATGAAACATATCCCATTGTGTTCGGAACAGGGGTGATTAGCTGGGGTCGACCATCAGTGGGCTCAGTTTTAAATTCGAATTTTTATGTAACCTTTTAGAGAATAAAATAAAATATATTATATATATATTCCCTTTGAAGTCAAACCCTTATTTCTAAATCTCGTGGTCAACAGACCAAACCCGCGCCCAACCCCAAATTGAAAATCCCGTCGCTCCAAGGGGAAGTCGTCGCCGCAGCTCTTCCTGGCGCCGGCCACCACAGTGGCTGGATCTGACCCCTTCCACCAACGACCTCCCTCCTCTGTCAATCCAAGCCCTAACCCCCACAACCCTAATCCGCCGCCAGCCCTTCCATGGTCCACCGCGGACCATATTAGCCACCGCGACCTCCCCTGAACCCCCTCTTCTCAGTTCGACGTTGGACTGTAAGTTCTTCCCTTTTTTATTTTATTTATTATTTATTTTTATTTGTTTATTTTTTTTATTTTGAATAATCAGTTTTATGAATAAATAACAATGAAGAAAATGTGGTTTTTATCATATATAACATCGGGATCAAAACGTGATTTTATTTATATAAGGGGCGACATAAAGGTTCAATTTTTATTCAACATAAAGATTTGATTTTTATTTGTTTTAAAGATTTGATTTTTTTTAAATTTGTTTGAATAGAGATTATATTATTAATGGTAAAGTAAAGATTATATTTTTTATTGAAAGTGAAGATTACATTTTTATAGAAAGGAAAGATTTCATTTTCATCACAGAAAAGATTATATTTTATCAATGAAAAGAGATGATTTTAATCATGAAGAAAGATGAGATTTTTGTTTGTTTAAATATATGATTTTTATTTAAATAACTTCATATAAAAATGTGATTTTTATTTTAAAGGTAGCAATATAAAAATACGATTTTTATATATACAGTAGCGATATAAAAATATGAAATTTATATGCGTAGCGAATTAAAAATGTGATTTTTAATATGAGCAGCGTGAAAAAGGATTGCGTTGATATTACGGAAAAATCCAAATGGTTCAGAAATTAAAAATGATGTAGTGGAAACCCAAGGTGAGAACTTCTCACTTTTAATTTATTTTCTAGTTGAAATATATACTAGGATGCAGACGGTGCTTAGCAGCACCAGACACCCATCGTCCACAGACCATGGATGACTTGTTTGCTTGATTGATGGTTGTGAAAAATTGATTTTGTGATGTGGAATGGAAATAAATATTTTATAGTTAAAAAATAATTTTTAACATGTATATGAATAAAAAAAAACTTATAAACAAATTGGACGATTTGTTTATGTACACACATTTGACTGATATGGATTGGGACGATAAATTTTACACATCGCCCAACTGCACAAATAGAACCTGTGTTTGATTGTTTGAAACCCCACATGGGTATTGGGATGAAACTGGACATACACTAATCCCAATAATTAGCTGTATGTCGATCGATTGATTAACAAGCTGTTGTAAGCGTTAAATATTGATATTTAATGTTTATACAGTGTAGAATGCATTCTGGATGATGGATTGCTGTTTTCATTGTTGTTATACACATGTATTGTATGAAATCCATATAATCAAATTATATGTTAATTGCCTGTGTATGATTCCAGTTCAGAATGAACGAATATTTTGAAATAATGATTATTTTAAAATAATGAATATTTTAAAATAATATTCACTAAAATATCAAAATTTGATTTTGATGTCCAATTTGGGATGGACACGAATATATATAAATATATAAAGCCGTGTTGATTATATTGACGCCATTTTGACGTGAACGATATTTATATCGATTTTATTCATTTTTATAATGAATATCGAAAAGGAATTGATTTCAAAACCTAGTGTTTTGAAAATATTATCATTTTTATGTTGATGATATGGAATATTCAATTTTGATTAGAAATTGAATATGAAGTTGAAATCGTTTTGAAAATGAATTTAAAACGATTTACAAAATACGATTTAAAAGGAAATCGACGATATATATATAATATATATATATATATATAATGGCCAGAATAGAACGTGCCGCGCCGCGGCCGTTTGCGGATTTCGACCATTGACTTCGAACGGACGTTACGGGAGATCTGACCGTCGGATTCTCCTAAAACCAGAACCGTTGGGTTCGTATCAAAAAGAGCTTTCTAACAAATATTAGAGATTTGAAATCTAACGGTCGGATTTGGAATAATGTCCAAATCAAATTTGGAAAAGGTCGCTGTAAGTGCAGTTCGATGGCCGTTTATGGAAATCGACTGTACGGGCCTTGATAACATCATTAAAAATATCAATAATTAATGAAAAATCATAAGAAATGATTTGTAAAGAATTAGGATGAAAAATTCCATATTTGAAAAGATAAAAATAGATTTTTATCGAAATGAACTAGTTTTGACTAGAATTATAATCCCATTTATTTTTAATATAAATAAATTGGATTTGAAATGGTTTTAAAAATAACTAGAATTTCCAATAAAATAAATTGGAAATGGGTTTGAATCAAAATTATCTTCGGAATATTTCGATATTGAATTTCATGATTATACGATATTGTTATGGAAATTTGAAAGATATATTTATATTGTTATTTCCAATACGATATTTGTTAGTTGTTGTATTTGATATTGAATATAAGCCGATTTATTTTCTACTCAGAGCCTTGTATTAAATATCAAATGGGATTTGGGTTTGTCGTGAATGGTGTCTTCATTAACACTGTTCTTAAACCCAGTTGAGAAAAAATTAAATCTTTTTTATTTATATTTAATGAAGTATACCCATTAATTAATATTTAATTGGAATTGAATTAGAATTGATTTTTGGGTTTATCGTGAACGGTGTTTTAAATAACACTTATTCTTTAACCCGATTATTAATGGAATGTGAATTGGGCTTATCGAGAACTTTGTTTTAGCGACATTCGTTCTTTAACCCGATTTACAGTGAAATGGGATTTGGAATTTATAAATCTTTTGTTAAGATTTAAAAGAAATTTTCCAAAGTAAAGTTTTCCAATTTAACATATTAAATTGGAATTAAATGGAATTCGATTAGGTAATGATCGAAGTCGACTTCTGTCGAGGAAGACAGTTATTATATATGGAATTTAAGAGGCTCTGCCGTTATTCCATTTTTAGTATCGGTTGGATATGGAAGTTTGTATCGATTATATCTATCGATTTGTTTTCCATGAAGATTCCATTGTCAATGGGATGTGATTTTGGGTGGTCGTGAATGGTATCTTTAATAATACTGTTCTTAGACCCAATGGAGTTAAGAAAATTAGAAACTAACTAGAGATTAGTTAAGTTGAATGGTTTTCTGGGTATTGATCTGATGTTGGTTTCGGCCTTTGGGGTTAATACTTAGGGAATTGTTCACTTGCTAATTTACGTTTAAGGGCTGATGGAATGGAATGTGATTTTGGGGTTTATCGTGAACCGTGTTTAAATGACATTGGTTCTTTAACCAGTTAAAAGACAGGTTATGATATCCCAAGTTAAATAATCATTAATATTGATTTTTGGAAGATTAAAATGAAGTGGAGTTTTAATGAATCTTTAATTAGATTGAAATGATCGAGAATAGAGTGTCACCAGTTTTGCTCCAGGCGATAGTTAAATCTTTAATTAGATTTGAACGTGAAGTGGTAATTGAATTTACCGATAACACTGTGGTGTTAGATATGAAGTATTACCTGTTTTACTTCATGGTATGAATAGGTTGGGGTTGGGAAATTAAAACAAATGACTACTTCTGTAAGGTTCGTTAATCCCGACTAGTTTGGATAAACCATAATTTTGTTTGAATTGATATTAAAAGGAAGATTAAAGAATAAATTTAAAAAATTTATCTTTGATAAAATTAATGGGAACCTTTCCCAAAGTAAAAGAATATCTGAATAAAGGAATATTCTAGATTGGAATAAGGCGTATGTTGTGCTTTTATAACACTTGTTTACTATATACGCGAGTTTTTCGGAAAGATCGGGTTTATACCATTCTGAATAACTGAATCGACGATAAGTCGACGATGAAGACGGTGGTCGAAGACCGGAGGTCTTCACATCGTTTGGATAATTACTTATGATCTTGATTAGGCTGTACACCCAGGAGTGGGAAATCAGTTGGTGATCGTCCAGACGTACTTGAATATCGATGGATATGCGAGGAATAAGGTTCCTCCGGTTTCGTTCAGATCCAGAACGGACTTGTAAATGGATGTGTGTATGACATCGGATTTCATTCTGTGTGATTGATATACATCGGTTGCATAGCACGAATTGCTTGTGTGGCATGCTGAGATGCAAATGATCAAGACTTCTGTTGAAAAGCAGAGTCTTGTGGTTGATGATCAAAGCACGACTTTAATACATTGTAGCTTTGTGTAGCGTTAATTCGCGAGCCTCACACCCCGATGTGAACTAGAAATGGGAGAAGACTGCAGGGAGGACATGCGTTTCTTTTTAGCTAGGAGGTGTGTTTTGGGTTTTACACGCCCGAACATTTTACTTATGTGGATGATGGATAGCGAGGCGCCTCGATTATATCGGTCGCTCCAGGGACGATGGAGTCATTTGGCTCATTTGCGCCCCATAGGGTGAGGAAACGCATTGTTCAGGGTTTAAGCTTAATCCACTCCGTGTGGACCGGCCCTGAAGATCCAGGGTGCAGTTGCGGCTGTTCCTAATACATGGTAGGCTAGATTGTCTCGAAGCAGTGAGGACGATCCCTTGCCTCGGTTCACAGATGGAAATCCAACTTCCAATACGTGACATTTGCGGTTTTGATTATAGAGCCTAGTATTGGCAACATGATATATGGTTCCCATGCCGTCTAGGATTGATACATTTATATTTGAAGTTGTTTTATACGCTATGCACTTATAATAGTATCAAATGATTTGTTTTAACGTACCAAGCATGTTTGGCTATTATAAGGAAAAACCCTATCCCCCGACTTGCATTGCATTGTGTGATAGGACCTGGGTCTTATAATAGCTTCATTTTTCCAAAAAGCATTGCGTTGTTTTGTTATCTGCACTGGTATTCTTGCGAGGAAACCCATTACGTGTTACACGGCGTGGTCCCTTGATATATCTGATTTAAAGTAAAGTTTTAAATAACTGTCTTAGTTCTCACACCAGTCACATGACTGACCTGGAGTTTATTGTTTTAACCTAAACTCTGGGTGCCCCTATTTTCCATGGGCAGCTAGTAGTTTTGGTTTTGTAGATTTATATTCACAGGAACCTGGTTTACAGCTGGAATAATATCTGGAAAGCTCTGTATCCATATATTCTTTTCAGTTGTGTTTTGTATTGTTTTCCGCTGCTATGTAATGTATTGTAATCTCTGATATTTATCGAATGCATTTTATTCATTCATACTCTATAATATTCTTGTATTCGGATGAAATTGTTGTAATAAACAATGAAATGTTCTTCTGTTTGTGTTCCGATGTGATTTGTTCTCAACTCAATCCGGGCTTTCCTTAACGGGGAAGTTCGGGTCGTCTCAAATTGTATCCATAAGAAGTCACCTTGCCTTAAGGAATCACCTACAACCGGTGACATTACTCCTAGAAATTTATGGGAAGAAGGTGCATCTCATCAGAGTCTAATGAATTCTGAATGGTCAGCATTAACGCCGTTTACTCAAGGTCCAAAAGGCGAACCAAATTCATTGGACAAACAATGTGAAAACTCAAACACTCCTCAAAGAACTACTAATTTTGTTTCCTTAATAACATTATGAAATAAGCATAATTATTCATGTATTTAATGTTGTATTATACAATGTATGGAATAAAAATATATATAGTTAAATGTATACATATACATATATATATTAATATAAAACATCAACTTTAGCTCTCAGACATCTGACATTTTAAAACATATGTCTATTCTAAGTTTCTAAAAAATTAAAATTAATTTTTTTTTCATCTTATAAGTCTGTTACACATGGTCAGACGTCATTCCAACTAAATTGAAAAATCAAAATTTATGCACCTTTTATCTTATACGTCTGTCTCTATACTCAGATGTATGTCATCCCGCTTGGGTTAAAAATTTAAATTCATTTCAGTCGTCCAAAGAACCTATCACAACCCAGATTCTCGGCCGGCCTAAACCGAATGAGAAGACGGATTGTTATTAGAACACGATGTATCGGAACACAGAACAAGAGAACTTTTTATTGCTATTACAAAAATTTACATCAAAGTACAAGTATATCAAAGTGCGAATAAATGCACAGCGGAAAAATATCAGAGAAATAAATTACAATGCATCAAAAATAAAATTACATGAATATAATGATACAATGCACAACGGAAAACATGAACTAACATAGCTGAAGGAAATACATAGATATAAAGCATTCGATAGTATAGTTCCAGCCATAATCTAGGATTCTGTTAAACAAATATTTGCAAAACCAAAACTACTAGCTGCCCGCGGGGAAAATTTGGGCACCTAGAGTTTAGGTGAAAACAATAAACTTCGGGTCAGTCATAGACTGGTTTGAGAACTAAAAATAGTTATTAAAACTTTATTTTAAAAGCTGAGAAATCATGGGATCATGCCGTATTTCCTCCACATGAATACCAGTTTAAAATAAAAACAGTGCAATGTTTTCGAAAAATGATGCTATTATAAGACTCAGGACCCATCACACAATGCAACACAAGCCGAAGGACAGAGTTTTACCTTATAATAGCCAAACATGCTTGATAAGAGAAAGGAAATCATTTGATATTATTATAATAAGTGCATAGTGCCGAAAACAATTTCGAATATAAACGTATCAATCTTAGACGGCATAATACCCCATCCTATTTTATCGCCGTGGTATACAACTAAAACCATAAAATCGCGTATTGGAACTGGGTTTCCATTATGAGCCGAGGCAAGGGATCTTCTTCACCGAAATTTGGAACATCTCTAGCAAAATGTCCCAGGGAACTACCTATCCCTTTGGATCGCTAGGGCCGGTCAGTAGTACGTCGCTGATTAGCATTACCTAAATCATACGTTTCTCGTTCCTATCAGACCTCTTGGTTAGTACATCGACCATCTTGGCATTGTGCAGCCATATCTGAGGGCCCTCGCTTCTATCATCCACATAAGTAAAATGTATGGGCTCCGTACCATGACATCACCTCTAGCTAGAAAGAAACACATGTCCTCCCTATTGTCCCTCATCCCGTTTTTGACTCATACCAGGGTGTGAAGCTCACGAATTAACGCCATACACAAAGCTGCTATATAAGCTTTGCTTAGATCATCATCCACAAAGTTCTTCTTTTCAACAAAAGCTTTGATCCTTGCATCTCAACATGCCATATTGTCAATCCATACCATACCACTGATTTCCACCAATATATAACATCTCAGCTCACACGTCTCAACGAAGGGTGTTAAGCTAAGAGAATAAATTCTCTGTTGTCGAACATATACATATATATTTAGCAGAGATCAACGAATACAACGTATATTACAATGTCGGACATAAATCCATCTGCAAATTCGTTCTGGCTCTAAACAAAACCAGAGGCATCTTATTCCTCATCCCATATGTCCAGTACAGGAGAGAGGTCCTCGCTTATCCGGCGATTTCCAAGTACGTCTGGAAAACCACCACTTATAAGTCTGTTTTCGGGGTACTTTCCAAGCGAGACATCAACAATAGCCCAAACAATGTGAAGATCTCAACTCTTTAATTCCATCTTGTTCTTCGACTTTTAATCGTCATAACAGTTATTCAGAATGGGTTAAATCCGGTCTTTCGGAATAACTCATGCATCTTTAAATTCAAGAGATAAATAAATAAAATGCACATCTCATTCCAATCCAAAATTAGGGCTGGCGATTAAAACCAAGAACCGAAAACTCGAACCGATAGACCCGGAAAGACCCGAACCCAAACCGAACCCAACGGGTCTCAGGTCGGGTGTAGATGATGAAAAATACAATTTAGACCCGATCAAACCATACTCGAATTGATCCAACCTGAAAGACCAGACCCGTAAGAACCAACCAAAAAGCATTGAAATATAGGTATTTTTAGTGTAACTTTTCAACCGAACCGAAGCTCGGATCGGGTCCAGATTTTAAAATGTATGATTCAGACCCGACAAAACCCGACCCGCCTAGAACCGAGACCCGCCGGGTCGGGTCTGGGTCCATCGGGTTGGGTCTAAATGCCACCCCTATCCAAAATATTCTATTATTCAAATATTCATTTCTCTGAGAATGGTTCCCACAAATTTTATCAAAGATTATCTTATTTAAACTAATTGTTTAAATCATTCATTGGAATCATTGTAAAAAAAATTGTAATATATTTTCACAACCCAAAGAAAATTAAAGTTTATAAATCCTGTTTTTAACTGGGTTAAAGAACAAATGTCATTTTAAAACATCGTTCACAACAAACCCAAAATCAACTTTCATTTAATTCCAATTTATTCTATTAAATTGGAAAATTCCATTAAATCTCAATTAAAAGATTTATTCCATAACTTAAATTTCAACAGAGTTTAAGAATAGTGTTATTAAGGCCAACATTCACAACAAACCCAAACTTCGATTTGATATTAAATATAAGGTTTTAAATGGAAATCATGTCGACTTAAATTCAGTACCAAATTTTGAAATCAACAAATATCGTATTGGAATAACGATAGATAAATCTTCCAAGTTCCTCAATGATATTCCAAGTTCCTCAATGATATCCGTATAATTACGAAATCCAATATCGAAAGTATTCGAAGATAATTTCCATTCAAATCCATTCCAAATTATATATTGGTAACTTCTGGTTATAACATACCCGTTCATAAATCCAATTTATTATTTTAAAATCATTGGATTATTACTCTTCAAAAAACATCGCATATTCCTCCTTTAAGAATTTATTTTAGTGGTTAACCGGTTCATTCAGATAATAATATCTTATATCCTTTCAAAACTTGGAACTATTCATCCAAAATCTTTCCAAATAATTTATTATAATTTAATATAATTTTTCTATATTTTTAATAATTTAATTAAGGCCCTATAGTCGGTTTCCAATATCGGTCACCGAACTACGTCCATAACGACCTTTTCCAAAACTGATTTGGACTTATATTAAAATCTTACCATGTATTTTAAAGCTCTTACTATCATTTGTAAGATCTTCTCGATACGAACCCAAAGGTTCTAGTTTCAGGAGAATCCGACGGTCGGATCTCCCATTACGTCAATTCGAAGTTACGTGTTGACGTTTGCGAACTATCGCTGTGCGACGCGTTCTATACAAGACCGAATCGATTTATAAATTAAAAATAAATCGAAACACTTCTAAATCACTTTTATAATATATATATATATATATATATATATATATATATATATATAGACACACACACGCACATATATATATAATATAATCATCTTGAAAACTCATTTCAGTCGTTTATCTTTAAAATCACATATTTTACTGTACGATCAAATTTAATATTATTTTAATGAATAAAATAATAATATTTTTTGAAAGTCGTTATTTCATTCTCAAATTTTTGGTACAGTCATTATAAAAATAAACGAAGAACTTTTGAAAGAAAACTTCTTTTAAACCGTAGCTGCATAACATAACTGAACTTCACTTTGAAAAGTTACTATTCATTTCAAATTAAAAACTTCAACATGCCATAAGTATATTAATTTTAATTCAAAACCATTCGTTAAAGTTGCGAATAGTCATCAATATTTTTATATCTACACATCTATCCAAAATCAGACGTCAAAATCAAACTTCGATTTTTCACTGAATAATATATTATTAAAATATTCTTATTTATTCTGGATCGGAATAACATTCAACCAACACCATATAATTTCACTTATATGTATTTTATAAATCGAACAATAGTTTTAAACAGTTAAAATATTTAAATAACATCTAGAGTGCTCTTACACCTGCATAAGCCTTAAATAATTATTTAACGCTTACATCAGTCTGTCAATCAACCGATTGACACGCAATTTCCTACTTGAAATTTGTGTAAATCAAATATTATCCCAATGCTCATGCACGATTTTCAACCAACAAATAATCAATTCAAATCAACCATAGATTCATGAATTTAATCATAACTTATTTGTTTTTCAATCTAACCAATTACACTAAACAAGTGATAATAAATTCGTTGTTTGAATTATAAATGGATGTTTAATCAAATTTCAACTACCACAAATATTTTAAACATGGTTTAACATGTTAGTCAACTCGAAATAGCATCCAAAAACATATCCCAATAAATCATCCATTCATCCATCGAGTTTGCAAATAATTTGTGATGTGAACTACCATATACACCATATAACAATTTGTGATAATTAACCAAATTAAAACTACAGTTCTCGCAACTGTTTAACTAACAAACTGTCATATACTTCAACATCGTATTAGCTACATGATTAACCAATTTCTAACTTCAAATTCATATTAACTTCAATCACTTAATGGTTAACTATTTAACTGTTCAATCATAATTAAATCACACCAATATAATATTTTGAGTGAGAAGCTCTTATAGGCAATCAATACATAATTTAAATATGATTATAATAACATAACACAATAGTTGAGCGAGATAGTTCTCACTTTGATTGTCTTGAAATCATTGTAAATCAATAATTTTCATTAAATTAAACAATGCGTTTAATTGAATCAAAAATTATAGCTAGCTCCAAATTCCTTCAAATTAGTTCCACTGCGTAAATCTTGCCGAGAAGATTCCAACGCATTTTATTTCACTTGATTATGTTTTCGTTTGAAAAAGATAAGATAGATTAAATATTGAATAATTAAATATGTAATTAACTAAGTTAATTAATTAATAATTAACTTAATCCTTCCTCTAATTTCTCTCCTCATCATAACTCTCTAGGCTCAGCATAGAAGAAAACATGCTCCCTCTCTCCACTTGCGCATGCAATTCCACGCCACTAGGAGACGATCACCCACCATTACATGAAAGCGCCGAGCACCACCTTCCTACATCACCCACCACGTTCAACTTGCACGTCCCCAGGCCCTCGAAATCCACTCCAAGCATGGTGGCTTTGATCCCCAAATTCGCATAAAATACATCCTTAAATACGATCATATCCGTTGGTTTTGTAGAGCACAAGACTCTCTATGATTTTCATGTTATAAGTTTTGCAAATTAGTTGATGGATGAGGAGGAATCAAGGCTTGAAATCGGAACATCCCTGGCCATGGATATAAAGATGGCGGCGCGTTCTATGTATGGGAGATTAGAGTTAGAACTTCAAGGGTTTATATAATATATAAATTATTATTTAATTCGTTCGTTACTTCGTTACGAAGTTTAATGCTCTGAACTCCAAACGAACTATAACGGCTAACGTTCCTAAGTAAATACCCCTATTCCGAACACAGTGGGATATGTTTCGTAAGATGATTCAATTGTTTTGATCATTTTTTATCAAAATTAAAATATAAACCAATATAACGTTAAATATTGAAATTTGAACGTACGTTTTAATTTGCTACGGCCACATACTGACTCCAAAAATTATGAAATTTGAAATCTAGCTATATTTCAAAAATATGGTTCTAATGAACCATGTTTCACCAAATTATGAGAATGTTTGAAAATAGGCCTTACAACTAGCATTATTGAATTATCATTGAAATTCAACGTGTCTTTAAATTTACTACGCTTACATACGAATTCCAATTGACTTGAAATTTTAAACCTGACAATAATTTGACGTTCCAGATCCAATAAAATTGCATCGAAAATGGAGATCGTTTGCAAAATAGCTATTTTTAAGGCCTATGTAATATTATTATAATGTATTATTAAATTCAAAATGTAATAACCCGGAAATTCTGAGCCAGTTTAAAAATTTTATTTTGGCAATTTTAGCGAAGTTTGAATATTTAAAATAGATTATTTTAAATAATATCGACGAGAAATTTATTTTGAATATATTTAGAACGTATAAATTATATACGCCGTCGTTAGAATATAAATATTTATATATAATTATAAAAGGAATTGAAAATGGCGCGGTAGTTCGATAATTCGATTTCAAACTTCAATTGAATATACCGGGTGCAAAACAATCCGGATTTTAGTGAAACCAAAAAAATTAGAATCTAATTGATAATATCTTTCCAACGAATCCGAAAAATCGAGATTTCATAGTGGGAATCAAAAGATATGTCCAGTTGAAAATTCTGAATAGTCGCTATGGAATTCAGGCCCTTAAAAATTGACATTTTGCAAACGACCTCGGATTTCGACGAAACCACTTTTGTTGGGTCTGTGATGTCAAATTATTGCTAGATTTCAAATTTCATAATTTTTCGAGTCAATATGTGAGCGTGGCAAAGGAAAACGTGTTTGACCAGTTTTAGTTGATTTTAATCGATTGGAAAATGGCCATTTTCCAAACGGTCTCAGAATTCGTCGAAACTAGTTTTGTTAGGACTGTATCGTCAATACGAAGCTAGAAAATATTTTTTGGGAATTTTTAGAGTTCGTATGTGAGCCCAGTAAATTGAAATGCGAGTTCAAATTCAATATATAGAGTTATATGTTGATTTCAACGAAAACTGATCGAAACAGTCGAATCAGCTTACGATACATATCCCATTGTGTTCGGAATGGGAGTAATTAGCTATGGACGTCAGGCGGTGGGCCCCGTTTTGAGGTCGAAAATTAAAGTTGCTTTTTGGTAGAAAATTAAATAATTAAATAAATAAAATATAAAATATCTTACCTTTCCTCACCTATTACCTCTGCCCCCCCCCCATTAAAAATCGAATTATCAAAAGGAAAAAAAAAGGGCTATGTCCTAGCTCGCCCACCGTGGCTCCAAGAGGGCGCGTCGCCCACCGCCGCCAGGGCACTGGCCTCCCTCGCCCCTCCCCAGGCGTCGGCGGCGCCGCGCAAACCCACCCTCCCTGCTGCCTCTCCGCGCCACGATATCCCCCCAAACCTCGGCGATGCTGCGAAATCCCGCCCATCTCTCTGCAAATCACTGTGAGTTTCTATGATTTTTATTTACATTTAAAACTGATTTTTATTTAGTTTAAAGTTTTGATTTTTATTTTCAGTTTTAATTGATTAAAGAGAAATCGGATCTTTGTGTATTATATAAGGTTAAATTTTATAATTTCTATCATAAGGAAGGCGACATTTTTATGGTATAAAGGTGGGATTTTTATAGAATTAGAAAGTTAGGATTTTTAAAATAAAAAGTTAGAATTTTTAATAATAGAAAGGTCGAATTTTTAACAATGGAAAAGGCGATATTTTAATTTTTGAAAAGGCGAAATCTTTATTTTAGAAAAAATGAGATTTATATTTTTGAAAAGGCGAAATCTTTATTTTAGAAAGGGTGAAAGATTTATTTTTGTAAAGGCGGAAACGTTATATAGAAAATGGCGTGATAAAAATAGAATTTTTACCTATATAGTAGCGAAGTAAAAATTCGATTTTTATATATTGAATAGCGAAGTAAAAATTCGATTTTTATATACTGAATAGCGAAGTAAAAATTCGATTTTTATATATTGAATAGAGAAGTAAAAATTCGATTTTTATATATTGAATAGCGAAGTAAAAATTCGATTTTTATATATTGAATAGCGAAGGAAAAAATCGATTTTTATATACTGAATAGCATAGTAAAAATTCGATTTTTATATATTGAATAGCGAAGTGAAAATTCGATTTTTACATATGTAGAGAATACGGGCAACGAAGGTGTTAAAAATGCGAGAACGATGAAGATTTCTATCAATGAAGAGTCGTTGTATTGGATAGTTATTGGTGAGAACTTCTCACTCTAAAATCCTTTTTCTAGTTATATATATATATACTAGGATGCAGACGATGCTTAGTAGCACCCGACACCCGTCATCCACAGACCATGGATGGCTTGTTTGTTTATTGTTTTAACCTAAACTCTGGGTGCCCCTATTTTCCGCACGGGCAGCTAGTAGTTTTGGTTTTGCAGATTCATATTCACAGGATCCTGATTTACAGCTGGAACGATGCTCGGAAAGCTCTGTATCCGTGCATTACTTTCAGTTGTGTTTTATATTATTTTCCGCTGCAAAGTAATTTATTGTAATCTCTGATATTTGTCAAATGTAATTTATTCATTTATACTCTGTATATTCTTGTATCTGATGGAATTGTTTTAATAGCAATGAAATGTTCTTCCGTCTGCGTTCTGTTTTGTCCTGTTCTCAAACGATCAGGGGTTTCGAATGGTCTAGATCGGTTTAACGACTAATTCAGATCGAGCGAAATTCCCGGGCGTCACACAAAAATTATTCAGATTTGTAATAAATTAATTACTATTATCGTATATATACAAATAATATATCATATAACAGTAAAATAGACATACTTAAGTTTACAACTCGATATTACAATTTTCTAGTCAAACGGTGTTCATTTTACATGAAAATCCTTTTTATTCTATTTAATAAATCATTATAATTTATTAACGATTTCATAGTGACTATTTGATATTTTAATTTGAACATAACATACGTCTTATAACACAAAATTTCAATTTTTCTCATTCGTTAGAAAATATAGTTAAATAGATCCTAATGTTTCTTGTTTTACTGTAATCTGACTTATATTGAATTTCGTATATACATTTAAAGTTCAAAACTAAATTTCTTGAACTACTACGACGTTACGAGTTCGTTTTAATTAAATTTTAATTTTATATGTTCAAACTTCGTTTTAAAATTATTTCTTAATCGTAAATTCTCAAAATAAATCATTTTAAAATTATAAAATCTATTAAAATCAATTAAAAATCAAATTTTAAATTGACCAAAAATACAGGTTGTTACAATCTCCCCGACTTAAGGACTTTTCGTCCCCACAAAAGAAAGGCAAAACTAAAGGTCATTTACTTAACCAACTTAGCCTTCGTTCTAGCTTAAGTTCTTCAACTTTTTAGTTTCTAAGAACTTCCCAACTCGAAATTTGGCTAACGCCTTAAATTTCCAAAAAAAATCGCCTTAAACTCCTTTGTACAAGTTGATTGGTACAACTACAACTTTCGTCCTTAGGCCCTCATCAATAAAAAGAAAATCCAAAAGCCAAATGACTAGCCAATCGACTCATAAAATCCTTTAACCCAATAAATAGAGTAAATATATATCTGTTTGTTGGGCATACAATTTTATTCCTTTTCTTAGCTTCCAATCAATAACCTGTGCAACATATATATATATATATATATATATATATATATATATATATATATGCTTGTCTAGTTCCAAATAATTTCAAATCAATTTAACATTAAATTTGACTTAACTCAATTCCATCTTTTATTCTTATATCGGTTTTATCATTCCAATTTCTTTTAACTTCACTTAAGTTAAATTTTAATTCATTTGATTTACTTTTACCTTTTCAATATGTTTAACTAATTTTAGTTAAATTTAAAGCTCAAATCATTTGTAAATACTTACTTAAATAGTTTAAGTATATTTCTACATTTAAGTTCGAATTATATAGTCATCCCACTTTCGAAACTTGAAAATAAACACTGATGATGTCGCAACAATCACTAGAATCATCCTCAAGCGACTAGATTCTATATCAATCCAGTATATTCAAGACTTCGTATATATGTTTGCAAGGCGTATATGCAAAATCCTCTTATACTCGATAAGAACATCTTTTATTCTAGTGGTTAACTAGTTCATTCAGATAGGAACATCTTTTATCCTTTCAAAACTTGTAATTTTTCATCCAGTATCTTTCCAAATCATTTATTACGATTTAACATAGTTTTTCAAGATTTTTAATAATTTTATTAAGGCTCTTACAATCGGTTTCCAATATCTTCCACTGAACTACGTCCATAACGACCTTTTCCAACACTGATTTAGACTTATATTAAAATCTTACCATTGAATTTTAAAGCTCTTATTATAATTTGAAAGATATTCTCCTTACGAACCCAACAACTCCAGTTTCAGGAGAATCCGACGGTCGGATCTCCCGTTACGTCAATCCGAAGTTAGGTTTGACGTTCGCGAACTATCGCTGTGCGACGCGTTCTATTCAAGCCTGAATCGATTTATGAATTAGAAATAAACCGAAACACTTCTAAACTACTTTGATAAATTATATAAAATACATATAATCATCTTTGAAAACTCGTTTCAATCGCTTATCTTCAAAATCACATATTTCACTGTATTGTCAACTTTAATATTATTTTAATGAATAAAATAATATTATTTTTTGAAAGTTGTTATTTACGCTCAAATTTTCCGTACAGTTGTTATAAAAACAAACGTGGAACTTTCGAAATAAAACTTCTTTTAAACCATTTGCTACATAGCCTAACTGAACTTTACTTTGAAAAGTTATTGTTTATTTCAAATTAAAAACTTTCACATGCCATAAGTATATAAAATTTACTTCAAAACCATTCCTTATAGTTACTGCGCATCTATCCAAAATCGAACGTTAAAATCAAACTTGATTTTTTAGTAAATAATATATTTTTATAATATTCTTATTTATTCCGGATTGGAATAAAATTCAACCGAACACCATATAATTTCACTTATATGTATTTTATACATCAAAAAGTAGTTGTAAACACCATCAAACATACAAATAACATCCAAAGTGCTATTACACACACGTAAGCCTTAAATAATCATTTAACGCTTACATTGGTCTGTTAATCAATCGATTAACACAAAATTCCTACTTGGGATTTGTGTAAATCAAATATTATCCCAACACCCGTGTGGGGTTTTCAACCAACAAATATTCAATTCAAATCAACCACAGATTCATGAATTTAATCATTACTTATTTGTTTTTTTAGTCAAACCAATTATACTTAAACAAGTGATAATAAATTCGTAATTTGAATTATAAATGGATGTTTAATCCAATTTCAACTACCACAACTATTTTTAACAAAAGTGAATTGAGCACAACAAACTTTTTAACTAACTAAAAGCTTCTGGACACCATCTCGATGAACAATTTCCTATGCAACATACATTAAGCAAATTTTTAAAGCAAATGATATTACTTTATATTTGTCAAAATTTGAAGAAATCAGTCTCAAAGAAGCTGAATTCATTTTGCATCCTTAATGCACCTCCCAGAATCCCCACTAAGAATTATAACTTTTACACAATGGTTACGACAACAACCACAACCTCAGCAACAACAAGAAGAACGATGGCGATAACGACCTACTTCAAGGCCTACAGCTGCGACCGGGCCTTCAGAACCAACAGAGCACTATTCTGACTTAGAAATTCAAGCAGCACAAATTGTAGCTAAAATAGGAGAAAGTATTCAAGATATCGCACTTCAAAATCAACGACTCCATTCTCTTAATGAAAAATTCTTATGTAAAAAAGATTAGATGCTTAGAACGATCCTTCTCAACATGAATAACAAAAATTGTGAAGACTTTAGATAAAATTGTTTCCACTCTTGGAAAAATAACGAGAAAAATATGTGGTTGTTTGTCTTCTAGGTCTTCCTCACATTCTCCAACACCACCTCCTCTACCCTTAACAACTCGAGAATAACAACCGGAGCCAAGCTCAACTCTAGAACACTGAGAACAACATGCACCTGAGAAAGAACCTATGGAACATATGGCTGTTCAAGAGGAGGAAGAGGAAGAAGAAAGTTCATGGCCATCAGGAAACGCTTCTCGTTACAGACATTACCCAGCTTTACATGGACTTTCAATCCAAGAAGATATCAAATATCATGATCTACCATAATGGCAAAATATCGATTATGAGATCAATCTTCTAGTCTTTAGGGTTATTTTACAAATCCGTAAGTTGTTTTTATTTCATCTATGCCATAGTATGTAACCTCTCCTTTTAACTTTAATCTTCTACTCCATTACGACTTATTTTTTTAATTACTGCGTTGTAATATTGTGTACGTGATTACTATGTGATTTGTGTTATGTATATGTGACATTTATCTTTTACAATGAAGTGGTTTATTATTATCATACATTTACTTTATCATATATGCTTTTTGATTATGAAAAAGGGGGAGATGTATTTAGTATAGAAGATTACTAACTCAGGGGGAGCATTAACATATTACAAATATTGATCGTATAGTTATTGTCATAAAAAAAAGGGAGAATGTTGGAACCTCTATTTTGTGCTTTTAATGACAACAACTATTCAATCACTATATACAACTTATATATCATATAGTTATCATCATAAAAAAAGGGGAGAATGTTGGAACCTCTGTTTTGTGCTTTTGATGACAACAACTATTCAATCACTATATATAACTTATATATCATCTATGTATGAAGATCAACTATGTATGAAGATCAACTATGTATGCAGATTATTTATAATATGCATGTATATAATCGAAGACTTGAAGATATGCACAAGATGTTACACACAGAATTTTGCTCGGTCCGAATCGATCGCTAAATCGACCAAGACTATTCGAGAAAGTAGATTGTAATGAGAACACGACGTCATTTCATTGCTAGTACAACAATTTACATCAGAGTACAAGATATCAGATTACAAATAAGTAATATACAACGGAAAATAATATCAGAGTTTAAATTACAAAGCAACGAATATATATATATATATATATATATACATAAATATAATGTGCAGCAGAAAATATCAACTACCACAACTGAAAGAAATGCACGGATACAGAGCTTTCTGAATATAGCTCCAGCCGGTGTGAAAAATATGGGCACCCCGATTTTAGGTAGAAACAATAAACTCCAGGACAGTCATGGGACTGGTGTGATAACTAAAACAATTACTAACTTTATTTTAAAGTTGGTTAAATCAAGGGACCACGCCGTATATCACGGAACGGGTTTTCTCCCAAGAATATACCATAAAACAACGCAATGCTAAAGGAAAAAATTGAAGCTATTATAAGACTCGGGTCCCATCACACAATGCAATGCAAGTTGGAGGATAGAGTTTTACCTTATAATAGCCAAACATGCTTGATACACGAAATTTATCTTTTATTATTACTAGTGCATAGTGAAGAAAACAACTTCAAATATAAATGTACCAATCATAGGTGGCATAAGTACCATTATATTATGTCGCCATAAAGGTTTACAACTAAAACTGTAAGGTTGCGTATTGGAAACTGGATTTCCATCTATAAACCGAGGCAAGCGATCTTCCTCATCAGTTTTTAGACACTCTAGCAATGCCTTAGGATCACGCCTCTGGGCAACCCTAGGTTAGCGGCAGGGCCGGTAAACCATCGCTGATTGGCAATTCCATTAACAATATGTTAGCCGGTTCTATCGAACCTATCAAAAGGTCAGTATGTCGACCAATCAAGAGCCTTTTAGTTGGCCCTGATATCAAATGCTAGGTACCTCGATTTCCATCATAATCCAACATCCACATAAGTAAAATTTCTAGGCTCCACACCATGACATCACCCATAGAGAGAAATCAAGGTATGTCCATTTCCCTGCGGTCCTCATCCTACCGAGGTGTGAAGCTCGCGAATTAATGCCACACAAAGCTGCGCTACTTAAAGCCGTGCTTTGATCATCAACCAAAAAGCCTTGCTTTTCAACAAAAGCATTGATCCATGCAACTCAGCATGCCACATTGTCAATCCAAACTATACCATTGATTTCCACCAATATATAACCTCTAAGCTCGTACGTATCAGAGAAGGGTGTTAAGCAAGAGAATAAATTCTACGCCACCAAACAGATATATATAGCAAAGATCAATGAATACAACATAAAGGAATATAGTGTTAGACTTACCATCCTTTTACAAGTCCGTTCTGGGTCTGAACAAAACCGAAGGCACCTTATTCCTTATCCCACATGTATAATATAGGAGAGAGGCCCTCGTATATCCGATCGATCTCCAAGTACGTCTAGATGATCACCACTTATTACCTTGTCTTGGGTGTACATCCCACTCAAGACATCAGTAATCATCCATACGATGTGAAGATCTCCTGTCTTCAACCACCGTCTTCATGTTTTCGACTTCTAGTCGTCGTATTTGTTATTCAGAATGGGTTAAACCCGGTCCTTCCAAATAACTCACGTATTTTATAATCAAGTGCTATAATAACACATCATACCCTCATTCCAATCCAGAAAATTCTTTTATTCAAATATTCACATCTTTAGGGAAAGGTTCCTATTAATTTTATCAAAGAAAAGTTCTTTAGAACTTACTCTTTATTCTTCCTTTTTATATCATTTTCAAAAGATTTTATTTTATCTTTCCATAACCTAAACCAAATTAATGTTTAAGAACTAGGCGGGATTATCGAGCCTTACCGGAGTAACCATTCATTTTATTAATCCCAATCCCAACCTATTCATCCCATGGAGCAAAACTGGTATTACTCCATATCTAACACCCACGGTGTTATCGGTCAATTTAATTACCATTTCATGTTTCAAATATAATTAAAGATTTAGCTATCGCATGGAGTAAAATTGGTGATACTCCATCTCAAACATTTCTTGAATTTGGGAAATTTACTTACTTCATTCCCATTTCAATCTAATTAAAGATTCATTAAAAATCAACTTTGCTTAAACCTCAAAAATTGTTACATAATGATTATTCACTTTAGGAAATTTAATCATGTCTTTAACTAGGTTAAAGAACTAATGTCATTTAAAACACCATTCACGGTAAACCTAAAATCATCTTCCATTAAAATGGAACCTTCATGGAAATCGTAAAAGTATATAATCGATATAAGTTCATGTATCGAGCTAACACTATAAACGAAATAACAACAAAGCCTTTTAAATTTTGTATATAGTAACGGTCTTCCTTTACAGAAGCTCTTTTCGATTATCCCTAAATTGAGTTCCACTCAATTCGAATTTAATATATTAAATTGGAACGACTTTACTTTGGCAAATACCTATAAATATTAGTTAAAATATTTATAAACTCCAAATATTATCTTCATGGTTAATTGGGTTTAAGAACTTGTGTCATTTAAAACACAGTTCACAACGAACCCAAAATCAAATACCCTTTAATTCCAATTATATCTGTTTATTGGAAAACTTCATTAAATCGTAGTTAAAAGATTTATTCTCTTCTCATCTGGGTTTAAGAAGAGTGTTATTAAAGACACCATTCACGAC
Source organism: Allium sativum (assembly GCA_030737875.1). Classification (NCBI taxonomy): domain Eukaryota; kingdom Viridiplantae; phylum Streptophyta; class Magnoliopsida; order Asparagales; family Amaryllidaceae; genus Allium; species Allium sativum. The sequence goes on along the minus strand of CM060913.1, from coordinate 465,323,552 downwards.
AAACCCAAAATCCTCTTTTATATTAAATACAAGGCTTTGAATAGAAATCATGTTGACTTATATTCAATATCAAATTCTGAAACCAACAGATATCGTATTGGGAATAACGATATCTATATCTTCCAAGTTCCTCAACGATACCTGTATAATCACGGAATCCAATATCGAAATATTCTGGAGATTATTTCCATTCAAATCCTTTCCAATTCATACGTTGGAAAATTTCTAGTTGTATTAAAACCATTGTTCTAAATTATATATAAAATATATATATATATATATATTCATCTTTGAAAACTCATTTCAGTCGTTTATCTCTAAAATTGCACATTTTACTATTCAGTCAATTTTAATATTTTTGTTCTCATCCAAAATCGGACATCAAAATAAAACTTCAACATTTAATTGAATACTATATTAAAATATTCGTCTAGTTCCGGATTGAAATGGGATTCGACCAACTACCATATAATTTTAGTTATATGGATTTTATACATCACATGTATTCCAAAATAGTAGTAAACAACTATTAACATTCAATTCACATCCTGGGTGCAATTTGCAACTGCATAAGCATTAAACAATTATATAACTCTTATAACAGTCTGTCAATCAATCGGTTGACATACAACTAAACACAAGGGAGATGTGTGAGGTTATTATCATCCCCAGTCCCGTGTGGGGTTTTCAATCAACATCTAATGATCATTATTTTCATACTTGGGCAATGCGTAAAATTATCGTCCCAATACCCGTGTGGGGTTTAAATCACAATCAATGTGAATTTATCTACAGTTTAACAAGAATAGCATTAAAACTGTAAACATTCATCAATCATCAAACAAATATTGCAATCACAGGCAATAAATATATACACAGTTACAAAAATAAATAACTGTACAAATAGTTTGAGTGAGAGAGTTCTCACCTTGATCGGTTTTGGAATCGTAGAAAAACGATAAACATTCGATTGTTTACTTCGAACGTTTTTCTCCACCAAAAATTGTCATGAGCTCCAAATCACTCCAAATTAGTTTGATTTCAAAGCTCTCGCCGATACGGTTCCAACAGATCCGATTTCGTAGAATTCCAACAATGTATGAAACAGTTATGGTCATTTTAGTTTGTTCGACCGTTCATGGGCGTGGGATGCTATCTGATCGGCTGTTTATGGTCGTGGGAATGCTCTCTGGTCGCCCATTTATGGCCGAATGGGCTGTTAAACTTCAATTTTTTACAATTTCATATTCAAAATGGTATCGGCCAATGCCCGAAGGCCTATGATGTTATATACATGCAAATGAGGCTTCTATAACTCACCAAAGCAACTCATAACACCAAACTCGCATGCACAAACATTCATACAAGAGATTTTCGATGGTTTTGATTATAAGTTCAAAAGTGAACTAAATTCCAAAGCAAAGCAATCGAACTCAATATAAGTGCATTATGAAGTCTTAGAACTTGCCGGTGCGACAATGAGCTATCACAATAACAACTAGCATATGCATTTGATTGAGGGTACAACCTAAATGAGAAATTCCGATTTTATGAAACTAAAACTAACGAACCAGAACGTGTATACTTTTCTAACCCATTCATATGCATATACACAAATCAAAATGAACCTAAATTACACTTTACAAGCCTCTAGGCTTGTGGCATAGATGTGAGTTCATGAAGAACTCATAAAGAACTCACCTTTGTTGGTTAGAAGCAAGAAATTGATTCAATGACAAGCTAGAACAACCTCTCTTCGATAAAAACACTAGAATCAACAACATATGATCATATGAAAGGATTTCCTAGGAATCATGTTTAGGAAATCATGAGAAATTGAAGAGGAATTGAGATGGAGAAGATGAAAAGGAGATTACCTAAGCTTCTCCCTTGATTTTGCACCTGATTCATACAAGATTGGAGCTCCTAGAATCAATTAGGGTTTAGGGAATTTTAATTTCCCATTCCCTATCCCCATTTCTATTTTTACTTAAGTGCTTCGATGGAATGAAGAGGAGAGGGCTGATTTGGGGCTTTAACGGTTGGGCTAGGTTAGCTAATCCTAACCCCAATCAAGGTGCTAAAACTCTGAAGCTCAGAATATATCGAAGTTTATACTTTTCGAACCCGCAAACGAAATTTTGAAGTCAATGGAAATGGTTTCAAGTCCAAATTCGCCCATAAAAGTGATATTTTTGTCATACATCCAATGAAAAAGACCAAATTTCTCCAACTCCAAAGGTATCGATGTTTATAGTTTTAAAAGTCACAAACGACATTTTGAAACCAATGGAAGTGGTTTTGTTGAAAACGGAGGTCGTTTGTGAAATGGCTATTTTTAAGGGCTATATATAATATTAAAATATATATATATATATATATATATATATATATTCCATAGCGACTATTCTAAATTTTAGTTTAGACATAACTTATAATTTATAAAGTGAAATCTCAATTTCTTGCATTCTTTAGAAAATTACAATTCAAAATATTCCAAAGTTTCTTGTTTTATCCAATTATGATTTACATTGAGTTCTATACATTCATTCAAAGTTTAAAATTGAATTTTAAAACTACCACGCCATTTCAAGCTTGCTTTAATTAAAAATTTAAAGTTATACGTACTAACTTTGATTAAAATAAATTTTAGATCATTTATTCTCAAAACAATTCATCTAAAATATTTAATTTCTATGAAAATGAATCAAAAATAAATTTTAAATTGGTCAAAAAAAATACGGGCTGTTACAAAAGAGCTTCATAATATTAGTTAATATTTAGTGTAGAATATTAATAGATGATTTGTAAAAATCTCCTTGAATATATCTACAAAAATAGTAGTTTATAAAATAGTTTTGTAAGAAAAGAAATCCTGAAATAACAATGTGCTGGTGTAAGACGTTTGACACTTAGTTCAAATGTTTATCGCTGGATTTTGGAAAAAAATCCATAGTTCTAGCATAGGCATCTGACACTTATGTCAAATGTTTGAGCCAAGACCTGGAAAAATTCCAAAGTTCCAGCACAAACGTTTGACATAAATGACAAACATATGCGCTGAGTAACAAGCTAATTTTCTAAAAGGGTTTCTTCCTAAAATTGAAGAGTTTTATCCTTTTTTCATTTAAACCTTTTCTAACATCAAGAGATGCAACTTTTAGAACAAAAAGTTGTAGTTTAAAGATCATTTCTCTTTAAAGAAGCTCTTCAATTCCTATAAATATACTTGAGAAAAAGAGATTTGATTAACTAATCTTTCTGAATCTTTCCTATCTATATATTCTATTCTCCATAATTCTTTGTTGTCTAAAAAGCATCCAAAAAGCATTCAATTTATCAATTATATACATGTAGTACTTAAAATCATATACTACTTCAAGGAGATTATAAGACAGTTTGTATTATTTAGTCAAAATCAGTGTTATCTAGAATACATTCTTTTCAAAAAGAAAACAATTCTATTGTAAGCCCATTCCTTTAGGTAAAAAGAGATACACTTTGATGGTTATAACGCCAAAAGGGAGCTTCGGGACTGGACATAGGATGCGAGGTCCGAACCAGTATAAAACTCTGTGATCGCTTCTTACTTTACCTATTTTTATATTACTAGTTATTGTAAATTATTAGCTATACTTGCTTTTTAGATATACACACGATCGCTATAGTTTTATTAGTATCTAGGTTGTTTCCAAATTACACTTTTGCAAGTTAGATGGTACTAGCTACGAGGACCTCTAATCCCTAGTTAAGGCTTCCACGTTTATACCACATCCCAAATCCCAAATAAGGGAAAATAATAAATAATTTGAGAAACAATAACAACTACTTAATACCTACATGGTAAGTAGATAACATCTCACCATTTATGACCTTCACTCAGAAAACATCGTGCTAATATCTAGTTTGAATTGTATAGCAATTCCCTAGCCACTTAATACCACCCTTAGGATAAGCAGACCCTTGGTGTCAAATAGTCATTTATATCAAAATTCCCTATTCGGACTCTGACTAAGTCACTTAATTCTTACAGAAGCAGACCAATCTTGGGATTCCGTTAAACATTCTATTTGACCATTTAATAATTAAAATTGAAATAAGGCAGGTCGTCCGATTACTTAATACAAACGCAGACCCAATTACCACTTGATACCTCAAGTGGATCCAATAACTACTTGATACCTCCACGTTGACCTGACCATATAATACCTCAATTTCGAAGTAACCATTTTGAAGATGTTTCTCACTTCTCCAAAATTTCATTCAGACAATTTAATACCTTAATAAAGGCATGTCCTAATTTCACATGATCACATGTTGTTTGTTAGTGATATCCCATATAATAGTAAGTACACCCAACTCTGTTGCCTCAAAGTCAAGGGAATTCTTTCGTCGAATGACTCTCTTGACCTAGCATAACTAAACCGCTAAGTCTAACGTTCCTAATTTTGGAATATTACTATTCTAGTTTATTATTGGACTTAGTAAACTATTAATTACCCATTAATCCCCCATTACTTACCATAAATGACTCCCTAAGACATTTTTGTAAGTTACTAATTTAAAATTAGTAATGTTTGTCATTATTTCATTTATAATCTATCCACTTTATTAATTTATTCCTATTTATCTAGTTTTTCAAATTTAGTATTACTCATTAACTTATATATGTATTACCCCTTTTATTCATATTATGCGTTAGTTTCGTTAATGATTGTAACCTTTTAAATTCAAATTGTGTCAATTCCCATTAATTATGTTGGTAATTTTTGATCTCCTATTAATTATTTATCCCTGTCAAATAATAAGAATAATTATCCCATTAATTATGAATAGTTGCCTTATTCACTCTTATTAATAATTTATTACTTAAATGTGGATTACGCGCGCATGCCTATGAATTAAATCATTTAACTTAGTTAAAATCTTATACTTAATTTCGTTCTTCTTCCCTTTTATTCATATAACTTTCTTATTATTTACTTATTCAAGTTTCTTACTTTATACTACACAAATATGGTGCATTAAGTTTCGGTATCATTTAAATTCACGTATTCTAGTTACATCTAACTATTAGAATATGCTTCCATATTTAACTTGCTGAAACAACGTTTCTTAGGAAGATTTTCCATTTAATTTTCATTCATAAAAAATAAAGGACATAAATTCAATTAAAAATCATAAGGAACTTATATTTTACATATTTATAGAATATATAGTGCAAAATAGGGAGAAAAACATGTACATTACGTATCACTTGCATTTTCTTTGTGTATATTCCTTATCAAACTATCGACATGCTTTTTGGTCGAAGATGTCACACATCAAGTTTTTGGTTAGCGACACACTCAAGCGTCAATAACATCGCCAGAAAAAACAAAGCGATTTGGTCGAAGTCGCGACCTGTTCGGAAAAAGGATTGGAAATGGCGTCAATTTGTAAAATCGTCGTCGATGGACTCGGAATAGTTGGCGCAATAAAAATACGTGATCGACAAGGACCATCAACTCAAAATGGTTGAGCACGTCGGTCCGATAACGTAGCAAGACTAGTCATGCAAAAATATATGGATTCTAGAAAAAACAGTGTCGTACACTCAAAAACAGCTGATCGACGCGCATCGATCATGAAAAATGGATCGTGCGACTCACAACATCAAAATATGGTAAATTGTCTAAAGTTGATATGGTATGTCAAAAAGGACTGATCAGCATGTGAAAATCATGAAAAACCACGGTGAAAACATTGGAAAATCAGTATGGTAAAATCATATCTGGCACGTTCGAAATTGACTAATCAACACAGCCCGATCACGTTTTCTCATGTGCGCACATCAGGATTTTTGGACTTGGCAAAATGGCTTGACAAATCACCACTTCTCATCGCATCAAATTTGGATGCAAATTTTCCTTATCACATTGGCAAAAGAGTGGATCCACCTGAGTGTACATTGCATCCGAGTGATGCGATGGATTTAGCAAAGCAAGGCAACAGATTAGGCAAGGGCGCACATTAGTTTTTGGATGCTATTTCTGGGTGATCGCGTTATGTGATGCAGTGGTTTTCACGATGCGTGCATGGGGATGGATATGTTGGGATTTGGCACCGGGATGCATGCGCGCATGCGAACCGTTCCTTTCAAAAAGCCTCCCGCATTGGAGTTGACTCAGAGGGAGAGTGACACTGGTCTACATTGCATATGCCATGACCGTGATGGTCATGATACCTACGAATGTCGACATCCTAGGGATATGATTGAAGAATGTGTCAGACGTAGAGAGATGGCATGGTTTGTTCGAATTCGGGTTGTGGTGCCAATACAGGCACAACTCTTCAAAGAAATCAGGATAGGCTTGGGACTAGCGATCATCCCGACAGCATTTTTATCAACTAAACCTCTTACTGGCTTTAGTATCTCGGATTTAAGTCTCCCTGGCATCTGTATTTTGTGGCTTTTGGCATTTTGTCTTCTGGCTTTGTGGATTCCTTTTTTCGGCTTTGTGGATAATTTGGTTACTTGGTCTTGGTTTTGCTTGGTTTTCTGGATCTTGATTTCGGTACTTGTGGAACTTGGTTTTGGTCTTCTTTGGACTCTTGGATTTTGGTTCTTTGGCCTTCGGCGCTTAGGCTGTGAATTTGGCTTTCTTTGGTTTTTTTGGCTTCTGGATTTTATGGTTCTCAAACAATGAGCTCCACACTTTGTCTCTCTCGTTTACTGTTCTTTCGATTCTGGATCTTTAGATTTTCAGAACTCTTGGTTTTCTTTGGACTTGGATATTCAAGCACTGTCCCATAGTTTAGGCTTTAAGGGCTTCGGTCCTCTGGATATATCCTCTTTTGGTTATTTTGGATTGTAAGATGGTTGAGTCAGCATACCTATGTACACGAGCTGTTATAATCCCTAGACAGGCTCTTTGTTCGACAACACACCATCATCCCCTCTGGTTATTAATGAAAAGATTACTTTTCCTGGCTTTGTATTTTGAACGACTAAGTTTGCCTATCCATTTGATGGGAACAAACAAGTTCGCAAGCATGCTATGTAAATAATGAACTGTTCGCTTTCCCTCATGAATGAATTTGAAATCGAGAAACGACCAAGTCCACCTACCCATGTACAGGGGTAGGCCCACTCCTAGGTATGCTCTTTATGGACGATGAACCGTTGTGTCTTATTTTTGGCTTTACTAAAAAATCCCTAACTTTTATAACTTTAAAAAAATTACTTTGCAAAGTTAGGATGCTTGCTTGTGAAGTATGAAATCGACAACAGGATTGCAAACTTTAACAAGATTATGGCTATCTTATCCACTTGTCCTACTTCGACAATATTGCCTTGATTTGTGGCGAGTATATGATGTTGAGCGTCTAGTTGGCGGATCCTGCTCGTTTGGCTATGGGGTCATCTTGTCAAGATGATCTCAGATTACATCGGGTGAACTTGTTAGTGACGCGAAAAGATTATCCGCTCATGGCTATCTTGGCTTCTTATCCTACTTCGACAAGATTTCCTCAATTTGTGGCGATTTTTGGGTCTTAGGCATCCAGTCAGTTCACCCTGCTCGTTTATCTATTGGATCATCCTAACAATGTGGTTCATTTGTTATCTGGATATATGGTTATTGGTTATTCTAGATTAGCAGATCTCGGATTTTCCGATTTCCGGGCTATGGACTTTCTGGTTATTCAGGCTATTAGGCTGTTGTAGTCCCTCAGAATTTTGTTTATTCTGGTATTCTTGTTATCACTCTGAACAATACCAAAGAAACCATCGGCTTTCATTGGATTTCAGGATTTCTGGTTAATGGATAATATGATCTGGAGCGATCTTGGATTTTGGGTTGTAAAAGTTCACTTTGGACTTCTGCCGAACTTGAATTTCTGGTTTTCTCGCAAAACATATCTTCCTTCAACAAGCAAGACATGTTTTGTAGGGTAAAATATAGACACGCTTTTTGTTCGAAGCTATCACACATCAAGTTTTTGGTTAGCAACGCGCTTAAGCTCTAATAAAATTGTCAGAAAACACAAAGCGATTTTGTCAAAGTCGCGACGCGTTTGAAAAAAGGATTGGAAATGGCGTAGATTCATAAAATCATCATCGATGAACTCAGAATAGTTGGCATAGTAAAAATACATGATCGACATGGTCCGATCAGTTGAAAATGGTTGAGCGCTTCGGTCCGATAACGTGGTAAAACTAATCATGCAAAAATGTACATATTATGGAAAAAACAGCGTTGCACACTCAAAAACAGCTGATCGGCACGTGTCGACCATGAAAAATGGCTTGTACGACTCACAACATCAAAATATGGTAAATTGGCTAAAGTTGATTTGGCACATCAAACAGGCCTGATTGGCACGTGAAAATCATGAAAAAACACGGTGAAAACAATGAAAAATCAATCTGGTAACATTAGATCTAGTACATTTGAAGTCGCCTAATCAACACGGGCCGATCACATTTTCTCACGTGCGACCATCAGGATTCCCGGACTTAGCAAAATGGCTTAACAAACTACCACTTCGCATCGCATCAGATTTCGATGTGATTTTTCGTAATCACATCGAAAAAAGAGTGGATCCTCCCAAGTGCGCATCACATCCCATTGAAGCGATGCGATGGAATTGGCAGATCTAGGCCACAGATCAGGCAAGGTCGCATGTTGGCTTTTGGATGCGATTTCTATTTGATTGCATCATGGGATGCGGTGGTTTTCACGATGCGCGCATGGGATGGATACGTTGGGATTTGGAATGGTGGTGGATCAGGTAGATTTTCGATGCGTGAAAACTAGTGATCGCAGCAGTAGGATGTGAGGTTGGCACACGTGTAACACGAGGATTTTAGATGCGAAAATGTTAGATGCGATGGGACTCGGCTATATGCTGGATTGCTTGGCATGGTCAAAATACCGTGAAAATCAACATAATACCACTGATCTGCACATGTTTTCGCTCAACTTTTAGGAGGCGAGATTTGCATAGGCCAGGATGTGATTTTTAGGATTCATCAAGGATGTGATGTGATTTTTCGAATCCGACAGTGATGTAGGATGCGATTTTCTTGATGTGGGCTATGTAGGATGCGATTTTCTGACACTAGTCCCCAAATCTCACCTACTCCTACCTAACCCACTATCTATAAATACCCCCAAGCTTGGCGTTCATGTGGATCTTTTTTGGCTTGGTTTTTTGGACTTTTTGAAGCTCTCAAGCACCATTAATGGCTTCCATCTTGTTCTCCATGACTATTGGACATAGCTTGGACCACTAAAGCATTGCACAAATGTTTTTCATCAACTTTTGTACATCTACAAGGGCAATTGCATTGCTTTTGGACATTTTTAGATTTTTTGGACATTAAAGGTACTTTTGGACATAGTTTATTGAGTCAACGCTTTTTTCACTCAACGAAGAAGACGAAGGGCATTTTTGTTAAAGCTTAGAATTAACAAATCATTTTGTTGTTCTATTGTATGCTTTTCACTCAAACATTGTCTGAAGTTGTACAATTGTAATCATCAATTATATAATGAATGATTACGATGAAGTGGACATAGGCATTAGTGTTGAACACTACACTACAACAAAATGACCCTATTACAACGGTGGAAAACTGTTGTAATATACATTTTACAACGGTGGGCTAATCGTCGTGTATTAAGAAGTTGTAATAGGCTAAAATCTTTTACAAACTTTTTGCACCGTTGCAACACCGTTGTAATATGTATATTTTACAACTTTTTTCCACCGTTGTAATAAATTTTATTACAACATTTATGCACCATTGTAATAAATTTTATTACAACATTTATGCACCATTGTAATAATATCTACTACAACTGTTACGCACCGTTGTGATTGACACTTGAGTTTAAAAAAATAAACATTACTTGCAACTGAAATGAACAATACACTAAATATAGCGATACTCTACAAGAAAAACAAATATTACAGTTATTTGCAAACTAATTTATTTAAATACTCAAATACAAAGTTACAAACACTAATAGCCGACACACCAAGCATAGGAGATAACACGACAACACTATAAAGTTACAAACACTGTAATAAGCATGAGCTTAAACTAGCAGGATAAATTTTCTCTAGCACCTTGAATAAAATAATGTTTATGATACTACCATTTGTACGCATAGGATACTACCATTTGTGCACAACATGTTATGATTCCCTTCATAACAATTTCGAATTCAAGCAACCGTCACAGTCGACAGACAAATCCTAAGAATATTTCTTCGCATGGCTTCCCAATATGCAGTTGCTTTCCGCATTTGATCTTAAAAGACATACACCATTCAGTGCTTTTCCTTCGCACCCTCTTCAAAGTTCAAACTACATAACTACCATCTATTGTTGTATATAGCGGTGTTGTATACACAATTATATGATTTTCGTTTGATGATAACAACCAAATATATATTATTATAAATGTGTTTTTTATCGTACTATTCTATATATACATTACAGACATGAATATAACATTTATATTTAAATGGAATACTACTTCACTAGAATTGAACATTCAAACTGTATTCTATTTGAATATAATATTCTATTTCAACATTCAAATAGTATAGATTTATAACTCCACTACTTATATATTCTTCACATGACAGTGTGCTTGTATAAAAACTGAATACGATAAACAAATTTGCTTGAACATAAATTTGATCACAATAAAATAATATTTTATTTCAAACAAATTTGTTTATCGCAAATATCAGTACAATTCTCACATTCTTATACAAAACTCCTCACTACAACACTGAGTCATTCAGATATACAAATTTCATTCATATACAGACACTTTGTCATTTATACATTCACGCATATACACTGACACATATACATTCTCTGCTCAATCTTCTGTCTTTTATTTCCAGTCTTCACAGCCTTCAGTTAGTCCTGTCTTCATACCTGCCATATGAAATAGAAACATACAGTACTCTGCAATAGAAATAAAATAGGGATACACGCGAATATAAATTTTATTTTTAAAATTTTTATTTGCCTCAGTTTTCTGGTGTGTTTTCTCATCATTTTTTCTTGACTTGATCTGATATGTATATATTTCTAGTACCCACTGATCAGCCTCAACACACTACACTGGTTTGCTAATCAGAACTAGTTGATTCTGGACAGCCTCAACACAGTGTAGCAGTTTGCTGATAAAGTTTCATTTGAATAGACATATATATATACACACACATATATACACACATACGTGTATATATACATATATGTATACATACAGGTCAACATGGTCTGCATAGCAGTGAAATAGAGTAAATGAAAACAACAACATAACTCATGTGTTGCTCATCAACATAGCCAGGTTCAGAAACATTCATGAATGGTGGTGCAACAAGGTTATATAGCAGTGGAGTATATATAGTGGTCGAGCTCAACCATATGGATTAGCATAGGAGCATGGGGGCATATAGGTTCAAGTTCCAGTGAATACATGCTCACAAAAAAACAGGAATGGCACAACAGAAATGCAGGTCCTACAAATAATCAAAGTACAGACAGAGTACGCATGCAATATACATGTAGCTTCAACAATAAAGTCAAGGAACAATGCAAGTCAAAGTGGGCCGAGCCCAAATACCTAATGAGTTGTCATGATTTGGCATGCCAGAGTGGCTCAAGTACAAAGTAGCAATGAAAATTGGACAAAGCAGCATGAAAACAAGCTGTTTACAAATGCAAAGTAGTGAAAGCATGGTCTGCAGTTTTCAAACATGGTGACAGTTTCATATTCATGTATGCACTGTAATGGAGTTTGCAACATGGTTCAGTCGTGTACAGCGTGGATGTATGGTGCACATGTTTCATGTCAAAAGCAGCAAATAATGATGAAGCAAAACAGGTCAAACTAGCATGGTTAATAATTTTCTAGACTCACAGTGCACAAATTCATTTCAGCTGTAAATGGACAAAGGTATATGGTGACAAGCCAGAGGCAAAGTTTTTTTAAATGTTAAAGAGCAAAAGTCAGTGGATGCATATGTATGCTAAAGTCGAGAGATGATCAAGCAAAGTTTCTCATATATGGTAATGAGTATTCAAGGCAAGTTTTAAAACCAATATGCAAGTATTTTTTTTTTTGGAAAAAAGAATTCTTCAATTTTTTCTTGAATACGGCAAGAGAAACATTTGTTTTATTCTCCAGAAATACAATGCAAAGAGAAACTTTCAAATTGTTTCCAGAGATTCAGTGATCGAAAAATGACAGTTAAAACATCCAAGAACTAAAGCATATTGCAAGGATTGATTCATACACACACTCAAGGGACATAAATGGGGCAAGTATCAATTCCAAATCGACTTCCAAAAATATACTGTACAAGTTTCAAAAGCCAAGAAATTTTTAAGGGAAGAAACCAAATACAAGATTCAGTTTATTTTTCACCTTTCCAAATTCTACAACACGCAAGGGGCAACAAATATATCATTTCTAGAATGGTGCATTAAAATATTAGAGTAATTAAGCAATAAGCATCATCATGGGAATGTCATCAAGGCCGAATTAATCAAGGTTTTTATTCAAGGCAGTTTTTAATTGATTCGATTATGGCAACATATCAAGTGTGGACTAATTCAAGGGACAAAATCAAGTCTTGATTCATCAAAGGAAAACACGCAAGCAAAAGAGGAAACAAACACACATCAGGACCAAAATCATTCTTTCTGAAATCAGAGAATTAGGGTTCTAGTTTACCCTATAAATTCACATCCTATTCATCATCGGCAAAAATGAAAAAACAACAATCAATTCAGAAAAAGATATTTCCAGAATACTCACATTTTTTTTCAAGTGTTTTTCGATCGCAACCCCAAGTCAGTGTAATTGAAGAAGGAGAATCAACTAATTTGAGCTTCAAGAGAATTTCCAGAACATCTTTTAATCGCAAATCGATTTGGGAGAATTATCATTCAGAAACCCTAGTTCGGCCGCCGTAGTATTTATCCAGAGAACAAAAATAGATCGGGCAAATGAATTAGTAATGGGCCAGCCAAGTTATTGTGGACTTAAGTGCTTTAATTAAAAAGGGGATGATCCTTTCTTTTAACTCCTAGGCTTTTGTTTTAATTTTAATTGTTTTTTTAATTTGTTCTGTAAAATCAAATCAAACTGTTTTTTCTAGTGTCTGTATAAAACTAGGAAATCCTGTTGGGGTTTAGCTGGCAGTTTACTAGAGTTTGAAAAATGTAGGCTTACGGATTATGGGTTGGTAATTCGGGAAAATCTGGTCGAGAGGATATCGTCCAGTCTAGGGTTTTGAGCGTAGGATTAGAAGAGGAGTGAGGGGTTCGCGAGTGTACATGGTCTTGTATGCGGGATCTGTTCTTCTACCTAGTATAAACCTTAGGAATGCAACAGTAAGCAGGATTTTGCCGAAGCTGGGTATCTCAGTGTGTTATTTCCTATTTGCTTTTTATTTCTACTATATTCTGTGATCTGTTTATTATTTATATCCTGTCAGATTTTTAACTCAGTGATTAACTGTGAAAAACCCTATTCACCCCCCTCAAGGGTTATTCTAGATCCAACAAGTGGTATCAGAGCAAGTTATTTCATTAACTCTAGAGTCATGGGTCATCCTAGTTGTCAACCGATAGAGAGTCAGTCCAGTTCATCTCCAACTATTTTCGATGGAATAGATTTTTTAAATTGGAAATCCAAAATGGAATTTTATTTAAAATCTGTTAATATTAAATGTTGGGATGTTGTTATCAATGGGATTGATAGTGTAGATATTACTTTCAATGCTCGTGCTATGAAAGTTATATTTGATTATCTTAGCACTGAACAGTTTAATCTTATCTGTCATTGTTTATCTGCTTAGTAAATCTGGAGAAATCTTAATGCAAAGTTTGGAAAAATTGACAACAAGTGCTTAAAACCGGCAAAGATCAACTCAGATTCAGAAGTATGTCTAACAAGATTTACTAAAGAAGAATCAGATGATGATAGTGTTGGAGATTCAACAGATGATGAAATAAGAAATTTTTCATATGAAGATCTGGTTTATTTTTATGTTGATTTAACCAATTTTTTTGATAAAACCCAACTGAAAAATAAATCTCTGAAATCTAAGAATTTTGAGTTGACCAGCAGAATTATTGATTTGGAATAACAACTTGAATATTTTAAAAATTCTTCAAATTCAAATTGCAAAAATTGTTTGAAATTGAAAACCAATCTTGGTCATCTCAATAAAAATATTCAAATATTTGGAAAGGAAATTCTGATCTTAAAAGAAAACAAGATTGGGTTGTCAAGTTTGAACAATTTTCTACAAAAGGAATTTGAAAATTTTAAGACTGATATACATTCCAAATTTGAAATTGCTGAAAAGGAGAATTTGTTGAAATCTGACTTGATTTGAAAGAACTTGAAAACTAGATTGAAAAATCCAAGAAATTTGAGCCTGAAAAACGAAAACGATTTGAATTTGAGATCTCTGAGTCCCAAGCCAAAATCAAATTACTTGAATATGAAAATTTGGTTTTGAAACAACATGATATTGAAAGGAAGATCACTAATAATTGATGTTATGATTTAATAAAAGAAAACAGTGGTCTTAAATCCAAAATTCAACGATCAGAATCAACTTTGGATAAATTTTCTAATGGGAAAAAATCATTGAATATGTTGTTGCAAAATCAAGTTTCTATTGGAAATAAATATGGTATTGGATTTGGGAAAAATAATGTTTTTGAAAATGTCAATTCAAATGGTTTTAAAAATCCCTCAAGTTGCTTCAAGAAGGATAGTTTTGAAAAGTTGAACTCTGGATATTTCAAAAGTTTTTTTAATCACAAACGTGAAAAGAAATTGTTTGATAGCAGTCTAGCTAATCCATTTTGGACCCCAAAAAGAAACAAAGTGAATTCATATAAATTCAAACAGATTTGGGTCCCTAAAGGAACTTTAGTCAATTCTGATGGATTGTTATACAAACAGATTTGGGTACCAAAACGTAAGAAAACAATTGAGAGTGGTTTTACAAATTTTATTATACCACTCAATCCTCTTAATAGTTAGGTACCGAAGGTGGCTGAGGAACTGCATAGCTAAAGAAAAATTAGATTCAAACTATTTCATGTCACAAAATCATCCACAGTTCCTCCAGCCAGGATGGATGAGTTAGAGATTCTGATTTAGATCGAGTTCAGGTATAATCTCTGAACTCATCTTTGTAAATATTTTATTTCCTTTGTTTATTCCTTCTTCTACACTGTCTATTTTTTTCCTTGATTTGTCACTGTCATATTTCTGTTTCTTCTTGGGCTTTCTTGAACTTCCAATTGTGGAATTCATATTTTCTGGAAATTCACTTCACTTGTATAAAACTCTAATGTTTTAATCATTTCCAGATCTTGAATCTAAACTTGTATATATCTGTAATTGTTTTGAAGTTCATTTTCTATTTTCTGAATTCCTAACAGTGTTGACGTATTCTTGTTATATCTTAAACACTGTTAATATGAATTCTAAATTTTTTGAAGATCTGAAAAACAATTGAAATTTCACACATCTCTGCTGTTTTTGAGTTTTCACTAATTCATTTTTAGAAAAGCTTAAAATGATATGCTCATTATAGCACACCAATATTTATTAGTCGTGATAATTTCATTATTTTTCAGATTGGCTTGGTTATTTTGAATTATCTTTAATCTCATTGATACATCTTGAAAATCATTGTTATTCATGATCATTATGATTAGAATTTGTTTCTTTGAAATCATCGGAAATTATTGATATTTTGAATAATCACACATCTCCTAAATTTGAAATTATCAACCTTGTGTGACCGATTCATTATATCCCAAAACTTGACATAGATTCAAGTGATCACAAATAAATTATTTTAATTTTCTGGATCATGAATATTTCTCAAGTCTGATGTAAATGATCTGAAATTACTCTTGTACTTGTCAAAAATTCTTGTGAAAAATTCTTTGAAAATCCGATCTTAAATTTCTCTGTTTTTTCATGATTATTTGATTTCAATATATGTTTGTTTAAAATCATTTGAAGTTATTGATTTATTGAATCACACACATATCTTGAATCTGAAATTTATAATTTGGTGTGATTGATTCATTGAATCCTGATATTTTCATATTCCATCAAATGATTTAAAATAAATGGTATTCTTTAATCTTGGATCATGAATCATCTTATGTGACCGTCATCCTGACAAGTATGATTTAAAACTATTTTCAGTGCTGCTCTGATACTGTTTTGAAAAATGTTCGTTTTGGAATCATCTGTTTGCTGCTCTGGTACATGTGCATAATATGTTATCTTGTCTGCTTGGGCTTTGTACTTATAATTCTTTTGTCTATGATATTCTTGTTCGCCTCCAGTGTCATTTTGAAATCCTCATTAATAGAGACATCAAGTGGTATCAGTCTAGAAGTGCTGAATTTTTTTTACTGTATATATATATATATATATTGTTCCCCATGTCTTGTATAGATCTTAATTTCCCTCATGTAATTGATTTTCAATTTTAAAATTATTTATTGATTATTCATTTATAAATTGAAATCAATATCCAAATTGAACTGTATTTATAATTCATCAAAATCATTATCAGATTTTGAAACTGTGATGAACCATGACTACACTATATGTATATTTCACAACAAGAGGAGATTTTATTTAGATTTTCATGATGGTTGAATAGTTATTATAATATCTTTGAATTGGCAATTACTTCACGACCATCTCCTTTATCTATCATCATTTTGCCATCCATGATAATTTTATATTAATGTGGGGAGTTAATATTTTTAAATCTTTCTGAATAAACAGTGGAAATATTTGTGATAGAAATGGGACTATGGTATTATTCAGAATTAGTGATAATTGAAATTTACAATGATCCCGGTACAGTCGAGCATATTTCATAATATAATTAATTTAGAAATTTATTTCACTGTCCATTTCTGTACCTACCACATTTCTATCATCCATATTGGTTTATATACTAAGGAGTTTTTCTATTTAAAGCTGAAAATTATAAAATATATAATTAATACATAAGTGTGTCTCTAATCTCATTTAAAAATCCAAGCTGTGGTTATGCATGGTTATGAGACAACTTATTTTTAAGCTGCAACTGATCTCATTTAAAAATCCAAGCTCTGGTTATGTGTGGTCAGTGTGCTCTTAAATAAAAAAATTTAGAAAAAATTAATGTGCTATAAATTGAAATGAATTTGAAATTTTCCTTTGTGTATAAAAACCAGCCTATCAATCCATCTTTCTAATCTGTGAAATGTGTTGAAATCTTATGAAGTATTATGATTTGTTGATTGATAAGTATTGGGATTTGAGATTATACAATTTTGTCACTTAAATTGAATTATTAACTATAGTCCAAATCCATCACTGTTTTTTTGAACCTCTTTTTATAAAATTCTTTTGAAATAATTCGAAATCATATTTTTATAACTCTCTCCATTTCATATAAAATTCATCGTAAATTCGTCATTATCTATAATGTGAAATATGCCACTAGTTCTCAGTATATTATGATTTTTGTTTGGCAGATTGATATTTATGATGACCATTCTTCCTCTTAAGCTGAAATTGTATTTTCTAGTCATTCTTCATCTATATTTTAAGATCTGAATCCTTTTGATGATAACAAAAGGGGGAAAATGAATTGAGATTTTGATTTATGAGTGAATATTTTATAAATATTTTTAATTTTTAAAATTCATTATTATTCACATTTCACTCATGCACAGTTATTGGTGGATTTTTGTTGTAAGGGGAGCATTCAAATAGGGGAGTTCAGTTCTTGCTTAGTTATTCACTGTCAAACACATTTATTGGATTCAAAATCTTAATATTTGTTTGTCATCATCAAAAAGGGAAGATTGTTGTCTACAGCGGTGTTGTATACACAATTATATGATTTTTGTTTGATGATAACAACCGAGTATATATTATTATAAATGTGTTTGTTATTGTACTCTTCTATATATACATTACAGACATGAATATAATATTTATATTTAAATGGAATACTACTGCACTAGAATTGAACATTCAAACTGTATTCTATTTGAATATAATATTCTATTTCAACATTCAAACAGTACAGATTTATAACTCCACTATTTATATATTCTTCACATGACAGTGTACTTGTATCAAAACTGAATACGAAAAACAAATTTGCTTAAACACAAATTTGATCACAATAAAATAATATTTTATTTCAAACAAATTTGTTTATCGCAAATATCTGTACAATTCTCACATTCTTATACAAAACTCCTCACTACAACACTTGGTCACTCAGATATACAAATTTCATTCATATATAGACACTTTGACATTTATAAATTGACGCATATACACTGACACATATACATTCTCTGCTCAATCTTCTGTCTTTTATTTTCAGTCTTCAGTCTTCACAGCCTTCAGTCAGTCCAGTCTTCATACCTGCCATATGAAACAGAAACACATAGTACTCTGCAATAGAAATAAAATATGGATACACGCGAATATAATTTTATTTTTAAATTTTTATTTGCCTCGGTTTTCTGGTGTGTTTTCTCATCATTTTTTCATGACTTTATCTGATATGTATATATTTCTAATACCCACTGATCAGCCTCAACACACTACACTGGTTTGCTGATCAGAACTAGTTGATTCTGAACAACCTCAACAGTGTAGCAGTTTGCAGATAAAGTTTCATTCGAATAGACATATATATATATACACACACATATATATATATATATATATACATACGTGTATATATACATATATGTATACATACAGGTCAACACGGTCAGCATAGCAGTGAAATGGAGCAAATGAAAACAACAATATAACTCATGTGTTGCTCAACAACATAGCCAGGTTCAGAAACATTCATGAATGGTGTTGCAACAAGGTTATATAGTAGTGGAGTATATAGTGTGGTCGAGCTCAACCATGTGGATCAGCATAGGGGCATGGGGGCATACAGGTTCAAGTGCTAGTGAACACATGCTCACAGCAAAACAGGAATGGCAGAACAGAAATGCATGTCCTACAAATAATCAAATTATGGACAGAGTATGCATGCAATACACATGCAGCTTCAACAATAAAGTCAAGGAACAATGCAAATCAAAGTGGGTCGAGCCCTAATACACAATGAGTGGTCATGGATTGGCAAGCCAGAGTGGCTCAAGTACAAAGTAGCAATGAAAATTAGACAAAGCAGCATGAATACAAACTGTTTACAAATATAAAGTAGTGAAAGCATGGTCTAAAGTTTTCAAACATGGTGACAGTTTCATATTCATGTATGCACTGTAATGGAGTTTGCAACATGGTTCAGTTGTGTACAGCGTGGAAGTATGGTGCACATGTTTCATGTCAAAAGCAACAAATAATGGTGAAGCAAAATAGGTCAAACCAGCATGGTTAATAAATTTCCAGACTCACAGTGCACAAATTCATTTCAACCGTAGATGAACAAAGGTATATGGTGACAAGCAAGAGGAAAAGTTTTTTTTTAAATGTTAACAAGCAAAAGTCAGTGGATGCATATGTATGCTAAAGTCGAGAGATGATCAAGCAAAGTTTCTCATATATGGTAATGAGCATTCAAGGCACGTTTTAAAACCAACATGCAAGTTTTTTTCGAAAAAAGAATTCTTAAATTCTTTCTTGAATATGGCAAGAGAAACCTTTGTTTTATTCTCCAGAAATACAATGCAAAGAGAAACTTTCAAATTGTTTCCAAAGATTCAGTGATCAAAAAATGACAGTTAAAATATCCAAGAAGTCAAGCATATTGCAAGGATTCATTCATACACACACTCAAGGGACATAAATGGGGCAAGTATCAATTTCAAATCGACTGCCAAAAATATACTGTACGAGTTTCAAAAGCCAAGAAATTTTTAAGGGCAGAAACCAAATACAGGATTCAGTTTATTTTTCACCTTTCCAAATTCTACAACACGCAAGGGGAAACAAATATATACATTTCCAGAATGGTGCATTCGAATATTGGAGCAATTAAGCAATAATCATAATCATGGGAAAGTCATCAAGGACAAATCAATCAAGATTTTAATTCAACGCAGTTTTTAATTGAATCGAGTATGGAAACATATCAGGTGTGGACTCATTGAAGGGACAAAATCAAGTCTCGATTCATCAAAGGAAACCCCGCAAGCAAAAGAGTAAACAAACACACATCAGGACCATGATCATTCTTTCTAAAATCAGAAAATTAGGATTCTAGTTTACCCTATAAATTCACATCCTATTCATCATCGGAAAAAATGGAAAAACAAAAATCAATTCAGAAAAAATATTTCCAGAATACTCACATTTTTCAAGTGTTTTTCGATCACAACCCCAAGTTAGTGTAATAGAAGAAGGAGAATCAACTAATTCGAGCTTCAAGAGAATTTTGAAAATCTTTTAATCACAAATCAATTTGGGGGAATTAACATTCAGAAACCCTAGTTCGACCGCCATATTTTTTCTCCAGAGAACAAAAGGAGATTGGGCAAATGAATTAGCAATGGGTCGGCCAATTTATTGTGGACTTAAGTGCTTTAATTAAAAAGGGGATGACTCTTTCTTTTAACTCCTAGGATTTTGTTTTAATTTTAGTTGTTTTTTTAATTTGTTCTATAAAATCGAATCAAATAGTTATTTCTAGTGTCTGTAAAAAAACTAGGAAATCCAGTTGGGGTTTAGCTGGCAGTTTACTAGAGTCTGAAAAATCTAGGGTTACGGATTACGGGTTTGTAATTCGGGAAAATCTGGTCGAGAGGATATTGGCCAGTCTAGGGTTTTAGCATAGGATTAGAATAGGAGTGAGGTGATCGCAAGTGTACATGGTCTTGTATGCGGGATCTGTTCTTCTATCTAGTAGAAACCTTAGGAATGCAGTAGTAGGCGGGATTTTGCCGAAGCTGGGTATCTCTGTGTGTTATTTCCTATCTGCTTTTTATTTCTGCTGTATTCTGTGATTTGTTTATTATTTAATATCCTGTCAGATTTTTAACCCAGCGATTAACTATGAAAAACCCTATTCACCCCCTTTAGGGTTATTCTAGATCCAACATCTATCACCACCGTCTCTTTCCGAACTGCCTCTGTACTTGGAATATGCTGAATTACTGTATCTTTGATTTTCTCTCAAATGACCACCTTGCCCTCCTCTGCTGACAGAATTTAAGCTCCAAATATCCCTGCAACTATTTTGATCTTCCAAATTTACCCTTGATGACACATCATTACTAGATATGTATCTGCTATAATTGTAATTAATATGCGAGCTAGGGATCATCCATTATGTTACATAAATAGTAGAAAATTATGATATGTAAACATACTTTTCAGTGACTAGATGGTATTGTTTATTATGCTCATGCCATAGACACCTCTTTACAATATCGTATTGGGTAATATTCTGCATAATGGAAGTTAAATTAGTTATAACTCTGTCCTATTCTTCTGAAATGGTAATAGAATAGTGATAACAACAATAACCAGTGATAATAACAATAACTAAGAGCTTTTCTTCGTCAATAAATGGCAACTTACAAACACCCTAGACCCCAGAAAGGATATATCCAAAGGACCACAGTCTTTGTCATCAATATCAAAAATCTCACTCATGTTTGGATACTAGTTTCTATTATGGTTAAAAATATGGTTAAAAGGTTGAGGTATTATTACCAAAGGACCACAGCCTTTGTTATGAATATCAGAAATCTCACTCATTGTCACCCACACACTTTATCCATCAGCTTACAGTTACATAACTCTTACCCAAATCAAACTTTCTATGGAAATACAAACACGGTTACGGTCATAGAGTTAAATATAAGTGGGTTTCATTATATGGGATTGCTATAAGAAAGAGCAACAAATAAACACACACACACACACATATATATATATATATAAATATATATATATATGCATTTCTCCAGTATGCAGTAAACCTATGTGTTACTATCCTTTAAGATGACAAATAAAAAAACATATGCAGAAGAATCTGTAAAAAAATAATATAAAAAACTAACTGCCTGTTGGACCAACATGAACTGTGTAATGCACAACCAATATTTATTAGCGACAAAACTGACCATTAAATACAGGGTCACAAACACTATTAGAAAAAAAAAAAACCAATACATACATAGTATAGATAAGACTAGAAATATATGATCACATCTCGTAGACAAACAATTATAGCATGTTTGGATACTAGTTTCTATTATTGGCTTTTCGATAACTTTTCAATGCCTTTATTTTTGTTTTGTGTGGCAACATTCTTTTTAAACAATAGTTACGGTGGGAACGAAGAAATCTTACCCGATAAACTAATTTGTACAAAGTATTACCAATCACCAAACAGATGTAATGAAAGAAAAAAAATTACCTACTGAGATTATAAGAGCTTATGCAACATGATTAAGATTTGCTTTGGCTTATGGCATGTGATAGCAAGCAGGAATCTGCAATATAACACAAAAATAAAATCCCTTAGCCAAATGAATCTCATAAACATCAATATTTGTAATGCAGAATGACCAAAAATCAACTATTAGTATTAGACTTATCCCACCAAAATCAAGCAATATAAATTGTTTGAGACTGCTTCAAGGCGAATGAACTTATGTGTTTCCTTAGTTCAGATAGAGTTTATTTATTTTCATTGGATGCAGAATGATAAAACAATAGTTATGCTAGATGAATATGCTTCTGTGCTAGTCAAAATATAGAAGAGGAGTAAGAGCCGATCTGTTACAGCAGCTGCAACAACTGCGTAAATTGCAACATTCCTGAATCCATAGGTAACTGCTTCTGCAATATGATTAACAGAAAAGACAAGCTTAAAATATAATTAAACTGTAAGTCAATTGTAATTATAGAATTCTAATAAGCCACTATTGTAGATCAAGTCATGTAAAATATTTATGAAATTTATAACATGTAATGCATAAGCGACAGTCATATCGAACTTAAAACTTACATGAACCAAATTAAAAATGGTAATGGCCAATTAATGTTTGAAAAAGCAAAATAATTAGCATTTTCATCCTATACCCTATATGCACAGCTACAGATGTAGCATATTTATTAAAAGGAAAATTAGTAATTGAACCAATCAATTTACTTGCGAAATTTACTAGAAACAGATTTTTAGTTGCTAAATATTGATTTAATTAACAAGTTCTACTAATTTAAAGTGCCAACCCTACTATTGCTCCATAATTGAAATAGATCCACCGAAGTACAGAAGAGATATGAAATCTACCTAAGAACAAAAATCTACCGAGCAAGAGCAAGAGGGGCGAAGGCGCAAGCAAGAGGGGGAAATGGCGATTGAATAAAGGAGACGCGAGCAGGAGGGCGCGAGCAGGAGGTGGCAATGCGAGCAGGAGGGCGCAAGCAGGAGGAGGCGACGCCAGCAACCAAAGACCGTGGCGCGAGCAATTTAGGGTTTTTTTTTTATCTGAAGCTGGAGAGGTCGGCTGATAGAAGGCACTAAAAATACAAGACGCGAGTTACGTGAGAGCCAAATTTTCAGTTTTACCACCCTTAAGTTTCATTGTTTTGCATTTAACATGACCGTCAGTTTTCCACCGGTTACAAGTAAAATTTCACCAAAACCTAGAGAATTAATAAGTAAAATTTTATGTTAAATGTGAATATAATATGAATTTCTTGAGAATTGTTTTTACTAAAATATTAAATATTACTGATTAATAATAGTTATTATTAATTATTACCTATTTTTTCAAAGTTATAATTGAATTTCAACTATTAAAAGTTAATTATAATGTAAATGTTATTGATTATATACTATTAAATATTTAATAGTAATTTTTAAAAAGTAGCTATTATTTATTAACTATCAATTAAGCGGTTTTTATCTAATCTAATAGTAATTGGTATTAATTTGTAAATTTATCATTGAATATGAATTAGTCTTAAATGTTAATATTACTAATTATTAAATATAAGTTGTTTTTAATATTTAATAGGTCTATAATACAAGAAATAGAAAAAAGAGTTGCTAAAACCAAGTTTAAACAACTTTCTGATTTAACTATTAATTATCAGAAATTAATTAGTATATATTAGTTATTACAATAGACAAAAAAGAAAAGTTTGATATATATGTGTATTGCAATAGTGATTTTTTTCAAAACATTTATTACAACAGTGCGTTTTGCACAGTTGTAAAAAAAAAAGCATTTATTACAACTGTGCTTTTCGCACAGTTGTAAATTTTAAGTTTTAATATGGTGTTTTTGTTGTAGTGCTATAAAAAGCTATGTTCTTCCTACATTTGCTTATTTTGGATTTGGACTACTGTGTTTCTGCAGCACTAACCCCGGGGGTTGGCGTGTGCTGAATCCACGACAATTCCCCACATCAACACTTTGGCGCGCCAGGTGGGGGCGCACAACTTTGATCTTTGCTTCGGATTACATTCTCGATTTTGTCTTCGGATCTCGGATTTAGTTTAAGTTTTTGAATTCTACTTCGTTACTCTCTTTTCTTCATTATTAAGCGCAAGAAGCTCGATGCTATTCCAGAAGCTCAAGGTACAAAAGGAGAAGGAAGTCACGAACTTTCTTCGACTGGAGTTCCATTGAACTACGTCAGTAGAGAGGACGTCAATGGAATAGATTGTTTAGAACTTAGCTACGAATTTGAACACTCGACTGGAGCGATTGGAAGATTCTTTCAATACCTTTCTTGTCGAGATTGAGGACAGGTTAGGAAATGCTTCGAGGCTGACTGACCAGGCAGACATTGTTGGAACTAGTACTATTGTTCCTTAACCCAGGACTCGGAACTTGGGGCAACCCCACAAACTAACCAACAAGCAGACGCTGGTCCTCGAAACGGTGCTGGTCCTGCTACACGGCGGCACCCCTAATCCCGACCTCGCTCTAACTAGTGATGCATTTGTTGGTCAAGTCGTGGGCTCCACTGTTGGAAACATTATTCAAGCGCCAGTGCGTGCAACTTTGGGTGGTAGTGCTTCCACTGTTCCAGAAGTCAAGATTGTGCACGATGTAGCCCCTCAGGTTGGAATTCAACCAGATATTCTTCTAGCCAACTAACTGATTCCTAACTTGGACTTAAACACTGGGGGCACCAGTATTGCTTTGGATAACCTTAACCAGTTGCTTGCTTTCGGCAATGGATCTCAAATAGCGGATGTCATCTATCAATTCACTCGAGGCGATGCCTCTTCTACGGACTTGGATTGTCTAACTCACAATCCGTTCTCTCTAGATATAATGAACTCTCGCAACCCACCGGATTTCAATCAATCGGTTTTGGAACCCTATGACGGTTGCAAGGATCCGACCGCTCACTTGATGAGTTACATCCGACATGTGGAAGTTCTATTTTCTATGAAGGCAATGTGTTTCGCGCATTACTTGACTGATATAACTGCAGTGTGGTTCAGCAGCTAGAGAAGGACTCCATTACATCTTGGAATGCTTTAATTAGTCGATTTGTGGAAGAATTGAGGGTCAACATTGCTCGTATTAAAAGCGTTATGAATCTCATTGGCATTAAGCAGAAGTCTGGAGAGACTCTACGTAAATTCTTCAAACGGTTTAACACTGCGGTGGCTTCGGTTGACATACCCAACCCTTCTATGGAATTAATGGCCGCAATATCAAGTGTTTTGGATAAATATGACTTTAAGACTTCACTGTGTCAGGACCCGCCGAGGGATATCAAGTAGTCCTATTTTAAGGTTGAAAGGTTCCTTCGGGAAGAGGATGCGAGAACCGACAAAAAGGTTCTTGAAGCTAATGCTGTTAAGGGCGGGAAACCGTCCGATTCTGAAAAGGCCAAAGATTCTGCTGCAGGCAAACCCTCATTGGGGAACAATCGTAAAAGGGCTTGGAAGCAATGTAAGTTCTCGCCTTATTCAGAACTTACTCACACCCGCAAGGAGATTTATCTGGAGGTTCATCCCACTTCTCCTTTCAGAAAGCCTGCAGCAAGGGAGTCGACTCAAAGGGAGAGAGACACTGGTTGACATTGCATATTCCAAGACCTTAATGGTCTTGATACCAAGGATTGTCAGCATCTTAGGGATATGATTGAAGAACGTGTCAGACATAGAGAGCTGGCATGGTCTGTTCGAACTTGGGAAATGGTGCCAGGCAGGCACAACACCCTCAAAGAAATCAGGATAGGACTAGGACCAGCAATCGTCCCAACGGTATTGTTATCAACTAAGCACCTTATTGGCACTAGTGTCTCGAATGTAAGTCTCCCTGGAATCAGTATCTTGTGGCTTGTGGCTTTTGATCTTATGGCTTTGTGGATTCCATTTTTTTGACTTTGTGGATTCTTTGATTACGTACTCTTGCTTTTGTTTGGTTTTCTGGATCTTGGTTTTGGTTCTTGTGGAATTTGGTTTTTGTCTTCTGTAGATGTAATGTCCCGTATTTTCTGACCATTTATTTCAAATATTTTCTTTATTTAAAATGTTGATTTGAATTTAAATAATGGGATTTGACCATTTTAAATTGAATATTTGAATTATATTAATAATATTTTTTCGGGATGTTGGGAAAATATTGAATTTGATGTATAATGTGAACGAGCGATTTAAAGTGGTTTAGATATAATTTATATTGAATTATATAAATATATTTGTTATTAAAACGACGTCAGAACGTTTAATTTATAATTATACTATAAACGAACTAGAAATGGCACGGTAGTTCATAAATTTTGTTCTGAACTTCAACTGAGTATACAGAATTCGTTTTAAGCCGAAACTCTGTGAAACCAGAAACGTTGGAATCGATTTGATTATATTTTTCATATGAAAGAGAAAAAATCGAGATTTCGTGTTATAATTTGTTAGTTATGTCCAGTTAAAATTTTGAAATAGTCGCTATGGATTTCGTTAATGAACGATAACGTTTATTTTATTAATTTAATAAGGGTTTCAATAAAATTTAGATATCGTTGACTCGAAATGTTGATACCAAGTCGTATAATCCATATTTGTTTATATATTAAGGTATATGATATTTTGATGTTAGTATTTTAATAGTAATAATTTATTTTTATGAGGTTTGTTTTATAAAAGTTAATTAGTTAAGCCAAGTTGTATTTAAAATTTAGTTAACTTTGTGCATACAACTTTTATGCACTGGACCCTTGTGTGCTGGCTGATATCGTAAATTAAGGCATTTCAATTCAAATTCACTTGACGGCATCTATTCTAAGTAAAATACACAACTCAAAAGCTTGGTACAACAGTCCATTTCAAATTTTCTATGTCAACATGTATTGTTCCTTTCAACAAACACAAGGATGAAAATTCCCAATACAAAAAGTGAACAAAAACAGTAAATAAATAGTGAATATAACAGTAAAACAGTATAACAGATATTGATAAAGTAAGATAAACAGCTTCATACATTTATTCACCATCATTGATTCACTGAATATAACTTGTTTCATGGGTACAGAAAATGTCATGAACCTCACTGTTGTTATACATAAAAATAAAAGAAAATCTAAGACAAAATCTCTTCATAACATCATGTCTTCATCACCAGTAGATCTGATCTGAAAGGAAGAAAAAGAAAGCTATGAGTAGCTAGCAAGTATGTATAGGTATATGTATGAAGTTGAAAGAATTGAAAAAAAATGATGAATTCAACACTATGCAAAACAGCTAATAGGAACAGCTATATAACAGTGAAGGGTATAGAATAATGGGAACAGATATATGAAATCCAATTGACACGTATATCCTCCATCAAATCTATATAGATAACAGTGAAATCAAATTTTACAGTGACTACCTAACATTGGGAAATCCAATACAAACTATAAAATATTTTCAAATAGCTGTGTTTGAATAAACAACACATAGCTTAACCAAATCTAGATAGGAACAGCTCATCCATGTGCATTTCTGAACACAGGCAGTACATGAAATCCAACAAAATCCATCACAAAAACTGCACCGTTCTCTGACCATCACAAACAGTTGATAATACAACTGAGATGGAAAACGTAAACGCTTATGAATCTAGGAACAACTAAGTCTAAAAATCTATGATTCGAAAATCACAGTAAATCCACTAGTATAAATACACCACTACACTTCATTTTCCAACAGCACAATCAATGAAGAAGAAAGACCCAATTCGAAACCGAAAGAATAAAAAAAAATTACAGTACTCGAAAATCAGAAGAAAAAAACACTTAGCTGTTTCGTGACCTAGGGTTCGGCCTCGGTCTGGAGCTCTTGGACTTCTGGAAGGACTTGGAGTTGATCAAAGAAGTTGTGGTGGCACGACAGATGTTGAAGGGGTTGATTTGGGGTTTCGGCGAGTTGTTGTGGAAGGGGATCGGAGAATAGGAGGCGGAGCAACAGAAGTGGAAGACAAAGAGGGAGGATCTGGGTTCCGATCATGGAATGGTGGAGGAGAACCAGACGTCGGCCATGGGAGGGTTTCTGCTTCCTTTTTTGTGGTGGCAAGTTAATAATAGAAAAGAGAAGGGGGCCGATGGTTTGGAGGGTTAACTAGCAGGTACGGGTGTGTTTAAAATGGAGATGGGCTAAACAAGATAATGGTAAGGCCCAATATTTAATAAAGTTTAAAGGTTGATTTAATTTAAATTGTTTATATAAATTTAAAATATTGATTTCAAGTGCAAACGTGATCAGAATTCGATGAAACGAAAAACACCAGGACCATGAAGACGAGTACTACGCGATGGATAAGAACTGAGCAGGGCAGACAGCGGCTGGATTTTTCAATTAAATTAAACGCAGTTTAATTTGACTGAAATGAGCTGATTTATCGACAAATCAAACTCAAGGTGAGTTAAACTCACTCAGTTTTCCCATTTATATAAAATCGGGTTTTTATTTGGTGTGCTCTATTTGATAATGGTTGACTTTTTGCTAGTATTATAATTATTAGTTGATATGACTGATGAAATTAAACCGTCGTTTAATTTCAGTGAATTACCAAATCGTTATTCTAACGATTGGTTCTAATAAAGGTAACTTACCTTGTTGGTCACGTTTATAAAATAAACGTGTTTAATTGGTTGGATTGTTTAAATTGCTTGTGAATTGGTTGATGTTAAATGTTCATTATTTATTGTTATCAATTAAAATGAAATTGAACGATCTGTTTGGAAATAACCATTTGTGTACAGGGAAGAATAGATTGGTGGGATCCAACCGGATTCCTCAAATATATATTATTTATTTTCATATTATCATATGAACTATCATGTTTGGATAATGGATTTGAGTATTGATCATTGATTGAAAAGTCAACCTGTGTTGTGTTTTAACCAATGGGCTATGTTGGTTAAGTAATCGGCAGTAAATGGCCCAAAAGTAAATTGTTTTATTTATATCGATTTACTGTCAGGTGAATTGATAGAACTGGAATTATAAAATTTATTTATAACTAAAGATAGATTTGAAATATATACATTTTGAATGAAAGTTTATCAAAAGGGAAATTTAGATGAAAAGGGTTTAGACTAAACCAAAATTGATTTAAACAAGGTTTATAAAAGCAATGAGGCGTTATATCGTTAATTCTAAATTAATGTTACTTAATAATGTGGTCAAGTAAAGGTGGGAAATTGAAATAAGAGATTCAAAGCGGGAAATGGCTGAAAGGGTTTGAAAAGGAATTGGTGAAACTAAAAGTGGGATTTTTTGTAAGAAAAAAAATCCGAATGATGAAATGAAATTGTTTAAAAAGGGTGAAGGTTAAAAAGTGGTGTTTTATAAGGAATTATTTAATTATAAAACCAAGGAATAATGATTATACATGAGAAAGAGAATTTCCAAAAGGGCATGAAGGTTATATAAAACCGTATTTTTATAGTTAAATGGAATTTATATTTATATTAAAATAAAATATGGGTTTGGATTACGACTCGTATTTATCTTAGGATATGAACGTTGTTGATCAAGGTCTGAGAGGTAATTTAAATACCCCAACTTGAACGACATCAGAACTATCTGAGGATGATATTAGTTGTAGTGGCAAAGTGATCTGGAGTAATTTATTATTTCCATTGAATAAATAAAAATGCATCATTTGGTGAAAACTTGGAGAGAAAAATATTTATAAGGATAATTCCAAAAAAAGGAAAACAAAAAGGTGTGGCATGGAAATATAATGATATGTTTGAGTTAGAAAGGAAATATAAAGGGGAGTTTTATTCTACCAGAATAAGTATTGGGTTCTTGTTTCCAACTATTGAAATTAAGGATATTTCTCAACGATTGTTTTACGAGAAATAATTTGATTGATTTTCTAATATTAGATAATTATGTGGAAAATGTTTTGAAAATAGGAAACTGGATATATAAAAGATGAATTTGTTTAAAGTATAATCTGTGTTAAATAAGAAGCGATAAGTTATTAATATCAAAATATTTAAGAATTTGAATTTTCATTTTTGTTTAATTAAATAGGGCCAAGTTGTGCTGAATATTGGACCAGTGAACTCATTCGATTGTCATGATTGAAACACCGATTATTTTGATAGTTAAATCACCGACTATCAAATCTGACCCATACGATTGTTGGTAAGGAAAGACCGGGATCGAACTTAGGTTCGAAAACCATTCCGACCAACAAATGAACTGTCATGTTTGGAATCTATGGAGCATTGAAGACCGTGGATCTTCATAAGCGGAAGGATTACTTATAATCTCTAGCTTAGCGTCCCAAGATACACTGTGATTCTGTCGTGGTTGGAATCTATGGATTGCAAGGACTACTCGCTACTGATCTATAGGGTGATTCCTAGGACACAGTAGGAGGGTGCCTTCGGTTCATCCTGTTCCTGGATGACTTGTATGGACGAATGTCTGACAAAGTATTTCCAAATGAATTACGTACGTTGATTTCTTCAAACGTACCATGGTTGTACGGGGGACAACGGTTCTCTGAACGACTAGAGTATTTTTGTGGACGTCAATTAGTGATATCTGATGGATATGACGATGTGGCATTCAAAGTGAATGATGACTAAAGGTTCAAAGTAAATTCCGGCCTCAAGCCTCATCAACCGGAAGGTGACAAAAATTGGGCAGGCAGCATGGCTATGTGGGTCGCTCCCATTAGGGTGTATAATCACCTATCTAGAGAAATTCCATTTGTTTCTTTAATCTATACTTCGATGCTGTCCCTTTTCGGGAGGCGGTTGTTGATCCCAACCGTTGGTGATATACTTTCGATACACTCAAGCGAAATGAGTGGTCGGTCATGTGTGGGACGGGTTGCAAGACGTTCTTGTTGAACCCAGTGTATTCGTCTCTAGAGATACACGATCGGCAGGTGGTCCCATACCTTGTCAGAGTCGGAATCCAATCTACAATAAGTGCATGCGGTTTTAATTGTATACTATATATGTGGTGCGTGAGATGCAAGCGTTCCACTAGATTGTTATTTACTTGTATTTAGACATTATCATAATATTAGAAAAGATATTTGTTTCAAAACCATTTTGGGTTATCTTAAGGTAAAAACCATCCGTTTTTATGCGTGGATTTGGTCTTACGATTATCCTTTTCTTTTGAAAAGATTTTGAAGCTTAAAATCATGATTGGATGATTTACCCTTAATATTGTGCGAGTTTATCTCACCCTGGTTCACCAGACTAACCCGGTGTTTTGTAAATGCTCGGGTTAGCCCGGGTTGCAGGTTCAGGGTTATTGAACACTATGAAAGGCGTGCTGGAGAAGTCCAAACATATTTAGTGTTATTACGCTGGGTAGTATATAAGGGCAGATTATTATAACTGTCCAGATGTGTTGATGTACTATGATATTGTAAGTGTTTTCTAAAGCTCTCCATAAAGATTTAATTATGTATTATAGTTTGTTCCGCTGCGATGTGAGACTCTGTGTCATGTTAGATCTTCTTCTTCTATTCATATATCTCTTTCTTTCTTATCTCACCCTCTAATTTATTTCCATAAACGTTCCAGTATTCTCGGTGTTTTGGAGGATCGACATGAGATATGGTAAGGTATTTATGTCGATTTTCGGGGCCGAAATCTTTGGGACGTTACAGTGGTATCAGAGCTATTGGTTTATTAATAACCTTGGCTCTATGGCGTAACTCGATAGAGATAGGGTTAGTAACACCCTAGATTGAGTCTGAGTGTATATATATATATGAGAGCGTATTTGTATATTTTATATACAAATGTTTTGTATTGTGTTGTTTGATCGGTTCAAGTGTTGAAAGGCGTTGAACTGGTAAGGAACACAATATTGTTTTGAAAAGAGGGTAAATGAAATAATTTTACCCAATTTTGTTTTTTAAATTTATGAAATTATTGGGATATTGTGTGATTTGAACAAAATTCAAAATCTGGTTAAAATTTTGAATTGGAACTTAATTGGGTTAAGTGAAATCGAATTAAATAATTACATTGGAATTAATTAAGAAATAATGTTGTAATTAAATAAAATTAATTTTAATTTGGAAATTTAATGAACAATAATTAAATAGAGATCGCAGATGTCACCCCGTGCAAAAGAGACTCTACTGAATTTCCTGAGAATTTAATAAATTAAAATATTTTCGATAATTTTTGAAAATTTTGTTTTACCATAATAAATTGGTTTTGCTTTGAAATAATTTTTTTTAAGTTAATGGGATTTGCAACCTTTTTCTTACCTTAGCAATTTCGAGGACGAAATTATTTTAAGGGGGAAGGAATGTAATGTCCCGTATTTTCTGACCATTTATTTCAAATATTTTATTTATTTAAAATGTTGAGTTGAATTTAAATAATGGGATTTGACCATTTTAAATTGAATATTTGAATTATATTAATAATATAATAATATTTTTTTGGGATGTTGGGAAAATATTGAATTTGCTGCATAATGTGAACGAGCGATTTAAAGTGGTTTAGATATAATTTATATTGAATTATATAAATATATTTGTTATTAAAACGACGTCAGAACGTTTAATTTATAATTATATTATAAACGAACTAGAAATGGCGCGGTAGTTCGTAAATTTCGTTCTGAACTTCAACTGAGTATACAGAATTCGTTTTAAACCGAAATTCTGTAAAACCAGAAACGTTGGAATCGATTTGATTATATTTTTCATATGAAAGAGAAAAAATCGAGATTTCGTGTTATAATTTGTTAGTTATGTCCAGTTAAAATTTTGAAATAGTCATTATGGATTTCGTTAATGAACAATAACGTTAATTTTGTTAATTTAATAAGGGTTTCAATAAAATTTAGATATCGTTGACTCGAAATGTTGATACCAAGTCGTATAATCCATATTTGTTTATATATTAAGGTATATGATATTTTCATGTTAGTATTTTAATAGTAATAATTTATTTTTATAAGGTTTGTTTATAAAAGTTAATTAGTTAAGCCAAGTTGTATTTAAAATTTAGTTAACTTTGTGCATACAACTTTTATGCACTGGACCCTTGTGTGCTGGCCGATATCGTAAATTAAGGCATTTCAATTCAAATTCACTTGACGGCATCTATTCTAAGTAAAATACACAGCTTAAAAGCTTGGTACAACAGTCCATTTCAAATTTTCTATGTCAACATGTATTGTTCCTTTCAACAAACAACAAGGATGAAAATCCCCAATACAAAAAGTGAACAATAACAGTAAATAAACAGTGAATATAACAGTAAAACAGTATAACAGATATTTATAAAGTAAGATAAATAGCTTCATACATTTATTAACCATCATTGATTCACTGAATATAACTTGTTTCATGGGTACAGAAAATGTCATGAACCTAACTATTGTTATACATAATAATAAAAGAAAATCTAAGACAAAATCTCCTCATAACATCATGTCTTCATCACCAGTAGATCTGATCTGAAAGGAAGAAAAAGAAAGCTATGAGTAGCTAGCAAGTATGTATAGGTATATGTATGAAGTTGAAAGATTTGAAAAAAAAATGATGAATTCAACACTATGCAAAACAGCTATTAGGAACCGCTATATAACAGTAAAGGGTATAGCATAATGGGAACAGATATATGAAATCAAATTGATACGTATATCCTCCATTAAATCTTTATAGATAACAATGAAATCAAATTTTACGGTGACTACATAACATTGGGAAATCCAATACAAACTATAAAATATTTTCGAATAGCTGTGTTTGAATAAACAACACATAGCTTAACCAAATCTAGATAGGAACAGCTCATCCATGTGCATTTATGAACACAGGTAGTACATGAAATCCAACAAAATCCATCACAAAAACTGCACCGTTCTCTGACCATCACAAACAGTTGATAATACAACTGAGATGGAAAACGTAAACGCCTATGAATCTAGGAACAACTAAGTCTAAAAATCTTTGATTCGAAAATCACAGTAAATCCACTAGTATAAATATATCACTATACTTCATTTTCCAACAGCACAATCAATGAAAAAGAAAGACCCAATTCGAAACCGAAAGAAGAATTTTTTTTTACAGTACTCGAAAATCAGAAAAAAAACACTTAGTTGTTTCTTGACCTAGGGTTCGGCCTCGGTCTGGAGCTCTTGAACTTCTGGAAGGACTTGGAGTTGATCAAAGAAGTTGTGGTGGCACGATAGATGTTGAAGGGGTTGATTTGGGGTTTCGGCGAGTTGTCGTGAAAGGGGATCGTAGAATAGGAGGCGGAGCGACAGAAGTGGAAGACAAAGAGGGAGGATATGGGTTCCGATCATGGAACGGTGGAGGAGAATCAGACGTCGGCCATGGGAGGGTTTCTACTTCCTTTTTTTGTGGCGGCGAGTTAATAATAGAAAAGAGAAGGGGGCCGATGGTTTTGAGGGTTAACTAGCAGGTACAAGTGTGTTTAAAATGGAGATGGGCTGAACAAGATAAAGGTAAGGCCCAATATTTAATAAAGTTTAAAGGTTGATTTAATTTAAAATGTTTATATAAATTTCAAATATTGATTTCACGTGCAAACGTGATCAGAATTCGATGAAACGAAAAACACCAGGACCGTGAAGATGAGTACTACGCGATGGATAAGAACTGAGCAGGGCAGACATCAGCTGGATTTTTCAATTAAATTAAACGCAGTTTAATTTGACTGAGATGAGCTGATTTATCGACAAATCAAACTTAAGGTGAGTTAGACTCACTCAGTTTTCCCATTTATATATAAATCGGATTTTTATTTGGTGTGCTCTGTTTGATAATGGTTGACTATTTGCTAGTATTATAATTATTAGTTGATATGACTGATGAAATTAAACCGTCGTTTAATTTCAGTGAATTACCAAATCGTTATTCTAACGATTGGTTCCAATAAAGGTAACTTACCTTGTTGGTCACATTTATAAAATAAACATGTTTAATTGGTTGGATTGTTTAAATTGCTTGTGAATTGGTTGATGTGAAATGTTCATTATTTATTGTTATCAATTTTTTTTTGAAAAAACAAAAATTGATAACAATAAATAATGAACATTATTTATTGTTATCAATTAAAATGAAATTGAACGATCTGTTTGGAAATAACAATTTGTGTACAGTGAAGAACAGATTGGAGGGATCCAACCGGATTCCTCAAATATATATTATTTATTTTCATATTATCATATGAACTGTCATGTTTGGATAATGGATTTGAGTATTGATCATTGATTGAAAAGTCAACCTGTGTTGAGTTTTAACTAATGGGCTATGTTGGTTAAGTAATCGGCAGTTAATGGCCCAAAAGTAAATTGTTTTATTTATATCGATTTACGGTCAGGTGAATTGATAGAACTGGAATTATAAAATTTATTTATAACTAAAGATAGATTTGAAATATATACATTTTGAATGAAAGTTTATCCAAAGGGAAATTTAGATGGAAAGGGTTTAGACTAAACCAGTATTGATTTAAACAAGGTTTATTAAAGCGATGAGGCGTTATATCGTTAATTCTAAATTAACGTTACTTAATAATGTGGTCAAGTAAAGGTGGGAAATTGAAATAAGAGATTCAAAGCGGGAAATGGCCGAAAGGATTTAAAAAGGAATTGGTGAAACTAAAAGTGGGATTTTTTGTAAGCAAAAAATCCGAATGATGAAATGAAATTGTTTAAAAAGGGTAAAGGTTAAAAAGTGGTGTTTTATAAGGAATTATTTAATTATAAAACCAAGGAATAATGATTATACCTGAAAAAGAGAATTTCCAAAAGGGCATGAAGGTTATATGAAACCATATCTTTACAGTTAAATGGAATTTATATTTATATTAAAATAAAATATGGGTTTGGATTACGACTCGTATTTATCTTAGGATATGAACGTTGTTGATCAAGGTGTGAGAGGTAATTTAAATACCCCAACTTGAACGACATCAGAACTATCTGAGTATGATATTAGTTGTAATGGCAGAGTGATTAGGAGTAATTTATTATTTCCATTAAAGAAGTAAAAATGCATCATTTGGTGAAAACTTGGAGAGAATAATATTTATAAGGATAATTCCAAAGAAAAGGAAAACAAAAAGGGGTGGCGTGGAAATATAATGATATGTTTGAGTTAGAAAGGAAATATAAAGGGGAGTTTTATTCTACCAGAATAAGCATTGGGTTCTTGTTTCTAAGTATTGAAATTAAGGATATTTCTCAACAATTGTTTAACGAGAAATAATTTGATTGATTTTCTAATTTTATATAATTATTTGGAAAATGTTTTGAAAATAGAAAACTGGATATATAAAAGATGAATTTGTTTAAAGTATAATCTATGTTAAATAAGAAGCGATAAGTTATATTTATAATATCAAAATATCTAAGAATTTGAATTTACTTATTTGTTTAATTAAAAAGGGCCAAGTGGTGCTGAATATTGGACCAGTGAGCTCATTGGATTGTCATGATTGAAACACTGATTATTTTGATTGTTAAATCACCAACTATCAAATCTGACCCATATGATTGTTGGTAAGGAAAGACCGGGATCGAACTTAGGTTCGAAAACCATTCCGACCAACAAATATGTGAAGATATCAGAAGACGGTCGAGATGGAGCATTGAAGACCGTGGATCTTCATAAGAGGAAGGATTACCTATGATCTCTGGCATAGCGGCTCGAGATACACTGTGATTCTGTCGTGGTTGGAATCTATGGATTGCAAAGACTACTCGCTACTGATCTACAGGGTGATTCCTAGGATACAGTAGGAGGGTGCCTTCGGTTCATCCTGTTCCTGGATGACCTGTATGGACGAATGTCTGACAAAGTATTTCCAAAGGAATTACGTGCGTTAATTTCTTCAAACGTACCATGGTTGTATGGAGGACGACTGTTCTCTGAACGACTAGAGTATTTTTGTGGACGTCAATTAGTGATATCTGATGGATCTGACGATGTGGCATTCAAAGTGAATGATGACCAAAGGTTCAAAGTAAATTCTGGCCTCAAGCCTCATCAACCGGAAGATGACAAAAATCGGGTAGGCAGCATGGCTATGTG
Source organism: Allium sativum (assembly GCA_030737875.1). NCBI lineage: Eukaryota > Viridiplantae > Streptophyta > Magnoliopsida > Asparagales > Amaryllidaceae > Allium > Allium sativum. The sequence goes on along the minus strand of CM060913.1, from coordinate 465,285,959 downwards.
GGTCGCTCCCATTAGGGTGTATAATCACATATCTAGAGAAATTCCATTTGTTTCTTTAATCTGTACTTCGATGCTGTCCCTTTTCGGGAGGCGGTTGCTGATCCCAACCGTCGGTGATATACATTCTATACACTCAAGCGAAATGAGTGGTCGGTCATGTGTGGGCCGGGTTGCAAGATGTTCTTGTTGAAACCAATGTATTTGTCTCTAGAGATACACGATCGGCAGGTGGTCCCATACCTTGTCAGAGTTGGAATCCAATCTCCAATAAGTGCCTGCGGTTTTAATTGTATACTATATATGTGGAGCATGAGATGCAAGCGTTCCACTAGATTGTTATTTACTTGTATTTAGACATTATCATAATATCAGAAAAGATATTTGTTTCAAAACCGTTTTGGGTTATCGTAAGGTAAAAACCGTCCGTGTTTATGCGTGGATTTGGTCTTACGATTATCCTTTTCTTTTGAAAAGATTTTGAACCTTAAAATCATGATTGGATGATTTACCCTTAATACTGTGCGAGTTTATCTCACTCTGGTTCACCAGACTGACCCGGTGTTTTGTAAATGCTCGGGTTAGCCCGGGTTGCAGGTTCAGGGTTATTGAACACTATGAAAGGCGTGCTGGATAAGTCCAAACATATTTAGTGTTATTCCGCTGGGTAGTATATAAGGGTAGATTATTATAACTGTCCAGATGTGTTGATGTACTCTGATATTGTAAGTGTTTTCTAAAGCTCTCAATAAAGATTTAATTCTGTATTATAGTTTGTTCCGCTGCGATGTGAGACTCTGTGTCATGTTGGATCTTCTTCTTCTTCTATTCTTATATCTTTTTCTTTCTTATCTCACCCTCTAATTTCTTTCCATAAACGTTCCAGTGTTCTCGGTGTTTTGGAGGATCGGCATGAGATATAGTAAGGTATTTATGTCGATTTTCGGGGCCGAAATCCCTGGGATGTTACCATGGATTCTTGGATTTTGGTTCTTTGGCCTTCGGCACTTAGGCTATGACTTTGGCAATCTTCCATTTTTTTTGTTTTTAGACTTTATGGCTCTCAAATAATGAGCTCCACACTTCGAATCTCTCGTGTCTAGTTCTTTGGATTCTACATCACGTGGATTTTCTGAACTCTTGGTTTTCTTTGGACTTGGATATTCAGGATCTGTCCCATGATTTCGTCTTTAAGGACTTTGGTCCTCTAGATGTATCTACTTTTGGTTATTTTGGATTATAAGATGGTTGAGTCAGCATACCTATGTATATGAGCTATTATAATCCCTAGGCATGCTCTTTGTTCGACAACACACCATCCCCCTCTGGTTATTAATGAAAAGTTTAATTTTCCCACCTTTGGATTTTAAATAACTAAGTTTGCATACCCATGTGATAGGAACAAACAAGTTCCCAGGCTTTCTCTTTGTAAATAATAAACCGTTCGATTTCACTTATGAATGGATTTAAAATCAAGAAATGGCTAAGTCTACCTACCCATGTATGGGGGCAGGCCACTCCAAGGTATGCTCTTTACAAATGATGAACCGTTGTGATTTATTTTTGGCTTTACTAAAAAGTCCCCAACTTTTATAAGTTCAACGAAATTACTTCGCAAAGTAAGGATGCTTGCTTGTGAGGTATGAAATTGACAACAGGAATGGAAACTTTAATAGGCATCTGGCTATCTAGCCTCTTGTCTTACTTCGACAAGATTGCCTTGATTTGTGGCGGGTATAGGATCTTGAGCGTCTGGTCGGAAGATCCTGCTCGTTTGGCTATGGGTCGTCTTGTTAAGATGATCTCAGATTACATCGAGTGGATTTTCAATAATGCGAAAAGATTATCCACTCGTGGTTATCTTGGTCTCTTGTCCTATTTCGACAAGATTGCCTTGATTTGTAGCAAGTTTTGGGTCTCAGGCATCTAGTTAGTGCACCTTGCTCATTTGGCTATTCGATCATCCTAACAAGGTGGTTCATCTAGTTATCTGGATATACAGTTATTGGTTATTCTGGATTTGCGGATCTTGGATTTTCCCGATTTCCGGGCTACATACTTTTTGGTTATTCAGGCTATTGGGCTCCTACAGTCCCTCATATATTTTGGTTATTCTGGTTATCACTCTAAATGATCCCAAAGCAACTGTCGGCTTTCATTGGATTTAGGGTTTCTAGTTTACTACTTAATGGATAATACGATCCGGAGAGATCCTGAATTTCTGGTTATAAAAGTTCACTTTAGACTTCTCCCGGCTTTGAATTTCTGATTTTCTTGAAAAACACATCTATCTTCGACAAGCAATAAATGTTTTGAGGGGCAAAATATGGACATACTTTTTTTTCGAAGTTTTCACATGTCAGGTTTTTGGTTAGCAATGCACTCAAGAATTAATAACATCGTCAAAAAACACAAAGCAATTTGGTCGAAGTCGCGACTTGTTCGGAAAAAGGATTGGAAACGACATACATTCGTAAAATCATCGTTGATGGACCCAGAAAAGTTGGCGTAGTAAAAAAATACGTGATCGACATGGTCCGGTCAACTGAATATGATTGAGAGCGTTGGTCCGATCACGAGGCCAAACTCATCGTGCAAAAATGTACAGATTTTGGAAAAAAAAATGTCGTGCACTCAAAAACAGCTGATCGACGCACGTCAATCACGAAAAATGGCTTTCGCTACTCACGACATCAAAATATGGTAAATTGGCTAAAGGGTATTTGGCATGTCAAAAAAGCATGATCAACACGTGAAAATCACGAAAAAACACGGTGAAAACAATGGAAAATAAATCTGGTAGAATCGGATCTGACACGTTCGAAGTCGCCTGATCAACGCGGCCCGATCGCATTTTCTCGCATGCGCACATTAGGATTTCTAGACTTAGAAAAATGGCTTGGAAAACCAGCACTTCATATCGCATCAGATTTGGATGCGATTTTACTTGATCACGTCGGTAAAAATGTCGATCCGCCTGAGTGCGCATTGCATCCCAGTGATGCGATGCGATGTAATGGATTTGGCAGAGCTAAGCAACAGATCAGGAAAGTGCGCACGTTGGTTTTTTATGCGATTTCTGGGTGATTGCATCATGTGATGCAGTGGTTTTTCACGATGCACGCATGGGGATGGACGTGTTGGGATTTGGAGAGGCGGTAGATCAGGCAGAGTTTGGATGCAAGAAAATCTGCAATCACATCATAGGATGCGAGGTTGGAATGAGTGCAACATGGGACGAATGCAAAAATGCTGGATGCAATGGGTCTTGGCAACGTGCCAGATTGCTTAGCACGGTCTAAATACCATGCATATTACCCTAATACCATAGATTCACACGTGTTTTCACTCAACTTTTTGGAGGCGAGATTTACATAGGCCAGGATGCGGTTTTTTGGATTCACCAAGGATGTGATGCAATTTTTCTTATCCGACTGTGGTGTAGAATGCAGTTTTCTTGATATGGGCTATGTATGATGCGATTTTCTAACATAAGTCCCTAAATCTCACCCACTCCTACCTTACCCACTACCTATAAATAGCCCAAACTTGACATTCATGTGGATCTCTTTTGGCTTGGATTTTTGAACTTCTTGAGGCTCTCAAGAACCATTAATGACTTTCATCTTCTTCTCCATGTCTATTGGACATAACTTGGACCACTAAAGCATTGCACAAATGTTTTCCATCAACTTTTGGACATGTACAAGGACAATTGCACTACTTTTGGGTTGTTCTGGACATTTTTGGATTTCTTGGACAATAAAGCTACTTTTTAGACATAGTTGACCGAGTCAACGGTTTATTCACTCAACGAAGAAGACGAAGGGCATTTTAGTCAGAGTTTAGAATTAACAATCATTTTGTTGTTCTATTGTAACGCTTTGCACTTAAACATTGTTGGAACTTGTACAACTGTGATCATAAATTATATGATGAATGATTACTATGAAGTAGATGTAGGCATTAGTGCTGAACGCTATAAAAAGCTGTGTTCTCACTGCATTTGCTTATTTTGGATTTGGATTACCGTGTTCCCGTATCACTTACACCCAAGGGTTGGCGTGTGCTGAATCCACGGCAATTCCCCACATCAACACTTTTGCTCGCCAGGTGGGGGCGTACAACTTTGATCTCTTCTTCAGATTACATTCTCGGATTTGTCTTCGGATCTCGGATTTAGTTTCAGTTTTCAACATCTACTACCTTACTAGCTTTTCACCATGGTTAATCGCAAGAAGCTCGAATCTATTACAGAAGCTCAAGGTAGTCAAGAACTTTCTTCGACCGGAGTTCCATCGAACAATGTCACTCGAGAAGACGTCAACGGAATGATTAAGAACTTAGCTACGGATTTGAATGCTCGACTTGAGCAATTGGAAGATGCTTTCAGTAGCTTTCTTGCTTGGGTTGAGGATAGGATAAGAAGTGCTTCAAGGCCAATTGACTAGGCAGACATTGTTGGAACTAGTACCAATGTTTCTCAACCCGCAACTCGGGACTTGGGGCAACCCCGCAAAGAAACCTATAGGTCGACGCTGCTCCTCAGAACGATGCCGTTCCCGCTACACAGGGGCACACCTAATCCCGACCTTGCTCCATCTCATGACGGGTTGGTTGGTCAAGTCGCGGGCTCCACTTTTGAAAACGTTGTTCAAGCGCCGGTGCACGCAACTTTGGATGGTAGTGCCCGACGATTTCGGGAGTCAGGATTGTTCCCGATGTGGCCCCTTAGGTTGGAATTCATCCGGATATTCTTCTAACTAACCAACCGATCCCTAATTTGGACTTAAGCACTGAGGCACTAGTGTTTCTTTGGATTACCTTAACCAGTTGCTTGCTTTCGGTAATGGATCTCAAATCGCGGTTGTCATCCATCGATTCACTTGAAGTGGTGCCTCATCTATGGACTTGATTGTGTAATTCGCAATTCGTTCTCTTTGGATAAAAGGAACTCTCGCAACCTACCGGATTTCAAGCTAGATGTTTTGGAACCTGTTTGCAAACAAATTAAACAATTGAAAACAACTATTTAATTCGTTTGGATTTCCAAAACAACAAGGGTTGTTGTAAAGGGTGTCGAACTCTGGGACCAAAATTATTTTAATTAATAAATCCAATCAAATTATTCCAAAAGTTTGATTGTTTGACAATAACAGAAATTAAAGAAAAAGTGACATATTTATAATAAATGAAAGCAATTAGGGAGCAGCGACATAAACTAGATTAATATGAATTAATAACCAAATAGATTAATGCAGATCTAATTCATGTTTCTGTCACAAACTTGAATCAACGATAATTAGGTTTCTAGAAATAAATAGGTGAATAACGACAAGTATAGCCTATGCAGGAGCTAAGCTCTTAAACAACCAAAGGCTATCAGGACAAATTCACTATTTTATTTTGAAAACCCTAAAAGTTAGATCTAAATCTGATGAGCGTTAGATTGTACTCGAATATACCATGTAAAGGAGCATAGATCTTAAATGACACAGAGTATGAAGGTTCAGATCTTACCCTAGGTTCAGATCTAGATCTATATAAATAACGTCCTAATCCTTTTTGGCTATGTGATTCATATTGAATCTAATCTAAGCATCATCACCCCCTAATTAAAGGGGATTAGCTAGACATAGCTAAATAAGAAATAGGGGAAAAGAAAATAAACAACATAAATAAAATAAAATAACAGCTAAGAAGAGAAGGAGAAGAATTTTATTCCAAAAGAAGAGTTATAGAATAAAACCCAATATTGAATGAATACAAATGAACTAGATACAAGTGTATTTATAGTTCCCCAGGCCAAGACTAAGTGGCCAATTACACAATGTGGGACAAAAGCCCTTTTTCAAAATAAAAAATAACCCAAATAGCTAAATGTGAACGCATGTGAATGGATTTGCAAATGTCATAGCTTGCGAGCAACAAATGGCAACAACTCCAACTATTCTGAGCATGAATAGGAACTCCATAACATCTACGACAAGCTATCTTTATGAAAAGGCATCGAACCTTTAAAATATGCGGCAGAAGGTGGTTGAACAACATCATTTCTTCAAACTTTAATCTACCTCTCAAAATCAACACTCTTCTTACACCAATTCTTCAAGCTTTTAAACATTTAAGTGCATTAATCCATTCATTATAAATAATCTGAAAACATAACTATAAAACACAGTATCAATAGTTTAAAAGGTAAAACAAGATAAATAAGAGGACAAAATATACATATTTACGTGTATATCAAATACCCCCGCACTTATCTTTTTATTCGTCCTCGAATAAACTAAACTATGATATGTCACAATTTCGTAGGAAACATGATTGCATTTAGCATATGCAACAAGCCGTTATACCCCTAGGTGTCCCTAGTAGGACGAGTGTTGTCTCGTGAGGGTTTTCAGCGGATACTACCCACAAAATTCAAAGCTTCTTATGTACCCGGATTAATCAAACAATATATTTAAGGTCTTTCACATTCAAGGACTTTACCTAACTTCACTAACAACAGTTTAGTCCTAAATTGTCCATCCCATTATTGGTGCAAAAATGAATAAATTTTTTCAAGCTGAATCGTAATTCCTTGATAACACTGCAATTGCCTTGAAGGTTTAGAGCGTGGTGTCAACCAAAGTTCTACACATAGACAATGTGCACCCATTCATTTATTGATTCTTCTTTTTTAAGAAACTTATAAAAGAAGAAAAGGGAAAGAAATGTATTGAAAAATGGAAAGGCAATAGAGAAATAAATTGAAACAAAAGGCAAGATTTTTTCTCTTAATTGAAAGATTACGGTATCAATAATTTAATACCAAATCAACTCAACGAGAATTTTCTTCTATATATATAAAAAAAGGAATAAAATAAAAAAATAAGAAAATAAAAATATAACCCGAAGGATTTACTAATAAAAATTATATTGGTCCCCGGCAACGGTGCCGAAATTTTGTTTGCGAACAAATTAAACAATTGAAAACAACTATTTAAATCGTTCGGCTTTCCTAAATAACAAGGGTTGTTGTAAAGAGTGTCGAACTCTGGGACCAAAATTATTTTAATTAATAAATCCAATCAAATTATTCCAAAAGTTTGATTGTTTGAAAATAACAAAAATTAAAGAAAAAGAGAGTTTTTTTTATAATAAATGAAAGCAATAAGGGAGCAATGACATAAACTAGATTAATATGAATTAATAACCAAATAGATTAATACAGATCTAATTCATGTTTCTATCACAAACATGAATCAACGATAATTAGGTTTCTAGAAATAAATAGGTGAATAACGACAAATATAGCCTATGCAAGAGCTAAGCTCTTAAACAACCATAGGCTATCAGGACAGATTCACTATTTTATTTCTAAAACCCTAAAAGTTTGATCTAAATCTGATGAGCGTTAGATCGAGCTCAAATATACCCTGTGAAGGAGCATAGCTCTTAAATGACATAGAGTATGAAGCTTCAGATCTAACCCTAGGTTCAGATCTAGATCTATATAAATAAAGTCCTAATCCTTTTTTGTTATGTGATTCATATTGAATCTAATCTAAGCATCATCCCCTCTAATTAAAGGGGATTAGCTGGACATAACTAAATAAGAATTAGGAAAAAAGAAAATAAACAACATAAATAAAATAAAATAACAGCTAAGAAGAGAAGGAGAAGAATTTTATATCAAAACAAGAGTTATAGAATAAAACCCAATGTTGAATGAATACAAATGAACTAGATACAAGGGTATTTATATTTGCCTAAGCCAAGACTAAGTGGCCAATTACACAATGTGGGACAAAATCCCTTTTTCAAAATAACAAATAACCCAAATAGCTAAATGTGAACGCATGTGAATGTATTTGCAAAATCATAGCTTGCGGGCATCAAATGACATCAATTCCAACTGTTTTGAGCATGAATAGCAACTCCATAACATCTGCGACAAGCTATCTTTATGAAAAGGCATTGAATCTTTAAAATATGCGACAGAAGGTGGTCGAGCAACAACATTTCTTCAAGCTTTAATATAGCTCTCAAAATCAACACTCTTCTTACACCAATTCTTTAAACTTTTAAAATATTAAGTGCATTAATCCATTCATCATAAATCATCTGAAAACACAACTATAAAACACAGTATGAATTATTTAAAAGATAAAACAAGACAAATTAGAGGATAAAATATACACATTTACGTGTATATCAGAACCCTATGACGGTTGCGAGGATCCGACCACTCACCTAATGAGATTCATCCACCATATGGAAGTTCTCTCTGCTTCGGAAAGCGTCATGGCAATGTGTTTTCCGCTTTACTTAACTGATATATCTGTAGTGTGGTTCAAGTAGCTGGAGACAGACTCCAGTACATTTTGGAATGCTTTAACTAGTCGATTTGTGGAACAGTTGAGGGTCAACATCACTCATCTTAAAATTTTTATGACTCTCAATGGCAATAAGAAGAAGTCCAGAGAGGCTTTGTAAATTCTTGAAATGATTTAACGCTGCGTTGGCTTCGGTTGACAGACCCAACCCTTCTTTGGCATTAATGGTCATAATATCAGGTGTTTTGTATTAATCTAACTTTAAGGCTTCACTACATCGGGACTCATCGAGGGATCTTGGGGAGTCTTATTTTGAGGTTGAAAGGTTCCTTTGGGAATAGGATGCGAGAATTGATAAAAAGGTTCTCGAATCTAATGATGTTAAGTGCGGGAAACCGTTTGATTTTGAAAAGGCTAAAGATTCTACTATTGGTAAACCCTCAATGGGGAGCGATCATAAAAGGGCCTGGAAGAAACCTAAAAACCCATCTTATTTGGAACTTACTCACACCCTCAAGGATATTTATCCGGAGGTTCATCCCACTTTTCCTTTCAGAAAGCCTCCTGCGAGGGAGTCGACTCAAAGGGAGAGAAACACTGGTCGACATTGTGTATTCCACGACGTTGATGGTCATAATACCAAGGAACGTCGACATATTAGGTATATGATTGAAGAACGTGTCAGGCGTAGAGAGCTAGCATAGTTTGTTCGAACTTGGGCTGTGGTGCCAAGACAGGCACAACCCCTTAAAGAAATCAGGATAGGCTCGGGACTAGCAATCATCCCAACAATATTGTTATCAACTAAACCCCTTACTGGATTAGATGTCTCGGATGTAAGTCTATATGGAATCAATATCTTGTGGCTTGTGTCTATTGATCTTTTGGCTTGGTGGATTTTGTTTTTTCGTCTTTGTGGATACTTTGATTACTTGGTCTTGGTTTTGTTTGGTTCTCTAGGTCTTGGCTTTTGTTCATGTGGAACTTGGTTTTGGTCTTCTTTGGATTCTTGGATTTTGGTTCTGTGACCTTCGGTGCTTAGGCAGTGCTTCTTCGGGTTTTTAGCTTCTGGATTTTATGGTTCTCAAATAATGAGCTCCACACTTTCGCTCTCTTGTCTCTGGTTCTTCGGATTCTAGATCTTGTGGATTTTCTAAACTCTTGGTTTTTCGCTGTACTAGGATATTTGGGTTCTATCCCATGGTGTTGGCTTTAAGGACTTCGGTCCTGTAGATGCATCCCCTTACGGTTGTTTTGGATTGTAAGATGGTTGAGTAGGCATAGCTATGTACGCGAGTTGTTATAATCACTAGGCATGCTCTTTGTTCGATAAAACACCATCACCCCCTCTAGTTATTAATGAAAAGTTTACTTTTCCCCGCTTTGGATTTTGAATGACTAAGTTTGCCTATCATGTAATGGGAACAAATAAGTTCCCAGACATGCTCTTTATAAAAAAAATAAACTGTTCTCTTTCCCTCATGAATGAATTTGAAATCGAGAAAGGACCAAATCCGCCTACCCATGCACGGGGTAGGTTAGCCCTTAGGTATACTCTTTACGTACGACGAACAGTTGTGTTTTATTTATTGCTTTACAAAAAAATCACTAACTTTTATAACTTTAACAAAATTACTTCGCAGCAAGGATGCATGCTTGTGAAGCATGAAATCAACAACAGGAATGCAAACTTTAATAAGCGTCTGGTTATCTTAGCCTCTTCTCCTACTTCGACAAGTTTGCCTTGATTTGTGGCGAGTATAAGACCTTGAGCGTCTAGTCGGCAGATCCTGCTTGTTTGGCTATGGGGTCGTTTTGTCAAGGTGATATCGGATTACATCAGGTGGAGTTGTTAGTGAAGTGACAAAATTATCCACTCATGGCTATCTTGGCCTCTTGTCTTACTTCGACGAGATTGCCTCGATTTGGGCGAGTTTCGGGTCCTAGGCATCCAGTCAGTGCACCCTGCTCGTTTGGTTATTGGATGATCCTAACAAGGTGGTTCATATGGTTATCTGGATATATAGTTATATATTATTCTAGATTTGCAGATATTTTATTTTTCCAGTTTTTGGGCTGTGGACTTTCTGGTGATTCAGACTGTTGGGCTCATGTAGTTCCTCAGAGATTTTGGTTATTGTGGTATTCTGGTAATTCTGGTTATCACTCTGAACGATCCCAAATCAACCGTCGGCTTTTATTTGATTTTAGGATTTCTAGTTAATGGATAATAAGATCTGGTTTTCTGGTTAGTGGATAATACGATTCGGAGTGATCCTAGATTCCTGGTTATAAAAATTCACTTAGGACTTCACCCGGTTTTGAATTTCTGGATTTCTGGTTTTCGCGCAAAACACATCTTCCTTCGATAAGCAAGAAATGTTTTGGAGGGAAAAATGTTGACACGCTTTTTGTTTGAAGCTGTCGCACATCAAGTTTATGGTTAGTAACATGCTCAAGCGTTAATAACATCATCAGAAAACACAATGCGATTTGGCCGAAGTTGCGAGGTGTTCGGAAAAAGGATTGGAAATGGCATAGATTCGTAAAATCGTCATCGATGGCTCGTAAAAGTTTTCGCAGTAAAAATACGTGATTCACAATGGTCCAATCAACTGAAAATACTGAAAATGGTTGTGCACATCGGTCTGATCATGTGGTAAAACTCATTGTGCAAAAATGTTTGGATTCTGGAAAAAACAGTGGCGCACACACAAGAACAGCTGATCGACACGCCTCGATCACAAAAATGGCTTGCGCAACACATGACATTAAAATCTAGTAAATTGGCTAAAGTTGATCTAGCACATCAAAAAGGCCTGATCGGCATGTGAAAGTCATGAAAAAATACGGTGAAAACAATGGAAAATGAAACGATAAAGAATTCGCTCGATCCGAATCGATCGCTAAACCGAACAAGACCGTTCGAAACCCCTGATTGTTTTGAGAACACGATAAATCGGAGCACAAACAGAAGAACATTTCATTGTTTATTACAACAATTCCATCAGAATACAAGAATATACAGAGTATGAATAATTATAATACAACGGATAAATATCAGAGATTACAATAAATTACATAGCAACGGAAAATAATACAAAACACAACTGAAAGGAATATGCGGATACAGAGCTTTCTGAATATCATTCCAGCTGTAAACCAGGATCCTGTGAATATAAATCTGCAAAACCCAAACTACTAGCTGTCCGTGCGGAAAATAGGGGCACCCAGAGTTTAGGTTAAAACAATAAACTCCAGGTCAGTCATGTGACTGGTGTGAGAACTAAAACAATTATTTAAAGCTTTACTTTAAATCAGATATATCAAGGGACCACGCTGTATAACACGGAACGGGTTTCCTCCCAAGAATACCAGTGCATATAACAAAACAGCGAATGCTTTTTGAAAAAATGAAGCTATTATAAGACCCAGGTCCTATCACACAATGCAACCCAACCCGGGGGATAGGGTTTTCCCTTATAATAGCCAAATATGCTTGGTACGTTAAAAACAAATCATTTGATACTATTATAAGTGCATAGTGTCAAAGCAATTTCAGTCATAAGTATCAATCATAGACGACATAAGTGCTCCATACCACTATGTCGCCATATATAGGTTCTACAATCAAAATCGCAAAGTCACGTATTGGAAGCTGGATTTCCATCTGTGAACCGAGGCAAGGGACCATCCTCACCGAATTCGAGACAATCTAGCCCATGTCTCAGGCAAGTGCGCACGCAAGCCTTGGATCGCCAGGGTCGGTCCACCGATGTGGATTATTATGCCTGAACACTACGTTTCCCCGCCCTTTGGGGCGTAAATGAGCCAAATGACTCCATCGGCTCCACATAGTCTCCGATATATCTAAGGCGCCTCGCAATCCAACAACCACACAGGTGAAAATAATATAAATGTCAGGGTGGTAGGTTACCGACACCACCCTAGCTAGAAGGAAATGCATGCCCTCCCTGAGGTCCTCTCTCGTTTCTGGTTCACAATCTGGGTGTGAGGCTCGCGAATTAACGCTACACAAATCTATGCCACACAGGCCGTGCTTTGATCATCAACCACAAGACTCTGCTTTTCAACAAAAGCCTTGATCATTTGCCACTTAGGCATGACACATAGGCAATTCACTCCATGCGATTGATATCCATCAATATATAACCTCTGAGCTCGTACGTCTCAGAGAAGGGCGTTAAGCAAGAGAATAAATTCTCCGCCGCCAAACAGATATATATTTAATAGAAATCAATCACACAGAATAAAATCCAATGTCAGACACACAGTCCATTTACAAGCTCGTTTTGGGTCTGAACGAAACCGGAGGCACCTTGTACCTCACATATCCATCGATCTCCAAGTACATCTGGAAGATCACCAACTGATTCCCTCCTCTTGGGTGTACATCCCAATCAAGATCATAAGTAATTATCCAAACGATGTGAAGACCTCCGGTCTTTGACTACCGTCTTCACCCTCGACACATCGTCGAACCAGTTATTCAGAATGGGATAAACCCGGTCTTTCTGAATAACTCGCATATATAATAAACAAGTGTTACACAAACACAACATACGCCTCATTCCAATTCAGAATATTCTTTTATTCAAACATTCTTATACTTTGGGAAAGGTTCCCATTAATTTTATCAAAGATAAATTCTTTAAAATTTATTCTTCAATCTTCCTTTGGATATCAAATCAACCCGTATTAAGGTTTTCTAAACTAGTCGGGATTAGCGAACCACACCGAAGTAATCATTTATTTTATTTCCCAAGCCCAACCTATTCATCCCATAAAGTAAAACTGGTAATACTTCATATCTAACACCACGGTGTTATCGGTGAATTCAATTACCATTTCACGTTCAAATCTAATTAAAGATTTAACTATCGCTTTGCAGCAAAACTGGTGATACTCCATTCCCGATCATTTCAATCTAATTAAAGATTCATTAAAACTCCACTTAGTTTTAATCTTCCCAAAAATCAATATCCTGTGTTTAACTGGGTTAAAGAACCAATGTCATTTAAAACAAGGTTCACGATAAACCCAAAATCACATTTGATATTAAATACAAGGCTCTGAATAGAAAATATATTGGCTTATATTCAATATCAAATTCTACGACCAACAAATATCATATTGGAAATAATGATATAAATATATCTTTCAAATTTCCATAACAATGTCTGTATAATCACGAAATCCAACATCGAAATATTCCAAAGACAATTTAGATTCAAATCCATTCCAATTCAATTATTGGAAATTCTGGTTACTTTTAAAACCCTTTCAAATCCAATTTATTTATTTCAAAAATAAATGGATTATAATTCTAGTTCAAAACTAGTTCATTTCGATAAAAATCTATTTTTATCGTTTCAAACATGGAATTTTTCATCCCAAATCTTTCCAAATCATTTATTATGATATTACACAAATTATTACTATTTTTAATTGTTAGATCAAAATTTGGACCTAACACCCAAATCGTTCTGATTCTTAAAGAATTTTAATTGGAGAATGAGGAAAAAGCAGAAAACACACAGAATTTATAGTGGTTCGGCGTTAACGAGCCTACGTCCACTTTATATGTTATCGATTATACTTTGAATGCTAGTACAATCAATTATCTCTCTCAAACTCACTATTACAATTGTGATTTCTCTCAGTAATCTCATAGTCAAACTGACAAGAAATGGTGGTATGACAATAATGGAGGAATTAGTACTCAATATTTCTAAAGGATCCTGAAAAATGCCAAGCTCTGGGCTATTTATAGCTGATTTTGTCAGGCGGATCGCGGTCACATGTGGCACAAATCCCGAGAATATCGGACCGTATCGCAGCCTGATGAAGAATTAGTCAAATTAGCCGTTGCGGACAGGTGTCGCGATCCCCTCGAATATCGGATCGAGCAAAGGGGGAGAATCAGTCAAAGTGACAGTTGGGGACACGTGTCGCTGGATCCGTGCATCTCGGATCGCCGAAGACTAGCTCGGGCTTGAACGGGTCAGAGGCTTCGCCGTGCATCAGGGGATCGGATCGGTCTGTACTGGGTAGTAGTGTATGTACGGATCGAGTCGCGTAGAAATGGTTGTATCGCTAATGCAATGGGGCCGACCCGATGAGGTGCGATCCGATGAGGGGCGGTCCTCTGGTGCGATCCGTTCCTTCATGTACTTAAGGAACATAGTTTCATACTTTCTTATTATGAGTGAACCTGAGTGGCTTGGTCAAAAAGCTAGCCAACATTTTGCCCCCTCGAAGTATGTTTTATCGATGATGGAACATGCTTCGAAACTTCAGAAACGTCTTTTCATAAAGAGATGCAAATCAGTGGTAGTGTCTATCCGAAAGGCCATATCGTTTACGGAAAGTTGTTTCTTTGCTTGCCATAAATATCGGATAAATCTTTAATAGTTTCCCTGTTTATTGGACAATTCTTTTCTGGGATCTTTCAGAGTCTTCATCATCGAATCTGTTAGGTGCATTTTTGAATTTTCATTCCTGTCGGTCATTTATCGGTTCGGATCGCATGCGCGAGTCGCGGTCCGTTAGCGAGTCATTCGCCTCGTCCTTTGGTGAGCACTTGGGCCACTTCACGGAACGGAACGAGGTGGGCTTCTCTTCGATACGTGGTGGGCTTTTGGTTCGCGGCCCGTCTATTTTCGCAGATCGAATAAGACAAAAAGGGGAGAGAAACGGTCGCCCTTTTGCCTATATAAATCGATCCTCACCCCATTCTCCTCTTCTTTTTTCTTTGTTCGCAGCTGCCGCCAATTTTCTTGGGAGAAAACCCTAACTTTGATTTTCAAATTTCCAACCAATCTCAAACTTTAAGAAGGTAATTAAACGGCTTTTCTTTAGTTTCTAGCTTGTTCGCACTGATTTAGAGAGTGGAGACAGCGGAAATTCGTAGGATTCGACGATAGTGAACGCGAGCGTGCTTGGTGCGATTCCATGGACTTAAGGATGAAGAGGAGAGTTGAGGAAGAAGAAGGAAGGGATGACCAGGTCGGTTCGTGGGTGAGGCCCGAGTTCGAAGCGGTGGTGGGGCGAGGGGAGAGGGTACGGAACTGGGAAGTTGATTTGGCTAGTGGATCAGATCGCGGAGACGGCAAGGCTACGATTCGTGGGGAACTAGACGTGAGTGTCGGATCGCGGAGATACCGGAGCTTCGGGTCATGGAGGATGGGGGGCGATGCGGATCGCCAAGAAACCATCGCGATCCGTTCTGGATGAATTGGTGCGCCTCACGATTCGAAGCCTTTCCATGATCTAATACCCTTCCGCGTACCGAGTCCTTCACCACGATCCGTCCACACGTCGCGATCCGAACCTGTCCTGCGATCCGACTGACGAACGATCTGATGCACACGCTGACTAAATAATATGATGCAACTCTAACAAATTGATGAACAATTAGGTTAGAGCCCTTGAGACGAACATTCCGGATCGAACAAATGCATAATCTATCAACCG
Source organism: Allium sativum (assembly GCA_030737875.1). NCBI lineage: Eukaryota > Viridiplantae > Streptophyta > Magnoliopsida > Asparagales > Amaryllidaceae > Allium > Allium sativum. Next base: position 465,270,141 of record CM060913.1, on the reverse strand, counting down.
AACAATGACCAATGTCTGGATGATTTTATTGACCCTTGTACTTTTCTTTAGTGCATGCACAAGCACACACACTGGCACTTGCACACACAGGGGGGACGGGTAGTTTTTATCTCATTTCTCATGTTTTCTCGCCTGAACAGAAATGTCGGATAATCATTCCTCTTCAAGATCCGTCATAGAAACGGAGTCCGAGGTTCCTGAGCAACACAACCCCGAGGTCCCTCCAATTAACCCAGGGGGTGAAGATTCCGGATCCGAATACGAGGCAACGGAATCGGATCCGTCTGAAAGTACTTCACTTAGTGAAGAATCTGAAGCAGACAGGCGAGCTCTCGATGAGATTCCAGGCGCGCTCGAGATAGAGAAATTTTCTGATTTTTTAGCATCTAAACTCGATGAAATAAAGCTTAAAAGAATTTGCCTGAGACATGGGATCCCTTGGGATGATGTTAGGACACCCGTTAGTGAAGATAGTCCCCACTTAGCTCCGGAAGGGTATATGGCAGTAAGCCGAATCATGTGCTTGGTAGGAGCTATTCCTCCGTTTCCTCCAATCGTCTTCGAGACCTTAAAACGACTGGGTATCGCTCCGATGCAGCTTCATCCTAACGCCTACGCATCTCTATACACCCTATATATTGCATACGCAGAGATCCTGCATACCGAACTCACATTTAAAGATTTAACATTCTTTTATCTTTTCAAGCATCGCTCCTCGGCAACCCCAAATTTCTCTTTCTTCGAATCGGTGGCGAATAGGAAGGTTCTGTATGACAGATACAGCAATATAGGGGATCCCAAGTCTGATTGGTTCTATATAAAGAAACAGGCCGGGTGCTCAAGAAGATGGCTTAAATCAAGTAAACTTTAATCTTTTGACTGAAAATCTTGCTTAAGAAACCGAAACATTAACATCCCCCCTTTTTTTGTTTCAAGCAGATCACGTCTTCCCCAAGACGGAAGGCCCGTTATACAATAATCGATTGTCTATTCTTCTACAAAGCAGATCCGATTTTCTAAGGATCAAGAAGTGCATCACTGACGAGAATCTTCATAAGCATCATCTTCTGGATATAAGATTTGGACTTGGTGCTGGCGGCAAACCCTACAAATATGTGCCCTCACCGGAGGGAGAGGGAACATCACGGGCAGTAGAAACAACTAAATTTCGTAAGAGTCCTTCCCCGATAATCATCCAGGACGACGAGGACCTGAACATATATAGAGGAGATAAGGCCCGTGGTGACAAGTCCAAGAAAATCTCAGTTTCTCCGGGGGGTTTCCCCTCAAGGGCTTCTCTTCCGATCGAATCTACTGCTCCCGATGATTTGACAGAAGAACGACTATTTAAAGAGCTGAGCAAAATTCCTTTGCCCGATGATGTATACACAGAGGGGGACTTTGAAGGGGAGCCATTTTTCCCTGCTTCTGAGGAGAACACCGTTCCAATTAGAGGACAAGAAACTACTCAGATGAGCCTGACTTCAGGCCCGGGTCTGTTAAAAGGAATTATATGGGATGCACAAATCACACGCACTGTCTGACCCCACACTTTTATATCAACAGTATCCAATGTTTTAATATGCTCTTTTCTCCTTTGCAGGAAAGATGTCTCGCAGGCGGTCTTATTCTTATCGCTCTCTTCGTGAAAGCACACCCAGTCTCCATCCGAGTACTAAGCGCTCTCGCGGCCTTTCTCACAAGCCTACTTCTTCACAACCCCGGTCTCCATCAAAATCGACTTCTGGAAACTCCCCAGTTATCCGGTAGCTCCTGCAAGGGGAAAACAACTTCCTAAAGAGTTAACTCCTCCGAAGAGCGCACCCTCTCACAGCAGGTCGTCAAAAAGACACTATAAGCCTAAGGATAAAAGCAAGGATCCAATCAAAGATTCTGAAAAGGAGAGGAGTGACATTGTCCCTTCCAGCCAGCCCGAGTTGGCTGCCCCCGGGTCACGAGATTACATCCATGGTCCCGAGACTCAAGGTAGGCTGGAAAAGTTGCGGGAACAATTCCCCAACATCTTCTTCGAAAGGATGACGTTTGTTCCAGCCTTGGAGCCAGTCCCTAGGAACTGGGATAATGAAGTTGTCGGGCACATTCGCCACGTAGCCAGGCAGTATGAAATGATGAAGAAACACGCGGTTAATCTTTCAGAAGTCATTCGAACGCTTGAAATGGAAGCACATAGATCCAAGGTGAGGATTGATAACAACGAGAGGGCCAGAACGAAGATGGAGAAGGACTTGGAAGATGCTCAATCCCAACTTGCCTTAGCGCGGAGAGATGCTGAAAATTACAAGACCGAATTGGAGAATGCTAAGAAACGCTTTCATTCGGAACTTGACTCAAATAGTCAAGAGAAAATGGCCTTAAAGAAGGAGGTAGAAGATCTTAAAATGACCAACATTGAGTTGAAGACAACACAAGGCCATTTTGAAGCTGAGAGAGCTGCTTGGGAGGCAGAAAAAGCAAGTTTGAAAGAAAGTCTAGCTTTGGCTGAAGCGGAAAAGGTGATTTTAAATGATCAAGTCACGGATGCAAAGAGGCGCGCGGCTCTTGCCGAAAAGAATGTTGAAAGTGCCATTGAAATGGCTACTGCTTCTAACAACAAGCTCCTCGAGAGAGAGAAGGATATCGAAGGGTTCGAAGAGATGATTTTTGACTTCCTCGGACATGTCCTCAAAACCCGTAACATCTCGTGGATCCCGGACTACCACGTTACTTTAGCCAATTTATGGGATGCCATCGTTGAGGGTGAGAAGCAGAGATTGGGAGTTGAAGAGATTGACGAAGATGAGCTAATGAAGACCATCCTGAGGGATAACGAGCCCGAGGATCTAGCAGAAGGCCGTCGTCTAATTCAAGCAGAAATGGAAAAGGAGAGGGCCCTGGCTAAGGGCAAAAGCAAGGATGACGAAGGTTCAAGCTCAACTGTAGAGCCCAAGACCTCCGGAGTTGAGGAATACCATCCTGATGATCCATTAATCCCTTTGGGCCTAACTCCTGTGGTTGTTGGAGCTCCTGCAGCTAGCCTAGATGGAGGATCGGCGGAAGGTATCTCCCTTTTTTCCCCACAATTTGTCAATGCAATTGTGAATTGTCGTCATCTGGTAGAGCAACCAATTGAATTAGTAACATGTGTTCCCCATAATATAGGTGGCGAGCCCGTCGACAAGGATGTTGAGCAAAGGAAAGAGGCGGAGAAGGTTGTCGTCTCGCCAGGTGCCGGTGTTGATATACCGAAGCAGGCTGAGGGTACAACAGCAGAGAAAGGCGTCCTGGCACCCAGTGCTGATGTTCCCAAGGATGATGAAACCATCGAGGCCTTGAAAGATATGGATGGGCACCATGTAGAGGACGAGGAGGATATCATTAGCGTCAAAGAAACCGAAGACGATGACGATGAAACTTTGGCTAACAGAAAAGCCAGGCAGGAAAAGGAGATGGCTTTGAAGAAGGTGGGACAAGAGCCTTTGAACATAGTCCCTATCGCGGAGTTTGATCCCAAAACTGGGATGGTTTTGAAACTCCAGCCCAAATCCATCAGCAGACAACTTCATTTTGCGAATCCTGATGATTTCCCAGCTTCCCTTACTGATAAAAGGAAGAGAAAGGAGGCGGAAGAGGAATCTTCTGAAGAGTCGGACGTTCCTCTCATAGACAAGAGGAAGAGAAAGAAAGGTGATCAATCCGACGCTGACAAGGCGAAGCTAGAGAAACAGAAGCAGGAGAAGCGGACAAAGCGTAAATAGGATATTGTCGCTTGTTTATATTTTGTCTTTAGGTTTCCCACTGGCCAGAAAATATAATTATGAGACTGGCCCACATTTTGCTTTCTAGGTTGTTTTTCACTTTGTAGGCTTGCATTATATAAATGAAAGTTTATCTCTTTTTGCATCATTGTGTACCTGTATTCAATAAACTTTTCATGCTTAGTCATAGACCATCTAATTATAACTACAAATCAGTCAAGCAACAGAAAGAAAAATTTAAAAATTTCGGTGCTGCATCGAAGTTCATGTGTATATGTATATATGTATATGTGCCCCCAATCAATCGTTAACATAGCGCCTGACTAGGGCTTATTAAGGATTGATTAGCATTGTCGGCACGTTGCCTCCTATTTCTGAATATGGGGGACTTAGAGAATTTAGCAAGATAATTGTCCTTATGGTGCTGAGTTTCTGTCACCTTTCTCAGTGCTTAACCATAGACTCCTTTATACTCTCCTGGCGGCCGCCGAGGTTAGAGTTTGAATTCAGTAGTTCAGTCGCTCCTCGTTCATTCAGCGGGGAAGGAGTTCTTTCTCTGCGCTCAATCGGAGACGCTTTTATACTCTCTCTCTCTCTCTCTCTGGAGAGTTAGAGTTCGAGCTCAGCAGTTCAATCGCTCCCCTATCCTTCGGCGGGGAAGGAGCTCTTTCTCAGCGCTCAATCGGAGACGCTTTTATACTCTCTCTCTCTTTGGAGAGTTAGAGTCCGAGCTCAGCAGTTCAATCGCTCCCTAATCCTTCAGCGGGGAAGGAGCTCTTTCTCAGTGCTCAATCGGAGACGCTTTTATACTCTCTCTCTCTCTCTCTCTGGAGAGTTAGTGTCCGAGCTCAGCAGTTCAATCGCTCCCCGATCCCTCAGCGGTGAAGGAGCTCTTTCTCAGCTCTCAATCGGAGACGCTTTTATACTCTCTCTCTCTAGAGAGTTAGAGTCCGAGCTCAGCAGTTCAATCGCTCCCCGATCCTTCAGCGGGGAAGGAGCTCTTTCTCAGCGCTCAATCGGAGACGCTTTTATACTCTCCTGGCGGTCACCGAGGTTAGAGTTCCGTCAAGGCGGTTCCGATCATGGTACACCGCCATGACTTACGGACATCGGCTTCATGTCCGTTATGCTCTCTCTTGGCTCTGGAGAGTTAGAGCGCAATCAATGATATGATTTACTTTATCGCATCCTCAGAATTTTGACTGGTGATTACATTCTATTCTGATGGAAGGCACCTATAATTATATGCTTCTGGGATCGTTGCATGATTCACAGTAATTTCCGTAAAAATAAAAAGGCAGATAACGGGGATGCATTTTCTCCAGGTGTCTCAGCAAGTTCTGAAATGCTTCTACGCAGTCGGGCGTCCATTTGAAGTGGCGTTTTCCTCGCTTTATCAGTTCGAAGAATGGGATGCATTTGTCCGTAGCCCTGGAGATAAATCTGCTTAGTGCGGCTACTTTCCCTACAAGGCTTTGCACATCTTTAATTTGCCTGGGTTCCTGAATGTCTCTGACTGCCGCGATCTGGTCTGGATTAATCTCAATCCCACGAGAACTGACGATGAACCCCAAGAATTTTCCGGAGGCGACACCGAATGAACATTTTGTTGGGTTGAGTTTCATCCCGTACTTTCGAAGAATGCCGAACATCTCTGCCAAGTCCGTAGTGTGATTGGAGGATTGCTTGGACTTAACCAACATGTCGTCGACGTATACTTCCATTGTTTTCCCGATCTGGTTATAGAACATTCTGTTCACTAACCGTTGATATGTAGCGCCTACGTTCTTCAAGCCAAAGGGCATTACTACATAGCAATATAATCTCAGATCCGTAATAAAACTAGTGTGTTCTTGATCTGGAACGTGCATTGGAATCTGGTTATATCCTGAATAAGCATCCATAAAGGAGAGGAGTTCATGACCCGCCGTTGAGTCCACCAACTGATCGATCCTGGGTAACGGAAAGTTGTCTTTCGGGCAGGCTTTATTCAAGTCCGAGAAATCGATACATGTTCACCACTTCCCGTTAGCCTTCTTTACCAGAACTGGATTTGAAATCCAGTCTGGGTAGATTGAGTCTCTGATAAATCCATTGCTCTTTAGCTTTCCAACTTCTTCTTTCAAGGTAGCGGACCTCTCTGGGCCCAGCATTCGCCTTTTTGGTTTTACCGGAGGATGTTTAGGGTTAATGCTTAATGAATGGCTCATGATTGATGGAGATGAAATAGGCTATGTAGCGGTAGGATCGTATAGAATGGAGTACAAGTAGAATACTAAAGTAGCAGTAGTAAGCAGTAAATCACACAGTCGATTTATACTGGTTCGGACCACTGTCCTACGTCCAGTCCCAGACTCACTTCTGGTATTTCACTAACACTAAAAACCCTCACTTCACCTGGAGGAATAGGTTCACAATTACCCGAACCACTGAACGGGATTTCTTGCCTCAACCACTGAAGAAGTCTTCACTAATACAGAATAATTGTTGACTCTTTTGTGTTCTTGATAACACGGATTGCCGAATGTTAAGTACACCCTTCCTATAGCCTTTCCTTGATGATAATCGTGAAGTATGTGACAGATTATGGAAGTTTAAAAGTCTCGAGTATGAAAATAGATCACTTTAGAATTTAGAGAGCTTTTGTATAAGATAGAGAGAATTAGAATGAAAATCGGTAATTGGAATAGTTAATCTTCCCTCTATTTATAGTATGTAGAAAGATGCAACTAATCATGAAAAGTTTTGCTCAAGAGTTATAAAGTAAATGGATGTATCTTTTTGTAGAAGTCGCATCCTTTCAGAATCAGACGTCTGAAATATATAAAACAGACGTCTGAATATTATATTTCGAAAACAATTTGTTTCAGTAATCAGACGTCTGAAATTATCAGACCAGACGTCTGTTTTATATTGTCAGCCTATATCTTGCATATTTTATAATCAAAGAAATGTATATTTTAAAGCTGTATGTGTGTGTTATCATCAAGGAAGACTTTAACATATAAATCTAGGACTCACAGAATCTTATAATCATATATGTGATCTTTGTTTTGTGCTCTTGAATCTGTTCGTCAAAAGTATCTTCGTGCAACATAAAGTTAGTCGAGAATGTATATATGTATTTGTATAGTTGTCATAGTCAAAACGCTATATAGCGTGATTCAACATTCTCCCCCTTTTTGACTAATGACAACTATATAAGCTCCCCCTGTCAATATGCATATAATGTTGCTAGTTTTCTCCCCCTTTGTCATTTGACAAAAAGGAATACTTATGTAAAAATTGAAGCACAAATCCAATATATAGATAAAACACACATTTAGTTGAAGTACCAACAATACTGACATAAGTAGCACATAATGAAGCTTTGTGCGAAGTAGTAGCAAAAACAATATTACAAACCATGGAAATATCAGGAGAGATTCTTAAAAGACAAAAGAAAAGTACTAATGCCAGATACTAATGCTATAATTCTTACGAAGCATGCTTACCAATCTTCCGAAGTAGACCCAACCACAGTCGTTCCACCATCTTTAGGAGATCCTTCCTCAGAGTCTAGAACTTCGGCTGAGCTTGAAGACCATTGGAACGGAGCAGGAGCATGAGCCTGAGTCGAAGAAGTACCAATGCACGAAACCTTTTCCCAATCTTATTCAAGAATCCTTTGATAGACTCAAACTTCTTGGTTGTCTGTGTATGATAAGCTCTAATTTCTTTTTGAAGTTTGGCTTGATTTTGAGATAGCAATATAACGGCTTGTTTGGTAGATGTTTCAGGAGAAATGACCTGAATATCATTATAGTCTTCTTCTTGTCTAGGTTGGTGTCGATGAGATGGTTCAGAAATGATAGATTCAGGATTGGCAGCGACATGTTCTTTCCAGGTTTCAAAAGACATAAATTCTAAGGTAGCAGGATTTTGAGGAATGTCCATTAGCTTTAAAGTTTTAGGACCTATTTCTTTGATGGATAGGGATGGAATGTTGATGGGTATGTTGACATCACAAGCTGCAAGAATATGAGTAATGTAGGCACCGTAATGTAGAGTTTTGTATTTGCGCTTGTATGTGATATCGGTCCATTCATCCATGATAATCTTAGCCTAGTTGATTTGTTTTCTTGAATATAGGGCATAAAGAGCCTGAAAATCCCTTTTGTATATTTTTTCATAGCTACCTGTTCGTGGCTGAATAGTTCGTAAAAGGATACGGTTAAGTAAGCGAGCTTGAGGACGAAGATTGGTTGAAGTAAGTTTTCTCATGTTAATAAGATCGTCGGAAAGAAATTGATAAGAAACTTCATCACGTGTATCCATATCAACTTCAATTGTATCAATATCTAGTCCTTGCCATGAACATTCTAAGATTTGTCCTAAGCGTTGCAAGGTTATAAGGACACGTTTTCCACATACCCATGACCAAATTGTATCATCTTTAACATGGGGTTTTGTATGGTCAAGGTTTAGGTTTGCTAAGAACAATTTGACCAAGAGAGGGTAGATTTTCACATTGTTTTTGTTGTAATCAACTAGAGATTCAAAATTAAAGTATCTAGCATATTGAAGGAGACGATAATTAGAAAAAGCATCAAATTTAACAAATGCACCTTCAAAAAATTTTGAATCTTTCATAGCCTTGTATTTAGCTTTTGCCGTGTCATCCCAAAGCCAGTGTTGAATCATCTCTTCAGAGGGTGGAAGAGTTTCTTCCTCTCGTGATCGTTTTCCTCTATGTGCCATTAATTTGTTGTTGGAGAGTAGTAAAAATTTGAGATAAAAAAAGATTTTGGGGGCTAGGGTTATATGGTGTTGGTAAAAGATGAAGAGGTAAGAATCGGTAGATGGAAAAAATGAGTGGTTGTGATGGAGTTGAATAGGCAAGTCACTTTAAAAAATCGTACAGAATTGATTCAGACATCTGAAAAAATTAAACAGACGTCTGTTTTAAACGAAATATTTGCCCGAAAGAAAACAGTGTATTTTATATGAGTTTCAGACGTCTGATAATTTTAGTTCAGACGTCTGATTCTGGAGATGAAATAATTACTGGGACTGAAACAGATGTCTGAAATTTATAAACAGACGTCTGATTTACATGAATTATTAACCCGAAAGAAAGTAGTGTATTTTGTGACCATTTCAGACGTCTGATATTTTTGTAAACAGACGTCTGTTTTGAGGAAGATAATGATATTCGTATAAAAATCAGACGTCTGGTCCGTTAAATTCAGACGTCTGTTTAAGAAAATTTATTGAATTACAAGATATATATATAAAAATAATTAATTAATAATAAACTTAATTATTTAGATGGCGGAGCTCTTTTTGGTGTTGATGAGCTCCTCCCTTCATTGGCTTGATAATTTCTATCCCATGAGTTCGGATGTATGATGGTCGTGAAGGTGAGTAAGTATAATATTTCATTATTGGATTCACCGGGTCATTTACTGTTCGATAGGAAGCCGATGGATCAATAGGGTTAGGTGGAGTTGGTGTAATGGCGCGTTTTGTTAGCTGTCGAATAATTAATTTATTTAATTATTAAATATCGATTGGGCGATATCGATGACTTGAATTAAATAATATTGAATATTTAATTAAAATAAATAATATAATTTTATATTATAATGTCGAAATAATCGGAAATCACCGAATTCACAATACTGTGTGAATTGGATCAGCTAAAATATTTAATTCAGTTTAGAATTGAATTTGAATAACGAATCGATTTAATAATCGACGTTAAAACGTATTAATTATATTATAATTAGAATAGAGCGTGTAACGACGCGGCAGTTCGCTATTTGGCGATTTAGACTTCAACTGAGTATACAGGGTTCGTTTTAAATCGGATTGCTGTGAAACAAGAAACGTGTGGAGCTGGTGGAGTATATCTTTCTAGTGGAAGAGAGAGATCAGGATTTCATCGTGTAGATTTTGAGTTACGTCCAAATCAAAATATCAGAAATGCAGCGCCCTGACCATAACAATTTAAATATATTTAATTATAAGGATTTAAATAGAAATCGAGCGTCGATATAACTCTAACGAGATAATATCGAGCTGTAAATACATACAGGGATATTCTGGAGCTGTATGGTATGCCACTGTGAGTATAGACGATAATAATTAATTTTAAATAATTTATTTAATTATATTTAAATATATTTATATATTTAAATAGGCTATTTAGAGCGTTAAAAATAGCCACTTTTGCATACGAAGTCGGAATTCGACGAAACTAGTTTTGTTGGATCCGCAATGTCAAATAGTTGTTAGATTCCAAGTTTCGTGATTTTTAGAGTCACTGTGTGATCGTACGGATTTTTAGATTGAGAAATAGTCAGTATTTCGATGGTTAAAAATACGCTGTGTGAGCATACGAAGTCGGAATTTGACGAAACCAGTTCCGTTGGGACCGTAATGTCGAACTCTAGCTACATGTCCAGTTTGGTGATTTTTAGGTATCGTATGTAGTCGTAGAGATTTTTAAAGGCCGGAGACAAACAGAAAATCGAGAAATAAAAATTTAAAAATCAATAAAAAATTATCCGAACATATTTCTTGGCCAAAATAGAGGCCACGCGACATCCTCCTACAACCACAAAGCTTACCAACCCAAAACAGGTATATATAACCGTATAACATCATCACAGCAAGTTAAAAATCCCAATACAAAAATCAACGAAATAACTATAAATCAAAAAATACGTATTTATGAATCCGTCTTCGAATGGGCTTCGATTTTATGTAATAGTTGTTGTGATCGGTGAGGGTTTTTGTTCGCTGGAAAGTATCATCAGCGTAGGTCGTCAACTAGGGTTCGAGTGTCAAGGAAATTGGGGCTTCGATCTTCCATTCAGAGTTCGATTTCGATCTTAGCAACTCATTTAGCACCTGTAGTAGGAAATTTGGGGTGATCGGTGATGAAGTTTGAATCGCGAGGTACAGGGTTTCAGCGTGAAACTGGAAACGCGATTTAATCCTTGAGCTCGCGAGATTGGTAGAACTTCGAACTGGGTCCGATGGTAGTGCTGGATGGAGATTTAGCTGAGGAGTTCCAAGGTATTTTCTTTTCTGATTTTTAATGGTGGAAGGGGGGTCAAACGTTCGGTCAACGTCTGATGGTTAGAGGGAGGCCACGGATTTCATTTGTGGAGAGAAGATGGAAATGAACGGGTTTCCAAGGGTGCGGATGGGTTTGTATGGTGATGGTTGGGCCAAGGAATTTAAGGGTGAGCCCGTCTAAGAAATAATGTTTAATTTAATCGATTTTAAATTGTGTAATAATTTGTAACGTCCATATCTAGTTCGTTCGGAGACCGATTGACGAACCGTAAGTTGTGTTGAGATCGTATGGACGGCGGCTACACCATGGAGCTGACTGGAAGTGGATTCGAGCTCGTTTGAATTTATGGCGAAATAAATTGTTTGATTCAAATCAAACAACAGTTCATCGTTCTTTAACGATGAACTGCAAATGTGAGTAAAACTCACCAACTCTATACAGTTCTATTTTTACAACGTGTTCTTAGAACTGTTAATTATCTGTTGTTTGACTGTGTGTTGACTGTTTGATTGAACTGCTAGTCAGTTAGTGGAAATTTTATATATATGTATATATATATTTATAAACCGTTAATTATTTATATGTGATTCTGTTTATCAGAATATTATACTGGTGTTGTTTAACATCTGTGGATGCAGGGAAACAGGTTGGAGGAATCCAACAGGATTCCTCAACAGTATTTTACAGTGATTTTTATAGTGTGATATATAATGTGAAGTATATAATCTGTATAACTATGTGTGGTGGGACGATATTTATCGTTGTTATATGGTGTGTTGAAGACTATGAGAAATACCAGACTGTAGGAGAGGGGTTTTCAAAGTATATTTTGAAAATAGTTTATTTATATAAAATCAAGGGATTTTATATATATATATATATATATATATATATATATATATATAAGAAAAAGGATTTTTGAATATTAAGGAATATAGTTGGTAAAACAAATATAAAAGAGTTTTATTTGTAAATCAATATAAGGGAATATATATGTTAATCGAATATAAGAGGATATATTTGTTAGTCAAAATATAAAGGAATTATATTCGTTAGAACAAATATAAAGGATATTTATTTAGAGATTAAATAAATAGAATATTATAAAGGGTATTTATTTAGAGATTAAATAAATAGAATTAAACTAAAGAAGATATTTATTTGTTAAATAAATAGGAGTTAACCAAGTGAATTGGTCGAGTTAACCAAATGAATTGGTTGAGTTAAACGAAGTGAATTAGTTAAGTTAAACTAAGTGGTTAATCAAAGTGAATTAGTTAAGTTAAACTAAGTGGTTAACCAAAGTAAATTAGTTAAGTTAAACTAAGCGTTGAATCAAAGTGAATTTGTTAAATTAAACTAAATGATTAATCGATGTGAATTAGTTAAGTTAAACTAAAGGATTAATCGATGTGAATTAGTTAAGTTAAACTAAAGGATTAATCGATGTGAATTAGTTAAGTTAACTAAGTGGTTAATCGAAGTAAATTAGTTGAGTTAAACTAAGTGAACCGGCTAGAGTTAATCAACGTGAATTAACTAAGTTAAACTAAGTGGATTAGTTCAGTTAATCGAGACAAGTAAATCAAGTTAGGGTAAACCATTTGAGTTAACCAGTTAGAGTTAACCATTTGAGTTAACCAGTTTGAGTTGATCAGTTAGAGTTGACCAGTTAGAGTTGACCAGTTAAAGTTGACCAGTCAGAGTGGATCAGTTAGAGTTATCCAAGTAGAGTTAATCGAGTAGAGTTGTCGAATATCACATATCCGAAGTAGAGTTATCGAATATAGGGTATTCGAGAGAAGAGTAATCGAATATAGTTTATTCGAGTGGAGAAATCAAATGTTATTCATTTGAGAAGAGTTATCGAATATAGTTTATTCGAGTGGAGAAAATCAAATGTTATTCATTTGAGAAGAGTTATCGAATATTATTCATTCGAAGAGTTAATCCGAAAGAGTTATTCGAAGTTAGTTAATCCAAAGGAGTTATTCGAAGTTAGCTAATTCAAAGGAGTTATTCAAAGTTAGTTAATCCAAAGGAGTTAGTCGAAGAGTTAATCGAATATAGTTATTCGAAAGAAGGTGTAAATCGAATATAGTTATTCGAGTAAAGTTAAAAGAGTTAATCGAATTTAGTTATTCGAAATGAGTTTTTCGAATTTGATATTTGAATAGAGTTAAACACATTAGAGTGATTTGAATTACTTATTCAAATAGAGTTAAACACGTAAGAGTTAATTGAATATTAGTTATTCAATTAGAGTTAAATCGAATTTAGTTATTCGAAAGGAGTTAATCAATTTGAGTTAAGTTAATCGATTTGAATTAAGTTGAATCGAAATGGAGTAAATCGATTAGAATTAAGTTAATCGAGTTAGAGTAAATCGAATATTGGTTATTCGAAGGTAAGTTACTCAAATTAGTTATTCGAAGGAGTTAATCAAATGAGTTGATCCAAAGGAGTTAGTCGAATATTAGTTATTCGAATAGAGTTAAAGGAGTTATCGATTTTAGTTTGATCGAAAGGAGTTATCGATTAGTAAATCGAAAGGAGATTTTCGAATATAGCATATTCGAAAGAAAGAGATCGAATATTGTTTATTCGAAAGAGAGAGATTTCGAATATGAGTTATTCGAAGAGAGATAATCGAATATAGGTTATTCGAAGAAGAGTTAATCAAATAGAGATTACTCGAAAGAGAGTTATACGTCGAATTCAATTATAGCGAATTCGGGAAAGCACTATTTACTTTCCAGGGTTTAAATCAAGATTTAGTTATTGATTTAGAAATTAGGTGTCTGTTAAATTATTCAAGTTAGGAGATAAAGTTATAATTTAGGTTAGACATTGCAGAAGTAGGAATTATAACGTTATAGTTATAATCAAACACTGTCATATAAGAAGTGGATTCGTAACCTGAATCCAAGAATTTGCGTAAACAGATGATTGGAAAAAGTGAGTGACGAACTTCATCTATTTCACAGTAAAGGACGTTGTTCAATTAAGGTCTGAGAGGAAACTATACCCCAACTTGATTGACTTCAGTATTGACAAAGGAATAGTTATGGTTCGATCTAAAAGGTTGATTAGGAATAAAGCTAAGGAATAAGCGATAAATGGATTAAGCGAAACGATGTTTTATACGACGTTCATTGGAAATCCGTAAATGAGTTTTGGAAACGTTTTCCAAATATAGTCAGATATGTTTTCTAAACATAGAAAATGAAATGTTTTCATGATAAGAATTTAAGAAATAGAGTTAAGCAAATTCAGAAACTGACTGGAGAGGGTAAGTTGAACGGTTTTCTAAGTGACGATCTGATGTTGGTTTCGACCTTCCGTATTGATACTTAGAGAATTGTTCTCATACTAGTTACAGTTAGGGACTGATAGTTGCGAAATAATAGTGATGTGAAAATAAGCTATGGAAATGTTTTCCAATGATTAATAACATATATTTTCTAAATATATGAAATAAGGAAATATGAACATATGATGATTGATCGATCGAATTTCCATTTGGAAATAAGATCGTTGTTTGTACACCGACATGTTTTCATTTGATAGTTGAATCACAGACTATCAAAGTTTTTACCATTTTAACATTGTTAATATGGAGAAACCGGTTGGATTATTATCCAAAGAACCACTCTGTATTGGCATAAGCGTTGCGAGCAATATCTGCCAAAGATAAATTGAAGACGGAGTAAAGTGCAAGGGCGGTTGTATAAGTCTTAGATAACAGTGACTAAGATGGATATACTGAATAGTGCCTTCGGTTTGTCCAGTCCCAGGACAACGTATATGGAAGAAGGTCTGACAGAGTATATCCAATGGATCGCGTAAGTTGATCTGTTCAAACGTATTCACGTTTGGTGGCGGAGGAATTCGTTTCTCTTAGCTATATACCCGTGTTATTTTTGGATAAGTCAATTTGTGATTTGGCGGGTATGACGATGTGGCATTCAAAGTGAATGGTGATCAGATGTTCTGAAGATAGACGTAGCTTCTAGCCTCACACCGGGAAGTAACAAAAGTTGGGCTAGGCAGCATGGCTAGTTGGGTCATCCCCAAGCAGGGTGTATTGTCACCGATCTAGAGAATATTCATATTTATACTTCTTTTTGATTCTTTATCTTCGGATGACGGTTTGATGGCCTACAACCGTGGTGGCAATATATTCGCGACACTCAAGCTAAATGAGTGAGCGGTCATGTGTGGACGGGTTGCAAGACGTTCTTGTTGAACCCGGGGTGTATCACCTCTAGAGTACACTATTCAGAAGGTGCTCCCATACCTTGTCTGTTGGAACCCATTCTCTGAAAAGCGCCCTGCGGTTTATGATTTTATACTATGTATGTAGAACGTGAGATGCAAGCGTTTCTGCTAGATTGATACCTATTTGTACTTAGACATTATTATAATATCACAATGATATTGTTTGTCAAAGTTGTTTAGATACTCATAAGGAAAAACCCGTTCCGTATTCACGGCGTGGTCTTATGAGATATCATATACCTGTTCAATTGTTTTAAACTGTTTTACTCACACCAGTCCCATGACTGACCCGGAGTTTACTTTGTTGTTTTCCCTAAACTCTTGGGTGCCTAAATTTGTACGGGAAGTCAAGTAGTCGGGATTTACAGATATACTTGGAGAGCTTGGAGCAGGAGGCTGCAAGATTCTATAGCTATAGTTATTTCCGCTGT
Organism: Allium sativum; assembly: GCA_030737875.1. Lineage (NCBI taxonomy): Eukaryota > Viridiplantae > Streptophyta > Magnoliopsida > Asparagales > Amaryllidaceae > Allium > Allium sativum. Next base: position 465,254,605 of record CM060913.1, on the reverse strand, counting down.
GTTGTAAGTGTTGTACTCTGATAAGTGCTATTGTATATATATAACTGTTTACTTCAAAGCTATGTTATATATTATATGTTATTCGTTCCGCTGTGAGATTCGTGTTACTCTGATGATTCTGATGTTCTTCTTCTTCTTCTATTCTATTAGTTCTATCTTTTCTTTCTCACCCTCTACTTTCTTTCACTAACGTCTCGGAATTTCCGACTCTCGAGGAGTCGGAAATTTCCAGCCGTTACAGTTGGTATCAGAGCTTAAGTTAAGAATTACTTGGCTCTGTGGCGTGACTCGGTAGAGATAGGGTTAGTAATACCCTAGATTGAGTTTGAGTGTATATATACGAGTGCGTATTTGCATTTGATATAAAAATGGTTTTATATTGTGGAGATTCATTGATTGAGTTGTTTATGAGTTCTGGTCGATCAGTTTGATCCACTGTATCGGTAGGAGTTAATAAACACTCGAATACGATGGGTCGTCACGATATGTTTTGAAAGAGGGTAAGTGAATTTAACTTTACCCAAAGTATATTTTGATATATATATATATATGTATATGTATCAAAATTATAATATATTGGATATATTGGTTGTTATTATAATCGAGTAAGATTATAAATTAAATGGTTATATATATAACCAATAAGAATTCCTATAAGTAAAATACGTGGAATCAGTTGAATTAAAATCTGAAATTAAATCAGAATTGGAATTAAAATAAGGAAATTTTAAGTTCCTGGGAGATTTTGAAAATGTTTTTCAATTAGAAATAAATATAGTATCTAACTCACCTGGATGACTGGAAAATAATTCCGAGGATGGATCGATACATCGTCGGTGTAATTTTCGAGTTTCTAAGTGGAGGATTACTACCAAGGATTTTGTTTTCAAATTGTTTTGAGAAAACAAGTTGTTTAGAAATTCAAAGGTTTTGAATTGTTAGTATGATTTCAAAATGGAATTTGAAATAAAAACCCAGGAATTTAAATCTTGAAATTTAAAATTTAACTTGTTAAGTTGAATGAATCAAGATGGTAAAAATAAATAAGTAGATTAAAATTTAACTTGAACCAAGTTAAATAAATCGGGATTTGGTTCGAGAATAATCTAGATTGGAATTAAGTTGATGGGTTAAGAGTTTGAAATCTGATATTGGAGTTTGAATAGAACTTGACTTGTATAGAACCAAGTGTTTGAGTTGAAGGTTGGATTGAGATGACATTGGTATATGTTGGGTTGATAACAGGTGAAAGTGATAAGAGTTGATATGCCCGACAAAAAGGTACAAGTTTATTTTTGATATAAGCATGAGATTTATGAGCCGAATTGGCAAGCCGCTTGGCTGTTTGATTTTCTTTTGGATTGGAGATGGCCTAGAGAGGCGAGTTGTGGTTTTACCGATAGGGCTGTACAAAGGAGGTTATGGAAAAATTTTCCGAAAATTTAAAGTGTTAGAAAATTTTTGGAATTTTCGATAATTTTAATTAGTCGGAAGAATAAATATTTCAGTCGATATTAAGTGGTTCGGTTGAAATCAGAAATAAGGGGTAAACCAATCTTAGGAGTTCCAATATATAGGGTCAACCTCCAACTTAGCAATTTCGAGGACGAAATTATTTTAAGGGGGGAAGTCTGTAATGGCGCGTTTTGTTAGCTGTCGAATAATTAATTTATTTAATTATTAAATATCGATTGGGCAATATCGATGACTTGAATTAAATAATATTGAATATTTAATTAAAATAAATAATATAATTTTATATTATAATGTCGAAATAATCGGAAATCACCGAATTCACAATACTGTGTGAATTGGATCAGCTAAAATATTTAATTCAGTTTAGAATTGAATTTGAATAACGAATCGATTTAATAATCGACGTTAAAACGTATTAATTATATTATAATTAGAATAGAGCGCGTAACGACGCGGCAGTTCGCTATTTGGCGATTTAGACTTCAACTGAGTATACAGGGTTCGTTTTAAATCGGATTGCTGTGAAACAAGAAACGTGTGGAGCTGGTGGAGTATATCTTTCTAGTGGAAGAGAGAGATCAGGATTTCATCGTGTAGATTTTGAGTTACGTCCAAATCAAAATATCAGAAATGCAGCGCCCTGACCATAACAATTTAAATATATTTAATTATAAGGATTTAAATAGAAATCGAGCGTCGATATAACTCTAACGAGATAATATCGAGCTGTAAATACATACAGGGATATTCTGGAGCTGTATGGTATGCCACTGTGAGTATAGACGATAATAATTAATTTTAAATAATTTATTTAATTATATTTAAATATATTTATATATTTAAATAGGCTATTTAGAGCGTTAAAAATAGCCACTTTTGCATACGAAGTCAGAATTCGACGAAACCAGTTTTGTTGGATCCGAAATGTCAAATAGTTGTTAGATTCCAAGTTTCGTGATTTTTAGAGTCACTGTGTGATCGTACGGATTTTTAGACTGAGAAATAGTCAGTATTTCGACGGTTAAAAATACGATGTGTGAGCATATGAAGTCGGAATTTGACGAAACCAGTTCCGTTGGGACCGTAATGTCGAACTCTAGCTACATGTCCAGTTTGGTGATTTTTAGGTATCGTATGTAGTCGTAGAGATTTTTAAAGGCCGGAGACAAACAGAAAATCGAGAAATAAAAATATAAAAATCAATAAAAAATTATCCGAACATATTTCTTGGCCAAAATAGAGGCCACGCGACATCCTCCTACAACCACAAAGCTTACCAACCCAAAACAGGTATATATAACCATATAACATCATCACAGCAAGTTAAAAATCCCAATACAAAAATCAACGAAATAACTATAAATCAAAAAATACGTATTTATGAATCCATCTTCGAATGGGCTTCGATTTTATGTAATAGTTGTTGTGATCGGTGAGGGTTTTTGTTCGCTGGAAAGTATCATCAGCGTAGGTCGTCAACTAGGGTTCGAGTGTCAAGGAAATTGGGGCTTCGATCTTCCATTCAGAGTTCGATTTCGATCTTAGCAACTCATTTAGCACCTGTAGTAGGAAATTTGGGGTGATCGGTGATGAAGTTTGAATCGCGAGGTACAGGGTTTCAGCGTGAAACTGGAAACGCGATTTAATCCTTGAGCTCGCGAGATTGGTAGAACTTCGAACTGGGTCCGATGGTAGTGTTGGATGGAGATTTAGCTGAGGAGTTCCAAGGTATTTTCTTTTCTGATTTTTAATGGTGGAAGGGGGGTCAAACGTTCGGTCAACGTCTGATGGTTAGAGGGAGGCCACGGATTTCATTTGTGGAGAGAAGATGGAAATGAACGGGTTTACAAGGGTGCGGATGGGTTTGTATGGTGATGGTTGGGCCAAGGAATTTAAGGGTGAGCCCGTCTAAGAAATAATGTTTAATTTAATCGATTTTAAATTGTGTAATAATTTGTAACGTCCATATCTAGTTCGTTCGGAGACCGATTGACGAACCGTAAGTTGTGTTGAGATCGTATGGACGGCGGCTACACCATGGAGCTGACTGGAAGTGGATTCGAGCTCGTTTGAATTTATGGCGAAATAAATTGTTTGATTCACATCAAACCACAGTTCATCGTTCTTTAACGATGAACTACAAATGTGAGTAAAACTCACCAACTCTATACAGTTCTATTTTTACAACGTGTTCTTAGAACTGTTAATTATCTGTTGTTTGACTGTGTGTTGACTGTTTGATTGAACTGCTAGTCAGTTAGTGGAAATTTTATATATATGTATATATATATATATTTATAAACCGTTAATTATTTATATGTGATTCTGTTTATCAGAATATTATACTGGTGTTGTTTAACATCTGTGGATGCAGGGAAACAGGTTGGAGGAATCCAACAGGATTCCTCAACAGTATTTTACTGTGATTTTTATAGTGTGAAGTATATAATCTGTATGACTATGTGTGGTGGGACGATATTTATCGTTGTTATATGGTGTGTTGAAGACCATGAGAAATACCAGACTGTAGGAGAGGGGTTTTCAAAGTATATTTTGAAAATAGTTTATTTATATAAAATCAAGGGATTTTATATATATATAAGAAAAAGGATTTTTGAATATTAAGGAATATAGTTGGTAAAACAAATATAAAAGAGTTTTATTTGTAAATCAATATAAGGGAATATATATGTTAATCGAATATAAGAGGATATATTTGTTAGTCAAAATATAAAGGAATTATATTCGTTAGAACAAATATAAAGGATATTTATTTAGAGATTAAATAAATAGAATATTATAAAGGGTATTTATTTAGAGATTAAATAAATAGAATTAAACTAAAGAAGATATTTATTTGTTAAATAAATAGGAGTTAACCAAGTGAATTGGTCGAGTTAACCAAATGAATTGGTTGAGTTAAACGAAGTGAATTAGTTAAGTTAAACTAAGTGGTTAATCAAAGTGAATTAGTTAAGTTAAACTAAGTGGTTAACCAAAGTAAATTAGTTAAGTTAAACTAAGCGGTGAATCAAAGTGAATTTGTTAAATTAAACTAAATGATTAATCGATGTGAATTAGTTAAGTTAAACTAAAGGATTAATCGACGTGAATTAGTTAAGTTAAACTAAAGGATTAATCGATGTGAATTAGTTAAGTTAACTAAGTGGTTAATCGAAGTAAATTAGTTGAGTTAAACTAAGTGAACCGGCTAGAGTTAATCAACGTGAATTAACTAAGTTAAACTAAGTGGATTAGTTCAGTTAATCGAGACAAGTAAATCAAGTTAGGGTAAACCATTTGAGTTAACCAGTTAGAGCTAACCATTTGAGTTAACCAGTTTGAGTTGATCAGTTAGAGTTGACCAGTTAGAGTTGACCAGTTAAAGTTGACCAGTCAGAGTGGATCAGTTAGAGTTATCCAAGTAGAGTTAATCGAGTAGAGTTGTCGAATATCACATATCCGAAGTAGAGTTATCGAATATAGGGTATTCGAGAGAAGAGTAATCGAATATAGTTTATTCGAGTGGAGAAATCAAATGTTATTCATTTGAGAAGAGTTATCGAATATAGTTTATTCGAGTGGAGAAAATCAAATGTTATTCATTTGAGAAGAGTTATCGAATATTATTCATTCGAAGAGTTAATCCGAAGGAGTTATTCGAAGTTAGTTAATCCAAAGGAGTTATTCGAAGTTAGCTAATTCAAAGGAGTTATTCGAAGTTAGTTAATCCAAAGGAGTTAGTCGAAGAGTTAATCGAATATAGTTATTCGAAAGAAGGTGTAAATCGAATATAGTTATTCGAGTAAAGTTAAAAGAGTTAATCGAATTTAGTTATTCGAAATGAGTTATTCGAATTTGATATTTGAATAGAGTTAAACACATTAGAGTGATTCGAATTACTTATTCAAATAGAGTTAAACACGTAAGAGTTAATTGAATATTAGTTATTCAATTAGAGTTAAATCGAATTTAGTTATTCGAAAGGAGTTAATCAATTTGAGTTAAGTTAATCGATTTGAATTAAGTTGAATCGAAATGGAGTAAATCGATTAGAATTAAGTTAATCGAGTTAGAGTAAATCGAATATTGGTTATTCGAAGGTAAGTTATTCAAATTAGTTATTCGAAGGAGTTAATCAAATGAGTTGATCCAAAGGAGATAGTCGAATATTAGTTATTCGAATAGAGTTAAAGGAGTTATCGATTTTAGTTTGATCGAAAGGAGTTATCGATTAGTAAATCGAAAGGAGATTTTCGAATATAGCATATTCGAAAGAAAGAGATCGAATATTGTTTATTCGAAAGAGAGAGATTTCGAATATGAGTTATTCGAAGAGAGATAATCGAATATAGGTTATTCGAAGAAGAGTTAATCAAATAGAGATTACTCGAAAGAGAGTTATACGTCGAATTCAATTATAGCGAATTCGGGAAAGCACTATTTACTTTCCAGGGTTTAAATCAAGATTTAGTTATTGATTTAGAAATTAGGCGTCTGTTAAATTATTCAAGTTAGGAGATAAAGTTATAATTTAGGTTAGACATTGCAGAAGTAGGAATTATAACGTTATAGTTATAATCAAACACTGTCATATAAGAAGTGGATTCGTAACCTGAATCCGAGAATTTGCGTAAACAGATGATTGGAAAAAGTGAGTGACGAACTTCATCTATTTCACAGTAAAGGACGTTGTTCAATTAAGGTCTGAGAGGTAACTATACCCCAACTTGATTGACTTCAGAATTGACAAAGGAATAGTTGTGGTTCGATCTAAAAGGTTGATTAGGAATAAAGCTAAGGAATAAGCGATAAATGGATTAAGCGAAACGATGTTTTATACAACGTTCATTGGAAATCCGTAAATGAGTTTTGGAAACGTTTTCCAAATATAGTCAGATATGTTTTCTAAACATAGAAAATGAAATGTTTTCATGATAAGAATTTAAGAAATAGAGTTAAGCAAATTCAGAAACTGACTGGAGAGGGTAAGTTGAACGGTTTTCTAAGTGACGATCTGATGTTGGTTTTGACCTTCCGTATTGATACTTAGAGAATTGTTCTCATACTAGTTATAGTTAGGAAATGATAGTTGCGAAATAATAGTGATGTGAAAATAAGCTATGGAAATGTTTTCCAATGATTAATAACATATATTTTCTAAATATATGAAATAAGGAAATATGAACATATGATGATTGATCGATCGAATTTCCATTTGGAAATAAGATCGTTGTTTGTACAACGACATGTTTTCATTTGATAGTTGAATCACAGACTATCAAAGTTTTTACCATTTTAACGTTGTTAATATGGAGAGACCGGTTGGATTATTATCCAAAGAACCACTCTGTATTGGCATAAGCGTTGCGAGCAATATCTGCCAAAGATAAATTGAAGACGGAGTAAAGTGCAAGGGCTGTTGTATAAGTCTTAGATAACAGTGACTAAGATGAATATACTGAATAGTGCCTTCGGTTTGTCCAGTCCCAGGACAACGTATATGGAAGAAGGTCTGACAGAGTATATCCAATGGATCGCGTAAGTTGATCTGTTCAAACGTATTCACGTTTGGTGGCGGAGGAATTCGTTTCTCTTAGCTATATACCCGTGTTATTTTTGGATAAGTCAATTTGTGATTTGGCGGGTATGACGATGTGGCATTCAAAGTGAATGGTGATCAGATGTTCTGAAGATAGACGTAGCTTCTAGCCTCACACCGGGAAGTAACAAAAGTTGGGCTAGGCAGCATGGCTAGTTGGGTCATCCCCAAGCAGGGTGTATTGTCACCAATCTAAAGAATATTCATATTTATACTTCTTTTTGATTCTGTATCTTCGGATGACGGTTTGATGGCCTACAACCGTGGTGGCAATATATTCGCGACACTCAAGCTAAATGAGTGAGCGTTCATGTGTGGCCGGGTTGCAAGACATTCTTGTTGAACCCTGATTGTATCACCTCTAGAGTACACTATTCAGAAGGTGCTCCCATACCTTGTCTGTTGGAATCCATTCTCCGATAAGCGCCCTGCGGTTTATGATTTTATACTATGTATGTAGAACGTGAGATGCAAGCGTTTCTGCTAGATTGATACCTATTTGTACTTAGACATTATTATAATATCACAATGATATTGTTTGTCAAAGTTGTTTAGATACTCATAAGGAAAAACCCGTTCCGTATTCACGGCGTGGTCTTATGAGATATCATATACCTGTTCAATTGTTTTAAACTGTTTTACTCACACCAGTCCCATGACTGACCCGGAGTTTACTTTGTTGTTTTCCCTAAACTCTTGGGTGCCTAAATTTGTACGGGCAGTCAAGTAGTCGGGATTTACAGATATACTTGGAGAGCTTGGAGCAGGAGGCTGCAAGATTCTATAGCTATAGTTATTTCCGCTGTGTTGTAAGTGTTGTACTCTGATAAGTGCTATTGTATATATATAACTGTTTACTTCAAAGCTATGTTATATATTATATGTTATTCGTTCCGCTATGAGATTTGTGTTACTCTGATGATTCTGATGTTCTTCTTCTTCTTCTATTCTATTAGTTCTATCTTTTCTTTCTCACCCTCTACTTTCTTTCACTAACGTCTCGGAATTTCCGACTCTCGAGGAGTCGGAAATTTCCAGCCGTTACAGTTGGTAATGGTGAAACAATATCCTTCTCTTTTGAACCACAAAACTTGTATATCATCTTTTCAAGAAGGCTTAAACGAGTTGATGTTGCTTTTTGTTCAAAATACAATTCCTTCTGTAGCTTGATTTGTTCTTCTTGGTAGTGATGTAGATCGTCAATTTTACGTTTCATATCGGGAGATGAAAATAAAGCTCTTTTAGCTTTCTTTGATTCTGGAGTAAACCCGGTGTGATAGTTCGTCCATCTGTAAGTTGGAGTTGGAGTAGGAAATTGAGGAGAGTCGGAAGAACTATCCGATGTGAACGTAATATTGATTGAGGAATTTGAATTATTTGAAGACATAGTGTTAGTGTTTGAATTTATTTGTGAGGATTGATTGTGATGGTTTATATAAGAAGAATAAGTATTGGATATGTGGTTAAGGAAGTTCAAAAGTCTGGTAGCCATTGAAAAGTTTGAGTATGTGAGGATTTTAAGGAGCAATAGTTAAAAATAGGTAGAAAGTATATTTAGAACACATGCAAGTATAAAAATTTATATATCCTTTACAGAAATAATACCTAACTCTCTTCTTAATTTGATAAAAGAGTTTTCTGGTAATGGTTTAGTAAAAATATCTGCGATTTGGTTTTCAGTTGAAACATAATCTAAGTTGATAATATCCTTTTCAATATTATCACGTAAAAAATGATGTCGGATATCTATATGTTTTGTTCTAGAGTGATTTATTGGATTTTTAGATAAGTTTATGGCACTAGTGTTATCACAATATATTATTGATTTTGATAAATTTATTCCGAAATCTTTAATTGTTTGTTGCATGTAGATTACTTGAGCACATGCTAAAGCAGCAGATATGTATTCTGCTTCACATGTTGAGAGTGATACACAATTTTTTGTTTTTTACTAAACCAAGATACAAGTGATTTTCCAATGAAATGGCACGTACCACTTGTACTTTTTCTATCTGTTCGGGATCCACCGAAGTCAGCATCACTATAAGAAACTAATTCAAATGGACACCCTTTAGGATAAAATAGACCAAAGTCCTTGGTATAATTTAAATATCTTAAAATACGTTTTACAGCTCTTAAATGAGATTCTTTTGGATTTGATTGAAATCGTCCACATAGACATACACTCATCATTATGTCCGGTCGACTAGCAGTTAGGTAGAGTAGTGATCCAATCATACTTCTGTATAATTTTTTATCAACACTTTTTCCTTTTTCGTCCTTATCGAGATGAACTGAAGTGCTCATTGGAGTTGGTTTGCCGGAAGTGTTGTCTAGCCCGAAACGTTTAATTAAATTATTACAATATTTTTCTTGATTAATAAAAATACCATTTAAAATTTGTTTAATTTGTAAACCTAAGAAAAATGAGAGTTCACCCATATGTGACATTTCGAATTCATTTGTCATTATGATAGAAAATTCTTTACATAAATTATCATTAGTTGACCCGAATATTATGTCATCAACATAAATTTGAACAATTAATATATCCTTATTAGTACTTTTAATAAATAGCGTTTGGTCCGCTTTTCCTATTCGAAAACCAGAATTTATTAAATAGCTTTTAAGTCGTTCATACCAAGCACGTGGTGCTTGTTTTAGACCATATAAAGCTTTTTTTAGTTTATAGACATGATCTGGATATCTTTCATGTACGAATAATGGTGGTTGTTCTACGTAAACATTTTCTTTAATAAAACCATTTAAGAAGGCACTTTTTACATCCATTTGATAGAGTTTAAAATTATTAAAACTTGCATATGCTAATAAAGTACGTATAGCTTCTAGTCTTGCTACGGGTGCAAAAGTTTCGTCATAATCAATACCTTCTTCTTGATTGTACCCTTGAGCGACTAATCTGGCTTTATTTCGTGTAATATTTCCGAGTTCATCCGCCTTATTCTTATATACCCATTTTGTGCTAATAACAGATTGGTCGTTTGGTCTAGGTACAAGTTCCCAGACATTATTCCGTTCAAATTGATTCAATTCTTCTTGCATAGCAATGATCCAGTAGTCATCTGTAGCAGCTTCTTTCGGATTCTTTGGTTCAATATTGGAAAGAAATGCTACATGACCCATTTGATTTAATTGTCCTCTTGTTCGAACATGCGAATCAATTTCACCAATTATATTTTGAGTTGGATGATCTTTTAGTATTCTGGGAGGAGACCTAATGTTTTCTATTGGATTATTTTCTGTTTCTTTAAGACTAGTATTTTCAATGATTTCATCATCATCTTTATTCTTTATATTTTTATCAAAAATTTCATAAAAAGATATATGTAAGGATTCTTCTATAATATTTGTACGTTTGTTAAATATACGATATGCTTTACTTCGTTCTGAATACCCGATAAAAATACCATGATCGGCTTTGGCATCGAATTTTCCAAGATGATCTTTAGTATTAAGAATAAAGCATTTAGAACCAAAAATTCTAAAATATGAAATATTTGGTTTTCTTCCATTAAAGAGTTCATATGGAGTATTTTTAGTTAAAGGACGAATAGATATTCTATTTAAAACATAACAAGCAGTTGCTACTGCTTCTGCCCAAAACTATTTAGGTAAGGTACTTCCATTGAGTAACGTTCTAGCACATTCTTGTAATGTTCTATTCTTTCTTTCTACAACTCCATTTTGTTGTGGAGTCCTGGGAAACGAGAAATTATGATTTATCCCTTTCTTTTTACAAAAATGTTCAAATAATTCATTTTCGAGTTCTCCTCCGTGATCGCTTCGTATATTTTTAACTTTTAAATCTTTAGAATTCTGAATTCTTTTTATAAAGTTTCTAAAATGTTCAAAAGTATCACTTTTATTTTTCATAAAAATAGTCCAAGTGTGTCTTGAAAAATCATCAATTATTACAAATACGTATCTATTATGATTTAATGATTGAACTTGTGTAGGACCAAACAAGTCCATATGTAATAATTCTAAAGGTTGTAAAGTTGAAATAACCTTTTTAGATTTAAACGATGATTTAGTTAATTTACCTATTTGACAATCTTCGCATAGATTTTTTATATTAAAATTTACTTTAGGTAAGCCTTTTACTAAATTATGTTTTGATAATCTTTGGATAGTTTTAAAATTTATATGACAAAATCTTTTGTGCCATAGCCAACAATCATTGTTATTTGCTATTAAGCACATTTCTTTATTATTATTGACTTTCATATTTAAGACATAAATATTTCTATCTCGATTTCCTTCAATAATAAAATTTTGTTTTTTTATCAAAAATACTACATTTATTTTTCGAAAAAGTTATCTTAAAACCTTTGTCACATAGTTGACTAATACTTAGTAAATTATGTTTTAAATTTTTAACTAAAGAAACATTAGTAGTAAGAGGTAAATTTGAGATACCGTAGTTGCACACATCTCCTTTGCCAATGATAAAACCTTTGGAATTATCTCCGAAGGTAACTGATCCACCATCAAAGTATGAAATATTGGTTAGCATATCTTTATCTCCAGTCATGTGTTTTGAGCAACCACTGTCTAAGATCCATTTTCTCTTTTTGAATGATACCTGCAAAAAATATTAATAAGCACATTGGTACCCAATTTTTGATAGGGTCCTAAGAGTTAGGTCTTAGGAAGCCAAACCCAAGTGGGTTTAGTGTCCCTTTTGTATAAATAATTTATATTATTATGTACAGACTCCATAAAAGATGTAATATGTTTGTTTCTAATCAAACTATTATTTGTTTTTGGAATCCATATTCTAATACTTCTAGTATTGTATTTAGAATCAGTTTTATTTCTTTTCTTAGGAATTTTTGATTTCTTTTTAAATCCTAAACCATGTTTATTTGAAGGTAGTTGTGAACTTTCTATAATTTTAGACAAATTTTCTCTTCCTTTATTGAAGTTAGAAACATTTTTAGAAATACTTTCTAACTTAGTTTGAATACTTTTATTTTCAAGTTCTAATTCCTTTATTTTACTTTTTAATATGTGATTTTTAGAACTAATTTCATCATTCTTTATCTTTTGCATCTCAATTTCCTGACTCAAAAGTGAAATTTGATTATCTGAATTTGTAAGATTTTCTTGAACCTTTTGAAGTTCTTCTTCTAAGATTAATTTTTCATCTTTTAACATATCTCTTTCAAATTCAGCTTTGTTCTGATTTTCACGAGTTTCTTTAAGCTTTTTCTTTAGAATTTTTATATTTTTTAAGAATTCAACATTGACTTCAATTAATTCTTCATAAGATAAATTACTCACTTCGGATTCTTGAGCCTCGGATTCTTGAGCCATAAAGCATACATTTGCTTGCTCACTGTCACTATCACTGTCACTATCTGATGATTCTGAGTCTGAGTCGTCCCATGTGACAGAGAAAGCTTTCTTTTTGAATTTATCTTTCTTGTTTTTGTTGTAGAAGCTTTTCTGATTTTCTTTTAGTTCTGGACAATCCTTTACTATGTGATCTTTCTTATGACAGTTAAAACATCCAGATTTTGAAGATGAAGCTTTATTTGAAGTATTCTTTTTGAAATTTCCTTTTCTATATTTTAGAAATTTCTTAAAGTTTTTGGCAATGAACGCAATATCTTCATCTTCTGATTCAAAGTCCTCTTTATCAGCATGAAATGCCACATTCTTTTTTTCTTGAGCTATATCTCTTTTTGCTTGAAGATTTACTTCATAAGACATAAGATTTCCTATGAGTTCTTCTGGCTTCATGGCTGATAAATCATTAGCTTCTTCAATAGCTAGCACTTTTCGTTCCCATTCATCAGTGAGACTGTTTAGTACTTTTGATACAATATCAAAATCACTATATTTTTCTCCTAATCCTATAAATGCATGTAAAATATCTTGAAATCTTGAATACATTTCATTGATAGTCTCATTTTGTCTCATTTTGAAGTTCTGGAATTGATTCTTGAGCATTGAAATCTTTGTTTGCTTGACTTTGTTTGTTCCTTCATGCACAGTCTTAAGTGTTTCCCAAATTTGATGAGCCGAGGTACATATGCTAACTCGATTGAATTCATTTCTATCAAGAGCACAATATAACATGTTCATGGCTTTTGCATTTGCATTTGCTTCATCTTTTTGAGACACTGTCCAAGTTGAATATTCAGTAGTAGGTGCTGTAAATTCTTTTTGAGTAGCATTCCATGCACTAAAACCACTTGATTGCATATAAATTCTCATTCTAGTAGCCCAGTAGTTGTAGTGTAATCCATTAAATAGTGGTGGTCTTTGAGTAGATTGTCCTTCGGCAAAAGTAGTTGAACTAGTACTTGGGTTATTCTCCATTTTATCAAAATATCGAATAACGGTGTTACGGTTATAGGATGTCCTTGCTCTGATACCAATTGAAATAGGCTATGCAGCGGTAGGATCGTATATAATGGAGTATAAGTAGAATACTAAAGTAGCAGTAGTAAGCAGTAAATCACACAGTCGATTTATACTGGTTCAGACCACTGTCCTACGTCCAGTCCCAGACTCACTTCTGGTATTTCACTAACACTAAAAACCCTCACTTCAACCAGAGGAATAGGTTCACAATTACCTGAACCACTGAACGGGATTTCTTGCCTCAACCACTGAAGAGGTCTTCACTAATACAGAATAATTGTTGACTCTTTTGTGTTCTTGATAACACGGATTGTCGAATGTTAAGTACACCCTTCCTATAGCCTTTCCTTGATGATAATCGTGAAGTATGTGAAGGATTATGGAAGTTTAAAAGTCTCGAGTATGAAAATAGATCACTTTAGAATTTAGAGAGCTTTTGTATAAGATAGAGAGAATTAGAATGAAAATCGGTAATTGGAATAGTTAATCTTCCCTCTATTTATAGTATGTAGAAAGATGCAACTAATCATGAAAAGTTTTGCTCAAGAGTTATAAAGTAAATGGATGTCTCTTTTTGTAGAAGTCGCATCCTTTCAGAATCAGACGTCTGAAATATATAAAACAGACGTCTGAATATTATATTTCGAAAACAATTTGTTTCAGTAATCAGACGTCTGAAATTATCAGACCAGACGTCTGTTTTATATTGTCAGCCTATATCTTGCGTATTTTATAATCAAAGAAATGTATATTTTAAAGCTGTATGTGTGTGTTATCATCAAGGAAGACTTTAACATATAAATCTAGGACTCACAGAATCTTATAATCATATATGTGATCTTTGTTTTGTGCTCTTGAATCTATTCGTCAAAAGTATCTTCCTGCAACATAAAGTTAGTCGAGAATGTATATATGTGTCATAGTCAAAACGCTATACAGCGTGATTCAACAGGAGATATCCCGCACATGTCTGCGTGGGTCCAAGCAAGTACATCCAAGTTATTTTTTAAGAAATTCGTCAGTTCTTTAGCGAGATTCGGATTTAACTGGGATCCAATCTTAAGGACCTTCTCTGGGTCACTATCATCGATCGGTATATCCACAGTTGTCTCGTTGGGAGTCGCCATTCTTCCCCCAGGTTCTTGGTCCTCTCTGGGATCTATATCCTCGGGCAACTCTCTGGGCGACCTCCTACGGTTATCCTCTTTAGTTGCTATAAGGTCTTCGCCCTTGTGGGGGGAGAAGCGCCTTTGGTTTCTATGTCCCCTCCATTGCGGAGTAGCTTTAGCTCTGCAACATAACATGCTCGTGCGGCAACCTGATCTCCTCTGACAATACCAACACCAGCTTCCGTAGGAAATTTCAATAATAAGCACCAGGGGGCTATACAGGCCCTAAACTTTGTGAGGGCCGGTCCGCCCAAGAAGGCATTATAGGGTGATTCAACACCCAAAACCACGAAGGGAAGGATTCTCACTCTCTGGCGTTCTTCTTCCCCAAGCGTGACTGGTAACTCTACATAACCCATTGGAGCGGTGGATGCTCCGTTAAATCCACGGATCCATCCCTGACAGGGCTTCAAGTCTTTTATCTCGAGGTTCATCTGGTCGAATGTTCTTTTGAAAAGAATATTGACGGAACTCCCGTTATCCACCAAAACTTTATGAACAGTGGCTGGTCCAATAGGCACTGTGATTACAAATGGATCTTCAGTCGGAGCATGGACTCCAATGCTTTCTCGTTCGCGGAAAACGACATCGTCGGACATCATCTTTTGTTGCTTTACCGGGATGTTGTCCTCGGGGTTGCTACACTCCCCTATCTCGAGGTGTTGCTTGGCTGCATTGACATACTGATCCAATGCCTTGGAACCGTGTCCGGCGAGATAAAGCCCTCCGATTACGGTATTGATAACAAGGTCCTTTCCCTTTTGCTGGGCAGTTGGCCTGACAACAGGTTGATTCTGGTTCTGATTTGGGGCCTGTACGGCTTACTCCCTGTCTCTGGGCGTTACTCTGTATTCATCTAGTTTTCCTTCTCGGAGAAGCCTCTCGACTACATCTCTTAGGTGACGGCATTCATTTGTCGAATGGCCATGAATCTGATGAAAGAGACAAAACTTCCCCGTTTCACGTTCTTTCTCTGTCGACTCTCTGGGAGGTGGCCTCTTATTCTAGAGGACGTTGTACGAATCCATGAAGATATTTTCCAAAGTATCATTTATTGGCGTATAACTCTCAAAAGCCCTGGGACGAGTCCTTCTCCGGGAGTCGTTCCCTCGATTCCTCTTCCGGTTGTTGCCATTACTGTTATTATCACTGTTCCCTAACTGACGACCACCCTGATTCTGATTTCCGACATTAACTTCGACCTTCCCCGAGCTGTCCCCTGTCTGCTTAATGGCGACGTTGCTCTGGATTTCCTCTCTATCGGTCGTTTTTGCCTTTCGGTTAGCATATACTTCCTCCCGGCGTAAGTGTACGTTAACTTTTTCGTAGAATAACTCTCTAGTACGGGGTGGCTTGCCGGCCAGGTATCTCACAAATTCAGTCTCTTTATCTACTCCATCAATCAGGGCTGCCACAACGGTTGGCTCATGAGGATCTTTAACTTCAGTAGCGGCCAGGTTGAAACGGTCTAGTTACACCCTCAAACTCTCGCCTGGTCGTTGCTTGACAAGGAACAAGTCAATCACACTCTTTGTCTTTTGTGCGTAGATGTGGAACTGTTCCACGAACCTTTCACTCAACTCCCTGAAGCTGGAAATTGATCTTGCTGGTAAGCGAGTAAACCATAACAATACTACATCCTCCAAGAATATGGGAAATGCTTTGCACTTGACAGCGTCAGAAGCTGCGGCAGCGGTCATTGACCAAGAATATCTCATCAGATGCTGGACAGGATTAGATCTACCTGCGTAACGGTTCATCTGTGCCATGTTGAAACGCCTCGGGAAAGTCGCATCTAAAATATCATCAGTGAAAGGGGTATGACGGCGGTCAATTCCCCAATCTTCATTCCGTTGTCCACGACTATCTGCCAGAATTTGATGGATCATAGCTGCAACATTTGCACTGGTCAGTGGAGGTTCGGGGCCAGCGCTTCTTACTCGGTGGGGTTCTCTAATCTCTCTTCCGGGAGTAGTCACAAAATCCGGAGCTTGTATTGGGCTTCGTTGCCCCCTGTTACCATGAGCATTTGCACGGCGACGGGGCTGAGGTAGTCTGTTCTGTACAGTACTGTCCACACCTCGAGCTCTGGGAGTTGCAGCGTGATCATTCACATTACGGTTTGAGGGCCCTACATCCAGTGCTTCTTCTTCCCGTGATGGCAGGGTTCCAAATCAAAGCTGCTTTATGCTTTCGGGTCTCTCGTATGGTCGCCGCGGAGGTCTCGGCGATTCCTCTGACGAAGAAGAATATTCTGGGGTGAGCGGACGAACTGGTGGCGTCCTTTGCCTTGCGAGATCATTAAGCCTTCTATCCATAGCAGTCAAATTTTGTCGCAGAACGGAACTTTCCTGCCTTTGAGCAGCCAATTCATCAAACAATCTTTCCCACATTTCGGAAAAGCGAGAGAGATCCCCCTCAGTAACGGGAGCAGAAGGGTCATACTGATCATCATCACTTTCTCTTATGCGCAAAGAGCTTGAGCCAGGTCGAGCGGAGGGGCCAGGACGGTAGGAGCGAGCCATATGCTCCTTTCCAGGTCGAGTTGTGGTCCGATCATCAATTCGGATCGCTGTGGATCGAGGACGGTGGCTCGCAGCACCCCCTGGGATCGGTTCGCGGTCACGGTACGCGGAGGATTCGAGGCGTTATCACGGGATCGAGTAACAACCTCTTCAGTAGTCCGAATCGCCTCATCCTCGTCGACTCGGAGCGTGGCACCTTCATCGGATCGGTTCGCCCCTGGCGCTCCACGATCCAAAGTTCCCTCATTGCCCAGCTCGTGCACACTTTCTTCAACTGCTTCATTCATGATTTCATTTGTCCGTGAAGCTCGTACTTCCTTAGACTTCTTTCCAGCCATGATATCAGATGTCGCTGGAATCTTCGAAAAGCTGAACAGTGAAGTTTTGGGATTGTACTCTCAATGAAAGCACCAAAATGTTAGATCAAAATTTGGACCTAACACCCAAATCGTTCTGATTCTTAAAGAATTTTAATTGGAGAATGAGGAAAAAGCAGAAAACACACAGAATTTATAGTGGTTCGGCGTTAACGAGCCTACGTCCACTTTATATGTTATCGATTATACTTTGAATACTAGTACAATCAATTATCTCTCTCAAACTCACTCTTACAATTGTGATTTCTCTTAGTAATCTCGTAGTCAAACTGACAAGAAATGGTGGTATGACAATAATGGCGGAATCAGTACTCAATATTGCCAATGGATCCTGAAAAATGCCAAGCTCTGGGCTATTTATAGCTGATTTTGTCAGGCGGATCGCGGT
This sequence comes from Allium sativum, assembly GCA_030737875.1. Classification (NCBI taxonomy): domain Eukaryota; kingdom Viridiplantae; phylum Streptophyta; class Magnoliopsida; order Asparagales; family Amaryllidaceae; genus Allium; species Allium sativum. The sequence goes on along the minus strand of CM060913.1, from coordinate 465,236,672 downwards.
CACACGTGGCACAAATCCCGAGAATATCGGACCGTATCGCAGCCTGATGAAGAATTAGTCAAATTAGCCGTTGCGAACAGGTGTCGCGATCCCCTCGAATATCGGATCAAGCAAAGGGGGAGAATCAGTCAAAGTGACAGTTGGGGACACGTGTCGCTGGATCCGTGCATCTCGGATCGCCGAAGACTAGCTCGGGCTTGAACGGGTTAGAGGCTTCACCGTGCATCAGGGGATCGGATCGGTCTGTAATGGGTAGTAGTGTATGTACGGATCGAGTCGCGTAGAAATGATCATATCGCTGATGCAATGGGGGCGACCCGATGAGGTGCGATCCGATGAGGGGCGATCCGATGAGGGGTGGTCCTCTGGTGCGATCCGTTCCTTCATGTACTTAAGGAACGTAGTTTCATACTTTCTTCTTGTGAGTGAACCTGAGTGGCTTGGTCAAAAAGCTAGCCAACATTAATAATTTTATCAAGGCCCGTAAAGTTGATTTCCATCAACGGCCATCGAACTGCACTTACAGCGACGTTTTCCAAATTTGATTTGGACATAATTCCAAATCCAACTATTAGATTTCAAATATCTAATATTCGTTAGAAATCTCTTTTCGATACGAACCCAACGGTTCCGGTTTAAGGAGAATCCGACAGTCGGATCTCCCATAATGTCCATTCGAAGTCAATGGTCGAAATTCGCGAATTGCCGCAACGCGGCGCGTTCTATTCAAGCCATTATATATATATATATATATATATTATATTTCGTCGATTTCCTTTCAAAACATATTTTATAAATCGTTTTAAATTCGTTTTCAAAACAATTTCAACTTCCTATTCAATTTCTAATCAAAATTGAATATTCCATATCATCGATATATAAATGATAATATTTTCAAAATATTATATTTTGAAATCAATTCCTTTTCTATATTCATTATAAAAATGAATAAAATCGAGATAAATATCGTTCACGCAAAAATGGCGTCAATCGAATCAACACGGCTTTCTATATTTCAATAACTTCGTTATTCTATTCAATACATGAATATTTTCTTCAACACAAGAATTTTCTTTTTATTCAACACATGAATTTTCTTCTATTCAACACATGAATTTTCTTTATTTTCCAACTTGGAATGAGGCTCAATCAATTACCATATAATGTTAATTATATGGTTTCCCTACAATACATGTTGTAACGACCCAGGGGTTTTCGGCCCTAAAAATCGACATAAATAACTTTACTGTAACTCATGCCGACCTTTCAAACACTGAAATCACTGGACGTTATTAGAAAGAATTTATAGGTTGAGATAAGAAAGAAAGAAATATTAGAATAGAAGAAGAAGAAGAAGAACCAACACAACACTGAATCAGAGTCTCACATCGCAGCGGAACAAAATATTATACCGAAATAAAACTTTATTGAGAGCTTTTAAAAAATACTTACAATATCAGAGTACATCACACCACGGGACAGTTATAATCACCTGTTCCCATATACAACACACAGCGGAATAGTAGCTATATAATATCATACGTCTGAACATCTCCAGCTCGCCTCTAAACTCCACAGCATTCGATGACCTGAACCTGTACACCCCGAGCTAACCCAAGCATTTACGAAACACCGGGTCAGTCTGGTAAACTAGAGTGAGTAAAACTCGCACAGTATGGAGGTAACACACAACTTGATTTTTAAGTCAAAATCTTTTCAAAGAAAAGGATAATCGTAAGACCAAATCCACACATAAACACAGACGGTTTTTACCTTACGATAACCCAAAACAGTTTTAAAACCAATATCTTTTCTGATATTATAATAATGTCCAAATACAAGTAAATATCAATCAAGTAGAATGCTTGCATCTCACGCTCTACATATATAGTATACAAACAAAAAAACCGCGGAGCTTATTGGAGATTGGGTTCCAACTATGACAAGGTATGGGACCACCTGCTGATAGTGTATCTCTAGAGGCGAATACACTGGGTTCAACAAGAACGTCTTGTAACCCGGCCCTTACATGACCGACCACTCATTTCGCTTGAGTGTATCGAATGTATATCACCAACGGTTGGGCTCAAACCACCGTTTCCCGAAAAGGGACAGCATCAAATATAGATTAAAGAAGCAAAAGGATTTTCTCTAGATAGGTGATTATACACCCTAATGGGAGCGACCCACATAGCCATGCTGCCTGCCCGATTTTTGTCATTTCCCAGTTGGTGAGGCTTGAGGTTTGAATTCCTTTTACAACACCTGGCCACCATTCACTTTGAATACCACATCGTCAGATCCGTCAAATCACTAATTGACGTTCACAAAGTTACTCAGCAGCAGACAGAAGTACGATTGTAAAATCAATGTACATGACTATCTTGAAGTACCCTGTCAGACACTCGTCCATACAAGTCATCCAGGAACAGGATGAACCGAAGGTACTCTCCTACTGCATCTCATATTGGAATCACCCCATGGATCAGTAGCGAGAAGTCCTTGCAACACGTAGATTCCGACCATGACAGAACCACAGTACATCTCTGGCTACAGACCAGAGATTATTAGCAGTCCTTCCGTTTACGAAAATCTATGGCCTTCAATGCTCCATCTCGACCATCTTCTAATATCTTCATGTATTTGCTGGTCGGAATGGTTTTCGAATATAAATTCGATCCCAGTCTTCCCGTACCAACAATCGTATTGGACAGGTTTGATAGTCGGTGATTTAACTATCAAAATAACAGTGTTTCAATCATGACAAACAAATGAGTTCACTGGTTAAGTATTCAGCATCACTTTGCCTTTTAATTAAACAACATTATGAAATATCCATTATTTATTACCCGACAGAACCCAGTGCTTATTTCTGTTGGATAAAACCCCACCTTTTCATTATTTCACTAACGGAAATAAATTATCACGAATCTCTTTTACCATCACAACTAATATCACCCTTAAATAGTCCTGATGTCGTTCAAGTTGGGGTATTTTAATTACCTCTCAGACCTTGATCAACAACGTTCATATCTAAAGATGGATACGTGTTGTAATATTAAAACCAAAGTGTTATCAAATCTCAACACAACTTTCATTTAACTATTTGGTTTAAAAATACAGTTTCATAACCCTTCTTTCCTTTTGAAAATCCTTTTCTCGAATATACCATTGGTTTTTAATTCAATAATTAAGAAATCCCCTTTCTAAAACATCACCTTTAATTCTGCTTCTTTAACCAACTCATTTTATAATTCAAATTTGGTTACAAAATCTCATGATCTGCTCCCTTTACCAAATTCTCTTTTACTAATCCCTTTCAAACCCAGTCGACAATCCCTGCTTTGAAATCTTATTTTAATCCCCTTCCTTTTTACTTAACCCGTTATTAAGTAACTTTAATGTACACTTAACACCTTTACACATTTAAAGCTTATTTACATAACCCTGATCTATTATAAATCTTTTTGATCAAAGTTTCTTTTCACTTAACTTAAATAATTAAGTAACTTCATTTTCAAGCTATCATCTTCGCTAATAATTCCTTTTTACTATTCAATTGGATTCCACTTCAATCTCGGGTTCTTTTTAAATGAATCTCAATTATAAAGTTTTTTTCTAAATTATTAAAATAATAATCCACTTTGGTAGTTAACTACTTTCATAGTTAACTCCTTTATTCACTCAAGTAAGTATTAAATTTCCCTTTTTAAAATATTATTAAAATAAAACAATACCATTCGATTTATTTCTCATCCTCGTACTTATAAATCAAATTCTCATCAAAGTTGACTTTATAAAATTAATTAATAATAAATCAAAGCTTAAATAAAGCATTTATTTATTTTCCCTTTTTATAAGCTTTTATTTAAAATAATGTATTTCAAACCTATCTCTAGTTGAACAAACAAATTTTATAGGCCATATGTTGCCAGATACTCAACCAATACCGCCCATTGGTTTAAACTACACAGATGTTAAAATTTCAGACAACAACCAATACTCAAATCAATCATCCCATCGGATCAGTTCATATATGATAATAATAAATAACGACCATTTAATCATCAACCAATAAACAAACCAATTCAACCAATTCAAAACATTAAACACGTTTATTTTATAAACGTGACCAACAAGGTAAGTTACCTTTATTGGAACCAATCTTTAAAATAACGATCAGGTATATTACTGAAATTAAACGATGGTTTAATTTCATCGGTTAAATCAACAAATAAATATTTAACTAGAAAACAGTTAACCATTGGCAAGCAGAGTACACAAAATAAAAACCCACTTTATATAAAATATAAATGGGAAAAACTGAGTGTGTTTAACTCACCTGGATTTAGTTGGGTTGTTAAACGCTGGTTTTTAATTAAATTAAACAGCGTTTAATTTAATTAAAAAATTTCCTTGCTTTCAGTCCTGACTGATCATGCTCCATCTTGAAGATCTCGTCTCTACGGTCTCAACGAGACTGACCGTGCTTAGATCTGATAATATATGCGTGAGATATCTTATAAACAAATTTAATAACGTAATTAAATTTTAAAAACATGGACTATATATTTTAAATGGGCCCTTACCTTTAGCATGCGGCCCAAAACCCTACCCGCTTCCTTCAAAACCCTATTATCTGATCGTTCACTCCATAATCAAAACCGCCGCCTCCAAAATATTGATTTTCAATGGCCAACCCTAATTCGCCTTTACCCCTTTTTGTTCTTCAACAAAACCGAAGTATCAGTCGCCAGTCCTTCCCTTCGCTCTCCATCTTCAATTGATCGACCCACCCTCTGTCAACCCCTCAACACCCATCGCTTCGTCGTCGTTCACCCCAAACCCCAGAATTTAAGTGCGAGTATCTATGAGTTCAGATAAGTACCTTATTTGATTTTTCTTTTCTGCACGATTTTACTTTTAATTCTCTTGAATGATTTTCTTTACTGCTTGAGTTCTGGGAAACAAAATGAGGTGCCTGTTTGTATTTATACTAGGCAACGATCAAGATAGGATCACTGTTATTATCAAATTTCAAATCATAGGGTTAGATTTTCCTGCGCCTAGTTTTTAGATATTATTTCTCTGTTATATCAGCGATGTGATTTTGTGATCGAACGGGGTGATTTCAACAGTAAAGTGTGAAGATTTTGCGTTGGTTTTCCCATGTGCTATTCCTGTAAATCGACTGTTCCTTTATAGATTAGGTGGGCTATGCCTTGTGATTTCCGTCCCAAGATTTGAAACCGTATTTAAGATCTTATACTCCTATTTTTAAATCCATTACAGCAGTGAATCGTACATGAAATTTCTGTATACATATATATCAGCTGTTCGATTTTGATATATGAATCTTATCACTGTTTTGTTTCGATTTGTATATGAATATATTTATTTCCTACGGCTATGAATTGTTCTATCAAACTCAGAGACATTTGAATTGTACGTTAGATTTTTTTCTCTCATTTCTAAATACCTTGCGGCAGTCTGCATTTGATTTTACTGTATATGAATATATATACAATCTGTTCGATTGATGTATGAATATGTACACTTAGCTGTACAGATTTGATGAGTAAATATATATCTGTTTCCATCAGCTTTACAGCTCCTTAGCTGTTCATTGTTGTATGAATTTAACCATACATTTTGTTTAAGTATATTTGCAATTTTTGAACTTTGATTTGATCCTACAATGACGTTTGAAACGTTGAAAACTAATTGTAAGTTTTGAGGCCTTGAACTTCCAGTTTTAATATGAGAATACATCAAGAATCCGAATTCATAAAAATTTGAACTTTATTAAATTTTATTTTCCTACGATTTGAATTTGTAAAAAGTTAAAAGTGATCGTTTTATTGGTATTTTGGTCGACGGTTGAGAATAAAACACCATAGACAAATACATGTTTTCCTTAATCAATATTTCCAATTATCTTCTTTTCTTCTCTTTGTTTGACGCTTTCGAGTAATTTGTACAGGGTCAACTAGAATTGAAGGATTACTTTGTAGTAAAGATCTTAAAGATTTCTCCAAATTAAGGGCAAAAGATTATGATGGCAAACTTATAGTAAGAATATTGTTTTTTATCAACACTGTGTATTTTTATCATTTGCTTTGATTGTGCTAATGTAATATCTTTACCTGATGTAACAACCCGGAAATGCGAGCCAGTTTAAAATTTTTATTTTGGCAATTATAGCGAAGTTTGAACATTTAAAATGATTATTTTAAATAAAAGCGACGAGGAATTTATTTTGAATTGAATTGGAACGTATATATTTATATAGCTCGTCGTTTTAATATAAATAATTATTTATAATTATAAAAGGAATTGAAAATGGCGCGGTAGTTCGATAATTCGATTTCAAATTTCAAATGAATGTACCGGGTGCAAAACAAACCGGATTTTAGCGAAACCAAAAATATTAGAATCTAATTGAGAATATCTTTCCAACGAATCCGAAAAATCAAAATTTCATAGCGGGAATCAAAAGATATGCCCAAATGGAAATTCAGAATAGTCGCTATGGAATTTCGGCCCTTAAAAATAGCCATTTTGCAAACGACCTCGGATTTCGATGAAACCACTTTTGTTGGATCCGTGATGTCAAGTTATTGCTAGGTTTCAAATTTCATAATTTTCCGATTCAACATGTGAGCGTGGCGAAAGAAAACGCGTTTGACCAGTTTCAGTTGATTTTAATCGACTGGAAAATGGCCATTTTTCTAACGGTCTCAGAATTCGACGAAATTAGTTTTGTTAGGACCATATCGTCAATACGAAGCTAGAAAATATTTTTCTGGAATTTTTCAATTTAGTATGTGACCCCAGAAAATTGAAATGCTCGTTCAAATTCAATATATAGAGTTATATGTTGATTTTGACGAAAACTGATCGAAACAGTCGAATCAGCTTACGATATATATCCCATTGTGTTCGGAGTGGGGGTAACTAGCTATGAACGACAGGCGGTGGGTCTCGTTTCGAGGTCGAAAATAAAAGTTGCTTTTTGGAAATTAATCAATTAAATATATAAAACACCCTCAACACTCTCTCCCCTTTCATTATTTACAGATCGACCCAGAAATAAAAAAAATGAAAAAGAAAAAGGGCAGAACCCCGCCCATCGAATTCCGCCGCCTCCCTCCTCTGGCACGGCGCCCCCCCTCCACTCTCCTCGACCTCCAGCCTTCTCCCTCCTCTTACGCTCGACTCTCTCTCCTTCCCAGCGCACAGACCCCCCAACCCTGAAACCCATTGCCACCCTCTAGCACAGCCCCCTCCAACGAGCGCGCGAGCACCTGACCCCCTACCTCGAGCGATGCGCAAACGAACCCCCCCTCCAATTTGAGCTGTGAGTTCCCTTCTTTTTCTTTAATTTATTATTTTAATTTGTTTGAAAAGCATTGATTTTATAGACATATTATTAGCATGATAATAAAAAAATGGAATTTATTTATATAAATAACATTAAAGTTTTGATTTTTAGTTTATAAAAGCCATGATTTTTATTTATATAAAGAGCAGATTTTTATTTATAAAAAGATTTCATTTTTATAAATGTAAAGATTCAATTTTTATTATGAAGTATTAAAAATATGGTTTTTATATAATAGAGAATATAAAAACATTATCTTTATATATGTAGCGAAATAAAATCTGATTTTTATTATATATATAGTGAAGTAAGAATGAGATTTTTATATTGATGAAATAAAAATTCGATCTTTATATTTGAAAAGGGGAAATCTTTATATTTGAAAAGGTGAAATCTTTATATAGAGAATAGCGTGATAAAAATATAATCTTTATTATATGAACACCATTATAAAAATAGAATTTTTATTTATATAGTAGCGGTGTAAAAATAGAATTTTTATTTATATAGCAGCGGTGTAAAAATAATTTTTTTTATCTATATAGTAGTGGTGTAAAAATAGAATTTTTATCTATATAATAGCGGTGTAAAAATAGAATTTTTATTTATATAGTAGCGGTGTAAAAATAGAATTTTTATCTATATAATAGCGGTGTAAAAATAGAATTTTTATATACATAGCAACAATATAAAAATATGATTTTTATATATGTAGTGGCTACGGGCAACGAAAGTGACAAAAGGCGGGAACGACGAAGATTCCTACATATGAAGAGCCGTGGCATTTGGTTTAGCTTGGGTGAGAACTTCTCACGTTAAATCTTCTTTTCTAGTTAAAAATATATACTAGGACGCAGACGGTGCTTAGCAGCACCCGACACCCGTCATCCACAGACCATGGATGGCTTGTATGTTTGATTGTTTGTTGTGATGAAAATTGATTGTGTGACGTGAAATAAAATATTTATATAGTTAAAAATATTTTATCGTTAAAAATATTGTTTTTAACGTGTGTGTGTGAATAAAAATATGTGTTTGTTGATTTGAAACCCCACACGGGTATTCGGATGATATTTGAAGTCCACTCATCCCGATTGATTAGTTGTATGTCGATCGATTGATTGACAGGCTGTTCTAAGCGTTAGATATCTATATTTGATGCTTATACAGTGTGGTGCACTTTGGATGATGATTGATTATTTATTGTTGTGGTTATATACATGCGTTGTATGGAATCCATATAATTAACATTATATGGTAATTGATTGGGCCTCATTCCAATTGGGAAAATAAAGAATAGAATGAAGTATATATTCATGTGTTGAATAGAATAAATAATCATGTGTTGAAAATTATCATGTGTTAAAAGAAATATTTTAACAATAAAATTTACATCCTTATCATATTTAAAGTAAGAAACTAACTGGAAAATAGGTAAGATGAGTGGTTTCCATGGTATTGATCTGATATTGGTTCCGGCCTTTGGCGTTAATACCTAGGGAATCATTCTCTTACTACTTTACAGTTGGAGTCTGATTTAAAAATCAAACGATAGATACCATAATTTTATAAAATATATTAAATAAAAAAATAGTCATGTGTTGACAGTGCTCATGTGTTGAGAATATTCATGTGTTGAAAGAAATATATATTCATGTGTTGAATAGAATAAATATTCATTTGTTGAATAGAATAGCGAATTTATTGAAATATATAAAGCCGTGTTGATTAGAGATGCGTCATTTTGACGTGAGCGATATTTATATCGATTATATTCATTTTTATAATGAATATAGAAAAAAGAAGTGATTTCAAAATATAACGTTTTGAAAATATTATCACTTATATAGAAATGATAAGGAATATTCAATTTTGATTCGAAATTGAATAGGAAGTTGAATTTGTTTTGAAAACGAATTTAAAATGATTTATAAAATTCGTTTTAAAAAGTAAATCGACGAAACATATAATATATATATTATATATATAATGGCCTGAATAGAACGCACCGCGTCGTGGCTGTTCATGAATTTCGACCATTGACTTCGAACTGACGTTGCGGGAGATCCGACCGTCGGATTCTCCTGAGACCGGAACCGTTGGGTTCGTATCGAAAATAGCTTTCCAATGAATCTTTGAAATTAGAAATCTAACGGTTGGATTTGGAATTATGTCCAAATCAAATTCGAAAAGGTCGATGTAAGTGCAGTTCGATGGCCGTTGATAGAAATCGACTATACGGGCCTTGATAAAATTATTAAAAATATCAATAATTTGTGTAAAATCATAAGAAATGATTTGTGAAGAACTGGGATGAAAAATTCCACATTTGAAAAGATAAAAATAGATTTTTATCGAAATGAACTAATTTTGAATTAGAATTAAAAGTCAATTTATTTTTGAAATGAATAAATTGAATTTGAAAGTGGTTTTAAAAATAATCAGAATTTCCAATACGTGAGTTGGGATGGATTTGAATCGAAATTATCTTCGGAATTTTTCGATGTTGGATTTCGTGATTATACAGATATTGTTATGGGAATTTGAAAGATATATTTATATCGTTATTTCCAATACGATATTTGTTGGTCGTAGAATTTGATATTGAATATAAGCCGATATATTTTCTATTCAGTGCTTTGTATTTAATATCAAACGTGATTTGGGTTTGTCGTGAATGGTGTCTTCATCAACACTGTTCTTAAAACCCACTAGAGAAAAAGATTAAATCTTTCTATTTAGATTTAATGAAGTGTACCAATTAAATAATATTTAATTGGAATTGAATTTGAATGTGATTTTGGGTTTATCGTGAACCGTGTTTTAGATGACATTGGTTCTTTAACCCAGTTAAAGACAGGATATTGATTTTTTTAGAGGATTAAAACTAAGTGGAGTTTTAATGAATTGTAATAAGATTTGAACGTGAAATGGTAATTAATTTTACCGATAGCACCGTGGTGTTAGATATGGAGTATCACCAGTTTTGCTCCAAAGCGATAGTTAAATCTTTAATTAGATTTAAACGTGAAATGGTAATTAATTTTACCGATAGCACCGTGGTGTTAGATATGGAGTATTACCAGTTTTGCTCCATGGGATGAATAGGTTGGGATTGGGAAATAAAATAAATAATTACTTCGGTGTGGTTCGCTAATCCCGACTAGTTTGGAAAACCATAATATGGTTTGAAATGACATCCAAAAGAAGATTAAAGAATAAATTTAGAAGAATTTATCTTGGATAAAATTAATGGGAACCTTTCCCTAAGAATGTGATTTTGTGAATAAAAGAATATTCTGAATTGGAATGAGGCGTTTGTTGTGTTTGTGTAACATTTGTTTATCATATACGTGGGTTATTCAGAAAGGCCGGGTTTATTCCCATTCTCAATAACCGATTCGACGAGATGTCGAAGATGAAGATGGTGGTTGAAGACCGGAAGTCTTCACATCGTTTGGGTAATTACTGATGATCTCGATTGGGCTGTACACCCAAGATGAGGGAAACAGTTGGTGATCGTCCAGACGTACTTGGAGATCGATGGATATGCGAGGAAAGTGCCTCCGGTTTCGTTCAGACCCAGAACGAACTTGTAAATGGACTGTATGTCTGACATTGGATTTTATTCTGTGTTGATTGATCTCTATTAAATATACATCTGTTTGGCGGCGGAGAATTTATTCTCTTGCTTAACGCCCTTCTCTGTGACGTACGAGCTCAGAGGTTGTATATCGATGGACATCAGTCGCATGGAGTAAATTGCCAGTGTGGCACGCGTAAGTGGCAAATGATCAAGGCTTCTATTGAAAAGCAAAGTCTTGTGGTTGATGATCAAAGCACAGCATCTGTGGCATAGCTTTGTGTATAACGTGAATTCGCGAGCCTCACACCTCGGTATGAGTCAAAAACGGGATACGGACCGTTGGGAGAACACGACGTTTCTTCCTAGCTAGTGGTGGTGTAAGTGCTTAAACTGGCTGACATTAATATACTTTTCGCCTGTGTGGTTGTTGGAATGCGAGGCGCCTCGGATATAGGTCTGTTAGGACCGGGAAACGTGTGTTCAGGAATAACTAATCCTCCAAAGTTAGGTGAGGACCGGCCCAACCGATTCCAAGGATCATAGTGGGGTTCTGGGACATTTCCTAGAGTGTCTCGAATGGAGAGGAGCTTGCCCCTTGCCTCGAATCATGATGGAAATTCAATTTCCAATACGTGATATTGCGGTTTCATTTGTAGAACTAGTATGGCGACATGATATATGGTACCCATGCCGTCTATGATTGATATTTATGATTGAAGTTATTTTGACATTATACACTTATAATAGTATCAAATGATTTGTTTTAAACGTACCAAGCATGTTTGGCTATTATAAGGGAAAAACCCTATCCTCCGTCTTGGGTTGCATTGTGTGATGGGACCTGGGTCTTAAAATAGCTTCATTTTTTCAAAAAGCATTGCGCTGTTTTGTTATATGCACTAATGTTCTTGGAAGGAAACCCGTTCCGTGTTATACGGCGTGGTCCCTGGGATTACTCTCTTTTAAAGTAAAGTAAAGTTTTAAATAACTGTTTTAGTTCTCACACCAGTCACATGACTGACCTGGAGTTTATTATTTTAACCTAAACTCTGGGTGCCCCTATTTTCCACACGGGCAGCTTGTAGTTTTGGTTTTGCAGATTTATATTCACAGGATCCTGATTTACAGCTGGAACGATATCCGGAAAGCTCTGTATCCGTATATCTCTTTCAGTTGTGTATTGCATTATTTTTCCGTTGCGATGTATTTAAATGTAATTTAAATCTCTGATATTTGTTGAATGTATATTTATTCATACTCTATATATTCTTGTATTCTGATGGAATTGTTGTAATAAGCAATGAAATGTTCTTCTGTTTGCGTTCTATTATGTCTTGTCCTCAATGCAATCCGGGCTTTCCTTCACGGGGAAGTTCGGGTCGTGTCAGTTTGGTATCAGAGCCTTAGTTTACAGAGCTCGAGAATAAGACACATTAGCACCAAACGAAAGAATTCATCAGATATTGGATTAGTAATATCCAATTAGAATGACTCGTTAGAGATAGGATCAGTAATATCCTAGAACGAGTGTGAAGAGTATATTTTTCAAGTGAAAACAATTTTGTTTTGAAAGTTTAAACCATTTATACGTATTTGAATATATTTTTAGTTTGAAGTTGGACAATCTAGTATATAAAGGTTGTGCATATACGCGTCATGAACGTATATTCGAAGTTTTAATATACTGGATAGATATAGAATCACACTCTAGTCGCCCGGAGATGATGTTGATAATGCATCAATATTTATGTTCGTGTTTCGAAGGTGTGATATCTATATATTTCCATTAGACTGGAGTGAGAACCAAAGCTTACATAGGATTATTTGTTGTGATTTGGCATCAAGAACATGATTTTCTGTATATATATATATATATCAAATTTATGAATTTGAAACGATAATCCACTAATTGATTGATGGTTGTGTTGTTGTTTATTTGTTTGATAATTTTGAACCATTACGCCTAACAGAATCAAATAGTGAATTATATTGAAAATTGGTCGCATTTGCTTGCATATACATGTACTTACATTGAACAGGTCATAGCAAAGAGGCTAGAGCAGAAGAATAAAATTGTTTGCCCGACAAATAGGTACATGTTTACCATAATTTACTGTTTTGTTTGGGTGATGATGATTTTATGAGCCGATTGGCTTTTTTTTTCTTTTGGATTGAAGAAGGCCATGGGAGGCTATATGAAATATCCCGAAGTCCGCAGTGTAGGGGAGGTTATGGCGAAATTTTTCGGAAATTTAGGGTGTTAGCCAAATTTTTGAAGAATTTGAAAAGTTCTTAGAAACTGAAAAGTTGAAGAACTTAAGCCGTAACGAGAATACTGGAAGTTGAGTTGAATTGTTAAACAACTTTCGGCTTCGTTCCTTTTCGGGGATGAAAAGTTTTAAGTGGGGGAGAATGTAACAACCCGAAAATTCGAGCCAATTTAAAATTTTTATTTCGGCAATTATAGCGAAGTTTGAACATTTAAAATGATTATTTCAAATAAAAGCGACGAGAAATTTATTTTGAATTGAATTGGAATGTATATATTTATATAGCTCGTCGTTAGAATATATATAATTATTTATAATTATAAAAGGAATTGAAAATGGCGCGGTAGTTCGATAATTCGATTTCAAATTTCAAATGAATGTACCGGGTGCAAAACAAACTGGATATTAGCGAAACCAAAAATATTAGAATCTAATTGAGAATATCTTTCTTACGAATCCGAAAAATCAAAATTTCATAGCGGGAATCAAAAGATATGTCCAAATGGAAATTCAGAATAGTCGCTATGGAATTTCGGCCCTTAAAAATAGCCATTTTGCAAACGACTTCGGATTTCGACGAAACCACTTTTGTTGGATTCGTGATGTCAAGTTATTGCTAGGTTTCAAATTTCATAATTTTCTGATTCAATATGTGAGCGTGGCAAAAGAAAACGCGTTTGACCAGTTTCAGTTGATTTTAATCGACTGGAAAATGGCCATTTTTCTAACGGTCTCAGAATTCGACGAAATTAGTTTTGTTAGGACCGTATCGTCAATACGAAGCTAGAAAATATTTTTCTGGAATTTTTCGAGTTAGTATGTGACCGCAGTAAATTGAAATGCGCGTTCAAATTCAATATATAGAGTTATATGCTGATTTCGATGAAAACTGATCGAAACAGTCGAATCAGCTTACGATATATATCCCATTGTGTTCGGAATGGGGGTAATTAGCTATGGACGACAGGCGATGGGTCTCGTTTCGAGGTCGAAAATAAAAGTTGCTTTATGGAAATTAAATAAATAATTAATTAAATATATAAAACACCTTCAACACTCTCTCCCCTTTCATTATTTACAAATCGAACCAGAAATTAAAAAAAATGAAAAAGAAAAAGTGCGGAGCCCCGCCCATCGACTTCCGCCGCCGCCCACCTCTGGCGCGCCGCCACCGCCGGTGCGAGGCGCCCCCTTCCACTCTCCTCGACCTCCAGCCTTCTCCCTCCTCTCACGCTCGACTCTCTCTCCTTCCCAACGCACAGACCCCCCAACCCTGAAACCCGTCGCCGCCCTCTAGCACAGCCCCCGCCGACGAGCGCGCGAGCACCTGACCCCCTTACCTCGAGCGACGCGCAAACGAACCCCCCTTCCAATTTGAGCTGTGAGTTTCCTTCTTCTTTTTTAATTTATTATTTTAATTTGTTTGAAAAGCATTGATTTTATAGACATATTATTAGCATGACAATGAGAAAAATGGAATTTATTTATATAAATAACATTAAAGTTTTGATTTTTAGTTTATAAAAGCCAAGATTTTTGTTTATATAAAGAGCAGATTTTTATTTATAAAAAGATTTAATTTTTATAAATGTAAAGATTCAATTTTTATTATGAAGTGTTAAAAATATGGTTTTTAAATAATAGAGAATATAAAAACATTATCTTTATATATGTAGCGAAATAAAATCTGATTTTTATTATATATATATAGTGAAGTAAGAATGAGATTTTTATAGTGATGACATAAAAATTCGATCTTTATATTTGAAAAGGCGAAATCTTTATATTTGAAAAGGAGAAATCTTTATATAGAGAATAGCGTGATAAAAATATAATCTTTATTATATGAACACCGTTATAAAAATAAAAATTTTATTTATATAGTATCAGTGTAAAAATAGAACTTTTATTTATATAGTAGCGGTGTAAAAATAGAATTTTTATCTGTATAGTAGCAGTGTAAAAATAGAATTTTTATCTATATAATAGCGGTGTAAAAATAGAATTTTTATTTATATAGTAGCGGTGTAAAAATAGAATTTTTATCTATATAATAGCGGTGTAAAAATAGAAT
Source organism: Allium sativum (assembly GCA_030737875.1). Classification (NCBI taxonomy): domain Eukaryota; kingdom Viridiplantae; phylum Streptophyta; class Magnoliopsida; order Asparagales; family Amaryllidaceae; genus Allium; species Allium sativum. The sequence continues at coordinate 465,221,358 of CM060913.1, read as the reverse complement.
TTTTATATACATAGCAACAATATAAAAATATGATTTTTATATATGTAGTGGCTACGGGCAACGAAAGTGACAAAAGGCGGGAACGACGAAGATTCCTACATATGAAGAGCCGTGGCGTTTGGTTTAGCTTGGGTGAGAACTTCTCACTTTAAATCTTCTTTTCTAGTTAAAAATATATACTAGGATGCAGACGGTGCTTAGCAGCACCCGACACCCGTCATCCACAGACCATGGATGGCTTGTATGTTTGAAAGTTTGTTGTGATGAAAATTGATTGTGTGACGTAAAATAAAATATTCATATAGTTAAAAATATTTTATGGTTAAAAATATTGTTTTTAACGTGTGTGTGTGAATAAAAATATGTGTTTGTTGATTTGAAACCCCACACGGGTGTTAGGATGATATTTGAAGTCCACTCATCCCGATTGGTTAGTTGTATATCGATCGATTGATTGACAGGCTGTTATAAGCGTTAGATATCTATATTTGATGCTTATACAGTGTGGTGCACTTTGGATGATGATTGATTATTTATTGTTGTGGTTATATACATGCGTTGTATGGAATCCATATAATTAACATTATATGGTAATTGATTGGGCCTCATTCCAATTGGGAAAATAAAGAATAGAATGAAATATATATTCATGTATTGAATAGAATAAATAATCATGTGTTGAAAATTATATTTTAACAATAAAATTTACATCTTTATCATTTTTAAAGTTAGAAACTAACTGGAAAATAGATAAGATGAGTGGTTTCCAGGGTATTGATCTGAAATTGGTTCCGGCCTTCGGCGTTAATACCTAGGGAATCATTCTCTTACTACTTTACAGTTGGAGTCTGATTTAAAAATCAAACGATAGATACCATAATTTTATAAAATATATTAAATAACAAAAATAGTCATGTGTTGACAGTGCTCATGTGTTGAGAATATTCATGTGTTGAAAGAAATATATATTCATGTGTTGAATAGAATAAATATTCATTTGTTGAATAGAATAGCGAATTTATTGAAATATATAAAGCAGTGTTGATTAGAGATGCGCCATTTTGATATGAGCGATATTTATATCGATTATATTCGTTTTTATATTGAATATAGAAAAAAGAAGTGATTTCAAAATATAACGTTTTGAAAATATTATAACTTATATAGAAATGATATGGAATATTCAATTTTGATTCGAAATTGAATAGGAAGTTGAATTTGTTTTGAAAACGAATTTAAAACAATTTATAAAATTCGTTTTAAAAAGGAAATCGATGAAATATATAATATATATATTATATATATAATGGTCTGAATAGAACGCGCCGCGGCGCGGTAGTTCGTGAATTTCGACCATTGACTTCGAACTGACGTTGCGGGAGATCCGACCGTCGGATTCTCCTGAAACCGGAACCGTTGGGTTCGTATCGAAAATAGCTTTCCAATGAATATTTGAAATTAGAAATCTAACAGTTGGATTTGGAATTATGTTCAAATCAAATTTGGAAAAGGTCGCTGTAAGTGCTGTTCGATGGCCGTTGATGGAAATCGACCATACGGGCCTTGATAAAATTATTAAAAATATCAATAATTTGTGTAAAATCATAAGAAATGATTTGTGAAGAACTAGGTTGAAAAATTCCGCATTTAAAAAGATAAAAATAGTTTTTTATCGAAATGAACTAATTTTGAATTAGAATTAAAAATCAATTTATTTTTGAAATAAATAAATTGAATTTGAAAGTGGTTTTAAAAATAATCATAATTTCCAATACGTGAATTGGGATGGATTTGAATCGAAATTATTTTCGGAATTTTTCGATGTTGGATTTCGTGATTATACAGATATTGTTATGGGAATTTGAAAGATATATTTATATCGTTATTTCCAATACGATATTTGTTGGTCGTAGAATTTGATATTGAATATAAGCCGATATATTCTTTATTCAGAGCCTTGTATTTAATATCAAACGTGATTTGGGTTTGTCGTGAATGGTGTCTTCATCAACACTGTTCTTAAAACCCAGTAGAGAAAAATATTAAATCTTTCTATTTAGATTTAATGAAGTGTACCAATTAAATAATATTTAATTGGAATTGAATTTGAATGTGATTTTGGGTTTATCGTGAACCGTGTTTTAGATGACATTGGTTCTTTAACCCAGTTAAAGACAGGATATTGATTTTTTGAGAAGATTAAAACTAAGTGGAGTTTTAATGAATTGTAATAAGATTTGAACGTGAAATGGTAATTAATTTTACCGATAGCACCGTGGTGTTAGATATGGAGTATCACCAGTTTTGCTCCAAAGTGATAGTTAAATCTTTAATTAGATTTGAATGTGAAATGGTAATTAATTTTACCGATAGCAACGTGGTGTTAGATATGGAGTATTACCAGTTTTGCTCCATGGGATGCGTAGGTTAGGATTGGGAAATAAAATAAATAATTACTTCGGTGTGGTTCACTAATCCTGACTAGTTCGGAAAACCATAATATGGTTTGAAATGATATCCAAAAGAGGATTGAAGAATAAATTTACAAGAATTTATCTTGGATAAAATTAATTGGAACCTTTCCCTAAGAATGTGATTTTGTGAATAAAAGAATATTCTGAATTGGAATGAGGCGTTTGTTGTGTTTGTGTAACATTTGTTTATCATATACGTGGGTTATTCAGAAAGGCCGGGTTTATACCCATTCTGAATAACCGATTCGACGAGATGTTGAAGATGAAGAAGGTGGTTGATGACCGGAAATCTTCACATCGTTTTGGTGATTACTGATGATCTCGATTGGGCTGTACACCCAAGATGAGGGAAACAGTTGGTGATCGTCCAGATGTACTTGGAGATCGATGGATATGCGAGGAAAGTGCCTCCGGTTTCGTTCAGACCCAGAACGAACTTGTAAATGGACTGTGTGTCTGACATTGGATTTTATTCTGTGTTGATTGATCTCCATTAAATATACATCTGTTTTGCGGCGGAGAATTTATTCTCTTGCTTAACGCCCTTCTCTGAGACGTACGAGCTCAGAGGTTGTATATCGATGGACATCAGTCGCATGGAGTGAATTGCCAGTGTGGCACGCGTAAGTGGCAAATGATCAAGGCTTCTATTGAAAAGCAAAGTCTTATGGTTGATGATCAAAGCACAGCCTGTGTGGCATAGCTTTGTGTATAACGTGAATTCGCGAGCCTCACACCTCGGTATGAGTCAAAAACGGGATACGGACCGTTGGGAGAACACGACGTTTCTTTCTAGCTAGTGGTGATGTCAATGCTTAAATTGGCTGACATTTATATACTTTTCACCTGTGTGGTTGTTGGAATGCGAGGCGCCTCGGATATAGGTCTGTTAGGACCGGGAAACGTGTGTTCAGGAATAACTAATCCTCCAAAGTTAGGTGAGGACCGGCCCAACCAATTCCAAGGATCATAGTGGGGTCCTGGGACATTTGCTAGAGTGCCTCGAACGGAGAGGAGCTTGCCCCTTGCCTCGACTCATGATGGAAATCCAATTTCCAATACGTGACATTGCGGTTTTATTTGTAGAACTAGTATGGCGACATGATATATGGTACCCATGCCGTCTATGATTGATATTTATGATTGAAATTGTTTTAACACTATACACTTATAATAGTATCAAATGATTTGTTTTAAACGTACCAAGCTTGTTTGGCTATTATAAGGAAAAACCCTATCCTCCGGCTTGAGTTGCATTGTGTGATGGTACCTGGGTCTTATAATAGCTTCAATTTTCCAAAAAGCATTGCACTGTTTTGTTATATGCACTTGTGTTCTTGGGAGGAAACCCATTCCGTGTTATACGGCGTGGTCCCTTGGATTACTCTCTTTTAAAGTAAAGTTTAAATAACTGTTTTAGTTCTCACACCAGTCACATGACTGACCTGGAGTTTATTGTTTTAACCTAAACTCTGGGTGCCCCTATTTTCCACACGGGCAGCTAGTAGTTTTGGGTTTACAGATTTATATTCACAGGATCCTGATTTACAGCTGGAACGATATCCGGAAAGCTCTGTATCTGTATATCTCTTTCAGTTGTGTATTGTATTATTTTTCCGCTGCGATGTATTTAAATGTAATTTAAATCTCTGATATTTGTCGAATGTATATTTATTCATACTCTGTATATTCTTGTATTCTGATGGAATTGTTGTAATAAGCAATGAAATGTTCTTCTGTTTGCGTTCTATTATGTCTTGTCCTCAACGCAATCTGGGCTTTCCTTCACGGGGATTTCGAGTCATGTCACCTGAATATTGCAACATCTTAGTATATATGTTGGTTTGTCAAAATTAATATTATTTTGATGATGTGTTTAGTTCACACTATGGTACAATAACGTAGAATTGATATTGTAGAATTGATTGTTTTATTGTGTTAGGATGAACCCATGCTTCAGAGCCATAAATGTTTACTAAAGTATTCCCATCATTCTAAGATATAAAGATGGAATTATACATTACTAAAATTATTCTATTAATTGGGGCAATGAAATTTTGTTGATTGGATATGATGGAAGTTCATTTAAAGGACCATATCAAGGAAAGTGTGCTAAGTGTTTTTGCTGGATTCAGTAGGTATATAAGCGGACACAGTTCTATTGTTTAAAAATTGAAAATTTTCACATTTTTTTCTTTTTTCAAGGTTCTCAAACAACATTATGAATAGAACAATGGTTATGCATCCAAGACAAATGAAATACTTTCTATGCATACTAGACCCTTGTTTTATTTCAACATATCAGTTAAAAAGAGGAGTATCGATATCATATTTGTTACCATTGACCGCTAATGTTATCATACATGCAAACACGTTCCTTATGCATGTAAAATCAAATATACTGCAAGTTTATGTTATTAAATCTGAAATTTGATAACATTCGAAGAAGACGTTACAAGTTGGTAATGATTGTAGTTTTTTCCCCCAAAATAGTTGAATTGAATAATAATAATAATAATAAACCGATATTATCAACTATACCAAGTGGAATGTCATATAACATTAAATAAGACAAATGGATTCCAAACTCGACACTTTGGAAATTCGGTTTAATAATATCCGAATATATATATATATATATATATATATATATATATATATAAACTGTTGGGATTTTATTTAATAAATGTTATCGTTTAAATAATGATTTAAATATTAAAATCCATTAATATTCCCAATATAATATTTAAAATAATAAATTAAATTAAATATTTGATGGCCGAAAATACGGGACATTACATTCTTCCCTCCTTAAAATAATTTCGTCCTCGAAATTGCTAAGGTAAGAAAGGACGTCACAAACCCATTGATTTCTAAATTCAATTTATTTTAAATCGAAAACCAATTCAATATAGTAAATAAATAATTTCCAAAACCAAGCATGAAGTATTCATTTGCAACACAAGACGGAATTATTCCACTTTAATCCACGAGATTACACTCCAGTTGACTATACTGGAATTTAACTATAATTCAACTTTTTATTAAACTGTCGATGAATTTATATTCAAGCAATCTATCACCAAATCAATACCAATCAACCGTCCATGCACAACCAAACTCAACCAAAATAATCGAATTTATGCTCAATTTAATATTTTACTTTGGTTTCACATGTTTGAACATCAATCGGTTAATACCGATTTATTTCTATTTGATTTATTCAAATTCCAAATTTAATTAATTTAATTAAATTTGACCAAGTTAAGTTTCAATTCAAATTTCAATCAAATTTGAATTTAATTCACATCAATCAAACCAATATCTTGATAATTTGATAAATTATTTCTTTTCTATACAAAATATAATTTGGGTAAAATTATTTCATTTACCCCCTTTTCAAAACAATACTGCATTCATTGCCAGTTCAACGCTTCTCAACACTTGAACTGATCAACAACACAATACAAAATGTTTGTATATAAAATTTAAAATACGCTTTCATATATACACTCAATCTCGATCTAGGCTATTACTAACCCAATCTCTATCGAGCTACACCACAGAGCCAAGGTTATTACTAAACCAATAGCTCTGATACCACTGTAACGACCCAGGGGTTTTCGGCCCTAAAAATCGACATAAAGACCTTTACTGTAACTCATGCCGACCTTTCAAACACTGAAATCACTGGACGTTATTAGAAAGAATTTAGAGGGAAAGATAAGAAAGAAAGAAATATTAGAATAGAAGAAGAAGAAGAAGAAGAAGAACCAACACAACACTGAATCAGAGTCTCACATCACAGCGGAACAAAATATAATACCGAAATAAAACTTTATTAAGAGCTTTTAAAAAATACTTACAAATATCGGAGTACATCACACCATGGGATAGTTATAATCACCTGTTCCCATATACAACACACAGCGGAATAGTAGCTATATAATATCATACGTCTGAACATCTCCAGCTCGTCTCTGAACTCCACAGCATTCGATGACCTGAACCTGTACACCCCTGGCTAACCCGAGCATTTACAAAACACTGGGTCAATCTGGTGAACCAGAGTGAGTAAAACTCGCGCAGTATGGCGGTAACACACAACTTGATTTTTAAGTCAAAATCTTTTCAAAGAAAAGGATAATCGTAAGACCAAATCCACACATAAACACGGACGGTTTTTACCTTACGATAACCCAAAACAGTTTTAAAACCAATATCTTTTCTGATATTATAATAATGTCCAAATACAAGTAAATATCAATCTAGTAGAACGCTTGCATCTCACGCTCTACATATATAGTATACAAACAAAAAAACCGTGGCGCTTATTGGAGATTGGGTTCCAACTATGACAAGGTATGGGACCACCTGCTGATAGTGTATCTCTAGAGGCAAATACACTGGGTTCTAAAAGAACGTCTTATAACCCAGCCCTTACATGACCGACCACTCATTTCGCTTGAGTGTATCGAATGTATATCACTAACGGTTGGGCTCAAACCACCATTTCCCGAAAAAGGACAACATCAAATATAGATTAAAGAAGCAAAAGGATTTTCTCTAGATAGGTGATTATACACCCTAATGGGAGCGACCCACATAGCCATGCTGCCTGCCCGATTTTTGTCATTTCCCGGTTGGTGAGGCTTGAGGTTTGAATTCCTTTTACAACACCTGGCCACCATTCACTTTGAATGCCACATCGTCAGATCCGTCAAATCACTAATTGACGTTCACAAAGATACTCTGCAGCTGATAGAAGTACGATTGTAAAATCAATGTACATGACTATCTGGAAATACTCTGTCAGACACTCGTCCATACAAGTCATCCTGGAATAGGATGAACCGAAGGTACTCTCCTACTGCATCTCATATAGGAATCACCCCATGGATCAGTAGCGAGAAGTCCTTGCAACCCGTAGATTCCGACCACGACAGAACCACAGTACATCTCTGGCTGTAGACCAGAGATTATTAGCAGTCCTTCCGTTTACGAAAATCTATGGTCTTCAATGCTCCATCTCGACCATCTTCTAATGTTTTCACGTATTTTCTGGTAAGAATGGTTTTCGAATATAAATTCGATCCCGGTCTTCCCGTACCAACAATCGTATTGGACAGGTTTGATAGTCGGTGATTTAACTATCAAAATAATAGTGTTTCAATCATGACAAATAAATGAGTTCACTGGTTAAGTATCTAGCATCACTTGTCCTTTTAATTAAACAACATTATGAAATATCCTTTATTTATTACCCGACAGAACCCAGTGCTTATTTCTGTTGGATAGAACCCCACCTTTTCATTATTTCACTAATGGAAATAAATTATCACTAATCCCTTTTACCATCACAACTAATATCACCCTTAGATAGTCCTTATGTCGTTCAAGTTGGGGTATTTTAATTACCTCTCAGACCTTGATCAACAACTTTCATATCTAAAGATGGATACGTGTTGTAATATTAAAACCAAAGTCTCATCTAATCTCAACACAACTTTCATTTAACTATTTGGTTTAAAAATACGGTTTCATAACCCTTCTTTCCTTTTGAAAATCCTTTTCTCGAATATACCATTGGTTCTTAATTCACTAATTAAGAAATCTCCTTTCTAAAACATCACCTTTAATTCTGCTTCTTTAACCAACTCATTTTATAATTAAAATTTGGTTACAAAATCTCATGATCTGCTCCCTTTACCAATTTCTCTTTTACTAATCCCTTTCAAACCCATTCGACAATCCCTGCTTTGAAATCCTATTTTAATACCCTTCCTTTTTTACTTAACCCATTATTAAGTAACTTTAATGTACACTTAACACCTTTACACATTTAAAGCTTATTTACATAACCCTGATCTATTATAAATCTTTTTGATCAAAGTTTCTTTTCACTTAACTTAAATAATTAAGTAACTTCATTTTTGAGCTATCATCTTCGCTTAAAATTCCTTTTTACCATTCAATTGGATTCCACTTCAATCTCGGGTTCTTTTTAAATGAATCTCAATTATAAAGTATTTTTCTAAATTATTAAAATAAGAATCCACTTTGGTAGTTAACTACTTTCGTAGTTAACTACTTTATTCACTCAAGTAAGTATTAAATTTCCCTTTTTAAAATCTTATTAAAATTAAACAATTCCATTCAATTTATTTCTCATCCTCGTACTTATAAATCTAATTCTCATCAAAGTTGACTTTATAAAATTAATTAATAATAAATCAAAGCTTAAATAAAACATTTATTTATTTTCCCTTTTTATAAGCTTTTATTTAAAATAATATATTTCAAACCTATCTTTAGTTGTACAAATAAATTTTATAGGCCATATGTTGCCAGATACTCAACCAATACCGCCCATTGGTTTAAACTACACAGATGTTAAAATTTCAGACAACAACCAATACTCAAATCAATCATCCCATCAGATCAGTTCATATATGATAATAATAAATAACGACCATTTAATCATCAACCAATAAACAAACCAATTCAACCAATTCAAACCATTAAACACGTTTATTTTATAAACGTGACCAATAAGGTAAGTTACCTTTATTGGAACCAATCGTTAAAATAACGATCTGGTATTTTACTGAAATTAAACAACGGTTTAATTTCATCATTTAAATCAACGATTAAATATTTAACTAGCAAACAGTTAACCATTGGCAGGCAGAGTACACAAAATAAAAACCCACTTTATATAAAATATATATGGGGAAAAACTGAGTGAGTTTAACTCACCTGGATTTAGTTGGGTTGTTAAACGCTGGTTTTTAATTAAATTAAACAGCATTTAATTTAATTAAAAAAATTCCTTGCTTCAAGTCCTGACTAATCATGCTCCATCTTGAAGATCTCGTCTCTACGGTCTCAACGAGATTGACCGTGCTTAGATCTGATAATATATGCGCGAGATACCTTATAAACAAATTTAATAAAATAATTAAATTTTAAAAACATGGACTATATATTTTAAATGGGCCCTTACCTTTAGCCCGCGGCCCAAAACCCTACCCGCTTCCTTCAAAACCCTATTATCTGATCGTTCACTCCATAAGCAAAACCGCCGCCTCCAAAATATTGATTTCCAATGGCCAACCCTAATTCAACTTTACCCCTTTTTAATCTTCAGCAAAACCGAAGTATCAGTCGCTAGTCCTTCCCTTCGCTCTCCATCTTCAATTGATCGGCCTACCCTCCATCAACCCCTCAACACCCATCGTTTCATCGTCGTTCACCCCAAACCCCAAAATTTAAGTGCGAGTATCTATGAGTTCAGATAAGTACCTTATTTGATTTTTCTTTTCTACATGATTTTACTTTTAATTCTCTTGAATGATTTTCTTTACTGCTTGAGCTCTGGGAAACAAAATAAGGCGCCTGTTTGTATTTATACTAGGCAACGATCAAGATAAGATCACTGTTATTATCAAATTTCAAATCATAGGGTTAGATTTTCCTGCGCCTAGTTTTTGGATGATATTTCTCTCTTATATCAGCGATGTGATTTTGTGATCGAAAAGAGTGATTTCAATAGTAAAGTGTGAAGATTTTGCGTTGGTTTTCCCATGTGCTATTCCTGTAAATCGACTGTTCCTTTAGAGATTAGGTGGGCTATGCCTTGTGATTTCCATCCCAAGATTTGAAACCGTATTTTATATCTTATACTCCTATTTTTAAATCCATTACAGCAGTGAATCGTACACAAAATTTCTGTATACATATATATCAGTTGTTCGATTTTGATATATGAATCTTATCAATATTTTGTTTCGATTTGGTATATGAATATATTTATTTCCTACGACTATGAATTGTTCTATCAAACTCAGAGACATTTGAATTGTACATTAGATTTTTTTTCCTCTCATTTCTAAATACCTTGCGGCAGTCTGCATTTGATTTTACTGTATATGAATATATATACAATCTGTTCGATTGATGTATGAATATGTACACTTAGCTGTACAGATTTGATGAGTAAATATATATATCTGTTTCCATCAGCTTTACAGCTCCTTATCTGTTCATTGATGTATGAATTTAACCATACATTTTGTTTAAGTATATTTGCAATTTTTGAACTTTGATTTGATCCTACAATGACGTTTGAAACATTGAAAACTAATTGTAAGTTTTGAGGCCTTGAACTTCGAGTTTTAATATGAGAATACATCGAGAATCCGAATTCATAAAAATTTGAACTTTATTAAATTTTATTTTCCTATGATTTGAATTTGTAAAAAGTTATAAGTGATCGTTTTATTTGTATTTTGGTCGACGGTTGAGATTAAAACACCATAGACAAAAACATGTTTTCCTTAATCAATATTTCCAATTATCCTCTTTTCTTCTCTTCGTTTGATGCTTTCGAGTAATTTGTACAGGGTCAACTAGAATTGGAGGATTACTTTGTAGTAAAGATCTTGAAGATTTCTCCAGATTAAGAGCAGAATATTATGATGGCAAACTTATTGTAAAAATATTGCTTTTTATCAATACTGTGTATTTTTATCGTTTGCTTTGATTGTGGTAATGTAATATCTTTACCTGAATATTGCAACATCTTAGTATATATGTTGGTTTGTCAAAATTAAATAATATTTTGATGATGTGTTTAGTTCGCACTATGGTACAGTAATGTAGAATTGATATTGTAAAATTGATTGTTTTATTGTATTAGGATGAACCCATGCTTCAGAGCCATAAATGTTTACTAAAGTATTCCCATCATTCTAAGATATAAAGATGGAATTATACATTACTAAAATTATTCTATTAATTGGGGCAATGAAATATTGTTGATTGGATATGATGGAAGTTCATTTAAGGGACCATATCAAGGAAAGTGTGCTAAGTGTTTTTGCTGGATTCAGTAGGCATATAAGCGGACACAGTTCTATTGTTTTAAAATTGAAAATTTTCACATTTTTTTTCTTTTTTCAAGGATCTCAAACAATATTATGAATAGAACAATGGTTATGCATCCAAGACAATTGAAATACTTTCTCTGCATACCAGACCCTTGTTTTATTTCAACATATCAGTTAAAAAGAGGAGTATCGATATCATATTTGTTACCATTAACCGCTAATGTTATCATACATGCAAACACGCTCCTTATGCATGTAAAATCAAATATACTGCAAGTTTATGTTATTAAATCTGAAATTTGATAACATTCTAAGAAGATGTTACAAGTTGGTAATGATTGTAGTTTTTTTCCCAAAATAGTTGAATTGAATAATAATAATAATAATAATAATAATAATAATAAACCGATATTATCAACTATACCAAGTGGAATGTCATATAACATTAAATAAGACAAATGGATTCCAAACTCGACAATTTGGAAATTCGGTTTAATAATTTCCGAATATATATATGTATATATATATAAACCGTTGAGATTTTATTTAATAAACGTTATCGTTTAAATAATGATTTAAATATTAAAATCCATTAATATTCCCAATATAATATTTAAAATAATAAATTAAATTAAATATTTGATGGCTGAAAATACGAGACGTTACACATGTATATAATAGCAACGATAAATAATCAACCATCATCCAGAGTGCATTCTACACTGCATAAGCATCAAATATAAATATTTAACGCTTATAACAGCCTGTCAGTCAATCGATCGACATACAGCTAATTATTGGGATTAGTGTATGTCCAATATCATCCCAATACCCGTATGGGGTTTCAAACAATCAAACACAGGTTTTATTTGTGTAGTTGGGTGATGTGTAAAAATTTTTGTCCCAATCAATATCAGTCAAATCGGTGTACATAAACAAGTCGTTCGATTTATAAATGAATATTTATTTCATTTCAACACATGAATATATATATTATTTCAACCCATGAATATATATTTTATTTCAACACATGAATATATATTTTGTTTCAACACATGAATATATATTTTATTTCAACACATGAATATATATTTTATTTCAACACATGAATATATATTTTATTTCAACACATGAATATATATTTTATTTCAACACATGAATATATATTTTTTATTTCAGAACCAACAGTCAATTTTCACAACACAAACAATCCCACAAGTCGTCCATGGTATGTGGACGACGGTGAGCAGTTTAAATGCAGTTATAAAATAAATAACTGAATAGAAAATTTTAGTGAGGAGTTCTCACCTTTGGTTTCCACTCCGCCGTGCTTTTATTTCTGAATGGTTCGTACTTTGTTTTGATTTCAGTCTGGTCCATCACCATCTGTTTCACGCAGTTGATTATTAAAAATCACATTTTTATACTATTACTTCATACATAAAAATCATATTTTTATGTTGATGTTTATATTATAAAAATTATATTTCTATAATTCAGTTTTCCAGACAAAAATCAAATTTTTACTTCGCCACTTCATATATAAAAATTCCATTTTTACAACTCTAACGTCGTAATAAAAATTCTATTTTAGTAAATCTAACTTCATTATAAAAATTCTATTTTTATAAATCTAACTTCATTATAAAAATTCTATTTTTATAAATCTAACTTCAGTATAAAAATTCTATTTTTATACATAGCTAAAAATCATATTTTTATCATACTAAAAATCAAAACTTTTCTCATTTAAAAATCTATACTCTATATTTTCAAAGATCTAACCTTTATATTTTTAAATTATAAATCAAGTCTTTCTCTATTTAAAAATCATGTCTTTTAAATAAATAAAATTATGTTCTTTAAATTATGTTTACATTAAAACTAATCACCTCCCAACAAATCTTAAACGTCCATTTTCAGATCCAAGGGCCATGCATCGTCTTCCTTCATGCGGCATTCTTCAGATCGAAGAAAACCGGAGTTTGCCACTATGGTTACCCGCAACACCTCTCCTAGTTGATCGGAGAATCACCTGAGTAGCTCACGAGGGTGGCAGGCGCATGGACTTCGACGAGTGGAGGGAGGAGGGGGAGAGGCTGTCGAGGTGGCGGTTTAGGGTTCAGGAAATGGGGTGTCGGGTTCTTTTGGGTGTCGTGGCTTCAGGAGCGAAGAGAGAGAGGGAACGGTGCTGGAGGGGGCGGAGAGGGGCATGGCGGCGAGGCCAGTGCCCTGGCGGCGGTCCTCTTCCGTCGTCCCCCCTTTCTTTTTTTTTTATTTTTTTATTTTGACTCGATCTGCAAGGAACGAGTTAAGGGAGAGAAAGAATAGGAAGGGAGGGAGTTTGACTTCTGACTTGGGGAGAGAGAGAGAGATAAAGGAGTGAGTTATATTATATAACATATATTTTAATTATTTTAAATTCTAAAAGCAACTTTTTATTTTCAACTCGATATCGAACCCACCAACTATCGTCCCTAGCTAATTACCCCCATTCCGAACACAATGGGAGATGTATCGTAAGCCAATTCGGCTGTTTCGACCAGTTTTCGTCAAAATCAAAATATAAATCTATATATTGAATTTGAACGCACATTTCAATTTACCGCGGCCACATACTAATTCTAAAAATTTCAGAAAAATTATTTCTAGCTTCGTATTGACGATACGGTCCTTACAAAAATAATTTCATCAAATTTGAAGACCGTTTGAAAAATGGTCATTTTCCAGTCGATCAAAATTGACTGAAACTATTAAAACACGTTTTCTTTTGCCACGTTCACATATTAATTCAGAAAATTACGAATTCTGGAATCTAGCAATAACTTGACATCACGGATCCAACAAAAGAGGTTTCATTGAAAACAGAGATCATTTGCAAAATTTCCATTTTTAAGGGCCAGAATTCCATAGCGACTATTCTGAATTTTCAACTGGGCATAACTATTTATTCCCGCTCTGAAATTATGATTTTTCGAATTCATTGAAAAGATATTCTCTAATAGATTCTAATATTTTTGGTTTCGCTGAAATCCGGTTTATTTTGAATCATGTACATTCATTTGAAATAGAATTTTCAAACTACCGCGCCATTTTTAATTCCTTTTATAATTATAAATAATTATTTATATTCTAACGCCGATTCAAATAAATCTATATGTTCAAATTCTATTCAAAATAAATTTCTCGTTGTTATTATTTAAAATAATTCATTTTAAATAATCAAAATTCGCAAAAATTGCCAAAATAAAAATTTTAAATTGGCTCAGATTTCCGGGTTATTACAATCTCCCCCACTTAAAACTTTTCGTCCCCGAAAAGGAACGAAGCCGAAAGTTGTTTTACAAACCAACTCAACTTTCTATTTTCATTACGGTTTAAGTTCTTCAACCTTTTAGTTTCTAAGAACTTTTCAAAAATTTGGCTAACACCCTAAATTTCAAAAAAAATCGCTACAACGTTCCCTGCACCGGGAGCTTCGGGATATTTCAAATAGCCTCCCATGGCCCTCACCAATTCAAAAGAAAAAGAAAAAGCCAATCGGCTTATAAAATCATCCAAAACCCATGAAATACAATAAACATGTACCTATTTGTCGGGTATACAATTTTATTCCTCTTCTCTAGCCTCCTCGCTATGACATGTTCAATGGATACACATGTATATGCATGTAATTTCAAACAATTTTCAACATAGTCCAATATTTGGTTCAATTTGGCTAAATGGTTAAAAATATCAAACCAATAATCACACCACACAACCATCAATCAATTAGTTGATTCGCTTTTCAAATTCATAACTTTGATACATAGTCCAAAAATCAGATTTTTGATGCCAAATCACAACAATGAGCCCTATCTAGTTTTGGTTCTCACACCAGTCATTTGGAATCATACAGAAATCCCACTTTCGATACTCGAACACAAATACTGATGATGCCATGGTCATTATCAGCATCATCTCCGGGCGACTAGATTGTGATTCTATATCTATCCAGTATATTAAAACTTCGTACACACGTGGATCAGACGTATATACAAAATCTTTATATACCTGATTGTCCAAATTCAATATAAAATAAATAATCAAATACGAATAATAGATTTAAATTTTCAAAAAAAAAAAAATTTGTTTTCAGTTTTATTTTTCAAAACAACACTCTTCACACTCGTTCTAGGATACTACTGATCCCATCTCTAACGAGTCATTATCATTGGATATTACTAATCCAATTTCTGATGAATTCTTCCATTTGGTTCTAACGTGTCTTGTTCTCGAGCTTTGTAAACCAAAGCTCTGATACCAAATGAAATGATAAATAATTTCGCTCGATCTGAATCGATCGCTAAACCGACCAAGACCATTCGAAACTCTTGATTGTTTTGAGAACACGACAAATCGGAGCACAAACAGAAGAACATTTCATTGTTTATCCATCAGAATACAAGAATATACAGAGTATGAATAATTATAATACAACGGAAAAATATCGTAGATTACAATAAATTACATAGCAGCAGAAAATAATACAAAACACAACTAAAAGGAATAAGCAGATACAGAGCTTTCCGAATATCATTCCAGCTGTAAACCAGGATCCTATGAATATAAATCTGCAAAACCAAAACTACTAGCTGCCCGTGCGGAAAATAGGAGCACCCAGAGTTTAGGTTAAAATAATAAACTCCAGGTCAGTCATGTGACTGGTGTGAGAACTAAAACAATTATTTAAAGCTTTACTTTAAATTAGATATATCAAGGGACCACGCCGTATAACACGGAACGGGTTTTCTCCCAAGAATACCAGTGCATATAACAAAACAGCACAATGCTTTTTGAAAAAATGAAGCTATTATAAGACCCAGGTCCTATCACACAATGCAACGCAAGCCGGGGGATAGGGTTTTCCCTTATAATAGCCAAACATGCTTGGTACGTTAAAAACAAATCATTTGATACTATTATAAGTGCATAGTGTCAAAACAATTTCAATCATAAGTATCAATCATAGACGGCATAAGTGCCCCATACCACTATGTCCACATACAGGTTCTACAATCAAAACCACAAAGTCACATATTGGAAGCTGGATTTCCATCTGTGAACCGAGGCAAGGGATCGTCCTCACCGAATTCGAGACAATATAGCCCATGTCTCAGGCAAGCGCGCACGCAAGCCTTGGATCGTCAAGGCTGGTCCACTGAAATGGATTATTATGCCTGAACTCTGCGTTTCCCCGCCCTTTGGGACGTAAATGAGCCAAATGACTCCATCGGCTCCACATAGTCACCGATATATCTGAGGCGCCTCGCAATCCAACAACCACACAGCTGAAAATAATATAAATGTCATGGCTGGTAGGTCACTGACACCACCTAGCTAGAAGGAAACGCATGCCCTCCCTGAGGTCCTCTCCCATTTTTGGTTCACAACCGGGGTGTGAGGCTCGCGAATTAACGCTACACAAAGCTGTGCCACAAAGGCCGTGCTTTGATCATCAACCACAAGACTCTGCTTTTCAACAAAAGCCTTGATCATTTGCCACTTAGGCTTGCCACATAGGCAATTCACTCCATGCGATTGATATCCATCAATATATAACCTCTGAGCTCGTACGTCTCAGAGAAGGGCGTTAAGCAAGAGAATAAATTCTATGTCGCCAAATAGATATATATTTAATAGAAATTAATCACACAGAATAAAATCCAATGTCAGACACACAGTCCATTTACAAGTTCGTTCTGGATCTGAACGAAACCGGAGGCACCTTGTACCTCGCATATCCATCAATCTCCAAGTACGTCTGGACGATCACCAACTGATTCCCTCCTCTTGGGTGTGCAGCCCAATCAAGATCATCAGTAATTATCCAAACGACGTGAAGACCTCTGGTCTTCGACCACCATCTTCACCCTCGACACATCGTCGAATTAGTTATTCAGAATGGGATAAACCCGGTCTTTCTGAATAACTCGCGTATATAATAAACAAGTGTTACACAAACACAACATACGCCTCATTCCAATTTAGAATATTCTTTTATTCAAATATTCTTATACTTTGGGAAAGGTTCCCATTAATTTTATCAAAGATAAATTCTTTAAAATTTGTTCTTCAATCTTCCTTTGGATATCAAATCAAACCGTATTAAGGTTTTTTAAACTAGTCGGGATTAGCGAACCACTCCGAAGTAATCATTTATTTTATTTCCCAAGCCCAACCTATTCATCCCATGAAGTAAAACTGGTAATACTTCATATCTAACACCACGGTGTTATCGGTAAATTCAATTACCATTTCACGTTCAAATCTAATTAAAAATTTAACTATCGCTTTGGAGCAAAACTGGTGATACTCCGTTCTCGACCATTTCAATCTAATTAAAGATTCATTAAAACTCCACTTATTTTTAATCTTCCCAAAAATCAATATCCTGTCTTTAACTGGGTTAAAGAACCAATGTCATTTAAAACACGATTCACGATAAATGCAAAATCTCATTTGATATTAAATACAAGGCTCTGAATAGAAATATATCGGCTTATATTCAATATCAAACAACAAATATCGTATTGGAAATAACGATATAAATATATCTTTCAAATTTCCATAACAATGTATGTATAATCACGAAATCCAACATCGAAATATTCCAAAGACAATTTCGATTCAAATCCATTCCAATTCAATTATTGGAAATTCTGGTTACTTTTAAAACCCTTTCAAATCCAATTTATTTATTTCAAAAATAAATGGATTATAATTCTAGTTCAAAACTAGTTCTTTTCGATAAAAATCTATTTTTATCTTTTCAAATATGGAATTTTTCATCCTAATTCTTTCCAAATCATTTCTTATGATTTTACATAAATTATAACTAATTTTAATAATTTTATCCAGGCCCGTACAGTCGATTTCCATCAACGGCCATTGAACTACACTTACAGCGACCTTTTCCAAATTTGATTTGGACATAATTCCAAATCCAACCGTTAGATTTCAAATCTCTAATATTCGTTAGAAAGATCGTTTTGATATGAACCCAACGGTTCCAGTTTTAGAGAATCTGACGGTCGGATCTCCCGTAATGTCCATTCGAAGTCAATAGTCGAAATTCGCGAACTACCGCAGCGCGGCGCATTCCATTCAGGCCATTATATATATAATATGTATATTATATATATTTTGTTGATTTCCTTTCAAAACGTATTTTATAAATCGTTTTAAATTCGTTTTCAAAACGATTTCAACTTCCTATTCAATTTCTAATCAAAATTGAATACTCCATATCATCGATATATAAATGATAATATTTTCAAAATATTATATTTTGAAATCAATTCCTTTTCTATATTCATTATAAAAATGAATAAAATCCATAGTAATATCATTCACATCAAAATGGCGTCAATCCAATCAACACGGCTTTATATATTTCAATAACTTCGTTATTCTATTCAACACATGAATATTTTCTTCAACACATGAATTTTCTTTTTATTCAACACATGAATTTTCTTCTATTCAACACACGAATTTTCTTTATTTTCCAACTTGGAATGAGGCTCAATTAATTACCATATAATGTTAATTATATGGTTTCCCTACAACACATGTATATAATAGCAACGATAAATAATCAACCATCATCCAGAGTGCATTCTACACTGCATAAGCATCAAATATAAATATTTAACGCTTATAACATCCTGTCAATCAATCAATTGACATACAGCTAATTATTGGGATTAGTGTATGTCCAATATCATCCCAATACCCGTGTGGTGTTTCAAACAATCAAACACAGGTTTTATTTGTGTAGTTGGGCGATGTGTAAAATTTATCGTCCCAATCAATATAAGTCACATCGGTGTACATAAACAAATCGTTCGATTTGTAAATGAATATATATTTTATTTCAACACATGAATATATATATATATTATTTCAACCCATGAATATATATTTTATTTCAACACATGAATATATATTTTATTTCAACACATGAATATATATTTTATTTCATCACATGAATATATATTTTATTTCAACACATGAATATATATTATATTTCAAAACATGAATATATATTTTATTTCAACACATGAATATATATTTTATTTCAACACATGAATATATATTTTATTTCAACACATGAATATATATTTTATTTCAACATATGAATATATATTTTTTATTTCACAACCAACAATCAATTTTCACAATGCAAACAATCACACAAGTCGTCCATGGTCTGTGGACGACGGGGAGCAGTTTATATATGCAGTTATAAAATAAATAACTGAACAGAAAATTTTAGTGAGGAGTTCTCACCTTTGGTTTCCATTCCGTCGTGCTTTTATTTCTGAACGGTTCGGACCTTGTTTTGATTTCAGTCTGATCCATCGCCATCTGTTTCACGCAGTTGATTATTAAAAATCACATTTTTATATTGTTACTTCATGCATAAAAATCATATTTTTATGTTGATGTTAATATTATAAAAATTATATTTCTATAATTCATTTTTGCAGATAAAAATCATATTTTTACTTCGCCACTTCATATATAAAAATTCCATTTTTATAACTCTAACTTCGTAATAAAAATTCTGTTTTTATAAATCTAACTTCATTATAAAAATTCTACTTTTATAAATCTAACTTCATTATAAAAATTCTATTTTTATAAATCTAACTTCATTATAAAAATCCTATTTTTATAAATCTAACTTCATTATAAAAATATTATTTTTGTAAATCTAAATTCATTATAAAAATTCTATTTTTATACATAGCAAAAAATCATATTTTTATCATACGAAAAATCAAAACTTTTCTTATTTAAAAATCTACACTTTACATTTTCAAAGATCTAACCTTTATATTTTTAAATTATAAATCAATTCTTTCTCTATTTAGAAATCATGCCTTTTAAATAAATAGAAATCTGTTCTTTAAATTATGTTTACATTAAAACTAATCACCTCCCAACTAATCTAAGGCATCCATTTTCAGATCCAAGGGCCACTGCATCGTCTTCCTTCACGCGGCATTCTTCAAATCGAAGAAAACTGGAGTTCACCATTATGGTTACCTGCAACACCTCTCCTAGTTGATTGGAGAATCACCTGAGTAGCTTACGAGGGTGGCAGGCGCATGGACTTCGATGAGTGGAGGGAGGAGGGGAGAGGCTGTCGAGGTGGCGGTTTAGGGTTCAGGATCTGGGGCGTCGGGTTCTTTTTGGGGTCGCGGCTTCAGGAGCGAAGAGAGAGATGGAACGGGGCTGGAGGGGGCAGAGAGGGGCATGGCGCCGAGGCCACTGCCCTGGCGGCGGTCCTCTTCCGTCGTCCTCCCCCCCCCCCCCACTTTTTTAATTTTGAATCGATCTGCAAGGAATGGGTTAGGGGAGAGAAAGAATAGGAAGGGAGGGGGTTTGAATTCTGACTTGGGGGGAGAGAGAGATAAAGGAGGGGCTTATATTATATAACATATATTTTAATTATTTTAAATTCTAAAAGCAACTTTTTATTTTCAACTCGAAATCGAACCCACCGACTATCGTCCGTAGCTAATTACGCCCATTCCGAACACAATGGGATATGTATCGTAAGCCAATTCGGCTGTTTCGACAAGTTTTCGTCAAAATCAAAATATAAATCTATATATTGAATTTGAACGCACATTTCAATTTACCGGGGCCACATACTGATTCTAAAAATTTCAGAAAAATTATTTCTAGCTTCGTATTGACGATACGGTCCTACAAAACTAATTTCATCAAATTTGAAGACCGTTTGAAAAATGGTCATTTTCCAGTCAATTGACTGAAACTGTTAAAACACGTTTTCTTTTGCCATACTCACATATTGATTCAGAAAATTACGAATTTTGGAATCTGGCAGTAACTTGACATCGTGGATCCAACAAAAGTGGTTTCATCGAAAACAGAGATCATTTGCAAAATTTCCATTTTTAAGGGCCAGAATTCCATAGCGACTATTCTGAATTTTCAACTGGGCATAACTATTTATTCCCGCTATGAAATTTTGATTTTTCAAATTCGTTGGAAAGATATTCTCTAATAGATTCTAATATTTTTGGTTTTGCTAAAATCCGATTTATTTTGAATCATGTACATTCATTTGAAATTTGAAATCGAATTTTCAAACTACCCCGCCATTTTCAATTCCTTTTATAATTATAAATAATTATTTATATTCTAACGCCGAATCAAATAAATCTATACGTTCAAATTCTATTCGAAATAAATTTCTCGTCGTTATTATTTAAAATAATTCATTTTAAATAATCAAAATTCGCTAAAATTGCAAAAATAAAATTTTTAAATTCGCTCAGATTTCCGGGTTATTACAGAAAATCAACCTGGTAAAATCGGATCTTGCATGTTCAAAGTCACATGATCAACACAACCCGATCAAGTTTTCTCACGTGCGCACAACGGGATTTCTGGACTTGGCAAAATGGCTTGGCAAACCACCACTTCGCATTGCATCAAATTTGGACGAGATTTTTCTTGAGTGCATCGCCAAAAGAGTGGACCCTCGAGTGCGCATCACATCCTAGTGATGCGATGCGATGGATTTTGCAGAGCTAGGCAACGGATCGGGCAAGGGCACACATTGGTTTTTGGATGCGATTTCTAGGTGATCTCATCATGTGATGTGGTGGTTTTCACGATGCGCGCATGGGGATGGATACGTTGGGTTTTGGCAAGGCGGTGGATCGGGCAGAGTTTAGATGCGAGAAAATCAGTGATCGCATCAGTAGGATGCGAGGTTGCTACAAGTTCAAAATTGAGGATTTTGTATGCGAAAATGCTGGATGCGATGGGACTTGGTAACGTGCCAGATTGCTTGGCACAGTCAAAATATCGTGCGGATCGCCCCAAAACAATGGATCCGCATGTGTTTTCACCCAACTTTTTAGAGGAAAGATTTGCATAGGCCAGGATGCGATTTTTTGGAATCACCGAGGATGTGATGTGATTTTTCGTATCCGACTACGATGTAGGATGCGATTTTCTTGATGTGGGCTATGTAGGATGCGATTTTCTGATTGTGGTCCCCAAATTTCACCAACTCCTATCTAACCTACCACCTATGAATACCCCTAAGCTTGGCATTCATGTGGATCTTTTTTGGCTTGGATTTTTGGACTTCTCGAAGCTCTCAATCACCATTAATGGCTTCCATCTTCTTATCCATGACTATTGGACATAGCTGGGACCACTATAGTGTTGCACAAACATTTTCCATTAAATTCTGGACATTTATAAGGACAAATACACTGTTTTTGGGTTGTTTTGGACATTTTTGGATTTCTTGGACATTATAGCGACTTTTTGGACATAGTTGTCCGAGATAACGCTTTTTTACTCAACGAAGAAGACAAAGGGCCTTTTAGTCAAAGTTAGGAATTAACAATCATTTTGTTGTTCTATTGTAATGCTTTGCACTCGAACATTGTTTGAATTTGTACAACAACCGTAATCAACAATTATATGATGAATGACTACTTTGACGTGGACATAGGAATTAGTACCGAACCATAATAAAAAGCTACGTTCTCCCTGCATTTACTTATTTTGGATTTGGATTACTGTGTTCTTGCAACACTTACACTTGAGGGTTGGCGTGTGCTGAATCCATGACAATTTCCCACGTCAACACAAACCAAATGTCATATTTTTAAAATAGGAATATAAACAAATTTATAAAAATCAGTGGATATTCTTCTTGAAAACAATACCATGGAAAATTTAATTATGATAATTTGGGAAATAATTTTAAATTAGTTATGTGTTGCTAGTGGCTTCACAATCGCCATCTCCTAATATAAAATTTACCGATAATGGAAGGAACTTCTTCAAAACAACATCTTCATTGAGATATACCCATACCACCCGAAGGAATATTCAATAGGGGAAAACATAAAGAGTATCTCCATGGAGTGCCAATTCTTTAACTCATAAGGATGTGATCCTAATTAATGCCTATACAGCCAATAATTGCATAGGTGCATTTTTGCACCATTGGAAAAAAATCTGGTTGTAACTTCATGTCTTTTCTCTCGAGTGATGCGCACAATAAAACAAACTGGTAGACTAGCCATCATTCAAACATAGATATTACATTAATATATCCATTGCAAAAACCTTATAGTCGATCTTTTTACATCACATTAAAATTCATGTCCTATGGGGAAATTCCAAAATTTTACTGAAATCTTGTGTCAAATTGTAACAA
Organism: Allium sativum; assembly: GCA_030737875.1. Lineage (NCBI taxonomy): Eukaryota > Viridiplantae > Streptophyta > Magnoliopsida > Asparagales > Amaryllidaceae > Allium > Allium sativum. The sequence goes on along the minus strand of CM060913.1, from coordinate 465,197,725 downwards.
CCCGCCTTTTCGACCCTTAAAAGTTGACACTAATACATCCACGGTATTTACTTATCGAACAGTCAAGTGCAGGAAAGACAGATTACCAGGATAAAAGTTAGAAGAAAAAATATGGAATCTCACAGAAGAACAAATGATTTATAATACAAGAAATAGTCTTTACTAAATAAGAAGATCTTTACATGTACAACAAATCAGATATACATCATAGAATTAAACATAAAATTAGCTTGGAAAATTATAATAGTTTTCCCTTACAAATTCTATTGGATACAACAAATAGGCACAACAGAATAGCAAAGAAATATAAGGTTACATCCCTTCAACTTCTCTCATAAAGCTCTAAATCAGTCTAAACTAACCGAGAAATATACTCGGTTTGACTCAACTATTATAATAAAATTACATCTGGATCATTCTGGTAAACCAACATGAGAAACCTAAAATCTGGTTAATTAATTATTTAACATATAAATATTTCAAATCAAAAGTATCTCATAAGACCACGTCGTACATAGATACAGACGAATTTTTACCTTACGATAACCAAAACATCTTTATTATAAATCCAGTGGTATTATAACAATGTCTAGAATCAACAAATAAATATATTGAAATAGTCCATATGTTTGCATATCACATTCCCACATAATAGGTATATAATCAAGATCAGTGGTTCATATTGGAGAATGGATTCCAACTATGAATGGGTTAGGTTCCACTGACCAAATCCATACACCTTTAGATCAAATGTACTGGAGTTTACAATATGTTTTACCTTATCTGCATAGGATCTTATGTACCCATTACTATATAGCATCAAATATGTTCACCCTAATTGATAAACAATCACGAATCCCCTAAACATTCGTAGAGACGAACACTAGAATGGGATTGTAACGACCCGGAAAAACTGAACCAATTTAAAAAAAATTAACTTGGCTAAAATAGTGGATTTTAAATATTTAAAATAATAATAATGAAAAGTAAGTTTGAATCGAAGTTGAAAATCAATATAATTACTTTGAATTATAAACAAGGCCTGGAATGGTGCGGTAGTTTCAAAATTTGAATTCAAACTTTGACTGACTGTACCGGGTGCTGAACAAAACCGATTTGAGTGAAACAAAAAATATTTAAATCTGTTAGTGAATACCTTTCTAACGAATCTAAAAAATCGAAGTTTCATAGCGGGATGCAGAATTTATGGCCAAATGAATTTTCAGAAAGGTCGCTATGGAATTTATATAGCCCGTGAAAATGGTCATTTTGCAAACGACCTCGGAATTCGACGAAACCACTTTTGTTGGATCCGGGATGTGAAGTTATTTCTAGATTTCAAATTTCATAATTTTTGAAGCTAGTATGTGAGCGTGGCAAAGGAAAACGTGTTTTGGTCAATTATAGTTAAATTGGATCGACCAGAAATGGGCCATTTTGCAAACGGTCTCAGAATTCGATGGAACTAGTTTTGTGGGGACTGTATCGTCAAAACATAGCCAGATTTATTTTTCTGGAATTTTTTGAATTAGTTTGTGGCCCTGGCAAATTGAAATGTACGTTCAAATCGAATATTGAATGTTATATATTTTAAATTGAAGGAAAACTGACTGAAGCTGTCGAATGGGCCTTCAAAACATATCCCATTGTGTTCGGGATGGGGGTAAAACTCTAGGGACGATAGTCGTCGGGTTTGGTTTGGGGTTCGTGTGTGAAAGGGGGTATTTTCAAAATTTAAAAATATATAAATAAATGGAAAAATCTCATTGGCCCATACGATTTTCTCTCTCCCCAACGCGAGCAGATCTGAAGGCGGAAACCCCTTCAATCCTTTCCTCCCCGATTTCTCCTCCTACACGCACCGATAGCCTTCGACCTAGTTGGGGTTTTTGAAGAGCTCCCCTCAAGCTTCAAATCCATGGTCGTGGCACCCCCTCTCGTATGGTAAATCGCGAGAACGAGGTCCTCAAAGTCGTCGCGAATCGCGCTGCCGTGCTCCTCCGACAGGCGATCGAGCTACACTGCGCTACCCTTGAACGAAGCGCCACTCCAAGCTCTTCCACGTGGTGCTGGTGGATCGTCTTCAAGTTGAACGGATTTGGCGTAGGATCAAAACCTAGTTTTGAACAAATCGAAAAAGGTAAGGCTATGTATATTTTCAACAGTTTTAACACCTTTAAACCGTCGCAAACTTTGAAAAATTGTATCTTTCTCATGTGTTGATGAAATTCAGTGAAACAAGAGACAGTGGACTCGTGTGGACGTCTTCTGCCTTCTAGAAGAGACCGCATATTTTTCTGAGCTTTCTGCTATTTTTGGTGGAGTGGAACCCAATGTGAGATTTCTAAATTATAAACGATATGGAAAACGACGATGTATAAATTATATAATCGATGTATGAGTTATATAAGCGTTGTACACCTCATGTATAAGCGTTGTATAAGTTGTACGTTCAATGTATAAGTTATATATGAGTTGTAAAAATTATATATGCGTTGAAATAGAAGTGAAATGCTATATATATATATATATATATATATATATATATACCCCTCGTCCACAAACCATGGACGATATTTATTGGTTGTGATTGGTGTGAAAATTGGTTGATTATGAATGGTTGATTGGAATTGTTTGTGGTTGAAATTGATTGATTGTGGTTGAAAAATACCCGTTGGTGGTTGAGAAATATTTGGTTGAAACCACATAGGATTAGTTTGTGGAGATGAAAAAAAATATACATGCCGCCTGCGTGCGAACTAGATGCATGATTCCCCATTGTCAAAAGCTGCGAGGCTTTAAGGTAGAGCGAGGAGCCCTACTAGGGACGGTCCCGGTTTTAACTACCCTGCCTTTATGCTGCCGAAATTTTGAATAATATTCATGTGTTAGAATTATTTTCCTGTGTTGAAATTATATTCGTTTGTTGAATAGAAAACCTTCATGTGTTGAATCGAAATTCATTCGTTGAATTGAAATTCATATGTTGAATGTTATTCATATTTTTAATAAATTGTTTTAACAATAAAAATCACATTTTTTTCTCTATATATACAAACTATAGAAAACCTTCATGTGTTGAATCGATATTCATTCGTTGAATTGAAATTCATGTGTTGAATGGTATTCGTATTTTGAAATAAATTGTTTTATAATAAAAAATCTTATTTTAATCATCAATATGAAATATATAAAAAATTCTCGTTTTGAAATAAATTGTTTTATAATAAAAATCTTATTTTAATCATCAATATGAAATATATAAAATAATCTCGTTTTGAAATGAATTGTTTTACAATAAAAATCACATTTTTACTATATACATGAATTGTTAAAAATAGTGAAGTGTTGAAATAGAAGACAGTTAGATAAAAATATCATTTTTATCAAATGTATGAAAATCCTATAGTTTTGAAATCGAAGAATCGATATATATATGTAAATAGAATTGAAATATATCGAATAACGAAGCTGCAGTTCGTATTTTGAAACCGTGATTTCAAACGATTAGTGCGGGAGATCCGACCATCGGATTTTCCCGAAACCGCAACCGTTGGGTTCGCTTTGGAAATATCTTTCCAACGGCGCCAACTTTGTAAAAATCCAATGGTTGGATTGTCTGGAATGTTTAATTCAAATCTAAAGAAAAATAGCGCCAGAATCGATTATATATATATATATATAATTATATTAAATCGAATAACGACGCTGCAGTTCGTATTTTGAAATCGAAACTTCAAATGATTGTACCGGGAGATCCGACCGTCGGATTTTCCCGAAACTGGAACCGTTGGATTCGTTTCGAAAAGATATTTCTAATGATGTAAATTTTGTGAAGATCCCACGGTTAGATTTTCAGATATGTGTAAATCAAATCTGAAGAAAAACAGCGCCACGGCCGCGTTATGGCCCGAAGCGTCGTTTTGAATAAATTGGCAATTTTAAAATAAATAAAAATAGCGATAAATCATCATAAAATATTATAAACGATATGGATGTGAAATTTTGAAACTAACTGAAGGTTGGCTAATTCGAATGGTTTCATGGATGTTGATCTGACGTTGGTTTCGGCCTTCGGGGTTAATATTTGGGAAATCGTTCTCTTACTGATTGACGGTTAGTGACTAATGAATTGAAATGATGCGTATGTATGTTGGTGTTGCACTTGTTTATTATATATGCGAGTTGCTCAGAAAGACCGGGTTTATCCCATTCTGAATAACTGAATCGGTGATAAGAAGTCGAAGATGAAGACGGGGGTTGAAAACCGATCTTCACCACGTTTGGATGGTAACTGATGTCCTGATTGGGAGGCATCCCGAAATATGGATAATGAGTGGTGATCGTCCAGACGTACGTGGAGATCGATGGATATGCGAGGTATATAGTTCCTCCGGTTTCGTTCCGACCCAGAACGGACTTGTAAATGGATTGTGTGTCTGACATTGGAATTTATTCTATGTGATTGATAGCCATCAGTTGCATGGTGTGAATTGCCTGTGTGACATGCTAAGATGCAGTGATCAGGGCTTCTGTTGAAAAGCAAAGTCTTGTGATTGATGATCAAAGCACCGCCTGTGTGGCGTAGCTTTGTGTATAACGTGAATTCGTGAGCCTCACACCCCAGTATGAACCAGAAACGGGAGAAGGACCTCAGGGAGGACATGCGTTTCTTTCTAGCTAGGAGTTGTGTCGGTGTTTTTACACGGCCTGACATTTTACTTATGTGGATGATGGATAGCGAGGCGCCTCGGATATATCGGTCGATCCGGGACCGATGGAGTCATTCATTGGCTCATTTGCACCCCATAGGGCGGGGAGACGTATTGCTCAGGCATTTTAATCCACATCGATGGACCGGTCCTGACGATCCAAGGGTCACTCGAGCTCTGATCCTGAGACATGGTAGGCTAGATTGTCTCGAAGTCGGTAAGGACTATCTTTTGCCTTGGTTCATGACGGAAATCCAATTTCCAAATACGTGACTGTGCGGTTTTGATTGTATACCTATATATGGCGACATAGTGGCATGGGACGCTCATGTCGTCAATGATTGATAATTATGATTTGAAATTGTTTTTGCAACTAATAAACACTAGTAGTAATACTAGATGCTTTTGTTTTATTCGTATCAAGCATATTTTGGCCATTATAAGGTAAAACTCTATCCTCCGGTTTGCGTTGCATTGTGTGATGGGAACTGAGTCTTATAATCGCTTCATTTTTATAAAAAGCATTGCGATGTTTAAAAGAATTATTCGTTTTAAAGCACTGGCAATCCAATGGAGTAAACCCGTTCCACGAAAGTGGCATGGTCCTGTGATTAGCCATATTTTAAATGTGTTGAGTAGATTTCTCATACCAGTCCCATGACTGACTCGTTTTAAAATAATAGAAATGAAAAGTGAGATTTCTAAATTATAAACGATATGGAAAACGACGATGTATAAATTGTATAATCGATGTATGAGTTATATAAGCGTTGTACACCTCTTGTATAAGCGTTGTATAAGTTGTACGTTCAATGTATAAGTTATATATGCGTTGTAAAAATCGAAAACCTAGATTCGAAGATTTCAGAAAGGTAACGGCTGAAAATTATATAAACTATATTATGGCAGTATATATTATTAATTTAAAATTTTGATCATACCATAATGGAAATGACTGACATAACCCAGTCGCATGTCCTTGTTTAGTCATTTAGCACATGATGAGGCTAAAGGTCATGCTTTTACCTTATAGATAGCGAGACATCTTGAAATACTAACACTGCCTTCTAGGAAGATGTGCAATGTAAGCATTCATTCATACAAGTTGATTCTAGGTTCGATCGAAACCAAATAACTCCATCTTTAATCGTCTTCATGATATTTCCAGTTTGAGATGCTTTAACCAAAAGTGCTTTTTGAATAACTTGTTATATCTTTAAATGACAATCAAAATTTGCACTAGATTTGATAGTTGATTATTTAATTATGAAATATATAAATAACGATCATCTAAGGATTCAATTTTATATTTGTGATGACCGCCTAAAACTCCTGCACTTAACAAGTGAAATCAAGCACTGAAAGACATGCTAGGTAGTTAAGGACAATTATCATGGTAGAATAACATAAGAGGAACCTGTCGTATAACTCACAGCACAAGGATAAGGTATAATAGAACATATACAACAAGCCATAATAGTGAAGCAGAATTGAGCAGAATCTTAAACTTTTTCATATCACCTTGATATATCCATACAACCTTGGATTACACAATAAGAGTCCGTACAATAAGCTTCACTACAAGTCACTCAGATAAAAATATTAAATAGCGGAAAACAACTATAATATATATTAGAAAATAATACTCCAGCCTCCTGCTCGTCGTCCTTCAGCAGCATCATCCTTATCAAGATCTACTACCTGTCACTGCTACTTAGTCTGCCCATCCAACACAAGGATGATCAACCCAAGGTAAAAAGAGGGAGACATAAAACCTTGAGTCAGACAATAGTCTTCATGAGCGATAACATAGCTATCTAACATCATCAATGAAGTATATGAGATTAGGCAGATTAATCATCTAATTTACCAACATCAACAGAGAAGAACTCAAACCCGCCTTCCCCGCATCCGACAGTGATAGCCTTTTCAACAATCAAGTAGAAACAAACAATACACTTATGGAAACCAGTTATCCAACGTAGACCATCCTAATCGATATCGACATCTCCCAAGAACAATCCCTAAAGGCCTAAATCTACATCAGACAAGCACCCAAGAGATACCTCCTTCGACGTCGAATAATCTACACAAGACGATACAAGCAAAAACATCATATATGACTTTGGCTATCACCGCCAATCTTGCTATGAAACCATTGTTAATCGTACGACCGACTTAACATCATGTCGTCCGTTAAGGGCTAATGGTAAACCCGGTTCTAGAAAAACTCCATACGCCTTTCATCGATAAGTATCCGGGCCTTTCATCGATACTCAGGATAATCGACTAATCATCTTCTCTTTTAGGCATCCCTATTATACCCTTGCTTTAAAACAGCTAGAAACTACGATAAAGATAATTCCTCAGCCTTCAATATCTCTAGTCGTCATCGGAGACCATTCATAAGCTCAAATCTTCTTGAGTCACTATTATCCACGAGCTCAAATCATCTTGAGTCGTCTTCACATTCATTGCATTTCATCATCAATGAACACCTCACAACACTTCAAACATTCCTCCTTGAATTCACTTTGAAGCCACAACCACCATCGAGCCAAAAACGTACATCATTTGGTCAATATTCGATTCATAACGTTTCAGCCTTTCCGCTACAAAAACATACTACAACGTTTAAATTCCCATCCACAACGTTTGTTAAACGCTGTAGTATCCTTTTCCCGATCCATCAAAAATGACCCGACTTTCGGACGACCCATCTTTCGGACGGCCCAACTTTCGAATGACATGGCATCTAGACGACCCATCTTCTGGATGACCCAACTTCTGGATGACCCAACTTCAGGATAGCCCATCTTCTTGTCAACCCATCTTTCGTACGACCCAACATCTGGACAACCCATCTTCTGGATGACCCAACTTTTAGATGACCCAATTTCTGGACGACCTAACTTCTGGACGACCCAACTCTTGGAGACCCAACTTTAGGGTGACCCATCTTCTGGATGACCCAAATTTTGGATTACCTAACTTCAGGATGACCCAACTTTAGGAAGACCCATCTTCTGGACGACCCAACTTTAGGACGACCCATCTTCTGGACGACCCATTTTCTGGATGACCCAATTTCAGGACGACCCATCTTCTGGACGACCCAATTTCTAGACGACCCAACTTCAGATTGACCCATCTTCTGGATGACCCAACTTCAGAACAATCCAACTTCAGGATGATCCATCATTTCTTGGGCAATAAGTCAAACGACCCGACTCCATATTTGACCAATCCATCTCCAATCCAATTCAAAACCTTTGCAAAACATTTGGTTTCATCCATCAATCCAAATCGACCATCAACATGTATCAATAAAACGATTAATCATCATTCAAACATGATAAATTCACCCAATCATGATAAACAATAAACTAATTAAACAAGTGGATCTAACTTGTAATTATATATGAATTAACATATAAATTCACTGTTTTAAGTTTCTAGAATCTTATGGTGATTCAAATGAAAATATACATACAATAATGTAGATCTAGGTGAAAACAACTTGAAAGGATGAAAATAACATCAAACAACCCATATACTTGATTGAATCTATGCGAGAGATGCTTATCACTCACCAATTCTTGAAACAAGCTTGAAATTAGTAAATTCCCAATCTGGAAATCGAAGAACACTCTTCAAACCTCTCAATTTGATGAGATCCTCCTTCACTTGATGTAAATGTAGTTTCCCTGGATGTAGATCTTCAATCTTCTGGCGTAGATCTAGAATTTTAATGAAGGAAAAATGTATTTGATTGAGCAAGGAGGATCAAAAGCTCAACCAAATGAGAGAATGAAGAAACTAAACCACTCTCTATGCCTCCAACCCCTTATTTATAGCCTCTAACCAGCCCACTAATGGGCCACACCAAATCAGCCTATTAATGACTTGTTAAAACTGAATAGAAATTGTGTAGCACTAAAACAACGATCTCTCCCAAACCGCTGAACCAAATCTTTAATGTGACCACCATATGGAATTGGAAACATCATTTCCTTTCCAATGAACCCGATCTCAGCTCCTGATTTGGTCCTAGTCAAAAGTTATTCCCTATACAAAATAGACAGGGTCAAAATGGTCACAAATAAAATTGTTAAAATTATGGGCATGTCTCACATCCCCATAATTAACATATCAAAATATGAGGATGATCCAACCCTCAGGGAATTAAATAAAAATATTTTATGATCCTTTGATGCATAAAATGCGGGTCGTTACATTCTCCCCCTTAGGAATTTCACCCTTAAAATTCCAAGAAAATACAAGAAACCAAAATTATTCCGCATGCGTAACATCCACGAGTAGCCAATATATCATCAAACTAGCATCCATCAAGTCATGCATCCATATCCTTATCCTAGCACCCGAAATTCTAACAACATTAATAGAAGTTACAATGATGTAAGGTGACACGACATTAATGGGTCATACCGACGAAGAGTTTCGGATGGATCGTCTTCATTATCTCTTCCGTCTCCCACGTACAATCGTCATTATCCTCGCTCCATTGTACCTTGACTAGCTTGACCATCTTTCTCCTAAATTGTTTCGTGTCATTCCCCAAAACGTGAAGCGGCATATGAGGTTTCGTAGCTACGGTCTCGACTTACAGGTCTTCATACTGCTCTAGAGATACCACCACATTCGACTCATGCACAAACTTCCGTAGAAATGACGCATGAACAACATTATGCATGCCCGACATCTTCTCGGGTAAATCCAGATTATATGTGAGCTTTCCAATCCGCTCGACCATCGGAAACGGCCCAACAAACCTTGGAGCTAACCTTCCTTTACTTCTGAATCAAACAACATGCTTTAACAGAGAAAACTTCACGAAAACCCTATCACACATGTTGAACTCCAAATCTCTTCGACATTTATCGGCATAACTCTTCTGACGGTCTTGGGCTGCCTTCATTCGTTGCCGAACAATCTCGATATAATCTAATGTTTCTCTTATCATCTCTAACCTAAGTATAAACTTATCTCTAGTTTCTAACCAACATGCCGGAGAATTACACGGTCTACCATACAATTCCTCATATGGTGCCATCCCAATGCTTGATTGGTTGTTGTTGTTGTTATACACAAACTCAACTAGATGTAGATGATCTTCCCATGATCCTTCGAAGTCCAATACACAAGATCTTAGTAGATCTTCCAACACTCGATTAACCCTCTCGGTTTGACCATCAGTTTGGGGATGATAAGACATACTCAAGCACCATTCGGTTCCCAAAATCTCTTGCAAACTCTTCCAAAATCCACTCGTGAACAGTGGATCTCGATCACTTACTGTGCTCTTCAGGATACCATGGAATCAAACTATGCATTTAATATAAAGCCCATCCAACTTCGATGTTGTCCTGGTCGATTTGACATGAATAAATCTCGCGCTTTTGGTCAACAATTTACTAAGACCCAAATGCCTTCATTTCCTGCCTTTGTTCTAGGTAGTCCGTCGATTTCTGCTCCCATTCACACGTAGGAACTTCCAATGGCTAAAGCAGTCCACTCGGCTTCTTCTGTTTAGCTTTTACCAACTGACAGTTCATGCATTTGGAAATAAATTTTCCGATGTCCTTATTCATCCCTTCCTAGTAGTAAGCTCGCTTCATGCCCTGATACATCTTATTACCACCAGGACGAATTGTTAACTTCGAGTGATAACATTCCCTCAGAACCTCATCTCTCAGCCCATCAATATCAGGAACAACCAGTCGTCCTTTCTTTCGAAGCAAACCTCTTGATCGACCTCGAATTCCTTATCCTCTTGTTCCAACTTCTGGATAATTTCGACGAGCTTCATATCACGCTTTTGGCTTTCACCAATCCTTGCATTAAGAGTAGGTCTTATTGACAAGCTTGCCAACATTTCAGGTTCTAACTAACACCTAGGCCTGAAATCAAATCCTGCCAAGTACTCGAGGTGATTCCACTCTGAAAACATCGCTCCCAAACTTGCGTGTCTTTGACTCAACGTATCTGCCACTGCATTACCTTTACCAGGAGTATAGGCTATACCAAAATCATATGATGCCAGAAACTCTGACCATCGTTGCTGCTGAAGATTCAAATCCTTTTGGAAGAAAAGATACTTCAATGACTTTTAATCCATAAACAACTCGAACCGGACCCCCAACAGGTAGTGTCTCTACATTTTCAGAGCAAATACGATCGCTGCCAACACCAAATCATGAGTTGGATAATTCCTTTCGTGCGGCTTCTGCTATCGATTTGCATATGCCACAACTCTGTCTTTCTACATTAGCACTGCTCTAAGCCCAGTACCACATGCATTGGTGCATATCACCATCTCTTTATTCCCACTTAGAATCGTCAAAATAGGAGCACTCGTCAGTCCCCCTTTCATGATTCCAAAAGCTTGCTCACACTTTGTATTCCATGTGAACACTTGATTTTTCTTCGTCAATCCTGTTAATGGTGCAACTATCTTAGAGAAATCCGTGATAAAACGACAATAATATCTGGCCAACCAAAGGAAACTCCTCACGTCCGTCGCATTCTTAGGTCTATCCTAGTCCTGGATTACTGCCATTTTAGCGGGGCCAAACGCTATTCCATTTCCAGAAACAACATGGCTTAAGAACCGCATTTCACTCTTCCAGACGTGACACTTTGAAAACTTAGCTCTAGCTGACGCTTTTGCAAGATTTCCAAAACAACTCTCAAGAGCTTCTTATGCTCTTCTTCATTCTGGGAATAAACCAGAATATCATCCACGAACAGAAGCACGAACTTGTTCAACTGATTTCTGAAAACCCTATTCATAAGACCCACAAAATATGCTGGCGCGTTATTCAAGCCAAATGGCATCACAAACCATTCGAAGAAACTGGATGGTGTCCTTAAAGCAGTCTTCAGCAGACTATCCTTTGCCACCCTCAACTGGTGAAATCCCGTTGCAAAATCCATATGATAAAACACCTTAGCCTCGTGAAACTGATCGAATAAGTCATCTATCCTCGGAAGCAGATACTTGTTCTTATTGGTTACCTTGTTAATCTCACGGTAATCCACACACGATCTCAAAGATCGATCTTCCTTGGTTGCAAACACAACTTGTAATGACCCGGGTTTTCGCGATCCTGGTTATCCGACATAAACTCAATGTCGACTATCCAAGCATCGGAAACACCGGATAGTCCGTGAAAGAAATTAGAGGGTGAGAATAGATAAGATAGAAACTTAGAATAGAAGAAGAAGAGGAACATACATCATCATCAGAGTAACACAAAACTCACAGAGGAATGAACAATATATAATAGATACATAACTTTGAAATAAAACTAGTATATGTATACAGTAACATTATCAGAGTACAACACTTACAACTTAGCGGAAATAACAATAGCTATATAATCCTGAAGCCTCCTGCTCCAAGCTCTCATTATATCTATAAAATCCCGACTACTTGACTACCCATACAAATTTGGGCACCCAAGAGTTTAGGGAAAACAAAAAAACTCTTGGTCAGTCATAGGACTGGTATGAGTAAACAATTTAAACAGTTTGAGAAAACAAATGATATCTCATAAGACCACGCCGTATAACACGGAACGGGTTTTTCCCTTATGAGAATACAAAACACTTGATTCAACATTTCAAAATCTTTTTGAATGAAATGATAAACTTTATATCAAATTCATTTGATATTATAATAGTGTGTATCAATCACAACTAAATAATCAACGAGAAGAATGCTTTCATCTCACGTTCTACATACATAATATATAATCAAAAACCATGGGAACTTATTGGGTAATGAATTCCTACTGGCAAGGTATGGGACCACCTTCCGACAGTGTATCTCTAGAGAGGAATACACCAGGTTCAACAAGAACATCTTGCAACCTAGGCTAAACATGACCGATCACTCATTTCGCTTGAGTGTACCGAATGTATTATCACCAACGGTTGGGATCAACAACCGTTTCCCGAAAGGGACAGCATCGAAATAGATTAAAGAAGTAAATGAAACTCTAGATCAGGTGACAATATACCCTACTTGGAAGCTAACCACTTAGCCGTGCGACCTACCCGATTTTATACCATTTCTCTGTTGTGAGGCTAGAGGCCATAACGTACAGATCATACCTTTATTCACTTTGAATGTCACATCGTCATACCCGCCAAATCACAAATTGATTTCCCCAAAAATACCATGGGTATACAGCTAAGAGAAACGAATTTCTCTACCACCAAACGTACATACTTTTGAAGAGATCAACTTACGCGATCTATTAAATATACTCTGTCAGACATTCTTCCATACAGGTTGCCCTAGGACTGGACAAACCGAAGGCACTATTCTGTAAAAAGGACAGCCCTTGCGTAACTTCGTCTTTAATTATCTTCATCATATTTGATTCGCAACGCTAAGGACCATACAGAGTGGTTTTCGAATAATGAATCTGATCCCGGTCTCTCCGTATTGACGACGGAAATGGTCAAAAACTTCGATAGTCAGTGAGTTAACTATCAAAGAAAAATATGTGTGCAAACAATGGTATTATTTCCAGATGGAAATTATATCGATCAATCACCATTTAACATTTTATCTCTTTAGTTCATTAATTTATTCATTTTTCATTTCCTGTTTCCATATATTCAACATTTCTTGTTTTCTATATTTAGAAAATATAGTTATTAACATTGGAAAACATTTCCATTTCTTATTTTCTATATTAGAAAACATTTCTGATTCTTATTTGGAAAACATTTCCCAGAACTACTTCATTGGATTTAACCGGATGTTTAAATAAAACATCGCTATGCTAACTTAAAACATTACCTTCATTTACTAAATTTACTTAACCAACCTTCACTATCGAACATTAACCATTCCTTAGTTAAAAACGAAGTCAATCAAATTGGGGTATAACTACCTCTCAGACCTTAACTGAACAACATTTCTAACCTCGAAATAGACAAAGTTCACCCTCTTAAATCTTTAACAAACTTCCTCACGTAACTCTCGGATTCTATTTACGAATCCACTTCTTTATTGAAAACATTGATTATAACTATAGCGTTATAATCCCTACTTCTGAAATAACTAACTTTAAAATATAACTTTTATTTATTAATTTGGATAAATAAACAAACAACTAATTTATTAATAAATAAATAAATCTTGATTAAAAACGGAAAGTGAATAGTACTTCCCGAATTCGATATAATCGAATTTCAATGTATAACTCTCTTTCGAATAATCTCTATCGATAATTCCTTTTCGAATAAACTATATTCAATTAACTCCTCTTGAATAAACTATAATCGATTAACTCCTTTAACTCTATTCGAATAAACTATATTCGATTAACTCCTTTAACTTTATTCGAATAAACTATATTCAATTAACTCCTCTTGAATAAACTATAATCGATTAACTCCTTTAACTCTATTCGAATAAACTATATTTGATTAACTCCTTTAACTTTATTCGAATAAACTATATTCGATTAACTCCTATAACTCTATTCGAATAAACTATATTCGATTAACTCCTTTTGAATAAACTATAATCGATTAACTCCTTTAACTCTATTCGAATAAACTCTATTCCATTAACTCCTTTAACTCTATTCGAATAAACTATATTCGATTAACTCCTTTAACTCTATTCGAATAAACTATATTCAATTAACTCCTTTAACTCTATTCGATTAACTCATTTTTGAATAAACTATATTTGATTAACTCCGTTTCAAATAAACTATATTCGATTAACTCCTTTCGACTATATTCGATAACTCCTTTCGAATTAACTATAATCGATAACTCCTTTCGAATAAAATATATTCGATAAATTCTCTTTTCGAATAAACTATATTCGATTAATTCTGTAACAACCCGAAAATCTGGGCCAGTTTAAAATTTTTATTTTGGAAATTTTAGTGAATTTCGAACATTTAAAATGAATTATTTTAAATAATATCGACGAGAATTTTATTTTGAATAGAATTCGAACGTATATATTATATACGTCATCATTAGAATATAAATAATTATAAATAGAATTGAAAATGGTGCGGTAGTTCGATAATTCGATTTCAAACTTCAATTGAATGTACCGGGTGAAAAACAAACCGGATTTTAGTGAAACAAAAAATAATAGGATCTATTTGATAATATCTTTCCAACGAATCCGAAAAATCGAAATTTCATAGCGGGGATAAAAAGATATGTCCAGTTGAAAATTCAGAATAGTCGCTATGGAATTTCGGCCCTTAAAAATAGCCATTTTGCAAACGACCTCGGATTTCGACGAAACCACTTTTGTTGGGTCCGTGATGTCAAATTATTGCTAGATTCCAAATTTCATAATTTTTCAATTCAATATGTGAGCGTGGCAAAGGAAAACGCGTTTGACCAGTTTCGGTTGATTTTAATCGACTGGAAAATGGCCATTTTTCCAACGGTCTCAGAATTCGACGAAATTAGATTTTTAGGACTGTATCGTCAATGCGAAGCTAGAAAATATTTTTCTGAAATTTTTCGAATTGGTAGGTGGCCCCGGTAAATTGAAATGTGCGTTCAAATTCAATATATAGAGTTATATGTTGATTTTGAAGAAAACTGATCGAAACGATCGAATTGGCCTACGAAACATATCCACTTGTGTTCGGGATGAGGGTAATTAGCTAGGGGCGACAGTCGCTGGGTTTGATTCGGGATTCGAATTAAAAGTCAACATTTAGGGTTTGGAAAAATAAAATAAATAATAAAATTAATATATTCATTAACCCCCCTCCCTTTCAAATTCCTTTTCCTCCTTCAGTTGTTTCCCCCGATTAAAAAAAAACGGACTCCTCCAAATCGAAGAGGCGACGCGCCTCCCCACGTTGACTGCCGTCGTGCGCCACCTCCCCTCCACCATCCCATCGCATCTTCTCCCCCCCCCCTCGACGTCGATCCAATCCTCTCAGCCTCCCTCTCCGCGCCAAGAGCCCACCAAACCCCCAAATCGAAAAAACCAGCACCCCATCGAGAAGCAGCCACCCCCTCTGACCAATTGTGGGCCGCCGCCGCCACTACATCCCTCCGCCTTCCTCCCTAGACGCCAGCCGCGTCATCCCCCTCCCCCAAGCCCATTGTATGTTTTTGTTTTAATTTATTTAGTTATTTATGTTTATTTATTTAAAGTAATTGATAATAGAAGATCAAAATCAATTTTTATTTATAGCATTGCTGAAAAAGAATTGATTTTTATTTATATTTATATTTATATATTTAAACGTAAAAGAATGATTTTTAATATGAAAGTAATGATTTTTACCTTATGAAAGTGATGATCTTTATCCTATGAAAGTAATGGTTTTTATCATAGGAAAGTAGTGATTTTGAAACATTAAAAAGATATAATTTTTAATGATAAAAATAAAAATAAAAATACGATTTACATGTGATGTAAAATGAGACTTTTCATTGTAGGAAAATTGGATTTTTCATAGTAGAAAAGTTAGCTTTTCATTTTGAAAGTAGCGGTATTTTTATAAAGAAGAAAGGCGATATTTTTATAAAGTAGTGATATAAAAAAAAATTGATCTTTATATATGTAGTGAAGTTAAAATATGATTTTTACTTGTGTAGAGTATTAAAAATATGACCTTTATATAGTAGAAGATATAAAAATACTATTTTTATATAAGTAGTGTATTGAAAATAAAATTTCTATATAATAGAGAATATAAAAATATAATCTTCATATAGAGAATAGCGTGATAAAAAAATATAACCTTTATTATATGAACATCGGTGTAAAAATAGAATCTTTATCTATATAGTAGCGATGTAAAAATGGAATTTTTATCTATATAGTAGCGATGTAAAAATGGAATTTTTATCTATATAGTAGCGGTGTAAAAATTCGATTTTTATATATTGAATAGCGAAGTAAAAATTCGATTTTTATGTATTGAATAGCGAAGTAAAAATTCGATTTTTATATATTGAATAGCGAAGTAAAAAGTCGATTTTTATATATTGAATAGCGAAGTAAAAATTCGATTTTTTACATATGTAGTGACTACGGGCAACGAAAGTGACAAAAGGCGATAATGACGAAGACTTCTACATTTGAAGTGTCGTGGAGTTGGATAAGCTATTGGTGAGAACTTCTCACCTTTTAAAATTCCTTTTTCTAGTTATATTATAATATATACTAGCATGCAGACGGTGTTTAGTAGCACCCGACACCCGTCGTCCACAGACCATGGACGACTTGTTTGTTTGTTTGATTTTTGATATGTAGTTGATTGTGTGATATGAAATAAAATAAAATATTTATATAGTTAAAAATATTTTATCGTTAAAAATATAATTTTTAACGTGAATGTGAATAAATAAATATTCATTTATAAACCGGACGGTTTGTTTATGTACACCTATTTAAAGGACATTGATTGGGACGATAAATTTTACACATCGCCCAACTGCACGAATAAAATCTGTGTTCGATTGTTTGAAACCCCACACGGGTATTGGGATAAAATACGGCATACACTAATCCCAATAATTAGTTGTATGTCGATCGATTGATTGACAGACTGTTATAAGCGTTAGATATCTATATTTGATGCTTATACAGTGTAGTGCACTTTGGATGATGATTGATTATTTATCGTTGCTATTATATACATGTGTTGAATGGAATCCATATAGTTAATTTTATATGGTAATTGATTGGGCCTCATTCCAATTTAGAAAATAAAGAATATTATAAAATAAAGGTTCATGTGTTGACAGTACTCATCCGTTGAGATTAGTCATGTGTTGAACGAAATATTTTAACAATAAAATTTACATCTTTATCATATATGAAATTAGAAATTAACTGGAAAATAGATGAGATGAGTGGTCTCCTGGATATTGATCTGATGCTGGTTTCGGCCTTCGGGGTTAATATTTAGGGAATCGTTCTCTTACTAATTTACGGTTGGAGTCTGATTTGATATCAAACGATAGATACCATAATTTTTATAAAATATATTAAATAACAAAAATAGTCACACGTGGACAGTACTCATTCGTTGAGATTAGTCATGTGTTGACAAAAATATAGATTCACGTATTGAATAGAATAAATATTCATTTGTTGAATAGAATAACGGGATTATTGAAATATATAAAGCCGTGTTGATTAGAGATGCGCTATTTTGACGCGAACGATATTTATATCGATTATATTTGTTTTTATATAATTGAATTGAATATATAACGAATTCGAATTGAATTGAATATATAACGAATTCAAATTGAATTGAATATATAACGAATTCGAATTGAATTGAATATAAAACAAATTCGAATTGAAAACGAATTGAAATGGAATAAAAATCGATTTGAAATGAATTCAAATTGAATTGAAATTTGAATTGAATTGAGATGAATTTTAAAACGAATTTATAAGGAAAAATTCAATTTTGATTTGAATTGGAAATGGAAGTAGAAATGTTTTTGAAACGAATGTAAAACTATTTATAAAATTCGTTTTAAATAGAAATCGACGAAATATATATTATATATATAATATAATGGACAGAATAGAACGCGTCGCACCGCGGCAGTTCGTAAATTTCGACCATTGACTTCGAACGGACATTACGGGAGATCCGACCGTCGGATTCTCCTAAAACCGGAACCCTGGGTTCGCATCGAAAAGAGCTTTCTAACGAGTATTAGAAATTTGAAATCTAACAGTTGGATTTAGAGATACGTTCAAATCAAATTTGGAAAAGGTCGCTGTAAGTGTAGTTCGATCGCCGTTGATGGAAATCGACTGTACGAGCCTTGATAAAATTACTAAAAATAGTAATAATTTGTGTAAAATCATAAGAAATGATTTGGGAAAAATTGGGATGAAAAACTCCACATTTGAAAAGATAAAAATAGATTTTTATCAAAATGAACTAGTTTTGAACTAAAATTAAAACCCATTTATTTTCAAATAAATAAATTGGATTTGAAATGGATTTTAAATAGAATTGATTTGTGGGTTTAACGTGAAGGGTGTTTTAAATAACACTTGTTCTTTAACCCGATAATAAATAGAATGTGATTTGGGTTTGTCGTGAACTGTGTTTTAAATGACATTAGTTCTTTAACCCAGCAAAAGGAGTTTTAATGAATCTGCAATTAGATTGAAATGTGAATTGATAATCTAAATTATCAAATTTGGAAAATGAGCGAGAATGGAGTATCACCAGTTTTGCTCCAAAGCGATAGTTAAATCTTTAATTAGATTTGAACGTGGAATGGTAATTAATTTTACCGATAACACCGTGGTGTTAGATATGGAGTATTACCAGTTTTGCTCCATGGGATGAATAGGTTGGGAATGGGAAATAAAATAAATAATTACTTCGGTGTGGTTCGCTAATCCCGACTAGTTTGGAAAACCATAATATGGTTTGAAATGATATCCAAAGGAAGATTAAAGAATAAATTTAGAAGAATTTATCTTTGATAAAATTAATGGGAACCTATTCCCTAATGATGTGATTTGTGAATAAAAGAATATTCTGAATTGGAATGAGGCGTTTATTGTGCTTGTGTAACATTTGTTTATCATATACGTGGGTTATTCAGAAAGGTCGGGTTTATACCCATTCTGAATAACCGATTCGACGAGATGTCAAAGATGAAGACGGTGGTTGAAGACCGGAAGCCTTCACATCGTTTGGGTGATTACTGATGATCTCGATTGGGCTGTACACCCAAGATGATGGAAACAGTTGGTGATCGTCTAGACGTACTTGGAGATGGATGGATATGCGAGGAAAGTGCCTCCGGTTTCGTTCAGACCCAGAACGAACTTGTAAATGGACTGTGTGTCCGACATTGGATTTTATTCTGTGTTGATTGATCTCTATTAAATATACATCTATTTGGCGGCAGAGAATTTATTCTCTTGCTTAATGCCCTTCTCTGAGACGTACGAGCTCAGAGGTTGTATATCGATAGACATCAATCGCATGGCATGAATTGCCAGTGTGGCACGCGTAAGTGGCAATTGATCAAGGCTTCTGTTGAAAAGCAAAGTCTTGTGGTTGATGATCAAAGCACGGCCTGTGTGGCATAGCTTTGTGTATAGCATGAATTCGCGAGCCTCACACCTCGGTATGAGTCAAAAACGGGATAGTGACTACAGGGAGAGCACGGCGTTTCTTTCTAGCTAGGGTGGTGTCAGTGACCTACCAGCCCTTACATTTATATACTTTTCACCTGTGTGGTTGTTGGATACGAGGCGCCTCGGATATAGGTCTGTAAGGACCGGGAAACGTGTGCTCAGGAATAATTAATCCTCCAAAGTTAGGTGAGGACCGGCCCTGAAGATCCAAGGATCATAGTGGGGTCCTGGGACATTTGCTAGAGTGTCTCGAATCGGAGAGAAGCTTGCCCCCTTGCCTCAACTCATGACGGAAATCCAATTTCCAATACGTGTAATTCGGTTTTATTTGTAGAGCCTAGTATGGCGACATAGTGGGATGGGGCACTCATGCCTCCTATGATTGATATTTATGATTGAAACTGTTTTGACACTATACACTTATAATAGTATCAAATAATGTGTTTTTAACGTATCAAGCATGCTTTGGCTGTTATAAGGTAAAAACCCTATCCTCCGACTTGCGTTGCATTGTGTGATGGGACCTGGGTCTTATAATAGCTTCATTTTTCTTTATTTAGCATTGCGCTGTTTGTTTTATGCACTGGTATTCTTGGGAGGAAACCCGTTCCTTCTTATACGGCGTGGTCCCTTGATTTACCGAACTTTAAAATAAAGATTAATAACTGTTTTAGTTCTCACACCAGTCACATGACTGACCTGGAGTTTATTTTTTTAACCTAAACTCTGGGTGCCCCTATTTTCGACACGGGCAGCTAGTAGTTTTGATTTTGCAGATTTATATTCACATGATCCTGATTTACAGCTGGAACGATGCTCGGAAAGCTTTGTATCCGTGTATCACTTCTAGTTGTGTTTGGTATTATTTTCCGCTGCGATGTATTTAAATGTAATTTATTGTAATCTCTGATATTTATCGAATGTATATTTATTCATACTCTGTATATTCTTGTAATCTGATGGAATTGTTGTAATAACAATGAAATGTTCTTCCATCTGTGTTCTGATTTGTCTTGTCCTCAACGGCATCCGTGCTTTCCTTCACGGGGAAGTTCGGGTCGTGTCAAATTCTCTTTAGAATAAACTAATATTCGATTAACCCTCCTTCGAATAAACTATATTCGACAACTTCTTTCGAATAAACAATATTCGACAACTTCTTTCGAATAAACTATATTCGATAACTCCTTTCGACTATATTCGATAACTCCTTTCGAATTAACTATATTCGATAACTCCTTTCAAATAAACTATATTCGATAAATTCTCTTTTCGAATAAACTATATTCGATTAACTCTAATTCGATTAGCTTTAATCAATTTACTCTATTCAATTAAATCTAATTAATTAACTCTAATTCGAATAACTAATATTCGATTAACTCTAATATTGGACTAACTTTATTCGAATAAACTATATTCGATTAACTCTATTTTTAAATTCCTATTTCAAAATCAGTTCCCTTTATAAATATTGAGTTCACATTCTACTTAACACATTAGTGTCAAAACCGATTTCTACTTCTCTATATAAGTTCAGACTAATATATCCAATTTATCTAATGATAAAATAATTTGCTTAATTTATAAAACATATTTATAAATAAATCTTCCCAATTTATTTGTTAAAACAAATTTCTGTTTAATTCCACTTTAAATAAATCTTTTCTATTTCTTTTATATCCTGCCAATTTTCCTTTTATTCTATTTCTTTTCCAAATATTCCCTTTTATATAATTCTATTTATTTTCCAAATAAATATTCCTTTTATATAATTCCATTTATTTTCTAAATAAATTCCTTTATTATATATTCCAATATTGTTTTCCAAATATTACCCTTTTGGAATTTCTATTTATTTTATATAAATATTTTAATTTCAATATACACTTTGAAAATTTCCTTTTTTACATTTTAGTATTTCTATGGTATTTAAAATACCAAATAACATGACCAGTGTCATCATAATCAATCACATATTATATATCACATCATATATCACAATATATGAAAACAAACAGTATTATAAATATTGATGAATCCAGTTGGATCCCTCCAACCTGTTTTCCTGCATCACAGATGTTAAACACTATAAATAACATCAATTTCATTTCAATATGAAATATTCTGATAAACAGAATCAATATTTGATCAACGATTTATCTATATAATTATATTTGTAATTTCAACCAATCAATCAATCAACAATTCAATCAAATAATCAACACACAGATATCAATCATCATTTATCAATTCTAAATATATGTTATAAAAATATAACTGGGCAGAGTTAGTGAGTTTTACTCACATTGGACAGTTATCGTTATATAATGATTTACTATCTTTGATTCATATGGACGTTTTATTTTGTAATAAATCGTAATGAGCTCCAATTCACTTCCAGTCAGTTCCATTGTGTAGACCTCGTCCATACGGTCCCAACGGATCCAACCGTTCGAAATTCTGATATCGTATGACACAGATATTAATACTACAAGTTGGTATACATATTTAAATCGAATTAAAACATATATTTATTCACAATTGGGCTCACCCATTTCCCATCTCAGCCCAATACTCACAAAGCCCGCCATGCATCTCCTTCCCCAAACTGATTATCGTGACTCCAGGAAAAACACCACAGCCATTTTCGAACCTTCTTGCTTCTTGTTCTCCTCCTTCTTTCCATAAATCAACAAACCGACTACACTATCATTCCTCTCATCACTTTCTCTTTCACCTCAACACTACTTTGTCAAACTCGCAACAACGTTTGGATACGCGGCCTAGAGGTTCTACTGTGGTTCAAGCGACATACTTTTGAACGGAAATCCACCTGAACTTGCCACTAGGTGTTAAACTCCTCCACAAAATCAACTACATACTCCACTTCTACCAATAATTACTACAAACGCAATGAAGTCGAACCCTAGACGCCGACAGTGAAAATGTCGATCCCCCCAAATGTGAATCGCATGACTCAAATTTGATACTAAATCGAAGAGAATCACATAGAGAACCCATCTATATAAGTATTTGATTTGTAGATTTTACTTTGATTTATTTTGGATTTTTGAAAGATACGATTTGGTTTTGCTGAAAGAAACCAGCGTCGGATTTTTGTTGACCAAAAGAAGTATGACTTAGGTTTAGAAATAGGGTATGGTATTTATAGAAATATTTAAATATTTTTATATTTATTATTATATCCAATTTTAATCAATTTTTATATGTATTTGTCCTTTAAAAATTCATACGACCACATATAATACCCATAAATCATGAAAATGGGCATGCAACTATAGTTCGACATTACGGACCCAACGAAACTTGTTTCATCGAATTCCGACTCTGTTTGCTCACACAGCGTATTTTTAAAGGTCAAATTATCAACTGTTTTTCACTTTAAAATCCCGTATGGTCACATGCTGACTCTAAAAATTACGAAAATTGAAATCTAACAATAATTTAATATTCCGGATCCAACAAAATTAGTTTCGTCGAAAACGGAGGTCGTTTCCAAAACTGGCTATTTTTAGAGCTCAAAACAAACCATTTAAACATTTATATATTTAAAAATAATTAAATTAAATATTTAAAAATAAATATTATCGTATATATTCACACTAGAATATCATACAGCTTCAAAACAAATATATATGGAGTTATAATTCGATATCTCATATCCGGGTCAAATCGATATTCAATTAAAAACCGAAGTACTTTTATAAATCGTTATAAATTATAAACGAATTCCACAACGACTATTTTAAAATTTGATTTGGACATACATCAAAATCTACACAATGAAATCCTGATTTTTCTCTTCTATTAGAAAAATATATGTAACGGCTGGAAATTTCCGACTCCTCGAGAGTCGGAAATTCCGCGACGTTAGTGAAAGAATTTAGAAGGTGAGAAAGAAAAGATAGAACTAATAGAATAGAAGAAGAAGAAGAACATCAGAATCATCAGAGTAACACGAATCTCACAGCGGAACGAATAACATATAATATATAACATAACTTTGAAGTAAACAGTTATATATATACAATAGCATTTATCAGAGTACAACACTTACAACACAGCGGAAATAACTATAGCTATAAAATCTTGCAGCCTCCTGCTCCAAGCTCTCCAAGTATATCTGTAAATCCCGACTACTTGACTGCCCGTACAAATTTAGGCACCCAAGAGTTTAGGGAAAACAACAAAGTAAACTCCGGGTCAGTCATGGGACTGGTATGAGTAAAATAGTTTAAAACAGGTATAGGATATCTCATAAGACCACGTCGTGAATACGGAACGGGTTTTTCCCTTATGAGTATCTGAACAACTTTGACAAGCAATATCATTGTGATATTATAATAATGTCTAAGGACAAATAGGCATCAATCTAACAGAAACGCTTGCATCTCACGTTCTACATACATAGTATAAAATCATAAACCGCAGGGCGCTTAACGGAGAATGGATTCCAACAGACAAGGTATGGGAGCACCTTCTGATCAGTGTACTCTAGAGGTGATACACTCAGGGTTCAACAAGAACGTCTTGCAACCCGGCCACACATGACCGCTCACTCATTTAGCTTGAGTGTCGCGAATATATTGCCACCACGGTTATAGGCCATCAAACCGTCATCCGAAGATACAGAATCAAAAAGAAGTATAAATATGAATATTCTCTAGATCGGCGACAATACACCCTGCTTGGGGATGACCCAACTAGCCATGCTGCCTAGCCCAACTTTTGTTACTTCCCGGTGTGAGGCTAGAAGCTACGTCTATCTTCAGAACATCTGATCACCATTCACTTTGAATGCCACATCGTCATACCCGCCAAATCACAAATTGACTTATCCAAAAATAACCCGGGTATATAGCTAAGAGAAACGAATTCCTCCGCCACCAAACGTGAATACGTTTGAACAGATCAACTTACGCGATCCATTGGATATACTCTGTCAGACCTTCTTCCATATACGTTGTCCTGGGACTGGACAAACCGAAGGCACTATTCAGTATATCCATCTTAGTCACTGTTATCTAAGACTTATACAACAGCCCTTGCACTTTACTCCGTCTTCAATTTATCTTTGGCAGATATTGCTCGCAACGCTTATGCCAATACAGAGTGGTTCTTTGGATAATAATCCAACCGGTCTCTCCATATTAACAACGTTAAAATGGTAAAAACTTTGATAGTCTGTGATTCAACTATCAAATAAAAACATGTCGGTGTACAAACAACGATCTTATTTCCAAATGGAAATTCGATCGATCAATCATCATATGTTCATATTTCCTTATTTCATATATTTAGAAAATATATGTTTTTAATCATTGGAAAACATTTCCATAGCTTATTTTCACATCACTGTTATTTCGCAACTATCAGTCCCTAACTGTAACTAGTATGAGAACAATTCTCTAAGTATCAATACGGAAGGTCGAAACCAACATCAGATCGTCACTTAGAAAACCGTTCAACTTACCCTCTCAAGTCAGTTTCTGAATTTGCTTAACTCTATTTCTTAAATTCTTATCATGAAAACATTTCATTTTCTATGTTTAGAAAACATATCTGACTATATTTGGAAAACGTTTCCAAAACTCATTTACGGATTTCCAATGAACGTTGTATAAAACATCGTTTCGTTTAATCCATTAATCGCTTATTACTTAACTATATTTCAAATCAACCTTTTCTATCGAACCACAACTATTCCTTTGTCAATTCTGAAGTCAATCAAGTTGGGGTATAATTACGTAACAACCCGAATTTTTACAACACGTTAAATCAAGAATCAAGACAGAATTTCTGAATCAAGTGAAACGGGCTATGCCATTGCGTTCGTCTCGGAAAAATACGCGAAATAGAGTCCGAGTTTTCGAGAATCGGAGTCCGTATGACCCGTAAAAGGCCCAAAGAAGGTTTCTGGGAATTTGAATTTTGGAAACAGTTTTGGAAATCAGATCTGGGGCTAGGCGGGAAGTTTCCCGCCTAGGCCATGTCGACAGGGCTATCGACAGGCCTGTCGACTTGGGCCCAGACCAAGTCGACAGCCCTGTCGACTTGCCTGTCGACAGGGGGTGGCCGGGGCAAGTTGCCTGGCGCACCTGTTTGTCTCACCTGGTCTTGTTCTTGGGCTGGTTCTGGAAGCTTCCGAGATCTGATGGTCCTAATCTATCCTAGATCTATTCCTATGGTCTAAAACACACCCTAATCTCTATAAAAACACCCCTAAGGCTACCCTAAACCCTCATAACTCACCCTCTCCACGAAGTGCTGCCCAAATGCCAAGTGATCATGGCCTCCATCCCCTTTTCCTAAAGCCTAAGCACTCAAATCGGGTTCAAATCAAGTGGTGCAAGCTAGCTACACCAAATGGAAGGAAGATCAACGTTGCTATGCGAGTTCCATGACGATTCTTCAACAAAGGAGGCACCTTTCTTAGCCAAGATGATTCATGCTTCTTTCCCTAGGCCTAACTATGTAAGTTCTAACTACTTTTAGATGGAAACGGTAGTTTTGATAATGACATGGGATAAAATGAGGCTAAACATGATTATGCGAACCTATATGAACCTTACCATGCCTCTTGTGTTCATATTTATGATCTTAGGCCATGTGAGTGACTTAATCATGCCTCTCATGCTATGCATAACCTAGTTTAACTTGCAAGTTTGGATCTTTATGCATGGAATGCTAGCATGAACCTTTGGGAACCATTTTACTTGTGAAACATTGGCTAAGACTAGATTTTGGGGCTTATGCATGTTTATGAACCCAAACCCCTTATGCTTTCATGCAAGTTTGTAGCCAAATCCTTTATGAGATTAGCATGCTTGTGGCCAATCCCCTCTTTTAAGTTGTGCATGTTTATGGCCAAACCCTTTTTGATAATATGCATGTTTGTGGCCAAATTCCCTTGTGACATTTTGTGTGTTTGTGGCCAAAACCCTTTTTTATGACACTATGCATGTTCAAGGCCAATTTGTAGTCATAGTATTCCTACTATGTTGACTCGTCTATACTTACGTTGGAAACACGTTTTGGGGTTAGGTTAGACGAGCGCGAGCATACATGAAAAACTTAACTTGAAGTTTCATGAAAATATGATGTGAAACATGATTTGGGTTAAATGGGTATAACATGACAACATGTAACATCAAATATAACATGGAAGTTGACATGTGAGTATACTTGATAACGGAATTGGGAATTTACCTATTAAGTTAGGTCTACCCATATTCTTGAAAACTTGGATATGAACATGACACTTAGAAAACATAAGAGTGGCCAACTCGAGGTTGGGTTGAGTTTGTAGCGTAATTCTACCCGGAACCTACCGGCTTAACTAGTGGCTACAAACAATAGGATCCAATGTGGGAAGTTGGTCATGTTGTGCCTAAGACCCGAGGTTAGACCAAGTTGTGGTGTAAATCTACCCGGAACCCACCGGCTTAACTAGGTAACCACAACAAAGTCTAATGTGAGAGGTTGGGGTGCATTAAATAATTAATGCCACATAATAGGGTTAAGTTAATTTGATTAATGAGGCTTAACCAAATATTATATGGACAAATGGGTTAAGTAATTTGATTAGGCTAATGATACTTAACAAAACATGATAAGCTTGGGTAGGTTAAGTAACTTGATTTGCCTAATGACACTTGACCATTTTTATACGACTAGTGGACGGGATTAAGTTAACCAACACTTAATCAATCCAACACGATAACGTGATAAGGTTAAGTAAATTTTCTTAATGACACTTAACCGTATAATACAGTTAATGGATGGGGTTAAGATTAGACTTAACTAATCTAAACATGGTAATCGGATGGGGTTAAGTTAGCCTAGACTTAATTAATCCAACTTGGTAATTTAATGGGGTTAAGTTAAACACTTAACTAATTTAACACGATGATTTGATGAGGTTAAGTGACCTATACTTAACCAATCTAACTCGTTAATTTGATGAGGTTAAGTTAACCTATACTTAACCAATCTAACGTGAAAACATGATAAGGCTAAGTCACGAATCGTTTGAATGCGCTTGATCGATATGACTCAGTAATTAGATAAGGTCAAGTTAATACATATACTGAACCAATCTAAAATGATAATTAGATGAGGTTAAGCCATGAATTGCTTGATATACTTAACCAACTTGACACATGGTTTGTAGGGTTAAGTTTTGGACTTGGATACTTAGCCAATTTTGACATGGTTTGTAGACGGGTTAAGTTGTGAACTTAAGTGACACTTAACCCATTAGATAAACTCTAATTCGGAGGATTAGGTAAATAACCATAGTTAACAAGGATTATGGAAATAAGGCTAAGTGGTAAACCTTAGTTAAAAGAAACTAAGTAATAATTCTTAGTCAAGGAAATTTGGACCACCTCTTAGATAGATGAGTAACCCGATACGGTAGGTCATCGTTTAAGTATACGTGTAGGAGCAGGCTATCTGATTTAGATAAAGGATCCAGCGAACTGGGTAACGAAGCAGCGGCTTCGGGGAACGTGAGGATATTCTTGGTATCCCTCTGTGAGCTGCCAGGTCATTATACTAGGCTCACGAGAGGTTAAGGTCTGCGTTAGAAGAACCAAGAGTATGCCTTGGTTGCTATGCGAGCGACCTAAAGACTGGGATGGATAGCAGTGAGTCGACGAATACATAATGGTGCCCGAGATAGCAAGTTCGTCGATCATCTACCATCTTGAGTCAAGCGTGTACGAACGGAAAGGCAGGGAACACCCAACAGACCATAATTGCTATCTAATTATGGGTGAGGTAGGCCGTAAGATGTGGGCTGGCCGGAGTGTAGTTCTCATACAAGATTTCTCTTGTGTTGCCTTTCACTAGTTGAGGGAGGGGTCTCGTGGGACCATAGCCACGTGTAGAAAAGCAGACCTTAGCATCTGCATCGGCAGATAAATCGAAAGCTCCCGACCGAGTCCTGTATTTCTTGTTTTGCCCTGTGACAGGACTCGGATGGCACGACGTGATACATGTGCATACAGTCATAGAAAAACGATTCACGATGAATGCGTGGGAAAAAGGGCGCGGTTGACGGTCAACGTAATCCCTAGTGGCCTAGGTGGTTGAACCCAAACCGAAATACGAAAACGTGCTATAGGCAAGCGTAATCCCTAGTGGTCCTAGGTGGCATAAGTCCTAGTTGTACACACGATGATTCAAGTTGAGAGAGCCTAGCTAGATCTAGGGTGACAGTCCAAAATGATTTCAAGGGAAATGGAACTACGTTAAAGTAGTACAGAATTATATGAGGAAGCCCGTACGAGGTACGGCAAAGGACTGAACATACACATGGAAAGAAACATGCGAGTTAAGTAACCTATATATGCGATATATTAGGTTGACGTGGACCATTACATGACATTGCTTAAGGGGCATTCATAGTTAACACATGATATGGGTTGGGATACTAGTACGGTAGGTGCAGAGCAATTATACAGGATAGATACCGCGGAATATTATACTTGATAGAAACCTGAGATGTGATACTTCGTTTTATCATGACACCTTAGTCTATCTGGGTACAGTAGTTTATCCTGTCATCTTGGTGTAGTTTATCTATCTTGTCATCATCCTTGTGTTTACTTTCAGTTTATGCATGTCATGTCACCTTTATCTGTTTTTATGCTGGAAGTAGATAGGACTTACCAGTCTTTATGACTGACCCCGTTTTCTTTCGCTTCTTGTCTTCCGTTTCCCCCCCAGGTTACAGGGAGGAATACTGTTGTTTAGTTCAAACTTCTTCTGCTTGAAGGTCATCTTGGACGGCTTGGACTTTTCTTGGCTATGGCTACTTTACTGTTTTACTTGGGGAATATTTTATAAAAAGGTTTTTATGCTTCTTTACTATTGCAAGACAGGTTTTGATGTACTCTGATGAAAAAAAAAGGCTTTAGACCTTATTTATTAATGTTATGAAAGTTTTACTTCCGCTATTTTATATGTTATGTCTTGTGATATTTCTGTGCATGTTTACCAATAATGCCCCTCTAAAGCTAGTGCATTCCCTTGCGAGTGACCCTAGCGGAGGCGGGGTGTTACACTTGGTATCAGAGCAGAAGGTTACTAGACTGGGAAAAAGTTTTTAAAGACCTTCTGAAAACTATTTGAAAACCGTTTACAAAGAAGCATTTTTCAAAAAAATTTCTTTTAAAAGAAAAAGGCTATTCCCCAAAGGCCATTAGCATCATCCTTGTTTCCTTGATTTAATCTCTTTTCCTTTCTTTCCTCCATCTGTAGTCACAGTGGTTTTGACTGCAACTAGTCTTTCTAGCTACGTAAGTGTTTCCCGTACGATGGAGGTGGTTCTCAAGAGACCATTGCAGAGTTATACAAGAAAGGATAGTGAGATAGAGGATAAAGGATATGAGCTTATGGGTGAGCAACGTGTTGGTATGGCTTAGTCCTCAAAGGAGGGAGAAAGACGAACAATGAAACCCATGACGAGAGGGTACCTTTGGCATGGTGAAACGGGACGGATAGTTAAGTATCATGGGACAAGGACAAGATCATTGGGAGGGCAATAGTATGCTCTCATTTCTAGGGTACCTCGGAAGGAGGGTAACGATCTTGTTAAAGGTTTAGTTTTTCTTCTCTATCATCCCGTCGGGACTTTGTTTTGATCACCGCATCTTTTTAAGTCCGCTTCGATAGTTGAGTCTCTGCACCTTAGTACTAGTATAATAGAGGATCCCGTTTTTGTCTCAAGTCCTATTGGAAGATCGGTCCATTTATTCATGACTTGTTTGGATTTGAGAATGTCTATGTCAAGTATTGAGCTTGGAAATAATGCTTATGTTTATAAGCTATGAATGGATTCTAAGGATGAAGTGGTTATCCAGTAAGGGGTGCCACTCTCGGTTTTAGAAGGAGGGTAGATAGACTCTTGGCTCGCTTTGGTAATACCCTTGAAGTATCGCGTAACCTTTTGGGTTCTTTCATGATTAGTTACTTAGAATCCCTAGATGCCTTTGTTGGAAATTAGAAACCCGATCGAGTGGTGTTCGCTAATAAAACGGATGGTTTACTTCGCTTATGTATGGGTTATGGGAATTACCCTAGTAAGTGCGCATGGTAACCTGTTTACTTTCAAGGGAAAGTTTTTCTACGTGGAATACCTTGTGGTGCGAGGTTCAGGATTCACAAGTAAATTTTGGAAAGCTCGCATGGAATCATGAGTACGCAGTCCTGTTTGCACCAAGTATTCTAGAAGGAGAATAAGTACAAGTAGAACGGGAGGCGACGAGGAAATGAGTTCCAACTCATGTTATGGAAACAGGAAATAAGAAGCTGCGAAATCGTGAAGTTAAAGGACGGTCAAGGCACGATGGAACTAAGCTCAAGAAAATGCGACTCAGAAGGATGAAGACTAGATGCACGCATGATATCTTCTTTTTAAGAGTATATCCTTGATCCCTGTTTTCTGTTGAGCTTGCTTGTAGGCTATCTTTTATGGATATCCTCTCGGTCCTGTTTCTGTTACAAACCCTGTAAGGAGTTTGTTTTGTTTATCTTCTCGACCCTGTTTCAAGGAATCTTAGGTAGAACCCTATGGATGTAAACATGTATTTGAAACATGTTATGGTTGATATGGTTGCAAGTGGTTGCTCGTGGATGCGCGAATACACATTAGATACTAGCTCGACTCGGTCACATTTCATATTACATATGCACGAGTATTTATACTTGCCTATGGGTGAAATTGAATGTGTTATCATGCGGATGTTGCATATGAATGAATGATTGTGCACGCATATAGTATTTACATGACTAGGGCTATTTGCATACATGTTGGATTCATGGCACTAAACATACTTTGCATTAGAAAGATTTTTCAGGCCTGATCATTAGCATTAGCTAAGGAACATGTACACACACGTTTTGCATACATTCATAAAGCATTAGAAGTCGTCTAAGGACAATGGTTGCTTGTGGATGATGGTTTGAGTAGATGGATGATGGATGGTAGGATATGTTCTTCCTAACTTTGAGATTTCGGGGACGAAATCCTTTAAGAAGGGGAGAATGTAACAACCCGAATTTTTACAACACGTTAAATCAAGAATCAAGACAGAATTTCTGAATCAAGTGAAACGGGCTATGCCATTGCGTTCGTCTCGGAAAAATACGCGAAATAGAGTCCGAGTTTTCGAGAATCGGAGTCCGTATGACCCGTAAAAGGCCCAAAGAAGGTTTCTGGGAATTTGAATTTCGGAAACAGTTTTGGAAATCAGATCTGGGGCTAGGCGGGAAGTTTCCCGCCTAGGCCATGTCGACAGGGCTGTCGACAGGCCTGTCGACTTGGGCCCAGACCAAGTCGACAGCCCTGTCGACTTGCCTGTCGACAGGGGGTGGCCGGGGCAAGTTGCCTGGCGCACCTGTTTGTCTCACCTGGTCTTGTTCTTGGGCTGGTTCTGGAAGCTTCCGAGATCTGATGGTCCTAATCTATCCTAGATCTAATCCTATGGTCTAAAACACACCCTAATCTCTATAAAAACACCCCTAAGGCTACCCTAAACCCTCATAACTCACCCTCTCCACGAAGTGCTGCCCAAATGCCAAGTGATCATGGCCTCCATCCCCTTTTCCTAAAGCCTAAGCACTCAAATCGGGTTCAAATCAAGTGGTGCAAGCTAGCTACACCAAATGGAAGGAAGATCAACGTTGCTATGCGAGTTCCATGACGATTCTTCAACAAAGGAGGCACCTTTCTTAGCCAAGATTATTCATGCTTATTTCCCTAGGCCTAACTATGTAAGTTTTAACTACTTTTAGATGGAAACGGTAGTTTTGATAATGACATGGGATAAAATGAGGCTAAACATGATTATGCGAACCTATATGAACCTTACCATGCCTCTTGTGTTCATATTTATGATCTTAGGCCATGTGAGTGACTTAATCATGCCTCTCATGCTATGCATAACCTAGTTTAACTTGCAAGTTTGGGTCTTTATGCATGGAATGCTAGCATGAACCTTTGGGAACCATTTTACTTGTGAAACATTGGCTAAGACTAGATTTTGGGGCTTATGCATGTTTATGAACCCAAACCCCTTATGCTTTCATGCAAGTTTGTAGCCAAGTCCTTTATGAGATTATGCATGCTT
This sequence comes from Allium sativum, assembly GCA_030737875.1. NCBI lineage: Eukaryota > Viridiplantae > Streptophyta > Magnoliopsida > Asparagales > Amaryllidaceae > Allium > Allium sativum. The sequence goes on along the minus strand of CM060913.1, from coordinate 465,164,675 downwards.
GTGGCCAATCCCCTCTTTTAAGTTGTGCATGTTTATGGCCAAACCCTTTTTGATAATATGCATGTTTGTGGCCAAATTCCCTTGTGACATTTTGTGTGTTTGTGGCCAAAACCCTTTTTTATGACACTATGCATGTTCAAGGCCAATTTGTAGTCATAGTATTCCTACTATGTTGACTCGTCTATACTTACGTTGGAAACACGTTTTGGGGTTAGGTTAGACGAGCGCGAGCATACATGAAAAACTTAACTTGAAGTTTCATGAAAATATGATGTGAAACATGATTTGGGTTAAATGGGTATAACATGACAACATGTAACATTAAATATAACATGGAAGTTGACATGTGAGTATACTTGATAACGGAATTGGGAATTTACCTATTAAGTTAGGTCTACCCATATTCTTGAAAACTTGGATATGAACATGACACTTAGAAAACATAAGAGTGGCCAACTCGAGGTTGGGTTGAGTTTGTAGCGTAATTCTACCCGGAACCTACCGGCTTAACTAGTGGCTACAAACATTAGGATCCAATGTGGGAAGTTGGTCATGTTGTGCCTAAGACCCGAGGTTAGACCAAGTTGTGGTGTAAATCTACCCGGAACCCACCGGCTTAACTAGGTAACCACAACAAAGTCTAATGTGAGAGGTTGGGGTGCATTAAATAATTAATGCCACATAATAGGGTTAAGTTAATTTGATTAATGAGGCTTAACCAAATATTATATGGACAAATGGGTTAAGTAATTTGATTAGGCTAATGATACTTAACAAAACATGATAAGCTTGGGTAGGTTAAGTAACTTGATTTGCCTAATGACACTTGACCATTTTTATACGACTAGTGGACGGGATTAAGTTAACCAACACTTAATCAATCCAACACGATAACGTGATAAGGTTAAGTAAATTTTCTTAATGACACTTAACCGTATAATACAGTTAATGGATGGGGTTAAGATTAGACTTAACTAATCTAAACATGGTAATCGGATGGGGTTAAGTTAGCCTAGACTTAATTAATCCAACTTGGTAATTTAATGGGGTTAAGTTAAACACTTAACTAATTTAACACGATGATTTGATGAGGTTAAGTGACCTATACTTAACCAATCTAACTCGTTAATTTGATGAGGTTAAGTTAACCTATACTTAACCAATCTAACGTGAAAACATGATAAGGCTAAGTCACGAATCATTTGAATGCGCTTGACCGATATGACTCAGTAATTAGATAAGGTCAAGTTAATACATATACTGAACCAATCTAAAATGATAATTAGATGAGGTTAAGCCATGAATTGCTTGATATACTTAACCAACTTGACACATGGTTTGTAGGGTTAAGTTTTGGACTTGGATACTTAGCCAATTTTGACATGGTTTGTAGACGGGTTAAGTTGTGAACTTAAGTGACACTTAACCCATTAGATAAACTCTAATTCGGAGGATTAGGTAAATAACCATAGTTAACAAGGATTATGGAAATAAGGCTAAGTGGTAAACCTTAGTTAAAAGAAACTAAGTAATAATTCTTAGTCAAGGAAATTTGGACCACCTCTTAGATAGATGAGTAACCCGATACGGTAGGTCATCGTTTAAGTATACGTGTAGGAGCAGGCTATCTGATTTAGATAAAGGCTCCAGCGAACTGGGTAACGAAGCAGCGGCTTCGGGGAACGTGAGGATATTCTTGGTATCCCTCTGTGAGCTGCCAGGTCATTATACTAGGCTCACGAGAGGTTAAGGTCTGCGTTAGAAGAACCAAGAGTATGCCTTGGTTGCTATGCGAGCGACCTAAAGACTGGGATGGATAGCAGTGAGTCGACGAATACATAATGGTGCCCGAGATAGCAAGTTCGTCGATCATCTACCATCTTGAGTCAAGCGTGTACGAACGGAAAGGCAGGGAACACCCAACAGACCATAACTGCTATCTAATTATGGGTGAGGTAGGCCGTAGGATGTGGGCTGGCCGGAGTGTACTTCTCATACAAGATTTCTCTTGTGTTGCCTTTCACTAGTTGAGGGAGGGGTCTCGTGGGACCATAGCCACGTGTAGAAAAGCAGACCTTAGCATCTGCATCGGCAGATAAATCGAAAGCTCCCGACCGAGTCCTGTATTTCTTGTTTTGCCCTGTGACAGGACTCGGATGGCACGATGTGATACATGTGCATACAGTCATAGAAAAACGATTCACGATGAATGCGTGGGAAAAAGGGCGCGGTTGACGGTCAACGTAATCCCTAGTGGCCTAGGTGGTTGAACCCAAACCGAAATACGAAAACGTGCTATAGGCAAGCGTAATCCCTAGTGGTCCTAGGTGGCATAAGTCCTAGTTGTACACACGATGATTCAAGTTGAGAGAGCCTAGCTAGATCTAGGGTGACAGTCCAAAATGATTTCAAGGGAAATGGAACTACGTTAAAGTAGTACAGAATTATATGAGGAAGCCCGTACGAGGTACGGCAAAGGACTGAACATACACATGGAAAGAAACATGCGAGTTAAGTAACCTATATATGCGATATATTAGGTTGACGTGGACCATTACATGACATTGCGTAAGGGGCATTCATAGTTAACACATGATACGGGTTGGGATACTAGTACGGTAGGTGCAGAGCAATTATACAGGATAGATACCGCGGAATATTATACTTGATAGAAACCTGAGATGTGATACTTCGTTTTATCATGACACCTTAGTCTATCTGGGTACAGTAGTTTATCCTGTCATCTTGGTGTAGTTTATCTATCTTGTCATCATCCTTGTGTTTACTTTCAGTTTATGCATGTCATGTCACCTTTATCTGTTTTTATGCTGGAAGTAGATAGGACTTACCAGTCTTTATGACTGACCCCGTTTTCTTTCGCTTCTTGTCTTCCGTTTCCCCCCCCCCCAGGTTACAGGGAGGAATACTGTTGTTTAGTTCAGACTTCTTCTGCTTGAAGGTCATCTTGGACGGCTTGGACTTTTCTTGGCTATGGCTACTTTACTGTTTTACTTGGGGAATATTTTATAAAAAGGTTTTTATGCTTCTTTACTATTGCAAGACAGGTTTTGATGTACTCTGATGAAAAAAAAAGGCTTTAGAGCTTATTTATTAATGTTATGAAAGTTTTACTTCCGCTATTTTATATGTTCTGTCTTGTGATATTTCTGTGCATGTTTACCAATAATGCCCCTCTAAAGCTAGTGCATTCCCTTGCGAGTGACCCTAGCGGAGGCGGGGTGTTACACTCTCAGACCTAAATTGAACAACGTCCTTTACTGTGAAATAGATGAAGCTCGTCACTCACTTTTTACAATCATCTGTTTTACGCAAATTCTCGGATTCAGGTTACGAATCCACTTCTTATATGACAACGTTTGATTATAACTATAACGTTATAATTCCTACTTCTGCAATGTCTAACCTAAATTATAACTTTATCTCCTAACTCGAATAATTTAACAGATACCTAATTTCTAAATCAATAACTAAATCTTGATTTAAACCCTGGAAAGTAAATAGTACTTCCCCGATTTCGCTATAATCGAATTCGACGTATAACTCTCTTTCGAGTAATCTCTATTTGATTAACTCTTCTTCGAATAACCTATATTCGATTATCTCTCTTCGAATAACTCATATTCGAAATCTCTCTCTTTCGAATAAACAATATTCGATCTCTTTCTTTCGAATATGCTATATTCGAAAATCTCCTTTCGATTTACTAATCGATAACTCCTTTCGATCAAACTAAAATCGATAACTCCTTTAACTCTATTCGAATAATTAATATTCGACTAACTCTTTTGGATCGACTCATTTGATTAACTCCTTCGAATAATTAATTCGAATAACTTACCTTCGAATAACCAATATTCGATTTACTCTAACTCGATTAACTTAATTCTAATCGATTTACTCCATTTCGATTCAACTTAATTCAAATCGATTAACTTAACTCAAATTGATTTACTCCTTTCGAATAACTAAATTCGATTTAACTCTTCTCGAATAACTAAATTCGATTAACTCAAATTGAATAACTAATATTCAATTAACTCTTACATGTTTAACTCTATTCGAATAAGTAATTCGAATCACTCTAATGTGTTTAACTCTATTCAAATATCTAATTCGAATAACTCATTTCGAATAACTAAATTCGATTAACTCTTTTAACTTTACTCGAATAACTATATTCGATTAACACCTTCTTTCGAATAACTATATTCGATTAACTCTTCGACTAACTCCTTTGGATTAACTAACTTCGAATAACTCCTTTGGATTAACTAACTTCGAATAACTCCTTTGGATTAACTAACTTTGAATACTCCTTTGGATTAACTAACTTCGAATAACTCCTTTGGATTAACTGACTTCGAATAACTCCTTTGGATTAACTAACTTCGAATAACTCCTTTGGATTAACTAACTTCGAATAACCAATATTCGATAACTACTCTTCGAATAAATAATATTCGGTAACTCTTCTAAAATGAATAACATTTGATTTCTCCACTCGAATAAACTATATTCGATTACTCTTCCCTCGAATACACTATATTCGATAACTCTACTTCGGATAAGTGATATTCGACAACTCTACTCGATTAACTCTACTTGGATAACTCTAACCGGTCAACTCAACTGGTTTAACCTAACTGGTTAACTCTAACTGGTCAATTCTAACTGATTAACTCAAATGGTTTAACCTAACTGGTTAACTCGTCTCGATTAACTGAACTAATCCACTTAGTTTAACTTAGCTAATTCACGTTGATTAACTCTAACCGATTCACTTAGTTTAACTCAACTAATTCACATTGATTAACTCTAACCGATTCACTTAGTTTAACTCAACTAATTCACTTCGATTAACCACTTAGTTAACTTAACTAATTCACTTTGATTAACCACTTAGTTTAACTTAACTAATTCACATCGATTAACCACTTAGTTTAACTTAACTAATTCACATTGATTTACTCTAACCGATTCACTTAGTTTAACTTAACTAATTCACTTCGATTAACTCGACCAATTCACTTGGTTAACTCCTATTTATTTAACAAATAAATATCTCCTTTAGTTTAATTCTATTTATTTAATCTCTAAATAAATATCCTTTATATTTCTTTTAACGAATATAATTCCTTTATATTTTGATTAACAAATATATCCCCTTATATTCGATTAACATATATATCCCCTTGCATTTGATTTACAAATATAATTCTTTTATATTTGTTTTACCAACTATATTCCTTTATATTCAGAATCCTTTTTCTTATATATATATATATATATATATATATAAAATCCCTTGATTTTATATAAATAAACTATTTTCAAAATATACTTTGAAAACCCCTCTCCTACATTCGGGTATTTCTCATGGTATTTAACACACCATATAACAACGATAAATATCGTCCCACCACACATAATCACACAAATTATATACATCACATTATATATCACAATATAAAAATCACAGTAAAATAACTGTTGAGGAATCCTGTTGGATTCCTCCAACCTGTTTCCCTGCATCCACAGATGTTAAACAACACCAGTAAAATATTCTGGTAAACAGAATCAACATATAACTATTTGACGGTTTATATATATATATACATACGTAAATATATATATATATATAAAATCTCTACTAACTGACTAGCAGTTCAAGCAAACAATTAACACACAGTCAAACAGACAATATTTTAATAGTTCTAAGAATACAACGTGAAAATAAAACTGTTTAGAGTTAGTGAGTTTTACTCACCTTGATTGGTTATTTTTAAATAACGATATTCGTCCCTCAATTCAGATCGGACAATTTATTTCGCCATAAATTGTAACGGGCTCGAATTCACTTCCGGTCAGTTCCATGACGTTTCCCTCGTCCATACGATCCTAACGCAACTGACGGTTCGTCATTCCGACTTCGTATGGACTAGATATCACGTTATCAAGTTAATACTAATTTAAAGAAAATAAAACTTGGATTTTAGATATAGACAAACCGGGCCTTAACCTATCACTACGGCCCATTCAAATTTGACCAGCCCGCTTCCTCACTCGCTCCTCTTCTTCCTGAAATGAAAACCCGCCTCCATCTCTTCACCATTTCCACTTCCTTTGATCCCATCGTTCTCCTCCGATACTTCATGAAACCACAAACGGCAAGCACCCAACTTCCTCTCGTCAGCTCCTCTTCGACTTTATGTCATTACTTGACAGTTCGATTCCCCCTTTGCTGTCGCGTTTTCTAGTCCTGGAGCGCACCCAACCGTGTCGACGCCGACACTTTTTGACCCCAATCAACACCAAACTCCGGCAACCGAAGCTAGACTCCACCACAAGGTCAACTACCACCATGAATTCGTGAATCGCTGCTTCAAATTCTTGGAACTACAAACCCTAGGTCACGGCGGCTCTTAGGATACAGCGACCAAGAAGGTGTCGAGCTCATTGAAGTGCTCATCAGTTTGAAGAGGGTTTGATAAGGATTACCAATACATATATGTAGTGATTTAAGGAATTTTCTTTGTATTTCCTTTGATTTATTTTCTCCCGATATTTTTGCTGTGTAAAAAGAAATGAGGACGACGGATTGTTTCATGCTTATACAGGGAGGGTTGTTAAGAGTTGTGGCTGTACAAGGTGTTGGGTGGCCATTTCTAGTCCTTAGAAAATGTTGAGATATTTTATTTTATTGTTTTATATTCGTTTTCTACACTCTAAAAATCCGTGTGGTCACACAGTGAATCTAAAAATCACGAAACTGGACATGCAGCTAAAGTTCGACATTACGGTCCCAACGAAACTGGTTTCGTCGAATTCCGACTTCGTATGCTCACACAGCGTATTTTTAACTGTCAAAATACTGACTGTTTTACACTTTAAAAATCCGTACGGCCACACGGTGACTCTAAAAATCATGAAACTAGAAATCTAACAACTATTTGACATTGCGGATCCAACAAAACTGGTTTCGTCGAATTCCGACTTCGTTTGTAAAAGTGGCTATTTTTAGACCCTTGGATAATCCATTTAAATATATAAATATATTTAAATAAATTAAATTAAATATAAATAAATTTATATTACCGTATATATTCAGAGTGGAATACCATACAACTCCAGAAAACTTATAAGTTTGATATTCCAAGTTCAGATTGAATCGAATTTCAATTTATATTGAAATTCCTTTTTATAACGTATATAAAGCGTTGCGAATTATATACGAATTCCATAGCGACTTTTCTGAATTTTGATTTGGACATAACTAAAAGTCTACACGACGAAATCTTCATTTTTCTCTTCCATTAGAAAAATATAGCTTAACAGATTCAAACGTTTCTTGTTTCACAGAAATCCGACTTATAACGAATCTTGTATATTCAGTTGAAGTTCAACTCGCCAAATAACGAACTGCCGCGTCGTTAAGGGCTCGATTATAATTATTATTATAATTTATACGTTTTAACGTCGATTATTAAATCGATTCGTTATTCAAATTCAATTCTAAACTGAATTAAATATTTTAGCTGATCCAATTCACACAGTATTGTGAATTCGGTGATTTCCGATTATTTCGACATTATAATATATTATTATATTATTTATTTTAATTAAATATTCAATATTATTTAATTCAAGTCATCGATATCGCCCAATCGATATTTAATAATTAAATAAATTAATTATTCGACAGCTAACAAAACGCGCCATTACAGACTTCCCCCCTTAAAATAATTTCGTCCTCGAAATTGCTAAGTTGGAGGTTGACCCTATATATTGGAACTCCTAAGATTGGTTTACCCCTTATTTCTGATTTCAACCGAACCACTTAATATCGACTGAAATATTTATTCTTCCGACTAATTAAAATTTTCAAAAATTCTGAAAATTTTCTAACACTTTAAATTTTCGGGAAAATTTCGCCATAACCTCCTTTGTACAGCCCTATCGGTAAAACCACAACTCGCCTCTCTAGGCCATCTCCAACCCAAAAGAAAATCAAATAGCCAAGCGACTTACCAATTCGGCTCATAAATCTCATGCTTATATCAAAAACAAACTTGTACCTTTTTTGTCGGGCATATCAACCCTTATCACTTTCACCTGTTATCAACCCAACATATACCAATGTCATCTCAATCCAACCTTCAACTCAAACACTTGGTTCTATCCAAGTTATTCTATTCAAACTCCAATATCAGATTTCAAACTCTTAACCCATCAACTTAATTCCAATCCAGATTATTCTCTAACCAAATCCTGATTTGTTTAACTTGGTTCAAGTTTAAATTCCAAGGTATTTATTCACTTATGTCTTCTCAATCCATTTAACTTTATTAGTTAAATTTTTAATTCCAGCATTCAAAATTCCTGGGTTTATTTCAAATCAATTTCAAACCATAACACCAATTCAAAACTTTTGAATTTCTAAACAACTTGTTTTCCTCAACACCATTTGAAAACAAAACCATTGGTAGTAATCCGCCACTTAGAAACTCGAAAATTACACCGACGATGTATCGATCCATCCTCGGAATTATTTTCCAGTCATCCAGGTGAGTTTAATACTATATTTATTTTGAATTGAAAAACATTTTCAAAATCTCCCAGGAACTTAAAATTTCCTTATTTTAAATTCCAAATTCTGATTTAAATTCATATTTAATTCAAACTATTTCATATATTACATTCATATGAATTCTGATTGGTCATTTATAACCATTTCATTCTTTTATAATCTTATTCGATTATAATAACAACCAACACAATCAATATACTATAATAATTTCAAGATATATTTCTTCTATAAACAAATATATTTTGGGAAAAATTATTTCATTTACCCTCTTCCAAAACATACCGTGACGGTTCATCGTATTCGAGTGTTTAGTAACCCTTATCGATACAGTGGATCAAACTGATCGACCTGAATTCATAAGCCACTCAACCAATGAGTCTCCACAATATAAAACCATTTTATATTGAATAACAATTACGCGCTCATATATATACACTCAAACTCAATCCAGGATATTACTAATCCCATCTCTATCGAGTTATGCCACAGAGCCAAGGTAATCACTTAACCTCGCTCTGATACCAACTGTAACGGCTGGAAATTTCCGACTCCTCAAGAGTCGGAAATTCCGCGATGTTAGTGAAAGAATTTAGAAGGTGAGAAAGAAAAGATAGAACTAATAGAATAGAAGAAGAAGAACATCAGAATCATCAGAGTAACACGAATCTCACAGCGGAACGAATAACATATAATATATAACATAACTTTGAAGTAAACAGTTATATATATACAATAGCATTTATCAGAGTACAACACTTACAACACAGCGGAAATAACTATAGCTATAAAATCTTGCAGCCTCCTGCTCCAAGCTCTCCAAGTATATCTGTAAATCCCGACTACTTGACTGCCCGTACAAATTTAGGCACCCAAGAGTTTAGGGAAAACAACAAAGTAAACTCCGGGCCAGTCATGGGACTGGTATGAGTAAAATAGTTTAAAACAGGTATAGGATATCTCATAAGACCACGCCGTGAATACGGAACGGGTTTTTCCCTTATGAGTATCTGAACAACTTTGACAAGCAATATCATTGTGATATTATAATAATGTCTAAGTACAAATAGGTATCAACCTAGCAGAAACGCTTGCATCTCACGTTCTACATACATAGTATAAAATCATAAACCGTAGGGCGCTTAACGGAGAATGGATTCCAACAGACAAGGTATGGGAGCACCTTCTGATCAGTGTACTCTAGAGGTGATACACTCAGGGTTCAACAAGAACGTCTTGCAACCCGGCCACACATGACCGCTCACTCATTTAGCTTGAGTGTCGCGAATATATTGCCACCACGGTTATAGGCCATCAAACCGTCATCCGAAGATACAGAATCAAAAAGAAGTATAAATATGAATATTCTCTAGATCGGTGACAATACACCCTGCTTGGGGATGACCCAACTAGCCATGCTGCCTAGCCCAACTTTTGTTACTTCCCGCTGTGAGGCTAGAAGCTACGTCTATCTTCAGAACATCTGATCACCATTCACTTTGAATGCCACATCGTCATACCCACCAAATCACAAATTGACTTATCCAAAAATAACCCGGGTATATAGCTAAGAGAAACGAATTCCTCCGCCACCAAACGTGAATACGTTTGAACAGATCAACTGTAACAACCCGTATTTTCAATAACCTGTTATAACATAAATTGAGGCAGAATTTAATTCAAAAATCTGAATCAAGGGAAACGGGCTATGCCATTGCGTTCGTCTCGGAAAAATACGCGAAATAGAGTCCGAGTTTTCGAAAATCGGAGTCCGTATGACCCAGTTAAGGCCCATTGAAGTTTTCAGAAATTTCCATGTTAAAAACAGATTTAAATTTTAAATTAAAAACAAGGATTAGGGCTAACTGGCGTCAGGCGGGAAAACTCCCGCCCAGACCCCCATGTCGACAGGCATGTCGACAGGGGTCTAAGGGTGTCGACTGCCCTGTCGACAACCCTATCGACACGGGGTGGCCGGGCAGTTTTGCCTGGCACACCATTTGTGATTTGGGCTTGGTCTTGTGGCCTGGTTCTAGAGAATTCCTAAATCTGACGGACCTAAACTAACCTAGGGTTAATCCTAGGGCTAAAAACACTCTAATCTTCTATAAATAAGCCCCTAATCCTACCCTAAAACCTCATTATTCATTCTAGCAACCAAACTATGTCAAATTGAATTCTCAAATGGCCTCCACTTAAAAACCCTAGCCTCCAACCTCTTCATAAATCATTCCTATGAAGGTTTTGATGTTCATACAAGCATTTCTAAGTTGTATGAATGATCATTAGCTTGCATACATCATCAAGTTGCAAGTTTTAATTGCTAAGCTAGAGTTTTTGGGATTTTTGTTAATTGGAGCTTTGTTTTGGGTTTTTATATGCTTGCATAAAGGGCTTCTCAATCTTTATTAATAGATTTGAGTCTTCATAATATTTGTAAGCCCTCTTACCTTCATTTTAGAAACTCTAAAGTTAATATGTGATGAAAGTTGGGATTTATGCATGTTTAATAAGTTATGCATGCTTATGCAAGTTCACTATGCTATGTTATGCATGTTTAATAAGTTATGCATGCTTATGCAAGTTCACTATGCTATGTTATGCATGTTTAATAAGTTATGCATGCTTATGCGAGTTCACTATGCTATGATTTGCATGTTTAACAAGTTATGCATGTTTATGCGAGTTCACTAAGCCATGATTTGCAAGTTTAACAAGTTATGCATGTTTATGCAAGTTCACTATGCCATGATTTGCAAGTTTAACAAGTTATGCATGTTTATGCAAGTTCACTATGCCATGATTTGCAAGTTTAACAAGTTATGCATGTTTATGCAAGTTCACTATGCTAAGTTATGCAAGTTCAACATGTTATGCATGTTTATTATGATATGTAAGATTTATCATGTATGTTGTGCCAAATTCCCTCTTTCTATCCTTTATGCGTTATGACGAATATGTAAGCGATAGAATGACGTTGGGGGGGTTTGGGGTAAAAACTTAAAATACATGAAAATATGAGATTGGGAATTTACCTATTAAGTTAGGTCTACCCCTTGGGAATTTACCTATTAAGTTAGGTCTACCCAAGTATTTGTTAAACTTGTAATCATGTTTTGAAATTAAAGTGGACATGACACTTAGAAAACATAAGTGTGGCCAACTCGAGGTTGGGTTGAGTTTGTAGCATAAACCTACCCGGAACCGACCGGCTTAACTAGTGGCTACAAACAATAGGACCCAATGTGAGAAGTTGGTCATGTGTACCTTGGACCCGAGGTTAGACCAAGTTGTGGTGTAAAGCTACCCGGACCCGCCCGGCTTAACTAGTAACCGCAACAAAGTCTAATGTGAGAGGTTAAGGCACAATTAAATTAATTAATGCCTCATGATTAGGGTTAAGTCATGGCCCACTAATACTTAACCAATTTTGGGGATACGAAGGATTAAATGGGGTTAAGTGGTGAACTGTTGGTTACACTTAACTAATTTGATCCATGATTAGTGAGGGGTTAAAACCACACTTAACCCTCTTAGAAAACCCTAGAAACGTGGTCTGTTCCAGCAGTAATCCCAGTTTGGTATCATTCACAACCCTAGAGGCTAGGTTAGGGCGGGGCATGATTACTGGACTGATGTAAGCGACCAAAGCGACGGCTGAGTGGTACAGCGGTGCGGGTCCAGGCGGGCTACGGACGTGCACGTAGTCCGGTGTTGGACAAACTCGAGGCACGGGTACCAGTAGGTTTAGACTGTGCATTATTGCTTAGGTGTCTGGGGTTGACACCCGAGGGCTTGATACACCCGAAGGTGGACCCAGCACAGTCTGACTACAACCATATGTGGGCCGTATGGACACCAACACTCGACGTGTTAGGTTTATAGGGAGCCGATCGACTAGACCGTTGGGCTGGACCTTGCATTAAGGTCACCTCATGCTAATGGGCCAAAGTTTGGGCTGAGGGATCAATACCTGTTATGTTAGTTTGCTAGTACACTGTGGTGCAAAGCTTAATCTTCTTTATGTGATGACACCTTTATCTATTGCCAGTATGTTCATCTCAGTTTCCATCATGATGTTAGCTTTATTAGTTTATAGACTGATCGTAGTAGGGCTTACCAGTCTTTTTGACTGATCTGTTTTCTTTCGCTTCTTTTCTTCCGTTCCCCCCCCCCCCAGGTTCTCAGGGAGGGAACAGTGGTGCTTAGCTTGGATCGCTTGCTTGTTCGCTGGATAGCTCATGTATGTCTGGACATTGAGCTCGCTATGGTTTATCATCTTTATTTTGGGGATAGCACTATGTATTTCAGTATTTCTGTTTATGATGTACTAGACATGTTTATTTTGGCAGTTGACTTTATGATGTACTAAACTTGTTTTGAGATGGTTTGAGATATTCCGCTCTTTTATTCTCACTTACTCTGTTTTACATATGTATTTATGTTCTTATTCTGCCTTGATATATCATTATGCATGCTTACCCAGTTATAACGCCCCCCAGAAGCTAGTGCCCCCTAAAGAGTGACCCTAGTGGAGGTGGGGTGTTACAAATTTGGTATCAGAGCATATGGTTTACAAGAAAGAACAAAAAGTTTTTAAAAGACTTTTGAAAAACTATTTTCAAAACAAGTATAAAGTATTTTCCAAAGAAAAGTCTAGTACTTTAAAAGGCTATTCCCCAAAAAGCCATTAGCGTTATCCTTCGTTCCCCTGACCTAATCTTATCTTATCTTTCGTTTTAGTGTGGCTGAGAATCTTGCCATCCCGGATGGAGTAAATGTACCACTCTGGTATAGGAGACTTCTTGAAGCGAGGGCGGTAGCTGGCCCCGCAAACCCTACTCCCACTCCTCCTCCTGTAGTTGAGAATCCTCCCCCTAATGTCCCTCCTCCGGTGGTTCCTATTCCTCCTCCCGTTGCTAATGTTCCCCCTCCTCCTGTTGCTGGGGCTCCTCTTCCTCCTCCTCCCCCTCAGCATCCTCAGGTTGAGTTCACGAAGGTTTGTAAAGACTTCAAGGCGATGGGAGGCAAGAATTTCCTAGGCACGGAATCTTTTGTTGAAGCTAGGAATTGGCTGAAAGACACTGAGGACTTATTTGCTATCTTTCGGATTGATGACGAAAGGAAGATCTTATTGACAGTGTGGCTTTTGAAGGACGAAGCAGCCTATTGGTGGGAAGTCACCAATGGGACGAGGCCCGTCGAGACTTGGGCCGATTTGAGGGCTAGATTTGTGGCCAAGTTTCTATCTTCTGCTGAGGCGAATTTACAGATGGAGAAGTTCATTGCATTAAAGCAAGGTGATATGTCCGTCAAGGAGTATGTGAACAAGTTTAATCAGCTGGCCCGTTTTGGTTTGGATATGGTGAACACTCCTGAGAAGAAGGCTCTTCGATTTGCTAGAGGGTTGAATGAGCCGCTGCAGGGCTTGGCGATGTCACATATTCCGCATGGAGCTACTTTTGAGAGTTTGGTCGATATGGCTCTACTTCAGGGTGATGGAAAGAAAGAGGTCAAGTCGAGTGATACTCAAGCAAAGAAGACCGATTCTCAGGGTAAAGGCAATCAAGGTGGTCAAAGCAGTCAGGGGAATCAGAGCAAGAACAAGAAGGGAAACAACAACAAATGCAAGGGAATGTGCAATTACTGTGGTGCGCCTGGACACTTTGCTAAGGATTGTAGGAAGAAGAAAAGGAAGCTTAGTGGTGGATGTTTTTCCTGTGGTGAGACTGGGCACTTCAGCAAGGAATGCCCGAAGAAGAAAGGACAGGCTGGACCTTCAGGAGGGCAAGTTCATGCTCTCAATACCGCTCCAGTTCCCGATCGAGGTAGTGTTTCTGTTGAGAACCTTGTTTATGTTTCCGATCTTCCAGTTCGTACCTTGTTTGATTCTGGTGCATCACATAGCTTTATTTCATCTGATCTTGTTGATAGTTTGCACCTTAGTACTAGCTTAGTGGATGATCCCGTTTGTGTTTCGAATCCCATTGGGGGTTCTGCTTATCTATCTATGATATGTGAGGATCTAAGGATCTCTATACTCAGTGTAGAGTTCTTGTGTAGTGCGTATGTTCTTGGTTTCAGGGGATACGGATTGATATTGGGCATGGATTGGCTGTCCAGATATGGAGCCATTCTTGATTGTGAGCATAGGGTTGTGAGGCTTGTGACTCGCCTTGGCAACACCTTAGAGATTTCATGCAATCCGAAGGATCCCGTCATGTTGTGCTATATTGAATCTCTCGACTCGTCAGAGGAAGCCCTTCAGTCTGTAAGGGTGGTCCGAGATTATCCAGATGTTTTTGAAGAAGTTAAGGGGTTGCCCCCTAAACGAGAGATTGATTTTCGCATTTATCTGGTGGATAATGCTAAGCCTGTTTCTTTGCCCGTTCGGCACATGACTCCGCGTGAGAGACGGGAGTTCAGCAAGCAAGTAAAGGAGTTACTTGAGAAGAGCTTCATCAGACGAAGTATATCCGAATGGGGAGCGCCTGTGGTGTTTGCTACTAAGGCAGATGGTTCTCTTCGACTCTGTGTGGACTATAGAGAATTGAATAAGCTGACCAAGAAGAACAGACACCCGTTACCGAGGATCGATGATCTCTTTGACCAGCTTGTTGGTGCTTCTGTTTTCTCTCAGCTTGATCTTGCTACAAGATTTCATCAGCTCAGAGTGGCTAAAGATAGTATAGACAAGACTGCATTTAGAACTCCAGATGGATTCTTTGAATGGCTTGTTATGCCGTTCGGTTTGACGAATGCACCCGCGTATTTCGTGGACTTGATGAGTAGGGTTTTTCGGGAGTTCTTGAACAAGTTTGTCGTGGTCTTTGTGGATGATATTCTGATCTTCTCCAAGGATGAAGAAGAGCACGCGAGGCATCTTGTAGAGGTGATGGATACGCTTAGAGCTCATCAGTTAAAGGCCAAGTTCTCCAAGTGTCACTTTTGGAGAAGGGAAGTTAGATTCCTTGGGCATATCGTATCCAAGCAAGGCTTAGCGGTGGATCCCGCTAAGGTGGTTGCAGTTCAGGATTGGAAGACTCCAAGGAATGCAACCGAGGTGAGAAGTTTTCTAGGTCTTGCGGGTTTTTACCGAAAGTTCATCAAGGACTTCGCGAAGATATCCGCTCCTCTTACTAAGTTGACGAAGAAGAACTTAGTTTTTGCTTGGGATATGGACTGTGAGCTTGCTTTTCAGAGACTCAAGAGAGCCCTTACCTCAGCACCAGTTCTAGCTTTACCCGATGGTGGTAAGATGTTTACCGTGTACACTGATGCTTGTGGCACGTGATTGGGCGCCGTTCTAATGCAAGAGGGCAGAGCTATATGTTTTGGTGGAAGGCAACTTAAGGTGCATGAGAAGAATTATCCCACTCATGATCTAGAGCTGGCAGCGATAGTATATGCACTCAAGGCTTGGCGTCATTATCTTCTGGGAGAGAGATTTGAGCTGTATACTGATCATAAGTCTTTGAAGTATCTCTTTTCGCAGAAGGATCTGAACTTGAGGCAGCAAAGATGGATGGAATTCTTGGCATCCTATGATTTTGATATAGCCTATACCCCTGGCAAGGGGAATGTTGTAGCGGATGCGTTGAGTAGAAAGAGGTTGACACTAAGTCCCCTATTTGTTGAGATGAAGAATTTAGAGTTCTTAGCAACCTTTGATTTTTCTTTAACAGTTGAGTCGATGACCGGTTCTTTAGCATCTCTTGAGCTCAGGCCTACCCTTCTGGATCAAGTTGGGGCTTCGCAGAAGGAAGACCCTCAGATAATTGAGATTATGGATAGGCTGATTCGAGGGGAGACATCTAGTCACCTTGCTCGATATTCTATAGATGATAAGGGTTGGCTGAGGAGAGACGGAAGGCTTTGTGTTCCGATGGTAGAAGACTTGGTGAGGAAAGTTCTTGATGAGGCACATCGCTCCAAGTTGACTATACATCCGGGTGGAGATAAGATGTATAAGGATATGAAGCGCATTTTCTTCTGGCCTGGAATGAAGAAGGATGTGGCAGAGTTTGTCTCTAGATGTATCGTTTGCCAACAAGTTAAGGCCGAGTCGAAGAAGCCCGGTGGGCTGTTGCATCCTCTAGAGGTCCCGCTATGGAAGTGGGAGAGTATTTCTATGGACTTTATTGATGGGCTTCCAAGGTCAAGGAGAGGGAATACGAGCATTTGGGTCATTGTAGATAGGCTTACGAAGAGTGCTCATTTCATTCCGGTGAAGAGCAAAAGGACCGCATTTGGACTAGCATCAGTATATCTTCGTGAGATAGTACGACTACATGGAGTCCCTTCCAGCATAGTCAGTGACCGAGACCCCATCTTTACTAGTCAGTTCTGGAACAGTTTGCAGGAAGCTATGGGTACGAGGTTGAACCTGAGTACGGCTTATCACCCACAAACGGACGGTCAAATAGAAAGGGTGAATAGGGTACTTGAGGACTTGTTGAGGCTTTGCATTCTGGATTTTGGTGGTACTTGGGAAGACCATCTTCCTCTTGTTGAGTTCGCATATAATAACAGTTATCAGGCAAGCATAGGGATGGCACCATTTGAGGCTTTATATGGGAGACCGTGCAAGTCACCCACATGTTGGTGGGAGACTACAGATAAGCTTATACTTGGACCTGACATGATTAGAGATACATCCGAGAAGGTCGAGTTGATTAGAAGACGGATGAAAGAGGCCCAAGACCGACAGAAATCCTATGCTGATAAGCGAAGATCTGATTTGGAGTTTGATGTTGGGGATATGGTTTTCGTAAAGGTTTCTCCTTTGCGGAATGTGGTCCGATTTGGAGCCGTTAGGAAGTTAGCACCGAGATTTGTTGGACCCTTCCCTATCATAGAGAGAATTGGGAAGATGGCTTATAAAGTGCAATTGCCCGAGAAGCTGTCCGGAGTGCATAATGTCTTTCATGTCTCGCATCTCCGAAAGTGCCTACATGAGTCCGCTGAGGTGGTTGAACCTAGCATTCTTGAAGACGTGGAAGTAGAGAAAGAGGCAACTTTGAGGAGAACTCCGATTCGTATCTTGGGGACGGAGACCAAGAAGCTAAGGAATCGAGAGGTCAAGCTGGTGAAGGTTCAATGGGGTGAAGCCGAAGAAGACGCAACTTGGGAAACCGAGGAGAAGATGCGTGGGCTTTATCCATTCCTTTTTGAGGGTACACTCTCAATCTCTTTCCTTTGTTAGCATATCTTCCTCTTTGCTATCCATGTTTATCTAGTTGTCGTGCTAATCTTGTCATGAGAACCTTAGGTAGAAACCCTTTGGATGAAACATGTGTTTGAGACATGTTATGGTTGATGGTTGCAAGTGGTTGCAAGTGTTTGCAAGTGGTTACTCGTGGATGCATGATACACATTAGGCTCTAGATCGGCTCACACACTCCTCATATTGCATGTGCATGAGTGTTTAAGCTTATTCTTGGATGAAAATTGTGTGTAATCACATGGATGTTGCATATGGATGTATGATTGAGCACGCATGTAGATATTATACATTATGTTAGGGATTTGCATACATATGGATACATTTCACTAACATATTTTGCATTGATCTTTGCATTAGATAAGTACATATACACACACTTTTGCATATGTTCATACAACATTTAGAATCTTTTAAGGACAATGATTGCTCGTGGATGATGCTTTGAGTAGATGGATGATTGGATGGTAGGATACGTTCTTCCTAACTTAAAGATTTTCGGGGACGAAATCCTTTAAGGAGGGGAGAATGTAACAACCCGTATTTTCAATAACCTGTTATAACATAAATCGAGGCAGAATTTAATTCAAAAATCTGAATCAAGGGAAACGGGCTATGCCATTGCGTTCGTCTCGGAAAAATACGCGAAATAGAGTCCGAGTTTTCGAAAATCGGAGTCCGTATGACCCAGTTAAGGCCCATTGAAGTTTTCAGAAATTTCCATGTTAAAAACAGATTTAAATTTTAAATTAAAAACAAGGATTAGGGCTAACTGGCGTCAGGCGGGAAAACTCCCGCCCAGACCCCCATGTCGACAGGCATGTCGACAGGGGTCTAAGGGTGTCGACTGCCCTGTCGACAGCCCTGTCGACACGGGGTGGCCGGGCAGTTTTGCCTGGCGCACCATTTGTGATTTGGGCTTGGTCTTGTGGCCTGGTTCTAGAGAATTCCTAAATCTGACGGACCTAAACTAACCTAGGGTTAATCCTAGGGCTAAAGACACTCTAATCTTCTATAAATAAGCCCCTAATCCTACCCTAAAACCCCATTATTCATTCTAGCAACCAAAGTATGTCAAATTGAATTCTCAAATGGCCTCCACTTAAAAACCCTAGCCTCCAACCTCTTCATAAATCATTCCTATGAAGGTTTTGATGATCATACAAGCATTTCTAAGTTGTATGAATGATCATTAGCTTGCATACATCATCAAGTTGCAAGTTTTAATTGCTAAGCTAGAGTTTTTGGGATTTTTGTTAATTGGAGCTTTGTTTTGGGTTTTTATATGCTTGCATAAAGGGCTTCTCAATCTTTATTAATAGATTTGAGTCTTCATAATATTTGTAAGCCCTCTTACCTTCATTTTAGAAACTCTAAAGTTAATATGTGATGAAAGTTGGGATTTATGCATGTTTAATAAGTTATGCATGCTTATGCAAGTTCACTATGCTATGTTATGCATGTTTAATAAGTTATGCATGCTTATGCAAGTTCACTATGCTATGTTATGCATGTTTAATAAGTTATGCATGCTTATGCGAGTTCACTATGCTATGATTTGCATGTTTAACAAGTTATGCATGTTTATGCGAGTTCACTAAGCCATGATTTGCAAGTTTAACAAGTTATGCATGTTTATGCAAGTTCACTATGCCATGATTTGCAAGTTTAACAAGTTATGCATGTTTATGCAAGTTCACTATGCCATGATTTGCAAGTTTAACAAGTTATGCATGTTTATGCAAGTTCACTATGCTAAGTTATGCAAGTTCAACATGTTATGCATGTTTATTATGATATGTAAGATTTATCATGTATGTTGTGCCAAATTCCCTCTTTCTATCCTTTATGCGTTATGACGAATATGTAAGCGATAGAATGACGTTGGGGGGGTTTGGGGTAAAAACTTAAAATACATGAAAATATGAGATTGGGAATTTACCTATTAAGTTAGGTCTACCCCTTGGGAATTTACCTATTAAGTTAGGTCTACCCAAGTATTTGTTAAACTTGTAATCATGTTTTGAAATTAAAGTGGACATGACACTTAGAAAACATAAGTGTGGCCAACTCGAGGTTGGGTTGAGTTTGTAGCATAAACCTACCCGGAACCGACCGGCTTAACTAGTGGCTACAAACAATAGGACCCAATGTGAGAAGTTGGTCATGTGTACCTTGGACCCGAGGTTAGACCAAGTTGTGGTGTAAAGCTACCCGGACCCGCCCGGCTTAACTAGTAACCGCAACAAAGTCTAATGTGAGAGGTTAAGGCACAATTAAATTAATTAATGCCTCATGATTAGGGTTAAGTCATGGCCCACTAATACTTAACCAATTTTGGGGATACGAAGGATTAAATGGGGTTAAGTGGTGAACTGTTGGTTACACTTAACTAATTTGATCCATGATTAGTGAGGGGTTAAAACCACACTTAACCCTCTTAGAAAACCCTAGAAACGTGGTCTGTTCCAGCAGTAATCCCAGTTTGGTATCATTCACAACCCTAGAGGCTAGGTTAGGGCGGGGCACGATTACTGGACTGATGTAAGCGACCAAAGCGACGGCTGAGTGGTACAGCGGTGCGGGTCCAGGCGGGCTACGGACGTGCACGTAGTCCGGTGTTGGACAAACTCGAGGCACGGGTACCAGTAGGTTTAGACTGTGCATTATTGCTTAGGTGTCTGGGGTTGACACCCGAGGGCTTGATACACCCGAAGGTGGACCCAGCACAGTCTGACTACAACCATATGTGGGCCGTATGGACACCAACACTCGACGTGTTAGGTTTATAGGGAGCCGATCGACTAGACCGTTGGGCTGGACCTTGCATTAAGGTCACCTCATGCTAATGGGCCAAAGTTTGGGCTGAGGGATCAATACCTGTTATGTTAGTTTGCTAGTACACTGTGGTGCAAAGCTTAATCTTCTTTATGTGATGACACCTTTATCTATTGCCAGTATGTTCATCTCAGTTTCCATCATGATGTTAGCTTTATTAGTTTATAGACTGATCGTAGTAGGGCTTACCAGTCTTTTTGACTGACCTGTTTTCTTTCGCTTCTTTTCTTCCGTCCCCCCCCCCCCAGGTTCTCAGGGAGGGAACAGTGGTGCTTAGCTTGGATCGCTTGCTTGTTCGCTGGATAGCTCATGTATGTCTGGACATTGAGCTCGCTATGGTTTATCATCTTTATTTTGGGGATAGCACTATGTATTTCGGTATATCTGTTTATGATGTACTAGACATGTTTATTTTGGCAGTTGACTTTATGATGTACTAAACTTGTTTTGAGATGGTTTGAGATATTCCGCTGTTTTATTCTCACTTACTCTGTTTTACATATGTATTTATGTTCTTATTCTGCCTTGATATATCATTATTCATGCTTACCCAGTTATAACGCCCCCCAGAAGCTAGTGCCCCCTAAAGAGTGACCCTAGTGAAGGTGGGGTGTTACATCAACTTACGCGATCCATTGGATATACTCTGTCAGACCTTCTTCCATATACGTTGTCCTGGGACTGGACAAACCGAAGGCACTATTCAGTATATCCATCTTAGTCACTGTTATCTAAGACTTATACAACAGCCCTTGCACTTTACTCCGTCTTCAATTTATCTTTGGCAGATATTGCTCGCAACGCTTATGCCAATACAGAGTGGTTCTTTGGATAATAATCCAACCGGTCTCTCCATATTAACAACGTTAAAATGGTAAAAACTTTGATAGTCTGTGATTCAACTATCAAATGAAAACATGTCGGTGTACAAACAACGATCTTATTTCCAAATGGAAACTCGATCGATCAATCATCATATGTTCATATTTCCTTATTTCATATATTTAGAAAATATATGTTATTAATCATTGGAAAACATTTCCATAGCTTATTTTCACATCACTATTATTTCGCAACTATCAGTCCCTAACTGTAACTAGTATGAGAACAATTCTCTAAGTATCAATACGGAAGGTCGAAACCAACATCAGATCGTCACTTAGAAAACCGTTCAAATTACCCTCTCCAGTCAGTTTCTGAATTTGCTTAACTCTATTTCTTAAATTCTTATCATGAAAACATTTCATTTTCTATGTTTAGAAAACATATCTGACTATATTTGGAAAATGTTTCCAAAACTCATTTACGGATTTCCAATGAACGTTGTATAAAACATCATTTCGCTTAATCCATTAATCGCTTATTACTTAACTATATTTCAAATCAACCTTTTCTATCGAACCACAACTATTCCTTTGTCAATTCTGAAGTCAATCAAGTTGGGGTATAATTACCTCTCAGACCTTAATTGAACAACGTCCTTTACTGTGAAATAGATGAAGCTCGTCACTCACTTTTTACAATCATCTGTTTTACGCAAATTCTCGGATTCAGGTTACGAATCCACTTCTTATATGACAACGTTTGATTATAACTATAACGTTATAATTCCTACTTCTGCAATGTCTAACCTAAATTATAACTTTATCTCCTAACTCGAATAATTTAACAGACACCTAATTTCTAAATCAATAACTAAATCTTGATTTAAACCCTGGAAAGTAAATAGTACTTCCCCGAATTCGCTATAATCGAATTCGACGTATAACTCTCTTTCGAGTAATCTCTATTTGATTAACTCTTCTTCGAATAACCTATATTCAATTATCTCTCTTCGAATAACTCATATTCGAAATCTCTCTCTTTCGAATAAACAATATTCGATCTCTTTCTTTCGAATATGTTATATTCGAAAATCTCCTTTCGATTTACTAATCGATAACTCCTTTCGATCAAACTAAAATCGATAACTCCTTTAACTCTATTCGAATAATTAATATTCGACTAACTCTTTTGGATCGACTCATTTGATTAACTCCTTCGAATAATTAATTCGAATAACTTACCTTCGAATAACCAATATTCAATTTACTCTAACTCGATTAACTTAATTCTAATCGATTTACTCCATTTCGATTCAACTTAATTCAAATCGATTAACTTAACTCAAATTGATTTACTCCTTTCGAATAACTAAATTCGATTTAACTCTTCTCGAATAACTAAATTCGATTAACTCAAATTGAATAACTAATATTCAATTAACTCTTACATGTTTAACTCTATTCGAATAAGTAATTCGAATCACTCTAATGTGTTTAACACTATTCAAATATCTAATTCGAATAACTCATTTCGAATAACTAAATTCGATTAACTCTTTTAACTTTACTCGAATAACTATATTCGATTAACACCTTCTTTCGAATAACTATATTCGATTAACTCTTCGACTAACTCCTTTGGATTAACTAACTTCGAATAACTCCTTTGGATTAACTAACTTCGAATAACTCCTTTGGATTAACTAACTTTGAATACTCCTTTGGATTAACTAACTTCGAATAACTCCTTTGGATTAACTGACTTCGAATAACTCCTTTGGATTAACTAAATTCGAATAACTCCTTTGGATTAACTAACTTCGAATAACCAATATTCGATAACTACTCTTCGAATAAATAATATTCGGTAACTCTTCTCAAATGAATAACATTTGATTTCTCCATTCGAATAAACTATATTCGATTACTCTTCCCTCGAATACACTATATTCGATAACTCTACTTCGGATAAGTGATATTCGACAACTCTACTCGATTAACTCTACTTGGATAACTCTAACCGGTCAACTCAACTGGTTTAACCTAACTGGTTAACTCTAACTGGTTAACTCTAACTGGTCAATTCTAACTGATTAACTCAAATGGTTTAACCTAACTGGTTAACTCGTCTTTATTAACTGAACTAATCCACTTAGTTTAACTTAGCTAATTCACGTTGATTAACTCTAACCGATTCACTTAGTTTAACTCAACTAATTCACATTGATTAACTCTAACCGATTCACTTAGTTTAACTCAACTAATTCACTTCGATTAACCACTTAGTTAACTTAACTAATTCACTTCGATTAACCACTTAGTTTAACTTAACTAATTCACATCGATTAACCACTTAGTTTAACTTAACTAATTCACATTGATTTACTCTAACCGATTCACTTAGTTTAACTTAACTAATTCACTTCGATTAACTCGACCAATTCACTTGGTTAACTCCTATTTATTTAACAAATAAATATCTCCTTTAGTTTAATTCTATTTATTTAATCTCTAAATAAATATCCTTTATATTTCTTTTAACGAATATAATTCCTTTATATTTTGATTAACAAATATATCCCCTTATATTCGATTAACATATATATCCCCTTGCATTTGATTTACAAATATAATTCTTTAATATTTGTTTTACCAACTATATTCCTTTATATTCAGAATCCTTTTTCTTATATATATATATATATATAAAATCCCTTGATTTTATATAAATAAACTATTTTCAAAATATACTTTGAAAACCCCTCTCCTACATTCGGGTATTTCTCATGGTATTTAACACACCATATAACAACGATAAATATCGTCCCACTACACATAATCACACAAATTATATACATCACATTATATATCACAATATAAAAATCACAGTAAAATAACTGTTGAGGAATCCTGTTGGATTCCTCCAACCTGTTTCCCTGCATCCACAGATGTTAAACAACACCAGTAAAATATTCTGGTAAACAGAATCAACATATAACTATTTGACGGTTTATATATATATATATATACATACGTAAATATATATATATAAAATCTCTACTAACTGACTAGCAGTTCAAGCAAACAATCAACACACAGTCAAACAGACAATATTTTAACAGTTCTAAGAATACAACGTGAAAATAAAACTGTTTAGAGTTAGTGAGTTTTACTCACCTTGATTGGTTATTTTTAAATAACGATATTCGTCCCTCAATTCAGATCGGACAATTTATTTCGCCATAAATTGTAATGGGCTCGAATTCACTTCCGGTCAGTTCCATGACGTTGCCCTCGTCCATACGATCCTAACGCAACTGACGGTTCGTCATTCCAACTTCGTATGGACTAGATATCACGTTATCAAGTTAATAATAATTTAAAGAAAATAAAACTTGGATTTTAGATATAGACAAACCGGGCCTTAACCTATCACTACGGCCCATTCAAATTTGACCAGCCCGCTTCCTCACTCGCTCCTCTTCTTCCTGAAATGAAAACCCGCCTCCATCTCTTCACCATTTCCACTTCCTTTGATCCAATCGTTCTCCTCCGATACTTCATGAAACCACAAACGGCAAGCACCCAACTTCCTCCCGTCAGCTCCTCTTCGACTTTATGTCATTACTTGACAGTTCGATTCCCCCTTTGCTGTCGCGTTTTCTAGTCATGGAGCGCACCCAACCGTGTCGACGCCGACACTTTTTGACCCCAATCAACACCAAACTCCGGCAACCGAAGCTAGACTCCACCACAAGGTCAACTACCACCATGAATTCGTGAATCGCTGCTTCAAATTCTTGGAACTACAAACCCTAGGTCACGGCGGCTCTTAGGATACAGCGACCAAGAAGATGTCGAGCTCATTGAAGTGCTCATCAGTTTGAAGAGGGTTTGATAAGGATTACCAATACATATATGTAGTGATTTAAGGAATTTTCTTTGTATTTCCTTTGATTTATTTTCTCCCGATATTTTTGCTGTGTAAAAAGAAATGAGGACGACGGATTGTTTCATGCTTATACAGGGAGGGTTGTTAAGAGTTGTGGCTGTACAAGGTGTTGGGTGGCCAATTCTAGTCCTTAGAAAATGTTGAGATATTTTATTTTATTGTTTTATATTCGTTTTCTACACTCTAAAAATCCGTGTGGTCACACAGTGACTCTAAAAATCACGAAACTGGACATGCAGCTAAAGTTCGACATTACGGTCCCAACGAAACTGGTTTCGTCGAATTCCGACTTCGTATGCTCACACAGCGTATTTTTAACTATCAAAATACTGATTGTTTTACACTCTAAAAATCCGTACGGCCACACGGTGACTCTAAAAATCACGAAACTAGAAATCTAACAACTATTTGACATTGCGGATCCAACAAAACTGGTTTCGTCGAATTCCGACTTCGTTTGTAAAAGTGGCTATTTTTAGACCCTTGGATAATCCATTTAAATATATAAATATATTTAAATAAATTAAATTAAATATAAATAAATTTATATTACCATATATATTCACAGTGGAATACCATACAACTCCAGAAAACTTATATGTTTGATATTCCAAGTTCAGATTGAATCGAATTTCAATTTATATTGAAATTCCTTTTTATAACGTATATAAAGTGTTGCGAATTATATACGAATTCCATAGCGACTTTTCTGAATTTTGATTTGGACATAACTAAAAATCTACACGACGAAATCTTCATTTTTCTCTTCCATTAGAAAAATATAGCTTAACAGATTCAAACGTTTCTTGTTTCACAGAAATCCGACTTATAACGAATCTTGTATATTCAGTTGAAGTTCAACTCGCCAAATAACGAACTGCCGCGTCGTTACGGGCTCGATTATAATTATTATTATAATTTATACGTTTTAACGTCGATTATTAAATCGATTCGTTATTCAAATTCAATTCTAAACTAAATTAAATATTTTAGCTGATCCAATTCACACAGTATTGTGAATTCGGTGATTTCCGATTATTTCGACATTATAATATATTATTATATTATTTTTTTTAATTAAATATTCAATATTATTTAATTCAAGTCATCGATATCGCCCAATCGATATTTAATAATTAAATAAATTAATTATTCGACAGCTAACAAAACGCGCCATTACAATATACTTTACCAGCTCCGAACATTTCTTGTTGCACAGAAATCCGGCTTAAAACGGGTTCTGTATATTCGTTTAAAGTTTGAATCGCCAAATTGCGAACTGCAGCGCCATTTCGAGCTCGATTATAATTATAATATAATTATACGTTCGACTGTTGTTTATATAATTTATTCGTGAATATAATTCAGCTCTAAACTGAATAATATATTTTAAATTGTCCAGTTCACACAATATCGTTAATTCACTATTTCCGACTATTTCAGAAATAAATATATTATTCTATTATTTATATTAATTAAATATTCACTATTATTTAATTAAACGACCATTTCAATATCTCAATCCCTATTTATATAATTAAGTTAATTAATTATTATATCGATAAAATACGGGACGTTACACAGCTGGTGCACCCCCATTCGGATACACTTCTCCGAATGAATCCTTTTCCTAAAAGGTCACATACTTACACCTCTAACTCTCACTGTTCCTTAGGCACTATTCGCCTAAGAGGCATGACGATAGGTCTAGCACCTTGGACCAAATAGATCTTGAACTCAATCATGAGATGCGGCGGCTACACTTTGACCTCTTCAAAGACATCATTGAACTCACTAGAGATTGGCACAGATGAAAAGTCTTCCCGTGGAATCACAAGAGAATATAGATAGCTTACGAAGACACCGTCTTTGGGATTACATCGAACCACAACCATTCGCCCTTCCACATTCCCGACTGTCACCTCGAGCTTTTCGCAATCTACTTTTGCCGCATACCTCTTGAGCCAATCCATACCTAAGATGATCCCAAACATAACGAAAGTTCAAAATAAAGAAATCACACACAAAGGAGAAATCATGACTCGACAACATTAGACCACGACAAATCATACACAAGATGGGCGAACCTCCTAATGGATTAGTCACAACCAAAGGTCTATAACAAATCTTGGGTTCCAAACCCAAGCGGCACACAAGCTCATTACAAATGAAAGAATGCGATGCTCTAGTATCAAACAACACACGAAATGGAACATCTTTAATGGAATGAATACCTTGAACGATGACACTCTTCCCTTTCTCATCTATCATAAGAGCCCTCGAAGTAGATGGCACAACTTCCAAAGCATACACTTTCACAATCTGTTGTTCCTTAGCCGGTTATAGACAATCCTTCATATTATACCCAGGTTTGCTACAGTTGTAGCACTTCCTCCCAGCCTTTGGATTCTTGCAATCCTTGGAATAGTTGCCCTTCTGTTGGAAGTTAGAGCAAGTCACCTCGCCTATTGGCTTCTTCTGGCCATCTTTTCCTTTCTGCTATTGTTGCTTCCTCTTTTTATTATTACCACCCTGGTGTGGTTTCGGTTCTTCCTTAGCTGCAACAACAATCGCTTCCTAGGGAAACAAACTCTCATGCCTTAGAGCTTTTACCTAGATCTTCTCATAAGTATCATCTTAGTGATCAACCAGCTGATTCCCAATATACTTATCCAAGCCCATGACAAACTTCTCATTCTTTTGATAAGGAGTCTCAACATTTGAACGACCATACTTCGACAAAGCTTCGAAGTCAAAAACATACTCCAGCACTGGTCGACCATTTTGCTTAAGCTCAACAAACTTTTAGACAGAACAAACTTCTGAACTGAAGAGATAAACTTCGTCTCAAACTTGACTTGGAAATGCTCCTATGAAATATCATCTTCTGGAGTCTCTAGAGTAACAAAGTTTCACCAGTCCATAGCTCTTTCCTGTAGCTGCCTCGATGCAAGCTTCCTCTTGGTCAATCCTTAATGGCCAAGTCTCCGAAAATTCGAATTCAAGTATAAAGCCACCCTTGAGTCTCTTCAATCGGCTTTGTCCCTTTGAATGGCTTTACTCCTAGAGTAGTAAAGTATTTGCATAACTTTGCGTAGTCCACAGCCCTAGGCACCTGCACTTGAAACCCTACATCTACCGCAACTGTCTCTGGAGTGGGTACCCTCCTCATGATCGCTGCCATCATGGCTTCGAACATAGCTGGGTAGTCTGGTATACGGCCATTTCCCCCTCCAAGAACAGGTCCTTCCCTAGCAGTCTGTCTTGACATTTGATAACTCATTCTAAATCTGAAAAATAGAATGATTATTCCAAACATGAGAAAACTACAAATGGAGTTCAAACGCTACTATACTATACATTATAATATAGTATACATCCATCAGAAATCTATAAATACGTCTCTCATATGTTATTGCACCTTTGAACTTTGGCTAAAATCACTTAACCAAAGCTCTGATACCAAATGTGACGACCGCCCATAACTCATGCACTTAACAAGTGAAATAATGGATTGAAAGACATGCTAGGCAGCTATGGACGATCATCAGGGTAGAATAACATAAGTGGAACCTATCGTATAACTCACAGCGCAAGGACAAAGTAGGATAGAACATAGAGAACATGCCATAATAGTGAAGCAGAATTGAGCAGAATCTTAAACTTTTTCATATCACCTTGAAATATCTATATGACCTTGGATTAAACTATAAGAGTCTGTACAATAAGCCTCACTACAAGTCACTCAGAGAAAAACATCAAATAGTGGAAAACAACTATAGTATATATTAGAAAATAATACTCCAACTTCCTTCTAATCGTCGTTCAACAACATCGTCCATAACAAGATCTACTACCTATCACCTGCTACTCAATCTGTCCATCCAACACATGGATGAACAACCAAAGGTAATAAGAGAGACATAAAACCTTGAGTCAGACAATAGTCTTTATGAGCGATAAAATAGCTATCTAACATCATCAATAAAGTATAGGATAATAGGCAGATTAATCATCTAATCTACCAACATCAACAAAGAAGAACCCAAACACGTCTTCCCTATATCTGACAGTGATAGCCTTTACAACAATCAAGTATAAACAGATAGTACACTTATGACAATCAGTTATCCAGCGAAGACCATCCTAATCGATGTCGACATCTCCTAAGCACATGCCTCGAAGGCCTAAACCAACATCAGACAAGCACCCAAGAGATATCTCCTTCGACGTCGAATAAGCTGCACAAGACGATATAAGCAAAATCATCATCCATGACTCTGGCTATCGCTGCCAATATTGGTTTGAAACCACCGTTAATCGATGACCGTCTCAACATCATGTCATCCGTCAAGAGCTAATGGTAACCCGGTTCTAGCAAAAACTCCATATGCCATTCATCGATGCGTTTATAGGCCTTTCATAGATAGGATACTGGACTAATCATCGAGTCTTTTAGGCGTCCCTATTATACCCTTGCTTTGAGGCCGTAAGAACCTACGACAACAATAATTCTTTGGCCTTAAATATCTCTAGTCGTCATCATCGGCGACCATTCATAAGCTTAAATCATCTTAGGCCGCCATTATCCACGAGCTCAAATCATCTTGAGTCGTCTTCATATTCGTTGCATTTCACCGATCAACGAACACCTCACAACACTTTGAACATTCCTCCTTGAATTTACTTCGAAGCCATAACCACTATCGAGCCAAAAACATACATCATTTGGTCAATATTCGATTTATAGCGTTTTAGTCTTTCTGCTATGAAAAACACAATACAACATTTCAATTCCCATCCACGGTGTTTGTTAAACGTTGCAGTATCTTTAGCTCGATCCACAAAAAATGATCTGACTTTCAGACTATCCATCTTTCGGACGACCCGACATCTGGATGACCCAACTTCTTGATGACCTAATTTCTAGATGACCCATCTTCTGGACTACCCAACTTCTGGACGACCTCATTTTTGGATGACCCAACTTCAGGATGACCCAACTTTTGGACGACCTAACTTCTGGAGGACCCAACTTCGGGATGACCCATCTTCTGGATGACCCAAATTCAGGACGATCCATCTTCTGGATGACCTAACTTTTGGACGACCTAACTTCTGGACGACCTAAATTCAGGATGACCCATCTTCAGGATGACCCATTTCCTGGACGACCCAACTTTTGGACGACCCAACTTCTAGATGACCTAACTTCAGGATGACCCAACTTCGGGATGACCCATCTTCTGGATGACCCAACTTCAGGATGACCCATCATTTCTTAGGCAAGAAGTCAAATGATCCGACTGCATATTTGACCGATCCATCTCCAATCCAATTCGAAGCTTATGCAAAACATTCTATTTAATCCATCAATCCAGATCGACCATCAACAAGTATCAATACAATGATTAATCATCATTCAAACATGAGAAATTCACCAAAATGATGATAAACAATAAACGAATTAAGCAAATGGATATAACTTGTAATTACACATGAATTAACATAGAAATTCACCATTTTAAGTAGTTAGATTAGATCCTATGGTGATTCAAATAAAAATATACATACCATAATGTAGATCTAGGTGAAAACAACTTGAAATAATGAAAATAAGATCAAGCAACCAATATACTTGAGTGCGAAAGATGCTTATCACTCACTAATTCTTCAAATAAGCTTGAAACCACTGAACTCCCAATCCAGACATTAAAGAAAACTCTAAAAACCTATTAATTTGATGAGGTTTTTTTTCACTTGATGCAGATCTAGCTTCCCTTGATGTAGATCTTTAATCTTCTAGCGTAGATCTAGAATTTTAATGGAGAAAAGATGTATTTGATTGAGCAAGGAGGAACACAAGCTCAACCAAATGAGAGAATGAAGAAAGTAATCCACTCTCCACGCCTCTAAGCCTTTATTTATAACCTCTAACTAGCCCACTAATAGGCCACACCAAATCAGCCATTAACGATTTGTTAAACCTAAACAAAAAATGTGTAGCACTAAAATTGCGATTCTCCCAAATCGCTGAACCAAATCTTTAGACCACTCTATGGAATTGGAAACATCATTTCCTTTCCAACGAAACCGATCACAGCACCTGATTCGATCCCAGTCAAAAGTTATTCCCTATAAAAAACTAACAGGAGCAAAATGGTCATAAATAAAATTCGTAAAAATTATGGACAGGTCTCACATCCCCATAACCAATATATCAAAATATGAGAATGATCCAACCCTCTGGGAATTAAATAAAAATATTTTACGATCCTCCGATATATAAAATGCGGATCGTTAAATATCATAATAACCTAGCCTCTTTAAAATGAGTCTTTCATTTATAAAATCTCATTTCAGAATATACATTTAAAATATTGTTATACTTTTCTCACTGCCTAATTATATTTACAAGACATTATATTTTCAGTACTTGAAAATATATTTATAACTTATATTATTAATAAGTATATTAAAAAATCTTTCTTATTTCCAAATCATATTCAAAGAATAAAACAAAGTTATTTAAAAAGAAATAGATATAAGAACAAACCCAAAAATGGTTCCTTCAGTGTTCATTAGTAGAACAAATATCCATACCACAATATGTAAGAAAATAAATTTTAGGAGAATTAAATTTCAATTCCATTTATAAATCTCTCTGATATATCTTTTTTTTTAAATATCTTATTTATAATCCTAGTCATGTTATTAAATTTCCCTTTTAAATAAATTCTTTATAATACCAATTTTATTTATATATAAACCTTACTTGAACGATTTATCGCTCTCAGTATATATTTAAAAACCATGTAAGAAGGTAAATCTATTATCATTGGAAAAGAAAAGTACTTCCAACCATTATAAATAAATGGTTTCTTATTTTTGAACTAATATAAATAAATTATTTTATTTTAAAGTATCCTTATTTGATAATTATTAAATCTTTAAACTATTCTAAATAAATGATTATTAAGTTTAAACCAAATAAATTAACATTCATTAATAAAAATATCATTGAATCTTCCATACCTTATCAAGTACTTAGTTGTTGATCGTCCTATAACAATATAAATAATTATAATTATTACTGATAAGATAAATATTCAACTTGAACAATATTAATAAGATAAGTACTTAACTTAATTTACGTTTTAATTGAGTACTTATTGATTATTAAGCTTTTGTATAAGTGAAAATTAATTGACTTTAAACATTATTTTAAAATAATTGAAAACATTTTTAAATGAATAATGGTTAACTTTAAAATATGACTAACAAAATGTATTAAACTAAATTTAAAATATTATTAGATAATGAACCATATTTTTAAAATATTATGAAATATAAATAATTACAGATTTGAAAACATTTGTTCCAATGAACTTACTTATTGAAGTTCTGCGATGGTTACATCTCTACCTTAGAGAAACCATAAATAACTGTAGTCAAAATTTATAATTTAATTTTTTTATTCCACAGTCTTAGAGATCACAATGTTACTTGAGTAAGCTATCATATATTAAATTTATGTTTCCAATCAAACAAGGTATTTAAATAAACATGCATATGTAAAAAAAATGGTAAACAACCAATATAACACATATTCAACACAAATTGGATGACATGAATAAAAAGCTAAAATTAATATAATATTAGAATAGTGATTTATTCTGCTAATAGATGTCAATTAAAATAAGTTCAATCAGTTTATTAAATGGTGTTTATTTGGTTAAATAAATAACACCAAACATATGATCTAAATTAAATATGTTATAACTAAATAACGTAATCAAATCAATTTAATTCAATTATTCACATAAAATTAAGTACTTCTAATAAAATTTTGAATATATAATACACTCAAAAATGTCTAACAACAATTTGAGCTGCCATATCGTGATCCTAAATCAGATTCAAACAAATTAATAGCATTTCAAGATGCTATATTGTGATCCCAGGCTTTATTTAAATAATTAACCAATTTTATCAGTTCAAATAGATAATTGATAATATAATAATTTAACCAAGCTAAACACCGACCATTTTCACAAACATGTAGATAATTAAAATTTAAACTACTTTATATAGTACTGGTAAATAAGAAAGGTGAGTTTTACTCACTACCATTTGAGTTGACTCTTTCACGTTTAGATTCCGATTTAATTCCGAACAACGCTCGAAATTATCCAAAATTCAAGCAAGCTCTAAGTCCTACCAATCGAATTCCATAACGTAGCTTATGTCATGACGAGTCTAATGCAACTTATCTCATTGTATTTGAGCCTTGAATGAGTTAAATAATGATGTAACACCCCATAATTTAGCGTTAATTAAAATAGTTATTCTGCTAGATTTCAAAAATGGAATTTGATCAAATGACAGTGTTAATGATATTTTTCGTCAACACCAGAATTACGTTTAAGGATATGGACATAAGGGAACCAAAGGAATTATTTGCTTCCTACAAGCTTGAGTTAGTTCACCGTTTTCTAGATATCAAGGCCTTAAGCCTGAATATTAGTTACTCTTCCTTCTAGAGGTGTGAGTATAACTTAGGATAAGGGTTCCCTAAGCGCAACAGGAGTTAAGAAGCTAAATGGCTTAAGGAAGGGTATTTCGATAATCAGGCTTTCGTATAAGGCTTTGTCATAAGGTAATGATAGGAACGTAAGTGACATAAATGACAAAGAAATCCATAGAATTGGTCACAAGTGTTGATTCTCTCTTTATTGATCATTGATTTGAGTGCATAAGTGGTTACATGTAAAATCCCCAAATTGATTTATAAATTTGGGTTATCACTCTAAGCAATGAGTACAAGATTATGGAATGAGGAAAAGTTTTTTTCAAAATGAGATCCCTGGGGTCTTATTTATAGACAAATTGGCCCCTGTTTTAGTAGCGATCAACAGAGGCCCACTTCCTAGTTTGGCAAGGACATTTGCTGTCGGTGTCGGCTATCTCAGTGGCTTTGGATGTCAGCTTCCGGGTTTTGGTCTCCTTTTCTTTACTGAGTGTTGTTATCGGTTCCTTCTTACTTGTAAAATTGGTGCCACCACCTCGTAGTGTATCAATACCAAGCACACTAGTATAGATAGCTTCTTTTGGCTACTTTCGGTTTCGGTGGCAAGCCTACATTTCAATAGCGAATCCTAAGCTTTGCCCTACTTTAATGACACTTGGGTACTGCATTTGCCTTAACATCCTCCTATGTATCAGTGTTGACACTAAGCATGTTAGTGTGGATACCTATCTTCTCATGAGCTTTGGCTTACTTCAGTATCTTTGGATCTAGTATCGTATTTGCGATAGCAAGCTTTAGGGATTTCTTATGGCGACTCTGAAGTTACTTCCTGGTGTCGGCATCGATACCAAGTATATTGGTATCGATATCTCTTTGCTCCGTCTAGCTTGGCTTCGTGCTTTCCTTTTCATGGCTCTTGAACTTTGGTGTTGAAACATGTGCTTTTGAAATTGTAACCAAATTGATTGCCTTTGGTGGCGGTAACGTAAACATTCTTTATTGCTCATTATTCCCATGTTCCTTTCGGTGTCGCCTTGCCGTTATCTTCCCTATAACAATACTAATCTTTTGCCCCCTTATTGGTACCGATAGCACAATGACTTGGTCTTTCCCTTCCTGCTTTAGGTATCGGCTATCTCAGTAGTTTGGTGCCGATAGTGTGCCTCCGAAATACCTTCTTGGTGTTAATTGTACTACGATACCCCTTCACCTGCATCTTGTTTTGGTGTCCAAATATGGTAGTAACATTTGCCCCCTATGTGAAAGGACATTTTCGACTTTTCAAGTCAAAACACTGGTCTTTCAGCAGAACTATCTTGGAAGTACATAATTTCCCAACTTTTGGTATTCTAGAGTTGATTTCGTCTACTGTCCCATAATTGTTTGTGTGGTCGGGATCAAGAGGCGCTTTTTAGTACAAAATATTCTTCTTCTTTATCCATGAGCCTGGTTTTCGGTATCGTATCCCTTTCTTTAGTATTTGGTGTTCTCATTTGTTGTTAATTTCTAGCACTTTTCTCCATTCTTGTCGCTATCTATTAATTACCTAATCCAAGATTTCACCTTCGACTTTAAGGCTTTTGTTCCATATTGACTTGATATTGTTATGCTCATACGATGCTTTCATCACCTTGATATGTTTGATTTCTCACTCATTGCTGATCTTGTGTATTTGCCTCCTTGTCCAAATATCGAAATCAGACTAATTGCTTGCTATTCATTGGTGTCAATGTCATGCCCTCTTGGTATCTTTTTTTTTGTTATTTTGGTATCCTGACCTTTTTGCTATTAGTATTGTTTTTGTAGCTTCTTCTATGTGCTTTTTACTATCATTGTTGGCCTTGAAACCCTCTGTGTTTAACTTTTGATGTTGTTCTTATAGTCTTTTCTTTGCATTTTGGTATTGGATTCTAATCTTTTATTCTTTGCTCTCAGTGTCAACTTAGCTGCCTCTAGAGATCTTCCTGCTTTGTTGCGGTTTAATTGTTTCAAGCCCTCTTTTCTTAGGGTTTGAAGCTTTCACCTCATTAACACAAATTTTGGTGTCAACAAGATCCCTACATTGTCTTTCTGTAACTTTAGAAACAT
The DNA here is from genome assembly GCA_030737875.1 of Allium sativum. Taxonomy (NCBI): domain Eukaryota; kingdom Viridiplantae; phylum Streptophyta; class Magnoliopsida; order Asparagales; family Amaryllidaceae; genus Allium; species Allium sativum. The sequence continues at coordinate 465,128,615 of CM060913.1, read as the reverse complement.
TAGCTTTCTATAACTCAAGATAATGATATGAGAAAGACATGAAGTTTCTTCAGTGTGGAATCTTAAACCTGGGACTATGAACATTTCCATGAGATAATAACGTTTATATTTAGATTTTTGAGATGAAAATTTGTAAGCTTAGGATCTCTTTGTCCTATTAGGAATAGGAAACCTAAGATTTCAATTCAGGTATTTATTATCAGGAAACCATTCTTGATAACATGGGATAGCAGATCCAGGGTTAAGGTTTAAACATATGTAATGGAAAATTTGTAGTTTACTTTTGGAGATATAACTAGAGAAACATAAACTCATATATAAGGATTTTGAATACAAAACCAGATATATTTTTCTGGAATAAAAAAATCCTGAAGTCACGACTTAGCTATTGATTGTAGAGATCCAGAGTTCCGCTTCTGTAAATAATAGAATCTTAACAAGGATATGCCAATCCTTATACAAAATTTATTTGCACTCTACCAGATCGATTGTAAAAGTTAATATTTCACACATTAATCTTTTGTATAGTGGATGAGATAAGGTAAGCATAAAGGTCTACTTCTTGCATCTGACTATTCACAAAATGACTTTACAAATAACTCTTCAAATTGTACAGACACTACTTGGTGTATAACTTTCATTTATGTTTTGAATTTCCCTATCTAGGATTTTATTATATCGTTTCGCATAAGGCTTAATACGCTAAGTTTGGTGTTAAGCTTGTAGGCTATATATGATAATTTGGTCGTTTTATGCAGGACAACATTTGAATTGCAACCAAGTGATAAATGAATTTATGATAGGATGACTCGATTACTCATATTTTAAAATTTGGACTAGCAATTCTGCCTAATATAAGTTTTTGAGAACCTCCCTATGTGAGGTGTTTAGAAAACATAACCTTTGTTATAACACTTTCAACCGGAAGACCCAAGGTACTTGCTTGGGTATTTATTAAGGTACCCTCTTTTCGGAAATAAAATGATACGTTCAGACACCTTATTGGGCATAGTAACAGGAGTCTAGAAACCCCACTTTCCTTGAGATAAGGACAGGAAAATTATCACCTAAATTTAAGTGTTTGAATTATACCAATCTGGGGGTATCCCAGGATTCTCATCTGGAAATAGAAGTCCATCATTATAATTTGAATTTGTGTTCAGAGATTCTCCCTATGAGATGTGGAAGATAACATTCTTTGTTTAAAGGCTGTTAGATAGTAGAATCGAGTTCCTAACTCGAGTATCGATGGTAAATCATTTTCAAAGGTGAGGAATTAGAGTCTTGTGACCCTAATTAGGGTATTTAGGGTACCTTTACAGAAAGTATAGAGGAAAATTTTGCAGCCATATTCAAGCACTCATAATAAAGGACTAGAAATCCACCTCTACTAATAATAAATGGAAATCTCGAAACCCAAATTTGGGTATTAATAATAGAAGATTAGAAAACCACTTTGGCAATAGACATAAGATCCAAAACCATAACCCAAATTTGGGTATTTGATAAAATACTAAATATCCAATCCCGACAATTATATAAGTTCTGAACCAAAACCCAGATCTAGGTATTTGATAAAAGACCAGATATCCACATCTTACAATAATAGAAGTCCCGAACCATACCCAGATTAAGGTATTTGGTAGAAGACTAGATGTCCACATCTGGAAATAATAGAAGTTCTGAACCATAACCCAGATTCATGTATTTGATAGAAGATCAAATATCCATATCTGGCAATGATAGAAGTCCCAAACCATAACATAGATTCAGGTATTTGGTAGAAGACTAGATATGCACATCTGGCAATAATAGAAGCCTCGAACCATAACCTAGATTTAGGTATTTTGTGGTCTTTATTTGAATTGTCTTTCAATCTTGCGAGTCTGCCCTTGGACTCTTATGGGTTTGAGAACAATTTTTCTCGAGCTTTGATTTGCCTTACGAGCAGCTACCTTTTTTTGGTTTTTATTTAACGAGCCAACTTCTTGGCTTTGATTTGATTTTGAGCAATCATCCTTTTGGCCTTTGATCGGATTAGAGGAGCCACTCTCTTGGGCTTTTATTGGATTTGAGCCTTGGTCTTTAAGAAGAGGTCGTACATGCTTAAAGTGCTCCCTTCAAGATGCATTCCCTTCTGTGGGACAATGCATAAGCAGAGGCATGTTCATACTTAGATTGCTCCTCCAAAGCTTTGTTCCTTACCACGCGGTAAGATATAAGCAGAGGATGTATGTGATTGCATTGCTCCTTTTGAGCTTTCATTCCCTTCTGCAGGATGAAGACATATGCAGAGGTAGAGCGAGGTCTTCTGCCAGCAGAGACACGACGTGCTTAGTCAAAGCAGAGGCAGTGCATGCTCTTATATAAGCTGAGGCAGGGCATGCTTATTCAGAAGCTCCATCCTGACCATTTCTAGTGTGGATCAAAGGCTTACGCTTTTGATGCTTTAATCTGGCCCTTTTTGATTTGGACGCGGCTAAAGGCTCACACCTCACCTCCCTCTGGGAGATGCCTTGCCCTGGTTATCTTGGTGGTGACAAGCGTTTTATTACCATTGTAGGTTGTTTTACCAATTTCAGATAATTCCAATTTTTGGAATGGTTTCCATACCCTTAATTGTGTAGGTAGGTTTAGGAAGACTTCCCCTTATTCATTTTCCACTAGAGAGTAGGCTCTCGGATTCCTTTTACTTTATGATCCAGGTATCGGAACTGCTTCTAGTTTGTAGAGCCGATATGTTCCGGTTATGTGTTCTAGATAAATGACCGAGAATTCTTCCCAGTTTGTGTCTTCAATTATCTCTGCAGATTCGTATCAGACTGAGTCATCTTCTTGACATGCTCTGATTCGTATTATTTAACGATTTTCCTTTGATTTTCGGTCATTCTAATAGTAGCTTCATCCATAACTCTTGGAATAAGCCTTAAATTCTTTCTTCAAATTCTGACTTGGATTGCGTGCATAGAATACCCTTTAATATGAAGGGAAATCCATCTTCGAGTGGAAGGATAGCCTCTCATTAGTATTTTGGTGGATATGCGTGTGGTCCGTCGCCATCATGGTAGAAATTCTATATGTCCAAAGTTCCAATGGTAACCTTTCTGCCTGATTCTCTTCAGCTCAGCTTAATTGTATTCCTTTTAAGACTATCTTTGTGATCTGATTTGCAACCTTTGTGGCACTGTTTGTCCTTGGGGGTACTAGGGAAGAGAAACTCTTTAAGATTCCATTTTCATTGTAAAACCTTGTGAACCCTTCACTTTCAAATTGTGTTCCGTCACCTGATGTAGTTTTGTAGGAGGCTCCGGATTTAGCGACAATACCATTTATCATAAACCTCGATATCCTTTTTGATGTTATGTTTGGGGGTAGCTTTGCCTCTGCTCATTCGGTAAAGTAACTGATTGTCCCATTACACTCCTAGTCATTCTTCCAGGTTCAGATAGGGTCCAATTAGATTTATTTCTCACATATGGAAAGGCCATGAGTTTTGAGATGGTGTACAAGTCATCTTAGGTACTTAAGGAGGTACTTAAGGTACACTAGAATATCTCTGATGCATTTTATGATTCTTTTCATGTTTTATTGCTAGGTTAACCATTTGTGGCCGATAAAAACCTTGTTGTATAATCCTTTCTACAACTTAATTTTGTTAGATTGTCTCCTACAAGGGTCCTTAGGTGTTTCCTTTGAAATCTTGGGTCTATATCTCAAGGATTATATCTCTTGGATATGGAAACGAATATTCTTTTCTCAGTGTTTTATCTGCAATAAGCAATAGTGGGACTTGATGCTTGACTTTTTGTGCACTATATCCATCAGTAAGCAATGCTCCATTCACTGATTAATATACTATGAGAGCTATTAAGCAACTTAACCGTTTGATTGTCTTTAAAAGTAGTTTTGTTAGGCCATCTAGCTATCCACCCGTTAACCCAGTCAGTTTCAGTTGATTACCCGTTTGTTGGGACGCTAATGCCTAATCTCTTTCCAAACCCACATAATATGCGAAATGAATAATGATGCACGAATAATTAATGATATGCAAATGAATGATCACCTTCTAAGGGAGTTACACCAACCCCTTATTTGGGAGAACGCATTTATTATTATTAGCCCACTTAAGGGGTACTCCATTTATCAGAGGTGTAAATATCATTATTATTATTAATACTGCTTAGAGGAATATGAAACCATGTAATCTTTTTTCTAGAGAGTTTTACTTGATTTGCCTTTTCTTCGTTACCCGACTTTTACCTGTAATGACACTTGGACTTATGTTAATACCTGTTTGGTGGTAAGCAAAAAAGACAAAGTTATACTACTAATAAAAATAATTATTTGAGATAGCAGACTTATCATTTAAATCTAGTATCATCTTGCGGCGCCTCTGACCATATTCTACTGGCTATCTTCCATCCCTTCTAAATAGCTTTCTTCATTCTTCGGGTTCGTTTCTTTCTCATTATGTCACAACATTGACTCATATTGTCCCCTTGTGCCTTATGATACGGAAGTAATTTTTCCTTTCGTCCAGTTTTGAAGAACCTTTTGAAGAAGAAATGGAATCAAGCTTTTCCACCTTCTGATCTTGACTCAAGCTTTCCTTTGTGTTAGATATTTCCTCCATACCGATAAATTTATCGGCTCTAAAATAAAAATCATTCCAGCTTTTGCTTTTGTTTAGGGCAAGATCCTTCCAAAAAGGGGATGGTATAGATAGTCCCGATCGAACAAATCTTAGCTTCTCTCTATCCATCGCCCATTCTACTCTAAGCGACTTGTTATTAAATCCCCTTAGATAGTTGTTGAGTGTTTCTTTCAGTCCCTACTTAACAATGGATAGACCATAAATGTTGGGTGTCAAGACTTTTTGTTCTCGAAATCGTGTGTTAAATGTAGTGGACAATTACCTCCAATATGTGATGATCGGGCTGTGATAACGTCTGCACCATTTGCTAACTTCTCCTCAAAGAGTTGTTAGGAATACTCTACATCGAATTGCTCCGAAGACGTTATATAAATCCATGTAACTTTCAAAGCTAATGAGGTGATCTTCTAGATCTATTGTTCCGTCGTACGTGAGATATAGCATTTCCAAGTTAGCCGAAACTTCATTCGTCCTCATCTTTCTAGAGAAAGATATTCCCTACAACTTCTGGTATTTTGGTGACACTAGATTCTCATTTCCTTCTTGATTGGATGTTTGACCATTTATTTGCCAAATTGTATTGTCTTGAAGGTTTAGCAGAATTCTACTTTGGCTATCAAATTCTTTCAGCGTCGTTGATTTAGCTTCTATTTTATAGGGTTCCACCCTGAAATACCTTTGGATTAAACCTACTTCAATAACCCTTCTAGTGTAATCAATCCACATGGCCAAATGTAATATTTCCAACCTATTACTTGCTTCCTTTATTGAGAACAAAGGTCCTCCGGTTTCTAGCTTCATTGTGTTGAATTTCAAAGGTGTTCTACTCTCTGGAACGGGAAATGCATTGGAATCTCGTTCCCAATTTTCTTCTGGTTTAGCCATCTTCAACAGATTCAAAGAGAGCCTTAACATGATGTAATGCAGAATAAGGTTGGAGATTTAATTTTAAATGGTCTTTGGATAAATGATTCTCACAGTAGTAGTTCAAAGTTTGGAAAATCTTTGTTGAGACTTTTATCTGTGATCCTATTTCTTCAAAGCTTAGTCCAATCCGGACCAGAACAACAAGAGATATGATTATTAACCACAAGGTCGGAGGTTCAAGCCCTCCTTCTTGTGCCAAAATGTTAACGATATTTTCATCAACACCAGAATTAGGTCTAAGGATGTGGACCTTAGGGAACCAAAGGGATTATTTAGTTCCTACAAGCTTGAGTTAGTTCAACGTTTCCCAGATATCAAGGTCTTAAGCTCAAAGATTAGTTACTCTTCCTTCAAGAGGTGAGTATCACGCTTACGAGACTCAAGGACCAACAGTTACCTTGGGATAAGGGTTCTCTAAGCGCAATGTGAGTTAAGAAGCTAAATGGCTTAAGGAAGGGTGTTTCGGTAATTTTCGTATAAGGATTTGTCATAAGGTAATCATAGGAAAGTAAGTGACATAAATGAAAAAGAAATCCACAGAAATGATCACAAGTGTTGATTCTCTCTTTATTGATCACTGATTTGAGTACATAAGTGGTTATAAGTAAAATTCCCAAATTTATTTATAAATTAGGGTTTTTACTTTAAGAAATTAGTACAAGATTGTGGAATGAGGAAAGTTTTTTTCAAAATGAGATCCATAGGGTCTTATTTATAGAAAAATTGAGCCCCCTTTCAGTAGCGATCGACAGAAGCCCACATTCGGGTTCGGCAAGGACATTTCTTGTCGGTGTCGATCGCATCAGTGGCCTTCAGTGTCGGCTTCCGGGTTTCATCCTCCTTTTCTTTATTGATTGTTGTTATTGGTTCCTCCTTGCTTGTGAAATTAGTGTCGCCTCCTCATAGTGTATCTATACCAAGCACATTGGTATAGATAGCTTCTTTTAGTTACTTTCGATTTCGGTGGCAAGCCTATATTCCGATGGAAAATCCTAAGCTTTGACATTTGGGTATTGCCTTTGCCTTAGCATCCTCCTTAGTATCGTTATCGACACTAAGCATGTTAGTGTAGATAACCTATCTTCCCATGAGCTTTGGCTTACTTCAGTATCTTTGGATCTAGTATCGGATTTGCGATTGCAAGGTTTAGGGATTTCTTATGGTGACCCTGAAGCTGCTTCCTGGTGTCAGCATCAATACCAAGTATATTGGTATCGAAAGCTCTTTGCTCCATCTAGTTTGGCATCATGCTTTCCTTTTCATGGATCTTGAATTTTGGTGTCGAAACATGTGCTTTCGAAATTGTAACCAGATTGATTGCCTTTGGTGGTGGTACTGTGACCACTCTTTATTCCTCATTGTTCCCATGTCGCTTTCAGTGTTGCCTTGCTGTTATATTCCTTGTATCGATACCAAGCTTTTGCCTTCCTTGTTGGTACCGATAACATAATGAATAGGTCATTCCCTTCCTGCTTTCGGTATCGGTTGTTTCAGTAGTTTGGTGTCGATGATGTGCCTCCGAAATACCTTCTTAGTGTTAATTGTACTCCTATACCCCTTCACCTGCAACTAGTTTCGATGTCAAAATCTAGTGGTAACAGATAGAATTTAACCATGAAATTTTCACGGTTGAATTCATAACGAAATTTTGGTCAAATTTCATGTTTGGAACTTCGCGAATGGAGTCTATATGAAAAATTACAGACAAAACACAACAAAATGGAAAATAATTAATCAGAATAATTAAAATATTTATTACCATTTATCACGTATCCCCACTAGAATCAGAACAACCAGACGGTCGACCTACATGTCCGTGGTGCAATCAACCTAGGGCGACCCCCCTAGCCATTATTTTCTTATGGTAGCTAGGATTTTTTAATATAAAAACTATATATTAATGGTGGATTTTTTTTGAATATCAATCTAACGGCTCAGAGTCATTTCTATGTCTATAAATAAAGGCTTAGACCCCCACTCTTTTCCTCACATTTCTAGAGGCAATAACAAAGCTCTGCCATTTCTATTTCTCCAAACTCTTCTAAAATTCTAAAATATTAACATATCCTGTAATGACCCGGATTTTGAGCGACTTTGGTTATCGACATAAGCACGATGTCGATAACCAAAACCTCGAAAAATCCTGGTAATTAGTGAAAGAAATTAGAGGGTGAGAAAAGATAAGATAGAAACTTAGAATAGAAGAAGAAGAAGAACACAACATCAGAGTAACACGAATCTCACAGCGGAACGAATAACATATAATAGATAACATATCCTTGAAATAAATCATTATATGTATACAATACATTATCAAAGTACAACATTTACAACACAGCGGAAATAACTATAGCTATAGGATCCTGAAGCCTCCTGCTCCAAGCTCTTCCAGTATATCTGTAAAATCCCGACTACTTGACTGCCCGTACAAATTTAGGCACCCAAGAGTTTAGGGAAAACAACAAAGTAAACTCCGGGTCAGTCATGGGACTGGTATGAGTAAAACAGTTTAAAAACAGTTGAACAAGTAAATGATATCTCATAAGACCACGCCGCATAACGGAACGGGTTTTTCCCTTATGAGAATCCAAAATATCTTTATATCAAAAACCTTTTGATATTATAATAATGTCTATCAACCACAGTATATATAATCATCTAGCAGAAACGCTTTCATCTCACGTTCTACATATATAGTATACAATCAAAACCGCAAGCACGTATTGGGTAATGGATTTCCAACTATGACAAGGTATGGAATCACCTTCCGCTTGTGTACCTCTAGAGAGGAATACACTGGGTTCAACAAGAACATCTTGCAACCCGGCCACACATGACCGACCACTCATTTCGCTTGAGTGTATCGAATGTATATCACCAACAGTTGGGATCAGCAACCGTTTCCCGAATGGGACAGCATCAACAATAGATTTTTAGAAGAAAATGAAACTCTAGATCAGGTGATTATACACCCTACTTCGGTGCGACCGACTTAGCCATGCTGCCTGCCCGATTTCTGTCATTTACCGAATGATGAGGCTAGAAGCTACGCTTTATCATCACACCAGATTCACTTTGAATGCCACATCGTCAAATCCATCAAATCACCGATTGTCGTCCTCAACCATACATTATGTGTTAGCTAAAAGAAGTTTCCTTCTTCGCTCCCACTCTTGGTACAGTTGGAGGAATCAATATACGTGATCGTCTGGACATACTCTGTCAGACATCCGTCCATACAAGTCATCCAGGAACAGGATGAACTGAAGGCACTATTCTGTAAACAGGATAGCCCTTGCATAACTCCGTCTTCAATTTCCTTTGGCATATATGATTTGCAACGCTTATGCCAATATAGAGTGGTTCTTTGGATAATAATCCAACCGGTCTCTCCATATTAACAACGTTAAAATGGTCAAAACTTCGATAGTCTGTGATTTAACTATCGAATAAAAATAGGTGTGCAAACAATGATATTATTTCCAAATGGAAATTATATCGATCAAACATCATTCAACATTCATCTCTTTAGTTCATTAATTTACTTATCTCATGTTTACCTACGTTCAATATTCCTTATTTTCTAAATTGGGAAAATATACGTTATTAACAATGGAAAACATTTCCATTTCTTTGTTTCTTTATTAGAAAACATTTCTGGTTTCTTATTTGGAAAAACATTTCCAAAGCTTCTTCATTGGACTTAGACAGATGTTTAAACAAACCATCGCGATGCCAATTCAAACCATTTCCTTTACTGCCGAGCCTTAACTATTCCTTAGTTAAAACGAAGCCAATCAAGTTGGGGTAGAACTACCTCTCAGACCTTAACTGAACAACATTTCTAACTTTGAAATGGGCAAAGTTCACTTTGTATTCCATTTACTAACTTCCTTACTTAACCCTCCTTCGAATAGCTATATTCGATTGACTCTTTTTACTTAACTCCTTTGGACTAACCCCTATCAATTAACTCTATTGGACTAACACTATCTGACTAACGCTATTTATTTACTCATTTCACTTACTCTTTTCGAATAAACTATATTCGATAATTCCTTTTACTTTCTATTCGAATAACTATATTCGATTTACTCATTTCACTTACTTTTTTCGAATAAACTATATTCGATAATTCCTTTTACTTTCTATTCGAATAACTATATTCGATTTACTCATTTCACTTACTTTTTTCGAATAAACTATATTCGATAATTCCTTTTACTTTCTATTCGAATAACTATATTCGATTTACTCATTTGCTTCTATTCTAATCGATTAAACTAACATCGATTATCTCCTTTCAACTTTATTCTCTAATCGATTAACTAACATCGATTAACTTCTTTTACATTAACACTAATCGATTAACTAACATCGATTAACTTCTTTTTAACTTTATTCTCTAATCGATTAACTAACATCGATTAACTTCTTTTACTAAACTACGTTTTCCGTTACAACTATTTCCTTTTTATAACGTTTACTTACCGTTACAAATATATCCTATTTATAACTTCTATTTACCATTACAAATATATCCTATTTATAACTTCTATTTACCGTTACAAATATTTCCTATTTATAACTTCTATTTACCGTTACAAATATATCCTATTTATAACTTCTATTTACCGTTACAAATATTTCCTATTTATAACTTCTATTTATTTTCTAAATAAATATCCCTTTTATAAAACCGTGTTCGTTTTATAAATAATTCCTTTTATAAAATCCTGTGATTTTATAAAATTCCTTTATTTCAATATACATTGAAATACTTCTTTTTACATCCCAGGGTCTTATACGATATTTACAATATCGGATAACAATGATCAACATCATTCCAACACACATAATCCATAACAGATTATATAACACATCATATATCACAATATATGAAAACAGTAAAATAAATGTTGAGGAATCCAGTCGGATTCCTCCAACCTGTTTCACTGCATCACAGATGTTAAACAATATAGATAACATCACTTTTCAGTTCTATATGATATATTCTGTTAAACAGAATCGATATAGAAAATTCAACTAACTGACTAGCAGTTCAATCAAACAGTCAACACACAGTCAATCAGCCAATATCTAACAGTTCTAAAAATACAACATGAAATTATAAATTGTTCAGAGTTAGTGAGATTTACTCACATTGGCGCGTTAACCGTTAAATAACGGTTTGCGTTATTTGACTGCGACGGACAATTTATTTCGCCATAAATTGTAACGAGCTCAGAATCGCACTCAGTCAGCTTCATTGTGATGCTCTCGTCCATACGATCCCAATGGATCTTGTTTCGCTGAATTCCGACGATGTATAGGCAAGATATTATATTAACAACTTGTGTATACTATTAAATTAAATAAAACTTAAATAAATAGACTTTTGGGCTTTAGCAAACTTACGGCCCATCTCTACCTTGAAATAAACCCATATCCGTTTTAACATCCTCGTCTTTCCCCAAATTACATTTTCCTGCTCCATCTTAAAATGAACACCATCTCCAGACTTAAATATACTCAAGCATGTCTTCCCACCGTTCCCTTTTTCTATACCCTCCCATCCAAATTTCCAAACATTATACATATAATATTAAAACATGGGCTCCACACACCTTTCCTTTTTGTTACTCGGGCTTACCTCAACACATGGAAACACAGCCCAAAACCAGACTTAAAAGCCCATACCCGTTTTTACACAACCCAGGCCCGAACTCCTTCTCCCCTAAACAGACGTCCGCTCCTTCCTGTTCACTTCGAATGTCATCATCGAAACCAACCCCCAACGTCATCATGCTTTGTTCAAACGAACACCCCCTTCCACCACTTCTCCTTTTAGTAAATGCAACGCACATCAAACCTCTCTCCCCTATTTCCACCGTTTCACGTTAACAGCTTCACTATCCCCTGTACATATATATATCTCCTCCTTCCTTGTACATGTTGCGCCCAAAAACTCCACGTCCAAACACCTGCAACTGCACCCTTCTACCAAATCCCGGTCCTTCCTGTTCGGATCCGTGAGGACAAACTGCATGGCTCCCCTTTTATATATTTTGCACATCTCCAGTTCCGCAAGTGCTCCGATCGCATCCTCCTTCACCAACACTTTCGCACTCCAGTATCATCCCATGCCCCATCTTCTTGTCACCTTCTTCCTCTTATATCACGTCCAGAACCATTCTCAACACAGAAACCAACGTGCTTCTCCCTCTCCTTTTCATGGCTCACCGTACATGCTTTTCTCCTCCTTTGATGTACTGTACTCATACACTTTCGGTTGCACTCCAGACCCCATGCGGTTTTCTCTTTTTAAAATAGGTTTCTAGTTTTTGAGTTTCTATGTTTGGTGGCGGCTCGTTTGTTTGGAGATGAGTGATAGTTATATATAGGAGTCTTAGATATTTTTTTCTTTTGGTGAAGGGGTTTCCACGTTTGAGATGGACGTGGCTTAATGTGCATTGGAGAACAAATCATGGATCCCTTGCTTACCACGTTGCTTTCAAGAAATACTTATATATGTAATTGTTTTTGCTCGATTCTGATACCATAAAGTTGCAACATATATGTATCATACAATCCAAAAATGAGGTAAACCCATACGAGCAAGTTGCCAATACCAGGTCTTATTTATGTTATCTCATTCCGTAAATTTCGTTCTCGTACTTATTGTTACGGACAGAAATATAAATACCATGTTGTCGAGCTCGGTGCCACGATCCCAAAAATATAAAAATACCGGTAGATGGACTCATATTTTGAAACTTCAAAATATTGATTTCAGGGTGCGAAATACTTCAAATAAAAAGTCGCTTATTAAATTAATTAAAAATTACAGTAAAATTCTAAAAATTAAATTATCACTATGTCCCAAAAGAACCTTGTCTAAATTCACATCCGATATTCAAATAATTTGAAAACCCTTTTATAACGTAAATAAAGCGTTACTAATTATAAAGGAATTTCATAGCGACTTTTCTAAAATTTGATTTGGACATACATCAAAATCTACACGACGAAATCCCGATTTTTCTCTTCTACTAGAAAGATATACTCCACCAGCTCCACACGTTTCTTGTTTCACAGAAATCCGGCTTAAAACGAATCATGTACATTCAGTTGAAGTTCGAATCGCCAATTTACGAACTACAGCGCCATTTCAAGCTCGATTATAATTATAATATAATTATACGTTCGAACTATCGTTCAAATAATATATTCGTTATTCTAATTCAATTCTAAACTGAATTAAATATCACAGATGATCCGGTTCACACCATATCGTCATTTTGACGAATTCTGATTATTCAGAATTAAATATATTATTTAAATTATTATTTTAATTAAATATTCATCATTATTTAATTCAACGATCATTTAATTCACTATATCACCATTGATATAATTAAATAAATTAATCATAATACCTCTGCCAATGCGGGTCATTACAATCTTCCCCACTTAAAATAATTTCGTCCTCGAAATTGTTAAAGCTAGAAGTCGACCCTATCTACTGGTTAGAACCTATTTGTTCATTTCTTAACTTTAGTTTTCAACTGAACCAATTTAATTTCAATTAAATATTAATTAATTCTTATCATCGAAAATTTTCAAAAAATCCGGAAAATTTTCTAACTCCTTATTCTTCGAAAAATTTCGCCAGCACCTCCTTTGTACTGGTCAATCGGTCAAACTCCAACTCGCCTCTCCGGGCCATCTCCATCCCAAAAGAAAATCAAACAGCCAAGCGGCTTGCCAATTCGGCTCATAAATCTTATATCCAATAGAAATATAAACTTGTACCTCTTTGTCGGGCATATCAACCCCATCACTTCCATATGCTATCAACTCAGCATATACTAATATTAATCAAACCAAACTCTGATCAATTTATCCTCAACACCACCATTCGCTTTTTACCAAGCCAAGTTTTCATTTCAACTCAAGTTTTCGTTCTTGATTTTCAATTCCTTAACTCCTCAATCCAATACCATTTCGGATTCTAATTTCACAAATCCAATCTTATTCGATTTCAATTCAACTTCAGTTACCACTTAACTGAATTTGCTTTCATTCAAATCTGCTTTCACAAATTTTTTTGTTAAATTTGTTTTTTTATTCAAACAGTCTTTCCCCGGGAGTTTTCGAATAGTTTACTTTTTCAAAAATCAAATTTTCCTTTTTGAACATGTCACTGAGCCCTTAATGAATATTCCATTAGTTAAACCATTTCTCTATTTCTTTATCAATATTTGTTAACCAAATATTTTCAATAACCATATTGGCCTTTTATGTTATTTGGAAAACATTTCCGAATATCGCCTTCCTTTATTTTCTAAACTTTAGAAAATATATGCTATTTATAATTGGAACATATTACAATTACTTATCTCTTTTCCGATCTCTTTTATTTCTATACTTAGGAAATATTTATCATTCTAATTCAAGTTACACTTATTTGGGTTAAAACGGATGTTGTGTAAAACATCGTTACGACAACCCAAATACTATATTCAACTAACTCTCATTCAACATTGATCATCGAGCCTGGAATCTTACTATTTATTTGTTGATAATGAAATCAATCAAGTTGGGGTATAACTACCTCTCAGACCTTGACTGAATAACATTTATAACGTCAAAACAGATATGACTACTTACTCGAAAAATCAATACCATACAACGACTTATTCAATTTTAAACACATATACGCTTCCTCTTTCTATCCTTACTAGATTTTATTCTTAGTCTTCCTTTTTGATTTTACTATTCTATTTCTAAGTTCGTTTCCTTGTCGACTTCTATATATATTGATATATAGATTTCTAGTTATCAGATTTTCTTAAAAATATTCTAACTCCTTAAATTCCTGGAAAAATTCGTCATAACCTCCTTTATACCAGGAGCATCGAGATATTTCAAATAGCCTCCCATGGCCCTCACCAATCCAAAAGAAAAAGAAAAAAACCAAGCGGCTAGCCGATACGGCGCATAAAATCTCATATATGAATTAAATACATACCTTTTGTCGAGCAATCTACTTATAACTCTTCATACTTTATCCATACCTATCTCATGTATATCCATACAATTCTAATTCATTCCAACTTAATCCAATCGTTTTAACTTATTTCGTTAAGTGATATTCAAATTACTGGTTTGCCCATTTCACCTTTTTATTTGAATATACATGTTCAAATATATTTTTAACTTGTTTATCAAATAATTGAATTCCATTTCAATTTTATTTGAATTTCCTATATTCAAATTCCATTTCGATTCTCTTATTCAAATTCTATATTTGAATTTCATTTCAAATCTCTTACCATATTTGAATTTCGTTTCAATTTTCTTATTCAAATTCCATAATTGAATTTCATTATTCAAATCTATTTCCAAACTCCATTTGAATTTCTATACTCAAATCTATTTGAATGCTCTTTATTTCATTTAATTCCCTTTGAATTTCTATATTCGAATTCTATTATTACTCTATATGAATTCCATATTCAAATTTCATTTCAAATTATTTGAATTCTATATTCCAATTTCATTATTCAAATCTTCTTTATCCAAATCTCATTTGAATTTATATATTCAATTTCTATTTGAATTCTATTATTCAAATTCCATTTGAATTTTCTTATTTACATTCTATGTTTGAACTTCCTTTATTGAAATTCCTTTTTAACTTTCTTTATTCATCCTTTACATAAGTCTCGATTTCAATTCCTTTTGAAATCGATATTTCTACTTTTGGAAAATAGATTTCCCTTTTCAATTTCACACTTGTATTTTTATTTCTGAATTATCCAATGATAATTCTTTTCACTTCATTTATAAACTTCGTTTATAAAAGAACTATTTATAAACTTCGTTTATAAAGGGACTTCTTGTTTTATTTCTTTTAAACAAGTTAATATTTCAAATCTATTTAAAAATTCCAATTCTATATATTCAAATTCTATTTCGAAACTCAACACCACTTGTCTTTCTCAAAACAAATTCAAAACAGTATATCTGGTAGTAATTCGTCACTTATAAGTCGAAAATGAATACTGATGATGCAGCTGTCATCATCAGAATCTATTTTCCAGCGATCGAAGTGAGTTCAATACTATAAAACCATTTCTAAACATTTCCAATTTGAAATTCATTTCAAAATATAATTCACACTGCTTGTAAAACAATTTAAAATCTCCCAGGATCTTAAATTTTCCTTATTTTAAATCCTAATCCATTTACAAACACTTATCCAATTCTCCAGAGTTTTAATTCAATTTCTGGTTTAAATTTCAGATTTAACTCATCTGATTTCACGTATTTCACTTATATGAATTCTGATTGGTTATTCACATAACCATTTAATTTATATTCTTACTCGATTATAATAACAACCAATATATCCAATATATTCAAAATATATGTTGGGTAAACTATTTCGTTTACCCTCTTTCAAAACATACCATGATGGTTCATCGTATTCAAGTGTTTAGTAACTCCTACCGATACAGTGGATCAAACTGATCGACCAGAACTCATAAACGACCCAACCAATGAATCTCCACAATATAAAACAAATTTTTTTATATCAATAACAAATACGTTCACTCGTATATATACACTCAATCTCAGTCTAGGGTATTACTAACCCTATCTCTACCGAGTCACGCCACAGAGCCAAGTAGTTCTTAACTTAAGCTCTGATACCAACTGTAATGACCCGGATTTTGAGCGACTTTGGTTATCGACATAAGCACGATGTCGATAACCAAAACCTCGAAAAATCCTGGTAATTAGTGAAAGAAATTAGAGGGTGAGAAAAGATAAGATAGAAACTTAGAATAGAAGAAGAAGAAGAACACAACATCAGAGTAACACGAATCTCACAGCGGAACGAATAACATATAATAGATAACATATCCTTGAAATAAATCATTATATGTATACAATACATTATCAAAGTACAACATTTACAACACAGCGGAAATAACTATAGCTATAGGATCCTGAAGCCTCCTGCTCCAAGCTCTTCCAGTATATCTGTAAAATCCCGACTACTTGACTGCCCGTACAAATTTAGGCACCCAAGAGTTTAGGGAAAACAACAAAGTAAACTCCGGGTCAGTCATGGGACTGGTATGAGTAAAACAGTTTAAAAACAGTTGAACAAGTAAATGATATCTCATAAGACCACGCCGCATAACGGAACGGGTTTTTCCCTTATGAGAATCCAAAATATCTTTATATCAAAAACCTTTTGATATTATAATAATGTCTATCAACCACAGTATATATAATCATCTAGCAGAAACGCTTTCATCTCACGTTCTACATATATAGTATACAATCAAAACCGCAAGCACGTATTGGGTAATGGATTTCCAACTATGACAAGGTATGGAATCACCTTCCGCTTGTGTACCTCTAGAGAGGAATACACTGGGTTCAACAAGAACATCTTGCAACCCGGCCACACATGACCGACCACTCATTTCGCTTGAGTGTATCGAATGTATATCACCAACAGTTGGGATCAGCAACCGTTTCCCGAATGGGACAGCATCAACAATAGATTTTTAGAAGAAAATGAAACTCTAGATCAGGTGATTATACACCCTACTTCGGTGCGACCGACTTAGCCATGCTGCCTGCCCGATTTCTGTCATTTACCGAATGATGAGGCTAGAAGCTACGCTTTATCATCACACCAGATTCACTTTGAATGCCACATTGTCAAATCCATCAAATCACCGATTGTCGTCCTCAACCATACATTATGTGTTAGCTAAAAGAAGTTTCCTTCTTCGCTCCCACTCTTGGTACAGTTGGAGGAATCAATATACGTGATCGTCTGGACATACTCTGTCAGACATCCGTCCATACAAGTCATCCAGGAACAGGATGAACTGAAGGCACTATTCTGTAAACAGGATAGCCCTTGCATAACTCCGTCTTCAATTTCCTTTGGCATATATGATTTGCAACGCTTATGCCAATATAGAGTGGTTCTTTGGATAATAATCCAACCGGTCTCTCCATATTAACAACGTTAAAATGGTCAAAACTTCGATAGTCTGTGATTTAACTATCGAATAAAAATAGGTGTGCAAACAATGATATTATTTCCAAATGGAAATTATATCGATCAAACATCATTCAACATTCATCTCTTTAGTTCATTAATTTACTTATCTCATGTTTACCTACGTTCAATATTCCTTATTTTCTAAATTGGGAAAATATACGTTATTAACAATGGAAAACATTTCCATTTCTTTGTTTCTTTATTAGAAAACATTTCTGGTTTCTTATTTGGAAAAACATTTCCAAAGCTTCTTCATTGGACTTAGACAGATGTTTAAACAAACCATCGCGATGCCAATTCAAACCATTTCCTTTACTGCCGAGCCTTAACTATTCCTTAGTTAAAACGAAGCCAATCAAGTTGGGGTAGAACTACCTCTCAGACCTTAACTGAACAACATTTCTAACTTTGAAATGGGCAAAGTTCACTTTGTATTCCATTTACTAACTTCCTTACTTAACCCTCCTTCGAATAGCTATATTCGATTGACTCTTTTTACTTAACTCCTTTGGACTAACCCCTATCAATTAACTCTATTGGACTAACACTATCTGACTAACGCTATTTATTTACTCATTTCACTTACTCTTTTCGAATAAACTATATTCGATAATTCCTTTTACTTTCTATTCGAATAACTATATTCGATTTACTCATTTCACTTACTTTTTTCGAATAAACTATATTCGATAATTCCTTTTACTTTCTATTCGAATAACTATATTCGATTTACTCATTTCACTTACTTTTTTCGAATAAACTATATTCGATAATTCCTTTTACTTTCTATTCGAATAACTATATTCGATTTACTCATTTGCTTCTATTCTAATCGATTAAACTAACATCGATTATCTCCTTTCAACTTTATTCTCTAATCGATTAACTAACATCGATTAACTTCTTTTACATTAACACTAATCGATTAACTAACATCGATTAACTTCTTTTTAACTTTATTCTCTAATCGATTAACTAACATCGATTAACTTCTTTTACTAAACTACGTTTTCCGTTACAACTATTTCCTTTTTATAACGTTTACTTACCGTTACAAATATATCCTATTTATAACTTCTATTTACCGTTACAAATATATCCTATTTATAACTTCTATTTACCGTTACAAATATTTCCTATTTATAACTTCTATTTACCGTTACAAATATATCCTATTTATAACTTCTATTTACCGTTACAAATATTTCCTATTTATAACTTCTATTTATTTTCTAAATAAATATCCCTTTTATAAAACCGTGTTCGTTTTATAAATAATTCCTTTTATAAAATCCTGTGATTTTATAAAATTCCTTTATTTCAATATACATTGAAATACTTCTTTTTACATCCCAGGGTCTTATACGATATTTACAATATCGGATAACAATGATCAACATCATTCCAACACACATAATCCATAACAGATTATATAACACATCATATATCACAATATATGAAAACAGTAAAATAAATGTTGAGGAATCCAGTCGGATTCCTCCAACCTGTTTCCCTGCATCACAGATGTTAAACAATATAGATAACATCACTTTTCAGTTCTATATGATATATTCTGTTAAACAGAATCGATATAGAAAATTCAACTAACTGACTAGCAGTTCAATCAAACAGTCAACACACAGTCAATCAGCCAATATCTAACAGTTCTAAAAATACAACATGAAATTATAAATTGTTCAGAGTTAGTGAGATTTACTCACATTGGCGCGTTAACCGTTAAATAACGGTTTGCGTTATTTGACTGCGACGGACAATTTATTTCGCCATAAATTGTAACGAGCTCAGAATCGCACTCAGTCAGCTTCATTGTGATGCTCTCGTCCATACGATCCCAATGGATCTTGTTTCGCTGAATTCCGACGATGTATAGGCAAGATATTATATTAACAACTTGTGTATACTATTAAATTAAATAAAACTTAAATAAATAGACTTTTGGGCTTTAGCAAACTTACGGCCCATCTCTACCTTGAAATAAACCCATATCCGTTTTAACATCCTCGTCTTTCCCCAAATTACATTTTCCTGCTCCATCTTAAAATGAACACCATCTCCAGACTTAAATATACTCAAGCATGTCTTCCCACCGTTCCCTTTTTCTATACCCTCCCATCCAAATTTCCAAACATTATACATATAATATTAAAACATGGGCTCCACACACCTTTCCTTTTTGTTACTCGGGCTTACCTCAACACATGGAAACACAGCCCAAAACCAGACTTAAAAGCCCATACCCGTTTTTACACAACCCAGGCCCGAACTCCTTCTCCCCTAAACAGACGTCCGCTCCTTCCTGTTCACTTCGAATGTCATCATCGAAACCAACCCCCAACGTCATCATGCTTTGTTCAAACGAACACCCCCTTCCACCACTTCTCCTTTTAGTAAATGCAACGCACATCAAACCTCTCTCCCCTATTTCCACCGTTTCACGTTAACAGCTTCACTATCCCCTGTACATATATATATCTCCTCCTTCCTTGTACATGTTGCGCCCAAAAACTCCACGTCCAAACACCTGCAACTGCACCCTTCTACCAAATCCCGGTCCTTCCTGTTCGGATCCGTGAGGACAAACTGCATGGCTCCCCTTTTATATATTTTGCACATCTCCAGTTCCGCAAGTGCTCCGATCGCATCCTCCTTCACCAACACTTTCGCACTCCAGTATCATCCCATGCCCCATCTTCTTGTCACCTTCTTCCTCTTATATCACGTCCAGAACCATTCTCAACACAGAAACCAACGTGCTTCTCCCTCTCCTTTTCATGGCTCACCGTACATGCTTTTCTCCTCCTTTGATGTACTGTACTCATACACTTTCGGTTGCACTCCAGACCCCATGCGGTTTTCTCTTTTTAAAATAGGTTTCTAGTTTTTGAGTTTCTATGTTTGGTGGCGGCTCGTTTGTTTGGAGATGAGTGATAGTTATATATAGGAGTCTTAGATATTTTTTTCTTTTGGTGAAGGGGTTTCCACGTTTGAGATGGACGTGGCTTAATGTGCATTGGAGAACAAATCATGGATCCCTTGCTTACCACGTTGCTTTCAAGAAATACTTATATATGTAATTGTTTTTGCTCGATTCTGATACCATAAAGTTGCAACATATATGTATCATACAATCCAAAAATGAGGTAAACCCATACGAGCAAGTTGCCAATACCAGGTCTTATTTATGTTATCTCATTCCGTAAATTTCGTTCTCGTACTGATTGTTACGGACAGAAATATAAATACCATGTTGTCGAGCTCGGTGCCACGATCCCAAAAATATAAAAATACCGGTAGATGGACTCATATTTTGAAACTTCAAAATATTGATTTCAGGGTGCGAAATACTTCAAATAAAAAGTCGCTTATTAAATTAATTAAAAATTACAGTAAAATTCTAAAAATTAAATTATCACTATGTCCCAAAAGAACCTTGTCTAAATTCACATCCGATATTCAAATAATTTGAAAACCCTTTTATAACGTAAATAAAGCGTTACTAATTATAAAGGAATTTCATAGCGACTTTTCTAAAATTTGATTTGGACATACATCAAAATCTACACGACGAAATCCCGATTTTTCTCTTCTACTAGAAAGATATACTCCACCAGCTCCACACGTTTCTTGTTTCACAGAAATCCAGCTTAAACGAATCATGTACATTCAGTTGAAGTTCGAATCGCCAATTTACGAACTACAGCGCCATTTCAAGCTCGATTATAATTATAATATAATTATACGTTCGAACTATCGTTCAAATAATATATTCGTTATTCTAATTCAATTCTAAACTGAATTAAATATCACAGATGATCCGGTTCACACCATATCGTCATTTTGACGAATTCTGATTATTCAGAATTAAATATATTATTTAAATTATTATTTTAATTAAATATTCATCATTATTTAATTCAACGATCATTTAATTCACTATATCACCATTGATATAATTAAATAAATTAATCATAATACCTCTGCCAATGCGGGTCATTACATATCCAAATCAACAAACAAGGATTGGAGCTGGATCTAGATCTGCGCAAAAGACTTGGTTCTACGTGTAGGTAAACTTTATTAATAGTTTTTGTTTTCTATTTCCAAATCTTTTATTAGATCTACAAATTTTAATGTGTGTGTATATATATATATATATGTTTCCCTTTCTATACATATTATAAATCTGTAAGATTTGGAATTATAGGCTTGAAAGCTTTGTTCATATTTGGATTTGGGATAGCTTTCAGGTGAGTAGGAATTATATTCATTGTTGAAAATACTATATCTATTTCGTTTGTGTCAAATCCGAAATTGTATGCCTAAAAGTATCAGATTTGATTAGTTTGTATTAAATATGAAATTGTGAATCGTAAGATCTAATATATAGATTAGACCTTTTAGTAATAGTATTTTTAACTAGCCTACAGTTTTTTGATATGTTTTGTGGCAATCGTAAACACACTAAATCTGGAAATCAGTCCCTAAATATTGTTAGAATTTTAAGATGTTATTCCAAATTTATAGGATTTGGGTGTAAATATAATTTTTATAGTTTATTGCTTTAGAACTATAAACCTATTTGTGCTTGGTATTGTTTGGAGTTTTTACTTGATAGTTGTAAATTAGGCCTTTTGCTCCTTTCAAATAAAAGGGAATTATTTGAAATCTATAAGGAATGTTTAACAAATCATATAGGAAGAGCTGCGTAAATTCATTTATTCTATACGTAGTTTACATCATCTATCCTATATAAAATATTACTAATTTATTTTAATTTTAAATATGTCAATATTCTCCTTTTTAAAATAATTTGGGTAAAATTTCAAGGAATTGCAGTAAATAACCTTTTTAAGAAATTTTGAATGTCAACAACATTAAACATAAGAAAGGTTGTTCAAGTCGTTAGTTTCGTCTAGAACATGGAAAAATAAAAATAAAACATAATTAGTAACTGTGTAAATATCATGCTTAAAATATAAATAAATATAATTTTATTGTAACCTTATCCGTCAAAAAACTTGCGTAATTTACGCTACAAATATTACTAATAAAAGCAAACTTATATTGTGTGTTTGAAATTGAATAGTATCCACTTTTAATGGGAAAATATATGGTAATATTTCCCATGAAAATTGAAATGAATGTTAGTAACCATTTTTTTGTTAGTAGTAAATATGGAGTTAATTGCTATAATTAAAAGGTTACATTTTAAAAATGAATATAAATAAATATTGTGACTCCAATCAGGGAAATCAATATAATGAACTTATATATATATATATATATATATGTATTCTTATATAAAAACTAATAGGATTAAATAATGAAAGTAAAAATTAAGGGAGTTACAACAATTAGAAAATCCAACTAATATAAATAACATTTAATAGGATGTCCATTTCCGTAGGGAATATGACCATAAGGATGATTAATGAAATGTGACCTTTATAATAATTAATTGAACTAAAGGGAATTTAATGGAGATTTGGGCATTGTTGGCCATAGTAAATACTAAGTCCAATAAGGAAATAAATAAATATCCTAGAGAGTCATAGGAAATCATCCTTATCTTATTTCTAGTTTAATTCTATAAACAATATCCTTAATTTAAAATAAGGAATGGACTTTGTAGGTTAATGATGCGAGGTCAGTTGCTTTATTCGACAGAAGATTGTACTTTCTAGTAGTCGGATATATGTACACTGATGTGAGACATCATTGATCATAGGAACCCATGACGATATTTAATTTCGTAATGCGAATTTATCCTAAAAGGATTACTTCAAGTATTGATTATCAAGTGGTTATAGGACCTACCTCCCTTTCGAAAGAAGAAACCAAAAAGGAATAATTAGATAATGTAGCCTACTTTGAGATTTAAGGTATTAAGTTGTGAGATCCGCCTATTGGGTATTAAGTTATTGGATTTGCCCTTCCCTATATGGGTAGAGTCATAGGTTCTGCCCATAATAGGCACTAAGTGATCAAATAGCTCACCTTCCCATAAATAAGAAGTATTAATGGTTAATTAGGTGCAAGATCGGTAATATCCGCAAAAGTCCACTTCCTCTAAGTGGAAAGTGACTGGGGATTAGAGTCGACCTTGAGATAAGGTATTAAACGATCGCCATGGAGGTACCATAGGTTTTCTTGTCATGAGGAAAGTATTAAGTGACTTGGGGATATCCAATAAGGTCGGTTGGATTATAACATAAGGGTCCTTCAGGGAAGGTCATAAATGACAATAAGTCATATGTCATCCTAAGGTAATAAGTGATTGCTTACTATCTCTCCTCCCGTGCGAGGTTGGGAATTGTGCGAATAACGAAAGCCTTGAATTATTAGGACTTAGTAGGTAGTGTCCACTAATTTATGTTAGTAATTCGCAAACCACCTTGTTAGGTATTAAGTGAACAACGGATCTACCTTTATGTTATACTATTAGTTAGGTCATAAGTGGCCATATAGAAATAACCTAGCTTCTTTATTTATAAGTTATTGAGTAGTTGGAGAACCCCCCCTCTTAGCCTTGGTATTTGTTCAAATGGTGGTTTAAAGGCTTCATGCCTATGCATAAAAGTTCTATCTCAATAAATTACAATAACGTTATCCTTAGGAAGTGCTACCTTGGGTATAGTAGTTAATCATCGTGCATAATCTTTACAAGCATAGGTTAGAATTACTGGAATTGTTCGACATATGACGTAGGTGAAACCAAATGCAGTGCATTTTTGTATTGTATACAATGTTATATATTTTCTACCCACTAGGACTTGTTGTTTTGACTCCCTCCTCATAAAAACTCTCAGATTTATCTCGGGAAAGACAGGTCCTTGGAAGTATTCAAGTTTGTTTTTATTTTATTATTCTCTCATGCTCGTTATCATGTGCTATTTACTCTTAAGGTAGTTTCCTTAATCTGATTATGCTCATGCTCATTATTTGTAGGTGTTTATACTCTCTATTCTTAAATGAGTTTGAGTTTTGATTTTTGTCAAAATCCAGACTTAAAAAATATGGGGTGTTACATTTAGTATCGGAGTTTAGGTTTAGACGATTCAATGGAATATATATATAAATCAGGATTTAGTGAGAGAATGCATTTGAACTACTTTTCTATTTTTTTGGTCTTTGGCACTTGACTCTAAATAATTTCGATGATGAAGTAGTTGAGAGCCAATTGATTTAAGTGACCGAGTTAGAGATATTCGTGAGTTGAAGTTTTTTGCCAACCCCGATTTACCCTACAGTGCATTTGGCAATTTTTCTTGAAGAGCATGAGGACAACATATGGTGAATCCCGTGGGTTCAAGCTTTACGATTAGATGAAAAGCTAGCAACAATTGAGATATTCGCAATTTCTGGTTTTCGGTTTTGCTTAGGATTTCCAACCAATGAACTTTTCTTGGTTTTGAAGCTAAATGGGAAATCCATGTAAAAATGTCGTATTAGTCTGGAAGAAAAACTTTAAAGCATACCCATTTGATACTTCGTTTTGGAAATCCAGATATTCTTTTGTTATAAATTATTTCTTTGAGTTCTTGGTTTTATAAACTGTTTTGGAAAAGAAAAGGGTTTCAAAAGATTTATATTATTTTTCAAGTAAATTTTTAATTATAAATCTATCCATGTTTCATATTATTTTGGTTTTGTTTAATTTCATGTAAGTGATATTTTTCTATAAAAAGAAGGAATTCGAAAATTTCAGGGAATATGCCTAAAATTAAAATCACTACCCATTTCTTATTATTTCTGAGTATTCCACTTTTTGGGATGTTTTAGATTATTTACGGAAATTATCACAAATAAACTTTTGAAGATTTAAAATCTTGACAATTTAGAGTACATGATGATTGTTCCTACCACTGACATGAACTGGAATGTAAATTAACTAAAACAATAAAATAGATTTATATTTCGGAACCCTCGGTTTATAAACACAGTTGAATTTTGAAAAAGTTATCTAAATTATTCTCTCGAATGGACTAAGGAAAATTTCATTCAGCTCGGGGTACTTGCTTCTTAAATCTTGGGTTGACCCATCAACTAAAAAAAGGGAGAAGTTCATATTAGATTTAATATGGATTATTGGATAAATTTATTTTTGGGTGTTCTTGAGATAATTGTGTTGTCGCAGGCTTTTGTTGAGACTACTTTAGATCTTTGGAGGATAGTTCAGAATTTGACAGAAGTCTTTGATACCACTGTGGTGAGGACCAGTACTGACTAAATTAGGTCAAATCTAAAGAGATAACATGAAACAATTAATATTTTAATTTGACCCTAATAGGTTCAAGGTTCGACCTTTGTTCAGAACTCATTATGCAATTGACCGTACCTAGAGTCGTCAACTAGTTGATGAGTTTTGGTATAACTTGAACCTAGAACTCAACTTTAAAAGTTGCATCCAAACTCCCTTCCTCAAACCTCTTTCTTTCGTGCTTTCTGCCTCATGTAGTTGAATCATATCTTTATTATTCTTCATCTTCTCTTTCTTTACGGTCGCCTCATATCCTCCTTTTCCGCGCTAGTTGGCACATTAGATCTCTCCCTACTATTACTCCAAGATCCAAACCCTATTTCTTCTCTTTAGTTTTCTTAGCCCATAACACCTACTTGCATTGTCAGATCTTCCTTGTGTCATTTAAGTCTCATCCCTAGAGAGGGACAATTTAATAGGATCAGAATGAGCATAAGGTTCCATCGCTTTAGGGATGAGTGAATTACTGTAGCAGTAGGATTTGCATCGATCCTTTGCTTTAAGTTGTTTTAATGGGATTATTTGCCCGTGCTGCATCTGCCTTTTCCATATCTCGTTGGAATAGATTCTGATGAAGGCAATTATTTTCTCAAAAGTGAGGATTGAGATATCTTTTGATGGTTTTCTGAGTAGAATCTCCATGAGGTTTTATTGGCAAACATGTTTTATGCAGACTTGAATGATCTTTTAATTGACGGACTTTGGAGATTTTGCAGTAGATCTCTTTTCCTAGGCATGGTTTTTGCATCCAGTAATCTACGTCCAAACTACCCATGTAGATGTGCGACATATTAGCGCATTATTCCAAAAATGGGAATTTTTGATTGGACTAGACTATGATGAGTAAATCAATCTTTACTTTGATCGATGGCGTAACCATCATTTTTGTGCCGCACCATCTTTGATTCAGCTTGTTTTTCTTGTGTGTTGTTTCGCGGAGTTACTTTTTATATTTTCACTCATCCAATTTTGTCTGCAAATAATGCTAGGTGAATCTCCAAGGAAAGCAGTTTTAGGGTAGGTTCCTTTTGTCATCATGAAATCTTTCATAGAAGAGGTGGTAGAAACATCCAATAACACCATTAGTGTCTGCAATATGAGATTGAGCATTTTACTATCATGATACGACTTTCTCGAGGTCGTTGGAATAATTCGAGTTCCAACTGTGGAGCAAAACGTCTCATTGTTTATGGGCAATGTTTTGGAGTTTTGATGTTTCTATCTTTGTTCCCACTGGTACAAAAAAGGCATGTTGCTTCGCCTCATTTGCATTAGTTATTAATACAACCAAAGTAAATGATATGATTTGCATCGGTTATTTTAACAACCGATGCAAATATATGAAGCAAATAGTGTTATTTCTAGTTGCTTCACTGTATTTGCTTCAGTTGTACTCACAACCGAAGCAAATAGGATGATTTGCTTCGGTTTTACTACCAACCGAAGCAAGTGCCTCAATGCAAATTGTGTTATATGCATCGGTTCTTCTTACAGCCGATGCAAATAACACTATTTGCATCTGTTCCTCAAGAACTGAAGTAAATGCATTGATGCAAATAGTTTAATTCACATTGGTTTCTTTGGAACTAATGAAAATGCATCGAAGCGAATGTTAATCGAGCTAATGCATATATCAATAATTGTAAACAATTATTTACATATATTATTATTCATAATTTATTATAATTAACGATTATAAATAAATAATTCACAACAACTAATTATTATGAATAATCAATAGTTATTTTTATATGTAATAATCTGTTATCATTAGTTATCACTAGTAAACTAATATAGAATATATATACTTTATTTTTGTCAAATATTAATAATTAGTAAATTTATTTAGTTACTAACTATAATAAAAAAATACCGAATAATTTGTAAACAAAAATTAAACGAGTAATAAATAATAGATATTCATAGTAATGAATTTTAGAAATAAAATTTTGAAATTTTTCTAAAATTTAAAAAAAAATTATATTGTAATAAATTTAAACATAAACATCACTTAATTATGATAAAAGTTCTTTTACTCATATGTACAAAAATTCAAACATAAATATCAAGAAGTGTCATCCTTAAAACTTACTACCTCTAAACAAATAAGCCATTTGAGTAAAAATCCCCTTATAATAATTAGTAAATTATTACCATTATGTATTGATCAATTTCAGTATTTAGTAAATTAATTAATAATCAATGGTAAATGATAAATAAATAGTAATACATGCTTAATAATTAAATTTTTAACATTTAATATTTAATTAATATTTAATAATCAAGAATTAATTTTTAATAATTATAAATAAATAGTTACAAATAAATAAATAAATAAGTATACGATGATTAAGACTAATATTAAATTATTAAATATAAAATTTAATACTTTTGATGTGACATTTAGTATTGAGTGATAAATTTTAAGTAATTAATAATAAAGACAACTATTAAAAATTAATAATAAATAAACCATCAATAGCTAAAATGATCACATGATAACTCATAATAAATTTAGTTTTTTTTAAAATACATTAAATAATTAACGTTCAATCAAAATTGAAGAAAAAACTAACGAAAGTGTGATTTGTATTTGAAAATAAAAATAATTTAATATTAATGATTAACAAATTAGAACCAATTATTGATTATAATTAATATTTTATAGTCATTGATTCATGAATAATGATTTATGTTTAACTTTTTCGAAACTAATATGTTTTTTTTATTCATCATTATAAAGGTAACCGCCAAACCTTAAATTTGAAATGTGTGAACAGAACTAAACATCACGTATTTAAACCCACCGCACAAAAGCCCAACCCAGCAACAAAGCCCCCCAAAACAAAACTATTGGAGCGAAATAAATAGCAAGGATACGGTCTCTTTCGATTGTAAAACCCTAATAAAAGAACTGCTGAAGCTGGAGCAAATGGCGGCTGAAACTAATTTGGGAAAAAGCCGAAGTCTGTGCTCTCTTGGCTCAGGCCTAAAAGATTAGATGTTGTGCATAGGAAAGTTCGTGGACTTCGAGCACGGTCTGATTCGTTATCTTCGCTGCTGAATCGCTCCAAAGGCTTTTTCGAGTTGGCTACCTTCTGCTTGCGAGTTAAGCCCAAATACGTTTATTTGAAAGGTAACCCTGAAATCTTTTCTTCGTGAAACAAATGCTAAATAAACGGGTAATAAGAAAAGATTATGAGGAACGTGAGATTTGTAATAGTGTTCGGTGTTAAAGGTGGAAGTAGGTCAGATGCGTTCGGAGGCAGGTCAATTTTTATGGTTCGGGTTTTGTTCGATGTGGATTTTGGCCTTAAATAGTGGGTTATAATGTAGATGGAAGAAGATGTTTGAGTTGTTGACTGTGGTTTGCTTTTAAGGGAAATTAATGAAGTTATGTTGTTGATGATTGGCTTTGCAGTGGTGGTTTGCTTTAGTTTGAGTTTTGGACTGTTAAACGTGGAGTGGATGATTGATTTTCTCTTTTTTATGATATTCCTTTTTATTTTTTTGGATGAACCTTAGGGTCATATATTGTACAGTCTTAGTATTTGTGGTTTCACTGTGTGATTATTATCCCTTTTTAGTTTCATTATTCTTAATACGATAAGATCATGTTATAGATATTTAGTTTTTATCTTAGTATTTGTGGTTTGGTCTGAAACTAAATCTCTATTATATTATCTTGGATTCACTTTGTGCGATTATTATGTGAGATCCATCAGTTTTAGATTGAAACCAAATTTCTGTTATATCTATGTTAATATAAGGAGCTAAACTATTCTACGCATGCAGATGTACCAAAAATTAAAGTGCATTTGTGGATTCAGGGATAAAAGCTAGAGTACAGAACCTTGAAGGAGAAGATGAAGGAATTCAATAAGAAGGAAGCATAATAATATGGCAGTATGTTTGATAATATAACTCACCCGGCATCCGAGGTACTTTATGAATTATCATTTTGAAGTGAGGTTGGATTTAACTTCACATTTCCATTGTAATGTATTTACTATTTAGTTCTGTTGAGGCTTTTCTTCCATTCTATTTTTGCGTTTCCCAAATCACAAGTTAAACAAGATGTTGAGTCAATGATTTATTCGAGTTACCAGTAATTTATTTTGCTTCTTTCTTGATAACACCATTGTTAAAAAAACTATGTTTGTGAATCACGTGCGCTAGGTAGTTATTTGTTCTAGTAGTTTTCTTTAGCGTCGATGTGGATGGATTTAGAAGTTCTTTGTGATGAACTTTCCGATGAAAAGTATGTTCAATTTTGATCTAATGCTCAATGTTGGAATGTCAATATTGTTGCATTATTATTTCGAAGTTTCAATTTGCAATTTTATTTTTAAGTTTAAAATTCATTTTTATTTATTGACATCATATTTATTATTTCAATGCAGGTTCTTGTTTTGGATCAAAGTGAAGAATGACATCGAAAGTATTGTTGAGTATTGTTGTATTAGGGTACATCATAGTCTAGGCTATGTTACTTATTAGTGATTATACATATCACATGTATGAGTTATTGTACTAAAATGAATTTATGAATCATTTTTTGTATGGATTATGGACACACGCACACACACACACACACACACATATATATATATATATAGGTTTTATCTTATTCAATCTGCATTTGTCATCGATATGATTTTATTTTAATTGATTATAATATTGTGTACAATAGATTTTTTTTGTATTGGTTTTTGACAAAGCAATAGAGATATTTTACATAAACGGTCAGAATGACCGATGCAAAATATGGATGGGTCAGAGGAAGTGCTACCTATTTTGCATCGGTTGGTAGCAATAGGCGGTGCAAAAATATATTTTTTGCACCATTTATTACCAGTAACCAGTGCAACATAGAACTAGTTTTAAGCCGAAAACCTTCATTTTGCATCGGTTATTGCTACTAATTGATGCAAAATTGCAGTTGTTGCATCGGTTCTGAAACCGATGCAATTCTTTTTACCTTGTTGCATCAGCTGCATATGCATCGGTTGTTGAACTGATGCAACAGGGGGGTAAATAACCGATGCAACTGGCCTATTTTGTAGTAGTGTCCTTTTCTCTTTCCAACATTTGTTCCTTAGCTTAGTGGTAATAGTGCTTGCATGTAACTGTTAGTGTTCATTGTCCTTGAAATATCGCATAATCATGTAATGAAATTTCTGTTGTTTGGAAATATATGCATCATTCATGCGTACCCATATTTGAATCAGAAATGAAATCTCATTTTCTTTATTTGACTAAAGGTTATTTTAGAGCTGGAAAGAATAAATTTCTATGGTGGATAAATTTTAGCGAAGGACAAGTTTTTGCGTTGTTTCGTCATGAGTATTACTACTATTTTGTGCTTGTTCCTTATAAGCTAAAATTTATTTTTGAGTTTGAGCATTTTCCATAAATGTCCCTTTTTGAGTTTTATGTGTGGTTTTGGTTTTCACATTTTCTTCGTAACCGACTTCCATCCATGCATAAATGTGACCTAAGCCGTTAAAGTTTAAGCAAAATAGTTTCTGAAACTTTTTGCAAATGTCATTTGAAAGAAAGTGTTGATGGCAAAAAATGTCGCAACACCCAAGGATTCTTAATTACTTAAGAATAATGTTTCGCGTGGGAAAGTAAGGGCAGAAAGCAGTAAATAACACAAGGATTTATAGTGGTTCTGTTGCAAGGAACCTACGTCCACTTTGAAGGTGTTCGCTCTTGATTACAAGTGTTTCTTTGTATTTTGGACTCATAGTTGTCATATATGAGTCTTCGGAAAAAGTAAATTTTTTGCTTCTTCTTCCTGAAGAACTAGGTTGTCATTAATGAGTTCTTGGAGCTCTAAGAGATATCAAATAAGCAAAAGTCCAACCCTTGTAATGAATGAACATGGGGCCTTTCTAGTGGAAGAGTTAGGTGGGAGTAGGTAGTACTGGGGACCACACAGCAGAATTTCATATCCCAGGAGACCCATGTCCAGAATTTTTCCTCCTATCTTTGGTGCACAGAAAATCTCGTATCCCCCTCTAAGGGATACGAGATTTGTGGAACACAAAATAACGTGTCTCAAGAGGGATACGAGTTATTTCGTGTCCCTAGGGGATACAAGAATTTCGTGTCAATCGAGGGATAAAAATTCATATCCTTGGGGGATATGAATTATTTCATATCTCCTGAGGATACGTTAATATTGCACATAGTAGGGATCCAAAGATACGAGACCTGAGGCACAAAGATCCGAAGTTTCCGAAAAGGAATGATTGGGGAGTGATGGAGTCAAAATCTGTGGTGATCGAGGGAGTCCAAATCTGTGGTGATCATGGGAGTCGAAATCTATGGTGTATAAACGTGAAGGGACTCGAAATATATGTTTGGAGGGATCTGATGCACATACATTTTTAGGGATTCGAAATATATAATTCAAAGGGTATGAAATGTGCTAAATGCACTATATTGTGGAGTTGTGAGGCTTGCGCTTGCGCGACTTCTCTTAGTCTCGTATTCTTGGTGTTTTGGCGACACTTCGAGATTTTTTGCCACATGATGTATTGAGTCGACGTGCTGGTATACTTTTGGGAACCTGACCAAAAGGTCGGTTAACATTTGAACCCCAAAGTACGTCTTGTCTCAACATGATGTGCTTTGAGTTGAAATCATCATTTTTGTTGATCGTCTAATTCCTGTTTACTCATGAATTTAAAAGTTAGTCATCGTCTCATGTTTACATTATGACCTGAACGAGTCATTTTTAAGGTTCGTATCCCACTAGGATACTGATATACACGTAAATGTGTATATTTTATCCGCTTATTTGTCTTGTTTTCCCTTTAAAATAATTGATATTGTGTACTTGTAGTTGTATTTTCAGATTGTTGATAAAAAACACAGTTTAAAGCATCTGATGGAGAAAGCATGAAGAATTTGCTTTAAAAGAGTGCAGTCTGAAATTACTAAAATTTGAGGAGTTTAAAGCTTGAAGAACGGTTGCAAACAGAGTTCAGTTAGGTAGACTTGACTCATTAAAGACTCATGCTGCGTTCACATGGCTCATTTGCAAGGCTTCTCACTCTACAACATGATTATTGCGTTCACACTGGCTCATTTGTGAGGCCTCTCACTCTACAGCTGCGTTTACACTGGCTTATGTGTTATTTGGGCTAAATCTTTAGTCCCACATTGTGTAATTAGCCAATTAGTTTTTGTCATATTAGCTATAAATACACTGTATCTCCTTCAATTCTAATTACATTAGGTTTTATTTTGTTAACTTTCTCTTGGTATAAAATCATTCTTCTTCCTTTCTCTTTACTTTTTATTGTATTTTATTTATGTTGTTTATTTTCCTTTTCTCTTCTTCTTTAGCTATGTCTAGCTAATCTCCTTTAATTAGGGGGTGATGACACTTAGATTTGATTTAATATGAATCACATAGCCAAAGAGATTAGGACTTCATGTATATAGATCTAGATCTGAACCAAGGGTTAGATTTGAACCTTCATATTCTATGTCGTTTAAGAGCTATGCTCCTTCATGGGGTATATTCGAGTTTGATTTAATGCTTATCAGATTTAGATCTAATTTTTAGGGTTTTAGAAATAAAACAGTGAATCTGTCCTGATAGCCTATGGTTGTTTAAGAGCTTAGCTCCTGCATATGCTATACTTGTCGTTATTCACATATTTGTTTCTAGAAACCTAATTATTGTTGATTCATGTTTGTGATAGAAACGCGAATTAGATCTGCATTAATATGTTTCGTTATTAATTTATATTAGTCTAGTTTATGTCATTGGTCCTTAATTGTTTTCATTTTTTAATTAAAAACTCTCTTTTTGTTTATTTTTTGTTATTTTCAAACAATCAAAATTTTGGAATAACTTAATTGGATTTATTAGTAAAATAATTTTTGGTCCCAGAGTTCAACTCCTTTTACAACAACCTTTGTTGTTTAGGAAATCCGAACGAATTAAATAGTTGATAACAGTTGTTTAATTTGTTCGCAAACAGATACGAATCATCATACGGGATGAACTACTTACCCCCTCCCCCTAAAAATTCAAATTGTGCTTCCCCTTCCTTTTTTCCATCATCGGCTATTGACCCAGGAATTCGTACCCTTAGGATCCGAACTTGTAACACCCCAAATTTTTAACGACACTAAAGAGGATAAATTAAATAATAATTAATTAATATTCAAAATTAAGGAAAATGGACTACACCATTGCGTCCATCTCGAAATTCTGGTCAAGATAGACATTTGGTTTGCGTAAAACGGACACCAAATGAAAAAGTTATGAGGGTTTTAAGTTTGTATACGCGTAGAAGAATATATATATCTATATACATATAAGTCATATAGGAGTCAGATATGAGACAACACCTTATCCAGAACAGCTCAAAATTCGAAATCAAGTGAAATCAGAATGGGCGGCAAATTTCCCGCTCTAGGGTGTCGACCCCCGTCGAGGGGTGTCGACCCAGGGGTCGACCCACCCAAAAGGGTGTCGACCCCCGTCGAGGGGTGTCGACCCAAGGGTCGACCCACCCAAAGGGGTGTCGACCCATGGGTCGACCCACCCACAGGGGTGTCGACACCCCTAGGACTGATGCAGCAAAGCCGGTTTGGAGGCGGGCAGCTATAAATAAAGTTTCATTTTCGCTTGTTTTCTGTCCTGAAATGCAATGGAGGCCAGATGCTATCAGCAGATGGACTAAACCTAATTCTATTCATCTTCTGCAAATCAAATTCTGAGATTCCAGCATAGATTCAACACTAGCTTCTTTTCTATCTTCTTAACAATCCAAGCACTGTGCGTTGGTAACTTTTAGGTTTAAATGAATAAAAGTAAATTGTGAAAGGCTATGATTTGGATATGTTGTAAACTATGAATCTATGCTATTGTTAAATCTTTTACTACGTCATGATAGATCTACTTCTCTAGATCTAATTCAATTGTGGTTATTCTATTATGTGGCCTTTGTGGATTTTGGTTTGTAACTATATTGTGGTTAATGTACATCTGTTGATTTGGATAGTTACAACATTGGTTAGATATAATTCTTTATGTAAATCACCTTTCACCTTTCATATCGTGGTCAATTTAGATATGTTATAAATTGGACATGTTAATCCATATTT
Source organism: Allium sativum (assembly GCA_030737875.1). NCBI lineage: Eukaryota > Viridiplantae > Streptophyta > Magnoliopsida > Asparagales > Amaryllidaceae > Allium > Allium sativum. The sequence continues at coordinate 465,093,515 of CM060913.1, read as the reverse complement.
AGATCTAAACATGCTACTATGTCATCCTAATTATGTCAAATTTGTTCTTATGTCTACATTATAATTATGTTAGATCTGTTCTTATGTCCACATTATAATTATGCTAGATCTGTTTTTATGTCCACCTTATTATTATGCCAAACATGCCTATCCCAGTACATATGTTTATGCCAAGTCTAATAATTACAATTAGGAATTGTAATTGCACTTACGACACGAGGTTAGGTTGCACTAGTGGTGGAAGTCTGCTCGGACTCGACCGGCATATCCAGCAGCAACTAATGATTGAACCTAATGTGAGAGGTCTAAGTGCGCAAATACGAATCGGGCTAAGACACGTGGTTAGGCCCAACTGTGGAATAAGACTGCCCAGACCCGACTGGTATATCCAACATCCATAATTTGTAGGCCTAATATGGAAGGTCTAGCCCATTATAAACCATAATTGGACATGGTAATGAATTGGACTAATTAACCTAATTTATTCCATAGGGATTGTATGATTATGAACTAAAGTTAGGGTTAAGTAAAATTTGTTAGATACTAGATTGGTTAAGCAAATCTGGAGGTGGTGGGTAATATTTATATATAGGCCCACATACTTAATCCGATAAGGTTATGTAATAAAGACATCTAGTGGTATACATAACCAGAGGAAACAAAATAAAGTTATGTAATTAAAGACACCTTTTAGGGTAAGCATAACTTGTAGAAATAATAGGGTTATGTAATTAAAGACACCTATCGGTATACATAGCCGAAGAAAACCTAGTGAGGATACAAGACAAAGGGGAGAGCTTGCATCAAATTGTATGGGACCCATTTTAGTCAGTAACCTGGAGTAGGTATCAAACAAAGTACTCTGTACTGGGCGGAGAGGGGGCATGCTTACTGACTGACTGTAAGAGATCCAAACGTGGGGGACGGTGTGGGCAGCGCAAACCGACTGGGGCATGTGCGTGCATGAGTCGGGCAGAGGGGGATAAGACAACCGTGACACCTATAGATATGGGATTGTGCATACCAGTAAGGGGTTGCCACTTCAGGACGTGATACATCCTACCGTGGGGCTGGCACAGAGTATCTACGGAGTAGGAATCCGATCAATTAGAGTAGTGGTAATGGTACATTTGGATGTATGCCTTAAGTCTACCTTATAGTGGAAGGGGTCATCTCATTCTGGTTATACTAGTAATAGTGCAGAGTAATCATTAAAGAAGCATATACACCTTATCCTGTCTACCTTGTAACACCTGTCATTTACGTAGTGATCTCTCTTATCCACTTTATATGAATGTCATGCTACTTTTATTTATTTACTTACTAAAAGTCACTAGACTCGCCATACTTTATGTCTGACCCTTTTGTTTCTCCTTCTTTCTTCCGTTTCCCCCCAAGTTCTCAGGGAGGAAACACTCCGGCTTCACCGTGATTCTGCTTATTTACTGGAGCTGCTGATATGTATGGCTCAAGATCCTATCCTTGGTGCTATGGCTTTATTTTGTTCTTGGGGAATATTACTTCTTTTATGTACTCTGATATTTTTGAAGTACAAGATAGTAACTTTTATGTTGTAATGGTCTTTTATGTTTCAGACATGTGATGTTTTGGACCACGGTATCTGATGATAAATAAAGTTTTTATTCCGCTGTTATTATATATATCTGTCTTGTAATATTCTTTGTCTTTTTACCTATAACGCTTCACGAAACTTAATGCATTCCCTTTGTGAGTGACATTAACGTACGCAGGGTGTCATGCTTGGTATCAGAGCTGACGGTTACCAGATTGGATAAAGTTTTTGAAAATTATTTTCAAAAAAGTTTTAAAGGAAAGCATTTTCAAAAAAAAAGTCTGTTTTGAAAAACATTCCCCAAAACGCCATATATCCTTCGGTCCATTGTCTAAATCTCTTCCTTGTCCTTTTTCAGCATTTTCGGGGAACAAAACATTCCTAATATCCCAGAGGGCGTCACGATACTCGGATGGTTCTGTAGGTATTTGGAGGCTACGGTGCCTGCCGAAGGCCAAGGAAATGTTCCTCAGCCAACTGCACCAGTCATTCCTGCTCCTCCTCCAAGAGTAGATATTTCGCTAAGATCTGCAAGGACTTCCATGCTATGGGAGGGAAGCCGTTCCATGGGAACGAGACATTCGTAGAAGCGCGGAATTGGCTCAAGGAGACCGAGGACTTGTTCGTAATCTTTGAAGTGGAGGATAGAAGGAAGATTTTGTTAGCCGCCTGGCTACTAAAAGACGAAGCCTCATTTTGGTGGGAAGTTACCTAAGCTGGACGTCTAGTGGAAACTTGGGAGGATTTTAGATAAAGGTTCGAAATGAAATTTCTCTCCTAAGCTGAGAGAAGCATGCAAATGGAGAGATTCTTAGCACTCTAACAAGGAAACTTGATGGTGAAAGAATATGTGAACAAATTCAACCGGCTAGCAAGGTTTGAGTTAGAGTTGGTGGATACGCTGCACAAAAGGGCTTTGCGGTTTGCTAAAGGGCTGAATGAACCTCTGCATGGATTGTCCATGTCCCATATTCCAATGAGGGCCACTTTTGAAAAGCTTGTCGATATGGCCCTAGTGCATGAGGAAGACAAGGTACAAAAGAAGGAAGCAAAGGCTAAGGAGACATCACAATAGAGGAAGGTGTGGTCCAAGAAAGGGCAGCAACAACAGCAACAGCAACAGAAAGAACAGCATAAGAAAGGAGGGAAGAATAACAAAGGCAAGGATAAGAGAAAATGTCACAGTTGTGGGAAGGAAGGTCAGTTGATCAAAGACTGTAAGAGAAGGAAGAACACTTGCTTTAATTGTGGAGAGGTCGGACACTTCGCTAGAGAGTGCCCGAAGAAACAGGGATCACAGGGACAAGGTCAAAGGGTGGGAACTTCCGGAGGATAGGTGCATGCTCTCGCGATTAGTGCTCCTGATAGAGGTAGAAAAATTTCTATGGAAGGTTTAATTTCTCTTTCAAACCATCCTATTAGAATACTTTTTGATTCTGGTGCCTCACATTCATTTATATCAAGTTCTGTAGTTGAATCTTTGCACTTAATTACTAGTATGGTAGTGGATTCCGTAGTTGTTTCAAACCTCATTCGTGGTTTGGCTCATTTATCTATGATTTGTCGGGGTTTGAAAATATCTGTGCTAGGTGTTGAGTTTGAATGCGACGCGTATGTGCTCGGGTTTATGGGCTATGGGTTGATTCTAGGAATGGGTTGGATTACCACATATAGTGCCATTCTGGATTGTGAGATGAGGGTCGTTAGGCTTCTGACTTGTCATTGGAGGACCCTAGAGATTTCTTGTGACCCACAAGGGTCGGTTATGCTTAGTTTCTTTGAATCTGTTGATGCATCTATCGATGACTTGCAATCTATTCCAGTAGTCCGAGATTATTCCAATGTTTTTGATGATGTTCGGGGTTTACCTCCGAGGCACGAGATCGACTTTTGTATATATTTGGTGGACAATGCATAGCCAATTGTATTTCCAGTACGCCACATAGCTCTAAGGGAAAGGTGTAACACCCCGAATTTCAGTTAATGCTAAAATTCACAAATTAAAGAATAACTAATCCCAGATGTGGGAATTAGGGGAAACGGGTTGCACCATTGCGTTCGTCTCGGAAAAATACGCGAAATAGAGTCTGAGTTTTCGAAAATCGGAGTCCGTATGAAGAAGATATGGACGAACGAAGTTAGGCAGAAAAACCGAAAAACTAGCCAGAATGCACTGGCGCACTTGTGAAGTGCGCCAACACAAAAATGCACTGGCGCACTTGTGAAGTGCGCCAACACATTTTTACACTGGCGCACTTGGGAAGTGCGCCCGTGTCGAGCCAGAAACCTGCACAGCTTTCTGGCTGGCCTGGTGCACCATTTTAGGGTTTAGGCTGTGTTTTGTGGCTGGTTTCTGGAAGCTTCCGAGATCGGATGGTCCTAATCTAATTTAGGGTTAATCTAATGGCCTAAAACACTTGCCTAATCCTATAAATAAGACCCTAAGCTAGCCCTAAATGGTCATAATCCTATCTCCTAACTAAACTATGCCAAAATTTTCTATGATCATGGCCTCCACTCAAAACCCTAGCCTCCATCCTATTTCTAAACTATTTCTATGAAGGCTTTCATGTGCATACAAGCATCTTTGAGTTGTATGAGTGATCATTGGCTTGCATTCATCATCAAGTTGCAAGCTTTATGTTCAAGGCTAGAGTTTTTGGGTGATTTGTGGCAAGGGTTTGCTTATTGGAGTTTAGTGGTGAGTTCCTATAGCTTTAATAATCAATTGTTAAATTGATTATGGTAGGATGTGATAAGACATGGCTATGTTTGTGGATAAATGTGTTTATGCAAGTTTGTATGATATGTGTTTTGCAAGTTTTATGCTATATGCAAGTTTAATGCCATGTTTTATGATGCAAAACACTATGTTGAACATTTATTCATATGTAACATGTTATGCAAGTTATGATGCAAGTTCATATGCAAGTTATGATGCAAGTTCATATGCAAGTTATGATGCAAGTTCATATGCAAGTTATGATGCAAGTTCATATGCAAGTTATGATGCAAGTTCATATGCAAGTTATGATACATGTTCATATGCAAGTTATGATGCAAGTTCATATGCAAGTTATGATACATGTTCATATGCAAGTTATGATGCAAGTTCATATGCAAGTTATGATGCAAGTTCATATGCAAGTTTATGTGCAAGTTCATATGCAAGTTATCTCTTTTATGATATGCATAATGCAAGTTTGGGTTAAATACTAGTTGGGTTTAATGTATGCTCATATATTCAAGTTGACACCTTTTGAACCCATGATAAAGTTATAAGCTATGTTGGTTAAACCCATGACATTTGTGATGAATCTTCCCTTTTATTATGTCACGTTACGAGAACGAATTACGTGGGGAACGATGGGGTTAATATGCATGTTAATAAAATGATGTGGAATGGGTATGCTTAAGAGTAACATAAATTAAATGGACATAATTGGGAATTTACCTATTGAGTTAGGTCTACCCATATTATGGAGTTGGGAATTTACCTATTGAGTTAGGTCTACCCATACTACGGAGTTGGGAATTTACCTATTGAGTTAGGTCTACCCATATTCTGGAAAACATGATTAATTAATTAGGGATAATTAATATAAATTATGAGGGTGATTAATTAGGTGTAATTAATCGACTAAGACACGAGGTTGGACTCAGTTGTAGCGTAAAACTGCCCGGACCCAACCGGCTTAACCAGTTGCTACAAATGTTAGCCCAATGTGAGAGGTCTTAGGCACAAATTAAATACGTGATTAAAGTAAAGACACGAGGTTAGACCCTTTTTATGACGTAAGGCTGCCCAGACCCAACCGGCATATCCAGCAGTCATAAAAGACGGTCTAATGTGAGAGGTCTTTATGAGGTCATGATCTTAATTAATTAAGAAACACTTAACCATATTAGCATGAAGAGGGACATGAGGGGTTAAGTGGGTGCCTTGGGTGGCATGAGGAATCTAGTGGGTTGCCTTGGGTGGCAATAGAAAATACGATTAGAATACTTAACCAAAGAGGAACATGTAATTAAACATGGGTAAAAGGTTAAGTAAGTGCTTTGGGTGGCATGTGGAAATCTAGTGGGTGCCTTAAGTGGCAATTGATATATGATTAGATGACTTAACCAAACCTTAACATGTAGGTGGGCATGATTATAACAGGGGTTAAGTGGGATACACTAGATAAAATAACAAGCTTAGGTGGTAGCTTGTGGGGGCCCATTTCAACCAATATCCCAAACGTATATTAGTGGGCTCGACTCTAGTCGAGTGACGGGACACACATATTGGGCTTGACTATAAGAGGCCAAAATGGGTTAGCGGTGGCAACGCATGACCAACGGGTATCATATGCGTGTGTGGACCCGGGCTGGTAAATAAGACGTTGTTGCATCGTGTAGATATAAGCCGTGCACCGTTAGTTTTATCAGGTTGCCACGTTGGGGAATGGTACACCCCACGGTGGGGCCAGCACGGGTATCTACGTTAGGGAGCCGATCGAATGGGGAGTAGTGTGTACACCTAGTGGATTGTAGGGCCCCGTGGCGTCTACTTAGTCACCTAGGGGTACGCGAGAACTATTAAGTTAATTTTATAAGTCCAGGGGTGGGATCAACCTTTAAGTTAGGAATGACTGGTGTGGTGCAGTGTAGGAATTACCCTTGGGTGGGTAGATCTGGGGTGGTGTAATCCAGTAATTATCCTTGGGTGGATAAATGCGTCTTTTCGGTTATCTTAGTACATCCTGTGTTTAGTTGGCTACTTAGTGTAGTCATTATCCCCAAAGGTACCGTACCTTGTTTATATCATACCCTAATTACTTTAATGATTGTATTGTTAGGGTTATAGGACTCACTCAGACTTATGTCTGACCCCGTTGTTTTTATCTTTTTTTCCCAACCCTCAGGTTATCAGAGTGGGCCCAGTACGAGTGGGCTTAGATCAGGCTGCTTTATTCTCTTTTGGAGCTTGGACCATAGATGTAGAGCTCAGCTTACCCTTTCTTTTATGGCTATCAGTTCATGTATTGGGATTATGTACTTTTATTTATCAGGATGGATATTTTGTACTTGACTCTTATTATGGTTTTGTGATGTAACCAAACATGTTTTACTTTCCGCTGCAATGAAATGATGTTTTAAAATTTTCAAGTATTACTTATATCTGTCTTGTTGTAATTTTTCTGTTCTATATTCACTTAAAATACTCCACCGATGTTATGGCATTCCCTTAGCGAGTGACCATAGCGGGTGTGGGGTGTTACACGTGGTATCAGAGCTTAAGGTTACCAGAACAGATAAAATTTTTAGAAAAACTATTTTCTAAGAATAAGTTTTGAAAGGAGTATTTTCAAAAACATGTCTTTTAAGAGAAAAGTTTTTGAAAGAAAAGCATAATCCCCAATAGCCATATCTATATCTTTCGAATTCTCCGTTTTGAATCTCTTCCTCTCTCGTTTTGAGTTTCCCCTCCGCGTATAGATGACCTTTCTAAGATAGATAAGAACGGAAAACCACTTCAAGGGACTTAGACATTAGTCGGATTAGAAGTTGGTTCAAGAAGGAGGAGGACTGGTAGGTATCTATTGGATAGACGATGGGAGGAAGGCTCAAATAGTTGTTTGGTTAATGAAGGATGAAACCTCATTGGTGGGAGGTTACGAGTGGAGAATGGGAAGAAGAAGGCGAGTAGTTATCCTTTTGGAGGAATGGGACACCGTATTAGGATTGTCCAAAGGGGCATGGGCAAGGTATGGAAACTCCTGGAGGGTAGTTGTATTCCCTCGCGGCTAGTGTACCAGATGGGGATAGGACCGTCTAGGTTGGAATTAGGATTTCTTTATTATACGGTTCGAACTTTATTTAATTCTGACGCATCGAGTTCGTTTATCTCATCATTGTTAGTTGAGTCACTGCACTTAGACACCAGTTTGGTAGATGATCCCTTAGTTGTTACAAACCCAATTGGGGCTCCATGATGTGTTTGGGTTTGAAAGTTTCTATACTTATCATTGAGTTTAGATGTGATGCTTTTTGGGCTTCACGGGCTACGGGATAGTTTGGGCATGGACTGCTTATCCAGTAGGGGTGCCCTTCTTGATTTTGAAGGGAGAGTTGTTAGGCTTATGACCCGCTTGGGTAACACTCTCGAGATCTCTTGTAATCCCATGGAATCTGTTATGCTAAGTTATCTAGAATCGCTTGACACGTCGGTCGAGAGTTTGCGATCTGTTAGAATGGTCTGGGAATACTCGGATGTGTTTGAGGAGGTGAAGGGCTTACCTCCGGAGCGGGAGATTGACTTCCGAATATATCTGGTAGACAATGCCAAACCAGTATCTTGGCCAGTGTGCCACATGGCTCCTCGCGAGTGGAGGGAACTCCATAAGCAAGTAGGGGAGTTGCTTGAGAAGGGGTCCATAAGACAAAGTATATCGGAGTGGGGTGCTCCAGTAGTTTTTGCTACGAAGGCGGATGGGTCCCTCAGACTTTGTGTAGGCTAAAGAGAACTAAATAAACTCATAAAGAAGAATAGACACCCATTACCGAGGATTGATGATCTCTTTGATCAGTTGGTTGGCGCCTCAGTATTTTCGCAGTTGGACTCAGCCATGGGGTTTCGTCAGTTGAGAGTGGCTGAGGATAGTATAGAGAAGATTGCCTTTAGGACTCCGAATGGTTTTATGAGTGGCTGGTGATGCCATTTGGTTAGACGAACGCCTCCACATACTTTGTTGATTTGATGAGAAGGGTGTTCAAGGAGTACCTAAATAAGTTCGTGATGATCTTGGTGGATGACATCTTGGTCTTTTCTAGGAGCGAAATAAGTTTTCGTATGTGCTCAATAGGTTGAGCAAAGCCAGTTATGGGATAAACGGTGGTTTGGAGCGAGACTGGCAAGGACATCCAGAGTTGGACAAGGGCTTAATTATTTAGCCGTTTTTACTAGTATCATCTCACGTAGGTCGTCTGAATTCGAAGGAGGTATCCCTTGGGTGTTTGTCTGATATTGGTTTAGGCCTTTGGGGCTTGCATTTGGGGGATGTCGAGTTCGACTAGGGTGGTCTGCGTGAGAGATGGATAGTTGTGACGATTTTGCATGGGAGAATATCCTGATTTTCTCTAGAAGTGGAGAAAAGCATGCCCTACATCTTAGGGAAGTATTGGAGACTCTTTGAGCGCATTGTCTTAAGACAACAAAGGTGGATGGAATTCTTAGCATCCTATGAGTTTGAGATAGCGTATACCCCTGGCAAGGGTAACGTGGTGGCAGACGCCTTGAGCAGAAAAAGGCTGTCTTTGAGTCCATTGTTCGTGGAATGGCGAAGCTTGGAGTTTAATTCTATGTTTGACTTTAGACCTTCCGTTGACTTTGTACCTGGTTTGCTAGCCTCCTTGGAGGTTAGGCCTACTCTTTTGGGGCGGATTGGCGAGGCTCAGCGAGACGACCCACAGTTGGTTGAGTTGGTAGAGAAGCTTATAAGGGGGGAGTCGTCCAGCCATTTGGGTAGATACACCATAGATGATAGGGGATGGTTGCATAGAGACGGTAGACTTTGTGTACCGCAAGATGAGGGTTTGAAGAAGGCTATTTTGGATGATGCACATCGTTCAAGAATGACTATTCATCCCAGTGGAGACAAAATGTACCAAGACATGAAGAGAGTTTTCTTCTGGGCCGGTATGAAGAAAGATGTGGCCGAGTATGTGGCTAGATGCTTAGTGTGCCAACAAGTTAAAGCGGAGCAAAGGAAACCCCGTGGGTTGCTACACCCATTGGAAGTTCCGCAATGGAAGTGGGATAGTGTCTCGATGGATTTCATCGATGGGTTACCGAGATCGAGGAAGGGCAATACGGGAATTTGGGTTGTGGTAGACAGACTTACCAAGAGTGCCCATTTTATACCCGTGAAGAGTAAGAGGACCGCTCCATGGCTTGCTTCAGTCTATGTTAGAGAGATTGTTAGATTGCATGGCGTACCATCCAGCATTGTGAGTGATCGAGATCCTATCTTCACTAGTGAGTTTTGGAGAAGTTTGCAAGAGGCGGTAGGGACTCAGTTGTGTTTGAGCACCGCATATCATCCTCAGACGGACGGTCAGACCGAGAGGGTGAACCGTATCTTAGAAGATCTTTTGAGGCTTTGTATCTTGGATTTTGGAGGTACATGGGAAGAACATCTTCCTTTGGTGGAGTTCGCATACAATAACAACTTTCAGTCTAGTATTGGCATGGCACCTTTCGAAGCTCTTTATGGAAGGCCTTGTCGATCTCCTACATGTTGGTGGGAATCTACGGATATGATCTTGCTTGGGCCAGATATGGTTAGAGAGACTTCAGAGAAGATTGATTTGATTCGAAGAAGGATGAAAGCAGCGCAGGATAGGCAAAAATCTTATGCGGATTGGAGAAGGACAGATCTTGAGTTTGAGGTTGGGGACATGGTTTTTGTCAAAGTATCTCCGTTGAGAAATGTTGTTCGCTTTGGGTCCGTTGGGAAGTTAGCACCGAGGTTTGTTGGGTCGTTTCCTATTAAGGAAAGGATTGGACGGATGGCATATAGGGTGGAGTTGCCCGACAGACTTAGTGGTGTTCATGATGTATTCCATGTATCACATTTGAGGAAGTGCTTACATGAGACCGCAGAGGTCGTAGAGCCGAGCTTGCTTAGAGATGTAGAGGTAGAGCGTGATGCGACGATTCGACGAGCTCCTACTCGCATCCTTGGGTCAGAAACTAGGAAGTTGAGGAACAGAGAAGTTCAGTTAGTTAAAGTGCAATGGGGAGAAGACGAGGGCAATGCTACTTGGGAGACGGAAGCGAAGATGCGTTCTTTGTACCCATTTCTTTTTGAGAGTATGTCTTTTAACTTCTCCTTTATCGCTTGTCTAGTACTTATCTTATCTTTAGTATATCCTCTCGCTAGTACCTATGACCTTTAGATAGGGTAAACCTATGGTTGAAACATGTGTTTGAGACATGTTATGTTTGATGGATGCATGTGGATGCAAGTGGTTGCTAGTGGATGCATGTATACACACTCTAGGCACTAGATCGGCTCAATCACTTCATATTGCATATTGCATAAAATTGTGTGTAGGAAGCTATATTTATGGATGTATAATGATTGTGTTATCATATGGATGATGCATTTTGGTGAATGATTGTGCACTCATGTAGATATTGTATGTGTCGATAGGGTTCTCTCGCATACATAATGGATGCATGGCACTATCATGGTTTGCATATGTTCATACATTAGATAGGGAACATATACACACACTTTTTGCATATGCTCATACATCATTAGAAACTGTTTTAAGGACAATGGATGCCCGTGTTTGATGGATTGAGTAGATGGTTGTTTGGATGGTAGGATATGCATTCTCCTTAGCTTAGAGATTTCGGGGACGAAATCCTTTAAGGAGGGGAGAATGTAACACCCCGAATTTCGGTTAATGCTAAAATTCACAAATTAAAGAATAACTAATCCCAGATGTGGGAATTAGGGGAAACGGGTTGCACCATTGCGTTCGTCTCGGAAAAATACGCGAAATAGAGTCTGAGTTTTCGAAAATCGGAGTCCGTATGAAGAAGATATGGACGAACGAAGTTAGGCAGAAAAACCGAAAAACTAGCCAGAATGCATTGGCGCACTTGTGAAGTGCGCCAACACAAAAATGCACTGGCGCACTTGTGAAGTGCGCCAACACATTTTTACACTGGCGCACTTGGGAAGTGCGCCCGTGTCGAGCCAGAAACCTGCACAGCTTTCTGGCTGGCCTGGTGCACCATTTTAGGGTTTAGGCTGTGTTTTGGGGCTGGTTTCTGGAAGCTTCCGAGATCGGATGGTCCTAATCTAATTTAGGGTTAATCTAATGGCCTAAAACACTTGCCTAATCCTATAAATAAGACCCTAAGCTAGCCCTAAATGGTCATAATCCTATCTCCTAACTAAACTATGCCAAAATTTTCTATGATCATGGCCTCCACTCAAAACCCTAGCCTCCATCCTATTTCTAAACTATTTCTATGAAGGCTTTCATGTGCATACAAGCACCTTTGAGTTGTATGAGTGATCATTGGCTTGCATTCATCATCAAGTTGCAAGCTTTATGTTCAAGGCTAGAGTTTTTGGGTGATTTGTGGCAAGGGTTTTCTTATTGGAGTTTAGTGGTGAGTTCCTATAGCTTTAATAATCAATTGTTAAATTGATTATGGTAGGATGTGATAAGACATGGCTATGTTTGTGGATAAATGTGTTTATGCAAGTTTGTATGATATGTGTTTTGCAAGTTTTATGCTATATGCAAGTTTAATGCCATGTTTTATGATGCAAAACACTATGTTGAACATTTATTCATATGTAACATGTTATGCAAGTTATGATGCAAGTTCATATGCAAGTTATGATGCAAGTTCATATGCAAGTTATGATGCAAGTTCATATGCAAGTTATGATACATGTTCATATGCAAGTTATGATGCAAGTTCATATGCAAGTTATGATACATGTTCATATGCAAGTTATGATGCAAGTTCATATGCAAGTTATGATGCAAGTTCATATGCAAGTTTATGTGCAAGTTCATATGCAAGTTATCTCTTTTATGATATGCATAATGCAAGTTTGGGTTAAATACTAGTTGGGTTTAATGTATGCTCATATATGCAAGTTGACACCTTTTGAACCCATGATAAAGTTATAAGCTGTGTTGGTTAAACCCATGACATTTGTGATGAATCTTCCCTTTTATTATGTCACGTTACGAGAACGAATTACGTGGGGAACGATGGGGTTAATATGCATGTTAATAAAATGATGTGGAATGGTTATGCTTAAGAGTAACATAAATTAAATGGACATAATTGGGAATTTACCTATTGAGTTAGGTCTACCCATATTATGGAGTTGGGAATTTACCTATTGAGTTAGGTCTACCCATACTACGGAGTTAGGAATTTACCTATTGAGTTAGGTCTACCCATATTCTGGAAAACATGATTAATTAATTAGGGATAATTAATATAAATTATGAGGGTGATTAATTAGGTGTAATTAATCGACTAAGACACGAGGTTGGACTCAGTTGTAGCGTAAAACTGCCCGGACCCAACCGGCTTAACCAGTTGCTACAAATGTTAGCCCAATGTGAGAGGTCTTAGGCACAAATTAAAGACGTGATTAAAGTAAAGACACGAGGTTAGACCCTTTTTATGACGTAAGGCTGCCCGGACCCAACCGGCATATCCAGCAGTCATAAAAGACGGTCTAATGTGAGAGGTCTTTATGAGGTCATGATCTTAATTAATTAAGAAACACTTAACCATATTAGCATGAAGAGGGACATGAGGGGTTAAGTGGGTGCCTTGGGTGGCATGAGGAATCTAGTGGGTTGCCTTGGGTGGCAACAGAAAATACGATTAGAATACTTAACCAAAGAGGAACATGTAATTAAACATGGGTAAAGGGTTAAGTAAGTGCTTTGGGTGGCATGTGGAAATCTAGTGGGTGCCTTAAGTGGCAATTGATATATGATTAGATGACTTAACCAAACCTTAACATGTAGGTGGGCATGATTATAACAGGGGTTAAGTGGGATACACTAGATAAAATAACAAGCTTAGGTGGTAGCTTGTGGGGGCCCATTTCAACCAATATCCCAAACGTATCTTAGTGGGCTCGACTCTAGTCGAGTGACGGGACACGCATATTGGGCTTGACTATAAGAGGCCAAAATGGGTTAGCGGTGGCAACGCATGACCAACGGGTTTCATATGCGTGTGTGGACCCGGGCTGGTAAATAAGACGTTGTTGCATCGTGTAGATATAAGCCGTGCACCGTTAGTTTTATCAGGTTGCCATGTTGGGGAATGGTACACCCCACGGTGGGGCCAGCACGGGTATCTACGTTAGGGAGCCGATCGAATGGGGAGTAGTGTGTACACCTAGTGGATTGTAGGGCCCCGTGGCGTCTACTTAGTCACCTAGGGGTACGCGAGAACTATTAAGTTAATTTTATAAGTCCAGGGGTGGGATCAACCTTTAAGTTAGGAATGACTGGTGTGGTGCAGTGTAGGAATTACCCTTGGGTGGGTAGATCTGGGGTGGTGTAATCCAGTAATTATCCTTGGGTGGATAAATGCGTCTTTTCGGTTATCTTAGTACATCCTGTGTTTAGTTGGCTACTTAGTGTAGTCATTATCCCCAGAGGTATCGTACCTTGTTTATATCATACCCTAATTACTTTAATGATTGTATTGTTAGGGTTATAGGACTCACTCAGACTTATGTCTGACCCCGTTGTTTTTATCTTTTTTTCCCAACCCTCAGGTTATCAGAGTGGGCCCAGTACGAGTGGGCTTAGATCAGGCTGCTTTATTCTCTTTTGGAGCTTGGACCATAGATGTAGAGCTCAGCTTACCCTTTCTTTTATGGCTATCAGTTCATGTATTGGGATTATGTACTTTTATTTATCAGGATGGATATTTTGTACTTGACTCTTATTATGGTTTTGTGATGTAACCAAACATGTTTTACTTTACGCTGCAATGAAATGATGTTTTAAAATTTTCAAGTATTACTTATATCTGTCTTGTTGTAATTTTTCTGTTCTATATTCACTTAAAATACTCCACCGATGTTATGGCATTCCCTTAGCGAGTGACCATAGCGGGTGTGGGGTGTTACAAAAGGAGGGAGCTGAGTATGCAACTAGAGGAGCTACTTGAGAAAGGGTTTATCATGAATGGGGTGCTTCAGTAGTATTTGCAACTATGGCAGATGGTTCGCTTCATTTGTGTGTTGACTATAGGGAGTCGAATAAACTCACCAAGAGGAATAGGCACCCGTCCGAGGATTGATGATTTATTTGACCAGCTTGTTGTGCTTCGGTATTTTCTCAGTTAGACTTGGCATGGGGTTCTATAAGTTGAGGGTAGCTGAGGATAGCATAGATAAGAATGTTTTTAGAACTCCAGACGGTTTCTTTGAATGGCTAGTGATGCCTTTTGGGCTAACAAATGCACCCGCCTATTTTGTCGATCTGATGAGTAGGGTGTTTCGGGAGTTCCTAAATAAATTTGTTGTAGTCCTTGTTGATGATATTTTGATCTTCTCCAAGAGTGAAGAAGAGCATGCCCAGCATTTGAGAGAAGTTTTGAAAACTCTCCGAGCGCATCAGCTTAAGGCGAAATTCTCCAAATGCCATTTTTGGAGAAAGGAGGTGAGATTCTTAGGGCATGTGGTCTCCAAAGAAGGGATAGCTGTTGATCCAGCGAAGGTGGTTGCAGTGCTAGATTGGTAGATTCCTAAAAATGCAACCGAGGTGAGAAGCTTTCTTGGGTTGGCAGGTTACTATAGGAAGTTTATTAAGGACTTTGCAAAGATATCAGCCCCACTCACCAGGATTACGAAGAAGAACTTGGCATTTTCATGGGATATAGACTGTGACGTTGCTTTCCAACGACTGAAGAGGGCTCTGACAAAATCCCCAGTCTTGACCTTGCCTGACGGGAGTAAGGTGTTTACTGTTTACACTGATGCGTGTGGTACAGGGCTTGGTGCGATTTTGATGCAAAAAGGGAAGGTAGTATATTATAGGGGTAGATAGTTGAGAGTTCATGAAAAGGACTACCCCACCCATGATCTAGAGCTAGATGCCATAGTATTCGAGTTAAAGACGTGGCGTCATTACTTACTTGGAGAGAAATTCGAGTTATATACCGATCATAAATCTCTCAAGTATCTATTCTTGCAGAAAGACCTCAATTTAAGGCAACAACAGTGGATGGAGTTTCTAGCTTCTTATGATTTTAAGATTGCTTATACTCCTGGCAATGGTAATGTGGTGGCAGACACACTAAGTAGGCAGAGGATGGCCCCGACTCCTCTATTTGTGGAAAGAAAGAACTTGGAGTTCATATGTAGACCCACCATCGAGATTTTGCCTGATTTGTTTGTATCCTTGGAGATACGACCAACTCTTAAGGATAGATAGGAGCTTCGCAATAAGGTGACCCACAAATTTTAGACATCATGGAGAAGCTCAAAAAAGGGGAGACTTCTAGTTACCTCAGTATATATGCCATAGATGAAAAGGGGTGGTTGCGAGAGATGGAAGGCTTTGCGTTCCTCAAACTGGAAGCTTGATAAAGTCAATCCAAGAAGAAGCCCACCATTCTAAGATGACCATTCGTCCAGGCGGTGATAAGATATATAGAGACATGAAGATGGTTTTCTTTTGGGCTAGGATGAAGAAATATATGGCCGAATTTGTTTCTCAATGTTTAGTTTGCCAGCAAGTTAAAGCTAAGCAAAAGTAGCCCGATGGATTACTTCATCCTTTGGAGGTTCCTCAGTTGAAATGGGAGACCGTCTCTATGGATTTCATAGATAGTTTGCCTAGATCGAAGAAAGGCAACTCCAGTATTTGGGTAGTAGTGGACAGATTGACTAAGAGCGCTCATTTCATTCCAGTGAAGAGTAAGAGGACGACATCATGGTTAGCAACAATTTGTGTTCGTGAGATAGTTTGTCTTCATGGAGTATCTTCCCGCATCGTAAGCGATCATGACCCTATCTTTACCAGTGAATTTTGGAGGAGCTTGCAAGAAGCATTAGGTACACAGTTGTGTTTGAGCACCGCTTATCATCCTCAGACCGATGGACAGACAGAGAGGGTGAACATGATTCTTGAAGATCTTTTGAGGCTGTGTATCCTAGACTTCGGAGGGACTTAGGAAGAGCATCTTCCTTTAGTAGAGTTTTCCTATAACAACAGCTATCAATCGAGCATCGGCATGGCACCCTTCGAAGCATTGTACGGACGACCCTGTAGATCACCAACTTGTTGGTGGGAATCTACAGAAAGATTATTACTTGGACCAGACATGATTAGAGAAACATCTGAAAAGATTGACCTTATTCGATGGCGGATGAAGATAGCTCAAGATAGGCAGAAGTCCTATGCAGATAAGAGAAGGACTGACATCGAGTTTGAGGTGGGAGACTTAGTTTTTATCAAAGTATTACCTCTGAGGAAAGTGGTTCGCTTCAGATCGGTAGGAAAGTTGGAACTAGGTTGGTGGGACCATTTCCCATAACCGAGAGGATTAGCCAAATGGCCTATTGTAACGACCCACATTCTACGCATCGTAGGATCGTAGAATATTTATTTCTTTTTCATATGAAGTCGTATGGTCGTGTCACTTTTGGGAACGGCTATTGGGGTCATTTCCCATATTCACGATTTTTGCCGAATTTTATATGACCATTTTGCCCTTAATCGATCTTGTTTCAGCCATAACTTTTAATTGGTAAGGACTTTTGACCTGAAACCACTTCCGTTGGATTCAAATGATGGTTTACCTTTCCGGAGAGTGGTCACATTAACCAAACGGGCTTACCGTTTGGGAGATATGGCCGAAACAAGGTTTAGAAGGTGAAAACAGCTTAATTGGGCCTAATTAGGGTGATTAGCAAGAGGGCCCATAACCCATTTCGGGATTAGGGTTATGGGGGAGGCTGACAACAGTTAGAAAACGATTTTTATCTCATTTTTCAGCCGTCTAAAACATTTTCCTAACCCTAACAATGACCTCCACCTTCTAATTTCATCCCAAGTCACCATTTAATCAAGTTTTAGCCTAATCTACATCTAATCAAGGCAAATTAGCATCAAATTGGGAATAGAGCTGCTGTGTTGCATAGAGTTTCAACCCAAATCAGATATACTTTCAGGTCTATAAGTTTGTTTATGGCCAAGGTGAGTGATTCACATTGTTTTTCACTAATTATGGTTAATTAGTGGAGATTAGTGTTAATTAGCGAAATCTTACATGATAAATTTTGGAAAAATGTTTAAAAATTCTAAAATATTATTTTTGGGCTCTGTTAGAAATTTGGGTTAATTTGGATAAGTTTTGGTAATCCTATCATTAGTTGTGCTTAAACATGATTAAGGGAAAAACATGGGTTTTGGGTATGTTTGATCCATATTGACATATCATATTGTTGTTTTGGTGTTTGTGGTTGATTATACATGTTGCTATGACTGTATAATATGCTTTGTGATTGATTAGAAAAGTTAGAATGGTCGAAAACGTCATCATATGGCGTAAAACAGTCGCTGGAAGAGTTGTAGGGCATTGTGCAGGAACTGGATCAGATCACCCCCCTCCCCACACCCCAATCGTGAGGAATGATCACGAACCACACAGCCCGATCATAAGGAATGATAACGAACCCCACACCCTGATCGTGAGGAATGGTCACGAACCGCACACCACGATCGTGAGGAATGATCACGAACCACACACACCGACCGTGAGGAATGATCACGAACCGCACACCCCGATCATGAGGATAATCACGAACCCCACACCCTGACCGTGTGGAAGATGGCGAACCCTCACACCCCGACCGTGAGGAATAGGATGAACCACCTAGATGTTGCACGAGCCAAATCGATCACCACGAGCTGGAGGAGGCAGACCACGAGTCGCGAACCGATGCTGGAGCATTATGTCACGAGCCACGAGCTGAAGGAGGGACCACGAGCCAATGGCCAGGGGGAAATCACGATCCAATCTTTGAGTCTGGATAGCTAACAAACCAAATTGAAGAATCACGAACAAAGTTGATGGCCAAAACCTGAGATGCAAAGGTAGTCCAAATGGGAAGTTTGTACTCAGGATCCAGACGGGAACCAACGAGTTAACTTCATGAGTTGGACTTTGCTGTGGGACGTGTGCAAAGGGGTTATCGATACCTATAATTTTGGTTCACTACTAAGAGACGGATTAGGGGCTTGTAGTGATAGTTATACCGGGTTGGACTCCGTCATGGCCCAAACGATTAGGTGAACAGAGTAATGGGTATCGTATGCTTTATGCACTGAGTGAGAGATGTGAGGATGGTTGCTATGCTTGATTTGTTTGCTATCTCTATGACATGCACACCCGTTCCCCCTTATCCTTTGACCATATGCTAGTGTTACGTTAGACTATTGTACATCTTGTTGTGCTGACTCTTTGGTTGCAGGTCCAGGTTTAGGTATGATTGGATTATACCTATTATTGTTCTGTTTTGTTGCTTATCGTTCATACCAGACTTTTGTCTGACCCAGAGTTTTATGTCTCTTCTTATTACTATGGGTGCTCCTAAACCAGCAGACTAGAGACAGGTTAGGTGGTATACATGAGTAGCTATCCGGAGACAAGCAGAAGGCTTCTACGTATTATTAGCATATATTTTCCCTGTGTTGTTGTTGGTCACTACGTTGGCATTAGTAGTGTACCTTTTCTTTCTTTTTGCTTTAGAGACAGTTATTTGAAGTTGTAATACGGATGTTGGATCATAAGCTGTATTTTGGATTTCCGCTGCTATGATGATTTAAATTTTTAGCTTATGCACTATCTCGCCTGTTTTATGTCAAAGTTATGTTATTGTTATATTTTATTCCATGCGCTGTGAGATATACTGCAGGTTCTTTGTTAGTTCGTCTTGCTTCTTTCATTTCCTTTGGCGACCATCCCGTGCTAGTCGGCATTGGAACTGTGCATTTCTAAGAAAATGTCAGCTGGTCCGGGGTGGGCCGTAACATTTGGTATCAGAGCTCTAGCTTGTGCAGTTAACCTAGGGGAAGACATCAGGGAGAGATAGTATACGTATATGAGAGCGTGTATTTGTGATATTTTGGTTTTCAAAAGCTATATATATATATATACTTTTAGTATATGTAAGGATGAAGTCGCACTGCACTGGCACCACTATATATGTAAGGATGAAGTCGCACTGCACTGGCACCACTATGGAGATGGCTAATCGTTTTATCTTTACAGATTTGACGATGAGCCGATATATGAGGAGTACGGGTTCAGGGGCTAATAATAGGAATGTTCCTGATTTGAGGACGATGTTTACTACCTTCATGCGAAAGATGCTTAGGGATGCTCGGGGAGCAGTTCCTAATGCAGCTAAAGGTGGTGGTGTAGTAGTGCAGGCGCCTAGGGCCGATTTCGCCATGCTTAACAAGGATTTTACTAGTCTTAGCGGGAAGCCGTTCCAGAGAACGGAGTCGGCTACGGATGTTCAAGATTGGTTGGATAGTTGTGAGCGCATCTTTGAGGACTTGGGAATCGATGATGCCGTGAAGAGAAAGTTAGCATTGCGCCAGCTTCAAGGACGAGCTATGAATTGGTGAATGCTATTAAAGAAGCTACTACTGAAGATCGTTACTTGGAATCAGTTTATGACCATTTCAGCGAAAAGTTCATTCCAGCTTCTCATAAATCTGAATTGTTTAGGAAATTTTTGGAGATTAAACAGAATGGTAAGGTAGTCTCAGAATATATTGCTGAATTCGATATTTTATCGAAGTATGGATTGTCTCTTATCGACACTGCCGAGAAGAAGAACGAGAAGTTCATAACCGTCTTAGATGAGTACTTAGGGGAAAGGCTAATAAACCACATCGACGAGACGTTCTAATCTATAGTGGGGAAAGCATTGAGATCGGAGAGTCTTTACCCTAAGTCAAAGGTCGATGTTGCTATTGCATCTGTAGAGGAACCAAAGCCGCAAGCAAGCAGTGGAGGTAAGAAGGAGTCTCAGAATAAGAGAAAACAAGATCAGACCAAGGGTGGTCAGAAAAAGAAGGACAAGAAAGATAAAGAGTGCTTTAGTTGTG
Organism: Allium sativum; assembly: GCA_030737875.1. Taxonomy (NCBI): domain Eukaryota; kingdom Viridiplantae; phylum Streptophyta; class Magnoliopsida; order Asparagales; family Amaryllidaceae; genus Allium; species Allium sativum. The sequence continues at coordinate 465,073,249 of CM060913.1, read as the reverse complement.
GCAAGAAGGGCCACTATGCTAGAGATTGTCAGGAAAAGCCTGGTGTAACAACCCGTAAAATCCGGGCCAGTTTGAAATTTTTATTTTGGCAATTTTAGCGAATTCTGATTATTTAATATGAATTATTTTAAATAATATCGACGAGAATTTATTTTGAATATAATTCGAACGTATATATTATACGCGTCGTCGTTAGAATATAAATATTTATATATAATTATAAATAGAATTGAAAATGGCGCGGTAGTTCGATAATTCGATTTCAAACTTCAATTGAATGTACCGGGTGCAAAACAATCCGGATTTTAGTGAAACCAAAAATAATGGAATCTAATAGTGAATATCTTTCCAACGAATCCGAAAAATCAAGATTTCATCTTAGAAATGATAGGATATGTCCAGTTGAAAATTCTGAATAGTCGCTATGGAATTCAGGCCCTTAAAAATGGACATTTTGCAAATGACCTCGGATTTCGACGAAACCACTTTTGTTGGGTCCGTGATGTCAAACTATTGCTAGGTTTCAAATTTCATAATTTTTCGAATCCATATGTGAGCGTGGCAAAGGAAAACGCGTTTGACCAGTTTTAGTTGATTTTAATCGACTGGAAATTGGCCATTTTTCTAACGATCTCAGAATTCGACGAAACTAGTTTTGTTAGGACCGTATCGTCAATACGAAGCTAGAAAATATTTTTCTGGAATTTTTCTAGTTAGTATGTGGCTCCGGTAATTTGAAATGTACGTTTAAAATTCAATATAGTGATTTAAATGTAAATTTAACGGAAACTGATTGTAACAATCAAATCAGCTTGCGATATATATCCCATTGTGTTCGGAATGGGGGTAAAACGCTATAGACGACAGGCGGTGGGCCTCGTTTCGAGGTCGTATGTGAAAGTCAACTCTTTAGGATAAAATTTATTAATTAATAAAAAAAAATATATATATATATATTATCTTCCCCTTAACTACCCAGGCCCCCCCCCCCCCCCCCCGATTTCCTTTTACATAAAAAAAAAAGAGAGAGAAGAGACGGGCGGAGCCCTAGCCGCCATCGCTGGCCATCCAGCGCCCGTCGCCGCCGCCGTCCTCCCCTTATTCTCCTCCTCCTCCTTCCCCGATCCCCTTCCCTCCAGTCAAACCGCGAAGACCCCATCGCCCTCCCCTTCCGACTGCGACCGCGCCCGACCCCACCCCCGCCTGGCCCTCGGCGTCGCAACCCCCTCCCCTCGACGGCCGCGAGTTCGAACCCCCCCCCCCCTATCTCTGTAAGTCCATCTTCTTTTTCTCTTTCTTTTTTTATTTTATTTATTTATTTATTATATAATTTCTGTTTTTATTTTAATTGCTATTTTTATTTTAAGTATATATAAAACTGTTTTTATTTTAAGTATATATAAAACTGTTTTTATTTTAAGTATATATAAAACTGTTTTTTTTTTAGTATATAAAACTGTTTTTTTTTTTTTTAAAAGAAAATAAAACTGATTTTAAGAAAGGTTTTAAAAGATTGAATTTTGAAAATGAAAAAGATTGAATTTTGAAAATGAAAAAGATTGAATTTTTAAAATGGGAAAAGATTGAATTTTTAAAATGAAAATATGATTTTTAAATGTAGAACTTCGAGATAAAAATATGTTTTTATAAATCATAGCGAATGAAAGAATCCATTTTCTTTGATTCGAAGAATCCATCTTCCTTGATTCGAGAAATACGTTTTCCGTGATAAGAAAAATATGTTTTCTTTGATTTGAAATGTATGATTTCATCTTATGAAAAAATATGATACTTATCATAGAAATATATTATTTTGGGTGAACTAAAAATTCGATTTTTATATATTGAACTTTGAACTAAAAATTCGATTTTTATATATTGAACTTTGAACTAAAAATTCGATTTTTATATATTGAACTTTGAACTAAAAATTCGATTTTTATATATTGAACTTTGAACTAAAAATTCGATTTTTATATATTGAACTTTGAACTAAAAATTCGATTTTTATATATTGAACTTTGAACTAAAAATTCGATTTTTATATATTGAACTTTGAACTAAAAATTCGATTTTTATATATTGAACTTTGAACTAAAAATTCGATTTTTATATATTGAACTTTGAAATAAAAATTCGATTTTTATATATTGAACTTTGAAATAAAAATTCGATTTTTATATATATAGTGGCCTTGGGCAACGAAGGTGACAAAAAGGCGAAACGACGAAGACTTCTGCAAAAGAAGTGCCGTGGAGCTAGGATAGCTATAAGGTGAGAATTTCTCACCTTTCAATTTATTTTTCTAGTTATACATATATATACTAGGATGCAGACGGTGCTTATTAGAAGCACCCGACACCCGTCCACAAACCATGGACTTGTTTGATTGGTTGTGTAGTTGGTTAGATTATTTGATTTGGATTGGATTGTTTTGGTGAAATGAATTGATATGATTGATGTGTGAATGGCGTGGGCCTTCACTAGACCGGGGATAAGGCTAGGCCTTGTCCCGTTTCTAGTATCGTGCCGTTATGCCGCCGAAATTTTCTAAAATGTGTTAGAAAAAAATAAAAATATCATTTTATTTAAAGAATGAACTGAATAGAAATTCATATGTTAAAATAAAATGTGTTATCGTTAAAAATATAATTTTTAACGTGAATGTGAATAAATAAATATTCATTTACAAACCAGACGGTTTGTTTATGTACACCTATTTGAATGACGTTGATTGGGTCGATAAATTTTACACATCGCCTAACTGCACAAATAAAATATGTGTTTGATTGTTTGAAACCCCACACGGGTGTTGGGATGAAATTTGAAGTTCACTCATCCTGATTGATTAAATATGTCGATCGATTGATTGACAGGCTGTTATAAGCATTAGATATCTTTATTTGATGCTTATACAGTGTAGTGCACTTTGGTTGATGGTTGATCATTTTTCAATGCTGTTATATACATGTGTTGTGTGAAAATCCATATAATTAATTTTATGTGGTAATTGATTGGGCCTCATTCCAGTTTTAAAATAGAAATATTCGAAATAGAATATTTAAAAATAGAAATTTATGAAGCCGTGTTGATTAGATTGACGCCATTTTGACGTGAACGATATTTATATCGATTTTATTCATTTTAAAATGAATATTGAAAAGTGATTTCGAAATCGAATATTTCGAAATGAATTGAATTGAAAACGATTTCGAAATGAATTGAATTGAAAACGATTTCGAAATGAATTGAATTGAAAACGAATTCAAAGTGAATTGAATTGAAAGTGATTTCGAAATGAATTGAATTGAAAACGAATTCAAAGTGAATTGAATTGAAAGTGATTTCGAAATGAATTGAATTGAAAACGAATTCAAAGTGAATTGAATTGAAAGTGATTTCGAAATGAATTGAATTGAAAACGAATTCAAAGTGAATTGAATTGAAAGTGATTTCGAAATGAATTGAATTGAAAACGAATTCAAAGTGAATTGAATTGAAAGTGATTTCGAAATGAATTGAATTGAAAACGATTTCAAAATGAATTGAATTGAAAACGAATTCAAAATGAATTGAAAGCAAATTGAAATGAATTCAAATTGAATTGAAATTTGAATTGAATAGAAATGAATTTTAAAACGAATTTACAGAGAAGAATTCAATTTTGCTTTGAATTGAGATGGAAGTTGAAATAGATTTTGAAACGAATTTTAAACTATTTATATAATTCGTTTTAAATAGAAATCGACGAAGTATATATTATATATATAATATAATGGCCTGAATAGAACGCGCCGCGCCGTGGCAGTTCGCGAATTTCGACCATTGATTTCAAATGGACGTTACGGGAGATCCGACCGTCGGATTCTCCTAAAACCGGAACCGTTGGGTTCGTATCGAAAAGAGCTTTCTAGCGAATGTTAGAAATTTGAAATCTAACGGTTGGATTTGGAATTATGTCCAAATCAAATTTGAAAAAGGTCGCTGTAAGTGCAGTTCGATGGCCGTTGATGGAAATCGACTGTATGGGCCTTGATAAAATTACTAAAAATAGTAATAATTTGTGTAAAATCATAAGAAATGATTTGTGAAGATTTGGGATGAAAAACTCCATATTTGAAAAGATAAAAATAGATTTTTATCGAAATGAACTAGTTTTGAACTAGAATTATGATTCTATTTATTTTTAAATAAATAAATTGAATTTGAAAGGGGTTTTAAAAATAACCAGAATTTCCAATGATTGCATTGGGGTGGATTTGAATCGAAATTGTCTTCGGAATATTTCGGTGTTGGAATTCGTGATTATACAGGTGTTGTCATGGAAATTTGAAAGATATATATTTATATCGTTATTTCCAATACGACATTTGTTAGTCGTAGAATTTGATATTGAATATAAGCCGATATATTTTCTATTCAGAGCCTTGTATTGAATATCGAATGTGATTTGGGTTTGTCGTGAATGGTGTCTTCACTAACACCGTTTTTGAACCCAGTTGAGAAAAGATTAAATCTTTTTATTTAGATTTAATGAAGTGTACCAATTAAATGATATTTAATTGGAATTGAATTGGTATTGATTTTTGGGTTTACCGTGAACCGTGTTTTAAATGACACTGATTCTTTAACCCAGTCGAAGATTAAAACTAAGTGGAGTTTTAATGAATCTTTAATTAGATTGAAATGATCGAAAATGGAGTATCACCAGTTTTGCTCCAGGCGATAGTTAAATCTTTAATTAGATTTGAACGTGAAATGGTAATTGAATTACCGATAACACTGTGGTGTTAGATATGAAGTACTACCAGTTTGACTTCATGGGGTGAATAGGTTGGGATTGGGAAAATAAAATAAATGATTACTTCGGTGTGGTTCGATAATCCCGACTAGTTTGAATTGATATTCAAAGAAGATTAAAGAATAAATTTAAAGAATTTATATTGGATAAAATTAATGTGAACTTTTTCCCAAAGTATAGGAATATTTGAATAAAAGAATATTCTGAATTGGAATGAGGCGTATGTTGTGTTTGTGTAACACTTTTATAATATATACGCGAGTTATTCAGAAAGACCGGGTTTATCCCATTCTGAATAACTGATTCGACGTGGTGTCGAAGATGAAGACGGTGGTCGAAGACCGGAAGTCTTCACGTCGTTTGGGTGATTACTGATGATCTTGATTGGGCTGTACACCCAAGAAGATGGAAACAGTTGGTGATCGTCCAGACGTACTTGGAGATCGATGGATATGCGGGGTACTAGGTGCCTCCGGTTTCGTTCAGGCCCAGAACGGACTTGTAAATGGACTGTGTGTCTGACATTGGATTTCATTCTGTGTGACTGATATCGGTTGCATAGAGTGGTTTGCCTGTGTGGCATGCTAAGATGCAAATGATCAAGGCTTCTGTTGAAAAGCAAAGTCTTGTGGTGATGACCAAAGCCCAGCCTGTGTGGCACAGCTTTGTGTAACGTGAATTCGCGAGCCTCGCACCCCGGTTGTGAACCAGAAACGGGAGAGGACATCAGGGAGGGCATGCGTTTCTTTCTAGCTAGGGTGGTGTCAGTGACCTACCAGCCCTGACATTTATATACTTTTCACCTGTGTGGTTGTTGCTGTTGCGAGGCGCCTCGGTTTGATCGGACGATCCGGGTCCGATGGAGTCATTCGTTGGCTCGTTTGCGCCCCAAAGGGCGGGGAGATGTATGGTTCAGGCATAATAATCCACATCGGTGGACCGGCCCTGACGATCCAGGGGGCAGTTGCGGCTGTTCCTGAGACATGGTAGGCTAGATTGTCTCGAATCGGTGGAGGACGATCCCTGGCCTCGGTTCATAGACGGAAATCCAATTTCCAAATACGTGACTTTGCGGTTTTATTTGTAAAACCTATATATGGCGACATAGTGGCATGGGACGCTCATGTCGCCTATGATTGATACTTATGATTTGAAGTTGTTTTATACACTATGCACTTAATATAGTAACAAATGATTTGTTTTAAACGTATCAAGCATTCTTGGCTATTATAAGGTAAAAACCCTATCCTCCGGCTTGCGATTGCATTGTGTGATGGGAACTGGGTCTTATAATAGCTTCATTTTTCTTTATTTAGCATTGCGCTGTTTGTTTTATGCACTGGTATTCTTGGGAGGAAACCCGTTCCGTGTTATACGGCGTGGTCCCTTGATTTACCTAACTTTAAAAATAAAGATTAACTGTTTTAGTTCTCACACCAGTCCCATGACTGACCTGGAGTTTATTGTTTTAACCTAAACTCTGGGTGCCCTTATTTCCGACACGGGCAGCTAGTAGTTTTGGTTTTGCAGATTTATATTCACAGGATCCTGGTTTACAGCTGGAATGATATCCGGAAAGCTTTGTATCCGTATATCTCTTCTAGTTGTGTATTATATTATTTTCCGCTGCTATGTACTTAAATGTAATTTAAATCTCTGATATTTCTGTATAATATTCATTTATTCTCTGTATATTCTTGTAATCTGATGCATTGTTGTAATATACAATGAAACGTTCTTTTATATGTGTTCTGTTGTGGTTTGTTCTCGAACTATCCGACGCTTTCCTTCACGGGGAAGTTACGGGTCTTTACACGTGGTATCAGAGCTTTGGTTTACAAAGCTCAGAGAACAAGGCACATTAGAACCTTACGAAAGAATTCATCAGATATTGGATTAGTAATATCCAACGAGAATGACTCGTTAGAGATGGGATCAGTAGTATCCTAGAACGAGTGTGAAGAGTATATTTTTGAAAGTGAAAACAAATTTTTGTTTTGAAGATTTAAATCAATTATTCGTATTTGATTATCTATTTATATTGAGTTGGACAGTCCAGTATATAAAGATTTTGCGTATACGTCTGATCCGCGTGTATTTGAAGTTTTAATATACTGGATAGATATAGAGCCACACTCTAGTCGCCCGGAGACGATTCTGATGATAGTCTAGACATCATCAGAATTGGTATTCGAGTTTCGAAGGTGTGATTTTCTATATATTTCCATTAGACTGGTGTGAGAACCAAAACTTATATAGCTAGAGTACATTGTTATGATTTGGCATCAAAAATCTGATTTTTGACTATATATCAAAGTTATGAATTTGAAACTCTAATTCACTAATTGATTGATGTTTGTGTTGTTTGTTTAATTGTTTGATAATTTTGAACCATTTAGCCTAATTGAATCAAATATTGAACTGTATTGAAAATTGGTCGCATTTGCTTGCATATACATATTCTTATATTGAACAGGTCATAGCAAGGAGGCTAGAGCCAGAGAATAAAATTTGTTTGCCCGACAAATAGGTACATGTTTACTACATAATTTCCTGTTTTGTTTGGGTGATGATGATTTTGTGAGCCTATTGGCTAGCCGCTTGGCTTTTTCTTTTTCTTTTTGAGATCTGAAGGACCGGGGAAGCTATTTGAAATTCCCCGATGCTCCCGGTGCAGGGGAGGTTATGGCGAAATTTTTCGAAAATTTAGGGTGTTAGACAAATTTTTGAAATTTTGAAAATTCTCAGAAACTGAAAAGTTGGAGAATGAAAGCCAGATCGAACGTAGAGTTGATTAATCAAACCACTTTCGACTTTGTTCCTTTTCGGGGACGAAAAGTTTTAAGTGGGGGAGATTGTAACAACCCGTAAAATCTGGGCCAGTTTGAAATTTTTATTTTGGCAATTTTAGCGAATTCTGATTATTTAATATGAATTATTTTAAATAATATCGACGAGAATTTATTTTGAATATAATTCGAACGTATATATTATACGCGTCGTCGTTAGAATATAAATATTTATATATAATTATAAATAGAATTGAAAATGGCGCGGTAGTTCGATAATTCGATTTCAAACTTCAATTGAATGTACCGGGTGCAAAACAATCCGGATTTTAGTGAAACCAAAAATAATGGAATCTAATAGTGAATATCTTTCCAACGAATCCGAAAAATCAAGATTTCATCTTAGAAATGATAGGATATGTCCAGTTGAAAATTCTGAATAGTCGCTATGGAATTCAGGCCCTTAAAAATGGACATTTTGCAAATGACCTCGGATTTCGACGAAACCACTTTTGTTGGGTCCGTGATGTCAAACTATTGCTAGGTTTCAAATTTCATAATTTTTCGAATCCATATGTGAGCGTGGCAAAGGAAAACGCGTTTGACCAGTTTCAGTTGATTTTAATCGACTGGAAATTGGCCATTTTTCTAACGATCTCAGAATTCGACGAAACTAGTTTTGTTAGGACCGTATCGTCAATACGAAGCTAGAAAATATTTTTCTGGAATTTTTCTAGTTAGTATGTGGCTCCGGTAATTTGAAATGTACGTTTAAAATTCAATATAGTGATTTAAATGTAAATTTAACGGAAACTGATTGTAACAATCAAATCAGCTTGCGATATATATCCCATTGTGTTCGGAATGGGGGTAAAACGCTATAGACGACAGGCGGTGGGCCTCGTTTCGAGGTCGTATGTGAAAGTCAACTCTTTAGGATAAAATTTATTAATTAATAAAAAAAAAAAAATATTATCTTCCCCTTAACTACCCAGGCCCCCCCCCCCCCCGATTTCCTTTTACATAAAAAAAAAAGAGAGAGAAGAGACGGGCGGAGCCCTAGCCGCCATCGCTGGCCATCCAGCGCCCGTCGCCGCCGCCGTCCTCCCCTTATTCTCCTCCTCCTCCTTCCCCGATCCCCTTCCCTCCAGTCAAACCGCGAAGACCCCATCGCCCTCCCCTTCCGACTGCGACCGCGCCCGACCCCACCCCCGCCTGGCCCTCGGCGTCGCAACCCCCTCCCCTCGACGGCCGCGAGTTCGAACCCCCCCCTATCTCTGTAAGTCCATCTTCTTTTTCTCTTTCTTTTTTTATTTTATTTATTTATTTATTATATAATTTCTGTTTTTATTTTAATTGCTGTTTTTATTTTAAGTATATATAAAACTGTTTTTATTTTAAGTATATATAAAACTGTTTTTATTTTAAGTATATATAAAACTGTTTTTTTTTTAGTATATAAAACTGTTTTTTTTTTTTTTAAAGAAAATAAAACTGATTTTAAGAAAGGTTTTAAAAGATTGAATTTTGAAAATGAAAAAGATTGAATTTTGAAAATGAAAAAGATTGAATTTTTAAAATGGGAAAAGATTGAATTTTAAAATGAAAATATGATTTTTAAATGTAGAACTTCGAGATAAAAATATGTTTTTATAAATCATAGCGAATGAAAGAATCCATTTTCTTTGATTCGAAGAATCCATCTTCCTTGATTCGAGAAATACGTTTTCCGTGATAAGAAAAATATGTTTTCTTTGATTTGAAATGTATGATTTCATCTTATGAAAAAATATGATACTTATCATAGAAAGATATTATTTTGGGTGAACTAAAAATTCGATTTTTATATATTGAACTTTGAACTAAAAATTCGATTTTTATATATTGAACTTTGAACTAAAAATTCGATTTTTATATATTGAACTTTGAACTAAAAATTCGATTTTTATATATTGAACTTTGAACTAAAAATTCGATTTTTATATATTGAACTTTGAACTAAAAATTCGATTTTTATATATTGAACTTTGAACTAAAAATTCGATTTTTATATATTGAACTTTGAACTAAAAATTCGATTTTTATATATTGAACTTTGAACTAAAAATTCGATTTTTATATATTGAACTTTGAACAAAAAATTCGATTTTTATATATTGAACTTTGAAATAAAAATTCGATTTTTATATATTGAACTTTGAAATAAAAATTCGATTTTTATATATATAGTGGCCTTGGGCAACGAAGGTGACAAAAAGGCGAAACGACGAAGACTTCTGCAAAAGAAGTGCCGTGGAGCTAGGATAGCTATAAGGTGAGAATTTCTCACCTTTCAATTTATTTTTCTAGTTATACATATATATACTAGGATGCAGACGGTGCTTATTAGAAGCACCCGACACCCGTCCACAAACCATGGACTTGTTTGATTGGTTGTGTAGTTGGTTAGATTATTTGATTTGGATTGGATTGTTTTGGTGAAATGAATTGATATGATTGATGTGTGAATGGCGTGGGCCTTCACTAGACCGGGGATAAGGCTAGGCCTTGTCCCGTTTCTAGTATCGTGCCGTTATGCCGCCGAAATTTTCTAAAATGTGTTAGAAAAAAATAAAAATATCATTTTATTTAAAGAATGAACTGAATAGAAATTCATATGTTAAAATAAAATGTGTTATCGTTAAAAATATAATTTTTAACGTGAATGTGAATAAATAAATATTCATTTACAAACCAGACGGTTTGTTTATGTACACCTATTTGAATGACGTTGATTGGGTCGATAAATTTTACACATCGCCTAACTGCACAAATAAAATATGTGTTTGATTGTTTGAAACCCCACACGGGTGTTGGGATGAAATTTGAAGTTCACTCATCCTGATTGATTAAATATGTCGATCGATTGATTGACAGGCTGTTATAAGCATTAGATATCTTTATTTGATGCTTATACAGTGTAGTGCACTTTGGTTGATGGTTGATCATTTTTCAATGCTGTTATATACATGTGTTGTGTGAAAATCCATATAATTAATTTTATGTGGTAATTGATTGGGCCTCATTCCAGTTTTAAAATAGAAATATTCGAAATAGAATATTTAAAAATAGAAATTTATGAAGCCGTGTTGATTAGATTGACGCCATTTTGACGTGAACGATATTTATATCGATTTTATTCATTTTAAAATGAATATTGAAAAGTGATTTCGAAATCGAATATTTCGAAATGAATTGAATTGAAAACGATTTCGAAATGAATTGAATTGAAAACGATTTCGAAATGAATTGAATTGAAAACGATTTCGAAATGAATTGAATTGAAAACGAATTCAAAGTGAATTGAATTGAAAGTGATTTCGAAATGAATTGAATTGAAAACGAATTCAAAGTGAATTGAATTGAAAGTGATTTCGAAATGAATTGAATTGAAAACGAATTCAAAGTGAATTGAATTGAAAGTGATTTCGAAATGAATTGAATTGAAAACGAATTCAAAGTGAATTGAATTGAAAGTGATTTCGAAATGAATTGAATTGAAAACGAATTCAAAGTGAATTGAATTGAAAGTGATTTCGAAATGAATTGAATTGAAAACGATTTCGAAATGAATTGAATTGAAAACGAATTCAAAATGAATTGAAAGCAAATTGAAATGAATTCAAATTGAATTGAAATTTGAATTGAATAGAAATGAATTTTAAAACGAATTTACAGAGAAGAATTCAATTTTGCTTTGAATTGAGATGGAAGTTGAAATAGATTTTGAAACGAATTTTAAACTATTTATATAATTCGTTTTAAATAGAAATCGACAAAGTATATATTATATATATTATATATATAATATAATGGCCTGAATAGAACGCGCCGCGCCGCGGCAGTTCGCGAATTTCGACCATTGATTTCAAATGGACGTTACGGGAGATCCGACCGTCGGATTCTCCTAAAACCGGAACCGTTGGGTTCGTATCGAAAAGAGCTTTCTAGAGAATGTTAGAAATTTGAAATCTAACGGTTGGATTTGGAATTATGTCCAAATCAAATTTGAAAAAGGTCGCTGTAAGTGCAGTTCGATGGCCGTTGATGGAAATCGACTGTATGGGCCTTGATAAAATTACTAAAAATAGTAATAATTTGTGTAAAATCATAAGAAATGATTTGTGAAGATTTGGGATGAAAAACTCCATATTTGAAAAGATAAAAATAGTTTTTTATCGAAATGAACTAGTTTTGAACTAGAATTATGATTCTATTTATTTTTAAATAAATAAATTGAATTTGAAAGGGGTTTTAAAAATAACCAGAATTTCCAATGATTGCATTGGGGTGGATTTGAATCGAAATTGTCTTCGGAATATTTCGGTGTTGGAATTCGTGATTATACAGGTGTTGTCATGGAAATTTGAAAGATATATATTTATATCGTTATTTCCAATACGACATTTGTTAGTCGTAGAATTTGATATTGAATATAAGCCGATATATTTTCTATTCAGAGCCTTGTATTGAATATCGAATGTGATTTGGGTTTGTCGTGAATGGTGTCTTCACTAACACCGTTTTTGAACCCAGTTGAGAAAAGATTAAATCTTTTTATTTAGATTTAATGAAGTGTACCAATTAAATGATATTTAATTGGAATTGAATTGGTATTGATTTTTGGGTTTACCGTGAACCGTGTTTTAAATGACACTGATTCTTTAACCCAGTCGAAGATTAAAACTAAGTGGAGTTTTAATGAATCTTTAATTAGATTGAAATGATCGAAAATGGAGTATCACCAGTTTTGCTCCAGGCGATAGTTAAATCTTTAATTAGATTTGAACGTGAAATGGTAATTGAATTACCGATAACACTGTGGTGTTAGATATGAAGTACTACCAGTTTGACTTCATGGGGTGAATAGGTTGGGATTGGGAAAATAAAATAAATGATTACTTCGGTGTGGTTCGATAATCCCGACTAGTTTGAATTGATATTCAAAGAAGATTAAAGAATAAATTTAAAGAATTTATATTGGATAAAATTAATGTGAACTTTTTCCCAAAGTATAGGAATATTTGAATAAAAGAATATTCTGAATTGGAATGAGGCGTATGTTGTGTTTGTGTAACACTTTTATAATATATACGCGAGTTATTCAGAAAGACCGGGTTTATCCCATTCTGAATAACTGATTCGACGTGGTGTCGAAGATGAAGACGGTGGTCGAAGACCGGAAGTCTTCACGTCGTTTGGGTGATTACTGATGATCTTGATTGGGCTGTACACCCAAGAAGATGGAAACAGTTGGTGATCGTCCAGACGTACTTGGAGATCGATGGATATGCGGGGTACTAGGTGCCTCCGGTTTCGTTCAGGCCCAGAACGGACTTGTAAATGGACTGTGTGTCTGACATTGGATTTCATTCTGTGTGACTGATATCGGTTGCATAGAGTGGTTTGCCTGTGTGGCATGCTAAGATGCAAATGATCAAGGCTTCTGTTGAAAAGCAAAGTCTTGTGGTGATGACCAAATCCCAACCTGTGTGGCACAGCTTTGTGTAACGTGAATTCGCGAGCCTCGCACCCCGGTTGTGAACCAGAAACGGGAGAGGACATCAGGGAGGGCATGCGTTTCTTTCTAGCTAGGGTGGTGTCAGTGACCTACCAGCCCTGACATTTATATACTTTTCACCTGTGTGGTTGTTGCTGTTGCGAGGCGCCTCGGTTTGATCGGACGATCCGGGTCCGATGGAGTCATTCGTTGGCTCGTTTGCGCCCCAAAGGGCGGGGAGACGTATGGTTCAGGCATAATAATCCACATCGGTGGACCGGCCCTGACGATCCAGGGGGCAGTTGCGGCTGTTCCTGAGACATGGTAGGCTAGATTGTCTCGAATCGGTGGAGGACGATCCCTGGCCTCGGTTCATAGACGGAAATCCAATTTCCAAATACGTGACTTTGCGGTTTTATTTGTAAAACCTATATATGGCGACATAGTGGCATGGGACGCTCATGTCGCCTATGATTGATACTTATGATTTGAAGTTGTTTTATACACTATGCACTTAATATAGTAACAAATGATTTGTTTTAAACGTATCAAGCATTCTTGGCTATTATAAGGTAAAAACCCTATCCTCCGGCTTGCGATTGCATTGTGTGATGGGAACTGGGTCTTATAATAGCTTCATTTTTCTTTATTTAGCATTGCGCTGTTTGTTTTATGCATTGGTATTCTTGGGAGGAAACCCGTTCCGTGTTATACGGCGTGGTCCCTTGATTTACCTAACTTTAAAAATAAAGATTAACTGTTTTAGTTCTCACACCAGTCCCATGACTGACCTGGAGTTTATTGTTTTAACCTAAACTCTGGGTGCCCTTATTTCAGACACGGGCAGCTAGTAGTTTTGGTTTTGCAGATTTATATTCACAGGATCCTGGTTTACAGCTGGAATGATATCCGGAAAGCTTTGTATCCGTATATCTCTTCTAGTTGTGTATTATATTATTTTCCGCTGCTATGTACTTAAATGTAATTTAAATCTCTGATATTTCTGTATAATATTCATTTATTCTCTGTATATTCTTGTAATCTGATGCATTGTTGTAATATACAATGAAACGTTCTTTTATATGTGTTCTGTTGTGGTTTGTTCTCGAACTATCCGACGCTTTCCTTCACGGGGAAGTTACGGGTCTTTACACCTGGGGAAAGGAAGTGCTTCAGTTGCGGCCAAGTGGGACATCACAAGGATAAATGTCCACAACCTCCTAAAGAGAAGCAGATCGTGAGAATATAGGCTATCAACGTTGTTCCTTCTTCGTCAAATGCCCCAACTGCGGTGGAGAAGGGAAAGGGCATCGTTATTAGAGGTATGCTTTCTATTTATGATGTTTCTGTTCTAGTTTTGTTGATAGCGAGGCATCCCATTCCTTCATATCTAGTGACCTAGTGGATAAGTTGGGATTGGAACCTGAGATACTCGATAGACCTTTAGTTGTGATGAACCCGATAGGTGTTTCGACTAACCTTGTTATGATTTGTCGTAATTTGGTTTTATCAATTAATGGATGTATGTTTGCTTGTGATTGCTTAGTTGTTTTGCTAGTATTATCTCATGAAGATTGTCTGAATTCGGAGGAGATGTTCCTTGAGTGCTTGTCTGATATTGGTTTAGGCCTTTGGGGCTTGTGCTTGGGGAATGTCGAGTTCGACTAGGATGGTTTGCACGAGAGATAAATAGTTGTTGCGATTTTTCATTGGATGATATCTTGGTTTACTCGGGGAGTGATGGGAAGTGTGACATGATAAGACTATTTGATGGTATGGATTGCCCCGAGTTGGAATCGATAGGGTTATGAGATGACTCGAGTAGGACTCGAGAAAGATGCAAAGAAATGGATTGCTTAGGACCCTATGTTGATGTTCTTTTTGAAGGAATAGGATGAGTTCGTTGATCATGAAGATGCAACGAAGGTTAGGACGATTCAAGTTGGACTTGAACTCATAAAAGAAAATAGGTATTCGTTGATCTTGAAGATGCAACGAATAGGGAGAAGACTCACGCTGGATTAGAGTTTGTTGGTAATGGATACTCAAGACTAGATCTGAGTTTATGGGTAATAAATTGACTCGAGTTGGACTCGAGAAGGCTGCAAGGAAATGGATTATCTTGAGTTTGACTCGAGAGGGCAGCAAGATAATGGATACACTTGGGTAGGACTCGAGTGTTTTAGGCAGACTAGAAGCAGGGGTATCTGGGGACGCCCGTTACCTTGGATCCGTTGGACGTGATCTAGTTATCCTTGGAGGATAAACATACGTTGGACGTACGGTAGTCCGTATGGAGGCGGGACTTCCATTAGCCTTAGGATTGGTTGTACCAGTCAAGTAGGCATCGACGTATGTAAGCAGGCGGGACTTCCGTTAGCCTTGGGATTGGTTGGACCAGTCAAGTAGGTATCGACGTATGTATGGCTTTAGCAGGTGATAGGTAGGACATGTTTGATGGATGCTATGGTTGCTATGTTTGTTCCTATATTTTTCCCTTGAGCAGACTGTCACCTGTAGGATTCTGGTAATAGAGAACGAAGAGATGATGGTATACACAAATGCATGTGGTACCAGACTAGGTGCTGTACTGATGCATTGAGTAGGAGACATGCCAATTTAGGTGCTATGTTTCTTGAATGAAAGTAACTGGAGTATACCGTGGGATATGATTTCAGACCTAAGTAAGGATTGGATCCAGAAATGTTAACAAGTTTTCCGATCAAACCGACTTTGATTGAGAGGATTGGTTCCAGTTAGAGGGACGATCCTAATCTATTGGAAAACATCTCCAAGGTAGATATGGTCATCGACAGTGAGAATATGAACAAGTATGGACTTGATCGAGGAAGATGGCTTCGAAAGAATGATAGAGTATTTGTACCCAATGTCAATGGATTGAGAGATGAAGTTCTTAGAGAACGACATCACTAAAAACTGACTATGCACCCCCAGTGGTAACAAAATGTATCGAGACATGAAGCAGGCCTACTACTGGGAAGGGATGAAGAGAGACGTTGGGAAGTTTATATCCAATTGCATGAATTGCCAGCTAGTTAAAGCTGATCAAAAGGAGCTTAGTGGTTTGTTACAACCATTGGAAATTCCCGAATGGAAGTAGGAACAAGTCTCAACGGATTTCATCGATGGTTTACCAAGGACCAGATCGGGTCACGATAGTATTTGGGTGAATCATGTATTAGAGGATCACTTGAGAGCTTGTATATTAGATTTTGGTGGGTCATGGGATGACCATTCGCACCTAGTTTAGTTTGCATATAATAATATTTGTCAGTCTAGTATTGAAATGGCTCCATTTGAAGCTTTGTACGAAAGACCGTGCAACTCACCATCATGTTGGTTAGAAAACGATAGGAAATTTGTGCTTGGACCAAAAGTAATAAGAGAAACATCAGATAAGAACAAGGCTGTCCAACAGTTAATGAAGGCTGCCCAAGATAGGCAGAACAGTTAGGATGATAGAAGACGAAGAGATTTGGAATTCTTCGTTAATGACTTGGTATTCGTAAAGATCTCTCCATTGGAGAGTGTGATTCGATTTGGTAGGAGATACATGTTGGTACTAAGGTTTGTTGATTCAAATCTTGTTCTCAAGCGATTTAGGAATTTAGTGTATAAAGTTGAATTACCAGACAAGATGGCGGGAGTTCACAACATATTTCATGTTTCCCAGTTAAGGAAGTTTGTGCACGACCCTAATGTGATTATTTTACCAAATCAGTTGGACGATATCGAGGTAGAACCCGAGGTGGTTGGGAACCACAAGACGATTCGTATTGTCGGACACGATACGAAACAACTTCGAAGGAAGACGGTGAAACTAGTCAAAGTCTAGTAGGGTGGGAATGAGAAAGACTGTACTTAGGAAACAGAGGAGAGCATAAGAAAGTCGTATTTAAAATTCTTTGCCTAGTAAGATTTTAATAGTGATAGTGTCTTCCCTCGTTAGTAAACCGCATGCTAGGATAGGCTTGTGTTTGTTATGTATGTTTGATTGGTTGCAAATAATTGATAGGCATGCGGGAACCTTTGTATGTTTTGGTTAAGGAATTTCGAGGGTGAAATTTCTTAAGGGGGGAGAATGTAACGACCCGCATTCTACGCATTGGAGGATCGTAGAATATTTATTTCTTTTTCATATGAAGTCGTATGGTCGTGTCACTTTGGGGAACGACTATTGGGGTCATTTCATGTGTTCACGATTTTTGCTGATTTTATATGACCGTTTTGCCCCTAGTTGATCTTGTTTCAGCCATAACTTTTGATTGGTAAGAAATTTTGACCTGAAACCACTTTCATTGGATTTGAATGATGGTTTAGCTTTCCGTAGAGTGGTCACATTAGCCAAACGGACTTACCGTTTGGGAGATATGGCTGAAACAAGGTTTAAAAGGTGTAAAACATCTTAACCGGGCCTAATTAGGATGATCAGCAAGAGGGTCCATAACCCATTTCGGGATTAGGGTTAAGGGGAGGCTGTGAACAGTTAGGAAACGATTTTTATCTCTTTTTTCAGCCGTCTAAAACATTTCACTAACCCTAACAATGGCCTCCACCTTCTAATTTCATCCCAAATCACCATTTAATCAAGTTTTAGCCTAATCTACATCTAATCAAGGCAAATTAGCATCAAATTGGGAATAGAGCAGCTGTGTTGCATAGAGATTCAACCCAAATCAGAGATACTTTCAGATCTATAAGTTTTTTTATGGCCATGGTGAGTGATTTGCATTGTTTTTCACTATTTATGGTTAATTAGTGGTGATTAGTGTTAATTAGCGAAATCTTACATAATAAATTTTGGAAAAATGTTTAAAAATTCTAAAATATTATTCTAGGGCTCTGTTAGAAATTTGGGTTTATTTGGATAAGTTTTTCTAATCCTATCATTAGTTGTGCTTAAACATGATTAAGGGAAAAACATGACTTTTGGGTATGTTTGATCCATATTGACATATCATATTGTTGTTTTGGTATTTGTGGTTGATTATACATGTTGCTATGACTGTATGGTATGCTTTGTGATTGATTAGAAAAGTTATAATGGTCGAAAACGCCGTCGTATGGCGTAAAACAGTCGCTGGAAGAGTTGTAGGGAATTGTGCAGGAACCGGATCGGATCACCCCTTACCCCCTACCCCCCACCCCAATCGTGAGGAATGATCACGAACCGCACACCCCGATCATGATGAATGATCACGAACCGCACACCCCGATCGTGAGGAATGACCACGAACCGTGCACCCCGATCGTAAGGAACGACCACGAACCGCGCACCCCGACGGTGAGGAATGATCACGAACTGCACACCCCAATCGTGAGGATGATCACGAACCCCACACCCTGACCGTGTGGAAGATGGCGAACCCTCACACCCCGACCGCGAGGAATAGGATGAACAACCTAGATGTTGTATGAGCCAAATCGATCACCACGAGCTGGAGGAGGCAGACCACGAGTCGCAAACCGATGTTGGAGCATGATGTCATGAGCTACGAGCTGAAGGAGGGACCACGGGCCGATGACCAGGGGGAAATCATGATTCAATCTTTGAGTCTGGACAGCGAACAAACCGAATTGAAGAATCACGAATGGAGATGATGGCCAAAACTCGAGATGCAAAGGTAGTCCAAATGGGAAGTTTGTACTCAGCATCCAGATAGGAACCAACGAGTTAACTTCATGAGTTGGACTTTGCTGCGGTACGTGTGCAAAGGGGTTATCGATACCTATAATTTTGGTTCACCACTAAGAGATGGATTAGGGGCTTGTAGTGATAGTTATACGGGTTGGACTCCGTCATGGCCTAAAGGATTAGGTAAATAGAGTAATGGGTATCGTATGCTTTATGCACTGAGTGAGAGATGTGAGGATGGTTGCTATGCTTGATTTGTTTGCTATCTCTATGACATGCACACCCCCTCCCCCGTATCCTTTCACCATATGCTAGTGTTACCTTAGTGTATTGTAAATCTTATTGTGCTGACTCTTTGGCTGCAGGTCCAGGTTCAGGTATGATTGAATTATACTTGTTATTGTTCTGTTTTGTTGCTTATCACTCATACCAGACTTTTGTCTGACCCAGATTTTTATGTCTCTTCTTATTACTCTGGGTGCTCCTAAACGAGCAGACTAGAGATAGGTTAGGTGGCATGCACGAGTAGTTGTCCGGAGATGAGCAGGAGGCTTCTACGTACTATTAGCATATATTCTCTCTTTGTTGTTGTTGGTCACTACGTGGGCATTAGTAGTGTACCTTTTCTTTCTTTTTGCTTTAGAGACAATTATTTGAAGTTGTAATAAGGACGTTGGATCATAAGCTGTATTTTGGATTTCCGCTGCTATGATGATTTACGTTTTCAGCTTATGCACTGTCTCGCCTATTTTATGTCAAAGTTGTGTTATTATTATATTTTATTCCGTGCACTGTGAGATATACTACAGGTTCTTTGTTAGTTCGTCTTGCTTCTTTCTTTTCCTTTGGCGACTGTCCCATGCTAGTCGGCATTGGCACGGCGCATTTCTGAGGAAATGTCGGCTGGTCCAGGGCAGGCCGTCACACCTACAGAGTAAAGATCCCAGAAAATCTATCTGCCATTCATGATGTTTTCCACGTTTCTTATCTACGGAAGTGCCTTCATGACACCTCCGAAGTTGTTGAGCCGAATGTATTGGAAGATGTAGAAGTGGAATGGGTGGCGACAATCAGGAGAGATCCTTTCCGTATTCTTGGATCAGAAGTTAAGAAGCTATGCAATAAAGAGATCAAGTTGCTAAAGGTTCAATGGGGAGATAACCCATAGGATGCGACTAGGGAGACCGAAGACAATATTCATGCTTCGTACCCTTTCCTTTTCAAAGGTATGTTCTTAACTCCTTTTTCAAAGTTTTATCAATGCTTGTTTCTATCATTTGAGTATATCTTATCCATAGTATTTTTCGACCTTTAGATAAGAATCCTATGGATGTAAATATGTGTTTGAAATATGTTATGTTTGATGGATGCAAGTGGATGCAAGTGTTTGCTAGTGGTTGCCTGTGGATGCATACACACGCACATTAGGCACTAGATCGGTTCAATCACTCTCATGTTGCATATGGATGTATGTTCATTTTATTTTTATTTTATGGATGGAAATGGGTGTATTACCATATGGATGTTGCACTTTGACGAATGAGCGTGCACACATATAGAACTTACATGTTATCGTAGGATTATATTGCATGCATGTTAGATTCATGGCACTAACATACATTGCACTAAGGAGGTCAATTGAATCAGTAGACCGCCTGATCTTCGCATTAGCATAGGGACGTATACACACACCTTTGCATATACTCATATATGCAATAGAAATCTTTAAGGACAATGGATGCTAGTGATTGGTGCATGAGTAGATGGATGATGAATGGAAGGATACATTCTTTTCAACTTAGAGATTTCGGGGATGAAATCCTTTGAGCAGGGGAGAATGTAACACCCCGAATTTTTAACAACACTAAAGATGATAAATTAAATAATAATTAATTTAATGTTCAGAATTAAGGAGACGGGTTACACAATTGTGTCTGTCTCGAAATTATGGTCAAGATAGACATTTGGTTTCGTAAAACGGATACTGTATGAAGAAGTAATGAGGGTTTTAAGTTTGTATGCGCTCAGAAGAATATATATATATACACACAGAGTCAGCTCCTTATCCAGAACAATTCAAAATTCGAAATCGCGTGAAATCAGAATGGGTGGCAAATTTCCCGCTCTAGGGGGGTCGACCCCTAGAGGAGTGTCGACCTAGGGGTTGACCCACCCAAAGGGGTGTCGACCCATGGGTCGACCCACCCACAGGGGTGTCAACGCCCCTAGGGCTGATGTGGCATAGTCAGTTTGGAGGCTGGAAGTTATAAATAAAGGTCCATTTTCACTTGTTTTCTGTCCTGAAATGCAACAGAGGCCAGATGCTGTCAGTAGATGGACTAAAACTAATTCTATTCATCTTCTACAAATCAAATTCTGAGATTCAAGCATAGATTCAACACCAACTTCTTTTCTATCTTATTAACAGTCCAAACACTGTGAGTTGGTTACTTTTAGCTTTAAATGAATAAAAGTAAATTGTTAAAGATTGTGATTTGGATATGTTGTAAACTATGAATCTATGCTATTGTTAAATCTTATACTATGTCATGATAGATTTACTTCTCTAGATCTAATTCAATTATGGTTATTCTATTATGTCACCATTGTGGATCTTGATTTGTAACTATATTGTGGTTAATGTAAATCTGTTAATTTGGATAGTTACAACATTGGTTAGATCTAATTCTTTCTGTAAATCACCTTTCATCTGTCATATTTTGGTCAATTTAGATATGTTATAAATTGGACATGCGAATCCATATTTAGATCTAAACATGCTACTATGTCATCCGAATTATGTTAGATCCGTTCTTATGTCCGCATTATAATTATGTTAGATCTTTTCTTATGTCCACATTATAATTATGCTAGATCTGTTTTTATCTCCACCTTATTATTATGCCAAACACGCCTATGCCAGTACATATGTTTATGCCAAGTCATGTGAAACAGTTACTTTGGTTATATTCCTATTATTTTCCCTATTATCATTTACGACTAGCCTATTATCTAGCCTAGGCATGCTGCCAATTTTGTGAGAGCGCTAGTTAAGGAACGGAGGAAAAAGATTAATATTGGCATAATTTGAATATAAACATCATTGGATATATAATTAAAATTACTGGGTAAAGTGGGCATTAATACGTATAAAGGTATAGGTTTAATTAATTAATTAACTAATTAAAAATGGAATGTCTAGTAATTACAATTAGGAATTGTAATTGCACTTATGACATGAGGTTAGGTTGCATTATTGGTGGAAATCTGCCCGGATTCGACCGACATATCCAGCATCCACTAATGATTGAACCTAATGTGAGAGGTCTTAGTGCGCAAATACAAATCGGGCTAATAAACGAGGTTAGGCACGACTGTGGAATAAAACTGCTTGGACCCGACCACTATATTCAACATCCACAAGTTGTAGGCCTAATATGGGAGGTCTAGCCCATTATAAACCATAATTGGACGTGGTAATGAATTGGACTACTTAACCTAATTTATTCCATAGGGATTATATGATTATGAACTAAAGTTAGGGTTAAGTAAAATTGGTTGGATAGTGGATGGGTTAAGCAAATATGGAGGGGGTGGGTAATATTTATATATAGGCCCACAAACTTAACCCGATAAGATTATGTAATTAAAGATACCTAGTGGTATACATAACTAGAGGAAAAAAAATTAATTTATGTAATTAAAGACACCTTTTAGGGTAAGCATAACTTGTAGAAATAATAGGGTTATGTAATTAAAGACACCTATTGGTATACATAGTCGAAGAAAACCTAGCGGGGATACAAGACAAAGGGGAGAGCTTGTATCATATTGTGTGGGACTCATTACAGTCAGTAACCTGAAGTAGGTATCAAACAAAGTACTCCATACTAGGCGGAGAGGGGGAACACTTACTAACTGATTGTAAGTGATCCAAACATGGGGGACAATGTGGGCGGCGCAAACCGACCAGCCCATGTGCGTGCATGAGCCGGACAGAGGGGGATAAGACGACCATGACACCTGTAGATATGGGGCTGTGCATATCAGTGAGGGGTTGCCACTTTAGGACGTGATACATCCTACCATAGGTTCGGCACAGAGTATCTACGTAGTAGGGAGACGATCGATTAGGGTATTAGTTTGGGTACATTTGGACCTATGCCCTAAGTCTACCTTATAGTGGACGGGATCATCTCATTCTGGTTATACTAGTAATAGTGCAGAGTAATCATTAGAGAAGCGTATACACCTTATCCTGTGTACCTTGTCACACCTTTCATTTATGTAGTGATCTCTCTTATCCACTTTATATGCCTGTCATGCTACTTTTATTTATTTACTTGCTAAAAGTCACTAGATTCGCCAGACTTTTTGTTTGACCCTTTTGTTTCTCCTTCTTTCTTCCGTTCCCCCCTCACGCCCAGGTTCTCTAGGAGGAAACGGTCAGGCATGACCATGATTCTGCTTATTTGCTGGAGATGCTGATATGTATGGCTCAAGCTCTATCCTTATTGCTATGGTTATATTTTGTTCTTGGGGATTTTACTTCTTTTATTTACTCTGATATTTCTGAAGTACAAGACAGTAACTTTTATGTTGTAATGGGCTTTTATGTTTCAGACATGTGATATTTTTGGACTATGGCATCTTATGATAAATAAAGTTTTTATTCTGCTTTTATTATATATATCTGTCTTGTAATATTCTGTGTCTATTTATGTATAACGCTTCACGAAACTTAATGCATTCCCTTTGTGAGTGACATTAGCAGACGTGGGGTGTCCCAGAACTCTTCAATTATTAAACTTGAAAAATAGGTGTGATTGTGAACTAATGATTTACTGAAATGGAGATGGGTTTCGAGGCGGACCTAACACTGGCACATGAACCGATCTCGTAGATGGACCTCGAGGCAAATCCGATGACTATTGTGCCCGAGAACTCCGGATTGGTGTTCGAGGGGTTTAAGGTCGAGCTTCGGATTGAGCTTGGGTTCGATCCATGGTGCGATGGTACATGGTGAGTGAATGAGTTCGAATTCAAAGTTGGCGACAGCGTGGCTCAGAGAAGAAGGGAAAGTAGGAATTTCGCGGGAGAAGAGGAGGGGAGTCAAAAATGTCGATTTAGCAGAAAAATGGGAGAGGCAATGTTTCGAACAAGGAGGGAGCCAAATTTTTTTAGGGGCATGAAACTAGAATTCGTATCCTTCAAGATAGGATATAAAATTTCATATCCATCGAGGGATACGAAATTTCATATCCTTGGATAGGATACGAAATTTCGTTTCCCTAAGGGGATACGAAATTTCGTACCCCCTAAGGGGATACAAGTTTCCTTGTCGGTTTGAGCACTTCGATCCCCGCTTTTGGGACATTCCGCGTTTCTCATTCGAGACTTGAATTTTGGAAGACCCGCGTCGGGATTCGCGTTCTTCCCGCGGCGTTGTACGATCGAATCAGATCTTACATTACTTGCAATTTTGTTCATAATTCAGCCTAACACATAGGGTTAGAGCATATACTTGGACTGTTGGTTTGATTGAACTATTGAACGCGTTTTCTCCTTTTTTGTCATAACGTACTCGCGACTCGATGCATATCCAACAACATTGGTTGACGACGACGATGGTTACTGTCTCGAGGACTTATGATTGTCGTAGTGTCCCAAGTTTTCATGTTGTAGACATACTAATCACCACACTTCACTGCACGTACATATTAATTTACACTAGCACGAGGGGTACAAGTCATATAATGCGATGTCTAATGAACCCATATTGGAAGTATAGTTAGTAATGGAGACAAAATCCAAAAAAAAACAGAGAACTCTAGAAGTCGAAGCTTCGCACCTCTCACCATCCCAGTCTAGTCTAGCTGGTGACACTTGATCAGGGGACAAAAAGCTTGAGACCTCTAGAGGGTCCGCACCTTCCAAGAAGATGGGTCCGCCGAAAGCGCCCGATGAGGAATTGCAGTCGGAGGGACAACAATCGCGGGTCGAGCATTCGACAGAGTTACCGGCGCAGGGAAGGCTTGGAATGATAGGATGTGAGAATGAAGGAGAAGAGTGCATAGATATTACGGAGGGAAGTACTCTGGAGGCGAAGGATATGATGGCGGGAGTTGTCATACATGAGAACCCACTGGATTCGGTGACCACACATGTGGATGAAACGACGGTAAGGCATATGGCGATACAGTTTGGTATTCCCAAGACAAATGTTTGTGCACCTCAAAAAGGCGGCAGGGCTCACACACCTCCTGAAGGGTTCACTGCATGGAACATGCATGCGTGCCCAAGCCAACAACTTCATTCGGGATATACTTCACTATTTTCTCGTGGTGCCTACATAGCTTCATCCGAAAGCTTATGCTTCACTCTTAGGTACATGCGTTCTCCTCAGGAATACCTGCATATAGAGCCCAACGGAAGGGACATCTAGTATTTGTTTTAATTAAAGAGAACACCAACCATGCATCCATCTTTGTATTTTGTCGACGCATTGCCGGGTACTAAATTCAATGAGGGGAAATGGAGTAAGCTGAGTGTGTTCAAGCACGACTAGTTCTTCATGCGCTACCTCCTAGATTTGTTAGGCGGTGGATGGAAGGAAGTGAGTGCCCTTGTTTGTTTTGAGTTTAGAGCTCGTTGAGTCATCAGCCTTGAGCTAACTTTGTTTTTGTGTTAACAACAAATCCTTCTTCTCCCACCAACACCATGTACTAGCAATGCCTCGAGTCTTTGTTGGCCATTCCGGCCAGTACCTGTTCTACTACGAGTGTTTTGGGTCTGTAGCGGCTTCGCCGCGTGGTGTAACAACCCGAATTATGATAGACCAATTTTTTTTCAAAATTCTAATCTATCGAAACCTGTGTTGATTTGTCTGATATCCTTTAGAAAATACAGAGATAATTAACATGTCAGAGGTCAGAAAACATCTTGCTGCGGAATGGAATAAAATATAATATGATAAAATATAGCCTTACCCAAATAATATTACTGCCTACCAATATCCACAGCTATCATATCTCTACCACAAATCTAACCTGCGAGTATGTTATGAGGAAGGGGTCAGAAGACAAGTTCTGGTGACTGGATTTAAACTACACATTTTGGATAACCCTACATGCACCGTTCAGTCACATTTTCTTATTTATTAGGTTACTTATGTTAATAGCACTCAAGGCTTACACACACATTGTACCCATCTACATCCTAGTAGATTAACCAAATACAACATGCATATAGCTACCCACAATATTAAGGTACACCCCATGGTACCCCAATCGCACAGTCTCCGCCGTAATGCCATAGAAATATTTACAGTCCCTCGCCCAGCGCCGAAACGACGTATGGATCTTTGTATAACCACGCTACGTTCCGCATATAACCGCCTTCTCCATCCTACGTAAGCATACAGACTGCCACTTCGGAACCATTCGATCGAATCAGATTCCATCACAGAGTAATGCGCTAGAGTCTGCGATACACCACCCGGAGCAGACTTGCATGTATCTAGACTTTCTTATGTACGTATCGTTAATCATACTCGATGCCTCAACCTCAATGATACACCATCCAGAAACGGTATGCATGTCTTTGCACATATTATCTACTATGCACTGAGTTCTGTAACATGGCTATATCATATGCACGGGACTCGGTTGGGAGCCTTTTCAGATATCTGTATACATAGATGTTATGGTCTACATTTTCACGGTGGCAATTGTCCCACCCGACCCCTCCCTCAACTAGTGAAAGGCCAATAGATATGAGAGCTAGTGACGTGCCCCTAACAAACAATCTACATCCAAATTTGCGCGTACCACAACCAAAGCCTGGATAGTAAAAGGTCAATGGTCTTTTGGTTTAGTTCTCCGCCATTCCGAATCACGCTGACTGTCGATGACCGGTACTCGACGATTACTATCAGTCAGATGGTTAGACCTGCCTAAGGCAAACAGATGAGATGGTCGTAACCCGCCTAGTCATAGGGCACCGGATCCATCAAATCACCTAAGCCACCATACAGCCTTCTGATTGCCCACTATCATGGTAATCAAGGTATACTCACCGAGTAGTAACGCGCAGACCCTACCTCTGCAAGCACAACCTAAATGCTGCCACCGCAAAGAGGACTACCAGGAGTACCCTCCACGTCCCAGGAAGTCGCATGCTTCCCCTTCCAGTCCTTCGGAGCCAGCAGAATATCAACAAAACAATAGGCATAACAGGAGGAATAACTAGATGGACGTGCGCTCCCATCGTGTCTCATGACACCATGATGATTTACCTTGTTGGGTTCTTCGATTTCAGACGTACGGACTAGTCCAAGCGCCTCAGGTTAATGTGTTATTGGGCCCATGTCCAAATGTTTAATTACGCGCTTGCTTTACTTCATCAGATTTCCAATTAACTTGGTTATATCAAGTCATATTGACTTCTTATTCAAGTTACCAAGTTCTTTTTGCTTATTAATTTCAGTTATATAACTTAACCCATTTAAGTTCATTAATAAGCCTTTAACATGTTGTTCTTATCAGCAGATTTCATATTCACAGGTTTACAGATAACATGTTCTTCTTATCGTCAGGATTTAGATTCTCAGGTTTACAGATTACTTTAATTAAGTACAACTTATTGTATTTCATAAGTTTTCCCTTCTTTTCTCCACTTGTTACAAACAACATGTTTCAGGTTTCCAGATTTATAGATTACTTAATTTACAATTAAGTACAATTTAGCTTATTACATAAGTTATCTCAATTTCTCTATCGTTTATTATAACCTAAGTTATAATTTCCACTTATCCCTAGGACAAGCCTACCTATTATCTTTCCATTTCCCCTTCAAATTTATTCGCAATAGGTTATTATCATTCCTCATTCATTCCAATTCTTTTACTGTTGTAACTTTCATTCATTTCCATTAATTACAGTCAATTCCAATTATTTCTATCCTTTTTATACATACATTCATTTATATGTTTGTGCACCAGACCTTTCACATTAAGCCGACCACTTGTGGATGTTGGACTTGCCGGGCGGTTCTGGGCAGACTTTTACCACAAGTTGGACTTAACCTCGTGTCTTAGCTTTGTTATATGTATGTTTATGCACCAGACCTTTCACATTAAATTAACCACTTGTGGATGCTGGATTTGCCGGGCGGTTCCGGGCAGACTTCTACCACAATTTGAATTTAACCTCGTGTCTAAGTGCAGTTACAATCTTCTATTTACTGTAATTTTAGGCATATTCATTCTTCCAAATTTCACTGTAATTTTTATTTACAATCTTTCGGCATAATAATATTCTTAAAAAATATTCGGTTCGTCGTATGTTTCCTGATTACAGCATTTACAATAAATTCCAATTTAGGCGGATGACTAATGGAAACATGCCTTACACAACAGATAATGTTCTCAACAGATTTTAGTTTAAATACCAGAATTATTCCTAATCTCATTGTAACTTAATTTACAATATCTAATTAACAGGTTATTAGAACAGGTATATAAACAATAGTAATACTTTCCACATATTCTAACAGGTTTATACATTTCAGTAGATTTTCATTTCAGCAAATTTATATATTTCAGCAGGTTCACATTTCAGCAGATTTATACATTTCAGCAGGTTACATTTCAGCAGATTTATACATTTCAATAGGTTTACATTTCATCAGATTTATACATGTTAACGGGGAATGCCAAACAATAAATATACCATTGTCAAAAAGGCATAACTTAAATCCACTCACCTAATAGCTTTCCAATTCATGAATTTGGTCTAGACCTAGCATTCCAAGGCTCCTCTAACTGAATCTATAATCTAAATAATCATGGATTTACAATTCTCAAACTAAAAGAAAAGGGAAAAAATAAGAGAAACCTAAATTAACCAGATCCAAGAATTTGCCTCACAATGATCAGAATTCCGAACATCCATTTGCAGATATACATTCTTTTCCTCTAGATCTTGAATTGGAATTTCCTTAGACTAATATTCTATTTTCTGAAGAGATTTGAGGAGGAAGAAGATTGGCAGAGCTTAGAAAACATCTCAGAAAATATGAGATTTAGGCTATGCTCTGCTAACTTATTTGTAGGTGTTCAAGATCTTATCGTACACGCGGTGCTGAGTCGGCAACGAATGTGGTTTTAAAAACAGTCTAGAATCATTGAATGAACCTACCCGGATCAGGGGTGGGTCGACCCACTTTCCCCTTGGGTCGACCCAGCCAGGTGTGGATCGACCCATTTGTGTCCAGCGAGCTGTTTTGGGCACAACTATTTATTTTTTAACGTTTTTAATTTTAAACATTTGATTAGTATGCCCATTATACCTTCTTTGATTTATTTACATATAAACTCCTTATATGTATACAAAACTTCTAATTCCCGTTTTACATGTATATATATATATATATATATGCTCAACTTTTGTTTCATTTTCAAAATTCAAACGGTGCTTATACTATCATTAAATTCTTGCCAATTTCATTGATTGCAGGTTTATTTTGAATTTCTTCTTTGTATATAATTTTTTTTCACATATACATAAATATATGCGTATATTTACATACGCATGTTTACATATATTTCTGTAATTCCTTATATGTATAATTTTTCTTATATGTGCATATATACCTATTTTCTTCTTAGAACATCTATTATTTTAGCTTTCCTCTAAAATAAAACTATAGTACTCGCGGGAATCGAACTTGCGCCATTCTCTTGAAAGTCACATGCTCTTACTAGCAGGACTACATAGGTTTTTGTTATGTAGACTAAAAACAATGGTGGTCATTGTTCTTTTCTTATACCTTCTTTTCATGTTTGTTGTAATAAGGTATCTCTTTCATCTTAAATCTGTTTTATGCAATCCATAGGTCTAAATTGACTAGAAAATCGCAACGAACGCAATGATGCTAATCCCGTGACCAAATTCTGGAAGCTCTTCAAATTTTATTTTATCTATTACTTATACTGGAAAGCAGAAACCAAGCAATTCGAATGCCAACATGTGTCCTTTTTTTAACTCTACCATCCCTTTCCATTGCATCCGATCGCTCTTCCTTCAGTTACTTTCATCTCCCTGATTTCATAACCATAGATCAACGAACCGTAAAACAATATTCCTCTTTCTAACCTTCTCTATGTATCGACTATTCCTATCTCAGCAGTGTCTGTAATCATGGTCTGCAGCCATTGTTTCAGTCATGATACTTAATCATCCGCATACACTTTCTTTCATTGGCTCAAATCCCTTTCTTCCAAATTTACTCCCATCTTCCCAATTTCATAACCACAGATCAACAAAACCAAAAACGGTCTCGCTATTTCTCTCCTTCTCCATGTACCGATTGTTCCTACCTGACCAATGTCAGCATTGATGGTCTGCAGTCATCGTTTCAATCATAAATTTGGCAAATTCGGAAGCTAGGGTTTTGTAAGGTTAGTAATTTTATACATTCATAATTGAAATCTAAAATTTTATATAGGTTCGATGGTTTAACCTGCACGACGTCTGGTGCAACAGAATTATATGATCTGTTGGTCTTCCTCTGGTGCATCATGTTTGTTTTTGGTTTCAAATTAAATACTGTTCATAGGTCGGATTTAGTAATTGTTACGGGTTATTTAGGTATAGGCTGTTGTCTATTACAGCAATAAATTTCAATCACCAACTAAGCGGCTTCCCTTATCAGATATTAAAAAGTTCCTATTTTTACCAAAC
Organism: Allium sativum; assembly: GCA_030737875.1. Taxonomy (NCBI): domain Eukaryota; kingdom Viridiplantae; phylum Streptophyta; class Magnoliopsida; order Asparagales; family Amaryllidaceae; genus Allium; species Allium sativum. The sequence continues at coordinate 465,042,720 of CM060913.1, read as the reverse complement.
TTATTTAGTTCAGTTTTTCACAGTGGTTTCATGTGGCAGCCATGGTTATTTAAACCCTTAATTTTAAACATTATTTTCATTCCATTGGATTGTTATCCCTTTTTCTTCTATCATAAATATCATTTGGCTATATAGATAATCATTTCACATATTTCATAAACAACATGCAATTAAAGTCTATCACATCAATTTTGAACAAATATAGTGCACATAGTAGATCAACTGATAACATACATGATAGATCAACTGATAACAGGTGAAAATTTTGTTTAGATTGACCATTTTGTTTACTGCATTACATCCAGAGTAATCCAAATTGCTACAATTCATTTTTCTCAGTTTCCATGTTAGTCCAAAATAAACTAAGTTTGTTTATGTCTCTTCCCGCTAATCATATGTAATACGTATATGTACTGACAGCACTTTGATAACAAGTATTCAAGTTTTTTAGTTGAAAGTGATATTTTGTACAGTATGATGTTGAATATAACTCAAATTTTATTAGCACTTCTATGGTTTCTTATATTCTTAAATACATGCAGTATTATTTATAAGAGCATCTCCAGTGGCTCAAATTCAGCTCGTAATATTAAGGTAATTGCACCCAGTGGTGCAATTAAGGCTGAATATGAAGGCCCCGATTCAGGATCCAATTCAGGATCCTGAATCGGATCCTGGCGCCTACACTACAGGCGCCAAGATCCTGGTTTAACGCCGATAAACATGATCCTGGCGCATTACGATATAAAAAATGGCAGAGGGTAGTTTATAGACGCCAGAATGCTGGCGCCTGTGTTGCAGGCGGCAGGATCTGGCGCCTGCACCACAGGCGCCAGAATTCTGGCGCCTGCATTACAGGCGCCAGCATCTGGCGCCTGCATTACAGGCGCCAGAATCTGGCGCCTGTAATGTAGGCGCCAGACCACTGGCGCGTACAGCCCAATTCAGGGCTGAATATTCAGTGGGCTGAATATTCAGCCCTGAATCCACTGGAGATGCCCTAACTGTTGTGATAGATAGAAAGGATGAACCACCTGTCAAGGCTAACCTTAACATTTAATAGACCGCCTTTTGTTTTTAATTATACGTAATGATTTGTTTGTACTGTAAATTATCTATACATAATAGGAATACATCCAACTAATGGTTTTTAAATGTCTATATTACCCTTTGTAGCCTAAAACACGACATATTTTGGTCATTTGCATATGTTACGTTCTTATCCCACTATCTTCATCTGCAGCATACATGTTTTCTCCCAAAACCACCTTGAAACATGTTATATCAGCCACCCGAAAGCACCAAAAAACCTATCGAGCAGCTGCAAATTACCTGCTATTCTCAGATTTAAAACCAACTATCAAACTCACAAATGATTTGACATCGCAGGCTGGGTAGAAGAGTGGTTTGGTTAGCAAGGACGAAGCAAGATCAAGTGGAATCGAGGTAGAAACATGAAGCAGAGGGGGAACTCAGATGTGAAGATAGATGCTTCAACTCTAATAATATGAGAGGACATGGGAAAGAATGAATAAAACTGAAGCTTGAAGTTGTTTTAGGTTTAGAATATAGAGGCAAAAGCCCTAGCAGAGGGAAGCAAAGACAAAACGAAGACAACAGAGAAATAAAAAGGTGGATTGGGAGAGATGGAAAATAGAGGAAGAGACCAGGTGGAAAAAGCTTAATAAGACTTCCAGGTTCATAACTTTGATGAGAGAATTGTTGAGATTTGTGATACGCAAATCACAAAATTGTAGGCAACAAATTTTCTATGTGGATCCATTTTTGGTGGAGATATTTGTTGCTACTTTTGTGGGATATTTGAAAATGAAGGCAAGGATTATTTGGTGCTTATCCAAATAGATATTTGAGATATATGAGGATATATTTGAGATATATGAGGATAATTTGGGTGACAAGTTACTCTATAAAAGGCCTAGTTGATATCTTCATTATATGTGGTGGAAAAATTTGCCATTGTTCTTCATTATCTTTCTCCTCGAATTGTTTAGCCATTAGATATTCTCTACCTATTTCTCAATAAGGTTATTGATTCAAGTTTTGTTTGTTTAACGATAGTTGAGATCGGTTGTAAACAATATTTTGGTGAATCAATAAAGAGGGTGGTTGGGTGGAATATCGTGTGTTCATATTTCCGATATTTTTTTGTTGTTGTTTGTTATTCAATCACATCATCTTTAAGTGATTGGGTGAAAAAGATTCATTTTGTTTTTGGGTGTTTTGTCAAAACTTCCACTGCACACAAAACGCCAACAGTTGGTATCGGAGCTCAGATCACCGCATAGCTTGGAGTGTTTGTTGGATTGAAAAAAAATTTGATTTTTTGTTTGAAAAAAAATTGATTTTTTGATGTCGGAGATGATGACGTTGTCGAAGATGGCTATTTTGAATAGGAGGAATTGGGGTATATGGAAGTCGAAGATGGAGGACTTTCTATATCTCAATGATTTGCATGATCCCATTGATGGAAATGGGGAGAAGCTCTCGAATATGGATGAGGGAAAGTGGAAGAAAATGGACAAAAAGACGATTGCGTTGATTCGCCAATATTTGGATGATTCTGTGTTCCACCATGTGGCTAGTTGTGAATCCGCAAAGGTTTTGTGGAACAAATTAGTATCGCTGTATGAGTCAAAGAGTGCTACAAGCAAGGCTTTTCTGGTTCGAAAGTTGGTGCAACTTCGATTGGATGAGGAGAAGTCTGTTGCAGAGCATTTGAACGAGTTTCAAGATGTCATCAATCAATTGGCAAACATGAAGGTCAATTTTGATGATGAGTTGCAGGCTCTTTTGTTGATGAGTTCTCTTTCGGAAAGCTGGGAGACTTTGGTTGTTTCATTGAGTAATTCCAATGCTAATGGAACTATCTCTTTGGAAACGGTTCGAAGCAGTCTTTTGAATGAGGAGCTAAGGAGAAAAGGGTCGGAGTTGAAATCGGTTCAAACTGAGGCGATGGTAGCAAGGGACTCAGGTAAAGATACAAGGAAGAAGAAAGGTGCTATCTTTTGTCATTATTGTGGTAAGAAAGGCCACAAGCGCAATGATTGCTATAAATATATACGAGATTTGAAGAAGAAGAAGAAGAAGGCGCAAGGTGATAATAATAGTGATGAGGCACAGGCAGGCTTTGTTGAAGGTACCGAAGGCAATTCTTCATGTGATGTCCTATTTAGTGTTGTGGAGCCTTGGAAGATGGATTCAAGAGCCAGTTTTCACATATGTCAAGATGTGAAAAGTTTTTCTTCGTATAAGAAGTGTGTTGGCATGATAAAGACGGCCAATGGAGTAGAGCTACCAATTTGTGGAGTTGGAGCTGTTAGGTTTCAGATGCATGATGGAGTGAAGAGAGAAGTTGCCAGTGTGAGGCACATACCCACTTGTTTGCATAACCTAATATCTCTCGGTCAGTTAGATCGCCGTGGTTGCACTTATGAGACTCGAGGTGGAGTTTTGAGAGTGAAGAAGGGTGGTCGTGTGATGATGCGAGGAGTTTTAGAGGAGGGAAACCTATATAGTTTGGTCGGTTCAGTGGTCAACAGTGGAAGGCAGGTGACGGTTGAAGAACCTAGTCCACAACAAGGTGGAGAGGTTAATATGGTCACTCCTAATGGTCCTAAGGTGGAGGATCATGGTATCGACAAGGGTCTAGATGTTGATGATGCTCGAGGGATCCCGGAGATGAAGAGATCATGTCAAGCGGAAGACGGATGTCGAGTTGTGAAATCCACAAAGACAAGATAGAGGTCTTTGTGGTATTACAAACGCTTTTGAAGATCGCTATTGGCGTGGTGCACAATTAGTGGGAGATGGTGGAGGTTTGTAATGATGTTAATTGAGAAAAGAAGGTTGAAAGTGAGAGCTGAGTTGGCTAGTGTTGAGTGGAGGAGATGTTGTGATTTGGTATCAAGGTGGAGTGTTAAGATTTGTGATACGCAAATCACAAAATTGTAGGCAACAAATTTTCTATGTGGATCCATTTTTGGTGGAGATATTTGTTGCTACTTTTGTGGGATATTTTAAAATGAAGGCAAGGATTATTTGGTGCTTATCCAAATAGATATTTGAGATATATGAGGATATATTTGAGATATATGAGGATAATTTGGGTGACAAGTTACTCTATAAAAGGCCTAGTTGATATCTTCATTATATGTGGTGGAAAAATTTGCCATTGTTCTTCATTATCTTTCTCCTCAAATTGTTTAGCCATTAGATATTCTCTACCTATTTCTCAATAAGGTTATTGATTCAAGTTGTGTTTGTTTAACGATAGTTGAGATCAGTTGTAAACAATATTTTGGTGAATCAATAAAGAGGGTGGTTGGGTGGAATATTGTGTGTTCATATTTCCGATATTTTTGTGTTGTTGTTTGTTATTCAATCACATTCATCTTCAATTGATTGGGTGAAAAAGATTCATTTTGTTTTTGGGTGTTTTGTCAAAACTTCTGCTGCGCACAAAACCCCAACAAGAATAAGGTATGTTAAGTTTCAATCTGTTTTCATGTAACTGAAGCAGAGGTTTTGGTTTTTTTTTTGGGCGGAAGTAGAAAACTGCAAATTTGTTGGAACTCCACAAGTCACCACATTGGAAACAATGGAATTGTATTTATCTACTTATTGTCAGTAACATTTCTCCAGACACCTATCTCGGGATGTGATGTGAGAAGAGTTGAGTCGTTGGGGTGAAGGAGGGGCTATGAAGTAAGCGAAGTGGGAGGAGGAATGGAGCAAGAGGCAAGGAGAAGGCGGCCTACAGGTTTTTGGTCTAAAAAGCTCTATGTTTGTGAATTTTGTTTCTTTGTTACCAAAATTTTGATTATGACTTCTGTAGAAATGCATGCCAATAAATAAATACATGAAAAATGAGGTATTTATTCTTGCTAGTGTATGGTATTTCATGGCTAAAATGGATAAAAGAAGATGATTTGCATGGTTTTTATGCTCGAATATTTTATCCTTATTTAGTCACAAATACTGAAATACATGAGAGTGTGTAAAACTGGAGACACATTTGTAACAAATGATAAGAATTATATCTCTATATTATAGTCAGGGATAAGCATGCTGAAAGATCACCTTTTCAAAGTTGGAAGACGGTCGCTATAGTAGCTTGCGCAAGTGGAAAGAAGCTTCAAAGCAAAGACTACATGAACAAGGCTTCAGGCTACAACAAGCAAGCTTAATAATTATTGCCGCTCCTTGCTTTATTGATAAAATTTTATTAATGAAATTATTCAGGGCTGTGAAGCTGCTATATTCTTACCAAAGTTGCTTGCAAGATGTAGAAGCTGGAACATGCAATAGGTAAATATATTCCCATAATAAATTATGGTACAACATTCAGCAAATATGTACCTTTATTGCTATATTTGCTCTATATAAGTAGGACCATATTAGTGCGATTCAAGGTTAATTCAGTAGCGTGATGTGTAATTTAATATATTTGGAAAAAGCACTAGAAGGAACCAATTTTATTGGTGTAGTTGCAACTTCATTGTACATAATCCGCACGATTCAATCTCGCATTGCACTACTCTGTTCACTTTTTCCTTCCTTTACTCTTCATAGCCCTCTGTTCAAAACCTCAAACAAAACACACTTTGACAAAACTACAAAAAAATATCAGGGAAATTACAAGAATTGGTTTGTGAGGGCAAGGAAAGCTCTTCTTAATTCGCATGCAAGGTCATAGGTTCCGTACTTTTCGTAAACTTCATTCTTATATTATTTACCATTTTATACCTTTCTCACTTGTATTTGAGTTTTTATGTTTTATTTAGGTAATTTGATTAAGTAATCATTAACAGTTTTGATGATTCTCATAGCTGACCTTCATAAGAGGCAAATTGTTCCTCATTTGATAAGGTATGTTGTGATATGTGTTTTTCAGAGTTTGATTTTGTTAAATGTCAACAATAGGTTTTTTTAATGCTTAGTTTAGCGTATCATTTCTAAAAACCTACTGTTATTTGTGAAGTTTGGTTAAATTAAAAGTTAGAAGGAAAATCCAAAAGTATCATTCATTCCATAAAAATCGATTAAAAAATCGTAAATTACTCACTTCTCTTGCTTTTCCTCAATCTTTATGTTAATATTCAAGAGAGAAACTACTCTAGAAGAGGAGAACGGGGTAGATCTTTATCTCTGTCTTAGCAAATTCGATAACATAATGCAGTACACTTTAAAGAAAATAAGTAATATATTTTTGATTAATATTATTAATAGTTAATTCCGTATTGTCTATTATTCTAAATATGAATCATCAACCCTCTTTGTTGTTTTGAATGAAGAAGGTTCCTACAGGATATCATAGTGCTTCAAAAGTTGTGTTGAATCATTATACTAATTTTTCTATGCACCTGGGCAAGCTTACAATTTTCTTTTCAATAATTTATGTTTTTTTTCATTCACAGCTAAGATTTTTCTATGCTGTCAATTCCTTTCCTCTTAGACATTATAGGTATTATATAACCATATATAATATTCATTCAAATAAACACTGGATTAGGAAACTAATATTACTATATTTTTGTGGGTGTCTTCTTTATAACAAGTGCAATTTACATTCTAGGACAGAAAAACTACGAATGCCAAGGAAAGTAAAGACAACGACAATACAGATGGACTGAGAAGTGAACAAATGAATGGTAGTCAGGTAATCAGTTTTAAGTGCATGTCTAAATGTATAGCATTTATAATAAAATATCATGGTTGATTTTTCTCCAAATTATATCCATGATTGAATACTTCAGTTCATTTACAATCAATGTTTTAAAACGCAAAAGGCGTACGAGAGGCGTTTTCGGGTCCGTTAGGCGAAGCGTAAGCCTCGAAGCGTTAAGGCGTAAGCCTTTCGGGTAGAGAAAAAGCGCAATACATATACTTAATTTTTAACCACTTTCATGCAACATTTCGTTTGTTCATTTTAAATTAATCTAGCCAACAATAGAAATTAAGAACCAACTAAACAAGGGCTTTTCGGGTAAGCCCACATTAATTCAAAATGTTTATCTACACATATTATACAATCTTTTTTATTTCCATTAAATAATTAAAGTTTAATGACATTTATCTGTGTCAATACCTGTAACTAAAGACAAACATGTTTTTAAGTCATATGCCTCAACTGCTTAAGGCGTGCGAATCATAAGCTTTATGCGCTTTGTATGCCTCAAATTTTTGAGGCATAATCCTTAGAGTTTAAACCAATATTTACACTGAATCATTAACCAAATAAAATTAATCATAGTAAAAATCCGTGGTTATGCACCGTTTTCTTATTGGAAATATAGTTTTATTTTTTTAAACGCTTTCAAATGGAGTGCACCAAACCAGACTGTTTCAATGTCTGATTTTAACCATCAACCCCGAATCATGTTATCTTTATTATTGTATGCTTTTAATAGGTTAGTTATTAGTTCAAAGGGCTATTTACATAATTTGTTGTTCTTTATGTCATAGTTCACTCATGATTTTTAACTGGCTAGGCAATTAAATAACAATTTAGTGCCTAAAATTTTTGATGCTAATTTGTCCATAATTTTCTAAGATTGCCAATATAATGCTAACATATATGATCATGTTCACCTAATCCAAATATTTAATGTTAGCTAGCTACATAATCACTATAATGCTTACTTTTACTTTATAATATTAATATCCTTATTTTTTGCAAGGCATTGTTTATTTTGAAATTATAGAAGTCCTAAAGGTGTAAAATCAAACAAACAGACAATGCACATTGTTTTAGAGCCAAGAGTATTACATTATTTTCTACCTGATTTTTTGGTTTAACTGAAAGGTCAGTCCTTCGTTGTCTTCATTCTCATTTGGTTTATAAATTTTCACACTACATGTGTTGATTTACCATTTTTCATCTTTTCTCTTGGCACAAGTTATTAAGGACAAAGACATTTCGTTAAAAGGTCAAAATGAAACCTTTCATGAATCACTCAAAACATCCACATTGGAGTTATCTGCCATCTTCATGATTTTTATAAAATGCCGACGCAGAGATAATGACTTTTTTCTTATGAGTGTGCTTAATTTGATAATATTTCGGATTATACTTTAGAAAATCATCTTTTTATTGCATAAGCTAGGGAAGGGGGATGAAAGGGATAAAGAAAAAACATTCACATGCCCTATTTATTTTTCCTTTTTTTTTTCTTTTATCTTCTAAGGAATCTATGAACAATCGTTTCTCACACCATGATTGTAACCAAATTGTAACGAACTGGAATTTTCTAGATTTGAATTTGATTTTTTTTTTTTTTTTTTTTTTACACATTTTGAGATTGTCTGAATATATTTTTGAATTTGATAAGGTTTAAATTATTTGAAATCCCTATTTATTTAGTTTAAATAAATAATTTTATTTTGTATAAGACTTATTTTAAAGATTTTGTATAAGAATGATTTTTGTAATTTTACATAATGGGTTTTATATTTATAGATAGTAATATTTTGTATTTATATATATATAAATGCTTTATAATATGAATTTTATAATTTGAAGATTTATTTTAAGGAAATATTTAATATGTAAAGATTTAAACAATTTTATATATAGATTTATATGGATTTTTAATTTTTAAAAGTAGTTTGACTTGAAATTAAATTATAGATAAATATCGGTTTAAAATATTCATCCGATTTCTGTACGCGCTGTTTTAAAATAATTTTTAGAATTTTTCTGTAATTTTTAATTTGAAGAAATAAGCAGATAATTTTTCAACGTATTTTGGGTATAAATGTGGTCCTTTAGACGCTTTACAAAATTGATCAATCAGACCGGTTTTATTGTTGTTTTCAAATCAGGACGTGTTGTTGTTTACGATGATGGTCTTATTTCAGTACAACTCGCGGTAAATAATTCTAAAAATCAAAAATTGGAAGTGAACAAAATGGATAATAAGGTAGGATTGGATGTCTATACCGGTTGTGCATGCTTTGGCGGTTGATAGCGTCCTCAAGAAGATGGGAAACTCTCTTGAATCAAAGAATAATAGCACATGTTAAGGGACGTGTAAGCACCTTAAGTAGTTGAAATGCCATGTGTCCAATGTATCAACACGTGGGTTTACCTTGCATGATTTATAAAAGGACATGCGTCCTCAACATACATTTGGAAAAAAAAAAAGTATGCACACCATTCTTCTTCTGCAGCAGCAACCCACGCATGGCCCTTCCCCATCCACTCACGCAACCCGTTTTTTTTTCATTTCCTTCCTACGCAATCAGCTTGCACCCATGTTTTCCGTTCATTCACTTACCGCGTGACTCCCTCTTTCCTCGTTGAACCCATTTGGCCTTCCTTTTTCCTGACAGTCCGCAAACCGTTTATAAAAAAAAAAAAAAAAGTAGAGAGGTTTGCATGCATGTTGAGTGGGTTGCGTGAAGTGGGAGAAGATGAAAAGGTGCATTTTGAGAAATGCTTGCTGTGGCGTGCGTTCTCATGGACAGAATGAAAAAAAAAAAAAAAGTCCATTTGTTTTGAAGAGCGAAAAAAAAAAGATCAATCAATTTATTCCGCTCCCATTTTTTTTGCCACATGAGTTGAAAAGTTTTATACATACAAGTTGGGTAGCTGTGTAGAAGACGGAGTGCGCATAGCTGTGCCAATGTCCGTGAAAGCTTGTACGTGACCGTTCGTAGAATGATTCCAGTTGACGCAGTATCTATTAGCGAAGGATTTTCGGAAAGCTAGTAAGGTGAGAACTCCACTTCAATTATTTTTGTTTTGGTAAAAATAATTAGTTATAATTTAGTTATAATTATAATAGTTGATGGAAAATCAGTGATTGTGGACGTTTGAAATGTTTGATTGTTTGTCGCTGAGTGATCAATGATGCGTATGCTGTGTAAACACCGTAAATCACTGAGCGTTACTGACAATAACGCTCCGTACACACTTGATTTATTTTGTGGTTGCGATGAATGGATGGTGTATGTTGTTTAGTTATGTTATTGCAATTGTTCTGTTTGAGTGAAGTCGCATGCACCGTAGTTGCAAATCTTACGGGCGATCGATTCAAAGTTTCCTTTCATGTAAATGAATAATTTTATTAATGGATTGAAAATTTGATTTAATTTAATTTGGAATGTCTAGAAGCCGGAAATTGAGGTGAACAATATTCGCATAAAGGGAAACCGATTTTTGAATAATTTAAATTGCTGATTTAAGCTTGTTTTGGTTTATGAAATTTAAATCAGCAATAATTTAAATTTTGTAGTAACATTTAAAATGAGCAAAAACTTTAGTAAAAATAATTGTCTTGATTGAAAAAAATAACTTTGAATTTTGAAATTGGTTTTATGAATTTAAATTAATTGGCATCATGTAGTGCATAAATTTTCAAATAAAAGTAATGTGGAAATAATTCTCACTTCTCAAGGATTATTTGAAAATTTAAATTTCAAAGTTTAAAATTTGAAATTTGATTCAAATACGTATGTAATATAGATTTGTGATGCGAATAGACTTAACGATTATTAGAAATGAAACGAGATTTGGAAAAAATAAAATTTCATATTTCGTTCGGCAATGTGTAACGAGTTTGTATAGCATGATAATGGTTTTGAAAATATGTTGGAAAGAGATTCAGAAGTTAGTTTAACACTAAGTCGTGAAATTTATTTGAAAGCGAATTGAGCGATATATATATATATATATATACGTCATATAGTGTAAATCGAGCTTGTTGCACAGCGACAGTTCGATAATATCGACTTTTAATTTCAAATAAGTATAACTTGAACATTTTGAATCGAATTGACGCGAAACGAAAAACGATGGATTTCTACCGATTTTGAGTTTTGTGTAAAAGAAGAATTTTCAAATTCCATCGTATGATTTTCAAGTGACGTTTAAATTAAAAACTGAAAGGGTTGCCATACATGCAGTTCGCCGATCGCAATGGAAATCGAATAGAATGAATTTATTTTATTTAAAAGTGATTTGTAGGGATTTGGATTTATTTGATTTAATAACTAATTCTCAACGCTTTCAGTAACGCTTTAACGTTATTTGAAGTAATTTGAATTTGAAGACTTCAAACAATGAATTATTATGGAAAGGACTTGATTCTTCCATATGATATGAATTTGAGATGAGCTGAATAGAATTGGTCGTCTGATATTCGGTATGGGTTTACAGGAGCAGACAAATACGATCAGAAATATTAACATATCCATATCCTGATTCGGATCGTGTTGCCTGAGTTGTGAATCAATATCGAGTATAAGTCGATTTATTCTATATGAACTGATATGTGAAATATAGGTATTTAAATGGAAATCAAAAATCCAAATAATGATTTGGTTATTCAAGTATCGACAAATCAATCAAGTTATTTTGAAATTTGGAAAAAACAAATGTTGAATTTGAGAAAAGGATTTAAAGGGTAACGGGTTCCGGGAATTGAATCCAACCATAAAACAATAATATTTGGGAAAGGAGATTTGAATTGAGAAATCCGTGTGATTTGTAACTATTGTTTTAAGATACGTTGTTACTTGGAAGTCCGGGATCGGATATAGGTCCAAAAACCATTCCAAGTAATATTTCAGCGTTATGATGCGATACAGGACTTGGAATTCGATAAATGAAGACCGGGAATATCCAGATTATTTGGATCGATTGCTGACATCTCGGATCGGGCCGTACACCCGATACGAGGGTGGCAGGAGATTTGAGTATATTTGGAAATTTTCGGATTGTGTTTCGTTCAGACCCAGAACGAACTTGTATGGATGGTGTGTCTGACATTTGTAATTGACCACGTAGCACTGATTCGTGTGAATATATATATCAGATTTGTGGAAATTGAATATCTCTGTCTCTAAGTTACGTTCTTAGAGAATATGTATTAATTCGAATCAGTGATATGTGGAGATATTGACGATGTGGCATACCCAAGTATGATATGAGCTAATGATGATCAAAGCATGGCTTATCGAAGCGGAGCTTTGTGTATGACGTGACATCGACAAACCTCACACACCGGATGATGAGAAACTGGCGGTTTGGTCTGTATATATATATGATTTGATGATGAGTGCTGCAGCAGTGGGAAACCACTTGTGAACTGGGGATGGGGTATGTTCGGGGGGCCGCGTCTGGTCGAAAACCGTAGATACTGCCCTGGCGATTTGTTGCGTTACACTTCGCTCAAGTCCCTGATTGATCTTTCGTGCCAGGAATCATCAAGTGGGAAATCCAAATCTCCAATACGAGCCTTGCGATTTTTGATTTTATTTATATATGGCGACATAGTGGTATGGGACACTCATGCCGTCTAGGATTAATACATTTAATTGCGAATTTGTTTTCCACACTATATGATAATATCAAAGAGGATTTTCACTTATGAAATCATGTTTGGTTATCATAAGACAAAACTCACCCATCTGGTGTGCGCTTGCATTGTGTGATGTGGGACGAGCTTATGATAGCTTCATTTTTCAAAAGTCATTGCGTATTTCTATGCACGGGAATTCATATGGAGTAAAACCCGTTCCGCATTAGCGGCGTGGTCCGTTGAATTACCCAACTTTAAAATGAAACCTAAATGATAGTTGTTTTGAGTTCTCACACCAGTCCCACGACTGACTTGGAGTTTATTGTTCCTACCTAAACTCTGGGTGCCCACTAATTTCCACTCGGGCAGCTAGTGTTTAGTTTGCAGTTATGGATTGTGGAGAAGATTCAAAGTGCTTCCGGAGTTAGAGTTCACGCTAGAGTTGGAGCTTCCGCTGTATCAGATAATGTTCTTCCGCTGAGAGTTTTATTTCTTCCGCTGTGTATATTTATGTGTCACTCTGATATTCATGTAACTCTGATGTAATATTGAATTATTCAATGAAAAGTTCTGTTGTTTTTGTTCAATGTATGTAAGTACCCATAACAATTCGTCTTTCTGAACGGTTTAAGTTGGTTTAATTACCGGCAAGAACCGGGCAAAAAGGCGGGTCGTTACAGTTGGTATCAGAGCTTTGGTTATACAAAGCTATTGGGTACGTACATATTTGGAAAAGGAATAGGACTCCTCAGAGTTATATTATCTCATTAGAGATAGGGTTAGAAATACCCTAGAATGAGATCTCGGAATATTATGACGAGAGAGCGTATATTTTTGAAACCTATATAAGGTATTTTTGAACAAGTAAATCATTCTGAAACGATGATTATTTAAAATATAATTTGAAATAAGGATTTCGAGTGTTTTATTCGACGTCATGATTGGACTATCGAGTATGTAAGGATTTTGAATATACGTCTGATCAACGTATATACGAAGTCCAATATATACTAGCTAGATATAGAATCACATTCTAGTCGCTCGAGGATGATTCTACTGATGACCATGGCACCATCAGTGCTTATTTTCGAGTTTCAAAAGTGGGATGACTATATGATTCCGGTTAAGACGTCGAGAAATACTTAAATGGTTTCGATATGATTAGAAATATTAAAAGGATTAATATAAGATAGATAAGATAAAAACATACTTAACCTAGATAACATACTACTTATAGAAGTAAATCTCACTTAAAGAACTGAGAATGAATTTTTGGTAATGCATGTAAGTAAGTTTATTCACTAATCATGTATGTGAACATTACTCAGTTTGAATAGAAGGAATTGATCAAATTCTAACCAAGGTTTGAATATAAAAGTAATAAGATATCATGCTTACACATGTAAATGAGTGCTAAATAAATATATTTGAACCTATACCTAGTATGAATTGTAAACACTAAAATGCAAGTTAAACTATTTTCTCGGAAATATATTTCGGCTACCAAACTCCCTCAAGAAATTTGAGAGTGATTTTGGACTTAAGTTAAGAATTTGGTTAAAAAGACGATTTAAAATTTGTAACAAATATCTAAGTGGGGAAGGAAACCAATTTTTCCTCAATGGGAACTGTATGTGCTCGACTTCTCTATCTTGGCCTAAGTTAGTTCCATCGTTTAATTCGAACCGTTGAGTAGCGTCGTTCATCCCTTTTTCTTAGGCTTAGTCGAATACCTTGACTTGAATCATCGTTTTCAATTGCTTACACTCGTATCCTTGGGTGCACTTGACTTTCTTGTCTTGATCCTGTTTAGAATTTGGACCCCACTTATTTGATCTTGAGTAGTTCATCTTTTGATTTAGGCGTGTTTTGATTTAGGCCATTATACCCTTTTGTGTCAAACTAATAACTTTGATTTATTCAAGATATTATGTTAACGGAACTTAAACAAATAAGTTTTGCATAGAAATTCAGAAGTATTTGATATATAATATAATTATGCAGGGAAAATGGATTTTGAAAGATGAATTTTAAGAATTGGTTCTAAATATTTTGAAACTTATTCTAATGTTGAATAATGATGGTTTGAAACATGCACGTACTAAATTAGAGTGCGCAGCGAAAGCGTGATGATATATTTGAATAAGAATGAATAAAGCCTTATAGTATGGTTAAAATGAGTTATGTTTGAAGAGGAAGAGAAAAAAGGGTGTCGAACTAGCACAGGCTGCACCAGAAGACATTAATTGGCCTATAGACCCTGTATTCGTTGAGCGGTTTAGAAATATTGATGCATGAAATGGGATAACTAGCAGTTATAGCTGAGGACGACCCGCTCCCAGAAACGGGAAATGGTTGATTTGACGATGTTATAGAAAAGGTGGAGAAACCCCAACATGGCGATGATGTTGTGGTAGATGATAATAATGTTGTAGCCAATGAGGTTGATTTTGAATAACCTACATTCGAGGATGACCCGCTTCCAGATATGGGAGATGATGAGATTGGTGAGAAAATGGAGAGTATAGACCAGCCCTTGGACAAGGCTGATAAGGACGGATTTATGGGTAGTAAGCACGATGAATTTATCATGGGAATAGATGACGATGGCTTTATGGCAGACGATGGGGAGTCGTTAGCTGATGAAGAACCCGAGGAAATTGGTTTGACTGATCCACCCGATGATGGATCAGATGCAACTGATGTTTAGTTGCGATGAGTTTGGACCTTGTATATATAGTGTATGTATGTTGTCTTAAGTTCCTAAGTTATTTTGGGCTAGTATGGTTTTGAGGACTAGTAACGGATAGCTAGGTACACCTTTGATGACTGCATTTTGACTGCCCAAGTGCGTAGTATGTGCTCAGGAAAGGTTAGATACGTTTGTATGCTAACTTGAGAGATCGATATGACATGATATGTTGGACTGACTATGATATGCGTGTCACACTATTTAAATCTGTTTGTTTTGAATATTTATAAAACCTGTTCCAAACCATATAGGAAAATTGATTTATAGTTTATATAGAGGTTTAAAATTTTACTATCTTCCTTTTCGAGGACGAAAAGTCTTAAGGGGGGAAGAATGTAACGAACTGGAATTTTCTAGATTTGAATTTGAATTTTTTTTTTTTTTTACACATTTTGAGATTGTCTGAATATATTTTTGAATTTGATAAGGTTTAAATTATTTGAAATCCCTATTTATTTAGTTTAAATAAATAATTTTATTTTGTATAAGACTTATTTTAAAGATTTTGTATAAGAATGATTTTTGTAATTTTACATAATGGGTTTTATATTTATAGATAGTAATATTTTGTATTTATATATATATATATAAATGCTTTATAATATGAATTTTATAATTTGAAGATTTATTTTAAGGAAATATTTAATATGTAAAGATTTAAACAATTTTATATATAGATTTATATGGATTTTTAATTTTTAAAAGTAGTTTGACTTGAAATTAAATTATAGATAAATATCGGTTTAAAATATTCATCCGATTTCTGTACGCGCTGTTTTAAAATAATTTTTAGAATTTTTCTGTAATTTTTAATTTGAAGAAATAAGCAGATAATTTTTCAACGTATTTTGGGTATAAATGTGGTCCTTTAGACGCTTTACAAAATTGATCAATCAGACCGGTTTTATTGTTGTTTTCAAATCAGGACGTGTTGTTGTTTACGATGATGGTCTTATTTCAGTACAACTCGCGGTAAATAATTCTAAAAATCAAAAATTGGAAGTGAACAAAATGGATAATAAGGTAGGATTGGATGTCTATACCGGTTGTGCATGCTTTGGCGGTTGATAGCGTCCTCAAGAAGAAGGGAAACTCTCTTGAATCAAAGAATAATAGCACATGTTAAGGGACGTGTAAGCACCTTAAGTAGTTGAAATGCCATGTGTCCAATGTATCAACACGTGGGTTTACCTTGCATGATTTATAAAAGGACATGCGTCCTCAACATACATTTGGGAAAAAAAAAAGTATGCACACCATTCTTCTTCCGCAGCAGCAACCCACGCATGGCCCTTCCCCATCCACTCACGCAACCCGTTTTTTTTTCATTTCCTTCCTACGCAATCAGCTTGCACCCATGTTTTCCGTTCATTCACTTACCGCGTGACTCCCTCTTTCCTCGTTGAACCCATTTGGCCTTCCTTTTTCCTGACAGTCCGCAAACCGTTTATAAAAAAAAAAAAAAGTAGAGAGGTTTGCATGCATGTTGAGTGGGTTGCGTGAAGTGGGAGAAGATGAAAAGGTGCATTTTGAGAAATGCTTGCTGTGGCGTGCGTTCTCATGGACAGAATGAAAAAAAAAAAAAAGTCCATTTGTTTTGAAGAGCGAAAAAAAAAAGATCAATCAATTTATTCCGCTCCCATTTTTTTTGCCACATGAGTTGAAAAGTTTTATACATACAAGTTGGGTAGCTGTGTTGAAGACGGAGTGCGCATAGCGGTGCCAATGTCCGTGAAAGCTTGTACGTGACCGTTCGTAGAATGATTCCAGTTGACGCAGTATCTATTAGCGAAGGATTTTCGGAAAGCTAGTAAGGTGAGAACTCCACTTCAATTATTTTTGTTTTGGTAAAAATAATTAGTTATAATTTAGTTATAATTATAATAGTTGATGGAAAATCAGTGATTGTGGACGTTTGAAATGTTTGATTGTTTGTCGCTGAGTGATCAATGATGCGTATGCTGTGTAAACACCGTAAATCACTGAGAGTTACTGACAATAACGCTGCGTACACACTTGATTTATTTTGTGGTTGCGATGAATGGATGGTGTATGTTGTTTAGTTATGTTATTGCAATTGTTCTGTTTGAGTGAAGTCGCATGCACCGTAGTTGCAAATCTTACGGGCGATCGATTCAAAGTTTCCTTTCATGTAAATGAATAATTTTATTAATAGATTGAAAATTTGATTTAATTTAATTTGGAATGTCTGGAAGCCGGAAATTGAGGTGAACAATATTCGCATAAAGGGAAACCGATTTTTGAATAATTTAAATTGCTGATTTAAGCTTGTTTTGGTTTATGAAATTTAAATCAGCAATAATTTAAATTTTGTAGTAACATTTAAAATGAGCAAAAACTTTAGTAAAAATAATTGTCTTGATTGAAAAAAATAACTTTGAATTTTGAAATTGGTTTTATGAATTTAAATTAATTGGCATCATGTAGTGTATAAATTTTCAAATAAAAGTAATGTGGAAATAATTCTCACTTCGAAAGGATTATTTGAAAATTTAAATTTCAAAGTTTAAAATTTGAAATTTGATTCAAATACGTATGTAATATAGATTTGTGATGCGAATAGACTTAACGATTATTAGAAATGAAACGAGATTTGGAAAAAATAAAATTTCATATTTCGTTCGGCAATGTGTAACGAGTTTGTATAGCATGATAATGGTTTTGAAAATATGTTGGAAAGAGATTCAGAAGTTAGTTTAACACTAAGTCGTGAAATTTATTTGAAAGCGAATTGAGCGATATATATATATATACGTCATATAGTGTAAATCGAGCTTGTTGCACAGCGACAGTTCGATAATATCGACTTTTAATTTCAAATAAGTATAACTTGAACATTTTGAATCGAATTGACGCGAAACGAAAAACGACGGATTTCTACCGATTTTGAGTTTTGTGTAAAAGAAGAATTTTCAAATTCCATCGTATGATTTTCAAGTGACGTTTAAATTAAAAACTGAAAGGGTTGCCATACATGCAGTGCGCCGATCGCAATGGAAATCGAATAGAATGAATTTATTTTATTTAAAAGTGATTTGTAGGGATTTGGATTTATTTGATTTAATAACTAATTCTCAACACTTTCAGTAACGCTTTAACGTTATTTGAAGTAATTTGAATTTGAAGACTTCAAACAATGAATTATTATGGAAAGGACTTGATTCTTCCATATGATATGAATTTGAGATGAGCTGAATAGAATTGGTCGTCTGATATTCGGTATGGGTTTATAGGAGCAGACAAATACGATCAGAAATATTAACATATCCATATCCTGATTCGGATCGTGTTGCCTGAGTTGTGAATCAATATCGAGTATAAGTCGATTTATTCTATATGAACTGATATGTGAAATATAGGTATTTAAATGGAAATCAAAAATCCAAATAAAGATTTGGTTATTCAAGTATCGACAAATCAATCAAGTTATTTTGAAATTTGGAAAAAACAAATGTTGAATTTGAGAAAAGGATTTAAAGGGTAACGGGTTCCGGGTATTGAATCCAACCATAAAACAATAATATTTGGGAAAGGAGATTTGAATTGAGAAATCCGTGTGATTTGTAACTATTGTTTTAAGATACGTTGTTACTTGGAAGTCCGGGATCGGATATAGGTCCAAAAACCATTCCAAGTAATATTTCGGCGTTATGATGCGATACAGGACTTGGAATTCGATAAATGAAGACCGGGAATATCCAGATTATTTGGATCGATTGCTGACATCTCGGATCGAGCCGTACACCCGATACGAGGGTGGCAGGAGATTTGAGTATATTTGGAAATTTTCGGATTGTGTTTCGTTCAGACCCAGAACGAACTTGTATGGATGGTGTGTCTGACATTTGTAATTGACCACGTAGCACTGATTCGTGTGAATATATATATCAGATTTGTGGCAATTGAATATCTCTGTCTCTAAGTTACGTTCTTAGAGAATATGTATTAATTCGAATCAGTGATATGTGGAGATATTGACGATGTGGCATACCCAAGTATGATATGAGCTAATGATGATCAAAGCATGGCTTATCGAAGCGGAGCTTTGTGTATGACGTGACATCGACAAACCTCACACACCGGATGATGAGAAACTGGCGGTTTGGTCTGTATATATATATGATTTGATGATGAGTGCTGCAGCAGTGGGAAACCACTTGTGAACTGGGGATGGGGTATGTTCAGGGGGCCGCGTCTGGTCGAAAACCGTAGATACTGCCCTGGCGATTTGTTGCGTTACACTTCGCTCAAGTCCCTGATTGATCTTTCGTGCCAGGAATCATCAAGTGGGAAATCCAAATCTCCAATACGAGCCTTGTGATTTTTGATTTTATTTATATATGGCGACATAGTGGTATGGGACACTCATGCCGTCTAGGATTAATACATTTAATTGCGAATTTGTTTTCCACACTATATGATAATATCAAAGAGGATTTTCACGTATGAAATCATGTTTGGTTATCATAAGACAAAACTCACCCATCTGGTGTGCGCTTGCATTGTGTGATGTGGGACGAGCTTATGATAGCTTCATTTTTCAAAAGTCATTGCGTATTTCTATGCACGGGAATTCATATGGAGTAAAACCCGTTCCGCATTAGCGGCGTGGTCCGTTGAATTACCCAACTTTAAAATGAAACCTAAATGATAGCTGTTTTGAGTTCTCACACCAGTCCCACGACTGACTTGGAGTTTATTGTTCCTACCTAAACTCTGGGTGCCCACTAATTTCCACTCGGGCAGCTAGTGTTTAGTTTGCAGTTATGGATTGTGGAGAAGATTCAAAGTGCTTCCGGAGTTAGAGTTCACGCTAGAGTTGGAGCTTCCGCTGTATCAGATAATGTTCTTCCGCTGAGAGTTTTATTTCTTCCGCTGTGTATATTTATGTGTCACTCTGATATTCATGTAACTCTGATGTAATATTGAATTATTCAATGAAAAGTTCTGTTGTTTTTGTTCAATGTATGTAAGTACCCATAACAATTCGTCTTTCTGAACGGTTTAAGTTGGTTTAATTACCGGCAAGAACCGGGCAAAAAGGCGGGTCGTTACACAAATTTTATAATTCCATTCTTGATTTTATAAAATATTATATCTGATTCATCCTTTTATGACAAGGTATGCTTTTAAATATTTTTTTTCAATTTTCTTAAGGCGTTGATATTAATGGATTTTAATTCGATATTTTTGATAACTGATAAAGAGATATGATCTATGTTTTTATCTTTTTCATCATGAAGCTTCTTGCATGCGATCCTTCCACCTGAAAATGAATATGATATTTTGTAACTTCAAAATGATGAAGCTAGGTCATATGTGTCCAAATCTAGATATAAATATGTTAATTTAATATTTTGTGTAGAAAATAAGAACCATGTTATCATGTGATAAACCTTATATATCCATTTAACAACATTATGATTGTTAATTTATTCCTAAATGAACCAGTTTAAAACAGGAAAGACTATATGAAGTAGTTTTGTTCTTAATAATGCATACACTTCATCACTTCTATCAAAAAAGAAAGCAAGCAAGCTTTTATGAATTGAATGGAAAGATCCATTAAAAAAAAACCGAAAGCTCCGCTATTTCTTTTCAGAATAAAGATTGCTTCTTTATTGGCTCATAATATGAGCTTAGGGAATGGATTGGTCACCCATGACTATAGATAGTAATATTATGTAGTAACACCAGTTGTATCATGATAATTTGGATCATTATCCTAAAGTAGAAAAACTTATTTACCTTACCTGTTAAACGAAACAAAGAGTTATATTGAAATATTCGTTTGTATGTCATAGAATGTGCTTATAGTTGGCATTCATTTTATTCACGTTAATTTTATTTTTTCATTTCAGTTGTACTAGAATGTGCTTATAGTTGCAATAAAATGTGCTTATAGGTGGCATTCATTTTTATTTTTTTGTTTCAATTGTACTAGAATGTGCTTATAGTTTCAGTTGTGCTAGAATGATTTTTTTGTTGCAATAGAATGTGCTTATAGTTGTGGTAGAATGTGCAATATATGATTTATTAACAGATCTAGAAAATCAATACATTAAGAGGCTATCATGGATCAAAAATCGACATTTGTGGTTGATAGAAATAGAAGAGTTGGAAAGGATTTGATTGTTACAGATAATTTGTTGGTCACCTAATTTGTTAATTTTGTTTTCATATTGAAATTTATCACTATATAGGACTGTTATATAATAGTTTAACAAATTAGAGAATGGATTTTGTTCAAAATTTTATAATAAAAATTCGATAACACTGTTTGCCGGTGGGTCTATCTTTGTTTCTGCATACATTTGATATACCAGAATTGACGCTTAATATGATTTGAAACCTGCAAGTTTATCTGGACTGGAGTTTAATTCTTGCTTAATGATATTATAGTAGTTACGTTTCTTTTTGTCAAAATAGGTGTAACAGTACTAGGAACAACTACGGATACATTTAAATTAATGATTTGCCTGATAAGCTTGTTGTTACTAACATTTGGTTCATTTGAACTGCAAAACGAGCTTGTTGAAAGATCACTTTTATAATTGTGTATGTGTTTGTGTGTATGCGCGCGCGCGCGCGTGTGTGTGTGTGTGTGTATGTATAGCTATAGTACCATGACGTCTCTCCAACCTAATTCTTCTGGGAATAAGTGATTACTTATCCCTATATTAAAACAGTAGTTTTTATTTCCTTTGCTCTCTTTCATTATTTCCTAACATAGCTTTGTAATATCTGCATTTCACAAAGGTTACACATATTTCAAAGCCGTATATACTTCGATGTCATGTTGAAAGTCCCAAGAAATCTTACAAACGAATTTTTTTAATACGACGCACTCTTGCACATGTGCATCGCATGTATTTGAGCACATCTGTATGAGCCCTTAATGCTGCTTCACCATACCACCTAACACCTCATCCTTTCAACTCATTTTTCCTACTACACAGCATGAATTACCCTGTAGTAGACTGCTGTATACATATATGACATTCGGTATTTATCAAACTACAGCTGATGAATATTGCTTAAGTACTAAACTTACCGCTATTACGTATTATTTTCCATGCATTTTTGGTCAGATTTGTCTATGCATAGTCTATCGGACGTGCCTTCGTACTAGTTATACATAAAGAGTATTTTGACTGTTTAATTTGTGCATTTTTTATTTTACCAATTTACTAAATATTTCTTCTATTACTGTATGATTTCAGCAGTACAAAATGAACTTGACTTGATGAGGTGAAAATCATATGAGTACATGCAATGCTGGATACAGTAAATGAAAAGGTATTCAAGATATATTTCAATGCCACTAATGAATGTTTGTGTAAGTTATATCCCTTAATTTGGTAATATAACACGTAGAATATTTAATCTATTTCTGTATTCATATCTATCTATTACTTATATTGGAAAGGAGAAACTAAATGTTTGTAAAAGCGCCACATGTCTATTAATGTCATATCAAATTGCGGAAGCATTAAACCAATAAACATGGAGCGGTTAACTGTTGCTGTGTTAATTTTCCTTCTCTGATTCGCTTTTCAGAAAATTATTTTTGTAATAACACGGAAATGCGAGCCAGTTTAAAATTTTTATTTTGGCAATTTTAGCGAATTTTGAAGATTTAAAATGAATTATTTTAAATATAATCAACGAAAAATTTATTTTGAATATAATTCGAACGTATATATTATATACGTCGTCGTTAGAATATAAATAATTATATATAATTATAAATAGAATTGAAAATGGTGCGGTAGTTCGATAATTAGATTTCAAACTTCAATTGAACATACCGGGTGCAAAACAATCCGGATTTTAGTGAAACCAAAAACATTAGGATCTAATTGATAATATCTTTCCAGCGAATCCGAAAAATCAAAATTTCATAGTGGGAATCAAAAGATATGTCCAGTTGAAAATTCTGAATAGTCGCTATGGAATTCGGGCCCTTAAAAATGGGAATTTTGCAAACGACCTCGGATTTCGACGAAACCACTTTTGTTGGGTCCGTGATGTCAAGTTATTGCTAGATTCCAAATTTCGTAATTTTTCGAATCAATATGTGAGCATGGCAAAAGAAAACGTGTTTGACCAGTTTCAGTTGATTTTTATCGACTGGAAATTGGCCATTTTTCAAACGGTCTCAGAATTCGACGAAACTGGTTTTGTTAGGACCGTATCGTCAATACGAAGCTAGAAAATATTTTTCTGGAATTTTTCAAGTTAATATGTGACCCCGGTAAATTGAAATGCGCGTTCAAATTCAATATATAGAGTTATATGTTGATTTTAACGGAAACTGATTATAACGATCGAATCAGCCTACGATACATATCCCATTGTGTTCGGAATGGAGGTAAAACGCTATGGATGACAGGCGGTGGGCCTCGTTTAGAGGTCGTATGAAAAAGTCAACTTTATGCAATTAAAATAATAATAAAAATAAAAATAAATATCTCCTTCCTTTTAACTTCTGCACCCCCCCCCCCCCCCGTTCTTCATAAATCAGAAAATCAAGAAAAAAAAAACCGCACCCCATCTCGATTGCCTCCTCCTCTGCTCCATCGTCGACACGCCGCCGCCACCCTCGTCAGTTGCCCCCCCCCACTGCTTCACCCTACCGCGCGACGAACTCCTCTTCTCCCTCACTTCCCCCCCCCCCTTCTTCAAGCAAGGACTGCCGCCCCTCCTCCCCCTTCCGACTGCGACAGTACCCACACCCGAACCCAGACCAGCCTCCGACGATCTCGAGCTCCCGGCGACCTTACCCCCCCTCGTTCGATTTCCAACAACCCTATACCCAAATTAGCAATCGCCAGCGAAGGGGAGCCACCTCCGACCACCGCCTGGCCGACGCAGCGCCTCAGCACTCCCCCCTCCTTCCTCCGACGCAATGTTCTTCCCCCTTCAGTCCCACCTAGCGCACGTGAGTTTTATTTATTTATTGGTTAATTCATTTATTTTATTTTATTTTATTTTATTTTATGAAAGTCATGTAAATAAAAAGGTTGGACTTTTGACATTAAAAAGAAAGGAAAAACGTTGATTTTGTAAATGGAATTAACATTGATTTCATTAAATAAATTATCGATGCTTTTAAAATATGAAAGTAAGTTCTTTTATTTATGTTTTATGAAAATATTATCTTTAGGTTTATAAAAACATTATCTTTATGTTTGGAAAAATATCTTCTTTATATTTATAGAAAATATAAATTTTAGTTAGAAGAAAATATAATGTTTAGTTGGGAAAATATCTTGGTTCTTAAATATTTGAGCATTGCTTTTAAATTTGTATATAGGATTGTTTTAGGAAAAATATAGCTTTGTTTTTAAGCATTGAAGAGCAAGAAAAATATGTACATTGTATGTCAATATAAAAATATACATTATGTTTGAATAAAAATTGGATTTTGACATAAGTGGTTAGTGAATAAAGATCGGATTTTTAACATAAGAACGTTCGGATTTTTAGCTACATAAAGAAACGATTTTTATTTAGAAAGTAAGGATTTTTACAAAATATAAAAACGTGACTTTCATTTTAAAGCAAAGCTATGATTTTTAGATTATATAAAAACTGATTTTATTAAAACTAATTTTTCCTTTTTATACATAGATTTTTAAAATAGAAAAGATCAGATTTTTGAAATTAAAAAGGCGAAATCTTTTTAATTGAAAAGGTGAAATCTTTATATTTGAAAAGGCGAATTTTTTTTATATAGTAGCGGTGAAAAAAATTAGAATTTTTATCTATATAATAGTGAAGAAAAAATTCTATTTTCATATATTGAATAACGAAATAAAAATTCGATTTTTATAGATTGAATAGCGAAGTAAAAATTCGATTTTTACATATGTAGTGGCTACGGGCAACGAAGAAAAAATGCGATAACGATGAAGATTTCTGTCGAAGAAGAGTCAAGATGATTGGATAGCTATTGGTGAGAATTTCTCACTTTTCAATTTCTTTTTCTAGTTATATATATATACTAGGATGCAGACGGTGCTTAGTAGCACCCGACACAATCGTCCACAGACCATGGACTTGTTTGTTTGGTTGCATAAATTAGTTAGATGATTTGATTTGAATTTGGTTGTTTGGTGATTTTGATTGATGTGTGAATGGCGTGGGCCTTCACTAGACCGGGGATAAGGCTAGGCCTCGTCCCGTTTCTAGTATCGTGCCGTTATGCCGCCGAAATTTTCTATAATAAGTTAGAAAATAAAAATATCATTTTTATTTTGTAAATGAACTGAATAGAAATTCATGTGTTAAAATAAAATGTTTTATCGTTAAAAATATAATTTTTAACGTGAATATGAATATAGTGAATGTGAATAAATAAATACTCATTTACAAACCGGACGGTTTTTTTATGTACACTGATTTGACTGACATTGATTGGGTCGATAAATTTTACACATCGCCCAACTGCACAAATAAAATATGCGTTTGATTGTTTGAAACCCCACACGGGTGTTGGGATGAAATTTGAACTTCACTCATCCTGATTGATTAAATATGTCGATCGATTGATTGACAGGCTGTTATAAGCGTTAGATATCTTTATTTGATGCTTATACAGTGTAGTGCACTTTGGTTGATGGTTGATTATTTTTCAATGCTATTGTATACGTGTGATGTATGAAAATCCATATAATTAATATTATATGGTGATTGATTGGGCCTCATTCCAGTTTAGAAAATAAAGAATATTATAAAATAAAGGTTCATGTGTTGACTGTACTCATCCGTTGAGATTAGTCATGTGTTGAACGAAATATTTTAATAATAAATTTTATATCTTTATCAATATAAAATAAAGGTTCATGTGTTGACTTTACTCATCCGTTAAGATTAGTCATGTGTTGAACGAAATAATTTAACAAAAATAGTCACACGTGGACAATACTCATTCGTTGAGATTAGTCGTGTGTTGACAAAAATAAATATTCATTTGTTGAATAGAATATTTGAAAATAGAAATATATGAAGCCGTGTTGGTTAGATTGACGCCATTTTGACGTGAACGATATTTATATCGATTTTATTCATTTTAAAATGAATATTGAAAAGTGATTTTGAAATCGCATATTTTAAAATAAAATTTGAATCAAAGTGAATAGAAAACGAATTTGAATTGAATATATAACGAATTGAATTCGAATTGATTATAAAACGAATTTGACTTCCATTGAATATATAATGAATTTTATTCAAATAGAAAACGAAAACGAATGGAATATAAAATGATTTCGAAATGAATTGAATACAAAACGATTTCGAAATGAATTGAATACATAACGATTTCGAAATGAATTGAATATAAAACCAATTTGAATTGAATCGAATAGAAAACCAATTTGAATTGAATCGAATAGAAAACCAATTTGAATTGAATCGAATAGAAAACCAATTTGAATTGAATCGAATAGAAAACCAATTTGAATTGAATCGAATAGAAAACCACTTTGAATTGAATCGAATTGAAAACGAATTCAAATTGAATAGAAAGCGAATTGAAACGAATTCAAATTGAATTGAAATTTGAATTGAATAGAAATGAATTTTAAGCGAACTTATAAAGAAGAATTCAATTTTTCTTTGAATTGAAATGGAGGTTGAAATTGTTTTTGAAATGAATTCAAAACTATTTATATAATTCGTTTTAAATAGTAATCGACGAAATATATATTATATATATTATATATATAATATAATGGCCTGAATAGAACGCGCCGCGCCGAGGCAGTTCGTGAATTTCGACCATTTATTTCAAACAGACATTACGGGAGATCCGACCGTCGGATTATCCTAAAACCGGAACCGTTGGGTTCGTATCGAAAAGAGATTTCTAACGAATATTAGAAATTTGAAATCTAACGGTTGGATTTGGAGATAAGTCCAAATCAAATTCGAAAAAGGTCGCTGTAAGTGCAGTTCGATGGGCATTGGTGGAAATCGACTGTACGGGCCTTGATAAAATTATTAAAAATAGTAATAATTTGTGTAAAATCATAAGAAATGATTTGAGAAAAATTGGGGTGAAAAACTCCATATTTGAAAAGATAAAAATGGATTTTTATCGAAATTGACTAGTTTTGAACTAAATTTAAAACCCAATGATTTTTAAATAAGTAAATTAGATTTAAAAAGGGGTTTTTAAATAATCGGATTTCTAATATATTTGATTGGATTTGAAATGGGTTTATCGTGAACGGTGTTTTAAATAACACTAGTTCTTTAACCCGATAACAAATAGAATGTGATTTGGGTTTGTCGTGAACTGTGTTTTAAGTAACACTAGTTCTTTAACCCAGTAAAAGGAGTTTTAACGAATCTGAAATTAGATTGAAATGTGAATCTATAATCTAAATTATCAAATTTAGAAATGAGCGAGAATGGAGTATCGCCAGTTTTGCTCCAAAGCGATAGTTAAATCTTTAATTAGATTTGAACGTGAAATGGTAATTAATTTTACCGATAACACCATAGTATTAGATATGGAGTATTACCAGTTTTGCTTCATGGGATGAATAGGTTGGGATTGGGAAATAAAATAAATAATTACTTCGGTGTGATTCTCTAATCTCGACTAGTTTAGAAAACCATAATTTGGTTTGAAACGACATCCAAAGGAAGATTAAAGGATAAATTTTAAAGAATTTATCTTTGATAAAATTAATGGGAACCTTTCCCTAAGAATATGATTTCGTGAATAAAAGAATATTCTGAATTGAAATGAGGCGTATGTTGAGTTTGTGTAACATTTGTTTTTAATATACGAAGTTTGTTCGGAAAGGCCGGGTTTATACCCATTCTGAATAACCGATTCGACGATAAGTCGAAGATGAACACGGTGGTTGAAGACCGGAAGTCTTCACATCGTTTGGGTAATTACTGACGATCCTGATTGGGCTGTACACCCAAGAGGATGGAAATAGTTGGTGGTCGTCCAGACGTACTTGGAGATGGATAGATATGCGAGGAAAGTGCCTCCAGTTTCGTTCAGACCCAGAACGAACTTGTAAATGGATTGTGTGTCTGACATTGGATTTTATTCTGTGTTGATTGATTTCTATTAAATATATATCTGTTTGGCGGCGGAGAATTTATTGTCTTGCTTAACGCCCTTCTCTGAGACGTACGAGCTTAGAGGTTATATATCGATAGATATCAATCGCATGGCATGAATTGCCTGTGTGGCACGCTGAGTTGCATGGATCAAGGCTTCTGTTGAAAAGCAAAGTCTTGTGGTTGATGATCAAAGCACGGCCTTTGTGGCATAGCTTTGTGTATAGCGTGGATTCGCGAGCCTCACAACTCGGTATGAGTCAAAAACGGGATGAGGACCCAAGGAGTGCACGACGTTTCTTTCTAGCTATGGGTGGTGTCAGTGACCTACCAGCCCTGACATTTATATACTTTTCACCTTTGTGGTTTGGATGCGAGGCGCCTCGATTATAGGTCCTTTAGGGCCGGGAAACATGTGTTCAGGAATAACTAATCCTCTAACGTAAGTGAGGACCGGTCTTGGAGGATCCCAGGGTTGCCCAGAGTGTGTAGTCCTGAGGCATTTGCTAGAGTGTCTCGAAGCGGAGAGGAGCTTGCCCCTTGCCTTGACTCATGACGGAAATCCAATTTCCAATACGTGTATTACGGCTTTATTTGTAGAGCCTAGTATGGCGACATAGTGGGATGGGGCACTTATGCCGTCTATGATTTATATTTATGATTGAAATTGTTTTGACACTATACACTTATTATAGTATCAAATGATTTGTTTTAAACGTACCAAGCATGTTTGGCTGTTATAAGGTAAAACCCTATCCTCCGGCTTGCGTTGCGTTGTGTGATGGGACCTGGGTCTTATAATAGCTTCATTTTTCGAAAAAGCATTGCGCTGTTTATTCTATATGCACTGGTATTCTTGGGAGGAAACCCGTTCCGTGTTATACGGCGTGGTCCCTTGAATTACTCTCTTTTTGAAGTAAAGTTTTAAATAACTGTTTTAGTTCTCACACCAGTCACATGACTGACCTGGAGTTTATTGTTTTAACCTAAACTCTGGGTGCCCTTATTTTCGACACGGGCAGCTAGTAGTTTTGGTTTTGCAGATTTATATTCACAGGATCCTGATTTACAGCTGGAATGATATCCGGAAAGCTCTGTATCCGTATATCACCTTCAGTTGTGCTTTGTGTTATTTTCCGCTGCTATGTAATTTATTGTAATCTCTGATATTTATCGAATGTAATTTATTCATTTATACTTTGTATATTCTTGTATCTGATGGAATTGTTGTAATAGCAATGAAATGTTCTTCTGTCTGCGTTCTGATTTGTCCTGTTCTCAACGATCAGTGGTTTCGAACGGTCTAGATCGGTTTAACGACTGATTCGGATCGAGCGATATTCCCGGCCGTCACATTTGGTATCAGAGCTTTGGTTTACAGAGCTCGAGAACATGGCACATTAGAACCATACGAAAGAATTCATCAGATATTGGATTAGTAATATCCAATTAGAATGACTCGTTAGAGATAGGATCAGTAGTATCCTAGAACGAGTGTGAAGAGTATATTTTTCAAATGAAAACAATTTTGTTTTGAAAATTTAAACCACTTTATACGTATTTGATTATTTATTTATTTTGAATATGGACAATCTGATATATAAAGGTTTTGCATATACGCGTCATGAACGTATATTCGAAATTTTAATATGCTGGATAGATATAGATTCACACTCTAGTCGCTAGGAGATGATTTTGATGATGGAGCTCCATCACCAAAATTTATGTTCGTGTTTCCAAGGTGTGATATCTATATATTTCCATTAGACTGGTGTGAGAACCAAAACCAATATAGATAGAATACATTGTTGTGAATTGGCATCAAAAACATGATTTTTTGTATATGTATCAAAGTTATGAATTTGAAAACTCTAATCCACTAATTGATTGATGTTTGTGTTGTTTGTTTATTTGTTTGATAATTCTGAACCATTATGCCTAATTGAACCAAATATTGAACTATATTGAAAATTGGTCGCATTTGCTTGCATATACATATACTTACATTGAACAGGTCATAGCAAGGAGGCTATAGTAGAGAATAAAATTTGTTTGCCCGACAAATAGGTACATGTTTACTACATAATTTACTGTTTTGTTTGGGTGATGATGATTTTATGAGCCTATTGGCTAGCCGCTTGGCTTTTTCTTTTTCTTTTTGAGATCTGAAGGCCTATATGACAATTTCGGGATTTTCCCGTGGCTCCCGGTGCAGGGGAGGTTATGGCGAAATTTTTCAAAAATTTAGGGTGTTAGCCAAATTTTTGAAATTTTGAAAATTCTCAGAAACTGAAAAGTTGGAGAATGGAAGCCGGATCGAACGTAGAGCTGATAATCAAACCACTTTCGACTTTGTTCCTTTTCGGGGACGAAAAGTTTTAAGTGGGGGAGATTGTAATAACCCGGAAATGCGAGCCAGTTTAAAAATTTTATTTTGGCAATTTTAGCGAATTTTGAAGATTTAAAATGAATTATTTTAAATATAATCAACGAAAAATTTATTTTGAATATAATTCGAACGTATATATTATATACGTCGTCGTTAGAATATAAATAATTATATATAATTCTAAATAGAATTGAAAATGGCGCGGTAGTTCGATAATTCGATTTCAAACTTCAATTGAACATACCGGGTGCAAAACAATCCGAATTTTAGTGAAACCAAAAACATTAGGATCTAATTGATAATATCTTTCCAGCGAATCCGAAAAATCGAAATTTCATAGCGGGAATCAAAAGATATGTCCAGTTGAAAATTCTGAATAGTCGCTATGGAAATCGGGCCCTTAAAAATGGGAATTTTGCAAACGACCTCGGATTTCGACGAAACCACTTTTGTTGGGTCCGTGATGTCAAGTTATTGCTAGATTCCAAATTTTGTAATTTTTCGAATCAATATGTGAGCGTGGCAAAAGAAAACGTGTTTGACCAGTTTCAGTTGATTTTTATCGACTGGAAATTGGCCATTTTTCAAACGGTCTCAGAATTCGACGAAACTGGTTTTGTTAGGACCGTATCGTCAATACGAAGCTAGAAAATATTTTTCTGGAATTTTTCAAGTTAATATGTGACCCCAGTAAATTGAAATGCGCGTTCAAATTCAATATATAGAGTTATATGTTGATTTTAACGGAAACTGATTGTAACGATCGAATCAGCCTACGATACATATCCCATTGTGTTCGGAATGGGGGTAAAACGCTATGGACAACAGGCTGTGGGCCTCGTTTAGAGGTCGTATGAAAAAATCAACTTTATGCAATTAAAATAATAATAAAAATAAATATCTCCTTCCTTTTAACTTCTGCCCCCCCCCCCCGGTTCTTCATAAATCAGAAAATCAAGAAAAAAAAACCCGCACCCCATCTCGATTGCCTCCTCCTCCGCTCCATCGTCGACACGCCACCACCACCCTCGTCAGTCCCCCCCCCCCCACTGCTTCACCCTACCGCGCGACGAACTCCTCTTCTCCCTCACTTCCCCCCCCCCTTCTTCAAGCAAGGACTGCAGCCCCTCCTCCCCCTTCCGACTGCGACAGTACCCACACCCGCCTCCGACGATCTCGAGCTCCCGGCGACCTTACCCCCCCTCGTTCGATTTCCAACAACCCTATACCCAAATTAGCAATCGCCAGCGAAGGGGAGCCACCTCCGACCACCGCCTGGCCGACGCAGCGCCTCAGCACTCCCTCCTCCTTCCTCCGACGCAATGTTCTTCCCCCTTCAGTCCCACCTAGCGCACGTGAGTTTTATTTATTTATTGGTTAATTCATTTATTTTATTTTATGAAAGTCATGTAAATAAAAAGGTTGGACTTTTGACATTAAAAAGAGAGGAAAAACGTTGATTTTGTAAATGGAATTAACATTGATTTCGTTAAATAAATTATCGATGCTTTTAAAATATGAAAGTAAGTTCTTTTATTTATGTTTTATGAAAATATTATCTTTAGGTTTATAAAAACATTATCTTTATGTTTGGAAAAATATCTTCTTTATATTTATAGAAAATATAAATTTTAGTTAGAAGAAAATATAATGTTTAGTTGGGAAAATATCTTGGTTCTTAAATATTTGAGCATTGCTTTTAAATTTGTATATAGGATTGTTTTAGGAAAAATATAGCTTTGTTTTTAAGCAATTGAAGAGCAAGAAAAATATGTACATTGTATGTCAATATAAAAATATACATTATGTTTGAATAAAAATTGGATTTTGACATAAGTGGTTAGTGAATAAAGATCGGATTTTTAACATAAGAACGTTCGGATTTTTAGCTACATAAAGAAACAATTTTTATTTAGAAAGTAAGGATTTTTACAAAATATAAAAACGTGACTTTCATTTTAAAGCAAAGCTATGATTTTTAGATTATATAAAAACTGATTTTATTAAAACTGATTTTTCCTTTTTATATATAGATTTTTAAAATAGAAAAGATCAGATTTTTGAAATTAAAAAGGCGAAATCTTTTTAATTGAAAAGGTGAAATCTTTATATTTGAAAAGGCGAAATCTTTTTATATAGTAGCGGTGAAAAAAATTAGAATTTTTATCTATATAATAGTGAAGAAAAAAATTCTATTTTCATATATTGAATAACGAAATAAAAATTCGATTTTTATAGATTGAATAGCGAAGTAAAAATTCGATTTTTACATATGTAGTGGCTACGGGCAACGAAGAAAAAATGCGATAACGATGAAGATTTCTGTCGAAGAAGAGTCAAGATGATTGGATAGCTATTGGTGAGAATTTCTCACCTTTCAATTTCTTTTTCTAGTTATATATATATACTAGGATGCAGACGGTGCTTAGTAGCACCCGACACAATCGTCCACAGACCATGGACTTGTTTGTTTGGTTGCATAAATTAGTTAGATGATTTGATTTGAATTTGGTTGTTTGGTGATTTTGATTGATGTGTGAATGGCATGGGCCTTCACTAGACCGGGGATAAGGCTAGGCCTCGTCCCGTTTCTAGCATCGTGCCGTTATGCCGCCGAAATTTTCTAAAATAAGTTAGAAAATAAAAATATCATTTTTATTTTGTAAATGAACTGAATAGAAATTCATGTGTTAAAATAAAATGTTTTATCGTTAAAAATATAATTTTTAACGTGAATATGAATATAGTGAATGTGAATAAATAAATACTCATTTACAAACCGGACGGTTTGTTTATGTACACTGATTTGACTGACATTGATTGGGTCGATAAATTTTACACATCGCCCAACTGCACAAATAAAATATGCGTTTGATTGTTTGAAACCCCACACGGGTGTTGGGATGAAATTTGAAGTTCACTCATCCTGATTGATTAAATATGTCGATCGATTGATTGACAGGCTGTTATAAGCGTTAGATATCTTTACTTGATGCTTATACAGTGTAGTGCACTTTGGTTGATGGTTGATTATTTTTCAATGCTATTGTATACGTGTGATGTATGAAAATCCATATAATTAATATTATATGGTGATTGATTGGGCCTCATTCCAGTTTAGAAAATAAAGAATATTATAAAATAAAGGTTCATGTGTTGACTGTACTCATCCGTTGAGATTAGTCATGTGTTGAACGAAATATTTTAATAATAAATTTTATATCTTTATCAATATAAAATAAAGGTTCATGTGTTGACTGTACTCATCCGTTGAGATTAGTCATGTGTTTAACGAAATAATTTAACAAAAATAGTCACACGTGGACAGTACTCATTCGTTGAGATTAGTCGTGTGTTGACAAAAATAAATATTCATTTGCTGAATAGAATATTTGAAAATAGAAATATATGAAGCCGTGTTGGTTAGATTGACGCCATTTTGACGTGAACGATATTTATATCGATTTTATTCATTTTAAAATGAATATTGAAAAGTGATTTCGAAATCGCATATTTTAAAATGAAATTTGAATCAAAGTGAATAGAAAACGAATTCGAATTGAATATATGACGAATTGAATTCGAATTGATTATAAAACGAATTTGACTTCCATTGAATATATAATGAATTTGATTCAAATAGAAAACGAAAACGAATGGAATATAAAATGATTTCGAACTGAATTGAATACAAAACGATTTCGAAATGAATTGAATACATAACGATTTCGAAATGAATTGAATATAAAACCAATTTGAATTGAATCGAATAGAAAACCAATTTGAATTGAATCGAATAGAAAACCAATTTGAATTGAATCGAATAGAAAACCACTTTGAATTGAATCGAATTGAAAACGAATTCAAATTGAATAGAAAGCGAATTGAAACGAATTCAAATTGAATTGAAATTTGAATTGAATAGAAATGAATTTTAAACGAACTTATAAAGAAGAATTCAATTTTTCTTTGAATTGAAATGGAGGTTGAAATTGTTTTTGAAATGAATTCAAAACTATTTATATAATTCGTTTTAAATAGTAATCGATGAAATATATATTATATATATTATATATATATAATATAATGGCCTGAATAGAACGCGCCGCGCCGCGACAGTTCGTGAATTTCGACCATTTATTTCAAACGGACATTACGGGAGATCCGACCGTCGGATTCTCCTAAAACCGGAACCGTTGGGTTCGTATCGAAAAGAGCTTTCTAACGAATATTAGAAATTTGAAATCTAACGGTTGGATTTGGAGATACGTCCAAATCAAATTCGAAAAAGGTCGCTGTAAGTGCAGTTCGATGAGCATTGGTGGAAATCGACTGTACGGGCCTTGATAAAATTATTAAAAATAGTAATAATTTGTGTAAAATCATAAAAAATGATTTGAGAAAAATTGGGGTGAAAAACTCCATATTTGAAAAGATAAAAATGGATTTTTATCGAAATTGACTAGTTTTGAACTAAATTTAAAACCCAATGATTTTTAAATAAGTAAATTAGATTTAAAAAGGGGTTTTTAAATAATCGGATTTCTAATATATTTGATTGGATTTGAAATGGGTTTATCGTGAACGGTGTTTTAAATAACACTAGTTCTTTAACCCGATAACAAATAGAATGTGATTTGGGTTTGTCGTGAACTGTGTTTTAAATAACACTAGTTCTTTAACCCAGTAAAAGGAGTTTTAACGAATCTGAAATTAGATTGAAATGTGAATCTATAATCTAAATTATCAAATTTAGAAATGAGCGAGAATGGAGTATCGCCAGTTTTGCTCCAAAGCGATAGTTAAATCTTTAATTAGATTTGAACGTGAAATGGTAATTAATTTTACCGATAACACCATAGTATTAGATATGGAGTATTACCAGTTTTGCTTCATGGGATGAATAGGTTGGGATTGGGAAATAAAATAAATAATTACTTCGGTGTGATTCGCTAATCTCGACTAGTTTAGAAAACCATAATTTGGTTTGAAACGACATCCAAAGGAAGATTAAAGGATAAATTTTAAAGAATTTATCTTTGATAAAATTAATGGGAACCTTTCCCTAAGAATATGATTTCGTGAATAAAAGAATATTCTGAATTGAAATGAGGCGTATGTTGAGTTTGTGTAACATTTGTTTTTAATATACGCGGTTTGTTCGGAAAGGCCGGGTTTATACCCATTCTGAATAACCGATTCGACGATAAGTCGAAGATGAAGACGGTGGTTGAAGACCGGAAGTCTTCACATCGTTTGGGTAATTACTGACGATCCTGATTGGGCTGTACACCCAAGAGGATGGAAATAGTTGGTGGTCGTCCAGACGTACTTGGAGATGGATGGATATGCGAGGAAAGTGCCTCCGGTTTCGTTCAGACCCAGAACGAACTTGTAAATGGTTTGTGTGTCTGACATTGGATTTTATTCTGTGTTGATTGATTTCTATTAAATATATATCTGTTTGGCGGCGGAGAATTTATTCTCTTGCTTAACGCCCTTCTCTGAGACGTACGAGCTTAGAGGTTATATATCGATAGATATCAATCGCATGGCATGAATTGCCTGTGTGGCACGCTGAGTTGCATGGATCAAGGCTTCTGTTGAAAAGCAAAGTCTTGTGGTTGATGATCAAAGCACGGCCTTTGTGGCATAGCTTTGTGTATAGCGTGGATTCGCGAGCCTCACAACTCGGTATGAGTCAAAAACGGGATGAGGACCCAAGGAATGCACGACGTTTCTTTCTAGCTATGGGTGGTGTCAGTGACCTACCAGCTCTGACATTTATATACTTTTCACCTTTGTGGTTTGGATGCAAGGCGCCTCGATTATAGGTCCTTTAGGGCCGGGAAACGTGTGTTCAGGAATAACTAATCCTCTAACGTAAGTGAGGACCGGTCTTGGAGGATCCCAGGGTTGCCCAGAGTGTGTAGTCCTGAGGTATTTGCTAGAGTGTCTCGAAGCGGAGAGGAGCTTGCCCCTTGCCTTGACTCATGACGGAAATCCAATTTCCAATACGTGTATTTCGGCTTTATTTGTAGAGCCTAGTATGGCGACATAGTGGGATGGGGCACTTATGCCGTCTATGATTTATATTTATGATTGAAATTGTTTTGACACTATACACTTATTATAGTATCAAATGATTTGTTTTAAACGTACCAAGCATGTTTGGCTGTTATAAGGTAAAACCCTATCCTCCGGCTTGCGTTGCATTGTGTGATGGGACCTGGGTCTTATAATAGCTTCATTTTTCGAAAAAGCATTGCGCTGTTTATTCTATATGCACTGGTATTCTTGGGAGGAAACCCGTTCCGTGTTATACGGCGTGGTCCCTTGAATTACTCTCTTTTTGAAGTAAAGTTTTAAATAACTGTTTTAGTTCTCACACCAGTCACATGACTGACCTGGAGTTTATTGTTTTAACCTAAACTCTGGGTGCCCTTATTTTCGACACGGGCAGCTAGTAGTTTTGGTTTTGCAGATTTATATTCACAGGATCCTGATTTACAGCTGGAATGATATCCGGAAAGCTCTGTATCCGTATATCACCTTCAGTTGTGCTTTGTGTTATTTTCCGCTGTTATGTAATTTATTGTAATCTCTGATATTTATCGAATGTAATTTATTCATTTATACTTTGTATATTCTTGTATCTGATGGAATTGTTGTAATAGCAATGAAATGTTCTTCTGTCTGCGTTCTGATTTGTCCTGTTCTCAACGATCAGGGGTTTCGAACGGTCTAGATCGGTTTAACGACTGATTCGGATCGAGCGAAATTCCCGCCCGTCACAATTTTCGTATTAAGTCAATATTAGTTCCTCCCTAAATCATTCATTTCCTTGCGAAAAACTTATTTTTCATTCGTAAAACTGACAATGTTCGTTAGGTAACATGACAAACATTCAGTCATCTCCATCTGTGGTCTTCACCCTGGAATTTTACTTATGCTGTAACCTACAAATTTTAGGCATGGTAATTCTAAATATTTGATTTGTAATTTCAGGTCGTGATATAATTTTATCTAGCTTTCACATCCGAAGCTTTTACTAGCACTGTGGATCATGGATTAAAACCTTTTCTAGAGCATCATTATTCAACAAACTCATCGATTATACGGTTTTTAATCAATTCGCTTTGGTGAGTTCGTAATTTATGTTTTCCATTTATTTTCCCACTTTTGTACTAGATGTTTGTAGATGAATCCTACATATGAACGTTCTCTTGGTTTGGGACTTCGGATACAGTTTGCACACAAGTATTTTTCCATGACCAAATTTCATGCTCTTTATTTATTTTGCATCATATGAAAATTTCTATGACTAGTGGATCTTAAGTGGCTAACACAAGTTCACAACTCAAGAAAATTAACACAAGAAAAAGAAATGATAGTTGCAGACAAAATTGAATGGAATGATTGAATTAGGTGTATTGTAGTTCAAACTGTTTTTGCTAAGACAGTTAATTATACCAGGAATCCTTGATTACTTACAACAGAACTAAGTTATTTATGCTTAATAATGGTATGCCACTATTATAAGTAAAAATATCATGATACACCATACAGTGAATTCATAATACAAAAGCTTCTTAAAATCTATCTTTAAATTTCTTTTTTCACAAATAATGAATATTCTAACGTATATATTATCCATACTTTTCCATTTTCATACTATACCTAAGTTCGTAAATTAGATACATATACAAAAAGAATATCACTCAAGAAAGATTGATAAAAAAACTAACTACATGTAATGGGATGTTCACACAATTTTGAGATGAGTGTAAACCAACCATTGTTTTAAAAAAACCTGCCTCGGTACTCACCTCAAGGCTCGCTTGAAGAAATAAGAGATAAAACGCCTTGAGGCTTATTCCAAAAGGCTTTTTATCTCTAAAGCTTACACCTTAAAAATTTGAGGCATACAAAGCACATAAAGCTTACGATTTGCTTGCCTCAAGCAGTTGAGGCATTTGACTTAAAAACTCGTTTATTTTTAGTTGCAAATATTGACACAGATAAATGTCATTAAACTTTTAATTATTTAATGGAAATAAAAAAGATTGTATAATATGTGTAGACAACCATTTTGAATTAATGTAGGATTAACCGAAAAACCCTTGTTTAGTTGGTTCCTAATTTATTATTGGCTAGGTTAATTTAAAATGAACAAACGGAATGTTGCATGAAAGTGGTTAAAAATTATTTTTCCCTACCCGAAAGGCTTATGCCTCGCCTCACTGACCTGAAAACGCCTCTCGTACGCCTTTTATGTTTTAAAACAATGAAACCCACCAAGCTTCTTTTTTCTTTTTTTGTAGTTTCATTTTCTTCCCACATTATATTTGGACTGCCAATTAATTTAACTTGAACTTTTACTGTAGACCTTTTGGGCTATTTAAACTTGAAAATTTCTATAATGTACAAGTGACAGTGTTGCTAGGAGTATGAGTAGTTGAACATATACTATTTTATTTGGTTTAGTTTCCTACATATTATAATGCTTTCATATATATAGTAACTCTTTCTCATATGCAAGCTTGATCAATATTTTTTGGGATGATTTTGATGCCTAAGTGGCAGCAGTGACCATGAAAGAGAAGAAAATTTAAAGGGCATGCGACAATGACATTTATGTTCTCTATATTTTGTTTCAAGAAGCTTATACATCAGACCACAATATCTATAGTTCAATGGATTGTTAGATTAAGAATAATCAATATTTTTAGTTACACTACATATAATTTATACTATATTAACATATATTCTATCTTGGCATAATGTAGGAAGAGCACAAATACTCCATTCTTCTGTCACTCAGAAATAGTAAGATATAGTATGTGTGCTACACATAGTAATGTATACCACTAATGGAAATAATGAATTTGGTATGTTTATTAATTCACATTGAATTCTTGCCTTTTGCTTTTACAATATGAACATATTTTGTCTAAGCTATGGATATATGACTAAGGATCCAAGTCCTAACTTTTTAGCATGCACGATAAGTGCACTGCTCGGTTTACAAAGTAGTTATAATTTGTCAATCATTTGTAGGTGCATGATTTCCGTATCATTAAAACATAATTCAAAAAAATAGCTTTTTTCTGATACGTTTGAGCATCAAAATATGTTACACAATATTTCACGTATCGAACATATCTATTATAGCTGAGGATTTTGAACTATTAATTTTTATTGGCATGTAGGTATTCGTATATGATAATTTTATGAAAATATGTTATTTATAAAATTTGTATATAGATAATGCTTGTAGAAAGTTTATCACATTCTGATTGTTCTTGATTTATATCTGACATAATTGGGATTCTTGAAAAGCCAATTCTTTGGCTTACGAACATCCCTGTTTTAGAGCATCATTATCATATCTTGAACTAAATCATTTCAAATACTGCAAAACAAATGTAGATGTTCAATCCTTGTATGAAGGATCACCTATACAAAAATTCGGTTTATTTTGATATTTGTAGCCTTTTCGAAATCAAATTTAATTGTTCAGCGTTTAAAGATTTATATTAATCATTGAGTTTAAAAATCTAATATATTATACTGCATATAGCGTAATGAGTAAGCATTTATTAGTATCATGCTCCATATGTCAACTGAACATCAACAAAATTTTGCAGTGCTTGGCATAGGGTAGTTCAAGATAAGACATGGTTGCTAAAGGGGTTTCTAAAACATAAGTTGCATTGTACCTTATGGGTTCCTAAAACATAAGTTGCATTGTACCTTATGCATACATGCACAGACAAATGCAAAACACGCGTACATGCATATACACTCTTCCACATCATATCACCATAGGAATACGTTATAATTACTTTTTATTATAATGATTTGTGAAACATTCTCCACAACAAAATTTATGTGCCAAGAGTTGGTTGGTATGCTGACTTGACCATGTTGATCCCATTAGAATTGCTACATAATGCTCCTCATAGCGGGTACCTTTACTTGGAAGTACGTCCATATTTACACACTAATAAAGAAAATACCTCATATACGAGAATCTTATGTTAACTTACTATAATAGCCACTTCTCATCATTTCCAATTATTAATTTCTGACGTATGTGATGGTCGGTATGTTCTTTTGAGCATAAATAGAACAGTGTACTAGAAAAGTGTACCCGTTCCAACATTTTTTAATAAAGCATCTCATTTTATATACTATAAACCATCCTTGCACAAGTTTCATAAGGTTTGAAAAGAATATTTATTGACTAATGGTTAAAAATAAAATGTGGATTTCTTCGGAATAGAATATTCAAAAGAAGATTTGATTGATTCAAAATTTTAATAAAGTAGGATCATGATCAAACAATTAAAAAGTTTATGTTCTTGTACCTTTTTAAGGATAACTACAAAATATGAAACATATTATATACTTTAATGGCTAACAATATCTGGAAATCCCTTTTTTTGGGAAATGTAGTAGTAAATTCACATTGTTTGGGATGGGTTAGAAAATTTTTATGATCCTTTATCCTTATATTGCTGATGCATTTGGGCATAATAATACTAGTTATGTTGTTCAGTTATTATTTAGTCTGATCGGCCATTATCTCTGGAATTTACTACCTATTGAAGTTTATCACTCTTCTAGGTTTTGTGCCCTTAGTTTTTAAAAGATTTAAAATGAAATTAATTATTAACTATACGATGTACAAACATTTTCCTTATACGGCTATGAGAGGACCATTGTTAGTTGATTACGGCAATAACTTTTTGGATGAAGGAGTAGTCCTATTATGAGAAGAACCACAATTTTTTTGTTAAACAATAGTCAAAATTCATCCCAAATTTTGTTGGGTAATAACTATTACACGAAAAATGAATGCAGGATCATCATTGTGAAGATCAACACGCCAATGGAGATGAAAATCGATAAAATATTATGATTACAAAACTTTTACTGACTTAATCAGCTTCTTGAAGAAGTAACATATATATTACAATCTCACTGAGGTATTTTATGCTCCATGTTGGAAAAATGAGGCAGAGCAATAGCTAGCGATCGTGCAAGGTGGTGCAAGAGGCAGTAAAGTTGGTGCTTCGTGCCAAGGTGTTGCTGTTGTAGAGTAAAGAGTTGTGGCAGCCGTTATGAGTCCAGAGTAAGCTTGCAGTGTCGTATAGAGTGATCTGGAGGTGCATTAACTATTGATTGTTGTGTACTCACTAGATAATCATAGCATGAAAGGACTGAGCATGCACTAAAGATGCATGTTGGTGCATGTTTAGAAGAATTAGTATGGTTCGCCTGAGAGTAAATTGACTATTGTGCGATGATATAAGATGTGGCTAGAGAGTGAATGCTGCGTAGAGATACAAGTTGGTGGTGTTGCATTCTGCGATTTCGAAGGAGGGCAACAAGATGAAGGCAAACGTATAGAGACCGAAAGAGATTGTCCTGTGCACACTCAGTGATAGGGCAACATGTTTGGCCTGCAGGCACAGTCCGTGGCACTTATGTAAGAATTTGTATATGGCTAAAAACTCTGAACTGAACATGTGACATACGTATATATAGGAAATAAGTTATTTTATTAGATTTAGGCTTTTCAGCTATGATTTTTTGTTTGCTAAGTTAAAGTTGAAATAAAAACCAATTAACTCGCATGGGCAAATAGGAACTCGGTTATTTTTTTCAATTTTCTTTTAGTTTTTGTTATCGAAGTTGTTTGGAGGTTCAAAAAAATCCGTTTCTTCATTATTCCCGATGTAATCAAAGCAGCGAAGTTGACTTGGGATTTGCTATATTTAGAAGCGTTCATTTCAAATCCTGGGAAGATTTAAATAAGATGTGTAAGCTAAAACTATGCCTTAGATCTTTACTTGCATCCACATCTCAGTAACTTTTATTTGATTAAAGGATGCAAGAGGGGATCCAACTTCTTCTATTGCCTAGGAATCAGGAGTGTAAAATTTGCATTCAGACCTAATGACAGGGATAAACAGGATTTGACACATGGTTAAAGGTTGTTATGTGGGTGTGCAAGACGGAATGAATGTGTAGAGAATGTTGATCCGACGTTATTTCGAGAATTGTTGAAAATTAGAAACGTAAATACAACTAAGAGCATAGATCTGGAATAGATTGATCAGTTGCTAAGCATGAGACTGCTAATAGCAGGATTGCAAAAGGTGATTTGGAGCCTCGATCTGGAATAAGATTGTTTGGTTGAAAATCATGACACCACTAACAGCAGATTGCAAAAGGGGAAGAATCGTTATCGTTTGAGAGATTATGCATACACTGATGGAACATTTGTTTGGATGTGGTTACAATGGTCGTTCATGATATTGATTTCGTTCGTGATGTCCGTTAATAATATACCGTCGCATGAGAAAAGAGCACGTGAAGTAGTTCCACTTTAATGTAAGCAAAGCATATTTGATTCCATTCTACCAGGGTGTGTATATTAATTTTTATTACTTAATTAAAGGACTAATTTTCAAAAGAAACTTTAATCACCTTCTTATGAATTAATTAGTTAATAAAAAACTACCTACTATTTTTTACAAGCAGGTGACCCAAAGCTTTGAAGCATCACAATTTATTGTTTGGTTTTGAATATGCTCTCAATTGTGTTATGTTTCATCTCTACCAAAGAATAGACCGTTTATCTATGAAAATTATTATTAAATCAATACAATGTATACTTTTGGTTTAGCTCATATGTAAAGCACATCAAGGACAATGCAATTTTACTTGACCAAAATTATGTTAAAGTAACATGCATAGGCAAAATCAAAAGTGTTCATGAATTTATTTTCTATTGCTCTTAAGGTTATTATTCAATGGCTCTATGGTTATATTGGTAATTTTCCATCTAATTTTTTTTACCAATCTTAAGAAAATTATAAAAATAATGTAAAAGCAGTTGTTGAAGCTGATTACTGATGTTATAGCGGACTTTCCAGTTTGGAAAGCGTTATCAAAGAGAGTTGTTCTA
Organism: Allium sativum; assembly: GCA_030737875.1. Classification (NCBI taxonomy): domain Eukaryota; kingdom Viridiplantae; phylum Streptophyta; class Magnoliopsida; order Asparagales; family Amaryllidaceae; genus Allium; species Allium sativum. Next base: position 464,999,155 of record CM060913.1, on the reverse strand, counting down.
ATTGGTGGACGTGGATATGGGACGTATGCTTGTTATATATACTGTAATGGCAGAGGCATGATCAAACTATGGAGTTCTTTTATACTGCATCAATTCAAGTTATTTTCGAATTATTGTTAGGTTATATGTTCCGTCTTACTATTCATGTTATCTGTTGGTGGGTCAAGAACACAAAATAGAATTTATTGTGATTAAATTATTCGTTACATTGTATTTTTGGCAATTCATGTCCTATATTGTTTCTTACACTATTGTGATAACAATGTTTTCCAGGAATGATTCTACAAAAATGGATAGACTTAGTTGATGTTGTAACTAAAGATTAAAGAGTACTCTTAAATTCGGAAAAGGAAAATAATCATGAATTTTTTCTTAGTAGATGTTATGAAAATTCTTGAATTGTTTATATTATCGCACATAACTTTCCACATCAATTAATTATATAGTCAAATCACAATGGACCTTTCCACATACATTAATATATAGTATTATTATGTCTTATGGGTTTGATCACCCATCCATCTACTTAAGTCTATAAGTGTAGATTATGTAATGTTGTCCAAAAGGTTAAAAAAATCACCTGCATATTGCATAAATAACTTATGATTTGTTGCTAAATATAGGAAAATCTATTTTCTCACTTAGTTCGCAGCTGTTACTTTTACTTGTATACAAGAAAAATTATCTAAAATTAAATATTTTACCTATGGAAAATGAATTATTACATATATGAAGTTTCTTTTCTAAGTTACCATACAATATAATTTAATAAAGTATATTTTAGCAACTTGATTATAGAACACGACAAAATTTAACAATGCACAATACAGTGATTACAGCCCTGAACCAAACAATTGCCCGTTTGCGTAGCAAGGGCCACACACTTATTATTAAAAATACGGGGTGTTATTCTCCCACCATTAGGAAATTTCGTCCATTAAATTTGATAACGGTAGAATTAAATAATCACTCACATAATATACATCCATCATGTGTGCATCCAATTTTTGCAAACATCTGTGCACTCGTGCAAAGTGTAATACAACACAGTAATACATGTATGCCTAAGCGGTACCTCCTATATGTATGCAAATTTTTCAAAAAGCTTTTAAAAACGTGATGCACATATCCTAAATATACTGGCAATTCTGCATGAATGCGATATTTTGAAAATCAAAATATTTTTTCATCCAAAATTTCCCACACTCTTACAGAGCAATAGCGCAGTTCATTCAATTGTTGCATCCCAAATCCTACTAATCATCTTTAAATTTCGAATTTCAGAAAAAAATCTAATTTTTTAAATTTGATTTCTTATGTTACAAAAAGGTTGTACTTGGATTATATACAACTATTTTATAAAGATTCCCCATTTTCCTATCCAAGCAAAGCCTACATATGAAAACTTATTTTGTTGTAGGTTCTCTTTTTCTTCTTATCTTGGAAAAATTATTCTTATTCACCTTCTCTTAGAATTTTTCATTTTCTTTAACTTCCATGTTTGTTGCTTTACTAGATTTTTTGTTTCCTTTTTAGTTATGCCATTACTCTTTTCTTAGCTTATTTAACTTAATCCTCATATCTAAGTAAAGTTTCGAATAAGCCTTCTAGTTCTTCAACTAAAACAGGAAAATAAACGCTCTACACATCTATTACTAAGGGCCAAGAATCTCAGCACTATGTCCCCCTCAGACAGAAAAGTTCAAACAATGGGATTAATGACATGTTTAGGAGTCATCCTAACTACCCAACAGGAACAAAACAACATAATGATCCCAACAGAAATGTAATAACGGTTTTACCCCTAATACGGAAAATTAGCAACATGATCTAAACACTTAGTTGCCCTTCACTATCTAGTAGTCACCACTAGTCCTGGCTGTGTACTAACAATCATTTCCAAGCAACACCCTAGGCTTTTCAATGCTTACGCATTGAACGAGAACTTACCATTATTCCAAGACAATTTACGCTATCTACTTCATAGCCTCAAAAACTTTTCCTTCCTTCCCTAGGTACCAATCCTTACCTACTCCATGTTTTAAAACGTTGTTTGGCTTCCTCATTTTACTTTCCTTCCAAAAGTTAAAAGTGTTAAAACTTTATTTTCCTCATCAAAACTTATTTTTTCCAAACCATAAAATATGCCATCTCATAAAAATGCAAATCATTTTTTTTTTCAAATCACAAAAATCGGAGTAGAAAAGGACAACTATTTCTTAATCAGATTTACAACTGCTCTTACTTACTATTTCAGTTCAGTTACTTACAACAAGGTGCAAACATCTAATCTATTCTTAATTTCTACAACTCATTTTGTCTACCCTACAAAATTTTATGTCAAAACAATTATCAAAAATGATTATTAAAAGAATAGAGATTTCAAAACATTCTTTACTGAAAATTCTAGCTTTCCACAAAATGCAACACTTTTTGATACCATATAACTTGAAAACTAGCCAGTTATACATGCTCTATAATATGCACCTTTTACTAAGAGAATTTTATTTTAGACAAAATTTTCACAAGAAATCACTATTTCCAAAATATACCCCATTTTACTTCAAAACTCAGTGTGTACTTTACGAATATGTTCCTTACATATTTTTTTTAAAACATCAAGACACATTTAAGATTAAAACTTGAAAACACCATAAACCATCTTGCAACGCCGGAACGACGTACGGATCTCTGTATAACCACGCTACGTTGCGCATATAACCGCCATTGCCATGCTACGTAAGCATATGGACCACCACCTTTGAATCATTTGATCGAATCAGATTCCATCACAGAGTAATGCCCTAGAGTCTACGATACATCACCCAGAGCAGACATACATGTATCTAGACTTTCTTACGTACGTATCGTTAATCATACTCGATGCCTCAACCTCGATGATATACCATCCGCAAAAGGTATGCATGTATCCGCACGTATTATCTACTGTGCACTGAGTTCCGTAATAGGGATGTATCAGATGCACGGAACTCGTATGGGAGCCTTTTCAGATATCTTTATACACATATGTTATGGTCTACATTTTCACGGTGGCTATGGTCCCGCCCGACCCCTCCCTCAACTAGTGAAAGGCCAACAGATACGAGAGCTAGTGACATGCCCCTAACAATCTACATCCAAATTGGCGTGTCCTACAACCAAAGCCTCGATAGTAAAAGGGTCAATGGTCTTTGGGTTTAGCTCTTCGCCTTTCCGAATCACGCTGACTATCGATGACCAGTACCCGATGATTACTATCAATCAAATGGTTAGACTCGCCTAAGGCAACCATATGAGATGATCATAACCCGCCTAGTCACAAGGCACCAGATCTGTTGAATCACTTTAGCCATCGTACAGCCTTCTGACTGCCCACTATCGTGGCAATCAAGGTATACTCACCGGGTAGTAAGCGTAGAGCCTACCTCTGCGAGCACAGCCTAAACACTGCCACCGCACAGAGGACTACCAGGAGTTCCCCCGACGTTCCAGGAAGTCTCGCGCTTCCCCTTCCAGTCCTTCGGAGCCAGCAGAACAATAGGGAAAACAGGCAGAATAATCATATGGACGTGCTCTCCCCTTATGTCTCATGACACGATGATGATTTGCTCGGTTGGATTCTTCACTTTCAGGCGTACGGACTGGTCCAAGCATCTCAGGTTAACGTGTTATTGGGCCCTATGTCTAAACGTTTAGTTACATGCTAGCTCTACCTCCTCAGATTTTCAGTTAACTTGGTTATTTCAAATCATATTGACTTCTTATTTTAAGTCACCAAATTTCTTTTGCATATTATTTTTAGTTATATAGCTTAACCTATTTAATTTCACTAATAAGCCTTTAACATGTTGTTTTTATCAGCAGATTTCAAATTCCCAGGTTCACAGATAACATGTTCTTCTTATCAGCATGATTTAGATTCTCAGGTTTACAGATTACTTTAATTAAGTACAATTTATTGTATTTCATAAGTTTTCCCTTCTTTTCTCCACTTATTACAAACAATATGTTTTAGGTTTCCAGATTTACAGATTACGTAATTTATAATTAAGTACAACTTATATTATTACATAAGTTATCTCATTTTCTTTGTCGTTTATTATAACCTAAGTTATAATTTCCACTTATCCCTAGGACAAGCCTACCTATTATATTTTCTTTTCCCCTTTAGGTTTATTCATAATAGGTTATTATCATTACCCGTTCATTCCAATTCTTTTACTGTTGTAACTTTCTTTCATTTCCATTAATTACAATCAATGCCATTTTTTTCTATCCTGTCTATACATATATTTATGTATATGCTTACGTACCAGACCTCTCACATTAAGCCGACCACTTATGGATGCTGGACTTACCTGGCGGTTCCGGGCTAACTTCTACCACAAGTTCAACTTGACCTCGTGTCTTAGCACTGTTATATGTATGTTTACGCACCAGACCTCTCACATTAAATTAACCACTTATGCATGCTAGATTTTCTAGACGGTTCCGGGCAGATTTCTACCACAAGTTGAATTTAACCTCATGTCTAAGTGCGGTTACAATTTTATATTTACTGTAAATCTAGGCATATTAATTCTTCAAAATTTCAATGTAATTTTTATTTACAATCTTTTGGCACAATAATATTCTTAACTAGTATTCAGGTTCATTGTAAATTTCCAGATTACAGCATTTACAGTAAATTCCCATTCAGACAGATGATTAGTGGAAACAGGCCTTACACAACATATAATGTTCTCAGCAGATATTAGTTCAATTACCAGAATTATTCCCAATCTCATTGTAACTTTATGTACAATATCTAGTTAATAGGTTATTAGAATAGGTCTATATGCCACAGTAATCCTTTCCACATATTCTAATAGGTTTATACATTTTAGCAGATTTTCATTTTAGCAAATTTATATATTTCAGTAGGTTCACATTTCAGTAGATTTATACATTTCAGCATGTTACATTTCAGCAGATTTATACATTTGAAAAGGTTTACATTTCAGCGGATTTATACATACTAACGGGGAATGCCAAACGATAAATATACCATTATCAAAAAGGCATAACTTAAATCCACTCACCTAATAGCTTTTCAATTCATGAATCTGGTCCAGACCTAGCATTCCATGGCTCCTTTAACTAAATATATAATCTAAATAACCATGGATTCACAATTCTCAAACTAAAAGAAAATGGGAAAAAGAAGAGAAATCTAAATTAACCAGATCAAAGAATTTACCTCACTTCGATCAGAATTCCGAAAACCCATTTGCAAATATACATTCTTTTCCTTTAGATCTTGAATCAGAATTTTCTTAGACTAAGTATTATATTTTATTTGAGGAGGAAGATGTAAGTCCCATATTTTTACGGTATAATAATTAATTAATTTAATTATTTAAATAGTGGTTTAGATATTTAAATGGTTTGAATTAAATTATATTGAATATTTAATTAATATTAATAATAGAATAATATATTTATTTTCGAAATAATCGGAAATAGTGGAATTCGAAAAATTGTGTGAATTGGATTATTTATAAGATTTAATTCAATTTAGAATTGAATTATAATAACGAATTTATTATTTAAATGAAGTTTGAACATATAATTATAATATAATTATAATCGAGCTCGAAATAGCACGGCAATTCATAATTTGGCGATTTGAAATTCAATTGAATATACAAGATCCGTTTTAAGTCAAATTTCAACGAAAAAAGAAACGTTCGGATCTAATGAGCGATATTTTTCTAATGAAAGAAAAAAATCGAGATTTCGTCATATAGATTCTGAGTTATGTCCAAATCAAATTTTAAAATAGTCGTTATGGAATTTGTTTATAATAAATGACGACTTATTTATATTATAAATGGATTTTTAATATAAAGGGAATATCGATTTAACTTGGATTTGGGAATATCGAGTTATAAATCCAAGTGTGTTTATTTTATAGCTATATGATATTCTATGTGAATATATACGATAATATTAATTTATCGATATTAAATTAAATTGTTTTAAAATATACTTATATTTAAATGGTGTATTTAGAGCCTTAAAAATAACCATTTTTTGCAAACGACCTCCATTTTCGATGAAATTAATTTTTTTGATCCAAAATATTAAATTATTGTTAGATTTCAATTTTCGTGATTTTTGGAGTCAGTATGTGGCCGTACGAGATTTTAACGTGAAAAACAGTCAATATTTTGACTTAAAAAATACGCTGTGTGAGCAATCGGACTCGGAATTGGACGAAATAAGTTTCGTTGGGTCTGTAATGTCGAACTATAGTTGTATGTCCATTTTCATCAAATTTGGATATCGTATGTGACCGTATGAATTTTTAAAAACAAACACAAGCAACGATAGCATAAATATTTATATAAAATCGAATATAAAAATCACACTATAAATACACTGCATCCTTGTCTAAACCTAAAACATTTGCTTACCTAGTCAATACATTATAGCCGCCAGAAATTAAACCTCAAAGAAAAATTTCAACTTTAAAATCCGATATAAAATTCGATCGTCCTTAAGAAATCATGAAACAAATTTAGTTGGATTGATGGGGTGTTCCTCTTCATCGCTATATAAGTTCTGAGAGATTCGACATCATCATGGTTCACTGTTTTATGAGCAGCGTAATTTAGGGTTTAACTATGGGAGAGTTCAAAGTCTTATTTCACGAAATAAAGTTCATATTTGGTTTTAGCATGAGATTTAACAATGTCTAGTGAAGTATGATGAAACTCCGTTTCATCTGAGTTCGGTGTTTTTACGGGAAGGCGCAGCGCATACATGAAGTCGTGAACTTGGTAGGTAGTGCGAGCTCGATGGGTTGAGGTCCAAGATGAAGCTCTTGAGGCCACATATTCAATGGTGAGGTCGTTTTGGCAAATGATGGTGGAATGGGGGAGTTTGGGCCATTTTTGTTTGTTGTTTTTACTGTTTGGATCGTAAACGAATATTTGATATTCTGAAATGAATATTTGATTTTTAAGAAAAGAAAAGTTGTTTAAAATTTCCAAGGAGAGATTGTTTGAATTAAAAACAAATTAAATATAAATTTGTGAAAACAAATCGAAATTAAAATAAAGCCAGATAAGTGGTAGTTGAATTGAATTAGTATAAAATGATATCGAGTAAGTTGGATTGATGACTTAAGAATTTGGAATCAAGAATAGTACTTGAGTTTGAAATGAAATTTGGCTTGGATAGAACCAAATGATTGAGTTTGAGGATGAATCGATTGGAGATTGATTGGTATGGCATTTGTATATGCTAAATTGGTAGCAGATGGGAATAATATAATGGTATACCCGACAGAAAGGTACAAGTTTATAATTAAATTGGGTATGAGATTTATGAGCCTATTTGGCAAGATGCTTGGCTGCTTGATTTTCTTTTGGATTGGAAAAGCCCTAGAGAGGCGAGTTGTAGTTGTATCGTTTGAGCCGTACAAAGGAGACGCTGGCGAAATTGTCCTAAATTTTAAGGTGTTAGAAAATTTTCAGGATTTTTGAAAATTTCCGTTAATGAGAATGAATTAATATTTAATTGAAATTAATTGGTATTGTGAAACTAAAATTTAAGAGGTAAACAAATAATTTTTAACCCAATTAATAGGGTTTGTTTTCTACCAAAGCAATTTCGAGGACGAAATTATTTTAAGGGAGGAGGAATGCAGCGTCCCATATTTTTACGGTTTAATAATTAATTAATTTGAATAGTGATTTAGGTATCTAAATGGCTTGAATTAAACTATATTGAATATTTAATTAATATTAATAATAGAATAATATATTTATTTTCGAAATAGTCGGAAATAGTGGAATTCGCAATATTGTGTGAATTGGATTATTTATAAGATTTAATTCAATTTAGAGTTGAATTATAATAACAAAGTTTGAACGTATAATTACAATATAATTATAATCGAGCTCGAAATAGTGCGATAGTTCGTAATTTGGGGATTTGAACTTCAATTGAATATACAGGATCCGTTTTAAGTCGGATTTCTGTGAAACAAGAAACGTTCGGATCTAGTGAACGATTATTTTCTAATGAAAGAGAAAAATCAAGATTTCATCGTATAGATTTCGAGTTATGTCCAAATCAAATTTTAAAATAGTTGCTATGGATATAATTTATAATGATTTATTTATATTATAAATGGATTTTTAATATAAATGGAATATCGATTTAACTTGAATTTGAGAATATCGAGTTATAAATCCAAGTGTGTTTATTTTATAGCTATATGATATTCTATGTGAATATATACGATAATATTAATTTATTAACATTAAATTAAATTGTTTTTAAATATATTTATATTTAAATCGTTTATAGAGCCTTAAAAATAGCCATTTTTACAAATGACCACCGTTTTCGATGAAACTAATTTTGTTGGATCCGGAATACTAAATTATTGTTAGATTTCAATTTTCGTGATTCTTTGAGTCAGTAAGTGGCCGTACGAGATTTTAATGTGAAAAACAGTCAATATCCTGACTTTAAAAATATGCTGTGCGAGCAATTGGACTCAGAATTGGACGAAACAAGTTTCATTGGGTCCGTAATGTCGAACCGTAGATGTATGTTTATTTTCATCAAATTTGGATATCGTATGTGACCATATTTTTTTAGAAGACAAATACAAGCAGCGATAGCATTTTAATATAAAATCGAGTATAAAATTATTAAATCACGCTATAAATCCACTGCATCCTTGTCTAAACCTAAAATATTTGCTTTGCTGGTTAATACATTGTAGCCGCCAGAAATTAACCCTCAAAGCAAAATTTCACCTTTAAAATCAATATAAAATTCGATCCTCCTCAAGAAATCATGAAAAAAATTAGTTGGATTGCTGGGGTGTTCCTCTTCATCACAATATAAGTTCTGAGAGATTCGACATCGTCATGGTTCACTGTTTTATGAGCAGCGTATTTTAGAGCTTTACTATGGGAGAATTCAAAGTCTTATTTCATGAAATAAAGTTCATATTTGGTTTTAGCATGAGATTTAACAATGTCTTGTGAAGTTTGATGAAATTCTGTTACATCTGAGTTCGGTGTTTTTACTGGAAGGCGCAGCGCATACGTGAAGTCGCGAACTGGGTGGGTAGTGCGAGCTTGATGGGTTGAGGTCCAAGATGAAGCTCTTGATGCCACAGATTCAATGGTGAGGTCGGTTTGGCAAATGATGGTGGAATGGAGGGGATTGGGCCATTTTTGTTTGTTGATTTTACTGTTTGGGTCATAAACGAGCCAAGGAATATTTCAATAGGCAGCTGCGAGCTCGAGGATCTTAGGTGAAAGTTGTAGAGTTTGAAATGAGAAGTGTAATAGTGATTTTGGTTTGTGATTCTTTGTAATGTAGAAGGAGCAGCAAATGGTAGTAAAGTCGGGAATGGTGTGTTCTAAGAGCAGGCGTACTCTCAAGGCGGGAGGAAGATGAAATGCTGAACGGTGCATGTGGATCAAAAGAGCATTGGGCCAATGGTTAAATGGATAAAGGAAAAAACAGGATCCGTTAGGATCGAATGGACGACGGCTATACTTTGGAACTAATTCGAAGTGATTTGGAGCACATTACAATTTATAGTGAAATAAATTGGTTGATCTGAATCAACGATGGTTATCGTTATTTAACGATGAACCGACCAATGTGAGTAAATCTCACTAACTCTGTCCAGTTTATATTTTTATAAATGTAATAATTATTGATAAATGATGATTTATTGGCTGTGTGATGGTTGTTTGGATTTATGTGCTAATTAATTGGTTGAAAATATGGATATAGCTATATACATAAATCGTTAATTAAATATGGATTGTTTATCATAATATTTCATATTGAAATGAAATTGATGTTATTTATATTGTTTAACCTCTGTGATGCAGGGAAACAAGTTGGAGGGATCCAACAGGATTCCTCAATATTTATAATACTATTTGTTTTCATATATTGTGATATATGATGTGATAAACAATTTTTGATTGATTATGATGACACTGATCTTTATATTTGGTATTTTAAATACCATAAGTAACACTGGAGTGTTAAAAACAGAATTTTCAAAGTGTATATTGAAACAAAAATATTTATATAAAATCAAAGGATTTTATAAAAAGAAATTTGTGAAGTGGATATTGAATTTTTGAATTTTATAAAATCAAATAGATTTTATAAAAAGAGATATTTGAAAATTTAATAAGGAATTTCTATAAAATTATTAACAGTTATATGGTAGTGTAAAAGACCGTTTTTGTTTAAAATACTTAATAAAAATAAAAGAAATTAAGAACTTTACGGAATAAATATAGTTTTGGAAATTAACAGAATTGAAAAAAGGGAATTTTGAGTTATAAAAGAATTGTGAGAAGATTTGATTTAAAGTAGATATTAAATAGAAATATGTTTTTAACAGATAAATTGAGAAAAGTAATTTATAAACGATGTTTATAAATTATGGAAATATTTATCATTTGATAAACTGAATATATAAGTCTGAATTTGTATAAAGAAGTGAAAATTGGTTTTAACACCGATATTTGAAAATGGAATGTAAACTTAACATTTATAAAGGGAATTATAAAGGATGGCAATATGAATTTGAAAAGGGGAAAATCTATTTTTTGGAATTTCGAATGGCTAGAAATAAATAACTTGTTTAATAATAAAAATAAGTAGTGTGATTTAGAAACAATGTTTATAAATGAAATAGAAATAATTATCAGTGAACAATTTGGATTGTAAATTCATCAGTGAATGTAAAATAGGAAATTGGGAATTTGTTTTGAAAAAGAAACGATGGAATTATTTCGATGTTCGAAATACGAATAGGATTAAAATAAAATCCATAAAGGTTTGTATCTAGAATTCGACTAGGAAAATTGTTATAAAATAATTTATTTTAAATAAATTATATATTGAATTAATCGGGATTTGACAAGATAATTAATATTCGGCTTAAAACTGATATCTTATAATCGAATATGAAGGCGATAGAGAATTATAGACTTATTAAATAAAATCAACTATGAAGTTGACATGTAAAAGAGATTTGATAAAATGAGTCCAATTTTCTGTAAAGGAATAATATTCACATTTTAAAGCGACTAACGATTTAAAAGAAAACGTTTTACAGAATTGAAATAGTCATAAAGGGAAATTGGTAATGGTTGGGAACACTGTTTAAAATCTCGCAAATATCGCCCAAGATCTCCTCCGAGATCTCGTTTGGGGCTCCTTCCAAAACGAAACAGCAAGTATCACTCTAAATCTCCTTTCGAATATATCGCCCGAGATATTGCAATATCGAACGTTATATCGACTGAGATGAAATACTAGAATATCGTCCGAGATCTTAGTTTTTTTGGTTAAAATTTAAATTTATGCTTGAACTAGAAGTATAATTAGAAAACTCAAATCTAGATAATCAATCTTTTGTTATTTTACATTTTGCATGTTAAATGACTATATTGTATGTTCGTTTATGTTTTACAATTCTTATGATTTTCATATACGTCTTTTTACATACATGTTGGTTATGAAATTATGTATTTTATGGTCTAGTTATGCTGAATTTTTTAATGTTTGGGATCCTTTTAATGTTTCCTGTCTAACAATATTCCTCTTTTAAGCATATTACGATTTAAGTATGAATGATCTTTCGCAAAATAAAGAATAATAAAGTTATTTTGCATTTTAAATTTAAGTTACTATGTTTTTGATAGTATTCGTAAAAATCATTTTATTAAAATATCATTTTTAACATATCATGTACCCCGAGATTGTTCTGATATGAACTTTCAGACCCGAGATGAAAATCCGAGACGAACTCCAGAGTTAGACTCATCTCATCCGAGATCTCCCCCGATACGAGATCGAGTCTATAAAATCCCCGAGACGAAACGCGACCGATATACGATATTTAGAACCTTGTTTGGGAAGTACTAAATTCAAAAATGAATTTAGAAATTTAGTTGACATGAAAGGGTAAAATATGTTGGAGTTTATAACGTAAATCGAATATAGTTTATTCGAAAGAGAGATGATCGAATATAGTTTATTCGAAAGAGAGATTATCGAATATTGTTGGATAGCTTTTTGACCAAGCCACCAAGGTTCACGCACAAGAAGAAAGTATGAAACTACGTTCCTCAAGTCCATGAAAGATTGGATCGCACCAGCGGATCGCACTCACGGATCGCGCCCCTCGGATCGCCAGTATTGTTCACGACCCGATCCGTCCACCTCATCACGACTCGATCCGCACCTGCGCCACTACATCGCTCCGATCCGATCCCCCGACGCGCAGCGAAGACCCGGACTTGTTCAACAACGAACTGGTCTTCAGCGATCCGAAATGCACGGATCTCGTGACACCTGTCCACAACTGTCATATTGACCAATTCCTCCTCGTTGCTCGATCCGATCCGATTTTCTCGGGATCTACACTACGTGTGACCGCGAACCGGCTGACAGAATCAGCTATAAATAGCCCAGAGACTGGCATTTTTGAGGATCTTTTTGGCAGTATTGAGTATTGATTCCACCATTACTGTTGCACCACTATTTCTTATCAGTTTTATTTCGAGATTACTGAGAGAAATCATAATTGTAAGAGTGAGTCTGAGAGAAATTATTAGTTGTACTAACATTCAAAGTATAGTCAATAGCATCTAAAGTGGACGTAGGCTCGTTAACGCCGAACCACTATTAACCTTGTGTGTTCTCTGCTTTTTTCTCATTTTTCAGTTATAATTCTCTACAAATCAGAACAATTTGGGTGTTAGAGCCAAATTTTGATCTAACATTTTGGTGCTTTCACTGAGAATTGAACCCAAGATATTGGATTGTTGTTCCGTTGTTTGGATATTCAAGTCCAAAGAAAACACTCCCAAAACTTCGCTGTTCAGATTTTTGAAGATTCCAGCGGCATCTGATATCATGGCTAGAAAGAAGTCTAAGGAAGTGCGAGCTTCATAGGCGAATGAAGTAGTTGAAGAAAGCGTACATGAATAGGTCGAGGAAGGCCTCGCGGATCGCGGAGACGTGGACACGATCCGATCCGAGCGTGGCGTCACGAGCCAATCAGAAGGGGCGCCGCGATCTGAAACGTTGAGGGCGACACGATCCGAACTGCAGAAGGAGTCGTCACCCGATCCCGAGACAACGCCGCGAACCCTCCTCGTAATGCTACTGCGATCCGACCCCAGGTGGGCTCTACGAGCCACAGGCACAAGTCCACCGCGATCCGGAGTGATGACCAGACTACAACACGACCTGGAAAGGAGCCTATGGCTCGCTCTTCCCGTCCTGGTCCCTCTGTTCAACCTGGTTCAAGCTCTCTGCGCATAAGGGAAAATATTGATGATTAGTATGACCCCTCTGCTCCAGTTACTGAAAGAGATCTCTCTCGCTTCGTTGAAATGTGGGATAGGCTGTTTGATGAAATAGCTGCTCAAAGGCAGGAAAAGTTCATGGTGCGACAGAATTTGACTGCTATGGATAGACGTCTGGATGATCTTGTAAGGCAAAGAATACCTCTTCCAGTCCGTCCGCTCACCCCAGAATATTCCTCTTCATCGGAAGAATCGCCAAGACCTCCGCGGCGACCATATGAGCGGGCAGAAAACATAGAGCAGCTCCGATTTGGAACCTTGCCGTCACGGGAGGAAGAGACACTTGGTGAGGGACCTTCAAACTGCAACTTGAATAATCACGCTGCAACTCCTAGAGCTCGAGTTGTGAATAATCCTGTTGAGAATAGACCACCTCAGCTCCTCCGCCATGCAAATGCTCATAGTAATAGGGGGCAACGAAGCCCAATCCGAGCTCCGGACTTCATGGATGTTCATAGAAGAGAGATTGGAGAATTCCACCGAGCTAGAAGCGCTGACCCCGAGCCTCCGATGACCAGTGCAAATGTTGCAGCTATGTTCCATCAAATCCTGGGAGATAGCCGTGGACAAAGAAATGAAGACTGGGGGATTGATCGCAGTCACACCCCTTTAACCAATGACATTCTAGATGTAACATTCCCTAGGCGCTTCAATATGCCTCAAATGAACCGTTACGCGGGTAGATATGATCCAATCCAACATCTAATAAGATATTCTTGGTCAATGACCGCGGCCGCAGCCTCCGACGATGTAAAGTGCAAAGCATTCCCTATATTCCTGGAGGATGTAGCGTTATTATGGTTTACTCGCTTACCAGCAAGATCAATTTCCAGTTTCAGGGAATTGAGTGAAAAGTTCGTAGAACAGTTCCGTATCTACGCTCAAAGATCGAAAAGTGTGATTGACCTGTTCCTTGTCAAACAACGACCAGGTGAGAGTTTGAGGGGGTATCTGGATCGTTTCAACTTATCCACCACCGAAGTGAAGGATCCTCATGAGCCGACCGTTGTGGCAGCCCTAATTGATGGGGTAGATAAAGATACTGAATTTGGGAGATACCTAGCCAGTAAACCACCTCATACTAGAGAATTGTTTTACGAGAAAGCAAACGTACGCTTACGTCAGGAGGAGGTATATGCTAACCAAGAGATGAAAAAGGCAAATAAGGGGGAAATCCAAAGTAATGTCGCCATCAAGCAAACCGGAGACAGCTCGGGAAAGGTTGAAGTCAACGTTGGAAACCGAAACCAGGGTGGCGGCCGCCAGTCAGGAAACAATGGTAACAACAGTAATAGCAATAATCGAAAGAGAAATCGAGGGAACGATTCCCAGAGAAGGACCCGTCCCAGGTCTTTCGAAAATTATACGCCAATAAATGATACTTTGGAAAATATATTCGTCGACTCGTTCAACATTCTCCAACATAAAAGGCCTCCTCCAAGAGATTCGACGGAGAAAGAACGTGAGACATGGAAGTTTTGTCTCTTCCATCAGACTCATGGCCACTCTACAAATGAATGCCGTCATCTGAGAGACGTAGTTGAGAGGCTGCTCCGAGAAGGAAAATTGGATGAGTACCGAGTGACTCCTAGAGACAGGGGGCAAGCTATTCAGACTCCGAATCAAAACCAGAATCAACCTACCGCCAGGCCAACTGCCCAGCAAAAAGGAAAGGATCTTGTTATTAATACCATAATCGGAGGGCTTCACCTAGCCGGGCATAGTTTCAGGGCGATGGACCAGTACGTAAACGCAGCAAAGCATCATCTCGAGGCAGAAGATTGCAGCAACCCTGAAGACAATGCCCCGGTAAAACAACAAAAGATGATGTCGGACGACGTCATTTTCCGCAACCGAGAGAGTATTGGAGTCTACGCTCCGACCGAAGATCCATTTGTAATCACAGTTCCTATTGGCCTGGCCATTGTCCATAAAGTTTTAGTGGATAACGGGAGTTCAGTCAACATTCTATTCAAAAAGACGTTCGATCTAATGAACCTTGAATCGAAAGATTTAAAGCCATGTGAAGGATGGATCCGTGGATTTAATGGGGCATCAACTACTCCCATGGGATATGTAGAACTGCCAGTGACACTTGGGGAAGGAGAACGCCAGAGAGTGAGAATTCTTCCCTTCGTAGTTTTGGATATTGAATCACCTTATAATGCCTTCCTGGGCCGACCAGCCCTCGCAAAATTTAGAGCTTGCATAGCCCCCTGGTGCTTGTTATTGAAGTTTCCTACAGAATCTGGTGTTGGCATAGTCAGAGGAGATCAGGTTGCTGCACGTGCATGTTATGTTGCAGAGCTAAAGCTGCTCCGTAAATGAAAAGATATTGAGATTAAATACGCTTCTTCCCCCGCGAGGGAGGGGACGTCATAGCAATTAAAGAAAATCACTATAGGTGAGTCGCCCAGAGAACTGCCCGAGGACATAGATCCCAGAGAGGACGAAAAAACTGGGGACAGAATGGCGGCTCCCAACGAAACGACTGTGGATGTACCGATCGATGATAGTGACCCAGAGAAGGTCCTGAAGATTGGATCCCAGTTGGATCCAGTTCGAGCTAAAGAACTGACGGATTTCCTGAAAGATAATTTAGACGTATTTGCTTGGACCCACGCGGACATGTGTGGGATATCTCCATCAATCATGAGCCATTTGTTGAACATTAATCCAAAGCATCCCCCTGTAAAACAAAAAAGGCGAATGCCGGGCCCAGAGAGGTCCGCAGCCTTAAAAGAAGAAGTTGAAAAGTTAAGGAGTAACGGGTTCATCAGAGATTCAACCTACCCAGATTGGATTTCAAATCCAGTTTTGGTAAAGAAAGCCAATGGAAAGTGGCGTACGTGTATTGATTTCTCGGATTTGAATAAAGCTTGCCCAAAAGATAGCTTTCCGTTACCCAGAATTGATCAGTTGGTAGATTCAACGGCAGGTCATGAGCTTCTCTCTTTCATGGATGCTTATTCAGGATATAACCAGATTCCTATGCATGTTCCAGATCAAGAGCACACTAGCTTCATTACTAATCTAGGATTATACTGCTACGTGGTAATGCCTTTTGGTTTGAAGAACGCAGGTGCTACATATCAACGGTTAGTGAACAGAATGTTCTATAACCAGATTGGGAAAACGATGGAGGTGTATGTTGACGACATGTTGGTTAAGTCCAGACAATCGTCCGATCACACTACAAACTTGGCAGAGATGTTTGGCATTCTTCGAAAGTATGGGATGAAACTCAACCCAACAAAATGCTCATTTGGAGTTGCATCCGGGAAATTCTTGGGATTCATTGTCAGCTCGCGCGGGATTGAAATTAATCCACAATAGATTGCAGCCATTCGAGACATTCAGGAGCCTAGACAAATCAAAGATGTGCAGAGCCTTGCGGGGAAAGTAGCGGCGTTAAGCAGATTCATCTCTAGAGCGACAGACAAATGCATCCCGTTCTTTGAATTGATAAAACGAGGAAAACGCAACTTTAAGTGGACTCCTGATTGCATTGAAGCATTCCAGAACTTGCTGAATCATCTGGAGAGACCTCCGATACTGTCTAAGCCAGTGGATCATGAGGATTTATTCGTATACTTAGCGGTGTCATCCCATGCGATCAGTTCAGCGTTAGTGAGAGAAGAAGACAAGATTCAAAGGCCAGTATACTACGTGAGTAAAAAATTGGCGGCAGCTGAACGCAATTATCCGAGGATCGAAAAGCTGGCGTACAGTTTATTGATTGCATCTAGGAAACTCCAACATTATTTCCAAGCTCATCCTATTACCGTATACACAGATCATCCGCTCAAGCAAGTCCTACAGAGACCAGAAGCTTCTAGAAGGTTGCTTAAGTGGAACATTGAACTGAGTCAATTTGATTTAAGTTTTCAGCCCCGACGGTCAATACGGGGGCAAGTGCTGGCAGATTTCATAGCAGAATTGTAACGACCCGTATTCTACGCATCATAGGATCGTAGGATATTTGTTTCTTTCACATACGAAGTCGTATGGTCATGTAACTTTGGGAGACGACTATTGTGGTCATTTCTCATGTTCATGATTTTTCCCGATTTTTAAATGACCATTTTACCCCTAGTTGGCACTGTTTTGCCCATAACTTTTGACTGGAAAGGAATTTTGACCTAAAACCACTTCCATTGGCTCCAGATGATGGTTTCTCTTTCCGTAGAGTGGTCACATTAGTCAAACGGACTCAACGTTTGGGAGATATGGCTGAAACAAGTTTCAGATGGTGAAAAACAGCTTAATTGGGCTTAACCGGGTGATTAGCAGCTAGGCCCAGGGGAGAATTTCGGGTTTAGAGGTATAGGAGGACTGATTAGGGTTAGGTTATCACTTTCATTTCAGTTTTGAGCCGCCACAAACCTTCTTGAGACCTTAGTAATTGCTTCCATCCTCTAAAACCACCCCAAAACACATTTTTAGTGAAGATTAAGCCTAAACTACATCAAAACAAGGCCAAATAGCAACAAAGCAAGGTTGGAGCTGCTGCTATACATAGGATTTCGACCCAAACAGAGGATATTTCAGATTTGGTGTTTTATTTTGTGGCCAAGGTGAGTGATAGCATCGTTTTGACACTAATTACAGTTAATTAAGGGTAATTAGTGAAGATTAGCGAATTTATACACTAATAAATTCTGGAAAAATGTTTAGAAATTCTTAAATAATATTTCATGCCTCTGTCAGAAAATTTAGACGATTTGATTAAGTTTTACTAAGTATGTGCTTAAACATGTTTAAGAGGGATTATAGGAAAATGTGAGGTTTTAGCCACTTTTGATCCATTTTGGTTCATTTGAATTGTTGTTTGGTGTTTGTGGTTGTTCTTACATGTTGCTATGACTCTATGGTATGTTTTATGATTGATTAGAATAGTTAGATTGGTCGAAAATGCCGTCGAATGGCGTAGAAAGCTCGCTGGAAAGTTGCAGAAGTGTGCAGGTTCCGAACCGGTTCGGATCGGATTTGTGAACTGACCAAGGAAATTCGAACTGGATTGGAACTTGTCACTGGAGGAGGCTTGGCAAGAAGGAAGGCCGTTTACTTAGAGTTGGAGTGGACAAGGGGATCGGATCGGAAGTAAACATTTGGGAGAACTAGCAAGAGGGAAGGCCACGCGGATCAGATGGCAAGGAGGGATAGGATCGGAATACGTGAAGAAATGAGGGAGCGGATCGGAGCACTGGAAGGAAGGACGCCCGACCCGACCCGGAGGAGGACACCGACCCGACCCGAAGTGGAGTACCCGACCCGAACCGAATGGAAAGATGACAAGGAAGGAGGACCGACCCGAACCGATGAAGGTGATGACTCCCGACCCGAACCGATGAAGGTGATGACTACCGAACCGAACCGAATTCTAGGACTGTTAATGCGTGACAACTCTTCTGAAGACCCACTCCAATTCGACCAAACCCGAGATGCAAAGGTAGTCCAAATGAGAAGTTAGAGCTTAAGATTCAGATGGGAATCAACGAGTTCGCTTCATGGTTGGGCTTTGCTGCGGGACGCGTGCCAAGGAGTTATCGACGTCTATAGCTTCGGACCACTATGGTAGGAGGTACGAAGGCGGATTCAGGGCCATTATGGCATCGGTAGAACCAAGGGCTACAACCAATGAAGTGGGTCATTGAAATGTTTGGTCATGACTCCATATGTTTAGCTTGGTCATAGCAGGGTTTCTACAAGTCGGGATTCGTCGTTGCCTCAGTTTGTCTAGTGTTCCAAAGTGGTAGATATCGTATGCTTTACGCACTGAGTGAGAGATGTGAGGATGGTTGCTATGGATGATTTGTTTGCTATCATTGTGACATGCACACCCCACCCCCGTATCCTTACACTATTTATTATGGCACCTTAGAGTATTGTGCGGTATGTGGTACTAACTCTTTGGTTGCAGGTCCAGGTTCAGGTATGGTTTAGTATACCTGTTATTATTCTGTTTAGATGCTTATCACTCATACCAGGCTTTATGTCTGACCCAGAGTTTTATGTCTCCTCTTATTACTCTGGGTGCTCACACGAGCAGACTAGAGACAGGTTAGCTGGTGATGCATGGGTAGATGATCCGGAGACGAGCAGGAGGCTTCCACGTAATACATATACATAGTATTCTCCCTGTGTTATTGAAGATCACTGCTTGGGCATTAGTAGTGCATCTTCTACTTTAGCTTTCTTTTGTTTAGAGACAGTAAATTTGGAAAGTTGTAATAAGCTGTATTTGGATTTCCGCTGCTCTGATGTTGACATTGATTATTAGTTATCAGCTTATGCACTGTCTCACCTGTTTTATGTCAAGTATGTTATATTATATTTTATTCCATGCATTGTGAGACATTCTACAGGTTCTTGATTAGTTCATTTCCTTCTTCCTTTTCCTTCTAACGACTCGTTCCATGCTAACTGGACGTGTGTACAGCGCACTTTCGGAGGAAATGCCGGTTGGTGCGGGGCGGGCCGTCACACTTGGTATCAGAGCTCTAGGTTGCGTAGTTAACCTAGGGAAGTTATCAGGGAGAGATAATATACGTATACGAGAGAGCGTATTTGTGATTACTTTGGTTTTTAAAAGCTATATATATATATATATATACTATTACTAGTATAAGGATGAAGTCGTACTGCACTAGCACCACTATGGAGTCGTTAATCGTTTCCTTTTTCAGATTGACGATGAGCCGATATACTAGAGGTGCTGGTAGGGGAGCCAATAATGGGAATGCTGCTGACATGAGGACGATGTTTACTGACCTCATGAGAGAGATGCTTAGAGATGTACAGAGGGCAGCTCCCATTGGTGGAAATGGTGGTGGTCCAATAGTGCAGGCGCCAAGAGTCGACTTCGCCAAGCTGAATAAGGATTATACTAGCCTTGGTGGGAAGCCGTTCCACGGAACGGAGTCGGCCACGGATGTTCAGGATTGGTTGGACAGTTGCGAACGTATCTTCGAGGATTTGGGTATCGAGGATGCAATGAAGAGAAAGCTAGCGTCCCGTCAGCTACAAGGGCGGGCAATGAATTGGTGGAATGCTATAAAGGCAGCTACTCCCGAAGATCAGATTACTTGGGAGTAATTTAAGGCTCGCTTTAGTGAGAAGTTCATTCCAGCTGCTCAGAAGTCAATGCTGTTTAAGAAGTTCTTGGAGCTCAAGCAGAATGGTAGAGCTGTCTCGGAGTATATTGCCGAATTTGACACTTTGTCAAAATATGGGTTATCTCTTATTGATACTGCCGAGAAAAAGAATGAGAAATTCATAACTGGTTTGGATCAGTACTTAGGTGAAAGACTTATTAACCACATCGATGAAACGTTTGAATCGGTTGTGGGGAAAGCATTAAGATCAGAAAGTCTCTACCCTAAGCCGAAGACTGAGGTTGTATCTGCAGAAGAGCCAAAACCACAAGCAAGTGGTGGAGGCAAGAGTGGTTCCCAGAATAAAAGATAGCAGAATCAGACTAAGGATGGCTAGAAGAAAAAGAATAAGCAAGAGGTGGAGTGCTTCAGCTGTGGTAAAAAGGGCCATTATGCTAGTAATTGTCGGGCCAAGCCAGCGGATAGGAAGTGCTTCAACTATGGCCAAATGGGACATCACAAGGACAAGTGTCCACAGCCCTCTAAAGAAAAGCAAATGGTGAAAGCCTACGCTCTTAATGCTATTCCTTCTTCGTCGAATGCCCCAACAGCGGCGGAGAAGGGAAAGAATGTCGTCATTCAAGGTATGCTTTCTGTTTATGATGTTCCTGTTAGAGTTTTGTTTGATACCGGAGCTTCCAGTTCTTTCATATCTAGTGACCTGGTAGATAGGTTGGGATTGGAGCCCGAGATTGTCGATAGACCTTTAGTAGTGACAAACCCGATTGGTGGTTCTACTAGCCTTAGCATGATTTGTCGTAATGTGGTCTTATCGAGTCATGGATGCATGTTTGTTTGCGATTGCTTTGTTTTGGGCTTTACTGGGTTTGGCATTATTTTGGGAGTAGATTGGCTCCAAAGATACGGGGTGGTGGTAGACTGCGAGGGCTTGTTGGTGACAGCTAGAGCGGATGATGGGCGGAGGATAGTGTTTGGTGGTCTACCCAGTAAGGGGGTATTGGCTAGTTTTCTAAACTCCCTCGACATTCCGCATAGTGAGTTGTCAGATTTGCCCGTGGTTGGCCAGTATCCGGATGTTTTCGAAGAAGTGACCGGACTTCCACCACACCGAGAGATTGAGTTTCGTATTGATTTGGTAAAAGATGCCAGGCCTATAGTGATGCCACTTCGTCGTATGGCACCAAGAGAGCAGCGAGAGCTCGAGGTGCAAGTCAGCGATCTTTTGAAGAAGGGATTTATCAGAAGGAGTGTTTCTGAATGGGGAGCACCAGTTGTGTTTGCTACCAAGGCGGATGGTTCCCTTCGTTTGTGTGTAGATTACCGCGAGTTGAATAAAGTGACGAGGAAGAATAAGTATCCTCTACCGCGGATAGATGATTTGTTCGATCAGTTGAGTGACGCGAGAGTATTTTCTCAGTTGGATCTCGTGACAGGTTTTCATCAGCTTAGAGTAGAAGCTGAGAGTATAGCTAAAACGACATTTCGGACGCCGTCTGGATTTTATGAGTGGTTGGTCATGCCATTCGGGCTGACCAATGCCCCAGCATATTTTGTGGATCTTATGAATAGGGTATTCAGAGATCAGTTGAATAAGTTTGTCCTTGTGTTCGTTGATGATATTTTGGTCTATTCGAGGACAGAGGAAGAACACAAGGAACATTTAAGAGTAGTGATGGAGGTGTTGAGAAAACACCAATTGAAAGCCAAGTTTTCTAAGTGTCACTTCTGGAAGAGGGAAGTGAGGTTCTTGGGCCATGTTGTATCAGAGAACGGTATTGCCGTGGACCCAGCAAAGGTGGCTACGGTACAAGATTGGCCTACGCCCAAGAATGCAACAGATGTAAGAAGTTTCTTGGGGTTAGCTGGATATTATCGTAAGTTTATCCAAGGTTTCTCCAAGTTAGCTGCACCATTGACCCAGTTGACCAAGAAGAATCAAGCTTTTGTTTGGGATGAAAGGTGCGAGAATGCATTCAAGAGTCTAAAGGACAAGTTGACAAGCGCACCAGTGTTAGTCATTCCTAAGGGGGATGAAGAGATGACGGTATACACGGATGCCTGTGGTACCGGACTGGGTGCTGTATTGATGCAAGGCGGTAGGATTGTAGCTTACGCAAGTCGGCAATTGAAGCCGCACGAGAGAAGATACCCTACCCATGATTTAGAATTGGCAGCGATCGTGTTCGCGTTAAAGATGTGGAGACACTATCTCTTGGGAGAAAGATTTGAGTTGTTTACAGATCATAAGTCGTTAAAGTATCTCTTCTCTCAGAAAGATTTGAATCTCCGTCAGCAGAGATGGTTAGAGTTCTTAGCTTCCTATGATTTTGACATCGCATACACACCGGGAAAGGGCAATGCGGTGGCTGATGCATTGAGTAGAAGACATGCCAGCTTAGGGGCTATGTTCCTTGAATGGAAGCAACTGGAGTTTATCGCGGGGTTTGATTTCAGACCAAAGTGCGAATTGGATCCAGAAATGTTAGCAAGTTTGACGATCAGACCCACTTTGATTGAGCGGATCGGCTCTAGTTAGAGGGACGATCCTAACCTATTGGAAATCATCTCCAAGTTAGAGATGAGTATCGATGAGGAGATGAAAAAGTTTGGGCTTGATCGAGATGGATGGCTTAGAAAGAATGGAAAGCTTGTTGTACCCAATGTCAATGGATTGAGGGATGAAGTGCTTAGAGAATGTCATCACTCAAAGCTGACTATAAACCCCGGTGGTAACAAGATGTATCGAGATATGAAGCAGACTTACTACTGGGAAGGGATGAAAAGAGACGTTGGGAAGTTTATATCCAAGTGCATGAATTGCCAGCTAGTTAAAGCCGAGCAAAAGAAGCCTAGTGGGTTGTTACAGCCCTTAGAAATTCCCGAATGGAAATGGGAGCAAGTCTCGATGGATTTCATCGATGGTTTACCAAGGACTAGATCGGGATATGACAGCATTTGGGTAATTGTAGATCGACTGACTAAAAGTGCAAGGTTTATACCAGTCAAATCGACCAGAACGGCAGCTAAGTTGGCAGAATTATATATGAAGTGGGTAGTGAGATTTCATGGAATACCCAAAAGCATTGTGAGCGACCGAGACCCGTTGTTCACTAGTGGGTTTTGGAAGAGCTTACAAGAGGCTCTAGGGTCAGAGTTACATCTCAGTACCGCATATCACCCTCAGACCGACGGTCAGACGGAGAGGGTGAACCGTATTTTGGAAGATCTCTTGAGAACATGTATATTGGATTTTGGTGGATCATGGGATGACCATTTGCATCTAGTAGAGTTTGCATATAATAATAGTTACCAATCCAGTATCGGTATGGCCCCATATGAAGCTTTGTACGGAAGACCGTGCAACTCACCATCATGTTGGATAGAGACTGGCGAGAAGTTTGTGCTTGGACCAGATGTGGTGAGGGAAACTTCAGATAAGATTAAGATCATTCAACAACGAATGAAGGCAGCCCAAGATAGGCAGAAAAGTTATGCTGATAAGAGGAGAAGAGACTTAAAATTCTACGTTGGCGACTTGGTGTTTGTCAAGATTTCTCCGTTGAAGAGCGTAGTACGATTTGGCAGGAGAGGCAAGTTGGCACCAAGATTTGTTGGCCCATTCCCTGTTCTTGAACTAGTCGGGAATTTGGCATACAGAATTGACTTACCGGAGAAGATGGCGGGAGTTCACGACGTATTTCATGTTTCCCAACTAAGGAAGTTCGTTCACGACTCAGATATGACTATTTCACCTGATCAGTTAGAGGACTTCGAAGTAGAACCCGAGGCGGTTGGGAACCGCAAGCCGGCCCGTATTGTCGAGTATGACATGAAGCAACTTCGAAGGAAGGCGGTGAGACTAGTCAAGGTTCAGTGGGGCGAGGACGAGAGTGATTGTACTTGGGAGACAGAGGAGAACATTAGGAAGACACACCCAGAACTCTTTGCCTGGTAAGATTTTGACTTCGATTTAGTTTTCCGCATGCTAGGATAGGCTTGTTTGCTCGTTTTGCATGTTTGATTGTTGTATGTGGTTGTTAGGCATGCGGGATACTTTGTATGTTTTGGGTTAAGGAATTTCGGGGACGAAATTTCTTAAGGGGGGGAGAATGTAACTACCCGTATTCTACGCATCATAGGATCGTAGGATATTTTTTTCTTTCACATACGAAGTCGTATGGTCATGTAACTTTGGGAGACGACTATTGTGGTCATTTCTCATGTTCATGATTTTTCCCGATTTTTAAATGACCATTTTACCCCTAGTTGGCACTGTTTTGGCCATAACTTTTGACTGGAAAGGAATTTTGACCTGAAACCACATCCATTGGCCCCGGATGATGGTTTCTCTTTCCGTAGAGTAGTCACATTAGTCAAACGGACTCACCGTTTGGGAGATATGGCTGAAACAAGTTTCAGATGGTGAAAAACAGCTTAATTGGGCTTAACCGGGTGATTAGCAGCTAGGCCCAGGGGAGAATTTCGGGTTCAGAGGTATAGGAGGACTGATTAGGGTTAGGTTATCACTTTCATTTCAGTTTTGAGCCGCCACAAACCTTCTTGAGACCTTAGTAATGGCTTCCATCCTCTAAAACCACCCCAAAACACATTTTTAGTGAAGATTAAGCCTAAACTACATCAAAACAAGGCCAAATAGCAATAAAGCAAGGTTGGAGCTGCTGCTATACATAGGAATTCGACCCAAACAGAGGATATTTCAGATTTGGTGTTTTATTTTGTGGCCAAGGTGAGTGATAGCATCGTTTTGACACTAATTACAGTTAATTAAGGGTAATTAGTGAAGATTAGCGAATTTATACACTAATAAATTCTGGAAAAATCTTTAGAAATTCTTAAATAATATTTCATGTCTCTGTCAGAAAATTTAGACGATTTGATTAAGTTTTACTAAGTATGTGCTTAAACATGTTTAAGAGGGATTATAGGAAAATGTGAGGTTTTAGCCACTTTTGATCCATTTTGGTTCATTTGAATTGTTGTTTGGTGTTGGTGGTTGTTCTTACATGTTGCTATGACTCTATGGTATGTTTTATGATTGATTAGAATAGTTAGATTGGTCGAAAATGCCGTCGAATGGCGTAGAAAGCTCGCTGGAAAGTTGCAGAAGTGTGCAGGTTCCGAACCGGTTCGGATCGGAGTAAGGGGTCGGATCGGATTTGTGAACTGACCAAGGAAATTCGAACTGGATTGGAACTTGTCACTGGAGGAGGCTTGGCGAGAAGGAAGGCCGTTTACTTAGAGTTGGAGTGGACAAGGGGATCGGATCGGAAGTAAACATTTGGGAGAACTAGCAAGAGGGAAGGCCACGCGGATCAGATGGCAAGGAGGGAACGGATCGGAATACGTGAAGAAATGAGGGAGCGGATCAGAGCACTGGAAGGAAGGACACCCGACCCGACCCGGAGGAGGACACCGACCCGAAGTGGAGTACCCGACCCGAACCGAATGGAAAGATGACAAGGAAGGAGGACCGACCCGAACCGATGAAGGTGATGACTCCCGACCCGAACCGATGAAGGTGATGACTACCGAACCGAACCGAATTCTAGGACTGTTAATGCGCGACAACTCTTCTGAAGACCCACTCCAATTCGACCAAACCCGAGATGCAAAGGTAGTCCAATTGAGAAGTTAGAGCTTAAGATTCAGATGGGAATCAACGAGTTCGCTTCATGGTTGGGCTTTGCTGCGGGACGCGTGCCAAGGAGTTATCGACGTCTATAGCTTTGGACCACTATGGTAGGAGGTACGAAGGCGGATTCAGGGCCATTATGGCATCGGTAGAACCAAGGGCTACAACCAATGAAGTGGGTCATTGAAATGTTTGGTCATGACTCCATATGTTTAGCTTGGTCATAGCAGGGTTTCTACAAGTCGGGATTCGTCGTTGCCTCAGTTTGTCTAGTGTTCCAAAGTGGTAGATATCGTATGCTTTACGCACTGAGTGAGAGATGTGAGGATGGTTGCTATGGATGATTTGTTTGCTATCATTGTGACATGCACACCCCACCCCCGTATCCTTACACTATTTATTATGGCACCTTAGAGTATTGTGTGGTATGTGGTACTAACTCTTTGGTTGCAGGTCCAGGTTCAGGTATGGTTTAGTATACCTGTTATTATTCTGTTTAGATGCTTATCGCTCATACCAGGCTTTATGTCTGACCCAGAGTTTTATGTCTCCTCTTATTACTCTGGGTGCTCACACGAGCAGACTAGAGACAGGTTAGCTGGTGATGCACTGGTTGATGATCCGGAGACGAGCAGGAGGCTTCCACGTAATACATATACATAGTATTCTCCCTGTGTTATTGAAGATCACTGCTTGGGCATTAGTAGTGCATCTTCTACTTTAGCTTTCTTTTGTTTAGAGACAGTAAATTTGGAAAGTTGTAATAAGCTGTATTTGGATTTCCGCTGCTCTGATGTTGACACTGATTATTAGTTATCAGCTTATGCACTGTCTCACCTGTTTTATGTCAAGTATGTTATTATTATATTTTATTCCATGCGTTGTGAGACATTCTACAGGTTCTTGATTAGTTCATTTCCTTCTTCCTTTTCCTTCTAACGACTCGTTCCGTGCTAACTGGACGTGTGTACAGCGCACTTTCGGAGGAAATGTCGGTTGGTGCGGGGCGGGCCGTCACAAGAATTTACTGCCTCGGAGGACGACATGGTAAACAAAGAGGCTGACCCACCAAAGTTACTTCTCGATCCTAGTACATGGAAATTGTATGTTGATGGCGCTAGGAATGATAAACGATCTGGTGCTGGAGTGGTGTTTGAAACTCCTGAGAAAAGGCTGATATCTTATGTTATCCGGCTGGAATTTCACGCCACTAACAACGACTCCGAATATGAAGCCCTGATAGCTGGGTTAAGGATCGCAAAAGAATTAAAGATCGCGAAACTGGACATATTTTGTGACTCCAAGTTGGTTGTAAATCAGGTTTCTGGAAAATTTCGAGCTAAGAGCCCAAGATTGATTTCGTATTTGGAGAAAGTAAAGGAGTTGCTGATAGGTTTTGATCACTACAATATCTCTCATATTTCGCGGTCAAAGAACCAACAGGCAGATAAATTAGCCAAGATTGCTAGTTCCGACGATCCTGAAGAGATCAGACTAGCCCCAGTTGAAGTGCTTCGGTTCCCTAGTATAGATCAGATGGAAATTGATCTGGTACTAGAAATTAAGCCAGAGAGGCAATCATGGATGACCCCACTAAAGAATTTTCTAATGAATGGAACGCTTCCGACGAAGAAGAGCGAGAGGCGTAAAGTAATTCGTAAAGCTTCCCGATATGTTCTGCAAGACGGAGTCCTGTATAGACAGGGATTTTCGATGCCTCTCCTTCAGTGTATAGCCCATGACGACATCAAACGTGTACTGCAGGAAGTGCATGAGGGTGAATGTGGCGATCACACAGGAGGACAAGCTATGGCAAAAAAGGTGTTGCGGTATGGTTATTTCTGGCCTACCATGAACAAAGACGCAACAAAATACGCGCGACGTTGCGATGCTTGCCAAATATTTTCGAGGATTCCCAGGGCACCTCCTGGTCAGTTAAAAACAATGACAAGTCCGTGGCCTTTCGCTATGTGGGGAATTGATATCATTGGAACCCTCCCAATAGCAAAAGGCGGAGCAAAGTTCGCCATTGTAGCCGTAGACTACTTCACCAAGTGGGTTGAGGCCGAACCGTTGACTGCAATTACAACCAAGCGAGTGATCAATTTCGTTGTTAGGAACATTATTTGCCGATTCGGGATTCCGAAGATCCTCATAACTGACAATGGAACCCAGTTTGACAGCAGCGAATTCAGGAACTTCTGCCAGAAATACCACATTGAGAAACGATACACCTCTGTGGCGCATCCGCAGTCGAACGGACAGATCGAAGCAGCAAATAAAGTGATTAAGTCCATTATCAAAAGAAGATTGAAGCGGGCCAAAGCTGTGTGGGTCGATGAATTACCCTTGGCATTATGGGCCTATAGGACGACATATAAATCAGCAACAGGCCATACCCCCTTCTCCCTTGCTTTTGGAGTAGAAGCGGTCATCCCGGTTGAGCTAAAAGTACCGTCTCACCGAGTTACTTATTACGGTCCAATGACTAATAACGAGTTGCTCCTCGAATCCCTAGATTCAACAGAAGAGAAGTGGGATGAAGCAGACTTGCGTGCCTTGAGACACAAGCAACAGGTCGCCCGATACTACAATAAAAAGGTTCGAGCCCGAACCTTTGAACCGGGAGACTTGGTTCTGAAGCGTGTCTTTCCACCCCCGACTTATATGGGTGCTAAGTGGGAAGGACCGTACTCCATTCTACGAAAGCTTGATAATGGAACCTTCAAGCTAGCTACAGTGGATGGAGAGGAAATCCTCAGAATGTGAAATGCTCAACATTTGCGGCCTTACCTGACATAAAGATGTCGAATTTATTCTTTTGTTTCATAGGACCATGTAAAATGCACGACTTGCCTAGAATATTCCTATTTTTTAGGCAAAATGTTATAAAGTGGACGTATGTTACGATTTGATCGAACCACTATAAAAATACCGTGTGTCGTTTACCCTTATTGCACTATTATTTATCTGCTTTTCTATCATTATGAAATTTGCTGTAAACTATGCGGTAATCGCAGGAACACGTGACTCCAGGTGCCTTCCATTAGAATGGAGAGCAATCCGCAGCTAGAACTTTGAAAGTACAATAGAGTGAATCACGTCATTGACAGAACTCTAACCTTGGGGACCGCCAGGAGAGTATAAAAGCATCCATGATTGAGCGCTGAGAAAGAGTGTAATGACCCAAATTTCCGTAACATCGGAGTTGACTATATACATCATACATCCAACCCAAATATCACGAAAATACGAAACATTTTTTTTAGAAGAAAGAGATAGAAGAAGAACAGAAATAACAACGCAGAATCTCACATCTCAGCAGAACAAAATATAATATATCATATCTTTGAAATACAAAATCTTAACTATATCACATACACTTATCAGAGTACAACACTTAGAACATAGCGGAACAAACTATAACTAGATAACGCTGAAGACTCCTGCTCCAAGCTCCTTTAGATATATCTGAAAAATCCTGAACTACTTGACTGCCCGTACAAAATTAGGCACCAAAGAGTTTAGGTAGAACAAAACAAATAAACTCCAGGTCAGTCATGGGACTGGTATGAGTAAACAGTTTAAAACAGTTTCAGTCAGCTAAATGATATCTCATAAGACCACGCCGTATATCACGGAACGAGTTTTTCCCTTATGAAAATCCAAACACTTGACTTATCTTTATATCAAAACTCTTTTGATATTATAATAATGTCTAAATCAAGTAAATAACAATCTAGTGGAACGTTTGCATCTCACGTTCCACATATATAATATACAATCAAAACCGCAAGCACGTATTGGGTAATGGATTTCCAACTATGACAAGGTATGGAACCACCTTCCGTTGGTATATCTCTAGAGGAGAATACACCGAGTTTAACAAGAACATCTTGCAACTCAGCCACACATGACCGACCACCCATTTGGCTTGAGTGTATCGAATGTATATCACCAACGGTTGGGATCAGCAACCGTTTCCCGAATGGGACAGCATCGAAAATAGATTTTTAGAAGTAATTGAAACTCTAGATCAGGTGATTATACACCCTAATAGGTGCGACCTACATAGCCATGCTGCTTGCCCGATTTCTGTCATTTACCGGTTGATGAGGCTAGAAGCTACGCTTTATCATCACACCAGATTCACTTCGAATGTCACATCATCAAATCCATCAAATCACCGATTGACGTCCTCAACAGTACATTACGTGTTAGCAAAAAGAAGTTTCCTTCTCTGCTTCCACTCTTGGTACGGTTGAAGAAATCAATGTACGTGACCTTTCTGGACATACTCTGTCAGACATTCATCCATACCCGTCACCCAAGAACAGGATGATTCGAAGGCACAATTTCTATTAATAGAAAAAGTCCTTGCACTCTACTTCGTCTTCGATTTTCTTTATATAATCTGATTCGCACGCTACTGCCAATACGGAGTGGTTCTTCGGATAATAATCCAACCGGTCTCTCCATATTGACAACGATGGTCAAAACTCCGATAGTCTGTGATTTAACTATCGAATAAAAACTAGTGTTTCGATAGTCGATGACTTAACTATCGAATAAAAACAAGTGTTTTGATAGTCGATGATTTAACTATCGAATAAAACAAGTGTTCATCCAAACATCCAACAATCAGTGAGCCTTTAATTAATATTTCATTAATTAAATCACTTCTCTATTTCTTTATCAATATTTGTTAACCAAATATTTTCAATAACCATGTTGGCCTTTTACGTTATTCGGAAAACATTTCCATATATCGCCTTCTTGTATTTTCTAAACTTTAGAAAATATATGTTATTTATAATTGGAAAATATTCCAATTACTTATCTCTTTTCCAATCTCGTTTATTCCTATACTTAGGAAATATTTATTATTCTATTTCCCAGCTTACACTTATTTGGGTTAAAACGGATGTTGTGTAAAACATCGTTACACCCAAATACTATATTCAACTAACTCTTATCTAACAATGATCTTCGAGCCTGAAATCTTACTGTTCATTTGTTAATAATGCAATCAATCAAGTTGGGGTATAACTACCTCTCAGACCTTGACTGAATAACATTTATATCGTCAAAACAGATATGACTACTTACTCGAACAATCAATAACATACAACTACTTCTTTACCTTTAAACACGTATACACTTTTTCTTTCTATTCTTACTAGATTTTATTCTTATACTTCCTTTTTGATTATACTATTCTATTTCTAAGTTCGTTTTCTTATCGACTTCTATATATATCGATACGTTGATTTCTAACTATCAAATTATCTTAAAAATATTCTATCTCCTTAAATTCCCGGAAAAATTCGCCATAACCTCCTTTGTACCGGGAGCATCGGGAAAATCCCCAAACTGCCACACAGGCCTTTTCCAATCAAAAAGAAAAAGAAAAGCCAAGCGGCTAGCCGATACGGCGCATAAAATCTCATATATGAATTAAATACATACCTTTTTGTCGAGCATTCTATCTATATACCTTCTAACACTTTATTCCAAACCTGTCTCCTGTATATTTATACCTGTCCAATCTATTTTAACTATACCAATCGTTTTAACTAAATTCGTTAATTAATTTGTTAATTAACTCTTCAGTCTATTTCACCTTCATATTTGAACATGACATTTTCAAATATATTTTAACTTGCATAATAACAGATTCTAATTATACTCATACTTTCGTTTCCTTATCGACTTCTTATTCAAATTCCAATTCAATTCTATTTGAATTCTCTTTATTTAAACTTCATTTGAATTCTATTTTCAAATTCTATAGTTTAAAGTCCATTTGAATTCTATATTCAAATTCTATAGTTTAAAGTCCATTTGAATTCTATATTCAAATTCTATAGTTTAAAGTCCATTTGAATTCTATATTCAAATTCTATAGTTTAAAGTCCATTTGAATTCTATATTCAAATTCTATAGTTAACTTCATTTGAATTATATTTGCATCCCTATATTTAAACTCCGTTTATAACTTCACTTAAAATCCCACATTTATATATTTATAAACAAAGTTTATAAATTCAGTTCAAATCCCATATTTTCCTTTATAAACAAAGTTTATAAATTCGATTCAAAAACCCACCTTTTCATTTATAAACCAAGTTTATAAATTCAATTCAAATCCCGTCTTTTCCTTTATAAACAGAGTTTATAAATTCGATTCAAAACCCACCTTTTCATTTATAAACAAAGTTTATAAATTCAATTCAAATCCCGTCTTTTCCTTTATAAACAGAGTTTATAAATTCGATTCAAAACCCACCTTTTCATTTATAAACAAAGTTTATAAATTCAATTCAAATCCCGTCTTTTCATTTATAAACAGAGTTTATAAATTCCATACTTGTTTTATATATATTCAAAACAAGTTAATATTTTTATTCTATTCGAAATTTCAAATTCTATTCTATTTGAATCTTATATATTCAAATTTCAAATTCTATTTTAGAAAAATAGAATTTTCTTTCTAAATCTCAAATATCCTTTTTCATGATATTTTTAAATATCATTACTTAGGCCCCAGTGATATTTAAACAAACAAAGCAACCAGTTATTTATTTTCCTAACACATTATATATGACAGTATATATGCAAATAAATAAACAAACAGATAATATATTTTTGAGGAATCCTGTTGGATTCCTCCAACCTGTTTTCCTGCATCCATAGACGTTAGTCAACATAGTAATACCCATCTTGCTTCGAGGCAGGATATCGCGGTATGAAGGTCATCCAATAATCATAGCGTGGGGCGTATAGGGTAATCATCCGCTATGAAACTGCGGGCATCCGCTAATGGTACTGCGGGAACAATCCAATCATCAACCCAATGTGTATATATATATATATATATATATATATATATATAATAGCTAACCCTAAATAACTAATATATATTTTAAAACAATCAGACATCATTCAAACAAGCACAGACAATTATTTTTAACTAAAAAAAATAATTTCTAAATAAAAGGTGAGATTTACTAACCGTGATTTTATTTGCAATCCGCTTTCAATTTTAAAATAAATCGAATCATGTTCGATTAATTTAAAAATCTTTGCCAACTCCAACCATATTAAAACCCCTTCCACTCATCGCCGCGACTTCACAGTAAAGATCGAATTACCTTCCTCCTTCATCGCATTCATGAAACCAGAAAACAAGTGCACCTTTTCCCTTTTTCTTTCAATTTTCAGCAGCTCCCCCAACTGCTTTCAGCCCCTTCAAAAATCTGCTCCATTCTCTACGGCATTATGTCGAACACCACACCATCATCAACAACTCAGGCAACCCAACTGTAGAGATCTACTCCCCTTTCAGTTACTATCGTGCCTTGTCTCCCCCCCCCCTAAATCATGTCACTGAGCAACTCTCAGTCACCTCTTCCAAATCCGACTCGCGATGAACAGAAAACCCACGCAAATCACAAACCATCACTGCGAACTCACCAAGCATCATCGTTCACACGCTCCATATTTTGCAGTTGTTTATCGACGATCGAACCTTACCTCACTAACTCGCCTTGCTTCCTGAACATCGGATGACAAACCGAGACCGCTTCCACCTGCTGCGTCGACTGCTGTTCACAACCCTAACTTGACTGTCATGTCGCTCCTTTCGGGGTTTCCCAAATTTCCCCTAATTCGAATCTCAGCTCATTGGACCAGGGTCAAGTTCCTCAAATCTTGGTACTCAGCGCGAGACGAGGCAATTCGAATTTGATATTTATAATTTACTTAGAGGAATGGATTCGATTTACTGAAATCGAATTGGTTTGAAACGAAAAAGGAAGTCTGGCCATTTGATTTATAAAGGGAACGGTTGGGAAAGAAAAGGCCACGTTTGTTTTTATTTTGTGGTGAGGAAAGGAAGATGTATTTTATTCTCTACCTTATGATTTTTTAATGGTTATAAATATAGGTGTATATATTCAAATTATCCATAATTTCCTAACTCCTTTTTGAATGCAACAAGGGTCGTCCCTGGGGCTATAACACTATTCTGATTATTAAATATTTTCAATATTAAATTGAAATTGATTTTTAAATCAATAACTCCCTATGATAATTGATTTATTTACTTAACTCAATATTTAAATCCATATTAAATATTTAAAATTAACCCCTAAGAGTCCGGGTCATTACAATCTTCCCTACTTAAAATAATTTCGTCCTCGAAATTGCTAAGGTAGAAAAAGTGCTACAAACCCATTAACTTTTCCAAAACTTATTTATGTTGATACTCAACATTTCAAACTTCCTTACATAACTCTCTTTCGAATAAATCCCTATTCGATAACTCCTCCCTTTGAATAACTATATTCAATAATCTCTCTTTCAAATAACTAGTGTAAGGACCCGTAACTTCCCCGTGAAGGAAAGCGCGGATACTTTGAGAACAACACACAAATGAACGCAGACGGAAGAACATTTCATTGTTATTACAAAAATTCCATCAGATACAAGAATATACAGAGTATGAATGAATAAATTACATTCGATAAATATCAGAGATTACAATAAATTACATAGCAGCGGAAAATAATACAAAATACAACAGAAAGTGATACACGGAAACAGAGCTTTCCGAGCATCGTTCCAGCTGTTAATCAGGACCCTGTGAATATAAATCTGCAAAACCAAAACTACTAGCTGCCCGTGTGGAAAATAGGGGCACCCAGAGTTTAGGTTAAAACAATAAACTCCAGGTCAGTCATGGGACTGGTGTGAGAACTAAAACAGTTATTTAAAACTTTACTTTAAAAGAGAGTAATTCAAGGGACCACGCCGTATAACACGAAACGGGTTTCCTCCCAAGAATACTAGTGCATATAACAAAACAACGCAATGCTTTTTGGAAAAAATGAAGCTATTATAAGACCCAGGTCCCATCACACAATGCAACGCAAGCCGGAGGATAGGGTTTTCCCTTATAATAGCCAAACATGCTTGGTACGTTTAAAACAAATCATTTGATACTATTATAAGTGTATAGTGTCAAAACAATTTCAATCATAAATATCAATCATAGGCGGCATGGGTACCATCTATCATGTCGCCATACTAGTTCTACAATTAAAACCGCAATATCACGTATTGGAAATTGGATTCCGTCATGAGCCGAGGCAAGGGGCAAGCTCCTCTCCGCGTTCGAGACACTCTAGCAAATGCCTCAGGACCCCACTATGATCCTTGGAATCGGCCAGGCCGGTCCTCTCTTACTTTTGAGGATTAGTTATTCCTGAACACACGTTTCCCGGTCCTTACAGACCTATATCCGAGGCGCCTCGTATCCAACAACCACACAGGTGAAAAGTATATAAATGTCAGGGCTGGTAGGTCACTGACACCACCCTAGCTAGAAAGAAACGTCGTGCTCTC
This sequence comes from Allium sativum, assembly GCA_030737875.1. Lineage (NCBI taxonomy): Eukaryota > Viridiplantae > Streptophyta > Magnoliopsida > Asparagales > Amaryllidaceae > Allium > Allium sativum. The sequence continues at coordinate 464,963,552 of CM060913.1, read as the reverse complement.
CCAGCGGTCCATCTCCCGTTTTTGACTCATACCGAGGTGTGAGGCTCGCGAATTCACGTTATACACAAAGCTACGCCACACAGGCCATGCTTTGATCATCAACCACAAGACTTTGCTTTTCAACAGAAGCCTTGATCAATTGCCACTTACGCATGCCACATTGGCAATTCACTCCATGCGACTGATGTCCATCGATATACAACCTCTGAGCTCGTATGTCTCAGAGAAGGGCGTTAAGCAAGAGAATAAATTCTCCGCCGCCAAACAGATGTATATTTAATAGAGATCAATCAACACAGAATAAAATCCAATGTCAGACACACAATCCATTTACAAGTTCGTTCTGGGTCTGAACGAAACCGGAGGCACTTTCCTCGCATATCCATCCATCTCCAAGTACGTCTGGACGATCACCAACTGATTCCCTCATCTTGGGTGTACAGCCCAATCAAGATCATCAGTAATCACCCAAACGATGTGAAGACTTCCGGTCTTCAACCACCGTCTTCATCTTCGACATCTCGTCGAATCGATTATTCAGAATGGGTATAAACCCGACCTTTCTGAATAACCCACGTATATAATAAACGAATGTTACGCAAACACAACAAACGCCTCATTCCAATTCAGAATATTCTTTTATTCACAAAAACACATTCTTAGGGAAATGTTCCCATTAATTTTATCCAAGATAAATTCTTCTAAATTTATTCTATAATCTTCCTTTGGATATCATTTCAAACTAGTCGGGATTAGCGAACCACACCGAAGTAATTATTTATTTTATTTCCCAATCCCAACCTATATATCCCATGGAGAAAACTGGCAACACTCCACATCTAACACCACAGTGTTATCGGTAAAATTAATTACCATTTCACGTTCAAATCTAATTAAAGATTTAACTATCGCTTTGGAGCAAAACTGGTGGTACTCCATTCTCGATCACCTTTCAGATTTGATAATTTAAATTATCAATTCACATTTTTAATCTAATTAAAGATTCATTAAAACTCCACTTAGTTTTAATCTTTTCAAAAATCAACATCTTGCCTTTAACTGGGTTAAAGAACCAATGTCATCTAAAACACGATTCACGATAAACCCAAATCACATTTGATATTAAATACAAGGCTCTGAATAGAAAATATACCGGCTTATATTCAATATCAAATTCTGAAACCAACGAATATCGTATTGGAAATAACGATATAAAATATATCTTTCAAATTCCCATAACAATATCTGTATAGTCACGAAATCCAACATCGAAATATTCCGAAGATAATTTCGATTCAACTCCAGTCCAATCCACGTATTGGGAATATTGATTACTTTTAAAATCACTTTCAAATTCAATTTATTTATTTCAAAAATAAATTGATTTTAATTCTAGTTCAAAACTAGTTCATTTCGATAAAAATCTATTTTTATCATTTCAAATGTGGAATTCTTCATCCCAGTTCTTTCCAATTCACATATTATGATTTTACACAAATTATCAATATTTTTAATAATTTTATCAAGGCCCGTACAGTCGATTTCCATCAACGGCTATCGAACTGCACTTACAGCGACCTTATTCAAATTTGATTTTGACATAATTCCAAATCCAACCGTTAGATTTCAAATTTCTAATATTCATTGGAACGTTCTTTTCGATACGAACCCAACGGTTCCGGTTTTAGGAGAATCCGACGGTCGGATCTCCCGCAACGTCAATTCGAAGTCAATGGTCGAAATTCACGAACTGCCGCGGAGCGGCGCGTTCTATTCAGGCCATTTTATATATAATATATATATATATATTATATATATTTCGTCAATTTCCTTTTAAAACGTATTTTATAAATCGTTTTAACTTCGTTTCAAAACCATTTCAACACTATTTCAATTTCTAATCAAAACTGAATATTTTATATCATTACTATATAAATGATAATATTTTCAAAACGTTATATTTTGAAATCACTTCTTTTCTATATTCATTATAAAAACGAATATAATTGATATAAATATCGTTCACGTCAAAATAGCGCAACTCTAATCAACACGGCTTTATATTTCAATGATTCGTTATTCTATTCAACAAATGAATATTTATTCTATTCAACACATGAATATATATTTCTTTCAACACACGACTAATCTCAACACATGAGTACTGTCAACACATCACTATTTTCGTTATGTAAAATATTTTATAAAACTATGGTATCTATCGTTTGATTTTTAATTAGACTTCTACTGGGAAGTAGTTCTAATTTTAAATATGATAAAGATGTGAATTTCATTGTATAAAATATTTCACTCAACACATGAACATCGTCAACACATGACTATTTTTATATTCAACACATGAATTTTCTTTTATAAAATTCCTTATTTTCCCGATTGGAATGAGGCCCAATCAATCACCGTATAATGTTAATTATATGGATTCCATACAACACATGTATATAATAGCATTGAAAAATAATCAACCATCAACCAAAGTGCACTACACTGTATAAGCATCAAATATAGATATCTTACGCTTATAACAGCCTGTCAATCAATCGACCGACATATTTAACCAATCAGGATGAGTGAACTTCAAATTTCATCCCAACACCCGTGTGGGGTTTCAAACAATCAAACACAGATTTTATTTGTGCAGTTGGGCGATGTGTAAAATTTATCGACCCAATCAATGTCCTTCAAATAGGTGTACATAAACAAACCGTCTGGTTTGTAAATGAATATTTATTTATTCACTTTCTCGTTAAAAATTATATTTTTAACGACAAAACATTTTATTCCAACATATGAATTTCTATTCAATTCATTCTTTAAATAAAATGATATTTTTATTTTTCTAACTTATTTTAGAAAATTTCGGCGGCATAACGGCACGATACTAGAAACGGGACGAGGCCTAGCCTTATCCCCGGTCTAGTGAAGGCCCACGCCATTCACACATCAATCAAATCAATTTCAATTCACCCAACAATTCAATTCAACCCAAATCATCTAACTACTTTATGCAACCAAAGAAACAAGTCCATGATCTGTGGACGATTGTGTCGGGTGCTACTAAGCACCGTCTGCATCCTAGTATATATATAACTAGAAAAAGAATTTAGAGTGAGAAGTTCTCACCGAAAGCTATCCAATACCACGACTCTTCATTTATAGGAATCTTCTTCATTCTCGCCTTTTTATCATCTTCGTTGCCCGTAGTCACTACATATATAAAAATCACATATTTTTATATTTGATGTCTTTAACATAAAAATCACATTTTTATTTGTTCACTTTCAATTTAAAATTCATATTTTTATAATCACTTCATACAATTAAGAATCGAATTTTCACTTCGCTATTCAATAAATAAAAATCAAATTTTTATTATGCTATTCAATATATAAAAATCGAATTTTTACTTTAACGCTATATGGATAAAAATGCTATTTTTACACCGCTACTATATAGATAAAAATTCTATTTTTACATCGTTATTCTATATATAAAGATCTCGCCTTTTCAACTATAAAGATTTCATCTTTATAAAAATCACCACTTTATTTCAACGTATATATAATAAAAATCCGATTTTTATTTCGCTACATATATAAAGATGCTATTTTTAATATTCCTATCATGTAAAAATTATATTTTAAATTCTCTATCTAAACAAAAATCATATTTTTACATCCTTTATATAGTAAAGATTATATTTTTAATACTTTAAAAATATAAAAATCATATTTTTAATTCTTTTAAAAATACAAAAATGATATTTTTAACTCTTTAAAATCTTTTCTTCAGCAACATCAAAGGTAAAAACCGATTTTTAACAATGTTTTTTAAATCAAACTAAATGAATTTTATAAAACAAATTAAATAATATAAATATAAACTTACAGCGAGTGAGGGTGAAGAGGAACAGGAGGGGGCTCGATTCAGGCGGGGCTTGAGGCAGAGGGGGGGGGGCTCGGCGGCTTAGGGTTTAGGAAAAAAAGGGGGCGGCGGCTTTTATGCTGAAGGAGGAGCTGGAGGAAGAAGAAGAGAGGGAGGCGGCGGCAGAGGTGGGTGGCGACTCGGCTGAGGTTGTGGTGGAGGATTTGGGGGGGGGGGGGGGGAAGGGCTCGCGTGTTTCAGGAGGGGGAAGAGGAGGAAGGGAAGAAGGAAGGAGGAAGAAGGGGAGGGGTGCGCCTGCCTCCGGCGCGGCGGTGGCTCATCGGGGGGGGGGGGGGGGGGGGGGGCGATGCGGCGGTGGCTCCCCCCCGTCGATCTCGTCTCTCTCTTTTTTTTTTCGATCTGAATAGAAACGGGGGAGGGAGAGGGTTTTATAAAATTTATATTATTTAATTTATTATTTAATTCAAAAAGTTGACTTTTACATACGACCTCTAAACGAGGCCCACCGCCTGTCGTCCATAGCTAATTACCCCCATTCCGAACACAATGGGATATGTATCGTAGGCTGATTCGATTGTTACAATCAGTTTCCATTGAATTTACATTTAAATCGCTATATTGAATTTTAAACGTACATTCCAAATTACCGGGGTCACATATTAACTCTAAAAATTCCCGAAAAATATTTTCTAGCTTCCTATTGACGATACGGTCCTAACAAAACTAGTTTCGTCGAATTCTGAGACCGTTGGAAAAATGGCCATTTTCCAGTCGATTAAAATCAACTGAAACTGGTCAAACGCGTTTTCCTTTGCCACGCTCACATATTGATTCGAAAAATTATGAAATTTATAACCTAGCAATAATTTGACACTGCGGACCCAACAAAAGTGGTTTCGTCGAAATCCGATGTCGTTTGCAAAATGTCCATTTTTAAGGGCCTGAATTCCATAGCGACTATTCAGAATTTTCAACTGGACATATCTTTTGATTCCCGCTATGAAATTTTGATTTTTCGGATTCGTTGGAAAGATATCATCAATTAGATCCTAATGTTTTTGGTTTCACTAAAATCCGGATTGTTTTGCACCCGGTATGTTCAATTGAAGTTTGAAATCGAATTATCGAACTACCGCGCCATTTTCAATTCTATTTAATAATTATATATAATTATTTATATTTTAACGACGACGTATATAATATATACGCCGAATTCTATTCAAAATAAATTTCACGTCGATATTATTTAAAATAATTCATTTTAAATATTCAAAATTCACTAAAATTGCCAAAACAAAAATTTTAAACTGGCTCAGAATTTCCGGGTTATTACAACTAGATTCGAAAACCTTTCTTCGAATAAACTATATTCGATTTATTGTATTCAATTTACTCTTATCAATTAACTCTATTTGATTAACTCTTTTCACTTAACTCCTTCCGAATAAGCTATATTCGATACTCCTTTAACTCTATTCGAATAAACTATATTCGATTAAACTCCATTCGCTTGACTCTAGATCGCAGCGATCACAATGGTTACACCTGATTCCCCCAGGAAACATCCGACCGCCCTAGGCTATCTGCAGCCCTACGAATTACGCTAGCAGTCATATGAAATGGTAACTTATCCTAACTATGTTTGACCAACTCTATCTCAATAACTATATTCGATCAACTTTAATTGAATAACTAACATTCAATTAAATCCTAATTCGATTAACTATGTTCAATTAACTTTATCTAGTTAACTCTTAATTTGAATAACAAGTATTCGATAAATTCTAATTGAATAACTAATATTCAATTAACTCTACGGATTAACCCTAACTGATTAACTCTAACTGGTTAATTCTTACTCTAATCGATTTATTCTAACACTAATCGACTTCTCCTATTCGAATAACTCCTATTGGATAACGTTTATTCATTTATAAAGGTTTACTTTTAGTAACGGTTCTTCACTTTATAAATGTTCTCTTTAATAACGTTACTTCACTTATACAAGTGTTGTGCACCCCTTCTATTTAAAACTATCGGTGTTAGAAACCAATATCTCTTCTCTATATAAGTTCAGACTTATATATTCCATTTATCGAATGATAAATATTTAATTTAATTTATAAACTGTTATTTATAAATTAATCTTTTCTATTTATCTGTTAAAAACAGATTTCCATTTTCTATTCATCTTCTGAATATTCCTTTGATTTATTTCTATTTATTTAACAAATAAATATCTCATTTATAACATTCTATTTATTTTCTATAAACAAATATTTCCATTTACTCTATTTGTAAATGTTTTACAAATATTCCTTTTTAAATTCTATTTGTAAATGTTTTTACAAATATTTCTCCTCCTATTTGTTTGTACATAACTTCCTTTGTATTTGTGTTACAAATATATTTCCTTTATATTTGTTTTACAAATATATTTTCTTTTATACTCTTTTGGGTTTTTTCCTTTATTCTCACCCAATTCATATTTCATTCACCTTGATTTTACTCAATTTATTCATTTCGATCGATTTAACTTACTTAAGTTAAATTTAATTTTTTAATCATTAAAATTCCCATTAACTAGTTGCTAATAACTGTTTTGCCTATTTCACCCTTTTTATTGGAATATTACTTGTTTAAATATATGTCAACTTAATTATAAACTAATCTAATTATATTTTCAACTCGAGTTATATATTCGATTTCGAACAAAAATTCTCAATCTCTTTTACTTATCCAAACACCCAATTTCGATTCAAATTTCCTTTAACTAATTATTTTTCAATTTAGTTAATTCTATTTAACCATTTAAAATATGATTTTTGTCTTAAAAATCATTTCATTACTTCATTGGAGTTCATATTTATTTTATATCTCCAGTCTGGATTTTTCTAATGCCAATTCGGATTTTATTTTCTAAAAATCCTTTTATTTATTTAATTAAACCGTTATGGTTTTCTAATGGTTCCGGCGCTGCTTTTCTAAAAATTTGATTTTGACATAACTCAAAATCTATACGACGAAATCCAGATTTTTCTCTTTCATTAGAAAACTATTGTTCAACCGGTCCCGACGATTCTTGTTTCAAAGAATTCCGACTTCAATTGAGTTCTGTATACTAAATTGAAGTTCGAATCGCCAATTTACGAACTGCTGCTCTATGGCGAGCTTGTTTTAATTATATTTATAAATATAAACATTTTAACTTTGTTTATAATAAATTCAACTCCATTCTGATATATTTTTAATATATATCCAATCCATTTCACATAATATTCCTGATCTATTTCGCTTCTAATATTCAAATCCTATATATTTACATTATTCACATTCCATTTGAATTTCTTTATTCAAACTCTATATTATTTCCTTCTATTCAATTTCTATATGAATTTTCTTCTATTCAAATTCTATTTCAAATCCTTATCTTCAAATTCTATTTGAATTTCTTATCTTCAATTTCTATTTGAAATCCTTTATTCAAAACCCATTTCAAATCCCATATTCAAATTCCATTTGAAATCCTTTATTCAATTTCTATTTGAATTTCTTATCTTCAATTCCTATTTGAAATCCTTTGAATTTAAATTCTATTTTAACTCCTTTGAATTCAAATTCTATTTCAAACTTTATATTTTCTTTGAATTCTAATATTCAACCTCCACTTTATACTCTCTTTGAAATTCTATTTAACCAAATTCCATTTGAATTCTAATATTCAAATCTCTATTTGATTTTTCTTTATTCAAATCCATTTGAATTCCTTTGAATTCAAATTCCATTTCAATTTTTCTTATATAATTTCTATTTGAATTTTCTTTTATTCAAATTCTATTTCAATTCCTTATCTTCAATTTCTATTTGAAATCCTTTATTCAAATTCCATTCCACTTCTATTTGAAATCTATATTCCAATTCCCATTTCAAAATTCCTTTGAAGTAATATAAATATATACATATATTTATATCTATCCCAAATTCAAAACATTAGAATTTTCAAACAGCTTGTTTTCCTTTCAAACAAATTTCCATCAAAAACTTTTCTAAGGCAGCAATTCATCACTTAGAAACTCGAAAATGAACACTGATGATGTTGCAACCATCATCAGAATTATTTTCCAGCCACTAAATGAGTTCAGTACTATATGTCTTTCAAACTCCATTTAGAAAAAATATTTTCCAAACTCCCAGGATTTTAAATTCTGAATTTTGGTTGGAATTCAATTTTAATTTCATCTCCTTTGTATATTTCATTTCATATACAAATTCCATTGGTTATATATAACTATTTCAGTTTTTATAATCTAATTCGATTATAATCCTAACAATCAACTCAACTATTTAAAACAATATCGTGTCCAATCTCCTGTTCAAGTGTTTATAAACTCCTATCGACATCGTGGCGTCCCACGATTTGACCAAAATCCATAAGTCACTCAACAGACTAGTCAACACAATATAAAACAGTTTTTATATCAAATAACAAATACGCTCTCTCGTATATATATACACTCAACTCATTCTAGGATACTACTGATCCTATCTCTAATGAGCACAATTTCACAAAGCCTAGGTTCGCTCAACCTAAGCTCTGATACCAACTGTAATGACCCAAATTTCCGTAACATCGGAGTTGACTATATACATCATACGTCCAACCCAAATATCACAAAAATACGAAACATTTTTTTATAAGAAAGAGATAGAAGAAGAACAGAAATAACAACGCAGAATCTCACATCTTAGCGGAACAAAATATAATATATCATATCTTTGAAATACAAAATCTTAACTATATCACATACACTTATCAGAGTACAACACTTACAACATAGCGGAACAAACTATAACTAGATAACGCTGAATCCTCCTGCTCCAAGCTCCTTTAGATATATCTGAAAAATCCTAAACTACTTGACTACCCGTACAAATTTAGGCACCCAAGAGTTTAGGTAGAACAAAACAAATAAACTCCGAGTCAGTCATGGGACTGGTATGAGTAAACAGTTTAAAACAGTTTCAGTCAGCTAAATGATATCTCATAAGACCACGCCGTATATCACAGAACGAGTTTTTCCCTTATGAAAATCCAAACACTTGACTTATCTTTATATCAAAACTCTTTTGATATTATAATAATGTCTAAATCAAGTAAATAACAATCTAGTGGAACGTTTGCATCTCACGTTCCACATATATAATATACAATCAAAACCGCAAGCACGTATTGGGTAATGGATTTCCAACTATGACAAGGTATGGAACCACCTTCCGTTGGTATATCTCTAGAGGAGAATACACCGAGTTTAACAAGAACATCTTGCAACACAGCCACACATGACCGACCACTCATTTGGCTTGAGTGTATCGAATGTATATCACCAACGGTTGGGATCAGCAACCGTTTCCCGAATGGGACAGCATCGACAACAGATTTTTAGAAGTAATTGAAACTCTAGATCAGGTGATTATACACCCTAGTAGGTGCGACCTACATAGCCATGCTGCTTGCCCGATTTCTGTCATTTACCGGTTGATGAGGCTAGAAGCTACGCTTTATCATCACACCAGATTCACTTCGAATGTCACATCGTCAAATCCATCAAATTACCGATTGACGTCCTCAACAGTACATTACGTGTTAGCAAAAAGAAGTTTCCTTCTCCGCTTCCACTCTTGGTACAGTTGAAGAAATCAATGTACGTGACCTTTCTGGACATACTCTGTCAGACATTCATCCATACCCGTCACCCAGGAACAGGATGAATCAAAGGCACAATTTCTATTAATAGAAAAAGTCCTTGCACTCTACTCTGTCTTCGATTTTCTTTATATAATCTGATTCGCACGCTACTGCCAATACGGAGTGGTTCTTCGGATAATAATCCAACCGTTCTCTCCATATTGACAACGATGGTCAAAACTCCGATAGTCTGTGATTTAACTATCGAACAAAAACAAGTGTTTCGATAGTCGATGATTTAACTATCGAATAAAGACAAGTGTTTCGATAGTCGATGATTTAACTATCGAATAAAACAAGTGTTCATCTAAACATCCAACAATCAGTGAGCCTTTAATTAATATTTCATTAATTAAATCACTTCTCTATTTCTTTATCAATATTTGTTAACCAAATATTTTCAATAACCATGTTGGCCTTTTACGTTATTTGGAAAACATTTCCATATATCGCCTTCTTGTATTTTCTAAACTTTAGAAAATATATGTTATTTATAATTGGAAAATATTCCAATTACTTATCTCTTTTCCAATCTCGTTTATTCCTATACTTAGGAAATATTTATTATTCTATTTCCCAGCTTACACTTATTTGGGTTAAAACGGATGTTGTGTAAAACATCGTTACACCCAAATACTATATTCAACTAACTCTTATCTAACATTGATCTTCGAGCCTGAAATCTTACTGTTCATTTGTTAATAATGCAATCAATCAAGTTGGGGTATAACTACCTCTCAGACCTTGACTGAATAACATTTATAACGTCAAAACAGATATGACTACTTACTCGAACAATCAATAACATACAACTACTTCTTTACCTTTAAACACGTATACACTTTTTCTTTCTATTCTTACTAGATTTTATTCTTATACTTCCTTTTTGATTATACTATTCTATTTCTAAGTTCGTTTTCTTATCGACTTCTATATATATCGATACGTTGATTTCTAACTATCAAATTATCTTAAAAATATTCTATCTCCTTAAATTCCCGGAAAAATTCGCCATAACCTCCTTTGTACCGGGAGCATCGGGAAAATCCCCAAACTGCCACACAGGCCTTTTCCAATAAAAAAGAAATAGAAAAGCCAAGCGGCAAGCCGATACGGCGCATAAAATCTCATATATGAATATACCTTTTTGTCGGGCATTCTATCTATATACCTTCTAAAACTTTATTCCAAACCTGTCTCCTGTATATTTATACCTGTCCAATCTATTTTAACTATACCAATCATTTTAAATAAATTCGTTAATTAACTCTTCAGTCTATTTCACCTTCATATTTGAACATGACATGTTCAAATATATTTTAACTTGCATAATAACAAATTCTAATTATACTCATACTTTCGTTTCCTTATCGACTTCTTATTCAAATTCCAATTCAATTCTATTTGAATTCTCTTTATTTAGACTTCATTTGAATTCTATTTTCAAATTCTATAGTTTATAGTCCATTTGAATTCTATATTCAAATTCTATAGTTAAAGTCCATTTGAATTCTATATTCAAATTCTATAGTTTAAAGTCCATTTGAATTCTTTATTCAAATTCTATAGTTTAAAGTCCATTTGAATTCTATATTCAAATTCTATAGTTTAAAGTCCATTTGAATTCTATATTCAAATTCTATAGTTTAAAGTCCATTTGAATTCTATATTCAAATTCTATAGTTTAAAGTCCATTTGAATTCTATATTCAAATTCTATAGTTAACTTCATTTGAATTCTATTTGCATCCCTATATTTAAACTCCGTTTATAACTTCACTTAAAATCCCACATTTATATATTTATAAACAAAGTTTATAAATTCAGTTCAAATCCCATATTTTCCTTTATAAACAAAGTTTATAAATTCAATTCAAAAACCCACCTTTTCATTTATAAACCAAGTTTATAAATTCAATTCAAATCCCGTCTTTTCCTTTATAAACAGAGTTTATAAATTTGATTCAAAACCTACCTTTTCATTTATAAACAAAGTTTATAAATTCAATACAAATCCCGTCTTTTCCTTTATAAACAGAGTTTATAAATTCGATTCAAAACCCACCTTTTCGTTTATAAACAAAGTTTATAAATTCAATTCAAATCCCGTCTTTTCCTTTATAAACAGAGTTTATAAATTCCATACTTGTTTTATATATATTCAAAACAAGTTAATATTTTTATTCTATTCGAAATTTCAAATTCTATTCTATTTGAATCTTATATATTCAAATCTCAAATTCTATTTTAGAAAAATAGAATTTTCTTTCTAAATCTCAAATATCATTTTTCATGATATTTTTAAATATCATTACTTAGGCCCCAGTGATATTTAAACAAACAAAGCAACCAGTTATTTATTTTCCTAACACATCATATATGACAGTATATATGCAAATAAATAAACAAACAGATAATATATTTTTAAGGAATCCTGTTGGATTCCTCCAACCTGTTTTCCTGCATCCACAGACGTTAGTCAACATAGTAATACCCATCCTGCTTCGAGGCAGGATATCGCGGTATGAAGGTCATCCACTAATCATAGCGTGGGGCGTATAGGGTAATCATCCGCTATGAAACTGCGGGCATCCGCTAATGGTACTGCGGGAACAATCCAATCATCAACCCAATGTGTGTGTATATATATATATAATAGCTAACCCTAAATAACTAATATATATTTTAAAACAATCAGACATCATTCAAACAAGCACAGACAATTATTTTTAACTAAAAAAAATAATTTCTAAATAAAAGGTGAGATTTACTCACCGTGATTTTATTTGCAATCCGCTTTCAATTTTAAATTAAATCGAATCATGTTCGATTAATTTAAAAATCTTTGCCAACTCCAACCATTTTCAAACCCCTTCCACCCATCGCCGCGACTTCACAGTAAAGATCGAATTACCTTCCTCCTTCATCGCATTCATGAAACCAGAAAACAAGTGCACCTTTTCCCTTTTTCTTTCAATTTTCAGCAGCTCCCCCAACTGCTTTCAGCCCCTTCAAAAATCTGCTCAATTCTCTACGGCATTCTGTCAAACACCACACCATCATCAACAACTCAGGCAACCCGACTGTAGAGATCTGCTCCCCTTTGAGTTACTGTTGTGCCTTGTCCCCCCCCCAAATCATGTCACTGAGCAACTCTCAGTCACCTCTTCCAAATCCGACTCGCGATGAACAGAAACCCCACGCAAATCACAAACCATCACTGCGAACTCACCAAGCATCATCGTTCACATGCCCCATACTTTGCAGTTGTTTATCGAAGATCGAACCTTACCTCACTAACTCGCCTTGCTTCCTGAACATCGCGATGACAAACCGAGACCGCTTCCACCTGCTGCGTCGACTGCTGTTCACAACCCTAACTTGACAGTCATGTCGCTCCTTTCAGGGTTTCCCAAATTCCCCCAATTCAAATCTCAGCTCATTGGACCAGGGTCAAGTTCCTCAAATCTTGGTACTCAGTGCGAGACGAGGCAATTCGAATTTGATATTTATAATTTACTTAGAGGAATGTATTCGATTTACTGAAATCGAATTGGTTTGAAACGAAAAAGGAAGTCTGGCCATTTGATATATAAAGGGAACGGTTGGGAAAGAAAAGGCCACGTTTGTTTTTATTTTGTGGTGAGGAAAGGAAGATGTATTTTATTCTCTACCTTATGATTTTTTAATGGTTATAAATATAGGTGTATATATTCAAATTATCCATAATTTCCTAACTCCTTTTTAAATGCAACAAGGGTCGTCCCTGGGGCTATAACACTATTCTGATTATTAAATATTTTCAATATTAAATTGAAATTGATTTTTAAATCAATAACTCCCTATGAAAATTGATTTATTTACTTAACTCAATATTTAAATCCATATTAAATATTTAAAATTAACCCCTAAGAGTCCGGGTCATTACAAAGAGCTCTTACCCCACCGAAGGATCGGGGAGCGACAGAATAGCTGAGCTCGCACTCTAACCTTGGCGACCGCCAGGAGAGTATAAAAGAGTCTATGATTAAGCGCTGAGAAAGAGCTCTTACCCCGCCAAAGGATCGGAGAGCGACAGAACAGCTGAGCTCGCACTCTAACCTTGGCGACCGCCAGGAGAGTATAAAAGCGTCTATGATTAAGCGCTGAGAAAGAGCTCTTACCCCCACTGAAGGATCGGGGGGCGACTGAACAACCGAGTTCGAACTCTAACCTTGGCGACCGCCAGGAGAGTATAAAAGCGTCCATGATTGAGCGCTGAGAAAGAGCTCTTACCCCGCCGAAGGATCGGGGAGCGACAGAACAACTGAGCTCGCACTCTAACCTTGGCGACCGCCAGGAGAATATAAAAGCGTCTATGATTAAGCGCTGAGAAAGGTGCTGGAGACTCAGCGCCCCCAGAACTCTCTCCCCGCTGAAGGATCGGGGAGCAGAATGAAAACCAAGCTCGAACTCTAACCCGTTGAACGATCGGGAGAGTATAAAGGCGCTAGAGACTTAGCATCACACAAATTCTAACCCGCTGAAGGATCGGGAGAGTATAAAGGCGTTAGAGACTTAGCGTCACGAGAATTTCTACCCCGCTGAAGAATCGGGGAGCAAACGGGCATGATGACATATGCCGTTAAAGGGCTCCTATCCCGTTACACGACTGGGAACAAGAATGAAAAATGAAGCCCGAACCCCTCATTTCCGGGAATGGGGGCGGCACACACATGACTCTAATCAATCCCCAATAAACCCTGGCTAGGCACCATATTAATGGTTGATTGGGGATACACCCATACACATATATGCACGCAGAAGTGTAGTGCAGAAATTTTAAAAAAGTTTTATTGCTAGAATGATTCATGATTTGAGTATTTGTGTTCGTGACTAAGTATGATAAACTTGCAGGAACACAGTAGTGTAAAAAGAAATAAATTTTCATTCATAAGCTGCAAACCTACAAGATAAAGAGGAACCTAAACAAAAGTGAGGGCCATTCTCACAATTACATTTCATGGCTAGTGAAAAGCCTAAAAAGTCCTAAGGACAAAATATGAACTGATATTTGCCTCCTACTTATGCTGGGGGGAGGGGACTATGTAGACTTCTTGCTCTTTTTCTGTTTCCCTGATGCCTCCTTATCAACATCCGAACAACCACCTTTTTTCCACTTCCTCTTATCAACGAGAGGCTCCGGTGAAGAACTAGAGGACTGAGGGGCTAGTTGCGAAGTTATCGATCGAGAGGAAAATCTTACGACCAACCCAGTTTTGGGGTCGATCTCAGAGATAGGAGGCACATATACTGGATCCTGTCTCCCTTTCATAAGAAGCAACTGCTCCTCCCGTTCGGCCTGTTGTTCAGCTAAGAGTTCCTCATCACCGCCTCTGCTTTCTTTGGTAATGGCGACTTCCTCTTCATCACCGTCGTGGCGCCCGTCCATATCTCTCAAAGCCTCGATAGTTTCACCATCCGGGGGGACATCTGCACCAACGCCTGGCAGGATGTCAATCTTCTCCGCCCCTGCCTTCTTTTCGGCATCCTTATCAATTGTACCGCTACCTGTATCATGAAAAACAAATGTTATTTTGGGGGAGAATGCGGTTTGCTCAGTTGACTGTCCGACAAAGCGACGACAAGTGACAATTGCTTTAGCAAGTTGCGGAGAAAATATAGAGATACCTTCCGCCGATTCTCCATCCAAGCCAGCAGCAGAACCCCCGACAGCTGGAGGAGTTGGACCCAGAGGAATCAATGGATAATCTGGATTGTATTCCTCGATTTCGGAAGCCTTGGGCTCTACGGATGAGTTCGGGCCTTCTCCCATTTTCTCTTTGCCCTTCGCCTGAGTTTTCTCTTTTTCTGTTTCTTCTTGGAGCAGGCGTCTGCCTTTCTCTAAATCCTCAAGCTCATTATCCCTCAGAAGGGTCTGCATCAACTCATTCTCATCAATCTCGTCAACTCCTAATCGCTGTTTCTCGCTCTCAACGATTGCGTCCCATATGTTGGCTAGAGTGACATGATAGTCTGGGATCCAGGAGATGTTACGGGTCTTGATGACCTGACCAAGGAAGTCGAATAACATTTCTTCAAATCCTTCGATCTCCTTCTCTCTCTCAAGGAGCTTTTCATTAGAAACGGTGGCCATTTCAATGGCACTCTCCATATTATTTTCAGCAAGAATAGCGCACATCTCTGCACGCGCGAGTTGATCATTCAGAATCGCCTTCTCCTTTTCGGCCAGAGCTAAGCTATCCTTCAAACTTGCCTTTTCTTTCTCCCAAGCAGCTCTTTCGGCCTCGAAGTGATCCTGTGCTGTTTTCAATTCGGAGTTGGCCATCCTGAGATCTTCCACCTCTTGCTTCAATGACACTCGCTCTTTGCTATTAGAATCAAGCTCATTATGGAAACGTTGCCTGGCCTCCTCCAGCTCTGTTTTGTAAGCTTTAGCGTCTCGTTGAGCCAAGGCAAGCAGAGATTGTGCATCCTCTAAGTCCTTCTCCATTTTTGCCCTGGCCCTTTCATTGTTATCTATCTTCACTTTGGATCTATGTGCTTCCATCTCAAGCGTTCGGATGACCTATGAAAGGTTAACAACATGTTTCTTCATCGCCTCATACTGCCTGGCTACATGGCGAATATGCCCGGTGACTTCAGTATCCCAGTTCCTCGGGACTGGTTCCAAGGCTGGAACAAACATCATCCTTTCGAAGAAGATGTCGGGGAATTGTTCTCGCAACTTTTCCAGCTTAGCCTGAGTCTCAGGACCATGGATGTAATCTCGTGACCCGGGGGAAATCAAATCTTGTTGGCTGGAAGGGACAATGTCAATTTTCTCCTTCTCAGAATCCTTTATTGGATCCTTGCTTTTATCCTTGGGCTCGTAGTGTCTTTTTGATGACCTGCTGTGAGAGGGTGCACTCTTCGGAGGGGTTAAGTCTTTAGGAAGTTGTTTTCCCCCTGTAGGTGGCACCGAATAACTGGGAAGCTTGCCAGAGGTTGGTTTTAATGGAGACCAGGATTGTGAAGAAGTAGGCTTGTGAGAAAGGCCGCGAGCACACTCAGGATTTGGATGAAGGCTGGGTGTACCTTCACGGAGAGAGCGATAGGAATAAGATCGCCTGCGAGACATCTTTCCTGCAAAAGAAACAAGAGCATATTAAAACCTTGAATACGGCTGAAATAAAAGTGTGGGGTCAGGCAGTGCGTGTGATTTGTGCATCCCATATAATTCCCCCTAACAGACCAGGGCCCGAAGTCAGGCTCATCTGAGTAGTTTCTCGTTCTCCAACTGGAACAGTTGTTTCCTCAGAAACAGGGAAAAATGGCTCCCCTTCAAAGTCTCCCTATGTGTATACATCATCAGGCAAAGGAATTTTTCTCAGCTCTTTAAATAGCTGTTCTTCTGTTAAATCATCGGGAGCAGCAGGTTCAATCGGAAGAGAGGCCCTTGAGGGGAAACCCCCCGGAGAAACTGGGATTTCCTTAGACTTATCACCACGGGCCTCATCTCCTCTATGTATGTTTAGGTCTTCGTCGTCCTGAATGACTATCGGTGAAGGTCTCTTACGAAATTTAATTGTTTCTGCTGCCCGTGACGTTCCTTCTCCCTCTGTCGGGGGCACGTATTTGCAGGGTTTGCCGCCTGCACCAAGTCCAAACCTTATATCCAGAAGGCGGTGCTTGTGAAGATTCTCGTCAGTAATGCACTTCTTGATCTTTAGAAAATCGGATTTGCTTTGCAGAAGAAGAGACAGTCGATTATTGTATACCGAGCCTTCCGTCTTGGGGAATGCGTGATCTGCTTAAAAAAAGGGCATGTTAATGCTTCGATTTCTTAAACAAGTTATTCAGTCAAAAGTTTAAAGTTTACTTGATTTAAGCCATCTTCTTGAACACCCAGCCTGTCTCTTTATATAGAACCAGTCGGCCTTGGGATCCCCTATGTTGCTATATCCGTCAGACAAAACCTTCCTATTTGCTACCGATTCGAAAAAAGAGAAATTTGGGGTTGCCGAGGAGCGATGCTTGAAAAGATAAAAGAATTTTAAATCTTTAAATGTGAGCACGGTATGCAGAATTTCCACATATGCGATATATAGAGTGTATAGAGCCGCGTAGGCATTGGGATGAAGCTGCATCGGAGCAATACCGAATCATTTTAAGGTCTCAACGGCGATTGGAGGAAACAGAGGAATAGCGCCTACCCAACACATGAGTCGGCTAACTGTCATATACCCCTCCGGAACCAAATGAGGTATATCTTCGCTGCCGGGTGTCCTCACATCATCCCAGGGGATACTATGTCTCAAGAAAATTCTCTTAAGTTTTATGTCATCAAGTATCGAAGCTAAAGTGTCTGTGAATTTCTCTATTTCTATTGCACCAGGAACTTCATCGGGAGCTCGGCCGTCTACCTCTGACTCTTCATCAAGCGAGGTACTCTCAGACGGATTCGATTCTGTTTCTGCCTCATATTCGGATCCAGAATCCGCACCGTCTGGATTAGTTGGAAGAACCTCGGGGTTGAGATGCTCATACACCTCGGGATCCGTCTCTGTGTCAGATCTTGAAGTGGAACGATTATCCGACATTACTGTTTAGGCGAGTAAACATGAGAAATAAGATTATAATTACCCGTCCCCCCTGTGTGTGCAAGTGTGTGCCTGTGCATGTCTTAAAGAAAAAGCATAAAGTTTATCAAGATCATCGAAGTGTTAGTTGCCATATGCTGTTAAGTTATGCGTTTGGTCAGTCCAGAAAGTCCATCATGAAGGCTTTAACCTAACTGTCCAGATTCTTGTGATAACAGTGCATTGTTTAAAGTTTAAAACGTGTATTTGATCCTCGACTAAACACGGATCGTGAAGCAGCAGGGATCGCCCCTCTGTCGGATCGTGAAGCAACAGGGGTCGCCCCTCTCTCGGATCGTGAAGCAGCAGGGATTGCCCCTCTCTCGGATCGTGAGGCAGCAGGGATCGCCCCTTTCTTGGATCGTGATATCGCGTGGGTCGGTGTTCCCGTCGGATCGAAGCAGCCCCCTACGATCCGCAACTCTGCCACCACCACGATCGGATGAGCTAGGATCCGTCCCATTACCATCGCCACGATCCACTGCCTCGACATTCTTCTTGCTCTTCCTCCTCGTTCTTCCCTCTGATCCCGCGATCCGAACCGAGCTGCTCTGTCCTTCCTCTACTCTCCTCTTCTTCTCCATCGCCGAACGCAAGCAATCAAATCCATCAGCCATGGCGCCACGCCAGCTTCCAAAACCTCGAACACCATAAATTATACCACTTTCTCCCCTCAAGTCAGTGAAAATTCAAGACAAACGAAAGTGAAATCGCATGGAAGCTTTTTCGAGTGTAATTACCTTTCTGAAAATGGTGAAACAATTGGATGATCGGTGGTTTAAAAGCTAGGGTTTCGCCTAAGGGAACTGGCGGCGCAACGATAAAGAAAAAAGAAAGGAGGAAGATAAGGGAGGGCTCGTGTTTATATAGGAAAACCCGCGACCGTTAGCCTTCCCTTTTTTGTTTTATTCGATTCGTGGGCCTCTGTTGATCACCGAACCTAGCCCATCTGAAATTCAGGAGACCCGATCCCTTGATGGACTCGTGACGAAGCCCATCGTGCCTAAATGCCTCACGAAGGACGGAGCATAATGAGCATCACGCATATCGGATCATGCAGTACCATGGCGACCCGATCCGACGAACACTCGTCAAAATGAAAATTCGGAAATAATTTGCAAAAAATTCAGAAGCTTACCTGGTATACTTGACGGCGAAGTCTCCAAAAAATTCCAGAAAAGAATTGTTCAATGAACGAAAAATGATCGAAGACTATACTAATATTTATACCTATCAAAAGATGCGACTTTTCCGAAGTAGCAAGACTTTTCAGACAGGCACGACCATTAAATTGCGTCGCTTCGCGAAAGGACGTCTCTGCAATTTCGAAGGACATTCCATCCTTGATAAAACATACTTCGAGGGGGCAAAATGTTAGCTAGCTTTTTTACCAAGCCACCAAGGTTCACACACAAGAAGAAAGTATGAAACTACGTTCCTCAAGTCCATGAAAGATCGGATCGCACCAGCGGATCGCACCCCTCGGATCTCCAGTATTGTTCTCAACCCGATCCGTCCACCTCATCCCGACTCGATCCGCACCTGCGCCACTACCTCGCTCCGATCCGATCCCCCGACGCGCAGCGAAGCCCTGGACTTGTTCAACCACGAACTGGTCTTCAGCGATCCGAAATGCACGGATCTCGCGACACCTGTCCACAACTGTCATATTCACCAATTCCTCCTCATTGCTCGATCCGATCCGATTTTCTCGGGATCTACACCACGTGTGACCGCGAACTGCCTGACAGAATCAGCTATAAATAGCCCAAAGACTGGCATTTTTGAGGATCTTTTTGGCAGTATTGCGTATTGATTCCACCATTACTGTCGCACCACTATTTCTTATCAGTTTTATTTCGAGATTACTGAGAGAAATCATAATTGTAAGAGTGAGTTTGAGAGAAATTATTGGTTGTACTAGCATTCAAAGTATAATCAATAACATCTAAAGTGGACGTAGGCTCGTTAACGCCGAACCACTATAAACCTTGTGTGTTCTCTGCTTTTTTCTCATTTTTCAGTTATAATTCTCTACAAATCAGAACAATTTGGGTGTTAGAGCCAAATTTTGATCTAACAAATATAGTTTATTCGAAAGAGAGATTATCGAATATAGTTTATTCGAAAGAGAGATTATCGAATATAGTTTATTCGAAAGGGAGTTATCGAATATAATTTATTCGGAAAAGAGTTATTGGATATAATTTATTCGAAAGAGAGATTATTGAATATAGTTTATTCGAAAGAGAGTTATCGAATAGAGATTATTCTAGAGAGAATTATACACTGGGATTCGACTATATCGAATGTAGGAAAGTACTATTTATTTTCCGGCTTTTAAATAAAGATTTATTTAATTAATAAATTGTTATTTATTCAAATTAATGGGTAAAAGTTATATTTCGAAGTTAGATATTTTGAAAGTAAGGATTATAATATTATCATTAAAACCTATGTTTTTCATAAACGAATTGGATCTGTAAACTGAATCCGAGAGTTGCATAAGCTATGATTTGATAAGAAGTTAAGAAACGGAGTTAAGGAAATTTGAAACTGGCTGGAGATTAGTTAAGTTGAATGATTTCCTAAGTATCGATCTGATGTTGGTTTCGGTCTTAGGGATTGATATTTAGGGAATTGTTCTCTTACACGTTTACAATTAGATACGGATAAATGTGGGAAGATAGTGATATGTGAATTAGGAATGGAAATGGTTTTCAATGGTAATAACGTATATTTTCTAAATTTATAAAATAAGGATTTACGAACATATGGAAGTGGGAAATGGAGAAATGAATAAATTAACAATAAATTATTTTAAAAGGGAAAAACGTTGATTGATGATTGATCGATAAAATTTCCATTTAGAAATAAGATCGTTGTGTGTATGGATGTTTTCCTTTGATAGTTAAATAATCAACTATCAAAGCTTTGACCATTTTTCCGTCATTAATAATAAGAAGAGACCGGGATCAGATTTATTATCTAAAAACTACTTTGTATGGGCATTAGCGTTGTGAATCGAATATGATGAAGATAATTGAATATAGAGTTTTTGCAAGGGTTGTTCTGGCAATCAAGGGTAGAAATTGCCTAAGATGGAGTTACTGAATAGTGCCTTCAGCTTGTCCAATCCCAGGACAACCTGTATGGAAGAATGTCTGACATAGTATATTTAATAGATCGCGTAAGTTGATCTCTTCAAACGTATTTATGTTTGGTAGCGGAGGAATTCGTTCCTCTTAGTTGTATACCCATGGTATTTTTGGGGAATTCAATTTGTAATTTGGTAGGTATGACAATGTGACATTCAAAGTGAATAAAAGTGTGATCTGTCGAAGATAAGCGTGGCCTAAAGCCTCACAACCAAGGAACGGTAAAAATCGGGTAGTTCGCATGGCTAAGTGGGTAGCTCCCAATTAGGTGTATTGGTCACCTTTAATCTATTTCGATGATGTCCCTTTCGGAAACGGTTGCTAATCCCAATCATTGGTGATAATACATTAGGTCCACTCAAGCGAAATGAGTGACCGGTCATGTTTAGCCTAGGTAAAACCCTATGTATTCCTTGCTAGAGATACACTGTCGGAAGGTGGTCCCATACCTTGCCAGTTGGAATCCACTAAACAATAAGTGCCTGCTGTTTGAGATTATATATTATATATGTGGAACATGAGGTAAAGCATTCCGCTAAATTTTTATCTATTTTATTTAGACACTATTATATTATCAAAAGGGTTTTGATACAAAGAATATTTTGAGTAATCGTAAGGTAAAAAAACCATCCGTGTTTATATGTGGATCGTACTTTTGTTTTTCCTTTCTTTTAAAAGGATTTTCAAAGTTAAACAAATGGTTGGAGTTTACTTACACCAGTCACATGACTGACCTAGATTTTATTTTGTTTTGTTTTCCCTAAACTCTTAGGTGCCCAATTTTGTACGGGCAGTCAAGTAGTCGGGATTTTGCAGATATACGTGGAAGAGTTTGGAGCATGAGGCTTCAGGATTATATATCTATTGTTTATTTCCGCTGTGATGTTATATGTGGTATTGTGATAATGGCATGTATTACAAGTTATATTTTTGTATTTCAAAAGTTGTTATATAATATATTTTATTCACTCCGCTATGAGATTCATGTTTACTCTGATTTTGTTGTTATGTTCTTCTTCTTCTTGTTCTACTCTAACTTTCTTTCTATTTCTCAGCCTCTAACTTCTTTCGTTTAATGATCTGGTATGTTTGATTCTGGAATAGTTGACATTGGTTTTATGTCAATTTTCTAGGTCGAAAATCCCTGTTCGTTACAGTGGTATCAGAGTGAGGTTAAGTGATTACCAAGGCTCTGTGGCGTGACTCGGTAGAGATGGGGTTAGTAATGCCCTAGATTGAGTTTCAGTGTATATATACGAGAGAGAGAGAGTATTTGTAGATTTTATAAAAATGGTTTTATATTGTGGAGATTCATTGGTTGAGTTATTTATGAGTTATGGTCGATCAGTTTGATCCACTGTATCGGTAGGAGTTTCTAAACACTTGAATGCGATGAACCGACATAGTATGTTTTGAAAAGAGGGTAAATGAAACAATTTTACCCAAATTATATTTTGATATAAAAGAATGATTGATATTAGAATTTTTATAGTATATTTAATGTGTTGGTTATTAATATAATCGAATTAGACTATAAAAGTAAAATGGCTATGTAAACAGCAAATCAGAATTCATTTAAGTGTATTGTATGAAATCAGATAGATTAAATCTGAAATTAAATCCGGATTGGAATTAAAATTCCTAAAAGTTGGAGAAGTGTTTGTAAATGGACTTGGATTGATTATATGAGAATTTTAAATCCTGGGTGATTTTTAAATTGTTTTACAAGTATTGTGAATGGCATTTTGAAATATATTTCAAAATGGGAATGATTAAGAAATGTTTTTGAAAAGTAATATAGTATTGAACTCACTTCGATCGCTGGGACCTAACCCTGATGATGCTGGCCACATCATCAGTGTTCATTTTCGAGTTGCTATGGATATAATTTATAATGATTTATTTATATTATAAATGGATTTTTAATATAAATGGAATATCGATTTAACTTGAATTTGAGAATATCGAGTTATAAATCGAAGTGTGTTTATTTTATAGCTGTATGACATACTATGTGTATATATATGATAATATTAAATTAAATTGTTTTAAATATATTTATAATTAAATAATTTATAGAGCCTTAAAAATAGCCATTTTTACAAACTACCTCCGTTTTCGATGAAATTAATTTTGTCGGATCCGGAATATTAAATTGTTATTAGATTTCAATTTTCGTGATTTTTGGAGTCAGTATATGGTCGTACGAGATTTTAATGTGAAAAACAGTCAATATCCTGACTTTAAAAATACGATGTGTGAGTAATTGGACTCAGAATTGAACGAAACAAGTCTCGTTGGGTCCGCAATGTCGAACTGTAGCTGTAGGTCCATTTTCATTAAATTTGGATATCGTATGTGACCATATGAATTTTTAGAAGACAAATACAAGCAGCGATAGCATAAACATAAATATAAAATCGAATATAAAATTATTAAATCACACTATAAATACACTGCATCCTTGTCTAAACCTAAAACATCTGCTTCCCTGGTCAATACATTGTAGCCGCTAGAAATTAACCCTCAAAGCAAAATTTTAAATTTAAAATCAATATAAAATTCTATCCTCCTCAAGAAATCATGAAACAAATTTAGTTGGATTGCCGGGGTGTTCCTCTTCATCGCTATATAAGTTCTGAGAGATTCGACATCATCATGGTTCGCTGTTTTATGAGCAGCGTATTTTAGGGTTTTACTATGGGACAGTTCAAAGTCTTATTTCACGAAATAAAGTTCATATTTGGTTTTAGCATGAGATTTAACAATGTTTATTGAAGTCTGATGAAATTCCGTTTCATCTAAGTTCGGTGTTTTTACTGGAAGGCGCCGCACATACGTGAAGTCACGAACTGGGTGGGTAGTGCGAGCTCGATGGGTTGAGGTCCAAGATGAAGCACTTGAGGCCACAGATTCAATGGTGAGGTCGGTTTGGCAAATGATGGTGGAATGGGGGAATTTGAGCCATTTTTGTTCATTGTTTTTACTGTTTGGGTCATAAACGAGCTGAGGACATATTTCGATAGGCAGCTGCGAGCTCAAGGATCTTGGGTGAAAGTTGTAGAGTTTGAAATGAGAAGTGTAATAGTGGTTTTGGTTTGTGATTCTTTGGAATATAGAAGGAGCAGCAAATGGTAGTAAAGTCGGCAATGGTGTGTTCTAAAAGCAGGCGTATTCTCAAGGGGGAGGAAGATGAATTGCTGAAGGGTGTGTGTGGATCAAAAGAGCATTGGGCTTATGGTTAAATAGATAAAGGAAAAAACTAGATCCGTTAGGATCGAATGGACGACGGCTACACTTCGGAACTGATTCGGAGTGAACTGGAGCTCGTTACCATTTATAGTGAAATAAATTGCTTGATCAGAATCAACGACGGTTATCGTTATTTAACAATGAACCGATCAATGTGAGTAAATCTCATAATTCTGTCTAGTTTATATTTTTATAAACGTAATTTAGTATTGATAAATGATGATTGATTTGCTGTGTGATGGTTGTTTGGATTTATGTGCTAATTAATTGGTTGAAAATATCGATATAGCTATATACATAAATCATTAATTAAACATGGATTTTGTTTATCAGAATATTTCCTATTGAAATGAAATTGATGTTGTTTATATTGTTTAACATCTGTGATGCAGGGAAACAGGTTGGAGGGGTCCAACAGGATTCCTCAATATTTATAATACTAATTGTTTTCATATATTGTGATATATGATGTTATATACAATTTTTGATAGATTATGATGACACTAGTCTTTATATTTGGTATTTGAAATATCATAAGTAACACGGGAGTGTAAAAAAAAGAATTTTCAAAGTGTATATTGAAACAAAAATATTTATATAAAATCAAAGGATTTTAGAAAAAGAAATTTGTGAAGTGGATATTGAATTTTTGAATTTTATAAAATCAAATAGATTTTATAAAAAGAGATATTTGAAAATTTAATAAGGAATTTCTGTAAAATTATTAACAGTTACATAGTAGTGTAAAAGACCGCTTTTGGTTAAAATACTTAATAAAAATAAAAGAAATAAAGAACTTTATGGAATAAATATAGTTTTGGAAATTAATAGAATTGAAAAAAGGGAATTTCGAGTTATAAAAGAATTATGAGAAGATTTGATTTAAAGTAGATATTAAATAGAAATATGTTTTTAACAGATAAATTAGGAAGAATAATTTACAAACGATATTAATAAATTAAGGAAATATTTGTCATTTGATAAACTGAATATATAAGTCTGAATTTATATAGAGAAGTGAAAATTGGTTTTAACACCAATATTTAAAAACGGAATGTAAACTTAACATTTATAAAGGGAATTATAAAGGATGGAAATATGAATTTGAAAAGGAGAAAACATATTTTTAAAATAGAAAGGAATTTTGACTGGCTAGAAATAAATAACTTGTTTAATAATAAAAACAAGTAGTGTTATTTACAAACAATGTTTATAAATGAAATAGAAATAATTATCGGTGGATAATTTGGATTGTAAATTCATCAGTAAATGTAAAATAGGAAATTGGGAATTGGTTTTGAAAAAGAAACGATGGAATTATTTCGATGTTCGAAATGCGAATAGGAATAAAGTGAAATCCATAAAGGTTTGTATCTAGAATTTGACTAGTCAAATTGTTATAAAATAATTTATTTTAAATAAATTACATATTAAATAAATCGGGATTTGACAAGATAATTAATATTCGGCTTAAAACTGATATTTTATAATCGAATATAAAAGTGATAGAGAATTATAGATTTATTAAATAAAATCAACTATGAAGTTAACATGTAAAAGAGATTTGATAAAACGAGTCCAATTTTCTGTAAAGGAATAATATTCACGTTTTAAAGCGAATAACGATTTAAAAACAAACGTTTTGCAGAATTAAAACAGTCATAAAAGGAAATTGGTAATGGTTGGGAGGTACTAAATTCAAAAATGAATTTAGAAATTTAGTTGACCTGAAAGGGTAAAATATGTTGGAGTTTATAACGTAAATCGAATATAGTTTATTCGAAAGAGAGTTGATTGAATATAGTTTATTCGAAAGAGAGATGATTGAATATAGTTTATTCGAAAGAGAGATTATCGAATATAGTTTATTCGAAAGAGAGATTATCGAATATAGTTTATTTGAAAAAGAGTTATCGAATACAGTTTATTCGAAAAAGAGTTATTGAATATAGTTTATTTGAAAGAGAGATTACTGAATATAGTTTATTCGAAAGAGATTTATCTAATAGAGATTTTTCGAGAGAGAATTATAAATTGGGATTCGACTATATCAAATGTAGGAAAGTAATATATACTTTCCGGTTTAAATAAATATTTATTTAATTAATAAAGTAATAAATTATTATTTATTCAAATTAATGAATAAAAGTTATATTTTGAAGTTAGATATTTCGAAAGTAAGGATTGTAACATTATCATTATAACTAATGTTTTTCATATAAGAATTGGATTTGTAAACTGAATCCGAGAGTTGCATAAGCAATGATTTGATAAGAAGTTAAGAAATGGAGTTAAGGAAATTTGAAACTGACTGGAGATTAGTTAGGTTGAATGATTTCCTGAGTATCGATCTGATGTTGGTTTCGGCCTTAGGAATTGATATTTAGGGAATTGTTCTCTTACTAGTTTACAATTAGGACGGATAGATGTGGGAAGATAGTAATACGTGAATAAGGAATGGAAATGTTTTCCAATGGTAATAACGTATATTTTCTAAATTTAGAAAATAAGGATTTATGAACATATGGAAGTGGGAAATGGAGAAATGAATAAATTAACAATAAATTAATTTAAAAGGGAAAAATGTTGATTGATGATTGATCGATAAAATTTCCATTTAGAAATAAGATCATTGTGTGTATGGATGTTTTCCTTTGATAGTTAAATAACCGACTATCAAAGCTTTGACCATTTTTCTATTCTTAATAAGAAGAGACTGGGATCAGATTTATTATCTGAAAACTACTCCGTATAGGCATTAGCGTTGCAAATTGAATATGATGAAGATAATTGAATATAGAGTTTATGCAAGTGTTGTTCTGGCAATCCTAGGTAGAAATTGCTTAAGATGGATTTATAGAATAGTGCCTTCGGTTTGTCCAGTCCCAGGACAACCTATATGGAAGAATGTCTGACATAGTATATTTAATAGATCACGTAAGTTGATCTCTTCAAACGTATTTACGTTTGGTAGCAGAGGAATTCGTTTCTCTTAGCTGTATACCCATGGTATTTTTGGGGAAATCAATTTGTGGTTTGGTAGGTATGACGATGTGATATTCAAAGTGAATAAAAATGTGATCTGTCGAAGATAAGCGTGGCCTAAAGCCTCACAACCAGGAAATGGTAAAAATCGGGTAGTTCTCATGGCTAAGTGGGTAGCTCCCAATTAAGGTGTATTGTCACCTGATCTAGAGAAATTCCATTTACTTCTTTAATCTGTTTCGATGTTGTCCCTTTCGGGAAACGGTTGCTGATCCCAATCATTGGTGATAATAAATTCGGTCCACTCAAGCGAAATGAGTGACCGGTCATGTTTAGCTTGGGTTGCAAGATGTTCTTGTTGAACCCGGTGTATTCATTTCTAGAGATACACTGTCGTAAGGTGGTCCAATTGCTTACCAGTTGGAATCCATTAACCAATAAGTGCCTACGGTTTTTGATTATATATTATATATGTGGAACGTGAGATAAAGCATTCCGCTAAATTTCTATCTATTTGATTTAGACATTATTATATTATCAGAAGAGTTATGATACAAAGAATATTTTGAGTAATTGTAAGGTAAAAACCATCCATGTTTATATGTGGATCGGTCTTTTGATTTTCCTTTCTTTTAAAAGGATTTTAAAAGTTAAACAAATGGTTGGAGTTTACTCACACCAGTCACATGACTGACCTAGAGTTTATATTGTTTTGTTTTCCCTAAACTCTTGGGTGCCCAATTTTGTACGGGCATCCAAGTAGTCGGGATTTTGCAGATATACGTGGAAGAGCTTGGAGCAGGAGTCTTTAGGATTATATATCTATTGTTTATTTCCTCTGTGATGTTATATGTGGTACTGTGATAATGGTATGTATTACAAGTTATAGCTTTGTATTTCAAAAGTTGTTATATAATATATTTTATTCGTTCCACTGTGAGATTCATGTTTACTCTGATTTTGTTGTTATGCTCTTCTTCTTCTTCTTCTTCTTGTTCTATTCTAACTTCCTTTCTTTCTATTTCTCACCTCTAATTTCTTTCTTTTAATGATCTGGTATGTTTAATTCTGGAATAGTTGACATGGGTTTTATGTCGATTTTCTGGGTCGAAAATCCCTATTCGTTACAGTGGTATCAGATTGGGGTTAAGTGATTACCTTGGCTCTGTGGCGTGACTTAGTAGAGATAGGGTTAGTAATGTCTGAGTTTGAGTGTATATATACGAGAGAGAGAGAGAGTATTTGTAGATTTTACAAAAATGGTTTTATATTGTGGAGATTCATTGGTTGAGTTGTTTATGAGCTATGGTCGATCAGTTTGATCCACTATATCGGCGGGAGTATCTAAACACTTGAATGCAATGAACCGGCATAGTATGTTTTGAAAAGAGGGTAAATGGAACAATTTTACCCAAATTTTATTTTGATATAAAAGAATGATTGATATTAGAAATTTTATAGTATATTTAATGTGTTGGTTATTATTATAATCGAATTAGATTATAAAAGTAAAATGGTTATGTAAACAGCCAATTAGAATTCATTTAAGTGTAATGTATGAAATCATATAGATTAAATCTGAAATTAAATCCGGATTGGAATTAAAATTCCTAAAATTTGGAGAAGTGTTTGTAAATGGACTTGGATTGAATATATGAGAATTTTAAATCCTAAGAGATTTTTAAATTGTTTTACAAGCATTTTGAATGGTATTTTGAGATATATTTCTAAATGGAAATGATTAAGAAATGGTTTTGAAAAGTGATATAGTGTTGAACTCACTTCTATTGCTAGTAAATAACCCTGATGATGCTGGCCACATCATCAGTGTTCATTTTTAAGTTGTAAGTGATGGATTACTACTAAAGATGTTGTTTCGAATTATTTTGGGAAAAAGGGTTGTTTTGATATTCTGAAATGAATATTTGATTTTTAAGAAAAGAAAAGTTGTTTAAAATATCCAAGGAGAATTTGTTTGAATTAAAAATAAATTAAATATGAATTTGTGAAAACAAATTGAAATTAAAATAAAGTCAGTTAAGAGGTAATTGAATTGAATTAGAATAAAATGATATCGAGTAAGTTGGATTGATGACTTAAGAATTTGGAATCAAGAATAGTACTTGAGTTTGAAATGAAATTTGGCTTGGATAGAACCAAATGATTGAGTCTGAGGATGAATCGATTGGGGATTGATTGGTATAGAATTAGTTTATGCAGAATTGGTAGTAGATGGGAATGATATAATGGTATGCCCAACAAAAAGATACAGGTTTATATTTAAATTGGGTATGAGATTTATGAGCCCGTTTGGCAAGCTGCTTGGCTGTTTGATTTTCTTTTGGATTGGAGAATTCCTAGAGAGGCGAGTTGTAGTTGTACTGATTGAGCCATTTAAAGGAGACGCTGGCGAAATTTTTCGAAATTTTGAGGTGTTAGAAATTTTTTAGGATTTTTGAAATTTTTCGTTAATGAGAATGAATTAATATTTAGTTGAAATTAATTAGTATAGTGAAACTGAAATTTAAGAGGTAAACAAATAATTTTTAACCCAATTAATAGGGTTTGTTTTTCTACCTTAGCAATTTCGAGGAAGAAATTATTTTAAGGGGCTAAGAATGTAAAATCCCATATTTGTATGGTATAATAAATAATTTATTTAATTATTTAAATAGTGATTTAGATATTTAAATGGCTTGAATTAAACTATATTGAATATTTAATTAATATTAATAATAGAATAATATATTTATTTTCGAAATAGTCGAAAATAGTGGAATTCGCAATATTGTGTTAATTGGATTGTTTATAAGATTTAATTCAATTTAGAATTGAATTATAATAACAAATTTATTATTTAAACAAAGTTTGAGCGTATAATTATAATATAATTATAATCGAGTTCGAAATAGCATGACAGTTCATAATTTGGCGATTTTAACTTCAATTGGATATACAGGATCCGTTTTAAGTCGGATTTCGGTGAAACAAGAAACGTTCATATCTAGTGAACGATATTTTTCTAATGAAAGAGAAAAATCGAGATTTCATCGTATAGATTTCGAGTTATGTCCAAATCAAATTTTAAAATAGTTGCTATGGAATTCGTTTATAATTTATAACGATTTAATTATATTATAAATGGATTTTTAATATAAATGGAATATCTATTTAACTGGAATATGAGAATATCGAGTTATAAATCCAAGTGTGTTTATTTTATAGCTGTATGATATTCTATATGAATATATATGATAATAATAATTAATTAATATTAAATTAAATTGTTTTTAAATATATTTATATTTAAATAATTTATAGAGCCTTAAAAATAGCCATTTTTACAAACGACCTCCGTTTTCGATGAAATTAATTTTGACGGATCCGAAATATTAAATTATTGTTAGATTCCAATTTTCGTGATTTTTGGAGTCAGTTACGAGATTTTAATGTGAAAAACAGTTAATATCCTGACTTTAAATATACGCTGTGTGAGCAATCGGACTCAGAATTGGACGAAACAAGTCTCATTGGGTCCGCAACGTCGAACTGTAGCTGTATGTCCATTTTCATCAAATTTGGATATCGTATGTGACCATATGAATTTTTAGAAGACAAATACAACCAGCGAGAGCATAAATATTATTATAAAATTGAATATAAAATTATTAAATCACACTATAAATACACTGCATCCTTGTCTAAACCTAAAACATCTGCTTCCCTGGTCAATACATTGTAGCTGCTAGAAATTAACCCTCAAAGCAAAATTTCAAATTTAAAATCAATATAAAATTCTATCCTCCTCAAGAAATCATGAAACAAATTTAGTTGGATTGCTAGGGTGTTCCTCTCCATCGCTATATAAGTTCTGAGAGATTCGACATCATCGTGGTTCGCTATTTTATGAGCAGCGTATTTTAGGGTTTTACTATGGGAGAGTTCAAAGTCTTATTTCACGAAATAAAATTCATATTTGGTTTTAGCACGAGATTTAACAATGTCTGGTGAAGTTTGATGAAATTCTATTTCATCTAAGTTCGGTGTTTTTACTGGAAGGCGCAGCGCATACGTGAAGTCGCGAACTGGGTGGGTAGTGCGAGCTCGATGGGTTAAGGTCCAAGATGAAGCTCTTGAGGCCAAGGATTCCATGGTGAGGTCGGTTTAGCAAATGATGGTGGAATGGGGGAGTTTGGGCCATTTGCGTTCGCTGTTTTTACTGTTTGTGTCATAAACGAGCCGAGGACATATTTCGATAGGCAGCAGCAAGATCGAGGATCTTAGGTGAAAGTTGTAGAGTTTGAAATGAGAAGTGTAATGGTGGTTTTGGTTTATGATTCTTTGGAGTATAGAAGGAACAACAAATGGTAGAAAAGTCGGCAATGGTGTGTTCTAAGAGCAGGCGTATTCTCAAATGGGAGGAAGATGAATTACTGAAGGGTGCGTGTGGATCAAAAGAGAAGTGGGCCTATGGTAAAATGGATAAAGGGCAAAACTGGATCCGTTAGGATAGAATGGACGACGACCACACTTTGGAACTGATTCAAAGTGAACTAGAGCTCATTAAAATTTATAGTGAAATAAATTGCTTGATCTGAATCAACGACGGTTTTCATTATTTAACGATGAATTGACCAATGTGAGTAAATCTCACTAACTCTGTCTGGTTTATATTTTTATAAACGCAATTTAGTATTGATTAATGATGATTGATTTTCTATGTGATGGTTGTTTGGATTTATATACTAATTAATTTGTTGAAAATATCGATATAGCTATATATATAAATCGTTAATTAAATATGGATTCTATTTACTAGAATATTTCATACTAAAATGAAATTGATGGTATTTATATTGTTTAACATCTGTGATGCAGGGAAACAGGTTGGAGGGATCCAACAGGATTCCTCAATATTTATTATACTGTTTGTTTTCATATATTGTGATATATGATGTGATATATAATCTGTGATTGATTATGATGACACTGATCTTTGTATTTGGTATTTTAACAACCATAAGTAATACTGGAGTGTAAAAAAAATGAATTTTCAAAGTGTATACTGAAACAAAAATATTTACATAAAATCAAAGTATTTTGTAAAAAGAAATTTGTGAAGTGGATATTGAATTTTAGAATTTTATAAAATCAAATAGATATTATAAAAAGAGATATTTGAAAATTTAATAAGGAATTTCTATAAAATTATTAACAATTATATGGAAGTGTAAAAGACCGTTTCTGGTTAAAATACTTAATAGAAATATAAGAAGTAAATAAAGAACTTTAGGGAATAAATATAGTTTTGGAAATTAATAGAACTGAAAAAGGGAATTTCGAGTTATAAAAGAATTATGAGAAGATTTGATTTAAAGTAGATATTAAATAGAAATCTGTTTTTAACAGATAAATTGAGAAGAATAATTTATAAATGATGTTTATAAATGAAGGAAATATTTATCATTTGATAATTTGAATATATAAGTCTGAATTTATATAGAGAAGTGAAAATTGGTTTTAACACTGATATTTGAAAACGGAATGTAAACTTAACATTTATAAAGGGAACTATAAAGGATGGAAATATGAATTTGAAAAGGGGAAATCTATTTTAAAAATAAAAATGGAATTTCAATTGGCTAGAAATAAATAACTTATTTAATATTAAAAACAAGTAGTGTGATTTACAAACAATGTTTATAAATGAAATAGAAAAAATTATCAATGGATAATTTGGATTGTAAATTCATCAGTGAATGTAAAATAGGAAATTAGTTTTGAAAAAGAAACGATGGAATTTATTTCGTTGTTCGAAATACGAATAGGATTAAACTAAAATCCATAAAGGTTTGTATCTAGAATTCGACTAGGCAAATTGTTATAAAATAATTTATTTTAAATAAATTATATATTGAACAAATCGGGATTTGACAAGATAATTAATATTTGGCTTGAAACTAATATCTTATAATTGAATATAAAAGGAAATTGGTAATGGTTGTGAAGTACTAAATTCAAAAATAAATTTAGAAACCTGAAAGGGTAAAATATGTTGGAGTTTATAATGTAAATCGAATATAGTTTATTCGAAAGAGAGATGATCGAATGTAGTTTATTCGAAAGAGATATTATAGAATATAGTTTATTCGAAAGAGAGATTATCGAATATAGTTTATTCAGAAGAGAGATTATCGAATATAGTTTATTCGGAAGGGAGTTATCGAATATAGTTTGTTCAAAAAAGAGTTATCGAATATAGTTTATTCGAAAGGAAGATTATTGAATATAATTTATTCGAAAGAGAGTTATCAAATAGAGATTATTCGAGAGAGAATTATACATTGGGATTTGACTATATCGAATGTAGGAAAGAACTATTTACTTTACGGTTTTTAAATCAAGATTTATTCAATTAATAAATTATTATTTATTCAAATTAATGAATAAAAGTTATATTTTGAAGTTAGATATTTCGAAAGTAGGTTATAATGTTATCGTTATAACCAATGTTTTTCATAAAAGAATTTGATTCGTAAACTGAATCCGAGAGTTGCATAAGCAGTGATTTGATAAGAAGTTAAGAAACGGAGTTAAGGAAATTTGAAACTGACTGGAGATTAGTTAAGTTGAATGATTTCCCGAGTATCGATCTGATGTTGGTTTCGGCCTTAGGGATTGATATTCAGGAAAATGTTCTATTACTGGTTTACAGTTAGAGATGGGAAGATAGTGATATGAATAAGGAATGGAGATGCTTTCCAATGGTAATGACGTATATTTTCTAAATTTAGAAAATAAGGATTTATGAACATATGGAAACGGGAAATGAATAAATTAATGATAAATTAATTTAAAATGGATAAATGTTGAATGATGATTGATCGATAAAATTTACATTTAGAAATAAGATCATTGTTTGTATGGATGTATTCCTTTGATAGTTAAATAACCGACTATCAAAGCTATGACCATTTTTCCATCGTTAATAAGAAGAGAACGAGATCAGATTTATTATCTGAAAACTACTCCATATGGGCATTAGCGTTGTGAATCGAATATGATGAAGTTAATTGAATATAGAGTTTATGCAAGGGCTGTTCTGGCAATCCTATGTAGAAATTGCCTAAAATGGATTTACAGAATAGTGCCTTCGGTTTGTCCAGCCCCAGGACAACCTGTATGGAAGAATGTCTGACATAGTATATTTAATAGATCGCGTAAGTTGATCTCTTCAAACGTAATTATGTTTGGTAGATGAGGAATTCGTTTCTCTTAGCTGTATACCTGTGGTATTTTTGGGGAAATCAATTTGTGATTTGGCAGGTATGACGATGTGACATTCAAAGTGAATAAAAGTTTGATCTGTCGAAGATAAGCGTGGCCTAAAGCCTCACAACCAGGAAATGGTAAAAATTGGGCAGGTCGCATGGCTAAGTGGGTAGCTCCTAATTAGGGTGTATTGTCACCTGAACTAGAGAAATTCCTTTTACTTCTTTAAACTATTTCTGTAACATCCCATATTTTCTATATATTTAATATTCAATTTTAAATAAATAAAATAGAATAATATTAGATAAAAATCAAATTTAGTTGATTATAATGATGATGATTATTTGAATGGAGTATAAATAGATTTTAAATTTAGTTTATACTTAGAATTGGTGAAATTTGGAAATTCATATTTTATTTATTTAAATGACTTGAGTTATTTAGTTTAAAATGGAAATTCAAATTTAATTGGTAAATGGAGAATTCTAGGTTGAGAAATAATAACTGAAATTCAAATCAGAGAAAAAAAATTAATTTAGATTTAAAATGTGTGGAATTTATTTATAGAATTTATTTAAGTTATAATTTGATTTAATTTGAATTCAACGAATATTTAAATTGAATTAAAACAGTTAACTGAATAATTGAACATTTATTTATTTAATTAACTGTGAAATTTAGCTGTTTTGGCGACTATCTCGGAATTCGACGAAACTGGCGCCATCAAAACCGGAACAGTGAACTATTATAGGATTTCAATTTGCGTTACAATCCGACTTACCGTTTGACCGTACGAGAGAAAATGTGAAAGAGATCAATGTAAATGGATAATTGGGTGTTTCTTATGTTTGGGCCTTATATATGTGTATATAAATAAATTCCTCGAACACCATCAGCCCATTCTGCCTACGTATACTTCCTCCTTTAAAATCCTTTTCTCTAATGGCAGAAAATGATTTTTTAAAACCCTAGAAAATAAAATATAAGCTAAAAATAAAATCTCTCCAAAACCTATCGTATTATATATCAGATCGAAGTTCTCGATGAGTAAAGCCTAGATCTGCAATTTATTCTGACATGCAGTGATCAGAGTTGTCGGAAAACCTCGGTCAAAGTTCTGGAAATCGAAACCCTAAAGCTAATTTTGGTGGTTTTTGATTCGGGACTTAATCGCAAATTACGGAATATGGGTTTTGTAGTGGAAGTCCTTACGAATCCAACGGTGATAGCGGCATCATCTGGAAGTGTCAGACGTGATGCAATTTGGAGGTTAAAGGTCAGAATTGGCGGTTCTAGGTTTCGACAGTACGGCTGATTGGGGTGACCGGAGATGAAGCCTCTAATGCTGGTGGACGCGGCTCTCCCGGCAGGTCAGAACGTGGGTGGTCTGAGGGTCTTTGGTGGTCTGAGCTCGTGGCAAACGTCGGCCAAAGAGGCGTCGAGGTTGGGTTCTTCGGTTGAGATACTGTAGTGCGAGCGCGAAGGAGATTAGGGGCAGTGCTGATGTGTCAAACGATTATTGGTGAGGAATTAGTTTTAATTATTTTATATATTTCAAAATTCAAAAGGGTAAAACACTGATAACTTCTTCATATTAACTCGGATTTGGACACGGTTGGTTGCGTTGGGATGGTGGCGGAATTGCGAACGTTTTGGCACTAACCTGGCAGTGTTTGGAGATTGTAAAATTTTGGCCTTTAAATTGGACGTTCGATCAACCAAAGTGCCAAGGTGAGTGATTCTTCGCTCACGAATTACCAAATTATTCACATATTTATTTAAATTAAATTATGAAATAAGTTGGTTACATGGTTTTGTTTGATTGTTGATGTGTTGTTTAAAACTGACATGCAAGTGTGTGAATCTGAGAAATTAAGTCGATAACTAGTTATTCTAGTTAATTAAACTCTAGTTAAAAACCTCGACGCTTGTTAATTAGTTGAAATGATTTAATACTTACCATTTGAATTAAATGGTTGTGATGAATGCCTTGGTTTGATTTGATCGATGAATTGACATTAGTGTTGAAATGTTCCTTTATTCAGTATATGTATGTTGTATATTCATCATGACGATTAATCCCATTTACTCTTGATGTTGCGGGCATCGAATCAACCCGGGATTGATCGATTTAAAAATGAATTAAGAACGCAGATTGGAATGATAAATATCCGTGACCCTGATGTGGATTGAAATGATAGATCCATCTCTGAAATATCGAGAAATTAAATTTAAAATCACTTGGCCATTGGATAGATAATTATATACAGACCTCGGTTGGTTAAATGATTTTAAATATTTGGAAATTTGATTTGATAGAATTTTCATTTAGAAGGATGTGTCGATACTCGATAAAACCTTTTCTTTAAAGATTCTGAACTTGGGATGCTTATTAAAAAGGGTTAAGGAAATTTTCCCAAAACAAAGTGGGAATTCTTAAATTTGGATGTAAATATGATTTCGAATTATTCAAATTTAAGGGTTGGATTTGAGTGAAATAAATTCTTATTGAATTAAATTTTTGAATAAAGGAATTGAGGTATTTTGAGCTGTCTAACTCAGTTTTGAATATTGATTCGAATTCTTGAGAATTGAAAGATTGGTTGAATGGCGTTTGAGACAAGATATTGAACTAAGTAACTCCATTGAGACTGGAGTATTGGTTCAAGTATTTGAAGTTCAGAAGAGAGGAGAAATTTTGATTAAGAAAATTTTATTATATATATAAATATATATATATATATATATATTTGCAATGTTTGATTACAAATAAGTTATCCTTTCTTTAAAATTTATTATTTAACTTTACCTATAGACTATTTATTTTAGGTTAAAATTTTCTTATATATTTTATTATTTAAATTTACTAGTAAAATTTTTTATTTTGTATATATTCATAATGATCTAAATTATCTTATTTTCTTTTAACAAGTATTTCTATATATATATGTTTATATAAAGATTTTATTTAAAAGCATCTATTTTTAAGTTAAAGTAAATGATCGTAAATTTCTTCTGAATTGAAAGTGTTGGATTTAAACCCTAGTTCGAGATGGAGTCGAGAT
The DNA here is from genome assembly GCA_030737875.1 of Allium sativum. Taxonomy (NCBI): domain Eukaryota; kingdom Viridiplantae; phylum Streptophyta; class Magnoliopsida; order Asparagales; family Amaryllidaceae; genus Allium; species Allium sativum. Next base: position 464,925,551 of record CM060913.1, on the reverse strand, counting down.
AAAGTATTCAAATATGAATCGACTTTAACATATTTTTACATGGAGATGTAATTGATTTTTTTTTCAAATATAATGGATTCCATAAATGATATGAATGGGTTTTTATGGGGAATTTATACTCTATTGAATGTGAATGGATTTCAAATTCAAATTGATTTGAGATAATTATAATCTTTGATATGAAGTATATTCTACTTGAATATAAATCGATTTGGTGAAATATTATATGATTATAATATAATAAAATGAAATATATTCTAGTTTAGCATATAATCGGTTGGTATGATTATGATATGTTGATATGAAATTCATATTCTACATTTTGAATATAAACTTGGTTCGAAACAAAATATGATATTTTGGGGATATGATAACGAACCTTTGAGAAATGTAAAAGAACCGACCGATGTGAAAGATGTAAGCGTTGGTTGTTAAAGAACCAGAGTCGACATAAGGCATACTCTCTGTCAGTGTCGATACAACTTTGACAACTGTGAACGTTATGACGTATCCAGAATGAGTATAATGACTTGGAGGCGATTATTGAATCGAAGAAGATGAACGATAACGAAATAGCCCTGACCTTCGGGTCAGTATTGAAATGACTAAAACAGGAGTTTTACCATGACTAATTGAGGTAGCACCATTGATCGGACACACTTCTTCGATACTATTTCTATGACTATGATGATGATGATGATTTGGGCCCATTTATGACTTTGGGAGTGTGCTCCGAGGTGGGCGGTAGTGGCTGTTATGCATTACCACCGGTCCAGGAGTGCAATTGGTAGAATCCTACCCTCGATATTTTCTCGAGTGCCTTGTCATATTATCCTTATCGACCCCCATACGATTTTTGATTTGTATCATACCTATGGAGTGCCCTCTGATGCCATCGTTTACGGTGGGTTTACGGCACTGTATAGACTACGGTATTATAAATGGTGTAAAGGTAAAAAATGTAATCCCGCTTACCCTATTTTCGGTATTTATACTTTACTGAGTAGACACTATCATAATAGCATATTAAACTATCTATGTATTAGTTTAACGGATCCTTGAGAGATGGAAAAAATCCCGTAACATCTCTTGAGTTACTGTACCCATGTCACTGATGTTATCTCATATTTTAATTTGACTAATATGAGAATGATTTAGTGTTGATCCGAGTATTTGTTGTGTTTTCTTTATGCAATACGCTCGGGTCAGCAGATGTTGCAGTTAGCGAAGATTTCAAATAGCTTGGAGGATGAAGACGAAGATTTGGTATACATCTACTATAAGTATTTCCGCTGCATTTTATTTCCGCTGTGCTCTGCAGAGATCTATAGATGTAACTCTGATAATCGTTGTATGGTATAGACAAATGTATATAGTTCAACTATTTTAAACTGTTAGTTATTATTATATTGTCCTACCGCTGTGAGAACTTTGTTATTGTTTCCTTTTCTTTCTTCTTTTTCTTCTTATCCTAATAACTGCCTATATTTGTGATTTGTTTGGGTCGACATGTGTGGTTTATTGTCAATTTGAACGATCAAAAATATGGGTTGTTACATTTGGTATCAGAGTGATGGTTAGCCATAACCTTGGCTCTGTTGGGAATAAACTCATTAGAGATAGGGTTAGTAATGCCCTAGAATGAGTTTGAGGGTATATACGAGAGAGCGTACTTGTATTTTGATATAAAATGGTTTATGTTGTGTTGACTTATTCCGTTGAATAATTATGGGTTCTGGTCGATATATGGGACGCTATAGAATCGATAGGAATTTCTAAATAATCGAATGGAATGAATTGACATAATATGGTTTCGATTATATTTTATATATTATATATATACCATTTGTGGTTTTAAGTGTATAAGAACTGGTCGTTGGTAGCTAATAATATTAAGTTAATACCTATTACGGTTGATTCGATAATAAATTTAATAAGAAAAATTAGCTGGTTTTATAAATATTCGAGAATGAAATCTCTTAAGCATAATTAGTTACATAATAATGCTTACGATAAATAGAAATGGACCTGAAAACTTGATTCTAGGAGGCTTTAGAAGTAGTTTTCTAAGTTTGGGAAAAATATCGTATTATAAGAAATAGTTTTGGAAATAGTTTTCAAAAGAATCTTTAACGAAATGAGTGAAATCCCTTCTCGGACATCAGACATGAATTCGGTAAAGAGTGCACGCATTATCGACATTTATTCTGAAGCGTCTAAGTGGGGGAGACCACTACGTACTTTCCTAACTAGTTTGAAAGGGTTTTTGAATTGAATTTCCATATAGCTTAAAATTTTATACAAAGGTATTAGTATACGATATTTAAAGTTGAATTTAAATTTAAAACCAGGATTTAAATTTCTTTCTTAAATTAAAAGTGTGGATTTGAAATTTCATATGGTATGTTATTTTAAACTTGGGTTATAAAACCCGGAATCAAGCACCTTGAGTTGTCTTAACTAATGATAATGTTTTAGGATTTAGTACTCGATTCATTGGAATTTTGACTTTGGAACCAGGAAATTAAATTAAGTATTAAGAGAAGATAAATGAGCATTGGAGTACTTAAGACTGAGCAATAATAGAGTTTAAGATAATTCCAAATTTAGTCAATATAAGTGTTCGATAAAGTTGAAATTAACCAAGAAACGAAATCCAATGAAAGTAAAATAAATTGAAAGGTTTTGCTATGCAAATAAATTTGCTAATTAATAAGGTATTAAGTTAGTCAAGTTAAATAAAGTCAGATTAGGAAATCGAGAAAAGAAAAAATACTTAGTTGAGTAAAGGAATTGAGTAGAATAAATTTAACTTAGAAATCGAATAGTAAGAGTTGAGGTACATTTGAGCTATACATAAACCGTCCTTAACTCGATTTAGGATTCTAGGGTCGAATAAATAACTTGAATTAGGAGAATAAACTTTAAGTGGGAATATAATCTAATTGGATGAATAAATGGTAAGGACAATATCGAGTATAGAAAGGAAATGAGGTTTAACGTAATTTTAGCTTAACGAATGAAATCAAATCGAGCTAGTTCGAAAACCATAAATAGATTTGAATTAGTATTAAAATAGAAAGAGTTTGATGTTCGGTAATGATCATCGAAATTCAGAACTTAATAAATGGAATGAGATTTTTTTTAATAAAGTGGAATTATAGAAAGAGGAAAAAGGGAAGTTAAACAAACCCTATGTTAATGAAATTAAATTAGAATTTGGATAAAGCTGAATTTGGTAAGTGAGATATTTGAAGGAAATTGGATTTAAGGTAACTTAATGTAGGTTAATAAACCAAGCCAAACGGAAACGAACTTAAGGGAAGTTGGCTTGAGTCGATTCGGAATTAAAGATAAGAGAATGAAATGAACTGAGAATGAACACATACAATTAGAATGAAAAATCGAAATTTATTCATGTGGAAAAGGCTAATCAAATACGGATAAAACGAACGATATCCGATACATATGGATGAATAAACAAGAATAAGAAATGAAAACTTGGTAATCGACCAAGGTTAATGAATTGAGGATTGAATATAGTTGAGTTAGTTGGAAAAGTTAAAGTGAATCCAAGTCTTAATGGTGATTTAAACTTGAAATTAAACGAGTAACGAATGGAAATTATATTAGATAAAGTAAGCGATTGAATGCAAAATTTCATTTCTTGGATTATGAAGTAAATGTATATATAAATGATTCAATGAGCGAATAAGAACAACTGAAATGAATAAATTGAAATGAACTTGAGTAAGATAGACGATGGCATAATAAGAATAGATAAAATGAAATTTGCTTAATACAAGTGAAATGAACGTGAGTATACTTAAGCGATAAAGGGTAAACAATACTCGAATATAATGGAATGATAATTTATTTAGATGGTTAAGCTTGGCTTAAATTTTCGAATCGAAAAGTTTGAACTTGAAATGGAATTAATCAATGTTTATGCCAAAATCTGAAATATCCGATAAGCTTAAGTAAAATAGTCGTAACTTTTGAACGGACGATCGGAATTCGATGATTTCGGACTTTTCGGAAACCTTAGAATCTGAACTAAGACATTCGTTATAGCGACACGTCGAAATTCTCATGTTATTAGGTCGAAATCCATGTTTTAGACGTAGTGCTATGTGCAGGAAATTAAAAACCGAAGCATATATGAATATTGTTTTGACCATAACTTCCTAACCGAGCGTCGGATTTTGATATGCCAGTACAATTCGGAAAAGCCAGAATGTAAACTAAAACTCTCTTAATATGCCTAGTCAAATTCTGATGTTTAGTGGGCTAAAAAGTGGATAGAACATTTCAGACCTGCATTTCTTAGTGTATGGGCTGAGGTGTTCGCCTTCACTAAAATAGTCATAACTTTCAAATGGATTTTCCGAATTCGACGAATCTGTACTATTCGGAAAGCCTGAAACGAATGCAACAAATTTTGCCTAGTGTGTCTTAGTCAAATTCCATCATCTAGGGGTCGATAATACCCCATCTGTTCGCTGGCCTGTTGTTAACATGGTTGTTTTGTAGTTGAAATATTGATATATGTTGTGTAGTTGTATAAAATTGCTATATATTGATTCTTATGTGTATGTGAGTATGTAGCAGGTGTAAGGAAGTCGCGCTACGCTACGGAGCTCGCTTGCGCTAAACGCTAAATGCTAAGGTAAATAAAAATGCAAATAAATGCTAAGAAGGTATGTATGTTGGTTATATAGTTTGGTAGTTACATATATATGGCGTTTTCCCCATTTTTGGGATGCCTCATCGAATGATGAGATGTATATTGGGATTTTATATATGTTGTGATCTTTCGGACCTCTCCGTATAAAGGAGATGCTGCCGAAATTTTCCGTGAATTCGGGAGTTAGAAAATCTATGAGGTTTTACAACTATATACTTATTTTATAAATATTATTTTATAAGTATGGATTTGGAAGTATGAATATGGTTAATATCATATTTCGTTCTCTTTTCGAGGACAAAAAGATCTTAATTGGGCGAGAATGTAACATCCCATATTTTCTGTATATTTAATATTCAATTTTAAATAAATAAAATAGAATAATATTAGATAAAAATCAAATTTAGTTGATTATAATGATGATTATTTGAATGGAGTATAAATAGATTTTAAATTTAGTTTATACTTAGAATGGGAGAAATTTGGAAATTCATATTTTATTTATTTAAATGACTTGAGTTATTTAGTTTAAAATGAAAATTCAAATTTAATTGGTAAATGGAGAATTCTAAGTTGAGAAATAATAACTGAAATTCAAATCAGAGAAAAAAAAAATTAATTTAGATTTAAAATGTGTAGAATTTATTTATAGAATTTATTTAAGTTATAACTTGATTTAATTTGAATTTAACGAATATTTAAATTGAATTAAAACAGTTAAATGAATAATTGAACATTTATTTATTTATTTAACTGTGAAATTTAACTGTTTTAGCGACTATCTCGGAATTCGACGAAACTGGCGCCATTAGAACCGGAATAGTGAATTATTATAGGATTTCAATTTGCGTTACAATCCGACTTACCGTTTGACCGTACGAGAGAAAATGTGAAAGAGATCAATGTAAATGGATAATTGGGTGTTTCTTATGTTTGGGCTTTATATATGTGTATATAAATAAATTCCTTGAACTCCATCAGCCCATTCTGCCTACGTATACTTCCTCCTTCAAAATCCTTTTCTCTAATGGGAGAAAATGATTTTTTAAAACCCTAGAAAATAAAATACAAGCTAAAAATAAAATCTCTCCAAAACCTATCGTATTATAAATCAGATCGAAGATCTCGATGAGTAGAACCTAGATCTGCAATTTATTCTGACATGCAGTGATTAGAGTTGCCGGAAAACCTCGGTCAAAGTTCTGGAAATCGAAACCCTAAAGCTAAATTTGGGGATTTTTGATTCGGGACTTAATCGCAAATTCCGGAATATGGGTTTTGTAGTGGAAGTCCATACGAATCCAATGGTGATAGCGGCATCATCTAGAAGTGTCGGACGGGATGGAATTTGGAGGTTAAAGGTCAGAATTGGCGGTTCTAGGGTTCAACGGTATGGCTGATGGGGCGACCGGAGATGAAGCCTCCAGTGCGGGTGGACGCGGCTCTCCCGGCAGGTCAAAACGTGGGCGGTCTGAGGGTCTCTGGTGGTCTAAGCTTGTGGCAAACGTCGGTCAAAGAGGCGTCAAGGTTGGGTTCTTCTTCGGTCGAGATACTGTAGTGCGAGCGGGAAGGAGATTAGGGGCAGTGCTGATGTGTCAAACGATTATTGGTGAGGAATTAGCTTTAATTATTTTATATATTTCAAAATTCAAAAGGGTAAAACACTGATTACTTCTTCATATTAACTCGGATTTCGACACGGTTCGTTGCGTTGGGATCGTGGCGGAATTGCAAACGTTTTGGCACTAACCTGGCTGTATTTGGACACTGTAAAATTTTGGCCTTTAATTTGGACGTTCGATCAACCAAAGTGCCAAGGTGAGTGATTCTTCGCTCACAAATGACTAAATTATTCACATATTTATTTAAATTAAATTATGAAATAAGTTGGTTGCATGGTTGTGTTTGATTGTTGATGTGTTATTTAAAACTGACATGCAAGTGTGTGAATCTGAGAAATTAAGTCGATAACTAGTTATTCTATTTAATTAAACTCTAGTTAAAAACCCCGACGCTTGTTAATCAGTTGAAATGATTTAATACTTACCATTTGAATTAGGTGGTTGTGATGAATGCCGTGGTTTGATTTGGTCGATGAATTGATATTAGTATTGAAATGTTCCTTTATTCAGTATATGTATGTTGTATGTTCATCATGACGATTAATCCCATTTACCCTTGATGTTGCGGGCATCGAATCAACCCGGGATTGATCGATTTAAAAATGAATTAAGAACGCAGATTGAAATGATAAATATCAGTGACCCTGATGTGGATTGAAATGATAGATCCACCTCTGAAATATCGAGAAATTAAATTTAAAATCACTTGGCCATTGGATCGATAATTATATACAGACATCGGTTGGTTAAATGATTTTAAATATTTGGAAATTTGATTTGATAGAATTTTCATTTAGAAGGATGTGTCGATACTCGATAAAACCTTTTCTTTAAAGATTCTGAACTTGGGATGCTTATTAAAAAGGGTTAAGGAAATTTTCCCAAAACAAAGTGGGAATTCTTAAATTTGGATGTAAATATGATTTCGAATTATTCAAATTTATGGGGTGGATTTGAGTGAAATAAATTCTTATTGAATTAAATTTTTGAATAAAGGAATTGAGGTATTCTGAGCTGTTTAACTCAGTTTCGAATATTGATTCGAATTCTTGAGAATTGAAAGATTGGTTGAATGGCGTTTGAAACAAGATATTGAACTAAGTAACTCCAATGAGACTGGAGTATTGGTTCAAGTATTTGAAGTTCAGGAGAGAGGAGAAATTTTGATTAAGAAATTTTTATTATATATATATTTGCAATGTTTGATTTCAAATAAGTTATCCTTTCTTTAAAATTTATTATTTAACTTTACCTATAGACTATTTATTTTAGCTTAAAATTTTCTTATATATTTTATTATTTAAATTAACTAGTAAAAATTTTATTTTGTATATATTCATAATGATCTAAATTATCTTATTTTGTTTTAACAAGTATTTTTATACATATATGTTTATATAAAGATTTTATTTAAAAGCATCTATTTTTAAGTTACAGTAAATGATCGTAAATTTCTTCTGAATTGAAAGTGCTGGATTTAAACCCTAGTTCGAGATGGAGTCGAGATAAAGTATTCAAATATGAATCGACTTTTAACATATTTTTACATGGAGATGTAATTGATATTTTTTTTTGAATATAATGGATTCCATAAATGATATGAATGGGTTTTTATGGGGAATATATACTCTATTGAATATGAATGGATTTCGAATTCAAATTGATTTGAGATCATTATAATCTTTGATATGAAGTATATTCTACTTGAATATAAATCGATTTGGTGAAATATTATATGATTATAATATAATGAAATGAAATATATTCTAGTTTAGCATATAATCGGTTGGTATGATTATGATATGTTGATATGAAATTCATATTCTACATTTTGAATATAAACTTGGTTCGAAACAAAATATGATATTTTGGGGATATGAAAACAAACCTTTGAGAAATGTAAAAGAAGCGACCGATGTGAAAGATGTAAGCGTTGGTTGTTAAAGAGACCGGAGTTGACAAAAGGCATACTCTTTGTCAGTGTCGATACCACTTTGACAACTGTGAACGTTATGACGTATCCAAAATGAGTATAATGACTTGGAGGCAATTATTGAATCGAAGAAGATGAACGATGACGAAATAGCCCTGACCTTTGGGTCAGTATTGAAATGAATAAAACAGGAGCTATACCGTGACTAATTGAGGTAGCAACTTTGATCGGACACACTTCTTCGATACTATTTCTATGACTATGATGATGATGATTTGGGCCCATTTATGACTTTGGGAGTGTGTTCCGAGGTGGGCGGTAGTGGTTGCTGTGCGTTACCACCGGTCCAGGAGTGCAATTGGTAGAATCCTACCCTGGGCATTGCCTCGAGTGCCTTGTCATATTATCCTTATCGACTCCCATACGGTTTTTGATTTGTATCGTACCTATGGAGTGCCCTCTGATGCTATCGTTTACGGTGGGTTTACGGTACTATATAGACTACAGTATTATAAACGGTGTAAGGGTAAAAAAATGTAATCCCGCTTACGCTATTTTCAGTATTTATACTTTACTGAGTAGCGTATTAAACTATCTATGTATTAGTTTAACGGATCCTTGAGAGATGGAAAAAAATCCCGTAACATCTCTTGAGTTACTGTACCCATGACACTGATGTTATCTCGTATTTTAATTTGACTAATCTGAGAATGATTTAGTGCTGATTCGACTGTTTGTTGTGTTTTCTTTATGCAGTACGCTCGGGTCAGCGGATGTTGCAGTTAGCGAAGATTTCAAATAGCTTGGAGGATGAAGATGAAGATTTGGTATACATCTACTATATATAAGTATTGCCGCTGCATATTATTTCCGATGTGCTCTGCAGAGATCTATAGATGTAAATATGATAATCGTTGTATGGTATAGACAAATGTATATAGTTCAACTATTTTAAACTGTTAGTTGTTATTATATGTTGTCCTTCCACTATGAGAACTCTGTTATTGTTTCCTTTTCTTTCTTCTTTTTCTTCTTATCCCAATAACTGCCTATATTTGTGATTTGTTTGGGTCGACATGTGTGGTTTATTGTCGATTTGAACAGTCAAAAATAGGGGTCGTTACAATTTCGATGTTGTTCCTTTCAAGAAACGGTTGTTGATCCCAACCGTTGGTGATAATACATTCGATCCATTCAAGCAAAATGAGCGACCGGTTATGTTTAGCCTGGGTTGCAAGATGTGATTGTTGATCCCGGTGTATTCCTCTCTAGAGATACATTGTCGGAAGGTGGTCCCATACCTTGCCAGTTGGAATTCATTGACCAATAAGCGCCTGTAGTTTTTTATTATATAAATGTGAGATGAAAGCGTTCCGCTAAATTTCTATCTATTTGATTTAGACATTATTATATTATCAGAAGAGTTGTGATACAAAGAATATTTTGAGTAGTCATAAGGTAAAAACCATCTGTTTTTATATGTGGATCGGTCTTACGATTTTCCTTTCTTTTAGAAGGATTTTAAAAGTTAAACAAATGGTTGGAGTTTACTCACACAAGTCACATGACTAACCCAAAGTTTATTTTGTATTGTTTTCCCTAGACTCTTAGGTGCCCAATTTTATATGGGCAGTCAAGTAGTCGGGATTTTACAGATATACGTGGAAGAGCTTGGAGAAGGAGGCTTTTGGATTATGTAGCTATTGTTTATTTCCGCTGTGATGTTATATGTGGTACTGTGATATTAGTATGTATTACAAGTTATAGTTTTGTATTTCAAAAGTTGTTATATAATATATTTTATTCATTTCTCTGTGAGATTGGTGTTTACTTTGATTTTGTTGTTGTGTTCTTCTTATTTTATTCTAACTTTCTTTCTTTCTATTTCTCACCCTCTAACTTCTTTCTATAAATGATCTGGTATGTTTGATTCTAGAATAGTTGACATGGGTTTTATGTCGATTTTCTGGATCGAAAATCCCTGTTCGTTACAGAAGAAGAATGGCAGAGCTTAGACAACCTCTTAGAAAATATGAGATTTAGGCTAGGCTTTACTAGCCTATTTATAGGTGTTTGAGATTCAGGGGTGGGTCGACCCACTTGCCCTTTGGGTCGACCCTAAGGTCGGCCCAACCCCCTTAGGTCGACCCAACACCCTTGGGTCGACCCATTTGGGTCTAGAGAGCTGTTTTTGCCAAAAATATTTATTTGTTAACATTTTTAATTTTAAACGTTTGATTAATATGCCCATTATACCTTCTTTGATTTATTTACATATAAACTCCTTATATGTATTCAAAACTTCTAATTCCTATTTTACACGTATATATATATGCACAACTTTTGTTTCATTTTCAAAATTCAAATGGTGCTTATGCCATTGTTAAATTCTTACCCATTTCATTGATTACGGGTTTATTTTGAATTTCTCCTTTGTTTATATTTTTTTTTTTGCACACACACACACACACACACACACATATATATATATATATGCATATATTTGCATATGCATATATTTACATATGCATGTATACATGTATTTCTATACTTCCTTATATGTATAATTTTTCTTATATGTGCATATATACCTATTTTCTTCTTAGAACATGTATTATTTTAGCGGTTCCTCCAAAATAAAAATATGGCGCCCGTGGGAATCGAACTTGCGCCACTCTCTTGAAAGTAACATGCTCTTAACAATTGGACTACATAGGCTTTTGTTAACCAGACTTAAAATAATGGTGGAGTTACCAACCTGAAGAAGGAGGTCAAGGATGAGCAGTCGACTGTCCGGAATCGTTAAATTCTTACCCACTACATATTCAAGTGACATGTTTATATGCTAACTCTCTGTTGCCAAAACAGGTGAGCTAAAGGAGAAGTATGAGAGATTGGAGAGGGAGTCAATGCATGTTGCTTCAACCTTCAAAGATGTTGTGGCCTCGGTGCCGACCAAAAAGCAAGCCTTAAGTAGGAGAACTCTGAGATGGTAAAAGAGAATACTCATTTGATGAAGGATAACGAGAGGGTATTGCAGCTCCAGACAGACAACAAGGCCATGGAGAAGACGAACCAGTGGCTGAAAGCCAAGAATGAGGAGGCCCATAGGCTGCAGAAAGAGAATGCCGAGCTGTACTCTAGGAAAGACAAAGAGGATGCCGAATACAACAACATGAATGTAATGCGCTCACTGGATGAGTTAAGGGACACGCATCAGAGAGAGGTGGAGAAACTCAAGGAGGATACAAAGGACATTGAGGACAGGGTGGAAACATCTTTGAAGGAGCCCATCTGGGGATGTATGTCAAGGCATTGAGGTTCCATGGAATCTTATGGGTTAAGGACTATCCCCGAGTGATGGCTCAAACATGGGAAAGGCTGTTGTAGTCTGAGGATCGGTTGCGATAGGTGGAGGAAGTAGATAAATTCCTGCTCATGGAAACACTCTTGGATGAGAGATAGTGTAAGGTGTTGGCGGAAGGGAGGAGACTTCTACATGAAGACACTAAGAAAGCGAGGTTAGCGAGACTTGCTGCTGAAAAGAGGAAGTTTGTGCCTACCGAGAGTGTGATTGTCACTCAAGAGTTTGGAGAGGGGAGTTCTTGCCAGCCACAAGCCACGCTATGTGCCACTATCAACGGCCCTATAGCCCCAACCTTTACTACGACTGGGTATAACCCCGACTTTCTAGAGTTGGTGTTGTAGGGCTCCTCCCTAACTACAACTGCGAGCACACTGCCTACTACCCCCGTGCCACAAGTTCTGGAGGTAAAGTCTTATTATTATGAATGCTCGAAAAGGATATAAGCACCAAGTTAAGAGTGACTAAGTAGCCTTCTTCTTTTTTATGCGGCCCCCTAGGAGCAGAGATGACAACGGGCTTTACCCCGATATTTCCTCAAATGTCTGAGTCTAGACTGGGATTGCATGGAATACAGTTCGGAGAGGGAGTGGTCACATGGATATGTTCTCATATGTGGATCTCAATGCTAGTGTTTATAAGGATCTTCTCATGGAGTGGGAAATGATAGATGGCCAGAGTATTCATGTGATGGGTCCAGCGGATGCGAGCATGTAGAAAACGCATGACATGGTAGAGGATCAGAAGGCCCAACTAGTTTCTAAGGTAGAGGAGTTGAAAGAGAAATAGTAGGCCAATGAGGCGGCTCTGCAGAAGGCTCAGGTGAAGGCTATGCAGGATGCTGAGGAGAAAATCAATGTCGAGATAAAAAGAAAGAAATTCGCCACTGCGGCTGAGAAGAAGAGGGCCAATGGTGAGGCTAAGTATAAACAAGCTGATGAGGACGCCAAGAGAAGGGGAGAAGAGGAGTTCAAGAAAATTTAGGCAGAAGCCACAAAGGAGCTTAAGGTTGGGAAGCTAGCTGAACAAAACGCCGCACGAGATGCCATGAAGAAGGCAGATCTAGAGGATAAGAAAACTTAGAGATGAACTAAGGTTGTACTAGCCCTTACCACCGACATCCCCCCATGACCACTGCAAATTTTCCTACTTGGGGAAATCACAGAGATCATATGCGGAGAGGACGACAACGGGAAGCGCAAGTAAGTATCTTTTGAGTCCATATCCCCAACCAAGGGTAAAGGAGGAAAAGGCGGGGGTTTCTCTGGAAGGAATAGGACAAAGGCTGGTGATGACCCCCCAGCGCTGAGTCTATCAAGAAGAAAAAGAAGAAGATGGATGGGTCGTCCCAGTGATTGCTATAGATATCATAGATATTTTGGTTATGTAAGCCGATTATATACGCAAGTACGACCATCTCTTTTGGAGTCATGGTATGGTTTTCATGCATGCGATGTCGTTAGAAAGACAGAAAGTTAGACTTATGTAGTTTGATGTTATTTTTTGAATGAAAGTGCTAATTGACTTTTCTAAAGTCACATTCTATATTAGTGTTCAAATGTTCATCTATGCTTTCCATCCCTTGTACTTGCACAAACATACTTGTTGTTACGCTTAAGAAAACATCATCCAAGGCTTCACTCTCGAGTCTCTCAAGTCATGCGAAGATTGTAAGCGTGGACTTCTCTCTTGGGACTTCCTTTGGTCAGGAATTCCAAGTCGCGCGAAGATTGTAAGCATGGACTTCGCTCTCGAGACTTCCTTTAGTTAGGAGTTTCGAATCGTGCGAAGGTTATAAGCTCGAACTTCTCTCTCTGGACTTCCTTTAGTCAGGAGTTTCGAGTCATGCAAAGGTTGTAAAAACATGGACTTCGCTCTCTAGATCTCCCTTGGTTGGGAGTTCCGAGTCGTGCGAAGGTTGTAAACACAGACATCACTCTCGGGATTTCCCTTGGTTGCAAGTTCCATGTCGTGCGAAGGTTCGGGTCTGGTGCCTTCTCTCTCAGAGGCTCCCTGAGGTCGTTGGTCCTTGGTCATGAGAAGACGTGGACGTCATTGATTTGTCCATTAGTCTCTCTTGTCGTTTTGTTCGAGTTAGAGTTTGAGGGCATTGTTGATTATCCAATTGTTGCCCGGATCTGGACCCTTTGGGTCAGATGGAACCAAATGAGCAGTCGATGTCACACTCTTTAGATCGATGGGCTGCCCCCAAGTCTGGAGACTTGGGAGCATGGTTAGGTATTCAAGTAAATGAACGTCCCGAGTTGTTTATACTTGACCTCATCGTTGGCTCGAGACTAGAGTTAGGTAGGATCGGTTCCACACTCCCCGGTGTCGATCCATTGTTGTGCGCTCTTGCATAAAAGAGAGTTATGATAGTTGCTTGATCATGCTGTGTAGGAAGTAAACATGCCAAGAACATAGAGGACCGAAGACTATCTTTACTAATAAATTTGGAGACTCTGGCCTTTATTTTACAATGCCTTGAATTTGAAGAAGGAAAATATTATTAGAAAGCAGTAAATCCGTACACTAAGTTATGTAAAGTAGCAACAGAGATGTTCACTATTCCATACTCTTGGGAGTTCGAGGCCATCAATAGTCATTAGCCTGAAGGTTCCATCTCCAAGCCTTCGTTGTATGACGTATGGGCCTTCCTGGCGAGGACAGAAGGCAGTCGATGTAGGAAAGATCCATTTCAAGATGCAGTCACCGACATTGCGGTCCTTTGGATGGACTTTGTAATTGAAGTATCTGATGACTCATTGGCGATGGGCGGCAGCTCATAGTTTAGCCCCATCTCGTTTCTCTTCGAGCATGTCAAGTGATTCCAAGAGGAGATCTTGGTTGGTCTTTGGATCATATTAAGTGACTCGATGAGATTGGAGTTTGAGCTCAATGGGAATCATGGCTTTAAATCCATAGGCGAGAGCGAAGGGAATATGGCCAGTCAATGACTTATGGGTGGTCCGGTAGGCCTATAGATTTTGAGGGATCTCATCTACCCATAAGCCTCCGCCTTATTTCAGATGCTTCTTGATGATGGACTTAACCACTTTGTTAACAACCTCGACTTGCCCATTGGCTTACAGATGAGCTACTGCACAGAATCTTTTTTTGATATTGTGCCGTTGGCAGAAAGTCTTGAACTCAACGCTCTCGAACTGGGTTCCGTTGCCGGAAATGATAGATTTAGGGACTCTGTACTGAGTGATGATGTTGTAGACAACGAAGTTGATCACTTTCCTGGAAGTGATTGTAGTGAAGGACTCGACTTCTGCCTATTTGGTGAAGTAATAAATTGCGATGATAGCATAACGTGCACCGCCTCTGACCATTGGAAGAGTTCCGATGATCTCGATTCCCCACAAGCCAAACAACCAAGGACTGACCACTTGCGTTAACTTGGTTGGCGGGGACCTGGGAATCTTGGAGAACCTCTGGCATTTGTCTCACTTGCGGGCATAATCTACGATGTCTTGTTCGAATGTGGACCAGAAGTAACCATCTCTGAGGATCTTCCTTGCCAAGATTCCCCCCAAGTGTGGTCATCGCACTCGCCTTCATGTACATCCGATAGCACATGGTCAATGTCACTGTGGGCTACACACTGGCGTAGGGGAATAGAGTATCATCTTCGGTAGAGCATTCCATTCTGAATGATATAATAGGATGATCTGTGTGTGAGTGCTCGTCTTTCTTTGTAGAGATCAGTGAGGATTCCATGTTGTAAGTAATTCTTGACAGGTATCATCCAAGACTCGGGTTCGGGCTCAGTCTCCATCATTGCTACTGAATCAGTCTGCATCTGATCGATGCTTGGAGAGTAGAGCACTTCGACAGGGACCAGTCCCATAAGCTGCGCATCCCCGGATCTTTCCAGTTTGGCTAATGAATTAGGTTTTTCGTTTTGTCCTCGGGGGATGTGCGTAAGGATGTAATGGTCGAAGTTGATGAGCAATTCGTGGACCCAAGCAAGGTAGGAGGCGACACGTGCCCCCCTTGGCTTGGTATTCTCCTTGCACCTGACGTACGATGAGTTGTGAGTCAGAGTAAACCTAGATAGTTTTGATGTTAATTTCGACTCCAATTCTATGTCCAACGATCAAGGCTTCATATTCTGCATCATTGTTGGTGGTATGGAAGTTGAGCTGTAAAGCATAACATATCAAGTGTTCCTCAAGAGTAATGAGTAATACTCCAATGCTAGAACATAGATTGTTAGAGGATCCATCCACGAACAATTTACATTTAATATCAAGAGTCTTGAAGTCTTCCGGAGGAGGATCTTCTGGAATGGTGAACTCCACTATGGAATCTGCGAGGGCTTGTCCGAGGATGGTTCGACAGGGGATGAATGTGATCTTGAATTTTCTCGGTTCTGTGTTCCATTTTAGAAGTCACCCAGATTTCTTAGGTGGTTGCAGGACCCATTGTAGCGGCAAGTCAGTGAAGACTTTGATTGGATGGGATAGAAAGTAGGGTCTCAGCTTTCGTGAGGAGATCAACAGACAGTAGGCTAACTCTCGAGCTTTGGGTAGCTCTTTTCTGCCCTTGTTAGTCTCTTGCTGGTGTAGTAAATGGGTCATTGGACACAATCTTCAATGGGTACAAGCGCTCGGCCAATTACCTGCATGGAAACAGTCAAATAGGAATATAAGTCATCGTGATCCACGGGTTTGGACAAGATAGTTAGTCTCTCTAAGTGATTCAGTAGGTTCTCAAATGCGGCGACATACTCCGGTGTCCATGCGAATTTGCGCTTCGCTTTTCTGAGCAAGTCAAAAAAGGGAATACATTTGTCACTAGCTTTAGAAATGAATCGACTTACGGTGGCGACCTTCCCGTTTAAACTTTGAATATCATTGATGCTCCAAGGAGTTTGGATATCCCAGATAAATTTAATCTTATCTGGATTGGCTTCGATGCCTCGCGAATTGACAATGAAACCCACGAATTTTTCTTATGCAACGCCGAAAGAGTATTACAAGGGAATGAGTTTCATGCCAAATTTGCGGAGGACACTAAACATTTCAGCGAGGTCGGACATAATCGTTCGATACCCTCGTTTTAGTAAGCATATCGTCCATGTAAACCTCAATATATCTCCCAATATGGTCCTTAAACACGTGGTTGACCAATCGCTGATAGGTGACTCCGACATTCTTGAGACCAAAGGGCATGACAATATAACAGTAGAGCCTAAGGTCGACGTTGAAAGAAGTATGTTCCTGATATGGGAGGTACATTAGAATATGATTATAGCCAGAGTACGTGTCCGTGAAGGAGAGAAGCCGGTAGCCGGCAGTGGAATCAACCAGCTGATCGATCTTTGCAAGTGGGAAGTTGTCCTTTGGGCAGGCTTTGTTCAAATCGGAGTAGTCAACAAACGTTTTCTACTTGCCGTTTTATTTCTTGACTAAGATCGGTTTGGTGACCCTTTCGGGGTAGAAGGCATCGCAGATAAAGTCGTTATCGAATAGGATATCCACCTCCTCTTTAAGTGTAGTCGATCTTTCAATTCCCAAGATTCGACGGTTCTGTTTGATTGGAAGTTGCATGGGGTTAATATTGAGAATGTGATAAGTGATTCCTGGGTCGATACCGCACATGTCAGAGTGGGTCTAAGTAAACACATCGAGGTTGCCGCTTAAGAATTCCACAAGCTCTTCCTTTATTGCGAGGTGGAGTTGCTATGATACCCGAAATCTGTAACCAATTTTTGGAATGTATTAAAAAAATCTTAATACACAGAAATTATAAACTAGAATTGAAATTAGCAATGTATACAAATATACATGAGATTGGTGATTTCGGAGCATAAATCAAAATTCTGGAAAATGGAAAACATAAATATTTTATAGTCTTGAAGCTGAATAATTTGCATGAAGTTATGTGGTGTAAAATCCTTACGGTTTTATGGAGTTCCCAAATAAAGACAATATTTAAATTATGCATTTCAAACATATTATTAATGCCACCTATTTTATGGTATAATAAGAAGCAGGGACCACTGAAGTAGTTAGTCACACAAATAGCATGGTAGGTATAATTCCTAAAATAGCCTTTGGCATGAAAGAAATTTGAAATGGTATGCAGAGGGGTGTTATATAGTATAAAACAGTTATGGAAAATGGGTAAGAACTAAAGGATAATACAAAATTTTATCTGGAGGGGAAACCCCTAGGGTATAGCTGGGTATAAGAATGCATGACAAAATCATTTAGGGAAATAATGAAATAATGCTTTATCTCTGAAGGATAGCTATTAAAGGAGTCGTAGAAAAATAGTGATAAGATGGAAATCTTTGGACTAAGTGAAGAAAGGGTATTGGTGAGTATATTTAAATATTTAAAAAGGCAGTAAGACCAATCTAGGCAGCCTATGTCATATGCATATTTAGGTTTTATTTATTTGCCGAATATATTTTATGTATGTTTTGATGGTTAATATATGCATGGTTGATAGAATGTACAATATGGTGCATATGGATCTGAATGTCAATGATAAAGTTAGATAAATATTGCCATGAAGTAAGATTTGATTATTTAGAAGTATGCAGTTCAAACAAGAGAGTTTGAGCTTATGTAACCCTCTAAATAAATTGGTGAATAGAGCAATGAAATAAATCATGTGCTAATCTATTCACTATGTGATTTCTTCCAGTCAGATCTTGATATTTATCGGGAGAAATCATTAGGATTAACATTATTATCTCTATTTTATGTTCATGGGAAAGGGTATAAATTAACCTGGTCTTGCTTATCTGAATACCAGATATAAACCAGTCATTTAACCCTATTTATAATGTGTTAACATGTTTCTAGATGGATGATTGCATTGTAAATGGTTTGTCAGTGGATGATTATTTATATTTGTTTACATTAAGCCTTTTTAATATATAAACATATGTAAGTATTCATCATTATGTGATGGGGGATTTCATGCATTATGTATCACCCGTAATTTTAAAAACATGACATAAGGGATATTTAAAGAATACTTAATTTTTACAAGATTAATTAAGGGAAACGGGTTGCGCCATTGTGTTCTTCTTGGAATTCTGCTTGGAATAGAGCATGAGTTTGCGTAAATCAGATATCATATGAATAAGTTATGAAGCTTAAAAGATTTCAGCTTAAGCAGAATAAATTAAAATAATAATTAAAAATCAAAAATGAATTCAAAAATCAAAATCAGCCGAATCAGGGTGAGCGGAAAATCTCCCGCTCTAAGGTGTCGAATGTAACACCCCACATCCGTTAAGGTCAATCACAAAGGGAATGCCTTAACTTCAATGGAGCATTATGGGTACTGGAACAGAAATATTACAAGACAGACATATATAAAACAATGGAAAGTAAAGTAGGAGTACTTCAAATCATTTATTAAATATAATTGTTTACAATAAGAGCCCATCAACTTCCAATACCTAATTACATAGCTAAAATATCTATCTTGCTCAAAAACAAAGAAGCATAAAAATAAATTCTGATATTCCCCAATAAAGCAAGGCAAGCCATAGCCAAGAGAAATCCAAGCCGTGCATGAAAGAGCCTTGGGTCTTGGTAAGATCCGAACTAAGCTGTATTCCCACCCTACGAACCTGGGGGGAAACGGAAGAAAAAGAGGCGAAACAAAACGAGTCAGTCATAAAGACTGAGTAAGTCCTAGTGACTTTCAGCATAAAAACAGGTAAAGATAACATGGCATGAATAAACTGAAAATAAACATAAGCATGATGACAAGATAAGCTACAGGCACGATGAATCAAGTATAACATCCCATAATTCCTATCTAGAGTAGCATCACAAGGTTCCTACCAAGTATCACATCGCAAGGTTTCTATCAAGTATAACATCGCAAGATTTCTAAGCTTCATCATAAAAATATTTCAGTGATATCTATTTGCTCTGCACCACCTAACTAGTGTCTCAATTAGTGATCTATATAAAATGATCATATGATAATGTGATCCCAATCCCCGAAATTGTGGTTGCTTTCGGGTGTACATCTATTATTTATCCCCTAGATTTAATCTAGGGTTTTCTATCGGGCGCTTCCTAGATTCAACCAGGCTTTACGCGACCTAGGTCCAACTAGGTTTTATGCTACCAATTGAACGCTTCTCGGATTCAGGGTTTATGCGACCTAGGTCCCTCTAGGGATTATGCTACCTACGTATGTCATACGGCCCCCAATGATTGTAGATACCTATGATGGTCCCACCATGGGGTGTATCAAGTCCCATGGTGGCGGCCCGACACAATTCTAGAATGCATAGTGTATACTACTAGTGCCCAGTGCCTGCTTTTTCTACTCCGAAGTGCGTGCACGCCCGCACTCCGTTAGAACCTACACTGCTGCACCACTCGCCATCGCTTTGACCGCTTACAATCAGCCCAGTAATCGTGCCCCACCCTGCCTAGTTTCAGGGTACCATGATACACCTATGTGGGTTACTGCTGAAATGGGTCCCCATTACTAGGGTTTCCTACTGGTTAAGTTTGTGGGCATATATATGCAGATATTACCCACATACCCGTGATGTACTTAACCCACTGATTCAAGCATGTTTATTAATGGTTAAGTTTGTGGGCCTATATTTACTAATATTACCCACCAACCCGATATGTACTTAACCCTCTCTGTCCATCACGTTAAGTTGGCTAAGCGTTTTCTCTTGTTTTACTTAACCCTACTGCATGTCTGTTATATCAATTAAGTGTTGCCTTCGCGTGTTTACTTAACCCTACCACACACCATGTCATATTGGTTAGGCATCGCCAACCCATCCAAGTTAACTTAACCCACCCATTCGTCAGATTGCATTGGTTAAGTGTTTTCAAGTAATTCGTGACTTAACCCGCCCACGTATCGTGTCAAGTTGGTTAAGTGTTGCTTATATGTTCAAGTTGACTTAACCCTGCCACGCGTCATGTTATATTGGTTGAGTGTTATCAACCCATTCAAGTTGACTCAACCCATCCACTAGTCATGTTATAACGGTTAAGTGTTCTTAACTTAATCCTACCCACTTGTCTAATTAACATGTTATATTGGTTAAGTGTCCTCAAGCAATCAAGTTCAGGTTTACTTAACCCATCCATTCATGTCATATCGGTTAAGTGTCATTAGTCTAGTCATATTACTTAACCTTTCCATTCTTTAGCATGTCTGTTTATTGGCATTAATTAATTATTAATGCATCAACCAGTCACATTAGACCTGTTGTTGTGGTCACTGGATACGCCGGGCGGTTCCGGGCAGAATTACACCACAACTCAGTCTAACCTCGGTTTTAAGCATGATATGACTAACTTCTTACACTGGATCTTATTATTTGCAGTCACTGGATATGCCGGGCGGTTCCGGGCAGAATTACACTGCAAACTCAACCCAACCTCGAGTTAGCCATGTTCACATTCGTGTTTATATTCATATTCATGTTCATCTTTCAACCACGTTCATATTTCCAGTTATATGCCAATTACCAAGTTCATAATTCACATTTATGCCCCAAAACGTATTCCTAAAGTATTATCATAATTCACTATAAAGTTATGCCAAGTTATAGCCTTTTACTTACAATACATGCCAACTACCCAAAACCCAACTTAGGCGCGTTCATATTAAACCTCTACCAAGTCATAAATTATCATATATGTTTCAACTCCAAATTTTACATAATTAACATATGCCCAAGTTCTAGATTACATGTCAGTTTTATATATGCCCAATTCATACCAAATTTACATATGTTCAATTCATGCCATTTTACATGTATGCCAATTTTATGCCAATGTACACATATACCAAGTTTCATGCCGTTTTACATATGTCAAGATTCATGATTTACATGTTTACAAAGCTATGCTCAATTTACATAGATCAAGTTTTATACCCAAAATTACATGTATACCACGTTTACACCAATTTACCCATAACAAGTTCTAGCCAAATTACATATATCAAGATCCATATCAAATTACATATATCAATCCCAATAGCGCAATAGCCATTATAATGACAATACCCAAAATTACCCCGTTTCATGTCAATGGTAAATTATCCTCAAACATATAATTTTCAAATTATGCCTTCAATTCCACCAAACATATATATTCCACTAGGCAATATTCCAATATTTCCCTCGCATACCATCGCACGTATATAGTAGTTTAGGCCTAGGCCCGAAATTGACCTAGGTTCATCAAAAGAAAATAAATAGGGGAAGGTAGAATTTTGCATAAAAATAAGATCAGAGAGAAAAACATCATCACAGGCATGAATATTACAACTTGATAATAATATCAACATAAATCAAGAAAACTGATTTACGACAGGCTGAATAGATCATGAAATTGACATGAGAATAAAGATAGACAAGTCTCAAAACTCAAGATTCAAGAAGAAACAAAAATAGATCTGAATCGATAAACATACTTAAATCCAATTCCACTTTATTTCATGTCCATATTACAATTAAATATTTAAATCTAAAAGTAACTAGAACTTACAGAGCATGGCTAACAAATTAAGAACTGAAATTGTCGTAGAACGTTGCAGTGATGTTGTTTTATCTTCTAGAATTGTTGTAGAGGCTCTGTTCTTTGATTTGAATCGAGTTTGAATACTTAAGCTTTAATTTGGAGGCGGCGGCCATGGTTCAAGAGGTAAATCAGCAGCACAACAGTGTAAGAATGATTTGTGGTGAATTAGGTTAGGTCCTAGGGTATTTATGTAGGTGAAGGAAACTTATTTAGGCCCTTAGATTAACCCTAGAACTGATCTGAACCATCAAAAACGTCTCAGGCCCGCAAACAGACCCACCCAGCCAACCAGTCGCACCCAGGCTAACCAGGGAGGTCGACCCTCAGGTCGACCCCCAGGTCGACCTGGGCTCTGGGCGGGAATTTTCCCGCCCAGCCTGCTTCTGGGTCTTGTATTCGAATTTGAATTCGAATTTCTGAGCTGTTTTTGATTCTGAAAATTCGTGAAACTCCTGGAGGTCATAACTCGGTCATACAGACTCCGATTTTCGCAAACTCGGACTCGATTCTATGCAGAATTCTGAGACGAACACAATGGTGCAACCCGTTTCCCATGATTCTCATTTTAAAGATTAATTATACCTTGATTTCTTGTTTTAACATGTTATTAAAATTCGGGTTGTTGCATCGACCCCTCTAGGTGAGTCGATATAGGTGTCGACACCCCTATAGGGGTGTCGACCCCGCTATAGGGGTGTCAACCCCCTATCTGTCCAGATCTGGACGACGTATTTTGGTGGTCTAGGGAAGATTTGTCCTTTTGGGATTGGCTGGATGACATGTTTTTCTTGTTTGGAGGGTTCAGATGGATCCTTATCTAATCTAAGGGTCCTAATTCACCTAGAGCATCTATAAAATACCCCTAAACCTAACCCTAATCTCATTGTTATTCATCCGTGGCGCCTCCATGCTGCTCTAATCTAAATTAACCTAGCCTTTCTTCTCCAACCAAAATCAAAGTAGAGATTTAGAGATAGTTCTTCTTCAACAATCAAATTAGAAGATAAGATCTACATCAATCAAGTGGAGAACATTCAAGATCCAACAACGCCTAATTCTCTTAATCCTATCGTTCTGAGTCTATGTCACTTTCACATATAATTAAATTAAAAGTAATTGTGATAGGGTTGTAAATTGGATCTAATGTATATTCATGTGACTGGGATGAATCTTATCAAGTTTGTAAATCATTATCTTTTAGATCCATATCCATAAATCTGCCATACGCCTTTATGATCCAATTTATCGTTATAGGCCTGTTTATGTTTCATATGCCTACTCTTATGTTTACACCAATTTTTATGTTGATTCTCTTCTCCTCTTCTTTTCCTTTTTTTATGAGATTAGGCTAACTTCGAGCCTACCATATTGTGTTGAGATTTGCGTACGAATAACGTTTGAACGATTGGGAAAAGTTTTGGGAAATTTGTAATAAAATGAGATTATTGGCATAATCAATTTGAGCATAATTGTGTATGAATTATATACATAAGATTTGGCATAAGTTGGATTGGGCATAATTGGATATAATTTGTATACATGAGATTTGGCATAAATTGTTAAAAACAATGAACGCAAATTAATTTGGGCGTAGTTTGGCATAACATGTATACATAAGATTATAGGCCTAATTTGGATTAAAATTATAAACACAATTTAGATCGGAAATTGTGGGTTATTGGAATATATTTTATTCCAAGATTTAAAATTGGGACTTGAATCAAGAAAGTGATAATGAACGCCGAAGACATGAGGTTAGATTCGAATTGCGGTATAAGACTGCCCGGAAATGCCCGGCACATCCAGCAACCACAATTTGGTAATCTAATGTGAGAAGTCAAAGGCAGAAATTAGATGTGTAATAATGCAAAGACACGAGTTTAGATTCGGATTGCGGTATAAGCCTTCCCGGAACCGCCTGGCATATCCAACAACCACAAAACGACAATCTAATGTGGGAGGTCTTGCAAGATTACGTTTATAATGAATTACTGAACACTTAACCAAGATAAGACATGTGGTATGACATGGGTATGATAAAAGGGTTAAGTGGGTAACATTGGTAGCATGTAAAACATAATCAAAACACTTAACCAAGATGAGACATGTGATTAGACATGGGGATAAAGAGGGGTTAAGTGGGAAATTCTAGTGGGGAACAAGCTTAGGAGGGAAGCTTGTGTCAAGTGGGTGGATCCATTTCAACCAGTAACCAATTTAGTATCTATGTGAGCTCGAACTAGGTCGAGGACGGGACACGCTTACTGGGTTGATTGTAAGAGGTCAATAAAGAGTTAGCTATGGCAGTGCAAGTCCAACGGAGTCATGTGCGTGCATGGGTCCGGGCTGGTAGGTAAGATATTGTTGCATCGTGTAGGTATAAGCCGTGCCTCTTAGTAGTATTGGGTTGCCACTTTAGGGAGTGATACACCTTAGTGTGGGACCAGCACGGGTGTCTATGAGTTAGGGAGCCGATCTAATGGGGAGGGTAATGGGTACAACAAGTGAAGATAGGAGCAGGCGGCACCTATGACAGCAGCTAGGAGTACACGAAACTACCATCATCATCATTATTATTATATTTAGAGGGATCAACTTTCAGTATGGAACTAGTATTGGTGCGGTGTAGGGATTATCTTATAGTGATCAGAAGCGCAATCAACGTTATATCTTGTTCATCTTGTTTACCTTGTCATCTCTTCTTATGTTACAGTCATCTCTTATATCCAATTTATGTTCTTATCCTATTACTTTGCTGATTATACTGTTAAATTCATTGGACACGCCAGACGTATGTCTAGCCCTTTTTGTTTCGCCTCTTTTCTTTCTTCCCCCACCCCCAGGTCCTTAGGGTGGGACTAGTGAAGCTTGACTTGGATTTCTTTCTTCTTGAAATGCTTGGAAGTGTTGAAAGTAATGCTCAGCTTTATCTCTTTTCCATTATGTCTATTTAGAGTGGGATTATGGTTTTACTTTTATGTACTCTGATAATAATTTTGTACAAGATGGATATTTGTGTACTTGGCTTTAGCATATGGTTTTAATGTTGTAACCAGACATTTTTTTCATTTCCGTTGCAATAAATAAATTAAGAACTGAAATTGTCATAGAACGTTGTAGTAGTGTTGATTTATTGTTTGAACCATTGTTGAAGCTTTAATTTGTTCTTTGAATTGATTTGAGTTTGAATGCTTAAGCTTTAATTTGGGGGCGGCGGCCATGGTTCAAGAGGGAGTTCAGCAGCATAATAGTGTAAGAAAGATTTGATATGAATTAGGTTAGGACTTAGGGTGTTTTTATAGGTGTAGGAACTAGTTTAGGCCCTTAGATAAACCCTAGAATCAATCCGGACCATCAAAACACGTTTCAGGCTTCAAAAATGAGTTCTGGGTCAAAACAGGCCGACCAGGTCGACCTGTAAGGGGGGAGGTCGACATTATGGTCGACCTGGGGGGTAGGTTGACCCTATGGTCGACCTGGGGGGGGGGGGGTAGGTCGACCATAATGGTGTGTGTGTATATATATATATTAATATAATTTGCTGTACAGACTTGATGGTCCAAATATCTACATAGATCTGATTCCTATTAGCTGTTACAGTACCACAGAATTGATGTTAACATATATCCCCATATATTTACTTGTCCAAGATATATTTTTTCTAGCTGATTAGCTATATATATATAGCTGTTGAGCTATGTATTGTCGATATTCTAGCTGTTCATGATTTAGAGAGTTTGATGTATAAATACTTCTAGCTATTTAGCTGTTCATGGCCTGCTCTGGGAAAATTTTCATTTTACCGTTTCATGAGTGAAACAAGTCATGTATCCATAATTTCAAATGAACTGTTTTCTTCTTCTTTTCTTCTCTTCTTTTTAGACAACATCTAGACCTAGATGTTTAGCTATATTAGCAGTGCATTTCTATGTATATGACTTGGTGATGTGCATATATATTTTAGTTGTCTTTATAATGTATATATTTGTTTAATTTTTTGTTGTTTCGATTTGCTTGGTAGAAAGATGAATTGTCTTATCTTCTCTGTTTTGCATTGTACAATACTGTATAGGCTTTCTTTTTGCTATCTGTATTTTCTTGTCTCCTTTAGCTGTTCAGTTTTTTCTATTCTTACTTTCTCTATTTCTGTTCATTTATGTACCTAGTTAGCTTTTCTTGATTGGAAATTTTCTTACTGTTTCAGGAAAGGAACGAACAAGAGTAAGACATACAAGAGGAAGAAAAATTATGCTGCACGGTGGTGTCCATTCGTCTTTGTGTTGGACAGAGAAATATGTATATATTTTGCATTCGTACCAATGGTTATGTACATGATTATTTTGTTTTTCCTTTGTATTCACATTTGTACAGCAATGATATGAATAATATGTTGTTTTCTACATTGTATTAACAAATTTCAGTTTCACATTTATGTTCATGTTCATGTGGTGACTTCTTTATGTATTCATTTTTTTTCCTTATTCGTTCCCTTTGCCGATATGCTGATGGTGTATATTTATACATATATATATATATATGCATCTACATCGACGTATGGTGACATAAATCGTGTTGAGATGGGTTTATTATTTTAATCACATATGATCTAAATTAGATTAAGTTTTTAAACGGCTAACTTAACAAAAATAAATTAATGTCATTGCATTAAAACAAACAACTTAAATTTGAAACATGATAGAATTCAAACTCAACCGTTAAGGTTTTGCGTATAAATGCCATCTCATTTATGTAAAAACCCTTTTATAATTATAAATAAATCGTTAAAATCTTAAAACAGTTCTATAGCGATTATTCAAAAATTTAAATTAGCCATAACTAACAAACTGTAATACGAAATCTGAGTTTTCCTCTTTCATATGAAAATTATAATTAACACGGTTCCAACGTTTCCCGTTTCACAGAAATCCAACTTATATCGGATCCTGTATATTCAGTTGAAGTTCAAAACGCAATATTACGAACTGCCATGCGATTTCAAGCTCGTTTTATATTATAAATAAAATTAACATTAAAACATCGTTTTAAGTAACGAATTAAATATTAAAACCCATTAATATTTCAAATAAAATATTTAATATAATAAATTAAATATTTGACTGCCAAAAATACGGGACGTTACAAAGGATGAAGCTTCCTTTTGGTGGGAAGTAACTAATGGAGGACGTCCAGTGGAGAGGTTGATAGACTTTAGATGAAGGTTCGAGTTGAAATTTATTTCATAAGCAGAGGAGAGTTTATACATAGAGAGGTTTTTGTCTTCGAAGCAAGGGAGTTTGTCTGTGGAGGAGAACATCAACAAGTTTAACTAGTTTGCAAGATTTGGTATGGAATTAGTTAATACACCACATAAGAAGGCCTTGAGATTTGCCAAGTGTAACAACCCGTATTTCGATAACATGATTAAGACGAGAATCAAGGCAGAATTTAATTTTAAATTCTGAATCAAGTTAAACGGGCTATGCCATTGCGTTCGTCACGGAAAAATACGCGAGATAGAGTCCGAGTTTTCGAAAATCGGAGTCCGTATGACCCGATTAAGGCCCAACGAAGTTTTCAAAAAATTTCTAAGTAAAAACAGATTTCAAATTCAAACTGGAACTTGGGAAATTGGGCCAGTTGGGCCAGGCGGGAAAATTCCCGCCATAGTACCCAAGTCGACAGCCCTGTCGACTTGGGAGTCGACTTGGTCTGACCAAGTCGACAGCCCTGTCGACTTGGCTCAGACGAGCATTCTTGCCTGGTGCACCTATTCTCTATCTTGGCTAGGTTTTTGGGCCTGGTTTGAAATCTGACGGTTCAGGTTGGTCCTAGGGTTAATCTAAGGGTCCTAACTAGCCTAATCTTCTATAAATAAACCCCTAAACCCCCCTAATCCCTCATTATTCACTCATGTAACTAAACTATGGCAAAATTTCTACTCTCATGGCCTCCACTCAACTATCTTAGCCTCCACTTCATTTCTATGAAAGGTTTCATGATCATGAGAGTGTTAGAGAGTCCCTATGTTAGTATGAGAGCTTCTCGAGTTGATTTCAAGGCAAAGGCTTTGATCTTTGTTCATAAAGAGAGTGTTTTTGTTGATTTGGAGGGTTCATCTTTGGGGTTTTGGGTGATGGCATGCATAGGCTTCATCATAAGCTTTAGTTTAATCGATTTAGGCCTTCATAGCAATGTAAGCCTTTCCCTACTCTTAGATATTAACTATGAAGTTAAGTGTTCATGTTGCAAATTTGGGTTTGGTCATTGAGTATGATTTATGCTATCATGTCATGCAAGTCTATGAAGTCATTAGCTTGATCTTATGAGCAAAAAGCCACAACCTTTATGTTGAAATGTTGCATTATGCAACATGAGAATCTTCATAATCATTATGTCAACTTGCATATGAAGTCATAATCCTTATATGATGATATATGCGAGTTTCTAGCCATCATTCCATGTCTTTTGTCACCATGATTCGCTTATGTACCAAGTTTGGGTTTATGCATGTTTTTGAGGCTTAAGAATGTAACATGCAAGCTAATGAACACATTTGTGCCTCATTTGCCACCATGATTAACTTGTAGCTTAATACCCATTTTTGTCATTCCTTTGCCAAGTCTCTTCTTTTAATCCATTACGTTGTTGCGAACGTATATGCGAGTTTAAAAGCGTTGGGTTATGTTATGGGTAATTTCTAATGACATGAAAATACAACTTGAAAACATGGCTTGAAATATAACATGGAAGTTGACATGTAAGTATGCATAAAAACATAAGCTTGGGAATTTACCTATTAAGTTAGGTCTACCCTTTGGGAATTTACCTATTAAGTTAGGTCTACCCAAATGCTTGAAAAACTTGTAACATGTTTTGGAAACATGATGAACATGACACTTAGATAATACAAGTGTGGCCAACTCGAGGTTGGGTTGAGTTTGCAACGTAAAACTACCCGGAACCGACCGGCCTAACTAGTAGTTGCAAACAATAGGACCCAATGTGAGAAGTTGGTCATGTTGTGCTTGAACCCGAGGTTAGACCAAGTTGTGGTGTAAAGCTACCCGGAACCGACCGGCTTAACTAGTAACCACAACAAAGTCTAATGTGAGAGGTTGGGGTGCATTAAGTAATTAATGCCACATGATAGGGTTAAGTTAATTTGATTAATGACTCTTAACCAAATATGACATGGATAAATGGGTTAAGTAAATTGGTTAGGCTAATGATACTTAACAAAACATGACAAGGTTGGGTAGGTTAAGTGATTTGATTTGCCTAATGACGCTTAACCATTTTTATACGACTAGTGGACGGGGATTGAGTTAACCAACACTTAATCAATCCAACATGATAAGTTGGCAAGGTTAAGTAAGTTTTCTTAATGACACTTGACCAAAAGATACAGTTAATGGATGGGGTTAAGATTAGACTCAATTAGTCTAAACATGGTAATCGGATGGGGTTAAGTTAACCTAAACTTAATTAATCCGACTTGGTAATTCAATGAGGTTAAGTAACCAATACTCAACCAACTTAACGTGATAATCTAATGGGGTTAAGCAACTTATACTTAACCAATTATACATGGTGATTTGATGAGGATTAAGTGACCCACACTTAACCAATCTAATACGCGGACCTGATAAGGTTAAGTTACAAGACTTTTTTTAAAGTATACTTAACCATTCTAGTACGATTAGAGGATGGGGTTAAGCCAACCTATACTTAACCAATCCGACTCGATAATTTGATGGGATTAAGATAATCTATGCTTAATCGATCTGGCAAGATAATCCGATAGGATTAAGGTAAGCTAGTACTTGACCAATTTGACTTAATAGGGTTAAGTCATGAGCCTCTGGGTACACTTAACCAACTTGTGGGACTAAGTCTTGAACTTAAATACTTAGCCAATCTTTAACGTGATTCGTGGGCGGGTTAAGTCATGGACTTGAATGATAACACTTAACCCAATAGACAGACCCTAGCTAAAAGAACTAGGTAGAAAACCGTGGTTAATCAAGGATAACGGGAAAGGAAGCTAAGTGGTAAACCTTAGTTAAGGGTAACTAAGTAATAATTCTTAGCTAAGGACATAGGACTAATTCTCAAAGCGATGAGTAACCTGATACGGTAGGTCATCGCTTAGTATACGAGGAGGAGCAAGCTATCTGACTTGGATAAAAGCTCCAGCGCACTGGGTGCCGAAGTGGAAGCTTCGGGGGACGTGAGGATATTCTTGGGATCCCTCTGTGGGCTGCCAGGTAGTTACACTAGGCCCATGAGAGGTTAAGGTCTGCGTTAGAAGGACCAAGAGTATGCCTTGGTTGCTACGCGAGCGACCTAAAGACTGGGATGGATTAGCGTGGAGTCGACGATTCTTGATTTTTGCCCTGGATAGCACATCGCCGACTACCTACCATCTTTAGTCAATCGTGTACGTGCGGAAAGGCAGGGAACCCCCAATAGACCATGTGCTTGCTATCGAGTCATGAGGGAGGTTGGCCCGTAGGAAAGTGGGCTATAGTGGGGCCGGAGAGTGGTTCTTATACATGATTTTTCTTGGATTGCCTTTCAGTAGTTGAGGGAGGGGTCACGTAGGACCATAGCCACGGGTACAAAAACAGACCTTGATATCTGCATCGGTAGACGATTTAAAGCTCCCGACCGAGTTCCGTATTTCTTGATTTGCCCTGGCATGGAACTCGGATGGCACATTGGGGAACATGTGCATCTAGACATGGAAAACGATTCACGATACATACGTGGGATCAAGGGCGCGATTGACGGGTGGCGTAATCCCTAGTGGTCCTAGGTGGCCAAGACCCAAACCGAGACACGGAAACGTTCATTAGGTAGCATAATCCCTAGCGGCCCTAGGTGGCATAAATCCTAATTGGACGCGCGATAGTTCATGGTAGGGAAACACAACTAGATCAAGGGTTGCAGTCCAAAACAACTTCAAGGATAAAACGTTTACATGGGAAAGTCCGTACGGCCTACGGCAAAGGACTGAACTTATTCATGGAAAGAAACATACGAGTTGGGAAAACCTACATATGCTATATGTTAGGTTGACATGGACCATTCCATGGCATTGGGTAAGGGACATTCATAGTTAACACATGGCGCGGGTTGGGATACTAGTACGAGAGGTGCAGAGCAAATATACATGTTAGAACCAGAGCGGATATACAGGATAGATGCCATGGGACGTTATACGCGATAGATATCTTGGGATATTATACTTGATAGAAACCTGACAATGTGATACCTTGCTTTATCTTGACATCGTAGTTTATCACGACACCCTAGTTTATCTGAGTTCAGTAGTTCATCCTGTTATTTTGATTTAGCTTATCTATCTTGTTATCATGCTTATGTTCATCTCAGTTTCTCATGTCAGTTAACTTTACTAGTTTTTATACTAATAGTAGATAGGGCTTACTCAGTCTTTTTGACTAACCCGTTTTGTTTCGCCTCTTTTCTTCCGTTTCCCCCCAGGTTACAGGGAGGAAATACTGTTGTTTAGTTCGGACTTCTTCTGCTTGAAGGTCATCATGGATGGCTTGGATTTTTCTTGGCTATGGCTACTTTACAGTTTTTTTTCTTGGGGAATAATTTATGAAAAAGTCTTTATGCTTCTTTATTATTGCAAAACAGGTTTTGATGTACTCTAATGTAAAAGGCTTTAGACCTTATTTATTCTTGTTTATGAAAGTTCGATTTTACTTCTGCTATTTTATATGTTCTGTCTTGTGATACTTCTGTGCATGTTTACCAATAACGCCCCTCTAAAGCTAGTGCATTCCTTTGCGAGTGACCCTAGCAGAGGCGGGGTGTTACACCAAGGGTCTGAATGAACCATTACACGGGTTGGCTATGTCCCACATTCCTATGGGGGCTACTTTCGAGAATCTTGTTGGCATGGTGTTGATGCATGAAGAGGAGAAAGGTGCTAGTGTAGTTAAGGCAGAGGATAAGAAAGTGGATCCAAAGAAAGCACGACAACAACAAAAGAAAGGTGGTAAGGATAACAAGGGCCAAGGGAAAAAAATATATTATAATTATGGAACACCAGGCCACTTAAGCAAGGACTGTAGGAAGAAGAAGAAGAAGGTTTACTTCCAATGTGGTGGTGCAGGACATATGATTAAAGACTGCCCGAGGAGGCAAGGACAAGGGCAAGAGCAGAGGACAGGACCTACTTCTGGAGGGAAGGTTCATGCTCTCATGGCACCAGGACAGGAGAGAGGTAAAAACATTTCTGTTGAAAGTTTGATTTTCCTTTTTGATCATCTTGTTTGAACTTTGTTTGATTCTGGTGCTTCACATTCGTTTATATCTGCTTCGTTAGTTGAAACACTACACCTAAATGCTAGTCTAGTTATGGATCCCATTGCTATCTCAAAACTTATTGGGGGTATGGCTCAACTTTCTATGTTATGCCGGGATTTGAGAATATATGTGTATGGCGTTGAGTTCGAATGCAACGCTTATGTGCTTGGCTTCACGGGCTATGGGTTGATTCTAGGAATGGATTGGCTAGCCAGGTATGGTGCCATTGTCGACTTTGCAAAGAGGGTAGTTAGACTGTTGACTAGTTTGGGTAATACTCTCGATATTTCTTGTGATCATAAGGTTTCTTTTATGCTTAGCTACCTAGAATCTCTTGACACATCTATTGATGATTTGCAATCTGTTCGAGTAATCCGTGAGTATTCAGATGTCTTTGAGGAGGTTAGGGGATTACTTCCAAAACGCGAGATAGATTTCCGTATATATTTGGTGGACAATGCAAAGCCAATTGCATTGCCTGTGCGCTACATGGCTCCAAGAGAAAGGAGGGAGCTTACTAAACAAGTGAAAGAGTTGCTTGAGAAAGGGTTCATAAGAAGAAGTATCTCGGAGTGGGGTGCTCCAATTGTTTTTTCCACGAAGGCTGATGGTTCGCTTAGATTATGCATGGACTATAGATAGCTGAATAAGCTCACGAAGAAAAACAGACACTCATTGCTGAGGATGGATGATTTGTTCGATCGGTTGTTTGGTGCTTCGGTTTTCTCGCAGTTGGACTTAGCTATAGTAATTCATCAGTTGAGTGTAGCTGAGGATAGCATAGATAAGACTGCTTTTAGGACTCCCAACGGTTTCTTTGAATGTCTCGTCATGCCTTTTGGTTTGACGAATGCACCCGCATATTTCGTAGACTTAACAAGTAGGGTGTTTAGGTAGTTTCTAAACAAGTTCGTGGTGGTCTTTGTGGATGATATACTGATATTCTCTATAAGCGAGGAAGAACATGCCCTACATCTTAGGGAAGTCTTAGAGACCCTTCAAGCACATTAACTCAAAGCTAAATTCTCCAAATGTCATTTTTGGAGGAAGGAAGTAAGGTTCTTAGGGCAGGTGGTCTCTAATGAAGGGATAGCAGTGGATCCCGCGAAGGTGGTAGCAATCCAAGATTGGAAGATTCCTAAGAACGCTACTGAAGTAAGAAGTTTTCTTGGTTTGGCGGGCTATTACAGGACGTTCATCAAGGACTTTGCTAAGATATCAACCCACTTACACGGTTGACGAAAAAGAATTTGACCTTTTCTTAGGATGTTGACTATGACGATGTTTTCCAGTGTTTGAAGAGGGCATTGACGATAGCTCCAGTTTTAGTTTTGCCTGATGGGAGTAAAACGTTCACAGTGTATACCGATGCTTGCGGGACAGGGCTTGGCGCAGTTTTGATGCAAGAGGGAAGGGTGATATGCTATGGTGGAAGGCAGTTAAAGGCCCATGAGAAGAATTACACTACCCACGACTTAAAGTTAGCTGCCATAGTTTTTGCACTTAAGTCCTTGCGTCACTATTTGCTTGGTGAAAGGTTTGAGTTGTATACAGATCATAAGTCACTAAAACACCTATTCTCTCAAAAAGATCTAAACTTAAGGCAACAGAGGTGGATGGAGTTCTTAGCATCCTATGATTTTGAGATTGCATACACCCCTGGCAAGGGTAATGTTGTTGCTGACGCCTTAAGTAGAAAGAAGTTGAATTTGAGTCCTTTGTTTGTCGAGCGGCAGAGTTTAGAGTATATCTCTACCTTTGACTTTAGACCCTCTATCGATTATGTACCCGGTTTGTTGGCATCATTAGAGGTGCGACCTATGCTTTTGGGATAGATAGGTGAGGCACAGCGAGATGACCCACAGTTGATAGAGATAGTAGACAAGCTCATAAGAGGGGAGTCTTCGAGCCATCGTAGTAGGTGTAATATAAATGACGAAGGTTGGTTGCATAGAGATGGGAGACTTTGCGTATCTTGAGACGAGAATTTGAGAAAGACAATTCTTGAAGAAGCACATCGTTCTAAGATGACCATACATCCCGGTGGTGACAAGATGTATAGGGACATGAAGCGAGTTTTCTTTTGGGCCGGTATGAAGAAGGATGTGGCTGAGTTTGTTTCTAGATGCTTAGTGCATCAGCACGTCAAGGCTGAGCAGAAGAAGCCTGGTGGTTTGCTTCACCCTTTAGAGGGTCCACAGTGGAAATTGGAAAGTGTTTCCATGGATTTCGTTGAAGGGTTGCCGAGGTCAAGGAAGGGTAATACATGGATTTGGGTAGTATTGGATAGACTTAACAAGAGCGCCCATTTCATTCCCATCAAGTGTAAAAGAACAACGACATGGTTAGCATTTGTTTATCTCCGAGAGATAGTTCGTCTATACTGCATACCTTCTAGTATCGTAAGCGACCGAGATCCCATTTTCACCAGTGAGTTTTGGAAGAGCTTACAAGAGGCGGTAGGAACGCAATTTTGTTTGAGCACCGCTTATCACCCTCAGACGGACGACAAAACCGAGAGAGTGAATAGGATCCTAGAAGATCTTTTGAGGTTATGTATCTTGGACTTTGGAAGGACATGGGAGGAACTTCTTCCATTAGTAGAGTTCGCCTACAACAACAGGTATCAGACTAATATTGGCATGGCACCTTTTGAAGCTCTATATGGACGCCCTTGCCGATCACCGACTAGTTGGTGAGAATCCACGGATAAGGTTTTGCTTGGGCCCGAGATGATTAGGGAAACTTCAAAGAAGATAGACTTGATTCGAAGACGCATGAAGACGGCACAGGACCAACAAAAGTCATAGGCTGAAGGACTGATCTTGAGTTCCGTGCTGGAGACATGGTCTTTATTAAAGTATCATCGTTGAGGAATGTAATTCGTTTTGGGTCTGTAGGGAAATTGGCACCATGGTTCGTAGGGCTATTCCCCATTACAGTGCGAATTGGACAGATGGCCTATAGAGTGAAGTTGCCCGAGAAGCTTAGTGGTGTTCATGACGTATTTCATGTGTCGCATTTGCAGAAGTGTTTACATGATACCGCGGAAGTAGTAGAGATGAGCATGCTTAGGGAAGTCGAAGCGGAGCGAGATGCCATGATTAGATGAGCTCCTACATACATCCTTGGATCGGAGGTCAAGAAGTTATGCAACCGAGAGGTCAAGTTGGCTAAAGTCCAATGGGGATATGATCAAGGAGACGCGACTTGGGAGACTAAAGACAAAATAGACGCATCTTACCCTTTCCTTTTTGAGGGTATGTTCTTACTTCTCCTTTTTTTACCGCTTTGTTTATACTTGTTCTATTGTTTAGTGTATCCTCTCGATTATATCTTCGACCCTTAGGTAGAATATCCTATGGTTGTAAACATGTGTCTAAGACATGTTATGTTTGGTGGATGCAAGTGGATGTAAGTGTTTGCTAGTGGTTTCTCGTGGATGCATTTACACACACATTAGGCACTAGATTGGCTCAATCACTTTCATATTGCATATGAATGAGTGTGGATATTTAAGTTAGTGGATGTATATTGAATGTGTTAACATATGGATGCTACATTTGAATGAATGGTTGTGCACTCATATATAAATGATATCTATCGTTATGATTCTTTTGCATACATAATGGACGCACGACACTATCATGTTTCGCAATAAGGAGGTCAACTGCATCAGTAGACCGCCTGATCTTTGCATTAGATAAGGAACATATACACACACATTTGCATATGTTCATATAGCATTACAAACCTTTTAAGGACAATGGATGCTTGTGGATGATGGATGAGTAGATGGATGATTGGATGGTAGGATACATTCTTCTTAACTTGAAGATTTCAGGGACGAAATCCTTTAAGGAGTGGAGAATATAACACCCCGTAATTTTAAAAACATGACATAAGGGATAATTAAAGAATATTTAATTTTTACAAGAAAAATTAAGGGAAATGGGTTGCGCTATTGCATTCGTCTCAGAATTCTGCTTAGAATAGAGTCTGAGTTTGCATAAATCGGATATCATATGAAGAAGTCGTGAAGCTTAGAAGATTTCAGTTTAAAGCAGAATTTAAATTAAAATAATAATTAAAAATCAAAAATGAATTCAAAATCAGTCAAATCTGGGTGAGCGGAAAAATCTCTCGCTCTAGGGTGTCGACCCCTTAGGGGAGTCGACATAGGTGTCAACCCACCTATAGGGGTATCGATAGGGGTGTCGACCCCCCCTATAGGGGTGCCGACCCCTCTACAGGGGTGTCGACCCCCCCCCATAGGGGTGTTGACCCCCCATCTGTCCAGATCTGGATGACATATTTTGATGGTCTAGGGCTGATGTGTCCTTCTGAGATTGGCTGGATGAAGTGTTTTTCTGGTTTGGAGGGTTCAGATGGATCCTAATCTAATCTAAGGGTTCTAATTCACTGAGATCATCTTTAAAATACCCTTAAACCTTACCCTAATATCATTGTTATTCATCCATGGCGCCTCCATGCTGCTCTAATCTAAATTAACCTAGCCTTTCTTCCCCAACCAAAATCAAAGTAGATATTTAGAGATAGTTCTTCTTCAACAATCAAATGAGAAGATCAGATCTACATCAAATAAGTGGAAATCATTCAAGATCCAACAACGCCTAATTCTCCTAATCCCATCGTTGTGAGTCTATGTCACTTTCACATATAATTAAATTAAAAGTAATTGCGATAGGGTTGTAAATTGGAACTAATGTATATACCAGTGAGTGGGATAATCTTATCAAGTTTGTAAATCATTATATTTTAGATCCATATCCATAAATCTGCAATATGCCTTTCTGATCCAGTTTATCGTTATAGGCCTGTTTATGTTTCATATGTTTGTTCTTATGTTTACGCCAATTTTGGTGTTGATTCTCTTCTGCTCTTCTTTTCCTTTTTTATGAGATTAGGCTAACTTCGAGCCTAGCATATTGTGTTGAGATTTGCGTACGAATAACGCTTGAACGATTGGGAAAAGTTTGGGGAAATTTGTAACAAAACGAGATTATTGGCATAAATCAATTTGAGCATAATTGTTTATGAATTATATACATGTGATTTGGCATAAGTTGGATTGGTCATAATTGGATATAATTTGTATACATGAGGTTTGGCATAAATTGTTAATAATAATGAACGCAAATTAATTTGGGCTTAATTTGGCATAACATGTATACATAAGATTATAGGCCTAATTTGGATTAAAATTATAAACATAATTTAGATTGGAAATTGTGGGTAATTGGAATATATTTTAATGAATCAAGAAAGTGATAATAAATGCCTAAGACACGAGGTCAGATTCGAATTGCGGTATAAGACTGCCCGGAACCGCCCGGCACATCCACCAACCGCAATTTGGTAATCTAATGTGAGAGGTCAAAGGCAGAAATTAGATGCATAATAATGCAAAGACACGAGGTTAGATTCAGATTGCAGTATAAGCCTGCCCGGAACTGCCCGGCATATCCAACAACTGCAAAACGACAATCTAATGTGGGAGGTCTTGCAAGATTACGGTTATAATGAATTAATGAACACTTAACCAAGATAAGACATGTGGTAAGACATGGGTATGATAAAAGGGTTAAGTGGGTAACATGGGTAGCATGTAAAACATAATCAAAACACTTAACCAAGATGAGACATGTGATTAGACATGGGGATAAAGAGGGGTTAAGTGGGAAATCCTAGTGGGGAACAAGCTTAGGAGGGAAGCTTGTGTCAAGTGGGTGGATCCATTTCAACCAGTAACCAAGTTAGTATCTATGTGAGCTCGAACTAGGTCGAGGACAGGACACGCTTACTTGGTTGATTGTAAGAGGTCAATAAAGAGTTAGCTATGGTAGTGCAAGTTCAACGGAGTCATGTGCGTGCGTGGGTCCGGGATGGTAGGTAAGATGTTGTTGCATCGTGTAGGTATAAGCCGTGCCTCTTAGTAGTATCGGGTTGCCACTTTAGGGAGTGATACACCTTAGTGTGGAACCAGCACGGGTGTCTATGAGTTAGGGAGCCGATCGAATGGGGAGGGTAATGGGTACAACTAGTGGAGATAGGAGCAGGCATCACCTATGACAGCAGCTAGGAGTACACGAAACTACCATCATCATCATTATTATTATTATTGTTATTATTATGTTTAAATGGATTAACTTTCAGTATGGAACTAGTATTGGTGCGATGTAGGGTTTTCTTATAGTGATCAAAAGTGGAATCAACGTTATATCTTGTTCATCTTGTTTAAATTGTCATATCTGCTTATATTTCAGTCATCTCTTATATCCAGTTTATGTTCTTATCCTATTACTTTACTAATTATATTGTTAAAGTCACTGTACTCGCCAGACGTATGTCTGACCCTTTTTGTTTCGCCTCTTTTCTTTCTCCCCCCTCCCACAGGTCCTCAGGGTGGGACTAGTGGAGCTTGACTTGGATTTCTTTCTTTTTGAAGTGCTTGGAGGTGTTGAAAGTAATGCTCAGCTTTATCTCTTTTCCAATATGGATATTTGGACTGGGATTATGGTTTTACTTTTATATACTCTGACAATAATTTTGTACAAGATGGATATTTGTGTACTTAGCTTTAGCATATGGTTTTAATGTTGTAACCAGACATGTTTTGCTTTTTCACTACAACAAATAAATTTTGAATTTTATTAAGTACCATTTTATATATCTGTCTGGTGATATTCTGTTCTATACTCTTATATTAATCTATGAAAGTTAATGCATTCCCTTAGTGAGTGACATTAATGGACATAGGGTATTACACATTAAGAGGGGTATATGAGATGTTTTGGTTAACATAGCTTAAAATCTAGCTAAATATAGGGTAATTGGTCAGTTTGTGTTGCTTGTCACCTGTTGCATTGATCTATCTAACATCAAGTTAGGATTTTAGGTATGCATATGGCTTAATGCAACCCCTGTAGGACTTTTTGTGTTTGAAAAAAAAATGTACACAAGTGTTCAATGCATGATACTCTTGGTTGTGTCCCACTGGTGTAATTTGAATCAGTCTAGGATGATAGAAAGCATGGTATTCTAGGGAGTAATAACATGTTGTAAGGGAACTGGGATCTTATACTTGTGTTATGTAATGTGCACTGAAGTCTGCATTTACAAAATAACATAAATATAATTTACAAAATAACTTGGTGAGTTTATCTATATATATATATATAATCATTCAATTCTATTACTTATATGAATTTAAAGGATAGTAGGATTCCTGGAAGCAATTTTTCAAAAGCTGTACATGTGCACAACTTGAATGAGGTGTGCATGGGCATATACCCAAAGCTCACAATGTCCAGATTTCCTCTCTCCCTTTAGATTATTTTTTGAAAAAATGTAAGGTATAATTGAAGGTTCAATAAAAAAGTCAATCAGAAAGGGAACGATTCTAAGATATATGCGTAAATGGAAAAAAATTTACACTACCCACTTTACTCATGTAATGGTCATAGCTTGAATAATATCATTATATTTATTTTTTAATATTCCAATAATTACAAAGTGGAACAATATATCATTATTTAGGCATATATAGAGTTTAAAGTGCCAAGTGAACTAATATTTTTATATTGGTGTTTGAAGGATCTTGGGGAATTAATAGGAGGGAACCTATCAAGTAAGCGATCCACGTTATATCTGATACTAAACTAGGATATTTAATTATAAATAAATAAGTAATTAAAGGAGGGTCACTTCTTTTGGTATCAGAGCTGCGTTAGAATAAAAACATGGCTAAGATGAGTAGGATAGGAGTCACATGTATGACTGTATTGCTTGTTTTGTTTGAAAGTAGTTGCAAACAATAATGTGAATAGATAGGTTGCTTTGAAATGATTTAATCCAACTACATGAAATATGAATTGCTGCTAGATATTCATGTTAGGTAGAGGATCACATCAGGGTGCAGGTGGCTCAAATTAACCTATCATAATTATTGTCCATGATTTTATAAGAGCAGTAAGCAATGGATAGGGGCAAGGCAGGAAAATCCGCATAAATAGCTATCAAAATTGTTGAAGACCTATACCCATCTAGGAGGAAAAGAATTTGAAGGGACTGAAAGGGTCATGGGAGTGCAAACTTGGTTGAGGAATTTGGAAAGAGTATTTTTCTGATATGCAAATAACTGATCAAAGAAAAAGACAAATTGCTTTAAGACGGTTGAAGGGAGTTGCTTTGGACTGGTGGGAAGTGATGATTGTTGTGAGGTGAGAAAATGAATCACATGGAATTAGTTCAAAGAAATTTTAGAAGCTAGATTTGTACCAGCTTCATCCAAGGCAAATTTACTTGAATAATTCATCAAATTGAAACAAGACAACATGACTGTAACTGAATACACCCAAAAATTTGAAAGCCTGTCAAAATATGGTACTGTTTTGATAGCAGATGAAATAAATAAAAATGGGAGGTATATACAAGGATTCAATGCCGGGTTGAGTAGGGCTATGCTACCTTATATAGAGAGAACCTTTGATCAGGTGCTAGATTTAGCTTTGTAATTTAAGCAACATGACAATGCAAGATAGAGGTTCAGGAATATGAAGAACATTAATAAGGGAAAAGCCAAGGTTCAACCGTATGATAAAAAGCAAATGGACTCTTATGTTAAGAAGAAGATGGCAACTTCTGAAGCCAAGAAGAAAGTCATTTGCTATAACTGGGGCAAAGAGGGTCACATGAAAGCTACTTGTAGGGTTAGAAAAGTGGCAACTTTTAAATTGTTTAATTATGGAAAAGAAGGATGTATTAAGAAACATTACCCTAAATCAAGGAAGCCAACTAAGATGAGAGTTTTACAATGGAAAGAAAAAGTACCCAGTCAAGTGGAAGGTAAACTTTTTATTGAAACCTTACCTATACCTATAGTATATAACATAGGAGCCACACATTCATTGGTATCTCGTGATATTGTCTAGAAGTTAAAACTTGTTTGTGTGTATATGTGTAAACCTCTGCATATAAAAAGTCCCCTAGGGAGTTCATGTGTTTTAGGAATGCAATGCATGGGGGTAAAATTAAATATAGAGGGCCATATATTTTTAGCAGATTTGCACATGCTAAATTATCCATGAATTGGGATAATATTGGGTGTTAATTGGTTGCAAAAATATATGGTAGTAATAAATTTGGAGGAGTTTACCATTTCTTTGATAAACACAAATAACAAAAGAATAACAATAATGTGTGAATCTATTAAAACAAGACCAGGAAATAATTCAGAAGTGGATGAGGAGGAAAGTATGCCAAATTAAAAAGTATACATATAGTTAATCATTAATCAATACCCAGCTTTGTTTAAAGAAGTAAGTGGGGTCCCTCAAGAAAGACCATTGGAGTTTCAAATTAGATTAATTCCAGGGGCTAGTCAGGTGATTAAAAAGCCAACTAGAATGGGTCCTAAAGAGTTGATTCAATTAAAGAAACATCTTGAGGATTTAGAACATGAGGGACTTATTACGCCTAGTAGTTTCTGTTGGGGTTCACCAGTGGTTTTTGTGAAGAAACATGATGGTTCTCTTAGAATGTGCATTGATTATAGAGAATTGAATAAAGTAACCATTAAGAAAAAATATCCTTTGCCAAGAATAGACGATTTCTTTGATCAATTATATGGAGCAAAGGTCTTTTCCAGATTAGATTTAGCATCATGGTTCCATTAAATGAAGGTTGAAGAAGAAAGTATCAAATATATAACATTTAATACCAGGTATGGACGATATAAATATTTCGTAATACCGTTTCGATTAACTAATGCCCCTTCTTATTTTGTTGATCTGATGAATAGAACATTTAGGGATTATCTGGATAAATTTGTGTTAGTATTCATAGATGACATTTTAATATATTCAAAGACTAAAGAGGAACATGAAAAGCATTTACAATTGGTGTTGACTAGATTAAGGCAACATGAAGAAAAGCAAAATTTTCCAAATGTGTTTTCTGGC
Organism: Allium sativum; assembly: GCA_030737875.1. Taxonomy (NCBI): domain Eukaryota; kingdom Viridiplantae; phylum Streptophyta; class Magnoliopsida; order Asparagales; family Amaryllidaceae; genus Allium; species Allium sativum. The sequence continues at coordinate 464,883,068 of CM060913.1, read as the reverse complement.
AACCTGAAGTAAAGTTCTTAGGGCATATCATATCAGAAAAAGGTATTGCTGTAGATCCCCATAAAATGATTGTTGTGCAAGCATGGAAAAAACCTAAGTAGTAACCAAAGTGAGATCATTTTTAGGCATAACAGAATATTATAGATGATTTATTAAAGATTTTTCTAGAGTGGTTATACCACTAACTATGCTGACAAGAAAATAATAGCCTTTCATTTGGATAGAGAAGTGTGATCAAGATTTTGAGAAATTAAAGCAAGCTTTGGTAGAGGCACTTATGTTGCAAGTTCTCTAAGGGAATGAAGGGTTAGTGGTTTATACGGATGTTAGTGGGTCCGGTTTAGGGGCTATATTGATGCAACATGGGTAGATGATTGCATATGCATCTAGGAAGCTTAAACCAAATGAAACTAGTTATGTAACCCATGATCTTGAACTTGTCGTAGTGGTGTATGCTTTAAATTTGTGGAGACATTATTTGTTGGGGGGAAGTTTGAATTATGTGCTGAACACAAGTCTTTAAAATGTCTATTTTCACAAAAAGATTTAAACATGACACAGCATAGATGGGTAGAGTTCTTAGGTGCACATGATTTGGGTATCTTATATGCCTAGGAAATAAAAATAAGGTTGTTGATGCACTTAATAGGCAACACGTTGAATTGGCCAAATTAATGGTAGAAGAATTTAAAACCTTAACTATTTTGGGTGAGGCAGGTGAAATAATTGAAGGGAAAGAAGAAATAGAAAGATCTAATATAAACGCTCACATGATGGCTCGGTTATTTCTCAAAGAGATTGTAAGATTGCATGGCATACCTAAAAATATTATTAGCGATAGAGATGCATTATTTACTTCTAGGTTTTGGGAAAGTTTCCTAAAAGCAATGGGGACCAAATTGAGTTTAAGCATTGCATATCACCCACAAACTAATGGGCAAATAACGATTGTAAACAAAATTTAAGAGGATTTACTTAGAGCCTGTATGTTGGATTTTAGAGGCAACTAGGAAGAATATTTACATTTAGCTGAATTTACGTATAATAATAGTCACCAATTCAGTATTGGGATGGTTCCATTTGAAGCTTTGTATGGAAAACCTTGCTTGTCTCCTGCTTGTTGGATGGATGTGAGTGAAAGGGTATTGATAGGACCAAGACAAGTTAAAGATACTTCCGCTAGAATTGAGTTAATAAGACACAGAATGAAAGTTGCACAAGAAAGGCAAAAGGCCTATGTAGATAAAGGTAGGAAACCAGTGTAATTTAAATTGGGGGATTATGTTTTTTCAAAATTTCTCCAATGATAAAAGTGCTTAGGTTTGGAAAAGCAGGAAAATTGTCACCCAGGTATATAGGCCCGTATGAAATCATAGAAAGAATAGGCATATTGGCTTATAGATTGCAACTACTAGAGGAATTAAAAGGAGTACATAATGTATTTCAAGTGATTCCCACACGTAGTTGAAGTTCCCTCGCATATTCCTCGTAATCATTATGACTATGTCGGGGAGATATGGCTGATAAACACTCTCTGGCGGGATCTAGTGGTTGTTGCTCACCTCGGGAGTTCTGGGCCGTGGATGTCACCTAGGATGGACGTTGGGCTCATCCATGTCATCATCATTGTTGACCTGATTCTGGTATGGTTAATGAGGCTGAGCAGGTTGATGCAGACTTTGATCAGGTATGATTTGGGACTATTGAGTTATTGGGCGCGTAGGCCCCAAGTTTAGAGCGGCAAGAGTTGGGTTCCATCGAGGAGGGGGTCAGTTATTCGGACCTAGTTCACCATTGATAACCAACAGGGAATGGTCATGTTGACGCACTCCCTCATTGACGGTATTGGTGGTCACGGTACTGTTGCCTATTGCTGTTGGTATAGGCACTAGTGTGGGAAGAGACATTAGTGTTGAGAGTGAATCTTCTGCTTTGGCTTCATCCCAAGTTTCGAAAGAGGCACTTTCTGAGGAGTTGTGTTGCGGTCGAGCGTTGTTCTTAGCAAGTCGGAGTTGAGAGACGAGATGTTGACTTTCCTGGAGTTGACTCATAAGGTCGATGTTGTTTTTCAACACCCCATTGAGCTCTAGAGATCTGGTTTACAAACTTTATTAAACGCATAGATCTGCGCTTGAGTTGCTGGAGGATCGGGGACCATAGGAAGAAGGATGTCTACTTCGGTCGGCTTTCCTGCCGGTTGAAGTTGTTGAGAAGTGGAAGTGTCGGCTGTTGCCGAAGTTCCGCTCATTAGGTTCTTTGCTTGCTTAACCATCGTAAGAGGACTTAAGCGGTAGGTTAGAAAGAAACCTGAGTAGCACATCGAAGTCGAGATGGAAGTGTGCATCAAAGAAGTGAGTTTAATTTCTAAGTGAAAGCACCAGAATGTTGATGGCAAAAAATGTCGTAACACCAAGGATTCTTAATTACTTAAGAATAACGTTTAGTGTGGGAAAGTAAGTGCAGAAAGCAGTAAATAACACAGGGATTTATAGTGGTTCGGTCCGCAAGGAACCAACGTCCAATTTAAAGGAGTTCGCTGATATTTTATTCACAACATTAGGTTACAATCTTTGAACGTCATCTAGGAATTCGATTACAAGTGTTTCCATGTATTTTGGAGTCATAGTTGTCATATATGAGTCTTGGGAAAAAGTGATTTTTATGCTTCTTCTTCCTCAAGCACTAGGCTTCTATTAATGATTTCTTGGCGCTCTAAGAGATGTCAAATCAGAAAAAGTCCAACCTTTTTAGTGAATGAGCATAGGGGTATTTATAATGGAAGGGTTAGGAGGGAGTAGGTAAGAATTGGGGAGCATATAGCAGAATTTCATATCCCAGGAGACCGATGTCCAGAGTTTCACCTCCCCTCTTTGGTGCATATAATATCTCATATCCCCACCTACGGGATACGAAATTCGTATCCCTTGGGACACGAAATAACGTATCCCTAGAGGGATATGAGTTATTTTGTATCCCTAGGGGATACGATAATTTTGTATCCCTTGAGGGATATGAAATTTGTATCCCTGGGGGATACAAATTATTTAGTATCCCCTAAGGGATACGTTAATATTTCACTCAGTGGGGATCAGAAGATATAGAACCTAAAGCATAGAGATCTGTAGTTTTCTTACACGGAGTGGTTGGGGAGTTAGGGAGTTGAAATCCGTGGTGATCGAGGGAGTCAAAATTTGAGGTGATCGAGAGAATCGAAATCTTTGGTGACCGAGGGTGTCGAAATCTATGGTGTATGAACCTGAAGGGACTCTAAGTATATGTTTGGAAGGATTCGAAACACATACATTTTGAGGGATTCGAAATATATAATTCGAGGGGTACGAAATGTGCTAAATGCACTATTTTGTGGATTTTTAAGGATTGCGCATGCACGACGTCTCTTGGCCTTGAATCCCTTGTGTTTAGGAACACTTTGCGCTTTGGTGCCACGCGATGTTTTGAGTCGAGCTTGTCTGGTGTGGGAACCGGACCAAAAAGCCGATTAATAGAAAGAAACCTCTTAAACTTAATTTTTGGTCTAATTTACTTTCTTTCCATACTATTGTAAATTTGATTTACGCAAAAACACGGATTTGAGTACAAGAATTTACATGTTTATAATTGTTTTGTACAAAATAGATAGTTTAAATATAGTAAAACACATGTTACCAAAAGCTTAGTTCTTGTACAAATCGCACATGAAAAGTAAAGAAGCACTGAGTAAACGATTTCAAAATTAACATGAATTTTAGGAAGTGGAAATTTACTTCTAGGGAAGTTATGTTTTTGGTCAAATGTAAAGTGTAAGGATATTTTTGGATTATGGATTGTGCGGTTTTAGCGATGTATTAGGGGCGACTATGCGTTAAAAACGTCAATGGTAATATGGGAAAAGATATTTTGGCTTTGGAAATATTGTTTTCAAACCTTTTCTACGACACATGCGAGTTATTATTTAACTCGTTTTACGTTTTAGACCTTGTTTTAAGCCTCCTTTGTAGTCTACATGTGGAAATTTTTGGAGTATTTTCGGTAAATTGAGGTAGAATTCCATTGAAGGACGGGAATTGAAAAAATGTAAGTGGTCAAAACATTGAATTCCCCTCTTTAATTTCCTCTTTTTGGGCATATGAAAAATTTCTAGGAAGCGATTTTATGAGGGTTTTGATTGAAAAGTGTTTTTATAAAACTACATTCATGCAGAATAGCAGTATATTTTAGGATGTTTACATCATGTTTTCAAAACTAAATGCATACGTATAGGAGGATCCAATTTAGGACCGTTATGAATACATATTTTTTAATTGTGATTGATTATGTACAATATAAACATGATACGTTTGGTTGCAAATTTGGATGTGCACTTATTAATTATGTAGTAAAGGATAATTAGGTGCAACACCATGAGTTGGTCATAGGTAAAATTTTGGGATGAAATCTCTTTTAAGGAGGGAAGAATGTAACACTATGGAATTTGACGTTAAACAAACTAGTATGAAATTTGAGTATACGATGGAATTTGACCATGAAACTTGCACCATTGCATTCGAGGTAGAATTCTGGTCAGCTTACATGTTTGGAACTTCACGAATGGAATACATATGAAAATGTTGCGGATAAAATACAAAAACGAATGAAAATAATTAATTAGAATAATTAAAATATTTACTACCATTTATCACCTGCCCCAACTGGAGGTTGGACGACCAGAGCGGTCAACCTAAGGGTTGGCCCGCCGGTCGCTGTTTTCCGGTGGTGGCTAGGTTTTATATATAAAAACTATATATTAATGGATGGATTTTTCTAAAAATAAATATAATGGTTCAGGGTCATTTTTATGCACATAAATAAAGGCCAGGACCCCCACTCTTTTGCTCACATTTCTGGATTCTATTTCTCTAACCTCTTCTTAAATTCTAAAATATAAACATATTCAAACCAAAAAACAAAGCTTAGAGATATTAGATCTATATTTGCGCAAAAGGGTTGATTCTGCATGTAGGTAATCTTTATTAATAGTTTTTCTTCTCTTTTACCAATTCTTTTATCATATCTACAAATTTAAGGTATATATATGTATCCCCTTTCTATATAGATTGTAGATTTGTTAGATTTGGAACTATAGGCCTAAAAGCTGTTTTCAGATTTGGATTCGGGATAGCTTTCAGGTGAGTGGGAAATATATTCATTGTTAAAAATAACGTATTTATTTCGTTTTGTCAAATCCGAAAATTACAGATTTGTTTAGTTTGTGTTCAATATGAAACTGTGAATCATAAGATCTGATATAGATTTGTAGGCCTTTCAGTATTAGTATTCTTATCTTGCTTGCAGTTCTTTAATATGTTTTGTGGTTATCTTAAGCACCCTAAATCTGGAAACTAGTCCTTAAATATTGTTAGAATTGTGAAGATTCAGTTCCAGATTTATAGAATTTGGGTGTAAATATATATTTTGTGCATTTTACTTATAGTTATTTAATATGTTTTGTGGTTATCGTAAGCACCCTAAATCTGAAAACCAGTCTTTAAATATTGTTAGAATTGTGAAGTTATTGTTCCAGATTTATAGAATATGGGTGCAAATATATAATTTGTGTATTTTATTGCTTTAGAATGTTAAACATATTTGTGTTCGGTATTATTTGGGATTTTTACTCGATTGTTATAAATTAGCTCTTTTTGCTCTTTTCGAGTAAAAAGGCATTATCTGAAATCAACAAGAAATGTTAACAAATCATTCAGGAAGAGATGTGTTAGTTCACGTATTTTGTCCGTAGTTTACATCATCTTTTCCAAACAAAATATTACTTCTTGTAATTTTAAATATGTCAGTATTCCCTTCTTTTAAAAAATTTGGGAAAACCTTGCAAGAATTACAGTAAATAACCTTTTTAAGAGATTTTGAAGCACAACAAGATTAAACACGAAAAGAGTCGTTCTAGTATTTAGTTTGGACTAGAACATGGAAAAGTAATAATACAACATAATTAGTAACTACGTAGATACCGCACTTAAAATATAAGTAAATATAACCTTATCCATCCAAAAACTTATTGACCTATAAATATTATTAATAGAAATAAACTTATGTTGTGTGTTTGAAACTAATTAGTTTCCACTTTTGATGGTGTTAACAAGCCTTTTGGTCCGGTTTCCAAAAGCATACCAAGCTCACTCGACTCAGCCCATTGCGTGGTACAAAAGACCGAAGTGTCGCTAAAACTCTCAAGATTCAGGCCCAAAAGGAGTTGTGTGAGTGTAGGCCTCACAAACCCTTGAAAGCACAAATTCGTATTCCATATACACCACACAACATTTCACATCCTTGAATGGATTTACATCCCTTTTTTCGCATCCCATATGCTTCGCCTCCTTGAAGTATTTCGCATCCCATATGCATCGCATCCCATATGCATCGCAACCCGTGCATATTTGGAATCCTACAAACTACTCGCATCCTACTTCTTTCGTCTCCTATAAGATAGCATCTCCACGGGATATGATATTTGGTTTCCCCATAGGGTACATTTCTCCATATCTTCCGGGATACGAAATAATGTATCCCTATGGGATACGATATTTCGTATCCCTCGGGATGTGAAATATTCAACGCCACTACAGGGGGATGCGAAATTCTCCAGGCCTCTGTTTCAGGATGCAAAATTCCTGTTGTGGTCCCCAAATATCACCTAATCCTACCTAATCCACTATCTATAAATACCATCTACCATATACTTCTTAAGGGTTGGCGTTTGCATGATTAGACAGCTCTAGAAACACCTTGGACACCATTAACAGAAGCCCGAGCCTTAAGGAAGAGAAAGAAGAGCTAATTTTTCCTAAGACTTCCTATATGCAAAATAATGACTCCCGAATACTTAACCAAAATTTGAATACAATTGTAATGATGATGTCCAAAACTTGTAACCTTCAATTGTGAATAAAAATCTGCAAATGCTTCAAAGTGCACGTAGCTTCAATATGAACCAAACCACTATAAATTCTTATGTTCTTGCATATTGCACTTACTTTTTCGTACGATGAACTTTATTCTCATATAATTGAAAATTTTGGGTGTGACGCCGATTTTACGTGTCAATGGATAGGAAAATATGTTGTATAATTTCCTATAATAAATGGAAATGAATGTTTGTAACATTTTTTTAACAATAAATATCAAGTTAGTTGTTATAATTAAAAAGGTTACAAATAAGTTAAAATGGGAATTAACATTGTAACCATGAATGTGTGGGGAAATGAATGAATAGGTAATAAATGTCAAATGGTAACAATATAAAATGAATGAGAATAAATAATGTAACTCCAATTAGGGAAATCAATATAATGAACTCATATATATATATACATATATATATTGAAAATTGGTTCGCTTTTATTAGCTAATAAAAACATTACAGAGGTCAGGTTAGCATACTAACCATTACAACTAAAACAATTAAAAGCATAAAGAAAACAATACCGTTAATATAAGAAAATTAAAGCTAAAGAACATAAAACTGACCCATAATGAGGTCGTTATCTCACTTCGTGCAACTTGCTGCACCACACTCCAGCCATGAGCTTCACTTGTGCATGATCATTTAACAAGATCATCACCCATAAAACCAACCAAACACCAAATCCACCATCTAAAACCCATTCTCATATAATATAGTAGTTTGGAGAACATCCCATTTGATAAATGATGGTAGAAGTGTGCCTTTAAAGAAGACCTAAAATCTAAATGTAATCTAGCAAGCCAAAGAAACTGGAAATTCTCTAAAAAAATGTTGTATTGTAAACTATAACCCAACCCACCTTCCACATCATATTCCACATACTTCTGATTAGTCCATAAACGAGTACACATGAACCAACGAGCATATGTAAGAATAATGTCTGGAAAATATTGGTTAAATCAGTATAAAATTCCAGTAGATGGCAAACAACCCATGAAACTGCACTTCATCAAGAATTTCAAACTTCAGTTGCACAACGATCTAGATTTCAAAACAATACTGGCAATTAACTATTTTCCACACTCATATTTGATGTTGAAAAATAGTCAAACAGAAGGACATTGGATTAAACATCAGTACAGGAGTCCATGAACAAAGAAAGTCACGAAGAATATACTGCTTCACCAACTATTAGTAGTTCCCCATTTCATTCCTTAACTACTCCCCATCGATCACCAGTCCTTGATCATTTCATTGGCAATGCGGCTTTGTCAAATCAGTAATCACCAGACCACGAAAAAAATGACCAGTCCATGATCAACCAACACAATATGTATTATATATAAACTGCATAACCCCAACAAAATCATATGAATTTGTAAGTTTCCACAATATGTACGGATCTAATATAAACCTTCACCATCCAACTATCAAAAGCCTTATGTTAGATCAAAAAAGGGCTCTAACACCCAAATTGTCGTATTTTGAGCATAGGATATGAAAAAATAATCGAAAAATAGAGAAAAAAGCAAGACAACGAGACTTTTATAGTGGTTCGGCGTTAACGAGCCTACGTCCACTTCATATTTTCTCATTTCACTCATGGAGTACAATTACAATGAATATTGTCTTTCAATCACTTGAATTCAATGAATAATTCTCTCTGAATCCATTGAATTTATTGAGGAAGATGGTGGTTATTCATGGAGAAGTGTTGGCTATGGCAGCCATGGATGAGGAGATGCCAAAAAGAGTCCCTTGAAAATGCCCTCTGAAGGTGTATTTATAGCTGTAGGAAAGCTCCTGGGAGGACTGGTTCGTGATGGGGTAAGTGGCAGGCGATCCAGAAAAATAGGAGAGCCAGTAGCCTTGAGAATAGGTCAAAACAAGCTGCATTTGAACAGGTCCGAAGGTTGGATCGTTGTCATAGGTCGGATCGCGGTCATGGGTCGGATCGCGGTCATAGGTCGGATCGCGGTCATGGGTCGGATCGCGGTCATAGGTCGGATCGGATCGCATAGGCAAGGGCGGATCGGATCGCGGTCATATGCCAGCTTACATCCGTTCACGGAAATGGGCGTAACTTTCAAACCGTAAGTCCGATTGAGCCAAACCAAAGCTCAAACTGAAGCTAATTCAAAGGGCTACGAGTATATGAGGTGAATAGATCCAAATGAGGTCATTTGATAGGGGTTTCGGGCCAGTTTATACTGATTTTGTGATTTTGACCAAACTGCCTTGTGTCTTCTGATGATGCTTCCAATGCCGGAGAGCGATGTTATCCAGAGATTCCATATGAGACAGCATTTACCCAGAGGTTTGTCAACATGATCTTTGGTTTGGGTAGCCTGGTCACAAAGCAGGCTAACATTTTGCCCCCCAAAGTACATCTTATCGAGGATGAGATGTGCTTTGAATATGTTGAGCTAAATCTTTCTGGAATATCATTTGTCCTTGAGAAGGCTTTATCCAATTGTTGCATTGCTTCCATTGGAGCTAATCAGGCTAAGTTCTATGAAAGGAGTATTCGAGACGATTAAGAAATTGTTTAAACCTTGTGAAATCAAAAGATCTAATTCATCCGTCAGAAGTTATGCTAAATTGTCGGCTCCCGAGCGTGATCCTACATGCATAGGTCGTCGCCAAACAACATCATCACTCTATGCAAGCAAAGCGCGTGGTAGGGTTGGACTTTCTTTTACATATGAGTCAATAAATGGAGTAGCCACCCAAATCATGGGGCGATGTAAGAATCTTTGGGCTCTAAGCTAACAACTGGACTGTTGGCATAAAGCACATCAGAATCAACATATGAATTTGTCATTTGTACTCAAGTTCGAACTATCTTGATATCTTGATATTAATCCAGGATCTTAAAATGCATTGAATCGTAACAGTAAGGAATTCAAAAGCCATGATCACTCTGGATCGTAGTCGATAGAATCCACAATTGTTACGGATCATTTCTTAATCCAATATTCACATATGAAGTAGTCAGTAAGGGATGTTATTAAAATTATGTGGACCAGTGCCTATAGGATCGTTACCATCGCGAGGCAGTAGATAGGTTTGTCACACCTTCCATTCGGTGTAGTTTGAGTCTTTAAGTTCACATTCGATCCACAAGCTAGCTCGCTTGGTCGGCAAAGATGAGTAAGATTGTACTCCGGAGGCATGACATACATGTTTTGAATCCCATTTCATGCCAGGATTGTCTTCAAAGTTAGTCTATGAACCGACACTTGTGCTCTCAGTGCCATCGAAGGACAAGCGAGGTCAGTAATTATGCCCCCAGTATCGATGGGGGTTGAGTTGAGTCAATAAGGCATTTAATCTTGAAGATTTTATACTTCCTGTCATTGCATCTGGTAAGAGTTGCAGGTTCAGCAATCTTAGTCGACCCAGATCATTCTGTACTATTTCTCAATTTAGCAAAAATCGGAATTGTATATGCGAATGGTTGAACCACATTTGCTTTGATATCATCTCTTCTCTTTAGTCAGATAGTGAGGATTGCCTCATCGGGCATCAGCGACTTTGGTTACTCTCATCAGATCGGTTGCGGAGTCAAGTAAGGTTGTTGAATGCGAGTGAATAAATGTCGTTATGAAGTTAGTTGGGCCCCACCGTTTATGCTTTAGCCTAGTCCGAAATGGTTATCACAGTCTTATTGAGTCTCTTTCTCATGCTCAGTTCAATTGTGCTTGACAAATAAGATCATGGGCTCAATAAGTGGTATAGATTCACTTTGGAATTGCACATTCTTGTCATTGTTTTTCAGGGCTTTTCCTTTGTCCTTACCAGTTCGGGAGTCGGATGATGCTCCATCCTTTATCATAAAAGCATTGAGATTTTCTATCTCGACATTAACACCTTCTTATCATAGAAGTATGTCCACCTCAGGGATGAATTCATCAAAGCTTCTAAACAACTCTCGTTAGAGAGAAAATTTAAAGTCCGGGGGAATAACAGGGGATCCTGACGTCCCACATGTGAGGGCTGTAATTGTTGTTATCCATATCATCTCGAGAAGTGCCGCCTCTCGAGAGGTGCCGAATCAGACTAGCGAGCAGGTTGCCATCAAAGAATTGATGCACATTATCAAGATCCTGGCTGGTGCCCCCAGCATCGAATCTGAGATTACAAAGGGGGTCTTTGCTGATTTCTTGTTTCCACGTCGATATTGCCCCCAGGTCATGGTTCGAGTCATTCGACCTGACCGGGTTCCTGTTTTTCGAATTGTTGCGTTTTTTCTTCGAGCTGAGTATGAAATGTCGCTCGAGTATTCATTCGAGTCGGAGTTAAAACTGGTCGAGCATGATATGAGTTTGTCTCAATTCTTGCGTTCTCATCTAGGATGTTATAGGTAGTTGTTCCATTGCCCGTGTTTCCATCCATGACGTAGGGAATCGAAACCGCATGTTGCGCGCCTGCTGATTGGTTTGTGTTCAACCCAAGCTGATGGTTGATATCTGACTGTGCCAAGTTCGTCACTACCTGAACTTCAATTTTATCATTTCCAGCGAATTGATGATTGTTGCTCGGCCTTCCAGTTCATTCCTGAAATAGGTGAAGGTCGGCTTCGGGCTCCTTGATTATACACGAGCATTAGCCGTCAATCAGGCTTTTGTCATTCGGCTCGGAACGGAGGCATCGAGTAACTGAACTATGCTGCTCAAGGCTCGTACCATGTGCCCCCTATCCACAGGGGTTTTTGTTGAGCAGTACACTTCGAATTCACGTCTTCTCTGGATTCATGTTCACTTCTCGCATCAAGAGCCGGAGTTGAGTGCAAAAATGAATTGTTGGTATTCAGCCCATGCTAAGCCCTAGTCTCCCATCCAAGCTCCGAGGACAAAAATCAAGCGGTGAAGGGTCAGATTGTAGTCGCCTCGAGTGCTCCCGTTTGCTCTTTGCATCAAGGGAAAGGTCGGGGACGAAATGGTTGCATCATGTTCAATTATTACATGGGATATATCCAGCCTTATCTGAGCTTCCCATTCTGGAAGTAAGTTGGGATCAGCAGATGGACGTTCTCTTTGCATCTGCTTTCTGGTCTTCAAGGGGCCTGCATCATCCTTCTGGACGCAACCCTTTGTTCGTTTTCCATTAGCACGTTGCCATCACTGCGAGTGAGGCCCTCGCGTTCTTGACTAGTTATCTTTTGTAAACCTGCGTTTAGTAATAAAATTTTTGTTCCTTTCGCATTGTCTTGTACCTGCGAATGGGCAAATAAGTCATGAAGCGTTATAAGTAGTCAATGCAATAATAAATGAAAATGCACTAAAGTAGTATGTGTGTATAGGTATGCTCCCAATCAATCATTAACTTAGTGCCTGGCCAGGGCTTTTTTTGAGGATTGATTAGGACCTTAACTGTTTTGCCCCCATGTCCGGACATGGAGGATCCGGGCTCGGAGTTCAGTCAGTCCCCCGACACTCTAGCGGGGTAGGAGCCCTTGTGGCGCTAAGTCTCTAGCGCCTTTATACTTTCTCTGGAGTTCAAAATCAGCTTTCAATCTGCTCCCCAATCCTTCAGCGGGGTAGGAGTTCTAGCTTGTTTCATGATATGCTCAACGATCCTTCAACGGAGCAGAAATTATGGGGGGTGCTGAGTCTCCAGCACCTTTCTCAGCGCTTAATCATAGACGCTTTTATACTCTCCTGGCGGTCGCCAAGGTTAGATTTCGAACTCAGCTGTTCTGTCGCTCCCCGATCCTTCAGCGGGATAAGAGTTCTTTCTCAGCGCACAATCAGGGACGCTTTTATACTCTCCTGGCAGTCGCCGAGGTTAGAGTTCGAGCTCAGCAGTTCTATCGCTCCCCGATCCTTCAGCGGGGTAAGAGCTCTTTCTCAGCGCTCAATCGGAGACGCTTTTATACTCTCTCTGCTCTGGAGAGTTAGAGTGTTGTCGAGGCGGTTCCTATCATGGTGCACCTTCGCGCCTTGTGGACGTCATCTTCGCGTCCTTTATACTCTCTCTCGAATCATGAGAGTTAGAGTCATGGATCGAGCGGTCTTCAATCAGGCACGCCCTTCAAACTCATTCAAGGTTTATATTTTAATCCAAGCTCTGAGGATTAAAGTCAGACAGACAAACAGTTGGAAAACGTTTGCCAGGGCTCTGCGTTCCTCTGAACAATCTTTGGGAGGATTGGTTGGCACCAAACTTTGGGTACCTGCGTCATTCATATCACATGAGTTAGTCATGTCAATAACTCGGAAAGAATATGAAAGTAAATTGCATGATTGAAAAGTGAGCATATCAAGGGGCATAGGATCGAGCCATGTAGGCGGTCACACCGTGTTCATCTGGAGTTGGACTACGACTTTGCGATTCAATGATTTATGTACAATTGTCTTGCGGTCTGCCACGTGTAAGCCAAGGATTGGATGATCATTCCGAATCCACCTTGAGCTATATGACTTTCTTTAGACGGGGGGCATGACTTTGCTAGCGAGCAGTTCAGTCGGGCCCGTTATGGCAGTGCTCCATAATTCTGCATGCGGGTGTTAAAAGTCTGATCGATACCAGATCCAAGGTACCTACACCATCCACATATTATTTCATCTGAGTTAATTACATCAATAACTCATAGAAGATGCAAATATAAAAGTCATGGTTATAGAATAATCCTGTTAAAGGAATGAGTATCATTCTGAGTGAAAAATGGCGTTGCATATTCATTGCAGGTCCATTTTGCTTCGCCCTATCTCTGCCAATGAAGGGCTACCAAAGTCTTTTAGTTGATGAGGAATCCTTTTTCAAATTATCATGGGGGCGGCAGTCCCAAAAAATGAATAGACCTTGATCAGGGTCTTGAGATGGCAAAGGCGGCTAAGTAGGTACTATAAGCGAGTGATGAGGTCGCATCTCTTTTTGAATCGCCTCTTTTCCCCCTATGCTAAGGGTAAGGATAGAGTGTCAGGAAGTCATGACTGTATCGCTAATGGTAGCACATCGTCGCATTGGTGCTAAGAAATAGGATAATGCTTCTGGTGAGATAATCATATCTCACCAATTTGCTGATACGCCTTCGATTCCATATTGGGGGCAAGAATTAAATACTCAATTTGCTACTCTTCGGGCAAGAAAAAGGCAGTTGGCCGGGCAAACTCCTGATGTGTCAGCTTTGAATTGGATGATTTATTCTCGAGCGATTCATGCTCAAATCTCTAGTTTCCCCCAACGTCCGGGGAATGAGTTTGCTTGACATATAATCGATGAAAGGAGTGGAAGTGTGAATCTTCACTTTCTAGCTTCAAAATGCCGTTCATCAGAAGTTTCACTCATGTACATCTCCCATTTAACGGGAAGTTGACTAGTGATTTCGACGAATCATTCTGGGCAGCGGATTTAGCAATGAGGCTCATTGAAGTCTATCTCGGAGCAACCTTCCAAGGAAAATAAGCCATGTCGCCTTGCACGCCTTTCACTTCACCTTGTTAGATGCATTCTGTGTTGTAGGAAGTTCATCATGGGGTTATCCATGACTCTCTTCCGGGTTTGGTCTCCAACGTTGGGTCAACTTCCATCTGATCAATGGTTGTATTTCATAGTGTCTTGATGGGGATCATCTCTATCTTTTCTATATTGTCGGACCCTTATAACTTGGTCAGATTATCCGCCTTCTGATCTTCTGCTCGCAGGACATGAGATATGTTGTAACGTTCCAATTCGTCCAACAACCCTTCTTCCGATTCTAGGTAAGCTGCGAGTGGTGGTTCCTTCGTCTGGAATTCCTTTCGAGCCTGGCAAACAACAATGTGAAAGTCATAAAATATGCTTAATGCCACTATTCCCAACTCCTTAGCGAGTTTCAATTCGATAATCAGGGTGACGTCTTCAGAGCCGTTGTTAGTAGAGGAGAATTTCAACCGCAAGACATAGTAAATTGACCGCCCTTTAGGGGTTATTAATAAGACACCGGCGTCGGACAGTCAATCATTCTTTGCACCGTCTGATTACATCTTCCAGGTGCATCTTCTACATCTGCCACATCCTCTTCGGGAGTGGTACATTCAGCGATGTAGTCGGTTAATGCTTGCCCTCGTATGGACTTCTTTAGGAGGGAGTTGAGATCAAACTGGTTTATCTCTATGTCCCGATCAAGCAATTTTCCAGATGCCTCATGTCGTTGCAGGACCTGTCGTAGCAGTTAGTGAGGGTGCATACCATCGGATGAACTTGGAAGTAATGGGGGAGCTTTCTTAGAGCAATCAGCAAGCTGTAGACGAGTTTTTCAATCTTTGGGTATACCACGACTACTTACTTGCTCACATTATTGACTAGTTTTCAGACCTTATCCTCCTTACACACAAGTGGTGCCAACTTTCATGCCAAGCTTCAGACGCCTTTAACTCTTTGTTGTTCATGGCTAACTATGAGGCCTTTAGGTTCATTCCAGATATTGAACATCTCTGTCAGATTCGAAACGTGGTAGGTTGACCGCTCGGACTCCATAAGACTATCACCTACATGGACTTCCATGGCCCTTGCACTTTGGTTGTGGACCATATAATTCAGTAAGCACTGGTAATTTGCCTCGGAATCCTTCGGTCCGAATGCCAATTCCATATAACAGTACAGTTCGAGGTCAATGATAAAACATGTTTATTCATGATCAGGCACATGCATAAGAATTTGGTTGTAAGCTGCGCACACGTCCATGAGAGGGATACATTCATGTCTAGTCATTGAATCCACAAGCTGATCAATTCTGATTGACGGGATGCTTCCTTTTGGGCGAACTTTGTTCAAATCTAAGAAATCAATGAGTGTGCGCCATTTTCCATTAGCGTTCTTGACAAGGACGGGATTTGATATCCAAGCGGGATGTGTGGCACATCATATAAAACCATTGCCTCTCAACATTCCGACTTCCTCTTTCATGGTAGATGCTTTCCCTGGATCGAGCATACTTCTTGTTTGCTTGGCAAGAACACACTTCAGGTTTATTCTCAACAAATGACTCATAAACTATGGTAAAATCCTGCGAATATTAGCATAGGTCCAAGCGAACACATCCAGGTTTGCCTGCAGAAAGCATGTCAGTTCCTTCGTTCAGAAGAGGTCTAAATGAGATCCGATTTCAAGACCTTAGTCAGGTCGACGTCACCAATCGGAACACGTGTAGTTTTGTCATTAGATGTCACCCTTCTGCATCCCGAATGATGATCCTTGCTGGGATCTAGATCTTCAGACAGATCCTTGGGCAATTCCTTTTGTGATGCTCCCATTATTCGCAATATTGATACCTCCTTCACACTCCATTTCATCTAGAGGGGAAGCATCTTTGGGTTTCACGCCATCTTTGTTGCGTAGCATGGTCCATCCAGCTGAATAGTCGGCTTTTCCAATAACTTGGTCACCATAGACCATTCCCGCTCCATCTTCGGTTGGCATATTTAGCCATAGGCTCTAGGGTGCAATGTAGGCTCTGAATTCTGTTGGAGCTGGTCTGTCTGAATCTTGATCAGATGAGCTTGAACATGATAGCATAGCTTGTGAGGCTTCAAGTAAGGTTCGTATATCCTATCACAACTATTGTATGAAGTGGAGAGCTAATGGTTGATTCATATTTGCGTTGATCTCAAATTCTCATTTCTTGACCAATGTCATATGGTGGCTGGTGAGCAGTCAAGTTGTTATCATCCCAGCAATGATCCATATATCCAATCACGGCCTACGGAGGTTCAATTGGTTCCTAACTCTGGGGACCAAAGTACATCGATCTAACCCTTGGACACGTGGAAATCAATCTATCTTGATGCGGTTGACGGCAAATAGGTGAACCGTAGGACATACGTTTTTCACCACGCCATCCAAGCGAAGGGTAACTTTGTAGTGCTACGATCCTTACTTGCCGTCCGGTATCCCATTATTGAGAATCATGGTCATTGGGATCTTTTGAGTCATCCTCAGAATAGTATCCGGATTGCTCTATGTCAATGTCATCTGGGATTTCGCCTGTAGGACAGGTTTAAGTCACGTAAACTAGGTGATCACTATTCGTTCAGGAGCATCATCAGTTGCATTTGGGAAATATGCACACCATTGGAGCTTTGGAAGAGGAGGTTTCCAAGAGATAATCATTATCTCATATACCGTCATAGCCAGCGTGCCGAATCTTTCCAATAGCTCCTCACATTGAATATCATCAGTATTAAGTGTTATGGCTCTAGAAAGAATCCTTAGAATACCTACCGAATCTTGGTCGATAAGCATTTGTGATAATTGTGGGTCAAAATGTACTCCGAGCCGAAGGCGAGCCGTGCTCCGAGGCGAAGGCGAGGCCGTCAGCGGGTCCGGGCGCAGCGCCGGCGGGGGTCCGCACGATTTTTTCGATTTTGGAAGATAGAGCCTTTTCTGAAATGATCTGAAAATTGCATTTTTTCCAAAAAATGTCACTTTTTTTGGTCGGGTCGCGGACCTTGTTCGTCATCACTTTTCTGAGTCACGGTTCGCTACTGTCGTCTGGTTCGTGGCTCGAATCGTCAATTAATCAACGTCTTTGGATCGGATCGTGGATCCTACACCAGGTCGGGTCGTGAAGGTCACTCTGGGCCCGGGTCGTGGTGGTCGTTCTGTGAGCTACGAATCGGATCGTGATGGCTCTTTGGGCTCCATTCGTGGAGGTCGTTCCGCGAGCTACGAATCGGATCGTGATGGCTCTTTGGGCTCCGTTCGTGAAGGTCGTCCCGCGAACCGCGAGCCAGTTCGTGATACCCCCTGCGATCCGCGAACCGCGAACCGAGAACCGGCCACCTGCTCTAACCTGCTCCTGTGCATTTTCTTTATTATCCTCATTTGGTCGTGAAGCTTGTGAACCCTTAGCTTTTTTTCGAAGGCATGAAGCTCTGATTTTCTGAAATCAACGAAATATTCAAAAATGGTAGAAACGCAGACTGTTTTCTTCGAACTTTCAAACCCAAATAGTAGAATAGCAATCCGATAGGTTGAGTATTCGGTTCTCAGTGAAAGCACCAAAATGTTAGATCAAAAAATGGCTCTAACACCCAAATTGTCGTATTTTGAGTATAGGATATGAAAAAATAATCGAAAAATAGAGAAAAAAGCAAGACAACGAGATTTTTATAGTGGTTCGGCGTTAACGAGCCTACGTCCACTTCATATTTTCTCATTTCACTCATGGAGTACAATTACAATGAATATTGTCTTTCAATCACTTGAATTCAATGAATAATTCTTTCTGAATCCATTGAATTTAATGAGGAAGATGGTGGTTATTCATGGAGAAGTGTTGGCTATGGCAGCCATGGATGAGGAGATGCCAAAAAAAGTCCCTTGAAAATGCCCTCTGAAGGTGTATTTATAGCTGTAGGAAAGCTCCTGGGAGGACTGGTTCGTGATGGGGTACGTGGCAGGCGATCCAGAAAAATAGGAGAGCCAGTAGCCTTGAGAATAGGTCAAAACAAGCTGCGTTTGAACAGGTCCGAAGGTCGGATCGCTGTCATAGGTCGGATCGCGGTCATGGGTCGGATCGCGGTCATGGGTCGGATCGCGGTCATAGGTCGGATCGGATCGCGTAGGCAAGGGCGGATCGGATCGCGGTCATATGCCAGCTTACATCCATTCACGGAAATGGGCGTAACTTTCAAACCGTAAGTCCGATTGAGCCAAACCAAAGCTCAAACTGAAGCTAATTCAAAGGGCTATGAGTATATGAGGTGAATAGATCCAAATGAGGTCATTTGATAGGGGTTTCGGGCCAGTTTATACTGATGTTGTGATTTTGACCAAACTGCCTTGTGTCTTCTGATGATGCTTCTAATGTCGTAGAGCGATGTTATCCAGAGATTCCATATGAGACAGCATTTACCCAGAGGTTTGTCAACATGATCTTTGCTTTGGGTAGCCTGGTCACAAAGCAGGCTAACACCTTATAAACAAGGTCAATGGGGGAAATTGTACATAAAGGTTGGACACCGTGAACAAATTGGGGAAGAGCCCATTTGCTTCGCCAAACTTACATCGGAAAAACTTCAAATTGCATATTGACCAACTCATTTAAAATCAAATATGGCATACTGAAATCATCAATTATCAGATCTAAGCATAATCAAAACCACAAACAAAAACCCCATTGACCTAAAAACAAAAACCAATCTAACGCTAGATCTAACATCTACATGTATACACTTAAACCCCAAAGATCGACAGATCTGTAGTTCTCCATAAAGCAAAGTGATGTAAAATTTCATCAACTTTCAAATCGATGAATACCCTTAAAATCGCAGCCAAAAACCACATCGTCCAATCCAAAACAAGAGTAAATCTTACCCAAATACTATCATTAATGTCAATATGATTCCAGGCGAAGAGATTGGTTGGAGAATTTGGAACTAAAACTCAGTTGTGCCGGAGCATGCCGGAACCCAAATCCACAGTGTGTAATAACCCGGGAATCTGAGCTAATTTAAAATTTTTATTTTGGCAATTTTAGTGAATTTTGATTATTTAAAATGAATTATTTTAAATGATAACGACGAAAAATTTATTTTCGACGAAGTTAAAACGAATACTTTTATTTTAATTATATAACGAGCCTGAAATGGAGCGGTAGTTTGAAAATTCGATTTCGAATTTCAAATGAATATACAGAATTCGTTTTAAGTCGGAATTGGACGAAACAAGAAATATTCGAGTCTGTTTGACGATATATTTCTAGCGGATGTAAGAAACTGAGATTTCACTTTATAGAGTGTAAAGTACGTCCAGTTTAAAATTCAGAAAAGTCATTGTGGAATTTATATATATTTTAATATATATAAAGGCCTTGAAAATGGAAATTTTGCAAACGACCTCGGTTTTCGACGAAACCACTTTTGTTGGGTCCGGGATGTCTAGTTATTGCTAGGTTTCAAAATTCATAATTTTCTGAATCAATATGTGAGTGTGGCAAAGGAAAACGCGTTTGACCAGTTTTAGTTGATTTTAATCGACTGGAAAATGGTCATTTTACAAAAGGTCTCAGAATTTGACGAAATTAGTTTTTTTAGGACCGTATCGTTAATACGAAGCTAGAAAATATTTTTCGGGAATTTTTCGAGTTAGTATGTGGCACCGGTCAATTGAAATGCGCGTTCAAATTCAATATATAGAGTTATATTTTGATTTTGACGAAAACTAATCGAAACGATCGAATTCTCTTACCATACATATCCCATTGTGTTCGGAATGACGGTGATTAGCTAAGGGCGACAGTCGTTGGGTTCAATCTGGAGTTCATATGCGAAAGTTTGTTTTCAAGAATTAATTAGAATGAAATATTAATAAAATAAATATATAAATACTTCCAAAATATCTCTAGCCCTAGCCCTCATAATATCGGCCGCCACTTTCTTAAAACAGACGATCCTCGTCGCTCCATCCTTCTTCCAAAAAAAATCTCCATTCTATGTCTAATTACCATCCGACTCTCCAACAAAAATCAAAGAGCCTCTCATACTCTTCCAAATCATACGAAGATGTTGACTTCTCGTTGCTCGTGTCGTTCAAATCCTGGACCGGAAATGCTAACAATCGCACGCGAATTGAGGGAGGTGGGGACCGCCGAACTTTGCCGTGCTTCAGGCGATGCTAGCGCGCCCCAAGGCCACCGACGGCGTAGCTTCTGGCCTGGCTCTAGGCGAGTGTGGTGATGACCGTTTGCAACCCTAAGTTGGAGCATAGCTCGTGAAGGTCTGAAATGAGTTACAGACGGATGAAGAAGAGGGTAATTAAACTAATTACCCTAGCTAATTTAGATGTTAATTTTATTACTGAAATTATCATTGTTTTTAAATCTAAAAATTAAAATAACGCATTGTTTAAAAATAGAAAATTAGCATGTTTAAAAATATACAATAGAGTTTGATTTGAAAATATACAATAGAATATTTTTATATATAGTTGCATTGTTATATAAAAATGTAATGTCATTGTTTTAAAAAATGAAATGTCATTGATTTTAGAAAATATACGATGTCATTGTTTTAAAATTGATTTTTGAAAATAAATAGCATAGTTTTATAAAATATAAATAATATGATTTTTAAAAATAAAATAGGATTAGTTTAGAATAAAAATAACACATTGTTTAAAAATAGAAAATTAGCAAGTTTAAAAATATTCAATAGAATTTGATTTGAAAATATACAATAGAATTTGATTTGAAAATATACAATAGAATTTGATTTGAAAATATAAGAAGAAAGAAAAAGCGAAGATAAAATTATGATTTTTATATATATGAATGGAAAATAAAAATGTGATTTTTATTTATATATGATCAGAGTGGTAAGGATGTGTTGGAATTTCGAGCAAATCCAAACTGTTCGGAAAGAAAGAATGGCGGAGTGGAACCCTCGGTGAGAACTCCTCACTTTTATTTTATATTTCTAGTTGAAATATATACTAGGATGCAGATGGTGCTTAGTAGCACCCGACACTCGTCGTCCATAGACCATGGATGGCTTGTTTGTTTGATTGCTATGTTGTGAAATTTGATTGTGTGATGTGAAATGAAATAAAATATTTTATAGTTAAAAATATAATTTTTAACGTGTATATGAAATAAATATATATAAACAAATCGGAGGATTTGTTTATATACACTTATTTGACTGATATTGATTGGGACGATAAATTTTACACATCGCCCAACTACACAAATAAAATCTGTGTTTGATGATTTGAAACCCCACACGGGTATTGGGATGAGATTTGACGTAAACTAATCCCGATTGTTTAGTTGTATGTCAATCGATGGATTGACAGACTGTGTAAGCGTTAATTAGTTATATTTAATGCTTGTGCAGTTGTGTGGTGCACTCTGGATGATGGTTGTTGATTTATCGTTGATGTTATATACATGTGTTGTAGGGAATCCATATAACTAACGTTATATGGTAATTGATTGGGCCTCATTCTAATATAGAAAATAAATTCATGTATTGAATAGAAAATAAATTCATGTGTTGAATAAAAGTCGTGTTGATTAGATTGACGCCATTTTGATGTGAACGATATTTATATTGATTTTATTCATTTTATAATGAATATCGAAAGTGATTTCAAAAATCTGATATTTTGAAAAGAATTGAAATTCGAATTAGATTGAAAGAAAATTGAAATCGTTTTGAATTGAATTTAAAACGTATTGAAATTGAACTGAAATTGAGTTGAATTGAAACCGATTTGAATTGAAATGGATTTGAATTGAAATCGAGTTGAAATGAATTTAAAACGAATTTATATTGGAAAGATTCAATTTTGATTTGAATTTGAGATGTAAGTTGAAACTATTTTGAAAACGAATTTAAAATGATTTATAAAATACGTTTCAAAAGGAAATCAATGAAATATATAATATATTATATATATATATATAATGGTCTGAATAGAACGCGCCGCGCTGCGGCAGTTCGCGAATTTCGACCATTGACTTCGAATGGATATTACGGGAGATCCGCGGTTGGATTCTCCTAAAACTGGAACCGTTAGGTTCGTATCGAAAAGAGCTTTCTAACGGATATTAGAAATTAGAAATCTAACAGTTGGATTTGGAATTATGTCCAAATCAAATTTGGAAAAGGTCGCTGTAAGTGCAGTTCAATGCCCGTTGATGGAAATCGACTGTACGGGCCTTGATTAAATTATTAAAAATAGTAATAATTTGTGTAAAATCATAAGAAATGATTTGTGAAGAATTGGGATGAAAAACTCCAAATTTGAAAAGATAAAAATGGATTTTTATCGAAATGAACTAGTTTTGAACTAGAATTATAATTCTATTTATTTTTAAAATAAATAAAGTAGATTTGAAATGGTTTTAAAAGTAACCAGAATTTCCAATAATTGAATTGGAATGGATTTGAATCGAAATTTTCTATGGAATATTTCGATGTTGGATTTCGTGATGGTACAGATATTGTTATGGGAATTTGAAAGATATATTTATATCGTTATTTCCAATACGATATTTGTTGGTCGTAGAATTTGATATTGAATATAAGCCGATATATTTTCTATTCAGAGCCTTGTATTTAATATCAAATGTGATTTGGGTTTGTCGTGAATAGTGTCTTCATTAACACTGTTCTTAAACCCAGTTGAGAAAAAGATTAAATCTTTTTATTTAGATTTAATGAAGTGTACCAATCAAATGGTATTTAATTGGAATTGAATTTGAATTGATTTTTAGGTTTATCGTGAACGGTGTTTTAAATAACACTTGTTCTTTAACCCGATAATTAATGGAATGTGATTTTGGGTTGTCGTGAACGATATCTTCAATAATACTGTTCTTAGACCCTACGGAGTTAAGAAAATCAGAAACTAACTGGAGATTAGTTAAGTTGAATGATTTCTAGGGTATTGATCTGATGTTGGTTTTGGCCTTCGGGGTTAATACTTTGGGAATTGCTCACTTTCTATTTTACGGTTAAAGGCTGATAGAATGGAATGTGATTTTGAGTTTATCGTGAACCGTGTTTTAAATGACATTGATTCTTTAACCCAGTTAAAGATTAGAACTAAGTGGAGTTTTAATGGTTCTTTAATTACATTGTAAAGATCGAGAATCGAGTATCACCAGTTTTGCTCCAGGCGATAGTTAAATCTTTAATTAGATTTGAGCGTGAAATGGTAATTGAATTTACCAATAACACCGTGGTGTTAGATATGAAGTATTACCAGTTTTACTTCATGAGATGAATAGGTTAGGATTGGAAAATAGAATAAATGATTACTTCGGTGTGGTTCGCTAATCTAGACTAGTTTGAATTGATATTCAAAAGAGATTAAAGAATAAATTTAGAAGAATTTATCTTTGATAAAATTAATGGGAACCTTTCCCTAAGAATGTGAAATTTAGAAACTAACTAGAGATTAGTTAAGTTGAATTGTTCCCTGGGTATTGATCTGATGTTGGTTTCGGCCTTCGGGGTTAATATTTGGGAAATTGTTCTCTTGCTAATTTACGGTTAGTGATTGATGAAGTGGAATGAGGCGTATGTTGTGTTTGTGTAACAGTTGTTTATTATATACGCGAGTTATTCGGAAAGACCGGGTTTATCCCATTCTGAATAACTGATTCGACGATGAGTCGAAGATGAAGACGGCGGTTGAAGACCGGAGGTCTTCACATCGTTTGGATAATTACTGATGATCTTGATTGGGCCGTACACCCAAGAGGAGGGAATCAGTTAGTTATCGTCCAGACGTACTTGGAGATCGATGGATATGCGGGGTGTTAGGTGCCTCCGGTTTCGTTCAGACCCAGAACGAACTTGTAAATGGACTGTGTGTTTGACATTGGATTTTATTATGTGTGATTGATTTCTATTAAATATATATCTGTTTGGTGGCGAAGAATTTATTCTCTTTCTGAACGCCCTTCTCTGAGACGTACGAGCTCAGAGGTTATATATTGATGGATATCAAACACATGGAGTGAATTGCCTGTGTGGCATGCCTAAGTGGCAAATGATCAAGGCTTCTATTGAAAAGCAAAGCCTTGTGGTTGATGATCAAAGCACGGCCTGTGTGGCATAGCTTTGTGTAGCGTTGATTCGCGAGCCTCACTCCCCGGTTGTGAACCAGAAACGGGAGAGGACCTCAGGGAGGACATGCGTTTCCTTCTAGCTAGAAGTGGCGTCAGTGGTTTTACATGCCCTGACGAGTTTGACTTATGTGGTTGTTGCTGTTGCGAGGCGCCTCAGATATATCGGTGACTATGTGAAGCCGATGGAGTCATTCGTTGGCTCATTTACACCCCAAAGGGCGGGGAAACGCAGTGTTCAGGATTTAAGTTTAATCCACATCGGTGGCCCGGCCCTAACGCTCCAAAGGCTTGACTGAGTACTTGCCTGAGACATGGGCTAGATTGTCTCAAATTCGGTAGAGGACGATCCCTTGCCTCGGTTCATAGAAGGAAATCCAATTTCCAAATATGTGACTTTGCGGTTTTATTTGTAGAGCCTAGTATGGCGACATAGTGGGATGGGGCACTCATGCCGTCTATGATTGATACTTATGATTGAAATTGTTTTATACACTATGCACTTATAATAGTATCAAATGATTTGTTTTTAGCGTATCAAGCATTCTTTGGCTATTATAAGGTAAAAACCCTATCCTCTGGCTTGCGTTGCATTGTGTGATGGGACCTGGGTCTTATATTAGCTTCATTTTTCTTTATTTAGCATTGCGTTGTTGTTTTATGCACTGGTATTCTTGGGAGGAAACCCGTTCCGTGTTATACGGCGTGGTCCCTTGATTTACCTAACTTTAAAACAAAGACTAATAACTGTTTTAGCTCTCACGCCAGTCACATGACTGACCTAGAGTTTATTGTTTTAACCTAAACTCTGGGTGCTCTTATTTTGACATGGGCAGCTAGTACTTTTGGTTTTGCAGATTTATATTCATAGGATCTTGGCTTACAGTTGGAACGATATCCGAAAAGCTCTGTATCCGTATATCTCTTCTAGTTGTGTTTTGTATTATTTCCGCTGCTATGTATTTAAATGTAATTTAAATCTCTGATATTTGTCGAATGTGTAATATTTATTCATATTCTGTATATTCTTGTATTCTGATGGAATTGTTGTAATAAACAATGAAATGTTCTTCTATCTGCGTTCTTTTGTGTGTTGTCCTCAAAGTATCCGTGCTTTCCTTCACGGGGAAGTTACGGGCTACTACAGTTGGTATCGGAGCTTTGGTTTACAGAGCTCGGAGAACAAGACACATTAGAACCAAACGAAAGAATTCATTAGAGATTGGATTATTAATATCCAATGGGAATGTATCGTTAGAGATGGGATCAGAAGTATCCTAGAACGAGTGTGAAGAGTATATTTTTAAAGTGAAAACAATTTTTGTTTTAAAAATTTAAATCATTTTATTCGTATTTGATTATTTATTTATATTGATTTGGACTATCCAGTATATACAGATTTTGCGTATACGTATGATCCGCGTGTATTCGAAGTTTTACAATATTGGGTAGGTATAGAATCACACTGTTGTCGCCCGGAGATGATTCTGATGATTGATCGATCATTATCAGAATTTATATTCGATTGACGAAAGTGAGATTTCTATATATTTCCAATTGACTGGTGTGAGAACCAAAATTAGATAGGGTTTAATGTTGTGATTTGGCATCAAAAATCTGATTTTTTGACTATATATCAAAGTTATGAATTTGAAAAGCTAACCAACTAATTGATTAATGATTGTGTTTTTTGATTATAGCTGGATTAATTAAAATGTTGAACCTTTAGCCAAATTATATCAAATACTGAATTGTATTAAAAATTAGTCGCATTTGCATACATATACATGTACTTACATTGAACAGGTTATAGCAAGGAGGCTAGAGAAGAGAAATAAAATTGTTTTCCCGACAAATAGGTACATGTTTATTGTATTTCTTTAGGTTTGGATGATTTTATGAGCCGATTAGCTAGCCGCTTGGCTTTTTCCTTTCCTTTTGGATTGAAGAAGGCCATGGGAGGCTATATGAAATATCCCAAAGTCCCCGGTGCTGGGGAGGTTATGGAGAAATTTTTCGACAATTTAGGGTGTTAGCCAAATTTTTGAAAATTTCGAAAAGTTCTTAGAAACTAAAAAGTTGAAGAACTTAAGCCGTAACGAAAATACTGAAGGTTGAGTTGATTAGCTAAACAACTTTCGGCTTTGTTCCTTTTCGGGGACGAAAAGTTTTAAGTGGGGGAGATTGTAATAACCCGGAAATCTAAGCCAATTTAAAAAATTTATTTCGGCAATTTTAGTGAATTTTGATTATTTAAAATGAATTATTTTTAATAATAATGAATGAAAATTTATTTTCAACGAAGTTAAAACGAATAATTTCATTTTAATTATATAACGAGCCTGAAATGGCGCGGTAGTTTGAAAATTCGATTTCGAATTTCAAATGAATATACAGAATTCGTTTTAAGTCGAAATTGGACGAAACAAGAAATATTCGAGTCTGTTTGAAGATATCTTTCTAGTGGATGTAAGAAACTTAGATTTCACTTTATAGAGTGTAAAATATGTCCAGTTTAAAATTCAAAAAAGTCGCTGTGGAATTTATATATATTTTAATATATATAAAGGCCTTGAAAATGGAAATTTTGCAAACGACCTAGGTTTTCGAAGAAACCACTTTTTTTGGGTCCGGGATGTCTAGTTATTGCTAGGTTTCAAAATTCATAATTTTCTGAATCAATATGAGAGCGTGGCAAAGGAAAACGCGTTTGACCAGTTTTAGTTGATTTTAATCGACTGGAAAATGGTCATTTTTCAAAAGGTCCCAGAATTTGACGAAATTAGTTTTGTTATGACCGTATCGTCAATACGAAGCTAGAAAATATATTTCGCGAATTTTTCGAGTTAGTATGTGGCCCCGGTCAATTGAAATGTGCGTTCAAATTCAATATATAGAGTTATATTTTGATTTTGATGAAAACTGATCGAAACGATCTAATCTGCTTACGATACATATCCCATTGTGTTCAGAATGGGGGTACTTAGCTAGGTGTGACAGTCGTTGGGTTCAATCTGGAGCTCGTATGCGAAAGTTTGTTTTCAAGAATTAATTAGAATGAAATATTAATAAGATAAATAAATAAATACTTCCAAAATATCTCTAGCCCTAGTCCTCATAATATCGGCTGCCACTTTCTTAAAACCAACGATCCTCGTCGCTCCATCCTTCTTCCAAAAAAAATCTCCAATCTATGTCGAATTACCATCCGACTCTCCAACAAAAATCAAAGAGCCTCTCATGCCCTTCCAAATCATACGAAGATGTTGACTTCTCGTTGCTTGTGTCGTTCAAATCCTGGACCGAAAATGCTGACAATCGCACGCGAATTGAGGGAGGTGGGGACCGCCGAACTTCACCGTGCTTCAGGCGATGCTAGCGCGCCCCAAGGCCGCCGACGGCGTAGCTTCTGATCTGGCTCTAGGCGAGTGTGGTGATGACCGTTTGCAACCCTAAGTTGGAGCATAGCTCGTGAAGGTCTGAAATGAGTTACAGACGGAAGAAGAAGAGGGTAATTAAACTAATTACCCTAGCTAATTTAGATGTTAATTTTATTACTGAAATTATCATTGTTTTTAAATCTGAAAATTAAAATAATGCATTGTTTAAAAATAGAAAATTAGCATGTTTAAAAATATACAATAGAATTTGATTTGAAAATATACAATAGAATATTTTTATATATAGTTGCATTGTTATATAAAAATGTAATGTCATTGTTTTAAAAAATGAAATGTCATTGATTTTAGAAAATATAATATGTCATTGTTTTAAAATTGATTTTTGAAAATAATAGCATAGTTTTATAAAATATAAATAGTATGATTTTTAAAAATAAAATAGGATTAGTTTAAAATAAAAATAACACATTGTTTAAAAATAGAAAATTAGCATGTTTAAAAATATTCGATAGAATTTGATTTGAAAATATACAGTAGAATTTGATTTGAAAATATACAATAGAATTTGATTTGAAAATATACAATAGAATTTGATTTGAAAATATAAGAAGAAAGAAAAAGCAAAGATAAAATTATGATTTTATATATATATGAATGGAAAATAAAAATGTGATTTTTATTTATAAATGATCAGAGTGGTAAGGATGTGTTGGAATTTCGAGCAAATCCAAACCGTTCAGAAAGAAAGAATGGAGGAGTGGAACCCTCAGTGAGAACTCCTTACTTTTATTTTATATTTCTAGTTGAAATATATACTAGGATGCAGACGGTGCTTAGTGGCACCCGACACCCGTCGTCCACAGACCATGGATGGCTTGTTTGTTTGATTGCTATGTTGTGAAATTTGATTGAGTGATGTGAAATGAAATAAAATATTTTATAGTGGAAAATATTTTATAGTTAAAAATATAATTTTTAACGTGTATATGAAATAAATATATATAAACAAATTGGAGGATTTGTTTATATACACTTATTTGACTGATATTGATTGGGACGATAAATTTTACACATCGCCCAACTACACAAATAAAATCTGTGTTTGTTGATTTGAAACCCCACACGGGTATTGGGATGAGATTTGACGTACACTAATCCCGATTGTTTATTTGTATGTCAATCGATGGATTGACAAACTGTGTAAGCTTTAATTAGTTATATTTAATGCTTGTGCAGTTGTGTGGTGCACTCTGGATGATGGTTGTTGATTTATCGTTGCTGCTATATATATGTGTTGTAGGGAATCCATATAATTAACGTTATATGGTAATTGATTGGGCCTCATTCGAATATAGAAAATAAATTCATGTGTTGAATAGAAAATAAATTCATGTGTTGAATAAAAGCCGTGTTGATTAGATTGACGCCATTTTGACGTGAACGATATTTATATCGATTTTATTCATTTTATAATGAATATCGAAAGTGATTTCAAAAATATGATATTTTGAAAAGAATTGAAATTCGAATTAGATTGAAATAGAATTTAAATCGTTTTGAATTGAATTTAAAACGTATTGAAATTAAACTGAATTCGATTTGAATTGAAACCGATTTGAATTGAAATCGAGTTGAAATGAATTTAAAACGAATTTATATTGGAAAGATTCAATTTTGATTTGAATTTGAGATGTAAGTTGAAATCGTTTTGAAAACGAATTTAAAACGATTTATAAAATACGTTTTAAAAAGAAATCGACGAAATATATATATAATATATATATTATATATATAATGGCCTGAATAGAACGCGCCGCGCTGCGGCAGTTCACGAATTTCGACCATTGACTTCGAATGGATATTACGGGAGAACCGACCGTTGGATCCTCCTAAAACAGGAACCGTTGGGTTCGTATCAAAAAGAGCTTTCTAACGGATATTAGAAATTAGAAATCTAATGGTTGGATTTAGAATTATGTCCAAATCAAATTTGGAAAAGGTCGCTGTAAGAGCAGTTCGATGGCCGTTGATGGAAATCGACTGTACGGGCCTTGATTAAATTATTAAAAATAGTAATAATTTGTGTAAAATCATAAGAAATGATTTGTGAATAATTGGGATGAAAAACTCCCAATTTGAAAAGATAAAAATGGATTTTTATCGAAATGAACAAGCTTTGAACTAGAATTATAATTCTATTTATTTTTAAAATAAATAAAGTGGATTTGAAATGGTTTTAAAAGTAACCAGAATTTGCAATAATTGAATTGGAATGGATTTGAATCGAAATCGTCTTTGGAATATTTCGATGTTGGATTTCGTGATGGTACAGATATTGTTATGGGAATTTGAAAGATATATTTATATCGTTATTTCCAATATGATATTTGTTGGTCGTAGAATTTGATATTGAATATAAGACGATATATTTTCTATTCAGAGCCTTGTATTTAATATCAAATGTGATTTAGGTTTGTCGTGAATAGTGTCTTCATTAACACTGTTCTTAAACCCAGTTGAGAAAAAGATTAAATCTTTTTATTTAGATTTAATAAAGTGTATCAATCAAATGGTATTTAATTGGAATTGAATTTGAATTGATTTTTAGGTTTATCTTGAACGGTGTTTTAAATAACACTTGTTCTTTAACCCGATAATTAATGGAATGTGATTTTGGGTTGTCGTGAACGGTATCTTCAATAATACTGTTCTTAGACCCTACGGAGTTAATAAAATCATAAACTAACTGGAGATTAGTTAAGTTGAATGATTTCTTGGGTATTGATCTGATGTTGGTTTTGGCCTTCGAGGTTAATACTTAGGGAATTGCTCACTTGCTATTTTACGGTTAAAGGCTGATAGAATGGAATGTGATTTTGGGTTTAGCGTGAACCGTGTTTTAAATGACATTGATTCTTTAACCCAGTTAAAGATTAGAACTAAGTGGAGTTTTAATGAATCTTTAATTAGATTGAAAAGATCGAGAATGGAGTATCACCAGTTTTGCTCCAGGCGATAGTTAAATCTATAATTAGATTTGAATGTGAAATGGTAATTGAATTTACCGATAGCACCATGGTGTTAGATATGATGTATTACCAGTTTTACTTCATGGGATGAATAGGTTAGGATTGGGAAATAGAATAAATGATTACTTCGGTGTGGTTCGCTAATCCCGACTAGTTTGGATTGATATTCAAAAGAAGATTAAAGAATAAATTTAGAAGAATTTATCTTTGATAAAATTAATGGGAACCTTTCCCTAAGAATGTGAAATTTAGA
Organism: Allium sativum; assembly: GCA_030737875.1. Classification (NCBI taxonomy): domain Eukaryota; kingdom Viridiplantae; phylum Streptophyta; class Magnoliopsida; order Asparagales; family Amaryllidaceae; genus Allium; species Allium sativum. Next base: position 464,851,861 of record CM060913.1, on the reverse strand, counting down.
AACTAACTGGAGATTAGTTAAGTTGAACGGTTCCCTGGGTATTGATCTGATGTTGGTTTCGGCCTTCGGGGTTAATATTTAGGGAATTGTTCTCTTGCTAATTTACGGTTAATGACTGATGAATTGGAATGAGGCGTATGTTGTATTTGTGTAACACTTGTTTATTATATACGCGAGTTATTAGGAAAGACCGGGTTTATCCCATTCTTAATAACTGATTCGACGATAAGTCGAAGATGAAGACGGAGGTTGAAGACCGGAGGTCTTCACGTCGTTTGGATAATTACTGATGATTTTGATTGGGTCGTACACCCAAGAGGAGGGAATCAGTTAGTGATCGTCCAGACGTACTTGGAGATCGATGGATATGCGGGGTACTAGGTGCCTCCGGTTTCGTTCAGACCCAGAACGAACTTGTAAATGGACTGTGTGTCTGACATTGGATTTTATTCTGTGTGATTGATTTCTATTAAATATATATCTGTTTGGCGGCGGAGAATTTATTCTCTTGCTTAACGCCCTTCTCTGAGACGTACGAGCTCAGAGGTTATATATTGATGGATATCAAACGCATGGAGTGAATTGCCTGTGTGGCATGCCTAAGTGGAAAATGATCAAGGCTTCTGTTGAAAAGCAAAGTCTTGTGGTTGACGATCAAAGCATGGCCTGTGTGGCATAGCTTTGTGTAGCATTGATTCGCGAGCCTCACACCCCGGTTGTGAACCAGAAACGGTAGAGGACCTCAAGGAGGACATGCGTTTCCTTCTAGCTAGAAGTGGCATCAGTGGTTTTACACGCCCTGACGAGTTTGACTTATATGGTTGTTGCTATTGCGAGGCGCCTCAGATATATCGGTGACTATGTGAGGCCGATGGAGTCATTCGTTGGCTCATTTATGCCCCAAAGGGCGGGGAAACGCAGTGTTCAGGATTTAAGTTTAATCCACATCGGTGGCCCGGCCCTGTCGCTCCAAAGGCTTGACTGAGTACTTGCTTGAGACATGGGCTAGATTGTCTCGAATTCGGTAGTGGACGATCCCTTGCGTCGGTTCATAGAAGGAAATCCAATTTCCAAATACGTGACTTTGTGGTTTTATTTGTAGAGCCTAGTATGGCGACATAGTGGGATGGGGCACTCATGCCGTTTATGACTGATACTTATAATTGAAATTGTTTTATACACTATGCACTTATAATAGTATCAAATGATTTGTTTTTAGCGTATCAAGCAATCTTTGGCTATTATAAGGTAAAAACCCTATCCTCCGGCTTGCGTTGCATTGTGTGATGGGACCTGGGTCTTATAATAGCTTCATTTTTCTTTATTTAGCATTGCGTTGTTGTTTTATGCACTGGTATTCTTGGGAGGAAACCCGTTCCGTGTTATACGGCGTGGTCCCTTGATTTACCTAATTTTAAAATAAAGACTAATAACTGTTTTAGCTCTCACACCAGTCACATGACTGACCTGGAGTTTATTGTTTTAACCTAAACTCTGGGTGCCCTTATTTTGACACGGGCAGCTTATAGTTTTGGTTTTGCATATTTATATTCATAGGATCCTGGCTTACAGCTGGAACGATATCCGGAAAGCTCTGTATCCGTATATCTCTTCTAGTTGTGTTTTGTATTATTTCCGATGCTATGTATTTAAATGTAATTTAAATCTCTGATATTTGTCGAATGTGTAATATTTATTCATACTCTGTATATTCTTGTATTCTGATGGAATTGTTGTAATAAACAATGAAATGTTCTTCTATCTGCGTTCTTTTGTGTGTTGTCCTCAAAGTATCTGTGCTTTCCTTCACGGGAAAGTTACGGGCTACTACACAGTGGCTTAATCTTCCAAATTCGACAAATCGAACTAGCGGTGGTGAGATTAGGAATATTTAACCCTGACAATACAAATCCATTTAGATTGACAGTTCTGTGGTTGAAAGAATAGCTTAGATCTGATTTTTATTTTGTTGAAATAACATGAAATATGAATGGCTTATCAACAAAATAGGGTATTTTGTTGAAGGTTGAAGGCAGAATTTAAATCTGGATTTAGCTTAAGGAAATAGATAATAGGTAGAAGATGAATTAATAATTATGGGGAAGATCACACGTGAAGAATGTAACACCTCATAAAATATACCTAAAGACAAAAATATTAACAAAAAATAAAAATAAACAATTTAATAATAAGGCCAGAAAATGAGATTGCAGCTTTAAGAATTTGGCTACGAAAATCTTTTATTTGGATTCGTGGCGAAATTATGAATCATTTTCATATATAATGTGCTAAAAATGGTAAAAGTATAAAGAATTTACAAGCAAATGAAATTGGACAGTAACGCAAATATATATATATATGTATATATATATATATATGTATATATATATATATATATATACATAGATTCAGAGGATGAGTTTGAATTTCAAACAGAAGATAAGATAGAGGGACAAAGAATATTATAACCAAGGAAAGGTACAAAGCAAATAAAGTAATGTAATATATAATTAAACATCTCAGCCCCATATACGTTCATTGGGCCCTTCGGTGACCATAAGGTCAACCGCCCCTAGAAATGGTTTCGACCACCGGTTGACCACTTAGTGGGTGAAACTCCCAGTAAGCCCAGGTTTGGTTAGGTTTTTTTTAGGAGAATATATATAATTGAATAACCAGGGTTATATCTAAATAATCCAATAGCCTAAGCTTACAAAAGAAACTATATATAGACCCCTACACCTCACAACTAAACCCTAGCCATTCTCTTTATCTCTGCCTCCATATTATCCTTTCGCCATTGCTAAATTCCAGAAAGGTTAGAAATTTCTCTTATATTCCTCTAACCTCCATTATTATATTTTTCTCTAATCTAAACTCATATAGATTTTAATATAAATTCTGGAATTTAGTTTTATATATGCATAAGATTCTAAAGATGATTCTTATATATATATATGTGTGTGTGTGTGTGTGTGCGCGTGTGTGTGTATATATATTAAAAGGATTAGACCATGTTTGTCACAAAGGCTGAATCCAGATCTGAATCTACAACAAGAATCCTATTGTTTTTCCTTTTAGATCTGTGAGGGGAATATTGTGTTTCGTAGGCATATTCTATTTTTTTGTAGACTAATATATTGATTAGTATGCCTAAGAGGATTTGGCAAACGATAACATCAATACAAAAACCCCCAAATCCTCTATTTTAATTTTTGCGTAAGAATTGTCCATTTATTAGGTTTGTGGATATAGGCCTTAATAGTGAACTGAGAATAAAAAGGATGATGTGTTTCTAATTTATGTAATTCATATTTGAGTCTGAATATTGGATTGTAACCTAAAAGTGTTCAGATTTGGTTTGATTCATGACTTGATTAGGTTTGGGTTCTATTTTGAATCCAAACGTACTCATGTTTGAAGCCTATAAAAAATAAATGTTTTTATGTGCAATACACCAAAAAGGGGATGAATTAGGTAGAGTGGAGCCTATAAAAATACATGTATATATTTATGAATATATGTGTATATATGTATTATACTCTATTCTTGATCCATTATCAATAAGACTAGGATGCAAGCTGAAATTTGTATGTTTGTTGTATTTTCCATTCACTGCTATCTGTTATTATGCTATTATGCCATCATGCCTAAAATGTAGTGGTCAAAATATTGAAATTAACTTGTATACCTTAATTTTTATCTCGTTAGAACATTCTCTCCTTCATATGAACATTAGCATTTTTTATGTGTTATAATTATTAAACTTATATAGCGTAATCAACGTAATTAATGTAATAAACGCGATTAGGATAGGATTCGAATTTGAATTGTCCCCATATATATATATATATATATATATATATTGATTGCTTGTGTGTGTATAGAATGGCTTTACATACATAAATAGTGACATATAAACACGAGGTCAGTTTCCATTTGTTGTATAAGCCTGCCCGGAACCAACCGGCAAATCCAACAACCATAAGTAGGCTCAACTAATGTGATAGGTCTGGGTACCATAGGCCATTCAAACTTAATACACTATGACACGAGGTTAAACCTACTTGTAGTAGAAGCCTGCCCGGAACCACCCGGCATATCCAGCATCTACAGGTATATGGTTTAATGTGAGAGGTCAAGTGTGTGTATATATATAACTATATATATAACTATATATATATATATAAGTCTATTGTTGTGAAAATAGGCAGGGTTACTACACCTTGAGACGGACTTAAGTGGCTAACTCTCTTCTTATCTAATTTGGGTCTTAACTGGCTGACTCTCTTCTTCTCTAATTTGGGTCTCAAGTGGTTAGGACTAAGATCACCTCCAAAGGTTTTGTTCCTTGGAGAGTAACCAAAGTCATGGGATCCACCCTTATTGGATTCGAAGTAATTCTATGGGTCCTCCTTCTCTAAAAGTGCTTAGGCATAAGCGGTAACAAAGTGGGGTAGTTCACAAAGTATGTCCACTTCCTCTAGAAGCTTATAGGGGCTTAACTAGGGATAGGATTGGTATATAAAAGATATGTGGCCATAGCATGTTCACCAACTGTCTAAGGGAAGTCTTAAGCGACATAGGTGTTCTACCGCAATATCATTTAAGTAGTAATGTTCGTAGTACTACTTTTCATATTACAAGTGAGAGTATAGACTTAAGAATGTTGACGTAATAGGACGGGGTATTAAGATGCTAGGGTCCACCACATGGTTATAAGCTATCATAAGAATCCATCTTTAATAGGGCCATAAGTGACCGAGAATGCCCGCCACATTGGGTCTTTACCCTAAAATACTAATATGCGATTGACTTGGATATCCACCTCAATGGTTAGGTACTTGGTATTTGTGTGAATGTTACTGTGGTGCGTAGACATGCCTTGACATATGTAACCTGTTAAAATATAGGGTATGGACTTTAAGTAAATGCTATATTTCAGTCACAAAGAACTTTATGTTATGACCCCTCTCCTGAACATATCCAATAGGTCAATAGGTGGGTTAGATTATGTTGACAAAGAAATGATGGATGTTGAAGACGAAGATGGTATGTTTTTATTAGTTATTATTACTGTGCTCCTTATGGAAACTTTTGAGAATGAATTTATTGATGTACCCATGGAACAAATGTAATCTTTAGCGCTGTTTTGGAATCTTGTGTTTTTTAACAAAGTGGTACATCATAATTTAGTATTATATTTTCTCATTCCGTTATGTGAGATTTCCATTCAAAGTGTATATATATTATCTGTGAAAATGTACTTCCTTACAAGGAACCAACGACCCTCTTAGAATGGCTCTAAGTTTTAATGGGCCTTTTCTGGGTCGAAATTGTAACAACCCGAATTTTAACAACATGATTAAGACAAGAATCAAGGCAAAATTAAATGTTAAATTCTGAATCAGGGAAAACGGGTTGCGCCATTGCGTTCGTCTCGGAAAAATACGCGAAATAGAGTCCGAAATTTCGTAAATCGGAGTCCGTATGACCGAGATATGGCCTCGCGAAGTTTCACGAAAAATTCAAATTCAAAACAGATTTCAAATTTTCAAAAATCAGGCTAGGCGGGAAAAATCCCGCCAGAACCAGGTCGACCTGGGGGTCGACCTAGGTGTCGACCTGGGTGGGACCAGGTCGACTGGGGAGTCGACCCCAGGGTCGACCTGGGGGTCGACCTGCCTGGTCGGACCCAGGCAACCTGGTGCACCTGTTTTGCTGTTTGGCTCGGTTTTGGAGGCTTGTGACGATTTTTGAGGGCTTGGATCTATCCTAGGTTTAATCTAACGGCCTAAAACTACCCTAATCTCTATAAAAACACCCCTAGACTTGCCTAAACCCTCACAAATCACTCTTGCAACGAAGTGCTGCCCAAATCTACATTGATCATGGCCTCCATCCCCAAATTCAAGAGCCTATGCATTCAAACTAGATCCAAGATGAAGGTGCAAGCTTTCTACACCAAATCAAGGGTTTTGATCATCATCTCAACATGGATTCTTCGACAAGACGATTCATGCTCCTAGCCCTCTTGCCACGCTATGTAAGTTCTAGCTACTTCGAGATGTTAATGGTAGTTTAATGATGGCATGGAATAAAATGCGGTTAAACATAAGTGCTATAACCTATGTGAACCTAGTTTTGCCTCTTCCCTTGAATATATGACTTGGAACTATGTTTTAGCGACTATATCATGTCACTCATGTTATGTTTAGCCTAGTCTATCATGAAAGATCGAACCTTTAACTTGTGAATGTGGGCATAAGACCTTAGAACCACTTTGGGCTTGTGAAATATGTGCATGAACTTAACTTGGGGCTTATGCAAGTATATGAACCCAAAACCCCTTATGATAATATGCAAGTTTGTGGCCAATCACCTTTTTATGTTATGCATGTTTGGGGCCAAATTCCCTTATGAAACTATGCATGCTTGTGGCCAAATTCCCTTACGATACTATGCATGTTTGCGGCCAAACTCCCTTATGATACTATGCATGTTTGTGGCCAATATGTTGGTATAATACCCTACTATGTGACTCGCTTCCACTTGGGTTGGAAATACGTTTGGGTAGCTTAGGAAAAACGTGGGTATGACATGGAGAAACTTGACATGGGGCTCACATGAGAACATGACATTCATGATACATTTAAATATGATCATGACACGTGGGAAAACATGGAACTTGAACTAGACATGGGTGGGTTGTAAGTGTAAAAAAGACACTAGACCAAACATGAAAGTGGCCAACTCGAGGTTGGGTTGAGTTTGTAGCATAAATCTACCCGGACCCCCCCCCCCCCCGGCTTAACTAGTGGCTACAAACAATAGGATCCCATGTGAGAAGTTGGTCTTGACGCGCTTGAGACCCGAGGTTAGACTAGGTTGTGGTGTAAAACTACCCGGACCTGCCCGGCTTAACTAGTAACCACAACAAAGTCTAATGTGAGAGGTTGAGAGCGCATTAATTAAATTAATGCCACATGATAAGGTTAAGTAAGTTTGACTAATGACACTTTACCGATATGACACGAATGGGTAGGTTAAGTGGGACCGGGCTTGATTTCTTAATGACACTTAACCATACAAGACAATTAGGGGATGGGGTTAAGTAATTTACGCTTAACTAATCCGACTTGATAATTAGATGGGGTTAAGTAATCCACACTTAACTAATCTAAACACGGTAAATTCGATGAGGTTAAGTAATCCATACTTAACTAATCTAACACGGTAATTAGATGGGGTTAAGTAACTTAGACTTAACTAATCTAAACACGGTAATTAGATGGGGTTAAGTAACCTATACTTAACTAATCTAAACACGGTAATTTGATGAGGTTAAGTTAAACACTTAACCAATCTAAACTTGGTAATTCAATGAGGTTAAGTAACCAGTACTTAACCAATTTAACATGATAATTTAATGGGGTTAAGTAACTTATACTTAACCAATTATACATGATGATTAGATGAGGTTAAGTTACCTACACTTAACCAATCTAATATGTGAACCTGGTAGGGTTAAGTCACAAGACCTTTTAAATTAGGCTTAACCATTGTAATACAATTAGTGGATGGGGTTAAGCTAACCCATGTTTACCAATCCGACTCGATAATCTGATGGGATTAAGATAATCGATGCTTAATCAATCTAACATGATAACCTGATAGGGTTAAGACAAATAAATACTTAACCAATTTGACATGATAGGGTTAAGTCATGAGCTTCTTGGTACACTTAAGCAACTTGTAGGGCTAAGCCTTGAACTTGAGTACTTAGCCAATCTTGACATGATTCGTAGGCGGGTTAAGTCATGAACTTGGACCACAACACTTAACCCATTTGACAAAACCCTAGCTCAGGGGACTAGGTTGGAAATCGTAGTTAACAAGGATAGCGAAAAAAGGGGCTAAGTGGTAAACCTTAGTTAAGGGTAACTAAGTAATAATTCTTAGCAAAGGATATAGGACTAGTTCATAAAGAGATGAGTAACCTGGTACGGTAGGTCATCGCTTAGTATACGAGGAGGAGCAAGTTATCTGACTTGGATAAAAGCTCCAGCGAACTGGGTGACGAAGCGAAAGCTTCGGGGAACGTGAGGGTACTCTTGGTATCCCTCTGTGAGGTGGCAAGTGGTCCATGAAACCCGGCCTCACAGAGGTTAAGGTCTGCGGTAGAAGAGCCAAGAGTATGCCTTGGTTGCTATGCGAGCGACCTAAAGACTGGGATGGATTAGCGTGGAGTCGACGATACTTGATTTTGCCCTGAGATAGCATGTCGCCGACTACCTACCATCTTTAGTCAATCGTGTACGTACGGAAAGGCAGGGAACTCCCAACAGACCATATACTAGTTATCGAGTTATGGTTGAGGTTGGCTATCTGGAAGTGGGCATCGATGGGCCGTAGTGCAGTTCTCATACATGATTTTTCTTGGATTGCCTTTCAGTAGTTGAGGGAGGGGTCACGTGGGACCATAGCCACGGGTACAAAAACAGACCTTGATATCTGCATCAGGAGTCGACTTAAATCTCCCGACCGAGTTCCGTATTTCTTGATTTGCCCTGGCACGGAACTCGGATGGCACATTGAGGAACATGTGCGTCTAGACATGGAAAATGATTCACGATACTTACGCGGGATAAAGGGCGCGGTTGACGGGTGGCATAATCCCTAGTGGCCCTAGGTGGCTGAACCCAAACCAAGACACGGAAACGTTCATTAGGTAGCATAATCCCTTGTTGTCCTAGGTGGCATAAATCCTAAGTGAACGCGCGATAGTTCATGGTAAGGAAACATAACTAGATCAAGGGTAGCAGTCCAAAATAACCTCAAGGATAAAACGTTTACATGGGAAAGCCCGTATGGCCTACGGCAAAGGACTGAACTCATACATGGAAAGAAACATACGAGTTGGGAAAACCTACATATGTTATATATTAGGTTGACATGGACCATTACATGACATTGGGCAAGGGACATTCATAGTTAACACATGACGCGGGTTGGGATACTAGTACGAGAGGTGCAGAGCAAATATACATGATAGATACCATGGGATGTTATACATGATAGATACCTTGTGATAGTATACTTGATAGAAACATGACGATATGATACATTGATCCTTGACACCGTAGTTTATCATGATACCTGAGTTTACCTTGCTACAGTAGTTCATCCAGTTATCTTGGTTTAGCTTATCTATCTTGTCATCATCCTTATGTTTACTTTCAGTTTATGCATGTCATGTTACCTTTACCTGTTTTCATACTGGAAGTAGATAGGACTTACCAGTCTTTATGACTGACCCCGTTTTCTTTCGCCTCTTTGTCTTCCGTTCCCCCCCCCCCCCAGGTTTTCAGGGAGGAAATAATGTTGTTTAGTTCGGACCTCTTATGCTTGAAGGTCATCATGTATAGCTTGGTCTTCTCTTGGTTATGGCTGCTCCACCGCTTTATTTTGGGGAATAATTTATGAAAAGGTTTTATGCTTCTTTACTATTGCAAGACAGGTTTTGATGTATTCTGATGTAAAAGGCTTTAGACCTTATTTATTAATGATATGAAAGTTGGTTTTACTTCCGCTGTTTTATATATGTTCTGTCTTGTAATATTTCTGTGCATGTTTACCTCGATAATGCTTCACCAAACCTAGTGCATTCCCTTTGTGAGTGATCCTAGCGGAGGTGGGGTGTTACATTTGGTATCAGAGCAGAAGGTTACCAGACTGGGCAAAAGTTTTTAAAACCTTCTGAAAAGTATTTGAAAAACCGTTTACAAAGAAGCATTTTTCAAGAAAATTTTGTTTTTAAAGGCTATTCCCCATAAGCCATTAGCACTATCCTTTGTTTCCTTGATTGAATCTCTTTTCCTTTCTTTCCTCCATCTGTAGTCACAGTTGTTTTAACTGCGACTAATCCTTGCCTAGCTACGATGTGTTTTCCCGTGCGATGGAGGAAGTTCTCGAGGGACCTGTTACCGAAGTTGTAAGAAGGGATAATAAGAGCAAGGATAAAGGACACAAGCTTAAGAATAAGCAACTTGTTGGTATGGCTTGATCCACAAAGGAAGATAAGGACAAGTTCAGCGAGAGGGCAATTGTATGCTCTCATTTCTAGCGTACCTAAGAGGACTGGTACCGTTTCTGTTAAAGGCTTAGCCTTTCTTTTCTATCATCCCGTCCAGACTTTGTATTGATCATCGCATCATTTAAGTCTGCCTCGATAGTTAAGTCTCTGCACCTTAGTACTAGCATGGTAAAGGATCCCGGTTTTGTCCCAAAATCTGGTTGGAGAGTCGGTCCATTTATTCATGACTTGTTGGATTTGAGAACGTCTATGCCAAGTGTTGAGATTAGAAGCAATACTTCTATTATTGAGCTATGGATGGATTCTAGGGATGAAGTGGTCATCCAATAAGGGATGCCATTCTCGTTTTTGAAAGGAGGGTAGTTAGACTCTTGACTTGCTTTGGTAATACCCTCGAAGTCTCGTGTAACCTTCTAGGTTCTGTCATGGCTAGTTACCTAGAATCTTGGGATGCAGTTGTTGGTAATCCGTTCGAATAGAATTCGCCGCTAAGGCGGATGGTTCGTTTCTCTTACGCATGAGTTATGGGAATCACCCTAGTAAGTACTCTTGGCAACATGGATTGGCATCGGCAAAACGAGATCCAGAATTCCCTAGTGAATTTTGGAGAGCTTGCATGAGTAAGTGGATACGTTTGAGCCAAGTATACTAGGGAAAGGATAAGTGAAAGTGAATAAGAGGCGACAATGAAATGAGTTCTAACTCATATCTTGGAAATAGGAATCAAGGAGCTACGAAATCATGGAGTTAAAAAGATGGTCAAGGCACCGAGGAATTAAGCTCAAGGAAACGCGACTTAGAAGACGTAAGGCTAGACACGCGCATCGTACCTCTTTTTAAAGAGTGTATCCTTGATCCCTGGTTTTTCCTGTAGAGCTTACTTGCATGTTATCGCTTGGTGGATATCCTCTTGACCTGTTTCTGTTGTAAACCCCGTAAGGAGTTTATCTTGCTTATCTCCTCGATCCTATCTTGACAACCTTAGGTAAAACTCTATGGATGTAAACATGTATTTGAAACATGTTATGATTGATATGGTTGCAAATGGTTGCAAGTGGTTGCTCGTGGATGCGCGAATACACATTAGATACTAGATTGACGCGGTCACATTTCACGTTGCATATGCACGAGTATTTATACTTGTTTATGGATGAAATTGAATGTGTTATCATGCGGATGTTGCATATGAATGAATGGTTGTGCACGCATATAGTACTTATATGACTAGGACTATTTGCATACATGTTGGGCGCATGGCACTAAACATATTTTGCATTAGAAAGATCATTCAGGCCTGATCATTAGCATTAGCTAAGGAGCATATACACACATATTTTGCATATGTTCATATGGCATTAGAAATCGTCTAAGGACAATGGTTGCATGTGGATGATGTTTCGAGTAGATGGATGATGGATGGTAGGATGCGTTCTTTCTAACTTGGAGATTTCGGGAACGAAATCCTTAAAGGAGGGGAGAATGTAACAACCCGAATTTTAACAACATGATTAAGACAAGAATCAAGGCAGAAGTAATGTTAAATTCTGAATCAGGGAAAACGGCTTGCGCCATTGCGATCGTCTTGGAAAAATACGCGAAATAGAGTCCGAAATTTCGTAAATCGGAGTCCGTATGACCGAGATATGGCCTCGCGAAGTTTCACGAAAAATTCAAATTCAAAACAGATTTCAAATTTTCAGAAATCAGGCTAGGCGGGAAAAATCCCGCCAGAACCAGGTCGATCTGGCGGTCGACCTGGGTGGGACCAGGTCGACTGGGGAGTCGACCCCAGGGTCGACCTGGGGGTCGACCTGCCTGGTCGGACCTAAGCAACCTGGTGCACCTGTTTTGCTGTTTGGCTCGGTTTTGGAGGCTTATGACGATTTTTGAGGGCTTGGATCTATCCTAGGGTTAATCTAACGGCCTAAAACTACCCTAATCTCTATAAAAACACCCCTAGACTTGCCTAAACCCTCACAAATCACTCTTGCAACGAAGTGCTGCCCAAATCTACATTGATCATGGCCTCCATCCCCAAATTCAAGAGCCTATGCATTCAAACTAGATCCAAGACGAAGGTGCAAGCTTTCTACACCAAATCAAGGGTTTTGATCATCATCTCAACATGGATTCTTCGACAAGACGATTCATGCTCCTAGCCCTCTTGCCATGCTATGTAAGTTCTAGCTACTTCGAGATGTTAACGGTAGTTTAACGATGGCATGGAATAAAATGCGGTTAAACATAAGTGCTATAACCTATGTGAACCTAGTTTTGCCTCTTCCCTTGAATATATGACTTGGAACTATGTTTTAGCGACTATATCATGTCACTCATGTTATGTTTAGCCTAGTCTATCATGAAAGATTGAACCTTTAACTTGTGAATGTGGGCATAAGACCTTAGAACCACTTTGGGCTTGTGAAATATGTGCATGAACTTAACTTGGGTGTAACACCCCACACCCGCTAAGGTCACTCACTAAGGGAATGCCTTAGTTTTGGTGGAGTATTTTTAGTGAGTATAGAACAGAAAAATTACAACAGGACAGATATAAGTAATACTTGAAAATTTAAACCATCATTTCAATATCAAAACATGTTTGGTTACATCACAAAACCATAACAAGAGTCAAGTACATAATATCCATCCTGATAAAATAGAAGTACATAATCCCATTACATCGATAATAGCCAAAATAGAAAAGATAAACCGAGCTTTACTTCTACGGTCCAAGCCCCAAAAGATAGATATAGCGGTCTGGTCCAAGCCCACTAGTGCTAGGCCCACTCTGATAACCTGAGGGTTGGGAAAAAGATAAACAACAACGGGGTCAGACATAAGTCTGAGTGAGTCCTATAACCCTAACAATACAATCATTAAAGTAATTAGGGTATGATATAAGCAAGATACGGTACCTCTGGGGATAATGACTACAATAAGTAGCCCACAAAACACAGGATGTACTACGATAATCGAAACGACGTATTTATCCATCCAAGGATAATTACTAGCTTACACCCCCAGACCTACCCACCCAAGGGTAATTCCTACACTGCACCACACCAGTTCTACCCACCAAGAGTAATTCCTACTTAAAGGTTGATCCCACTTAAAGACTTAGAAAATATAACTAATAGCTTCTGGTACTTCTAGCTGACCACGTAGGTGCCGTCTGCCCCTACCTCCACTAGGTGTATAACTGACCACGTAGGTGCCGTCTGCCCCTACATCCACTAGGTGTACCTAGTAATCTTACCCAGTAGTTTCGTGTACCCCTACATAGGTGCCGTCTGCCCCTATCTTTACTAGGTGTACCCACTACTCCCCATCGATCGGCTCCCTACCGTAGATACCCGTGCTGGTCCCACAGTGGGGTGTATCACTCCCCTAAAGTGGCTACCCAATACTAACGGTGCACGGCTTTATATCTACACGATGCAACAACGGCTTATCTACCAGCCCGGGCCCACACACGCATATGAAACCCGTTGGACTTGCGTTGCCACCGCTAACCCGTTTTGGCCTCTTATAATCAAGCCCAATATGCGTGTCCCGTCACTCGACATGGGTCGAGCCCACAAAGATACGTTTGGGATATTGGTTGAAATGGGCCCCCACAAGCTACTACTTAAGCTTGTCATTTTATCTAGTGCATCCCACTTAACCCCTTATTATAATCATGCCCCCTTACATGTTAAGGTTTGGTTAAGTCATCTAATTATATTTCAATTGCCACTTAGGGCACCCACTAGATTTCCACATGCCACCCAAGGCACTTACTTGATTCCCACATGCCACCCAAGGCACTTACTTAACCCTTTAATCATGTTTAATTACATGTTCCGCTTTGGTTAAGTATTCTAATCGTATTTTCTATTGCCACCCAAGGCAACCCACTAGTTTCCTCATGCCACCCAAGGCACCCCCACTAGTTCTACATGCCACTCAAGGCACCCACTTAACCCCTCATGTCCCACTACATGCTAATATGGTTAAGTGTTTCTTAATTAATTAAGACCGTGATCTCCCATAAAGACCTCCCACATTAGACTGGCTGTTGTGACCGCCTGGTTAAGCCGGTAGAGTCCGGGCAGTCTTACGTCATAACAGAGTCTAACCTCGTGTCTTTACCTTAATCACGTATTTAATTTATGGCTAAGACCTCTCACATTGGGCTGACATTTGTAGCAACTGGTTAAGCCGGTCGGGTCCGGGCAGTTTTACACTACAAATGAGTCCAACCTCGTGTCTTAGTCGATTAATTACACCTAATTAATCACCCCCATATTAATTATCCCTAATTAATATCAAGTTTTCCATAACATAGGTAGACCTAACTCAATAGGTAAATTCCCATGGGGTAGACCTAACTCAATAGGTAAATTCCCACTTATGGTAATTTATTTTTATGGTATGCTTAATCATACCCAATCTTACATTTATTAACATATTTACCAACCCCATCGTTCCCCACGTAAATCGTCCTCATTTCATGACATAATAAAGGGGAAGATCCATCACAATTATCATGGGTTTAGCATACAACTTTGTCATGGGTTAAGAGGATGTCAACTTGCATATATGAGCATATATTAACCCAACCACATTTAACCCCAAACTTGCACATTATCATACACATGTCTTACATAACATGTTGAACTTGCATATAAGCATTCTCATAACTTGCATAACACGTTAGACATGCATTTAAGCCTACACATAACTTGCATGGGCATTCATATACTTGAATAAGCATTCACATACTTGCATATCACATTAAGCTCGCATTTAAGCATATACATAACTTGCATAACATCATGCTCATAACTTGCATAATCTCATAAACTTAACTTGCATAACACTATGCACACAACTTGCGTACCCTCATACACATAACTTGCATATGAACTTGCATAACAACATGCACATAACTTACATAACATGTTGAGCTTGCATGTAAGCATAACTTGCATAATATGTCGAACTTACATATATGACTTGCATCTTAAAGGAGGGTAAACATGCATAGCATATAAGGGTGCCATCTTGCATATGTATATACCATATTTAGAAGGGTAAACTTGCATGTCATGATTTATGCATAATACCAAACACTTAGCATGCATAAAACCACTTACTTATCATGCATAGAATCAAATACTTATTATGCATAAAATCAAATACTTATTATGCATAAAATCAAATACTTATTATGCATAAACTCACCACTTAACTTGCATAAAGCCAAACACTTAACACGCATGAAACCCCATACTTAGTATGCATACGATCAAATACTTAGAATGCATAACATCAAATACTTTAGCATGCATAACATCAAATACTTAACATGCATAACATCAAATACTTAACATGCATAACACCAAATACTTAACATGCATAACACCAACTACTTAGCATGCATAAAATCACTTGCATAACTTGCATATCATGTTACATATAACTTGCATATATTCTCACATATAGTTTGCATAACATGTCACATATGCATAAATGTTTAACATGGTGTTTTGCATCATAAAACATGGCCTTAAACTTGCATTTAACGTAAAACTTGTAAATCACATATCATACAAACTTGCATAAACACATTTATCCACAAACATAGCCATGTCTTATCACATCCTACCATAATCAATTTAATAATTGATTATTAAAGCCATAGAAACTCACCAAAACTAAGATTAGCAAACTTATGAAGAAAAACTAGTTGCCAAATATGAAGAAGAAGATGATTAGGGGTTGATTAGCTTGCAACTCTCTTCATTGATTTGTGGAGGCCATGACCAAGTTTCACTTTGCCATAGTTTAGTTACTAGATTTAATTATGAATGAATTAGGGTAGGGTTGGGGTCTTATTTATAGGATTAGGTAGTGTTTTAGGCCATTAGATTAACCCTAGGATAGATCCCAGCCCTCAAAAATCGTCACAAGCCTCCAAAACAAGACCAAGGGCCAAAACAGGTGCACCAGGCCAGCCAGGGTCAAGCCAGAAGGCTGTGCAGGTTTCTGGCTCGACACGGGCGCACTTCCCAAGTGCGCCAGTGTATTTTTGTGCTGGCGCACTTCACAGGTGCGCCAGTGCATTTCTGGCCTGTTTCCGGTTTTTCTGCCTAACTTCGTTCGTCCATATCTCCTTCATACGGACTCCGATTTTCGAAAACTCGGACTCTATTTCGCGTATTTTTCCGAGACGAACGCAATAACGCAGCCCGTTTCCCCTAATTCCCACATCTGAGATTATTTATTCTATAATTAGTGAAATTTAGTATTAACCCAAAATACGGGGTGTTACATTCTCCCCTCCTTAAAGGATTTCGTCCCCGAAATCTCTAAGCTAAGGAGAATGCATATCCTACCATCCAAACAACCATCTACTCAAACCATCAACCACGGGCATCCATTGTCCTTAAACAATTTCTAATGATGTATGAGCATATGCAAAAAGTGTGTGTATATGTTCCCTATCTAACGTCTGAACATATGCAAACCATGATAGTGCCATGCATCCATTATGTATGCGAGAGAACCCTATCGACACATACAATATCTACATGAGTGCACAATCATTCACCAAAATGCATCATCCATGTGATAACACAACCATTATACATCCATAAATATATTTTCCTACACACAAATTTATGCAATATGCAATATGAAGTGACTGAGCCGATCTAGTGCCTAGAGTGTGTGTATATGCATCCACGAGCAACCACTAGCAAACACTTGCATCCACTTGCATCCATCAACCATAACATGTCTCAAACACATGTTTCAACCATAGGTTTACCCTATCTAAAGGTCAAAGGTACTAATGAGAGGACATACTAAAGATAAGATAAGCACAAGATATGCGATGAAGGAGAAGTAAAAGGACATACCCTCCGAAAGAAAAGGGTACCTCGAACGCATCTTCGCTTCCGTCTCCCAGGTAGCATCACTCTCTTCATCTCCCCTTTGTACTTTGATTAGTTGAACCTCTCTGTTTCTCAACTTCCAAATCTCTGACCTAAGGATGCAAGTAGGAGCTCGTCGAATCGTCGCATCACGCTCTGCTTCCACTTTCCTAAGCAAACTCGGCTCTACCACCTCTGCGGTCTCATGTAGGCACTTCCTCCCACGGAATACATCACTAAGTCTGTCGGGTAACTTCGCCAATGGAAGATGCTCCTCCCATGTACCTCCAAAATCCAAGATACATAGTCTCAAAAGGTCTTCTAAAACATGATTCACCCTCTCGGTCTGGCTGTCCGTCTGAGGATGATATGCGGTACTCATACACAACTAAGTCCCTACCGCCTTTTGCCAATTCTTCAAAAACTCTCTAGTGAAGATAGGATCTCGATCACTCACTATGCTAGAGGGTACCCCATGTAATCGAACTATCTCTCGAAGATATACTGAAGCTAGCCATGGAGCAGTCCACTCACTCTTCACAGGTATGAAATGGGCGCTCTTAGTAAGTCTATCTACCACCACCCAAATTCCTGTATTACCCTTCCTCGACCTGGGTAACTCGTCAATAAAATCCATCGAGATGCTATCCTACTTCCATTGCGGAACCTCCAATGGGTGAAGCAACCCACCTGGTTTCCCTTGCTCCGCCTTCACTTGCCGGCACACCAAACATCGAGCGACATACTCGGCCACATCTTTCTTCATACCGGCCCAGAAGAAAACCCTCTTCGTGTCTTGGTACATCTTATCCCCACCGGGATGAATGGTCATCTTAGAACGGTGTGCGTCATCAAGAATAGCCTTCCTCAAACCCTCGTCCTGCGGTACACAAAGTCTACCATCTCTACGCAAACACCCCTATCGTCTAGGGTGTTCCTACTCAAATGGCTGGACGACTTCCCCCCTTATGAGCTTCTCTACCAACTCAACCAACTGTGGATCGTCCCTCTGTGCTCTTCCAATCCGCCCCAAAAGAGTAGGTCTAGCCTCCAAAGAGGCTAGCAAACCGGGTACAAAGTCAATGGAAGGTCTAAAGTCAAACTTAGAAATAAACTCTAAGCTCCGTCGTTCAACGAACAATGAACTCAAGGACAACCTTTTTCTACTTAAGGTGTCCGTTACCATGTTACCCTTACTCATAGGATGCTAAGGATCCCATCCACTTTTTGCTGTCCTAAGACTATGCGCCTGGGGAGTCTCCAATACTTCCCTAAGATGTAGGGCAGGTTTTTCTCCACTCCTAGAGAAAATCAGGATATTCTCCCATGCAAAAATGTCACAACTATCCATCCCTCATGCAGACCACCCTGGTCGAACTCGACATCCCCCAAATGCAAGCCCCAAAGGCCTAAACCAATATCAGACAAACACCCAAGAGATGCCTCCTTCGAACCTAGACGTCCTACGTGAGATGATACTAGTAAAAACGGCTAAATAATTAAGCCCTTGTCCAGCTCTTGATGTCCTCGCCAGTCTCGCTCCAAAACCATCGTTTATCCCATACTGGCTTTGCTCAGCCTATTGAGCACATACGAAAACTTATTTCACTCCTAGAGAAGACCAAGATGTCATCCACAAAGACCATCACAACTTATTTAGGTACTCCTTGGACACCCTTCTCATCAAACCAACAAAATATGCGGGGGCGTACGTCAAACCAAATGGCATCACCAGCCACTCATAAAAACCGTCCGGAGTCCTGAAGGTAGTCTTCTCTATACTATCCTCAGCCACTCTCAACTGATGAAACTCCGTGGCTGAATCCACCACGACAACACTGAAGCGCCAACCAACTGATCAAAGAGATCATCAATCCTCGACCATGGGTGTCTATTCTTCTTTGTGAGTTTATTTAGCTCTCTTTAGCCTACACAAAGTCTGAGGGACCCATCCGCCTTCGTGGCAACAACTACTGGAGTGCCCCACTCCGATATACTTCGTCTTATGAACCCCTTCTCAAGCAAATCGCCTACTTACTTGTGGAGTTCCCTCCTCTCACGAGGAGCCACGTGGCGCACTGGCCAAAACATTGGTTTGGCTTTGTCTACCAGATATATTTGGAAGTCAATTTCCCGCTTTGGAGGTAAGCCCTTCACCTCCTCACACAAATCCGGGTGCTCCCGGTCCGCTCTAACAGATCGCAAACTCTAGACCGACGTGTCAAGCGATTCTAGATAACTTAGCATAACAGATTCTATGGGATTACAAGAGTTCTCGAGAGTGTTACCCAAGCGGCCCATAAGCCTAACAACTCTCTCCTCAAAATCAAGAACGGCACCCCTACTGGATAACCAGTCCATGCCCACTAACCCATAGCCCGTGAAGCCCAACAAGCATCACATCTAAACCCAACGCTAAGTATAGAAACTTTCAAACCCAAACACATCATGGAGCCCAATTGGGTTTGAAACAACTAAGGGATCATCTACCAACTGGTGTCTAAGTGCAGTGACTCAACTAACAATGATGAGATAAACGAACTCGATGCGTCAGAATCAAATAAAGTTCGAATTGGATGATAAAGAAATCCACCCTCCAATCTAGACGGTCTTATCCCCATCTGGTACCCTAGTCATGAGGGAATACAACTACCCTCCAGAAGATTCCATACCTTGCCCTTGCTTCTTTGGACAATCCTAATAAGGTGTCCTATTCCTCTCAAAAGGGTAACCACTTGCCTTCTTCTTCCCTATTCTCCACTCGTAACTTCCCACCAATGAGGTTTCATCCTTCATTAGCCAAACAACTATTTGAGCCTTCCTCCCATCGTCTATCCAATAGATACCTACCAGTCCTCCTCCTTCTTGAACCAACTTCTAATCCGACTAACGTCTAAGTCCCTTGAAGTGGTTTTCCATCCTTATCTATCTTAGAAAGATCATCCATACGCGGAGGGGAAACTCAAAACGAGAGAAAGGAAGAGATTCAAAATGGAGAATTCGAAAGATATAAATATGGCTATTGGGGATTATGCTTTTCTTTCAAAAACTTTTCTCTTAAAAGACATGTTTTTGAAAATACTCCTTTCCAAAAATATTCTTAGAAAATAGTTTTTCTAAAAATTTTATCTGTTCCGGTAACCTTAAGCTCTGATACCACGTGTAACACCCCACACCCGCTAAGGTCACTCACTAAGGGAATGCCTTAGTTTTGGTGGAGTATTTTTAGTGAGTATAGAACAGAAAAATTACAACAGGACAGATATAAGTAATACTTGAAAATTTAAACCATCATTTCAATATGAAAACATGTTTGGTTACATCACAAAACCATAACAAGAGTCAAGTACATAATATCCATCCTGATAAAATAGAAGTACATAATCCCATTACATCGATAATAGCCAAAATAGAAAAGATAAACCGAGCTTTACTTCTACGGTCCAAGCCCCAAAAGATAGATATAGCGGTCTGGTCCAAGCCCACTAGTGCTAGGCCCACTCTGATAACCTGAGGGTTGGGAAAAAGATAAACAACAACGGGGTCAGACATAAGTCTGAGTGAGTCCTATAACCCTAACAATACAATCATTAAAGTAATTAGGGTATGATATAAGCAAGATACGGTACCTCTGGGGATAATGACTACAATAAGTAGCCCACAAAACATAGGATGTACTACGATAATCGAAACGACGTATTTATCCATCCAAGGATAATTACTAGCTTACACCCCCAGACCTACCCACCCAAGGGTAATTCCTACACTGCACCACACCAGTTCTACCCACCAAGAGTAATTCCTACTTAAAGGTTGATCCCACTTAAAGACTTAGAAAATATAACTAATAGCTTCTGGTACTTCTAGCTGACCACGTAGGTGCCGTCTGCCCCTACCTCCACTAGGTGTATAACTGACCACGTAGGTGCCGTCTGCCCCTACATCCACTAGGTGTACCTAGTAATCTTACCCAGTAGTTTCGTGTACCCCTACATAGGTGCCGTCTGCCCCTATCTTTACTAGGTGTACCCACTACTCCCCATCGATCGGCTCCCTACCGTAGATACCCGTGCTGGTCCCACAGTGGGGTGTATCACTCCCCTAAAGTGGCTACCCAATACTAACGGTGCACGGCTTTATATCTACACGATGCAACAACGGCTTATCTACCAGCCCGGGCCCACACACGCATATGAAACCCGTTGGACTTGCGTTGCCACCGCTAACCCGTTTTGGCCTCTTATAATCAAGCCCAATATGCGTGTCCCGTCACTCGACATGGGTCGAGCCCACAAAGATACGTTTGGGATATTGGTTGAAATGGGCCCCCACAAGCTACTACTTAAGCTTGTCATTTTATCTAGTGCATCCCACTTAACCCCTTATTATAATCATGCCCCCTTACATGTTAAGGTTTGGTTAAGTCATCTAATTATATTTCAATTGCCACTTAGGGCACCCACTAGATTTCCACATGCCACCCAAGGCACTTACTTGATTCCCACATGCCACCCAAGGCACTTACTTAACCCTTTAATCATGTTTAACTACATGTTCCGCTTTGGTTAAGTATTCTAATCGTATTTTCTATTGCCACCCAAGGCAACCCACTAGTTTCCTCATGCCACCCAAGGCACCCCCACTAGTTCTACATGCCACTCAAGGCACCCACTTAACCCCTCATGTCCCACTACATGCTAATATGGTTAAGTGTTTCTTAATTAATTAAGACCGTGATCTCCCATAAAGACCTCCCACATTAGACTGGCTGTTGTGACCGCCTGGTTAAGCCGGTAGAGTCCGGGCAGTCTTACGTCATAACAGAGTCTAACCTCGTGTCTTTACCTTAATCACGTATTTAATTTATGGCTAAGACCTCTCACATTGGGCTGACATTTGTAGTAACTGGTTAAGCCGGTCGGGTCCGGGCAGTTTTACACTACAAATGAGTCCAACCTCGTGTCTTAGTCGATTAATTACACCTAATTAATCACCCCCATATTAATTATCCCTAATTAATATCAAGTTTTCCATAACATGGGTAGACCTAACTCAATAGGTAAATTCCCATGGGGTAGACCTAACTCAATAGGTAAATTCCCACTTATGGTAATTTATTTTTATGGTATGCTTAATCATACCCAATCTTACATTTATTAACATATTTACCAACCCCATCGTTCCCCACGTAAATCGTCCTCATTTCATGACATAATAAAGGGGAAGATCCATCACAATTATCATGGGTTTAGCATACAACTTTGTCATGGGTTAAGAGGATGTCAACTTGCATATATGAGCATATATTAACCCAACCACATTTAACCCCAAACTTGCACATTATCATACACATGTCTTACATAACATGTTGAACTTGCATATAAGCATTCTCATAACTTGCATAACACGTTAGACATGCATTTAAGCCTACACATAACTTGCATGGGCATTCATATACTTGAATAAGCATTCACATACTTGCATATCACATTAAGCTCGCATTTAAGCATATACATAACTTGCATAACATCATGCTCATAACTTGCATAATCTCATAAACTTAACTTGCATAACACTATGCACACAACTTGCGTACCCTCATACACATAACTTGCATATGAACTTGCATAACAACATGCACATAACTTACATAACATGTTGAGCTTGCATGTAAGCATAACTTGCATAATATGTCGAACTTACATATATGACTTGCATCTTAAAGGAGGGTAAACATGCATAGCATATAAGGGTGCCATCTTGCATATGTATATACCATATTTAGAAGGGTAAACTTGCATGTCATGATTTATGCATAATACCAAACACTTAGCATGCATAAAACCACTTACTTATCATGCATAGAATCAAATACTTATTATGCATAAAATCAAATACTTATTATGCATAAAATCAAACACTTATTATGCATAAACTCACCACTTAACTTGCATAAAGCCAAACACTTAACACGCATGAAACCCCATACTTAGTATGCATACGATCAAATACTTAGCATGCATAACATCAAATACTTTAGCATGCATAACATCAAATACTTAACATGCATAACATCAAATACTTAACATGCATAACACCAAATACTTAACATGCATAACACCAACTACTTAGCATGCATAAAATCACTTGCATAACTTGCATATCATGTTACATATAACTTGCATATATTCTCACATATAGTTTGCATAACATGTCACATATGCATAAATGTTTAACATGGTGTTTTGCATCATAAAACATGGCCTTAAACTTGCATTTAACGTAAAACTTGTAAATCACATATCATACAAACTTGCATAAACACATTTATCCACAAACATAGCCATGTCTTATCACATCCTACCATAATCAATTTAATAATTGATTATTAAAGCCATAGAAACTCACCAAAACTAAGATTAGCAAACTTATGAAGAAAAACTAGTTGCCAAATATGAAGAAGAAGATGATTAGGGGTTGATTAGCTTGCAACTCTCTTCATTGATTTGTGGAGGCCATGACCAAGTTTCACTTTGCCATAGTTTAGTTACTAGATTTAATTATGAATGAATTAGGGTAGGGTTGGGGTCTTATTTATAGGATTAGGTAGTGTTTTAGGCCATTAGATTAACCCTAGGATAGATCCCAGCCCTCAAAAATCGTCACAAGCCTCCAAAACAAGACCAAGGGCCAAAACAGGTGCACCAGGCCAGCCAGGGTCAAGCCAGAAGGCTGTGCAGGTTTCTGGCTCGACACGGGCGCACTTCCCAAGTGCGCCAGTGTATTTTTGTGCTGGCGCACTTCACAGGTGCGCCAGTGCATTTCTGGCCTGTTTCCGGTTTTTCTGCCTAACTTCGTTCGTCCATATCTCCTTCATACGGACTCCGATTTTCGAAAACTCGGACTCTATTTCGCGTATTTTTCCGAGACGAACGCAATAACGCAGCCCGTTTCCCCTAATTCCCACATCTGAGATTATTTATTCTATAATTAGTGAAATTTAGTATTAACCCAAAATACGGGGTGTTACATTGGGGCTTATGCAAGTATATGAACCCAAAACCCCTTATGATAATATGCAAGTTTGTGGCCAATCACCTTTTTATGTTATGCATGTTTGGGGCCAAATTCCCTTATGAAACTATGCATGCTTGTGGCCAAATTCCCTTACGATACTATGCATGTTTGCGGCCAAACTCCCTTATGATACTATTCATGTTTGTGGCCAATATGTTGGTATAATACCTTACAATGTGACTCGCTTCCACTTGGGTTGGAAATACGTTTGGGTAGCTTAGGAAAAACGTGGGTATGACATGGAGAAACTTGACATGGGGCTCACATGAGAACATGACATTCATGATACATTTAAATATGATCATGACACGAGGGAAAACATGGAACTTGAACTAGACATGGGTGGGTTGTAAGTGTAAAAAAGACACTAGACCAAACATGAAAGTGTCCAACTCGAGGTTGGGTTGAGTTTGTAGCATAAATCTACCCGGACCCGCCCGGCTTAACTAGTGGCTACAAACAATAGGATCCAATGTGAGAAGTTGGTCATGACGCGCTTGAGACCCAAGGTTAGACTAGGTTGTGGTGTAAAACTACCCGAACCCGCCCGGCTTAACTAGTAACCACAACAAAGTCTAATGTGAGAGGTTGAGAGTGCATTAATTAAATTAATGCCACATGATAAGGTTAAGTAAGTTTGACTAATGACACTTAACCGATATGACACGAATGGGTAGGTTAAGTGGTACCAGGCTTGATTTCTTAATGACACTTAACCATACAAGACAATTAGGGGATGGGGTTAAGTAATTTACGCTTAACTAATCCGACATGATAATTAGATAGGGTTAAGTAATCCACACTTAACTAATCTAAACACGGTAAATTCGATGAGGTTAAGTAATCCATACTTAACTAATCTAACACGGTAATTAGATGGGGTTAAGTAACTTAGACTTAACTAATCTAAACACGGTAATTAGATGGGGTTAAGTAACCTATACTTAACTAATCTAAACATGGTAATTTGATGAGGTTAAGTTAAACACTTAACCAATCTAAACTTGGTAATTCAATGAGGTTAAGTAACCAGTACTTAACCAATTTAACATGATAATTTAATGGGGTTAAGTAACTTATACTTAACCAATTATACGTGATGATTTGATGAGGTTAAGTTACCTACACTTAACCAATCTAATATGTGGACCTGGTAGGGTTAAGTCACAAGACCTTTTAAATTAGGCTTAACCATTGTAATACGATTAGTGGATGGGGTTAAGCTAACCCATAATTAACCAATCCGACTCGATAATCTGATGGGATTAAGATAATCGATGCTTAATCAATCTAACATGATAACCTGATAGGGTTAAGACAAATAAATACTTAACCAATTTGACTTGATAGGGTTAAGTCATGATCTTCTTGGTACACTTAACCAACTTGTAGGGCTAAGCCTTGAACTTGAGTACTTAGCCAATCTTGACATGATTCGTAGGCGGGTTAAGTCATGAACTTGGACCACAACACTTAACCCATTTGACAAAACCCTAGCTCAGGGGACTAGAAATCGTAGTTAACAAGGATAGCGGAAAAAGGGGCTAAGTGGTAAACCTTAGTTAAGGGTAACTAAGTAATAATTCTTAGCTAAGAATATGGGACTAGTTCATAAAGAGATGAGTAACCTGGTACGGTAGGTCATCGCTTAGTATACGAGGAGGAGCAAGTTATCTGACTTGGATAAAAGCTCCAGCGAACTGGGTGACGAAGCGGAAGCTTCGGGGAACGTGAGGGTACTCTTGGTATCCCTCTGTGAGGTGGCAAGTGGTCCATGAAACCCGGCCTCACAGAGGTTAAGGTCTGCGGTAGAAGAGCCAAGAGTATGCCTTGGTTGCTATGCGAGCGACCTAAAGACTGGAATGGATTAGCGTGGAGTCGACGATACTTGATTTTGCCCCGGGATAGCATGTCGCCGATTACCTACCATCTTTAGTCAATCGTGTACGTACGGAAAGGCAGGGAACTCCCAACAGACCATATATGAGCTATCGAGTTATGGGTGAGGTTGGCTATCTGGAAGTGGGCATCGATGGGCCGTAGTGCAGTTCTCATACATGATTTTTCTTGGATTGCCTTTCAGTAGTTGAGGGAGGGGTCACGTGGGACCATTGCCACGGGTACAAAAACAGACCTTGATATCTGCATCAGCAGATGACTTAAAGCTCCCGACCGAGTTCCGTATTCCTTGATTTGCCCTGGCACGGAACTCGGATGGCACATTGAGGAACATGTGCGTCTAGACATGGAAAACGATTCACGATACTTACGCGGGATAAAGGGCGCGGTTGACGGGTGGCATAATCCTTAGTGGACCTAGGTGGCTGAACCCAAACCGAGACACGGAAACGTTCATTAGGTAGCATAATCCCTAGTGATCCTAGGTGGCATAAATCCTAAGTGAACGCGCGATAGTTCATGGTAAGGAAACATAACTAGATCAAGGGTAGCAGTCCAAAATAACCTCAAGGATAAAACGTTTACATGGGAAGCCCGTATGGCCTACGGCAAAGGACTGAACTCATACATGGAAAGAAACATACGAGTTGGGAAAACCTACATATGCTATATATTAGGTTGACATGGACCATTACATGACATTAGGCAAGGGACATTCATAGTTAACACATGACGCGGGTTGGGATACTAGTACGAGAGGTGCAGAGCAAATATACATGATAGATACCATGGGATGTTATACATGACAGATACCTTGTGATAGTATACTTGATAGAAACCTGACGATGTGATACATTGATCCTTGACACCGTAGTTTATCATGATACCTGAGTTTACCTTGCTACAGCCTACAGTAGTTCATCCAGTTATCTTGGTTTAGCTTATCTATCTTGTCATCATCCTTATGTTTACTTTCAGTTTATGCATGTCATGTTACCTTTACCTGTTTTCATACTGGAAGTAGATAGGACTTACCAGTCTTTATGACTGACCCCGTTTTCTTTCGCCTCTTTGTCTTCCGTTCCCCCCCCCCCCAGGTTTTCAGGGAGGAAATAATGTTGTTTAGTTCGGACCTCTTATGCTTGAAGGTCATCATGTATAGCTTGGTCTTCTCTTGGTTATGGCTGCTCCACCGCTTTATTTTGGGGAATAATTTATGAAAAGGTTTTATGCTTCTTTACTATTGCAAGACAGGTTTTGATGTATTCTGATGTAAAAGGCTTTAGACCTTATTTATTAATGATATGAAAGTTGGTTTTACTTCCGTTGTTTTATATATGTTCTGTCTTGTAATATTTCTGTGCATGTTTACCTCGATAATGCTTCACCAAACCTAGTGCATTCCCTTTGTGAGTGATCCTAGCGGAGGTGGGGTGTTACAGAAATTTAGGACCATTCTGGGTGCGTTGTTACAACGAAACCAGAAGAAATCGCATATCGCCATTAACAAGCATTCGCTTCTAATGAACTTATATGTGTGTGTGTGTGCGTGTGCGCTTGTACAAAAACTAATAGGATTAAATAACGATAGTTAAAATTAAGGGAGCTACAACAAGTAGAATAAAAAAGGAACTAATATAAATAACATTTAATAGGATGTCCATTGCCTTAAGTAATATGACAATTAGAGTCATTAACGACATGTGACCATAATAATAAATAATTGAATCAAAGGCAATTTAATGAGGATTTGGGTATTGATGGTCATAGTAAAGACTAAGTCCAATAAGGAGATAAATAGATATCCTAGAAATTCATAGGAAATCATCGTTTTCTTATTTCTGGTTTAACTCTAGAAATAATAGCTTTAATTTAAAATAATGATTGAATTTAGTTAGTTAATGATGTGAGGTC
Organism: Allium sativum; assembly: GCA_030737875.1. NCBI lineage: Eukaryota > Viridiplantae > Streptophyta > Magnoliopsida > Asparagales > Amaryllidaceae > Allium > Allium sativum. The sequence continues at coordinate 464,823,952 of CM060913.1, read as the reverse complement.
AGTTTCCTTATTCGAAAAAAGTTCGCACTTTCCAACAGTTGGATAAATGTACACCGATGTGAGACATAAGTAACAATAGGAACTCGTAGCAATAATTAATTTCCTAATGCGAGTTTAACCTAAAAGGTTTACTTCAAGTGTTTAGATATTAAGAGTTTATAGAACCGACCTCCTTTCCGAAAGAAGAAACCAAAAAGGAACAATTTGATAGCATTGCCTACTTTGAGATTAGAGATATCAAGTGGTGAGATTCTCTTATTGGGTATTAAGTGATTGGATTCACCCTTCCCATAAGGATAGAGCCATAAGGTCTTCCCTTAACAGACACAAAGTGATTGGAAAACACACCAAACCACAAATTAGAAGTATTAAATGGCCAATTGGGTGCAGTATTGGTATTCTCTGCAAAAGTCTTCTTCCTTTAGATAGTTGGTGACCAGGGCTTAGAGTCCACTTTGGGATAAGGTACTAAATGAATGCCATGAGGTACCATAGGTCTTCCTATCCTGTGTGAAGTATTAAGTGAACTGGGGATTATCCAATAAGGTCTGTTAGATAGTAACACAAGGGTCCATTGGGGGAAGGTCATAAATGATGGTTAGTCATTTTCCATCCTAAGATAATAAGTGACTGCTTACAATCTCTCGCCATATGTAGGGTGGAGATATGCGTGAATGATGAAAGCCTTAAATTAGTAGGACTTAGTTGCTAGTGTGTACTAATTTATATTAGTGAGCAGTAAACCACATAGTAAGGTATTAAGAGATCAACGAGTTCGCCTTTTTGTTATACTATTAGTGAGGCCATAAGTTTTTATATAGAAATAACCTACCTCCTTTAGTTTTAGGGTATTGAATAGTTGGAGGGCCCGCCTCTTAGCTTTGGAATTTGTTCAAATCGCGGTTTAAAGGCTTCATACCTATGCATAAAAGTTTTGTCTTAATAAATAACGATAACATTATCTTTAGGAAGTGCTACCTTGGGTATAGTAGTTAGTCATCGTGCATAATCTTTACCAGGTTAGGCTAGAATTACTAGCCTAGTTAGACATATAATGTGGATGAAACCAAACGGGATGCATTTGTGTATTGTAGATAATGTTATACATTTTCTACCGAACAAGACTTGTTGTTCAGACCCCCTTTGTAATAACCCGGAAAATCTGGGCCAGTTTAAAAATTTTATTTTGGAAATTTTAGCGAATTTTGAACATTTAAAATGAATTATTTTAAATAAAATCGACGAGAAATTTATTTTGAATATAATTCGAACGTATATATTATATACGTCGTTGTTAGAATATAAATAATTATATATAATTATAAAAGGAATTGAAAATGGCGCGGTAGTTCGATAATTCGATTTCAAACTTCAATTGAATGTACCGGGTGCAAAACAATCCGGATTTTAGTGAAACCAAAAATAATAGGATCTAGTTGGGAATATCGTTCCAACGAATCCGAAAAATCAAAATTTCATAGCGGGAATCAAAAGATATGTCCAGTTGAAAATTCTGAATAGTCGCTATGGAATTCAGGCCCTTAAAAATGGGAATTTTGCAAACGAACTCAGATTTCGACGAAACCACTTTTGTTGGATCCGTGATGTTAAATTATTGCTAGGTTTCAAATTTCATAATTTTTCGAATCAATATGTGAGCGTGGCAAAGGAAAACGCATTTGACCAGTTTTAGTTGATTTTAATCGACTGGAAAATGGCCATTTTTCCAACGGTCTCAGAATTTGACGAAACTAGTTTTGTTAGGACCGTATCGTCAATACGAAGCTAGAAAATATTTTTCTGGAATTTATAGAGTTAGTATGTGACCCCAGTAAATTGAAATGCGCGTTCAAATTCAATATGTAGAGTTATATGTTGATTTTGACAAAAACTGATCGAAATGATCGAATCAGCTTACGATACATATCCCATTGTGTTTGGAATGTGGGTAATTAGCTAAGGACAACAGGCGGTGGGCCTCATTTCGAGGTCGAAACAAAAAGTCAACTTTTTGAAATTAAAATAATTAAATATAAAATTCCTCTCTCTCTTCCCTTATTCATTTATCTGGCCCCCCCTTTCAAAATAGATTCAGTGAAAAAGGAAAAAAAAATCGATCGCAGCCGCTCTGCCCCACCGACCCGCCACCTTCGCCACCACCTCCTCCACGACGTCGCCCCCTCTCCTTCTCCTTCCACCCACCTGCGCTCGAACCCCCTCATCCCCGCTCTCTTCTGCTCGCCCTCCTCCTCTGACCTAGCCCAGAAACCGCCGTGCGCCGCCCAGGGCAACCCCGACCCCGTCCGACCTCCCCTAGCCTCGTCAGCACCTGGCGCCCCTCCCTAAACCCTCATCTGCCCTCTCTCCCTCTTTTGCAACCAAAACCCGACGCCAATCCTCCACCCACCTCGCCTTCGAGAGTCGCGATTTCTTCCCTCCCCCTCTCTCTCAGTTCGTCGAACTTTTCCCCCTTCTTTAAGTTTTAAAATTTTATTTATTTTATTTACTCCTATTTATATGAATGTGATTTCTTTGTTAGAATGGTATGAATTCGTTGGCTAGAAAAATATGATTTTTATTTACTTAGCGAAGTAAAAATATAATTTTTATTATATTGTAGAAGTATAAAAACATAATCTTTTATAAGGTAGAAATATTAAAAATATGATTTTTATATTTTAGAAAGAATAAAAATTCGATCTTTAATTCATAGAAGAGATAAAGGAATGATTTTTGTAATGAAATAGCGAAAAGATTACATCTTTGAAGTAGGAAAGACATGATTTTTATATTATAAAAATAATAAAAATATGACCTTTATTATATGAACACCGATGTAAAAATAAAATTTTTATCTATATAGTAGCGATGTAAAAATAGAATTTTTATCTGTATAGCAGCGATGTAAAAATAGAATTTTTATCTATATAGCAGCGATGTAAAAATAGAATTTTTATCTATATAGCAGCGATGTAAAAATAGAATTTTTATCTATATAGCAGCGATGTAAAAATAGAATTTTTATCTATATAGTAGCGATGTAAAAATAGAATTTTTATCCATATGGAGTAATTATAAAAATATGATTTTTGTATACATGGAAAGAATATAAAAATGTGATTTTTATATAAGTAGTGGCTACGGGCAACGAAAGCGACAAAAGGCGAGTACAGCAATGACTTCTACATAGGAAGTGTCATGGAGTTAGGATAACTATCGGTGAGAACTTCTCACTCTAAATCTCTTTTTCTAGTTATATATATATACATATATATACATATATATACTAGGATGAAGACGGTGCTTAGCAGCACCCGACACCCGTCATCCACAGACCATGGATGGCTTGTTTGTTTGATTGATGTGTTGTGAAAATTGTTTGTGATGTTGATGTGAAATTGAAAATAAAAGGTAGATGGTTGAAATAAATTAATTATAATTAAAAATATAAATTTTAATGTGAATATGAATATAGTGAAAGTGAATAAATAAATATTTATAAACAAATCGGCTGATTTGTTTATATGCATTAATTTGACAGATATTGATTGGGACGATAAATTTTACACATTGCCCAACTGCACAAATAAAAATCTGTGTTTGTTGATTTGAAACCCCACACGGGTGTTGGGATGATATTCGGCGTACACTAATCCCAATTATTTAATTGTATGTCGATCGATTGGTCGACAGATTGTGTAAGCGTTGATTATTTATATTTGGTGCTTATGCAGTTGTGTGGTGCACTTTGGATGATGGTTGATTGTTTATCGTTGCTATTATATACATGTGTTGTATGGAATCCATATAATTAACGTTATATGGTAATTGATTGGGCCTCATTCCAATTGGGGAAATAATGAATATTATAAAAGAAAATTCATGTGTTGAATATGAAAATAGTCGTGTGTTGACGATGTTCATGTGTTGAAAATATTCGTGTGTTGAGTAAAATATTTTAATAATATAATTTACATCTTTATCATATTTAAAATTAGAATCTACTTCACGGTGGAGTCTAATTGGAAATCAAACGATAGATACCATAATTTTATAAAATATTTTACAAAACAAAAATAGTCGTATGTTGACAGTATTCATGTGTTGAATAGAATAAATATTCATTTGTTGAAAAGAATAACGAATTTATTGAAATATATAAAGCCGTGTTGATTAGAGTTACACTATTTTGACATGAACGATATTTATACCGATTATATTCATTTTTATAATGAATATAGAAAAGAAGTGATTTCAAAATATAGCGTTTTGAAAATTTTATCATTTATATAGTAATGATAGGAAATATTCAATTTTGATTTGAAATTGAATATAGAGTTGAAATGGTTTGAAAACGAAGTTAAAACGATTTATAAAATACGTTTTAAAAAGGAAATCGACAAAATATATAATATATATATATATATATATTATATATAGTGGCCTGAATAGAACGCGCCACGCCGCGGCAGTTCGTGAATTTCGACCATTGACTTCGAATTGACGTTGCGGGAGATCCGACCGTCGGATTCTCCTAAAACCGGAACCGTTGGGTTCGTATCGAAAAGAGCTTTACAATGAATATTAGAAATTTGAAATCTAACGGTTGGATTTGGAATTATGTCGAAATCAAATTTAGAAAAGGTCGCTGTAAGTGCAGTTCGATTGCCGTTGATGGAAATCGACTGTACGGGCCTTGATAAAATTATTAAAAATATCTATAATTTGTGTAGAATCATAAAAAATGATTTGGGAAGAACTGGTATGAAAAACTCCACATTTGAAATGATAAAAATAGATTTTTATCGAAATGAACTAGTTTTGAACTAGAATTAAAATCAATTTATTTTTGAAATAAATAAATTGAATTTGAAAGTGATTTTAAAAATAATCAATATTCCCAATATGTGAATTGGACTGGAGTTGAATCGAAATTATCTTCGGAATATTTTGATGTTGGATTTTGCGACTATACAGATATTGTTATGGGAATTTGAAAGATATATTTTATAGCGTTATTTCCAATACGATATTTGTTGGTTTCAGAATTTGATATTGAATATAAGCCGGTATATTTTCTATTCAGAGCCTTGTATTTAATATCAAATGTGATTTGGGTTTATCGTGAATCGTGTTTTAGATGACATTGGTTCTTTAACCCAGTTAAAGGCAGGATGTTGATTTTTGAACAGATTAAAACTAAGTGGAGTTTTAATGAATCTTTAATTAGATTAAAAATGTGAATTGATAATTTAAATTATCAAATTTGAAAGGTGATCGAGAATGGAGTATCACCAGTTTTGCTCCAAAGCGGTAGTTAAATCTTTAATTAGATTTGAACGTGAAATGGTAATTAATTTTACCGCTAACACCATGGTGTTAGATGTAGAGTGTTACCAGTTTTCTCCATGGGATATATAGGGTGGGATTGGGAAATAAAATAAATAATTACTTTGGTGTGGCTCGCTAATCCCGACTAGTTTGAAATGATATCCAAAGGAGGATTAAAGAATAAATTTAGAAGAATTTATCTTGGATAAAATTAATGGGAACCTTTCCCTAAGAATGTGATTTTGTGAATAAAAGAATATTCCGACTTGGAATGAGGCGTTCGTTGTGTTTGTGTAACATTTGTTAATTATATACGTGGGTTATTCAGAAAGGTCGAGTTATACCCATTCTGAATAACCGATTCGACGAGATGTTGAAGATGAAGACGGTGGTTGAAGACCGGAAGTCTTCACATTGTTTAGGTGATTACTGATGATCTTGATTGGGCTGTACACCCAAGATGAGGGAAACAGTTGGTAATCGTCCAGATGTACTTGGAGATGGATGGATATGCGAGGAAAGTGCCTCCGATTTCGTTCAGACCCAGAACGAACTTGTAAATGGATTGTGTATCTGACATTGGATTTTATTCTGTGTTGATTGATCTCTATTAAATATACATCTGTTTGGCGGCAGAGAATTTATTCTCTTGCTTAACGCCCTTCTCTGAGACGTACGAGCTCAGAGGTTGTATATCGATGGACATCAGTCGCATGGAGTGAATTGCCAGTGTGGCACGCGTAAGTGGCAATTGATCAAGGCTTCTGTTGAAAAACAAAGTCTTGTGGTTGATGATCAAAGCACGGCCTGTGTGGCGTAGCTTTGTGTATAGCGTGAATTCGCGAGCCTCACACCTCGGTATGAGTCAAAAACGGGATAGTGACTGCAGGGAGAGCACGACGTTTCTTTCTAGCTAGGGTGGTGTCAGTGACCTACCAGCCCTGACATTTATATACATTTAACCTGTGTGGTTGTTGGAATGCGAGGCGCCTCGGATATAGGTCTGTAAGGACCGGGAAACGTGTGTTCAGGAATAATTAATCCTCAAAAGTAAGAGAGGACCGGCCCTGAAGATCCAAGGATCAGAGTGGGGTCCTGGGACATTTTCTAGAGTGTCTCGAACGCGGAGAGGAGCTTGCCCCTTGCCTTGACTCATGATGGAATCCAATTTCCAATACGTGTATTTCGGTATTATTTGTAGAACCTAGTATGGCGACATAGTGGTATGGGTCATTCATGCCGCCTATGATTGATATTTATGATTGAAATTGTTTTGGCACTATACACCTATAATAGTATCAAATAACGTGTTTTTAACGTATCAAGCATGCTTTGGCTGTTATAAGGTAAAAACCCTATCCTCCGGCTTGCGTTGCATTGTGATGGGACCTGGGTCTTATAACAGCTTCATTTTTCTTTATTTAGCATTGCGCTATTTGTTTTATGCACTGGTATTCTTGGGAGGAAACCCGTTCCGTGTTATATGGCATGGTCCCTTGATTTACCTAACTTTAAAAATAAAGATCAATAACTGTTTTAGTTCTCACACCAGCCACATGACTGACCTGGAGTTTATTGTTTTAATCTAAACTCTGGGTGCCCTTATTTTCGACATGGGCAGCTAGTAGTTTTGGTTTTGCAGATTTATATTCACAGGATCCTGATTTACAGCTGGAACGATGCTCGGAAAGCTCTGTATCCGTGCATTACATCTAGTTTTGCTTTTGTATTATTTTCCGCTGCGATGTATTTAAATGTAATTTAAATCTCTGATATTTGTTGAATGTAATTTATTCATTTATACTCTGTATATTCTTGTATTCTGATGGAATTGTTGTAATAACAATGAAATGTTCTTCCGTTTGCATTCTATTTTGTCTTGTCCTCAATTCTATCTGTGCTTTCCTTCACGAGGAAGTTCGGGTCGTCTCAGTTTGGTATCAGAGCTTTGGTTTACAGAGCTCGAGAACAAGACACATTAGAACCATACGAAAGAATTCATCAGATATTGGATTAGTAATATCCAATTAGAATGACTCGTTAGAGATAGGATCAGTACTATCCTAGAACGAGTGTGAAGAGTATATTTCAAATGAAAACAATTTTGTTTTGAAAACTTAAACCTTTTTATGAGTATTTGAATATTTATTTATTTTGAATTTGGACAATCCAGTATATAAAGATTTCGCGTATACGCGTCATGAACGTATATTCGAAGTTTTAATATACTGGATAAATATAGAATCACGCTCTAGTCACCCGGAGATGAAGTTGATAATGACCATGGCATCATCAATATTTATGTTCGTATTTCGAAGGTGTGATATCTATATATTTCCATTAGACTCGTGTGAGAACCAAAACTTATATAGATAGATTTATTTGTTGTGAATTGGCATCAAAAACATGATTTTCTGTATATGTATCAAAAATTATGAATTTGGAATATTAATCCACTAATTGATTGATGTTTGTGTTGTTTGTTTATTTGTTTGATAATTTTGAACCATTATGCCTAATTGAATCAAATATTGAATTGTATTGAAAATTGGTCGCATTTGCTTGCATATACATGTACTTACATTGAACATGTCATAACAAGGAGGCTAGAGCAGAGAATAAAATTTGTTTGCCCGACAAATAGGTACATGTTTACCATAATTTACTGTTTTGTTTGGGTGATGATGAATTTATGAGCCGATTGGCTAGCCGCTTGGCTTTTTTCTTTTTCTTTTGGAGATCAGAAGGCCTATATGGAAATTTCGGGATTTTCCCGTTGCTCCCAGTGCAGGGGAGGTTATGGCGAAATTTTTCGAAAAATTTAGGGTGTTAGCCAAATTTTTGAAAATTTGAAAAGTTCTTAGAAACTGAAAAGTTGAAGAACTTAAGCCGTAGCCAAAATAATGGAAGTTGAGTTGATTTGTTAAACAACTTTCGGCTTCGTTCCTTTCCGGCTTCCATTGTTATGTTCCTTTTCGGCCTTTGATTTAGAGAAGATTAGAATATCATCAATAAAAACCAGAAAAATTTATTCAATTAAATCACACATTGAACTGATTAGAAAATAGTTAGAAATATATACTTGTGCATTATATATGTTTGAACAGGAAATGGATTAGCTGTTGAGTAAAGATTTTATTTGCGTGCCCGACAAATAGGTAAACCTTAATGAGTTGGATGCGAAATATTATTATATCAACTCCTGTGAATGCCATTGGATGCGGCGTGCTAGTTATTCTGTGTGAAATAATAAACATCGCCATAGGATAGCAACAATTAATTTTGAACTACATTACATGGCATACTTCTGGAAGGTAGGCATACTTCATCATATACCACATAAGCATTTGGAGCTTGTGTGACGGGGTGGAAGATTTACCATACGAGCGAGAGGCTTGTATGGCGATGACTATATTTTACAGGCTGAACTGATGACTAATATGGACTATTTAAACTGCAGCGATAAAATTGCCAGATTAATAAAAAACCCACATGGGTCTAGAGTTGACAATAATCACGTCTCTCTAGTTATTAGATACGACACATGGACTATTTATTTCCCACACGAGACGAGGTGACGAGGATTTATCCTCTGGAGCATTTAAAATACATACTCCCTCAGGCTTTGACAGGGTGACGAGAATTTATTCTCTGGAGTTATTATCAATACACGCTCCCCTGTAAACACCAGAATATATCACTATAAATATGTGTATGCTTATTAGGATTTATTGGGCACCTAATATGGCCCAATAAATTTCCAAACCCGTCCCCGTACAAAGGAGGTTATGGCGAAATTTTTCGAAAATTCCGGGTGTTAGCCAAATTTTTGAAGAATTTGAAAATTCTCAAAAACTGAAAAGTTGGAGAATGGAAGCCAGATCGAACGTAGAGTTGATTAATCAAACCACTTTCGACTTTGTTCCTTTTCGGGGACGAAAAGTTTTAAGTTGGGGAGATTGTAATAACCCAGAAAATCTGGGCCAGTTTAAAATTTTTATTTTGGAAATTTTAGCGAATTTTGAACATTTAAAATGAATTATTTTACATAAAATCAACGAGAAATTTATTTTGAATATAATTCGAATGCATATGTTATATACGTCGTCGTTAGAATATAAATAATTATATATAATTATAAAAGGAATTGAAAATGGCGCGGTAGTTCGATAATTCGATTTCAAACTTCAATTGAATGTACCGGGTGCAAAACAATCCGGATTTAAGTGAAACCAAAATTAATAGGATCTAGTTGGGAATATCTTTCCAACGAATCCGAAAAATCGAAATTTCATAGCGGGAATCAAAAGATATGTCCAGTTGAAAATTCTGAATAGTCGCTATGGAATTCAGGCCCTTAAAAATGGGAATTTTGCAAACGACCTCGGATTTCGACGAAACCACTTTTGTTGGATCCGTGATGTCAAATTATTGCTAGGTTTCAAATTTCAAAATTTTTCGAATCAATATGTGAGCATGGCAAAGGAAAACGCGTTTGACCAGTTTTAGTTGATTTTAATCGACTAGAAAATGGCCATTTTTCCAACGGTCTCAGAATTCGACGAAACTAGTTTTGTTAGGACCGTATCGTCAATATGAAGCTAGAAAATATTTTTCTAGAATTTATAGAGTTAGTATGTGACCCCAGTAAATTGAAATCCGCGTTCAAATTCAATATATAGAGTTATATGTTGATTTTGACAAAATCTGATCGAATCAGCTTACGATACATATCCCATTGTGTTTGGAATGGGGGTAATTAGCTAGGGATGACAGGCGGTGGGCCTCGTTTTGAGGTCGAAACAAAAAGTCAACTTTTTGAAATTAAAATAATTAAATAATTAAATATAAAATTCCTCTCTCCCTCTTCCCTTATTCCTTTATCTGCCCCCCCCCCTTTCAAAATCGATTCAGTGAAAAAGGAAAAAAAAATCGACCGCAGCCGCTCTGCCCACCGACCCGCCGCCTTCGCCACCACCTTCTCCACGACGCCGCCCCCTCTCCTTCCCCCCACCCCCCTACCTGTGCTCGAACCCCCATCAGCCCCGCTCCCTTCTGCTCGGCCTCCTCCTCTGACCTAGCCCAGAAACAGCCGCGCGCCGCCCAGGGCAACCCCGACCCCCTCCGACCTCCCCAAGCCTCATCAGCACCTGACGCCCCTCCCTAAACCCTCATCCGCCCTCTCTCCCTCTTCTGCAACCAAAACCCGACGCCGATCCTCCACCCACCTCCCCTTCGAGAGCCGCGATTTCTTCCCTCCCCTTCTCTCTCAGTTCATCGAACTTTTCCCCCTTCTGTAAGTTTTAAAATTTTATTTATTTTATTTACTCCTATTTATATGAATGTGATTTCTCTGTTAGAATGGTATGAATTCGTTGGCTAGAAAAATATGATTTTTATTTACTTAGCGAAGTAAAAATATAATTTTTATTATATTGTAGAAGTATAAAAATATAATCTTTTATAAAGTAGAAATATTAAAAATCTGATTTTTATATTTTAGAAAGAATAAAAATTCGATCTTTAATTCATAGAAGAGATAAAGGAATGATTTTCATAATGAAATAGCGAAAAGATTACATCTTTGAAGTAGGAAAGATATGATTTTTATATTATAAAAATAATAAAAATATGACCTTTATTATAAGAACACCGATGTAAAAATAGAATTTTTATCTATATAGGAGCGATGTAAAAATAGAATTTTTATCTATATAGCAGCGATGTAAAAATAGAATTTTTATCTATAAAGCAGCGATGTAAAAATAGAATTTTTATCTATATAGCAGCGATGTAAAAATAGAATTTTTATCTATATAGCAGCGATGTAAAAATAGAATTTTTATAAATTTTTTACCTATATAGTAGCGATGTAAAAATAGAATTTTTATCCATATGGAGTAATTATAAAAATATGATTTTTATATACATGGCAAGAATATAAAAATGTGATTTTTATATATGTAGTGGCTACGGGCAACGAAAGCGACAAAAGGCGAGTACAGCAATGACTTCTACATAGGAAGTGTCGTGGAGTTAGGATAGCTATCGGTGAGAACTTCTCACTCTAAATCTCTTTTTCTAGTTATATATATATATATACTAGGATGCAGACGGTGCTTAGCAGCACCCGACACCCGTCATCCATGGACCATGGATGGCTTGTTTGTTTGATTGATGTGTTGTGAAAATTGTTGGTGATGTTGATGTGAAATCGAAAATAAAAGGTAGATGGTTGAAATAAATTAATTATCATTAAAAATATTATTTTTAACGTGAATATGAATATAGTGAAAGTGAATAAATAAATATTTATAAACAAATCGGCCGATTTGTTTATATGCACTGATTTGACTGATATTGATTGGGACGATAAATTTTACACATCGCCCAACTGCACAAATAAAAATCTGTGTTTGTTGATTTGAAACCCCACACGGGTGTTGGGATGATATTCAGCGTACACTAATCCCAATTATTTAATTGTATGTCGATCGATTGGTCGACGGATTGTGTAAGCGTTGAATATTTATATTTGGTGCTTATGCAGTTGTTTGGTGCACTTTAGATGATGGTTGATTGTTTATCGTTGCTATTATATACATATGTTGTATGGAATCCATATAATTAACGTTATATGGTAATTGATTGGGTCTCATTCCAATTGGGAAAATAATGAATATTATAAAAGAAAATTCATGTGTTGAATATGAAAATAGTCATGTGTTGACGATGTTCATGTGTTGAAAATATTCGTGTGTTGAGTAAAATATTTTAATAATATAATTTACATCTTTATCATATTTAAAATTAGAATCTACTTCACGGTGGAGTCTAATTGGAAATCAAACGATAGATACCATAATTTTATAAAATATTTTACATAACAAAAATAGTCGTATGTTGACAGTATTCATGTGTTGAATAGAATAAATATTCATTTGTTGAATAGAATAACGAATTTATTGAAATATATAAAGCCGTGTTGATTAGAGTTATGCTATTTTGACGTGAACGATATTTATACCGATTATATTCATTTTTATAATGAATATAGAAAAGAAGTGATTTCAAAATATAACATTTTGAAAATATTATCATTTATATAGTAATGATAGGAAATATTCAATTTTGATTTGAAATTGAATATAGAGTTGAAATGGTTTTGAAAACGAAGTTAAAACAATTTATAAAATACGTTTTAAAAAGGAAATCGACGAAATATATATAATATATATTATATATATATATATATTATATATATAATGGCCTGAATAGAACTCGCCACGCCGTGGCAGTTCGTGAATTTCGACCACTGACTTCGTATTGACGTTGCGGGAGATCCGACCGTCGGATTCTCCTAAACCTGGAAACGTTGGGTTCGTATCGAAAAGAGCTTTCCAATGAATATTAGAAATTTGAAATCTAACAGTTGGATTTGGAATTATGTCCAAATCAAATTTAGAAAAGGTCGTTGTAAGTGCAGTTCGATGGCCGTTGATGGAAATCGACTGTACGGGCCTTGATAAAATTATTAAAAATATCTATAATTTGTGTAAAATCATAAGAAATGATTTGGGAAGAACTGGGATGAAAAACTCCACATTTGAAATGATAAAAATAGATTTTTATCGAAATGAACTAGTTTTGAACTAGAATTAAAATCAATTTATTTTTGAAATAAATAAATTGAATTTGAAAGTGATTTTAAAAATAATCAATATTCCCAATATGTGAATTGGACTGGAGTTGAATCGAAACTATCTTCGGAATATTTCGATGTTGGATTTTGTGATTATACAGATATTGTTATGGGAATTTGAAAGATATGTTTTATATCGTTATTTCCAATACGATATTTGTTGTTTTCAGAATTTGATATTGAATATAAGCCGGTATATTTTCTATTCAGAGCCTTGTATTTAATATCAAATGTGATTTGGGTTTATCGTGAATCGTGTTTTAGATGACATTGGTTCTTTAACCCAGTTAAAGGAAGGATGTTGATTTTTGAAAAGATTAAAACTAAGTGGAGTTTTAATGAATCTTTAATTAGATTAAAAAGGTGAATTGATAATTTAAATTATCAAATTTGAAAGGTGATCGAGAATGGAGTATCACCAGTTTTGTTCCAAAGCGGTAGTTAAATCAGTAATTAGATTTGAATGTGAAATGGTAATTAATTTTACCAATAACACCGTGGTGTTAGATGTGGAGTATTACCAGTTTTCTCCATGGAATATATAGGGTGGGATTGAGAAATAAAATAAATAATTACTTCGGTGTGGCTCGCTAATCCCGACTAGTTTGAAATGATATCCAAAGGAGGATTAAAGAATAAATTTAGAAGAATTTATCTTGGATAAAATTAATGGGAACCTTTCCCTAAGAATGTGATTTTGTGAATAAAAGAATATTCCGACTTGGAATGAGGCGTTCGTTGTGTTTGTGTAACATTTGTTAATTATATACGTGGGTTATTCAGAAAGGCCGGGTTATACCCATTCTGAATAACCGATTCGACGAGATGTCGAAGATGAAGACGGTGGTTGAAGACCGGAAGTCTTCACATCGTTTTGGTGATTACTGATGATCTTGATTGGGCTATACACCCAAGATGAGGGAAACAGTTGGTGATCGTCCAGACGTACTTGGAGATGGATGGATATGCGAGGAAAGTGCCTCCGGTTTCGTTCAGACCCAGAACGAACTTGTAAATGGATTGTGTGTCTGACATTAGATTTTATTCTGTGTTGATTGATCTCTATTAAATATACATATGTTTGGCGGAAGAGAATTTATTCTCTTGCTTAACGCCCTTCTCTGAGACGTACGAGCTCAGAGGTTGTATATCGATGGACATCAGTCGCATGGAGTGAATTGCCAGTGCGGCACGCGTAAGTGGCAATTGATCAAGGCTTTTGTTTAAAAGCAAAGTCTTGTGGTTGATGATCAAAGCACGGCCTGTGTGGCGTAGCTTTGTGTATAGCGTGAATTCGCGAGCCTCACACCTCGGTATGAGTCAAAAACGGGATAGTGACTGCAGGGAGAGCACGATGTTTCTTTCTAGCTAGGGTGGTGTCAGTGACCTACCAGCCCTGACATTTATATACTTCTCACCTGTGCGGTTGTTGGAATGCAAGGCGCCTCGGATATAGGTCTGTAAGGACCGGGAAACGTGTGGTCAGGAATAATTAATCCTCAAAAGTAAGAGAAGACCGGCCCTGAAGATCCAAGGATCAGAGTGGGGTCCTGGGACATTTGCTAGAGTGTCTCGAACGCGGAGAGGAGCTTGCCCCTTGCCTCGACTCATGATGGAATCCAATTTCCCATACGTGTATTTCGGTTTTATTTGTAGAACCTAGTATGGTGACATAGTGTTATGGGTCATTCATGCCGCCTATGATTGATATTTATGATTGAAATTGTTTTGGCACTATACACCTATAATAGTATCAAATAACGTGTTTTGACTGGCTCGATCCGAAAATCTACAATATGTCGTACTAGGCCCTAATCAGTTGAAAAGATATCAAAAGCTTAGCGACCACCTATATGTAGAATTTAAAAATCACCCAATCTAATAAATTAATATAAATATGTACCTAATAGCAGGCGACAAACTCTATTTACAAAACCATAGGCAACTAGCGTCTTTTGCTTCCATAAATCTATATTTTCTTAAGAAACGCGTGAAATTATACATGATAAAGTAAAATAATATGATTGTGCGTCCAACACACAATATGAAATTAGGCAATCCAATCACATACAAAGAAAATCAATATGCATCACTTGACATAACAAATCATGAGATCTTAAATTCTAAACGTTGAAGAAAAAAAATCTAACTAAACTGATACAATGTACATATGACATTCATGCACAATATCTAATTTGATCGCTTGCTCGATCACACCATTTTACTTCCGTACTGGTACTGTTCATTCGCTTCTCTAGTGCAAACTCAGATTTGGTTCTTTGATTACAAACCATCGTTCTCCTTGAATAGCCATAACTATGATAGAAAGTTCAAGAATCATGTCAAAAATCCATATTCAGGGTACATCAAAAAAATTGAATGAAAAATCTTTGTTCAGACCGATATAAATCATCTCAAAATCATGCATTCGAATCTAGATCAAATGGTTATGCAAATAAAAGGTATATGTATAACTTACGTACTTATTTCCAAATTTGTTCATTTGTATACAAATTTCTTTTACTCACATTTATACTTATACTCAGTAAATTTTCTTTTATACTTAAATTTGTTTACAAACTATTTCGCAAATAGTTATTTAATTTATGTCCTATATAAATTCAATCACTTTTGAGAGCTCAATTCCATATTAAATCATGTTGAAAATATTCAAATTCAATTCACTTTAATTTAAGTCAAATTCAAACAATTTGAACCTCATGATATAATCATTTTAAATACCACGGTATGAACAATCAACCAGTTAACATGAAAATCATTAACAAAATTTAGAAATTTCACAAAACTCAAATTTTACTCTCATCTCAACAACCTATTCTTACGTAGATTGCCTATTTCAAAAACTTAGGCTCAATTTAACCTCTAGTAAACCACATTCATTTTCATTCTCATTTCTCAACTAAAATTCCATCTAATGACATTACAAATCCATATTCAATATTTTAAAACTTATGTTTGCATTAATCCTTAAACATTTTTTAGAGTTTAATTATCTTAAGTTTAAACATACATCCAGAATTAAAAATCTCATATTTTTATATTACTTCTTTACTTAAAATTTTATTATAAATATTTATACACAATACTTATTTCCATTATTCAATTTAAACTTAAGCACACATTTGAATAATACTCCCGTGCTTCCTAAGTGAGAGAGAGAGAGTGTGTGTGTGTGTATATAATTTAAAATTTTACTCTTAATTAAACCAAGTGTTCAACAAATTTTTAAGACCTAGTATTACTATCATAACTTATTTCCATAGACATTACTTATGTTTTTCCATATATTAGAACAAAATTTACGTGAATCCAATAACTTAAAACTTACGTTAGTAAATCAATTCTTCTACTTCTTAAGAGGAACTGTAACAACCCAGAATCTTGAAACCAATTTAAAATTTATTTTTAACCAATTCTAATGGAAATTAAATATTTTAAATGATTTATTTTGAGAATAAACGACTTCGAATTTATTAAAAATGATGTTAGAACGTATAAATATAAATTTTAATTAAAACAAGCTCGTAATGTCATGTTAGTTCATAATAATATGCTTTGAACTTTAAATGAATATAGAATTCGACATAAGACGGATTTCAGTAAAGCTAGAAACATTAGAATATTTTGAATTATAGTTTTCCAATAAATGTGAAAATTTAAGTTTTCATGTTGTGGATAGTATCCAAATTAAAATTCTAAATAGTCGCTATGAAATCATTTATAAAATATAACGATTTATTTGTTTAAATAAAAGGATTTTCATGTAAACTGAACACCATTTGACCAGAAAATTGTAATATCGAGTTATAAACTCAAGTACGTTTATTTTACAGTTATCTGATATTTCGTTTGGATATATATGATAATATTAATTTATTATTATCTTTTATTTAGACTTTTTCTGAATTTGTTTATATTTTATCGATATTACATAGCCTTTAAAAACGAACATTGTGCAAATGACCTCCGTTTTTGACGAAACTAATTTTGTTGGATCTGGAATATTAAATTATTGCTAGATTTCAAATTTTGCGACAAATAGAGTTAGTATGTGGCCAGGCACGATAAAACAATTCAATGTAATAATAGCGAGCTGTTTACCGAGGAGCATTATTGATACGACCTCGGAATTTGATGAAACTTTTTTTTGAATCTGTAGCGTCGAATAGTGGTAAAGTTCCAAATTTCATGATTTTTGAAGTTAGTATGTGGTCGTGTGTGATTTTAGTGTGAAAAACAATCAATATTTTGACTTTAAAAATTCGTTGTTTGTGCAAACAGACTCAAAATTCGATGAAATATAAGTTTTGTTGGGTCCATAATATCAATACATAGCTACATGTTAATTTTCAATGAATAAGGGTTTCATAAGTGATCATACGAATTTTTAAACGACGAAAACAAGCAAAAATTGAGTAGAGTTGAATAAAATAAAATATAAGATTAATAAAAAAATAATTTTCCTCCACTATAAATTGTCTTAAACACTTTATAACCTGACCCTAAACTCTATTTTCACGCCGCCATTCTTTTCCTCTTTCAAACCTAATTTTGTGAGCTTTAGAAAATCAAAACAAATCGATAAATTCCAACGTAAGTATCCATAAGATCCTTGAGAGCTCCTCTTCATTTCTATGTGAGTATTGAGTGGTTCGATACCTGTTTTACTTGCTGCGTTTTTTAACTAGGGCTGTTATGGTAATGGTTACCGTTACCGTTTGGCAAATACTGTTACCGTACCGTTTTTACTGGTAAACTAGAATTGCTTACCGTTACCGATCGATTGGTATACCACTGACTGGTATACCGATAATCTGGTAACCGTTACACTGGTAATGGTAAACTACCGTTTGTCGATCAAAATTTATATATTAACATACTTTTTTATACACCGTGCATTTTTATTGTACTATATGTGGTGTTAGTTTATAAAAAACATAAATGAAAAAGAAAATAAGTGTATCTGGAATTATTTCATCTGATTATTAAACTAAATATAATCATTTATTTGGTTCTATGTGCATGTAATAAAGCATATCAGATGAGTATACTTATGTTCTGAATTAACAGGTAAAATTACCGTTACCGCTGGTATTGAAGAAACATTACCGATAATTTACCGTTAAAAATGGTAAATTTACCATTACCATACCGTTTTAACTGGTATACCGATTTCAACCAAAAATGGTTACCGATCGACTGGTAATGGTATGGTAATGGTAAATTTACCGTTACCGTAACAGCCCTATTTTTAACAGTAAGGGAAATGTGGCCTAGGGTTGAGGCGTTTGCAAAATTGAGCATTAATGCTACTTTTAAGTAGCATTTTTTGATTTAGAGCATTAAATAGAGTTTATACGCAAAGTTTGAGTGGATTCCGTGAGTTTTGATGTCCAGACCTGTACATGATGTGTGCGTGCTGTAAAACACACTAGAATTAAAGGGTTCAGCGGTTTTTAGATGGAGATGAGTTGATGGAGTTGTTGAAGAGGAGTGTATTGATGATTTTAGATTATAAAACAATTAAGTGTGGAAAGTGAATGGGAAGGCGGAAGCCAGCAGCAATGGTGAATTGAAGGAGAGATGAAGCGTGCGTCTGTTGTAGGAGAAGATGAGTAATGTTTAAATGTTTGGTTAAGAGATTAAGGGAGGTTATGATAATTAATCATATTATTAATGATGATTCGATTGTATACAAACTAGTAAAATACATAACTTTTTCAAAACAGATCGGAATTCGACGATTCAAGATGCATTGGAACCGTATCGATGAGATCTTCGCAATGAAACTGATTTGGAGAGATTTGGAGCTCGTCTCAATTTTTTGGTGGAGAGTCAATTGACGTTTCCCGTTATTAAGCGATAAACGACCAATGTGAGAACTCTCTCACTCAAATTATTTGTACAGTTATTTTATTTTATAACCGAATATATATTGATTGTTATAATGATCTTTATCGGATTAATTATTATAAATTGTTATATGGTGCATGGTAGCTCATATCATAGTTGTTTGAAAATCCGATGGATGATTATTTTTGTTATGATTTGAATGTGATTTTGATATAATTAACATGCTAAAAATGATTTTAATTTTTTATGTACTTGAATTGGATTAAACATCCATTTACAAGTTGAATGACTTGTTTATGTTCATCCATTTAAGTATTATCGATTAGAATAAATAAATAATTTATTAATTGATTTTTTTTGTTGGACGAAAACCCCATACAAGTCTTGGGATGATAATTAATTCACACATCTCCCTTGTGTGTAGTTGTATGTCGATCGATTGATTGACAGACCGTTGTAAGTGTTATTTAATTACTTAATGCTTATACAGTTGTGAATTGGATGTTTAATAATTGTTTATAATTATTGCTGAATACATGTGATGTATGAAGTCTATATAAATAAATTATATTGTAATTCGTTGAACCTCGTTTCAATCCTGAGAAAAAATGAATATTTAAATATAATATTAAGTGAAGAATTGAAGTGTGATTTTGATGTCCGATTTTGGATGGACACAAAGATAACAAAATTATAATGGATATCGAGAAGATTTGATTTTAAAATCCGGTATTTTAAAAATAATATTATTTTAATATTATAATAAAATGGGATGTTTGATTTTAATTTAAAATTGAAGTAGAAGTTGAAATCGTTTTAAATGAATTTATAAAATATGTTTTGAATGGAAATCAAAGAAATCTACTATATATAATATAATGGTTTAATAGGAAGATATTTTATTTTGAAATAAAAGATTGGAATAGAATTTCAAATGGTAGTAGTGAATAATTTATAATATTTATATATAGTTTTGGAAAATGTTTTCAATTTTATTTTAATTATAAATCGAATTCAGGATTGAATAGAACGCGTTGCACAACGATAGTTCGCGAACGTCAACCCGTAACTTCGAGTTGACATACCAAGAGATCCGACTGTTGGATTCTCCAAAAAATGGAACCGTTGGGTTTGTATCAAAAAGATATTTTAAATGATTATAAGAGATTTAAAATCCAATGGTTAAAATTTAAAATACGACCAACTCAGTTTTGGAAAATGTCGCCATGGCCGCAGTCCGGTGGTCAATATTGGGAACTGACTATAAGGGCCTTAATAAAATTATAAAAAAATACGAATAAATTATGTAAAATTATAATAACTGATTTGAAATGATTTTGAATGAAATAATCCATGTTTTTAAAGATAAAAGATATTTTTGTTTGAATAAATTGTTTACCAACTTGAGTAAAGAACAGAAAGAAATTGAAATTGTTTTAATATAACCAGAGTTTACCAATATATAAATTGGATTGGATTTGAATGGAAATTATCCTCGAATATGTTGGTATTGGATTCCGTGATTATATGAATATCGTTGAGGAATTTAGAAGATATCGATATCGCTATTCCCAATATGGTATCTGTTGATTACAGAATTTGATAATGAATATAAGTCAATATGATTTCTATTCAAAGCCTTGTATTTGATATCAAATTGCATTTTGGTTTGAAGGTTAAACCTAAGTAGAGTTTTAATAAATCTTTAATTAGATTTGAAATGTAAGAAGGTAATTAAATTTACCAGAACAAGAGAGGTGTTAGAACCAAATATACTTAGTTGTTGATATTTTTTGCTGTTAATTGATTGTTTGGATTGTGCTCGACCAGTTTGTGAGCAGGTATACTTCTATATTTAGCATTGGGTAGGGTAGAAATATATGTATGCTAATAGTTTGTGATTTATTTCATGATTTGACTATGAGGTGTTTAGCGATGTTGTTTGGTTCTTTTCAATTTAATGAATGATTTTGAAATGGGATTTTCTTAAGTAAAAAGAAATGTTGTTCCCGATTTTGGATAGAGAATGTTTTATAAAACAGAAAGGGTTTTGAGGACTAAACCCGATGTTTTCGAAATGATTTAGAAATGGATTATGTGTTTGACATCGTTGTTCATCACATAACAGATTAGTTGTTATTGATGATATATCTGTTGGTGGTAAAGAATTTATTCTCTTATCTTAACACCCTTCTTCGAGACGTACGAGCTCAAAGTTTATAGGATTAATAATTTAATAGTGTCTGCTCATATGTGCGAATTGCCGATGTGAAGCACTATGGTCTTAAAGTACTTGTGATTATGATTATCGTGAAATGATTTACCTCACTACTGGATATAAAATGATTTAGTGTGTGGCTATATATTCGGGTGACCCTGATGACTAAAAGTATGGGTGAGAGGAAGACCCAAGACCTTAAGAATTGGTCAGTGGTTAGTGTGGCCTACTCCATGTGCGGGAGGTGCACAAGTGTGTGTGTATATATATGTATATATGTATATATATATCGAGAGAGAAAGGTGCGTGCCCTTTTCCTTGTTTGACGGGAGAAACCTCTCGATATTTGGTTGCATACGTATTGTTATGCATGTTTGTGATATTTTGGAATTCATATTTCCAAATGATTTGGTTTGATATTTCAAAGTGAAATCTATTTTGATATGAAAGTTAGATATGTATTTCAAGTGATTTGAAAAAAAAAAATCGGGGATAAAGTCCAAAGAAATAATTTCTATAAAGATAAATTGGATTTGGAAATCTAAGTTTGGAGATTAAGCCTAAATGTGTAGATTGAGGAGTTGCATGTTGTTTGATGCATTGTAGGCTCTATAAGTCTATTTTTGATAGCTTCTTGTGCACTGGCATTCGAGTGGAGTAAACACGTTTTGTGTTATACGGTGTGTTCCCATGATATGCCTTATTTTTACATAAATTAAGTTAACTGTAGGGTTTCTCATACCAGTCCCATGACCGACCTGGAGTTTATTGTTTTCGCTTCAACTCTAGGTGCCCATATTTTGCACATGGGAAGTCAGTAGTTTTGGTTTTACAGATCTTTTCTTTCCACAGGATCCTGGATTACGGCTAAAGTTATACTCTGGAAAGCTTTATATCCGTGTATTACCTTTAGCTGTGTTTTGTTGATGTTTTCCCGTTGCACATTATATTTATGTATTACATTTTCCACTTCTATGTAATTTATTTATTCTCTGATATTTGTATTTCCGATGTGTGTTTTTTTTCCGCTTTCTGATGTTCTTATACTGAGGTAAATTGTTGAAATAGCAATGTAAAATTCTCTTGTGTTGTGTTTCGATGCATCATGTTTTCAAAGCAATATGTATTCTTGTTCGCTTTAGGCCGGCCAGGGATTTCGAGTCGCTACAGGTGGTATCAGAGCACTGGCTTACAAAGCTCGAGAACAAGACGCATTAGAACCAAATGTAAGAACTAGTCAGAGGTAGGATTAGTAATATCCTATTAAAGAATACTCATTAGAGATAGGATCAGTAGAATCCTAGAATGAGAAACTCATTAGAGATGGGGTTAGTGTTGCCCTAGAATGAGTTGAGAGTGACACGTTTACAAGTAATGTATTTGTTATTATTATATATATAATCCAATTTTGAAAATATATTTTTGAGTATATAAAAGCTATATGTTTTGGAAAGTTAATTAACTAATTGGTTGTTGGTTGTAATGTGTGATAATTAGTTTAACCAATAAAAATATTGGAATAATAAAACCAATATAAGAATGAAAGGTAAATCAAGCCAAATCAAATATAAATTTGAACTAAATTGAAAATTAGTTTGGATTAGACATATGTATATGTCGAGCAGGTTGTTTGTAACGGCTGGAAATTTCCGACTCCTCGAGAGTCGGAAATTCCGAGACGTTAGTGAAAGAATTTAGAAGGTGAGAAAGAAAAGATAGAACTAATAGAATAGAAGAAGAAGAAGAACATCAGAATCATCAGAGTAACACGAATCTCACAGCGGAACGAATAACATATAATATATAACATAACTTTGAAGTAAACAGTTATATATATACAATAGCACTTATCAGAGTACAACACTTACAACACAGCGGAAATAACTATAGCTATAGAATCTTGTAGCCTCCTGCTCCAAGCTCTCCAAGTATATCTGTAAATCCCGACTACTTGACTGCCCGTACAAATTTAGGCACCCAAGAGTTTAGGGAAAACAACAAAGTAAACTCCGGGTCAGTCATGGGACTGGTATGAGTAAAATAGTTTAAACATGTATATGAACAAGTAAACGATATCTCATAAGACCACGCCGCATAACGGAACGGGTTTTTCCCTTATGAGAATCCAAAATATCTTTATATCAAAAACCTTTTGATATTATAATAATGTCTATGTACAAATAGATATCAACTAGCAGAAACGCTTGCATCTCACGTTCTACATACATAGTATAAAATCATAAACCGCAGAGCTCTTATCGGAGAATGGATTCCAACAGACAAGGTATGGGAGCACCTTCTGAATAGTGTACTCTAGAGGTGATACACTCAGGGTTCAACAAGAACGTCTTGCAACCCGGCCACACATGACCGCTCACTCATTTAGCTTGAGTGTCGCGAATATATTGCCACCACGGTTATAGGCCATCAAACCGTCATCCGAAGATACAGAATCAAAAAGAAGTATAAATATGGATATTCCCTAGATCGGTGACAATACACCCTGCTTGGGAATGGCCCAACTAGCCATGCTGCCTAGCCCAACTTTTGTTACTTCCTGGTGTGAGGCTAGAAGCTACGTCTATCTTCAGAACATCTGATCACCATTCACTTTGAATGCCACATCGTCATACCCGCCAAATCACAAATTGACTTATCCAAAAATAACACGGGTATATAGCTAAGAGAAACGAATTCCTCCACCACCAAACGTGAATACGTTTGAACAGATCAACTTACGCGATCCATTGGATATACTCTGTCAGACCTTCTTCCATATACGTTGTCCTAGGACTGGACAAACCGATGGCACTATTCAGTATATCCATCTTAGTCACTGTTATCTAAGACTTATACAACAGCCCTTGCACTTTACTCCGTCTTCAATTTATCTTTGGCAGATATTGCTCGCAACGCTTATGCCAATACAGAGTGGTTCTTTGGATAATAATCCAACCGGTCTCTCTATATTAACAACGTTAAAATGGTAAAAACTTTGATAGTCTGTGATCTAACTATCAAATGAAAACATGTCGGTGTACAAACAACGATCTTATTTCCAAATGGGAATTCGATCGATCAATCATCATATGTTCATATTTCCTTATTTCATATATTTAGAAAATATATGTTATTAATCATTGGAAAACATTCCCATAGCTTATTTTCACATCACTATTATTTCGCAACTATCAGTCCCTAACTGTAACTAGTATGAGGACAATTCTCTAAGTATCAATCCTGAAGGTCGAAACCAACATCAGATCGTCACTTAGAAAACCGTTCAACTTACCCTCTCCAATTAGTTTCTGAATTTGCTTAACTCTATTTCTTAACTTCTTATCATGAAAACATTTCATTTTCTATGTTTAGAAAACCTATCTGACTATATTTGGAAAACGTTTCCAAAACTCATTTACGGATTTCCAATGAACGTTGTATAAAACATCGTTACGCTTAATCCATTAATCGCTTATTACTTAACTATATTTCAAATCAACCTTTTCTATCGAACCACAACTATTCCTTTGTCAATTCTGAAGTCAATCAAGTTGGGGTATAATTACCTCTCAGTCCTTAATTGAACAACGTCCTTTACTGTGAAATAGATGAAGCTCGTCGCTCACTTTTTCCCATCATCTGTTTACGCAAATTCTCGGATTCAGGTTACGAATCTACTTCTTATATGAAAACGTTTGATTATAACTATAACGTTATAATTCCTACCCCTATATATTTTATTTCCTAACTCGAATAATTTAACAGACGCCTAATTCCTAAATCAATAACTAAATCTTGATTTAAACCCTGGAAAGTAAATAGTACTTTCCCGAATTCGCTATAATCGAATTCGACGTATAACTCTCTTTCGAGTAATCTCTATTTGATTAACTCTTCTTCGAATAACCTATATTCGATTATCTCTCTTCGAATAACTCATATTCGAAATCTCTCTTTTTCGAATAAACAATATTCGATCTCTTTCTTTCGAATATGCTATATTCGAAAATCTCCTTTCGATTTACTAATCGATAACTCCTTTCGATCAAACTAAAATCGATAACTCCTTTAACTCTATTCGAATAACTAATATTCGACTAACTCCTTTGGATCGACTTATTTGATTAACTCCTTCGAATAACTAATTCGAATAACTTACCTTTGAATAACCAATATTCGATTTACTCTAACTCGATTAACTTAATTTTAATCGATTTACTCCATTTCGATTCAACTTAATTCAAATCGATTAACTTAACTCAAATTGATTAACTCCTTTCGAATAACTAAATTCGATTTAACTCTTCTCGAATAACTACATTCGATTAACTCAAATTGAATAACTAATATTCAATTTACTCTTACGTGTTTAACTCTATTCAAATATCTAATTCGAATAACTCCTTTGGATTAACTCTTCGACTAACTCCTTCGGATTAACTCTTCGATTAACTCCTTCGGATTAACTAACTTCGAATAACTCCTTTAGATTAACTAACTTCGAATAACTCTTCGACTAACTCCTTCGGATTAACTAACTTCGAATAACTCCTTTGGATTAACTCTTCGACTAACTCCTTCGGATTAACTCTTCGATTAACTCCTTTGGATTAACTAACTTCGAATAACTCTTCGACTAGCTCCTTCGGATTAACTAACTTCGAACAACTCCTTTGGATTAACTAACTTCGAATAACTCTTCGACTAGCTCCTTCGGATTAACTAACTTCGAACAACTCCTTTGGATTAACTAACTTCGAATAACTCTTCGACTAGCTCCTTCGGATTAACCCTTAGATTAACTCCTTCGGATTAACTAACTTCGAATAACTCCTTTGGATTAACTAACTTCGAATAACCAATATTCGATAACTACTCTTCGAATAATTAATATTCGATAACTCTTCTCAAATGAATCACATTTGATTTCTCCACTCGAATAACCGATATTCGATAACTCTTCTCTCGAATACACCATATTCGATAACTCTACTTCGGATAAGTGATATTCGACAACTCTACTTGATTAACTCTACTCGGATAACTCTAACTGATCAACTTTAACTTGTCAACTTTAACTGGTCAACTTTAACTGGTCAACTCTAACTGACCAACTCAAACTGGTTAACTCAAATGGTTAACTCTAACTGGTTAACTCAAATGGTTTACCCTAACTTGATTTACTTGTCTCGATTAACTGAACTAATCTACTTAGTTTAACTTAGTTAATTCACTTTGATTAACCCTAACCGATTCACTTAGTTAACTCAGCTAATTCACTTTGATTAACCCAACTAATTTACTTCGATAAATCAATTAGTTTAACTTGACTAATTCACTTAGTTGACGCAACTAATTCACTTTGATTTACCAATTAGTTTAACTTAACTAATTCACTTTGGTTAACTTAACCAATTACTTTGATTAACTTGACTAACTTGCTTTGGTTAACCTAACAAATTACTTTGTTTAACTCTATTCAAATATCTAATTCGAATCACTCTAATGTGTTTAACTCTATTCAAATATCTAATTCGAATAACTCATTTAAATCCATATCGTGTTATACCGTGTGCGAAGCACGTGTTTAAATCTATCCTTGTATAATTCTATTTATTTTCCGAACAAGTGTTCCTTTATTTATTCCCTAAATAAATATTCCTTTATTCCATTTATTTAAAATCTAAATAAATGTTCCTTTATTTATTTCCTAAATAAATAAATGTTTTCATTTTATACAATCCTATCGATTTTATAAATAAGATTTATTTTCAATATAAACATTGAAAATTCGCTTTTTACATTCTAGTATCACCTA
Organism: Allium sativum; assembly: GCA_030737875.1. Taxonomy (NCBI): domain Eukaryota; kingdom Viridiplantae; phylum Streptophyta; class Magnoliopsida; order Asparagales; family Amaryllidaceae; genus Allium; species Allium sativum. The sequence continues at coordinate 464,797,009 of CM060913.1, read as the reverse complement.
CGGTGTTTACCGTGTCGTATAACAATGATTGGTATCATTCAAACATATGAAATCAATAACAGATTTCATAACACATCATATATCACAATATATGAAAAACGGTAAAATAAATGTTGAGGAATCCAGTCGGATTCCTCCAACCTGTTTCCCTGCATCACAGATGTTAGACCATACCAGTATAAAATATTCTGATAAACAGAATCAATATATATATATATATATATATATATAATTTCCACTAACTGACTAGCAGTTCAATCATACAGTCAACACACAACCAATCAAACAATTTTAACAGTTCTAACAATACAACATGAAAATATAAACTGTTCAGAGTTGGTGAGTTTTACTCACATTGGACGATCATCGTCGATGACGATAACCATCGCTTGATTCAGACAATTTATTTTGCTATAAATTGTGATGGACTCCAATTGACTCGCGGTCAGTTCCAGCGCGTAGTGTCCGTCCATACGATCCCAACGCGATAGACGGTTCGAGATTCTGATAACGTATGGTCAAGATATTATCATTACAAGTTAGTGTACAAATTATTTAGATTAAACTTAAATAATAAAACCATTCGGGCCTTAACTTTAAAACCCGTCGGCCCACTTAGCCCAAGCCCGAACTATCCTTCTTCCTCAATGACTGCCGTGACCTGCTGTGTATACTCCTTCCCCATTTCAGAACTTCAACTGCTCCAAACCCCATCGATTTCATCACCGACTTCCCCATTACAATCACCAAAACTCACGTCCTTCCATCCTCTTCCTCCTGCACCCAAACTCGATCAACTCGCCGTCCTTTGGCATGATCCGATTCCAGCCAAAACACCTCGCCTCCACTAACAACTCCGACCAAAATCACCACCGAAACTCGCCATATTATCATAGCAGGTGCGCCTTAACCCCTTGGATCCAAAAACGACATCGAATTCCACCATCAATGCTTCAATCCACCACAATACCTAACCCTAGTCGTTCCTTGACTAACGCCGGAATTTTCTAGTGACGCAAACAAGATCCGAACCATATGAAAATGATACAGGATTCAAGAGTTCTCTCTTCTGACTTCAAAGATATTTGTTTCAAGATTTATAGAGATTAATTACATTGGATTTTGATTTTTCAAAGTTTACTGATTTGGTTTTATGCGGTACTTTTATAGGCTTGTTTGTAGTTGGTAGTATCTGTGGCTGAAAATGAGGATGTCGTGGTCTTCAATTTGACCAAGGAAAATATTAAGATATTTTTATCTTAGACTTTATATTTTATTTTATTGATTACATATTTATCTCACATCCTTAAAAATCCCTGCAACTGCATATGATACCCAAAAATCACCAAACTGGACACGTAGCTAGAGTTCGACATTACGGTCCCAACAAAACTGGTTTCGTCGAATTCCGACTCCGTATGCTCACACAGCGTATTTTTAACTGTCTAAATACCGATTGTTTTTCACTCTAAAAATCCCTACGGTCACACAGTGACTCTAAAAATCACGAAACTTGGAATCTAACAACTATTTGATATTCCGGTCCCAACAAAATTAGTTTCGTCGAATTCCGACTTCGTTTGCTCACACAGTGTATTTTTAAAGCTCTGGATGACCCATTTAAATATATAAATATATTTAAATATTATTAAATTAAATATTAATAAGTTAATATTATCGTATATATCCATATACGATGTCGTCCGGCTCCAGAATATCACCTCAGATTTTATGACTTGATTTCCAGACTCCAGATTATCCCGATATTCAGTTCGTATCGAAAAATCGATTTATAACGTATATAAAGCGTCGCAAATTATAAAGGAATTCCACAGCGACTTTTCTGAAATTTGATTTGGACATATCTCAAAATCTACACGACGAAATCCCGATTTTTCTCTTCCACTTGAAAGATATACTCCACCAGCTCCACACGTTTCTTGTTTCACAGAAATCCGATATAAAACGAACCCTGTACACTCAGTTGAAGTTCAAATCGCCAAACAGCGAACTGCCGTGTCGTTACGCGCTCGAGTTTAATTATATTATAATTATACGTTCAACTATCGTTTATTTAATATATTCGTTATTTAAATAATTAAATAACTTAATTATTATACCTTACAAAACGCGCCATTACAGACTTCCCCACTTAAAATAATTTCGTCCTCGAAATTGCTAAGTTAGAGGATGACCCTATATATTGGAACTCCTAAGATTTGTTTACCCCTTATTTCTGATTTCAACCGAACCAATTAATATCGACTGAAATATTTATTCTTCCGAATAACTAAAATTAAAAAAAATTCTGAAAATTTTCTAACACTTTAAATTTCCGGAAAATTTCGCCATAACCTCCTTTGTACAGCCCTATCGGTAAAGCCACCACTCGCCTCTCTGGGCCATCTCCAACCCAAAAGAAAATCAAACGGCCAAGCGGCTTGCCAATTCGGTTCATAAATCTCATGCTTATATCAAAAATAAACTTGTACCTTTTGGTCGGGCATATCAACTCTTATCACTTTCACCTGTTATCAACCCAACATATACCAATGTTATCTCAATCCAACCTTCAACTCAAACACTTGGTGCTATCCAAGTCAAATTCTATTCAAACTCCAATATCAGATTTCAAACTCTTAACTAATCATTTCAAATCCAAAACCATATTATTCTCAAATCCAAATCGAATTTCATTCGAACTCTAATATCAAATTCCAAATTATTGACTTATCAATTTGGTTCCATTCTAGATTATCTCTAATCCTAATTCAATTTTATTTAACTCGGTTCAAGTTAAATTTCAATTTATTTTTACCATCTCATTTTATTTAACTTCATTAGTTAAATTTTAAATCCAGAACTTAAGTTCCTGGGTTTCTTTCAAATCAATTTGAAATCATAATGCCAATTCAAAACCTTTGAATTTCTAAACAACTTGTTTTCTCAAAACAATTCAAAAACAAAACCTTTGGTAGTAATCCGTCACTTAGAACTCGAAAATGAACACTGATGATGTCTAGATTCATCATCAGAATCTATTTTCCAGCTATCGAAGTGAGTTCAATACTATATCATTTTCAATTTGAAAAACATTTTCAACATCTCCCAGGAACTTAGAATTTCCTTATTTTAATTCCAAATCTGATTTAAATTCATATTTAATTCAAACTATTTCATATATTACATTCATATGAATTCTGATTGGTCATTTATAACCATTTCACCCTTTTATAATCTTATTCGATTATAATAACAACCAACACAATCAATATACTATAATAATTTCAAGATATATATTTCTTCTATAAACAAATATATTTTGGGAAAAATTATTTCATTTACCCTCTTTCAAAACATACCATGACGGTTCATCGTATTCGAGTGTTTAGTAACCCTTATCGATACAGTGGATCAACTGATCGACCAGAATTCATAAGCCACTCAGCCAATGAGTCTCCACAATATAAAACCATTTTATATTGAATAACAATTACGCGCTCATATATATACACTCAAACTCAATCTAGGATATTACTAATCCCATCTCTATCGAGTTATGCCACAGAGCCAAGGTAATCACTTAACTTAAGCTCTGATACCAACTGTAACGGCTGGAAATTTCCGACTCCTCGAGAGTCGGAAATTCCGAGACGTTAGTGAAAGAATTTAGAAGGTGAGAAAGAAAAGATAGAACTAATAGAATAGAAGAAGAAGAAGAACATCAGAATCATCAGAGTAACACGAATCTCACAGCGGAACGAATAACATATAATATATAACATAACTTTGAAGTAAACAGTTATATATATACAATAGCACTTATCAGAGTACAACACTTACAACACAGCGGAAATAACTATAACTATAGAATCTTGTAGCCTCCTGCTCCAAGCTCTCCAAGTATATCTGTAAATCCCGACTACTTGACTGCCCGTACAAATTTAGGCACCCAAGAGTTTAGGGAAAACAACAAAGTAAACTCCGGGTCAGTCATGGGACTGGTATGAGTAAAATAGTTTAAACATGTATATGAACAAGTAAACGATATCTCATAAGACCACGCCGCATAACGGAACGGGTTTTTCCCTTATGAGAATCCAAAATATCTTTATATCAAAAACCTTTTGATATTATAATAATGTCTATGTACAAATAGATATCAACTAGCAGAAACGCTTGCATCTCACGTTCTACATACATAGTATAAAATCATAAACCGCAGAGCTCTTATCGGAGAATGGATTCCAACAGACAAGGTATGGGAGCACCTTCTGAATAGTGTACTCTAGAGGTGATACACTCAGGGTTCAACAAGAACGTCTTGCAACCCGGCCACACATGACCGCTCACTCATTTAGCTTGAGTGTCGCGAATATATTGCCACCACGGTTATAGGCCATCAAACCGTCATCCAAAGATACAGAATCAAAAAGAAGTATAAATATGGATATTCCCTAGATCGGTGACAATACACCCTGCTTGGGAATGGCCCAACTAGCCATGCTGCCTAGCCCAACTTTTGTTACTTCCTGGTGTGAGGCTAGAAGCTACGTCTATCTTCAGAACATCTGATCACCATTCACTTTGAATGCCACATCGTCATACCCGCCAAATCACAAATTGACTTATCCAAAAATAACACGGGTATATAGCTAAGAGAAACGAATTCCTCCGCCACCAAACGTGAATACGTTTGAACAGATCAACTTACGCGATCCATTGGATATACTCTGTCAGACCTTCTTCCATATACGTTGTCCTAGGGCTGGACAAAACGAAGGCACTATTCAGTATATCCATCTTAGTCACTGTTATCTAAGACTTATACAACAGCCCTTGCACTTTACTCCGTCTTCAATTTATCTTTGGCAGATATTGCTCGCAACGCTTATGCCAATACAGAGTGGTTCTTTGGATAATAATCCAACCGGTCTCTCCATATTAACAACGTTAAAATGGTAAAAACTTTGATAGTCTGTGATCTAACTATCAAATGAAAACATGTCGGTGTACAAACAACGATCTTATTTCCAAATGGGAATTCGATCGATCAATCATCATATGTTCATATTTCCTTATTTCATATATTTAGAAAATATATGTTATTAATCATTGGAAAACATTCCCATAGCTTATTTTCACATCACTATTATTTCGCAACTATCAGTCCCTAACTGTAACTAGTATGAGGACAATTCTCTAAGTATCAATCCTGAAGGTCGAAACCAACATCAGATCGTCACTTAGAAAACCGTTCAACTTACCCTCTCCAGTTAGTTTCTGAATTTGCTTAACTCTATTTCTTAACTTCTTATCATGAAAACATTTCATTTTCTATGTTTAGAAAACCTATCTGACTATATTTGGAAAACGTTTCCAAAACTCATTTACGGATTTCCAATGAACGTTGTATAAAACATCGTTACGCTTAATCCATTAATCGCTTATTACTTAACTATATTTCAAATCAACCTTTTCTATCGAACCACAACTATTCCTTTGTCAATTCTGAAGTCAATCAAGTTGGGGTATAATTACCTCTCAGACCTTAATTGAACAACGTCCTTTACTGTGAAATAGATGAAGCTCGTCGCTCACTTTTTCCCATCATCTGTTTACGCAAATTCTCGGATTCAGGTTACGAATATACTTCTTATATGAAAACGTTTGATTATAACTATAACGTTATAATTCCTACCCCTATATATTTTATTTCCTAACTCGAATAATTTAACAGACGCCTAATTCCTAAATCAATAACTAAATCTTGATTTAAACCCTGGAAAGTAAATAGTACTTTCCCGAATTCGCTATAATCGAATTCGACGTATAACTCTCTTTTGAGTAATCTCTATTTGATTAACTCTTCTTCGAATAACCTATATTCGATTATCTCTCTTCGAATAACTCATATTCGAAATCTCTCTTTTTCGAATAAACAATATTCGATCTCTTTCTTTCAAATATGCTATATTCGAAAATCTCCTTTCGATTTACTAATCGATAACTCCTTTCGATCAAACTAAAATCGATAACTCCTTTAACTCTATTCGAATAACTAATATTCGACTAACTCCTTTGGATCGACTTATTTGATTAACTCCTTCGAATAACTAATTCGAATAACTAACCTTTGAATAACCAAAATTCGATTTACTCTAACTCGATTAACTTAATTTTAATCGATTTACTCCATTTCGATTCAACTTAATTCAAATCGATTAACTTAACTCAAATTGATTAACTCCTTTCGAATAACTAAATTCGATTTAACTCTTCTCGAATAACTACATTCGATTAACTCAAATTGAATAACTAATATTCAATTTACTCTTACGTGTTTAACTCTATTCAAATATCTAATTCGAATAACTCCTTTGGATTAACTCTTCGACTAACTCCTTCGGATTAACTCTTCGATTAACTCCTTCGGATTAACTAACTTCGAATAACTCCTTTAGATTAACTAACTTCGAATAACTCTTCGACTAACTCCTTCGGATTAACTAACTTCGAATAACTCCTTTGGATTAACTCTTCGACTAACTCCTTCGGATTAACTCTTCGATTAACTCCTTTGGATTAACTAACTTCGAATAACTCTTCGACTAGCTCCTTCGGATTAACTAACTTCGAACAACTCCTTTGGATTAACTAACTTCGAATAACTCTTCGACTAGCTCCTTCGGATTAACTAACTTCGAACAACTCCTTTGGATTAACTAACTTCGAATAACTCTTCGACTAGCTCCTTCGGATTAACCCTTAGATTAACTCCTTCGGATTAACTAACTTCGAATAACTCCTTTGGATTAACTAACTTCGAATAACCAATATTCGATAACTACTCTTCGAATAATTAATATTCGATAACTCTTCTCAAATGAATCACATTTGATTTCTCCACTCGAATAACCGATATTCGATAACTCTTCTCTCGAATACACCATATTCGATAACTCTACTTCGGATAAGTGATATTCGACAACTCTACTTGATTAACTCTACTCGGATAACTCTAAATGATCAACTTTAACTTGTCAACTTTAACTGGTCAACTTTAACTGGTTAACTCTAACTGACCAACTCAAACTGGTTAACTCAAATGGTTAACTCTAACTGGTTAACTCAAATGGTTTACCCTAACTTGATTTACTTGTCTCGATTAACTGAACTAATCTACTTAGTTTAACTTAGTTAATTCACTTTGATTAACCCTAACCGATTCACTTAGTTAACTCAGCTAATTCACTTTGATTAACCCAACTAATTTACTTCGATAAATCAATTAGTTTAACTTGACTAATTCACTTAGTTGACGCAACTAATTCACTTTGATTTACCAATTAGTTTAACTTAACTAATTCACTTTGGTTAACTTAACCAATTACTTTGATTAACTTGACTAACTTGCTTTGGTTAACCTAACAAATTACTTTGTTTAACTCTATTCAAATATCTAATTCGAATCACTCTAATGTGTTTAACTCTATTCAAATATCTAATTCGAATAACTCATTTAAATCCATATCGTGTTATACCGTGTGCGAAGCACGTGTTTAAATCTATCCTTGTATAATTCTATTTATTTTCCGAACAAGTGTTCCTTTATTTATTCCCTAAATAAATATTCCTTTATTCCATTTATTTAAAATCTAAATAAATGTTCCTTTATTTATTTCCTAAATAAATAAATGTTTTCATTTTATACAATCCTATCGATTTTATAAATAAGATTTATTTTCAATATAAACATTGAAAATTCGCTTTTTACATTCTAGTATCACCTACGGTGTTTACCGTGTCGTATAACAATGATTGGTATCATTCAAACATATGAAATCAATAACAGATTTCATAACACATCATATATCACAATATATGAAAAACGGTAAAATAAATGTTGAGGAATCCTGTCGGATTCCTCCAACCTGTTTCCCTGCATCACAGATGTTAGACCATACCAGTATAAAATATTCTGATAAACAGAATCAATATATATATATATATATATATATATAATTTCCACTAACTGACTAGCAGTTCAATCATACAGTCAACACACAACCAATCAAACAATTTTAACAGTTCTAACAATACAACATGAAAATATAAACTGTTCAGAGTTGGTGAGTTTTACTCACATTGGACGATCATCGTCGATGACGATAACCATCGCTTGATTCAGACAATTTATTTTGCTATAAATTGTGATGGACTCCAATTGACTCGCGGTCAGTTCCAGCGCGTAGTGTCCGTCCATACGATCCCAACGCGATAGACGGTTCGAGATTCTGATAACGTATGGTCAAGATATTATCATTACAAGTTAGTGTACAAATTATTTAGATTAAACTTAAATAATAAAACCATTCGGGCCTTAACTTTAAAACCCGTCGGCCCACTTAGCCCAAGCCCGAACTATCCTTCTTCCTCAATGACTGCCCTGACCTGCTGTGTATACTCCTTCCCCATTTCAGAACTTCAACTGCTCCAAACCCCATCGATTTCATCACCGACTTCCCCATTACAATCACCAAAACTCACGTCCTTCCATCCTCTTCCTCCTGCACCCAAACTCGATCAACTCGCCGTCCTTTGGCATGATCCGATTCCAGCCAAAACACCTCGCCTCCACTAACAACTCCGACCAAAATCACCACCAAAACTCGCCATATTATCATAGCAGGTGCGCCTTAACCCCTTGGATCCAAAAACGACATCGAATTCCACCATCAATGCTTCAATCCACCACAATACCTAACCCTAGTCGTTCCTTGACTAACGCCGGAATTTTCTAGTGACGCAAACAAGATCCGAACCATATGAAAATGATACAGGATTCAAGAGTTCTCTCTTCTGACTTCAAAGATATTTGTTTCAAGATTTATAGAGATTAATTACATTGGATTTTGATTTTTCAAAGTTTACTGATTTGGTTTTATGCGGTACTTTTATAGGCTTGTTTGTAGTTGGTAGTATCTGTGGCTGAAAATGAGGATGTCGTGGTCTTCAATTTGACCAAGGAAAATATTAAGATATTTTTATCTTAGACTTTATATTTTATTTTATTGATTACATATTTATCTCACATCCTTAAAAATCCCTACAACTGCATATGATACCCAAAAATCACCAAACTGGACACGTAGCTAGAGTTCGACATTACGGTCCCAACAAAACTGGTTTCGTCGAATTCCGACTCCGTATGCTCACACAGCGTATTTTTAACTGTCTAAATACCGATTGTTTTTCACTCTAAAAATCCCTACGGTCACACAGTGACTCTAAAAATCACGAAACTTGGAATCTAACAACTATTTGATATTCCGGTCCCAACAAAATTAGTTTCGTCGAATTCCGACTTCGTTTGCTCACACAGTGTATTTTTAAAGCTCTGGATGACCCATTTAAATATATAAATATATTTAAATATTATTAAATTAAATATTAATAAGTTAATATTATCGTATATATCCATATACGATGTCGTCCGGCTCCAGAATATCACCTCAGATTTTATGACTTGATTTCCAGACTCCAGATTATCCCGATATTCAGTTCGTATCGAAAAATCGATTTATAACGTATATAAAGCGTCGCAAATTATAAAGGAATTCCACAGCGACTTTTCTGAAATTTGATTTGGACATATCTCAAAATCTACACGACGAAATCCCGATTTTTCTCTTCCACTTGAAAGATATACTCCACCAGCTCCACACGTTTCTTGTTTCACAGAAATCCGATATAAAACGAACCCTGTACACTCAGTTGAAGTTCAAATCGCCAAACAGCGAACTGCCGTGTCGTTACGCGCTCGAGTTTAATTATATTATAATTATACGTTCAACTATCATTTATTTAATATATTCGTTATTTAAATAATTAAATAACTTAATTATTATACCTTACAAAACGCGCCATTACATTGTTGCAGAAAGGTTAAGAAGAGGAATAAAACTGCATGCCAAACAAAAAGATACATATTTATTATATTGATTGTGCAATTTAATTATTACTATTGTTGTGTGTGAATTGGATGCGTTGTGATGGTTGCTTGTATGAAATTAAACATACACCATTGGATAGTGAACAATAATTGGGAACAACACTGAATAGCATTGCAGACTGCATAGCATATCCATATAAGCATTTAATTGTTTATGCTTATATGACGAGGATTAAATGACCATATGAGCATGTCAGTGTGATGCGTATAAGATGAGGACTGAATTGAGGACTGATTGTGGACTAAATAAACATACAATGATAAATCGTAGGATTTAATAACAAACCCCACATAGGTCTTGAGATGATAGAAATATACACGTCTCTCTTGTGTGTAGATAAGTCACATGGATCGCAAGATAATCCCCATCACAGGGTTAAGGGATGATAAATTTTTACACACCTCGCTTTGGTGTAGATAAGTCACATTTGTTTTGTTTGGTTTTTATACTGATATATTGATTTATGAGAGCCTGTAGAGGTCATTTATATTTGTACAGATCAACCAATACAAAGGAGGTTATGGTGAAATTTTCGGAAATTTAAGGCATTAGCCAAATTTCGAGAAATTAGGAAGTTCTTAGAAACTGAAAAGTTAAAGAACATGGGTTAGAACAAAGGTTGAGTTGATTAAGTAAATGACCTTCAGTTCCATCTTCCTTTTCGGGAACAAAAAGTTTTAAGTGGGGGAGACTGTAACAACCCTGAATTTTGGAACCAATTTAAAATTTATTTTTAATTGATTTTAATGGAAATTAAATATTTTAAATGATTCGTTTTGAGAATAAACAATTTGGAATTTATTTAAAATGAGGTTGGAATATATATATATATATATATATATATATATATATATATATATAAAACGAGCTCGTAACGTCGTGGTAGTTCGTAATAATATGTTTTTAACTTTATATGAATATACAGAATTCGATATAAGTCGGATTCCAATAAAACTAAAAACGTTAGAATATTTTGAATTATATTTTTCTAAAGAATGTGAAAATTTAAGTTTTTATGTTGTGGATAGTAAGTTATGTCCAAATTAAAATTCTAAATAGTCGCTATGAAATCGTTTATAAAATACAACGATTTATTTATTTAAATAAAAGGATTTTCATGTAAACTGAACACCTTTGACTAGAAAATTGTAACATCGAGTTATAAACTAAAGTATGTTTATTTTATAGCCATATGATATTTTATTTGGATATATATGATAATATTAATTCATTATTACTATTTATTTATTTGAACTATTTTTGAATTTATTTACATTTTATCGATATTACTTAGTCATTAAAAATGGATATTTTGCAAATGACATCCATTTTAGACAAAATAGTTTTATTGGATCCAGAGTATTAAATTATTGCTAGATATCAAATTTCGTGCCAAACGGAATTAGTATGTGGCCGGGCGTGATAAAATTGTTCGATGTAATAATAACGAGCTGTTTACAATGGAATATTATTGAGACAACCTCGGAATTTGACAAAACTTTTTTTATTGAATCCATAGGTTCGAATAATGGTAGAATTCCAAATTTCATGATTTTTGAAGTCAATATGTGGTAGTGCGTGATTTTAATGCGAAAAACAGTCAATATTTTGACTTTAAAAATCCATTGTTCGTGCAAACGGACTCGGAATTCGACGAAACAATTTTTATTGGGTCCATAATATCAAGACATAGCTACATGTAAATTTTCATTGAAAATGGGATTCATTTGTGATCATACAAATTTTTAAACGATGAAAACAGGCAAAAATTGAGTAGAATTGAATAAAATAAAATATAAAATTAATTATTTTCCTCCACTATAAATTGTATTAAACACTTTTTAATTTGATACTAAACTCTATTTTCATGCCATCATTCTTCTCCTCCTTCAAACCTAATTTTATGAGCTTTAGAAAATCAAAACAAATCCAAAACAAAACGATAAATTCCAAAGTAAGTATCTATAAGATCCTTGAGAGCTCCTCTTCATTTCTATGTGAGTATTGACTGGTTCGACACCCATTTTCCTTGCTACGTTTTTTTATAGTAAGAGAAATGTGGCCTAGGGTTGATGTCGATGTCGAGAACTGTACATGGTGTGTGTGCAAGTGTTGTAAAATACACTAGAAATGTAGGGTTCAGTTGTTTTTAGATGGAGATGAGTTGATGGAGTTGTTGAAGAGAAGTGTATTGGTGGTTTTAGATTGTAAAACAATGAAGGGGGGAAAGGGAATGAATGGAAAGGTGGAAGTCAGCAGCAATAGTGAATTGAAGGAGGGCCAAAGCGTGCATTAGTTGTAGGAGAAGATGATGAGAAGGTCTCTAAATGCTTGGTTAATAAATTAAGTAAGGTTATGATAATAAATTATATTATTAATGATGTTTCGATTGTATACAAATTTGTAAAATATATAACTATTTCATACGAGATTGGAATTCGATGATTCAAGATGTAGTTGAATTGTGTTGGCGAACTTTTCGCAATAAAACTGATTTGTAGAGATTAGGAGCTCGTCTCAATTTTTGGCGAAGGAAAATGTCTGATTCAATCAATCAGCATTTCCCGTTATTTAACGATAAACGACCAATGTGGGAACTATCTTACTCCAATTATTTGTATATTTTTTTATAATTTATTACTGAATATATATTGATTGTCTGTAATGATATTTATTTGATTAATTATTATAAATTTTTATATGGTGCATGGTAGCTCACATCACAGTTGTTTGAAATCCCAATGGATGGTTATTTGTGTTATGATTTGAATGTTATTTTGAAATAATTAACATTTTAAAAACGATGTTAAGTTATTTGTGGTAGTTGAAATTGGATTAAACATTCATTTACAAGTCGAACGGCTTTTTTATGTTCATCCATTTAAGTATTATCGACTGAAATAAATAAATAATTTATTAATTGATTATTTGTTGGTCGAAAACCCCAAATGGGTCTTGGGATGATAATTAATTCACACATCTCCTTTGTGTGTAGTTGTATGTCAACTGATTGATTGGCAGACCATTGCAAAAGTTATTTAATTATTTAATGTTTATACAGTTGTTGATGCACTCTGGATGTGAACATAATGTTTAATAATTGTTTATAATTATTGTTGAATACATGTGATATATGAAATCCATATAACTAAAATTATATGGTAATTGGTTGAATCTCATTACAATTCGGAGTAAAAAATGAATATTTTAATATAATATTTAGTGAAGGATTGAAGTTTGATTATGATGTCCAATTTTGAATGGACATGAAGATTATAAAATTATAGTGAATATCGTGAAGATTTGATTTCAAAATCTGATATTTTGGATTTTTTTAATATTATAATAATATGCGATATTCGATTTTAATTTAAAATTGAAGTAGAAATCGAAATCGTATTAAACGAGTTTATAAACGGTTTATATAATATGTTTTAAATGAAAATCGAAGAAATCTATTATATATAATAAAATGGTATAACAGGAAGTTATTTGAATTTGAAATAAAAGATTAGAATAGATTTTCAAATGATAATTGTGAATAATTTATAATATTTATAAACTATTTTGGAAAACATTTTCGATTTTATTTTAATTATAAATCGAATTCGGGTTTGAAATGCGTCACACAGCGACAACTCGCGGACGTCAACCCATGACTTCGGATTGACGTACCGGGAGATTCGACCGTCAGATTCTACTAAAACTGGAACTGGTGGGTTTGTATCGGAAAGATCTTTCAAATGAATGTAAGAGATTTAAAATTCAACGGTTAGATTTTAAAATATGTCCAAATCAATTTTGGAAAAGGTTGCTATGGACGCAATTCGATGGACGATAATGGAAACCGACTATGAGGGCCTTAATAAAATTATCAAAAATATGAATAAATTATGAAAAATTATAGTAGCTGATTTGAAATGATTTTGAATGAAATATTCCACGTTTGTAAAGATAAAAAGATATTTTTGTTTGAATAATTTGTTTACCAACTTGTGTAAAGAACATAAAGAAACTGAAATGGATTTAATATAACCAGAGTTTACCAATATATAAATTGGATTGGATTTGAATGGAAATTATCTTTGAATATGTTGGTATTGGATTCCGTGATAATATGGATATCGTTGAGAAATTTGGAAAATATCGCTATTCTCGACATGGTATCTGTTGATTGCAGAATTTGATACTGAATATAAGTCGATACGATTTCTATTCAAAGCCTTGTATTTGATATCAAATTGTATTTGTTTTAGAAGATTAAAACTAAGTTGAGTTTTAATAAATCTTTAATTGGATTTGAAATGTAATAAGGTAATTTAATTTACCAGAACATGAGAGGTGTTAGAACCAGAAAAACTTGGTTGCCGATATTTTTTGTTGTTAATAGATTATTTGGATTGTGCTCGACCGGTTTATGAGCTGGTGTGCCTTTATATTTACCACTGGGTCGGGTAGAAATATTTGTATGCTAATACCTTGTGATTTATTTCACGATTTGACTATGAGGTGTTTAGCGATGTTGTTTGGTTCATTTCATATTAATGAATGATTTTGAAATGGGATTTTCTTAAGTAAAAAGAATGTTGTTCCCGATTTCGGATAGGGAATGTTCTAAAAAAAATGTTTTATAAAAAAGAAAGGATTTTGAGGACAAAACCCAATGTTTTTGAAATGATTTAGGGATGGATTATGTGTTTGACATCATAGTTCATCACATAACAGATTAGTTGCTATTGATGATATATTTGTTGGTGGTGAAGAATTTATTCTTTAGCTATACACCCTTCTTCGAGACGTATGAGCTCAAAGGTTATATGATTGATAGTGACTGATCATATGTGTGAATTTTCGATGTGAAACACTATGGTTTGAAAGTACTTGTGATTATGATTATTGCGAAATGATTTTCCTCACTTTGGGATATAAAATGATTTAATATGTTGCTAAAGATTCGGGTAACCCTGACGACTAAAAGTATGGGTGAGAGGAAGACCCAAGACCTTAAGAATTGGTAAGTGGTTAGTGTAGCATACTCCTTATGTGGGAGGTGCACAAGTATATATATATATGCATATATATATATATATATATATATATATATATATATATATCGAGAAAGAAAGGTGCGTGCCCTTTGTCGTGTTCGACAGGAGGAACCTCCTGATATTTGGTTGCATACGTATTATAATGCATGTTTGTGATATTTTGGAATTCATATTTCCAAATGATTTGGTTTGAGATTCTGAAGTGGAATCTACTTTGATATGAAAGCTAGATATGTATTTCAAATGATTTGAAAAAAAACCTAGGAATAAAGTCCAAAGAAATAATTTTTGTAAAGATAAATTGGATTTGGAAATCTAAGTTTGGGAATTAAGCCTAAATGGGTAGGTTGAGGAATTGCATGTTGTTTGATGCATTGTAGGCTCCACAAGTCTATTTTTGATAGTTGTTTGTGCACTGGCACTAGAGTGGATTAAATTCGTTCCGTGTTACATGGCATGGTCTCGTGATATGCCTTATTTTTAAATAATTTAAGTTAACTATAGGGTTTCTCCTACCAGTCCTATGACCGACCTGGAGTTTATTGTGTTCGCTAAAACTCTGGGTGCCCATATTTTCCACACGGGCCGTCGGTAGTTTTGGTTTTGCAGATCTTTTCTTTCCACAGGATCCAGAACTATGGATGAAATTATACTCTGGAAAGCTTTGTATCCATGTAGTACCTTTAGCTTTGTTTTGTTGATGTCTTTCCGTTGCACATTATATTTATTCTTAGATATTTGTATTTCCGCAATGTAGTTTTTTCTCCGCACTTTGATATTCTTATACTCTGATGTAAATTGTTGAAATAGCAATGAAAAATTCTCTTGTTTTCTGTTCCGATGCGTCGTGTTCTCAAAGCAATCCGTATTCTTGTTTGGCTTAGGCCGACCGGGGATTTCAGGTCTCTACAGGAACTTAACTCAAACAAGTTCAACAAGTTTTAACTTTTTTATCCTCTACCTCTCAAATTCAAAATATCTAACCTAATTTTTAATGTCTCACCACAATAAGCTTAATTTCCAATTTAACTCGAGAATTCTGACAATCGAAATCATCAAAATTCAATTTTACTTAAATAAATTGAACTTAGCAAACGTCATATTCAAAATGCAATGTAATTTCACGTTACTCTACTATATAAGCTACATTCATCCTTATCCTTAAATTGAAAATTTAAAAATACAAATCCAATATTTTATTCCAAAACATTTTGAATAAAAATAATAATGTAAATATATCCTTTACATATCCAATCATACATTTGGAATTTAAAAAAAAGTTTAATCCAAACAAATTTACATGGTAGCAATCATCCACATTGAAACTCGAAAATGAACACCGATGATGCTACAATCATCATTAGAATTATTTCCTAGCCAACATAGTGAGTTAAATGCTTTGAAAGTTCTATAAAATTTGCTTACACTCACAATTATTAATGTAGCAATAACTTTAAAACTTTTTGAGAAACCATTATTCAAACTCCAGGTTTAAATTCTAAAATTCTTAATTTACTTAAATCCCTTTCTATTTTGAATCAAAATTTCAAATTAAACTTACATAAATCTCACTTCGTATATAAGTCATTTCATAATGAAATATGTTGCTTAGATTTATTATAAAGAACTCGATTTTAAAATATATTCCAACCTAACATTATCGTCTAATGCCTTATAGTTAGAATTGTAAAGTTGAATTCATAAGGTGTTCCTTGTTAATGATCCCACAATTCCATTCTACTAAACCCATGCAGTGAAAAGATTAAATTTCTCCAACTAACATAATAGTGGCACTCGTAAATTGGTCGGGAACAACTAGTTCATCAACAATAATGTAAGCAACAAACCACAGCCGAAGCTCCTTACTAGTTTAGCATGACTAGTTAAACAGTGAATGATAATAATCGAATATCATTATTTCCTAATAATTAATACACCAAAGATAATTATTCTAGTATATGAAAATTTCTTTTATACATAAAATAATAGCGATGATAAAATTATTACATTTTCCAAATTTTTAACATTTGTGTGTCGATTGTCTATTCAATTGTTTTGGAATCCCTATAGATAATATAACATCTGATGTATCGACTAGAAATCCAAAATTTTGACATAACAGATCAATTGACACAAATAATTTTTTATCACTAACATATATGTGACATAGTATATAATACACACTAACTCATCCTAGGGTATCATATCTCAATTGAGTAATCCCCACCAAAGTGTAAACTTTTGCCCAACCTAAGCTCTGAACCACTTTATAACGACTTGACTTTTCTACTCTTGAAATTCAACACTAATACATCCATAGTATTCACGTGCCGAACAATTAAGTGTTGGAAAGACAGATTGTTGGGGATAAAAGCAAGAAGATACATAACAAAATCTCATAGCGGACCTAATAATCTGTAGTATAAAAAAATATTTACTAAACAGAAAGATATTTATACGTACAACAAATTAGATGTACATCAGAAAAATAATCACAAAATCAGTTTGGACAATTATAATAGCTTTCCCAGATAAAGTTAGTGAAATCAGAATTCTTAATATGAATGAGAGGGACTGACTTAGCAATCTTAGAAATGATCTTAAGTTGATTCTGGAGAAAGAAGAGGTCATGTGGAGGCAAAGATCCTGAATTCAATGGATAAAAGAAGGTGATAATAACACGAAATTTTTTCATATTATAGCTAATAAAAGGAGGCATGATAATTTGATTCATTCCATTTTTATTAATTATGTAGAGGTGTCTGTCCAGAAGGACTTAAATGACGCTTTTACTAGGTATTATAAACAGATCTTAGGTACTAGGATAAATAGAAGGATTAATATTAGACGGAATGGTATTTATCCGTCGGCCTCTAGGATTGATTTAACTGACTTAGATAGTCCTTTCACTGAGAGTGAGATATGGAAGGCAATCTGTGATATGCCTAGTGACAAAGCCCCAGGACCTGATGGTTTTTCAGTTCTTTTTTATAAACAGTTTTGGGAGGTTCTAAAGGCCGATATTATTAATCTTTTTAATGATTTTTACAGTGGTAATCTAAATTTTAATTTTTCTAATGTCATTCTCATACATAAGAGAGTGGGAGCGAAGTCACTTAAGGATTTCAGACCTATCTCATTAATTAATGTATCGGTAAAGATCATCTCAAAAGTTCTTGCCAACAGACTAAGCACTAAGCTGAATGACCTAACAGACGTTTCACAAACAGCGTTTATTAAGGGTAGAAATATAGTGGATGGGGTAGCGGTAGTACAGGAGTATATTAATGTCTGTGTCAAAAATAATTTTACATGTGCCATTTTGAAGTTAGACTTTGAGAAGGCGTTTGACTCTATAGATTGGGATTTCATCTGTGAACTATGTCTTGCTAGGGGGTTTAGTGTTAGATGGACCAACTGGCTTATGCTTCTGCTTAAGTCTGGTTGTTCCAGTATAGTTGTTAATAGAGTAGTTGGCAAGAAGATTCAGTCGAAAAGAGGTCTTAGACAAGGTGATCCTCATTCGCCTTTTTTATTTAATTTAGCGGTTGATGTTTTCTCAAGAATTATTAAGAGGGCTGGGAATTTAGGTGTCTTAGGTAGTGTGGGTAATGAGGAGTTCAATAATGAACTATCTATACTCCAATTTGCAGATGACACAGTATTATTTTCGTCTCATTTACCTAAGCATGTTATTGCTCTTAAGTTTATATTATATTGCTTTGAGATGTTGTCTGGCCTTCGAATCAATTTTGATAAGAGCGCTGTCATGGTCCTTAACGATAGAAGTAATGTTGAGTCCTTAGTAGCTAGCACCTTAAACTGTTCTATCATGAAATTTCCGTTTGACTATTTAGGTTTTAAAATTAGACCTTCCAAGCTTAAAAAGGATGACTGGATAATTATCATTGATAAAATCAATAATAGATTATCGAGTTGGAATAATAGATTTCTTTCTAGAGCTGGTAGACTAGTATTAGTAAATTCGGTTTTACCAGCTATCCCTACTTATTGGATGACAGTTCATCGTTTTCCTAAGTCGGTCATTAAGAAAATAGACATAATTAGAAGGAATTTTCTTTGGAATGGTGGTCCTAATTGTAGTGGTTATAAATGTTTAGTTAATTGGGAATTATGTTGCAAGCCCAAGAGGGACGAGGGTTTAAGGATTATTAATCATTTTGATTTTAATTCCTCTTTATTAACTAAATGGTTATGGAAATTTAGAAATACTGATATAGTGGCTATTTGGAAGAATTTAGTTTCAAAATCTTATTATTCTAGGGGAGAGTTTCTTGTGGGATCGGGTGTTAGTTGGTCAAATAGATTATCTTATTTCTGGAAGGCAGTATTAAATTGTTTTGACTTTTTCAAGTTAGGTTACAAGATGACAGTCCATTCTGGTAATTCTACCTTTTTTTGGCATGATGCTTGGATATCTAGTATACCTCTTAAAATCGAATTTGTTGAACTTTTTAATATTTGTGACTTTAAGAACTCCTTAATTGCGGATGTTTATAAAAGGAATTTAGACCCCCCATGGGAGTTTTCATTCATCAATATTTTAGAGGGGGGATTGTTAAGACAATTGGCCTTATTGAAAGCAAAATTAACCTTGTATCATCTGGATGAGTATAGGGATACCATTAGTTGGGGATTGGATAAGAGTTTAGTGTACTCCGTCAATTCAATGTACAAACTTATTAATTTTTCTGGTATGTCCTTGCTCCCTTTTAAGTTCATTTGGAGTTTAAATTCTCCTCCTAAAGCTAAGTTTCTTATGTGGTTGATTGTCCATAAGAAGCTTAACACAGTGGAGCTTTTAAAGAAGAAGAATGTTTTGTTTGATGTTAAATGTTGTTTTTGTAGTCATTTAGAGGAAGATGTAGATCATTTATTTTTTTCTTGTAATTTTACCAATTATATTTTAACCATGGTATTAAGGATTTTTGTTATGATTAGATTGAACACACTTAATAATTGTGAGAAATATTGGAATCATTATAGATTTACTTATAAATAAAAATAGATATATGTAATGGATTCTTTAATTGTTATCATTAGTTGGTTCATTTGGTTGGAAAGGAACCAGAGATTTTTTTCATTCTATTTCAGTGCCCCCTGATAAATTAATCATCAAGATAGTTTATTTCTGTTTGGACTGGATGACCACTTCATGTTATAAGTACTTTAAAGACTTGAGTTTTGGTAACTTTATGCAAAAAGTTAGGTCAAATTTGGGGTTATTTATGAGTATCAGTAGATATTTTAGAAGCAATAGTTTTCGTATTTGTGCATAAAATTCTAGTTTTGATAATGATAGCTTATTTTCTTTTAGCATCTTTTCTGTTTTTTTGTTACATATATGTATGGATATATAATGGTGTATATATATATTTCTATATATATATATATATATATATATACAAAATATATCCATACATATATGTGATGACAACTAATTGTGGGTGTTGTAGTTACTTTTCAGGTTTTCAGGTGGAAGGAATTAATGGAGAACTATATGGATATCTTCAAATTTGGGGTTATTTATGAGTATTAATAGCTATTTTAGAAACAATAGTTTCGTATTTGTGCATAAGTCTCTAGTTTTGATAATGATTGCTTATTTCCTTTCAGCATCTTTTCCTTCTTATTTTACATATATGTATGTATATATAATGGTATATATATTTATATATATACAAAATATATTCATACATATATGTGATGGCTACTAATGATGGGTGTTTTAGTTATTATTCAGGTTTTCAGGTGGAAGGACATATTGGTGAACTATATGGATAGCTGTCTGGTTTTGACGCTCGGTCTTTCTCGTGGAGTTCTTTTTGTGACTGTATTTAGAGAGATATTGTGGGTTGTACTTCGCTATTATACTTCCTGGGATGTTTGGATTATAGTATTGGAGTAGATATACTTCTATATTGGGTGGTGGCTTTGCTGGAATTCGATATAGGAGTAGATGGGCGGTGATTTATCCGGAGCTGATCTATCTACAATCCTTTACTTTTTTAGAGTCGAGTTGATGTTTTAGTGTTGTTGGTTGTTTTACTCCTAGGGAGTTGTATTGGGACTCTGTACTTTTTGATATTATTATATATATGTGTGCTCCCTTCTTCTTAGAAGATCACACATTTTGTTTTTTCAAAAATTATAATAGCTTTCCCTTACAAATGTTGAGGAATACAACAAATAAACCTAATGGAAAACATAGAAATACAAGAATATGTCTTGGCCCTTCAATTTAGAGCTCCAAAGCAATATGAACTAAACAGGAAATATTCCCGACCTGTCAGTAGTATTATAATAAAATAACACTCGGATCATTCAGAATGCAAGAAAACCCAAAATATAGGTAATTTATTATTTAACTTGTAAATCTTTGTAATCAAAAGTATCTCATAAGACCATGCCACACATAAATATGGACACGTTTTTACCTTACGATAATTGAAACAACTTTATTAAAAATCCAGTGATTTATAGCAATTTTTAGAATCCACAAATAAATATATTGAAATAGCTGGAATGTTTGCATTTCACGTTACAACATAATATGTATACAATCTAGTTCAAAGGCCCGTATTAGAGAACAAATTCCAACTATGAAAGTGTAAGGTTTTACCCACTAAATCCATACACCTATAGATCAAATGTATGGGAGGTTACAACATATTACACCTTAACTTCTTTGGACTATACTTACCCTTTAATGGATAACACCAAATACGATCATCGCGGTAGATAAACAATCACTAGGGCCTGAAACACAAAAAGAGATGGACACTAGATGCAGGACGATCATGCCTTAATAGGAGTGATATGCATGTAAAAATGCATGTTTTACTCACATACGTGTTCCTTTTATAATTATTACATGTCATTTTTGTTTTTTTAAATGTTTTAAACAAAAATATAAAAATATTTTGAAATAATCATTGACTCATTTATACAAGGCGAAACGGTCATATTTTGTATGAACAAATTTAGAAAAAATTTACTTGCACATATTTATTTATATGTTATATAAAAATGGATGCAAATATAAGAGGCTATATGAAGTTAGTATGCATACAAAGTGTTAAATCTCGAAAGCATGAAGAAATAAATAATTCCTACAACACGGAGGAGCCCACATACGCACCACTTAACATAAAACAAATCAAAAGAAAAAGAAAATTAGTGGAGGATAAATTAAAGGTAATGATTACTTAGAGCCAACACTTCCTCAAGGTATTTTGTGTAACACCACGTAAAAATATACCATAACTAGACATAGATAATTAAATTAACAATAAATAATAATAAGTATAATAAACAATTTTGATAGGATGAAAATACGAATATTTAATAACTGAGAAATTGGTCATAAAAATATTATCCTTGTATTTGTGGCGAGATTCTAGCCTGTTTTCATATTTTATTTATCAAAAATAGAGTTCGTAAGAAAAAGTTACAAATAATACAAGTTGTGCAAAAATAGCACACACAAAGCATTTGAAATTTAAACTGTAAATGTAAAACTAAAATGAAAATAAATACCTATAACAAATGTAATATTCTTTTTGGATTTCAAACTTTTGTATATATATAAATATATGAAAGGGGACAAGAGTCTTAACAAGACAGAAATAATTAATCAACATTAATAAGGAGTTAATATAAAACAACGTTCAAGAAAATGAATTTCTCCACGCCTTCGACCGCCTTCCCATAAGGGTGATCGACCTCCATCCTAAGGAGAGTGTTGAATTTCCTTAAAGTAAAAGGGCGGGGTTGGTTTATTTATGTTTGGTTTTTGTACACTATTTGTTGAAATGAACAGCTGAGATTTTATAAAATGAATCGTACGGTCCATATACACTTCAACAACTATAAATAATACTCTAGCATCCTCCCCCAAACCCTGTATTCTCTTCCAAACTCTTGCTCCATTCCATCAAAATTCCAGAATTAGATCAGGTTAGTTTGTTCTTCTGTCTAACCTATTTTCTATCTTTTTTATTCTAATTTCTTTATAGAATCTATAATTATATTTATATGTATATAAGGTTCTAACTTGATTCATACATATGCTTATATTTTAGAAGGAATATTTGTAGTATGCAATTTTCAGGCTA
Source organism: Allium sativum (assembly GCA_030737875.1). Lineage (NCBI taxonomy): Eukaryota > Viridiplantae > Streptophyta > Magnoliopsida > Asparagales > Amaryllidaceae > Allium > Allium sativum. The sequence goes on along the minus strand of CM060913.1, from coordinate 464,773,807 downwards.
TAATCTAGAGTTTTTGTTACATAGTTTCTCCTTCTTCTTCTTGTAATTCCATGAGGTCGTATTATTATAAGTTTACTATTTTCTGTAATTGTCAGTGTATAGTTGGATTGTTATTGTGACACCCCACGTCCGTTAATGTCGCTCTTTAACAGAATGCATTAAGTTCCGTGAAGCATTATAGGTAAACATAACAGAATCTCACAAGACAAATATAAAATATAGTGGTGGAAATTTAAAACTTTATTTTCCAACAGAAAACATTATGGTCTCAAAATCCAGTTACAACATCAGACTGAAATACTGGAATAAAATACATCAAATAAAAACACCTATCTTGCACTAAAAACCATCAGGGTACAAAAGTAAAAAAGCCATAGTTCCCATAAGTAGCCATAAACAAGTAGACAAGAAGTCAAAGCGGTACATCAATACAAATCAAAATCCAAGTAGAAATAGAAGAGAGAGTCCTAATCAAACCTGAGCGTTCCCGCCCTGGGAACCTAAAGGAAGGGGGGAAGGAAGAGAGAGAAAGGGAAGAAAAATGGGTCAGACATAAGTCTGGCTAGTCCAGTGACTTTTAGCATATAAATAAATAAAAGTATCATGATAGACATATAAACTGGATGAGAGATAACAGTATCATATAACAGGTATAATAGATGGAACAGAATAAGCATGATAAACATAGTAGATTATGCTTCTAAAATACTTTTCTTTACACCAACACTAGTACACCGAATTAAGTGTTTTCCAATTACTTAACAGAAAAAGAATGATCCTAACAGAGCATAAATGATAGACTTAGGTGTTCTTCTAGCAATGGGTTTTACCCCCAAATAGAAATAACAGGTACTTAAAGAGAAATAACGGATGTTACCCCAACCAGAAATAAAAGGTACCTAAATAGAACTAGATGTACCCTAATTACTACCCCAAGCGATCGACTCCCTACCACATAAATACCCAATGTTTGCCCCATAGTAGGGTGTATTACTTCCTAAAGTGGCAGCCACCAGAAGGACACGGACCTATTGACAGGTGACATGGCATCTTATTGTCCCAGATATACCGGACCCATGCACGCATACGACCCCGTTGGAACGCGCCACCAGAACACCCCATCCCAAATGAACCTCTTATAATTAGCTCAGTAAGCGTGCCCTGACCCCTACCTAGTGCGGGGTCCCCTTTTAATACTAGAATGGGCTACTGACTAATATGGGTCCCATACAACAGATGACACTGGTCAAACCACTAAAGTTGTTTCCCAATCAACTAGGATTTCCACAGGTTAAGTTTTACATGGGTTAATAGTGTCCCTACAAGCCCAACAAATGAACAAGTTTACCTAAATCCCAACCGATTAAACAGATTACATACGTGACATACAGTTCCATGTTCCACTTAATCTTTGAATTAAGCCTACATGTTTACATATTCATACACCCCATATTTCAGTTATATTCCACAGTATAAGTTATGGCCCAAATTTTAGTCATATTCATAGTACAGGTTATGTCCCTAAATTACCATTCCCAATTTATCCCAATTTCGTTTGTATGCATATTTCAGCAGTATTGGCCTAGGCTTGAAGGTAGCCTATGCTATAAAAATAAAAAGGGAAAGAGAGAGAAGAACAGAATAGGCATAAAATAAAATAAGCATCTAATAATTGAGACAGACATATGATAGCATAAATAGGCATATCAGAAATAGGCATATAATAATAGAACAACAGGTCAGGTGTACATGTAATAACATGACTGACTAGGTACGAATCGGATTCTTAATAGGCATAGGTATTAGATCCAGATTAATAAGCATGTCAGGATTATTTGATAAATGTTTATATCTAAAAGAAACATGGAATCATAGAGGCTGGATCTATAGAACAGAGAATAATTAGGCTGAAACTGCAGAAGAAATTATTGTATTTGTATAAGCTGTTGTTGAAGAAAATAGGCTAATTCAATCCAAGCTGAGGTAGTATCTCCTTTTCTCCATTGTTTTATGTGTATAAAACAATAGAAATGCCATCAATTATATAAAAAAAATTCCAACGAATCTTGCTTAGAAACTAGTCCAGGATTAGGAATGAACCTGGCTGGATCTGGGGTGGGTCCACACCTTCTTGAGTGGGTCGACCCATGGGTCGACCTCCGTAAGGCGTGGGTCAACCCCCAACGGGTCCAAATCCCGCATTCAACTCCCTCCTTTGATTTTGAATATTTTTGAAATTCTGGTTTTATTTTTTTCATATATATATTTCTCTTATATGTATTCAAACTTCAAACCTAAATATCTTCTTCATACGGATGTCCGTTTTACACAAACTCAGAGTCTATCTGAACCAGAATTCCGAGACGAACGAAATGGTACAGTCCCATTTGCTTATTTCCAAAATTAAATTAAGTATTATTTAGTTTATTAATGTTCTTAAAAATTACCGGGTGTTACACTCTCCCCTACTTAAAGGATTTTGTCCCCGAAATTTCCAAGTTAAGAAGAAGGTTATTATCCTAACAACTACATCCATCTACTCATTCATCATCCACAAGCATCCATTGTCCTTAATATTTTCTAGTGCTTATATGAATATATGCAACAACTTTCTGGTGTGATCTGATCCATACTGTGAGTCCTTGCTGAGTCCTTTCTGACTCCTTGCTGAGTCATTAAGGCTGAGGTGTCCAGGCCGAGCTGAGAGCCTGCACAGCTTTCTGGTGTGATCTGATCCATACTGTGAGTCATTGCTGAGTCCTTTCTGACTCCTTGCTGAGTCATTAAGGCTGAGGTGTCACCCTATCCTGACTGAATGGTTGTAGTTAACTGTAGGATCATTCGACGGCTCTAATTAAATTGAAATTCTATATAAACAACCCAATGCTCAAACATAAAAATCACACAAAAATAATCCTAGAAATATCATGCCGTCAATAGAAAATTTGGAGTAGCCGCCACCGCTTTCAATTCAAAGACAAGATAAAAACCTGAATCAAATTCAATGACCTACATCAAAGGCGAGCTTACCAATTTCAGAATTCAGATTTCAGAAATCAAGAATTCCTTTTTAGTTTGTGAGTTGGTTATTACGTAGATTTAAATGTTCTTTCAATTGAATCATGACATGTTGTAATTCGAATATAGAATAATGCTTATGTATAAGATAAATAAAGTTTGATTCTCACTTATCTTAAATTACCGTTGCGATTGATCATGTCTATATGCTTGTGGTGATGAACATACCATATTTTATATATTGGGATCTATTATGATTGGGAATTGAACGTATTATGCCAACTGAATGGTGAAACATGTCATGTTATAATTTGGTGGTTACTTGCAAATTTATGATCTAAAGCACATGCTTACATGTTAGATCAACATTCATGTATATTTAGAACCATGTTAAGATGAATCTATTTATGTTGCAAGATTGGATTTGTAGCTCTCTTATGTTTAACACACATAAGTTATCATGCCAAGTTATGATTTAAGAATGTTTATAATAGCCCTCTTATGTTTAACACACATAAGTTATCATGCTAAGTTGTGATTCGAATATGTTTATAATAGCTCTCTTATGTTTAAAACACATAAGTTATCATGCTAAGTTGTGATTCGAATATGTTTATAATAGCTCTCTTATGTTTAAAACACACAAGTTATCATGCTAAGTTGTGATTTAAATACGTTTATAGTAGCTTTCTTATGTTTTGGCATACATAAGTTAATATGCTAAGTTGCGGTTCAAAATTGTGTTTATATGTTAAACCTCCATGCTAGACCTATATCAAGTTTACATGACAATTAGACCCAACTTAGTCACAAGTTCACCTTTACCCGTATAATTAAGTTAATGATACTTCTATGCCAAGTTACACGTGATAAGTAAAATGTATGCTATTTTATGTTTATTTCATGTCCCTTGTTTATTACCCATTTTTGTTTATGGGTTTGGGCTAATTTACTAGCCCAACATTTTAAGTGATTCTTGCGTACGTTCCACGGGGATAACGATGGGAAAATATGAAAATTTCATGGCATGGATTTGTTCATAAAATGGTATATTTGATATACCATTTATTGTGAGCATAATCAAAGGATAATTATGGCATGATTAAATTAAGATTAATTTACAAATGGAATTAGATATATATAGAAAATATATGGATTTAGAAAAGACGAATATGCCTAACCCGAGGTTAGACTAAGTTGTGGTGTAAAACTGCCCGGAACCGACCGGCGTATCCAGTGACCACAAACCCGTCTAATGTGGGTGGTTAGTGCATCAAGCCCAAAAGAACCCGAGGTTAGAATGAGTTGTGGTATAAAACTGCCCAGAACCGACCAGCATATCCAGTGACCACAACAAGACCTGTCTAATGTGAGTGGTTGGTGCTTTAATGAATAAATTAAAGCAAAGTCAGGATTGGTAGGGTTAAGTCAATTAAGGAAACACTTAACCGATTCAACATGTTAACTAAACAGATGGATGAGGTTAGGTAAACTTGGACACTTAACCAAATAAACATGGTGATTAGAAAACCCTAGTAACGGGGAGCCATTTCAGCATTAACCCACATAGATGTATCATGGTACCCTGAACTTGGCAGGGTGGGGCACGATTACTGGGCTGATTATAAGCGGTCAAAACATCGACGGTTGGTGCATAAGTGTACGTTCCAACGAAGTACGGGCGTGCACGTACTTCGAAGTGGAAAAAGCAGGCACTGGGCATCAGTAGTATACCTTGTGCATCTTGAATCGTGTCGGGTTGCCACTAGAGGGACTGATACACCCCATAGTGGGACCAGCACAGGTATCAACAGTCAAGCGGGGCCGAATGACATAGGATATGAATGCATGCGAGTAGGAGCCGATCATTAAGGGGATCGTTTGTTATTAACACGTGGGGTTGGTTGAACCAATGGTTAAGTAGGTGCAGAGACTATAGTAATGGGTGCGATCACATATTCCTCTTATCTTATATTAGGGTATTGTCCTATGTTCTGTTATTACTGTCATGATCCCTTTCCTTTTTTAAATACTAGTAATCACTGAACTTACCAGTCTTATTGTCTGACTCGTTTTCTTTCGTCCTCTTTTCTTCCGTTCCCCCCTCCCTAGGTCCATAGGGAGGGAATACTTCAGCTTAGTCAGACTCTTTGCGAGCTCCAAGAAAGTAGATGTATGATTGGGACTCTCTCACCTTGGCTATGGCTTTTGGACACTACACTTGGGGATTTATGCGGTTTTATTTATTGTTTTATGCTTCTCTATTAAATAATCAAGACAGAAATTATGGTGTAATGTTTTGGAAGTTATTTTGAGATAATTTGTTGTAATGCTTTTGTATTGAACCACGTATGCAATAAATATCTGAATTTCGCTGCTTATATTTATCTGTCTTGTAAATTTTTTTGTGCCTTGTACATATAACCGTCCACCAAAGTTAAGGCATTCCCTTTGTGACTGACCTTAATGGAAGTGGGGTGTTTCACAAATGAACATCTTATGATTAGGTCAGTAAGCGTGCCCTGACCCCTACCTAGTCTGGGGTCCCCTTTTAATACTAGAATGGATTACTGACTAATATGGGTCCTACACAACAGATGACACAAGTCAAACCCCTAAACTTGTGTCCCTAAACAACTAGGATTTCCACAGGTTTAGTTTTACATGAGTTAATAGTGTCCCTACAACCCCAACAGATAAATAAGTTTACTTAACCCCCAACTGATTAAACAGATTACATATGTGACTTACAGTTCCTGTTTCACTTAATCTTTGAATTAAGCCAACATGTTTACTTGTTCATACACCTTATATTTTAGTTATATTCCACAGTATAAGTTATGCCCCAAATTTTAGTCATATTAATAGTACATGTTATGCCCCCAAATACCATTCTCAATCATTCCCAATTAATCCCAATTTCGTTCGTATGCATATTTTAGCGGTATTGGCCTAGGCTCAAAGGTAGCCTATGCTATAAAAATAAAAAAGGGAAAGAGAGAGAAGAATAGAATAAGCATAAAACAAAATAAGCATCTAATAACAGAGATGAGCATATGATAGCAGAAATAGGCATATCAGAAATAGGCATATAAGAACTAAACAGTAGATCAGGTGCACATGTAATAGCTGGACTGATTAGGTACGAATTAGATTCTTAACAGGCATGGATTTTAGATCCAGATTTACAAACATGTCAGCATTACTTATTAAATGTTTATATCTAAAAGTAACATGAACTCACAGAGACTGGATTTAAAGAACAGAGAATAATTAGGTTGAAACTGTAGAAGAAATTCTTGTATGCGTATAAGCTGTTATTGAAGAAAATAAGCTAATTTAATCCAAGCTCAGGCAGCATCTCCTTGTCTCCATTGTTTTAGGTGTATAAAACAATAGAAATTCCATCCTTTATATAGAATTTTTTCCAACGAATCTCGCACAGGAACAAGTCTAGGTTCAGGGAATGGACCTGGCTGGATCTGGGGTAGGTCAACCACGGGGTCGACCCTAGGGTCGACACCCCCTTGAGTGGGTCGACCCCATCTGGTCCAAATCCCGCGTTCTACTCCCGCCTTTGATTTTGAATATTTTTTAAATTCTTGTTTTATTTTGTTCATATATATATATATATATATTTCTCTTATATGTATACAAACTTCAAACCTTAACATCTTCTTCATACGATGTCCGTTTTACGCAAACTCGGAGTCTATCTGAACCAGAATTCTGAGACGAACGCAATGGTACATTCTGTTTTACTTGATTTTTAAAATTAAATTAAGTATTCTTTAGTTCATTAATGTTCTTAAAAATTACGCGGTGTTACAGTTATGCCTATAGAGATTTGAGATTCTTACGAAAATAAATATAAATACCCAAACCTCTAAGTAATATCAGAAATGGTCAGTCATATGTTAATTTGGGTTTTGGATAATGGATGTAAGAAAAGTTTGGATTTTTGGGTGTTTATGTGATTTTATCATTTAGTTTGATTTACTTTTTTTTTAAATCTAGTTTAACAAAAGCATGGCTTTGTACTTTAATTTGTTTAAATTTCAGTTTTTATAAAATAGATGATTTAAATGTACTTTGAAACATATTACTGGAATCTTTGTTTTTGTGTAAATATCTATATTATTATATTATTACAGAATTGCACTTTAGCAACGTACAAGCATCCTGCAAATTTTTACAAATGAAGAGTCGTTTTTTTCATTTCCATTTGCATACATTTATGGAACTACTATTCACACCCCGATTTACACTTCTGGCCACCAAAACTAAAAGCACCGGAAATATTTCAAATTTCCTCTATTGGTCACCATCTAAATTAATAACCTAAAAATGGAGAGGCCACCAGCAACTTACTCTACACGAACGCTTCCTTCCTCACTTACATTATGCATTTATGTCTTTTGGGTCATTTTATCGAACATCTAGCATTATATTATAACAACCATCATGTTTATCGTCCAATTTATCATCATTCAAATACTTCATCTATTAAGCGATAAAAAGTTAATGTATTGATTTGTAAAATAAGATATGTAAGTTATACGGATAAAAACTCCACAAGTCAATACGTATGTTGTCATTCTTTATTACAAGGTCATCAAATTTAATGTCCTCCAAGCTTGAAATTTCTAACGGAGCGGAAAAAACATCCTAAAATGCAATGGAAAACCCTAACCATTAAAAAAATCTAACAACATGTTCTACAATATAATAGAAAACAATAAAAATCAAGCAATTCTAACCTCTTTTTTATCTTCATCTTCCATCTCTATTAGGCACAAAATAATATCTGCTTTTATTAAGATTTAGGGTCTAAAATTACAGAGTAGTATGTGTTTTTCTTAGAAGAAGTATGATGGTGAATAACTGAGTGAAATAATAATATGGTGGCCGGAAGAATATAAAAAATAATCACTTGTATTATATTTAGAAAGATGGCCGAAAGTGTAAACCGACGTGTAAATAGTAGCACCCTACGTTTATTTTACTTTCTCTGCATCGTCCCATTTATATCCAAGAAGAAAAAAACAAAAACAATTGAGACATCTTTATCTCTTCCTTTCACCTCCACTCCTGCGCTTCCAGATTAATTATTATGTTATACGTTGCATGGTAGCTCCTATCATAGTTGTTTGAAAATCTGATGAACGATTATTATTGTTATGATTTGAATGTGATTTTGAAATAATTAACATGCTAAAAATGATGTTAAATTATTTTGTAATAACCCGAAAATCTGGGCCAGTTTAAAATTTTTATTTTGGCAATTTTAGCGAATTTTGATTATTTAAAATGAATTATTTTAAATAAAATCGGCGAGAAATTTATTTTGAATTGAAATCGACGTATATATATATATATACGCGTCGTCGTTAGAATATAAATATTTATATATAATTATAAATAGAATTGAAAATGGCGCGGTAGTTCGATAATTCGATTTCAAACTTCAATTGAATGTACCGGGTGCACAACAATCCGGATTTTAGTGAAACCAAAAATAATGGAATCTAATGGGTAATATCTTTCCAACGAATCCGACCAACTAAGATTTCCTAGTGGGAATCAAAAGATATGTCCAGTTGAAAATTCTGAATAGTCGCTATGGAATTCAGGCCCTTAAAAATGGACATTTTGCAAATGACCTCGGATTTCGACGAAACCAGTTTTGTTGGGTCCGTGATGTCAAGTTATTGCTAGATTCCAAATTTCATAATTTTTCGAATCAATATGTGAGCGTGGCAAAGGAAAACGCGTTTGACCAGTTTCAGTTGATTTTAATCGACTGGAAATTGGCCATTTTTCTAACGGTCTCAGAATTCGACGAAACTAGTTTTGTTAGGACCGTATCGTCAATACGAAGCTAGAAAATATTTTTCGGGAATTTTTCTAGTTAGTATGTGGCCCCGGTAATTTGAAAATGTACGTTTAAAATTCAATATAGTGATTTAAATGTAAATTTAAAGGAAACTGATCGAAACGATCGAATCAGCTTACGATACATATCCCATTGTGTTCGGAATGGGGGTGAAACGCCATGGACGACAGGCGGTGGGCCTCGTTTAGAGGTCGTATGTAAAAGTCAACATTTTGAAATTAATATAATTAAAAAAAAAGGATTCTCTCTCCTCCCTTAACCAGGCCCCCCCTTCTTTCGATTCAGTTCGTTTCAGATTAAAAAAAAAAATGGCGACCAGACGCCGCACCGCCTCGATCCACTGGCCACCGTGCCTCGTCGCCACCGCCCCCTTCTCTCCGCCTGCCATCGAGACCCCCTCCTCTCTCTCTCTCCTCCGCAGCAGCCAAGACCGGAACCCCGCTTCTCCTTCTTCTCCTCCTTTCGCTCCCTCCTTCCCTCCGCACCCACGACCGCCAAGACCACCAACCCACCACCTGCGCACGAGCACCTCCTTCCCCTCTCCAGCCAACGCGTCAGCTCTTCCCCCCCCTTTTGCATCCCCTCTCTCGCTGTGAAAAAAAAAACCTGTAAGTGTTTTTTTTTATGATGCTTTGTTTATATATTTATATATATAGATATGTACACGATTTTTAGGCTAATAAAAATAGGATATTTAGGTGATTTTAAATTAGTTTTAATTTTAGTTTTTCAGTTTTAATGTTAGTGAAAAATCAGTTTAAAAATAGGATTTTTATATATTGAACTTCGGCATAAAAATAGGATTTTTATATATTGAACTTCGGCATAAAAATATGATTTTTATATATTGAACTTCGGCATAAAAATATGATTTTTATATATTGAACTTCGGCATAAAAATATGATTTTTATATATTGAACTTCGGCATAAAAATATGATTTTTTATATATTGAACTTCGGCATAAAAATATGATTTTTATATATTGAACTTCGGCATAAAAATAGGATTTTTATATATTGAACTTCGGCATAAAAATATGATTTTTATATATTGAACTTCGAAATAACAATATGATTTTTATATATTGAATAGCGAAGTAAAAATTCGATTTTTACATAGGTAGTGAAAGCGGGCAACGAAGGTAACAAAAAGGCGAGAACGAAGAAGATTTTTATCAAAGAAGAGTCAAGATGTTTGGATAGCTTTCGGTGAGAATTTCTCACTCTTCAATTTCTTTTCTAGTTATATATATATACTAGGATGCAGACGGTGCTTAGTAGCACCCGACACAATCGTCCACAGACCATGGACTTGTTTGTTTGGTTGCATAGATTAGTTATATGATTTGATTTGAATTTGGTTGTTTGGTGATTTTGATTGATGTGTGAATGGCGTGGGCCTTCACTAGACCGGGGATAAGGCTAGGCCTCGTCCCGTTTCTAGTATCGTGCCGTTATGCCGCCGAAATTTCCCAAAATATGTTAGAAAAATAAAAATATCATTTTTATTGTGTAAATGAAATGAATAGAAGTTCATGTGTTGAAATAGAATATTTTATCGTTAAAAATATAATTTTTAACGTGAATGTGAATAAATAAATATTCATTTACAAACCGGGCGGTTTGTTTATGTACAACTATTTGAAGGCCGTTAATTGGGACGATAAATTTTATACATCGCCCAACTGCACAAATAAAATCTGTGTTTGTTTGTTTGAAACCCCACATGGGTGTTGGGATGAAATTTGAAGTTCACTCATCCTGATTGATTAAATATGTCGATCGATTGATTGACAGGCTGTTATAAGCGTTAGATATCTATATTTGATGCTTATACAGTGTAGTGCACTTTGGTTGATGGTTGATTATTTTTCAATGCTATTATATACATGTGTTGTAGAAAATCCATATAATTAACATTATATGGTAATTGATTGGGCCTCATTCCAGTTTTGAAAAAGAAATATTTGAAAAAGAAATATTTGAAAAAGAAATATTCGAAATAGAATATTTGAAAATAGCAATATATGAAGCCGTATTGATTAGATTGACGCCATTTTGACGTGAACGATATATATATATCGATTTTATTCATTTTATAATGAATATCGAAAGTGATTTCAAAATCTGAAATTTTGAAAATAAATGAATTCGAATTGAAAATAAATGAATTCGAATTGAAAATAAATGAATTCGAAATGAATTTGAATATAAACGATTTCGAAATGAATTGAATTGAAAACGATTTCGAAATGAATTGAATTGAAAACGATTTCGAAATGAATTGAATTGAAAACGATTTCGAAATGAATTGAATTGAAAACGATTTCGAAATGAATTGAATTGAAAACGAATTCAAATTGAATTGAAAGCGAATTGAAATGAATTCAAATTGAATTGAAATTTGAATTGAATAGAAATGAATTTTAAAACGAATTTATAAAGGAGAATTCAATTTTGATTTGAATTGAAAAGAAAGTTGAAATTGCTTTTGAAACGATTTTAAAACTATTTATATAAGTCGTTTTAAATAGAAATCGACGAAATATATATTATATATATTATATATATAATATAATGGCCTGAATAGAACGCGCCGCGCCGCGGCAGTTCGTGAATTTCGACCATTTATTTCAAACGGACATTACGGGAGATCCGACCGTCGGATTCTCCTAAAACTAGAACCGTTGGGTTCGTATCGAAAAGAGCTTTCTAACGAATATTAGAAATTTGAAATCTAACGGTTGGATCTGGAATTATGTCCAAACCAAATTTGAAAAAGGTCGCTGTAAGTGCAGTTCGATGGCCATTGATGGAAATCGACTGTACGGGCCTTGATAAAATTATTAAAAATAGTAATAATTTGTGTAAAATCATAAGAAATGATTTAGAAAGAATTGGGATGAAAAACTCCATATTTGAAAAGATAAAAATAGATTTTTATCGAAATGAACTAGTTTTGAACTAGAATTATAATTCTATTTATTTTTAAATGAATAAATTGAATTTGGAATGGTTTTGAAAATAACCAGAATTTCCAATGATTGCATTGGAGTGGATTTGAATCGAAATTGTCTTCGGAATATTTCGATGTTGGAATTCGTGATTATACAGATGTTGTTATGGAAATTTGAAAGATATATATATATATATATCGTTATTTCCAATACGATATTTGTTAGTCGTAGAATTTGATATTGAATATAAGCCGGTATATTTTCTATTCAGAGCCTTGTGTTTAATATCAAATGTGATTTGGGTTTGTCGTGAATGGTGTCTTCACTAACACTGTTCTTGAACCCAATTGAGAAAAGAATAAATCTTTTTATTTAGATTTAACGAAGTGTACCAATTAAATAATATTTAATTGGAATTGAATTGATATTGATTTTTGGGTTTATCGTGGATAGTGTTTTAAATAACACTCGTTCTTTAACCCGATAATTAATGGAATGTGACTTTGGGTTTATCGTGAACCGTGTTTTAAATGACACTGATTCTTTAACCCAGTTAACGATTAAAACTAAGTGGAGTTTTAATGAATCTTTGATTAGATTGAAAAGATCGAGAATGGAGTATCACCAGTTTTACTCCAGGCGATAGTTAAATCTTTAATTAGATTTGAACGTGAAATGGTAATTGAATTTACCGATAACACCGTGGTGTTAGATATGAAGTATAACCAGTTTTACTTCATGGGATGAATAGGTTGGGATTGGGAATAAAATAAATGATTACTTCGGTGTGGTTCGCTAATCCCGACTAGTTTGAATTGATATTCAAAGGAGATTAAAGAATAAATTCAAAGAATTTATCTTGGATAAAATTAATGGGAACTTTTCCCAAAGTATAGGAATATTTGAATAAAAGAATATTCTGAATTGGAATGAGGCATATGTTGTGTTTGTGTAACACTTTTATAATATATACGCGAGTTATTCAGAAAGACCGGGTTTATCCCATTCTGAATAACTGATTCGACGTGGTGTCGAAGATGAAGACGATGGTCGAAGACCGGAGGTCTTCACGTCGTTTGGGTAATTACTGATGATCTTGATTGGGCTGTACACCCAAGAAGATGGAAACAGTTGGTGATCGTCCAGACGTACTTGGAGATCGATGGATATGCGGGGTACTAGGTGCCTCCGGTTTCGTTCAGACCCAGAACGGACTTGTAAATGGACTGTGTGTCTGACATTGGATTTTAGTCCGTGTGATTGATCTCTATTAAATATATATCTGTTTGGCGGCGGAGAATTTATTCTCTTGCTTAACGCCCTTCTCTGAGACGTACGAGCTCAGGGGTTATATATTGATGGATATCAAACGCATGGAGTGAATTGCCTGTGTGGCATGCCTAAGTGGCAATTGATCGAGGCTTCTGTTGAAAAGCAAAGTCTTGTGGTGATGATCGAAGCACGGCCTTTGTGGCGTAGCTTTGTGTAACGTTTACTTCGCGAGTTTCACACCCGGTATGAACCAAAAACGGGAGAGGACATCAGGGAGGACTTGCGTTTCTTTCTAGCTAGAAGTGGCGTCAGTGGTTTTACATGCCCTGACGAGTTTGACTTATGTGGTTATTGCTGTTGCGAGGCGCCTCGGATTGATCGGTCGTTCTCGAACCGATGGAGTCATTTAGTTGGCTCACTTACACCCCATAGGGTGGGGAAACGTAGTGTTCAGGCATAATAATCCACATCGGTGGACCGACCCTGACGATCTAAAGGGTTGATGCGTTCTGATCCTGAGACATGGGCTAGATTGTCTCGAATCGGTTGAGGACTATCTTTTGCCTCGGTTCATAGATGGAAATCCAGTTTCCAAATACGTGACTTTGCGGTTTTAGTTGTAATCCTATATATGGCGACATAGTGGGATGGGGCGCTCATGCCGCCTATGATTGATACTTATGATTTGAAGTTGTTTTATACACTATGCACCTATAATAGTATCAAACGATTTGTTTTAACCGTATCAAGCATTCTTTGGCTGTTATAAGGGAAAACCCTATCCTCGGCTGCGTTGCATTGTGTGATGGGACTTGGGTCTTATAACAGCTTCATTTTTCTTTGTTTAGCATTGCGCTGTTTGTTTTATGCACTGGTATTCTTGGGAGGAAACCCGTTCCGTGTTATACGGCGTGGTCCCTTGATTTACCTAACTTTAAAATAAAGATTAACTGTTTTAGTTCTCACACCAGTCACATGACTGACCTGGAGTCTATTGTTTTAACCTAAACTCTGGGTGCCCTTATTTTGACACGGGCAGCTAGTAGTTTTGGTTTTGCAGAATTATATTCACAGGATCCTGGTTTACAGCTGGAACGATATCCGGAAAGCTTTGTATCCGTATATCTCTTCTAGTTGTGTATTGTATTATTTTCCGCTGTTGTGTGTTTAAATTTAATTTAAATCTCTGATATTTCTGTGTAATATTCATTTATACTCTGTATATTCTTGTAATCTGATGCATTGTTGTAATATACAATGAAATGTTCTTCTGTATGCGTTCTGTTTTGTCGTGTTCTCAAACGATAGGGCATTTCGAACGGTCTGGGTCGGTTTAGCGACTGGTTCGGACCGAGCGAAATTCCTTGCCGTCACAGTTGGTATCAGAGCTTTGGTTTACAAAGCAGAGAACAAGGCACATTAGAACCATACGAAAGAATTCATCAGATATTGGATTAGCAATATCCAATGAGAGAGACTCGTTAGAGATGGGATCAGTAGTATCCTAGAACGAGTGTGAAGAGTAGTGTTTTTGATAAATAAAAGTGAAAACAAATTTTGTTTTGAAATTTAAAACAATTATTCGTATTTGATTATCTATATATATTGAGTTGGACAGTCCAGTATATAAAGATTTTGCGTATACGTCTGATCCACGTGTGTTTGAAATTTTAATATACTGGATAGATATAGAATCACACTCTAGTCGCCCGGGGATGATGCTGATAATTGTGATCACATTATCAGTATTTATATTCGAGTGACGAAAGTGAGATTTCTATATATTTCCTATTGACTGGTGTGAGAACCAAAATTAGATAGGGCCTATTGTTGTGATTTGGCATCAAGAATCTGATTTTTGTATATATATCAAAATTATGAATTTGAGACTCTAATTCACTAATTGATTGATGTTTGTGTTGTTTGTTTATTTGGTTGATAATTTTGAACCATTATGCCTAATTGAACCAAATCTTGAACTATATTGAAAATTGGTCGCATTTGCTTGCATATACATGTACTTACATTGAACAGGTCATAGCAAGGAGGCTAGAGCAGAGAATAAAATTTGTTTGCCCGACAAATAGGTACATGTTTACTACATAATTTACTGTTTTGTTTGGGTGATGATGATTTTGTGAGCCTATTGGCTAGCCGCTTGGCTTTTTCTTTTTCTTTTTGAGATCTGAAGGACCGGGGAAGCTATTTGAAATTCCCCGATGCTCCCGGTGCAGGGGAGGTTATGGCGAAATTTTTCAAAAATTTAGGGTGTTAGCCAAATTTTTGAAAAATTTGAAAATTCTCAGAAACAGAAAAGTTGGAGAATGGAAGCCGGAGCGAGCGTAGAGCTGATCGATCAAACCACTTTCGACTTTGTTCCTTTTCGGGGACGAAAAGTTTTAAGTGGGGGAGATTGTAATAACCCGAAAATCTGGGCCAGTTTAAAATTTTTATTTTGGCAATTTTAGCGAATTTTGATTATTTAAAATGAATTATTTTAAATAAAATCGGCGAGAAATTTATTTTGAATTGAAATCGACGTATATATATATACGCGTCGTCGTTAGAATATAAATATTTATATATAATTATAAATAGAATTGAAAATGGCGCAGTAGTTCGATAATTCGATTTCAAACTTCAATTGAATGTACCGGGTGCAAAACAATCCGGATTTTAGTGAAACCAAAAATAATGGAATCTAATGGGTAATATATTTCCAACGAATCCGACCAACTGAGATTTCCTAGTGGGAATCAAAAGATATGTCCAGTTGAAAATTCTGAATAGTCGCTATGGAATTCAGGCCCTTAAAAATAGACATTTTGCAAATGACCTCGGATTTCGACGAAACCAGTTTTGTTGGGTCCGTGATGTCAAGTTATTGCTAGATTCCAAATTTCATAATTTTTCGAATCAATATGTGAGCGTGGCAAAGGAAAACGCGTTTGACCAGTCTCAGTTGATTTTAATCGACTGGAAATTGGCCATTTTTCTAACGGTCTCAGAATTCGACGAAACTAGTTTTGTTAGGACCGTATCGTCAATACAAAGCTAGAAAATATTTTTCGGGAATTTTTCTAGTTAGTATGTGGCCCCGGTAATTTGAAAATGTACGTTTAAAATTCAATATAGTGATTTAAATGTAAATTTAAAGGAAACTGATCGAAACCATCGAATCAGCTTACGATACATATCCCATTATGTTCGGAATGGGGGTGAAACGCCATGGACGACAGGCGGTGGGCCTCGTTTAGAGGTCGTATGTAAAAGTCAACATTTTGAAATTAATATAATTAAAAAAAAAAGGATTCTCTCTCCTCCCTTAACCAGGCCCCCCCTTCTTTCGATTCAGTTCGTTTCAGATAAAAAAAAAATGGCGACCAGACGCCGCACCGCCTCGATCCACTGGCCACCGTGCCTCGTCGCCACCGCCCCCTTCTCTCCGCCTGCCATCGAGACCCCCTCCTCTCTCTCTCTCCTCCGCAGCAGCAAAGACCGGAACCCCGCTTCTCCTTCTTCTCCTCCTTTCGCTCCCTCCTTCGCTCTGCACCCACGACCGCCAAGACCACCAACCCACCACCTGCGCGCGAGCACCTCCTTCCCCTCTCCAGCCAACGCGTCAGCTCTTCCCCCCCCCCCTTTTGCATCCCCTCTCTCGCTGTGAAAAAAAAAACCTGTAAGTGTTTTTTTTTTTTTATGATGCTTTGTTTATATATTTATATATATAGATATGTACACGATTTTTAGGCTAATAAAAATAGGATATTTAGGTGATTTTAAATTAGTTTTAATTTTAGTTTTTCAGTTTTAATGTTAGTGAAAAATCAGTTTAAAAATAGGATTTTTATATATTGAACTTCGGCATAAAAATAGGATTTTTATATATTGAACTTCGGCATAAAAATATGATTTTTATATATTGAACTTCGGCATAAAAATATGATTTTTATATATTGAACTTCGGCATAAAAATATGATTTTTATATATTGAACTTCGGCATAAAAATATGATTTTTTATATATTGAACTTCGGCATAAAAATAGGATTTTTATATATTGAACTTCGGCATAAAAATAGGATTTTTATATATTGAACTTCGGCATAAAAATATGATTTTTATATATTGAACTTCGAAATAACAATATGATTTTTATATATTGAATAGCGAAGTAAAAATTCGATTTTTACATAGGTAGTGAAAGCGGGCAACGAAGGTAACAAAAAGGCGAGAACGAAGAAGATTTTTATCAAAGAAGAGTCAAGATGTTTGGATAGCTTTCGGTGAGAATTTCTCACTCTTCAATTTCTTTTCTAGTTATATATATATACTAGGATGCAGACGGTGCTTAGTAGCACC
This sequence comes from Allium sativum, assembly GCA_030737875.1. Taxonomy (NCBI): domain Eukaryota; kingdom Viridiplantae; phylum Streptophyta; class Magnoliopsida; order Asparagales; family Amaryllidaceae; genus Allium; species Allium sativum. Next base: position 464,756,302 of record CM060913.1, on the reverse strand, counting down.
CGACACAATCGTCCACAGACCATGGACTTGTTTGTTTGGTTGCATAGATTAGTTATATGATTTGATTTGAATTTGGTTGTTTGGTGATTTTGATTGATGTGTGAATGGCGTGGGCCTTCACTAGACCGGGGATAAGGCTAGGCCTCGTCCCGTTTCTAGTATCGTGTCGTTATGCCGCCGAAATTTCCCAAAATATGTTAGAAAAATAAAAATATCATTTTTATTGTGTAAATGAAATGAATAGAAGTTCATGTGTTGAAATAGAATATTTTATCGTTAAAAATATAATTTTTAACGTGAATGTGAATAAATAAATATTCATTTACAAACCGGGCGGTTTGTTTATGTACAACTATTTGAAGGACGTTAATTGGGACGATAAATTTTATACATCGCCCAACTGCACAAATAAAATCTGTGTTTGTTTGTTTGAAACCCCACACGGGTGTTGGGATGAAATTTGAAGTTCACTCATCCTGATTGATTAAATATGTCGATCGATTGATTGACAGGCTGTTATAAGCGTTAGATATCTATATTTGATGCTTATACAGTGTAGTGCACTTTGGTTGATGGTTGATTATTTTTCAATGCTATTATATACATGTGTTGTAGAAAATCCATATAATTAACATTATATGGTAATTGATTGGGCCTCATTCCAGTTTTGAAAAAGAAATATTTGAAAAAGAAATATTCGAAATAGAATATTTGAAAATAGGAATATATGAAGCCGTATTGATTAGATTGACGCCATTTTGACGTGAACGATATATATATCAATTTTATTCATTTTATAATGAATATCGAAAGTGATTTCAAAATCTGAAATTTTGAAAATAAATGAATTCGAATTGAAAATAAATGAATTCAAATTGAAAATAAATGAATTCGAAATGAATTTGAATATAAACGATTTCGAAATGAATTGAATTGAAAACGATTTCGAAATGAATTGAATTGAAAACGATTTCGAAATGAATTGAATTGAAAACGATTTCGAAATGAATTGAATTGAAAACGATTTCGAAATGAATTGAATTGAAAACGATTTCAAATTGAATTGAAAGCGAATTGAAATGAATTCAAATTGAATTGAAATTTGAATTGAGTAGAAATGAATTTTAAAACGAATTTATAAAGGAGAATTCAATTTTGATTTGAATTGAAAAGAAAGTTGAAATTGCTTTTGAAACGATTTTAAAACTATTTATATAAGTCGTTTTAAATAGAAATCGACGAAATATATATTATATATATAATATAATGGCCTGAATAGAACGCGCCGCGCCGCGGCAGTTCGTGAATTTCGACCATTTATTTCAAATGGACATTACGGGAGATCCGACCATCGGATTCTCCTAAAACTGGAACCGTTGGGTTCGTATCGAAAAGAGCTTTCTAACGAATATTAGAAATTTGAAATCTAACGGTTGGATCTGGAATTATGTCCAAACCAAATTTGAAAAAGGTCGCTGTAAGTGCAGTTCGATGGCCATTGATGGAAATCGACTGTACGGGCCTTGATAAAATTATTAAAAATAGTAATAATTTGTGTAAAATCATAAGAAATGATTTAGAAAGAATTGGGATGAAAAACTCCATATTTGAAAAGATAAAAATAGATTTTTATCGAAATGAACTAGTTTTGAACTAGAATTATAATTCTATTTATTTTTAAATGAATAAATTGAATTTGGAATGGTTTTGAAAATAACCAGAATTTCCAATGATTGCATTGGAGTGGATTTGAATCGAAATTGTCTTCGGAATATTTCGATGTTGGAATTCGTGATTATACAGATGTTGTTATGGAAATTTGAAAGATATATATATATCGTTATTTCCAATACGATATTTGTTAGTCGTAGAATTTGATATTGAATATAAGCCGGTATATTTTCCATTCAAAGCCTTGTGTTTAATATCAAATGTGATTTGGGTTTGTCGTGAATGGTGTCTTCACTAACACTGTTCTTGAACCCAATTGAGAAAAGATTAAATCTTTTTATTTAGATTTAACGAAGTGTACCAATTAAATAATATTTAATTGGAATTGAATTGATATTGATTTTTGGGTTTATCGTGGATAGTGTTTTAAATAACACTCGTTCTTTAACCCGATAATTAATGGAATGTGACTTTGGGTTTATCGTGAACCGTGTTTTAAATGACACTGATTCTTTAACCCAGTTAACGATTAAAACTAAGTGGAGTTTTAATGAATCTTTGATTAGATTGAAAAGATCGAGAATGGAGTATCACCAGTTTTACTCCAGGCGATAGTTAAATCTTTAATTAGATTTGAACGTGAAATGGTAATTGAATTTACCGATAACACCGTGGTGTTAGATATGAAGTATAACCAGTTTTACTTCATGGGATGAATAGGTTGGGATTGGGAAATAAAATAAATGATTACTTCGGTGTGGTTCGCTAATCCCGACTAGTTTGAATTGATATTCAAAGGAGATTAAAGAATAAATTCAAAGAATTTATCTTGGATAAAATTAATGGGAACTTTTCCCAAAGTATAGGAATATTTGAATAAAAGAATATTCTGAATTGGAATGAGGCATATGTTGTGTTTGTGTAACACTTTTATAATATATACGCGAGTTATTCAGAAAGACCGGGTTTATCCCATTCTGAATAACTGATTCGACGTGGTGTCGAAGATGAAGACGATGGTCGAAGACCGGAGGTCTTCACGTCGTTTGGGTAATTACTGATGATCTTGATTGGGCTGTACACCCAAGAAGATGGAAACAGTTGGTGATCGTCCAGACGTACTTGGAGATCGATGGATATGCGGGGTACTAGGTGCCTCCGGTTTCGTTCAGACCCAGAACGGACTTGTAAATGGACTGTGTGTCTGACATTGGATTTTAGTCCGTGTGATTGATCTCTATTAAATATATATCTGTTTGGCGGCGGAGAATTTATTCTCTTGCTTAACGCCCTTCTCTGAGACGTACGAGCTCAGGGGTTATATATTGATGGATATCAAACGCATGGAGTGAATTGCCTGTGTGGCATGCCTAAGTGGCAATTGATCGAGGCTTCTGTTGAAAAGCAAAGTCTTGTGGTGATGATCGAAGCACGGCCTTTGTGGCGTAGCTTTGTGTAACGTTTACTTCGCGAGTTTCACACCCGGTATGAACCAAAAACGGGAGAGGACATCAGGGAGGACTTGCGTTTCTTTCTAGCTAGAAGTGGCGTCAGTGGTTTTACACGCCCTGACGAGTTTGACTTATGTGGTTATTGCTGTTGCGAGGCGCCTCGGATTGATCGGTCGTTCTCGAACCGATGGAGTCATTTAGTTGGCTCACTTACACCCCATAGGGTGGGGAAACGTAGTGTTTAGGCATAATAATCCACATCGGTGGACCGGCCCTGACGATCTAAAGGGTTGATGCGTTCTGATCCTGAGACATGGGCTAGATTGTCTCGAATCGGTTGAGGACTATCTTTTGCCTCGGTTCATAGATGGAAATCCAATTTCCAAATACGTGACTTTGCGGTTTTAGTTGTAATCCTATATATGGCGACATAGTGGGATGGGGCGCTCATGCCGCCTATGATTGATACTTATGATTTGAAGTTGTTTTATACACTATGCACCTATAATAGTATCAAACGATTTGTTTTAACCGTATCAAGCATTCTTTGGCTGTTATAAGGGAAAACCCTATCCTCGGCTGCGTTGCATTGTGTGATGGGACTTGGGTCTTATAACAGCTTCATTTTTCTTTATTTAGCATTGCGCTGTTTGTTTTATGCACTGGTATTCTTTGGAGGAAACCCGTTCCGTGTTATACGGCGTGGTCCCTTGATTTACCTAACTTTAAAATAAAGATTAACTGTTTTAGTTCTCACACCAGTCACATGACTGACCTGGAGTCTATTGTTTTAACCTAAACTCTGGGTGCCCTTATTTTGACACGGGCAGCTAGTAGTTTTGGTTTTGCAGATTTATATTCACAGGATCCTGGTTTACAGCTGGAACGATATCCGGAAAGCTTTGTATCCGTATATCTCTTCTAGTTGTGTATTGTATTATTTTCCGCTGCTGTGTATTTAAATGTAATTTAAATCTCTGATATTTCTGTGTAATATTCATTTATACTCTGTATATTCTTGTAATCTGATGCATTGTTGTAATATACAATGAAATGTTCTTCTGTATGCGTTCTGTTTTGTCGTGTTCTCAAACGATAGGGCATTTCGAACAGTCTGGGTCGGTTTAGCGACTGGTTCGGACCGAGCGAAATTCCTTGCCGTCACATATTTGTGTAGTTGTATTGGATTAAACATCCATTTACAAGTCGAACGACTTGTTTATGTTCATCCATTTAAGTATTGTCGATTAGAATAAATAAATAATTTATTAATTGATCTTTAGTTGGTCGAAAACGCCATACGGGTCTTGGGATGATAATTAATTCACACATCTCCCTTGTGTGTAGTTGTATGTCGACCGATTGATTGACAGACCATTGTAAGTGTTATTTAATCACTTAATGCTTATACATTTGTAGATGCACTCTGGATGTGAATTGGAAGTTTAATAATTGTTTATAATTATTGTTGAATACATGTGATGTATGAAATCTATATAAATAAAATTATATGGTAATTGGTTGAGCCTCATTTCAATCCAAAGTAAAAATGAATATTTAAATATAATATTAAGTGAAGAATCGAAGTTTTTTTTTGATGTCCGATTTTGGATGGACACAAAGATAATAAAATTATAATGGATATCGAGAAGATTTGATTTTAAAATCTGGTATTTTAAAAATATTATTATTTTAATATTATAACAAAATGGGATGTTCGATTTTAATTTAAAATTGAAGTAGAATTTGAAATCGTTTTAAACAAATTTATAAAATACATTTTGAATGGAAATCAAAGAAATCTATTATATATAATATAATGGTTTAATAGGAAGATATTTGATTTTGAAATAAAAGATTGGAATAGAATTTCAAATGGTAGTTGTGAATAATTTATAATATTTATAAATTTTTTGGAAAATGTTTTCGATTTTATATTAATTATTAATCGAATTGGGGCTTGAATAGAATGCGTCGCACAACGATAATTCACAAACGTCAACCCGTAACTTTGAGTTTATGTACCAAGAGATCTGACCGTTGGATTCTCCAAAAAAAGGAACCGTTGGGTTTGTATCAAAAAGATATTTTAAATGATTATAAGAGATTTAAAATCCAACGGTTAGATTTTAAAACAATGAAGGGTGGAAAGGGAATGAATGGGAAGGTGGAACTCAGCGGCAATGGTGAATTGAAGGAGGGCTAAAGCGTGCGTTAGTTGTAGGAGAAGATGATGAGAAGGTCTCTAAATGCTTGGTTAAGAGATTAAGTAAGATTATGATAATCAATTATATTATTAATGATGTTTCGATTGTATATAAACTTGTAAAATACATAACTATTTCATACGAGATCGGCATTCGACGATTCAAGATGCAGTTGAACTGTGTCGGCAAACTTTTCGCAATAAAACTGTTTTGTAGAGATTAGGAGCTCGTCTCAATTTTTGGCGAAGGAAAATGTCTGATTCAGTCACTCGGCATTTCTCGTTATTTAACGATAAACGACCAATGTGAGAACTCTCTTACTCAAGTTATTTGTACATTTTTTTTATAATTTATTACTGAATATATATTGATTGTCTATAGTGATATTTATTTGATTAATTATTATAAATTTTTATATGGTGCATGGTAGCTCACATCACAGTTGTTTGAAAACCCGATGGATGGTTATTTGTGTTATGATTTGAATGTTATTTTGAAATTACTAACTTGTTAAAAATGATGTTAAATTATTTGTGGTAGTTGAAATTGGATTAAACATTCATTTACAAGTGGGACAGCTTGTTTATGTTCACCCATTTAACTATTATCAACTGGAATAAGTAAATAATTTATTAATTGATAATTTGTTGATTGAAAACCCCAAATGGGTCTTGAGATGATAATTAATTCACACATCTCCTTTGTGTGTAGTTGTATGTCAACTGATTGATTGGCAGACCATTGTAAAAAGTTATTTAATGTTTATACAGTTGTTGATGCACTCTGGATGTGAATTGAATGTTTAATAATTGTTTATAATTATTGTTGAATACATGTGATATATGAAATCCATATAACTAAAATTATATGGTAATTGGTTGAATCACATTTCAATCCGGAGTAAAAATGAATATTTTAATATAATATTTAGTGAAGAATTGAAGTTTGATTTTGATGTCCAATTTTGAATGGACACAAAGATTATAAAATTATAGTGAATATCGTAAAGATTTGATTACAAAATCTGATATTTTGGATTTTTTTAATATTATAATAATATGGGATGTTCAATTTTACTTTAAGAATGAAGTAGAAGTTGAAATCGTATTAAACGAGTTTATAAACGTTTTATAAAATACGTTTTGAATGAAAATCGAAGAAATCTATTATATATAATAAAATGGTATAATAGGAAGATATTTGAATTTGAAATAAAAGATTGGAATAGAATTTCAAATGATAGTTGTAAATAATTTATAATATTTATAAATTATTTTGGAAAACATTTTCAATTTCATTTTAATTATAAATCGAATTCGGGTTTGAATAGAATGCATCACACAGAGACAATTCGCGGACGTCAACCCGTGACTTCGAATTGACGAACCGGGAGATTCGACCATCGGATTCTCCTAAAACCGGAACTGGTGGGTTCGTATCGAAAAGATATTTCAAATGAATATAAGAGATTTAAAATTCAATGGTTAGATTTTAAAATATGTCCAAATAAGTTTTGGAAAAGGTCGCTATGGACGTAATTCGGTGGCCGATATTGGAAACCAACTATAAGGTCTTAATAAAATTATCAAAAATATGAATAAATTATGAAAAATTATAATAACTGATTTGAAATGATTTTGAACGAAATATTCCTCATTTGTAAAGATAAAAGATATTTTTGTTTGAATAAGCTGTATACCAACATGAGTAAAGAATAGAAAGAAATTGAAATGGTTTTAATATAACCAGAGTTTACCAATATATAAATTGGATTGGATTTGAATGGAAATTATCTTTGAATATGTTGGTATTGGATTCTGTGATAATATAGAAATCATTGAGAAATTTGGAAGATATCTCTATTCTCGATACGGTATCTGTTGATTGCAGAATTTGATACTGAATATAAGTCGATACGATTTCTATTCAAAGCCTTGTATTTGATATCAAATTGTATTTTGTGTTTGAAGATTAAAACTAAGTTGAGTTTTAATAAATCTTTAATTTGATTTGAAATCTAAGAAGGTTATTAAATTTACTAGAACACAAGAGGTGTTAGAACCAAATATACTTGGTTGTTGGAACGGTAAAATCAAACTCTTCGCGATGGAACAAACCGGGGTAAAGACGAAACAAATCAGAATTCGTGGTGATTTTAAAAACAAACATTACAGAAATCAAAATTAAAGAACGACGGAGTGGAAACCAACAGTGAGAAGTCTCTCACACTTAAATTATTTTCCAGTTATTATATACTAGGATGTAGACGGGGAGTAGAAGCCCCCGACACTATTTATTGTACAGACCAGTTGGTTGTTTATTTGGATTGTGATTGGATTGTCATGTATTGATATTGTTGTATATAAAAATTATTTATGTAATATATATATATATAAATTATCATGAAATAAAATAAATATTCATTTACAAACCGGATGGTTTGTTTATTTACACCCATTTTTCTGATATTGATTGGGACGATAAATTTTACACATCGCCCAACTGCACAAATAATAAACAGTATTTGTTGTTTGAAAACCCCACACGGGTATTGGGATAATATTTGACATACACTGATCCCAATAATTAGTTGTATGTCAATCGATGGGTTGACAGGCTGTATAAGCGTTATTTATTTATTTTAATGCTTATACAGTTGTAAAATGCACTCTAGATATTGTTTGAATTCTTAATGATTTTTTATCATTATTGTTGTATACACACGATGTATGGAATCCATATAACTGAAATTATACGGTAATTGATTGAGTCTGATTCCAATTCAGAATTAACGAATATTTTAAAGTAATATTTAGTGAAATTGAAATGTTTAGCCGTGTAAAGTAGTTAAATGCCATTTTAACACAAACAGGAATTTTGTCGATTTTATTCATTTTATAATGAATATCGAAAATTGATTTCAAAATCTTATATTTTGAAAATATTATCATTTTAATATTAAAATGATAAGGAATATTCAATTTTGATTTAAATTTGAAAATGAAATCGTTTTAAAATGAATTTAAAATGAATTTATATAAGAATATTCAGTTTTGATTTAAATTTGAAAATGAAATTGAAATCGTTTTAAAATGAATTTAAAACGAATTTATATAGGAATATTCAATTTTGATTTAAATTTGAAAATGAAATTGAAATCGTTTTAAAATGAATTTAAAATGAATTTATAAGGGAATATTCAGTTTCGATTTGAAATTGAAATGGAAGTAGAAATCATTTTTAAAACGAATTTAAAATGATTTATAAAATTCGTTTTAAATGGAAATCGACGATATTATATAAATGGCCTGAATAGAACGCGCAGCAATCGTTCGCGAATTTCGACCATTAACTTCAAATTGATGTTACGGGAGATCCGACCGTTGGATTCTCCTAAAATTGGAACTTGAGTTTGTATTAAAAAGAGATTTCCAATGAATATAAGAGATTTGAAATCTAACAGTTAGATTTGGAGATATGTCCAAATCAATTTCAGAAAAGGTCGTTATGGATGTAGTTTGGTGGCCGTTATTGGAAACTGACTGTACGGGCGATAATAAAATTATTAAAAATATGGAAAAATTATGTAAAATCATAATAAATGATTTGGAAAGGTTTTGAAGAAAAATTCCAGTTTTGAAAAGATAAAAATATATTTTTATCGAAATGAACTAGTTATTGACTAGAATAATAATCCAATTATTTTTAAATAAATAATTTGGATTTGAAAATGGTTTTAAAATAACCAGAATTTTTCCAATAAATAAATTGGAATTGATTTGGAATGTAAATAATCTTCAGAATTTTTCGATATTGATTCAGTGATTATACGGATATTGTTGAGGAATTTGGAAGAGATATATTGTAACACCCCGTAATTCTGTAACATTAAGTTTCACAAATTAAAGTATAAATAACTTTAGAAGAAGAATTAAGGGAAATGGGTTATACCATTGCGTTCGTCTCGAAATTCTTCTTGAGATAGAGTCTGAGTTTGCGTAAATCGGACTCCGTATGAAGAAGTTATGGCCTTCAGAAGTTTCAAGAATTTAAATAAATAAAAACAGATTCAGATCGACCAGGGGGTCGACCTGTGTACATAGGTCGACCAAGGGGTCGACCTCCCCCACTATAGGTCGACTAGGCGGTCGACCTTGGGGTCGACCTGCCCTGTTTTTTCAAATCTAGATTGCAACGATTTTGACCTATTCTGTATGGACCGGATGGCTTTTAGGGCGATCTAATGGCTCTAAAACACTCTCTACACCTATAAAAGGATGCCTAGACCTAAGGTTTCTCCACAAAAATTCTTTTAGGTGTCTACATGCTGTTTCTCTCTAGCCTCCACCATTAAAATAAATCTTATTAAAACAAGTTATAGTTCTTCTTCAAATTGGAGATTCAAATCAAGTTAAAGCTTCAAGTTGGACCATAGGCATTCCGCTTCAAGCAACGTCACTCGAATCATAGCAAATCGCCTTTTCTAAACCGATCACTCTAAGTTCGGTTATTCCTTAGATTTGAACGTGTAACTGGAATTGTGAATGTACTGAATCAAAATATAGAACTATACCAATTTGCAAGTTAATTATCTTTGATTCGTGCTTATGTAAAATCGAAAGTTCTCTACGCCTTTGGATCTGATTTACGACTATGACTATGAGACTTTTACCTAAGACTATGACTATGAGACGTTTGCCTAAGACTATGACTATGAAACTGTTGCCTATGAAGTTATTGCTATGACTATGACTATGGGCTATGAGACCTTTGTCTAAGACTATGGCTATGAACTATCGCCTATGACATTATTGCCTATGACATTGATTAAGAAATTATTGTGATTAGTCGCCCATGACTATTGTGGTTAATTGCCTATGACTATTGTAGTTAGTTGCTTATGACTATTCCCATTGTTACAATTAACCGATCATGTTGTACCATGAATTGGCATTATGTTGGACCAAATCACCTATGCATATTCCCTTGATTATGTGGATCTCGTATTTAGTGTGTAACTTGGATAGTTTATTCCTATTCACTATTATGTACATCGAACCTGTTGGAGCCATTATTTTTGCATGCCTAATCTTTTATATCAATTTTTGGGCTTATCCCCTATTCCTTTTGATTAGTGCCATTTCATGAGTACATAGAAAACTTGTGAAATCATGTTATACGTACGATTATGATGCGGGGATTGGGCGTAGCTTAATTAAGTTAATTTGGCATAATAAATAAGTTGGCATAATCTAAATTTCCTATAATAGTGAATGATTTACATGCATATTAGACTTGGGCATAAATCGATAAATTAAATTGGCCGTAAAGTGTGTAATTGGCGTGTAAACCAAGTTTTGGACAAAACGGTAAACTAGAATATTAAATCTAGTTTTGACATGAAACGTAAATTGGAATATTAATCTAGATTGGGCATGAATTGTAAAAGGGGAATATTAAATCTAAATTGATATAAACTGCAAGTTGGGTTAATTGATAGGTAAATCAAGTTGTGGGCATAGAATATAAGTATGTTAATTTGCATGACAGTTGAATATGATCTAGGGTAAATTGGTTTACGGGAAAATTTACATAAATATGTAAATTTAGTAAAAGACGAATAAGCCTAATCCGAGATTAGAATGAGTTGTGGTGTAAAACTGCCCGGAACCGACCGGCACATCCAGTGACCACAACAATACCTGTCTAATGTGGGTGGTTAGTGCATCAAGCCCAGAAAGACCCGAGGTTAGACTGAGTTGTGGTGTAAACCTACCCGGAACCTACCGGCACATCCAGTAACCACAACAATATCTGTCTAATGTGAGTGGTTGGTGCTTTAATTAATTAATTAATTAAGGCTCATGAATAAATCAAGCTAGAAATGGTGAGGTTAAGTAATTAGGGAAGCACTTAACCGTAATAACATGTTAACTAGGCAAGTGGGTGAGGTTAAGTAATTAGGGAAACACTTAACCGTAATAACATGTTAACTAGGCAAGTGGGTGAGGTTAAGTAAATTAGGGAAACACTTAACCGTAATAACATGTTAACTAGACAAGTGGGTAAGGTTAAGTAAATTTAGAAAACTTAGCCGTTGTAACATGTTAATTAAGCAAATGATAGGGTTAAGTTAACTAAAGTAACACTTAACCAATATATAATGACATGTGGTGGGGTTAAGTAATACAAGAGGAAAACACTTAACCAATTATATAACATGATGTATGTGAAGGGTTAAGTTAACACGAGAGGGCAAAACTTAACCAATATAACATGGTTTAAGGTAGGGTCAAGTTAACACCAGAAGGAAACAATTAACCAACATGACGTGACGAGTGGGAGGTTAAGTTAACTTGAATTGATTAATGATACTTGACCAATATAACTTGATGAACGAATGGGATTAAGTTAAATGGGAAATACTTAACCAATATAACCTGATGAATGAACAGGGTTAAGTTAATAAATCACATTTAACCAATCCAACATGATAAGCAAGATAGGTTAAGTTAATAAGAACCACTTAACCAACACGACTTGACGGGTAGGAGGTTAAGTACACGTCGGGTAGGTGGGTAATATTAGTAAATATAGGCCCACAAAACTTAACCATTAAAAAACATGCTTGAATCTGTGGGAAGGTTAAGTACACGTCGGGTTGGTGGGTAATATTAGTAAATATAGGCCCACAAAACTTAACCATTATATAAACATGCTTGGATCGATGGGAGGGTTAAGTACATCTCGTGTAGGTGGGTAATATTAGTACATATAGGCCCACAAACTTAACCATTAAGAATACACGCTAGAATCGGTAGGAGGGTTAAGTATATCTCGTATAGGTGGGTAATATTTGTATATATAGGCCCACAAACTTAACCAGCAGGAAACCCTAGTAATGGGGACCCATTTCAGCAGTAACCCACATAGACGTATCATGGTACCCTGAAACTAGGCAGGGTGGGGCACGATTACTGGGCTGATTATAAGCAGTCAAAAATAGAGGAATGGGGTACGTCAGTGTAGGTTCCGACGGTTTACGGGCGTGCACGTACTCCGGAGTGGAAAAAGCAGGCACTGGGTACCAGTAGTTATACATTGTGCATCTTGAATCGTGTCGGGTCGCTATCATTAGGCTTGATACACCTTATGGTGGGGCCAGCACAGAGTATTTACACGCAAGAGAGGGCCGACTGACACAGAATATCTACACGTAAGAGAGGGCCAGCACAGAGTATCTACACGTGTATACCCTGGATCCGAGAAGCGTTCAATAGGTAGCATAAACCCCAGTGGCCCTGGGTAGCGTAAACCGTGGTTGAATTTAAGAAGCGCTCGATAGTAAACCATAGATTAGATCTAGGTAATAAATGGAATCCACATAATAGATGTACACCTGAAGGCAACCGCAAATACGGGGATTGGGATCACGTTATCATATGATCATAGATTACTAGTTTGGAATAGTAGTGCAGATATATAGAAATCAATATAACAGGGTAGTTGCGAAGCAGAAAGGAGTAGAAGCGCATTCAGTTTATCTTGCCATATCCCGTACTTACCCCCATGTTATCTTGTTACTATGGTTTAGTCTTATATTTAGTTTATTCATGTCATGACCCTTTGCCTTGTTTAAATACTAAGAATCACTGGACTTACCAGACTTTATGTCTGACCTAGTTTGCTTTCACCTCTTTTCCTCCATTCCCCCCCCCCCCAAGGTAGTCGGGGAGGGAAAAGCTCAGCTCATTTTGGGGCCGTTACTCTTTTCGAGCTTGAAGATTCTTTGGCGCATTGCTTTGAACTCCATTTTCTATTGCTATAATGACCCGCATTGGCAGAGGTATTATAATTAATTTATTTTATTATATAAATAGTGATACAGTGAATTAAATGGTGATTTAATTAAATAATGGTGAATATTTAATTTAAAATAATAAATTAAATAATATATTTAATTCTGAAATAATCAGAATTGGCTGAAATGGCGATATGGTGTGAATTGGGAAATTCAAAATATATATTTCAATTCAGAATTGAATTAGAATAACAAATATATTATATATACGACAGTTTGAACGTAGAGTTATAATATAAATATAATCGAGCTTGAAATGGCGCTGCAGTTCGTAAATTGGCGATTCGAACTTCAACTGAATGTACAGGATTCGTTTTAAGCCGGATTTCTGTGAAACAAGAAACGTGTGGAGCTGGTTGAGTATATCTTTCTAGTGGAAGAGAAAAATCAGGATTTCATTGTGTAGATTTTGATTTACGTCCAAATCAAATTTCAGAAAAGTCGTTGTGGAATTCCTTTATAATTTACAACGCTTTATTTACGTTATAAAAGGGTTTTCAAAATATTTAAATATCGGGTTTGATTTTATATAAGGTTCTTTTGAGACGTAGTGATAATTTAATTTTTAGAATTTTATGGTAACTTTTAATTAATTAAATAAGCAACTTTTTATTTGGAGTATTTTGCACCCTGTAATCAACATTTTGAGGTTTCAAAATATGAGTTAATCTACCGATATTATTATGTTTTTGGGATCGTGACACCGAGCTCATCACAACGGTATATTTATCTCTGTCTGGAGCAGCTCATATATTGATGAAATTTTACGTAATCGGATATGTAAAACTTTATAACCCTTAACTAATTTATAACCTTTTCCCTCATCCCCTTTGGTGATCAACAGAAGTCCACGCTCCTCTCTTCTCGACCATATCTCCTCTTACAAAAGATTGAACGAAAATGGACCAACATGAATTAAGGAAAGGAAAATTCGTGGACCTCACACCAAAAACGTGGCCTCCAATTACTTACACAAATCAAAATATATATAAATCCATCCTCTAACCTAATTCACTTCGACTAAACACAAGCCGCCACAGAATTTCTAAAACGAGAAAACATCCACTTCAAAAATCTGTAGTAATCCAAACAAAATTCCATAAATTTCCAAACTAGAAGTTCTGAGCTCGCAAGATGTTGTTCTCCACGCTAGTATGAATCAACTTGGGTTCGACTTGATTGGGTGGTCTGTATTGTTTGTTTTCAACGGATTTAGGGGTCGTGGTCAACTAGTTATCAACGTTGATCTGGCTGACGAGTTGAGCAATGGGGTTGACGGAAATTAGGGGGAGGAGTTGAACGTGGAGTTGGGGAGTCCGGTGTGACTTGCTGGTGAGGGAGTCGTACACGAGATCGAACATTTTGAGGGTGGAAGGAGAATGTGTAATTGATGGAGCGGTGGCTTCTGTTGTTTACGTCGGGGAAGGAAGCACTTGCGGGTATGGGCTAATGGAGTGTTTGATGAGAGCAGAAGCAGTTGAGCGGTGGAGTGATGATGAAGTAACGGTAGGCAGTGGAAGTTGGAATACTGTGAGGAGTGGTGCAAAACGTAAGGTTGCGAGTGAAAGGGGACATCAGTTTTGTTTCCTTGATTTCTGGAAAGAACTCACGTAGTCACGAGTTGGGCCTGGGTACCAAAAGTATTGGCGTAAAAGGGTTAAAGATATGAAATTCTAGGAGTGGCAGGATTTGATAATGGCGTGTCTGGTTTTTTCGCTGATTGTAGAAGACGGGATTGAGAATACTGAGTATTGGGTTTGTTTGTTTCGGGAAGGACGAATAGGATTTGGAGCGGGCTTCTTTTGAGTAGATGGGTCGATTGTTAATAAAGATCGATGAGCGATATGCCGCATTGGAATTGTAGAATCATGGGCCATGAAATGGAACGAGTCATGTAATAACCCGGAAATCTGGGCCAGTTTAAAATTTTTATTTTGGCAATTTTAGCGAATTTTGATTATTTAAAATGATTATTTTAAATAATAACGACGAGAAATTTATTTTGAATAGAATTCGAACGTATATATTATATAGATCGTCGTTAGAATATAATAATTTTATTTTAATTATAAAAGGAATTGAAAATGGCGCGGTAGTTCGATAATTCGATTTCAAAATTCAATTGAACATACCGGGTGCAAAACAAACCGGATTTTAGTGAAACAAAAAATACTCGAATCTAATTGATAATATCTTTCCAACAAATCCGAAAAATCAAAATTTCATAGCGGGAATCAAAAGATATGTCCAGTTGAAAATTCAGAATAGTCGCTATGGAATTCAGGCCCTTAAAAATGGAAATTTTGCAAACGACCTCGGATTTCGACGAAACCACTTTTGTTGGATCCATGATGTCAAGTTATTGCTAGATTCCAAATTTCATAATTTTTCGAATCAATATGTGAGCGTGGCAAAGGAAAACGCGTTTTGACCATTTCAGTTGAATTTAATCGACTGGAAAATGGCCATTTTTCAAACGGTCTCAGAATTCGACAAAACTGGTTTTGTTAGGACCGCATCGTCAATACGAAGCTAGAAAATATTTTTCTGGAATTTTTCGAGTTAGTATCTGACCCCAGTAAATTGAAATGCGCGTTCAAATTCAATATATAGAGTTATATGTTGATTTTAACAGAAACTGATCGAAACGATCGAATTGGCTTACGATACATATCCCATTGTGTTCGGAATGGGGGTAATTAGCTAGGAGCGACAGTCGTTGGGTCTCGTTCTGAGTTTGATTGAAAATTCAACTTTTTGAAAATCAAAGGAATAAAATAAAAAAGTAAATTATATAATAACCCCCTCCTTTCCTCTATCCTTTTGGTCAACCCCCCCCCCCCCCGTACTCCATTCGTTCAGATTGAAAATAAAAGAAAAAACGAAGTATCCCTCGCAATCGCCCCCCCCCCCCCCTCCCACCAGGCGATCGCCGCCTCCGGCGAGACAGCATCGCACCCCCCCTCTTGCGTCTCCTCCCTCTCCTCTTTCCTCCCTATCCTCTGTAGGCCGCCGACCACCGCAAGAAGACCCCCCCCCCTTTCCGCTTGTCCTCCACGTGAGCACGCCCTGCCGTCGACCCAGACCACCAGCAAGCTGGAGCCCCTCCTCCGACGCCAACAACCGCCGTGCGCCCCCCACTTTATATTAAAAAAAAAAAATCTGTAAGTTTTTTTCTTTCTTGTCGTTTTCTTTTATTATTTTTCTTTGATGAAAACTGAATTTGTTTATGTTAAAAACTGAAATTATATATGTAGTTGTATATAAAAGATCAGATTTTTAGAAGAGAATAGGATTCGATTTTTACCAGTGTAAAGATTAGATTTTTCACTTGTATAAAGTTTAGATATTTAACATTATAAAAATTGGATTTTTATTGTATGAGTGGCATCATAAAAATTCGATTTTTATATATTGAATAGCAAAGTAAAAAAATCGATTTTTATATATTGAATAGCAAAGTAAAAAATTCAATTTTTATATATTGAATA
Source organism: Allium sativum (assembly GCA_030737875.1). Taxonomy (NCBI): domain Eukaryota; kingdom Viridiplantae; phylum Streptophyta; class Magnoliopsida; order Asparagales; family Amaryllidaceae; genus Allium; species Allium sativum. The sequence continues at coordinate 464,739,621 of CM060913.1, read as the reverse complement.
GCAAAGTAAAAATTCGATTTTTATATATTGAATAGCAAAGTAAAAATTCGATTTTTATATATTGAATAGCAAAGTAAAAATTCGATTTTTATATATTGAATAGCAAAGTAAAAATTCGATTTTTATATATTGAATAACGAAGTAAAAATTCGATTTTTATATATTGAATAGCAAAGTAAAAATGTGATTTTTACATATGTAGAGAGTATAGGCAGTGAAAATTGACAAGAGGCAAGAACGGCAAAGATTCCTACATAAAAGAGTCGTGGGATCGGATAGCTATCGGTGAGAATTTCTCACTCTTTAATTTAATTTTCTAGTTAAAATATACACTAGGATGCAGACGGTGTTTAGTAGCACCCGACACTCATCGTCCACATACCATGGACGGCTTGTATGCTTGTTTATTTGATTTTGATGTGTAGTTGATGGTGTGATGTGATGTGAAATAAAATAAAATATTTATATAGTTAAAAATATTTTATAGTTAAAAATAGAATTTTTAACGTGTATATGAAATGAAATAAAAATAAACAAATCGGACGATTTGTTTATATACACACATTTGACTGATATTGATTGGGACGATAAATTTTACACATCGCCCAACTGCACAAATAAAATCTGTGTTTGATTGTTTGAAACCCCACACGGGTATTGGGATGATATTTGACGTACACTAATCCCGATTGTTTAGTTGTATGTCGATCGATTGATTGACAGACTGTTATAAGCGTTGAATATTTATATTTGATGCTTATACAGTGTAGAATGCACGTTGGATGATGGTTGATTATTCATCGTTGTTATTGTATACATGTGTTGTAGAAAACACATATAATTAACATTATATGGTAATTGATTGGGCCTCATTCCATATTTGAAAATAGAATATTTGAAAAAGAAATATTTGAAATGGAAATATTCGAAATAGAATATTTGAAAATATGAATATATGAAGCCGTGTTGATTAGATTTACGCCATTTCGACGTGAACGATATTTATATCGATTTTATTCATTTTATAACGAATATCGAAAGTGATTTCAAAATCTGAAATTTTGAAAAGAATTGAAATTCGAATTAAATTGAATAGAAGTGAATTCGAATTGAAATTGAATAGAAGTGAATTCGAATTAAATTGAATAGATATGAATTCTAATTGAAATTGAATAGAATTGAATTCGAATTGAAATCGAAAGGAATTGCCTTCGAATTAAAGTGAAATTGAATTGAAATCAATTTGAAATCAATTTAAAACGAATTTATACTGGAATATTCAATTTTGATTTGAAATTGAATATGAAGTTGAAACCGTTTTGAAAATGAATTTAAAATGATTTATAAAGCACGTTTTAAAAGGAAATCGACGAAGTATATATTATATATATAATATAATGGTCTGAATAGAACGCGCCGTGTCGCGGCAGTTCGCGAATTTCGACCATTGACTTCGAACGGATGTTACGGGAGATCCGACCATCGGATTCTCCTAAAACCGGAACCGTTGGGTTCGTATCGAAAAGTGCTTTCTAACGAATATTAGAAATTAGAAATCTAACAGTTGGATTTGGAATTATGTCCAAATAAAATTTGAAAAAGGTCGTTGTAAGTGCAGTTCGATGGCCGTTGATGGAAATCGACTGTACGGGCCTCGATAAAATTATTAAAAATAGTAATAATTTGTGTAAAATCATAAGAAATGATTTGAGAAGAATTGGGATGAAAAACTCCATATTTGAAAAGATAAAAATACATTTTTATCGAAATGAACTAGTTTTGAACTAGAATAGTAATTTATTTATTTTTAAAAATAAATAAAGTAAGTTTGAAATGGTTTAGAAATATAACCAGAATTTCCAATGATTGCATTGGAATGGATTTGAATCGAAATTGTCTTCGGAATATTTCGATGTTGGATTTCGTGATTATATAGATGTTGTTATTGAATTTTGAAAGATATAGATATGTATATCGTTATTTCCAATACGATATCTGTTGGTCGTAGAATTTGATATTGAATATAAGCCGATATATTTTCTGTTCAGAGCCTTGTATTAAATATCAAATGTGATTTGGGTTTGTCGTGAATGGTGTCTTTGTTAACACTGTTCTTGAACCCAGTTAAAAAAATTAAATCTTTTTATTTAGATTTAATGAAGTGTACCAATTAAATAATATTTAATTGGAATTGAATTGATATTGATTTTTGGGTTTATCATGGACAGTGTTTTAAATAACACTTGTTCTTTAACCCGATAATTAATGGAATGTGATTTTGGGTTTATCGTGAACCGTGTTTTAAAAGACACTGATTCTTTAACCCAGTTAAAGATTAAAACTAAATTGAGCTTTAATGAATCTTTAGTTAGATTGAAAAGGTGTTAGAATGGAGTATCACCCGTTTTACTCCAGGCGATAGTTAAATCTTTAATTAGATTTGAACGTGAAATGGTAATTGAATTTACCGATAACACCGTGGTGTTAGGTATGATGTATGACCAGTTTTACTTCATGGGATGAATAGGTTGGGATTGGGAAATAAAATAAATAATTACTTCGTTGTGGTTCGCTAATCCCAACTAGTTTGAATTGATATTCAAAGGAGATTAAAGAATAAATTTAAAGATTTATCTTTGATAAAATTAATGGGAACCTTTCCCAAAATACAAGAATATTTGAATAAAAGAATATTCTGAATTGGAATGAGGCGTATGTTGTGTTTGTGTAACACGTGTTTATTATATATATATACGCGAGTGGTTCAGAAAGACCGGGTTTATCCCATTCTGAATAACTGATTCGACGTGGTGTCGAAGATGAAGACGGTGGTCGAAGACCGGAGGTCTTCACGTTTTTTGGGTGGTTACTGATGATCTTGATTGGGCTGTACACCCAAGAAGATGGAAACAGTTAGTGATCGTCCAGACATACTTGGAGATCGATGGATATGCGGGGTACTAGGTGCCTCCGGTTTCATTCAGACCCAGAACGGACTTGTAAATGGACTATGTGTCTGACATTGGAATTTAGTCTGTGTGATTGATTTCTATTAAATATATATCTGTTTGGCGGCGGAGAATTTATTCTCTTGCTTAACACCCTTCTCTGAGACGTACGAGCTCAGGGGTTATATAATGATGGATATCAAACGCATAGAGTGAATTGCCTGTGTGGCATGCCTAAGTGGCAAATGATCAAGGCTTCTGTTGAAAAGCAAAGTCTTGTGGTTGATGATCAAAGCACCGCCTGTGTGGCATAGCTTTGTGTAACGTGAATTCGCGATCCTCACACCCCGGTTGTGAACCTGAAACGGGAGAGGACCTCAGGGAGGGCATGCGTTTCCTTCTAGCTAGGGTGGCGTCAGTGACCTACCAGCCCTGACATTTATATACTTTTCACATGTGTGGTTGTTGCTGTTGCGAGGCGCCTCGGTTAGATCGGACGATCCGGGTCCGATGGAGCCATTCGTTGGCTCATTTACGCCCCAAAGGGCGGGGAAACGTAGTGTTCAGGCATAATAATCCACATCGGTGGACTGGCCCTGACGATCCAAGGACCCACCTGAGTCTGGGTCCTGAGACATGGGCTAGATTGTCTCGAATCGGTAGAGGATGATCCCTGGCCTCGGTTCATAGACGGAAATCCAATTTCCAAATACGTGACATTTGCGGTTTTAATTGTAGAACTAGTATGGCGACATGATATATGGTACCCATGCCGTCTATGATTGATACTTATGATTCGAAGATTGTTTTATACACTACACCGATAATAGTATCAAATGATTTGTTTTAAAACGTATCAAGCATTCTTTGGCTGTTATAAGGGAAAACCCTATCCCCCGGCTTGCGTTGCATTGTGTGATAGGACCTAGGTCTTATAATAGCTTCATTTTTCCTTATTTAGCATTGCGCTGTTTGTTTTATGCACTGGTGTTTTTGGGAGGAAACCCGTTCCGTGTTATACGGCGTGGTCCCTTGATTCACCTAATTTAAAAATAAAGATTATTAACTATTTTAGTTCTCACACCAGTCACATGACTGACCTGGAGTTTATTGTTTTGACCTAAACTCTGGGTGCCCTTATTTTGACACGGGCAGCTAGTAGTTTGGGTTTTGCAGATTTATATTCACAGGATCTTGATTTTAGCTGGAACGATATCCGGAAAGCTTTGTATCCGTATATCTCATTCTAGTTGTGTATTGTATTATTTTCCGCTGCTATGTAATGTATTGTAATCTCTGATATTTTTCTGTGTAATATTTATTCACTTATACTCTGTATATTCTTGTATTCTGATGGAATTGTTGTAATATACAATGAAATATTCTTCCGTCTGCGTTCTGTTGTGGCTTGTTCTCGAACTATCCGCTCTTTCCTTTACGGGGAAGTTACGGGTTTTCACAGTTGGTATCAGAGCTTTGGTTTACAAAGCTCAGAGAACAAGGCACATTAGAACCATACGAAAGAATTCATCAGATATTGGATTAGTAATATCCAATGGGAATGACTCGTTAGAGACGGGATCAGTAGTATCCTAGAACGAGTGTGAAGTGTATATTTTTAAAAAGTAAAAACAAGTTTTGTTTTGAAATTTAAATCACTTATTTGTATTTGATCATTTATTATATATTGATTTGGACAATCCAATATATAAAGATTTTGCATATATGTCTTGCAAACGTGTGTTCGAAGTTTTAATGTATTGGATAGTTATAGAATCGTACTCTAGTGCCCGGGGATAATTATGGTGATGGGGCACCATCGCTAGTATTTATTTTCGAGTTACGAAAGTGAGATTTCTATATATTTCCAATTGACTGGTGTGAGAACCGAAACTAGATAGGGCTTATTGTTGTGATTTGGCATCAAAAATCTGATTTTTTGACTATGTATCAAAGTTAGGAATTTGAAAAACTAATCAACTAATTGATTGATGGTTGTGTTGCTTGATTATTGTTGGAGTGATTAAATTTGTACCATATAGCCCAATTCAACCAAAAAGTGAATTGTATTAAAAATTAGTCGCATTTGCTTGCATATACATGTACTTACATTTAACAGGTCATAGCAAAGAGGCTAGAGCAGAAGAATAAAATTATTTGCCCGACAAATAGGTACATGTTTATTATAATTTACTGTTTTGTTTGGGTGATGATGATTTTATGAGCCAATTGGCTAGCCGCTTGGCTTTTTCTTTTTCTTTTTGAGATCAAAAGGCATGTATGGCAATTTCGGGATTTTCCCGTGGCTCCCGGTGCAGGGGAGGTTATGGCGAAATTTTTCGAAAATTTAGGGGGTTAGCCAAATTTTTGAAAAATTTGAAAAGTTCTTAGAAACTGAAAAGTTGAAGAACTTAAGCCGTAGTGAAAACACTGAAAGTTGAGTTGATTTGTGAAACAACTTTCGGCTTTGTTCCTTTTCGGGGATGAAAAGTTTTAAGTGGGGTTGTAATAACCCGGAAATCTGGGCCAGTTTAAAATTTTTATTTTGGCAATTTTAGCGAATTTTGATTATTTAAAATGATTATTTTAAATAATAACGACGAGAAATTTATTTTGAGTAGAATTCGAATGTATATATTATATAGATCGTCGTTAGAATATAATAATTTTATTTTAATTATAAAAGGAATTGAAAATGGCGCGGTAGTTCGATAATTCGATTTCAAAATTCAATTGAACATACCGGGTGCAAAACAAACCGGATTTTAGTGAAACCAAAAATATTCGAATCTAATTGATAATATCTTTCCAACGAATCCGAAAAATCAAAATTTCATAGCGGGAATCAAAAGATATGTCCAGTTGAAAATTCAGAATAGTCGCTATGGAATTCAGGCCCTTAAAAATGGAAATTTTGCAAACGACCTCGGATTTCGACTAAACCACTTTTGTTGGATCCGTGATGTCAAGTTATTGCTAGATTCCAAATTTCATAATTTTTCTAATCAATATGTGAGCGTTGCAATGGAAAACGCGTTTTGACCATTTCAATTGAATTTAATCGACTGGAAAATGGCCATTTTTCAAATGGTCTCAGAATTCGACGAAACTAGTTTTGTTAGGACCGTATCGTCAATACGAAGCTAGAAAATATTTTTCTGGAATTTTTCGAGTTAGTATGTGACCCCAGTAAATTGAAATGCGCGTTCAAATTCAATATATAGAGTTATATGTTGATTTCAACGGAAACTGATCGAAATGATCGAATTGGCTTACGATACATATCCCATTGTGTTCGGAATGGGGGTAATTAGCTAGGGGCGATAGTCGTTGGGTCTCGTTCTGAGTTTGATTGAAAATTCAACTTTTTGAAAATCAAAGGAATAAAATAAAAAAATAAATTATATAATAACCCCCTCCTTTCCTCTATCCTTTTGGTCAATCCCCCCCCTCCGGTACTCTATTCGTTCAGATTGAAAATAAAAGAAAAAAGGAAAAAAAACTGAAGTCTCCCTCGCAATCCCCCCTCCACCAGGCGATCGCCGCCTCCGGCGAGACAGCGTCGCGCCCCCCCCCCCCCCTCTCCTCTTTCCCCCCTATCCTCTGTAGGCCGCCGACCACCGCAAGAAGACCACCCCCCCCTTCCGCCTGTCCTCTACGTGAGCACGCCCTGCCGTCGACCCAGACCACCAGCAAGCCGGAGACCCTCCTCCGACGCCAACAACCGCCGTGCGCCCCCCTCTTTAAAAAAAAAAATCTGTAAGTTTTTTTCTTTCTTGTCGTTATCTTTTATTATTTTTCTTTGATGAAAACTGAATTTGTTTATGTTAAAAACTGAAATTATATATGTAATTGTATATAAAAGATCAGATTTTTAGAAGAGAATAGGATTCGATTTTTACCAGTGTAAAGATTAGATTTTTCACTTGTATAAAGTTTAGATTTTTAACATTATAAAAAATGGATTTTTATTGTATGAATGGCATCATAAAAATTCGATTTTTATATTGAATAGCAAAGTAAAAAATTCGATTTTTATATATTGAATAGCAAAGTAAAAAATTCGATTTTTATATATTGAATAGCAAAGTAAAAATTCGATTTTTATATATTGAATAGCAAAGTAAAAACTCGATTTTTATATATTGAATAGCAAAGTAAAAATTCGATTTTTATATATTAAATAGCAAAGTAAAAATTCAATTTTTATATATTGAATAGCGAAGTAAAAATTCGATTTTTATATATTGAATAGCAAAGTAAAAATGTGATTTTTACATATGTAGAGAGTACGGGCAGTGAAAATTGACAAGAGGCAAGAATGGTGAAGATTCCTACATAAGAAGAGTCATGGGATCGGATAGCTATCGGTGAGAATTTCTCACTCTTTAATTTAATTTTCTAGTTAAAATATATACTAGGATGCAGACGGTGTTTAGTAGCACCCGACACCCGTCGTCCACAGACCATGGACGGCTTGTATGCTTGTTTGTTTGATTTTGATATGTAGTTGATGGTGTGATGTGATGTGAAATAAAATAAAATATTTATATAGTTTAAAATAATTTATAGTTAAAAATAGAATTTTTAACGTGTATATGAAATGAAATAAAAATAAACAAATTGGACGATTTGTTTATATACACACGTTTGACTGATATTGATTGGGACGATAAATTTTACACATCGCCCAACTGCACAAATAAAATCTGTGTTTGATTGTTTGAAACCCCACACGGGTATTGGGATGATATTTGACGTACACTAATCCCGATTGTTTAGTTGTATGTCGATCGATTGATTGACAGACTGTTATAAGCGTTGAATATTTATATTTGATGCTTATACAGTGTAGAATGCACTTTGGATGATGGTTGATTATTCATCGTTGTTATTGTATACATGTGTTGTAGAAAACCCATATAATTAACATTATATGGTAATTGATTGGGCCTCATTCCATATTTGAAAATAGAATATTTGAAAAAGAAATATTTGAAATAGAAATATTCGAAATAGAATATTTGAAAATATGAATATATGAAGCCGTGTTGATTAGATTTACACCATTTCGACGTGAACGATATTTATATTGATTTTATTCATTTTATAACGAACATCGAAAGTGGTTTCAAAATATGAAATTTTGAAAAGAATTGAAATTCGAATTAAATTGAATAGAAGTGAATTCGAATTGAAATTGAATAGAAGTGAATTCGAATTAAATTGAATAGAAATGAATTCGAATTGAAATTGAATAGAATTGAATTCGAATTGAAATCGAAAGGAATTGCCTTCGAATTAAAGTGAAATCAATTTGAAATCAATTTAAAACGAATTTATATTGGAATATTCAATTTTGATTTGAAATTGAATATGAAGTTGAAACCGTTTTGAAAATGAATTTAAAATGATTTATAAAGCACGTTTTAAAAGGAAATCGATGAAGCATATATTATATATATTATATATATTATATAATGGCCTGAATAGAACGCGCCGCGCCGCTGCAGTTCGCGAATTTCGACCATTGACTTCGAACGGATGTTACGGGAGATCCGACCGTCGGCTTCTCCTAAAACCGGAACCGTTGGGTTCGTATCGAAAAGAGATTTCTAAGAATATTACAAATTAGAAATCTAACGGTTGGATTTGGAATTATGTCCAAATCAAATTTGAAAAAGGTCGCTGTAAGTGAAGTTCGATGGCCGTTGATGGAAATCGACTGTACAGGCCTCGATAAAATTATTAAAAATAATAATAATTTGTGTAAAATCATAAAAAATGATTTGAGAAGAATTGGGATGAAAAACTCCATATTTTAAAAGATAAAAAACGATTTTTATCGAAATGAACTAGTTTTGAACTAGAATAGTAATTTATTTATTTTTAAAAATAAATAAAGTGAGTTTGAAATGGTTTTGAAATATAACCAGAATTTCCAATGATTGCATTGGAATGGATTTGAATCGAAATTGTCTTCGGAATATTTCGATGCTGGATTTCGTGATTATACAGATGTTGTTATGGAAATTTGAAAGATATAGATATGTATATCGTTATATCCAAAACGATATCTGTTGGTCGTAGAATTTGATATTGAATATAAGCCGATATATTTTCTATTCAGAGCCTTGTATTTAATATCAAATGTTATTTGGGTTTGTCGTGAATGGTGTCTTTGTTAACACTGTTCTTGAACCCAGTTAAAAAAAATTAAATCTTTTTATTTAGATTTAATGAAGTGTACCAATTAAATAATATTTAATTGGAATTGAATTGATATTGATTTTTGGGTTTATCATGGACAGTGTTTTAAATAACACTTGTTCTTTAACCCGATAATTAATGGAATGTGATTTTGGGTTTATTGTGAACCGTGTTTTAAAAGACACTGATTCTTTAACCCAGTTAAAGATTAAAACTAAGTGGAGCTTTAATGAATCTTTAGTTAGATTGAAAAGGTGTTAGAATGGAGTATCACCCATTTTACTCCAGGCGATAGTTAAATCTTTAATTAGATTTGAACGTGAAATGGTAATTGAATTTACCGATAACACCGGGGTTTAGATATGAAGTATGACCAGTTTTAATTCATGGGATGAATAGGTTGGGATTGGGAAAAAAAATAAATAATTACTTCGGTGTGGTTCGCTAATCCCAACTAGTTTGAATTGATATTCAAAGGAGATTAAAGAATAAATTTAAAGAATTTATCTTTGTTAAAATTAGTGGGAACCTTTCCCAAAATATAAGAATATTTGAATAAAAGAATATTCTGAATTGGAATGAGGCGTATGTTGTGTTTGTGTAACACGTGTTTATTATATATATACGCGAGTTGTTTAGAAATACAGGGTTTATCCCATTCTGAATAACTGATTCGACGTGGTGTTGAAGATGAAGACGGTGGTTGAAGACCGGAGGTCTTCACGTTGTTCGGGTGATTGCTGATGATCTTGATTGGGCTGTACACCCAAGAAGATGGAAACAGTTGGTGATCGTCTAGACGTACTTGGAGATCGATGGATAGGTGCCTCCGGTTTCGTTCAGACCCAGAACGGACTTGTAAATGGACTGTGTGTCTGACATTGGAATTTAGTCTGTGTGATTAATTTCTATTAAATATATATCTGTTTGGCGGCGGAGAATTTATTCTCTTGCTTAACGCCCTTCTCTGAGACGTACGAGCTCAGGGGTTATATACTGATGGATATCAAACGCATAGAGTGAATTGCCTGTGTGGCATGCCTAAGTGGCAAATGATCAAGGCTTCTGTTGAAAAGCAAAGTCTTGTGGTTGATGATCAAAGCACCGCCTGTGTGGCATAGCTTTGTGTAACGTGAATTCGCGAGCCTCACACCCCGGTTGTGAACCAGAAACGGGAGAGGACCTCAGGGAGGGCATGCGTTTCCTTCTAGCTAGGGTGGTGTCATTGACCTACCAGCCCTGACATTTATATACTTTTCACCTGTGTGGTTGTTGCTGTTGCGAGGCGCCTCGGTTAGATCGGACGATCCGGGTCCGATGGAGCCATTCGTTGGCTCATTTACGCCCCAAAGGGCGGGGAAACGTAGTGTTCAGGCATAATAATCCACATCGGTGGACCGGCCCTGACGATCCAAGGACCCACCTGAGTCTGGGTCCTGAGACATGGGCTAGATTGTCTCGAATCGGTAGAGGACGATCCCTGGCCTCGGTTCATAGACGGAAATCCAATTTCCAAATACGTGACATTTGCGGTTTTAATTGTAGAACTAGTATGGTGACATGATATATGGTACCCATGCCGTCTATGATTAATACTTATGATTCGAAGATTGTTTTATACACTATACACTGATAATAGTATCAAATGATTTGTTTTAAAACGTATCAAGCATTCTTTGGCTGTTATAAGGGAAAACCCTATCCCCCGGCTTGCGTTGCATTGTGTGACAGGACCTGGGTCTTATAATAGCTTCATTTTTCCTTATTTAGCATTGCGTTGTTTGTTTTATGCACTGGTGTTTTCGGAGGAAACCCGTTCCGTGTTATACGGCGTGGTCCCTTGATTCACCTAACTTTAAAAATAAAGATTATTAACTGTTTTAGTTCTCACACCAGTCACATGACTGACCTGGATTTTATTGTTTTGACCTAAACTCTGGGTGCCCTTATTTTGACATAGGCAGCTAGTAGTTTTGGTTTTGCAGATTTATATTCATAGGATCTTGGTTTACAGCTGGAACGATATCCAGAAAGCTTTGTATCCGTATATCTCATTCTAGTTGTGTATTGTATTATTTTCCGCTGCTATGTAATGTATTGTAATCTCTGATATTTTTCTGTGTAATATTTATTCACTTATACTCTGTATATTCTTGTATTCTGATGGAATTGTTGTAATATACAATGAAATATTCTTCCGTCTGCGTTCTGTTGTGGATAGTTCTCGAACTATCCGCTCTTTCCTTTACGGGGAAGTTACGGGTTTTCACAGGTCATTTCAATCTTTGGGGTTTGTCCGGATTTACGACAGAATAAAATGACTGAACCGAATCAACATTCGTAAATCATTATTTAACGATGGTCGTCCAATGTGAGTAAATCTCACTAACTCTGAATAGTCTATAATTTCATGTTGTATTTTTAGAACTATTAAATATTGGCTGATTAACTGTGTGTTGACTGTTTGATTGAACTGCTAGTCAGTTAGTTGAATTTCTATATTGATTTTTGTTTAACAGAATATATCATATGGAACTGAAAGTGATGTTGATTTTATTGTGTAACATCTGTGGATGCAGGGAAACAGGTTGGAGGAATCCGACTGGATTCCTCAACAGTTATTTTATTGTTTTTCATATATTTTGATATATGATGTGAATTATAACCTGTTGTTGATTGTGGATGTATGAACGATATTGGACATCGTAATTTGATATGTTAAACACCATAACATACCGGGATTTGGAGAAAAGGGGAATTTGTCAAAGTGAATACTGGAAAGAGAATATTTATAAAATCAGAGGATTTTATAAAAGAGAATATTTATAAATAGTATTTATAAATAGAAATTTATTTATAAATGGATTATTTATAAATAGAAAATACTTAGAAATAAAACCCTAAAGGAATTATTTGCAAACCATTTGCTAATAGATTAGAAAGAGAAATGTTTGTAAACCATTTAAAAATCAAATAGAAAGAGAAAGGTTTGTAAACCATTTACAAATGAGATTGAATAGGGAATATTTGTAAAACCTTTACAAATGAAATTGAAATAGGAATATTTGTGAAACCTTTACAAATGAAATCGAAAAGGAGATATTTGTAAAACCATTTACAAATAGAATTAAAAAAGGGAATATTTAGAAAATAAATAGAGTTAAACCAGTTAGAGTAAATCAAATAGAGTTAACCAGTTAGAGTTAAACCAGTTAGAGTTAACCAGTTAGAGTTAAACCAAGTAGAGTTAATTAGTTAGAGTAAATCGATAGAGTTAAATCAAACTAGAGTTATTCAAATGGAGTTTATCGAATATTAGTTTATTCGAATAGAGTTAAAGGAAAGGAGTTATCGATTTTTAGTTAATCGAAGGAATTATCGATTATTATTTAAAGGAAAAGAGTTATCGATTTGTTTAATCGAAGTGAGTTATAGAATATTGGTTATTCGAAGGAGTTATCGATTATATTTTAAACGAAAAGAGTTATCGATTTGTTTAATCAAAGTGAGTTATAGAATATTGGTTATTCGAAGGAGTTATCGATTATAGTTTAATCGAAAAGAATTATCGATTTGTTTAATCGAAGTGAGTTATAGAATATTGGTTATTCGAAGGAGTTATCGATTATAGTTTAATCGAAAAGAGTTATCGATTTGTTTAATCGAAGTGAGTTGTAGAATATTGGTTATTCGAAGGAGTTATCGATTATAGTTTAATTGAAAAGAGTTATCGATTTGATTAATCGAAGTGAGTTATAGAATATTGGTTATTCGAAGGAGTTATCGAATTTAGTTATTCGACGGAGTTAATCTATTAGAGTTAAAATAAAGGAGTTGATCGAATATTAGTTATTCGAATAGAGTTAAAGGAGTTATCGACTAGAGTTAAATCAAATAGAGTTAATCCAATAGCGTTAGTCCAATAGAGTAAATTGAATAGAGTTATCGAATATACCTTATTCGAAGAGAAGAATTATCGAATAGAGATGATTCGAAAGAGAATTATGTAAGGATGTTTGTTAAAGAATTAAAAGGTGAACTTTGTCTATTTCAAGGTTAGAAACGTTGTTCAGTTAAGCTCTAAGAGGTAGTTTTACCCCAACTTGATTGACTTTATTTTAACTAAGGAATGCTTAAGGTTCGATAGTGATGGTGGGATAAAGGAATTTAGTTAATAAGCGTAATGGTTTGCGTTGGCATCGCGATGGTTTGTTTAAACATCTGTCTAACTACAATGAAGGAGTTTTGGAAATGTGTTCCAAAAATGAACCAGAAATGTTTTCTGATATAGAAAACAAGAAATGGAAATGTTTTCCAATGGTAATAACATATATTTTCTAAATTTAGAAAATAAGAAATGTTGAATATAGGGACACAGGAGATAAAAAATGAACTAAGGAGATAAAATGTTAAATGATGTTTGATCGATATAAATTTCCATCTAGAAATAATATCGTTGTTTGCACACCTATTTTTCTTTGATGGTTAAATCACAGACTATCAAAGTTTTGACCTTTTTAACGTTGTTAATGTGGAGAGACCGGTTGGATTATTATCCAAAGAACCACTCAGTATTGGCATAAGTGTTGCGAATCATATATGCCAAAGATAATTGAAGACGGAGTAAAGTGCAAGGGCTATTGTATAAGTCTTAGATAACAGTGCCTAAGATGGATATACTGAATAGTACCTTCGGTTCATCCTGTTCCTGGATGACTTGTATGGATGAATGTCTGACAGAGTATTTCCAAAAAGGTCACGTACATTGATTTCTTCAACCGTACCAAGAGTGGAAGCGGAGAAGGAAACTTCTTTTAGCTGACACGTAATGTATGGTTGTAGACGTCAATCGGTGATTTGATGGATTTGACGATGTGACATTCGAATTGAATCTGATGTGATGATGAAGCGTAACCTCAAGCCTCATCAACCGGTAAATGACAGAAATCGGGCAGGCAGCATGGCTAAGTCAGTCGCTCCGAAGTAGGGTGTATAATCACCTGATCTAGAGTTTCATTTATTTCTAAAAATCTATTGTCGATATTGTCCCATTCGGGAAATGGTTGTTGATCCCAACCGTTGGTGATATACATTCGATACACTCAAGCGAAATGAGTGGTCGGTCCTGTGTGTCCGGGTTGCAAGATGTTCTTGTTGAACCCAGTGTATTCCTTTCTAGAGGTACACTAGCGAAAGGTGGTTCCATACCTTGTCATAGTTGGAAATCCATTACCCAATACGTGCTTGCGGTTTTGATTGTATACTATATATGTAGAACGTGAGATGAAAGCGTTTCTGCTAGATGGTTATTATATTGTGGTTGATTGACATTATTATAATATCAAAAGGTTTTTTATATAAAGATATTTTGGATTCTCATAAGGGAAAAACCCGTTCCGTTATACGGCGTGGTCTTATGAGATATCGTTTACTGTTCAAACTATTTTAAATTGTTTTACTCATACCAGTCCCATGACTGACTCGGAGTTTATTTTGTTTTGTTTTCCCTAAACTCTTGGGTGCCCAATTTTATACGGGCAGTCAAGTAGTCGGGATTTACAGATATACTGGAAAAGCGTGGAGCAGGAGGCTTTAGGATTATATAGCTATAGTTTATTTCCGCTGTGTTGTAAGTGTTGTACTCTGATAATCTTATTGTATACATATACTGATTTTATTTAAAGGATATGTTATCTATTATATGTTATTCGTTCCGCTGTGAGGTTCGTGTTACTCTGATGTTGTGTTCTTCTTCTTCTTCTATTCTAAGTTTCTATCTTATCTTTCCTCACCCTCTAATTTCTTCCATTAACTTTTCGGTATTTTTTGATGTTTGGTTATTCATCATTGAGTTAATGGTGATAACCAAAGTCGACAAAATCCGGGTCGTTACAGTTGGTATCAGAGCATAAGGTTAAGAGAATTACCTTGGCTCTGTGGCGTGACTCGGTAGAGATAGGGTTAGTAATACCCTAGATTGAGTTTGAGTGTATATATACGAGTGAACGTATTTGTTATTGATATAAAAATTTGTTTTATATTGTGGAGATTTATTGGTTGAGTCATTTATGAGTTCTGGTCGATCAGTTTGATCCACTGTATCGGTAGGAGTTGGTAAACACTTGAATACGATGAACCGTCGTGGTATGTTTTGAAAAAGGGGTAAATGAAATAATATTACCCAAAATTATATTTTGATATAAAGGATTTATATCGGAGTGATTATAATATATTGGATATATTGGTTATTATTATAATCGAGTAAAGATTATAAATTAAATGGTTATGTAAATAACCAATCAGAATTCATATAAGTGAAATACGTGAAATCAAATGAGTTAAATCTGAAAATTTAAACCAGAAATAGAATTAAAATTCGGGAAAATTGGATAAGTGTTTGTAAATGGATTTGGATTAAAAATAAGGAAAATTTAAGATCTTGGAAGATTTTAAATTGTTTTACAAGCAGTGTGTATTATATTTTGAAATGAATTTCAAAGTAGGAATGGTTTTATAGTATTGAACTCACTTCAATCGTTGGAAAATAGATTCCGATGATGACAGCTGCATCATTAGTATTCATTTTCGAGTGGTAAGTGACGAATTACTACCAGAGATACTGTTTTGAATTTGTTTTGGGGAAGACAAGTTGTGTTGAATTTCAAAATGGAATTTATAATAATATAATTTGATATATAGATTTGAATAATAGAAGTGATATAAAATTGAATAGAATTAACTAAGTCGAAGAGGAATTAGTTAATCGAGTTTTGAATTTGAAGTTGAACTTTGAAAGGTGAATTGGATTTGTAAATGGATATTCGAAATCGAATATAGAACTTAAATTTGAAATTTGGATTCAAATTAGTTAATAAGCAAGTTAAAATATATTTGAACATGTCATGTTCAAATATAAAAGTGAAATAGACTAAAGAGTTAATTAACAAATTAATTAACGAATTGAGTTAAAACGATCAGGTATAGTTAAAATAGATTGGGCAGGTATAAATATACATGAGATAGGTATGGATATGGTATGAAGGTATATAAATAGAATGCTCGATGAAAAGGTATGTATTTAATTCATATATGAGATTTTATGCACCGTATCGGCTAGCCGCTTGGCTTTTTCTTTTTCTTTTGGATTGGTGAGGACCATGGGAGGCTATTTGAAATATCCCGATGCTCCTGGTACAAAGGAGGTTATGGCGAATTTTTCCGGGAATTTAAGGAGTTAGAATATTTGTAAGATAATTTGATAGTTAGAAATCAACGTATCGATATATATATATATAGAAGTCGATAAGGAAACGAACTTAGAAATAGAATAGTAAAATCAAAAAGTAAGACTAAGAATAAAATCAAGTAAGAATAGAAAGAGGAAGCGTATACGTGTTTAAAAGTGAATAAGTAGTTGTATGGTATTGATTATTCGAGTAAGTAGTCATATCTGTTTTGACGTTATAAATGTTATTCAGTCAAGGTCTGAGAGGTAGTTATACCCCAACTTGGTTGATTTCATTATTAACAAATAAATAGTAAGATTTCAGGCTCGAATATCAATGTCGAATAAGAGTTAGTTGAATATAGTATTTGGGTTGTCGTAACGATGTTTTACACAACATCCGTTTTAACCCAAATAAGTGTAAGCTTGGAAATATAATAAAGAATATTTTCTAAGTATAGAAATAAATGAGATCGGAAAAGAGATAAGTAATTGGAATATTTTCCAGTTATAAATAGCATATATTTTTTAAGTTTAGAAAATAAAGGAAGGCGATATTCGGAAATGTTTTCCAAATAACATAAAAGGCCAATATGGTTATTGAAAATATTTGGTTAACAAATATTAATAAAGAAATAGAGAAGTGATTTAACTAATGAAATATTAATTAAGGGCTCAGTGACATGTTCAAAAGGAAAATTTGACTTTTGAAAACAGTAAACTGTTTAAAAACTCCCAAGGAAAGACTGTTTGAATTAAAAAACAATTTAACAGAAATTTGTGAAAACAAAATTGAATTAAAGTAAAGCCAGTAAAGTGGTAACTGAGATTGAATTAGAATGATATCAAGACAAATTGGATTGTGAGATTCAAATTTGAAGAGTAATGTGATAATCAAGTTAAGAGTTGGGAATCGAGAAGAAACTCGAGTTTAAATGATATTTTGCTCGGATATAAGCAAATGGTTGTGTCGTGGATAAAAGCAAATTGGAATTTGATTCGGATGACCCTTGTATCTGCTGAATTGATAACAGGTGGAAAGGATAAAATGATATGCCGACAAAAGGTACAAGTTTATATTTCTATTGGATATAAGATTTATGAGCCGAATTGGCAAGCCGCTTGGCTGTTTGATTTTCTTTTGGGATGGAGATGACCCAGAGAGGCGAGTTGGAGTTTGAATTATTAACCAGTACAAAGGAGGTGCTGGCGAAATTTTTCAAAAAAAGTTAAGGTGTTAGAAAATTTTCAGGATTTCTGAAAATTTTCGTTGATAAGAATTAATTAATAATTTAATTGAAATTAAATTGGTTCAGTTGAAACTGAAGTTAAGGAGTGAAAAAATATGTTCTAACCAGTCGATAGGGCCGTTCTCTACCTTAGCAATTTCGAGGACGAAATTATTTTAAGTGGGGAAGAATGTAATGACCCGCATTGGCAGAGGTATTGTAATCAATTTGTTTAATTATATAAATAGTGATATAGTGAATTAAATGGTGATTTAATTAAATAATGGTGAATATTTAATTTAAAATAATAAATTAAATAATATATTTAATTCTGAAATAATCAGAATTGGCTGAAATGGCGATATGGTGTGAATTGGGAAATTCAAAATATATATTTTAGTTCAGAATTGAATTATAATAACGAATATATTATATATACGACAGTTTGAACGTAGAATTATAATATAATTATAATCGAGCTTGAAATGGCGCTGCAGTTCGTAAATTGGCGATTCGAACTTCAACTGAATGTACAGGATTCGTTTTAAGCCGGATTTCTGTGAAACAAGAAACGTGTGGAGCTGGTGGAGTATATCTTTCTAGTGGAAGAGAAAAATCGGGATTTCATTGTGTAGATTTTGATTTACATCCAAATCAAATTTCAGAAAAGTCGCTGTGGAATTCCTTTATAATTTACAACGCTTTATTTACGTTATAAAAGGGTTTTCAAAATATTTGAATATCGGGTTTGATTTTAGATAAGGATCTTTTGAGACGTAGTGATAATTTAATTTTTAGAATTTTATGGTAATTTTTAATTAATTAAATAAGCAACTTTTTATTTGGAGTTTTTGCACCCTGTAATCAACATTTTGAGGTTTCAAAATATGCGTTAATCTACCGGTATTATTATGTTTTTGGGATCGTGACACCGAGCTCATCACAACGGTATATTTATCTCTGTCTGGAGCAGCTCATATATTGATGAAATTAGACGTAACCGGATATGTAAAACTTTATAACCCTTAACTAATTTATAACCTTATCCCTCATCCCCTTAGGTGATCAACTGAAGTCCACACTCCTCTCTTCTCGACCATATCTCCTCTTACAACAGAATGAACAAAAATGGACCAACATGAATTAAGAAAAGGAAAATTCGTGGACCTCACACCAGAAACGTGGCCTCCAATTACTTACACAAATCAAAATATATAAATCCATCCTCTAATCTAATTCACTTCGACTAAACACAAGCCGCCACAGAATTTCTGAAACGAGAAAACATCCACTTCAAAAATCTGTAGTAATCCAAACAAAATTCCATAAATTTCCAAACTAGAAGTTCTGAGCTCGCAAGATGTTGTTCTCTACGCTAGTATGACTCAACTTGGGTTCGACTTGATTGGGTGGTCTGTACTGTTTGTTTTCAACGGATATAGGGGTCGCGGTCAACTAGTTATCAACGTTGATCTGGCCGACCAGTTGAGGAATGGGGTTGACGAAAATTAGGAGGAGGAGTTAAACGTGGAGTTGGGGAGTCCGGTGTGACTTGCTGGTGAGGGAGTCGTACATGAGATCGAACATTTTGAGGGTGGAAGGAGACTGTGTAATTGATGGAGCGGTGGCTTTTGTTGTTTAAGTCGGGGAAGAAGCACTTGCAGGTATGGGCTGATGGAGTGTTTGATGAGAGCAGAAGCAGTTGAGCGGTGGAGTGATGATGAAGTAACGGCAGGCAGTGGAAGTTGGAATACTGTGAGGAGTGGTGCAAAACATAAGGTTGCGAGTGAAAGGGGACACAGTTTTATTTCCTTGATTTCTGGAAGGAACTCACGTAGTCACGAGTTGGGCCTGGGTACAAAAGGTATGGGCTTAAAAGGGTTAAAGACATGAAATTCTAGTAGTGGCAGGAGTTGATAATGGCGTGTCTGGTTTTTCGGTGATTGTAGAAGATGGGATTGAGAATACTGAGTATTGGGTTTGTTTGTTTCGGGAAGGACGGATAGGATTTGGAGCGGGCTTCTTTTGAGTAGATGGGTCGATTGTTAATAAAGATCGATAAGCGATATGCCGCATTGGAATTGTAGAATCATGGGCCATGAAATGGAACAAGTCATTTCAATCTTTTGGGTTTGTCCTGATTTACGACAGAATAAAATGACTGAACCAAATCAACATTCGTAAATCGTTATTTAACGATGATCGTCCAATGTGAGTAAATCTCACTAACTCTAAACAGTTTATAATTTCATGTTGTATTTTTAGAACTGTTAAATATTGGCTGATTAACTTTGTGTTGACTGTTTAATTGAACTGCTAGTCAGTTAATTGAATTCCTATATTGATTTTTGTTTAACAGAATATATCATATGGAGATGAAAGTGATGTTGATTTTATTGTGTAATATCTGTGGATGCAGGGAAACAGGTTGGAGGAATCCGACTGGATTCCTCAACAGTTATTCTATTGTTTTTCATATATTTTGATATATGAGGTGAATTATAACCTGTTGTTGATTATGGATGTATAAACGATATTGGACATCGAAATTTGATATGTTAAACACCATAACATACCAGGATTTGGAGAAAAGGGAAATTTGTCAAAGTGAATACTGGAAAGAGAATATTTATAAAATCAGAGGATTTTATAAAGAGAATATTTATAAATAGAAATTTATTTATAAATGGATTATTTGTAAATAGAAAATACTTAGAAATAAAACCCTAAAGGAATTATTTGCAAACCATTTGCAAATAGATTAGAAAGAGAAATGTTTGTTAACCATTTAAAAATCAAATAAAAAGAGAAAGGTTTGTAAACCATTTACATATGAGATTGAATAGGGAATATTTGTAAAACCTTTACAAATGAAATCGAAAGAGGAATATTTGTAAAACCTTTACAAATGAAATCGAAAAGGAGATATTTGTAAAACCATTTATAAATAGAATTAAAAAAGGGAATATTTAGAAAATAAATAGAGTTAAACCAGTTAGAGTAAATCAAATAGAGTTAACCAGTTAGAGTTAAACCAGTTAGAGTTAACCAGTTAGAGTTAAACCAGTTAGAGTTAATCAGTTAGAGTAAATCGATAGAGTTAAATCAAACTAGAGTTATTCAAATGGAGTTTATCGAATATTAGATTATTCGAATAGATTTAAAGGAAAGGAGTTATCGATTTTTAGTTAATCGAAGGAATTATCAATTATTAGTTTAAGGAAAAGAGTTATCGATTTGCTTAATCGAAGTGAGTTATAGAATATTGGTTATTCGAAGGAGTTATCGATTATAGTTAAATCGAAAAGAGTTATCGATTTGTTTAATCGAAGTGAGTTATAGAATATTGGTTATTCGAAGGAATTATCGATTATAGTTTAATCGAAAAGAGTTATAGATTTGTTTAATCGAAGTGAGTTATAGAATATTGGTTATTCGAATGAGTTATCAATTATAGTTTAATCGAAAAGAGTTATCGATTTGTTTAATCGAAGTGAGTTATAGAATAATGGTTATTCGAAGGAGTTATCGATTATAGTTTAATCGAAAAGAGTTATCGATTTGTTTAATCGAAGTGAGTTATAGAATATTGGTTATTCGAAGGAGTTATCGAATTTAGTTATTCGATGGAGTTAATCGATTAGAGTTAAAATAAAGGAGTTGATCGAATATTAGTTATTCGAATAGAGTTAAAGGAATTATTGACTAGTGTTAAATCAAATAGAGTTAATCCAATAGCGTTAGTCCAATAGAGTAAATTGAATAGAGTTATCGAATATACCTTATTCGAAGAGAAGAATTATCGAATAGAGATGATTCGAAAGAGAGTTACGTAAGGAAGTATGTTAAAGAATTAAAAGGTGAACTTTATCTATTTCAAGGTTAGAAACGTTGTTCGGTTAAGGTCTGAGAGGTAGTATTACCCCAACTTGATTGACTTCATTTTAACTAAGGAATGGTTAAGGTTCGATAGTGAAGGTGGGTTAAAGGAATTTGGTTAATAAGCGTAATGGTTTGAGTTGGCATCGCGATGGTTTGTTTAAACATCTGTCTAAGTCCAATGAAGGAATTTTGGAAATGTGTTCCAAATAAGAACCAGAAATGTTTTCTGATATAGAAAACAAGAAATGGAAATGTTTTCCAATGGTAATAACATATATTTTCTAAATTTAGAAAATAAGAAATGTTGAATATAGGGAAACGGGAGATGAAAAATGAACTAAGAAGATAAAATGTTAAATGATGTTTGATCGATATAAATTTCCATCTGGAAATAATATCAATGTTTGCACACCTGTTTTTTTTTATGGTTAAATCACATACTATCGAAGTTTTGACCATTTTAACGTTGTTAATATGGAGAGACCGGTTGGATTATTATCCAAAGAACCACTCTGTATTGGCATAAGCGTTGCGAATCATATATGCCAAAGATAATTGAAGACAGAGTAAAGTGCAAGGGCTATTGTATAAGTCTTAGATAACAGTGCCTAAGATGGATATACTAAATAGTACCTTCGGTTCATCCTGTTCCTGGATGACTTGTTTGGATGAATGTCTGATAGAGTATTTCAAGAAAGGTCACGTACATTGATTTCTTCAACCGTACCAAGAGTAGAAGCGGAGAAGGAAACTTCTTTTAGCTGACACGTAATGTATGGTTGTAGACGTCAATCAGTGATTTGATGGATTTGACGATGTGACATTCGATGTGAATCTGATGTGATGATGAAGCGTAACCTCAAGCCTCATCAACCGGTAAATGACAGAAATCGGGCAGGCAGCATGGCTAAGTCGGTCGCTCCGAAGTAGGGTGTATAATCACCTGATCTAGAGTTTCATTTATTTCTAAAAATCTATTGTCGATACTGTCCCATTCGGGAAACGGTTTCTGATCCCAACCGTTGGTGACATACATTCGATACACTCAAGCGAAATGAGTGGTCGGTCATGTGTGGCCGGGTTGCAAGATGTTCTTGTTGAACCCAGTGTATTCCTTTCTAGAGGTACACTAGCGAAAGATGGTTCCGTACCTTGTCATAGGTGGAAATCCATTACCCAATACGTGCTTGCGGTTTTGATTGTATACTATATATGTAGAACGTGAGATGAAAGCGTTTCTGCTAGATGATTATTATATTGTGGTTGATAGACATTATTATAATATCAAAAGGTTTTTGATATAAAGATATTTTGGATTCTCATAACGGAAAAACCCATTCCGTTATACGGTGTGGTCTTATGAGATATCATTTACTGTTCAAACTATTTTAAACTGTTTTGCTCATACCATTCCTATGACTGACCCGGAGTTTATTTTGTTTTGTTTTCCCTAAATTCTTGGGTGCCCAATTTTATACGGGCAGTCAAGTAGTTGGGATTTACAGATATACTGGACGAGCTTGGAGCAGGAGGCTTCAGGATTATATAGCTATAGTTTATTTCCGCTGTGTTGTACTCTGATAATGTTATTGTATACATATACTGATTTTATTTAAAGGATATGTTATTTATTATATGTTATTCGTTCCGCTGTGAGGTTTGTGTTAGTCTGATGTTTTGTTCTTCTTCTTCTATTCTAAGTTTCTATCTTATCTTTCCTCACCCTCTAATTTCTTCCATTAACTTTTCGGTATTTTTCGATGTTTGGTTAGTCATCATTGAGTTAATGGCGATAACCAAAGTCGACAAAACCCGGGTCGTTACAACTGCTATGGCTGGCTCATGCTTTATTAGGGAATATCATTGTCAGTTTGTGCTTCTTATATATTAAACAAGATAGATGCTTTCTTATAATAAATATTGATGTTGTAAAACAATCTTTGTACAAGCTGTTTTAATCAATAAAGGTTATTTATTTTTCGCTGCTTTATTTGTCTATCTTGTAATTTTTCTGCATCTTGCACTAATAAAATGCTCCACCGAAGTTAAGGCGTTCCCTTTGTGAGTGTCCTTAACGGAGGTGGGTTGTTTCACTTAGTATCAGAGCTAAAGGTTACCAGATCAGATAAAAAGCTTTGAAAAATTATTTCAAAATGGTTTTAAAAGAAGCATTTTCAAAAGAAAAGTTTTGTTTTAAAGGCATATTCCCCAAAGCCATATGTACTTTCTTTTGATCCTCTATTTGAATCCTTGTTTCCTTCTTTCCTAAGTCTCCGGGGCTCCTGGCTTTCTGGGAGGTAACCTCATCGCGGCATGGTTTCGTAGGCTCGACAAGACTACGACACTTGTCAAAGGGAAAATAGGTGCCCAACTTCCATCTGTAGTCGTAGCAGTTTCACCTGCGGCTAGTCTCTTTCGAGCTTTGTAGGATTCTCTGTACAATGGAAGCAGCTTTCGAGAGACATGTCAACAAGTTTGACAAGGATAGCAAAGTTGAGAATGAGGGGGTCTGGCTATGGAGCACAACACAAGGATGAAGAACCCATGAATATGGAGTTGGCTCACAAAGGAGGAGAGGAAAAAAATAGTAAAACCTAAAACAAGAGGAAGTATCTTTATTTTGGTATAATGGGTCATATAATTAAGTGCAAGGCCAAGAACAAGGGACAGGATTTTCCGAAAGGCGAGTGCATGCTCTCACCGCCAGCATACCTGAGAAGGAGGCAGTAAGATTTCGGTTGAAAGAGTTTTTCATTTTTGATTATCCTGTTAGTACTCCTTACGATTTTAGCGCTTCACATCCGTATATATCTTCTTCCATAGTTGAGTCTATGCACCCTAGATATTGTTTAGTAGAGAATCCCATTATAGTCTCGAATCCAATTGCTAGTTCGGCCCATTTATCTTTGACTTGTGAGGATTTGAGAATAGATATATTTATGCTTATGTTTTTTGGGCTATGGGTTGATTCTAGGCATTGATTGGTTAGCTAGTAATTATGAAACAAGGGTAGTTAGACTTTCAACTTGCCTCGAGAATACACTTGAGATTTCGTACGATCCTAAGGGATCAGTTTGTCTTAGCTACCTAGAATCACTTTACTTATCTATCGACGATTTTCGATCCATTGTGGTAGTCCATGAGTACGCAAGATGTTTTGATTAGGGTAGCGGTTTTCCCCCTAAAATTCGAGACAGGCTTCCACATGTATTTAGATGACACTGCAAAGCCAGTTATGCGATCAACGATAATTCTGGAGCAAGATTGGCGAGGATAGCCAAAGTCGATAAAATGCTCAATTGTTTGGTTGTTTTGTTAGTATCATCTCACATAGATCGTCCAAATTCGAAGAAGGTATTCCTTGGGTGCTTGTCTGATATTGGTTTAGGCCTTTGGGGCTAGTACTTGAGGGATGTCGAGTTTGACTAGGATGGTTTGCGTGAGAAATAAATGGTTGTGGCAAACGCCCTAAGTAGAAAAAAGATTGACCTTAAGAGAGGTAATAAGCACATAGTAACCATTAGTTTTGGACCCTCAGACTTGTAGCATGATGGGTAAGCTAAGTAGAGGAGAGACCTCTAATCATCTTAGGATATACACTTGATATCATGGTTAATATCTGTTTATCTTGGAAAGATAGTTCGACTACATTGGATACCCTCTAGCATGGTAAGTGATCGAGGGCCTATCTTTACTAATGGGTTTTGGAAATGGAGGTCAAGAAGCTTCGCAACCATGAAGTTAAATTAGATAGGGTACAGTGGAGTGAAGCTCAAGAAGATGCGACTTAGAAGACGGAAGACTAGATACGCGCATCATACCCTCTTTCTTGAGGGTATATCCTTGATCTCTTTTACTAGGAATTTTAGGCATCCTTGTTTCCATCTTTTTAAGTATATCCTCTAGGTCCTATCTTCGTGATCCTTAGGTAGAAACCAATGGATATAAACAAGTATCTGAAACATGTTATGATTGATGGTTGCAAGTGGTTGCTAGTGGTTGCCCGTGGATGCATATACACACATTAGGCATTAGATCGGCTCAGTCACTTTCATATTGCATTTGTATATATGTATTTGTTTATGGATTGAACTTGATGTGTTGCATCTGAGTGAATGGTTGTGCACTCATATAGGAATGATATGGATCGTTAGGATTGCATACATATTGGATGCATGGCAATGACATAATTCGCATTAAGAAGGTCAACTGAATCAGTAGACCGCCTGATTTTGCATTAGATAAGGGAATATACACACACTATGCATATGAACATGAAAGCATTAGAAATCTTTTTAAGGACAATGAATGCCTGTGATTGAATGGTTGAGTAGATGGATGACTGAATGGTAGGACACATTCTTCCTAACTTGAAGATTTCGGGGACGAAATCCTTTAAGGGGGAGAATGTAACACCTCGTAATTCTGTAACATTAAGTTTCACAAATTAAATTATAAATAATTTTAGAAGAAGAATTAAGAGAAATGGGTTACGCCATTGCGTTCGTCTTGAAATTCTGCTTGAGATAGAGTCCAAGTTTGCATAAATCGGACTCCGTATGAAGAAGTTATGGCCTTCAGAAGTTTCAAGAATTTAAATAAATAAAAACATATTCAAAATTCGAGTTCAAAACACACACCCGGGATGGGCGGGAAATTTCCCGCCCAGGTCCCAGGTCGACCAAGGGGTCGATCTGTGTACATAGGTCGACCAGGGGGTCGACCTCCCCCCCCCCCCTATAGGTCGACCTGGGGGTCGACCTGCCCTTTTTTTCATATCTGGACTGCAACGATTTGACCTATTCTGGACGGACCGGATGGCTTTTAGGGTGATCTAATGTCTCTAAAACACCCTCTACATCTATAAAAGGATGCCTAGACCTAAGGTTTCCCACACAAATTCTTTTAGGCGTCTACATGTTGTTTCTCTCTAGCCTCCACCATTAAAATAAATCTTATTAAAACAAGTTATAGTTCTTCTTCAAATTGGAGATTCAAATCAAGTTAAAGCTTCAAGTTGGACCATAAGCATTCCGCTTCAAGCAACGTCACTCGAATCATAGAAAATCGCCTTTTCTAAACCGATCACTGTAAGTTCGGTTATTCCTTAGATTTGAACGTGTAATTGGAATTGTGAATGTAATGAATCAAAATATAGAACCATACCAATTTTCAAGTTAATTATCTTTGATTCGTGCTTATGTCAAATCGAAAGTTATCTATGCCTTTGGATCTGATTTACGACTATGACTATGAGACTTTTGCCTAAGACAATCACTATGAGACTTTTGCCTAAGACTATGACTATGAAACTGTTGCCTATGAAGCTATTGCCTATAACTATGACTATGACTATGAGACCATTGTCTAAGACTATGGCCATGAACTGTCGCCTATGAAATTATTGCCTATGACTATGAATCATAACTATGAGACTATTGCTTATGACATTGACTAAGAAATTATTGTGATTAGTCGCCCATGACTATTGTGGTTAATTGCCTATGACTATTATAGTTAGTTGCTTATGACTATTCCCATTGTTACAATTAACCGATCATGGTGTACCTTGAATTGGCATTATGTTGGACCAAATCACCTATGCATATTCCCTTGATTATGTGGATCACATATTTAGTGTGTAACTTGGCTAGTTTATTCCTATTCACTATTATGTACATCGAACCTGTTGGAGCCATTATTTTTGCATGCCTAATCTTTTATATCAATTCTTGTGCTTATCCCCTATTCCTTTTGATTAGTGCCATTTCATGAGTACATAGAAAACTTTTGAAATCATGTTATACGTACGATTATGATGCGGGGATTGGGTGTAGCTTAATTAAGTTAATTTGGCATAATAAATATGTTGGCATAATCTAAATTTGCTATAATAGTGAATGATTTACATGCATATTAGACTTGGGCATAAATTGATAAATTAAATTGGCCGCAAAGTGTGTAATTGGCGAGTAAACCAAGTTTTGGACATAAACGGTAAACTAGAATATTAAATCTAGTTTTGACATGAACCGTAATTTGGAATATTAATCTAGATTAGGCATGAATTGTAAAAGGGGAATATTAAATCTAAATCGGCATAAACTGCAAGTTGGGTTAATTGATTGGTAAATCAAGTTTTGGGCATAGAATATAAGTATGTTAATTTGCATGACAGTTGAATATGATCTAGGCTAAATTGGTTTATGGACAAATTTACATAAATAGTAAATATGTAAATTTAGTAAAAGACGAATATGCCTTACCCGAAGTTAGAATGAGCTAGTGACCACAACAGTACCTGTCTAATGTGGGTGGTTAGTGCACCAAGCCCAGAAAGACCCGAGGTTAGACTGAGTTGTGGTGTAAACCTGCCCGGAACCGACCGGCACATCTAGTAACCAAAACAATATCTGTCTAATGTGAGTGGTTGGTGCTTTAATTAATTAATTAATTAAGGCTCATGAATAAATCAAGCTAGAAATGGTGAGGTTAAGTAATTAGGGAAACACTTAACCGTAATAACATGTTAACTAGGCAAGTGGGTGAGGTTAAGTAATTAGGGAAACACTTAACCGTAATAACATGTTAACTAGGAAAGTGGGTGAGGTTAAGTAAATTAGGAAAACACTTAACCGTAATAACATGTTAACTAGACAAGTGGGTAAGGTTAAGTAAATTTAGAACACTTAACCATTGTAACATGTTAATTAAGCAAATGATAGGGTTAAGTTAACTAAAGTAACACTTAACCAATATATAATGACATGTGGTGGGGTTAAGTAATACAAGAGGAAAACACTTAACTAATTATATAACATGATGTATGTGAAGGGTTAAGTTAACACGAGAGGGCAACACTTAACTAATATAACATGGTTTGAGGTAGGGTCAAGTTAACACCAGAAGGAAACACTTAACCAACATGACGTGACGAGTGGGTGGGTTAAGTTAACTTGAATTGATTAATGATACTTGACCAATATAACTTGATGAACGAATGGGGTTAAGTTAAATGGGAAATACTTAACCAATATAACCTGATGAATGAACAAGGTTAAGTTAATAAATCACACTTAACCAATCCAACATGATAAGCAAGATAGGTTAAGTTAATAAGAACCACTTAACCAACACGACTTGACGGGTAGGAGGTTAAGTACACGTCGGGTAGGTGGGTAATATTAGTAAATATAGGCCCACAAAACTTAACCATTAAAAAAACATGCTTGAATCTGTGGGAAGGTTAAGTACACGTCGGGTTGGTGGGTGATATTAGTATATATAGGCCCATAAAACTTAACCATTATATAAACATGCTTGGATCGATGGGAGGGTTAAGTACATCTCGTGTAGGTTTGTAATATTAGTACATATAGGCCAACAAACTTAACCGTTAAGAAAACATGCTAGAATCGGTAGGAGGGTTAAGTACATCTCGTATAGGTGGGTAATATTTGTATATATAGGCCCACAAACTTAACCAGCAGGAAACCCTTGTAACGGGGACCTATTTCAGTAGTAACCCACATAGATGTATCATGGTACCCTGAGTCTAAGGAGGGTGGGGCATGATTACTGGGTTGATTATAAGCGGTCAAAAATAGTGGCAGGGGGTACGTCAGTATAGGTTCCGACGGTTTACGGGCGTGCACGTACTCCGGAGTGGAAAAAGCAGGCACTGGTACCAGTAGTTATACACTGTGCATCTTGAATCGTGTCAGGTCGCTATCATAAGGCTTGATACACCTTATGGTGGGGCCAGCACAGAGTATCTACACGCAAGAGAGGGCCGACTGACACAGACACATGGAAAATTAATACAAAGTAGGTAGCATAATCCCTAGTTGGACCTAGGTCGCATAAACCATGAATCCGAGAAACGTTCAATAGGTAGCATAAACCCCAGTGGCCCTAGGTAGAGTAAACCCTGGTTGAATCTTGGAAGCACTCGATAGTAAACCCTTGATTAGATCTAGGTAATAAATGGAATCCCCATAATAGATGTACACCTGAAGGTAACCGCAAATACGGGGATTGGGATCACGTTATCATATGATCATAGATTACTAGTTTGAACACTAGTAAGTAGTGCAGAGATATAGAAATCAGTATAACAGAGTAGTTGCGAAGCAGAGAAGGAGTAGAAGCGTTCAGTTTATCAGTACATTCAGTTTATCGGTACATTCAGTTTATCTTGCCATATCCCATACTTACCCCCATGTTATCTTATTACTATGGTTTATTCTTATATTTAGTTTATTCATGTCATGACCCTTTTCCTCGTTTAAATACTAAGAATCACTGGACTTACCAGACTTTATGTCTGATCTAGTTTGCTTTCGTCTCTTTTCTTCCGTTAAGCTCAGCTCATTTTGGGGTCGTTACTCTTTCCGAGCTTGAAGATTCATTGGCGCATTGCTTTGAACTCCATTTTCTACTGCTATGGCTGGCTCATGCTTTATTGGGGAATATCATTGTCAGTTTGTGCTTCTTATATATTAAATAAGACAGATGCTTTCTTGTAATAAGTATTGATGTTGTAAAACAATCTTTGTACAAGTTGTTTTAATCAATAAAGGTTATTTATTTTTCGTTTCTTTATTTGTCTATCTTGTAATTTTTCTACATCTTATACTAATAAAATGCTCCACCGAAGTTAAGGCATTCCCTTTGTGAGTGACCTTAACGGAGGTGGGGTGTTTCATATATATATATATATATATATATATATATATATATATCGTTATTCACAATACGATATTGGTTGGTTTCAGAATTTGATATTGAATATAAGCCGATATAATTTCTATTCAGAGCCTTGAATATTATGTCAAATTGGATTTTGGGATTGTCGTGAACGGTGTCTGCATTAATATTGTTCTTAAACCCAGTTGAGAAAAGAATAAATCTTTTAATTAAGATTTAGTGAAATTTTCCAATTAATTAATATTTAATTGGAATTGAATAAAAGAATTGGATTTTTGGGCTTATCGTGAATGGTGTTTTAAATAACACTTGTTCTTTAACCCAATTAAAAATGAAGAATATGGTTTGGATTTATAATCTTTTAACTAAGATTAATGGAATTTTCCAAAGTAAAGATTTCCAATTTAATATATTAAATTGGAATTGAATGGAATTCGATTTGATAATAATCGAAGTGAGTTTCTGTGGAGGAAGACTGTTAATATATATGGAATTTAAAAGGCTTTGCCGTTATTCCATTTATATTATTAGTCGGATACGAAAATTGATATTGATTATATATTGATCTGTTTTCCGTGAAGATTCCATGGTTAATGGAATGTCATTTTGGGTTTATCATGAACCGTGTTTTAAATGACATTGGTTTTTAACACAGTTAAAGATAGGATTACATGTCTAACAATGTATTTCGAACTGTATTCGTTGATCTCTGCTAAATATATATCTGTTTGGTGGCAGAGAATTTATTCTCTTTCTTAACACCCTTCTCTAATATGTATGAGCTCAGAGGTTATATATCGGCAGAAATCAGTGGTACGGTGTGGATGGTCGATGTGACTTGATTGATTTCCCAAAGTTAAATAATCAATAATATTGATTTTTGGGAAGATTAAAACTAAGTGTAGTTTTAATGAATCTTTAATTAGATTGAAAAGTGAATGTGATAATTAAAATTATCAATTCAAGAAAATGATCGAGAATGGAGTATCACCAGTTTTGCTCCAAACAATAGTTAAATCTTTAATTAGATTTGAACATGAAATGGTAATTAATTTTTACCGATAACACCATGGTGTTAGATATGGAGTATTACTAGTTTTCTCCATGGGATGAATAGGTTGGGATTGGGAAAATAAACAAATGATTACTTCGATAAGGTTCGGTAATCCCGACAAGTTTGGAAAACCTTAATTTGGTTTAAATTATGAAAAGAATATTTGAATTAAAGAATATTCTAGATTGGAATGAGGCGTATGATGTGTTGTTATAGCACTTGATTATAAGATACGCGAGTTATTCGGAAAGACCGAGCTTAACCCATTCTGAATAACTGATACAACGAAAAATCGAAGAGATTGAAGACAGTGCAAGACCGATGATCTTCACATCAAATGGATGGGTTGCCACTAATGCCCGTGATTGAAGTAGCTACCTTGAAGGGGATACAGTGGTAGCCGTCTGTACGTACTTGTTGATTGTACGGATATGCAAGGGCCTCTCTTCTGTATCGGACATACGGGACGAGGAATAAGGTGCCTCCAGTTTCGTTCAGACCTAGAACGGACTTCTAAATGGATGGTATGGTTGACGTTGTATTCCTTTATACTGTATTTTTTGATCTTTGCTAAATATATATCTGTTTGGTGGCAGAGAATTTATTCTCTTGCTTAGCACCCTTCTCTGAGATGTACGAGTGCAGAGATTATATATCGGCAGAAATCAGTGGTACAGTATGGATTGACAGTGTGACATGCTGAGATGCAGTGATCCAAACTTTTATTTAAAAGCAAAGTTTGGTGGATGATGATCAAAGCACATCTTTGAATAGCATAGCTTTGTGTAGCGTTAATTCGCGAGCCTCACACACTGGTATGGTGGTAAACTGATGGTTAGATTAGTATACTTTAGAGATAAGGATAAACATCCTATGGGTTGTCATGGATTCGGTCGACCAAGGTGATACTGGGTGTGGTCTCCCCACACCAGTAGGAATAGGGCACACCCCCTGATTCCTAGATGGATAAATTAGCTGTGTTTTACAATGCTTGGACGTAATCCGCGGTAACTTATTTCCTGGATATAGTGCGGATGTGCATTATGGCATTTTCTCATGCACGGGACGTAAGCCGTTGGGTATTGCACTACGCGATAGATCTTTCGAATCAGGAGCCATCAGTATGGAAATCCAAACTTCCAATACGACATTTTGCGGTTTTAGTTGTAAACCTATATATGGCGACATGGTGGGATGGGTCGCTCATGCCATCTATGATTGATACAGTTATATTTGAAGTGATTTTATACACTATGCACATATAATAATATCAAAATGATTTGTTTTAAAACGTACCAAGCATATTTGGCTATTATAAGGTAAAACTCTATCCTCAACTGCGTTCATTGTGTGATGGGACTTGAGTCTTATAATAGCTTCGTTTTTCTTTATTTAGCATTGCGCTGTTTGTTTTAGGAACTGGTATTCTTGGGGGTAAACCCATTCCGTGTTATACGGCGTGGTCCCTTGATTTACCATATTTTAAAAGTAAAGTTTTAAATAACTGTTTTAGTTCTCACACCTGTCCCATAACTGACTCGTAGTTTATTGTTTTAACCTAAACATTGGGTGCCCATATTTTCCACATGGGTAGCTAGTAGTTCTGGTTTTCGTAGATATTTCTTTTCTCAGGATCCTGGATTACAACTGGAGCTATATTCGGAAAGCTTTGCATCCGAATATGCCTTTCAGTTTTGTCAGTTATTATTTTCTGCAACGCATTATATTTATACATTTTATTTCCGCTGCTTTGTATTTCAGTCTCTGATGTTTTTCTATGTTATATTTGTTCATACTCTGAATATTCTTGTACTCTGATGTAAATTGTTGTAAATAGCAATGAAATGTTCTTCTGTTTGTGTTCTGATTTCTCGTGTTCTCAATTCAATCCGGGCTTTCCTGTAAGGGTGAGTTTGGGCTGTCTCATTAATAGGAGTGATATGCATGTAAAAATGCATGTTTTACTCACATACGTGTTCCTTTTATAATTATTACCTGTCATTTTTGGTTTTTTACATGTTTTAAACAAAAATATAAAAATATTTTGGGATAATCATTGACTCGTTTATACAAGGCAAAACGGTCATATTTTGTATGAACTAATTTGGAAAGAATTTACTTACACATATTTATTTTTATGTTATATAAAAATGGATGCAAATGGAAGAGGCTACATGAAGTTATATATGCATACAAAGTGTTAAATCTCAAAATCATGAAGAAATAAATAATTCCTACGACATGGAGGAGCCCACACACCCACCTCTTGACATAAAACAAATCAAAAGGAAAAAAAGTTAGTAGAGGATTAATTAAAGGTAATGATTACTTGGAGCCAGCACTTCCTCAAGATATTTTGTGTAACACCACGTAAAAATATACCATAACTAGACATAAATAATTAAATTAACAATAAATAATAATAAGTATAATAAACAAAATATTGATAGGATGAAAATACGAGTATTTAATAATTATGAACTTGGTCATGAAAATATTATCATTGTATTTGTGGCGAGATTCTAGCCTGTTTTCATATTTTATTTATCATAAATAGAGTTCATATGAAAAAGTTACAAATAATACAAGTTGTACAAAAATAGTATACCCAAAGCATTTGAAATTTAAACTATAAATGTAAAACTAAAATAAAAATTAATACCTATAACAAATGTAATATTCTTTTTGGATTTCAAACTTTTGTATATATGTAAATATATAAAAGGGGACAAGAGTCTTAACAAGACAGAAATAATTAATCAACGTTAATAAGGAGTTAATATAAAAACAACGTTCAAGAGAATGAATTTCTCCACGCCTAGGACTTAATGGGTCGATCGCCTTCCCATAAGGGTGATCGACCTCAATCTTAAGGAGAGTGTTGAATTTCCTTAAGGTAAAAGGGCGGGGTTGGTTTGTTTAGGTTTGGTTTTTGTACACTGTTTGTTGAAATGAACAGCTGAGATTTTATAAAATGAATCTGATGGTCCATATATACTTCAACAACTATAAATAATACTCTAGCCTCCTCCCCCAAACCCTACATTCTCTTTCAAACTCTTCCTCCATTCTATCAAATTTACAGTATTAGATCAGGTCAATTTCTTCTTCTATCTAACCTATTTTCTATCTTTTTTATTCTAATTTCTTTATAGAATCTAGAATTATATTTATATGTACATAAGATTCTAACTTGATTCATACATATGCATATATTTTAGGAGGAATATTTTTAGTATGCAATTTTACGGCTATAATCTAGAGTTTTTGTTACATAGTTTTCTCCTTCTTCTTGTAATTCTATGAGTGGGGATTATTATAAGTTTACTATTTTTTGTAATTGTCAGTGTACAGTTGGACTGTTATTGTGACACCCCATGTCCGTTAATGTCACTCTTTAACAGAATGCATTAAGTTCCGTGAAGCGTTATAGGTAAACAGAACAGAATCTCACAAGACAGATATAAAAAATAGCAGCGGAAATTTGAAGCTTTATTTTCCAATAGAAAACATTGTGGTCTCAAAATCCAGTTACAACATCAGACTGAAATACTGGAATAAAATACATCAAATAAAAACACCAGTCTTGCGCTAAAAACCATCAGGGTACAGAAGTAAAAAAGCCATAGTCCCCATAAGTAGCCATAAACAAGTAGACAAGAAGTCAAAGCGGTACATTGAAACATATCAAAATCCAAGTAGAAATAGAAGAGAGAGTCCTAATCAAGCCTGAGTGTTCCCACACTGAGAACCTGTGGGGAGGGGGGAAGGAAGAGAGAGAAAGGAAAGCAAAATGGGTTAAACATAAGTCTAGCGAGTCCAGTGACTTTTAGCGTATAAATAAGTAAAAGTATCGTGATAAACATACAAACTAGATGAGAGGTAACAGTATCATGTAACACGTATAATAGGTTGAACAGAATAAGCATGATAAACAGAGTAGATTATGCTTCTTAAATACTTTTCTCTACACCAATACTAGTATACCAAATTAAGTGTTTTCCAATTACTTAACAAAAACAGAATGATCCCAACAGAGCACAAATGGTAGACTTAGGTGTTCTTCTAGCAATGGGTTTTACCCCCAAACAGAAATAACAAGTACCTAAAGAGAAATAATGAGTGTTACCCCAAACAGAAATAACAGGTACCTAAACAGAACTAGATGTACGCCAATTACTACCCAAGCGATCGCCACCCTACAACATAAATACCCAGTGTCGGCCCCATAGTATGGTGTATTACTTCCTAAAGTGGCAGCCACCAGAAGGACACAGACCTATTGACAAGTGTCATGGCGTCTTATTTTCCCAGACAGACCAGACCCATGCACGCACACGACCCGGTTGGAATACGCCACTAGAACACCCCATCCCAAATGATCCTCTTATAATTAGCTCAGTAAGCGGGCCCTGACCCCTACCTAGTGTGGGGTCCCCTTTTAATATCAGAATGGGTTACTGACGAATATGGGTCCCACACAACAGATGACACAATTCAAACCCCTAAACTTGTTCCCAATCAACTAGGATTTCCATAAGTTAAGTTTCACATGGGTTAATAGTGTCCTTACAACCCCAACAAATGAAAAAGTTTACTTAAATCCCAACCGATTAAACAGATTACATAAGTGACATACAGTTCAATGTTCCACTTAATCTTTGAATTAAGCCTACATGTTTACATGTTCATACACCCTATATTTCAGTTATATTCCACAGTATAAGTTATGCCCCAAATTTTAGTCATATTCATAGTACAGGTCATGCCCCCAAATTACCATTCCCAATTTATCCCAATTTCGTTCGTACGCATATTTTGGTGGTATTGGCCTAGGCTCGAAGGTAGACTATGCTATAAAAATAAAATGGGAAAGAGAGAGAAGAACGGAATAGGCATAAAACAAAATAAGCATCTAATAATAGAGATGGACATATGATAGCAAAAATAGGCATACCAGAAATAGACATATAAGAACTGAACAGTAGATCAGGTGTACATGTAATAGCAGGACTGATTAGGTACGAATCAGATTCTTGACAGGCATAGGTTTTAGATCCAGATTTATAAACATGTTAGAATTACTTGATAAATGTTTATATCTTAAAGAAACATGAACTCATAGAGACCGGGTCTAAAGAACAGAGAATAATTAGGCTGAAACTACAGAAGAAATTCTTGTATTCGTATAAGCTGTTGTTGAAGAAAATAGGCCAATTCAATCCAAACTGAGGCAGCATCACCTTGTCTCCATTTTTTTATGTGTATAAAACAATAGAAATGCCATCTCTTATATAAACTTTTTTCCAACGAATCTTGCTCAGAAACTAGTCCAGGTTTAGGAATGAACATGGCTGGATCTGGGGTGGGTCGCCCCTGAAGCGGGGGTCGACCCCCAACGGGTCAAATACCGCGTTAGACGCCCTCCCTTGATTTTGAATATTTTTGAAATTCTGGTTTTATTTTGTTCATATATGTTTCTCTTATATGTATTCAAACTTCAAACCTTAATATCTTCTTCATACGATATCTGTTTTACGCAAACTCGGAGTCTATATGAACTAGAATTCCGAGACGAACGCAATGGTACAGTCCTATTTGCTTATTTCCCAAAATTAAATTAAGTATTCTTTAGTTTATTAATATTCTTAAAAATTATTGGGTGTTACACTCTCCCCTATTTACAGGATTTCGTCCCCGAAATCTCCAAGTTAAGAAGAATGCTATTATCCTAAAAACCACATCCATCTACTCATTCATCATCCACAAGCATCCATTGTCCTTAATATTTTCTAGTGCTTATATGAACATATGCAGTAGTGTATGTATATATCCTTACACTAATGCGAAAAATCAGGCGGTCGACTGATTCAGTTGACCTCCTTAATGCAATTTATGTTCGTGCCGTGTAATCAAAATGTATGCAAATAATTCTAGTATAACATGTAAGTTCTATATGTGTGCACAATCATTCATCCAAATGCAGCATCCATCTGGTGAAACATCCATTTTCATCCATATAAAGTCCTAATGCACACACATCCATATGCAATATGTAAGTGATTGAGCCTATCCAGTGCCTAGTGTTTGTGTATATGCATCCATGAGCAACCACTAGCGAACACTTGCATCCACTTGCATCAATCAAACATAACATATCTCTAACACATGTTTATACCCATTGGTTCTCTACCTAAAGTTCGAAGATTCGATCTATAGGATACGTACGAATGATAGAAACAAGTACTAATAAAAGCTCGGAAAAAGAAGTTAAGAACATACGCTTGAAAAGAAAAGGGTACGAAGCGCGAATCTTGTCCTCAGTTTCTCAAGTTGCATCCTCGTTGTCTTCTCCCAAATGAACTTTCATCAATTTGACTTCTCGTGTGACGGCCCGCCTCGCACCAACCTGCATTTCCTCCGAAGGTGCGCCGTACACATGCCCGACTAGCACGGAACGATCGCCAAAGAAAGGAAAGAAGAGAATGAACTAACAAGGAACCTGTAGAATATCTCACAGTGCATGGAACAAAATATAATAATAACATAATCTTGACATAAAACAGGCGAGACAATGCATAAGCTGAAAACTAAACCAACATAGCAGCGGAAATCCAAATACAGCTTATGATCCAACATCATTATTACAACTTTAAACTGTCTCTAAAGCAAAAGAAAGTTAAAGTAGAAGATGCACTACTAATGCCCAAGCAGTGATCTTCAACAACACAGGGAGAATATCTATATGTATCATACGTGGAAGCCTCCTGCTCGTCTCCGGATTAGCTACTCGTGCAGACCTAGCTAACCTGTCTCTAGTCTGCTCGTGAGAGCACCAAGAGTAATAAGAAGAGACATAAAACTCTGGGTCAGACAAAAAGTCAGGTATGAGCGATAAGCAGCTAAAAAGAACAATAATAGGTATACTAAACCATACCTGAACCTGGACCTGCAACCAAAGAGTTAGCACTACATACCGTACAATACTCTAAGGTGCCATAACAAATAGTGTAAAGAATACGGGGTGGGGTGTGCATGTCATAATGATGGCAAACAAATCAAGCATAGCAACAATCCTCACATCTATCACTCAGTGCGTAAAGCATACGATGTCCACCACAGTCAATCACTAGACCCATCGAAGCAGTGACGGAGTTCGACTTGTACAACTACTGCTACTACCAAGCTTTCCACATGGAGTTATGACCAAATCTTTCCAAATGACCCCACTTCATTGGTCTATTAGCTCTTTAGTCGTACCCAGGCCACTGTGTCCCTGAATCCGTTCACGTACTCCCTACACATAGTGATTCAAAGTTACAGACATCGACAACCCCTTAGCGCACATCCCGCAGCAAAGCCCAATCACGAAGCTCACTCATTGGTTCCCAACTGGATCCTGAGTCAAAGCTCCTCATTTGGACTTCCTTTGCATCTCGGGTTTTGGTCGAATTGGAGTTGGTCTTCAGAAGAGTCGTCGCGTAGTAGTAATGGCACGTGTACGGTTCGGTTGTTCTTCCCTAGTTCGGTTCGGCTCACTCCACTTCCTGGCCATCCGGTTCGGTTCGGACGTGTTCAAGTACTCCAGCCTCGGTTCGGTTAGGTTACCCTCATCCGGTTCGGTTTGGGTGCCACGCTCCATTCGGTTCGGTTCGGGTGCCATGCTCCATTCGGTTTGGTTCATCCCTCCTGCTCCAGCTTGCCTGCTCCGATCTGATCCCGCTCGCTTGCCTGCTCCGATCCGCTCGCTTGCTCCGATCCGATCCTCTGTCCAACTCCAACTCTAAGCAATGGCCTTTCTTCCTGCCAAACTTCCTTTGTGCCAGACTTCAGTTCGGTTCGGATTCCTTCCCCAGCTCTCCTATCCGATCCGAGCCCATACCAGATCCGATCCGAAACCCTGCACAACTTTCTGCAACTTTTTCCAGCAACTTGTTCATGCCATTCGACGACGTTTTCGACCAATCTAACTATACTAATCAATCACAAAACGAGTCATACAGTCATAGCAACAAATAGAAGTGACCATAAACACCAAAACATCAACCATAACATGTAAAACGAATCAAATATAGCCAAAACCCCATATTTTCCCTTAAGCATGTTTAAGTAAAACTAATGACATGATTAGCAAAACTTAACCAAATCAAACCCAATTTCTAACAGAGGTCTAAAACATTATTTAAGAATTTATAAATATTTTTCCAGAATTTATTAGTGTATAAATTCACTAATCTTCACTAATTACCCTTAATTAACCGTAATTAGTGCAAAACTATGCAAATCACTCACCTTGGTCAGAAATAAAACCTTAGATCTGAAATGATCTACTGTATGGGCCGAATTCCAATGCCTAGCAGCAGCTCCAACTCTGATTTGGTGCTATTTCTCCTTGATTTGATGTTGCTAAGCTTAATCCTTGATTAGAAAGTGATTAGAAGTTGATTTGGGTGTTGGAAGCCATTGTTAGGGTTTCAAGAATGAAAGTGGCGACTGAAAAATGAAAATAAGATCATTATCTAACTGATTTCAGCCTCCTCATAACCCTAATCCCGAAATTCCCCATTGGGCCTAGCTGTTAATCACCCGGTTAAGCCCAATTAAGCTGTTTTTCACTATCTGAAACTTGTTTCAGCCATATTTCCCAAACGGTGAGTCCGTTTGGCTAATGTGACCACTCTACGGAATTGTAAACCATTAAACAAATCTAATGGAAGTGGTTTCAGGTCAAAATTCCTTTCCAGTCAAAAGTTATGGCCAAAACAGTGTTAGCTAGGGGTAAAACGGTCATTTAAAAATCGAGAAAAATCATGAACATGGGAAATGACCCCAATTGTCGTCTCCCAAAGTTATGACCATACGGCTTCATATGTGAAAGAAATAAATATTCTACGATCCTTTGATGCGTAGAATGCGGGTCGTTACACTCCCCCCCCCCCCCCCCACCCCAACCTTAAGAAATTTCGTCCCCGAAATTCCTTAACCCAAAACATACAAAGGATCCTGCATGCCTACCAGCCACAAACAACAATCAAACATGCAAAACAAACAAAACAAGCCTATCCTAGCATGCGGAAAGACTAATCGAAACTGAAATCTTACCAGGCAAAGAGTTCTGGATACGTCTTCCTAATGCCCTCCTCTGTCTCCCAAGTACAGTCTTTCTCGTTCTCACCCCACTGAACTTTGACTAATTTCACCGCCTTCGAAGTTGCTTCGTATCGTTCCCAACAATACGCATAGGTCTGCTGTTCCCAACCGCCTCGGGTTCAACTTCGATATCATCCAACTGATCAGGTGAAATGGTCACATCTGGGTTGTGCACAAAATTTCTTAACTGGGAAACATGAAATACGTTGTGAACTCCTGCCATCTTCTCTGGTAATTCAACTTTGTATGCTAAATTCCCAATTTGTTCAAGAACTGGGAATGGACCAACAAATCTTGGTGCTAACTTGCCTCTCCTGCCAAATCGTATCACGCTCTTCAACGGAGAAATCTTGACAAACACCAAGTCACCAACGGAGAACTTTAAGTCTCTTCTCCTCTTATCAGCATAACTCTTCTGCCTATCTTGGGAAGCCTTCATTCGTTGTTGAATGATCTTAATTTTATCTGATGTTTCTCTTACTACATCTGGTCCAAGCACAAACTTCTCACCAGTCTCTATCCAACATGATGGTGAGTTGCACGGTTTTCCGTACAAAGCTTCATATGGAGCCATACCGATACTGGATTGGTAGCTATTGTTATATGCAAACTCTACTAGATGCAAATGGTAATCCCATGATCCACCAAAATCCAATACACAAGCCCTCAAGAGATCTTCCAATATACGATTCACCCTCTCTGTCTGACCGTCGGTTTGAGGATGATACGCGGTACTGAGATATAATTCCGACCCTAGAGCCTCTTGTAAGCTCCTCCAAAATCCACTAGTGAACAACGGATCTCGGTCACTCACAATGCCTTTGGGTATTCCATGAAATCTCACTACCCACTTTATATACAGTTCCGCTAACTTAGCTGCCGTCCTGTTTGACTTGATGGGTATAAATCTTGCACTTTTGGTCAATCGGTCTACAATCACCCAAATGCTATCATGGCCCGATCTAGTCCTTGGTAACCCATCAATGAAATCCATTGACACTTGTTCCCATTTCCATTCTGGAATTTCCAATGGTTGTAACAACCCACTAGGCTTCTTTTGCTCAGCTTTAACTAGCTGACAATTAATGCATTTGGATATAAACTTCCCAACGTCTCTTTTCATCCCTTCCCAGTAGTATGTCTGCTTCATGTCTCGATACATCTTATTACCACCGGGATGTATAGTCATTTTTGAGTGATGACATTCTCTAAGCACTTCATCTCTCAACCCATTGATATTGGGTACAACTAGTTTCCCATTCTTTCTAAGCCATCCATCTCGATCAAGCCCATACTTGTTCATCTCCTCATCGATACCCATCTCTAACTTGGAGATGATTTCCAATAGGTTAGGATCGTCCCTCTGACTAGAGCCGATCCTCTCAATTAAAGTGGGTATGATCATCAAACTTGCTAACATTTCTGGATCCAATTCGCACTTTGGTCTGAAATCATACCCCGCGATGTACTCCAGTTGCTTCCATTCCAGAAACATAGCCCCTAAACTGGCATGTCTTCTACTCAATGCATCTGCCACCGCATTGCCCTTTCCTGGTGTATATGCGATGTTGAAATCATAGGAAGCTAAGAATTCTAACCATCTTTGCTGTCGGAGATTTAGATCCTTCTGAGAGAAGAGATACTTTAACGACTTATGATCCGTAAACATCTCAAACCTTTCTCCCAAGAGATAATGTCTCCACATCTTCAACGCGAACACGATCTCCTCTAATTCCAAATCATGGGTAGGGTATCTTTTCTCGTGCGGTTTCAATTGCCGACTTGCATAAGCTACAACCCTACCTCCTTGCATCAATACAACACCTAGTCCGGTATCACATGCATCTGTGTATACCGTCATCTCTTCATTCCCCTTAGGAATGACTAACACTGGTGCACATGTCAACTTGTCCTTTAGGCTCTTGAATGCATTCTCACACTTTTCGTCCTAGACAAAAGCTTGATTCTTCTTGGTCAACTGAGTCAACGGTGCTGCTATCTTGGATAAACTTACGATAATATCCAGCTAATCCCAAGAAACTTCTTATGTCTGTTGCATTCTTGGGCGTAGGCCAATCTTGTACCGTAGCCACCTTCGTAGGATCCACGGCAATACCATTCTCTGAAACAACATGGCCCAAGAATCTCACTTCCCTCCTCCAGAAGTGACACTTAGAAAACTTTGCTTTCAACTGGTGTTTTCTCAACACCTCCATCACTATTCTTAAATGTTCCTTGTGTTCTTCCTCTGTCCTCGAATAGACCAAAATATCATCCACGAACACAAGGACAAACTTATTCAACTGATCTCTGAATACCCTAGTCATAACATCCACAAAATATGCTGGGGCATTGGTCAACCCAAATGGCATGACCAACCACTCGTAAAACCCAGACGATGTCCGAAACGCCGTTTTAGCTATACTCTCAGCTCCCACTCTAAGCTGATGAAATCCTGTCGCGAGATCCAATTGGGAGAATACTCTCGCGCCACTCAACTGGTCAAACAAATCATCTATCCGTGGTAGAGGTTACTTATTCTTCCTCGTCACTTTATTCAATTCGCAGTAGTCTACACACAATCGAAGGGAACCATCCGCCTTGGTAGCAAACACAACTGGTGCTCCCCATTCAGAAACACTCCTTCTGATAAATCCCTTCTTCAAATGATCGCTGACTTGCACCCCGAGCTCTCGCTGCTCCCTTGGCGCCATACGACGAAGTGGCATCACTATAGGTCTGGCATCTTTCACCAAGTCTATACGGAACTCAATCTCTCGATGTGGTGGAAGCCCGGTCACTTCTTCGAAGACATCCGGATACTGGCCAACCACGGGCAAACCTGACAACTCACTATGCGGAATGTTGAGGGAATTTAGAAAACTATCCATTACCCCCTCACTGGGTAGACCACCAAACACTACCCTCCGCCCATCGTCCGCTCTAGCTGTAACCAAAAAGCCCTCACAGTCTACCACCACCCTGTATCTTTGGAGCCAATCGACTCCCAAAATAATGCCAAACCCAGTAAATCCCAAAACAAAGAAATCACAAATAAACATGCATCCATGACTCGATAAGACCACATTACGATAAATCATGTTAAGGTTAGTTGAACCACCAATTGGGTTCGTCACTACTAAAGGTCTATCGACAATCTTGGGCTCCAATCCCAACCTATCTACCAGGTCACTAGATATGAAAGAACTGGAAGCTCTGGTATCAAACAAAACTCTAACAGGAACATCATAAACAGAAAGCATACCTTGAATAACGACATTCTTTCCCTTCTCCGCCGCAGTTGGGGCATTCGACGAAGAAGAAATAGCATTAAGGGCATATGCTTTCACCATCTGCTTTTCTTTAGGGGGTTGCGGACACTTGTCCTTGTGATGTCCCATTTGGCCACAGTTGAAGCACTTCCTATCCGCTGGCTTGGCCCGACAATTACTAGCATAATGGCCCTTC
This sequence comes from Allium sativum, assembly GCA_030737875.1. NCBI lineage: Eukaryota > Viridiplantae > Streptophyta > Magnoliopsida > Asparagales > Amaryllidaceae > Allium > Allium sativum. Next base: position 464,695,746 of record CM060913.1, on the reverse strand, counting down.
TTACCACAGCTGAAGCACTCAACATCTTTCTTATTCTTTTTCTGTCCATCCTTATTCTGGTTCTGCTTCCTCTTATTTTGAGAACCACTCTTGCCTCCACCACTTGCTTGCGGCTTTGACTCCTCTGCAGATGCAATCTCAATCTTCGACTTAGGGTAAAGACTCTCTGACCTGAATGCTTTTCCCACAATCGATTCAAACGTCTCATCGATGTGGTTAATAAGCCTCTCCCCCAAGTACTGATCCAAGCCAGTTATGAATTTCTCGTTCTTCTTCTCGGCAGTATCTATTAGGGACAACCCATACTTCGATAAAGTATCGAATTCTGCAATGTACTCCGAGACAGCTCTGCCATTCAGCTTAAGCTCCAAAAATTTCCTAAACAATACCGACTTCTGAGCAGTTGGAATGAACTTATCGCTAAAGCGAGCCTTAAACTGATCCCAAGTAATCTGATCCTCGGGAGTAGCTGCCTTTATAGCATTCCACCAATTCATTGCCCGTCCTTGCAGCTGACCAGATGCTAGCCTTCTCTTCATCGCATCCTCGATACCCAAGTCTTCAAAGATACGCTCACAGCTATCCAACCAATCCTGAACATCCGTAGCCGACTCCGTTCCGTGGAACGGCTTCCCACCAAGACTAGTATAATCCTTATTCAGCTTGGCGAAATCGGCCCTAGGCGCCTGCACTATTGGACTACCACCATTACCATTATTGGGAGCTGCCCTCTGCACATCCCTAAGCATCTCTCTCATGAGGTCAGTAAACATTGTCCTCATGTCAGCAGCATTCCCATTATTGGCTCCTCTACCGGCACCTCTTGCATATCGGCTCATCGTTCAATCTGTAAAGAGAAAACGATTAACCATCTCCATAGTGGTGCTAGTGCAGTGCGACTTCATCCTTAGCTATACTAATAGTATATATATAGCTTTTGAAAACCAAAATAATCACAAATACACGCTCTCATATACGTATACTATCTCTCCCTGATGACTTCCCTAGGTTAACTACGCAACCTAGAGCTCTGATACCAAGTGTGACGGCCCGCCCCGCACCAGCCTGCATTTCCTCCGAAGGTGCGCTGTACACATGCCCGACTAGCACGGAACGGTCGCCAAAGAAAGGAAAGAAGAGAATGAACTAACAAGGAACCTGTAGAATGTCTCACAGCGCATGGAACAAAATATAATAATAACATAATCTTGACATAAAACAGGCGAGACAGTGCATAAGCTGAAAACTAAACCAACATAGCAGCGGAAATCCAAATACAGCTTATGATCCAACATCATTATTACAACTTTAAACTGTCTCTAAAGCAAAAGAAAGTTAAAGTAGAAGATGCACTACTAATGCCCAACCAGTGATCTTCAACAACACAGGGAGAATATCTATATGTATCATACGTGGAAGCCTCCTGCTCGTCTCCGGATCAGCTACTCGTGCATACCCAGCTAACCTGTCTCTAGTCTGCTCGTAAGAGCACCCAGAGTAATATGAAGAGACATAAAACTCTGGGTCAGACAAAAAGTCTGGTATGAGCGATAAGCAGCTAAACAGAACAATAATAGGTATACTAAACCATACCTGAACTTGGAACTGCAACCAAAGAGTTAGCACTACATACCGTACAATACTCTAAGGTGCCATAACAAATAGTGTAAAGAATACGGGGTGGGGTGTGCATGTCATAATGATGGAAAACAAATCAAGCATAGCAACCATCCTCACATCTCTCACTCAGTGCGTAAAGCATACGATGTCCGCCACTGTCAATCACTAGACCCATCGAAGCAGTGACGGAGTTCGACTTGTACAACTACTGCTACTACCAAGCTTGCCACATGGAGTCATGACCAAATCTTTACAAATGACCCCACTTCATTGGTCTATTAGCTCTTTAGTCGTACCTAGGCTACTGTGGCCCTGAATCCGTTCACGTACTCCCTACACATAGTGATACAAAGTTACAGACATCGACAACCCCTTAGCATACGTCCCGCAGCAAAGCCCAATCATGAAGCTCACTCATTGGTTCCCAACTGGATCCTGAGTCAAAGCTCCTCATTTGGACTTCCTTTGCATCTCGGGTTTTGGTCGAATTGGAGTTGGTCTTCAGAAGAGTCGTCGCGTAGTAGTAATGGCACGTGTACGGTTCGGTTGTTCTTCCCTAGTTCGGTTCGGCTCACTCCACTTCCTGGCCATCCGGTTCGTTTCGGACGTGTTCAAGTACTCCAGCCTCGGTTCGGTTAGGTTGCCCTCATCCGGTTCGGTTCGGGTGCCACGCTCCATTCGGTTCGGTTCGGGTGTCATGCTCCATTCGGTTTGGTTCATCCCTCCTGCTCCAGCTTGCCTGCTCCGATCCGATCCCGCTCGCTTGCCTGCTCCGATCCGCTCGCTTGCTCCGATCCGATCCTCTATCCAACTCCAACTCTAAGCAATGGACTTCCTTCCTGCCAAACTTCCTTTGTGCCGGACTTCAGTTCGGTTCGGATTTCTTGCCCAGCTCTCCTATCTGATCCGAGCCCATACGTGATCCGATCTGAAACCCTGCACAACTTTCTGCAACTTTTTCCAGCAACTTGTTTACACCATTCAACGACGTTTTCGACCAATCTAACTATACTAATCAATCACAAAACGAGTCATATAGTCATAGCAACAAATAGAAGTGACCATAAACACCAAAACATCAACCATAACATGTAAAACGGATTAAATATAGCCAAAACCCCATATTTTCCCTTAAGCATGTTTAAGTAAAACTAATGACATGATTAGCAAAACTTAACCAAATCAAACCCAATTTCTAACAGAGGTCTAAAACATTATTTAAGAATTTATAAATATTTTTCCAGAATTTATTAGTGTATAAATTCACTAATCTTCACTAATTACCCTTAATTAACCCTAATTAGTGCAAAACTATGCAAATCACTCACCTTGGTCACAAATAAAACCTTAGATCTGAAATGATCTACTGTATGGGACGAATTCCAATGCCTAGCAGCAGCTCCAACTCTGATTTGGTGCTATTTCTCCTTGATTTGATGTTGCTAAGCTTAATCCTTGATTAGAAAGTGATTAGAAGTTGATTTGGGTGTTGGAGGCCATTGTTAGGGTTGCAAGTATGAAAGTGGCGGATGAAAAATGAAAATAAGATCGTTCTCTAACTGATTTCAGCCTCCTCATAACCCTAATCCCGAAATTCCCCATTGGGCCTAGCTGTTAATCACCCGGTTAAGCCCAATTAAGCTGTTTTTCACTATCTGAAACTTGTTTCAGCCATATCTCCCAAACGGTTAGTCCTTTTGGCTAATGTGACTACTCTACGGAATTGTAAACCATCAAACAAATCTAATGGAAGTGGTTTCAGGTCAAAATTCCTTTCCAATCAAAAGTTATGGCCAAAACAGTGTAAGATATGGGCAAAACGGTCATTTAAAAATCGAGAAAAATCATGAACATGGGAAATGACCCCAATAGTCGTCTCCCAAAGTTACATGACCATACGGCTTCGTATGTGAAAGAAATAAATATTCTACGATCCTTCGATGCGTAGAATGCGGGTCGTTACATCTCGGTTGCGAAGCTTCTTAACCTCTGGTCCAAATATACGGGTTGGAACTCATATAATTGTCGCCTCCCGTTCTACCTCTACTGCCTCAAGCATGCTCGGCTCAAGTGCCCCATATGTATCGTGTAGACACTTATGTAAATGAGAAACGTGGAAACATCATGAACACCCGCCAATCTCTCTGGTATCTTTAATCTATAGGCCATCTGACCTAACCTTTCTACTATGGGAAATGGCCCTACGAACCTTGGTGTCAACTTCCCGATATATCCAAAGTGAACTACATTCCTCAAAGGTGATACTTTGATGAAAACCATGTCTCCCACCTCAAACTCAATATATGTCTTCCCTTATCAGCATAGGACTTCTGTCTGTCCTGAGCTGTCTTCATTCGTCTGTGGATGAGATCAATCTTCTCTAAAGTCTCTCTAATCATCTCAGGTCCAAGTATAAGGCTATCCGTAGACTCCAAACAAGAAGTCGGGGATCTACAACGTCGTCCGTACAGTGCCTCGAAGGGTGCCATGCCAATACTAGTCTGATAACTGTTGTTGTAGGTGAACTCCACCGATGGAAGGTGCTCCTCCCAAGTCACTCTAAAGCCTAGGATACACAAGCTCAAAAGATCCTCAAGAACTCTATTCACTCTCTCAATCTGTTCATCGGTCTGAGGGTGATATACAATGTTGAAACACAACTATGTACCTAATGCCTCTTATAGGCTCTTCCAGAACCCACTAGTGAAGATGGGATCACGATCACTCACTATGCTAGAAGGTACTCCATGTAGACGGACTATCTCACGAAGATAAACTGATGCCAACCATGCTACCGTTCTCTTGCTCTTAACAGGAATAAAATGAGCGATCTTAGTAAGCCGGTCCACTATAACCCAGATGATGGTATTGATCTTCCTCAATCTAGGAAAACCATCGATGAAATCTATAGAGACACTCTCCCACTTTCACAGTGGGACCTCCAAAGGATGAAGCAAACTGCCAGGATTTTTTTATTCGGCTTTTACTTGCTGGCATATCAAACATTGAGCTACGAATTCCACTACATCTTTCTTCATCCCAGCCCAAAAGAAAACCCTCTTCATGTCTTCATGCATCTTACCGCCACCTTGATGGATAGTCATCCTAGAATGATGAGATTTTTCAAGGACATCCTTCAACATAGTCCCAACTCGGGGAACACAAAGCCTCCCAACCCATCATAGCCATCCTCTATCATCTACAGAATGTCTGCTAAGGTGACTAGAAATCGCCCCTCTACTGTGCCTGTCCAAGATATCTGCTATCTGTGGGTCCTCTCACTGCGAAGATCCTATTTGATCCATAAGAGTACGTTGCACCTCTAAAGGCGCCAACAAACCAGGTGTAAGATCCGTAGAAGGCCTAAAATCAAAGGCCGATATGTACTCCAAGCTCTGCCTCTCTACGAATAGAGGACTCAAGATGGCCCTCTACCTAATCAACGTGTCCGCCACTACATTACCCTTACCAGAGGTATAAGCAATCTCAAAGTCATAGGACACTAGGAACTCGATCCACCTCTGCTGTCTCAAATTGAGATCCTTTTGCGAGAACAGATACTTGAGAGATTTATGGTCCGTGTATAACTCAAACCTCTCTCCAAGTAGATAGTGTCGCCAAGACTTAAGTGTGAACACTATAGCAGCCAATTCCAAATTGTGAGTGGGGTAGTTTTTCTCATGAACCTTCAACTATCTACTTCCATAGCATACTACCCTTCCCTCTTGCATCAAAACGGCACCGATTCCTATACCACATGCATTAGTATATACTATGAACACCTTGCTCCTATCAGGCAATGTAAAAACTGGGGTTGTTATCAGAGTCCTTTTTAATTGGTGAAAAGCATCCTCACAATCAATACTCCAATCAAAGGTCGGATTTATCTTCGTCGGTCTGGTGAGTGAGGCTGATATCCTTGCTATGTCCTTAATAAACTTCCTGTAGTAGCCTGCTAAACCAAGAAACCTCCATTACATTCTTTTAAACTGTCCAATCTTAAACTGCAACTACTTTTGCGGGATCCACTACTTTCCCTTCCTTGGAGACCATATGCCCTAAAAATCTCACCTCCTTTCTCCAAAAGTGGCACTTGGATAATTTCATCTTAAGATGATGTACTCTGAGAGTCCTCAAGACCTCTCCTAAATGTTGGGTATGCTCTTCTTCATTCTTTGGGAAAATTAGAATGTCATCAAAAAAGACCACATCGAATTTATTCAAAAACTTCCTGAACACCCTACTCATTAGATCCACAAATTATGTGGGTGCATTTGTCAAACCAAAAGGCATGACTAACCACTCAAAAAAGCCATTTGGAGTTCTGAAAGCGGTCTTATCTATACTGTCTTCGGCCACCCTCAACTGATGAAATCTCATAGCCAAGTCTAACTGCGAGAAAACAGATGCGCCAACAAGCTAGTCAAACAGATCGTCAATCATCGAGAGTGGATGCTTATTTTTCTTAGTGAGCTTATTCAGCTCCCTGTAATCCACACATAAGTGAAGCGATCCATCCTCCTTAGTTGTAAATACGAGTGGAGCACCCATTTCTGATATACTCCGCCTAATAAACCCCTTCTCAAGTAGCTCCCCTACTTGCTTGCTAAGTTCCCTCCTTTCCCTATAAGCCATGTAGCGTATAGTTAATGCGACTGGCTTTGCATTATCCACCTAATATATCTGGAAATCGATCTCGCGCCTCGGATGTAAGCCTCTAACCTCATCAAAAACATCTGGATACTCATAGACTATAGGTACAGATCGTAAATCATCGACAGAAGCATCAAGTGACTCTACGAAACTAAGCATGACAAACACCCTTGGATAACAAGAAATCTCGAGAGTCCTCCCATGGTAAGTCAAAAGTCTAATGATCCTCCTCTCACAGTCTAGAATGGCACCATACATTGCTAGCCAATCCATCCCTAGAATCAATCCATTGCCCATGAAACCAAGCACATATGCGGCGCACTCAAACTCGACGCCCAACACAGATATCCTCAAACTTCGACAAATCATAGAAAGACGAGTTATTCCCCCAATGGGGTTTGAGACAATAACGGGATCAGAAACAATACTAGTACTAAGCTGCAGAGACTCAACCACAGAATCGGATATAAAGAATGAGAAGCGCCAGAATAAAAAGGAGTCCTAACTGGATGATCGGAAAGAGGAATCAAACCTTCAATGGAAACTTTCCTACCTCTATCCAGTCTGCTAGCCTCGAGAGCATGCACTTGCCCTCCTGAAGGTCCTGCCCTTTGCCCTTGTCCTTGCTTCTTCGGGCATTCCCCACTTCCAGCTTCACCGCAGTTGAAACAAGAATTCTTCCTTTTTCTGCAATCCTTGATCACATGACCCAAGCCTCCACAACCATGACATTTCTTATTATTCTGAGCTTTGTCATTCTTTCCATCTTTCTTTTGCTATTCTTTCTTGGGCCACCTTTTTTGTTTTGCGTCTCCTCAGTTCTAGCCTCCTTTTTCTCATCTTTACCATCTCCGTGCATCAACGTAATAATCAACCGGTCTCTCAAAAGTTGATCCCATGGGTATGAGAGATAATGCCAATGCTTGAAGAGGTTGATTCAATCCTCTTGCAAACCTCAAAACTTTCTTGTGTGGGTATTCACCATCCTCAAACCAAACCTTGCCAACTGATTGAACTTATTGACATACTCTTTAACAGTCATGCTTCCTTGCTTAAGTGCCAGAAATCTCTCCATCAGCATACTCTGTTCTGCTTGAGAAAGAAACTCCATCTCGAATCTCTATCGAAAATCATCCCAAGTTTCCACTAGATGCCCTGCTTGCCTCACTTCCCACCAGAATGAAGCCTTGTCCTTAAGTTGCCATGTGGCCAACTGAATCCTCCTACGGTCGTCAAGCTCAAAAATCCCAAAAAAATCCTCTGTCTCTTTAAGCCAATTCCGTGCTTTCACAAAGCTTTCAGTTCCACGGAACGGTTTTCCTCCTATAGCACAAAAATCCTTGCATATCTTAGAGAAATTATCCGCTAGCGAAGGAGGAGGAACAACGGCTGCAACTGGGGTAAGGGCGTTTGCTTGGCCCCCGGCAGGCACCGTAACCTCTGATATCTACAGAACCAAGTCTGTATCTGAACGCCCTTGGGAATATTCAGTTCCCCAGAGATGCTGAAAAGAAAAGGAAAAGGGATTCAAACAGAGAATCGAAAGGTATTTCATATGGATCTAGGAAATATGTTTTTCAAAAAACAGACTTTCCTTTGAAAATACTTTCTTTTTGAAACCTTTTAAAAAACATTTTCAAAACCTATTATCCGATCTTGTAACCTTAAACTCCGATACCAAATGTGACACCCCACGTCTGTTAATGTCACGCTTTAACAGAATGCATTAAGTTTCATGAAGCATTATAGTTAAACAGAACAGAATCTCACAAGAAAGATATATAAAATGGCAGCGGAAATTTAATACTTTATTTTCCAATAGAAAACATTGTGGTCTCAAAATCCTGTTACAACATCAAACAGAAATACTGGAATAAAATACATCAAATAAAAGCACCTGTCTTGCGGTAAAACCATTAATGTATGGAAGTAAAAAGCCATAGTCCCCATAAGTAGCCATAAACAAGTAGACAAGAAGTCAAAGTGGTACATCGAAGAAAATACAAATCCAAGTGGAAACAGAAGAGAGAGTCCTAATCAAGCCTGAGCATTCCTACCCAGAGAACTTGGGGGGAAGGAAGAGAGAGAAAGGAAACAAAATGGATCAGACATAAGTCTGGCGAGTCCAGTGACTATTAACATATAAATACGTAAAAGTATCATGACAGGCATATAAACTGGATGAGAGATAGCAATATCATATAATAGGTATGAATAGGCTGAAAAGAATAAGCAAGATAAACAGAGTAGATTATGCTTCTCAAATACTTTTCTCTCCACCAACACTAATATACCAAATTAAGTGTTTTCCAATTGCTTAACAAAAACAGAATGATCCCAACAGAACATAAATGGTAGACTTAGGTGTACTTTTAGCAACGGGTTTTACCCCTAAACAGAAATAATAGGTACCTAAAGAGAAATAAAGGGTGTTACCCTAAACAAAAATAACATGTACCTAAACAGAACTAAATGTACCCTAATTACTACCCCAAGCGATCGGCTCCCTACCACATAAATACCCAGTGCCAGCTCCATAGTAGGGTGTATTATTTCCTAAAATGGCAACCACCAGAAGAACACAGACCTATTGAAAGGTGTCAAGGCGTCTTATTTTCCCAGATAGACCAGGCCCATGCACGCACATGACCCCGTTGGAATGCTCCACCCGAACACCCCATCTCAAATGAATCTCTTATAATTAGCTCAGTAAGCGTGCCCTGGCCCTTACCTAGTGCGGGGTCCCCTTTTAATACCAGAATGGACTACTGAATAATATGGGTCATACATAACAGATGACACAAGTCAAACCTCTAAACTTGTGTCCCTAATTAACTAAGATTTCCATAGGTTTAGTTTTACATGGGTTAATAGTGTCCCTACAACACCAATAGATAAACAAGTTTACTTAACCCCCAACTGATTAAACGATTACAAAAGTGACATACAGTTCCATGTTTCACTTAATCTTTGAATTAAGCCTACATGTTTACTTGTTCATACACCTTATATTCCAGTTATATTCCACAGTATAAGTTATGCCCTAAATTTTAGTCATATTCATAGTACATGTTATGCCCCTAAATACCATTTTCAATCATTCCCAATTAATCCCAATTTCGTTCGTATGCATATTTTAGCGATATTGGCCTAGGCTCGAAGGTAGCCTATGCTATAAAAATAAAAGGGAAAGAGAGACAATAATAGAATAAGCATAAAACAAAATAAGCATCTAATAACAGAGATGGGCATATGATAGCAGAAATAGGCATATAAGAACTAAACAGCAGATCAGGTGCACGTGTAGTGGCAGGACTGATTAGGTACGAATTAGATTCTTAACCGGCATAGGTATTATATCCAGATTTATAAACATGTCAGGATTACTTATTAAATGTTTATATCTAAAAGTAACATGAACTCACAGAGACTGGATCTAAAGAACAGAGAATAACTAGGTTGAAACTGCAGAAGAAATTCTTGTATGTGTATAAGCTGTTGTTGAAGAAAATAAGCTAATTCAATCCAAGCTGAGGTAGCATCTCCTTGTCTCCATTGTTTTAGGTGTATAAAACAATAGAAATGTCATCCCTTATATGGACTTTTTTCAGCGAATCTCGCTCAGAAACAAGTCCAGGTTCAGGGAATGAACCTGGCTGGATCAGGGGTGGGTCGATCCCGGGGTCGACACCCCCTTAAGTGGGTCGACCCCAACGGATCCAAATCCGGCGTTCGACTCCCACCTTTGATTATGAATATTTTTGAAATTTTGGTTTTATTTTGTTCATATATATTTCTCTTATATGTATACAAACTTCAAACCTTAATATCTTCTTCATACGATGTCTGTTTTACGCAAACTCAGAGTTTATCTGTACTAGAATTCTGATATGAACGCAATGGTACAGTCCATTTTACTTAATTCTCAAAATTAAATTAAGTATTCTTTAGTTCATTAAGGTTCTTAAAAATTACGGGGTGTTAAGTTATGCCTATAGAGATTTGGGATTCTTACGAAAATAAATATAAATCCCCAAAACTCCAAGCAATATCAGAAATGATTATTCATATGTTAATTTGGGTTTTGGATAATGGATGTAAGAAAAGTTTGGATTTTCGGGTGCTTATGTGATTTTATCATTTAGTTTGATTTACATTTTTTCCTGAAAATATAGTTTAAACAAAAGCATGGCTTTGGGTATTGTACTTTAATTTGTTTAAATTTCTATTTTTATAAAATTGATGGTTTAAATGTAATTTGAAGCATATTACTAGAATCTTTGTTTTTGTGTAAATATCTATACTATTATATTATTACAGAATTGCACTTCAGCCACGTACAAGCATCCTGCAAATTTTTATAAATGAAGAGTCATGTTTTTCATTTCCATTTGCATACATTTATGGCACTACTATTCACACCCTGATTTACACTTCTGGCCACCAAAATTGAAAGCACCCAAAATATTTTAAATTTCCTCAATTGGCTACCGTCTAAATTAATAACTTAAAAATGGAGAGGCCACCAGCACCTTACTCTACATGAATGCTTCCTTCCTCACTTACATTATGCATTTATGTCTTTTGGGCCATTTGATCGAACATCTTGCATTATATTATTACAACCATCATGTTTATCGTCCAATTTATCATCATTCAAATACTCCATCTATTAAGCGATAAAAAAGTTAATGTATTGATTTGTAAAAGAAGATATGTAAGCTATACGGATAAAAACCCTACAAGTCAAAACTTACATTGTCATTCTCTATTACAACGTCATCAAATTTAATGTCCTCCAAGCTTGAAATTTCCAACGGAGTGGAAAAAATATCCTAAAATGCAATGGAAAAGCCTAACCATTAAAAAAATATCTAACAACATGTTCTACAACATAATAGAAAACAATAAAAATCAAGCAATTCTAACATATTTTTTATCTTCATCATCCATCGCTATTAAGAACAAAATAATATCTGCTTTTATTAAGATTTAGGGTTTGAAATTACAGAGTAGTATGTGTTTTTCTTAGAAGAAGTATGATGGTGAATAACTGAGTGAAATAATAGTATAGTGGTCGGAAGAATATAAAAAATAATCATTTATATTATATTTAGAAAGATGGCCGGAAGTGTAAACTGATGTGTAAATAGTAGCACCCTACATTTATTTTCCTTCTCCGCATCGTTCCATTTGTATCCAAGAAGAAAAAAAACAAAAACAATTGAGACTTCTTCATCTCTTCCTTTCACCTCCACTCCTACGCTTTCAGATTAAACTCCAAAATCTAAGAAACATCCTTTCTTTTTCAACTCTACATCAACAGTTATGAATAAGAAGCACAAAAAAAATCAGGTACCAGAAGCATGGATATAAATTACATGAGAAACATATGGTGTTCTTTTGAAGATTGACAATTGGACAATAGAAGTCGTGCCCGCTTTATATATAAAAAAAATGGAAATAAATTTTCCTTTTCTAATTTGGTATGAACTACTGTTAGTCCATGCAAAAAAATAAAGCAATTAACTTAGTGCATTGTTCATGTTCAAATTTGGTGATTCAGTTCCTACTTCGGTTGATGAAGCTAACTATATCAATTGAATCATGCACATAAAGCAGATTATTAGCTGTGTAAGCATACCATAGGAGCATAATAAAATTACAAGGCACTAATGGCTAAATAACCTATCAAGCAATATGAACTTTAATTTCACCAAGCACCTGAAAAGCAGCATCACTTCACTAAGCATATTAAACGAATTTCTTTTAGGTTATATAGGGAGAAAAAAATCATAAGTTTTACCTAAAGCTAGTTGCAAAACAAAGCCATCAAACATAGCATGAACATGTTAAACAAAACAAAATAATAGGATTTTTTTTAGTTTTTCTTTATATAACAAGGTTTCGAAAGCTTTATTAACCACTTTATTATGTTCAAGCAAGTGCAAAAAGAAATGGAAATGAATATTCACAGACGCACGGTTGGGAGAAACATTTATAGAATAACTGATATACCAGCCCAAAAGCTACATATCATAATACATTGCAACTGGCAATAGGGCTGTTATGGTAATGGTAAATTTATCATTACCATACCATTATGAGTCGATCGGTATGAAATCAGTATATCAGTTAAAACGGTATGATAACGGTAAATTTACCATTTTTAATGGTAACATTTCTTCAGTACCAGCGATGACAGTAATTTTACCAATAAATTTAAAACATATATATATATATATATATATATTCATCAGATATGGTTTATTACATGCATTTAAACCAAACAAATGATTATATTTAGTTCAATAACACGTAAAATAATTCTAATTACACTTTTTTTTCTCATTAATGTTTTTATTAACTAACATTACATATAGCATAATAAAGATTCATTGTATATAAAAAACATGTCAAGATACATACTTTGATTAATAAACGGTAATTAACCATTAGCAATGTAATAGTTACCGGATTATCGGTATATCAGTCTTCGGTATACCAGTCTATCGGTAACGGTAATGGTAAACAATTCTGGCTTACCAGTAAAACTGGTACGATAACGGTATTTGTCAAATGGTAACGGTAACCATTACCATAACAACCTTAACTGGCATATTCTGGTTGCGCTATGGATAATTTATTATAGTGATGTGGGAGTTTAACATTGACTAATTTTGTTTATGTATCATCATATTGCCGGTATTTATTAACGTCAATATTTGTGATCCGGAGATTATGTTTGTGAGCAGATATTTTGCTTCCCCCATTTTCGTTTCTTCTGTTTAGTTTCTGGAGAGTGATGTAATGAGGACTAAACTAACCCTTATTTTCTTTTATTTATAGATTGTATTTTGGGCTTGAGCCCAAACTTCATCTATTTTCAAAAGAAAAAGCTTGCTATAATTTGCACTCCGTTTTTCATTTTCGGTGACCACAATCGTTCGGCTGTTCGTTGACGTATGATTTTTTTTTCGAAAATTGCACTATACGGCGGTTATTAACAGCCGACGAACATAAACAAAAATCATCCGTTCATCGCCGAATAATGTCTCGTGGTGGCTGGAAAAGGATTTCGAGATGCAAATAGTCGGACACAAGAAAAAAAATATTGACATCAAAGTAGAATGTCTACCGATAGACATTCCCTCTTAGATTCAACCCATTATTTAAATTTAAATTAGTATTCAAATTCATATGTAAATCTAACAACCGATTCCCATCATGGTGAGCAACACAGGTATGTTATTTGTGATTTTCTTTCATAGTACATCGTTTTGATTCAACTTTACATAATTTTATGCAGGAAAAGGAGTCTGTACGCGCCTTAGCTGTACCATGTTTAGGAAATTACAGTTTAGTCCATTGAACTCTGATCTTCTGTCAATCAAACTTATTGCACTTTTATTCAAATTTAACAAAACACAGCTTATGAATATATTACTCCTTTACTCATTTCTCTATCCTACGCACAAGTTTTTTTTCGTTTTTTTTTTTCTATTGTTTAGGAAATTTGTCATAGATCATTCTGACGTTGGAAAACTATGCACTTGGAACTCACTGATTGATAGATGATCAAGAATTATTTAACGTTATAAAAATATCCATACTAGCTTTTATTAATAAGAAGCACAAATAAAAATGCATGGATATAGATTATATCAGAAAAATGTTGTGTTCTTTTGAAGATTGATAATAGAAGTCGTGTCCGTTTTATATCAGAAAAAATGGACATCAATTTTCCTTTTTTAATTTCGTATGAACTACTGTTAGTCCATGCAAAAAATAAAGTAATTACCTTATATAGTGCATTGTCCGTTTTCTAATTTGGTGATCCAGTTCATACTTCAGGTGTTGAAGCTAACTGTGATATATCAATTGAAGCATGCACGTAGATTAATTAGCTGTGATGCATATATTGTTGAAATTAATGATTCAAATATTAGTGGAGAAGAAAAGAAATTGATTGATTGTCAATCAATTAATTGGCTTGTATATGTAAAGATATAAGAGGAAGTTTGTGGAAGAAAGGTCAATCAAGCAACTAATGAAGAATCAATTTACTTAGGGAAAGAGATTGGGACCATAATTGCACCATCCATTTATGATCCAATCACATCAAGGAAAATTTTATTTATTTTTCTTTCATGTCCAAGTAATGTAGAAACTTCTCTTCTTTATCCCCAAGAAATCCCTCTATATAAACAGGGGTCATGTTATTGTATGAAGCATGAAATCCACCATTAGTCTTCTCTCTTTTGTAATCTTTTGTACTCATTTCTTCATTGAGAAATAAAAGTTGTTGGGTCTCCGTGGACGTAGGCAAAGCCGAACCACGTTAAAATTGGTGTGCTCTTTCCTCTATTTTCTATTTTTTTGTTCTCTCTATAATTCGTGCCACTTGTTTTTATTTTTGGCATTGTTGAAATTGTTGACAGACTAGATCATTGGGTTTATTCGTATTCCGCTGCCAAAATCTCTGATTTTGCACTACAGATTGGTATCAGAGCTAGTTGTCCTGTTCAAAGACTTTTTCAACCATGTCAAATTCTATAAAGAATACCGGTGGTAGAAGCGCTACAAATTATGGAGTTGCTAGGTTTGATGGAAAAGGGGGATTTTGGCGCATGGAAGATGAAGATGGAAGCGGTGTTGAAGAAAGAGAGGACATTTAAAGTTGTCTCAGATCCAGAGAAATTGAAGAAATTAGCACCTGAAGAGTTAGAAGAATTGGAAGAGGATGCTCTTACTACCATCTAGCTTAGCCTTTCTGATGAAGTACTTAGAGAGTTTTCTCATGTGAAAACTGCTAAGGAATTGTGGGATGCTCTTCAGAGAAAGTTCTACGACAAGTCTCTCACCAACCGCATCATCTTACAGCAACAACTCTATTCTTTCAAAATGAGGCCCGGAACAGATGTATTTGCTCATATAGATGCCCTCAACACACTTGTCATGAATCTTGGAGCAGCTGATGTAAAGATTGAGGATGAGGCACAAGCTGTTATTCTTTTATGTTCTTTACCTGCTGAGTATAACACTTTTGTTAACTCTATGATCTATGGACGTTCATCTATTTGCTTGGAGGATGTGAAGACAAATTTGCATAACGATATGTTGAGAGGAAAGTTAGCAAGCATGAGCACGGAGAATGATTCTGAAAGCCTTGTTGCACAGAGAGGAAGAAGTAAAAGTAGACCCAATCATGGTGGAGATAGAGCAAAGTCCAGATCTCAGTCAAGAGGAGCCCGGAAGGTAGTTTGTCATTATTGCAGAAAACCTGGACATTATATTGCAAGTTGCCCTAAGTTGGAGAATAAAAACAAAGATGTTCCACAGAAGGCTTCAGCATCTACAGCGGAGACATCAGATTCAGATAATGATCCTGGCATTTTTACAATTTCCGCCTCTCCTATGAAGAGTACTTTGTGGATTATTGACTCGGGAGCATCCTATCACATGACACCTGATAGGTACTCCTTTTCCACTTATCGTCAGCTTGATGATGGAGAGGTTCTGATGGGAAATAATGCTTCTTGTCGCATGATTGGTATTGGAACAGTAAAAATCAGGATGTTTGATGGTGTTGTTCGTACTTTATGTGATGTCAGGCATGTGCCTGATTTAAGGCGTAGTTTGATCTCAATTGGAGCATTGTGCAATTTTGGCTTAATGTGTGTAATAGAAAAAGATTCATTAAAAATTACAAATGGCTCATTGATAGTAATGAAAGGGGTAAAAGCTGGAAATCTATATTTGCTGAAGGGTACAACTGCTGTTGCGGAGTCTGCTTCAGTTATTGATTCAGTTGATTCCGATTCTACCAGATTGTGGCATTTTCGTATAGGCCACATTGGAGAGCGCAGTTTAGAAGTATTGAGAAAGTGAGGCTTGATTGACGGCGTTCATCAGTCAAAACTTGACTTTTGTAAAGGATGTGTACTTGGAAAGCAAACAAAGGTTTCTTTTGGCATTGCAGAGCATAAGTCTAAAGATGTTTTAGAGTATGTTCATACTGATGTTTGGGGCCCCGCACCATGCCTATCTTATGGAGGAGCCAGGTATTGCATTTCATTTGTTGATGATTTTTCTAGAAAAGTATAGGTTTACTTTATGAAGTCCAAAGATGAAACTTTTGATAGGTTTCAAAGTTGGAAATCTCTTGTTGAGAAGCAGTCTGGGAAGAAAGTGAAGGTTCTTCATTCAGATAACGGTGGTGAATTCACTTCTCAAAAATTCATCAAATTTTGTGAGTCCGAGGGAATCAAAAGACATTACACCACACCAGGAGACCCTCAGTCAAATGGGGTTGCATAGAGAATGAATCGGACTTTGTTGGAAAGAACTCGTTGCTTGCGGCTGACTGCGAGATTAAATAAGAGATTTTGGGCAGAAGCATTATCTACGGCGGTTTTCCTTATCAACCGCACACCTTCTACCACTATAGATATAAAGATTCCTGAAGAAGTATGGAACGGAGGGCCTGTATCATATTCCTTTCTCAGAGTGTTTGGTTGTCCAGCTTATGTGCATGAGAGCAAAGGGAAGTTGGATCCAAGATCGCGCAAGTGTATTTTTCTTGGATATAAGAAAGGAACTAAGTGGTATAGGATGTGGTGTCCTACTACCCAGAAGATTGTTACTAGCAGGCATGTTACATTTGATGAGAAGGCTATGTTGAATGTGGAGCCTTCTTCTTCAATTAATGATGATGTTGAGAGGACAAATTCAGAATACCAAACACAAGGCAGATCATCAGACTCCCATACGAGTAAAAATGGTGATTCCGATGACACCGTGGTTGATATGGAAGAGACAGAAGATCAACCTCAAGGTGGAGCTCAAATTCACACTCGACCAACGAGAGAGAAGAAAAGACCTACATGGCTCAATGATTTTGTGGGATTAAGCATTGAAGATATTGACTTTGATGACACGGACGCTTATGCATTAAGCATATTTCATGATGAACCAAGAGACTACAAAGAAGCCATTAGTTCAGTCGATAGCTCCAGTTGGCTAGTAGCAATGGAGGAGGAGATTGAGTCTTTGCACAAAAATCACACTTGGGATTTAGTGCCACTTCCTTCCGACAAGAGAGCAATTGGATGTAAATGGATCTATAAGGTGAAGGATGGAGGCAATGGTGACTTGAGATACAAAGCAAGATTAGTGGCGAAGGGTTATGTTCAGAAGAAAGATGTGGAGTTTCATGATATTTTTTCTCCAGTTGTTAGACACACTTCCATTCGCATTCTTTTGGCAATAGTTGCTCACTTCGACATGGAGTTGGAACAACTAGATGTCAAGATAGCATTCTTGCATGGTGATCTTGAGGAGGACATTTACCTACAACAGCCAAAGGGGTTCATTGATAGCAGTAGGCCAGGTCATGTTTGTAAACTTAACAAATCTCTTTATGGCTTAAAACAGTCTCCTAGACAGTGGTATAAGAAATTTGATAAGTTTATGATCTCACATGGTTACTCTAGAAGCTTTAAGGACCAATGTGTCTATTTTAAAAAATGTAATGATGACATCATTTGTTTGTTACTTTATATTGATGATATGTTGATAGCTTCTAAGAGCATGTCTAAAATTTCGGAGTTGAAGATGGAGCTCAGTAAGGAATTTGAGATGAAAGATTTGGGAAACGCACAGAGAATTTTGGGGATGGAGATTCAGAGGGATAGAAAGCAAAGAGTTTTGAGGCTCACTCAAACTCAATACATCGAGAAAGTTCTATCTCGATTTGGTACGCAGAATGCTAAACCGGTGGCTACTCCATTAGTCTCTCAATTCAAGCTATCCAGAGATATGTGTCCCACATCGGATGAAGACAAAAGGGATATGCGTAATATTCCTTATTCTTGTGCGGTTGGAAGCCTTATGTATGCTATGGTATGCACAAGGCCTAATTTAGCTCATGCACTTGGAGTTGTCAGTAGATATATGTCTAACCCAGGTAAAGAGCATTGGCAAGCGGTGAAGTGGATACTCAGATATCTTCGTGGCACTTCTTCAGTTGGCTTGTTATATGGTGGAGTAGATGGAGACATCTCTCTTAGAGGATACTGTGATTCAGATTACGCTGGGGATAGAGATGGACGGAAGTCAGTGTCGGGCTATGTTTTTACACTTGGCATAGGCCCGATTTCGTGGAGATCAAAGTTGCAGTCTATCGTAGCTTTGTCGACTACCGAAGCCGAGTTAATATCGATTGTGGAAGCAACAAAGGAAGGATTGTACTTACTTCAGTTGTTGGATGATCTTTCAATGGCACAGCAAATAGTGGAGCTATTTTCAGACAGTCAGAGTGTGATTCATCTTGTTGAGAACCAGGCTTATAGTTCACGGACGAAGCACATTGATGTTAGAGGCTTCTTTCTTATGCTTGAGGAAGAACGAAGCAAGATCAAATTATTGAAGGTTGGTACTTCAGATAATCCTTCAGATATGACGACTAAGTCACTTCAAAGGACAAGTTTGAGCATTGCTCAAACTTGATCAGTTTGCTACCTATTACTTGAGCGCCATGGGGCACTGGGCCCAACAACTTCTATGTTGATTGTTGAAAATGAGATAATGAAGAAAGATTTCCATATTTGAATCAAGGTGGAGTGTTGAAATCAATGATTTAAATATTAGTGGAGAAGTAAAGAAATTGATTGATTATCAATCAACTAATTGGCTTGTATATGGAAAGATATAAGAGGAAGTTTGTGGAAGAAAGATAAATCGAGCAATTAATGAAGAATCAATTTACTTAGGGAAAGAGATTGGGACCATAATTGCACCATCCATTTATGCTCCAATCAAATCAAGGAAAATATTAATTATTTTTCTTTCATGTCCAAGTAATGTAGAAACTTCTCTTCTTTATCCCTAAGAAATCCCTCTATATAAACAAGGGTCATGTTATTGTATGAAGCATGAAATCCACCATTAGTCTTCTCTCTTTTGTAATCTTTTGTACTCATTTCTTCATTGAGAAATAAAAGTTGTTGGGTCTCCGTGGACATAGGCAAAGCCGAACCACGTTAAAATTGGTGTGCTCTTTCCTCTATTTTCTATTTTTTGTTCTCTATATAATTCGTGTCACTTGTTTTTATTTTTGGCGTTGTTGAAATTGTTGACAGACTAGATCATTGGGTTTATTCGTATTCCGCTGCCCAAATCTCTAATTTTGCACTACATATATACCATATAGGCATTATAAAATTATAAGGAACTGATAACACCTATCAAGCAATATGAACTTTGATTTCATCTAGCACCTAAAAAGCAACATAACACTTCACTAAGCATATTAAATGGATTTCTTTTAGATCAATCTCCAACAGAGGTTACAAATGAGTAATGTGTAATAATTACACTCATTTACTACCCCAACAGAGTGCATAATCTGTAATCAATCCAAAATTTAGCATTTTTGGTTATAAAAACGTAACCAAGAGAGGCGCTAGTTGAACAGACGCTCGGGGTGGAGCGTTTGTTCAACCAACGCCTATATATTAAAAAAAGGCTTCAGACGGCTGTTGAACAGGCACTTGAACTCAGACGCCTTGTAACAACCCTGAATTTTGGGGGTAAAATATAAAATTAATTTTAACTAATTTTAATGAGTTTTTGATATTTAAAATAATTTATTTAAAATAATAATGATTAAAAATTGATTTAAATCGAAGTTAGAATGAATAATTTAATTTTATTTATAAAAAGTGTTAGAAATAGCGCGGTAGTTTGAAAAGTCAAACTTAAACTTTGACTGAACGTGCAGGACGCAAAATTTAACGGATTTTAGTGAAACCAAAAATATTAGAATCTATTTAAAAATATATTTCTAACGAATCTGAAAAATTGATATTTCATAGCGGGAGTCAAAAGTTATGCCCAGTTTAAAATTTAGAAAGGTCGCTATGAAATTTATAAAGGTCAAAAATGCTACTTTTTGCCTACGTAGGAATTTGAACTCGAAACCACTTCCATTGAGTTCAGAATGACGTCTCTGTATTGAAAAACTGTAAGCACTTATATATTTAGAGTTTTGAAGATTATTTGTTTAAAAATGTATTTTTAATATTGAATATACACGCCTTGAAAATAGTCATTTTTCAAACGACCTCTGTTTTCGACGAAACCACTTTTGTTGGATTCGGAATGTCAAAATATTGCTAAGTTTAATTTTTCGGTAATTTTTAGAATTAATATATAATTATAATTGATTTTTCAGTGTAAACGGACAATTTTTGACTTTAAAAATTCATTAAAAATTCATACGGGCTCAGAATTGAACGAAATTAATTTTTCTGGGTTCGCAGCGTCAAAACATAGCTAAATATATTTTTCGGGAATTTTTGAAATTAACTTGTGGCCCCGGCGTATTTAAAAGTACGTTAGAAACTCAATTATTTAATTAACATTGTAATTTTTAAATAAAACGCAGTAGACATCAGAATTGGGCCTCGAAACAGGTCCAATCGCGTTAAGAAGGCGTCAAAACCTTAAGAATGACAGTAAGCATGCCTAATTCTGAGTTCGGGCCAAAACGGGCCTTAATGGGTAATTAGTGAACATTATAATATTATAAATACTAGCTTAATCAAATCCTAAACCCTAATTACATGTCCAGCTGCCGGCCTCTTCTGTGAATGGCTGAAAACGTTAAAATTTCATGCCTCAATATTTTCCAATCCACTTTGAACTAGAACCCAACCCCATCACCAAATCGAAGAGCATCTCTCAAGCTTCGATTCCATATGGAGATGATGGGATTTAGTGGAGTATTTTACCCGGAAGGACACCCTAAACCCGTCGCCTATTCAGCCCGCCGCACCACACCAGGGCCCACCGGACCCTCCTCCACTTCAGGCGCATGTAGCTCCCTCCTTCCTCTCCGATTTGCAACCTTCCGATCGACTTCTAGTTGCACCAATTTCGAGATAAATTCAAACCTAATTTGGAACAAAATGGGTTCTAATAGCATAAAGTAAGGCTGAAACGTGGATGGTGAAGATGATTAAGGGTGGGTTGACTTTTCCTAATTACAGTTGACTAATTAATCTAATTCAATTTTGTCAATATAAATTAACTTGTATCTTGCTCGTACGGACTCAGATTTGAACGATTTCAGGTGCGCCACGATCGTGAGACCGAGATCTTCGCGATGACGCTGACCAGACCTGAAACGGAGACAGTTGAATTTTCAGCCAAATCGAGGTGAGAATCTCTGAATTTTACAATTTAATTCATTTAATTGATTGTTTTATCGCTGTTAAATAATTGTTTGTATATTATTTAATTTGATTTGCGCTGTGATGAATTGTGATTGTTGTTGTGATGAATTGGATTGTATTGTGTTAGTTAGATCTGTTATTGTATTATTCAGATCTGATGAATCCAATAAACATCATCATGGTTTGTAAATTGGATTAAACTAGAATTTTTAATCCAATTAAAAATATTATCTTGTTTGCGGATTGGATTAGATTAGAATCTTTAATCCAAATAAAATATCATATTTTGTCATGTTTATTTTATTGACATTAAATTGTTAAAATACCATCTTGTTTTTACTGTTGAATTGAATTAGTTTGCCAATTCAAAAATTTTGTGTTATAATAAAATGTTGAAAATGTCTTATTAGATTTAAAATACTAGGTTTGTTATGAGACGTGATTTGATTCTTGATTGATGTGTGTATAGATCTGTTAATTTGATGATATGGTGTTATAATAAAATTTGTAAACACATATAGATCATTTTTGTCGCTGAATAAAAGAATTGTCATTTTGTCAAATAACAAATTTGTTATTTTTATCAAAATAAATTAGTTGAGAACAAATTTGTTGTTGTTGTCAAAATAAATTGTTTGGAAACAAAAATTCACATTTTTGTTAATCATAATTGTCAAAATAAAAATTCACTTTTATTTGTTATGTTAAACATGGAAATTGGTATGCAAATAAATATATTTCTTTCTATTTATCATGCTGATGTTTAGGATTGTATACAAATAAGAATAAACATTTTTCTATCATGTTTATACATGAGAATTCGTAAACTAATCAAAAATAGGCATTTTTATGTCATGTTATCCATTGAAATGGTATACGAATAAAAATTATCTTTTATTTTGTCATTAGAATAATATCACATGTTTTGTAGACAAAATTATCTTTTATTTTTGTCATTAGAGTTATATAACATGCTATGTAGATATGTTACTTAAAAATGTTAATACACGCTTATTATTAAAATGTGTCATTTTCTTATGTTAGCCCACAATGTTAATAAATTATAAAAATACCATTTTTATGTATAAGAGGTTAGCATAATAAAAATATCATTTTGTTTATAACATGTTATATGAGATAAAAGAATGTCACTTATGTAAGAAGTGTTAAATTTGATTAAAAATGTCATTATATTAGAAATTGTCATTTTGGTTAAAATGGCACATTAGAATAGAAATTATCATTTTATGTTAAAATTGTTACATTAGAATAGAAATTATCATTTTATGTTAAAATGTTACATTAGGATAGAAATTATCATTTTGGTTAAAATGCCACATTAGAATAAAAATGGTCACTTATGTTAGAGATAATATAAATTGTCATTTTAGTTAGATTATGAAAATGCCCGTTAATTAGAATCATGTCATGTTAATGAAATATATTGTTTTATTAGAATCATGCCATTAAAAAATTTCATTTTGTATAAAAGGTTATAGTAGTTAAAACCATTATTTATGTTAGATTAGAAAGAACATTTATGTTAGGAATTTGAAAGAACATTAATGTTAGAATTCAAAATGACATTTATGTTAGAACTCAAAATGACATTTATGTTAAGATTCAAAAATGTCATTTATGTTAGATTAAAAATGTCCTTAAATTGGAATGGTCATTAGATTAAAATTATCTTACTTGTTGAAATAAGAGAGTTGAAACCAAAATTATCATATTTGTTGAAATGATAGAATTGATTTAACATAAAAGTATTCTTTTTATGTTAATATATGAATTGTTAGAATTATTAAATATTAAAAATATCTGTGCTAATTAAACAGCATTTTTGAAAGAATATATCATGTTGTGTTAAACATATCATTTTAGTTAGGAAATATCATTTTAGTCAAAAATGTTTAATTAGGATAGACATGCCACTTTTATTAGAAATATGTTATGTAAGGTAAATTTGTCATCTATGTTTACGTTGAATTTGTCATTTATGTAGAAATAAATTTGTCATTTATGTGAAATTTAGTTTGTCAATTTTAGGGAAATTTGAAATTGGCATTTATGTTAGGACAAACTTGCCCTTCATGTTAAAATATTATAAGGTCATTTATGGAAAATGTCATTAAATTAGGATGTCATTAAAACTAGAATATCACTAGATTAAAATGTTGTTAAGTCATAATGTCATTAAAACTAGAAGGTCACTAGATTAAAAAAGGTCATTAGAATTCATAGAAAATATATTTACATATAAAATATCCTCTTTACATGACATTAGAATTCATCACCTTTACTAAAGAATGGCACGTGAATTAAAAACATCAATTATGTTAAGAAGTGTCATGTAAAATAATATTTTTAGTAGAACAATTATAATGATTAATTAAAATTATACTTGGACACGAGGTTAGGTCACATTTGTGGTGGAAGTCAGCCCGGACCCGACCGGCATATCCAGCAGCCACAAATGTTGGGCCTAATGTGAGAGGTCCAAGTGCGCAAATACAAATTGGGCCAAGATACGAGGTTAAGCCCAACTTGTGGGAGATGTCTGCCCGGAACCGACCGGCCTATCCAGCATCCACAAGTTGTAGGCCAAATGTGAGAGGTCTGGCCCATATTAAAAGATAAATGGATAACTTAAAAATTGACGTTATTTTCACACCGTTATGTGTTAATAATGAAATGAATATTTTCACCTCCAAGTTTGTTATAAAAGAAAGTTACATTTTTAATAAAATAATATAAGGATTATAAAAGTTTTACATTTTTCTTAATGTAAATATTAGAAAAGTTATATTTTTCTTAATGTAAATAAAAGGAAAATAGGAAGTTACATTTTTATATGTAATTGGTGTAATATAGAAACCGACATTTTTCAATGTAAATAAGGATGAAATAAAATTTTTTTTATATGCAAATAAAAAGAATTTACATTTTTCAATGTAAACAAAAGAATGAATAGGAATTTATATTTTCCAATGTAAATAGAATATGAAATAAAGGTTACATTTTCAATATAATAATATATTAAAGTAAAAGTTTACATTTCTCAATGTGAATAAAATAGGAATAGAAATTTACATTTTTCAATGTAAATAATAAGATTAGAAATTTACATTTCTAAGGAATGGATTTTCATTAGAAAAATAATGAAACCAAATATACATTTGGTGTAAATTGAAAAATGGAAGAGTAAAATATACATTGTTATGTTTAGGATGTGTATGTAAAGTAAAAATAGCGATAGATCGTTATAAATTATTAACAAAGATATGAAATGGTTTTCAAATTTATATATGCGAGAGTTATTTGGAAAGTCCGAGTTTACTCTCATTCCAAATAATGATACGACGTTCGAAGAATTGAGGACGGCGATTGAAGACCGACGATCTTCACATCGAATGGGTAACTAGTGTTGAGGCCCTTGATTGATTTGCTCCCAAGACGGGGCTAAAATAGTAGTTATCCGGACGTAGTGCTGATTTGTACGGATTTGGCTTTCGCTCAGACCCAGAGCATAAGCTTATAAATGGAATGTGTGTCTGACATTGTACTCTTTTATATTGTATTTATTGATTTTCTGTCGAATGTATGAATGTTTGGTGGCGGAGAATTTATTCTCTTGCTTAACACCCTTTCATATATTTCGGCAAAGGATTGGTAGTGTGATATGGAGTGACGATGTGGCATGCTAAGATGCATATGATCAAGGCTTTGTTGAAAAGCAGGCCTTGTGGGATGATCAAAGCATAGCCTGTTTAGGCATAGATTTGTGTATAACGTGACGTCGCGAGCCTCACACACCGGCGGAGTCTAAAACGAGAGAAGGGAACGCAGGGAGAGCAGCACGTTTCTTTCTAGCTAGAAGTGGTGTTTGGGTTTTAACACGGCCCGACATTTTACTTATATGGATGATGGAATGAGGCGCCTCGGAGGATAGGTCCTAAAGGACTGGGAAACATGTGTTCAGGAATTGCCAATCCACGAAGCTGTATGTGTGGACCGGCCCTGCAGCTTTCCAAGGGTTCACTGCGGGGGATCCTGAGACATTAGCTAGAGTGTCTCGAATCGGTAAGGAGCTCCTCCCTAGCCTTGACTCATGATGGAAACCCAATTCCAAATACGACCCTACGGACTTGATTGTATTACTAGTATGGAGGCATAGTAGTATAGGATACTATTCTTCCTAGGATTGATACATTTACTTTGAAATGTTTTTGAAACATATACACACTAGCAATAATATCAAATCTGTTTTTATCGTATCAAGCATTTTTGACCATTATAAGGTAAAACCCTATCCTCCGGTTTGCGTTGCATTGTGTGATGGGACTTGGGTCTTATGATGGTTTCATTTTTCCAAAAGGCATTGCGTTGTTTTATGATTTACTTTATTGTTATGCACGGTAATCCATTGGAGTAAACCCGTTCCGCGTTAGCTGCGTGGTCCTTGGATTTGCCTTATTACTATTAGTTAAATTAGTTAAGAATTCTCACACCAGTCCAATGACTGACCCGTTGTTTGTTTCCACCTTTGCAAACTCGGGTGCCCTCTTTTCCATATGCGCAGTCGAGTAGTTTGTCTAAAGGTTCTTATCTCAAGCAGGATCCTGGATTAAAGCTTAAAGCTGTGTCCAGAGCATAGTTGTCTTCCGCTGCCTTAGTTACTTTGTTTTCGTTGCACTGTATTGTATTAAAATATTGTAATTTATCTTCCGCTGTATTTTATCAATGTACTCTGATATTCTGTACTCTGATGTTATGTTATCATGATATAATAAAAGTTTGCTATTTTTGTTCTGATGTGTTGTATTTCCAAAGTAAATGTATGCGAATTTTGAACGGTTTTAGTCGATTTAGCGATCGATTAAGGTCGGGCAAAATGCGTGTCGTTACAGTTAGTATCAGAGCTTTGGTTAGCTCAAATCTTTGGGGTACAACTCGTTAGAACTAAACAAAAGACTCATCAGAGATTGGATTAGTAATGTCCAATAAGAATACTCATTAGAGATAGGATCAGCAGTATCCTAGAATGAGAAAACTCATTAGAGATGGGGTTAGTAATGCCCTAGAATGAGTTGAGAGTGCCCAGTTTATAATTAACGTATTTGTAATTATAATCCATTTTAGAAGATATGATTTTTGAATATATAAAGTTATATATTTTTTAAGTTAATCAACAAATAAAATTATTTAAGATAGGATAATTAAACAACTTTAGCTTCGTTCCTTTTCAAGGACGAAACGTTTTAAGT
Organism: Allium sativum; assembly: GCA_030737875.1. NCBI lineage: Eukaryota > Viridiplantae > Streptophyta > Magnoliopsida > Asparagales > Amaryllidaceae > Allium > Allium sativum. Next base: position 464,668,967 of record CM060913.1, on the reverse strand, counting down.
GGGGGAGACTATAACAACCCTGAATTTTGGGGGTAAAATTTTAAATTTATTTTAACTAATTTTAATGAGTTTCTGATATTTAAAATAATTTATTTAAAATAATAATAATTAAAAATTGATTTAAATCGAAGTTAGAATGAATAATTTAATTTTAGTTATAAAAACTGTTAGAAATAACGCGGTAGTTTGAAAAGTCAAACTTAAACTTTGACTGAACTTACAGGATGCAAAATTTAACGGATTTTAGTGAAACCAAAAATATTAGAATCTATTTAAAAATATCTTTCTAACGAATCTGAAAAATTGAGATTTCAAAGCGGGAATCACTAGTTATGCCCAGTTTAAAGTTTAGAAAGGTCGCTATGAAATTTATAAAGGTCAAAAATGCTACTTTTTGCATACTTAGGAATTTGAACTCGAAACCACTTCCATTGAGTTCAGAATGATGTCTCTGCATTGGAAAACTGTAAGCACTTATATATTTAAAGTTTTGAAGATTATTTGTTTAAAAATGTATTTTTAAATATTGAATATACACGCCTTGAAAATAGTCATTTTTCAAACGACCTCTGTTTTCGACGAAACCACTTTTGTTGGATTGGGAATGTCAAAATATTGCTAAATTTATTTTTCGGTAATTTTTAGAATTAATATATAATTATAATTGATTTTTCAGTGTAAATGGACAATTTTTGACTTTAAAAATTCATTAAAAATTCGTACGGGCTCAGAATTGAACGAAATTAATTTTTCTGGGTTCACAGCATCAAAACATAGCTAAAAATTTTTTTTGGGAATTTTTGAAATTAATTTGTGGCCCCGGCGTATTTAAAAGTACGTTAGAAACTCAATTATTTAATTAATATTGTAATTTTTAAATAAAACGCAGTAGACATCAGAATTGGGCCTCGAAACAGCTCGCATCATGTTCAGAAGGCATCAAAACCTTAAGAACAACAGTAAGCATGCCTAATTCTGAGTTCGGGCCAAAACGGGCCTTAATGGGTAATTAGTGAACATTATAATATTATAAATACTAGCTTAATCAAATCCTAAACCCTAATTACAAGTCCAATCGTCGGCCTCTTCTGTGAATGGCTGAAAACATTCGAATTTCATGCCTCAATATTTTCCAATCCACTTTGAATTAGAACCCAACCCCATCACCAAATCGAAGAGCATCTCTCAAGCTTCGATTCCATACGGAGATGATGGGATTTAGTGGAGTATTTTACCCGGAAGGACACCCTAAACCCGCCGCCTATTCAGCCCGCCGCACCACACCAGGGCCCACCGCACCCTCCTCCACTTCAGGTGCATGTAGCTCCCTCCTTCCTCTCCGATTTGCCACCTTCCGATCGACTTCTAGTTGCACCAATTTCGAGATAAATTCAAACTTAATTTGGAACAAAATGGGTTCTAATAGCATAAAGTAACGGCTAAAACGTGGATGGTGAAGATGATTAAGGGTGGGTTGACTTTTCCTAATTACAGTTGACTAATTAATCTAATTCAATTTTGTCAATCTAATTTAACTTGTATCTTGCTCGTACGGACTCAGATTTGAACGATTTCAGGTGCGCCACGATCGTGAGACCGAGATCTTCGCGATGACGCTGACCAGACCTGAAACGAAGACAGTTGAATTTTCAGCCAAATCGAGGTGAGAATCTCTGATTTTTACAATTTAATTCATTTAATTGATTGTTTTATCGCTGTTAAATAATTGTTTGTATATTATTTAATTAGATTTGCGCTGTGATGAATTGTGATTGTTGTTGTGATGAATTGGATTGTATTGTGTTAGTTAGATCTGTTATTGTATTATTCAGATCTAATGAATCCAATAAACATCATCATGGTTTGTAAATTGGATTAAACTAGAATTTTTAATCCAATTAAAAATATTATCTTGTTTGTGGATTGGATTAGATTAGAATCTTTAATCCAAATAAAATATCATATTTTGTCATGTTTATTTTATTGACATTAAATTATTAAAATACCATCTTGTTTTTACTGTTGAATTGAATTAGTTTGCCAATTCAAAAATTTTGTGTTATAATAAAATGTTCAAAATGTCTTATTAGATTTAAAATAATAGGTTTGTTATGAGACGTGATTTGATTATATGATTGATGTGTGTATAGATCTGTTAATTTGATGATATGGTGTTATAATAAAATTTGTAAACACATATAGATCATTTTTGTCGCTGAATAAAAGAATTGTCATTTTGTCAAATAACAAATTTGTTATTTTTATCAAAATAAATTAGTTGAGAACAAATTTGTTGTTGTTGTCAAAATAAATTGGTTGGAAACAAAAATTCACATTTTTGTTAATCATAATTGTCAAAATAAAAATTCACTTTTATTTGTTATGTTAAACATGGAAATTGGTATGCAAATAAATATATTTCTTTTTATTTATCATGTTGAAGTTTAGGATTGTATACAAATAAGAATAAACATTTTTATATCATGTTTATACATGAGAATTCGTAAACAAATCAAAAATAGGCATTTTTATGTCATGTTATCCATTGAAATGGTATACGAATAAAAATTATCTTTTATTTTGTCATTAGAATAATATAACAAGTTTTGTAGAAAAAATTATCTTTTATTTTTGTCATTAGAGTTATATAACATGTTATGTAGATATGTTACTTAAAAATGTTAATACATGCTTATTATTAAAATGTGTCATTTTCTTATGTTAGCCCACAATGTTAATACATTATAAAAATACCATTTTTATGTATAAGAGGTTAGCATAATAAAAATATCATTTTGTTTATAACATGTTATATGAGATAAAAGAATGTCACTTATGTAAGAAGTGTTAAATTTGATTAAAAATGTCATTATATTAGAAATTGTCATTTTGGTTAAAATGGCACATTAGAATAAAAATGGTCACTTATGTTAGAGATAATATAAAGTGTCATTTTAGTTAGATTATGAAAATGCCCGTTAATTAGAATCATGTCATGTTAATGAAATATATTGTTTTATTAGAATCATGCCATTAAAAAATTTCATTTTGTATAAAAGGTTATAGTAGTTAAAACCATTATTTATGTTAGATTAGAAAGAACATTTATGTTAGGAATTTGAAAGAACATTAATGTTAGAATTCAAAATGACATTTATGTTAGAATTCAAAATGGCATTTATGTTAAGATTCAAAAATGTCATTTATGTTAGATTAAAAATGTCCTTAAATTGGAATGGTCATTAGATTAAAATTATCTTACTTGTTGAAATAAGAGAGTTGAAACCAAAATTATCATATTTGTTGAAATGATAGAATTGATTTAACATAAAAGTATTCTTTTTATGTTAATATATGAATTGTAAGAATTATTAAATATTGAAAATATCTTTGCTAATTAAACAGCCTTTTTGTAAGAATATATCATGTTGTGTTAAACATATCATTTTAGTTAGGAAATATCATTTTAGTCAAAAATGTTTAATTAGGATAGACATGCCACTTTTATTAGAAATATGTTATGTAAGGTAAATTTGTCATCTATGTTTAAGTTGAATTTGTCATTTATGTAGAAATAAATTTGTTATTTATGTGAAATTTAGTTTGTCAATTTTAGGGAAATTTGAAATTGGCATTTATGTTAGGACAAACTTGCCCTTCATGTTAAAATATTATAAGGTCATTTATGGAAAATGTCATTAAATTAGGATGTCATTAAAACTAGAATATCACTAGATTAAAATGTTGTTAAGTCATAATGTCATTAAAACTAGAAGGTCACTAGATTAAAAAAGGTCATTAGAATTCATAGAAAATATATTTACATATAAAATATCCTCTTTATATGACATTAGAATTCATCACCTTTATTAAAGAATGGCACGTGAATTAAAAACATCAATTATGTTAAGAAGTGTCATGTAAAATAATATTTTTAGTAGAACAATTATAATGATTAATTAAAATTGTACTTGGACACGAGGTTAGGTCACATTTGTGGTGGAAGTCAGCCCGGACCCGACCGGCATATCCAGCAGCCACAAATGTTGGGCCTAACGTGAGAGGTCCAGGTGCGCAAATACAAATTGGGCCAAGATACGAGGTTAAGCCCAACTTGTGGGAGATGTCTGCCCGGAACCGACCGGCCTATCCAGCATCCACAAGTTGTAGGCCTAATGTGAGAGGTCTGACCCATATTAAAAGATAAATGGATAACTTAAAAATTGACGTTATTTTCACACCGTTATGTGTTAATAATGAAATGAATATTTTCACCTCCAAGTTTGTTATAAAAGAAAGTTACATTTTTAATAAAATAATATAAGGATTATAAAAGTTTTACATTTTTCTTAATGTAAATATTAGAGAAGTTACATTTTTCTTAATGTAAATAAAAGGAAAATAGGAAGTTACATTTTTATATGTAATTGGTGTAATATAGAAACCGACATTTTTCAACGTAAATAAGGATGAAATAGAAATTATTATTTTTTATATGCAAATAAAAAGAGTTTACATTTTTCAATGTAAACAAAAGAATGATTACGAATTTATATTTTCCAATGTAAATAGAATATGAAATAAAGGTTACATTTTCAATATAATAATATATTAAAGTATAAGTTTACATTTCTCAATGTGAATAAAATAGGAATAGAAATTTACATTTTTCAATGTAAATAATAAGATTAGAAATTTACATTTCTAAGGAATGGATTTTCATTAGAAAAATAATGAAACCAAATATACATTTGGTGTAAATTGAAAAATGGAAGAGTAAAATATACATTGTTATGTTTAGGATGTGTATGTAAAGTAAAAATTGCGATAGATCGTTCTAAATTATTAACAACGATATGATATGGTTTTCAAATTTATATATGCGAGAGTTATTTGGAAAGTCCGAGTTTACTCTCATTCCAAATAATGATACGACGTTCGAAGAACTGAGGACGACGATTGAAGACCGACGATCTTCACATCGAATGGGTAACTAGTGTTGAGGCCCTTGATTGATTTGCTCCCAAGACGGGGCTAAAATAGTAGTTATCCGGACGTAGTGCTGATTTGTACGGATTTGGCTTTCGCTCAGACCTAGAGCATAAGCTTATAAATGGAATGTGTGTCTGACATTGTACTCCTTTATATTGTATTTATTGATTTTCTGTCGAATGTATGAATGTTTTGAGGCGGAGTATTTATTCTCTTGCTTAACACCCTTTCATATATTTCGGCAAAGGATTGGTAGTGTGATATGGAGTGACGATGTGGCATGCTAAGATGCATATGATCAAGGCTTTGTTGAAAAGCAGGCCTTGTGGGATGATCAAAGCCTAGCCTGTTTAGGCATAGCTTTGTGTATAACGTGACGTCGCGAGCCTCACACACCGGCGGAGTCTAAAACGGGAGAAGGGAACGCAGGGAGAGCAGCACGTTTCTTTCTAGCTAGAAGTGGTGTTTTGGTTTTAACACGGCCCGACATTTTACTTATGTGGATGATGGAATGAGGCGCTTCAGATGATAGGTCCTACAGGACTGGGAAACGTGTGTTCAGGAAATGCCAATCCACGAAGATGTATGTGTGGACCAGCCCTGCAGCTTTCCAAGGGTTCACTGTGGGGGATCCTGAGACATTAGCTAGAGTGTCTCGAATCGGTAAGGAGCTCCTCCCTAGCCTTGACTCATAATGGAAACCCAATTCCAAATACGACCCTACGGACTTGATTGTATTACTAGTATGGAGGCATAGTAGTATGGGATACTATTCTTCCTAGAATTGATACATTTACTTTGAAATGTTTTTGAAACATATACAAACTAGCAATAATATCAAATCCGTTTTTATCGTATCAAGCATTTTTGACCATTATAAGGTAAAACCCTATCCTCCGGTTTGCGTTGCATTGTGTGATGGGACTTGGGTCTTATGATGGTTTCATTTTTCCAAAAGGCATTGCGTTGTTTTACGATTTAATTTTTTGTTATGCATGGTAATCCATTGGAGTAAACCCATTCCACGTTAGCGGCGTGGTCCTTGTATTTGCCTTATTACTATTAGTTAAATTAGTTAAGAATTCTCACACCAGTCCCATGACTGACCCGTTGTTTGTTTCCACCTTTGCAAACTCGGGTGCCCTCTTTTCCACATGGGCAGTCGAGTAGTTTGTCTACAGGTTCTTATCTCAAGCAGGATCCTGGATTAAAGCTTAAAGCTGTGTCCAGAGCATAGTTGTCTTTTGCTGCCTTAGTTACTTTATTTCCGCTGCACTGTATTGTATTAAAATATTGTAATTTATCTTCCGCTATATTTTATCGATGTACTCTGATATTCTGTACTCTGATGTTATGTTATCATGATATAATAAAAGTCTGCTGTTGTTGTTATGATGTGTTGTATTTCCAGAGTTAACGTATGCGAATTTTGAACTATTTTAGTCGATTTAGCGATCGATTAAGGTCGGGCAGAATGCGTGTCTTTACACGCCTGTTGAACAGACGTTCAACGCCTGAAGTTTTTTCCTTCTTTGACCGGGCTCCATATGGCTTGGGTGCCCGTTCAATAGGAGCCTGAGCCATATTCTATTATGTAATTGATGGATTTGAAATTTTGGATATCGTTTTTGTTGGAGATTCTCTTAGGTTATATAGGTAGAAAGTAATCATAAGTTTTACCTGGTCTGGTTGGTAATTAATTCTCTAGTTTCTTTATCATTTTCATCTTTACCAATGTTTCATCAATAGCTTTAGACACCATCTTCATCAATGTATACGTCAGCGTTCATTGGTTATTTATTGCAAGTACATATATATCGGCAACATATACATCAACTTTGATTTTAAGTTTACATTTTAGGTTCTGTGATTTAAATTCCATTTGGAAACTTTGCACATGAGAGGTTTTTATATATATATATATATATAGGAATAGTTTGGTGTCACACTTTTTTTTTGTACACCTGAACTGACGAAAATGCCCTTTACTTAATTATTCTTCCACAATTATTATTCTCCCACAATTAAAAGGAAGGGCAATGAATGTCATTTAACTACCTAAACATTTCCTAGAACTGTAACATTTATGTTCAAAACCCATATTCAGCATAAATTTATTCATTTATTCTCTTTTAATCAATTCAATCAAATCTTAATAGATGCACCACAAATTTCATCCGCGCATCAAAGGCCGGTTTGAATATAAAAGGAATCTTTCGGCGTTCAAGATATTAGATCCAAAAAATTAGCGTTGGTGCATACTTATTAAATGCCATCACGTTATTTACATGAAATCAAAATTTATATTATACTTATTTTCGGAAAAATATATTATATTATACCTTTTATTATTACAAATATTGATGCCCTTTCCATATACAACGATGTACGTATTTCTATTATACATTTTATTTTTACTAAATGCCAGCACATTTTCCTTGTATAATTATATTAGTAATAGTCTTTCCATGTACATTAGGTAATTTGTGGTGATAACAAGGTTTTAAATCTCGGATATTGGTCGCGTAACGTCTCGGGAATTTTATAGACTCGGTCTCGTATCAGGGGGGACATCAGACAAGATGAGTCTAACTCGGGCGTTCGTCTCGGATTTTCATCTCGGGTCTGAAAGTTCATATCGGAACAATCTCAGAGTACATAATATGTTAAAAATGATATTTTAACAAAATAATTTTAATGAATGCTATTAAAAACATAGTAACTTAAACTTAAAAAGCAAAATAACTTTATTATTCTTTATTTTGCGAAAGATCACTCATACTCTAAATCGTAATATGCTTAAAACAGAAATATTGTTAGACAGGAAACATTAAAAGGATCCATAACATTAAAAAATTCAGCATAAATTGACCATAAATACATAATTTCATAAATAACATGTATGTAAAAAGACGAATATGAAAATTATAAGCAATGTAAAACATATACGAACATACCATATAGTCACTTAACATGCAAAATGTAAAACAACAAAACATTGTTATGGCTAGATTTGAGTTTTTAATTATAGTTCTAGTTCAAACACAAATTTAATTTTAACAAAAAAAAAAACTAAGATCTCGGACGATATTCCAGTATTTCATCTCAGTTGATATATCGTTCGATAGAGCAATATCTCGAGCGATATATTCAAAAGGAGATTTAGAGTGATATTTGCTGTTTCGTTTCGGAAGGAGCCCAAAATGAGATCTCGGAGGAGATCTCAGGCGATATTTGCGAGATTTGAAATAGTGGGTGGTAACATATAAAAAATAATTCAAAATTGCGTTTAGGTTAAGCCAGAAAAGCTTTTAAAAGTCAAAATAATATATTATATTATACCTTTTATTATTACAAATATTGATGCCCTTTCCATATACAACAATGTTTGTACTTCTATTATACATTTTATTATTATTACTAAATGCCAGCACGTTTTCCATGTATAATAATTATATTAGTAATGGTCTTTCCATGTACATTAGGTAATTTGTGGTGGTAACATATAAAACAAAAAATTCAAAAAATGCGTGTAGGTCAAACCAGAAAAGGCGTTTAAAACTCAAAATAATATATTATACTATACCTTTTATTATGTCTTGATGGAGGCACAAAATCAAATCTTTTCTTCCTTAAATGAATAAATTGGATGACACAAAATTAGCGAAGCGCGTGCTGTGATCACGCGCGAATTCCTTGAATACATAAAATACATAACATATAAGGAATAAAAATCCATGTGCGAAGCGCGTGTCATGACTACGCGAGAAGTGCGTGCCGTTACCACGCGCGAAACGCGTGTCGTGAAACTCGTATATATATAAGGATAGGATCAAGGATCTACATGAATTTCATCCCTCCACTTGCACCTGAACCATATCCACATATTTATGTTTAAATATGTTAGTGGAATCATAGAGAATGAGTGGAAGGAGAGAGAATGCAGAATACTTGGTTGTTGTTGAGGGGCTTTAGGGGTGCTGCACTGTTTGGGGTGCTATTGAACCTACACTATATGTATATGTATGTATATATATATATATATATATATATATATATATATATCAGCACTAGATGAAATTGTTCAAAGTAACCATATGTAAAATTAGATTTTTTTTAGAACACTAAGAAACAGAAATATCTCTCTTAGCAAATTATTCAAAGAACTAGATCTAGGCAAGTTATTCAAAGTATACCGTGGAATAGCAGTATGAGTTGATTAGAATTTCATCATGTGACACATGGCACATAAATGCTCCAATCGTCATTATTGTATAAAAAAGTTGAGTTTCGTCACAGTTTCACTCATGCACATGACTGGAGAAGGAAAATATTAATAAACTCTAATATAAAAATGAAAATATTAAAGAGAGGTTGTAGGATAATATATACATAAACTCTATGTGATTGACAAATTCAAAAGTTAATTAAAATGCCAAATTACATCAAACTAGCCTTTAGAATTACAACCAATAGTCATCTCTGGGGACAAGGCATATAGATTCATCAGTAATATTTGCAAACGACTGATGGCCAAGCAGTGTAGCTTCATTGGCATTATAATCAGAAGTTACATCAGTGCCAAGAATATAATTAGCATTGTCCTCATTGAAAAAGTTGCTCGCTGCATAGTCTTCATTGAAGAAGACAGCGTCCAATGCATCTACCGCGTCATCGATCACTACATCGTCTGATCCTGCATCAGCATTGAGAGAGGAGGAGCCCATAATTTGAGGTTGATTCAGATAGTTATTAATCACTTCATCGTCACTACCTGGATCAGAATTCGGAGGGAAGGAGCCCAAAAAAGGTTGATCATCTTGATCTTGGAGTTGCTGCAGATCACAAATGCTAGATACAGCCGCCACACTATGATTTGCATTCTCATTCACGCTATGATCAGTAATATTTGCAAACGACTGAGGGCCAAGCAGTGCAGCTTCATTGCCATTATAATCCAAAATTCCGTCAGTGCCAAGTATATAATTATCATCATCCTCATTGAGAAAGTCACTCATTGCATAACCATCATTGAAGAAGCTAGCGTCCAATGCATCAACCGCGTCATCAATCACTACACCGTCTGATCCTGCATCAACATTGAGAGAGGAGGAGACCATAACTTGAGGTTGATTCAGATAGTTATTGATCACTTCATCATCGGTGCCTGGATTAGAATTCGGAGGGAAGGAGCCCAAAAAAGGTTGATCATCTTGATCCGGGAGTTGCTGCAGATCACAAATGCTAGATACAACTGCCACACTATGATTTGCATTCTCATTCACACTATGATCAATAATATTTGCAAACAACTGATGGCCAAGCAGTGGAGCTTCGTTGCCATTATAATCCAAAATTCTGTCAGTGTCAAGAATATAATTAGCATTGTCCTCATTGAGAAAGTCACTCGGAAGAAGCTAGTGTCCAATTAATGCATCATCGATCGTTGCACCGTCTGATCCTGCATTTGCATTGAGAAATCCTCTGATACGTTTTTGGAAGAGTTAGAATTATGGGTAACTAGGATTATCAATTACATGCATTATTGCATTAATAAATAAGAATAATTTTTAAATAGCACCGTTTATCCTTGCGCAACACTTGTTAACAATAGGTTAAGAAGCGAGTAAGAGAAACGGGGAAGGTTGTAATTCCTATTAATATTCTACATATTAGGAGTTGTCAAATATTAATAGAAATTAGGACATTGCAATCCCAATTAATGTGATTTGGTTAAGGGCTGGGATTAATTAACATGGTATAGAATATAGTAACACTAACTAAACAACAATAAATAAACAAAGAATGAAACTTGTAATTACAATTAATAAGGACTAATGAATTATTGTGACTGATAAAATTGAATAGTTATAAATGTTTAGTAATTGGAAATTTGTAATTATACATAAATATGAGAATGATCCGACCCTTAGGGAATTAAATAAATATATTTTACGATCCTCCGATACATAAAATGCGGGTCATTACAGCTTACCAAGTCAAGCATCCTGTAAATGATCGGCGTACGCCCCATGAAATGATGCAATGGACAAAGCTTCCCAAAAAGGAACGAAGATCGAAAGGTTGTAAGTTTCACCAAATGGGCACCTCCCCACGATGGAGGTCCGGGGCCTTAGTTCTCTAACTGTGATCGCTTGCCAAGTCAAGAATCCGATAGAAGGACCAACGTCCTCCCCGTGGAACGTTGCAACAACAAAATCCTCTCATAGCGAAGCTAAAAGCCTCTCATAATGAAACTTGAAGCCTCTCATAGCGAAGCTTAAAGCCCCTCATAGTAAAGCTTAAAGCCTCTCTTAAATGAAAGTTCTGTCTAGGGGCACCCAACCAAGTCCCCGACGCTTGATTTATTCGGTTGGAAGGGGAAAACATTGGGTTGAAAACCTATCCAAGGGCATCCAATATCGTTCCTCCGAGGCATGATTTACAAGGTCGGACAAAACGAACATAAGATAAAGCAAAATCCCAGCTGATTCCGGGGCTGTCCAATCTAGTCTTCGATGCCTGATTTACTCAGCGGGAGTAGACAAACATTGGACAAAGCAAAATCCCAGCCGATTCCGAGGGTGTCCAATTTAGTCTTCGATGCCTGATTTACTCGGCGGGAGTAAACAACGATTGGATTAACAAAAAGTCCTTCCCAAGTAAATGCGGCCTTCCCACGTGAGGGTTAAAGTCCTCCCAAGTGAGGCACCCAAATATAAGACCTCCCAAGCCGGGGTATAGGAACTAAAAACTTCTCCAAGAAGAAGTGTAAGATCAATCAACAAAGTTGGGTTTTCTAAAACGAATTGGCAAGCTCAGAAGCTCTCAACATATTGGAAAGCACCAAAAGACTTTGCCAACAAAGTGAAAGCTTCTAGTACGTTAATCGAAATCGAAGAAACTCAGCAAAGTTTGTGTCCAGTTTATGCAATTCGTGATGACCTATGGTATGGGGGAAACACTACCACATTGGAATGAAACAATGCTTACAAGACATACCACAAGCTCATCACAACATCGCAACAAACAAAAGGCTTGGACTCATCAAAGAGGTGAATGCATAAAAGTACGATAAAGCTAAAGTACATCAAACCAAAAGAAATATTATTAAACCAAAACGAGTTTTAGAACCAAGTATTTATAAATTCAAAAGCGAGGGCCGACACTCCCATAACATCCGATCAAAAGAAAAGTAAGAAAGCTAAGAAAGTGGAGTGAGCAGTCCAGCACATCAATCCTACTTCTTCCTGCCTTTGGAAGAGCTACTTGACCTAAGTGTGAGCTTGCTGAGTCTGGTTGGAGGAGGTGTAATAGTGGGCTGACTCTCATCCTTAGCTTCTTCATCATCCTTAGGAATAACAAGGGAAGGTGAAGCGAGAACTCTCTTAAGGGCACTATGATTTTTCCCACGCCTTCTTGTTGGAGATTTGACATTCTTTCCTAAGCGTCCCTTAACATTTTTCTCCGAGCTTTCGTCTAAATCCTCATTGCCTTCTATTCCTCCTCCTGGTGAGTAGATCAGGTCAGCCAAATCGTCAAGAGCACCAATCTTCTCCGAGTGTGACCCAGGATGAGAAGCAGAGGTAAGAGTAGATGCATGAGCTAAGGAAGGGTCGCCTAGTGGAGGAGTAGTGATCAATGTAGTTTTTTCCACCAGGGTAGAAGGAGTGAAAATGGTTTCAGTTCCAGCTCCAGTTCCTTCAGGCACAACTGGAGAAGGCTTTGGAGTGTCCATACCTAATTTAAACGAGTAATAAGATAGAAATTCTCTATACCCATAAGGAGTGAGCAAGATGTCCAAGTTTGGTAAGGACGAATCGATGTCAGTTTTACCAAGGGTGAAAGGGCTTCTAAGCTTTAACTCATAAGTATCCAGGTCATCACCGTTACCATCATCGTCCTCATGATGCTCTTCAGTAGCCACTTTCTTTTCTCCAACACTACCAGTAGGATCAGTCAAAGGAATAATATCAGCCTTGGGATCAAAAACATTAATATCAGTAGGAGTAGGGTCAACTGTGGTAATAGTTGTGTCAGGGGCATGCTCCCCAAAGGATCCAACACTAATTTCTAGGCCACGCTCCTTCCTAAGCTCTTCTTTTCCCTTGGCTAAGGCAGCGCAAGATTCCTCATTCAGATAATGTGTAATGAGCTCCTCCTCTGTATAACCAGCGCCACCAAGTCGTACGAGAACTGATTCCCAGACGTTAGCCAAAGTTATCGAAAAGTTGTCTCGCAGAAAAGATAAATTGCCTTTCCCATCACACAGAAAGTATAGAACCTGAACAAGGTGTCGTTGAAGTTGGCATTGGTGTTAGCATGTGCTTGCTCAGCAGCAGCCTTGTCTGAAAGAGCCTGATTTTTCTCTCGTTTCAGTTCCTCCACTCTACCCCTTCGAGAATAAATTTCCATGTGATGGGAATTAACTCTTTTCTCCAACCTGGCGGTGCCTTGCTGCTCCACGACCAATCTATCCTCAGCATTCTTCTGAGCGGAATGAGCATCCTTAACTTGAGTGATCAACTAGGTTTCTTTCTGTTTATAAGAAGAGGTAGTAGCAACAAGTTCGTATTTGAGCCTCTAGTTTTCAGCCTCTAGTTCTTCTCGAAAAGGGATTTAATGCTGGCATCATGGGCCTTAAGAGTCTTGTCCCATTCGGCTTTATCATTCTCCATGTCAACATAGCTTCATCGTTGCATCTGTTGACTCTCTAGAGTTCATCAACTAGCTTTCAACAGTAGTATAGCTTCTCAATTCAGCCTTCACCCTGTCAAGATTCCTAAGCATGGATTCTTTGTCTATTGGAGTTATGTCTAGATCAAAACGATCTCCTTTCAAGAACTAGTGAGGAAAACGAGAAGAAAGTGTTCTAGGTGCTTTCGAAAGAGAGTAAGGTGGCCTTCGAATAATTTGTTGAATGTCAACGGGAGGAGAGGCAGAAACTTGAGGTGCAGGAAAAAACTTGAGGGGTAGTAGGTATAAGGGTCGCGGAAGTTTGCACAGCGGAAGCAGGATCCTTGTCTGTTCTGGAGTGCTTATGTGAATCATCTCCTCCATAGTCTTTATCCTTGTCATCCCAGTCTCTCATCCTCTTCCGATCGTCTCCTTCTCGTCTCTCCCACTCATGGCAATCATCACGATCTTTCCTGATCTTCTCATCCTTCTCTTTTTGATCCCGTGCCTCCTGAGCCTTCCTCGCTCTTCTTTGTTCATCAGTTTCCTCATAAGAACGAGGTGGCCCACAGTGTCGTGGGTCATAAGAACCTCCATAGCGGTTGAATTCATCCATATATCTGTGACCCATGGTTTGATCTGAAACAAAAGAAAATGAGAGTTCAGTGATTAAAACAGGAAGCACAGGGGCAAGATAGAAGACACATGCAAGATATAAAAAAATCTAAGTGTGTGCGGTGTGTGATCTAAACGTGCATCGAAAAACGAACTGCTCGTCGATTTTAGAGTTAAAGAGGTCGCAATTTCAGAGATTGGTTTTTGAGATGGAGTTCGAGCCAATTCAAAAGACATCTTTGAAACCAATGCTGCGAGTTTGGAAGTTATGATATCGCTCGTAGCAAGTTCACTCGATGTGACATTAAGATTGCTCAAACTCCCGTATATTTCCATAAAATCATCCTCGTAGGTAACTAGAATTATGGGATTGGTGTCGACTCCTTCAGCAATAGAATCATCTTTATTTGTAATATCTCCTTCTTCGAGTTGTTCATCATTTGTTGCGGGACCTTTACCCTCGCGATGTATAATTTCTTCTTCCTCAATAGAAGGTAATTAAGGTTGGGCAGATGACTCAGCTCCACCAGCAGAATCTATGCATTTCTTTAAAGAAGGCTCCTCGGTGGAATCTTCCAATGCAATATCCTCTCCTGAAGTTGGGGCACTCGATGCTTCTGGTGCAGAGTGAAGAGTAGAAGTTCCCCTGGAAAAAAGATCGTGAAGGGTCGAGCAACTTATACTGACGGAGAAATCCTTCTTTGATTAGAAACTTCTTAGTCCTCTCTTCGTCTTTGACAGCCCTTAATGATTCGAGAGCGGACTTACAAGCAAATGAGTCATTAATAGGAGAGGGCAGTTTTGTAAAACAAAAGAAAGATTTAATGATCAAAACTTAAAAATAAAAAATAAGATGTGAAGAGTTCTGAGCAAATATGTTCATCCCCTTCCATCCAGATTCCATAAAATCTCTCAGGGCACCGAACGTAAAAGAAATGATTAAAGGTTCCCCGAACACTATCTGATAAGTCAAGGATAAGCTTGCAAATTCGAGAGCCTTCGACAAAAAAGATTGAAGGGCGTTCCTTCCTCCTTTTGAAAATGCATAAATAACAGATATCTTAAAGAGTAGGCATACATCGCCTTGTCCTCATAAAAGGCACACAAAGCCCTATTAAAATGACATAACCATTTGGGTGTAGCTGGAATGGGGCAATAGCCAAATGTCGAAGGATCATCTGTAAAAATGGGTTGAAAGGAGTGATGGCTCCGCTCATTAACATATGGCAATTAACTACTACAAAGCTGAGAGGAGGAAGATGGGGAAAAACATCCTTCACCCGTAATCTCAAATCGGCTTCGGAAATGCCAAACTGAGTGCATAACTGCTTAAAAGTGTGTTGTATAAGCATTGTAGGGCATCTCTCTGAAGGCGATTTTCCAAGAGGACGGGGACAAGAAAAAGTTAGCTAACTTCTGACCCAGAAGATGATGTCGTCATAGCTCCAGAAACCCAGTAGAAGTACCGGTCTGTGCAGAAGTAGTTCTCTCTTCAGGATGATGACGAGCTTTCTGTCGGGTATCCATTCTACACAAGGAAGTGTGGAATGTTGTGTGTGGTTATATAAGTCATTAAAAAGAAAAGTTTGAAATATGCAGTTGGCGTGTGTCGATTAGTTGATCTCAAGAGTCATTGCGAATCGAATTAGGATGTCGTATCTATACAGGCAATGTTCGACAAGTTATAAATGGTTGAACGAAACAAGTATGTATGGGCACGTCATCCAGTATAAGTCATGAAATTCGCTATAGTTCATTTTTAGTGATTAAACTAATCTTTCTTTGATGTAGGCAGTCGACGACAAAATATTGGCCCAAAAACGTGCAAATGTTTGTCTTGTTACAGGGCAATTAGCAGCAAAAAGGCACTTTTAGTTTATAACTTATAGGCTCAAGTCGTTAATCACTTTTCAAAACCTGGATCGCTTCAGAAAAATCACGACAAAAGGATCTATAGGGTGTGCAATCTATCAATGGGTTGAGGGTGTACAATCCACGAATGAATCGCAAACATCCAATCCATCATGGATCGTCAATGTCCGACCATCGTGGATCATCAATGTCTAATCCTTCATGGATCATCAATGTCCGATCCATCATGGGTCATGCATGCATATCTGATCCATCATGGATCATATACATCCGATTCATCAAAGGTGTGGACAAATTCGAAGTGCGATCCACAAGGATTGGGAGATCAAGTCCAATAATCAATATGCAAAGTGTTAAGTCCAAATTGAGGCATCAATCAACATTTCACATATCATGAAGACTTGAACAACCGAACGCAGATCATCGTACAAACAATTCAGAGTATGATTACACAAGAATTGGAGCCATATCCATCAAAATGTACAGATCATTCCACACAAGTTCAAAGCGGGATTCATCGATATTGATAAACCGATTCAGAAAATTCAAACCAAAGTACAAGCTATCGAGAATGCAAATTAACACAAGAGATTGCAACATCATATTTCACCACCAAAATTTGGTTTGAAATCATGAACCAACCAAGCAAAGAAAAAATAGTTTGCCTAATTAAACCCCAAAATCACTAAGTTCTGATCTGGAACACGGTCAACCAAAGCATATGAGTCAATCCAACATCTATTTCCTAAAAACCTAAGTGTTTAGTGTAGTGAAATCAAGTCAACCTGAATTTGGAAGTGGAAATCATTACCTACAGCAAATCATGTTAATAAAAAATGATCGAATCTCTGTAACAAAGCTATGTTGACGTTGGAATAGGTCAGATCTGAATGGGAGAGCTGAGAATCGATTTGAGTCAACTAAATTTGGGTAAGTAATCGAGGCTTGAATCTAGGTCGGAGCTGAGAGTTTTGATGATTAACGTTAGAAATGGAGGTAGACGATCGAAGATAACATGATTGGATTAAAACGATTTCCTCAGAAAGATTTTTTTTACCATTGAAGTGTTTTTCCAGCTGAAAAGATAAAGTAAGAAAGAAGGATTAGGAAAGAATATAAACAGCCGTGTAAAAGCCCACACAATCCATTATGTTGGGTCGGCTACGATCCATTAAGAACAAAGCATTCACGGTCCAAATAAGAACAATCATGATCCATCCGATCAGATCACCTTCGATCCATCAAAAAGCAATATAAACCATTGATTTCGAAGCTCATATTTTATGTAAACAACATAAACTTCGAGGGGCAAATGTTAATCCCACAAAAATCGTGATTCAAAGAATAATGCTTTAGATTACAAAAAGATGGATCGGTCATATTGGTGAGCAATGGATCAACAATGCCTTATGTCATGGATCACTATGGTTTTATGTTGATGGATCGGTTGCACTTTATAGCGTGGATCGGTCAGGTTTTACTTGATGGATCGGACACGGTTTGTATGGCAATGGATCGACAACGCATATGGCACTAATCGGTTGCACTTTATAGCATGGACCAGTCACGTTTTACTTGATGGATCGAGCATGGTTTGTATGGAAATGGATCGACAACGCTTTTGGCTATGGATCGACAAAGCTTTTGGCTATGGATCGACAGTATTTTGAGTACGGATCAGTGACATGTTATAACATGGGTCGACATAGTTTGAGCTTTATAAAACCGATGGATCGCACGCCATGTGGCATGGATCGGGTGCCGATCCATAGGCCTGTACACACATTATTTCAAGACCGCCAATCCACTCCATAACTTCGTCTATAAATACCCCATCTTCTCACACATTAAAGGAATCAAAATTTTCTCCTCGAAGGGCTGCCATTTTCATTCTCCGACATTGCTCAAATATCTCCTTCTCCATTAATTAAAGCTTAATTCAAGCATCTCCATCAATATCTTCATCGAGAATTCATCGAAGATCATCGCCGTACACGATTATCGAAGATCCACTTCAACAATCTTCGACTAGCGAGATTTTGAGCCTTTTCAAGGAAGAATCGAGAAGTTGTAGAGAGAAAAGAGAGATTTATTGTTAAAGAGATAGAAAATATACAAAATGAGATTGAATGTGTATCTTGTAGTGAAGATCATAATAAAATCATTCTTCAAAGTGGACATAGGCCAAATCTGAGGTTGAACCACTATAAATGCTCTCTACTTTACTTTACTGTTTTCCATATATTCTAGCTCTTAACCTTGTTTTTCATAGATCTAAAGTGTTAATACACCTTTTGGGGTGTTAGCATCCATTTTGGTTGTTAACAGATCCGATATTTTTGTTATTAAATAAAAGTAAATATATCTAGCTATTAGATGTGCGTACATGTAGTTTATACTATTATATATATGTTAAGTTGTTTTTGGGTGTTGAATCTAGTTACAAAACAAAGGCATCAAATATAGCATGAACATGGTAAATAAAACAACATAATAGGATTTTCTATTTAGTTTTTTTATAACAAGGTTCCGTAAGCTTTATTAACCACTTTAATATGTTCAAGCAAGTGCAAAAGGAAATGGGAATGAATATTCACAAACACACGGTTGGGAGAAACATTTGAACAACCCACATACCAGCCCAAAAGCTACATAACATAATACATTGCAACCGGCATATTCTGGTTGCGCTATGGGAAATTTATTATAGTGACATGGGAGTTTAGCATTGACTAATTTTGTCTATGTATCATCATATTACCGGTATTTATTAATGTCGATATTTGTGAATTCGGAGATTATGTTTATGTGCGGAGATTTTGCTTCCGCCACTCTCATTTCTTCTGTTTAGTTTCTGGAGAGGGATGTAATGACTAATGAGGACTAACCTAACCCTTATTTTCTTTTATTTGTGGTACGGTTTCAGTTCCTTGACCCGTATTGTATTTTGGTCTTGAACCCAAACTTTATCTATTTTCAAAAGAAAAAGCGTGTTACATCCATTTCCGGTCACCACAGTTGTTTAGACGTTCGTTGCCGTACAGTTCTTTTTTTTTCGAAAATTGCATATACGGTAGTCGTTAATAGCCGACCAACATGAATAGAAATCGGCCATTCATCGCCGAATAGTGTCTCGTGGTGGCTGGAAGAGGATTTCGAGATGCGAATGGTTGGACACAAGAAAAAAGTAAAAAATATTGACATCAAAGTAGAATGTCTACCGATAGATATTTCCCTTTAGAATCAAGCCATTATTTAAATTTAAATTAGTATTCCAGGACAATTTGTTTTCTCCAGAGTAAAGGACGAGAATTGCAAAACCATGCACTTTGGAACTCACTGAGTGATAGAAGACCAAGAATTACCTGATGTTATAAAAATTGTATAATAAATACCAGGATTTTTTACTATGTTAGGCTTGTTTCAGAATTGTATAACGCAAACAGACTTGTTTTGAAAGTAATTACAGGAATAAACCTGTTCTGTATTAACGAAGGCGCGTTTTGGAAACTCGCCCAAAGGCGCGTTTTGGAAACTCGTCTGCACAATTTGGTTTTAAATTCCATAGTGACTTTCTTGAAATTTGATTTGGACATAACTCGATATTTATAATATGAAATTCCCATTTTTCTGTTTCAGTACTGAAATATAGTTCTATAGATTCGATCGTTTTTTGTTTCAATGAAAACCGACGTATAACGATTCCTATATATTCGAATGTAGGTGTAAACGTTAAATTTCGAACTACCACGACATTTAAATAGTATATATAGCTTAACCAAACAACGTAAAACAAATACCAAATTCTAATATTCAAATACAAGACAGATACATAGTTCGGTTAAGGACAGATAAGTTCGAAACATAAGAAATACAGATACACGAAATGCAACACACTGACATCGCATCAACAAACATACATCTCCATTCTAGGCTATTGAAGTACACCGCTTTCTGTTATGGCCCAGCGATCCACATTTGCTGCACCTGTTTGTTTTGGATGTTTGATGCTCGTCGATATCATTTTTGAACCTCGTTGATTTGGGTCTTCCAACTAGTCTTCTGATAGGCGGACCCAGTATTCGTGGACCGTTGTACGGGTCCCAGTGTTTCTTATCGCGTATAGGATTAAACTCTGGGTCGTATGTAGCTCTATAACTTTCGACGGAGAACCATTTAGAAGCAAAATCGTGATGTGCTGTATTACTACCAAAACCCTGGGATGAACAAGCTGCCATCACATGAGCACATGGTATCTTCTGCAGAAGTGGGATTCTGCATGTACAGGTGACATCAGAACCGTCGATCACAACATCATATTCATCGCCGTAATTGTTAATCACTTGCCATTTATATCGACCAAATCGAACAAGCCTACAACGCCGTGCGTCAATAGCACGAGCTTCAATTTTAGCTTCCCATTTTGGAGTAAGTTTCGTATTCAGACCCGCCCCTTTTTCTCGTCTCTTATAGAAATACTCAACTAATCGAAAGAACGTTCTTGCAACCAACGCCTTTATAGGCAAGGATCTTGCGCCTTTTAGTACGCCATTAAAACTTTCAGATGCGTTGGTCGTCATAAGATGGAAGCGGTCGCCGTCATCTTTGCAAAGAACTCAGTTTTCTTCGCAATTCCCTAGGCTTCGTTCAATCCTGTCATGCGCCTCCGGCTTAGTTGTCTTGATCTCTTCTCTAAGTTTATTGTATTCAATCACTTCTGAAGCACATGCAGCAACGTAAAACAAGCCTACAAGTTGCTTGTCTCGATGACCTGCAGCTTGAAAATTTGCTTTCAGATGCCTTGCACAGAACCTATGCTTGTGCGGTTGGTGCCATTTATCCTGCAAAGCGCTTGGAATCCCTTTCATTCTATCAGATATAAATGTAACGTGTCGATTTTGTATGCTATAAATGAACTCACGCATGCATGAAAAGAACCAGGCTCAACTATCATATGATTCGGACTCGACCACCCATAAGCTAATGGGTAAAGGCAGTCGTCCGCATCTACAGCGGTAGCAACAAGCAGTATTCATTTGTACTTACTGTACAAATGTGTCCCGTCAATAGAGAGCACTGGACGGCAGTGTACATAACCTGCAATGGAAGGACCAAATGCCCAAAAAGCACGATGAAATACCCCAGACACATCGTGTACTATATGTCCTACTGAACCTGGATTGCGTCTTTTTATTTCCTCAAAATATTGAGGGAAATACGAATACGATTCGGCCCAGTCACCGTATATTTTTCTCAAAGCTTTATTCAACGTTCGCCAAGCTTTCATGTAACTGATTTTGATGAAAAGGTGCTCGTCGACAAGCACTTGCACCGTCCCAGCTGAGATATCCAAGTTGGCCTTCACAAAAGCCATGATTTTGGATACAAGAAACGCAGAAGTGGCTTGCTTGTGGTTTGAATTAATCATAGGGTTGACACAGTTATGTTCATGAGGCAACTTTCGGATTTCCCACAATCCGTTTTGTGATTTCTTCGACACTATAGCATGTATTCGCCATGGACAAGTAGCATCAACACTACATACAGCGGTATATATTGTTTTATTCGACTTGATTGGCTTGTATGAAATACCGTGCAGAATATACCATTCCATAAGTTGGTGGAGAAATTGTTCCTTGCTTCGGAATACCAACCCAACAGCAAAACCATTTTGTACGCAGGAAGCCGAGAATTTTTCGCCAGAAAACTCTAAATTAGCCACTACGGATCTGGCCATCATTTGCGCCGTGCAGAGATCATCGTCCATGGGTACTTCCATTTGAGGCTCATCACCATCTTCTTCGGGATTACTGTGTTTGTATCATAGTCATAGTTCAGTGGTTCATTGTTGACTCCGGTCCAGCATGTATCATCAACTGTTGTCGTGGCAACCGCCATGCTGTCAATATGTTCGGCCTGTTGTGAAGGACCTGCACCCCATTCTTCTTCGGCTTCTACAGTCAATCTATTAATAAATGCATTTCAGTTAGATCTTACATTTCAATGAGTAGTTATAAAACTAACTTGATGTGGAACACATGCCTTTGGCTCATATCTAACAATTCTGACTGATCAGTCTGTTGTTCTTCTTGTTGTTGTTGTTGTGGTGGCGAGTTTTCAAAACGCGCCTATATCCCTCCCTTGACGAAACAGATCTATATTTGTTATTATTTCTGAAACATGACTAATCATGTAATAAAATTTCAAAACAAGCCTAAATGCGTAAAAAGTCCTAAATACCATAAATAAAAATAATAAACGCAAAACATTCAATGTACTTTTTAATACCAAGTTGATACGACAATCAAACACCAAGCAAAATCATTTTGCACGGCAAACAACGGTCGATCAACAGCACCAAATTAATTGCAAAGCACTTGTATATATAGGAAAAAGTATCACTGCATACTGAAATAAAGCATTGTTTAGGCCATATACTTGTCAGCAAGTCCCAGCTAGGGCCAACTAACAAATTCCAGGTAGGGCAGAAACTTGTCCCTACCTAATTTTAGCTTGGTCTTCAATTTTCCACCTATGGCTTTGGCCTTACTGGCCAAAGCGTGGATCCGCCCCTGGGTCGTTGGACACACGGAGAAAGAGCGATGGATACAGAAGAATTACGCATGTACATAAACGTACTGCTGTTACTTGCTTCGGGTGCTGAAGCTATCTGTAATATATCAATTGAATCATGCACGTACATACATTGATTAGCTGTGAAGCATATATACCATAGAAGCATAATAAAATTACAAGGAACTGATGGCTATAACACCTATCAAGCAATATGAACTTTAATTTCATCAAGCACCTGAAAAGCAGCATCACTTCACTAAGCATATTAAATGCATTTCTTTTAGGTTGTACCGGAAGAAAGTAATCATAAGTTTCTTCTTCGTACCAATGTTTCATCAATAGCTTCAGACACCATCTTCATCAACATATACATCAGCATTGATCGGTTATTTTGATCTATACAACAGAGATATAACTGTGCATTGCTCATATACCATATACGTGTTGTTCTTTCTTGTCGAAGTAAACTTTAGCCAGTAGGAAAATACAATTATTTATTGCAAGTACATATACTACAAGAATTGAACATGTGCGGACCAACACAAATGTGGACAAGAACATTAAGTAATTAGTCGTAGAAGCTTAAATATCATAATCTGTTTTGATTTTAAGTTTACATTTTAGGATCTGTGATTTAAATTCCATTAGGAAACTTTGTACATGAGGGCTTTATATATATTGCACTGGACGAAATTGTTCAAAGTAACCATCTGTAAAATTATATATATTTTTTTTTTTTTAGAACACTAAGCAACAGAAATATTTCGTCTTAGCAAATTCTTCAAAGAATTAGATCTAGGCAAGTTATTCAAAGTATGCCATGGAATAGCAGTATCAGAATTTGGGCATGTGTGACCCATGGCACATAAATGCGTCAAAATAGTCATTATTTTCTAAATTTTTTGAGTTTCATCACAGTTTCATGCATAACCGAAGAGAAGAAAAATATTAATAAACTCTAATATAAAAAATAGTAATATTAAAGAGAGTACGTAGGATAATATATACATAAAACCCTGCGTGACTGACAAATTCAAAAACTAATTAAACTGCAAAAATACATCGATCAAGCTAGCCTTTGGAGTTACAACCAATAATCATCTCCAGGGACAAGGCATACAGATTCATCAGTAATATTTGCAGACGACTGATGGCCCAGCAGTGTAGCTTCATTGCCATAATAATCAGAAGTTACGTCGGTGCCAAGATTATAATTAGCATCGTCATCATTTAGAAAGTCACTCGCTGCATAGCCATCGTTGAAGAAGATAGCGTCCAATGCATCGACCGCGTTGTTCGCTGCACCGTCTGATCCTGCATCGGCATTGTGAGAGAAGGCGCCCAAAATTTGAGGTCGATCCTGATAGTTATTGATCACTGCATCGTCGCTGGCGCCTGGATCAGGAATAGGAGGGAAGGAGCCCAAAAAAGGTTGTTCATCTTGATCCTGGAGTTGCTGCGGATCACAAATGCTAGATACAGCTGCCACACTATGATTTGCATTCTCATTCACACTATGATCAGTAATATTTGCAATCGACTGATGGCCAAGCGGTGCAGCTTCATTGCCATTATAATCCAAAATTACGTCAGTATCAAGAATATAATTAGCATTGTCCTCATTGAGAAGGTCACTCGCCGCATAGCTTCCATTGCTAGCGTCCAATGCATCAGCCGCGCCATTGAGAAAGTTATTGATCACTGCACCATCTCTGCCTGCATCAGCATTCGGAGAGGAGTCCAAAATTTGTGGTTGATCCTGATAGGTATTGATCACTGCATCGTCGCTGGCGCCTGGATCAGGAATTGGAGGGAAGGTGCCCAAAAAAGGTTGATCATCTTGATCCTGGAGTTGCTGCGGATCCCAAATCCTAGATACAGCGGCCACGCGATCATTTGCATTCTCATTCATGCCTCCATAATCGTTGTTATTAGGGGAATCAGCATGACTGCAATAGGATGCAAGTTCCCGCTTGAGAAGGTGGAGTTCGCTCTCCAAACTCTGACATAGGGCGATAAATTGAAGAATGATACGGCGGCAGCCGCCGACTGGATCTCTGGCATGGGCATCAGACTCGAACTTGATCGCCTTCATGGCAACAGAATGGTGGATCGGGTTAAGCCGTTTCAACATGGAGCGCATGTTGGCAACTCCGTACAGGTTTTCCGCCTTCAAGAATTGCTCATGGCACTCCGCTGGGAAATAAGGGGCAAAATCACAATCTTCCCCGCATCTATTGCGTTGATGTCTGCAGGCAGCGCATGCTTTCCTTTTCAATGAACCAGAGCCACCAGCTGCAGGAGGTGCTCCGTTCGAGTTCTTCACCACGCTCATTATTTTTTAAGGATTAAGCGATTTAAGAATGGCAGAAGGGGACGAGACCAGGTATATATATATACATGGCATAAGTTAGAACTGGTCGTCTGTTTTTAATTTTTCACTTGGCGCTTACATAAATTTTCAGTTCGCGGTTACACATGATATACATAAGCCCAGTCAAAATCTTTGTTCGAAACATAAAACTTGGTATATACTTACTTGCCTACCACACAATTGAGGGATGGCGAGTTTATTTCTTTTTTCTATTATTTTTTTGAGATAATTTTCAATTTAATTGAAATGTGTTTATTGGATGTTCACTTTTTTTACTAAGGGATTATGAACTGTGTACATAAAATGTTCCAAACTTCGTTTGAAGGTCGGTAGTTATAGCGTCTCCAACAATTTTACAATCCAAAATTATATTCTCATCGATAACAAAATATAATCCCAAATTTTCCTCAATAATATTTATTTTCGGACGTCTGATCTTCAGACACCTATAAAACAAATGCTCTAAGAAATAAAAAATAAAGATACACAACAAGGAAACACTGAATTAGCGTCAAATATTTAGATACGGAAATTTCCGTTGTTAATTTACAACGGATTTTCATGTGATTTGCAAGGGATAGTTTTTTGTATTTTTAAATTTTTTTCTTTTATTTATAACCGTCGTATTCTGTCATCCCTCACTTATCCGTCGCAAATTGAGTCAAATTACCGACAGAAAATTTTTGTCGCTATTTTCCGCTGCAAATACAGGCAGATTACCAACGAATATTAATAGAAGCTATTTTGCAGCAGAATTCCTACAGATTTGCAAGAGATTTTTTTTTTTTTTTAAGATATACAATGGGCAATCCACATCCTCACATCACTGTTAATTTGAGTCATTGAGATCGAACTATTTAACGACTGTAATTGGTCATCCGCGTGGATTGAAGACCTTCAAATTCATTGGGTCACATGGATGTAGCCCGTTTATTTTACTTTTACCTATCTACCCATTTTATTCCGTCATCTTTCTCATTCACACAACTTACTTTCAAACAAAAGTAGGGTTACTTCCATTGATTTAAATCAATTCTTATAATAATTCAACAACTCGTCTTGAATCATTTAAAAATACAAGGTTGCTACTGCATCGTCCACCTTCTCTTCAATTTTAGGGTTTACACTTCTGGTCGTCAACCTTTAGCCTGCATCGACTAAATCGATCCCTCATTGGCACAAGATGACGGAATTACTAGGAATGCTCTTCAATTTGCTTCCATTGTTTCTGATCAGTAAGTAATCTCCCTCTGTATCTGCTTGCTCTTATGAATCTCGACCATTTTCCTGTTGCTAAAATTGTACTCGTTGCATTCTTTCCTGATGTGATAGATTGTTGTAGTTCTAGCTAGTTGAGAATGCAAGATCTCCGAGCTGGTCATTTTGAGCGAAAGTTGCAACTAAAAGCTTTTCTTCATCTTGTAGTGAGGAGATGTCAGGTATAAGATTAAGTTTAGTTTCAGTTGAGCCGCATATGTATTTGTTGTAGGGGCATTCGAAAAATAGATGTGTTCCATTCTCTAATACAATTTCATATAATTTCAACTACTTAGCTACAAGCAACGTCTTGTTATTTAATGAAGTCGTGATCCACTACATTACACAGGACATCGTTTTAACAATACTGATAATGTTAACGGTCAACTGACATATAACTGCGGTTAATGGTTAATCGATATTTAACCATGGTTTACTGTTAACTGAACTAATTTTGATCGGTTAACGTCGATTGGTTAACCAATTTCTTTGATTAAGGTGGTTCGGTTAAGGTCGATTATATCGTTTCGGTCGGTTAACCTAGTTTAATGCCCACCTCTATGTCTAAACTTCTAGTAGAAATTACTAGATCCTGTGAGTCTTAGGGATTATAGAGCAAACACTTGTTTATAAACTCATCACCAAATTCTAGGTGTATGGCTGGTTTTGTTGAGAATTATAGAGCAAACACTTGTTTATAAACAACAAACACTTGAAGTACAATTTCCATTTATGTTATACATGCATATTTTTAATGAAGTGCAGTAACCTGTAACTTGTTAAACCTTAATTTAGTCACAGTTGTGGATTTTGCAATGTTATACTATCATGTATTATTATCAAATTTATTCTTGAAGTATTTGTCTGAGGTAAGGATACTACATGATGAAATTAAGTATTTAGTTTTCTAAAAGATTTGAAATAGGAAGTCACATTCAATCTAGATTAATTTGAGCTTTCTGGTAATTTGTTAGTTCTAAGTTTGTCGGGGTTAAATGAAACATTGTATAGTTGCCCGCTTTTTTGTTGGAAGTTTCACATGATATCAGTGGGAAAGAACATGCCATGCTTGTTTGTAGTGGTGCCCTCTTGTTTATAGCAGTACTTTGTATTGTACATCGTACTTGGCTTAATAATTATATTATTAGATGCATAAACCGGAATTGTGATTAGCAATAGTCTTTGGTTAACTAAAGGCTAATCGAAAATTTATAACATGTTGTCGCATAGCTCATCATGCTAGCATAGGCAATGAAAATGATTTTATAAACAATTGGATGGTATAGAAATAATAATTGTTTTACCTTTTTCTTTTTCTTTTTTGTAGAGGAAGTCTGAGAAGAATAATAGTTATCATCGCTCTTGTCTGCTAGTTAATGTTTTATGCTTTTTTTTGTTACTCAATTTTGTTAACTAATTTTGATTATTGTTGATTTAGTTGATCATTTGCGTGTTTGATAGTTTGTGTGTTAGTTATAGTTTCTTGTTGTTCTGCAAGTTCTGTTCATTTGCGTGTTTGATCCTTTTCTTGATCCATAATTTTTTGAGGAGCTCTCGAACATGCTCTAAAATCAGTATGATTGAAGAATACCCAAATTATATGCCCTTAAAGTCAACGAAACTTCACTTTAGGATCCTTAATTAATCAAACATTCATCAAAGAAACTATATGGACTAGTAATAAATATGATACATAATAAAAAGCATACTCAAATAAGTCAAAGCGACCCCTTAACTAATCAATTCCAACTCAAATCTAACTAAGCATTGAAATTGAAAGAGGTATGCGGTAAAAAACCTGAATAGTAAAGTCCACAAAGCCGGGCTGGTTCGTGACTTGACTATCAACCGCCATACAAACTAGACTCGGACCACCAAATGATTTGCTATAAAGTCCCAATAATAGTTTAAGTGCATAAATAACACCATGGCGTGGTAGGCACAACGTAACAATGCCACTTCAGTAAAAGACTTAAAGATGAATCATTTTACAATTTTATTATGTTTGAAAGAGATGTCTGATGCTATGGCAGCAATAATATAGCAAAGTATCATAATGTGCTAAGTAATTTTACTACATGTTCATATATACCAAAATATTTACTATTTGTGTGCACATGTAGAAAATGAAAATAAAAATAAAAATGTTATATAATGCAGTTGTGTTCTTTCACAAAATGGAACGATACAGAGAAGATTAGCATGGCCCTTGTGCAAGGATGACACGCACAAATCGAGAAATGGTCCAAATGTTCTTTCACAAAATGACTGGTTAAATAAAGCAAATCTAGCTTTTACGAAGGTTAAACCTTTTAAATTTCATGATAGCTTTTGTTATACTGTACTATCATAATTGACAATATGAAACTGAAACTTTAACGCTGTCTAATTAGTTAAGCTCCAATCCTGAAGAGTAGGCAGAGGCTGATGCCTTCAATTCTTCATTCTCGTCTTTAATTTCATCAGGTACGTGTAGACATGTGTGGTTAATATGCATGTTTATCTTAGAAAAGGGTCATATATCAACTATACTATTTTTTCTACTATATTAGTCATAATATCGTAATTTATTCATTGATATTTAACCAAAATCAAAATATGTACATCAGATCTTATAAGTTAATTTTGAGTGGGTATCGGTACTGTAACGGCGCGACTTCCGATGACCTCAGAAGTCGTGTCATTATTTAAGAAATAGAAATAGATAGAGAAAAGAACTAACAAGAACATCAGAATCTCACAACTGAATATAATAAAATATAATATCACTTAATATATTACATATCGGAGTCTGTTACATCACAGAATACTTCATCATAATACAATATACATGATTACGGGCCCAATACAACGTACAAACTTGATACTTAGATATAGATATAACTAATAAGTTGACTCCATGATTTCTAGTCCAAAATACTCCAACAGATTTCCATTGACTACCTAGATCACTTGTCTACTCATAACAATTGTTATGAGTATCCAAGAGTTTATGAAAAACACATAAAAATAAACTCTAGGTCAGTCAGGGGACTGGTGTGAGTAAAACAATTTTAAAATAGTTTAAAAGCAAGAAATATGGAACGGGGTTTTTCTCTTATGAGAACAAATCGATTTAACTTTAAAAAACCTTTCAAAAGAAAAGATAATAGTAAGACCAGCCCACACATAAACATGGACAATTTTTACCTTACTATAATCCAAAACATTTTTGATATCCAAACATATGATATTATAGTAGTTTTTATCGAATAAATAACAATTTAGCGGAACGCTTGCATCTCACGCTCCACATACATAATATAAAATCAAAAACCGCGGGCGCTTATTGGAGATTGGATTCCAACTATGATAAGGTATGGGACCACCTGCTGATCGGTGTACTCTAGAGGGGATACACTGGGGTTCAACAAGAACGTCTTGCAACCCGGCCACATATGACTGCCCACTCATTTAGCTTGAGTGTAGCGAATGTATTATCACCCCATGGTTGGGATCAGCAACCGCTACCGAATGCTGCAGCAGTTAAAAAGATGAGAAGACAACATGAATTTCTCTAGATAATGATAATACACCCTGCTTGGGAATGACCCACCTAGCCATGCTGTCTGCCCGATTTTTGTCATTTCCTGGTTGTGAGGCTTGAGGCCATTTTCGTTCTTCTGATAGATCACTTCTTTAATCACTTTGGATGCCACACCGTCATATCTATCAGAACACACAATTTATTTTCCCAAATACATAACGGGTATAAAGCTAAGAGAAATGAATTCCTCCGCTACCGACATAATATACTTTAGAAAAGTCGATGTGTAAGATCTGATAGGTACACATTGTCAGACACCTGACCATATAAGTTGTCCTGGGACTAGACAAACCAAAGACATTATTCTGTAAAACAAAATAGTCCTTGCATATCTTCGTCTTCAATTATCTTCAATAGTCTCTGACACACAATGTATAAATCAAATCGAAGTGGAATATTAATTCCGGACTCTTCGAAATGATTAGCATAATGTCTTTTACTATCAGTTGACACTTAAGAACTGTTTTCAATATTCATTTGATCTCAAACATTTCTTTAAAGAAATAGTTGTCAGCTTGAAATGAACTGGATTTTATATACCCTTTATTTTATGAGCTTCAACCAAATAGAATGGTTTATGTCTGCATTGTTTAAATCCAGACATTTTGACTATCTTTTACAAATGAACAACTAAAGCGTGTGCTTCGCACATGGTACTTTTATTCAAAAAAATGTTAGTTTGTTTTATACGACAATTATTTGCAATCTATACCTTTGTCTTATTTGTAAATTTTCTTTTTATTTCTAACAAACATTAATAATTTAATTTATACCAATTTCTAATTTATATTTTATTATTTTCTTTTCGTTCGATTTTTAAACTTGCTAAACCCTTTATGTCAAGCTACTACGATCTAATTCCCGTCTAATGTCTTTCCTTCCATCGCCCAAAATGTTTGGCTTTTTCCTTCTTTAATCCTATTAAATTCAAAATCTCTTTTTATTTATTTTCTTCTTTTATTTTATACTTCCATTTCTATTTAAATCTCCATTTCCTTTTATTTGTTTTATTTACAAAAACCTCAGCCAAAAACCCTTTGGCCTAATTTGCCTTTCCTCTTACATTTGCCAGATCCATATTTTCCGCTACAACCTGATGCCGCACCCACAAAACATTCCAGATCCCCCTTTCGTCGCTCCATTTCCTGTTTAGTTTACCAAGTACCACTTTTCCTTTTTGCCAAGTACCACTTTTTCTTTTGCCAGATCACAAATTTTTGCCAAGCCCAGACTGCGTGATCATCATGCTTGATCATACCAAAAACTCCCGCCTAATCCTATCCTTTCTTCTTCCCGTTTTCTTCTTCTCCACCATTAAAATGCATGTTGTGCATTGGAGCAAATGCACCATTGATTTACCAGCCATCGCACCTCCGACCCCATCGACACGAACTCCACTCTCTCACATGAAACCGACCCGCCACCAGATCCAGGTCCATTCACCTAAACAGTAAAATCGTTGTTCACCTGAAGTCCAAAAGAAAAATAGGCCTTCACTATTCATTCTCACCTTGCCAAAAGAGACCGTCGAACTCCACCTAACTCCGACCATCCGTAGCTATCATCGCCCCCTTCCCAACCCACCAGGTCTAGCCCTCTATCTCCCAACCACGTCGGCGCAGTTCGATATTTACAAAGGCCAACACAAAAACGAACGACCACCCAAAACTACTAATAACTAAAAACCCCTAGCTGCGCCACCACCGTCCCCTGATGAATGTGCAACTCCACCAGACTGAAGTCCACCCCTGTCTCGACCTCCACCCTAAAAATGACCCAACTCGATGCACCCAGTTCGATGCAGTTCATTGTCAAAGTTAACCCTTCCCAGAAGCACACAAGAACCCTAAATCAGACCCAAATACCCAATTCAATCTATGGAAAATTTAAATGATATTTTCCCTATGATCTCCTACCCTTCACGTCGCTTCCTACCTCACGCCACGAATTCCGGTTGCTTCGATCGTCGGATATTGCTCTGAAAGCAATTCCCGTTCATCTCAAAAGATCTCTGCACCCAATCACTTAAAAATCACGAAATTAGGACTAAGAATCATCGTTTCCTACAACGATCCTATTTATATAAGTAAAACATAATTTTGCGTGGATCGAAAATCCCATGTTATATGTTGGTTACAGAAGCAACATGGTTTTCTGGTTTCTTTGCACATATATTACTTTCTTATTTCTTTGTATGCTATAGAAGTAATAACAGCTTAAAATGAATCAGATCTTTTCATTTGTTAGGATCCAAAGATTTAAATAATTTCCTGAGTAACAGGGTATTTTCTGGTATGATGTTTTTAGCAGCAGATTTTTTACAATTTAAAAGGTTTTAACTTAGCAACATATCCAAGCAACATACTGTGATATCTAACATTAGTATTCCTTATAAATGGAACAACAGATTGGAAAATAAAGTGTATACATATATCAGTGTATGTGTCTGTACAGGTTTATGCATTCAAACCCCAAATAGTTTAATCATCTAATCAGTAGAAGATTAAAAAAACCAAGTAATAAAATGGAGTTTACTTCTCAAGCAGGTTTAACATCCTGCACTTGGTTTAAATCTTAGCACAGAAATAGTTCTTATACACATACTGGCATTAACTTATAAATGGGAACAACAATTCTAGAATAAATATTGAACAAATTTAGTTTACTCACCAGTTTTAGCTCTCCTCTGTTCTTAGTTTACTATTGAAAATTGATCTCCAAAGTTTTCTACTGATTTTTGCGTGAGAAAGGTAGGAGTTGATAGTTGTATTTATAGGAAAACTTAGGTATAAAATATTAGCTTCATTAATTCATTGTAGGTCTCTTACCCTACTGATAAAACACTTGATATTACAATTCATTTAAGTTCAGGTTTTCAGTTCCTATTTGAATTTGGTTTTGCAGCAAACACAAGATAGGATGAATAAAAAATATACCATATGTTTATACAGTTCTGCCCTCATGCTTAGTTTCTAGAAGTATGGTATCTTTTTCTAAGGCCATATAAACGTATGCTACCGAATTGTTTTCCAGTAATGTTTTGGTTTTCTTAAAGCACAAAGGATTAGTTGTTTATGTAGATATTAGCATTTAGGTTAGGTAATGAAGTATATTTTCCTTTATAGTTTCAGCATGATCTGGACAGAGATTTACACATCACATTAAATTAATATTTTGTACCCATTTGTTTAGAAAATAGTTAACAAATATATGCAGCCATATCCTTTCCATTGATTTGCAGCCTTCAAAAGTTAAATCATATTAATGTTTTTGTGCTACTATTCTTAGATATAAATATACATATATGCAGCTGAATGGTCACAAAAATTCTTGGATTTTGTTGACAATATAAAAACAGATCTTTATGGTAATTTAAAAATAGGAAAATTGCTTAAAATACACATGAATTTTTGTATAGACTTGTTTAGGAATGGCTTATGTGTTATCACAGCCACCATTGCAAATGTTACTTCTCATTATTAGGTTGACCATAAGCAATACCATTTGTTTTTATTATTGTGGCATTTCACCATACACGTGGTGTTCATCATAATCTATTTTATACTTAACATTCATGGATACTTATGTTTGCTGTATAGACTTATTGCATATTTTTTTCTACTTCATTCTCTTCACTGGCATCTTAATTCAGAGCTCATCTACATTTTCTAATTAATAAATTTCATATTAGCATATACATTATGTTATAAATGTAAGTGTATAATTCTAGTGTAGGATTTTAAGTGCAAGATTTATTAAGTATTTGATGTTAAGTCATAAGTTCAAGTATATGCATATCCCCATATACATTTGTATATTTATATGTATTCACACAAGTTTTTAGTGGTTTAAGTTTATTATTATAATGTAATTCCATTTTAATTTAATTAACTCATTAATAATCAAAATTTATTATTAAACAAAGTCGTTTAAAAAGCGGGGCATTACAATCCACCCCATTTAAAAGAATTCCATCCCCGAAATTATAGAGGAACAAATAGGTTTCAGTTTTAACTAAAGTCAACCACATCCATAACTATCTATCACACCTTCTGGATAGACTCCTTCTTTAATTAAAAATTAGTTATCATTATTTCTGAAAATCGGTTTTACTTAACTGACATGAGTTCATATCCAATTAATAAATCAAGTCTGATTTTTATTACTGGAAAAACAAATTTTAATCACTGGGGTATATTCTAAATCTAATTCAACTCTATTTATCTTATATGGAGTTTGACCGTGATCAATTTGACTTCTTTAATTAAAATTTAAGATACCTTCCAGAATTCCTTTTCCTTTCGCGTCCTCAGAAGTTGACGGCTCATTCATGATGGCATGGACTTTAGGTTGTGGTGCCTGCTTCATAAGTGGACAATCTTTAATCATGTGTCCGGGTTGACGACACTTATAGCATAGATTCTTCAAGACTATAGCATTAGCATGTTCCTGTTGTTGCTGGGGTTGTTCATGTTTCTTGTCCTTCGAATTCTTACAAAATCTAGCGATATGCCCTTTTTGTTTGCAGTTGTGACATATCTTATTCTTGAAACGATTTTCATACTTCTCTTCCCCTGTATTTCATTTTTCCTTGTTCTCCCAATTTGGATTGAATTTCCTCTTCCGGGAATTCTCTCCATTGATTTCTCCAGTCTGAGCCTTTTCTACCGGCTTCTTAGCCTCTAAAGCTTCATATCTAAGTGCTAAGTCTACTAGTTCAACAAACGGGTCTTTAAAGTGTCCCATCAGTTTGGATTGAAAACTATCCTTCAGACTTGCTACAAACATTTTATTTTTCTTCAGTGGAGTGTTAAGCAACTCTGATTCCAAAGCTTGAAAGTGCATTAAACTTATTCTCCTATTCAGTTACTGACATGTCACCTTGCTTTAAATCAATAAAGTCTCGGTACATCCTTGTCTTTCCAGTAGCGGCAGATACTGTGCTTCAAAGGCTTCTTTGAACTTTGCCCAAGTAAATTCTTCCTCGGGAGAGTTTGAGCATTTCATTAGATTGCTGCGGCTTCTTAAAGTTGCCATGAAGCCAACAGACGCTTTTGCTCATCATCTAGCTTCAACCCCTTAAATATATTCTTACAAGTCCTAATCCAAGATTGAACTTCCACCAACGATTCAGTACCCTTAAAAAACTTTTCCTCCCAGATTGGTGTGATTCTTACAAATCCTTGCAAAGTTTTACAGAGTTTTTGTTGGGACAACTTCTGAAGTATCAGCCGGATTCGGAGTCACAGTATGCCCATTGGTCATTGTGGTCGTCCCACTCGCTCCTCGGCCTCTTCTTCCATGAGAACCCATTTTCAACTTTCTGAGTATAATAGTTAATAATCAAAACTTAATCGGAAGATATTTTAAGGATGACTTAAGTCAATAACTTGGGTTAATCTATGTTAAGTATATATATTATAATTTATTTTATAGTTTAAATTTACAAATACGCTCTCTCCATACTCAACTAGAGCCTAGGTATTCAGTAAACCTTATGCTCTGATACCAACTGTAACGACGCGACTTTCGATGACGTCGTAAGTCGTGTCATTATTTAAGAAATAGAAATAGGTAGAGAAAAGAACTAACAAGAACACCAGAATCTCACAGTGGAATTTAAAAAAATAGAATATCACTTAATATATTACATATCAGAGTCTGTTACATCACAGAATACTTCATCATAGTACATTATACATGATTATGGGCCCAATACAATGTACAAATTTGATACTTAGATACAGATATAACTAATAAGCTGACTCCATGATTTCCAGTCCAAAATACTCCAATAGATTACCATTGACTATCTAGATCACTTGTCTACTCATAACAATTGTTATGAGTACACAAGAGTTTATGAAAAACACAGAAAAATAAACTCTGGGTCAGTTAGGGGACTGGTGTGAGTAAACAATTTTAAAATAGTTTGAAAGCAAGAAATATGGAATGGGGTTTTTCGCTTATGAGAACAGATTGATTTAACTTTAGGAAAAACTTTCAAAAGAAAAGATAATAGTAAGACCAGCCCACACATAAACATGGATGGTTTTTACCTTACTATAATCCAAAACATTTTTGATATCCAAATCAACTGATATTATAATAGTTTTTATCAAATAAATAACAATCTAGTGGAACGCTTGCATCTCACGCTCCACATACATAATATAAAATCAAAAACCGCGGGCGCTTATTAGAGATTGGATTCCAACTATGACAAGGTATGGGACCACCTTCTGATCACTGTACTACTCTAGAGGGGATACACTAGGGTTCAACAAGAACGTCTTGCAACTCGGCCACACATGACCGCCTACTCATTTAACTTGAGTGTAGCGAATGTATTATCACCCCACGGTTAGGATCAGCAACCGCTATCGAATGCTGCAGCAGTGAAAAAGATGAGAAGACAAAAGGAATTTCTCTAGATAGTGATAATACACCCTGCTTGGGAATGACCCACCTAGCCATGCTGCCTACCCGAATTTTGTCATTTCCTGGTTGTGAGGCTTGAGGCCATTTTCGTTCTTCTGACAGATCACTTCTTTATTCACTTTGGATGCCACACCGTCATATCTGTCAGAACACACAATTTATTTTCCCAAATACATTACAGGTATAACGCTAAGAGAAACGAATTCCTCCGCCACCAACATAATATACTTTAGAAAAGTCGATGTGTAAGATCTGACAGGTATACGTTGTCAGACACCCGACCATACAAGTTGTCGTGGGACTGGACAAACCGAAGGCACTATTTTGTAAAACAAAATAGTCCTTGCATATCTCTGTCTTCAATTATCTTCAATAGCCTCTGGCACGCGACATATAAATCAAATCAAAATGGAATATTAATTCCGAACTCTTTGAAATGATTAGCGCAATGTCTTTTACTATCAGTTGACACTTAAGAACTGTTTTCAATATTAATTTAGTCTCAAACATTTCTTTAAAGAAATAGTTATTAGCTTAAAATGAACTGGATTTTATATACCCTTTATTTTATGAGCTTCAACCAAATAGAATGGTATATGTCTGCATTGTTTAAATCCAGACATTTTGACTATCTTTTACAAATGAACAACTAAAGCGTGTGCTTTGCACACGAATTTTTATTCAAAAAAATGTTAGTTTGTTTTATACGACAATTATTTGCAATCTATACCTTTGTCTTATTTGTTAATTTTCTTTTTATTTCTAACAAACATTAATAATTTAATTTATACCAATTTCTATTTTATATTTTATTATTTCCTTTTCGTTCGAATTTTAAACTTGTTAAACCCTTTAAGTCAAGCTACTACGATCTAATTCCCGTCTAATGTCTTTCCTTCCATCACCCAAAATATTTGACTTTTTCCTTCTTTAATCCTATTAAATTTAAAATATCTTTTTTTTATTTTTCTTTTTTTATTTTATATTTCCATTTATATCTAAATCTCCATTTCCTTTTATTTGTTTTATTTACAAAAACCCCAGCCCAAAACCCTTTGGCCCAATTTCCCTTTCCTCTTACATTTGCCAGATCCATATTTTCTTCTCCAACCTGATGCCACACCAACTATAAACGGGAACAACAATTCTAGAATAAATATTGAGCAAATTTAGTTTACTCACCAGTTTTAGCTCTCCTATGTTCTTAGTTTGCTATTGAAAATTGATCTCCAAAGTTTTCTACTAATTTTTGCATGAGAAAGGTAGGAGTTGATAGTTGTATTTATAGGCAAATTTAGGTATAAAATATTAGCTTCATTAATTGATTGTAGGTCCCTTACCCTACAGATAAACACTTGATATTACAATTCATTTAAGTTAAGGTTTCCAGTTCCTATTTGGATTTGATTTTGCAGCAAACACAAGATAGGTTGAATAAAAAATGTGCCATATGTTTATACAGTTCTGTCCTTATGCTCAGTTTCTTGAAGTATGGTATCTTTTTCTAAGGCCATATAAACGTATGCTACCGAATTGTTTTCCAGTAATGTTTTGGTTTGCTTAAAGCATAGAGGATTGTTTGTTTATATAGATATTAGCATTAAGGTTAGGCTAGGTTAGGTAATGAAGTATACTTTCCTTTGTAGTTTCAGCATGATTTGGACAGAGATTTACACATCACATCACATTAATATTTTGTACCCATTTGTTTAGAAAACAGTTGGCAAATATATGCAGCCATATCCTTTCCATTGTTTTACAACCTTCAAAAGTTAAATCATATTAATGTTTTTGTACTACTAATCTTAGATATAGATATACATATATGCAGCCGAATGGTCACTAAAATTCTTGGATTTTGTTGACAATATAATAACAGATCTTTATGGTAATTTAAAAATAGGAGATTTGCTTAAAATACACATGAGTTTTTGTACAGACTTGTTTAGGAATGGCCTATGTGTTATCACAGCCACCATTGAAAATGTTACATCTCATTAATAGGTTGACCATAAGAAATACCCTTTTTTTATTATTGTGGCATTTCACTATACACGTGGTGTTCATCATAATCTATTTTATACTTAACATTCATGGATACTTGTGTTTGCTGTATAGACTTGTTGCATATTTTTTTTCTACTTTATTCTCTTTACTGGCATCTTAATTCAGAGCTCATCTACATTTTCTAATTAATAAATGTCATATCAGCATATACATTATGTTATAAATGTAAGTGTATAATTCTAGTGTAGGATTTTAAGTGCAATATTTATTAAGTATTTGATGTTAAGTCATAAGTCCAAGTATATGCATATTCCTATATACATTTGTATATTTATATGTATTCACATAAGTTTTTAGTGGTTTAAGTTTGTTATTATTATAATTTAATTCCATTTTAATTTAATTAAATCATTAATAATAAAAGCTTATTATTAAACAAAGTCGTTTAAAAAGCGAAATATTACAGGTACATGAGGTCATATGGATAAAAATTGGCCCTTAGTTGTACATAAATTTGGCCAGCTCACTTCATAGAGCAAAATAAGACGTTTTATTTTAAGGGCTGATATATAAATAGATAAAACGTATGTACAGTTGAAAGATATTTGTATATAAATGGTTTATAACCTTGTTTTGGTCAAGTTATATCATGTGTATTGAAACAACATTGTGTACTATATTTATTTCATTGTAAAATTGACAGTTATAAGATAAATAGTGTTTAAAACTAATGGCTGGTAAATAATATATAAAGCAAGGGTGCTGGCATGAAATTGTGTTGAAAGGATAGCAACATATTCATTAAATTTTTGTTTCATTGTATTTTTGTTCGAAGTATTTGATTTTCCATACTTCCGAATGTTGTGCATTAAATTGCATTATGTGCCATATTTATTTTATTATAAAAGTGACAATTAAGTGCTAAATAGTGCTAAAAAAATAATTGTAATGATAGATAACATATCTAGAGCAAGTGCGTTCACATTAAATTATGTTATGTATGAATTTACATTGGTTGCAAACCTCAATTTACCATTTATTGAATTTTTCTTAGAATAATATGATCTTTATATATAATTAATAATTATTTTTAAACAGATTATGTTGTTGACTTCAAATTCTCTATCCCCAAATTTCTCATCCGATGTACCCATTTTAATCACATCCACAAACCATAATGCTTTTATTATCTTATAGGACCCACTGCATTACATGGAAGGCTAATGATTTTTAGATCAATCGCTGTAATAAAGTGAGCATATGAGGACATTTAAGTTGAAGACAAAGGATTGGATTTGTATGTTGATGTCTTAACTCGCTGCAAAGAATCTATTGGATATATCATAGCAGGAGAATGGGAGGTTATGTCACATAGAGAGTATTAATCATAAAATTCATTACAGGCTTTTCATTTTAAACGTATCTTTAATGTAGGTAATTTTTATTCTAATCCACAGTTTTAATAAGTTAATCCATGGTTTCACTTTAATAAGTTAATCCACAACTATTTTGTAAGTTAATCCACGAGTGGATTAACTTAACGATTTCACCCTATTATATAGCTAACAATCGATTTTATGCTTCTTCTTTCACAATTCTGCGTTATTTCACAATTATTTGTGCTAAATTGTCCCTCCTGTTTGATAAAGTAGTAACAAATAAATATGTGTTAAAAATAGAGTTGATAGCACTTGAATTCAGCAAAGAAGCAATCAATTAGATACAATTGGTTCACTATTTATCTCTGAACATGATCAGACATGACATGGTATTAGATGATTATAAAAATAAAAACTGAGATCAAGATTCCAGTAGAGGAGTTCGCATCAAATGTTTTCAAATAGCTTAATATTTTGAAGATACATCACCAATTGCACTGGGCAACAACAGTGAATAAGAACTAAAATAAAATTTAAAATCTACATATTAGACAACTAGCAAGTAATTAAACAATACTAACAAATCAATAAAAGAGAAAATTGTATATTATAATTGTTTGAGAGTATAACTACTTAGGGGGTCTAGATAGTGAATGTTATCCAAACAGGTTATACTCCTATTACAATATTTGAATAAAATGATAATCTACTAATGTACAATTTTTCCAAGATTTCAGAAAATTGCTAACTACAATTATATGTGATAATGGTTATATTAAAAAAAATACAATTTTGTATATAATTAATCAACTTCAAAAAAAAAAAAAACTACTTACTGTTATTACATTGAATTACTTCGCTTAAGATTGGATTTAGATGTTAGGATTCCAAAAATAAGCAACTGGCGGAAAAGACAGAGAATAAGACTGAGAAGAAGAGAAAATAAGTTCGTTTTTTGTGGATATACTGATTAAATCTAAATTTTAGTAAAAGTCAACGATCCTATAAAATAGGGTGGATTAACTTACTAATGTTGTGGATTAGAATAAAAATTACCTTTAATGTATTAGAAACTATTTTTTCAAGGTTCATGAAATATATTTCATGGTGCTTAGTTAATTAATGTCAATAAAGGCACAAAAAACACTATACTAATAGTGGTGGTTTCACGGACTATGAATTTTTCCACAATTAGTGATAGAGAATTAAGTGTATTTGTCTTTTAGTTTTCTCCTCATTTACTTATTTGTTTAATTTTGCTCCTTTGTCCACATGACACCCGTCTTAAGTAGGATCCGTTTAATAGTTTAAGGCATTATTTCTTCTTCTGTTTCAGCCTTAATGTGAACGATTAATTGCATTCAAACCTTATTTCTACTTGAAATATTTTACTCCATTCCTATAATCATGTTTTGATATAGGACATATTATATTATATTGATAGAAACAAAATATTTTTCCCTTAATTGAATTAACTAATTTATCTTTACTTGCTTTATCCAGATTTTATGATCCATATATTGTGTAGTTGCAACAGCCAAAAAGAAATATCTATGCATCTCAAAGATAAGACGATTCACTTTGGACTGATATTCTTGTATTATTCATTTTCATGATGTTTGCATTATTTTTTATAATTACCATTAGTAATTATATTTTGTA
Organism: Allium sativum; assembly: GCA_030737875.1. NCBI lineage: Eukaryota > Viridiplantae > Streptophyta > Magnoliopsida > Asparagales > Amaryllidaceae > Allium > Allium sativum. The sequence goes on along the minus strand of CM060913.1, from coordinate 464,627,530 downwards.
TTAGAAAATCGTTTGGCACAATGGCTGGTCATAAAAGTCAAACTTACGCAAATGACATGATTAGCAAAACTTAACCAAATCAAACCCAATTTCTAACAGAGGTCTAAAACATTATTTAAGAATTTATAAATATTTTTCCAGAATTTATTAGTGTATAAATTCACTAATCTTCACTAATTACCCTTAATTAACCGTAATTAGTGCAAAACTATGCAAATCACTCACCTTGGTCACAAATAAAACCTTAGATCTGAAATGATCTACTGTATGGGCCGAATTCCAATGCCTAGCAGCAGCTCCAACTCTGATTTGGTGCTATTTCTCCTTGATTTGATGTTGCTAAGCTTAATCCTTGATTAGAAAGTGATTAGAAGTTGATTTGGGTGTTGGAGGCCATTGTTAGGGTTTCAAGAATGAAAGTGGCGGCTGAAAAATGAAAATAAGATCATTATCTAACTGATTTCAGCCTCCTCATAACCCTAATCCCGAAATTCCCCATTGGGCCTAGCTGTTAATCACCCGGTTAAGCCCAATTAAGCTGTTTTTCACTATCTGAAACTTATTTCAGCCATATCTCCCAAACGGTCAAAAGTGGTTTCAGGTCAAAATTCCTTTCCAGTCAAAAGTTATGGTCAAAACAGTGTAAGCTAGGGGCAAAACGGTCATTTAAAAATCGAGAAAAATCGTGAACATGGGAAATGACCCCAATAGTCGTCTCCCAAAGTTACATGACCATACGGCTTCATATGTGAAAGAAATAAATATTCTACGATCCTTCGATGCGTAGAATGCGGGTCGTTACACTCCCCCCCCCCCCCCCCAACCTTAAGAAATTTCGTCCCCGAAATTTCTTAACCCAAAACATACAAAGGATCCCGCATGCCTACCAGCCACAAACAACAATCAAACATGCAAAACAAGCATATCCTAGCATGCGGAAAGACTAATCGAAACTGAAATCTTACCAGGCAAAGATTTCTGGATACGTCTTCCTAATGCCCTCCTCTGTCTCCCAAGTACAGTCTTTCTCGTTCTCACCCCACTGAACTTTGACTAATTTCACCGCCTTCGAAGCTGCTTCGTATCGTTCCCAACAATACGCATAGGTCTGCGGTTCCCAACCGCCTCGGGTTCAACTTCGATATCATCCAACTGATCAGGTGAAATGGTCACATCTGGGTCGTGCACGAAATTTCTTAACTGGGAAACATGAAATACGTTGTGAACTCCTGCCATCTTCTCTGGTAATTCAACTTTGTATGCTAAATTCCCAATTTGTTCAAGAACTGGGAATGGACCAACAAATCTTGGTGCTAACTTGCCTCTCCTGCCAAATCGTATCACGCTCTTCAACGGAGAAATCTTGACAAATACCAAGTCGCCAACGGAGAACTTTAAGTCTCTTCTCCTCTTATCAGCATAACTCTTCTGCCTATCTTGGGCAGCCTTCATTCGTTGTTGAATGATCTTAATTTTATCTGAAGTTTCTCTTACTACATCTGGTCCAAGCACAAACTTGTAACACCCCACCTCCGCTAGGGTCACTCTTTCGGGGGCACTAGCTTCTGGGGGGCGTTAGAACTGGGTAAGCATGCATAATGATATATCAAGGCAGACCAGGAACATATATATATTTATAGCAGAGTAAATAACAGCGGAAGATTTTCAAACCATTTCAAATCAAGTCTTAGTACAACATCATGTCAATTTTCCAAATAAAATAAGTCTAGTACATAAACAATATCATCTGAAAACTGAAAAGAAAAACATAAGTAGCTATCCCCAAAGCAGAATAACCATAGCGAGCTCAAGTCCAAAGCATACATGAGCTATCCAAGAAAGCAGGTAGGATCCAAGCTAAGCTCCTGTATTCCCTCCCTGAGAACCTGGGGGCGGGGAAACGGAAGAAAAGAGGCGAAAGAAAACAGGTCAGTCAAAAAGACTGGTAAGCCCTACTACGATCAGTCTATAAACTGATAAAGTTAACATCATGACGGAAACTGAGATGAACATACTGGCAATAGATAAAGGTGTCATCACATAAAGAAGATTAAGCTTTGCACCACAGTGTACTAGCAAACTAACATAACAGGTATTGATCCCTTAGCCCAAACTTTGGCCCAATAACATGAGGTGACCTTAATGCAAGGTCCAGCCCAACGGTCTAGACGATCGGCTCCCTATAAACCTAACACGTCGAGTGTTGGTGTCCATACGGCCCACATATGGTTGTAGTCAGACTGTGCTGGGTCCACCTTCGGGTGTATCAAGCCCTCGGGTGTCAACCCCAGACACCTAAGCAATAATGCACAGTCTACACCTACTGGTACCCGTGCCTCGAGTTTGTCCAACACCGGACTACGTGCACGTCCGTAGCCCGCCTGGACCCGCACTGCTGTACCACTCAGCCGTCGCTTTGGTCGCTTACATCAGTCCAGTAATCGTGCCCCGCCCTAGCCTAGCCTCTAGGGTTGTGAATGATACCGAACTGGGATTACTGCCGGAACAGACCACGTTGCTAGGGTTTTCTAAGAGGGTTAAGTGTGGTTTAACCCCTCACTAATCATGGATTAAATTAGTTAAGTGTAACCAACAGTTCACCACTTAACCCCATTTAATCCCTCGTATCCCCAAAATTGGTTAAGTATTAGTGGGCCATGACTTAACCCTAATCATGAGGCATTAATTAATTTAATTGTGCCTTAACCTCTCACATTAGACCTTGTTGCGGTTACTAGTTAAGCCGGGCGTCCGGGTAGCTTTACACCACAACTTGGTCTAACCTCGGGTCCAAGGTACACATGACCAACTTCTCACATTGGGTCCTATTGTTTGTAGCAACTAGTTAAGCCGGTCAGTTCCGGGTAGGTTTACGCTACAAACTCAACCCAACCTCGAGTTGGCCACACTTATGTTTTCTAAGTGTCATGTCCACTTTATTTTCAAAACATAATTACAAGTTTAACAAATACTTGGGTAGACCTAACTTAATAGGTAAATTCCCTAGGGGTAGACCTAACTTAATAGGTAAATTCCCAATCTTACATTCTCATATATTTTAAGTTTTACCCAAACCCCCCAACGTCATTCTATCGCTTACATATTCGTCATAACGCATAAAGGATAGAAAGAGGGAACTTGGCACAACATACATGATGAATCTTACATATCATAGCATAGTGAACTTGCATAAACATGCATAACTTGTTAAACATGCAAATCATAGCATAGTGAACTTGCATAAACATGCATAACTTGTTAAACATGCAAATCATAGCATAGTGAACTTGCATAAACATGCATAACTTGTTAAACTTGCAAATCATGGCATAGTGAACTTGCATAAACATGCATAACTTATCAAACATGTGTAACATAGCATAGTGAACTCGCATAAGCATGCATAACTTATTAAACATGCATAACATAGCATAGTGAACTCGCATAAGCATGCATAACTTATTAAACATGCATAACATAGCATAGTGAACTCGCATAAGCATGCATAACTTATTAAACATGCATAACATAGCATAGTGAACTCGCATAAGCATGCATAACTTATTAAACATGCATAAATCCCAACTTTCATCACATATTAACTTTAGAGTTTCTAAAATGAAGGTAAGAGGGCTTACAAATATTATGAAGACACAAATCTACTAATAAAGATTGAGAAGCCCTTTATGCAAGCATATAAAAACCCAAAACAAAGCTCCAATTAACAAAAATCCCAAAAACTCTAGCTTAGCAATTAAAGCTTGCAACTTGATGATGTATGCAAGCTAATTATCATTCATACAACTTAGAAATGCTTGTATGAACATCAAAACCTTCATAGGAATGATTTATGAAGAGGTTGGAGGCTAGGGTTTTTAAGTGGAGGCCATTTGAGAATTCAATTTGACATAGTTTGGTTGCTAGAATGAATAATGGGGTTTTAGGGTAGGATTAGGGGCTTATTTATAGAAGATTAGAGTGTTTTTAGCCCTAGGATTAACCCTAGGTTAGTTTAGGTCCGTCAGATTTAGGAATTCTCTAGAACCAAGCCACAAGACCAAGCCCAAATCAAAAATGGTGCGCCAGACAAAACTGCCCGGCCACCCCGTGTCGACAGGGCTGTCGACAGGGCAGTCGACACCCTAAGACCCCTGTCAACATGCCTGTCGACATGGGGGTCTGGGCGGGATTTTTCCCGCCTGACGCCAGTTAGCCCTAATCCTTGTTTTTAATTTAAAATTTAAATCTGTTTTTAACATGGAAATTTCTGAAAACTTCAATGGGCCTTAACTGGGTCATACGGACTCCGATTTTCGAAAACTCGGACTCTATTTCGCGTATTTTTCCGAGACGAACGCAATGGCATAGCCCGTTTCCCTTGATTCAGATTTTAGAATTAAATTCTGCCTCGAGTTATGTTATAACAGGTTATTGAAAATACAGGTTGTTACATTCTCCCCTTCTTAAAGGATTTCGTCCCCGAAATCTTCAAGTTAGGAAGAACGTATCCTACCATCCAATCATCCATCTACTCAAAGCATCATCCACGAGCAATCATTGTCCTTAAAAGATTCTAAATGCTGTATGAACATATGCAAAAGTGTGTGTATATGTACTTATCTAATGCAAAGACCAATGCAAAATATGTTAGTGAAATGTATCCATATGTATGCAAATCCCTAACATAATGTATAATATCTGCATGCGTGCTCAATCATACATCCATATGCAACATCCATGTGATGGCATACAAATTTCATCCAAGAATAAGCATAAACACTCATGCACATGCAATATGAGGAGTGTGTGAGCCGATCTAGTGCCTAATGTGTATCATGCATCCACGAGTAACCACTTGCAAACACTTGCAACCACTTGCAACCATCAAACATAACATGTCTCAAACACATGTTTCATCCAAAGGGTTTCTACCTAAGGTTCTCATGACAAGATTAGCACGATAACTAGATAAACATGGATAGCAAAGAGAAAGATATGCTAACAAAGGAAAGAGATTGAGAGTGTACCCTCAAAAAGGAATGGATAAAGCCCACGCATCTTCTCCTCGGTTTCTCAAGTTGCGTCTTCTTCGGCTTCACCCCATTGAACCTTCACCAGCTTGACCTCTCGATTCCTTAGCTTCTTGGTCTCCGTCCCCAAGATACGAATCGGAGCTCTCCTCAAAGTAGCTTCTTTCTCTACTTCCACGTCTTCAAGAATACTAGGTTCAACCACCTCAGCGGACTCATGTAGGCATTTTCGGAGATGCGAGACGTGAAAGACATTATGCACTCCGGACAGCTTCTCGGGCAATTGCACTTTATAAGCCATCTTCCCAATTCTCTCTATGATAGGGAAGGGTCCAACAAATCTCGGTGCTAACTTCCCAACAGCTCCAAATCGGACCACATTCCACAAAGGAGAAACCTTTACGAAAACCATATCCCCAACATCAAACTCCAAATCGGATCTTCGCTTATCAGCATAGGATTTCTGTCTGTCTTGGGCCGCCTTCATCCGTTTTCTAATCAACTCGACCCTCTCGGATGTATCTCTAATCATGTCAGGTCCCAGTATAAGCTTATCTGTAGTCTCCCACCAACATGTAGGTGACTTGCACGGTCTCCCATATAAAGCCTCAAATGGTGCCATCCCAATGCTTACCTGATAACTGTTATTATAAGCAAATTCCACAAGAGGAAGATGGTCTTCCCAAGTACCACCAAAGTCCAAGATAAAAGCCTCAATAGATCCTCGAGTACCCTATTCACCCTTTCGGTTTGGCCGTCCGTCTGTGGGTGATAAGCAGTACTCAGATTCAACCTCGTGCCCATAGCCTCTTGCAAACTGTTCCAGAACTGACTAGTAAAGATGGGGTCTCGGTCACTGACTATGCTGGAAGGGACTCCATGTAGTCGTACTATCTCACGAAGATATACTGATGCTAGTCCAGATGCGGTCCTTTTGCTCTTCACCGGAATGAAATGAGCACTCTTCGTAAGCCTATCTACAATGACCCATATGCTTGTATTTCCTTTTCTTGACCTTGGAAGCCCATCAATAAAGTCCATAGAAATACTCTCCCACTTCCATAGCGGGACCTCTAGAGGATGCAATAGCCCACCGGGCTTCTTCGACTCGGCTTTTACTCTCTGACAAACAACACATCTAGAGACAAACTCTGCCACATCCTTCTTCATTCCAGGCCAGAAGAAGATGCGCTTCATATCCTTATACATCTTATCTCCACCCGGATGTATAGTTAACTTGGAGCGATGTGCTTCATCAAGAACTTTCCTCACCAAGTCTTCTACCATCGGAACATAAAGCCTTCCGTCTCTCCTCAGCCAACCCTTATCATCTATAGAATATCGAGCAAGGTGACTAGATGTCTCCCCTCGAATCAGCTTATCCATGATCTCAATTATCTGAGGGTCTTCCTTCTGCGAAGCCCCAACTTGATCCAGAAGGGTAGGCCTGAGCTCAAGAGATGCTAAAGAACCGGTCATCGACTCAACCGACAAAGAGAAATCAAAGGTTGCCAAGAACTCTAAATTCTTCATCTCAACAAATAGAGGACTTAGTGTCAACCTTTTTCTACTCAACGCATCCGTTACAACATTCCCCTTGCCAGGGGTATAGGCTATATCAAAATCATAGGACGCCAAGAATTCCATCCACCTTTGCTGCCTCAAGTTCAGATCCTTCTGCGAAAAGAGATACTTTAAAGACTTATGATCAGTATACAGCTCAAATCTCTCTCCCAGAAGATAGTGACGCCAAGCCTTGAGTGCATATACTATCGCTGCCAGCTCTAGATCATGAGTGGGATAATTCTTCTCATGCACCTTAAGTTGCCTTCCACCAAAACATATAACTCTGCCCTCTTGCATCAGAACGGCGCCCAATCCCGTGCCACAAGCATCAGTGTACACGGTAAACATCTTACCACCATCGGGTAAAGCTAGAACTGGTGCTGAGGTAAGGGCTCTCTTGAGTCTCTGAAAAGCAAGCTCACAGTCCATATCCAAAGCAAAAACTAAGTTCTTCTTCGTCAACTTAGTAAGAGGAGCGGATATCTTCGCGAAGTCCTTGATGAACTTCCGGTAAAAACCCGCAAGACCTAGAAAACTTCTCACCTCGGTTTCATTCCTTGGAGTCTTCCAATCCTGAACTGCAACCACCTTAGCGGGATCCACCGCTAAGCCTTGCTTGGATACGATATGCCCAAGGAATCTAACTTCCCTTCTCCAAAAGTGACACTTGGAGAACTTGGCCTTTAACTGATGCGCTCTAAGCGTATCCATCACCTCTACAAGATGCCTCGCGTGCTCTTCTTCATCCTTGGAGAAGATCAGAATATCATCCACAAAGACCACGACAAACTTGTTCAAGAACTCTCGAAACACCCTACTCATCAAGTCCACGAAATACGCGGGTGCATTCGTTAAACCGAACAGCATAACAAGCCATTCAAAGAATCCATCTGGAGTTCTGAATGCAGTCTTGTCTATACTATCTTCAGCCACTCTGAGCTGATGAAATCCAGTAGCAAGATCAAGCTGAGAGAAAACAGAAGCACCAACAAGCTGGTCAAAGAGATCATCGATCCTCGGTAACGGGTGTCTGTTCTTCTTAGTCAGCTTATTCAATTCTCTATAGTCCACGCAGAGTCGAAGAGAACCATCTGCCTTAGTAGCAAACACCATAGGCGCTCCCCATTCGGATATACTTCGTCTGATGAAGTTCTTCTCAAGTAACTCCTTTACTTGCTTGCTGAGCTCCCGTCTCTCACGCGGAGCCATGTGCCGAACAGGTAAAGAAACAGGCTTAGCATTATCCACCAGATAAATGCGAAAATCAATCTCTCGTTTAGGGGGCAACCCCTTAACTTCTTCAAAAACATCTGGATAATCTCGGACCACCCTTACAGACTGAAGGGCTTCCTCTGACGAGTCGAGAGATTCAAGATAACACAACATGACGGGATCCTTCGGATTGCATGAAATCTCTAAGGTGTTGCCAAGGCGAGTCACAAGCCTCACAACCCTATGCTCACAATCAAGAATGGCTCCATATCTGGACAGCCAATCCATGCCCAATATCAATCCGTATCCCCTGAAACCAAGAACATACGCACTACACAAGAACTCTACACTGAGTATAGAGATCCTTAGATCCTCACATATCATAGATAGATGAGCAGAACCCCCAATGGTATTCGAAACACAAACGGGATCATCCACTAAGCTAGTACTAAGGTGCAAACTATCAACAAGATCAGATGAAATAAAGCTATGTGATGCACCAGAATCAAACAAGGTACGAACTGGAAGATCGGAAACATAAACAAGGTTCTCAACAGAAACACTACCTCGGTCGGGAACTGGAGCGGTATTGAGAGCATGAACTTGCCCTCCTGAAGGTCCAGCCTGTCCTTTCTTCTTCGGGCATTCCTTGCTGAAGTGCCCAGTCTCACCACAGGAAAAACATCCACCACTAAGCTTCCTTTTCTTCTTCCTACAATCCTTAGCAAAGTGTCCAGGCGCACCACAGTAATTGCACTTTCCCTTGCCTTTGTTGTTGTTCCCCTTCTTGTTCTTGCTCTGATTCCCCTGACTGCTTTGACCACCTTGATTGCCTTTACCTTGAGAATCAGCCTTCTTTGCTTGAGTATCACTCGACTTGACCTCTTTCTTTCCATCTCCCTGAAGTAGAGCCATATCGACCAAACTCTCAAAAGTAGCCCCATGCGGAATATGTGACATCGCCAAGCCCTGCAGCGGCTCATTCAACCCTCTAGCAAATCGAAGAGCCTTCTTCTCAGGAGTGTTCACCATATCCAAACCAAAACGGGCCAGCTGATTAAACTTGTTCACATACTCCTTGACCGACATATCACCTTGCTTTAATGCAATGAACTTCTCCATCTGTAAATTCGCCTCAGCAGAAGATAGAAACTTGGCCACAAATCTAGCCCTCAAATCGGCCCAAGTCTCGACAGGCCTCGTCCCATTGGTGACCTCCCACCAATAGGCTGCTTCGTCCTTCAAAAGCCACACTGTCAATAAGATCTTCCTTTCGTCATCAATCCGAAAGATAGCAAATAAGTCCTCAGTGTCTTTCAGCCAATTCCTAGCTTCAACAAAAGATTCCGTGCCTAGGAAATTCTTGCCTCCCATCGCCTTGAAGTCTTTACAAACCTTCATGAACTCAACCTGAGGATGCTGAGGGGGAGGAGGAGGAAGAGGAGCCTCAGCAACTGGAGGAGGAGGAACATTAGCAACGGGAGGAGGAACAGGAACCACCGGAGGAGGGACATTAGGGGGAGGATTCTCAACTACAGGAGGAGGAGTGGGAGTAGGGTTTGCGGGGCCGGCTGCCGCCCTAGCTTCTAGAAGTCTCCTATACCAGAGTGGTACGTTTACTCCATCGGGGATGGCAAGATCCTCAGCCATACTGAAACGAAGGATAAGATAAGATTAGGTCAAGGGAACGAAGGATAACGCTAATGGCTTTTTGGGGAATAGCCTTTTAAAATACTAGACTTTTCTTTGGAAAATACTTTATACTTGTTTTGAAAATAGTTTTTCAAAAAAAACTTTTTGCTCTTTCTTGTAAACCATAAGCTCTGATACCAAATTTGTAACACCCCACCTCCGCTAGGGTCACTCTTTCGGGGGCACTAGCTTCTGGGGGGCGTTAGAACTGGGTAAGCATGCATAATGATATATCAAGGCAGAACAGGAACATATATATATAGCAGAGTAAATAACAGCGGAAGATTTTCAAACCATTTCAAATCAAGTCTTAGTACAACATCATGTCAATTTTCCAAATAAAATAAGTCTAGTACATAAACAACATCATCTGAAAACTGAAAAGAAAAACATAAGTAGCTATCCCCAAAGCAGAATAACAATAGCGAGCTCAAGTCCAAAGCATACATGATCTATCCAAGAAAGCAGGTAGGATCCAAGCTAAGCTCCTGTATTCCCTCCCTGAGAACCTGGGGGGGGAAACGGAAGAAAAGAGGCGAAAGAAAACAGGTCAGTCAAAAAGACTGGTAAGCCCTACTACGATCAGTCTATAAACTGATAAAGTTAACATCATGATGGAAACTGAGATGAACATACTGGTAATAGATAAAGGTGTCATCACATAAAGAAGATTAAGCTTTGCACCACAGTGTACTAGCAAACTAACATAACAGGTATTGATCCCTTAGCCCAAACTTTGGCCCAATAACATGAGGTGACCTTAATGCAAGGTCCAGCCCAACGGTCTAGACGATCGGCTCCCTATAAACCTAACACGTCGAGTGTTGGTGTCCATACGGCCCACATATGGTTGTAGTCAGACTGTGCTGGGTCCACCTTCGGGTGTATCAAGCCCTCGGGTGTCAACCCCAGACACCTAAGCAATAATGCACAGTCTACACCTACTGGTACCCGTGCCTCGAGTTTGTCCAACACCGTACTACGTGCACGTCCGTAGCCCGCCTGGACCCGCACTGATGTACCACTCAGCCGTCGCTTTGGTCGCTTACATCATTCCAGTAATCGTGCCCCGCCCTAGCCTAGCCTCTATGGTTGTGAATGATACCGAACTGGGATTACTGCCGGAACAGACCACGTTGCTAGGGTTTTCTAAGAGGGTTAAGTGTGGTTTAACCCCTCACTAATCATGGATTAAATTAGTTAAGTGTAACCAACAGTTCACCACTTAACCCCATTTAATCCCTCGTATCCCCAAAATTGGTTAAGTATTAGTGGGCCATGACTTAACCCTAATCATGAGGCATTAATTAATTTAATTGTGCCTTAACCTCTCACATTAGACCTTGTTGCGGTTACTAGTTAAGCCGGGCGGGTCCGGGTAGCTTTACACCACAACTTGGTCTAACCTCGGGTCCAAGGTACACATGACCAACTTCTCACATTGGGTCCTATTGTTTGTAGCAACTAGTTAAGCCGGTCAGTTCCGGGTAGGTTTACGCTACAAACTCAACCCAACCTCGAGTTGGCCACACTTATGTTTTCTAAGTGTCATGTCCACTTTATTTTCAAAACATAATTACAAGTTTAACAAATACTTGGGTAGACCTAACTTAATAGGTAAATTCCCAAGGGGTAGACCTAACTTAATAGGTAAATTCCCAATCTTACATTCTCATATATTTTAAGTTTTACCCAAACCCCCCAACGTCATTCTATCGCTTACATATTCGTCATAACGCATAAAGGATAGAAAGAGGGAACTTGGCACAACATACATGATGAATCTTACATATCATAGCATAGTGAACTTGCATAAACATGCATAACTTGTTAAACATGCAAATCATAGCATAGTGAACTTGCATAAACATGCATAACTTGTTAAACATGCAAATCATAGCATAGTGAACTTGCATAAACATGCATAACTTGTTAAACTTGCAAATCATGGCATAGTGAACTTGCATAAACATGCATAACTTATCAAACATGTGTAACATAGCATAGTGAACTCGCATAAGCATGCATAACTTATTAAACATGCATAACATAGCATAGTGAACTCGCATAAGCATGCATAACTTATTAAACATGCATAACATAGCATAGTGAACTCGCATAAGCATGCATAACTTATTAAACATGCATAACATAGCATAGTGAACTCGCATAAGCATGCATAACTTATTAAACATGCATAAATCCCAACTTTCATCACATATTAACTTTAGAGTTTCTAAAATGAAGGTAAGAGGGCTTACAAATATTATGAAGACACAAATCTACTAATAAAGATTGAGAAGCCCTTTATGCAAGCATATAAAAACCCAAAACAAAGCTCCAATTAACAAAAATCCCAAAAACTCTAGCTTAGCAATTAAAGCTTGCAACTTGATGATGTATGCAAGCTAATGATCATTCATACAACTTAGAAATGCTTGTATGAACATCAAAACCTTCATAGGAATGATTTATGAAGAGGTTGGAGGCTAGGGTTTTTAAGTGGAGGCCATTTGAGAATTCAATTTGACATAGTTTGGTTGCTAGAATGAATAATGGGGTTTTAGGGTAGGATTAGGGGCTTATTTATAGAAGATTAGAGTGTTTTTAGCCCTAGGATTAACCCTAGGTTAGTTTAGGTCCGTCAGATTTAGGAATTCTCTAGAACCAAGCCACAAGACCAAGCCCAAATCAAAAATGGTGCGCCAGGCAAAACTGCCCGGCCACCCCGTGTCGACAGGGCTGTCGACAGGGCAGTCGACACCCTAAGACCCCTGTCGACATGCCTGTCGACATGGGGGTCTGGGCGGGATTTTTCCCGCCTGACGCCAGTTAGCCCTAATCCTTGTTTTTAATTTAAAATTTAAATCTGTTTTTAACATGGAAATTTCTGAAAACTTCAATGGGCCTTAACTGGGTCATACGGACTCCGATTTTCGAAAACTCGGACTCTATTTCGCGTATTTTTCCGAGACGAACGCAATGGCATAGCCCGTTTCCCTTGATTCAGATTTTAGAATTAAATTCTGCCTCGATTTATGTTATAACAGGTTATTGAAAATACGGGTTGTTACAAAACTTCTCACCAGTCCCTATCCAACATGATGGTGAGTTGCACGGTTTTCCGTACAAAGCTTCATATGGAGCCATACCGATACTGGATTGGTAGCTATTGTTATATGCAAACTCTACTAGATGCAAATGGTCATCCCATGATCCACCAAAACCCAATATACAAGCCCTCAAGAGATCTTCCAATATACAATTCACCCTCTCTGTCTGACCGTCGGTTTGAGGATGATACGCGGTACTGAGATATAATTCCGACCCTAGAGCCTCTTGTAAGCTCCTCCAAAATCCACTAGTGAACAACGGATCTCGGTCACTCACAATGCCTTTGGGTATTCCATGAAATCTCACTACCCACTTTATATATAGTTCCGCTAACTTAGCTGCCGTCCTGCTTGACTTGATGGGTATAAATCTTGCACTTTTGGTCAATCGGTCTACAATCACCCAAATGCTATCATGGCCCGATCTAGTCCTTGGTAACCCATCAATGAAATCCATTGACACTTGTTCCCATTTCCATTCTGGAATTTCCAATGGTTGTAACAACCCACTAGGCTTCTTTTGCTCAGCTTTAACTAGCTGACAATTAATGCATTTGGATATAAACTTCCCAACGTCTTTTTTCATCCCTTCCCAGTAGTATGTCTGCTTCATGTCTCGATACATCTTATTACCACCGGGATGTATAGTCATTTTTGAGTGATGACATTCTCTAAGCACTTCATCTCTCAACCCATTGATATTGGGTACAACTAGTTTCCCATTCTTTCGAAGCCATCCATCTCGATCAAGCCCATACTTGTTCATCTCCTCATCGATACCCATCTCTAACTTGGAGATGATTTCCAATAGGTTAGGATCGTCCCTCTGACTACAGCCGATCCGCTCAATTAAAGTGGGTATGATCATCAAACTTGCTAACATTTCTGGATCCAATTCGCACTTTGGTCTGAAATCATACCCCGCGATGTACTCCAGTTGCTTCCATTCCAGAAACATAGCCCCTAAACTGGCATGTCTTCTACTCAATGCATCTGCCACCGCATTGCCCTTTCCTGGTGTATATGCGATGTTGAAATCATAGGAAGCTAAGAATTCTAACCATCTTTGCTGTCGGAGATTTAGATCCTTCTGAGAGAAGAGATATTTTAACGACTTATGATCCGTAAACATCTCAAACCTTTCTCCCAAGAGATAATGTCTCCACATCTTCAACGCGAACACGATCTCCGCTAATTCCAAATCATGGGTAGGGTATCTTTTCTCGTGCGGTTTCAATTGCCTCCTTGCATAAGATACAACCCTACCTCCTTGCATCAATACAACACCTAGTCTGGTATCACATGCATCTGTGTATACCGTCATCTCTTCAATCCCCTTAGGAATGACTAACACTGGTGCACATGTCAACTTGTCCTTTAGGCTCTTGAATGCATTCTGACACTTTTCGTCCCAGACAAAAGCTTGATTCTTCTTGGTAAACTGAGTCAACGGTGCTGCTATCTTGGAGAAGTCTTGGATAAACTTACGATAATATCCAGCTAATCCCAAGAAACTTCTTATGTCCGTTGCATTCTTGGGTGTAGGCCAATCTTGTACCGTAGCCACCTTCGTAGGATCCACGGCAATACCATTCTCTGAAACAACATGGCCCAAGAATCTCACTTCCCTCCTCCAGAAGTGACACTTAGAAAACTTTGCTTTCAACTGGTGTTTTCTCAACACCTCCATCACTATTCTTAAATGTTCCTTGTGTTCTTCCTCTGTCCTCGAATAGACCAAAATATCATCCATGAACACAAGGACAAACTTATTCAACTGATCTCTGAATACCCTAGTCATAAGATCCACAAAATATGCTGGGGCATTGGTCAACCCAAATGGCATGACCAACCACTCGTAAAACCCAGACGGTGTCCGAAACGCCATTTTAGCTATACTCTCAGCTCCCACTCTAAGCTGATGAAATCTTGTTGCGAGATCCAACTGGGAGAATACTCTCACGCCACTCAACTGGTCAAACAAATCATCTATCCGCGGTAGAGGATACTTATTCTTCCTCGTCACTTTATTCAATTCACAGTAGTCTACACACAATCGAAGGGAACCATCCGCCTTGGTAGCAAACACAACTAGTGCTCCCCATTCAGAAACACTCCTTCTGATAAATCCCTTCTTCAAATGATCGCTGACTTACACCCCGAGCTCTCGCTGCTCCCTTGGCGCCATACGACGAAGTGGCATCACTATAGGTCTGGCATCTTTCACCAAGTCTATACGGAACTCAATCTCTCGATGTGGTGGAAGCCCGGTCACTTCTTCGAAGACATCCGGATACTGGCCAACCACGGGCAAACCTGACAACTCACTATGCGGAATGTTGAGGGATTTAGAAAACTATCCATTACCCCCTCACTGGGTAGACCACCAAACACTACCCTCGGCCCATCGTCCGCTCTAGCTGTCACTAAAAAGCCCTCACAGTCTACCACCACCCCGTATCTTTGGAGCCAATCGACTCCCAAAATAATGCCAAACCTAGTAAATCCCAAAACAAAGAAATCACAAATAAACATGCATCCATGACTCGATAAGACCACATTACGATAAATCATGTTAAGGTTAGTTGAACCACCAATTGGGTTCGTCACTACTAAAGGTCTATCGACAATCTTGGGCTCCAATCCCAACCTATCTACCAGGTCACTAGATATGAAAGAACTGGAAGCTCTGGTATCAAACAAAACTCTAACAGGAACATCATAAACATAAAGCATACCTTGAATAACGACATTCTTTCCCTTCTCCGCCGCAGTTGGGGCATTCGACGAAGAAGGAATAGCATTAAGGGCATATGCTTTCACCATCTGCTTTTCTTTAGGGGGTTGTGGACACTTGTCCTTGTGATGTCCCATTTGGCCTCAGTTGAAGCACTTCCTATCTGCTGGCTTGGCCCGACAATTACCAGCATAATGGCCCATCTTACCACAGCTGAAGCACTCAACATCTTTCTTATTCTTTTTCTGGCCATCCTTATTCTGGTTCTGCTTCCTCTTATTCTGAGAACCACTCTTGCCTCCACCACTTGCTTGCGGCTTTGGCTCCTCTGCAGATGCAATCTCAGTCTTCAACTTAGGGTAAAGACTCTCTGACCTGAGTGCTTTTCCCACAATCGATTCAAACGTCTCATCGATGTGGTTAATAAGCCTCTCCCCCAAGTACTGATCCAAGCCAGTTATGAATTTCTCGTTCTTCTTCTCGGCAGTATCTATTAGGGACAACCCAAACTTCGATAAAGTATCGAATTCTGCAATGTACTCCGAGACAGCTCTGCCATTCTGCTTAAGCACCAAAAATTTCCTAAACAATACCGACTTCTGAGCAGCTGGAATGAACTTATCGCTAAAGCGAGCCTTAAACTAATCCCAAGTAATCTGATCCTCGGGAGTAGCTGCCTTTATAGCATTCCACCAATTCATTGTCCGTCCTTGCAGCTGACCAGATGCTAGCCTTCTCTTCATCGCATCCTCGATACCCAAGTCTTCGAAGATACGCTCACAGCTATCCAACCAATCCTGAACATCCGTAGCTGACTCCGTTCCGTGGAACGGCTTCCCACCAAGACTAGTATAATCCTTATTCAGCTTGGCGAAATCGGCCCTAGGCGCCTGCACTATTGGACCACCACCATTACCATTATTGGGAGCTGCCCTCTGCACATCCCTAAGCATCTCTCTCATAAGGTCAGTAAACATTGTCCTCATGTCAACAGCATTCCCATTATTGGCTCCTCTACCGGCACCTCTTGCATATCGGCTCATCGTTCAATCTGTAAAGAGAAAACGATTAACCATCTCCATAGTGGTGCTAGTGCAGTGCGACTTCATCCTTAGTTATACTAATAGTATATATATATATAGCTTTTGAAAACCAAAATAATCACAAATACGCGCTCTCATATACGTATACTATCTCTCCTTGATGACTTCCCTATGTTAACTACGCAACCTAGAGCTTTGATACCAAGTGTGACGGCCCGCCCCGCACCAGCCTGCATTTCCTCCGAAGGTGCGCTGTACACATGCCCGACTAGCACGGAACGGTCGCCAAAGAAAGGAAAGAAGAGAATGAACTAACAAGGAACCTGTAGAATGTCTCACAGCGCATGGAACAAAATATAATAATAACATAATCTTGACATAAAACAGGCGAGATAGTGCATAAGCTGAAAACTAAACCAACATAGCAGCGGAAATCCAAATACAGCTTATGATCCAACATCATTATTACAACTTTAAACTGTCTCTAAAGCAAAAGAAAGTTAAAGTAGAAGATGCACTACTAATGCCCAACCAGTGATCTTCAACAACACAGGGAGAATATCTATATGTATCATACGTGGAAGCCTCCTGCTCGTCTCCAGATCAGCTACTCGTGCATACCCAGCTAACCTGTCTCTAGTCTGCTTGTGAGAGCACCCAGAGTAATATGAAGAGACATAAAACTCTTGGTCAGACAAAAAGTCTGGTATGAGCGATAAGCAGCTAAACAGAACAATAATAGGTATACTAAACCATACCTGAACTTGGACCTGCAACCAAAGAGTTAGCACTACATACCGTACAATACTCTAAGGTGCCATAACAAATAGTGTAAAGAATACGGGGTGGGGTGTGCATGTCATAATGATGGAAAACAAATCAAGCATAACAACCATCCTCACATCTCTCACTTAGTGCGTAAAGCATACGATGTCCGCCACTGTCAATCACTAGACCCATCGAAGCAGTGACGGAGTTCGACTTGTACAACTACTGCTACTACCAAGCTTGCCACATGGAGTCATGACCAAATCTTTACAAATGACCCCACTTCATTGGTCTATTAGCTCTTTAGTCGTACCTAGGCTACTATGGCCCTGAATCCGTTCACGTACTCCCTACACATAGTGATTCAAAGTTACAGACATCGACAACCCCTTAGCACACGTCCCGCAGCAAAGCCCAATCATGAAGCTCACTCATTGGTTCCCAACTGGATCCTGAGTCAAAGCTCCTCATTTGGACTTCCTATGCATCTCGGGTTTTGGTCGAATTGGAGTTGGTCTTCAGAAGAGTCGTCGCGTAGTAGTAATGGCACGTGTACGGTTCGGTTGTTCTTCCCTAGTTCGGTTCGGCTCACTCCACTTCCTAGCCATCCGGTTCGGTTCGGACGTGTTCAAGTACTCCAGCCTCGGTTCGGTTAGGTTGCCCTCATCCGGTTCGGTTTGGGTGCCACGCTCCATTCGGTTCGGTTCGGGTGCCATGCTCCATTCGGTTTGGTTCATCCCTCCTGCTCCAGCTTGCATTCTCCGATCCCGCTCGCTTGCCTGCTCCGATCCGATCCGCTCGCTTGCTCCGATCCGATCCTCTATCCAACTCCAACTCTAAGCAATGGACTTCCTTCCTGCCAAACTTCCTTTGTGCCAGACTTCAGTTCGGTTCAGATTTCTTGCCCAGCTCTCCTATCTGATCCGAGCCCATACCCGATCCGATCCAAAACCCTGCACAACTTTCTGCAACTTTTTCCGGCAACTTGTTTACACCATTCGACGACGTTTTCGACCAATCTAACTATACTAATCAATCACAAAACGAGTCATACTATGCAAATCACTCACCTTGGTTAACCGTAATTAGTGCAAAACTATGCAAATCACTCACCTTGGTCACAAATAAAACCTTAGATCTGAAATGATCTACTGTATGGGACGAATTCCAATGCCTAGCAGTAGCTCCAACTCTGATTTGGTGCTATTTCTCCTTGATTTGATGTTGCTAAGCTTAATCCTTGATTAGAAAGTGATTAGAAGTTGATTTGGGTGTTGGAGGCCATTGTTAGGGTTGCAAGTATGAAAGTGGCGGCTGAAAAATTAAAATAAGATTGTTCTCTAACTGATTTCAGCCTCCTCATAACCCTAATCCCGAAATTCCCCATTGGGCCTAGCTGTTAATCACCCGGTTAAGCCCAATTAAGCTGTTTTTCACTATCTGAAACTTGTTTCAGCAATATCTCCCAAACGGTGAGTACTTTTGGCTAATGTGACCACTCTACGGAATTGTAAACCATCAAAAAAATCTAATGGAAGTGGTTTCAGGTCAAAATTCCTTTCCAGTCAAAAGTTATGGCCAAAACAGTGTAAGATAGGGGCAAAACGGTCATTTAAAAATCGAGAAAAATCATGAACATGGGAAATGACCCCAATAGTCGTCTCCCAAAGTTACATGACCATACGACTTCGTATGTGAAAGAAATAAATATTCTACGATCCTTCGATGCGTAGAATGTGGGTCGTTACATCTCGGTTGCGAAGCTTCTTAACCTCTGGTCCTAATATACGGGTAGGAACTCGTATAATTGTCGCCTCCCGTTCTACCTCTACTGCCTCAAGCATGCTCGGCTCAAGTGCCCCATATGTATCGTGTGGACACTTATGTAAATGAGAAACGTGGAAACATCATGAACACCCTCCAATCTCTCTAGTATCTTTAATCTATAGGCCATCTGACCTAACCTTTCTACTATGGGAAATGGCCCTACGAACCTTGGTGTCAACTTCCCGATATATCCAAAGTGAACTACATTCCTCAAAGGTGATACTTTGATGAAAACCATGTCTCCCACCTCAAACTCAATATATGTCTTCCCTTATCAGCATAGGACTTCTGTCTGTCCTGAGCTGTCTTCATTCGTCTGTGGATGAGATCAATCTTCTCTAAAGTCTCTCTAATCATCTCAGGTCCAAGTATAAGGCTATCCGTAGACTCCAAACAAGAAGTCGGGGATCTACAACGTCGTCCGTACAGTGCCTCGAAGGGTGCCATGCCAATACTAGTCTGATAACTGTTGCTGTAGGTGAACTCCACCGATGGAAGGTGCTCCTCCCAAGTCCCTCTAAAGCCTAGGATACACAAGCTCAAAAGATCCTCAAGAACTCTATTCACTCTCTCAGTCTGTCCATCGGTCTGAGGGTGATATACAATGTTGAAACACAACTATGTACCTAATGCCTCTTATAGGCTCTTCCAGAACCCACTAGTGAAGATGGGATCACGATCACTCACTATGCTAGAAGGTACTCCATGTAGACGGACTATCTCACGAAGATAAACTGATGCCAACCATGCTACCATTCTCTTGCTCTTAACAGGAATAAAATGAGCGATCTTAGTAAGTCGGTCCACTATAACCCAGATGATGGTATTGATCTTCCTCAATCTAGGAAAACCATCGATGAAATCTATAGAGACACTCTCCCACTTTCACAGTGGGACCTCCAAAGGATGTAGCAAACTGCCAGGATTTTTTTATTCGGCTTTTACTTGCTGGCATATCAAACATTGAGCTACGAATTCCACTACATCTTTCTTCATCCCAGCCCAAAAGAAAACCCTCTTCATGTCTTCGTGCATCTTACCGCCACCTTGATGGATAGTCATCCTAGAATGATGAGATTTTTCAAGGACATCCTTCAACATAGTCCCAACTCGGGGAACACAAAGCCTCCCAACCCATCATAGCCATCCTATATCATCTACAGAATGTCTGCTAAGGTGACTAGAAATCACCCCTCTACTGTGCCTGTCCAAGATGTCTGCTATCTGTGGGTCCTCTCACTGCGAAGATCCTATTTGATCCATAAGAGTACGTTGCACCTCTAAAGGCGCCAACAAACCAGGTGTAAGATCCGTAGAAGGCCTAAAATCAAAGGCCGATATGTACTCCAAGCTCTGCCTCTCTACGAATAGAGGACTCAAGACGGCCCTCTACCTAATCAACGTGTCTGCCACTACATTACCCTTACCAGAGGTATAAGCAATCTCAAAGTCATAGGACACTAGGAACTCGATCCACCTCTGCTGTCTCAAATTGAGATCCTTTTGCGAGAACAGATACTTGAGAGATTTATGGTCCGTGTATAACTCAAACCTCTCTCCAAGTAGATAGTGTCGCCAAGACTTAAGTGTGAACACTATAGCGGCCAATTCCAAATTGTGAGTGGGGTAGTTTTCTCATGAACCTTCAACTATCTACTTCCATAGCATACTACCCTTCCCTCTTGCATCAAAACGACACCGATTCCTATACCACATGCATTAGTATATACTGTGAACACCTTGCTCCTATCAGGCAATGTAAAAATTGGGGTTGTTATCAGAGTCCTTTTTAATTGGTGAAAAGCATCCTCACAATCAATACTCCGATCAAAGGTCGGATTTATCTTCGTCGGTCTGGTGAGTGAGGCTGATATCCTTGCTATGTTCTTAATAAACTTCCTGTAGTAGCCTGCTAAACCAAGAAACCTCCATTTCATTCTTTTAAACTGTCCAATCTTAAACTGCAACTACTTTTGCGGGATCCACTACTTTCCCTTCCTTGGAGACCATATGCCCTAAAAATCTCACCTCCTTTCTCCAAAAGTGGCACTTGGATAATTTCATCTTAAGACGATGTACTCTGAGAGTCCTCAAGACCTCTCCTAAATGTTGGGTATGCTCTTCTTCATTCTTTGGGATAATTAGAATGTCATCAAAAAAGACCACATCGAATTTATTCAAAAACTTCCTGAACACCCTACTCATTAGATCCACAAATTATGTGGGTGCATTTGTCAAACCAAAAGGCATGACTAACCACTCAAAAAAGCCATTTGGAGTTCTGAAAGTGGTCTTATCTATACTGTCTTCGGCCACCCTCAACTGATGAAATCTCATAGCCAAGTCTAACAGCGAGAAAACTGATGCGCCAACAAGCTAGTCAAACAGATCGTCAATCATCGAGAGTGGATGCTTATTTTTCTTAGTGAGCTTATTCAACTCCCTGTAATCCACACATAAGTGAAGCGATCCATCCTCCTTAGTTGTAAATACGAGTGGAGCACCCATTTCTGATATACTCCGCCTAATAAACCCCTTCTCAAGTAGCTCCCCTACTTGCTTGCTAAGTTCCCTCCTTTCCCTATAAGCCATGTAGCGTACAGGTAATGCGACTGGCTTTGCATTATCCACCTAATATATCTGGAAATCGATCTCGCGCCTCGGATGTAAGCCTCTAACCTCATCAAAAACATCTGGATACTCATAGACTATAGGTACAGATCGTAAATCATCGACAGAAGCATCAAGTGACTCTACGAAACTAAGCATGACAAACACCCTTGGATAACAAGAAATCTTGAGAGTCCTCCCATGGTAAGTCAAAAGTCTAATGATCCTCCTCTCATAGTCTAGAATGGCACCATACATGGCTAGCCAATCCATCCCTAGAATCAATCCATTGCCCATGAAACCAAGCACATATGCGGCGCACTCAAACTCGACGCCCAACACAGATATCCTCAAACTCCGACAAATCATAGAAAGACGAGTTATTCCCCCAATGGGGTTTGAGACAATAATGGGATCAGAAACAATACTAGTACTAAGCTGCAGAGACTCAACCACAGAATCAGATATAAAGAATGAGAAGCGCCAAAATAAAAAGGAGTCCTAACTGGATGATCGGAAAGAGGAATCAAACCTTCGATGGAAACTTTCCTACCTCTATCCAGTCTGCTAGCCTCGAGAGCATGCACTTGCCCTCCTGAAGGTCCTGCCCTTTGCCCTTGTCCTTGCTTCTTCGGGCATTCCCCACTTCCAGCTTCACCGCAGTTGAAACAAGAATTCTTCCTTTTTCTGCAATCCTTGATCACATGACCCAAGCCTCCACAACCATGACATTTCTTATTATTCTGAGCTTTGTCATTCTTTCCATCTTTCTTTTGCTATTCTTTCTTGGGCCACCTTTTTTGTTTTGCGTCTCCTCGGTTCTAGCCTCCTTTTTCTCATCTTTACCATCTCCGTGCATCAACGTAATAATCAACCGGTCTCTCAAAAGTTGCTCCCATGGGTATGAGAGATAATGCCAATGCTTGAAGAGTTTGATTCAATCCTCTTGCAAACCTCAAAACTTTCTTGTGTGGGTATTCACCATCCTCAAACCAAACCTTGCCAACTGATTAAACTTATTGACATACTCTTTAACAGTCATGCTTCCTTGCTTAAGTGCCAGAAATCTCTCCATCAGCATACTCTGTTCTTCTTGAGAAAGAAACTCCATCTCGAATATCTATCGAAAATCATCCCAAGTTTCCACTAGATGCCCTGCTTGCCTCACTTCCCACCAGAACGAAGCCTTGTCCTTAAGTTGTCATGTGGCCAACTGAATCCTCCTACGGTCGTCAAGCTCAAAAATCCCAAAAATCCTCTGTCTCTTTAAGCCAATTCCGTGCTTTCACAAAGCTTTCAGTTCCACGGAACGGTTTTCCTCCTATAGCACAAAAATCCTTGCATATCTTAGAGAAATTATCCGCTAGCGAAGGAGGAGGAATAACGGCTGCAACTGGGGTAAGGGCGTTTGCTTGGCCCCCGGCAGGCACCGTAACCTCGTGATATCTACGGAACCAAGCCTGTATCTGAACGCCCTTGGGAATATTCAGTTCCCCAGAGATGCTGAAAAGAAAAGGAAAAGGGATTCAAACAGAGAATCGAAAGGTATTTCATATGGATCTAGGAAATATGTTTTTCAAAAAACAGACTTTCCTTTGAAAATACTTTCTTTTTGAAACCTTTTAAAAACCATTTTTAAAACCTATTATCCGATCTTGTAACCTTAAGCTCCGATACCAAATGTGACACCCCACGTCCGTTAATGTCACGCTTTAACAGAATGCATTAAGTTTCATGAAGCATTATAGTTAAACAGAACAGAATCTCACAAGAAAGATATATAAAATGGCAGCGGAAATTTAATACTTTATTTTCCAATAGAAAACATTGTGGTCTCAAAATCCCGTTACAACATCAAACAGAAATACTGGAATAAAATACATCAAATAAAAGCACCTGTCTTGCGGTAAAACCATTAATGTATGGAAGTAAAAAGCCATAGTCCCCGTAAGTAACCATAAACAAGTAGTCAAGAAGTCAAAGTGGTACATCGAAGAAAATACAAATCCAAGTAGAAACAGAAGAGAGAGTCCTAATCAAGCCTGAGCATTCCTACCCAGAGAACTTGGGGGGAAGGAAGAGAGAGAAAGGAAACAAAATGGATCAGACATAAGTCTGGCGAGTCCAGTGACTATTAACATATAAATACGTAAAAGTATCATGACAGGCATATAAACTGGATGAGAGATAGCAATATCATATAACAGGTAAGAATAGGCTGAAAAGAATAAGCAAGATAAACAGAGTAGATTATGCTTCTCAAATACTTTTCTCTCCACCAACACTAATATACCAAATTAAGTGTTTTCCAATTGCTTAACAAAAACAGAATGATCCCAACAGAACATAAATGGTAGACTTAGGTGTACTTTTAGCAACGGGTTTTACCCCTAAACAGAAATAATAGGTACCTAAAGAGAAATAAAGGGTGTTACCCTAAACAAAAATAACATGTACCTAAACTGAACTAAATGTACCCTAATTACTACCCCAAGCGATCGGCTCCCTACCACATAAATACCCAGTGCTAGCTCCATAGTAGGGTGTATTATTTCCTAAAATGGCAACCACCAGAAGAACACAGACCTATTGAAAGGTGTCAAGGCGTCTTATTTTCCCAGACAGACCAGGCCCATGCACGCACATGACCCCGTTGGAATGCTCCACCAGAACACCCCATCTCAAATGAATCTCTTATAATTAGCTCAGTAAGCGTGCCCTGGCCCTTACCTAGTGCGGGGTCCCCTTTTAATACTAGAATGGACTACTGAATAATATGGGTCATACACAACAGATGACACAAGTCAAACCTCTAAACTTGTGTCCCTAATTAACTAAGATTTCCACAGGTTTAGTTTTACATGGGTTAATAGTGTCCCTACAACACCAATAGATAAACAAGTTTACTTAACCCCCAACCGATTAAACAGATTACAAAAGTGACATACAGTTCCATGTTTCACTTAATCTTTGAATTAAGCCTACATGTTTACTTGTTCATACACCTTATATTCCAGTTATATTCCACAGTATAAGTTATGCCCTAAATTTTAGTCATATTCATAGTACATGTTATGCCCCTAAATACCATTCTCAATCATTCCCAATTAATCCCAATTTCGTTCGTATGCATATTTTAGCGATATTGGCCTAGGCTCGAAGGTAGCCTATGCTATAAAAATAAAAGGGAAAGAGAGAAAAGAATAGAATAAGCATAAAACAAAATAAGCATCTAATAACAGAGATGGGCATATGATAGCAGAAATAGGCATATAAGAACTGAACAGCAGATCAGGTGCACGTGTAGTGGCAGGACTGATTAGGTACGTATTAGATTCTTAACAGGCATAGGTATTATATCCAGATTTATAAACATGTCAGGATTACTTATTAAATGTTTATATCTAAAAGTAACATGAACTCACAGAGACTGGATCTAAAGAACAGAGAATAACTAGGTTGAAACTGCAGAAGAAATTCTTGTATGTGTATAAGCTGTTGTTGAAGAAAATAAGCTAATTCAATCCAAGCTGAGGCAGCATCTCCTTGTCTCCATTGTTTTAGGTGTATAAAACAATAGAAATGTCATCCCTTATATGGACTTTTTTCAGCGAATCTTGCTCAGAAACAAGTCCAGGTTCAGGGAATGAACCTGGCTGGATCAGGGGTGGGTCGACCCCGGGGTCGACACCCCCTTAAGTGGGTCGACCCCAACGGATCCAAATCCGGCGTTCGACTCCCACCTTTGATTATGAATATTTTTGAAATTTTGGTTTTATTTTGTTCATATATATTTCTCTTATATGTATACAAACTTCAAACCTTAATATCTTCTTCATACGATGTCTGTTTTACGCAAACTCAGAGTCTGTCTGTACTAGAATTCTGATACGAACGCAATGGTACAGTCCATTTTACTTAATTCTCAAAATTAAATTAAGTATTTTTTAGTTCATTAAGGTTCTTAAAAATTACGGGGTGTTAAGTTATGCCTATAGAGATTTGGGATTCTTACGGAAATAAATATAAATCCCCAAAACTCCAAGCAATATCAGAAATGATTATTCATATGTTAATTTGGGTTTTGGATAATGGATGTAAGAAAAGTTTGGATTTTCGGGTGCTTATGTGATTTTATCATTTAGTTTGATTTACATTTTTTTCCTGAAAATATAGTTTAAACAAAAGCATGGCTTTGGGTATTGTACTTTAATTTGTTTAAATTTCTATTTTTATAAAACAGATGGTTTAAATGTAATTTGAAGCATATTACTAGAATCTTTGTTTTTGTGTAAATATCTATACTATTATATTATTACAGAATTGCACTTCAGCCACGTACAAGCATCCTGCAAATTTTTATAAATGAAGAGTCGTGTTTTTCATTTCCATTTGCATACATTTATGGCACTACTATTCACACCCTGATTTACACTTCTTGCCACCAAAACTGAAAGCACCCAAAATATTTTAAATTTCCTCTATTGGCTACCGTCTAAATTAATAACTTAAAAATGGAGAGGCCACCAGCACCTTACTCTACATGAATGCTTCCTTCCTCACTTACATTATGCATTTATGTCTTTTGGGCCATTTGATCGAACATCTTGCATTATATTATTACAACCATCATGTTTATCGTCCAATTTATCATCATTCAAATACTCCATCTATTAAGCGATAAAAAAGTTAATGTATTGATTTGTAAAAGAAGATATGTAAGTTATACGGATAAAAACCCTACAAGTCAAAACTTACATTGTCATTCTCTATTACAACGTCATCAAATTTAATGTCCTCTAAGCTTGAAATTTCCAACGGAGTGGAAAAAATATCCTAAAATGCAATGGAAAAGCCTAACCATTAAAAAAGATATCTAACAACATGTTCTACAACATAATAGAAAACAATAAAAATCAAGCAATTCTAACATCTTTTTTATCTTCATCATCCATCGCTATTAAGCACAAAATAATATCTGCTTTTTTTAAGATTTAGGGTTTGAAATTACAGAGTAGTATGTGTTTTTCTTAGAAGAAGTATGATGGTGAATAACTGAGTGAAATAATAGTATAGTGGTCGGAAGAATATGAAAAATAATCATTTATATTATATTTAGAAAAATGGCCGGAAGTGTAAACTGATGTGTAAATAGTAGCACCCTACATTTATTTTCCTTTCTCCACATCGTTCCATTTGTATCCAAGAAGAAAAAAAACAAAAACAATTGAGACTTCTTCATCTCTTCCTTTCACCTCCACTCCCACGCTTTCAGATTAAACTCCAAGATCTAAGAAACATCCTTTCTTTTTCAACTCTACATCAACAGTTATGAATAAGAAGCACAAACAAAAATCAGGTACGAGAAGCATGGATATAAATTACATGAGAAACATATGGTGTTCTTTTGAAGATTGACAATTGGACAATAGAAGTCGTGCCCGCTTTATATATAAAAAAAATGGACATAAATTTTCCTTTTCTAATTTGGTATGAACTACTGTTAGTCCATGCAAAAAAATAAAGCAATTAACTTAGTGCATTGTTCATGTTCAAATTTGGTGATTCAGTTCCTACTTCGGTTGATGAAGCTAACTATATCAATTGAAGCATGCACATAAAGCAGATTATTAGTTGTGTAAGCATACCATAGGAGCATAATAAAATTACAAGGCACTAATGGCTATATAACCTATCAAGCAATATGAACTTTAATTTCACCAAGCACCTGAAAAGCAGCATCACTTCACTAAGCATATTAAACGGATTTCTTTTAGGTTATATAAGGAGAAAAAAAATCATAAGTTTTACCTAAAGCTAGTTGCAAAACAAAGCTACCAAATATAACATGAACATGTTAAACAAAATAAAATAATAGGATTTTTTTTAGTTTTTTTTTATATAACAAGGTTTCTTTTAGTTTTACCATTTTTGACGGTAACATTTCTTTAGTACCAGCGATGACAGTAATTTTACCAATAAATTTAAAACATATATATATATATATATTCATCAGATATGGTTTATTACATGCATTTAAACCAAACAAATGATTATATTTAGTTCAATAACACGTAAAATAATTCTAATTACACTTTTTTTTCTCATTAATGTTTTTATTAACTAACATTACATGTAGCATAATAAAGATTCATTGTATATAAAAAACATGTCAAGATACATACTTTGATTAATAGACGGTAATTAACCATTAGCAATGTAATAGTTACCAGATTATCGGTATATCAGTCTTCGGTATACTAGTCTATCGGTAATGGTAATGGTAAACAATTCTGGCTTACCAGTAAAACTGGTACGATAACGGTATTTGTCAAATGGTAACAGTAACCATTACCATAACAACCCTAACTGGCATATTCTGGTTGCGCTATGGACAATTTATTATAGTGATGTGGGAGTTTAGCATTGACTAATTTTGTTTATGTATCATCATATTGCCGGTATTTATTAACGTCAATATTTGTGATCCGGAGATTATGCTTGTGAGCAGATATTTTGCTTCCCCCATTTTCGTTTCTTCTGTTTAGTTTCTGGAGAGTGATGTAATGAGGACTAAACTAACCCTTATTTTCTTTTATTTATGGATTGTATTTTGGGCTTGAGCCCAAACTTCATCTATTTTCAAAAGAAAAAGCTTGCTATAATTTGCACTCCGTTTTTCATTTTCGGTGACCACAATCGTTCGGCTGTTCGTTGACGTATGATTTTTTTTTCGAAAATTGCACTATACGGCGGTTATTAACAGCCGACGAACATAAACAAAAATCAGCCGTTCATCGCCGAATAATGTCTCGTGGTGGCTGGAAAAGGATTTCGAGATGCAAATAGTCGGACACAAGAAAAAAAATATTGACATCAAAGTAGAATGTCTACCGATAGACATTCCCTCTTAGATTCAACCCATTATTTAAATTTAAATTAGTATTCAAATTCATATGTAAATCTAACAACCGATTCCCATCATGGTGAGCAACACAGGTATGTTATTTGTGATTTTCTTTCATAGTACATCGTTTTGATTCAACTTTACATAATTTTATGCAGGAAAAGGAGTCTGTACGCGCCTTAGCTGTACCATGTTTAGGAAATTACAATTTAGTCCATTGAACTCTGATCTTCTGTCAATCAAACTTATTGCATTTTTATTCAAATTTAACAAGACACAGCTTATGAATATATTACTCCTTTACTCATTTCTCTAACCTACGCACAAGTTTTTTTTTGTTTTTTTTCTATTGTTTAGGAAATTTGTCATAGATCATTCTGACGTTGGAAAACTATGCACTTGGAACTCACTGATTGATAGATGATCAAGAATTATTTAACGTTATAAAAATATCCATACTAGCTTTTATTAATAAGAAGCACAAATAAAAATGCATGGATATAGATTATATCAGAAAAATGTTGTGTTCTTTTGAAGATTGATAATAGAAGTCGTGTCCGTTTTATATCAGAAAAAATGAACATCAATTTTCCTTTTTTAATTTGGTATGAACTACTGTTAGTCCATGCAAAAAATAAAGTAATTACCTTATATAGTGCATTTTCCATTTTCTAATTTGGTGATCCAGTTCATACTTCAGGTGTTGAAGCTAACTGTGATATATCAATTGAAGCATGCACGTAGATTAATTAGCTGTGATGCATATATTGTTGAAATTAATGATTCAAATATTAGTGGAGAAGAAAAGAAATTGATTGATTGTCAATCAATTAATTGGCTTGTATATGTAAAGATATAAGAGGAAGTTTGTGGAAGAAAGATCAATCAAGCAATTAATGAAGAATCAATTTACTTAGGGAAAGAGATTGGGACCATAATTGCACCATCCATTTATGATCCAATCACATCAAGGAAAATTTTATTTATTTTTCTTTCATGTCCAAGTAATGTAGAAACTTCTCTTCTTTATCCCCAAGAAATCCCTCTTTATAAACAGGGGTCATGTTATTGTATGAAGCATGAAATCCACCATTAGTCTTCTCTCTTTTGTAATCTTCTGTACTCATTTCTTCATTGAGAAATAAAAGTTGTTGGGTCTCCGTGGACGTAGGCAAAGCCGAACCACATTAAAATTGGTGTGCTCTTTCCTCTATTTTCTATTTTTTTGTTCTCTCTATAATTCGTGCCACTTGTTTTTATTTTTGGCATTGTTGAAATTGTTGACAGACTAGATCATTGGGTTTATTCGTATTCCGCTACCCAAATCTCTGATTTTGCACTACAGATTGGTATCAGAGCTAGTTTTCCTGTTCAAAGATTTTTTCAACCATGTCAAATTCTATAAAGAATACCGGTGGTAGAAGCGCTACAAATTATGGAGTCGCTAGGTTTGATGGAAAAGGGGGATTTTGGCGCATGGAAGATGAAGATGGAAGCGGTGTTGAAGAAAGAGAGGACATTTAAAGTTGTCTCAGATCCAGAGAAATTGAAGAAATTAGCACCTGAAGAGTTAGAAGAATTGGAAGAGGATGCTCTTACTACCATCTAGCTTAGCCTTTCTGATGAAGTACTTAGAGAGTTTTCTCATGTGAAAACTGCTAAGGAATTGTGGGATGCTCTTCAGAGAAAGTTCTACGACAAGTCTCTCACCAACCGCATCATCTTACAGCAACAACTCTATTCTTTCAAAATGAGGCCCGGAACAGATGTATTTGCTCATATAGATGCCCTCAACACACTTGTCATGAATCTTCGAGCAGCTGATGTAAAGATTGAGGATGAGGCGCAAGCTGTTATTCTTTTATGTTCTTTACCTGCTGAGTATAACACTTTTGTTAACTCTATGATCTATGGACGTTCATATATTTGCTTGGAGGATGTGAAGACAAATTTGCATAACGAGATGTTGAGAGGAAAGTTAGCAAGCATGAGCACGGAGAATGATTCTGAAAGCCTTGTTGCACAGAGAGGAAGAAGTAAAAGTAGACCCAATCATGGTGGAGATAGAGCAAAGTCCAGATCTCAGTCAAGAGGAGCCCGGAAGGGAGTTTGTCATTATTGCAGAAAACCTGGACATTATATTGCAAGTTGCCCCAAGTTGGAGAATAAAAACAAAGCTGTTCCACAGAAGGCTTCAGCATCTACAGCGGAGACATCAGATTCAGATAATGATCCTGGCATTTTTACAGTTTCCGCCTCTCCTATGAAGAGTACTTTGTGGATTATTGACTCGGGAGCATCCTATCACATGACACCTGATAGGCACTCCTTTTCCACTTATCGTCAGCTTTATGGTGGAGAGGTTCTCATGGGAAATAATGCTTCTTGTCGCATGATTGGTATTGGAACATTAAAAATCAGGATGTTTGATGGTGTTGTTCGTACTTTATGTGATGTCAGGCATGTGCCTGATTTAAGGCGTAGTTTGTTCTCAATTGGAGCATTGTGCAATTTTGGCTTAATGTGTGTAACAGAAAAAGATTCATTAAAAATTACAAATGGCTCATTGATAGTAATGAAAGGGATAAAAGCTGGAAATCTGTATTTGCTGAAGGGTACAACTGCTGTTGCGGAGTCTGCTTCAGTTATTGATTCAGTTGATTCCGATTCTACCAGATTGTGGCATTTTTGTATAGGCCACATTGGAGAGCGCAGTTTAGAAGTATTGAGAAAGTGAGGCTTGATTGACGGCGTTCATCATTCAAAACTTGACTTTTGTGAAGGATGTGTACTTGGAAAGCAAACAAAGGTTTCTTTTGGCATTGCAGAGCATAAGTCTAAAGATGTTTTAGAGTATGTTCATACTGATGTTTGGGGCCCCGCACCATGCCTATCTTATGGAGGAGCCAGGTATTGCATTTCATTTGTTGATGATTTTTCTAGAAAAGTATGGGTTTACTTTATGAAGTCCAAAGATGAAACTTTTGATAGGTTTCAAAGTTGGAAATCTCTTGTTGAGAAGCAGTCTGGAAAGAAAGTGAAGGTTCTTCATTCAGATAATGGTGGTGAATTCACTTCTCAAAAATTCATCAAATTTTGTGAGTCCGAGGGAATCAAAAGACATTACACCACACCAGGAGACCCTCAGTCAAATGGGGTTGTAGAGAGAATGAATCGGACTTTATTGGAAAGAACTCGTTGCTTACGGCTGACTACGAGATTAAATAAGAGATTTTGGGCAGAAGCATTATCTACGGCGGTTTTCCTTATCAACCGCACACCTTCTATGTAATAACCCGGAAAATACGAGCCAATTTAAAAATTTTAAATTGGTGATTTCAAAGGGATTTGAACCATTGAAATAGAATATTTCAATAAAATAGTGAATTAGAAATAGTGAGTCGGTTTGGAAATTTGAATTCAAACTTTGACTGACTGTGCAGGGTGGAAAATATAATGAATTTTAGCGAAACCAAAAATATTTAAATCTGTTAGTCAATACCTTTCTAACGAATTTGAAAAATCGAAGTTTCATAACGAGAATCAAAAGTTATGGCCGAATGAATTTTCAGAAGGATCGGTATATAGAATATATAGCCCTGGAAAATTTATATTTTGCATACGACCTCGGAATTCGACGAAACCACTTTTGTTGGGTCCGGGATGTCAAACTATTACTAGGTTTCAAATTTCATAATTTTTGAAGCTAGTATGTGAGCGTGGCAAAAGAAAATGTGATTGGTCAATTTTTGTTAAATTGGATCGACCAGAAAATGGCCATTTTTCAAATGACCTCAGAATTCGACGAAACTAGTTTTGTTGGGACCGTAGCATCAAAACATAGCTAGATTTATTTTTCTGGAATTTTTTGAATCAGTTTGTGGCCCTGGCAAATTGAAATGTACGTTGAAAGTTAAAAATTAAATGTTTTATACTTTAATTTGGAAAATAACCGACTGTAACAGTCGAATTGGCCTACGAAACATATTCCATTGTGTCCGGAATGGGGGTATTTAGCTAGGGGCGACAGTCGTTGGGTTTAAAAAGGAGTTCGTTTGAGAAAACACTATTTAAAAATTTAATATAGTCCTCGGCCAATCAGAATTTTCCATTCATAAATTTTAAAAATAAAAAAAAAGAAAACCCACCAAAATCAACGGCGAAACCCGTTCTGACCTTCTCTCCTCCGCCGTCGCCGCTACAACCGCTTCCAGACTTCGCCACCGCCACCCCTCGACGCGCCTCCGTCCCCTCTTCAAATCCGACTAACCATCGCCGCCCCTCGTCGCCTGTGCCGCCCGTATCGAAGCCCCAAAGTCCCGACCTTTCCACCGCCGCCGATCTAGACCACCGAACGCCACCAAACCACCACCGACTGGAAGCCCTCTCTTCCCTCTTCCTCGTCCAACTCGCCGATCATCCCCTCGTGCCTCGATTCTCGCGAAAACTGTAAACCTAGTTTTGAAGCTTCGTGAAAGTGAGTTTTTCTTTGATCTTTACACTTTGAAAAATCATATCTTTTTGGTGTGTTGACGAAATTCGATGAAACAGGAAACATCGGGACCGCAAGGAAGCTCTCTACCCAATAGAAGAAGCCGCGGATTTTTCTGACATCGTATCGATTTTTAGCGCTCCGAAAACCAATGTGAGAAATCTAAATTAACGTGAAATTGAATGGAAAATGTCGTGTATAATTTATATTAGCGAAATATAAATTACATACGTGTCGTACACCTCATGTACATACGTAGTGTAAGCTATTTAAGCGAAGTATGAATTGTACATGCATAGAATAATTGATATATGTGTTGAAATGCAAGTGAAATATAGCAATTATATATATATATATATATATATATATATATATATATATATATATATATATATATATACACACACACTCCCCTCGTCCACAAACCATGGACGATATTTATTGTGGTGAATTGGTGTGAAATGTTGGATGAAAAATACGAATGGTTGAATAATTGTTTGTGGTTGATATTGTTTGGTTGTGGTTGAAAAATACCCATTGGTGATTGAAATGAATTGGAAATATTTGTGGAAATAAAAATAAACATGCCGCCTGCGTGCGAATTAGATGCATGAATCCCCATTGTCAAAAACCGCGAGGTTTTAAGGTAGAGCGAGGAGCCGTACTAGGGACGGTGCCGGTTTTAACTACCCTGCCGTTATGCTGCCGAAATTTTGAATAATCTTTGTGTGTTAGGATTATTTTCATATGTTGAAATTATTTTTCAGGCGTTGAAATTAAAGCCATATGTTGAAACTATATCCATGTGTGGAAAATGTTCATGTGTTGAAAAGTGTTGTGTGAAAATTAAATTCATTTGTGAATGAACGAAGTGTTTAAACAATAAAAATCACATTTTTATATATATATGAAGTATGAAAAATATTCGCCTTATATAAGTAGTTTCAACAATAAAAATCCCATCTTTCCAATATGATCAACATAAATAAAATGTCCATGTGTGGAAAAGCTCATTTGTTGAGAAGTGTGTGTAGTGGAAAAGTTCATGTGTTGAATAAAAAGATCGAACAATAAAAATTACATTTTTATTGAAACTATGAAGTGTTGAAAACATCCATTTGTTGAATAAATATTTTGAATGATAAAAATATCATTTTTATCATATTTGTGATATGCTAAAGATATGCGGACGTTGAAATAAATATTTGTGGTAGAAATATTATTTTTAACATGCATAGGAACTAAATAAAATAGTCATGTGTTGAAATCTATTTTAGTTCGCCAAAATTATCATCTTTGAAATGTGAAGTGTTAAAAATAGCCACTTGTTCAAATAAACGTGCATGAGTTGAAATATACATTAATTAGCTAATGATATGATTTTAGCCTATGCATGTAACATTAGAATGAATGGTGTTTTTAAACCAAAGCAAATCAAATATGAAATTGAATGGAAAATGATAAGTGATAGAAATTGTATATATGTACATGCATATCTATTGAACAGGTAAAAGAAAAGGGGCTAGAGAAGAGAAATTAAATTTTGTGCCCGACAAATAGGTACACATTTACTGCTTTGTTTGGGTGATGATTTAATGAGCCTGTTGGCTAGCCGCTTGGCTTTTTCTTTTTCTTTTTGATATGAGACGCCCGTGTGGCTATTTGGGAATTTTCCCAGACCCTCCCGTACAAAGGAGGTTATGGCGAAATTTTTCGAAATTTAAAGGCGTTAGTGAAATAATTGAAGTGGAAACGATATAGGAATTTTTAAATGAACTATATTTATATAAATATATAAATATAAATAGAATTAAAACGAAACGTGGTCGTGCAGTTCGTGTTTTGAAACTGTGATTTCAAACGACTAGTGCGGGAAATCCGACCATTGGATTTTCTCGAAACCGCAACCGTTGGGTTCGCCTTGGAAATATCTTTCCAACGGCACCAACTTTGTGAAGATCTGACGGTTGGATTGTCTGGAATGTTTAATTCAAAACTGAAGAAAAACAGCGCCAGAAACGATTATATATATATATAATTAAATTAAATCGAATAACGACGCTGCAGTTCGTAAATTGAAATCGTAACTTCAAATGGATAGTGTGGAAGATCCGACCGTTGGATTTTCCCAAAACTGAAACCATTGGATTCGTTGTGAAATGACCTTTCTAATGATATAAAATTTGTGAAGATCCAACGGTTAGATTTTCAGATATGTGTAAACCAAAATTAGTGAAAAGCAGCGCCAATGCATCGACACGACCTGAAACGTCGTTTAATTAAATATGGCCGTTCTAAATTAAATAAAAACGGCGATATATCGTTACAAAGTACTATAGACGATATAGAGTGGAGATAAACCAATTTTGTTGTGTTTGCTTGATATGTGATGGTTGAATGTATTTGACATGAAAATTATAACTAAATAACTGAAATGTGAATGTTGAATAGTCCAACCATGTGATTAATTGATTTGAAAATCTAAATATACGTGGGTTATTTGAAAAGGCCGAGTTTATCTCATTTCAAGTAATCGATCGACGTTGAGAAGTCGAAGAGTCGAAGACGGCTGAAGACCGACGATCTCCACATTAGATGGATGGGCGCTACTGATGCTCGTGATTGGAGTAGCTACCATGAAGGAATTGAAGTAGTAGCCGTCCAAATATACTATTGATTGTACGGATATGCGAGGAATTGGTGCCTCCGGTTTCGTTCAGACCCAGAACGGACTTGTAAATGGACTGTGTGTCTGACATTGGATTTTGTTCTGTGTTGATTGATCTCTGTTAAATATATATCTGTTTGGCGGCGGAGAATTTATTCTCTTGCTTAACGCCCTTCTCTGAGACGTACGAGCTCAGAGGTTATACATTGACAGAAATCAGTCGCATGGAGTGGATTGCCTGTGTGGCACGCCTAAGTGGCATACGATCAAGGCTTTTGTTGCAAAGCAAAGTCTTGTGGTTGATGATCAAAGCATGGTCTGTGTGACGTAGCTTTGTGTATAACGTGAATTCGCGAGCCTCACACCTCGGTATGAGTCAAAAACGGGAGACGGACCGCTGGGAGTGCACGACGTTTCTTTCTAGCTATGGTGGTGTCAGTGACCTACCAGCCCTGACATTATATATACTTTTCACCTATGTGGTTGTTGGAATGCGAGGCGCCTCGATTATAGGTCTGTAAGGACCGGGAAACGTGTGTTCAGGAGTTGCCAATCCTCAAAAGTAAGAGAGGACCGGCCCAGCCGATTCCAAGGATCATAGTGGGGTCCTGGGACATTTGCTAGAGTGTCTCGAACGGAGAGGAGCTTGCCCCTTGTCTCGACTCATGAAGGAATCCAATTTCCAATACGAAATATGCGGATGTGATTGTATTACTAGTATGGCGACATAGTGGTATGGGTCATTTATGCCGCCTATGATTGATATTTATGATTGAAATCGCTTTTGAAACATATATACACTAGTAATAATATCAAGCACTTTTGTTTTATTCGTATGAAGCATTTTTGGCTATTATAAGGTAAAAACTCTATCCTCCGGCTTGCGTTGCATTGTGTGATGGGACCTGAGTCTTATAATGGCTTCATTTTATAAAAAGCATCGCGTTGATTTAATTATTTATTTTATTTCATGCACTAGCACTCATTGGAGTAAACCCGTTCCGCGAAAGTGGCGTGGTCCTTTGATTTGCCTTATTATTGTTGTTAACAAGTTGAGTAGATTTCTCATACCAGTCCCATGACTGACTCGTAGTTTGTTTCACCTTGCAAACTCGGGTGCCCTCATTTTCACACGGGCAGCCTAGTTATAGGTTTCTGACGCACCTTTTGGCTTATGGCGAGGCTTGACTACACCGTGCTGACTTGGATTTTCTCCGCCATTATTGTATCTATATTATGATTCCGCCACTGGCGATGTAGACTGATATTCCTTTTGTGTACTCTTTATGTATGATTCCGCCTCTGGCGATGGTGACTGATTATGTATCATTATGCACTAAGTTGTATCTTATACTGTGCTTCTCTGATGTGATGATATCTATATGATTCCGCTGTCATATGTGTGTAAATTATTCTATTTTCTGTTTATGCTATTATCTGTGATCGGCTAATGATGATTAACGTGTTATATTCCAATGATTATCCTTAACACCGTGTCACGGGGTTTTGGGATCGTCACATTCTACCACCATAGATATAAAGATTCCTGAAGAAGTATGGAAGGGAGGTCCTGTATCATATTCCTTTCTCAGAGTGTTTGGTTGTCCAGCTTATGTGCATGAGAGCAAAAGGAAGTTGGATCCAAGATCGCACAAGTGTATTTTTCTTGGATATAAGAAAGGAATTAAGGGGTATAGGATGTGGTGTCCTACTACCCAGAAGATTGTTACTAGCAGGCATGTTACATTTGATGAGAAGGCTATGTTGAAGGTGGAGCTTTCTTCTTCAATTAATGATGATGTTGAGAGGACAAATTCAGAATACCAAACACAAGGCAGATCATCAGACTCCCATACGAGTAAAAATGGTGATTCCGATGACACCGTGGTTGATAGGGAAGAGATAGAAGATCAACCTCAAGGTGGAGCTCAAATTCACACTCGACCAACGAGAGAGAAGAAAAGACCTACATGGCTCAATGATTTTGTGGGATTAAGCATTGAAGATATTGACTTCGATGACATGGACGCTTATGCATTAAGCATATTTCATGATGAACCAAGAGACTACAAAGAAGCCATTAGTTCAGTCGATAGCTCCAGTTGGCTAGTAGCAATGGAGGAGGAGATTGAGTCTTTGCACAAAAATCACACTTGGGATTTAGTGCCACTTCCTTCCGACAAGAGAGCAATTGGATGTAAATGGATCTATAAGGTGAAGGATGGAGGCAATGGTGACTTGAGATACAAAGCAAGATTAGTGGCGAAGGGTTATGTTCAGAAGAAAGATGTGGAGTTTCATGATATTTTTTCTCCAGTTGTTAGACACACTTCCATTCGCATTCTTTTGGCAATAGTTTCTCACTTCGACATGGAGTTGGAACAACTAGATGTCAAGATAGCATTCTTGCATGGTGATCTTGAGGAGGACATTTACCTACAACAGCCAAAGGGGTTCATTGATAGCAGTAGGCCAGGTCATGTTTGTAAACTTAACAAATCTCTTTATGGCTTAAAACAGTCTCCTAGACAGTGGTATAAGAAATTTGATAAGTTTATGATCTCACATGGTTACTCTAGAAGCTTTAAGGACCAATGTGTCTATTTTAAAAAATGTAACGATGACATCATCTGTTTGTTACTTTATGTTGATGATATGTTGATAGCTTCTAAGAGCATGTCTAAAATTTCGGAGTTGAAGATGGAGCTCAGTAAGGAATTTGAGATGAAAGATTTGGGAAACGCACAGAGAATTTTGGGGATGGAGATTCAGAGGGATAGAAAGCAAAGAGTTTTGAGGCTCACTCAAACTCAATACATCGAGAAAGTCCTATCTCGATTCGGTATGGAGAATGCTAAACCGGTGGCTACTCCATTAGTCTCTCAATTCAAGCTATCCAGAGATATGTGTCCCACATCGGATGAAGACAAAAGGGATATGCGTAATATTCCTTATTCTTGTGCGGTTGGAAGCCTTATGTATGCTATGGTATGCACAAGGCCTAATTTAGCTCATGCACTTGGAGTTGTCAGTAGATATATGTCTAACCCAGGTAAAGAGCATTGGCAAGCGGTGAAGTGGATACTCAGATATCTTCGTGGCACTTCTTCAGTTGGCTTGTTATACGGTGGATTAGATGGAGACATCTCTCTTAGAGGATACTGTGATTCAGATTACGCTGGGGATAGAGATGGACGGAAGTCGGGGTCGGGCTATGTTTTTACACTTGGCATAGGCCCGATTTCGTGGAAATCAAAGTTGCAGTCTATCGTAGCTTTGTCGACTACCGAAGCCGAGTTAATATCGATTGTGGAAGCAACAAAGAAAGGATTGTACTTACTTCAGTTGTTGGATGATCTTTCAATGGCGCAGCAAATAGTGGAGCTATTTTCAGACAGTCAGAGTGTGATTCATCTTGTTGAGAACCAGGCTTATAGTTCACGGACGAAGCACATTGATGTTAGAGGCTTCTTTCTTATGCTTGAGGAAGAACGAAGCAAGATCAAATTATTGAAGGTTGGTACTTTAGATAATCCTTCAGATATGACGACCAAGTCACTTCCAAAGGACAAGTTTGAGCAGTGCTCAAACTTGATCAGTTTGCTTCCTATTACTTGAGCGCCATGGGGCGCTGGGCCCAGCAACTTCTATGTTGATTGTTGAAAATGAGATAATGAAGAAAGATTGCCATATTTGAATCAAGGTGGAGTGTTGAAATCAATGATTTAAATATTAGTGGAGAAGTAAAGAAATTGATTGATTGTCAATCAATTAATTGGCTTGTATATGGAAAGATATAAGAGGAAGTTTGTGGAAGAAAGATCAATCAAGCAATTAATGAAGAATCAATTTACTTAGGGAAAGAGATTGGGACCATAATTGCACCATCCATTTATGCTCCAATCAAATCAAGGAAAATATTATTTATTTTTCTTTCATGTCTAAGTAATGTAGAAACTTCTCTTCTTTATCCCTAAGAAATCCCTCTATATAAACAAGGGTCATGTTATTGTATGAAGCATGAAATCCACCATTAGTCTTCTCTCTTTTGTAATCTTTTGTACTCATTTCTTCATTGAGAAATAAAAGTTGTTGGGTCTCCGTGGACATAGGCAAAGCCGAACCACGTTAAAATTGGTGTGCTCTTTCCTCTATTTTCTATTTTTTGTTCTCTCTATAATTCGTGCCACTTGTTTTTATTTTTGGCGTTGTTGAAATTGTTGATAGACTAGATCATTGGGTTTATTCGTATTCCGCTGCCCAAATCTCTGATTTTGCACTACATATATACCATATAGGCATTATAAAATTATAAGGAACTGATAACACCTATCAAGCAATATGAACTTTGATTTCATCTAGCACCTAAAAAGCAACATAACACTTCACTAAGCATATTAAATGGATTTCTTTTAGATCAATCTCCAACAGAGGTTACAAATGACTAATGTGTAATAATTACACTCATTTACTACCCCAACAGAGTGCATAATCTGTAATCAATCCAAAAGTTAGCATTTTTGGTTATAAAAATGTAATCAAGAGAGGCGCTAGTTGAATAGACGCTCGGGATGGAGCGTTTGTTCAACCAACGCCTATATATTAAAAAAAGACATCAGACGGCTGTTGAACAGGCACTTGAACTCAAACGCCTTGTAACAACCCTGAATTTTGGGGGTAAAATATAAAATTTATTTTAACTAATTTTAATTAGTTTTTGATATTTAAAATAATAATGATTAAAAATTGATTTAAATCGAAGTTAGAATGAATAATTTAATTTTAGTTATAAAAAGTGTTAGAAATAGCGCGGTAGTTTGAAAAGTCAAACTTAAACTTTGACTGAACGTATAAGACGCAAAATTTAACGGATTTTAGTGAAACCAAAAATATTAGAATCTATTTAAAAATATATTTCTAAGAATCTGAAAAATTGAGATTTCATAGCGGGAATCTAAAGTTATGCCCAGTTTAAAATTTAGAAAGGTCGCTATGAAATTTATAAAGGTCAAAAATGCTACTTTTTGCCTACGTAGGAATTTGAACTCGAAACCACTTCCATTGAGTTCAGAATGACGTCTCTGCATTGAAAAACTGTAAGCACTTATATATTTAGAGTTTTGAAGATTATTTGTTTAAAAATGTATTTTTAATATTGAATATACACGCCTTGAAAATAGTCATTTTTCAAACGACCTCTGTTTTCGACGAAACCACTTTTGTTGGATTCGGAATGTCAAAATATTGCTAAGTTTAATTTTTCGGTAATTTTTAGAATTAATATATAATTATAATTGATTTTTCAGTGTAAACGGACAATTTTTGACTTTAAAAATTCATTAAAAATTCATATGGGCTCAGAATTGAACGAAATTAATTTTTCTGTGTTCGCAGCGTCAAAACATAGCTAAATATATTTTTCGGGAATTTTTGAAATTAATTTGTGGCCCCGGCGTATTTAAAAGTACGGTAGAAACTCAATTATTTAATTAACATTGTAATTTTTAAATAAAACGAAGTAGACATCAGAATTGGGCCTCGAAACAGGTCCCATCGCGTTCAGAAGGCGTCAAAACTTTAAGAATGACAGTAAGCATGCCTAATTCTGAGTTCGGGCCAAAACGGGCCTTAATGGGTAATTAGTGAACATTATAATATTATAAATACTAGCTTAATCAAATCCTAAACCCTAATTACATGTCCAGCCGCCGGCCTCTTTTGTGAATGGCTGAAAACGTTAAAATTTCATGCCTCAATATTTTCCAATCCACTTTGAACTAGAACCCAACCCCATCACCAAATCGAAGAGCATATCTCAAGCTTCGATTCCATATGGAGATGATGGGATTTAGTGGAGTATTTTACCCGGAAGGACACCCTAAACCCATCGCCTATTCAACCCGCCGCACCACACCAGGGCCCACCGCACCCTCCTCCACTTCAGGCGCATGTAGCTCCCTCCTTCCTCTCTGATTTGCCGCCTTCCGATCGACTTCTAGTTGCACCAATTTCGAGATAAATTCAAACCTAATTTGGAACAAAATGGGTTCTAATAACATAAAGTAAGGCTGAAACGTGGATGGTGAAGATGATTAAGGGTGGGTTGACTTTTCCTAATTACAGTTGACTAATTAATCTAATTCAATTTTGTCAATCTAAATTAACATGTATCTTGCTCGTACGGACTCAGATTTGATCGATTTCAGGTGTGCCACGATCGTGAGACCGAAATCTTCGCGATGACGCTGACCAGATCTGAAACAGAGACAGTTGAATTTTCAGCCAAATCGAGGTGAGAATCTCTGAATTTTACAATTTAATTCATTTAGTTGATTGTTTTATCGCTGTTAAATAATTGTTTGTATATTATTTAATTTGATTTGCGCTGTGATGAATTGTGATTGTTGTTGTGATGAATTGGATTGTACTGTGTTAGTTAGATCTGTTATTGTATTATTCAGATCTGATGAATCCAATAAACATCATCATGGTTTGTAAATTGGATTAAACTAGAATTTTTAATCCAATTAAAAATATTATCTTGTTTGTGGATTGGATTAGATTAGGATCTTTAATCCAAATAAAATATCATATTTTGTCATGTTTATTTTATTGACATTAAATTGTTAAAATACCATCTTGTTTTTACTGTTGAATTGAATTAGTTTGCCAATTCAAAAATTTTGTGTTATAATAAAATGTTGAAAATGTCTTATTAGATTTAAAATAATAGGTTTGTCATGAGACGTGATTTGATTCTATGATTGATGTGTGTATAGATCTGTTAATTTGATGATATGGTGTTATAATAAAAATTTTAAACACATATAGATCATTTTTGTCGCTGAATAAAAGAATTGTCATTTTGTCAAATAACAAATTTGTTATTTTTATCAAAATAAATTAGTTGAAAACAAATTTGTTGTTGTTGTCAAAATAAATTGGTTGGAAACAAAAATTCACATTTTTGTTAATCATAATTGTCAAAATAAAAATTCACTTTTATTTGTTATGTTAAACATGGAAATTGGTATGCAAATAAATATATTTCTTTCTATTTATCAGGTTGAAGTTTAGGATTGTATACAAATAAGAATAAACATTTTTATATCATGTTTATACATGAGAATTCGTAAACTAATCAAAAATAGGCATTTTTATGTCATGTTATCCATTGAAATGGTATACGAATAAAAATTATCTTTTATTTTGTCATTAGAATAATATAACATGTTTTGTAGACAAAATTATCTATTATTTTTGTCATTAGAGTTATATAACATGCTATGTAGATATGTTACTTAAAAATGTTAATACATGCTTATTATTAAAATGTGTCATTTTCTTATGTTAGCCCACAATGTTAATACATTATAAAAATACCATTTTTATGTATAACAGGTTAGCATAATAAAAATATCATTGTTTATAACATGTTATATGAGATAAAAGAATGTCACTTATGTAAGAAGTGTTAAATTTGATTAAAAATGTCATTATATTAGAAATTGTCATTTTGGTTAAAATGGCACATTAGAATAGAAATTATCATTTTATGTTAAAATTGTTACATTAGAATAGAAATTATCATTTTATGTTAAAATGTTACATTAGGATAGAAATTATCATTTTGGTTAAAATGCCACATTAGAATAAAAATGGTCACTTATGTTAGAGATAATATAAATTGTCATTTTAGTTAGATTATGAAAATGCCTGTTAATTAGAATCATGTCATGTTAATGAAATATATTGTTTTATTAGAATCATGCCATTAAAAATTTTCATTTTGTATAAAAGGTTATAGTAGTTAAAACCATTATTTATGTTAGATTAGAAAGAACATTTATGTTAGGAATTTGAAAGAACATTTATGTTAGAATTCAAAATGACATTTATGTTAGAATTCAAAATGACATTTATGTTAAGATTCAAAAATGTAATTTATGTTAGATTAAAAATGTCCTTAAATTGGAATGGTCATTAGATTAAAATTATCTTACTTGTTGAAATAAGAGAGTTGAAACCAAAATTATCATATTTGTTGAAATGATAGAATTAATTTAACATAAAAGTATTCTTTTTATGTTAATATATGAATTGTTAGAATTATTAAATATTAAAAATATATGTGCTAATAAAACAGCATTTTTGTAAGAATATATCATGTTGTGTTAAACATATCATTTTAGTTAGGAAATATCATTTTAGTCAAAAATGTTTAATTAGGATAGACATGCCACTTTTATTAGAAATATGTTATGTAAGGTAAATTTGTCATCTATGTTTACGTTGAATTTTTCATTTATGTAGAAATAAATTTGTCATTTATGTAGAAATAAATTTGTCATTTATGTGAAATTTAGTTTGTCAATTTTAGGGAAATTTGAAATTGGCATTTATGTTAGGACAAACTGGCCCTTCATGTTAAAATATTATAAGGTCATTTATGGAAAATGTCATTAAATTAGGATGTCATTAAAACTAGAATATCACTAGATTAAAATGTTGTTAAGTCATAATGTCATTAAAACTAGAAGGTCACTAGATTAAAAAAGGTCATTAGAATTCATAGAAAATATATTTACATATAAAATATCCTCTTTATATGACATTAGAATTCATCACCTTTATTAAAGAATGGCACGTGAATTAAAAACATCAATTATGTTAAGAAGTGTCATGTAAAATAATATTTTTAGTAGAACAATTATAATGATTAATTAAAATTGTACTTGGACACGAGGTTAGGTCACATTTGTGGTGGAAGACAGCCCAGACCCGACCGGCATATCCAGCAGCCACAAATGTTGGGCCTAATGTGAGAGGTCCAAGTGCGCAAATACAAATTGGGCCAAGATACGAGGTTAAGCCCAACTTGTGGGAGATGTCTGCCCGGAACCGACCGGCCTATCCAGCATCCACAAGTTGTAGGCCTAATGTGAGAGGTCTGGCCCATATTAAAAG
Source organism: Allium sativum (assembly GCA_030737875.1). NCBI lineage: Eukaryota > Viridiplantae > Streptophyta > Magnoliopsida > Asparagales > Amaryllidaceae > Allium > Allium sativum. Next base: position 464,582,898 of record CM060913.1, on the reverse strand, counting down.
ATAAATGGATAACTTAAAAATTGACGTTATTTTCACACCGTTATGTGTTAATAATGAAATGAATATTTTCACCTCCAAGTTTGTTATAAAAGAAAGTTACATTTTTAATAAAATAATATAAGGATTATAAAAGTTTTACATTTTTCTTAATGTAAATATTAGAAAAGTTACATTTTTCTTAATGTAAATAAAAGGAAAATAGGAAGTTACATTTTTATATGTAATTGGTGTAATATAGAAACCGACATTTTTCAATGTAAATAAGGATGAAATAGAATTTTTTTTTATATGCAAATAAAAAGAGTTTACATTTTTCAATGTAAACAAAAGAATGATTAGGAATTTATATTTTCCAATGTAAATAGAATATGAAATAAAGGTTACATTTTCAATATAATAATATATTAAAGTATAGGTTTACATTTCTCAATGTGAATAAAATAGGAATAGAAATTTACATTTTTCAATGTAAATAATAAGATTAGAAATTTACATTTCTAAGGAATGGATTTTCATTAGAAAAATAATGAAACCAAATATACATTTGGTGTAAATTGAAAAATGGAAGAGTAAAATATACATTGTTATGTTTAGGATGTGTATGTTTAGGTAGTGTGATATGGAGTGACGATGTGGCAAGCTAAGATGCATATGATCAAGGCTTTGTTGAAAAGCATGCCTTGTGGGATGATCAAAGCATAGCCTGTTTAGGCATAGCTTTGTGTATAACGTGACGTCGCGAGCCTCACACACCGACGGAGTCTAAAACGGGAGCAGGGAACGTAGGGAGAGCAGCACGTTTCTTTTTAGCTAGAAGTGGTGTTTGGGTTTTAACACGGCCCGACATTTTACTTATATGGATGATGGAATGAGGCACCTCGGATGATAGGTCCTACAGGGCTGGGAAACATGTGTTCAGGAATTGCCAATCCACGAAGCTGTATGTGTGGACCGGCCCTGCAGCTTTCCAAGGGTTCACTGTGGGGGATCCTGAGACATTAGCTAGAGTGTCTCGAATCGGTAAGGAGCTCCTCCCTAGCCTTGACTCATGATGGAAAGCCAATTCCAAATATGACCCTACGGACTTGATTGTATTACTAGTATGGAGGCATAGTAGTATAGGATACTATTCTTCCTAGGATTGATACATTTACTTTGAAATGTTTTTGAAACATATACACACTAGCAATAATATCAAAATCTGTTTTTATCGTATCAAGCATTTTTGACCATTATAAGGTAAAACCCTATCCTCCGGTTTGCGTTGCATTGTGTGATGGGACTTGGGTCTTATGATGGTTTCATTTTTCCAAAAGGCATTGCGTTGTTTTACGATTTACTTTATTGTTATGCATGGTAATCCATTGGAGTAAACCCATTCCACGTTAGCGGCGTGGTCCTTGTATTTGCCTTATTACTATTAGTTAAATTAGTTAAGAATTCTCACACCAGTCCCATGACTGACCCGTTGTTTGTTTCCACCTTTGCAAACTCGGGTGCCCTCTTTTCCACATGGGCAGTCGAGTAGTTTGTCTACAGGTTCTTATCTCAAGCAGGATCCTGGATTAAAGCTTAAAGCTGTGTCCAGAGCATAGTTGTCTTCCGCTGCCTTAGTTACTTTATTTCCGCTGCACTGTATTGTATTAAAATATTGTAATTTATCTTCCGCTGTATTTTATCGATGTACTCTGATGTTATGTTATCATGATATAATAAAAGTCTGTTGTTGTTGTTATGATGTGTTGTATTTCCAGAGTTAACGTATGCGAATTTTGAACTATTTTAGTCGATTTAGCGATCGATTAAGGTCGGGCAGAATGCGTGTCTTTACACGCCTGTTGAACAGACGTTCAACGCCTGAAGTTTTTTCCTTCTTTGACCGGGCTCCATATGGCTTGGGTGCCTGTTCAATAGGAGCCTGAGCCATATTCTATTATGTAATTGATGGATTTGAAATTTTGGATATCGTTTTTGTTGGAGATTCTCTTAGGTTATATAGGTAGAAAGTAATCATAAGTTTTACCTGGTCTGGTTGGTAATTAACTCTCTAGTTTCTTTATCATTTTCATCTTTACCAATGTTTCATCAATAGCTTTAGACACCATCTTCATCAATGTATACGTCAGCGTTCATTGGTTATTTATTGCAAGTACATATATATCGGCAACATATACATCAACTTTGATTTTAAGTTTACATTTTAGGTTCTGTGATTTAAATTCCATTTGGAAACTTTGCACATGAGAGGTTTATATATATAGGAATAGTTTGGTGTCACACTTTTTTTTTGTACACCTGAACTGACGAAAATGCCCTTTACTTAATTATTCTTCCACAATTAAAAGGAAGGGCAGTGAATGTCATTTAACTACCTAAACATTTCCTAGAACTGTTACATTTATGTTCAAAACCCATATTCAGCATAAATTTATTCATTTATTCTCTTTTAATCAATTCAATCAAATCTTAATAGATGCACCACAAATTTCATCCGCGCATCAAAGGCCAATTTGAATATAAAAGGAATCTTTTGGCGTTCAAGATTTTAGATCCAAAAAATTAGCGTTGGTGCATACTTATTAAATGCCATCACGTTATTTACATGAAATCAAAATTTATATTATACTTATTTTCGGAAAAATATATTATATTATACCTTTTATTATTACAAATATTGATGCCCTTTCCATATACAACAATGTACGTATTTCTATTATACATTTTATTTTTACTAAATGCCAGCACATTTTCCTTGTATAATTATATTAGTAATAGTCTTTCCATGTACATTAGGTAATTTGTGGTGGTAACAAGGTTTTAAATCTCGGATATTGGTCGTGTAACGTCTCGGGAATTTTATAGACTCGGTCTCGTATCAGGGGGGACATCGGACAAGATGAGTCTAACTCGGGCGTTCGTCTCGGATTTTCATCTCGGGTCTGAAAGTTCATATCGGAACAATCTCAGGGTACATAATATGTTAAAAATGATATTTTAAAAATATAATTTTAATGAATGCTATTAAAAACATAGTAACTTAAACTTAAAATGCAAAATAACTTTATTATTCTTTATTTTGCGAAAGATCACTCATACTCTAAATCGTAATATGCTTAAAACAGAAATATTGTTAGACAGGAAACATTAAAAGGATCCATAACATTAAAAAATTCAGCATAAATTGACCATAAATACATAATTTCATAAGTAACATGTATGTAAAAAGACGAATATGAAAATTATAAGCATTGTAAAACATATACGAACATACCATATAGTCACTTAACATGCAAAATGTAAAACAACAAAACATTGTTATGGCTAAAATTGAGTTTTTAATTATAGTTCTAGTTCAAACACAAATTTAATTTTAACAAAAAAAAAAACTAAGATCTCGGACGATATTCCAGTACTTCATCTCGGTTGATATATCGTTCGATAGAGCAATATCTCGAGCGATATATTCAAAAGGAGATTTAGAGTGATAGTTGCTGTTTCGTTTCGGAAGGAGCCCAAAATGAGATCTCGGAGGAGATCTCAGGCGATATTTGTGAGATTTGAAACAGTGGGTGGTAACATATAAAAAAAATTCAAAATTGCGTTTAGGTTAAGCCAGAAAAGCTTTTAAAAGTCAAAATAATATATTATATTATGCCTTTTATTATTACAAATATTGATGCCCTTTCCATATACAACAATGTTTGTACTTCTATTATACATTTTATTATTATTACTAAATGCCAGCACGTTTTCCATGTATAATAATTATATTAGTAATGGTCTTTCCATGTACATTAGGTAATTTGTGGTGGTAACATATAAAACAAAAAATTCAAAAAATGCGTGTAGGTCAAACCAGAAAAGGCGTTTAAAACTCAAAATAATATATTATACTATACCTTTTATTATGTCTTGATGGAGGCACAAAATCAAATCTTTTCTTCCTTAAATGAATAAATTGGATGACACAAAATTAGCGAAGCGCGTGCCGTGATCACGCGCGAATTCCTTGAATACATAAAATACATAACATATAAGGAATAAAAATCCATGTGCGAATCGCGTGTCATGACTACGCGCGAAGTGCGTGCCGTTACCACGCGCGAAACGCGTGTCGTGACACTCGTATATATATAAGGATAGGATCAAGGATCTACATGAATTTTATCCCTCCACTTGCACCTGAACCATATCCACATATTTATGTTTAAATATGTTAGTGGTATCATAGAGAATGAGTGGAAGGAGAGAGAATGCAGAATACTTGGTTGTTGTTGAGGGGCTTTAGGGGTGCTGCACTGTTTGGGGTGCTATTGAACCTACGCTATATATATATATATATCAGCACTGGATGAAATTGTTCAAAGTAACCATATGTAAAATTAGATTTTTTTTTTAGAACACTAAGAAACAGAAATATCTCGTCTTAGCAAATTATTCAAAGAACTAGATCTAGGCAAGTTATTCAAAGTATACCGTGGAATAGAAGTATGAGTTGATTAGAATTTCATCATGTGACACATGGCACATAAATGCTCCAATTGTCATTATTGTATAAAAAAGTTGAGTTTTGTCACAGTTTCACTCATGCATATGACTGGAGAAGGAAAATATTAATAAACTCTAATATAAAAATGAAAATATTAAAGAGACGTTGTAGGATAATATATACATAAACTCTATGTGATTGACAAATCCAAAAGTTAATTAAAATGCCAAATTACATCAAACTAGCCTCTAGAATTACAACCAATAGTCATCTCTGGGGACAAGGCATATAGATTCATCAGTAATATTTGCAAACGACTGATGGCCAAGCAGTGTAGCTTCATTGGCATTATAATCAGAAGTTACATCAGTGCCAATAATATAATTAGCCTTGTCCTCATTGAGAAAGTTGCTCGCTGCATAGTCTTCATTGAAGAAGACAGCGTCCAATGCATCTACCGCGTCATCGATCACTACATCGTCTGATCCTGCATCAGCATTGAGAGAGGAGGAGCCCATAATTTGAGGTTGATTCAGATAGTTATTAATCACTTCATCGTCACTGCCTGGATCAGAATTCGGAGGGAAGGAGCCCAAAAAAGGTTGATCATCTTGATCCTGGAGTTGCTGCAGATCACAAATGCTAGATACAGCCGCCACACTATGATTTGCATTCTCATTCACGCTATGATCAGTAATATTTGCAAACGACTGAGGGCCAAGCAGTGCAGCTTCATTGCCATTATAATCCAAAATTCCGTCAGTGCCAAGTATATAATTAGCATCGTCCTCATTGAGAAAGTCACTGGTTGCATAACCATCATTGAAGAAGCTAGCGTCCAATGCATCAATCGCGTCTTCAATCACTGCACCGTCTGATCCTGCATCAACATTGAGAGAGGAGGAGCCCATAACTTGAGGTTGATTCAGATAGTTATTGATCACTTCATCATCGGTGCCTGGATTAGAATTCGGAGGGAAGGAGCCCAAAAAAGGTTGATCATCTTGATCTGGGAGTTGCTGCGGATCACAAATGCTAGATACATCTGCCACACTATGATTTGCATTCTCATTCACACTATGATCAATAATATTTGCAAACGACTGATGGCCAAGCAGTGCAGCTTCGTTGCCATTATAATCCAAAATTCTTCCAGTGTCAATATAATTAGCATCGTCCTCATTGAGAAAGTCACTCGGAAGAAGGTAGCGTCCAATTAATGCATCATTGATCGTTGCACCGTCTGATCCTGCATTAGCATTGAGAAATCCTCTGATACGTTTTTGGAAGAATTAGAATTATGGGTAACTAGGATTATCAGTTACATGCATGATTGCGTTAATAAATAAGAATAATTTTTAAATAGCACCGTTTATCCTTGCGCAACACTTGTTAACAATAGGTTAAGAAGCGAGTAAGAGAAACGGGGAAGGTTGTAATTCCTATTAATATTCTACATATTAGGAGTTGTCAAATATTAATAGAAATTAGGACATTGCAATCCCAATTAATGTGATTTGGTTAAGGGCTGGGATTAATTAACATGGTATAGAATATAGTAACACTAACTAAACAACAATAAATAAACAAAGAATGAAACTTGTAATTACAATTAATAAGGACTAATGAATTATTGTGACTGATAAAATTGAATAGTTATAAATGTTTAGTAATTGGAAATTTTTAATTATACATAAATATGAGAATGATCCGACCCTTAGGGAATTAAATAAATATATTTTACGATCCTCCGATACATAAAATGCGGGTCATTACAGCTTACCAAGTCAAGCATTCTGTAAATGATCGGCGTACGCCCCATGAAACGATGCAATGGACAAAGCTTCCCAAAAAGGAACGAAGATCGAAAGGTTGTAAGTTTCACCAAATGGGCACCTCCCACGGTGGAGGTCCGGGGCCTTAGTTCTCTAACAGTGATCGCTTGCCAAGTCAAGCATCCGATAGAAGGACCAGCGTCCGCCCCATGGAACGTTGCAACAACAAAATCCTCTCATAGCGAAGCTAAAAGCCTCTCATAATGAAACTTGAAGCCTCTCATAGCGAAGCTTAAAGCCCCTCATAGTAAAGCTTAAAGCCTCTCTTAAATGAAAGTTCTGTCTAGGGGCACCCAACCAAGTCCCCGACGCTTGATTTATTCGGTTGGAAGGGGAAAACATTGGGTTGAAAACCTATCCAATAGCATACAATCTCGTTCCTCCGAGGCATGATTTACAAGGTCGGACAAAACGAACAATGGATAAAGCAAAATCCCAGCTGATTCCGGGGCTGTCCAATCTAGTCTTCGATGTCTGATTTACTCGGCGGGAGTAGACAAACATTGGACAAAGCAAAATCCCAGCCGATTCCGAGGGTGTCCAATTTAGTCTTCGATGCCTGATTTACTCGGCGGGAGTAAACAACCATTGGATTAACAAAAAGTCCTTCCCAAGTAAAGGCGGCCTTCCCACGTGAGGGTAAAAGTCCTCCCAAGTGAGGCACCCAAATATAAGACCTCCCAAGCGGGGGTATAGGAACTAAAGACTTCTCCAAGAAGAAGTGTAAGATCAATCAACAAAGTTGGGTTTTCTAAAACGAATTGGCAAGCTTAGAAGCTCTCAACATATTGGAAAGCACCAAAAGACTTTGCCAACAAAGTGAAAGCTTCTAGTACGTTAATCGAAATCGAAGAAACTCAGCAAAGTTTGTGTCCAGTTTATGCAATTCGTGAAGACCTATAGTATGGGGGAAACACTACCACATTGGAATGAAACAATGCTTACAAGACATACCACAAGCTCATCACAACATCGCAACAAACAAAAGGCTTGGACTCATCAAAGAGGTGAATGCATAAAAGTACGATAAAGCTAAAGTACGTCAAACCAAAAGAAATATTATTAAACCAAAGCGAGTTTTAGAACCAAGTACTTACAAATTCAAAAGCGAGGGCCGACACTCCCATAACATCCGATCAAAAGAAAAGAAAAGTAAGAAAGCTAAGAAAGTGGAGTGAGCAGTCCAGCACATCAATCCTACTTCTTCCTGCCTTTGGAAGAGCTACTTGACCTAAGTGTGAGCTTGCTGACTCTGGTTGGAGGAGGTGTAATAGTGGGCTGACTCTCATCCTTAGCTTCTTCATCATCCTTAGGAATAACAAGGGAAGGTGAAGCGAGAACTCTCTTAAGGGCACTATGATTTTTCCCACGCCTTCTTGTTGGAGATTTGACATTCTTTCCTAAGCATCCCTTAACATTTTTCTCTGGGCTTTCGTCTAAATCCTCAGTGCCTTCTATTCCTCCTCCCGGTTAGTAGATCAGGTCAGCCAAATCGTCAAGAGCACCAATCTTCTCCGAGTGTGACCCAAGCTGAGAAGCGGAGGTATGAGTAGATGCATGAGCTAAGGAAGGGTCGCCTAGTGGAGGAGTAGTGATCAATGTAGTTTTTTCCACCAGGGTAGAAGGAGTGAAAATGGCTTCAGTTCCAGCTCCAGTTCCTTCAGGCACAACTGGAGAAGGCTTTGGAGTGTCCATACCTAATTTAAACGAGTAATAAGAAAGAAATTCTCTATACCCATAAGGAGTGAGCAAGATTTCCAAGTTTGGTAAGGACGAATCGATGTCAGTTTTACCAAGGGTGAAAGGGCTTCTAAGCTTTAACTCATAAGTATCCAGGTCATCACCGTTACCATCATCGTCCTCGTGATGCTCTTCAGTAGCCTCTTTCTCTTCTCCAACACTACCAGTAGGATCAGTCGAAGGAATAATATCAGCCTTGGGATCAAAAACATTAATATCAGTAGGAGTAGGGTCAGCTGTGGTAATAGTTGTGTCAGGGGCATGCTCCCCAGAGGATCCAACACTAATTTCTAGGCCACGCTCCTTCCTAAGCTCTTCTTTTCCCTTGGCTAAGGCAGCGCGAGATTCCTCATTCAGATAATGTGTAATGAGCTCCTCCTCTGTATAACCAGCGCCACCAAGTCGCACGAGAACTGATTCCCAGACCTTAGCCAAAGTTATCGAAAAGTTGTCTCGCAGAAAAGATAAATTGCCTTTCCCATCACACAGAAAGTATAGAACCTGAATAAGGTGTCGTTGAAGTTGGCATTGGTGTTAGCATGTGCTTGCTCAGCAGCACCCTTGTCTGAAAGAGCCTGATTTTTCTCTCGTTTCAGTTCCTCCACTCTACCCCTTAGAGAATAAATTTCCATGTGATGGGAATTAACTCTTTTCTCCAACCTGGAGGTGCCTTGCTGCTCCACGACCAATCTATCCTCAGCATTCTTCTGAGCGGAATGAGCATCCTTAACTTGAGTGATCAACTAGGTTTCTTTCTGTTTATAAGAAGAGGTAGTAGCAACAAGTTCGTATTTGAGCCTCTAGTTTTCAGCCTCTAGTTCTTCTCGAAAAGGGATTTAATGCTGGCATCATGGGCCTTAAGAGTCTTTTCCCATTCGGCTTTATCATTCTCCATGTCAACATAGCTTCATCGTTGCATCTGTTGACTCTCTAGAGTTCATCAACTAGCTTTCAACAGTAGTATCGCTTCTCAATTCAGCCTTCACCCTGTCAAGATTCCTAAGCATGGATTCTTTGTCTATTGGAGTTATGTCTAGATCAAAACGATCTCCTTTCAAGAACTAGTGAGGAAAACGGGAAGAAAGTGTTCTAGGTGCTTTCGAAAGAGAGTAACGTGGCCTTCGAATAATTTGTTGAATGTCAACGGGAGGAGAGGCAAAAACTTGAGGTGCAGGAAAAAACTTGAGGGGAAGTAGGTATAAGGGTCGCGGAAGTTTGCACAGCGGAAGGAGGATCCTTGTCTGTTCTGGAGTGCTTATGTGAATCATCTCCTCCATAGTCTTTATCCTTGTCATCCCAGTCTCTCATCCTCTTCCGATCGTCTCGCTCTCGTCTCTCCCACTCATGGCAATCATCACGGGCTTTCCTGATCTGCTCATCCTTCTCTTCTTGATCCCGTGCCTCCTGAGCCTTCCTCGCTCTTCTTTGTTCATCAGTTTCCTCATAAGAACGAGGTGGCCCACAGTGTCGTGGGTCATAAGAACCTCCATAGCGGTTGAATTCATCCATATATCTGTGACCCATGGTTTGATCTGAAACAAAAGAAAATGAGAGTTCAGTGATTAAAACAGGAAGCACAGGGGCAAGATAGAAGACACATGCAAGATATAAAAAAATCTAAGTGTGTGCGGTGTGTGATCTGCATCGAAAAACGAACCGCTCGTCGATTTTAGAGTTAAAGAGGTCGCAATTTCAGAGATTGGTTTTTGAGATGGAGTTCGAGCCAATTCAAAAGACATCTTTGAAACCAATGCTGCGAGTTTGGAAGTTATGATATCGCTCGTAGCAAGTTCACTCGATGTGACATTAAGATCGCTCAAACTCCCATATATTTCCATAAAATCATCCTCGTAGGTAACTAGAATTATGGGATTGGTGTCGACTCCTTCAGCAATAGAATCATCTTTATTTGTAATATCTCCTTCTTCGAGTTGTTCATCATTTGTTGCGGGACCTTTACCCTCGCGATGTATAATTTCTTCTTCCTCAATAGAAGGTAATTAAGGTTGGGCAGATGACTGAGCTCCACCAATAGAATCTATGCATTTCTTTAAAGAAGGCTCCTCGGTGGAATCTTCCAATGCAATATCCTCTCCTGAAGTTGGGGCACTCGATGCTTCTAGTGTAGAGTGAAGAGTAGAAGTTCCCCTAGAAAAAAGATCGTGAAGGGTCGAGCAACTTATACTGACAGAGAAATCCTTCTTTGATTAGAAACTTCTTAGTCCTCTCTTCGTCTTTGACAGCCCTTAATGATTCGAGAGCGGACTTACAAGCAAATGAGTCATTGGTAGGAGAGGGCAGTTTTGTAAAATAAAAGAAAGATTTAATGATCAAAACTTAAAAATAAAAAATAAGATGTGAAGAGTTCTGAGCAAATATGTTCATCCCCTTCCATCCAGATTCCATAAAATCTCTCAGGGCACCGAACGTAAAAGAAATGATTAAAGATTCCCCGAACACTATCTGATAAGTCAAGGATAAGCTTGCAAATTGAAGAGCCTTCGACAAAAACGATTGAAGGGCGTTCCTTCCTCCTTTTGAAAACGCATAAATAACAGATATCTTGAAGAGTAGGCATACATCGCCTTGTCCTCATAAAAGGCACACAAAGCCCTATTAAAATGACATAACCATTTGGGTGTAGCTGGAATGGGGCAATAGCCAAATGTCGAAGGATCATCTGTAAAAATGGGTTGAAAGGAGTGATGGCTCCACTCATTAACATATGGCAATTAACTACTACAAAGCTGAGAGGAGGAAGATGAGGAAAAACATCCTTCACCCGTAATCTCAAATCGGCTTCGGAAATGCCAAACTAAGTGCATAACTGCTTAAAAGTGCGTTGTATAAGCACTGTAGGGCATCTCTCTGAAGGGGATTTTCCAAGAGGACGGGGACAAGAAAAAGTTGGCTAACTTCTGACCCAGAAGCTGATGTCGTCATAGCTCCAGAAACCCAGTAGAAGTACCGGTCTGAGCAGAAGTAGTTCTCTCTTCAGGATGATGACGAGCTTTCTGTCGGGTATCCATTCTACACAAGGAAGTGTGAAATGTTGTGTGTGGTTATATAAGTCATTAAAAAGAAAAGTTTGAAATATGCAGTTGGCGTGTGTCGATTAGTTGATCTCAAGAGTCATTGCGAATTCGAATTAGGATGTCGTATCTATACAGGCAATGTCCGACAAGTTATAAATGGTTGAACGAAACAAGTATGTATGGGCACGTCATCCAGTATAAGTCATGAAATTCGCTATAGTTCATTTTTAGTGATTAAACTAATCTTTCTTTGATGTAGGCAGTCGACGACAAAATATTGGCCCAAAAACGTGCAAATGTTTGTCTTGTTCCATGGCAATTAGCAGCAAAAAGGCACTTTTAGTTTATAACTTGTAGGCTCAAGTCGTTAATCACTTTTCAAAACCTGGATCGCTTCAGAAAAATCACGACAAAAGGATCTATAGGTGTGCAATCTATCAATGGGTTGAGGGTGTACAATCCACGAATGAATCGCAAACATCCAATCCATCATGGATCGTCAATGTCCGACCATCGTGGATCATCAATGTCTAATCCTTCATGGATCATCAATGTCCGATCCATCATGGGTCATGCATGCATATCTGATCCATCATGGATCATATACATCCGATTCATCAAAGGTGTGGACAAATTCGAAGTGCGATCCACAAGGATTGGGAGATCGAGTCCAATAATCAATATGCAAAGTGTTAAGTCCAAATTGAGGCATCAATCAACATTTCACATATCATCAAGACTTGAACAACCGAACGCAGATCATCGTACAAACAATTAAGAGTATGATTACACAAGAATTGGAGCCATATCCATCAAAATGTACAGATCATTCCACACAAGTTCAAAGTGGGATTCATCGATATTGATAAGCCGATTCAGAAAATTCAAACCAAAGTACAAGCTATCGAGAATGCAAATTAACACAAGAGATTGCAACATCATATTTCACCACCAAAATTTGGTTTGAAATCATGAACCAACCAAGCAAAGAAAAAATAGTTTGCCTATTTAAACCCCAAAATCACTAAGTTCTGATCTGGACCACGGTCAACCAAAGCATATGAGTCAATCCAACATCTATTTCCTAAAAACCTAAGTGTTTAGTGTAGTGAAATCAAGTCAACCTGAATTTGGAAGAGGAAATCATTACCTACAGCAAATCATGTTAATAAAAAATGATCGAATCTCTGTAACAAAGCTATGTTGATGTTGGAATAGGTCAGATCTGAATGGGAGAGCTGAGAATCGATTTGAGTCAACTAAATTTGGGTAAGTAATCGAGGCTTGAATCTAGGTCGAAGCTGAGAGTTTTGATGATTAACGTTTGAAATGGAGGTAGACGATCGAAGATCACATGATTGGATTAAAACGATTTCCTCAGAAAGAGTTTTTTTACCATTAAAGTGTTTTTCCAGCTGAAAAGATAAAGTAAGAAAGAAGGATTAGGAAAGAATATAAACAGCCGTGTAAAAGCCCACACAATCCATTATGTTGGGACGGCTACGATCCATTAAGAACAAAGCATTCACGGTCCAAATAAGAACAATCATGATCCATCCGATCAGATCACCTTCGATCCATCAAAAAGCAATATAAACCGTTGATTTCGAAGCTCATATTTTATGTAAACAACATAAACTTCGAGGGGCAAATGTTAATCCCACAAAAATCGTGATTCAAAAAATAATGCTTTTGATTACAAAAAGATGGATCGGTCATATTGGTGAGCAATGGATCGACAATGCCTTATGTCATGGATCAATATGGTTTTATGTTGATGGATCGGTTGCACTTTAAAGCGTGGATCGGTCAGGTTTTACTTGATGGATCGGACACGGTTTGTATGGCAATGGATCGACAACGCATATGGCACTGATCGGTTGCACTTTATAGCATGGACCAGTCACGTTTTACTTGATGGATCGAGCATGGTTTGTATGGAAATGGATTGACAACGCTTTTGGCTATGGATCGACAAAGCTTTTGGCTATGGATCGACAGTATTTTGAGTACGGATCAGTGACATGTTATAACATGGGTCGACATAGTTTGAGCTTTATAAAACCGATGGATCGCACGCCATGTGGCATGGATCGGGTGCCGATCTATAGGCCTGTACATGCATTATTTCAAGACCGCAAATCCACTCCATAACTTCGTCTATAAATACCCCACCTTCTCACACATTAAAGGAATCAAATTTTTCTCCTCGAAGGGCTTCCATTTTCATTCTCCGACATTGCTCAAATATCTCCTTCTCCATTAATTAAAGCTTAATTCAAGCATCTCCATCAATATCTTCATCGAGAATTCATCGAAGATCATCGCCGTACACGATTATCGAAGATCCACTTCAACAATCTTCGACTAGCGAGATTTTGAGCCTTTTCAAGGAAGAATCGAGAAGTTGTAGACAGAAAAGAGAAATTTATTGTTAAAGAGATAGAAAATATACAAAATGAGATTGAATGTGTATCTTGTAGTGAAGATCGTAATAAAATCATTCTTCAAAGTGGACATAGGCCAAATCTGAGGTTGAACCACTATAAATGCTCTCTACTTTACTTTACTGTTTTCCATATATTCTATCTCTTAACCTTGTTTTTCATAGATCTAAAGTGTTAATACACCTTTTGGGGTGTTAGCATCCATTTTGGTTGTTAACAGATCCGATATTTTTGTTATTAAATAAAAGTAAATATATCTAGCTATTAGATGTGCGTACATGTAGTTTATACTATTATATATATGTTAAGTTGTTTTTGGGTGTTGAATCTAGTTACAAAACAAAGGCATCAAATATAGCATGAACATGGTAAACAAAAAATAATAATAGGATTTTCTATTTAGTTTTTTTATAACAAGGTTCCGAAAGCTTTATTAACCACTTTAATATGTTCAAGCAAGTGCAAAAGGAAATGGGAATGAATATTCACAAACACACGGTTGGGAGAAACATTTGAACAACCCACATACCAGCCCAAAAGCTACATATCATAATACATTGCAACCGGCATATTCTGGTTGCGCTATGGGAAATTTATTATAGTGACATGGGAGTTTAGCATTGACTAATTTTGTTTATGTATCATCATATTACCGGTATTTATTAATGTCGATATTTGTGAATTCGGAGATTATGTTTATGTGCGGAGATTTTGCTTCCGCCACTCTCATTTCTTCTGTTTAGTTTCTGGAGAGGGATGTAATGACTAATGAGGACTAATCTAACCCTTATTTTCTTTTACTTGTGGTACGGTTTTAGTTCCTTGACCCGTATTGTATTTTGGGCTTGAACCCAAACTTTATCTATTTTCAAAAGAAAAAGCGTGTTACAATTCACACTTTGTTCTCCATTTCCGGTCACTACAGTTGTTTAGACGTTCGTTGCCGAACAGTTCTTTTTTTTTCGAAAATTGCATATACGATAGTCATTAACAGCCGACCAACATGAATAGAAATCGGCCATTCATCGCCGAATAGTGTCTCGTGGTGGCTGGAAGAGGATTTCGAGATGCGAATGGTTGGACACAAGAAAAAAGTAAAAAATATTGACATCAAAGTAGAATGTCTACCGATAGATATTTCCCTTTAGAATCAAGCCATTATTTAAATTTAAATTAGTATTCCAGGACAATTTGTTTTCTCCGGAGTAAAGGACGAGAATTGCAAAACCATGCACTTTGGAACTCACTGAGTGACAGAAGACCAAGAATTACCTGATGTTATAAAAATTGTATAATAAATACCAGGATTTTTTACTATGTTAGGCTTGTTTCAGAATTGTATAACGCAAACGGACTTGTTTTGAAAGTAATTACAGGAATAAACCTGTTCTGTATTAACGAAGGCGCGTTTTGGAAACTCGCCCAAAGGCGCGTTTTGGAAACTCGTCTGCACAATTTGGTTTTAAATTCCATAGCGACTTTCTTGAAATTTGATTTGGACATAACTCGATATTTATAATATGAAATTCCCATTTTTCTGTTTCAGTACTGAAATATAGTTCTATAGATTCGATCGTTTTTTGTTTCAATGAAAACCGACGTATAACGATTCCTATATATTCGAATGTAGGTGTAAACGTTAAATTTCGAACTACCACGACATTTAAATAGTATATATAGCTTAACCAAACAACGTAAAACAAATACCAAATTCTAATATTCAAATACAAGACAGATACATAGTCCGGTTAAGGACAGATAAGTTCGAAACATAAGAAATACAGATACACGAAATGCAACACACTGACATCGCATCAACAAACATACATCTCCATTCTAGGCTATTGAAGTACACCGCTTTCTGTTATGGCCCAGCGATCCACATTTGATGCACCTGTTTGTTTTGGGTGTTTGATGCTCGTCGATTTCATTTTTGAACCTCGTTGATTTGGGCTTCCAACTAGTCTTCTGATAGGCGGACCCAGTATTCATGGACCATTGTACGGGTCCCAGTATTTCTTATCGCGTATAGGATTAAACTCTGGGTCGTATGTAGCTCTATAACTTTCGACGGAGTACCATTTAGAAGAAAAATCGTGATGTGCTGTATTACTACCAAAATCCTGGGCTGAACAAGCTGCCATCACATGAGCACATGGTATCTTCTGCAGAAGTGGGATTCTGCATGTACACGTGACATCAGAACCGTCGATCACAACATCATATTCATCGCCGTAACTATTAATCACTTGCCATTTATATCGACCAAATCGAACAAGCTTACAACGCCGTGCGTCAATAGCACGAGCTTCAATTTTAGCTTCCCATTTTGGAGTAAGTTTCGTATTCAGACCCGCCCCTTTTTCTCGTCTCTTATAGAAATACTCAACTAATCGAAAGAACGTCCTTGCAACCAACGCCTTTATAGGCAAGGATCTGGCGCCTTTCAGTACGCCATTAAAACTTTCAGATGCGTTGGTCGTCATAATATGGAAGCGGTCGCCGTCATCTTTGCAAAGAACTCAGTTTTCTTCGCAATTCCCTAGGCTTCGTTTAATCCAGTCATGCGCCTCCGGCTTAGTTGTCTTGATCTCTTCTCCAAGTTTATTGTATTCAATCACTTCTGAAGCACATGCAGCAGCGTAAAACAAGCCTACAAGTTGCTTGTCTCGATGACCTACAGCTTGAAAATTTGCTTTCAGATGCCTTACACAGAACCTATGCTTGTGCGGTTGGTGCCATTTATCCTGCAAAGCGCTTGGAATCCCTTTCATTCTATCAAATATAAATGTAACGTGTCGATTTTGTACGCTATAAATGAACTCACGCATGCATGAAAAGAACCAGGCTCAACTATCATATGATTCGGACTCGACCACCCATAAGCTAATGGGTAAAGGCAGTCGTCCGCATCTACAGCGGTAGCAACAAGCAGTATTCCTTTGTACTTATTGTACAAATGTGTCCCGTCAATAGAGAGCACTGGACGACAGTGTACATAACATGCAATGGAAGGACCAAATGCCCAAAAAGCACGATGAAATACCCCACACACATCTTGTACTATATGTCCTACTGAACCTGGATTGCGTCTTTTTATTTCCTCAAAATATTGAGGGAAATACGAATACGATTCGGCCCAGTCACCGTATATTTTTTCCCAAAGCTTTATTCAACGTTCGCCAAGCTTTCATGTAACTGATTTTGATGAAAAAGTGCTCGTCGACAAGCACTTGCACCGTCCCAGCTGAGATATCCAAGTTGACCTTCACAAAAGCCATGATTTTGGATACAAGAAACGCAGAAGTGGTTTGCTTGTGGTTTGAATTAATCGTAGGGTTGACACATTTATGTTCATGAGGCAACTTTCGGATTTCCCATAATCCGTTTTGTGATTTCTTCGACACTATAGCATGTATTCTCCATGGACAAGTAGCATCAACACTACATATAGCGGTATATATTGTTTTATTCGACTTGATTGGCTTGTATGAAATACCGTGCAGAATAGACCATTCCATAAGTTGGTGGAGAAATTGTTCTTTGCTTCGGAATACCATCCCAACAGCAAAACCATTTTGTACGCAGGAAGCCGAGAATTTTTCGCCAAAAAACTCTAAATTAGCCACTACGGCTCTGGCCATCATTTGCGCCGTGCAGAGATCATCGTCCATGGGTACTTCCATTTGAGGCTCATCACCATCTTCTTCGGGATTACTGTGTTTGTATCATAGTCATAGTTCAGTGGTTCATTGTTGACTCCGGTCCAGCATGTATCATCAACTGTTGTCGTGGCAACCGCCATGCTGTCAATATGTTCGGCCTGTTGTGAAGGACCTGCACCCCATTCTTCTTCGGCTTCTACAGTCAATCTATTAATAAATGCATTTCAGTTAGATCTTACATTTCAATGAGTAGTTATAAAACTAACTTGATGTGGAACACATGCCTTTGGCTCATATCTAACAATTCTGACTGATCAGTCTGTTGTTCTTCTTGTTGTTATTGTTGTGGTGGCGAGTTTTCAAAACGCGCCTATATCCCTCCCTTGACGAAACAGATCTATATTTGTTATTATTTCTGAAGCATGACTAATCATGTAATAAAATTTCAAAACAAGCCTAAATGCGTAAAAAGTCCTAAATACCATAAATAAAAATAATAAACGCAAAACATTCAATGTACTTTTTAATACCAAGTTGATACGACAATCAAACACCAAGCAAAATCATTTTGCACGGCAAACAACGGTCGATCAACAACATTTTCATACTAGCTCTTATTAATAAAAAGCACAAATAAAAATCAGGTATGAGAAGCATGTGGTGTTCTTTTGAAGACTGATAATAGAAGTCTCTATATCAAAAAAAAAAATGGACATCAATTTATACTTTTCTACGGGCGTGAATTGTTTTGTCTTCATCCCTCCGTGTGTCCCGTGTGGCCATCCAATCACAGTCATCTGATTTTCACCTTTTGGAGTTAAATCCCTCAATTGTTGTGGGATTTAATTGCAAAATGTGAAGACCAGAGAAATCTAGGTCGTTGCAGTGGCGGATCTAGCCTCAAGAGTCAGGTAGGGCCAAACTGAAGTTTTTTCTGCCACATCACCAAATTAATTGCAAAGCACTTGTATATATAGGAAAAAGTATCACTGCATACTTAAATAAAGCATTGTTTAGGCCATATACTTGTCAGCAAGTCCCAGCTAGGGCCAACTAACAAATTCCAGGTAGGGCAGAAACTTGTCCCTACCTAATTTTAGCTTGGTCTTCAATTTTCCACCTATGGCCTTACTGGCCAAAGCGTGGATCCGCCCCTGGGTCGTTGGACACACGGAGAAAGAGCGATGGATACAGAAGAATTACGCATGTACATAAACGTACTGCTGTTACTTGCTTCGGGTGCTGAAGCTATCTGTAATATATCAATTGAATCATGCACGTACATACATTGATTAGCTGTGAAGCATATATACCATAGAAGCATAATAAAATTACAAGGAACTGATGGCTATAACACCTATCAAGCAATATGAACTTTAATTTCATCAAGCACCTGAAAAGCAGCATCACTTCACTAAGCATATTAAATGCATTTCTTTTAGGTTGTACCGGAAGAAAGTAATCATAAGTTTCTTCTTCGTACCAATGTTTCATCAATAGCTTCAGACACCATCTTCATCAACATATACATCAGCATTGATCGGTTATTTTGATCTATACAACAGAGATATAACTGTGCATTGCTCATATACCATATACGTGTTGTTCTTTCTTGTCGAAGTAAACTTTAGCCAGTAGGAAAATACAATTATTTATTGCAAGTACATATACTACAAGAATTGAACATGTGCGGACCAACACAAATGTGGACAAGAACATTAAGTAATTAGTCGTAGAAGCTTAAATATCATAATCTGTTTTGATTTTAAGTTTACATTTTAGGATCTGTGATTTAAATTCCATTTGGAAACTTTGTACATGAGGGCTTTATATATATTGCACTGGACGAAATTGTTCAAAGTAACCATCTGTAAAATTATATTTTTTTTTTTTTTTTTAGAACACTAAGCAACAGAAATATTTCGTCTTAGCAAATTCTTCAAAGAATTAGATCTAGGCAAGTTATTCAAAGTATGCCATGGAATAGCAGTATCAGAATTTGGGCATGTGTGACCCATGGCACATAAATGCGTCAAAATAGTCATTATTTTCTAAATTTTTTGAGTTTCATCACAGTTTCATGCATAACCGAAGAGAAGAAAAATATTAATAAACTCTAATATAAAAAATAGTAATATTAAAGAGAGTACGTAGGATAATATATACATAAAACCCTGCGTGACTGACAAATTCAAAAACTAATTAAACTGCAAAAATACATCGATCAAGCTAGCCTTTGGAGTTACAACCAATAATCATCTCCAGGGACAAGGCATACAGATTCATCAGTAATATTTGCAGACGACTGATGGCCCAGCAGTGTAGCTTCATTGCCATAATAATCAGAAGTTACGTCGGTGCCAAGATTATAATTAGCATCGTCATCATTTAGAAAGTCACTCGCTGCATAGCCATCATTGAAGAAGATAGCGTCCAATGCATCGACCGCGTTGTTCGCTGCACCGTCTGATCCTGCATCGGCATTGTGAGAGAAGGCGCCCAAAATTTGAGGTCGATCCTGATAGTTATTGATCACTGCATCGTCGCTGGCGCCTGGATCAGGAATAGGAGGGAAGGAGCCCAAAAAAGGTTGTTCATCTTGATCCTGGAGTTGCTGCGGATCACAAATGCTAGATACAGCTGCCACACTATGATTTGCATTCTCATTCACACTATGATCAGTAATATTTGCAATCGACTGATGGCCAAGCGGTGCAGCTTCATTGCCATTATAATCCAAAATTACGTCAGTATCAAGAATATAATTAGCATTGTCCTCATTGAGAAGGTCACTCGCCGCATAGCTTCCATTGCTAGCGTCCAATGCATCAGCCGCGCCATTGAGAAAGTTATTGATCACTGCACCATCTCTGCCTGCATCAGCATTCGGAGAGGAGTCCAAAATTTGTGGTTGATCCTGATAGGTATTGATCACTGCATCGTCGCTGGCGCCTGGATCAGGAATTGGAGGGAAGGTGCCCAAAAAAGGTTGATCATCTTGATCCTGGAGTTGCTGCGGATCCCAAATCCTAGATACAGCGGCCACGCGATCATTTGCATTCTCATTCATGCCTCCATAATCGTTGTTATTAGGGGAATCAGCATGACTGCAATAGGATGCAAGTTCCCGCTTGAGAAGGTGGAGTTCGCTCTCCAAACTCTGACATAGGGCGATAAATTGAAGAATGATACGGCGGCAGCCGCCGACTGGATCTCTGGCATGGGCATCAGACTCGAACTTGATCGCCTTCATGGCAACAGAATGGTGGATCGGGTTAAGCCGTTTCAACATGGAGCGCATGTTGGCAACTCCGTACAGGTTTTCCGCCTTCAAGAATTGCTCATGGCACTCCGCTGGGAAATAAGGGGCAAAATCACAATCTTCCCCGCATCTATTGCGTTGATGTCTGCAGGCAGCGCATGCTTTCCTTTTCAATGAACCAGAGCCACCAGCTGCAGGAGGTGCTCCGTTCGAGTTCTTCACCACGCTCATTATTTTTTAAGGATTAAGCGATTTAAGAATGGCAGAAGGGGACGAGACCAGGTATATATATATACATGGCATAAGTTAGAACTGGTCGTCTGTTTTTAATTTTTCACTTGGCGCTTACATAAATTTTCAGTTCGCGGTTACACATGATATACATAAGCCCAGTCAAAATCTTTGTTCGAAACATAAAACTTGGTATATACTTACTTGCCTACCACACAATTGAGGGATGGCGAGTTTATTTCTTTTTTCTATTATTTTTTTGAGATAATTTTCAATTTAATTGAAATGTGTTTATTGGATGTTCACTTTTTTTACTAAGGGATTATGAACTGTGTACATAAAATGTTCCAAACTTCGTTTGAAGGTTGGTAGTTATAGCGTCTCCAACAATTTTACAATCCAAAATTATATTCTCACCGATAACAAAATATAATCCCAAATTTTCCTCAATAATATTTATTTTTGGACGTCTGATCTTCAGACACCTATAAAACAAATGCTCTAAGAAATAAAAAATAAAGATACACAATAAGGAAACACTGAATTAGCGTCGAATATTTAGATACGGAAATTTCCGTTGTTAATTTGCAACGGATTTTCATGTGATTTGCAAGGGATAGTTTTTTGTATTTTTAAACTTTTTTCTTTTATTTATTACCGTCGTATTCTGTCATCCCTCACTTATCCGTCGCATTATCCGTCGCAAATTGTGTCAAATTAGCGACAGAAAATTTTTATCGCTATTTTCCGCTGCAAATACAGGCAGATTACCAACGAATATTAATAGAAGCTATTTTGCAGCAGAATTCCTACAGATTTGCAAGAGATATTTATATTATTTTCTTAAGATATACAATGGGCAATCCACATCCTCACATCACTGTTAATTTGAGCCATTGAGATCGAACTATTTAACGACTGTAATTGGTCATCCGCGTGGATCGAAGACATTCAAATTCATTGGGTCACATGGATGTAGCCCGTTTATTTTACTTTTACCTATCTACCCATTTTATTCCGTCATCTTCCTCATTCACACAGCTTACTTTCAAACAAAAGTAGGGTTACTTCCATTGATTTAAATCAATTCTTATAATAATTCAACAACTCGTCTTGAATCATTTAAAAATACAAGGTTGCTACTGCATCGTCCACCTTCTCTTCAATTTTAGGGTTTACACTTCTGGTCGCCAACCATTAGCCTGTATCGACTAAATCGATCCCTCATTGGCACAAGATGACGGAATTACTAGGAATGCTCTTCAATTTGTTTCCATTGTTTCTGACCAGTAAGTAATCTCCCTCTGTATCTGCTTGCTCTTATGAATCTCGACCATTTTCCTGTTGCTAAAATTGTACTCGTTGCATTCTTTCCTGATGTGATAGATTGTTGTAGTTCTAGCTAGTTGACAATGCAAGATCTCCGAGCTGGTCATTTTGAGCGAAAGTTGCAACTAAAAGCTTTTCTTCATCTTGTAGTGAGGAGATGTCAGGTATAAGATTAAGTTTAGTTTCAGTTGAGCCGCATATGTATTTGTTGTAAGGGCATTCGAAAAATAGATGTGTTCCATTCTCTAATACAATTTCATATAATTTCAACTACTTAGCTACAAGCAACGTCTTGCTATTTAATGAAGTCGTGATCCACTACATTACACAGGACATCGTTTTAACAATACTGATAATGTTAAAGGTCAACTGATATATAACCGCGGTTAATGGTTAATCGATATTTAACCATGGTTTACTGTTAACTGAACTAATTTTGATCGGTTAACGTCGATTGGTTAACCAATTTCTTTGATTAAGGTGGTTCGGTTAAGGTCGATTATATCGTTTCGGTCGGTTAACCTAGTTTAATGCCCACCTCTATGTCTAAACTTCTAGTAGAAATTACTAGATCCTGTGAGTCTTAGGGATTATAGAGCAAACACTTGTTTATAAACTCATCACCAAATTCTAGGTGTATGGCTGGTTTTGTTGAGAATTATAGAGCAAACACTTGTTTATAAACAACAAACACTTGAAGTACAATTTCCATTTATGTTATATATGCATATTTTTAATGAAGTGCAGTAACCTGTAACTTGTTAAACCTTAATTTAGTCACAGTTGTGGATTTTGCAATGTTATACTATCATGTATTATTATCAAATTTATTCTTGAAGTATTTGTCTGAGGTAAGGATACTACATGATGAAATTAAGTATTTAGTTTTCTAAAAGATTTGAAATAGGAAGTCACATTCAATCTAGATTAATTTGAGCTTTCT
Source organism: Allium sativum (assembly GCA_030737875.1). Taxonomy (NCBI): domain Eukaryota; kingdom Viridiplantae; phylum Streptophyta; class Magnoliopsida; order Asparagales; family Amaryllidaceae; genus Allium; species Allium sativum. The sequence continues at coordinate 464,559,922 of CM060913.1, read as the reverse complement.
GGTAATTTGTTAGTTCTAAGTTTGTCGGGGTTAAATGAAACATTGTATAGTTGCCCACTTTTTTGTTGGAAGTTTCACATGATATCAGTAGGCAAGAACATGCCATGCTTGTTTGTAGTGGTGCCCTCTTGTTTATAGCAGTACTTTGTATTGTACATCGTACTTGGCTTAATAATTATATTATTAGATGCATAAACCGGAATTGTGATTAGCAATAGTCTTTGGTTAACTAAAGACTAATCGAAAATTTATAACATGTTGTCGCATAGCTCATCATGCTAGCATAGGCAATGAAATTGATTTTATAAACAATTGGATGGTATAGAAATAATAATTGTTTTACCTTTTTCTTTTTATTTTTTGTAGAGGAAGTCTGAGAAGAATAATAGTTATCATCGCTCTTGTCTGCTAGTTAATGTTTTATGCTTTTTTTTGTTACTCTATTTTGTTAACTAATTTTAATTATTGTTGATTTAGTTGATCATTTGCGTGTTTGATAGTTTGTGTGTTAGTTATAGTTTCTTGTTGTTCTGCAAGTTCTATTCATTTGCGTGTTTGATCCTTTTCTTGATCCATAATTTTCTGAGGAGCTCTCGAACATGCTCTAAAATCAGTATGATTGAAGAATACCCAAATTATATGCCCTTAAAGTCGATGAAACTTCACTTTAGGATCCTTAATTAATCAAACATTCATCAAAGAAACTATATGGACTAGTAATAAATATGATACATAATAAAAAGCATACTCAAATAAGTCAAAGCGACCCCTTAACTAATCAATTCCAACTCAAATCTAACTAAGCATTGAAATTGAAAGAGGTTATGCGGTAAAAAACCTGAATAGTAAAGTCCACAAAGCCGGGCTGGTTCGTGACTTTACTATCAACCGCCATACAAACTGGACTCGGACCACCAAATGATTTGCTATAAAGTCCCAATAATAGTTTAAGTGCATAAATAACACCATGGCGTGGTAGGCACAACGTAACAATGCCACTTCAGTAAAAGACTTAAAGATGAATCATTTTACAATTTTATTATGTTTGAAAGAGATGTCTGATGCTATGGCAGCAATAATATAGCAAAGTATCATAATGTGCTAAGTAATTTTACTACATGTTCATATATACCAAAATATTTACTATTTGTGTGCACATGTAGAAAATGAAAATAAAAATAAAAATGTTATATAATGCAGTTGTGTTCTTTCACAAAATGGAACGATACAGAGAAGATTAGCATGGCCCTTATGCAAGGATGACACGCACAAATCGAGAAATGGTCCAAATGTTCTTTCACAAAATGACTGGTTAAATAAAGCCAATCTAGCTTTTACGAAGGTTAAACCTTTTAAATTTCATGATAGCTTTTGTTATACTGTACTATCATAATTGACAATATGAAACTGAAACTTTAACGCTATCTAATTAGTTAAGCTCCAGTCCTGAAGAGTAGGCAGAGGCTGATGCCTTCAATTCTTCATTCTCGTCTTTAATTTCATCAGGTACGTGTAGACATGTGTGGTTAATATGCATGTTTATCTTAGAAAAGGGTCATATATCAACTATACTATTTTTTCTACTATATTAGTCATAATATCGTGATTTATTCATTGATATTTAACCAAAATCAAAATATGTACATCAGATCTTATAAGTTAATTTTGAGTGGGTATCGGTACTGTAACGGCGCGACTTCCGATGACCTCAGAAGTCGTGTCATTATTTAAGAAATAGAAATAGATAGAGAAAAGAACTAACAAGAACATCAGAATCTCACAACTGAATATAATAAAATATAATATCACTTAATATATTACATATCGGAGTCTGTTACATCACAGAATACTTCATCATAATACATGATTACGGACCCAATACAACGTACAAACTTGATACTTAGATATAGATATAACTAATAAGTTGACTCCATGATTTCTAGTCCAAAATACTCCAATAGATTTCCATTGACTACCTGGATTACTTGTCTACTCATAACAATTGTTATGAGTATCCAAGAGTTTATGAAAAACACATAAAAATAAACTCTAGGTCAGTCAGGGGACTGGTGTGAGTAAAACAATTTTAAAATAGTTTAAAAGCAAGAAATATGGAACGGGGTTTTTCTCTTATGAGAACAAATCGATTTAACTTTAAAAAACCTTTCAAAAGAAAAGATAATAGTAAGACCAGCCCACACATAAACATGGACGATTTTTACCTTACTATAATCCAAAACATTTTTGATATCCAAACATATGATATTATAGTAGTTTTTATCGAATAAATAACAATTTAGCAGAACGCTTGCATCTCACGCTCCACATACATAATATAAAATCAAAAACCGCGGGCGCTTATTGGAGATTGGATTTCAACTATGATAAGGTATGGGACCACCTGCTGATCGGTGTACTCTAGAGGGGATACACTGGGGTTCAACAAGAACGTCTTGCAACCCGACCACATATGACTGCCTACTCATTTAGCTTGAGTGTAGCGAATGTATTATCACCCCATGGTTGGGATCAACAACCGCTACCGAATGCTGCAGCAGTTAAAAAGATGAGAAGACAACATGAATTTCTCTAGATAATGATAATACACCCTGCTTGGGAATGACCCACCTAGCCATGCTATCTGCCCAATTTTTGTCATTTCCTGGTAGTGAGGCTTGAGGCCATTTTCGTTCTTCTGACAGATCACTTCTTTAATCACTTTGGATGCCACACCGTCATATCTATCAGAACACACAATTTATTTTCCCAAATACATAACGGGTATAAAGCTAAGAGAAACGAATTCCTCCGCTACCGACATAATATACTTTAGAAAAGTCGATGTGTAAGATCTAATAGGTACACATTGTCAGACACCTGACCATATAAGTTGTCCTGGGACTAGACAAACCAAAGACATTATTCTGTAAAACAAAATAGTCCTTGCATATCTTCATCTTCAATTATCTTCAATACTCGCTGACACACAATGTATAAATCAAATCGAAGTGGAATATTAATTCCGGACTCTTCGAAATGATTAACATAATGTCTTTTACTATCAGTTGACACTTAAGAACTGTTTTCAATATTCATTTGATCTCAAACATTTCTTTAAAGAAATAGTTGTCAGCTTGAAATGAACTGGATTTTATATACCCTTTATTTTATGAGCTTCAACCAAATAGAATGGTTTATGTCTGCATTGTTTAAATCCAGACATTTTGACTATCTTTTACAAATGAACAACTAAAGCGTGTGCTTCGCACATGGTACTTTTATTCAAAAAAATGTTAGTTTGTTTTATACGACAATTATTTGCAATCTATAACTTTGTCTTATTTGTAAATTTTCTTTTTATTTCTAACAAACATTAATAATTTAATTTATACCAATTTCTAATTTATATTTTATTATTTTCTTTTCATTCGATTTTTAAACTTGCTAAACCCTTTATGTCAAGCTACTACGATCTAATTCCCGTCTAATGTCTTTCCTTCCATCGCCCAAAATGTTTGGCTTTTTCCTTCTTCAATCTTATTAAATTCAAAATCTCTTTTTATTTATTTTCTTCTTTTATTTTATACTTCCATTTCTATTTAAATCTCCATTTCTTTTATTTGTTTTATTTACAAAAACCTCAGCCAAAAACCCTTTGGCCTAATTTGCCTTTCCTCTTACATTTGCCAGATCCATATTTTCCGCTACAACCTGATGCCGCACCCACAAAACATTCCAGATCCCCCTTCCGCCGCTCCATTTCCTGTTTAGTTTACCAAGTACCACTTTTCCTTTTTGCCAAGTACCACTTTTTCTTTTGCCAGATCACAAATTTTTGCCAAGCCCAGACTGCGTGATCATCATGCTTGATCATACCAAAAACTCCCGCCTAATCCTATCCTTTCTTCTTCCCGTTTTCTTCTTCTCCCCCATTAAAATGCACGTTGTGCATTGGAGCAAATGCACCATTGATTTACCAGCCATCGCACCTCCGACCCCATCGACACGAACTCCACTCTCTCACATGAAACCGACCCGCCACCAGATCCAGGTCCATTCACCTAAACAGTAAAATCGTTGTTCACCTGAAGTCCAAAAGAAAAATAGGCCTTCACTATTCATTCTCACCTTGCCAACAGAGATCGTCGAACTCCACCTAACTCCGACCATCCGTAGCTATCATCGCCCCCTTCCCAACCCACTAGGTCTAGCCCTCTATCTCCCAACCACGTCGGCGCAGTTCGATATTTACAGAGGCCAACACAAAAACGAACGACCACCCAAAACTACTAATAACTAAAAAAACCCTAGCCGCGCCACCACCGTCCCCTGATGAATGTGCAACTCCACCAGACCGAAGTCCACCCCTGTCTCGACCTCCACCCTCAAAATGACCCAACTCGATGCACCCAGTTCGATGCAGTTCATTGTCGAAGTTAACCCTTCCCAGCAGCACACAAGAACCCTAAATCAGACCCAAATACCCAATTCAATCTATGGAAAATTTAAATGATATTTTCCCTATGATCTCCTACCCTTCAGGTCGCTTCCTACCTCACGCCACGAATTCCGGTTGCTTCGATCGTCGGATATTGCTCTGAAAGCAATTCCCGTTCATCTCAAAAGATCTCTGTACCCAATCACTTAAAAATCACGAAATTAGGACTAAGAATCATCGTTTCCTACAACGATCCTATTTATATAAGTAAAACATAATTTTGCGTGGATCGAAAATCCCATGCTATATGTTGGTTACAGAAGCAACATGGTTTTCTGGTTTCTTTGCACATATATTACTTTCTTATTTCTTTGTATGCTATAGAAGTAATAACAGCTTAAAATGAATCAGATCTTTTCATTTGTTAGGATCCAAAGATTTAAATAATTTCCTGAGTAACAGGGTATTTTCTGGTATGATGTTTTTAGCAGCAGATTTTTTACAATTTAAAAGGTTCTAACTTCGCAACATATCCAAGCAACATACTGTGATATCTAACATTAGTATTCCTTATAAATGGAACAACAGATTGGAAAATAGAGTGTATACATATATCAGTGTATGTGTCTGTACAGGTTTATGCGTTCAAACCCCAAATAGTTTAATCATCTAATCAGTAGAAGATAAAAAAACCAAGTAATAAAATGGAGTTTACTTCTCAAGCAGGTTTAACATCCTGCACTTGGTTTAAATCTTAGCACAGAAATAGTTCTTATACACATACTGGCATTAACTTATAAATGGGAACAACAATTCTAGAATAAATATTGAACAAATTTAGTTTACTCACCAGTTTTAGTTCTCCTCTGTTCTTAGTTTACTATTGAAAATTGATCTCCAAAGTTTTCTACTGATTTTTGCGTGAGAAAGGTAGGAGTTGATAATTGTATTTATAGGAAAATTTAGGTATAAAATATTAGCTTCATTAATTCATTGTAGGTCTCTTACCCTACTGATAAAACACTTGATATTACAATTCATTTAAGTTCAGGTTTCCAGTTCCTATTTGAATTTGGTTTTGCAGCAAACACAAGATAGGATGAATAAAAAATATACCATATGTTTATACAGTTCTGCCCTCATGCTTAGTTTCTAGAAGTATGATATTTTTTCTAAGGCCATATAAACGTATGCTACCGAGTTGTTTTCCAGTAATGTTTTGGTTTGCTTAAAGCACAAAGGATTAGTTGTTTATATAGATATTAGCATTTAGGTTTGGCTAGGTTAGGTAATGAAGTATATTTTCCTTTATAGTTTCAGCATGATCTGGACAGAGATTTACACATCACATTACATTAATATTTTGTACCCATTTGTTTAGAAAATAGTTAACAAATATATGCAGCCGTATCCTTTCCATTGATTTGCAGCCTTCAAAAGTTAAATCATATTAATGTTTTTGTGCTACTATTCTTAGATATAAATATACATATATGCAGCTGAATGGTCACAAAAATTCTTGGATTTTGTTGACAATATAAAAACAGATCTTTATGGTAATTTAAAAATAGGAGAATTGCTTAAAATACACATGAATTTTTGTATAGACTTGTTTAGGAATGGCTTATGTGTTATCACAGCCACCATTGCAAATGTTACATCTCATTATTAGGTTGACCATAAGCAATACCATTTGTTTTTATTATTGTGGCATTTCACCATACACGTGGTGTTCATCATAATCTATTTTATACTTAACATTCATGGATACTTATGTTTGCTGTATAGACTTGTTGCATATTTTTTTCTACTTCATTCTCTTCACTGGCATCTTAATTCAGAGCTCATCTACATTTTCTAATTAATAAATTTCATATTAGCATATACATTATGTTATAAATGTAAGTGTATAATTCTAGTGTAGGATTTTAAGTGCAAGATTTATTAAGTATTTGATGTTAAGTCATAAGTTCAAGTATATGCATATCCCCATATACATTTGTATATTTATATGTATTCACACAAGTTTTTAGTGGTTTAAGTTTATTATTATTATAATTTAATTCCATTTTAATTTAATTAACTCATTAATAATCAAAATTTATTATTAAACAAAGTCGTTTAAAAAGCGGGGCATTACAATCCACCCCATTTAAAAGAATTCCATCCCCGAAATTAAAGAGGAACAAATAGGTTTCAGTTTTAACTAAAGTCAACCACATCCATAACTATCTATCACACCTTCTGGATAGTCTCCTTCTTTAATTAAAAATTAGTTATCATTATTTCTGAAAATCAGTTTTACTTAACTGACATGAGTTCATATCCAATTAATAACTCAATTCTGATTTTTATTACTGGAAAAACAAATTTTAATCACTGGGGTATATTCTAAATCTAATTCAACTCTATTTATCTTATATGGAGTTTGACCGTGATCAATTTGACTTCTTTAATTAAAATTTAAGATACCTTCCAAAATTCCTTTTCCTTTCGCGTCCTCAGAAGCTTACGGCTCATTCATGATGGCATGGACTTTAGGTTGTGGTGCCTGCTTCATAAGCGGACAATCTTTAATCATGTGTCCGGGTTGACGACACTTATAGCATAGATTCTTCAAGACTATAGCATTAGCATGTTCCTATTGTTGCTGGGGTTGTTCATGTTTCTTGTCCTTCGAATTCTTACAAAATCTACCGATATGCCCTTTTTGTTTGCAGTTGTGACATATCTTATTCTTGAAACGATTTTCATACTTCTCTTCCCCTATATTTCATTTTTCCTTGTTCTCCCAATTTGGATTGAATTTCCTCTTCCGGGAATTCTCTCCATTGATTTCTCCAGTCTGAGCCTTTTCTACCGGCTTCTTAGCCTCTAAAGCTTCATATCAAAGTGCTAAGTCTACTAGTTCAACAAACGGGTCTTTAAAGTGTCCCATCAGTTTGGATTGAAAACTATCGTTCAGACCTGCTACAAACATTTTGTTTTTCTTCAGTGGAGTGTTAAGCAACTCCGATTCCAAAGCTTGAAAGTGCATTAAACTTATTCTCTTATTTAGTTACTGACATGTCACCTTGCTTTAAATCAATAAAGTCTCGGTACATCCTTGTCTTTCCAGTAGCGGCAGATACTGTGCTTCAAAGGCTTCTTTGAACTTTGCCCAAGTAAATTCTTCCTCGGGAGAGTTTGAGCATTTCATGAGATTGCTGCGGCTTCTTAAAGTTGCCATGAAGCCAACAGACGCTTTTGCTCATCATCTAGCTTCAACCCCTTAAATATCTTCTTACAAGTCCTAATCCAAGATTGAACTTCCACCAACGATTCAGTACCCTTAAAAACTTTTCCTCCCAGATTGGTGTGATTCTTACAAATCCTTGCAAAGTTTTACAGAGTTTTGGTTGGGACCACTTCTGAAGTATCAGCCGGATTCGGAGTCACAGTATGTCCATTGGTCGTTGTGGTCGTCCCACTCGCTCCTCGGCCTCTTCTTCCATGAGAACCCATTTTCAACTTTCTGAGTATAATAGTTAATAATCAAAACTTAATCGAAAGATATTTTAAGGATGACTTAAGTCAATAACTTGGGTTAATCTATGTTAAGTATATATATTATAATTTATTTTATAGTTTAAATTTACAAATACGCTCTCTCCATACTCAACTAGAGCCTAGGTATTCAGTAAACCTTATGCTCTGATACCAACTGTAACGACGCGACTTTCGATGACGTCGTAAGTCGTGTCATTATTTAAGAAATAGAAATAGGTAGAGAAAAGAACTAACAAGAACACCAGAATCTCACAGTGGAATTTTAAAAAATAGAATATCACTTAATATATTACATATCAGAGTCTGTTACATCACAGAATACTTCATCATAGTACATTATACATGATTATGGGCCCAATACAATGTACAAATTTGATACTTAGATACAAATATAACTAATAAGCCGACTCCATGATTTCCCGTCCAAAATACTCCAATAGATTACCATTGATTATCTGGATCACTCGTCTACTCATAACAATTGTTATGAGTACACAAGAGTTTATGAAAAACACAGAAAAATAAACTCTGGGTCAGTTAGGGGACTGGTGTGAGTAAACATTTTTAAATAGTTTGAAAGCAAGAAATATGGAACGGGGTTTTTCGCTTATGAGAACATATTGATTTAACTTTAGAAAAACTTTCAAAAGAAAAGATAATAGTAAGACCAGCCCACACATAAACATGGATGGTTTTTACCTTACTATAATCCAAAACATTTTTGATATCCAAATCAACTGATATTATAATAGTTTTTATCAAATAAATAACAATCTAGCGGAACGCTTGCATCTCACGCTCCACATACATAATATAAAATCAAAAACCGCGGGCGCTTATTAGAGATTGGATTCCAACTATGACAAGGTATGGGACCACCTGCTGATCACTGTACTACTCTAGAGGGGATACACTAGGGTTCAATAAGAACGTCTTGCAACTCGGCCACACATGACCGCCTACTCATTTAACTTGAGTGTAGCGAATGTATTATCACCCCACGGTTAGGATCAGCAACCACTATCGAATGCTGCAGCAGTGAAAAAGATGAGAAGACAAAAGGAATTTCTCTAGATAGTGATAATACACCCTGCTTGGGAATGACCCACCTAGCCATGCTGCCTACCCGAATTTTGTCATTTCCTGGTTGTGAGGCTTGAGGTCATTTTCGTTCTTCTGACAGATCACTTCTTTATTCACTTTGGATGCCACACCGTCATATCTGTCAGAACACACAATTTATTTTCCCAAATACATTACAGGTATAAAGCAAAGAGAAATGAATTCCTCCGCCACCAACATAATATACTTTAGAAAAGTTGATGTGTAAGATCTGACAGGTATACGTTGTCAGACACCCGACCATACAAGTTGTCGTGGGACTGGACAAACCGAAGGCACTATTCTGTAAAACAAAATAGTCCTTGCATATCTCCGTCTTCAATTATCTTCAATAGTCTCTGACACGCGACATATAAATCAAATCAAAATGGAATATTAATTCCGAACTCTTCGAAATGATTAGCGCAATGTCTTTTACTATCAGTTGACACTTAAGAACTGTTTTCAATATTAATTTAGTCTCAAACATTTCTTTAAAGAAATAGTTATCAGCTTAAAATGAACTGGATTTTATATACCCTTTATTTTATGAGCTTCAACCAAATAGAATGGTATATGTCTGCATTGTTTAAATCCAGACATTTTGACTATCTATTACAAATGAACAACTAAAGCGTGTGCTTTACACACGAATTTTTATTCAAAAAAATGTTAGTTTGTTTTATACGACAATTATTTGCAATCTATACCTTTGTCTTATTTGTTAATTTTCTTTTTATTTCTAACAAACATTAATAATTTAATTTATACCAATTTCTATTTTATATTTTATTATTTCCTTTTCATTCGATTTTTAAACTTGCTAAACCCTTTAAGTCAAGCTACTACGATCTAATTCCCGTCTAATGTCTTTCCTTCCATCACCCAAAATATTTGGCTTTTTCCTTCTTTAATCCTATTAAATTTAAAATATCTTTTTTTTTATTTTTTTTTATTTTATATTTCCATTTATATCTAAATCTCCATTTCCTTTTATTTGTTTTATTTACAAAAACCCCAGCCCAAAACCCTTTGGCCCAATTTCCCTTTCCTCTTACATTTGCCAGATCCATATTTTCTTCTCCAACCTGATGCCACACCCACTATAAACAGGAACAACAATTCTAGAATAAATATTGAGAAAATTTAGTTTACTCACCAGTTTTAGCTCTCTTATGTTCTTAGTTTGCTATTGAAAATTGATCTCCAAAGTTTTCTACTAATTTTTGCATGAGAAAGGTAGGAGTTGATAGTTGTATTTATAGGCAAATTTAGGTATAAAATATTAGCTTCATTAATTGATTGTAGGTCCCTTACCCTACAGATAAACACTTGATATTACAATTCATTTAAGTTAAGGTTTCCAGTTCCTATTTGGATTTGATTTTGCAGCAAACACAAGATAGGCTGAATAAAAAATATGCCATATGTTTATACAGTTCTGTCCTTATGCTCAGTTTCTTGAAGTATGGTATCTTTTTCTAAGGCCATATAAACGTATGCTACCGAATTGTTTTCCAGTAATGTTTTGGTTTGCTTAAAGCATAGAGGATTGTTTGTTTATATAGATATTAGCATTAAGGTTAGGCTAGGTTAGGTAATGAAGTATACTTTCCTTTGTAGTTTCAGCATGATTTGGACAGAGATTTACACATCACATTACATTAATATTTTGTACCCATTTGTTTAGAAAACAGTTAGCAAATATATGCAGCCATATCCTTTCCATTGATTTACAGCCTTCAAAAGTTAAATCATATTAATGTTTTTGTACTACTAATCTTAGATATAGATATACATATATGCAGCCGAATGGTCACTAAAATTCTTGGATTTTGTTGACAATATAATAACAGATCTTTATGGTAATTTAAAAATAGTAGATTTGCTTAAAATACACATGAGTTTTTGTACAGACTTGTTTAGGAATGGCCTATGTGTTATCACAGCCACCATTGAAAATGTTACATCTCATTAATAGGTTGACCATAAGAAATACCCTTTTTTTATTATTGTGGCATTTCACTATACACGTGGTGTTCATCATAATGTATTTTATACTTAACATTCATGGATACTTGTGTTTGCTGTATAGACTTGTTGCATATTTTTTTTCTACTTCATTCTCTTTACTGGCATCTTAATTCAGAGCTCATCTACATTTTCTAATTAATAAATGTCATATCAGCATATACATTATGTTATAAATGTAAGTGTATAATTCTAGTGTAGGATTTTAAGTGCAATATTTATTAAGTATTTGATGTTAAGTCATAAGTCCAAGTATATGCATATTCCTATATACATTTGTATATTTATACGTATTCACATAAGTTTTTAGTGGTTTAAGTTTGTTATTATTATAATTTAATTTCATTTTAATTTAATTAAATCATTAATAATCAAAGTTTATTATTAAACAAAGTCGTTTAAAAAGCGAAACATTACAGGTACATGAGGTCATATGGATAAAAATTGGCCCTTAGTTGTACATAAATTTGGCCAGCTCACTTCATAGAGCAAAATAAGACGTTTTATTTTAAGGGCTGATATATAAATAGATAAAACGTATGTACATTTGAAAGATATTTGTATATAAATGGTTTATAACCTTGTTTTGGTCAAGTTATATCATGTGTATTGAAACAACATTGTGTACTATATTTATTTCATTGTAAAATTGATAGTTATAAGATAAATAGTGTTTAAAACTTATGGATGGTAAATAATATATAAAGCAAGGTGCTTGCATGAAATTGTGTTGAAAAGACAGCAACATATTCATTAAATTTTTGTTTCATTGTATTTTTGTTCGAAGTATTTGATTTTCCATACTTCCGAATGTTGTGCATTAAATTGCATTATGTGCTATATTTATTTTATTATAAAAGTGACAGTTAAGTGCTAAATAGTGCTAAAAAAATAATTGTAATGATAGATAACACATCTAGAGCAAGTGCGTTCACATTAAATTATGTTATGTATGAATTTACATTGGTTGCAAACCTCAATTTATAATTTATTGAATTTTTCTTAGAATAATATGATCTTTATATATAATTAATAATTATTTTTAAATAGATTATGTTGTTGACATCAAATTCTCTATCCCTAAATTTCTCATCCGATGTACCCATTTTAATCACATCCACAAACCATAATGCTTTTATTATCTTATAGGACCCACTGCATTACATGGAAGGCTAATGATTTTTAGATCAATCACTGTAATAAAGTGAGCATATGAGGACATTTAAGTTGAAGACAAAGGATTGGATTTGTATGTTGATGTCTTAGCTCGCTGCAAAGAATCTATTGGATATATCATAGCAGGAGAATGGGAGGTTATGTCACATAGAGAGTATTAATCATAAAATTCATTACAGGCTTTTCATTTTAAATGTATCTTTAATGTTGGTAATTTTTATTCTAATACACAGTTTTAATAAGTTAATCCATGGTTTCACTTTAATAAGTTAATCCACAACTATTTTGTAAGTTAATCCACGAGTGGATTAACTTAACGATTTCACCCTATTATATAGCTAATAATCGATTTTATGCTTCTTCTTTCACAATTCTGCGTTATTTCACAATTATTTGTGCTAAATTGTCCCTCCTGTTTAATAAAGTAGTAACAAATAAATATGTGTTAAAAATAGAGTTGATAGCACTTGAATTCAGCAAAGAAGCAATCAATTAGATACAATTGGTTCACTATTTATCTCTGAACATGATCAGACATGACATGGTAGTAGATGATTATAAAAATAAAAACTGAGATCAAGATTCCAGTAGAGGAGTTCGCATCAAATGTTTTCAAATAGCTTAATATTTTGAAGATACATCACCAATTGCACTGGGCAACAACAGTGAATAAGAACTAAAATAAAATTCAAAATCTACATATTAGACAACTAGCAAGTAATTAAACAATACTAACAAATCAATAAAAGAGAAAATTGTATATTATAATTGTTTGAGAGTATAACTACTTAGGGGGTCCAGATAGTGAATGTTATCCAAACAGCTTATACTCCTATTACAATATTTGAATAAAATGATAATCTACTATTGTACAATTTTTCCAAGATTTCAGAAAATTGCTAACTACAATTATATGTGATAATGGTTATATTAAAAAAAATACAATTTTGTATATAATTAGTCAACTTCAAAAAAAAAAAAAAAAAAACTACTTACTGTTATTACATTGAATTACTTCGCTTAAGATTGGATTTAGATGTTAGGATTCCAAAAATAAGCAACTGGCGGAAAAGACAGAGAAGAAGACTGAGAAGAAGAGAAAATAAGTTCGTTTTTTTGTGGATATACTGATTAAATCTAAATTTTAGTAAAAGTCAACGATCCTATAAAATAGGGTGGATTAACTTACTAATGTTGTGGATTAGAATAAAAATTACCTTTAATGTATTAGAAACTATTTTTTCAAGGTTCATGAAATATATTTCATGGTGCTTAGTTAATTAATGTCAATAAAGGCCCAAAAAACACTATACTAATAGTGGTGGTTTCACAGACTATGAATTTTTCCACAATTAGTGATAGAGAATTAAGTGTATTTGTCTTTTAGTTTTCTCCTCATTTACTTATATGTTTAATTTTGCTCCTTTGTCCACATGACACCCGTCTTAAGTAGGATCCGTTTAATAGTTTAAGGCATTCTTTCTTCTTCTGTTTCATCCTTAATGTGAATGATTAATTGCATTCAAACCTTATTTCTACTTGAAATATTTTCCTCCATTCCTATAATCATGTTTTTATATAGGACATATTATATTATATTGATAGAAACAAAATTTTTTCCCCTTAATTGAATTAACTAATATATCTTTACTTGCTTTATCCAGATTTTATGATCCATATATTGTGTAGTTGCAACAACCAAAAAGAAATATCTATGCATCTCAAAGATAAGACTATTCACTTTGGACTGATATTCTTGTATTATTCCTTTTCATGATGTTTGCATTATTTTTTATAATTACCATTAGTAATTATATTTTGTATTAGAAAATCGTTTGGCACAATGGCTGGTCATAAAAGTCAAACTTACACAAATAATGGTTTGCCTCTTTTGTTATATAATATCGTAAGGTACGACTTTGTATTTGCAAAATTGGATTGGTTAGCACAAAGTGTAAATTTTGAAAATTTGAAGATAAACTGACTGCATTTTGTTGAAGCTACTTTGTATGAGAGTGTAGTAGTACATGCATGAAAGCAAGTCTAGATGGTTATTTATTGCATAAACCTCTAATATGCTTATTCATATAAAGTTGTCATCCTGAATTCTGACAGATACAGAGTTGAAGAGTGAAGAATGGATGTGATTTTATTGGTAACAAAGCTGCTAATTTGATTAGTATTGTAATTTCGAGTGCAGTTAGTACTTTGTGTATTGTAACATCGGCATGGTTGAATGCCGTGGAGAGCATTATCGATTTTCATGTTGGAATTCTATGGAAGATTGTAGTTGCCTTCATGTCATTTCCTATGAGGGTTTTCACTTCTTTGCAAAGAAAAAGAACTGGAAGTTTATTCTTTTCCATGTTTTGCATCCTATAAGAGTTATGTGCTGGTGCAAATAAGATAGTTGACCAACCAAATGCATTTGATTTATCTAGTTGTAGTATAGAATTTAAATGGAACGTAATGCAACAAAAACAACTTGATGGGCGCTTACAAAGATCTAGTATAAACTAACATCCGACCCTTTTCCTAAGGATGATTGGCCAAATATTGCTAATTCTATTAGCACACCAAATTTTGCCTTGCCACACAATCATTCATAAAGAAATAGTTTTTCTTTTCCCACCCCTTATGTTACACAAATGCCTTTAATTTTTTACTTGTTAAACTTATATCTTTGTCCATCCTAATTACTAATTTTTTCCCGATCTTAAACATTTAATTAATTTTATTTCTATTTACGTGTAATAACCCTACATTTAAACACTAATTAATTGAGATAATTAAAGGGGTTAAGCATTAGAAAGGTATGTGTGTGTGATTAAATAGAGATATAAAGAGAAATTACTTAAATACTTATAATAAGAAACAGAGCACAAATGATAGATAATGCCAGTGTTAGGGTATTTAAGCCATTGGATGCTATGTTTAAGTGTTTTGTTTGTTTAAAAGCTTGGCTAAATACCCAGTTTACAAGTTGTATGACCAGCACGAAAAGTGCAATGAGCTAATTATTTACAATATAAAAACTATGTTTATTAGTAACTTCAAACTAAGCTTAAGTTAAACAATCTGGATATAGGGCTCGTTTGAATATATATCATGTGTGTAGTTATGTACATGATAAAGATCTAGGTACACCTTCTTTAATAAATTCTAAAGTAATTCTATGGATTAAAATTAGTTTGAATAGAGTATAAAAAGGTACTTTGAAGTTATAAACTACCTTATATGATAAACCTGGGAGGTAGCAGATGGATATATGCGCGTATATAATGTGATTTGTAGTATACATATATATTTAATTGTCAGAAAACGAACGAGAAAAGAAGACTAATTGTGTAGGCCTCTGTTACTGGATCTGAATTGCATTCATGTAATGAAGATTTAATATGGTGAATCCTGTTTTGATATTATACATACTAGTATACAAAGGACATGGAAGGTATGTCCACTGTTTAATGGGAAAAGCGTATGTAACCTGTAGGAATATATTTAGTAAATCATATGTTGTTATGTATAGTGACTATTTTTATTCCTTGAACATATTTTGGTGTTATGTTACAGACTTACAGTTCCAAGATCAAGGAGAAATTGGAGGACAAGCATTCAAGCCCTGTCAGGATAGATCCATAAAGAAAATGAGAAGCTTATATATATATATATATATATATATATATATATATATATATGAGTGTGTGTGCAGGTTCTTTTTTTTTTTTTGAACTGTAGACATTATGATGCATAGATCCATCAACTATGTAAACATAATTTTGTTTTAGATCTTTGTTTATGTGACATTAGTTTTTTATTGTATCGGATAATGTTATGAATGTTGGGCGTTGTGTGAATAATTATCGATTATTGTATCATTTTTTATTGTTATATAATGTTTTGCGACATTAATTTTTCTTGTTGATATATATGCATATACGTTTCATTGCATGATGAGTATTGAATGTTGAGTATTGTTGAAATGAATGTAATTGACATCTTGATTGATGGTTAAAAATGCTGCAAAATGTTCGCTATATATTTCCGTCGGTAATCCATTGCTGTATAGCTAGGATTTACCGACGGATAACTAGAATACAAAATGTTTGCTATATATTTTTGTCAGTAATCCGTCGCTATATAGTTAGGATTTAACGATGGATAACTGGAATGTAAAATGTTTGCTATATATTTTCGTCGGTAATCCCTCGCTAAATAGCGTGCATTTAGCGATGGATTTTTTTTTACAGATTTTGTTATGTTATATATATTCGTCAGTAAAACGTCGGTGAAATATTTTTAAATGAAATAATAATATATCAGAAAACGATGGTGAAGTGATCGACGTTAATTTCCATCGGAGATTTGTGCCTAAAATACCGACGTGTCGTCGCAAACAGGCCTTTAGCGAGGGTATAGTGATGGATTTTTCGCTGCAAAATCAGTATTTTCTTGTAGTGGAAGGCTTTTGGACGCCTGATGAGTAGGGGCTCTCAAAAAATAAACCCCATCGTAAATTTTTTATTCACCTCATTTTTTCTGTTTACATTCACTACAAGAAACTCTCAAATTAGTTACGGATGCTTGCGACGGGTGGTGACAGTTAAAAAAGCGGTCGTCACCAGCCGTCGCCAACCATCACCTAAATGAATAAACTCGCGAGCGTGCAGGAAAATTTCCCATTTATCTCGACATTTCAAAAACAAATAAAAAACCCTATTCGTCTCCTACCGCCATCTCCGCTCTCCGATCAGAGCCGCAGTTTGCCGTCCTTTGCCGCCACCTTCCGTCCTCTACCGCCGCCTAATTGTTGCTTCCTCTTCCCAGTATAATTTCTAACCTAATTTCTTAAATCAATTAGTTAATAATTATTTAAATGTATATGTTATGTGATTATGTAATGATTTATGAATTAATGTAGTTAATTTAGTAATGATTGATACACTAAAATGTGGATTTAGCTATTTATCGGGGAATATTGTATGTTAATTGATTTTGAGCGTACGTATGTGTTAATGAATCATTATTTTATAGATAATAATCAGTTATTGATATTGAATTTATTATATAGGTAATTAGATTTTAAATTTAAATGCTATTTAGGTGATTTTCGATTAGAAAGCGATTAATAAATTTTGTGAATGTAGTTGATTTCTGTAGGATAATAACAACTAGTGATATATTATTCGAATTGTAGTTGCCATTGATTGTTACTGTAATGAAATACGTTGTTGTATATGGTTCTGAAATTGTTGTATATGGGTTTGGTAATTGTATTAAAGGAGTTATTGGTATATACGTTGTTGGATAAAATTGTTGTTAATGGTGCAAGCCAAGTCAGGAGAGGGGTAATGCATAGACGTTACTCTGGTGCTACAAAATGGCGTCATTGTAATGACAAACTTTTTGAAAACAGTTTGGTGCTAATATTAAATTCCAAGTGAAATCAAAAGAATAAGCATCGTTATTTCTATGGTATTAATTGAATAAATTATAAATTGAATATATTTAAAACGAACTCGTCGCGCAGCGGTAGTTCGTAATTTTACACTTTGAACTTTGAATGAGTATATCTGATAAAATATAGGTCGAAATTCTCCGAAACAAGAATCTTCTAAATCGTGTTTTGTATTTTTTTTTTTGGAGTTCATCAAGCAGAATTTGAGTTACGTCAAAATTAAATTTCTTTAAAAATCGCGGTGCAGTAGTTTTTGACTATAACGAATTATTTTAAGAAAATGAAATTGGAATTATTAGGAAAATATATTTTAAAGTTAACAATTTATACCGTGATAAATTTATGTTGTTTGTGTTAATTTATACCATATTGACAATTAAATCACTATTGATGTCTACATTATAAATTAAATAAATTTTAAATTGAATACAATTAAAACGAACAAAAAGCGTAGCGGAAGTTTGTAATTTTATAGTTTGAACTTTGAATGAATGATATGATAAAATATAGGTCGAAAATCTATGAAACAAGAATCTTATGAATCTGGGTAGTTCCGTAATGGAAAAGAAAATTTTAGATAAAGTAGATTTTGAATTATATCAAAATCAATTTTCTTTAAAAATCGTGGTGCAGTAGTTTTGAACTCTAACGATTTATTAAATAAAATAGAAGGATAAATTTTAAGAAAATAAAATAGGAATTTTTAAAAAGATAAGTTTAAAGTTTTTCTTTTAGTTGAGAAATCCAAAAGAAATACTATCGAAAAGAGAAGTGTAGTACTGCTTATACAGAAGGGGTGTGCAGAAGAGAAGGGATGTACTGTCGAGATATGACAGTGTGGCACGTAGAAGCTTTAGTACCAAAAGGCTTTATAATAATATATGTATGTGTTATCGAAATCACTGACATATATTTTTGAATCAGGAAAATATTCGATTATTATATTGACAGTAGTTGGATGTATGAAGTTAGAATTATAATGAAAGGCTCTATGAAAGAACATTTCTACAAAGGTGTAAACGAATTTGTTAGATTTGCAGTATCTAATAATCGAAATTACGAGGAGCTTCGTTGTCCGTGTAGCAAGTGAAAACTGATGAGGTTTTGGAAACCAGAAATCATTAAAGTACATTTGTATAAATTAGGTTTTATGCCAAATTATTATTTATGGGATCGTCTTAGAGAAACTGTTGCGCCTACAGTAAATCCTATAGCGTTAGAGGTCGAATTAGTTATGACGAATCCAATAGAAGATATGGTGGAAGATGCAGCACGGTCAATGTTCCCTACCGGTCAAGTTAACTACGATGACGTCAATTTTGAAGAAGAACCGAACAAGGAAGCCAAAAAAAATAATATGATTTATTGGCTTCAGCTAAGCAGCCACTGTGGAATGGTTGTGAAAGTGGAACTGAATTATCGGTAACCGCTGAGTATATCATTATGAAATAAAAATTTAACCTTACAAAAGTCGCATTTACAGCGGTTGTACAACCTGCAACCACCCGATAATCTGATGTGCGATAGTCATTACAAAGTGAAAACACTAATGTCGGCTTTCGGTTTGCCGTACCAAAAAACAGATACTTGTATTAAAGGTTGTATGTTGTATTGGAAAGATAATATTATTCTTAGAAACTATAAAATATGTGGTGGGGAAAGGTATAAACCTAGAAAAAAGAAAGCTAAGGAAGTTCCGTATACGAGAATGCATTATTTACCAATCATCCATAGACTACAACAGTCATTTGCATCCTCGGTCACTACATGTCATATGCGATGGCATAGTGTGAGAACACTAGAAGATGAAACCTTAACACATCCATCGGATGGAGAAGCATGAAAACATTTTAATAGGATGTATCCTATATTTTGCCGTAGAGAGCCGTACCGTCAGACTTGGCTTATGTACAGATGGGTTTTCACCATTTTCTCAGTTTGGCAGTAAATATTCATCTTGGCCTATTTTCGTTACTCCTTATAATTTACCTCCTTGGATGTGTATGAAAACTCCATATATGTTTCTCACTGTTGTCTTTCTCGGTCCTAATGATCCATAACAAGGCATCGATGTTTATCTACAACCATTAATAGAAGAATTGAAAACACTATAGGATGAAGGAGTTGAAACATACGACATTTCAAAAAAAAAAAAAAAGAATTTCCGTCTATTCGCTTCTTTGTTATGGACAACTAGTGATTTTCCTGCATATGGGATGCTTTCAGGTTGGAGTACGACCGGTCGTCTATCTTGTCCTTTATGCATGGAAGAAACACAATCATTTATCTTACGATATGGAAGGAAGCATTCGTGGTTTGATTGTCACTGTTGTTTTCTGTATGTCAATCATACTTTTAGAAGAGATGAAAAAACTTTAAAGCTAATAGAGAAATGACTCTACAAGCACCCAAAATTTGGTCAAGTGAAGAAATATACGATATTGTAAAGGACTATCCCAAGATACATGAGACTGGAGAACAGATAGAAATTCAGGGTAAATCTGACATTCATAATTGGTGTAAACAAAGTATATTCTAGGAGTTATCTTATTGGAAAGATCTCCGACTTCGACATAATATCGATGTCATGCACAATAAAAAAATGTATTTGATGACGGGTTTGATGCTGTTTTGAATGTCAAAGGAAAAACAAAGGACGATATATATTCGAGATGTGACATAATAATATTGTAAATGTCCAGACTTCATATGAAGCCCAATGACAATAAAAAAAACCAAAGCATGCTATGAACTAGATAACAAACAAATAAACTTGTACTGAAATGGTTGAGGGACTAAAATGTCCAGATGAGATTTCTTCTAATCTCTGTAGATGTTTTGACTATAAAAACAATAAATTGAGTGGGATGAAAACTCATGATTTTCATATCATGATGGAATATTTATTACCAGTGGTGTTCAAAGAATTGTTGCCTGTAAAAGTGTGGGATGTTATAATAGAGTTAAGCCTATTCTATAAACAGCTTTGTTCAGCAACGTTAAAAGTGCGGGATGTTATATTGATTTGCAAATTGGAGAAAATATTTCCTCCAGGATTTTTTTAGTGTACTGGAGCATTTACCTATTCATCTTCCATCCGAAGCAATTCTTTGAGGTATAGTGCAATATGGATGGATGTATACTTTTGATAGGTAATATTAGTAAAATTTATGCTTATAATTCAAAGTGACATTAGTGTATATAAATTGAATTAAATATACATTAGGTATTTGAATCATTTTGTAATGACCCGCATTGGCAGGGGTATTATGATTAATTTATTTAATTGTATAAATGGTGGGTTAGTGAATTACATGGTCGTTGAAGAAAATTATAGTGAATATTTAATTAAAATAATAATTAAATAATATATTTAATTCTGAATAATCAGAATTTGTCGAAATGACGATATGGTGTGAACCGGATCATCTGTGATATTTAATTCGGTTTAGAATTGAATTAGAATAACGAATATATTATTTGAACGATAGTTTGAACGTATAATTATATTATAATTATAATCGAGCTTGAAATGGCGCTGCAGTTCGTAAATTGGCGATTCGAACTTCAACTGAATGTACAGGATTCGTTTTCAGCCGGATTTCTGTGAAACAAGAAACGTGTGGAGCTGGCAGAGTATATCTTCCTAGTGGAAGAGAAAAATCGGGATTTCGTCGTGTAGATTTTGAGATATGTCCAAATAAATTTTAAAATAGTCGTTATAGAATCGTTTATCGACCGTAACAGTTTATTCGATATAACTAGATATCGGGTTTGAATTTAGACGAGGTTCTTTTGGGAAATAGTGATAATTTAATTTTTAGAATTTTACTGTAATTTTTAATTAATTTAATAAGCGACTTTTTATTTGAAGTATTTCGCACCCTGAAATCAACATTTTGAAGTTTCACATTTTGAGTTAATCTACCGGTATTATTATATTTTTGGGATCGTGACTCATCACTGGACACGTTTGTATCCTTATTTCAGTCCGTACCAGCTCGGACATGAAGTGATTTTACTTAACGAAATTCACTATTAATAATATAATTATAACTCCTGAATAGATGCGTGGCCGAACTCTTACCACCCGACTGATGTGTAGCCAAGGAGAATACAACAAGGCTGAGAACTAAAATATGAATATATGAATTCTATATAAATACACTTCATCTACTTTCCTTAAGACCTAACAACAAACGTCCATCTTCTGTAGAAAAAGAGCTGCCCCTCTTTACTTCTTTCCACCAATAAAATCGAACAAAATACTCAAGGAAATCGTGTAATATTAGATACACTGAACTCGTATGATTATAAGCTTCATTTCGGTTGCCTTCATATTGGGTTCGGTTGATATTTCTGGAAGTGTACTTTTCACCGTGAGGCTAGGGCTTAGGGCGGTTGACGATGTGGTGGGAGACGAGCCAAGCAAGTGATGGAGGAGTGTTTGTCGGGTGGAGGCGCAGCAGGTGAGGGTGGTTGGAGGATTTCCGGTTGTCGCTGGTGAGGTGCGATAACGATCATCACCATTTTGGGGCTTCAGGTCGACGCCCTGAAAAGGGATCGAGTATGGAGTAGAGGGGTTGGGCGGGTGAAGAACGGGGAGACGAGGTCAGTAGTGTTGGTGGCGCTCGGGACCAATGGTCAGAGGAGGAGGAAGCGTGGGTCAAAGGGGGGTGGTCAACGGTGGATTTTTGGGAACGAAATGTACAGGAGGATGGTTTAGAAATATTTGGGGAAGGAAATGCCTGGAGGCCGATATTTGTAAAGGGGACTTGGGCCGAAAATGAGGGGTAAAGCCCAATCCCTATTTCTTTGTTTGATTTAATTCAAATTTAAAGTGTATTAAGTTGTAAACTCGACAACTTGATCATACGAGGTCATAATCGAGAACCGTAAGTTGCGTTAGGATCGTATGGACGGGAGCAACAAAATGAGGCTGACCGGGAGTGAATCCGAGCTCGTTACAATTTATGGCGAAATAAATTATCCGACTAAATCAAATAATGCAAACCGTTATTTAACGGCTAACGCGCAAATGTGAGTAAATCTCACTAACTCTGAACAGTTTATAAATTCATGTTGTATTTTTAGAACTGTTAGATATTGGCTGATTGACTGTATGTTGACTGTTTGATTGAACTGCTAGACAGTTAGTTGAATTTCTATATATTGATTCTGTTTAACAGAATATATCATATTGAAATGAAAGTGATGTTATATTATATTGTTTAACATCTGTGATGCAGGGAAACAGGTTAGAGGAATCCAACTGGATTCCTCAACATTTATTTTACTGGTTTTCATATATTGTGATATATGATGTGTTATATAATCTGTTATGGATTATGTGTGTTGGAATGATGTTGATCACTTCTATTCGATATTTTAAATATCATAAAAGACCCTGGGATGTAAAAAGAATTATTTCAATGTATATTGAAATAAAGGGATTTTATAAAATCAACAGATTTTACTAAAGGAATATTTCGAAAGTAAATAAAAGGGAAAAACGTTTTTAAAACGAATAGAGTTTTATAAAAGGAAATCATTTGTAAAGTGAAGAACTGTTACTAAAAGTAAATCTTTATAAATGAATAGTTTATTCGAATAGAATAAAGAAGTTAATCGATGTTAGTTAATCGATTAGAGTTAAAGTAAAAGAAGATAATCGATGTTAGTTAATCGATTAGAGTTAAAGTAAAAGAAGTTAATCGATGTTAGTTAATCGATTAGAGTTAAAGTAAAAGAAGATAATCGATGTTAGTTAATCGATTAGAGTTAAAGTAAAAGAAGTTAATCGATGTTAGTTAATCGATTAGAGTTAAAATAAAAGAAGTTAATCGATGTTAGTTAATCGATTAGAGTTAAAGTAAAAGAAGATAATCAATGCTAGTTAATCGATTAGAGTTAAAGTAAAAGAAGTTAATCGATGTTAGTTTAATCGATTAGAGTTAATCAAATATAGTTATTCGAATAGAAAGTAAAAAGAGTTAATCGAATATAGTTATTCGAATAGAAGAAAATGAGTTAATCGAATATAGTTTATTCGAAGAAAGTAAAAGGAATTATCGAATATAGTTTATTCGAAAGGAGTTAAGCGAAATGAGTAAATCAATAGCGTTAGTCAAATAGAGTTAATCCAATAGTGTTAGTCCAATAGAGTTAATTGATAAGGGTTAATCGAATAGAGTTAAGTGAAAAGAGTCAGTCGAATATAGCTATTCGAAGAGGGTTAAGTAAGGAAGTTAGTAAAAGGAATAAAGTGAACTTTGCTAATTTCAAAGTTAGAAATGTTGTTCAGTTAAGGTCTGAGAGGTAGTTCTACCCCAACTTGATTGGCTTCGTTTTAACTAGGGAATAGTTAAGGTTCGGCAGTAAAGGAAATGGTTTGAGTTGGCATCGCGATGGTTTGTTTAAACATCTGTCTAAGTCCAATGAAGAAGCTTTGGAAATGTTTTCCAAATAAGAAACCAGAAATGTTTTCTAATAAAGAAAACAAGAAATGGAAATGTTTTCCATTTGTTAATAACGTATATTTTCCCAATTTAGAAAATAAGAAATACTGAATATAGGGAAACAGGAGATAAGTAGATTAATGAAATAAAGAGATAAATGTTGAATGATGTTTGATCGATATAAATTTCCATTTGGAAATAATATCGTTGGTTGCTCACCTGTTTTTATTCGATAGTTAAATCACAGACTATCGAAGTTTTGACCACTTTAACGTTGTTAATATGGAGAGACCGGTTGGATTATTATCAAAAGAAACACTCTGTATTGGCATAAGCGTTGCGAATCATATATGCCAAAGGAAATTGAAGACGGAGTTATGCAAGGGCTATCCTGTTTACAGAATAGTGCCTTCGGTTCATCCTGTTCTTTGGGTGACTTGTATGGACGGATGTCTGACAGAGTATTTCCAGACGATCACATATATTGATTTCTCCAACCGTACCAAGAGTGGGAGTGGAGAAGGAAACTTCTTTTAGCTAACACATAATGTATGGTTGAGGACGTCAATCGGTGATTTGATGGATTTGACGATGTGGCATTCAAAGTGAATCTGGTATGATGATAAAGCGTAGCTTCTAGCCTCATCATCCGGTAAATGACAGAAATCGGGCAGGCAGCATGGCTAAGTCGGTCGCACCGAAGTAGGGTGTATAATCACCTGATCTAGAGTTTCATTTACTTCTAAAAATCTATTGTGGATGCTGTACCATTCGGGAAACGGTTGCTGATCCCAACTGTTGGTGATATACATTCGATACACTCAAGCGAAATGAGTGGTAGGTCACGTGTGGCCGGGTTGCAAGATGTTCTTGTTGAACCCAGTGTATTCCTTTCTAGAGGTACACGAGCGATAGGTGGTTCCATACCTTGTCATAGTTGGAAATCCATTACCCAATACGTGCTTGCGGTCTTGATTGTATACTATATATGTAGAACGTGAGATGAATGCGTTTCTGCTAGATGATTATATATACTGTGGTTGATAGACATTATTATAATATCAAAAAGGTTTTTGATATAAAGATATTTTTGATTCTCATAAGGGAAAAACCCGTTCCGTTATGCGGCGTGGTCTTATGAGATATCGTTTACTTGTTCGAATTGTTTTTAAACTATTTTACTCACACCAGTCCCATGACTGACCCGGAGTTTACTTTGTTGTTTTCCCTAAACTCTTGGGTGCCTAATTTTGTACGGGCAGTCAAGTAGTCGGGATTTATAGATATACTGGAAGAGCTTGGAGCAGGAGGCTTCAGGATCATATAGCTATAGTTATTTCCGCTGTGTTGTAAGTGCTGTACTTTGATAATGATATGTATATTCAAGTACAGATTTGTATTTCAAAGTTATGTTATGAAATATATTTATTCGTTCCGCTGTGAGATTCGTGTTACTCTGATGTTGTGTTCTTCTTCTTCTTCTTCTATTCTAAGTTTCTATCTTATCTTTCCTCACCCTCTAATTTCTTTCACTAATTACCAGGATTTTTCGATGTTTTGGTTATCGACATCGTGCTTATGTCGATAACCAAAGTCGCTAAAATTCCGGGTCATTACAGTTGGTATCAGAGCATAAGGTTAATTGATTAACTTGGCTCTGTGGCGTGACTCGGTAGAGATAGAGTTAGTAATACCCTAGACTGAGATTGAGTGTATATATACGAGTGAGCGTATTTGCTATTGATATAAAAATTGTTTTATATTGTGGAGATTCATTGGTTGAGTCGTTTGTGAATTCTGGTCGATCAGTTTGATCCACTGTATCGGTAGGAGTTACTAAACACTCGAATACGATGAACCATCATTGTATGTTTTGAAAAGAGGGTAAATAAAAATAATTTTACCCAAATTATATTTTGATATATATTGGATATATTGGTTGATATTATAATTGAGTAAGATTATAAAGTGGAATGGTTATGTAAATAACCGATCAGAATTCATATAAGTGAAATAATCAGATAAGTTAACTCTGAAATTTAAAACAGAAATTGAATTAAAATTCTAGAAAATTGGATAAGTGTTTGTAAATGGATTTGGATTAAAAATAAGGAAAATTTAAGATCCTGGGAGATTTCAAATTGTTTTACAAGCAGTGTGAATTATATTTTGAAATGAATTTCAAAGTGGAAATGTTTAGAAATGGTTTTATAGTATTGAACTCACTTCGATCGCTGGAAAATAGATTCTGATGATGATAGCTGCATCATCAGTATCCATTTTCGAGTTGTAAGTGACGAATTACTACCAGAGATACTGTTTTGAATTTGTTTTGGGAAAGACAAGTTGTGTTGAATTTCAAAATGGGATTTGAATAATGGAATTTGAAATTTTAAATAGATTTGAAATATTAACTTGTTTTAAAAGAAATAAAACGAGAAGTTCCTTTATAAACGAAGTTTATAAATAGTTCTTTTATAAACAAAGTTTATAAATGAAGTGAAAAGAATTATCATTGAATAATTTAGAAATAAAAATACAAGTAAATTGAAAGGGAAATCTATTTTCCAAAGGTAGAAATATCGATTTCAAAAGGAATTGAAACCGAGACTTATTTAAAGGAATTTGAATAAAGGAAGTTCAAACATAGGATTTGAATATAGAAATTCAAAGGGAGTTTGAATATATGAAATTCAATGGAATTGGAATAGAGTTTGAATATAGAAATTCAAATGGAATTCAAATATAGATTTTGAATATAGAAAATATAAAGGAATTCAAATATAGGATTTGAATATCGAAAGTGAAAATGAAATTTGAATATAGAAGATTCAAATAGAATTGAAATTCAAATAGAATTGAAATTCAAATATAGAATTTGAATAAGGAAATTGAAACGAAATTCAAATATAAAATTTGAATAAGAGATTTGAAATGAAATTCAAGTATAGAATCTGAATAAGAGAATTGAAATGGAAGTTGAATATAGGAAATTCAAATAGAATTGAAAAGGAATTCAATTAGTTGATAAACAAGTTAAAATATATTTGAACATGTTATACTCAAATATGAAGGTGAAATGGGAAAACCAGTAATTTGAAAATCACTTAACGAAATAAGTTAAAACGATTGGATTAAGTTGGAATGAATTAGAAATGTATGGATATACATGAGATAGGTATGGATAAGGTATGAAGGTATAAAGATAGAATGCTCGACGAAAAAGTATGTATTTAATTCATATATGAGATTTTATGCGCCGAATCGGCAAGCCGTTTGGCTTTTCTTTTTCTTTTTGATTGGAGAAGGCCTGTGTGGCAGTTTGGGCATTTTCCCGATGCTCCCAGTACAAAGGAGCTTATGGCGAATTTTTCCGGGAATTTAAGGAGATAGAATATTTTTAAGATAATTTGATAGTTAGAAATCTATATATCAATATATATAGAAGTCGATAAGGAAACAAACTTAGAAATAGAATAGTATAATCATAAAAGAAAGACTAAGAATAAAATCTAGTAAGAATAGAAAGAGGAAGCGTGTATGTGTTTAAAAGCGAATCAGTAGTTGTATGGTATTGATTATTCGAGTAAGTAGTCATATCTGTTTTGACGTTATGAATGTTATTCAGTCAAGGTCTGAGAGGTATTTATACCCCAACTTGATCGATTTCATTATTAACAAATAAATAGTAAGATTTCAAGCTCGAAGATAAAATGTTGAATAAGAGTTAGTTGAATATAGTATTTGGGTTGTCGTAACAATGTTTTACACAACATTCGTTTTAACCTAAATAAAATGTAAGCTTGGAAATATAATAAAGAATATTTCCTAAGTATAGAAATAAACGAGATCGGAAAAGAGATAAGTAATTGGAATATTTTCCAATTATAAATAGCATATATTTTCTAAAGTTTAGAAAATAAAGGAAGGCGATATTCGGAAATGTTTTCCAAATAACATAAAAGGCCAATATAGTTATTGAAAATATTTGGTTAACAAATATTGATAAAGAAAAAGGGAAGTGATTTAACTAATGGAATATTAATTAAGGGCTCAGTGGCATGTTCCAAAGGAAAATTTGATTTTTAAAAAGAGTAAACTGTTTGAAAACTCCCAAGGAAAGACTGTTTGAATTAAAAACAAATTTAACAGAAATTTGTGAAAGCAAAATTGAATTAAAGAAAAGTCAGTTAAGTGGTAACTGAAGTTGAACTGAAATCGAATAAGATTGGATTTGTGAAATTAAAATCCGAAATGGTATTGGATTTAGGAGTTAAGGAATTAAAAATCAAGAATATTACTTGAGTTGAAATGGGATTTGGCTTAGATATAAGCGAATGGTTGTGTGGGAGATAAAAATTGATTTGGAGTTTGATTGGCATGACATTGGTATATGCCGAATTAACAACAGAGGTAAAGGGTATAATGATATGCCGACAAAAAGGTACAAGTTTATATTTCTATTGGATATGAGATTTTGATGAGCCGAATTGGCAAGCCGCTTGGCTGTTTGATTTTTCTTTTGGGTTGGAGATGGCCCAGAGAGGCGAGTGATGGTTTGACCGATTGACCAGTACAAAGGAGGTGCTGGCGAAATTTTTCGAAAAAGTTAAGGTGTTAGAAGATTTTCAGGATTTTTGAAAATTTTCGTTGATAAGAATTGATTAATAATTTAATTGAAATTAAATTGGTTCAGTTGAAACTGAAGTTAAGAAGTGAACAAATATGTTCTAACCAGTCGATAGGGTCGTCCTCTACCTTTTAGCAATTTCGAGGACGAAATTATTTTAAGTGGGGAAGATTGTAATGACCCGCATTGGCAGGGGTATTGTGATTAATTTATTTAATTGTATAAATGGTGGGTTAGTGAATTACATGGTCGTTGAAGAAAATAATAGTGAATATTTAATTAAAATAATAATTAAATAATATATTTAATTCTGAATAATCAGAATTTGTCGAAATGACGATATGGTGTGAACCGGATCATCTGTGATATTTAATTCAGTTTAGAATTGAATTAGAATAACGAATATATTATTTGAACGATAGTTTGAATGTATAATTATATTATAATTATAATCGAGCTTGAAATGGCGCTGTAGTTCGTAAATTGGCGATTCGAACTTCAACTGAATGTACAAGATTCGTTTTAAGCCGGATTTCTGTGAAACAAGAAACGTGTTGAGCTGGCAGAGTATATCTTCCTAGTGGAAGAGAAAAATCGGGATTTCGTCGTGTAGATTTTGAGATATGTCCAAATAAATTTTAAAATAGTCGCTATAGAATCGTTTATCGACCGTAACAGTTTATTCTATATAACTAGATATCGGGTTTGAATTTAGACGAGGTGCTTTTGGGAAATAGTGATAATTTAATTTTTAGAATTTTACTATAATTTTTAATTAATTTAATAAGCGACTTTTTATTTGAAGTATTTCGCACCCTGAAATCAACATTTTGAAGTTTCACATTTTGAGTTAATCTACCGGTATTATTATATTTTTGGGATCGTGACTCATCACTGGACACGATTGTATCCTTATTTCAGTCTGTACCATCTCGGACATGAAGTGATTTTACTTAACGAAATTCACTATTAATAATATAATTATAACTCCTGAATAGTTGCGTGGCCGAACTCTTACCACCCGACTGATGTGTAGCCAAGGAGAATACAACAAGGCTGAGAACTAAAATATGAATATATGAATCCTATATAAATACACTTCATCTACTTTCCTTAAGACCTAACAACAAACGTCCATCTTCTGTAGAAAAAGAGCTGCCCCTCTTTACTTCTTTCCACCAATAAAATCGAACAAAATACTCAAGGAAATCGTGCAATATTAGATCCACTGAACTCGTATGATTATAAGCTTCATTTCAGTTGCCTTCATATTGGGTTCGGTTGATATTTCTGGAAGTGTACTTTTCACCATGAGGCTAGGGCTTAGGGCGGTTGACGATGTGGTGGGAGACGAGCCAAGCAAGTGATGGAGGTGTGTTTGTCGGGTGGAGGCGCAGCAGGTGAGGGTGGTTGGAGGATTTCCGGTTGTCGCTGGTGAGGTGCGACAACGATCATCACCATTTTGGGGCTTCAGGTCGACGCCCTGAAAAGGGATCGAGTATGGAGTAGAGGGGTTGGGCGGGTGAAGAACGGGAGACGAGGTCAGTAGTGTTGGTGGCGCTCGGGACCAATGGCCAGAGGAGGAGGAAGCGTGGGTCAAAGGGGGGTGGTCAATGGTGGATTTTTGGGAACGAAATGTACAGGAGGATGGTTTAGAAATATTTGGGGAAGGAAATGCCTGGAGGCCGATATTTGTAAAGGGGACTTGGGCCGAAAATGAGGGGTAAAGCCCAATCCCTATTTCTTTGTTTGATTTAATTCAAATTTAAAGTGTATTAAGTTGTAAACTCGACAACTTGATCATACGAGGTCAGAATCGAGAACCGTAAGTTGCGTTAGGATCGTATGGACGGGAGCAACACAATGAGGCTGACCGGGAGTGAATCCGAGCTCGTTACAATTTATGGCGAAATAAATTGTCCAACTGAATCAAATAACGCAAACCGTTATTTAACGGCTAACGCGCAAATGTGAGTAAATCTCACTAACTCTGAACAGTTTATAAATTCATGTTGTATTTTTAGAACTGTTAGATATTGGCTGATTGACTGTATGTTGACTGTTTGATTGAACTGCTAGACAGTTAGTTGAATTTCTATATATTGATTCTGTTTAACAGAATATATCATATTGAAATGAAAGTGATGTTATATTATATTGTTTAACATCTGTGATGCAGGGAAACAGGTTGGAGGAATCCAACTGGATTCCTCAACATTTATTTTACTGGTTTTCATATATTATGATATATGATGTGTTATATAATCTGTTATGGATTATGTGTGTTGGAATGATGTTGATCATTTCTATTCGATATTTTAAATATCATAAAAGACCCTGGGATGTAAAAAGAATTATTTCAATGTATATTGAAATAAAGGGATTTTATAAAATCAACAGATTTTACTAAAGGAATATTTCAAAAGTAAATAAAAGGGAAAACCGTTTTTAAAATGAATAGAGTTTTATAAAAGGAAATCATTTGTAAAGTGAAGAACTGTTACTAAAAGTAAATCTTTATAAATGAATAGTTTATTCGAATAGAATAAAGAAGTTAATCGATGTTAGTTAATCGATTAGAGTTAAAGTAAAAGAAGATAATCGATGTTAGTTAATCGATTAGAGTTAAAGTAAAAGAAGTTAATCGATGTTAGTTAATCGATTAGAGTTAAAGTAAAAGAAGATAATCGATGTTAGTTAATCGATTAGAGTTAAAGTAAAAGAAGTTAATCGATGTTAGTTAATCGATTAGAGTTAAAGTAAAAGAAGTTAATCGATGTTAGTTAATCGATTAGAGTTAAAGTAAAAGAAGATAATCGATGTTAGTTAATCGATTAGAGTTAAAGTAAAAGAAGTTAATCGATGTTAGTTTAATTGATTAGAGTTAAAGTAAAAGAAGTTAATCGATGTTAGTTAATCGATTAGAGTTAAAGTAAAAGAAGATAATCGATGTTAGTTAATCGATTAGAGTTAAAGTAAAAGAAGTTAATCGATGTTAGTTTAATCAATTAGAGTTAATCGAATATAGTTATTCGAATAGAAAGTAAAAAGAGTTAATCGAATATAGTTATTCGAATAGAAGCAAATGAGTTAATCGAATATAGTTTATTCGAAGAAAGTAAAAGGAATTATCGAATACAGTTTATTCGAAAGGAGTTAAGCGAAATGAGTAAATCAATAGCGTTAGTCAAATAGAGTTAATCCAATAGTATTAGTCCAATAGAGTTAATTGATAAGGGTTAATCGAATAGAGTTAAGTGAAAAGAGTCAGTCGAATATAGCTATTCGAAGAGGGTTAAGTAAGGAAGTTAGTAAAAGTAATAAAGTGAACTTTGCTAATTTCAAAGTTAGAAATGTTGTTCAGTTAAATTCTGAGAGGTAGTTCTACCCCAACTTGATTGGCTTCGTTTTAACTAGGGAATAGTTAAGGTTCGGCAGTAAAGGAAATGGTTTGAGTTGGCATCGCGATGGTTTGTTTAAACATCTATCTAAGTCCAATGAAGAAGCTTTGGAAATGTTTTCTGTAACGGCTGGAAATTTTCGACTCCTCGAGAGTCGAAAATCCCGAGACATTAGTGAAAGAATTTAGAAGGTGAGGAAGAAAAGGTAGAACTAATAGAATAGAAGAAGAAGAAGAACTTACATCATCAGAGTAAACACGAATCTCGCAGCGGAACGAATAAAATATAACATAACTTTGAAATACAAATCAGTACTCGTATATACATACCATTTCAAAGTACAACACTTAACAACACAGCGGAATAATAATAGCTATAATCCTGAAGTCTCCTGCTCCAAGCTCTCCAAGTGTATCTGTAAAATCCCGACTACTTGACTGCCCGTACAAATTTAGGCACCCAAGAGTTTAGGGAAAACAAAACAAAATAAACTCCGGGTCAGTCATGGGACTGGTGTGAATAAAACTCCAACACTTGGTTAAATAAAGGATATCTTTCTGATATTATAATAATGTCTAAATACAAATAGATATCAATCTAGCAGAACGCTTGCATCTCACGTTCCACATTCATAGTATACAAATAAAACCGTGAGCGCTTATTGGAGATTGGATTCCTACAGACAAGGTATGGGAGCACCTTCCGATCAGTGTACTCTAGAGGAGATACACTAGGGTTCAACAAGAACGTCTTGCAACCGGCCACACATGACCGTTCACTCATTTAGCTTGAGTGTAACGAATATATTACCACCGATGGTTGGGATCAGCAACCATCCTTCCCGATAAGGGACAGCATTGAAATAGATTATAAAGAAGTACAATTGAATATTCTCTAGATGGTGATAATACACCCTGCTTGGGTATGGCCCAACTAGCCATGCTGCCTAGCCCAACTTCTGTTATTTTCCGGTTGTGAGGTTTTGAGGTCACGTTTATCACTTTGACAGATTATTTCTTCAATTACTTTGAATGCCACATCGTCATACCCGCCAAATCATTATCGATTTCTCAAGGCATCACGAGTATAAAAGCTAAGAGAAACGAATTTCTCCGCCACCAACGTAATACATTTAAAGAGATCAACATATGATTTGTTAAGAGTACTTTGTCAGACACTCGTCCATATACGTTGTTCTGGGACTGAATAAACCGAAGGCACTATTCAGTGAATCCATCCTACCTAGGCTTTTCACAATAGCCCTTGCACTTCACTCCGTCTTCAATTATCTTCAGCGTACTTGATTCGCAACGCTTATGCTAATACGGAGTGGTTCTTCGGATAATAATCCAACCGGTCTCTCCATATTTACAACATAAATAGGGTCAAAACTTTGATAGTCTGTGATTCAACTATCAAATGAAAACATGTCGGTGTACAAACAACGATCTTATTTCCAAATGGAAATTCGATCGATCAATCATCATATACATATATTTCCTTATTTCATATATTTAGAAAATATATATTATAAATCATTGGAAAACATTTCCATAGCTTATTTTCACATCACTATTATTTCGCAACTATCAGTCCCTAACTGTAACTAGTATGAGGACAATTCTCTAAGTATCAATCCGGAAGGTCGAAACCAACATCAGATCGTCACTTAGAAAACCGTTCAACTTACCCTCTCCAGTCAGTTTCTGAATTTGCTTAACTCTATTTCTTAAATTCTTATCATGAAAACATTTCATTTTCTATGTTTAGAAAACATATCTGACTATATTTGGAAAACGTTTCCAAAACTCATTTAC
The DNA here is from genome assembly GCA_030737875.1 of Allium sativum. Taxonomy (NCBI): domain Eukaryota; kingdom Viridiplantae; phylum Streptophyta; class Magnoliopsida; order Asparagales; family Amaryllidaceae; genus Allium; species Allium sativum. The sequence goes on along the minus strand of CM060913.1, from coordinate 464,525,863 downwards.
GGATTTCCAATGAACGTTGTATAAAACATCGTTACGCTTAATCCATTAATCGCTTATTACTTAACTATATTTCAAATCAACCTTTTCTATCGAACCACAACTATTCCTTTGTCAATTCTGAAGTCAATCAAGTTGGGGTATAATTACCTCTCAGACCTTAATTGAACAACGTCCTTTACTGTGAAATAGATGAAGCTCATCACTCACTTTTTACAATCATTTGTTTACGCAAATTCTCGGATTCGGGTTACGAATCTACTTCTTATATGAAAACGTTTGATTATAACTATAACGTTATAATTCCTACTTCTGCAATGTCTAACCTAAATTTTAACTTTATCTCCTAACTTGAATAATTTAACAGACACCTAATTTCTAAATCAATAACTAAATCTTGATTTAAACCCTGGAAAGTAAATAGTACTTTCCCGAATTCGCTATAATCGAATTCGACGTATAACTCTCTTTCGAGTAATCTCTATTCGATTAACTCTCCCTTTTTAATAACTGATATTCAATAAACTCTATTTCGATTAACTCCTATCGAATAACAAATATTCGAATAACTCTTCTTGGTTGGCTCTATTTCATTAACTCTTATCGAATAACAAATATTCGATTTTCTTAAATGTGTCAATTCTTATCTAATAACTAACATCCGATTTAACTTAAATGGATTTACTCTTATCGAATAACTTATTCGATTAACTCAACTTGATTTTCTCAACTCGATTATCTCAACTCGATTTCTTAACTCGATTACTTAACTTAACCTAAATCGATTAACTCAACTCAAATCGATTAACTTAATTTGATTTACTCCTTCGAATAACTCATTCGAATAACTTAATTGATTAACTCCATCGAATAACTAATTCGAATAACTTACCTTCGAATAACTAATATTCGATTTACTCTTCGAATAAATAATATTCGGTAACTCTTCTCAAATGAATAACATTTGATTTCTCCACTCGAATAAACTATATTCGATTACTCTTCCCTCGAATACACTATATTCGATAACTCTACTTCGAATAAGTGATATTCGGCAACTCTACTCGATTAACTCCACTTGGATAACTCTAACTGGTCAACTCTAACTGGTCAACTTTAACTGTTTATCTTTAACTGGTAAACTTTAACTGGTTAACTCAAATGGTTTAACCTAACTGGTTAACTCAAATGGTTTAACCTAACTTGATTTACTTGTCTCGATTAACTGAACTAATCCACTTAGTTTAACTTAGTTAATTCACTTTGATTAACTCTAACCGATTTACTTAGTTTAACTCAGCTAATTCACTTTGATTAACCCAACTAATTTACTTCGATTAACCAATTAGTTTATCTTGACTAATTCACTTAGTTTGACGCAACTAATCCACTTTGATTTACAAATTAGTTTAACTTAACTAAGTCACTTAGTTTGATGCAACTAATTTACTTTGATTTACCAATTAGTTTAACTTAACTAATTCACTTCGATTAACCGCTTAGTTTATCTTAACTAATTTACTTTGGTTAACTTAACCAATTACTTTGTTTAACTCGACTAACTTGCTTTGATTTACTTAACCAATTACTTTGTTTAACTCGACTAACTTTGCTTTGGTTAACCTAACCAATTACTTTGTTTAACTCGACTAACTCGCTTTGGTTAACTTATGGTTTTTAACACATCATCTAACAACGGTGAATATTTGTCCAAACACGCATAATCACAACGGATTATATACATCACATTATATGTCACAATATATAAATCACAGTAAAAATAACTGTTGAGGAATCCAATTGGATTCCTCCAACCTGTTTCCCTGCACCACAGATGTTAGACAACAACAGTATAATATTCTGATAAACAGAATCAACATATAACTATTTGACGGTTTATATATATATATATACATACGTAAATATATATATAAAATCTCTACTAACTGACTAGCAGTTCAAGCAAACAATCAACACACAGTCAAACAGACAATATTTTAACAGTTCTAAGAATACAACGTGAAAATAAAACTGTTTAGAGTTTGTGAGATTTACTCACATTTCGCGTTAACCGTTAAATAACGATTTGCGTCGGTCGATAGATCTGAGAAAGCGTTTTATTCTGCTGTGCTTCGCCACCATTTCGACCTTTGTTCAGATCATGTTCGAACACTCTGTTCCAGTTGCTTTCTTCTTCCATGATTTGTACGACCTCTTCGTGAACCCCTTAGTTCACCCTAATCACGTTAAATCAATGCACATTTCGGGTCTCGAGTTCCAGTTTTTCACCCATCTGACTTCGTTCCACCGTCTTCCAAACAAGCTGTGCAGACGCTAACTCCATACAATTTCCAACGTTCTCTCCATCTTCTTGCTATAAACTCCATCTACTAATCAGTCTTCATCCCCCTTCATTTAACCACACTGATGTGAATGACACGCAAGGCTCCATCCGTGCACTATAGTCTACTGTTCTTGACAACCGCTCCAGGCTTCACACACACACCACAGCTCCAACGTCTTACTCTCGACAGATCCGCCAATACACCCTTGCATGAGACCGTGAATGCCTCGAACCCAAACTGTTTCCAGCTCGTACTCTCTCTAAACCCAAACTCCTCTTCTAGTATTACACACAACACGTCCCTCCAATCTAAAATCTCCCCAATCATTTCCATCAGCCTAGCCTAGTTCTTCGAAACGAAAAGGAGATGGATCCCCCCTTGCGGTTGTATATTTATAGTATTATAAGTCCTTGGGTGCTAAGTAATTTGTTACTTATGGTTTTAAATGAATCCACGTTTTCACGGCAGAAGGATGTTGAAAGGGAAGGACGTGTATTGATTTTAAACCACACTGGTGTTTACTTGGTAGGTGTTGTTTTACGTGGAGGAATGGGATGCAATATGTAGTTTTAACCGATCTCATTACTCGTTATATAAAGCTTTGTTGACGTACAGGCTGCTATCGACAGAATTAAAAATACCTTTGTGATCAGCAATGTGTCTAGATCCCAAAAATATAATAATACCGGTAGTTTAACTCATATTTTGAAACTTCAAAATGTTGATTTCAGGGTGCGAAATACTCCAAATAAAAAGTTGCTTATTTAATTAATTAAAAATTACAATAAAATTCTAAAAATTAAATTATCATTATGTCTCAAAAGAACCTTGTCTAAATTTAAGCCTGATATCTAGTTATATCGAATAAACCGTTACGGTCGATAAACGATTCTATAGCGACTATTTTAAAATTTGATTTGGACATAACTCAAAATCTACACGACGAAATCCTGATTTTTCTCTTCCACTAGAAAGATATACTCCACCAGCTCCACACGTTTCATGTTTCACAGAAATCCGGCTTAAAATGAATCATGTACATTCAGTTGAAGTTCGAATCGCCAATTTGCGAACTGCCGCGACGTTTCAGGTTCGTTTTAATTATAATTATAAATTATAAGTTCGAACGTTTTACTTTAAGTTATCGATATCGCCTAAATCGATATATAAATAATTAAATAAATTAATTATTCGACAGCTAACAAAACGCGCCATTACATTTTCCAAATAAGAAACCAGAAATGTTTTCTAATAAAGAAAACAAGAAATGGAAATGTTTTCCATTTGTTAATAACGTATATTTTCCCAATTTAGAAAATAAGAAATACTGAATATAGGGAAACAGGAGATAAGTTGATTAATGAAATAAAGAGATAAATGTTGAATGATGTTTGATCGATATAAATTTCCATTTGGAAATAATATCGTTGGTTGCTCACCTGTTTTTATTCGATAGTTAAATCACAGACTATTGAAGTTTTGACCATTTTAACGTTGTTAATATGGAGAGACCGGTTGGATTATTATCCAAAGAACCACTCTGTATTGGCATAAGCGTTGCGAATCATATATGCCAAAGGAAATTGAAGACGGAGTTATGCAAGGGCTATCCTGTTTACAGAATAGTGCCTTCGGTTCATCCTATTCCTGGGTGACTTGTATGGACGGATGTCTGACAGAGTATTTCCAGACGATCACATATATTTATTTCTCCAACCGTACCAAGAGTGGAAGCGGAGAAGGAAACTTCTTTTAGCTAACACATAATGTATGGTTGAGGACGTCAATTGGTGATTTGATGGATTTGACGATGTGGCATTCAAAGTGAATCTGGTATGATGATAAAGCGTAGCTTCTAGCCTCATCATCCGGTAAATGACAGAAATCGGGCAGGTAGCATGGCTAAGTCGGTCGCACCGAAGTAGGGTGTATAATCACCTGATCTAGAGTTTCATTTACTTCTAAAAATATATTGTGGATGATGTCCCATTCGGGAAACAGTTGCTGATCCCAACTGTTGGTGATATACATTCGATACACTCAAGCGAAATGAGTGGTCGGTCATGTGTGGCCGGGTTGCAAGATGTTCTTGTTGAACCCAGTGTATTCCTCTCTAGAGGTACACGAGCGATAGGTAGTTCCATACCTAGTCATAGTTGGAAATCCATTACCCAATACGTGCTTGCGGTTTTGATTGTATACTATATATGTAGAACGTGAGATGAAAGCGTTTCTGCTAGATGATTATATATACTGTGGTTGATAGGCATATTATAATATCAAAAAGGTTTTTGATATAAAGATATTTTGGATTCTCATAAGGGAAAAACTCGTTCCGTTATGCGGCGTGGTCTTATGAGATATCGTTTACTTGTTCGAACTGTTTTTAAACTGTTTTACTCACACCAGTCCCATGACTGACCCGGAGTTTACTTTGTTGTTTTCCCTAAACTCTTGGGTGCCTAAATTTGTACGGGCAGTCAAGTAGTTGGGATTTACAGATATACTGGAAGAGCTTGGAGCAGGAGGCTTCAGGATCATATAGCTATAGTTATTTCCACTGTGTTGTAAGTGTTGTACTTTGATAATGATATGTATACTCAAGTACAGATTTGTATTTCAAAGTTATGTTATGAAATATATTTATTCGTTCCGCTGTGAGATTCGTGTTACTCTGATGTTGTATTCTTCTTCTTCTTCTATTCTAAGTTTCTATCTTATCTTTCCTCACCCTCTAATTTCTTTCACTAATTACCAGGATTTTTCGATGTTTTGGTTATCGACATCGTGCTTATGTCGATAACCAAAGTCGCTAAAATTCCGGGTCATTACACATTTGAAGAAAAAGTATGACAAAAAGCACGAGTTGAAGGTTCGATTTTCAAATCTTATCTTGAAGAAGAAGCTTCGTTCTTTTTTTCTCATTGCTTCAGTGATCATATGAACATATCATGTGTAAGTGATCCTCTTAATGATGAAACCGTGGAACACAATTTTTGTTCGACAATGTTATCTATTTTTAGACAACATGGATGATCTTTTGGAAACTGTGTAGAAATATGGTTAGATGATAGAGATCACCATGTAGCATACACATATGTTCTTCTAAATGGTGTTGAAGTTGCACCATTTGTTAGGTATTAAAATTTAAACTTTATTGCAGTTATGTGTACATCAATTGTTAGCTAGTAATAAATTCATTTATATTTGCAGTATTTACGAATCAAAAAAATCCAAATGGCGATCTCAGTAAAGATTTTTCTAAATGGTTCTCGAAGTACGTTTACGATCCAATAAACTGCGTCAAAGGTGAGGGTTTGCAACATCTTGCACTTGGACCAAAAAGAAATGTTAAGACTTATCCAATATTCTTCGTCAAAGGATTTAAATTCAACACCAAAGACCATGGTACTGATAGATTAGCATATTACAGTGGTGTATTTGTCAAAGGTAGTAATGATCCATAAAAGCATATAAAAGACTTTTATGGCGTCTTGAAATAGATTTTAGAGTTGACATATTATGTACAACCTATTGATAAAGTTGTTTTATTCAAGTGCAACTGGTTCAATAATGTTCCTGGTACTGGAATTAATGTGCATAAAGATTATAAGCTTATAGAAATAAAGCACATATCACATTACTATAAGTATGATCCTTTTGTATTGGCAAAGCAAGCATTATGAGTTTACTTTTGCTCTGTATCCATCCTTAAAAAGAGATAAATCAGATTAGTCTGCTGTAATTAAAACAAAGGTAATATTTACGTTTGAAGGAATTGCTATTCCAAACGATGCAACGTGTCAAACAGATGCAAATCAAAACGATGAAATTATAATTGCTAATGATGCTGATTTAGAGTCTTTGAATGATGAATCAAATGATTTAATAGAAGCATTTGAGAGTACAGAGAACAACAATATAGAGCATGAGATCAAGACTGAATCAGAACATGGAGAAGACTAATATTATTTGTATCATTAGTTGTTTACATATATTTTCAAGTTTAAATATGTTGTGAGCTATGATGTACAATGATATGTTTATATGATGTGCTATGTTATGAACTTATATGATGTGCTACGGTTATATATACATTTACTTTACCATGAATGCAATATTGTGGACTATATCTAGTTCTTCTTCTTTTATGTAAATGAGTCTTGTAGTTGCATTTGATAATATATGCTATATGAATTTATTTGACAATGGATGTGCTTAATGATATATGTGTTATTATTATACGAAATAATATGTTTATGACAGATATGCCTCTAGACGCTGACTTATCCACAGTTCAGAGGCAGGTGCGAGCGGTATAGCATCAGATTTACGTCCGGTCGTAGAGCTTGTACCCAAGACCGTAGGGTAAGTTTTTAAATTCGTTAATGTTTAGTATTCAAAACTTATTAAATGCTAATATCATACTTTCTGCAGGGGGTTTGAGATTATTCCTGGATATGTTGTTTTATTTGTGTCTAGAAATGCATATATCGCCATGACACAGGTGTGGGCCCACTGGGACGACATTCCTATGCAGATTAGGAATGCCATCCTCGCGGAGGTTCATGTAAATATAAATATATTTCTCATTCACAAAATTATATAAAATATGTAATACAATTTGTTTGTTAATTTATAGGTTTCTGTACGGGTCAGGGACGAATATGGATCTTTTCCTCACCGCACGGGATCGAAAGATGAGGAAAAATTATACAAGCAACATATACAAGGCAAAAGCAATGGGAAAGAGGCCTATGTGGACGAGCAAGGAGGTTTACGGCAGTTTCCAGCAACTGTGGGCCACGAAAGCAGCGAAGGTAAGTTGATTAAGCTTATTTTTAATTTCTATTTTGTATATCAATCAATTAATCGTACAATTAAATATACAGAAGCATTCAGAGCGAATCCGGGCAATAAGACTCAAAAATCCTGCTTTGCATCGGGGTGGGTCTAAGTTCTTCTCACAGCACCATCGTGAATTGGTACGAATGATAAATCACACTTATAGATAGTTCTAAACATTTTTTAATCGTATTGATGAATTCCAAATATATATTGTATCATTTCCGATATCGACTCTCCATCAGGAACCTACACTTGTTGAGGTGTTTACACAGACTCATAGGCGGCGTTAAATGCTCGAGTGGCGCAGTTAGGTCAAGAGCTGGACGTAAAGGAGTGCAGTCGTATTTGGGATGCCATCATCGACCCGCCAACCAGGAATAGACGCTATGGTTTTAGAAACATAGAGGTAAAGCGTTTAATTAAAGAATATAAACATATCCAAGTGCTATTAAAGGTTTAAAGTGTTGACATATTTAAATATATTCAAATATTATTATATATACTCAAATCCATATAATTTGAAAATTAATGAATACGAAAGTAATATATGTGTATGTGTTATTTATATGTATAAGTTAGAATTCGATGAGAACGATGTATGATTTATTGATCAAAAAATATTGATGATATAGAAAGAAATCTTGTATTGGATGTTGAATATTAATTGTACATAATGAATTTACAATACATTTATCAAGTCATGCTTACAATATAATTATTACATATAGTGGGGATCCAGGCCTCCTATACGAGATGTCAGGATGAGGAGGAGATCACCATGCTTCGACAGCAGGTGGCAGTTATGGAGGATTTTCAGAAGAACAAGCTCAAGACCATGCTGGATGAGCAGATAGAGGTGGGAAGATATTGATGCGTGAATCAGAAATGGAAACGTTTTCCAAAGTTAATAACGTATATTTTTTAATTTTAGAAAATGAGGAATTTATGAATATATGGAAACGATAAATGGGAAATTGGGAAATGAAACGATGATTGATCGGTAAGATTTCCATTTGGGAATACGACCGTTGTTTGTACACTTGTATTCCTTTGATAGTTAAATCACCGAATATCAAAGATTTTGACCATTTCCATTGTCAATACGGAGAGACCGGGATCAGATATATTATCTGAAAACCACTTCGTATGGAATTAGCGTTGCGAGTCAAATATGATGAAGATAATTGAAGATGCAGTTATGCAAGGGCTGTTCAGAAAATCCTAGGTAAAAATTGCCTAAGATGGATATACTGAATAGTACCTTCGGTTTATCCAATCCCAGGACGACCTGTATGGAAGAATGTCTGATAGAGTATATTTAATAGATCGCGTAAGTTGATCTCTTCAAACGTATTTGTAACACCCCGTGTATTCCATAACAGTGAAATTCACAAATTAAAGTATAACTAATTTCAAATCAAAGAATTAAGGGAAACGGGATACGCCATTGCGTTCTTCTCGGAATTCTACTTGAAATAGAGTGTGAGTTTGCGAAAAACGGACTCCGTATGAGGGAGTTATGGCCTCCGGAAGTTTCAGAATTCAGTTTAAAATTCAAACAGACCGAAACAGCTCAGAAATCAGATTTAAAATTCGAAAATCGGGCCGGATTGGCCAGGGCGGGAATTTTCCTGCCCAAGGCACCCAGGTCGACTGGGTAGTCGACCTGGGCCACCCAGGTCGACTACATAGTAGACCTGGGGCACCCAGGTCGACTACATAGTCGACCTGGGGGTCGACTAGGGGGTCGACCTGGCCCCTGAGCCAGGTCGAACCCAGCCCCCCCTGGCTGGCCTGGTCTGTGTTTGGTCGATTTTCTAAGCCTTTCCTTGTCACTAGGGCTAGGTGTCAGCTCCTGATTGGTCTCTCCTTCAAACGAACGGCTATTATTAAACCAAGCTCCATCGACGGTTCTAATCAAATCACAAACTCTATAAAAAGGACCTAAGACTCACCCTAATTCATACAAATAAAAATGGAGATGAGACCGTCATGCTGCTGAGGAAAGACTAGGAATAGCCGTCAGAAATTGAGAGACAATTAGGAGGCAATTCGAAAGCTTAAAGCAACATCAATTAAATCAAAACAACGCCTACGACAAAGGATAGCATCTCCAAATTTAGAATTCAGATTCCTGAATTGAGGATTCATCATACGTTGTAAGTAGAGTGCTATTACGATGTGAATAAATAATTGTGTTTTGATTTGTGTAAAGTGAGAAATGGAATTGTGGCGATAATAATCTATATTTGTATGTTGCTTTGATTCTAAACGATTTGGAAATGTTGTGGGATACGATTGGATATTTGCAAGTATGTGATTTATGTTGGAAGATAACAACCATATGTTGTGGTATTTTATTTGGGATTCATACAAGTATATGATTCACTATTATGCCCATATAATGTACATACTTTAATGATCACTTTTAGTGTAATTGGATTCAACTAAGTACTATGGTTTATATGAATCTATGTTGGAATTGGTATCGTAATTCAAGTATGAAATTATACTTTTGTATTAGAGACAAAAGTAAGCATCTTTATGAACATGACTAAACTATGTTTGGTGTTATGCCTAGTTGAAACCATGCTTTAGGCCTATGTTGTTATATAAAAAAAATCATATGGTGATATATGTAATACATAAATTAAGTTAGATTTACATTCCAATTGCAAGTTTACATGAATTCATGTTTAGGTATGTTTATGCCATGATTATATGAATATAATGGTTCATGTTTAGGTATGTTTATGCCATGATTATATGAATAGAATGATTCACGTTTAAGTATGTTTATGCCATGATTATATGCTATTACCATGCAAGTTCACATGTGCCTAATTCATGTTAATCAGATCGTTATGTTGCAAGTTCATGCGTTCACACTCCCCTTTTTATGTTACTTAGAATTTATGAACACCATGTTATAAGCCTCCCCGTTTTCATGTGGCTAAGTTGGGTTTAAACGTTAAACCCAACATATGTTATATTTAGTGAATGTATAAAATGGGGGTAATGACGATTGGGTTAAAATATAGAACATATGTGTTGGCATGTTTGACGCATGCCAACGACCTTGAAAAACAATTAAATGGCATAACTTAATTTTACCCAATAAAGATGAATTTGAATAATGGGCCGCAAATATTTACATATAAAAAGAAAAGGGACAAAATATTTAAATGTAGAAAATACGATGTATTTAACCCGAGGTTGGATTGAGTTGTGATGTAAACCTGCCCGGAACCGCCCGGCTGTCCAGTAGTCACAACAATACCTATCCAATGTGGGTGGTTAAACACGGAGCCTAATAAGGACCCGAGGTTAGACTGAGTTATGGCGTAAGACTGCCCGGACCCAACCGGCAACAGGCAGCCACAACAATACCCATCTAATGTGAGAGGTCGAGGCTTTAATAAGACAATTAAGGCTGAGTCAAGATTGATAGGTTTAAGTAAATTGAATTAATACTTAATCAAAATGGAACATGCTAAACTATATAGACTGATTGGGGGTTAGGTTTACAAAACACTTAACCAACTTAGCATGTTGGCTAGAAATAGAAAAACTAGTAGCAGCGGACCCTTTTCAGCAGTAACCCTATCAGGTGTATCAGGATACCATGAACTAGGCAGGGTGGGGCACGATTACTGGGCTGACTGTAAGAGGTCAAATCGACGACGGTGGTGTAGCAGTGTAGGTTCTAACGGGGTGTGGGCGTGCACACACTCCGGCGCAGAAAAATAAGGCACTGAGCACCAGTAGCATACCTGTGCATTCTAGGATTGTGTCGGGACGCCACCATGGGACTTGATACACTCCATGGTGGGACCAACATAGGTAACTACAACATCGGGGGCCGTAAGACACATGTAACTATGCGAGTAGGAGCCGATCATTAGAAACGGATCACTTCACCCTAATTATGGGGTGCCTATTGGGAACTAGTTTGAATGAATGCAAAGATTAATATGGGGTACGATAAGTACATTTGACTCTAGATAACTTAACCTAGTTTATAGTGTTTTCCCATTCCCAGTTTATACTTTTCATGCCCAATTCTTTATTCATAGACTGAATAGTCCTAGACTTACTCAGGCTTTATGTCTAACTCTGCTTTTCTTTCGTCTTCTTTTCTTTCGTTTCCCCCCCCCCCCCCCAGGTCCACAGGGAGGGAATACCGCAGCTTGACCCGCTTTCACATCCAGCTTGAAGAGAAAGAATGTATTGCTTGGATCTTTTTCGTTTTGGACTATGGCTTTGGACAACAATTATGGGACTTATGCAGTTTACTTATGTTTTTATGCTTCTTTAAATAATGTAATCAAGACAGTTATGAAGATGTTATGTTTTTGGAAGTATTGTAAGACAAATTATGGCATGGTTTGTGTAACCCGTATTTTAATGAAATAAAAGTTGTTGTTGTTTTCCGCTGTTAAAAAATATGTGTATTTATATCTGTCTTGTGTATCTGTGACTTATACTTATAAACCTCCACCAAAATTTGGGCATTCCCTTTGAGAGTGACCCTAACGGAGGTGGGGTGTTTCACTTGGTATCAGAGCATAGGTTTACCAGATAAGATAAAAAGTTTTGAAAATTTATTTTCGAAAGAAAATTTAAAGAAGCATTTTTAAAGATAAAATATTATTTTATTTTAAAGGCAAAGTACCCCAAAGCCATAGGTACTATCTTTTATCCTTCGTTTTGAATCTATCCTTTTTGTTTTAGTATGTCCGAAGAACTTAACTTGCCAGAGGGTGTACCAATACCCGGTTGGTTTAGACGATTCTTAGAAGCAAGGGCCACTCAGCCAGGTCCTACCGTTCCTCCTCCCCCAGCTGCAGGAAATCATCCAGCTGCAGCAGCACCTCTTCCTCCACCTCCTCCATAGGGAAATACTTTTGCTAAGATATGTAAAGATTTTAAAGCTATGGGAGGAAAGGACTTTCATGGAATCGAGTCCTTCGTAGTAGCCAGGAATTGGTTGAAAGAAACCAAAGACTTATTCGTCATCTTTGAGGTAGAAGATAGGCAGAAGATACAACTAGCAGTATGGCTACTTAAAGGCGAGGCTTCCTACTGGTGGGAAGTCACTAATGCAGAAAGACCGGTGGAAACATGGGAGGACTTTAGGGCAAGGTTTGAGGCCAAATTTCTCTCAGAAGCTGAAAGGAGTCTCCAGTTGGAAAAATTCTTATTTCTTAAGCAAGGGAATATGATAGTCAAAGAGTATGTTAATCAGTTCGATCAGCTGGCTAGGTTCGGACTGGACCTAGTCAACACCCCGCACAAGAAGGATCTCCGCTTTGTCAAGGGGTTGAATGAGCCATTACACATTTTGTCCATGAACCATATACCCATGGGGGCTACGTATGAAAGGTTGGTACAGATGGCATTGCTGAACGAAGAGGATAAGGGCAAGAAGGAGACAAAGGCAGAAAGCTATCAAGGGAAGAAAGAGGGTTTACAGCCTAAGAAGACAGACTTTAAGAAGGGCGGGAAAGACAACAAAGAGAAGAGGAAGTGCAATTTCTATGGCAAAGTGGGGCACTTAGTGAAAGATTGCCGGAAGAAGAAGGCCAAGATGAATGGTGGGTGCTTTTCTTGCGGTGAAACAGGCCACCTGGCTAAGGATTGCCCAAAGAAACGAGGGCAGGGGCAGAGGGTTGGATCCACCTCAGAGGCACAAGTTCATGCGCTAGAAGCGCCACCTCTGCAGCAGCGAGGTATAAATACTTCTGTAGAAAGTGTAGTTTATCTGTATGATCACCCAGTTCGCACTTTATTTGATTTTGGCGCATCACACTCCTTTGTCTCATCTGCTTTAGTAGAATCTCTGCACCTAGAAACTAGAATGGTAGAGGACCCCTTAATTGTTTCAAATCCAATTGGGGGCCCAACTTATTTATCTATGATCTGTGTGGGATTGAAAATTTCTATTCTAAGCGTAGAATTTAAATGTAGTGCCTTTGTTTTGGGCTTTTCGGGATATGGTTTGATTTCGGGCATGGATTGGCTATCCAGTAATGGTGCCATCCTTGATTGTGAGAAAAAGGTGGTTAGGCTTCTGACCCAACTCGGTAACACTCTGGAAATTACTTGTAATCCCTCGTATGCAGTTATGCTTAGTTATCTTGAATCGCTAGATGCTTCTGTTGAGAGTTTGCAATCGGTTAGAGTGGTCCGGGAATATCCGGATGTCTTCGAATAGGTGAAGGGCTTGCCTCCAAAGCGGGAGATAGACTTCCGCATATATCTTGTAGATAATGCAAATCCCGTTGCGTTGCCCGTTAGACACATGGCTCCACGGGAAAGGAAAGAGCTCAGTAAACAGATTAAAGAGCTTCTAGAGAAGGGGTTCATTAGAAGGAGCATTTCAGAATGGGGCGCTCAAGTTGTATTCGCTACAAAGGCGGATGGTTCACTCCGTCTATGTGTTGACTATAGGGAGCTCAACAGGCTAACGAAAAAGAATAGGCACCCTCTCCCCAGAATTGACGATATGTTTGATCAGCTTGTAGGAGCGTCTGTTTTCTCCCAACTCAATTTAGCGACCGGGTTTCATCAGCTAAGGGTGGCTGAAGATAGTATCGATAAGACAGCATTCAGAACCCCAGACGGCTTCTTTGAATGGCTTGTCATGCCTTTCGGCTTGACAAACGCACCTGCTTACTTCGTAGACCTAATGAGTAGGGTGTTCAGAGATTTCCTCAATAAGTTCGTAGTGGTCTTCGTAGACGATATCTTGATCTTCTCAAAGAGTGAAGAAGAGCATGCTCAGTACTTAAAGGCAATCATGGAAACTCTGCGAGCCCATCAGCTAAAAGCCAAATTCTCCACGTGCCACTTTTGGAGAGAGGAAGTGTGGTTTCTTTGGCATATAGTATCCAAGGAAGGGCTAGCTGTGGACCCAGCTAAGGTAGTAGCAGTGCAGGACTGGAAGACACCAAAGAACGCAACAGAAGTCCGAAGCTTTCTCGGGCTAGCGGGCTTCTATCGGAAATTCATCAGAGACTTTGCAAAGATATCAGCTCCGCTCACAAAGTTGACCAAGAAGAATCTAGTGTTCAATTGGGACTTGGATTGCGAATTTGCTTTCCAACGACTAAAAAGGGCTCTTACAACAGCTCCAGTTTTGACGTTGCCAGATGGAAGCAAGATGTTCACAGTTTATACAGATGCATGTAGGACAGGGCTAGGCGCTGTCTTAATGCAAGAAGGAAGGGTAGTAGCTTATGGCGGAAGATAGTTGAAAGTGCACGAAAAGAACTACCCGACCCACGATCTTGAGTTAGCTGCTATCGTCTTTGCACTCAAGTCTTGGCGACACTATCTCCTAGGTGAGAAGTTCGAACTTTACACTGACCATAAATCGTTGAAATATCTTTTCTCGCAGAAAGATCTTAACTTGAGGCAATAGAGATGGATGGAGTTTCTTTCCTCGTACGATTTCGAGATCTCCTACACTCCGGGCAAGGGCAACGTAGTGGCAGACGCGTTGAGCCGAAAGAAACTGACCCTAAGCCCGCTGTTTATTGAAAGACAAAGCCTAGAGTTTATAGCCAGTTTTGACTTTAGGCCCTCCTCCGATTTTGTACCGGGCTTGCTAGCATCTCTCGAAGTACGCCCGACTTTAGTGGACTCAATAGGGACAGCACAACGCGAAGGCCCTCAGCTGGTGGAGACGATTGATAGGCTAATTAGGGGTGATACTTCAAGTCACCTCAGCAGATACTCCATCGACGACAAGGGTTGGCTAAGGCGAGAAGGAAGACTATGCGTCCCACAGACAAGGGATTTAGTAAAGAAGGTTCTCGAGGAAGCACATCACTCCAAGATGACGATACATCCAGGCGGGGATAAAATGTACAAGGACATAAAGAGAACTTTCTTTTGGAACGGAATGAAGAAGGACGTGGCAGATTTCGTTTCTAAGTGTATGGCGTGCCAACAGGTTAAGGCGGAACAGGAAAAGCCTGGCGGTCTGCTCCATCCTCTAGAGGTCCCGTAGTGGAAGTGGGATAGCATCTCAATGGACTTCATTGATGGGCTGCCTAGGTCTAGAAGAGGCAACACTAGCATTTGGGTAATAGTGGATAGGCTTACTAAAAGCGCCCACTTTTTACCTGTCAAAAGTAAAAGAACTGCCTCATCCCTAGCATCTCTCTACCTCAAGGAAATTGTTCGACTCCATGGAATACCATCCAGCATTATTAGTGACCGAGACCTATCTTCACAAGTGAGTTTTGGCGGAGTCTGCAAGAAGTGGTAGGCACACAGTTATGCTTGAGCACAGCCTATCATCCCCAAACCGACGGCCAGACAGAAAGAGTGAACAGAGTTTTGGAGGACCTTTTAAGACTGTGCGTCCTTGACTTCGGAGGGACGTGGGAAGACCATCTTCCTTTGGTAGAATTTGCCTACAACAACAGCTACCAAGCAACCATCGGAATGGCGCCCTTCGAAGCTTTATATGGAAGACTGTGCCGATCGCCCACTTGTTGGTGGGAGTCTACTGACAAGCTCATACTTGGACCGGATATGATCCGAGAGACTTCAGAAAAAGTAGACTTAATACGGAGAAGAATGAAGACAGCCCAAGACAGACAAAAATCCTACGCCGACAAGAGGAGGAGCGACCTTGAATTTGAGGTTGGGGATAGAGTTTTTCTTAAGGTATCTCCGCTAAGGAACGTTGTTCGTTTTGGAACCACACGAAAGCTAGCACCAAGGTTCATAGGGCCATTTCCTATCATCGAGAAAATTGGGGAAATGGCCTATAGGTTAGAGCTACCCGAAAAATTGGCCGGAGTTGACAACGTTTTCCATGTTTCGCACCTCCGAAAATGTCTACATGAATCTGCTGAAGTGGTAGAGCCTAATATCCTAGAAGAAGCTGAAGTGGAAAACGAAGCAACTGTGAGGAAAGTTCCAACCTGCATATTAGGAACAGAAGTGAAGAAGCTACGCAACCGCGAAGTCAAGCTCGTTAAAGTTCAGTGGAGAGACGCCGAGGGAGACGCAACTTGGGAAACTGAAGCTAGAATTCGCGCAGCCTACCCTTTTCTTTTCGAGGGTACATCTTTGATCTTTCTTTTCCTTAAGTTGCGCTTTTATCTATCTTTTTAGGTATATCTTCTCGACCTTATCTTTTAGGAAGAAACCCTTTGGATGAAAACATGTAATTGAAACATGTTATGGATGATGGTTGCAAGTGGTTGCAAGTGATTGCTAGTGGTTGCTCGTGGTTGCATATACACACACAATCTAGGTTTTAGATCGGCTCAGTCACTTCATACTGCATATGCATAAATGTATTTATATTCGTATATGGTTGAAGTTTAATGTGTTGTCATATGGATGTTGCATTTATATGTGAATGATTGTCCACTCATGTAGAATCATGAATAGGAGAATTTTCATACATAATGGATTCATGGCACTTACATAATTTGCATTAAGGAGGTCAACTGAATCAGTAGAACGACTGATTTTGCATTAGATAAGTACATGTACACACACTTCGCATATGATCATGAAGCATTAGAAGTCTTTTAAGGACAATGGATGCTCGTGTTTGATGGGTGAGTAGATGGATGTTTGGATGTTAGGACGTACATTCTTCCTGAACTTGAAGATTTCGGGGACGAAACCCTTTTAAGTGGGGGAGAATGTAACACCCCGTGTATTCCATAACAGTGAAATTCACAAATTAAAGTATAACTAATTTCAAATCAAAGAATTAAGGGAAACGGGATACGCCATTGCGTTCGTCTCGGAATTCTACTTGAAATAGAGTCCGAGTTTGTGTAAAACGGACTCCGTATGAGGGAGTTATGGCCTCCGGAAGTTTCGGAATTCAGTTTAAAATTCAAACAGACCAAAACAGCTCAGAAATCATATTTAAAATTCGAAAATCGGGCCGGATTGGCCAGGGCGGGAATTTTCCCGTCCAAGGCACCCAGGTCGACTGGGTAGTCGACCTGGGCTACCCAGGTCAACTGGGTAGTCGACCTGGGGCACCCAGGTCGACTACATAGCCGACCTGGGGGTCGACCTGGCCCCTGAGCCAGGTCGAACCCAGCCACCCCGGCTGGCCTGGTCTGTGTTTGGTCGATTTTCTGAGCCTTGGCTTGTCACTAGGGCTAGGTGTCAGCTCCTAATTGGTCTCTCCTTCAAACGAACGACTATTATTAAACCAAGCTCCATCGACGGTTCTAATCAACTCACAAACTCTATAAAAAGGACCTAAGACTCACCCTAATTCATACAAACAAAAATGGAGATGAGACCGTCATGCTGTTGAGGAAAGACTAGGAATAGCCATCAGAAATTGAAAGACAATTAGGAGGCAATTCGAAAGCTTAAAGCAACATCAATTAAATCAAAACAACGCCTACGACAAAGGATAGCATCTCCAAATTCAGAATTCAGATTCCTGAATTGAAGATTCGTCATACGTTGTAAGTAGAGTGCTATTCCGATGTGAATAAATAATTGTGTTTTGATTTGTGTAAAGTGAGAAATCTAATTGTGGCGATAATAATCTATATTTGTATGTTGCTTTGATTTTAAACGATTTGGAAATGTTGTGGGATACGATTGGATATTTGCAAGTATGTGATTTATGTTGGAAGATAACAACCATATGTTGTGGTATTTTATTTGGGATTCATACAAGTATATGATTTACTATTATGCCCATATAATGTACATACTTTTATGATCACTTTTAGTGTAATTGGATTCAACTAAGTACTATGGTTTATATGAATCTATGTTGGAATTGGTATCGTAATTCAAGTATGAAATCACACTTTTGTATTAGAGACAAAAGTAAGCATCTTTATGAACATGACTAAACAATGTTTGGTGTTATGCCTAGTTGAAACCATGCTTTAGGCCTATGTTGTTATAAAAAAAAATCATATGGTGATATATGTAATACATAAATTAAGTTAGATTTACATTCCAATTGCAAGTTTACATGAATTCATGTTTAGGTATGTTTATGCCATGATTATATGAATATAATGGTTCATGTTTAGGTATGTTTATGCCATGGTTATATGAATAGAATGATTCACGTTTAAGTATGTTTATGCCATGATTATATGCTATTACCATGCAAGTTCACATGTGCCAAATTCATGTTAATCAGATTGTTATGTTGCAAGTTCATGCGTTCACACTCCCCTTTTTATGTTACTTAGAATTTATGAACACCATGTTATAAGCCTCCCCTTTTTCATGTGGCTAAGTTGGGTTTAAACGTTAAACCCAACATATGTTATATTTAGTAAATGTATAAAACGGGGGTAATGACGATTGGGTCAAAATATAGAACATATGTGTTGCCATGTTTGACGCATGCCAACGACCTTGAAAAACAATTAAATGACATAACTTAATTTTACCCAATAAAGATGAATTTGAATAATGGGCCGCAAATATTTACATATAAAAAGAAAAGGGACAAAATATGTAAATGTAGAAAATACGATGTGTTTAACCCGAGGTCGGATTGAGTTATGATGTAAACCTGCTCGGAACCGCCCGGCTGTCCAGTAGTCACAACAATACCTATCCAATGTGGGTGGTTAAACATGGAGCCAAATAAGGACCCGAGGTTAGACTGAGTTGTGGCGTAAGACTGCCCGGACCCAACCGGCAACAGGCAGCCACAACAATACCTGTCTAATGTGAGAGGTCGAGGCTTTAATAAGACAATTAAGGTTGAGTCAAGATTGATTGGATTAAGTAAATTGAATTAATACTTAATCAAAATGGAACATGCTATACTATATAGACTGATTGGGGGTTAGGTTTACAAAACACTTAACCAACTTAGCATGTTGGCTAGAAATAGAAAACCTAGTAGCGGCGGACCCTTTTCAGTATTAACCCTATAAGGTGTATCAGGATACCCTTAACTAGGCAGGGTGGGGCACGATTACTGGGCTGACTGTAAGAGGTCAAATCGACGGCGGTGGTGTAGCAGTGTAGGTTCTAACGGGGTGCGGGCGTGCGCACACTTCGGCGCAGAAAAATAAGGCACTAGGCACCAGTAGCATACCTGTGCATTCTAGGATTGTGTCGGGCCTCCACCATGGGACTTGATACACCCCATGGTGGGACCAGCATAGGTAACTACAACATTGGGGGCCGTAAGACACATGTAACTATCCGAGTAGGAGACGATCATTAGAAACGGATCACTTCACCCTAATTATGGGGTGCCTATTGGGAACTAGTTTGAATGAATGCAGAGATTAATATGGGGTACGATAAGTACATTCAACTCTAGATAACTTAACCTAGTTTATAGTGTTTTCCCATTCCCAGTTTATACTTATCTTGCCCAATTCTTTATTCATAGACTGAATAGTCCTAGACTTACTCAGGCTTTATGTCTGACTCTACTTTTCTTTCGTCTTCTTTTCTTTCGTTCCCCCCAGGTCCACAGGGAGGGAATACCGCAGCTTGACCAGCTTTCACATCCAGCTTGAAGAGAAAGAATGTATTGCTTGGATCTTTTTCGTTTTGGACTATGGCTTTGGACAGCAATTATGGGACCTATGCAGTTTACTTATGTTTTTATGCTTCTTTAAATAATGTAATCAAGACAGTTATTAGGATGTTATGTTTTTGGAAGTATTGTAAGACAAATCTCGGGAAACTCCTCCCTGATAACTCGACATCTATCTCGGCTATGACAAATGTCTATCTCGGAACTCAGCTGAAGCCTTGCACCTTTTTGTCTCTAACTTCCTCGTATGAGTTCTGATTTGCGAAATGTCTTCTCTGACACGAAGCTACTTCCATCTACTTCAAATCTACTATATAGTTTCGCAAAATTGAACACTCTACCTCGATACTATATCCATCTCCAACACCAACACCAACACCGATAGGACCAAACCATCCTCTACCTTCAACCAAGCAAGCTTGAATGTTTCCCCAATGAGCTCCGGCATAGCCACCGCCCATTGCATTCCACCAACGAGTTCAAACAAAGCCCCCACCCGCAATTGAAATGTCGAAAACATCCAACTCCAAAACTAATCTCACTAAAAGACAATCATAACAAGAAGATAAAACTTCAATCTCTCACCGGAACTCCTCTACATCCAAGTTTCTCTCTCAATCATGTCACCCCGTGAGACCTAGCACCTCTCCAAGAGAATTAAGTTCGAGCAATGCTCAGACTTCCCAACCGGCAATGTCTTAGTGAACATATCCTCCACATTATCCTTTGTGTGCACTTTTCGAAGGCATACTTGCTTGTCTTCGCCTATATCTACTAGAAATGATTCCTTCACTTCAATATGCTTAGTCCATGAGCTAAACGCCAAATTCTCCTCCAAATGGACAACACTTTGGCTATCACATTGAACATCAAATAGAGTACTTTTTTTGCTGCCTCCACTGCGAGTGTCACCTCCGCCTCGGTAGTGGATAAAGCAACTACTTTTTGCAATCTCGATCTCTAACTTATGGTCGTACCACCAAGAGTGAAGACATATCCAGAAGTTGATTTTCTTTGATCCATATCACTAGCGTAGTCCAAATCATAGTAACTAACCAACATGCAATTCTTCTCCTTACTACCTTTGAAAACAAGACTATGATATGTTGTACCTTTCAAGTATCTCAAAATAAGCTTCACTGCTTGTCAATGCGATTTCCCTGGATCAACCATAGACGAACTAACCACCCCGACAACATTTGCAATATCGGGCCTTGTACACACCATGTGATACATCAAACTTCCAACTGCACTAGCATATGACACTTTTTCCATATAAGTCTTGTCTTTCTCCTTGATAGGTGATCCCGTACTCGAAAGCTTTACATGCAAAGGTAAAGTTGTATTTGACGTCTTTGCATCCTCTGTGCGAAACCAGCAAAGCGCTTTTCTAATGTATTCCTTTGAGTTAATTTCGACTTAAAATTATTTTGATCTCTTTCAATCTCCATACCTAAAATCTTCTTTGCTTCTCCAAGGTTTTTCGTCTCAAATTCCGCTTTTAATCGCAATTTCAACATGTTGATTTCCGCTTTGTCCGTAGAAGCAATGAGCAAGTCATCCACATATAAGAGTAAATACGCCCAACAATCATTTCCCAACTGCTTGAATTATACACAAACATTTTTTATGCTTCGATTGAAGCCATTTTCAAGCATTAAATGATCAAATATCTTGTACCAATGCCTAGTGATTGCTTCAAACCATATAGTGATTTCTTTAACTTGCAAATTAATTTTGACTTACCATCTACAACAAACCCTTCTACTTGCTCCATGTAAACGTCTTCATCCAAGTCACCATGCAAGAAGGCGGTTTTCATATCAATTTGCTCCAACTCCAAGTCGTGAATAACAACTAAAGCAAGTAATATCCGGATAGAAGTATGTCTCACAACTGGTGTGTTGATCTCATCGTACTCCTTTCCTTTCTTCTGTGCAAACACCTTAGCCACTAGCTTAGTTTTGTACCTTCCATCATCCTTCACGTTATATATCCATTTGCACCCAATAGAATGATTTCCTTGAGGAAGTGGAACCAACTCCCAAGTCTGGTTCTTCAATAATGATTGCATCTCTTCCTCCATGCAATAAATCCACTTCGAGCTATCACACAAACTCTTTACATCATCAAGGTCTATCAGCTCATCTTGGACTACATAAAGAGCATAGTCCAAATATTCATAAAAACTAAGATAGTTCCAATCACCATATCTTTCGGGTGGCATTAATTATAACATGACGACCAACCCAATTAGCAATACCATCACCTGGTTTGCCTTCAGCTCCACCTTGAATTGATTCTTCTCTAGAATCATGCACATCACCAACACTACTAGAGGAACCATATGGACTTTGTGATGTAATATCAACCACATACACCTTGCAAGCTCCTCCAACAACTCTACTCTCTCTAGGCTTGAAAGTAGGAATAACTTCCTTCTCCTTTGATTCACCATGAACCAAATCCAGAACATCCGATGAGCCCTCATTCTCCTTGAACATAGCCGACTCATCGAAAGTAACCTGACAAAATTATAGCCTTCTTCATTTTCGGATTCAAAATCTGATAACCTTTAACACCGTCCATATAATCAAGCAAAATCCCCTTGAAAGCTCTAGGTGAAAGCTTGTCATTACTCGGATCATGCACATAAACAATACTACTAAATACAAAAATATAACTCAAATTAGTGCTCTTTCCCTTCCATACTTCCTCGGGAATTTTGTTATCAATAGCCTTTCATGGAATTCGATTAGTAATATGCACTGCGGTTGACAAAGCTTCATCCCAAAATACCTTAGACAAACCCGATGTCAATCTCAAGTATCGAGCTTTCTCCTGTATAGTTCAGTTCATTCTCTCTGCCACTTCATTAGATTGTGGATCCCAAGGTGTAGTAAAATGCCTTCGAATACCATGATGCTTGCAAAATTTTAGAAACTCTCTAAAAACATACACTCTGCCATTGTCGGAT
The DNA here is from genome assembly GCA_030737875.1 of Allium sativum. Classification (NCBI taxonomy): domain Eukaryota; kingdom Viridiplantae; phylum Streptophyta; class Magnoliopsida; order Asparagales; family Amaryllidaceae; genus Allium; species Allium sativum. Next base: position 464,503,161 of record CM060913.1, on the reverse strand, counting down.
CTAAGAGCCCTCAAAATCTTTCCACTCTCATTCTCAATAAGGGCCTTGCATTCTTTAAACCTTGCAAATGCGTCCAACTTGGCACACAATGCATACACCCAGACCTTTCGAGAAAAATAACCAATGAAAGAAAGATAATGTCTTGCTCCTCCCAAAGAAGCTACATTTCCCAGTCCCTAAACATCTGTGTGTACATACTCAAGAATCTCTCTTGAATCATGCTTTCCTTCACCGAATAACACTATAGTTTGCTTCCCCATGACACATTCCTCGCAAAACTCCAACTTGTTGAAACTCTCACCACCAATCATCTCCCTTTTTCGAAGAGCTTCCAAACTCTTCTCCGAGACGTGACCCAATCTCAAATGTCACAATCGTGTTGCATCTAAGCCACGAGAACTATCAGCACCCGCACAAGTTTCGCCATCCACAATCACTCCTTGAAGTAAATAAATACCATGAGTCCTAACACCCTTCATAACCCCAAGCACATCCTTCAAAACCCTCAATCTATCACTCTCAATGGTGATCTTACAACCTAAAGAATCCAGCTATCCTAAGGAGATAAATGACTTCCGTAGTCTCGGAAAATAGTGCACATTAGTAAGAGTACGAACCACTCCATCAAACATCCGAATTTACATGGATCCAATGGCCTTTGACTTACAAACTGCACCATTTCCCATAAAAATTGAATTTCCTTTCCGATTAACATAAGAAGAAAAACAGTTCCTAATATACATCATGTGATATGAAGCCCCCGAATCAAGCACCCATTCGCTGCCTGAAACATTCGATGCTGCAACCGACAAAACATCTATGTCTCCCTCACAAACACCTCTCTCCACCGCCATTGATGAAGATGCTACTTCCTTCTTCTCCTTATCTGGACAATCATTCTTCCAATGACCAGGTTTCTTACAAATAAAGCACTTGTCATTTCTTTCCTTTGACTTTCCTTTCCAACCGGGCTTTCTAGACTTAGAATGCCCCCGAGTTCCCTTCTTCTCAGACTTTTCCTTCTCTACAAATAAACCTTGACCATTACCTGCATCACTACTACCATCACTCAGCTCTTTCATCTGATCTCGCAATTCTCACTAAGAAGATCTATCTTGACATCATCAAGAGTTAATGTATCTCGGCCATAGATCAAGCTATTTGTGAAACCCGTATAGCGCTCAGGCATAAAACATAACAATATCATTGCGTTTTGCTCCTCCTCAATCTTCAAATCTACCACCTTCATCTTCATTAGAAAATCATCAAGCACATTAAAGTCCGCCTTTAGCGAAGTTTCTTCCTTCATCTTGTAGGTAAAGAAAGTTCACAACTAGATCAATCGATTTGTGAGTGACTTCTCCATATACGACTCCTCCAACTTGTTCCAAATACCCTTAGCAGTCATCTTTCCACTAATTTCAGAGATAACATTTGCTCTTATAGCAAGTTGAAGTGTAGTGAATGCCCACTCTTCCATTTTTTTCTCTCTTTACATCTGAGATGACCGTTGGCAATAAATGTGTATCAAACTCTACCCAATGTATCTGATTCCGCCTAAGAAACACTTTCATCTTCTATTGCCATTTTTCAAAATCATTTTCTCCATTCCACTTGTCAATAACCAACTGTGAACCAACAGCTGCGTACGACTCACATACATAAGGAGCTACACCACTTGGACCAACTATTGAGGCTCTATTTGAATCTGATTCCGGCATTTCTACAACTATCTACCAATACCAATGTACTGATACCAAATGTTGTGGAGAATTTCAAATCAAGGCCACTCAAATCAAAAACCCCAACCCAGCGGAAGACGAGATCATGGTAAACATGCAAAAACAACTAATCAATATCTCAAAATAATCTCAACCCAATCCACAAGCCAATCACAACCAAAAAAGAGAAATAGTAGAGCAACAACAAAAAGTAAATCACACAGGGGTTTATAAGGGTTCCACTAGCTTGCTGGTGTACGTCGAATTTGAGAGAGAACCTTTTCTAAAATGACCAAATTCACGAAAGGAATTTGATTTTGTGGAGATAAGAATTGAAGAAGATTAGGGTTGCCAAAATCCTAATTAGAATAAACCTTAATCTAATCTCTTGATTTGATTAACTGATCACCTCCTAAACCTAAATCTGAAAATAGCTTATACAGGGAGAGAATACAATGTAGCAATTGCCAAAATTTCCCCCGAAACCTTCACAAATTAGCCTGCAATATTTCAGCCCAAAACAACTCGAGAATCTCCTTATACGTTTGTTATGGAGTGAGACAGACATCTATCTCGGTTCTGCAATTATTGTGCTTCAGCACAGATGCCTGTCCAAAGTGATAGACATCTGTCGCAAGTCTCGGGAAACTCCTTCCTGATAACTCAGATGTCTGTCGCGGCTACGACATACGTTTGTCGCGGAACTCAGCTGAAGCCTTGCACCTTTTCTGTAACACCCCACATCCATTAAGGTCACTCACAAAGGGAATTCCTTAACTTCAATGGATCATTATGGGTACTGGAACAGAAATATAACAAGACAGACGTATATAAACAGCGGAAAGTAAAGTAGAAGTACTTCAAATCATTTATTCAATATAATTGTTTACAATAAAAGCCCATCAACTTCTAATACCCAATTACATAGTCAAAATATCTGTCTTGCTCAAAAACAAAGAAGCATAAAAATAAATTGTAGTATTCCCCAATAAAGCATAGCAAGCCATGCCAAGAGAAATCCAAGCCGTACATGAAAGAGCCTTGAAGCTTGGTAAGATCCGAACTAAGCTGTATTCCCACCCTACGAACCGGGGGGGGGGGGGGGGGGACGGAAGAAAAGCGGCGAAACAAACCGGGTCCGTCATAAAGACTGAGTAAGTCCTAGTGACTTTCAGCATAAAAACAGGTAAAGATAATATGGCATGAATAAACTGAAAGTAAACGTAAGAATGACGACGAGGTAAGCTACAGGCACGATGAATCAGGTATACCATCCCATACTTCCTATTAAGGGTAGCATCACAAGGTTCCTACCAAGTATCACATCGCAAGGTTTCTATAACATCGCAAGATTTCTAAGTTTCACCATTACCATATTTTCCTTGATTTCCTATATTCTCTGCACCACCTAACTAGCGTTCCAATTAGTTTACTCAGTTATAATTACAAGATAAGTGATCCCCCATAACCCACATGATAGTTTTATAGGTACATATCCCACGATGAGGGTCCCACCTCATATTGACAGTTTCGTGTCCCCACCATACCTATTTGATCGGCTCTTACTTACAATGTTTCACATGTGTTATATACTAAGGTTATCCCAACCCCATAGTTGTGGTAGCCTTCAGGACTACATCTAATACGAGGGTTTCACCTCAACCAACCCAATTGCCATAAATTTGTTAGATGTATCCTTACTACCCTAATCGATCGTCTCCTACTCGACCTAGTTCTTGTTTATGTCACGCGGCCCCCTACTTGTAGATACCTATGCTGGTCCCACCCTAGGGTGTATCAATCCCTAGGATGGCAACCCCGACACAATTCTTGATGCATAGCTTTATATCTACTAATGCCCAGTGGCTAAATTTTCCACTCCGGAATACGTGCACGCCCGTAATCCGTCGGAACCTGCACTGCTTCATCACCCGCCACCGTTTTGACCGCTTACAATATACCCAGTAATCGTGCCCCACCCTGCCTAGCTTAGGGTACCGTTGATACCTAATGTGGGTTACTGCTAAAACAGGTCCCCCTACTAGGGTTTTCCTAGGGTCTATTCGTATACCCCACAGGTTGGTTAAGTGTTATTCATTTAAGTTAACTTAACCCCACCCCCATCATGTTACCTTGGTTAAGTGTTCTCTCTGGTGTTACTTAACCCTACCGCATGTCTTGTTATATCGGTTAAGCGTTCTCCACTGTGTTAACTTTACCCTTACCACGCCTCACGTTAGATTGGTTAAGTGTATGTGAACTCAACCCCATCCACTAGCCATATTAAAATGGTTAAGTGTTACCCTCGTGTATTTACTTAACCCTACCACACCTCAGGTTATATCGGTTGGGTGTTATCAACCAATTCAAGTTAAACCAACCCATTTAACTTAACCCTCCCATTCGTCAGATTGCATTGGTTAAGTATTTCAAGTAATTCATGGCTTAACCCGCCCACGTATCATGTCAAGTTGGTGAAGTGATGTCTAGTGATTCATAACTTAACCCCGCTATTTTAGCATATCAAATTGGTTAAGTGTTTTCAAGCAGTTCATGACTTAACCCGCCCACGTATCATGCTAAGTTGGTTAAGTATTATCTATATGTTCGAGTTGACTTTACCCTGCCACGCGTCATGTTATTTTGGTTAAGTGTCATTAGTCTTGTCATATTACTTAACCCACCCATTGGTCTGATTAACAGTTATGTTGGTAAGTCCACACTTATAAGTTTTTCGTGTTCTTAACTCATACCGGTTAGGTCCATATTTACATGTCAAATTTCCATGTCATCCCACCTAACCCTCTAACCATACCCATGTCTTATTATGGTAAGTATTCCTTAATTCATTCATTATGATGAACGAAACATGACCTCTCACATTAGACCGTGCACTTTGTGGCCACTGGATTTGCCGGGCGGTTCCGGGCAGATTTACACCACAAACTGAGTCTAACCTCGTGTCATAAATCGTTACGCCTACAATTCGACCTTCGACCTCTCACATTAGACTGACACTTTGTGGCTACTGGATTTTCCAGGCAGTTCCAGGCAGATTTACACCACAAACTGAGTCTAACCTCGTGTCAAAGGTTCATTAATAGTCGTATTCCACCCAAAAACCCCAATATCAGTTCATGTGTTTAACATATAAAAATGTTCATATTCGTGTTTCAACCACGTTCATATTTCCAGTTATATGCCAATTATCAAGTTTATAGTTCACGTTTTTGCCCCAAAATGTATTCCCAAATTATTATCATAATTCGCTATAAGGTTATGCCAAGTTATATCCTTTTATTTACAATACATGCCAACTACCCAAAACCCAACTTAGGCGCGTTCATATCAAACCTCTACCAAGTCATAAATTATTATATATGTTTCAACTCCAAATTTTACATAATTAACATATGCCCAAGATCTAGATTTCATGTCAGTTTTACATATGCCCAATTCATACCAAATTTACATATGTCCAATTCATGCCATTTTACATGTATGCCAATTTTTATGCCAATTTATACATATACCAAGTTTCATGTCATTTTACATATGTCAAGATTCATGATTTACATGTTTACAAAGTTATGCTCAATTTACATAGATCAAGTTTTATACCCAAAATTACATGTATACCACGTTTACACTAATTTACTCATAACAAATTCTAGCCAAATTACATGTATCAAGATCCATATCAAATTACATATATCAATCCCAATCGCGCAATAACCATTATAATGATAATACACAAAATTACCTCGTTTCATGTTAATGGTAAATTATCCCCAAACATCCAATTTTCATATTATGCCTTCAATCCCACCAAACACATATTTTCCACTAGGCAATATTCCAATATTTCCCCCGTATACCATCGTACGTGTATCGTAGTTTACGCCTGGGTCCGAAATTTACCTAGGTTCATTAAAAGAAAATAAATAGGGGAAGGTAGAAGTTGCAATAAAAACAAGATCAGAGAGAAAACGACATAAAAACATCATCTCAGGCATAAAGAATAGATCTTGATAATAATAGCAACATGAATCAAGAAAAACTTATTTACAACAGGCTGAATAGATCATAAGCTTGGCATGAGAACGAAAATAGAAAAGTCCCAAAACTCATGATTCAAGAAGCAACAGAAATAGATCTGAATCAATAAACATACTTAAATCCAATTCCACTTTATTCCATGGCCATAATATAATTAACAAGTTTAAATCTGAAAAGCAACTAGAACTTACAGATCGTGGACAAGTAATTAAGAACTGAATTTGTTGTAAAAATGTTGCGGCGTTGCTGATTTATTGTCCTGAATCATTGTTGAAGCTTTGTTCTTTGAATTGATTTGAGTTTGAATGCTTGTACTTTGATTTGGAGACGGCGACCATAGTTCAAGAGGTATTTTAGCAGCATAATGGTGTAAGAATGATTTGTTATGAATTAGGTTAGGTCTTAGGATATAATTATAGGCGTAGGAACTATTTAGGGCTCTTAGATCAACCCTAGAATCAATCCGGACCATCAAAACATGTCTCAGGCTTCAAAAATGGGTTCTGGGTCAAAACAGGCCGACCAGGCCAACCTGTAAGGGGGGAGGTCGACCACATGGTCGACCTGGGGGGTAGCTCGACCCTAAGTTCGACCACATGGTCGACCTGACCCCCAGGTCGACCTGCCCCCCAGGTCGACCTGCCTGGTCCTATGCTACCTGAAATTTGCTGAATCTTCTACAGGCCATAACTTCTTCATCCGGACTCCGATTTTCGAAAACTCAGACTCTATTTCATGCAAAATTCCAAGATGAACGCAATGGCACAACCCATTTCCCCTAATTCTCATTTTAAAAATTAATTATACATTGATTTCTTGTTTTAACATGTTATTAAAATTCGGGTTGTTACATTTTCATTTCTAACTTCCTCGTACGAGCTCCGATTTGCGAACCGTCTTCTCTGACACAAGGCTACTTCCATCCCCTTCAATTCTACTATATAGTATCGCAAAATTTAACAATATGCTCCTTTCATATGCTCTTTCTCATTCTGCTAGATAAGGTATTTTCTTAGATTTGTTGATTTTCCCATGAGTTACTGTAACGACTTATCTTTCTCTGATATTTTTTTTATAGAGTTACACTTTTTATCCTTTGTTGCTTTTTCAAGGGTAGCAGAGCAAAAACAACCACTGCAGTGTAGTGAAGTAGCACAATCTATTGTGTATATAAAAATATATAATGAGAAAATGGGATCAAAGAATTAATGTTGCTGATAATTATATTTATTAGTTGGTACTGCATACGCATGTTAATGTTTCATGTTTTAGGATATTTTGTAGTTGATACTTGAAATCCATCTATTTGAAGATCCATTCTAGGCTTTTTATAGTGTGGTGGTTGTAAGAATACTTAGTTCATCTACTCACGTTAGTTTATTTCTGAGCATTGATCTAAAGGTTGGAGGGATATACATTTTGTATGTAAATAGCAATAACCATAATTGAGTGTTTTATATACGTATACAATAATTAGTTGTTTGTTCAAATTAAAGTTGATTTTTGCAATAGATAAAACCAAAAATGAAGAATTAGTAAAGCTACTAGCTAGTGAATTTGGTCTCAAACTAATATGTATGAGCAAATAAAATAGAAGTAATGATTTCATAGAGGAAGAGAACAAGTGAAGCCCGAGCGAGGGGAAGAGAAGAAGTTTTAGGTCCAGCAGCACAGGCCGAGGCTGATGAAGGAGATGAACGCTTGATTAGTAGCATCAGTCAATAGCCTTTTCCAAAGCCCGTCCAAATGGAAAATGATTTAAAACAAGGAATGATAAGAATCCTGGTATGACTAACAAGCCTCTTGCTAAAGTAGGAACAGATAAAACAAGGGAAGTAGGGAAAGAAAACTGTAGAATATCAGGTATTGAACATGTAGCAGATCTCAATGATGGTCCAAGTGATACCAGTGGGAATAAAACAGTTCTGAATGATGTGTAATAGTAAAATGCTATAGAGAGGAAAACTAATAAGAGTCCATCCTGCAGAATTACAAGGCTTCGTTCTCAAGACAAGGGCAAGAAACCAAGTATCATGGAAAGAAATCCTACTGCACGCACAAACGAGTGGCGTGCGGATTCTCTAATCTCATCACTTGAGGAACAATCACCTATTAAGAAAGAAGTGTTGTATTCCGGCGACGTCTTTGCCACCTTTTGAAACATCAGTTGGTAGAGCAGTCAAAAAAGAGTGGACTCTGGATGAAGAAGATTCTTTGAGAAAAGCTGTTGCAGGGCGTGGTACTGTTAACTGGAACTTAATACGAAACACATATCCAAAGTTTCAAAGGAGAACATTGGAGGGTCTGAGAAACAAGTGGATGCACATGAATAAAAAGCTCGGTTCTAAAAAAACTTAGAAAGGTCATGTATGAAACAACTAAAATAGTATATAGTAGTTAGAAATTACAATAGGGTTTTCTTGGAATGAACTTGATCAAATATGCAAAGCAAATATTTGCAGGTTAACCAATAGTCGATGTTTATAATTTAGAGCTATGGTGGTTGTTGATGCATAGAATTTGAATGAAAAAAATAACCAACTCCTCCATTATATAAGGACTCTTATCACTATGAGAATCCCAATATATAGGATATTTTTTAAGTACTTTGGAACGCTTAATTTGTATAACGTTGGATATTTTTCTTTGTGATGTTGTTTCTATTTTTAATCAGTTGTTTAACATCGTAAAATACTTTGTAGGTCTTTAAGGATTGCGTGTACTACATGTTTCCTTTCCCAATATAACACGCGGATCTACAATAGATGCCCGAACCGCATAAAAAATCGAATCTAAAACAGAGTGGAGAAATAGGTTGTAGCAATATTCTCTGCTCCTTTTCAATTTTTAGTTACTGGTATGAAGCTCATTCATTTCGATATTTACTGTTATCCATCCAAAACATATATTCAATTATTATGGGTACGATCCTTTTCAAAAGGAAGGATAAAACCAGGATTTGGGCATCAAAGAGAGCAACGAGTCATGCAACAATGGCTGACCTGTTTCATTCACCCCTTTCAATATAATGGTTCCTATTTACAAGAGATTAGACAAAGATGAGACTACAATGTTTGGATAATATATGATTTTGATGTTACACGTGTTTTTGATTGGGTGTAGGATTAAAGTTGTAGAGAGTCATTATAGAGCAGATTGGTTGAGCAGAACAAGAGTATTATTGACATATTTCTTGAGGACCAGTCTTCTATAATTTACCTTCAGGTTTGGAATATTTATTTATTTACTTAATATGTTTTTGGTTATTATGATTAATATGATATATGTGGACATCATTTAAACATATTTGCATGCTCTTCTCCAGTCATTTATCATATCAGAACCTTTAAATTGGAATTATTCTAATTTTTTATTTTAAGATTTGTAATGGTCCAAACTAAGATGTTATGTTTAGAACACTTCCATGGCAGCTTATGTGCAGTTCTAATTAAATTTGCATGTTGTATTTAATATTATTGAGTATAACAGTATGATTTTTGTTTGATGATAACAAACATATATATTATTTTATAAATGTGCTTGTAAATAGTATTATTCTATATTTCACAGCACATACAGAAATAAATATTTATTTGAATAAAATACTATTATATATAATTGAATATTCAAACAGTATTTTTATTTAAATAAATGTTTTATTTACACAGTTGAAATAGTACATATTCATGATTCCACTATTTATAATTTAGTTAAATATATTTGGATATTTTTGACATGACATATTCACATATACCATATGAAATTGTACTATTGAAAGAATTCAAAAAAAATAGACAAACTGAATTGAACAACAAAAATATATTTTTATTTCAATCAATTTGTTTATTACAAATAATAGTATAATTCTATTCAGTCGCGTCTACAATCAATTTCACATACAGAAGATCCTCACTACATATCACTCAGTTATACATACACAATTACATACATTCACAGACACTGATACACAGTCTTCTTGTGCTCCAATCAAATCAGGTCATCTCCATACCTGTCATAGAAGCACATACAATAAATTGGAACAAGAATAGATTTAAATACAAGCAAATATAAATTTATTCTAAATTTTATTTGCCTTAGAGTTTTTGGTGTGTTTCTCATCATTTTTCTAGACTTGGTCTAATATATATATATATATATATATATATATATATATATATATATATACATACATATATATATATACATTGATCTGAGTCTTGACTAGTTGTAATATTCACATTGATACACGGTAAATACTGCAAGACAGACTGTATACTCAAGTGCCCACAGATGAGCCCTAACACAACTATACCGGTTTGTTGATCAGAACCAGCACTATAATTAGCCGATTCTAAACATCCCCAACACAATGTAATAGGTGTTTTAATTACAAAAATCCATGTCTGTCATCCGAATAGCCCACAAATATAAAGTTGCACATACATGACACATGTATATGCATACAATTGTTTGCATATACACGCAGATGAAAATGTGCTGGTGAATATGACTTGTGTACAAGCCCAACAAGAAATGCACATGTTAGGGACAAGCAAAAAATACGCTAGTGAAGCATTATTTAACATACAAAGCCACCAGCATTATTGGCACAACAAAATGGAGCAATAAAAAGCCAAATTTCATGGGTTATAGAAAAAATATATGTACAGCGATAAGATGTGCACATGTCAACTTTTGAATCAGCATGAACAACTCTGGTCGAGCCAAACCATGGCACAATACAAACATAAAGAGCAGGTCCATATGTACATTGCAACTCAAATGGAGCAGCTAAGTGTACAGTCATATTTACATGGAACAACATGGAGTTTCAACACATACATGTCATGATGTATAAGTCACTAGCACATGAAACAAGCCCAGTATCATGTTCCAAGCTAAAGTATAGTGCTACAGGATAGCAACTCAAGAATCGTAAGAGTGGCAAAATCAAAATATAGCATATATATATATATATATTCATGACCAAGGCAGGGGAAATTTTTTCAAGAGAATCATCAGTTCAAAGTTCAAGACAGATCTAGTATAGCAACTGTTCTTATCTAAGTGCTTCATGGCAAAGACAACATAATAATACAAATGATCAGGGAAGCCAAGAGAATATTTCGTTGGAATTTTTGGTGAAGTTTAAATTCGAGAATCATCAACAAGCAATGAAACTATTAAAGGTTTTCCAGAAAAATAGATATATGAGATTTCATAAGACTCAATCAAAGTTCCAGAAGCCACCAATAATTCTTCCAAAAAAAGAAAATATACGGGCCAAGTTTAAATCAAAAATTTCGGAAGAGCAACTCAAATAACCAGCAAAAAATCGCAAGATCATTTCTAGTCAATCAAATTATCTAGAATCAGAAATTCTAGGGATTTTAAACCCTAAAAATACACCATATCTTCATCAGCAAAAATCCATCCAAGTTCGAGCATAAAGAAAAATAAAAACCGAATTGCAAAATCATACCAGAAATCAAATAAACAGTTTTGGATCAAATCGAAGTTTCTTCAACCCAATTAAAGAAAAAGAGATTATAGCTGGAAACTGGAGCTCTAATTCAACCAAACAAATTGTTGAAGAACCCGATTCCAGAAACCCTAGGGAGGCCGCCGCCATTGATATAAAAGAGGAAGTCATCGGTTTAAAAAGAATAAGTGGCCGACCAAGATTTTAAATGGCTAAAAGGATTTTTATTTAAAACTAGGGTTTTAATTTATTATTTGTTTTAAGTGTTCTTGTTTTTATTTTGTAAATCGTGTTTAAAGTTTTCTAGTTTTTTTGTAAAACTAGGGAAACGAATTACGGGTTTGTAATTTGGGGAAATCTGATCTCGGGGATAGAGGTCAGTGCAGGGTTTTGAGCGTAGGGTTAGAACAGTTAGGAGCTAGTGTCGCGAGTTTACAAGGGATTGTAAGTGTAGAGATTGTTTTAATTCCTAATAGAAACCTTAGTAAATGCAGCAGTAGGCAGGGTTTGCCGAAGCTGGTTATATCTGTTGTTATTTATTTTTCGCATTTACTCTGATTATTATCTGAGATTGATATTATTTAATTACTCAGCAAAAACTGCAATAAACCCTATACTTACCCCCCTCCCCCCTCTAGGGTTAATTTAGACCCTACAAGTGGTATCAGAGTAGGTATTTTAACCTCTAGACTCATGAATCCGTCTAATAATGCTTTTTCTCTAAGGGCCAGTCCATAGCTAGGCCACCAATGTTTGATGGAACTGATTATGGCTATTGGAAAGATAGTATGAATTTTTATTTGAGTTCAGTCGATTATGATGTGTGGGATATTATTGAAACGGGATATAGGTATCCCACTGTTATTATTAATGGTGTTGAAGTTCCTAAATCAAAAGACAAGTGGGATACTAATAATAAAAAATTATTCTCAACTAATGCCAAAGCGGTGAATGCTTTAATCTGTGCTCTCTTGATAAAATTGAATTTAATCGAATCTCTCATTATGAAACTGCACAGGAAATATGGCATACGTTGGAGGTCACACACGAAGGACATCTCAAGTTAAGGAATCTCGTCTCGCTTTACTCAGCAATGAATATGAAAAATTTTCTATGCAAAAGGACGAAAAATAAAAGAGATGTTTGGATGCTTCTCATCACTGCTTTACAATGCAAAGGCTCTTGGCAAAGCATATACCGAAGTGGAATTGATCAGAAAAATATTGAGAGTACAACTGATGAATTTTGAAGCTAAAGTGATGGCGATTCAAGAATCAAAAGATCTAAATAAAATAAGCATGGATGTGTTGATTGGAAATCTGATTGCTTCCAAGATGGAGCTAAAAGCAAGGGAAGAACGAAAGAATTCTGAATCAAAGAAAAGGATGATTGCCCTAAATAACACTGTTGAAAGCGATGACGAAGACCCTGTTGGAGAGCTAGCCATGGTTTTTAGAAAGTGGACAAAGAGAAATTACAAGCCACAAAAGAAGAATTCAAAAACCAACAAGTCCGAAAGTTCAGATAGCTCAGACGATGAAGTGTTTTGCTACAATTGTAAGAAACCTGGACATATCAAACCAGATTACCCATGGATTAAGAATGAAAAGAAAAGGGGAAAGAAGAAGAAGGCATTTGCAGCTACATGAGATGACGAGAAAGGAAAAGAAGTTTTTCACAGTGATGAAGAGGAAGCTAATTTGTGTCTTATGGCGCAATCTAATATAGAAAGCAGTGAAGAGGATTCAAGCTAAGTATCGAAATTCACTTATAAAGATTTGATTTTGATGCGTCTCGATCTCACAAAAACTATTGACTCTCTTGAGCTAAAAGTTAAGAAATTAAAATTTGATAAGTCAAAATTAGTTCAAGAAAATAACAGACTGGAAAGTAAACTTGAAAAAGTTAAGAATTCACAGATTTCAGAATGCACAAAATGTTAGATTTTGAGTGATGATTTTTCGAATTTAAAAACTAGTTTTGAGTTGATCGAAAGTGAAAACTTGAATTTGAAAAACAATAATCGTGATTTTGAAAAGGAGGTTGAAAAGCTTCGATAAATTGAAAAACTTGATTTTAAAAAGCGAAAACAATTTGAAATTGAAATTTCTAAGTCCAAAGCTAAAATCAATGCGTTTGAAAATGAAAATTTGGTTTTAAAACAAACTGATACTGAAAAGAGGAAGATTGCTATTAATCGTTGTTCAAATTTAATGAAAGAAAATAGTGATCTTAAATCTAAAATTCAACGACTTGAATCAACTTTGTTTAAATTTTCTGAAGGAGAAAAATCGTTGACTATGTTATTAAAAAACCAAATTTTTGTTGAGAATAAGAAAGGACGTGGTTTTGGTTTTAATCAAGATTATAATGGTTTCAAAAATCCTACAAATAGCTTTGAAAAGGTTCAAATTGGAAATTTGAATTCTAATGATTTCAAAGGATTTTCAAATCAAAAACAAAATGATAACTCATTTAGAAACAATTCAGGTAAACGTAGTTTGATTCGAAAAGATAACAAAATGAATTCAAATAAGATTAAATGAATATGGTTTCCTAAGGGAACTTTAGTGAATACTAATGGATTGTTATATAAACGGGTTTGGGTACCAAAATGTGTAAACAAAGCTAAGAGCGGTAAAACAGTCTTTGTTAGACCACTCGAAATTATAAATATTTAGGTATCGAGGGAGGCTAAGGGACAACTGTGCTTAAGAGAGATAAAATTCAAATTGTTCCATATTATTGAATTATTTGGAGTACCTTAGCTACATATTTCTGAGTTGGAGATTCATTGGTTCACTTTGATTATGGTAAGTCAGGTATGATCTCTAAACTCGTTTTATTTTTATTTTTTATGCTGATTTGTATTGACTCTGTCATAATATTTTTGTCATATCTTGAGCTTGATAACTTCAAATTGAAAAATTCTTGATTTTATAGAAATTGGATTTAATTGTCTACAACTTTCGTGTTTTGAATATTTCCATGTTATGAACTTAAATTGGTGAAAAATTGCAACTCATTTGAAGTTTAGTTTTTAGACTGGTAGCTGAATTTTTGACAGTGTTGTAGTATTTTGAGCATATCTTGAACACCGTTAATCAGAATTTTAAAATTTATTATATTTTGGAAAGATAATGAAATTCCACACATCTTTGTTGTTTTTAGTTTCTTCTAATTCATCTTGGAAAATATTGAAAAACTACACTCAATACAGCGCATTACTTGAAAGCTATAATTGACTAGTTGTGATAATTTCATAGTTTTTTTGGATTGGGTTAATTATATTGATTTTGAAATCATTTTTGGTTGATTGTTAAAATTCATGGACTATAATATTTGGATTTAAATTCTGAAAGTAATTTTTTATTAAATGATTTCATATAATTTGCTTTTGATTTGAATCATTGACTATCTCTTGTGCTTGCTAAGATACACTAAAAATTCTCTTTTTATGTGATGACCATAAACTCCCGTGCCATGGAAGCAAGGATAATCTTTGGAATATAACACATAAACAATAACAGTAAAACAGAAATATATCATTACACCAGATAATGTACAACTGAATACACTGGATAAATATAATCATCAGAGTTACACAGTATAACTGGATCATACTTAGTACAAAATACAGTTTCAGCTTTACATGAAATGTCTACAGCGGAATCAAACATAATATACATAACAAAGTCTGAACAACAAAATAGAAATGATAGAATCCATCTTCAGCTCCACAGCTATCCAGAATGAGCCTGCTAAAACCTGAACACAAAGCTACCCGTGTAGAAATAGGGGCACCCGAGTTTGCAAAGTGAAACAAACTACGAGTCAGTCATGGGACTGGATGAGAAATCTACTTAACTTATTTTATAATAAGGCCAATCACAAGACCATGCTGCTAACGCGGAATGGGGTTAATCCATTGGATTGCCAGTGCTTAAAACAAGTAAATCATTTAAACATCGCAATGCTTTTTACAAAAATGAAGCCATTATAAGACTCAGGTCCCATCACACAATGCAACGCAAGCCAAAGGATAGAGTTTTTACCTTATAACGGCCAAATATGCTTGATTCGTATACAACAAATCTTTTGATATTATTATTAGTGTATATATGTTTGAAAAACAATTTCAATCATAATGTATCAATCATAGATGGCATAAGTGCCTCATACCACTATGTCGCCATACTAGGCTATACAATCAAAGCCGCACGATGTCGTATTTGGAAGTTGGATTTCCATCATGAACCAAGGAAAGGGATCGTCCTTACCGATTTTGAGACTCTCTAGCCCGAGCCTTAGGCAAGTACTCAGTCAAGCCTTGGATCATCAAGGCCGATCCACACGAAGTGGATTAAAATGCCTGAACAATACGTTTTCCCGCCCTGTGGGGCGTAAACTGGTCATATATCGACCAAACAATCCATCGGCTACGCAGAGACCGATATAACCGAGGCGCCTCACTCTCCACCATCCACATAAGTAAAACATCAGGGCTTGCAAAACCCTGACACCACTCCTAGATAGAAGGAAATGCATGCCCTCCCTGAGGTCCTCTACCGTTTCTGGTTCATATCAGTTGTGAGGCTTGCGAATTAACGTTATACACAAAGTGATGCTATATTAAAGCCATGCTTTGATCATCAACCACAAGGCTCTGCTTTTCAAGAAAAGCCTTGATCACTGCATCTCAGCATGCCACGTTGTCAAGCCACAACGTCAAACACACATCCATTTACAAGTCCGTTCTGGGTTTGAACTAAACCGGAGGCACCTTATTCCTCGTCCCATATGTCCAATACAGGAGAGTGGCCCTCGCACATCCAAACAATCAATAAGTACGTCTGGACAACTACCACTTTACCCCTTCACGGCGGCAACTCCCATCAAATGCATTAGTAGCCATCCATTCGATGTGAAGATCATAGGTCTTGCACTGTCTTCATATCTTCGACTTCTAATCGTCGAGCAATTATTTGAAATGAGAATTAACTCGACCTTTTCAAATAATTCACGTATATTTAGAATTTTAAATCAATTCTTTCCATGGTTAAATTATTTGACATCCACAATTCAGTTCATTAATATAATTTTCATGTCAAACACATTCAACCATCAAATATCCAATAAACCAAGTAAATTCAGTTTATTTCCATTTCAAATCATTTATAATATTTTATAACGATTTTTCGCTATTTTTATTTATTCAAAAATAGCTCATTTTATTTAAACGACGCTTCGGGCCATAATGCGGCCCTGGCGCTGTTTTTCTTCAGATTTGATTTACTCATATCTGAAAATCTAACTGTTGGATCTTTACAAATTTTATATCTTGGAAAGATCTTTTCAAAGCGGACCCAATGGTTCTGGTTTCGAGAAAATCTGATGGTCGGATTTCTCGGTATAATCGTTTAAAATTACGATTCCAAAACGCGAACTACAGCGTCGTTATTCGTTTTATTTTAATTTATATTTATCTATAAATATAATTCGTTCTTCTATTTCCAAACCATTTTCACTTCATATACGTGTTAAAAATAATATTTTTAACCAACAAATATTTATTTCGGCATACGAATATTTTTAGCAACTTATACATACAATAAAAATGTTAATTTTATTGTTCAAACTATTTATTTAATGCATGAATATTTTTAACACTTCATATATTTGGTTAAAATAATGTTTTTATCGTTCAAAGAATTTATTCAACACATGAATATTTTTAGTGGTTCATATCCACAATAAAAATGTTAATTTGATCGTTCTAACTTTTTATTCAACATATGAATATTTTCTATACTTCATTCAAGCGATGAAAATGTGATTATTATCGTTCTAACCTTTATTCAACATATGAATAAAATTCAAACACATAAATATTTCAGAAAATTTCGGTAGCATAATGGTAGGGTAATTAAAACCGGCACCGTCCCGATGTACGACTCCTTGCACTACCTTAGGCCTCGCAGCGTTTACAAGGGGTAATTTTTGATCTAAGATCAATTTCATATCGCATTGAATTTTTCCATAAACAATTCCAATTTCATTTCAACCACAAACAACCAAAATCAACCATTCGCAATATCAACCAAATTTCACGCCAATCAAAATCAAGTCCTCCATGGTTTGTGGACGACGGGTGTCGGGAGTTTCTAAACTCCGTCTACAACCTAATATATTTTATTTCTAAATTTAATTGAATTTAAAATCTCACATTGCTTTCGGCTACGCCTAGAATTGTAGCGAGCTCTAAAAATTCTCTGGTCTCTTCTAGAATGTACAAGATGTCGTTACGGCCCCGGGGTCCCTTGTTTCACTGAACTTCGACCACAAATGAAAAAGATATGATTTTTATTAATAAATCATATTTCGTAACGCTTTTAAGTGTCAAAACCAGTTTGATTTACATCAGGCCGTTACCTTTCTGTGTTCTTCAAAACTAGGTTTTGCAAATTCGTCCAACCCGTGTAGTGAGATGAGGATCAGAAGGTACCACTGTGGAGGGCCTCAAGAGGCGCACAAATCGATGGTAGCATCACCAGGTGTGACGCCGAAATGAAGTGGTGGCGGGGCTTGAAGCGTCGGACTTTGGAGGAGCGGTTCTCAGTGAATACTCCACGATGGGTCACGAAATCTATATGGATATAAAGCTGAGGACTAGATCTACAAAATCCTTAACTGGGGCGTTGGGTTTCGAGGCGTGGATTAGTCGGAATTGGGCTAGGAAGATGGCGATGGATTTCCATCGTCGGTTACGGGTTTTTTTTTGGAAAATTAATTTATGAAAGGAATAATTTCATTGGCCGGTTTATATATTTATTCAAAAAATAGTGTTTCTCCATACGAACTCCAATTCAAACCCAACGACTGTCGCCTCTAGCTAAATACCCCCATTCCGAACACAATGGAATATGTTTTGTAAGCTTGTTCGACTGTTTTAGTCAGTTATTCTTCAAATTAAAATATAAAACATTCAATTTTAGATTTGAACGTACATTTTAATTTGCCGGGGCCACGTACTGATTCTAAAAATTCCAGAAAAATAAATCTGGCTATGTCTGGACGATACGGTCCCAACAAAACTAATTTCGTTGAATTTGGAGACCGTTTGAAAAACGGACTTTTTCTGGTCGATCCAATTCAAACTGAAATTACCAAATGCGTTTTCCTTTGCCACGCTCACATATTAAATCCAAAAATTATGGAATTTGAAATCTAGCAATAATTTGACATTCCGGATCCAACCAAAGTGGTTTCATCGAAAACGGAGGTCGTTTACAAAATGTCTATTTTTTCGGGCTATTTTTATTCCACAGCGATCATTCTGATTATTCAACTTGCCATAACTTTTGATTCCCGCTATGAAATTTTGATTTTTCAGATTCTTTAGAAAGATATTTTCAAATAGATTTAAATATTTTTGGTTTCACTAAAATCCAGTTTATTTTGAATCCTGTACATTCAGTCAAAGTTCAAAGTTGAATTTTCAAACTTCCACGCTATTTCTAACACCTTTTAAAATTAAAATAAATATTTATATTCTAACTTTGATTCAAATAAATAAATACATTCTATTTCTATTCAAAATAAATTCCTTATCGTTATTATTTAAAATAATTCATTTTAAATATTTAAAAATCATTAAAATTGCCAAAATAAAATTTTTAAATTAGTTCTGATTTTCCGAGTTGTTAAATTTTGACTCTTGCTTCGAAGTTGATTTTGTACTACTCTGATAAAGGAAATTGATTTGTTAAAATTTGTTTGAGTGTCTTGGTGATTGGACGATGAGTTGAAAAAACAGTGACTAAATTTATTTAAATTCCATAGGAAATTTGGATCACATATATAAGTGTTTTTTTTTTTAAAAAATTGTCTAGGAGTAATCAGTCATATAAGTATTAGAAAATTTCACATTCTACTGATTGATTTTTGAAACTGATTTTCAACTTGCATTGGTATTTCAAAATACCCTTCTCGAAATTAATATTTTAAATTTTAAAATCATTTTTGATTATTTATTCAAAAATTGAAATTATTAATCATTTTGAACCGTTTTAAAACTCATCAAAATTATTAATTGATTTATGAAATTGTGGTGAGTTGTGACTATGGTATATTTCATAACAAGAGAAATTATTATTTAAATTCTCATGTTAATTAGACAGATTTTATAATACTTTTGAATTAGTGCTTATTTCATGATCATCTTCTATCTCTACCATATTTCTGTCACTCATCATGGTTTTATATAATGTTGGGAGTTTAAATAAGGAAAATTTTGATGAAATTATTAAATAAATAAATCAAATGGTTTTTTTATTCCTTGATATTCACTCTCATTTAAAAGTCCTCGTGGTTATGCATTGGTGAATCACCTTAGTCTCTATGTACTTCCATTCTCATTTAAAAGTCCTTGCAGTTATGCATGGATGGAACTCATAAAAGAGGATAAAATCTAAGTTACTACTAACCCCATTTAAAAGTCCTAGCGGTTATGCATAGTTAGAAAGTGCTTAAATAATCCTAAACTATTTTGTGCTTACGTTTGAAATTTATTTGAAAATTATGGAAATCATAATCCTATATTTGAAATTTAAAAACTCTTTTCATTTTTATAAAATCAATCGTAAATCCATCATTCTAAAAAGTGAAATTTGCTTCTAATTTAAAGAATGTTATGATTTTTGTTTGATTAAATTAGATATATGATATATATTTTCCCTCTTGATTTGAATTTATATTTCCAGTCCATATTTATCAATGTTTCAATTTCTATTATCCTTTTGATAATAACAAAAGAGGGATAATGGTTAAAGATTTTGATTAATGAGTGAATAATTCAATAATATTTTAACATTGGAAATTCAATTAATCACTCATATATATATATATATATATATATATATATATAGGGGGAGTTCAGTTGTGGGGGGAAAATACAAATAGGGGAAGTATTATATTTCACATTCAAACACATTTATCATATTCAAAATCTTAGTGTATGTTTGTCATCATCAAAAGGGGGAGATTGTTGACCATAACAGTATGATTTTTTTTTGATGATAACAAACATATATATTATTTTGTAAATGTGTTTGTAAAGAGTATTATTCTATATTTCACAGCACATACAGAAATAAATATTTATTTGAATAGAATACTATTATACATAATTGAATATTCAAATAGTATTTTTATTTAAATAAATATTTTATTTCTAAAACTGAAATAGCACATATTCCTGACTCCACTATTTATAATCCAGTTAAATATATTTGCATATTTCTGACATGACACATTCACATATACCATATGAAATTGTACTATTGAAAGAATTCAAACAAAATAGACAAATTGAATTGAACAACAAAAATATTTTTTTATTTCAATCAATTTGTTTATTACAAGTAATAGTACAATTCTATTTAGTCATGTCTATAATCAATTTCACATATAGAAGATCCTCACTGCATATCACTCAGTATCACTCAATTATACATACAAAGTTAAAATACATTCACTGACACCGACACACGATCTTCTTGTGCTCCAATCTAGTCCGGTCATCACCATACATGTCATAGAAGCACAAACAGTAAACAAGAATAGATTTAAATACAAGCAAATATAAATTTATTCTAAATTTTATTTGCCTTAGAGTTTTTGAAGTGTATCTCATCATTTTTCTATATTTGGTCTGATATATATATATATATATATATATATATATATATATATATGAGTTTTGACTACTTGTAATATTCATATTGATACACTGTAAAAACTACAAGACAGACTGTATACTCTAGTGCCGCCAGATCAGCCCCAACACAGCTACACTGTTTTGCTGATCAGATCCAGCATTATAATTAGCCAATTCTGAAAAGCCCTAACATAATGTAATAGGTCTGCTGATTACAAAAATCCATGTCTGTCATTCGAATAGCTCACAAATATAAAGTTGCACATACATGACGCATGTATACACATACAATTATTTGCAAATACACGCATATGAAAATGTACATGTGAATATGACATGTGTACAAGCCCAAACAAGAAATGCACATGCTCGGGTCAAGCAAAAAATACGCAAGTGAAACATTTCTTAGTATACAAAGCAACCATCATTATCAGCACAACAAAATGGAGTAATAAAAAGCCAAAGTTCATGGGTTATAGAAAAATATATGTACAACAATAAGATGTGCATAGGTCAAATTTTGAATCAACATGAACAACTCTGGTCGAGCCAAACCATGACACAATACAAACATGAAGAGCAGGTCCATATGTACATGGCAACTCAAATGGAGCAGCTAAGGGTACAATCAAATTTACATGGAACAAAATGGAGTTTCAGCACATACATGTCATGATGTATAAGTCACTAGCACAAGAAACAAGCTTGGTATCATGTTCCAAGTTAAAGTATAGTGCTACAGGACAACTCAAGAATTGTAAGAGTGACAATCAAAATATATCATCTATACTCATGACCAAGGCAGGGGAAAAAATTTCAAGAGAAGCATCAACTCAAAGTTCAAGACAGATCTATTATAGCAACTGTTCTTATCTAAGTGCTTCATGGCAAAGACAACATAACATTATCAAATGATCAAGGAAGCCAAGAGAATATTCTGTTGGAATTTTTGGTGAAGTTTAAATTCGAGAATCATCAACAAGCAATGAAACTATCAAAAGTTGTCCAAAAAAAAAAAAAAAAAATAGATATACGAGATTTCGTAAGACTCAATGAAAGTTCCAGAAGCCACCAATAATTCTTCCAGAAAAAAGAAAATATACAACCCAAGTTTAAATCAAAAATTTCAGAAGAGCAATTTAAATAACCAACAAAAAATCGCAAGATCATTTCTAGTCAATCGAATTATCTAGAATCAGAAATTCTAGGGATTTTAAATCCTAAAAATACTCCATATATTTATCGGCAAAAATCCATCCAAGTTCGAGCATAAAGAAAAAGAAAAATCGGATTGCAAAATCATATCAGAGATCATATAAACAGTCTTGGATCAAATCGAAGTTTCTTCAACCCAATTAAAGCAAAAGATATTGCCGCTGGAAACTGGAGCTTTAATTCGATCAAACAAATTGTTGAGGAACCCGATTCCAAAAACCCTAGGGAGGCCGCTGCCATTGATATAAAAGAGGAAGTCATCGGTTTAAAAGGCATAAGTGACCGGCTAAGTTTTTAAAGGGATAAAAGGATTTTTTTTAAAACTGGGGTTTTAATTTATTATTTGTTTTAAGTGTTATTGTTTTTAATTTGTAAATCATGTTTAAAGTTTTCTAGTTTGTCTGTAAAACTTGGGAGACGAATTACGGGTTTTATAATTCGGGGAAATTTGATCTCGGGGACAGAGATCAGTGCAGGGTTTTGAGCATAGGGTTAGAACAGTTGGGAGCGAGTGTCGCGAGTTTACAGGGGATTGCAAGCATAGAGATTGTTTTAATTCCTAGTAAAAACCTTGGGGAATGCAGTAGTAGGCACGGTTTTGCCGAAGCTGGGTATATCTATATGTTATTTATTTTCCGCATTTACTCTGATTATTTTCTGTGATTGATATTATTTAATTACTCAGCAAAAACTACAATAAACCCTATTCACCCCCTCTAGGGTTAATTTAGATCCTACAAATATTAAAGTATTTTTGGTTCAATCATTCTAAAGTGCAATGATATATCCATTTATATAAAATTTCTCAGTCGTATGATGATAGGAATAATCCATACTTTTGGAGTGAAATATTTTATTGGGTACGCAATTACTATAACAATTTGTAGGTTCAAATACATCATTATATTAACTTATTCATGAGAGCAGGCATATACATTTGTTCACTATATATATTTTTAATGAGAAATTGCAAGATTTCTTTCATGCCAATCTGGAACATATTTATTAACAATTTCTATTTACATTATAAAAAATTGGGATATTATTTTGGATGTCTAATTGATGTTTGAAATAATGACATCCATGCCGACTTATTAATGTTTGAAGCAGGTAGGTGAATGACATTCACTGCTAATGATATAAAGCAGGGCATATTTGATAAATGTCTTTTCAACTGTTCGGTTCAATCATAATTTAATGTGATGGGGTGGGACTTCTCACCCATTAAGTTGCGAAATAAGCAGTAATAAGTGTCTTACAAGTAGTTGGATCACCTAAAAAGAATGAGGTTTACTTTGGAATTAGCTCGAGATTTGGATATTAAAGTTGGATGAAATTCTTCTAAATTCTGCAATACGAAAAGAAGAATATACTGCCCTAAGATGCAATATACAATGTAGGCATGATGACAAATTAACTGAATACGTTGGGTATTTTTTGTTATATGTATCCTTTTACTACAATTTGTTATGGATTTCTTCCAAGCAATAGTGTAATATGATCTCTTTTGAACAAAAAGGTTCTTTGTTCAGTATTTCTTTAGCTCAAAAGGCGATCAGTTTATTTTTTCGTTGCAAAAACATTGTATATTATTATATAGCAAAAGTTTTGCCCTTATTCTGTTGCACCGTATTTGGTGTTTTCATAACATATTCTTATATATTCTTCTGCTGATATATGACTAAGTAGGTATATTAAGAATTAAGATTCATGCTACCCACATTGAATAAGCAATTACATGTATTAAGTGTTGTCGCGATTAATCATTAATTAGTTGCATGAAAGAGCATACGTTTATCTCTGTAGAACATGTAATACAAGTTACAAGTGTACTCAATTTTGACAGCTCCCTCAACGTAGTTTAAGTATTTTTAAGTTTGGGTTAGAATATGTAGAGGAAAGCAAGGATGATGTGATTTCATTTACTCAAAAAAAATCTCTATTAGAAAAAATTACTATCGACACTAGATTTGAATTTGGCGATCCACCATAATGTTACCCAAATTGCCTAACTCGACTTTATGGCTGCTACAACATCAATCAAAGTTGCCTAATTTGAAAATGATGCTTTTGAATTTGATCTAGATAATAATCGTCCAAATAGCTTATCTTAGAGGCAACAATGCCATATGCCCAAAAACTTAATTGATGATTCTAGTGGCCCATATCTTGATGCTTCTAGAGCTTTATATAGAAAACTTTTCTCTTAGCATCTACAGCATCTTCGATCCTCCCGCAAAGCTAAGTGAGCCTATATTTTTAATATTTTGCATGGCTATTGCGAAAGCTTTAGCCGGTAAATTCTTTTCAACCCTACCATAAACGATTAACCACAGAGCGTTTGACTTCTTTTCGCAGCACAAACCAAGGTTGAACTAATCAATGACAATCCTATAAAGTTACTTAATAAATAATTTTGTCTTTGCATTTGACTTAGGTAGAGTGGACCATCTAACGTACACATGTCATTGTCATCTTGTGCCTAAAAAATGAAAATCTTTACAACGGTGCTTTTGATAACAATTATCCATATGCGTGTGCATTGCACGTTCCAAAGTAATATATATATATATATATATATATATATATATATATATATATATATATATGTGCATGCGCATACACGTGTGGATTTTAATATCTTTTTATGGGTGATATGGTAAAAAAACGAATTTTTGCATCTGATTTGGAAGGAGAATTGAAGTGTTTATATAATTTATAAGTAGGACATGTATTATGAAAAAAAATCATAGATAACATTGATATCAATGGATCATCAATTCATCAGCATAGAGCTACACCTGAATTTTCATCAATATTTACAGCAGGTAATCATTTACCTTATTAATTTATTAGCCCAATGAGTTGAAATGATTTATTTAAGGATGAGTTTGATTATTTT
Source organism: Allium sativum (assembly GCA_030737875.1). Classification (NCBI taxonomy): domain Eukaryota; kingdom Viridiplantae; phylum Streptophyta; class Magnoliopsida; order Asparagales; family Amaryllidaceae; genus Allium; species Allium sativum. Next base: position 464,478,064 of record CM060913.1, on the reverse strand, counting down.
TTCATTAAGGCATTTGATTCTTAAGATTTGGAGTTTAAAAATTATTTTTTGTGGCTTCTATGCATTATTGTTACTTAGCCTTATTTTATATTCACATCAAATCATTGTGTATTATTTCTTAAACCAAAATTGTGTATTTTTTATATTTAAGAACGTATTGATGATGCTATTTTTCTGTTTTCATTTTTATTGCATACCTTTGTACAACATAATTTTCCTCCAGACAGATTGGGTTGCGCCATGTTAAATGTATTATGTTCACAAGATGCGATGTCTAATGCAGTGGTAGTTTTGATTACAAAAAAATGAAGGACGATTACAAAATATAGGTCGAGCCTATATGCGAAGCACGGGTTTGCACGGGTTTGCACTTGTTTAAGAGATGTTGAAGTTTGAATGGTGTATAGTGTTACAACTACTTATTATTATTTTAATATTTTAGTTAGTTTTACAATGCTTTTTGGGAACAATCCGACACACTTTTATTGTGCTTTTTGGAATCAACTGGACACAATTATTTCATGCTTTTTGGAATCAGTTCGACAAATTTTTAACATTGTTGTGGCTAGAAATTATGTTTTGATACCAAGTAAATAAAATGCATCTATGCAAACATGTTTAATTTCAAAATTATTGCTTTATCGAAATATTAGAGAAAAACAATTATATATATATATATATATATATATATATATATGTGTGTGTGTGTGTGTGTGTGTGTGTGTATTTACACATATATGTATATCAAACTAATCGTTAGGTAGGTTTGCTTTCTGCCACTATTATTTAAGAATTTAGCAGGATTTAAGAAGGGAAGAAGAGGGGACGAGACTGCATGGGTAATTAAATTGGATGGCTTGTTTAAATTGGACGAGAATGGTAAAATTAGTCGGTCACGGCTTGTCTTAAATTTTCACTTCTTGGTTAAATTTAAGAATTTGGATTTAAGAATGGCAGAAGAGGGATTTTATATATACATACATACATACATATATATATATATATATATATATATATATATATATATTGATGTGTCAGAAATATCTTGTCTTAACTCTTAAGAATCTATACTATACTGCAGCTCTAAAGCACGCCGCGTCACTTCTAAAACTGAACCCTCTTCTTCTTTCTTGCTCCCTTTAGAATAGGTCGAATTAAAGTGAGAAAAACACATGTGCGGATCGGTATTATATTTCTCAATCCTCGTCATATCACATGGCCATCCATCCACCATCCATTCTTTCAATCCGCATCTCTCATTTCCAGCCAATACCGTCGAAGCCCGAAGTCCAAGAGTTTAGCCCATTGTAAATACCATATATACCATTGTAAAATATTCTCTCATCAATAAAGCAATATTTCTTCTCGTTTTCTATTTAATATATACTAGTGTGTAACCCATGCGCTGCACACATAATTTCTTTTAAAATTTACAATTTTACTATTAGTGGCAAAAAAAATGCTTATTATGCATTATCTGATAATTTAACTGAAGTAAATGATTTTTGGAACTTTTTATAAAAAATTATGATGTATAATTTTATGTTATATATCTTACACTTTATGTTTGAGTAAAGAAAATATTTTTGTTATTTTTATTTATTTAATCGAGTGATTTTTTTTGAAAACATGTTAAATTTTTAGCTATGTTATAGGTTTACGTAATGGACTCAAATGCAAATGGTAATAAAAAACAAAGAAGTGATTAGTAAAAAAATGATTAATTTGATATTATTTGTTATGTATTTAACAAGTTTTTATATTTGATTGATTTTTTTTTCTTTTTGGTCAATATGAAAGTGGTATATAAATTGGATTTTCCATTTTTGAAATAATTTAACAAATAAATTAATATAGACAACATAATTTTTTTTGAATATTTAAAGTTTTATAACTTTTAGTTAAATAAACTTTTCTTTAGCAAGGCATTAAATAAACTATATGTATGTAAATGGAAAACTATAAAAGTGAGTTGGCGAGAACATTCTTAATTTAAGTTGTAATGTAGGATTTAAAAAGTAGTCCTCTATCAAAAGAAAATATATTTTATTAAACATGATATCTTGTGTTTACAAAAATATATCACAGTACAAGTTTTGAATATTTATTAATTATTTATTTCAAAAAGATTTTCCAATACACTATATACATGAGTAAAAAATTGGGTTCACCTTAATTCATTACATCAGATCATGTCCATTGGATCATTTTGATTCCCTACAGCAGTTCAACCAATCAAAGCAAGTCCCATTCTCGTACAAATTGAAGCATTGCAGCGGTCCACATAGGACTTTTTTTTGCTGCTAGTGTTCTCCTACTCAGTTGCATCTCTCATTTTATAATAATGCATTGTGAGTATTATTCCTCCTAGCCAACATCCGTTGCAAGCATGACTCATTCTTTAGTCCTTCGCAGATTCCTACGTCTGATGTCACCCTCACAACTCAACTAAAAGCCCGAACGTAGCAGATTTTTAATGTGCAACAGCTTTATTTTATCCTGGACAAAGAAATACAACCAAACACTATTATAAGTTTATGATAAAATTACATTGTATTATATGATAAATGTTAACGTGCAACAACTCGCATATGCTAACTAACCTCCATAGAAGAAGCAAAAACATCCTAGTAGCTAGTATATTACTATTTATGCAAATACCAATCCAGATCTTTCAAGTTTTATGCATGTCTACTTTCTTAAGGCACATTCTTTAATTTGTATGTCACAATTAGCCCAACAATATATACATACAAATTATTCCAAACATTTTGAGGACACAACTTGCACGCTATCAAGTATATATCAAAACATTTATTTCATATATATCAAAACATTTATTCCATACTACCATTAATTGATATTTCAACTCACAATTTAAGCAGACTGAAATTGAATAATTTACAACTATAATAGTTCACCTAAACTCGTACTTACTATAAACTTCCATAAGATCTATAAGTTGCAGTACAAAATCAATTACTATGATGATTGGCTCAAAAATAACATAATAACCGACCACGTGACCTCTTACCCATTGATAAGAGAAACTTGATTCCACCCAAAGCAAGGAAAAATGACCTAGATTAAATTTTTGGTGCAATATCTTCTATCTTATAATAATTCCCACTAATCTTTAATGATTAACAATTGGTCCGACCATAAAATACCCAAATTGCTCATATTTACTTCTTTTTTTAACTTAACTATCCTACTGTAGTATTATTATTTCCTAACTTAGATACGATGCAAGGGATATGAAATTATTTATATTCTATATATAATAACACATGAAACTATTATACAAAGATCGAGCCTTGATATTATAATACGAGTGTCATGGCACGCGCTTCGCGCGTGATAATAGCATGCGCTTCGCGCGTGGATTGTTAGTCCTTAAATATTGTGTAATCTATATATGTGAGGAGATGTAGAATGCATATTTAAACATGTCGACATGGTGAATATATTACTTTGTTTCAATATTTTATATTAGTATAAATATAAATCTGAATACATACAAAGTACGATCAGATAGAGAGATTTAGATTTGTGTGGGTGCATCAAGAAGCACATGGATCTAAGCATTTTGAATGTGTAAATATACTATAGGATCACCTTTGAATAAGCAGACTTAGGTATGCATAGCAGCAAATTTAAATGAGTAAAAGTAGCATAAATACGAATTTAAGAAAATTTGGGTTATTAATTATAACAAATTTGGTAGGCAAAGAATGGAAATGAGGGCAGCAAAAATTTGCCTTTTCACATCCATCATGATTTGATTTTTTTTCAATAAAAAAAAGAGTATTCGATAAGCAAAAAATGACAAAAACAACAAAAATAATTCAATTTTGGGAATGTATTGTATTACGACAGTTAAATTCAATCTTGGGGCAGAAAACTATTTGCACTGGTGCCTAGAAATTATTTACAACTGCACACTACACATTTTGTACAATCAGGTAGACCTTACACACCAACATTGCATGTTAGCTTCAAGTAGTACTCATCATGCAAATCAATATAGTCCAATGCATATTTAATGAGTGCAAAGCATTATTGCCATTGTAATACATATATAGCCCTACTTAATGAGCGCAAAGCAGAAGCATTACAGTCAAGGCGAAGCATTGCAATCAGTATAGTACATATTTAAGCAAAATTAATCTTATTTTCCCCTCTGTATTGAAGGGGAAAAAACATGAAACATGGAACAAAAAAAAAAGAAACAGAGAAAGCAACCAAGTTATATATCCCTACACGAAAGATTGTTCTTTTATGGCAGTGAGATGAAGGCATATATGGAGGAGTTCAAAAATATTGGGAAACAAATATATAAAGTGAGGTTTACCTGAAATTAGAAGCTTTCATAGAATATGGAAGACTAAAAGAAGAAATGTTTGTTCCCAGCGCCAGCGGTTGAGAAAGAAAAAGAAGACCATGTAAATTTATAGGTGAAATACTATGCAATTACAGGAGATATCACGTTATTTAAGGAGGAGAAATATTAGGCGCTTACTTAAATCGGAAGGAAATTGAAAGACAAAAGGAAATTGTACAAAAATTTGGAAAATAAACTGGAAAGAGGAAAGAAATAAAAGAGTGCAATTACAGGAGATATCTCGTTATTCAAGAGGAAAAATACCATCCGCATATTTAAAAGAAAATGTTATTTCAACCAACAACAAATGCGGTGAAAAACACCAGTGTAGAGATAGAAAGTGGACCCTCCCTATTTTTCCTCTTGAATCATAGTTTCCATCTCTAATATCTGCCGCTTGATTTCTTTCCACATCACCCGTATGAATTTATTTCCGGTTCTTCTAGCAAAGTCCATATTTAAATGATGAAGTTTTTCAGGAAAAAAATGAAAATGTCAGCATTTATGTAAATCCTTTTTTTTTTGTGGAATTCAACCATACTCGATATTCTAGGAGAAATATAAGTCGCTTACTTAAATTAAGTTTTCAGAGAATAAAATGAAAATATCATCCCTATACTCTGAATGTACGCAGATCCTATTTTTTTGAATTCAATCAATACTTTTATAAGTTGTTAAAGGATATTTCCGTCAGTTCAGGTGTACATCAAAAAAGTGTGACACCAAACCTATTCCAACTATTAGTAAAGATATTGTGTATTTTACAAATGTAAGGAAAAATGGTCTGTACTAATGTTGCATTGTTAATAAATTATCACTCTAAGAAATAAAATAGTATACAATATAAATAAATTCAAATGCAATATCAGTCGTTAATAAATGCAAATGTAAATTTAAAAAAAATCTAGCTATAAACCAATATTATGATAATGCTAAAAATATACAATTGTCATACTAAAAAATGATAAAATTTATTTATTAACAAAATATTCATCTTGATTATCTTCATTGTCACCATCCATGTTATTTACCTATAAAGAAAAAAACATGATTAGATAGTACAATTGAATAATAGATATTTTTTATTTTATAATTTATATATTTGAATGCAGCTTACCAACTTAGACATGAAACTTCCATCTCAATCGTACTCATATACTAACATGATCTTTTGATTGCTGCGCAGTTGCATGGTGCTGCGGATCACATAGGCGTTTGCAGTCTTATATAGGTTTGGTGCAAACTATTAAAGACCAAATACCGATGCAAACAAAGCAGATAAATCCAAAAAGACACAATTGAATACTGATGCAAACCAAAGTAGATAAATGCATAAAATAATATTAAGTACCTATCTTGAAATCAGAAGCTTTCCAACTGTAATCTAAAGCTAGAGATCTTGAGAGCAGTAAACAGTTTAAATATCTGTAGAGGAAAATGGAAGAATGAGGAGAGCAATTGATTTTGTGAGGCGGGGAAGAAAGATACAGTGTCATATTTACAATTGAGAAAGTATACATATCAAGATGAGACAGTGTATTTTAGGAATGCAATAAAATATATGCACTATTACCATCGAATTGAATACCATCGAATTGAAGTACTAAAATCTAAATTGGATTATTTTATAGATAGATGATAATTTTAATGCTATATACATTACCAATCAAGAATACATTTACATGTAAATATACTATGAAATAATCATAATTGGTAGAATTGGTATATATAAATCTTACCATAATTCTGCCATAATATTGAAAATCTGTAATAACCTACAGCTCAATTTAATTTGATTAAATATATGCACAACTCAATATTTGAATTGTATGTTTGGATTATGGTACCAAATATCGTAGAATTTGTATTACCAAATGTGTACCATGATAAAGTCTTATATTGTAATAATACTACATTTGGTAGAACTTTTATTACTGATTTAATTCTACCAATTATGAAACAATCCATTTATTCTATATTTGAATTGGTATTTCATACTATATTTGAATTCCAAATATAGTACCAAAGGTTCATAACTCGATTACGTCTACCAATTGAGAATCTATTTTCAATCCTACCAATTTTGGATGTACCAATTTAAAATTATCATGTATACAATAATCCATTTATTATATACCAACTGAGAATAAATCTTACTACAATTCTATGGTAGAATTGGTATACATAAATTCTACTATAATACCGAAAATCTATAATAACATACAATTCAATTTAATTTAATTAAATATATGCACAACTCAATATTTGAATTGTATATTTGGATTATGTTACCAAATATGTTAGAATTTATATAACCAAATATGCACCATAATACAGTCTTATATTGTAATAATACTATATTTGGTAGACTTTCTATTACTGATTTAATTCTACCAATTATGAAACAATCCATTTATTTCATACTATATTTGAATTCCAAGTATAGTACCAAAGGTTCACAACTCAATTATGTCTACCAATTGAGAATCAATTTACATTACTACCAATTTTGGATGTACCAATTTAAAAGTATCATGTATAAAATAATCCATTTATTATATACCAATTGAAAATAAATCCTACCATAATTCAATTAATTAATAATAAAAATTGTTTAAAATTGAACGCATTTACATGTGCCATAATTTGTGATGCATGATTTATAATTTAATTGAAAATGATCAGGATGCTCAAATTAGGTATGACATGCGGGTAAAGGGCATTTTCGGTAGTTTGCGTGTACACCAAAAAAGTGTGACACCAAACCTATTCCAACTATTAGTAAACATGTGGCGTTATGAGCATACCAAAGGTTCACAACTCAATTATGTCTACCAATTGAGAATCCATTTATTCTATATTTGAATTGGTATTTCATACTATATTTGAATTCCAAATATAGTACCAAAGGTTCATAACTCGATTACGTCTACCAATTGAGAATCTATTTTCAATCCTACCAATTTTGGATGTACCAATTTAAAATTATCATGTATACAATAATTCATTTATTATATACCAACTGAGAATAAATCTTACTACAATTCTATGGTAGAATTGGTATACATAAATTCTACTATAATACCGAAAATCTGTAATAACATACAATTCAATTTAATTTAATTAAATATATGCACAACTCAATATTTGAATTGTATATTTGGATTATGGTACCAAATATGTTAGAATTTATATAACCAAATATGCACCATAATACAGTCTTATATTGTAATAATACTATATTTGGTAGAATTTCTATTACTGATTTAATTCTACCAATTATGAAACAATCCATTTATTTCATACTATATTTGAATTCCAAGTATAGTACCAAAGGTTCACAACTCAATTATGTCTACCAATTGAGAATCAATTTACATTACTACCAATTTTGGATGTACCAATTTAAAAATATCATGTATAAAATAATCCATTTATTATATACCAATTGAAAATAAATCCTACCATAATTCTATTAATTAATAATAAAAATTGTTTAAAATTGAACGCATTTACATGTGTCATAATTTGTGACGCATGATTTATAATTTAATTGAAAATGATCAGGATGCTCAAATTAGGTATGACATGCGGGTAAAGGGCATTTTCGGTAGTTTGCGTGTACACCAAAAAAGTGTGACACCAAACCTATTCCAACTATTAGTAAACATGTGGCGTTATGAGCATACCTTATCTGATTTGTTACCATTTTGGAAATAAACTAAGCTTACACTTTAGACACGTTTAGCTGTGTTAATTTGGGATATATATAGCTATATTTTCATAACAAGTCTCTCCAATATTCTATCCTTACAAAAATTAAATTTTTTATTTTATTTACCTTTGTTGAAAATATTTGGATGGTTTGTTGCCTCATTTGTACTGACTTTTTTATTAATGAAGCGACCCATAGTCAAAGTCATATATGTGTATCGCTTAGTTAATGATTTCCTATTATCTCATTAAGTTAACAACAATATATATGGCAAGTATCATTTATCAGTTCAAATTCATAATTTTCACACACATTCTATAGAAGTACTAGCATGCATAATTTTTCAATAAATGTAAACTCAATATCATTTGACAAGACATGCAAATAACCATGTATGCGTTATTTGCCAAATTGTTATTCGATAATTTAACATGTTGATATCACTTGCTTTTTTAGCATGGTAAGGTAGGGTACCCAGCTTTTCACTAATCACTAACAAATGTGTGTTCACTGTCAATTGTTTTAAATATTTAACTCTCCTATATTAAAATATCGTCAAATGGGAATCAGTCAACTGGAATGAAGACTGAATATGGTATTATTTTAATTTTCAACTTGATTTTATCCACTATAAATGCTTTATTACATTTGATGATATTTTTTTGGTTTCTTCCTATGAAAAATTAAGGTTGTTACCTTTTATATCCACTTGAAGAATCTAAAAAGTTAACTACACATATTAAAAGCACAAATTTGGTATGTGAAATTTGATTTATTTTCACGTTTCATGTTTTAATACTCTTCTATATCTTTCTAAATATTTACAACTTTATCTTAAAAGATAGCATCCACATAGTACTCAAAAAAAAAATCTTTACTACTCAATGTATAATTATCCCTGCGTAGAATACGCTGAAGAAGAAGTCGGCTGGAACAAGACTAAATCTTTTTTTTCTTTTTTCCCCTATCTAAATATTTAACTCTCCTATATTAAAATACCTTCAAATGGGAATCAGTCAGCTGGAACGAAGACTAAATCTTGTATTATTTTATTTTTCCCTCTTCTTCTCCTATTTTACCGTAAGTACTAAACAGAGAATTATTCAACTATCCTATTTTATATTCGAATTCAAGCAGATAAATATCCTATGACCTGAATTTTGGCATGAAATATCTAAATCTACTTGGACGTTTTCAGTCCTTCATACCACGTACCAAGCTTCTAGAAACCACATCACTGCCCTATAAATATTTTGTTACATGCACTGTTATTCATATATACCTCACAGATTCTTCCCCAGTACCACTCTCCCGACCTTTCTACATTTATTTCTTTCTCCATTAATTATTCCTTCCTAGAATTTTCAAGTTACTGAAATAATATACAACATGTGCATTTGCTTTCAACTTCCTTTGGTCCAGATACGCGCTTTTGGCCAAAAAAATTCCATCTTTACGTTATGCTTTGTCTTTTGTAGAAACTATGTTCGCTGCAGCAGGCTTTGGAACTAATTTGTATAAATAGAGGACTTCTTCAGAAATGTGTTTAGTAATTTATGCAATAACATAAGCATATGCAGTCTTGATTCTTTTATTATTGTTGTTTTTCTCAAATCTGTTGATTGTAACATTCTTTAATTGTTGCAGCAACTTTGGATGCTGTTGTGCTATGTTCAAAAGAGGATGATTATTTAAAGTACCTTTCTAATATATTAGTATTTTGCCTATGTCAAATTCTATGCATTTTAAAAAAATTAATGCAAACTAATATAATATGTTATGATTTTTGTGGTTAAGAAATTATAATATTTTAATCGAAGCTCTGTCAATGTACTGGATAATGGACCTGATAACGCATAGAATGACAAAGCAATCATCAATTAAATTTTGCATGTGCCAAGAGTTTTGAGAATTTTTCAATTTTTTATTTACTCCTGTTGATTTAACTACCAGTATTTGAATTTCTCAACTTTGCAGTCTCCCTGATAACTCCCTTACAAAGTTGTCCTCTCATATGTCTAGATTTATTAAGGGGCGAGTTTGGTTAAAAAAAAAATTAAATTTTTTTCCAAAGAGCTTGCATTTGTGATTATGTGAATATAAAGATGCATATTTTGACTAAATTTTCTTGCGTGTTTGCACCTGGATGTATATGCACACATACGATTGAGGAGTTGTTTAATCTACATTACGAAAATCATGTTAACAAAAATTAATATTATCTCAAAACTTCTAGCATATTCAGAACTTCACATGCAACTTTGGAACTGTTCAGTCAGTAAGCTATGGATTATGTTAACAGGACAACGTAGCTTCAAAAACTTATATCATATCCAAAATGTTAATTTATTATCATCCTAAAATAGTGTTTGAATATGTTAGAATTGTGCAAATTAATTAAAACTTTATGAAGAAGATCTTGAGTCACATAATAACATGCATTAAGTTTTCTTTTAGTGTCCAGTAGTGTAGCAGTGTAACATTGGGGGTAGCAGGTACATATAGGACGATTAGCGTATTATAGCGATCTTTTCACATGATTAGCAGGTAAAGAATATAGTTTTTCTTTTATAAAAAGTAATGTATATGGTATTTTATTTGATTAATTTTTAAAGAAAATTTCTAGCCATTTGATTGTTATTTTTAATTTATTTGATTAATAAAAAGAAAACTGACATTTCCACATGCATGTATACATTTATTTGATATACTTCTTATAAACTGACTCATATATATGGCATAGTATGACTCATATATCTGTAGAAGGAAATAGAAGAAAATCTATAATTTTAACCCGGTTTGCTATTTTTACAAATAAACTGACTCATATATATGGTATAGTAGCGATTAATGCTTAACCCGGTTTGAATGTAGATGGTTAGGGTAGTCAATTTATAATATTAACTAAATTTATTTTCCCCATGAAGCTTTAATGGATAACCCGGTTTGTGTGAAGAAAATTTGTAGATAGCTTGTGTGTAGATGGATAACCCGGTTTATGACGTAATGAGAGATCAAGAAAAGGTATGTATACCTCCAAATATTCTAACAAATTTTTTATTAATACTTTATTATTTAATAAAGTTAACTAAATTATAATATTCTTTATAGCAAGGAAAGAAAAAATAATTTCCAACAATTTTGAAGTGTTTGGACGGAAGGCAGTATACAATTACTATATGTGTTGGTGAGAATAATGTACACGGAGGTTCAAGCATGTACACAGCCACAGGAATATTTGAAGGTTTTGAGTTGATTGAGAACTCTATGATAGAAAGTGAAGATGGTGTAGTTGCGTTACAATGTTTACAGGTATTTTGTTGTCACACATGCACACACAAATATATATGTATATATATATATATATATATATATATATATATATATATATAGTTAGTCATGTTGATTGCACCAAGTTATTTTATTTCATTTATATGCAGATGTCTTTACCAAGTTTCAACACTAAATCAAAAACTGACATCAATATGCGAAGCCCCGATACTGAAAAATCTACAAACACTAATAGTTTGAAGAGGAAACGCAAAGAGATTGATAATGATATCAAGCTGCCATGTATTTTCGACGACTTTGAGAATAAAAAAGATGATGAAAATTGATTTATTTCAAAATTGAAAGCAATTAAAGAAGAAAAAGTAAGTTATATATTTGATGGTTATTTTATATACGGTGTACATATTATTATTATTTTGGTAAGAAATGACTAATTAATATTGTGCATCTATTCAAATGTTTATTGCACTGCAGAATGAAAATATTCAAAAAAGTGGAAGTCATGAAGTTATGCTGGGAACAAGATTGGACTTGATCTTAATTTTCATGTTTATTTTGTTTGAAATGAAAACTACTCATGGTCTTATATTTAATTTGCTCTAATTTTCTTATTTGTTTTATTTGAAATGAAAACTACTTATGATCTTATAATAGTTTTGTTCTGAAAAAAATTATTGATTAATGTATTTTTCTGTTATGGATGTTTATTTTTATGTTGTAATTTGAAATTTTAGTTAGAATGCTTCTTATACATATAAAAATATATTTAAAACTTAATAATAAAGCATACATTGCATCATATTATATATATATATATATGATGACATCATACACATTTTTTTCTTCATCAAGAAAAGTTAACATATTGTAGTTTGTATATAATTTATATAATATTACGTGAATTGTATCACTTATATAATTTTAATGATTATTTATTCAACTTTTCACATTTAAAGATCACAAAATAAGTTTAAATGGTAATGAATTAAGAACATGTTTTCAAAATAAAATCAAAAATAATATTTTTTTTATAGCTATGCCAAAAAATAGCCATCATAACAAAAAATTAAGATGGATAACAGAATAATTAATCAAATAATCATCCACGGCAAAATTATTGTTGGGTGAACAACATGACAATTAATTATTGATACTGCATAAATTATTTGATGGATAACATAAGAATTAATCAAAATAATCATCCTTGATAAAAGTACCATGACTAGAAAGATAAGAGCTAGAGTTCGGGCCGCTACGTAACCTCGAGCTGTGATTCCCTGCTTAGAATAGCTAGGGGACCAACAGGACGAACGAAGCGGACGATTAACTTCTCTTCACCATTTATTTAATTGTCGGCATATCATACATATATATAATAAAATAGGTTGGTTTAGATCGATCTTAACCTGATTTATTGATGATTATGAATTATGTACATTCAATATCAAATCATGGAAAAAGAGAATTATGGAGGGAATCATATATTTAGGCGAAATCCCCAACAGTTTCATTTTCGACCGCTTAGGCTGCATCAGTTGACATATGAGTTAACTAGGGAGTTAAATAACCACTTAAAACCCGGATCCATCAAAAGAATCAGTAGCCCAATCACTTGCTTGACTTCGAAGTTAGGCAGTGAAAGAATATCACTTACTGGACTTGGTGGAGATTGTATAATGCTTACTCTCAAACTCTTTGTTTACACAGCAGTCATATTTTTTGTTTCTCTCTTCATTGGATGAACAACAGAACAATTTATTATTGTTGCCACATAAATTATAATATTTAAATATATATATATATAACTATTTAATATTAATAAGAATAGTTTATTTTCCTTTTAGTTTTAATATTTAATCATTACAATTTTTTTAATAATATAAATTTTAATGCCCAATAAAGCGGGCAAAAAATACTAGTAGTAATAATCATCTTTATTAATAATTCTCTTGAAAGCACAAACCTTTGCCGACCAAGAAATACTGAAGTTACCCTTTACTTTGTAAATATCACCTAAAATTGTTTTACCTAATCCCAACGAAATAGAACCATAAAAATTTGACAAATTCAGTTTACCTAATCCCTAAGTAATATTATTTTACCTGGGTATTTTCGAAATGCGGCTTTGACCTATTCCTGCTTATTTCTATGCCGGATTAGACTCATATAGGAGTGCATGGAACTGGAATATATCTGAAGAGCTGGTTTGAGATAGGAGTGCACGGACGTTGGCATATTGATTCTTCTAAGCTTTTGAAATTCACGCAATTTCATGTCAGTAATAATCTCCGTCGATTGTTTTGCTTATCTTTTTATGTAGAAATCTAATTACGTATGATTATAATTAACTGCTTCCGTATCATGTATTTTTATCATTGATTTTAGGGCTTGATCTAAACCCTTGATGTATGATAAAACCGAAAAATCAACATACAACATTTTTTTATACTATTTTAATAGAATTTTTTGTCAGTTATTGTCAAGTGTATAAAAGCTAACTGATCATATAGCATGTCCAAAAACATTGGTCACATGCAAGGATTTCAAGCTAGAAATTCTGAGATATTCTAACTAAATTCAATTTTTTTTTCTCCAAATATTCATTAATGGAGCCAATGGAACAAATACATAAGTAAAAGCTGTGCAGACAAAACAAAAGGAAAATGGCATAGGATCTAATTTGAGGATAAGTCTAGATTGGAAAAGTGTTATGTTGTGCATTGGGTTCCCTGAAGCTATGCATTAAATGGTTGTACATGTGATGTAAATGGTTGTAATTTAACTTGTTGATTTTTTTAGATTGTATTTGCATTAGGAAAGTGTCTTTTATGTTGTTATCTAAAGTTGTACATGTGGATTAGACGATCTATACATGTAAATTTCTAAACTGGAACGTGATACTATTTTGGATATATTCAAATTGAAGGACTTATTCTTGCCTTCAGATCTGCTATTTTGAATGTGTTATAAAATCTTGAGGCTTTTATGTATAGAAGAGAAAATTCCTAAAATTAAGAAGAAAGCTTGAACCTTCTGCAAATGAAATATATGATGCAATATAATAGCGAAAACCCCATTAAGGACTACATATCAGACATTCCCTGATATATATAATGCATTACCTGCTACCCATCAAGGACTGCTTTAAGTTTTTCAGCCCATTTCCAAAACTTTTTTAGTTATCTGAATCGAGCTTGAACCTTCTACAATGAATATTTATTACATTTCATTTCTAAACAATTGTAAAGGCATGGCAGTATAACTGGCCTAGGACCAAGGTGTTTATCAAAAGAATTGGACCAGATAAAGGCGTATGAAGATATAAAAGTTTCAAACGTACGAGAACTAGATGAGGCTTTGGTTGGGATGCCCTTCGTACAAGTCAGAGAACCAATAAATGATTTTTGAATAACAAAAAGTTAGCCAATTAATTCATATGAATATGAAATCGTACAACTCCTTTTTCTAGAAAATTCGTATTTTGAATGAAAAATAGATGAAATAAGTACGGATAAAATTTTAATTTGAATCGAATCAAAATATAGACACTCATACAAAAAATTAATGTTAGTGCAAGGATGTTTTGATGATAACAACAATAGGTATGATAGATATGTTAGGTATTGGTACAAAATATATTTACAGTTATTTATGATTATACTAACAGTTATTATCAATGGTTATATATATAGAGTATATAGTAGAAGCTTTATAACAAATGTTGATATTCAAGACCGTATTGTAACAACATCGTC
Source organism: Allium sativum (assembly GCA_030737875.1). Lineage (NCBI taxonomy): Eukaryota > Viridiplantae > Streptophyta > Magnoliopsida > Asparagales > Amaryllidaceae > Allium > Allium sativum. Next base: position 464,462,919 of record CM060913.1, on the reverse strand, counting down.
CGTGGAGCTGTTTTAGAATCAAAACTCACGCATTATCAATAGTTCAAGAATAATGAAGACATATATTAGAGTCTTAGTTATACATGTTAATATTTAATTGCACTCATCTTATCTCTTTTCAAATGGTTTTCAAGTAAGATTTCAAAAAAAAAATTCAATTTTTTCAAAACCATGTTTTCAAAGCATCTTCAAGGTATATATTTTATAATTATTTTTAAGATTTAAGTTTGAAATTTTACATTTCAAATTTATTTTAATTACAATTTCTATTTGGTATTATAATTAATTACATTTGATATTTGTGATATTTGATATATGTCTATCTACTATTTTAGTTTTGATTATATTTAATACTTATAATTGTTTTTAAGATTTAAGCTTTTGTATTTTATGCTTCAAATTTTAAATCTATTTTCAATTTAAACTTCAATTATATTTGATATTATATCTATTAACTATTTTAACATACCTTAATTTCTGAATACATACACTTTGTATTGTTTGAATTATACATTATTGTTTTAATCCCTATTATTTTAGGTATTTAGTTTTGAATTTAAATTTACTTTATACATTGATTTTAATTATATATTATAAGATTTAAGTTTAAATTGTTTAAAATTATCTTGATATTTTTCTTAAAAAAATTTATGTTTAAAACTGTCTTTTATTATGTATAGTAGTTCGTAAAAGTTTTAGGAATAATCATATAGTTTTATATTTTCAAAAAAGTTTACAAAACAAAAATTTCAAATTAAAATATAGGAGTATGTCGACATATCAACATTAGGGTTTTCGACATAGTGCATGTTATTTTCAACAGAAGTGCATGTTCATCATATGCTTTCGCGAATGGACGTGACAGTTATTCCTCTATAAATAATGTAGTTTTCTAATGGATTTTAATTCTTATTTTTATCTTATTTTTCCACCTTCTCTTCTCCATTATTTCCTAATCAAATTCCATACTCTGCCAAAGTCTTAAGTGAATTAAGCAAATTTCATTTAGGTTTGTATTCTTTATCATCCTCTCTATACTTTCTCAAGATGAGAGTACAAATCAGAGTTATAGAGCTACTGTAATCAATATCTCAAGATCAAGTTTGCATTCCATTGTAAAATCCTCTCAAATATACTCTAAAGGGTATGACTTGTTAGCCCGTAAATCAACTTTAGTTTGATTGTACCGGTAAAGCAATAAAGTGTGTCTTGTTGGCCCAAAATATAAGATTGTTGTGTCAAGAGGCAGAAATTCTAGAGGATGTCCCCTTATAGCCTTGAAATCTAGGAGTGTAAAAGATTTTGAAGATAATAAAAGAATCTGTACAGGCTTTGGCGCAGGACTTGATGTACGGTAACTCATAACCAATATTAAATCCCATATATTCTTTACTTTACTTTACTGCTTCTTATTACTTTTGGTTCTATTCCACTTTCTGTAATTTCAGTGATAAATCTATGGTTGTTTGCGTCTATTCAAGTATAATTAAAGTAATTCAAAATATTCATATAAATTCCATAAGTACTATTCACCCTCTCTAAGGTTAGGTTTGACTTAAGATCGACTTTAGTTGTATCCATAATTGGTACCAGAGCTTTAGTTTTCAAAAAATTTGTAATCTGATCGTTGAAAAAAAATTAAATGGCATTTATTTATAAAATTATTAACACTATTTTCATATGAATATGCCATAAAATTATCATGATGTAATTATTAAAAACTACATTTAGTTGTTTTGAAAATTCACATGATTCTTTAAAAAATTTGTTGGTTTACAGGAAAAGAGCTATGTCTGATGATTATTGGTTAAAACACACCAAATGATCATTCATCAATCAAGAAGAACAGATGGATTTGAATTGGTAATCTATAATGAAATGGATACCTGATTAATATAAAACTTTTGATTTCCATATACAACTTGATTTAATACTATACATGTCTTCATTAGCTTCTCAATGCCATTGGTTTCACGCGAATCCATCAAGAAATGACCCAGTTATGGTTAGATGAAATTTTGATACATAAAGAGAAAAAGAAATCAAAACTATCACTCTTATTCTTCATACTTTGTCTAGATATTTGAGTATTTCATCCCAACTTCTTCTCCTGATTGTAATTCTTGCTTTCATGGTCGTTTTAATTGTGGATCATTGAATTTCAGTCAAAATTGAATGAGATATGACAGTTTGAAGTTGGCTATCCAAAACTAAAAAACCGTGTAACGGATTTCCTACATTTTTCTTATTATTTGGCCTATTGCATCACAATATTGTTCAAAATTTATGACCAAATTGTTACTAATTCATAGCTCTTGCCTTCCTCTTCGATTTTCCGTCAGTTTCGTCCAATTCCATTAAAAACGAAGGAGATATGCCTTTTGAAAATTTGATTGTAAATAGAAAAACTAAAAGAAGAAGAAGAAGAAAAGGAGAAAATTTTATGATGGATACGACTTTTAGGCCTATTTATATTTGTTGAAGTGTCCATTTATTCAAATTTCCACTTCAAGATTTTGCTGCCAAGTTGGTTAAACTACTAAATCATCAGTATCTTTCCCATATTGTTTTCAAATTCAGCAAACGAATATACTATGCCAATCAGAAAAACGAGTCTGTTACAATAGAACATATTTTTTTCATCAAATTCTAAAAGATTTGAAAGTATGGTTCACGACAATGGTAGAACAACAAAGTTAGAAAGATGGAGGATCACAAAAAGTGGCATGCTTTACTATTGTTTCATCATTATCATTGCATTTAGGGATATATTTTCATGCACATAGTTAGATATATATATTTATTTCTTTTATAACTTTAGATATTTTGGTCCACATGTTGGCACACCATAACATTATACAAATCAGAAAATTTTAAAGTCTTTTATTATTTTAGACTTAAATTTCACTGCTCTTTGCTTTGATTTTTTTTCTATGATTAGATGGTAAAACTTGTATATTTATCTTAATATTTTGGTTCGATAACTGATTTTTATGTCTTTGGTATATAGATTAAAATATATTAAGTTATAATTTTATAAGTTTACCTTATTTACCATACTTCATCAAAAAATAATTTTATTATAACTATCTAGTTTATATTATGATATTTATTTTAACTACATGTTTTGACCTAATAAATGTTAGTTATATTTTTTCTTTAGCAAATCAATATATTTTGGTTTTATGAAATAAGGTTTAAATTTATAAATTATTTTGTATTAAATGATTGATTTATATTTCATAATTTGGAATAATAAATAAGTTTTCTAATATCCCTTTACAATACATGTCTTAAATTTTTTTATCTTAATAACATTAGTTCTAATATCTTATATATATATATATCTCTTATCTATAGTTATGAATATATGTTTATACCATATTTGTTTACTTTACATGTTACTTTTTTTATCTTCTTTTTAAAATATTAATATTTATTATATTTAAAAAGCATCCTTCTAAAATTATTTATAATTCAAAATTACTGTTTAAAATCGATATTTCTTAGCAAACATTTTTGAGCATATTTCTTAGCAAATTAATTTGAATGTTGAGTTAGATTACTACCTGTTATGAATAAATTCTAGTTTTAATATAATTAATTACCTTTAGACTCTTGTCTTCACTACCCTTTCAATCTCATTCATTAGTATCCTTAACTTAAATCTAGGAATTAGCATGTATTACCTTTTTTGGTTGAAGTAATAAATTTATATATACATATATACGGGTATGTATGTGTGTATGCTTGATTATTAGATATTACTTATTACTCATTGTTATAATCTAAATATCTTTTATTGTAGTACATATTGTCATCAAATTATTCTGCATAGTATTATTACTTTGTTGTCATGATATCATAATGCATCTTATTTCATATCACATTTCATTATTATAAATTATAATACATGTCATACTGAAATCATTTACATCACAAATTTCACTTCTTTTTGTATATTATCTCATACTGCTTTGTATATAACATACATTTCATACATCATTATAAACAAAATATTGCACACATGTATATATTGCATTACATATTGATTTTAACTCCTCACATAACAAGTTTATTTTATTTTGAGGGAGTATGTATTATTGACTTAAAATATAGGACTATTGATTTTTTTGATTTGTTTGGTATGCTTTTATTGATTTGACTTGATTGACTTGACTGACATAATTGGATTTGATGTGTGTTTTGATTAGTTTGTTTGAAATATACTTAGACATAGGTAGGTACTGAATAATTATAATATTTTTTTTAAAAGAAAATGAACTATCCTTACAGAATAGCTGTTTCTATTTCTATTGTGATTGGATTTTTTTTCTCCTCTCTTCTCTTCAACGCTTCTAACGAAGCCTTCAATCCATTTCTACTTCTACTGCAATGTACCTCTTCTCCTCATTTCCTACCTATTCTCACTCTCAACTAGTTTTTGCCAGAGTGGTTTTTGCATCGTTCTCCCTAATTCTCAAATCAAAATTTATAATATTCCTTGCAAATCAGATCTGTTTTCCTCATCTTACAACAACTACCTTGCATCTCATGTTTACGCTAGTTATTGTTTCACTTTGTCTTCTCTGTATCCGTTGTTGTGTCTCCTCACATATAACCTTGGCTCTTCATTGTCTTGACTAGAAGTTGTTCGCGACACTCCATTCCGGTGTCTTATGTTGTCCTCAATTTCTATTATCTCCGTGTGCCCACCTGTTAGACCAAAAATTGGTTCTAACACCCAAATTAGCTATGATTTTAATAAAATAGAACTAAAAAGCAACGAAGAACACATGATTTATAGTGGTTCGGCGTTAAAGAGCCTACGTCCACTTTTTATTCTTTTAATGGATGATTTGAATGCAAATACAAGAATGAATCTCACTCAACTTCACAATTACAATGCATAAGCTCACTTAAGTCTCTCAAAAATAGACTTTAAGAGATGATTTTGATTTGAATATGGTTGTGAAATTCGGCTATGAAGGAAGCTAAAGCTGATAATTTGCCAAAAGATCCCTTCAAATGACTCTTGATGTGGTATCTACAGGTGAAAAATCCTCCTGGAACCGGATCGGTTCAGATCCACGTGGCCTCCATCCCATCACTTTCTGGTTCAGATGGATTTTGGTGAAGACAACACATCTGGTTAGTGGTGATTGTGGGTAGAACGTGTGCATAACTGTTCCTAGTCTTAAGGTGAACGTGGAGTGAAGCAGGTGGAATCCTGGGGTCGGATCGGGTAAGCTGATAATCAGGGGTTCGGATCGGCTTTATCATTTCTGATCTGGTCCGACCTACCTCCTTTCCTTTATTGCTTTGTGTTGATTTGTCTCTGCCCAAGGTAACCCGATCTGATCCGATTGTTTTGCAGGGTACTCTTCATTATTTGATCTTCTAGCTTTGTGTAGCCTAGTTCACAAAGTAGGCTAACATTTTGCCCCCTCAAAGTACGTTTCTGTTGAAAACGAAGCGTGCTTTGACATTATTTATCCATTGGCTTCAGAACTTGGACTGCTAGATGGTCGCTTCTATTCACTTGTTGAGATATGCCACTTCATAAAGTCGTGCCTTTTGTTGCTTATATATATCCATAAACCATATGAATTACTTTCTTCATTTTCAAACAACTTTTAGAGCTCTTTTTAATGTCCAGTGATTCCTCTAGGTAAGCTTTTTCTTTATTTTTCCTTGAATTCAACCTTCGTGCCAAGTGAATGTGTATAATCCCTTTTGGTTCGGATTCCGACCCGAACGGATTTCTCTCTTGTATTGCTCAACACTGGATTAATAGGTCAGAATGCATTTGTGGGCTTGCAACTCCGGTCCAAAAGGGGGTAAAAAGGCTGGGAATACGATGGGTCACTGTAAACACATATATAAACTTGCTGCCTATCTTCTTCCTCTTTCTTTTATTTTATTGCTCCTGTTTATCATATTATACACCGAAACCCTATCATTCAAAAACTCCAAAATTCTTCTCGTTAGTCTTCAAATCAAACTCGTAAGTAAGTTAAAAACTTTGATTATCCTTACAATAATTGATTTCAGTTAAAATTTGTGGTTAATTTCGAGCGATTTGGTCATGCCCTTTGCCCGGCATTGACGCTTTGGCCTCCTCTCTCCTCGCCGTCGTCGTTGGTGGTTCTGTCACCACCTCGAGGCGTTGGGAGAGGGGATTAGGATCCTGCTGGATATTTGAACATGTAAGTGCTCGGTCTTAATTGGAGTTTTTTGACATTGAGTTGGGTTCGGTGTTGGTTAAGCGAGATGGAAAATGGAGAAGTTGAAGAAGAGTAGAGGAACTGGGGTCGGTTCGGGTGGAGAAACGTTGGAGTGAAGGGAAGGGAAAGATGTTTATAGGACCGGATCGTGTTGGAGCAAAAAAAGCAAAAAAGGGAAAGATGTTTACAAGACCTGACCAAATCGGGTCCGATCCGCTTCGAAAGCCTACGTCCAAACCGATCCGATTTTACTTACTGGGTGTAAATGTCTGCTTCAGACCGAAACATGACTTTGCCCGCCGATCTGATCCCAATACACATACCCGAACCAAACCGAAACAGTCTAACTCAATGCGCGAGAATTTATCCAACTAGCTTAATCAATGCTTGGCATAACCTTCAAATTGATGAACAGTTAGGATAGCGCCTTACGAACATAACAAACATCAAGAACTATTCTGAACCATTATTACTCCTTTGAATCTTTACATCACGCTCTCATGTGTTTACTTTGCATCTTTGGTATACGTAGCACACACTTTAGTTCACATATACACATGGGGGGATGCGGGCTATCTTACTCTAACTTATGTTATTACTTCTTAAGTAGTCTAGTGATCACGGCCGAGAGACGTTCATCTAGGTTAGCAAAGATGATAGAAGTTGCGGAAACTTCTGAGAGATTTGCTCTTGATGACATGTCTTCTTCCTCAGACCCCGAATGGGACGATGAGGGCTCAGATTATGAAGTAGGAGCACATAATAGTGAAACACCTTCCGATAGTGAAGTTTCTCTGGGCGATGAAGAGGTAGGAGGGATAGGAGATAATCGAGCTCCTGATGAGTTTGAGTCCGCCATTATATTGGAGTTACCCAAAGATTCTGTTGAATCGACGATTGATGACGACAGACTTGTTCGAATATGTCTAAAGCACGGGATACTGAAAAGAGATACCCTGGTGCCGTCAAAAGTTGATCGTCCCCACAATCCTCCGGAAGGATTTATGGCAGTTACCCGATTGATGTGTATGGTTGGGGCTATTCCACCGTTTCCTCCTTTTGTCGTCGACTTTCTAAGACAGATGAGGATTGCCCCCATGCAGTTGCACCCCAACTCTTATGCTTATTTATATACCCTATACATAGCATACAGAGAGGTTTTAGGTATAGAGCCTACTTTCGATGATGTCCACTTTTTTTATAATTTCAAACATCGGACTCAAGAGACTCCTTCCTTCTCCTCTTTTGATTCAGTCCCAAAAAGGAAAATTATTTCAGCCCCATTTAGCAGCAAGGCCGGCGATTCTAAGCTCGAATGGTTTTATATCAGGCAACAACCGGGGTGTGCCAGGAGATGGACCCAATCAAGTAAAGCATCGATTTTCTAGATCTCGATTTTGAATGTTCATGCCAACACATTAACCTGCTTTCTCTACTATTCGCAGTTGATAACCCAAAACAAATATCGGGTCAATTATACTTTGATCGGTTGCATCGGCTTCTCAATGGCGATCAAAAGTTTCTAACCATCGACGAAGTTCTTAAGGATGAGTATCTCCATCATCACGGGTTACTATCTATTACCCGTAGCATAGGTCATGGGTCGGGTCCATTTGTATACATACCTCCAGTGGACATTATTCCTAAAACGGGCGAGGGCTCGAGAAATCCAATAATACCTCTTCGGACTTCACCTTCTCCATCTTCAACCCAAGACGATGAGTTAGCCAACATAGCTGAAAAGCACGGAGAAGGGTATACCGTCCCTGATGATGTTATTTCTCCTGAGAAGTCAATGTCCCCTAAAGAGCTGCCAACAGACGCTTCTCAAGGAGATGTCCCTACTACCGATGATTCCACGTTTCAGGGTTTAGGATATCTCCCCCTACCCGAAACCATCTATACTTCAGAGGACTTTGGCACAAATCCTTTAATTTTCACTTCTTCAGAGGAGACTACTCCTGTGAAGGCCAAAGAGCCCACTCGCGCTGGCCTGGCTTCGGACTCGGGTTTGTCGGGGGGAACACCACTTAGGATGCACCCAAGACAATAGCACCACACTTCACAGCACTCACTTCTCATGTGAACACTGGTTCCGAATTCCTTTACATTGTTGTGCAGGTACAATGTCTCGCCCCTACTATGATGTCAGGAAAATACGTCGTAGCATGTCTAGACCCCCTTCCAATATTGAGCATGATCACTATGAAAGCCGGGGTAGAGATGACAGAAGGCCTCATGATTCTTATTGGCCACACACCTCGCGCTCTCGCTCCCCCGTCCGGTCAGATCCAGACCGATATAAAAGCTATCAGAGTTATCGAGGAGAAGACACATCGTAGCCCAAAGACCGAACTTCTCCTCAAGACAAACACAGTCGTGAAAAATGTCCACAGAAACATGCCGATTCGCGAGACAAACATAAGGTTTCCGAGAAGCGACCTGGAAAGGGTGATACAGCCATCGTGCCTACTAAGCGTAGAGACACTGAGCTAACATACTGCAAACCTCCACCACTGGATGCTGAGTCCAAAGTTAAGCTGGCATATCTGGAGAAGCAGTTCCTAGACCATTATTTTGAAAATCTGACTTTCTTACCTGCTCTCGAGCCTATTTCCTCAAAGTGGGCAGATGAGGCTAAAGCGAAGATTGACGCAGTCGAGAAGCAATACTCGGAGATGTTCAAGTATTCACACAATCTCTCCAGAATCATTCGGACTTTAATTACAGATGTTATTTCGATGAAAAAGACTACAGATGCCGATGAAAAGGCCTTGAAAAATTTGGAGAAGGACCTTGAGGACACACAGGCTCAACTTGTCATTGCTCAACGAGATGCTAACAACTTCGAACAGTAATTCGAGGAGTTACAGAAGCATTATAATGACTTGCTGGAATCTCATAGTCAAGAGCGTTTGGAGTTGAAGAAACAAGCGGAAGATGCTAAGTCGGACAATGTCAAAATGCAACTGGCTTACAATACTCTTGAGCAAGAAAAAACCGAGTTAGCGAGAAAAAATGCTGAACTGGAGAAACGAAACACAGACTTGGAGTCCAAGTTAATGGAGGCCGAGAATAGGGCTACCCTAGCTGAAGGGAATGTGGAAAATGTCATTAAGTCTGCTGAAGAGACCCGTAAATAGCTATCAGAGGCTCAGGAAGAAGTGCACGTTTTTGGCGAATTATTGATTGAATTCTTCGCGCACATAATTCATCGCCAAAACATCTCTTGGATTGAAGACTATCCAACTACCTTAGTTCACGTATGGAGTTAAATCATCGAATGGGAGAAAGAGGAACTTAAGGTAGACTTCGTCGACGAAGATAAACATATGGAAAAGTATCTGAGAGATGATGAGCCGGCACGCCTGGCCGAGGGGCGTCGCCTCATTGCCGCTACTACGGAGGAGGAGAAGCGGATGGCCAAACAAAAGAATATCCCTGAGGCTGGTTCTTCTTCCGCAACCTCTGAAACTCCTGAAGTCGAGGGATATGATCCCGAGAAGCCGAGGATTCCTCAGGCATCTCTTTTATCTCCTATACCCGAATCAGCGTCAGTGACGGTAGTCACTCCAATTGAGAAACCATTAGAAGGTATTTCTACCTTTTCACCTCAATTCGTCAAGGTCGTCTCCACTTTACACCACATAATTGGGCAATCGATGGAGGATCTTTTATTTTCTCCTGAGTTGATAACTATTGCTTCTCATTCTGTAGGTGTTGAGCCGACCGAGAAGACTGACATGCATCAAGGAACCACCACTGGGGTAAAATCCGTGGAAAAGACTCAAGGAGAACATGATAAGGCTACCATTGTAGAGTCAGGAGGGGGAGATGAACTGTCTAAGGCCGACACTTCTCACGATGACAAGATGATAGATGCCTTGAAAGACTATGGTGGTAGCGAGGGGCATGAGGAAGACCCTGATGTGGCTATAATTGGGGGTTCAAAAAGTGCTGATGACATCACTTTGGCTGAAATGAAAGCCGAACAAGACAAATGTATGCAGCTAAAAGTTGAAGATTTGAACCCCGAAAGCCTTAAACCCCTGCTGTCGTGGATCCTGGATCAAGGTTAGTCGTTACGATTTCAACTAGGTCTATTACAAAGGAGCTTGCTAAAAAATCTTCTCTTGATTCCAGTGTTCCGACTCCTAGTAAAAAATCAACTGATTCTAGTACTTCGACTGCAGAGAAGAAAAGGCCGAAGCGCATTATGACTGATGCTGAAAAGGAGGCTAAGGCTACTCATAAAGCTGCCAAAAAATCCAAGTCCGCTCCAAAGCCCAAGTGACGGAGTGCTTTATTTTATTTTGGCATTTAATTGGTCTGCAATTGTTGCAGCGAGTGCGGCCCTCGCATCCTTTGCTTGATTTCCCTGTACAAACTCACATGTTTGTAAATAATAATAATTTATTACCTACAATGTCTGATAGTTGTTAGTTTAATATTTAAGTAAAAATCAAGAGCATGTAAAAATCAAGAGCATGTCATATTACAGTTATATAATGAAGTAATCATTGAGGGGAATATGTGCACACATATATGCCCCCAGTCAATCTTGAATAACTGAGTAAGAATTATTCGAGATTGATTAAATTCAAAATCCAATTGCCCCCAATTCTCCGACAGGGCAATATTCCATTCATCATTGATGCCTATTCTTTCTAGCATCTTTATACTCTCCTGTCTCATAACCAGGTTAGAGTATCGTTGAGGCGACTCTCATTTGGGTGCACCTTCACGCCACAAAGGACGTCGTCTTCCCATCCTTTATACTCTCTCTCAATTCTTGAGAGTTAGAGTTAAGAATGTCATCTTCCCATTCTTTTATTTGTTCCTGCACATAAGTCATCTTCAACTTTCCAAATCTAATTTAGTATTTCTTGTCTCATGGTCATGATGGAATAATTGTTGAAGATAAAATAATGCTGAAAAGTAAATGACACACGATATTTTTATAGTGGTTCAGCTAAGTCGTAGCCTACATCCACTTCATAATCCTTTGTTCATATAAACAGACTTTTTAAGGCAAGTCGTGCCTTTTTACATAGCTTATAAAAACAAAAGGGATGACATTTCATATCTAGCTCAGATATCGTCGTAAGTGCTGAGCGTTCCAGGCTCTGGGAATCTCCTCACCGTCCACGGTCGTTAGCTTGAATGCTCCTGTATCAAGCTTCCGTTGGATGGTGTATGGCCCTTCCCATTTTGAACCCAATTGGGTCGAAGGCGGGAAGACTCGTTTCAGTACTAGGTCTCCTGGTTCAAAAGTTTTGAAGCGAACTTTCCGGTCATAATAACGTGCTACTTGATGTCGATGTCTCGAGGCACGCAAGTCGACTTCATCTCTTTTTTCTTCAATCATATCAAGAGATTCTAGGAGGAGTGCTTTATTTGTCATCGGATCATAATACACAACTCGATGAGAAGGGACTTCTAATTCTACCAGGATCACTGCTTCTGGCCCAAAGGAAAGTGAATAGGGAGTATGGCCGGTAGCCGTCTTAAAGGTTGTCCTGTAGGCCCATAAAGCTAATGGCAACTCGTCTACCCATCTAGCTTTGGCCCGCTCCAACCGCTTCTTTAGAATTGATTTAATGTCCTTGTTTATGGCGTTGACCTAGCCATTTGACTGCGGGTGAGCTACTGCAGTGTATCGTTTCAGAAGTTTCCGAACTCGATGCTGTCAAACTGCGTCCCATTATCAGTTATGATGGTCTTCAGTATCCCAAATCGACATATAATGTTTCTGACCACAAAACTGATCACCTTCCTCACCGTGATGGTTGTTAAAGGTTCAGCTTCCACCCATTTTGTGAAGTAGTCCACGACAACGATCGCGTACTTAGCTCCTTCTCTGGCAATAGGTAACACTCCAATAATGTCAATTCCCCACATGGCAAACGGCCATGGACTTACCATCGACTTGAGCTGGGTCTTTATTCATGGTAGGCCAGAAATATCCATATCGCAATACTTTCTTTGCTAGGGTTTGGCCCCCAGTGTGATCTCCACACTCACCTTCATGTACTTCTTGCAGTACATGTTTAATGTCGTCGTGTGCGATACGCCATAATAGGGGCATTAAAAACCCTTGACGATAAAGGACGTCGTCCTGTAAAACGTATCTTGCAGCCTTGCGTCTTACAGCTCGTCTTTCACTTTTTTTCAACAGGAGGTTCCATTCTTGAGAAAATTCTTAATCGATGTCATCCAAGATTCTCTCTTTGGTTCAACTTCCAATGCTAGCTCTGCTTCCATTAGGTCGAAACTCGGTGATTCCAACACCTCTATCGGAACTATTTCAGTCTCTTTAGGATTACTAGAATTTGCTAGCTTTGCCAGTTGATCTGCTTACTGATTTTCCGTTCTTGGAATGTGTGTTATGCTATAATGCTCCAAACCTCCCAACAACTCCTTTACCTTTTTGAGATAAGTAATGAGTCGAGGTCCTTTAGAAGTAAATTCTTCCCGAACTTGGCATACAACTATCTTGGAATCACAATATATATCTAATGTCTTCACTCCCAATTCTTTGGCGAGTTTCAGCCCGGCAATCATGGCTTCATACTCGGAATCGTTGTTAGTAGTAGCAAACTCTAATCGTAATGCATAATAAATAGATCGTCCTTCAGGAGTTACTAAACAACTCCGGCGCCGGACTTTCGATCGTTCTTGGCTCCGTCCGTATATAGTTTCCATGGACTAAGCACTAACTCTCGATCCAAAGTAACTACCTTGTCACCTACCGTTTCCTCTTCAGGAATTGTAAATTCAGCTATAAAGTCAGCCAACGCCTGTCTCCTTATTGATCTTCGTGGCTGAAAGTTCAAATCAAATTGACTCAGCTCAATATTCTATTTAAGTAACCGCCCCGATGCTTCGGGTTTTTGCAACACTTGTCTCAATGGTTGATCAGTATATACAACTATCGGGTGTGCCTGAAAATAATGGCGAAGTTTGCAGGAAGCAATCAGGAGGCTATAAGTAAGCTTTTCTATCTTCAGATAATTACATTCTGCAGCAGCTAGTTTCTTGCATACGTAATATACAGGTTTCTGGACTTTATCCTCTTCACGTACTAATGTCGTACTGACGGCGTGAGATGATACCGCCAAGTAGACGAACAAATTCTCATGTTCCACAGGCTTTGGTAATATTGGAGGCTTTTCTAAGAAGTCTAATAAATTCTAGAATGCCTCCACACAGTCGGGAATCCACTCAAAATTTTGCTTTCCCCGTTTTATGAGATCGAAGAAAGGTACACATCTATTTGTAGCTTTGGAAATAAACCTACTCAATGCAGCAACTTTTCCGACCAAGCTTTGAACGTCTTTGATCTTGCATGGTTCTTCAATGTCCCTTATTTCTGCTATTTGGTTAGGATTTATCTCAATTCCTCGAGAACTCACAATAAACCCCAGGAATTTTCCAGATGCGACCCCGAACGAACATTTTAGGGGGTTTAACTTCATCCCATATCTTCGAAGAATGTTAAACATTTCAGCTAAGTCCCTTGTATGATCGGAAGACTGTTTAGACTTCACAAGCATGTCATCCATGTAAACCTCCATGGTTTTCCCGATTTGATTGTAAAACATGCGGTTGACTAGGCGCTGATACGTGGCTCCTGCATTCTTTAACCCAAAGGGCATTACCACGTAACAATATAACCCCAAGTCTGTAATAAAGCTTGTATGCTCTTGATCTGGTATATGCATGGGAATTTGATTGTACCCGGAATAGGCGTCCATAAAAGATAAAAGCTCATGTCCGGCCATCGAATATACTAGCTGATCAATTCTGGGGAGAGGAAAGCTATCCTTCGGGCAAGCCTTGTTCAAATCAGAAAAGTCGATACACGTTCTCCACTTCCTATTTGACTTTTTGACCAGGACAGGATTCGATATCCAGTCGGGATATTTCGAATCCTTAATGAATCCATTATCTTTTAATTTCTCTACTTCTTCTTTTAAAGCTGCTGACCTCTCTGGGCCTAACATCCGTCTTTTCTGCTTGACTGGTGGGTGCTTTGGATTAATACACAAAGATTGGCTCATGATGGTAGGCGAAATCCCATGCATGTCAGCGTGAGTCCAGGCAAACACATCTAGATTTACCTTTAAGAAATCAGCCAATTCCCTCGCTCGAACTGGATCTAGTTACGGGCAGATCTTTAGTACTTTTGTTGAATCTGTTTCATCAATGGGTATATCTTTTGTTATTTCGTTGGGAGTTGCCTTCCTGTCCCCAGGTTCTCTATCCTCTCTGGGATCTATATCCTCGAGCACGTCTGAGGGCGACTCTCTTGGGGTAGGACCCCTTAATTGCTATACTGAGTTCTCCTTTGGAGGAGCGGAATCATCCTTATCTTCTATATTCAACCCCTTCATTAGCATCTTTAACTCCATCACGTAACAAGTTCATCCCGTAGCTTGGTCGCCCCTCATCACCCCAATTCCTGAGTCAGTCGGGAATTTAAGCAGCAAGCACCAAGGTGCAATACATGCCCTGAACTCGGCAAGGGCCGGTTGGCCTAGGAAGGCATTGTAGGGCGACTCCACATCCAAAACTACAAATGGCAGGATCCTTATTCTCTGGCGATCTCCCTTCTCTAATGTGACTGGTAATTCCACAAAGCCCATCGGAGCCGTCGATGCTCCGTTGAAGCCACGTATCCATCCTTTGCATGGCTTTCAATCTTTTGCTTCGAGTCTCATTTGTTCGAAAGCTTTCTTGAAGAGGATATTGACCGAGCTCCCATTGTCCACTAACAATTTATGGACTAAAGCAGGGCCAATTTTTGAGGTAATCACTAGTGGATTGTCGGTTGGAGATTAAACTCCGGAATCATCTCTATTGCGGAATACGACGTCGTCTTATATCGTCTTTTGTTGTTTTATTGTAGTAACTTCTTCGAGGCTACTACATTCTCCTACCTCAAAGTGCTTGGCGGCATTGATGTACTGATCCATTGCTTTAAAACTACGACCAACTAGGTGAAGTACTCCTATAATAGTATTAATGACGATCCCCTTACCTTTTTGCTGGGCTGTGGGTTTCGAGGTAGGCTGGTTTTGGTTCGGGGCTTGTCCCCCTTGTTCCCTGTCCCTTGGGCCGACCTTGTACTCGTCTAACTTACCTTCTCGCAGCAATCTTTCGACAATATTTCTCAAATGATGACATTCATTGGTGGAATGACCGTGGGTTCCATGAAACAAGCAAAACTTTCCTGTTGCAATTTCTTTCCCAGTGGAGTCTCTTGGTGGTGGTTTTTGTACTACAATATGCTACATGTATCTAAATAAATATTCTCTAATGTATCATTTAATGGCGTATAATTTTCAAAAGTCTGGAATCTGGGTCTTTTACTAGGGCTATTCCCTTGGTTTCTGCTCCTTCTATTGTCATTCCCATTTCTGTTGCTATTACCTCCACTCTGGTTGCCAACATTTACTTCCACCTTCCCTGAACTGTCACCAGATTGTTTCACAGCAACGTTACTCTGAACACCTTCCCTCGAGGCCCCTTCAGACTTCCTCTTTCGATTTGCCTTGGATTCTTCTCGCCTTAAGCGGATATTAGCTTTCTCATAGAACAATTCTCTAGTAGGAGGCGGTTTCCCAGACAAGCAATCCCCAAACTCTGTGTCAGGATCTACCCCTTCTATCAAGGCCATCAGGATAGTGGGCTCATGGGGATCACTAACTTCGGTGACGGCCAGGTTGAAGCGATCCAAATATGACTTCAAAGATTCTCCTGGGGCCTGTTTAATCCGTGACAATTCTATGACGCTCTTGGACTTTCGAGCATGAAGTTGAAACTGATTCATGAAGCACTCACTCAATTCTGTGAAATTTGATATCGACCGAGGGAGGAGTCGGGTGAACCATATTAACGCTACATCTTCAAGATAAATTGGAGAAGCTTTGCATTTTATGGCATCTGGAGTTTCTGCCGCATTCATGAACCATGCATACCTCATCAGATGCTGCCCTGGGTCTGTTCTTCCTGAATATCGATCCATTTGAGGCAAGTTGAATCGCCGTGGGAACTGGAAATCTAGTATATCATCTGTGAAGGGGGTGTGACTTCGCTCAATGCCCTAATCTTCATTAGTATACCACCGACTTTCGAACATAATCTGGCACACCATTGCCCATACATCGGCATTTATTAATGTCTGCACAGGCTCTCCAGGTCTGATGTTTGGATTACCCCTGGGTTCCTGATCAGGGGACAACCTCTTATTTCTAGCGGCAGCTACTCTACGTTGCTCTCTGTGCTCCCGGTCAATCTCAGGAGGTAGTGGTTGGAGAAGCTGTTGCTGCGTAGGGTTGGTAATATTAGGATCCCTAGGTAGGACGTGGGATCCGTGCATGGGTAGCAACATAGGCTGTTGTAGGCTTGGGTCATCAGGGCCCAATACATGAGCGGTGTCTTCTTGGGGTCCTGAAGATCCAAAAGTCAACTGATCGAGGTTCTGAGGTCGTTCGAGCGGCCTTCTCTCACGAGGGCGTCCCTCGTCCGAAGAAGACGAATCATATGTTATAAGGCGGCATGTTGGGGAAGGAGTCTTCTGCCTCCGGAGCTCCTGTAGTTCTCTACCCATAGTAATCATGTTTTCCTGCATGCGGAGGCTGTCACGCCTTTGGGCTTCCAATGCTTCTTTAGTGCTCTGGAGCATGTCAAGAAAACGTGAAAAATCTCCCTGGGTAATGGGTGCAGATGGATCAGGCTGAACATTAGCCATCGTGGCTGGAATCGGAGCGTTGGAGGGAGCTCGAGTAGAAGTTCCAGCTTCATTCTGGTTCGGATCAGAGCGGTTCGCAGTGGCCTGGCCAGGGCGGTTCGGATGGGGAGAGTGAGTGCCCTCGACCTCATTAGACCGGATTAGATCGGTACCTTCCATCCGGCTCGGAGCGGTGCCTTCCATCCGGTTCGGATCCTCCTGTTCGGAGCGATCTGCTCTAGAGCTCTGAGCGCGTGACCTCGTTAACACGATGGCTTGCTGATCTTCTCTATCATCATTTCCCCTAACGCCTTGCAATTCTTTTCCTTTGGTCTTAGCCATGATACTCGATTCTTCAACAGTTAGTCAACAAGTACTTAAAGATGTCAGATATAGAGGATTAACTTCTTTGAACTTGAGAGCCCAAATAGTAGAATGATAATCCCGAAAAGGCTGAGAATTTGAAGAGTTCTCAACAAAAGCACCAAAATGTTAGACCAAAAATTGGTTCTAACACCCAAATTAGCTATGATTTTAATGAAATAGAACTAAAAAGCAATGAAGAACACACGATTTATAGTGGTTCGGCGTTAAAGAGCCTACGTCCACTTTCTATTCTTTTAATGGATGATTTGAATGCAAATACAACAATGAATCTCACTCAACTTCACAATTACAATGCATAAGCTCACTTAAATCTCTCAAAAATAGACTTTAAGAGATGATTTTGATTTGAATATGGTTGTGAAATTTGGCTATAAAGGAAGTTAGAGCTGAGAATTTGCCAAAAGATCCCTTCAAATGACTCTTGATGTGGTATTTATAGGTGAAAAATCGATCCGATCTGATTGTTTTAATAGACTTTAAGGGAACCCGATCCGATCTGATTGTTTGGCAAGGTACTCTTCATTATTTGATCTTCTAGCTTTGTGTAGCCTAGTTCACAAAGTAGGCTAACACCACCGAAAGGCAGGCATCACGGTAGTGGATCGATGCAAATCGACATGTTGGTTGGGTTCTGGTCTTGATAGGTGTCTACGGCATTGGAAGGTTTCTATCTTTCTTTTTACTGGTCATCTGTTGTTATTATACTTTGTTAGGGTGTTGGTTTTCTATCGAGTGTTTCGACTTGGTTTACTTTATGAGATGGGAGATGATGCTAGAGCGGTGTATGTAGCTGTACATGCATGTGGAGACTGTTTCTGTTTTGATTTTTTTATTGATGGCTCAATTTTTGTTTTGGGTAGGGAATTTTTGAATAGTTGGTGCGCTGGAATGCTTTTCTCCACCGCTTCCACTTTCGGCGATCATGGTGAAGATATTGCTCTTGGTTTTGTTGGATTTTGTAGGCGGTCTTCATTGCTTGCTAACTTATCGTCTCATGCAATGGATTGTGTCTTATTTGGTGATGGTCGTAGCTTCAGCTCTGGTCACTTCCTACATCAGACTCTATTGAGTGTATGTTAGCTTGGAATTATTGGCTTCTCGGCATGCTATCCTTCCTTGGTATTGTTGGCTACACAGTTTCATTGTGTTGTGCAGCTAAGCTATTATAGAATGATTATGTTATTGGTATTGTCTATTCATGATAGAAGCTTGTGTTGTTGTTCATGTGTTTTAAGTGGCTCAATGTGAGATGTTACTATTGTTCCTAGAATTCTACGACTGCAAGTACTTTGGTAATTCTTTACGTCTATTATTTTTTTGACTTGCCTCCCTGCATGGTATGTAGTGTGTTATTGTCTCCCTGTGTGGAGTAGGAAATTTGTAGTCTAAATTTGTTTGGCCTAGCTCCAGTGTTGTAAGCTTGTATAATTAGTGGGTCCACTATAAAAACCGTCTTTGGTGGATGGTCCACCTTAAAAACCAATATTAGTAGGTTGGTAAACTGCCAATCTCTTGTATTATTTTTAATTATTTTTTGTTATAATAATAAGTGTTACGGATCACTATAAAATCCGGTCGGCCTTGCCAAAAAATTGTAATTATAATATGACAATATTCATTTTTTCCACATTTCATTACTTATATAGTTCTTCTAGTATTAGCTTAAGGTGGAGCTTTATAGTTTTAAGATAGGTTGAAGATTCTAGAAATATTAAATATGTGTGTAAATAAGTCCAAATTTAATATTGTGTGAATTGAATTGGTTGATTTGTATGTAAGAATTGGTTTGATTGATTGTATACTTGAATTGCATAGGTTTGATTATATTGGATGCTTTGAATATATATAACATGTTTTAATAGAATTTAATATTGTTTGTATTGGATTGAAATGCTTAAACTATAATACTTAAATATATTCCAAGTTCAATAATAATAGAATGTAAATTGTCTGGGGAATTAGTAACTGTTAGAACCTCCAATTTTTGCCTAAATTTGATTACGACAACAATATATCAACGATTTTATTCACTAACATCTTTTACAAGAAAAAAGGAGAAAATAGATCATAAATAAACAAAGATACAATAAGAAGATATATTGGTATATTCGTAATGAATTCAAGTCTGTATTTAGTTAGTTTTTATTGTTAAAATCTCTCTGATACTCTATATGTATATATCGATTTGATACCCAAAAGGCTAAAACACATGGCAATAGCATGTGCATCAGCCAACTCAATTGAAAAGTCAGCCGGTTGATTGCTGGGTATTCAAACGTCTGAGTTTGAATATTCAGCCGGCTGAATATTGTGAATTGTGCACATGCACACCAATTTTTAAATACTAGCCGTTTTTTTAGCCATTTGAATTATAAATTCAGATGGCTGGCCTGAAGAGTTGCGACTTGTTAAAGAATCATAAGTCTTTAATCCAAGAATTATGACTATATCTTTTGATTAAACCTTTTCCCAAAAAGTTGCAACCTTTTATTTACTATAAATATACCTCAAAATCACTTGGTTTAATTACTGAACGTTCCTGATTTCCATATTCTTTGATTCTGAAATATTTCTATACAGTATTCACTTATGCTCTCGCATTCTCAATATTCAGTGATTATAAATCACTTTTCTTCTTTATTCTTCACTTGCTTTCAAATATATAAACGAAGAAGAAGATTATAGGAAGAGTGTACTCAATAGTCATTTGTGACTTGTCCGTGTTATCAAGAATGCATATATATAGTCAAAACAACCTTTTGTATTTATTGAAGTCCTATTCCACTACTCAGGCAAGAAGTCCTCTTCGGTTGCATAGGTGTTCTACTGCGTAGGTCCATGTCTACTGCTCAGGTGTTGTAATACTCGTTCCTCCTGGTTAAGTGAGGGTGTTGATTAGTTAAATTCCAAAAGGGATCTGGGACTGGACGCAAGACGGTGCTCAAAACTAGTATAAAAGTTCCTGGTGTTCTTTACCCTATTTATTGCATTTATATTTCTTATCTGTGATATAATATAGTATATCATTAAATATTTACTTGCATATGTCAAGAATTCATATATCACCTTATTAAAACGTACTTCTGCAAATACACCCATTTCCATATTACTTGATCCTATTAGTCTTTTCAGTTGGTATCAGAGCATGACATCTTATAACCGCAAAAAAAATTATTTGATATCTCGATAATATGGAAAACAACACTAACACTAGCTTTACTAACACCGAAACTAACACTATCTTTATCGAAGGTCAATCCATTGCATGACCTACACTTTTTAATAGCTTAAATTATAGTTATTGGGATACACCAATGAGAATCTATATGCATGCCAATGGATTTTTGTAACGGCAAGGAATTTCGCTCGATCTGAATCGATCGTTAAACCGACAAACACCGTTCGAAACCCCTGATCGTTTTGAGAACAGGACAAATTGGAATGCAGACGGAAGAATATTTCATTGTTATTACAACAATTCCATCAGATACAAGAATATACAGAGTATGAATGAATAAATTCCACGATAAATATCAGAGATTACAATAAATTACATTACAGCGGAAAAATATACAAAACACAACTAGAAGTAATACACGGATACAGAGCTTTCCGAGCATCGTTCCAGCTGTAAATCAGGACCCTATGAATATAAATCTGCAAAACCAAAACTACTAGCTGCACGTGTGGAAAATAGGGGAACCCAGAGTTTAGGTTAAAACAATAAACTCCAGGTCAGTCATGTGACTGGTGTGAGAACTAAAACAGTTATTTAAAACTTTACTTTAAAAGAGAGTGATTCAAGGGACCACACCGTATAACATGGAACGGGTTTCCTCCCAAGAATACTAGTACATTTAACAAAACATCGCAATGCTCTTTGGAAAAATGAAGCTATTATAAGACCCAGGTCCTATCACACAATGCAACGCAAGCCATAGGATACGGTTTTCCCTTATAATAGCCAAATAATGCTTGATACATTTAAAACAAATCATTTGATACTATTATAAGTGTATAGTGTCAAAACAATTTTCAATCATAAATATCAATCATAGACGGCACGGGTACCATATATCATGTCGCCATACTAGTTCTACAACTAAAACCGCAATATCACGTATTGGAAATTGGATTCCATCATGAGTCTAGGCAAGGGGCAAGCTCCTCTCCGCGTTCGAGACACTCTAGCAAATGTCCCAGGACCCCACTTTGATCCTTGGAATCGGCTGGGCCGGTCCTCTCTTACTTTTGAGGATTAGTTATTCATGAACACACGTTTCCCGGTCCTTATAGACCTATATCCGAGGCGCCTCGCATTCCAACAACCACACAGGTGAAAAGTATATATATGTCAGGGCTGGTAGGTCACTAACACCACCCTAGCTAGAAAGAAACGTCGTGCTCTCCCAGCGGTCCGTCTCCCGTTTTTGACTCATACCGAGGTGTGAGGCTTGCAAATTCACGTTATACACAAAGCTACGCCATACAGGCCGTGCTTTGATCATCAACCACAAGACTTTGCTTTTCAATAGAAGCCTTGATCAATTGCCACTTACGCGTGCCACACTGGCAATTCACTCCATGCGACTGATGTCCATCGATATACAACCTCTGAGCTCGTACGTCTCCGAGAAGGGCGTTAAGCAAGAGAATAAATTCTCCGCCGCCAAACAGATGTATATTTAATAGAGATCAATCAACACAGAATAAAATCCAATGTCAGACACACAATCCATTTACAAGTTCGTTTTGGGTCTGAACGAAACCAGAGGCACTTTCCTCGCATATCCATCCATCTCCAAGTACGTCTGGACGATCACCAACTATTTCCCTCATCTTGGGTGTACATCCCAGTCGAGATCATCAGTAATCACCCAGACGATGTGAAGACTTCCGGTCTTCAACCACCGTCTTCATCTTCGACATCTCGTCGAATCGGTTATTCAGAATGGGTATAAACCCGGCCTTTCTGATTAACCCACGTATATGATAAACAAATGTTACACAAACACAACAACCGCCTCATTCCAATTCAGAATATCCTTTTTTTCATGAAATCACATTCTCAGGGAAAGGTTCCCATTAATTTTATCCAAGATAAATTCTTCTAAATTTATTCTTTAATCTTCCTTTGGATATCATATCAAACTAGTCGGGATTAGTGAACCACACCGAAGTAATTATTTATTTTATTTCCCAATCCCAACCTATATATCCCATGGAGCAAAACTGGTAATACTCCATATCTAACACCACGGTGTTATGGGAAAATTAATTACCATTTCACATTCAAATCTAATTAAAGATTTAATTATCGCATTGGAGCAAAACTGGTGGTACTCCATTCTCGATCACCTTTCAGATTTGATAATTTAAATTATCAATTCACTTTTCAATCTAATTAAAGATTCATTAGAATTCCACTTAGTTTTAATCCTTTCAAAAATTAACATCTTGCCTTTAACTGGGTTAAAGAACCAGTGTCATCTAAAACACGATTCACGATAAACCCAAATCACATTTGATATTAATTACAAGGCTTTGAATAGAAAATATACTGGCTTATATTCAATATCAAATTCTGAAACCAACAAATATCGTATTGGAAATAACGATATAAAATATATCTTTCTAATTCCCATAACAATATCTGTATAGTCACGAAATCCAACATTGAAATATTTCGAAGATAATTTCGATTCAACTCCAGTCCAATCCACGTATTGGGAATATTGATTATTTTTAAAATCACGTTCAAATTCAATTTATTTATTTCAAAAATAAATTGATTTTAATTCTAGTTCAAAACTAGTTCATTTTGATAACAATCTATTTTTATCTTTTCAAATGTGGAATTCTTCAGCCCAATTTTTCCCAAATCATTTCTTATGATTTTACACAAATTATAGATATTTTTAATAATTTTATCAAGGCCCGTACAGTCAATTTCCATCAACGGCCATCGAACTGCACTTACAACGACCTTTTCCAAATTTGATTTGGACATAATTCCAAATCCAACCGTTAGATTTCAAATTTCTAATATTCATTGGAAAGCTCTTTTCGATACGAACCCAACGGTTCCGGTTTTAGGAGAATCCGACGGTCGGATCTCCCGTAACGTCGATTCGAAGTCAATGGTCAAAATTCACGAACTGCCGCGGTGCGGCGCGTTCTATTCAGGCCATTATATAATATATATATATATATATATATTTCGTCGATTTTATTTTAAAACGTATTTTATAAATCGTTTTAAATTCGTTTCAAAAACAATTTCAACTTCATCTTCAATTTCAAATCGATTTGATTTCAATTCAATTTGAATTCATTTCAATTTTTATTTAATTCGAATTCAAATTCGTTTCAATTCAATTCGAATTCAAATTCGTTTCAATTCAATTCAAATTCTAATTCGTTTTAATTCAATTCAATTTAATTCAATTTGAATTCATTTCTATTTAATTCGAATTCAAATTCACTTTCTATTCAATTCGAATCGAATTCATTTTCTATTTGATTCGAATTCATTTAAAATTGATTCAATAAAATTTCAATTTGAATTTTAATCTAATTTGATTTGAATTTCATTTCAAAATATTAAATTTTGAAATCACTTTTCAATATTCATTGTAAAACGAATAAAATTGATATAAATATCGTTCACGTCAAAATAGCGCAACTCTAATCAACACGGCTTTATGTATTTCAATAAATTCGTTATTCTATTCAACAAATGAATATATATATATTCCATTCAACACATGAATCTATATTCCTTTCAACACACGACTAATCTCAACACATGAGTACTGTCAACACATCACTATTTTTGTTATGTAAAATATTTTATAAAATTATGGTATCTATCGTTTGATTTTTAATTAGACTCCACCGTGAAGTAGTTCTAATTTTAAATATGATAAAGATGTAAATTTTATTATTTAAAATATTTTACTCAACCCATGAATATTTTCAACACATGAACATCGTCAACACATGACTATTTTTATATTCAACACATGAATTTTCTTTTATAATATTAATTATTTTCCCGATTGGAATGAGGCCCAATCAATTACCATATAACGTTAATTATATGGATTCCATACAACACATGTATATAATAGCAATGATAAACAATCAACCATCATCCAAGGTGCACCACACAACCGCATAAGCATCAAATATAAATAATTAATGCTTACATAGTCTGTCGACCAATCGATCGACATACAATTAAATAATTGGGATTAGTGTAAGCCAAATTTCATCCCAACACCCGTGTGGGGTTTCAAATCAACAAACACAGATTTTTATTTGTGCAGTTGGGCGATGTGTAAAATTTATCGACCCAATCAATAACAATCAAATCAGTGTATATAAACAAATCGGCCGATTTGTTTATAAATATTGATTTATTCACCTTCACGTTAGAAATTATATTTTTAACGATAATTAATTTATTTCAACACTTCTACATTTTATTATCGATTTCACATCCACATCAGAAACACATTTTCACAACATATCAATCAAACAAACAAGCCATCCATGGTCTGTGGATGACGGGTGTCGGGTGCTGCTAAGCACCGTCTACATCCTAGTATATATATATATATATATGACTAGAAAAAGAAATTTAGAGTGAGAAGTTCTCACCAATAGCTATCCCAACTCCACGACTCTTATTATGTAGGGAATCACTGCCGTTCTCGCCTTTTGTCACTTTCATTGCCCGCTTTCACTACATATATAAAAATCGAATTTTTACTTCGCTATTCAATATATAAAAATCAAATTTTTACTTCGCTATTCAATATATAAAAATCGAATTTTTACTTCGCTATTCAATATATAAAAATCGAATTTTTATAATCACGTTATATGGATAAAAATTCTATTTTCACACCGCTACTATATAGATAAAAATTCTATTTTTACATCGGTGTTCATATAATAAAGATTATATTTTTATATCGCCACTTATATAAAAACACATCTTTGCTCCTTCTACATAATAAATATCAAATCTTTAATACTTCTATAATGTAAAAATCATATTTTTAATCTTCTACTAATATAAAAATTATATTTTTAATATTCTACATAAGTAAAGATATTATTTTTATTATGCCACTAGTATAAAAATTATAATTTTAGCTTCTCTATATTGTAAAAATTATATTTTTAATACTACCACTTTATAAAAATCATATCTCTCACACGATAAAAATCTAATCTCTTCATAAATAAATACTTGATGTTTTCATGAATAAAAACTTTCCTTTTTCTTCTATGCAAAAATCATATTTTGCCTTCTATATAAAAATATAGTCTTTTGCAAATAAAAATATAAACTTTCCTCGCTTATCAAAATCATACTTTAGATTAACTAAATAGAATCAAACAATAAAAATTAAGCAAGAGAGGAAGCTCACAGTATTTTGATCGAGAAAAAGGGGGTTGTGTTGTGCCTCAAATCGGAGAGGGACTCGCGAGGGAAGGTCATTCGGGGAAGGCGCCAGAGGCGGAGCAGGGTGCGCGAGGTGCTCTTCGATGGCGGCGCGGTGGTGGGTACTTCGGGGTAGGGTGTTGGGGTGCAGCGGGTTCAGCTTGGAAAAAAGAGGGAAGCGAGAGATGGGAGAGGAGATGTGACTGGAGGAGGAGGGGATCGAAGGGGAGGCGCTCCCCTGGAGGCCGACGGCGGTGGTCTACGCCTGGCGTCGTGAGATTGAGGAGCGCGACAATTTTTTCTTCTTCTGATTTTAAATTTAACCGGGGGGGGGGGGGGGGGGGAGCAGAGGGGTTTAAGGGGAGAAAGGTTTTACTTTATTATTTTATTTTTTTTCAAAAAGTTGACTTTTTCATACGACCTCTAAACGAGGCCCACCGCCTGTCGTCCATAGCGTTTTACCCCCATTCCGAACACAATGGGATATGTACCAAAAGCTGATTCGATCAGTTTTCGTCAAAATCAACATATAACTCTATATATTGAATTTGAACGCGCATTTCAATTTACCGGGGCCACATACTAACTCGAAAAATTCCAGTAAAATATTTTCTAGCTTTGTATTGACGATACGGTCCCAACAAAACTAGTTTCGTCGAATTCTGAGACCGTTGGAAAAATGGCCATTTTCCAGTCGATTAAAATCAACTGAAACTGGCCAAACGCGTTTTCCTTTGCCATGCTCACATATTGATTCGAAAAATTATGAAATTGGAATCTAGCAATAATTTGACATCACGGACCCAACAAAAGTTTCGTCGAAATCCGATGTCGTTTGCAAAATTCCCATTTTTAAGGGCTCGAATTCCATAGCGACTATTCAGAATTTTCAACTGGACATATCTTTTGATTCCCGCTATGAAATTTCGATTTTCCGGATTCGTTGAAAAGATACCCTCAATTAGATCCTATTATTTTTGGTTTCACTGAAATCCGGTTTGTTTTGCACCCAGTACATTCAATTGAAGTTTGAAATCGAATTATCGAACTACCGCGCCATTTTCAATTCTATTTATAATTATATATAATTATTTATATTCTAACGACGACGTATATAAATATATACATTCGATTCTATTCAAAATAAATTTCTCGTTGATATTATTTAAAATAATTCATTTTAAATAATCAAAATTCGCTAAAATTGCCAAAATAAAGATTTTAAACTGGCCCAGATTTTCGGGTTGTTACAATCTCCCCCACTTAAAACTTTTCGTCCCCGAAAAGGAACAAAGCCGAAAGTAGTTTGATTAATCAACTCTACGTTCGATCTGGCTTCCATTCTCCAACCTTTCAGTTTCTGAGAATTTTCAAATTCTTCAAAAATTTGGCCAACACCCTAAATTTTCGAAAAATTTCGCCATAACCTCCCCTACACCGGGAGCCACGGGAAAATCCCAAAATTGCCATACAGGCCTTCTGATCTAAAAAAGAAAAAGAAAAAGCCAATAGACTCATAAAATCATCATCACCTAAACAAAACAGTAAATTATAGTAAACATGTACCTATTTGTCGGGCAAACAAATTTTATTCTCTGCTCTAGCCCCCTTGCTATGACCTGTTCAATATAAGTACATATATATGCAAGCAAATGCGAAATTTTCAATACAATTCAATGTTTGATTCAATTAGGCTAAATGGTTCAAAATTATCAAACAAATAAACAAACAACACAAACATCAATCAATTAGTGAATTAGAGTTTCAAATTCATAATTTTGATACATATACAAAAATTCATGTTTTTGATGCCAATTCACAACAATGCATTCTAGCTATATTAGTTTTGGTTCTCACACCAGTCTAATGGAAATATATAGAAATCTCACCTTAGTCACTCGAAAATAAATGTTGATGATGTTTCGAACCACCATCAGAACATCTCCGGGCTACTAGAGTGTAATTCTACATCTATCCAGTATATTAAAACTTTGACTATACGTTCATGACGCGCATACGCGAAATCTATATATACTCGATTGTCCAAATTCAAAATAAATAAATATTCAAATACTTATAAAGCGATTTAAATTTTAAAACAAAATTGTTTTCATTTGAAAAATATACTCTTCACATTCGTTCTAGGATACTACTGATCCTATCTCTAACGAGTTATTCTAATTGGATATTACTAATCCAATATCTGATGAATTCTTTCGTACGGTTCTAATGTGTCTTGTTCTCGAGCTTTGTAAACCAAAGCTCTGATACCAACTGTAACGGCAAGGAATTTCGCTCGATCTGAATCGATCGGTAAACCGATAAAGACCGTTCAAAACCCCTGATCGTTTTGAGAACAGGACAAATTGGAACGTAGACGGAAGAACATTTCACTGTTATTACAACAATTCCATCAGATACAAGAATATACAGAGTATGAATGAATAAATTCCACGATAAATATCAGAGATTACAATAAATCACATTGCAGCGGAAAAATATACAAAACACAACTAGAAGTAATACACGGATACAGAGCTTTCCGAGCATCGTTCCAGCTGTAAATCAGGACCCTGTAAATATAAATCTGCAAAACCAAAACTACTAGCTGCCTGTGTGGAAAATAGGGGCACCCAAAGTTTAGGTTAAAACAATAAACTCCAGGTCAGTCATGTGACTGGTGTGAGAACTAAAACAGTTATTTAAAACTTTACTTTAAAAGAGAGTGATTCAAGGGACCACGCCGTATAACACGGAACGGGTTTCCTCCCAAGAATACTAGTGCATATAACAAAACAACGCAATGCTCTTTGGAAAAATGAAGCTATTATAAGACCTAGGTCCCATCACACAATGCAACACAAGCTGGAGGATAGGGTTTTCCCTTATAATAGCCAAATAATGCTTGATACGTTTAAAACAAGTCATTTGATACTATTATAAGTGTATAGTGTCAAAACAATTTTCAATCATAAATATCAATCATAGACGGCATGGGTACCATATATCATGTCGCCATACTAGTTCTACAATTAAAACCGCAATATCACGTATTGGAAATTGGATTCCATCATGAGTCGAGGCAAGGGGCAAGCTCCTCTCCGCGTTCGAGACACTCTAGCAAATGTCCCAGGACCCCACTTTGATCCTTGGAATCGGCTGGGCCGGTCCTCTCTTACTTTTGAGGATTAGTTATTCCTGAACACACGTTTCCCGGTCCTTACAGACCTATATCCGAGGCGCCTCGCATTCCAACAACCACACAGGTGAAAAGTGTAAAAATGTCAGGGCTGGTAGGTCACTGACACCACCCTAGCTAGAAAGAAACGTCGTGCTCTCCCAGCGGTCCGTCTCCCGTTTTTGACTCATACCGAGGTGTAAGGCTCGCGAATTCACGTTATACACAAAGCTACGCCACACAGGCCGTGCTTTGATCATCAACCACAAGACTTTTCTTTTCAACAGAAGCCTTGATCAATTGCCACTTACGCATGCCACACTGGCAATTCACTCCATGCGACTGATGTCCATCGATATACAACCTCTGAGCTCGTACGTCTCAGAGAAGGGCGTTAAGCAAGAGAATAAATTCTCCGCCGCCAAACAGATGTATATTTAATAGAGATCAATCAACACAGAATAAAATCCAATATCAGACACACAATCCATTTACAAGTCCGTTCTGGGTCTGAACGAAACCGGAGGCACTTTTCTCGCATATCCATCCATCTCCAAGTACGTCTGGACGATCACCAACTGTTTCCCTCATCTTGGTTGTACAGCCCAATCGAGATCATCAGTAATCACCCAGACGATGTGAAGACTTCCGGTCTTCAACCACCGTCTTCATCTTCGACATCTCGTCGAATCGGTTATTCAGAATGGGTATAAACCCGGCCTTTCTGATTAACCCACATATATGATAAACAAATGTTACACAAACACAACAACCGCCTCATTCCAATTCAGAATATCCTTTTTTTCATGAAATCACATTCTCAGGGAAAGGTTCCCATTAATTTTATCCAAGATAAATTCTTCTAAATTTATTCTTTAATCTTCCTTTGGATATCCTTTCAAACTAGTCGGGATTAGCGAACCACACCGAAGTAATTATTTATTTTATTTCCCAATCCCAACCTATATATCCCATGGAGCAAAACTGGTAATACTCCATATCTAACACCACAGTGTTATCGGTAAAATTAATTACCATTTCACATTCAAGTCTAATTAAAGATTTAATTAACGCATTGGAGAAAAACTGGTGGTACTCCATTCTCGATCACCTTTCAGATTTGATAATTTAAATTATCAATTCACTTTTCAATCTAATTAAAGATTCATTAGAACTCCACTTAGTTTTAATCCTTTCAAAAATCAACATCTTGCCTTTAACTGGGTTAAAGAACCAATGTCATCTAAAACACGATTCACGATAAACCCAAATCAAATTTGATATTAATTACAAGGCTCTGAATAGAAAATATACCGGCTTATATTCAATATCCAATTCTGAAACCAACAAATATCGTATTGGAAATAACGATATAAAACATATCTTTCAAATTCCCATAACAATATCTGTATAGTCACGAAATCCAACATCGAAATATTCCGAAGATAATTTCGATTCAACTCCAGTCCAATCCACGTATTGGGAATATTGATTATTTTTAAAATCACTTTCAAATTCAAATTATTTATTTCAAAAATAAATTGATTTTAATTCTAGTTCAAAACTAGTTCATTTCGATAAAAATCTATTTTTATCTTTTCAAATCTGGAATTCTTCAGCCCAATTTTTCCCAAATCATTTCTTATGATTTTACCCAAATTATAGATATTCTTAATAATTTTATCAAGGCCCGTACAGTCGATTTCCATCAACGGCTATCGAACTGCACTTACAGCGACCTTTTCCAAATTTAATTTAGACATAATTCCAAATCCAACCGTTAGATTTCAAATTTCTAATATTCATTGGAAAGCTCTTTTCGATACGAACCCAACGGTTCCGGTTTTAGGAGAATCCGACGGTCGGATCTCCCGTAACGTCGATTCGAAGTCAATGGTCGAAATTCACGAACTGCCGCGGCGCGGCGCATTCTATTCAGGCCATTATATATATAATATATATATATTATATATTTCGTCGATTTCCTTTTAAAACGTATTTTATAAATCGTTTTAAATTCGTTTCAAAAACAATTTCAACTTCATCTTCAATTTCAAATCGGTTTGATTTCAATTCAATTTGAATTCATTTCAATTTTTATTTAATTCGAATTCAAATTCGTTTCAATTCAATTCTAATTCTAATTCGTTTTAATTCAATTCAATTTAATTCAATTTGAATTCATTTCTATTTAATTCGAATTCAAATTCACATTCTATTCAATTCGAATCGAATTCATTTTCTATTCGATTCGAATTCATTTCAAATTGATTCAATAAAATTTCAATTTGAATTTTAATCTAATTTGATTTGAATTTCATTTCAAAATATTAATTTTTGAAATCACTTTTCAATATTCATTGTAAAACGATTAAAATCGATATAAATATCGTTCACGTCAAAACAGCGCAACTCTAATCAACACGGCTTTATATATTTCAATAAATTCGTTATTCTATTCAACAAATGAATATATATATATTCCATTCAACACATGAATCTATATTTCTTTCAACACACGACTAATCTCAACACATGAGTACTGTCAACACATCACTATTTTTGTTATGTAAAATATTTTATAAAATTATGTTATCTATCGTTTGATTTCTAATTAGACTCCACCGTGAAGTAGTTCTAATTTTAAATATGATAAAGATGTAAATTTTATTATTTAAAATATTTTACTCAACACACGAATATTTTCAACACATGAACATCGTCAACACATGACTATTTTTATATTCAACACATGAATTTTCTTTTATAATATTCATTATTTTCCCGATTGGAATGAGGCCCAATCAATTACCATATAACGTTAATTATATGGATTCCATACAACACATGTATATAATAGCAATGATAAACAATCAACCATCATCCAAGGTGCACCACACAACTGCATAAGCATCAAATATAAATAATTAACACTTACACAGTCTGTCGACCAATCGATGGACATACAATTAAATAATTGGGATTAGTGTAAGCCAAATTTCATCCCAACACCCGTGTGGGGTTTCAAATCAACAAACATAGATTTTTATTTGTGCAGTTGGGCGATGTGTAAGATTATCGACCCAATCAATAATAGTCAAATCAGTGTATATAAACAAATCGGCCGATTTGTTTATAAATATTGATTTATTCACTTTCATGTTAGAAATTATATTTTTAATGAAATTAATTTATTTCAACACTTCTATATTTTATTATCGATTTCACATCCACATCACAAACAAATTTTCACAACATATCAATCAAACAAACAAGCCATCCATGGTCTGTTGATGACGGGTGTCGGGTGCTGCTAAGCACCGTCTGCATCCTAGTATATATATATATATATAACTAGAAAAAGGAATTTAGAGTGAGAAGTTCTCACCAATAGCTATCCGAACTCCACGACTCTTCTTATGTAGGGAATCACTGCCGTTCTCGCCTTTTGTCACTTTCATTGCCCGCTTTCACTACATATATAAAAATCGAATTTTTATTGCGCTATTCAATATATAAAAATCGAATTTTTACTTCGCTATTCAATATATAAAAATCGAATTTTTACTTCGCTATTCAATATATAAAAATCGAATTTTTACTTCGCTATACAATATATAAAAATCGAATTTTTACTTCGCTATTCAATATATAAAAATCGCATTTTTACTTCGCTATTCAATATATAAAAATCGAATTTTTATAATCACGCTATATGGATAAAAATTCTATTTTCACACCGCTACTATATAGATAAAAATTCTATTTTTACACCGGTGTTCATATAATAAGGATTAAATTTTTATATCGCCGCTTATATAAAACACATCTTTGCTCCTTCTACATAATAAAGATCAAATCTTTAATACTTCTATAATGTAAAAATCATATTTTTAATCTTCTACTAATGTAAAAATTATATTTTTAATATTCTACCTAAGTAAAGATCATATTTTTATTATGCCACCAGTATAAAAATTATATTTTTAGCTTCTCTATATTGTAAAAATTATATTTTTAATACTATCACTTTATAAAAATCATATCTCTCACACGATAAAAATCTAATCTCATCATAAATAAATACTTGATGTTTTCATGAATAAAAACTTTCCTTTTTCTTCTATGCAAAAATCATATTTTGCCTTCTATATAAAAATATAGTCTTTTGCAAATAAAAATATAAACTTTACTCGCTTATCAAAATCAGACTTTAGATTTACTAAATAGAATCAAACAATAAAAATTAAGCAAGAGAGAAAGCTCACAGTATTTTGATCGAGAAAAAGGGGTCTGCGTTGTGCTTCAAATCGGAGAGGGACTCGCAAGGGAAGGTCAGTCGGGGAAGGCGCCAGAGGCTGAGCAGGGTGCGCGGGGTGCTCTTCGATGGCGGCGCGGTGGTGGGTGCTTCGGGGTAGGGTGTTGGTGTGCGGCGGGTTCAGCTTGGAAAAAGGGGGAAGCGAAAGATGGGAGAGGAGATGTGATTGGAGGGGAAGGGGATCGAAGGGGAGGCGCTCCCCTGGAGGCCGACGGTAGTGGTCGACGCCTAGCGTCGCGAGATTGAGGAGCGCGACATTTTTTTTCTTCTGATTTTAAATCTAACGGGGGGGGGGGGGGGTGGGGGCAGAGGGATTTAAGGTGAGAGAGGTTTTATTTTATTTTTTTCAAAAAGTTGACTTGTTCATACTACCTCTAAACGAGGCCCACCGCCTGTCGTCCATAGCGTTTTACCCCCATTCCGAACACAATGGGATATGTATCATAAGCTGATTCGATCGTTTCGATTAGTTTTCATCAAAATCAACATATAACTCTATATATTGAATTTGAACGCGCATTTCAATTTACCAGGGCCACATACTAACTTGAAAAATTCCAGAAAAATATTTTCTAGCTTCGTATTGACGATACGGTCCTAAGAAAAGTAGTTTCGTCGAATTTTGAGACCGTTGGAAAAATGGCCATTTTCCAGTCGATTAAAATCAATTGAAACTGGTCAAACACGTTTTCCTTTGCCACGCTCACATATTGATTCAAAAAATTATGAAATTTGGAATCTTGCAATAATTTGACATCACGGACCCAAAACAAGTGGTTTCGTCGAAATCCGAGGTCATTTGCAAAATTCCCATTTTTAAGGGCTCGAATTCCATAGCGATTATTCAGAATTTTCAACTGGACATATCTTTTGATTCCCGCTATGAAATTTCGATTTTCCGGATTCGCTGAAAAGATACCCTCAATTAGATTCTATTATTTTTGGTTTCACTAAAATCCCGTTTGTTTTGCACCCGGTACATTCAATTGAAGTTTGAAATCGAATTATCGAACTACCGTGCCATTTTCAATTCTATTTATAATTATATATAATTATTTATATTCTAACGACGACGTATATAAATATATACATTCGATTCTATTCAAAATAAATTTCTCGTTGATAATATTTAAAATAATTCATTTTAAATAATCAAAATTCGCTAAAATTGCCAAAATAAAAATGTTAAACTGGCCCAGATTTTTGGGTTGTTACAATTTGATTCATGCAATATTCCTTAAAAAGAATATACACCTCCTACTAAAAACTATTCTGAATGGTTAAACATAGAAAAACTAGATGGTACTGCAAATGCTAAAGCTATGAATATGTTGCATGGTGCCCTGGATAGAAATGAGTTTAACCATATTTGCATGTGCAATACTGCATATGAAATATGGCGAACACTCAAAGTAACTCACGAAAGAACTAGTAAGGTTAAACAAAGCAAGACATCCATGATTAAAATCCAATTTCAGAATTTTAGAATGAATGAAAATGAATGTATATAAATGACATGTATTCTAGATTCCAAGATATATGTAACTAAATAAGTAACTAAAAACATATATATATATATATATATATACTATTTCTTTGTACATTTCAGAACTTCGTGCGTCCCAAGCTACTGAGAACAGCGTGGTTTCCATGTTTACCAACCATGCTAGCAAATCTATTTAAAACCATATTTCCCAAGCTATCACATCCGTGCTTCCCAAGCAATTTTCAGTTCTTTGCAAACCAAGCTGTCTGCCTCTATAAAAAAAAGAAACAAACAAGCTGACCCTTCTTGTTTCTCTCCTTCAGCAAAACAGCGAAAGCCGCTCCCTTACAAATCAAAATTGTGCCTCTCTTCCAAAGATCAAAAGAGAATCGTGAGCTCCAACATAACAAATATATTAGGAAGTAAAGCCCTAAATCAATTTCTCGACTTTCACACAGCCAATACCCATATTTATTCAATTAAATCACGAAGACTGCTTTGAATTAGGCAAGGGTTCTTTCACGAAAATTGTAGGACGTGGAGTGGACTTCGTGTCGGTGGTAGGAGGAGGAGTTGCGATGGCCTGGTGGGGGAGAAAGAGGGGTTCGAACTCAGGCTAGACAGTTCAAATTTCTGTAGATTTTAGCCGACTCGTTGGTTATTGGGTTTCACCATCAAAGGGCGCAGCTAGAGGTGGACGTGGCGCATCTACTGATAATGGTCGGGGTGTCCGTAGTGGTGCAAAGCAGTGGCAAAGGATGTTCAAATAGATTCCTTTCGAACAAGGGTTTCTGGCTACTGGGTCAATATCGTTGTTTGTGTCCTTAGTCGAGGATTTTGTTCAGAAAGTCATGTTCTTTCAGGAAGGAAGTCACTTTTTCCTAGCAGCTGTGGGTTTGAGCACTTACCGAAGGGTGCGGAGTTGAATGAGATTAATTTCATAAACTGGGCACAAAGAGAAGAATAAGGAGTGCATAAGGGTGTTGATTCTTTGGTGAGTTAAGTTATTCTGATGAGTAGTTTGGGTGTCTATAAGTCACACATGGAAGAATGGAGCAGGCGAGTTCAACATGATGGAGGCAAGAGGATGAGTTTGGGAAGGGAATGGGGAATTGCAAAGTGGACAGGTATTTTAAATCGCATGGGAAGAGACTCGTGAGTTTGGAAGAAGGCTAAGTTGATTTAAATGTTAATTTACCTTTAATGACAATGATTAAATTAATTAAATTAATTATTTTAGAAAATATATATATATCTAAAATTAGTCGTGAGCAAAACTGGGTAGAATTTAATTCAGGGTTGCATATTAGGCTTGGTTGATTTAGATTAGAAAGAGAAGGAAACACTTGTAGCTTTTTGACGTTCAAAGGTACGGTCTGTTCGATATTGTGCAAAGGAGATTTATGATCAAATAAGCATGGTAATGGCAACGGGAAGGAGCAGGTGGGTTGCATGAAGAACGAGAAAAGGATTAAAGTGGTAATGAGATATTAATTTATAATTAATTAAATATAATGGCATTATTAAGTTATTTTAAATCATTTGACTTGTAAAAATCATAACTATCTCATACAATATCAGAACCCAACAAAACAAAAAGAGTTGGAACCATATCAACGATTACTACAAGCCTGTGAAGTTTGGAATGGTTCAGAGCTGGTGGGAAATCTTGGAAAAATTGAAACGCCTGATCCTTTTAATCGGAAATTTATCGTTATTTAATGATTTCTTACCAAGGTGGGTATCCTCACTGAACTCTGACTCATCTATATTTTTTAAAAACGAGCTTTTAATTTATTTATAATAATTTTATACTGTGCAATGGTTAATTGGTTGAATAGTTGATAAAATTGGTTGAAATGGTTGATATGATTACATCGTTGCTCGATTATTAGTTCTGATATTTCATATTGATGTGAAATAATATTATTGATGCTGATTAACATATGTGGATGCAGGGAAACAAGTTGGAGAGATCCAACTGGATTCCTCAACATTTATTTACTGTTTTTATTTGATTGTGATATATGATGTGTTATATAATCCATGATTGGATATGTAACGACCTAAGGATTTTTGACCCCGAAAATCGACATAAAATCACCATGTCGACTATTCAAGTATCTAAAACGCTGGATTGTCATGAGAAAGGAATTAGAGGGTGAGAATAGAAAGAAATATTAGAATAGAAGAAAGAAGAAGAACACATATCAGAATCTCACAGCGGAACGAATAAAATAAGATATAACAAATCCTTTATACAAAAACTGTATATACATATGAATCATCAGAGTACAACATATATCAGACACAACGGAATAATAACTCTATATAACTAGCGTTGAAGCCTCCTACTTCTAGCTCCTGAAACTCCAAGAGAATATAACCTGGAACATACTTAGTCTGACCCGAGCACATTTGAAGCAAAGCAAAATACATCGGGTCAGTCTAGAATACTATCAGTGATAAATTCACAGAAACACACAACTTGTTTAACTTTGGAAATCCTTTATGAAATCAAAGGATAATAGTAAGACCAGCCCACACATAAACACGGACGGTTTTTACCATACTATCACCCAAACCAATTTTGAAATCATACTTTGTTCTGATATTATGATAATGTCTAAATACAAATAATTAACAATCTAGTGGAACGCTAGCATCTCACGCTCCACATATATAGTATAAAAACAAAAACTGCGGGCGCTTATTGGATATTGGATTCCAACCTTGACAAGGTATGGGACCACCTACCGAATGTGTATCTCTAGAGGCGAATACACTGGGTTCAACAAGAACGTCTTGCAACCCGGCCCACACATGACCGACCACTCATTCCACTTGAGTGTATCGAATGTATATCACCGACGGTTGGGATCAGCAACCGCCTCCCGAAATGGGACAACATTGAATACAGATCAAAGAAGCAATTGGAATTTCTCTAGATAGGTGATCATACACCCTAATGGGAGCGACCCATATAGCCATGCTGCCTGCCCGATTTTGTCATTTCGCGGTTGATGAGGCTTGAGGTCAGAACACATCTGGTCATCATACACTTTGAATTCCACATCATCAGATCCGTCAAACCACTAATTGATGTCCACAAATATACTCTGGGTATTAAAGAAGTGACCCTCTTTGCCACCAACTCGGTATATTTGTAAAAATCAACGAACGTGGTTTTAGGGAAATATTCTGTTAGACATTCGTCCAGACAAGTCATCCAGGAACAGGATGAACCGAAGGCATCCTCCTACTGCACCCTTATATAGGAATCACCCCAAGGATCAGTAGCGAGAAGTCCTTGCAATCCGTAGATTCCAATCATGACCGAATCACGTCAGAATAACTCTGGTTGCAACACAGAGAATATTCGTCAAGTAATCCTTCCACTTATGGAGATCCACGGTTTTATTTTCTCCATCTCCAATTGACATCTTCACGTATTTGTTGGTCGGAATGGTTTTCGAATATAATTCGATCCCGGTCTTTCCATACCAACAATCGTATTGGTAAGGTTTGATGGTCAGTGTTTTAACTATCAAATAACAATTGTGTAAATAACATGAGTTTGCTGATTCAACACTTGACCTAACTTGGCTTCTTTAAAATATATTTAACCCAATAGTTAATAAACCTTTAAATCTTCCAATACATTCAAAACATTTGATTTAACCTTATTCTATTATAACAGAACTATTTATATGATTTTGAGTACGTGTATATATATATATATATATATATATATATATATATATATATATATATATATATATATATATCCCTACCCAACTTTCCATTTCCATCGGGAATATCGATATATTTCATTAAAACCATTTTCCCTTTTCTTATATTCGAGAAACTCACGATATCCATATGTGTATATACTTAATGATATAAACCAAATTTCCTCTAATTAACTCTGACCGATTTACTTTGATCGATTAACTCTAACTTGACTAACTTGACTTATTTAACTCAACTGGACTAACTTGACTTGATTACTCCAATCGATTAACTAATATTCGACTTACTCCATTCGCTTGGTCTAGATCGCAGCGATCACAATGGTTACGCCTGATTCCCTCAGGAAACATCCGACCGCCGTAGGATATCTGCAGCCCGGCGAATTACACTAGCAGTCATACGCAATGGCAACTCTTCCTGAATAACTATGTTTGACTAACTCTATCTCAAATACTATATTCGATCAACTCTAATTGCATAACAAATGTTCACTAAAATTTGAAATCAATATTCTTATTTCTTTTGAAACTAATATTGCAATATTATTTAATTTCCCAAGACCCTGCATTAGAGTTCGATATTCCTCGTATAGAGTAAAACCAATTTCAACACCTTCACTCGCTCCAAACTAATACCATTCCTCGATAATAGTGAATCCAATCAAGTTGGGGTATTTTAGTTACCTCTCAGACCTTGATTGACCCGTTCTTACCTCAGAATAATATTAGTTTAACCACTAACATCAAAATCTCATTTTTCCTCTGATTTCGAATCGGGTTTTATAAAACCGTTCCTTATATTTGAAATCTTCGCTCAAAATTCTTTTACTTAATTCTTGATTAAGTAGATATCCACTAAAACACCATCTTTAACTTAAATCATCATTTCGCTTATAATATCTTAATTTAGAATCAAAACCTCCCATAAAACTCTTATCGCCTTTTTATATTTAACTTTATCGCTACTTAGCCCTTCCTTAGTTTAATCCCAACTAAAGTCATCATTTTAATTATAAACAAATGGTAAATTTTACTATACTAAAGATAGGGAACTTCTGCCATTGACTAAAGATAGTATAATCATCGTTTGAAAAGCTTATTAAATAAAATCAACTTCATTAACATAATCCAATAATTTCCTTAATTTATAGTTAATCGAATATTAACTAACTATTTTACATCATTCGTTAAACTTTAACGAATATTCAAAATATTTAAATCAATTTTATTCCAATTATCAACTTCAACCAAAGATGGCTTATTCTTGTCGACCGTACGCCTCACTTAGCAGTTAACTGGTTACCATTTGTCATTTCCCCGGTTTAAATTAATTAAATAGCTTAATTAATTAAAAACGCCATCTAATTGTTTTAAAAACAATTATTCCACTTTACCAACACAGAGGTAAATCCTTTGGCTTTCTTCTTTTGACGTGTATAAACTATTTCAATAATTCCATTTGTAAATTGGATTAAAATATTTATTTACAAATCTCTAATTTAATTGTTTATATAAATTAACTAAAGAACTTTAATAATTTATAACTTTGAAATCACGTCAATCCACCTGATGGTAGACCTATATTTAACACTATCTATTTCAGCCCGTTTACTGCCAGTTACCTCATCAACTACTGTCGATTGATTTTAAACACAAAATTGTTGAATATATATTCAACCTTCAACATTCGAATAGGTTTTGGTGTCAGTCAGGGTGATCAATTCATATATATGCACAACCAAATAAATACAGCTTATTTGAGGAATCCGGTTAGATCCCTCCAACCTGTCCTTCTCTGCATCACAGATAACAGTTGGATAAAAATTTATGAATAACTGCAACCAATCAAACAATAACAATCAATTTGCATCCATCGCATTCAATCAACCAATTTATACTGTAAATGGTGAATTATATTTTTCTATGGATTTACCACATCACAGGACTCCAAAAGGTGTGAGAATTAACTCACCAGATTTTGTTCTGGTTGACGGTTGACGCGTTTGTCCCTTTTGAATTCAGTCAAGCGTTCAAAATTAGCTGAATTTTTAACTACGTCAGATCAGAGCCTAGTCAGTGCCATCGTCTAGAGCTCGTCCCTGCAATCCCAAAGGATCCAGTTTCACTGAAATTCGTAAACGTATGAATTAGATACGTTGATTTAAAGTTTTATATATTTATACGATATTTAATTAAGCTACTAATTTATAAATTAATTAAATAATTAAGTAATGATTACCTTAATTAACTACCTGAGCCACGTCAGCCTTGTATTAACCAAATAACGCGTCATCCTCTTGAACTGGAAATACAAACCCGATCATCCCTAAATCTTGTTCAACTTCAGCCTCGTTTAAAAAGCTCCGCCCCCACTTCTCATTACCGCGTCGTCTCCACGGCGTTTGACACCACCGGAGCCACCCCATCTGAAGCGCCGTCCCACTAGGCTCCTCCGCCCCAAACGCCGCACCCCCGAACGCCTCCGGCTACCCAGAAATCACCCATAACCGATTCCCGTTCAACCTCGACAAGCCGCCACCATGGACCACCGGAATTCGCCTGACCACCACCAGAGGGACCGCCGCACCTCCCTGCTCTGACCAGCACCATCGCCTCCGCCCAGATCCGCATCCAGCGCCGTGATTTTGGCCGAAACCCTTCACCACTTCGAAAAACAAACCCAAAAACAACACCTCATTTCATCTCACCACCGCCACCACCACAGTCCATTGTTGAACCTCAGACCACAGCCAAACGAAAGCCATACCTCTCCTCTACAACACCCCCAAGGTCCCGGCCTCTCAAATCAACCAAATCTCTCGAATGTAGACAAAGGATGATAACTGATTTTCTCAGTTTTGGTGAAATTCCGGCCTGCACAGGTCACCGTTGGTCGTGGGATTTTTACTGGAGGTACTCAACCCGATCTATCACTTTGCTTCAGACCGCCATAGCAAATTCATGACGGATTTAAAGATATAAATTATATTGTGTTTGAGGGCTTATTTGCAAAATTACACGACAAAGATGGAGCTTGGCTGGAAATTCTGAGTTGTGCCTTTATATAAGTGTAAATATAAATATTTTAAGTCGACGTGACAAGCGACGTTGACTAACGATTTTTATTTCATACCTATCGCGTTTTCAAACGTTGTTTATTCACTCCTACGCTCACATATAAACCCCGTTCGAGACACGGGTGGACGACATAGTATATTTTGACGACACGGTCCTAACGAAACTTGTTTCGTCGAATTTCGAGTCCATTTGCTCAAATAGCGTTCGTACACGTCCAAATTGATCAATTTATTTTGCATTTTATTTTGCCATGCTCACAGAATAACACCATTTTTCATGCAACTTGAAAATCTAGCAATAATTTACTATTATGGTCCCAACAAAATTTGTTTCGTCGAAAATAGAGATTGTTTGAAAAATGTCCCTTTTATAACTGCCAATTTAAAATAAAATAAATTAATTTTAAAATACTTCAATATAATATATATAAAATATTGCCATTGGCCATACACGACCAGAATATCTTATACTACCACAATAAAATATCCCGGGTTGAATTTCAAGCCAAATTGATATTTAGAATATTTAAAAACCCTTTATTCTATATATATAATCGATATAATATATAAATATTCCATAGCAACCTTTTCAAAATTTGATTTGGACATAAAATAAAATATACATGATGAAAACTGGATTTCTCTCTTCCACTAGAAAGATATTGTCCAACTGGTCCCGACGTTTCTTGTTTCGAGAAAATTCGACTTATTTTGGACCCTGTACGGCCAGTTAAAGTTCAAAACGCCAAATCGCAAATTGTCGCGCCGCTGCAGCTCTATTTATATTTAAATTATAAACTATATATATTTCCTCGTCATTTAGAATTGAAATCGTCGATATAATTTCAATATAGACAATGTAACTCACTTTAAATTGCTCGACCACATTATACTGCAAATTCCACATTTTCCAAATATATCTAAAAATTAAAATATTATTTTATTATTTATTTAAATAATATATTCAAAATAAAATTGTTAAATTCAATTATTTAAACCCAAACCAATATTTTAAATAATTAAAATAATTTAAATAATCCAAATGAATTAGCAGAAAAATACGGGTCGTTACAGGATATGTTGTGTTTGATTTCCCTGGCCCTAGAAACTTGGTATTTTAGATACCGTAAAACATTTTCGAATATGGAAAAGAAAATTAGGATTTAAAAATGGAATGTATTCCTAAAAATAGAAAGTAAATCTCGAATAGAGTTGGAAATAGAAACCTGTTTAAATGGATAAAATAAGAAGTAAATTATAAATGAGTTTATAAATTAAGTGATATTTTTATTATTGGATAAATTTAAAATATAAAATTCAAGCTCGAATTTATGTAGAAAAGTGGAAAAGTGTTTTAAACCGATATTCAGAATTGGGATTGAACTTAGCAAGTTATAAAGGGAATTATGAACGAGAGAAGTAAATAAAAGGAAATTGGATTTGAGATATTTATTATGAAATCAAATAAATTTGATTACATAAAAAGGAATAGTATTCACGACTGAAGCGAATAATGGTTTAAAGTGAAAACATTTATAAAGGAAATTTGAATTTGGAAATATAATTTCAAATGGACATTTAAATAAGAAATAGAAATGGGAATTTATTTTCGAAGGACAACGATAGATTTTATTCCAAAATTTATAGTTATGTCAATAAAACTCTATGTTTTCAAATATTTTAATGTTATTTTAAGTTAGAATTACAATATGAGAAGGGATTTAAAGAAAGAAAATAAAATTGATTTGGAAATCAGGCGATGTATATCTTGTATATCCATTCAGAAAGAAAATTTGAATTGTGTAAAATAAAAGGAGAAAGTGCTGATGGAATAGTAGTTTTTATAAATGAAGTTTAGGAATGAAACAGAATATGATGTGGATTTCAAAAGCGAATCAATAACTCGAAGTTGAGTAGTAATGATATTTGCAAATAAAAATCTAGTTGATTTGAATAAACGAGTCTAGATTCCTATTAAGGAATGAAATTCCTATTTGAAATTGAATAACAGTTAGAAGAAAATGTTTACAAATGGAAATGAATGTTAAGGCCAATTGAGTTACGCTGGAATGGTAGATAAATTCCAAAGTTTGGAATATAGAATTTGATTATATCGAATTTAGGGGAGTAGTTATTTTTACTTTCCATTTTGAATCAAATTTATTTATTTATTTATTTACTTACTTATTAATATATTTATTGAAATCAATAAGTACAAGTTATATTTTTATATACCAATTATTTGGGAACAACGATTATAATGCTACCCTTATAAATCTAAATAGCGATTATAATGCTACTGTTATCATAAATGTTTTATAAATCTAAACAGCGATTTTAGCGCTGTCGTTATAATAAATGTTTGGTGAATCTAAATAGCGATTTTAGCGTTGTTGTTATAATAGATGTTTTGTAAATCTATACAGCGATTTTAACACTGCCGTTATAATAAATGACTTGTAAATCAAATATTGGGAAACAACAATTATAACGCTACCGTTATAATCAATGTATTTCTGTAAAAGAAGTGTATTCTTATATTGAATCTGAGAGTCGCGTAAGCGATGTTTTGTTTGAAGTTGTGAGCTTTGACTATTTCAAAGTTGAGAATGTTGTTCAGTTAAGGTCTGAGAGGTAATTATACCCCAACTTGATTGACTTCATGATTGATGGAGAAATGGTTAAGGTTCGATAGTGAAGATTAGTTAGAGATATGTTGGTTAATAAATGATTAATGGTTTGAGTTATAATAACGATGTTTTATAACATCTGGTTAATTTAAAGAATTTTGAATTGTTTTTCCCAAATAAAATGAGAGATATTTTCTATGCATAGAAAAGGAAATGAATTGGTCAACGAGGAATTAATAAATGGAATATGGAAATATTTTTCCGATATTAATAAGGTATATTTTCTGAATATAGAAAATAAGGATTCGTGAATATATAGAAATATTTTCTGA
Source organism: Allium sativum (assembly GCA_030737875.1). Lineage (NCBI taxonomy): Eukaryota > Viridiplantae > Streptophyta > Magnoliopsida > Asparagales > Amaryllidaceae > Allium > Allium sativum. The sequence goes on along the minus strand of CM060913.1, from coordinate 464,418,339 downwards.
CTAGAATAGGAGATATTTTCTCGAATAAAGAAATTATAATATTGGAAATGATTTTTCAAGAATCGAGAGAGAAAATCGAGTTTTGAAAATAGGACCGTATTGCTTGATGCTTGATCGGTAGAATTTCCAATTGGAAATAGGATCGTTGATTGTATGGATGTTTCTTTGATAGTTAAATCACCGGCTATCAAAGTTTTGATTTATTTTATACCCCCGTTGTCGATACGGAGAGTCCGGGATCAAATTTATTATCTGAAAACCACTCCGTATTGGCATAAGCGATACGAATCAACTTATGCGGAAGATAATTGAAGACGGAGTAAAATGAAAGGGCTGTTCTGTTAATCCTAGGTAGAAATTCCCCAAGATGGGTTAATAGAATGGTACCTTTGGTTTGTCCAGTCCCAGGACAACATATATGGATGAATGTCTGACGACGTGATATTCAAAGTAAAAGGTGATAAGATGTTCTGAAAGATAATCGTGACCTCAAGCCTCATCACCAGGTAAATGACCCAAATCGAGCAGGCAGCATGGCCATGTGGGTCATTCCCATTAGGGGTATTATCACCTGATCTAGAGAAAATTCATTTGCTTATTATTCTATTCGCTGCTGTATGCTTTCGATAACGGTTGCTGATCACAATCTTTGGTGATAATATGCTCGGTACTCTCAAGTTAAATGAGTGGTCAGCCATGTGTGGGCCGGGTTGCAAGACGTTCTTGTTGAACCCAGTGCATTCCCCTCTAGATACACACTATCGAAAGTTGGTTACATACATTGTCATGTTGGAAATCCAATCTCCAATAAGCACCCTGCGTGTTTTTTTTGATTTTATATTATATATGGAGCATGAGATGCAAGCGTTCCGCTAGATTCCTATTTATTTGATGTAGATACTATTATAATATCATCGGATTTGATATCAAAATATTTTGGGTTATCGTAAGGTAAAAACCATCCGTGTTTATGTGTGGATCGGTCTTACAATTACCATTTCTTTCGAAAGGATTTTGAAAGTTAAATAAATGATTGGAGTTTACTCACACCAGTCCCATGACTGACCCAGAATTTATTTTGTTTTGTTTTTCCAAAACACTTGGGTGCCCAAATTTGTATGGGCGGTCAAGTAGTCGGGATTTATAGATTCTTTTGGAGGAGCTCGAAGCAGGAGGCTTCATCAGCTAGCTATAGACTATCATATTTTCCACCGTGTATTTTGTTGTATCTGAAAACAGGTGTTTATAACTGTTCCAGGAATAACTGTTGCGCTCTGATGCTGGTATGTATATATAGTTACTGATTTGTATTTCAAAAGTTATGTTATTTAATATATTTTATTCGTTCCGCTGTGAGTTTGTGATCTTCGTTTTCTTCTATTCTAATATTTCTTTCTTTCTATTTCTCATCCTCTAACTTCTTTCTAATAATGATTCGTATTTCTATGCAATTTGGGTTGGACGTGTGGTGTTATTAGTCGACTCAAAGAGTACGGAAATTCGGGCCTTTACATTTGGTATCAGAGGTGAAGGTTGAGTGATAACCTTGGCTCTATGGCGTAACTTAATAGAGATGGGGTTAGAAATACCCTAGATTGAGTCTGTGTGTATATATATGAGCGCGTATTTGTAGATTGCACAAAAATTGTTTTATATTGTGTTGACTGGTTTGTTGAGTAGTTTATGAATTCTGGTCGATACAGAATGTACAACTGTATCGATATGTGTTTCTAAACTCTCGAAACAAAGCAATTCGATATAGCATTGTTTTAAAAAAAAGTGGTAAATGAATTAATTTTTCCCAAAAATTATTTTGATATAAAATGAATAATTTCTGAATTATTATATATGAATGTGTTGATTGTTATTACAATTAAATGGAATTATGGAATATTGAAATGGTTATATAATTTGTATACGGATAATGTATACAGATAAGATAAACCAAGATTAAGTTCAAACCAGAATTGGAAATTAGATTCCGAGTGTTTAGAAAATATTTTCTAAAATATTATAAACTAATATGACATTACTTTAAAGTATTTTTGAATGAAAATGGTTTTAAATGGGTTTTAAAAAGTGATTAAGCAATGAAATCACTTCAGTGGCGAGAAAATAATTCTGATAATGGATCACGACATTATTAGTATTCATTTTCAAGTTTCTGAGTGATGGATTGCTACCATAGTAATTTGGGAATGAAAAATTTGTTTGAAAAGGGCAAGATGATTTAGAAATTCAAATATTTTGAATTGAGTTGATTATAAATATATGTGATTTCAAACTAATTTGAAATAAAACCCAGAAATTTGAATTCTGAAATTAAAATTTAACTTGTATAAGTTGAATAGATTGAAATGGTAAAATGTATAAAATAAATTGAAATTTAACTTAAGTTAAATTAAATAAATTTGGACTGGATTAGAAATAATTCCAAATGAAATTAAATAAAGAGAAATGTTGAGATTCGAATTATTATATGAATTCGACTTATGAATAAGCAAGTTGAATTTATATTGGATGCTGCTGCTTAAAATATAGTTGTGATGGATTTGAACCCAAGCAAAATAAGTGGATTGACTTAAATAAAAATCAGATTTGAATTGATAGAATGGAAGTGAACTAATCAGAAGTTAATTAGAGAGTTAAAAACTGGAAGTTGGATTGATTTGAAACCAACTGGAAATGGATATATGTATGCTGAGCAGATATTGAATGGAAGCAAAGGCAAGAGATAGAATTATGACCGACAAAAAGGTATGTATTTACAATATTACTTGGGTTTGATGATTTATGAGCCTATGGGGCAAGCCGCTTGGCTTCTTGATTTTCTTTTGGATTGGAGAAGGTCTAAAAAGACGAGTTATGGTTGTACCGATTGAGCCATGCAAAGGAGATGCTGGCGAAGTTTTTCAAAAATTTAAAGAGTCAAAAAATTTTCAAATATTTTTTTGATAATTTAAAATCGAGTGGTTAATTGTAATTGAAATAAGAAAACCAGAATTGGTTAATAAAATTTCAATTGGAATAATGAAATTGATAAATGGATTTAAAATCAATTGGGATGGGTGTGGATATGCAGAAGAGCATATGAATTGAAGATAAGAAAGTGAGTATGGATTGTCCGAAAATGGTGGGCAGATCATTTGGAAAGAATTATGAATGGTCGAGCATTGATATGAGAATTAGAAGTTTTGGATAAAAACTGAATTATGGAAATAGGGAGTATAGGATTTCAACCAAGTAAGTTGTAAGGAGTAGAGTTATAGCATCTTTACTGCTTAGCAATTTCAAGGACGAAATTATTTTAAGGGGGAAGGAATGTAACGACCAGGATTTTGAGCAATTTAATTCTAAATATTTAAATTGGTTTTAAACATTTTATTTGAATTATAAAACGGATTTTTATAAGGAATTTGTTTATTTAAAACGAAGTTTTAACATATAATTTATAATATAATTTAAATAGTTTATTACATTATATTTCTGAGATCGTTGCGCGTTACTCGACATAACGATATTTCTATTTTTGTCCGTAGCGGTCGTAAATGAACGAAATCTCTGCATTTTCAGGGACGCAATAGCTTTAACAAATATATATGCGAATGAATGGCCCGTGCTTCGCACACGGGCAATGATTGGAGCTATAGCTACATTGAACATTGATTGGTTTGGATGATATTTCTACCTTCAATAGATAAATGTCTATAACAGGTAAACTGTATTGAAGATGTACATTTTTTTGGTTTCCAAATGTACAAACTAACGTAACCAACGATACCAAATGCGCAAATAATAACGTTGTTCATTAACATCAACTATCAAGGATAGCTCGAATCACAGCTTCAATCACATTTATATGTATATAATGAGTTAACCTAAAGGGTTAAAAATAACCTAAGGAAAATTTACTAAAAACTCTACATATCTATACAAAATCGTGTGAAATCTTAACCAAATACAACCGCGTTGTTTCCAAATTCAGACGCTACCATATCCATTTGAAATCTAAGACCGAATCTAAGCACAAGTATAAAAATAATATAGTGACAATCTGTATACGATCTAAGCAAATCTGCGGCTTTGCCATAAAATAAAAAGAATATTTTATCTGGCTTGTTCCATTCTAAAAATCTCAGCATAATCATATCCAAGCATTTCAGTAGCAAACCCTATCCAATCTTGATCAAGCATTTTCTAGTTCCTTCAGTCAAAGTGGTCAGCTAAATAAGTAACTAAAAACATATATATACTATTTCCCTGTACATTTCATAACTTTGTGCGTCCCAAGCTATTGAGAACATCGTGGTTTCCACGTTTACCAACCGTGCTAGCAAAGCCATTTAAAACCGTATTTCCCAAGCTACCACATCTGTGCTTCCCAAGCAATTTTTAGTTCTGTGCAAGCCAAGCTGTCTACCACTATAAAATAAGAAACAAACAAGCTGACCCTTCTTGTTTCTCTCTTTTAGCAAAACAGCGAAAGCTGATCCCTTACAAATCAAAATTGTGCCTCGCTTCCAAAGATCAAAAGAGAATCGTAAGCTCCAACATACCAAATATATTAGGAAGTAAAGCCCTAAATCAATTTCTCGACTTTCACACAGCCAATACCCATATTTATTCAATCAAATCGCGAAGACTGCTTTGAATTAGGCAAGGGTTCTTTCACGAAAATTGTAGGACGTGGAGTGAACTTCGTGTCGGTGATAGGAGAAGGAGTTGCGATGGCCTGGTGGGGGGAGAAAGAGGGGTTCAAACTCTGGCTAAACAGTTCGAATTTCTGTAGATTCTAGCCGACTCGTTGGTTATTGGGTTTCGCCATCAAAGGGAGTAGCTGGAGGTGGATGTGGCGCATCTACTGATGATGGTTGGGGTGTCTGTAGTGGTGCAAGGCAGTGGCAAAGGCTGTTCAAATAGATTCCTTTCGAACAAGGATTTCTGGCGACCAGGTCAATATCGTTGTTCATGTCCTTAGTCGAGGATTTTGTTCAGGAAGTCGTGTTCTTTCAGGAAGATCGCTTTTCCTAGCAGCTGTGGGTTTGAGCTCTTATTGATGGAAGGGTGAGGAGTTGAACGAGTGTAACACCCCGCATTTCTAAGTATAATTTAAAATGAAATAAAATATATGAAAATATGCTTATGATAGGTAAATAATGGTGATGCATAGGAAGAATTAATTAATACATGAAAGAAAAGAAAAATTAGTTTGATAACGGTGTGTAACGGAAAAGATAGTAAAATGAGGATAATTAATTTAAGAATCAGGAATTAGGTAAAATGGACATCACCATTGCGTTCCTCTCGAAATTTTACATGAAATAGAGTCTGAGTTTTCAAAAATCGGAGTCCGGATGAAGAAGTTATGGCCTGTAGAAGATTCAGAAGGTTTCGGTCTGCACAGAACTGGGCAGGTCGACCTGGGGATCGACCTGGGGGCCAGGTCGACCAGGGGGTCAACCTGGGAGTCGACATCCCCTATGGGGGTCGACTATAGTGTCGACCTCCCCGCCCCTTACAGGGCCTGTTTCAGTCCAGAACACGTTTTTGAAGCCCATAGACGATTTTTGATGGTCCGGATTGGTTTTAGGGTTAATCTGATGGCTGAAATGAGTTCCTACACCTATAAATACACCCTAAGACCTAGCCTCCTCTACACACAATTCTATTCTTCTTCTCTGCCTCTGTTCTAAATAAAAATGGCGTCGCTACTCTGCTGAAATCAAAACTAGAAGCTAATCAACATCAACCTAAGCAACTCAATTCAAATTAGAGATTAAAGCTTCTGCAACGATTCTACAACAACTAAAGTTCTTTCTTTAATCCAACCAAGGCAAGTGCAGTTATTTTCCGATATAAACTTTAATCATAATTGTGACATGATTGTAAATCTGAATTTGAGATTGTGTATGTTCTGTTCTGATCTATTTTATTCTGTATCTCTTCTTCTTTCTGTTCTATAGCTAGGCTACTACGAGCCTGCGCCAATCTCCTAAGAGATTAACGTACGAACGCTAAAATGTTTGGGACAAATAATGAATGTGGAATAATTGGACATGGATAATCTGTGACCGATTTAAGAAAAAGGACATAGGTTGTAAACTAGATTTAGATCTATGCATGTTCTGTGAATTGGAAGAAGAGGAACCATGGTATGTTAACATATGACTTGAGACAAAGAAAATATGGCTTAGGTATAAAGATTTACATTAAGGTAGGACATCTATTAAATGTAAATAAACACCTAAGTAAGGGATCTTTGGGAAATATGACATGCATAGTAATCGATGGTTATATTTGGTATATGATCATAGTGTGAATCATGACAATTATTTAGGCATGCTTAGGCCAAATTTAAAATTAGGCAAGATATGTTTGTGAAACGTTAAGGAATGATTAAATCTGTTATATTTGCTTAATATGCTAATTCTGCTATATTGTTTAATCTGCTAGTTCTGCTCTACTGCCTAGTCTGCTAGATTTGTTCATCTTCCAAATCTGTCATCTGCTAAGTCTGTTGAAAATGCTAAATCTGCTAGTTTGCTTAATCTGCTAAATCCGTTAAGTCGCCTAGTCTGAAAAATCTGTTATCTGCAATATCTGTTGAGTCGATATAATTAGTCCGCTATTGACATAATCTGAATTGGCTATAGTTATGAATAATTGGCATGTATATTAGGCGCGGGTATAAATGGTAAATCATTAATTAATTGGCCGCAAAGATAAACATGGCTAACTCGAGGTTAGAATGAGTTTGTGGCGTAATTCTGCCTGGAACCGCCCGACATATTCCAGTGGTCGCAAACAATAGGTTCTAATGTGAGAAGTTAGTCATAACGTGCTTGAAACCCGAGGTTAGACTCAGTTTGCGACAGAAACCTGCCCGAAACCAACCGGCCTAACCAGTAGCCGCAAACTGTCAGTCTAATGTGAGAGGTTTGGGCATTAATATTTAATTAATGAAAATCTGAGATAATTATGATGTCTAAAACGTGTTGGGTAAGGTTAAACCAATTGGACCAATGAATCTGATAAACCCGTTTCGTGAATCCATAGGCCCAATACAAAGTTAGATAATATGTAACCAATTAATCTAAAGCCTGTTAATCCGAACATCTGATCCGTTAGTCTGAAAACCTGTTAACTTGATTTGTCTGATCTGTGAACTAGTTAATCTAAATTTTGTATGTCTGAAACTTGTAGACAAGTTAAGCTGAAATATGTTAGTCTGGGGACACAAGGTTAGGAGGGGAATCACTTGTGTCATATGTTGTTTGGGACCCATATTAGTCAGTAACCCTTTCTGGTATCAAAACTTTGACCCGACAGTAAGTAGGGTCCGGGCACGCTTACTGAACTAATTATAAGCAGTTCATTCTGATAATGGCGAGGGGTGTTGATGGTGCATTCCAACCGGGTCATGTGCGTGCATGGATCCCGATCTGCCTCTGAGGATGTAAGACGCCGTGACATCTGTAAATAGGTCTGTGCCAATTGGTTGTCACTTTAGGGAGTGATACACCCTACTGTGGGGCCGACACAGGATATTTATGTATTAGGGAGCCGATCGCTTGGGGTAGGGATTTAGGGTACACTTAGTTCTATCTGTTTCTGTTGGTACCGTCTGTTTCTGTTGGGTGGTAACACCTGTTTGTTTCTGCGTGGTACCGTCTGTTCGGGTGGTAAAGGCCCATTACTAGTGTACACCTAATTCTACATTCTGTTTCCGTAGGGATTAATCTGTTTCTGCTTCTGTCTGTTTCTGATCGGGTAGTAAAGGCCCATTATTAGCGTTCTGTTTCTGTTAAATTATTCTGTACCCACTTCTGTTTTAGTTTAGACATTAGGGTAACACCTAATTCTGTTATACTAGTATTAGTGCAGAAAAGTGTAAACCAATAGTTTATATCATTCTGTTCTTCTGTTATATCTGCTACACCTGTTACAGTTATCTCTCATCCAGTTTTATGTTCATGTCATATTATTATTATCTGTTCATATGCTGAAAGTCACTGGACTTGCCAGACTTTTTGTCTGACCCTTGTTGTTTCGCCTCCTTTCTTCCGTTTCCCCCCAGGTTATCCAAGGAGGGAATACTTTAGCTTGATCCGGATTTCTCTCTGCTTGAAGTGCTTAAAGTATGGCTTGGCTCTGTATAGCTTCTGTTCTACGGGGATTATGATTTTAAACCATGCATTTTGAAGGCTTTTGTACAAGACTGATATTTTGTACTTGAATTCTGAGATTTGAAAGGATGTAACCATATTGATTTCTGTTTCCGCTGTAATAAAGTAAAAAAATTTCAAGTAATCTTTTATCTGTCTTGTAAGTTTTTCTTCTGTTTACTAAAATGCTCCACCAAAGTTAAGGCATTCCCTTTGTGAGTGACTTTAATAGAGGTGGGGTGTTACACTTGGTATCAGAGCTGAAGGTTACCGGATTGGGTAAAGTTTTTGGAAAACTATTTTCAAAAAGGTTTTGAAAGGAAGTATTTTCAAAAATAAAGCTTATTTTGAAAAACATGATCCCCAAGAGCCATATATCTTTCCTTCAGTCCTTTTTGTATTGAATCTTTCCTTTTTTTCGTTTCAGCATGTCTGAAGCATCTGAGATACCAGAGGGTGTTCATGTACCCGGTTGGTTTCGTCAATATCTTGAGGCTAGGACCGCCGCCGCAAGTCCAGCAAATGATCCCCCTCCTCCTCCGCCCCCTCCTCGTGCAATTGCTTTCTCAAAGATCTGTAGAGATTTTAGGGCCATGGGGGGAAAGGATTTCAAGGGAACTGAATCATTCGTCGAAGCGAGGAACTGGCTCAAAGAAACTGAGGATCTATTCGTTATCTTCGAGGTGGACGATAGGCAGAAGGTACAGTTGGCGGTATGGCTGCTCAAAGACGAAGCTTCCTACTAGTGGGAAGTCACTAACGCCGAGAGGCCGGTTGAGACATGGATGGATTTCAGAACAAGGTTTGAGACAAAATTTCTCTCGCAAGCTGAACGGAGTTTACAACTGGAAAAGTTCTTATCTCTTAAGCAAGGAAGTATGACGGTCAAGGAATACGTCAACCAATTCAACCAACTAGCTAGGTTCGGATTGGATTTAGTCAACACTCAGCATAAAAAGGCTCTCCGCTTTGTTAAAGGATTGAACGAGCCACTACACAGCCTAGCCATGACCCATGTACCCATGGGAGTGACTTACGAGAGATTGGTGGACATGGCACTACTGCACGAGGAAGACAAAGGCCCGAAAGAGACAAGGAAGGAAGAACCACGGAATAAGAAAGCAGGGCCCAAAAAGGAAACACAAAGGAAGGATGAGAAGTCTGAAGATAAGAAGGAGAAAAAGTGCTTTATATGTGGGAGCTCGACTCATCTGAACAAGGATTGCAGAAAAAGGAAAGGCACTTGCTTCAACTGTGGAGAGATGGGACACTTCACTAGGGACTGCCCGAAGAGACGAGGGCAAGGAGGGCAGGCGAACACTCTTGAGGCTAGTGGCTAGGATAGAAATAGGAAAATTTCTATAGTAGGTTTAATTTCTTTATCTGATTATGGAGTTAAGACTTTTTCTGATTCTGGTATTTTGATTTTGTAAGCGATACTCTGCACTTTAATACTAGTATTATTTCTGAATTCTGCTGTAGATTCAGACCCATAAGGGTTATGGCTCATCTGTTTGAGATTGGGGTTTGAGGGATATTTGTGTTAGGCGTCAAGTATGACGCATACATTCTGAGTTTTCGTGGGGTATGATTTTATCATGCTTAGCTTCCTAAGAATCATTAGGGAACCTGATCTGTACCAGTAGTCTGTAAATATCTGAATACTTCTGATAAGATTTCCAGTTTTGACATTGTCTAAAGAAGGTAATCCTCTGGGTGTCAATTTGATGTTGGTTTCGGTCTTTGGGGCCGATACTTAGGACCCATGTCTAATGGGAACCAAGTTTTTGTTCTATCGGTACTCGCTTCCATCATTCGACTGTATCCTATCGATCGAATCTTCGAACTTTAAGTAGAAACTAATGGGTGTAAACATGTGTTTGAGACATGTTATGTTTGATGGTTGCAAGTGGATGCAAGTGGTTGCTAGTGGTTGCCCGTGGATGCATATACACACACTAGGCACTAGATCGGCTCGAAAACACTCTCATACTGCATATGGATGTGTGAGCATTTTCAATTTTTGTGGATGCAAAATGATTGACTCAGCACATGGATGTTGCATATGACTGAATGGTTGTGCACTCATATAGAAATGATATGTATCGAGTAGGAAAATTGCATACAGGTTGGACTCATGGCACTGGCATAATTCGCATTAAGGAGGTCAACTGAATCAGTGGACCGCCTGATCTTTGCATTAGACAAGGAACATATACACACACTTCTTGCATATGTTCATACAGCATTAGAAATCTCTTAAGGACAATTAATGCCTGTGATTGGTGATTGAATAGATGGATGATCGGATGGTAGGACACATTCTTCTTAACTTGAAGATTTCGGGACGAAATCCTTTAAGGAGGGGAGAATGTAACACCTCGCATTTTTAAGTATAATTAAAAATGAAATAAAATATATGAAAATATGCTTATGATAGGTAAATAATGGTGATGCATAAGAAGAATTAATTAATACATGAAAGAAAAGAAAAATTAGTTCGATAACGGTGTGTGTAACGGAAAAGATAGTTAAATGAGGATAATTAATTTAAGAATCAGGAATTAGGTAAAATGGACATCACCATTGCGTTCCTCTCGAAATTTTACATGAAATAGAGTCCGAGTTTTCGAAAATCGGAGTCCAAATGAAGAAGTTATGGCCTGTAGAAGATTCAGAAGGTTTCGGTCAGCACAGAACTGGGCAGGTCGACCTAGGGGTCGACTTGGGGGCCAGGTCGACCAGGGGGTCGACCTGGGAGTCGACCTCCCCCATGGGGGTCAACTATAGTGTCGACCTCCCCTCCCTACAGGGCCTGTTTCAGTCCAGAACACGTTTTTGAAGCCCATGGACGATTTTTGATGGTCCGGATTGGTTTTAGGGTTAATCTGATGGCTGAAATGAGTTCCTACACCTATAAATACACCCTAAGACCTAGCCTCCTCTACACACAATTCTATTCTTCTTGTTCTCTGCCTCTGTTCTAAATAAAAATAAAAATGGCGTCGCTACTCTGCTGAAATCAAAACTAGAAGCTAATCAACATCAACCTAAGCAACTCAATTCAAATTAGAGATTAAAGCTTCTGCAACGATTCTACAACAACTAAAGTTCTTTCTTTAATCCAACCAAGGAAAGTGCAGTTATTTTCCGATATAAACTTTAATCATAATTGTGACATGATTGTAAATCTGAATTTGAGATTGTGTATGTTCTGTTCTGATCTATTTTATTCTGTATCTCTTCTTCTTTCTGTTCTATAGCCAGGCTACTACGAGCCTGCGCCAATCTCCTAAGAGATTAACGCACGAATGCTAAAATGTTTGGGACAAATAATGAATGTGGAATAATTGGACATGGATAATCTGTGACCGATTTAAGAAAAAGGACATAGGTTGTAAACTAGATTTAGATCTATGCATGTTCTATTAATTGGAAGAAGAGGAACCATGGTATGTTAACATATGACTTGAGACAAAGAAAATATGGCTTAGGTATAAAGATTTATATTAAGGTAGGACATCTATTAAATGTAAATAAACACCTAAGTAAGGGATCTTTGGGATATATGACATGCATAGTAATCGATGGTTATATTCGGTATATGATCATAGTGTGAATCATGACAATTATTTAGGCATGCTTAGGCCAAATTTAAAATTAGGCAAGATATGTTTGTGAAACTTTAAGGAATGATTAAATCTGTTATATTTGCTTAATCTGCTAGTTCTGTTATATTGCTTAATCTGCTAGTTCTGCTCTACTGCCTAGTCTGCTAGATTTGTTCATCTGCCAAATATGTCATCTGCTAAGTCTGTTGAAAATGCTAAATCTGCTAGTTTGCTTAATCTGCTAAATCCGTTAAGTCGCCTAATCTGAAAAATCTGTTATCTGCAATATCTGTTGAGTTGATATAATTAGTCCGTTATTGACATAATCTGAATTGGCTATAGTTATGAATAATTGGCATGTATATTAGGTGTGGGTATAAATGGTAAATCATTAATTAATTGGCCGCAAAGATAAACATGGCTAACTCGAGGTTAGAATGAGTTTGTGGCGTAATTCTGCCCGGAACCGCCCGGCATATTCCAGTGGTCGCAAACAATAGGTTCTAATGTGAGAAGTTAGTCATAACGTGCTTGAAACCCGAGGTTAGACTCAGTTTGCGACAGAAACCTGCCCGGAACCAACCGGCCTAACCAGTAGCCGCAAACTGTCAGTCTAATGTGAGAGGTTTGGGCATTAATATTTAATTAATGAAAATCTGAGATAATTATGATGTCTAAAATGTGTTGGGTAAGGTTAAACCAATTGGACCAATGAATCTGATAAACCCGTTTCGTGAATCCGTAGGCCCAATACAAAGTTAGATAATCTGTAACTAGTTAATCTGAAGCCTATTAATCCGAACATCTGATCCGTTAGTCTGAAAACCTGTTAACTTGATTTGTCTAATCTGTGAACTAGTTAATCTAAATTTTGTATGTCTGAAACTTGTAGACAAGTTAAGCTGAAATCTGATAGTCTGGGGACACAAGGTTAGGAGGGGAATCACTTGTGTCATCTGTTGTTTGGGACCCATATTAGTCAGTAACCCTTTCTGGTATCAAAACTTTGACCCAACAGTAAGTAGGGTCCGGGCACGCTTACTGAACTAATTATAAGCAGTTCATTCTGATAATGGCGAGGGGTGTTGATGTTGCATTCCAACCGGGTCATGTGCGTGCATGGATCCCGGTCTGCCTCTGAGGATGTAAGACGCAGTGACATCTGTAAATAGGTCTGTGCCAATTGGTTGTCACTTTAGGGAGTGATACACCCTACTGTGGGGCTGACACAGGATATTTATGTATTAGGGAGCCGATCGCTTGGGGTAGTGTTTTAGGGTACACTTAGTTCTGTCTGTTTCTGTTGGTACCGTCTGTTTCTGTTGGGTGGTAACACCTGTTTGTTTCTGCGTGGTACCGTCTGTTCGGGTGGTAAAGGCCCATTACTAGTGTACACCTAATTCTACATTCTGTTTCCGTAGGGATTAATCTGTTTCTGCTTCTGTCTGTTTCTGATCGGGTAGTAAAGGCCCATTATTAGCGTTCTGTTTCTGTTAAATTATTCTGTACCCGCTTCTGTTTTAGTTTAGACATTAGGGTGACACCTAATTCTGTTATACTAGTATTAGTGCAGAAAAGTGTAAAGCGATAGTTTATATCATTCCGTTCTTCTGTTATATCTGCTACACCTGTTACAGTTATCTCTCATCCAGTTTTATGTTCATGTCATATTATTATTATTATTATCTGTTCATATGCTGAAAGTCACTGGACTTGCCAGACTTTTTGTCTGACCCTTGTTGTTTCGCCTACTTTCTTCCATTCCCCCCCAGGTTATCCAAGGAGGGAATACTTTAGCTTGATCCGGATTTCTCTCTGCTTGAAGTGCTTAAAGTATGGCTTGGCTCTGTATAGCTTCCATTCTATGGGGATTATGATTTTAAACCATGCATTTTGAAGGCTTTTGTACAAGACTGATATTTTGTACTTGAATTCTAAGATTTTAAAGGATGTAACCATATTGATTTCTGTTTCCGCTGTAATAAAGTTAAAATTTTCCAAGTACTGTTTTATCTGTCTTGTAAGTTTTTGTTCTGTTTACTAAAATGCTCCACCAAAGTTAAGGCATTCCCTTTGTGAGTGACTTTAACAGAGGTGGGGTGTTACAACGAGATTAATTTCATAAACTGGGCACAAAGAGGAAGAATAAGGAGTGCATAGGGGTGTTGATTCTTTGGAGAATTAAGTTATTCTAATAAATAATTAGGGTGTGTATAAGTCACGCATGGAAGAATGGAGCAGGCGAGTTCAACGTGATGGAGCTAAGAGGATGAGTTTGGGAAGGGAATGGGGAATTGCGAAGTGGACGGGTATTTTTAATTTCCTGGGAAGAGACTCGTGAGTTTGGAAGAAGGCTAAGTTGATTTAAATGGCAATTTACCTTAAATGACAGTGATTAAATTAATTAACTTAATTATTTCAGAAAATATATATATCTAAAATTTGTCGTGAGCAAAACTGGGTAGAATTTAATTCAGGGTTGCATATTGGGCTTGGTTGATTCAGATTAGAAAGTGAAGGAAACACTTGTAGTTTTTGATGTTCAAAGGTACGGTCTGTTCGATATTGTGTAAAGGAGATTTATGATCAAATAAGCATGGTAATGGCAATGGGAATGAGTAGGTGGGTTACATGAAGAACGAGAAAAGGATTAAAGTGGTAATGAGATATTAGTTTTTAATTAATTAAATATAATGGCATTATTAAGTTATTTTATATCATTTGACTTGTAAAAATCATAACTATCTCACACGATATCAGAACCCAACAAAACAAGAAGCGTTGGAACCATATCAACGAGTACTACAAGCCTATGAAGTTTGGAATGGTTCAGAGCTTGTGGGAAATCTTGGAAAAATTGAAATGCCTGATGCTTTTAATCGGAAATTTATCGTTATTCAACGATTGCTAACCAAGGTGAGTAACCTCACTGAACTCTGACTCGTCTATATTTTTATATAAAGGAGCTTTAAATTTATTTATAGTAATTTTATATTGTGCAATGGTTGATTGGTTGAATAGTTGATAAAATTGGTTAAAATGGTTGATATGATTAAATCGTTGATCGATTATTAGTTCTGATATTTCATATTGATGTGAAATAATATTATTGATGCTGATTAACATCTGTGGATGCAGGGAAACAGGTTGGTGATCCAACTGAATTCCTCAACATTTATTTACTGTTTTTATTTGATTGTGATATATGATGTGTTATATAATCCATGATTGGATATGTTGTGTTTGATTTACCCTAGCCCTAGAAACTTGGTATTTTAGATATCGTAAAACATTTTAGAATATGGAAAAGAAAATTGGGATTTAAAAATGGAATTTATTCCCAAAACTAGAAAGTAAATCTCGAATAGAGTTGGAAATAGGAACCTGTTTAAATGGATAAAATAAGAAGTAAATTATAAATGAGTTTATAAATTAAGTGATACTTTTATTATTGGATAAATTGAAAATATAAATTCAAGTTCGAATTTATATAGAAAAGTGGAAAGGTATTTTAAACCCGATATTCAAAACTGGGATTGAACTAAGCAAGTTATAAAGGGAATTACGAACGAGAGAAGTAAATAAAAGGAAATTGGATTTGAGATATTTAGTATGAAATCAAATAAATTTGATTACATAAAAAGGAATAGCATTCACGACTAAAGTGAATAATGGTTTAAAGTGAAAACATTTATAAAGGAAATTTGAATTTGGAAATATAATTTCAAATGGATATTTAAATGAGAAATAGAAATGGGAATTTGTTTTCGAAGGACAACGATAGATTTTATTCCAATATTTATAGTTATGTCAATAAAACTCTATGTTTTGAAATATTTTAATATTATTTTAAGTTAGAATTACCATATGAGAAAGGATTTATAGAAAGCAAATAAAATTGATTTGGAAATCAGGAGATGTATATCTTGTGTATCCATTCAAAAAGAAAACTTGTATTGTGTAAAATAAAAGGAGAAAGTGCTGATGGAATAGTAGTTTTTATAAATGAAGTTTAGGAATGAAACAGAATATGATGTGGATTTCAAAAGCGAATCGATAACTTGAAGTTGAGTAGTAATGATATTTGCAAATAAAAATCAAGTTGATTTGAATAAACGAGTCTAGATTCCTATTAAGGAATGAAATTCATATTTGAAATTGATTAACTATTTGGAAGAAAATGTTTACAAATGGAAATGATTATTAAGGCTATTTGAGTTAAGCTGGAATGGTAGATAAATTCCGAAGTTCGGAATATAAATCGAATATAGATTATTCGAGAGAGAGTTATTTACTGGAATTCGATTATATCGAATTTAGGGGAGTTGTTATTTTTACTTTTCATTTTGAATCAAATTTATTTATTTGTTTATTTACATATTAATTTATTTATTGAAATCAATAAGTACAAGTTTTATTTTTTGTATTCAAATTATTTGGGAACAACGATTATAATGCTTCCATTATAAATCTAAATAGCGATTAAAATGATACTGTTATCATAAATGTTTTATAAATCTAAATAGCGATTTTAGCGCTGTCATTATAATAAATGTTTTGTAAATCAAAACATCGATTTTAGCGTTGTTGTTATAATAAATGTTTTGTAAATCTATACAGCGATTTTAACGCTACCGTTATAATAAATGACTTGTAAATCAAATATTGGGAAACAACGATGATAATGCTGCTGTTATAATCAATGTTTTTCTATAAAAGAAGTGTATTCTTAGATTGAATCTGAGAGTCGCATAAGCGATGTTTTGTTTGAAGTTACGAGCTTGAACTATTTCAAAGTTGAGAATGTTGTTCAGTTAAGGTCTGAGAGGTAATTATACCCCAACTTGATTGACTTCATGATTGATGGAGAAATGGTTAAGGTTCGATAGTGAAGATTGGTTAGTCATATGGTTGGTTAATAAATGATTAATGGTTTAAGTTATAATAATGATGTTTTATAACATCGCGTTAATTTAAAGGATTTTGAAATGTTTTTCCCAAATAAAATGAGAGATATTTTCTATGCATAGAAAAGGAAATGAATGGGCCAACGAGGAATTAATAAATGGAATATGGAAATATTTTCCGATATTAATAAGGTATATTTTCTGAATATAGAAAATAAGGATTCGTGAATATAAAGAAATATTTTCTAACTAGAATAAGAGATATTTTGTCGAATAAAGAAATTATAATATTGGAAATGTTTTTTCCAAAAATCGAGAGAGAAAATCGATGTAACAACCCATAATTTATGTACCAATTTAAAAAATTATTTTAGGAAGTTTTGTTAGAAAATGCGTCCGAATTTAAAAATTCCATTTTTAAATTAAATTATTTTTACAAGTTTTATGATGTATTAAGGAATGATTTCCATTTTTTTTCTAATAAACAATTTGTAATTAGATAAATGGTGATTTATAACAATTGAATTGTTTATGAATAAATTTCATGAACGAATACTCAAAATAGTTAATTTTGATTTGACTGTATAAATCAGTTTATGATATTCATTTTGAGATTTAAAATATAAATTAAATTAAGGTGCAATGTAAAATAAATATTTATATTTGAGATTTTGTCAATTCTTGAACAATAGGTGCGAACCATTTCATAAATTTATAAACAAACGTGATTTGCATTACTAACCGATTTGAATATTTAGCGTCAAAATGTCTTCGTTGTTTAACAATGAATATTACGGAAAGAGTTGTACTGTCATAAGTTTAGAAATGAATTTAATACTTAACATGCGACTTGATAAGAAGAAAATATATGTTTGAAATCAATTTTTAATTTACGAGTTGAGATTTCTAATATTAATAGTAATAAATTTGTTTTGAGTAAACGTTAAAATCTAAATTTATTACAGTATTAATTGTGATAAAGTTAATGAGATTTTAATGTACAAACGGTGTCATTAAACTAAAAATATAACACATATTTATATAAGCAATACATTATTTTTGTCCCATTGTTTCATGCATGTGCATGCGTTGTTTTTTTAGTGTAATCTTTGAAAACAAACTAATTAAAAGGTATGCATGCATTGTTGGGTCCGGCAACATAAGTAAAATGTCTTATATAAATAAAAATTAAATTGCAAATTCGTTTCATTCTCAGTTTCCTTATCCGCTCGTTTGAATTGTTGCCAAAAACCATGTGAATTTAATTTCTATATTTTTCTTTTATTTTTTCAATTAATGTTTGCCATTTAAGGTTTAACATTCATCCATTATATCATTTCTTTCCTTGAGCGTTCTCAAAATAAAATAAAAAAAAATTTAAAACATTCATTGCTATTGGCCTCTTACCCTTTTTACACAAACCATTCAATTCTTCCCAAAACACACATGGTCCCAAGGAAATTTAATATAGACTATGCAGTTCCTTTTTCTTTTCTTCTTATATATCCATACATTAGCAAACCATATTTGAAACTCTAATTCCTATGACTGAGCCATCCCCTTTTTTCAATGGCAGAAATTGCATCAGCTTCCTCTCTTAACATCTCCTTCTTCTTTAAGAATTAGAACCCACTTCCCTTGACATTTTGGAAGCTTTCATCTTCCTCTACATTTTCATACGGTTGGATCTATAAACTGTGAACCATTCGAAGAGCTTCAGGCCTCCAAACTCGACTGAGTTCGTCCACCGCCTAGCCCACAACCTACCACCAAGCTCCTCCCCCTTCCAGCCGTGGCGGCGCCTCGACCTAGTTCTGAAGCTTTTTGAAGAATCCACGGCCGATTTCTGTGTGAAGAGGAAAGGGGTAGAACCTTATAATATTTTATTAATTTAATTTTAAAAATATTATCAATCTAAATTTAGTCGTAACTAACTCATATGAATTCGAAAAATCTACAATTTCTGAAGCGTTGTGATCGTATTGACAAGATCTACGACTATGAACTGAAACGGGACAAATCTGAACTGTACGGGATAAAAAAATCATGGTGAGATTTCTTTGTTTAAATTAATTAATTAATTTAATTAATTTGTTTGCGATGTAAGAATCACATGTTTAAGCTTCATATCTATTTTGTTTCGATATGATTGATGATGTTTGATATGTTGTCTTATGTTATCACTTTTTGTTTATTTTGAATTGATCTATTTTATCAATTCAAAAAAATAAAAGAAATATGATTGTCACCTCTTATGTTATCACTTTTTGTTTAGTTTTAATTGATCTGATTTATCAATTCATAATAAAGAAATATGATTTGTCATTTTACGTTATCATTTTTATTTTCCCTTTTATTTGAATTGATTTAGTTGTCAATTGATCGTAGAAAATGAGCCTAATATTTAGTGCAATGTTATGACATGAAAATGAGCCTTATATTTATTGTAAGGTTATGACATGAAAATGAGTTTTATATTTAGTGTAATGTTATGACATGAAAATGAACCTTATCTTTAGTGTGATGCTATGACTTGAAATTGAACCTTATTTTTAGCGCTATGTTAATACGTTGATTTTAATTTACATCTCTTTGTAAATAAAAAGGGACAAAACATTAAGTGTTTTTATTTACATTTCCTTCGTGAATAAAAGAACAAACTTAATAACACACATTTTTATTTACATTCCCTTTGTAAATAAAAAGAACAAAATGTGAGATCTCTAATTTTTAATAATTAAATAATTTAATTATATGTGATTCACTGTGTGTACGTGAATATCATAGTTCTGCGATGTGGTAATTAGAATTTATTATTTGTCTATATGATTTGTAATGCCTTGTAATATCATGATATATCCATGTTAGTTTAGATCTATAAATTCTGATGTAATCTCCATAAAGTTCTCATCTTTTTTTTGAATCTTTTTATTTTTCTAAATAAAAAGGAAGAAAAGCTTGAATTTTTATTTTTCACAAAACAAAAGTTGAATATTTATTTTGATTTGCAAAAAAAAAAACAAAAGTTGAATCTTTATTTTGATTTGCAAAATAAAAACAAAAGTTGAATTTTTATTTTGATTTGCAAAATAAAAACAAAAGTTGAATCTTTATTTTGATTTGCAAAATAAAAACAAAAGTTGAATCTTTATTTTGATTTACAAAATAAAAACAAAAGTTGAATCTTTATTTTGATTTGCAAAATTAAAAAAAAATTTGAATCTTTATTTTGATTTGCAAAATAAAAACAAAAGTTGAATCTTTATTTTGATTTGCAAAATAAGAACGAAAGTTGAATCTTTATTTTGATTTATGATTTATATAAAGAAAGTTTAGATCTTTTACATTTTTATTAAAAGATAAATAAAGTTTGAATTTTTATTTTGATTTACAAAATAAAATAAAGATGAGACCTTTATTTTGATTCATGAGAATTATTAGCCAGATCATATGTTGTGTGGTATTGTTGACATTGAAATTATAACGTGGGGTAAATAGGAATGGTTAGACAAAAACCATAATATCACATTGTTGACATTGAAATTAACATCGCCAAATTGTTATCATTTTTGTCGCATTAGAATTGGCGAGCAAAAATGATGTTAAACATTAAAATCTCATTTTAGTGTAATGAAGTAAAAAAGGATATGTTCATGTTTTAATTTAAATAAACATGTTTTACATTAAAAACTCTATTTTTAATGTAATAAGTAAATTGATCGAAATGGTTCATGTTAGAAAAATAAACATTGTTCATGTTGACATAGAAAACATGTTTTATGTTTTTGTTCAATGTAATAAAAGAAGTAAAATTACATTTTTATGTAAAGTTAACATATAGAAAAATGACCACTGTTTTAATGTGAAACCATTTACATTTTTCTTAATGTAAAGATTAAAAAGAATGGATTTACATTTTTCAATGTAAAGATTAAAAGAATATATTTACATTTTTTTTTTGTAAAAGAGAATAGAAAAGAATTACATTTTCTAATGTAAATAAAGGAGAATAGAAAAGAATTACATTTTCTAATGTAAATAAAAGAGAATAGAAAGGAATTACATTTTTCTAATGTAAGGAAGACGAAACGAAGACTTACCTTTTTCAATGTAAACTATATAAAAGAAAGAATTACATATTTTTTTTTAAAGAAAAAGTACGTTTTTGTGTTATAAAAATAAATCAAAGAAAAAGTACATTTTTATATTATAAAAATGAATTGGAGAAAAAGAACATTTTTATGTAATTAAAGGAAGAGTACATTTTTGCCATCATTTTTGTCGCATTAGAATTGGCGGACAAAAATACTATTTTTGTCGCATTTGAATTGGCGGACAAAAATACTATTTTTATTGAATATAAAAATATACATTGTTGAAACCATCATTTTTGTCGCATTAGAATTGGCGGACAAAATACTATTTTTATTGAATATAAAAATATACATTGTTGAAACCATCATTTTTGTCGCATTAGAATTGGCGGACAAAAATACTATTTTTATTGAATATAAAAATATACATTGTTGAAACCATCATTTTTGTCGCATTAGAATTGGCGAACAAAAATATTGTTTTTATAGAATAAAAAGAATGGATGTTAATAGTGGGAATCGCCAAATGGTTTATATATATATATATAAATATAAATATAAAAATTTAACGAAACGAGCGCGACAGTTCTCGTATCGGCAATCGTAACTTTAAACGATTATACCGAAAGATCTGACCGTTGGATTTTCCCAAAACTGGAACCGTTAGGACCGCTTTGGGAAGAGCTTTCCAACGATATAAATTTCGCCAAAATCCAATGGTTAGATTTTATGATATATGTAAATCAAAATGTGGTAAAAACAGCGCCAGGGCCGCCCACTGACCCGAAGCGTCGTTTATTTATTTGAGCTATTTTCAAATAAATAAAAATAGCGATAAATAGTCATAAACATATATGAAATGTTTTAAATGATAATTATGCGACAATTATTTGAAAAGACCGAGTTTAACTCATTTCAAATAATTGCACAGCGATTAAATCAAAGATATAAGAAGACGATGGTTGAAGACCGGCGATCTTCACATCGAATGGACGACGACTACTGATACCTTGAACTGACTTGCTCCCAGGACGGGGTTGAAGCAGTAGTTGTCCGGACTTATGTGTTAGTCGTGCGGATAAGCGAGCGCCTCTTTGGTGTCTCCGGTTTCGTTCAGACCCAGTACGGACTTGTAAATGGATGCATGTCTGACATTGGAATTCATTTCATGTAATTAAATCGACTTGTATTAATATATGTCTGTTTGGTGGTAAAGAATTTATTCTATACTTAACACCCTGATATATAGTAATAGTTGTCGACCGCATGGCATGAATCGTCAATGTGGCGCGCCAAGATGCAATGATCAAGGCTTTGTTGAAAAGCAGGTCTTGCGGATGATGATCAAAGCATAGCCTGTTTAGGCATAGCTTTGTGTATAACGTGACCTCGCGAGCCTCACACCCCGGTATGAGTCAAAAACGGGATTAGGACTGCTGGGAGTGCACACGTTTCTTTCTAGCTAAGGGTAGTGCCGGTGCTTAAACTGGCCGGTATTTGAGACGGCCCCAAACCCCGTACTGACGGCGGCAAGGGTAATCCTATGTGGTTTCAACCAATCATTTCTCAACCACAAATGGGTATTTTTCAACCACAATCAATCAATATCAACCACGAACAATTCCAATCAACCATTCGCTATCAATCAATTTTCACACCAATCACAACCAATAAATATCGTCCATGGTTTGTGGACGAGGGGCGTATATATATATATATATATATATATATATATATATATATATAGCAATTCACTTCTATTTCAACACATATATAATTTTTACAACGCATATATAACTCATACATCGAACGTACAACTTATACAACGCTTATACATGAGGTGTACATCGCTTATATAACCCATACATCGACTATATAATTTATACATCATCGTTTTCTATATCGTTTATAAATTAGAAATCTCACATTGGGTTCCACTCCACCAAAAATAGCAGAAGGCTCAGAAAAATATGCGGTCTCTTCTAGAAGGTAAAAGACGTCCACACGATCACGATATTTCCTGTTTCACTGAATTTCGTCAAGAAACGAAAAAGATATGATTTTTACAATGAAATCAAAAACGGTAGCGCTTTAAACTGCTATAATATAGTTTATTTAAAATAGCCGTACCTCTCTGATAATCTTCAAAACTAGGTCGCGATTTTTTTTCGAATCCGTGTAGTTAGGGGCCGATCGGCCTTTACCACGCTGTCGACCCTCAAGAGGCGCCCCTGCGCCTGAAGTGGGGTCCACTTCGGTGGTCTGACGTGGCCACGGCGGCGGTTTAAACCTCGCGACTTTGAAGCTGCGATTCTCCTTCAATCCTCAACGAAAATTCAAGCAACTAGTATGGATTTGAAGAGTGGAGAGAGCTCTTCAAAAATTTCAACTGGAGCTCCTGATTTTATTGCGTGGAGGAAGAGAAAAAGAGGAGAGAAGATAGGAGCGTTTTCCGCCGTATATCGCAATCGGGGAGAGAGAAGACACGGGGGGGGGGGGGGGCTGACGTGGGCGAATGTTTTTTTATATATAACTTTTAAAATCCAAAAATATCCTCTTTAACACACGAACCCCAATCCAAACCCAACGACTGTCGCCCCCAGCATTTTACCCCCATTCTGAACACAATGGAATATGTTTCGTAGGCCCATTCGACTGTTTCAGTCAGTTTTCCTTCAAATTAAAATATATAACATTCAATATTAAATTTGAACGTACATTTCAATTTTCCAGGGCCACAAACTGATTCGAAAAATTCCAGAAAAATAAATCTAGCTATGTTTTGACGATATAGTCCCAACAAAACTAGTTTCGTCGAATTCTGAGACCGTTTGCAAAAAGGCCCATTTCTGGTCGATCCCATTTAACTAAAATTGACCAAAACACATTTTTCTTTGCCACGCTCACATACTAGCTTCAAAAATTATGAAATTTGAAACCTAGCAATAACTTCACATCCTGGATTCAACAAAAGTGGTTTCGTCGAATTCCGAGGTCGTATGCAAAATGGCCAATTTCACTGGCTATATAATTTCCATAGCGACCTTTCTAAAAATTCATTCGGCCATAACTTTTGCTTTCCGCTATGAAACTTCGATTTTTCAGATTCATTAGAAAGGTATTCACTAACAGTTTTAAATATTTTTGGTTTCACTCAAATCCGTTTTGTATTGCACCCGGTACAATCCGACAAAGTTTGAATTCAATTTTTGAAACTGCAGCACCTTTCAGGCCTTGTTTATAATTAGAATTAATTGTATTCGTTTTCAAACATCGATTCAAACTCACTTTTCATTGCTATTATTTAAAATATTTATTTTAACTATTTTAAATCCATTATTTTAGCCAATTTAAAAAATTTAAATTGGTTCAGATTTTCCGGGTCGTTACAATCTCCCCCACTTAAAACTTTTTGTCCCCGAAAAGGAACAAAGTCGAAAGTGGTTTGATTAATCAGCTCTACGTTCGATCTAGCTTCCATTCTCCAACTTTTCAGTTTCTGAGAATTTTCAAATTCTTCAAAAATTTGGCTAACACCCAGAATTTTCGAAAAATTTCGCCATAACCTCCTTTGTACGGGGAGAGGTTTGGAAATTTATTGGGCCGTATTAGGTACCCAATAAATCCTAATAAGCATACACATATTTATAGTGATATATTCTGGTGTTTACAGGGGAGCGTGTATTGATAATAACTCCAGAGAATAAATTCTCGTCACCCTGTCAAAGCCTGAGGAAGTGTGTATTTTAAATGCTCCAGAGGATAAATCCTCGTCACCTCGTCCCGTGTGGGAAATAAATAGTCCATGTGTTGTATCTAATAACTAGAGAGACATGATTATTGTCAACTCCAGACCCGTGTGGGGTTTTTATTAATCTGGCAATTTTATCGTTACAATTTAAATAGCCCATATCAGTCATCAGTTCAACCTGTAAAATATAGTCATCGCCATACAAGCCTCTCACTCGTATGGTAAATCTTCCACCTCGTCACACAAGCTCCAAATGCTTATGTGGTATATGATGAAGTATGCCTATCTTCAGAAGTATGCCATGTAATGTAGTTCAAAATTAATTGTTACTATCCTATGGCGACGTTTATTATTACACACAGAATAACCAGCACTCCGCATCCAATGGCATTCACAGGAGTTGATATAATAATATTTCGCATCCAACTCATTAAGGTTTACCTATTTGTCGGGCACGCAAACAAAATCTTTACTCAACAGCTATCCATTTACCTGTTCAAACATATGTATATATTTCTATCTATTTTTAAATCATTTCAATGTGTGAGTTAAATGAATAAATCCTACCATTCATTCTATTATTGATTAAATTAACTATCGTTTTAATAATTTTAATTAATCAAATCTACTATCACACAACACAAACAACAATCAAATTGTTTTTAACTTTTCAAAATCATACAAATCAATTTCTATATTCTTTTAAAATCATTTAGACTATAGAATTAAAAGTGCACGTCCATGGAAAGAAAATAACAACAGAGTAGAGAATTAATTGGTAATGTAAAGTATGGTAAATATACCTTGCACCGGAGTTAATCAGAGATATCCACTCGGCATTTAGGATAGGCTTTCTGAATGCTCTCCTCAGTTTCCCAAGTACAATCTCGCGGATCTCCACTCCATTACACTTTGACTTAGTGAACCTTCTTGTTCCTCAGCTCTTTGGTTTCTTTGCCGATGGTCTTTAGCGGCTCTCTTCTCACAGCTAATTCGGGGGTAATTTCAATATCCTGTTGCGCTGCTTCTTCCACGATCAAGTCTGGATCATGAACGTGCTTTCGAAGTTGAGATATGTGAAATACATCATGAACTCCAGGCAACCAATCAGGCAATTTAACCCTATAAGCTAGAGTTCCGATCCTTTCTGGAATAGGAAACGGACCAATGAACTTGGGCGCCAACTTTCCAGTTTTACCGAACCGGATAACTCCTCTCATCGGCGATACTTTCAAATATACATAGTCGCCAACAGCAAAGGATATATCTCTTCTTCTTTTATCGGCATAGCTCTTTTGTCGGCTTTGAGCAGCCAGTAATCGTTTTTTGATAAAATCGACTTTGTCGGCAGCTTGTCGGATCACATCAGGCCCCAACACCAGTCTATTACCAGGTTCGACCCAACAAGTGGGAGATCGACACGTTCTACCATAAAACGCTTCGAATGGCGACATTGTCAGGCTCGCCTGGTAGCTGTTATTATATGAGAATTCAGCCAAATGCAGATGGTCTACCCACGATCCACCAAAATCTAGAACACAAGCCCGCAATAGATCTTCTAAAATACGATTTACCCTCTCAGTCTGACCATCTGTCTGAGGATGATAAGCGGTGCTCAAGTTCAACTTCGTTCCCAGCTCGACTTGAAATGCCTCCCAGAATTTGCTAGTGAATACGGTGTCTCTATCACTGACTATACTGAGCGGCACTCCATGTAGTCTAACTATTTCCTTGAAATATATCTGCGCCAGACTCCGAGCAGTTCTGTTTGATCTGACAGGTATGAAATGGGCGGTCTTCGTGAAGCGATCTACAATCACCCAAATACTGTCATTCCCTTTTCTGGTTCTAGGCAGACCATCAATGAAATCCATAGAAATATGTTCCCACTTCCAACCAGGAACGTCTAGCGGTTGTAACAATCCAGCAAGTTTCTGTTGGTCGCTTTTGACTAGCTGGCAAGTAGGGCATCGGCTAACATATAAAGAAATTTCCCTCTTCATCGACTTCCACTAGAAAGTGCGTTTGATGTCATTGTACATTTTGCTTACACCCGGATGGATACTAAGTTTTGACTTATGGCATTCATCCAGTACTTCCTTTCGAAGCTCAGGAATGTTAGGGACACAGATTCGACCTTTGAGCCTTAGAATCCCATCATTATCAACTTGAAAACTCGAGGGTTCGCCTTGTTGAATTATCTTTCTGATCTTCTGAATGAAGTGATCATCCTTCTGAAGAGCAGATATTTTATCTAGCAATGAAGTCGTGATAATAAAACTTGTGATCATTTCATTCTTTCGGCTTAACGCATCAGCCACGACATTGGCTTTCCCTGGAGTGTATATAATCTCAAAGTCATATGCTGCAAGAAACTCCAGCCAACGTTGCTGCCTCAGATTCAAGTCCTTCTGGGTGAATAGATACTTTAACGACTGGTGATATGTAAACAGTTCAAATCTCTCACCCAGAAGATAGTGTCTCCAGATTTTCAAGGCGAATACGATAGCCAATAACTCAAGATCATGAGTTACATAGTTTTTCTCGTGCGGCTTCAGCTGGCGGCTAGCATAAGCGATCACTTGTCCCCGTTGCATTAACACGGCTCCAAGGCCTTCTCTAGAAGCGTCAGTCCAGACTTTCAAGTCCTCATTGCCATCTATGATTGTTAACACTGGAGCAGTTGTCAGTTTCAACTTCAGCTCTTGGAAAGCTTCCTCACATACCTGAGTCCAATTGAATCTCGAATGTTTCTTTGTCAGTTTCGTTAAAGAACTAGATGTCTTCGCGAAATCCTTAACGAATTTCCGATAATAACTGGCTAACCCGAGAAAACTTCTAACTTCCATTGGCGTACGAGGCTGTTTCCAATTCTGAATAGCAGTGATCTTACTGGTATCCACTGCAATTCCTTCTTTTGACACTACGTGGCCAAGAAATTTGACTACTTCTTGCCAGAATATACATTTGGAAAACTTTGCTTTTAATATGTTCCTTCTGAGAATTTCTAACACTTGTTCCAAATGTTTTTCGTGCTCGCTTTCTGACTTAGAGAAGATAAGGACATCATCAATGAAAACCAGAACAAATTTATTCAATACTCCTCTGAATACTCTGTTCATTAGATCGACGAAATAGGCTGGAGCGTTACATAAGCCGAATGGCATTACTAACCACTCATAGAATAGGTCTGGACCTCTGAATGCTGTCATTGGAACACACTCTTCGGCAATTCGAAGTTGATGGAAACCTGTAGCTAGGTCCATTCGTGAAAATACTTGTGTGCCATTTAATCGATCCAACAAATCATCAATCCGCGGCAATGGATATTTGTTCTTTATGGTATGCTTGTTCAAATCACGATAATCCACACATAGCCGTAGAGTACCGTCAGATTTTGGGACAAATACCACTGCTGCTCCCCAATCAGAGAGACTAGGCCTGATCAGACCCTTCCATACTAGCTGTCGTGTTTGATTGTCAAGTTCTTCTTTCTCCTTCAAGGACATTCTTCGAATAGCGTGAACTACCGGCCTTGCATTCAGAATTAAAGCAATCTTGAAATCTATTTCTCTTTGCGGAGGTAAGCGAACAACTTCTTCGAACACATCCGCATAATTCTTGACGACAGGAATATCTTTCACTAGGTCGGGAATATTCTCTGTGATTTCAGGATTATTTTCTATTTGGGCTGGAGAAACATCGAGAGCTGCCCAGAAGTCTTTTTTATTAGCATTCTGACCTTCACAGGGAATGGTTATATAATCACCTGATTTAGTCATCGCCTTTACGACTCTGTCAGCGCAT
The DNA here is from genome assembly GCA_030737875.1 of Allium sativum. Classification (NCBI taxonomy): domain Eukaryota; kingdom Viridiplantae; phylum Streptophyta; class Magnoliopsida; order Asparagales; family Amaryllidaceae; genus Allium; species Allium sativum. Next base: position 464,390,004 of record CM060913.1, on the reverse strand, counting down.
TTAACTTCAGCTTCATACTTGGTCAACCAGTCTAATCCCAAGATAAGATCAAACTCTTTAAAATTCATGACGACCGCGATGGTAGGAAACCGATAACGAGAAAAAGAAACCGTCACTCCACAAATCCAGCTGAGATCAATGGAACCCCCAATCGGATTCTGGACAGTCATTGGTTCCTTGAGCCTTTTCAAATTCAAATCCAGTTTCTTAGCTGCATTCTTGGCAACAAAGCTTCGCGACGTGCCGGTGTCAAACAGTACTTTAACTGGGATGTCTTTGACAATTAGCGTGCCTTCTAAAACATCTGGCCTTTCCTGAATAGACGAGGATGCAGGCACTTCTGCCACTTCATTTACCCGAGCCTCTTTGGTCTTTTTTAACAGCCAACAATCTCGCTTTATATGACCGGACTGATGACAAAGATTGCACTCTCGAGTCACAGGAAATTTGTTCTTGGATTTAGATTCATTCTCCTTTCGCTTTTTCGAGGGTTTGCAATTCCCCTGAAAATGCCCTGGCTTATGGCAGTTGTTGCATATGGCAGTCGTTGCTGGTTCTTTTTCATATCTGGCCCTTTTTCGATTGACTTTGGGCTTCTTACTGACCTCAGACATCGTACTGGCCTCAAGATGATCAGTTTCTGACTCAACTTTCTTACTAGAGCTGACCTCTTCTTCGTAAGACAACATACCTTTCATGTCGAGATCTTCGTGCTGGTAAGCCATGTATATCATTTCAGAGAAAGGAAGTTTCACATTCCTCAACATACTATTCTGATATTTTCTTTGCAGGCCATGAATAAACCTCAGATTTTTCCTCTTTGGATCTTGAATCAGATGAGGGGCAAAATGAGAAAGTTCGTTGAATTTCTTATGATATTCTGGGATGGTCATATCACCTTGTATCAGATAAGAAAATTCATCACATAATCACTCGGTTGCTTCGGGAGGAGTAAATCTTTCTAGGAAAATCACTTTGAATCTGTCCCAGGTGATATCACCTTCTGGATTATCTTTAATAACTGAATCCCACCAAAACAAAGCTTCTTCTTTGAGTGCCCAAGACGCCAGTAATCTTTTCTGATCGTCTCTCAGCTTTGAACCCTCAAAGATTTTCTCTACAGAACGAATCCAAGCTTGTGTTTCCATAATGGACTCTTTGCCTAAGAATGGAGATCCACCTAGATTTCGAAATCTCTTGAATAGAACTTTTATATCTGATTCTGGCTGCGGGAGCACAACTGGCTCATTAGCTGGTCGAGCCATACAATTATTTCTTCTATTCCTGTCACTCATTTTCTAGTACGTCTGCAATTAGCAGACAAAGTGTCAGGTCAACAGAAAAGATATTTCAAAATATAGAGACAAATATTTCAATATAAATGTGTCTACTGGGGTGTATTTCATTCTGCTTTACTTATACTAAGATATTACTGATCCCATCAGTATATAGTTACCCGTCCTAGAACACTACTGGTTCTATTCTGACGAGTTCGTTCATATGTTATATTCCAGAACTAAGCTTAACCAAAGCTCTGATACCAAATGAGACGACCCCAAACCCCGTCCTGACGGCGGCAAGGGTAATCCTATGTGGTTTCAACCAAATATTTCTCAACCACAAATGGGTATTTTTCAACCGCAATCAATCAATATCAACCATAAACAATTCCAATCAACCATTCGCTATCAATCAATTTTCACACCAATCACAACCAATAAACATCGTCCATGGTTTGTGGACGAGGGGTGTATATATATATAGCAATTCACTTCTATTTCAACACATATATAATTTTTACAACGCATATATAACTCATACATCGAACGTACAACTTATACAATGCTTATACATGAGGTGTACAACGCTTATATAACCCATACATCGACTATATAATTTATACATCGTCGTTTTCTATATCGTTTATAAATTAGAAATCTCACATTGGGTTCCACTCCACCAAAAATAGCAGAAGGCTGAAAAAAATATGCGGTCTCTTCTAGAAGGTAGAAGACGTCCACACGGTCACGATGTTTCCTGTTTCACTGAATTTTGTCAAGAAATGAAAAAGATATGATTTTTACAATGAAATCAAAAACGGTAGCGCTTTAAACTGCTATAATATAGTTTATTTAAAATAGCCGTACCTCTCTGAAAATCTTCAAAACTAGGTCGCGATTTTTTTTCGAATCCGTGTAGCTAGTGGCCGATCGGCCTTTACCACGTTGTCGAGCCTCGAGAGGTGCCCCTGCGCCTGAAGTGGTGTCCACTTCGGTGGTCGGACGTGGCCACGGCGGCGGTTTAAACCCTGCGACTTTGAAGCTGCGATTCTCCTTCAATCCTCAATGAAAATTCAAGCAACTAGTATGCATTTAAAGAGTGGAGAGAGCTCTTCAAAAAGTTCAACTGGAGCTCCTGATTTTATTGCGTGGAGGAGGAGAAAAAGAGGAGAGAAGATACGAGCGTTTTCCGCCGTATATCGCAATCGGGGAGAGAGAAGACGTGGGGGGTGGAGGGGCGCTAACGTGGGCGAATTGGTTTTTTTATATAACTTTTAAAATTCCAAAAATACCCTCTTTAACACACGAACCCCAATCCAAACCCAACGACTATCGTCCCTAGCGTTTTACCCCCATTCTGAACACAATGGGATATGTTTCGTAGGCTCATTCGACTGTTTCAGTCAGTTTTCCTTCAAATTAAAATATATAACATTCAATATTAAATTTGAACGTACATTTCAATTTTCCAGGGCCACAAACTGATTCGAAAAATTCCAGAAAAATAAATCTAGCTATGTTTTGACGATACGGTCCCAACAAAACTAGTTTCGTCGAATTCTGAGACCGTTTGCAAAAAGGCCCATTTCTGGTCGATCTCATTTAACTTTAATTGACCAAAACACATTTTCCTTTGCCACGCTCACATACTAGCTTCAAAAATTATGAAATTTGAAACCTAGCAATAACTTCACATCCCGGATCCAACAAATGTGGTTTCGTCGAATTCCGAGGTCGTATGCAAAATGGCCAATTTCACGGGCTATATAATTTCCAAAGCGACCTTTCTGAAAATTCATTCGGCTATAACTTTTGCTTTCCGATATGAAACTTCGAATTTTCAGATTCTTTAGAAAGGTATTCACTAACAGATTTAAATATTTTTGGTTTCACTCAAATCCATTTTGTTTTGCACCCGGTACAGTCCGACAAAGTTTGAATTCAATTTTTGAAACTGCAGCGGCATTTCAGTCCTTGTTTATAATTAGAATTAATTATATTCGTTTTCAAACGTCGATTCAAACTCACTTTTCATTGCTATTATTTAAAATATTTATTTTAAATATTTAAAATCCATTATTTTAGCCAATTTAAAAATTTTAAATTGGTTCAGATTTTCCGAGTCGTTACAGTATTTTACTTATGTGGATGATGGATTGAGGTACCTCGGGTTTTTATAGGCCGGAAGTGGTCATATTATAGGTTCAAAGGAATCGGGAAACATGTGTTCAGGCATAATTAATCCACTACCGATTAGGTGGGGACCGGCCCTGAAGATCCAAGGGTTCACTACGGGGGATCCTGAGGCATTTGCTAGAGTGTCTCAAATCGAAAGAGGACGATCCCTAGCCTCGATTTCATGACAGAAAACCAATTTCCAATACGACATTACGATCTTGATTGTAAACTTATATATGGCGACATAGTATATGGTACCTATGCCGTCTAGGATTGCTACATTTATATTGAAATGATTTATGAAAACATATACACACTAGTAGTAATCCGTTTTACGTATTTATCATCTTTTGATCATTATAAGGTAAAACCCTATACTCCGGTTTGCGTTGCATTGTGTGATGGGACTTGGGTCTTATAATGATCTCATTTTTCTAAAAAGCATAGCGTTATTTGAACGATTTACTTTACTTATGCCCTGACAATCCAATGGAGTAAACCCATTCCGCGTTAGCGGCGTGGTCCTGTGATTTTCCATTTTGTTAGTTAGTATAGAAAGATTTCTCATACCAGTCCCATGACTGACCTGTAGTTTGTTTCACTAGCAAACTCGGGTGCCCATATTTTTCACATGGGCAGTCGAGTAGCTTTTTGCAGATATCTATTCTTTTAGCAGGATCCTGGATCGAAGCTTAAAGCTGTGTCCAGAGCTTTGATAGTCTTCCACTGCATTGTATTATATTTAATGTAATATTTATCTTCCGTTGTATTTGTAACACCCCACACCCGCTACGGTCACTCACTAAGGGAATGCCATAACATCGGTGGAGTATTTTAAGTGAATATAGAACAGAAAAATTACAACAAGACAGATATAAGTAATACTTGAGAATTTAAAACATCATTTCATTGCAGCGGAAAGTAAAACATGTTTGGTTACACCAAAACCATAAACAAGAGTCAAGTACATAATATCCATCCTGATAAAACAAAAGTACATAATCCCACTACATAACTTAATAGCCATAATAGAAAAGATAAACTGAGCTTTACATCCACGGTCCAAGCTCCAAAAGATAGATAAAGCAGTTTGATCAAAGCCCACTAGTGCTAGGCCTACTCTGATAACCTGAGGGTTGGGAAAAAGATAAAAACAACGGGGTCAGACATAAGTCTGAGCGAGTCCTATAACTTTAACAATACAATCATTAAAGTAACCAGAGTAAGACATAAGCTTGATATACAGTAACGACTGGGGATAAATGGCTACACTAGCAGCCAACTAGACTTAGGATGAACTAAGATAACCGTAAAGACGCATCTACCCACCCAAGGATAATTACTACACTGCACCACACTAGTCATTCCCAATTTAAAGGTTGATCCCACTAAGTATACTTAGTAATCTATAATTAGTAGTTTCGTGTACCCCTAGCTGACTACAAAGGTGCCGTCTGCCCCTATTTCCACTAGGTGTACCCACTACCCCCATTCGATCGGCTCCCTAACGTAGATACCCGTGCTGGCCCCACAGTGGGGTGTATCATCCCCCAAAGTGGCAACCTGATAATATCAACGGTGCACGGCTTATACCTACACGATGCAACAACGTCTTACTTACCAGCCCGGGTCCACACACGCATATGAAACCCGTTGGACTTGCGTTGCCACCGCTAACCCGTTTTGGCCTCTTACAGTCAAGCCCAGTATGCGTGTCCCGTCCTCGACTTGGGTCGAGCCCACAAAGATACGTTTGGGATATTGGTTGAAATGGGCCCCCACAAGCTACCCACCTAAGCTTGTCATTTCTAGTGAATCCCACTTAACCCTTTAACCATGTCCACTTACATGTTATAAATTTTGGTTAAGTCTTTTAATCATATTTTAATTGCCACTCAAGGCACCCACTATATTTCCACATGCCACCCAAGGCACTTACTTGATTCCCACATGCCACCCAAGGCACTTACTTAACCCTTTAATCATGTTTAGTTACATGTTCCACTTTGGTTAAGTATTCTAATCGTATTTTCTATTGCCACCCAAGGCAACCCACTAGTTTCCTCATGCCACCCAAGGCACCCCCACTAGTTACTACATGCCACCCAAGGCACCCACTTAACCCCTCATGCCCCACTACATGCTAATTTGGTTAAGTGTTTCTTAATTAATTAAGATCGTAACCTTTGTAAAGACCTCTCACATTAGACTGTCTTTTATGGCAGCTGGATATGCCGGTTGGTTCCGGGCAGCCTTACACCATAACAGAGTCTAACCTCGTGTCTTTACACTTGTCACGTATTTAGTTTATGACTAAGACCTCTCACATTGGGCCAATCATTTGTAGCCGCTGGATTTGCCGGTCGGTTCCGGGCAGTCTTATGCTATAAAAGGGTCCAACCTCGTGTCTTAGTCGATTAATTACACCTAATTAATCACCCCCATAATTTGTATTAATTGTCCCTAATTAATTACAAATATTTAAAAATATGGGTAGACCTAACTCAATAGGTAAATTCCCAATTCCATAATATGGGTAGACCTAACTTAATAGGTAAATTCCCAATTTTGTCCATCCACTTTATGGTATGTTTAATCATACCAACTTCACTCAATTTTATGTGTTCATTAATTTTTACCCCATCGTCCCCACGTAAATACGTTAACATGACATACTTTAAAAGAGGAGATTCATCATACACACAATGGGTTCAACTTAGCATATCATTAGCATTATCATTAGCATTATCATGGGTTTAAAAGGTGTCAACTTGCATATATGACCATAAACCCAACTTGCATAAATAACCAAGCCAAACTTGCATGAATCACATATGTCATAAAGATGGTAACTTGCATAAATGTTCATGTCATAGACCTATCATAAAGGTGTCAACTTGCATACATGTCATAGGTCTAAAAGGGATGAACTTGCACATGTACTTATGTCATACAAAGGGGTAAACTTGCATATGTATGTATGACATACAAAGGTGTAAACTTGCACATGTTACTTGCATATAATCAACCACCAAACTTGCATAACATGTCATATATAGACTTGCATATAATCAAACACCAAACTTGCATAACATGTTACATATGAACTTGCATATAATCAACCACCAATCTTGCATAACATGTTACATATGAACTTGCATATAATCAACCAACAAACTTGCATAACATGTTACATATGAACTTGCATATGTATGTATGACATACAAAGGTAAACTCGCATATGTTATGCATATCACTAATCCAAACAACTTGCATAGATTATGGATATTATAGATCCAAACTCATAGGTTAAACTTGCATGTCATGTCACTTACTCCACACATGATTCTAGCATAAAACCAAGCATTTAACTTGCATAAAACCAAACACTTAGCATGCATAAAACGAAATACTTAGCATGCATAAAACCCACCACTTAACATGCATAAACCCAAACACTTAACTTGCATAAACATAGTGTCATCATGAATAAGTGTTAAACATAGTGATTAGCAAACTAGCATCATAACATATGACCTAAAACCCATTGATCCGCAAGCAAAACCATATGATCTCATCACATCTCATCTACTTAGTTTAGCAATTGGTTATTAAAGTGATAGAAACTCACAAACTCCAAGATTAGCTCCTTAGATAGTTGCTAGAGTTGAAGTAGAGGTGGATTAGTAGTTGATTAGCTTGCAATCCTCTTCTCTAATTAGTGGAGGCTCCTTCTAAGTTGCATTTTGGCGGCATTATGGCATAGATTCTATTTTTAGTATGGATTAGGGTAGTCTTAGGGTGTATTTATAGGATTAGGTTGTGTTTTAGACCCTTAGATTAACCCTAGGTTAGTTTAGGTCCGTCAGATTTCGTCCCAAGCCCTCCAACCCAGCCCAAAACTCAACCAGGTGCACCCAGGCCAGAATCAGCCGACAGGGCAAGTCGACAGCCCTGTAGACTGCCAAGTCGATAGGCATGTCGACAGGCAAGTCGATAGCCCTGTTGACAGCCAAGTCGACTTGGCTGGGCGGGAGTTTTCCCGCCTGGCCCCATTTCTGCATGTTTCGAAATTCAAATTTCCCGAAAACTTCTTTGGGCCTTAACCGGGTCATACGGACTCCGATTTACAAAATTTCGGACTCTATTTCGCGTATTTTTCCGAGACGAACACAATGACGTAACCCGTTTCCCCTGATTCTCACATCTAAGATTATTAATTCTGTAATTAGTGAATATCAGTGTTAACTGAAATTCGGGGTGTTACATTCTCCCCTCCTTAAAGGATTTCGTCCCCGAAATCTCCAAGTTAAGGAGAATGCATATCCTACCATCCAAACAACCATCTACTCAATCCATTAAACACGGGCATCCATTGTCCTTAAAACAATTTCTACTGATGTATGAGCATATGCAAAAAGTGTGTGTATATGTTCCCTATCTAATGTATGAACATATGCAAACCGTGATAGTGCCATGCATCCAATATGTATGCGAAAGAACCCTATCGACACATACTATATCTACATGAGTGCACAATCATTCACCAAAATGCATCATCCATATGATAACACAACCATTATACATCCATAAATATAGCTACCTACACACAATTATATGCAATATGCAATATGAAGTGATTGAGCCGATCTAGTGTCTAGAGTGTGTGTATATGCATCCACGAGCAACCACTAGCAAACACTTGCATCCACATGCATCCATCAATCATAACATGTCTCAAACACATGTTTCAACCATAGGTTTACCCTATCTAAAGGTCAAAGGCACTAACAAGAGGACATACTAAAGATAAGATAAGTACTAGGCAAACGATAAAGGAGAAGTTAAAAGACATACCCTCAAAAAGGAATGGGTATAATGAACGCATTTTCGCTTCCGTCTCCCAAGTAGCGTTGCTCTCATCTTCTCCCCATTGCACTTTGACTAGTTGAACCTCCCTGTTTCTCAACCTCTTAATCTCTGACCCGAGGATGCGTGTAGGAGCTCGTCGAATAGTCGCATCACGCTCTATCTCTACTTCTCTAAGCAAGCTCGGCTCTACCACCTCTGCGGTCTCATGTAGGAACTTCCTCAAATGTGACACATGGAATACATCATGTACACCACTAAGTCTGTCGGGCAACTCCACTCTATCGGCCATCTGTCCAATCCTTTCCTTAATAGGAAACAGTCCAACAAACCTTGGTGCTAACTTCCCAACAGATCCAAAGCGAACCACATTCCGTAACGGAGATACTTTGACAAAGACCATGTCCCCAACATCAAACTCGAGCTCTGTTCTCCTCTTGTCCGCATAAGATTTCTGTCTGTCTTGCGCCTCTTTCATCCTTCTTCGAATCAAATCAATCTTTTCCGAAGTCTTCCTAACCATATCGGGCCCAAGCAAGATCTTATCCGTAGATTCCCACCAACATGTAGGTGATCGATAAGGCCTTCCATAAAAAGCTTCGAAAGGAGCCATGCCAATACTAGACTGAAAGCTGTTATTATATGCGAACTCCACCAATGGAAGATGCTCTTCTCAGGTACCTCCAAAATCTAAGATACATAGCCTCAAAAGGTCTTCTAAAATGCGATTCACCCTCCCGGTCTGGCCGTCCGTCTGAGGATGATTTGCGGTGCTCAAACACAACTGAGTCCCTACCGCCTCTTTCAAACTCTTCCAAAACTCGCTAGTGAAGATAGGATCTCGATCACTCACTATGCTGGAAGGTACACCATGCAATCTAACAATCTCTCGAATGTAGATTGAAGCTAGCCATTGAGCAGTCCTCTTACTCTTCACGGGTATAAAATGGGCACTCTTAGTAAGTTTGTCTTCCCCAACCCAAATTCCCGTATTACCCTTCCTCGATCTTGGTAATCCATTGACGAAATCCATCGAGACACTATCCCACTTCCATAGCGGAACCTCCAATGGGTGAAGCAACCCACCGGGTTTCTTTTGCTCCGCTTTTACTTGTTGGCACACCAAGCATCTAGCGACATACTCGGCCGCGTCTTTCTTCATACCGGCCCAAAAGAAAACTCGCTTCATGTCTTGGTACATCTTGTCCCTACCGGGATGAATTGTCATCTTCGAACGATGTGCATCATCAAGTATAGCCTTCCTCAAACCCTCGCCTTACGGTACACAAAGTCTACCGTCTCTACGCAACCACCCCTTACCATCAAGGGTGTACCTACTTAAATGGTTGGACGACTCCACCTCCTCATGAGCTTCTCTACTAACTCAACCAACTGTGGGTCGTCTCGCTGTGCTCCGCCAATCCACCCCAAAAGAGTAGGCCTAACCTCCAAGGAGGCTAGCAAACCGGGTACAAAGTCAACGGAAGGTCTAAAGTCAAACATAGAAATAAACTCTAAGCTCCGTCGTTCAACGAACAATGAACTCAAGGACAACCTTTTTCTACTTAAGGCGTCCGCTACCACGTTACCCTTGCCATGGGTATACGCTATCTCAAACTCATAGGATGCTAAGAATCCCATCCACTTTTGCTGTCCTAAGACTATGCGCTCGAAGAGTCTCCAACACTTCCCTAAGATGTAGGGCATGCTCTTCTCCACTTTTAGAGAAAACCAGGATATTACCTCATCCAAAATCATCACAACTGTCCATCTCTCACGCAGACCACCCTAGTCGAACTCGACATCCCCCAAATGCAAGCCCCAAAGGCCTAAACCAATATCAGACAAACACCCAAGGGATACCTCATTCGAATTCAGACGACCTACGTGAGATGATACTAGTAAAAACGGCTAAATAATTAAGCCCTTGTCCAACTCTGGATGTCCTCGCCAGTCTCGCTCCAAAACCACCGTTTATCCCATAACTGGCTTTGCTCAACCTATTGAGCACATACGAAAACTTATTTCGCTCCTAGAAAAGACCAAGATGTCATTTACAAAGACCATCACAAACTTATTTAGGTACTCCCTGAACACCCTTCTCATCAAATCAATAAAGTATGAGGTGGCGTTCGTCAAACCAAATGGCATCACCAGCCACTCATAAAAACCATCTAGAGTCCTAAAGGCAGTCTTCTCTATACTATACTCAGCCACTCTCAACTGACGAAACCCCGTGGCTAAGTCCAACTACGAAAATACTGAGGCGCCAACTAACTGATCAAAGAGATCATCAATCCTCGGCAATTGGTGTCTATTCTTCTTTGTGAGTTTATTTAGTTCTCTTTAGCCTACAAAAAGTCTGAGGGACCCATCCGCCTTCGTGGCAAAAATTACTGGAGCACCCCACTCTGATATACTTCGTCTTATGAACCCCTTCTCAAGCAAATCGCCTACTTGCTTATGGAGTTCCCTCCTCTCACGAGGAGCCATGTGGCACACTGGCCAAGATACTGGTTTGGCATTGTCTACCAGATATATTCGGAAGTCAATCTCCCGCTCCGGAGGTAAGCCCTTCACCTCCTCAAACACATCCGAGTATTCCCGGACCACTCTAACAGATCGCAAACTCTCGACCGACGTGTCAAGCGATTCTAGATAACTTAGCATAACAGATTCCATGGGATTACAAGAGATCTCGAGAGTGTTACCCAAGCGGGTCATAAGCCTAACAACTCTCCCTTCAAAATCAAGAACGACACCACTACTGGATAACCAGTCCATGCCCAAAACTAACCCATAGCCCGTGAAGCCCAAAAAGCATCACATCTAAATTCAACGCTAAGTATAGAAACTTTCAAACCCAAACACATCAAGGAGCCCCAATTGGGTTTGAAACAACTAAGGGATCATCTACTAAACTGGTGTCTAAGTGCAGTGACTCAACTAACAATGATGAGATAAACGAACTCGATGCGTCAGAATCAAATAAAGTTCGAACCGGATAATAAAGAAATCCAAATTCCAACCTAGACGGTCCTATCCCCATCTGGTACACTAGCCGTGAGGGAATACAACTACCCTCCAGGAGATTCCGTACCTTGCCCTTGCCTCTTTGGACAATCCTAATAAGGTGTCCTATTCCTCCCAAAAGGATAACTACTAGCCCTCTTCTTCCCATTCTCCACTCGTAACCTCCCATCAAAATGAGGTTTCGCTCTTCATTAACCAAACAACTATTTGAGCCTTCCTCCCATCGTCTATCCAATAGGTACCTACAAGTCCTCCTCCTTCTTGAACCAACTTCTAGTCCGACTAATGTCTAAGTCCCTTGAAGTGGTTTTCCATTTTTATCTATCTTAGAAAGATCATCTATACGCGGAGGGGAAACTCAAAATGAGAGAGGAAGAGATTCAAAACGGAGAATTTGAAAGATACAGATATGGCTATTGGGGATTATGCTTTTCTTTCAAAAACTTTTCTCTTAAAAGACATGTTTTTGAAAATACTCCTTTCAAAAATATTCTTAGAAAATAGTTTTTCTAAAAATTTTATCTGTTCTGGTAACCTTAAGCTCTGATACCACGTGTAACACCCCATACCCGCTACGGTCACTCACTAAGGGAATGCCATAACATCGGTGGAGTATTTTAAGTGAATACAGAACAGAAAAATTACAACAAGACAGATATAAGTAATACTTGAGAATTTAAAACATCATTTCATTGCAGCCGAAAGTAAAACATGTTTGGTTACACCAAAACCATAAACAAGAGTCAAGTACATAATATCCATCCTGATAAAACAAAAGTACATAATCCCACTACATAACTTAATAGCCATAATAGAAAAGATAAACTGAGCTTTACATCCACGGTCCAAGCTCCAAAAGATAGATAAAGCAGTTTAATCAAAGCCCACTAGTGCTAGGCCTACTCTGATAACCTGAGGGTTGGGAAAAAGATAAAAACAATGGGGTCAGACATAAGTCTGAGCGAGTCCTATAACTTTAACAATACAATCATTAAAGTAACCAGAGTAAGACATAAGCTTGATATACGGTAACGATTGGGGATAAATGGCTACACTAAGCAGCCAACTAGACTTAGGATGAACTAAGATAACCGTAAAGACGCATCTACCCACCCAAGGATAATTACTACACTGCAACACACCAATCATTCCCAATTTAAAGGTTGATCCCACTAAGTATACTTAGTAATCTATAATTAGTAGTTTCGTGTACCCCTAGCTGACTACATAGGTGCCGTCTGCCCCTATTTCCACTAGGTGTACCCACTACCCCCCATTCGATCGGCTCCCTAACGTAGATACCCGTGCTGGCCCCACAGTGGGGTGTATCATCCCCCAAAGTGGCAACCTGATAATATCAACGGTGCACGTCTTATACCTACACGATGCAACAACGTCTTACTTACCAGCCCGGGTCCACACACACATATGAAACCCGTTGGACTTGCGTTGCCACCGCTAACCCGTTTTGGCCTCTTACAGTCAAGCCCAGTATGCGTGTCCCGTCCTCGACTTGGGTCGAGCCCACAAAGATACGTTTGGGATATTGGTTGAAATGGGCCCCCACAAGCTACCCACCTAAGCTTGTCATTTCTAGTGAATCCCACTTAACCCTTTAACCATGTCCACTTACATGTTATAAATTTTGGTTAAGTCTTTTAATCATATTTTAATTGCCACTCAAGGCACCCACTAGATTTCCACATGCCACCCAAGGCACTTACTTGATTCCCACATGCCACGCAAGGCACTTACTTAACCCTTTAATCATGTTTAGTTACATGTTCCACTTTGGTTAAGTATTCTAATCATATTTTCTATTGCCACCCAAGGCAACCCACTAGTTTCCTCATGCCACCCAAGGCACCCCCACTAGTTACTACATGCCACCCAAGGCACCCACTTAACCCCTCATGCCCCACTACATGCTAATTTGGTTAAGTGTTTCTTAATTAATTAAGATCGTAACCTTTGTAAAGACCTCTCACATTAGACTGTCTTTTATGGCAGCTGGATATGCCGGTTGGTTCCGGGCAGCCTTACACCATAACAGAGTCTAACCTCGTGTCTTTACACTTGTCACGTATTTAGTTTATGACTAAGACCTCTCACATTGGGCCAATCATTTGTAGCCGCTGGATTTGCCGGTCGGTTCCGGGCAGTCTTATGCTACAAAAGGGTCCAACCTCGTGTCTTAGTCGATTAATTACACCTAATTAATCACCCTCATAATTTGTATTAATTGTCCCTAATTAATTACAAATATTTAAAAATATGGGTAGACCTAACTCAATAGGTAAATTCCCAATTCCATAATATGGGTAGACCTAACTTAATAGGTAAATTCCCAATTATGTCCATCCACTTTATGGTATGTTTAATCATACCAACTTCACTCAATTTTATGTGTTCATTAATTTTTACCCCATCGTCCCCACGTAAATACGTTAACATGACATACTTTAAAAGAGGAGATTCATCATACACACAATGGGTTCAACTTAGCATATCATTAGCATTATCATGGGTTTAAAAGGTGTCAACTTGCATATATGACCATAAACCCAACTTGCATAAATAACCAAGCCAAACTTGCATGAATCACATATGTCATAAAGATGGTAACTTGCATAAATGTTCATGTCATAGACCTATCATAAAGGTGTCAACTTGCATACATGTCATAGGTCTAAAAGGGATGAACTTGCACATGTACTTATGTCATACAAAGGGGTAAACTTGCATATGTATGTATGACATACAAAGGTGTAAACTTGCACATGTTACTTGCATATAATCAACCACCAAACTTGCATAACATGTCATATATAGACTTGCATATAATCAAACACCAAACTTGCATAACATGTTACATATGAACTTGCATATAATCAACCACCAATCTTGCATAACATGTTACATATGAACTTGCATATAATCAACCACCAAACTTGAATAACATGTTACATATGAACTTGCATATGTATGTATGACATACAAAGGTAAACTCGCATATGTTATGCACATCACTAATCCAAACAACTTGCATAGATTATACATATTATAGATCCAAACTCATAGGTTAAACTTGCATGTCATGTCACTTACTCCACACATGATTCTAGCATAAAACCAAGCATTTAACTTGCATAAAACCAAACACTTAGCATGCATAAAACCAAATACTTAGCATGCATAAAACCCACCACTTAACATGCATAAACCCAAACACTTAACTTGCATAAACATAGTTTCATCATGAATAAGTGTTAAACATAGTGATTAGCAAACTAGCATCATAACATATGACCTAAAACCCATTGATCCGCAAGCAAAACCATATGATCTCATCACATCTCATCTACTTAGTTTAGCAATTGGTTATTAAAGTGATAGAAACTCACAAACTCCAAGATTAGCTCCTTAGATAGTTGCTAGAGTTGAAGTAGAGGTGGATTAGTAGTTGATTAGCTTGCAATCCTCTTCTCTAATTAGAGGAGGCTCCTTCTAAGTTGCATTTTGGCGGCATTATGGCATAGATTCTATTTTTAGTATGGATTAGGGTAGTCTTAGGGTGTATTTATAGGATTAGGTTGTGTTTTAGACCCTTAGATTAACCCTAGGTTAGTTTAGGTCCGTCAGATTTCGTCCCAAGCCCTCCAACCCAGCCCAAAACTCAACCAGGTGCACCCAGGCCAGAATCAGCCGACAGGGCAAGTCGACAGCCCTGTAGACTGCCAAGTCGACAGGCATGTCGACAGGCAAGTCGACAGCCCTGTCGACAGCCAAGTCGACTTGGCTGGGCGGGAGTTTTCCCGCCTGGCCCCATTTCTGCATGTTTTGAAATTCAAATTTCCCGAAAACTTCTTTGGGCCTTAACCGGGTCATACGGACTCCGATTTACAAAATTTCGGACTCTATTTCGCGTATTTTTTCGAGACGAACACAATGACGTAACCCGTTTCCCCTGATTCTCACATATGAGATTATTAATTCTGTAATTAGTGAATATCAGTGTTAACTGAAATTCGGGGTGTTACAGTATTTATTATTCTATTCGATGTACTCTGATATTCTGTACTCTGATGTTATATTATCATGATGTTATAAAAGTATGCTGTTATTGTTCTAATGTATTGTATTCCCAAAGTTAAAGTATTCGAGGATTTCCAACCTTTGAATCAGACCTGTGTGGTTTAGGGTCGATTCAAAGAGCGGGAATTTTCGGGTCTTTACAGTTGGTATCAGAGCTCTGATTAGCTCAAATCTTTAGGGTACAATTCGTTAGAATTGAACAAAAGACTTATCAGAGATTGGATTAGTAATATCCGATAAGAATACTCATTAGAAATAGGATCAGCAGTATCCTAGAATGAGAAAACTCATTAGAGATGGGGTTAGTAATGCCCTAGAATGAGTTGAGAGTAACAAGTCTATAAATAACGTATTTGTGACCATATATATATAATCCGATCTTAGAAAAAATAATTTTTTTTAATAAAAGTTATACATATTTGAAAAGTTAATCAACTAATAAAATTATTGAAACCAATAAAAATAATTAAAAGTTGAGTTGGTCAATTTAACAAATTTCAGCTCCGTTCCTTTTCGAGGACGAAAAGATTTTAAGTGGGGGAGATTGTAACAACCCGCAATTTATGTACCAATTTAAAAAATTATTTTAGGAAATTTTGGTAGAAAATGCGTCAGAATTTAAAAATTCCATTTTTAAATTAAATTATTTTTACAAGTTTTATGATGTATTAAGGAATGATTTCCACTTTATTTCTAATAAACAATTTGTAATTAGATAAATGGTGATTTATAACAATTGAATTGTTTATGAATAAATTTCATGAACGAATACTCAAAATAGTTAATTTTGATTTGACTGTATAAATCAGTTTATGATATTCATTTTGAGATTTAAAATATAAATTAAATTAAGGTGCAATGTAAAATAAATATTTACATTTGAGATTTTGTCAATTCTTGAACAATAGGTGCGAACCATTTCATAAATTTATAAACAAACGTGATTTGCATTACTAACCGATTTGAATATTTAGCGTTAAAATGTCTTCGTTGTTTAACAATGAATATTATGGAAAGAGTTGTACCATCATAAGTTTAGAAATGAATTTAATACTTATCATGCGACTTGATAAGAAGAAAATATATGTTTGAAATCAATTTTTAATTTACGAGTTGAGATTTCTAATATTAATAGTAATAAATTTGTTTTGAGTAAACCGTTAAAATCTAAATTTATTACAGTATTAATTGTGATAAAGTTAATGAGATTTTGATGTACAAACGGTGTCATTAAACTAAAAATATAACCCATATTTATATAAGCAATGCATTATTTTTGTCCCATTGTTTCATGCATGTGCATGCGTTGTTTTTTTTAGTGTAATCTTTGAAAACAAACTAATTAAAAGGTATGCATGCATTGTTGGGTCCCGCAACATAAGTAAAACGTCTTATATAAATAAAAATTAAATTGCAAATTCATTTCATTCTCAATTTGCCTTATCCGCTCGTTTGAATTGTTGCCAAAAACCATGTGAATTTAATTTCTATATTTTTCTTTTATTTTTTCAATTAATGTTTGCCATTTAAGGTTTATCATTCATCCATTATATCATTTCTTTCCTTGAGCGTTCTCAAAATAAAATAAAATAAAATTTAAAACATTCATTGCTATTGGCCTCTTACCCTTTTTACACAAACCATTCAATTCTTCCCAAAACACACATGGTCCCAAGGAAATTTAATATAGACTATGCAGTTCCTTTTTTGTTTTCTTCTTATATATCCTTACGTTAGCAAACCATATTTGAAACTCTAATTCCTATGACTGAGCCATCCCCTTTCTTCAATGGCAGAAATTGCATCAGCTTCCTCTCTTAACATCTCCTTCTTCTTTAATAATTAGAACCCACTTCCCTTGATATTTTGGAAGCTTTCATCTTCCTCTACATTTTCAAACGGTTGGATCTATAAACCGTGAACCATTCGAAGAGCTTCAGGCCTTCAAACTCGACTGAGTTCGTCCGCCGCCTAGCCCACAACCCACCACCGAGCTCCTCCCCCTTCCAGCCGTGGCGGCGCCTCGACCTAGTTCTAGAGCTTTTTGAAGAATCCACGACCGATTTCTGTGTGAAGAGGAAATGGGTAGAACCTTATAATATTTTATTAATTTAATTTTAAAAATATTATCAATCTAAATTTAGTTGTAACTAACTCATATGAACTCGAAAATCTACAATTTCAGAAGCGTTGTGATCGTATTGACAAGATCTACGACTATGAACTGAAACGAGACAAATCTGAACTGTACGGGATAAAAAAATCATGGTGAGATTTCTTTGTTTAAATTAATTAATTAATTTAATTAATTTGTTTGTGATGTAATAATCACATGTTTAAGCTTCAGATCTATTTTGTTTCGATATGATTGATGATGTTTGATATGTTGTCTTATGTTACCACTTTTTGTTTATTTTGAATTGATCTATTTTATCAATTCAAAAAAATAAAAGAAATATGATTGTCACCTCTTATGTTATCACTTTTTGTTTAGTTTTAATTGATCTGATTTATCAATTCATAATAAAGAAATATGATTTGTCATTTTATGTTATCACTTTTATTTTCCTTTTTATTTGAATTGATTTAGTTGTCAATTGATCATAGAAAATGAGTCTTATATTTAGTGCAATGTTATGACATGAAAATGAGCCTTATATTTAGTGTAAGGTTATGACATGAAAATGAGCTTTATATTTAGTGTAATGTTATGACATGAAAATGAACCTTACCTTTAGTGTGATGCTATGACTTGAAATTGAACCTTATTTTTAGCGCTATGTTAATTCATTGATTTTTATTTACATCTCTTTGTAAATAAAAAGGGACAAAACATTAAGTGTTTTTATTTACATTTCCTTCGTGAATAAAAGAACAAACTTAATAACACACATTTTTAATTACATTCCCTTTGTAAATAAAAAGAACAAAATGTGAGATCTCTAATTTTTAATAATTAAATAATTTAATTATATGTGAATCACCGTGCGTACGTGAATATCATAGTTTTGCGATGTGGTAATTAGAATTTATTATTTGTCTGTATGATTTGTAATGCCTTGTAATATCATGATATAGCCATGTTAGTTTAGATCTATAAATTCTGATGTAATCTCCATAAAGTTCTCATCTTTATTTTATTTATTTATTTGAATCTTTTTATTTTTCTAAATAAAAAGAAAGAAAAGTTTGAATTTTTATTTTTCACAAAACAAAATTTGAATCTTTATTTTGATTTGCAAAATAAAAACAAAAGTTGAATCTTTATTTTGATTTGCAAAATAAAAACAAAAGTTGAATTTTTATTTTGATTTGCAAAATAAAAACAAAAGTTGAATCTTTATTTTGATTTGCAAAATAAAAACAAAAGTTGAATCTTAATTTTGATTTGCAAAATAAAAACAAAAGTTGAATCTTTATTTTGATTTGCAAAATAAAAACAAAAGTTGTATCTTTATTTTGATTTGCAAATAAAAACAAAACTTGAATCTTTATTTTGATTTGCAAAATAAAAACAAAAGTTGAATCTTTATTTTGCAAAATAAGAACAAAAGTTGAATCTTTATTTTGATTTATGATTTATATAAAGAAAGTGTAACACCCCGCCTCCGCTAGGGTCACTCGCAAAGGAATGCACTAGCTTTAGAGGGGCATTATTGGTAAACATGCACAGAAATATCACAAGACAGAACATATAAAATAGCGGAAGTAAAATCAAACTTTCATAACATGAATAAATAAGGTCTAAAGCCTTTTACATCAGAGTACATCAAAACCTGTCTTGCAATAGTAAAGAAGCATAAAGACATTTTCATAAATTATTCCCCAAGTAAAAACAGTAAAGTAGCCATTAGCCAAGAAAAGTCCAAGCCATCCATGATGACCTTCAAGCAGAAGAAGTCCGAACTAAACAACAATATTTCCTCCCTGTAACCTGGGGGGGAAACGGAAGAAAAGAAGCGAAACAAAACGGGTCAGTCAAAAAGACCAAGTAAGCCCTATCTATTATTAGCATAAAAACTAGTAAAGTTAACTGACATGAGAAACTAAGATGAACATAAGCATGATAACAAGATAGATAAGCTAAATCAAAATAACAGGATGAACTACTGAACTCAGATAAACTAAGGTGTCATGATAAATTACGATGTCAAGACAAAACAAGGTATCACATCGTCAGGTTTCTATCAAGTATAATATCCCCAAGATATCTGTCACGTATAACGCCCCGTGATATCTATCCTGTATTTTAGCTGTGCACCTACCGTACTAGTATCCCCACCGTGTCATGTGTTAACCAAGAATGACCCTCACTCAAAAGTCGTGTAATGGTCCATGTCAACCTAATATATCGCATATATAGGTTACTCAACTTGTATGTTTTATTCCATGTAAATGTTCAGTCCCTTGCCGTAGACCATACGGGCTTTCCCATGAGATTCTATATTACTTTAACATAGTTCCATGATCCTTAAGATCGGTTTGGACTGTTACCCTAAACCTAGCTAGGGTCTTCCAACATGAATTATTGTTTGTACAACTAGGACTTATGCTACCTAGGGCTGCTAGGGATTATGCTTACCTATTGCACGTTTTCGTATCTCGGTTTGGGTTCAACCACCTAGGTCCACTAGGGATTACGCTAACCGCCAACCGCGCCCTTTTTCCCACGCATTCGTCATGAATCGCTTTTCCATGACTGTATGCACATGTATCACATTGTGCCATCCGAGTCCTGTCACAGGGCAAATCGAGAAATACAGGACTCGGTCGGGAGCTTTCGATTTATCTGCCGATGCAGATGCTAAGGTCTGTTTTTCTTATACGTGGCTATGGTCCCACGAGACCACTCCCTCAACTAGTGAAAGACAAGACAGGATAAATCCTGTATGAGAACACAACACTGGCCAACCCACATCCAAGCCTTACCGCAACCATAATTAGATAGCAATTATGGTCTTTTGGGTGTTCTCTGCCTTTCCGTACGTACACGCTTGACCAAAGATGGTAGGTAGCCTGACGAAATGCTATCTAGGGTACGACCGTGTATCGTCGACTATCCCCTATCCATCCCCGTCTTTAGGTCGCTCGTATAGCAACCAAGGCATACTCTTGGTTCTTCTAACGCAGAACTTAACCTCTCATGAGCCTAGTATAATCACCTGGCAGCTCATAGAGGGATACCAAGAATATCCTCACGTTCCCCGAAGCCGCTGCTTCGTTACCCAGTTCGCTGGAGCCTTTATCTAAATCAGATACTTGCTCCTACTCGTATACTTAAACGATGACCTACCGTATCAGGTTACTCATCTATCTATGAACTGGTCTAAATTTCCTTGACTAAGAATCATTACTTAGTTATTCTTCAACTAAGGTTTACCACTTAGCATTGTTCCCGTTATCCTTGTTAACTACGGTTATCCACCTAATCCTCAGAACTAGGGTTTACATAATGGATTAAGTGTCACTTAAGTTCATGACTTAACCCGTCTACAAATCCTGTCAAAATTGGCTAAGTATCCAAGTTCAAGGCTTAACCCTACAAACCATGCTCAAGTTGGTTAAGTATATTAAGCAATTCACGACTTAACCTCGTCCAATTATCATTCTAGATTGGTTAAGTATATATTAACTTGACCCTATCAATTTACTTAGTCAAATCGGTCAAGTGTATTCAAGCGATTCGTGACTTAGCCTTATCATGTTTTCACGTTATATTGGTTAAGTATTGGTTAACTTAACCACAATAAATTAACGAGTTAGATTGGATAAGTATAGGTCACTTAACCACATCAATTCATCATGTTTAGATTAGTTAAGTGTTTAACTTAACCCCATTAAACTACCAAGTGGGATTAATTAAGTCTAGGCTAACTTAACCCCATCCAATTTCCATGTTTAGACTAGTTGAGTCTAATCTTAACCCCATTCGTTAACCGTATTTTTCGGTTAAGCGTCATTAAGAAAACTTACTTAACCTTACCAAGTTATCGCGTTGGATTGATTAAGTGTTGGTTAACTTAACCCCATCCACTAGTCATATAAAAATGGTTAAGTGTCATTAGGCAAATCAAGTTACTTAACCTACCCAACCTTGTCATGTTTTGTTAAGTATCATTAGCCTAATCAAATTACTTAACCCATTTGTCCATGTCATATTTGGTTAAGAGTCATTAATCAAATTAACTTAACCCTATCATGTGGCATTAATTACTTAATGCACCTTCACCTCTCACATTAGACTTTGTTGTGGTTACTAGTTAAGCCGGTCGGTTCCGGGTAGCTTTACACCACAACTTGGTCTAACCTCGGGTTCAAGCACAACATGACCAACTTCTCACATTGGGTCCTATTGTTTGCAACTACTAGTTAGGCCGGTCGGTTCCGGGTAGTTTTACGTTGCAAACTCAACCCAACCTCGAGTTGGCCACACTTATATTATCTAAGTGTCATGTCCATCATGTTTCCCAAAACATGTTACAAGTTTTCAAGCATTTGGGTAGACCTAACTTAATAGGTAAATTCCCAAAGGGTAGACCTAACTTAATAGGTAAATTCCCAAGCTTATGTTTTTATGCATACTTACATGTCAACTTCCATGTTATATTTCAAGTCATGTTTTCAAGTTGTATTTTCATGTCATTAGAAATTACCCATAACATAACCCAACGCTTTTAAACTCGCATATACGTTCGCGACAACGTAATGGATTAAAAGAAGAGACTTGGCAAAGGCATGACAAAAATGGATATTAAGCCACAAGTTAATCATGGTGGCAAATGAGGCACAAATGTGTTCATTAACTTGCATGTTACATTCTTAAGCCTCAAAACATGCATAAACCCAAACTTGGCACATAAGCGAATCATGGTGACAAAAGATATGGAATGATGACTAGTAACTCGCATATATCATCATATAAGGGTTATGACTTCATATGCAAGTTGACATAAAGGTTATGAGGGTTCTCATGTTGCCTAATGCAACATTTCAACATAAAGGTTGTAGCTTTTAGCTCACAAGATCAAGATAATGACTTCATAAACTTGCATGACATGATAGCATGTATCATACTCAATGATCAAACCCAAACTTGCAACATGAACATTTAACTTCATAGTTAATATCTAAGAGTAGGGAAAGGGCTTACATTGCTATGAAGGCACAAAAGATATGACAAAGCCCTTATGCAATCAAATAGACCCAAAATGCAAGCTCTAACATAAAACCCTTGAGCCAAAATGATCAAAACCCTTGCTTTATGATGCAAAGATAGAAACTTGACTTGAATGCAAGCTAATGACACTCATACAAGCTTGAAAACACTTGTATGCATGGAAAATCTCTCATAGAAACCATTTAGAAATTTTATGAAGAGAGTGGAGGCCATGAGAGGTAAAATTTTGCCATAGTTTAGTTGCATGAATGAATAATGAGGATTTAGGATAGGTTAGGGTCTTATTTATAGATTAGGCAAGTGTTTTAGGCCATAGGATTAAACCTAGAATCAATCCAAGCCATCAAAGCATGTCTTGGGGAAGAAGTCAAGTGTAGGAACCATCTAGGGCCTTTAGATTAAAGATGAACCATGAGAACCATCCAAATGCAAAATCTACATTTGAGCGAATCGGCCCACGGGTTGACAGCCAAACACCCTGGATTAACCCCTAGTCGACCCAGCGGGCTTGGGTCGACCTCAAAAATCGGCCGGTTCGGTTATTCCCCTCTCCCAATTCGCTGTTTTGAACATTTTTGCATATTTATTTATTAAATTTTCAATTATATATATATATATATCAATATATATATATTTCTCTGCGCAACCCATTTCACTTAATTAAGTATACTTTAATTTGGGAATTTTTCGTGAAACTTCGCGAGGCCATATCTTGGTCATACGGACTCCGATTTTCGAAAACTCGGACTCTATTTCGCGTATTTTTCCGAGACGAATGCAATGGCATAGCCCGTTTCCCTTTATTCAGATTTTACAGTTTAATTCTGCCTCCATTTATGTTATAACAGGTTATTGAAAATACGGGTTGTTACATTCTCCCCACCTTTTAGGATTTCGTCCCCGAAATCTCCAAGTTAGGAAGAACATATCCTACCATCCATCATCCATCTACTCAAAACATCATCCACAAGCAACCATTGTCCTTAGATGATTTCTAATGCTGTATGAATATATGCAAAATGTGTGTGTACATGTTCCTTAGCTAATGCTAATGATCAGGCCTGAATAATCTTTCTAATGCAAAATATGTATAGTGCCATGAATCCAACATGTGTGAAAATAGTCCTAGTCATATAGATATTATATGCGTGCACAATCATTCATTCATATGCAACAACCGCATGATAATACATTCGATTTCATCCATAAACAAGTATAAATACTCATGCATATGCAATATGAAATGTGACCGAGTCGAGCTAGTATCTAATGTGTATTCGCGCATCCACGAGCAACCACTTGCAACCATATCAATCATAACATGTTTCAAATACATGTTTACATCCATAGGGTTCTACCTAGAATTCCCTGAAACAGGGTCGAGAAGATAAACAGGACAAACTCCTTACAGGGTTTGTAACGGAGAATAGGACCGATAGGATGTCCACAAAAGATAGCCTACAAGTAAGCTCTACAGAAAACAGGGATCAAGGATATACTCCCAAAAAGAGATATCATGCGCGTATCTAGTCTTTGACCATCAAAGTCGTCTTTTAACTTCGCGATTTTGTAGCTTCTTATTCCTGTTTCCATAACATGAGCTGGAACTCATTTCTTCGTCGCCTCTCGTTCCACTTGCACTTATCCTTTTCGTAGAATACTTGATGCAAACATGACTGCGTACTCATGATCTCATGCAAGCTTTCCAAAATTCACCAGTGAATCTTGGATCTCGTTTATATACTATAAGGCATTCCATGTAGAAGAACTTTCTCTTGAAAGTAAACAGATGTCAATCAGGTTATCATGCGCACTTACTAGGGCGATCTCTATAACCCATGCATAAATGAAGTAAACCATCCGTCTTATTGGCGAACACCACTCGATCGGGCTTCAAATTTCCAATAAAGGCATCAAGGGATTCTAAGTAACTAGTCATGACAGAACCTCAAAAAGGTTACCCGATACTTCGAGGGCATTACCAAGGCTAGTCAAAAGGTCTAACTACCCTCCTATCAAAACCGAGAGTGGCACCCCCTACTGGATAACCACTTCATCCCTAGAATCCATCCATAGCTTATAAACATAAGCATTATTTCCAAACTCAACACTTGGCATAGACATTCCCAAATCCAAACAAGTCATGTATAAATGGACTGATTCTCCAATAGGACTTTGAGACAAAAATGGGATTCTCTATTACGCTAGTACTTAAGGTGCAGAGACTCAACTATCGAAGCAGACTTAAATGATACGAACAACGAAGTCCTAACGGGATGATAGAGAAGAAAAGCTAAACCTTTAACAAGATCGTTACCCTCCTTCCGAGGTACTCTAGAAATGAGAGCATACTACTGCCCTCCCGATGATCTTGTCCTTGTCCCATAATACTTAACTATCCGCCCCATTTTACCATGCCAAAGGTACTCTCTCGTCATGGGTTTCATTGTTCATCTTTCTCCCTCCTTTGAGGACTAAGCCATACCAACAAGTTGCTCATCCTTAAGCTCGTATCCTTTATCCTTCTTTCTCACGATCCTTTCTTATAACGCGGCCACTGGTCTCTCGAGAACCACCTCCATCGTATGGAAAGCA
The DNA here is from genome assembly GCA_030737875.1 of Allium sativum. Classification (NCBI taxonomy): domain Eukaryota; kingdom Viridiplantae; phylum Streptophyta; class Magnoliopsida; order Asparagales; family Amaryllidaceae; genus Allium; species Allium sativum. The sequence continues at coordinate 464,364,777 of CM060913.1, read as the reverse complement.
CTTTCGTAGGTAGAAAAGACTAGTCGCAGTTAAAACTACTGTGACTACAGATGGAGGAAAGAAAGGAAAAGAGACTCAATTAAGGAAACAAGGATAGTGCTAATGGCCTTTGGGGAATAGCCTTTTTCTTTTAAAAGAAAATTTTCTTGAAAAATGCTTCTTTGTAAACGGTTTTTTTTTCAAATAGTTTTCAGAAGGTCTTTAAAAACTTTTGCCCAGTCTGGTAACCTTCTGCTCTGATACCACGTGTAACACCCCGCCTCCGCCAGGGTCACTCGCAAAGGAATGCACTAGCTTTAGAGGGGCATTATTGGTAAACATGCACAGAAATATCATAAGACAGAACATATAAAATAGCGGAAGTAAAATCAAACTTTCATAACATGAATAAATAAGGTCTAAAGCCTTTTACATCAGAGTACATCAAAACCTGTCTTGCAATAGTAAAGAAGCATAAAGACATTTTCATAAATTATTCCCCAAGTATAAACAGTAAAGTAGCCATTAGCCAAGAAAAGTCCAAGCCATCCATGATGACCTTCAAGCAGAAGAAGTCCGAACTAAACAACAGTATTTCCTCCCTGTAACCTGGGGGGGAAACGGAAGAAAAGAGGCGAAACAAAACGGGTCAGTCAAAAAGACTGAGTAAGCCCTATCTATTATTAGCATAAAAACTAGTAAAGTTAACTGACATGAGAAACTGAGATGAACATAAGCATGATAACAAGATAGATAAGCTAAATCAAAATAACAGGATGAACTACTGAACTCAGATAAACTAAGGTGTCATGATAAATTACGATGTCAAGACAAAACAAGGTATCACATCGTCAGGTTTCTATCAAGTATAATATCCCCAAGATATCTGTCACGTATAACGCCCCGTGATATCTATCCTGTATTTTAGCTCTGCACCTACCGTACTAGTATCCCCACCGTGTCATGTGTTAACCAAGAATGACCCTCACTCAAAAGTCGTGTAATGGTCCATGTCAACCTAATATATCGCATATATAGGTTACTCAACTTGTATGTTTTATTCCATGTAAATGTTCAGTCCCTTGCCGTATACCATACGGGCTTTCCCATGAGATTCTATATTACTTTAACATAGTTCCATGATCCTTAAGATTGGTTTGGACTGTTACCCTAAACCTAGCTAGGGTCTTCCAACATGAATTATTGTTTGTACAACTAGGACGTATGCTACCTAGGGCTGCTAGGGATTATGCTTACCTATTGCACGTTTTCGTATCTCGGTTTGGGTTCAACCACCTAGGGCCACTAGGGATTACGCTAACCGCCAACCGCGCCCTTTTTCCCACGCATTCGTCGTGAATCGCTTTTCCATGACTGTATGCACATGTATCACATCGTGCCATCCGAGTCCTGTCACAGGGCAAATCGAGAAATACAGGACTCGATCGGGAGCTTTCGATTTATCTGCCGATGCAGATGCTAAGGTCTGTTTTTCTTATACGTGGCTATGGTCCCACGAGACCACTCCCTCAACTAGTGAAAGACAAGACAGGATAAATCCTGTATGAGAACACAACACTGGCCAACCCACATCCAAGCCTTACCGCAACCATAATTAGATAGCAATTATGGTCTTTTGGGTGTTCTCTGCCTTTCCGTACGTACACGCTTGACCAAAGATGGTAGGTAGCCTGACGAAATGCTATCTAGGGTACGACCGTGTATCGTCGACTATCCCCTATCCATCCCCGTCTTTAGGTCGCTCGTATAGCAACCAAGGCATACTCTTGGTTCTTCTAACGCAGACCTTAACCTCTCATGAGCCTAGTATAATCACCTGGCAGCTCATAGAGGGATACCAAGAATATCCTCACGTTCCCCGAAGCCGCTGCTTCGTTACCCAGTTCGCTGGAGCCTTTATCTAAATCAGATACTTGCTCCTACTCGTATACTTAAACGATGACCTACCGTATCAGGTTACTCATCTATCTATGAACTGGTCTAAATTTCCTTGACTAAGAATCATTACTTAGTTATTCTTCAACTAAGGTTTACCACTTAGCATTGTTCCCGTTATCCTTGTTAACTACGGTTATCCACCTAATCCTCAGAACTAGGGTTTACATAATGGATTAAGTGTCACTTAAGTTCATGACTTAACCCGTCTACAAATCCTGTCAAAATTGGCTAAGTATCCAAGTTCAAGGCTTAACCCTACAAACCATGCTCAAGTTGGTTAAGTATATTAAGCAATTCACGACTTAACCTCGTCCAATTATCATTCTAAATTGGTTAAGTATATATTAACTTGACCCTATCAATTTACTTAGTCAAATCGGTCAAGTGTATTCAAGCGATTCGTGACTTAGCCTTATCATGTTTTCACGTTATATTGGTTAAGTATTGGTTAACTTAACCACAATAAATTAACGAGTTAGATTGGATAAGTATAGGTCACTTAACCACATCAATTCATCATGTTTAGATTAGTTAAGTGTTTAACTTAACCCCATTAAACTACCAAGTGGGATTAATTAAGTCTAGGCTAACTTAACCCCATCCGATTTCCATGTTTAGACTAGTTGAGTCTAATCTTAACCCCATTCGTTAACCGTATTTTTCGGTTAAGCGTCATTAAGAAAACTTACTTAACCTTACCAAGTTATCGCGTTGGATTGATTAAGTGTTGGTTAACTTAACCCCATCCACTAGTCATATAAAAATGGTTAAGTGTCATTAGGCAAATCAAGTTACTTAACCTACCCAACCTTGTCATGTTTTGTTAAGTATCATTAGCCTAATCAAATTACTTAACCCATTTGTCCATGTCATATTTGGTTAAGAGTCATTAATCAAATTAACTTAACCCTATCATGTGGCATTAATTACTTAATGCACCTTCACCTCTCACATTAGACTTTGTTGTGGTTACTAGTTAAGCCGGTCGGTTCCGGGTAGCTTTGCACCACAACTTGGTCTAACCTCGGGTTCAAGCACAACATGACCAACTTCTCACATTGGGTCCTATTGTTTGCAACTACTAGTTAGGCCGGTCGGTTCCGGTTAGTTTTACGTTGCAAACTCAACCCAACCTCGAGTTGGCCACACTTATATTATCTAAGTGTCATGTCCATCATGTTTCCCAAAACATGTTACAAGTTTTCAAGCATTTGGGTAGACCTAACTTAATAGGTAAATTCCCAAAGGGTAGACCTAACTTAATAGGTAAATTCCCAAGCTTATGTTTTTATGCATACTTACATGTCAACTTCCATGTTATATTTCAAGTCATGTTTTCAAGTTGTATTTTCATGTCATTAGAAATTACCCATAACATAACCCAACGCTTTTAAACTCGCATATACGTTCGCGACAACGTAATGGATTAAAAGAAGAGACTTGGCAAAGGCATGACAAAAATGGATATTAAGCCACAAGTTAATCATGGTGGCAAATGAGGCACAAATGTGTTCATTAACTTGCATGTTACATTCTTAAGCCTCAAAACATGCATAAACCCAAACTTGGCACATAAGCGAATCATGGTGACAAAAGATATGGAATGATGACTAGTAACTCGCATATATCATCATATAAGGGTTATGACTTCATATGCAAGTTGACATAAAGGTTATGAGGGTTCTCATGTTGCCTAATGCAACATTTCAACATAAAGGTTGTAGCTTTTAGCTCACAAGATCAAGATAATGACTTCATAAACTTGCATGACATGATAGCATGTATCATACTCAATGATCAAACCCAAACTTGCAACATGAACATTTAACTTCATAGTTAATATCTAAGAGTAGGGAAAGGGCTTACATTGCTATGAAGGCACAAAAGATATGACAAAGCCCTTATGCAATCAAATAGACCCAAAATGCAAGCTCTAACATAAAAGCCTTGAGCCAAAATGATCAAAACCCTTGCTTTATGATGCAAAGATAGAAACTTGACTTGAATGCAAGCTAATGACACTCATACAAGCTTGAAAACACTTGTATGCATGGAAAATCTCTCATAGAAACCATTTAGAAATTTTATGAAGAGAGTGGAGGCCATGAGAGGTAAAATTTTGCCATAGTTTAGTTGCATGAATGAATAATGAGGATTTAGGATAGGTTAGGGTCTTATTTATAGATTAGGCAAGTGTTTTAGGCCATAGGATTAAACCTAGATTCAATCCAAGCCATCAAAGCATGTCTTGGGGAAGAAGTCAAGTGTAGGAACCATCTAGGGCCTTTAGATTAAAGATGAACCATGAGAACCATCCAAATGCAAAATCTGCATTTGAGCGAATCGGCCCACGGGTTGACAGCCAAACACCCTGGATTAACCCCTAGTCGACCCAGCGGGCTCGGGTCGACCTCAAAAATCGGCCGGTTCGGTTATTCCCCTCTCCCAATTCGCTGTTTTGAACATCTTTGCATATTTATTTATTAAATTTTCAATTATATATATATTTATATATCAATATATATATATTTCTCTGCGCAACCCATTTCACTTAATTAAGTATACTTTAATTTGGGAATTTTTCGTGAAACTTCGCGAGGCCATATCTTGGTCATACGGACTCCGATTTTCGAAAACTCGGACTCTATTTCGCGTATTTTTCCGAGACGTACGCAATGGCATAGCCCGTTTCCCTTGATTCAGATTTTACAGTTTAATTCTGCCTCCATTTATGTTATAACAGGTTATTGAAAATACGGGTTGTTACAGAAAGTTTAGATCTTTTACATTTTTATTAAAAGATAAATAAAGTTTGACTTTTTATTTTGATTTACAAAATAAAATAAAGATGAGACCTTTATTTTGATTCTTAAGAATTATTAGCCAGATCATATGTTGTGTGGTATTGTTGACATTGAAATTACGACGTGGGGTAAATAGGAATGGTTAGACAAAAACCATATTATCACATTATTGACATTGAAATTAACATCGCCAAATTGTTATCATTTTTGTCGCATTAGAATTGGCGAACAAAAATGATGTTAAATATTAAAATCTCATGTTAATGTAATGAAGTAAATAAGGATATGTTCATGTTTTAATTTAAATAAACATGTTTTACATTAAAAACTCTATTTTTAATGTAATAAGTAAATTGATCGAAATGGTTCATGTTAGAAAAATAAACATTGTTCATGTTGACATACAAAACATGTTTTATATTTTTGTTCAATGTAATAAAATAAGTAAAATTACATTTTTATGTAAAGTTAACATATAGAAAAATGACCATTGTTTTAATGTGAAACCATTTACACTTTTCTTAATGTAAAGATTAAAAAGAATGTATTTACATTTTTCAATGTAAAGATTAAAATAATATATTTACATTTTTTTTTGTAAAAGAGAATAGAAAAGAATTACATTTTCTAACGTAAATAAAGGAGAATAGAAAAGAATTACATTTTCTGATGTAAATAAAAGAGAATAGAAAGGAATTACATTTTTCTAATGTAAGGAAGACGAAATGAAGACTTACCTTTTTCAATGTAAACTATATAAAAGAAAGAATTACATATTTTTTTTAAAGAAAAAGTACATTTTTATGTTATAAAAATGAATCAACGAAAAAGTACATTTTTATGTTATAAAAATGAATTGGAGAAAAAGAACATTTTTATGTAATTAAAGAAAGAGTACATTTTTGCCATCATTTTTGTCGCATTAGAATTGGCGGACAAAAATACTATTTTTATTGAATATAAAAATATACATTGTTGAAACCATCATTTTTGTCGCATTAGAATTGGCGGACAAAAATACTATTTTTATTGAATATAAAAATATACATTGTTGAAACCATCATTTTGTCGCATTAGAATTGGCAGACAAAAATACTATTTTTATTGAATATAAAAATATACATTGTTAAAACCATCATTTTTGTCGCATTAGAATTGGCGGACAAAAATACTATTTTTATTGAATATAAAAATATACATTGTTGAAACCATCATTTTTGTCGCATTAGAATTGGCGAACAAAAATATTGTTTTTATAGAATAAAAAGAATGGATGTTAATAGTGGGAATCGCCAAATGGTATATATATATAAATATAAATATAAAAATTTAACGAAACGAGCACGGCAGTTCGTGTATCGGCAATCGTAACTTTAAACGATTATACCGAAAGATCCGACCGTTGGATTTTCCCAAAACTGGAACCGTTAGGACCGCTTTGGGTAGAAATTTCCAACGATATAAATTTCTCCAAAATCCGACGGTTAGATTTTAAGATATGTGTAAATCAAAATGTGGTAAAAACAACGCCAGGGCCGCCCACTGACCCGAAGTGTCGTTTATTTATTTGAGCTATTTTCAAATAAATAAAAATAGCGATAAATAGTCATAAACATATATGAAATGTTTTAAATGATAATTATGCGACAATTATTTGAAAAGACCGAGTTTAATTCATTTCAATTAATTGCACGGCGATTAAATCAAAGATATAAGAAGACGATGGTTGAAGACCGGCGATCTTCACATCGAATGGACGACGACTACTGATACCTCGGACTGACTTGCTCCCAGGACGGGGTTGAAGCAGTAGTTGTCCGTACGTATGTGTTAGTCATGCGGATAAGCGAGTGCCTCTTTGGTGTCTCCGGTTTCATTCAGACCCAGAACGGACTTGTAAATGGATGCGTGTCTGACGTTGGAATTCATTTCATGTAATTAAATCGACTTGTATTAATATATGTCTGTTTGGTGGTGGAGAATTTATTCTCTACTTAACACCCTGGTATATAGTAATAGTTGTCGACCGCATGGCATGAATCGTCAATGTGGCGCGCCAAGATGCAATGATCATGGCTTTGTTGAAAAGCAGGCCTTGTGGAGGATGATCAAAGCATAGCCTGTTTAGGCATAGCTTTGTGTATAACGTGACTTCGCGAGCCTTACACCCCGGTATGAGTCAAAAATGGGATTAGGACTGCAGGGAGTGCACACGTTTCTTTCTAGCTAAGGGTAGTACTGGTGCTTAAACTGGCCAGTATTTTACTTATGTGGATGATGGATTGAGGTACCTCGGTTTTTTATAGGCCGGAAGTGGTCATATTATAGGTTCAAAGGAACCGGGAAACGTGTGTTCAGGCATAATTAATCCACTACCGATTAGGTGGGGACCGACCCTGAAGATCCAAGGGTTCACTGCGGGGGATCCTGAGGCATTTGCTAGAGTGTCTCGAATCGGAAGAGGACGATCCCTAGCCTCGATTTCATGACAGAAAACCAATTTCCAATACGACATTACGATCTTGATTGTAAACTTGTATATGGCGACATAGTATATGGTACCTATGCCGTCTAGGATTGCTACATTTATATTGAAATGATTTATGAAAACATATACACACTAGTAGTAATCCGTTTTACGTATTTATCATCTTTTAATCATTATAAGGTAAAACCCTATCCTCCGGTTTGCGTTGCATTGTATGATGGGACTTGGGTCTTATAATGATCTCATTTTTCTAAAAAGAATAGCTTTATTTGAACGATTTACTTTACTTATGCACTGGCAATCCAATGGAGTAAACTCGTTCTGCGTTAGCGGCGTGGTCCTGTGATTCGCCATTTTGTTAGTTAGTATAGAAAGATTTCTCATACCAGTCCCATAACTGACCTGTAGTTGTTTCACTGGCAAAATCGGGTGCCCATATTTTTCACACGGGCAGTCGAGTAGCTTTTTGCAGATATCTTTTCTTTTAGCAGGATCCTGGATCGAAGCTTAAAGCTGTGTCCAGAGCTATGATAGTCTTCCGCTGCATTGTATTATATTTAATGTAATATTTATCTTCCGCTGTATTTATTATTTTATTCGATGTACTCTGATATTCTGTACTCTGATGTTATATTATCATGATGTTATAAAAGTCTACTGTTATTGTTCTAATGTATTGTATTCCCAAAGTTAAAGTATTCGAGGATTTCCATCCTTTGAATCAGACCTGTGTGGTCTAGGGTCGATTCAAAGAGCGGGAATTTTCGGGTCTTTACAATCGAGTTTTGAAAGGATATAAAAGATGGGAAATAGAAATTGGAAATGATAATATATAAAAAGGGGCCAGTATATTTTGATGCTTGACTTCCAATTGGAAATAGGACCATTGATTGTATGGATGTTTCTTTGATAGTTAAATCACCGACTATCAAAGTTTTGATTTATTTCATACCCTCGTTATCGATACGGAGAGTCCGGGATCAGATTTATTATCTGAAAACCACTCTGTATTGGCATAAGCGATACGAATCAACTTATGCTGAAGATAATTGAAGACAGAGTAAAATGTAAGGATTGTTCTGTTAATCCTAGGTAGAAATTGCCTAAGATGGGTTAATAGAATGGTACCTTTGATTTGTCCAGTTCCAGGACAACGTATATGGATGAACGTCTGACGACGTGATATTCAATGTAAAAGGTGACAAGATGTTCTGAAGGATAATCGTGACCTCAAGCCTCATCACCCGAGAAATGATAGAAATCGGGCAGGCAGCATGGCCATGTGGGTCATTCCCATTAGGGGTATTATAACATGATCTAGAGAAAATTCATTTTCTTATTATTATATTCGCTGCTGTATGCTTCCGGTAACGGTTGCTGATCACAACAGTTGTTGATAATATGCTCGGTACTGTAACAACCCGGAAAATACGAGCCAATTTAAAATTTTTAAATTGGTTATTTTAAAGAAATTTGAGCAATTGAAATAGAATATTTCAATAAAATAAAGAGTTAGAAATGGTGCGGCAGTTTGAAAATTTGAATTCAAAATTTGACTGACTGTACCGGGTGCAAAATAAAACGAATTTTGGTGAAACCAAAAATATTTAAATCTGTTTATAAATATCTTTCTAACGAATCTGAAAAATCGAAGTTTCATAGCGGGAATCAAAAGTTATGTCCAAATGAATTTTCAGAAAGGTCGCTATAGAGAATATATAGCTCTTGAAAATAGACATTTTGCAAACGACCTCGGAATTCGACGAAACCACTTTTGTTGGATCCGGGATGTCAAATTATTGCTAAGTTTCAAATTTCATAATTTTTGAAGCTAATATGTGAGCGTGGCAAAGGAAAACATGTTTGGTTGATTTCTGTTAAATTGGATCGACCAGAAAATGGCTATTTTTCAAACGGACTCAGAATTCGACGAAACTAGTTTTGTTGGGACCGCAGCGTTAGAACATAGCTAGATTTATTTTTCTGGAATTTTTCGAATCAGTTTGTGGCCCTGGCAAATTGAAATGTACGTTCAAATCGAATATTGAATGTTTTACATTTTAATTTGAAGAATAACTGACTGTAACAGTCGAATCGTCCTACGAAACATATCCAATTGTGTTCGGGATGGGAGTATTTAGCTAGGGGCGATAATTGTTGGGTTTGAATTGGTGTTTGTTTATGAAAACCCTAATTTTTAAAATATATAAGCACGGGCCAATCAGAATTATCCATCATAAATTAAAATATAAAAAAATTTCTAATACCCTCCGCTTATCAGTCGATCTCGATGGTAAACCCTTTCGCTGCTTCCCATCCATTTTCCGACCAAACCAGGAAGAATTACACCCCCGCCCTTTGGAACTTTTTGAAGCCCTCTCCTCCCTTTTCAAATCAATACCTGTTAGGCCCCCTATCGCTGTGCCATCGAGAAGAACGAGCTCCCCAAAATCGGATACTTCACCGCGCCACCACGCCTGAGCCTGACCACCGAGCCCGCCGCGCCTATCACCAATCGGAGCGCCTCTTGACGCTCTTTGACGTGGTGCGACTGGATCTTAACATCGTTGCATGGTTTTTCTGAAAAATCAAAACCTAGTTTCGAAGTTTCAAAGAAAGGTGCGGCCTTTATTATATTTAAATTGAAAATAACACTTTTAAGTGCTGCAAACTTTGAAAAATCGTATCTTTATCGTGTGTTAACAAAATTTGATGAAACAAGAAACATCGAGACCGTGTCGATGCTCTCTACATTCTAGAAGTGTCTGTGATTTTTCTGAGCTCACTACGATTTTTAGCAAAGCAACAAACCAATGTGAGATTTCTAAACTGAAATGCAAATGGAAATGTGTAGTATAAGTTATATAAGCTAAATATAAATTATATACGTGTTGTATACCTCATGTACATGCGTTGTATAAGTTATATGAGCGAAGTATGAATTATACATGCATAGAATAAATCACATGCGTGTTGGAATGGAAGTAAAATATATTTATATATATATATATATATACTCCCCTCGTCCACAAATCATGGACGATATTTATTGATTGTGAATTGGCGTGAAAAATTTGGTGAATAATGCGAATGGTTGATAGGATTGTTTGTGGTTGATATTGTTTGGATTGTGGTTGAAAAATACCATTATGGTTGAAAAATACCCATTTTTGGTTGAAACAAAATTTCAATAAATTGTGGAAAAGAAAAACATACTCGCCTGCGTGCGATTTAGATGTATGAAATCCCCATTTTCAAAAACCGCGAGGTTTTAAGGTAGAGCGAGGAGCCGTATTCGGAACGGTGCCGGTTTTAAATACCCTGCCGTTATGCTGCCAAAATTTTCAATAATATTCATGTGTTAGAATTATTTTCATGTGTTGAAAATTTATTCATGTGTTGAAACTTTATTCATGTGTTGAAACTTTACTCATGTGTTGAAACCATATTCATGTGTTGAATAGAAATTCATGTGTTGAAACCATATTCATGTGTTGAATAGAAATTCATGTGTTGAAAAGAAATTCATGTGATGAATAAAATTCTTTAAAAAAAATAAAAATAACATTTTATCCCAAATATAAACTATTCGTGTTTTAAATAAATTGTTTTAACATTAAAAATCACATTTTTATCATATATATAAACTATAGAAAATTTTCATGTGTTGAATAAAGGATTAGAACGATAAAAATCATATTTTTATCGTATGTGAGAAGTGGAAAATATTCATGTGTTGAATATATATATTGAACAATAAAATCTACATTTTTATTGTGAATATGAAGTGCTAAAAATGTTCATGTGTTGAATAAATATTTTTGATGATAAAAATATATTTTTATCATGTAAACGACTTGCTAAAAATATACAAGTGTTGAAATAAATATTTGTTTGCTATGAATATTATTTTTAACATGTAGGTGAACTAAATAAAATAGTCATGTGTTGAGATATATTTTTGTTCGCTAAAAATATCATTTTTATGCGAAACGTGAAGTGTTAAAAATAACCACTTGTTAAAATAAATATGTGTGGGTTGAAAATATTATTTTTAACATGAGTAGGAAGTGTTAAAAATAATCATATGTGGAAATAAACCTTTGTTCGTGAGAAATATTATTTTTAGCATAGTTTTGCGCACACACACACACACACACACACACACACATATATATATATATATATATATATATATATATATATACCGTGTTGAACAGGAAAAATGGATTAGCTGTTGAGTAAAGAATTTATTTGCGTGCTCGACAAGTACGTAAACCTTAATGAGTTGGATGCGCAATTTTATTATTATATCAACTCCTGTGAATGCCATTGGATGCGGAGTGTTGGTTGTTCTGTGTGTAATAATAAACGTCGCCATAGGATAGTAACAATTAATTTTGAACTACACTACATGGTATACTTCTTGAAGATTGGCATACTTCATCATATACCACGTAAGCATTTTGGAGCTTGTGTGACGAGGTTGAAGATTTACCATACGAGCGAGAGGCTTGTATGGCGATGACTATATATTACAGGTTGAACTGATGACTGATCTGGACTATATAAATTGTAACGGTAAATTGCAAGATAAATAAAAAAACCCACACGGGTCTGGAGATGAAGATAAACACGTCTCTCGGGTCATTAAGGCACAAAAACCATTTATAGGGTGACGAGAATGTATTCTCTGGAGTTATGATCTATACACACTCCCCTGTGGTCACCGGAATATATCACTATAAATATGTGCATGCTTATTAGGATTTATTGGGTACCTTATAAGGCCCAATAAGTTTCCAAACCCCATCCCGTACAAAGGAGGTTATGGCGAAATTTTTCGAAATTTAAAGGTGTTAGTGAAATATTTGAAGTGAAAACGATATTGAAATCATCGAATATATTATATTTATATATAAATATAAATATAAATTAAATAAAATGAATTGAGCCCCAATAGTTCGCGTTTTGAAATCGTAACTTCAAACGATTATACCGAAAGATCCGACCATCGGATTTTCATGAAACTGGAACCGTTAGGTTCGCTTTGGGAATATCTTCCCAATGATATAAACTTTGTTGAAATCCAACGATTAGATTTTCAGATATGTGTAAAACAAATTAAGGGAAAAACAGCGCCAGTGCCTCGGCACGACCTGAAACGTCGTTTAATTAAATAGGGCCGTTTTTAAATAAATAAAAATGGCAATATATTGTTATAAAATATTATAGACGATATAGAATGGAAATAAACTGATTCTTCTTGGTTTGCTTGATAATTGATGGTTGAATGTGTTTGACATGAAAATTATACTAAAGAACTGAAATGTGAATGTCGAATAATTTAACCATGTGAAGAACTGATTTGAAAATCTAAATATACGAGAATTATTTGAAAAGGCCGAGTTAATTCTCATTTCAAATAATTGATCGACGATTAGAAGTCGAAGAGTTGAAGACGGTTCAAGACCGACGATCTTCACATTGGATGGGTAGGCGCTACTGATGCTCATGATTGGAATAGCTACCTTGAAGGAGCTGAACTGGTAGCCGTCCGGACGTATTTGTTGGTTGTACGGATATGCGAGGAATATGGTGCCTCCAGCTTCGTTCAAACCCAGAACGAACTTGTAAATGGACTGTGTGTCTGACATTGGATTTTGTTCTGTGCTGATTGATCTCTATTAAATATATATCTGTTTGTCGGCGGAGAATTTATTCTCTTGCTTAACACCCTTCTATGAGACGTACGAGCTCAGAGGTTATATATCGATAGAAATCAGTCGCATGGAGTGAATTGCCTGTGTGGCACACCTAAGTGGCAGATGATCAAGGCTTCTATTGAAAAGCAAAGTCTTGTGGTTGATGATCAAAGCATGGCCTATGTGGCATAGCTTTGTGTATAGCATTGATTCGCGAGCCTCACACCTCGGTATGAGTCAAAAACGGGATAAGGACCCAAGGAGTGCACGACGTTTCTTTCTAGCTATGGGTGATGTCAGTGACCTACCAGCCCTGACATTTATATATACTTTTTACCTGTGTGGTTGTTGCAATGCGAGGCGCCTCGATTATATGTCCTATAGGACCGGGAAACGTGTATTCAGGAATTGCCAATCCTCAAAAGTAAGAGAGGACCGGCCTTGGAGGATCCAGGGATCGCTGTGTGTGGTCCTGAGACATTTACTAGAGTGTCTCGAATAGGAGAGGAGCTTGCCCCTTGCCTCGACTCATAATGGAATCCAATTTCCAATACGAAATTGCGGATTTGATTGTATTACTAGTATGGAGACATAGTGGTATGGGTCACTTATGCCGTCTATGATTGATATTTATGATTGAATTTTCTTTTGAAACATATATGCGCTAGTAATAATATTAAACACTTTTGTTTTATACGTATAAAGCATTTCTTGGCCATTTAAGGTAAAACTCTATCCTCCAGCTTGCGTTACATTGTGTGATAGGACCCGAGTCTTATAATATCTTCATTTTTATAAAAATCATTGCGATGATCTAATAATTTACTTTATTTCATGCACTAGCAATCACTGGAGTAAACCCGTTCTGCGAAAGTGGCGTGGTCCTATAATTTGCCTTATTATTGTTGTTTAACTAGTTAAGTAGATTTCTCATACTAGTCACATGACTGACTTGTCGTTTGTTTCACCTTGCAAACTCGGGTGCCCTTATTTTCATACGGGCAGCCTAATATGAGGTAGCTGGACATATTTTGGCTTTGCACTGCAGCAGGAGTGCATCTTTTGGCTCATGGTGAGGCTTGACTTCACAGTGTTGACTATTGATTCTCCACCATTATTATCTATGTATATGATTCCGCTTCTGGCGATGTAGACTGATGTTTCTTTTATGTACTCTCTATGTATATGCACCGCTTATGGCGATGTAGACTGATCATGTATTTTTATGCACTAAGTTGTATCCTACACTGTGCTCTCTGATGTTGTGGTATATTATGAATCTGCTGTCATATTTATGTAAATTATTCTATTTCCTGCTTATGATAGTATTTGTACTTTGCTAATGATGATTAATGTGTTATATTCCAATGATTATCCTTAACACCGTCGTACGGGGTTTTGGGATCGTCACAGGTGGTATCAGAGCTTTGGTTAACCTTAGTTCTGGAATTTAACACATTAAACACCTCGTCAGAATAGAATCAGTAGTATTCTAAGGCGAGTAGCTCATTAGAGATAGGACTAGTAATGTCCTAGAATGAGCTAAGAATAATAGCAAAAATAATCTGATCAGTTCATCGTTGTCTTTCCTTAAGTTCTTCTGCAGTACCATATAATAAATTTATCGTTTCTGAGGGCTGACTCTTTTCTTGCTTATACAGAACTAGATAGATGGCTACCAGGGCAGCAGCAGCTAGAGGAGGCTGAGGAGGCCGAGGCTGAGGACGAGGAGATGCCCCCGCTGCAGAAGGACCATTGATACAACCACCAGCCGCTCAGCCATTCGAGATAGACCGAATGGCCAAGAGATATAAAAATCTTGGGGGCAAAACCGTCTTAGGAACATGCACCGTGATAGAGGCCTTAGCATGGTTGAAAACGTGCGAAAAGATCTTGGGAGGCCTAAGACTCGGAGATCAGGACAAAGCATTTATGGGCGCCTGGCTTTTGCAAGATGAAGCAGAATTATGGTGGGAAGCCATCACCGCTAAGAACCAAAATGTAGGGAGAACATGGGATGAGTTCAAAGAAATGTTTAAGGAGAAGTTCATCCCAGAACTAGCAATTGAGCGCATGCATGATGAATTCGCAAACCTCCAACAAGGAGACCTCTCCATGCAGGACTACCTTAATAAGTTTACGCAGCTGTCTTGCTACGTCCCAGATCTTATTGTGACTGCCAAGTCTAAGAACATAAGGTTCATACATGGGCTAAAGCGTAAATATCAAGATAGGGCCATGAGCCACATCAAACTAGCATTTTCGGACTTAGTGGAAACAACCTGTAATTATGAAGACCTGGACCAAAGCAACCTTGATCTGGACTGCGCCAAGAGTCAAGCAAGGAATAAACGCAAGCCCTCTGCGAACCAGGCTGAGTCCAGCCATGCGACATCCACAAATCAGCAAACTAGCAAGCCGTTAAAGGGAAGCTGCTTTTATTGTGGTAAGATGGGACACTACTCTAATGTGTGCACAACACCAAAACGGTAGAGGACCAACTCACAAGGCTCAAGCCAAAACTCTCAGAATTCTCGTTCATGTTTCAACTATCGCCGAACAGGGCATCTCGTCAAAGATTGTCCATTGCTTAAGAAGGCAGAAGTTGCCCATGTGTATGACGGGGCGAACCCGCCGGCTGCTTCTGATGGAGCAGATAAACCCGATGTTTTGGGAGGTACACTTACAATTAAAAATATTCTTGTTTCTGTATTATTTGACATGGGTGCATCACGTAGTTTTATTTCAAGTAACATTGTTAACAAGTTAAAGATAAACTCAAGAAATCTTAAAGAATTGATTAGAGTTCAAAATCCGATAGGAGTCTCTCTTTTTCTTTTTACCGGTTTCCTTTTAAGTTGATCATCATGGATTTTACTGAATTCGACGCTATTCTTGTGCTTGACTAGTTAACAAAATACGAGGCCGAAGTGAAATATGCCGAAAGAATGATAAAAATTAAAACGAAAGTTAGGATATATTACTATACCATGCCATGGTTCAGATCCAGATAGAAAGGAATTTTGGTATGCGCTGGAAGTTATCCCCGCTTCCTTAGAAAAGATTCCTGATGTTAGAAACTCTGCAGATGGGTTTGAAGAAATCGAAAACTTACCTCCGCAAAGAGAAATTGAGTTCAGAATCGATCAAATTCCAAATGCCAGACCAGTGGTACATCCAATTCGAAGAATGACTCCAAAAGAAAAAGAAGAATTAGGCGATCAAACTCGTCAACTGCTGTGGAAGGGTCTGATCAGACCTAGCTTTTCTAGCAGGGGTGCAGTTGTAGTGTTTGTTCCTAAGTCAGACGGTACTCTCCGATTGTGTGTTGATTACCGAGACCTCAACAAGAAGACGCTCAAAAAGAAATATCCATTACCCCGCATCGATGATATGTTAGACCAATTAAATGGAGCGAGGGTATTTTCCAGAATGGACCTAGCTACAAGTTTCCACCAACTGAGAATTGCTGAAGAGTGTGTTCCTTTAACATCTTTCAGAGGTCCAGACATATTTTATGAATGGTTAGTAATGTCATTCGGCTTATGCAATGCTCCAGCATACTTCGTTGATCTAATGAATAGAGTGTGCAGAGAAGTTCTGAATAAATTTGTCCTGGTATTCATCGATGATATTTTAATCTACTCCAAATCAAAAGCCGAGCATGAAAAACACTTAGAACAAGTATTGGGGATTCTGAGAAAGAACGTCTTCAAAGCCAAATTCTCTAAATGTATCTTCTGGCAGGAAGAGGTGAAGTTCCTCGGCCATGTTGTGTCAAAGGAAGGAATTTCTGTAGATCTGAGCAAAATTACAGCAATTCAAGACTGGAAGTAGCCCACTACACCCACAGAGGTCCGAAGTTAAATGGGGTTGGCTAGTTATTATCGAAAATTCATTAAGGATTTTTCGAAGATATCCAGGACATTAACAAAGCTTACAAAGAAGCATGAGAAATTTAAGTGGACTTCCGACTATGAGGAAGCTTTCCAGGAATTGAAATCAAAATTGACAACCGCTCCAGTATTAACCATTATCGATGGCAATCAGGATTTGACGGTTTGGACGGATGCTTCTATTAGAGGTCTTGGTGCAGTATTAATGCAAAGAGGCCAAGTAGTCGCTTATGCTAGCCGTCAGCTCAAACCGCATGAGAAGAATTATGTGACTCATGATCTTGAGTTGCTAGCCATCGTTTTTGCCTTGAAAATCTGGAGGCATTACTTATTGGGTGAGAAATTCGAATTGTTTACAGACCATCAATCATTGAATTATTTGTTCACACAGAAAGATATGAACTTGAGACAGCAGCGTTGGCTAGAATTTCTTGCAGCGTATGATCTAGATATCCTATATACGCTGGGAAAGGCTAATGTAGTAGCTGATGCGCTCAGTAGAAAGAATGAAATCATCGCCAGTTTTATCGTTGTGTCTTCATTGAATGACAAGATCTCTGTTCTACAGAAAAACAACAATTTTGTTAAAGAGATGATCAAAAGAATTCAAAAAGGCGAAGACTCCAGTTTCCAAGTGGATAGTGAGGGAGTTCTGAGAATAAAAGGAAGGATTTGTGTTCCCGACGTCCCTGAGCTCAAAAGAGAGGTGCTCGATGAATGCCACAAGTCCAAAATTTGCATTCATCCTAGAGTAAGTAAAATGTACAACGATATCAAGCGCACTTTCTGGTGGAAGGCGATGAAGAGGGACATTTCTTTATATGTTAGCAGGTGCCCTACTTGCCAACTAGTCAAGAGCGACCAACAAAAGCTGACCGGATTGTTGCAACCGTTGAAAGTCCCAGGTTGGAAGTGGGAACAGATTTCCATGGATTTCATAGATTTTTCCCCGAACCAAGAAAGGTAATGACAGTATTTGGGTGATCGTAGATCGCTTCACGAAGACCGCCCATTTCATACCTATCAGATCCAATAGAACCGCCCAAAGTCTAGCACAGATTTATTTCAAAGAAATTGTTAAGCTGCATGGAGTTCCCATCAGCATAGTCAGTTATAGAGACACAATATTTGCTAGCAAATTCTGGGAGGCATTCCAGACAGAATTGGGAACAAAACTGAATCTGAGCACCGCTTATCACCCTCAAATAGATGGCCAAACAGAGAGGGTGGACAGAATTCTAGAAGATTTACTGTGAGCTTGTATTATTGATTTTGGCGGGTCATGGGAAGATCACTTGCATTTGTCAGAATTCTCATATAACAACAGCTATCAAGCAAGTTTGAAAAATGTCGCCATTTGAAGCATTATACGGTAGACCGTGCAGATCTCCCGCATGTTGGGTAGAACCTAGCGACAGACTTGTGTTCGGACCCGATATGTAACAACCCGAAAATCTGGGCCAGTTTAAAATTATTAGTTTGGCAACTTTAGCGAACTTTGAATATTTAAAATAGATTATTTTAAATAATATCAACGGGAAATTTATTTTGAATATAATTAGAACGTATATATTTATATTCTAATGACGACGCGTATAAATATATACGTTCATGACGCGTATATGCAAAACCTTTATATACTAGATTGTCCATAGCTAATTACCCCCATTCCGAACACAGTGGGATATGTATCGTAGGCTGATTCGATCGTTTCGATCAGTTTTCATCAAAATCAACATATAACTTTATATATTGATTTTGAACGCGCATTTCAATTTACCGGGGTCACTTTCTAAATTTGATAATTTAAATTATCAATTCACATTTCAATTTAATTGCAGATTTATTAAAACTCCTTTTACTGGGTTAAAGAACTAGTGTCATTTAAAACACAGTTCATGATAAACCTAAATCACATTCTATTTACTATCGGGTTAAAGAACTAGTGTTATTTAAAACACAGTTCACGATAAACCCATGAATCAATTCTATTTAAACCCATTTCAAATCCAATTTATTTATTTAAAAATAAATGGGTTTTGATTTCAGCTCAAAACTAGTTCATTTCGATAAAAATCTATTTTTATCTTTTCAAATATGGAGTTTTTCATCCCAATTTTTTCCAAATCATTTCTTATGATTTTACACAAATTACTACTATTTTTAATAAGTTTATCAAGGCCCACAGTCGATTACCTTCAACGGCCATCGAGCTGCACTTACAGCGACCTTTTCCAAATTTGATTTGGACGTAAAATGGTAATTAATTTTACCGATAACACCACGGTGTTAGATATGGAGTATTACCAGTTTTGCTTCATGGGATGAATAGGTTGGGATTGGGAAATAAAATAAATAATTACTTCGGTGTGGTTCACTAATCTCGACTAGTTTAGAAAACCATAATTTGGTTTGAAACAACATCCAAAGGAAGATTAAAGGATAAATTTTAAAGAATTTATCTTGGATAAAATTAATGGGAACCTTTCCCTAAGAATGTGGAATTTAGAAACTAGCTATAGGTTAGTTAAGAAGAATGGTTTCCTGGATATTGATCTGATGTTGGTTTCGACCTTCGGCGTTAATATTTGGGAAATTGTTCTCTTGCTAATTTTCGGTTAGTGGCTGCTGAATTGGAATGAGGCATATGTTTTGTTTGTGTAACATTTGTTTTTAATATACGCGGGTTGTTCGGAAAGTGCGGGTTTATACCCATTCTGAATAACCGATTCGACGATAAGTCGAAGATGAAGACAGTGGTTGAAGACCGGAAGTCTTCACATCGTTTGGGTGATTACTGATGATCTTGATTGGGCTGTACACCCAAGATGAGGGAATCAGTTGGTGGTCGTCTAGACGTACTTGGAGATCGATGGATATGCGAGGAAAGTGCCTCCGGTTTCGTTCAGACCCAGAACGAACTTGTAAATGGATTGTGTGTCTGACATTGGATTTTATTCTGTGTTGATTGATTTCTGTTAAATATATATCTATTTGGCGGCGGAGAATTTATTCTCTTGCTTAACGCCCTTCTCTGAGATGTACAAGCTTAGAGGTTATATATCGATAGATATCAATCGCATGGCATGAATTGCCTGTGTGGCATGCTGAGTTGCATGGATCAAGGCTTCTATTGAAAAGCAAAGTCTTGTGGTTGATGATCAAAGCACGACCAACGTGGCAGCTTTGTGTATAGCGTGGATTCGCGAGCCTCACACCTCGGTATGAGTCAAAAACGGGATGAAGACCCAAGGAGTGCACGACATTTCTTTCTAGCTATGGGTGGTGTCAGTGACCTACCAGCCCTGACATTTATATACTTTTCACCTTTGTGATTTGGATGCGAGGCGCCTCGATTTTAGGTCCTATAGGGCCGGGAAACGTGTGTTCAGGAATTATTAATCCTCAAACGTAAGAGAGGACCGGTCTTGGAGGATCCCAGGGTTACCCAGAGTGTGTAGTCCTGAGGCATTTGCTAGAGTGTCTCGAAGCGGAGAGGAGCTTGCCCCTTACCTCGACTCATGACGGAAATCCAATTTCCAATACGAGATATTTCGGTTTTAGTTGTTGAACTAGTATGGCGACATGATATATGGTACCCATGCCGTCTATGATTTATATTTATGATTGAAATTGTTTTGACACTATACACTTATTATAGTATCAAATGATTCGTTTTAAACGTATCAAGCATGTTTGGCTATTATAAGGGAAAACCCTATCCTCCGGCTTGCGTTGCATTGTGTGATGGGACCTGGGTCTTATAATAGCTTCATTTTTCGAAAAGCATTGCGTTGTTTATCTATATGCACTGGTATTCTTGGGAGGAAACCCGTTCCGTGTTATACGGCGTGGTCCCTTGAATTACTCTCTTTTAAAGTAAAGTTTTAAATAACTGTTTTAGTTCTCACACCAGTCACATGACTGACCTGGAGTTTATTGTTTTAACCTAAACTCTGGGTGCCCTTATTTTCGACATGGGCAGCTAGTAGTTTTGGTTTTGCAGATTTATATTCACAGGATCCTGGTTTACAGCTGGAATGATATCCGGAAAGCTCTGTATCCGTATATCACCTTCAGTTGTGCTTGTATTAATTTCCGCTGCTATGTAATTTATTGTAATCTCTGATATTTATCGAATGTAATTTATTCATTATACTCTGTATATTCTTGTATCTGATGGAATTGTTGTAATAGCAATGAAATGTTCTTCCGTCTGCGTTTATTTATGTGTTGTTCTCAAAGTATCTGCTCTTTCCTTCACGGGGAAGTTACGGGTTATCACACGATATGATTAGAGAAACATCAGATAAAGTCGATTTCATCAAGGAACGATTGAAAACCGCGCAAAGCCGACAGTAAAGTTATGCGGATTCTAGAAGAAGAGATTTGGCATTCGCTGTTGGTGATTATGTTTTTTTGAAAGTTTCTCCGATGAGAGGAGTAATCCAATTCGGTAAAACTGGGAAGTTGGCACCCAGATTTATTGGTCCCTTTCCTATAATTGAACGAACTGGAACTCTTGCTTATAGGGTTCAATTTCCTGATTGGTTGCCTGGAGGGCATTATGTGTTTCACGTATCTCAACTTAGAAGACATGTGCATGATCCAGATTTTGTTGTAAAAGAAGCAGCGCAACAGGACTTGGAAATTACTCCAGAATTAGCAGTCAGAAGAGAGCCGTTAAAAATAGTTGGCAAAGAAACTAAAGACCTAAGGAGCAAGAAGGTTCATTTAGTTAAAGTGCGGTGGAGTAGTGATCCTAGAGACTGTACTTGCGAGACGGAGGAAAGCATTAAGCAAGCTTACCCCAAGTGCAGAGTGGACATCTCTGACTAACTCCGGTGCAAGGTACCTTTGCAGTACTTTGCATTTCCATTTTTGTTTCCTAATATACTGTTGTTTCTTTTTTGGGGACGAAAAGTTTTAAGTGGGGGAGATTGTAACAAACCGGAAAATACAAGCCAATTAAAAAATTTTAAATTGGTTACTTTAAAGAAATCTGAGCAATTGAAATAGAATATTTCAATAAAATAAAGAGTTAGAAATGGTGCGGCAGTTTGAAAATTTGAATTCAAACTTTGACTGACTGTACCAGGTGCAAAATAAAACGGATTTTGGTGAAACCAAAAATATTTAAATCTGTTTATGAATATCTTTCTAACAAATCTAAAAAATCTAAGTTTCATAGCGGGAATCAAAAGTTATGGCCAAATGAATTTTCAGAAAGGTCGCTATAGAGAATATATAGCCCTTGAAAATAAACATTTTGCAAACGACCTCGGAATTCGATGAAACCACTTTTTTTGGATCCAGGATGTCAAATTATTGCTAAGTTTCAAATTTCATAATTTTTGAAGCTAATATGTGAGTGTGGCAAAGGAAAACGTGTTTGGCTGATTTCTGTTAAATTGGATCGACCAGAAAATGGCCATTTTTCAAACGGTCTCAGAATTCGACAAAACTAGTTTTGTTGGGACCGTAGCATCAGAACATAATTAGATTTATTTTTTTGGAATTTTTCGAATCAGTTTGTGGCCTTGGCAAATTGAAATGTACGTTCAAATCGATTATTGAATGTTTTACATCTTAATTTGAAGAATAACTGACTGTAATAGTCGAATCGGTCTACGAAACATATCCCATTGTTTTCGAGATGGGGGTATTTAGCTAGAGGCGACAGTCGTTGGGTTTGAATTGGTGTTTGTTTAAGAAAACCCTAATTTTTAAAATATATAAGCACGGGCCAATCAGAATTTTCCATTATAAATTAAAATATAATAAAATTTCCAAAACCCTCCGCTTATCAGTCGATCTCGACGGTAACCCCTTTCGCCGCTTCCCATCCATTTTCCGACCAAACCAGGAAGAATTACACCCCCGCCCTTTGGACCTTTTTGAAGCCCTCTCCTCCCTCTTCAAATCAATACCTGTTAAGCCCCCTATCGCTGCGCCATCGAGGAGAACGAGCTCCCCAAAGTCGGATACTTCACCACACCGCCATGCCTGAGCCTTACCACCGAGCTCGCCGCGCCTACCACCAATTGGAGCGCCTCTCGACGCTCTTTGGCGTGATGCGACTTGATCTTAACATCGTTGCACGGATCTTCTGAAAAATCGAAACCTAGTTTCAAAGGTTCAAAGAAAGGTGCGGCCTTTATTATATTTAAATTGAAAATAACACTTTTAAGTGCTGCAAACTTTGAAAAATCGTATCTTTATCGTGTGTTAACGAATTTCGATGAAACAAGAAACATCGAGACCGTGTCGACGCTCTCTACATTCTAGAAGTGTCTGTGGATTTTTCTGAGCTCGCAACGATTTTTAGCAAAGCAACAAACCAATGTGAGATTTCTAAACTGAATTGTGAATGGAAATGTCTAGTATAAGTTATATAAGCGAAATATAAATTATATGCATGTTGTATACCTCATGCACATGCGTTGTATAAGTTATATGAGCGAAGTACGAATTATACATGCATAGTATAAATCATATGTGTGTTGGAATGGAAATAAAATATATTTATATACGAATATATATATATATATATATATATACACACACACACACTCCCCTCGTCCACAAACCATGGACGATATTTATTGATTGTGAATTGACATGAAAAATTTGGTGAATAATGCGAATGGTTGATAGGATTGTTTGTGGTTGATATTGTTTGGATTGTGGTTGAAAAATACCATTGTGGTTGAAAAATACCCATTTGTGGTTGAAACAAAATTTGAATAAATTGTGGAAAAGAAAAACTTACTCGCCTGCGTGCGAATTAGATGTATGAAATCCCCATTGTCAAAAACCGCGAGGTTTTAAGGTAGAGCGAGGAGTCGTACTCGGGACGGTGCCGGTTTTAAATACCCTGCCGTTATGTTGCCGAAATTTTCAATAATATTCATGTGTTAGAATTATTTTCATGTGTTGAAACTTTATTCATGTGTTGAAACTTTACTCATGTGTTGAAACCATATTCATGTGTTGAATAGAAATTCATGTGTTGAAACCATATTCATGTGTTGAATAGAAATTCATGTGTTGAATAGAAATTCATGTGATGAACAAAATTCTTTTAAAAAAACAAAAAATATCATTTTATCCCATATATAAACTATATAAACTATTCGTGTTTTAAATAAATTGTTTTAACATTAAAAATCAGATTTTTATCATATATATAAACTATAGAAAATATTCATGTGTTGAATAAAGGATTAGAACAATAAAAATCATATTTTTATCATATGTGAGAAGTGGAAAATATTCATGTGTTGAATATATAGATTGAACAATAAAATCTACAATTTTATTGTGAATATGAAGTGCTAAAATTGTTCATTTGTTGAATAAATATTTTTGATGATAAAAATATCATTTTTATCATGTAAACGACTCGTTAAAAATATACAAGTGTTGAAATAAATGTTTGTTTGCTATGAATATTATTTTTAACATGTAGGTGAACTAAATAAAATAGACATGTGTTGAGATATATTTTTGTTTGCTAAAAATATCATTTTTATGCGAAATGTGAAGCGTTAAAAATAACCACTTGTTAAAATAAATATGTGTGGGTTGAAAATATATTTTTTAACATGAGTAGGAAGTGTTAAAAATAACCATATGTGGAAATAAACCTTTGTTCGCTAGAAATATTATTTTTAGCTTAGTTTTGCACATATATATATACTGTGTTGAATAGGAAAAAAGGATTAGCTGTTGAGTAAAGAATTTATTTGCGTTCCCGACAAATAGGTAAACCTAAATGAGTTGGATGCGCAATTTTATTATTATATCAACTCTTGTGAATGCCATTGGATGTAGAGTGTTGGTTGTTCTGTGTGTAATAATAAACGCCGCCATAGGATAGTAACAATTAATTTTGAACTACACTACATGACATACTTCTTGAAGATAGGCATACTTCATCATATACCACATAAGCATTTGGAGATTGTGTAACGAGGTTGAAGATTTACCATACGAGCGAGAGGCTTGTATGGCGATGAATATATATTATAGGTTGAACTGATGACTGATCTGGACTATATAAATTGTAACGGTAAATTGCAAGATTAATAAAAAAAAAACCATACGGGTCTGGAGATGACAATAAACACGTCTCTCTGGTCATTAAGGCACATAAACCATTTATAGGGTGATGAGAACTTATTCACTGGAGTTATGATCTATACACACTTCCCTGTGGACACCGGAATATATCACTATAAATATGTAAATGCTTATTAGGATTTATTAGGTACCTAATACGGCCTAATAAATTTCCAAACCCCTTCCCGTACAAAGGAGGTTATGGCGAAATTTTTCGAAATTTAAAGGTGTTAGTGAAATATTTGAAGTGAAAACGAAATTGAAATCGTCGAATAAATTATATTTATATATAAATATAAATATAAATTAAATAAAACGAATCGAGCCCCTGTAGTTCGCGTTTTGAAATCGTAACTTCAAACGATTATACCGAAAGATCCGACCATCAGATTTTCACGAAACTGGAACCGTTGGGTTCGCTTTGGGAATATCTTCCCGATGTTATAAACTTTGTTGAAATCCAACGATTAGATTTTCAGATATGTGTTAAAATTTTTTAGGGAAAAACAGCGCCAGTGCCATGGCACGACCTGAAACGTCGTTTAATTAAATAGGGCCGTTTTTAAATAAATAAAAATGGAAATATATCATTATAAAATATTATAGACGATATAGAATGGAAATAAACCGATTCTGCTTGGTTTGCTTGATATTTGATGGTTGAATGTGTTTGACATGAAAATTATACTAAAGAACTAAAATGTAAATGTCGAATAATTTAACCATGTGAAGAATTGATTTGAAAATCAAAATATACGAGAATTATTTGAAAAGGCCGAGTTAATTCTCATTTCAAATAATTGATCAACGATTAGAAGTCGAATAGTTGAAAATGGTTCAAGACCGACGATCTTCACATTGGATGAGTGGGCGCTGCTGATGCTCATGATTGGAGTAGCTACCTTGAAGGAGCTGAAGTGGTAGTCGTCCGGACGTATTTGTTGGTTGTACGGATATGCGAGGAATATGGTGCCTCCGGCTTCGTTCAAACCCAGAACGAACTTGTAAATGTACTATGTGTCTGACATTGGATTTTGTTCTGTGCTGATTGATCTCTATTTAATATATATATGTTTGGCGGCGGAGAATTTATTCTCTTGCTTAACGCCCTTCTCTGAGACGTACAAGCTCAGAGGTTATATATCGATAGAAATCAGTCGCACGGAGTGAATTGCCTGTATGGCACGCCTAAGTGGCAGATGATCAAGGCTTCTGTTGAAAAGCAAAGTCTTTTGGTTGATGATCAAAGCATGGCCTATGTGGCACAACTTTGTGTATAGCGTTGATTCGCGAGCCTCACACCTCGGTATGAGTCAGAAATGGGATAAGGACCTAAGGAGTGCACGACGTTTCTTTCTAGCTATGGGTGATGTTTGTGAACTACCAGCCCTGACATTTATATATACTTTTTACCTATGTGGTTGTTGGAATGCGAGGCACCTCGATTATAGGTCCTATAGGACCGAGAAACGTGTGTTCAGGAATTGCCAATCCTCAAAAGTAAGAGAGGACCGGCCTTGGTGGATCCAGGGATCACTGTGTGTGGTCCTGAGACATTTGCTAGAGTGTCTCGAATCGGAGAGGAGCTTGCCCCTTGCCTCGACTCATGATGGAATCCAATTTCCAATATGAAATTGTGGATTTGATTGTATTACTAGTATGGCGACATAGTGGTATGGGTCACTTATGTCGTATATGATTGATATTTATGATTGAATTTGCTTTTGAAACATATATGCACTAGTAGTAATGTCAAACACTTTTGTTTTATACGTATAAAGCATTTCTTGGCCATTATAAGGTAAAACTCTATCCTCCGGCTTGCGTTGCATTGTGTGATGGGACCTGAGTCTTATAATGGCTTCATTTTTATAAAAAGCATTTCGATGATTTAATAATTTACTTTATTTCATGCACTAGCAATCACTGGAGTAAACCCGTTCCGCGAAAGTGGCATGGTCCTATGATTTGCCTTATTCTTGTTGTTTAATTAGTTAAGTAGATTTCTACCAGTCCCATAACTGAATCGTAGCTTGTTTCACCTTGCAAACTCGGGTGCCCTTATTTTCACATAGACAACCTAGTATCAGGTAGCTGGACATATTTTGGCTTTGCACTGCAGCAGGAGTGCATCTTTTGGCTCATGGCGACTCTTGACTTCACAGTGTTGACTATTGATTTTCCGCCATTATTATCTATGTATATGATTCCGCTTCTGGCGATGTAGACTGATGTTTCTTTTATGTACTCTCTATGTATATGTACCGCTTATGGCGATGTAGACTGATCATGTACTTTTATGCACTAAGTTGTATCCTACACTGTGCTCTCTGATGTTGTGGCATTTTATGAATCCGCTGTCATATTTATGTAAATTATTCTATTTCCTTTTTATGCTATTATCTGTACTATGCTAATGATGATTAATGTGTTATATTCCAATGATTATCCTTAACACCGTCGTACGAGGTTTTGGGATCGTCACAGGTACACTCAAGTTAAATGAGTGGCCAGCCATGTGTGGGCCGGGTTGCAAGACGTTCTTGTTGAACCAGGTGTATTCCCCTCTAGAGATACACTATCGGAAGGTGGTTCCATACCTTGTCATGTTGGAAATCCAATCTCCATTAAGCGTCCTGCAGTTTTTTTATTTATTTTATATTATATATGGAGTGTGAGATGCAAGCGTTCCGCTAGATTCCTATTTATTTGATGTAAACTATTATAATATCACCGGATTTGATATCAAAATATTTTGGGTTATCGTAAGGTAAAAACCATCTGTGTTTATGTGTGGATCGGTCTTACGATTACCATTTCTTTCGAAAGGATTTTGAAAGTTAAACAAATGATTGGAGTTTACTCACACCAGTCCCATGACTGACCCAGAGTTTATTTTGTTTTGTTTTTCCTAAACTCTTGGGTGCCCAAATTTGTACGGGCAGTCAAGTAGTTGGGATTTACGGATTCATTTGGAGGAGCTTGAAGTAGGAGGCTTCATCAACTAGTTATAGACTATCATATTTTTCGCTTTGTATTTTGTTGTATCCGGAAACTGGTGTTTATAAGTGTTCCAGGAATAACTGTTGTGCTCTGATGATGGTATGTATATACAGTTACTAGTTTCTATTTCAAAATTTATGTTATTTAATATATTTTATTCGTTCCGCTATGAGTTTGTGATCTTCATTTTCTTCTATTCTAAAATTTCTTTCTTTCTATTTCTCATGCTCTAACTTATTTTTAATAATGATTCGTATTTCTGTGTAATTTGGGTTGGATGTGTGGTGTTATTAGTCGACTCAAAGAGTACGGAAATTCGGGTCGTTACTATATATATTACTCATTTTTATGTTTAGGAGAAAGTATTCTGATATTGATGTAGTTTCAAAAATTCTAAACTTTTTAATGGAAGATTGGGAAAGAAAGGTCTTTGCAATCAAAGAAGCTAATGATCTCTTGACCATGAAACCAAAAGAGTTAATAGGAAATCTAATGTCATATGAAGTGAATTTGGAGGCAAAAATGATTCATGCATAAGATAAATAGAATTTAGCCTTCTTATGCAGAAGAAAAAGAATCAGATTCAGATAAAAAAGACTTAGTTTTACTGGCCAAAAACTGTAAAAAGATTTTGAAATATACGAAAGGAAACAAAAACAATGGAAGGAAGAGCTTCAACAACATCAAATCATCTTCATCAGTAATTGAATGCTTCAACTGTCATAAGAAAGGACATCTTCAAAAAGACTGTCCATAACAAAAGAAGTATATCGTAATAAAAATAGAAAGGAAAAGTCCAAGAGAAGGGCATTTTCAGTAACATGGGAGAACTAGGATTTCTCATCTTCTGATAGCGATAGTGAAAGTGATACCGAACAAGCTAACGTGTGCTTCATGATGAAAGATAACGAGGTTGGTAATTTTACTTTTGAAGATATGATAGAAATAAATACAGTATTACTAGAATCTAGGATAAATTTAAAAGAAAATATAAACAAGCTAATGGGGATAAGAAAAAGGTAGAATTCGAAAGAGATATGCTAAACGATGAAAAAGAGATATTAGAGGAAGAAACTAGAAAAATTCAAGAATCTCTTTCCAATGCTAATTCCCAACTTTCTTTATTGAGTCAAGAAATTGAAAATCAAAAAGAAAAGAATGATACACTTATTTCTTAAAATTATAAGTTGAAAAGTAGGATTAAAATAGTAAAATTTGTTAACTCTAGTCTTAAAATCAAGTTAGATAGTATTACTAAAAATATCTCTAATTTTAACAAATAAGGAGAGAATTTATCTAAAATAATAAAAAATTCTCAACCTACACCTAGTAAAAAGGATTAGGCTATAAAAAGAAGGTTAGTATTCAACCTAAAAAGAAATTGAATAAAAAGGATAAATATAGTAACTCAGTAAAACCTAGTATAAGAAAAATCAGTTTCTAAAATTATTAATATATGGGTTCCTAAAACAAATAATTTTTTGATTAGGAATAAATATATAAAACCCTATTTATAAAATATTAATAAAAATAAGAATTATATTTATAAAAGGGATACTGAACCCTTTTGGGTTTGGCTTCCTAAGACCTAGCTCTTAGGACCCTAACGGAGGAAGTGGATACCAACACCATTTCATATTTTTGCAGGTCCTACTTTAAAAGGGAGGAAAATGGGTACCCGACAGTGGTTGCTCAAAACATATGACATGAGTAAAAGAAATGCTGACAAATATTACCTAATTGAAAGGACGAACTGTTACTTTTGGAGATAATTCCAAGGGATAAATCATCCGCAAAGGCAATGTGAGCAATTACGGTTCATCTAATTTACCTCTTATTACTAATGTTTTGTTAGTCAAAAAATTAAAACATAATTTGCTTAGTATTAGTCAATTGTGTAATGTCCCAACTTTTCTAATGACTTTTAAATCATTTTCATAAGAGATTAAAAATTATAAGGCTAGATTAAAATCAAACTAAAAAGGAATTTTTGAAATAAATATATAAATATGTATAAGCATATGTATATGAAAATATAATTATATATACACTTGAAATTATCTTGAATTTAAAACAAGTATAAAATAGAAATTCATAAGGAAATAAATTATATGATAATATAATACTTCATAGTGTCATTTTGTAAAGGCAAGGAGTTTAAAATAAAATGCATAGAACATGAATACAAATAAGGAGTATTGTGTTCATATAAAAATAAAGAGGGGTTTGAAAATAAAAACACCACAACATGTTTGTCTATAACATAAGACAAGTCGGCTACCATATAAACAATTGTTCTGTGACCATGAATGAATGAATATCTCATACATGAGACAAAAACATTTCATATAAGTCAAAATATCAAGCAAGAAAATACAAGAAGAGAGCCATTTTTATATTACATTCAAATCCAAGAACATGCAAGCATTAAATGAACAATACCTTAAATAGTAATCTAGGATTTTGAATTCCCTAAAATCCTCTAAACCATAGTTACATGTACATGACTTAGTGGCAAAGAAAATATCTAACAAGAAGAGACAAAGAAAATCTCATTTTATAATACAAGGAGGATACAAGCATTTAATGCAAGAATGGTTTAAGCTTCTAGAAGCCATCACCTAGGACTATGTGATTGGCTACCATCCTTAATAAAACAAAATGTTCAATGCATGTGCTCCTCAATTTAAGGCCGTAGGTTCTAAAATATGAGGGGTGAGGCTAAGAGAGTTTACTATAAGAAAACATGTGCAGAAATTCATATTTTTATGCATGAGTTTGCCTATAAATACCACTCAAATCCTTCACATTTTCCACACAAACAAATCTGAACTTTCCTCTCTAATCTGAAGCATTTTCCTGGATCATTTGGAAAGCATTTGGTGAGTGAAACACTTGAAACTTTCTGAGTTTAAATGCTTACTGTAAAACAGCTTTTATATGGATCAAACTGCTATGCTTTGTTGTTTACTGTCTGTTAGTGGTAACCATAGATCATGATGTTAGATCACACTGATTTCATCCCTGTAGATTGATCTATCATATGGTATTCATTATAGTATATGTGTATATGATTTGATGATCACCAGTATTTAATTTCCTGCATATGTTCTGTTAAACATAGAACTTGTTCATTTGATAAATAAACCAGGATGATCCACCTTTTGTTGATGAAAGTGTGTTAATCTAGTACAAACAGATCATACATTCCCATATTAGATCAAAGAAATAACCTTTTCAAAGCTTTTGGTGCAAAACAGAATAATACAGTAAAGTCTCTGTAATTGGAAATCAAAGTTGAAAATCAATTGTAATAAAAACTCGTTTTGATGATACGAATAGAATCAACAATGCAAATGATGATTTTTAAAACGAAAATCACGATTTTTAAGTAGGTACATTTCGAGAATTTCTGGGATGAACTGAAAATGGTCTTCGACCAAATTCTGATCATTGGAGAAGGGAGAGGTCAGGCGGTTGCGAGGGGAGGAGCGTCGGGGACATGGTGATTAGGGAAAAATGCTAACAGATTTTTATAATGAATAGATTTTGCAAATGGATCGAATTTAGGGTTTTCTTTAATAGTTGGGTATACTGGTTTTATGGAGCGTCGTGTAGGGTCCAGGGTGGATCGAGTTAGCCGGGACCGGGGGTGGAGGAGCTGGCGAGGCCGAGGATTGAAACGGCGGAGGTGCGGTTGCATACGGTTGTCGGAGGACGTGTCAGGGGAAGGTTTCATCGATGAAACCCATTCGAAGCACAAGGGGGAGGACGATGAAATCACTGTTCACCAGCAGGTGGCCGGATCTGAGGCCATCGATGAGGTGAGGAGGCGAGGTGTGATGTGTCGTGGGAGTCTCTGGTGGTGGACCATGTCTCGGTGAAGTGTGCTCGTGCACGAGCCAGATGCACAGCAAAAATGAAGAAGAAGGAGCAGTACCACTTGGTACTTTAGAAAATCATGGTATTAGGGAGGAAGTTGAATCTGGTACTTTAGTTTTGGAAATGAACGTGGCATCTGAGGATGGATCAGCGATTTTTCATGGGTACCGGAGATTTTGGCCCTGGTACTTTGGTGCTTTGTTAAAGTACCAAGTGGTATTTTCAAAATATACCATGAGCAGCAAAGGATTTTTAAGGAAAACCATAGTGTTTTCAAGCCTGGTACTTTGGCACTCGCCAAGTCCGGCATTTTGGTAACTCGCCAAATGGATTTTAAATAAAGCGATGATTTAAATTATAATAATTCAAATTTAAATCTGAAATAATAAATAAATAATTTATTAAATAAAAAGGAAGTGTTTTTATTTAATCAAGTAAAGGCAAGTCGAAAGGAGAAAAAGCTGAAATCAAAACCGACAAGATCGTCAGTAGAAGTCCAATCAAGTTGTGAAATAAAAATCATACGTGAATAAATGATTTAAATTTATTATTTAAATTATTTATAAATAAAATAATCATGAAAGAAAAGAAGATGAAAAGGAAAGGAAAAAGTTCGAAAACATTTTCAAAGCAAATTGACAAAAGAAAAGATCATACCGTGTGCGAAGCACGGGAAATTGTAAATGATGAACAAACCACTATGAAAACATACACACGTAACAGATCTATTTAAGGGATAAATTGACTGTACTATTGTAAACCAGATAAGCAAACGCTGGTTGCAAAATAATATTTTTATCCGAAACGGAGTAATATTTCTGATTTGATCGATGAACATTTATCGACTGTAAAAAGATTTCGTACATCGTTCGAAGAGTCCGGAATAAACAATTCCACTTCGACACGAAGTTTACGACGCATAACAGAATGCTGAAGTCAACGAGATGCAAGCGTTATTTTGAAAATGTTTGGTCTGTTCAGTCCCAGAACATACCCGAATGGACGAGTGTCTGACAACGTATGTCAGTCGGATTTTACACATCGGTTTTACGTAAGTATATTACGTTGGTAGCGGAGGAATTCGTTTCTCTTAGCTTTATTACCCGTAATATATTTGGGTAATCGAATGAGTATTTCTGACAGATAGGACGGTGTGGCATTCAAAGAATGTAAAGAAATAATCTATCAGAAGTGAACGTAACCTCAAAACTTCACAACACGGAAGTAACAATAGTTGGGCTAGGCAGCATGGCTAGTTGTGTCATACCCAAGCAGGGTATATTATCACCATCTAGAGGACTTCCTTATTTAACTTCTTAAATCTATTTCGTTGTTGTTGCATTTGGAAACGGTAAATCGAGCTCAACCGTAGGAGTGATAATATATTCGTTACACTCAAGCTATATGAGTGGACGGTCATGTGTGGCCGGGTTACAAGATGTTCTTGTTGAACCCCAGTGTATCCTCTCTAGAGTACACTGATCGGTGGGTGCTCCCATACCCTGTCTGTTGGAATCCAAACTCCAATACGCGCTCTGCGAGCTTTTAAAGTTGTATACTATATATGTGAACGTGAGATGCAAGCGTTTCACTAGATTTTTAGTTATCTGTTACGAACTATTATAATATCAAATGTTTTGATATAAAGGACTTGGATCATTTTCCAGATATTAGACATGGATGGATCTAAAGATTTCTAAATAAATAAATCGTCATAATGAAAGCCTTGACACTTATTTCCCTATTTACATTGTTTAATTATGTTTCCTCACACCAGTCCCCCGACTGACCCAGAGTTTGCTTTTGTGTTTCTTAAAGTCTTGGGTACTCATAATATTTACTATGAGTAGACAAGTAGGTTCAGGTAAGGCAAGTGGAACATGACGCTGAACAAGTTCAAGACCTAGTAGCATATATGTTTTAATTACCAGTTTGAGTATCTATGGTATTGTAATATGGTATTGTATAAACCATGATGATGTAATATGTTATGTACTCTGATGTACCAGACCTTGTGATGTAATATATAAGTATTTTGTGAAATTCCGCTGTGAGATTTTGATAACTTCTTATTCTTCTATTCTTTAAGTTCTACCTTTTCTATCTCATCTTCTAAATTCTTTCAATAATGGAACGGTTTCCCAGTTAGGGAAAATCGCGCCGTTACAAATTGTGTGATAAGGGTTTTTTAATTTTCTTTTTCAGAAAATAAATTTAGTATTTATGATAAAAATCAAAATCTTATTTTTGAGGGAAATAGAGATAAAAGTATTTATATTCTAAATATGAGAATAAATAACAATCCAAATTTATGTTTATTAACCAAAGAAAATGATCCTTCTATGGCACAAAAGATTTTCTCATAAATTTTAAGACGATAAATAAAATTTCAAAAAATGAATTAGTAAAAGGTTTGCCGAAATGAAATTTAAAGTCAATAATCTTCGTGACGCTTGTTGACAATTTAAACTAACAAAATCCTTGTTTAAATCTAAAATGGTCATTTCAATACTATGACCATTATAATTACTACACATGGATCTGCTTGGGCCAACCCAGGCTCAGTCCGTAAACCATAGTAGATATTTGTTTGTAATTATTGATGATTATACTTGAACGATTTTCATGAAAAATAAAAGCGATACATATGATTTTTTTAGAACTTTTAATAAAAGAATTCAAAATTTAAAATGATTTAAAATAAAAAAATATTAAAAGCGATCACGAAGGAAAATTAAAAAATGAAATATTTAATCAATATTATAAAAAAAGGTATTTTTCAATTTTTTATTTCCTAGAACTCCACAACAAAATGGAGTCGTAAAACAGAAAAACAAAACCTGCAAGAATGTGCTAGAACATTAATAAACAGAAGCACGTTACCAAAACATTTATAAGAAGAAGCTGTTTCAACAGCCTATTATGTTTTGAATCGTATTTCTATCCGACCACTTATGAAAAATACTCCATACGAACTATTTAACGGTAGAAAACCAAATATTTTATATTTTAAAATTTTTGGTTCAAAATGTTTTCTTTTAAACACCAAAGATCAACTTGAAAATTTTAATTCAAAATCCAATGAAGGAATATTTCTAGGATATTCAGATCGAACCAAAGCTTTTCGTGTTTTTAATAAAGAACAAGCAAAATTGAAGAAACGCTTCACATATCTTTTAAAGAAAATTTACTCAAAATTCATATAAAGATGAAATTTTGAAAAATATAAATTCTGGAGAAGATGAAAACATTATTTATAATTTTAGAGAAGACGAAAACATCATTTGTAATAACAATAATGAAAAAATCACTTATAACAACATAGAAAATAAAAATATGAATGAAAATAATGTTCAAGATGAAAATGTTAATGAAAATACCAGAGGAGATGAAAACATTATCTATAATACTATAGAAGAAGAAAATACTATTCAAAATAATAATGAATCAAGATCTCCACCAAAAATATTATGGGATCATCCAGTTCAAAATATTGTTGGAGAAATTAATTCAAATGTAAGAACTAGAAATCAATTAAATTTAATTAGTCACGTAGCATTTTTATCTAACATAGAACCTAAAAATGCAAAAGTAGCTTCGATTAATGAAAATTCGATTATAGCTATGCAAGAAGTAATCAACCAATTTAAAGGCAATGAAGTTTGAGAATTCATTCCTAGACCATGTGACCAAGAAGTAATTGGTGCGAAATGGGTATACAAAAATAAAGTAGACGAATTAGAAAACATAACAAGAGAAAAAGCCAGATTAGTTGCACAGGGATATAATTAAGAAGAAGGAACAGACTATGATGAAACATTTGCTCCATTCGCCAGTTAGAAGCGATTCGTGTATTACTAGCCTATGTCTGTTTTCATATTTTTAGACTATATCAAATGAATATAAAAACTGCTTTATTAACGGATATATAAAAGAAAATGTTTACGTCGAACAACCACTTTATTTACATATAAAAATACCTTGATTACAATATAAATTAAAAAAAGCTTTATATGGTATAAAACAAGCAACCTATGCTTAGTATGAACGTCTTAAAAATTACCTTATAAGTTCAGGTTTTCAAACAGGAAAGGTAGATCAAACACTATTTATAAAATTATTTAAAAAGGATATTTTAAGACAGCATTGTATTTGGTTCTACTAACAAAAAACTATATAAGGAATTCTTAGAAATTATGACTAATGGATTCGAAATGTCCAATATGGGAGAATTATCTTATTCTATTAGTCTACAAATTAAGCAATTATCTAACAGTATCTTTATAAATCAAGAAAAATGTTGTGATAATATAATAAAACGATTTGGAATGGAAAAAACTTCTGCAAAACTAACTCCTATGAGTATAACAACATATCTCGATAGAGATGAAAATGATAGAAGTGTTGACCGGAAATTAAACCGTAATATGATAGGATCCTTATTAAATTTAACATTAAGTAGACCTGATATAATGATAAGTGTTGTTTATGTGCACGATTTCAAGTCAATAAAGAAGAATCACACTTGCGAGCTGTAAAACGTATATTACGTTATCTAAGTAATATCAAAGGTTTTAGACTTTATAATCCAAAAGATTGTTCTTTTGAATTTGTAATGATCCAGAATTTTTAACCAATTTAAATTTTGAATTTTTATTACTCCATTTGAATTTAAATTTGAATTTGACATAAATATATGTGGTTTAGAATATTTAATAATTTTGATAAGTTATATGATAGATTTTACTTGAATTATAAATGAGAATAAATGTTAATAAGTTTGGATTTATTAGCACTATTTGTCGTGTGATCGGATTTGTCAAACCATAACATGAATTAGTAGCGTTAGAATTAAGTGTTGCCCTTAGTTTTCATATCATTTAAGGGAAAATGCTACCAAAATTTCACCTTCTCTTCTTAAGAAAAGTGTATGGACACTTGTAATTTTGCATGTATGCTTTCATGCACGGTTTCCACTTGTCCCCTTATGTGTCTTTACCTCCTTACTCCTCCTTTCCTATATAAGGAGCTCTTTGCTTCACTTTTTATCATCCATTTTCATTTTTCCTATCTTCCTTCTTCTTAAGCTTATGGCCATGGTTTCCATGGCATAAGTCTTCCTCTTTTCCACCACCACCTTGCCAAAGTTCATCCTCCTCCTCCTCATCTTATGATAGAGAGAGATTAGTATATATATTTTGGTGAAGAAGACATTGCACCAAAATATTGTCTGATGGTTCGCTCAACTAGGCTCGCCTACCATGAAGATTTGAAAAGCTGTCAGGTGAGAAATCTTTAACCATAATTTATATATTTAATTAGTGGTTAGACTAATTTAAATATAATGATGATTTATTAATGGTTAATAATGATTGATGTTTGTTGTGATGGATGATGGATGCATAGTTTAGACCACACACACTATTAAGCGTTAGGTTATAATGCTTGTGCACAATTATGATTTATTTAATTATGTTAATGATGGTTGCAATGGATGTTTAAATGGTTGTTGATGTTGTTTTCGACACACTATAACACAACAATTATGGTATCACATGGGTGATTGACAAATCTCCTTCGTAATTAGAAGCAATATCATTATTGAATTTGAAGGTTAATAATTTGGAAAGACCATATGTATGAATTAATATATATTGATAAAGTCCTTTAAATGAATAAATAAATGCCGGAACATTCTAGGATGACAGAAAGGTTGTGTCTAGACTTCGGTTTGGAAATAAAGTTTCCTGCTCTCCCTGGCTATCCCTAACTGATCCGACAAATGGGATGGTTAATTAGAAGTTATTTGAATTTAGAAATGAATTGGAATTTGATTTATTAAGTAAAAAAATAAAAGTTGAATTTTAGATCCAAAATAATTTGGAAATTAAATTTAAATGATTTTAAAAGGGTTATATAAGGATATAATGGTTTTCTAAGATATTTTGAAGTATCGTACAATAATGGTTATTATGGTCAAAATAGAGTTTGTCGTATAACGACAATTTACGTATTTTAGATGCAAACTTTAAATGCTTATAACGTTTGCAATCTAAATTGGATTTCCATAAAATGAAAAATGTTTGATTTCCATTAACAAGAACTTTCAAATGAGTGGAAGCAGATTTTAAGTTGAAGTTATAATTTTCAAGTTATGTTTGAAACCGTTTTGGAAAAGGTCGATGTAAGAACAATTGTTGACCATAACTATAAACAGCTATTTTTAAATGTTTTAAAAATATGGAAAAAAATGTAAAATCATTACAAATTATGAAAAGGTGTTTTGAATTGTAAAGTTTAAGTTTTGGCTAAGATAAACGATATTTTGATCAAAATAGTTAAGATAACTATTTTGTAACGCTTTTGCAACACTTTTGAAATGCTATTGTAACGCTTCCTTCGAAAACAATCCATTTTGAAGTTTTAAACCATAAACTATTTTCTGAACTATGAGTAATAATTTATGGAATGTTTTCAAAGGTTTAAAAGTGTAATGACCCGAAAATCCGGTCCAATTTGAGCTGACTAAAAGCACAAGTGCAACCCCAAATTATACTGAAAATCAGGAAATTAATAGAAAGAAAACAGAGGGCGAGGAAAGATAAGATAGAAACTTAGAATAGAAGAAGAAGAAGAACACAACATCAGAGTAACACGGATCTCATAGCGGAAAGAATAAATATATTTCATAACATAACTTGAAATATACATCTGTACTTGAATATACATCATTATTAAAGTACAACACTTACAACACAGCGGAAATATCTATAGCTATATAATCTTGAAGCCTCCTGCTCCAGCTCTTCAAGTATCTGTAAATCCCGACTACTTGACTGCCCGTACAAATTTAGGCACCCAAGAGTTTAGGGAAAACAACAAAATAAACTCCGGGTCAGTCATGGGACTGGGGTGAGTAAAACAGTTTAAAACAGTTCAAGCAGGTAAATGATATCTCATAAGACCACGCCGTATAACGGAATGGGTTTTTCCCTTACGAGAATCCAAAATATATTTATATCAAAAACCTTTTGATATTATAATAATGTCTATCAACCACAGTATAATAATCATCTAGCAGAAACGCTTTCATCTCACGTTCTACATATATAGTATACAATCAAAACCGCAAGCACGTATTGGGTAATGGATTTCCAACTATGACAAGGTATGGAACCACCTTTCGCTAGTGTACCTCTAGATA
This sequence comes from Allium sativum, assembly GCA_030737875.1. Lineage (NCBI taxonomy): Eukaryota > Viridiplantae > Streptophyta > Magnoliopsida > Asparagales > Amaryllidaceae > Allium > Allium sativum. Next base: position 464,325,733 of record CM060913.1, on the reverse strand, counting down.
GGAATACACTGGGTTCAACAAGAACATCTTTCAACCCGGCCACACATGACCGACCACTCATTTCGCTTGAGTGTATCGAATGTATATCACCAACGGTTGGGATCAGCAACCGTTTCCCGAATGGGACAGCATCAACAATAGATTTTAGAAATAAATGAAACTCTAGATCAGGTGATTATACACCCTACTTCAGTGCGACCGACTTAGCCATGTTGCCTGCCCGATTTCTGTCATTTACCGGATGTGAGGCTATAAGCTACGCTTTATCATCACACCAGATTCACTTTGAATGCCACATCATCAAATCCATCAAATCACCGATTGACGTCCTCAACAATACATTATGTGTTAGCTAAAAGAAGTTTCCTTCTCCGCTTCCACTCTTGGTACTGTTGGAGAAATCAATATATGTGACCGTCTGGAAATACTCTGTTAGACATTCATCCATACAAGTCATTCAGGAATAGGATGAACCGAAGGTACTATTCAGTATATGCATCTTAGACACTATTATCTAAGACTTATACAATAGCCCTTGCACTTTACTCCGTCTTTAGTTATCTTTGGCATATATGATTCGCAATGCTTATGCCAATACAGAGTGGTTCTTTGGATAATAATCCAACCGGTCTCTCCATATTAACAACGTTAAAATGGTTAAAAACTTTGATAGTCTGTGATTTAACTATCGAAGAAAAACACGTGTGCAAACAACAATATTATTTCCAGATGGAAATTCTATCAGTCAGACATCATTTAACATTTATCCCCTTAGTTCATTTTTCATCTCCTGTTTCCCTATATTCAACATTTCTTATTTTCTAAATTTAGAAAATATATGTTATTACCATTGGAAAACATTTCCATTTCTTGTTTTCTATATCAGAAAACATTTCTGGTTCTTATTTGGAAAACATTTCCAACACTCTTTCATTGGACTTAGACAGATGTTTAAACAAACCATCGCGATGCCAACTCAAACCATTATGCTTATTAACTAAATTTCTTTAACCCACCTTCACTATCGAACCTTAACCATTGCTTAGTTAAAAATGAAGTCAATCAAGTTGGTGTAATACTACCTCTCAGACCTTAACTGAACAACGTTTCTAACCTTGAAATAGAAAAAGTTCACCTTTTAATTCTTTAACAAACTTCCTTACGTAACCCTCTTTCGAATCACCTCTATTCGATAATTCTTTCCTTAGAAAAATGTATATTCGATACCTCTATTCAATTTACTCTATTCGATTAACCCTTATCAATTTACTCTATTGGACTAACGCTATTGGATTAACTCTATTTGACTAACGCTAATGGATTAACTCTGTCGGACTAACGCTATTGATTTACTCGTTTCACTTAACTCCTTTCGAATAAATTATATTCGATAACTCCTTTTACTCTATTTGAATCACTAATATTCGATTAACTCAATTGATTCTATTCGAATAAACTATATTCGATTAACTCTATTTACTTTATATTTGAATAAACTATATTCGATTAACTCATTTGCTTTAGCTCTAATCGATTAACTCCATCGAATAACTAAATTCAATAACTCCTTGGAATAACCAAATTCGATAATTCCTTTCGAATAAACTATATTCGATTACTTACTTCGATTTACTAATCGATAACTCTTTTCGATTAAACTATAATCGATAACTCCTTCGATTAACAAATAATAGATAACTCCTTTCGATTAACTAATAATAGATTACTCACTTAGATTTACTAATCGATAACTCTTTTCGATTAAAATAAAATCGATAACTCCTTCGATTAACAAATAATCGATAACTCCTTTCGATTAACTAATAATCGATTACTCACTTCGATTTACTAATCGATAACTCTTTTTGATTAAACTAAAATCGATAAATCCTTCGATTAACTAATAATCGATAATTCCTTTCCTTTAACTCTATTTGAATAAACTAATATTCGATAACTCCATTTGAATAACTCTAGTTCGATTTACTCTAACTGATTAACTCTAATTGATTTAACTCTAACTGGTTAATTCTAATTGATTAACTCTAACTGGTTTAACTCTAACTGGTTAACTCTTATTCGAATAACAAATATTTGATTAACTCTATTCAACTAACTCGACTCAACTAACCCCTTTCGAATAACTAATTCGATTTACTACTTTCGAATACCATATTCGATTTAACTCCTTTCGAATACTATATTCGATTTAACTCCTTTATTCGCTTTATAAAGATTTCCCTTTTAACAACGTTTATTCATTTTTAAAGATTTACTTTTAGTAACGTTTCTCTACTTTAAAATGATTTCCTTCTTATAACAGTTTCCTTTTTATAACGTTTTCCCTTTTTCTAAATATCTCCTATTTATAAATATTCCAATTTATAAATATTTCTTATTTATAAATATTCCATTTATAAATATTTTATTTTCAAATATCACTTTGACAAATTCCCCTTTATCAACATTTCGGTATGTTATGGTATTCAATCATATCAAATCACGATGATCAGTATCATTCAAACACATATAATCGACAATGGATTATATATCACATCATATACCACAATATATGAAAAATAGTAAAATAACTGTTGAGGAATCCAGTCGGATTCCTCCAACCTGTTTCCCTGCATCACAGATGTTAAACAATATAGATAACATCACTTTCAGTTCCATATGATATATTCTATTAAATAGAATCAATATAGAAATTCAACTAACTGACTAGCAGTTCAATCAACAATCAACACACAGTCAATCAACCAATATTTACAGTTCTAAAAATACAACATGAAATTATAAACTATTCAGAGTTGGTGAAATTTACTCACATTTGCAGTTCATCGTTAAAGAACGATAAATTGTTGTTTGATTTGAATCAAACAGTTTATTTCGCCATAAATTCTAATGAGCTCCACTCCCAGTCAGTCTCATTGTGTTGCTCCCGTCCACACGATCCTAACGCAACTTACGGTTCTCGATTTTGACCTCTTATGGATGAGATATCACATTCACAAGTTAATACGAATTTTAAATTAATTAAACAGGGACTTAAAGAATTAATGGGCCTTAACCTTATTGATTTTCTCCCGGCCCAATTGAACAAATACCGGCCCACCCATTCTAAAGCTTTTCTTCCCCGAGCACACTACAGGAACCCGCTCCATCAAAAACAAAGCTCCACGCCATTACCGAATTTCAGAAAATCAAGGCTCCTCCATGACTCAATGGAAAACCAAACAAACATCACCAAAAATCACCTCTTCGAATTCTCTTCACCTTGCTCACACTTTCAGGCAGCTCGCACCACTCATTCCCATTCCGACCTGCTCTCCGTCGAAAGACTGTCGAGGCCACATTGAACCGAGTTTCACTAAATTGCCATGCCCGAAACCAAAATCAACCCTAACCCCAAATGTCAACTCAGTTTTGCACCTCGATAACCCATCATCCCAAGAAATTGAACCCTAGATCGCAATATACCACGCTGGAAAAAAAATGACATCGAACTAAAGTTGTTCGAACCCAATAACAGGTATACGAGCTTCAAAGGATGCTTCAGCGAACTCAATTATATTAGTTTAGAGATTTATAGGATTTTGTTTGGATTTCTAGTGATTTTTGAAGATCGTCTTTTCCCTCGTTTTCTTTTGCTGGTTGAGGAAATAAGACGGCGGAAATAACGTTTGACTGTGGAATGATAATGTCTAGGTTTAGAAATAATTAAGGTGTATTTATAGGGTGTATTTTGGCTTGTGTTAGAAGCTTCGTTATTTGTATTCGTTTTCCAAAAATCCCTACGATCACATACAATATCCAAAAATCACCAAACTGGACATACTGCTAGAGTTTGACATTACGGTCCCAAAGAAACTGGTTTCATCGAATTTTGACTCCTTTTGCTCACACAGCGTATTTTTAACCGTCAAAATACTGACTGTTTTTCACTCTAAAAATCCGTATGGCCACACAATGACTCTAAAAATCACGAAACTGGAAATCTAACAACTATTTGATGTTGCGGATCCAACAAAATTAGTTTCGTCGAATTCCGACTTCGTTTGCAAAAATGGTTATTTTTAAAGCTCTAGATGACCCACTTAAATATATAAATATAATTAAATAAAATATTAATAAATAAATATTTTCATATATATTCATAGTGGAATACCATACAGCTCTAGAATATTCCTATATAAATTTCTAACTTGATATTCCAAATCTGGGTCAACCCGATATTCGATTTATATTGAAATTCCTTTTTAAAATATAAATAATTCCTTTATAAATTATAAAGGAATTCCACAGCGACTTTTCTAAAATTTGATTTGGACATAAATCAAAATCTACACGATGAAATCCCGATTTTTCTCTTCCACTAGAAAGATATACTCCACCAGCTCCACACGTTTCTTGTTTCACAGAAATCTGGCTTAAACCAAATCCTGTACATTCAGTTCAAGTTCGAATCGCCAATTTACGAACTGCAGCGCCATTTCGAGCTCGATTTTAATTATATTATAATTCTACGTTCAAATTGTCGTTTATATAATATATTCGTTATTCAAATTCAATTCCATGCTGAATTAAATATCATAGATGATCCAGTTCACACCATATCGCCATTTCAGCCAATTCTGATTGTTTCAGAATTAAATTTATTATTTAATTTATTATTTTAATTAAATATTCACCATTATTTAATTTCATGACCATTTAATTCACTATATCACTATTTATATAATTAAATAAATTAATTATAATACCTCTGCCAATGCGGGTCACTACAAAAAGTATTAGAAATATTTTATATGGAATTTAAATTGATATTAATATGGGTTTCAATTTTAAATAATTGTATATGGTTGGAGATAAATCTTCGGATGTTTAATATTAATTCGATAGATGATGACTCTTACTATTTGAGGAATTTAAAAGGTAGTTCACTGTTATTCCACTTATAGTGTGAGTTGGATATTGAGATTAATATTAAGTACAAGTTGATGGTATTTCTATCCAGATCTAATGTCAAAGAGTTGGATAAATCTTTTAAATAAGATACGGGTTTCCCAATTTGATTGGGATAAGTTGGATAGAAATAATCTTCAGATATTTGATATGAATTTTTTTGGTGTAAATGTATATTATTTGAGGAATTTGGAAGATATTATTATTATATCGTTATTCCACTTATAATATTCGTTGATTATGAGAATTAATATCGAATATAAGTAGATACAATTTTTGTGTAAATTATGTTCAATATCGATTGATTTGGGTTTTGTCATGAATCACATCTTCAATAATATCATTCTAGAAGCCTAATGAGATTGAGCTGTGGAAATTCATATAGTAAATTAGGATTTGATCAAATATTTGATTTGAGAAAATTAAAAATAAGAAATTGGGTACCAAGTATAATCTTTTAGTTAAGATTAAAGAATTGAACGTTGGAAAATCGATTAATTGGCAATTATGGTTGAAATGTGAATTAAAGGATTTTCAAAGGAAACTGGGTTTTGATAACGATTTATCAAGCGAAAAATTAATTAAGGCTTTGGGGCTAAATTATCTTTGATTTAAGGGATATGTTGTAAAAGAGAAAGGTTAACATGGATTTTTTTTATAATTAGAGAATGGGTTTAAAGAAACTTAATTTAACAAAATCTAAGATGGAAGGAGATTTGTTTGAAAGCCTGTGTGTTCCGTTATTGTGTTTTAAAAATTATGCTTATTATTTGGGAAGACCGGGATTGGATGTATGTCTGAAAACCATTCCAAGTAATAATATAATGTTGTGGAGCAATTGAAGACGTCAAAGACGGTATTGAAGACCAGGACCCTTCATATCGTAAGGACGACTTGATGAATGTCTCAAATGGGTAGCTCTCATTTGCGGATGGATTTTATATCAGCTAAGTGGCAAGAAGCCCAAACGTATGTGAAGGAATTTCGGATTGTTGTTTCATTCAGACCTAGAACGGAAATTTATGGATTGTGTGTCTGACATTGTAATTGACTGCATAGCACTGATCTCTGTTAAATATATATTTATTTGGTGATGGAGAATTTATTCTCTTGCTTAACACCCTTCCCTAAGATGTATGATCTTAGAGGTTATATATTGATATAAATCAGTGATGCGTTGTGAATGGATAATGTGGCATACTTAAGTTATGTGGTGATCTTTGGATGATCAAAGCATGGCTTATTTAAGCGTAGCTTTATGTATATCGGGACCTCGGCAAGCCTCACAACCCGGTAAATGGCCAAAACAGGAAGAAATGCAGCAGGGTTATGGGGTGTTGTCTCCTTCTAGATAAAAGGTGTACTATAGTACGGAGCCCATGTATTAACCTATGTGGTAAAAGCATCTACTTTTGTGGTTGTTGTTGGCAGGCATACTCTAAGTTACCCAGTTATGGGGTAACCAGCCTTGTGTTGGCATTAGGAGCATCACTATTGATCCTCGGACATCCCTCTAGAGGTGTTCAAAATTCGGTTCGGAAGGAATTTCCTTTGCCAAGTCATTGTTGGAAACCCAATCTCCGTTACGAGCCCGTACGATTTTGATTTTATACCATACGTCAGTATAGTGTATGGTACCTATGCTGGCTAGGATTGATACATTTACTTTCGAAATTGTTTTCGCACTATATTATAGTATTGAAAGAGGATTTTCACGTATCAAGCATTTTTGACTTGCATAAGGAGAAAGCTCGCCCATGTGTGTGTTTGCATTGTGTGTGTGCCACGAGACCTGATGTTAGTTTCATTTTTCAAAAAATCATTGCGAATTTCTATACACTGGTATTTACATGGATTAAACCCGTTCTGCATTAGTGGCGTGGTCCGGTGAATTACCTATCTTTAAAATAAACTCTAAAAACAACTGTTTTGAGTTCTCACACTAGTCCCACGACTGACCTAGAGTTTATTGTTCCCACACCTAAACTCTGGGTGCCTATAATTTTTACACGGGCAGCTTAGTAGTTTGGTTCGTAGATTTAGTCTTGGAGTTAGTTGGAGCAGGATTCTAGTTTTAGCTGGAGCTATTATGTCTTGGAGCTTTTGCATTCTTCCGCTGAGTTTAGTATCTTTTCCACTATGTAACCGATGTACTCTGATGTACCTCTTGTAACTCTGATGTAATATTATTTTAATGATAACGGAAAAGTTCTTTTATTTTGTGCAAATGTGTAAGTTCCCCTAACAGTCCGTCTTTATGAATGGTTTAAGTTGGTTTAATTACGGCGAAAACAGGGCAAAAAGCCAGGTCATTACAGAATTAGTATCCCCCAATGATGCTGATTTTAGAGGATCATGGACGGATCGAAAAAGTACAAGTGGTACATGACACTTTATTGGAAAATCTCTGGTCTCTTGGTTTAGCAACAAAACAAAATTGCGTTTCACTTTCTATATATGAAGGTGAGTATATGTCAACAGCTTTGGCTTGTTCTCAAGTTATATACATGCAACAAACACTTAAAGTTTTTAATATAAATTCATCAAAATTAGCTATTTATTGTGATAACACTAGTGCAATAAATTTATCTAGAAACCTAGTTAATCACTCTCGAACTAAACATATAGATATTCGACATTATTTATACGTGATAACACAGAAAAAGAAGTTATAATTTTAGAATTTTTGTCATTTGAAAATCAAATAGCAGATATTTTCACAAAATCGTTACTTGAAAATATATTTACAAAATTAAGAAGAGAACTAGGTATCTTATCATTTAAATATTTATAAAAATTCAAAGAATCTTTTCCTATTATTTTTAAAAAAAAAATTGGTATCAAGTTTTTTTATTGCATCAACCGGGACTTGAATCCTGGTGGCCTGGATATTAATCAGATAGCCTTTCCATTTTGCTGTTAGGTGTTTCTTGTCTATTTATAATATCATAATATAGATATATTTTAAACATTCTAGTAGCACTATTGTTTTAACCACTAACTAAGATTCTATTTTTAAAACAAATAGATGGTTCATAATCTTTCGTTGTTATTAGCCACAGAATTTTTTCTTAGTAAATAGGAAATTTCAATCTATAAAGTGAGCTAGAAATATTTCAATCTATATACAAACAAATTTGAAATCTAAAATTCCTATAGAAACTCAAGAAAATGGCAATGTGTTCACACTTGAATTCATCCAAGTCATATCCATCAACATCTCCAATTCAAATTACAACTCCAAAACAAGACCCGGTTTATAAGTGGTCATCGTATCACATTGTCTATACACCGGAAAAGAAGAAATCTAAATGAGCATTAGCGACCTTACCTTTAGCAAAAGAAAATATCAATGATATCCATCATTTTCAGTAGCAACAACTCGATCTTCAATGAGGGTTATATTTTAAACAAAAGGTTACAGCGAGAAGATTAACCCTTTTAGAACAAATAGCTATAAGAGTCTGCGGAACAATCAAGTTGGATGTACACGATCCTTCATCCTCGTATAATCCTTTATACCAAAGTCTTCAACGACCTACATATACTCTAAATTATCAAGATAGAAATTGTGTTGCAAATGAAGAGGCTAAGAAGAAAATATCTCCGAAAAATCTTCTTCCTTGGCCTCTACATAAGCTCTCAGGAATTTTAAGTTTTATTATTTCAATTCCAGAATGATGTTTGTAATCCTTAATATATATTTAAATTTGAATAAGCATTTGTTTACTAATTTAAAATCGTCTTTACATAGAACTTATCAAAGAAAAACGTATGATTATGTACTTCGTCGATAGATATACTAGTATATATAAATTTCACATCCTACGACCAAACCAAAAGAATAACGATAGAAATTTATAAACTTTGAAAATAAGAAATGCAAAACTCTACAAAACTCCAGACTCAGCCGTTTAAATTCTTAAATCAGAAGCCCGAATGTTCTTGATATCTAAATTTTAACCCAGATTTCAGTCAACTGATTCCATCAAAACAGCCAACTGAAAAAATTACTTACTCTCTGTTTACAATTTTGCTTAAATCAGCTGACTAAATTATGGATTCAGTCGGCTGAATCATTGCAGATCCACTTTTTTTAGGGTTTCACACCCGAAACCCATTTAATACCAACTCCTATATTAACACAATTACGTTCATTCTTTCATTTCTCCAGACCTAAAAATGAAATCCTCTTCAATATAGCAAAATCCAAAATTCTGTAATTTCCCAAATCACTCAAACAGCCTGGCTCCACAAACTAAGAAACTCAAACAAGCTGTAACAGGCTCTAGCTGTGATCAAATCAAAAAATGGTTCCACAACGATGTAGCTATTCAACGATTCAAGGCCATTAAAGATTCTAAGCTCTATCCAGGCTATTTCATCAAATTTTCTAAATTCAATGGATATCAAATTCAGCAGATAGGAAAGTCAACTCATTTTGAATCTTTGACAAGTTATGATGATAATAATAAGAAATTAGATCATCTTCTTGTTAAGTTATTTATGGCAAATCTTAACTTGGATTTTGGACAACCCAAAGGTAAAAACAATGTTATTTGGTCTAACGTTTGCAGAATTTCTATGTTTATCCCCATTGCTCGTCTTGATCGTATACTACATTATGCGTTCGAAGGAACTAATATTGATGATATCGATGTCGGTATAGATGAAAGGGATAAGGTCTCGCATAGATTTCTATCTGATAGCTTAGTCGATATGTCGAAATTGAAATCGAGTGCCTTACGAGCCCAAGCTCGCATTATATACCGGACTTTGATTCGATCACTCCAACCACACATCGGTAGTTTTGAGAAAGTATATAAAAGGTATTTTCAAGCCATATAAGCTATCTTCAACCATGTTCAAGTGAATTGGGTAAAGATTATAATGGATGAATTTCTTGACATGACTTTTAAAAAGAAATATAAAACTATCCATTTTGGTGCTTATACCATGCGTATTCATCTTGAATCGGAGGCTAAGCTTACGGAATGAACGACGTCTTTGATAAAAGAAATTGGCGCAAAGACCTTGGCCTTAATGCGTATTCCTACGAGGCCACAAACTCTAAACATTATATCCTTCGAGCAATGGAAAATAAACTTTGTTAATAAAATAGAACAACTCACCGAGCCTACAACCTCAAAAAGGCCATCTTCTTTCGTGACACTAGATGAAGAGGATAGTATACAAGTTGTTGGTCCGGAAGAGAATCCTAAGAAAGCCATTGCAACTATTTTCAACAACCAACTTAAACCCTAAAAAAAAGACTAAGTTGCAAGATAATTTGGAAAGGCGTTTTAACTCAATCAAGGGAATGCTTTCAAATATTTGGAACAAAATAGCTTGCATTGGTACTTCTTCTTCCGAGGTCTATGAGCCTATTGCCTTTGTATGGTCTACCGAGGAAGAAGTCGAAGACGAGGATGATGAGGACGTTGATGGAAATAGTGATGAAGGAGGGGATGGATGATCGTTTAAGTTTTTGATCTATTTTGGGTTGTACAAATAATTTCTTTTGATTTTAAGACTCCATGCACTATGCTTATTTATGTTTAATTTTGGACATATGTTATGTTGAATCCTATGCCATCTTGATGTTGGATATATGTTATGATATTCTTATGTTTTAAAGCTCTACTATGTTATTCTTATGTTGTTTAACTTATGATATTTTATCATTTGTTAAAAGTTATGGTTTGATGAATTTTAAGCATCATATATGATATGATACGTATGTTTAATCAACATAAATTATGCTATAATAGGTACATACCGTCAATATTTACTTCATTTGTTTCTAAATATATGTTTGACATGTATAATTTAATAGTTCATGTACTTTCTTGTTTTTTTGATTTATTCATGAGCTATATATATAAGTTCCTTTTAGGTTTTTACTCCTTTTTGTCGATGACAAAGGGGAGAAAAAAATATAACATATACGCAGAGGGAGCACAAGTAAAAAATTTATTTTTATTTAATTCATATATATATATATATATATATATATATATATCTTAAGTCAGATATAGTTGTCATCATCAAAAAGGGGGAGATTGTTATCACCTACATTTTTTTACTAAATTTTTATTACAACAATTATATATCGATGATATTATTCACTAACATCTTTACGTGAAAAAGGAGAAAACAAATATTGCTTAAATACACGAAGATTCGACAAGAAGATATATTAGTACATTTGTAATGAATTCGAGTGTGTATTTAGTTAGTTTTTATTGTTAAAATCTCTCCTATAGTGTATATATATATCTATCGATTTAATAATCAAAAGTCTGAAACACATGGGCAAAAGCCATGTGCATTAGCCGACAGAATTGAAAATTCAACCAACTGATTGCTAGGTATTCAAACTTCTGAGTTTGAATATCCAACCGGCAGAATATTATGACTTATGCATATGCACACCAATTTTTAAATACTATTCGTTTTTTAGACATCTGAATTATAAATTCGAAGGGCTGATTTGAAGGGTTATCACTTTTTAAAGAGTCATAACTCTTTAATCCAAGAGGTATGACTGTATCTTTTGATTAAACCTTTTCATGAATAATTGCAACCTTTTATTTACTATAAATATACTTCAAAATCACTTGTTTTAATCACTGAAATTTCCTGATTTCTATATTCTTTAATTATGAAATATTTCCATACAACATCACTTCTTCTCCGAGATTTTCAATATTCAGTGATTATAATATTAGAGTTTGTACCCTAGAGGCAATCCATTTGATGTGATTAATAAAACTATTGATGTTATTATTTTATTTGGAATTAAAGTATGCTGTTATGTTATATTTACAGCGTAATATAAATACTAACATAATATAAGTCCTTAGAATAATAATACGAAATTATATAGTTCAAGTAAGTGACTTGAATATGAGATTATATAATATATTAAGTATTATAATTCTTGAATGTCCCTAATCAAGGTTTATTATTTATATGGGACAACAATAAAACATTGAGACTAGTACGTTGATTGACTGATGATCACATCTCATTGATAATTAATATACGTGATTATAACGACCCGCACCCACTCAAGGGCGAGAGACGCTTTCAGAACATAATGCATAACAATAACAGACATAAAAAACAGTAACATAATATATATTATATCAGAGTTACATATCCCAAGGATCCATATATTACATCATAGCATAGCGGAATGAAAAACTTAATGTGCATGGCTGACAAAGATTAAGGATAAAGGTATGCCCAACTACCAGAGTCTTCCAGAGTAGATCCAGAGCAATCCAAAACCAGCTCTAACTCCAAAACCAAAAGCACTAGCATCTAACCCAAAAAGACAACTAGATAACCTGCTAATCAACCTTCCCATGTGGAAAGTGTGGGCACCCGAGTTTGCAAGGGAAAAACAACATCGAGTCAGTCATGGGACTGGTGTGAGAAGACTTTTATTATTAATCTGATACTTAGCTTTATTGTGAATAAGGTATCTTTGGACCACGCCGCATGTCGTGGAACGGGTTTTCTCCCAAGGATATGTGCTTAACTATAGCAACCGTAACTAAACATAGCAACCATAAACCAGATCTTGAAAACATGACTTTTAGAAAAATGAATGATTATAAGCCCCAGGTCCCATCACACAATGCAAGTGCACACCAGATGATAGGGGATTGCATTATAATCGCAAAACATGCTTGATATGGTTTAAAACGAAATCATTTGATATTATTGTAATGACTTAGGTGTGGAAAATCCTTTCGAAAATAAACTTATGAATCTTTGCTCGCATAGTGCCCCATCCCACTATGTTGGCTATATAGGTATACAATCGAAAATCGTGCAAAGTTTTGTATTAGAAGTTGGATTTCCATCAATGGGCCTGGACTAAGGATCTTCCCAATCCAATTCAGAACTTCTAGCTAGGTTCCAGGATCTCGTTTGGCTCCTTTAGAGCAGCAGGGTTGGTCCACCCTATTTCATGGATTAAAGTAAACAACCTGAACATAACGTCCCTCAGTCTGTGTGTAGACTGACATCTAGGTATACTGACCTATTCCGAGGCGCCTCATCCAACAAACCACATAAGTAAATGCCTGGGCTCCATTCCATGGCTTTACCTTCTGCTAGATGGAACGTTAAGTCCCTACCCATGCGGTCTATAATCCTGTTTCGACTCAATCCGGGTTGTGAGGTCCGTGAGGTCACGTCATACACAAAGCTACGCATTTAAGCCATGCTTTGGCCTTCAACCACAAGGCCCTGCTTTTCAACAAAAGCCTTGATCATTTACCTTATCATGCCACACTGTCATTCCTTAAAACACAAACTGCTATTCACCAACATACAACCTTTGAGCTCGTACGTCTCAAAGAAGGGTGTTAAGCAAGAGAATAAATTCTCCACCACCAAACAGATGTATGTTTAATAAATGTCAGTCTATATTTTATACAGTGTCAGACACGAAATCCATCAACAAGTCCATTCCCGGAATAGGAAAAAAACCGAAGGCACTTGATTCCACGTCCCCGCCTGGGAGTGCAAGTCCTTGCAAACCAAATCGCTTCAAGTACGGTCAGATTGGCCGCTACATTAACCAGGGTGGCCGCCCAAGCCATCAGCAGGCCATCCATCCGATGTGAAGAAATCTGGGTCTTCCACCATTGTCTTTGATATCTTGACCTTAGCATCACGTCGTATAATTATTCGGAATGGGTAAAAACCCGGTCTTCCCAAATAACCAGCGTATCTTTAAAATCAATAGGTATGCAGGATTTCATGAACCTCATTCAATTTCAAAATATTCCTTTATTCAAATATTTATTGAATTGGGAATTATTCCCACAAATCTTATCAAAGATTTAATTCATTCAAATCTCTTGTTTAAATCTTTTTTTGGAAACCAATGCAACATATTTACGATATCTTTCCACTTAGTTTTAATCTCAAAAATCATTACTTAATGATTATTCAATCTTAGGAAATTAATACGTATTTAACTGGGTTAAAGAACCAATGTTACTTAAAACATAGTTCACGATAAACCCAAAATCATCTTCCATTAAAATGGAATCTTCACGAAATCATATCTGCTTACAATTGATATTTATCTCCCTATCCAACCAACACTATAAGTGGAATATTGGCTAGCGCCTTTTAAATTCCTCAAATAGTCTAAGTCTTCATCTATGGAGACTTATCTCAACCATTAACCAATACGATTTCCATTTAATTCCAATTTAATTTAATTTAATTAATTGGAAAACTCCAGTTTTTCACTTATCTTCAATTCGAATTCATTAAACAAAGATGAATATCTTCCTTACATTTAACGTTTAATAAATTGTTAAATGAACATCCGGGCTTTCCTTTCGATCCATTCCGATCCTCGTCCAGATCAATAAACGTTGGCCAGGTAAGTTCAGCGCACTGGTTGCAGCATCCCTTACATTGTTAAACACCCCGTTTATCTTTCCGGATCTCACAATCGGGACAGACTTACTCGTGGTTTCCGCATATTCAACCAAAATAGGTGTTTATTATTCAAACCATTATGCATTCATCCAAAATACTTTCATTTTTTTCTTGATTATTTTATTATTAAAATAATCGTTTAAAATCCAATTTCTGGAATGAGACTCATTCAACTCCCGTATAACCCGAGAATCTGGGTATATACAAACATTCAATAAACTTAAACAAGATGTCATGTGTCTAACGAGTTGTAACTAAACTCGTTAGTTATTTAAGATCACATGTCGATGTCAAAATTGGGTTCCGCTTTATTAGTTAACAACCAAATGGTATTCATAACCATTGATCAATCAAAAACATCTTAATCAAATCAACTTCATCCAACAACTTCAAAACATGAATAATATTCATTAGCTAGAGATTAACAACTCGGCATAAGCATGACATAGCACACAAAACCATGTTATAAGTTTCTGATGTTCACTACCCTAGCTATCAACCCAAGTATTTATCACATGAGGTTCAACTTCATGAATTTAAATAAAAGGTCATGGTTTCCTTTATATAATGGTGAATTCATAACCAAAATCACATCTTTATGTGAATTAATCCATAAAGAATGAACCTTTAGGTGTTTATCATCATTTTCTATCCTAACATATTACCAAAATTAAATCAAGTCTTTTATGTTTATGATATTCCTTAAAGGTGCAACTTTGTGAACTTAACATAAATGTTTTTACATCCAAATCCCAACAAATTGCCATTTTTACTACATGAACCTATTTAGGGATTTTTTAGCAATCATATACCATCAAATCATCCATGAATTCACTACCAAAACTCGAAGAAACATTTCAACAAACACCTTATATGCAATCATACAATAAAGCAACAAAAACCCTTTAAAGGTTTAGTTTTTCTCACTTAAAAGCTTCCAGAACTTCGCCTAGGATATATAGATCCTTCTATTAGCTTTTCTTCCTTCTTTCTTTTTTATTTTCTTGAAAATCTATTTTTTTTTAAATTTTTTTAAGGGAAAAACGTGGGAAATTCATGGAGAGGGGAGGAAGAAGAAAATTTTCAAGGAAAGAAATGAAATGGTAAAGAAGATAAGGGTGGAGGGTATTTATAAGGAAGTTTAATTTCATGGATGGACGACACATGTTATTGTAGATACGAACTCAGAAAAATCCAAAAAAATTATTTCTGGCTTTGTTTTGACGATACGGTTCTAACAAAATTAATTTTGTTGAATTCTGATACTATTCGAAAAATGGCTATTTTCAAGTCGATCGGATTTGACTGAAATTGACAAAACACATTTTTGTTCGCCACGCTCACATATTGACTCGAAAAATTTTGAAAACTGAAACCTAACAATAATTTGGCATTCCGAATCCAACAAAAGTAGTTTCGTCGAAAACTGAGGTCGTTTGAAAAATGGCCTTTTACACGGGTTATAAATTATACTATAGCGACCATCCCGAATATTCAATTGGCCATATCTTTTGATTTCCACTATGAAATTTCGATTTTTTGGATTCGTTGAAAAGACATTTTCAAATAGATTTAGATATTTTTGGTCTCGCTAAAATCCGTTAAATTTTGAATCTGGTACATTCGGTCAAAGTACAAGTTTGACTTTTCAAACTACCGTACTATTTTTCACTTCTTTAGAAATCAAAAAGAACATATTTGTTCTATCTTTGATTAAAATAAATTTTTAATCGTTATTATCTAAGATGAATTATTTTATCTATTCAAAACTTACTGAAATAGCCAAAATAAAATTTTTAAATTGGCTCGGATTTTCCGAGTTGTTACATCATGCCACACTGTCATTCCTTAAAACACAAACTGCTATTCACCACAACCTTTGAGCTCGTACGTTTCAAAGAAGGGTGTTAAACAAGAGAATAAATTCTCCGCCACCAAACAGATGTATATTTAGTAAATGTCAGTCCGTATTTTATAAAATAAAGTGTCAGACACGAAATCCATCAACAAGTCCATTCCGGGAACAAGAATAAAACTGAAGGCACTTGATTCCACGTCCCCGCCTGGGAGTGCAAGTCCTTGCAAACCAAATCGCTTCAAGTACGGTCAGATTGGCCGCTACTTTAACCTGGGTGGCCGCCCAAGCCATCAGCAGGCCATCCATCCGATGTGAAGAAATCTGGGTCTTCCACCATTGTCTTTGATATCTTGACCTCAGCATCACGTCGTATAATTATTCGGAATGGGTAAAAACCCGGTCTTTCCAAATAACCAGCGTATCTTTAAAATCAATAGGTATGCAGGATTTCATGAACCTCATTCCATTTCACAATATTCCTTTATTCAAATATTCATTGAATTGGGAATTATTCCCACAAATCTTATCAAATATTTAATTCATTTAAATCTCTTGTTTAAATCTTTCTTTGGAAACCATTACAACAGATTTACGATATCTTTCAACTTAGTTTAAATCTCAAAAATCATTACTTAAGGATTATTCAATCTTAGGAAATTAATTCGTCTTTAACTGGGTTAAAGAACCAATGTTACTTAAAAAACAGTTCACGATAAACCCAAAATCATCTTCCATTAAAATGGAATCTTCACGGAAATCATGTTTGTTTACAATTGATATTAATCTTCGTATCCAACCAACACTATAAGTGGAATATTGGCTAGCACCTTTTAAATTCCTCAAATAGTCTAAGTCTTCATATATGGAGACTTATCTGAACCGTTAACCAATACGATTTCCATATAATTCCAATTTAATTTAATTAATTGGAAAACTCCAGTTTTTCACTTATCTTCAATTCGGATTCACTAAACAAAGATGAATATCTTCCTTACATTTAATGTTTAATAAATTGTTAAATGAACATCCGGGCTTCCTTTCGATCCATTCCGATCCTCGTCCAGATCAATAAACGTTGGCCAGGTAAGTTCAGCGCACTGGTTGCAGCATCCCTTACCTTGTTAAACACCCCGTTTATCTTTCCGGATCTCACAATCGGGACAGACTTTCTCGTGGTTTCCGCATATTCAACCAAAATAGGTGTTTATTATTCAAACCATTATGCATTCATCCAAAATACTTTCATTTTTTTTCTTGATTATTTTATTATTAAAATAATCATTTAAAATCCAATTTCTGGAATGAGACTCATTCAACTCCCGTATAACCCGAGAATCTGGGTATATAAAAACATTCAATAAACTTAAACAAGATGTCATGTGTCTAACGAGTTGTAACTAAACTCGTTAGTTATTTAAGATCACATGTCGGTGTCAAAATTGGGTTCCACTTTATTAGTTAACAACCAAATGGTATTCATAACCATTGATCAATCAAAAACATCTTAATCAAATCAACCTCATCCAACAACTTCCAAACATGAATAATATTCATTAGCTAGAGATTAACAACTCAAGATAAGCATGACATAGCACTCAAAACCATGTTATAAGTTTCTGACGTTCATTACCCTAGCTATCAACCTAAGTATTTATCACATGAGGTTCAACTTCATGAATTTAAATAAAAGGTCATGGTTTCCTTTATACAATGGTGAATTCATAACTAAAATCACATCTTTATGTGAATTAATCCCTAAAGAATGAACCTTTAGGAGTTTATCATCATTTTCTAACCCAACATATTACCAAAATTAAATCAAGTCATGTATGTTTATGATATTCCATAAAGGTGCAACTTTGTGAACTTAACATAAATGTTTTTACATCCAAATCCCAATAAATTGCCATTTTTACTACATGAACATATTTAGGGATTTTTAGCAATCATATACCATCAAATCATCCATGAATTCACTACCAAAACACGAAAAAACATTTCAACAAACACCTTATATGCAATCATATAATAAAGCAACAAAAACCCTTTAAAGGTTTAGTTTTTCTCACCTAAAAACTTCCAGAACTTCGCCTAGGATATATAGATCCTTCTCCTAGCTTTTCTTCCTTCTTTCTTCTTTATTTTCTTGAAAAACCTATTTTTTTTTATGGGAAAAACGTGGGAAATTCATGGAGAGGGGAGGAAGAAGAAAATTTTCAAGGAAAGAAAAGAAATAAAATGGTAAAGAAGATAAGGGTGGAGGGTATTTATAAGGAAGCTTAATTTCATGGATGGACGACACGTGTTATTGTAGATAAGTATGAAAAATGAGTGGCCACAATTCATCCTTATCCTTTTAAATAGTAAAATGTGTTTTCTCACACACTTTATCAAATGATACGGTTTTTAGAAATTCTTTCACCATATCGTCCGATTTCTAACTGTAACGACCCGCATTCTACGCATCGAAGGATCGTAGAATATTTATTTCTTTCACATATGAACTCGTATGGTAATCTAACTTTGAGAGACGACTATTGGGGTTATTTCCCATGTTCATAATTTTTGCCGATTTTTAAATGACCATTTTACCCCTAGCGGATACTGTTTTGGCCATAACTTTTGATTGGAAAGGAGTATTGACCTGAAACCACTTCCATTGGCTTTGGATAATGGTTTACAATTCCGTAGAGTGGTCACATTAGCCAAACGGACTTATCGTTTGTGAGATATGGCTGAAACAAGTTTCAGATGGTGAAAAACATCTTAATTGGGCTTAACCGGTTAATTAACAGCTAGGCCCAAAGGGGAATTTCGGGATTAGGGTTATGAGGAGGCTGAAATCAGTTAGAGAACGATCTTATTTTCATTTTTCAGCTGCCACTTTCATTCTTGAACTCTAACAATGGCCGCCAACATCTAGAAACATCCCCAAATCACTTTCTAATCAAGGATTAAGCTTAGCAACATCAAATCAAGGAGAAATAGCACCAAACCAGTATTAGAGCTGCTGTTAGACATCAGTATTCACCCAAATCAGCGAGGTTTCAGTTCTGAAAATTTTATTTGTGGCCAAGGTGAGTGATTTGCATAGTTTTGCACTAATTACGGTTAATTAAGGGTAATTAGTGAAGATTAGCGAATTTATACACCAATACAGTCAAGAAAAATATTTATAAATTCTAAAATAATGTTTTAGACCTCTGTTAGAAATTTGGTTTAATTTGATTAAATTTTGCTAATCATATCATTAGTTTTGCCTAAACATGCTTAAGGGAAAATAAGGGATTTTGGGTATGTTTGATCCATTTCACATGTTAAGATTGTTGTTTTGGTGTTTAAGGTCACTTCTATTTGTTGCTATGACTGTTTGGAATGATTTGTGGTTGTTTAGAAAATTTAGATTGGTCGGAAACGTCGTCGAATGGCATAAACAAGTCGCTGGAAAAAGTTGCAGAAAGTTGTGCAGGGTTTCGGATCGGATCGGGTTAGGGCTCGGATCGGATAGGAGAGCTGGGCGAGGAATCCGAACCGAACTGAAGTCTGGCACAAAGAAAGTTTGGCAGGAAGGAAGGCCATTGCTTAGAGTTGGAGTTGGACAGAGGATCGGATCGGAGCTAGGGAGCGGATCAGATCGGAGCAAGCAAGCGAGCGGGATCGGATCGGAGCAGGCAAGCTGGAGCAGGAGGGACGAACCGAACCGAAGGGAGCATGGCATCCGAACCGAACCGAATGGAGCGTGGCACCCGAACCGAACCGAATGGGAAGCCTGGAGATGATTTATCCGAACTGAACCAACTGAAGCAGATTGGACCAAACTAAATTGAACTTCCATCTCTTCTACGCGACGACTCTTTTGAAGACCAACCCCAATTCGACCAAAATCCGAGATGCAAAGGAAGTCCAAATAGGAAGTAGAACTCAGGGTCCAGTTGGGAACCAATGAGTCGACTTCATGAGTTGGGCTTTGCTGCACGACGTATGCCAAGGGGTCATCGATGTCTATGACTTTGGATCACTATGTATGGGAGGTACGTGGATGGATTCAGGGCCAAAGTGGCCTAGGTACGACTAAAGGGCTATAGACCAATGAAGTGGGGTCATTTGTAAAGATTTGGTCATGACACAATGAGGTGAGCTTGGTAGTAGCAGTAGTTGTACAAGTCGAACTCCGTCACTACTTCGATGGATCTAGTGATTGACAGTGGTGGACATCGTATGCTTTACGCATTGAGTGAGAGATGTTAGGATGGTTGCTATGCTTGATTTGTTTGCCATCATTATGACATGCACACCCCACCCCCGTATTCTTTACACTATTCGTTATGGCACCTTAGATTATTGTACGGTATGTAGTGCTAACTCTTTGGTTGCAGGTCCAGGTTCAGGTATGGTTTAGTATACCTGTTATTGTTCTGTTTAGCTGCTTATCGCTCATACCAGACTTTTTGTCTGACCCAGAGTTTTATGTCTCTTCTTATTAGTCTGGGTGCTCTCACGAGCAGACTAGAGACAGGTTAGCTGGGTATGCACGAGTAGCTGATCCGGAGACGAGCAGGAGGCTTCCACGTATGATACATATAGTATTCTCCCTGTGTTGTTGAAGATCACTGCTTGGGCATTAGTAGTGCATCTTCTAGTTTAACTTTCTTCTGTTTTAGAGACAGTAATTTGGAAAGTTGTAATAAGCTGTATTTAGACTTCCGCTACTCTGATGTTGATGTTGGTTTTATTTATCAGCTTATGCACTGTCTCGCCTGTTTTATGTCAAGTACATTATTATTATATTTTGTTCCATGCGCTGTGATACATTCTACAGGTTTTTGATTAGTTCATTCTCTTCATTCCTTTCTTTGGCGACCGTTCCGTGCTAGTCGGGCATGTGTACAGCGCACCTTCGGAGGAAATGCAAGCTGGTGCGGGGCGGGCCGTCACATTCGGTATCAGAGCTCTAGGTTGCGTAGTTAACCTAGGGAAGTCATCAGGGAGAGATAGTATACGTATATGAGAGAGCGTATTTGTGATTATTTTGGTTTTCAAAAGCTATATATATACTATTAGTATAGCTAAGGATGAAGTCGCACTGCATTAGCACCACCATAGAAATGGTTAATTGTTTCTCTTTACAGATTGAACGATGAGCCGATACGCAAGAGGTGCCGGTAGGGGAGCCAATAATGGGAATGCTGCTGACATGAGGACGATGTTTACTGACCTCATGAGAGAGATGCTTAGGGATGTGCAGAGGGCAGCTCCCAATGGTGGTAATGGTGGTGGTCCAATAATGCAGGCGCCTAGGGCCGATTTCGCCAAGCTGAATAAGAATTATACTAGTCTTGGTGGGAAGTCGTTCCACGGAACGGAGTCGGCTACGGATGTTCCGGATTGGTTGGATAGCTGCGAGCGTATCTTCGAAGATTTGGGTATCGAGAATGCGATAAAGAGAATGCTAGCATCCCGTCAGCTGCAAGGACGGGCAATGAATTGGTGGAATGCTATAAAGGCAGCTACTCCCGAGGATCAAATTACCTGGGAGCAGTTTAAGGTTTGCTTTAGCGAGAAGTTCATTCCAGCTGCTCAGAAGTCAGTGTTGATTAAGAGATTCTTGGAGCTGAAGCAGAATGGCAGAGCTATCTCGGAGTATATTGCCGAATTCGACACTTTGTCGAAGTATATCTCTTATTGATACTGCTGAGAAGAAGAACGAGAAATTCATAACTTGTTTGGATCAGTACTTGGGGGAAAGGCTTATTAACCACATCGATGAGACGTTTGAATCGATTGTGGGGAAAGCATTAAGGTCAGAGTCTTTACCCTAAGCCGAAGACTGAGGCTGCATCTGCAGAGGAACCAAAACCGCAAGCAAGCGGTGGAGGTAAGAATGGTTCTCAGAATAAGAGAAAGCAGAATTAGACTAAGGATGGCCAGAAGAAAAGGAATAAGCAAGATGTTGAGTGCTTCAGCTGTGGTAAGAAGGGCCATTATGCTAGTAATTGTCAGTCCAAGCCAGCGGATAGGAAGTGCTTCAACTGTGGCCAAGTGGGACATCACAAGGACAAGTGTCCGCAACCCCCTAAAGAAAAGCAAATGGTGAAAGCATATGCCCTTAATCTATTCCTTCTTCGTCGAATGCCCCAACTGTGGCGGAGAAGGGAAAGAATGTTGTTATTCAAGGTATGCTTTCTGTTTATGATGTTCCTGTTAGAGTTTTGTTTGATACTGGGGCTTCCAGTTCTTTCATATCTAGTGACCTGGTAGATAGGTTGGGATTGGAGCCTGAGATTGTCGATAGACCTTTAGTAGTGATGAACCCGATTGGTGGTTCGACTAAACTTAGCATGATTTGTCATAATGTGGTCTTATCGAGTCATGGATGCATGTTTGGTTGTGATTGCTTTGTTTTGGGCTTTACTGTGTTTGGCATTATTTTGGGAGTCGATTGGCTCCAAAGATACGGGGTGGTGGTTGACTGTGAGGGCTTTTTGGTGACAGCTAGAGCGGATGATGGGCAGAGGGTTGCGTTTGGTGGTCTACCTAGTGATGGGGTAATGGCTAGTTTTCTAAATTCCCTCGACATCCCGCATAGTGAGTTGTCAGGTTTGCCCGTGGTTGGCCAATATCCGGATGTCTTCGAAGAAGTGACCGGGCTTCCACCACATCGATAGATTGAGTTCCCTATTGATTTGGTGAAAGATGCCAGACCTATAGTGATGCCACTTCGTTGTATGGCACCAAGGGATCAATGAGAGATCGAGGTGCAAGTCAGCGATCTTTTGAAGAAGGGATTAATCAGAAGGAGTGTTTCTGAACGGGGAGCACCAGCTGTGTTTGCTACCAAGGCGGATGGTTCCCTTCATATGTGTGTAGACTACCGCGAGTTGAATAAAGTGACGAGGAAGAATAAGTATCCTCTACCGCGGATAGATGATTTGTTTGATCAGTTGAGTGGCGCGAGAGTATTTTCTCAGTTGGATCTCGCGACGGGTTTTCATCAGCTTAGAGTGGAAGCTGAGAGTATAGCTAAAACGACATTTTGGACGCCGTCTGGATTTTATGAGTGGTTGATCATGCCATTCGGGTTGACCAATGCACCAGCATATTTTGTGGATCTTATGAATAGGGTATTCAGAGATCAGTTAAATAAGTTTGTTCTTGTGTTTGTGGACGATATACTCGTTTATTCGAGGACAGAGGAAGAACACAAGGAACATTTGATGATAGTGATGGAGGTGTTGAGAAAACACCAATTGAAAGCAAAGTTTTCTAAGTGTCACTTCTGGAGGAGGGAAGTGAGATTCTTGGGTCATGTTGTTTCAGAAAATGGTATTGTCGTGGATCTTGCAAAGGTGGCTACGGTACAAGATTTGTCTACGCCCAAGAATGCAACGGACATAAGAAGTTTCTTGGGGTTAGCTGGATATTATCATAAGTTTATCCAAGACTTCTCCAAGATAGCAGCACCGTTGACCCAGTTGACCAAGAAGAATCAAGCTTTTGTCTAGGACGAAAGGTGCGAGAATGCATTCAATAGTCTAAAGGATAAGTTGACGTGTGCATCAGTGTTAGTCATTCCTAAGGGGAATGTAGAGATGACGGTATATACGGATGTATATGGCACAGGGCTAGGTGCTGTATTGATGCAAGGAGGTAGGGTTGTAGCTTATGCAAGTCGGCAATTGAAACCGCATGAGAGAAGATACCCTACCCATGATTTGGAATTGGCAGCAATCGTGTTTGCATTGAAGATGTGGAGACATTATCTCTTGGGAGAAATATTCGAGTTGTTTACCGATCATAAATCGTTAAAGTATCTCTTCTCTCAGAAAGATCTAAATCTCCGACAGCAAAGGTGGTTTGAATTCTTAGCTTCCTATGATTTCGACATCGCATATACACCGGGAAAGGGCAATGCGGTGGCTGATGCATTAAGTTGGAGACATGCCAGTTTAGGGTCTATGTTTCTAGAACGGAAGCAACTGGAGTACATCGCTGGGTATGATTTCAGGCCAAAGTGCGATTTGGATCCAGAAATGTTAGCAAGTTTGACTATCAGACCCACTTTGATTGAGCGGATTGGTTCCAACCAGAGGAACGAACGATCCTAACCTATTGGAAATCATCTCAAAGTTAAAGATGGGAATCGACGAAGAGATGAACAAGTATGGGCTTGATCGAGATGGATGGCTTAGAAAGAATGCAAGACTAGTTGTACCCAATCTCAATGGATTGAGGGATGAAGTGCTTAGAGAATGTCATCACTCAAAACTGACTATACACCCAGGTGGTAACAAGATGTATCGAGACATGAAGCAGACCTACTACTGGGAAGGGATGAAAAGAGACATTGGGAAGTTTATATCCAAATGCATGAACTGCCAGCTAGTTATAGATGAGCAAATGAAGCCTAGTGGTTTGCTACAACCGTTAGAAATTCCAGAATGGAAATGGGAACAAGTGTCAATGGATTTCATTGATGGGTTACCAAGGACTAGATCGGGCCATGATAGCATTTGGGTGATTGTGGACCGATTGACCAAAAGTGCAAGATTTTGTACCCGTCAAGTCGAATAGGACGGCAGCTAAGTTAGCGGAACTATATATAAAGTGGGTAGTGAGATTTCATGGAATACCCAAGGGCATTGTGAGTGACCGAGATCCGTTGTTCACTAGTGGATTTTGGAAGAGCTTACTAGAGGCGTTAGGATCAGAATTACATCTCAGTACCGCGTATCATCCTCAAACCGACGGTCAAACAGAGAGGGTGAATCGAGTATTGGAAGACCTCTTAAGAGCCTGTGTATTGGATTTTGGTGGATCATGGGATGACCATTTGCATCTAGTAGAGTTTGCATATAATAATAGTTATCAATCCAGTATCGGTATGGCTCCGTTTGAAGTTTTGTACAGAAGACCGTGCAACTCGCCATCATGTTGGGTAGAAACTGGTGAGAAGTTTGTGCTTGGACCCGATGTGATAAGAAAAACTTCAGCTAAGATTTAGATTATCCAACAGCGAATGATGGCTGCCCAAGATAGGCAGAAAAGTTATGCTGATAAAAGGAGAAGAGAATTAAGGTTCTCCATTGGCGACTTGGTGTTTGTCAAGATATCTCTGTTAAAGAGCGTGATACGATTTGGCAGGAAAGGCAAGTTAGCACCAAGATTTGTTGGTCCATTCCCAGTTCTTGAGAAAATTGGGAATTTGGCATATAGAGTTGAATTACCAGAGAAGATAGCAGGAGTTCACAACGTGTTTCATGTTTCCCAGTTAAGGAAGTTCGTCCACGACCCAGATGTGACTATTTCACCTGATCAGTTGGATGATATCGAAGTTGACCCGAGGCGGTTGGGAACCACAAGCCTATGCGTATTGTTGGGAACGATACTAAGCAACTTCGAAGGAAAGCGGTGAATCTAGTCAAAGTCCAGTGGGGCGAGAATGAGAATGATTGTACTTGGGAGACAGAGGAGAGCATTAGGAAGACGCATCCAGAACTCTTCACCTGGTAAGATTTTAACTTCGATTTAGTCTTTCTGCATGCTAGGATAGGCTTGTTTGTTTGTTTTGCATGTTTGATTGTTGTATGTGGCTGGTAGGCATGCGGGATCCTTTGTACGTTTTGGGTTAAGGAATTTCGGGGACGAAATTTCTTAAGGGGGGGAGAGTGTAACGACCCGCATTCTACACATCGAAGGATCGTAGAATATTTATTTCATTCACATACGGAGTCGTATGGTAATTTAACTTTGGGAGACGACTATAGGGGTTATTGCCCATGTTCATGATTTTTGCCGATTTTTAAATGACTATTTTACCCCTAGCCGATACTGTTTTGGCCATAACTTTTGATTGGAAAGGAGTTCTGACCTATAAATACTTCCATTGGCTCCGTATGATGTTTTACAATTCCGTAGAGTGGTCACATTAGCCAAACGGACTTACCGTTGGGAGATATGGCTGAAACAAGTTTCAGATGGTGAAAAACAGCTTAATTGGGCTTAACCGGGTAATTAACAGCTAGGCCCAATGGGGAATTTCGGGATTAGGGTTATGAGGAGGCTGAAATTAGTTAGAAAACGATCTTATTTTCATTTTTCAGCCACCACTTTTATTCTTGAACCCTAACAATGGCCGCCAACATCTAGAAACATCCCCAAATCACTTTCTAATCAAGGATTAAGCTTAGCAACATCAAATCAAGGAGAAATAGCACCAAATCAGTATTAGAGCTGCTGTTAGACATCAGTATTCACCCAAATCAGCGAGGTTTCAGTTCTGAAAATTTTATTTGTGTCCAAGGTGAGTGATTTGCATAGTTTTGCACTAATTACGGTTAATTAAGGGTAATTAGTGAAGATTAGCGAATTTATACACCAATAAATTCTGGAAAAATATTTATAAATTCTAAAATAATGTTTTAGACCTCTGTTAGAAATTTGGTTTATTTTGATTAAATTTTGCTAATCATATCATTAGTTTTGCATAAACATGCTTAAGGGAAAATACGGGATTTTGGGTATGTTTGATCCATTTCACATGTTAAGATTGTTGTTTTGGTGTTTAAGGTCACTTCTATTTGTTGCTATGACTGTTTGGAATGATTTGTGGTTGTTTAGAAAATTTAAATTGGTCGGAAACGTCGTCGAATGGCGTAAACAAGTCGCTGGAAAAAGTTGCAGAAAGTTGTGCAGGGTTTCGGAACGGATCGGGTTAGGGCTCGGATAGGATAGGAGAGCTGGGCGAGGAATCCGAACCGAACTGAAGTCTGGCATAAAGAAAGTTTGGTAGGAAGGAAGGCCATTGCTTAGAGTTGGAGTTGGATAGAGGATCAGATCGGAGCTAGGGAGCGGATCGGATCGGAGCAGGCAAGCGAGCGGGATCAGATCGGAGCAGGCAAGCTAGAGCAGGAGGGACTAACCGAACCGAAGGGAGCATGGCAACCAAACCGAACCGAATGGAGCGTGGCACCCGAACCGAATGGGAAGCCTGGAGATGATTTATCCAAACCGACTGAAGCAGATTGGACCAAACCGAATTGAACTTCCATCTCTTTTACGCGACGACTCTTTTGAAGACCAACTCCAATTCGACCAAAACCCGAGATGCAAAGGAAGTCCAGATAGGAAGTAGAACTCAGGATCCAGTTGGGAACCAATGAGTTGACTTCATGAGTCGGGCTTTGCTGCGGGACGTGTGCCAAGGGGCCGTTGATGTTTATGACTTTGGATCACTATGTATGGGAGGTACGGACGGATTCAGGGCCAAAGTGGCCTAGGTACGACTAAAGGGCTATAGACCAATGAAGTGGGGTCATCTGTAAGGATTTGGTCATGACTCCATGAGGTGAGCTTGGTAGTAGCAGTAGTTGTACAAGTCGAACTCCGTCACTACTTCGATGGGTCTAGTGATTGACAGTGGTGGACATCGTATGCTTTACGCACTGAGTGAGAGATGTGAGGATGGTTGCTATGCTTGATTTTTTTGCCATCATTATGACATGCACACCCCACCCCCGTATTCTTTACACTATTCGTTATGGCACCTTAGAGTATTGTACGGTGTGTAGTGCTAACTCTTTGGTTGCAGGTCCAGGTTCAGGTATGGTTTAGTATACCTGTTATTGTTCTGTTTAGCTGCTTATCGCTCATACCAGACCTTTTGTCTTACCCAAATTTTTATGTCTCTTCTTATTACTCTGGGTGCTCTCACGAGCTGAATAGATACAAGTTAGTTGGGTATGCACGAGTAGCTGATCCGGAGACGAGCAGGAGGCTTCCACGTATGATACATATAGTATTCTCCCTGTGTTGTTGAAGATCACTGCTTGGGCATTAGTAGTGCATCTTCTAGTTTAACTTTCTTTTGTTTTAGAGACAGTAATTTGGAAAGTTGTAATAAGCTGTATTTAGACTTCCGCTACTCTAATATTGATGTTGGTTTTATTTATCAGCTTATGCACTGTCTCGCCTGTTTTTTGTCAAGTACATTATTATTATATTTTGTTCCATGCGCTGTGAGACATTCTACAGGTTTTTGATTAGTTCATTCTCTTCTTTCCTTTCTTTGGTGACCGTTCCGTGCTAGTCGGGCATGTGTACAGCGCACCTTCGGAGGAAATGCAGGCTGGTGCGAGGCGGGCCGTCACACTAATGTACTTCAATCCTATGTGTTCAGATCCAAAATCGGATGGAAAATGAATGGATAGCATTCATCCTTATCTATTCAAACAGTAAAGTGTGTTTTCTCAAGCACCTTCCGGCCTCACGTCGGAGTATCAAATGATAATGGTTTTCAGAAATTCTTTCACCGTATTGTCTGGTTTCTTAAGTACTTCAATCCTGGGTGTTCAAATCCAAAATCGGAGTTCATTTGTATTTTCAAATAATTTATTTTAATTTTGTTTTCTTAATAACTTTCTATATCCATTATAGGATTTTCCCAGACTTTATACATAGCTAATATTCTATGTTCTTAATTTTTCTGGATAGGTCTCAGGTTCCAGTTTTGCCATTAGGATAATCAAATTCCAATTACCGTCAAATTTTAGTTCTAATTTTGGCCTTTTATTTTTTCTTTTTAACATACTGATGTCGTTTTGCAGGAAACTTCCCTAAGTACTAAAGTTCACTATTCTGGATCCAACGGAGGTGATCTCACGATCTAACGATTTTTCGTTCTCAAGATATCCTCAAAATCATCTATTTTTAGTTCAAATTTTGAATATTTTGCAAATTTAACATATCTAATGGTTGCCCTATTTGAAACAACTTGGTAGGCTACATAATTTCACCATTCCGGATCTAATGAAACTGATTTCATCGAATTTTGAGTTCGATAGCTACCTGTAATAACCCAGAAAATGTGAACCAATTTAAAATTTTTAAAATTGATTATTGTCAAAGAATTTGAATAATTGAAATAGCATATTTCAATAAAATAATGAATTGGGAATAGTAAGGCAGTTTGAAAATTTGAATACAAACTTTGTCTGACTGTACCGGATGGAAAATATAACGGATTTTAGCGGAACCAAAAATATTTAAATCTTTTTATGAATACCTTTCTAACGAATCTGAAAAATCGAAGTTTCATAACGGGAATCAAAAGTTATGGCCAAATGAACTTTCAGAAAGGTCGCTATATAGAATGTATAGCCCTGGAAAATAGATATTTTGTATACGACCTCGGGATTCGACGAAACCACTTTTGTTGGGTCCGGCATGTCAAATTATTGTAAGGTTTCAAATTTCATAATTTTTGAAGCTAGTATGTGAGCGGGGCAAAAGAAAACGTGATTGGTCAATTTCTGTTAAAATGGGTCGACCTAAAAATGGACATTCTGCATATGAGCTCAGAATTCGATGAAACTGGTTTTGTTGGGACCGTATCGTCAAAACAAAGCTAGATTTGTTTTTCTGGAATTTTTCGATTCAGTTTGTGGTCCTGGCAAATTGAAATGTATGTTCAAATTGAATATAAAATGTTTTATACTTTAATTTGAAAAATAATTGACTGTAACAGTCGAATTGGCTAACGAAACATATCCCATTGTGTCCGGAATGGGGGTATTTAGCTAGGAGCGACAGTCGTTGGGTTGAAATTGGTGTACGTTGGCTAGAAGGGGTAATAAAGGAATTTAAAAATATAATATAATAGAAAATATCTCTATTTTCTCTCTCACATAAGAAAAACCCGATCAACCCTAAAATCGAACGGCGGAAATCGTCGAAACCTTCCCATTGATTTCGCCGCCGCCACAGCCAATATCGCCGCCGCCTCCAGTTGACAATTCCGACCGCCTCCCTCCCCTCTTCAAATCAAAGCAAGCCTCGCCAGAAACCATCACCAATTCGCGTCGAATTTCCTCCAGGAAGTTCGCCTCTTTGAAGCGCCGGCGTGCCTTGCCGGAGCCGCCGAGTCTGCCGCCACCACCATCGATCGGAAGCTGGTTCGTAGCCCTTCAACGTCGCAGGGTCTGATCGGAACAACGAGGTACGGTTTGGATTTAAAATCAAAACCTAGTTTTGAAGGTTTGAAAACCCTTCTGCTTCGAATTTCTGAAATGAAAATAACACTTTTAAGTGTTGCAAAACTTTGAAAAATAATATCTTTTTTGTTCGTTAACGAAATTTGATGAAACAGGAGACATTGTGACCGCAAGGAGGCTCTCTACCATCTAGCAGAAGCCGCGGATTTTTCTGATCTTCCTACGATTTTAGCACTACAAAAACCAATGTGAGGAATCTAAACTAAACTGTGTGAATGGAATCGTGTTGTATAAATTATATAAGCAAAGTGTAAATTATATACGCATTGTATACTTCATGTACATGTGTTGTATAAGTTATATTAGCGATGTATAAATTATACAAGCGTTGAATGAAACATATATGCTTTGAATTGTGATGAAATGCAAGTGAATTATAGAAATAATATATATATATATATATATATATATATATATATATATATATACACTCCCCTCGTCCACGGACCATGGACGATATTTATTGCTTGTGATTGACGTGATATTATATGGTATGACGAATGGTTGGAAATAATTATTTGTGGTTGATATTGTGGTTGGAAAATACCTTTGTGGTTGAAAAATACCCTCTTGTGGTTGAAACAAATTAGAATAGGATTGTGGAAATGAAAATAAAACATGCCGCCTGCGTGCGAACTAGATGCATGATCCCCATTGTCAAAAACCGCGAGGTTTTAAGGTAGAGCGAGGAGCAGTACTAGGGACGGTCCCGGTTTTAACTACCCTGCCGTTATGCTGCCGAAATTTTCTGAAATATTCATGTGTTAGAATAATTTTCATTTATTGAAATTAATTACATATGTTGAAACAAATATTCATGTATTGAGTTGAAATTCATTCGTTGAATCGAAATTCATGTGTTGAATATTATTTGAATTTAAACAAATAGCTTTAGCGATAAAAATCACATTTTTATATATATACAAACTATAGAGAATATTCATGTGTTGAGTTGAAATTCATTAGTTGAATCGAAATTCATGTGTTGAATATTATTTGAATTTAAATAAATAGCTTTAGCGATAAAAATCACATTTATATATATATACAAACTATAGAGAATATTCATGTGTTGAATTGAAATTCATTAGTTGAATTGAAATTCGTGTGTTGAATGTTATCGTATCTTGAAATAAAATGAATAGACAATAAAAACTACATCTTTATTGTGAATATGAAGTGTTAAAAACATTCACGTGTTGAATAAATATTTTTGATGATAAAAATATTTCTTTTATCATATATACGCTTTGATAAAAATACACATGTGTCGAAATAAATAATAGTTTGCTAGAAATATTATTATTAGCTTTGTTCTGCATATATATACATGTGTTGAACAGGGAAAACGGATTAGCTGTAGAGTAAAGAAATTATTTGTGTGCCCGACAAATAGGTAAGCCTTGATGAGTTGGCTGCGCAATTTTATTTTTATTTCGACTCCTGTGAATGCCATTGGATGCGGAGTGCTGGTTATTCTGTGTGAAATAATAAACATCGCCATAGGATAGTAACAATTAATTTTGAACTACACTACATGGCATACTTCTTGACGATAAGCATACTTCATCATATTCCACATAAGCAATTGGAGCTTGTGTGACGAGGTGGAAGATTTACCATACGAGCGAGAGGCTTGTATGGCGATGATTTTATACTATAGGTTGAACTGATGACTGATAAGGACTATATAAAATATAACGATAAATTGCCAGATTAATAAAAACCCCACACGGGTCTGGAGTTGACAATAATCACGTCTCTCTAGTTATTAGATACAGCACATGGACTCTTTATTTCCACACGGAACGGGGTGACGAGAATCTTTTCTCTGGAGTTATTGTCTATACACGCTACCCCGTAAACACCAGAATATATCACTATAAATATGTGGATGCTTTATAGGATTTATTGGGTACCTAACACGGACCAATAAATTTCCAAACCCCTTCCCGTACAAAGGAGGTTATGGCGAAATTTTTCGAAATATTAAGGCGTTTGTGAAATATATGAAGTGAAAACGAAGTTGAAATTAATGAATGAACTATATTTGAAATAAATAATGAACTATATTTATATATATAAATATAAATAAAATAGAAAGGAAATCGAAGCCGTGCAGTTCGTGTTTTGGAATCGTAATTTGAAACGATTAGTACAAGAAAACCGACCATTGGATTTTCCCGAAACCGCAACCGCTGGGTTCGCCTTGGAAATATCTTTCCAACGGCACCAACCTTGTAAAAATCCAACGGTTGGATTGTCTGGAATGTTTAATTCAAATCTGAAGAAAAACAGCGCCAGAATCGTTTATATTTATATATAAATATAAATATAATTAAATTAAATCGAATAACGACGCTGCAGTTCAAATTTTGAAACCGTAACTTCAAACGACTAGTGTGGAGGATCCGACCGTCGGATTTTCACGAAACTGGAACCGTTGGGTTCGCTTTGGGAATACCTTCCCACTGATATAGACTTTGTAGAAATCCAATGGTTAGATTTTCCGATATGTGTAAAACAAATTAGGGGAAAAACAGCGCCAGTGCCACGGCACGACCTGAAACGTCGTTTAATCGAATATGGCCATTTTTAAATAAATAAAAATGGCGAAAAATCGTATAAAATATTATAAGCATCATAGATTGGAAATAAACCAATTTGGCTTGATTTGTTTGATATTTGATGGTTGTATGTGTTTGACACGAAAATAACACTAAAGAACTGAAATATGGATGTCGAATAATATAACCATGGAAAGAATTGATTTAAATTCTAATTACGTGAATTATTTGAAAAGGCCGAGCTAACCCTCATTTCAAATAATTTAGCGAGCGATTCGAATTGGAAAATACAAAGACGATTCAAGACTGACGATCTTCGTATCGGTTGGATGGGCGCTGCTGAGGTTCCTGACCGGAGTAGCTACCGTGAAGGAATGGAAGTAGTAGCCGTCTGAACGTATGTGTTGATTGTACGGATATACGAGGAATTTGACGCCTCCGGTTTCGTTCAAACCCAGAACGGACTTGTAAATGGACTGTGTGTCTGACTTTGGATTTTGTTCTATATTGATTGATCTCTGTTAAATATATATCTGTTTGGCAGCGGAGAATTTATTCTTTTGCTTAACGCCCTTCTCTGAGACGTACGAGCTCAGAGGTTATATATCGATAGAAATCAGTCGTATGGAGTGGAATGCCTATGTGGCATGCCAAGAAGCTGTGATCAAGTCTTCTGTTGCAAAGCAAAGTCTTGTGGATGATGATCAAAGCATGGTCTACGTGACCTGGCTTTGTGTATAGCGTGGATTCGCGAGCCTCACACCTCGGTATGAGTTAAAAACGGGATACGGACCGCTGGGAGAGCACAACGTTTCTTTCTAGCTATGGTGGTGTCAGTGACTTACCAGCCCTGACATTTATATATATTTTTCACCTACGTGGTTGTTGGAATGCGAGGCGCCTCGATTATAGGTCTGTAAGGACCGGGGAAACGTGTGTTCAGGAATAATTAATCCTCAAACGTAAGAGAGGACCGGCCCAGCCGAATCCAGGGGTTACCCATAGTCCTGAGGCATTGGCTAGAATGTCTCGAAGCGGAGAGGAGCTTGCCCCTTTCCTCGACTCATGATGGAAATCCAATTTCCAATACGAAATAATGGACTCGATTGTAGAACTAGTATGGCGACATAGTAGATGGTAGCTATGCCGCCTACGATTGATATTTATGATGCTATTCGTTTTGAAACATATATGCACTAGTAATAATATCAAATGATTTTGCTTTACACGTACTAAGCATATTTAGCCATTATAAGGTAAAACTCTATCCTCCGGCTTGCGTTGCATTGTATGATGGGACTTGAGTCTTATAGTGGCTTCATTCTACTTAAAAGCATTACGTTGTTTTAAAGAATTTACTTTGTTTTAAATGCACTAGCAATCACTGGAGTAAACCCGTTCCGCGAAAGTGACGTGGTCCTATGATTTGCTTATTACTGTTGTTTAAACTGTTAAATAGATTTCTCATACTAGTCCCCATGACTGACTCGTTGTTTGTTTCACTTTGCAAACGCGGGTGCCCTTATTTTCAGACGGGCAGCCTAGTTCACAGGTGACAGGTTGTTTTTGGCTCTGCACTATTGCATAGAGTGCATTTTGGCTCATGGCGAGGCTGACTTCACAGAGATGACTTTGACATTTTCCGCCATTATTGGACTTATATTATGATTCCGCCACCGGCGATGCAGACTGCTTTACTTTCAGTACTTATTATCGTATGTATATGTACCGCCTTCGGCGATGTAGACTGATACCCTTATTATGTCTCACTGCATGTATATATTCCGCCTCTGGCGATGGTGACTGATCACTTACCTTTTATTTACTAAGTTATATCCTACGTTGTGTTATTCTGATGTTGTTACATGTTGTGATTCCGCTGTCATATCCATGTAAAATTATTCTATTTATTGTTTTTGCTATTATCTGTTCTCTACTATGATGATTGATGTGTTATATTCCAATGATTATCCTTAATACCATCACACGGATTTTGGGATCGTCACAGTTGGTATCAGAGCTTTGGTTAACCTTAGTTCCGGGATCTAACACATTAAACAGCTCGTCATAATAGAATCAGTATTGTTCTAAGGCGAGTAGCTCATTAGAGATAGGATTAGCAATGTCCTAGAATGAGCTAAGCAGATTAGAAAAACAATTTGATCAGTACATCATTACCTTTCCTTATGTTCCCCTGCTTTATCATATATGAAAATTATCAAATCTGTGAGCTTGACTCTTTTCTTGTTTATACAGTACTCTCTCTGATGGCTACACGAGCAGCAGCAGCTAGAGGAGGCCGTGGAGGCCGAGCAGGAGTAGCAGGAGGACGGGGAAATATCCCCGTAGTTGAGGAGGGCCCTATTATTCAGCCACCAGCACCCCAGTAATTTGAGTTAGACAGAGTAGCGAAGAGGTATAGGAACCTGGGGGGAAAACCCTTTTCTGGCCTTAGTACAGTGACAGAGGCTATAGCTTGGTTGAAGACCTGTGAAAAGATTTTTGAAGGCATGGGATTGGGGACCAACAACAAAGCATGACTAGGTATTTGGCTCTTACAGGAGGAAGCAGAGTTGTGGTGGGATGCCATCACCGCAGAAGATGCAGCAGGTACTGACAGGACCTGGGAGTAATTCAAGACCATGTTCAACGAGAAGTTTGTACCTGAGCAGGCTTTAGAGAAGATCCGAGAGCAGTTTGCTAATCTCCAGTAGGGAGATCTCTCTATCCAGGATTACCTCAATAAATTTACTCAGTTGCCGCGCTATGCTCCAGAGCTTATTATGACTAACAAAGCTAAGAACAAGAGGTTTATATTTGGGCTAAGGCGCAAGTACCATGACAGAGCCATGAGCAACATCAAACTCTCATTCTCAGAATTAGTAGAAATGGCTTGCAATTATGAAGATATGGATGAAAGACACTCCAATCAAGACCGCGCCAAAAGCCAAGCTGGAAATAAGCGCAAAGCTTCAGCGGATCAGCCAGAGTCTAGCATTACAGCGGCCGCTACTCAGAAACTTGGAAAGATACCGAAAGGGAATTGCTACAACTGCGGTAAGCCAGGACATTTTTCTAATGTGTGCAAAGCCCCGAGGAAACCAAAGGCAAATCCAGACCATAGCTCAGCCGAATGCTACAACTGTCATAAGAAAGGGCACTATAGCAGGAACTATCCTCTGAAGCAGAATGCACAAGTGGCTCATGTGTATGACGGGGAGACCTTGCCAGCTACCACCGATGGATCAGGTAAA
Organism: Allium sativum; assembly: GCA_030737875.1. NCBI lineage: Eukaryota > Viridiplantae > Streptophyta > Magnoliopsida > Asparagales > Amaryllidaceae > Allium > Allium sativum. Next base: position 464,289,558 of record CM060913.1, on the reverse strand, counting down.
CCCGACGTCTTGGGAGGTACCCTTACCATTAAAAATATTCATGTTTCTGTACTTTTTGATACTCGTGCATCACATAGCTTCATTTCTGGTAACATTGTTCACAAGTTAAAATTGAAACAAAGAGAGCTTAAAGAACCAATTAAAGTTCAAAACCCGATAGGAGGTTCTGTTAGTCTCAGTTCGTACTGCAGAGTGCCTATCTCTTTTTCACGTTACAAGTTTCCTATCCACTTAATCGTCATGAATTTATTAGAATTTGATGTTATTCTCGGTTTGGAATGGTTAACAAAATATAAGGCCGAAGTTAGGTGTGCGGAAAGAATCGTGAAAGTTAAAACGAAGCTTGGACCTATATATATACCATGCCATGGTTCAGAAATTAATAGAACAGAATTTTGGTCTTCTTTAGAAGTTACTCCCCCTTCATTAGAAAAGATACCGATCGTTAAAAACTACGTGGATGTGTTTGAAGAAGTAGAAAACTTACCGCCGCAAAGAGAGATTGAATTCAGAATAGATCTAATCCCTAACGCTCGACCAGTAGTACATCCAATTAGAAGAATGGCCCCGAAAGAAAAAGAAGAGTTAGGTAGTCAAACCCGAGAATTGCTTTGGAAAGGTCTGATCAGACCAAGCTTTTCGGCTTGGGGAGCAGCAGTAGTATTTGTCCCGAACTCGGACGGTACTCTAAGACTTTGTGTTGATTACCGAGATCTCAATAAGCAGACACTAAAGAATAAATATCCCTTGCCTCAGATAGACGATCTGTTGGATCAATTAAATGGGGGCAACAGTGTTCTCCAGAATGGACCTAGCTACAGGTTTCCACCAATTACGTATAGCAGAAGACTGTGTTCCTTTGACAGCCTTCAGGGGTCTTGATTTATTCTACGAATGGTTAGTAATGCCGTTCGGCTTTGTAACGCTCCGGCATACTTCGTCGATCTTATGAAAAGAGTGTTCCGTGGTGTATTGAATAAATTTGTTCTAGTCTTCATCGATGACATTTTAATCTACTCCAAGTCAGAAGGCGAACATGTAAAACATTTAGAACAAGTGTTGAAAATTCTGAGAAGGAATGTCTTGAAAGCTAAATTTTCTAAGTGTGTCTTCTGACAGGATGAAGTTAAGTTCCTAGGCCATGTGGTATCAAAGGAAGGGATTGTTGTAGATCCAAGCAAAATTACAGCTATTCAGAACTGGAAACAGCCTACTACCCCCATAGAAGTTCGGAGTTTCCTTGGATTGGCTAGTTACTATCGGAAATTCGTTCAGGATTTTTCAAAGATATCTGGTGTATTGACAAAGCTTACAAAGAAGCATGAGAAATTCAAATGGACTCCCGAATGTGAAGAAGCTTTCCAGGAGCTCAAACTGAAGTTGACAACCGCTCCAGTATTGACAATTATAGAAGGCAATCAAGACTTAACTGCATGGACAGATGCTTTTATTAGAGGGCTAGGCGCAGTATTAATGCAAAAAGACCAAGCGGTCGCTTATGCCAGCCATCAGCTGAAGCCGCATGAAAGGAACTATGCAACTCATGATCTTGAGTTATTAGCTATCGTGTTTGCTTTAAGAATCTGGAGGCATTATTTACTGAGCGAGAAGTTTGAACTATTTACCGATCATCAATCCTTGAAATATCTATTCACTCAGAAATATCTAAACTTGAGACAACAGCGTTGGTTAGAATTCCTTGTGGCATACGATTTTGAAATTCTATACACTCCAGGGAAAGCCAATGTTGTAGCAGATGCACTCAGCAGAAAGAATGTAATCATCGCCAGTTTTGTCATCACATTTTCATTAATTGACTGGATCTCGACCCTACGGAAAGACGATGAATTTATTCAAAGAATCAGTCAGAGAGTCAAGGGAGGTGAATCCACAAGCTTCCGACTCGATGACAATGGAGTTCTTAGGTTAAAGGGTAGAATATGCACCCCAAATCTCCCAGAGCTTCGAAGAGGGATACTTGATGAGTGTCATAAGCCCAAACTCAGCACCCATCCCGGTGTGAGCAAAATGTATAACGATATCAAGCGCACATTCTGGTGGAGGGCTTTGAAAAGAGATATTTCATTATATGTTAGTAGATGCTCCACCTGTCAGCTAGTTAAGAGCGATCAACAGAAATTGGCTGGATTATTACAACCATTAGAAATTCTAGGATGGAAGTGGGAGGAAATTTCGATGGACTTCACTGATGGCTTGCCTCGAACTAAGAAAGGAAACGACAGTATATGGGTAATCATAGATCGCTTCACGAAGACTGCCCATTTCATACCTGTCCGATCCAACAGAACGGCTCAAAGTTTAGCACAGATTTACTTCAAAGAAATAGTTAAACTACATGGAGTGCCGCTCAATATAGTCAGTGATAGAGACCCCCTATTTACTAGCAAATTATGGGAAGCATTCCAGACAGAATTGGGAACCAAATTGAATCTAAGCACCGGTTATCACCCTCAGACAGACGGCTAAACTGAGCGAGTGAATAGAATTCTAGAAGATTTACCGCGGGCTTGCGTTATTGATTTTGGAGGCTCATGGGAAGATCACTTACATTTAGCCGAATTCTCTTATAACAATAGCTATCAAGCAAGTTTGGGAATGTCTCCATTTGAAGCATTACACGGTAAACGGTGCAGATCTCCCGCATGTTGGGTATAACCTAGCAACAGACTTGTGTTAGGGCCCGATATGATTCGAGAAGCATCAGATAAAGTCGATTTCATTAAGAAGCGATTGAAAACCGCACAAAGCCGACAGAAAAGTTATGCTGATGCGAGGAGAAGAGACTTATCATTTGCCATTGGCGATTATGTTTATTTAAGAGTTTCTCCAATGCGGGGAGTAATCAGATTTGGCAAAACTGGGAATTTAACACTGAGATTTATTGGTCCCTTTCATATACTTGAACGGATTGGAACTCTTGCGTATAGGGTTTCATTACCTGATTGGTTGCCTGGTGTACATGATGTGTTCCACGTGTCTCAACTCTTGCGTATAGGGTTTCATTTTCTGGATCGTTACAGTGATATTAATGTCAAGACATAAAAATGTATTAGATAATAGCGTATTGGGCTGACCCGACATGAGAAAATTACATGGAATATGATTAACCGTATCATAAGTTATTCTCATAGTGACAGTGATGTAATGGTCCTCAGATCTGGAATCATTAAAGTTTTAATCGAGGATATTTGTGTTTTGATATCATCAAAAGTTACTTTTAACCAAGTAAATGATAAAGGTGATCATTGGATACATCTCGAATCAAATGAAAATTAAGAATGATCTAGATGGAATTTAACCCTATAATATATTTGTAGTGATATCCATGGGCCTCTTGATTGAGGGGACTATGAAATGCATGGCTCTGCTCAAATATTGATTTGTTTTATATAGTTTACTCATCGAATAAGACAAAAGGATCAAATTATAAAGAGGGTGGTACGTTCCATGCTTCGAGTTTAATCGTGGATATATTGGTTTAAAGGATTATATTACATTGAAACACTGGTCACAAAAAGGTTGTATCGAATCACTGATATTATTATAACTTGGGTAGCAATGACGTATTACTAGATTCCAATCACTGTTTATGATTTTAAATACGATGTAAAATCATTTCCAACGTTATATTAACCAAAAGGGTCACACATAAGAATGTCTGAAAAGGTGCAGAATAGTTCTTAATAAAAGAAAATCAAAATGATGATATTTCCATTTATTTTGAAATGGTACCTTATTTGACCATACCCTATTTTATTTCATTCCACAAATATAAGATTAGACACGACCTTATCTTATGACACATAGAAAAACAACAAAATGAAAATAGGGGCTAAAAACCCTAATTCTTCCTTTTCGGCTAGTACCGAACCTTTTAATTCTCAATTCGTATGACGCTTTCGAGAATGGATGTTCGTGGATACCTCTAAAGCTGCGGCGCTTGACGTGCTTATGATTCGATCCTTTCAGCTCAAGCATTCGATCGATTATCCATGAAATTTGGAATGACTGGTGTAAACTTTAACCTACATTAATTTTGATTTTATTGAATAAATCCTTGATTTAAATGTGTTAAATTGTCAAATTGGGTTAAACGATTATATCCTTGAAATATAAAGTGGTATCAGAGCACAGGCTTGCAATAAGTTCTACGTTGAATTCCGTTTTAGGTTTATTTATGTTTGGTTTCCTAGTTAAACGAAGTTATTACATATAAAATCAGCGAATATGATTCTGAAATTATTAATTAGGACTGTTAAATGATTTTATTTCCGAAATAAAATGTTTCATTTAAATGTGAATTAACATCAAATTTTAATTCTAGTTAATTATTACTGGATTTTAGACTATTAAATCTTGAACATATTGATTTGTCTGAAGCAGTGTATTGATCTGTTTATACGAGTAAACATTGCTAAAATTATAATCAAAGTGTTTGATTGATAAATATACTTGACCAGTCTTTATCATAAATTTTCTTCTCATCATTAAAATTGGATTTTACTGATTAATAAATCAGAAAGATAGTTTTCTAATTAATTTTGATTTACTGAAATCAATTATATGGAAATTTGTTAAGACAAATTTAGATTTTGATCTTTATACTTGGATGTAAAATCATAATTTTTGACTGGTTTTGATTTCAAACCAACATTAGTTTATTTGATTATAGAATCAGAGATAAAAATTCACACATAATTTCCTTGGTTATGTATACGTATCATATTAACAATGAATAGAATAGATTCTAGTCACAATAAATGAAGTGACCCGAACTTCCCCGGTCTCCGAAGAGATGAGAAAGAACGAATTACTGTGAGGACAAGACAAATCAGAACGCAGACGGAAGAACATTTCATTGTGTATTACAACAATTCCATCAGATACAAGAATATACAGAGTATAATTGAATAAATTACATTCGATAAATATCAGAGGTTACAATAAATTACATAGCAGCGGAAAAATAATACAAAGCACAACTGAAGGTGATATACGGATACAGAGCTTTCCGGATATCATTTCAGCCATAAACCAGGATCCTGTGAATATAAATCTGCAAAACAAAAACTACTAGCTGTCCGCGTAGAAAATAGGGGCACCCAGAGTTTAGGTTAAAACAATAAACTCCAGGTCAGTCATGTGACTGGTGTGAGAACTAAAACAGTTATCAATATTGGTTTTAAAGTTTGGTAAATCAAGGACCACGCCGCATAACACGGAACGGGTTTCCTCCCAAGGATACCAGTGCATGGAACAAACAGAGCAATGCTAAATAAAGAAAAATGAAACTGTTATAAGACCCAGGTCCCATCACACAATACAACGCAAACCGGAGGATAGGGTTTTCCCTTATAACAGCCAAAGCATGCTTGATACGTTTAAAACACATTATTTGATACTATTATAGGTGTATAGTGTCAAAACAATTTCAATCATAAATATCAATCATAGGCGGCATAGCTACCATCTACTATGTCGCCATACTAGTTCTACAATTAAAACCGCAATATCATGTATTGGAAATTGGATTTTGTCATGAGTCGAGGCAAGGGGCAAGCTCCTCACCGCTTTCGAGACACTCTAGCAAATGTCCCAGGGCTACGCACTCTGGGCAACCCCTGGATCTTCAGGGCTGGTCCTCACTTACGTTAGAGGATTAGTATTACTGAACACACGTTTCCCGGTCCTTACAGACCTAATTTCGAGGCGCCTCATCCAACAACCACATAGGTGAAAAGTATATAAATGTCAGGGCTGGTAAGTCACTGACACCACCAAAGCTAGAAAGAAACATCGTGCTCTCCCCGCAGTCCTTATCCCGTTTTTAACTCATACCGAGGTGTGAGGCTCGCGAATTCACGTTATACACAAAGCTACGCCACAAAGGCCGTGCTTTGATCATCAACCACAAGACTTTGCTTTTCAACAGAAGCCTTGATCCATGCAACTCAGCGTGCCACACAGGCAATTCATGCCATGCGATTGATATCTATCGATATATAACCTCTAAGCTCGTACATCTCAGAGAAGGGCGTTAAGCAAGAGAATAAATTCTTCGCCGCCAAACGGATATATATTTGTTAGCCCACTTTGTGAACTAGGCAACACAAAGTCGAGATGTAAAGCGTTGAAGAACTTAGTAAGCGTCATAGCGGATCGGATCGGAGAGCTGCTACTATTCGGGTCGGAAAGCTATCACCATTCGGATCGGAGAGTTATCATCAGTCAGATCGGTGAGCTACTACCAGGTCGGAACGGAGCAGGGCGAAATGGATAAGGATTTAATTTCAACATTAATTCGGGTTGGATCGGATGCCCCAATCCGAACCAATTCGGGTCAGATCGGATGCCCCGATCCGAACCCCCTCAGCAGGCTCCTCCGAACCGAACCCATAACCCACGTCAGTTCCCCCCACGATCGCATGAAGATGCGGAGCGGTTATGACTAGTTCCTACCCACGATAATCTCTATTCTGATGCGCTGTCAGCACTGGAGTCCATCCGAACCCGAGGACGATGGGATGGAAGACCCGTGGCTCCGACCCAGATCGGATTCTGAGCAAGTTTTCACCTATAAATACCTAGCTTAGAGACAATAAAAGGGATCTTCTTTTTGGCACTTTGAGAGTTCAAACACTTTCATAAACCGAATTCTAGCACTCCCGGATAATCCAAATCGTCTTTCAACATTTGTTTTGAGACAATTGAGTGAATGTATGTGAGTTGTGAGGGAAATTGAGTGAATATCTCATTGTAATTGCAACTATATCATCGTGAATAGTGATTGACAAGTGGACGTAGGCTTTTCAACGCCGAACCACTATAAATTCTGTGTCTCCATATTACTTTTGATCTTATTTTATTCTGATTTTAGTCAATTTGGGTGTAAGAACCACTTTTTGGTCTAACATTTTGGTGCTTTCACTGAGAATCATCTGAATTCTCTGTTTTTCGGGATTATCATTCTACTTTTTGGACCGTTGATTTCAAAGAAGTTAATCCTCAAGTTTCGACGCTCTTGAATATTTGTTGATTGATTGTTGAAGAACTATGGCCAAAGGAAAAGGCAAGGAAGTTCAAACCAGTCGAGGGAACGGAGTTGGTGAAGATCAGCAAAATGCGGTTGTGACAAGGTCTCGTGGGCAGAGCTCGGCAGTGAAACGGACTGATACAGGAAATCCGAACCGCACTCAAGGGGAGAGCTCCGATCCGATCCGGGTAGGAGAATTTGAAGCAGTGCACTCCCCCAACCTGAACTGACCCGAACTGATCGCACTACACCGACCCGACCTGATTTCTCAGCTCCGACCCGAACAAGCCTCTCAGCTCCGACCCGACCTGATTGCCCAGCTCCGATCCGACCCGTTGCTTGGTGATGTTGGAACCTCTACTCGAGCCCCTCCAAATGCTCCGACTCCAGCCACCAGGGTCAATGATCAGGTCAATCCATCTGCGCCTATTACTCAAGGAGATTTCTCGCGCCTACTTGACATGCTTGAGAGCACTAGGGAGGCTATGAAAATCCACGAGCGCACCAATATCATGATGCAAGAAAACATGAGACTCATGAGCAGGGAAATTAGCGAACTCCGTAGACAGAGAACCCCATCCCCGGTTCGTCACACACCAATGGATCAGTCTTCGTCTTCCGAGGAAGAACGGCCCCGTGAAAGAAGGCCGCTCGAACGACCTCATAATTTTGAGCAGCTGACATTCGGATCTTTGGGGTCCCGCGAAGACGCTGCACGAGTACTAGGACCCAATGATCCAAGCTTGAGAGAGCCTATGTTGTTACCAATGCAGGGATCTCATGTGTTACCTAGAGACCCTAACCTTACCAATCCCACTCAGGGACAAATGCTCCAGCCCCTTCCTCCCGAGATCGACCGGGAGCGCAGGGAACGAAGCAGAGCAGAAGCGGCTCGAAGAAGGAGGGCGTCCCCTGATCAGGAGCCCAGAGGAAACCCGAACATCAGAAGGAGGGCATCTCCTGATCAAGTGCACTAAGGGAACCCGGATACCAGAGCCAGGGAGCCTGAACGGCCCCTGACTAATGTTGACGTATGGGCAATGGTACGCCAGATCATGTCCGAAAGCCGGAACTACACCAATGAGGGTTACGGCAATGAGCGAAGCCATACTCCCTTCACTGATGACATCCTCAACTTTCAATTTCCCCGACGTTTTAACCTGCCGTAGATGGACAAGTACAATGGGAGAACCGATCCGGGACAACATTTGATGCGATACTCATGGCTCATGAATGTTGCTGCTGCCCCTGACGCAGTGAAGTGTAAAGCATTCCCGATATATTTAGAAGATGTGGCGCTGCTATGGTTTACCCGACTTCCCCCTCGGTCGATATCGAATTATAGGGAATTGAGCGAACGTTTTATGAATCAGTTCCGATTCCATACCCGAAAGTCTAAGAGTGTTATTGAATTATCAAGAATTAAGCAGGCGCCGGGAGAGTCTTTGAGGTCATATCTCGACCGTTTCAACTTAGCTATGACTGAAGTTAGTGACCCGCACGAGCCCACCATCTTGATGGCTTTGATGGAAGGAGTTGATCCTGACTCCGAGTTTGGAGATTACCTTTCTGGGAAGCCACCTCCCACGAGAGAATTATTCTATGAAAAGGCCGATATTCAGTTAAGACGAGAGGAGGCCAGGGAAACCGAAAGAGAAAGTCTGGGGCGGCTTCAAAAGAAAATGTTTAGAGTAATGTCACCATGAAGCAGTCTGGAGAAAGTTCCGGAAAAGTTGAGGTGAATGTGGGAAACAAGAGTGGAAACGACAATAATGGAAACGGGGGCATCAACAACAACCGTAACGCGAATGGTAACAGAAGAAATAGAAATAGGGGAAGTGATCCTAACAGAAGACCCCGATTCCAGACTTATGAGAATTATACACCGTTGAACGACACTCTGGAGAACATTTACTTGGATACATACAATGTTTTGCAATATAAAAGACCACCACCTCGAGACTCAACGGAGAAAGAAATCGCAACTGGAAAGTTTTGTCTGTTTCATGGAACTCATGGGCATTCAACAAATGAATGTCGACATTTGAGAGATCTGATTGAGAAGCTGCTGCGCGAAGGAAAATTGGATGAATATAAGGCTGCGCCAAGAGACAGGGGGCAAGGAGAACAGGCTCCAAAACAGATCCAATCTGCTCCCAAGCCTACAGCGCAGCAGAAAGGCAAGGGAATTGTTATCAACTCCATATTGGGTGGACCCCACCTAGCGATCCACAGTTTTAGAGCAATGGATCAATATGTAAATGCAGCTAAGCACATACATGTGGATGAATGTGATGATTTGGAAGATATCGCCCACATAAAGCAACAGAAGACAATGTTTGACGACGTGGTATTCCGTAGTAGAGATAATACCGGGATCCAGTCACCCACCGACGATCTGTTGGTTATTACCACCACCATTGGGCCGGCATTGGTTCATAAGGTGTTAGTAGACAATGGAAGCTCTGTTAATATTTTATTTAAAAAATCATTCGATTAAATGAAGCTTGAGTCTGAAGATTTGAAGCCATGCGAAGGTTGGATTCGAGGTTTCAACGGAGCATCGACAGCTCCGATGGGATATATAGAATTGCCCGTAACTTTGGGGCAAGGGGAACGCCGAAGAGTACGGATGCTTCAGTTCGTAGTATTGGATGTAGATTCGCCTTACAACGCATTTTTGGGAAGGCCTGCCCTTGCAGAATTCAGGGCTTGCATCGCTCCTTGGTGTTTATTGCTTAAATTCCCAACTGAAGCCGGAACAAGAGTAGTGAGAGGAGATCAAGTCTCAGGACGGGCTTGTTATGTTGCTGAGTTAAAAATGTTGATGAAGGGACTTAGCATCGAGAGTAAAGGTGCCTCGCCTCCTCCAAAGGAGGGTTCGGCGTAGCAATTAGAGGGATCGGCCTCGAAGGAGTTGCCAAAAGGAACGCCCGAAGACTTGGATCCCAGAAAGGATGGGGAACCAGTGGCTAGAAATGCAACTCCTAACGAAGCGACAGTGGACATTCCCATTGACGAAGCTGATCCAATAAGAGTTTTGAAGATTGGATCCCAGTTGGATCCACGTCGAGCCAAAGAACTAACTGACTTCCTGAAGGCAAACTTGGACGTGTTTTCCTGGACCCACGCCGACATGTGTGGGATATCGCCATTCGTCATAAGTCATTCACTAAATGTAAACCCGAAACACCCGCCTGTAAAGCAAAAGAGACGTATGCTGGGCCCAGAGAGGTCGGCCGCTCTGAAAGAAGAAGTGGAGAAGCTGAAACAGAACGGAGTTATTAGAGATTCGACATATCCCGACTGGATATCGAATCACGTCTTAGTAAAGAAGCCGAATGGAAAGTGGCGGACTTGCATTGATTTTTCAGATTTGAACAAAGCTTGCCCGAAAGATAGTTTCCCACTCCCCAGAATTGACCAGCTTGTAGATTCAACAGTGGGACACGAACTTCTTTCTTTCATGGACGCGTATTCCGGGTACAACCAAATTCCTATGCACGTGACAGATCAAGAACACACGAGCTTCATTACGAATTTGGGGTTATACTGTTACGTGGTCATGCCGTTCGGATTGAAAAACGCTGGAGCCACTTATCAGCGCTTGGTGAACAGGATGTTTTATAATCAAATAGGGAAGACTATGGAAGTTTATGTGGATGATATGCTTGTCAAATCGAAACAATCCTCCAGCCATACGCAAGACTTGGCAGAAATGTTCGGTATCCTGCGAAAGTATCGGATGAAGTTGAATCCTTTGAAATGTTCATTTGGAGTGGCATCGGGAAAGTTTCTAGGCTTCATTGTGAGCTCCCGAGGGATTGAAATCAATCCCAGCCAAATAGCAGCGATAAGAAACATTGAAGAACCGAGGAGAATTAAAGATGTCCAAAGTCTTGCGGGGGAAGTAGCCGCGTTGAGTAGGTTTATCTCCAAAGCCACGGACAAATGCGTCCCATTTTTTGATTTGATTAAAAGGGGAAAGAAGAACTTCGAGTGGACTCCGGACTGTGTTGAGGCCTTTCGAAATTTATTGGAATTGCTAGAAAAACCACCGATTTTGTCAAAGCCAGTGGATCACGAAGAGTTATTTGTTTACTTAGCAGTTTCGGCTCACGCTGTTAGCACAGCCTTGGTTCGAGAAGAAGACAAAGTGCAAAGGGCAGTATATTATGTAAGCAAGAAATTGGCAGCGGCAGAACGCAACTATCCAAAGATTGAGAAGCTCGCTTACAGCCTCCTAATCGCCTCCCGAAAACTTCGTCACTATTTCCAAGCTCACCCAATAACCATATACACTGACCAGCCTCTGAGGCAGGTGTTGCAGAGACCCGAAGCATTGGGATGGTTGATCAAATGGAATATTGAATTAAGTCAGTTTGATTTAAATTTTCAGCCACGGAGGTCGATCAGGGGGCAAGCTCTGGCAGACTTTATAGCAGAGTTCACAATCCCAGAGGAGGAAATAATCGATGACAGAGTGGTCAAGTCCGAAGATGAGTTAAAATTAGATCCATGGAAGCAATACACAGACGGAGCCAAGAATGACCGAAGGTCCGGAGCTGGAATCGTCTTAGTCAATCCTGAAGGACGGTCATTACATTACGCTCTACGATTAGAATTTTCGGCGACTAACAATGACTCTGAATATGAAGCCCTGATTGTCGGGTTGAAGCTTGCTAAAGACCTCGGAATAAAAACGTTGGACATATTCTGCGACTCCAAAATCGTTGTTTGCCAAGTGCAAAAGGAGTTTGTGGCTCGGGGACCTCGGCTTATCGCCTACCTCGGGAAAGTGGAAAAGTTGTTGAGCAACCTGGAGCGGTACAACATAACGCATATCCCAAGAGCCGAAAACCAGAAGGCGGACAGGCTGGCAAAGCTAGCTAGTTCCGACAACCTGGAAGAAACTGAAATAATTCCAATTGAAACGTTGGAATCGCCAAGCTTTGAGTCGATGGAAATTGAGTTCGCTTTCGAAGCAGAATCGGAGAAGGAGACGTGGATGACCCTAATTAAGAATTTCCTTAAGAATGGAATACTCCCATCAAAGAAGAGTGAGAGACGGGCTATAGTTCGCAAGGCTACCAGATACATCCTTCAAGATGATACTCTTTATAGACAAGGATTTTTTATGCCCCTGTTACGATGTATAGCACACAACGACATCAAACGTGTATTAAGAGAAGTACACGAAGGTGGGTGAGGAGATCATACAGGAGGTCAGACTTTAGCGAAAATGATATTGCGGTATGGATACTTCTGGCCCACAATTAATAAAGATGCGGCTGATTATTCACGACGCTGCAACAAGTGCCAGAGATTCGCCAAAATCCCCAGAGCACCGTCGACCGAACTCAAATCGATGGTGAGTCCTTGGCCTTTTGCCACATGGGGAATTGATATCATCGGAGTTCTACCAATTGCTAAAGGAGGAGCGAAATACGCAATAGTCGCTGTGGACTATTTTACGAAGTGGGTGGAAGCTGAGCCCCTAACCAAGATCACGGCGAGAAAGGTGATAAGTTTTGTGGTTAGAAATATTATATGCCGATTCGGGATCCCAAGGACCATTATAACTGATAACGGAACCCAGTTCGATGGTGCTGAATTCAGAAATTTCTGCCAGAAATATAAGATCGAAAAACGGTACAATGCGGTTGCCTATCCGCAGTCGAACGGGCAAGTAGAAGCAATAAACAAAGTTATAAAATCCATCCTCAAGAAACGGTTAGAGCGCGCAAAGGCAAAATGGGTTGACGAATTGCCCTTAGCTTTGTGGGCATATCGAACAACATTTAAGACAGCTACCGGTCATACCCCTTTCTCTCTCTCTTTTGGTTCAGAAGCAGTAATTCCAGTAGACCTTGAGGTTCCCTCCCACCGGGTGACAAATTATGACCCGATGACGAATCGGGCACTCTTACTCGATTCTCTTGATGAAATCGAAGAAAAAAGGGACAAAGCAGATTTGCGCGCGGCAATACATCGACGTCAGATGGCACGCTATTACGACAAAAAAGTTCGTCTTAGGACTTTTGAACCAGGAGATTTGGTGCTAAAGAGAGTCTTTCCATCCCTTCCTCACCTCGGTCCAAAGTGGGAAGGACCCTTTGTCATCCAACGGAAACTTGAAATAGGAACCTTCAAGTTAACGACCGTAGATGGCGAAGAGGTACCTAGGGCATGGAATGCCCAACACTTGATGCGATATTTGAATTAGAATTGTTGTACTCTTTGCTATTTTTCTTATGAACTCTGTAAAAAGGCACGACTTGCCTTAGGAAAGTCTGATGATATGAATAAAGAACTATAAAGTGGATGTAGGCTACGACTTAGCCGAACCACTGTAAAAATATCGCGTGTCATTTACTTTCCTGCATTATATATACCTTCATCTACTATTCTGTTGCGATTATGGGATATGAGATGATTTAAAACCTGAAAAGTTGAAAACAGTTTATACGCAGGAAAAAGCACAACGACTGTTTGTGCGGTAAGACATAAAAGAATGGGAAGACGACATTCTTAACTCTAACTCTCGAGAATTGAGAGAGAGTATAAAGGACGGGAAGACGACGTCCTCTGAGGCGTAAAGGTGCACCCAGACAAGAGACCGCCTCAGTAAGAACTCTAACCTGAGTATAAGACAGGAGAGTATAAAAAATGCCAGAAAAAACGAAAGGCATTGACGGCACAGAGAATGCAATCCCGTCGAAAAATCGGGAACGTTCAGACTACTTGACTAAGTCTTGAATAGTTTTTCGAGATTGACTGAGGGCATATATGTATACACATATTTCCCCCCACCATAACTTCATTACACAACTATAGTAAGACATGCATTCTTACATAAGTGCAAAACTAATGACTAACAGACCTTGTAGAAAATGAATTATTTTTTATTTACAAATGAATGAATTTGTACAGGAAAACAGGCAAAAAGAAGATGCAAGGGCCACCCTTACAGCAACAATTATTGGTCAATCAAACGCTAAAATAACGCAGACACTCCATCATTTGGACTTCGAAGAGGGCTTGGACTTCTTAGCAGCCTTCTCCGCATCCCTCGCCTCTTTCTCGGCCTCCGTCAGGATGCACTTTGACTTTTTCTTCCCTGAAGCTGAAGTGCTGGAATCAGTCGACTTCTTCCCAGAAGGCGGAGCGCTGGAATCAAGAGAAGACTTTTTAGCAAGTTCCTCTGTAATGGATCTAGTCGAAAGCTTAACAACTAACCTTGATCCCGCATCCACTACTGCGAGGGGCTTAAGGGTTTCAGGGTCTAAGTCTTCAGATTTAAGCTGCATGCGTTTATCTTGGTCAGCTTTCAGTGCAGCTAAGGTAACATCATCGACGCTTTTTGACTCCCCGACTATAGACACCTCAGGGTCTTCCTCATGTCCCTCGTTGCCGCCATCATCCTTTAAGGCGTCCATCATTTCGTCATCATGAGGAGTGTCAGCTTTGGACGATTCAATTCCTACCCTCGAATCTATGGGGGAAGCCTTGTCTTTTCCCCCTTTAGCCTTCTCCGTAGGCTCTGCTCCAGAGGCGGTTCCCTGGGACACACCTGTCTTTTCGAACGGTTCAATACCTACAGAGTGAGAAGCAACAGTTATCAACTCAGGAGAAAATAATGGGTTTTTCATCGATTGCTCAATCACGTGGCGAAAGGTAGAGATAGCTTTGATGAATTGAGGTGAAAATGTAGAGATACCTTCCGAAGACTTCTCGGCTGGAGTAACTGCTGTCTCCTATGCCGTTTCGGGAATAGGGGATAAAAGAGTTGTTCGAGGGATCCCCGGGTTTTCAGGATCATATCCCTTTACTTTAGAAGTTGCGAGGGCAGTAGAAGAGGAACCAGCCTCGGGAATGTTCTTTTGCTTAGTCCTCCGCCTCTCTTCGTCCATAACGGCAGCAATGAGGCGGCGCCCTTCAGCTAGGCGTTCTGGTTCATCATCTCTTAAATATTTATCCATCAGCTTGTCCTCGTCAATGGAATCAACCTTGAGCTCCTATTTCTCCCAATCAACGATCTGACTCCATACTTGGACTAGAGTAGATGGATAATCTTCAATCCAAGAAATGTTTTGGCGGCGGATGATGTGTGCAAAGAATTCAATCATTAATTCGCCAAAACCCTGAACCTCTCCCTCAGCCTCTGACAGTTGTTTGCGAGCTTCTTCAGCTGATTTGATAGCATATTCGACGTTACCCTCCGCTAGGGCAGCCCTGTTCTCCGCCTCCACTAGCTTAGAA
Organism: Allium sativum; assembly: GCA_030737875.1. NCBI lineage: Eukaryota > Viridiplantae > Streptophyta > Magnoliopsida > Asparagales > Amaryllidaceae > Allium > Allium sativum. The sequence goes on along the minus strand of CM060913.1, from coordinate 464,274,242 downwards.
GCCAAATCAGCATTTTTCTTTTCCAGTTCAGAGTTCCTCCTTGCTAACTTGGCATTCTTCCGCTCAAGGTCAGCGTAAGCAAGTCGCGTTTTGGCAGCATCTGACTTGGCATCTTCGGCTTGCTTTTTTAACTCAGAACGCTCTTGAGTATGGGATTCAAGCAAATCATGGTAGCGTTTTTGCAAATCTTCAAATTGTTGCTAGTAGCGTCCCGTTGAGCAACAACAAGCTGGGCCTGAGTATCCTCCAAGTCTTTTCCTAGATTTTTTAAGGCCTTTGCATCGTCTTATGCGGTTTTTTGCATCGAATCAGCATTCGTGATTAAAGAATGGATGATTCTGGAAAGGCTGCACGAATACTTGAACATTTTTTAATACTGTTTCTCAACCGCATCTATCTTTGCTTTGGCCTCATCTGCCCACCTTGATGAAATAGGATCAAGAGCAGGTAAAAAAGTTAAGTTTTCGAAGTAATGTTCGGGAAATTGCTTCTCTAGATACGCCCGCTTAACTGCAGTTTCAGCATCTAGCGGTGGAGGGGTGGGGATCGTCAGCTCAGTATCCCTATGCGTGGAGGGTTCAATGGCCTCTTTATCTGTTCTAGGCCGTTTAGCAGAGACCTTGCGTTTGCTTCGCGACTTGGTATCTTTTGGCGGACTCCTCTCCCTGCTGCGCTTTTCTTGATAAGAGGTTGAGTCTTTTGGTTGCGGCCTGTCCTCTTCCCGACGACCTTGGTAACCTTTATATCGCTCTGGGTCTGTCCGGACAGGAGAGCGAGAACGTGAGGTTCGAGAGCGATAAGGTTCATAGGGCCTTCTCTCCTCCCTACTGCGATCGTCGCGGCGATCATACTCAGTATCATAGGGCGGATTAGACATGCTGCGGCGGAGTTTCCTTATATCATAGTAAGATCGGGACATCATGCCTACACAACAAGACAAATGAAATTCAGAATCAATATTTTCACAAAGAGAAAGATGCAGTGAGTTGTAATGTTATTGTGTAAAGTGTGTCCTAAGTGGTGTTTTTCCCCCTGACCAACCCGAGTCCGAAGCTAGACTAGTACGAGCGGGCTCTTTGGCCTTAGCAGGAGTGGTCTCTTCGGAAGAAGTGAAAACTAAAGGATTCTTCCTAAAATCCTCTGAAGTGTAAATGGTTTCAGGTAAGGGGAGATCCCCCGAACCCTGAAATAGTGGGTCATCAGTGCTAGGGACATCTCCCTCAGAAGCATCGATCGGAGACTCTTTGGAAGACGTTGACCTTTCCAGAGAAATGGCATCCTTGGGAACAGTATACCCTTCGCGATGCTTTTCGGCCATGTTAGCCAATTCATCATCTTGGGTAGAAGAAGGAGAGGGCGAAGCCTGAAGAGGCACTGTAGGAGCTCTTGAACCTTCGCCCGTTTCAGGGATTACGTCCACTGGGGGAATATATACATATGGAGCCGTCCCATGACCAATGCTATGAGTAATAGATAGCAATCCATGAAGATGAAGATATTCGTCCTCAAGGACTTCATCAATAGTTAAAAACTTCTGATCACGATTAAGGAGCTGGTGCATCCGGTCAAAGAATACTTGGTCTGATATTTGTTTTGGGTTATCAACTGCAAACAAAAAGAAAAGCGAATTAATGCGGTGGTTTGTATGTATAGAGTTGCGATTTAGAAAACCAGTGCTTTACTTGATTTCATCCACCTCGTAGCACACCCTGGTTGTTGCTTTATATAAAACCATTCTAGCCTAGAGTCCCTAGCTTTACTACTGAATGGTGCTGGAATTATCTTCCTCTTAGGGACAGACTCGAAGTAACAGAAAGAAGGGGTTTCTCGAGTCCGGTGCTTGAAGTTATAGAAGAAGTGAACGTCGTCAAAAGTGAGCTCAATGCCTAAGATCTCACGATACGCTACATACAGGGTGTATAAGTAAGCATAGGAATTGGGATGCAGCTGCATGGGGGCAATCCGCATTTGTCTTAGAAAATCGACGACGAAAGGAGAAAAGGGAGGAATAGCCCCGACCATACACATCAATCGGGTGATTGCCATAAATCCTTCTTGTGGATTGTGAGGACGGTCAGTTCTCGAAGGCACCAGGGTGTCCCTTTTTAGTATCTCATACTTTAGACAAATTCGGATAAGTCTGTCGTTGTCGATCGTCGATTCAACAGAATCTTGGGGTGATTCCAATATGACGGCAGACTCAAATTCATCAGGAGCTCGGTCATCGCTAATCCCTCCTTCCTCTTCACAACCTAGGGAAACTCCACCCTCCGAAGACACATTGTCGCTTTCGCGAGTTCCAACCTCGTAGTCTGAGCCCTCATCATTCCATTTTGGATCCGAGGAATAAGATATGTCCTTAAGATTAATTTTGTTGGATGTCTCCGGGGCCTCCTTCTTCCCGGCTAGTCTAGAAGAGCGTCAGGGTGTCATGGTCACAAAACTATTGAAGAAGCAATAGCACAAGTTAGAGTAAATTAGCCCGTATCCCCCCGTGCATGTGTGCAAACTAAAGTGTAAACAGTGTATGCAGAAAGTGTAAAGTTAATGCTTGAAAGTGCGACGCAAAATTTTGGCAAAGTAACAAGGATCAAGGCAGTTCTTGATGTCCATTTATGTTCGCAGGGCACTATCCTAACTGTCCATTAAGTTGAAGATTATGCCAAGAGTTGATTGGGCCAGTTAAACGAGTTTTTATGCCTTAAGATGGACTGCTCTTCGGTTCGGTTCGGGCGCATTCATTGGGATCGGATCGGGGGCGTAGCCCTGCCTTGGGCTCGGACAAACATTGAAGCTCAGGAATCAAAATCGGATCGGCTCGGAAGTTGATTCCCCGAACGGTTCGGGTCGGATCAGGCAATCATGCCTCTCTCCTCCTTTATCCTACAGTCCGACCCGATCCGGTTAGGTGAGCTCCATTCCCCCCTTCAACTGCTTGCCCCGATCCGATCCGACTTTCTGGATTTCTCTTTCTTTTCTTTTCCTTCCCTCCGTTCTCCATACTCCATCGCCCGAACCAACTCCCTATGATCTTCTTCATCTTCCACTTCTTTAATCTTAGGCCCAATCTCATCTCTGATGCCCCAGTCATGATCGAACAAACTACGACTCCCTCTCCCAACGCCTCGAAGTAGCAACGAAGTCACCAACAACAATAACGAAGGAAGAGGATGCTGTAGCGTGGAAACCACATCCAGATCGGTCGAATTGACCATAAATTTCAATTAAAACCTATTATCATGAAGTTGATCAAGGATTTAAACCTACCAAGGTGGTTAATTTGGAGATTCGCACGAGAATTGTAAAAGTTCTCTTCTCTTGAGACCTAGAGTTTCGGAACAGGACTTAAAAAACGACGAATGAAAAAGAAAGTGAGAGGAAAATGAAGGCTGGACTTATATAAAAACAAGGTGACTATCCGTATCCCTGTTCGGACCGGCTCGAAAGCCCAGTAACGCAGCTTGGCCCACTAGTCCAATGCGAAATAGAAGAAGAAGGGGATCCGTTCGGGTCGGAATCCGAGCCGAACAGAATGTCATATCTCAGCATGGCATGTGAATTAAATTAAAATTCGAAGAAGAGGATGAAAGCACAAGGAAAGGCAAAGGAAAGATTACCTAGAAGGCGGTATGCAATGATAATCAAAGCATGCTCCGTTTCCAACAGAAGCATCCTTTGAGGGGGCAAAATGTTAGCCCACTTTGTGAACTAGGCAACAAAAAGTCGAGATGTAAAGTGTTGAAGAACTTAGAAAGCGTCATAGCGGATCGGATCGGAGAGCTGCTACTATTCGGGTCGGAAAGCTATCACCATTCGGATCGGAGAGTTATCATCAGTCGGGTCGGTGAGCTACTACCAGGTCGGAACGGAGCAGAGCGAAATGGATAAGGATTTAATTTCAGCATTAATTCGGGTCAGATCGGATGCCCCGATCCGAACCAATTCGGGTCAGATCGGATGCCCCGATCCGAACCCCCTCAGCAAGCTCCTCCGAACCGAACCCATAACCCACGTCACTTCCCCCCACGATCGCCTGAAGATGCGGAGCGGTTATGACTAGTTCCTACCCACGATAATCTCTATTCTGATGCGCTGTCAGCACTGGAGTCCATCCGAACCCGAGGACGATGGGATGGAAGACACGTGGCTCCGACCCGGATCGGATTCTGAGCAAGTTTTCACCTATAAATACCTCGCTTAGAGACAATCAAAGGGATCTTTTTTGGCACTTTGAGAGTTCAAACACTTTCATAAACCGAACTCTAGCACTCCCGGATAATCCAAATCGTCTTTCAACATTTGTTTTGAGACAATTGAGTGAATGTATGTGAGTTGTGAGGGAAATTGAGTGAATATTTCATTGTAGTTGCAACTATATCATCGAGAATAGTGATTGACAAGTGGACGTAGGCTTTTCAACGCCGAACCACTATAAATTCTGTGTCTCCATATTACTTTTGATCTTATTTTATTCTGATTTTAGTCAATTTGGGTGTTAGAACCACTTTTTGGTCTAACAATATTTAATAGAAATCAATCAACACAGAATAAAATCCAATGTCAGACACACAATCCATTTACAAGTTCGTTCAGGGTCTGAACGAAACCGGAGGCACTTTCCTCGCATATCCATCGATCTCCAAGTACGTCTGGACGATCACCAACTGATTCCCTCATCTTGGGTGTACAACCCAATCAAGATCATCAGTAATCACCCAAACGATGTGAAGACTTCCGGTCTTCGACCACCGTCTTCATCTTCGACTTATCGTCTAATCGGTTATTCAGAATGGGTATAAACCCGGCCTTTCTGAACAACCCGCGTATATTAAAAACAAATGTAACATAGACACAACATACGCCTCATTCCAACTCATTAGTCACTAACCATAAATCAATAAGAGAGAAATTCCCCAAATATTAACCCCGAAGGCCGAAACCAACATCAGATCAATACCCAGGAAGCCATTCTTCTTAACTAACCTACAGCTAGTTACTAAATTTCATATTCTTAGGGAAAGGTTCCCATAAATTTTATCCAAGATAAATTCTTTAAAATTTATCCTTTAATCTTCCTTTGGATGTCATTTCAAACCAAATTATGGTTTTTCAAACTAGTCGAGATTAGCAAACCACACCGAAGTAATTATTTATTTTATTTCCTAATCCCAACCTATTCATCCCATGAAGCAAAACTGGTAATACTCCATATCTAACGCCACGGTGTTATCGGTAAAATTAATTACCATTTCACGTTCAAATCTAATTAAAGATTTAGCTATCGCTTTGGAGCAAAACTAGCGATACTCCATTCTCGCTCATTTACCCAATTTGATAATTTAAATTATCAATCCACATTTTAATCTAATTGTAGAGTCATTAAAACTCCTTTTACTGGGTTAAAGAACAAATGTCATTTAACAACCAGTTCACGACAAACCCAAATCATATTCTATTTATTACCGGGCTAAATAACAAGTGTCATTTAAAAACACAGCTCACGATAAACCCATGAATCAATTCTATTTAAAACCCATTTCAAATCCAATTTATTTATTTAAAAATAAACGGGTTTAATTTTAGTTCAAAACTAGTTTATTTCGATAAAAATATATTTTTATCTTTTCAAATATGGAGTTTTTCATCCCAATTTTTCCCAAATCATTCCTTATGATTTTACATAAATTATTACTATTTTAAATTATTTTATCAAGGCCTGTACAGTCGATTTCCAACAACGGCCATCAAACTGCACTTACAACGACCTTTTCCAAATTTGATTTGGACGTATCTCCAAATCCAACCGTTAGATTTTGAATTTCTAAAATTCGTTAGAAATCTCTTTTCGATACGAACCCAACGGTTCCGGTTTTAGGAGAATCCGACGGTCGGATCTCCCGTAATGTCCGTTCGAAGTCAATGGTCGAAATTCGTGAACTGCCGCGGCGCGGCGCGTTCTATTCAGGCCATTATATATATAATATATAATATATATTTCGTCGATTTCTATTTAAAAAGAACTATATAAATAGTTTTTTTAAAATTCGTTTCAAAAACAATTTTAACTTCCATTTCAATTCAAATCAATATTAAATTTTTCCTTATAAATTCATTTCTATTCAATTCAAATTTAAATTCAATTTGAATTCATTTCAATTCGTTTTCAATTCAATTCGAATTGGTTTTATATTCAATTCATTTCAAATTGGTTTTATATTCAATTCGATTCAAATTGGTTTTATATTCAATTCGATTCAAATTGGTTTTCTATTCGATTCAACTCAAATTGGTTTTCTATTCGATTCAATTCAAATTGGTTTTCTATTCGATTCAATTCAAATTGGTTTTCTAATCGATTCAAATTGGTTTTCTATTCGATTCAATTCAAATTGGTTTTCTATTCGATTCAATTCAAATTGGTTTTCTATTCGATTCAATTCAAATTTCTTTATCTATTCAATTCAATTTTCTAACAATGAATATAATCGATATAAATATCGTTCGCGTCAAAATAGCGCATCTCTAATCAACACGGCTTTATATATTTCAATAATACCGTTATTCTATTCGACAAATGAATATTTATTCTTGTCAACGCATGACTAATCTCAATGAATGAGTACTGTCCACGTGTGACTATTTTTGTTATTTAATATATTTTATGAAAATTAAGGTATCTATCGTTTGATATTAAATCAGACTCCAACCGTAAATTAGTAAGAGAACGATTCCTGAATATTAACCCCGAAGGCCGAAACCAACATCATATCAACATCCAGGAGACCACTCATCTTATCTATTTTCCAATTAGTTTCTAATTTCATATATGATAAAGATGTAAATTTTATTGTTAAAATATTTCGTTCAACACATGACTAATCTCAATGGATGAGTACAGTCAACACATGAACCTTTATTTTATAATGATCTTTATTTTCTAAATTGGAATGAGGCCCAATCAATTACCATATAAAGTTAATTATATGGATTCCATACAACACATGCATATAATAGCAACGATAAATAATCAACCATCATCCAAAGTGCACTACACTGTATAAGCATCAAATATAGATATCTAACACTTATAACTGCCTGTCGATCCATCGATCGACATACAACTAATTATTGGGATTGGTGTATATCATCTGTTATCCCAATACCCGTGTGGGGTTTCAAATCAACAAACACAGATTTTATTTGTGCAGCTGGGCGATGTGTAAAATTTATCGTCCCAATCAATGTCCTTCAAATAGATGTACATAAACAAACCATCTGGTTTGTAAATGAATATTTATTTATTCACATTCACGTTAAAAATTATATTTTTAACGATAAAACATTTTATTTTAACACATGAATTTCTATTCAGTCCATTTACAAAGTAAAAATGGTATTTTTATTTTTCTAACTTATTTTAGAAAATTTCGGCGACATAACGGCACGATACTAGAAACGGGACAAGGCCTAGCCTTATCGCCGGTCTAGTGATGGCCCACGCCATTCACACATCAATCAAATCAATTTCAATTAATCTAACCAACTACACAACCAAACAAACAAGTCCATGGTCTATGGACAGTGGTGTCGGGTGCTACTAAACACCGTCTGCATCCTAGTATATATATATAACTAGAAAAAGAAATTGAAGAGTGAGAAATTCTCACTGATAGCTATTCCAACTTCACGACACTTCATTTATAGAAATCTTCGTCGTTTTCGCCTTTTGTCACTTTCTTTGCCCGTATTCTCTACAAATGTAAAAATCACATTTTTACCTCGCTATTCGATATATAAAAATCGAATTTTTACTATGCTATTCAATATATAAAAATCGAATTTTTACTTTTCTATTCAATATATAAAAATTGAATTTTTACTTCCACGCTATATGGATAAAAATTCTATTTTCACACCGCTACTATATAGATAAAAATTCCATTTTTACATCGCTACTATATATATAAAAATTCCAGTTTTACATCGCTACTATATAGATAAAAAATTCCATTTTTACACGCTATTCTCTACATAAAGATTTCGCCTTTTTCCATTTCAAAAATCTAATCTTTTCTATTTTCAAAATCTAATCTTTTATATAAAAATCAAATTTTTTTTATGTCATTTATATAAATAAAAATCCTTTTTAAACTCTATATACATATAGAAAATCAAATCTTTAACTAAGAAAGATCATATTTTTTTCTCTACAACTAAAAATCGAACTTTTATACTAGAATTCATATAAAATTTCTATACGAAGAAAATTCACATTTTGATCTTCATAATGTATATATAAAAACATCATTTTTATTTTGCTAAAGTATAAAAGAAAACAGAAAAAAAAACTGATTTTTATATAAATATAAATTAATAAATGACTTACAGTTATCGAAGGAGGAAGGGGGGTCTCGAGTTAAGGTCCGGCGGCTTGGGGGTGGGATGGCACGACCGTCGGTGGCAGGGTTCACGGTGGTGTGGGGGTCTCTGGGCTTTGGTGGCGACGCGAGGTAAGGGGGGGTCGGGTCTAGGCGGAGGCCGGCGGCGCGATTAGAGGGGGGCGGCGGCGAAGTCTGGGAGGGTGGCGGCGGGTTTTTCTGCGATGGGAGGTTTTTTTTCTTCTTTTGATTAGGAAACTGAAGGGGGGGCAAGAGAGGATGTAGGAGAGAAAGGGGGAATTTTTTTTATTTTATTTATTTAATTTTTTAATCCTAAAAAGGTACTTTTATCTTCGACCTCGAAACGAGGCCCACCGCCTGTCCTCCATAGTTAATAACCCCCATTCCGAACACAATGGGATATGTATCGTAAGCTGATTCGATCGTTTCGATCAGTTTCCGTCAAAATCAACATATAACTCTATATATTGAATTTGAACGCGCATTTCAATTTACCGGGGTCACATACGAACTTTAAAAATTCCAGAAAAATATTTTCTAGCTTCGTATTGACGATATGGTCCTAAAAAAACTAGTTTCGTCGAATTCTGAGACCGTTAGAAAAATGGCCATTTTCCAGTCGATTAAAATCAACTGAAACTGGTCAAACGCGTTTTCCTTTGCCACGCTCACATATTGATTCGAAAAATTATGAAATTTGGAATCTAGCAATAACTTGACACTGCGGATCCAACAAAAGTGGTTTCGTCGAAATCCGAGGTCGTTTGCAAAATGTCTATTTTTAAGGGCCTGAATTCCATAGCGACTATTCAGAATTTTCAACTGGACACATCTTTTGATTCCCGCTATGAAATTTTGATTTTTCGGATTTGTTGGAATGATATTCTCAAATAGATCCTAATGTTTTTGGTTTCACCAAAATCCGGATTGTTTTGCACCCGGTACATTCAATTGAAGTTTGAAATTGAATTATCAAACTACCACGCCATTTTCAATTCTATTTATAATTTAATATAATTATTTATATTCTAACAACGACGTATATAATATATACGTTCTAAATATATTCAAAATAAATTTCTCGCCGATATTATTTAAAATAATCTATTTTAAATATTCAAAATTCACTAAAATTGCCAAAATAAAAATTTTAAACTGGCTCATATTTCCGGGTTATTACAATCTCCCCCACTTAAAACTTTTCGTCCCCGAAAAGAAACAAAGTTGAAAGTGGTTTGATTAATCAACTTTACGTTCGATCTGGCTTCCATTCTCTAACTTTTCTGTTTCTGAGAATTTTCAAATTCTTCAAAAATTTGGCTAACACCCTAAATTTTCGAAAAAATTTCGCCATAACCTCCCCTGCACCGGGAGCCACGGGAAAATCCCGAAATTGCCATATAGGCCTTCTGATCTCAAAAAGATAAAGAAAAAGCCAATAGGCTCATAAAATCATCATCACCCAAACAAAACAGTAAATTATAGTAAACATGTACCTATTTGTCGGGCAAACAAATTTTATTCTCTGCTCTAGCCTCCTTGCTATGACCTGTTCAATTTAAGTACATGTATATGCAAGCAAATGCGACCAATTTTCAATACAGTTCAATATTTGATTCTATTAGGTTAAATGGTTCAAAATGATTAAAGAAATAAACAAACAACACAATCATCAATCAATTAGTGAATTAACGTTTCAAATTCATAATTTTGATACATATACAGAAAATCGTGTTTTTGATGCCAATTCACAACAAATTAATCTATCTATATAAGTTTTGGTTCTCACACCAGTCTAATGGAAATATATAGATATCACACCTTCGAAACACGAAAATAAATACTAGTGATGGCGCGCCATCATCAGAATCATGTCCGGGCGACTAGAGTACGGTCCTATATCTATCCGGTATATCAAAACTTCGAATATACGTTCATGACGCGTATATGCAAAATCTTTATATAGCGGATTGTCCAAATTCAATATAAATAAATTATTCAAATACGTGTAAAACGATTTAAATTTTCAAAACAAAAATGTTTTCATTTGGAAAATATACTCTTCACACTCGTTCTAGGATACTACTGATCCTATCTCAAACGAGTCATTCTAATTGGATATTATTAATCCAATATCTGATGAATTCTTTCATAGGGTTCTAATGTGTCTTGATCTCGAGCTCTGTAAACCAAAGCTCTGATACCAAATGAAGCGACCCGAACTTCCCCGGTCTCCGAAGAGATGAGAAAGAACGAATTACTGTGAGGACAAGACAAATCAGAACGCAGACGGAAGAACATTTCATTGTATATTACAACAATTCCATCAGATACAAGAATATACAGAGTATAATTGAATAAATTACATTCGATAAATATCAGAGGTTACAATAAATTACATAGCAGTGGAAAAATAATACAAAGCACAACTGAAGGTGATATACGGATACAGAGCTTTTCGGATATCATTCCAGCTGTAAACCAGGATCCTGTGAATATAAATCTGCAAAACCAAAACTACTAGCTGCCCGTGTAGAAAATAGGGGCACCCAGAGTTTAGGTTAAAACAATAAACTCCAGGTCAGTCATGTGACTGGTGTGAGAACTAAAACAGTTATTAATATTGGTTTTAAAGTTTGGTAAATCAAGGGACCACGCCGTATAAAACGGAACGGGTTTCCTCCCAAGGATACCAGTGCAAGGAACAAACAACGCAATGCTAAATAAAGAAAAATGAAGCTGTTAAAAGACCCAGGTCCCATCACACAATTGAACGCAAACCGGAGGATAGGGTTTTCCCTTATAACAGCCAAAGCATGCTTGATACGTTTAAAACACATTATTTGATACTATTATAGTTGTATAGTGTTAAAACAATTTCAATCATAAATATTAATCATAGGCGGCATAGCTGCCATCTACTATGTCGCCATACTAGTTCTACAATTAAAACCGCAATATCACGTATTGGAAATTGGATTCCGTCATGAGTCGAGGCAAGGGGCAAGCTCCTCTCCGCTGTCGAGACACTCTAGCAAATGTCCCAGGGCTACGCACTCTGGGCAACCCCTGGATCTTCAGGGCCGGTCCTCACTTACGTTAGAGGATTAGTATTCCTGAACACACGTTTCCCGGTCCTTATAGACCTAAAATCGAGGTGCCTCATCCAACAACCACATAGGTGAAAAGTATATAAATGTCAGGGCTGGTAAGTCACTAACACCACCAAAGCTAGAAAGAAACTTCGTGCTCTCCCCGCAGTCCATATCCCGTTTTTAACTCATACCGAGGTGTGAGGCTCGCGAATTCACGTTATACACAAAGCTATGCCACAAAGGCCATGCTTTGATCATCAACCACAAGACTTTGCTTTTCAGCAGAAGCCTTGATCCATGCAACTCAGCGTGCCACACATGAAATTCATGCCATGTGATTGATATCTATCGATATATAACCGCTAAGCTCATACGTCTCAGAGAAAGGCGTTAAGCAAGAGAATAAATTCTCCGCCGCCAAACATATATATATATATATATATAACAGAAATCAATCAACACAGAATAAAATCCAATGTCAGACACACAATCCATTTACAAGTTCATTCTGGGTCTGAATGAAACCGGAGGCACTTTCCTCGCATATCCATCGATCTCCAAGTACGTCTAGACGATCACCAACTTATTCCCTCATCTTGGGTGTACAGCCCAATCAAGATCATCAGTAATCACCCAAACGATGTGAAGACTTCCGGTCTTCGACCATCGTCTTCATCTTCGACTTATCGTCGAATCGGTTATTCAGAATGGGTATAAACCCGGCCTTTCCGAACAACCCGCGTATATTAAAAACAAATGTAACACAGACACAACATACACCTTATTCCAATTCATTAGTCACTAACCGTAAATCAGTAAGAGAGCAATTCCCCAAATATTAACCCCGAAGGCCGAAACCAACATCAGATCAATACCCAGGAAGCCATTCTTCTTAACTAACCTACAGGTAGTTTCTAAATTTCATATTCTTAGGGAAAGGTTCCCATTAATTTTATCCAAGATAAATTCTTTAAAATTTATCCTTTAATCTTCCTTTGGATGTCATTTCAAACCAAATTATGGGTTTTCAAACTAGTCGAGATTAGCGAACCACACCGAAGTAATTATTTATTTTATTTCCCAATCCCAACCTATTCATCCCATGAAGCAAAACTGGTAATACTCCATATCTAACGCCACGGTGTTATTGGTAAAATTAATTACCATTTCACGTTCAAATCTAATTAAAGATTTAGCTATCGCTTTGGAGAAAAACTGGCGATACTCCATTCTCGCTCATTTACCAAATTTGATAATTTAAATTATCAATCCACATTTTAATCTAATAGCAGATTCATTAAAACTCCTTTTACTGGGTTAAAGAACAAATGTCATTTAACACCCAGTTCACGACAAACCCAAATCATATTCTATTTATTACCGGGCTAAAGAACAAGTGTCATTCAAAAACACAGCTCACGATAAACCCATGAATCAATTCTATTTAAAACCCATTTCAAATCCAATTTATTTGTTTAAAAATAAACGGGTTTAATTTTAGTTCAAAACTAGTTTATTTCGATAAAAATCTATTTTTATCTTTTCAAATATGGAGTTTTTCATCCCAATTTTTCCCAAATCATTCCTTATGATTTTACACAAATTGTTACTATTTTAAATAATTTTATCAAGGCCTATACAGTCGATTTCCAACAACGGCCATCGAACTGCACTTACAACGACCTTTTCCAAATTTGATTTGGACGTATCTCCCAATCCAACCGTTAGATTTTGAATTTCTAATATTCGTTAGAAAGCTCTTTTCGATACGAACCCAACGGTTCCGGTTTTAGGAGAATCCGACGGTCGGATCTCCCGTAATGTCCGTTCGAAGTCAATGGTTGAAATTCGCGAACTGCCGCTGCGCGGCGCGTTCAATTCAGGCCATTATATATATAATATATATAATATATAATGGATATATAATATATATTTCGTCGATTTCTATTTAAAACAAACTATATAAATAGTTTTTTTTTAATTCGTTTCAAAAACAATTTTAACTTCCATTTCAATTCAAATCAAAATTAAATTTTTTCTTATAAATTCGTTTTAAAATTCATTTCTATTCAATTCAAATTCCAATTCAATTTGAATTCATTTCAATTCGTTTTCAATTCAATTTGAATTCGTTTTATATTCAATTCATTTCAAATTGGTTTTATATTCAATTCGATTCAAATTGGTTTTATATTCAATTCGATTCAAATTGGTTTTCTATTCGATTCAATTCAAATTGGTTTTCTATTCGATTCAATTCAAATTGGTTTTCTTTTCGATTCAATTCAAATTGGTTTTCTATTCGATTCAATTCAAATTGGTTTTCTATTCGATTCAATTCAAATTGGTTTTCTATTCGATTCAATTCAAATTAGTTTTCTATTCGATTCAATTCAAACTGGTTTTCTATTCGATTCAATTCAAATTGGTTTTCTATTCGATTCAATTCAAATTGGTTTTCTATTCGATTCAATTCAAATTGGTTTTCTATTCGATTCAATTCAAATTGGTTTTCTATTCGATTCAATTCAAATTTCTTTATCTATTCAATTCAATTTTCTAAAAACTAATATAATCGATATAAATATCGTTCGCGTCAAAATAGCGCATCTCTAATCAACACGGCTTTATATATTTCAATAATTCCTTTATTCTATTCAACAAATGAATATTTATTCTTGTCAACACATGACTAATCTCAACGAATGAGTACTGTCCACGTGTGACTATTTTTGTTATTTAATATATTTTATGAAAATTAAGGTATCTATCGTTTGATATTAAATCAGACTCCAACCGTAAATTAGTAAGAGAACGATTCCCTGAATATTAACCCCGAAGGCCGAAACCAACATCAGATCAACATCCAGGAGACCACTCATCTTTTCTATTTTCCAGTTAGTTTCTAATTTCATATATGATAAAGATGTAAATTTTATTGTTAAAATATTTCGTTCAATACATGACTAATCTCAACGGATGAGTACAGTCAACACATGAACCTTTATTTCATAATGATCTTTATTTTCTAAATTGGAATGAGGCCCAATCAATTACCATATAAAGTTAATTATATGGATTCCATACAACGCATGCATATAATAGCAACGATAAATAATCAACCATCATCCAAAGTGCACTACATCGTATAAGCATCAAATATAGATATCTAACGCTTATACCCGTGTGGGGTTTCAAATCAACAAACACAGATTTTATTTGTGCAGTTGGGCGATGTGTAAAATTTATCGTCCCAATCAATGTCCTTCAAATAGGTGTACATAAACAAACCGTCTGGTTTGTAAATGAATATTTATTTATTCACATTCACGTTAAAAATTATATTTTTAACGATAAAACATTTTATTTTAACACATGAATTTCTATTCAGTCCATTTACAAAGTAAAAATGGTATTTTTATTTTTCTAACTTATTTTAGAAAATTTCGGCGGCATAACGGCACGATACTAGAAACGGGACAAGGCCTAGCCTTATCCCCGGTCTAGTGATGGCCCACGCCATTCACACATCAATCAAATCAATTTCAATTATTCTAACCAACTACACAACCAAACAAACAAGTCCATGGTCTGTGGACAGTGCTGTCGGGTGCTACCAAACACCGTCTGCATCCTAGTGTATATATATATAACTAGGAAAAGAAATTGAAGAGTGAGAAATTCTCACCGATAGCTATTCCAACTTCACGACACTTCATTTATAGAAATCTTCGTCGTTTTCTCCTTTTGTCACTTTCTTTGCTCGTATTCTCTGCAAATGTAAAAATCACATTTTTACCTCGCTATTCGATATATAAAAATCGAATTTTTACTATGCTATTCAATATATAAAAATCGAATTTTTACTTTGCTATTCAATATATAAAAATCGAATTTTTACTTCCACGCTATATGGATAAAAATTCTATTTTCACACCGCTACTATATAGATAAAAATTCCATTTTTACATCGCTACTATACAGATAAAAATTCCATTTTTACATCGCTACTATATAGATGAAAAATTCCATTTTTACACGCTATTCTCTACATAAAGATTTCGCCTTTTTCCATTTCAAAAATCTAATCTTTTCTACTTTAAAAATCTAATCTTTTATATAAAAATCAAATTTTTTTTATGTCATTTATATAAATAAAAATCCTTTTTAAACTCTATATACATATAGAAAATCAAATCTTTAACTAAGAAAGATCATATTTTTTTTCTCTACAACTAAAAATCGAACTTTTATACTAGAATTCATATAAAATTTCTATACGAAGAAAATTCACATTTTGATCTTCATAATGTATATATAAAAACAGCATTTTTATTTTGCTAAAGTATAAAAGAAAACAGAAAAAAAACTAATTTTTATATAAAAATAAATAAATAAATAAATGACTTACAGTTATCGAAGGAGGAGGGGGATCTCGAGTTGAGGTTCGGCGGCTTGGGGGTGGGATGGCACGACCGTCGGTGGCAGGGTTCAAGGTGGCGTGGGGGTCTCTGGGCTTTGGTGGCGACGCGAGGTAGGGGGGTCGGGTCTAGGCGGAGGGCGGCGGCGCGATTAGAGGGGGGCGGTGGCGCGATTAGAGGGGGGGGGGGGGCGACGAAGTCTGGGAGGGTGGCAGCGGGTTTTTCTGCGATGGGAGGTTTTTTTTTCTTTTGATTAGGAAACTGAAAGGGGGGGGGGGGCAGAGAGGATGTAGGAGAGAAAGGGGGAATTTATTTTATTTTATTTATTTAATTTTTTAATTCTAAAAAGGTACTTTTATCTTCGACCTTGAAACGAGGCCCACCGCCTGTCGTCCATAGCTAATTACCCCCATTCCGAACACAATGGGATATGTATCGTAAGCTGATTCGATCGTTTCGATTAGTTTCCGTCAAAATCAACATATAACTCTATATATTGAATTTGAACGCGCATTTCAATTTACCGGGGTCACATACGAACTTTAAAAATTCCAGAAAAATATTTTCTAGCTTCGTATTGACGATACGGTCCTAACAAAACTAGTTTCGTCGAATTCTGAGACCGTTAGAAAAATGGTCATTTTCCAGTCGATTAAAATCAACTGAAACTGGTCAAACGCGTTTTCCTTTGCCACGCTCACATATTGATTCGAAAAATTATGAAATTTGGAATCTAGCAATAACTTGACACTGCGGATCCAACAAAAGTAGTTTCGTCAAAATCCGAGGTCGTTTGCAAAATGTCTATTTTTAAGGGCCTGAATTCCATAGCGACTATTCAGAATTTTCAACTGGACACATCTTTTGGTTCCCGCTATGAAATTTTGATTTTTCAGATTCTTTGGAAAGATATTTTCAAATAGATCCTAATGTTTTTGGTTTCACTAAAATCCGGATTGTTTCGCACCCGGTACATTCAATTGAAGTTTGAAATCGAATTATCGAACTACCGCGCCCTTTTCAATTCTATTTATAATTTAATTATTATATTCTAACGACGATGTATATAATATATACGTTCTAAATATATTCAAAATAAATTTCTCGTCGATATTATTTAAAATATTCTATTTTAAATACTCAAAATTCACTAAAATTTCCAAAATAAAAATTTTAAACTGGCTCAGATTTCCGGGTTATTACAATAAATGTATTGTGATTTGTTCATTGTATAAATTTTATATATGATGTAAATTGATGATTATATTGCATATATTTAATTGACATATATGTAAAGATGCATATGGATTTTAATCAAATAAACGTATATTTGAAATATGATTCTAACTTTAGAGAAGATATTACTTTATGTTTCGGTTTTATGTTGTTTATATATAAAGTAGTATTAAAAACATACACTGTTTTTAAGGCCACTTTATACATTGCTACATATGTAATATGAAGTATAGCAGTTTCAATTTTATTTTTATCTCATATGCTTTTATTTGGGTTTTAAATCACTTTTGAAATCTGGATTTTATCATTGCACCAGATTAAATTTGTAAGCTTATGATCCATGTATGCTTCAATTTTAGATCTGGAAATAAATATATGTTTCATGTAGTGTTGTGTATGAAAACAATCGACCATTATAAGATTTTTTTTCCTTTTCTTTTTAGTATATGATACTCTGCTAATGTGTGATTTAATTGTTTAAATATGGACTATGTATATGTATGTCATTGTTCTTGTCAGAGTAATATATGTATGGATATATGCATCACTGAGTCTATCTATATAATATTTCCCACTAATCTTACATTTCTGGATTTCCAGTTATATCCCTGATTCATTTAATTATTTCATCCAATCAAGGTCATTTAATTATTCCAACTAATCAAGATCATTTATGTGTGTCACAGAAGGAAATTGTTTTTGTCATTTTGAATTCTTACTTCGGCCTTTTCGATTTCCATTCTCATTTTAACCTTTCTACGCTACCATCATAATTTCTTCTTCAGGCTTTCCTACATATTTTCTCTTGAAAACTTTCCTGCTGCTATTATCAAGATATATTCAACAAACTTGCAATTAGCTATAGGTGTAAATCAATAAGCTACTGAAGTTGGAGAAAATACTTATTATATAGGTTTGTTCTCTTATTTCTGTTGTCAGATTTGTTGTTAAGTATATAAAAATATGTTTATATATAGGTTTTGTACTAAGTAAATTTGTATTGTTATATTATTATTTGTTTCATAGTACTGCATGGACCTAATGTGTAGGTTAGATTGGTGAAACTAGTAAGACTGATTTTACAATGTAAAAGATAATGGTTTGTAAAGAAAAACTTAAATATAAAAAGATATAAATTGTAATTTTTGTTGAAAAAAATTGGGTAAGTGTGAAATATGCTTCAATGTTATGCCAGAGTTGTGCTAGGGTGAGCCTGGGTGCTTACTGCCATTAGGTCTTAACTCAAATTAACTAAATAGATTGTGTTATATGTAATCTCTAAAATTTTGATAAATGTAACTATTTTTAAACATCTTTCTTATTTTATTAAATTTCAAGTATTATCATATTTTTTTCGTTCTCAAAATTAAATTCTAAAATTTTGAACTTCAAAATTGGTTTTATTATTATATTCTGGTTGCTATATTACTTATACAAAATTTTATTTGTTGCTTTAAAGGTGAAAGTTCTAGTCCGTTTCGAAGTGGAAAACGTGGAAGACCGCAAAAATTAAAAGAAAATTCAGTATCTAGTACTTGGTCCATATATAACGAAATCATATTATGTAGCATTTTTTTTCTTTATATTCACTTAAAGTTGTTAATTTACATACTCATGTATCAGTTTGTAAGAAACGAAGTGGAAGACCTCTTGGACAGAATATTATTCCTAATATTGTACAAGACATAATTAATTGAAAAAGTATACAAATGTCACCTAAGGTCCAGCGCAACGTGAGAGATGGCAAAATGCAAGATGAGAAAAAAGGTGACATATTCCACTTGGTTTAGTATCGATAAAATGATTGATAGATAAGTTTTCTATGCATTATTGTTTTCATTGCAGGTGTGGTAACGCAACATGCTATTTCAAATAATGATGAAGTTAAATTGCATCCGAAAAGGGATTTGTTTGATACACTTATTGAGAAAGATTGTGATATTTCCAATGAAAATCTTGCAAAATTTGAAAAAATAGGTATTCATTTACTAGCTTAACCTAATTTTGTGTAAAACTTGCACAAATTAGTAGTAATGGATGATGGCTTCTAATATTGTGTATCATATTATTAATAGAAGTTAGGCATCTTCATAATATTTCTGCCAAGTCAAGTTCACGTATGTGCATATAAGTCAGGATTATACTGTAAAATACATGTATAATATCTCTAACATGTTTCAAACTATATCTTAATTTTATGCAATATACACACAACATTGCTACCTTTCATGTAGTAAAATAAGAAATGAAAGTGTCACCAACTTTGATCATCATGTTACAAAACCTAGGTCTCAATTTGCTACCTTTCACTTAGTAAAATAAAAAATGTAAGTGTCACCAACTTTGATCATCATGTTACAAAACTTAGATCTTAATTTGCTTTAATATATCAAAGAGGTATTGTATACATATATTGTTTAATATAGCATCATAGATAACGGACATGCCCATCACAGGAAGTTCTTCCACAGATCACCCCAGGAGATTTAATATATCAAAATGGAGTAGTGGTTGTGTTGAAAAGAATGATACAAATGCAAAATCAAAACAACCTCTTGGTGATATTACTTACACTCCAGGTATACTACACTTAAGATGTTTTAAACTATTATCGGTGTTATTTTTAAAATATACATTCAATTTACTTATCTTACTGGCAATGTATTAAGAATCATTGGTGATATCAATTCCCAATCTCAATATACTCTTGGTATTAAGAGTGTATTATTTTTACCATAATTTTTTTTCTTGTTTTTATTTTGTTATTTTAATAAAATTCTCATGGGATATGTCTTTATAGGAACTTATTCTTTGGATCAAACCAGGAGATCTAGCATCCCAGAATGGAGTGGTGGTTGTGTTCATAAAAATGATGTAAATGAAAAAACAAAACAACCTCTTGGTGATATTAGTAACACTGCAGGTATATTAAGAACACGAGTTTTCAATCTCAATTCCCTATATGTATTATGAGTATGTATTATATTTACCATAACTTCTTTATCCATATGCTTTTGTTAATTAATTTAACAAAGTTCTCATATGATATATTTCCTAGGAATTTCTTCTTTTCATCACACCAAAAGATATAACATCTCAAAATGGAGTACTGGTTGTGTTGAAAAAGATAATATAAATGCAAAATCAAAACAACCTCTTGGTGATATTACTAACACTCCAGGTATACTAATTACAAGATGTTTCAAACTATTATAGGTGTTACTTCTAAAATATGCACTAAATTAGTTATCTTACAAGCAATATAGTAAGAACCAATGGTGATACCAATTTCCAATCTCATTTCACTCTAGATTTTAAGATTGTATATTAATTTTATCATAATTTATTTCAGTGTTTTTTTGTTAGTTTGATAAAGTTTTAATCATAATTTATCATATGCTATTTTACTAACACTCCAGGTATATTAAATTTAAGATGTTTCAAATTATTATGGGTGTTACTTTTATCACACACATTAATTTGGTTATCCTACATCCACTCTATTAGAACCCTTGGTGCCACAAATTTCCAATCTCATTTCCCTCTAGGTATTATGAGTATTCTTCATATTTTACATTCTTACTTTTTAAAAAAAAACTCATGTAGTATATTTTTTTCTAAGAACATCTTCTTATGATCCTCTTAAGAGATCTAATATCTCAAAATGATGTATTGGTTGTGTCGATAGACACGATATAGATGCAAAATTAAAACGATCTTGCAGTGGTATTACAAATATCACAGGTATATTTTGCGAAATAAGTTAAAATCCTCTATATTTTAGTTTTTATAACATGCATACAATTTAGACGTGTTATAGTTAATGCATATAATACATTAAAACTATTGTGAACCCGTGCTACGCATACGGGCTGCAGCTATTTATTGTTTGGCTTATATTGTCGAATTTTTGTTTTATTTTTCATTGTAATTACATTAATTAACTTAAACCAATGTTCAAATGTATAATTCTATTACGGTTCATGCTAACTTATGTTGTAGTCTTTTGGATTGTTAAACAAAAATCAGAGGAAGATGTATAAGAACACCGAAACAAACTCCAATTCAATAAGTAACAACCAGTTAGTGTACTAAAGTGGTGTAAACTAATATAAAATCCATATTGAACACATACCAGTGTAGAGGTTTTGAAAGTGCGGGTCTGTATATATATTTGGCAACGGCGAATGACAATTCCTACTTATGTGGATAAAGCTAAAATAAGAGTAAAATATTTGTGGGGGTAAGTAAGAAAAGAAACAGTGGGTATATAAAGTAGTGGATAATAGCAATGTATGCTTGGTACAAATAGGCCTAAACTAAGTTGTTAGAGAAAGCTAGCATCCATAAATTTCATGTTTGATGCATTGCTGGGAAAAGGGGAAAAGTTGCCAATAGTTTATGCATATGGCTTCAGTCGAATAGAGCACAACTAAAGCGATTGGCAACATTGGCCAACCAAAAAATTAGTGCTTTTCAATATATGTATTTCAACTAGTAGGTACTTGTGATATCTTAAAACATAAAAATTATGAAAAATAATAATTCACCATCCTATAAAAATATGCATATAGCACAACATATATAAGATATTATAGTGATAACATAGTAGTAAGAATATGATGCTAACTTAAGAACATAAAATAGAAGAAATCTGAGAAGAACAAAGAAGATGTAAAAAATTGTTCATTACATGCCCTATCGAACACAAGCAACATGCGTACATACACAAATATTATTCACAAAAAACAACGTTGTAACGTGCTCATCTTTTGCCATCTAATTAGCACAAAAGTCAATTTTTGTAACTAATCCATTAACGTATTTCCACCTCAAAAGAAAAAGATAATGGTCATAACTAATTATTTTCTAAGCATTTTGTAGAATATCAATTAAGATTGGAAACTTGCACCTTCTTTTGGGCCTAGCAAGGTGCATGGATACCTTCTTGTGCATGGTGGTCATGCATGCAACAGAATATGTTTACCTGAATGATTAAAAATTTGAGTTTAACAGAAACATTAATCCTAAAAACTTAGGACTAAATAAAAGAGTTAAGGAAATATCATAATACAAAATACCAGAAGTAGCAAAAAATCTGTGCAGTGGCTCTAAGCATTATGTTTTCCTGTGTTTTAACTCAAACTAAGACTTTAAAGGGATGCTCTTGCAAAATTCAATATTTATTTTAAAAACTAAAATATTAATCACTATATAAGCACAAAATCGCTCATTTAAACTTTCCACTTTTTATAGCAACTCTTTCGATATCACCAACGGAGCCGATCTAGAAATGAGTATGAGTGGATCATCAATATGAACGAAAGGATTGCACCTAGTACATCAAAACGGAGCATGAATATATACTTGAATTCTGCAGATTTTCGCAAGATCGATGCACATGGTGTTAAATATTCGATCTACCAAGATTGAACCTCAAACGAATAGTAGTCTTCATATACTCATATGCCGAAGTACAAATCTCCATCTATTCATCTTGAAAGGTAGAAATTTGTTTTCTGAAGTATTCCCTCTACAAAATTGGAACCTAGATCAAAAATCTCATGACCCATCATACCTGTGAACAAATTATTTGATGAATGATGGTTTGTAGTGCAAATTAATAACCACTATTACGTGGTCCAAGCCTTAGGTTGTCACCGTCTCTAGGATACTTGTTTCACTATCTAAACAAAAAATATAAAAGTATCCAAGATGAGGGATCTATGTATAAGGAAAAGTAAATAAGTATGCTCGTATTTCATTGATATGTGTGAATGCAAATGAAATAAATTCAACAGTGAAATCAAAGTAACCGCATAAAATTACACGGCTTAACAGTGTAGTCATTTTGTCTAATAACATCATTTTCCAAACCAAATATACCATACTTTACAATAAAATGTGCTCAAAATCACTAATAATATTTTCTCCATTGCCTAATGTTATAAGGATTCCTTTTTTTGTCTAAAATCTTGCAACTTTTCTTCAATAGAAATTTCAGTTTCGGTTTTGAATTTCATTATTTATTTTTCGTATATTCTACTTTTTGTTATTGAAATCAAATGTACAACTTTTCTAGAATCAAAAATAAATTATCAGTGAATAATGCTGGTAGTTATAAATATTCAAAAAAACCATATTTTTATTCATTGCTTAGCTTACAACTTTTGACTATTTTGTAATTTTATACGGTTTCAAAGTCAAATTTTTAGATTTGGAATGTTTTGTAATTTGAAAATTAAAATAATTTGTATTTAGTTTCTATACAGTTTTAAATTCAATGATCACTTTCCTATATCTGCAAAAAATGAAATAGAATGATTAGAATCTCAGTATTTCAACGGTAGTGTTCAACCGTTCATGTTGGACAAAATGTAATAGAAAAAAGGAAACATGCTCTGAGTAGATTGCGTATGTGCTCAATTTTGGGCTTGCGTTTGTAGATTCTTCTAGGATGTATTATAAATGTTGGAGACTTATTTTATTAAACATTTGATCTTTATAACTTGTAATAGTAATTGCTGACAAACGTTACATCGATGATGAACAAACATGCATTTTCTTGGTTTCTTTGTCGCTGAAATCAGTTAAAATATGTCAACTAAGTTTATAAAGTAAAATCCGAGAAACCTTAATAGTCCAAATAATAATGTTGAACTAAAAACTCAGCAAATATGGATTCTTGGTTACTTGTAAACTATTTGATTCTAGTGCAAATTCCTTTCCCAACACAGGTCATATGTACATAATCGTACACTACATGTCAGGTGAAAAAAATTCCACCCTCACAAACACGATAATTTTGCCATTTTGGTCAAAGTAGCTCTTATTTTCACAAAATTAGAATCTTATGCTAAATTCTTATGAGCTTATATGATAGTCATTAAATGTGTTAATATGGAGTAGGTGTTTTATATTAGTCAATGAAGACAATCATTTATATCAGAGTACATAACATTCTTCTTTGATAATTTTAGCTGAGCATAACCCGTCACAAATTATAGTTTTCTTATTTTGGGAGAGACTTTTATTTCAATTGCTCAAGTGATATCATTTGCATTACATTGGCTCCTTTATATATCGGCTTTGGAGCTGATGTTAGACTTATTCCCATGATGTGGGACTAAATAGAATATGACAAAAACATATTCACTCATGTGTGTGTGTGTGTATTACAACACTCCCCCTTGAATATGCGTCTTCAAAATCTTGAATGCTCTGCTAACTTGAAGTTGTCCCTTTTAAAACATATATGATGTTTACTCCCTCTTATAATTATCTTTCTTGCATATATGTCCATTCAGTCGATACAACTATTGTCTATTGCCTTCAAAACTCTATCAGGAAAACCCAATGGGAAAAACCTTAAACGAGAAAAAGAGTACAACGTCTGACATTATGAATATCATATTAAAGAGATATTCCTTAAAAGAGTTTGATGCTTCAGGATCAAAACAATGCCTCATTAAAAACCTTTTTTTGAAAAGCCCTGTGGAAAAAATCATAAACAAAGAAAAGAGTGCAAATTCATTTCATCTTTAGGTAACATGTTTTACAATGTTACAGTAAGGGTTGATACTTCAGGATCAAGATAATACCTCATTAAAAAGATTACTAACAAAACCTAATGGGAAAAATATTAGTGAAGGAAAAGAGTACATTATAGCATATTTTTGTATCCACCCCCTTATTTATAACCCGTTATTCAATTAGTCTATTGATGCAGTCGACGCATGCTAATTTTGCACATCATCTTCTGGAATGTTGATTTTGATATTGAGAACATACCTACCTGCTTTTTTTGAACTAAATTTTTTTCTCCTCATTCTTGTTATCCTTTCATTCATGTGCGAAGAGAAATTTAGAAGAAATTTGCTCCATCATATCACCCTTGATATAATTCACTTGAATATGAGCCATGAAAACTGCCTTGTCTTCTTCATAAATAATAGTTTACTGCATCAAAAGATTTTTGATACTTCTGAAACAAAATGTTGCCTCACCAAAACCTTACTAAGAAAAACCCGATGGGAAAATCTTAGTGAAGGAAAAAGAGTACAATATACAATGTCATATTTACTACGTCAAAGTAGTATGATACTTCTGGATCAATGTAATGCCTCATTAAAACCTTAATAAGAAAAATCCAGTGGGAAAAATCTTAAATAAGGAAAAAGAGTACATTATAACTTATTTTTGTATGTTACTTTTGGGTTGATACTTCTGGATCATGACCCATGCCTCATTAAAACCTTACTAATAAAATCCAATGGGGAAAAACTTAGTTAAGGAAAAAGAGTGCATTATATCATACTTATGGGTGCTCCCCCTGATTTAATAATTTCCTCTGAATTCGTATTCTTCTTTCAATAATTGCTTACAAATACTTCTTAATGAATTTTTTCTTTTAAAAATTCATGTGCATTTCCATGCTTCAGGCATGTTTTCTTATTTAAAATGCATTTCTTTTGTGATTTGTGTGTTACTAATATTCATTTATGAATACAATTCAGGTGCTTATAATTTTCTGTTTCAATCAGACTTGCATGTCGCAATATATTTGATGAATAAGACAACTTTCATTACTAAGCAGGAAGTAATCTACTCATCTTGAAGTATATCAAGATTTTCATTACAACAATACTTAGAAGAATGAAGTATATCATGATTTTTATTACAACAACACTAAGCAGGAAGTAATCTACTCACGTTGAAGTATATCAAGGTTTTCATTACAACAATACTTAGAAGAATGTTGTAATCTATCATCCATGTTCTTGGTATTCTTTATAATAACAAATGTTATTTATGTTCTTCAGGAACTTATAATAATTTTTGCATATCGCAACTACCACTTCAATGGATATTAAGAGTTTCATTACAACAATTCTTGAAAGCAGGAAGTGATCTACTCATCATGAATTATTTCAGATTTTCATCACAACAATACTTAAAAGAATGTTGTAATCTACACTTCTTGCTCTTTATCGCTACCAAAGTTATTTAAATTCTTCTGTAATTTGTATACTTTCATCGTTTATACCTTCAGGGTATTGTAAGCGTTTTAAACACTTTCACCACTTTAATTAATTCAATTATATCTGAAAATACAATGCTCATAGCACTTAGCATGTTGTTGACACTCTATGGTGCTTCAGTAACTTCCATGTGCTTTTGTAATTATATATATTTCTATTTTTATCTTATGAACTACAGGTTCATATCTTATGAACTACATGTCCATATATCTTATTTAGGAGAATTTCGTGATGGCCAATCATGTTTCTCTCTAATATGGTATTTTTAACTCATTTATAAATATAAGCGCTTTATTATTTATTAATTTATCATTAATGATTATTTCTTGTCAGTTCTATACATAATTTATTGAGATCTCAAAACTTATCATGCTTTAGGTACCTAAACCACATTTGGGGTTATTTTGACAATCATGTCATGGGTTTCTTTCAAAGCACCTTTAAGTGTTTCTTCTGGAACACTCACCTCCTTTATTTTGCATCTTTGTGACTTACTCCAAAGATACTTTGAACTGACTTTTATACCACATTTTCAGCGTTGATTTGCACCTTTTGATCCTTCAGGGATTCAAATGAATTTTGGAGAAAGTCTACTAGGGACATAATTGATAATTTATGCAAGTTACTTAATACTTTGCATAATTCTATATGTTAGCAAATATTAAACATCGATGATTCCTTTATCATGCCCTCAATGTTAACAAACATTGTCACTCCAAATAATAAACCTACTTTGGATTCATTTTTGATCCATTATAGCATCATAGCTATAACGACACGGATTTCGCCCGGACCTAATCGATCGCTAAATCGACCAAGACCGTTCGAATCACGCATACGCTAACTCTGGGCATACAACACATCAGAACAAATAACAGAAGACTTTAACAAACATCATAATAATGTTTCATCAGAGTATATCGAAAATAATACACAGCAGAAGATAAATTTACATAAATGTAATACAATGCACAGCGGAAATATAAACTACACAGTGGAAGACTGTAAATGCCTGGACACAGCTTAAAGCTTCAATCCTGAATCTTGCTCAATACATCTGCAAAATAAAACTACTCGACTGCCCATGTGGAAAATAAGGGCACCCGAGTTTGCAAGGGAAAAGCAAACTACGAGTCAGTCATAGGACTGGTGTGAGAAACTCTAAACAGTTATAATTAACTTATTTAATAATATGGTATATCACGGGACCACGCCGCTAACGTGGAACGGGTTTACCCCCATGAATAACAATGTATAAACAACAATCAAAAATATATATATGTATGGATCTATTATGCGTCAATCAACATGCAATATTCCAGTCTACCCATTTAGATTAATCACCACACGTAGATTTTCTAAATCCAATTAAATTTGCAGAAATTATTCCTTTGGACTTTATTTCCTGATTTCTATTTCAAGTCATTTGAAATACATTTCTAGCTTTCTATATAAAAGTAGATTTCACTTCGGGATCTCAAATCAAATCATTTGGAAATATGAATTCCAAAACATAACAATGCATATAGACAAGTATGCAACCAAATATTGTGCTCCCCATCGACAAGGCAAAGGGTACGCACCTAGCAACTCGATATATAAATGTGCACCAACCCCACATAGGAGCAGGCTACACCGACGATGCACCTCCCACACATGGAGAGCAAACACCGCCCTCTCACCCATACTTTTAGTCTCAGGGTTACCCGAATCTTTAGCCACATACTAAATCATTTCATATCCCGAAGTAGGGAAAGTCATTTCACAACATAATAATCACAAGTACTTTCAAAATATAGTACTTCACATCAGTAATTCACACATATGATCAGTCACTATTAATCACATAACCTTTGAGCTCGTACATCTCAAAGAAGGGTGTTAAGCGAGAGAATAAATTCTCCGCCACCAAACAGATATATCATTAATAGCAACTAATCGAATATATAATGAACTACAATGTAAAACCATAATACATTTCCAAATCATTTCGAAATCATCGGGTTTTAGACCTCGAAATCCTTTCTGTTTTATAAAACATTTTTAAAAAACATTCCCTGTCCAAAATCAGGAATATATTTCTTTTAACTTAAGAAAAATATCATTTTAAAATCATTCATTAAATTTGAAATGAACACAACTCGCTAAACGCCTTATCGTCAAATCGTGAAGTGTTTCACAAGGCGTTAGCACATAGATATTTTCAACCCAACCCAATGCTAAATGTAAAAGCATATTCTGCTCATAAACTGGACGAGCACCATTCACACAATCAATCAGTCATAATCAATATCAACAACCACATATATTTGGTTTACACCACATCTCATGTTTTTGGTAAATTTAATCACCATTCATTCTTTCAAATCTAATTAAAGATTTATTCAAACTCCAATTGGTTTCATCTCTAAAATCATTTCATATTGATTGTTCTACTTTTTGGAAATTAATCCTGTTTTTACTTGGGTTAAAGAACTAATGTCATTTAAACACAGTTCACGACAAACCCCAAATCCAATTCGATATTAAATACAAGGCTCTGATACCAAATGTAACAATTGTGAATTTCGCTCGATCCAAATCGATCGCTAGACCGACCAAGACCGTTCGAAACCCCTGATTGTTTTGAGAACACAACAAATTGGAATGCAAATAGAAGAACATTTCATTGCTTATTACAACAATTCCATCAGAATACAAGAATATTACAGAGTACGAATAAATATTACACAGAAAATATCAGAGATTTAAATTACATTTAAATACATCGCAGCGGAAAATAATACAAAACACAACTAGAAGTAATACACGGTTATAGAGCTTTCTGAGTATCGTTCTGTAACGACCCGGAAAATCTAAGCTAGTTTAAAATTTTTATTTTGGCAATTTTAACGAATTTTGCATATTTAAAATAGATTATTTTAAATAATATCGGCGAGAAATTTAATTTGAATATAATTCGAACGTATATATTATATACGTCGTCGTTAGAATATATATAATTTTATTTATAATTATAAAAGGAATTGAAAATGGCGCGGTAGTTCGATAATTCGATTTCAAACTTCAATTGAATGTACCGGGTGCAAAACAATCCGGATTTTAGTGAAACCAAAAATAATGGAATCTAATTGTGATATCTTTCCAATGAATCCGAAAAATCGAAATTTCATAGCGGGAATCAAAAGATATGTCCAGTTGAAAATTCTGAATAGTCGCTATGGAATTCAGGCCCTTAAAAATAGCCATTTTGCAAATGACCTCGGATTTCGACGAAACTAGTTTTGTTGGATCTGTGATGTCAAGTTATTGCTAGGTTTCAAATTTCATAATTTTTTGAATCAATATGTGAGCGTGGCAAAGGAAAACGCGTTTGACCGGTTTTAGTTGATTTTAATCGACTGGAAAATGGACATTTTTCAAACGGTCTCTGAATTTGGCGAAAATAGTTTTGTTAGGACCGTATCGTCAATACAAAGCTAGAAAATATTTTTCTGGAATTTTTAAAGTTCGTATGTGACCCTGGTAGTTTGAAATATACGTTTAAAATTCAATATAATGATTTAAAATGTAAATTCAACGGAAACTGGTTCAAACGATCGAATCAACCTACAAAACATGTCCCATTGTGTTCGGAATGAGGGTAATACGCTAGGGACGACAGTCGGCAGGTTCGATTTCGAGTTCGTATGGTAAGGGTACTTTATAAAATTTAAAATTCAAATTAAATATTAAATAAATAATATAAATTTTCCTGTCTACCCCCTTTCCTTTTGACTAGGTCAAAGCATCCCCCCTCTGTCGTTATAATCAGAATTCAATACCAAAAAAAAGAAAAAAAAAAGAAAAAAAGGGGAACGGAGCGAGCGGAGGGAGCCGCCGCCCCTGGCGCTGCACCGCCGGAGGTAGGCGATCGCGCCACCCCTCCCTCACCTTCTCTCCCTCTTCCGATCTAACCGCCTCCTCCTTTTCCCCCATAAACCCCCCCTTCCAATCGAAAACCGCGCCTCCGTCAAGCCCTACCCCCAGGGAGCCACCGTGCAGCGCCTGCCACCGCCGACAAACTCCATCGCCCCACTGACAACCCGCAGCCACTCGAGCCAACCCCCTCCGCCTCACCTACCTTTCCTCCTCGACCAGCACCCGCGAGCAGCCACCAATGTCTGATTTTCAGTGAGTTTTTAAATTGTTTTCTTTGTTTATTTAAATTGTTTTCTTTGTTAAATTAAAAACTGAGTTTATTAAATTAAAAACTGATTTCCTTTATGATTAAAAACCGATTTCCTTTATGTTTAAAAACTGATTTTTATTTTTATTTTTAAAACTAAGAAAGTATAGATTTTTAAAAATAGAGAAAGCTTAGATTTTTAAAATAGAAAAGACTCGATTTTTATTTAGTTAGCGAAAAATAAAAATATAATTTTTATTATAGTAAAGTATTAAAAATATAATTTTTATACTAGTGGCATATTAAGAATATGATTTTTACTTAGATAAGGTTATAAAAATATAATCTTTATTAGAAGAAGAGCGAGATAGAAATATAATTTTTATAACGATATAAAAATGTGATTTTTATATATTGAACATCGAAGTAAAAATTCGATTTTTATATATTGAACATCGAAGTAAAAATTCGATTTTTATATATTGAACAACGAAGTAAAAATTCGATTTTTATATATTGAATAGCGAAGTAAAAATTCGATTTTTACATATGTAGTAAATACGGGCAACGAAAGCGACAAAAGGCGAGATTGGCGAAGATTTCTATAAAAGAAGAGTCAAGATGTTTGGATTGCTTTCGGTGAGAATTTCTCACCTTTCAATTTCTTTTTCTAGTTATATATATATACTAGGATGCAGACGGTGCTTAGTAGCACCCGACACAATCGTCCACAGACCATGGACTTGTTTGTTTGGTTGCATAAATTAATTTGATGATTTGGTTTGAATTGAATTGTTTGGTGAAATGAAATTGATTTGATTGATGTGTGAATGGCGTGGGCCTTCACTAGACCGGGGATAGGGCTAGGCCTTGTCCCGTTTCTAGTATCGTGCCGTTATGCCGCCGAAATTTTCTAAAATAAGTTAGAAAAATAACAATATCATTTTATAGAATAAATGAATTGAATAGAAATTCATATGCTGAAATAAAATGTTTTGTCGTTAAAAATATAATTTTTAACGTGAATGTAAATAAATAAATATTCATTTACAAACCAGACGGTTTGTTTATGTACACCTATTTGAAGGACATTGATTGGGTCGATAAATTTTACACATCGCCCAACTGCACAAATAAAATATGCGTTTGATTGTTTGAAACCCCACACGGGTGTTGGGATGAAATTTGAAGTTCACTCATCCTGATTGATCTAGTATGTCGATCGATTGATTGACAGGCTGTTATAAGCGTTAGATATCTATATTTGATGCTTATACAGTGTAGTGCACTTTGGTTGATGGTTGATTATTTTTCAATGCTTTTATATACATGTGTTGTATGAAAATCCATATAATTAATTTTATATGGTGATTGATTGGGCCTCATTCCAATTTAGAAAATAAAGAATATTATAACATAAAAGTTCATGTGTTGACTGTACTCATCCGTTGAGATTAGTCATGTGTTGAACGAAATAATTTAACAAAAATTGTCACACGTGGACAGTACTCATTCGTTGAGATTAGTCGTGTGTTGACAAAAATAAATATTCATTTGTTGAATAGAATATTTGAAAATAGAAATATATGAAGCCGTGTTGGTTAGATTGACGCCATTTTGACGTGAACGATATTTATATCGATTTTATTCATTTTAAAATGCATATTGAAAAGTGATTTCGAAAACGCATATTTTGAAACGAATTCGAATTTAATTGAATAGATAACGATTTCGAAATGAATTGAATATATAACGATTTCGAAATGAATTTAATATATAACGATTTCGAAATGAATTGAATATAAAACGATTTCGAAATGAATTGAATATAAAACGATTTCGAAATGAATTGAATATAAAACGATTTCGAAATGAATTGAAAACGAATTCAAATTGAATTGAAAGCGAATTGAAATGAATTCAAATTGAATTGAGATTTGAATTGAATAGAAATGAATTTTAAAACGAATTTATAAAGAAGAATTCAATTTTGATTTGAATTGAAATGGAAGTTGAAATTGCTTTTGAAACGAATTTAAAACTATTTATATAATTCGTTTTAAATAGAAATCGACGAAATATATATTATATATATAATATAATGGCCTGAATAGAACACGCCGCGCCGCGCCGCGGTAGTTCGTGAATTTCGACCATTTATTTCAAACGGACATTACGGGAGATCCGACCGTCGGATTCTCCTAAAACCGGAACCGTTGGGTTCGTATCGGAAAGAGCTTTCTAACGAATATTAGAAATTTGAAATCTAACGGTTGGATTTGGAATTATGTCCAAATCAAATTTGAAAAAGGTCGCTGTAAGTGCAGTTCGATAGCCGTTGATGGAAATCGACTGTACGGGCCTTAATAAAATTATTAAAAATGTCAATAATTTGTGTGAAATCATAAGAAATGATTTAGAAAGAATTGGGATGAAAAACTCCATGCTTGAAAAGATAAAAATAGATTTTTATTGAAGTAAACTAGTTTTGAACTAGAATTAAAATTCTATTTATTTTTAAATAAATAAATTGAATTCAAAAGGGTTTTAAAAATAACCAGAATTTCCAATGATTGCATTGGAGTGGATTTGAATCGAAATCGTCTTCAGAATATTTCGATGTTGGAATTCGTGATTACAAGGATGTTGTTATGGAAATTTGAAAGATATATATTTATATCGTTATTTCCAATACGACATTTGTTAGTCGTAGAATTTGATATTGAATATAAGCCGATATATTTTCTATTCAGAGCCTTGTATTGAATATCAAATGTGATTTGGGTTTGTCGTGAATGGTGTCTTCATTAACACTGTTCTTGAACCCAGTTGAGAAAAGATTAAATCTTTTTATTTGGATTTAATGAAGTGTACCAATTAAATGATATTTAATTGGAATTGAATTGATATTGATTTTTGGGTTTATCGTGAACAGTGTTTTAAATAACACTCGTTCTTTAACCCGATAATTAACGAATGTGATTTTGGGTTTATCGTGAACCGTGTTTTAAATGACACGGATTCTTTAACCCAGTTAACGATTAAAACTAAGTGGAGTTTTAATGAATCTTTAATTAGATTGAAATGATCGAGAATGGAGTATCACCAGTTTTGCTCCAGGCGATAGTTAAATCTTTAATTAGATTTTAACGTGAAATGGTAATTGAATTTACCGATAACACCGTGGTGTTAGATATGAAGTACTACCAGTTTTACTTTATGGGATGAATAGGTTGGGATTGGGAAATTAAAACAAATGATTACTTCGGTAAGGTTCGCTAATCCCAACTAGTTTTGAATTGATATTCAAAAATAGATTAAAGAATAAATTCAAGAAATTTATCTTGGATAAAATTAATGGGAACCCTTCCCTATGAATGTGAAATTTAGAAACTAACTGTCGGTTAGCCAAGCAGAATGGTTTTCTGGATATTGATCTGATGTTGGTTTCGGCCTTCGGGGTTAATATTTGGGAAATTATTCTCTTGATTAATTTACGGTTAGTGACTGATGAATTGGAATGAGGCGTATGTTGTGTTTGTGTAACACTTATTTAAAATATACGCGAGTTATTCGGAAAGACCGGGTTTATCCCATTCTGAATAACTGATACGACGATAAGTCGAAGATGAAGACGATGGTCGAAGACCGGAGGTCTTCACGTCATTTGGGTGATTACTGATGATCTTGATTGGGCTGTACACCCAAGAAGATGGAAACAGTTGGTGATCGTCCAGACGTGCTTGGAGATCGATGGATATGCGGGGTACTAGGTGCCTCCGGTTTCGTTCAGACCCAGAACGGACTTGTAAATGGACTGTGTGTCTGACATTGAATTTTAGTCCGTGTGATTGATCTCTATTAAATATATATCGGTTTGGCGGCGGAGAATTTATTCTCTTGCTTAACGCCCTTCTCTGAGACGTACGAGCTTAGGGGTTATATATTGATGGATATCAATCGCATGGAGTGAATTGCCTGTGTGGCATGCCTAAGTGGCAAATGATCAAGGCTTCTGTTGAAAAGCAAAGTCTTGTGGTTGATGATCGAAGCACGGCCTTTGTGGCGTAGCTTTGTGTAACGTTTACTTCGCGAGTTTCACACCCGGTATGAACCAAAAACGGGAGACGGACCTCAGGGAGGGCATGCGTTTCTTTCTAGTTAGGAGTGGCGTCAGTGCTTGAACTGGCTGACGAGTTTGACTCATGTGGATGTTGCTTATTATTACTTGCTGAAAAGCGAGGCGCCTCATGATATCGGTTTCGGCCGATGCTTCTGGTCGGCTGACGGGCCAGGCTTACGCCCCAAAGGGCAGGGAAACACAGTGTTCAGGAATTTTAATCCACATCGGTGGACCGGCCCTATCGCTCCAAGGGTCACTCGAGCTCTGATCCTGAGACACGGGCTAGAGCGTCTCGAATCGGTGAGGATCTTGCCCCTAGCCTCGGTTCATACCATAAATGATAACCCAACTTCCAATACGACATTGCGGTTTTGATTGTAAACTTATTTATGGCGACATAGTGGTATGGGGCATTCATGCCGCCTATGATTGATACTTATGATTTGAAGTTGTTTTATACACTATACACTTATAATAGTATCAAATGATTTCTTTTAAACGTATCAAGCATTCTTGGCTATTATAAGGTAAAAACCCTATCCCCCGGCTTGCGTTGCATTGGGTGATAGGACCTGGGTCTTATAATAGCTTCATTTTTCTTTATTTAGCATTGCACTGTTGTTTTATGCACTGGTATTCTTGGGAGGAAACCCGTTCCGTGTTATACGGCGTGGTCCCTTGATTTACCGAACTTTAAAATAAAGATAAATAACTGTTTTAGTTCTCACACCAGTCACATGACTGACCTGGAGTTTATTGTTTTAACCTAAACTCTGGGTGCCCTTATTTTGACACGGGCAGCTAGTAGTTTTGGTTTTGCAGATTTATATTCACAGGATCCTGGTTTACAGCTGGAACGATATCCGGAAAGCTTTGTATCCGTATATCTACTTCTAGTTGTGTATTGTATTATTTTCCGCTGCGATGTATTTAAATGTAATCTCTGATATTTTCTGTGTAATATTTATTCATTTATACTCTGTATATTCTTGTAATCTGATGCATTGTTGTAATAAGCAATGAAATGTTCTTTTATATGCGTTTTGTTGTGGCTTGTTCTCGAACTATCCGACACTTTCCTTTACGGGGAAGTTACGGGTTTTTACACGTTCCAGCTGTAAATCAGGATTCTGTGAATATAAATCTGCAAAACCAAAATTACTAGCTGCCCGTGCGGAAAATAAGGGCACCCATTGTTTAGGTTAAAACAATAATGTAACGACCCAGCGGTTTTCGGCCCGAAATTCGACATAAATACCTTTACTGTATCTCATGCCGACCTTTCAAACACCGAGAACACCGGATTGTCAATGAATGAAATTAGAGGGTGAGATACGAAAGAAAGAAATATAAGGACAGAAGAAGAAGAACACAAGACAGAGTCTCACACCACAGCGGAACAAAATATAATATAGAAATAAATCTTTATTGAGAGATTTAAATAAAACTTACAATCATCAGAGTACATAAACACATCTGGACAGTTATAATAATCTGCCCTTATATAACACAGTAGAATAATATCATACGTCTGAACTCTTCCAGCCCGTCTCTTTACAGCTTTCGAACCTGAACCTGTACACTCCGGGCTAACCCGAGCATTTACAAAACACCGGGTCAGTCCGGTGAACCAGAGTGAGATAAACTCGCACATAATTAAGGGTAAATCATCCAGTCATGATTTTTAAAGTTCAAAATCTTTCCAAAAGCAAAAGATAATCATAAGACCGAATCTACACATAAACACGGACGGTTTTTACCTTACGATAACCCAAATCAGTTTTGGAAACAATATCTTTCTGATATTATGATAATGTCTAAATACAAGTAAATATCAATCTAGTGGAACGCTTGCATCTCACGCTCCACATATATAGTATACAAATCAAAACCGCAGGCGCTTATTGGAGATTGGATTCCAACTCTGACAAGGTATGGGACCACCTGCCGATCGTGTATCTCTAGAGACGAATACACTATGTTCAACAAGAACGTCTTGCAACCCGACCCTCACATGACCGACCACTAATTTCGCTTGAGTGTATCGAATGTAAATCACCGACGGTTGGGATCAGCAACCGCCTCCCGACAAGGGACAGCATCGAATATAGATTAAAGAAACAAATGGAATTTTTCTAGATAGGTGATATACACCCTAATGGGAGCGACACACATAGCCATGCTGCCTGCTCGATTTTTTTTTGTCATTTCCCGGTTGATGAAGCTTGAGGCTAGAACACATCTGGTCATCATATACTTTGGATGCCACATCATCAGATCCGCCAGATCACACTTGATTGACGTCCACAAACATACTCTAGCTATCTGGCTAGAGAATAACCATTTCTCCGCCATCAACTATGGTACGTTTGGAGAAATCAACATGTGTAATTCCTTTTGGAAATACTTTGTCAAACATCCATCCATACAAGTCATCCAGGAACAGGATGAACCGAAGGTTCTCCCCTACTGCGTCTCATATAGGAATCACCCCATGGATCTGTAGCGAGAAGTCCTTGCTACCCGTAGATTCCAATCACGACAGAATCACAGTTTATCTCTGGTTGCAATCCCAGAGATTCTTAGTAATTCCTCCGTTTATGCAAATCTGCGGTCTTCACAGCTCCATCTCGATCATCTTCTGATATCTTCACGTATTTATTGGTCGGAATGGTTTTCGAATATAAATTCGATTCCGGTCTTTCTGTACCAACAATCGTATTGGTCAGGTTTGATAGTCGGTGATTTAATTATCAAAATAAAGAGTGTTTCAACCATGACACTCCAATGAGTTCACTGGTTCAGTATTCAGCATCACATGGCCTTTTAATTAAATAAACTGATTCACTTCTGTTTAATAAAACTTCTGCACTTTTAATATTTTAAAATACGATAATCAAATTCTTATCACTAACCTCTTTTCCGATTACCAACCAATATCATCTTCAGAAAATCCTGATGTCGTTCAAGTTGGGGTATTTTAATTACCTCTCAGACCAACGTTCATATCTTCAGATAAATATAAGTTGTAATCAACACAATATTTTATTTCAGTCTCCTTTCAAATTCTATTTGACCATTTCCATTTTGGAAATCTTATTTCCATTTCCCTTTTTCTTAATTCCATTCCAAAATAACGTTAATTTTGGAATTAACGATATAAATCCTCATCGCCTGTTTACAAATCTTGTTTCAACTACATTCTGGTTTAGTCTAAACCCTTTTTCCCATATCACTTTCTCCTTTTATCGTAATTCAAAAGTTAAAGTCAACATGATTTAAGCCATCGTATTCGCCTAAATTCCCTTGATAACTTAGTTGTAAAACTTCGGGTTTTGAATATAAAATCCGTTCATAACTTCTTTCAATGTTCAACTATATTCCATCCCGACTTTGATTACTTTTCATGAATTCAATTATAAATTAACTTCCCAAAATTTCTATTTCTCAGAATAATAACTTACTTTATCACTAACTACTTTAAAAGTAAATATCAATCTAGTGGAACGCTTGCATCTCACGCTCCACATATATAGTATACAAATCAAAACCGCAGGCGCTTATTGGAGATTGGATTCCAACTCTGACAAGGTATGGGACCACCTGCCGATCGTGTATCTCTAGAGACGAATACACTATGCTCAACAAGAACGTCTTGCAACCCGACCCTCACATGACCGACCACTAATTTCGCTTGAGTGTATCGAATGTATATCACCGACGGTTGGGATCAGCAACCGCCTCCCGACAAGGGACAGCATCGAATATAGATTAAAGAAACAAATGGAATTTTTCTAGATAGGTGATATACACCCTAATGGGAGCGACACACATAGCCATGCTGCCTGCTCGATTTTTTTTGTCATTTCCCGGTTGATGAAGCTTGAGGCTAGAACACATCTGGTCATCATATACTTTGGATGCCACATCATCAGATCCGCCAGATCACACTTGATTGACGTCCACAAACATACTCTAGCTATCTGGCTAGAGAATAACCATTTCTCCGCCATCAACTATGGTACGTTTGGAGAAATCAACATGTGTAATTCCTTTTGGAAATACTTTGTCAAACATCCATCCATACAAGTCATCCAGGAACAGGATGAACCGAAGGTTCTCCCCTACTGCGTCTCATATAGGAATCACCCCATGGATCTGTAGCGAGAAGTCCTTGCTACCCGTAGATTCCAATCACGACAGAATCACAGTTTATCTCTGGTTGCAATCCCAGAGATTCTTAGTAATTCCTCCGTTTATGCAAATCTGCGGTCTTCACAGCTCCATCTCGATCATCTTCTGATATCTTCACGTATTTATTAGTCGGAATGGTTTTCGAATATAAATTCGATTCCGGTCTTTCTGTACCAACAATCGTATTGGTCAGGTTTGATAGTCGGTGATTTAATTATCAAAATAAAGAGTGTTTCAACCATGACACTCCAATGAGTTCACTGGTTCAGTATTCAGCATCACATGGCCTTTTAATTAAATAAACTGATTCACTTCTGTTTAATAAAACTTCTGCACTTTTAATATTTTAAAATACGATAATCAAATTCTTATCACTAACCTCTTTTCCGATTACCAACCAATATCATCTTCAGAAAATCCTGATGTCGTTCAAGTTGGGGTATTTTAATTACCTCTCAGACCAACGTTCATATCTTCAGATAAATATAAGTTGTAATCAACACAATATTTTATTTCAGTCTCCTTTCAAATTCTATTTGACCATTTCCATTTTGGAAATCTTATTTCCATTTCCCTTTTTCTTAATTCCATTCCAAAATAACGTTAATTTTGGAATTAACGATATAAATCCTCATCGCCTGTTTACAAATCTTGTTTCAACTACATTCTGGTTTAGTCTAAACCCTTTTTCCCATATCACTTTCTCCTTTTATCGTAATTCAAAAGTTAAAGTCAACATGATTTAAGCCATCGTATTCGCCTAAATTCCCTTGATAACTTAGTTGTAAAACTTCGGGTTTTGAATATAAAATCCGTTCATAACTTCTTTCAATGTTCAACTATATTCCATCCCGACTTTGATTACTTTTCATGAATTCAATTATAAATTAACTTCCCAAAATTTCTATTTCTCAGAATAATAACTTACTTTATCACTAACTACTTTAAAAGTAGTAAATTCCTTTATTAACTAAAATAAAATTGTAAATTCCTCTTTTAAAACTTCGTTTAAAGAAACCAAATATCCTTTAAAACTGTTTGATAAGATTAACTCAAAACAACTCCATATAATAGTCGATTCCAGTCAAAATAGTCGGTTTAGTCCGCTTGAACCCCAGGTTACCTCTTTAACCCATTCTGATTCGTTCCCCCTTTAAATTAATTAGAAATATAATTAATTTAAATGATTTCATTAATTGTTTCTTACCAAACAATTATTCCAACTTTTAAGTCATTGGATTAATTTCTCTTCACTTGTAAATCAATCTGATTAAATCAGAATTTCCTTACAATTAAATCAATAGTTAATCATAAATTCAAATAATAAAGGAAAGAAATGTTTAATTCCTTTTAAACAAACTCTATTTTAATATAATTTAATTCAAATTCTATATCCCGTTATAAAGTAAATTTTGTAACTTCTTCTCTGATGGTAAATCATTGTTTATAAACAATTGATTTCTTAGGCCATATACTGCTGACAAATACCCCACCAATATCACTCATTGGTTCAAATTAAACAGATGTTGCAATTTTAAGCCAATAATCAGAAATCAAGTCAATCACATTTAACTGATCACAAATAACGACCATTTTACACCAACCAAATAACAGAACAATTCAAACAATTAATCACGTTTATAAATAAACGTGACCAACAGGGTGGGTTACCTCCATTGGATCCAATCGTTAAAATAACGATTTGGAATTTCACTGAAATTAAACACAGTTTAATTTCATCAGTTAAATCAACAATCAATGTATATACTAGCAAACAGTCAACATCAGCAATCAGAGCACACAAAATAAAAACCCAATTTATATAAAATATAAATAGGGAAACTAAGTGAGTTTAACTCACATTGATCTGATCCATTTATTTCTGAACTGGTCTGGTTACAGTTAAATTAAACAGTCGTTTTAATTTAACTGTAATTCTCACTATCTCCAGCTCCGTCTACATTTGTTCCATAAGGTTCTGCTTGTTGCCATGATCGTAACGCAAGTTTATTTGTCCGATTCTGCCCATATATGAATTGGGTCATAATGTTAATGATTTAAATTAAACTCACTTGACCCTTAACTAGATTAAATAACTAATCTCATTATGTTAAACTAACTACCCATACCTTAACCTGTACTTAACTCACTATCGTTTTAAACAGTTAAGTTTGTTCAGGATTTATATAATTTAATAAAAATCCTTAATCACTTTAATTAATAATTTAATTATACCAACAAATAGCTATTAAAGTTTCATATTAACGTAGATAACATGATCAACTTGACAAATTAATTAACAACATGCAAAAAGGTGTTGAATTTAGCTTTAACATTCATTAAAAAAAATCACTTAAGTGAATTAACTAAGGAATTCCCTTTACATTTTTAATTAAACTAGACTTAGTGTATAAAAATAGAATTTGGGCCATACCATGATTTGTTCAGCCCATTAGAGCAGGCCCGCACCCGTTTTCCCTTACTAAAACAATCGGATCCTCTTTCCCTTTCATTCTTCAGCCGCCAAGAAAAATTAGGGTAAAAGAAAACCCTAAGCCCTCCTCCTTCATCGATCTGAGAATCCACACCACGACTACGTCGATTAAACCCCCCCTCCCCCGAGCCTTCCGACTTCGACCGCAACAGGAGTAGCTCCACTCCGACACCGTACTGCTGTCATACCCTCCGTCAACCGAAGCAGCTCACGTCCGTTCTTATGCCAAAACCTCGTCCAAACACCCTTTGATCCTTAAGCCGAGGCCGAACCCAAACCACGAAAAAGCTAAGTGTTTTGTTCTCATTAAATTTCTGTTTTGATTTTCTTTAGCCCCGAGTTTTTGTTTATATCGAATTGAATTGATTTCGTTTGTGGTTGAACTTACGGTGTATTTATACTAGAAGGTATTGCAGCGATCCATGAATTGTTACGTCCTAGTTGAACTTTACAGTGCTTAGGTTCTAGGTGATTTTGGTTCTGCCATGATCTTTGAGATGACTTGATTTATGAGTGATGTTTACTAGTGAGTATGTAGATTTGCGGATGGATCTTCTCATGTGCAATCCTGTAAAATCCGAACTGTTTCTTCTAGGATTAGATGGACTATGTATTGTTTAGTCGTATGGCCTTGTCTGCTATTAAATTTTAGACCTGCATTGGGCTAATTTCCTATGTGATTTTCTGATGATAAACATATCTATTTTCGATTTTCTAAAGATTTGGTGGTACTCTCTACTGTTCACTTGCCTGTGCATTGATAATGCACCATTTCTTGCTGCGAATTCGATGCAGAATATATTCAAAAAAAAATTTAATTTTCCTTTGAATGATTCTGTGTACTGTCTTGCTGGATTTGATGCACATTTTACTGTTTTCAGATTTGCTGTTGAATTCATTTCTCTTTTCAAATCTTTCAACTTTAAAAATATATACCTATACATTTCTAGCTATTAATAGCTTTTGCTTTTCTCTGTCCCTTTCAGGTTGATCAGGTGGTGATGAAGACTGATGCTGTGGGGAGATTTTGTTACAGATTTTCTTTTATTTTCATGTATGGAACAGTGACCATACATGAGATTTTCTGCTGTTCGATCTTGTGCATTTAATGATGTATATTTTTACTGTTTCTTT
The DNA here is from genome assembly GCA_030737875.1 of Allium sativum. Taxonomy (NCBI): domain Eukaryota; kingdom Viridiplantae; phylum Streptophyta; class Magnoliopsida; order Asparagales; family Amaryllidaceae; genus Allium; species Allium sativum. The sequence continues at coordinate 464,231,937 of CM060913.1, read as the reverse complement.
ACTTTCCTAGTTGTTGAATTTATTCTGTTCTGGATTTGTAATTACGGTCATATTGAACTGTCTTTTGTTGACTGTCCATTATAAAAGTCTGTATAATTTGCCATATGTTACTGTTCTTATGAAATTTGAGTTGTAGTCTTTCTTACAAACAATACATGTTTGTCTGTGAATAATTCAAATTGAATCATCTTACCATTTGATTTTGCCTAATGACACATGCACCTTTGTTTTGCTGGTATGTGTTATATTCCGACTAATTCTAGCTCTCATGGTCATTTAAATAAAATGGACTTGTTGTTTTAGTTAAAACTTGATTTGTTTATCCGAAAACCAACTTAACCGATATATAAGAAATGTAATTAACAATAAGAATCCCATTTCTACTATGGTCAAAATAGGCCAATCTTATAACGGTATAAAAGGGTTTTATAATTTAAGCATCCAAGTAAACAATTCATTCAAATCTGTTTTGATCTTGTCCTAATAATGCCCTCTTTATATTTTTGCTTCGATATAAAGAAACCACAATTTATTTGAGTTATCTAAATTTCGCCTAAGTCAAAATAAAAATCAAAAATCTTATTTTAAATAAATATCTATATATTCCTTAAGTTCATTTTATACGATTCTAAAAAATAATAGGTTTCTATATATTTATAACGTTTAAACTTCGAATTAACAATTAAAACAAATAATATCTCAAATAAAATATTTAAAATAAATAAGATAATTGACCGCCCAAAATACGGGATGTTACAAATAAACTCCAGGTCAGTCATGTGACTAGTGTGAGAACTAAAACAGTTATTTAAAGCTTTACTTTAAATCAGATATATCAAGGGACCACGCCGTATAACACGGAATGGGTTTCCTCCTAAGAATACCAGTGCATATAACAAAACAGCGCAATGCTTTTGGAAAAATGAAGCTATTATAAGACCCAGGTCCCATCACACAATGCAACACAAGTCAGAGGATAGGGTTTTCCCTTATAATAGCCAAAAATGCTTGGTACGTTAAAGACAAATCATTTGATACTATTATAAGTGTATAGTGTCAAAACAATTTCAATCATAAATATCAATCATAGACGGCATGGGTACCATATATCATGTCGCTATACTAGGCTCTACAATCAAAACCGCAAATGTCACGTATTGGAAGTTGGGTTTCCTTCTGTCAACCGAGGCAAAAGATAGTCCTCTACTGATTTGAGACTCTCTAGCCCGAGCCTCAGGACCCAGATATAGGTGAGCCCTTGGATCGTTAGGGCCGGTCCATCGATGTGGATTAAAATGCCTGAACACTGCGTTTCCCCACCCTTTGGGGCGTAAATGACCCAAATGACTCCATCGGCTCCACACAGTCACCGATATATCCGAGGCGCCTCGCAACAGCAACAACCACACAGGTGAAAATAATATAAATGTCAGGGTTGGTAGATCACTGACACCACCCTAGCGAGAAGGAAACGCGTTCCCTCCCTGAGGTCCACTCCCGTTTTTGGTTCACAACTTGGGTGTGAGGCTTGCGAATCAACGCTACACAAAGCTATGCCACACAGGCCGTGCTTTGATCATCAACCACAAGACTTTGCTTTTCAACAGAAGCCTTGATCAATTGCCACTTAGGCATGCCACACAGGCAATTCACTCCATGTGATTGATATCCATCAATATATAACCCCTGAGCTCGTACGTCTCAGAGAAGGGCATTAAGCAAGAAAATAAATTCTCCGTCGCCAAACAGATATATATTTAATAGAAATCAATCACACATAATAAAATCCTATGTCAGACACACAGTCCATTTACAAGTTCGTTCTGGGTCTGAACGAAACTGGAGGCACCTTGTACCTCGCATATCCATCGATCTCCAAATATGTCTGGACGATCACCAACTGATTCCCTCCTCTTGGGTGTACATCCCAATCAAGATCATCAGTAATCACCCAAACGATGTGAAGACCTCCGGTCTTCGACCATCATCTTCATCCTCGACACCACGTCGAATCAGTTATTCAGAATGGGACAAACCCGGTCATTCTGAATAACTCGCGTATATAATAAACAAGTGTTACACAAACACAACATACGCCTCATTCCAATTCAGAATATTCTTTTATTCAAATATTCTTATACTTTGGGAAAGGCTCCCATTAATTTTATCAAAGATAAATTCTTTAAATTTATTCTTTAATCTTCTTTGAATATCAATTCAAACTAGTCGGGATTAGCGAACCACACCGAAGTAATCATTTATTTTATTTCCCAATCCCAACCTATACATCCAATGAAGTAAAACCGGTCATACTTCATATCTAACACCACGGTGTTATCGGTAAATTCCATTACCATTTCACGTTCAAATCTAATTAAAGATTTAACTATCGCCTGGAGCAAAACTGGTGATACTCCATTCTCGATTATTTCAATCTAATTAAAGATTCATTAAAACTCCACTTAGTTTTAATCTTCCCAATAATCACTATCAATGATTATTTAACTTGGGAAACCATATCCTGTCTTTAACTGGGTTAAAGAACCATTGTCATTTTAAACAAAGTTCACGATAAACCCCAAATCCAATTCGATATTAAATACAAGGCTCTGAATAGGAAATATATCAGCTTATATTCAATATCAAATTCTGAAATCAACAAATATCGTATTGGAATAACGATATATATATATATATATCTTCCAAATTCTTCCACAATATCCGTATAATCATGGAATCCAATATCGAAATATTCCGAAGATAATTTTGTTTCAAATCCAATCCAATTCATATATTGGAAATTCTGGTTATTTAAAACCCATTTCAAATCCAATTTATTTATTTAAAAATATTGGATTATTTTTCTATTTAATAACTAGTTCATTTCGATAAAAATATATTTTTATCTTTACAAATATGGAATTTTTCATCCCAGTTCTTTCCAAATCATTTATAATGATTTCACACAAATTATTGATATTTTTAATAATTTTATCAAGGTCCATACAGTCGATTTCCATAAACGGCCATCGAACTGCACTTACAGCGACCTTTTTCAAATTTGATTTGGACATAATTCCAAATCCAACTGTTAGATTTCTAATTTCTCGTATTCGTTGGAAAGATCTTGTCAATACGAACCCAACGGTTCCGGTTTCAGGAGAATCCGACGGTCGGATCTCCCGTAATGTCCATTCGAAGTCAATGGTCGAAATTCGCGAACTGCCGCTGCACGGCGCGTTCTATTCAGGCCATTATATATATATATATATATATATATATATTATACGTATATTTCGTCGATTTACATCTTAAAACGTATTTTATAAATCGTTTTAAATTCGTTTTCAAATCGATTTCAACTTCATATTCTATTTCAAATCAAAATTGAATATTCCATATACATGAAAATTTTATACAGTGTATATATATGTTAAAAAATATATTTTTAACCAATCAATATTTATTACATTCACACCGTATAAATATTTCTCATTTCAATATATATTCTATCTTCATTTCATATATATATATTATTATACAACATTTCACATATATTCATTTTTCACATTTCGTATGTATATCATTTTCACTACAAATATATATTATTTCCATTTCATATATATTCATTTTCGATTTCATATATATTTTATTCTCATTTCAAATATATTCTATCTTCATTTCACATATATTCTATCTTCATTTCGTATATATATTATTATAAAACATTTCATATATATATTTACCATCACATTTCATATATATATATATTTCGTTTTCATTTCATATATATATCGTTTTCACATTTCATATATATATATATATATATATCGTTTTCACATTTCATATATATATATCGTTTTCACATTTCATACATATATCGTTTTCATTTCAGATATATATAATTCACATTTCATATATATATTATTTTCATTTCAAATATATATAATTCACATTTATACATATATATATTATTCACATCGTATATGTATTATTTTCCATTCGCATATATATATATATATAATTTTGACTTCTTATATATATAATTCATTTCATATATATCATATTTTTCATTTCATATATATATATATATATATATATATATATATAATTTTCACTTCTTATATATATAATTCATTTCATATATATTATATTTTCACTTTCTTATATATATAATTCATTTCATATATATAATATTTTCACTTTCATATATATAATATTTTCACCTCTTATATATATAATTCATTTCCTATATATAATGTTTTCACTATATATAATATTTTCACTTTTCATATATATAATATTTTCACCTTTCATATATATAATAATTTCACTTTTCATATATATTATATTTTCACCTCATATATTTATAATTCATTTTCTATATATAATATTTTCACTTTTCATATATATAATATTTTCACCTCTTATATATATTTTACACACATCATATATATACATATTCATTTCACATCACGATCAATTTTCGCATAGAATACAATCAAACAAGTCGTCCATGGTCTGTGGACAGCGGGGAGTGGTTCATATATGCAGTTACAAAATAAATAACTATACATAAATAATTTTAGTGAGAAATTCTCACAGTGGTCGGTTTCAGTTCTGTTTTGATTTGAATTTCCGGTTCGTTTCTGGTTTGAATTAGCCTGAAATTCCAACGTCCTCCTTTTCAGCCCTAGTCAGTTCCATGTTGTAGAGCTTGTTCACGCGATCCCAACGCAACTGACGGTTCATGAATCCGATCTCGTATGACAAAGGTACGGTATTAATTACATTTGATAACTAAAATAAAACAATTAATTAAACCCTTATTTACATTATTGCCCCTACCCCCTTTCTCCTACATCCATCATGTATCTCTAGGTCTGACCGAACAAACTTGAACCCATCGCCCAAAACGTAGGGTTCCTCCTTGCACGCGGTACGAGGCACCGGTCCTCGATCTAAAATGATGACGTCGAAGGCCTTGGAAGCACCTCCCACCGCCTGTAATCCGGCTCAACTCGCACTACGCTTGGCCTCGAGAAACTCGCCCAATCGCAACAACTTTAAGGCCCAATTCTGGCCAAAATACGGTGTTAATTCCGATCATGCCTGTGCCAAACTAGAGATCTAAGAAAGGTCTTTTATTTTCGTTTTAGGATCATCTTCTAATTAGAATTGAATTTTGAAATTTTAGGGTTTCAATTTGGGATTAAAATCGGCCGTGTAATTCCTAGTGGAGGCGCTGAAAATGAACGGGGTAGACTAGTGGAATAAAAAAATAATGGTTTGACTTGCTATATATAATATATAATAATATTATTTAATTCCAATTTAACTTGTTTAACCATCTGAACTCCAAATCAAACCCAACGACTGTCGCCACTAGCTAAATACCCCCATTCCAAACACAATGGGATATGTTTCGTAAGTCAATTCGACTGTTTTGATCAGTTTTCATTAGTTTTAAAATATAAATCATTATATATTCAATTTAAATGTACATTTTAAATTACCGAGACCACATACTGACTCTAAAAATTCCCGAAAATTTTATCAAGCTATGTTGGGACGATACGGTCCCAGCAAAACTGATTTCGTCGAATTCTGAGACCGTTTGAAAATGGACATTTTCTAGTCGATCCATTTTGACTGAAATCAAGCAAACACATTTTCCTTTGCCACGCTCACATATTGATTTAGAAAATTATGAATTTTGGAATCTAGCAATAATTTGACATCCCGGATCCAACAAAAGTGGTTTCATCAAAAATAGAGGTCGTTTGCAAAATGTCTATTTTCAAGGGCTATATAAACTCTATAGCGACCTTTCTGAAAATTCATTTGGCCATAACTTTTGATTCCCGCTATGAAACTTCGATTTTTCAGATTCGTTAGAAAGATATTCATAAACAGATTTAAATATTTTTGGTTTCACTAAAATCTGTTTTATTTTGCACCTGGTACAGTCAGTCAAAGTTTGAATTCCAATTTTGAAACTATCGCGCCATTTCAGGCCTTGTTTATAATTTAAAATAATTATATTTATTTTCAAACATCGATTCTGTAATAACCCGAAAATCTGGGCCAGTTTAAAAATTTTATTTTGGCAATTTTAGCGAATTTTGATTATTTAAAATGAATTATTTTAAATAATATCGACGAGAAATTTATTTTTATATAATTCGAATGTATATATTATATACGTCGTCGTTAGAATATAAATATTTATATATAATTATAAATGGAATTGAAAATGGCGCGGTAGTTCGATAATTCGATTTCAAACTTCAATTGAATGTACCGGGTGCAAAACAATCCGGATTTTAGTGAAACCAAAAACATTAGGATCTAATTGTGAATATCTTTCCAACGAATCCGACAAATCAAGGTTTCATAGCGGGAATCAGAAGATATGTCCAGTTGAAAATTCTGAATAGTCGCTATGGAATTCAGGCCCTTAAAAATGGGAATTTTGCAAACGACCTCGGATTTCGACGAAACCAGTTTTGTTGGGTCCGTGATGTAAAGTTATTGCTAGGTTCCAAATTTCATAATTTTCTGAATCAATATGTGAGCGTGGCGAAGGAAAACGCGTTTGACCAGTTTCAGTTGATTTTAATCGACTGGAAATTGGCCATTTTTCTAACGGTCTCAGAATTCGACGAAACTAGTTTTGTTAGGACCGTATCGTCAATACGAAGCTAAAAAATATTTTTCTGTGATTTATCAAGTTAGTATGCGACCCCGGTAATTTGAAATGTACGTTTAAAATTCAATATAGTGATTTAAATGTAAATTTAACGGAAACTGATTGTAACAATCAAATCAGCTTGCGATACATATCCCATTGTGTTCGGAATGGGGGTAAAACGCTATGGACGACAGGCGGTGGGCCTCGTTTCGAGGTCGTATGTGAAAGTCAACTCTTTAGGATAAAATAAATTAATTAATAAAAAAAAATATCTCTCTCCCCTTTAATCCTCCTGCCCCCCCCCCCCCCCCCCCGTTCAAAAATAAATTCAGTATATAAAAAAAAAACCGCGATGGAGGGAGCAGCTCGAGCCACCGCTGGCGCCTCGGCCTCCTCCCCATGGGCGTCGCCCCCCTCTCCTCCTCTCTCCCCGTCTTCCTCCTCGAAACTTGCGAAACCCCTCAGCCCCAATCCTCAAATCGTGCGCTCCGACACCCACAGCCCCAAACGCCTCGTTCTGACAACCACCAGACCGGATCCGCCACCTGCGAGCTCCCCCGTCACCTGCTGAATCCGACGCCTCCTACCCTGCGACCCCCCTCAACCCGTGGACCCCCCCTTTTTCAAAAAAAAAATGTAAGTCTTTTTACTTTATTTTAATTAATTTATACATACTATTGTTTATATATAATGATACGAGCAAAATATGATTTTTCTTGTGTGAGAAAAAAAAAGAGATTTGCTTTCATGTATAGTTTTAAAATGAGAATAGCATGATGTTTTTGAAAATATGAAAGACGAGATTTTTATTATGGAAAAGAGGTGATTTTTATAATGCAAACAAAGTGGTAAAAATTCTATTTTTATATATTGAATAGCAAAGTAAGAATTCGATTTTTATATATTGAATAGCAAAGTAAAAATATGATTTTTATATTTTTAAAAATATAATCTTTACTATGTAGAAGTGGTAAAAATATAATTTTTACATGTTAGGAATATTAAAAATATCATCTTTTTATAGGTAGCAAAATAAAATGTGATTTCTATAGGAATGGAATTGAAAAGGTAAAATCTTTAAAAATAAAAAGACGATATTTTAATGTTAGTAAAGGCGAAACTTTATTTTTATAAAGGCGAAACTTTATTTTTATAAAGGCGAAACTTTATTTTTATAAAGGCGAAAACTTCATTTTAGAAAAGGCGAAATCTATATTTTTGAAAAGGCGAGATCTTTATATGAAGAATAGCGAGATAAAAGTATAATTTTTATCCATACAGTAGCATTGTGGAAAATTCGATTTTTAAATATATGAAGTGATTATAAAAATATGACTTTTAAATTGAAAGTGAATAAATAAAAATGTGATTTTTATTTTAAAGACATCGATATATAAAAATGTGTGATTTTTATATATATAGTGACTACGGGCAACGAAGATGACAAAGATGGGATAACGAAGAAGATTTCTATAAATGAAGAGTCGTGGTATTGGATAGCTTTCGGTGAGAACTTCTCACTCTTCAACTTCTTTTTCTAGTTATATATATATATACTAGGATGCAGACGGTGCTTAGTAGCACCCGACACAATCGTCCACAGACCATGGACTTGTTTGTTTGGTTGCATAAAGTAGTTTGATGACTTGATTTGAAATTGAATTGTTTGGTGAAGTGAAATTGATTTGATTGATGTGTGAATGGCGTGGGCCTTCACTAGACCGGGGATAAGGCTAGGCCTCGTCCCGCTTCTAGTATCGTGCTGTTATGCCGCCGAAATTTTCTAAAATACGTTAGAAAAATAAAAATATCATTTTTATTGTGTAAATGAACTGAATAGAAATTCATGTGTTAAAATAAAATGTTTTATCGTTAAAAATATAATTTTTAACGTGAAAGTGAATAAATGAATATTTATAAACAAATCGGCCGATTTGTTTATATACACTGATTTGACTGATATTGATTGGGTCGATAAATTTTACACGTCGCCCAACTGCACAACTAAAATCTGTGTTGGATTGTTTGAAACCCCACACGGGTGTTGGGATGAAATTTGAAGTTCACTCATCCTGATTGATTAAATATGTCGGTCGATTGATTGATAGGCTGTTATAAGCGTAAGATATCTATATTTGATGCTTATACAGTGTAGTGCACTTTGGTTGATGGTTGATTGCTTATTAATGCTATTATATACATGTGTTGTATGGAATCCATATAATTAACGTTATATGGTGATTGATTGGGCCTCATTCCAATCGGGGAAATAAGGAATATTATAAAAGAAAATTCATGTGTTGAATATAAAAAAATAGTCATGTGTTGACGATGTTCATGTGTTGAGTGAAATATTTTATACAACGAAATTTACATCTTTATCATATTTAAGATTAGAACTACTCCCCAGTAGAAGTCTAATTAAAAATCAAACGATAGATACCATAGTTTTATAAATTATTTTACATAACAAAAATAGTGATGTGTTGACAGTACTCTTATGTTGAGATTAGTCGTGTGTTGAAAGAAATATAGATTCATGTGTTGAATGGGGTAAATATTCATTTGTTGGATAGAATAAAGAAGTTTTGAAAATATAAAGCCGTGTTGATTAGAGATGCGTTATTTTGACGCGAACGATATTTATATCGATTTTATTCGTTGTATAATGAATATTGAAAAGTGATTTCAAAATTAAATATTTTGAAATGAAATTCAAATTGAATTAGATTAAAATTCGAATTGAATAGAAAGCGAATTTGAATTCGAATAAAATAGAAATGAATTCAAATTGAATTAAATTGAAATTGAAATTTAAAATGAACTGAAATTGAATTGAAATCAATTGGAAACGAATTCGAATTGAATCAAATAGAAAGTAAATTCGAATTGAATTGAAACGAATTTAAATTTGAATTGAATTGAAACGAATTTGAATTCGAATTAAATAAAATTGAAATGAATTCGAGTTGAATTGAAATCAAATCGATTTGAAATTGAATATAGAAGTTGAATTGTTTTAGAAACGAATTTAAAACGATTTATAAAATTCGTTTTAAAAAGAAATCGACGAAATATATAATATATATATATATATATATATTATATATAATGGCCTGAATAGAACGCGCCGCGCCGCGGCAGTTCGTGAATTTCGACCATTTATTTCAAACGGACACTGCGGGAGATCCGACCGTCGGATTCTCCTAAAACTGGAACCGTTGGGTTCGTATCGAAAAGAGCTTTCCAATAAATATTAGAAATTTGAAATCTAACGGTTGGATTTGGAATTATGTCCAAATCAAATTCGAAAAAGGTCGCTGTAAGTGCAGTTCGATGGCCGTTGATGGAAATCGACTGTACGGGCCTTGATAAAATTATTAAAAATATTGATAATTTGTGTAAAATCATGATATGTGAATTGGAAAGAACTGGGCTGAAGAATTCCACATTTGAAAGGATAAAAATAGATTTTTATCGAAATGAACTAGTTTTGAACTGGAATTAAAATCAATTTATTTTTGAAATAAATAAATTGAATTTGAAAGTGATTTTAAAAATAATCAATATTTCCAATACGTGAATTGGAATGGATTTGAGTCGAAATTATCTTCGGAATATTTCGATGTTGGATTTCGTGACTCTACAGATATTGTTTTGGGAATTTGAAAGATATATTATATATCGTTATTTCCAATACGATATTTGTTGGTTTCAGAATTTGATATTGAATATAAGCCGATATATTTTCTATTCAGAGCCTTGTATTTAATATCAAATGTGATTTGGTTTGTCGTGAATCGTGTTTTTGATGACATTGGTTCTTTAACCCGGTTAAAGACAGGATATTGATTTTTAAGAAGAGATTAAAACTAAGTGGAGTTTTAATGAATCTTTAATTAGATTAAAAATGTGAATTGATAATTTAAATTATCAAATCTGAAAGGTGATCGAGAATGGAGCACCACCAGTTTTGCTCCAAAGCGATAGTTAAATCTTTAATTAGATTTGAACGTGAAATGGTAATCAATTTTACCGATAACACTGTGGTGTTAGATGTGGAGTATTACCAGTTTTCTCCATGGGATATATAGGTTGGGATTGGGAAATAAAATAAATAATTACTTCGGTGTGGTTCGCTAATCCCGACTAGTTTGGAAAACCGTAAAATGGTTTGAAATGATATCCAAAGGAAGATTAAAGAATAAATTTAGAAGAATTTATCTTGGATAAAATTAATGGGAACCTTTCCCTAAGAATGTGATTTTGTGAATAAAAGAATATTCTGAATTGGAATGAGGCGTTTGTTGTGTTTGTGTAACATTCGTTTATTATATACGTGGGTTGTTCAGAAAGGCCGGGTTTATACCCATTCTGAATAACCGATTCGACGAGATGTCGAAGATGAAGACGGTGGTTGAAGACCGGAAGTCTTCACATCGTTTGGGTGATTACTGATGATCTTGATTGGGCTGTACACCCAGGATGAGGGAATCAGTTGGTGATCGTCCAGACGTACTTGGAGATGGATGGATATGCGAGGAAAGTGCCTCCGGTTTCGTTCAGACCCAGAACGAACTTGTAAATGGATTGTGTGTCTGACATTGGATTTTATTCTGTGTTGATTGATCTCTATTAAATATACATCTGTTTGGCGGCGGAGAATTTATTCTCTTGCTTAACGCCCTTCTCTGAGACGTACGAGCTCAGAGGTTGTATATCGATGGACATCAGTCGCATGGAGTGAATTGCCAGTGTGGCATGCGTAAGTGGCAATTGATCAAGGCTTCTGTTGAAAAGCAAAGTCTTGTGGTTGATGATCAAAGCACGGCCTGTGTGGCGTAGCTTTGTATATAACGTGAATTCGCGAGCCTCACACCTCGGTATGAGTCAAAAACGGGATACGGACCCAAGGAGTGCACGACGTTTCTTTCTAGCTAGGGTGGTGTCAGTGACCTACCAGCCCTGACATTTATATACTTTTCACCTGTGTGGTTGTTGGATACGAGGCGCCTCGGATATAGGTCTGTAAGGACCGGGAAACGTGTGTTCAGGAATAATTAATCCTCAAAAGTAAGAGAGGACCGACCTTGGAGGTTCCAAAGGATCATAGTGGGGTCCTGAGGCATTTGCTAGAGTGTCTCGAACGCGGAGAGGAGCTTGCCCCTTGCCTCGACTCATGATGGAATCCAATTTCCAATACATGTATTTCGGTTTTATTTGTAGAGCCTAGTATGGCGACATAGTAGATGGTAGCTATGCCGCCTATGATTGATACTTATGATTGAAATTGTTTTGACACTATACACTTATAATAGTATCAAATAATGTGTTTTAAACGTATCAAGCATGCTTTGGCTGTTATAAGGTAAAAACCCTATCCTCCGGCTTGCGTTGCATTGTGTGATGGGACCTGGGTCTTATAACAGCTTCATTTTTCTTTATTTAGCATTGCGCTGTTTGTTTTATGCACTGGTATTCTTGGGAGGAAACCCGTTCCGTGTTATACGGCGTGGTCCCTTGATTTACCTAACTTTAAAAATAAAGAATTATAACTGTTTTAGTTCTCACACCAGTCACATGACTGACCTGGAGTTTATTGTTTTAACCTAAACTCTGGGTGCCCTTATTTTCGACACGGGCAGCTAGTAGTTTTGGTTTTGCAGATTTATATTCACAGGATCCTGGTTTACAGCTGGAACGATATCCGGAAAGCTTTGTATCCGTATATCTCCTTCTAGTTGTGTATTGTATTATTTTCCGCTGCTATGTAATTTAAATCTCTGATATTTCTGTGTAATATTTATTCATTTATACTCTGTATATTCTTGTAATCTGATGCATTGTTGTGATATACAGTGAAATGTTCTTCCGTCTGCGTTCTATTTTGTCTTGTCCTCAATTCTATCCGCGCTTTCCTTCACGGGGAAGTTCGGGTCGTCTCAGTTTGGTATCAGAGCTTTGGTTTACAGAGCTCGAGAACAAGACACATTAGAACCATACGAAAGAATTCATCGGATATTGGATTAGCAATATCCAATTAGAATTACTCGTTAGAGATAGGATCAGTAGTATCCTAGAACGAGTGCAAAGAGTATATTTTTCAAATGAAAACAATTTTGTTTTGAAATTTAAATCGTTTTATACGTATTTGATTATTAATTTATTTTGAATATGGACAATCCAATATATAAAGATTTCGCGTATACGCCTCATGAACGTATAGTCGAAGTTTTAATATATTGGATAGATATAGAATCACATTCTAGACACCCGGGGATAATTCTGGTGATGTGGCCACATCATCAGTATTTATATTCGTGTTTCGAAGGTGTGATATCTATATATTTCCATTAGACTGGTGTGAGAACCAAAATTAATATAGTTAGAACACTTTGTTGTGATTTGGCATCAAAAACATGATTTTCTTTATATGTAGTAAAGTTATGAATTTGGAACTTTAATCCACTAATTGATTGATGTTTGTGTTGTTCGCCTATTTGTTTGCTAATTTTAACCATTTAGCCTAATTGAACCGAATATTGAACTATATTGAAAATTGGTTGCGTTTGCTTGCATATACATATACTTACATTGAACAGGTCATAGCAAGGAGGCTAGAGCAGAGAATAAAATTTGTTTGCCCGACAAATAGGTACATGTTTACTACATAATTTACTGTTTCGTTTGGGTGATGATGATTTTATGAGCCTATTGGCTAGCCGCTTGGCTTTTTCTTTTTCTTTTTGAGATCTGAAGGACCGGGGAAGCTATTTGAAATTCCCCGATGCTCCCGGTGCAGGGGAGGTTATGGCGAAATTTTTCAAAAATTCAGGGTGTTAGCCAAATTTTTGAAATTTTGAAAATTCTCAGAAACTAAAAAGTTGGAGAATGGAAGCCTGATCGAACGTAGAGTTGATTAATCAAACCACTTTCGACTTTGTTCCTTTTCGGGGACGAAAAGTTTTAAGTGGGGGAGATTGTAATAACCCGAAAATCTGGGCCAGTTTAAAATTTTTATTTTGGCAATTTTAGCGAATTTTGATTATTTAAAATGAATTATTTTAAATAATATCGATGAGAAATTTATTTGAATATAATTCGAACGTATATATTATATACGTCGTCGTTAGAATATAAATATTTATATATAATTATAAATGGAATTGAAAATGGCGCGGTAGTTCGATAATTCGATTTCAAACTTCAATTGAATGTACCGGGTGCAAAACAATCCGGATTTTAGTGAAACCAAAAACATTAGGATCTAATTGTGAATATCTTTCCAACGAATCCGACAAATCAAGGTTTCATAGCGGGAATCAGAAGATATGTCCAGTTGAAAATTCTGAATAGTCGCTATGGAATTCAGGCCCTTAAAAATGGGAATTTTGCAAACGACCTCGGATTTCGACGAAACCAGTTTTGTTGGGTCCGTGATGTAAAGTTATTGCTAGGTTCCAAATTTCATAATTTTCTGAATCAATATGTGAGCGTGGCGAAGGAAAACGCGTTTGACCAGTTTCAGTTGATTTTAATCGACTGGAAATTGGCCATTTTTCTAACGGTCTCAGAATTCGACGAAACTAGTTTTGTTAGGACCGTATCGTCAATACGAAGCTAAAAAATATTTTTCTGTGATTTATCAAGTTAGTATGCGACCCCGGTAATTTGAAATGTACGTTTAAAATTCAATATAGTGATTTAAATGTAAATTTAACGGAAACTGATTGTAACAATCAAATCAGCTTGCGATACATATCCCATTGTGTTCGGAATGGGGGTAAAACGCTATAGACGACAGGCGGTGGGCCTCGTTTCGAGGTCGTATGTGAAAGTCAACTCTTTAGGATAAAATAAATTAATTAATAAAAAAAAAATATCTCTCTCCCCTTTAATCCTCCTGCCCCCCCCCCCCCCCCCCGTTCAAAAATAAATTCAGTATATATAAAAAAAAAACCGCGATGGAGGGAGCAGCTCGAGCCACCGCTGGCGCCTCGGCCTCCTCCCCATGGGCGTCGCCCCCCTCTCCTCCTCTCTCCCCGTCTTCCTCCTCGAAACTTGCGAAACCCCTCAGCCCCAATCCTCAAATCGTGCGCTCCGACACCCACAGCCCCAAACGCCTCGTTCTGACAACCACCAGACCGGATCCGCCACCTGCGAGCTCCCCCGTCACCTGCTGAATCCGGCGCCTCCTACCCTGCGACCCCCCTCAACCCGTGGACCCCCCCTTTTTCAAAAAAAAAATGTAAGTCTTTTTACTTTATTTTAATTAATTTATACATACTATTGTTTATATATAATGATACGAGCAAAATATGATTTTTCTTGTGTGAGAAAAAAAAAGAGATTTGCTTTCATGTATAGTTTTAAAATGAGAATAGCATGATGTTTTTGAAAATATGAAAGACGAGATTTTTATTATGGAAAAGAGGTGATTTTTATAATGCAAACAAAGTGGTAAAAATTCTATTTTTATATATTGAATAGCAAAGTAAGAATTCGATTTTTATATATTGAATAGCAAAGTAAAAATATGATTTTTATATTTTTAAAAATATAATCTTTACTATGTAGAAGTGGTAAAAATATAATTTTTACATGTTAGGAATATTAAAAATATCATCTTTTTATAGGTAGCAAAATAAAATGTGATTTCTATAGGAATGGAATTGAAAAGGTAAAATCTTTAAAAATAAAAAGACGATATTTTAATGTTAGTAAAGGCGAAACTTTATTTTTATAAAGGCGAAACTTTATTTTTATAAAGGCGAAACTTTATTTTTATAAAGGCGAAAACTTCATTTTAGAAAAGGCGAAATCTATATTTTTGAAAAGGCGAGATCTTTATATGAAGAATAGCGAGATAAAAATATAATTTTTATCCATACAGTAGCATTGTGGAAAATTCGATTTTTAAATATATGAAGTGATTATAAAAATATGACTTTTAAATCGAAAGTGAATAAATAAAAATGTGATTTTTATTTTAAAGACATCGATATATAAAAATGTGTGATTTTTATATATATAGTGACTACGGGCAACGAAGATGACAAAGATGGGATAACGAAGAAGATTTCTATAAATGAAGAGTCGTGGTATTGGATAGCTTTCGGTGAGAACTTCTCACTCTTCAACTTCTTTTTCTAGTTATATATATATATACTAGGATGCAGACGGTGCTTAGTAGCACCCGACACAATCGTCCACAGACCATGGACTTGTTTGTTTGGTTGCATAAAGTAGTTTGATGACTTGATTTGAAATTGAATTGTTTGGTGAAGTGAAATTGATTTGATTGATGTGTGAATGGCGTGGGCCTTCACTAGACCGGGGATAAGGCTAGGCCTCGTCCCGCTTCTAGTATCGTGCCGTTATGCCGCCGAAATTTTCTAAAATACGTTAGAAAAATAAAAATATCATTTTTATTGTGTAAATGAACTGAATAGAAATTCATGTGTTAAAATAAAATGTTTTATCGTTAAAAATATAATTTTTAACGTGAAAGTGAATAAATGAATATTTATAAACAAATCGGCCGATTTGTTTATATACACTGATTTGACTGATATTGATTGGGTCGATAAATTTTACACGTCGCCCAACTGCACAACTAAAATCTGTGTTGGATTGTTTGAAACCCCACACGGGTGTTGGGATGAAATTTGAAGTTCACTCATCCTGATTGATTAAATATGTCGGTCGATTGATTGATAGGCTGTTATAAGCGTAAGATATCTATATTTGATGCTTATACAGTGTAGTGCACTTTGGTTGATGGTTGATTGCTTATTAATGCTATTATATACATGTGTTGTATGGAATCCATATAATTAACGTTATATGGTGATTGATTGGGCCTCATTCCAATCGGGGAAATAAGGAATATTATAAAAGAAAATTCATGTGTTGAATATAAAAAAATAGTCATGTGTTGACGATGTTCATGTGTTGAGTGAAATATTTTATACAACGAAATTTACATCTTTATCATATTTAAGATTAGAACTACTCCCCAGTAGAAGTCTAATTAAAAATCAAACGATAGATACCATAGTTTTATAAAATATTTTACATAACAAAAATAGTGATGTGTTGACAGTACTCTTATGTTGAGATTAGTCGTGTGTTGAAAGAAATATAGATTCATGTGTTGAATGGGGTAAATATTCATTTGTTGGATAGAATAAATAAGTTTTGAAAATATAAAGCCGTGTTGATTAGAGATGCGTTATTTTGACGCGAACGATATTTATATCGATTTTATTCGTTGTATAATGAATATTGAAAAGTGATTTCAAAATTAAATATTTTGAAATGAAATTCAAATTGAATTAGATTAAAATTCGAATTGAATAGAAAGCGAATTTGAATTCGAATAAAATAGAAATGAATTCAAATTGAATTAAATTGAAATTGAAATTTAAAACGAACTGAAATTGAATTGAAATCAATTGGAAACGAATTCGAATTGAATCAAATAGAAAGTAAATTCGAATTGAATTGAAACGAATTTAAATTTGAATTGAATTGAAACGAATTTGAATTCGAATTAAATAAAATTGAAATGAATTCGAGTTGAATTGAAATCAAATCGATTTGAAATTGAATATAGAAGTTGAATTGTTTTAGAAACGAATTTAAAACGATTTATAAAATTCGTTTTAAAAAGAAATCGACGAAATATATAATATATATATATATATTATATATAATGGCCTGAATAGAACGCGCCGCGCCGCGGCAGTTCGTGAATTTCGACCATTTATTTCAAACGGACACTGCGGGAGATCCGACCGTCGGATTCTCCTAAAACCGGAACCGTTGGGTTCGTATCGAAAAGAGCTTTCCAATGAATATTAGAAATTTGAAATCTAACGGTTGGATTTGGAATTATGTCCAAATCAAATTCGAAAAAGGTCGTTGTAAGTGCAGTTCGATGGCCGTTGATGGAAATCGACTGTACGGGACTTGATAAAATTATTAAAAATATTGATAATTTGTGTAAAATCATGATATGTGAATTGGAAAGAAATGGGCTGAAGAATTCCACATTTGAAAGGATAAAAATAGATTTTTATCGAAATGAACTAGTTTTGAACTGGAATTAAAATCAATTTATTTTTGAAATAAATAAATTGAATTTGAAAGTGATTTTAAAAATAATCAATATTTCCAATACGTGAATTGGAATGGATTTGAGTCGAAATTATCTTCGGAATATTTCGATGTTGGATTTCGTGACTCTACAGATATTGTTTTGGGAATTTGAAAGATATATTATATATCGTTATTTCCAATACGATATTTGTTGGTTTCAGAATTTGATATTGAATATAAGCCGATATATTTTCTATTCAGAGCCTTGTATTTAATATCAAATGTGATTTGGTTTGTCGTGAATCGTGTTTTTGATGACATTGGTTCTTTAACCCGGTTAAAGACAGGATATTGATTTTTAAGAAGAGATTAAAACTAAGTGGAGTTTTAATGAATCTTTAATTAGATTAAAAATGTGAATTGATAATTTAAATTATCAAATCTGAAAGGTGATCGAGAATGGAGCACCACCAGTTTTGCTCCAAAGCGATAGTTAAATCTTTAATTAGATTTGAACGTGAAATGGTAATCAATTTTACCGATAACACTGTGGTGTTAGATGTGGAGTATTACCAGTTTTCTCCATGGGATATATAGGTTGGGATTGGGAAATAAAATAAATAATTACTTCGGTGTGGTTCGCTAATCCCGACTAGTTTGGAAAACCGTAAAATGGTTTGAAATGATATCCAAAGGAAGATTAAAGAATAAATTTAGAAGAATTTATCTTGGATAAAATTAATGGGAACCTTTCCCTAAGAATGTGATTTTGTGAATAAAAGAATATTCTGAATTGGAATGAGGCGTTTGTTGTGTTTGTGTAACATTCGTTTATTATATACGTGGGTTGTTCAGAAAGGCCGGGTTTATACCCATTCTGAATAACCGATTCGACGAGATGTCGAAGATGAAGACGGTGGTTGAAGACCGGAAGTCTTCACATCGTTTGGGTGATTACTGATGATCTTGATTGGGCTGTACACCCAGGATGAGGGAATCAGTTGGTGATCGTCCAGACGTACTTGGAGATGGATGGATATGCGAGGAAAGTGCCTCCGGTTTCGTTCAAACCCAGAACGAACTTGTAAATGGATTGTGTGTCTGACATTGGATTTTATTCTGTGTTGATTGATCTCTATTAAATATACATCTGTTTGGCGGCGGAGAATTTATTCTCTTGCTTAACGCCCTTCTCTGAGACGTATGAGCTCAGAGGTTGTATATCGATGGACATCAGTCGCATGGAGTGAATTGCCAGTGTGGCATGCGTAAGTGGCAATTGATCAAGGCTTCTGTTGAAAAGCAAAGTCTTGAGGTTGATGATCAAAGCACGGCCTGTGTGGCGTAGCTTTGTGTATAACGTGAATTCGCGAGCCTCACACCTCGGTATGAGTCAAAAACGGGATACGGACCCAAGGAGTGCACGACGTTTCTTTCTAGCTAGGGTGGTGTCAGTGACCTACCAGCCCTGACATTTATATACTTTTCACCTGTGTGGTTGTTGGATACGAGGCGCCTCGGATATAGGTATGTAAGGACCGGGAAACGTGTGTTCAGGAATAATTAATCCTCAAAAGTAAGAGAGGACCGGCCTTGGAGGTTCCAAAGGATCATAGTGGGGTCCTGAGGCATTTGCTAGAGTGTCTCGAACGCGGAGAGGAGCTTGCCCCTTGCCTCGACTCATGATGGAATCCAATTTCCAATACGTGTATTTCGGTTTTATTTGTAGAGTCTAGTATGGCGACATAGTAGATGGTAGCTATGCCGCCTATGATTGATACTTATGATTGAAATTGTTTTGACACTATACACTTATAATAGTATCAAATAATGTGTTTTAAACGTATCAAGCATGCTTTGGCTGTTATAAGGTAAAAACCCTATCCTCCGGCTTGCGTTGCATTGTGTGATGGGACCTGGGTCTTATAACAGCTTCATTTTTCTTTATTTAGCATTGCGCTGTTTGTTTTATGCACTGGTATTCTTGGGAGGAAACCCGTTCCGTGTTATACGGCGTGGTCCCTTGATTTACCTAACTTTAAAAATAAAGAATTATAACTGTTTTAGTTCTCACACCAGTCACATGACTGACCTGGAGTTTATTGTTTTAACCTAAACTCTGGGTGCCCTTAATTTCGACACGGGCAGCTAGTAGTTTTGGTTTTGCAGATTTATATTCACAGGATCCTGGTTTACAGCTGGAACGATATCCGGAAAGCTTTGTATCCGTATATCTCCTTCTAGTTGTGTATTGTATTATTTTCTGCTGCTATGTAATTTAAATCTCTGATATTTCTGTGTAATATTTATTCATTTATACTCTGTATATTCTTGTAATCTGATGCATTGTTGTGATATACAGTGAAATGTTCTTCCGTCTGCATTCTATTTTGTCTTGTCCTCAATTCTATCCGCGCTTTCCTTCACGGGGAAGTTCGGGTCGTCTCAGATTCAAACCTAATTTTCGTCTTTATTATTTAAAATAATTCATTTTAAATATTTAAATCCACTAAAATAGCCAATTAAAAATTTTTAAACTAGTTTAGATTTTCCGGGTCGTTACAATCTCCCCCACTTAAAACTTTTCGTCCCCGAAAAGGAACGAAGCTGAAAGTTGTTTTAAAAACCAACTCAACTTTCATTATTTTCATTATAGCTTAAGTTCTTCAACTTTTCAGTTTCTAAGAACTTTTCAAATTTTTCAAAAATTTGGCTAACACCTTTAATTTTCGAAAAATTTCGCCATAACCTCCCCTGCACCGGGAGCTTCGGGATATTTCAAATAGCCTCCCATGACCCTCACCAATCCAAAAGAAAAAGAAAAAGCCAATCGGCTCACAAAATCATCAAATCACCAAGAAATACAATAAACATGTACCTATTTGTCGGGCAAACAATTTTATTCCTCTTCTCTAGCCTCCTTGCTATAACCTGTTCAACGTATATACATGTATATGCATGCAATTTCAATCAATTTTTAATTTTAGTTTAATATTCGATTCCATTTGGCTAGTGGTTCTAAATTTTAATTAATGGAACCCATAATCAAACAACACAACCAGCAATAAATTGGTTAATTAACTTTTCAATCATATAATTTTATATAAACAAAAATCAAATTTTCTAAGACCAGATTATATATATAATCACAAATACGTTATATATAATCATATTACTATCAACTCATTCTAGGGCATTTCTGGCCCATCTCTAACGAGTCACTCATTCTAGAATGCTACTGATTCTATCTGTAATGAGGATTTTGCTATAGGATATTACTAATCCTACATCTGATGAGTCTTTTATTCAGTTCTAACGAGTTGTACCCCAAATAATTGAGTTAACCAAAGCTCTGATACCAGCTGTAACGACACGGATTTCGCACGGACCTAATCGATCGCTAAATCGACCAAGACCGTTCGAATCCCGCATACGCTAACTCTGGGCATACAACACATCAGAACAAATAATAGAAGACTTTTACAAACATCATAATAATGTTTCATCAGGGTACAGAATATATCAGAGTATATCGAAAATAATACATAGTAGAAGATAAATTTACATAAATGTAATACAATGCACATCAGAAATATAAATTACACAGCGGAAGACTGTAATTGCCTGGACACAG
The DNA here is from genome assembly GCA_030737875.1 of Allium sativum. Lineage (NCBI taxonomy): Eukaryota > Viridiplantae > Streptophyta > Magnoliopsida > Asparagales > Amaryllidaceae > Allium > Allium sativum. The sequence goes on along the minus strand of CM060913.1, from coordinate 464,210,506 downwards.
CTTAAAGCTTCAATCCAGAATCCTGCTCAATACATCAGCAAAATAAAACTACTCGACTGCCCGTGTGGAAAATAAGGGCACCCGAGTTTGCAAGGGAAAAGCAAACTACGAGTCAGTCATGGGAGTGGTGTGAGAAACTCTAAACAGTAATAATTAACTTATTTAATAATATGGCATATCACGGAATCACGCCGCTAACGCGGAACGGGATTACCCCCATGAATGCCAATGTATAAACAACAATCAAAAATATAGATATAAGGATCTACTATGCATCAATCAACATGCAATATCCCAATCTACCCATTTAGATTAATCACCACACATAGATTTTCTAAATCCAATTCAATTTACAGAAATTACTCCTTTGGACTTTATTTCCCGATTTCTATTTCAAGTCATTTGAAATACATATCTAGCTTTCTATATCAAAGTAGATTTCACTTCGGGATCCCAAATCAAATCGTTTGGAAATATGAATTCCAAAACATAACAATGCATACAAACAAGTATGCAACCAAATATCGTGCTCCCCATCGACAAGGCAAAGGGTACGCACCTAGCAACTCGATATATAAATGTGCACCTACCCCACATAGGAGCAGGCTACACCGACGATGCACCTCCCACACATGGAGAGCATACACCGCCCTCTCACCCATACTTTTAGTCTCAGGGTTACCCGAATCTTTAGCCACATACTAAATCATTTCATATCCCGAAGTAGGGAAAATCATTTCACAACAGAATAATCACAAGTACTTTCAAAATATAGTACTTCACATCAGTAATTCACACATATGATCAGTCACTATTAATCACATAACCTTTGAGCTCGTACGTCTCAAAGAAGGGTGTTAAGCGAGAGAATAAATTCTCCGCCACCAAACAGATATATCATTAATAGTAATTAATCGAATATGTAATGAACTACAATGTAAAACCATAACACATTTCCAAATCATTTCGAAATCATCGGGTTTTAGACCTCAAAATCTTTTCTGTTTTATAAAACATTTTTATAAAACATTCCCTGTCCAAAATCGGGAATATATTTCTTTTCACTTAAGAAAAATATCATTTCAAAATCATTCATTAAATTTGAAATGAACACAACTCGCTAAACGCCTTACCGTCAAATCATGAAGTGTTTCACAAGGCATTAGCACACAAATATTTTCAACCCAACTCAATGCTAAATGTAAAAGCATATTCTGCTCATAAACTGGTCGAGCACCATTCACACAATCAGTCAGTCACAATCAATATCAACAACCACATATATTTGGTTTACACCACATCTCATGTTTTTGGTAAATTTAATCACCATTCATTCTTTCAAATCTAATTAAAGATTTATTCAAACTCCAATTGGTTTCATCTCTAAAATCATTTCATATTGATTGTTCTACTTTTTGGAAATTAATCCTGCTTTTACTCGGGTTAAAGAACTAATGCATTTAAACACAGTTCACGACAAACCCCAAATCCAATTCGATATTAAATACAAGGCTCTGAATAGGAAATATATCAGCTTATATTTAATATCAAATTCTGAAATCAACAAATATTGTATTGGAATAACGACATATATATATATATATATATATATATATCTTCCAAATTCTTCCACAATATCCGTATAATCATGGAATCCAATATCGAAATATTCTGAAGATAATTTCGATTCAAATCCATTCCAATTCATATACTGGAAATTCTGGTTATTTAAAACCTATTTCAAATCCAATTTATTTATTTAAAAATATTGGATTATTTTTCTAGTTAATAGCTAGTTCATTTCGATTAAAATATATTTTTATATTTACAAATATGGAATTTTTCATCCCAGTTCTTTCCAAATCATTTATAATGATTTCACACAAATTATTGATATTTTTAATAATTTTATCAAGGTCCATACAGTCGATTTCCATAAACGGTCATCGAACTGCACTTACAACGACCTTTTTCAAATTTGATTTGGAGATAATTCCAAATCCAACCGTTAGATTTATAATTTCTCATATTCGTTGGAAAGCTCTTTTCGATACGAACCCAACGGTTCCGGTTTCAGGAGAATCCAACGGTCGGATCTCCTGTAATGTCCATTCGAAGTCAATGGTTGAAATTCGCGAACTACCGCTGCGCGGCTCGTTCTATTCAGGCCATTATATATATATATATATATATATATATATATATATATTATATTTCGTCGATTTCCATTATAAATCGTTTTAAATTCGTTTTCAAAACGATTTCAACTTCATATTCAATTTCAAATCAAAATTGAATATTCCATATACATGAAAATTTTATACAGTGTATATATATGTTAAAAATTATATTTTTAACCAATCAATATTTATTTCATTCACACCGTATATATATTTCTCATTTCAATATATATTCTATCTTCATTTCATATATATATTATTATACAACATTTCATATATATTCATTTTTCACATTTCGTATGTATATCATTTTCATTACAAATATATATTAATTCCATTTCATATATATTCATTTTCGATTTCATATATATTTTATTCTCATTTCAAATATATTCTATCTTCATTTCATATATATTATATCTTCATTTCATATATATATTATTATACAACATTTCATATATATATATATATATATATATATCTATTTACGATCGCATTTCATATATATATTTCGTTTTCATTTCATATATATATCGTTTTCACATTTCATATATATATATATCGTTTCCACATTTCATATATATATATATATAAATATATATATCGTTTTCACATTTCATATATATATATATATCGTTTTCATTTCAAATATATATAATTCACATTTCATATATATATATATTATTTTCATTTCAAATATATATAATTCATATTGTATACATATATATATTTTTCACATAGTATATGTATTATTTTCCATTCGCATATATATATAATTTTGACTTCTTATATATATATAATTCATTTCATATATATATCATATTTTTCATTTCATATATATATAATTTTCACTTCTTATATATATAATTCATTTCATATATATAATATTTTCACTTTCTTATATATATAATTCATTTCATATATATAATATTTTCACTTTCATATATATAATATTTTCACCTCTTATATATATAATTCATTTCCTATATATAATGTTTTCACTATATATAATATTTTCACTTTTTATATATATAATATTTTCACCTTTCATATATATAATATTTTCACTTTTCATATATATAATATTTTCACCTCTTATATATAATTCATTTTCTATATATAATATTTTCACTATATATAATATTTTCACTTTTCATACATATAATATTTTCACCTCTTATATATATTTTACACACATCATGTGAGAACCCGTTACTTCCCCGTGAAGGAAAGAGCAGATACTTTGAGAACAACACACAAATAAATGCAGACAGAAGAACATTTCATCGTATATTACAACAATTCCATCAGATACAAGAATATACAGAGTATGAATGAATAAATTACATTCGATAAATATCAGAGATTACAATAAATTACATAGCAGCGGAAAATAATACAAAGCACAACTGAAGGTGATATACGGATACAGAGCTTTCCGGATATCATTCCAGCTGTAAACCAGGATCCTGTGGATATAAATCTGCAAAACCAAAACTACTAGCTGCCCGTGTAGAAAATAGGGGCACCCAGAGTTTAGGTTAAAACAATAAACTCCAGGTCAGTCATGTGACTGGTGTGAGAACAAAAACAGTTATTTAAAACTTTACTTTAAAAGAGAGTAATTCAAGGGACCACGCCGTATAACACGGAACGGGTTTCCTCCCAAGAATACCAGTGCATAGAATAAACAACGCAATGCTTTTTCGAAAAATGAAGCTATTATAAGACCCAGGTCCCATCACACAATGCAACACAAGCCGGAGGATACGGTTTTACCTTATAACAGCCAAACATGCTTGGTACGTTTAAAAACAAATCATTTGATACTATAATAAGTGTATAGTGTCAAAACAATTTCAATCATAAATATCAATCATAGACGGCATAGCATCCCATGCTACTATGTCGCCATACTAGGCTCTACATATAAAGCCGAAATACACATATTGGAAATTGGATTTCCGTCAGGAGTCGAGGCAAGGTGCAAGCTCCTCTCCGCTTCGAGACACTATAGCAAATGTCTCAGGACTACACACTCTGGGTAACCCTTGGATCTTCAGGGCCGGTCATCTCTTACGTTTGAGGATTGGCAATTCCTGAACACATGTTTCCGGGTCCTTACAGACCTAAAATCGAGGCGCCTCATCCAACAACCACATAGGTGAAAAGTATATAAATGTCAGGGCTGGTAAGTCACTGACACCACCAAAGCTAGAAAGAAACGTTGTGCTCTCCCTGTAGTCCTTATCCCGTTTTTAACTCATACCGAGGTGTGAGGCTCGCGAATTCACGTTATACACAAAGCTGCCACATAGGCCGTGCTTTGTTCATCAACCACAAGACTTTGCTTTTCAACAGAAGCCTTGATCCATGCAACTCAGCATGCCACACGGGCAATTCATGCCATGCGATTGATGTCCATCGATATATAACCTCTAAGCTCGTACGTCTCAGAGAAGGGCGTTAAGCAAGAGAATAAATTCTCCGCCGCCAAACAGATATATATTTAACAGGAATCAATCAACACAGAATAAAATCCAATGTCAGACACACAATCCATTTACAAGTTCGTTCTGGGTCTAAACGAAACCGGTGGCACTTTCCTCGCATATCCATCGATCTCCAAGTACGTCTGGACGATCACCAACTGATTCCCTCATCTTGGGTGTACAGCCCAACCAAGATCATCAGTAATCACCCAAACGATGTGAAGACTTCCGGTCTTCAACCACCGTCTTCGTCTTCGACTTATCGTCGAATCGGTTATTCAGAATGGGTATAAACCCGGACTTTCCGAACAACCCGCGTATATTGAAAACAAATGTTACACAAACACAACATACGCCTCATTCCAATTCATTAGTCACTAACCGTAAATTAGCAAGAGAGCAATTCCCCAAATATTAACCCCGAAGGCCGAAACCAACATCAGATCAATACCCAGAAAACCATTCTTCTTAACTAACCTACAGCTAGTTTTTAAATTTCAATTCTTAGGGAAAGTTTCCAATTAATTTTATCCAAGATAAATTCTTTAAAATTTATTCCTTAATCTTCCATTGGATGTCATATCAAACCAAATTATGGTTTTCCAAACTAGTCGAGATTAGCGAACCACACCGAAGTAATTATTTATTTTATTTCCCAATCCCAACCTATTCATCCCATGAAGCAAAACTGGTAATACTCCATATCTAACACCACGGTGTTATCGGTAAAATTAATTACCATTTCACGTTCAAATCTAATTAAAGATTTAACTATCGCTCTGGAGCAAAACTGGTGATACTCCATTCTCGCTCATTTGCCAAATTTGATAGTTTAGATTATCAATTCACATTTCAATCTAATTGCAGGTTCATTAAAACTCCCTTTACTGGGTTAAAGAACTAGTGTCATTTAAAACACAGTTCACGATAAACCCAAATCACATTCTATTTATTATCGGGTTAAAGAACTAGTGTTATTTAAAACACCGTTCACGACAAACCCACAAATGAATTTTAATTCAATTCCAATAAAATATATTAGAAATTCCGAATCTTTAAAACCCCTTTTTAAATCTAATTTATTTATTTAAAAATAATTGGGTTTTAAATTTAGTTCAAAACTAGTTCATTTCGATAAAAATCCATTTTTATCTTTTTAAATATGGAGTTTTCATCTCAATTTTTCCCAAATCATTTCTTATGATTTTATACAAATTATTGATATTTTTAATAATTTTATCAAGGCCCGTACAGTCGATTTCCTTCAACGGCCATCGAACTGCACTTACAGCGACCTTTTCCAAATTTGATTTGGACGTATCTCCAAATACAACCGTTAGATTTCAAATTTACAATATTCTTTAGAAAGCTCTTTTCGATACGAACCCAACAGTTCCGGTTTTAGGAGAATCCGACGATCGGATCTCCCGTAATGTCCGTTCGAAATAAATGGTCGAAATTCACGAACTGCCGCGGCGCGTTCTATTCAGGCCATTATATTATATATATAATATATATTTCGTCGATTCCTATTTAAAACGAAGTTTATAAATAGTTTTAAATTCGTTTCAAAAACATTTCAACTTCCATTTCCATTCAATTCAAATTCCAATTCAATTTGAATTCATTTCAAATTGATTTTTATTCTATTTCAATTCGTTTTCAATTAAATTCGAATTCGTTTTATATTCAATTCAATTCGAATTCGTTTTATATTCAATTCAATTTAAATACGAATATAATCAATATAAATATCGTTCCCGTCAAAATAGCGCATCTCTAATCAATACGGCTTTATATATTTCAATAATTCCGTTATTCTATTCAACAAATGAATATTTATCCTATTCAATACATGAATCTATATTTTTGTCAACACATGACTAATCTCAACGAATGAGTACTGTCCACGTGTGACTATTTTTGTTATTTAATATATTTTATAAAAATCATGGTATCTTTTGTTTGATTTCAAATCAGACTCCAACCGTAAATTAGTAAGAGAATGATTCCCTAAAAATTAACCCCGAAGGCCGAAACCAACATCAGATCAATATCCAGAAGACCACTCATCTTATCTATTTTTCAGTTAGTTTCTAATTTTATATATGTTGAAGATGTAAATTTTATTGTTAAAATACTTCGTTCAACACATGACTAATCTCAACGGATGAGTACTGTCAACACATGAACCTTTATTTTATAATGATAAAGATGTAAATTTTATTGTTAAAATATTTCGTTCAACACATGACTAATCTCAACGGATGAGTACTGTCAACACATGAACCTTTATTTTATAATATTCTTTATCTTCTAAATTGGAATGAGGCCCAATCAATTACCATATAAAGTTAGTTATATGGATTCCATTCAACACATGTATATAATAGCAACGATACATAATCAATCATCATCCAAAGTGCACTACACTGTATAAGCATCAAATATAGATATCTAACGCTTATAACAGCCTGTCAATCAATCGATCGACATACAACTAATTATTGGGATTGGTGTATGCCGAATTTTATCCCAATACCCGTGTGGGGTTTCAAACAATCAAACAAAGATTTTATTTGTGCAGTTGGGCGATGTGTAAAATTTATCGTCCCAATCAATGTCCTTCAAATAGGTGTACATAAACAAACCGTCTGGTTTGTAAATGAATATTTGTTTATTCACATTCACGTTAAAAATTATATTTTTAACGACCAAATTATTTTATTCAACCTGTGAATATTCTATTCGGTTCATTTATTAAATAAAATGATATCTTTATTTTTCTAATTTATTTTAGAAAATTTCGGCGGCATAACAGCACGATACTAGAAACAGGACGAGGCCTAGCCTTATCCCCGGTCTAGTGATGGCCCACGCCATTCACACATCAATCAAATCAATTTCAATTCACCAAACAACCAAATTCAAATCAAATGATCTAACCAACTACACAACCAAACAAACAAGTCCATGGTCTGTGGACGATGGTGTCGGGTGCTACTAAACACCGTCTGCATCCTAGTATATATATATATAACTAGAAAAAGAGAATTTAGGGTGAGAAGTTCTCACCGACTAGCTAATCCAATCATCTCGACTCTTCTTATGTAGAAGTCATCGCTGTTCTCGTCTTTTGTCACTTTCGCTGCCCGTAGCCACTACATATATAAAAATCATATTTTTATATTCCTACTATGTATATAAAAATCACATTTTTATTCTACTATTATATAGATAAAAATTCCATTTTTATACCGTTGTTCATATAGTAAAGATCAAATCTTTACTATCTATATAATATAAAAATCATATTTTTATTATCTCTACTATATAAAAATCATATTTTTATTCTTTCTATAATATAAAAATCATATTTTTATTCTTTCTATAATATAAAAATCATATTTTTATTCTACTTCATTCGTCAAAAACCATAGAAGCTTTAAAGCGGAGAAAACTCACTTTTTTCTAACGCCCGGATTCACTGTTCGGGTTCCATAATTTGCAAATGAGCTTCAATCTTCACACCATCTTTTTTCTAGCTTAAACGCGCCATTCCGGACAACTTTCTCCTAAGGGTCTTTTTGCCGAAAATGCTCCAATTCGGCAGAATTCGCGAAAGTGCAGAAATTTTACCGCTTTTGAACAGCAGACTTCGAACGCACTTTCCGAGCAGCTCCGAACTCCAAAACACGACTTCCATATAGCCAAATCAAAGAGAATTTCGTGCTCTACAACTTTGATCTAGAGGGACTTCGCCAAAAACGTATCGTTTGGGAGTTATTGGCGAAATACGGTCAGGGGCTTATTTGCAAAACGGGCGAATTGTGTAAAATGGGTTTTTGGTGACCGGGGGGGCCCACGGCCGGAGTTGGGTGGTGCTGAGGGGGGGCGCCGGCCTGACTGACATGGGGGAGGGGCTGAGGTGCGGCGGTGGGGTCCACGGAGGCGGGGGTGGTGCTTTGGGGCTTAGGGTTTGCAAATGGAGAGAGGAGAGAGAGGAGAAGGAAGAGGAGGAGGAGGGGAAGAGGAGGAGGGGGTGCGTCGGCCTGAGGTGGTGCGGCGGTGGCGGTGGAAGAAGGGGCAGCGGGTTTGGGGAGGGTGGAGGCCATTTTTTTGTTTTTGAAGAGGAAGGGGAAAAGTGAATTTATGAAATAGAAAAGGAGGAAAAGTGATTATATGCTAGTTTCTAGCGTATCTCCTGAACGCTAACGATCTCCAATCGCCACGGATTTCTGACACGAGATAGTAGACGTGAAGACGAGTCCAACGAAACAAGTTTCGTCGAATTCCGAGTTCGTTTGACCATTCAAAAAAAAATCACGAAAACGCTCAGATAAGTTCTAAAAATGCGATTTTGGCGCACCGTTTCTTCTCGCACGCTCACATGCTAACTCAAAAAAACAAGCCCCCTTGGATTTAACCATTATTAGACGATACGAATCCATAAAAAAAACGAAATCGAATTCTAAGGTCGTATCTATAATGTTCCTTTGTAAAATGACTGCTCGCTTTACCCTGAACTGTTTCAGCTCGCACGGCCACATACTAACTCCGTTCGACGCGCCATTTGGAACTCAATAATGATTTGTCATTGTGAATCCATAAAATTCTGAGCTCGTATGCAAAATTTCATTTTTTAAGGGCTATGTTTTGTTAACCGAACAACTCCAGCCCATAGCCACTATTCCGGATATCGGAATATATCGAAGCTTATACTTTTCGGAGTTGTAAACGGCATTTTGAACTCAGTGGAAGTGGTTTCGAGTCCAAATTCATCCGTATGCAAAATTTGACTTTTTGGGCCATGTATAATTTACATAGCGACTATTCTGAATTTTCAACTGGGCGTAACTTTTGATTCCCGCTATGAAATTTCGATTTTTCGGATTCTTTGGAAACATATTATCAAATAGATTCTAATGTTTTTGGTTTCGCCAAAATCCGGATTGTTGTGCACCCGGTACATTCAATTGAAGTTTGAAATTGAATTATAGAACTACAGGGCCATTTTCAATTCCTTCTATAATTTAAAATAAATATTTATATTCTAACGACGACGCGTATAAATATATACATTCGAATTATATTCAAAATAAATTTCTCGTCGATATTATTTAAAATAATCTATTTTAAATGTTCAAAATTCATTAAAATTGCCAAAATAAAAAATTTAAACTGGCTCGGATTTCCGGGTTATTACAATCTCCCCCACTTAAAACTTTTCGTCCCCGAAAAGGAACGAAGCCGAAAGTTGTTTAACAATTCAACTCAACTTCCAGTATTTTGACTACGGCTTAAGTTCTTCAACTTTTCAGTTTCTAAAAACTTTTCAAATTTTTCAAAAATTTGGCTAACACCCTAAATTTTTGAAAAATTTCGCCATAACCTCCCCTGCACCGGGAGCATGGGAAAATCCCGAAATTGCCATACAGGCCTTCTGATCTCAAAAAGAAAAAGAAAAAGCCAAGCGGCTAGCCAATCGGCTCATAAAATCGTCATCAACCAAACAAAACAGTAAATTATAGTAAATATGTACCTATTTGTCGGGCAAACAAATTTTATTCTCTGCTCTAGCCTCCTTGCTATGACCTGTTCAATGTAAGTACATGTATATGCAAGCAAATGCGACCAATTTTCAATACAATTCAATATTTGATTCAATTAGGCTAAATGGTTCAAAATTATCAAACAAATAGACAAACAACACAAACATCAATCAATTAGTGAATTAGAGTTTCAGATTCATAATTTTGATACATATATACAGAAAATCATGTTTTTGATGCCAAATCTCAACAATAAATCTATCTATATAAGTTTTGGTTCTCACACCTGCCTAAATGGAAATATATAGATATCATACCTTCGTCACTCGAAAATAAATGCTGATGATGTTTCGAACCACCATCAGAACATCTCCGGGCTACTAGAGTGCGGTTCTATACCTATCCGGTATATTAAAACTTCGAATATACGTTCATGACGCGTATATGCAATATCTTTATATATCGGACTGTCCAAATTCAATACAAATAAAATATTCAAATACGTATAAAACGATTTAAATTTTAAAACAAAATTGTTTTCATTTGAAAAATATACTCTTCACACTCGTTCTAGGATACTACTGGTCCTATCTCTAACGAGTCATCCTAATTGGATATTACTAATCCAATATCTGATGAATTCTTTCGTATGGTTCTAATGGGTCTTGTTCTCGAGCTCTGTAAACCAAAGCTCCGATGCCAACTGTGAGAACCCGTTACTTCCCCGTGAAGGAAAGAGCGGATACTTTGAGAACAACACACAAATAAACGCAGACAGAAGAACATTTCATTGTATATTACAACAATTCCATCAGATACAAGAATATACAGAGTATGAATGAATAAATCACATTCGATAAATATCAGAGATTACAATAAATTACATGGCAGCGGAAAATAACACAAATCACAACTGAAGGTGATATACGGATATAGAGCTTTCCGGATATCATTCCAGCTGTAAACCAGGATCATGTGGATATAAATCTGCAAAACCAAAACTACTAGCTGCCCGTGTAGAAAATAGGGGCACCCAGAGTTTAGGTTAAAACAATAAACTCCAGGTCAGTCATGTGACTGGTGTGAGAACTAAAACAGTTATTTAAAACTTTACTTTAAAAGAGAGTAATTCAAGGGACCACGCCGTATAACATGGAACGGTTTTCCTCCCAAGAATACCAGTGCATAGAATAAACAACGTAATGCTTTTTCGAAAAATGAAGCTATTATAAGACCCAAGTCCCATCACACAATGCATCGCAAGCCGGAGGATAGGGTTTTACCTTATAACAGCCAAACATGCTTGGTACGTTTAAAAACAAATCATTTGATACTATAATAAGTGTATAGTGTCAAAACAATTTCAATCATTAATATCAATCATAGACGGCATAGCATCCCATGCTACTATGTCGCCATACTAGGCTCTACAAATAAAGCCGAAATACACGTATTGGAAATTGGATTTTCGTCATGAGTCGAGGCAAGGGGCAAGCTCCTCTCCGCTTCGAGACACTCTAGCAAATGTCTCAGGACTACACACTCTGGGTAACCCTTGGATCTTCAGGGCCGGTCCTCTCTTACGTTTGAGGATTGGCAATTCCTGAACACACGTTTCCCGGTCCTCACAGACCTAAAATCGAGGCGCCTCATCCAACAACCACATAGGTGAAAAGTATATAAATGTCAGGGCTGGTAAGTCACTGACACCACCAAAGCTAGAAAGAAACGTCGTGCTCTCCCTGTAGTCCTTATCCAGTTTTTAACTCATACCGAGGTGTGAGGCTCGCGAATTCACGTTATACACAAAGCTGCCACGTAGGCCATGCTTTGATCATCAACCACAAGACTTTGCTTTTCAACAGAAGCCTTGATCCATGCAACTCAGCATGCCACACAGGCAATTCATGCCATGCGATTGATGTCCATCGATATATAACCTCTAAGCTCGTACGTCTCAGAGAAGGGCGTTAAGCAAGAGAATAAATTCTCCGCCGCCAAACAGATATATATTTAACAGGAATCAATCAACACAGAATAAAATCCAATGTCAGACACACAATCCATTTACAAGTTCGTTCTGGGTCTGAACGAAACCGGAGGCACTTTCCTCGCATATCCATCGATCTCCAAGTACGTCTGGACGATCACCAACTGATTCCCTCATCTTGGGTGTACAGCCCAATCAAGATCATCAGTAATCACCCAAACGATGTGACGACTTCCGGTCTTCAACCACCATCTTCGTCTTCGACTTATCGTCGAACCGGTTATTCAGAATGGGTATAAACCCGACTTTTTGAACAACCCGCGTATATTAAAAACAAATGTTACACAAACACAACATACGCCTCATTCCAATTCATTAGTCACTAACCGTAAATTAGCAAGAGAGCAATTCCCCAAATATTAACCCCGAAGGCCGAAACCAACATCAAATCAATACCCAGGAAACCATTCTTCTTAACTAACCTACAGCTAGTTTCTAAATTTCAATTCTTAGGGAAAGGTTCCCATTAATTTTATCCAAGATAAATTCTTTAAAATTTATTCTTTAATCTTCCATTGGATGTCATATCAAACCAAATTATGGTTTTCCAAACTAGTCGAGATTAGCGAACCACACCGAAGTAATTATTTATTTTATTTCCCAATCCCAACCTATTCATCCCATGAAGCAAAACTAGTAATACTCCAAATCTAACACCACGGTGTTATCGGTAAAATTAATTACCATTTCACGTTCAAATCTAATTAAGGATTTAACTATCGCTCTGGAGCAAAACTGGTGATACTCCATTCTCGCTCATTTGCCAAATTTGATAATTTAGATTATCAATTCACATTTCAATCTAATTGCAGATTCATTAAAACACCCTTTACTGGGTTAAAGAACTAATGTCATTTAAAACACAGTTCACGATAAACCCAAATCACATTCTATTTATTATCGGGTTAAAGAACTAGTGTTATTTAAAACACCGTTCACGACAAACCCACAAATGAATTTTAATTCAATTCCAATCAAATATATTAGAAATTCCGATTCTTTAAAACCCCTTTTTAAATCTAATTTATTTATTTAAAAATAATTGGGTTTTATATTTAGTTCAAAACTAGTTCATTTCGATAAAAATCCATTTTTATCTTTTTAAATATGGAGTTTTTCATCTCAATTTTTCCCAAATCATTTCTTATGATTTTATACAAATTATTGATATTTTTAATAATTTTATCAAGGCACGTACAGTCGATTTCCTTCAACTGCCATCTAACTGCACTTACAACGACCTTTTCCAAATTTGATTTGGACGTATCTCCAAATCCAACCGTTAGATTTCAAATTTCCAATATTCGTTAGAAAGCTCTTTTCGATACGAACCCAACGGTCCCGGTTTTAGGAGAATCCGACGGTCTGATCTTCCGTAATTTCCGTTCGAAATAAATGTCGAAATTCACGAACTGCCGCGGCGTGGCGCGTTCTATTCAGGCCATTATATTATATATATATAATATATATATCGTCGATTCCTATTTAAAACGAAGTTTATAAATAGTTTTAAATTCGTTTCAAAAACATTTCAACTTCCATTTCCATTCAATTCAAATTCCAATTCAATTTGAATTCATTTCAAATTGATTTTCATTCTATTTCAATTCGTTTTCAATTAAATTCGAATTCGTTTTATATTCAATTCGAATTCGTTTTATATTCAATTCAATTTAAATACGAATATAATCGATATAAATATCGTTCCCGTCAAAATAGCGCATCTCTAATCAATACGGCTTTATATATTTCAATAATTCCATTATTCTATTCAACAAATGAATATTTATCCTATTCAATACATGAATCTATATTTTTGTAAACACATGACTAATCTCAACGAATGAGTACTGTCCACGTGTGACTATTTTTGTTATTTAATATATTTTATAAAAATCATGGTATCTTTTGTTTGATTTCAAATCAGACTCCAACCGTAAATTAGTAAGAGAATGATTCCCTAAAAATTAACCCCGAAGGCCGAAACCAACATCAGATCAATATCCAGAAGACCACTCATCTTATCTATTTTTCTGTTAGTTTCTAATTTTATATATGATGAAGATGTAAATTTTATTGTTAAAATACTTCGTTCAACACATGACTAATCTCAACGGATGAGTACTGTCAACACATGAACCTTTATTTTATAATGATAAAGATGTAAATTTTATTGTTAAAATATTTCGTTCAACACATGACTAATCTCAACGGATGAGTACTGTCAACACATGAACCTTTATTTTATAATATTCTTTATCTTCTAAATTGGAATGAGGCCCAATCAATTACCATATAAAGTTAGTTATATGGATTCCATTCAACACATGTATATAATAGCAACGATACATAATCAATCATCATCCAAAGTGCACTACACTGTATAAGCATCAAATATAGATATCTAACGCTTATAACAGCCTGTCAATCAATCGATCGACATACAACTAATTATTGGGATTGGTGTATGCCGAATTTTATCCCAATACCCGTGTGGGGTTTCAAACAATCAAACACAGATTTTATTTGTGTAGTTGGGCGATGTGTAAAATTTATCGTCCCAATCAATGTCCTTCAAATAGGTGTACATAAACAAACCCTCCGGTTTGTAAATGAATATTTTTTTATTCACATTCACGTTAAAAATTATATTTTTAACGACCAAATTATTTTATTCAACCTGTGAATATTCTATTCGGTTCATTTATTAAATAAAATGATATCTTTATTTTTCTAATTTATTTTAGAAAATTTCGGCGGCATAACGGTACGATACTAGAAACGGGACAAGGCCTAGCCTTATCCCCGGTCTAGTGATGGCCCACGCCATTCACACATCAATCAAATCAATTTCAATTCACCAAACAACCAAATTCAAATCAAATGATCTAACCAACTACACAACCAAACAAACAAGTCCATGGTCTGTGGACGATGGTGTCGGGTGCTACTAAACACCGTCTGCATCCTAGTATATATATATAACTAGAAAAAGAGAATTTAGGGTGAGAAGTTCTCATCGACTAGCTAATCCAATCATCTCGACTCTTCTTATGTAGAAGTCATCGCTGTTCTCGTCTTTTGTCACTTTCGCTGCCCGTAGCCACTACATATATAAAAATCATATTTTTATATTCCTACTATGTATATAAAAATCACATTTTTATTCTACTATTATATAGATAAAAATTCCATTTTTATACCGTTGTTCATATAGTAAAGATCAAATCTTTACTATCTATATAATATAAAAATCATATTTTTATTATCTCTACTATATAAAAATCATATTTTTATTCTTTCTATAATACAAAAATCATATTTTTATTCTTTCTATAATATAAAAATCATATTTTTATTCTACTTCATTCGTCAAAAACCATAGAAGCTTTAAAGCGGAGAAATCTCACTTTTTTCTAACGCCCGGATTCACTGTTCGGGTTCCATAATTTGCAAACGAGCTTCAATCTTCACACCATCTTTTTTCTAGCTTAAACGCGCCATTCCGGACAACTTTCGCCTAAGGGTCTTTTTGCCGAAAATGCTCCAATTCGGCAGAATTCGCGAAAGTGCAGGAATTTTACCGCTTTTGAACAGCAGACTTCGAACGCATTTTCCGAGCAGCTCCGAACTCCAAAACACGACTTCCATATAGCCAAATCAAAGAGAATTTAGTGCTCTACAATTTGGTCTAGAGGGACTTCGCCAAAAACGTATCGTTTGGGAGTTACTGGCGAAATACGGTCAGGGGTTTATTTGCAAAACGGGCGAATAGTGTAAAATGGGTTTTTGGTGACCGGGGGGCCCACGGCCGGAGTTGGGTGGTGCTGAGGGGGGGGGGGGCGGCCTGACTGACGTGGGGGAGGGGCTGAGGTGCGGCGGTGTGGTCCACGGAGGCGGGGGGTGGTGCTTTGGGGCTTAGGGTTTGCAAATGGAGAGAGGAGAGAGAGGAGGAGGAAGAGGAGGAGGAGGGGAAGAGGAGGAGGAGGGGAAGAGGAGGAGGGGGTGCGGCGGCCTGAGGTGGTGCGGCGGTGGCGGTGGGAGGAGGGGCAGGGGGTTTGGGGAGGGTGGAGGCCATTTTTTGTTTTTGAAGAGGAAGAGGAAAAGTGAATTTATGAAATAGAAAAGGAGGAAATGTGATTATATGCTAGTTTCTCGCGTATCGCCTGAATGCTAACGATCTCCAATCGCCGCGGATTTCTGACACGAGATAGTAGACGTGAAGACGAGTCCAACGAAACAAGTTTCGTCGAATTCCGAGTTCGTTTGACCATTCAAAAAAAATCACGAAAACGCTCAGATAAGCTCTAAAAATGCGATTTTGACGCACCTTTTCTTCTCGTACGCTCACATGCTAACTCAAAAAAACAAGCCCTCTTGTATTTAACCATTATTAGACGATACGAATCCATAAAAAAAACAAAATCGAATTCTAAGGTCGTATCAATAATGTTCCTTTGTAAAATGACTGCTCGCTTTACCCTGAACTGTTTCCGCTCGCACGGCCACATACTAACTCCGTTCGACGCGCCATTTGGAACTCAACAATGATTTGTCATTGTGAATCCATAAAAATTTATCTCGTCGAATTCTGAGCTCGTATGCAAAATTTCACTTTTTAAGGGCTATGTTTTGTTAACCGAACAACTCCAGCCCATAGCCACTATTCCGGATATCAGAATATATCGAAGCTTATACTTTTCAGAGTTCTAAATGGCATTTTGAACTCAGTGGAAGTGGATTCAAGTCCAAATTCATCCGTATGCAAAATTTGACTTTTTGGGCCATGTATAATTTACATAGCAACTATTCTGAATTTTCAACTGGGCGTAACTTTTGATTCCCGCTATGAAATTTCGATTTTTCGGATTCTTTGGAAACATATTATCAAATAGATCCTAATGTTTTTAGTTTCGCCAAAATCCGGATTGTTTTGCACCCGGTACATTAAATTGAAGTTTGAAATCGAATTATCGAACTGCAGGGCCATTTTCAATTCCTTCTATAATTTAAAATAAATATTTATATTCTAACGACGACGCGTATAAATATATATGTTCGAATTATATTCAAAATAAATTTCTCATCGATATTATTTAAAATAATCTATTTTAAATGTTCAAAATTCATTAAAATTGCCAAAATAAAAATTTTAAACTGGCTCGGATTTCCGGGTTATTACACATTCATTTCACATCACGATCAATTTTCACACAGAATACAATCAAACAAGTCGTCCATGGTCTGTGGACGACGGGGAGCAGTTCATATATGCAGTTACAAAATAAATAACTATACAGAAATAATTTTAGTGAGAAATTCTCACAGTGGTCGGTTTCAGTTCTGTTTTGATTTGAATTTCTGGTTCGTTTCTGGTTTGAATTTGCTTGAAATTCCAACGTGCTCCTTTTCAGCCCTACTCAGTTCCATGTTGTAGAGCTTGTTCACGCGATCCGAATGCAACTGACGGTTCATGAATCCGATCTCGTATGACAAAGTTATGGTATTAATTACATTTGATAACAAAAATAAAACAATTAATTAAACCATTATTTACATTATTGCCCCTACCCCCTTTCTCCTACATCCATCATGTATCTCCAGGTCTGACCGAACAAACTTGAACCCATCGCCCAAAACGTAGAGTTCCTCCTTGCACGCGGTACGAGGCACCGGTCCTCAATCTAAAATGACGACATCGAAGGCCTTGGAAGCACCTCCCACCGCCGGTAATCCGGCTCAACTCGCACTACGCTTGGCCAGTAAGAACTCGCCCAATCGCAGCAGCTTTAAGGCCCAATTCTGGCCAAAATACGGTGTTAATTCCGATCATGCCTGTGCCAAACTAGAGATCTAAGAAAGGTCTTTTCGTTTTAGGATCATCTTCTAATTCGAATTGAATTTCGAAATTTTAGGGTTTCAATTTGGGATTAAAATCGGCCGTGTAATTCCTAGTGGAGGCGCTAAAAATGAATGGGGTTGACTAGTGGAATAAGAAAACAAGGGTTTGACTTGCTATATATAATATATAATAATATTATTTAATTCCAATTTAACTTGTTTAACCATCTGAACTCCAAATCAAACCCAACGAATGTCGCCCCTAGCTAAATAGCCCCATTCCAAACACAATGGGATATGTTTCGTAAGTCAATGCGACTGTTTTGATCAGTTTTCATCAGTTTTAAAATATAAATCATTATATATTCAATTTAAACGTACATTTTAAATTATCGGGACCATATACTGACTCTAAAAATTCCCGAAAAATTTATCTAGCTATGTTGGGACGTTACGGTCCTAACAAAACTAATTTCGTCGAATTCTGAGACCGTTTGAAAAATGGCCATTTTCTGGTCGATCCATTTTGACTGAAATCAACCAAACACATTTTCTTTTGCCACGCTCACATATTAATTCAGAAAATTATGAATTTTGGAATCTAGCAATAATTTGACATCCCGGATCCAACAAAAGTGGTTTCGTCGAAAATAGAGGTCATTTGCAAAATGTCTATTTTCAAGGGTTATATAAACTCTATAGCGACCTTTCTGAAAATTCATTTGGCAATAACTTTTGATTGCCACTTTGAAACTTCGATTTTTCAGATTCGTTAGAAAGATATTCATAAACAGATTTAAATATTTTTGATTTCACTAAAATACGTTTTATTTTGCACCCGATACAGTCAGTCAAAGTTTGAATTCCAATTTTGAAACTGCCACGCCATTTCAGGCCTTGTTCATAATTTAAAATAATTATATTTATTTTCAAACATCGATTCAAACCTACTTTTCGTCTTTATTATTTAAAATAATTCATTTTAAATATTTAAATCCACTAAAATAGCCAATTTAAAATTTTTAAACTGGTTCAGATTTTCCGGGTCGTTACAATAGCTAGCAAATACATTAGATGTATTTCAATTGTAGGAGGATAATGCTCTTATCAGTTGATAAGATGCATTCATATTGTATTGCTTATTCCCTTTCAATGATCTAATGATTTGGAGGAATTTTCTATCATTTGAATATGCACATGACTCAATCAATATTGGTGTCAATCGACTTTCTGAAATATTAAATAATATATGCATAATTTATAATATGAGCTCATGACAACTTTAGGTTGTTAATTGAATATTCGCATATATGTGTATATATGTGCATCCACGTATTCCATATGTAATTGATTTGCATATTCTTTCTCATTCGAGTTACCTATTTTAGAACAAATTGTTTATAAGGTTCCAATCATTAATTTTTGCTTATCAAGCATTGTCAATGCGAATCTTAAAGATCGTATCATAATATCCAAAATATGTAATTTGGAACTATATTGAACTTCTGGTTCAAATGAAATATATGAACAACTTCGAGTTGTTAATCTATATTGAACTTCTGGTTCAAATAATATGTGACGATCCCAAAATCCGAGGGGCGGTATTAAGGATAATCATTAGGAAATAACACATTAATCATCATAGCAGAGTACAGATAATAGCAGAAATAATAAATAGAATAATTTTACATGGAATGACAGCGGAATCACAACATGTAGGAACATCAGAATAGCATAACGTGGGATATAACTTAGTAAATAAAAAGGAAAGTGATCAGTCATCATCGCCAGAGGCGGAATACATACATGCAGTGAGACATAATAAGGGTATCAGTCTACATCGCCGAAGGCGGAATACATATACATATAGTAAGAAATACGGAAAGTAAATCAGTCTGCATCGCCAGTGGCGGAATCATAATATAAGTACGGTAATGGCGGAAAATGTCAAAGTCGTCTCTGTGAAGTCAGCCTCGCCATGAGCCAAAAATGCACTCTATGCAGCAGTGCAGAGCCAAAAACAACCTGTCACCTGTGTACTAGGCTGCCCGTGTGAAAATAAGGGCACCCGCGTTTGCAAAGTGAAACAAACAACGAGTCAGTCATGGGGACTGGTATGAGGAATCTATTTAACAATTAAACAACAGTAATAACAAATCATAGGACCACGCCACTTTCGCGGAACGGGTTTACTCCAGTGATTGCTAGTGCATTTAAAACGAAGTAAATTCTTTTAAAACAACGCAATGCTTTTTGAAAGAATGAAGCCATTATAAGACTCAGGTCCCATCACACAATGCAACGCAAGCCGGAGGATAGAGTTTTACCTTATAAGGGCCAAATATGCTTGATACGTATAAAGCAAAATCAACTGATATTATTACTAGTGCATATATGTTTCAAAAGCGAATAGCATCATAAATATCAATCATAGGCGGCATAAGTGCCCCATACCACTATGTCGCCATACTAGTTCTACAATCAAGTCCGTTATTTCGTATTGGAAATTGGATTTCCGTCATGAGTCGAGGCAAGGGGCAAGCTCCTCTCCGCTTCGAGACACTCTAGCAAATGCCTCGGGACTACACACTCTGGGTAACCCCTGGATCTTCAGGGTCGGTCCTCTCTTACGTTTGAGGATTAGTTATTCCTGAACACACGTTTCCCGGTCCTTACAGACCTATAATCGAGGCGCCTCACATTCCAACAACCACAAAGGTGAAAAGTAGATATATATGTCAGGGTTGGTAAGTCACTGACACCACCATAGCTAGAAAGAAACGTCGTGCTCTCCCTGTAGTCCGTATCCCGTTTTTAACTCATACCGGGGTGTGAGGTTCGCGAATCTACGAAATACACAAAGCTAGGCCACGTAGACCTTGCTTTGATCATCACCCACAAGACTTTACTTTGCAACAGAAGCCTTGATCACAACATCTTGGCATGCCACATAGGCCGTCCACTCCATACGATTGATTTCCATCGATATATAACCTCTAAACTCGTACGTCTCAGAGAAGGGCGTTAAGCAAAAGAATAAATTCTCCGCCGCCAAACAGATATATATTTAACAGAGATCAATCAGTACAGAACAAAATCCAATGTCAGACACACAGTCCATTTACAAGTCCGTCCTGGGTCTGAACGAAACCGGAGGCGTCAAATTCCTCGCAAATCCGTACAATCAACACATACGTCCAGACGGCTACTACTTCCGTCCCCTTCCGGTAGCTACTCCGGTCAGGAACCTCAGTAGCGCCCATCCAACCGATACGAAGATCGTCGGTCTTGAATTGTCTTTGCATTTTCCAATTCAAATCGCTAGATAAATTATTTGAAATGAGGGTTAGCTCGGCCTTTTCAAATAATTCACGTCATTAGAATTTAAATCGATTCATTTTATGGTTATATTATTCGACATCCATCTTTCGGTTCTTTAGTGTTATTTTCATGTCATACACATACAACCATCAAATATCAAACAAATAAAGCCCATTTGGTTTATTCTCAATCAATATTGCTTATATTATTTTATAACGATTTTTCGCCATTTTTATTTATTTAAAAATGGCCATATTTAATTAAACGACGTTTCAGGTCGTGCCGTGGCACTGGCGCTGTTTTTCCCTTAATTTGTTTTACACATATCGGAAAATCTAACCGTTGGATTTCTACAAAGTCTATATCAGTGGGAAGATATTCCCAAAGCGAACCCAACTGTTCCAGTTTCATGAGAATCCGACGGTCGGATCTTCCACACTAGTCGTTTGAAGTTACGGTTTTAAAATTCGAACTACAGCGTCGTTATTCGATTTAATTTAATTATATTTATATTTATATATAAATATAAACGATTCTGGCGCTGTTTTTCTTCAGATTTGAATTAAACATTCCGGACAATCCAACCGTTGGATTTTTACATGGTTGGTGCCGTTGGAAAGATATTTCCAAGGCGAACCCAGCGGTTGCGGTTTCGGGAAAATCCGATGGTCGGATTTCTCGTACTAATCGTTTCAAATTACGATTCCGAAACGCGAACTGCACGGCCTCTATTCCTGTTAATTATATTTATATTTATACATATAAATATAGTTCATTCTATAATTTCAACTATAGTTCATTTTATAATTTCAACTTCGTTTTCACTTCAAATATTTCACTAACGCCTTAATATTTCGAAAAATTTCGCCATAACCTCCTTTGTACGGGGAGGGGTTTGGAAATTTATTGGGCCGTATTAGGTACCCAATAAATCCTAAAAAGCATTCACATATTTATAGTGATATATTTTGGTGTTTACGGGGGAGCATGTACTGATAATCACTCCAGAGAATAAATTCCCGTCACCCCGTTTCCGTGTGGAAATAAATAGTCCATGTGCCGTATCTAATAACTAGAGCGACGTGATTATTGTCAACTCCAGACCCGTGTGGGGTTTTTATTAATCTGGCAATTTATCGTTATAATTTATATAGTCCATATCAGTCACCAGTTCAACCTGTAGTACATAGTCATCGCCATACAAGCCTCTTGCTTATATGGTAAATCTTCCACCTCGTCACACAAGCTCCAATTGCTTATGTGGAATATGATGAAGTATGCCTATCGTCAAGAAGTATGCCATGTGGTGTAGTTCAAAATTAATTGTTACTATCCTATGGCGTTATTTATTATTTCACACAGAAAAACCAGCACTCCGCATCCAATGGCATTCACAGGAGTTGATATATAAATAAAATTGCGCAGCCAACTCATCAAGGTTTACCTATTTGTCGGGCACGCAAATAATTTCTTTACTCTACAGCTAATCCATTTTTCCTGTTCAACACATGTATATATATATGCAGAACAAAGCTAATAATAATATTTCTAGCAAACTATTATTTATTTCAACACATGTGTATTTTTAACTAAGCGTATACATGATAAAAGAAATATTTTTATCATCAAAAATATTTATTCGACACATGTGTATTTTTAACTAAGCGTATACATGATAAAAGGAATATTTTTATCATCAAAAATATTTATTCGACACATGTGTATTTTTAACACTTCATATACATGATAAAAGGAATATTTTTATCATCAAAAATATTTATTCGACACATGTGTATTTTTATAACGACCTGGCTTTTTTGACCGCCTCAAATCGGTAATTAAACCAACTCGAACCGTTCAAAACGACAGATTGTTATTGCTTATGAAGTTTAAATACAAATCATCATAGAATCACAACCACAGAACACAGAGTAACTCACAGCGGAAGTAACAATATATATACAATATTACAATTTTTTTTTTAAAATTTACATGATATCAGAATACTAAAATAAACATAGATACAGCGGAAGACTAAGAACCTTGCTAATACATGAATAACTGACCAAAGTGGGGATAACTGCACGAGCGGTACAGATAAATGACTGGATCTCCAACAAATCTCAAGCTTTAACAGATATCTACAAGCTGAATCCTCGGTCTGACCCGAGCAATTGCAAGAATAAAACAAACAAAATACTCGAGTCAGGACTAACATTCTCATATAGGTGAATTAAATCAAATGAAGTGTTAACCGAAATGTACAATAACTTAGAGGATGTTTGGGATTCTCGTCCCCTAAGGATCCGTGGAAATAATAAATGTAAAATAGTACGCTATTATTGTAATGTCTATTCAGTAAAGTAAATATACTGAAAATAGCGTAAGCGGGATTACCATATTACCCTTACGCCGTTTATAGGCACCACAGTCTATATAGTACCGTAAATTCACCGCACTGGTGTTATCAGAGGGCACTCCATAGAAAGCAACACTAAACCAAAATCGTATGGGGCTCGTATGGGATAAATATGACAAGGCACTCGAGGAAATACCCAGGGTTGGATTCTACCAGTTGCACTCCCGGACCGGTGGTAACGCATAGCAGCCACTACCGCCCACCTCGGAACACACTCCCAAAATCAAAAAGGTGCACCCAAATCAATCACAATAGTCATAGAGATGGTATCGAAGAAGCGTGTCCGATCAAAGGTGCTACCTTAATTGGTCACGGTATAGCTCCTGTTTTAGTCATTTTAATTATGACCCGAAGGTCAAGGCCATTTCGTCATCGTTCTCCTTCTTTGATCCAGTGGTCGCCTCCAAGCCATCTTGTTGTCGTTCCGATACTCCATCACGTACACAGTTGTTAAAGTGGTATCGGCACTGACAGAGAGTATGCCACTTACCGACTCCGGTCTCTTTAACAACCGACGCTTACATCTTTCACACAGTGGTCATTAGATTTGAAATCATATTTGAGTATCGCCAAATTGATTTATTTCAATTTTTGCCTTAGAATCGATTGCTCAAATTATTCAAAATGGTTCAGTCAAATTTCAAATCATTCATCATTGCTCTTAATCACACCTTTCGAGCTTAGATTCCCAAATCCGATTTATCAAAAATCCTTTGTCAAACAATTTGAGTTTAGATGTCAAACAAAATATCATTATCACACGAAACCATAAATTTAGTTCTTTCGGATTCGCTAGCTCAGATTGGACACGGATTATTTAAATTTATAAAATATCTGGAATGGTAAATTTGAAAATAATGTAATATATTAAATTTGAAGTTAGTATATAAATATACTTATGTAGATGGTTGTAAAATAGTATAGGATCTAAAATTGCCAAAAAAAACATTGAATTTATAAAAATTTGGAAATAATATATATATAGTTGAAAAATTAGTTATTTAAATGGTTGTATCGTCGACATGGTTTATGGTTTTACTTGTTAAAAAAATATAGTTTGTAAAATCAAGTAATGTGGAATCGCTTTCCTTTTATGAAAAATATAGTTTAATTTATATAGCATGATCCAATCCGATCCCAAATCCGTCTTTCAAACATTCAATCCATTCCCTTATTTATGGTTTGAATCCAAATTCATCTCAAAATGGAAATATTTCCAAATCATAAATTTCAAGTTAGGTTTCATTTCGATTCCGAGTTTACTCAAATCACAGAATTCAAATCTTCATTCAAAAATCTCATGTCGAGTTCCTTTAAATGACACATTCCTTCCATTCGCTTGAATATAATTCAAAACTTCCATCTTTAAGTTTATAAAAGAAACCCCATTCCATAAATTCTCGTTCGCCTTAACTTTAAATGAAAATCTTCCGAGTTAAGTTAATTCAAGGGAAATCACTCCAGTCATCTCTCTATCTACTTATTCGAAATTACAACAATTCTTTTCGAATTAAGGCTACACTTAATAAATTATATCCTTATATCAATCAAAATGTTGTGACTTTAAATCAATTCTTAACTAAGATAAATTTCATTGAATCAGTCACTTACATAAGGAAAACCTTCATTTATATCATAAAATCAAAATATGATAAAATCTTGTTTAAAGTAACATAAATTCTAGATCTTAAGTTTCAAAATCAAATATATTGAAAATCTTGTTTTAATAAATCATAAATTCAAATATACTTAAATTTACAAAAGCACATATATTGGAAGTCTGGTTGTAAACAACATCAATTCAAAATATTTAAATTTTTAACACCATATTTTATTTAATCAAGTTTAAAGTTTAGTTTCGAGAAACTACTTTCAACACTTCCCTTACAAGAAATTTCTTCCCAAAATTCATTCATCAAGTCAACGCGTACTTATATTATTTAGAAAATAGATTTTTATTTGACCACGGTGTTCGTATATAATTTTCTACCCTATGGTCAAGTGATACGGATATTTATCATTTCAATCCGTTCTTTAAAATATTCGAATCCCGGGTATGTATCATTTCAACCCGCATCCCAAATCGATTAGAATATACAGTTCTTCGGGTATTTATCATTTCAACCCGCAATGGTTTTTCTAATATAAGGGGAACTTGCATGGTGAGAAAATATACATAGCATGGCAATCATACATCCATAGTGTCATATGAAATAACAAGTGTGTGTCGCATGTGCACAACCACGAAGCAAACAAATCTAGAGCAACCTAACATTTCATTCAACATTTCAAATCTTAATTCACTTCATAAAAATATTAGTCTGTGAGTGGGTAAAACTCACCTTCCGTGGCGAAGAAAACGAATATGAAATCGACAACAAATCTGAAGCGAACGCGATATTCAACATGGTGACTTCAAATCAATTTACGTACACATATAGGTATATATGTGTGTATATAGATTTTATATTTTTTTCCCATGAATGACTAGATCCAATCTTGACATCGAACCCTAACCAAAATTCAGCAAATCCCAAATCAAACCTCAATTGTATTATATTTGTGTATATTTCTTTTTAATATATATATATATATATATATATATATATATTAACAATGGAGGGAAGGAAAATATACCTAAGCCTTCAGCTATACCCAAAAAGTATTAACACAACCTAACATCACCCTATGTCAGTCATGTAGGCATTTTATCGAACACTTGCAGTGCCTTATTTCTGGCCTAGGTTATTGGTGCAGTGCGAACTCAACGACAACCACCACCTGCTCGCTGGAGGGAACCAGAGTTTGGCTATGATGACTTCATCAGAACCTAGAGGTGCAGGGTAGTCCGCTGCGGTGGTGCTTCCTCTCTTTGTTTCCTTTTTCCCGAAATAAACCGAACTGCTTTAGGCTGGAAATCGAGGAAGTATCGACAAAGGGAAACGGAAGACAACTGGAGCTTTAATACCTTGCAATGGACGTCACAGTGGCCTCTGATAGCAAGTTTCTGATCCAGTCGTGGTGGGGTTTTCCTTTTAGCGCACGACAGTGGAGCGAGGCAGGGCTTCAGGTGGATCTAAGGAGGAGATCGGACTATGCCTCGAAGTGGTGCGCCGCTGGTGATGGTGGAGGACTAATCGCAACTTTGTTTCGGTGTTGGGGAAGCAAATTGTTCGAGATCTCGGCCATTTCCATTTCGATTGAAGGGAAGCCTTTCCCTTCTCTAAATAGAGAACGTTGGATTTTTTTTCTTTTAAAAAGAAATAAAAGTGAGAAAGGAGAGCAGCCAAATTTTAGAAGGAGAGGAAAGAATAAAGTAAAGAGGAGTGAGTACGTGTGTGCTTTCTTCTGAACAGTTGAACGCGTGGAGGAAATTGAAGAAGTGTACGTGTGCTAGCACTTCTTATTCCAACGAACACGTATTCCTTTTTTTTTAATTATTTAATTAATTTTTATTTCCCTACTTAGTTTATTTCTGTTGGATAATGAAGGCGAATGAGTAAAGGAAAGTGGAGGAAGGAGCCGGGAACTTGTGTTAGTTCAAGGGAAGAAGCTTCAACAAGTGTCAAGCATGATATTCACCATTCTAACAAGTGTAAAATTTTCTAATATACATTTTTTTTAAACTAAAATATATATAATTTCCATTTCCATAAGTGAGGGGTGGTCTTCTACCTTCCAACGCGTACAAATATAATACGTCGGTTACCACTATCATATATCGATCGCATAGATTGATTTAAGTAAAGCGAGCTTAAACATTTTGTTATGAAATTAAATTGGATTATGTAGCGTATTCCAATTTCTTGGACTTAACGTGTTTTTATATTTTACCAGTTTCGTGTTTATTTCAAAAAAAATAATAATAAATGTAACTTATCATTTACGTTATACATTCCAAGACGTCACAAAGGTCCAAGTTTATATTATAATTCAAATCTACGCTTACAATGTAAATTGAGATTCAGGTTCCAAATTCAAATTAAGGTTATAAACATTAAATTAAACATCAAATCTTTAACTAAGTTCATATTTTAATTTGTCAAAATTACCGGTTCGTTACATTCTCCCCCACTTAGCGCTTTTCGTCCTCGAAAAGGAAACGTCTACGCATATAACTAACCTACTTTTTAGTTTATCGAATTCTTCTCTCTCTTTTTTTTCGTTACCAAGAATGTAAATTTTAGAATTTTAAAACTCAAAAATTTTCTAACACCCGGATTTACGGAAAATTTCGGCAGCATCTCCCCTGTACGGTTCGCTCGGGAAAATTTACCCGTACACAAAACAACAAAACACAAAATATACATCTCATCTGTACGATGAGGCATCCCTGCACCAGGGGAAAACAAAAGAAAACAAAAAAAAAAACAACCCAAAAGCGATATGAAATCTGAAATACATACCTTTTTATAGCGTTTTAAAGCGTATTTGCTTATTTTTATTTGCATTTGCGCAAAAGCGAGCTCCATAAGTGAAGCGTGCGGCATTGCACCTACTAAACACTTAACAAACAACGATGAGAATCAACATATATATGTTAAAGCTTAATATATATAATCATGCGCAAAGCATGTCATGGAATAAAGATAGCATTTTGACAAAAGGCGAATGAATCTCAACAATGTATTTATATGTGATGAAACATGCAACCTATGTCATATAACAACCATGGCATTTTGACAAAAATGCAAACGAGGCAAATAATGCAACACATGATTTATTTTATCAACATGCTTTTATTTGACATTTAATTTATGTTCATTCTCTTTTTCCCAATATCCTTCTTACATGGAATTCGTTGCACTTAAGTTATTAATACAGTTTGAAAGCAAATGAGAACAAAACGTATATAATAAAATGTAATGGTCCTAAATGATTCTCAATACTGACATTCAAACTATATTTTGTTGGTAGATTTGCTCACATTTCCGTTCATGTACATGTTTTCACCTTGCATACGATTTTCTTTGCTTCCTATCTTTCTTCTTTTGTCGATCCCCCTTTTTTCTCTTCTTCAATTCAATCATTCTTATTTGTTTTATTTTATAGCAGCAAACATATAATTTGAACGATTCACAAAAAAATCCATGTTAAACTTGAATGCATATCCATTTTGATGCGCTGAATACGTCGTTCAAGCGTCTTACTTTTGTTTTTATTTTCAGCTCAGTTTCCTTTCAGCTCATCTTTTTTTTTCAGTTCAGTTTTCTTTCAGTTCATCATTTTTTTTCAGTTCAGTTTTCTTTCCACTTTGGGTTTTTTCCAATTCAGTATTTTTTTCCCTTCTGTTCATTTTTTTTAGGTTAAGCGCTGCAGCGGCAGCTGCCGCTGCCACGGATGCTGCTGCAGCCGCTGTGACCGGCGGCTGCATCCTTGCGGCCGCTGTTGACAGCAGTCTACCCACGTAGCAGCAGTGATACTGCTGCTGCTTACTTCGTTTTTGCTTTTCCGTAATTCATGTCCAAGTCTAAAACAGGCTGACAATGCAAAGAGAAATGAAAATAAAGTTAAAATAGGTAAACTTTTATTTGTATGTTGGACTGTCTATAGCCTGGTGTGCTATGTATTTGAACCTAGTCTTTAATTTCTTGAAACTGCTATGTGTCCCTCTTCTCTTTTTATGTAGATTCCAAGCACTAGCAAAAATCCTCTTACAGTCATATTTTTTCCAAGTTATTTCTTTCATATCACTGATTTTCTATGATTCATCAAGATTGCCTTCATTTACATTCTCTTACTATGCATGCCAACTTTGTGTTAGTTTTGTTGATAAATTCTTTTAACTTATTCATAAGTATCGCCCAATGTTGTCAATCTTTTATTTTAATAAAATTTATTTCAGGTTTATACTTGATTTATTTATTTTCAGTTTTGCAGCAAATATTCCTTCCGAATAAAATTTTAAATTTAGAATTCACTTCTCTCTTTTATTTTTATATATGTATATATAACGGTTCTGTTAGACTTTGGCAATTCACATTCATTTATTCCATTCACAAAAATTCCGATAATGAAATTTAACTGTATGCTAATCCAACTTTGAAAATATAGAATGATATCTTCAAACATAAAATGAGACTTCTTGCAAAATGGGCATCTCATTATTAAAAAATTTCTGAATTCCCTTAAATTTCACCAGTCGAGCCTAAATACAAAGTAGTCGCCCCTTTCTTCTAAGGAAAACTTTACTTATTGATTCAAACCCAACCTTTAATCTCAAATTCAATATTAAAATCAAATTTTCTCATTCTTCTTAATGAGGTTTGGAGTATTATTGCGATGTCTCAACCGGAATTACATTCATCTCACTTTCGAAACTCGGAAATAAATTCAAATGATGCTGCAGTCATCACAAGATTTATTCCCAAGAATCTAGAGTGAAATTCTATACCTATCCAGTACGTATAGGACTTTGTATATACGTTAGCTAGTCGTATATACCAAAATTCTTCGTGTACTTGATAGTCAATTTTTTTTTTTTTTTCAAATTCTACTTGCTTACAATTGACTTTGATATAAGCTTATGGGTTCATAAATATTTTAATTGACGAAATTTCCTTTAGCATAGGCTGTAATTTATATATAACTTACTTCTATTGGGTTTCTTTTCAATTCATTCAATACACTCAAGTACTTAACACTTGGTTGATTATTCGAGTTTTACCGTGTCTTACATTAATCCAATTCGAGCTAAGTCCGAACATAGGCTAGAAGCTGGAATATTGACCGAATCAAATCGAGAGAATTTATCAAGATCTAAAGATAATCAAGTGGATCGAAGGAGATACAGGGTCTAAGTGACAATTTCCAATTTCCCAAGCCGCGACCAAGTACGATTGAGTCTCATATTTAGAAAATCTTGACTTAGGAGGGATCCAGCCGAGGGACGAGTTCAGAGGAACGAGATTTAACAAGGATATTTTTTTATAAGACAAGGCGAGAATTTCAAATTATTTATATATAGAAAATCCCTTTAAAATCCCTTAAAACATTAAAATATTTTCATTTTCAAAATACGCTCTCTCGGGTATGCTTCCAAGATGATTTCACTCATTCTAGAGTATTTCTACTCCATCTCTAATGAGTGTTTCAACTTCATAAGCTAAGCTTTGTATAAACCAAGGCTCTGATACCAACTATAACGACCTGGCTTTTTTGACCGCCTCAAATCGGTAATTAAACCAACTCGAACCGTTCAAAACGACAGATTGTTATTGCTTATGAAGTTTAAATACAAATCATCATAGAATCACAACCACAGAACACAGAGTAACTCACAGCGGAAGTAACAATATATATACAATATTACAAATTTTTTTTTTAAATTTACATGATATCAGAATACTAAAATAAACATAGATACAACGGAAGACTAAGAACCTTGCTAATACATGAATAACTGACCAAAGTGGGGATAACTGCACGAGCGGTACAGATAAATGACTGGATCTCCAACAAATCTCAAGCTTTAACAAATATCTACAAGCTGAATCCTCGGTCTGACCCGAGCAATTGCAAGAATAAAACAAACAAAATACTCGAGTCAGGACTAACATTCTCATATAGGTGAATTAAATCAAATGAAGTGTTAACCGAAATGTACAATAACTTAGAGGATGTTTGGGATTCTCGTCCCCTAAGGATCCGTGGAAATAATAAATGTAAAATAGTACGCTATTATTGTAATGTCTATTCAGTAAAGTAAATATACTGAAAATAGCGTAAGCGGGATTACCATATTACCCTTACGCCGTTTATAGGCACCACAGTCTATATAGTACCGTAAATTCACCGCACTGGTGTTATCAGAGGGCACTCCATAGAAAGCAACACTAAACCAAAATCGTATGGGGCTCGTATGGGATAAATATGACAAGGCACTCGAGGAAATTCCCAGGGTAGGATTCTACCAGTTGCACTCCCGGACCGGTGGTAACGCATAGCAGCCACTACCGCCCACCTCGGAACACACTCCCAAAATCAAAAAGGTGCACCCAAATCAATCACAATAGTCATAGAGATGGTATCGAAGAAGCGTGTCCGATCAAAGGTGCTACCTCAATTAGTCACGGTATAGCTCCTGTTTTAGTCATTTTAATTATGACCCGAAGGTCAAGGCCATTTCGTCATCGTTCTCCTTCTTTGATCCAGTGGTCGCCTCCAAGCCATCTTGTTGTCGTTCCGATACTCCATCACGTACACAGTTGTTAAAGTGGTATCGGCACTGACAGAGAGTATGCCACTTACCGACTCCGGTCTCTTTAACAACCGACGCTTACATCTTTCACACAGTGGTCATTAGATTTGAAATCATATTTGAGTATCGCCAAATTGATTTATTTCAATTTTTGCCTTAGAATCGATTGCTCAAATTATTCAAAATGGTTCAGTCAAATTTCAAATCATTCATCATTGCTCTTAATCACACCTTTCGAGCTTAGATTCCCAAATCCGATTTATCAAAAATCCTTTGTCAAACCATTTGAGTTTAGATGTCAAACAAAATATCATTATCACACGAAACCATAAATTTAGTTCTTTCGGATTCGCTAGCTCAGATTGGACACGGATTATTTAAATTTATAAAATATCTGGAATGGTAAATTTGAAAATAACGTAATATATTAAATTTGAAGTTAGTATATAAATATACTTATGTAGATGGTTGTAAAATAGTATAGGATCTAAAATTGCCAAAAAAAACATTGAATTTATAAAAATTTGGAAATAATATATATATAGTTGAAAAATTAGTTATTTAAATGGTTGTATCGTCGACATGGTTTATGGTTTTACTTGTTAAAAAAAAATATAGTTTGTAAAATCAAGTAATGTGGAATCGCTTTCCTTTTATGAAAAATATAGTTTAATTTATATAGCATGATCCAATCCGATCCCAAATCCGTCTTTCAAACATTCAATCCATTCCCTTATTTATGGTTTGAATCCAAATTCATCTCAAAATGGAAATATTTCCAAATCATAAATTTCAAGTTAGGTTTCATTTCGATTCCGAGTTTACTCAAATCACAGAATTCAAATCTTCATTCAAAAATCTCATGTCGAGTTCCTTTAAATGACACATTCCTTCCATTCGCTTGAATATAATTCAAAACTTCCATCTTTAAGTTTATAAAAGAAACCCCATTCCATAAATTCTCGTTCGCCTTAACTTTAAATGAAAATCTTCCGAGTTAAGTTAATTCAAGGGAAATCACTCCAGTCATCTCTCTATCTACTTATTCGAAATTACAACAATTCTTTTCGAATTAAGGCTACACTTAATAAATTATATCCTTATATCAATCAAAATGTTGTGACTTTAAATCAATTCTTAACTAAGATAAATTTCATTGAATCAGTCACTTACATAAGGAAAACCTTCATTTATATCATAAAATCAAAATATGATAAAATCTTGTTTAAAGTAACATAAATTCTAGATCTTAAGTTTCAAAATCAAATATATTGAAAATCTTGTTTTAATAAATCATAAATTCAAATATACTTAAATTTACAAAAGCACATATATTGGAAGTCTGGTTGTAAACAACATCAATTCAAAATATTTAAATTTTTAACACCATATTTTATTTAATCAAGTTTAAAGTTTAGTTTCGAGAAACTACTTTCAACACTTCCCTTACAAGAAATTTCTTCCCAAAATTCATTCATCAAGTCAACGCGTACTTATATTATTTAGAAAATAGATTTTTATTTGACCACGGTGTTCGTATATAATTTTCTACCCTATGGTCAAGTGATACGGATATTTATCATTTCAATCCGTTCTTTAAAATATTCGAATCCCGGGTATGTATCATTTCAACCCGCATCCCAAATCGATTAGAATATACAGTTCTTCGGGTATTTATCATTTCAACCCGCAATGGTTTTTCTAATATAAGGGGAACTTGCATGGTGAGAAAATATACATAGCATGGCAATCATACATCCATAGTGTCATATGAAATAACAAGTGTGTGTCGCATGTGCACAACCACGAAGCAAACAAATCTAGAGCAACCTAACATTTCATTCAACATTTCAAATCTTAATTCACTTCATAAAAATATTAGTCTGTGAGTGGGTAAAACTCACCTTCCGTGGCGAAGAAAACGAATATGAAATCGACAACAAATCTGAAGCGAACGCGATATTCAACATGGTGACTTCAAATCAATTTACGTACACATATAGGTATATATGTGTGTACATAGATTTTATATTTTTTTCCCAAGAATGACTAGATCCAATCTTGACATCGAACCCTAACCAAAATTCAGCAAATCCCAAATCAAACCTCAATTGTATTATATTTGTGTATATTTCTTTTTAATATATATATATATATATATATATTAACAATGGAGGGAAGGAAAATATACCTAAGCCTTCAGCTATACCCAAAAAGTATTAACACAGCCTAACATCACCCTATGTCAGTCATGTAGGCATTTTATCGAACACTTGCAGTGCCTTATTTCTGGCCTAGGGTATTGGTGCAGTGCGAACTCAACGACAACCAACACCTGCTCGCTGGAGGGAACCAGAGTTTGGCTATGATGACTTCATCAGAACCTAGAGGTGCAGGGTAGTCCGCTGCGGTGGTGCTTCCTCTCTTTGTTTCCTTTTTCCCGAAATAAACCGAACTGCTTTAGGCTGGAAATCGAGGAAGTATCGACAAAGGGAAACGGAAGACAACTGGAGCTTTAACACCTTGCAATGGACGTCACAGTGGCCTCTGATAGCAAGTTTCTGATCCAGTCGTGGTGGGGTTTTCCTTTTAGCGCACGACAGTGGAGCGAGGCAGGGCTTCAGGTGGATCTAAGGAGGAGATCGGACTATGCCTCGAAGTGGTGCGCCGCTGGTGATGGTGGAGGACTAATCGCAACTTTGTTTCGGTGTTGGGGAAGCAAATTGTTCGAGATCTCGGCCATTTCCATTTCGTTAGAAGGGAAGCCTTTCCCTTCTCTAAATAGAGAACGTTGGATTTTTTTCTTTTAAAAAGAAATAAAAGTGAGAAAGGAGAGCAGCCAAATTTTTGAAGGAGAGGAAAGAATAAAGTAAAGAGGAGTGAGTACGTGTGTGCTTTCTTCTGAACAGTTGAACGCGTGGAGGAAATTGAAGAAGTGTACGTGTGCTAGCACTTCTTATTCCAACGAACACGTATTCCTTTTTTTTAATTATTTAATTAATTTTTATTTCCCTACTTAGTTTATTTCTGTTGGATAATGAAGGCGAATGAGTAAAGGAAAGTGGAGGAAGGAGCCGGGAACTTGTGTTAGTTCAAGGGAAGAAGCTTCAACAAGTGTCAAGCATGATATTCACCATTCTAACAAGTGTAAAATTTTCTAATATACATTTTTTTTAAACTAAAATATATATAATTTCCATTTCCATAAGTGAGGGGTGGTCTTCTACCTTCCAACGCGTACAAATATAATACGTCGGTTACCACTATCATATATCGATCGCATAGATTGATTTAAGTAAAGCGAGCTTAAACATTTTGTTACGAAATTAAATTGGATTATGTAGTGTATTCCAATTTCTTGGACTTAACGTGTTTTTATATTTTACCAGTTTCGTGTTTATTTCAAAAAAATAAATAATAAATGTAACTTATCATTTACGTTATACATTCCAAGACGTCACAAAGGTCCAAGTTTATATTATAATTCAAATCTACGCTTACAATGTAAATTGAGATTCAGGTTCCAAATTCAAATTAAGGTTATAAACATTAAATTAAACATCAAATCTTTAACTAAGTTCATATTTTAATTTGTCAAAATTACCGGTTCGTTACAATTTTTAACACTTCATATTCACTATAAAAATATTGTTTTCATTGTCGATTCATTTTATTTTTAAAAGATGATAACATTCAACACATGAACTTCAACTCAACGAATGAATTGCAATTCAGCACATGAATATTCTATATAGTTTGTATATATATATATAAAAATGTGATTTTTATTGCTAAAGCCATTTGTTTAAATTCAAATTATATTCAACACATGAATTTCAACTCAACGAATGAATTGCAACTCAACACATGAATATTCTATATCGTTTGTATATATATAAAAAATGTGATTTTTATCGCTAAAGCCATTTGTTTTAAATTCAAATTATATTCAACACATGAATTTCAACTCAACGAATGAATTGCAACTCAACACATGAATATTCTATATAGTTTGTATATATATATAAAAATGTGATTTTTATCGCTAAAGCCATTTGTTTAAATTCAAATTATATTCAACACATGAATTTCAACTCAACGAATGAATTGCAACTCAACACATGAATATTCTATATCGTTTGTATATATATAAAAAATGTGATTTTTATCGCTAAAGCCATTTGTTTAAATTCAAATTATATTCAACACATGAACTTCAACTCAACGAATGAATTGCAAATCAACACATGAATATTCTATATAGTTTGTATATATATATAAATGTGATTTTTATCGCTAAAGCCATTTGTTTTAAATTCAAATTATATTCAACACATGAATTTCAACTCAACGAATGAATTGCAACTCAACACATGAATATTCTATATAGTTTGTATATATATAAAAATGTGATTTTTATCGCTAAAGCCATTTGTTTAAATTCAAATTATATTCAACACATGAATTTCAACTCAACGAATGAATTGCAATTCAACACATGAATATTCTATATAGTTTGTATATATATAAAAATGTGATTTTTATCGCTAAAGCCATTTGTTTTAAATTCAAATTATATTCAACACATGAATTTCAACTCAATGAATGAATTGCAACTCAACACATGAATATTCTATATAGTTTGTATATATATAAAAATGTGATTTTTATCGCTAAAGCAATTTGTTTTAAATTCAAATTATATTCAACACATGAATTTCAACTCAACGAATGAATTGCAACTCAACACATGAATATTCTATATAGTTTGTATATATATAAAAATGTGATTTTTATCGCTAAAGCCATTTGTTTAAATTCAAATTATATTCAACACATGAATTTCAACTCAACGAATGAATTGCAATTCAACACATGAATATTCTATATAGTTTGTATATATATAAAAATGTGATTTTGATCGCTAAAGCCATTTGTTTTAAATTCAAATTATATTCAACACATGAATTTCAACTCAACGAATGAATTGCAACTCAACACATGAATATTCTATATAGTTTGTATATATATAAAAATGTGACTTTTATCGCTAAAGCCATTTGTTTTAAATTCAAATTATATTCAACACATGAATTTCAACTCAACGAATGAATTGCAACTCAACACATGAATATTCTATATCACTTGTATAATTTATTTCAACGAATGAAAATTATTCTAACACATAGATATTTTAGAAAATTTCGGCAGCATAACGGCAGGGGAGTTAAAACCGGGACCGTCCCTAGTACGGCTCCTCGCTCTACCTTAAAACCTCGCGGTTTTTGACAATGGGGATCATGCATCTAGTTTGCATGCAGGTGGCATGTTTTATTTTCAATTCCACAATCCTATTCTATTTTGTTTCAACCACAAGAGGGTATTTTTCAACCATAAAGGTATTTTTCAACCACAAAGGTATTTTTCAACCATAATATCAACCACAAACAATTATTTCCAACCATTCGTCATACCATATAATATCACGTCAATCACAAGCAATAAATATCGTCCATGGTTTGTGGACGAGGGGAGTATATATATATATAATATAATAATTCACTTGCATTTCATCACAATTCAAAGCATATATGTTTCATTCAACGCTTGTATAATTTGTACATCGCTAATATAACTTATACAACACATGTACATGAGGTATACAATGTGTATATAATTTACACTTCGCTTATATAATTTATACAACGCGATTTCATTCACACAAATAGTTTAGATTCCTCACATTGGTTATTGCAGTGCTAAAAATCGTAGGAAGGTCAGAAAAATCCGCGGCTTCTTCTAGAATGTAGAGAGCCTCCTTGCGGTCACGGTGTCTCCTGTTTCATCAAATTTCGTTAAAGAATGAAAAAGATATTATTTTTCAAAGTTTTGCAAAACTTAAAAGTGTTATTTTCATTTCAGAAATTTACATCAGAAAAGGTTTTTAAAACTTCGAAACTAGGTCACGATTTTTAAGCCAATCCGTACCTCGATGCTTCGATCAGACCACGCTGCGTCAAAGAGCTACGAACCACCTCCAGATCGGCGGTGGTGGCGAAGGGTTCGGTGGCTTGTGCGCGTCGCGGCGGCGCTCTGAAGGTCGTGACTTCCTCGTCGAATTCCGACGTCGATGGTCGATGGCTTGAGGCGTGGGTTGGTCGGATGTGGAGAGGAGGCGAAGGCGGTCAGAAGTTTCAACAGGCGGCGGCGGTGGAATCGCCTGAGGCGGCGGCTAAACAGACGAGAAGTCTCGAGCACTCTGAGTCGTCCAGATCTTCTCTGGCGGCTAGGGTTTCGGGTTTTTTTTTTTAAAGAAAAATTCCTATTGGTCCTTGCTTTATAGGAAATTTTAAATAGTGTTTTTGCAAACGGACTCCTTTTTAAACCCAACGACTGTCGCCCCTAGCTAAATACCCCCATTCCGGACACAATGGGATATGTTTCGTTGGCCATTTCGACTATTATAGTCAGTTATTTTTCAAATTAATATATAAAACATTCGATATTTAATTTAAACATACATTTCAATTTGCCAGGGCCACAAACTGAATCGAAAAATTCCAGAAAAATAAATCTAGCTTTGTTTTGACGATACGGTCCTAACAAAACCAGTTTCGTCGAATTCTGAGCTCATTTGAAAAACGGCCATTTTTAGATCGACCCATTTTAATAGAATTTGACCAAACACGTTATCTTTTGCCCCGCTCACATACTAGCTTCAAAAATTATGAAATTTGAAACTTAGCAATAATTTGACATCCCGGATCCAACAAAAGTGGTTTCGTCGAATTCCGAGGTCGTATGCAAAATCTCAATTTTCAAGGGCTATATATACTATATAGCGACCTTTCTGAAAATTCATTTAGCCACAACTTTTGATTTCCGTTATGAAATTTCGATTTTTCAGATTCGTTAGAAAGGTATTGATAAACAGATTTAAATATTTTCAGTTTCGTTAAAATCCGTTATATTTTCCACCCGGTACAGTCAGACAAAGTTTGTATTCAAAATTTCAAACTGCAATATTATACCCAATTCTATATTTTATGGAAATATGCTATTTCAACTATTCAAATTTCTTGGTAATAACCTAATTTAAAAATTTTAAACTGTTTACATTTTCCGGGTTATTACATAATATATAAACAATTTCAAATTTGTTAAACTGTATTGAACTTCTGGTTCCACTGTATTGAACTTCTGGTTCAAATAAAATATATAAACAAATTCAAGTTGTTAAAATTTATTCTTCAATACAATACGTAAATATGAATATATAAGCCAGATACAACTGATTTTGAAAATTGTGCAATCTTTGGATGCATTATCATTATCGCATATGATGTAACTTCTTTAAGAAGTATAATGTTATTATTTCACGCAGTTTCATTAAAGCTTCAGGCTTTTAAATTATGAAGTATTTCAAGTTCATTGATTAAGGAACTTCAAGTTCCTATGCATATATACTTACATACAAATGTATATCAATTTTATACATTTATGATGAACTTCTGGTTCTCAATCTTTTAACATACTTCTATTTTAGATGCTTTTACATTCTTGTTAATTGTCAAGAATTCAAAATTGTAAACTTTATCAAAAAGTTTCCTTTTTTTTATAATTCAAGACTTCAGGTCTTAAATCTGAGTTATACAACTTCTTCAATTACATTAGATATTAGTTGCCAAATACATCGAATAATAATACATATGACTATTCCTATTCCAAGCACAAACATACATCATCTAACTTACAATAACAAATGATTTTAATACATTTATAATAATATAGCAATGCTATATATATTACCATAACGATACATTTAATGCATTTATTATAAAAATAACGGAAATAACCATTATACAGCCTAAATATATGATTAGATTAATAAATTTTACTTAAATCGACAAAATAAAATTTCGATCTAGCTACCGTATTGATCAACGACAAAACTGAAATAAACAAGTTATAGTTGTATTGCATTTCTCAATAATCAAATTTTCTAAAATATCATATATATGCATAATATTTGATCAAGAATTGAGTATAAATGCATAATTATTGAACCGAGATTTTACATTCTTTAATATGAATGATTCTAAAAACTTGCAGGTCTATACATAAAATTAACAAATATAAATATTACATGCTTCAGATTCAAATTATACGATCCATATAAAAATCTTTCAGATCTTTCTTTTTTTATATCAAAATATCTCTTACCATTATAGAAACTACAGGTTCTAAATTTTACATTTTTATAACAGAATTGCTTCTGCATACACTTCAGGTGTGCTAAATTAAGATCAATATTTAAATCCTAGCTTATGATCTTCGAGATGCATATTTTCTTTTTTAGGAAAATTTATGAACTTTTCTACAAATATTTTTATCACCTTTAATTGTAGAAATCTCTTCTGGTGATATTTTATTATTTTCAAATAAACATATCTCTTCTAGAGATATTTTACCATTTTCAAATATAAATATCCTCTAAAGATATTTCGTTATCACCGCGTATGGGATGAACTTATCTCCTCCAGAGATAAATATATACAAACTATTGAAATGTCATATCAATATACAAAAATACATATTAAACCTTAAATGCACTAACAAAATTAGGTGCATTAAATAAAAATAAGATTCAAGAAAGAAAAGAAATCACTACTTCTGAAGTGTATGATATTCCTTTAGGGAACATATCTTTTATTTTTTTAATTGCAATGCAACAAAAAAAATCTCAAACATCTCTTATAGGAAGTTGGATTTGCTACATAAAATTAAATCTCTAAAACAGCTTTTCAAGAGATTAATATGCATACTATATCTTCAGGATATTCAGTTAATATAAACTGTACATGAAAGATGTCAGTTAGATGAAACCCGTTTAGAGATTTTCTATTGAATCCAATATTATTGTTGCATATTATAATGTGTGTGTCTCTTTTAACTTCTTCTGGAAGTACAATCTTTTTATGTCACAACTATTAACAAAGCTTCGGGCTTCAAATTTTTTTTCGACATATGAACTTCAGGTTCATATTATTTCAGATTCCAAAGAATTAACATACCTTATGATTTTCATTTGTTTATGAACTTCAGGTTCCTCATTTGCAGATGAACTTCAGGTTCCTCATTTGAAGAAAAAAAATTGTATATGAACTTCAGGTCATTTACATATGAACTACAGGTTCCTCATTTGAAAAAATTGGTTTACCTCATGAGTTTTCAATCTCACTTCCAGTGGTAAATAAATATTGCTATTGAATTTAAATGCTACATCATTATATTTTATACCCATAATTATGTTGGATATACATTAAAAAAAACTTTTTTTTCAAGAGATATTTGTCTTTAGTCTATCCAAAAAGAATTACATATGAGAAGTAATCATAGATCGGAAAGGATAAAACTAGATCTACCTCTACATCATAAATAATGTAAACAATATATATATATATAATCAAATCTCCACTTGGATTTGGAAAACTCAAAATTAGATCCGCAAAGAATTGAGAGAATATATCTATACATATATATGATCAATATAGATAATTAGATCTAAAAAGTTAGATCCACTAAAATAGAGTCTAGATCTACAAAAACTGAAAAAGAAAAGAGGTCTAGAAGTATGAATCACATCTAAGCGAAGATACAACAAATTCATAGATGTAGATCTAGATGATTTCAAAACATAAAAAAAAATTAGCTCTATTGTAATCTCGTGTTGATAACGTGTTATAAAATAAAACAGAACATATGATAAACAAGAAGTCATTAGAGAGAACATAAAGATATGGGAGAGACTTTTATTTCTATTTCTCAAGTGTATATCATTTGTATTACATTGGCTCCTTTATATATAGGCTTTGGAGCCGATGTTAGACTTATTCCCATGATGTGGGACTAAATAGAATATGACAAAAGCATATTCACTCATATATATTACAACAAAAAAGAATTCCCTAGCTATTATTAAAGAAGCAGTACCAAGGATGTGCCACGCTAATTCATTAACATAGA
The DNA here is from genome assembly GCA_030737875.1 of Allium sativum. Classification (NCBI taxonomy): domain Eukaryota; kingdom Viridiplantae; phylum Streptophyta; class Magnoliopsida; order Asparagales; family Amaryllidaceae; genus Allium; species Allium sativum. The sequence continues at coordinate 464,168,425 of CM060913.1, read as the reverse complement.
TATATTAGTAATAATAGTTTTATATTTTGCACTGTAGATGAAGCAGTATAACTGCTGTGGAAGTGTACCATGAGGTTAGTAGAGCAGCACGCATATAACATTATTCCAAACAAAAGTGTATGAAAAATCATTAAACAAATCCACGAAGGTTATATTGTCATGCTGATATCTATCTAGAACTTAAATATATAAAAATTAATGGATATACAAGATGCAAAATTTAGAAAACACTTGATTATAACACCATAGATCAAAGATTAAGTATAATTGTAAGATTGTACATAAATATTAATCTTTGCATTAAATAAACTCTTTATCATTAACATATAATTCTATCTTAGGACAAATTAAAAGTCATGACAGCCCATAAACTCATGACATCATTTTATCTTTTAAATTTTGTACCATTGTCTATAAACTATTGTTATTTTAACTCAAGTTTATACTTTAAACATATAGCACAACACAATGATGCTTCCAGAACGCTAATGTACATTAGGCACAATGGAATGAGAAATGCTATGCTTACCTGTATTTAACAAAATGTAAACATATTATCAACCATTATCTTAGTAAGAGGAGCAAACACAAATATTATTCATCATTTTCTTTTTAGATTTGTCCGCTAGTAGATCATAAACAACAGTTCAATAATATTCGCGAAACTTGTTCAAAGTTTTAAAGCAATAGGGATAAAGACAGCTTGTAATCACGCGAAAGATAAGACAATGTATTGGGCAATCTATTAGAAAGTCCATTGATGTCCATACAGAGATATAAAAATACCATATATCAATCCATGAACATTAACTGGACATTTTCAGCAGGAAAATATAATATAGAATCAAATGATCATAAAGTCTAATAACAAAGAGAGAATTAATTTACTGATACTAAATATAACATGAATATTCCATGGAGCACCAAACATCCAAGAAGACCAAGTCTTAACAAAATATAAACATCCATCATCAGTTATAATTGTTTGAAACAAAGGCAATCCTTCAGTTGATTATATATCTCTATTGCTCGAAGGAATTGATGGATCTGTGCTTTTATCACTTCATCTAACCACCACTCCCAACAACAAACATGTACAGAAAATTATAAGAATAGTAAAAATGTTTATAAACTTCCTGCTAAAGAGGAAGGATAATATAAGAATAACATTGGTAAACGCGGACATATCTACTGTGAAATCATACACGCAGAGGCTAGAAGTTAAACTTATCAATAATTGCATAATAAAAAGTACACTAATTTTAATGAAGACCTAAAAGTGAGGTCTCATCCTAAAACCAAGAATTAGAATCCCAGCTAAAACACAATTGATTTCCCTAGCATCATTTCACAATTTCCCCATCCTAAAGCAATTCACTCCCAAATGGTACACTGCAAAACAACATGGTTCAATCATAAAGGGTAGTTAACAGTTAGAAATACTTACAAAAAACTCCAATGTTGTGAAAAACAGAGTATGTTATCATTTATGTTATTTAAACACCATTTCAAAGATAAATTAAACAGGAACTGGTTTTATGAACTTGGTAAGCATTCATACTAAAGGTTCATGATGGTTATTAACTGAAGTTTAAATGGTAAAAATTTATCTAATAAGTAGTGAATTAGTAATCAGATATGCAAATAACCTATGAATAAAAAACTTGAGCACGTGACTATTACTATACAAATCCAAAAATATCTAATTTAATACTCATGGTACACAGCTTAACATTTGTCGTGACCAAATTATGTTAAATATTGTAAATGCAACACATACTTGTAAAGGTTTGGAATTTTTTTTTGTTATGGTTTTGAAAACAAATGCTTATGAATATCCTAGTTCACCCCCTTTGCAACAATAAAAGGACGAATAGTGTTTATAATGGCAATGAAGTACAAAATATGCGAATTATTAGAACACAAAGAGTAAATGCTGATTTAGGGGAAAAAACTATAGAACGATCTCATTGCAAATAACATTGCAGTGCTATATACACTTCTTATGTTTCTTTAATTACACCGATGTCACTATTATTAATCATAATTCATTTTCTACATGTCACTATTTCATCCAAATGGAGAGATATTGCATAGATTATAATGTCTACCTCCAATACATAATGACTGTCGTTTTTTCTAAAGGTGTTGCTGCCACATTACAATTTAAATCAATAGTTGTGTTTAAAATCTATGTGATTAATTTATGTTTTTTATAGACGAATACCTAAACTATCTCTTATATGATTTGAGTGAGTATATACCCATGGTTATCGGACATTGCCAGAATCATTGCAAGGAATACCAAATAAATGTTTTGATGTAAGAATAATACATACTAATTTATATTAAATTAATCATATAGATAAGTTCATGATATACCTTATATTCTTCTAAATATGAGTGAACATACAAAGAATCGTATGACAGCAAAATGCCATTTAACTACAGTTGCAAGCAAAGTAGAACCTTACGGTACTAAGAAAATATTTCAAAGATAGTACACCTAGCTATATATAATTTTCAACTTGATTATTTCTAAATATTTTATATGAATATAAAAATTGGAATCAAATAAGAAACACGAAGGATCAAATCTCACAAGAGCAAAATGACAACCAATAGAAAATAGTATATTATAAAGAATTGGACACATGACATAAGATTAATGTTAGAAGTCTAAAAGGTTAAAACTGCAAATATAATATACCACTTGTGTGCTTGCTCTCTTGAGTTGTAATTTTTTGCAAGCAAAATGGATCTCGTGGTCCTCCATCATTATCTAGTGAGAAAGAGGAAACAAAATCAAAGTAAAAATATTGAAATTCACGTACCTATGTCTTAACTGGCCATCTGTCATCTAATTGATGTGAAACCAATTATGGTGGCACAAGTATATGTATAACTCATTGCAATGTTTTCTAAGTGTATCTAAAATGTTTTTGGAAGACACCTAATCTATAGCACGCTTTAGAGCCACAACAAAAATATTTTTAATCTTAACATGTGTACTAATCAGATAAACATGTATATTCATACGATCATAAAATATTCATATGGTTAACTATAATTTACATTGTCCATGAAAAAATTTAGTGGTAATAGAATATAATGTGGTCACTACCACATTATTATGGAGTACTTAAATTTAGTTTTAATTTAGGATTTGAATTTTCTAATTCTTGACACCACAATTTAAGACAATAAATGCAGTGCCAATATAACATGGTTTTTTTTATATAATTACCTTTCGAATAACATAATTAATGATAAAAATTGTTGTAAACTGAGTATAATAATGGTCCCTATTACATGATTATTACGGAATAGTTCATATGATTAATTATGTATACCGGAATTATATATAATCACTTGATGTTGTTCCTGTTAAACATCAAGTCCAAATAAAGTAAAATTCTCATTTTAAAAGATTCTGTTGTGTTATGGTTCAATGGGTAAACAATCGAAAACATTCAAGTTAACAATATTATGAGACTAAATGGCCTAAATGTAAATATCTGATGCCAATTTTTATGTTTTGAAAGCAGAATCGGTCAAATTGAAAAGGAGAAAGAAAACGGGTCTAAATAGGATATAATCAGCAAAAACAAACATAGAAATAGTATATAATCAAGCAACATGCAATAAGAAAAATATCATTAATTTAATACTCATGGTACATAGCCTAACATTTGTCGTGAATTATGTTAAATAATGAAAATGCAGCACATACTTGTAAAGGTTTGGAATTTTTTTTGTTATGGTTGTGAAAACAAATGCTTATGAGTTTCCAAGTTCACCCCCTTTACAACAATAAAAGGACGAACAATGCGTATAATGGCAATAAAGTACAAAATATGCGAATTATTAGAACACAATGGGTAAATGCTGATTTAGGGGGAAAAATATAGAACAATCTCATTGCAAACATTTGCAGTGCTATATGCACTTCTTATGTTTCTTTAATTACATTGATGTCACTATTATTAATCATAATTCAATTTCTACATGTTACTATTCCATCAAAATGGGGAGATATTGCATAGATTATAATATCTACCTCCAATACATAATGACTGCCTTTTTCTCTGAAGGTGTTGCTACCACATTACAATTTAAATCAATAGTTGTGTTTAAAATCTATGTTGTTAATTTATGTTTTTTTATAGACGAATACCTAAACTATCTCTTGTATGATTAAGTGAGTATATACCCATGGTTGTCGGACAATGCCAGAATCATTGCAAGGAATACCAAATAAATGTTTTGATGTAAGAATAATACATACTAATTTATATTAAATTAGTCATATAAATAAGTTCATGATATACCTCGTATTATTGTAGATATGAGTGAACATACAAAGAATCATATGGCAGCAAAATGCCATTTAACTACAGTTGCAAGCAAAGTAGAACCTTACAGTACTAAGAAAATATTTCAAAGATCGTACACCTAGCTATATGTAATTTGCCACTTGATTAATTCTAAATATTTATATGAATATAAAAAATTGGAATCAAATAAGAAACACGAAGGATCAAATCTCACAAGAGCAAAGTGATAACTAATAGAAAACAGTATATTATAAAGAATTGGACACATGACATAAGATTAATGTTAGAAGTTAAATGGTTAAAATGGAAATATAATAGTTTACCACTTGTGTGCTTGCTCTCTTGAGTTGTAATGTTTTACAAGCAAAATGGATCTCATGGTCCTCCATCATTATCTAGTGAGAAAGAGGAAACAAAATCAAAGTAAAAATATTGAAATTCACCTACCTATGCCTTAACTGACCATCTTTCATCTAATTGATGTGAAACCAATTATGGTGGTGCAAGTATATGTATAACTTATTGCAATGTTTTGTAAGTGTATCTAAAATATTTTTGGAAGACGCCTAATCTATAGCGCGCTTTAGAGCCACAACAAAAATATTTTTAATCTTAACATGTGTACTAATCAGATAAACGTGTATATTCATACGATCATGAAATATTCATATGGTTAACTGTAATTTACATTATCCATGAAAATTTTTAGTGGTAATAAAATATAATTTGGTCACTACCACATTATTATGGAGTACTTAAAGTTGGTTTTAATTTAGGAATTGAATTTTCTACTTCTTGACACCACAATTTAAGACAATAAATGCAGTGCCCATATAACATGGTTTTTTTTATATAATTGCCATTCAAATAACATAATTGATGATAAAAATTGTTGTAAACTGAGTATAATAATGGTCCCTATTACATGATTATTACGGAATAGTTCATATGATTAATTATGTATACCGGAATTATACATAATCACTTGATGTTGTTCCTGTTAAACATTAGTCCAAATAAAGTAAAATTCTCATTTTAAAAAATTCTGTTGTGTTATGGTTCAATGCGTAAACAATCGAAAACATTCAAGTTAACAATATCATGAGACTAAATGTCCTAAATGTAAATATCTGATGCCAATTTTTATGTTTCGAAAGCAGAATCGGTCAAATTGAAAAGGAGAAAGAAAACAGGTATAAATAGGATATAATCAGCAAAAACTTACATAGAAATAGTATATAATCAAGCAACATGCAACAAGAAAAATAGGACTGGCCCAAGTGGTGGAAATCAGTAAGTCATAACTTGTAATCAATAACTAGTAAAATATAAAGCGCCTTAGTAAGCCATAAAATTATATTGTTATCGACATGTAAGGGGGAAAAACATGATACAAACCATACAATTATTTATAAATCACGCAAGAACAGGGGAAGATGAGGAGGAATAAGAAAAAAATGAAAGAGGGAAAAAGGAAAAAGGATAAGCTACCTGTTTCATTCATATAACGGACGACCTGAGCTGGCGAGAATGCACGAAAGTGACAGTTGAAATGGGGATCCAGTCGGATATAATGTTGCATTAAAGAGGGGAAAGGAGAATGTCAAGGCGAAGAAAATCATGGGATTAGGTTTTTACAGGGAGAGTTGAGGACTATTTTTTCATCAAGTTTATCCCATAGATTGAATTAATTCGATGGATTGAGCAATTTGTTTTCCTCTATTGTGAAGGCCGATTCAATTCGATGACCAAGATGTGGTTGAATAAAAGGGAAGAAAACGAAAAGGGAAAAATGGTAAAACGTGTCAAAGGTAAAAGATGAAAGAAAGGCAAGGAAAAAATGCGTTAACGCATAGAAGGGAAAACGACAGACAAAAGGGCAGCGTTAGATTTGAGTAACGGACAGGTGGCAGCATCTTGATTTTTTGAGAAAACTGGAACCGAAAAGTCTTTAGATGAAGATTGTGCTTTCATATAATATAATAGATGGGTTTATTATCTAATATTTTAGTACATTATTATTTGATTTTTGCTATCATATTGCATGACTTTCATATTTTACAGGTAGTATATTATGAAATGTAAAGCCGGTAAGAAATATGAAGCCAGTGAATTTACAAGCTCAATCTGATGGAGGTATTCGGTTTATCTCAAGAAACTAGGATTTATTTTTATATTTTGGAGTGCTTTGTAATTCATCTCCTGCTTTTGTAACGACCCAAGCATTTTTGGCCCCGAAAATCGACATAAATACATTTACCGTTACTCATGCCGACCTTCCAAACACCGAAAACACTGGATAATTATTAGAAAGAATTTAGAGTGTGAGATAAGAAAGAAAGAAATATTAGAATAGAATAAGAAGAAGAACCAACACAACACAGAGTCTCACATCGCAGCGGATACCAATATAATACAGAAACAAATCTTTATTGAGAGCTTTAAAAATACTTACAATCATCAGAGTACATCAACACATCTAGATAGTTATAATAATCTACCCCATAAACAACACACAGCGGAATAAATACTAGATACAATACGTCTGGTCACCTCCAGCACGTCTTCTGAAATTCGTAGCATCCGATAACCTAAACCTGTACAACCCGGTCTAACCCGAGAATTTACAAAACACTAGGTCAGTCTGGTGAACTAGAGTGAGAGAAACTCACAAAGTTTTAAAGGGAATCATCCAATTTGATTTTTAAAGTTCAAAAATCTTTTCGAAAGAAAAGGATAATCGTAAGACCAAATCCACACGTAAATACGGAAGGTTTTTACCTTACGACAACCCAAAACATTTTGAAATCAATATCTTTTATGATATTATAATAGTGTCTAAATACAAGTAAATATCAATCTAGCGGAACGCTCGCATCTCACGCTCCACATATATAGTATACAAAAAAACCGCGGACACTTATTGGAGATTGGATTCCGACTATGACAAGGTATGGAACCACCTGCCGATAGTGTATCTCTAGAGTGGAATACACTGGGTTCAACAAGAACGTCTTGCAACCCGGCCCACACATAGCCGACTCGCTTGAGTTTATTGAATGTATATCACCAATGGTTGGGCTCAAACCACCGTTTCCCGAAAGCCACAGCATCGAAATAGATTAAAGAAGCAAAAGGAATTTCTCTCGATAGGTGATTATACACCCTAATGTCGACATTAGCTTTTAACGCCACATCGTCAGATCCGCCAGATATCACTAATTGACATCCACAAAAATACTCTAGTTATTTGGCTAGAGAAAAACCATTTCTCCGCCATAAACCATAGTATGTTTGAAGAAATCAACGTACGTGATCCCTTTGGAAATACTTTGTCAGACATCCATCCATACAAGTCATCCAGGAATAGGATGAACCGAAGGCACCCTCCTACCACATCCAAGGAATCACCCGATAGATCAGTAGCGAGTAGTCCTTGCAACCCGTAGATTCCAATCACGACAAAACCACAGTATATCTTGGCCTACAGACCGAAGATGATTAGCAGTTTTTCCGTTTAGGAAGATTTACAGTCTTCAATGCTCCATCTCGATCATCTTCTGATATCTCTACGTAATTGTTGGACAGAATGGTTTTCGAATATGACTTCGATCCCAGTCTTTCCGTACCAACGATCGTATTGGGCAAATTTGATAGTCAGTGATTTAACTATCAAAATAAACAGTGATTGAATCATGAAAATCAAATGAGTTCACTGGTTCAATATCAAGCATCAATAGGCCCTTTAATTAAAACAAATGAAATTTAAAACTCTTAAATATTTTGATATTACAAATATAGCTTTCCGCTTCTTATTTAACATACGATTATTCTTTTAACAAGTTTATTTTAATACATAGGAAAATTCTATATCATATCCAGTTTTCTATTTACTTTCAAAATATTATCCACATTATTATCCAATATTGGAAATCAGTTTAATTTACTATTCGTGAAACAACATTACGAAATATCTTTTATTCCATTACTTAAAACCAATAACCCATGCCTATTCTTATAGAATAGAACTCGACTTTATGTTTCCTTTCTAATTTGAAAATATCGTTATATTTTCGGCAACCTTTTTTATTTCCTTTCCACTTTGGAAATCTCGTTTTATATTCCCTACATTTCCGTTAATCGTTTCACCATTATTTCTCTAATGGAAATAATACATATTTACTAACCTCTTTTACCATTACGACTAATATCGTCCGCAGATAATCTTGATGTCGTTCAAGTTGGGGTATTTTAATTATCTCTCAGACCTTGATTAAAAATGTTCGTATCTGGAGATAAATACAAGTTGAAATCCCAAAAACCAATATTTCATTCTAATATAAATTCAAATTCCATTTAACTATTCTATTCAAAATACATTTTCATACAACCTTCTTGTCTTTTGGAAAATCTCTTTCTCGAATATACCATTCTTTCCTAATTCAATACTTAAGTAACACCATTCTTAACTCTGCCTCTTTAACCAAACTCATTTATAATTCAGATTTATTTACAAAATCCTACGATCCATTTCTTTCACCAAATTCACCTTACTAATTCCTTTTCAAATCCATCCAACCATTCCTACTTTGGAAATCTTATTTAAATACCCCCTTCTTACTTAATCCCATTATGGAGTAACTTTAATGTAAAATTAACTCTTTTACACTTTAAATCTCATTTATATATACCAGGTTTATTATAAACCCGTTTATCTTAATTTCCTTTGACTTAATTCAAATAATTAAGTAACATTTATTTCAAGCTATTTTATTCGCTTGAAATTCTTTTTCTAACTTTGTTATAAAAATTCGGGTTTTTAAATATAAAACTCGTTCATAAACTTCTTTCACCATTCAATTGGATTTCATTTCAATTTCAATTACTTTTTTTAAATGATTTTCAATTAAGAAGTAATTCCCTAAATCATTATTAACCAGATAATAATTTACTTCGATCATTAACTATTATAAAAATAGTTAATTCCTTAATTAACTAAAATAGATAGCAAATCCCTTTTGTAAATATCTTATTAAAATTTAAACAATATCCATTAAACCATTCTATTCAAAATGCACTAATTTAATCCCAATTAAAAATGGTCGATATAGTCAACTTAAAACACGGTTATCCCATTAACCGATTTCAACTCGTTCTCCCTTTAAATTAATTAATAATATAATTAATTTAAATAATTCCATTTAATTATTTCTTAATAAAACAATATCCAAATTTAACCGTTAGGTTAATTTCTAATCATTTGTTTATAAATCTGATTAATTTCAGAATTGACTTTGTAAAACCAATTAATAATTAATTAAAAATTCAAATAATAAATAATAATTTTTTATTTATTTTTAAATAAACTATTATTCAAATAATATATTTCAAAATCTATATACAAATAAAAATAAATTTTATAACTTCTTCTTTGTCAATTTGCCTGACGGTAAATCAACAGTTATAAAATGATTGATTTTATAGGTCATATGCTGCCAATACTCAACCAATATTGCCCATTGGTTTAGACAAAACAGATGTTGAATTTTCAATCAACTATCAGTAATCAAATCAATCACCTAATCAGATCAGTCCATATATGATAATATGAAAATAAATAATATGTTTGAGGAATCCCGTTGGATCCCTCCAACCTGCCCTTCCCTGTATTCAATACTGGTTATTTCAAATCAAATCATTCAACTCCATGTAACTGATAACAATAAACAACGAGCATTTAACATCAACCAATTCACAAGCAATTGAACCAATTTAAACACGTTTATTTTATAAACGTGACCAACAAGGTATGTTACCTTTATTGGATCCAATCGTTAAAATAACGATTTGGTATATGATTGAAATTAAACAACAGTTTAATTTCATCGGTTAAATCAACAAATAAATATGTAACTAGCAAACAGTCAACCACTAACAATTAGAGCATACAAAATAACAACCCAATTTGTATAAAATATAAATGGGAAGAACTGAGTGAGTTTAACCCACCTTGATTTGATTTATCGTTGAACAGTTGATTTTAATTAAATTAAATAAGTGTTTAATTTAATTAAAAAATCCATGTTCCATCTAGTTCTGTTCCTTGAAGTAGTGCTTGTTGAGAGGAGTCCAACGTCTCTTGTTTTGGTGCACTTCTGTTAAAATATGAATAAGTTATTAACTTTTTAATATATATATATATATATGATTTAATTATAATAATAAATTCTCGTAATTAATTACCAACTTTTAATTATCTTTATTAACATACGTTAATTTCATTTAAAGCATTTAGGTCGATCCTCTTTCTTATGTTTTTGCATAACCTCCTACATCGAAATTAACGTTCTAAGTTAGCATGATTTAAATAATTAACTAATTAAAACCCTAAATCATTATCGTTATTTTATAAAATTAATTATGTCTTAACAAATTTTAGGAGCCGACCCTCTCGTTTTGTTTCTTCTCAGGTTCCATTTATTCAAAATACTGTCTCCTCCCTTCTAGGAAAACCATGCTACATCCTGTTCAGACTAACACACATACCATTTAGTTAATATACATTTAGACTTCTTAATTAATTAACACATAAGGCTTAATTACTCATTGAACATTACGGCAGAACTAAAATCTTCCATCTCCTGCGTCTTGAATCACCACTCAGGATGTACCCTACCAAGGTTAAACATTAATCAATAAAATTTAAAATTTTATAATATAGTTAATTAATTAGTTTTGATAAAATTTACTTGGTTTTACTCTGAAAAACAACATTGGTCTATCAGTTAGTTCCCTTCGCACACTATAGCTTTCGTCCCTTACTATTCTGGTTTCCCTCAGTTCGAACATTGGCTTCAACATCATGACTCCCTCCCCAACGACCGCGCAGTTCACCCGCCCACCATCGCCAATCAGAAGTTTCCAGTTAACACGTCTCAGCGCTTCAGGCTTTCTCCCCAAATAGTACCCTGCTTGACATCCCCTTTTTCCAATGATTAACCCATGAACACAACTGGTTACAAGCTCAATTCCGTCGATGTTGATGCCCCAAAACCAATCATAACCGGTCATCCTGGAGTACACGCCGAGATCCATCTTTTTACAATTGTGTAATTTTGTAATTGATTTTTGGATTTCGTGAGTTAGAAGGAAGAAGTTGGAATAATATTAGCTGTGGAAGTTGTATAAGTTTGAGGCGGAATTCTGCATTGACCACGTGTAGGTGTTGACAAGGGTTTGGGGAAAACGTATGGTATATATTGGGAATAATTATAAATATTTTAATGTAAATAAAACTTTAATGTGAAGTAATTTGTAAAAAAAAACCTCAGATGACCTTCAATCCAAAAATGAAACATCAGTCCTAACATAGAAAAATATTCCGGACACAATGGGACAAGCTTCGTCAAAATCCGAGGTCGTTTGTGAAAAGTCCTTTATAATTATCGATGAAAAATCAAGTGTTTAAAATCCCTAAAATTACATAAAAATCTAATAAATTTGGGACCCTAGCATTTTACTTGACCTCTTCCTTACAGATCCAATGAATCTTGTTTCATCCAAATCGGAGTTCATTTGGCCAGTCGTTTATTCGTTTAAAGTTACCCCTGTCTGAATTGACCAAATAATATAATAGATTAAGGCGTTTATCGTTGTCACGATCAAATGGTAAGTCCGATTGACACGAAAATTGAAATCCTACAATAATTAATTAACACGAATCCAACGGCACCAATTTCGTCGCATTCTGAGACTATTCCCCGGTATGCTATTTTTACACACACCGCAATGCCATTTTGGATACCAAATTATCTAATCTCCAAAAATAATAAACTATATACCTATCCTGACTCGAAACGTCGATACAAACTCAACGGATCTGGTTTCGTGGCTTAATTCGATCGTCTGCTCAAGTTACACTCAAATATCTCTTTATTGAATTGAATTAATTTAATTACGCGCTATATAAAATGAATGGGCGTTTACGACTACCGTGGTCACATACGACATCGGTTTGCCATGAAATTCATTTTTTCATATAATAATTTAATGCTACAGTTCCAATGAAACTAATTTCGGCCATATAACAATCTATAGCATGAAATCTGGATTTTTCTCTTTCATATGAAAGTTATCATCACTACGGTTCCAACGTTTCTTGTTTCACAGAAATTCGACTTATATTAGAGTCTATATATTCAGTTGAAGTTCAAAATTCCATTTTACGAACTGCCGCGCCATTTTGAGCTCAGTTTATATTATATATAAATATATAACGTTAAACTTCATTTTAATCATGAATTCCATATTAAAACCCATTACTGTTCCAAATAAAATATTTAAAATAATAAATTAAATTAAATATTTGACTGCCAAAAATACGAGTCGTTACAATCTTCCCCCCTTAAAATAATTTCGTCCCCGAAATTGCTAAGGTAAGAAAAATGCTACAAAACTCATTAATTTCCAAATCAAATTTACTTTAAATTAGAAATTAATTTAATATTAAATATTTTCAAAAATATAGAAAATTTTGCAACACTTTAAATTCCCGAAAAAATTTGGCAGAGTCTCCCCTGTACGGAGTGACATCTGCGATATCGATGGAACAAATAATATATATACATTGACCCACACGGTCGGGAAACAAAAATCAAAACCCAAAATTTTATATTTTTGTGTAGGCGTACCTTTTACGAGCGCTATTGAGCATAACTGCTCAATGTATATGCGATTTACTCAACCAAATCAATTCGCCTAGTCATCTGGCACCTGTACTTAACTCAATTCACATATGAGTAATAAATATATGGAATTCTGAGATAATATTTCACTAATCAACTGGTATAACTACACCAATTCCAAAATCAAACAGCTAGCGTCACTTCATTATAAAATACAAGGTTATATCATAAATTCCAATTCACATGCAGTTTCATTCCAGTTTAATTATACCGGAAATTATTCTTTATGTTGTAATTCATTTAGCTCCATTAAACTGTTGATTATTCCATTCAAACAAACTATCATCCAATAACAACAATTCACAATCAACAACTAATACACCATTATATCAATTGAATTTACATTCAATATTAATATTTTACTTTGGTTTCACATATTTGAACATCAATCGATTAGTATCTGATTGATTTCTATTTGATTATTATTTATTTATTTATTAAATTTCCAATTTCCAAGTCTGGTTTATTTAATTTTTATATCATTCTTAATTTAATTATACTTAACCAAGTTAAGTTTCAATTCAAATTTTCAATCTAATTTGAATTCCATTCTAATTAATCAAACACACTAATATCTCAATAATTTGATAAATTTATTTCATTTTCTATACAAAAATATAATTTGGGTAAAATTATTTCATTTACCCTCTTTTCAAAACAATATTGTATCCATTGTCAGTTCAATGCTTCTCAACACTTGAACCGATCAACCAACATAATACAAAACATTTGTATATAAAATTTACAAATACACACTCATATATATATATATATATATATATATATATATATACACACACACACACATACGCTCAATCTCGACGTAGGGTATTACTAACCCAATCTCTATCGAGTTATACCATAGAGCCAAGGTTATTACTAAACCAATAGCTGTGATACCACTGTAACGACCTAAGCATTTTGGGCCTCGAAAATCGACATAACTACATTTACCGTTACTCATGCCGACCTTCCAAACACCGAAAACACTGGATAATTATTAGAAAGAATTTAGAGTGTGAGATAAGAAAGAAAGAAATATTAGAATAGAAGAAGAAGATTGTAATAACCCGGAAAATGTGAACCAATTTAAATTTTTTAAAATGGGTTATTACCAAAGAATTTGAATAATTGAAATAGCATATTTCAATAAAATAAAGAATTGGGTATAGTATTGCAGTTTGAAAGTTTGAATACAAACTTTGTCTGACTGTACCGGGTGGAAAATATAACGGATTTTATTGAAACTAAAAATATTTAAATCTGTTTATGAATACCTTTCTAACGAATCTGAAAAATCGAAGTTTCATAGCGGGAATCAAAAGTTATGGCCAAATGAATTTTCAGAAAGGTCGCTATATAGCATATATAGCCCTTAAAAATTGATATTTTGCATACAACCTCGGAATTCGACGAAACCACTTTTGTTGGATGTAGGATGTCAAATAATTGCTAAGTTTCAAATTTCATAATTTTGGAAGCTAGTATGTGAGCGGGGCAAAAGAAAATGTAATTGGTCAATTTCTGTTAAAATGGGTCGACCTAAAAATGGCCATTTTTCAACCGAGCTCAGAATTCGACGAAACTGGTTTTGTTAGGACCGTATCGTCAAAACAAAGCTAGATTTATTTTTCTGGAATTTTTCGATTCAGTTTGTGGCCCTGGCAAATTGAAATGTACGTTCAAATTAAATATTGAATGTTTTATATTTTAATTTGAAAAATAACTGACTGTAACAGTCGAAATGGCCAACGAAACATATCCCATTGTGTCCGGAATGGGGTATTTAGCTAGGGGCGACATTCATTGGGTTTGATTTCGAGTTCGTTTGCAAAAACACTATTTAAATTTTCCTATAAAATCTCGACCAATAGGAATTTTTCTTTTAAAAAAAAAATCTCAAAACCCTAGCCGCCTCAGACAAAACTGACGATCCAGGTTGCTCCGTGCTTCTCCTCCATTTTCCAACCGCCACAGGCGACGCTAGGCCGCGCCACCACCACCACTCCACTCGCCTTCGTCCCCTCTCCACATCCGACCAAGCGCCGCCCTCTTCCATCACCTCCTCCGCCTGAATCGAAGCCAGGAAGTCATCGACTTCCCAGCGCCGCCGCCGCCCCGATCCGCCATCGCAACCCCTCAAACCACCAGCGCCGTGAAGCCCTCGCCGCCCCCTTCCACGTCAGCACCGCCGATCATCCCCATACTTCACGGATTTTGCAAAAATCCCAAACCTAGTTCTGAACAAAATATAAAGGTTCGACCTTTATTATTCTGAATTGAAAATAACACTATAAAGCGTTGCAAAACTTTGAAAAATAATATCTTTTTCGTTCTTTAACGAAATTTGATGAAACAGGAGACACCGGGACCGCAAGGAGGCTCTCTACATTCTAGAAGAAGCCGCGGATTTTTCTGATCTTCCTACGATTTTTAGCACTGCAGAAACCAATGTGAGGAATCTAAACTAATTGTGTGAATGAGATCGCGTTGTATAAATTATATAAGCGAACTGTAAATTATATACGCATTGTATACCTCATGTACATGTGTTGTATAAGGTATATTAGCGATGTATAAATTATACAAGCGTTGAATGAAACATATATGCTTTAAATTGTGATGAAGTGCAAGTGAATTATAAAATAATATATATATATATACACTACCCTCGTCCATAGACCATGGACGATATTTATTGCTTTTGATTGACGTGATATTATATGGTATGACGAATGGTTGGAAATAATTGTTTGTGGTTGATATTGTGGTTGAAAAATACCTTTGTGGTTGAAAAATACCCTCTTGTGGTTGAAACAATTTAGAATAGGATTGTGGAATTGAAAACAAAACATGCCGCCTGCGTGCGAACTAGATGCATGATCCCCATTGTCAAAAACCGCGAGGTTTTAAGGTAGAGCGAGGAGCCGTACTAGGGACGGTCCCGGTTTTAACTACCCTGCCGTTATGCTGTCGAAATTTTCTGAAATATACATGTGTTAGAATAATTTTCATTCATTGAAATAAATTACATATATAGCCAATATTCATGTGTTGAGTTGCAATTCATTCGTTGAGTCGAAATTCATGTGTTGAATATTATTTGAATTTAAACAAATAGCTTTAGCGATAAAAATCACATTTTTATATATATTCAAACTATAGTGAATATCCATGTGTTGAGTTGCAATTCATTCTTTGAGTTGAAATTCATGTGTTGAATATTGTTTGAATTTAACAAATAGCTTTAGCGATAAAAATCACATTTTTATATATATTCAAACTATAGCGAATATTCATGTGTTGAGTTGCAATTCATTCGTTGAGTTGAAATTCATGTGTTGAATATTATTTGAATTTAAACAAATAGCTTTAGCGATAAAAATCACATTTTTATATATATTCAAACTATAGCGAATATTCATGTGTAGAGTTGCAATTCATTCGTTGAGTTGAAATTCATGTGTTGAATATTATTTGAATTTAAACAAATAGCTTTAGCGATAAAAATCACATTTTTATATATATTCAAACTATAGCGAATATTCATGTGTTGAGTTGCAATTCATTCGTTGAGTTGAAATTCATGTGTTGAATATTATTTGAATTTAAACAAATAGCTTTAGCGATAAAAATCACATTTTTATATATATTCAAACTATAGCGAATATTCATGTGTTGAGTTGCAATTCATTCGTTGAGTTGAAATTCATGTGTTGAATATTATTTGAATTTAAACAAATAGCTTTAGCGATAAAAATCACATTTTTATATATATTCAAACTATAGTGAATATTCATGTGTTGAGTTGCAATTCATTCGTTGAGTTGAAATTCATGTGTTGAATATTATTTGAATTTAAACAAATAGCTTTAGCGATAAAAATCACATTTTTACATATATTCAAACTATAGCGAATATTCATGTGTTGAGTTGCAATTCATTCGTTGAGTTGAAATTCATGTGTTGAATATTATTTGAATTTAAACAAATAGCTTTAGCGATAAAAATCACATTTTTATATATATTCAAACTATAGCGAATATTCATGTGTTGAGTTGCAATTCATTCGTTGAGTTGAAATTCATGTGTTGAATATTATTTGAATTTAAACAAATAGCTTTAGTGATAAAAATCACATTTTTATATATATTCAAACTATAGCGAATAGTCATATGTTGTGTTGCAATTCATTCGTTGAGTTGAAATTCATGTGTTGAATATTATTTGAATTTAAACAAATAGCTTTAGTGATAAAAATCACATTTTTATATATATGCAAACTATAGAGAATATTCATGTGTTGAATCGAAATTCGTTCGTCGAGTTATAATTCATGTGTTGAATGTTATCGTATTTTAAAATAAAATGAAGCGACAATAAAAACTACATTTTTATTGTGAATATGAAGTGTTAAAAACATTCACGTGTTGAATAAATATTTTTGACGATAAAAATATTTCTTTTATCATGTATATGCTTTGATAAAAATAAACACGTGTTGAAATAAATAATAGTTTGCTAGAAATATTATTATTAGCTTTGTTTTGCATATATATACATGTGTTGAACAGGAAAAATGGATTAGCTGTAGAGTAAAGAAATTATTTGCGTGTCCGACAAATAGGTAAACCTTGATGAGTTGGCTGCGCAATTTTATTTATATATCAACTCCTGTGAATGCCATTGGATGCGGAGTGCTGGTTATTCTGTGTGAAATAATAAACATCGCCATAGGATAGTAACAATTAATTTTGAACTACACTACATGGCATACTTCTTGACGATAGGCATACTTCATCATATTCCACATAAGCAATTGGAGCTTGTGTGACGAGGTGGAAGATTTACCATACGAGCGAGAGGCTTGTATGGCGATGACTATATACTACAGGTTGAACTGATGACTGATATGGACTATAGAAAATATAACGATAAATCGCCAGATTAATAAAAAACCCCACACGGGTCTGGAGTTGACAATGATCACGTCGCTCTAGTTATTAGATACGGCACATGGACTATTTATTTCCACACGGAAACGGGGTGACGAGAATTTATTCTCTGGAGTGATTATCTATACATGCTCCCCCGTAAACACCAGAATATATCACTATAAATATGTGGATGCTTTTTAGGATTTATTGGGTACCTAACACGGCCCAATAAATTTCCAAACCCCTCCCCGTACAAAGGTGGTTATGGCGAAATTTTTCGAAATATTAAGGTGTTAGTGAAATATTTGAAGTGAAAACGAAGTTGAAAATATAGAATGAACTAAAGTTGGAATTATAGAATGAACTATATATATATAAATATAAATATAATTAAAAGGAATCAAAGCCGTGCAGTTCGTGTTTCGGAATCGTAATTTGAAACGATTAGTACGAGAAATCCGACCATCGGATTTTCACGAAACCGCAACCGCTGGGTTCGCCTTGGAAATATCTTCCCAAAGGCACCAACCTTGTAAAAATCCAATGGTTGGATTGTCCGGAATGTTTAATTCAAATCTGAAGAAAAACAGCGCCAGAATCGTTTATATTTATATATAAATATAAATATAATTAAATTGAATCGAATAACGACGCTGTAGGTCGAATTTTGAAACCGTAACTTCAAACGACTAGTGTGGAAGATCCGACCGTCGGATTTGCACGAAACTGGAACCGTTGGGTTCGCTTTGGGAATATCTTCCCATTGATATAGACTTTGTAGAAATCCAACAGTTAGATTTTCCGATATGTGTAAAACAAATCAGGGGAAAAACAGCGCCAGTGCCACGGCACGACCTAAAACGTCGTTTAATTAAATATGGCCATTTTTAAATAAATAAAAATGGCGAAAAATCATTATAAATTATTATAAGCAACATAGATTGCAATTAAACCAATTGGGCTTGAATTGTTTGATATTTGATGGTTGTATGTGCTTAACACGAAAATAACACTAAAGAACTGAAAGATGGATGTCGAATAATATAACCATGGAAAGAATCGATTTAAATTCTAATGACGTGAATTATTTGAAAAGGCCGAGCTAACCCTCATTTCAAATAATTTATCGAGCGATTCGAATTGGAAAATGCAAAGACGATTCAAGACCGACGATCTTCGTATCGGTTGGATGGGCGCTGCTGAGGTTCCTGACCGGAGTAGCTACCGGAAAGGGACGGAAGTAGTAGCGTCTGAACGTATGTGTTGATTGTACGGATATACGAGGAATTGACGCCTCCAGTTTCGTTCAGACCCAGAACGGACTTGTAAATGGACTGTATGTCTGACATTGGATTTTGTTCTATACTGATTGATCTCTGTTAAATATATATCTGTTTGGCGGCAGAGAATTTATTCTTTTGCTTAACGCCCTTCTTTGAGACGTACGAGCTCAGAGGTTATATATCGATGGAAATCAATCGTATGGAGTGGACTGCCTATGTGGCATGGCAAGATGCTGTGATCAAGGCTTTTGTTGCAAAGCAAAGTCTTGTGGATGATGATCAAAGCACGGTCTGCGTGGCCTGGCTTTGTGTATAGCGTGGACTCCCGAGCCTCACACCTCGGTATGAGTTAAAAACGGGATACGGACTGCAGGGAGGGCACGACGTTTTTTTCTAGCTATGGTGGTGTTAGCGACTTACCAGCCCTGACATATATATCTATTTTTCACCTATGTGGTTGTTGTAATGCGAGGCGCCTCGATTATAGGTCTGTAAGGACCGGGAAACGTGTGTTCAGGAATTGCCAATCCTCAAACGTAAGAGAGGACCGGCCTTGAAGATCCAGGGTTACCCATAGTGTGTAGTCCTGAGGTATTTGCTAGAATGTCTCGAAGCGGAGAAGAGCTTGCCCCTTGCCTCGACTCATGATGGAAATCCAATTTCCAATACGAAATAACGGACTCGATTGTAGAACTAGTATGGCGACATAGTATATGGTAGCTATGTCGTCTATGATTGATATTTATGATGCTATTCATTTTTGAAACATATATGCACTAGTAATAATATCAAATCATTTTGCTTTACACGTATCAAGCATATTTGGCCATTATAAGGTAAAACTCTATCCTCCGGCTTGTGTTGCATTGTATGATGGGACCTGAGTCTTATAATGGCTTCATTCTTTTTAAAAGCATTGCGTTGTTTTAAAAGAATTTACTTTGTTTTAAATGCACTAGCAATCACTGGAGTAAACCCGTTCTGCGAAAGTGGCGTGGTCCTATGATTTGCTTATTACTGTTGTTTAAACTGTTAAATAGATTCCTCATACCAGTCCCCATGACTGACTCGTTGTTTTTTTCACTTTGCAAACGCGGGTGCCCTTATTTTCACACGGGCAGCCTAGTTCATAGGTGACAGGTTGTTTTTGGCTCTGCACTGTTACATAGAGTGCATTTTGGCTCATGGCGAGGCTGAATTCACAGAGATGACTTTGACATTTTCCGCCATTATTGTACTTGTACTATGATTCCGCCACTGGCGATGCAGACTGATTTACTTTCAGTATTTATTATCGTATGTATATGTACCGCCTTCGGCGATGTAGATTGATACCCTTATTATGTCTCACTGCATGTATGTATTCCGCCTCTGGCGATGATGACTGATCACTTCCTTTTTTATTTACTAAGTTATATCCTACGCTGTGCTATTCTGATGTTGTTACATGTTGTGATTCCGCTGTCATATTCATGAAAATTATTCTATTTATTGTTTTTGCTATTATCTGTACTCTGCTATGATGATTAATGTGTTATATTCCAATGATTATCCTTAATACCGCCCCTCGGATTTTGGGATCGTCACAGTTGGTATCAGAGCTTTGGTTAACCTTAGTTCCGGGATCTAACACATTAAACACCTCGTCAGAATAGAATCAGTAGTGTTCTAAGGCAAGTAGCTCATTAGAGATAGGATTAGAAATGTCCTTGAATGAGCTAAGCAGATTAGCAAGACAATTTGATCAGTACATCATTACTTTTCCTAATGTTCCCCTGCTTTATCATATATGAAAATTATCAAATCTGTGAGCTTGACTCTTTTCTTGCTTATACAGTACTCTTTCTGATGGCTACACGAGAAGCAGCAGCTAGAGGAGGCCGTGGAGGCCGAGCAGGAGTACCAAGAGGACGGGGGAATATCCCCGTAGTTGAGGGAGGCCCTATTGTTCAGCCACCAGCACCCGAGGACTTCGAGCTAGACAGAGTAGAGAAGAGGTATAGGAACCTTGGGGGAAATCCCTTTTCTGGCACAGGTACAGTGACAGAGGCTATTGCTTGGTTGAAGACCTTTGAGAAAATCTTTCAAGTCATGGGTTTGGGAACCAACAACAAAGCACGACTAGGTATTTGGCTCATATAGGAGGAAGCAGAGCTGTGGTGGGATGCCATCACCTCAGAGGATGCAGCAGGTACTGTCAGAACCTGGGAGCAATTCAAAACCATGTTCAACGAGAAGTTTGTACCTGAACAGGCCTTAGAGAGGATGCGAGAGCAGTTTGCTAATCTCCAGCAAGGAGATCTCTCTATTCAGGATTACCTCAATAAATTCACCCAGTTGTCGCGCTATGCTCCAGAGCTTATTATGACTAACAAAGCAAAGAACAAGAGATTTATATTTGGGCTAAAGCGCAAGTACCATGACAGAGCCATGAGCAACATCAAACTCTCCTTCTCAGAATTGGTAGAAATGGCTTGCAATTATGAAGATATGGATGAAAGGCACGCCAGCCAAGACCGTGCCAAAATTCAAGCTGGAAATAAGCGTAAGGCTTCAGCAGATCAGCCCGAGTCTAGCATTACAGCGGCCGCTACTCAAAAACCTGGAAAGATCCCCAAAGGAAATTGCTACAACTGCGGGGAAGTCAGGTCATTTTTCTAATGTGTGCAAAGCTCCGAGGAAGCCAAAGGCAAATCCAGACTCAGCCGAATGCTACAACTGCCATAAGAAAGGGCACTATAGCAGGAACTGTCCTCTGAAGCAGAATGCACAAGTAGCTCATGTGTATGACGGGGAGACCCCGCCAGCTACCACCGATGGATCAGGTAAACCCGACGTCTTGGGAGGTACCCTTACCATTAAAAATATTCCTGTTTCTGTACTTTTTGATACTGGAGCATCACGTAGCTTCATTTCTGGTAATATTGTTCATAAGTTAAAATTGAAACGAAGAAATCTTAAAGAACCAATTAAAGTTCAAAACCTGATAGGAGGTTCTGTTAGTCTCGGTTCATACTGTAGAGTGCCTATCTCTTATTCTTGCTATAAGTTCTCTTTTGATTGGATTGTCATGGACCTTTCCGAATTTGATATTATTCTGGGACTTGACTGGTTGACAAAATATAAGGCCGAAGTTAGATGTGCCAAAAGAATCGTCAAAGTTAAAACAAAATTTGGGCATATCACTATACCATGCCATGGCTCAGAAAGTAATAGAACAGAATTTTGGTCTTCTTTAGAAGTTACTCCCCCTTCATTAGAAAAGATACCGGTCGTTAAAAACTATGCGGATGTGTTTGAAGAAGTAGAAAACTTACCGCCGCAAAGAGAAATTGAATTCAGGATAGATCTAATTCCTAACGCCCGACCAGTAGTACATCCAATTAGAAGAATGGCCCCGAAAGAAAAAGAAGAGTTAGGTAGTCAAACCCGAGAATTTCTTTGGAAAGGTCTGATCAGACCGAGCTTTTCAGCTTGGGGAGCAGCAGTATTTGTCCCGAAATCAGACGGTACTCTAAGACTTTGTGTTGATTACCGAGATCTCAATAAGCAGACACTGAAGAACAAATATCCCTTGCCCCGAATAGACGATCTGTTAGATCAATTAAATGGAGCAACAGTATTCTCCAGAATGGACTAGCTACAGGTTTCCACCAGTTACGTATAGCCGAAGACTGTGTTCCTTTGACAGCCTTCAGGGGTCCCAATTTATTCTACGAATGGTTAGTAATGTCGTTCGGCTTGTGTAACGCTCCGGCATACTTCGTCGATCTTATGAATAGAGTGTTCCGTGGTGTGTTGAATAAATTTGTTCTAGTCTTTATCGATGACATTTTAATCTACTCCAAGTCGGAAGACGAACATGTAAAACATTTAGAACAAGTGTTGAAAATTCTAAGGAGAAATGTCTTGAAAGCTAAATTTTCTAAGTGTGTCTTCTGGCGGGATGAAGTAAAGTTCCTAGGCCATGTCGTATCGAAAGAAGGGATTGCTGTAGATCCAAGCAAAATTACAGCGATTCAAAACTGGAAATAACCTACTACCCCCACTGAAGTTCGAAGTTTCCTTGGATTGGCTAGTTACTATCGGAAATTCGTTCAGGATTTTTCAAAAATATCTGGTGTATTGACAAAGCTTACCAAGAAGCATGAGAAATTCAAATGGACTCCCGAATGTGAAGAAGCTTTACAGGAGCTGAAACTGAAGTTGACAACCGCTCCAGTATTGACAATTATAGAAGGCAACCAAGACTTGACTGTATGGACAGACGCTTCTATTAGAGGGCTAGGCGTAGTATTAATGCAAAAAGGCCAAGTGGTCGCTTATGCCAGCCGTCAGCTGAAGCCACATGAAAGAAACTATGCAACTCAAGATCTTGAGTTATTAGCTATCGTGTTTGCTTTGAGAATCTGGAGGCATTATTTACTGGGCGAGAAGTTCGAACTATTCACGGATCATCAATCCTTGAAATATCTATTCACTCAGAAAGATCTAAACTTGAGACAACAGCGTTGGTTAGAATACCTTGCGGCATATGATTTTGAAATTCTATACACTCCAGGGAAAGCCAATGTTGTAGCAGATGCGCTCAGCAGAAAGAATGAAATCATTGCCAGTTTTATCATTACGTCTTCATTAATTAACAGGATCTCGACCCTTCAGAAAGACGATGAATTTATTCGAAGAGTCAGTCAGAGAGTCAAAGGAGGTGAATCCACAAGTTTCAGACTCGATGAAAAAGGAGTTCTTAGATTAAAGGGCAGAATTTGCATCCCAAACCTTCCTGAGCTCAGAAGAGAAATACTTGATGAATGCCACAAGTCCAAATTAAGTATCCATCCAGGTGTGAGCAAAATGTATAACGATATCAAGCGCACATTCTGGTGGAGGTCAATGAAAAGAGATATTTCATTATATGTTAATAGATACCCCACTTGTTAGCTAGTTAAGAGTGATCAACAGAAATTGGCTGGATTGTTACAACCCTTAGAAATTCCAGGATGGAAGTGGGAGCAAATATCGATGGACTTCATTGATAGCTTGCCTCGAACTAAGAAAGGAAACAACAGTATATGGGTAATCGTAGATCGCTTCACGAAGACGGCCCATTTCATACCTGTCCGATCCAACAGAACGGCTCAAAGTTTAGCACAGATTTACTTCAAAGAAATAGTTAAACTACATGGAGTGCCGCTCAATATAGTCAGTGATAGAGATCCCCTGTTTACTAGCAAATTCTGGGAAGCATTCCAGACAGAATTGGGATCCAAATTGAATCTTATCACCCTCAGACAGACGGCCAAACTGAGCGAGTGAATAGAATTTTAGAAGATTTACTACGGGCTTGCGTTATTGATTTTGGAGGTTCATGGGAAGATCACTTACATTTAGCCGAATTCTCTTACAACAATAGCTATCAAGCAAGTCTGGGAATGTCCCCATTTGAAGCATTATACGGTAGACCGTGCAGATCTCCCGCATGTTGGGTAGAACCTGGCAACAGACTTGTGTTAGGGCCTGATATGATTCGAGAAGCATCGGATAAAGTCGATTTCATTAAGAAGCGATTGAAAACCGCAGAGAGCCGACAGAAAAGTTATGCTGATGCTAGAAGAAGAGATTTATCATTCGCCGTTGGCGATTATGTTTATTTAAGAGTTTCTCCAATGCGGGGAGTAATCAGATTTGGCAAGACTGGGAATTTGGCACCGAGATTTATTGGTCCCTTTCCTATACTTGAACGGATTGGAACTCTTGCATATAGGGTTTCATTACCTGATTGGTTGCCTGGTGTACATGATGTGTTTCACGTGTCTCAACTCAGAAAACATGTTCATGATCCAGATCTTGTTGTAGAAGAAGCAGCGCAACAGGATATAGACATAACTCCAGAATTAGCACTCAGAAGAGAGCCATTAAAGATAGTTGGCAAAGAAACTAGAGAGCTAAGGAGCAAAAAGATTCATTTAGTCAAAGTGCAGTGGAGTAGTGATCCTAGAGACTGTACTTGGGAGACTGAGGAAAGCATTAAACAAGCCTACCCCAAATGCAAAGTAGACATTTCTGACTAACTCCGGTGCAAGGTACCTTTACAATACTTTGCATTTACATTTTATTTCCTACTTAGCTGTTATTTCCTTTTCGAGGACGAAAAGTTTTAAGTGGGGGAGATTGTAATAACCCGGAAAATGTGAACCAATTTAAAATTTTTTAAAATGGGTTATTACCAAAGAATTTGAATAATTGAAATAGCATATTTCAATAAAATAAAGAATTGGGTATAGTATTGCAGTTTGAAAGTTTGAATTCAAACTTTGGCTGACTGTACCGGGTGGAAAATATAACGGATTTTAGTGAAACTGAAAATATTTAAATCTGTTTAAGAATACCTTTCTAACGAATCTGAAAAATCGAAGTTTCATAGCGGGAATCAAAAGTTATGGCCAAATGAATTTTCAGAAAGGTCGCTATATAGCATATATAGCCCTTAAAAATTGATATTTTGCATACGACCTCGGAATTCAACGAAACCACTTTTGTTTGGTCCGGGATGTCAAATAATTGCTAAGTTTAAAATTTCATAATTTTTGAAGCTAGTATGTGAGCGGGGCAAAAGAAAATGTGATTGGTCAATTTATGTTAAAATGGGTCGACCTAAAAATGGCCATCTTTCAAACGAGCTCCGAATTCGACGAAACTGGTTTTGTTAGGACCGTATCGTCAAAACAAAGCTAGATTTATTTTTCTGGAATTTTTCGATTCAGTTTGTGGCCTTGGCAAATTGAAATGTATGTTCAAATTAAATATTGAATGTTTTATATTTTAATTTGAAAAATAACTGACTGTAACAGTCGAAATGGCCAACGAAACATATCCCATTGTGTCCGGAATGGGGGTATTTAGCTAGGGGCGACATTCGTTGGGTTTGATTTCGAGTTCATTTGCAAAAACACTATTTAAATTTTCCTATAAAGTCTCGACCAATAGGAATTTTTCTTTAAAAAAAATCTCAAAACCCTAGCCGCCTCAGACAAAACCGACGATCCAGGTTGCTCCGTGCTTCTCCTCCATTTTCCGACCGCCACAGGCGACGCTAGGCCGCGCCACCACCACTCCACTCGCCTTCGTCCCCTCTCCACATCCGACCAAGCGCCGCCCTCTTCCATCACCTCCTCCGCCTGAATCGAAGCCAGGAAGTCATCGACTTCCCAGCCCCGCCGCCGCCCCGATCCGCCATCGCAACCCCTCAAACCACCAGCGCCGTGAAGCCCTCGCCGCCCCCTTCCACGTCAGCACCGCCGATCATCCCCATACTTCACGGATTTTGCAAAAATCCCAAACCTAGTTCTGAACAAAATATAAAGGTTCGACCTTTATTATTCTGAATTGAAAATAACACTATAAAGCATTGCAAAACTTTGAAAAATAATATCTTTTTCGTTCTTTAACGAAATTTGATGAAACAGGAGACACCGGGACCGCAAGGAGGCTCTCTACATTCTAGAAGAAGCCGCGGATTTTTCTGATCTTCCTACGATTTTTAGCACTGCAGAAACCAATGTGAGGAATCTAAACTAATTGTGTGAATGAAATCGCGCTGTATAAATTATATAAGCGAACTGTAAATTATATACGCATTTTATACCTCATGTACATGTGTTGTATAAGTTATATTAGCGATGTATAAATTATACAAGCGTTGAATGAAACATATATGCTTTAAATTGTGATGAAGTGCAAGTGAATTATAAAATAATATATATATATATATACTCCCCTCGTCCACAGACCATGGACAATATTTATTGCTTGTGATTGACGTGATATTATATGGTATGACGAATGGTTGGAAATAATTGTTTGTGGTTGATATTGTGGTTGAAAAATACCTTTGTGGTTGAAAAATACCCTCTTGTGGTTGAAACAAATTAGAATAGGATTGTGGAATTGAAAATAAAACATGCCGCCTGCGTGCGAACTAGATGCATGATCCCCATTGTCAAAAACCACAAGGTTTTAAGGTAGAGCGAGGAGACGTACTAGGGACGGTCCCGGTTTTAACTACCCTGCCGTTATGCTGCCGAAATTTTCTGAAATATACATGTGTTAGAATAATTTTCATTCGTTGAAATAAATTACATATATAGCCAATATTCATGTGTTGAGTTGCAATTCATTCGTTGAGTTGAAATTCATGTGTTGAATATTATTTGAATTTAAACAAATAGCTTTAGCGATAAAAATCACATTTTTATATATATTCAAACTATAGCGAATATTCATGTGTTGAGTTGCAATTCATTCGTTGAGTTGAAATTCATGTGTTGAATATTATTTGAATTTAAACAAATAGCTTTAGCGATAAAAATCACATTTTTATATATATTCAAACTATAGCGAATATTCATGTGTTGAGTTGCAATTCATTCGTTGAGTTGAAATTCATGTGTTGAATATTATTTGAATTTAAACAAATAGCTTTAGCGATAAAAATCACATTTTTATATATATTCAAACTATAGCGAATATTCATGTGTTGAGTT
The DNA here is from genome assembly GCA_030737875.1 of Allium sativum. NCBI lineage: Eukaryota > Viridiplantae > Streptophyta > Magnoliopsida > Asparagales > Amaryllidaceae > Allium > Allium sativum. The sequence continues at coordinate 464,140,581 of CM060913.1, read as the reverse complement.
GCAATTCATTCGTTGAGTTGAAATTCATGTGTTGAATATTATTTGAATTTAAACAAATAGCTTTAGCGATAAAAATCACATTTTTATATATATTCAAACTATAGAGAATATTCATGTGTTGAGTTGCAATTCATTCGTTGAGTTGAAATTCATGTGTTGAATATTATTTGAATTTAAACATATAGCTTTAGCGATAAAAATCACATTTTTATATATATTCAAACTATAGCGAATATTCATGTGTTGAGTTGCAATTCATTCGTTAAGTTGAAATTCATGTGTTGAATATTATTTGAATTTAAACAAATAGCTTTAGCGATAAAAATCACATTTTTATATATATTCAAACTATAGCGAATATTCATGTGTTGAGTTGCAATTCATTCGTTGAGTTGAAATTCATGTGTTGAATATTATTTGAATTTAAACAAATAGCTTTAGCGATAAAAATCACATTATTATATATATTCAAACTATAGCGAATATTCATGTGTTGAGTTGCAATTCATTCGTTGAGTTGAAATTCATGTGTTGAATATTATTTGAATTTAAACAAATAGCTTTAGCGATAAAAATCACATTTTTATATATATTCAAACTATAGCGAATATTCATGTGTTGAGTTGCAATTCAATCGTTGAGTTGAAATTCATGTGTTGAATATTATTTGAATTTAAACAAATAGATTTAGCGATAAAAATCACATTTTTATATATATTCAAACTATAGCGAATATTCATGTGTTGAGTTGCAATTCATTCGTTGAGTTGAAATTCATGTGTTGAATATTATTTGAATTTAAACAAATAGCTTTAGCGATAAAAATCACATTTTTATATATATACAAACTATAGAGAATATTCATGTGTTGAATCGAAATTCGTTCGTCGAGTTGAAATTCATGTGTTGAATGTTATCGTATTTTAAAATAAAATGAAGCGACAATAAAAACTACATTTTTATTGTGAATATGAAGTGTAAAAAACATTCACGTGTTGAATAAATATTTTTGACGATAAAAATATTTCTTTTATCATGTATATGCTTTGATAAAAATACACACGTGTTGAAATAAATAATAGTTTGCTAGAAATATTATTATTAGCTTTGTTTTGCATATACATACATGTGTTGAACAGGAAAAATAGATTAGCTGTAGAGTAAAGAAATTATTTGCATGCCCGACAAATAGAAATAGGTAAACCTTGATGAGTTGGCTGCGCAATTTTATTTATATATCAACTCCTGTGAATGTCATTGGATGCGGAGTGCTGGTTATTCTGTGTGAAATAAGAAACGTCGCCAAAGGATAATAACAATTAATTTTGAACTACACTACATGGCATACTTCTTGACGATAGGTGTAACAACCCGCCTCCGCTAGGGTCACTCGCAAAGGAATGCACGAGCTTTAGAGGGGCATTATTGGTAAACATGCACAGAAATATCACAAGACAGAACATATAAAATAGCGGAAGTAAAATCAAACTTTCATAACATGAATAAATAAGGTCTAAAGCCTTTTACATCAGAGTACATCAAAACCTGTCTTGCAATAGTAAAGAAGCATAAAGACATTTTCATAAATTATTCCCCAAGTAAAAACAGTAAAGTAGCCATTAGCCAAGAAAAGTCCAAGCCATCCATGACGACCTTCAAGCAGAAGAAGTCCAAACTAAACAACAGTATTTCCTCCCTGTAACCTGGGGGGGGGAACGGAAGAAAAGAGGCGAAACAAAACGGGTTAGTCAAAAAGACTGAGTAAGCCCTATCTACTATTAGCATAAAAACTAGTAAAGTTAACTGACATGAGAAACTGAGATGAACATAAGCATGATAACAAGATAGATAAGCTAAATCAAAATAACAGGATGAACTACTGAACTCAGATAAACTAAGGTGTCATGATAAATTACGATGTCAAGATAAAACAAGGTATCACATCGTCAGGTTTCTATCAAGTATAATATCCCCAAGATATCTGTCACGTATAACGCCCCGTGATATCTATCCTGTATTTTAGCTCTGCACCTACCGTACTAGTATCCCCACCGTGTCATGTGTTAACCAAGAATGACCCTCACTCAAAAGTCGTGTAATGGTCCATGTCAACCTAATATATCGCATATATAGGTTACTCAACTTGTATGTTTTATTCCATGTAAATGTTCAGTCCCTTGCCGTAGACCATACGGGCTTTCCCATGAGATTCTATATTACTTTAACATAGTTCCATGATCCTTAAGATCGGTTTGGACTGTTACCCTAAACCTAGCCAGGGTCTTCCAACATGAATTATCGTTTGTACAACTAGGACTTATGCTACCTAGGGCTACTAGGGATTATGCTTACCTATTGCACGTTTTCGTATCTCGGTTTGGGTTCAACCACCTAGGGCCACTAGGGATTACGCTAACCGCCAACCGCGCCCTTTTTCCCACGCATATATCGTGAATCGTTTTTCCATGACTGTATGCACATGTATCACATCGTGCCATCCGAGTCCTGTCACAGGGCAGACCAGGAAATACAGGACTCGGTCGGGAGCTTTCAATTTATCTGCCGATGCAGATGCTAAGGTCTGTTTTTTCCTATACGTGGCTATGGTCCCACGAGACCACTCCCTCAACTAGTGAAAGACAAGACAGGATAAATCCTGTATGAGAATACAACACTGGCCAACCCACATCCAAGCCTTACCGCAACCATAATTAGATAGCAATTATGGTCTATTGGGTGTTCTCTGCCTTTCCGTACGTACACGCTTGACCAAAGATGGTAGGTAGCCTGACGAAATGCTATCTAGGGTACGACCGTGTATCGTCGACTATCCCCTATCCATCCCCGTCTTTAGGTCGCTCGTATAGCAACCAAGGCATACTCTTGGTTCTTCTAACGCAGACCTTAACCTCTCATGAGCCTAGTATAATCACCTGGCAGCTCATAGAGGGATACCAAGAATATCCTCACGTTCCCCGAAGCCGCTGCTTCGTTACCCAATTCGCTGGAGCCTTTATCTAAATCAGATACTTGCTCCTACTCGTATACTTAAACGATGACCTACCGTATCAGGTTACTCATCTATCTATGAACTGGTCTAAATTTCCTTGACTAAGAATCATTACTTAGTTATTCTTCAACTAAGGTTTACCACTTAGCATTGTTCCCGTTATCCTTGTTAACTACGGTTATCCACCTAATCCTCAGAACTAGGGTTTACATAATGGATTAAGTGTCACTTAAGTTCATGACTTAACCCGTCTACAAATCCTGTCAAAATTGGCTAAGTATCCAAGTTCAAGGCTTAACCCTACAAACCATGCTCAAGTTGGTTAAGTATATTAAGCAATTCACGACTTAACCTCGTCCAATTATCATTCTAGATTGGTTAAGTATATATTAACTTGACCCTATCAATTTACTTAGTCAAATCGGTCAAGTGTATTCAAGCGATTCGTGACTTAGCCTTATCATGTTTTCACGTTATATTGGTTAAGTATTGGTTAACTTAACCACAATAAATTAACGAGTTAGATTGGATAAGTATAGGTCACTTAACCACATCAATTCATCATGTTTAGATTAGTTAAGTGTTTAACTTAACCCCATTAAACTACCAAGCGGGATTAATTAAGTCTAGGCTAACTTAACCCCATCCGATTTCCATGTTTAGACTAGTTGAGTCTAATCTTAACCCCATTCGTTAACCGTATTTTTCGGTTAAGCGTCATTAAGAAAACTTACTTAACCTTACCAAGTTATCGCGTTGGATTGATTAAGTGTTGGTTAACTTAACCCCATCCACTAGTCATATAAAAATGGTTAAGTGTCATTAGGCAAATCAAGTTACTTAACCTACCCAACCTTGTCATGTTTTGTTAAGTATCATTAGCCTAATCAAATTACTTAACCCATTTGTCCATGTCATATTTGGTTAAGAGTCATTAATCAAATTAACATAACCCTATCATGTGGCATTAATTACTTAATGCACCTTCACCTCTCACATTAGACTTTGTTGTGGTTACTAGTTAAGCCGGTCGGTTCCGGGTAGCTTTACACCACAACTTGGTCTAACCTCGGGTTCAAGCACAACATGACCAACTTCTCACATTGGGTCCTATTGTTTGCAACTACTAGTTAGGCCGGTCGGTTCCGGGTAGTTTTACGTTGCAAACTCAACCCAACCTCGAGTTGGCCACACTTATATTATCTAAGTGTCATGTCCATCATGTTTCCCAAAACATGTTACAAGTTTTCAAGCATTTGGGTAGACCTAACTTAATAGGTAAATTCCCAAAGGGTAGACCTAACTTAATAGGTAAATTCCCAAGCTTATGTTTTTATGCATACTTACATGTCAACTTCCATGTTATATTTCAAGTCATGTTTTCAAGTTGTATTTTCATGTCATTAGAAATTACCCATAACATAATCCAACGCTTTTAAACTCGCATATACGTTCGCGACAACGTAATGGATTAAAAGAAGAGACTTGGCAAAGGCATGACAAAAATGGATATTAAGCCACAAGTTAATCATGGTGGCAAATGAGGCACAAATGTGTTCATTAACTTGCATGTTACATTCTTAAGCCTCAAAACATGCATAAACCCAAACTTGGCACATAAGCGAATCATGGTGACAAAAGATATGGAATGATGACTAGTAACTCGCATATATCATCATATAAGGGTTATGACTTCATATGCAAGTTGACATAAAGGTTATGAGGGTTCTCATGTTGCCTAATGCAACATTTCAACATAAAGGTTGTTGCTTTTAGCTCACAAGATCAAGATAATGACTTCATAAACTTGCATGACATGATAGCATGTATCATACTCAATGATCAAACCCAAACTTGCAACATGAACATTTAACTTCATAGTTAATATCTAAGAGTAGGGAAAGGGCTTACATTGCTATGAAGGCACAAAAGATATGACAAAGCCCTTATGCAATCAAATAGACCCAAAATGCAAGCTCTAACATAAAAACCCTTGAGCCAAAATGATCAAAACCCTTGCTTTATGATGCAAAGATAGAAACTTGACTTGAATGCAAGCTAATGACACTCATACAAGCTTGAAAACACTTGTATGCATGGAAAATCTCTCATAGAAACCATTTAGAAATTTTATGAAGAGAGTGGAGGCCATGAGAGGTAAAATTTTTCCATAGTTTAGTTGCATGAATGAATAATGAGGATTTAGGATAGGTTAGGGTCTTATTTATAGATTAGGCAAGTGTTTTAGGCCATAGGATTAAACCTAGATTCAATCCAAGCCATCAAAGCATGTCTTGGGGAAGAAGTCAAGTGTAGGAACCATCTAGGGCCTTTAGATTAAAGATGAACCATGAGAACCATCCAAATGCAAAATCTGCATTTGAGCGAATCGGCCCACGGGTTGACAGCCAAACACCGTGGATTAACCCCTAGTCGACCCAGCAGGCTCGGGTCGACCTCAAAAATCGGCCGGTTCGGTTATTCCCCTCTCCCAATTCGCTGTTTTGAACATTTTTGCATATTTATTTATTTAATTTTCAATTATATATATATATATATATCAATATATATATATATTTCTCTGCGCAACCCATTTCACTTAATTAAGTATACTTTAATTTGGGAATTTTTCGTGAAACTTCGCGAGGCCATATCTTGGTCATACGGACTCCGATTTTCGAAAACTCGGACTCTATTTCGCGTATTTTTCCGAGACGAACGCAATGGCATAGCCCGTTTCCCTTGATTCAGATTTTACAGTTTAATTCTGCCTCCATTTATGTTATAACAGGTTATTGAAAATACGGGTTGTTACATTCTCCCCACCTTTTAGGATTTCGTCCCCGAAATCTCCAAGTTAGGAAGAACATATCCTACCATCCATCATCCATCTACTCAAAACATCATCCACAAGCAACCATTGTCCTTAGATGATTTCTAATGCTGTATGAATATATGCAAAACGTGTGTGTACATGTTCCTTAGCTAATGCTAATGATCAGGCCTGAATAATCTTTCTAATGCAAAATATGTATAGTGCCATGAATCCAACATGTATGCAAATAGACCTAGTCATATAGATACTATATGCGTGCACAATCATTCATTCATATGCAACAACTGCATGATAATACATTCGATTTCATCCATAAACAAGTATAAATACTCGTGCATATGCAATATGAAATGTGACCGAGTCGAGCTAGTATCTAATGTGTATTCGCGCATCCACGAGCAACCACTTGCAACCACTTGCAACCATATCAATCATAACATGTTTCAAATACATGTTTACATCCATAGGGTTCTACCTAGAATTCCCTGAAACAGGGTCGAGAAGATAAACAGGACAAACTCCTTACAGGGTTTGTAACGGAGAATAGGACCGAGAGGATGTCCACAAAAGATAGCCTACAAGTAAGCTCTACAGAAAACAGGGATCAAGGATATACTCCCAAAAAGAGATATCATGCGCGTATCTAGTCTTTGACCATCAAAGTCGTCTTTTAACTTCGCGATTTTGTAGCTTCTTATTCCTGTTTCCATAACATGAGCTGGAACTCATTTCTTCGTCGCCTCTCGTTCCACTTGCACTTATCCTTTTCCTAGAATACTTGACGCAAACATGACTGCGTACTCATGATCTCATGCAAGCTTTCCAAAATTCACTAGCGAATCTTGGATCTCGTTTATATACTATAAGGCATTCCATGTAGAAGAACTTTCTCTTGAAAGTAAACAGATGTCAATCAGGTTATCATGCGCACTTACTAGGGTGATCTCTATAACCCATGCATAAATGAAGTAAACCATTCGTCTTATCGGCGCACACCACTCGATCGGGCTTCAAATTTCCAATAAAGGCATCAAGGGTTTCTAAGTAACTAGTCATGACAGAACCTCAAAAAGGTTACACGATACTTCGAGGGCATTACCAAGGCTAGTCAAAAGGTCTAACTACCCTCCTATCAAAACCGAGAGTGGCACCCCCTACTGGATAACCACTTCATCCCTAGAATCCATCCATAGCTTATAAACATAAGCATTATTTCCAAATTCAACACTTGGCATAAACATTCTCAAATCCAAACAGGTCATGTATAAATGGACTGATTCTCCAATAGGACTTTGAGACAAAAATGGGATCCTCTATTACGCTAGTACTTAAGGTGCAGAGACTCAACTACCGAAGCGGACTTAAATGATGCGGGGATCAAAACAAAGTCTTGGCGGGATGATAGAAAAGAATAACTAGATCTTCAACAAGGATGTTATCCCCCTACTCAGGTACTCTAGTGAGGGTATACAATTATCTTCACGATGATCTTGTCCTTGTCCCACAATACTTAACTATCCATCCCGTTTCACCATACCAAAGATACTTTTTCGTTATGGGTTGAGCCATACCAACAAGTTGCTCATCCTTAAGCTCGTATCCTTTATCCTCTTTCTCACTATCCTTTCTTATAACGCGGCCACTGGTCTCTCGAGAACCACCTCCATCGCATGGAAAGCACTTTCGTAGATAGAAAAGACTAGTCGCAGTTAAAACCACTGTGACTACAGATGGAGGAAAGAAAGGAGAAGAGATTCAATTAAGGAAACAAGGATAGTGCTAATGGCCTTTGGGGAATAGCCTTTTTCTTTTAAAAGAAAATTTTCTTGAAAAATGCTTCTTTGTAAACGGTTTTTTTTTCAAATAGTTTTCCGAAGGTCTTTAAAAACTTTTGCCCAGTCTGGTAACCTTCTGCTCTGATACCAAATGTAACACCCCGCCTCCGCTAGGGTCACTCGCAAAGGAATGCACTAGCTTTAGAGGGGCATTATTGGTAAACATGCACAGAAATATCACAAGACAGAACATATAAATAGCGGAAGTAAAATCAAACTTTCAAAACATGAATAAATAAGGTCTAGAGCCTTTTACATCAGAGTACATCAAAACCTGTCTTGCAATAGTAAAGAAGCATAAAGACATTTTCATAAATTATTCCCCAAGTAAAAACAGTAAAGTAGCCATTAGCCAAGAAAAGTCCAAGCCATCCATGACGACCTTCAAGCAGAAGAAGTCCGAACTAAACAACAGTATTTCCTCCCTGTAACCTGGGGGGGAAACGGAAGAAAAGAGGCGAAACAAAACGGGTCAGTCAAAAAGACTGAGTAAGCCCTATCTACTATTAGCATAAAAACTAGTAAAGTTAACTGACATGAGAAACTGAGATGAACATAAGCATGATAACAAGATAGATAAGCTAAATCAAAATAACAGGATGAACTACTGAACTCAGATAAACTAAGGTGTCATGATAAATTACGATGTCAAGATAAAACAAGGTATCACATCGTCAGGTTTCTATCAAGTATAATATCCCCAAGATATCTGTCACGTATAACGCCCCGTGATATCTATCCTGTATTTTAGCTCTGCACCTACCGTACTAGTATCCCCACCGTGTCATGTTAACCAAGAATGACCCTCACTCAAAAGTCGTGTAATGGTCCATGTCAACCTAATATATCGCATATATAGGTTACTCAACTTGTATGTTTTATTCCATGTAAATGTTCAGTCCCTTGCCGTAGACCATACGGGCTTTCCCATGAGATTCTATATTACTTTAACATAGTTCCATGATCCTTAAGATCGGTTTGGACTGTTACCCTAAACCTAGCCAGGGTCTTCCAACATGAATTATCGTTTGTACAACTAGGACTTATGCTACCTAGGGCTACTAGGGATTATGCTTACCTATTGCACGTTTTCGTATCTCGGTTTGGGTTCAACCACCTAGGGCCACTAGGGATTACGCTAACCGCCAACCGCGCCCTTTTTCCCACGCATATATCATGAATCGTTTTTCCATGACTGTATGCACATGTATCACATCGTGCCATCCGAGTCCTGTCACAGGGCAGACCAGGAAATACAGGACTCGGTCGGGAGCTTTCAATTTATCTGCCGATGCAGATGCTAAGGTCTGTTTTTTCCTATACGTGGCTATGGTCCCACGAGACCACTCCCTCAACTAGTGAAAGACAAGACAGGATAAATCCTGTATGAGAACACAACACTGGCCAACCCACATCCAAGCCTTACCGCAACCATAATTAGATAGCAATTATGGTCTATTGGGTGTTCTCTGCCTTTCCGTACGTACACGCTTGACCAAAGATGGTAGGTAGCCTGACGAAATGCTATCTAGGGTACGACCGTGTATCGTCGACTATCCCCTATCCATCCCCGTCTTTAGGTCGCTCGTATAGCAACCAAGGCATACTCTTGGTTCTTCTAACGCAGACCTTAACCTCTCATGAGCCTAGTATAATCACCTGGCAGCTCATAGAGGGATACCAAGAATATCCTCACGTTCCCCGAAGCCGCTGCTTCGTTACCCAATTCGCTGGAGCCTTTATCTAAATCAGATACTTGCTCCTACTCGTATACTTAAACGATGACCTACCGTATCAGGTTACTCATCTATCTATGAACTGGTCTAAATTTCCTTGACTAAGAATCATTACTTAGTTATTCTTCAACTAAGGTTTACCACTTAGCATTGTTCCCGTTATCCTTGTTAACTACGGTTATCCACCTAATCCTCAGAACTAGGGTTTACATAATGGATTAAGTGTCACTTAAGTTCATGACTTAACCCGTCTACAAATCCTGTCAAAATTGGCTAAGTATCCAAGTTCAAGGCTTAACCCTACAAACCATGCTCAAGTTGGTTAAGTATATTAAGCAATTCACGACTTAACCTCGTCCAATTATCATTCTAGATTGGTTAAGTATATATTAACTTGACCCTATCAATTTACTTAGTCAAATCGGTCAAGTGTATTCAAGCGATTCGTGACTTAGCCTTATCATGTTTTCACGTTATATTGGTTAAGTATTGGTTAACTTAACCACAATAAATTAACGAGTTAGATTGGATAAGTATAGGTCACTTAACCACATCAATTCATCATGTTTAGATTAGTTAAGTGTTTAACTTAACCCCATTAAACTACCAAGCGGGATTAATTAAGTCTAGGCTAACTTAACCCCATCCGATTTCCATGTTTAGACTAGTTGAGTCTAATCTTAACCCCATTCGTTAACCGTATTTTTCGGTTAAGCGTCATTAAGAAAACTTACTTAACCTTACCAAGTTATCGCGTTGGATTGATTAAGTGTTGGTTAACTTAACCCCATCCACTAGTCATATAAAAATGGTTAAGTGTCATTAGGCAAATCAAGTTACTTAACCTACCCAACCTTGTCATGTTTTGTTAAGTATCATTAGCCTAATCAAATTACTTAACCCATTTGTCCATGTCATATTTGGTTAAGAGTCATTAATCAAATTAACTTAACCCTATCATGTGGCATTAATTACTTAATGCACCTTCACCTCTCACATTAGACTTTGTTGTGGTTACTAGTTAAGCCGGTCAGTTCCAGGTAGCTTTACACCACAACTTGGTCTAACCTCGGGTTCAAGCACAACATGACCAACTTCTCACATTGGGTCCTATTGTTTGCAACTACTAGTTAGGCCGGTCGGTTCCGGGTAGTTTTACGTTGCAAACTCAACCCAACCTCGAGTTGGCCACACTTATATTATCTAAGTGTCATGTCCATCATGTTTCCCAAAACATGTTACAAGTTTTCAAGCATTTGGGTAGACCTAACTTAATAGGTAAATTCCCAAAGGGTAGACCTAACTTAATAGGTAAATTCCCAAGCTTATGTTTTTATGCATACTTACATGTCAACTTCCATGTTATATTTCAAGTCATGTTTTCAAGTTGTATTTTCATGTCATTAGAAATTACCCACAACATAACCCAACGCTTTTAAACTCGCATATACGTTCGCGACAACATAATGGATTAAAAGAAGAGACTTGGCAAAGGCATGACAAAAATGGATATTAAGCCACAAGTTAATCATGGTGGCAAATGAGGCACAAATGTGTTCATTAACTTGCATGTTACATTCTTAAGCCTCAAAACATGCATAAACCCAAACTTGGCACATAAGCGAATCATGGTGACAAAAGATATGGAATGATGACTAGTAACTCGCATATATCATCATATAAGGGTTATGACTTCATATGCAAGTTGACATAAAGGTTATGAGGGTTCTCATGTTGCCTAATGCAACATTTCAACATAAAGGTTGTAGCTTTTAGCTCACAAGATCAAGATAATGACTTCATAAACTTGCATGACATGATAGCATGTATCATACTCAATGATCAAACCCAAACTTGCAACATGAACATTTAACTTCATAGTTAATATCTAAGAGTAGGGAAAGGGCTTTCATTGCTATGAAGGCACAAAAGATATGATAAAGCCCTTATGCAATCAAATAGACCCAAAATGCAAGCTCTAACATAAAAACCCTTGAGCCAAAATGATCAAAACCCTTGCTTTATGATGCAAAGATAGAAACTTGACTTGAATGCAAGCTAATGACACTCATACAAGCTTGAAAACACTTGTATGCATGGAAAATCTCTCATAGAAACCATTTAGAAATTTTATGAAGAGAGTGGAGGCCATGAGAGGTAAAATTTTGCCATAGTTTAGTTGCATGAATGAATAATGAGGATTTAGGATAGGTTAGGGTCTTATTTATAGATTAGGCAAGTGTTTTAGGCCATAGGATTAAACCTAGATTCAATCCAAGCCATCAAAGCATGTCTTGGGGAAGAAGTCAAGTGTAGGAACCATCTAGGGCCTTTAGATTAAAGATGAACCATGAAAACCATCCAAATGCAAAATCTGCATTTGAGCGAATCGGCCCACGGGTTGACAGCCAAACACCCTGGATTAACCCCTAGTCGACCCAGCGGGCTTGGGTCGACCTCAAAAATCGGTCGGTTCGGTTATTCCCCTCTCCCAATTCGCTGTTTTGAACATTTTTGCATATTTATTTATTTAATTTTCAATTATATATATATCAATATATATATATTTCTCTGCGCAACCCATTTCACTTAATTAAGTATACTTTAATTTGGGAATTTTTCGTGAAACTTCGCGAGGCCATATCTTGGTCATACGGACTCCGATTTTCGAAAACTCGGACTCTATTTCGCGTATTTTTCCGAGACAAACGCAATGGCATAGCCCGTTTCCCTTGATTCAGATTTTACAGTTTAATTCTGCCTCCATTTATGTTATAACAGGTTATTGAAAATACGGGTTGTTACAATAGGCATACTTCATCATATTCCACATAAGCAATTGGAGCTTGTGTGACGAGGTGGAAGATTTACCATACGAGCGAGAGGCTTGTATGGCGATGACTATATACTATAGGTTGAACTGATGACTGATATGGACTATAGAAAATATAACGATAAATCGCCAGATTAATAAAAAACCCACACGGGTCTAGAGTTGACAATGATCATGTCGCTCTAGTTATTAGATACGGCACATGGACTATTTATTTCCACACGGAAACGGGGTGACGAGAATTTATTCTCTGGAGTGATTATCTATACATGCTCCCCCGTAAACACCAGAATATATCACTATAAATATGTGGATGCTTTTTAGGATTTATTGGGTACCTAACACGACCCAATAAATTTCCAAACCCCTCCCCGTACAAAGGAGGTTATGGCGAAATTTTTCGAAATATTAAGGCGTTAGTGAAATATTTGAAGTGAAAACGAAGTTGATAATATAGAATGAACTATAGTTGGAATTATAGAATGAACTATATTTATATATATAAATATAAATATAATTAAAAGGAATCGAAGCCGTGCAGTTCGTGTTTCGGAATCGTAATTTGAAATGATTAGTACGAGAAATCCGACCATCGGATTTTCACGAAACCGCAACCACTGGGTTCGCCATGGAAATATCTTCCCAACGGCACCAACCTTGTAAAAATCCAACGGTTGGATTGTCCGGAATGTTTAATTCAAATCTGAAGAAAAACAGCGCCAGAATCGTTTATATTTATATATAAATATAATTAAATTGAATCGAATAATGACGCTGCAGTTCGAATTTTGAAACCGTAACTTAAAACGACTAGTGTGGAAGATCCGACCGTCGGATTTGCACGAAACTGGAACCGTTGGTTTCACTTTGGGAATATCTTCCCACTGATATAGACTTTGTAGAAATCCAACGGTTAGATTTTCCGATATGTGTAAAACAAATCAGGGGAAAAACAGCGCCAGTGCCACGGCACGACCTGAAACGTCGTTTAATTAAATATGGCCATTTTTAAATAAATAAAAATGGCAAAAAATCGTTATAAAATATTATAAGCAACATAGATTGCAATTAAACCAATTGGGCTTGAATTGTTTGATATTTGATGGTTGTATGTGCTTGACACGAAAATAACACTAAAGAACTGAAAGATGGATGTCGAATAATATAACCATGGAAAGAATCGATTTAAATTCTAATGACGTGAATTATTTGAAAAGGCCGAGCTAACCCTCATTTCAAATAATTTATCGAGCGATTCGAATTGGAACATGCAAAGACGATTCAAGACCGACGATCTTCGTATCGGTTGGATGGGCGCTGCTGAGGTTCCTGACCGGAGTAGCTACCGGAAAGGGACGGAAGTAGTATCCGTCTGAACGTATGTGTTGATTGTACGGATATACGAGGAATTGACGCCTCCGGTTTCGTTCAGACCCAGAACGGACTTGTAAATGGACTGTGTGTCTGACATTGGATTTTGTTCTATACTGATTGATCTCTGTTAAATATATATCTGTTTGGCGGCAGAGAATTTATTCTTTTGCTTAACGTCCTTCTCTGAGACGTACGAGCTCAGAGGTTATATATCGATGGAAATCAATCGTATGGAGTGGACTGCCTATGTGGCATGCCAAGATGCTGTGATCAAGGCTTTTGTTGCAAAGCAAAGTCTTGTGGATGATGATCAAAGCACGATCTGCGTGGCCTGGCTTTGTATATAGCGTGGACTCGCGAGCCTCACACCTCGGTATGAGTTAAAAACGGGACACGGACTACAGGGAGGGCACGACGTTTTTTTCTAGCTATGGTGGTGTCAGTGACTTACCAGCCCTGACATATATATCTATTTTTCACCTATGTGGTTGTTGGAATGTGAGGCGCCTCGATTATAGGTCTGTAAGGACCGGGAAACGTGTGTTCAGGAATTGCCAATCCTCAAACGTAAGAGAGGACCGGCCTTGAAGATCCAGGGTTACCCAGAGTGTGTAGTCCTGAGGCATTTGCTAGAATGTCTCGAAGCGGAGAAGAGCTTGCCCCTTGCCTCGACTCATGACGGAAATCCAATTTCCAATACGAAATAACGGACTCGATTGTAGAACTAGTATGGCGACATAGTATATGGTAGCTATGCCGTCTATGATTGATATTTATGATGCTATTCATTTTTGAAACATATATGCACTAGTAATAATATCAAATGATTTTGCTTTACACGTATCAAGCATATTTGGCCATTATAAGGTAAAACTCTATCCTTCGGCTTGTGTTGCATTGTATGATGGGACCTGAGTCTTATAATGGCTTCATTCTTTTTAAAAGCATTGCGTTGTTTTAAAAGAATTTACTTTGTTTTAAATGCACTAGTAATCACTGGAGTAAACCCGTTCCGTGAAAGTGGCGTGGTCTTATGATTTGCTTATTACTGTTGTTTAAACTGTTAAATAGATTCCTCATACCAGTCCCCATGACTGACTCGTTGTTTTTTTCACTTTGCAAACGCGGGTGCCCTTATTTTCACACGGGCAGCCTAGTTCACAGGTGACAGGTTGTTTTTGGCTCTGCACTGTTACATAGAGTGCATTTTGGCTCATGGCGAGGCTGACTTCACAGAGATGACTTTGACATTTTCCGCCATTATTGTACTTGTATTATGATTCCGCCACTGGCGATGCAGACTGATTTACTTTCAGTATTTATTATCGTATGTATATGTACCGCCTTCGGCGATGTAGACTGATACCCTTATTATGTCTCACTGCATGTATGTATTCCGCCTCTGGCGATGATGACTGATCACTTCCCTTTTTATTTACTAAGTTATATCCTATGCTGTGTTATTCTGATGTTGTTACATGTTGTGATTCCGCTGTCATATTCATGAAAATTATTATATTTATTGTTTTTGCTATTATCTGTACTCTGCTATGATGATTAATGTGTTATATTCCAATGATTATCCTTAATACCGACCCTCGGATTTTGGGATCGTCACAAAGATGAACCAACACAACACAGAGTCTCACATCGCAGCGGATACCAATATAATACAGAAACAATTCTTTATTGAGAGATTCAAAAATACTTACAATCATCGGGGTACATCAACACATCTGGACAGTTATAATAATCTGCCCCATAAACAACACACAGCAGAATAAATACTAGATATAATACGTCTGGTCACCTCCTGCACGTCTTTTGAAATTCGCAGCATCCGTTAAACCTGGACCTGTACAACCCGGTCTAACCTGAGAATTTACAAAACACCGGGTCATTCTGGTGAACTAGAGTGAGAGAAACTCATAAAGTTTTAAAGGGAATCATCCAACTTGATTTTTAAAGTTCAAAAATCTTTTCCGAAGAAAAGGATAATCGTAAGACCAAATCCACACATAAATATGGACGGTTTTTACCTTACGATAACCCAAAACATTTTGAAATCAATATCTATTATGGTATTATAATAGTGTCTAAATACAAGTAAATATCAATCTAGCAAAACGCTTGCATCTCATGTTCCACATATATAGTATACAAACAAAATCGCGGACGCTTATTGGAGATTGGATTCCAACTATGACAAGGTATGGAACCACCTGCCGATAGTGTATCTCTAGAGGGGAATGCATTGGGTTCAACAAGAATATCTTGCAACCTGGCCCACACATGACCAACCACTCATTTCTCTTGAGTGTATCGAATGTATATCACCAACGGTTTGGCTCAAACCACCGTTTCCTGAAAGGGACAGCATCGAAATAGATTAAAGACGGAAAAGGGATTTCTCTAGATAGGTGATTATACGCCCTAATGGGAGTGACCCACATAGCCATGTTGCCTGCCCGATTTTTGTCATTTCCCGGTTAATGAGGCTTGAGGTTTAAATTATCTTCTGAAAAAATCTGGTCACCATTCACTTTGAACGCCACATCGTCAAATCCGCCAAATATCACTAATTGACTTCCACAAAAATATTCTAGTTATTTGGCTAGAGAAAAACCATTTCTCTGCCATCAACTATAATAAGTTTAAAGAAATCAAAGTATGCGATCCCTTTGGAAATACTCTTTCAGACATCCGTCCATACTAGTCATCCAGGTACAGGATGAACCGAAGGCACCCTCCTACCACATCCAAGGAATCACCCGATAGATCAGTAGCGAGTGGTCCTTGCAACCCGTAGATTCCAATCACGACAGAACCACAATATATCTTGGCCTACAGACCGAAGATGACTAGCAGTTCTTCCGTTTAGGAAGATCTACGGTCTTCAATGCTACATCTCGATCATCTTCTGATATCTTCACGTGTTTATTGGTTGGAATGGTTTTCGAATATGACTTCGATCCCGGTCCTTCCGTACCAACAACTGTATTGGACAGATTTGATAGTTAGTGATTTAACTATCAAAATAAACAGTGATTCAATCATGAAAATCAAAGGAGTTCACTGATTCAGTATCAAGCATCAATTGGCCCTTTAATTAAAACAAATGAAATTTAAAACTCTTAAATATTTCGATATTACAAATATAGATTTTCGCTTCTTATTTAACATACGGTTATTCTTTTAACAAATTTATTTTAATGCATAGGAAAATTCTATATCATATCCAGTTTTCTATTTACTTTCAAAATATTATCCACATTATTATCCAATATTGGAAATCAATTCAATTTACTATTCGTGAAACAACATTACGAAATATCTTTTATTCCATTACTAAAAACCAATAACCCGTGCCTATTCTTATAGAATAAACTCGACTTTACATTTCCTTTCTAATTTGCAAATATCGTTATATTTTCGGCAACCTTTTTATTTCGCTTTCCACTTTGGAACTCTCGTTATATATTCCCCACATTTCCGTTAATCGTTTCACTATTATTTCTCTAATGGAAATAATACATATTTACTAACCTCTTTTACCATTACAACTAATATCATCCGCAGATAATCTTGATGTTGTTCAAGTTGGGGTATTTTAATTACCTCCCAGACCTTGATCAACAGCGTTCGTATTTGGAGATAAATACAAATTGAAATCTCAAAACCCAATATTTCATTCTAATATAAATTCAAATTCCATTTAACTATTCTGTTCAAAATACAGTTTCATACAACCTTCTTATCTTTTTGAAAATCTCTCTCTCGAATATATCATTCTTTCCTAATTCAATACTTAAGTAACACCATTCTTAACTCTGCCTCTTTAACCAAACTCATTTATAATTTAGATTTATTTACAAAATCCTGCAATCCATTTCTTTCACCAAATTCACCTTACTAATTCCTTTTCAAATCCAACCAACCATTCCTACTTTGGAAATCTTATTTAAATCCCCCCTTCTTACTTAATCCCATGGAGTAACTTTAATGTAAAATTAACTCTTTTACACTTTAAATCTCATTTATATAACCCTAGTTTATTATAAACCCTTTTATCTTAGTTTCCTTTGACTTAATTCAAATAATTAAGTAATATTTATTTCAAGCTATTTTATTCGCTTGAAATTCTTTTTTTTAAACTTCATTATAAAAATTCGGGTTTTTAAATATAAAACTCGTTCATAAACTTCTTTCACCGTTCAATTGGATTTCATTTCAATTTTGATTACTTTTTTTTAAAATGTTTTTCAATTAAAAAGTAATTCCATAAATCAATATTAATCAGGATAATATATTACTTCGATCATTAACTAATGTAAAAATAGTTAATTCCTTAATTAACTAAAATAGGTAGCAAATCCCTTTTTAAATATCTTATTAAAATTTAGACAATATCCATTAAAACATTCTATTCAAAATGCACTAATTTAATCCCAATTAAAAATGATCGATATAGTCAACTTAAAACACGGTTATCCCATTAACCGATTTCAATTCGTTCTCCATTTAAATTAATTAATAATATAATTAATTTAAATAATTCTGTTTAATTATTTCTTAATAAACCAATACCCAAATTTAACCATTAGGTTAATTTCTAATCATTTGTTTATAAATCTGATTAATTTCAGAATTGACTTTATAAATCCAATTAATAATTAATTAAAATTCAAATAATAAATAATAAATTTTTATTTCCTTTTAAATAAACTTTTATTCAAATAATATATTTCAAAATCTATCTCCGACTAAAAATAAATTTTATAACTTCATCCCTGTCAATTTGCCTGAGGGTAAATCAACAGTTAGAAAATGATTGATTTTATAGGTCATATGCTGCCAATACTCAACCAATATTGCCCATTGGTTTAAACAAGACAATTATTGAATTTTCAATCAACTATTAGTAATCAAATCAGATCAGTCCATATATGATAATATTAAAATAAATAATATATTTGAGGAATCCCATTGGATCCCTCCAACCTGTTCTTCCCTGTATTCAAAACTGATTATTTCAAATCAAATCATTCAACTCCATGTAATTGATAACAATAAACAACGAACATTTAACATCAACCAATTCTCAAGCAATTCAAACAATTTAAACACGTTTATTTTATAAACATAACCAACAAGGTATCATACCTTTATTGGATCCAATCGTTAAATTAACGATTTGGTATATGACTAAAATTAAACAATAGCTTAATTTCATCGGTTAAATCAACAAATAAATATGTAACTAGCAAACAGTCAACCATTAACAATCACAAAATAAAAACCCAATTTATATAAAATATAAATGGGAAGAACTGAGTGAGTTTAACTCACCTTGATCTGATTTATCGTTGAACAGTTGACTTTAATTAAATTAAACAGGTGTTTAATTTAATTAAAAGAATCCCAGTTCCATCCAGTTCTATTCCTTGAAGTAGTGCTTGTTGAGACGAGTCCAACATCTCTTGTTTTGGTCCACTTTTGTTAAAATATGAATAAGTTATTAACCTTTTAATATATATATATGTATATATATATATATATATATATGATTTAATTATAATAATAAATTCTCGTAATTAATTACCAACTTTTAATTATCTTTATTAACATGCGTTAATTTCATTTAAAGCACGTAGGCCAATCCTCTTTCTTATGTTTCTGCATAACCTCCTGCATCAAAATTAACATTCTAAGTTAGCATGATTTAAATAATTAACTAACTAAAACCCTAAATCATTATCGTTATTTAATAAAATTAATTATGTCTTAACAAATTTTAGGAGTCGACCCTCTCGTTTTGTTTCTGCTCAGGTTCCATTTGTTCAAAATACTGTCTCCTCCCTTCTAGGAAAACCATGCTACATCCTGTTTAGACTAACACAAGTACCACTTAGTTAATATATGTGACGACCCCAAACCCCCGTTCCTCACTGGCAAGGGTAATCTTTGGAATAAGACACATAAACAAATAACAACAGAACAGAAATATATAAATACACCAGATAATGTACAACAGAATACACTGGATAAACATAATCATCAGAGTTACACAATATATAGGATCTTACTTAGTATAAAATATAGTTCAGCTTTACATAAAATGTCTACAGCGGAATCAAAACATAATATGTACAACAGGAGCTGAACAGCATAAAAAGAAAGAAGTGATAGAATCCATCTTCAGCTCCATAGCTATCCAGAAAGATCTTGCTAAAACCTGAATATAAGGCTTCCCGTGTAGAAAATAGGGCACCCGAGTTTGCAAGTGAAACAAACTTCGAGTCATTCATAGGATTGGTATGAGAAATCTACTTAACTTATCTTGCAATAAGGCCAATCACAGGACCATGCCGCGAACGCGGAACGGGTTTACTCCACTGGATTGCCAGTGCTTAAAACAAGTAAATCTTTTAAACACCGCAGTGTTTTTTATAAAAATGAAGCCATTATAAGAATCAGTTCCCATCACACAATGCAACGTAAATCGGGGGATAGAGTTTTACCTTATAATGGCCAAAATATGCTTGATACGAATAAAACAAAAGCATTTGATATTATTACTGGTGTTTATATGTTTTAAAAACAATTTCAATCATAAGTATCAATCATAGATGGCATAAATGGCCCATACCACTATGTTGCCATATATAGGTATACAACCAAATCCGCACGATGTCGTATTTGGAAATTGGATTTCCGTCATGAACCAAGGCAAGGGGTCGTCCTTACCGCTTCGAGATGCTCTAGCCCATGTCTGAGGAACAGCCGCAACTGCACCTTGTATCGCCAGGGCCAGTCCGCACGGAGTGGATTAAAATGCCTGAACACTGCGTTTCCCCGACCTATGAGGCGTCAACTGGTCATATACTGACCAAACCATCGGCCCTGTAGCGACTGATATAACCGAGGCGCCTTGCTATCCATCATCCACATAAGTAAAATGCACGGGCGTGTAAAACCCAAAACACCACTCTTAGCTAGATGGAAACGCATGTCCCCCCTGAAGTCCTCTCCCGTTTCTGGCTCATACCGAGGTGTGAGGCTCGCGAATCAACGCTAAACACAAAGCTAGCTATATCAAAGTCGTGCTTTGATCATCAACCACAAAGCTTTGCTTTTCAATTAAAGCTTTGATCATAGCATCTCTGCATGCCACGTTTATCAATCTATAACGTCAGACACACATCCATTTACAAGTCCGTTCTGGGTCTAAACGAAACGGAGGAACCTTATTCATCTCACGTATGTCCAATACAGGAGAGAGGCCCTCGCACATCCGAACGATCAATAAGTATGTCTAGACGACCACCACTGTAAACCCTTTAGGGCAGCAACTCCCATCAAAGGCATCAGTGGCCATCCATTCGATGTGAAGATCGTCGGTCTTGCACCATCTTCATATCTTCGACTTCTAACCGTCGACCAATTATTTTAAATGAGAATTAACTTGTCCTTTTCAAATAATTCACGTATATTTAGAATTCAAATCAATTCATTTCCATGGTTAAATTATTTGACATCCATGATTCAGTTCATTAATGTAATTTTCACGTCAAACACATTCAACCATCAAATATCCAATAAACCGGGTAAATTCGATTTATTTCAATTACATATTGTTTATAATATTTTATAATAATTTATAGCTATTTGTATTTATTTTTAAAATGGCCAATTTATTCAAACGACGCTTCAGGCCATAACGCGGCCATGGAGCAGTTTTTCTTTAGATTTGATTTACACATATCTGAAAATCTAACCATTGGGTCTTTACAAATTTTATATCATTGGAAAGATCTTTTCAAAATGAATCCAACGGTTCCAGTTTTGGGAAAATCCGACGGTCGGTTCTCCCAGTACGATCGTTTGAAGTTACGATTTCAAAATACGAACTACAGTATCGTTATTCGATTTATTTTAATTATATTTATGTATATATAAATATAATCCATTCTGGCGCTGTTTTCATTCAGATTTGATTTAAACATTCCAGACAATCTAACCGTTGGATCTTTACATATTTGGTCGTTGGAAAGATATTTCCAAAGCGAACACAACAGTTTCAGTTTCGGGAAAATGCGATGGTCGGATCTCTCGGTACAATCGTTTGAAATCAGGGTTTCAAAATACGAACTACAGCTTCGTTATTCGATTTATTTTAATTATACTTATATATATATATAAAAAAAATATAATCCGTTCTTCGATTTCCAAACCATTTCATTTCATACATGTGATAAAAATAATATTTTTATCTAACAAATATTTATTTCAACACATGACTATTTTTAACACTTCATATATATAATAAAAATGTGATTTTTATTGTTAAAACAATTTATTTCAAAAATGAAGATTTTATATACTTCGTATATACAATAAAAATGTTAATTTTATCGTTCAAACCATTTTATTTCATATATTCAATAAAAATGTTATTTTTATCGTTCAAACAATTTATTTTAAAAATGAATATTTTTCCAATACATGAATATATTTCAATACGTGAATATAAATCAAACATAGGAATTTTTCAAACAATTTCGGCAGCATAACGGCAGGTTAGTTAAAATCGGCACCGTCCCGAGTACGGCTCCTTGCTCTACCTTAAAGCCTCGCAGCTTTTAGACAATAGGGATTTCAATATCTAGTTCATATGTAGACGAATTTTCCCATAAACTAATCCTATTGGGATTTCAACCACAATCAATCATATCAACCATTCGCATTTATCAACCAAATTTCACATCAACCAAGTCCAAACAATCACAACCAATATATATCGTCCATGGTCTGTAGACGAGGGGAGTATATATATATATACATATATAAATATATTTCGATTTCATTTCAATACCATTTCAATTCCATTCAATGCATATATGATTTTTACAATGCATATATAACTTATACATCGCACATACAACTTATACAACCCTTATACATGAGGTGTACAACGCTTATATAACTCATACATCGACCGTATAATTTATACATCGTCATTCCATATCATTTATAATTCAAAAATCTCACATTGGGTTCCACTCCTCCAAAAATCGTAGGAAGCTCAGAAAAATATCCGGTCTCTTTTAGAATGTAGAAGACGTCGCCACGAGTCCAATATCTCTTGTTTCACAGGATTTCGACCACATAGCAAAATGATATGATTTTTATAAGTTAATCATATTTCGTAGCACTTGAAAGTGTTATAAACAGTTCAAAAATTAAATAGCCGTACCCTTTTCAGAAGCTTCAAAACTAGGTTATGTGAACTCGCGAGATCCGTGTAGTTTGAAGAGGATCGGGTTGTTGCGCGTCGTAGAGGGAAGAAAGGGCTTCCCGTCGCCACCAGTGGGGCCCAGTTCGGTGGTCGTACGGCGGAGCAGTATGGTGCGACACAAGCTGACTTCCCAGGCTCGATCCTCTCCAAATACACGGCGATAAAATGCAAAGCTTATACGGATTTAAAGCTTGTGGGAAGCACTACAAAATTCTCCAAAGGAGCCCTTGATTTCGTTGAGTGATTTGAGAATTAAAGAGGAGAGAAGATTGGAGCACACATCCGTCCTTCGCTTTTGAAGAGGAGCGGGTCTGAACGAAGAAAGAGAAGGAACTTGATTGGCCAATTTATTTTATTTATATATTTAATTTTTAATTCTTTGAATTCAAAAATACCCCTTGCTCCATACGAACTCCAATCCAAACCCAACGACTGTCACCCCTAGCTAAATACCCCCATTCCGAACACAATGGAATATGTTTCATAAGCCTATTCGACTGTTTCAGTTATTATTCGAATTAAAATATAAAACATTCAAATTCTGATTTGAACGTAGATTTTAATTTGTCGGGGCAACATACTGATCCCAAAAATTCCAAAAAAATAAATCTAGCTATGTTTTGACGATACGGTCCCAACAAAACTGATTTCGTCGAATTTGGAGAACAATTGAAAAATGGCCATTTTCTGGTCGATCCACATTGACTGAAATTAACCAAACACGTTTTCTTTTGACACGCTCACATATTAACTCTAAAAATTATGAAATTTGAAACCTGGCAATAATTTGATGTCTTGGATCCAACAAAAGTGGTTTTGTCGAAAACGGAGGTCGTTTGCAAAATGGCCATTTTCAAGGGCTATATAAACTCCATAGTAACCTTTCTGAAAATTCATTTGGCCATAACTTTTGATTCCCGCTATAAAATTTCAATTTTTCAGATTCGTTAGAAAGATATTCATAAATAGATTTAAATATTTTTGGTTTCACTAAAATCCGTTTTATTTTGCATCTGGTACAGTCAGTCAAAGTTCGAATTCAAATTTTCAAACTACCGCGCCATTTCAGGCCTTGTTTTATAATTAAAATAAATATATTCGCTATAACTTCGATCCAACTAGATTTTTGGTCATTATTATTTAAAATAATTTATTTTAAATATTCAAAATCCTGTAAAATAGCCAAATTAAAAATTTTAAATTGGTTCTGATTTTCCGGGTTGTTACAATCTCCCCCCACTTAAAATCTTTTCACCTCGAAGAGGAACGAAGCCGAAAGTTGTTTAATTAACCAACTCAACTTTCATTCTGGCTTTCATTCTTCAACTTTTAAGTTTTCAAGAATTTTCTAGTTCTTCAAAAATTTGGCTAACACCCTAAATTTTCGAAAAATTTCGCCATAACCTCCTTTGTACGGGGAGGGGTTTGGAAATTTATTAGCCCGTATTAGGCACCCAGTAAATCCTAATAAGCATACACATATTTATAGTGATATATTCTGGTGTCCACAGGGGAGTGTGTATAGATCATAACTCTAGAGAATAAATTCTCGTCACCCTATAAATGGTTTTTGTGCCTTAATGAACAGAGGGACGTGTTTATTGTCGTCTCCAGACCCGTGTGGGGTTTTTATTAATCTGGCAATTTATCGTTACATTTTATTTAGTCCATGTCAGTCTTCGGTTCAACCTGCAATATAGTCATCGCCATACAAGCCTTTCACTCGTGTGGTAAACCTTCAACCTCATTACACAAGCTCCAAATGCTTATGTGGTATACGATAAAGTATGCTATCTTCAAGAAGTATGCCATGTAGTGTAGTTCAAAGTTAATTGTTACTATCCTATGGCAGCATTTATTATTACACACAGAACAAGTAGCACTCCGCATCCAATGGCATTCACAGGAGTTGATATAGTAATAAAATTGCGCATCCAACTCATTAAGGTTTATCTATTTGTTGGGCACATAAATAAATTCTTTACTCAACAGCAAATCCATTTACCTGTTCAAACATATATGATGTACATGTATATTTCTATCTAATTCCAAATCAGTTTAATATTGGATTGATTTGGCATAAATTTAACTTCATTCTCTTACTGATTGGATTAATTATCATTCCAATAATTTGATTAATCAAATTCTTAATCACAACACAAACAACAATCAATTTGTTGATTAACCTTTCAAAAACATACTAGTTAATTCATATACTCTTTTAAAATCATTCAGACTATATAATTAAAAAAATTACATCCATGAAAAGGAAACAACAACCAAGTAGAAAACGAAACGGAAATGCAAAATATGGTAAATGTACCTTGCACCAGAGTTAATCAGAGATATCCACCCTGCAATTGGGATAGGCTTTCTTAATGCTCTCCTCAGTTTCCCAAGTACAGTCTCGCGGATCTCCACTCCACTGCACTTTGACTAAGTGAACTTTCTTTGTAATAACCCAGAAATCCGAGCCAATTTAAAAAATTTATTTTGGCAATTTTAGTGAATTTTGATTATTTAAAATGAATTATTTTAAATAATAACGACGAAAAATTTATTTTGAATAGAATTCGAACGTATATATTATATAGATCATCGTTAGAATATAAATATTTATTTATAATTATAAAAGGAATTGAAAATGGCGCGGTAGTTCGATAATTCGATTTCAAAATTCAAATGAACATACTGGGTCCAAAATAAACCGGATTCTAGTGAAACAAAAAATATTAGAATCTAATTGATAATATCTTTCCAACGAATATGAAAAATTGAAATTTCATAGCGGTAATCAAAAGATATGTTCAGTTGAAAATTCAGAATAGTCGCTATGAAATTCTGGCCCTTAAAAATGGAAATTTAGCAAACGATCTCGGATGTCGACGAAACAGCTTTTGTTGGATCTGTGATGTCAAGTTATTGCTAGGTTCCAATTTTCATAATTTTTCGAATCAATATGTGAGCGTGGCAAAGGAAAACGCGTTTGGCCAGTTCTAGTTGATTTTAATCGACTGGAAAACAGCCATTTTTCAAACGGTCTTGGAATTTGACGGAACTAGTTTTGTTAGGACCGTATCGTCTATACGAAGCTAGAAAATATTTTTCTGGAATTTTTCGGGTCCGTATGTGGCCCCAGTAAATTGAAATGCAGGTTCAAATTCAATATATAGAGGTATATGTTGATTTTGATGAAAACTGATCGAAACGATTGAATCAGCCTACGATACATATCCCATTGTGTTCGGAATGGGGGTAATTAGCTATGGACGACAGGCAGTGGGCCTCGTTTAGAGGTCAAATGAAAAAGTCAACTTTTTGAAATTAAATAAATTAAAAAATAAAACTCTCTTCCCTCTCTCCCCTTATCTCCTCTCAGCCCCCCTCCCTCCCGTATCATTTCAAAACAGAAATAGAAAGAAAAGAAAGAAATTAAAACCCGAAACCCGCTACCCCGTTGACCCACAACCTCATCGCCCCCTCGAGTTCGATCGCCGCCCTCCTTCACTCCGCCATCATCAGCGCGCCTCTTTCCCCGACTCCATCCCTCTCGCGCGAGCTCCGGGACCCAAACCCCCTCCAATTCGTGAGTATCGCAACCCCTCAAACCCCCACATCGAAACCCGCCATCTCCTGAACTGCACCGCCCACCACCATCTGCCGCCACGACGAGCGCAGCATCCCTTCAGTCGGCCGCCAGTCTGAGGCTTCAACCCCCCTTCCTCATTGAAAAAGACCGTGAGTTTTTATCTTTTTACTTATTTATTTATTTCCTTTCTTTTTTGATTTTACAAAAAAAAATATACATTGGTTCTCAAATCTGTTTTTACATATATTTTAAAACAAGAAAAAATTCAGTTTATATATATATATATATATATTGTAGCATTAGAAAAGCGCTGTAAAAATATAATTTTTATATAATAGAGAAGTTAAAAATATAATTTTTATACTAGTGGAAATATAAAAATATAATCTTTATTATATGATGTAGAGTATAAAAATATTATCTTTATATAGTAGAGATTATAAAAACACGATCTTTATATGTGTTGTAGCGAATTAACAATATAAAGAAGTGATTTTGTTTAAAATATGAATTGAGATTTTTATATACAATGAAGTGAAATAAAAATAAAATATTTGCTTTGAGAAGGCGAAATCTTTATATTTGCAAAGACGAAGTCTTTATATAGAGAATAGCGTGAAAAAAAATATAATTTTTATTATAGTAGAGTATTAAAAATATAATTTTTATTATATGTAGAGATTAAAGATATGATTTTTATTATATATATGTTGAGATAAAAATGTAATTCTTATAGCGATGAAATAAAAATTCGATCTTTATATATGAAGTAGAAATATAAAAAAATATAATTTTTATCCATGGAATGATAATATAAAAATGTGATTTTTATATATGTAGCGAACACGGACGACGAAAGTGACAGGAGGCGAACACGACGAAGATTTTCTACATATGAAGAGTCATGGCGTTTGGTTTAGCTTGGGTGAGAACTCCTCACCTTTAATTTATTTCTAGTTAAAATTATATACTAGGATGCAGACGGCGTTTAGTAGCACCCGACACCCGTCGTCCACAGACCATGGACGGCTTGTATGCTTGTTTGTTTGATTTTGATGTGTAGTTGATTTTGTGATGTGATGTGAAATGATATAAAATATTATATAGTTAGAAATATTTTATAGTTAAAAATAGAATTTTTAACGTGTAT
The DNA here is from genome assembly GCA_030737875.1 of Allium sativum. Classification (NCBI taxonomy): domain Eukaryota; kingdom Viridiplantae; phylum Streptophyta; class Magnoliopsida; order Asparagales; family Amaryllidaceae; genus Allium; species Allium sativum. Next base: position 464,112,920 of record CM060913.1, on the reverse strand, counting down.
ATAAAATAAATATTTATAAACAAATCGGAGATTTGTTTATATACACTGATTTTATTGATATTGATTGGGACGATAAATTTTACACATCGCCCAACTACACAAATAAAATCTGTGTTTGATGGTTTGAAACCCCACACGGGTATTGGGATGATATTTGGCGTACACTAATCCCAATTATTGAGCTGTATGTCGATCGATTGGTCGACAGACTGTGTAAGCGTTAATTAATTATATTTAATGCTTATGCAGTTGTGTGGTGCACTCTGGATGATGGTTGATTATTTATCGTTGTTATTTTATACATATGTTGTAGAAAATCTATATAATTAACATTATACGGTAATTGATTGGGCCTCATTCCAGTTTTGAAATAGAAGTATTTGAAATAGGAATTTTTGAAATAGAAATATTTAAAATAGAAATATTTGAAAATAGAAATATATAAAGCCGTGTTGATTAGATTTGCGCCATTTTGACGTGAACGATATTTATATCGATTTTATTCAAATTGAAATGAATATTGAAGTGAATTGAAATTCGAATTAAATTGAAGTGAATTGAAATTCGAATTAAATTGAAGTGAATTGAAATTCGAATAGAATTGGAATTCAAATTAAATTGAAATAGAAATGAAATCGTTTTGAATTGAATTTAAACGAATTGAAATTGAATTGAAATCGATTCAAATTGAAATCGATTTGAAATGAAATTAAAACGAATTTATATTGAAAAAATAAATCTAGATTTGAATTTGAAAAGGAAGTTGAGATCGTTTCGAAAACGAATTCAAAACAATTTATAAAATACGTTTTAAAAGGAAATCGACGAAGTATATATTATATATATTATATATATATATATAATATAATGGCCTGAATAGAACGCGCCGCGCCGCGGTAGTTCGTGAATTTCGACCATAGAATTCGAATGGACATTGCGGGAGATATGACCGTCAGATTCTCCTAAAACCAGAACCGTTGGGTTCGTATCGAAAAGAGCTTTCTAACGAATATTAGAAATTTGAAATCTAACGGTTGGATTTGGAATTATGTCCAAACCAAATTCGGAAAAGGTCGCTGTAAGTGCAGTTCGATGGCCGGGCCTTGATAAAATTATTAAAAATATCAATAATTTGTGTAAGATCATAAGAAATGATTTGTGAAGAATTGAGATGAAAAACTCCATTTTTGAAAAGATAAAAATCAATTTTTATCGAAATGGACTAGTTTTGAACTAGAATAATAATTTATTTATTTTTAAAATAAATAAATTGGATTTGAAATGGTTTTGAAAATAACCAGAATTTCCAATAATTGCATTGGAATGGATTTAAATCGAAATTGTCTTCGGAATATTTCGATGTTGGAATTCGTGATTATACAGATGTTGTTATGGAAATTTGAAATATATATATATATATATATATATATATATATATCGTTATTTCCAATACGATATTTGTTGGTCGTAGAATTTGATATTGAATATAAGCCGATATATTTTCTATTTAGAGCCTTGTATTTAATATCAAATGTGATTTGGGTTTGTCGTGAATGGTCTCTTCATTAACACTGTTCTTAAGCTCAGCTGAGGAAAAGATTAAATCTTTTTATTTAGATTTAATGAAGTGTACCAATTAAATGGTATTTAATTGGAATTGAGTTGGAATTGATTTTTGGGTTTATCGTGAACGGTGTTTTAAATAACACTTGTTCTTTAACCCGATAATTAATGTAATGTGATTTTGGGTTTATAGTGAGCCGTGTTTTAAATGACATTGGTTCTTTAACCCAGTTAAGATAGGATATTGATTTCTGTGAAGATTAAAACTAAGTGGAATTTTAATGAATCTTTAATTAGATTGAAAAGATCGAGAATGGAATATCACCAGTTTTGCTCTAGGCGATAGTTAAATCTTTAATTAGATTTGAACGTGAAATGGTAATTGAATTTACCGATAACACCATGGTGTTAGATATGAAGTAATACCAGTTTTACTTCATGGGGTGAATAGGTTGGGATTGGGAAATAAAATAAATGATTACTTCGGTGTGGTTCGCTAATCCCGACTAGTTTGAATTGATATTCAAAAACGAGATTAAAGAATAAATTTAAAGAATTTATCTTTGATAAAATTAATGGGAACCTTTCCCAAAATATAAGAATATTTGAATAAAAGAATGTTCTGAATTGGAATGAGGCGTATGTTGTGTTTGTGTAACACTTGTTTATTATATCCGCGAGTTATTCAGAAAGACCGGGTTTATCCCATTCTGAATAACTAATTCAACGTGGTGTCGAAGATGAAGACGGTGGTTGAAGACCGGAGGTCTTCACGTCGTTTGGATTATTACTGATGACCTTGATTGGGTCGTACACCCAAGATGAGGGAATCAGTTAGTGGTCGTCAAGACGTACTTGGAGATCGATGGATATGCGGGGTACTAGGTGCCTCCGGTTTTGTTCAGACCCAGAACGAACTTGTAAATGGACTGTGTGTCTGACATTGGATTTTAGTCTGTGTGGTTGATTTCTATTAAATATATATCTGTTTGGTGGCAGAGAATTTATTCTCTTGCTTAACGCCCTTCTTTGAGACGTACGAGCTCAGAGGTTATATATTGATGGATATCAAACGCATGGAGTGAATTGCCTGTGTGGCATGCCTAAGTGGCGATTGATCAAGGCTTCTGTTGAAAAGCAAAGTCTTGTGGTGATGATCAAAGCACAGCCTGTGTGGCATAGCTTTGTGTAATATTGATTCGCGGGCCTCACACCCCGGTTGTGAACCAAAAACGGGAGAGGACGTCAGGGAGGGCATGCGTTTCCTTCTAGCTAGAAGTGGCGTCAGTGGTTTTACACGCCTTGACGAGTTTGACTTATGTGGTTGTTGCTGTTGTGAGGCGCCTCGGTTTGACCTGATGATCCGGGTTCGATGGAGTCATTCGTTGGCTCATTTACGCCCCATAGGGCGGGGAAACGCATGTTCAGGGTTTAAGTTTAATCCACATCGGTGGATTGGCCCTGAGGATCCAAGGGTCACTCGAGCTCTGATCCTGAGGCTCGGGCTAGAGAGTCTCGAATCGGTAGAGGACTATCTTTTGCCTCGGTTCACAGATGGGAATCCAACTTCCAATACGAGACTTTACGGTTTTATTTGTAGAGCCTAGTATGGCGACATAGTGGGATGGGGCGCTTATGCCGTCTATGATTGATACTTATGATTTGAAGTTGTTTTATACACTATACACTTATAAAAATAAAAAATAATGTATTTTAAACATATCAAGCATTCTTGGCTATTATAAGGTAAAAACTCTATCCTACGGCTTGCGTTGCATTGTGTGATGGGACCTGGGTCTTATAATAGCTTCATTTTCCTTTATTTAGCATTGCGCTGTTTGTTTTATGCACTGGTATTCTTGGGAGGAAACCCGTTCCGTGTTATACAGTGTGGTCCCTCGATTTACCTAACTTTAAAATAAAGATTAATAACTGTTTTAGTTCTCACATCAGTCACATGACTGACCTAGAGTTTATTGTTTTAACCTAAACTCTAGGTGCCCTTATTTTGACACGGGCAGCTAGTAGTTTTGGTTTTGCAGATTTATATTCACAGGACCCTGGTTTGCAGCTGGAACGATATCCGGAAAGCTTTGTATCCGTGTATCTTCTTCAGTTGCTTTTTGTATTATTTTCCGCTGCTATGTAATGTATTGTAATCTCTGATATTTTTCTGTTGTGTAATATTTATTTATACTCTGTATATTCTTGTATTCTAATGGAATTGTTGTAATTAACAATTAAATGTTCTTCTGTCTGCGTTTTAATTTGTCGTGTTCTCAAAAACAATCAGGCGTTTCGTACGGTCTTGGTCGGTTTAACGACTGATTCGGATCGAGCGGAATTCCTTTTCGTTACATTCTTGTTCCTCAGCTCTTTCGTTTCTTTTCCAACTATCTTTATCGGCTCTCTTCTCACAGCTAATTCTGGAGTAATTTCCAAATCTTGTTGCGCGGCTTCTTCCACGACCAAGTCTGGATCATGCACATGCTTTCTAAGTTGTGATACGTGAAACACATCATGTACTCCAGGCAACCAATTAGGCAATTGAACCCTATAAGCAAGAGTTCCAATCCATTCAAGAATGTAACACCCCACCTCCGCTATGGTCACTCACAAAGGGAATTGTAACGACCCGCATTCTACGCATCATAAGATCGTGGAATATTTATTTCTTTCACATACGAAGTCGTATGGTCATGTAACTTTGGTAGAAGACTATTGGGGTCATTTCCCATGTTCATGATTTTTGTCGATTTTCAAATGACCGTTTTGCCCCTAGTTGGTACTGTTTTGGCCATAACTTTTGACTAAAAAGAAATTTTGACCTGAGACCACTTCCATTGGCTCCGGATGATGGTTTCTCTTTCCGTAGAGTGGTCATAATAGCCAAACGGACTTACCGTTTGGGAGATATGGCTGAATTAAGGTTTAGAGAGTTAAAAACAGCTAATTGGGCTTAATCAGGTGATTAGCAACTAGGCCCAATGGGGGATTTCGGGTTTAGAGGTATTTGAGGGCTGCTAGGGTTTAGAAAACGATTTTTCATTCATTTTCCAGCCGCCACAAACCTCCTTTGAGCTCTAGCCATGGCCTCCACCTTCTAATTTCATCCCAAATCGTCTCTAATCACTTTCTAATCGAAGATTAAGCAAAACTACATCAAATCAAGGGAGGGTAGCACCAAATCAGAGAGAGAGAGCTGCTAGAACACATAAGGATTGGATACAAATCAGAGATTATTTCAGATCTAAAGTTTGTTTGTGGCTAAGGTGAGTGATTTGCATTGTTTTTCACTAATTACGGCTAATTATGGTAATTAGCGAAGATTAGCGAAATTATGGCTCAGAAAAATCTAGAAAAATTCCTAAAATTCTAAAACATCATTTTATGTCTCTGATATGAATTTGGGTTAATTTCGACTAATTTTGCAAATCCCGGAATTTGGGGGATTAAGGGGTAATTAGTGATAATTAGCGAATTTGTGCATGTTAAAAATCTGGAAAAATATTCATAAATTCTGAAATATTGTTTTAGACCTCTGATATGAATTTGGGTTAATTTGGTTAAGTTTTGTTAATCCTATGGTGAGTTTTACCTAAACATGCTTAAGGGAAATTAAGGGGTTTTGGGTATGTTTGATCCATTTTACATGCTATGATTTATGTTTTGGTGTTTGGGGTCGATACTACATGTTGCTATGACTGTATGGTATGCTTTGTGATTGTTTAGAAGTGTTATATTGGTCGAAAACGTCGTCGAATGGCGTGAAACAAGTCGTAGGGAAGCTGTGCAGGGACCGGATCGCGGATCGCCCCTATGTGCCACGACCCGGACCGGAGACCACGATCCGATGGTGGGAGGAGCTCGAACTCGAACCACGTCACGCGCTTGAGCACCCAATCGCATGCCATCTCCGATCCGACCCGATCCACTTCAGAAGCTCACGATCCGAACCTGTGTGCATCCACGATCTGAAGGAGGAGGAGCATCACGACCGAAGGGAAGCGCCACGAGCTATGGAGCACGACCCGAACTAGTGGGAGCCGATCCGACCTGACGAAGGTGGAGCACGATCCGAACCGGTGAGGAAGCACGGTCATGAACCGAAGGGCGCCAGGGAACCACGAACTGAAGGGTACCACGATCCATTGAAAGATGATAAAGGCCGAACCGATCCGGTGAAGACTAAAAACCCGAGATGCAAAGGTAGTCCAAATGGAAGTTAGAGCTCAGGATCCAGATGGGAACCAATGAGTTCACTTCGTGATTGGGCTTTGCTGCGGAACATGTGCAAAGGGGTTGTCGGTATTCATAACTTTGGTTCACCACTGAGAGATGGATAGTGGGCTTGTAGTGATAGTTACACGGGATTGGATTCCGTCATGGCCCAAAGTATTAGGTGACTAAGGTAGTGGATATCGTATGCTTTACGCACTGAGTGAGGGATGTGAGGATGATTGCTATGCTTGATTGTTTGACACCACTATGACATGCACACCCCCACCCCTGTATCTCTTACACAGTATGTTAGTGGCACCTTAGAGTATTGTACGGTATGTAGTGCTAACTCTTTGGTTGCAGGTCCAGGTTCAGGTATGATTGGATTATACCTGTTATTGTTCTGTTTTGTTGCTTATCGCTCATACCAGACTTTTTGTCTGACCCAGAGTTTTATGTCTCTTCTTATTACTCTGGGTGCTCACACGAGCAGACTAGAGACAGGTTAGCTGGTGATGCGCGAGTAGCTGATTCGGAGGCGGGCAGGATGCTTCCACGTATGACATATATATATATATATATATATATATATATATATATATTCTCCCTGTGTCGTTGGTGGTCGCTACTTGGGCATTAGTAGTGTACCTCCTTTATCTTGCTTTTGCTTTGAGACAGTTTGAAGGGTTGTAATAAGCTGTATTTTGGATTTCCGCTGCTATGATGCTTTGTTTTGGTTTTCAGCTTATGCACTGTCTCTCCTGTTTTATGTCAAGTATGTTATTATTATATTTTATTCTATGCGCTGTGAGACATTCTACAGGTTCTTTGTATGTTCATTTCCTTCTTCCTTTTCCTTCTGATGACCCGTTCCGTGCTAACTGGACATGTGTACAGCGCACCTTTGGAGTAAATGTCGGTTGGTGCGTGGCGGGTCGTCACAGGAATGCACTAGTTTTGGAGGAGCGTTATCACGGTAAACAAACACAGAAATATTACAAGACAGAACATAGGTTAAACAGCGGAAGAATCAAAAGATAAATTTCATTACTTTCAAGAAGAGTCAAAACCTTTTACATCAAATAGCCAAGGTCATTATTTTCCATTACAACAAATTCTGTCTTGCATAAATAAAGAAGCATAAACTTGAAACAACAAAAGTAGCCTAATTCCCCAAAGGTAGCAGAAATGCAGCCATAGCATAGCTCAGGATCAAACCGTACATGAGATGAACCGAAAACAAGTGAAATCCAAGTTAAGTGCTAGAGTTTCCTCCCTGAGAACCTGGGGGGGGGGGAACGAAAGAAAAAGAGGCGAAAGAAAATAGGTTAGTCATAAAGACTGGTAAGTCCAAGTGACTTCAAGCATAAAAACAGATAAAGGTAACATGACATGTATAAACTGGAAATTGGGCAAGATAGGCTAAGATAACATGATAAATCAAGTATAGCATCACGTATTCAAGGTTCCCTGCATCAACTGTACTAGAATCCCATACCCATGTCTTATATAAATCATTAAATGATCTCTTGGCGCAATATCATGAAGTGACCCATTTCTAGGTCCAACGGAACGATCCACTACTCGATCGGCTCCCTACAAGTTCTAGCTCGTCATGTGTCTCTGTGTCACACGGCCCTATCACGAATGTAGTCACCTGTGCTAGGTCCACCATAGGGTGTATCAAGCCCTAGGGTGCCAACCACCGACACAAATCAAGAATGCACAGGTAACCTACTGATGCCCAATGCCTGCTTTTTCAACTCCAGACCACGTGCACGACCATAGCCCTCCTGAACCTACACTGGCGCACCAACACAGCCGTCGTTCTGGTCGCTTACAATCAGCCCAGTAATCATGCCCCACCCTGCCTAGTTCCAGGGTACCATGATACATCTAGTGGGTTACTGCTGAAATGGACCGCGTAACTAGGGTTTCCGTCCAGCAGGTTAAGTGTTGTCATTTAAATTCGAGACTTAACCCTTATCAGTCTAGCATGTCAAATTGGCTAAGTGTTGTCATTTAAGTTCGTGACTTAGCCCTACAATTCACGTGTCAAGTTGGGTAGGTGTTATCGTTCAAGTTCGTGACCTAACCCTACCAATCATGTCTCAAGTTGGTTTAGTGTCGTCTTTCATGTCCATGACTTAACCCTATCATGTGGCATTAATTCATTAATGCACCCCAACCTCTCACATTAAACCTGTTGTTGTGGTCACTGGATATGCTGGGCGGTTCCGGGCAGATTTACACCACAACTCAGCCTAACCTCGGGTTTCAAGCGCGATATGACCAACTACTCACATTGGATCCTACTGTTTGCAGTCACTGGATTTGCCGGGCGGTTCCAGGCAGATTTACACTGCAAACTCAACCCAACCTTGAGTTGGCCATTTTCATTTCCATTCTAGTGTCATGTCCATGTTACAATTTTCATGTCAAGTTCGTGTCAAGTTTTCAAGGCAAGTTTCATGTCAAGTTCTTGTCAAGTTTCAAGGCAAGTTTCATGCCAAGCTTCCTATGATTACCAATTTTTCCCAATGTTACCCCGTCTAAATATTAGGCTAACAATCTTAGCCTAATTTCTCGTCTGCATGATTTTTGACATATAATATTAGGCTAAAAACTTAGCCTAATTCAACGTACACAAAATTGGCATAAAGCAAATCATTAACATAAGCATGACATAGGCGTAAACTTGGCATCATTGGCATAGTCAATATGAACATCATAGGTGTGAACTTACAAAATAATCAACATGAATATCATAAGTGTGATCTTGTAGCGTAGACTGAACCAACATACATATATGTGAATTTGCAACATAGACTAAATCAACTTACATATATGTGAACTTGCAAATCAATCACGAACATATGAATAAGTGTGAACTTGAAATATGACATAGGTTTAACATATACACATAAACATGTAGATCTAACATTTGGTCACATATGTGATATGATTTTACAACCTAAAACTTGCATAACATGATAAACTACACAACTTTTCATAACAGGGTGTACTTCAAGTTCCTATACATATGAATAGACTTATTCATTAATTCCCAATTCAACAGGATAATAAAATAGAACCACAGGCATAGATCAACATCATTCAATAACATAATCAATCTATTTTCAAGGCATGACATAACTGAATAAATTGATTAAAACATCACAGGCATATAAATATGATAACATTACGAACATGAAAAGGTTTGAATACTAATCTAGATTCAAGAACATGGATAGATCTAACTTAAATAGAAAAATCCCCAAAATCAAGATCCAAGGAAAAATAAAGAAAATAGGTCTGAATAGAAAATCAAGCTTAGATCCAATTTCATAGTCATAATCCTAGGCAATGAATCATAGGTGATTAACCACAATTGTCCTTGTCATAGTCATAGGCAATAGTCTTATTGTTCATAGTCATAGGCATAGGCAAAATCTTATGTCCACAGTCATAGGCATAGTCATAGTCTTATGTCATTAACAATAGTTTCAACGTCGTAGGCAATATTCCCAATAGTCAAGATCCAAGAAGAAACCAAGAATAGATATGAATCATACATAAATCACTTTCAAATTATACCATGCACATATTAGATTTATAGTTTTTATCTAAAAGTAACTGGAACTTACAGATCGTGGTCTAAGAAAGATGTAGAAGTCAAGTCTAGAATTAGTCGTTGAATCGTTGAATCTTGCTTTGATTGTAGAAGCAAATCCCCAATTCCTAGCCGTAGTCTTCAAGAAATAATCTTCGTGTTTTATTTTTAATTTAATTTAATTAAGGTGGAGGCAGCATAACATTGCAATGGTTTGGTGTGGAGAGAAAGTTAGTTTTAGGGGTGTTTAAATAGGAGAATAGGGTAATTTAGAGATCAGTCCAGAAGTCATCAGAACCACCCAGCTCGAAGACAGGTCATCCAGCCACTCAGAAGAAGACACGTCATCACAGAACACTCCAGAATTCTGTGTTGGATCTGTATGGGTGCACTTGGCAGGTGCGCTAGTGTATTTTTGTACTAGCGCACTTCACAAGTGCGCCAGTGTATTCTGGCATGTTTCCGGTTTTTCTGCCTAACTTCGTTCATCCATATCTTCTTCATACGGTATCCGTTTTACGCGAACTCGGACTCTATCTCAAGAAGAATTTCGAGACGAATGCAATGGCACAACCCGTTTCCCTTGATTCTTAATTTAAAAATTAATTATGCCTTGATTTATTGTTTTAACACGTTATTAAAATTCGGGTTGTTACAAAGAATAGGAAATGGACCAATAAATCTGGGCACCAACTTCCCTGTTTTACCGAATCGGACTACTCCTCTCATTAGAGAAATCCTTAGATACACATAGTCACCAACAGAAAAAGACAAATCTCTTCTTCTTGAATATGCATATCTCTTCTGTTGGCTTTGAGCGGCTAGTAGTCGTTTCTTAATGAAATCGACTTTATCTGCAGCTTTGTGAATCATCTCGGGTCCTAATACAAGTCTATTGCCAGGTTATACCCAACAAGCGGGGGATCTGCACGATCTACCATACAGTGCTTCGAATGATGACATTTCCAGGCTTGCTTGGTAACTGTTGTTGTATGAGAACTCGGCCAAATGCAAATGGTCTTCCCATGATCCGCCAAAATCAATAACACATGCCCGCAATAATTCTTCAAGAATATGATTCACCCTCTCAGTTTGACCATCTGTTTGAGGATGTTATGCGGTGATCAGGTTCAGTTTTGTTCCCAATTCTGCTTAGAATGCTTCCCAGAATTTACTAGCAAAAATGGGGTCACGATCACTAATGATACTCATGGGAACACCATAAAGTTTAATAATTTCTCTGAAATAAATCTGTGCCAGACTCTGAGCAGTTCTATTTGATCTGACAGGTATAAAATGGGTGGTCTTCGTGAAACGATCTAGGATCACCCAAATACTGTCATTTCCTCTCTGGGTTCTGGGCAAACCATCTATTAAATCCATAGAAACCTATTCCTACTTCCAACCTGGAATTTCCAACGGTTGTAACAATCCGGTGAGTTTCTGTTGATCACTTTTGACTTGTTAACAAGTGGAACACCGGCTAACATATTTAGAGATATCTCTTTTCATCGCCTTCCACTAGAATGTTCGCTTGAGGTCATTATACATTTTACTAACCCCTGGGTGGATACTTAGCTTGGACTTGTGACACTCGTCCATTACTTCTCTTTTGAGATCAAGACTGTCGAGAACACAAATTCTTCCTTTTAATCTCAGAACTCCTGCACTATCCACTTGGAAACTGGAGACTTCGCCCCTTTGTATTCTTTTGATCATCTCTTTAACAAAGCTATCATCTTTCTGAACAATAGATATTTTATCAATCAACGATGGTGTAATGATAAGATTAGCGATGATCACATTCTTTTTGCTGAGCGCATCAACCACAACATTAGCTTTCCCCGGAGTATACAAAATATCAAGATCATATGCCACGAGAAATTCTAACCAACGCTGCTGCCTCATATTCAGATCTTTTTGGGTGAACAAATACTTCAATGATTGATGATCGGTATATAATTCGAACTTCCCACCCAATAGATAATGCCTCCATATTTTCATAGCAAACACGATGGCTAACAATTCAAGATCATGGGTTGCATAATTCTTCTCATGTGGGTTCAATTGACGGCTAGCATAAGTGAATACTTGGCCTCTTTGCATTAATACTGCACCGAGACCTTCTTTAGAAGCATCTGTCCAGAATTTCAAGTCCTGATTGCCATTAATAATTGTTAACACTGGAGCAGTCGTCAATCTTAACTTCATCTTCTGGAAAGCTGCCTAACATTCTGGGGTCTAATTGAACCTTGAATGTTTCTTAGTAATCTTTGTTAGGGATCTAGATATCTTCGAAAAATTCTTAACGAACTTCGAATAGTAACTAGCCAATCCAAGAAAACTTCGGACTTCTGTGGGAGTAGTTGGCTATTTCCAATTCTGAATAGCAGTGATTTTACTGGGATCCACAGAAATTCCTTCCTTTGACATGACGTGACCAAGGAATTTTACCTCTTCTTGCCAGAATATACGTTTGGAAAATTTTGCTTTTAAAACATTCTTTCTCAGAATCTCTAACACTTATTCCAAATGTTTTTCATGCTCGCTTTATGACTTAGAGAAGATTAGAATATCATCAATGAAGACCAATACAAATTTATTCAATACTTCTCTGAATACCCTGTTAATTAGGTCGACAAAATAAGCTGAAGTGTTACATAATCCGAACGACATTACTAACCACTCGTAGAATAAATATGGACCTCTTAATGATGTCAAAGGAACACACTCTTCTGCAATACGAAGATGATGGAAACCTGTAGCTAGGTCCATTCATGAAAACACTTGCACGTCATTCAATCGATCCAACAAATCATCAATCCACGGCAATGGATATTTATTTTTCAATGTCTGCTTATTCAACTCACAATAATCCACACATAGTCTGAGAGTACCATCTGACTTCGGGACAAATACCACTACTGCTCCCCAATCAGAGAAACTAGGTCTGATCAGATGCTTCCATACAAGCTGTCGAGTTTGATTGTCTAATTCTTATTTTTCATTCAAGGTCATTCTTCGAATAGCGTTAACTACTGGCCTTGCATTCAGAATTAAAGAGATTTTGAAATCAATCTCTCTATGCGGAGGTAGGCTGACAACTTCTTCGAACACATCCGCATAATTCTTGACAACTGGAATATTTTCTATGTCGACTGGAATATTCTCCGTAACAGCAGGAATCTTTTCTATTTGGGCAGGGGAAACATCCAAAGCTGACCAAAAGTCTTTTCTATCAGAATTCGGACCTTCGCATGGAATGGTTATATACTCCCCGAACATTTTTTTGCCTTAACAACTCTCTCGGTGCATTTAACCTCAGCTTCATACTTGGTTAACCAATCCAATCCTAGAATAAGATCGAATTCGGTAAAATTCATGACGATCGCGATGGTAGGGAACCGATAACGGGAAAAAGAAACTGGCACACCACATATCCAACTAAGATTGAGGGAACCCCCAACCAGATTATGGACAGTCATGGGTTTTTTATGCTTTTCAAATTCAAATCCAGTTTCTTAACCACATTACTTGCAATAAAGCTTCGTGATGCGTCTGTATCAAACAGTACTTTAACTGGAGTATCTTTGACAGTAAGCGTGCCTTCTAAAACATCTGGCCTCGCTCCACTGGCTGAGGATGCAGGAACTTCTGCCACTTCATTTACCTGTACTACTTCAGATTTCTTTAATAGCTGACAATCTTGCTTTACATGACCAGCCCGATGACAAAGATTACATTTTCTCTTCTCTTGAAACTTGCTTTTGGATTTAAATTTATCCTTTATTCGTTTCTTCAAGGGTCCGCAATTTATCGCCAAATGCCCTTTCTGATTACAATTAGAGCAGGTGGCAGTTGTTACTGGTCCTTTCTCAGATCTAACCTTTTTCCTCTTGACTCTAGGCTTCTTTCTGACCCCAGACGTCGTACTTATCTCAAGCTGCGTATTTGCCTCTGCCTGTGTACTTGTCTCCGGGCTAAGAGTTTCAAATTTCCTTTTGTTGCTAGAACAACATTCCTCTTTGTCTACCAAAAGACCCAGCTTATCTAGATCTTCATACTGATAAGCCATGTATATCATTTCAGAAAAATATTGTTGCACATGTGCATTTACACTACTTTGGTACTTTCTTTGAAGCCCGTTAATAAACCTCAGATTCTTCGTCTTTAGATTTTGAATTAGATGCGGGGCGAAACGAGAAAGTTCATTGAATTTCTTATGATATTCTAGAATGATCATATCTCCTTGTATCAAATAGTAGAATTCATCACTTAACCGCTCAGTTGCTTCTGGAGGAATAAATCTTTCATTGAAAATTTCTTTGAATCTATCCCAGGTAATATTAACTTCTGGATTATCTTTAATAACGGTTTCCCACCAGTTTAAAGCTTCATCTTTGAGTTCTCAAGATGCCAGTAATCGTTTCTGATCATCTCTCAGTTTGAAGCCTTCAAATATTCTTTCAGCAGAACGCATCCAAGCCGGAGTTTGAATAATGGACTCATTGCCCCAGAACGGTACTCCACCCAGATTTCGATACCTCTTTAATAGAGCTTTATATCTGATCCTGACTGTGGAAGTACAACTGGCTCATTAGATTGTCGAATCATAGGATTACTTCTTCTGCTTCTGCCACTCATTTTCTATGTTTGCAAATAGCAGACAAAGTGTCAGGTCAACAGAAAAGGTATTTTAAAGCATAGAGACATATACTTGAATGTAAATGTGTCTATTGGGGTGTATTTCATTCTGCTACACTCATTCTAGGATATTACTGATCCTATCTGAAATGAGTTATCCGTCATAGAATACTTCTGATTCTATTTCTGACGAGTTCGTTAATATGTTATATTCTAGAACTAAGCTTAACCAAAGCTCTGATACCACGTTGTGACGACCCCAAAACCCCGTTCCATGGTGGCAAGGGTAATCTTTGGAATATAACACATAAACAAATAACAGTAGAACAGAAATATATAAATACACCAGATAATGTACAATAGAATACACTAGATAAACATAATCATCAGAGTTACACAATATACAGGATCTTACTTAGTACAAAATACAGTTCAGGCTTACATAAAATGTCTACAGCGGAATCAAAACATAATATGTACAACAGGAGCTGAACAACATAAAAAGAAAGAAGTGATAGAATCCATCTTTAGCTACATAGCTATACAGAAAGATCCTGCTAAAACATGAATACAAGGCTTCCCGTGTAGAAAATAGGGCACCCGAGTTTGCAAGTGGAACAAACTACGAGTCAGTCATAGGACTAGTATGAGAAATCTACTTAACTTATCTTGCAATAAGGCCAATCACAGGACCACGCCGTGAATGCGGAATGGGTTTACTCCATTGGATTTCCTGTGCTGAAAACAAGTAAATCTTTTAAACATCGCAATGCTTTTTATAAAAACGAAGCCATTATAAGACTCAGTTCCCATCACACAATGCAACGCAAACCGGGGGATAGAGTTTTACCTTATAATGGCCAAAATATGCTTGATACGAATAAAACAAAAGCATTTGATATAATTACTAGTGCGTATATGTTTCAAAAACAATTTCAATCAAAAGTATCAATCATAGACGGCATAAATGCCCCATACCGCTATGTCACCATATATAGGTATATAATCAAATCAGCACGATGTTAAATTTGGAAATTGGATTTCCGTCATGGACCAAGGCAAGGGATTGTCCTTACCGCTTCGAGATGCTCTAGCCCGTGTCTTAGGAACAACCACAACTGCAGCTTGGATCGTCAGGGCTAGTCCACACACAGTGGATTAAAATGCCTGAACACTGTGTTTCCCCGCCCTATGGGGCACCAACTGGTCATATACCGACCAAACCATCAGCCCTGTAGCGACCGATATAACCGAGGCACCTCGCTATCCATCATCCACATAAGTAAAATGCTCGGGCATGTAAAATCCAAAACACCACTCCTAGCTAGAAGGAAACGCATGTCCTCCCCGAAGTCCTCTCCTGTTTCTGGCTCATACCGGGGTGTGAGGCTCGCGAATCAACGCTAAACACAAAGCTAGCTATATCAAAGCCCTGCTTTGATCATCAACCACAAAGCTCTTCTTTTCAACAAATGCTTTGATCACAACATCTCTACATGCCACGTTGTCAATCTACAACATCAGACACACATCCATTTACAAGTCCGTTCTAGGTCTGAATGAAACCAGAGGCACCTTATTCCTTTCCCGTATGTCCAATACAGGAGAGAGGCCCTCGCACGTCAGAACGATCAACAAGTACGTCCAGACGACCACCACTGTAACCCCTTCAGGGCAGCAACTCCCATCAAAGGCATCAGTGGCCATCCATTCGATGTGAAGATCGTCCATCTTGCACCGTCTTCTTATCTTCAACTCGGCCTTTTCAAATAATTCACGTATATTTAGAATTCAAATCAATTCATTTCCATGGTTAAATTATTTGACATCCATGATTCAGTTCATTAATGTAATTTTCACGTCAAACACATTCAACCATCAAGTATCCAGTAAACCGGGTAAATTCGGTTTATTTCAATTCCATATCATTTATAATATTTTATAACAATTTATCGCTATTTTTATTTATTTTAAAAATGGCTAGTTTATTCAAACGACGCTTCAGGCCATAACGCAGCCATAGCGCTTTTTCTTCAGATTTGATTAACACATATCTGAAAATCTAACCATTGGATCTTTATAAACATTGGAAAGATCTTTTAAAAATGAATCCAACGGTTCCAGTTTTGGGAAAATCCGACGGTCGGATATCCCGGTACGATCGTTTGGAGTTATGATTTCAAAATACGAACTGCCGCATCGTTATTCGATTTATTTTAATTATATATATATAATCCATTCTGGCGCTGTTTTCACTTAGATTTGAATTAAACATTCTAGACAATCTAACCATTGGATCTTTACATATTTGGTGTCTTTGGAAAGATATTTCCAAAGAGAACCCAATGGTTTCGGGAAAATTCGATGGTCGGAACTCCCTATACAATCGTTTGAAATCACGGTTTTGAAATACGAACAGCAGCTTCGTTATTCGATTTATTTTAATTATGTTTTTATATATATATAATTCATTCTTCGATTTCCAAACCATTTCATTTCATATATGTGATAAAAACAATATTTTTATCCAACAAATATTTATTTCAACACATGACTATTTTAACACTTCATATATATAGTAAAAATATGATTTTTATTGTTAATACAATTTATTTCAAAAACGAAGATTTTATATACTTCGTACATACATTAAAAATGTTATTTTTATCATTCAAGCCATTTTATTTCATACATTCAATAAAAATGTTATTTTTATCGTTCAAACAATTTATTTTAAAAATGAATATTTTTCCAATACATGAATATATTTCAATACATGAATATAAATCAAACATAGGAATTTTTCAGAAAATTTCGGCAGCATAACGGCAGGTTAGTTAAAACCAGCACCGTCCCAAGTACGGCTCCTCGCTCTACCTTAAACCTCGCAGCTTTTTACAATGGGGATTTCAATAACTGGTTCGTACGCAGACGAATTTTCCCATAAACTAATCCTATTGGGATTTCAACCACAATCAATCATATCAACCATTCGCATTTATCAACCAAATTTCACATCAACCAAATCCAAACAATCACAACCAATATATATCGTCCATGGTCTATGGACGAGGGGAGAATATATATATATAGATATACGTATATAAATATATTTCAATTTCATTTCAATATCATTTCAATTCCATTCAATGCATATATGATTTTTCAACGCATATATAACTTATACATCGCACATACAACTTATATAACGCTTATACATGAGGTGTATAACACTTATATAACTCATACATCGACCGTATAAATACATCGTCATTCTATGTCGTTTATAATTCAGAAATCTCACATTGGGTTCCACTCCTCAAAGAATCTTAGGAAGCTCAGAAAAATATCCGGTCTCTTATAGAATGTAGAAGATGTCGCCACTAGTCCAATGTCTCTTATGTCACTAGATTTCGGCCACATAGCAAAAAGATAAGATTTTTATAAGTTAATCATATTTCATAGTGCTTGAAAGTGTTATAAACAGTTCAAAAATTAATTAGCAGTACCCTTTTCAGAAGCTTCAAAACTAGGTTTTGAGAATTCGCGAGATCCATGTAGTTTGAAGAGGATCGGATTGTTGCGTGTTGTAGAGGGAAGAGAGGACTTCCCGTCGCCACCAGTGGGGCCCAGTTTGGTGGTCGTACGGTGGAGAAGGACGGTGCGACGCGAGCTGACTTCCCAGGCTCGATCCTCTCCAAATACACGATGATAAAATGCAAAGATTATATAGATTTAAAGCTTGTGGGAAGCACTACAAAATTCTCCAAAGGAGCCCTTGATTTCGTTGAGTGATTTAAGAATTAAAGAGGAGAGAAGATTGGAGCACACTTCCATCATTCGCTTTTGAAGAGGAGCGGGTCTGAACGAAGAAAGAGAAGGAATGTGATTGGCCAATTTATTTTATTTATATATTTAATTTTTAATTCTTTAAATTCAAAGATACCCCTTGCTCAATACGAACTCCAATCCAAACCCAACGTTTGTCGTCCCTAGTTAAATACCCCCGTTCTGAACATAGTGGAATATGTTTCGTAAGCCCATTCGATTGATTCAGTCAGTTATTCTTCAAAATAAAATATAAAACATTCAAATTCTGTTTTGAACATACATTTTAATTTGCCGAGGCCACATACTGATCCCAAAAATTCCAGAAAAATGAATCTAGCTATGTTTTGATGATATGGTCCCTAAAAAACTGATTTCATTGAATTTGGAGACCGTTTGAAAAATGGCCATTTTCTGTTCGATCTAAATTGACTGAAATTAACCAAACACATTTTCCTTTGCCACGCTCACATATTAAATCCAAAAATTATGGAATTTGAAACCTAGCAATAATTTGACATCCCGGATCCAACAAAAGTGGTTTCATCGAAAACGGAGGTCGTTTGCAAAATGGCTATTTTCAACGGCTATATAAACACCATAGCGACCTTTCTGAAAATTCATTTTTCCATAACTTTTGATTCCCGCTATGAAATTTCGATTTTTCGGATTTGTTAGAAAGATATTCATAAACAGATTTAAATATTTTTGGTTTCAGTAAAATCCGTTTTATTTTGCATCTGGTACAGTCAGTCAAAGTTCGAATTCAAATTTTCAAACTGCCGCGCCATTTCAGGCCTTGTTTTATAATTAAAATAAATATATTCGCTATAAATTCGTTCCAAATAGATTTTTGGTTGCTGTTATCCAAAATAATTTATTTTAAATATTCAAAATCCACTAAAATAGCCAAATTAAAAATTTTAAATTGGTTCTGATTTTCCGGGTTGTTACAATTTATATTTAGACTTCTTAATTAATTAACACATAAGGCTTAACTACTCATTGAACATTATGGCAGAACTAAAATCTTCCATCTCTTGCATCTTGAATCACCACTCAGGATATACCCTACCTAGGTTAAACATTAGACAATAAAATTTGAAATTTTATAATATAGTTAATAATTAGTTTAGATAAAATTTACTTGGTTTTACTCTAAAAACAACACTGGTATGTCAGTTAGTTCCCTTTGCACACTATAGCTTTCGTCCCTTACTATTCTGGTTTCCCTCAGTTCGAACACTGGCTTCAACATCATGACTCCCTCACACAACGACCGTGCCTTTCACCTGCCCACCATCGTCGATCAGAAGTTTCCAGTCAATGCGTCTCAGCGCTTCAGGCTTTCGCCCCAAATAGCACCCTACTCGACATCCCACTACAACAAAATGACCCTATTACAATGGTGGAACACCGTTGTAATATACATTTTACAACGGTGGGCAAACCGTCGTGTATTAAGAAGTTGTAATAGACTCATATCTTTTACAACGTTTTTACACTGTAGCAACACCGTTGTAATATGTATATTTTACAACTTTTTTCCACCGTTGTAGTAATACATATTACAACATTTTTGCACTGTTGTAGTAGTACATATTACAACTTTTTTTCACGGTTGTAGTAATTCCTACAACAATTAATTATAACAATACGATTTTTGTTTCGTTATACATTACATTTCATATAAAAATAAATATTTATATTGAATAAAATGATACTACGCTGATATGAAATAATCAATTAAATATTTTATTTCAATATTTGAATTAGTACAACTTTCTGATCCACTATCGTACAACTCACTTTTACATAATACAGTCATAACAATACATACTTTCCTCACTACAAACTAATCACTCAATGCACTCAGTTACATACGCACTTTCGTATAAATATACATACACACTGACATACACCGAGTCTTTATGCTCCAGCATCCCCAATCGATCATCCATTTCAACATCATGCTCATCATCAAATATCCTTGTGCATTCATTCATGAGTACAGTGATGCCCAAATGCATATATATTTTGCATTTCAACATACATGCGCTATTGCAACGGTGGAATGCACGAAACATACATGCGCTATTGCAACGGTGAAAATCAACAATAATACATCTAAAACAACATGATGCTTGCTCTGCAAAAGGAACAAAAATCAAAACAAGCGCATTGTCTAATTGGAATCAAAATCCCAATCAACGAAAGAATCAAATCAAGAAAAATTACCTGAATTTCAAAAATCAAAGGCGTATCGGAAGGAACTCTTTTGGTAACCCAAGGCTGAAACAATGATATGAGTTTTCTTGTTAGGTTGAAAAGAGAAGAGAAGAATAAAAAACCAAACAAAAATAAGAGAGAACACAACTGCCAAAATGGAATGCTGGCATCCATTTCAATCTTTTATTTCTTTGTATTCTTATTATTTCACTCAAATACATTGCTCAAGCTGAACAACAAATAACATTGCTCAAGCTGAACAGATCACTCAAAAGAAGCAATTCAGGCATACAATTACAAATGATATTCATAATAGCAACCTGCATATTAAACAACTACTTGTAGCAAATAACCATCAATTGCCAATATACAAACAGAAAGGAAAAAAAACAATCTCAAATTGAAACATTGGAAATTTGGAATCATCAAGCTGTGAAATTGAACCATTGGAAATTTGGAATCATCAAGTTGTGAAATTGAAGACATACTTACTGTTATGGAGGAACCCCATTATAGTGATTTCGTTCGTCCCTCTGTGAGCCAAAAATAAAATAAACATTCCACCAAATCAGCAGGTTTTCCTTTGTGGTTTAGATGAAAATAAACTTTCTGCAAGAAATATACAAAACATTATGTCGACTATGGGAAATGGATGTAAAATTAGTCACTTACATCTGGATGATAATAGAAGTTGAATTTTCATTTTACAGGATAATCTCTACTGGTCAAATAGGGGAAACCAGTAAACAAGAAAAATAGGGGAAACCAGTTCATTGTTCACAATCTAATATTTACATAGAAGGTAGATAATCGATCAAAATCAAAATAAAATAAAATATACCTAATGTGATTGGAGGTCTTCCAGATGGCGTATGGCCATCCAGTATCACCTTGCCAAACCCAGGAACACCGTGAACAAACAAACGGCACCCCAAACCATTGTTTTCCACAAACAGCGCCTTTGAAAGAGCAAACAAGCTAACACATACCTAGAACATACCAATCCAACTTCAGCTCAAAAAAAATGTAATAACAGTATTGAAATTAATACTTACCTAGAAAATACCAATCCAACGCATCTCTGCATAAGGAACAACCTGGAAATAGATTTCCTTTTTCAGTCGAATCTTTTAATTATGTTTTCAGCTTAGTGAGTATACCTGAAACGATATTTTTATGCCGATCTAAAATCCATAAAGGGCGCGGGATTCGGCTATTTTAACTCCGTCATGAATCTGACAGCGATGTTTTTCTAGACTATGATGTCGAAGATGATGAGGCAGACAAGCACATAAAGAAATCATTTTGATGGCTTCAAAGGCGAAATCGATTAGGGTTTTTCGATGGTTGACTACGAACAAGAAAAATCGATTAGGGTTTATGGCTATGATGACTTTAGAGGCGGCGATTGAAATGGGGAGAAGAGAGGGGACAAGAGGAATGGATACGACGAGGAAAAGAAGAGCAGAAGAGCGGAAACTAAGGAAGAGAATGGGGCGGCGGAAACCCTAGTCACCATTGTAGGACAGGAAAGCTCGATTGCGTTTTAGTTTTTGATTTGGGGAAACGAATGGTTGGAGGCAGGTCGATATTGATTTAGGGAAAGAATGGGTGGACGCAACTGTTAAAAAAATACGAAGTAGGTCGGTGCTAATTTTTCGGTTTCCCCCTTAAACTTAAGTAGTTGGAGCCATTTTTTTGGTTTTCCGCTTAAAATTTGGATTGAACTATTAAACTGTCCCTAAAAATAGCTGCAGCGCGGAGCTATTACTTATTTAATATATGTTTTTATCATTAATTTCAATTATTATTTTAGTTAATTACAAATTATTATTATTATTTACTATTGATTTTTAACTTACAATTGTTCCCGCACCCCCACCTTGGGGGGTTGCCACCCCCCCTGGACCCCCCCCCCTCCGTAGGGATCATATTTGACAAAAGATTTTGGAAAAACTTTCAACAACGATTACATATTAAAAAATATTATATACTAAATATTAATTACTACTAATAGTCATGATTAATTATAAATTAAATATTTATTAATTGTTATTTACTTATTGATTATTAATTAATTGATTATTAACCGCTCATTAGTTATTACTTACTAATTAATTACTAGTACTTAATAATGAAGTAGTTATAAATAATTATTTTTAATTAAATATTTATATATTGATTATTATTAAATAATTACTAATTGGTTGTTAATTAGTAATTAATAGTAGGAATTATTTATTTATTGATGTATTTTTAATTAAATATTTAATATGTATTTATTGATTATTAATTAATAATTACTAATTGGTTGTCAATTACTAATTATTAGCATGAATTATTTATTTATTGAAGTATTTTTAATTAAATATTTAATATTAATATATATATTATTAATTAATAATTACTAATTAGTTGTTAATATTAATTATTAAAAATTATTTAATGAAAATAATTAATATTAAAATATAGTCATATATTACAACAGTCAAAAAATAAAAGTTGTGATAGGCTTTTATTACAACGGTGCTTTAACCACCGTTGTAAAATTAAAGTTGTAATATGGTGTTTTTGTTGTAGTTAAAACGGTGTTTATACCACCGTTGTAAAAAACCATTTATTACAACCGTGCTTTTACCACCATTGTAAAAACCCATTTATTACAACGGTGCGTTTACCACCGCTGTAAAATTAAAGTTGTAATATGGTGTTTTTGTTGTAATGTCCCCTTTTTCCAGCGATTAACCCATGAACACAACTGGTCACAAGCTCGATTCCGGTGATGTTGATGCCCTAAAACCGATCATAATCGGTCATCCTGGGGTACTCGCCGAGATCCATCTTTTTGCAGTTGTGTAATTTTGTAATTGATTTATGGATTTCATGAATTAGGAGGAAGAAGTTGGAATAATATTAGCCATGGAAATTATATAAGGTGGAGGCGGAATTCTACATTGACCACGCGTAGGTGTTGACAAGGGTTTGGGAAAATGTATGGTATATATAGGGAATAATTATAAATATTTAATGTAAATAAAACTTTACTGTGAAGTAATTTGTAAAAAAAACTCATATGACTTCAATCCAAAAATGAAACATCAATCCCAACATAGAAAAATATTCCGGACACAATGGGACACGCTTCATCAAAATCCGAGGTCGTTTGTGAAAAGTCCTTTATAATTATCGATGAAAAATCAAGCGTTTAAAATCGCTAAAATTACAGAAAAATCTAATAAATTTGGGACCTTGACATTTTACTAGACCTCTTCCTTACAGATCCAACAAATCTTGTTTCGTCCAAATCGGAGTTCATTTGGCCAGTTGTTTATTCGTTTAAAGTTACCCCTGTCTGAATTGACCAAATAATATAATTGATTTAGGCGTTTATCGTTGTCACGATCAAATGGTAAGTCCGATTGACACGAAAATTGAAATCCTACAATAATTCATTAATACGAATCCAACGACACCAGTTTCATCGCATTCTGAGACTGTTTCCCAGTACGCTATTTTTACACGCACCGCAATGCCACTTTGGACACCAAATTACCCGATCTCCAAAAATAATAAACTATATACCTATCCTGACTCTGAACGTCAATACGAACTCAACGGAACTGGTTTAATGGCTTACTTCGACCGTCTGCTCAAGTTACACTCAAATATCTCTTTATTGAATTTAATTAATTTAATTACGCGCTATATAAAATGAACGGGCATTTACGGCTACCGTGGTCACATACGACATCGGCTTGCCATGAAATTTGATTTTTCTTACAATAATTTAATGCTACGGTTCCAATGAAACTCATTTCATTGAAAACGGAGACTGTTTGCAAAATCGCTATTTTAAAGGCCTATATTTAAATAACGATTTCCATTGCGACTATTTCAAAATTTAATTTGGCCATAAATAACAATCTATTGCATGAAATTTGGATTTTTCTCTGTTATACGAAAATTATCATCAATACGGTTCCAATGTTTCTTGTTTCACAGAAATCCGACTTATATCGGAGTCTATATATTCAGTTGAAGTTCAAAACTCCATTTTACGAACTACCGCACCATTTCGAGCTTGGTTTATATCATATATAAATATATAACGTTAAACTTCATTTTAATTATAAATTCCATATTAAAACCCATTAATATTCCACATAAAATATTTAAAATAATAAATTAAATTAAATATTTGACTGCCAAAAATACGGGTCGTTACAGATTTTCTCCAGAAAGTAGTGCTAATGCCTACACCTGCAATTGTTACTTGTCAAATAAGTCTCAGCAGTAGAGGAGTTCGAGGGAAATGGTGCTGTACTTAAAATATTTTTGTTCAAGTAACGTTGTTTCATTTCATCTTTCTTCGTTTTCAAAATCTTAACAATATTTAATACATTCGACAGAGTGTGTGGGAACTTATATCTTGAGCTCAGAAGATGACATTTTTTATTATGATCCAAATGAAAACATGATCTTTGATGATGTTTTTTATAACATGCAAAATATTTCTTCTACTCAAGTTGAGCATGCAGATAAGAAGAATATACCACTTTGTCCTGAGTACAGATCTCTTGGGTTTCCATCAAAGACATGTAAATATTGTGGAGCAACTATATGGAATGAAGAAAGAGTAAGTAAGAATAATATGAAAGAGGAACCGATATTTTCAATTTGTTTTGCCAAAGGAAAAATCGAACTTGAAAAGAATCCACCTACTCTTGATTATCTACATCATGTGTATTTTGACAAAGAGAAAGGACCTGCATTCTGCGAATCACAACGATCGTATAATTGTGCTTTATCTGTGACATCTACTGGTGGAAAGATTGATCATTCTATCAATAAGCCAAGGGGTCCATCTATTTATAGGTTAGGTGGACTTCATCATGAGATTGGAAGTTTATTTCCGTCCGAGGGCGAAATGCCATAATTTTGTCTGCTACACATATATGACACGGAAGATGAAATTTCTAACCGTATGAAAGTTATTAATGTCCAAAATTCTAATCAGATTGATCCGGTGATTTTAGAAGGTCTGATGAAAATGTTGGATGAAATCAATCCATTTGTTAAATATTTTTGCAAGGCAAGTGATTGTTTTAAGAATGATAATATTGTTGATATGAAGATCTTGTTCAAAGAGTCAAGAACTCAAAATGGTCGTGAGAATCATGTCACATATTCAGATGATAATATTGATAAGTATGTATATGCCAAAATCCCCTATGAAGAGAAAGATCCATATGAATATGCAGCTGTTAAAAAATTTATGATACATAGTCCTTGCGGACCCGGATTTCAATCACCTTGCATGAAGAGTTCTAAATGTACAAGGAAAATCCTAAAAAAGTATGATCAAAAACTTTATTTAACTCTAATATTTTTTTTTTTGGATTTAACTCTATTTTTTCTTTTTCAGGTATTGTTCAAGTACAATGTTTGATGATTGCGGATTTCCAATTTATAGGAGAAGAAAAACCAAACATATTGTCAGAGTTAGAAATACGGGTTTAGATAACCAGCGGGAGGTTCCTTATAATAGGGATCTTTTGGTTCCATACCGGTGTCACTTTATTGTTGAGATTGTTGTATATAACGATGTTGTATACAAAATTATATGATTTTTGTTTAATGATAACAATCAAAAATATTTTATTATTAAATGTTTTTTAACTGTACTGGTATATTACACAAAACAGGAAAATAATATTTCTGTTTAAATAAAATACAACTGTACAGAAAATTAAAATATTCACTCATAAATCAAAATCTCAACCCATTCTCCCCTTTTTGTTATCATCAAAAGGATTCATAAATTAAAATATAGATGAAAAATGACTAAAAAAATATAATTTCAGCTTAGGAGGAAGAACGGTGATCATAAATCTCAATCAGTCAAACAAAAATCATAATAAACTGAGAACTAGTGGCATATTTCATATTGTAGAGAATGACGGATTTACGATGAATTTTATAAAAATGGAGAGAGTTACAAACATATGATTTCCAATTATTTTCCAATAAAAATTTAGAAAACGAAGTATAAAACAGTGACGGATTCGGACTATAATTATAAATTCAAGTTAAGTGACGCAATCATAATATCTCAAATTCCAGTAGCTATCAATCAACAAATCATAATATATCATAAAATATTAACTCATTTCGCAAATTAGAAAATGGATTGATAGGCTGGTTTTTACACACTAAGGAGAATTTCATAGAAATTTTATTTATTTCCTTTTCTTTTTCTTTTGATTTATGAGCACACTGACCACGCATAACCAGATCTTGGATTTTTAAATGAAATCAGTTGCAGCTTAAATATAAGTAATCTCTTAACCATGCATGACTAGAGCTTGGATTTCTAAATGAGGTTAGAGAAACACTTATTAATTGATTTTATTTATATTTATCATTTTCATTTCAAATAGAAAAAACTCCTCAGTATATAAAACCAATATGGATGATAGAAATGTGGTAGGTACAGAAATGGTTTGTGAAATAAATTTATAAGTTAATCATATTATGAAATATGCTCAATTGTACCGGGATCATTGAAAATTTTCAATTATCACTAATTCTGAATAATAACATTGCCCCATATCCATCACAAATATTTTCACTGTTTATTTAAGATGATATAAAAAATATTAAACTCTCTATATTAACACAAAATCATGATGGATGGCAGAATGATGGTAGATAATGGAAATAGTAGTGAAATAATTGCCAATTCAAAGATATTACAATAACTGTTCAACCAAAATTCAAATAAAATCTACTCTTGTTGTGAAAAATACGGCAGTTACAACTCATCACAATTTCAAAATCTGATAATAATTTTGATAAATTGTAAATACAGTTCAATTTGGATATTGATTTCAATTTCTGAATGAATAATCAATAAATAATTTTAAAATTGAAAATTAATTACAAGAGGATTTAGAGAGATATATACAAGACAATATATATATATATATATAAAGGACGAGAATAAGATCAATAAAAAAATTCAGCACTTCCTAATCAGATACCACTTGTTGTCTCTGCAAATGGGGATTTTAATACCACCCTAGTGGTTATCAAAGTTATCTCAAACAACAATATCCAATCACAAAAACAAAGGAATTAATCAAAAAATTCAGATCCATTTTTCAAAGTAGCAAAATCAATTCAGAAAAAAAATTCACAAGAAGTTTTTTAGAGAATTTTCAATAGGTCCACGAGGTCGAATCATGATTCTGTTCAGACCATCAGAGCAGCAAAACAATGTTTACCAAAGCAAGCAATCTTTAAAAAAAACATTTGCAAAAAATGATTTCTTTTATCAGAGCAGCATAACAAACATTTCAAAACAGGCTTATCAACAGAATGTTTTACAGAAATTTCTGACGGGCACAAAATAATGATTCATGATCCAAGATTAAAAATAAAGTTTATTTAAAATCATTTGAAGGAATATGAAAATATCAGGATTCAATGAATCGATCACACCAGAATATAAATTTTAGATTCGAGATATGTGTGAGATTCAAGAAATCAATAGTTTCAAATGATTTTAAACAACCAAATATTTAAATTAAATAATCATGAAATAATAGTGAGTTTTAAGGACCAGATTTTATCAAAGAATTTTTCATAAATTTTTCTAACAAGTACAAGAGATATTTCAGATTATTTACATCAAGTTTGAATAACAATTCATGATCCAAAAAATAGTGGTTTATTCAAAATCACTTGAACAAATGTAAATCTTAAGATATAATGAATCAATCACACAAGATTAATAATTTCATGTTTGAGAGGTGTGTGAGATTCAAAATATCAGAAATTTCAAATGATCTCAAACAAACAAAAATCCAAACCAGATTATCATGAATAACAGTGAATTTCAAGATGTAAGCAATTATTCAAGACAATTCAAAATTTCCAAGCCAATCTATAAATCCACGAAATTATCACAACTAAAAAATAGCAGTGTGCTGTAATGAGTATAATATTTCAAGCTTTTCTAAAATGGATTAGAAGAAACTCAGAACAGCAGAGGTGTGTGAAATTCCATTAAACTTTCAGATCTTCAAAATTTAGAATTCAAATTAACAGTGTTCAAGATATGACAAGAATACATCAACACTATTATGAATTCAGAAAATCAGAAAGCAACTTCAAAACAATTGCAGGAATTTACAAGTTTAGATTCAAGATCTGGAAATGATTAAAAAGAAAAACATCAGAATTCTATTCGAATGAAGCAAATTTCAAAAAAAATATGAATTCTACAATAGAAAGTTAAGGAAGCCTCAGATAAGAAAATATATAGCAGTGACAACTCAAAAATAAAAACAAAAAATAGAAGGGGTAGAAAGAGAAATAAACAAAGAAAATAAAAACATAGAATATTTACAAAGTTGAGTCTAAAGATCATACCTGAATTACAGAAGATCTTGTGGATCTCAAGCTCAACAATCATGGCTAAGGAACTGTGAATAATCTGATGATATGAAGCAATTTGAATTCAGTTTCTCTTTCGCAAACAGTTCCTCAGCCTCCTCTGGTACCTAACAGTTTAGAGGATCGAGTGGTCTAATAAAATTAGTAAAACCACTCATAGTCGTACTCATATGTTTTGGTACCCAGACTTGTTTGTATAACAATCCATTCGAATCTATTTTCGTATCTTTAGGAACCCAGATCTGTTTGAATTTAACAAAGTTTGTTTTATTTGGGATGCAGGATTGTTTAAATGGATTATCATAAAATTCACATCACGTTTATGATTAAAAAATCCTTTGAATTTATCAGAGTTAAAATTTTCAAATCTATTCTTTCCAAAGAAGTTTGAAGGATTTTTCAAATCATTTGAATTTCGTTTTTCAAAAACATTATTTTTCCCAAAACTAAGACCACGTCTATTTCCAATAAAATTTTGGTTTTGCAACAGCATATTCAACGATTTTTCCCTATTAGAAAATTTATCCAAAGTTGATTGTAATCGTTGAATTTTGGATTTAAGATCACCGTTTTCTTTTATCAAATTCGAACAACGATTTATAGCGATCTTACTCTTTTCAGCATCATTTTATTTCAAAACCAAGAGTTCGTTTTCAAGCTTTTCAATTTTGGCCTTGGACCTATAAATTTCATTTTCAGAATGTTTTTGTTTCTCAGCAATTACACATTTGGAATTTGAAATCTTAAAAGTTTCCAATTCTTTTCGCAAGGAATTGTTTATACATATTAGTTCACCTTCCTTTTCTTTTGAACTCATAATTTGTTTTTCAAGTTTTTGGATATTTTCATTGAGATTAGCTATATTTTTTTCGAGTTGAAACAATCCTTGCAATCAGAGTTTGAAGCTTTCATTATATTTTCAAGTTTTAATTCCAAAATATTATTTTTAGTGATCAACTCAAGTTTTTTAGATTTCAGAATTTTATTTTTTGATTTGAGACTATCAACAACATTTGTTAATTCAGCACAAAAATAAACCAAATCTTCATATGAAAGATCTTTAGTTTCGTCATCTGTTGAATCTCCATCGACAGATCCATCTGGATTATCATTTGTAAAACCTGTTAAGCATAGATCTGAACTTGAGTTGACATTCCCGGGTTTTGAGTAGTTGTTGTCAATTTGTCCATACTTTGTATTGAGAGTTTTCCAAATTTCCTGCGCAGTCAAATAATAGGAGATAAGATCAAATTGATTGCAACTAAGATGAGAATAGAGAATATGCATAGCACGAGCATCAATATTCCTATCTATTATATCACTTCCATTGTTAACAACATCCCAATATTCAATATTAACATATTTCAAATAGAATTTCATTTCTGATTTTCAATTCAAAAAATCTGTACCATAAAAAATATTTGGAATGTGACTGGATTGACTCTCAATGAGTTGACAATTAGGATGACCCATGACTCTAGAGTTAAACAAAATACCTTCTCTGATACCACTTGTTAGATCTAGATTAACCCTAGAGGGTGTGAATAGGGTTTATTGAATTTTAGTGAGATATTAAAATATTCGCAGATCACGGAATATAGCAAAAATAGAAATGCAGAAAGTAAATGACACAAGATATACCCAGCTTTAGCAAAATCCTGCCTACTGCTGCATTCCTAAAGTCTCTACTAGGTGTTAAACACGGATCCCACTTATAAACCCTGTAAGCTTGTAAACTCCTCACTCCTGTCCTAACCCTATGCTCAGAACCCTAGACTAATCTAATCCCCTAGATCAGATTTTCCCTAGTTTTACATACTCTAGTAAACTGCCTAGTTTTACAGACGAAACTAGGAAACCACCTAGATTTTACAGACTTTAGAAACTGCCAGTTAAACCCCTAACTGAATCCCCTAGAATTTTACAAACTCTAGAAATTGTTCGAATCGTTTTACAACATAAATTAAAAAACAACACAAAATAAACTAAAGACCCCTAGTTTTAAATAGATAAATAATTCTCCCCTTTAATCTTCAAGTAGGTCGTCCTTTTTGTCAAATGGTTCACCCATGTTTCATTTATCCCGTCCTCTTGCTTTAGAAAATAAACGGCGGCTGTGAATTGGGAAAACTAGGGTTTTCAGATTTGAATCCCCAAATCAATTTCGATGCTTGATGGAATGAAGTTCTCTGATGCTCGAATTTGTTGTTGCTTTCTGATGCTTTGATTTGAGATATGGTGATCGAAAACAATGGATTAATTTGTGAGTTTTTTCTAGGTTTTACTTTTCGATTATAATTTTTGGTTTTCGATAATGGCCAATGATGAAATGGTGATATTATATAGGGTAATTCGAATCCCTAATATCTCTGATTTCATGCCAATGGCTTGACTGATTTTTCTCGTGTTTCCCCTTTTGATTTGCCTTGAATAAAATCAATTCGTTGGCTTTTAAATGTTGCGTGAATGTTGAAATGAATCTAGACATAATTATGACCTTCTGGAAATTGAAATTTCCCCTTGCATGTTCTTTGGAAATTATTTGTTGCCTTTTTATGCCTTGCTTTAAAAATTGATTTGCTCGAGAAAGAATTGCTGGATTTAATTTTGAATGCTGATTTCCTTGATTGAAAGCTTGCTAAAGTAAACTTGTGAATTCTGGATCAATTCAAAAGATCATTTTTGAATTTGGCAAAACATGCTTGGCAAAAATGACACGTCGATTTTAGTAAATTTTTTGATTAAATATCTGGAAAAAATTTGCCATATATTCCACTGTGATTTCCTTGCACTGATTTTCATTCTTTGGCAACATTGAATTTTTTGGAAACATTCATATAAGTTTTCCAAGATTCGAACACTGATTTATTCTTGGCATTATCTTGCATGCACATGTTTAAAAGAAAAACTGCTATGTATCACACACATCATGCCAACAAATCTGAATGTGTAAAGATGCTCCACTACTACTTTGATCATGCCAGTTGTACACATGATGCTGCTCTGTCCACTTCATTTCAGCTGCACCATTGTGTATGTGCACACTTGTGTTTGTACACTGATGTCACATGCAAAACTGTATTGATCCATGCTAAAATGTTGTGTCATGCATGTACACACATGTTGTGTGTATGCTGACTTTTTTGACCACCATTATATCACTGAACACATCATGTTGAACTGTTGCATGTTGTTTTGGCCATAAATATTTGC
Organism: Allium sativum; assembly: GCA_030737875.1. NCBI lineage: Eukaryota > Viridiplantae > Streptophyta > Magnoliopsida > Asparagales > Amaryllidaceae > Allium > Allium sativum. Next base: position 464,081,149 of record CM060913.1, on the reverse strand, counting down.
ATTATTCCCATTTTCCTTGATTGCTCACATTTTTGCATTGTTGCACCATTCATGAAACTGCCATACGCATGTTGATGTTTGTCACATTATTTTGAGCTGTTGATTGCTTGCTGAATCTAGGAAGTTTCCTTTGCTTTCAATACATGATTAGACATGTACAAATTTGTCTGCTTGAACCCATCTGAAATTGTGTTGTTCCAACATGCTTCACTGTCTTTGAGAAACCTTGTTAAATGCTGCAGCTCCATTTGTGCTTGTTGCATCATTGTGAAGCTGCTGCGTTGATCGCATTCATGCAGTTTGCATCTAGTCACTTGCACTTGCACTCTCATATATAATCTGCTGTGTATTGGTCCTCTCATATTTGTGCATTTTCTTCACTGTGTCTTAAACATGTTGTGCATACCGTGTTGTAGCTGAATCCTGTATGCATCATGTAACTTGAGTTGAATATGATCCATCTGTCCACACTTGATCATTGTTGTGTAACACCACCATTTAAAAAACTGCTGATTTTCCATTGATCATTGAGTTGATCTTGCTTGAAGATCACTTGCATATGAGTTATCTGCCATTTGTATCACCACTGCAGAGCTGATTTGCCACCTATTTTGAGCTGATCTGAAATGTTGTACATCCATTATACTTGCTGTTGACTTTTCATTGAGTTGTTTTCATGTGTGCACTGAATCGAGTTGGTCCATGTGGCTGCTCATCAGTTGCTCGCTGATTGGCGAGGTAGTGCACACGTATATATTTATACACGTGTGTATATGCAGCCATTCAATATTATTTTCTGTCCCTGTATATATACAAACTAGCTGCCATGTGGTATTTACAGTGTTTCAATGTGAATATCACAAGATGTCTAGACACAGATGAATCAAATCAAGTCAGGAAAAATGATGCGAAACACACCATAAATCTGAGGCAAATAAAATTTTAACAATAAAATTTATATTCACATGTATTCGGTTTTATTTCTATTACAGTGTACTCTGTGTGTGTGTTTCATGTGACAGGTAAGCAAGCGATGATTGGACTGTCAGTGAAGGTGCTATGAAGACAAAAGATTGAAGACAAGAAAACAATGTATATAAGTGTCAGTGAATGTATGAGTTTGAAACTGTATATGAGTCAATGTGAGTTGTATGTATATATGAATTGTATAGACAGAGCGCGACTGATCTAGAGAGGAACTATGTATGAAATTGAATATCTGTAACACCCCATGATTTTCAATATTAATGTTCACAAATTAAAGAATAACTGATCTCAGATGTGAGAATTAAGGGAAACGGGTTGCGCCATTGTGTTCGTCTCGGAATTCTGGTTGAGATAGAGTCTAAGTTTGCGTGAATTGGATTTCGTATGAAGAAGTTATGACCACTGGAAGTTTTAGAAAATTCAAAACATATTTCAAAATTCGAATTTCAGAGTCAAATTGGGCTAGGTGGGAAATTTCCCGCCAGGGCCAGGTCGACCAGGGGGTCGACCTGCCCTCACCAGGTCGACAATAGGGTCGACCTGGGGGTCGACCTGCCCCCCCCCCTCCCCCGGGCAGATTTGATTGATGACCTATTTATGACTGTATGCGGAGTCATTAGGGTTTATGATCTGGTCTGATTGGCTGGGATTAATTCTGGGTTGATCGGACGACTTAAATTAATTCTAAACTCTATAAAAACACATGTAGACTCAAACCCTAAAATCAAATTAAAATTAGAGCCATGGCCTCCATGCCGTCACCTTGCAACCTAGAATAGCCGCCACCAATTAGAGAGGAAGAAAAGCTAATCAAATTCAATTCTAATCTAAACCGCAACAAATTGTCCTCTTCAAAGGAAAGCTAAATCAATTTCAGAACTCAGATTTCGGAACTCAAGACCTTCTTTGAGTTATGAGTTCGATTTCTTTAATAAAATAATTAACAATTTAATTGGATTAAGCTATGATGTGGATTATGTGGTTATGTTGTGAATTATTGACCGCATGTTATTATCTATGTTGTAAAGTTGTGTTGTTATCATCTATGTTGTAATTCTATGATTGGCCTATGTATAATCAGTTCATAATCATGTTTCATATGCTAGTTTGGTTATGTTATTGGAACTAATTCATATGACAAAATAATATGTATGTATGCAAGTTAGTGAAAATTATATACAACTTTACATGTTTCACGACACCTATTTTATGTGTAAATTGGATCTGAAGTTAGGCTATGACACGTGTGAGTTATATGCTAGTATACAAAATTCTACATGCTAGTTTACATGTTTAGATGTAAGTTTACACCATCGTTATGTTGCATAAATCACATATGCAAGTATATATATATATATATATATATATATATATATATATATTTGGAGTATGAATCATGTAATGTTAGTTTGTGGTTATTGCCTATGCAAGTTTACCGCTTTTGATTAGATCTATGACTTACATGGTTTATGCAAGTTTGTGACTATTACCTAAACAAGTTCACACCTTTAGATTTAGATCTACGACATATGTAGTTTATGCAAGTTTGTGACTTTGGCCTCTGCAAGTTTTTAGATGAAGAACCTCATTCACACATGCAAGTTCACCACTTATGTTTAGATCTAGTTTTATCTATATGTATGTTGTGATGTTTTCTCTTTATTCCATAAGTTAGACTATTCGAGTCTAACGAATCTTTTACGTTAAACGAACGAACGTACAACGTGGGGCAATGGGATAATATTAAAAGATTTAATATTGAGAATTGGCATAAATGACTTAAATGGCATAAAGTAAATTTGTGATGAAATTGGTATGATTTTGCATACCATAAATAGATGGACATAATTGAGTCAATTATGGACATAGTTAAATTCGGAATTCATTGATAATTTGAATAGGGAAATTAATTCAAATTGGGGGATGATTAATTATGTGTAATTAATCGCCTAAGACACGAGGTTAGGCTCTTTAGTGGTGTAAGACTGCCCGGACCCGCCCGGCAAATCCAGCTGCCACAAATGTCAGTCTAATGTGGGAGGTCTTAGGCATAAATTAAATGCGTAACAGTTGTAAAGACACGAGGTTGGGCTCGTTTGTGGTGTAAGACTGCCCGGACCCTCCCGGCAAATCCAGCTGCCACAAATGCCAATCTAATGTAGGAGGTCTTTACGAGGTTACGGTCTTAATGAACTAAGAAACACTTAACCAGATAAACATGTAGTGGGACATGAGGGGGTTAAGTTGGTGCCTTGGGTGGCATGTGGAATTTAGAGGGTGCCTTGGGTGGCATTTGAAATACGATTAGGAACACTTAACCAAAATTGAAACATGTAAGTGAACATGAATAAGAAGAGGGTTAAGTGGGATGTACTAGAGGGGACCAAGCTTAGGTGGATAGCTTGTGTCAAGTAATGGGGGGCCTGTTTCAACCAGTAACCCATAAGTATCTTTGTGGGCTCGACCCAAGTCGAGGAAGGGACACGCATACTGGGCTTGACTGTAAGAGGCCAAAACCGGTTAGCGGTGGCAACGCAAGTCCAACGGGTTCATATGCGTGTGTGGGCCCGGGCTGGTAGGTAAGACGTTGTTGCATCGTGTAGGTATAAGCCGTGCATTGTTGGTGGTATCGGGTTGCCACTTTGGGGAGTGATACACCCCACTGTGGGGCCAGCACGGGTATCTACGAGTTAGGGAGCTGATCGCATAGAAGTAGTGGGTACACCTAGTGGAGATAGGGGCAGGCGGCACCTATGAGGGCAACTAGGGGTGCATGAAACTACATTATCATTATTAAGTTCTGTAGGCGGGATCAACTTTAGGGTGACTAGTGGTGGTGCAGTATAGTAATTATCTTATAGTGGTTTAGGTGCGCCTCTAACGTTATCTTTGTTCAATCTTATTTCCTTGTTTACTCTGTCATACCCAATTGTTCACAGTCATTTCCTTATTTTCCAACTTATGCCTTAGCCTAATTATTTTGGTAATTATATTGTTAAAGTTATCGCACTCGCATATGTCTGACCCCCTTTGTTTCCACCTCTTTTCTTCCTTTTCCCCCCTGGTGCTCAGGGTGGAACTAGCACCAGTGGAGCTTGATTTTGGACAGCTGTATCTCTTGCGTTTAGAAGTTGCTTGGATCGTTGAAGTAAAAGTTCAGCCAATCTTATTTATGGCTATTTTGTATTGGGGTTATGTCTTTCAATTTATGTACATTGATTTAGTCAAGATGGATATTATGTACATTGACTCTGGTTTTTGATGATGTAATTAAACCTATGTGTTTACCGCTGCAATGAATAAAATTTTGAATTTTTAAGTACTGTTTATATCTGTATTATTGTTAAGTTTCTGTTCTATACACACTTAAAACACTCCATAGAAGTTAATGCATTCCCTTTGTGAGTGACATTAATGGACGTGGAGTGTTACACGTGGTATCAGAGCTGAAGGTTACCAAAACAGATATGAATTTTGAAAAACTGTTTTTCAAAAGCACTTTTATAAAGAAGTACCTTCAAAAGTATGTTTTAAGGAAAGTATTTTCAAGAGAAAAGCTTATTTTAGAAAGCATAACCCCAAGAGCCATATATCTTTCCTTCGGTTCTTTTGTATTGAATCTTTCCTTTTTTGTTTCAGCATGTCTGGAATTCCCGAAATACCTGAGGGGATACCGATACCAGGTTGGTTTAGGAGGTATTTGGAGACTAGGGCCACCACCGCAGGTCCAGCAAATGCTCCTCCTCCTCCTCTTCGTGTCGATACTTTTGCAAAGATATGTAAGGACTTTCGGGCAATGGGTGGGAAAACTTTTCACGGGACGGAGACATTTGTTGAAGCTCAAAATTGGCTAAAGGAGGTTGAAGAATTGTTTGGGATCTTTGAAGTGGAAGATGGAAGAAAGGTCCAGTTAGCTGCCTGGCTAATGAAGGATGAGGCCTCGTTTTGGTGGGAGGTCACTAATGGGGAACGTCCAGTTGATACATGGCCAGATTTCAGGCGTAGGTTTGAGGCAAAGTTTCTCTCTCGGGCTGAAGAGAATTTATATATGGAAAGGTTTCTGGCATTGAAGAAAGGGAATCTATCAGTGAAAGAATACGTCAACAAGTTCAATCAGTTAGCGAGATTTGGATTGGACTTGGTGAATACACCAGAAAAGAAGGCCCTGAGATTTGTTAAGGGTTTGATCGAGCCGCTTCATGGGTTAGCTATGACCCACATCCCTATGGGGGCTACCTTTGAGAGACTAGTTGACATGGCGCTATGCATGAAGAGGAGAAGGGCGCCAATGCTAATAAGGCACCCGAGAAGAAAGGGGATCAAAAGAAACTGCAACAGCAACAACAGAACAAGAAAGGTGGTAAAGGTAACAATGGTAAGGGAAAGAAAAGATGCTTTAACTGTTGGACACCCGACCATCCAAGCAAAGATTGTAGAAAGAAAAATAAGACTGGCTGTTTCCACTATGGCGAAGCGGGACATCTTATTAAGGACTGCCCAAGGAAAGGGCAGAGGGCAGGGTCTACCTCGGGAGGACAGGTGCAGGCTCTTATGGCACCAGGGTAGGCAATGGGGCAAGTTCAGGCTCTCGTGGTCCCACCACTGCAAGAACGAGGTAGAACGATTTCCGTTGAAAGTTTAATTTTTCTGTTTGATCATCCTGTCCGTACTTTATTCGATTCTGGCGCATCACATTCGTTTATTTTTACATCATTAGTTGAAACACTGCACCTAGAAACTAGTTTAGTTACAGATCCCTTAGTAGTCTCAAATCCTATTGGTGGTTCGGCTCATCTTTCTATGATTTGTCGGGATTTGAGAGTGTTTATCTTGGGCGTTGGGTTTGAATGCAACGCCTTTGTTCTTGGCTTCATGGGCTACGGCTTGATTCTAGGTATGGATTGGCTAACTTGATATGGGGCCATCCTAGATTGTGAAAGAAGGGTAGTTAGATTGTTGACTCAGTGTGGAAAGACCCTTCATATTTCTTGTGACCCTAGAGGTCCAGTAATGCTTAGCTACCTAGAATCCCTTGACGCATCCAATGATGATTTACATTCTGTTCGTATAGTCCGTGAATATGTTGATGTCTTCGATGAGGTGAGGGGTTTACCCCCAAAATGTGAGATAGATTTTCGAATATATCAAGTCGATAATGCAAAGCCAGTTGCATTGCCAGTGCGCCACATGGCTCCAAGAGAGAGAAGAGAACTCAGTAAGCAAGTGAAAGAATTGCTTGAGAAGGGGTTCATCAGACGTAGTATATCGGAGTGGGGGTGCTCCAATAGTATTTGCCACGAAGGCAGATGGGTCCCTTAGACTTTGTGTGGACTATAGAGAGCTTTATAAGCTTACAAAAAAGAATAGACACCCACTGCCGAGGATTGACGATCTCTTCGATCAGTTAGTTGGCGCCTCAGTGTTTTCGCAGTTGGACTTAGCCACGGGTTTCCATCAGTTGAGAGTGGCTGAGGATAACATAGACAAGACTGCATTTAGGACTCCAGACGGCTTCTTCGAGTGGCTTGTGATGCCCTTCGGATTGACAAATTCCCCCGCATACTTTGTTGACTTGATGAGTAGGGTGTTTAGGGATTACCATAATAAATTCGTGGTAGTCTTTGTGGACGACATATTGATCTTTTCTAAAAGCGAGGAAGAGCATGCCCTCCATCTTTGGGAAGTGTTGGAGACCCTTCGACCTCCATCTTTGGGAAGTGTTGGAGACCCTTCGAGTGCATAGCCTTAAAGCTAAATTTTCTAAATGTCACTTTTGGAGGAAGGAAGTGCGATTCTTAGGGCACGTGGTTTCCAAAGAAGGGATAGGTGTGGATCCCGCAAAGATAGTGGCCATCCAAGATTGGAAGGTCCCTAAAAATGCTACCGAGGTGAGGAGTTTCTGGCTACTATAGGAAGTTTATAAAAGACTTCGCAAAAATATCAGCCCCATTAACACGCTTGACGAAGAAGTACCTAGTTTTCACATGGGACGTAGATTGTGATGATGAGTTCCAATGTTTAAAGAGAGCTTTGACCATAGCCCCTGTCTTAGTGTTGCCAGATGGGAGTAAGCCATTTACCATTTATACCGATGCTTGTGGGACAGGACTAGGCGCAGTCTTAATGCAAGTGGGAAGGGTAATAGCCTATGGAGGAAGACAGTTGAGAGTGCATGAGAAAAATTACCCTACACATGACCTAGAGTTGGCCGCTATTGTTTCCGCGCTAAAGTCTTGGCGCCATTATCTTCTTGGCGAGAAATTCGAATTGTTCACTGACCACAAATCGCTAAAATACTTGTTCTCTCAGAAGGACTTGAACTTAAGGCAACAAAGGTGGACGGAATTCTTAGCGTCCTACGATTTCGAGATAGCATATATCCTTGGCAAGGGTAACGTGGTGGCAGATGCCTTAAGTGGGAAAAGGTTGTCCTTGAGTCCGTTGTTTGTTGAGCAGCGAAGATTAGAGTTCATCTCTACGTTTGACTTTAGACCTTCCATTAACTTTGTACCCGGTTTGCTAGCATCCTTAGAGGCCAGACCTACGCTTTTAGGACGGATTGGTGAGGCACAGCGAGATGACCCACAGTTGGTTGAGTTAGTAGAGAAGCTCAAAAGGGGGAGTCATCGAGCCATCTCAGTAGATATACCCTAGATGATAAGGGTTGGTTAAATAGGGACGATAGACTTTGTTTACCACAGGACGAGAATTTGAGGAAGACCATTCTTGAGGATGCACATCGTTAGAAGATGACCATCCATCCCGGCGGGAACAAGATGTACATGGACATGAGACGAGTTTACTTTTGGGCCGGCATGAAGAGGGATGTGGCTGATTTTGTCGCTAGATGCTTGGTGTGCCAACAAGTAAAAGCAGAGCAAAAGAAACCCAGTGGGTTGCTTCACCTATTGGAGGTCCCACAATGGAAGTGGGAAAGTGTCTCGATGGACTTTATTGATGGGTTACCGAGATCGAGGAAGGATAATACGGGGATTTGGGTCGTGGTAGACAGACTTACTAAGAGCGCCCATTTCATTCCCGTGAAGAGTAAGAGGACTTCTCCATGGTTAGCCTCCGTATGCATTCGAGAGATAGTTCGTTTGCACGGTGTTCCTTCTAGCATAGTGAGCGACTGTGATCCTATCTTTACTAGCGAGTTTTGGAAGAGCTTGCAAGAGGCGGCAGGGACTCGGTTATGTTTGAGCACCGCATACCATCCTCAGACGGACGGCCAGACCGAGAGGGTGAATCGTATTCTAGAGGACCTATTGAGGTTATGTGTCTTAGACTTCGGAGGTACATGGGAGGAACATCTTCCATTGGAGGAGTTCGCATATAAAAATAGCTTTTAGTCTAGCATTGGCATGGCACCGTTCGAGGCTCTTTATGGACGGCCGTGTCGTTCGCCTACATGTTGGTGGGAATCTACAGATAAGATCTTGCTTGGGCCCGATATGATTAGAGAGACTTCGGAAAAGATCGATTTGATTCAAAGGAGGATGAAGATGGCGTAGGATAGGCAGAAATCTTATGCGGATAAGAGGACGACAGATCTTGAGTTTGATATTGGGGACATGGTCTTTATCAAGGTGTCTCCATTACGGAATGTTGTTCGCTTTGGGTTCGTTGGGAAGTTAGCACCAAGGTTCGTAGGGCCGTTTCCTATTGAGGAGAGGATTGGAAAGATGGTGTATAGAGTGGAATTGCCCGTGATACTTGGTGGTGTACACGACGTATTCCATGTATCACATATGAGGAAGTGCTTGCATGAGACCGCGGAAGCGGTAGAGCCGAGCTTGCTTAGAGAGCTGGAGATAGAGCGTGATGCGACGATTCGACGAGCTCCTACGTGCATTCTTGGGTCGGTGATTAAGAAGTTGAGGAATCGAGAGGTCAGGCTAGTCAAAGTGCAATGGGGAGATGATGAGAGATACGCTACTTGGGAGACGGAAAAGAAGATGCGTTCATTGTACCCTTTTCTTTTCGAGGGTTTGTCTTTTAATTTCTCCTTTATCGCTCAGCTTGCACTTGTTTTATCTTTAGTGTGTCCCTTCGCTAGTATCTTTGACCTTTAGATAGGGTAGTCCTATGGTTGAAACATGTGTTTGAGACATGTTATGTATGATGGATGCATGTGGATGCAAGTGGTTGCTAGTGGTTGCTCATGGATGCATATACACACACTTTAGGCACTAGATCGGCTCAGTCACTTCATATTGCATATTGCATATAAATGTGTGTGCATATTTAAGTTAATGGATGTATAATGATTGTACTATCATATGGATGTTGCATTTTGATGAATTGTTGTGCACACATGTAGAAATAATATGCATCGATAGGATTCTTTCACATACATAATGGACGCATGACACTATCATGGTTTGCATTAAGGAGGTCAACTGAATCAGTAGACCGCCTGATTTTGCATTAGATAAAGAACATATACACACACTTCTTGCATATGTTCATACAGCATTAGGAATTTTATAAGGACAATGGATGCCTGTGTTTGATGGTTGAGTAGATGGTTGTTTGGATGTTAGGATATGCATTCTCCTTAACTTGGAGATTTGGGGGCGAAATCCTTTAAGGAGGGGGAGAATGTAACACCTCATAATTTTCAATATTAATATTCACAAATTAAAGAATAAGTAATCTCATATGTGAGAATTAAGGGAAACGGATTGCGCCATTGTGTTCGTCTCGGAATTCTGGTTGAGACAGAGTCTGAGTTTGCGTGAATTGGACTTCGTATGAAGAAGTTATGGCCATCGGAATTTTCAGAAAATTCAAAACAGATTTCGAATTTCAGAGTCAAATTGGGCTAGGCGGGAAATTTCCCGTCAGGGCCTGGTCGACCAACCCTCACCAGGTCGACCATAGGGTCGACCTGCCCCCCCCCCCCCCCCCCCCCGGCAGATTTGATTGATGACCTATTTATGACTGTATGCTGAGTCATTAGGGTTTCTGATCTGGTCTGATTGGATGGGATTAATTATGGGTTGATCAGACGGCCTAAATTAATTATAAACTCTATAAAAACACATGTAGACTCAAACCCTAAAATCAAATTAAAATTAGAGTCATGCCCTCCATGCCGTCACCTTGCAACCTAGAATAGCCGCCACCAATTAGAGAGGAAGAAAAGCTAATCAAATTCAATTCTAATCTAAACCGCAACAAATTGTCTTCTTCAAAGGATGAGGGGGCATTTTATTACTTTGACTTCGAGCTTGTAAGGAAGCGAATTGCTTGATACTCCGACTCAAGGGCTAAGAAGAAAGAAGATAGAAATTTCTTCCATTCGAGGATGTTGGTGCAGAAGGCGCTAGGAACGAAGAAAGCCAGAAGATTTCTTCTTGCGATGATCCCTCAGCATGTCAGACTAGATATGAAATGGATGGTGCCATTGCTGAATTGAGAACCGAGATGCTCGGAAAGATGAACTTCTCCAGAAACGACGGAAAATGATGGATAACTTCTTTACTTGAATAAATGGAAGGCCGAGAAACTAAGATTTACTCGCAGGAGTGAGCACCATGGGAATTCAAGCGACAATGAACTTGGCTCGAACGCTCCCTGCTTCGTAGTTCATATCACACGAGACCCTATGACAAGTTGACAACATCATCTTGGAAGAAAAGGGGAAATCAAACTCCTCTTAGACATATGCAGCATGTAACTTCTAACGTAACATTCTGGATGAAAATGACGGCAATGCAAGAGCCACTAGAAACTTAATCGGAGTCCGACCAACCTCTGCTCCAATTCGGATGAATGTTTCAAATCCAACTCAACCTCGACATGAAGCTACTCATTCCTTAATGTAGGGGCAAGTAGAAGCATTTGAGCCACCTATAATTAAATCTTATCGCCACCCAACTCCGATCCTCAAAGCTTGGATGGGAGACCCAAGACTATCCCGCATACATGCAAACCGCGAATCACCATCCATAATTACAGGACGAAAGCTTAATTGATGACTATCATATATGCGAACCTAAGAAGCTAGAGACCATCTTCCACCGACTTCAAGACTTCATGCTGTGGGCACCAGCGCTAAAATGGACAATTGGCAACGACTCCTCGAAAACAAAGGCCAGATTGCCAATGTTAATTGAGGCTTCACCAAACGCGACACACCTCAAAGGCAATGTAAGCAACATCGGTCAAAACTCTTTAACATAAGACGTCATATATTTCAGCAACTCCCTACACTTCAAGCTACCATTTCTGGATCTTTGCTTACATAGTTGTTGTACGATTTTTGGCGGCATCCATCTGATTTGATCAACCGCTGGAACGCGTTGGTCACCCACTTCGTTGAGCGATCAAAGGTCCACGTCTGTCGATCCAAGAATGTCATATTACTCACTTCTATCAAACAAAGGTCCGGCAAGGCCCTACATTCGTTCCTCATAAGGTTCAACGCCACAGCAACATCTATAGATCGACCTGGACCATCATGGTGTTTATAGCAGCAATATCGGGTATTCTAGACTCAGACTTCAAAGTCTCTCCGCGTCAAGACCCACCAAACAGCCTTGGCAGATTCACCTCTAGAACAAAACTCAATATCTTTATACCATTAGATTTTCCTAGAGAAGGTTAGTGAATTCTATCTTGAAACAGACAGATTCCTGCAATAAGAGGATACCTATATTGAGATGGATGATCACAGTGTTTTCATGACAAAGAATGGAGTATCATCTAACTCCTTAAATGTTAAAGACAAAAGAGAAGCCTAGGAAAAGACTAGCAAGAATGTACAAATCCGAAAAGGACCAATTTCATTGATCGATGATTGCCAAGCTCAAGGGAACCAAGCATGAGAGATAGATTCAACAATACTGTGATGGCTATTCTGGATTATACCAAAGCATGAAAGAAGGAGCTCGAATAACTCCCTAACGATGTTCGCTCGCTTACATGATTGACGAGCTTACTCAACTCCGTAGCTGATGCGAGGTGAGTTTCTAAGTTCACTGACACTCGATAAGGCGATCCCCACTTTCTGACTAAACAGATAGGATGACACCAACACAAATGTGATTCGACCATTCGCGTATACAGCTCCAACCCTTGGCGACTTGAGAAAAAGCACATAATGACACGGGTTGGCTAAGATTGCTGAACATGCAGCTCCAACCCAATGCAACAAAAAAAGAATAAAAGATAGAAGACTGGATGTCCAATTGACTTGGCCCAACCCCCACCAATGCTAGGGGAATAAGCACTGACTTCAATCGTCCTCCACTGATTCTGGGAGCATCATCTTCAACTAACAGATCGACTTTGAACATGACCCAGACTCAGTGCACGATTCAGAACATGTACACTATATCGTAAGACATAATTCATCTTGACCATCCAAGTGAGTCAACTAACGGATCAAGCATTGAGACCAAAGACTTGATCTGCAACTGCATCAAATGGAAAGTGTGATAAACTCCTCAGCTGCCTTACGGTTGTCATTTCCTACTAGCTATTGGCTTGCATGTTTTCAACAACATCTCGTATTGACTCGTATGTGATCACAGGATTATAAAACGATCCGGAATGATCATGGCTTTCAGATACCTTATTGTTATGATTCAATACAATCGTGGAGCCCTAGATTAATATCCTGATATCAAGATAGTCTAATTCCAAGCACAAATGACAGATTCATATGACAATTCCGATACACTCTATCCCAGTGGTCTAGATGCTAGCTCAAAGCCCGAAGATTCTGATACTACCCTATGACTTGGATGACTACTTCACACATTGAATTATGCATAAAAGAAAGCCTGACTTAGTAATACACTTGACTTGCATAGGAAAACAACGTCGTCTGGCATTAACTTGTGCATGTATGATCTCATATGGAAGCCAACGGTCCTATTTTACTTATGATGAAGGAATTCAACCTCTTGATTCGACAAGATCTAGACGATTAATTGATCAACTTGACCACCCTAGCCATGGAATTTGGCCTGGTAAACATCAACGGAAGTAGTGCGATATGACAAGCCATTTATACAGGAAAAAATCCATATGATGGGACTACTCAATAGGACACAACAATCTGGTAAAGTCTCCTCAATGGTGGATGACATTTCAAAAAGATTCAGATCGACTTATTCAAAGCACATCTCATTTATGATAAGATGTACTTTGCGGGCAAAATGTTAGTCTGCTTTGTGACTAGGCTACCCAAAGCCAGGAATTTGAGTATGAGCTTATATTGATTGATGATGACTTGGATGGAGTGATAGAAGGTTGGAAAACTTGAATTGTACATGCAAATGTCATCGGATCGGATCCCCCTTTAGGATCGGATCGGATCCCTCCTTTCGGATTGGATCGGATCGGATCCCCCTCTCTGGATCGGATCAGATCACCCTCTCTGGATCGGATCGGATCCCTCCTTTCGGATTGGATCGGATCCGCCTCTCCGGATCGGATCGGAATATCTTCTTCCCAAACGCCTGAAGCTGAAACCACTCCTCAACGTGCTCCTATTTTTTAGGCTTACCATTCGGATCTACTTATACGTTGCAGCCCATGATCTGGAAACTGTTTCTCCATGTCTACCACTACTTTCCATGACCCGTTGGATGGTTGCCACATCACACCCGAACCGATCCCAGGAGAAACCTCCATTCACCTATAAATACATCATTTCATGGAGATTTCAAGGGACTTTTGGGGCAGTTTATCTCTTCACATCTACCATGGCCGAATTCCCCATGAATAACCACCTTCTTCTCCAATAAAAACCAATGAATTCGGAGAGAATTATTCATTATATTTGAGTGTTTTAGTGTCAATATTCATGATGTAACACCCCGTAATTCTGTTAATGGTAATATTCACAAATTAAAGAATAACTAATCTCAGACGTGAGAATTGTGGGAAATAGGTTGCGTCATTGTGTTCGTCTCAGAATTCTGGTCGAAATAGAGTCCGAGTTTGCGTGAAATGGACTTCGTATGAAGAAGTTATGGCCATCAGAAGTTTCAGAAAATTCAAAACATCTCGCAGGAAATTTAAAATTCAAACTGAAAGTGCAGAAGCGGGCTGGGCGGGAAAATTCCTGCCCAGGTAGGTCGACAGGGGAGTCGACACTAGTGTCGACCTCCCCCCCTAGGTCGACTATAGTGTCGACCTGGGTGTCGACCTGGTCAGTCGGCTAGGGTTTGACAAAGCGCAGTTCTGAGCTGCTGATGTGTCTTTAGGGCTGAGTTGGCAAATTAAACGATTCAGGTTAGTTCTGAATTGATCTGACGGTCTAAATAAACCCTAAAGTCTATAAATACCTAGGTTGTCTCTCACCCTAATTCATATGAAAAATAGAATAGCTACCGTCATATCGCCGCCATGGAACTCAGTGGAGCCGCCGCCAACTAAGAAGGAATAAAAGCTAATCAAATTCTAATTCCACTCAACTCTAAAGCAAATCAAGACTCTCTTTTCTTCTCTAATTGTGAGTATGATGATCTTAACAAGATTATTATTAAATTAATTAGGTTAAGTTATGAATGGACTATGAGTAGATGATGTGAATTGTCATATATGTTGTTGTAAAATTATACTATCATGTATGTTATAAATCATATGCTATGTGGTGATGATATCCTATATGTTGTAAATCATTCTATGATGATGTTATGTATGTTGAGAGTTTCTATGCTAAGTTGTGATGAATCATACATGTTAAAAAGCCATGATGCTACTATCTATGCTATTTAGTTTATGTTAATCAAATCATGATGTTGATACTATTTGGGCTATTTTGGTCTATATGACAAGTCACATATGCAAGTTTGGGTTGATTAGTAAAAGTTATGAACATATGCCATGACATCTATTATGACACCTAGAATTATGCTATGACATATGTGAAATTCTATGCTAGTTCACACCATCATTATGTTGCCTAAAACCCCATATGCAAGTTTATACATAAATTTGGGTTATGGTCATATCATGTAAATTGTGACATTTAACAAGTTGACACCTTTAGATCCTTAACATGTGTAGTTTATGCAAGTTTCACCCCTATTATGATTAGATTCATTTTAATTGTATATATGTTGTGATAACTTATTTTTGTGCTATGAGTTAGACTATTCGAGTCTAACGTATATTCTGCATTGAATAAGCGAACGTATAAACGTGGGGTAGGGGTAATATTAAGGATTTAAAAGTTAAGAAGTTGGGGTGCAATTGATATGATTTTACATTCATGAATGGATGGCCATAATTGAGTCAATTATGGACATCATTAAAATTGGAAGTAATTAATAATTTGAATAGGGAATTATTAAAACTGGGATAAAAGATTATAAGTGTTAATCAATGCTTAGGACACGAGGTTGGACTCGTTTGTGACGTAAACCTGCCCGGACCCGCCCGGCAAATCCAGTGGTCACAAATGTCAGCCCAATGTGAGAGGTCCTAGGCCTAAACTAAAGCATAACAGTTGTAAAGACACGAGGTTAGACTCTTTTATGGTGTAAGACTGCCCGGACCCGCCCAGAAAATCCAGCTGCCATAAATGCCAGTCTAATGTGAGAGGTCTTTATGAGGTTATGGCCTGAATGAATTAAGAAATACTTAACCAGATAAACATGTAAGGTGGGACATGGGGGTTAAGTAGGTGCCTTGGGTGGCATGAGGAATCTAGTGGGTGCCCTTAGTGGCATGTGAAATACGATTAGTAAGACTTAACCAAACACACATGTAAATGAACATGACTAAGAGGGTTAAGTGGGATGTACTAGTTGACAAGCTTAGGTGGGTAGCTTGTGGGGGCCCATTTCAACCAGTATCCCAAACGTATCTTTGTGGGCTCGACCCAAGTCGAGGACGGGACACGCATACCGGGTTTGACTATAAGAGGCCGAAACGGGGAGCGGTGGCAACGCAAGTCCAACGGGTTTCATATGCGTGTGTGGACCCGGGCTGGTAGGTAAGACGTTGTTGCATCGTGTAGGTATAAGCCGTGCATTCTCAAGTTGTATCAGGTTGCCACTTTAGGGGAGTGATACACCCCACTGTGGGGCCAGCACGGGTATCTACGAGTAGGGAGCCGATCGCAAGTGGGTAGTGGGGTACACCTAGTGGATATAGGGGCAAACGACACCTATGTAGTCAGCTAGGGGTACGTAAGGCTATTTATATGGTTTCTGTGTGAAGCAAGTGGGATCAACCTTTAGGGTGACTGGTGCGGTGCAGTGCAGTGTAGTAATTATTCGTTAGTAATTAGGTGTGCCTTTAACGTTATCTTAAACGTTATCTTTATCTGCTCTTCCATACCTAATAGTTCATAGACATTTACTTGTCTTCCATCTTATGCCTTAGTCTAGTTATTCTGATAATAGTATTGTTAGAATTATCATACTCGCCAGACTTTATGTCTGGCCCCCTCCATTTCTATCCTTTTCCCCTCCAGGTCCTCAGGTTGGACCTAGCTCTAGTGGAGTTTGATCGGATTGCTTTATCTCTCTTGGAAAGCTTGGACCGTTGAAGTAAAGTCCAGCTTGTTATCTTCTTTAATGGCTATTTGTGTAATGGGATTATGTATTTTGTTTTTATAAAGATGGATATTGTACTTGACTCTGATTTATGGTTTTATGATGAAACAACCATGTTTAATTTCAGCTGCAATAAAATGAAGTTTTAGATTTCCAAGTACTACTTATTATCTGTCTTGTTGTAATTTTTCTGTTCTATATTCACTTAAAACCTCCATGGAAGTTAATGCATTCCCTTTGTGAGTGACATTAATGGACGTGGGGTGTTACACATGGTAATTGTAATTCCAGAATGAAATGAGAAACTATTAAGTGGATGTAGGCTTGTTACGCCGAACCACTATAAAACTTGTGTGTTGATTGATTTTTCTTGCTTTTCCTCAATATTCTCTGCAAAATGTGATCAAGTAGGTGTTAGGACCATTTTTTGGTCTAACGGTATGATTTTGCATACCATAAATAGATGGACATAATTGAGTCAATTATGGACATAGTTAAATTTGGAAGTGATTGATAATTTGAAAAGGGAAATTAAATAATATTGGGAGATAATTAATTATGTGTAATTAATCGCCTATGACAAGAGGTTAGGCTCTTTTGTGGTGTAAGACTGCTCGGACCCGCCCGGCAAATCCAGCTGCCACAAATGCCAGTCTAATGTGGGAGGTCTTAGGCATAAATTAAATGCATAATGGTTGTAAAGACACGAGGTTAGGCTCATTTGTGGTGTAAGACTGCCCGGACCCGCCCGGCAAATCCAACTTCCAATAATGCCAGTCTAACGTGGGAGGTCTTTACGAGGTTACGGTCTTAATGAACTAAGAAACACTTAACCAGATAAACATGTAGTGGGACATGAGGGGGTTAAGTGGGTGCCTTGGGTGGCATATGGAATTTAGAGGGTGCCTTGGGTGGCATTTGAAATACGATTAGAAACAATTAACCAAAATTGAAACATGTAAGTGAACATGAATAAGAAGAGGGTTAAGTGGGATGTACTAGAGGGGACCAAGCTTAGGTGGATTGCTAGTGTCAAGTAATGGGGGGGCCCGTTTCAACCAGCAACCCATAAGTATCTTTGTGGGCTCGACCCAAGTCGAGGACGGGACACGCATACTGGTCTTGACTGTAAGAGGCCAAAAGGGGTTAGCGGTGGCAACGCAAGTCCAACGGGTTCATATGCGTGTGTGGGCCCGGGCTGGTAGGTAAGACGTTGTTGCATCGTGTAGGTATAAGCCGTGCATTGTTGGTGGTATCGGGTTGCCACTTTGGGGAGTGATACACCCCACTGTGGGGCCAGCACGGGTATCTATGAGTTAGGGAGCCGATCGCATGGGGGTAGTGGGTACACCTAGTGGAGATAGGGGCAGACGACACCTATGAAGGCAACTAGGGGTGCATGAAACTACCATTATCATTATTAAGTTCTGTAGGCGGGATCAACTTTAGGGTGACTAGTGGTGGTGCAGTATAGTAATTATCTTATAGTGGTTTAGGTGCGCCTCTAACGTTATCTTTGTTCAATCTTATTTTCTTGTTTACTCTATCATACCCAATTGTTCACAATCATTTACTTATTTTCCAACTTATGCCTTAGCCTAGTTATTTTGGTAATTATATTGTTAAAGTTATCGCACTCGCCAGACTTTATGTCTGACCCCCTTTGTTTCCACCTCTTTTCTTCCTTTCCCCCCAGGTGCTCAAGGTGGAACTAGCACCATTGGGGCTTGATTTTGGACAGCTATATCTCTTTCTTTTAGAAGTTGCTTGGATCGTTGAAGTAAAAGTTCAGCCTATCTTATTTATGGCTATTTTGTATTAAGGTTATGTCTTTCAATTTATGTACTCTAATTTAGTCAAGATGGATATTATGTACTTTGACTCTGGTTTTTGATGATGTAATCAAACCTATGTTTTTACCGTTGCAATGAATAAAATTTTGAATTTTTAAGTACTGTTTATATCTATCTTGTTTTTAAGTTTCTTTTCTATACACACTTAAAACGCTCCATAGAAGTTAATACATTCCCTTTGTGAGTGACACTAATGGACGTGGGGTGTTACAATATCAGTGAATTTATATAAATAGTGGAGTATAAAATTTGTACGGTTTGATATTGAAATAAAATATTCTATTCAAATAAAATACTGTGTGAATATTTAAATTTTCATTCATTTTTCATTTTTCACACATGCACAATTATAGGGGGAGTTTCTTTTGTAGGTGGAGTTTTCACATAGTGGGAGTTCAGTTCTTCACTTTCCTACTAATAGTTTATATGTATATATATATATATATATATATATGTGTGTGTGTGTGTGTGTGTGTGTGTGTGCAAATTTAGATTATGTGTTATTGTTGAAGATAATAGTGGCATTGCTGCAATAATTTTGCAAGACCGTGAGGTTTACAGAGTAGTTAAGAAAAATGTTTATGACGTAATGGGAGATCAAAAAAAGGTATGTATAGCTCCTAATATTCTAACAGAAAATTTTAATACTTTATTATTTGACAAAATTAAATAAATTATAATATTCTTTCGAGCAAGGAAAGGAAAATGAATTTCCAATAATTTTGAAGTGTTTGGAGGGAAGGTAGTATACAATTACTATATGTGTTGGTGAGAATAATGTACATAGAGGTTCAATCATATACACGGTCACAGACATATTTGAAGGTTTTGAGTTGATTGAGAGTTCTATGATAGAAAGTGAAGACGGTGCAGTTGCGATACAAAGTTCACAGGTATGTTATTGTCATATATATATATATATATATATATAAATAAATAATTAGTCATTTTCATTGCACCATGTTATTTTATTTCAATTATATGCAGATGACTATACCAAGTATCAACACTGAATGTAAATCTGACATTAATATGCAAAGCCCCGGTATTGAAAAAACTACAAACACTAATAGTTTGAAGAGGAAAAGCAAAGAGATTGACAATGATGTCAAGCTACCTTATATTTTTTATGACTTTAAGGATAAAAAAGATGATGAAAATGGATTTATTTCAAAACTGAAAGCAATTAAAAAAGAAAAAACTAAGTTATATATATTTGATGGTAGTTTTATATACGGTGTACATATTATCATTATTTTTGTAAGGAATGACTAATTAGTATTGTGCATCTATTCAAAAGTTTATTGCACTGCAAGAATGAAAAATATTCAAAAAAGTGGAAGTCATGAAGTTATGCTGGGAACAAGATTGGACTTGAACATAATTTTCATGTTTATTTCGTTTGCAGTGGAAACTACTAATGATCTTATATTTATTTTGCTCTGATTTTCATACTTATTTTGTTTGGAATGAAAACTACTCATGATCTTATATTTAGTTTTCTCTGAAAACTACTATTGATTAATGTATTTTTCTGTTATGGATGTTTATTTTTATGTTGTAATTTGAAATTTTAGTTAGAATGCCTCTTATACATATAAAAATATATTTAAAATTTAATAACAAATCATACATTGCATCATTATATATATATATATATATATATATATATATATATATATATATGATGACATCATATACAATTTTTTGCTTCATCAGAAAAAGTTAACATACTGTAGTTTGTATATAATTTATATAATATTACTTAAATTGTGTCACTTAAATAATTTTAATGATTATTTGTCCAATTTTTCACATTTAAAGATCACAAAATAAGTTTAATTGTAATGAATTAAGAACATGTTTCTGGAATAAAATCACAAATAATCATTTTTTTATATCTATTCCAAAAAATAACCATTCATAACAAAAAATTTAGATGGATAACAGAATAATTAATCAAATAATCATCCACGGCAAAATTATTATTGGGTGAACAACATGACAATTAATTATTGTTACTGCATAAATTATTAGATGGATAACAGAACAATTAATCAAAATTAACATCCATGACAAAATTATTTTTGGATGAACAACAGAACACTTTATTATTGTTGCCGCATAAATTATAATATTTAATATATATATATATATATATCTTTTTAATATTAATTACAATACTTTTATTTTCTTTTATTTTTGATATTTAATCATTACAATATATTTTTTATAACATAAATTTTAATGCCCAGCAAAGCGGGGAAAAAATACCAGTAAATCTAATACATGGATAAAGTTACCAAATCAAGCACTGTTGATTTTATTGTAGTCCCTACAATTTACCAATTTGGTGTTTATTCGCAATCTGATTACTGGATCAAACTTTTGGCTATTTAAATGACATAGCTTATTAATGCTGCAACTTTAAAGTTACTACTTATAGATGCATTACCACATATTTATAACCAGTTGCCATTTATATCAATGTATATTGGATATGCTGAAATGTTCTTTAGCACATGGTATATATGATTTCATAATGATGAATATACATAACTGGGTGCTATTGGATGTCAATATATATTGGATTTATTGATATATACACAAGCACCTGATATATATATATATACACACACACATATACATACATATATATACATTCATAATGATGAATATACATAACCAGTTGCTATATGATGTCAATACATATTAGATATGTTGACATATACTTAAACACTTGATGTATACATTTTCAAATTGATGAATGTATATAAACGTCTACAGTATAATGTCCATATATTAGATATATTAACAAATTATTAAACACCTACTGTACGCATGTATTATATTTGCATTTCTTTATTAAATATGATAATTGTTTTATGATGATAAACATGATGTGTATTATTTCAGAACTGAAACTGACATGATTTGTCTTTAAGAATATGCCACTTATATATATATATATATATTAGTACCAAGATACTAAATGTTAATATACATGTATTGCATGCATATAATTATTAAAATCACAGTGTTACCCCCATTTGATGATTTATTTAGTGGTACAAGAAATTATTTATGTATGGTTGTATGAAATATAAACATTCCATTGTAAATTTAATTCTATGAAAATTCACATGTTGATGTATGAATTATTTCATCGAACGCCTATTGTAGATTTGTTTTACACGATACATATGAATCAAATGGCAGATAGTTTCTTACATGTATGATATGTACTTATAAATAGAGTTTAAATTTGGGTTTTAAGTCATTTTAAAACTGGGTTTCTGACCTTATACCAGTCTGAATTAACATAGATATGAACCATATTTGTACATATATATATTTGCATATATATATATATATATATATATATATGAATGTTACGTGTATATGAAAAGATTTTATGCATGCTTGTTATAAAGACATGGCTTTAAATATCCTTTGTAGGCATCAGATAATATAATAAAATATGACCATATCTGAGTTGAATCATGCTGCAAATATATATAACAAGTCTGATTTGTATATAATGGTATAAAAGTTGTACCTCGCACATCAAATTATATCAAATGTCTTAATAAGTATATGCATGCTTTTGCTTTAATCATGCACAAGGAAACTGAAAGTATGATGTATATATATCCCTGAAAGATTAGCAACATGAAATCTATGTTATTGAATACATACATGAATATGAAAATTAGCTCATAAGTAATTGTTTACTTCATTGAATCTAATGTTGATTCATCTAATTTATTTGATAAATTACTGATGCTCATCTCATGCTACAAGAGGTTTTGAAAGAAAAACAAGTAAGATGTAACGACCCGGTAGGAATTCGACGCCCGAATTCTGACAATAATACATAATCCGCATTACTTGCCAAAACTCAAGTATCCAAAACTACCAGATAGTCATTAGAAAGAATTTAGAGGGTGAGATAAGAAAGAAAGAAATATTTAGAATAGAAGAAGAAGAAGAACCAACACAACACAGAGTCTCACATCGCAGCGGAACAAAATATAATACAGAAACAACTTTATTGAGAGCTTTGAAAATATACTTACAATCATCAGAGTACATCACACATCTGGACAGTTATAATAATCTGTCCTCATATATCATACACCGCGGAATAGTAGCCATATAATATCATACGTCTGGACTCTTCCAGCTCGTCTCTTTACAGCCTTCGATAACCTGAACCTGTACACTCCGGGCAAACCCGAGCATTTACAAAACACCGGGTCAGTCTGGTGAACCAGAGTGAGATAAACTCACACAGTATTAAAGTATCACACAACTTGATTTTAAAGTTAAAATCCTTTCGAAAGAAAAGTATAATCGTAACACCAAATCCACACATAAATACGGACGGTTTTTACCTTACGATAATCCAAAACAGTTTTGAAATCAATACTTTGTCTGATATTATAATAATGTCTATATACAAGTAATATCAAATCTAGTAGAACGCTTGCATCTCACGCTCTACATATTTAGTATACAAACAAAACCGCGGGCGCTTATTGGAGATTGGATCCCAACCATGACATGGTATGGGACCACCTGCCGATCGTGTATCTCTAGAGACGAATACACTGGGTTCAACAAGAACGTCTTGCAACCCGGCCCACACATGACCGACCACTCATTTCGCTTGAGTGTATCGAATTATATCACCAACAGTTGGGTGCGACCCACCATCATCCCGAAAAGGGACAGCATCGATAGATTAAAGAAGCAAAAGGAATTTCTCTAGATAGGTGATTATACACCCTAATGGGAGCGACCCACGTAGCCATGCTGCCTGCCCGATTTTTGTCATTTCCCTGTTTATGAGGCTTGAGGCTTGAATTCCCTTTTCTCACATCTGAACACCATTCACTTTGAATGCCACATCGTCATATCCATCAGATATCACTAATTGACGTCCACAAAAATACTCTAGCTGGGAGCTAACCAACTAGGATACGTTTGTAGAAGTCAACGTACGTGGTCCTTTGGAATTATTTTGTCAGACACTCATCCATACAAGTCATCCAGGAACAGGATGAACCGAAGGCACCCTCCTACCGCATCATTATATCGGAATCACCCCAAGGATCAATAGCGAGTAGTCCTTGCAATCCGCAATATCTTAACCACGACCGAATCACATCAGAATATCTCTGCGTTGCAACACAGAGAATATTCATCAAGTAATTCTTCCGCTTATGAAGATCCACGGTCTTCACTTGCTCTGTCTTCAATCAACGTCTTCACGTATTTGCTGGTCGGAATGGTATTCGAATATAAATTCGATCCCGGTCATTCCGTACTAACAGCGTTTTGGGCATGATTTTGATAGTCGGTTATTTAACTATCAAAATAAACAATTATAAAAATAAAATAAATCCATTGATTTATTTCACAGCATCACTTGGCCATTAAAATAATATATTATTTGTAATACCCAAGATAATATATTAATTTAATATATAAATGCTCTCGTATCATTTGATTGGATTACTTAAAAAAATACCTTAAACCTTATCCAATTCCTCGTTATTATCCTTTTTAAAACATTTGCCACTATGATTCTTACCACCTATACTTACGAGATCAATTCACTTACCATTGTAAAACAATTGTTACAAAATATCCTTTTATTTTGTTACCACGGAAATGTTATTTCCTATTCTCACACCCCGCTTTATTTCCTTTCCTTTTGAAAACTCATCATATATCGAAATTCTTTCAATAACGATTCACTATTGTTTCCCAAAAATAATCTGTTTGAACAACTCCACTATCACGATTCATACCATCCTTTGACAATCCCGAAGTCGTTCAAGTTGGGGTATTTAATTACCTCTCAGACCTTGAGCAACAACGTTCTTGTCTTAAGATAAATATGAATCGTAATTCAAAAACTCATTCGTTTTTAACACCACTTCACTTTCGTGTATCAAATACAGTTTTATAAACCGACTTGCTTTTGAAATGATTATTACTAAATCCCTTGACCTAGTAAATGGTTAATATACATAAATCTTTAAACTTCAACTTCCTTAAAATTCTTGGTCCCATCATCTGGGTTTTATTTTAAATCCTATTATTAAACATTTTGCCCAATTCGATTACATAAATCCCTTTTCTAGTTCTTTAAACCATTTCCTTTGGTAAATCTCACTTCAATCTCATCCTTACACTTAAGGTCACTATTAGGTAACGTCAATTCACAGTTTAACGCTTTACTTCCCATCTCCCTATCCATTACTCGTTTACACAACTATGGTGTAATATAAATTCCTTTTGCCATCTCGATTCTCTTTACTTAAAATATTAAGTATCATTTAATTTAAGCTCATCAAAGTCGCTTAAATTCACTTCATAACTAAATTTGGTTTAAATGTAAATCATTCATAAAACTTCCTTTGAAACTAAATCGTAATTTATTTCTAACTTCCATTTCTTTTTTAAATGATATTTAAGAAACAGTTCCTTAATTTAAATAAACTTTAATTCACTCTAGAATTGAATTTCCTTTTTAAAACTTTATTTAAAAATATTTAATTTTAAAATCTACGTTCAGTTATAAACTGAATTTCATAACTTCGTTATTATCGATTCACCTTTCGGTAAATCGAACTTAATAAAATAGTTTGAAATTTGGCCATCTGCTAGGAATTTCCCAACCAACATCACAATTGGTTAATAACTAAACAAAGGTTGAATTTGGGTTTCAAAATCACAACCAACTCTATAAGTCAAACATATGGGTTCCACAGTTTCATATCAGATAAATAATCAATTTAACTGATAACGGTCAATCAATAATAATCCAAACACCCAATTCAATTAAAATACTGTTTATATTAGGATAAACATAACCAACAAGGTAAATTACCTTGTTTGGAAATCGTCGTTAAAAATAACGATGTTCTTTTCATTTAAATTAAACAACAGTTTAATTTAAATAATTGATAAAATCATTTAACACGCATTCAAACAACCATCAATATTCAACAATTAACAACTATAACGGACAAACGATAAACCCGACTTATAATCATTTATAAGTGGGAAACTGAGTGAGGTTAACTCGCCTAATCTGGGCTGTAAACACTGCATGTTTCAGATGAATTTCAACTTGTTCGATTCAATTTCCATAACGTTCTGCCCATAAGTACGGTCCCAGTGTATCGACCAATTCGGATAAAAATACGAATACTTTATAAATATTTAAATTTTATTTTATTTTTAATAGCTAATTAACTTAAATTAATTAATGAATAAATTACTTGATTTTAAATCATTGCAGCTTGACTCTTTCATTCAGCACTCCGTCGGTTCCTGCTTGTAATACAACACGGCTGCAAATTCTAGAACGCTGGTCATTCGTTTTAAATCCTGTCATGATATATGATCATTAGTAATTTAAAATATAGTTTAATTAACCTTATTTTAAATAACCATTTAAATTTAAATAAGTTAAATTAACGAACAATTTACTTGGTTTGAAAATATTACATCTCGACCTCTTTATTCACGCTTCATATGTCCCGGCCTTGTTCCGAATTGTGACCGCCAATTTCCAGACCCTGGCCAATTTTCATTAGATCCGGTCATGTTTTAAACAAATAAATAAATAAATAAAAACAGTAACAATTTAATGCATAAATTAATTTACCTTTAATTTCAATTAGTTGAACAAATTGATTATCAAACCCTTAGCAGGCCATGTAATTCCATTTTCTGGAATTGGATCACGTTTTGTCAGGCCCATGCTATCGCAGCCCATCTCCTACACACCACAAAAACCCGGATCCACATAACAGCTAACCTTTCCAGATAAACACAAAGCCGCCCCTCATTTATTCATCCACTTTCATTTTCTCGCCCAAAAAGAAAACCGACGCCACCAAAATAAATCACATCGTTCCGCCTTCCTCCGTAGATCGGAGCTACCCCGGTGGCCCTCAAATCAAGCGCCTCATTTGGCTCCTTCGTTGGCTTGAACTGCGTCACCACAAGCCGCGCCGTTGGCCTGCAGATCGACCACGAAGGTCACGCCATTCAAGTGAGATTCAGTTCTCCACGCTGCTCCAGATTCCACCAAGTCAGGTTAGCGTTTAGATCCTTTCACCCTTTATTTTTGTGCTGTTCGGAATTTGTGAATAAACGAGTAGAACATGAGATTTTTGGGGAGGAAGAGTTCGAATTTGAACTGATTTAGTTTGGAGAAAACGGAGTAAAGCTGTGATGTATTTACAGGTGAACGATCCTTGCGTCTCAAGGAATAGGGTGTTTAGCTTTCAAGTGTAGGCGATACTATTTGATTTAACAATACAGCTAGACTGTGGAGTTAAAGGGTTAAGGCATGTGAAATTTCCAGCTCCGCATGTGCTTCTGCGAATTTATCCTGTGGTGATTTAAAAACAGTGCGTGGAAACTTATGTGTGTGCATTTCATGTTTTTATATATATTTTTCCCTATCTCCAGTTTCAGAATGTGTCATGTGAATGATTTTACTTTTGATTTTCCTTTGTGTTTCAAATGATTTTCTTTACTGTATTGATGGATTTCAAACTTTAGATTTGGATTGTCCTCTCCAATAGGCCTGCCTGCTACTAAGAGAGGTAGGTTGGCATACTGTTTCTGTATGAGTAGTCTCCTTTTGCTCAGCGTGTTGTCTGTGTTAATGGATTGGGGCTTTAGATTTGAGTGGTCCTTTCAAATAGTGACTTTGCACTACTGCTACTGAGAGGAATAGCCAACCCCTACTGTTTGGTACAGAAGACCATTTCTGCAAAGAGTGGTCTCATGGTGTTCTGAAAAGATTTAACATGGAGTACATACATGTGGAGATCTTGTTCTGACTTTGGCAAAAGATATCTTGGAAAAAATTTGATTTGGCAAAAATATTCTGTACTGTCTCTTCTGTGTTGTATTTTCCTTTTTCTGATGTATGAGCTTATGTCAGCGGCATGGCAAAATCTTGTAAAGAATTATGTCTATGTGATGTTGTTCTATCATATTGTATTTTATATTTATATTTACACTGTATTGTTTACATTCAGACTATTATATAGGTTTTGTTGTATTTGCAATGTTGTGGAATAGATTGGATTGGGATTTTACATTTGCTGTTGTAAACGCGTATATTGTTTGTTATCTTACAAATCATGTAAGCTTAATTATCATGGCCCATTTCTTACCTGCGTTTCCCATTTGCTTTGTTAATAAATAAGTTTTGTTGATCTTTCTTGGCTTAGTTTCTCTTTACTTACTACCAGATATTAGCTGCTAAAAAGGGTTTTTATTTTCTGCCGCATAACTGTTTATTTCTTGTTGCATATACTATTTGTTTCATAGAACAAATCCTATAAGTTTGACTATCAACAGTATTCATTCTTACTTGTATTTCTACTCCCCTGTTGTATACGGTTTATTCCCTTGTTGAATACGGCTTAGTTAGTGACCTATATTTTGTCAATTTGATTTGTCATTCGTACCTTTGGAAAATATAATATTCACCGTATGGTGGTTGTGTGCAGCCCTGTATGTACCACTTGTTTTACTATTCTATACTAAGGCCCAAGTGTTAAGTAGTTGTACATATACGTCCAAGTGGAACAATACTTTGATAAACGAAATAACAATCCATAAATATTCCAATTTAAAATATCTAAAACAAAAACTAAATATTCAAATTAAAATGGCCAAACTGGGTCGTTACATTCTTCCACCCTTAAAATAATTTTGTCCTCGAAATTGCTAAGGTAAGAAATATGTCACAACGCATTGTATTTGCTGAATCCAATTTATTTTAAAACAAAAACCAATTCAATGTCACAATTGAAATTTTCCAAAAATATCGAAAAATTTCAAATTTTTTAAATTTGCGGAAAAAAATTGATCGAGTTCCCTCCGTACGGAGTGATATCTGTGATATCACAAAAAAAACAGTATATACATCGACTCGCAGGGTCGAAAAACAAAATCAAAAACCCAACATATTATTTTCGCGTAGGCGTACCTTAGGCGAGCTCTATCGAGTGTATATGCTCAACTTATTGAAATCTAATATCAATCCTCACCGCTCCTAACACCTACACTCAACTCACTTTGACTCGTAAGTGACCATTAATGCTTCATGAGTCAACCAGTATAATTTTACCAATTCGCTTAGAAAGAGATATGCTTATCAGGTTTAAATCACTCAGTTTTATTTCTTGAGTAATTCCATTCACAATTCATTATATTGGAATTAGTTTTAAATCCATCTAACTTTTCCATGAAGCTATTTTTTTCCATCCAATCTTATATCCAAATAACAACGTACACACAATCAATTTAACCAAAGATTCAATTTATATTGAATCCAACTAATTCCCAACATTAATATTTAATTCACCAATTAAAGTCTTATTTCATATCTAATTACTTAGTTGATTCTTCAAACATTTCACCTTATAATTACCATCCTAATTTTTAATTCAACCATCATTATTCTAATTTATTCCATTTTAACTTATCTTAAATCCTGATTTCCATTTCATAGTAAAATTCTCTTTCATACTATATATGTGAAATGTTGGTCATATTAACCATCCAAATTCAAATCTCTATTTGAATTTCACTCAAGTAAATCCATCAAACCGCAATATCTCGATAATTTAATAAAATTATTTCTTTTATATAAAATAAAATTTTGGGTAAAATTATTTCATTACCCTATTTAAAAAACAATATTGTGTATATTCTCTGTCCAAAGCTTTTCAACACTTGAACCGATCAACAACACAATACAAAACATTTTTATATAAAATCTACAAATACGCTCTCATATATAAACACTCAACTCGATCTAGGGTATTACTAACCCCATCTCTATCTCTACCGAGTTACGCCACAGAGCCAAGGTTATTACTAAACCAATAGCTCTGATACCACTGTAACGACCCGGTAGGAATTCGACGCCCCAATTCTGACAATAATACATAATCCGCATTACTTGCCAAAACTCAAGTATCGAAAACTACCAGATAGTCATTAGAAAGAATTTAGAGGGTGAGATAAGAAAGAAAGAAATATTTAGAATAGAAGAAGAAGAAGAACCAACACAACACAGATTCTCACATCGTAGTGGAACAAAATATAATACAGAAATAACTTTATTGAGAGCTTTGAAAATATACTTACAATCATCAGAGTACATCACACATCTGGACAGTTATAATAATATGTCCTCGTATATCATACACCGCGGAATAGTAGCCATATAATATCATACGACTGGACTCTTCCAGCTCGTCTCTTTACAGCCTTCGATAACCTGAACCTGTACACTCCGGGCTAACCCGAGCATTTACAAAACACCGGGTCAGTCTGGTAAACCAGAGTGAGATAAATTCGCACAGTATTAAAGTATCACACAACTTGATTTTAAAGTTAAAATCCTTTCGAAAGAAAAGGATAATCGTAAGACCAAATCCACACATAAATACGGACGGTTTTTACCTTACGATGACCCAAAATAGTTTTGAAATCAATATTTTGTCTGATATTATAATAATGTCTATATACAAGTAATATCAAATCTAGTAGAACGCTTGCATCTCACGCTCTACATATATAGTATACAAACAAAACCGCGGGCGCTTATTGGAGATTGGATCCCAACCATGACAAGGTATGGGACCACCTGCCGATCGTGTATCTCTAGAGACGAATACACTGGGTTCAACAAGAACGTCTTGCAACCCGGCCCACACATGACCGACCACTCATTTCGCTTGAGTGTATCGAATGTATATCACCAACGGTTGGGTGCGACCCACCGTCTTCCCGAAAAGGGACAACATCGATAGATTAAAGAAGCAAAAGGAATTTCTCTAGATAGGTGATTATACACCCTAATGGGAGTGACCCACATAGCCATGCTGCCTGCCCGATTTTTGTCATTTCCCTGTTTATGAGGCTTGAGGCTTGAATTCCCTTTTCTCACATCTGAACACCATTCACTTTGAATGCCACATCGTCATATCCATCAGATATCACTAATTGACGTCCACAAAAATACTCTAGCTGGGAGCTAACCAACTAGGATACGTTTGAAGAAGTCAACGTACATGGTCCTTTGGAAATATTTTGTCAGACACTCGTCCATACAAGTCATCCAGGAACAGGATGAATCGAAGGCACCCTCCTACCGCATCATTATATCGGAATCACCCCAAGGATCAGTAGCGAGTAGTCCTTGCAATCCACAATATCTCAACCACGACCGAATCACATCAGAATATCCCTGCGTTGCAACACAGAGACTATTCATCAAGTAATTCTTCCGCTTATGAAGATCCACGGTCTTCACTTGCTCCGTCTTAAATCGACGTCTTCACATATTTACTGGTCGGAATGGTATTCAAATATAAATTCGATCCCAGTCTTTCCGTACCAACAGCGTTTTGGGCATGATTTTGATAGTCGGTTATTTAACTATCAAAATAAACAATTATAAAAATAAAATAAATCCATTGATTTATTTCACAGCATCACTTGGCCATTAAAATAATATATTATTTGTAATACCCAAGATAATATATTAATTTAATATATAAATGCTCTCGTATCATTTGATTGGATTACTTAAAAGAAATACCTTAAACCTTATCCAATTCCTCGTTATTATCCTTCTTAAAACATTTGCCACTATGATTCTTACCACCTATACTTACGAGATCAATTCACTTACCATTGTAAAACAATTGTTACAAAATCTCCTTTTATTTTGTTACCACAGAAATGTTATTTCCTATTCTCACGCCCCGCTTTATTTCCTTTCCTTTTGAAAACTCATCATATATCGAAATTCTTTCAATAACGATTCACTATTATTTCCCAAAAATAATCTGTTTGAACAACTCCACTATCATGATTCATACCATCCTTTGACAATCCCAAAGTCGTTCAAGTTGGGGTATTTAATTACCTCTCAGACCTTGAGCAACAACGTTCTTGTCTTAAGATAAATATGAATCGTAATTCAAAAACTCATTCGTTTTTAACACCACTTCACTTTCGTGTATCAAATACAGTTTTATAAACCGACTTGCTTTTGAAATGATTATTACTAAATCCCTTGACCTAGTAAATGGTTAATATACATAAATCTTTAAACTTCAACTTCCTTAAAATTCTTGGTCCCATCATCTGGGTTTTATTTTAAATCCTATTATTAAACATTTTGCCCAATTCGATTACATAAATCCCTTTTCTAGTTCTTTAAACCATTTCCTTTGGTAAATCCCACTTCAATCTCATCCTTACACTTAAGGTCACTATTAGGTAACGTCAATTCATAGTTTAACGCTTTACTTCCCATCTCCCTATCCATTACTCGTTTACACAACTATGGTGTAATATAAATTCCTTTTGCCATCTCGATTCTCTTTACTTAAAATATTAAGTATCATTTAATTTAAGCTCACCAAAGTCGCTTAAATTCACTTCATAACTAAATTTGGTTTAAATGTAAATCATTCATAAAACTTCCTTTGAAACTAAATCGTAATTTATTTCTTACATCCATTTCTTATTTAAATGATATTTAAGAAACAGTTCCTTAATTTAAATAAACTTTAATTTACTCCAGAATTAAATTTCCTTTTTAAAACTTTATTTAAAAATATATATTTTTAAAATCTACGTTCAGTTATAAACTGAATTTCATAACTTCGTTATTATCGATTCACCTATCGGTAAATCGAACTTAATAAAATAGTTTGAAATTTGGCCATCTGCTAGGAATTTCCCAACCAACATCACAATTGGTTAACAACCAAACAAAGGTTGAATTTGGGTTTCAAAATCACAACCAACTCTATAAGCCAAACATATGGGTGCCACAGTTTCATATCAGATAAATAATCAATTTAACTGATAACGGTCTATCAATAATAATCCAAACACCCAATTCAATTTAAATACGTTTATATTAGGATAAACGTAACCAACAAGGTAAATTACCTTGTTTGAAAATCATCGTTAAAAATAACGATGTTTTTTCATTTAAATTAAACAACAGTTTAATTTAAATAATTGATATAATCATTTAACACGCATTCAAACAACCATCAACAATCAACAATTAACAACCATAACAGACAAACGATAAACCTGACTTATAATCATTTATAAGTGGGAAACTGAGTGAGGTGAACTCACCTGATCTGCGCTATAAACACTGCATGTTTCAGATGAATTTCAACTTGTCTGATTCAATTTCCATAACGTTCTGCCCATAAGTACGGTCCCAGTGTATCGACCAATTCTTATAAAAATACGAATACTTTATAAATATTTAAATTTTATTTTATTTTTAATAGCTAATTAACTTAAATTAATTAATGAATAAATTACTTGATTTTAAATCATTGCAGCTTGACTCTTTCATTCAGCACTCCATCGGTTCCTGCTTGTACTACAACACGGCTGCAAATTCTAGGACGCTGGTCATTCGTTTTAAATCCTGTCATGATATATGATCATTAGTAATTTAAAATATAGTTTAATTAACTTTATTTTAAATAACCATTTAAATTTAAATAAATTAAATTAACGAACAATTTACTTGGTTTGAAAATATTACAGCTCGACCTCTTTATTCACGATTCATATGTCCCGGCCTTGTTCCGAATCGTGACCGCCAATTTCCAGACCCTGGCCAATTTTCATTAGATCCGGTCATGTTTTAAATAAATAAATAAAAACAGTAACAATTTAATGCATAAATTAATTTACCTTTAATTTCAATTAGGTTGAACAAATTGATATCAAACCCTTAGCAGGCCATGTAATTCCATTTTCTGGAATTGGATCACGTTTTGTCAGGCCCATGCTATCGCAGCCCATCTCCTACACACCACAAAAACCCGGATCCACATAACAGCTAACCTTTCCAGATAAACACAAAGCCGCCCCTCATTTATTCATCCACTTTCATTTTCTCGCCCAAAAAGAAAACCGACGCCATCAAAATAAATCACATCGTTCCGCCTTCCTCCGTAGATTGGAGCTACCCCGGTGACCCTCAAATCAAGCGCCTCATTTGGCTCCTTCGTTGGCTTGAACTGCGTCACCACAAGCCGCGCCGTTGGCCCGCAGATCGACCACGAAGGTCACGCCATTCAAGTGAGATTCAGTTCTCCACGCTGCTCCAGATTCCACCAAGTCAGGTTAGCGTTTAGATCCTTTCACCCTTTATTTTTGTGCTGTTCAGAATTTGTGAATAAACGAGTAGAACATGTGATTTTTGGGGAGGAAGAGTTCGAATTTGAACTGATTTAGTTTGGAGTAAACGGAGCAAAGCTGTGATGTATTTATAGGTGAACGATCCTTGCGTCTCAAGGAATAGGGTTTTTAGCTTTCAGGTGTAGGCGATACTATTTGATTTAACAATACAGCTAGACTGTGGAGTTAAAGGGTTAAGGCATGTGAAATTTCCAGCTCCGCATGTGCTTCTGCGAATTTGTTCCTGTGGTGGTTTAAAAACAGTGCGTGGAAACTTATGTGTGTGCATTTCATGTTTTTATATATATTTTTCCCTATCTCCAGTTTCAGAATGTGTCATGTGAATGATTTTACTTTTGATTTTCCTTTGTGTTTCAAATGATTTTCTTTACTGTATTGATGGATTTCAAACTTTAGATTTGGATTGTCCTCTCCAATAGGCCTGCCTGCTACTAAGAGAGGTAGGTTGGCATACTGTTTCTGTATGAGTAGTCTCCTTTTGCTCAGTGTGTTGTCTGTGTTGATGGATTGGGTCTTTAGCCTTGAGTGGTCCATTCAAATAGTGACTTTGCACTACTGCTATTGAGAAGAATAGCCAACCCCTACTGCTTGGTACAAGAAGACCATTTCTGCAAAGAGTGGTCTCGTGGTGTTTTGAAAAGATTTAACATGGAGTACATACATGTGGAGATCTTGTTCTGACTTTGGCAAAAGATATATTGGCAAAAATTTGATTTGGCAAAAATATTCTGTACTGTCTCTTCTGTATTGTATTTTCCTTTTTCTGATGTATGAGCTTATGTCAGCGGCATGGCAAAATCTTGTAAAGAATTATGTCTATGTGATGTTGTTCTATCATATTGTATTTTATATTTATATTTACATTGTATTGTTTACATTCAGACTATTATATAGGTTTTGTTGTATTTGCAATGTTGTGGAATAGATTGGATTGGGATTTTACATTTGCTGTTGTAAACGCTTATATTGTTTGTTTTCTTACAAATCATGTAAGCTTAATTATCATGGCCCATTTCTTACCTGCGTTACCCGTTTGCTTTGTTAATAAATAAGTTTTGTTGATCTTTCTTGGCTTAGTATCTCTTTACTTACTACCAGATATTAGCTGCTAAAAAGGGTTTTTATTTTCTGCCGCATAACTGTTTATTTCTTGTTGCATGTACTATTTGTTTCATAGAACAAATCCTATAAGTTTGACTATCAACAGTATTCATTCTTACTTGTATTTCTACTCCCCAGTTGTATACGGTTTATTCCCTTGTTGAATACGGCTTAGTTAGTGACCTATATTTTGTCAATTTGATTTGTCATTCGTACCTTTGGAAAATATAATATTCACCGTATGGTGGTTGTGTACAGCCCTGTATGTACCACTTGTTTTACTATTCTATACTAAGGCCCAAGTGTTAAGTAGTTGTACATATACGTCCAAGTGGAACAATACTTTGATAAACGAAATAACAATCCATAAATATTCCAATTTAAAATATCTAAAACAAAAACTAAATATTCAAATTAAAATGGCCAAACTGGGTCGTTACATAAGACCTGTTTACAGCTTCTGTCATACTAATATAGATATACATTATGAATGTATGGATCCATAGGAGACGAACAACTATGCATTATCATTACGTTTTTTTATCAGAACTGTTTATAAACAATGTAACATATAAATGATTCTTTGCTTGTGGCTGTAAACTTAGCTAATTGAACAGCGTTGAAATTGTTTCAGCAGGTGGTGGCAGTAGTGTATTCAAGAGTTGAGACTAGCCACTGCAGCAAACGTAAGTTCAAGGACAAATAAGTTTGACTTGTTTTAATCTCATAATTTTGTTTATATGTATATATATATAACTCACTGTTTGCATTTGATGTAAATGTGTCTGTATAAGACAGTAAGACAGTGAGAGGATATGTATGTATTTTGTTTGAGTTTTATGTACATATGTATGTATAGTATATGTTAAGTACCCTTTTAATGTTTGTACATATGTCTGTGAAGGCTAGAAGCCTTTTATGTTTATACGGATTATAATGTGGTCTGGATAAATATATGAGTTACGGATATTTTATTTATACAAAATAAATAGTCAAAGGATGAGTAGACTTTGTATTCAAATGGCTATTTAGATAAAACATTAGGCCTTATGTAATGATCCAGATTTTTAGCCATTTAATTTTGAACATTTAATTGTTTAAATGTTGTATTGGAAATACAAAATGATTTTATAAGAAATTTATTTATTAAAAACGACGTTTGAACGTATAATTTATAAATAAATTTAAAACAAGCTCGTAACATCGCGGTAGTTTGTAATTTACCGTTTTTAACTTGAACTGAATATACAGAGTCCACTATAAGTCAGATTCCTTTAAAACAAGAAACGTTCAGATCTATTTGACTACATTTTTCTAGTGAAAGTGAAAATTTGAGATTTCATCTTATAGGTTGGGAGTTATGTCCAAATCAAATTTTCAAATAATCGATATGGAATCTTTTATAAACCATAATGGTTATTTAATATAATAAAATATTGGTTTCAAATTTGGACAAGATTTTTAAGATGTATGGTTAATTTTATTTATAGATTTTTTCCATAATTTTTAACCTGAAGAAAATGAGCAACGTTTTGTTTAACGTAATTTACACCCAATATCAGCATTTCAGAGTTTCACAATATAAGTGATCTTATTTTTTTATTATACTTTTGGGATCATGGAACATTGCTTGACACGACCATATTTTTATTTTTGTTCATAATAAGTCATAGATGAACGAGATTTTGTGTTAGGGGTACAAAATAAATATATATAAAAAAACAAGACATGCTAGCTCATGCCACCTATTACATTTACATTATTTCTACATGGACACCACATAAAACAGTTGCATCGTTCAATATAAAATACTACATACATCAAGCTTAAAAGCAACATATATACATATGATTAAACTAGTTAACCCAAAGAATATCATCAAATATATATATGCGAATTTCACGTAAAAGTTCATATCGTATGCCTATTCCTAAACCCAAGCTGACCTACCCTGTATCTTGTACTAGCTGCAAAAGTGGGAATAAAACAGTACCAAAGCCATTTAATTAAATGTACATAAAACTTTGTTTCCATTCAACAGCGTGCCTCCTAAGCCTTGTATATGTGCCTCCCAAGCCATTTCAATTTCGTGTGTATCAAGCCACTTCATTTTCATGCGTGCCAAGCCATCATTTCCTTTAAAATATTGTTCGTCTGCTTCTCCTTTCTCGTTCTCAAACAAAAGCAAAACGTGGAAGAAATCACTTTTCAAAAATTCAAAACAAATGCATAAAATCCCAATGTTTTCTTCCGGATCTTACTGCCAACCCAACTTGATTCCTATCAGAAAAAAAACAAATCTCGTCCAAACTAAAAATAAAAATCAAATACTCAATACAAAATTAATATTTTGGATTCATCACTCTCATTAGAACGAGATCTTCTGGATAATATATCAAGTATGGATTTTGGATTGTGGTGGCATGAGGCTTCTATTGCCGGAGTTTGGAAGGATTACACTCATACAGGTGACACACTCTTACCGATTGCATGCATGGAAGGGCTAAGAATGGAAGTCTCAAGGGTGGCTGCGAGTTGAACAGGAAGGTGGCGGGGCGATGGAGTCTTAGACGAGATAAAATCTGGTAATTTAAGTTGATGATTCATGGGCTTATAGAGGGGAATGGGTGGAAGTAAATTGGGTCTGTGTGTTAAGAAGGGGAAACGGTGGTGAAGTCTGGGTATAATCGGGGATGAGAAGTGAAATGGTGATGTTGTTTTGGTATTCGCGAAGGAAAAAATAGGGAATCGAAAATTTACGGCATAGTTGAGGTTGAAGCTGTTGTGTGATAGAACGGGAAGAAAGATTTGTGGCCTAAACGAGATTAACGGATTTTAATGGTAATAAAAAAATAATGGCGTAATTAAGGGATTTATATTATTTTAATCTGAATTATATATTGAAATACACATAACTTACTCATGTGATAATAGAATGATACAAAACAAATCACCTTGAAATCATAGCAACGAGGTCTACGCTATGGCACCGTTGTGGCTGAAAACAAAGCTATTGGAATTTCATGATAAAATCAAACGTTTGTTTGATTGTCAACGAAATAAAAGCAGAACCGCCAACTGCAAAAGCAGATGAGTAAACTCACTAACTCTGTCCAGTTATAGTTTCACAATCATATTTTTAAAATGATAATTGGATGTTGTGTGATGGTTGTTTGGATGAATTGTTGATAATTGGTTGAAATGATTGAGTATATATATATATATATATAACTGTTGATTGAATATTTATTCTATTTACCATGATATCTTATATTGAAGTGAAATTGATGTTATTTATGTTGATTAACATCTGTGGATGCAGGGAACTACATTGGAGGGATGCAACTGGATTCCTCAACATTTATACTACCGCTTTTATTGATTGTGATATATGATGTGATATATAATCGGTGATTGATTGTGTTGTGTTTGAATTACACCGGCCCTAGAATTTTGGTATTTAAATACCATAAAATATTTTGAATGTATAAAAGGAATTTGAGATTTAAATAGGAAATTTATTTATTCCAAAATAGAAATTCAATTTCGAATGTACTTGAAAACAAAAACTTGTTTTAAATAGATAAAACAAGAAGTTGATTTTAAACGGTGTTTATAAATCTAGTAAAATATTTACCATTAGATAAATTTAAAAATGAATTCAAGTTTGATTTATATAGAAAAGTGGAAATCGGTTTTGAAACCGATATTTGTAATTTGATTTTAACTTAGCAGTTTTAAAGAAATTTATAATTGTGAATTTAAATGAATGGATTAAAATTTTACCTAAACAATTCTAATAAAGATTATAAATGGAATTTGGATGTGAGATATTATTTACAAGAATAAATCAAATGGATTTGATAAAAAGAAAGGTTATTCATAATTGCAAGTGAATAACGATTTAAAAGCAAATGTTTTACGAATGGAAATAATTATAAGGAAATTTGAGTTAACCTAAAATGGTAGATTTATTCCAAAGCTCATAATATTAATCTAGTATAGAACATTCGAAAGAGAGTAATTTATTGAAATTTGATTCTATCGAATTCAGGAAAGTCTTTGTATTTCTGTTTTAATCAAAATTTAATTATATATTTATTTACTTACTGATTTATTTATTTATTTAAATTTATGAATACAAGCTATATTTTAAAATTATATTTTCAAAATAGGGATTATAACGTTATCGTTATAATCAAAGATTTCTGTAAAGAAGTGAACTCTTAAACTGAATCTGAAAGTTCTTAAGCAATGGTTTGTTAAGATTAAATTGTGAGTTTTGACTATTTCGAAGTTGAGAATGTTGTTTCGAGAGGTAATTATACCCCAAACTAGATTGACGTCGTGATTGACTGAGGAACGGTTAAGGTTCGGTGGTGAGTAATAGTTAGTGATACAGTTGGTTAGTGAGTGATAAATTGGTTGAGTTATAATAACGATGTTTTATATAACATCGGTTAAATCCAAATAAATGGAATTTGGAAACGATTTTCAAATAAAATCAGAGATATTTCCTAAGTATAGAAACTGAAATGATTTGATTGGAAATGTTCTCGAATGATAATAATGAAATACTCCACCTCCGTTAGGGTCACTCTCAAAGGGAATGCCCTAATTTCAGTGGCGATTTATAAGTATAAGTCACAGATATACAAGACAGAATATAAGAACACATATTTTTGAACAGCGGAAAAACAACAACTTTTATTTCACCAAAAATACGTGTTACAACAACATACCATAATTGTCTTACAATACTTCCAAAAACATAACATCTTCATAACTGTCTTGATTACATTATTTAAAGAAGCATAAAGAAAACATAAATAAACTGCAAAAGTCTCATAGTTGTTGTCCAAAGCCATAGTCCAAAACGAAAAGATCCAAGCAATACATTCTTTCTCTTCAAGCTGGATATGAAGACTGGTCAAGCTGCGGTATTCCCTCCATGTGGACCTGGGGGGGGGGAACGGAAGAAAAGAAGACGAAAGAAAAGTAGAGTCAGACATAAAGCCTGAGTAAGTCTAGGACTATTCAGTCTATGAATAAAGAACTGGGTATGATAAGTATAAACTAGAAATGGGAAAGCATCATATACTTAGTTAAGTTGTCTAGGGTCGAATATACTATCGAACCCCATATTAATCTCTGTACCCATATAAACTAGTTCCCAACAGGCACCCCATAATCAGGGTGAAGTGATCCATTTTATGATGATCGGCTCCTACTCGCATAGTTACATGTGTCTTACGGCCCCCGATGTTGTAGTTACCTATGTTGGTCCCACCATGGGGTGTATCAAGTCCCATGGTGGCGGCCCGACACAATCCTAGAATGCACAGGTATGCTACTGGTGCCCAGTGCCTTATTTTTCTGCGCCGGAGTGTGTGCACGCCCGCACCCCGTTAGAACCTACACTGCTGCACCACCGCCGTCGATTTGACATCTTACAATCAGCCCAGTAATCGTGCCCCACCCTGCCTAGTTTCAGGGTATCATGATACCTTGTAGGGTTACTGCGAAAAGGGTCCCACGTTACTAGGTTTTCTATTTCTAGCCAACATGCTAAGTTGGTTAAGTGTTTTACAAACCTAACCCCCAATCAGTCTGTTTAGTTTAGCATGTTCCATTTTGATTAAGTATTAATATAATTTACTTAATCCTATCAATCCTGACTCAGCCTTAATTGTCTTATTAAAGCCTTGACCTCACACATTAGACAGGTATTGTTGTGGCTGCCTGTTGCCGGTTGGGTCCGGGCAGTCTTACGCCACAACTCAGTCTAACCTCGGGTCCTTATTGGGCTCCATGTTTAACCACCCACATTGGATAGGTGTTGTTGTGACTACTGGACAGCCGGGCGGTTCCGGGCAGGTTTACATCACAACTCAATCCAACCTCGGGTTAAACACATCGTATTTTCTACATTTACATATGTTGTCTTTCTTCTTTTTATATGTAAATATTTGCGGCCCATTATTCAAAAATCAGTTTAAGCTAATGGTGTAAAGGTTTACACCAATCATGGGCCCAACCCATTCTTGAATTTGGGCCCCTCTACTTTTATATTTTCATTTATTAATTAATTTGGCCCAACGCTATTTCCCCCGTTTAATACGTTCGTTTATTATAATATATGTTGGGCTTAAACTTTTAAACCCAACTTAGCCACGTGAAAAAGGGGAGGCTTAAAACGTGATTATATACAAAAAAAGGGGAATGTGGGCGCATGAACTTGCAACATAACGTTGGAACTACAAAATAGAAACTGGTGTACTTGCATTGTGGTAACATATACTTTGGTCATAAAGCATAAGTGACATGAATCAAACCATGTAAACTTGTAGTTAAGTTACGAATCTAACTAAATGAGATATCATTATTGACACATAGTCTTAACTACAACATAAACCTATATTTTTACTTAGGCATAATGTCAAACATAAGTAAATAATGTTTATAAAATTACTATATGTTTACAAAGGTGGTTACTTTTGTAACTAATACAAAAGTATAGTTTAACTAGAATTATTCCAACTTAATCATGATTTTTAATCTATTCACATAATCATGGCACAAATATACCCAAACATGAAATGATGGTTTTTAATCTATTCATGTAATCATGGCATAAATATTCCTAAACATGAAATCATGGTTTTTACTTTATTCATGCAAACTTGCAATTGGAATGTAAATCTAACTTGGCTATGTGTCACATATATTATCATATAATTCTTGTTAACAATATAGGCCTAACATGTTTTTCAATTAGGCATAATACCAAACATAGCCTAGTCATATTCATAAAATCAACATAAGTTCACAAAGAGGCTTACTTTTGTTTCTAATACAAAAGTATGGTTTTATACATAGATCATAATTCCAACATAAATTCATATGAATCATAATACCGAAAATTTGATCCAATTACACACAAAGTGATTTTGTACAAAAATATACATTGTGTTGGCATAGTAGCAAAACCACATACTTGCATGAATCTCAATTAAACAACCACAAACATGAATTACATACTTGCGAATATCCAATCGTATACTTGCATGAATCTCAAATAAACTACCGCTAACATGTAGTTTTTATCATGAATTACATACTTGCGAATATCCAATCGTTATATCACAACATTCCAAATCGATTAGAATCATAGCAACGCACAAATATGAATTACTATCACCACAAATCAAGTGTAATTCTCATTTTACACAAATCAAACACAGTTATTTAATTCATATCGGAATAGTACTATACTTACAATCGTGTGACGAATTCTTTAATTCAGGAATCTGAATTCTGGATTTGGAGATGTTATTCCTTTGATGTAGGCGTTGATTTGATTTGTTTAAGTTTAACTTGTAGTTGCTTTATGCTTTAGAGTTTGTCTCCTAATCGTCTCTCAAATTGGTGGCTACTCCTAGTCGTTCCTCAGCAGCATGATGGCCTCATTCTTATTTTTGAATGAATAGATTAGGTAGAGTCTAGGGTCATTTTTATAGAGTTTATGAACTGATTAGGACCATCGATGTAGCTTGGGTTAATCGTAGCCATTCATTCGAAAGAGAGACCAATCAGGAGCTGACACCTAGCCCTAGTGACAAGGCAAGGCTCAGAAAATCGACCAAACACAGACCTGGCCAGCCAGGGTGGGCTGGGTTCGACCTGGCTCTGGGGCCAGGTCGACAGCCCAGTCGACAGCCCTGTCGACAGCCCTGTCGACCTGGCTAGCCCAGGTCGACTGCCAAGTCGACCTGGGTGCCTTAGGCGGGAATTTTCCCGCCTTGGCCAGTTGGGCCCGATTTTGAATTTTAAACTTGTTTTTCTGAGTTGTTTTCGTCTGTTTGAATTTTAACCTGAATTCTGAAACTTCCGGAGGCCATATCTTCTTCATACGGACTCCGTTTTTCGAAAACTCGGACTCTACTTCGCGTATTTTTCCGAGACGAACACAATGGCGTATCCCGTTTCCCTTAATTCTTTGATTTGAAATTAGTTATGCTTTAATTTATGAATTTCACGGTTATAGAATTCACGGGGTGTTACAAATAACATGTATTTTATAGATACAACAAATAAGGAATGTGGAGAGAAAGAAATGTTTTTTAACGTTAATAACGTACATTTTCCGAAATATAAAAAAATGAGAGTTTATAATATTTGGAAATGTTTTTTAAGAAGTACGAAAGGCTAAACGGGTTTTGAGAAATATATGGAAAGATATGAGAAGTTGGGAAATTAATATTTTAATAAGATATTAATTTAAAAGGGGCCAGTGTTGCTTGATGGTTGATCGATAAGATTTCCATTTGGAAATAGGATCGTTGGTTGCATGGATGTTCCTCTGATAGTTAAATAACCGACTATCAAAGTATTGATTTATTTAATACTTCTGTTGTCAATACGGAGAGACTAGGATTAGGTATATTATTTGAAAACCACTCTGTATGGGCATAAGCGTTGCGAATCAAAATATGCCGAAGATAATTGAAGATGGAGTAAAATGCAAGGGCTGTGTTCTGTAATCCTAGGTAGAAATTTTCTAAGATGGATTAATAGAATGGTGTCTTCGATTTGTTCAGTTCCACGACAAAGTAAATGGACGAATGCCTGATAGGGCATGTTTAGATGGTCACGTACATTGATTTCTTCAAATACACCAAGTATGGTGGTGGGGAATTTATTCTTAGCTTAACACCAAGAGTGTATTTGTGGACATCAATTAGTGATTTGACGGATCTAACGATGTCACATTCAAAGTAAATGGTGGCAAGA
Source organism: Allium sativum (assembly GCA_030737875.1). Classification (NCBI taxonomy): domain Eukaryota; kingdom Viridiplantae; phylum Streptophyta; class Magnoliopsida; order Asparagales; family Amaryllidaceae; genus Allium; species Allium sativum. The sequence goes on along the minus strand of CM060913.1, from coordinate 464,037,576 downwards.
TGTTCTAATAAAAAAAGAAACCATGACCTCAGGGCTCATCAACCGGGAAATGACAAAAATCAGGCAGGCAGCATAGCCAAGTGGGTCATTCCCATTAGGGGCATTATCACCTGATCTAGAGAAATTCCATTTGCTTCTTATTATATTCGTTGCTGTACTCTTTTTGTAAAGGTTGTTGATCACAACTGTTGGTGATAATATGCTCGGCACACTCAAGTTGAATGAGTGGCCAGTCATGTAAAGTCGGGTTGCAACATGTTTTTGTTGAACCTAGTGTATTCTTTCTAGAGATACACTACCAGAAGGTGGTCCCATACCTTGTCATAGCTGGAAACCCATTCCTCAATAAGCGCCCTACGGTTTTTGATTACATACTATATATGTGGAGCGTGAGATGCAAGAGTTCCGCTAGATTGCTAATTATTTGATTTAAACACTATTATAATATCTCTAGATTTTGATATCAAAAATGTTTTGGATTATCGTAAGGTAAAAACTATCCATGTTTATGTGTGGATCGGTCTTACAATTATTTTTTCTTTCGAAATAATTTTTGAAACGTAAACAAATGGTCGGAATTTACTCACACCAGTCCCATGACTAACCTAGAGTTTATTTTGTTTTATTTTATCCTAAACTCCTAGTTTCCCAAATTTGTACGGGAGGTCAAGTAGTCAGGATTTTCCAGATGTACTTGAGGAGCTTGGAGCGGAAGGCTTCAGCATTAGATAGCTGCTATTTATTTCCACTGTGATGATGAATGTATTATACTCTGATGATGGTATGTATATATACAAAACAGATTTGCATTTCAAAGGTTATGTTATCTAATATATTTTATGTGTTCCACCGTGAGACCTGTGTCACTCTGATTCTATTGTTTTATGTTCTTCTTCTATTCTAATTTTTTATCTTATCTATTCTCACCCTCTAACTGTTGTATATAACGGTGTTGTATACACAATTATATGATTTTGTTTGATGATAACAAACAAGTATATATTATTTTGAATGTGTTTGTTATTGTACTATTATATCACATTACAGACAGGAATATAATATTTATATTTAAACAGAATGCATCTATACAGAAACTCAAATATCTACGCAGTATTTTGGTTAAATATAATATTTTATTTCAAATATTCAAACAGTACAACTATTTATAACTCCACTATTTAAACACATCACATCTCATATACATTCACTGAATATAGTCTTATAAATTCACTCAGTTATACAATCATTCATACATGCATTCAGTTACACTCAATCTCATTTGTACTTTTCACTTATATCACTTTGACATAATGTTTATCCACTGTCTTCTGTCTCTGTCTTCTGTCTTCACAGCTCAGTCAGTCCAGTCACCATCTTCATACCTGTCATATACAGAAAAACACACAGTATTTGGAATAGAAATAATTTCATACTCTAGCAGATATAATTTTTTTATTTTAAAAATTTATTTGCCTCAGATTTCTGGTGTGTTTCTCATCATCTCTCATGACTTGATCCGATATATTTTTTAGTACCCACTGATCAACCTCGACATAACCATACTGGTTTGCTGATCAGAACCAGCATCAAACTCAGCTAATTCTGACCAGCCCCAACACAGTACAGTCAGTCTACTGATATTTTTTTTCAGTATACAAGATTAGTCAAAAATCAAAAGAGAAATGGAAGTGCAAAATTTCAGATTAGCAAACACAAGATGGAAATCATAACTGATCAAATGCAGCATACACAGCACAAGGCAGAGTAATCAAGTATGGACAAAGAACTACAAAAGTCAATGTCAACATGCAAGATTAATATGGCAGATCACACTTTTCAAGTCCACCAAGTCAGAAATTTCAAAGTGGTACAAGACTTGTGATCAAAACAGCAAATACAAAGGTGATAAAGTGGTCGAGCAAAAATACATGGCAATAGCATGGCACAACATTATTGCATGGTAGCTACAAAGGGATCAACACAACATACAAGTGCAATTCAGGACAGTGTGTATTCATGGAGCAGCAGAGTTATGTTTTGGTGCAACATGGGTAGCAAAAAGTGCACAGCTAGAATACATGTTAATATGTGTTAACAAGACAAATATATGTTGCAACAGCAAAGAACAACATTGATTCAAGTAGCATAAAGATGCACAAGTAAAACATGATGGCAAATATGTGCAACTGAGTTACATGTTCAATGCAGCAATGGTTCGAGAAATACAATTCAGCAACAACAAGCGCAAAGGGTCAAGCCAGTAAACATAGATGGTGCATGATCAAGTGAACAGATCATTTCAGCTCACATTGGAGTAACAAAACAAATGGGCAAAACTTTTACACACATGTACAGCATGTAAAGAAAATGGAGCAAGCCAGTTTTACAAAGCAAAGCAGCAAACATGACATGTTGGTGTATCTCAGATTTTAAAAATGGTTCAACAAAGAATGGTCGAGATGTTACAAGCAAATGCAAGTGCCAAAGTGCAATCAATACAGCATGAATTAGGTGCAAACATTGTCAAAGAATTTGGTCATGATCTCAAGCATTAGTTCTGTCCAAAGGAAATTAAAGTGTAAATGGTGCAGCAATACATGCTCGAGTGCATGATTCAATGCAGTCCAGAGAATGGACCCATGACAGTGAATACAGTGGCACAATAGGTTGATGACAAGGAATTGTTCAACAATTAAAATTTCCAGAATGGAATGGATAAGTAGTAATAATGTTTCCAGAAAATCAGCAATCAAATTATTTCTTTCCAGAAATCAAAATACATTTTTTGCAAGCAATCAAAGCTGTTAAAACTCTCAAGGCAAAAGAGGAAATCATGGCAGAAAACTAAGCAAGAAATCAATTTGGTTTCAGAAATGATTCCATTTATTTAAGGGACCACAAATTTATTCACAGGAGGCAAATTTATTTTCCAGAATTCAAACAAGGCAACAATGTCGCAGTATCATTTCAGGAATTGTTCAATTCAGATTTAAATCGAGGAAATAAAAGGCAAGAAATTGAATCATGGAATTCACTGTCATATGGAAATTAAATCGAGTTCAAAATCATGTCTGAAATCATGGACATCAATCACGCAATCCAACTCAAGGCAACAAATCAGACCGGCCACATAATGAAATCGGAGAGGGGTTTAAGGGTTTTCTATTTTTTACCCTATATAACCTACACCACATCATCACAGGCAAGATATATCCATCGAAAACCAAAAACAACTCGCAAGGAATTAAAAGCAGAAAAATTCAGAAAACTCACTGTTTTCGATCGAGTAAATTCCCAAATCGAAGAGAAGCAAGCTGCAAGTTATTAAGCCATCAGAGAATTGATTCTAGAAGCAATTAATCGATCGATTTGGGAATTTGAGTAAACCCTAGGCCACCATGCTTTTCCAAAGCAAAAGAGAAAAGGGATCGGGCATTAGAAAACCAGATTACATCAACCTGAAGCCATCGCAATTGAATTTGGGGCAAGCATTAAAACCCTAGCCGCCATATTTTTTCTTCAGAGCAAAAGGGAGATCGGGTTGAACAAATTTGAAAGGGGGGCCGGTCATTTTGTTTTGGACTAAGCCCATTTTTGCTTAAGAGCTAAAAAGGGGATGACCCCTCTTTTAAATCCTAGGGTTTCTAGTTGTTTTTAATTTTATTTTTATTTGTATTGTTTCTTGTATTTCTTTCTGTAAACTTCTTAAACAGTTTCTAGGTCTATAACAAAAAAAACTAGTAAATCAGTCAGGGTGTTGACTGACAGTTTCAGAGTCTGTAAAATCTGGGTTACGGATTACGGAGTTGTAATTCAGGGAAATCTGATTGAGGAGATATCGATCAGTCTAGGGTTTTGAGCGTAGGGTTAGGACAGGAGCAGGCGCTGCGAGTGTACATGGTCTTGTATGCGGGATCTGTTTATAACACCTAGTAGAAACCTTAGGAATGCAGCAGTAGGCAGGGTTTTTCCGAAGCTGGGTATATCTGTGTGTGATTTATTTTCTGCACTTTTATTTCTACTGCATTCTGTGATCTATTTATTATTTTAATATCCTGTCAGTTTTTCAATTCAGTTAAAAACTGTGATAAACCCTATTCACCACCCCCCCCCCCCTCTCTAGGGTTAATCTAGATCCAACAAGTGGTATCAGAGCTGGTGTAAGGTTACAACATGATAGGGAGTTCTCGCTCTATGATCTAGTGGCGAAGTAGTGACTCTTGTCCCTACATGTCCGTGGGTGGTTGTCCATGTCGAGAGGCGGGACGTGAAATCAGTATCTGAGGTACCTTTGTTTGCCACCAGGGTGTCATTAAAATCCTCGATAAAGCGAGAACAAGTGGTATCAGAGCAGGTATTTTCATTAACTCTAGAGTCATGGGTAACCCTGGTTGTCAGTCTAGTGAGAGTCAGTCCAGTTCATCTCCAACTATTTTTAATGGTACAGATTTTTTGAATTGGAAATCTGAAATGGAATCCTATTTAAAATCTGTCAATCTTAAATGTTGGGATGTTATTGTTAATGGATTTGATAAGGTAGATATATGTTTTAATAATCGTGCTACGCATATCTTATATTCACATCTTGATGATGATCAATACTGCCTTATCTTCCATTGTTTGACTGCGCAGGAAATCTGGATAGCTCTCAATACAATGTATGGACAAATTGATGACGACTGCTCAAAACCCCGAAGTGACAACTCAGATTCAGATCTAATCTTGAATGGAGAAACAGATAGATCTAACGACGGAGATTCAACAAACGAAGAAATAGGAAATTTCTCTTATGAAGATTTAGTTTATATGTGCATGGACTTAACTAAATCTGTTGACAGACTCAAATTCAAAACTAAATCCTTGAAATCGAAGAATCGTGAGTTGGCCAGCAAAATTGATGTTTTGGAATCACAGCTTAAATCTTTTAAAAACTCTTCAAATTCTGATTGCAAAAATTGTTTGAAACTGGAAACCAATCTTGTTCATCTCAATAAAATTATTCAAAAGTTTGAAAATGAAATTCTGATCTTAAAAAACAACAAGATTGAGTTATCAAGTTTGAACAATCATCTGCAAAAAGAATATGAAATTTTTAAAACTAATATTCATTCCAGACTTGAAGTTGTCGAAAAGGAAAATTTGTTGAAATCGAATTCGATTTTGAAAGAACTTGAAAACGAGATTGAAAATTTCAAGAAATTTGAAAGTCAAAAACATTTTAAATTTGAAATTGCTGAATCCCAAACCAAAATTAAATCTATTGAATCTTAAAATTTGTTTTTGAAACAAAATGATGCTGAAAGGAATATCACTGATAACCGCTGTTCAGATTTAATAAAGGAGAACGGTGATCTTAAATTCAAAATTCAACGACTAGAGTCAACTTTGACTAAATTTTCTAATAGTGAAAAGTCGTTGAATATGTTGTTGCAGAACCAAAATTCTATTGGAAATAAACATGGTCTTGGATTTGGGAAAACAAATGTTGTTGAAAAATTGAATTCAAATGATTTGAAAAATTCTTCAAACTACTTTGGAAAGAATCAACTTGAAAATTCAAACTTTGATAATCTCAGAGGATTTTTGAAAACGTGATGCAAACTTGTTTTATAATAATCCATCTAAACAATCTTGGATCCAAAAAGGAAATAAAACAAACTTCGTTAAATTCAAACAGATTTGGGTTCCTAAGGGTACGAAAGTTAATTCTAATGGTTTGTTATATAAACAGATTTGGGTACCAAAAGATGTGAACAAAACTATGAGTGGTTTTACTACTTTCGTTAGACCACTCAATTCTCTTAACAGTTAGGTACCAAAGGAGGCTGAGGAACTGCATAGCTAAAGAAAAACTGGATTCAAACTGCTACATGTCACAGAATCATTCACAGTTCCTTAGCCACATCTGATGAGTTAGAGATTCTGGTTTACATCGTTTGCAGGTATAATTTCTAATCTCATCTTTGTAAATATTTTTTTGTTTTTGTTTATTTCCTCTTCTACCTCTTCTTCTATTTTTTGTTTTACACTGCCATATTTTCTTTTCTTCTTGGGCTTTCTTAACTTCCATTTGCAGTATTCATGATCTTCTGGAAATGTAGTGTATTTGAATAAAAATCTGATGTCTTCCAGATCTTGAATTATAACTTTGTATATATCTGCAACTATTGTGAAGTTTTTCTTCTGAATTCATAACAGTGTTGATGTATTCTCGTCGTATCTTGAACACTGTTGTTTTGAATTCTGAATTTTGAAGATCTGAAAAGTTATGGAATTTCACACACCTATGCTGTTTGAGTTTCTTCTAATTCATTTTGGAAAGGCTTGTAAATTTATACTCATTACAGCACTTTACTATTTATCAGTTGTGATAATTCCATTGATTTCAGATTGGCTTAGATATTCTTGAAACATTGCTTACATCTTGAAATTCTCTGTTATTCATGATCATCTGGTTTGGAGTTTTGTTTGTTTAAGATCATTTGAAATTTAGATTCATTGAATCCTGAAATTTTCATATTCTTCAAATGATTTCAAGTAAATAGTATTTTAATCATTAAATCATGATTCATCATATGTGGCCATCATCTTGACAAGTATGGTTTGAAACTATGTTCTGTGTTGCTCTGATACTTTTTTGAAAAATGTTTGTTCTGGAATCACATGCTTGCTGCTCTGATACATGTGCATATTCTATTATCTCTTCTGTTTGGGCTTGGTACTTAATAATTATTATTTTTTTGTCTATGACATTCTTGTTCAGTACCATGTTAAAATTCCTCGTAAATAGAGACACCAAGTGGCATCAGAAGCGCCTTTTTTTCCCTCACCCATCTGTACTTAGATTCAAATTTTCACCTTGTATAGATCCAAACATTTTTTTTCCTTATACAAATAAATGTGCTAAATTTGTCTGGCTGGGTTTGTGTTCAAATTTTCTGTAATCTGAGATATCTAGGGTGTGAATAAATTCCTCGATAAGGGAGACTACAATTGGTATCAGCTTTTTCATCCATCAATTTTCAATTTTCTCCTTGTATAGACGCCATACACATTTTTTTTCCCTGGTATAAATATGTATAAATTCCTCTTGTAATTGTTTTTCAATTTTTAAAATTATTTATTGATTATTCATTCAGAAATTGAAATCAATTTCCAAATTGAACTGTATTTATAATCCATCAAAATTATTACCAGCTTTTGAAATTGTGATGAATTGTGACTGCAGTATATTTCACAACAGGAGGAGAATTTATTTTGGATTTTCATGATAGTTGAATATTTATTATAATATCTTTGGACTGGCAATTATTTCACGACCATCTCCTTTATCTATCACCCGTCTGCCATCCATCATCACTACACCATAATGGCCATTTGGTAACCCTTTATTTTTCTGATTACCAACACTTATTTGGGTTGTGGACTGGTCACAACAATATGTGTTGCCGTATTGAAAATGTGTCACCAAAAATACATAATTATATATTTTTTAATTGCCAACGCTTATTTGCCTTGGTACGCTGAATTCCCAAGGGCGAAAAGGTAAACACGCTATTGTTTTTAACCCCTAACCCTAATCCCTTTCTCCAACGCTTTCTCCCCTTCATAGGCGGCTTCTGAAAAAATGCGAATCCATTTAACTTTGCACATTTGGGGGTAATCACAATCGAAATCGACTTCCGCTTCAGAGTAAACTCCTCGACTTCGATTAGGGAATCAATGTTAAGCTACTCGATTTCGAGTTCAAGGAATCACGATTTCAGCTCTTTGATTTTGACTTCAGGTGATTTCAGGTTCAAGGAATCGTGATTTTAGGTTGTTGGATTTTGGTTTTAGGTGATTTCAGGCTACTCGATTTCAGTAATCGCAATCAATATCAGGTGACTTCATGGAATCGCCGTTTCAGGTGACTTCCATTTTCTGCGTAATTTCTTTTTCTCAGCGTGATTCCTTCGGCTTTAGGAAATTGCGATATCAGCCCGATATGAACTGACATCAACTATGATTGTAAGCTGAAGTACAAGATGATAGAATGTTTGTAAACAACATAGCTTGAAGTAAAATATTTCTGTGCGTGATTTCTTTTAAGATGCTTTAGGAAATATTGTAGTTGCCTGTGCTGGTGCATTTCTTCTAAAAGAAGAGCCAGTTACTGATCACAAATCTAGTACTAAATCAGAAACGAACCTTACTGAAACTCTTCTCCCGATTACATGAAGTTAGTACTTTGGCACAGGTGATTGTGGCACCGATACGTGTGTTATATGAACTGTTAGATTTATTCTCATATTAATAATTGTTTTTTCTGTTTTGTTCTTTTTGTCAAGATAAGTAGCATAAATGGCGTTCAAGTTGTGCTTGTTGGTCATTGCCGGTTGAAAATCACTGAGATGGTATGTTTTACCTTCGTTTTCTTCTTTCTGTGAGTGTGCATATGCAGAAACAAAACTAGCTTATTAAACTTCGGTTCGAACATATTTTTGCAGGTTAAGGAAAACCCTCTGACTGTGAAAGTCGATCATGCAAAGGCATGTTAGTTTTTCTTCATTTTGGAGTGCAGATCGGATGGAAACTTAGTGCCTTTCTTGTTCTCTATGTTTGATTAGAAAATTGGCTTAACGTGTGCGGTGCTATTTTGTAGGACAAGCCTTATGATAAAAATGATGACGTTCTAAAAGCCACTTCATCCGAAGTTATATCAACATTGGGGGATGTTCTTAAGACAAATCCCTTGTTCAAAGACCACGTTCAAACCTATACATAGGTATGTTTACCACAGTTTTTGGTGAAATGCCATTTCATTTATTCAGTCCTTTTTTCCAATTTAATTTCAAATTTTGTCATTATTTCACTGTATGTGTGTATAAACATACTATTTATTAAAAGAAATTAAGTAAATATGGAAAGATTTGAACTAAATAATGAGAAGTGCCCTGCTCATGTTCACCAAGTTATAGAGGAAGAGCTTATAAAGCTGCAGTTGGAACCCAGTTCCACTGAATTTAATGTGACCTGGATGATAAAGAGGGGTGCATGGATAGATTTTATATATATTAATAAATCAGAATTTGTTAACTAATCATCCAATAAAATTAAGTTATGAAACCTGGATGATAAAGAGGGGTGCATGGATAGGTCTCAGTTTCGGATTCGAAACTGAGCTGGAAAGGCGCAGTTTCTAAATTGAGCCACTCAGTTTGGAAACTGAGCCTATCCGGCTCAGTTTCGGATTCGAAACCGAGCTGGAAAGGCTCAGTTAAACTGAGCCTGGCTCAGTTTTGAACTGAGCCTTTCTGGCTTGGTTTCGAATCGAAACCGAGCCAGGCTCAGTTTAACTGAGTTTGCAAACTCAGTTAGAAACTGAGTTTGCAAACTCAGTTGATCATTTCCACTTGTTAATTATGGATGAATATGCCTTTATATGACTGTTTTATTCTGGGTGATCAATCTTGTTTTCCTGTACAGGTAGATAAGATGGTTGTTGATTCTCCTCGGATCTATCATGAGGTATGGTGTTCTCAAGTTACTATTTCTACTGTAAATTCCCAATTTCATTTGATGCAACTTTCATAACTGAATTTTGGTTGCTCAAACAATTTTTTATTGTCATACAATATGCAACAATTTAGTATTCATTAATGGTTCCATCTTGTGTCATGTTCAGGTGACAAGCTATCTTCAAGAAATTACACCTGACCTTTGTGGCCATGCTGAGCTGTATAACAGACAACTCCAATCTTTGACAATTATAATATTGAAGAAGAGATTGATGGTATTCTCAGCAAGAGGTTAGACATTAAATATGTATTGAACTCCCATTAGGTTTAAACAGTTATTGTAGGAACTTGCACATTTTTGCGCCAATGCATCAGAAATCTCTCATGAATATAGCGCTTAACTATATTAATTTAGGCTAATTAGAAATTCCTCTGCTATAGGTTCATCTGGTTACACAATTACTTTAAAGGGTGATGTATAAATTAACAAATCATCTGAACTGATAAACATACTAGTACCAAAATCAAGTAAACAAACAATCAACTGATTACAAATATCATGTAGAAGAAATTGACGAACCTGACAAGGACTGAAACCAGTAATTTCACACAAGCGAAGAATATTTTTTCTATGAATTTTGTTTGACTACTTTGTTCATCGGTCAGATATCTCTAGTTACACAACCTAGATCTTTGAACTGAGTTTGCAAACTTAGTTTCTAACTGAGTTTGCAAACTCAGTTAAACTGAGCCTGGCTCGGTTTCGATTCGAAACCAAGCCACAAAGGCTCAGTTCAAAACTAAGCCAAGCTCAGTTTAACTGAGCCTTTCCAGCTCGGTTTCGAATCCGAAACTGAGCCGGATAGGCTCAGTTTCCAAACTGAGTGGCTCAGCTTAGAAACTGCGCCTTTCCAGCTCAGTTTCGAATCCGAAACTGAGCCAGGCTCAGTTTTGTTCCTTTTAAGTTCACTTATCCTTTTCACTACCGTGTACACAACATGCTTTCACTAACATGTACAAACCAAAAGCATTTTCACTACCATGTACACAACATGCTTTCACTAACATGTACATACCAAAAGCATTTTCACTACCATGTACACAAACTGCACATACCAAAAGCAGTTTTGAGGCTCAGTTTTCGAACTGAGATAAACTCAGTTTGGATGTGGTCACATTGATAGATGCATTATAGTTCAATGCCTTAAAAGAATTTAATTAACTTACCCAACAAAAACACAAATAAATGCCAAGCCAAATAATTGGTATTAAAACTATCTTTTGTAGATTGTTTATAGAATGTTATATTAATTATTGTTGTCAACTTTGATCTTTCTTGCAGGCCTTAGCAAATCCAAAAGCAAATATTTCACGAACGACGATTTGGAAGGCTGGACATAAAAGAAATTCGAGAGAAGTACTACCATGTTTTGTATTCGGTATTTGTAGAATTTCATTTATCTATTGAAATTTGCGACTTAATTATGTATCGAATTTAACAACTTAGTTATGTATTATACTTGTATATTGTTAACTGATATTAATTCTATGTCATTACTTAAATATGAATGTTGTCTATTGGTATTCATTGAATTATACTTTTTAAATTGAGAATAATATCTATTTTGGATTTATATTAAATATCGTCTATATTATAATCATGATAGTTATTGTAAATGAAAATCTTGCAACATGTATAAGCGTTGCAAACAAAAAAATTGCAACATGTATAAGCGTTGCCAAAAAAAAATTACCGATGCTTATAAACGTTGCGAATGAAAATATACCAACGCTTATAAGCGTTGGGCGAGAAAATCTACCAACGCTTATAAGCGTTGGTACTACATTGCCACGCCCCCGTAGCGACACTAATAAGTGTTGCTGAAATTGTTTGCGACGGTTATACTCGTTGGGAATCACCTGTTTTGGTGTAGTGTATGATTTTATATTAATGTGGAGGGTTTATTTTTTTTAAAAAAAGGGGAAAAATCTTCTTGTGTTTAAAACAGTGAAAATTATTTGTGATAGAAATGGGATTATATTATTATTCAGAATTAGTGATAATTGAAAATTTTCAATTATCCTGGTACAGTCGAGCTTATTTCATAATATAATTAATTTAGAAATTTATTTCACAGTCCATTTCTGTACCTACCACATTTCTATCATTCATATTGGTTTCATATACCGTGGAGTTTTTCCTTTATAAAGCTGAAAATGATAAAAATGTAATTAATATATAAGAGTGTCTCTAACCTCATTTAAAAATCCAAGCTCTGGTTATGCATGGTTATGAGACGTCTTATAATTTAAGCTGCGACTGATCCCATTTAAAAATCCAAGCTCTGGTTATGCGTGGTCAGTGTGCTCTTAAATAAAAAATAAATAAAAAGGAAATAGAAATAAATTTGAAATTCTCCTCAGTGTATAAAAACCAGCCTATCAATCCATCTTTCTAATCTGTGAAATGTGTTGAAATATTATGACGTATTATGATTTGTTGATTGATAAATATTGGGATTTGAGATTATACGATCTTGTCACATAAATTGAATTATTTATTATAGTCTAAATCCGTCACTGTTTTTGTACTTTATTTTTATAAAATTCCTTTGAAAATAATTGGAAATGATTTGTTTTTTAAAAATTCCCTCCATTTTATATAAAATTCATTGTAAATCCGTCATTCTCTACAATGTGGAATATGCCACCTGTTCTCAGAATATTATGATTTTTGTTTGACTGATTGAAATTTATGATGATCGTTCTTCCTCTTATGCTGAATTATATTTTTAGTCAATTTTCATCTATATTTTAATTTATGTATCCTTTTGATGATAACAAAAGGGGGAGAATGGGTTGAGATTTTGATTTATGAGTGAATATTTTATAAATATTTTTAATTTTGAAAATTTATTATTATCCATACATCTCACTCATGCACAGTTATAGGGGGAGTTTCTATTGTAGGGGGAGCATTTAAATAGGGGGAGTTCAAATATTCACGAACAAACACATTTATTATATTCAAAATTGTTTATTTGTTTGTCATCATCAAAAGGGGGAGATTGTTGTATATAACGGTGTTGTATACACAATTATATGATTTTTGTTTGAATGTGTTTGTTATTGTACTATTATATCACATTACAGACAGGAATATAATATTTATATTTAAACAGAATGCATCTATACAGAAACTCAAATATCTACGCAGTATTTTGGTTAAATATAATATTTTATTTCAAATATTCAAACAATACAACTATTTATAACTCCACTATTTAAACACATCACATCTCATATACATTCACAGAATATAGTCTTATAAATTCACTCAGATATACAATCATTCATGCATGCATTCAGTTACACTCAATCTCATTCGTACTTTTCACTTATATCACTTTGACACAATGTTTATCCACTGTCTTCTGTCTCTGTCTTCTGTCTTCACAGCTCAGTCGATCCAGTCACCATCTTCATACCTGTCATATACAGAAACACACACAGTATCTGGAACAGAAATAATTTCATACTCTAGCAGATATAATTTTTTTTATTTTAAAAATTTATTTGCCTCAGATTTTTGGTGTGTTTCTCATCATCTTTAATGACTTGATCCGATATATTTTTTAGTACCCACTGATCAACCTCGACATAACCATACTGGTTTGCTGATCAGAACCAGCATCAAACTCAGCTGATTCTGACCAGCCCCAACACAGTACAGTCAGTCTGCTGATTTTTTTTCCAGTATACAAGATAGGTCAAAAATCAAAAGAGAAATGGAAGTGCAAAATTTCAGATCAGCAAACACAAGATGGAAATCATAACTGATCAAATGCAGCATACACAGCACAAGGCAGAGTAGTCAAGTATGGACAAAGAACTACAAAAGTCAAAGTCAACATGCAAGATTAATATGGCAGATCACACTTTTCAAGTCCACCAAGTCAGAAATGTCAAAGTGGTACAAGACTTGTGATCAAAACAGCAAATACAAAGGTGATAAAGTGGTCGAGCAAAAATACATGGCAATAGCATGGCACAACATTATTGCATGGTAGCTACAAAGGGATCAACACAACATACAAGTGCAATTCAGGACAGTGTGTATTCATGGAGCAGCAGAGTTATGTTTTGGTGCAACATGGGTAGCAAAAAGAGCACAACTAGAATACATGTTAATATGTGTTAACAAGACAAATATATGTTGCAACAGCAAAGAACAACATTGATTCAAGTAGCATAAAGATGCACAAGTAAAACATGATGGCAAATCTGTGCAACTGAGTTACATGTTCAATGCAGTAATGGTTCGAGAAATACAATTCAGCAACAACAAGCGCAAAGGGTCAAGCCAGTAAACATAGATGGTGCATGATCAAGTGAACAGATCATTTCAGCTCACATTGGAGTAACAAAACAAATGGGCAAGACTTTTACACACATGTACAACATGTAAAGAAAATGGAGCAAGCCAGTTTTACAAAGCAAAGCAGCAAACATGACATGTTGGTGTATCTCAGATTTTAAAAATGGTTCAACAAAGAATGGTCGAGATGTTACAAGCAAATGCAAGTGCCAAAGTGCAATCAACACAGCATGAATTAGGTGCAAACATTGTCAAAGAATTTGGTCATGATCTCAAGCATTAGTTCTGTCCAAAGGAAATTAAAGTGTAAATGGTGCAGCAATACATGCTCGAGTGCATGATTCAATGCAGTCCAGAGAATGGACCCATGACAGTGAATACAGTGGCACAATAGGTTGATGACAAGGAATTGTTCAACAATTAAAATTTCCAGAATGGAATGGATAAGCAGTAATAATGTTTCAAGAAAATCAGAAATCAAATTATTTCTTTCCAGAAATCAAAATACATTTTTAGAAAGCAATCAAAGCTATTAAAACTCTCAAGGCAAAAGAGAAAATCATGGCAGAAAACTAAGCAAGAAATCAAATCGGTTTCAGAAATGATTCCATTTATTCAAGGGACCACAAATTTATTCACAGGAGGCAAATTTATTTTCCAGAATTCAAACAAGGCAACAATGTCACAGTATCATTTCAGGAATTGTTCAATTCAGATTTAAATCGAGGAAATAAAAGGCAAGAAATTGAATCATGGAATTCACTGTCATATGAAATTAAATCGAGTTCAAAATCATGTCTGTAATCATGGACATCAATCATGCAATCCAACTCAAGGCAACAAATCAGATCGGCCACATAATGAAATCAGAGAGGGGTTTAAGGGTTTTCTATTTTTTACCCTATATAACCTACACCACATCATCACAGGCAAGATATATCCATCGAAAACCAAAAACAACTCGCAAGGAATTAAAAGCAGAAAAATTCAGAAAACTCACTGTTTTCGATCGAGTAAATTCCCAAATCGAAGAGAAGCAAGCCGCAAGTTATTAAGCCATCAGAGAATTGATTCTAGAAGCAATTAATCGATCGATTTGGGGATTTGAGTAAACCCTAGGCCACCATACTTTTCCAAAGCAAAAGAGAAAAGGGGTCGGGCATTAGAAAACCAGATTACAACAACCTGAAGCCATCGCGATTGAATTTGGGGCAAGCATTAAAAACCTAGCCGCCATATTTTTTCTTCAGAGCAAAAGGGAGATCGGGTTGAACAAATATGAAAGGGGGGCCGGTCATTTTGTTTTGGACTAAGCCCATTTTTGCTTAAGAGCTAAAAAGGGGATGACCCCTCTTTTAAATCCTAGGGTTTCTAGTTGTTTTTAATTTTAATTTTATTTGTATTGTTTCTTGTATTTCTTTCTGTAAACTTCTTAAACAGTTTCTAGGTCTATAACAAAAAAAACTAGTAAATCAGTCAGGGTGTTGACTGACAGTTTCAGAGTCTGTAAAATCTGGGTTACGGATTACGGATTTGTAATTCGGGGAAATCTGATTGAGGAGATATCGATCAGTCTAGGGTTTTGAGCGTAGGGTTAGGACAGGAGCAGGCGCTGCGAGTGTACATGGTCTTGTATGCGGGATCTGTTTATAACACCTAGTAGAAACCTTAGGAATGCAGCAGTAGGTAGGGTTTTGCCGGAGCTGGGTATATCTGTGTGTGATTTATTTTCTGCACTTTTATTTCTACAACATTCTGTGATCTGTTTATTATTTTAATATCCTGTCAGTTTTTCAATTCAGTTAAAAGATGTGATAAACCCTATTCACCCCCCCCCCTCTAGGGTTAATCTAGATCCAACACTAACTTCAAACAATGATCTGGTAATTTCCGGTGCTTGGTTAGTTGACATGGTATTTGTGTCGATAATCAGGATCGGGAATTGGTCGGTTCATTATAGTGGTATCAGAGCTAAAGGTTGACTAATTACTTTGGCTCTTTGGCGTAACTCAATAAAGATTGGGTTAAAAATACCCTAGATTGAGTTTGAGTATATATATGAGAGAGCGTATTTGTAATTTTAATATAAAAATGGTTTATGCTGTATTGACTGTTTTTGTTGAATGGTGTATGAATTCTAGTCGATATAGAATGTACAACTGTATCGGTAGGTGTTTCTAAACTCTCGAACAAAGCAATTCGATACAGTATTGTTTTAAAATGGGTAAATGAAATAATTTTATCTAAAAAAAATTATTTCAATATAAAAGAAATAATTTCTAAAATATTATAGTATATAGATGTGTTGGTTATTATTACAATCAAATGAAATTATAAAATATTGAAATGGTTATACATAACCAAATATAGTTGTATATGGATAAATTGTACAAATAAGATGAACTAATATTAATTAAGTTATCAGAATTTGAGAATTTAAATCCCGGATGTTTAGAAATATTTTATGGAGTATTTTAAAAAGTAATATAACATTACTCTGAAGGATTTTTAAATAAGAATGGTTTTGAATTGATTTTGAAAGTGATTAAGCACTGAAATCATTTCAGTGGCAAGAAAATAATTCTAATAATGGATCATGACATTATCAGTATTCGTTTTCAAGTTTCTGAGTGACGGATTGCTACCTTAATAATTTTTAATAGAGAATTTGTAGCAGTTTTAAAAAATTCAAATGTTTTGAATTGCCAAATGATTATAAATATATGTGTATAATTATATGATTCCAAATCGATTCGGAAATAAAAGACGGGAATTTGGATTTTGAATTTTTATTTAACTTGTAAGTTAAATGAATTGGAATGGTATAAGTAAATCCAATAGATTAAAATTTTAACTTAAGTTAATGAAGTGGAAAGACACCAAGTAGAATAAAAATTTGTGTGGCTTGCAAATTGAAAGTGGATAAATTGATTCAAAATCAATTTGGTTAAACACAGATGGGTGGTGAATTGAGTGTAAGCTATTGAATGGAAACCATTCAAATAGAATACTGTATATATCCATTTAATTGGATTTTGGTTACAATTGAATGGGAACTCGGCTAAATAGATTTATAAAATGATTTACAAGCAAATAATATAAATTGAGTTGCCATTTGACATAAACCAAAGGGTATAAAATTATTGAATCCATGAAAAGTAAATAAATTTGTTTAAAACCAATTTGTAATGAATATGGATTAAATGAAAAGGTATTGATTGGAGATTTTGTGCTTGTTCGAATTAAAGGATCGAATGATTACTTAAATATCAATTATTGAAATTCACCTGTTGAATTGAATAAGTACAAGTACCTAAAGCCATTGGTTTGGGTTTGGATGCGTAGACAGCAAATGAATTAAGCGCTTAATAACGCTTACATAAGGTATGCCTATGAAAAAAAATTGGGTTTTGAATTTTGTTTTCCGACCGTGTGGGTCGATGTGTATACATATTTTTGTTGTTCCTGCGATATCGCGGAAGTCACTCCGTACAGGGGAGACTCTGCCAATTTTTTTTTGGAAATTTAAGGTGTTAGAAATTTTTCCAAACTTTTGAAAATTTTCTTTATTAGGAATGAATTAATATTTAATCAAAATAAATGGGTTCAGTTAAACCTAAAATTAAGAGGTAAAACAAATGATTTCTAGCTTAGTTAATAAGGGTGTATAACATTTTTCCTACCTTAGTAATTTCGAGGACGAAATTCTTTTAAGAGAGAAGGAATGCAATGACCGGATTTTTAGCCATTTAATTTTGAAAATTTAAATTGTTTAAATGTTGTATTGGAAATATAAAATGATTTTTATAAGTAATTTATTTATTGAAAATGACGTTTGAACATATAATTTATAATTAAATTTAAAATGAGCTCATAACGTCGCAGTAGTTTGTAATTTAATGTTTTGAA
Organism: Allium sativum; assembly: GCA_030737875.1. Classification (NCBI taxonomy): domain Eukaryota; kingdom Viridiplantae; phylum Streptophyta; class Magnoliopsida; order Asparagales; family Amaryllidaceae; genus Allium; species Allium sativum. The sequence goes on along the minus strand of CM060913.1, from coordinate 464,019,789 downwards.
CTTCAATTGAATATACAGAATCCAATATAAGTCAGATTTATTTGAAACAAGAAACGTTCGGTTCTATTTGACTACATTTTTCTAATGAAAGTGAAAAATTGAGATTTCGTCTTATAGGTTGAGATTTATGTCCAAATCAAATTTTCAAATAGTCATTATGGAATCGTTTATAAACCATAACGATTTATTTAATATAATATAATGTTGGTTTCAAATTTGGATAAGATTTTTAAAGCATATGATTAATTTTATTACTACAACAAAACAACCTTTTTACAATAGGCAATGCTCGTTGTAATTTGGTTTTCACAACGGGCATATGCGCCCGTTGTATTAAACCAGGTTGTAGGTCCACATTTTACAATGGATAATAAACGTTGTAAAAGAACGTATTTTACAATGGAGATAGCCTGCTGTAATATGTCTTTACCACAACAGACAGTGACCGCTGTAATAGATTACTATTACAACATATTTTGCCCATTGTTAAAAAAAAAGCAAAAAAAAAAAATCATTGACGTAACATATATACAAATTATACACGCAATTGTCAAAAACCAATACAAATATATATTCACATCATTTATAAAGTCACACATTTATTTCTTTTTATATGTATTGTCACACATTTACAAGAAATATCAAAGAACATACTCTATGATAAATAATAATAATAACTACTATCTGGCTATAGGTAAGATACAAACATCCATTGCTAACATCCTAGGCCTTACAAAATCAAGACAAACTTCATGATACACATGTAACAAAAACTATCTCATTGCTCCATTACTATTGTAGGTGAAGCCCAGTGAGCCACAAACAAATACATAGGTAACAAAAACTATCTCATTTCTAAAATCCTGTAAGATGATAAACTCAAGACTAATACAGAAACAACGAAATGAGTATAATATTAAAAACAGAAAGGTTTTGCCAATATCTTCTTACTTGCGCTAACACTTTTGCTTTGTATATTGCTCCATTGCTCCATCTTTATCGGTCTTCATCATCTTATTTCAAAAAAAAAAAAAATTGTGACAAAGGTTGTTGCTCACTAAATTAGGAAACAATGATTTAAAAACAAAGTCAAATACCATAATAGTTTTTTATAATTAAACCGGAACTTATTTAAGCTCATTAATGGGTCATGCTTGTTTAAGCTCATTGAATAGCTCATTTCAGGAACCTATTAAAGCTCGCTGAATGAATGCATGTCTGACTATAAAAATCTTGGACAAATGAAAGGAATAAACGCCAACCAAGAAATCCACTTTCATATTTTCTATGTTCTTCTCCTTATTTATTAAGCTTTTTATTTGTTTACCATTTATTATTTTTAATTTAATTCGCTTGGCAGAAAGGGAGGGATTCTAGGAATAAAATATTGACTGTTTCGATTTATTTGGGAAACTACTTAATTCTAAATAAATTATTAATGCGTATGATTATAGGATTAGTTCCACCAATGTTGTCAATGACATGCATGTACAAAAGGAAATTCATCACTAGAAATTATACGCATGCCAAATTTCTGATAAAATGTGAAATTTAAAATTATTTTGTTTCTATTTTAGCATAAAACTGAAATTGTTTCTAAAATTGTATACCTCTACACTACCTTTTAAAACATTTAACTATGACTGAATTTCAGAAGACTTAAAACAAAAAAAATTGTGTTACTAATAATATTATAAATTAATTTGTTGTATGTCATGGCAATGTGTGCTAATGTTAGATGAAAGCCAATGAACAATAAAGAGCTTCCAAAATGCATTTAATCATGAATTCAGGTGTAATTTTCCGAACAAATAACTGTAATGACAATTAAAAACTATAGTTATGTTCATCGACTAACCAATAAAATACAGTGTATAACATAGCAAAAGAAATGAATATTGGCTCCATCTATTTGCACCCCTTTAATTTCTCTTCCCACCGAGATCTTTTCAAAATAAACTTCTCACCTTGGTTTTTTCTTTATCCACTCCGTTTATTCCAAAAACGCCCTTTTCATTTTTACTTACTTTCTTCTCTTCTACTCACTTTCTTTATTTCACTGCTTTGAATATATTTTTTTACAATTTTCTACATTCAAATACAATGATGTATATACAGTTTTTTGTTACTTTCTACCATTGTTTATATGTTTCCAACACCAGTCATCAATTAGTTTTTTTATAGTTCTCACGTTTGCATTGCGTGTTATCATTTTTTTGTGTTGGCTTACAATGTTTTCGGCAGAGTTTGTGATCGGTTGACTACATCTCTTAAGAAATTTTTAGTTTTAACAATTCATGCATAAAATAATTAAATATAATACAAAAAGAGACAAAACAGAGAAAAAAATCTACCTATCTACTTGAGGGTAAAAATGACATTAATTTAATTTTTGTTATAATTGGGGCGTGAAAAACAATTGCATGGGTGCAAATAGATGGACCCATGAATAGAATATCCATCATACCGCTAAGGAAACATAGCAATCGATTGTCAAAAACTCTCACAACCAACATGCTGAGAAACCTGACAGCTGCAATGACGCCTTCGAACAATCATCATACCCCCAACATCAGCTAACGTTAATCTCAACACCATTACGAAAACCTAAGAAAGCCAAATCAAAAACCATCTCATTAAGTATAAAATCCGAAGAAAAAAACAACAGCCAAGGGACTTACCGTAGCACGACGAGATTTACTTGCGCAAAAAGCCAAACCTTAACTCAAAATAATAATAATAATAATAATAATAATAATAATAATAATAATAATAATAAAGTGTACACGGAATGGTATAATAAGGGGAGGGAAGACCTCGTTATCAAAGCAAGTTTATGGGTAGCAATTGATGAAAGGGTAGCTACCAAAGAGGCAGAGAAGGCAATAAGACTCGAGTTAGGGAGCATGGAAGAGGAAAACGGTAAAACTACAAGGTGGAAGTTACAGGAAGGCAAAATTACAACCTAGGTAAACAAGAAAGGGAGGAGAAGCGCAATGGAGATGAAATAAGGAAACTCAGTGCAGCCAATTAAGGCCATGGATTGGAAAACGAAAGAGCTTGAGGTGGGGTTAAATTGAAAAGGTCAGAGCAGAAATTGTGGCAAAGGAAAATTTGGGTAGGAGAACAAGGTGAAGATAAATGAAAATAGGAAAAATAAAAAATAAGACAAATAAAGGAGTGGACGGATTTCATGAGAAGAGATGAGGAGGACGAGTGTCGTCGTTCCTTACCTGTCATTAACCGTTCAATTTGAGCAATTTTCCAACATCATACGCCATTAATCGTTCGATTTGATAAAGGCATGGGACAGTGACATAGTTGATTTGAATCTGAAGGCTCCCGGTTTGAGGGTTGAGACTGTAGATCTCAGATCTGTTGATGGTGAGTGTGATAATAGAGACGACATAGATCTGAGATGAATGGAGGCCAATGGTTGTGGCGGCTTTAGTGTTGTTGATTGATTAAACATAATAAAAATGTTTTTAGCACGACCCTCGATTTCAAGGAAAAGATTTTTCTGTATTAGATTTGTATTACAAAGAACATCATGGCTAGAGGAAAAAACGAGCTGAAATTTAATTTTTGGAGCCAAAAGAATGTTTAGGTTAATCACATTTTTTTGGATATGGAGCCAAAACAAGGAAGGCGCACGAATATTATTTTATGAAACCTATTAGCATTATACAACAGGCATTTTCTGAACGTTGTAAAATTGACACCTTTTACAACAGGCATTTTCTGAACGTTGTAAAATTGACGCTTGTTACAGTAGGCTTAAAAAGAACATTGTAATATAATTCTATAACAGGGGGCAATCGTTTCCCGTTGTAAAAAAGGGCATTGTACATGACATCTATTACAATGGCCTAGAATTGACCGTTGTTTTTAACAGGTGTTTTTGCCCGGTTCCCAAAAGCACAAAAAGACCCACTCGACTCAACACGTCACGTGATACTAAAGCCTGAAGTGTCACCAGGTTAATGAGGAATCAAGACAAGAAGAGGTAAAGCAAGCAACAACTTCATAATCACTCACCTCGCCTCACTCTTCTCGCATCACTCACCTTGCATCACTTCGTCTCGCTCACCTCGCCTCACTCCCCTCGCATCACGCGTCTTGCCCTGCATTACACCCCCTCAGGACAAATGCCTCGCATCGCATCCAACTAGGTGTGATGTCATTGCATCCAAATGGATACGATGACATGGCATCCCTCTGGATGCGATGCTGTCGCATTTAAAGGGATGCGATAGCATCACATCCCTCTGGGTACGATGTTATCGCATCCAAATAGGAGCGATGGCATCGCATCCGTTTGGATGTGATGCCATCGCATCCAGGGGATGCGAAGCCTCTCCATTGCAACCCAGAGAGGGAGGTGAGCTCCGCCCTATATGTAACACCCCACACCCGCTATGGTCACTCGCTAAGGGAATGCCATAACATCGGTGGAGTATTTTAAGTGAATATAGAACAGAAAAATTACAACAAGACAGATATAAGTAATACTTGAAAATTTTAAAACATCATTTCATTGCAGCGGAAAGTAAAACATGTTTGGTTACATCACAAAACCATAATAAGAGTCAAGTACAAAATATCCATCCTGATAAATAAAAGTACATAATCCCAATACATGAACTGATAGCCATAAAAGAAAGGGTAAGCTGAGCTCTACATCTATGGTCCAAGCTCCAAAAGAGAATAAAGCAGCCTGATCTAAGCCCACTCGTACTGGGCCCACTCTGATAACCTGAGGGTTGGGAAAAAAGATAAAAACAACGGGGTCAGACATAAGTCTGAGTGAGTCCTATAACCCTAACAATACAATCATTAAAGTAATTAGGGTATGATATAAACAAGGTACGGTACCTCTGGGGATAATGACTACACTAAGTAGCCAACTAAACACAGGATGTACTAAGATAACCGAAAAGACGCATTTATCCACCCAAGGACAATTACTGGATTACACCACCCCAGATCTACCCACCCAAGGGTAATTCCTACACTGCACCACACCAGTCATCCCTAACTTAAAGGTTGATCCCACCCCTGGACTTATAAAATTAACTTAATAGTTCTCGCGTACCCCTAGGTGACTAAGTAGACGCCACGGGGCCCTACAATCCACTAGGTGTACACACTACTCCCCATTCGATCGGCTCCCTAACGTAGATACCCATGCTGGCCCCACCGTGGGGTGTACCATTCCCCAACGTGGCAACCTGATAAAACTAACGGTGCACGGCTTATATCTACACGATGCAACAACGTCTTATTTACCAGCCCGGGTCCACACACGCATATGAAACCCGTTGGTCATGCGTTGCCACCGCTAACCCATTTTGGCCTCTTATAGTCAAGCCCAATATGCGTGTCCCGTCACTCGACTAGAGTCGAGCCCACTAAGATACGTTTGGGATATTGGTTGAAATGGGCCCCCACAAGCTACCACCTAAGCTTGTTATTTTATCTAGTGTATCCCACTTAACCCCTGTTATAATCATGCCCACCTACATGTTAAGGTTTGGTTAAGTCATCTAATCATATATCAATTGCCACTTAAGGCACCCACTAGATTTCCACATGCCACCCAAAGCACTTACTTAACCCTTTACCCATGTTTAATTACATGTTCCTCTTTGGTTAAGTATTCTAATCGTATTTTCTATTGCCACCCAAGGCAACCCACTAGATTCCTCATGCCACCCAAGGCACCCACTTAACCCCTCATGTCCCTCTACATGCTAATATGGTTAAGTGTTTCTTAATTAATTAATTAAGATCATGACCTCATAAAGACCTCTCACATTAGACCGTCTTTTATGACTGCTGGATATGCCGGTTGGGTCCGGGCAGCCTTACGTCATAAAAAGGGTCTAACCTCGTGTCTTTACTTTAATCACGTATTTAATTTGTGCCTAAGACCTCTCACATAGGGCTAACATTTGTAGCAACTGGTTAAGCCGGTTGGGTCCGGGCAGTTTTACGCTACAACTGAGTCCAACCTCGTGTCTTAGTCGATTAATTACACCTAATTAATCACCCTTCTAATTTATATTAATTATCCCTAATAAATTAATCATGTTTTCCAGAATATGGGTAGACCTAACTCAATAGGTAAATTCCCAACTCCGTAGTATGGGTAGACCTAACTCAATAGGTAAATTCCCAACTCCATAATATGGGTAGACCTAACTCAATAGGTAAATTCCCAATTATGTCCATTTAATTTATGTTACTCTTAAGCATACCCATTCCACATCATTTTATTAACATGCATATTAACCCCATCGTTCCCCACGTAATTCGTTCTCGTAACGTGACATAATAAAAGGGAAGATTCATCACAAATGTCATGGGTTTAACCAACATAGCTTATAACTTTATCATGGGTTCAAAAGGTGTCAACTTGCATATATGAGCATACATTAAACCCAACTAGTATTTAACCCAAACTTGCATTAGGCATATCATAAAAGAGATAACTTGCATATGAACTTGCACATAAACTTGCATATGAACTTGCATCATAACTTGCATATGAACTTGCATCATAACTTGCATATGAACATGTATCATAACTTGCATATGAACTTGCATCATAACTTGCATATGAACATGTATCATAACTTGCATATGAACTTGCAACATAACTTGCATATGAACTTGCATCATAACTTGCATATGAACTTGCATCATAACTTGCATATGAACTTGCATCATAACTTGCATATGAACTTGCATCATAACTTGCATATGAACTTGCACATAAACTTGCATATGAACATGTATCATAACTTGCATATGAATATGTATCATAACTTGCATATGAACTTGCATAACATGCCATACTTAGAGACAAACTTGCATATATTATGCATATCATAAAAAGAGACAAACTTGCATAAAACCAAACACTTAGCATGCATAAAACCAAATACTTAGCATGCATAAAACCACATACATAGCATGCATAAAACCAAATACTTAGCATGCATAAAACCACATACATAGCATGCATAAAACCAAATACTTAGCATGCATAAAACCAAATACATAGCATGCATAAAACTAAATACTTAGCATGCATAAAACCAAATACATAACTTGCATAACATGTTACATATAGACTTGCATATAATCTCCCATATAGCTTGCATAACATGTTACATATGAATAAATGTTCAACATAGTGTTTTGCATCATAAAACATGGCATTAAACTTGCATATAGCATAAAACTTGCAAAACACATATCATACAAACTTGCATAAACACATTTATCCACAAACATAGCCATGTCTTATCACATCCTACCATAATCAATTTAACAATTGATTATTAAAGCTATAGGAACTCACCAAAACCAAGATTAGCAAACTTATGTAGTAGAACTAGTTGCTATACAAGAAGAAGATGATGATTAGAGGTTGATTAGCTTGCAACTTTCTTCATAAACTAGTGGAGCTTCCTCTCAAGTTTGATTTTGGCGGCATGGTGGCATCATTTCTATTTTTAGTATGAATTAGGGTAGTATTAGGGTGTTTTTATAGATTAGGTGAGTGTTTTAGGCCCTTAGATTAACCCTAAATTAGATTAGGACCCTTAGATTTCGGAACCTTCCAGAAACCAGCCCTAAGACCAAGCCCAAACCCCAAACTGTTGCACCCAACCACAGAACTCTCTAGAAACTGTGCAGGTTTCCTGGCTCGACACGGGCGCACTTCCCAAGTGCGCCAGTGTAAAAATGTGTTGGCGCACTTCACAAGTGCGCCAGTGCATTTTTGTGTTGGCGAACTTCACAAGTGCGCCAGTGCATTCTGGCTAGTTTTTCGGTTTTTCTGCCTAACTTCGTTCGTCCATATCTTCTTCATACGGACTCCGATTTTCGAAAACTCGGACTCTATTTCGCGTATTTTTCCGAGACGAACGCAATGGTGCAACCCGTTTCCCCTAATTCCCACATCTGGGATTAGTTATTCTTTAATTTGTGAATTTTAGCATTAACCGAAATTCGGGGTGTTACACTATACTACTCCCATGTGATGCGATTTTCTGATGCGCGCAGGCCTTTGATGCGATTTCCTGCTATGTGGTCCCCAAATCCTACCTACTCCCACCTAACCACTCCACTACAAATACCACAAGCACATTTGTTATAAGGATTGTAAAATTGGCTGATTTGACATCTCCATAGAGATCTAAGAGACCTCTCTAATGGCATCTTCACTTTGAGGAAGAAGAAGGACCAAAGTGACTTGTTCCATATAATTACATATGATGACTATAGCTTCAAATTACATGAAAATGTTTGTAACTAAATGCCTAGAAGACTTGTAAATCATTCTTGTCAATAAAATATCAGTAGCTCTTCCAAAGTTGACGTAGGTCCCACACGAGACCGAACCACTATAAATCTTAAGTGTTATTTATTGCTTTTCTGCTCTTCTGCGCTTGTTTTCCCTACGCGAAATGGTATTCTTAAGTAATTAAGAATCTTGGGTGTTGGTGACAATTTTTGTCATCAACATTATGGTGCTTTCACTGAGAGACTACGACTAAGACTCGCTTCTTTGTTGCACATTACCATCTCCACTCCAGCGTGCTTCAGGTTACTTCCCTAACCTGCCGCTAAGTCCGCTTACGATGGTTAAGCAAACAAAGAAGGCAATGGTCGGCTCCTCTATTGTAGTCGAAGATGAGACCTTTCAGTAACCCCAATCAACGGATATCCCGGTTGGAATGGACATACTTCCTTCTACAGACCCCGAAGCCCTCGTAATCCAAGCACAAATTTATGCAATCACCAAGAGACATGAGGCTACGGCTCTCGAACTCAACCAAGTATTGAAAGCTAGCATCGACCTCATGCGCCAACTTCAAGAGAGTCAACTCATAGTCACCAAACTTCAACTAGCTCAGAACATTCCCCGCGTGAGGTGTGTTATCTCGGAAACTTCTTCCTCCGAGTCTCAGGGCCTGCGTCAATGAAGGAAGTTCAGCCTTAATAACAACATCTTCGTCTTCTCTAACGCTCACACCAATGGCTATAACAACGGTAACGAAAATGGAAACGGTGACAGAACCACCGTCACCAATAGCGGGGGCACGCATCACCACGATCGATCCTGATTGGGCGTTAACAACGAACTAGGCTCAAATAACCACCCCCTCCACGATAGAACCCAACTGTCGCCACTTAGATTTTGGAGCCCACCCTCCTAGCAGCACAGCAGACTTCGGTTTACCAAGACCAGAATGAAGGTCAACCCGCTCAACCTCACCAGCCATACCAAAACCAAGTAATTGGCATCGACAATATGGAAGAGGATGATCTAGACATTCACCATAGGAGACGCCCAAGAAATAGGACTCTAGAAGTCCGCCGAAACTGGATTCCTCTAAAGGATCGTCAGACATATCTCCCTGACTTGATCCAGAGAATCATGAGAGATATGCGGGGAAATGCCAATGACTCGTAGGAGACCCACCTGAGGCGTAACCCCTTTACTGGAGACGTCCACGAATCTGAGTGGCCTCGGCGCTTTAACATGCCACAGATGATGTTATATGACGACACTACCGATCCCTGTTCATTCTTGAACCACTACGAATGGCAGATGGACTCAACAGAGCCACCAACACCGTCAAGTTCAAATGCTTCCCAGTTGTCTTAGCAGGCACGGCTTTGCTCTGGTTCTCTTGCTTACCGTTCCATTCATTTAATACCTTTGGTCAGCTAGCCATTGAGCTGGTCAAGCAGTTCATAATCCACGTGCCATCCCCAAAGAATGCGCTCACCCTGTCCAACTTATACCAGGGTCCCGCTGAGTCACTTAAAAGCTATCTCGAGCAATTCAATACTGCCCTCGCCGTGGTTGATGATCCCGAACCTTGTACCGTGCTGTTACGGCTAGCTAAGGATGTCGTTCCAGCTTCCGAGTTCGGGGCATGGATAGATATAAAACAGCCCAAGAGCTTGGTGGCCTTCTACGAAAAAGCATGACAATTCTTGTGTCAAGAAGAAGCTAGATGTAACAGAGCTTCACGGGTCAACCACTCCAACAACCCCCATGCCAACACTATCAACGACAGTGTCAAAAGAAAACAAGTCGTTGAATCTTCGGATAAGGGTAAAGGAACCGCCTCCTACAAGCTGAAACCAAACCCTGGCAAACAAGGCGGTCACAACAATAATCCAACTCCATCGGACCCCAAGAAGCACGACTACTATCAGAATTATAGGAACTACACACTGCTACATCGCGACATGGAGTCCATCTATTTGGAAACCTGTAACACTCTTCAGTACAAGAAGCCGAACACCAGGGAATCGACTGACCATGAGAAGAAATCCGACAAATACTATAGGTTCCATGATATGTAAGGGTACAACACCAATGATTGCCGCCATCTCAAGGACGCAATCGAAAAACTCATCCGCGAGAAGCATCTAGAGAAGTATGTTCAAGGTCCTGCTCCTCCCGAGGAGGCCACGAGCTCACCAATGCCTGCACTTCCTGCTCCTATAAATGCGTCCACGGGGTCGTCCAACCAAAGGTCACGTGGCATCTTGATCAATACCATCGTTGGAGGACCTCATCCCATATATGACATCTTCCACAAAATGGAGGAGTACGCAAACTCAATAAAGCATGCCACTCATGAAGCTTGTTCCACCTAGACGAATCTGTCCCCTCCAAACTTCAAAAGATAATGCGGGACGATATCGTCTTTCGTGATAGGGAGTCAACGGGTATTGAGATCCCCACCATAGACCCTCTCATCATCTTTGCTCGCATTGGACTAGCTTTCATCCAAAGGATCCTCATTGACTCAGGGAGCTCGGTCAATATCATATTCAAGGAGGCCTATGACTAAATTAAGTTGGAGGCCAAAGACTTGAGACCCTGCCACGCAACGATCCACAGTTTCAATGGATCCACCTATCATCTAGTAGGCGTGGTTGACCTACCTGTAGAACTTGGAGAAGGGATCAAAGCCGGGTTCACATCCTCAATTTTGTGGTCACCGACGTCGTCTCACCATATAATGCTTTCTATGGACGACATTTCCTCGCAGAATTCCGGGTTTGCCTAATACCATGGTCCCTACTGATGAAATTCCCGACAGAGAATGGCATCGGTATTGTCAAAGGCGACCAAGCCACAGCCATAGATTGCTACCTCATAGAGTGGAGGCACGCGTGCAACAAGGACAAGGTTAAGAATGTGCCCCTGCCTTCCTGCACCAAGACCGTCTCCGCATAAAAATAAAAGGCGTCTGAGTCTTGGCTCAGGCTACACTGTCGTTTCTTTGACGATCTCGATCCAAGGAAGGACGAAGAGTCCAACTCCAAAAGGGCTTCCCCTGTAGAGCCGATGCTGGATATTCTGATCTGCCCCAAAGACCCGACAAAGGTCTTGAAAGTTGGATCATAACTCCACCATGTAATAATAGAAGAGCTTTGGAATTCCTGGGGGCCAACGTCAACGTGTTCGCATGGGCACACATAGACGTCAACCCCCAGCATCTCCCAGTCAAGCATAAATATCAAATCCTAGGAATAGACAAATTGACAGCGCTCAGAGAAGACGTTGATAGGATTCTCGACAACAGTTTTATTGAGAAGCTTATTACCCCGAATGGGTTTCTAATCCAGTTTTGGTCAAGAAGGCAAATGGCAAATGGAGAACATGCATAGATTTCTTCGATCTAAACAATGCATGTCCTAAAGACAGTTTCCCACTCCTGAAGATCGATTAGTTTGTCGATTCTACCGCTGGTTATCAGCTCCAGTCCTTCATGGATGCCTACTCGGGCTACAACTAGATTCCGATGTACCTCCCCGACCAGGATCATACGTCTTTCATAACTTCCCTCGAGCTATGCTACTATCTTGTCATGCCCTTTGGTCTTAAGGATGAGGGAGCTACCTACCAAAAACAGGTTAACTTCATTTTCATGGACCAGATTGGGAGGTCAATGGAAGTTTTAGTGGACGATATGCTCATAAAATCGAGAATATCGAACGACCACGTCCGTGACCTCTCCGAAATGTTCGGTGCCTTCCGCCAATATGGCATGAAACTTAATCCCTTGAAATGCTCTTTTGGTATTGCATCGGGAAAATTCTTGGGTTTCGTTGTCAATTCGCTAGGCATTGAAGCCAATCCGGATAAGGTTAAAGCCTTTTGTGACATTCAAGCTCCTCGGAGTATCAAGGATGTTCAGAGTCCAAATGGAAATGTCGTGCCCTAATTCGATTCATATCCAAAGCGACTGACGAATGCATTCCATTTTTTGACTTGCTTAGAAACGGGAAGCACAATTTCTCATGGACATCGAAGTGCGTCACATGTTTCAGGACCTCATGAATTACTTAGAACGGACGCTTATCCTATCCAAACCCATAGATCAAGAAGACTTATATATTTATTTGGTTATTTCCTTGTAGGTGGTTTGCTCAGGGCTCATACATATCGACGATCGTGTCCAGCGACCCGTTTACTGCACTAGAAAAGGACTGACATGAGTAGAAAAGAACTACCTTAAGCTTGAAAAGCTGGCCTACTGTCTGCTAATCTCTTCACAGAAGCTGCGACCTTAGTTCCAATCTCATCCTAGCAAAGTTTTCACCGACCAGCCTCTACGACAGATCCTACAGTGATTTGAGGCATCTGGACGACTTCTTAAATGGAACATTGAGCTAAGCCAGTTGAAGATCACTTTCATCCCTCGTCGCGCCATCCTTGGGCAGGCCCTAGCCGACTTCATCGTAGAATTCACCATTTCGGAAGACCCTCCTCCGAAGGACATCGAAATTTCATAACTTCAATGGAAACTCTATATGGACGGATCCTCTAACGACCAACGCTCTGATTCCGAGATCGTGCTCGTCACTCCGAAGGCACACCCGATATGTTATGCTCTAAAGCTTAATTTTCCTGGAACCAAAAATGACACCGAATACGAAGCCCTGATAGTCGAACTCAGGATCGCAACTGAGCCTGACATCAAGACAATCCAGATATACTCAGACTCACTTCTCGTCGTACGTCAGGTACTGGGAGAGTATCAAGCCGAGGGGGCACGACTCGCTCCTTACCTAGCTCTAGTTCGCGAACTCCTCACCAACTTCGACCATTACGTCATTACGCATAGCCCTCGAGGACAGAACGAAAATTCTGACTCCTTATCCAAACTGGCAAGTTCCGGGGATGCGCAGCTTTTAGGGCTTGCCCCCGTCGAAGTACTCGACTCTCCAAGCATCGATCAGATGCATACTGATTCAGAAGCAACGATGGAGACCGAGTCCGAGTCTGAGTCATGGATGACGCCAATCAAGAACTAATTATAGCATGGAATCCTCCTCGAGCGTCGCAAATACAGACGAGCACTAACCAGAAAATCATCACGCTGCATCATTTTGGATGGGATGCTCTATCGCAGGGGGTTCTATGTTCCATTACTCCGATGTTTAGCCCGCAACGATGCCGAGCGCGGGTTGCTGGACGTGCGTGAAGGAAAATGCGGCGATCATACCGAAGGGCAAACTCTAGCAAAAAAGGTTCTTAGATATAGTTATTTATGGCCGATAGTTGACCAAGATGCAACGGACTATGCCTGCAAACGCGATAAATGCTAGATATATTCCATGATTCCAAGGGCTCCGCCTAACGAGTTAACTCAGATGGTCAGCCCCTGGCCATTTGCCATGTAGGGGATAGACATCATCGGAACTCTCCCAATGGCCAGAGGTGGGGCACGTTATGCCATCATCGCAGTGGATTACTTTACGAAGTAGGACGAGGCCCTCACCATAATCACAACCAAGAAGGTAATCAACTTCATCGTCCGCAGCATCATCACTCGATATGGAGTTCCCTAAGCTATCATTTCTGACAACGGAACCCAGTTCGAAAGAGTTGAGTTCAAGACTTTCTGCCGGCTGCACAACATCGAAAAGAGATTTTCATCGGTGGCCTATCCTCAAGCCAATGGGCAAGTTGAAACTGTTAACAAGGTAATCAAATCCTTCATCAAGAAGCGTCCGGAAAAAAAACCGGATGCTTGTGGGTTGAAGAGCTCCCTTTGGCCCTATTGGCCTACCAGACCACCCACAAGTCAACGACCGGTGACACCCTTTTCGTTCTTGCCTATGGATCTGAAACTGTCATTCCCATTGAGTTAAAGCTCCAATCTCATCGAGTCACCAACTATGATCCGAAGACCAACCAAGATCTTCTCCTGGATTCGCTTGACTTCCTCGAGGAGAAAAGGAACGAAACTGAGCTTAGAGCCACCGCTCAACGCCAACGAGTCGCCAGATACTTCAACTCTAGAGTCCGTCCTAAGGACCTTAATGTCGGCGACCTCATCCTGAAGCGGATCTTCCCTACACTGACTGGCTTTGGTCCTCAGTGAGAAGACCGTATGTTATACAACGAAGGCTCGAAGACGGAACCTTCAAGCTAGCAACTATAGACGGCGTTGAACTCTCAAGGGCATGGAATAGTGAGCACATTCGCCGCTACTTCACATAAATACTGTACAGATTTTCCGCTTTCCAACAACGTTTTATTTTCCTTAAATTCAAGGCATTGTAAAGGCTATTACTGCCACAGTTATTAGTAAAGATAGTGTTTGTTTCTCTATGCCCTTAATGTGTTTTCTTACTACGTGTTATGTTTGATTAATCATCATAACTAGCTTGCACTCACAAACCACCGGATCGGCACCCCGAGCACGGGATCCGGTACCGCCCCACCCGAGTCTCGAATCAACGACGAGACCGAGTGTGTGTGTATATATATATATATATGTCACTATAGTATCGAATCAACGGCGAGGCCGAGTATAAATAAAATCACTCGAGTCTCGAATCAATGACGGGACCGAGTATAAATCGTTCTACCACCGAGTTTCCAGACTTAGGGGCAATGCATCTACCAAGTTAGTGTAAGATCGACCACTCCCGCGGCTCCATTCAACCTACCGGTCAGGATCCGTGTACTACTCGAACCTCATCCCAGCGCCGATACCGAGAATAAATCGTTTTGCTCCCAAGTCTCCAGACTTAGGGGCATCCCCTCTGCCATAATCCGACTCACCGGGTCTGGATCCGGGCATCCTTTGGCGAATAAACGACGTCCTCGCGCTCTAAGACAAAATGAATGATGGGAGAGCGAAAAGTCAGACAAATAACAACGTCCAAGCCTCCTCACGACTTAGGACCAACGACCTCCGGAGGGTCCAAGAGAGAGGGCACCAGACCTAAATTCCGTGTGACTCTGGACTTCGGACCGACGGAAGCCCCGAGAGTGGAACCAATACGTGACCTCTGCATGATCGAGGGACACCCTCCTGTGCGGATTCTTCAATCACATTTGGTTGGGCGTAAAAACCAGTACGCTTATGTGAGTACAGAATGCTGGAAAGCATAAGATGAACGTTCGAACACTTAACGTAAGTGTGATATAAGAAAACTAACTAATGCTTTCATTCACACAACTAAAGTAAAATACATACTATGATATCTTTCTTTACTAACGACAGGGCGTACATGAAAACCACATCGTGCCTCCAAAAGCCAAAAACCGAGGGTCGTACTCGCACATACTATCGGCCTATCTTGCTGAAATATGAAATACCACAATCACTTGGGCAGCTCGCCCTCCTCCACTTCTTTGGGCTTCTTCTCTCCTTTCTTCTTCTTCTTCTTCTTACCCGAACCGCCGCCTGATGGATCATCCCCTCTCTTCCTTCGCTTCTTGGAACTGCCTCCTCCTTCTCTTTGAGCGGAGAAGGGAAAAGAGAGGCTAGCGGGATCTTCTCATCATCGCTAATTTCCGTGATCTCATCATCAGGCGGGATTTCCCTCAACGGCGGGGGAACAACCTCGCTTGAAAGTGCAAGTGCTGACAGCGCACTCTCTTTCCTCTAAGACCCAGTCTTCGTTACCACCTTCTACTGGCCTGTCTTCCCGACCTTAAGTTTTCTGGCCTCCGCTTCCTATAGCTGTTTGTACGTCTCCACAGCCTTTTTCGCCTCTGCATCGGCTTTCTCCTTCAAGTCCGCCTACTCCTTCGCGCAGCCTCCTTTTCTCTCTAGACCTTAGCCACAACATCTTGTTCATCCTTCTTCCTCGCATCCACCAAAGCCGTCTGCTAGGCCAACTTGTCATCTACCTTTTCCTGCTCTTGTTCTTCAGCCTTGGCATGTATGCCCGTCTACTGCTGCTCAAACACCCCCCACATTGTATGCTTGCTCACTGCGGCAGTCTCTTTCACCCTTTTGCCTATCTCTACCTATGAAAGAACTAAAGTATGCCAACTCCTTCTCGGTGAGCTTAATCTCCATTCATACTCCCTCTCTAAGCTGACTCGCGAAACCTCCCACTTCAATTTCGGGCTGCCCAAACTGAGTCGGATCTAGGATCACAGTCATTTCCATTCCAAAGGGCCCTGCACATCATAGAAAAGACTCTCAGTTGACTCATTTTCCATATGCTTACATCTTTAGGAATTCAAGGAAGGTGTGACTTTACCGACCGACACCTGTGATGCTGCTCCGGTAGGCACCAAGCCCTCTGGCCCGAACCCCGGTTGATTTGGGTTGTATTCAGGTACGATGAGGGGAGCAACTTGCGAATTAACTATTGGATAAGGCGAACTAGCTAGATGTTGGGAAAAACCACCTCCTTCGAATTCATGGGCTACCACCAAACTGTCTGTGTCCATTGTTTTTTCCTTCGCGGCCGCCTGCGCCATGTTAGCATCGTGCCTCAGCAGCTGTCTTCCTCCGCCAGCTTCAAGCGTTCTTCCTCTTTTAAGTGGGTAATCATGAAATCGACTTCGACAATGGCATCCACCCCTGTTAATCAGCCTCAACAGCCAATTTTCCAACTCACTGAGAATTGAATTCCTCTCCTAATTGACTTTATTCAATATACGATCGTGTTATAATGCGAGTAAAACGAGAATTCTTACCATTTCTCTCCTCTCCTACTACTACTTGAAATGCTCTAACAATGCTTAGTTACGTTGTAACATTATATTTACTTATGTTAGAAAGAATCCGTAGTGTCACTTGCAATACTAGATAAATTTTGAAAATACAAATAGGAATAAAAGTGCTAAAAATATTTACCTGAGTACCTTATAGTGTTTATTCGTGTACCTAGGTAGTGTACCTTAGGTCAATAGGTCTCGGGATCATGACATGACTTTATTAGGATTTTTCCATTTCTTTGTGTTTGAAAGGGTGATTTAGTCATCAAGAGAACCAGATTGCAATGTTGTGCATGAAACTTCTATATGTCAACATATATCATCTGGTTATGAAATAAATTTGACTTTAAAACCATTCAAATTTACCATTCGATTAATTTTATAAAATTTCAGATGATATACATACCTTCCTCTTTTAAACTGATCTACTCTCCTCAATGAAGCGGCGGTCTCAACAGCGTTTATTGGAGGAACCGGCCTCGCCGACGCTCCCACTCCGGCCTTAACATTCGTAGGCGGGATTGGAGTGGACGGTTGACCATCTCCTCCAACTGCTTCCTCGACATGAGTACCGCCCGCACCAGCACTCTTCTGAATCTTGGCAGCCTTAGGACGTTTAGTCACAGCAGGAGGAGCTTTCCGGTTATGACACTTTCCTTGCTCAAGATCATCATTCTCCTTCACTAGAGCTGCCTTCGGGAATATCCTCCAGTTTAGCAGGAGCAGACCTGTTCGGAGGAGGGCCTCCTCATCCAAAACATTCTCCTCCAGCGAACCTCCTTTGGGATAGCTTTCAAACGCGCTACGCGGCATTGCGTACTCATCGTCTTTCGTCATCGGCAAATTTCCTATTACAGAAAACTGAAGTCAACGCCAAGCTCATAATTCAAGTGAAACCAAACTAGAGAATTCATGATTGCTTACTTCCCTCCAACCACCTCCTCGCGAAGCCTAGGGGGCAACAAACGAAGAACCACTCAGACTTGAATAACCCTAGTTTGGTCCATGACCCTTCAATGAACCAGGCGTTCAGAAAGTAAAGGGAAGGCGAAGTCTTGGGCCTTCTCTTGATCTGAAACAAGAACCGGATGTCCTCTCCGGTGGGGTTCGTACCCAGGTACTCTCTGAACAAGCGACAAGTAGCAAGAAGTAAGGCATACCCGTTGCGATGAAGTTGAATAGGCACTAACTGGAAGTAGCTCACATGTCGCCAATAAAGTCACAAGACGGGGGCACGCACCCTGCGAAGCACATGTGCCTGTTCCATGCAGTGTATCCCGCTGGCGGAGCATGCGATCGGTCCCCCTCTTCTGGGACTCAAACATAAACCCACGTTATTCCGAATCATGCGCAGATGCGCTCCAGGGCAGGTTTATCCAAGCTCGAACGTACCGAGTCCAACGAATTGTCAATAATAATTGTGCCTACCACTGTGTCGGGAGCCTCAGGTACGTCATTCGCTACAATGTCTACGTCCTCCTGGGACCTCTCCTCAACTGTAGTAACACCTCCCGGCATTAACGGGTCAATCGAGCGCTCGCCCGTTTGTTGTAGATCATGGTCGGGAGCCTTCGACGAATCTATAGACTGGGAAGTGATCGACTCTGAAGAAGTCTCAAGCTTGTCCCCAGGACTATACTAGTTGAACCTGACTGGGATGTTGAGTGTTGAGAAGCTTCAGCTTTTGACTGTTACTGTGTTTTGGATCGTGTCCCCATTGCTAGCTATACTTCAACATAGTTGTGTTAGACATCGTATGTAAAACCCGTACCCCTCGTGTTCGTATGAGCTAACGTGTGAACGTGCAGTGTAATTCTATGACAATGCAGTTACAATTAAAACAAACTCGGAACACGACAACAATCACTTCATTTTGGTGACAGTGACCATCGTCGTCATCGACTGGAGTCCCTAGATACGCGTTGTGTTAGGACCAAGTTGTGATTAGGATCTGGAAGTGGACTAGGGTCCAAAAGTCCAAAGTTCTTGTCCACAGTCCAAGTTATATGCTCTAAAAACCTATGTTCAAAGTCCTGTCTCCGCTCAATCACAACTAGTCGTGAAGACAACGCAAGGACGGAGGCAAAGTCGCATCCAAATTAATGCAAGACCTCACATCACCAAACTGATGCGAAATCGCATCACTTGGATGCGAATCCGCGTCAATATCTCGCATCATCAAAGTGATGCGAATTCACATCACTCGGATGCAACTCCATGTCCAACTGGATGCGAGATCTCGCGTCATCGAAGTGATGCGAACTCGCATCACTTGGATGTGATTCCACATTTAACCTGACATGGGGCCTCGCATCACCAGAATGATGCGAATTCGCATCAATTGGATGCGAATCCGTATCCAGCCTAATGAGACACCCTCGCATCACGTGAGATGAGCCCCCACACAGCCACGGAGGCGGTGCGCCTCCCCTCTCCTTCTCCCTTTCCATGGTAACCCTCTTCAACCATTAAAATTCCTCGGACAAAGGTAGTGGTTCTGATGCAAGAAATAAAGGTAAAAAAGTGAGAGGGGGGTTCCAGTTTAAATAAAGGAATGGGCGGGCCTGGGATTCGGCCCACCTTTCCTTGTCGCGCATCCCAATGGGATGCGATCCACAACATCCCACCGGGATGCGATCCTTCGCACTCCACCAGGATGCGATCCATCGCATCTCACCGGGATGTGATCCACTACATTAGTCAGGAATGCGATGTACCGCATCAATATATATATGTATGTATATATATATATATATGTGTGTGTGTGTGTGTGTGTGTGTATACGTGTATATATATAATAAGAAAACGGATATATATTTAAGTATGCACGTGAATGTTTACGTACACATATATGTGTGTATGTACGCCTATATATACACGCCTCCTCCTATTCTGACCTCCTGTCTGATGCTTTACTTTAAAACTGTGATCACATAGTGCAAAACTATGCGAATATACATTAGCGCAAGCGCGAACACATGTTGACCACTACTCGTTCATTCTAGAACATAAATGAGAGTCGATAGCCAACGTCTTAATTTCATGAGTAAGACAGGGACCGTACGATCAGGAAAGTAGTAGGCATAACAGAATGCTCAACAAATGTAAAACTTCACACTTCATCCCTGTTTCCTCTCCAACACAAAGCACATCCTGCCAAGACAAGACGTACTTTGGGAGGCAAATGTCAACCGGTATTTTTGTTCGGTTCCCAAAAGAACACAAGACCCACTCGACTCAACACGTCGTGTGATATTAAGGCCCGAAGTGTCGCCAGGTTAATGAGGAATCAAGACAAGAAGAGGCCAAGCAAGCAACAGATTCATAATCACTCACCTCGCCCCACTCTTCTCGCATCACTCATCTCACATCACCTCGCCTCACTCACCTCGCCTTACTCCCCTCGCATCATGCCCCCTCAAGACAAATGTTTCGCATCATATCCAACTAGGTGTGACGTCATCACATCCAAATGGATACGATGACATCACATCCTTCTGGATGCGATGCTATCGCATCTAAAGGGATGTGATAGCATCGCATCCCTCTAGGTGCGATGTTATCGCATCCAAATTGGAGCGATGGTGCCGCATCCCTTTGGATGTGATGCCATCACATCCCGGAGAGGGAGGCGAGCTCCGCCCTCTACTGCTCCTATGTGATGCGATTTTCTGATGCGCGGAGGACTTTGATGCGATTTCCTGCTAAGTGGTCCCCAAATCCTACCTACTCCCACCTAAGCACTCCACTATAAATACCCCCAAGCTCATTTGTTACAAAAGTTGGAAAATTGTCTGATTTGACATCTCCATAGAGCTCTAAGAGACCTCTCTAATGACATCTTCACTTTGAGGAAGAAGAAGGACCAAAGTGACTTGTTCTGTATAATTATATATGATGACTATAACTTCAAATTACATGAAAATGTTTGTAACTAAATGCCTAGAAGGGGCTCATAGCTTGTAAATCATTGTTGTCAATAAAATATAAGCAACTCTTCCAAAGTGGACGTAGGTCCCACACGGGAACTGAACCACTATAAGTCCTAAGTTTTATTTACTGCTTTTTGCACTTGTATTCCTTACGCGAAACGGTATTTTTACATAATTAAGAATCATGGGTGTTGGTGACAATTTTTGTCATCAATAGTTGTAATATCATACTATTACAATGGGCAGCCTATGCCTGTTATAAAATGGGCGTTGTGATAGGATATTTTTGTTGTAGTGAACATATTAGGTCAGATTAGAACAAATTAGTTTTACCTAGAAGTCTTTATCAAAATATTGAACTACTGTTTAAATACTACACCACCAACTAGATTCCCACTTTGATTTAATCATCTTCATTCAAATAAAAATTAAAAGATAGAAGTAAAAATATTATCATTACAAAGATAAAAAATTCCTTAATTTTTTTCTAGGCCAACTATAAACATCGGTTTTGGAATAAACTGTGTTGATATCATCATTGTCTTTTCTTGCGGGTTCATACCATATGCTACTATAAAATCTTTCGATTAATGTGCAGTTCATTGAACTAGAGAAGTATATTAACTCCATCTTGCTGCATCTTGGAGATCGTCAAAAGAATCAGCGGTAAATATTAATACTTTCATATTCAAAAGTATAGTTATTTGAAACTTTTTACTTGATTTTTAATTTGTCTATATCAGTATTAGAAAAAAATGTTTAAAATATCAAGATTCCGTTTAAACTGATTAAAAATATGATGTGGGAGATATTATGTTAAAATTACACCAGACTTTAAAATGTTAGCTTCATTTTAATTTATGTTGGATAGTATTTTTTCCTCTTAGTAGGTATTTCACCTTACGTGAATATATCAAACATATTTTTATATGCCTATGTTTAATTATTGATTGTAATGCCTTTACTTATATTTTTTATGTTTTAGAAAATTGGTGCTTTATTATTATTATATATATAAGATTTTACATCCGTAGCAGTACAACTCACAAGTCTGGAAAACTCACCCGTATGGAGACTCTATACAAACTAAAGATATAAAATCATTGACACAATAAAAGACAAACCTAGCTCATTCTATGTAAAAGACTATCTAAACGACTTAAGAAAGGCACATGAAGCTCTTCTAACAAATGATACGATAATGCTAAGTAACAGAAGAAGAGCCTGGTCCGGAATCAAGCAAACTGGTCAACTTCTTGAGTTTCTTCGTCTTCTTCTTCTTCTTTCCCTCTAGCTCTCTCATCATCTTTTCCCACTCTGGGTTGACAATAACTCCATCATTAACTTCTTGCTGGGCATCCTCTGCTGCTTCATCAGACCGAGCTTTACGTGCCGTTTTTTATCGTGTCCTGATGCGGTCCCCAATATTATTTTCCCTGCTAATTTAGGAAGTCCTCTCCATATCATAAGCAGTATCCTCATATTCCATATCATTATGATCTGCGGTGAATATATCATTCTCAGCCTGCAAAACACTGTTCATTTGAACATGCATATTATTGTATGATTGGCTCTGCAACTCATGGTGTTGATGATCAGATATATCAGTGGGAGCCAGAGACTGCAGAATCTGTCCATTAGGTTCGATATCCATATTGTTTGACTTATCTGTCGGAGGAACCTGCTGCCTAGGTACCCAAACCTTTTGAAATTGACACATAGAATCAAAACGTCCGAAGCATTGGCAGTTCGAGCGCCTAGGAGGATCCCACTCGTACTCAACTGCTTGCCATATCATTTGATCATGTTCATTCAATATTGGAATATGCTTGGGAAATGAAAAAGAGTTCGACACTTCGACCAGCACCCGAGCATAAGCAATCTATTTAATACCCTCTGTGAATCTATCTAATTTAATTGGATTACCAAGCACAGATACAATCCTGCTTATAGCTTCCGATGTCCAATAATGTAAAGGTAGTCTAGGAAGACAAATCCATATAGGAATAGTGATTAGCATGTCCCTACTAAGCTCCATTCCTACTGTCCACCTCTTTATCATCATGAGTCTCCTGTTATAATAATATGGTCCTCCCCGTAACACCTTGTTACAATCTTCTTTTCTATCAAATTTAATAATGATCTTGCTGAGAATAAATACTAAAATCCCCAGATGACTGCTAGACTCGATGAATTTATGCTTTAAAATAAGGATAATATGGTGTGGCGTTGACAACATAAATTGCTATGGAGTTATCTCATAGCTTTAATCCTTCTTCAGCCAATTCCATATTAATTTTTCCACAATTCCGATTATCATAAAACTTCGTATCATAAAACATAAGCGGAATGTCAACTGGAGTTTGATTACCTTGGATAACATCCTTCCATGATTTGCTAGCTACCGAGGATGATTTGCTATGCATTTTGTCTACATCAGAAACTGTCGGATTGGGATCAGGAAGATACGAAGTAGGAGCAGTATGAACATTGGTTGTCTGTGAAAAACTTCGTACTGACTTTGATGGTTGAAAGCGTGAGTTTCCTGGCTGTAACTGAGATTGAATTCCCAAATTTCCTGATGTAGATCCGTACAATCCTTTGCTTATTCCTCTATCCTTCCTGTTTGACTTCTTCGGATAATTTCGTGCAGCAGTTAGAGTAGGAAATTCTTCCAAATGCTGCGGCTGTTGGAACTCAGCCTTTGCAACCCCTAATTTCATGCTATCTGAAGCAAAAACGACCCTTTCTTCTTGTAACCATTTGGAACGCGTCTGATGACATAGCTGCAGCATCATCTCTTAGATTAGCTTGGCTTCGAACGTTTGCATCTTGATATTGATATATGCTCTGTACTGTATCATTTTGCCCTAGTATCATTTGGCAATCAGTAATCAGAGTGAAGGAGGAGATCGGGTATTATTAGTAGGGTTAGGGTTAGAGGTTGGCATCGAATTAGAAGGCGTCGCAGCAACTCGGTCGGAAGAAAAAGGAGGACTTCCTGGTCGCGACGGTCTGGAGGGTCGGGGGAATTGCTAATGGAAGCGGCGGGTTGAGAGGTGTCCGAATGGAGTATAATTTTGAACATGGGTTTAGCAGGATCCAAATGTGCATTCGTTAATCTCCTCGAAATTGGTAACTGAATTCATTAAATTTATCGAGCCAATGCTCCTTCAACTTTGGATATTTTCATAATGGCTAATTCTATTTCAACCCGCTGATTTGCTGAGTAAACCCATGAAGTTTTGAAAAAATGATAATACCCAACGTTTTGCTGAGTTCACCCATATAATATTAAAAAAAAAAAAAAAAAATTCAATTTTACCCTCCCTCGTAGAGATCCTACGAGGTTTTCTATGTAACCTCATAGAACCCCTACGAGGTTTCTTATGTAACCTAGCAGAGTCACTACGAGGTTTTCTATGTAACCTAGTAGAGTCCCTACGAGGTATGCAGAAAAATTAAAAAAAAAAATTATAGCAAAACAGGGGCAGTTTGGTCATCAATTTTTCTGGGTTAACTCAGCAATTTGTTGGGTTTAATAGAATTTGCCTTTCATAATTTGTATCTTTTCCCAATGAAAGGTCCAATGCATAGTTGTAACATTGTATGACGTGTTAAACATCTTCGACTATTATTATGAAAATACGCTAAAGGCATAAGTTAACTCCCTTATTATTTTGCAACATTTCAATTTTTTGAACGGAAATTCATAGTTTCAAAGGGCAAGTTGTTAAGTAAAACGGTGTCTGTGTTTAATTTATAGCATGATGTGTTTTATCTTTATTCTTATGCATCAATTTGGAGTTATTATTTTAAGAGGAAATCTTACTATAAATTGGCCAGAGCATTAAATTCTCGCTGATCATTAAATTCTCTATTTTTTTCTTGTGAAAGGAGAAGTATTATTAACAAGAATTGTATCATTTAAGGTGTTCAATGTTCAGTTTTCATAATCACTGATATATTATTTTCTTGGCTAACAGAATTTATAAGAGTTAAGGAAACTACAACAAACTGTCAGCTACACGTTATGAAGTTTGAATGTCAAATCAAATAATAACAATAATATACAACTTAATGTTAGAAAACATGCAGCCATCCATGAAATAAACATGGGCTGCCACCAACCCCCACCAACCTCCACCAACCCTCTTCTTACCTTATAAATACACCTTTCCTCCTCATAACATCTCATCCCAATCTCATATCCAACAAGAAGTAAAGGAGCGAGCAAGATTAGAGTGAGAACGAGTGTTGAGTGAAAAGTGTTTTGTGTAATTACTTTGTAATATTCTTTGAAATAAAAGATCTGCAGCAGCCCGGAGACGTAGGCATAATTGGCCAAACTCCGTTATCAAATTTGTGTGTCTCTTACCATTCTACATTTAATTTCTTTTCTCCACAAATATAGTTATAAGGAAATTTACGTAATTTTCCAACAACTGGTATCAGAGCCATAATTTGTTAAAAAAGAAATCAAATTCGAGTGGGAGCGAGGGCGGTAGATGAAAGAAAGGTGAAAATCGAGAAGTTTGATGGAGCTGACTTTGGCTTTTGGAAAATGCAAATTGAATATTACCTATATCAAAAAAAACTTTATCAACCTCTCTCAGAAAAGAAGCCAGAGAATATGAAGGATGAAGATTGGGCTCTTCTTGATAGACAAGCTCTTGGAGTTATTCGATTGACGTTATCTCGCAATGTTGCTTTCAACATAGCAAAGGAAAAGACCACGACAGGTCTTATGGCGGCTCTCTCCAGTATGTATGAGAAGCCGTCGGCCTCTAACAAAGTTCATTTGATGAGGCGATTGTTCAATTTGCGGATGACAGAAGGTGCATCGATAGTTCAACATCTCAATGAACTGAATACAGTTACTACTCAGTTAAGTTTAGTTGAAATTGAGTTTGACAAAAAAGTACACGCGTTGATGCTTTTGTCTTCCATGCCAGAAAGTTGGAACACTACTGTCACAGCAGTGAGTATCTCGTCGGGAAGCAATAAGTTAAAATTTGATGATATTCGTGATATGGTTCTCAGCGAAGAGATTCTGGTGAGTCATCAAATTTTTCAATTTTGCATACACAATCAAGAGGAAGAAATTTAACATGAGGAAATGGACGTAGCAAACTGAACTACCGTGGTAGGTCGAAGGACTGGAGATCTAAATCCAGAAATCCCAACAACTCAAAAACCATTGAGTGTTGGAACTGTGGCAAGACCGAGCACTACAAAAATCAATGCAGAAGTGCACCAAAGGTCCAGGAGGCGAAAGCAGAGGCAAATGTTACTTCTACCTCAGGAGGAGATGAAGCGTTGATATGCTCTTTGGAGAGCAAGGAAGAGTCTTGGGTGCTAGACTCTAGAGCATCGTTTCATGCCACTTCGCAGAAAGAATTTTTTGAAAGGTACGTCTCTGGAAATCTGGAAAGGTATATCTTGGTGACGATCAACCTTGTGATATCGTTGGTAAAGGTGCTGTGAAGATTAAGATGAATGCGTCGGTTTGGGAGCTAAAGGATGTCAAGCACATGCCGGACTTGAGAAAGAATTTGATCTCCGTAGAACAATTAGCTAGTGAAGGCTATACTACGACTTTCCATGGTGATGGTTGGAAAATTTCAAAGGGTGCAATGACGATTGCTCACTGTAAGAAGAGTGGTACTGTTTACATGACAGCAGGAGCACGATGTTCAATCACTGTTGCAGCTAGCAACGAAAATTCCAACATATGGCACCAGAGGCTAGGCCATATAAGTGAAAAGGGAATGAAGATTATGCACTCGAAGGGAAAACTTCCAGGTCTAAAGTCCGTGGAAATAGGCATGTGTGAAAATTGCATATTTGGAAAGCAGAATAGAGTCAGCTTTCAAATAAATGGTAAAACCCCAAAGAAGGAAAGACTAGAGCTCGTTCATTCCGATGTTTGGGGGCCAACGACCATCTCATCCATCGGTGGAAAGCATTACTTCGTTACTTTCATCGATGATCACTCGCGAAAGGTATGGGTTTATTTTTTAAGGCATAAATCTGAAGTGTTCGAGGCTTTCAGGATATGGAAAGCTATGGTTGAAAATGAGACAAATCTAAAGATCAAAAAGCTTAGAACTGATAATGGAGGTGAATATGAAGACACTATATTCAAGCAGTTTTGTTATGAGCACGGGATCAAAATGTAGAGAACCGTGTCGGGTACGCCTCAACACAATGGTGTAGCTAAGCATATGAACCGAACGTTGACAGAAAGAGTCAGAAGCATTCATATACAATCAGGTCTACCGAAGCAATTCTGGGCAGAAGCAGTCAACACAACAGCTTATTTGATCAACGGAGGTCCTTCGGTTCCATTAGAGCACAAAATACCAGAGGAGATATAGAGTGGAAAAGAGGTAAAATTATCACATTTAAAAGTTTTCGGTTGCATAACATATGTGCATATTAGTGATCAAGGCAGGAATAAACTTGATCCTAAATCCAAGAAATGCACTCTCATCGGCTATGGCGAAAATGAGTTTGGCTACCACATTTAGGATGATGAAAACAAGAAGGTGATCCGTAGCCGAGATGTGATTTTTAACGAAAGAGTAATGTACAAAGACGGACACAAAACAGAAGTCAACGACTCAAAGCAGAGTGAGTCAGTATTTGCAGATGCAAACGATATTCCAGATAGTCTCATCACAGAACCGACTATAGAAAGTGCTCAGCCTGATGAAATCATTGATCTGAGTAGTGTGGACCGGTCTGACACACTACAACATCCTACTCCAGTTCTTGTTTTGAGAAGATCTTCTCGACCTCATGTACCTAACAAAAGATACATGAACTATTTGTTGCTGACTGATGCAGGGGAACCTGAGTTCTATGATGAAGCTTCTCAGACTGAAGATGCTAGCAAGTGAGAGCTTGCCATGGAAGATGAGATGAAGTCTCTCATCTCCAACCAGACATGGGAACTAGCTGAGTTACCTATAGGAAAGAAGGAACTTCATAATAAATGAGTGTATCAGGTGGAGGTGCATGATGGTTCCAAGAGATACAAAGCTCGACTAGTTGTCAAAGGATTCCAACAGAAGGAAGGAGTGGACTACACTGACATTTTTTCTCCCAGTGTAAAGCTCAATACTATCAGGTCAGTATTAACTATTGTTGCTATTGAAGACCTTCATCTTGAATAGTTAGATGTGAAGACCGCATTTCTTCATGGAGACTTGGATGAGGAGATATACATGCACCAACTAGAAGGTTTCCTCGAGAAAGGGAAGAAGAACATGGTGTGTAGACTAAAGAAAAACTTGTATGACCTGAAACAAGCTCCAAGGCAATGGTACAAAAAGTTTGATGGATTCATGCACAAGGAAGAGTTCCAAAAGTGCAATGCTGATCATTGTTGCTACTTCAAGCGATATAGGTCTAGTTATATCATTTTGCTACTTTATGTTGATGACATGTTAGTAGCAGGATCAAACATGGATGATATCAGAAGGTTGAAGCAGCAACTGTCAAAGAAGTTTGACATGAAAGACTTAGGTCCAGCAAAGAAGATACTCGGAATGCAAATCACTAGAGATAAGCAGAAAGGACTCTTGCAGCTATCTCAGGCAGATTACATCAATCGTGTTTTGCAGAGATTCAACATGGACGATGCTAAGCCAGTCAGTACACCGTTAGCCAATCACTTTCGCTTATCCAAGGATCAGTCCCCTCAAATGGAGGAAGAAAGAAATTTCATGATTGATGTTCCTTATTCCTCAGCTATTGGAAGTTTAATGTATGCCATGGTCTGTACAAGACCAGACATTGGTCATGCAGTGGGAGTTGTTAGCAGGTTCATGTCAAATCCGGGGAAAGCTCATTGGGTAGCAGTCAAGTGGATTTTGAGATATCTACGAGGCACCATACATAACGCTTTGTACTTTGGTAAAGGGAAGGTTAAAGCTCAAGGCTATGTAGATGCAGACTTTGGAGGCGAAGTCGATCATCGAAGAAGCACTACAGGTTATGTATTCACGATTGGAACTACAACTGTTAGTTGGATGTCACAGGTGCAGAAGATTGTCACTTTATCCACTACAGAGGCTGAGCATGTAGCAATCACCGAAGCTAGTAAAGAGATGATATGGCTTCAAGGTTTGTTAACTGAGTTGGGATTCAAGCAGGAAAAGAATATCCTAAACAGTGATAGTCAAAGTGCTATACACTTGGCGAAGAATTCAGCATTTCATTCCAGAACCAAACATATTGGTCTTCGTTACCACTTCATCAGATCTCTACTAGAAGATTATGTGTTAATAATACTGGAGAAGATCGAAGGAAGCAAGAATCCAGCAGATATGTCGACAAAGACGGTGACTATAGATAAACTGAAGTTGTATACAACTTTAGTTGGTCTGCTAGAGTAAAAAGAGCAGAATGGTTGTTGCATCGATCAAGGTGTGAAGACGGATTGAAATCAGTCTTTAAGTGGGAGATTGTTAGAAAACATGCAGCCATCCATGAAATAAACATGGGCTGCCACCAACCGTGCCACCAACCCCCACCAACCTCCACCAACCCTCTTCTTACCTTATAAATACACCCTTCCTCGTCATAACATCGCATCCCAATCTCATATCCAACAAGAAGTAAAGGAGCGAGCTAGATTAGAGTGAGAACGAGTGTTGAGTGAGAAAAGTGTTTTGTGTAATCACTTTGTAATATTCTCTGAAATAAAAGATCTGCAGCAGCCCGGAGACATGGGCATAATTGGCCGAACTCTGTTATCAAATTTGTGTGTCTCTTACCATTCTACATTTAATTTCTTTTCTCCACAGATATAATTATAAGGAAATTTGTGTAATTTCCAAACACTTAAATATATGAGAATGTCGACTTAGAAAAAAAATGATACATTGGAGCTTCACCACCGTTGACACCACATAACAGATTTAGACATCATAGGTGTTAAAATTTCGTATTATTATATGTATAGGGTGCATTCGCAGTTAAAAATTGGCATGCTCAAGTTTTTGGTGGCGCCAACAATTTTTACCCCTTCTAGATTCCACGATTCTCGAACGTTGGAAAAGTAGCTGTTGGTGTCGGACGCGTCGGACGCCAACGGTTAATTTTCCAACGTATCGATTCATCCCCTATAAATCCACGCACCCCCCTCTCATTCTCCCCCATCCAACCTGAAACCACCCCTCTAAACCGCCAAAAACCGAATTTTTCGAGCAATATCAAGCATCAAAAAAGGTATCTTTTTTATACCGTTGTGTTTATTTTTCAATTTTCTATAACATATGTTTTTTTCGAATTTTTCTGGATATTTTTTTTGGTTATGCAGATGGTTTCCTCTTCCACCTCTGCTACCTCCCAGCCATTTACGAACTGGATGGAGGACTAGGAGTCCTCTTTCATAGATATTTGCGTTGAGTTTCTAGCCGAGCGCGATACAGGCGTCAGTTAGTTTTACTCGACAGTCGCGACAGCATTGAACGACCGTTTTAATCTGGAGTTCACAGAAACCACAGATCAAAAATAAATGGGACAACATGAAGCGCTCTTTTCGCGATTGAGATAGACTGCTAACAACACCTGGCGATGTATGGAATGCAGAGTTCGATTATCTGGATGGTCCAGATGATTTTTGGAGTATCGACGATGGCAGACCTTACAGACGATTCAAGAAAAACTCGTCGTTGAAGTTCCGACAGCAAGACATTATGTTCGAGGGTTCTTTGCGCAAAGATACTTGTGCGTATCCGATTCTTGAGGTTGCGCCTCCTACTGCACCTGCACCTCTACCAGCTCCTGTGCCAGCTACTTCTTTCTCCCCTACCGAAGCGGGTTAATATACTGGTTGGATGGCTTCGGGCGATCCCCCTTTTGGTCAGCCATTTAGGCGCAGACAGGTAGAGCGTGCCAGCTCGTTTATGACCGTCCAGCTGATACAGCTTGCTGCTCGTTGCTTGGAGCTTGTTCAAGGACCGGATACGCGTGTGAAGCTTTGGGAGATTTTGGAGATTTTCCGCAATGATCCGCGGAATGTGGATATTGTTCAGGAGCTTACTGATTAGGGCATACGTGGATTTATTATAGCGGAGTTGAGCTTATTACCTCATCGTCGTTCATTTTAGATTTTCATGTACTTGTTTTAATTTCAGTCTTTTTGTGTTCTTTATGTTTGTATTTCTGATCGTGTACTGAAAAATGTAGTCGTTTTGTTTTATGTAATTAGTATTTAATTAATTCAAAACAATTAATTTAACAATTAAATATCATGCTCAAATACCCCGTTCGTAGCTAAAATTACATTCCACGCTTGCTACAGTACCACGCTCACATTCCTCGCTCAAATGCCCCGCTCAAATACCACGCTCACGTTCGTTAAGAACGCACCCATCCTTTATATCACTCATTATTGCTTTACCATATAACAGCGGTTGTCCTATAGTTCAGGAATGTCAACTCCTAAGTTATCAAGATCACCTTGAATTGTTAATGCTTGCAGCAAATGAATTTTCTGGCGGCATTCTGTCTGAGATTGGCAGATTGAAAAACTTAAGGCAAATTTCTGTTTACAAGTGCATGCTTTTTGGAAAAAAATAATCAAACTTGCCGCTTAACAGATTTAGACATATCAGAGAACAACTTTATAAGAGGATTACTAGAAGCGACTAAAAAGTTAAATAGTGGAATTGTGGAAATAAGTCATAATACATGGTGTAATCACAAATTACAATATAAAATTAGCTGCAGATATAATGTCTCCATACCTACCGTCTATATGCTAAAATGGGAAATAAACTGGTGAAGTTCTGATGTGCATTTTAGCGAAGAGGAATCAAAAGAAATAAAAAGTAAAAAATAAAATCATAGGTTATTCATATTTTAGCAGACTTTTTACTATGTTAGGCTTGTTTCAGGATTGTATAACGCAAACGGACTTGTTTTGAAAGTAATTACAGCAATAGACCTGTTCTGTATTAACAAAGGCGCATTTTGGAAACTCGCCCAAAGGCGCATTTTGGACACTCGCCTGTACAATTCGGTTTTAAATTCCATAGCGACTTTCTTGAAATTTGATTTGGACATAACTCGATATCTATAATATGAAATTCCCATTTTTCTGTTTCAGTACTGAAATATAGTTCTATAGATTCGATCGTTTTTTGTTTCAATGAAAACCGACGTATAACGATTCCTATATATTCGAATGTAGGTGTAAACGTTAAATTTCGAACTACCACGACATTTAAATAGTATATATAGCTTAACCAAACAACGTAAAACAAATAACAGATTCTAATATTCAAATACAAGAGAGATACATAGTCCGGTTAAGGACAGATAAGTTCGAAACATAAGAAATACAGATACACGAAATGCAACACACTGACATCGCATCAACAAACATACATCTCCATTTTAGGCTACTGAAGTACACCGCTTTCTGTTATGGCCGAGCGATCCACATTTGTTGCACCTGTTTGTTTTGGGTGTTTGATGCTTGTCCATAACATTTTTGAACCTCGTTGATTTGGGTCGTCCACCTAGTCTTCTGATAGGCGGAGCCAGTATTCGTGGACCGTTGTACGGGTCCCAGTATTTCTTATCGCGTATAGGATTAAACTCTGGGTCGTATGTAGCTCTATAACTTTCGACGGAGTACCACTCAGAAGCAAAATCGTGATGTGCTGTATTACTACCAAAACCCTGGGCTGAACAAGCTGCCATCACATGAGCACATGGTATCTTCTACAGAAGTGGGATTCTGCATGTACAGTGACATCAGAACCGTCGATCACAACATCATATTCATCACCGTAATTGTTAATCACTTGCCATTTATATCAGTCAAATCGAACAAGCCTACAACGCCGTGCGTTAATAGCACGAGCTTCAATTTTAGCTTCCCATTTTGGAGTAAGTTTCGTATTCAGACCTGCCCCTTTTTCTCATCTCTTATAGAAATACTCAACTGATCGAAAGAACGTTCTCGCAACCAACGCCTTTATAGGAAAGGATCTGGCGCCTTTTAGTATGCCATAAAAACTTTCAGATGCGTTGGTCGTCATAATATGGAAGCGGTCGCCGTCATCTTTGCAACGAGCCCAGTTTTCTTCGCAATTCCCTAGGCTTCGTTCAATCCATTCATGCGCCTCCGGCTTAGTTGTATTGATCTCTTCTCTAATTTTATTGTATACAATCGCTTCTGAAGCACATGCAGCAGCGTAAAACAAGCCTACAAGTCGCTTGTCTCGATGACCTGCAGCTTGAAAATTTGCTTTCAGATGCCTTGCACAGAACCTATGCTTGTGCGGTTAGTGCCATTTATCCTGCAAAGCGCTTGGAATCCCTTTCATTTTGTCAGATATAAATGTAATGTGTCGATTTTGTACGCTATAAATGAACTCACGCATGCATGAAAAGAACCAGGCCCAACTATCATATGATTCAGACTCGACCACCCCATAAGCTAATGGGTAAAGGCAGTTGTCTGCATCTACAATAGTAGGAACAAGCAGTATTCCTTTGTACTTAGCGTACGAATGTGTCCCGTCAATAGAGAGCACTGGAAGGCAGTGTACATAATCTGCAATGGAAGGACCAAATGCCCAAAAAACACGATGAAATACCCCAGACTCATCGTGTACTATATGTCCTACTGAACCTGGATTGCGTCTTTTTATTTCCTCAAAATATTGAGGCAAATACGATTACGATTCGGCCCAGTCACCATATATTTTTTCCAAAGCTTTATTCAATGTTTGCCAAGCTTTCATTTAACTGATTTTGATGAAAAGGTGCTTGTCGACAAGCACTTGCACCGTCCCAGCTGAGATATCCAAGTTGGCCTTCACAAAAGCCATGATTTTGGATACAAGAAACGCAGAAGCGGCTTGCTTGTGGTTTGAATTAATCGTAGGGTTGACACAGTTATGTTCATGAGGCAACTTTCGGATTTCCCACAATCCGTTTTTTGATTTCTTCGACACTATAGCATGTATTCTCCATGGACAAGTAGCATTAACACTACATACAGCGGTATATATTGTTTTATTCGACTTGATTGGCTTGTATGAAATACCATGCAGAATAGACCATTCCGTAAGTTGGTGGAGAAACTGTTCCTTGCTTCGGAATACCATCCCAAAAGCAAAACCACTTTGTACGCAGGAAGCCGAAATTTTTTCGCCAGAAAACTCTAAATTAGCCACTACGGATCTGGCCATCATTTGCGCCGTGCAGAGATCATCGTCCATGGGTACTTCCATTTTAGGCTCATCACCATCTTCTTCGGGATCTACTGTGTTTGTATCATAGTCATAGTTCAGTGGTTCATTGTTGACTCCGGTCCAGCATGTATCATCAACTGTTGTCGTGGCAACCGCCATGCTATCAATATGTTCGGGCTGTTGTGAAGGACCTGCACCCCATTCTTCTTCGGCTTCTACAGTCAATCTATTAATAAATGCATTTTAGTTAGATCTTACATTTCAATGAGTAGTTATTAAACTAACTTGATGTGGAACACATACCTTTGGCTCATATCTAACAATTCTGACTGATCAGTCTGTTGTTATTCTTGTTGTTGAAGCGATCCGAAATCCCCCTTACGGGAAATCACGGATTGAGTTGAAAACAAGCCACATCGGAACGCAGACAGAAGAACCTTTCATTGTATATTACAATAATTCCATCAGAATACAAGAATATACAGAGTATGAATAAATATTACACATTATAAAATATCAGAGATTACAATACATTACATAGCAGCGAAAAATAATACAATACACAACTAGAAGTAATACACGGATACGGAGCTTTCCGGGTATCGTTCCAGCTGTAAATCAGGATCCTGTCTAAATAAATCTGCAAAACCAAAACTACTAGCTGCCCGTGCGGAAAATAGGGGCACCCAGAGTTTAGGTTAAAACAATAAACTCCAGGTCAGTCATGTGACTGGTGTGAGAACTAAAACAGTTATTAATCTTTATTTTAAAGTTAGGTAAATCAAGCGACCACGCCGTATAACACGGAACGGGTTCCTCCCAAGAACACCAGTGCATAAAACAAACAGCGCAATGCTAAATAAAGAACAATGAAGCTATTATAAGACCCAGGTCCCATCACACAATGCAATGCAAGCCGGAGGATAGGGTTTTTACCTTATAATAGCCAAAGAATGCTTGATACGCTAAATTTCATGTTTTTAATTCTTAATCAGACTCCAACCGTAAATTAGTAAGATGACGATTCCCTAAGTATTAACCCCGAAGGCCGAAACCATCAGACTAATACCCAGGAAACCACCCATCTTAGCTCGTTTCCAGTTAGTTTCTGATTTTATATACAATCATAAATATCAATCATAGGCGACATGAGCATCCCATGCCACTATGCATATATAGGTTTACAACTAAAATCGAAACGTCACGTATTGGAAGTTGGATTTCCATCTGTGAACCGAGGTCAGGGATTGTCCTCAACCGATTCGAGACTCTCTAGCTCGAGCCTCAGGAACAGCCGCAACTGCCCCATGGAGCGACAGGGCCGGTCCACTCGATGTGGATTATAGTGCCTGAACAATGCGTTTCCATGCCCTTTGGGGCGTAAATGAGCCAACGAATGACTCCATCGGCTTCACATGGTCACCGATATATCTGAGGCGCATCGCAACAGCAACAACCACATAAGTCAAACTCGTCAGGGCGTGTCAAACCACCGACGCCACTTCTAACTAGAAAGATACGCATGTCCTCCCTGAGGTCCTCTCCCATTTCTGGTTCACATCCGGGGTGTGAGGCTCGCGGATAAACGCTACACAAAGCTATGCCACACAGGCCGTGCTTTGATCATCAACCACAAGACTCTGCTTTTCAACAGAAGCCTTGATCATTTGCATCTCAGCATGCCACACAGGCAATTCACACTATGCAACCGATATCAATCACACAGAATGAAATCCGATGTCAGACACACATCCATTTACAAGTTCGTTCTAGGTCTGAACGAAAACAGAGGCACCTAGTACCCCGCATATCCATCGATCTCCAAGTACGTCTAGATGATCTCTAACTGATTCCCTCCTCTTGGGTGTACATCCCAATCAAGATCATTAGTAATCACCAAAACGACGTGAAGACCTCCGGTCTTCGACTACCGTATTCATCCTCGACACCACGTCGAATCAGTTATTCAGAATGGGATAAACCCGGTCTTTCTGAATAACTCGCATGTATGATAAACAAGTGTTACACAAACACAACATACGCCTCATTCCAATTCATCAGTCACTAACCGTAAATTAGTAAGAGAATAATTCCCCAAATTTTAACCCCGAAGGCCGAAACCAACATCAGATCAATACCCCAGAAACCATTCAACTTAGCTAATCTACAGTTAGTTTCTAAATTTCACATTCTTAGGGAAAGGTTCCTATTAATTTTATCAAAGATAAATTCTTTTAAATTTATTTTTAATCTTCCTTCGAATATCAAATCAAACTAGTCGGGATTAACTAATCTTACCGAAGTAATCATTTGTTTTAATTTCCCAATCCCAACCTATTCATCCCATGAAGTAAAACTGGTAATACTTCATATCTATCACCACGGTGTTATCGGTAAATTCAATTACCATTTCACGTTCAAATCTAATTAAAGATTTAACTATGGCTTGGAGCAAAACTGGTGATACTCCATTCTCGATCTTTTCAATCTAATTAAAGATTCATTAAAACTCCACTTAGTTTTAATCTTTAACTGGATTAAAGAACCGATGTCATTTAAAACACGGTTCACGATAAACCCCAAAATCACATTCCATTCTATCAGCCTTTAACCGTAAAATAGCAAGTGGGCAATTCCCTAAATATTAACCCCGAAGGCCGAAACCAACATCAGATCAATACCCAAGAAGCCATTCAACTTAACTAATCTCCAGTTAGTTTCTGATTTTCTTAACTCAGTTGGGTCTAAGAACAGTATTATTGAAGATACCGTTCATGACAACCCAAAATCACATTCCATTAATTATCGGGTTAAAGAACAAGTGTTATTTAAAACACCGTTCACGATAAACCCAAAAATCAATTAAAAATCAATTCCAATTAAATATTATTTAATTGGTATACTTCATTAAATCCAAAAAAAAAAGATTTAATCTTTTTCTCAACTGGGTTTAAGGACGGTGTTAATGAAGACACCATTCACGACAAACCCAAATCACATTTGATATTAGATACAAGGCTCTGAATAGAAAATATATCGGCTTATATTCAATATCAAATTCTGCGACCAACAAATATCGTATTGGAAATAATGATATTAATATATCTTTCAAATTCCCATAACAATATCTGTATCATCACGAAATCCAACATCGAAATATTCGAAAGACGATTTCGATTCAAATCCATTCCAATTCAATTATTGGAAATTCTAATTATTTTCAAAACCATTTCAAATCCAATTTATTTATTTCAAAAATAATTGGTTTATAATTCTAGTTCAAAACAAGATCATTTCGATAAAAATCTATTTTTATCTTTTAAAATTTGGAATTTTTCATCCCAATTCTTCACAAACCATTTCTTATGATTTTACACAAATTATTGATGTTTTTAATAATTTTATCAAGGCCCGTACAGTCGATTTCCATCAACGGCCATCGAACTGCACTTACAACGACCTTTTCAAAATTTGATTTGGACATAATTCCAAATCCAACCGTTAGATTTCTAATTTATAATATTCTTAGAAAGCTCATTTCGATACGAACCCAACGGTTCCGGTTTTAGGAGAATCCAACGGTCGGATCTCCCGTAATATCCATTCGATGTTAATGGTCGAAATTGCGAACTACCGCGGCGCGACGCGTTCTATTTAGGCCATTATATATATATAATATATATTATATATATTTCATCGATTTCCTTTTAAAACGTATTTTATAAATCATTTTAAATTCGTTTTCAAAATGATTTCAACTTCCTTTTCAAATTCAAATCAAGATTGAATTTTTCAATATAAATTCGTTTTAATTTCCTTTCAAATCGATTTCAATTCAATTTCAATTTATATCAAATTTCGATTCCTTTCAATTTGATTCGAATTCATTTCTATTCAATTTCAATTCGAATTCAACTATATTCAATTTCAATTCGAATTCAATTCTATTGAATTTCAATTCGAATTCCATTCTATTCAATTTCAATTCGAATTCAATTCTATTCAATTTAATTCGAATTTCAAATCTATTCAATTTAATTCAAATTTTAAATCTATTCAATTTAATTCAAATTTCAAATCTATTCAATTTAATTCGAATTTCAAATCTATTTAATTAAATTCGAATTTCAATTCATTCAATTTAATTCAAATTTCAATTCATTTCAATTTAATTCGAATTTCAATTCATTTCAATTTAATTCGAATTTCAATTCATTTCAAGATAATTCAAATTTCAATTCATTTCAATTTAATTCGAATTTCAATTCATTTCAATATAATTCGAATTTCAATTCATTTCAATTTAATTCGAATTTCAATTCATTTAAATATTCATTGAAAAATGAATAAAATCGATATAAATTTCGTTCACGTCAAAATGGTGTCAATCTAATCAACACGGTTTTATTCAACACATGAATGTTTGTTCTATTCAACACATGAATATTTTTCAATTCAACACATGAATTTATTTTCAATTCAACACATGAATTTATTTTTCTAAATTGGAATGAGGCCCAATCAATTACCATATAATGTTAATTATATGGATTTTCTACAACACATGTACATAACAGCAACGATAAATAATCAACCATCATCCAAAGTGCACCACACAACTGCATAAGCATTAAATATAAATAATTAACACTTACCCAGTCTGTCAACCCATCGATTGACATACAACTAAACAATCGGGATTAGTGTATGTCAAATATCATCCCAATACCCGTGTGGGGTTTCAAATCAACAAACACAGATTTTATTTGTGTAGTTGGGCGATGTGTAAAATTTATTGTCCCAATCAATATCAATCAAATCAGTGTATATAAACAAATCTCCGATTTGTTTATAAATATTTATTTTATATACACGTTAAAAATATATTTTTAACTATAAAATATTTTTCACTATAAAATATTTTGTTTCATTTCACATCACACAAACAAATTTCACAACACAACAACCAAACAAACAAGTCATCCATGGTCTGTGGACGACGGGTGTCGGGTGCTACTAAGCACCGTCTGCATCCTAGTATATATTTCAAACTAGAAATAAAAATAAAAGTGAGGAGTTCTCACCTTAGGGTTCCACTCCGCCATTCTTTCAAAATGAAGAAGACAAATGTCACACCGACCACTCAAGCGAACTCAATATCCTACACGATTGATTTTCATCAATAACATTCACACGATAAAAATTATATTTTTATCTAACTAGAAATCGTATTTTTAATTCGCTACATATATAAAAATCACATTTTTATATTCTCTATTATATAAAATTATATTTTTTATTGTGTCTACTATATAAAAATTATATTTTTTTTATCATATATAAATAAAAATCATAACTTTTACTCTATAAAAATCTCATCTTTATCATTATAAATATCTCGTCTTTATTATTATAAAAATCTGGTCTTTACGTTATCAAAATTATAATCTTTTCTTTTGAAATATCGAATCTTTTTGCTATGTATATTAAAAATCAAACCTTTATTCATATGAACACCATATAAAAATCGCATCTTTATTCGTATGAATACCAGATAAAAATCGTATCTTTTCTATTGTAAAAATCTTAGCTTTGCATTGTTAAAAATCATACAATTTCATTTTTAAAAACACATAAATTTCATATTTACAAACAAATAAAACCAGAATTAAAGAACAAATAAAATCAGATTAAAACTTAATAACGTATAAAAACGTTACCGTTACTAAGTTCTTCCCGCCTTCTGGCTCGCATACGAGAAAACCCATCTCGTTCAAAGCTTAGGGTTCCATGTCACACGCAATACGAAGCTCCCCTTGAGCTAACCACCCCCGCGAGTTCGACGCCCCCCCTGCCCTCTATTTGCGCGCGAGTTCCACTAGTTGAGGTTGCGTGATGTCGGAATTTAGAGGATGGGTGGTCTTGGGAGGATGGGGGAATCGTGACGGTGGAGGGGATGGACGGAAACGAGGAGGGAAAGAGGGAAGCTCTGGCGGAGACTAGCGGGGCGGACGTCGGCGATGGCATTGAACCGGAGGAATAGGATTTCTCTTTCCCCGATGGCCATTTTTCGATTCAGGAAGAAAATGATTTGGGGGAAAATGAATGAGGAATATAACGATATAAAATATATATGTATTTTTATAATTTAATATTATTTTCTCCCATAAAAGTTGACTTTTCCTTTGAACTCTAAACCAGACCCAACGACTATCGCCCCTAGCTAATTACCCATATTCCGAACATAATGGGTATGTTTCGCAAGCCGATTCGATCGTTTCGAAGAGTTTTCATCAAAATCAAAATATAACTTTATAAATTGGATTTGAACGCACATTTCAATTTACCGGGGCCACATACTAACAAGAAAAATTCCCAAAAAATATTTTCTAGCTTCGTATTGACGATACGGTCCTAACAAAACTCATTTTGTCAAATTTTGAGACCGTTTGAAAAATGGCCATTTTCCAGTCGATCGAAATTGACTTAAACTGTCAAAACACGTTTTACTTCGCCACGCTCACATATTGATTCAGAAAATTACTAATTTTGGAATCTAGCAATAAATTGACATCATGGATCTAACAAAAGTGGTTTCGTCGAAAACCGAGGTGGTATGCAAAATTTCCATTTTTAAGGGCCGAAATTCCATAGCAACTATTCTGATTTTTCAACTGGGCGTAACTTTTGATTTCCGCTATGAAATTTTGATTTCTCGGATTCGTTTGAAAGATATTCTCAATTAGATTCTAATATTTTTGGTTTTGCTAAAATCCGGTTTATTTTGCACCCGGTACATTCATTTGAAATTTGAAATCGAATATTATCGAACTACCGCGCCATTTTCTATTCCTTTTATAATTAAAATAAAATATTTATATTCTAACTATGATTCAATTAAATATATACGTTCTATTTCTATTCAAAATAAATTTCTCGTCGTTATTATTTAAAATAATTCTTTTTAAATAATCAAATTTCATCGAAATTGTCAAAATAAAAATTTTAAATTGACTCAGATTTCCGGGTTATTACAATCTCCCCCACTTAAAACTTTTCATCCCCGAAAAGGAACGAAGCCGAAAGTTGTTTCCCAAACCAACTCTATTTTCGTTATTTTCATTACGGCTTAAGTTCTTCAACTTTTCAGTTTCTAAGAACTTTTCAAATTCTTCAAAAATTTGGCTAACACCCTAAATTTTCGAAAAATTTCGCCATAACCTCCCCTGCACCGGGGTCTTTGGGATATTTCATATAGCCTCCCATGGCCTTCTTAAATCCAAAAGAAAAAGAAAAAGCCAAGCGGCTAGCCAATCGGCTCATAAAATCATCATCACCCAAACAAAACAGTAAATTATGGTAAACATGTACCTATTTGTCGGGCAAACAATTTTATTCTTCTGCTCTAGCCTCCTTGCTATGACCTGTTCAGTGTAAGTACATGTATTTGCATGCAAATGCGACAAATTTTCAACACAATTCACTATTTGGTTCAGTTTGGTTAAAGGTTCAAACTTTAGTTAATCAAACAATAATCAAACAACACAATCATCAATCAATTAGTTGATTAGCTTTTCAAATGCATAACTTTGATACATAGTCCAAAAATCAGATTTTTGGTGCCAAATCACAACAATAGGCCCTATCTAATTTTGTTTCCCACACCAGTCAATAGGAAATATATAAATATCATACCTTCGAAACTCGAATACCAATTCTGATGATGTTCGAACTATAGCGATCATTAGAACCATCTCCGGGCGACTAGAGTGTGATTCAATATTTATCCACTATACTAAAACTTCGAATACACATTCATGACGCGTATATGCAAAACCTTTATATACTCGATTGTCCAAAACCGATATAAATAAATATTCAAATACGTAAAAAACGATTTAAATTTCAAAACAAAATTTGTTTCCGATTTTATTTCAAAAAAATATATATACTCTTCACACTCGTTCTGGGATACTACTGATCCCATCTCTAACGAGTCATTCTAATTGGATATTACTAATCCAATATCTGATGAATTCTTTCATATGGTTCTAATGTGTCTTGTTCTCGAGCTCTGTAAACCAAAGCTCTGATACCAAATGAAGCGACCCGAAATCCCCCTTACGGGAAATCACGGATTGAGTTGAAAACAAGCCACATCGAAATGCAGAAAGAAGAACCTTTCATTGTATATTACAACAATTCCATCAGAATACAAGAATATACAGAGTATGAATAAATATTACACATTCTAAAATACCAGAGATTACAATACATTACATAGCAGCGAAAAATAATACAATACACGACTAGAAGTAATACACGGATACAGAGCTTTCCGGGTATCGTTCCAGCTGTAAATCAGGATCCTGTAAAAATAAATCTGCAAAACCAAAACTACTAGCTGCCCGTGCGGAAAATAGGGGCACCCAGTGTGTAGGTTAAAACAATAAACTCCAGGTCAGTCATGTGACTGGTGTGAGAACTAAAACAGTTATTAATCTTTATTTTAAAGTTAGGTAAATTAAGGGACCACGCCGTATAATATGGAACGGGTTTCCTCCCAAGAACACCAGTGCATAAAACAAACAGCGCAATGCTAAATAAAGAACAATGAAGCTATTATAAGACCCGGGTCCCATCACACAATGCAATGCAAGCCGGAGGATAGGGTTTTTACCTTATAATAGCCAAAGAATGCTTGATACGCTAAATTTCATGTTTTTAATTCTTAATCAGACTCCAACCGTAAATTAGTAAGAGGAAGATTCCCTAAGTATTAACCCCGAAGGCCGAAACCAACATCTGACTAATACCCAGCAAACCACCCATCTTAGCTCGTTTCCAGTTAGTTTCTGATTTTATATACAATCATAAATATCAATCATAGGCGACATGAGCGTCCCATGCCACTATGTCGCCATATATAGGTTTACAACTAAAATCGAAACGTCACGTATTGGAAGTTGGATTTCCATCTGTGAACTGAGGCCAGGGATCGTCCTCAACCGATTCGAGACTCTCTAGCCCGAGCCTTAGGAACAGACGCAACTGCCCATGGAGCGACAGGGTCGGTCCACTCGATGTGGATTATAGCGTCTGAACAATGCGTTTCCCCGCCCTTTGGGGCATAAATGAGCCAACAAATGACTCCATCGGCTTCACATAGTCACCGATATATCTGAGGCGCCTCGCAACAGCAACAACCACATAAATCAAACTCGTCAGGGCGTGTCAAACCACTGACGCCACTTCTAACTAGAAAGAAATGCATGTCCTCCCTGAGGTCCTCTCCCGTTTCTGGTTCACAACCGGGGTGTGAGGCTCGCGAATCAACGCTACACAAAGCTATACCACACAAGCCGTGCTTTGATCATCAACCACAAGACTCTAGTTTTCAACAGAAGCCTTGATCATTTGCATCTCAGTATGTCACACAGGCAATTCACGCTATGCAACCGATATCAATCACAAAGAATGAAATTCGATGTCAGACACACATCC
Organism: Allium sativum; assembly: GCA_030737875.1. Taxonomy (NCBI): domain Eukaryota; kingdom Viridiplantae; phylum Streptophyta; class Magnoliopsida; order Asparagales; family Amaryllidaceae; genus Allium; species Allium sativum. The sequence continues at coordinate 463,976,107 of CM060913.1, read as the reverse complement.
ATTTACAAGTCCGTTCTGGGTTTGAACGATACCGGAGACACCTAGTACCCCGCATATCCACCGATCTCCAAGTACGTCTGGACGATCGCTAACTGATTCCCTCCTCTTGGGTGTACAGCCCAATCAAGATCATCAGTAATCACCCAAACGACGTGAAGACCTCCGGTCTTCGACCACCGTCTTCATACTCGACACCACGTTGAATCAGTTATTCAGAATGGGATAAACCCGATCTTTCTGGATAACTCGCGTATATAATAGTGTTACACAAACACAACATACGCCTCATTCCAATTCATCTGTCACTAACTGTAAATTAGTACGAGAATAATTCCCCAAATATTAACCCCGAAGGCCGAAACCAACATCAGATCAATACCCAAGAAACCATTCAACTTAGCTGACCTACAGTTAGTTTCTAAATTTCACATTCTTAGGGAAAGGTTCCCGTTAATTTTATCAAAGATAAATTCTTTTAAATTTATTCTTTAATCTTCCTTTGAATATCAAATCAAACTAGTCAAGATTAAAGAATCTTACAGAAGTAATCATTTATTTTAATTTCCCAATCCCAACCTATTCATCCCATGAAGTAAAACTGGTAATACTTCATATCTAACACCACGGTGTTAATGGTAAATTCAATTACCATTTCATGTTCAAATCTAATTAAATATTTAACTATCGCCTGGAGCAAAACTGGTGATACTCCATTCTCGATCTTTTCAATCTAATTAAAGATTCATTAAAACTCCACTTAGTTTTAATCTTTAACTGGGTTAAAGAACCGATGTCATTTAAAACACGGTTCACGATAAACCCCAAAATCACATTCCATTCTATCAACCTTTAACCGTAAAATAGAAAGTGAGCAATTCCCTAAATATTAACCCCGAAGGCAGAAACCAACATCAGATCAATACCCAAGAAACCATTCAACTTAACTAATCTCCAGTTAGTTTCTGATTTTCCTAACTTAGTTGGGTCTAAGAACAGTATTATTGAAGATACCGTTCACGACAACCCAAAATCACTTTCCATTAATTATCGGGTTAAAGAACAAGTGTTATTTAAAACACCGTTCACGATAAACCCAAAAATCAATTAAAATTCAATTCCAATTAAATATTATTTAATTGGTATACTTCATTAAATCCAAATAAAAAGATTTAATCTTTTTCTCAACTGGGTTTAAGGTCAATGTTAATGAAGACACCACTCACGACAAACCAAAATCACATTTGATATTAAATACAAGGCTCTGAATAGGAAATATATCGGCTTATATTCAATATCAAATTCTACGACCAACAAATATCGTATTGGAAATAACGATATTAATATTTCTTTCAAATTCCCATAACAATATCTGTATCATCACGAAATCCAACATCGAAATATTCCAAAGACGATTTCGATTCAAATCCATTCCAATTCAGTTATTGGAAATTCTGGTTCAAAACCATTTCAAATCCAATTTATTTATTTCAAAAATAAATGGTTTATAATTCTAGTTCAAAACTAGTTCATTTCGATAAAAAACTATTTTTATCTTTTCAAATTTAGGATTTTTCATCCCAATTTTTCACACATCATTTCTTATGATTTTACACAAATTATTGATGTTTTTAATAATTTTATCAAGGCCCGTACAGTTGATTTCCATCAATGGCCATCGAACTGCACTTACGGCGACCTTTTTCAAATTTGATTTGGACATAATTCCAAATCCAACCGTTAGATTTCTAATTTCTAATATTCATTAGAAAGCTCTTTTCAATACGAACCCAGTTGTTCCGGTTTTAGGAGAATCCGACGGTTGGATCTCCCGTAATATCCATTCGAAGTTAATGGTCGAAATTCGCGAACTGCCGCGGCGCGACGTGTTCTATTCAAGCCATTATATATATATATTATATATATATATTTCGTCGATTTCCTTTTAAAACGTATTTTATAAATCGTTTTAAATTCGTTTTCAAAACGATTTCAACTTCCTTTTCAAATTCAAATCAAGATTGAATTTTTCAATATAAATTCGTTTTAATTTCCTTTCAAATCGATTTCAATTTAATTCGAATTTCGATTCCTTTCAATTTAATTCGAATTCATTTTTATTCAATTTCAATTCGAATTCAACTCTATTCAATTTCAATTCGAATTCAATTCTATTCAATTTCAATTCAAATTCAATTTCAATTCGAATTCCATTCTATTCAATTTCAATTCGAATTCAATTCTATTCAATTTAATTCGAATTTCAAATCTATTAAATTTAATTTGAATTTCAATTCATTCAATTTAATTCAAATTTCAGTTCATTTCAATTTAATTCGAATTTCAGTTCATTTCAATTTAATTCGAAATTCAATTCATTTCAATATAATTCGAATTTCAATTCATTTCAATTTAATTCGAATTTCAATTCATTTTAATATAATTCGAATTTCAATTCATTTCAATTTAATTCGAATTTCAATTCATTTCAATATTCACTGAAAAATGAATAAAATTGATATAAATATCGTTGACGTCAAAATGGCGTCAATCTAATCAACACGGCTTTTATTCAACACATGAATGTTTGTTCTATTCAACACATGAATATTTTTCAATTCAACACATGAATTTATTTTCAATTCAACATATGAATTTATTTTTCTAAATTGGAATGAGGCCCAATAAATTACCATATAATGTTAATTATACGGATTTTCTACAGCACATGTACATAACAGCAACGATAAATAATCAACCATCATCTAAAGTGCACCACACAACTGCATAAGCATTAAATATAAATAATTAACGCTTACCCAGTCTGTCAACCCATTGATTGACATACAACTAAACAATCGGGATTAGTGTACATCAAATATCATCCCAATACCTGTGTGGGGTTTCAAATCAACAAACACAGATTTTATTTGTGTAGTCGGGCGATGTGTAAAATTTATCGTCCCAATCAATATCATTCAAATCAGTGTATATAATCAAATCTCCGATCTGTTTATAAATATTTATTTTATATACACGTTAAAAATCATATTTTTTAACTATAAAATATTTTTCACTATAAAATATTTTGATTCGTTTCACATCACACAAACAAATTTCACAACACAGCAACCAAACAAACAAGTCATCCATGGTCTGTGAACGACGGGTGTCGGGTGCTACTAAGCACCGTCTGTATCCTAGTATATATTTCAAATTAGAAATAAAAGTAAAAGTGAGGAGTTCTCACCTTGGGGTTCCACTCCGCCATTCTTTCAAAATGAAGAAGACAAATGTCACACCGACCACTCTAGCGAACTCGATATCCTACACGATTGATTTTCATCAATAACATTCACACGATAAAAATTATATTTTTATCTAACTAGAAATCATATTTTTAATTCGCTACATATATAAAAATCACATTTTTATATTCTCTATTATATAAAATTAGATTTTTATTGTGTCTACTATATAAAAATTATATTTTTGTTATCATACATAAATAAAAATCATAACTTTTACTCTATAAAAATCTTATCTTTATCATTATAAAAATCACGCCTTTATTATTTTAAAAATATCGTCTTTACGTTATCAAAAATATAATCTTTTCTTTTAAAATATCGAATCTTTTTGCTATGTATATATTAAAAATCTAACCTTTATTCATATGAACACCATATAAAAATCGCATCTTTATTCATATGAATACCATATAAAAATCGTATCTTTTCTATTGTAAAAATCTCAGCTTTGCATTGTTAAAAATCATATAATTTCATTTTTAAAAACACATAAATTTCAGATTTACAAACAAATAAAACCAGAATTAAAGAATAAATAAAATCAGATTAAAACTTAATAACGTATAAAAACGTTACCGTTACTAAGTTATTCCCGTCTTCTGGCTCGCATACGAGAAAACCCATCTCATTCAAAGCTTAGGGTTCCATGTCACACACAATACGAAGCTCCCCTTGCGCTAACCACCCCCGCGAGTTCGACGGCCCCTGCCCTCGATTTGGGCGCGAGTTCCGCTGGTTGAGGTTGCGTGATGTCAGAATTTAGAGGACGGGTGGTCTTGGGAGGATGGGGGAATCGCGACGGTGGAGGGGATGGACGGAAACGAGGAGGGAAAGGGGGAAGCTCCGACGGAGAATGGCGGGGCGGATGCTGGCGATGGAATTGAAGTGGAGGAACAGGATTTTTCTTTCCCTGATGGCCATTTTTTGATTCAGGAAGAAAATGATTTGGGGGAAAATGAATGAGGAATATAACGATATAAAATATATATGTATTTTTATAATTTAATATTATTTTCTCCCATAAAAGTTGACTTTTCCTTTGAACTCTAAACCAAACCCAACGACTGTCGCCCCTAGCTAAATTCCGAATATAATGGGGTATGTTTCGCAAGCCGATTCGATCGTTTCGAACAATTTTCGTCAAAATCAAAATATAACTTTATATATTGGATTTGAACGCACATTTCAATTTACCGGGGCCACATACTAACTAGAAAAATTCCCGAAAAATATTTTCTAGCTTCGTATTGTCGATACGGTCCTAACAAAACTAATTTCGTCAAATTTTGAGACCATTTGAAAAATGGTCATTTTCCAGTCGATCGAAATTGACTAAAACTGTCAAAACACGTTTTACTTCGCCACGCTCACATATTGATTTAGAAAATTATGAATTTGGAATCTAGCAATACCTTAACATCACGCATCCAACAAAAGTGGTTTCGTCGAAAACCAAGGTCGTTTGCAAAATTTCCATTTTTAAGGGCCGGAATTCCATAGCGACTATTCTGATTTTTCAACTGGGCATAACTTTTGATTTCCGCTATGAAATTTTGATTTCTCATATTCTTTTGAAAGATATTCTCAATTAGATTCTAATATTTTAGGTTTCGCTAAAATCCGGTTTATTTTGCACCCGGTACATTCATTTGAAATTTGAAATCGAATTATCGAACTACCGCGCCATTTTCAATTCCTTTTATAATTAAAATAAAACATTTATATTCTAACTACGATTCAATTAAATATATACGTTCTATTTCTATTCAAAATAAATTTCTCGTCGTTATTATTTAAAATAATTCATTTTAAATAATCAAATTTCATCGAAATTGACAAAATAAAAAATTTAAATTGGCTCAGATTTCCGGGTTATTACAGTTGTTGTTGTTGCTGTTGCTGCTGCTCAGCCACATTTGGTGGACAATACGGATTGGTGTATAAAGGAGAACTAAAGTTGATTGATGGATCATGAGTTTGCAACATTTCTGTGAAATAACCGAAATTGCTACTCACTATAGGCGGTGTGATTATTTCTTCCACAACATCTTCCACGATTTCTTTTGCTGTTTTTCCAACTAACAACTCAAATGATTTCTTAATAGTGGAAAACATTACTTGTACATCTTCATCGTCTGAAAGTGCTACGGCTCTCGACCCCAATTCAGTAGGCCAATTGACCGACAACTCGATATCATATTCGAGAGGGTTAATTCTGGTTGCTTGGAAAAATGTGTCTTTCAAAGCACCAAGTGTGCAACCCTGTCGAACTCTCCCTAGTTTGCAGAATCCTTCCACATAACTTCCATTTTGTTGCCCATCCACGACCAATTCACCATCGTAGTAGATAAGTGCAGTAATAAAAGAAGGCGCCATTCTTGACTGTGTTTATTTTTCTTGAAGTTCTTTGAAGACAAGATTGAAGTGTATGAGAAATAATGTGCTGAAGAGCTATGAAATAGGGAAACCAACTAAGCAACGTCGCCATTAAATCAACTTTATTCAACTCAGTGTGCGGTCGTTGTCAAGTCAGAATTGGCAGAGCTTTAATCATGTCACCCATTTCAAAATAAAGCAGAATCAGAATCAATTGTCCTATGCTCATACTGATCACACAAAACAAGCCATGCGTCAGAATTGGAAGAGCTTTTATCATGTCATTGAATTCGAAATGGGTAAAAAGTCCTATTTTAGCAAACAAGAATTAAATAGCATGCTTCATTTAATCAATCTAAAGTCTACAAAATTTATATAGTTCATACACGTACTGCAAGAAGAGTTTAATTAATTAAAACCATTAAGAGAAGAAAAGATTATCTAAACTAGAAGCAAAAAATGTTAGCTTCAATATCAAACAATATCGTATTCTTCTAAATTCCACATTCCCACTTCATTTATCTATAGAAAAGAACAACATTCAACCATATTCTTTAGAATATATATATATATATATATCTTGAGAGTGAAGAAAAACATCAATGATTCAACGAATTAGAACTAGAGTCAAAGACAAGAAGACTATTCTACTTTTAATTCTATTTCATCTAAAGTTCCTCTCCGAACCGTTTTAACTAAAGTCATAACAACTAACTTAAACACACATTTCTCTTTCCATCCCTCTTATAAAGAAAGAATTAATTTTATTTTATTTTCATACCTCATTCTCTAAATTCTAAGCAATCCCATTATAAGTTATCGTTATCGCCATCATCATGTACATTCTAATTTTCGCAGCCATTTTACCCTTCCAACTTCACATGTATAAATATGCAACTACTTCACGTATTGTACGATATATATATATTTATATATTTATATATATATATATACCATATTTGGAATGATGGAAGTTGATATGAACAATAATATAGGCATTGTTTATATAGCTCCAAATTTTACTATGACAATAAATGATTTCTACAAACATATAAAAATAATAATACAATCTAAAGGATTTGAAAATTTTATAGGAAAAAATATCTTATTAGATATAACATTTTTGGGAAAATGTAAGTCTAAATATACTCCAAAAATAAAAATAAAATTGGATAAAGTAATAGAAACCTTAAACTCCACAGGAATAAGTTTCATAAAACCAATGGAAATAGATTCTTCTATCCTTGCGGGTCATGAATGGAAAATAGAAAATCCTAATAACACAACAGCAACATTAAAACCAAATGATGTTGTAACATATAATAATCTAGACAAATCCATGTCCATAAGATTTAAAGATTATGGATCTTCAAATCAACAAGGAATTGAAAATGATGAAGAAGCAGAGGAATTAAATAAAAGAATAAATGGATAAAATAATATACTCAAAAGAATTAGGGATGGTCCTTGAACCATCTGAAATACATCAATTAGAACAAACTTTAAGATCAGCAAACCAAATAAATGAAGATACATTTGTGTACATTGATGATGAAAATAATATAAGGATAAGAGAAATAAATAATCTTGATGAATTCTTAAAAGATTCAAAAGACAAGGAGAACAATGAATATGGTATTCTTGAAGATATAATATCAGAATTTACTGAACATATGTAACTAGCTGACCATGAACAAACTGCTAGTTTAGGAATAACTTATCCAGATAAAAATCAAGATCAGCCAATGTCTTATGACATAGGACAACCTCCTAGACAACAAGTTGACCCATATACAAATGAAAATAAAAATATAAGAACAGCTGGAAAAAGAATACCTAATTAAACATCTTTTTTCAAAAATAATTCAGTCATTTTAAATGCAACAGAGTGTCATCCACAACTGTTAGACACTTATCTAGAACAATGGACTGCTGCTATAGCAAGGGACTATACAGCAAGACATACAAACATTAACTCTGGTGAAGAAATGATCAGAATAGCTGAAAACTACCTAGGAGACATAGCTAAAGCCATATGGGAAGCATATAAGAAAAACTTTCCAGAAGAAATAAATACACTAGTAGCACAACGGAGCAACATATACAATTTTGCCTACTCAATACATAGAATAATAACAGGAGGAGATGTAAATACAAGAACCATAATTAGACAACAAGAAGCCATGCGTGATCTCGAACAAATCCAACTACTAAATTGGAAACACATAATAAATTTCTTAAAAGAATTATTATATTATGCAACTATTTCAGGAAATTATTACAGTACTGAAATAGGAAACAGACTATTTTCCAAACTATCAGGTGATTTAGGAAAAGAAACACATAGATCTTGGATAGAATGTTACCAAGACAAACCAGAAAACCTCCCTAAAGGATATGATAATATAGGAATAAGAATAACACATATAATTTCAGAACTAAAAAAGAAATGCACATATATACAAATCTAAAGAGAATTAAAACAGAAAAATTACGGATTTTGTGGACAAATATATACGCCACAACAATATGGAACAAGAAATTATAAGATAAACGACAAACCAAAATTTAAGAAAAGATATGCTAAAAAATATTATTTAAGAAAATCAAATGCTAAAAGACCTTATCTTAATAAAGAAAAACATGTCAGAAAATTCAATGCCAGAAAAACATATACAAATACCATTACATGTTTTGCCTGTAATCAAAAAGGACATTTATCCTCTTCATGTCCCAATAAACATAATCTTTTTACACGAGAATCAAACCTTGTTGATTCAGTTAAAGAAGACTTACTTGAAATTGCCTCTGATGTCTCAGAAACATCAACAATATATTCAATAATATCCTTAGAAGGATTAGAAGAAGAAGAACAAATAAGTTCATCAAATTATACACTAATCAGTGATTAACAAATTTCGAAGAAATACCAAAGGAATACATGTTTAATATGGTTAATAAAGATTTATGCACCCATAATTTCAAATATAAAATGGGAACAGACACAACAAAATGTGAATATTGTCCTTGTTATCCTGCCTTTGATAAAAGATACAAATGTACAGAATGCACCATGGAAATATGCCAAATTTGTGCAAAAAATAGATTTAACATAGAACCACCAAAAGAAAATACAGAAATAAGATAAATGAAGAAAGAATAAAAATTCTAGAAGAAAGGATAAATAATTTTGATTTAGAAATTGAAGACATAAATATAAAAATACAAAACATTAATAAAGGAAAAAGTATAATAATTAATGTAGAAGAATCAGTGACATATATAGACAATAATCTAAATAATATTGATAAACCAATCAGTATTCCCTTGATATGCAATACTGGAAAACTGAAAGAATTGAGGGTTCCAACAAGAGTAAATATAAAAGGAATTGAAATACAAGTTTTAGCATTTATAGATACAGGAGCCACAAGTTCAACCATTTGTTCAAGTATAGCACCTCTAAAAAATGTTACAAAAGCAGAAAGACCAAAACAGAGTATGCAATTTGATGGAACTACAAAGATATGTATAGATATAGTAAAAAAAACATAAATATAAGTTTTACAAACACTTGTGATGAATGGTCACCACAGTATAATCTAAAACAATTATGGGTTCTAGAACTTAACTTAAACGGAATAAAACTAATCTTAGGGTTAGATTTCTTATTAAGTGATAATGGATCCTTTTCATTTAACAAAGATTAACTACAAATTTCAAAAAAAAAAACTACATTAACCCCAATACTATTAGAGTATGCGCTTGAGAAGCATGGTCGAGAACAAAAAAATTGCAAACAAGAAAATTGTAATTGCCCAATACCTGGGCAATGCAAAATTTTAAGAAAAGAAAATGAACTAACAAATACTAATACAGAAAATGAAGAGACAGAATTAGTAAAAAGTAATGAATACAAAAGAAAGGGATTTACCAAAGATATACAACTTATAAATCCAAAAGAAATAAGTAAACTATTATAAACAACCGATGATATAGACCACATTATTTCTAAACTCGAAAAATTAGAAATAATAGGAAAAAAACCATTAAAATACTGGAATAAAGACCCTATATAATGCAAACTAAATATAATCAATACAGACTTAACTATAAAAACAGGATCCCCTAAATATGACACATGGATCATGGAAGAATTTAAAATGCACATAAAAATATTGATAAATCTAAACATCATAAGAAAAACAGATTCTAGATACAGAACAGCAGCTTTTATTGTACAAAAAGAATCTGAAAGAAAACGTGGCCAATCCAGAATGGTAATGAATTACACTAGATTAAACGACAATACCCATGAAGATGGATATTGCATACCAAACAAAGAAGTTTTAATAAATAAAATACAAGGATCAAACTGGTTCTCAAAATTTGATTTAAAATCAGGATTTTGGCAAGTTAAAATGCATCCTGACTCTATACCGTGGACTGCATTTACATGTAGCGAAGGACATTGCAAATGGTTAGTCATGCCATTTGGATTAAAAAATGCACCACACATATTCCAAAGAAAAATGGATAATGTTTTCGAAAATTGCAATAAATATACTTGTGTATACATAGACGATATACTTGTTTTTTCCAAAAAAAAAACACGAACACATTGCACATCTGTATACTGTGTTAAAATTAATAGAAGCACATGGTTTAATAATATCAAAAAGGAAGATAAAATTACTAAAAAATAATATAGAATTCCTAGGAGCCAAAATCGACAAAGGAACTATAGAACTACAACCACATATAACAAGAAAAATATTAGAATTTCCTGATAAATTGGATAATCTAAAACAATTACAAGCCTTTTTAGGATTAATAAACTATGCTAGACCATATATAAAAGATCTTTCAAAATATACTGGTCCTCTATACAATAAAGCTAGTCCGAAAGGAAATAGAGATTTTAACATAGAAGATATAAAACAAATCCAAGAAATAAAAAGGTTAGCCCAAGAGTTAAAACCTCTAAGCTTACCATTACATACTGATTACTTAATAATTGAAACAGATGGATCTTCTTTAGGATGGGGAGGAATTTTATTACGTAAAAATAACAAATATGATAGTAAATCTACTGAAAAAATATGCAGATATACCTCAGGTACATATAAAGAAAAGAGATACATGACATCCCTAGATTATGAAATTCTAGCAATAATATATATTTTAGAATCTTTTAAACTTTTTATAATATCACAAAAAGAAATAACAGTGAGAATAGATTGTGAATCTATAGTCAAATATACAGAAAAGAAAAAAGAAAAAGGAACTATCAATAACAGATGGCTAAAATTTAAACATGCTATATCAAATTGTGGAACTAATATTTGTTGGGAACACATCAAAGGAAAGGACAATTTCTTACCAGACCAATTGTCAAGATTATTGAGATAATTCTCCAATACTAATGATTGTTTTGCAGACAATGGAAGAATTAGATCCTACAATGCATCTACTAACTTACAAGACAAACCGTTTTAGCACAAAGGCAAAAATTACATAACAACAACATATAGTCCTCGACAATATATGGAACATGAAGACCCCTAGTGTGCAAAACAAACAAAAGTTGAGTGTAATATACACTCTGATAGACATATTCACAAAAACAAAAACAAAAACAAAGTTTCTTTATTATGGACTACTTACAGGTCCTGATGCTGGTATATACACCACATGGGAACAAATAGTTACAAAAATACAATTCTTGGAACAAAACCCCAGATATGGGAGACCATATTACAAAGGATATCATACATTTGAAGAAGCTACAAAAGAACTACAAGAAAGATTCGGAAAAAACTATATTGTTTCTGAAGACATACAAAGTATCTCACAAATATCCTTAGGCAAACACATTAAAGACGAACTTCCTAAATCCTCTTCAGCCATAAATCTCAGACCACAAAATCTATCATTTGCAAATATAATAAAAACCACAGAGCCCAACAAATTCACAAGCCTTGGAAAACCCAAACAAATCCATAATAACCAAAATAGCCCAGATTCAAACCACAAGCCCATAAACTTGCCCAATTTTCCAGAACAACTAACAAGTGAATTATATTTTTTACAACATCCAGCAGAACTCTCCCCTGGTATCTTCAACAAAACTTGCAAATTCTTTTCTGATATTTCAGGAATGAAGATTGAAAGATTACAAATTGAATGAGAAATTTTAAGAAATACAAATATTCCTTGCACAAAACAATATGAAGGATGCCTCATCATCTCCACAAATTGCCCTTGCACAATAATTTGTGCAGTACCACAGATTAAAATCAACCTTTCAAATTACAAATATCTAATTCATGAAGGTATCACATATGACCCAAATATCCTCCTAAATTATGGCCTAATAAAAAGAATTTATTTTGATGAATGGGCCCAAGATGATTTACCAGAGTCCATTGGAAGTATTACAGAACATCTGACAAATATCTTAGCTACAGATATATATATATATATATATATATATATGGATTTCATATCAGTTCCCCCTCATTTTGGAAAAACGCTATTTGAACCCACAAAACATATTGTTCAAATAAAAACAAAATTCATAGATTCTGATTTTGAAGATTGGAACGAAGAGTTTGTCCCAAATAAAACAGAAAGTGTCAGAATAACCGAACAAACATACGAAAGATACAGAGCAGTCAGGATTGCAGACAGCGAAGAATAGGATAACAAATTACATTTATATGCAGAAACTCCAGTAACCAAGTTATATATCACAAGTTCATTGGAAGAACATGATTTGGGACATAAGGGTTTTGATATTTATCATCCAAAACCTTCCATGATAAAAAGTTACAAAAAAGGAAGAACTACATAAAACAATGCCAACAAAGATGAAGTAGAGTCTACCACAATGTCTACAGATGAATAAGACAAAAACAATGAAGATTTGACAAAAGCTTATCCTACTTGATAAGAATCTCATAATTAAAGATATGACAAGACTACACTACTTGAGTGGAAGACACATAAACAAAAGAAGACGTAAAGAATGGACAAAGGAAAGATTATTCCACCTAATGAAGACTTTCAAGAATAAAGAAATATGATAAATTGACAGAAGGAACTTTATTCCACTTAGTGGAAACTTTGTAATAAAGCTTTATTCCACTTAGTGGAAACTTTCATAAAGATGTGATAAATGTAGGTAGAGAAGGACACTTGTTTGTCCACGTATTATAAATGCTCAGCCTATATAATGAGCTAGTGTGCATTGTAAAAATAATCTAATGGTCAGTATTGTAAAACCAATATAAAAATATATAAGCTTTGCTATTTTAATGTCCACTTTCTCTATATTTGCTTCTTCTTCAAACATTATGAGTAGCTAAACATTAAGTCAGAGCTAAGGAAGGAAAGAATACAAGAATTGCTTAAAACTATGTAAGTTCTCTTACTTCTTTAATATTATGCTTAATTTATGTTTAGATAACCATATTTATCTTGATTACCAGTAACTACATGCATAATAAGTAAATCCAACAGACGTAAATCCGCTAAGTCGAAAGAAAGTACCATGTAAGGGAAAAAGTAGACAACTAGGACGACAAGGTGAGGAATAACGATTTAAGAATTAGTTTATTGGTGAAATTATTAAAAAACAAGGTTATTCTAAACATGTTTTAAGAATAATAATAAAGGATTATTGTGTAAGCAAAAATTGTATTTTAGTATTTCCAAAAGCTCTGACTATACTCTCAAACAAATTAACCAATTTTATCTAAAAAGAAGTTTTCTGTGGAAAAACTACAACAATATTTAGAAAATAAATTCATGACAAATATTATAAGAATCTTAGACAATGATAAAAACTTACAAAAAACCAAAAATATGAAATTATAAATGTTTTTAAACAAAAATATACAACAGAGTTGATAAATATCTTTGATTGTGAAACAAATTTGACAGAAATATACAATAACTTTAACATATGGAGAGAACCTGGTAATGTTGTATTGACACCAAGATTTGTTAAAGAATTCCATGATTATATAAAAACAAAAAATGAGGTAGATTATAAGGCAACACAAACAAATAATTGGCAAAATTAAAATGAACAATACTCAAAAAATTGTAAACATAGAATCTTTACAAAATCATCTAGAAACAAACTTTATGACAAAAATTCTTGTTGTTCTAAAACATACAGAATTAAACATCAACCAACAATATAATATAGCAAAAAAATTCAAAGAAAATCACACAAAAAATATGATAGATCTAACAGACGATCCAAAAATAAATATTAACAGACGATCCAAAAAATATGATAGATCTTGTATGAAGAATAGTTGTTGCATGGAGAATGTGAAGCTAAGGGTTGTGGTCTCCTGAAGAAGATGAGAAATTGATGGGTTATATGATGAGTAACAAACAAGGATGTTGGACCGATGTGGCCAGGAATGCAGGCTTGCAGAGGTGTGGCAAGAGTTGCCATCTTCGATGGATTATTTGAGACCTGATCTCAAGCGTGGTCCCTTTTCAGCTAAAGAAGAGGAGCTCATTGTTCAGTTGCATTCTATTCTTGGTAACAGGTTTGCCTTTATCTTATAGTTATACCATATTTGTAATTGCTTATTTTTGTGAATGAATTTCAGCGTTTGAAATTAACTGTTTCATTAATTAGTAACAAGTCAAGGCTGAAAGGCCTGAATGGTTCGGATGATGTACAACTGGTTAGAGGGGTGAATAGACCGTCTGAATTCGAGGGTACATTTATTCCAGCGTGCTTATTGCTTTTGTCTTCTTTTCTATCAAAAAGATACCAATGTTTACATATTCAAGAATCTATTGCTCATCATTAAGAATAGATTACACAAATGAAGTAATTTTGTTGAAAAGTATATATACGATGGAAAAACTACAGTTCATCCCTCCCCGCGTGATTTCACTTCAAACCCAAATGATCCCTCACCACCTGCTGATATTGTTCAGGAAGGAATTGATCTTTGGAAGGATCACCTTGTGGGGTTTTTTCTAGACTCGTGTGTGCCATATGATGATGTCCGTGAACACTGCCGTAAAATGTGGAATATGATGGGTGGGCTTCGTGTTAATTATGTGAATGGGATGTATTACTTCAAATTTTCAGATGCGAAGGAAAGAAGGAAAGTGATCGAATCTGATCCGCCTATTATTGGAGGGAAACCTTTAATCATTACAGCGTGGAGTACTACGATTGAAAGTGTTAGAGAAAGAGTGAGATCTATCCCGGTATGGTCTATTTTCACTAGGATTCCTTCTGTCTTGCAAACTTTACCAGGCTTGAATTGGTTAGCTGGCAGAATAGGTAAATTCAAATGTTTTGATGCTAGTACGGAGGCAATGAGGAATCTAGTATTTGCGAAAGCATTAATTGAAATTACTCCAAATAAACCGCTACCTTCTAGGCTTAAGGTCACTATTGATGGAGTAGATACATTTGTTGATGTTCAATACACTTGGCAACCAGATATATGCACTAATTGCCAATCATTTGGGCATATCAGTGATGCTTGCAAACATACAAAAAATGGCCCCTCCAAGCCATTAATTCCATTAGTGAAACCTCCCCTTAGTAGATGGGCCCCTAAAACCAAAACCATAAATATACCTAATATTCCTGTTGTAGTGGAAGTTGATATCCCAGATGTCGACGATGGTGCTGAAGCTGCACAAAAATCTATTGTTGCAACTGTTGTTTGGAACTTGCAAGAGAAATCCTAGGTTCATATTGGATCTGGTATGCGGTATGATCCCCATAGTAAAGTCTATTATATGTTTGTATCGAATGGTGATGATGAGGAAAAAGCTGAAGTTAGGTTTTTGCACTACTTTGATGACGGGAATGATTTGAAACTCTATACTGATGGTGTATATGGTGACCATAATGCAAGTATCTTGTCCGATGTCTCTTGGGATAGAAAATTTGTATATGACACGAAACATCCTGCTTTCGAGCCTAACCTCTCTAGTCACTTTGCCACATTGCTGAATGACATGGTCCCTACATCTTCTTCCTCATCTTCTGCCTCCACTTCATCTTCCCCTCGCTCAGCCATTGGTGACTAGCTGTTAGGTTTTAGAGTAGCTGAAGCATCTCTGCTTCACTCCTGCTTTTACTTGTACAGTGAGCTGGACACTTCAACCCAGCAAATGTGATGGACGATCCACTTTAAAAACCGTAGCTGATTGTCTACTAACAATCACCTGTACTTCACTGTATTTTATTATTAGTTATAATAAAGGTGTTTGCGGTCACCTAAAAAACCGGTCGGCTTTGCCAAAAAATAAAAAAATAAAAAAGAAAAAAAAGAGAAAGAAACTACAGTTCATCCAAAAATTTGACAGTAAGGATTAAAAATTGCCTCATCTTTCCTTCAATAACTAATACGCAGAATTTGGAATTTCTAGAAAGAACAAAAGCTCTAATGTTCATACGCAAACAGCACATCACTACTACATGACTAGATGAAATTTATTATTGATTGCAAGGTCTAATAGCAAGTTTAAAATGCATGCAGCAGGCAACTGATTTATAAAATACATAACGTTTTGAAAGGCTGCATGTTCACTTGGTATGACCCGAGTTATCATAATTATCATTTTTTATAGATCACAAAATCTATTCTTATATTGAAGCTCCCAATTTTCATTTTGTCTTCAGGAAAAAAGCTTTTAAGTAGAATATAAAGGAATTTTCTTTTCACAGTATATCCATATACTTAAACCCTTTAAATATGATATTACACAGATGGTCTCAAATTGCGCAAGGCTGCCTGCACGCACCGGCAATGAAATACTAAACTACTGGAATCCTACCATAAAGAAAAGGATCAAGAATTCATCCTGACTATCATAAACAACAATGACCTATATTCAACGAATGATCAAAAAGAGAATATTCTTGGAACATTCGTAAATTCAAGATGAATTTTCCTTAGTCCGTAGATAGAAATTTCATACATATAAACTATGTTCTGATTCATTTCATACTTTTGTATCCATTTAGGTTACCAAGTTATCAGATATGAAGGTACTGAGTTTCAGATTGCAGCTACCTTTTATACCACACTTTCAAAGATGCAGCCGTTATCTTAGCTGATTTCAACCAAGTACAAGAAGTGTCGTCTTTGAAAGACTGCATCAATTTTAATTCTTACTCATCTTTATGTAAATGAGTTGAAGTTAATTATGCCTTATAGTTGGAAAAACTGCCATTTTGATTCTCTTTTAATTCTTTTTTTCATACTGAAAGTACTTTTGCTTTCTGAGTAACTAATTGGCTATATACCAGAATCTATGATAGTTTCTCATCAACTATACGAGTGATATTATTATTTTGGAAATAAAGACATAGGATATTTAGTATATTTCTATGAGAATTATCCTTGATTATTTGGTGCATAAGCATAGATTTAGTTGACATTATGTTTGGCGCTTCATTTGAATTCAATGCGCTTTAGATGAAGTTTAGATAAAACACGTTAATGTCCAAGCATATTCCATATCATAACTGTTCTACTGTGTTCCATATTTCTTCAGATGAAATCTATTTCTGTCATGGTATCTTTCTGTATCATGGTTGCTCTATTGTGTATCTCACGCCTCGATCATATGTTCTCAATTCCCATCGACATCGGTAAGTAATTTGTTATAAATTTTGTGCCTAATTTATAAGGTTTTTGCGTTGTGTATCTCACACCTCATTGTTATATGTTCTCAAAGGTATGCAATACATGCTCAGCTTGTTTTGGGGGCAGTTTTCCTTTAATATTCTGACTGTTATCTATATTGAACACAACATATACAACATGATGTTTGATATAATTACTGCTCTTTAAAATTGGTGTTGCTATGTTGTACATGTTTTCACATTAGGACAAGAAATTTGCATATGATAACAGTATACTAACGCCATTGCTAAAAAGACATGCTCCATTAGCAAAGAATAGTAGTACCAGTTTTTTAAAAATCCAATTCAATCTTCATTCGACCGCGATTAAACTTCGATTTTGTAGCTTCACGGCTTTGAAAATGAAATAACTTTGCACTTACACAAACCTGCGATTTAACCTCAAAACCCTTTAAAAACGTCTAGATCGACCTCTTTGAATCTTATGGTTCTTCAAATTTAAAAAAAATAATCGTTTCACTCTTCAATATTTGACATGATAAATTTAACGAATAATTTCATAACAATTGTCATTAAACTTTGGATAATATAATTCATTATTAGTGCACATCTTACGAATTATTTTTAGACCAGTCCTCTTCCGTTATAAATATAAAAAAATTTAGAAAACTTACAACTTTGATACGATAAGTTGTAAAATTATTCTAATTAGGTATATAACATACTACATGACAAACGGGTTGAAGACGAAAATCATGCCAATAACATCTTGCATCATGTCACTGTCCCAACCAATTTGAATAAGCATGTTTGTCATAATGAGTTAAGTTTTATCTATATATAAAAAAAATTACGTTTAGATTTGAAATATAGAAATAAATTATTAACGTGGCTCTCACAGTCTAACCAGTTGGATCACGAGAGCCTTAAATCTTGCATTACCACGGTTTGATTTACTGTTCGATCTTAACTAATAGCAAACAAATCCTTATAACAGGGTTCGTTATTTCCTAATAAAAAATAAACAACTTTCTTATTTCTTCTTCTGCAATGCGCAAAATTCTTTAAAATGTTTATAGCGCTACCCTCAACCAACATTTGTGCGCAAATTTAATTCCTACAAGATATCCACTATATGTATATCGAACCAATATTGCTGATCCTACTCCACCTATCAACTTTTTTTTTTGTTAACCATAAGAGAATTTTTATTCCATTTAAAACAGTTCACGATAACGTAAACTCCTCTCACAGAATCCTCCTCTGAGTCTTCTTCAAATACATAGAATTCCGCTGATACAAGAGTATCCCCCAAACCAAATGCCTCAAAGAAATCTCCGGCCAAAGACACCTGGGCGCATACAGCAAGCAGCGCTTCGACTGCCAAAGCAAATAATTACTCAGCCTCGTCTCCCCGGAAGTCCGCACCAATATATCCGGGTATGGAAACTCAGCCAAATCCATATGCCTCTCCACATCCTCCACCAAAATGCGCTTGCCTACATTCCCCTTTGCGCACGCCTTCGCCACCCCTCTATAAATCTCATCCGTCGAAGTGTAAGCCAAGCAGATCAAAAGGACGATCGTATTGTTCATCCGCGTGACCTCCTTCGCCCTTGTAATCGCCTCCTTCGTCTCCTCATCGAGCAGGTCCAGATTACCCAGGAACTCGACCTTGACGCCGAGCTCACTTACAACAGTGTGATCGTTGACGAGGGCATTGGCCTGATCACGTAGAAGGTCCATGAGGGTCTGGACCTCGGACTGCTTGCGTTTGAAGTTGTCGATGCTGAAGGCATAGAGGGAGACGTACCGGATGCTCATCTCGTGGCAGTACTTGAGGATGTTTACGAGGCTCAGGTACCCGAATTGGTGGGCTTCCCCTTCTTCCAGGTTGTGCTTTCGGCCGAAGCGGCGGTTGCCGTCCGGGATGAAGGAGATGTGCTGCGGCATTGGCCCGTAGGATAGGACCCGGAACAGTAACCTGCGGAGGAGGGTGCTTAGACCGTCGTTGAACTTTCGGACTATGATGTTGCTGAAAGTTATGTCCATTATGCACCTGAAATTTATGAATCGCGTTTGTGTTTTTTAGATACGTAAACATGTATGTGCGTAGGGAGATGGAAATAAAGAACGATTACCAACTGCATAATGGTGAAGACGAACTGAGGTATCATGGCCTCCTTCAACGTGGGTCTGCACTGCACTGGACTGGACTGGACTGGGTTGCAGTAGTTTGCATTTTCCGTAATGTTTGAGATTTATATATATGTATATATGCAGTGTTGAGGTGGAGAGGAAAGCGCTGCAAGCGTGAGCGGAGAAACCTGAAACTGAATATGTTGTCTTGCAGTTAAAGAAGGAAATGATCTTTGTGTGAACTCATGTCATGGAAAGATTATCTTTCTAGTTATGCTTGCCACCTTTTTATTTTTATTATTATTATTTTTGGAAAAAAAGAAGAAGAAAATTCAACGCCAGTTCAGGAGCTTATGTTCTAAGAATGGATTATTGAAATAGTTTTAATGTGACCGACTCCAGAAGTTATATTATTTACTTCCCAAATAAACAATATAATGCACCTATGAATTTACAACAGAAGCTATGACCAACGGCTTCCAACGGAAGCTTAATTCTGGAAATTTCTTTACGGAATAAAAATAAAATAAACCGTTGGAGGCCGTTGTTTATAATGCTGTTGGAGGCCATTGGTCTCCGTTGCATAGTCGAGCAGAAAATTGCCGAAGCAGCTTTCTCCTTCCCCATTTCAGCATTTCACGAAAAAATTAAGTTTTCCCCCAAATCCTTCCTCCTAATTTCTGAAATCAATCTCCGCCACTTCATCAGCCGCCTATACTCTCTCCAACTCATTCGAGAAACTCTCTCTTCCTCTCTAATATTTGATTCTCCCCAATTTGAAGGTATGAACCTTAATTTTGTTTAATACCCTAGGTTTACTAATTTAAGCTTAATTAGATTGTATGTTTGTATGTCCAATGCTGTTAATACATGTATATATAGATTAATTTAATTATGTTGCTTATCTACGGTTTAATTACTTTAAGTTGTATATGTATATATGCATATATAGAGTGTTGTATGTATATATAGTTGGTAATTAATCTATGTATTTGTTGATTTGGTTGAGCTCCAATTCATTGAAAACGATATTTAATTTGTCGAAAACGTGTAGTCGAAATGGAAATAATTAAATTTATGTTTTACAAAAAATTAGCGAAAACGTACGGCTACATAGTTCGATTTAATGTTGAAAATATACGTATATGTGATAAAATTCATATACGTACAATTAAATATTGAAGAGCACCAATCGTAATATATTATATTCATAGCCGTTAGGTGGCAATGTCCTCTAACGGTTATGACCAACGGCTTCCAACGAAAGCTTAATTCTGGAAATTTCTTTATGGAATAAAAAAAATAAACAGTTGGAGGCCGTTGTTTATAATGCCGTTGGAGGCCATTGATCTCCATTGCATAGTCGAGCAGAAAATTGCCGAAGCAGAATTCTCCTTCCCCATTTCAGCATTTCACGAAAAAATTAAGTTTTCCCCCAAATCCTTCCTCCTAATTTCTGAAATCAATCTCCACCACTCCGTCAGCCGCATATACTCTCTCCAACTCATTCGAGAAACTCTCTCTTCCTCTCTAATCTCCAATTCTCCCCAAATTGAAGGTATGAACCTTAATTTTGTTTAATACCCTAGGTTTACTAATTTAAGCTTAATTAGATTGTATGTATGTCTAATGCTGTTAATACACGTATATATAGATTAATTTGATTATGTTGCTAATCTAGGGTTTAATTACTTTAAGTTGTATATGTATATATGCATATATAGAGTGTTGTATGTATATATAGTTGGTAATTAATCTATTTATTTGTTGATTTGGTTGAGCCCCAATTCATTGAAAACGATATTTAATTTGTCGAAAACGTGTAGTCGAAATGGAAATAATTAATTTTTTTTTTTACAAAATATTAGCGAAAACGTACGGCTACATAGTTCGATTTAATATTGAAAATATACGTATATGTGATAAAATTCATATACGTACAATTAAATATTGAAGAGCACCAATCGTAATATATTATATTCATAAAGTCTTAGAGAGTATTTTTAGCCCCATCTGTTAAGTATTGTATATAATGTTATGTGAATGTTCGTTTTATTAACGGAACAGACATTTATATTCATCATATACAATATTTGTTGGATTTGTCCTTTGCATTGGACAAGTTACGAACACAATAACAAAATTAAATCTCGTAAGTCATTTCATTTTAAACAGTTCTCAAAATTTCGAAAGCACTTCCTTTATGTCCCAGTGTGCACCCAATTGTGTAATGTTCAAGGAACTAAAGGGAACTACTGCCGAAATTTTGTTAAATCGTTTAAGTTGAAAAGATTTACGCGATTTAATTACGTTACTGTATTTGTAATGGGAGGTAGGATGACCCACCAGTAAATGATTAATTAACATAATGTAACACCCCGTAATTTTAACAACACTAAAAAGGAAAAATTAAAGAATAATTAATTTAATATTCAGAATTAAGGAAAATGGACTATGCCAATGCGTCTGTCTCGAAATTCTGGTCAAGATAGACACTTGGTTTGCGTAAAAAGGACATCGTATGAAGAAGTTATGAAGGTTTTAAGTATGTATAAGCGCAAGAGAATCATATACATAATTAATTCAGAAAATCAGAAAAAACAGTTCAAAAATAGAATTTCTGTAGGCGGCAAATTTCTCGTCCAGGGGTGTCGACATCATAAGGGGGTGTCGACCCCTCAAGGGGGTTGTCGACCCATGGGTCGACCCCCCTACGGCAGACTGGGCAGATTAGGTTTCAGGGGTTTTTGGCTATAAATATGGCCTAATTTCTCTAGTTTCTTCAAACTGAAAATAATGGAGGACTAGATGTTTTCACCGCCCGTATGGAATCAAACCTTTTTCTTCTTCTGCAATCAAGTTAATAAAGTTTAGAGTTATTCAAGTGTAGGTCTGTGATTCAACATCTGCTATTCTCCTCCTATTTTTCTAGATCCAAACACTATGAGTCCATGTTAATTTTAGATCTGAATAATTAAAAGTAAAACTTGGTATGACATTAACTTGGATCTATGCCTATGACCATTTGAATCAAATCAAATCTGTTATAACCTGTGTATCTATGATGTTATGACATGATTATGATTTAGATCTAAACTTTCACTTATTTATCATGTCAGATATGCCATTGTTTCACTGATTAGATCACCGTATACTTGTCCCTATCATGTTTTTGATTAAATTGGATTTGTTATTAGTTGGATATCTAAACCATTGTTTAGATCACATCACGCTATTATGCTAGAATCAGTGCTATTGTCACATGTTCATCCTATATGCTTATCTTGTCATTATGACACTATATGTTTATGCCATTACATGTCAAACTTGTTAGTATGATCATCTCTGTCCTTCTCCCTCTATCTTTTCCCTTTTATTTTTATATAGCCAGGCTTCCTTCGAGCCTAGGCATGCCGCTGAAATATGCGAATATGTTAGATTGGGAACGAGGGGAAAACGTTAAAATTGGCATAACTTGTTGGGACTTTGGGCATAACTTGAATAAAGTGTAATAATATGAATTTGGGGAATATTTTTTTTATGAACATAACTTGGGAAAAGGGGCATGGAAACCTATAACGACATAGGTAAATTTGGTTAATAATTGGAATGCCAAGGATTATAGTAATTAGAAACTGTAACGCACCTAGACATGTGGTTAGATTAGACTTATGGTGGAAGTCTGCCCAGAACCGCCCGGCATATCCAGCGATCACAAGTGGTGAATCTAATGTGAGGGGTCTAGTTTCACAAATACGAGATATGCTAAGACACGAGGTTAAGCCCGACTTGTGGAAGAAGTCTTCCCAGAACCGCTCAGCATATCCAGCATCCACAAGTGGTAGGCTTAGTGTGGGAGGTCTAGCACATTATAACCCTAAATGGATATGATAATGAATTGGAATACTTAACCTAGTTGAATCCATAGGAATTGTATGAACATGAACCTGATTAGGGTTAAGTAAACTTGTTTAAAATAGTGGGTGTGTTAAGTAAATCTGGGTTGGATGGGTAATATTTATATATAGGCCCACAAACTTAACCTAATGGGGTTATGTAATTAAAGACACTGATAGGTAAGCATAACCGGTGGAAAACATAATGGGGATACAAGACAAAGGGGAGAGCTTGTATTATCTTGTTTGTGGGACCCGTTTCAGTCAGTAACCCATATATAAGTATCAAACGAGTACTCCGCTCTAGGTCGGAGTCTGGGCACGCTTACTAGGCCGATTGTAAGAGATCTAAACGTGGAGGACAGTGTGAGCGGCGCAAATCGACTGGGGCCATGTGTGTGCATGGTCCGGGCAGAGGGGGATAAGATGACCGTGACACCAGTAGATATGGTTGTGCACATCATTAAGACGAAGGGTTGCCATGTTAGGAAGTGATACCACCTACTGTGGGGCCAGCACAGGATATTTACGGAGTAGGGAGCCGATCTATTAGAGTAGTAATTAGGATACATCTAGACGTATGCCTAAGCCTACCATCTAGTAGTTGTAGTGATCATCTCATTCTGGTTATACTATTATTGGTGCAGAGTAATCATTAGAGAAGCATATACACTCTATCATGTTTATCTTGTCATACCTGCCTTTATGATGTTATCTCTCTTATCCACTTTATATGCCTGTCGTGATACTTTTGCTTATCTATTTGCTAAAAGTAACTGGACTCGCCTGAATTTATGTCTGACCCTTTCTGTTTCTTCTTCTTTCTTTTGTTTCCCACCAGGTTCTCAAGGTGGGAATACTCAAGCTTGATCAGGATTTTGCTATCATTTTGTTGGAGCTACTTAGATGTATTGCTCAAGCTCTTATCTTTTCTACTATGGCTATATTTTTATTTTGTACTCTGATGTTTTAAGTGCAAGATAGAAGTTTTGATGATATACTGAGTTTATGTATTTTCAGACATATGATGTTTTGAATCACAATGCTTTATGATTAATAAAGTTTTTAATTCCGCTGCTAATTTTATATATTCCTTGTAATGTTTCTGTTTCTGTTTACCTATAACGCTTCACGAAACTTAATGCATTCTCTTAATTAGTGACATTAACGGACATGGGGTGTCACACTTGGTATCAGAGCTGAAGGTTACCAGATTAGATAAAAGTTTTTGAAAATTATTTTCAAAAAGGTTTCAAAAGAAAGCATTTTCAAAAGAAAAGTCTTTTTGAAAAACATATTCCCCAAAGCCATATGTAATATCTTTCGATCCTTTGTCTGAATCCCTTTCCTTTTCTTTTCAGCATGTCTGAGGAACCTAATATTCCAGAGGGCGTTACGATACCAGGCTGGTTCCATAGGTATCTAGAGACCACGACACCTGCCGGTGGTCAAGCTGGCGTTCCTCCCCCAGCTGCACCCGTCGTTCCTCCTCCTCCTCCGTGTGCAGACAACTTCTCTAAGATTTGCAAAGATTTCCGTGCTATTAGAGGAAATCCATTCCATGGAACCGAGACATTCGTAGAGGAAAGGAATTGGCTCAAGGAGATAGAGGACTTATTTGGAATATTCGATGTGGACAATCATAGGAAAATTCATCTAGCCGCCTAGCTACTGAAAGACGAAGCTTCGTTCTGGTGAGAAGTAACCCAAGCGGGGCATCCGATGGAAACTTGGGATGAATTTATATAGAGTTTTGAAATGAAGTTTATTTCTCAAGCTGAGAAAAGCATGCAAATGGAGAGGTTCTTGGCGCTCAAATAAGGAAACATGACCATTAAAGATTATGTGAATAAATTCAACCAGCTAACAAGGTTTGGATTGGAACTGGTAGACACTCCGCATAAGAAAGCTTTGCGGTTTGCTAAAGGGCTGAATGAACCCCTTCATGGGTTGGCTATGTCCCATATTCCAATGGGAGCTACTTTTGAAAGGCTTGTTGATATGGCCTTGATGCATGAGGAAGACAAAGGAGAAAAGAAGAAAGTTAAGGCTGAGGAAACAATGCAAAAAAAAAGTATGGCCCAAAAAAGGATAGCAACAACAACAACAGAAGAAGAAAGGCAGAAAGAATGACAAGACCAAGGATAAGAGGAAATGCCATAGTTGAGGATATGAGGGACACTTAGTGAAGGACTGCAAAAGAAGAAAGAATTCTTGCTTCAGTTGTGGAGAGGTCATACACTTTGCTAAGGAGTGCCCGAAGAAACAGGGACAAGGTCAAAGGGCAGGTGCTTCTGGAGGGCAGGTGCATGCTCTCGCGACCAGTGCTCCAGATAGAGGTGGGAAAATTTCCGTGGAAGGTTTGATTTCTCTTTCCAATCATCCTATTAGAACTCCATTCAGGCGCTTCACATTCATTTATATCGAGTTATGTGGTTGAGTCTCTGCACCTAAATACTAGTATGGTAGTGGATCCCATAGTTGTCTCAAACTCATTGGTGGTTCGGCTCATATGTCCATGATTTGTTGGGGTTTGAGAATATTTTTGTTAGGCATTGAGTTTGAGTGCGACGCATATGTGCTCGGTTTTATGGGCTATGGTTTGATTCTAGGAATGGATTGGCTAACCATATATGGTGCCATTCTAAATTGTGAGAAGAGGGTCGTTAGACTTTTGACTTGCCATGGGAGGACCCTCGAGATTTCTTATGACCCGTAAGGGTCTGTCATGCTTAGTTCCTAGAGTCTCTAGATGCATTTATCGATAATCTGCGATCTGTACCAGTAGTCCGTGACTATCCTGGTGTTTTTGATGAGGTACGGGGATTACCTACGAGGTGCGAGATTGATTTTCGTATATATTTGGTGGACAATGCAAAGCCAGTTACATTACCTGTGCGCCATATGGCTCCAAGGGAAAGGAGGGAGCTTAGCAAGCAAGTAGGGGAGCTACTTGAGAAAGGGTTTATTAGGCGAAGCATATCTGATGGGTTGCTCCAGTACTATTCGCGACTAAGGCAGATGGTTCGCTTCACTTATGCGTGGACTATAGAGAGTTGAACAAACTCACGAAGAAGAACAGGCACCCACTCCCGAGGCTAGATGATTTGTTTGACCAACTTGTTGGTGCCTCGGTATTTTCTCAGTTAGACTTGGCCTCGGGGTTTCATCAGTTGAGGATGGCTGGGGACAGTATAGATAAGCCCTCTTTTTTAGGACTCCATGTGGTTTCTTTAAATGCTAGTTATGCCTTTTGGGTTGACGAATGCATCTGCCTATTTTGTTGATCTGATGAGTAGGGTGTTTCTAAATAAATTTGTCGTGGTCTTTGTTGATGATATCTTGATATTTTCAAAGAGCGAAGTAGAGCATGCCTAACATTTGAGAGAAGTTTTGAAAACACTCCGTGCGCATCAGCTTAAGGTAAAGGTCTCCAAATGCCATTTTTGGAGAAAAGAGATGATATTTCTAGGGCATGTGGTTTCTAAAGATGGGATAACAGTAGATCCCACAAAAGTAGTTGCAGTTCAAGATTGGAAAATTCCGAAGAATGCAACAGAGGTGAGAAGCTTTCTTGAATTGGTAGGTTATTATAGGATGTTCATTAAGGGCTTCGCAAAGATATCAGCCCCACTCACCAGGCAGACGAAGAAGAATTTGGCATTTTCATAGGATATATATTGTGATGTTTCTTTCCAACGATTGAAGAGGGCTCTGAAAACAGCCCCAGTCTTAACCATGCCTGGTGGGAATAAAGTGTTTACAGTATACACTGATGCATGTGGTACAGGGCTTGGTGCGGTTCTGATGCAAGAGGGAAAGGTAGTGTTTTATGGTGGTAGACAGCTAAGGGTTCATGATAAGAACTACCCCACCCATGATTTAGAGTTAGCTGCCATAGGATTCGCGCTTAAGATTTGGCATCATTATTTGCATGGAGAGAAGTTCGAGTTGTACACTGATCACAAATCTCTCTAGTACTTGTTCTCGCAGAAGGATCTTAATTTAAGGCAACAAAGGTGGATGGAGTTCCTAACTTCTTATGATTTTGAGATTGTGTATACCCCTGGCAAGGGTAATGTGGTGGAAGACACACTGAGTTGGCAAAGGATGGCCTTAAGTCCTCTGTTTGTGGAGAGGAAAAGCTTGGAGTTCATATCGACTTTCGACTTTAGACCCTCCATCGAGTTTTTTCCTGGTTTGTTTGCATCGCTAGAGATAAGACCTACTCTTATGGATCAGATAGGAGCTTCGCAGCGAGATCATCGATGGATTTAAACATCTTGGATAGGCTCAGTAAAGGGGAGATTTCTAGTCATCTCAATAGATATTCCATAGATGATAAAGGGTGGTTGCGACAAGATGGAAGGCTTTGTTTTCCCCAAACTGAAATTTTGTTAAAGGTAGTCCTAGAAGAAGCCCATCATTCTAAAATGACTATTCATCCAGGCGGTGATAAGATGTATATTGACATGAAGAGGGTTTTCTTTTGGGCTGGGATGAAGAAAGATGTGGCAGAGTTTGTTTCTCAATGTTTAGTTTGTCAGCAAGTCAAAGCTGAGAAAAAGTAGCCCGGTGGTTTACTTCATCCTTTGGAGCTTCCACAGTGGAAGTGGGAAAGCACCTCTATGGACTTCATAAATGGTTTGCCTAGATCAAAGAAAGATAACACCAGTATTTGGGTTGTGTTGACTAAGAGCACTCATTTCATTCCAGTTAATAGTAAGAGGATGGCAGCTTGGCTAGCAGCAATTTACGTTTATAAGATAGTCCATCTTCATGGAGTACCTTCCAGCATTGTAAGCGATCGTGACCCCATCTTCACTAGTGAATTTTGGAGGAGCTTGCAAGAAGCATTAGGTACACAATTGTGTTTGAGCATCGTTTATCACCCATTGACTGATGGACAGATGGGAAGGATGAACAGAATTCTTGAGGATCTTTTGAGGCTATGTATCCTAGACTTCGAAGGGACTTGGGAAGAGTATCTTCCTTTAATAGAGT
The DNA here is from genome assembly GCA_030737875.1 of Allium sativum. Taxonomy (NCBI): domain Eukaryota; kingdom Viridiplantae; phylum Streptophyta; class Magnoliopsida; order Asparagales; family Amaryllidaceae; genus Allium; species Allium sativum. The sequence goes on along the minus strand of CM060913.1, from coordinate 463,947,731 downwards.
TTGCCTACAACAACAATTATCAAGCTAGAATTGGCATGGCACACTTCGAAGCATTATACGGATGACCCTGTAGGTCACCAACTTATTGGTGGGAATCTACAGAAAGACTATTACTTGGACCGGATATGGTTAGAGAAACGTCCGAGAAGATTGATCTAATTAGACGGCGAATCAAGACTGCTCAAGATAGGCAGAAATCCTATGTTGATAAGAGAAGGACCGACATTGAATTTAAAGTAGGAGACATGGTTTTCATTAAAGTGTCACCTTTGAGGAATGTGGTTTGCTTCAGATCTGTAGGGAAATTGGCACCAAAATTTTTAGGGCCATTTCCCATAACAGAAAGGATTGCCAAATGGCCTATAGTTTGAAGCAACCCGAGAGATTATCCAACGTTCATGATGTTTTCCATGTTTCTCACTTGGGGAAGTGATTACATGATAACGTAAAAGTTGTTGAGCCGAGTATGTTGGAGGAAGTAGAAGTGGAACTGGAGGCAACAGTCAGACGAGTTCCTACCCGTATTTTTGGATCAGAAATTAAGAAACTACGCAATAGAGAAGTCAAGTTAATGAAAGTTCAGTGGGGAGATAACCCAGAGGATGTGACTTGGGAGACCGAAGACAAGATTCGTGCTTCGTACCCTTTTCTTTTCGAGGGTATGTTCTAAGCTTCCTTTCCAAAGCATTTATTTATGCTTGTTTCTATCATTTAAAGTATAGCCTATCGATCGAATCTTCGACCTTTAGGTAGGAATCTCATGGATGTAAACATGTGTTTGAGACATGTTATGTTTGATGGATGCAAGTGGATGCAAGTGTTTGTTAGAGGTTGCTCGTGGATGCATATACACACACATTAGGCACTAGATCGGCTCGACCACTCTCATACTGCATATGAATGTGTGTGCATTTTTCTTCTTTTAATGGATGAAATTGATGTATCATCATACGGATGTTGCATTTGGACGGATGATTGTGCACACATATAGAACTTACATGTTATAGTAGGATTATTGCATACATGTTGGATTCATGGCACTAACATACATTGAATTAATGAGGTCGACTGAATCAGTAGACCGCCTGATCTTTGCATTATTATTGGGACATATACACACACCTTTGCATATGATCATATAAGCAGTAGAAGTCTTTATGGACAGTGAATACCTGTGATTGGTGGATGAGAGATGGGTGATGGTAGGATATACATTCTTCTTAACTTGGAGATTTTGGGGACGAAATCCTTTGAGTAGGGGAGAATGTAACACCCCGTAATTTTAACGACACTAAGGAGGATAAATTAAATAATAATTAATTTAATATTCAGAATTAAGGGAAACGGACTGCGCCATTGCATCCGTCTCGAAATTCTGGTCAAGATAGACATTTGGTTTGCGTAAAACGAACACCATATGAAGAAGTTATGAAGGTTTGAAGTTTTTATACGCGCAAGAGAATTATATATATAATATTCAGAAAATCAGAAAATAGTTTAAAAATCAAAAAACCAGTAAGCGGCAAAATTCCCACCCTAGGGGTGTTGACCCCTTAAGAGGGGTGTCGACCCCCTGGGTTGACCCCTCAAGGGGGTGTCGAACCATGGGTCGACCCCATAGGGGGGGTCGACCCCCCTGCGGTAGAACAGAAAATTAGGGTTTTGGGGTTCTATTTGGCTATAAATATGGCCTTATTTGTCTAGTTATTCACACTGAAAAAAATGGAGGACTAGATGCTGTCGCTGCCCGGAGTGAACCAAACCTTTTCCTTCTTCCGCAATCAAGTTAATCAAGTTATTCAAGTGTAGATCTATGATTCAACCTCTGCTATTCTTCTTCTATCTTTCTAGATCCAAACACAGTGAGTTTAAGTTACTTTTAAGTCAAAATAATTAAAAACTAAAACATGATATGAATGTAATTTGGATTTATGTCTGTGACTGCTTGAATCATATCAGATCTTTTATAACTTGTGAATCTATGATATTCTGACATAACTATGACCTGGATCTTAACCTTTATCATGTCAGATCTACCTTTGATTATGGATCTAATTCACTATTTAGATCATCTTGTACCTATCAGGTTGTGGTTGAATTGGATCTGTGGGGCCGGCACAGGTTATCTACGGAGTAGGGAGATGATCGATTAGAGTAGTAGTTAGGGTACATTTAGACTCTGGTAAAAAGTTTAGGAGCCTATTAGGTTGGGCTGCTTGTGGATTATATGGGGTTAAAACCTCTCACCAGAAGTACGCCTACGTCTACAATCTTATAGTTGTTAGGATCATCTCATTCTGGTTATACTAGTATTAGTGTAGAGTAATCATTAGAGAAGCGTATACACTCTATCATGTTTACCTTCTCATACCTTCCTTTTAGGGTGTTATCTTTCTTATCCACTTTATATGCCTGTCATGATACTTTTACTTATTTACTTGCTAAAAGTAACTGGACTCGCCAGACTTTATATCTGACCCTTTTTGTTTCCTCCTCTATCTTTCGTACCCCCTCCCCCTAGGTTCTCAGTGTAACGACCCAGATTTTTAGCCGATAATTTCAAACATTTAAATTTATTTTAAATGTTGTGCTGGGAATATAAATGGAAATTTATATGGAATTTATTAATAAAAGCAATGAATGAAAGTATAATTTATAATTGTTAATTTGAATTGGTTTTAAATTTATTTATTGATTTAATGTAATAATTAGAAATAACCAATTCTGAAATAATTACGGATTTCAACGAAACCAGTTTTGATATTGAGTCATTATACGGTTTCCAATTTTGTTTCGATCAAACATCGTATGTGATCGTTACGAATTGGAAACGTCAAGCGTTAGTTATACGTCAAATAATATTATTAAAAGGAAAAGTTAGAGTCGCTTTGAGAAGGCCAAATCAGTATGTCGCCATAAATCATCCGAATATCTGCGTACCATTGAAAAATTGATTTTGCAGTCCTTTGAAACTCAAATCTTGCCTAGTTCTTTTCATATCTATGCAGTGGATATGCTGTTTAATTTCAAACATTTCGACTAAGACATGACTCCACATTTCATACCTTGCAGTGTGAATGTGAGTCAAAACTCTCGGCAAAATTCAGGCAAAATCTTTTTCAAACTTAATAAAATCTCAGCTAGCAGTTGCAGCTGGCCTATATATAATAGGGCTTGACCTTATTAAACGTAAACGATGTCTTATCAAAAATCTTATCATATCTTCAATAAGGATTTGTTGAATGTGAACATACCGGCTGAGTCAAATGTATATATCTGTGAAATCTCAACCGAACCTCCGAAAAAAAATCTTATCCAGTACACTGTGTAAATCTCGACATATGGCAAATATTGAAAAAAAAATTGTACTCAAAATTTATTCGATCATCTAAAGGATTGGCATGTTACTTTATCAGAGTCAAAGAGTGTCGCTCCTTACATATTATTATATAAAATTAACAATATTAAAATCCTTTCCTACCTTGGATTTCTACACTGCAAATAAAAGAAATGCTCATACTTGTCTTTCCATTCGAAACCCAACTATTATACCGTGTACATATTTTCATAGTCAAAATAAAGTATTGGCCACATTTGGCGAATCACTGAAACAAGACCTTATCTTCAGTGCGTAGTACATATCCCAATATCCTAGATTTTGATCTCCTCTCGTTTGTTCATGTTCAAAGACCACATATATAAAATTTGAACGTAATTAAAGTCATAGTCAAATATTCAGCCCGTCTTTCTGTCGACATATAAGAGAAAAAAGGAAACCACCTCAAATTTGAAAGTAACATGGCATGTTACTTTGCATGTTACTCTGTACTCTGCTGTCAAAACTTTCGGCTACACAGTACACACCCTACTATGAAAATAGAAAAATATCTCTGTCTACCACGTGTTACTTGCAAAACTCTCTTCGATTTATTCCATCTGAAGCTACTACTATCAAACTAAAATATATAAAGCCATTTCTTCCCCAACATTTTCAGAAAAAGAAACGCAGCTATACCGCTTCTCCATGTGATCGAACCAACCCTTGTACAAATACACGGCCAGAAACTTCCCAATCGAAATATCTTCGATCTCCTCCTCGGGCCATTATTTGGCGATGGGATCTAAAGGATTTTAGTTCAGTTGGGCGAGCTTTTTCTTTGGCCAAACAGGTGCGTGCTCCGGTTGTTTCTGTCGACGATGATGTGTTCCCCAATGTCGAGCGGTTTTGTGCTGGTTCCCGAAGGTAGGGACTTTATTTGAGGATGGGACCAACGGGGTTTGAGACGACATGGGTAGGAGGACAGAGTGGAGGTGGGTGATCGGTCGCCGACATCGCCAAGAAGGTGCGGTGGTCGAAGAAATGAGTCAGCGTGGGTGTTACATTGGAGAAGGAATGGTGAATGTGTATGCAAGCTTGTCCGTGATGATGTCTGTTTATGAAGTGGAAAATGGAAGAAAGGAGTATTTGGTTACGGCTATTTTCAAGAATTCATGTTTTCTGACGAGGGAAGGAGAAATAAATTGGGACTTGAATTGTTTTGGATCAGAAAGGAGGCATTTGCAGAAAACCGTGATTTAAGGGAATATGATGAGAAAAAGGTGGAAATTTTTAGATGGCATTTAAATTTCGATACTGATAATCGAAGTGGAAGAAGCAGTATCCTACCTTAACAACTTCAACAGTGTTGTTATATCTTTTATTTAAACTTGTTTACGAACTATATTGTTAATTTAATTAAAGTGAATAACATAAATACTTGTAATTTATGCAGAAGCAAGATAAGAAGGGGTCTCGTATACAGCTAAGATGTTCTGGATGATGGCATTAATCAGATTGATTAATCAGCCAAATGATATTACTGACAAAGATAATTAACGGTTATAGCAATTATAATTAAGGAATGTCAAAGATTTAAATGTTTGGGGGTTGGTTTTCGCGTATTTTCCTGGTATAGAAAAGGGATCAAAACTGTCGAGGCTAGAGATGGATTGGCATGAAGTAATCGTAGTTAACAAGGGTTAAAATAGTAATTAAAGGATAATTAATAATAAATATTAAAATAGTTTATATTTATTTATATATAAACATAATTGAAAATGTTATAACTATTCCACACGTAAACAGAGATTCATCTAATTGATCATGTTGGAAGAATAGCGATGAGGTCTATATCTTGGAACTGATGTGGTTGAAAGTAAAGCTATTGGGATTTCATGAGAAAATCAAACGATGTTTAGTTCTAAAATGAAACAAAGAGCAGAATCGTCAACTGTGAACCAAGGTGAGTAAACTCCCTAACTCTGACTTGTTTATATTTTTATATAAACAAGTTTAAAATTTATTTACAGTGATTTTATACTATGTGATGGTTGTTTGGATGGATGGTTGACAAAACTGTTTGAAATGGTTGATATAATTACATCATTGATCAATTATTAGTTCTGATATTCCATATTAATGTGAAATAATATCATTGATGTTGATTAACGTCTGTGGATGCAGGGAAACAGGTTGGAGGGATCCAACTGGATTTCTCAACATTTATATTATTGTTGTTATTTACTGTGATATATCCTATGATTGATTATGCTGTGTTGAATTACTATGGCTCTAGTAATTCGGTATTTTAAATATCGTAAAATATTTTTGAATAAATAAAAAAAGGAATTTAAGACTTTGAAAAGGAAATTATTTTCCAAGGTGGAAATTGAATTTCGAATAGATTTGAGAATAAAAAACTTGTTTTAGGGAATAAAACAAGTAACTAAATTTATAAACGATATTTATGGATTATCAATGTATAATTAATATTTGGCTTAAAATCGATATTTTATAATCAAATGTAGAATCGTGATAAGGTTTTAAAAGGAGTTTTTATATGGAAATCTGTTTTAACAGTTAATTTGAAAGGATTATTTTATAAACGATGTGTATAATTTCAGTAAAATATTTTGAAATAAATTGAAATAAATTGAAATATAAATTCAGGGTTGAATTTATATCGAAAGCGGAAATCGGATAACAGTTAACTGATATGTATGGTTGACAAAAATCAACAATTTTAATTGATAATGAAATTAATTTGAATTTAACGAAGGGTGTTAAATATTAATTAATCTTCGATTAACTAAAATTAAAGTAATGATTGAATTGGTTAGTGTTAGTAAATTTAATTATTATTTAATAAGCTTTTAAAAGTAATAATTATACTATTTTTAGTTAATAACAAAGTTAACTATTTTTAATATGGGTAATAACAAAATTAATTGTTATTTTAATTAATAATAATTAAAACAATGATTTTAATTGGAGATTCAATTAAGAAATGATTTAGTGGCATCATAGTTTGATCAAGGAGGTGATAAGAGTTTCATAAAGGGATTTGTAATTCAAGTTTTAAATGTGATTTGTAAATGGGATTTGTCGGTAAATGCAAAGATTTAAACAAGGCTTTTTGTTAAATTTTAAATTATGAAAAGAAAATTCATTGGAAAAAAACTTTTAAGGAAGATGGTTAATAGGTTAATAATAGACTAAAATGTGTTAATGGTTTTAGAATGAAATCTAAGCTAAGTGGTGAAAAGATGGTAAACGGATTAGTATAAGTGATTATTCCAAACAAGGTTTAAATGAGGCTTTTAAAACCAAAGTGACGACTTTAATTGAATTAAGCAAAGCACTGCAATTGAAATAAAGATTTTAAATGCAAAGGAAAACACATGAGGTAGTTTGTGTTAAACATTGAAAAAATGAATTTTTTTGAAATAAAATCCAAGTAAAGAGGTCTTGTTGTAAGGAAGGTGGAAAGCGGATTTTTATCCTTATATACCCTTTATCTTATGGGTTTCGACAAACATAATGGTATATATCTGCATTGTTTAAATCCAGACATTTTGACTATCTTTTAAAAATGAACAACAAAAGCGTGTGCGTCGCACACGGTACTTTATTCTAAACAGCAATTAAACGCTGCCGTTAAAATAAATGTTTTGTAAATCTAAACAGCGATTATAACGCTACCGTTATAATAAATGTTTTATAAATCTAAACAGCGATTTCAATACTATCGTTATAATGAATGTTTTATAAATCAAATATTTGGAAACAGGGATTATGACGCTACCGATATAATCAATGTTTTTCAGTAAATGGAATGGATTATTATATTGATTCCGAGAGTCGAGTAAGCGATGTTTTGCTTGAAGTTGTGACCTTTGACTATTTCAAAGTTGAGAATGTTGTTCAATTAAGGTCTGAGAGGTAATTATACCCCAACTTGATTGACTTCATGATTGATAGAGAAATGGTTAAGGTTCAATAGTGAAGATTGGTTAGCAATATAGTTAATTAATAAATGATTAATGGTTTGAGTTAGAATAACGATGTTTTATAACGTTGCGTCAATTTAAAGGATTTTTGAAATGTTTTCCCCAAATAAAATTAGAGATATTTTCTACGCACAGAAAATGAAATGAATTGGTCAACGAGAAATTAAGAAATGCAAGATGGAAATATTTTCCGATATTAACGGAATTGATTTAAAAAGAGGCCCAGTGTTGTTTGATGCTTGATCGGTAGGATTTCCAATTGTAAGTAGGGTTGTTGATTGTATGGATGTTTCTTTAATAGTTAAATCACCTACTATCGAAGTTTTGATTCATTTTATACCTCCGTTGTCAATATGGAGAGACCGGGATCAGATTTAATATCTGAAAACCACTCTGTATTGGTATAAGCGTACATATCAACTTATGCCAAAGATAATTGAAGACGGAGTAAGATGCAAGGGCTATTCTGTTAACCCTAGGTAGAAATTGCCCAAGATGGATTAATAGAACAGTGCCTTCAGTTTGTCCAGACCCAGGACAACTTGTAAGGACGAGTGTCTGACAGAGTATTTCCAAAGGGATTACGTACATTGATTCCTTCAAACGTACGAAGTTGGTGGCAAAGAAGGGAAACTTCTTTAGCCTAACAATCTGAGTATTTTTGTGGGAATCAATTAGTGATTCCCGATGGATCTGATGATGTGACATTCAAAGTGAATGGTGGCCAGATGTTCTGAAAGATAATTCAAACCTCAAGCCTCACAACCGAGAATTGACAAAAATCGGGCAGGCAGCATGACTATGTGAGTCGCTCCCATTAGGATGTATAATCACCTATCCAGAGAAATTCCATTTGCTTCTTTAATCTATCGATGTTGTCCCTTTCGGGAAACGGCTGCTGATCCCAACCGTTGGTGATATACATTTGATACACTCAAGCGAAATGAGTGGTTGGTCATGTGTGGGCCGGGTTGCAAGACATTCTTGTTGAACTCCAGTGTATCCCCTCAAGAGTACACTGATCGGAAGGTGGTTCTATACCTTGTCATGTTGGAAATTCAATCTCCAATAAGCGCCATGCGATTTTTGATTTAATATTATATATGGAGCGTGAGATGCAAGCGTTCCGCTAGTTTCTATTTATTTGATTTAGACACTATTATAATATCACTGGATTTGATATCAAAAATATTTTTGGTAATCATAAGGTAAAAACCATCTGTGTTTATGTGTGGATCGGTATTACGATTATCATTTCTTTCGAAAGGATATTTGAAAGTTAAACAAATGGTTGGAGTTTACTCATACTAGTCCCATGACTGACCCATAGTTTATTTTGTTTGTTTTCCCTAATCTCTTGGGTGCCCAAATTTATACGGGCAGTCAAGTAGTCAGGATTTTTCAGATTCACTTGGAGGAGTTTGAAGCAGGAGGCTTCACCAGTTTGCTATAGACTCATATTTTCCACTGTGTATCATGTTTATATCTGGAAACAGGTATTTATAACTATACCAGAAATAACTGTTATGCTCTGATAATGGTATGTGTATTCAAAACATATTTGTATTTCAAAAGTTATGTTATTTAATATACTTTATTTGTTCCGCTGTGAGATTTGTGTTCTTCGTTTTCTTATATTCTAATATTTCTTTCTTTCTGTTTCTCATCCTCTAACTTCTTTCTTATAATGATTCGTATTTCTCTGTCATTTGGGTTGGACGTGTGGTGTTATTAGTCAACTCAAAGGGTACGGAAATTCGGGCCATTACATTTGGTATCAGAGCTGAAGGCTGAGTAGTAACCTTGGCTCTGTGGCGTAATTCAATAGAGATAGGGTTAGTAATATCCAAGATTTAATTTGAGTGTATGTATATGAGTGCGTACTTGTAGATTTGATATAAAATTGTTTTATATTGTGTTGACTGGTTTGTTATGTGGTTTATGAATTCTGGTCGATACAGGATGTACAACTATATCGATAGGTGTTTCTAAACTCTCGAACAAAGCAATTTGATACAATATTGTTTTTAAAATGGGTGAATAAAATAATTTGCCCAAAGATTATTTTGGTACAAAAGGATTAATTTATGAAATATTATAAAATAAGGATGTGTTTGTTGTTATTACAATCAAATGAAAGTATAAAATATTGAAATGGTTATATATAACCAAATATAGTTTGTATATGAATAATGTGTCCATATAAGATGAACGGAAATTGAATTCAAACCAAAATTTGGAAATTTAAATCCCAGTTGTCTAAAAATATTTTCTGAATTATTTTTAAAAGTAATCTAACATTACTTTAAAGTATTTTTGAATAAGAATGGTTTAAATGGATTTTTAAAGGGATTAAGCACTGAAATCACTTCAGTGGCAAGAAAATAATTCTGATAATGGATCGCGACATTATCAGTATTCATTTTCAAGTTTCTGAGTGACCAATTGCTGCCATAATAATTTTTTAATGAAAATTTATTTGAAAAGAAAAAATTGTTTTAAAAATTCAAGTGTTTTGAATTGAGTTGATTACAAATATTTGTATAAATATATATGATTTCAAACCAATTTGAAATAAAACCCGGGAATTGGAATTCTTAAATTAAAATTTAACTTGGATATGTTGAATAGATTGAAATGGTAAAAATGTATCAAATGAATTGAAATTTAACTTAAGTTAAAACAAAATTGGATTGAATTAGCAATAATCCCAAATGAAATTAGATAAAGAGAAATGTTGAGATTTGCAATTTTAAAGTGAATTCGACTTATTTATAAACAAGTTGAACACATATTAGATATTGTTGTTTGGAATTAAATTGTGAAGGAAATTGAAACTCAAACTGAGTAAGTGGACTGATTCCTGAATAGAAATCAGATTTGAATTGATAGAATGGAAGTGAACTAATCAGAAGTTGTTTAGAGTGTTAAAAACTGGAAGTTGGATTGATTTGAAACCAACTGGAAATGGATATATGTATGCTGAGCAGATATTGAATGGAAGCAAATGCAAGAGATAAAATTATGCCCGACAAAAAGGTACATGTTTACAATATTACTTGGGTTCGATGGTTTTTGGAGCTTATGAGGCAAGCCACTTGGTTTTTTTAATTTTCTTTTGAATTGGAGAAAACCTAGAAAGGCGAGTTGTGGTTGTACCAATTGAGCCATGCAAAGGAGATGCTGACGAAATTTTTCGAAAATTTAAAGTGTTAGATAATATTCAGAATTTATTGAAATTTTTCTTTAGCAAGGATAAATTAATATTCTAATTAAAATAAATTGGTTCAGTTGAAACTAAAATTAAGTAGCAAAACGAAATATTTTTAAAAAAGTTTATGGGTTTGAAACATTTTTCCTACCTTAGTAATTTCGGGGACAAAATTCTTTTAAGGGGGAAGAAATGTAACGACCCAGATTTTAAGCCAATAATTTCAAACATTTAAATTGATTTTAAATGTTATGTTGCGAATATAAGTGGAAATTTATATGGAATTTATTAATAAAAGCAATGACTGAAAGTATAATTTGTAATTGTTATTTTGAATTGGTTTTAAATTTATTTATTGATTTAATGTAATAATTAGAAATAGCCAATTCTGAAATAATTACGGATTTTTAATATTAAGTAATTATACGGTTTCCAATTTTATTTCGATCAGACATCGTATGTGATCGTTACGAATTGGAAACATTAAGCGTTAGTTATACGTCAAATAATATTATTAAAAAGAAAAGTTAGAGTCGCTTTGAGAAGGCCAAATCAGTATGTCACCATAAATCATTCGAATATCTGCGTATCATTGAAAAATTGATTTTACAGTCCTTTGAAACTCAAATCTTGCCTAGTTCTTTTCATATCTATGCAGTGGGTACGCTGTATAATTTCAAACATTTCGAGCAAGACACGCCCCCGCATTTCATACCTTGCAGTGTGAATGTGAGTGAAAACTCTCGGCAAAATTCAGGCAAAATCTTTTTCAAACTTAATAAAATCTCAGCTAGCAGTTGCAGCTGGCCTATATATAATAGGGCTTGACCTTATTAAACGTAAACAATGTCTTATCAAAAATCTTATCGTATCTTAAATAAGGATTTGTTGAATGTGAACATATCGGCTGAGTCAAATGTATATATCTGTGAAATCTCAACCGAACCTCTGGAAAAAAATCTTATCCAGTACACTGTGTAAATCTCGACATATGGCAAATACTGGAAAAAAAAATTGTACTCAAAATTTGTTCGATCATCTAAAGGATTGGCATGTTACTTTATCAGAGTCAAAGAGTGCGGCTCCTCACATACTATTATATAAAATTAACAATATTAAAATCCTTTCCTACCTTGGGATTCTACACTGCAAATAAAAGCACTGCTCATTCTTGTCTTTCCATTCGAAACCCAATTATTATACTGTGTATAGATTTTCATAGTCAAAATAAAGTATTGGCCACATTTGGCGAATCACTGAAACAAGACCTTATCTTCAGTACGTAGTACATATCCCAATATCCTAGATTTTGATCTCCTCTCGTTTGTTCATGTTCAAAGACAACAGATATAAAATCTGAATGTAATTAAAGTCATAGTCAAATATTCAGCCCGTCTTTTCTGTCGACATTTAAGAGAAAAAAGGGAAACCACCTCAAATTTGAGAGTAACATGGCATGTTACTTTGCATGTTACTCTGTACTCTACTGTCGAAACTTTCAGCTACACAGTACACACCCTACCGTGAAAATAGAAAAATATCTCTGTCTACCACGTGTTACTTGCAGAACTCTCTTCAATTTATTTCATCCGAAGCTACTACTATCAAACTAAAATATATAAAGCCATTTCTTCTCCAACATTTTCAGAAAAAGAAACACAACGATACCCCTTCTCCACGTGATCGAACCAACCCTTGTACAAATACACAGCCAAAAACTTCCCAATCGAAATAACTTCGATCTCCTCCTTGGGCCATTGTTTGGCGACGGGATCTAAAGGATTTTAGTTCAGCTGGGCAAGCTTTTTCTTTGGCCAGACGGGTGCGTGCTCCGGTTGTTTCTGTCGACGATGATGAGTTCCCCAATATCGAGTGGTTTTGTGCTGGTTCCCGAAGGTAGGGACTTTATTTGAGGATGGGACCAGCGGAGTTTGAGATGACATGGGTAGGAGGACAGAGTGGAGGTGGGTGATCGGTCGCCGGCGTCGCCAAGAAGGTGCGGTGGTCAAAGAAATGAGTCAGTGTGGGTGTTACATTGGAGAAGGAATGGTGAATGTGTATGCAAGCTTGTCTGTGATGATGTCTGTTTGTGAAGTGGAAAATGGAAGAAAGGATTATTTGGTTATGGTTATTTTCAAGAATTCATGTTTTCTGACGAGGGAAGGAGAAATAAATTGGGACTCAAATTGTTTTGGATCTGAAAGGAGGCATTTGCAGACAACCGTGATTTAAGGGAACATGATGAGAAAAAGGTGGAAATTTTTAGATGGCATTAAAATTTCGATACTGATAATCGAAGTTGAAGAAGCAGTATTCAACCTTAACAACTTCAACTGTGTAATTATATCTTTTATTTAAACTTGTTTACGAATTATATTGTTAATTTAATTAAAGTGAATAACATAAATACTTGTAATTTATGCAGAAGCAAGATAAGGAGGGGTCTGGTATACAACTAAGATGTTCTGGATGATGGCAATAATCATATTGATTAATCAGCCTAATGATGGTACTAAGAAAGATAATTAACGGTTATAGTCATTATAATTGAGGAACGTCAAAGATTTAAATGTTTGGGGTTGCTTTTCGCGTATTTGGCTGGTATAGAAAAGGGATCGAAACTGTCGAGGCTAGAGATGGATTGGCATGAAGTAATCGTGATTAACAAGGGTTAAAATGGTAATTAAAGGATACTTAATAATAAATAGTAAAATAGTTTATATTTATTTATATATAAACATAATTGAAAACGTTATAACTATTCCATATGTAAACAGAGATTCATCTGATTGATCATGTTGGAAGCATAGCGATGAGGTCTATATCTTGGAACTGACGTGGTTGAAAGTAAAGCTATTGGGATTTCATGAGAAAATCAAACGATGTTTGATTTTAAAATGAAACAAAGAGCAGAATCGTCAACTGTGAACCAAGGTGAGTAAACTCACTAACTCTGACTTGTTTATATTTTTATATAAAAAAGTTTAAAATTTATTTACAGTAATTTTATACTGTGTGATGGTTGTTTGGATGGATGATTGACAAAATTGGTTGAAATGGTTGATATAATTACATCGTTGATCGATTATTAGTTCTGATATTCCATATTAATGTGAAATAATATCATTGATGTTGATTAACATCTGTGGATGCAGGGAAACATGTTGGAGGGATCCAACTGGATTCCTCAACATTTATATTATTGTTGTTATTAACTGTGATATATCCTATGATTGATTATGCTGTGTTGAATTACTCTGGCTCTAGGAATTCGGTATTTTAAATATTGTAAAATATTTTCGAATAAATAAAAAAAGAATTTAAGACTTTGAAAATGAAGTTATTTTCTAAGGTGGAAATTGAATTTCGAATAGATTTGAGAATAAAAAACTTGTTTTAGCGAACAAAACAAGTAATTAAATTTATAAACGATATTTATGGATTATCATTGTATAATTAATATTTGGCTTAAAATCGATATTTTATAATCAAATGTAGAATCGTGATAAGGTTTTAAAAGGAGTTTTTATATGGAAATCTGTTTTAACAGTTAATTTGAAAGGATTAATTTATAAACGATGTGTATAATTTCAGTAAAATATTTTGAAATAAATTGAAATATAAATTCAGGGTTGAATTTATATTGAAAGCGGATATCGGTTAACAGTTAACTGATATATATGGTTGACAAAAATCAGCCATTTTAATTGATAATGAAATTAATTTGAATTTAACGAAGGGTGTTAAATATTAGTTAATCTTACATTAACTTAAATTAAAGTAATGATCGAATTGGTTAGTGTTAATAAAGTTAATTATTATTTACTAAGCTTTTAAAAGTAATAATTATACTATTTTTAGTTAATAACAAAGTTAACTATCTTTAATATAGTTAATAAAAAAGTTAATTGTTATTTTAATTAATAATAATTAAAACAATGATTTTAATTGGAGATTCAATTAAGAAATGATTTATTGGCATTATAGTTTGATCAAGGAGGTGATAACAGTTTCATAAAGGGATTTTAATTCAAGTTTTAAATGATATTTGTAAATGGGATTTGTCGGTAAATGCAAAGATTTAAACAAGGCTTTTTGTTAAATTTTAAATTATGAAAAGAAAATCCAGTGGAAAGAAACTTTTAAAGAAGATGGTTAATAGGTTAATAATAGACTAAAATGTGTTAATGGTTTTAGAATGAAATCTAAGCTAAGTGGTGAAAAGATGGTAAACAGATTAGTATAAGTGATTAATCCAAACAAGGTTTAAATGAGGCTTTTAAAACCAAGCGACGAATTTAATTGAGTTAAGCAAAGCACTGCAATTGAAATAAAGATTTTAAACGCAAAGGAAAACACATAAGATAGTTTGTGTTAAACATTGATAAAATGGATGTTTTTTGAAATAAAATCCAAGTAAAGAGGTCTTTTTGTAAGGAAGGTGGAAAGCAGATTTTTGTCCTTATATACCCTTTATCTTATGGGTTTCGACAAACAGAATGATATATGTCTTCATTGTTTAAATCCAGACATTTTGACTATCTTTTAAAAATGAACAACGGAAGCGTGTGCGTCGCACACGGTACTTTATTCTAAACAGCGATTTAATGTTGCCGTTAGGATAAATGTTTTGTAAATCAAAACAGTGATTATAACGCTACCGCTATAATAAATGTTTTATAAATCTAACTAGCGATTTTAATACTATCGTTATAATGAATGTTTTATAAATCAAATATTTGGAAACAACAATTATAATGCTACCGTTATAATCAATGTTTTTCAGTAAATAGAATGGATTCTTATATTGAATCCGAGAGTAGCGTAAGTGATGTTTTGTTTGAAGTTGTGAGCTTTGACTATTTCAAAGTTGAGAATGTTGTTCAATTAAGGTCTGAGAGGTAATTATACCCCAACTTGATTGACTTCATGATTGATATAGAAATGGTTAAGGTTTAATAGTGAACACTGGTTAGCAATATAGTTAGTTAATAAATGATTAATGGTTTGAGTTAGAATAACGATATTTTATAACATCGCGTTAATTTAAAGTATTTTTGAAATGTTTTCCCCAAATAAAATGAGAGATATTTTCTACGCATAGAAAATGAAATGAATTGGTCAACGAGAAATTAAGAAATGCAAGATGGAAATATTTTTCGATATTAATAAGGAATTGATTAAAAAAAGGCCCAGTGTTGTTTGATGCTTGATCGGTAGGATTTCCAATTGGAAGTAGGACCGTTGATTGTATGGATGTTTCTTTGATATTTAAATCACCGACTGTCGAAGTTTTGATTCATTTTTTACCTCCGTTGTCAATATGGAGAGACCGGGATTAGATTTAATATCTGAAAACCACTCTGTATTGGTATAATCGTACATATCAACTTATGCTGAAGATAATTGAAGATGGAGTAAGATGCAAGGGCTGTTCAGTTAACCCTAAGTAGAAATTGCCCAAGATGGATTAATAGAATGGTGCCTTCAGTTTGTCTAGACCTAGGACAACTTGTAAGGACGAGCGTCTGACAGAGTATTTCTAAAGGGATTACGTACGTTGATTCCTTCAAACATACGAAGTTGGTGGCAAAGAAGGGAAACTTCTTTAGCCTAACAATCTGAGTATTTTTGGGGGAATAAATTAGTGATTCCCGATGGATCTGACGATGTGACATTCAAAGTGAATGGTAGCCAGATGTTCTGGTAGATAATTCAAACCTGAAGCCTCACAACAGGGAATTGACAAAAATCAGGCAGACAGCATGGCTATGTGGGTCCCTCCCATTAGGATGTATAATCACCTATATAGAGAAATTCCATTTGCTTCTTTAATCTATCGATGCTGTCACTTTCGGAAAACGGTTGCTGATCCCAACCGTTGGTGATATGCATTCGATACACTCATGCAAAATGAGTGGTCGGTCATGTGTGGGCCGGGTTACAAGACGTTCTTGTTAAACTACGGTCTATCCCCTCTAGAGTACACTGATCGGAAGGTGGTTCCATACCTTGTCATGTTGGAAATCCAATCTCCAATAAGCGCCATGTGGTTTTTGATTTAATATTATATATGGAGCGTGAGATGCAAGTGTTCCACTATATTCTATTTATTTGATTTAGACACTATTATAATATCACTGGATTTGATATCAAAAATATTTTTGGTAATTGTAAGGTAAAAACCATCTGTGTTTATGTGTGGATCGGTCTTACGATTATCATTTCTTTCGGAAGGATTTTTGAAAGTTAAACAAATGGTTGAAGTTTACTCACACCAGTTCCATGACTGACCCATAGTTTATTTTGTTTGTTTTCCCTAAACTCTTGGATGCCCAAATTTATACGGGCAGTCAAGTAGTCGGGATTTTTCAGATTCACTTGGAGGAGTTTGAAGCAGGAGGCTTCACTAGTTTGCTATAGACTCATATTTTCCGCTGTGTATCATGTTTATATCTGGAAACAGGTATTTATAACTGTTCCAGAAAAACTGTTATGCTCTGATAATGGTATGTGTATTCAAAACATATTTGTATTTCAAAAGTTATGTTATTTAATATATTTTATTCGTTCCACTGTGAGATTTGTGTTCTTCGTTTTCTTCTATTCTAATATTTATTTATGTTTCTCATCCTCTAACTTCTTTCTTATAATGATTCGTATTTCTGTGTCATTTGGGTTGGACATGTGGTGTTATTAGTCAACTCAAAGGGTACGGAAATTCGGGCCATTACACTCAGGGTGGGAAAACTCAAGCTTGATCAGGATTCTGCTATCTTTTGCTGGAGCTACATAGATGTATCGCTCAAGGTATTATCTTTGCTGCTATGGCTTCATTTTTCTTTGGGGATTATACTTCTTTTATTTTGTACTATGATATTTTAAGTACAAGACATAAGTTTTATGATGTACTAGTTTTTATGTAACTCGGATATATGATGTTTTGAACCACGATGTTTTATGATAAATAAAAGTTTGCTTTATTCCACTGCTATTTTATATCTGTCTTGTAATGATTCTGTTCCTATTTACCTATAACGCTTCACGAAACTTAATGCATTCTCTTAATGAGTGACATTAACGGACGTGGGTTGTCACACCTTGCCTGATGGGAATAATGTGTTTACAGTATACACTGATACATGTGGTACACGTCTTGATGTGGTTCTGATGCAAGAGGGAAAGGTAGTGTGTTATGGGGGTAGATAGCTAAGAGTTCATGAGAAGAACTACCCTACCCATGATTTAGAGATAGCTGTCATAGTATTTGCGCTTAAGATGTTGCGTCATTATTTGCTTGGAAAGAGTTCGAGTTGTACACCGATCATAAATCTCTCAAGTATTTTTTTCTCGTAGAAGGATCTTAATTTAAGGCAACAGAGGTGGATGAGTTCCTAGCGTCATATGACTTCGAGATTGCTTATACCCCTGGCAAGGGTAATGTGGTGGTAGACGCACTGAGTAGGCAGAGAATGACCTTAAGTCCTCTATTTGTGGAAAGGAAAAGCTTGGAGTTCATATCGACTTTTGACTTTAGACCCTCCACCGTGTTTTTGCCTGGTTTGTTTGCATCGCTAGAGATATGACCTACTCTTTTGGATCAAATAGGAGCTTCACAGCGAGATGATCCACAAATCTCACACATCTTGGGTAGGCTCAATAAAGGGGAGACTTCTAGTCACCTCAATAGATATTCCATAAACGATAAAGGGAGGTTGCGACGAGATGGAAGGCTATGTGTTCCCCAAACTGGAAGTTTGTTGAAGACAGTCCTAGAAGAAGCCCATCACTCTAAGATCACTATTTATCCAGTTGGTGATAAGATGTATAGGGATATGAAGAGGGTTTTCTTTCGGGCTAGGATGAAGAAAGATGTGGAAGAGTTTGTTTCTCAATGTTTAGTTTATCAGCAAGTCAAAGCTGAGCAAAAGAAGCCCGGTGGTTTGCTTCATCCTTTGGAGGTTCCACGGTGGAAGTGGGAGAGCGTCTCTATGGATTTCATAGATGGTTTTCCTAGATTGAAGACAGGAAATACCATTGTTTGGGTTGTAGTAGATAGACTTACTAAGATCGCTCATTTTATTCTAGTTAAGAGTAAGAGGACGGCAGCTTGGTTAGCAGCAATTTACGTTCGTTAGATTGTCCATCTTCATGGAGTACCTTCCAGCATTGTAAGCGATCGTGACCCCATTTTCACTAGTGAATTTTGGAGGAGCTTGCAAGAAGCTTTAGGTAACAGTTGTGTTTGAGCATCGCTTATCACCTACAGACAAATGGACAGACAGAAAGGGTAAACAGAGATCTTGAGGATCTTTTGAGGCTGTGTATCCTAGACTTCGGAGGGATTTGGGAAGAGCATCTTCCTTTAGGAGAGTTCTCCTATAACAACAGTTATCAAGCTAGCATTGGCATGGAACCATTTGAAGCATTATACGGACGACCCTATAGATCACCAACTTGTTGGTGGGAGTATACAAAAAGACTATTACTTGGACCAGATATGGTTAGAGAAACGTTCGAGAAGATTGATCTTATTAGGTGACGAATGAAGACCGCTCAAGATAGGGAGAAATCCTACGCTAACAAGAGAAGGACTGACATTGAATTTGAAGTAGAAGACTTGGTTTTTATTAAGGTGTCACCTTTGAGGAATGTGGTTCACTTCAAATCTGTAGGGAAATTGGTGCCAAGATTTGTAAGGCCATTTCCCATAACAGAAAGGATTGGCCAAATGGCCTATTGGGTAAAACTATCAGAGAGAAAATTCGACGTTATGATGTTTTCCATGTTTCTCATTTGCGGAAGTGCCTGCATGATACTGCGGAAGTAATTGATCCAAGTATATTGGAATAAGTAGAGGTGGAACGGGAGGCGACAGTCAGTCGAGTCCCTAACCGTATTCTTGGATCAGAAGTGAAGAAGCTACACAATAGAGAGGTCAAGTTGATGAAAGTTCTATGGGGAGATAACCTAGAGGATGCGACTTGGGAGACCGAAGACAAGATTCATGCTTCGTACCCTTTTCTTTTCGAGGGTATGTTCTTAACTTCCTTTCCAAAGCATATATTTGTCCTTGTTTCTATCATTTAAAGTATATCCTATCGATTGAATCTTCGACCTTTAGGTAGGAATCCCATGGATGTAAACATGTGTTTGAGACATGTTATGTTTGATGGATGCAAGTGGATGTAAATGTTTGCTAGTGGTTGCTCGTGGATGCATACACACACATTAGGCACTAGATCAGCTCAATCACTCTCATACTGCATATGGATGTGTGTGCATTTTTCTTCTTTTAATGAATGGAAATGGATGTATCATCATAATGATGTTGCATTTGGACAGATGATTGTGCACCCATATAGAACTTACATGTTATAATAGGATTATTTCATACATGTTGGATTCATGGAACTAACATACATTGCATTAAGGAGGTCGACTGAATCAGCAGACCGCCTGATATTTGCATTAGAATAAGGACATATACACATACCTTTGCATATGTTCATATAAGCATTAGAAATCTTTAAGGACAATGGATGTTTGTGATTGGTGGATGAGTAGATGGGTGATGGACGGTAGGATATACATTCTTCTTAAATGAGAGATTTCGGGGACGAAATCCTTTGAGTAGGGGAGAATGTTGTGCACCCATATAGAACTTACATGTTATAATAGGATTATCGCATACATGTTGGATTCATGGAACTAACATATACTGCATTAAGGAGGTCGACTGAATCAGTAGACCGCCTGATATTTGCATTAGAATAAGGACATATATACATACCTTTGCATATGTTCATATAAGCATTAGAAATCTTTAAGGACAATGGATGCTTGTGATTGGTGGAAGTGTTGATGGGTGATGGACGGTAGGATATACATTCTTCTTAAATGGGAGATTTCGGGGACGAAATCCTTTGAGTAGGGGAGAATGTAACACCCCGTAATTTTAACAACAATAAAGAGGACAAATTAAAGAATAATTAGTTTAATATTCAGAGTTAAGGGAAACAGACTGCTCCATTGCGTCCATCTCGAAATTCTGGTCAAGAAAGACACTTGGTTTGCGTAAAACGGATACCGTATGAAGAAGTTATGAAGGTTTGAAGTTTGTATATGCGCAAGAGAATTATATATATATATATATATATAATTCAGAAAATCAGAAAAACTGTTCAAAAATCTAATTTCCATAGGCGAAAAATTTCCTGCTCAGGGGTGTTGACCCCTAGGTCATCCCCTCAAAGGGGGTGTCGACCCATGGGTCGAAATAAGTAGGGTCGACCCCTCTGCGGTAGACTGGGAAGATTAGGGTTTTGGGGGTTTTTGGCTATAAATATAGCCTCATTTCTCTAGGTTCTTCACATTGAAAATAATGGAGGACTAGATGTTATCGCTGCCCGGATTGAATCAAACCTTTTTCTTCTTCTGCAATCAAGTTAATCAAGTTTAGAGTTATTCAAGTGTAGATCTGTGATTCAACATCTGCTATTCTCCTCCTATTTTCTAGATCCAAACACTATAAGTCCATGTTAATTTTAGATTTGAATAATCTAAAGTAAAAATTGATATGACATTAACTTGGATTTATGCCTATGACCATTTTAATCAAATCAGATCTGCTATAAAATGTGTATCTATGATGTTATGACATGATTATGACTTAGATCTAAACCTTCGCTTATTTATCATGTTAGATCTGCCATTGTTTCATTGATTAGATCATCATATATTTGTCCCTATCATGTTTGTGGTTAAATTGTATCTGTTATTAGTTGGATATCTAAACCATTGTTTAGATCACATCATGCTTATCCCTATTATGCTAGAATCAATGCTATTGTCACATGTTCATCCTATTTGCTTATCTTGTCATTATGCCACTATATGTTTATGCCATTACATGTCAACCTTGTTAGTATGATCATCTCTGTCCTTTTCCCTCTATCTTTTCCGATTTATTTTTATATAGCTGGGCTACCTTCGATCCTAGGCATGTCGCTAAAATATGCGTATACGTTAGATTGGGAACGAGGGCAAAACGTTAAAATAGCATAACTTGTAATTGGGAAATTGGGCATAACTTGAATAAAGTGTAATAATATGAATTAGGGGCATATAGTTTATTATGAACATAACTTGGGAAAAGGGGCATGGAAACCTATAATGACATATGTAATTTTGGCTAGTAATTGGAATGCCTAGGATTACAGTAATTAGAAACTATAACCGCTCCTAGACACAAGGTTAGATTACACTTGCGGTGGAAGTTTGCCCGGAAACGCCCGGCATATCCCGCGGCCACAAGTGGTCAATCTAATGTAAGGAGTCTAGGTGCACAAATACAAGACGTGCTAAGACACGAGGTTAAGCCCGACTTGTGGAAGAAGTCTGCCTGAAGCCGCCCGACATATCCAGCATCCACAAGTGGTAGGCTTTGTAACAACCCGTATTTTGAATAACAAGTTATAACATAAATCAAGGTAGAATTAAATGATAAAATCTGAATCAAGGGAAACGGGCTGTGCCATTGCGTTTGTCTCGGAAAAATACGCGAAATAGAGTCCGAGTTTTCGAAAATCGGAGTCCGTATGACCCAGTTATGGCCCATAGAAGTTTTCAGAAAATTTAATTTAAAAAAACAGATTCAAATTCAAATTCAGCCAAGCAAAACAGGCGGGAAAAATTCCCGCCACCCCCAAGTCGACTGGGGAGTCGACTTGGGAGTCGACACACCCCAGGTGGTGTCGACTGCCCAGTCGACACCCCTGTCGACTTGGGTGGTCGGCCAGTTTGGCCTGGGTGCATCTGACTTGTTTCTCAAGACATGTTTGGAGGCTAGTGACGTGAATTGATGGCCTAGATCTGAATTAGGGTTAATCCTATGGCCTAAACTAACCTAATCCTCTATAAAAAGACCCTAATGCCTAGCCTAAATCAACATAAATCATTCCTACAACTAAACTATGCCAAAATGTTTAATCATGGCCTCCACCCTCTTATCATAGTCTCCATCCTCATGAGAGTTTCTAAGCTTGTTTGAGAGTTTCTAAGCTTGATTCAAGGCCAAAGTTTAATCTTTCTTCATCAAAGCAAGGACCTTCTTCTTGTTTCTCAAGGGTTTTCATTGGAGCTTGCTATTTGGGGGTTTTTAGAGTTGCTAGTGGCTTCGTCTCAATCTTATTTTTATTTTATAAGTCTTCATAGCATTGTAAGCCCTATACTACTCTTAGATTCTAACTATGAAGTTAAATATGACACGTTGCAAGTTTGAGTTTGGGCCTAAGTATGATTTGTGCTTTGATTCTATCATGTTATGCATAGATTTATTCTATGCATGTTTGTGAAGCTATCACCTTGACTTTGTGCATAAAAAGCTATGAGCTTTGACTTGAAGTGTTGCATAAAGCAACATAGAAACTCTCATAAACCTTATGTTATCTTGCATATAATGTTATATGCGAATCACTTGCTATCATCCTATGTCATTTATGACCATGTTTCATCTATTTTGCTAAAGTTGATATCATGCATGTTTTGGGGCCTATAATGTAATATGCAAGTTTATGAACACATTTGCCTCATATGCCACCATGTTTAACTTGTGGCCCAAACCTTATTAATTATGTCATGCTTCTAAGTTCCCTCTTTGAGATCTATTTGCGTCTATGCGAACTTGCATGCGATGGGTTACGTTATGGGTAAACTAGAATGACATAAAAACATGACTTGAAAAGATGACATGAAATATGACATGTGATTATGCTTGAAACATGAACTTGGACATGACTGCTAGAAAACATGAGAATGGCCAACTCGAGGTTGGGTTGAGTTTGTAGCATAAATCTACCCGGAACCGACCGGCTTAACTAGTGGCTACAAGCAATAGAACCCAATGTGAGTAGTTGGTCATGTCGCACTTGAAACCCGAGGTTAGACTAAGTTGTGGTGTAAAGCTACCCGGACCCGCCCGGCTTAACTAGTAACCACAACAAGGTCTAATGTGAGAGGTTGGGTGCATTAAATTAATTAATGCCACATGATAGGGTTAAGTCAAGGACCACTTGAATACTTAACCAATAAACACGATGGGTTGATGGGGTTAAGTCATGAACCTTGGGTACACTTAACCAACTTGATTCTTGATTGGATAGGGTTAACCACGTTTAACCCGTTAGAAACCCTAGTTACGTGGTCCTTTTCACCAGTAACCCTCTTGATTGTATCATGATACCCTAGGGACTAGGCTAGGGTGGGGCACGATTACTGGGCTGACATGTAAGCGACCAAAACGACGGTTGAGTAGGTGCGCCGGTGTAGGTTCAGGCAGACTATGGTCGTGCACATAGTCCGGAGTTGAAAAAGCAGACACGGGCACCAGTAGGTTTAGACTGTGCGTGCTTGATTTGTGTCCGTGGTTGGCACCCCAGGGCTTGATACACCCTAGGGTGGACCTAGCACAGTTTGACTACACTTCGTGATTGGGCCGTATGACACCGACACTTGACGAGTTAGGCTTTAGGGAGCCGATCGACTAGACCGAGTAGTTGGACCTTGATTTAGGTCACCTCATGATATTGGGCCAGCTTTGGGCCAAGGGATCATTTCTTGTATATACTTGACATGGATTGGAATACTAGTACACACTTGGTGCAACTTAACCTTGTATATGCGATGCCACACTTGATCTATCTTGTTAACTTTTCACCATGCCAGTTATCACCCTATGCTTCATCTCTGCCTTACATGTCCAGTTAACTTTATTAGTTTTTATACTAATAGTAGGTAGGACTTACCAGTCTTTTTGACTGACCCGTTTTCTTTCGCCTCTTTTCTTCCGTTCCCCCCCCCCCAGGTTTACAGGGTGGGAACACTGGTACCTAGCTTGGATCTTAGCTGCTTTTCTGGATAGCTCATGTACGGTTTGGACTTGAGCATGCTATGGCTTTATCCTACCTTGGGGATAGTTACTTTATGATTTTCTTTCCAGTTTTCAGTTTATGTTCCTAGACTTTGTTTTGTGGAAAATAATGACCAAGTACTTTGATGTAACTTGACTATGGTTTTGAAATGTTAGTTTTTACCCGCTGCTTTATCTACTCTGTTTTTACTTCTGTATGTTCTGTCTTGTGATATCTGCATGCATGTTTACCTCGTTTAATGCCCCTCCAAAGCTAGTGCGCTTGCAAGAGTGGCATTGGCGGAGGTGGGGTGTTACAGGCTTAATGTGGAAGGTCTAGCAGATTATAACCATAAATGGACATGGTAATGAACTGGAATACTTAACCTAGTTGAATCCATAGGGATTGTATGAACATGAACCTGACTGGGGGTTAAGTAAACTTGTTTGAAATAGTGGGTGGGTTGAGTAAATCTGGGTTGGTTGGGTAATATTTATATATAGACCCACAAACTTAACCTGATGGGGTTATGTAATTAAAGACACCGATAGGTAAGCACAACCTGTTGAAAACATAGTGGGGATACAAGACAATGGGGAGAGCTTGTATCATCTTGTGTACGGGACCCGTTTCAGTCAGTAACCCATATATATGTATCAAACGAGTACTCCGAGCTAGGTCGGAGTCGGGGCACGCTTACAGGGCAGATTGTAAGAGATCCAAACGTGGAGGACGGTGTGGGCAGCGCAAACCGAACGGGGCCATGTGCGTGCATAGTCTGGGCAGAGGGGGACAAGACGACCGTGACATCAGTAGATATGGTTGTGCACATCATAAAGACAAAGGGTTGCCACTTTAGGAAGTGATACCTCCTACTTTGGGTCCAACACATGATATCTATGAAGTATGGAGCCGATCGATTGGGGTAGTAATTAGGGTAAATCTGCACGTATGCCTAAGTCTACCATCTGGTAGTTGTTGGGATCATCTCATTCTGGTTATACTAGTAATTGTGCAGAGTAATCATTAAGGAAGCGTATACACTCTATCATGTTTACCTTGTCATACCTTCCTTTATGATGTTATCTCTCTTATCCACTTTATATGTCTGTCATGATACTTTTACTTATTTATTTTCTAAAAGTAACTGGACTCGCCAGACTTTATGTCTGACCCTTTTTGTTTCCTCTTCTTTCTTCTGTCCCCCCTATCCCCCTCCCCCCGGTTCTTAGGGTGGGAATACTCAAGCTTGATCTGCTATCATTTTGCTGGAGCTGCTTAGATGTATTGCTCAAGCTCTTATTTTTTCTACTATGGCTATGTTTTTATTTGGGGATTATGCTTCTTTTATTTTTGTACTCTGATGTTTTAAGTGCAAGATCGAAGTTTTGCTGATGTATCGAGTTTATGTATTTTCAGACATATGATGTTTTGAACCAAGATGCTTTATGATTAATAAAGTTTTTAATTCCGCTGCTAATTTTATATCTGTCTTATAATGTTTATGTTTACCTATAACGCTTGGCGAAACTTAATGCATTCTTTTAATGAGTGAATTAACGGACGTGCGGTGTAACACATAACATGCATTCAACAATAAAATTATTTTAATAAAATGTCAATGCAAAATTTATCATCATTCATATGTAAAAGAAAAGTTTACATTAAAATACAAACTTAGCTTTCGAGCTTTTCGAATGAAAACATATATTAATATTTATCATGATTAGGATACGATTTTGTGACTGCATATATCAATTATACAAGAATTTTTCGAATTTAACGGTCGGACACAAATATTGTGAATTTATTTTAACTATTAACAGTGATAAAAATAACTTTCATTTGCTTAACTAAAATATTACTATATTTTATCGTACTTTTTAATTTTATATGTACTTAGGAAAAATGGACGATTATTTTAATGATCGAAGTTGAATGTACAAACGAAGAGAAACTGATGGTATAATAAACAAACAATTTATTAATGGTGTCGGCGTGTTTATTGATTTCGCTTTAAGTAACGGCGGAAACGACGTCGAAATCCGTTGTCCATGTAGTAGATGCAAGTTATTAAAGCATTTGATACCGCAAATGGTTAGAGTCATTTGCGTCAGTATGGTTTTGCGTCAAACTATTTTGTTTGGGATCGTCATGTAGAACCGTTAGCATCTACTTCTGTACAAGTTGAGGAGGTAGTGAATAATGAAATTGCTACAACGAATCTAGTAGAACAAATGGTTGAAGATGTTGCACGTTCAATGTTCCCGGATCAACAATTTAATGATGACGATGGTAATGATGAAGAAGAACCAAATATTGAAGCCAAAAAAATATGATTTATTGGATGCCGCGAAAAAATCCCTTTGGGAGGGCTGTGAAAGCGGAACTCAATTATCAGTACGTTGAATACATTGCAATGAAATCTAAATACAACCTCACAGAAGCTGGATTTACAGCTGTTGTGCAAGCTGCGAAGCGGCATATACCTCCCAATAATTTAATGTGCGAAAATCATTATGAAGTAAAAAAAATGATGTCAGCCTTTGGTTTAATGTCAGCCTTTGGCTTACCATATCAAAAAATAGATACATGTCTAAAGGGTTGCATGCTATTTTTGAAGGAAGATATCAACCTTAAGAAATGCAAAATATGTAATTAGGAGAGATACAAACCAAGACAGAAAAAGGGAAAGGAAGTCCCATATAAATGTATGCATTATTAACCTATTATTCCTAGGCTTCAAAGGTTATATGCATCTTTTTTAACCGCGCAACATATGAGATGGCATGGTGTGAGAACACAGGAGGAAGGTATGTTAACACACCTATCTGATGGAGAAGCAAGGAAGCATTTTGATCAGAAGTATCCCGATTTTGCATTTGAGAGTCGTAATGTTAGACTTTATTTATGCACAAATGGATTTTCACCATTTTCTCAATTAGGTTCTAAATATTCATCCTGGCTATAATTGTCACACCTTATAATTTACCTTTGTGGATGTGTATGAAAACTCCTTATATGTTTCTCACAGTTGTCGTCCCTTGTCTTGATGATCCGACACAAGGAATCAATGTTTATTTACAACCGTTGATTGAAGAATTAAAAAAAATTGTGGTATGAAGGGGTAGAAACATATGATATTTCGCAAGAAAAGAACTTTTGTATGCATGCTTCTCTGTTGTGGACAATTATCGATTTTCCTGCGTATGCAATGCTTTCATATTGGAGTACGGTTGGTCATCTAGCTTGTCCGTACTGGATGGAAGAAACAAGAGCATTTTCTTTACCTATTGGGAAGAAAATTTCATGGTTTGACTCTTATAGATGTTTTCTTCATATTAATCATCCTTTCAGAAGAGATAAGATTTTTTTTACAGTTAATAGGCAGGAAACTACGAGGCCACCAAAATATGGCAAGTGAAGAAATTTATGAACTTGTACAAGATTATCTAAAGATTCATGAAACTGAAGGACATACAGAAATTCAAGGTAAATCAATGATTCATAATTGGTGGAAACAAAGCATATTTTGGGAGTTGCCTTATTGGTAAGATATCCTGATTCGTCATAATATTGATGTGATGCATAATGAGAAAAACATGTTTGACAATGTATTTAATACAATTTTGAATGTCAATGGGAAGACAAAAGATGATTTGAAATCAAGACGTGATATCGAAGTAATATGTAATCATCCCGAGCTTCATATAAAGCCAAATGACACCAAAAAACCGAAAGCGAGCTATGAACTGGATGGTAATCAAGTTAAAAATACTTCTAAAATGGATGGAAGGATTAAGATTCATGAAGGTATATCTTCCAATCTTTGTAGATGTGTCGACTATAAAAACAATAAACTTAGCGGGATGAAAAGCCACGACTTTCATGTTATGATGGAAAATTTATTGTCTGTTACTTTCAAAGAACTGTTGCTCGTAAAAGTTTGGACTATTATAACAGAGCTTTGTTTATTCTATAAAGAGCTTTGTTCTACTGCATTAAAAATTGATCGTCTACGTAAACTAGAGGAAGAAATCCCCATACTGCTTTGCAAATTGGAAAAAATATTTTCTCTAAGTTTTTTTCAATGTTATGGAGCATTTACCTATTCATCTTCCATTAGAAGCACGTCTTCGAGGGCATGTTCAATAAAAATGGATGTAATTATTTGAAAGATATATTAATATTTAGTTAATTAAATTTTGGTTAATGAAATGTCTAAAAATAATAATTTACAATAATTCTAAATAGATATTTAAATCATCTAAAGAAAAAAGTGAGGCAGAAAGCTCAAGTTGAAGGTTCAATTTGCAAATCATACATCAAAGAAGAAACTTCGTTTTTTTCTCTTATTATTTTAGTGATCATGTGAACATATCAGTTGCAAGTACTGCGCGTAATGATGAAGGCATTGATCAAGATGACTGTCAAGCGACTTTATCAATTTTCAAAAAAACATGGTCGGCCTTCTGGTAGATGTGTGGAAGAGTGGATGAATGATAGAGATTATAATGCAGCACACACATATATTCTTCTCAATTACACTTAAGTTGCATTGTTCGTTAGGTAATGAACTTATACATCTATATATACATGTACAGTATCATTAATCATATATGTAACATTTGTCCTATAATTGCAGCATTTATGAATCACGGTATCCAAACGGCGATATCAGCAAAGAATTCGCTAGTTGGTTTACTAATTATGTTTTTGATCCAACAAATTGTGTTGTGGATGAAGGATTGAAACATTTGGCAATGGGACCAAAAAGAAATGTCAAGACATATCCAATATTCTTTATCAATGGATATAAATTTAGACTAAAGACTATGGTGCTGAAAAATTTACTGACAATAGCGGTGTATTTGTTAAAGGTGGTGATGATACAAATGACCATATACACGATTTTTATGGCGTGCTAACCCAGATTTTGTAATTGACATATTTCACATAACCCACAGAAGAAGTATTTTTTTTAAATGCAACTGATTCAGCAACGTTCCAGGTTCTAGAATCAATATGCACCCAAAATATAATCTTATAGAAGTAAGACATAGTTCTCGTTATTATAAGTACGATCCTTTTGTACTTGTCAAACAAGCTCTTCAAGTATATTACTGAAACATCCCGTAACTTTTACTGTAATAAACCGGAAATCTGGGCCAGTTTAAAATTTTTATTTTGGCAATTTTAGCGAATTTGGTTATTTAAAATGAATTATTTTAAATAATATCGACGAGAAATTTATTTTGAATATAATTCGAACGCATATATTTATATCGCTCGACGTTAGAATATAAATATTTATTTTAATTTATAAAAGGAATTGAAAATGACGCGGTAGTTCGATAATTCGATTTCAAACTTCAATTGAATGTACAGGATTCAAAATAAACCGGATTTTAGTGAAACCAAAAATAATAGAATCTAATTGATAATATCTTTCCAATGAATCCAAAAAATCAAGATTTCATAGCAGGGATCAAAAGATATGTCCAAATGAAAATTCTGAATAGTCGCTATGGAATTCAGGCCCTTAAAAATAGCCATTTTGCAAACGACCTCGGATTTCGACGAAACCACTTTTGTTGGATCCGTGATGTCAAGTTATTGCTAGGTTTCAAATTTCGTAATTTTTCGAATCAAATGTGAGCGTGGCAAAGGAAAACGCGTTTGACCAGTTTTAGTTGATTTTAATCGACTAGAAAATGACCATTTTTCAAACGGTCTCAGAATTCGACGAAACTAGTTTTGTTAGGACCGTATCGTCAATACGAAGCTAGAAAATATTTTTCTGGAATTTTTCGAGTTAGTATGTGATCCCAGTAAATTGAAATGTACGTTTAAAATTAAATATAATGATTTAAATGTAAATTCAACGAAAAATGATCGAAACGAGTGAATCAACCTACGATACATATCCCATTGTGTTCGGAATGGGGGTATTTAGTTGGGGTCGACAGTCGTTGGGTTTGAATTGGAGTTCGAACGCAAATTCTCAATTTTTTTATATAATTTAATATAGAAAGGGTTTTGTTTATAAAAAGGGGTGGTCCAACCCTAATATCCATTCAGCATGGTCAACGCCCTAGTCAGCCACCGTTTCTTCAATCCAATGGCCACCGTGGGAAAAGAATTTTTATCATCCCAAATCGAAGATAATCTGCCACCGCCTCCTCGTCAACGCATCGCTCTATCCCTCCGCTTCATGCTC
This sequence comes from Allium sativum, assembly GCA_030737875.1. Taxonomy (NCBI): domain Eukaryota; kingdom Viridiplantae; phylum Streptophyta; class Magnoliopsida; order Asparagales; family Amaryllidaceae; genus Allium; species Allium sativum. The sequence continues at coordinate 463,917,061 of CM060913.1, read as the reverse complement.
CCACCGATTGGGCCTTCTCCGATTGTCAGCCGCCCCCAGACGATGCCAGAATCGATGAAGATAGGGGTGCACTCGAGCATGGTTTTAAGCGCGAGGGAGGGGAGTTCTCCACTGAAGCCTTTAATCCGCTGCGCCTCCGCCGTTCAAGCCTTCAACGTCGGTTAGTCACCACCCAGACCTAAGCTGGCCACGACGTTGCCAGAGGCGAGCTCGACTTCAACTCCGACGACAAGAGATGGCGAAAGATGGTGGTTTCCGTTCTGAGCAAGGGCGAGCCCTAGTTTCGAGCGACGTTAATTTTGGAGCCAAATGTATTCGAAGAGGAGGATGGAAGAAAAATCAGTAAGCTAACTTATATATATATATATATAGTTAGTTTATTTAAATTAGTAAATAAGCAGTAATAAAAATCTGATTTTAAAATATAATTAGAATTGATTTTAAAATATAATTAGCATTGTTAAAATCATTTTTCATGAATATAAAAATATACCTTGTTTTGAATATAAAAATATACCTTGTTTTTGAAAATAAAAACAGCTTTGTTTTTACAATAAAAATGGCATGATTTTAGTGAAGAAAAAAAAAATATATGATTCTTATATATATATAATATATATAGCGTTGTTATAAAAGCTGAATTTTTATATAGATAGATTTGGTTTAAAGGTGGAATTTTTAAACAAAAAGAAAGAATTTTTAAACAGAAAGATGGAATTTTTTTCCCCTTATGTAAAAAATTAGATTTTTCCTTATGTAAAGATTTGATTTTTTTTAACATGTAAAGAAATGATTTTATATAAATGTTTTTAGAATAAAAATATAATCTTTTTATATATGTAGCGTTATAAAAATATAATTTTTATAATGAAGTAGCTATATAAAAATACGATTTATATATTTGAAGTAACATTATAAAAATGTGATTTTTGATAATCAACTGCGTGAAACAGATGGCGATGAATCAGACTGAAATCAAAACAAAATCCGAACCGCTCAGAAATAGAGAATGGCGGAGTGGAACCCTCTGTGAGAACTTCTCACCTTTAATTTTATTTTTCTAGTTATAAATATGTACTAGGATGCAGACGGTGTTTTGTAGCACCCGACACCCGTCGTCCACAGACCATGGACGGCTTGTATGCTTGTTTGTTTGATTTTGATGTGTAGTTGATTGTGTGATGTGATGTGAAATGAAATAAAATATTTTATAGTGGAAAATATTTTATAGTTAAAAATAGAATTTTTAACATGTATATTAAATGAAATAAAAATAAACAGATCGGACGATTTGTTTATATACACTAATTTGATTGATATTGATTGGGACGATAAATTTTACACATCGCCCAACTGCACAAATAAAATCTGTGTTTGATTGTTTGAAACCCCACATGGGTATTGGGATGATATTTGACGTACACTAATCCCGATTGTTTAGTTGTATGTTGATTGATTGATTGACAGGCTGTTATAAGCGTTGAATATTTATATTTGATGCTTATACAGTGTAGAATGCACTTTGGATGCTGGTTGATTATTCATCGTTGTTATTGTATACATGTGTTGTAGAAAATCCATATAATTAACATTATATGGTAATTGATTGGGTTTCATTCCAGTTTTGAATAGAAATATTTGAAAAATAAATATTTGAAATAGAAATATTTGAAATAGAAATATTTGAAATAGAATATTTGAAAATAGAAATATATGAAGCCGTGTTGATTAGATTAACGCCATTTTGACATGAACGATATTTATATCGATTTTATTCATTTTTCAATGAATATTGAAATAGAATTGAAATTCGAATTTAATTGAAATAGAATTGAAATTCGAATTAAATTGAATAGATTTGAAATCTAATAGATTTGAAATTCGAAAAGAATTGAAATTCGAATTGAATCCGAATTGAAATCGAAGGGAATTGAATTCAAATTGAAAAGAAATTCGAATTAAATTGAAATCGATTTGAAATGAATTTAAAATGAAATTATATTGGAATATTCAATTTTGATTTGAAATTGAATAGGAAGTTGAAACCGTTTTGAAAATGAATTTAAAACGATTTATAAAGCACGTTTTGAATTGAAATCGACGAAGTATATATTATATATATATAATGGCCTGAATAGAACGCGCCGCGGCAGTTCGCGAATTTCGACCATTGACTTCGAACGGATATTGCGGGAGATCCGACCGTCGGATTCTCCTAAAACCAAAACCATTGGGTTCGCATCGAAAAGAGCTTTCCAATGAATATTAGAAATTTGAAATCTAACGGTTGGATTTGGAATTATGACCAAATCAAATTTGAAAAAGGTCGCTGTAAGTGCAGTTCGATGGCCGTTAATGGAAATCGACTGTACGGGCCTTGATAAAATTATTAAAAATAGTAATAATTTTTGTAAAATCATAAGAAATGATTTGGGAAGAATCGGGATGAAAAACTCCATATTTGAAAAGATAAAAATAGATTTTTATCGAAATGAACTAGTTTTGAACTAGAATAGTAATTTATTTATTTTTAAAATAAATAAGGTGAGTTTGAAATGGTTTTGAAATATAACCAGAATTTCCAATAATTGAATTGGAACGGATTTGAATCTAAATTGTCTTTGGAATATTTCGATGTTGGATTTTGTGATTATACAGATGTTGTTATGGAAATTTGAAAGATATATATATATATATATATATATATATATATATATATATATCGTTACTTCCAATACGATATTTGTTGATCGTAGAATTTGATGTTGAATATAAGCCGATATATTTTCTATTTAGAGCCTTGTATTTAATATCAAATGTGATTTGGGTTTGTCGTGAATGGTGTTTTCATTAACACTATTCTTAAGCCCAGTTGAGAAAGGATTAAATCTTTTTATTTAGATTTAATGAAGTGTACCAATTAAATAATATTTAATTGAATTGATATTGATTTTTGGGTTTATCGTGAACAATGTTTTAAATAACACTTGTTCTTTAACCCGATAATTAATGGAATGTGATTTTGGGTTTATCGTGAACAGTGTTTTAAATAACACTTGTTCTTTAACCCGATAATTAATGGAATGTGATTTTGGGTATATCGTGAACAGTGTTTTAAATAACACTTGTTCTTTAACCCGATAATTAATGGAATGTGATTTTGGGTTTATCGTGAACCGTGTTTTAAATGACACCGATTCTTTAAACCAGTTAAAGAGTAAAACTAAGTGGAGTTTTAATGAATCATTAATTAGATTGAAAAGGTGTTAGAATGGAGTATCACCAGTTTTACTCCAGGCGATAGTTAAATCTTTAATTAGATTTGAACGTGAAATGGTAATTGAATTTACCGATAACACCGTGGTGTTAGATATGAAGTATTACCAGTTTTACTTCATGGGATGAATAGGTTGGGATTGGGAAATTAAAATAAATGATTACTTCGGTGTGGTTCGCTAATCCCGACTAGTTTGAATTGATATTCAAAGAAGATTAAAGAATAAATTTAAAGAATTTATCTTTGATAAAATTAATGGGAACCTTTCCCAAAGTATAAGAATATTTGAATAAAAGAATATTCTGAATTGGAATGAGGCGTATGTTGTGTTTGTATAACACGTGTTTATTATATATATACGCGAGTTGTTCAGAAAGACCGGGTTTATCCCATTCTAAATAACTAATTCGACGTGGTGTCGAAGATGAAGATGGTGGTTGAAGACCGGAGGTCTTCACGTCGTTTGGGTGATTACTGGTGATCTTGATTGGGCTGTACACCCAAGAGGAGGGAATCAGTTAGTGATCGTCCAGACGTATTTGGAGATCGATGGATATGCGGGGTACTAGGTGCCTCCGGTTTCGTTCAGACCCAGAACGAACTTGTAAATGGACTGTGTGTCTGACATTGGATTTTAGTCTGTGTGATTGATTTCTATTAAATATATATCTGTTTGGCAGCGGAGAATTTATTCTTTTGCTTAACGCCCTTCTCTGAGACGTACGAGCTCAGGGGTTATATATTGATGGATATCAATCGCATGGAGTGAATTGCCTGTGTGGCATGCCTAAGTGGCAATTGATCAAGGCTTCTGTTGAAAGGCAAAGTCTTGTGGATGATGATCAAAGCAAGGTCTGTGTGGCATAGCTTTGTGTAACGTTGATTCGCGAGCCTCACACCCCGGTTGTGAACCAAAAACGGGAGAAGGATCCAGGGAGGGCATGCGTTTCTTTCTAGCTAGGGTGGTGTCAGTGACCTACCAGCCCTAACATTTATATACTTTTCACCTGTGTGGTTGTTGTTGTTGCGAGGCGCCTCAGATATATCGGTCAATCCGGGACCGATGGAGTCATTGGACTCATTGACACCCCAAAGGGTGGGGAAACGCAGTGTTCAGGAATTTTAATCCACATCGGTGGACCGGCCCCGTGGCTCCTAAGGGTCACTCGAGCTCTGATCCTGAGACACGGGCTAGAGCGTCTCGAATCGGTAGAGGACTATCTTTTGCCTCGGTTCACAGATGGAAACCCAATTTCCAAATACGTGACTTTGCGATTTTGATTGTATAACCTATATACGGCGACATAGTGGTATGGGGCATTCATGCCGCCTATGATTGATACTTATGATTTGAAATTGATTTCTTCACTTATAGTAATAATAAAAGATTGGTTTTAACGTATCAAGCATTCTTTGGCTATTATAAGGTAAAACCCTATCCTCTGGTTTGTGTTGCATTGTGTGATGGGACCTGGGTCTTATAATAGCTTCATTTTTCTTTATTTAGCATTGCGCTGTTTGTTTTATGCATTGGTGTTCTTGGGAGAAAACCTGTTCCGTGTTATACGGCGTGGTCCCTTGATTTACCCAACTTTAAAAATAAAGATTAATAACTGTTTTAGTTCTCACACCAGTCCCATGACTGACCTGGAGTTTATTGTTTTAACCTAAACTCTGGGTGCCCTTATTTTGACACGGGTAGCTAGTAGTTTTGGTTTTGCAGATTTATATCCATAGGATCCTGGTTTACAACTGGAACGATATCCGGAAAGCTTTGTATCCGTATATCTCTTCTAGTTGTGTATTGTATTATTTACCGCTGCTATGTAATTTATTGTAATCTCTGATATTTTCTGTTGTGTAATATTCATTTATACTCTGCATATTCTTGTAATCTGATGGATTGTTGTAATATACAATAAAACGTTCTTCCGTCTGCGTTCTATTTTGTCATGTTCTCAAAACAATTCGTTCTTTCTCTTCTCATCGGAGACCGGGGAAGTTCAGGTCGTTTCAGCGTGGTATCAGAGCTTTGCTTTACAAAGCTCAGAGAACAAGACACATTAGAACCATACGAAAGAATTCATCAGATATTGGGTTAGTAATATCCAATGGGAATGACTCGTTAGAGATGGGATCAGTAGTATCCTAGAACGAGTGTGAAGAGTATATTTTTAAAATGAAACCGAATTTTGTTTTGAAAATTTAAAATCAATTATTCGTATTTGATTATTTATTTATATGAATTTGGACAATCCGATATATAAAGATTTTGCATATGCTTCTTGCAAACGTGTATTCGAAGTTTTAATATACTGGATAGTTATAGAATCATACTCTAGTTGCCCGGGGATAATTCTGGTGATGGGGCACCGTCGCCAGTATTTATTTTCGAGTTTCGAAAGTGAGATTTCTATATATTTCCTATTGACTGGTGTGAGAACCAAAACTAGATAGGGCCTATTGTTGTGATTTGGCATAAAAAATCTGATTTTTGACTATATATCAAAGTTATGAATTTGAAAAGCTAATCAACTAATTGATTGATGGTTGTGTTGTTGATTATTGGTTGATTAATTAAAATTTGTACCATTACGCCAAATTGTATCAAATAGTGAATTTTATTGAAATTTGGTCGCATTTTCTTGCATATACATGTACTTACATTGAACAGGTCATAGCAAAGAGGCTAGAGCAGAAGAATAAAATTGTTTGCCCGACAAATAGGTACATGTTTACCATAATTTACTGTTTTGTTTGGGTGATGATGATTTTATGAGCCGATTGGCTAGCCGCTTGGATTTATCTATTTCCTTTTGGGATCAGAAGGCCTGTATGGCAATTTCGGGATTTTCCCGTGCTCTCGGTGCAGGGGAGGTTATGGCGAAATTTTTCGAAAATTTAGGGTGTTAGCCAAATTTTTGAAAAATTTGAAAAGTTCTTAGAAACTGAAAAGTTGAAGAACTTAAGCCGTAATCAAAACAATGAAAGTTGAGTTGATTTGTGAAACAACTTTCGGCTTTGTTCCTTTTCGGGGACGAAAAGGTTTAAGTGGGGGAGATTGTAATAACCCGGAAATCTGGGCCAGTTTAAATTTTTTATTTTGGTAATTTTAGCGAATTTTGATTATTTAAAATGAATTATTTTAAATAATATCGATGAGAAATTTATTTTGAATATAATTCGAACGCATATATTTATATCGCTCGACGTTAGAATATAAATATTTATTTTAATTTATAAAAGGAATTGAAAACGACGCGGTAGTTCGATAATTCGATTTCAAACTTCAATTGAATGTACAGGATTCAAAATAAACCGGATTTTAGTGAAACCAAAAATAATAGAATCTAATTGATAATATCTTTCCAACGAATCCAAAAAATCAAGATTTCATAGTGGGGATCAAAAGATATGTCCAAATGAAAATTCTGAATAGTCGCTATGGAATTCAGGCCCTTAAAAATAGTCATTTTGCAAACGACCTCGGATTTCGACGAAACAACTTTTGTTGGATCCGTGATGTCAAGTTATTGCTAGGTTTCAAATTTTGTAATTTTTCGAATCTATATGTGAGCGTGGCAAAGGAAAACGTGTTTGACCAGTTTCAGTTGATTTTAATCGACTGGAAAATGGCCATTTTTCAAACGGTCTCAGAATTCGACGAAACTAGTTTTGTTAGGACCGTATCGTCAATACGAAGCTAGAAAATATTTTTCTGGAATTTTTCGAGTTAGTATATGATCCCAGTAAATTGAAATGTACGTTTAAAATTAAATATAATGATTTAAATGTAAATTCAACGAAAAATGATCGAAACGAGTGAATCAACCTACGATACATATCCCATTGTGTTCGGAATGGGGGTATTTAGTTGGGGTCGACAGTCGTTGGGTTTGAATTGGAGTTCGAACGCAAATTCTCATTTTTTTTTATATAGTTTGATATAGAAAGGGTTTTGTTTATAAAAAGGGGTGGTCCAACTGAAACACCCCACCTCCGTTAGGGTCACTCTCAAAGGGAATGCCCTAATTTTGGTGGAGGTTTATAAGTATAAGTCACAGATATACAAGACAGATATAAGAACACATATTTGTAAACAGCAGAAAATCAACAACTTTTATTTCATAAAAGCAAATACGTGCTACAACAACATCACCATAATTGTCTTACATCTTTTCCATAACATAACACTTTCATAATCTGTCTTGATTACATTATTTAAAGAAGCATAAATAAAACATAGATAAACTGCAAAAGCCCCATAGTGGTTGTCCAAAGCCATAGTTCAAAACGAAAAGGTCCAAGCAATACATTTCTCTTCTTCAAGCTGGATGTTAAGGCTGGTCAAGCTGCAGTGTTCCCTCCCTGTGGACCTGGGGGGGGGGGGGGGGAACGGAAGAAAAGAAGACGAAAGAAAAGTAGAGTCAGACATAAAGCCTGAGTAAGTCTAGTACTATTCTGTCTATGAATAAAGAACCGGGTATGATAAGTATAAACAAGAAGTGGGAAAGCACTATAACTTGGTTAAGTTGTCTAGGGTCGAATATACTATCATACCCCCTGTAAATCTCTGAACCCATATAAACTAGTTTCCAACTGGCACCCCATAATCAGGGTGATGTGATCCATTCTATGATGATCGGCTCCTACTCGCATAGTTACATGTGTCTTACGGCCCCCGATGTTGTAGTTACCTATGCTGGTCCCACCATGGGGTGTATCAAGTCCCATGGCGGCGGCACGACACAACCTTAGAATGCACAGGTATGCTACTGGTGCCCGGTGCTTTATTTTTCTGCGCCGGAGTGTGTGCACGCCCGCACCCCGTTAGAACCTACACTGCTACACCACCGCCGTCGATATGACCTCTTACAATCAGCCCAGTAATCGTGCCCCACCCTGCCTAGTTTCAGGGTATCCTGATACACCTTCTAGAGTTACTGCTGAAAAGGGTCCCCCGTTACTAGGTTTTCTATCTCTAGCCAACATGCTAAGTTGGTTAAGTGTTTCCTAACCTAACCCCCACCAGTCCGTTTAGTTTAGCATGTTCCATTTTGGTTAAGTCTTTAGTTCACTTAATCCTAACAATCCTGACTCAGCCTTAATTGTCTTATTAAAGCCTTGACCTCTCACATTAGACAGGTATTGTTGTGGCTGCCTGTTGCCGGTTGGTTCCGGGCAGTCTTACGCCACAACTCAGTCTAACCTCGGGTCCTTATTGGGCTCCATGTTTAACCTCCCACATTGGATAGGTATTGTTGTGACTACTGGACAGCCGGGCGGTTCCGGGCAGGTTTACATCACAACTCAATCCAACCTCGGGTTAAACACATCGTATGTTCTACATTTACATATTTTGTCTTTCTTCTTTATTTTCTTATATGTAAATATTTGCGGCCCATTATTAAGTTAATGGTGTAAAGGTTACACCAATCATGGGCCCAACCCATACTTGAATTTGGGCCCTTCTACTTTATATTTTCATTTATTAATTAATTTAACCCAACGTTATTTTCCCCCGTTTAACACGTCCGTTTATTATATATATGTTGGGCTTAGCCTTTTTAAGCCCAACTTAGCCATGAGGAAAAGGGGAGGCTTAAAGCGTGATTACATACACAAAAAGGGGAATGTGAAAGCATGAACTTGCAATATGACGTTGGAAATGCAAAATAGAAACTGGTGTACTTGCATAGTAGTGACATATACTTTGGTCATAAAGCATAAGTGACATGAATCAAACCATGTAAACTTGTAGTTAAGTTAAGAATGTCACTATTGACACATAGGCTTAACTACAACATAAACCTATATTTTTATTCAGGCATAATGTCAAACATAAGCAAATCATGTTCATAAGATTACTACATGTTTACAAAGGTGTTTACTTTTGTTACTAACACAAAAGTATAGTTCAAACTAATCATGATTTTAAATCTATTCACATAGCCATGGCATAAATATTTCTAACATGAAATCATGATTTTTACTTTAGTCATGCAAACTTGCAAAAGGGATTTTTGAATCTAACCTAACTATGTACCACATATGTCATCATATAATTCTTGTTAACAATTTCAATTATGCAAAATATCAATCATGGCCTAGTCATATTCATAAGTTTGCAAATAGGTTTTCTAGTACAAAAGCATGACTTAATACATAGATCATGATGCCAAATTTTCAACATAATTTCATATGGACTATGATAACCCGAACTTATTCCAATTACTTCACAAAAATGATGTTTGTATAAAAATACACATTATGATGGCATAGTAGCAAAACCCCAAACTTGCATGAATTTCAATTAATCAACTACATACATGTAGCTTCAACATAGATTACATAATTTGCGAATATTCCAAACGTATACTTGCATAAAACTACCGCATGTAGTTTTTCATAATTGAATAACATAATTCGAGAATATCCAAACGTATACAATATTCCAAATCGATAAGAATCATAGTAACGCACAAATATGAATTACTTTATCGCCACAAATCAAGTATACAAACCAACACAATTATTTGTTCATACCAAAATAATACTCTACTTACAATGGTGTGGCGAATTCTCCAATTTAGGGATTTGGAGATACGATTCCTTTGTTGAATTGACTTGATTAGGTTGCCTTATGCTTTAGAATTTTGCCTCCTAATTCTCTCTCCAATTGGTGGCTACTCTTAGTCGTTCCTCAGCAACATGACGGCCTTGTTCTTATTTTTGAATGAATAGATTAGGGTTGAGTCTAGGGTCATTTTTATAGGGGTTATGAACTGATTAGGACCATTGATGTTGCTTGGATTGATCGTAGCCATTCATTCGGAAGAGAGACCAATTAGAGCCTACCACCTAGCCCTAATGACAAAGCAGACTACAGAAAATCAACCAACATAGAATAGGCCAGCCAGGTTGGACTGGGTTCGACCTGGCTCTGGACCAGGTCGACATGCCTGTCGACAGCCCTGTCGACAGCTCTGTCGACCTGGCCAGACCAGGTCGACAGCCCAGTCGACCTGGGTGCCTTAGGCGGGTGTTTTTCCGCCCTGGCCCATTGGGCCCCATTTTGGAATTTAAACTTGATTTTCTGAGCTATTTTATTCTGTTTGAATTTTAAACTTAATTCAGAAACTTCCGAAGGCCATATCTTCTTCATACGGACTCCGTTTTTCGAAAACTCGGACTTTATTTCGCGTATTTTTCCGAGACGAACGCAATGGCGTATCCCGTTTCCCTTAGCTCTTTGATTTGAAATTAATTATACTTTAATTTGTGAATTTCACAGTTATAGAATTCGCGGGGTGTTACACCAACCCTAATATCCATTCAGCATGGTCAACGCCCTAGTCAGCCACCGTTTCTTCAATCCAATGGCCACCGTGGGTAAAGAATTTTTATCATCCCAAATCGAAGATAATCTGTCACCGCCTCCTCGTCAACGCATCGCCCTATCCCTCCGCTTCATGCTCCCACCGATTGGGCCTTCTCCGATTGTCAGCCGCCCCCAGACGATGCCAGAATCGATGAAGATAGGGGTGCACTCGAGCACGGTTTTAAGCGCGAGGGAGGGGAGTTCGCCACCGAAGCCTTTAATCCCCTGCGCCTCAGCCGTTCAAGCCTTCAACGTCGGTTCGCTCTCCACCCAGACCTAAGCTGGCCCCAACGCTGCCAGAGGCGAGCTCGACTTCAACTCCGACGACAAGAGATGGCGAAAGATGGTGGTTTCCGTTCTAAGCAAGGGCGAGCCCTAGTTTCGAGCGACGTTAATTTTGGAGCCAAATGTATTCGAAGAGGAGGATGGAAGAAAAATCAGTAAGCTAACTTTTTTATATGCATATATATATATATAGTTAGTTTATTTAAATTAGTAAATAAGCAGTAATAAAAATCTGATTTTAAAATATAATTAGAATTGATTTTAAAATATAATTAGCATTGTTAAAATCATTTTTCATGAATATAAAAATATACCTTGTTTTGAATATAAAAATATACCTTGTTTTTGAAAATAAAAACAGCTTTGTTTTTACAATAAAAATGACATGATTTTAGCGAAGAAAAAAATAATATGATTCTTATATATATAATATATATATAGCGTTGTTATAAAAGCTGAATTTTTATATAGATAGATTTGGTTTAAAGGTGGAATTTTTAAACGAAAAGAAAGAATTTTTAAACAGAAAGATGGAATTTTTTCCCCTTATGTAAAAAATTAGATTTTTCCTTATGTAAAGATTTGATTTTTTTAACATGTAAAGAAATGATTTTATAGAAATGTTTTTAGAATAAAAATATAATCTTTTTATATATGTAGCGTTATAAAAATATAAGTTTTATAATGAAGTAGCTATATAAAAATACGATTTATATATTTGAAGTAACATTATAAAAATGTGATTTTTGATAATCAACTGCATGAAACAGATGGCGATGAATCAAACTGAAATCAAAACAAAATCCGAACCGCTCAGAAATAGAGAATGGCGGAGTGGAACCCTCTGTGAGAACTTCTCACCTTTAATTTTATTTTTCTAGTTATAAATATATAATAGGATGCAGACGGTGTTTAGTAGCACCCGACACCCGTCGTCCACAGACCATGGACGGCTTGTATGCTTGTTTGTTTGATTTTGATGTGTGGTTGATTGTGTGATGTGATGTGAAATGAAATAAAATATTTTATAGTGGAAAATATTTTATAGTTAATAATAGAATTTTTAACGTGTATATGGTATGAAATAAAAATAAACAGATCGGACGATTTGTTTATATACACTAATTTGATTGATATTGATTGGGACGATAAATTTTACACATCGCCCAACTGCACAAATAAAATCTGTGTTTGATTGTTTGAAACCCCATATGGGTATTGGGATGATATTTGACGTGCACTAATCCCGATTGTTTAGTTGTATGTTAATCGATTGATTGACAGGATGTTATAAGCGTTGAATATTTATATTTGATGCTTATACAGTGTAGAATGCACTTTGGATGCTGGTTGATTATTCATCGTTGCTATTGTATACATGTGTTGTAGAAAATCCATATAATTAACATTATATGGTAATTGATTAGGCTTCATTCCAGTTTTGAATAGAAATATTTGAAAAAGAAATATTTGAAATAGAAATATTTGAAATAGAAATATTTGAAATAGAATATTTGAAAATAGAAATATATGAAGCCGTGTTGATTAGATTGACGCCATTTTGACGTGAACGATATTTATATCGATTTTATTCATTTTTCAATGAATATTGAAATAGAATTGAAATTCGAATTAAATTGAAATAGAATTGAAATTCGAATTAAATTGAATAGATTTGAAATCGAATAGATTTGAAATTCGAATAGAATTGAAATTCGAATTGAATCTGAATTGAAATCGAAGGGAATTGAATTCAAATTGAAAAAAATTCGAATTAAATTGAAATTTAATTGAAATCGATTTGAAATGAATTTAAAACGAAATTATATTGGAATATTCAATTTTGATTTGAAATTGAATAGGAAGTTGACAACGTTTTGAAAATGAATTTAAAACGATTTATAAAGCAAAACGATTTATAAAGCACGTTTTGAATTGAAATCGACGAAGTATATATTATATATATTATATATATATATATAATGGCCTGAATAGAACGCGCCGCGGCAGTTCGCGAATTTCGACCATTGACTTCGAACGGATATTGCGGGAGATCCGACAGTCGGATTCTCCTAAAACCGGAACCGTTGGGTTCATATCGAAAAGAGCTTTCCAATGAATATTAGAAATTTGAAATCTAACGGTTGGATTTGGAATTATGTCCAAATCAAATTTGAAAAAGGTCGTTGTAAGTGCAGTTCGATGGCCGTTAATGGAAATCGACTGTACGGGCCTTGATAAAATTATTAAAAATAGTAATAATTTGTGTAAAATCATAAGAAATGATTTAGGAAGAATCGGGATGAAAAACTCCATATTTGAAAAGATAAAAATAGATTTTTATCGAAATGAACTAGTTTTGAACTAGAATAGTAATTTATTTATTTTTAAAATAAATAAGGTGAGTTTGAAATGGTTTTGAAATATAACCAGAATTTCCAATAATTGAATTGGAACGGATTTGAATCGAAATTGTCTTTGGAATATTTCGATGTTGGATTTCGTGATTATACAGATGTTGTTATGGAAATTTGAAAGATATATATATATATATATATATATATATATATATATCGTTACTTCCAATACGATATTTGTTGATCGTAGAATTTGATGTTGAATATAAGCCGATATATTTTCTATTTAGAGCCTTGTATTTAATATCAAATGTGATTTGGGTTTGTCGTGAATGGTGTTTTCATTAACACTATTCTTAAGCCCAGTTGAGAAAGGATTAAATCTTTTTATTTAGATTTAATGAAGTGTACCAATTAAATAATATTTAATTGAATTGATATTGATTTTTGGGTTTATCGTGAACAGTGTTTTAAATAACACTTGTTCTTTAACCCGATAATTAATGGAATGTGATTTTGGGTTTATCGTGAACAGTGTTTTAAATAACACTTGTTCTTTAACCCGATAATTAATGGAATGTGATTTTGGGTTTATCGTGAACAGTGTTTTAAATAACACTTGTTCTTTAACCCGATAATTAATGGAATGTGATTTTGGGTTTATCGTGAACCGTGTTTTAAATGACACCGAATCTTTAAACTAGTTAAAGAGTAAAACTAAGTGGAGTTTTAATGAATCTTTAATTAGATTGAAAAAGTGTTAGAATGGAGTATCACCAGTTTTACTCCAGGCGATAGTTAAATCTTTAATTAGATTTGAACGTGAAATGGTAATTGAATTCACCGATAACACCGTGGTGTTAGATATGAAGTATTACCAGTTTTACTTCATGGGATGAATAGGTTGGGATTGGGAAATTAAAATAAATGATTACTTCGGTGTGGTTCGCTACTCCCGACTAGTTTGAATTGATTTTCAAAGAAGATTAAAGAATAAATTTAAAGAATTTATCTTTGATAAAATTAATGGGAACCTTTCCCAAAGTACAAGAATATTTGAATAAAAGAATATTCTGAATTGGAATGAGGCGTATGTTGTGTTTGTATAACACGTGTTTATTATATATATACGCGAGTTGTTCAGAAAGACCGGGTTTATCCCATTCTGAATAACTAATTCGACGTGGTGTCGAAGATGAAGATGGTGGTTGAAGACCGGAGGTCTTCACGTCATTTGGGTGATTACTGATGATCTTGATTGGGCTGTACACCCAAGAGGAGGGAATCTGTTAGTGATCGTCCAGACGTATTTGGAGATCGATGGATATGCGGGGTACTAGGTGCCTCCGGTTTCGTTCAGACCCAGAACGAACTTGTAAATGGACTGTGTGTCTGACATTGGATTTTAGTCTGTGTGAATGATTTCTATTAAATATATATCTGTTTGGCGGCGGAGAATTTATTCTATTGCTTAACGCCCTTCTCTGAGACGTACGAGCTCAGGGGTTATATATTGATGGATATCAATCGCATGGAGTGAATTGCCTGTGTGGCATGCCTAAGTGGCAGTTGATCAAGGCTTCTGTTGAAAGGCAAAGTCTTGTGGATGATGATCAAAGCAAGGCCTGTGTGGCATAGCTTTGTGTAACGTTGATTCGCGAGCCTCACACCCCGGTTGTGAACCAAAAATGGGAGAAGGATCCTGGGAGGGCATGCGTTTCTTTCTAGCTAGGGTGGTGTCAGTTACCTACCAGCCCTGACATTTATATACTTCTCACCTGTGTGGTTGTTGCTATTGCGAGGCGCCTCGGATATCGGTCGATCCGGGATCGATGGAGCCATTGGACTCATTGACACCCCAAAGGGTGGGGAAACGCAGTGTTCAGGAATTTTAATCCACATCGGTGGACCGGCCTTGTTGCTCCTAAGGGTCACTCGAGCTCTGATCCTGAGACACGGGCTAGAGCGTCTCGAATCGGTAGAGGACTATCTTTTGCCTCGGTTCACAGATGGAAACCCAATTTCAAAATACGTGACTTTGCGATTTTGATTGTATAACCTATATATGGCGACATAGTGGTATGGGGCATTCATGCCGCCTATGATTGATACTTATGATTTGAAATTGATTTCTTCACTTATAGTAATAATAAAAGATTGGTTTTAACGTATTAAGCATTCTTTGGCTATTATAAGGTAAAACCCTATCCTCTGGTTTGTGTTGCATTGTGTGATAGGACCTGGGTCTTATAATAGCTTCATTTTTCTTTATTTAGCATTGCGCTATTTTTTTATGCACTGGTGTTCTTGGGAGGAAACCCGTTCCGTGTTATACGGCGTAGTCCCTTGATTTACCCAACTTTAAAAATAAAGATTAATAACTGTTTTAGTTCTCACACCAGTCCCATGACTGACCTGGAGTTTATTGTTTTAACCTAAACTCTGGGTGCCCTTATTTTGACACGGGCAGCTAGTTGTTTTGGTTTTGCAGATTTATATCCACAGGATCCTGGTTTACAGCTGGAACGATATCCGGAAAGCTTTGTATCCGTATATCTCTTCTAGTTGTGTATTGTATTATTTTCCGCTGCTATGTAATTTATTGTAATCTCTGATATTTTCTGTTGTGTAATATTCATTTATACTCTGTATATTCTTGTAATCTGATGGATTGTTGTAATTATACAATAAAACGTTCTTCCGTCTGCATTCTATTTTGTCGTGTTCTCAAAACAATTCGTTCTTTCTCTTCTCTTCGGAGACCGGGGAAGTTCGGGTCGTTTCATTTACAGTTCTAAAAGTAACTAATTATTATTAGAGGATAAATCAGATGTCGTATTTATTACCATCGCGAAGGTATTTCCGAAAAGATTGATATATAGTTTTGATATATTTGAAATTATCATTTCCAAGATTTTTTTAGAATGAAAGATACGCTCATGAAACCATTAATTCTCAATATTACTATTTTAAGAACAAAAATAGTATCTGGTATAGTGGTTAAGTGAGTAGTCTTTGATACATGAAGTCATGAGTTCAATTCCTATCAATATTATATTTCTTCTATTTTAAGATGCATGTTCCAAGTAAGGAGTATGTGTGTATTAACAGAAGACAAAGGATTAAATGTTGCATATAAGAGAAGATTTTATGTGTGTGTGTATACGTACATATGGATGTATGTATGTATGTTTGTATGTATGTATGTATGTATGTATGTATGTATGTATATGAGGTGTATGCTGTTTCCAAATTATAATACATTAATTTCATAAGTTGTGAATTAACTGCACATTAATTAACGTTTTATTCAGATCCTATGTATGTGCGTATAAATATATATTCATTTGTATAATTTGGTTATACATTGACTTTGTAGGTTATGTGGAAAGTAGAAAAAAAGGAATTAAATTATATACCTGATTTCCACTTTTGAAAATAGGCAAGCAATCAATTTGCATTAATTGTCAATATATTCCACTTATTAGACTTTTGTTGATGGTTTCTATTTTGTTGACTATATATATAGTGCGAAGGGAGAGTTAATTGGATATTCATGCAATTAATTAGTAGGATTCAAATCATCCTATGCATATATATACAAACGTCTTTCATTTTATAAGGTAAAGCATAAATTGTGCATGTCAAAAATTAAGCCACTGATTGATACATGAGTCGTTAATATATTTTAATATACATTTTTTCCTATAGATTTAGGAATTAATTCTTTTGGAGAAAAAGGTAAATTTCTAATATGTTCATTTATTACATTCTTAAAAGGTATATTAAAATCTATTTGTTATGAATTGGGTGAAAATAATAAAAGATGCACTATAAGATATTACTTCATTACGAAGTAAATAAGAGAGCGGCTATGATTTAATATGGGAATTGCTAGGGTTTTTGAATGGACACTACACCATACAGGCAGATTTGCAACGCCAAAAAGCGGAAAATTTGTAACGGCTTTGGGCCGTTGCTATTTAGCAACAGCTCAAATCCGTTCTGAACCTTTGGACAACGGACTTAGTCCGTTCTACATTTTAGAACGGTTCAAACCCGTTCTTTAATGTCAAACGCCCTACAATACCCCCCCCCCCGTTCCCAATAGTACGCTCATTTGTTTTCTTCGTACGCTTCAAAAGAAATTTCCCAAAATACCTTGATCCTTTTTTTTTCAGATTGATCCCTTTTTTTAAGTAAATCTCGATCTCGATTTCAAAGAGATTTCATAAGTAAATCTCGATCGAATCAGGTCCTTTTTTCCAGAACGAACAGCTCGCGAAATCTCGATTCGAGGTCAGATCTACTCTCGCTCGGTATGTGAAAAATGTTTTTGGTTGTTTTATTGTTGAATTAATGTCGTAGAAATAGGATCGTTGATTTCCTTTTAATAGTGAATGATTGTTTGTTGATTAGATTTTAATTTTCGTAGGTTGTTTTACTCTTCCAATGCAATGTTGCCCCTGATTAGATTTTCATTTTGGTTGGTTGGTTTTTTTAATTTTGGTTGGTTGTTTGATTAGATTTGTAGGTTATTCTTTTACAGTTGTTCTTCAATTTAGGAGTTCTAGTGTGTTTTCTTTTTCAGTTGTTCTTCAATTTAAGACTTGTTATGCAGGTCATTTGCTGTAGAATAATTGGTGGAACAACAGTTCAGGCATCGATATCGGGTTTTCTTACTGTTTGACAGACAAAGAGGTAAAATTATTTCTTCTGTTATTATTACTATGTTTTTCATGTTCAACTTAAGCTCAAAAATGCACATAAAAGAACTTTTTGTGTGTAAATGGATGTGTAGCGAGGGTTACACGCACGCCAATATGATAAAGACCAAAAAGGATACCCAATCAACACGCTTGATCATGGCTAAAAAGATGTAAGATAAAAATATAAATGTATATGGAGTGGATTCTAAAATTAAGGTAGTCTGTTGTATGTATGAGTTTGACATGATGGCTGATAATATCGTTGAAACATAAAATGACTATCTTGTAAGCTTGCAACCTGTTCTGAAGGTAACACCATATAAGTTGAATTAGTTTTTGTACATTTTAGTTACAGCATTTTGATAACATTAATGCAGGTAATCAATGATATATTCCCATACATGTTGCTAAATTAATGGAGATCTGTAACAACCCGTATTTTCAATAACCTGTTATAACATAAATGGAGGCAGAATTAAACTGTAAAATCTGAATCAAGGGAAATGGGCTATGCCATTGCGTTCGTCTCGGAAAAATACGCGAAATAGAGTCCGAGTTTTCGAAAATCGGAGTCCGTAAGACCAAGATATGGCCTAGTGAAGTTTCACGAAAAATTCCCAAATTAAAGTATACTTAATTAAGTGAAATGGGTTGCGCAGAGAAATATATATATATTGATATATATATATATATATATATAATTGAAAATTAAATAAATAAATATGCAAAAATGTTCAAAACAGCGAATTGGGAGAGGGGAATAACCGAACCGGCCGATTTTTGAGGTCGACCCGAGCCCGCTGGGTCGACTAGGGGTTAATCCAGGGTGTTTGGCTGTCAACCAGTGGGCTGATTCGCTCAAATGCAGATTTTGCATTTGGATGGTTCTCATGGTTCATCTTTAATCTGAAGGCCCTAGATGGTTCCTACACTTGATTTCTTCCCCAAGACATGCTTTGATGGCTTGGATTGAATCTAGGTTTAATCCTATGGCCTAAAACACTTGCCTAATCTATAAATAAGACCCTAACCTATCCTAAATCCTCATTATTCATTCATGCAACTAAACTATGGCAAAATTTTACCTCTCATGGCCTCCACTCTCTTCATAAAATTTCTAAATGGTTTCTATGAGAGATTTTCCATGCATACAAGTGTTTTCAAGCTTGTATGAGTGTCATTAGCTTACATTCAAGTCAAGTTTCTATCTTTGCATCATAAAGCAAGGGTTTTGATCATTTTGGCTCAAGGGTTTTTATGTTAGAGCTTGCATTTTGGGTCTATTTGATTGCATAAGGGCTTTGTCATATCTTTTGTGCCTTCATAGCAATGTAAGCCCTTTCCCTACTCTTAGATATTAACTATGAAGTTAAATGTTCATGTTGCAAGTTTGTGTTTGATCATTGAGTATGATACATGCTATCATGTCATGCAAGTTTATGAAGTCATTATCTTGATCTTGTGAGCTAAAAGCTACAACCTTTATGTTGAAATGTTGCATTATGCAACATGAGAACCCTCATAACCTTTATGTCAACTTGCATATGAAGTCATAACCCTTATATGATGATATATGCGAGTTACTAGTCATCATTCCATATCTTTTGTCACCATGATTCACTTATGTGCCAAGTTTGGGTTTATGCATGTTTTGAGGCTTAAGAATGTAACATGCAAGTTAATGAACACATTTGTGCCTCATTTGCCATCATGATTAACTTGTGGCTTAATATCCATTTTTGTCATGCCTTTGCCAAGTCTCTTCTTTTAATCCATTATGTTGTCGCGAACGTATATGCGAGTTTAAAAGCGTTGGGTTATGTTATGGGTAATTTCTAATGACATGAAAATACAACTTGAAAACATGACTTGAAATATAACATGGAAGTTGACATGTAAGTATGCATAAAAACATAAGCTTGGGAATTTACCTATTAAGTTAGGTCTACCCTTTGGGAATTTACCTATTAAGTTAGGTCTACCCAAATGCTTGAAAACTTGTAACATGTTTTGGGAAACATGATGGACATGACACTTAGATAATATAAGTGTGGCCAACTCGAGGTTGGGTTGAGTTTGCAACGTAAAACTACCCGGAACCGACCGGCCTAACTAGTAGTTGCAAACAATAGGACCCAATGTGAGAAGTTGGTCATGTTGTGCTTGAACCCGAGGTTAGACCAAGTTGTGGTGTAAAGCTACCCGGAACCGACCGGCTTAACTAGTAACCACAACAAAGTCTAATGTGAGAGGTGAAGGTGCATTAAGTAATTAATGCCACATGATAGGGTTAAGTTAATTTGATTAATGACTCTTAACCAAATATGACATGGACAAATGGGTTAAGTAATTTGATTAGGCTAATGATACTTAACAAAACATGACAAGGTTGGGTAGGTTAAGTAACTTGATTTGCCTAATGACACTTAACCATTTTTATATGACTAGTGGATGGGGTTAAGTTAAACAACACTTAATCAATCCAACGCGATAACTTGGTAAGGTTAAGTAAGTTTTCTTAATGACGCTTAACCGAAAAATACGGTTAACGAATGGGGTTAAGATTAGACTCAACTAGTCTAAACATGGAAATCGGATGGGGTTAAGTTAGCCTAGACCTAATTAATCCCACTTGGTAGTTTAATGGGGTTAAGTTAAACACTTAACTAATCTAAACATGATGAATTGATGTGGTTAAGTGACCTATACTTATCCAATCTAACTCGTTAATTTATTGTGGTTAAGTTAACCAATACTTAACCAATATAACGTGAAAACATGATAAGGCTAAGTCACGAATCGCTTGAATACACTTGACCGATTTGACTAAGTAAATTTATAGGGTCAAGTTAATATATACTTTACCAATCTAGAATGATAATTGGACGAGGTTAAGTCGTGAATTTCTTAATATACTTAACCAACTTGAGCATGGTTTGTAGGGTTAAGCCTTGAACTTGGATACTTAGCCAATTTTGACAGGATTTGTAGACGGGTTAAGTCATGAACTTAAGTGACACTTAATCCATTATGTAAACCCTAGTTCTGAGGATTAGGTGGATAACCGTAGTTAACAAGGATAACGGGAACAATGCTAAGTGGTAAACCTTAGTTGAAGAATAACTAAGTAATGATTCTTAGTCAAGGAAATTTAGACCAGTTCATAGATAGATGAGTAACCTGATACGGTAGGTCATCATTTAAGTATACGAGTAGGAGCAAGTATCTGATTTAGATAAAGGCTCCAGCGAACTGGGTAACGAAGCAGCGGCTTCGGGGAACGTGAGGATATTCTTGGTATCCCTCTATGAGCTGCCAGGTGATTATACTAGGCTCATGAGAGGTTAAGGTCTGCGTTAGAAGAACCAAGAGTATGCCTTGGTTGCTATACGAGTGACCTAAAGACGGGGATGGATAGGGGATAGTCGACGATACACGGTCGTACCCTAGATAGCATTTCGTCAGGCTACCTACCATCTTTGGTCAAGCGTGTACGTACGGAAAGGCAGAGAACACCCAAAAGACCATAATTGCTATCTAATTATGGGTACGGTAAGGCTTGGATGTGGGTTGGCCAGTGTTGTGTTCTCATACAGGATTTATCTTGTCTTGTCTTTCACTAGTTGAGGGAGTGGTCTCGTGGGACCATAGCCACGTATAGGAAAAACAGACCTTAGCATCTGCATCGGCAGATAAATCGAAAGCTCCCGACCGAGTCCTGTATTTCCTGGTATGCCCTGTGACAGGACTCGGATGGCACGATGTGATACATGTGCATACAGTCATGGAAAAACGATTCACGATGAATGCGTGGGAAAAAGGGCGCGGTTGACGGTTAGCGTAAATCCTAGTGGCCCTGGGTGGTTGAACCAAAACCGAGATACGAAAACGTGCAATAGGTAAGCATAATCCCTAGTAGTCCTAGGTAGCATAAGTCCTAGTTGTACAAACGATAATTCATGTTGGAAGACCCTAGCTAGGTTTAGGGTAACAGTCCAAACCGATCTTAAGGATCATGGAACTATGTTAAAGTAGTATAAAATCTCATGAGAAAGCCCGTATGGTCTAAGGCAAGGGACTGAACATTTACATGGAATAAAACATACGAGTTGAGTAACCTATATATGCGATATATTAGGTTGACATGGACCATTACACGGCTTTTGAGTAAGGGTCATTCATGGTTAACACATGATACGGTGGGGATACTAGTACGGTAGGTGCAGAGCGGATGTACAGGATAGATACCATGGGACGTTATACGTGATAGATATCTTGGGGATATTATACTTGATAGAAACCTGACGGAGGGATACCTTGTTTTATCTTGACATTGTAATTTATCATGACACCTTAGTTTATCTAAGTTCAGTAGTTCATCATGTTATTTTGATTTAGCTTATCTATCTTGTTATCATTCTTATGTTCATCTCAGTTTCTCATGTCAGTTAACTTTACTAGATTTTATGCTGATAGTAGATAGGGCTTACTCAGTCTTTTTGACTGACCCGTTTTGTTTCGCCTCTTTTCTTCCGTTTCCCCCCAGGTTACAGGGAGGAAATACTGTTGTTTAGTTCGGACTTCTTCTGCTTGAAGGTCATCATGGATGGCTTGGAATTTTCTTGGCTATGGCTACTTTACTGTTTTACTTGGGGAATAATATATGAAAAAGTCTTTATGCTTCTTTACTATTGCAAGACAGGTTTTGATGTACTCTGATGTAAAAGGCTTTAGACCTTAATTATTGATGTTTATGAAAGTTCGATTTTACTTCCGCTATTTTATATGTGCTGTCTTGTGATATTTCTGTGCATGTTTACCAATAATGCCCCTCTAAAGCTAGTGCATTCCTTTGCGAGTGACCCTAGCGGAGGCGGGGTGTTACACGTGGTATCAGAGCAGAAGGTTACCAGACTGGGCAAAAGTTTTTAAAATACCTTCTGAAAACTATTTGAAAACCGTTTACAAAGAAGCATTTTTCAAGAAAATTTTCTTTTAAAAGAAAAAGGCTATTCCCCAAAGGCCATTAGCACTATCCTTGTTTCCTTAATTGAATCTCTTCTCCTTTCTTTCCTCCATCTGTAGTCACAGTGGTTTTAACTGCGACTAGTCTTTTCTATCTACGAAAGTGCTTTCCATGCGATGGAGGTGGTTCTCGAGAGACCAGTGGCCGCGTTATAAGAAAGGATAGTGAGAAAGAGGATAAAGGATACGAGCTTAAGGATGAGCAACTTGTTGGTATGGCTCAACCCATAACGAAAAAGTATCTTTGGTATGGTGAAACGGGACGGATAGTTAAGTATTGTGGGACAAGGACAAGATCATCGTGAAGATAATTGTATACCCTCACTAGAGTACCTGAGTAGGGGGATAACATCCTTGTTGAAGATCTAGTTATTCTTTTCTATCATCCCGCCAAGACTTTGTTTTGATCCCCGCATCATTTAAGTCCGCTTCGGTAGTTGAGTCTCTGCACCTTAAGTACTAGCGTAATAGAGGATCCCATTTTTGTCTCAAAGTCCTATTGGAGAATCAGTCCATTTATACATGACCTGTTTGGATTTGAGAATGTTTATGCCAAATGTTGAATTTGGAAATAATGCTTATGTTTATAAGCTATGGATGGATTCTAGGGATGAAGTGGTTATCCAGTAGGGGGTGCCACTCTCGGTTTTGATAGGAGGGTAGTTAGACCTTTTGACTAGCCTTGGTAATGCCCTCGAAGTATCGTGTAACCTTTTTGAGGTTCTGTCATGACTAGTTACTTAGAATCCCTTGATGCCTTTATTGGAAATTTGAAGCCCGATCGAGTGGTGTGCGCCGATAAGACGAATGGTTTACTTCATTTATGCATGGGTTATAGAGATCACCCTAGTAAGTGCGCTTGATAACCTGGTTAACATCTGTTTACTTTCAAGAGAAAGTTCTTCTACATGGAATACCTTATAGTATATAAACGAGATCCAAGATTCACTAGTGAATTTTGGAAAGCTTGCATGAGATCATGAGTACGCAGTCATGTTTGCGTCAAGTATTCTAGGAAAAGGATAAGTGCAAGTGGAACGAGAGGCGACGAAGAAATGAGTTCCAGCTCATGTTATGGAAACAGGAATAAGAAGCTACAAAATCGCGAAGTTAAAAGACGACTTTGATGGTCAAAGACTAGATACGCGCATGATATCTCTTTTTGGGAGTATATCCTTGATCCTTGTTTTCTGTAGAGCTTACTTGTAGGCTATCTTTTGTGGACATCCTCTCGGTCCTATTCTCCGTTACAAACCCTGTAAGGAGTTTGTCCTGTTTATCTTCTCGACCATGTTTCAGGGAATTCTAGGTAGAACCCTATGGATGTAAACATGTATTTGAAACATGTTATGACTGATATGGTTGCAAGTGGTTGCTCGTGGATGTGCGAATACACATTAGATACTAGCTCGACTCGGTCACATTTCATATTGCATATGCACGAGTATTTATCCTTGTTTATGGATGAAATTGAATGTATTATCATGCGGTTGTTGCATATGAATGAATGATTGTGCACGCATATAGTATCTATATGACTAGGACTATTTGCATACATGTTGGATTCATGGCACTATACATATTTTGCATTAGAAAGATTATTCAGGCCTGATCATTAGCATTAGCTAAGGAACATGTACACACACGTTTTGCATATATTCATATAGCATTAGAAATCATCTAAGGACAATGGTTGCTTGTGGATGATGTTTTGAGTAGATGGATGATGGATGGTAGGATATGTTCTTCCTAACTTGGAGATTTCGGGGACGAAATCCTAAAAGGTGGGGAGAATGTAACAACCCGTATTTTCAATAACCTGTTATAACATAAATGGAGGCAAAATTAAACTGTAAAATCTGAATCAAGGGAAACGGTCTATGCCATTGCGTTCGTCTCGGAAAAATACGCGAAATAGAGTCCGAGTTTTCGAAAATCGGAGTCCGTATGACCAAGATATGGCCTCGCGAAGTTTCACGAAAAATTCCCAAATTAAAGTATACTTAATTAAGTGAAATGGGTTGCGCAGAGAAATATATATATATTGATATATATATATATATATATATATATATATATAATTGAAAATTAAATAAATAAATACGAAAAAATGTTCAAAACAGCGAATTGGGAGAGGGGAATAACCGAACCGGCCGATTTTGGAGGTCGACCCAAGCCCGCTGGGTCGACTAGGGGTTAATCCAGGGTGTTTGGCTGT
Source organism: Allium sativum (assembly GCA_030737875.1). Classification (NCBI taxonomy): domain Eukaryota; kingdom Viridiplantae; phylum Streptophyta; class Magnoliopsida; order Asparagales; family Amaryllidaceae; genus Allium; species Allium sativum. The sequence continues at coordinate 463,891,809 of CM060913.1, read as the reverse complement.
CAACCCGTGGGCCGATTCGCTCAAATGCAGATTTTGCATTTGGATGGTTCTCATGGTTCATCTTTAATCTAAAGGCCCTAGATGGTTCCTACACTTGACTTCTTCCCCAAGACATGCTTTGATGGCTTGGATTGAATCTAGGTTTAATCCTATGGCCTAAAACACTTGCCTAATCTATAAATAAGACCCTAACCTATCCTAAATCCTCATTATTCATTCATGCAACTAAACTATGGCAAAATTTTACCTCTCATGGCCTCCACTCTCTTCATAAAATTTCTAAATGGTTTCTATGAGAGATTTTCCATGCATACAAGTGTTTTCAAGCTTGTATGAGTGTCATTAGCTTGCATTCAAGTCAAGTTTCTATCTTTGCATCATAAAGCAAGGGTTTTGATCATTTTGGCTTAAGGGTTTTTATGTTAGAGCTTGCATTTTGGGTCTATTTGATTGCATAAGGGCTTTGTCATATCTTTTGTGCCTTCATAGCAATGTAAGCCCTTTCCCTACTCTTAGATATTAACTATGAAGTTAAATGTTCATGTTGCAAGTTTGGGTTTGATCATTGAGTATGATACATGCTATCATGTCATGCAAGTTTATGAAGTCATTATCTTGATCATGTGAGCTAAAAGCTACAACCTTTATGTTGAAATGTTGCATTATGCAACATGAGAACCCTCATAACCTTTATGTCAACTTGCATATGAAGTCATAACCCTTATATGATGATATATGCGAGTTACTAGTCATCATTCCATATCTTTTGTCACCATGATTCGCTTATGTGCCAAGTTTGGGTTTATGCATGTTTTGAGGCTTAAGAATGTAACATGCAAGTTAATGAACACATTTGTGCCTCATTTGCCACCATGATTAACTTGTGGCTTAATATCCATTTTTGTCATGCCTTTGCCAAGTCTCTTCTTTTAATCCATTACGTTGTCGCGAACGTATATGCGAGTTTAAAAGCGTTGGGTTATGTTATGGGTAATTTCTAATGACATGAAAATACAACTTGAAAACATGACTTGAAATATAACATGGAAGTTGACATGTAAGTATGCATAAAAACATAAGCTTGGGAATTTACCTATTAAGTTAGGTCTACCCTTTAGGAATTTACCTATTAAGTTAGGTCTACCCAAATGCTTGAAAACTTGTAACATGTTTTGGGAAACATGATGGACATGACACTTAGATAATATAAGTGTGGCCAACTCGAGGTTGGGTTGAGTTTGCAACGTAAAACTACCCGGAACCGACCGGCCTAACTAGTAGTTGCAAACAATAGGACCCAATGTGAGAAGTTGGTCATGTTGTGCTTGAACCCGAGGTTAGACCAAGATGTGGTGTAAAGCTACCCGGAACCGACCGGCTTAACTAGTAACCATAACAAAGTCTAATGTGAGAGGTGAAGGTGCATTAAGTAATTAATGCCACATGATAGGGTTAAGTTAATTTGATTAATGACTCTTAACCAAATATGACATGGACAAACGGGTTAAGTAATTTGATTAGGCTAATGATACTTAACAAAACATGACAAGGTTGGGTAGGTTAAGTAACTTGATTTGCCTAATGACACTTAACCATTTTTATATGACTAGTGGATGGGGTTAAGTTAACCAACACTTAATCAATCCAACGCGATAACTTGGTAAGGTTAAGTAAGTTTTCTTAATGACACTTAACCGAAAAATACGGTTAACGAATGGGGTTAAGATTAGACTCAACTAGTCTAAACATGGAAATCGGATGGGGTTAAGTTAGCCTAGACTTAATTAATCCCACTTGGTAGTTTAATGGGGTTAAGTTAAACACTTAACTAATCTAAACATGATGAATTGATGTGGTTAAGTGACCTATACTTATCCAATCTAACTCATTAATTTATTGTGGTTAAGTTAACCAATACTTAACCAATATAACGTGAAAACATGATAAGGCTAAGTCACGAATCGCTTGAATACACTTGACCGATTTGACTAAGTAAATTTATAGGGTCAAGTTAATATATACTTAACCAATCTAGAATGATAATTGGACGAGGTTAAGTCGTGAATTGCTTAATATACTTAACCAACTTGAGCATGGTTTATAGGGTTAAGCCTTGAACTTGGATACTTAGCCAATTTTGACAGGATTTGTAGACGGGTTAAGTCATGAACTTAAGTGACACTTAATCCATTATGTAAACCCTAGTTCTAAGGATTAGGTGGATAACCGTAGTTAACAAGGATAACGGGAACAATGCTAAGTGGTAAACCTTAGTTGAAGAATAACTAAGTAATGATTCTTAGTCAAGGAAATTTAGACCAGTTCATAGATAGATGAGTAACCTGATACGGTAAGTCATCGTTTAAGTATACGAGTAGGAGCAAGTATCTGATTTAGATAAAGGCTCCAGCGAACTGGGTAACGAAGCAGCGGCTTCGGGGAACGTGAGGATATTCTTGGTATCCCTCTATGAGCTGCTAGGTGATTATACTAGGCTTATGAGAGGTTAAGGTCTGCGTTAGAAGAACCAAGAATATGCATTGGTTGCTATACGAGCGACCTAAAGACGGGGTTGGATAGGGGATAGTCGACGATACACGGTCATACCCTAGATAGCATTTCGTCAAGCTACCTACCATCTTTGGTCAAGCGTGTATGTACGGAAAGGCAGAGAACACCCAAAAGACCATAATTGCTATCTAATTATGGGTGCGGTAAGGCTTGGATGTGGGTTGGCCAGTGTTGTGTTCTCATACAGGATTTATCTTGTCTTGTCTTTCACTAGTTGAGGGAGTGGTCTCGTGGGACCATAGCCACGTATAGGAAAAACAGACCTTAGCATCTGCATCGGCAGATAAATCGAAAGCTTCCGACCGAGTCCTGTATTTCCTGGTATACCCTGTGACAGGACTCGGATGGCACGATGTGATACATGTGCATACAGTCATGGAAAAACGATTCACGATGAATGCGTGGGAAAAAGGGCACGGTTGACGGTTAGCGTAAATTCTAGTGGCCCTGGGTGGTTGAACCAAAACCGAGATACGAAAACGTGCAATAGGTAAGCATAATCCCTAGTAGTCCTAGGTAGCATAAGTCCTAGTTGTACAAACGATAATTCATGTTGGAAGACCCTAGCTAGGTTTAGGGTAACAGTCCAAACCGATCTTAAGGATCATGGAACTATGTTAAAGTAGTATAAAATCTCATGGGAAAGCCCGTATGGTCTACGGCAAGGGACTGAACATTTACATGGAATAAAACATACGAGTTGAGTAACCTATATATGCGATATATTAGGTTGACATGGACCATTACACGGCTTTTGAGTAAGGGTCATTCATGGTTAACACATGATACGGTGGGGATACTAGTACGGTAGGTGCAGAGCGGATGTACAGGATAGATACCATGGGACGTTATACGTGATAGATATCTTGGGGATATTATACTTGATAGAAACCTAAAGGAGGGATACCTTGTTTTATCTTGACATTGTAATTTATCATGACACCTTAGTTTATCTAAGTTCAGTAGTTCATCATGTTATTTTGATTTAGCTTATCTATCTTGTTATCATGCTTATGTTCATCTCAGTTTCTCATGTCAGTTAACTTTACTAGTTTTTATGCTGATAGTAGATAGGGCTTACTCAGTCTTTTTGACTGACCCGTTTTGTTTCGCCTCTTTTCTTCTGTTTCCCCCCCAGGTTACAGGGAGGAAATACTGTTGTTTAGTTCGGACTTCTTCTGCTTGAAGGTCATCATGGATGGCTTGGACTTTTCTTGGCTATGGCTACTTTACTGTTTTACTTGGGGAATAATATATGAAAAAGTCTTTATGCTTCTTTACTATTGCAAGACAGGTTTTGATGTACTCTGATGTAAAAGGCTTTAGACCTTAATTATTGATGTTTATGAAAGTTCGATTTTACTTCCGCTATTTTATGTGTTCTGTCTTGTGATATTTCTGTGCATGTTTACCAATAATGCCCCTTTAAAGCTAGTGCATTCCTTTGCGAGTGACCCTAGCGGAGGCGGGGTGTTACAAGATCGTTGCACTTTTTTTGTACCAATGGATTGTGCACTAATGTGCTGCATATGATGATATATTATTGATTATAATTTAACTATTACCTGATGCATTATTAAGAATTTCACCCAAAATCATAGATAGTGAAGACATACATCAAACTGAAGAAAACCAATGCCTAATATTCAGTCCAATTTGATCAATCAAATACCATACCATAAAATAAAGTGTTGGGGAGTGAAGGGGTATATATAGTGTAAAGGTAGAGATGGGCACTGTGTTGGATTGTTGGATGGTTTAATTTTAATCTGTTGGTTAGTTTACAGGAAAAGGAGAAAGAAAATTTGGTTGATCACACGTTTTGGACTATTAATTAATAGCAGAAGTGAATCGGTTGCACATGCAGGTTTGTTGTATTTACCACATGTTGTGCAGTTTTTTTGGCTGATTACCTTCAGATATGTGGTAGGTTTTAAGGTTTCTTTTATTCTTCTTCCATCCTTACGTTTTTGGGGTTGATAAGGTTGAAAGTTATCAGCCCAATGGGAGTTTTCTTTTGCTGAAAAGCACCGCTGACAACTTGTGAGATAAAACAATCGAACTAATACAGCACTTATCACAAACGATATACAGTAAAAATTGTATGTGGCTATTTTTATGGCTCTTTTAGTAACTCTTTCAAACAGAGCATAGAGATGGAGGATGAATAAGGCAGGGTTATCATAACTCACTATGTTAAGTACCCAAAAAAATTTTAAAAGAAGTAAAAATGATGTGGGGTTATGCTGCTAAATGAAGACAAATACCGAAGACAAGATTAATATTGTTCAAGGTAGCATTTACCACAAATATTTACAATACTAGTACTGTATAACTAGGAAATCATTAGATATTAATTTTATAATTTACTTGGTTTTTAGTAAAATAAAAGTATACTGCAAAAACAAAAACAAAACAAAAAACATTAGAAATTTAAGGTTGGACGGTTTTTATTTTAGTGTTGATATTATTATTATTTCTTAAATGCATAATCATTGTAGAGAACAAAGCTCCCTGGCCAATCAGCAGATCAAACGAATTAGATTTGTAAATATACATTTGATTATATTATTAATGAATCATATAAAGCTTGTAGAGGCATCAATGTCGTTACGTAACCAATAATCCATCGTATCTGCAAATCTTGAACATTGACTTTGTTTTATAGTAGTAATTACAATATAATGCAACTTACTTAGTTACTTATTCAATTTATTAGTGGTGGACAGTAGTTTCAATGAAGAAATGTTTTCTTTTTCTTTTTCGCTCTCGATTTCAAGAGATAACCAATTCTTGTAATTAGGCAAAATACGAATATTTTATATCAAGGACATAGATCAACATTTCATGATTTGTTATAACAACTTATTTTTATTGAATCTGAGGAAAAATCAATTAAAACTAATAATAGAGAAGTCTTTTATTTTCGAATATGAGAAAAAAGAACATATAAAACATCACAATTACGCGTAACTTTGTTGCTTAGATTGCACAATTTGATAATACAATTAGTGATACAATGAATTAAATACCCTGTTATATGATTATTTTATGTGAGTTTTATGGCAATGAAGCTTTTTATTTATCTTTTGTTTCATGGCAATGATAATATAACCGATCATGAGAGATGAAGCAATTAGTGATACAAAGAAGTAAGTCATTACTTCATCTCTCATGATCGGTTATATTGTTTAATCGTTCTTTTAGTTTGTTTACTTTAAAAATAGTTAAAATCTTCTAAAGTGAATATGCCTTCTTTCTTTACACAGCCACACATTAACAGTTTAATTTAATAATTCACACAGATCTATAATAAACTGTCATTATTTCTTACATAATACTATCGTTTTGACAGTATCAACCTTAGCGTAATCCTTGCAAGTTACAACTGAATTTGTGCTTTTGATGCCGACAAAATGGACCACCTCCTTTCTAGAAATCAAAGCATACTACTACAAGTCTGTTCCACAACCTAACCACTATATATAATGCTGCTTCCTATAACCATATTATCATACATTATGAAACTTTCAAGTATTAACCATACATCATAATGTATATACATAACATAAACAATGGTGAACCATATATGGACAAGGATATATATATATATATATATATATATATATATATATCCATTTAATACAACATAGGTCGTGCACGCTCTCGCTTTTTACCTGCACTCATGAGTTATAAGCAGAAACAATGATTAATCCGCCATTAATTCGGTTGCTGCGTTGTTGCTTTGTGGCAGTAGGAAGATGATATGGCAGTAGAACACGGGAAGTTTTAAGTCAACTTTTCCTTTTTCCATTGAGTTCGTATTTGGTTTTTCTGTGTGTATTAATTTTGTTTGTTCCTCCCCATTGTTACATTGACTTTGCATTTTCTTTTCCATAACATCAATCACAAAGCTATTGAGGATTTAGATGTGAAATGTGAGCCTGCAGTAATAATACAACTATTTCTCTGTACACTGATCCTTTTGCACAATTTTATCCTTGATTAATAATTTAATTCAAGGGGCTCAGTAACATCGAAATGTCAATACTTTGATCTTTTGTACGTAAGACAGACAGGCACACCTCACCTCTTTTTGCTAATGTATCATCATAAAAAAAAGAGAAAAAAATGCCATTATTTTATTAGCTGCATGGTTATCCTAAAAAAATTTGGAAGTCAATAGGAAATTAAAACGTTCACTTTGTTGATCAATATCACTGAGTTATATGGATTGTTAAATGGACAATACAATAACGTATGGATTGATGTCATTACATGAACTAAGTGGTATCTCTCAGTTGGTTCTGTAAATAGTTTATTTATGAAGGGGACAAAAGTAGTACTGAGTTAAGTTCATACAATTAGGATGAAACAATATCAATTCAACTAGTATAAAGCACCAATATAATAATATCGCTTGTATCAGCATGAACTACATACAGTAATAAACTAGGTTTAATAACATATGCTCAGCACGAATTGAGTTGACACCAAATTAGTTATTCATGAACATAAAGGCACAAAGTGTGTACAAATAAAATACGAAATAGTAAATAGAAATCTCAAAACCATTATAACTATTCATTTATATACAGAAAAATTAAGTATACATAAATATCAAGTTTCATGACAACTTAATAATTCATTAATTGAATGGTTGTTGGCAACCTCCAAAAGAGAGCAAATCGCCTACAAATTATCGGAGAAGACACGTACCATCGCTTATTCAGTTATTCCAGAAATTTGCTGGAAATTCGTTGAACAAAGAGGTTATTCCAGAAAGATTAAAAGAGCCATGACAGCGAGAGCGCTTAAAATAACAGAAACAAAACACTTGAGATTTAATTATGAAAGGGGATAAAATTAACAGTACTGAGTTGAATATATACAATTAGGATGAACCAATATCAACTCAATTAGTCTGAAAACACTAACATAATGTAATAATATTTGATTTATAACAGTAATGATCAGTCTTATATCATTCAACCCTGGAAATATAGCGTAAAGTGGTATTTCATTCAAGCCTAAAAATATATGTACATAAGGACATGCATATACATGTGCACATAAATGTGTATGAGGAGGGATCTTAATCTAGCTTTCTTATCCCCAATACATATGTTCAATGACTAAAAAATCATGTATGGTTCCATGAAATTTATTAAATATCACAAATTCAGTTATATATATATATATATATTAGATACACAATCACAAAGTGAAAATAGATATTCCGTCCAACTTCTCAACAATAAGGTACTGCAGGTGGAAAAATAAGAAAATTATTGATTAAGAAGTCCAATTCAAAATCTACAGAAAAATAGGACAAAGAACAGAAAAAGGATTATAACTCTCCATAGTCAGTCTTGAAAAATAATGTTTTTTGAGCAAACTGTGAGAAACATGGATATAACATTCCCTGTATAAAGGGTTAGAAACTGGCAAAAACATATGACCACTCAGTAGCAGATGAAATGGTAAGGAACCGGGGCTATCTTCTTTGCTGGGTTCTCTGTTATATGGAGCTGTTGTGTTTATTGTCCTTTGTGTATGTTTGTGTGCTGTAGTGATTCGGATTGAGCTGGTTATGAGTCTGTTTTGTTTAGTATTTGTTGTTTGTCATTTTGTATCAGCTCTTTCCTTCTTTTGTATTTTGTTTTGTAATATAAAGTACCCTTGTATTTCAAAATTTTTTTTGGCATTGATACACTAAATTAGCCCATCCTTGGTTTGAATGCTAGGTCCGCCCTTGTGTGTTCTTTGCTTAAAAGTAAATTTTACTTTTACAAGTATATAACAGGAAAAGTAATCGCTATGTTCTGACAAGTCAATTATCCTATGTATAAAACCACTTCATCTTTTGTGTTTGTGTGGTCTTTTCGTATATGCCTTGAATAGTACCAATCTCTGTCTTTTTCAAATACTCAAAAATTGCATTTTATACAGCAGTAATGTCAGAAGCTGCGGAAGCGTCGAATCATTCAGTCGCACATTCGTCATCCTCTCAACCCGAGAAAGTTGAGGCAAACACATATGGTGCTCCAATTTCAGATAATGCTGAATAAGTAGGCAGTAAAATTGGTAAATTGGTGCGAATTCATGTGCCGATATCATATGAAAGTTGGGATAAAGTTCCCATGAAATATAAAAATGACGTTTGGGATGAATTGCGGGTAAGCCTACCAAGTGTATAGCATTTTGACCAATATAATAGTTGTATGTTGTGGTATATGCTTGCTATTTTCTTATACACTTTATGCAGGATTCACCATACATTTTAATTACTAATGTCGCGTTATTGGCTTCATCTGTCGCTTTTTATTATTTTCATAAATGGTTTTCTAGTCTTCTGCAATTATCAGGTATTTGGTATTATGTTATTTCCAGATATGTGTTTTTGGATTTATATTATTATTGGAAAATAAGGATTTCTGATCTTTTATTATTTCTAGTCTTCCATTGTGTTCAAATTTTTTTATGGTCATCTCTTAATGCCAGATTTGGTTTCTATGCTGGATTTAGATTACCACACTTTTATTATTATTTCTGACCGACATTTTGGAGTTCTATTATTATTTCCAAAATAATTTCTTGGATTTCTGTTAATACCACAAGACTTATCTTTACCTTATGATACATGTTTTCAGCTTCCAATCCAATTTCCTGATATGGATTTCAAGTCATCCACTCTTATCATTAAACGAATCCTTTAAATCTCCATTATTGTCTCTAAACAAAATTCTTCTAAACTTCTTCGATTGTTTCATGAAAATTGCTAAGGAATTATTGGTTGTTCATATTAATCAGCCAAGTCATTTTTCATGAAATTTATGTTACATGAATGAATCTGGTCTTAGCTTAAAGAGTATTGAGCTATATAATATTAGATGAAGCCAATAACGCAAAATTAGTACTACTAATGTTGGTAAATTATATTTGGTTAAAAATACTATGATAATTAACATAAGTAAAAAGTATTGAGCTATATAATATAGCAGCTTCTTAAGTTTGTACTTTCTGTTTCACTTTTTTGAAAGGGAAAGTCTATTATGAACATGCTAATATATGTGATTAGTTCTCTGCAATACTCAATCCGAAATATGTATATCAAGTTCATGTAATAAAATAATATCACTTTACATGTGTTTCTAGTCATCAATATACAAAAATTTCTAGTCATTTTATGCTCATATTTTATTTCGATTGGCTTTCATGTTGAGTCTACTTCTACATGTGTTTCCAGTTAAAACTCATTTTCATGTTGAATTACACATACATATTTTTAATCTTCATCATTTACAGGAATTTTTTAGGTAGATTCAGATGCAAAAGAGCTTTATTTGAAAAAATGTGCGAGTCATTTAGAAGATACAAAAGCGAATTGAGGATCGGGTACTACGACAGATTTGATAATGATGAAGAAAGAAGGAAAAACTGTCCCCCAAAAGTTAGCATAGAAGATTGGGACGGATTCTTGAAAAACGAAGCAAAACCCGGTGCACGCGAAAGAAGGGAGCTAGGCAAAAAAATAGATCACAGTACAATTATAGTCATCACAGTGGTCGTACAAGTCATGCCGTAGTAGAACACAAATTGGTACACATTTTTTGTTTTGCTGTTTTTTTTTGAAGTCTCTTATTAGTTCATAGGCAAGTCTATAAGACAGTTTATTGATCATCAATAATAATGCTAGAAGTTGTTATGTGCGTTTATCCTCAAACGCCCACAATTTAAGATTTTGTGCATCATACTTGCCAACGTAATTGTATGTGTATGTATGTATATGTGTAGAAATATTACTAATGAAGAAGTAGTGACCAATTACAGACATCAAAACAGAAATTTACAAATGGATAATCAGATCCATCATTTGTTATTTAGAAAAATTATTTAACCTTTTTGGTTATAATGCTCCTTTTTTCTGTTTATTTGAATTTAAAAATATAAAGAGCTGAATATTTGTGTTTACTCTAGCAATGGATGTTTATTACTGCATTTACCAATTCAACTAGAAAAATATACTGAAATTGGAAAACAGGTATCGTGAATGGAACCAAAAATATTAAAATCACCAAACCAATGTTGGCAACTACTAATTCCACGAAAGTGGATATCTAGTGAAAAAGGATAGTACCGTGTTCACCGCTGCTCGAGTGATGTCCAACACTGCATATCTTCATTTCTGTGGACATTTATTTTCTACTCGCTATATTATTTTCCATCGTGCTTAATACTTTTGCTCCTTAACTCTTTTTTATGATGCTATTTATTTCATCCTGCATACCTCTTTATTAAAAGGCTCGCACTGCCTTTCCAATATACATACATAATTAATTCAACTCATGCCACATGAGACATGACATTTTCTCAATCGTGTGTACTAAAATTACTACCGTGCCATGCATGGAAAATCCAAAATATAAACCATATGCATGTCGGTTTATATTGTGGAGAAAATTAAGCTCTCCTTTTTGATATGATAAACCATATGCACGTCGGCTTATATTGCATGTGTGCTTTATACTGGAACGTGTTCATACTGATGACGAACTCTTTTTTTTAAAAAAAAAATCTTGATTGTTGCAGGTAAGTGAGAATCCAGAAAAAGAAATCACACGTCGTCAAGTATGGGAAAAAACTCATACAAAAAAGGATGGCACCATATCAGATTCGAATTCTTCGTACTTTGTAAGTTAAACAATATATTATTTCAGTTTAGTAACCTATCAATTCATGTAATATTTTAAGTATTTTCATATTTTAGGATAAAATTGCAAAAGCAAAGGAAACAATCAATGATGGTGAGGAACAAAATTTGACAGTGGATGAAGACATTTTATCACAAGTGTTTGGCAAGGATAAAAGGGGACGAACTCGAAGTGTTGGAACTATGATATCAAAATCACAAGTTAAAGCTTCTACCATTCCACGTAAACAACTCAAAAAGAGTAAAGCAGGCTCGGATATTTTGACAGCATGGATGGATACAATGGAGGGGCATTTGGGTAATATGCAAGGGACATTGAATTCAATTGTCGGCTTGTTAAAAGGATATGTGAGTCAAGATAACCCGATACCAGACATTGCTTCCAACGAAGGTGGAAGTGGTGGGACACATCGGGAAAGTGGTGGAAGAACGTCGAGCAACGACGTTGTTGCTAATCCGCTGATTTCGCATCTTTCGGCAAATCAAAAATGTGAAGTGTTAAGCTTTAATCTAGAGGTTGTTGCAACAGGTTTAGTATGCAGAGATTCAACGACATCCATCATACATGGAAAACCCGTACCTCCAACACATGAGAAGGTGATTGTGGACAATATACTGTTATCGGATGAGATCACAGCCAGACAAAATCATCCTCTTGCTATGACCTTTGGTGACGTTGGAGTCGGCGGTTATGTGTGTCATCCAAAGAGTTCAATTCGATATCTTTAGATGGAGGAGCAGGTATGAGCTATTACAGTCTTTTAGATTTATTTCGATATCTTTAGATAATGGTTATGTGATGCCGTTTAGCATTTACAAATGCATTTTATTAGTTTTTACTGACTATTAAGAATGTCAAATCTTAAACAAAGGATATGACACACTAAATATACTGATGCTTGCTGAGTTGAATTATGTCTAGTATATACAATTATGTCTAGTTTTTACTGGCTTTTCTTCCAACTATTGAACAAGGAATGATCATATAATTCATTTGCTTGTGTTCAAAAAGCACCAGACATCTGCAGGAACTACAATAACCATGTTTTGGTTATTATGAACAAAATTGAACATGATTTTTTTTAACTCTTTGGATTGAAGACGTACGTACGACTGTAAAACAAGAAAAATATTGATTGAGTTTATATTCTCATGTATATTGTCCACACAAGTGTTATACCAGCACCATTATGTTCTTTTTTGTCCAAAGCATTTTTCTTTTTATCACAATTATGAGGGAGTAGAAAATTGTTGTATAAATACAGAAGGCAATCTGAGAAAGAAATAAAAATAATCACGAGGAAAAAGATATCCAGGTTATCCTCACCTTACATTTTGTGGCCTTAAAATACAAAAACAAGATTTTATTTGTCTCCAACGCATGTGCCCACCCCGTAAAATCATAAAATTCGAATTTTATGTATGGTTTTGATAGAAATAAACTGAAAAATATAAAGAAAAAATTGAATTATTTTGTTGGGAAATCGCTTCAAATGTGTAACTTTGTTTAGATTCCAATTTTTCCATTTAAAAGTGGATGTTAAGTTTTTTTTATTTTTTTGATTAGATTCTAACATTTGGCCTTTTGTTTGCGTAAAAAAACATTTTGAAACTTTGTTGTTGTGTTTGCATTTTTTTCTAATTATAAATTACAACATATAACGCGCGTATAGGCATCTATTATATAGACATATTTGTTGTTTATTATATAGAAAAATAGTGTGAAGAACAAAATTAAAGAAAAATTTAAGTATAAGAACAAGAGGTAAAATATTTAGTCAAAATGACACTTTTTAGTGTAAAATAAGAAATGATGGTGATCCCTGAATTCCTTAATTTACACTAAAAAGTGTGCATGTGACTACATTTTTGATCATTTGTCCTTGTACATAAATTTTTCTTAAATTTTGTCCTTTTGCCTAAAGATTAGATTATGATATTCGACTAATGGATATTGATACTTTCAAAATTTTAAAAGACACACTAAAAATTATATTGGTTGATTTCTTTTTATAAGAAAACAAATAATAAAATCATATTTATTCTTTGGTACAAAGTTTTTCTACAACTTTATTTACATTGCATATTTCTATTTAAAAATGGATACTGAAATTTTTCAATGTGGATTTGAACTTTAGATATTGGGGTATTTTGGAACTTTGGACCAGACAAAAAAAGTTGTGCCTGTGTTTTATGTACAGTTTTAGTAAGTATAAACGACTAACAAAAATATGAAGAGATTTAGTTTTGAACTTGTTATCCTATTAAGTATTAATATACCTATTTTTCCATTTCGAGAATAATATTGTCGGTTCTTTTGAATGTCCAATTTGTGACATCTCTTTGTTTATAGGGACAATTTTGAATGTTTATCCGATCAAAAGCTGCATTTGCATTCCAATGTTTAATAAATTTCTAATGTATGCATCAGACAAAATTTTGGTATATATGCTAAAAAGTTATTACTAAATCTTTTCTGTAATATATATGATATTACATTTGGTACCACATAAGCTGCGAATCTCACAAATAATTTCTTTCCTTTTCATTAACATTATTTAGCAGTACATTTCCTTCTCTCTGAGTTGTAGCATTTTTTTTTGTTTTTTTAAATTGAAAATGACAACTTTGTATTTTTGTAATGTCATGTAATGATGCTACTGTTTATTTTTTAAAAGAAAAACGATGTACACAATATATATAAGAACATCAAACACTTTCTGAGTTGAATTATGCCGATCATCTCCAGTTCGCTTCATGAGTCTTGGTACTTCATTTTAAAAAAGTGGTAAATTTGTAGATTGAGCTAACATCCATGTCCAATTTTTGAACCATCATACTTGGCACCGAGCCTTCCAACAGGGCTGATTCACCACATTCTCCGTTCATCCTGTTGGAGGAAATCGGTCCGTCGACGTTTGGCGTGTTGGATGTGTCGCGATCATAAGTAATTTATTGATTTTAATCATAGTTAATTCTTTTTCTTATTATTATTTTTAAAAAAGATTTAATAACTTGTGCAAATGAATTCGATTTAGAAGGTAAGTTTGTACGTTAGAATACTCCAAGTTACAGAGCGTTTTGTATAAATTTGTTGGTAATTTGAAAGGCAATTTTTCCCTTTCTGCTGAACTGAAATAAAGTTATATAAATTCCTGTCATTTTCAATAGTGCAAACTAACTAACTAAATCTAGACCCAACATATTTAAGCCATCTTCTTCTCATTTTTCAAATCTGAACTAATGTGAATGCGACTATCAACGACTGCTATTGCAGAATCAAAACCCATAAATAAATACCATAACTTGCGTTGGCCCAGTCTTTTTTGACATGAATGAAGCATACAGCTTGATCACATGCACTTTATGGCAAATTATGAACGTGGCCCCTTTTCTTCCCTAATAACCGCACTCCATGTATAAAACTACTACACGTATATTCATTTCCTTTTGAGTATTTAATAGCCTAGCTTCTAGGCCACTCCTAAATACAAATTTCATAAAATTAAATATACTGTACCAAATGCCTGTATCCTCATAAATATGTATGTGACCGAAATGTTATCCCTTCCCATTAAAATCGCAGTAAAAATAAAGCTTAAGAATTTCTTATGGTTACTATGTGTGTATATACCATGTACCCTATATGTACACAGAAAAAAGAAAAACAAATTGCGCTCTTGCCGAAGTGAAATGAATTATTAAAAAAAAAGCCTCAGGGTTGAGTGCTATTACAAAGAAATCAAAATCAGTTCCAATTATATGTTCTGTTTTTATAAAAAAAAAATTCTAAAAAATGATTTATGTATGGGATTTGGCTTAACAAGGTCAAGTTGTACTTTCTTCTAGGTGCAACTTATTTTTCCTACCGCCTTTGAAAATAATCCATGAAAACTTGAACATTACAGCCAACAATTTAGCTAAGTCATAATGGGTTGAACTGTGAGTGGCAATGTCCAAAGATGACTCATTTATATTGCATGAGTGATTGTGGCTACAAGCTGCAAAGGAAAATATAACATTTTTAATGGTACCCATTTTATACTGTATTTAGTTTCAAGTTTTGTCAAAATTATTTATATAGCTCACATGTTCGAAAGGCTCGCTAGTTTCTTCGATCAACCATTTTTGGCAGCACACTCACCGCATCATAGTATGATTTTATAATTATTTCATATATTTTTACTAGACTGTAGTTCATTCCTACTTTAATGAAATTGTACTGTTATGTAACCAACCTGTTTTTAGTTCATTCTTACACAAATACACATAAGAAGAATAATTTTTTAACTGCCTGTTCTGTTCTAAACTACACTGAGCTGAAGTAATGCAAGTCTGAAATAGCTCGAATTTTTTTATGTAGGGAGCGAGGTGAAGTAATGCATACTCTAACTCAAGAAAGAAAGCTAATTAAGTAATGATGCAACACTAATTTATGATATATGTGAACAAGTAATATCATTGTGATGAAGTTGAAATGCACTGTAATATTATTTTAGCTACGTACCGCTATTGAACTTTGTAATGCACGGTAATATTTTGCTGCTACAAACTGTTAGAACTTTTAAGTTTGTAATATATTGTGAAGTTTATTGTTAATTTTGGTTTTTATGTTGAATATATTGGAAATATTTGGTAATATTCAGATCTGTAACGTTTGTTGATATTTATTTTGTGATAATATTCAGATCTGTAATATTCAGATCTGTAACGTTTGTACTAAATAGGCATTATCATATGAGAGGAAAGCACAGATTTTTTTTTATATATTACAAATCAGCAACGGCTAAAAGCCGTTGCTATTAAAAAGGAGAACATGTGTCAAATAACATGGAGAACATGTGTCAAATAACATGGAGAGAAAACACATGTATGGCTTGCATGAGTTTGAAGATTATTTGCAAAAGCTAAAAAGGAGGACATGTGTCAAATAACATGGAGAGAAAACACACGTATGGCTTGCATGAGTTTGAAGATTATTTGCAAAAGTTGGTATGAGTTCTTTAATTTAATAATTGAATTTAAAGTATAAATTTATTGTCTTTCGAAGAACATATGTGATTACTAATTTATGACATGATATGTTAACAATTATTTGAGACATTTTGGATGCATCGAGTCTAAGTTTACTATTTTTTTTACTGATCATTGCACTATTGAAATTTTAATTGAAATAAGTGATGGATTTGAAAATATGTATTATTCATTAAAATAAAATGAATAAACCTGAATAATGATATTAAAATATGTTAAATAATGGAAAGTATGATTATCCATAGTTTGTATGTGTTATTTATAAATAATTGTTTTTGGAAAGGAAAAGAAACGATAAAATTAATTTGGGATGTTTTGATATATTTATTATTATTTTTGAAGATATTCATGAATAGTAACAAAGGATGCTTATTTCAATTCAACAAAATAATATTTTATAGATAATAATCCTGCTTTAATGAATATTGTAATCCTTTGAAATAAATAGGAATAACATGACTTTCTATTGTGTTAAAAGAACTTGTTATCATTTTTTGTAGGACAATAATATAGTTGATTTGTAATGTTATTCTAAATGTTATGTTTTGATAAAGTATAAATGTTTTGAAAGGAGGAACAATGAAAATTCTAAAAACTGAACAAAGAAACAAAGTTTCTTTTACAATAAACAATTGTGGTAAACATGATTGGTTCTAATACATTATATTTTGATGGATCGCATTAAGGATGTTTATGCGATGTTTTACCATTGATTACTACAAATAGATGTGTAGCTGGTTATGGTTATTTAATGATGAATGTCCAATGTTGATTGGATTACTGTGCGTTGGTGACCGTGTTACCATTTTGGAATGATTAGTATACACAAAATGGTTTATGTTTGCATAGATGGCGTACAATTATTGATTGATGAATAATAATTTGTAAGTATATTAATATTGTTACCTTCTTATTTTGTAAGTTGGAATTGTCATTGGATGTTGTTGGTGTTTAAAGATTGCATGTATATTTTCTTTTGTTTAACTCATCGGCTGCTATGTTTTGATAGATGACACTATTTTCTGCTCTTAATTGACTGCGTTAGTGCAGTAGTTGTATTATTATGTTGTTTGCATCAATTTCAATGTTCGCATTGATTGTACTAAATTATATTGATTTCAATGGTTAAACGGATGAAGTAGTTGAATGGATGCAATGGTTGTAATGTACTAACGAGTATTTGGATGCAGGAGAAGAGCAGGAAACAGAACTACGTGGGCTTGATTCCTCAAAAGGGGTACGTAGGCAATCTTTTCCTATGCAATAGCCACCGGAACCCTTAGATTGGGTTGGGGTATACAAGGTTAGGCGCAATCCAAACATAGTTGAAACTCTTTTTATTCCTCTTTGAATAGAATTTGTAAAGTTGGAAGATATGAGATGGCAAAAAGAAAAAAAATGAAGAAGAAAGGAGCTTAGCCTGCATGTTGGATCTAGAGGTTGTTTATTTAAATTCACTTCTTATTGTATCGTTGCTGTTTTGTTTTGTGAATGTTTAATGTAATAAAATGGATTATTATGTTTTAGTTATGTAATTATTTATTTTATTCCATCATCAGATCTTCCATATTATTAATTGTCTCTAGTATTTTTAATCTTATATATTTAAGATCCACTACTTTTAGTACCTAAAATTAGTTGTAAGCATGTTTGATTGCGTTTATAATTAATTTTGGGCCTTTGAAAATGGTGGGTCTTAACAATTACGCTCCTTATCCATTTATAAGAAGAGACAAAATATTTTGGTGGGCTATTTTTAAAACAAAGGCAAGGTTTAAATTTGACGGTCTTAATATTCCAGACGACCAAGCCTATCAAGCAGATGTCGAGAAAAATAGAGGAATAGTAATAACCGATGATCGAATAGATTTTGGACCTCTAAACGACGAATCGAATGTAATAATTGAAGTATTTGAGACTATAGATGGACCATATATAGAGGAGAAAATAGAGTCAGAATCCGAAAGTGACGAGGACTATCCAATGATTCTCATATTGAAAAGGTAATTTTATGTATTTCTTATGTTATCTATTGACAAGTAATGTATTTTTACGAATCAAACTCATATGTTAATTAACCAGACATTTCTATAAATCAAACTCATAGGTAACATTTCTATGAATCAAACTTGTAATGTTAATCAGACATTCGTATTAACAAGTAACATATTTTTTATGTTATATCATGTCATATTTTTATGTTATGTCATGTCATCTACAAACATAAAGAATCATAGCCTTTCCTGCTTTTTTATATCACATAGTACTCTTATATATGTTATCTAATGTGTTATTTATATCACATAAAGAAATCTAGTGTGTTATTTATGTTATGTCATGTCATATTATTTATATCGCATAGCACTCTTATATATGTTATCTCATACCATTTGTTTTACAAAGCTCTTTTATGTAATGTTATGTTGTTGTCTGTAACAGGTTTAACGTCACAAGATCCTATAGGTGGCGATGGCAGTGGTACATCGTAGGGGCTAGCTCATTCTGCGGTGTGGCATAAGCCAAAAGCTAACAAAGGGTATAAATTTAATTTCTGTACAATAAATTATGTAAATTGTTATTCCAGTAGCCATGAAATGTTTTTTAAGACAGGGGTTTTGAGTTGGAGCCTTCCAACACAGTCTTGACTACATTAAATTTAATTTCTATACAATAAATTATGTAAATTGTTGTTCCAGTAGCCATGAAATGTTTTTTTAACACAGGGGTTTTGAGTTGGAGCCTTCCAACACTGTCTTGGCTACATCAAGACGTGCTTTTCAAGCTTCCATGACTGTATGTTGGCCCACATGGACGTCGATACCCGACATGGTCAAGGAGACGATATGGAAGGATTTTCTGATACGTACGTGTGCTATATCATTTATTACATTAATTAAGTAATCATGCTCCTATTTGATCAGTTCAGATTTATGCTATTTTAAAAAAATAGCAGGGAGTTGTGGATCTCAAGGAGACCGATTTAGACCTCGTCAAGCGACATTGGAACACTAGAGTGGCAAAAAATTACAGAGAGACGATGAACAACATAAAATAAGGTGGGAAAAGACCTGACTGGATGAGCGGGAAGGTGTGGGATGACTTATTTACTTATTGGAATAATAATGACGAGTTTCTAGTAAAGTTACTGCAAATTTAATTTAAAATTTTCTATTCAATTAATATATAATTTAGAATAAACATTTTTTAAATTTAAATGTATAGGCCTAGTCTGCGAGAAATACGGCAAACAGGAGCAAGAATCCAGTTACAAACTGGGGTGGGTCTAAGTCGTTTCATCACCATCGCGAGGACCTGTTATATTTATTAATTACATAGTTAAAGATTTTTAATTTATAAGTTGTTAAAATTAATAGTTGATTTAATTTTAAGTTCTAATTTACACATATATATATATATATATGTGTGTGTGTGTGTGTGTGTGTGTGTGTGTTTATTTCAGGAGAGACAACGTGGTGCTCCTGTGTCGTACTAGGATGTATTTGAGCATACACATGCATTGACTGAGGTCGACTTGGGACCGCGATGCCAAGGCACGTAAGTCATATGTAAGTATAACATAGTTAAGTTAAAGTTATAATTTAATTACAGTTAATCTAAATTCATTTATTTTTTATTTATCAGGAGAAATTTCAGGAACAGAGGGCGTTGATGCTGGAATCCAGTGGGAGGACTGAGTTAACTAAGGAGGATAAGGACAAGATATTTGATGTTGTCATAGATCCACCTACCCGGAATATATGATATGGTTTTGGCAATCTAGAGGTATAGAAACTAAAATTTAGAATAAAAATTTAAATTTACTCCAATTGCTATTATTAAAACTTTAGACAAACAATTGAGAAGTATATGTCATCTTTGACGTTCATATCATTAAAACTGACGTTGGCAAATGAAGAATCCTTAGAAAATATATACCATTAATGTTTCCACGAACTTAATTTAAACCCAAAGATTCCAAAAACTAGATTTAACAAATGATAACAAGTTTTGAATGTCGTATTAATTCAATCATTTCATTTTCTTTAAGTAAATATAAGCATTTTTTTTTCAAGGAGCCTTTAAAACATATAACATTATGACATACTATTATTATTTTTATCAAATTAGTGGGTTTTAAATCTCGTAATTCACCTATTTAAGGTTGTAGATTTAGGTTGTATTTTATTTTAATTTGAGAATAGCACTAATGGTATATTATTATGATTATTACTCCTTCTATTCTGAAAATCTAAAATTTTATACAGGTTCAGACATCTCAACAGACCTACCAGAGGGCTCAGGATAAGGAGGAGATCGCACAGCTTCGAGCACAGATTGCAGAGCTTCACGAGCGCGACCGTCGCCGCGAAGAGCATACGGAGCATCTTAACCATCAGCTAGCGGAGTTCATTGCTCGATACGGTACACTGCCTTCATCTTCTGGTGGAGAGAGTTGAGGTTAGTTTGTTTTTTGTTATATATGCTTTGAGGGTTGGTGTTGATACATTTATGATCATGGTTGTATATATATGGATGTTGTGTTGGTGATGGTGTTACGGACATGGTGATGGATGTTTTTGTTGGTGATGATACGGTTGTATATATTGGGTTATTTTTATGTAAATATTGGTTTATGGTATGTGTTTTGTGTTTGATTTTCATACAATATTGTGTTTGGGTGAGTATTTGATTGTGATCGAGATTTATATGCTCTAAATGGAGCAGTTTTGATGGATATATATATATATGTATGTGTGTGTGTGTGTGTGTGTGTGTGGCTGGAAGTGTGCAGTTTCAATTCTACAAAAAAATACCTAGATTTTCAATGGCAAGCAACTGCTTATAGTCATTGTTTTTCAACGGTTTCCAATGGCTATCCACGGCATATTTCAACGGTTTTCAACACGTTCGAACGTTTATTAACAGAATCGTCGACATTTATATTTCTTTTGAAAATCCATTTCCTTCCTATTGGTTTTGATCTAGGTGGTAGATAAACTAGTGTCCAAGTTTGATTTGACAAGATAGAATTCATCACACCTTTGATTGCATCTTTCCAAAAAATTGCATCATGACAAGTTACTACTTCCAAAGTTATCTAGGGAGCTTTTGTGCCATCAATAGTTCTATATGCAATGAACACTGAATCTGAAAGTGCATTAAGAATGTTCCCTCGTTAAAGAAAGTCTTCATTCTTTTGCTTCTTCTGTTTCCTCTTTCTTCCATTGTTCTGAATCTGTAGCTCTTTCTTCAGGAATTGGTTCTAAGTCATCACTTATTATATGGTTAAGACCAATGGTAGTGAGAAAGAACAAAACTATTTCCTGTCAACATGTAAATTTATTGCCGTCAAATCTTTCAAGGCGAGTGAGATCCCGATTCATTATCTAGAGTGATTGCACTGTAGTTCTCCGAAATGACGAATCTTGAACAGAAGACATTCTTGAAACCATTGATGATGATTGAGTAAGATAAGATTAATCGTTTCAAGGAATGAAAAATCCGCGGTCTTTCAGAAATATATTCCTCTCTCTTAATCACAGGGTGTTGATTAAAAACCTTCATTCAAGATACAATGGAGGTTAATTGTGCAAGTTGTGATTATTTGCACAGATCAGAAAATCATTTAGAAGTCAATTTGAAGATGTTGATGATTAAAGAATTTGAGAAAGAATGAAAAAGTGAAGTCTGTGATGAGGGAACGTACTATTTGTTGGAAATGAATGAGTAAGATGATTTTTGGAAGAAGAGGAATTTTGGAAAAAGAGGGGAAGGCAATCTAAGTCCCACATTATGAAATATGAGTACCTACTTCTCTATAGGCTTATATAAATAAAGGAGAAGAGGGCTTGTGAATCACAGTGTGGCTAAGCCAAGATACAAATTGATGTCAAATTGGGCCTAATGCCTTCGGGCTCTTGGAGTCCATGACACAATATCATATTAATGTCAAATTGGGCTTAGTGCCTTAGGACTCTTGGAGTCAATGACACAATATCATATTGATGTCAAATTGGGATAAGGGCCTTGGGACTCTTGGAGTCCATGACACAATGTTTTATTGATGTCAAATTGGGCTTAGTGCTTTGGGACTTTTGGGGTCCATGACATGATATTAGTGTCAAAAATTGAGCGTTGTGCCTTGGGATTCATGGGGTCTCATGGTTAAATAGGCCGCTGATTACAGTTTGAGCCTATTGCGCTGAAACGAGTTATTTTGATCAATTCTGATCTGGCATATCCGATCTATTAAAGGGATACAGCCGTTTCATCATAAATATGCACGTACATTTGTGCACTGCTTGGTTAAAGGGTCGCAACCTTTTCAATGGTCATTAATATTCAGATAGACACCTTCTCCAACCTATAAAAATTTGGCCCAAAACGAGGCAGAGTACAAATTAGTTATTCTTCTCAATTCGCTACTTCTTCAAAGTAATTCTCTGTTCAAGTTTCTATAATCTACTTCAGTTCGTCGGAGCTCCGTTTGCTAGCAATACACTACGGGGTTGGTCCGTTTTATCCTGGGAAACTAATTTCTATCATGTCAATCAGTGCATACGACGATAATATTGTTTTAAGGAAACAGAATCATTTCTGGACTCGGACATTGCTAAAATATTTTTCTTCTATATTGTTGGTGACGATTCTTTACTGCTCCAATCTAGTGCACAATCGGTCTCGCTTACTGTCATTGCTATAATCAAAGTTTGACTTGACAATTGTGGCATTATTGAGTAACATTGATAGTTGTTACTGTCTATTTGCAATACAATCGTGTATTGACAAAAAGATCAAATTTTGTAATACGATCGTGTATTGACAAAAAGTTCTAACAATCTTAAAACAATATTGACTGTTGTAGACGACAATAAGTTATGCCGTGAAATAGCAACAATAATTTTACACTGACACAGATGGTGACCAACGCTCTGATTGCGCCAATAGTTCCAACAATGGCTCTGTCTCATGGAGAAAGGCCAGAGAAGTTCAACGTCATTAAATTTAAGCGTTGACAACAGAAAAATGTTGCTTTATCTAACAACATTGGGACTTGCCAAATTTCTGACTAAATATGTTCCTAAAAGATCAAAAGAAAATTTGGCTGAAATCTCCAAAACGGCATTGCTGATATGAATTAATGTGCAGTAATATCACAACGCAACCTGGAAAGGAACTAACTTTAAATGACGCTCTTTATGTTCCAGAAATTCGTAAGAACCTGATTTTAGGATCATTTCTCAGCAAACATGGATTTAAATTAATCTTTGAAGCTGAGATCAGAGTGTATGTAGGAAGAGGATATGTGTGTGATGGTTCATTTAAAGAAAATGTAACCACTATTGTACCACACAATGATATGTATAAAAGTGAATCTTTTGTTTATATTGTTGACTTTCCCAACATGTGAAATTCTAGATTAGGGCATGTAAACTTTGATACATTTCACAAATTGATTATTCTAGGCGCCTATTATAAATGTCAAATTTTGTGTAGAAGCAAAATTGACAAGAAACTCGTTTCATCATGTAGGACGAGAAACAGAACCGCTAGATATAATACATACAGATGTATGTGATTTGATATGTTTAAACAATACAAAGCGGAAGTTGAGAATCAAGTCAACAAGAAAACTGAAGCTTTAAGAAGTGATAGAGGAGGAGAATATGTATTCCCTTTTGAAGAATTTTGCGCTGAACATGGTGTTTTACACCAAATTACAGCACCATATTCACCTCAATCCAACGGTATAGCCGAATGGAAAATAAAACTCTTGAAGAAATGATAAATGCTTTATTCTGGCTTGCTAGATAACTTTTAGGGAGAAGATGTTCTTTTGGGAAATCATATTTTAAATAAAATATCCTGAAAGAAAACTTTTAAATCTTCTCATGAACTTTGGAAAACTAGACCATCATCCTACAAACACTAAAAGTGTTGGGGTGTCTTGCCAAGGTAGAGGTTACAAAACCAAAGAATGTCAAAAATACTTGATTGTGTATTCATTGGATATGCACAAAACAATGCCGCATATCGATTTTTGGTACACAAATCTGAAATTGATGATATTCATGAAAATACCATCATTGAGTCTATAAACACTAGATTTTTCGAACATATATTCCCCTTGAAACAGGGTATTGAAAATCATACACCTAAGTGACCAAAGGAAGATGAAGTTCTTGATTCTCTTAAGGATGATGAACAAAATAATACTCAGCAACGCAGTGCTGATCATCAAGTGGAATAACCAAGAAAAAGTAAGTGGTCAAGGACCTTAAAAACATTTGGATCAGACTCCTATACCTTTATATTAGAAGATGATCCATTGACATACAAACAAGTTATGTCTTCCAGCGATGTCCCTTATTGAAAAGAAGCAATTAACAATAAGGTTGAATCCATTATGTCCAATCGTACATGGGAATTGATTGATTTACCTTAAGGATGTAAGACCTTAGGTAATAAATGAATATTTAAAAGGAAATTGAAACCTAACGGTTCAATAGACAAGTACAAAGCTCATAGTTCAAGGATCTAGATAAAAGGAAGACCTGGACTGTCTTGATACATATTCACCAGTAACATGGATAAGATAACTTATTGCATCCATACATGACTTAAAAATACATCAAATGGATGTTAATACTGCATTCTTGAATGGTGAACTAGAGGAAGAAATCCAGATGAAACAACCTGAAGGATTTCTAAGCTCAGAAAATGAGAATAAAGTTTGCAAACTGAAAAAATCACTTTATGGCCTTAAGCACAAAACAGTGGCATGAGAAGTTTGATAATACTATGTTATCATATGGATTCACGATAAATGAATCGGATAAATGTGTGTACATAAAACATACACATATTGGATACATTATTGTTTGTCTTTATGTTGATGACCTATTGATCCTAGGCAATAACAAGGCCATAATAACATCTACAAAGGATGTGTTATCCTCTAGATTCAATATGAAAGAACTAGGTCTGGCTGATGTGATATTGGATGTAAAAATTCTGAGAACACCACAGGGATATGCATTATCCCAATTGCATTACATCACCAAAATACTTGAAAAATTCAAGCAATATAATGTAACTATTGCAAAATCACCAGTAGATATGAACTAAAATTTGGCAAAGAACACTGATGATGGTATCTACCAATTGGAATACTCTCGTATACTAGGAAGTATCATGTATTGTACTGGGCCTGAAATCGCAAATGCTGTAAGTTAACTAAGTAGATTTACCAGCAATCCTGGTAAGCATCATTGGAAAGCGATAATCAGAGTTATAGGATATCTAAATTATACGCAAAGTTATGGTCTATACTATACAAGCTATCCTTTAATAGTGGAAGGATACAGAGATGGAAATTGGATCAATGGATCACATGATACAAAGTCTACAAGTAGATATGTGTTCACATTAGGAAATGGAGCAATTTTGTGGAAATCATCCAAAAAGACTTGTATCGCTAGGTCTACAATGGAATTAGAGTTTATTGCACTAGATAAAACTGCATAATAAGTAGAATAGATTCGAAGCTTCTTGGAAGACATTCGTAATTGGACCAAACTTATGCCCCCAATATGTATGCATTGTGATAGTCATTCAACTATTAAAAGAGCTAATAGTACACTATACAATGGTAAATCTAGCCATATTCGTCATAGACATAAAACGATAAGACAACTTCTCTCTAACGGGGTTATCTCAATAGATTACATTCAATCTAAAGATAAGTTAGCGGATCCACTTACAAAAGGCTTGCCAAAGAGAAAGTTCAAATCTTATCGATGGGAATGGGGATAAGGCTTATAGAATAAAGGTTTTTCTAAAATGGAAACCCCACCTAGTTGACTAGAGATCCCAAGGTCTAGGTTCAAAGGCACAAAGAAGTTTAAGAGAAACTTGATGGCACTGTTACACACAAACCATTCCTATGATAAGTCAGTGCATTACGTGTTGAAAAAGGATAAGTATTAATACTTTTAATGGTGTCTGTATTTGAGGAATTAGAGAATAACCTTTACAGAATCACCTACGTAAGTGCGAAGGCACTGCTTCAAAGGGAATTACAAAGCCAAATTCTCTAAACACTTATGAGACCTGGCAGGTTTCCAAGGCAAAAACGAACACATACAGAGAACGAAGGATTATAAGAAACATTTATCGTGTGCTATCTACTTTGGAATTCCACAAAAGGCTTACAGTTTAAGGACATTCTATGTCTACTGATTCGTCTGTGATTCAAATAGGTAATCACTAGGAAAGTTTAAGGCCCCATGTGCTACTTTAATCGATGCGATAAATGATTCGTGAAACTAAGAATGACTGCTCATTCATGTGGGGGATTTTTGGAAATGAATGAGCAAGAGGAATTTCAGAAGAAGAGGAATTTTGGAAGAAGATAGGAAAGCAATCTAAGTCCCACATTACGAAATATGAGTACCTACTTCTCTATAGGCTTATATCAATAAAGGAGAAGAGGGCTTGTGAATCACAGTGTGGCTAAGCCAAGACACAATATTACATTGATGTCAAATTGGGCCTAATGCCTTGGGGCTCTTGGAGTCCATGACACAATATCATATTGATGTCAAATTGGGCTTAGTGCCTTGGGACTCTTGGATTCCATGACACAATATCATATTAATGTCAAATTGGGCTTAGTGCCTTGGGACTCTTAGAGTCCATGACACAATATTATATTGATGTCAAATTGGGCTTAGTGCTTTGAGACTTTTGGGGTCCATGATATTAGTGTCAAAAATTGGGCGTTGTGCCTTGGGATTCATGGGGTCTCATGGTTAAATAGGCCGTTGATTACAGTTTGAGCCTATTGCGCTGAAACGAGTTATTTTGATCAATTTTTAATCTGGCATATCCGTTCTATTGAAGGGATACAGTCATTTCATCATAAACACGCACGTACATTCATGCACCGCTTGGTTAAAGGGTCGCAACCTTTTCAAGGGTCATTAATGTTTACATAGGCACCTCCTCCAGCCTATAAAAATTTGGCCCAAAACGAGACAGAATACAAATTAGTTATTCTTCTCAATTTGCTACTTCTTCTTCAAAGTAATTCTCTGTTCAAGTTTCTATAATCTACTTCAGTTCGTCGGAGCTCCGTTTTCTGGCACTATACTACGGGGTTGGTCCGTTTTATTCTGGGAAACAAATTTCTATCATGTCAATCAGTGCATACGACGACAATATTGTTTTAAGGAAACAAAATCATCTCTGGACTCGGACTTACTGAAATATTCTTCTTCTAGTATGTTGATGATGATTCTTTACCGCTCCAATCTAGTGCACAATCGGTCTCACTTACCGTTAATGCTATAATCATAGTTTGACTTCACAATTGTGTCATTATTTAGTAACATTGATAGCTGTTATTGTCTATATGCAATACAATCGTGTATTGACAAAAAGATCTAATTTTGTAATACAATCGTGTATTGACAAAAAGTTCTAACACTATTTGATCGACGCTAGAAAAGCGCGATATTTAGATTAAATTCTGCAAGCATACAGGTGTGTAGCATACAGGTCGAACAGAGGGAGGTGTAATTAAAAATTAATATTTATTTATTCTTGGGCGAGTTAGACGAAATCTGGAGGGTGATTAAAATTGAAATTGCGACTTGGTTCAAAACAAAACTAATTGCATCAACGACCAAGTTACAATTAACAATAAAACAAATAAATACTGCGATTGAATTCACAACAGATTCGAATCTAATTGAATCTATTATCAATTCAATGATTAGGAAATAAACAGATTGCTGGAATTAGACTTGCAGAATATAAATAAATTAATAAGAAAACAAAATTGCAATAACAGTTGGGTTCTAGTAAATCTAATTACTAGACAACACCACTTGTCATGAGAATAAAAATGCAGAAAAAGAGAAAATAGATAGAACTTTATTGATTCCTAGATTATCATTTACAATGAGATTACAACAGTATTTATAGGATAAAATGCCAACCTCAAACCTCATCCAATATATGCATATATGGCCCCTTTTAATAGCAATTATTTCTCTTATATTAATCGGCACTTATTCCTCCAATCAGCATTTATTCTTCCAATCAACAATTAATCTTCCCATCAGCAATTAATCCTCCCATCAAGGACATTTATTAGATTCCAAAGGTATCATAGGAAAAGAATATAAAAATTGATCTTTTCTTGGCAGCAATTCAATCAGAAATTCTTCTAATTGGCAGTTGAATAAAAATGCTCGATTTGAATTGATTTCCATGATAAGAATATGATTTCCTGAAATGCTTATTAGTGTATATCATATATGCATACATATGAGTGCATATATATATACATATAATATAACACTTATCCATATTTTCTTCAGAGCAAAAGGGGCAGTGTGAACGTTCCTTTCTTTGGCAAAAAGTGAGCTTGATGGGGATCGAACTCAGGTCTCTCAGTACAAATCTTTATGCATTTACCAGTGAGCTACAACTCCTTTTGGGATTGAGAAAGTGTTGACATAAGGAAGTAGCTTTTGGCCTTTAATTTGAAATGAAAGAGGCATCACTTGACAATCTGTAAATACACATAAAAATTACCCAAAGTATCATTTATTTATTTACAAAAGATAAAATATAAGAGCATAAAATAAACACATTTCTATGTTAATCAAATACCCCCACACTTATCTTTTACTCGTCCTTGAGTAAAAAGAAAATAAAATGAAAAACTAACTAGATAGGTCACACTTTCGTAGGAAACACGATTGCACTGAGCGTATGCAACAAGCCGTTAAACCTCTAGGTGTCCCTAGTAGGACGAGTGGTGTCTCGTGAGGGTTTTCAGCGGATACTACCCACAAAATCCAAAGCGTCTTAAGTACGCGGGTTAATCAAACAATACATTTAAAGTCTTTCACATTCCAAGGATTTCACTGAAATTCAATAAAAACTGTTTAGTCCCAAATTGTCATCCCATAATTAGTGCAAAAATGAACAAAATTTTCCAAGCTGAATCGTAATTCCTTGATAACACTGTAATTGTCTTGAAGGTTAAGAGCGTGTTGTCAACCAAAGTTCTACACATCTACAATGTGCACCCAATCATTTATTCATTTTTTTTTTTGAATAATTTTGCATCAGTGTAACTGTAATGTATTGGATGTGAGTTATGCATAGATGAAGGAAAATTTTGTAAGTTCTAAAAATATTATAGATAAGAGGGGAAGTGTATTAGTTGAACTTCAAGCTACAAAAGATAAAGTAACACCAAGGCACATATAGACGTTTTGTTTCCTTTCATCTCTTCAACTACAATCCTTGCTTCTTAGTACGGTATGATGGATGTGGATGGAGTGGAAATGAATTCTTTATAGTCATGAATGATGAATGACTATTTTATTGAGAGACTCTCTCTTTTTTTCTTTTTTTTTCATATTTTTTTTTTCACAACTTCATGATGAATGATGAGTGGAGATGAAATGGAACGATACCGTATATTATTTCATTTGATTCCTCCTCTACAAAGCGAATCATAACCAACACTTTATGAAAGGAAAGATTTGTGCCTTAGTTACTCTACTTCTATAACTCTAATTCAACACACAATTCTGGATTGATGTTATATGAAAAGCTGAAAGGAGAGATAATCAAAGTTTCGTAAGATAGATAACCCATATAAAATAAGATGTGGTATATGGTTATCCTATCTTAAAACAAGTACGGAGTGGGTAGTGTAATATTGGTATAAAATGTGACGTTCTAAACCTTTGAAAATAAAACAGTGAAAAAAGGTTTTATAGTATACCAATATAAGATAAACTTGTCGAAACATGATGTAATCGACCAAAACTTGGGTTTGAATAATGTGGGGTATCGAAGAAGAACGCTACAATGAGTCGTTTCTCCTTAAGTGGGCCAAGTGGAGTTTAGAACTTACATTTTGAAAATTTGAAATTTGAGTGGAAAAATATTATGCATGTAAACGAACTCAGAAAATCCAACAAACGTAGGTGCAAAATCATTTTTATTTGATTCCATTTTTTTGACTATTTTTACTTGCACATTCTAACATGTATAATAAAGATTGACATGCTTACTCCATAACACGACTAACGTCTGCACAGTCTCAAGCTAGCATCTTAAAAAGACACATTACAACTCAATGAATAAATACTGTTCATTCCCATCACCCAAAAATTCAACTTATCAAATAAGGCCCAAGGCGTTATTTATGAATTTTAAGTTAATCCTTGTTCAATGAATGACCTAGTTCATAAAATTTGATTACTGATGTAATATAAATTCCCCCCACACTAGAATGAGACAGTGTCCCAACTGTCTAAGGTATGCAGATAACAATGGCAGAAAACAAAAATAAAAAAAATGAAAAATAAAAGAAAAAGAACGTGTACCACCTGATTTACGGTGGACGATCAGGATCACGAAGATCGATAAGGTCATCGTCTTCGTATTGCTCGAATTCCAGAAATGGTTTCAGTCGTTGACCGTTTACTTTGAAGGCTTTTCCATCCTTAGGATTTTCAATTTCAACTGCTCCATGAGGATATACTGTTTTCACAACATAAGGTCCTGTCCATCGAGATCTGAGTTTTCCTGGAAACAAGTGAAGTCCAGAGTCGTATAAAAGAACTTTTTGACCTACGTTGAATTCCTTACGAAGTATGTTTTTGTCGTGTTGGGCTTTGGTTCTTTCTTTGTATATTTTCGCATTTTCATACGCCTCATTTCTTAATTCCTCTAATTCAGAAATTTGTAACTTCCTATGTGAGCCGGCTTTCTCTAAGTCAAAATTCAAAAATTTTATGGCCCAAAGAGCACGATGCTCCAATTCAAGAGGTAAGTGACAGGCCTTTCCAAAGACTAATCGATATGGTGACATCCCTAGATTGGTCTTATAAGCAGTGCGAAAAGCCCAAAGTGCATCAATCAGTTTTAAGGACCAATCTTTTCTATTGGAATTCACGGTTTTCTCAAGAATTTGTTTGATTTGTCTATTGGAAACTTCTACTTGTCCACTAGTTTGTGGATGGTAAGGGGTTGACAGCTTGTGTGTGATTGAGTATTTCTTGAGCAAGGATTCAAAAGCTCGATTACAGAAGTGAGTGCCATTATCGCTAATGATAGCTTGAGGTGTGCCAAAGCGTGAAAAGATGTTCTCTTTGAGAAATTTGATAACAACCTTGTTGTCGTTGGTTTTGGTCGGGATGGCTTCAACCCATTTTGAGACATAGTCTACCGCAAGCAAGATGTAAAGATTCCCAAATGAGTTAGGGAATGGTCCCATGAAATCGATGCCCCAAACATCGAATAACTCAATCACTAAAATGGGGTTTAGAGGCATCATGTTTCGCTTAGTTATTCGACCCGTTCTTTGACATCGACCGCATTTAGAGCAAAATTCGAAAGCATCACGAAAGAGTGTGGGCCAATAAAAACCGCTTTGCAAAACTTTTGCAGCAGTTTTTCTAGCTCCAAAATGACCGCCACAAGCATGGTCATGTGAGAAAGAAAGAATACTTTGGTGTTCATGATCGGGCACACACCTTCGAATGATTTGGTCTGGACAGTATTTGAAAAGATATGGGTCGTCCCAATAGAAGTTTCGAACTTTCGAGAGAAATTTTTGTTTATCTTGTTTCGACCATTCAGCGGGTGTTTGCTGCGTGACAAGATAATTCACAATGTCGGCGTACCAAGGGGTGTTAGCGATTGAAAGAATTTGTTCATCAGGAAAATATTCATCGATTTGGGTGTTATCAACATTTTTGTGCACAATTCGAGAGAGATGATCAGCTACAACATTCTCAGAACCCTTTTTATCTCGTATTTCTATGTCAAATTCTTGAAGAAGAAGAATCCAACGAATCAAGCGGGCCTTGGCATCCTTTTTAGAAAGCAAATATCGTAAGGCAGCATGGTCAGTGTAAACTATGACTTTGGATCCTATGAGATATGGTCTGAATTTCTCAAAAGCGAAGACAACTGCCAAAAATTCCTTTTCAGTAGTTGAGTAATTCAATTGGGCCTCGTTTAAAGTTTTGCTAGCGTAATAAATGACTCGAGGGAGTTTATCGATACGCTGGCCCAAAATGGCTCCAATTGCAAAGTCAGAAGCGTCGCACATAAGTTCGAAGGGTTGAGTCCAATCAGGAGGTTGAATGATGGGAGTTGTGGTCAAAATTGACTTAAGAGTTTCAAAAGATGTTTTGCAATCTTGGAAAATTCAAACTTGACGTCTTTGGCAAGTAAATTCGAGAGAGGTTTTGAAATTTTCGAGAAATCCTTAATGAATCTTCTATAGAATCCTGCATGGCCAAGAAATGAACGAACATCTTTGACAGACTTAGGAGGAGGTAAATTAGCAATCAAATCGATTTTGGATTTATCGACTTCAAGGCCATCTTTGGAGATGACATGACCTAGAACTATCCCCCTTTTTACCATGAAATGGCATTTTCCCCAATTAAGCACGAGTGATTTCTCCTTACAACGCTTAAGGATGAGTTCTAAATGAGTGAGGCATTGGGAAAAAGATGATCCATAAATTGAAAAATCGTCCATGAATATTTCCAAGAATTCTTCCATCATATCAGAGAAAATACTCATCATACACCTTTGGAAAGTCGCGGGGGCATTACAAAGACCGAAATGCATGCGACGATAAGCAAAGGTTCCAAAGGGACAAGTAAAGGTGGTCTTATGTTGATCCTCTAAAGCAACAGGGATTTGGTTATAGCCAGAGTATCCTTCGAGAAAACAGTAGTACTCATGTCCCGCTAAGCGTTCGAGCATTTGGTCAATAAAGGGCAAGGGAAAATGGTCTTTTCGTGTGGCTGAGTTAAGCTTCCGATAATCTATACACACACGCCATTTTGTTTTGATTTTTGTTGGGACGAGTTCATTACTGTCATTTTTGATTACTGTGACTCCCGACTTCTTTGGTACAACTTGTACCGGACTCATCCAAGTACTGTCAGAGATGGGATAGATGATGTTATTGTCTAGACATTTGATTATCTCCTCCTTGACCACTTCTCTCATGTTTGGGTTTAATCGCCTTTGAGCCTCACGGGTGGGCTTAGCCTCATCAACTAAATGTATGCGATGTTCTACGATTGATGGGCAAATACCTTTTATATCGCTAATTTCCCACCCCAATGCATCTTTATTTTCCCGTAAAATTTCCAAAAGTTTTTCTTCTTGGTCCTCGGTAAGATCAGAGGCCAAGATTACGGGAAAAGTTTGTGATGGGTCCAAGTATGCATACTTAAGGTCGTGTGGCAATGGTTTGAGGTCCAACTTGGGATGTTTGTGTGTGTCCACATTGGTCAGTATTCTTTGGTCAGATTCAGATGGAGAAAGTGTGGATTCAAGAAATTCATTTAGTTCAGAAACGTATTCGAGCTCATCGAAATTGGAGTTGAAATGGTCAAGACACATTTGCATGGCTTCAGAAGTGTCATTAAAGGATTCATCAACGGTGGTTTGAATCATGTCAATTTCATTGATCTCAAAATCACTAGGTTGTTTGTTGAGATTAAAGATGTTCAGCTCAATAGTTAGATGCCCGAAGGAAAGTCGAAGTTGACCGTTCCTACAATTAATGATAGCATTTGTGGTTGCTAGAAAGGGGCGTCCTAATATCAACGGAATTTGAACTTTGGGATTTGGGACAGGCTCGGTTTCTAGAACTATGAAATCAACAGGGAAGTAAAATTGTTCGATCTGTATTAAGACATCTTCGATTATTCCCAATGGCTTTTTAACAGATCGATCAGCCAGTTGAAGAGTGATGTTTGTTGGTTTAATTTCCCCTAACCCAAGTTGACGATAGACAGTATAAGGAAGAAGATTGACACTGGCACCAAGATCGAGTAGGACACGAGAGATGTGAGTGTTTCCTATTTTACAATCAATCGTAGGGCAGCCAGGGTCTTTGTACTTGACTGGGGCAAGATTCGAAAGAATAGAGCATGTATTCGCAGTCAGAAAGGCGGTTTTTGGGACACTAGTTGCACGTTTTTGTGTACACAATTCCTTAAGACATTTAGCATATTGAGGGATTTGTTCAATGGTGTCTAAAAGAGGAATGTTCACACGAACTTGCTTGAAAATTTCCAAAATTTTATCGAAATTTGCCGCTTTCTTATTATTATTGAGTCTATGGGGAAATGGAGCTATAGGTTTTTCGACTCTACGATCAGTTTCATCGTTCGACGATGAAGATTTGGCCATGGAATAAGAAGGTGGTAAGTGTGTAGAAGATGAAATATTGGTATTGCCAACATCGATTTCAGAAGGTGAGTCGGGTTTGTCGACACTAGGAGAAGAACTGTTGGGATTGCCAACATTTAAGGATGACGGAAGTTTAGAAGAACTGACATTTTTAGCCATTAAGTGATCATCAAGCTTTTGTATTTGGGTTGAGTTCGAAGGTTTGTCAGGGTTGCCAACATTATTATCAATCCCCTTTTCAGATCGAAGGGTTGTAACAACGTTGACCGGATTGTGGTTTTCATCCTCACAAGAATTTAGAGCACGAGAGTTATATTTTGGATTCACCTCGGGTTGACTAGCCAACTTTCCTTTCTCATTATTTTTCATTAGTTCTTTCATCATATTGAACATTTGGTCGAGTTTAGCGTCTTGTGAGTTCATTTTAGCTTCGTGAGAGTTCAACTGTTTCTCTAAACGCACGATATCTTGTGGTGGTTGAGAAGATTGAGAGGATTGATTTGATGATTGAAAGTTGGGGTGGCTATAAGGTTGTTTCGTTTGAGGTGCAGGTTGAGAGATTTGAGAATTGGAAGAAGGAGCTTGGTAATTCGGATTGGGAATAAAGGGTTGCATGTGAGATGGGTTAGCCGAATTATTGGGGTTTGACCAAGAAAAATTTGGGTGGTTCCTCCAACCAGGGTTGTATGTAGATGAGTAAGGATTATTTTGAGCTATAGCATTGGCTTGGTCCTGAGAGTAATAGTGGGGTAACCCTTCTCCGGCTTGAGGAGTTTGATTTTCTAAAGGAATTTGGCTTGGGTCCACGACATGCACTCCTCTAGTAGAAGTACGAATGGGAACACGAATTGATTCCCATTGCATGTCCTTTTCAGAATAGTCTTCTAAGAACCGCCAAGCTTCATCGGCTGTTTTAGACATAAAATCTCCTCCACACATTGATTCTAGTTGAGTTCTAGATTGATAGTTAAGCCCTTCATATGCAATTTGACACAAGTGGTCTTTTAGAATTCCATGATGAGGACAACTATACAATAGTTGGTTGAATCTCTCAAAATATTTTGAAAAAGTTTCCCCTTCATTTTGACAGAATTGGTTTATCTCAGTTCGAATTTTAAGAGTTTTATGGAAAGGGAAAAACTTTTTCAAAAATATAGTGACAAATTCAAACCAACTTCTTATGGAATGTTTTGGAAGAGAATTTAACCATCTTTTAGCGCTTTCAAGTAGTGCAAATGGGATTAGCCTTAGCTTGATCGATTCGTTAGACAATTGTTGCATTTTTGTTGTGGACGCATACAATTCAAATTCACTTAGAAATTCATAAGCATTTTCAGACCCAGTAAATTTTGGTACCCCTTGAATAAAAGAATGCTTTAGTTCAAAATTGTTTCCTTCAACTGGTGGGAACACGATAACAGAGGGTTGGACGGTCCTAGTTGGATAACATCAATCACGAAGAGATAAGGGTCTATCCATTTGAAGATTGAGATTCTGAAAATTTTGATTTAATTGATTTTGATCCCTCTCATTTGGAAAGTTTTGGTTTAATCGATTTTGATCCAACTCGTTTGGAAAGTTTTGATTTACTCGAGAACCTCTAGGAGAATTGTGTTGGCTAACACTTTTCTCACTCATTTTTGTTAAATGCAAACAAGACAAATCCTCGACTTAAGGTTGACACAAGAACTCCTAATCAAAATAAATAACGAACACAAGTGTATCTTATTAGTTGATAATCTCGATTTGAAGGGGGAAGAGGGTCTTATGGCCGTTCACGTATAGTATAAATACTAAGGGATACGACCAATGTTTTACGGGTAGTATGCAACCTCTTTTGCTAGAAGTTCAATAAATTGAACTAATATATATCCGCGATCAAATCCTTGAGAAAATCAATTTCACAAAATACACTTTTGCAGTTAAATATTTTGCAAATCAAATTAAATAAATAGATTGAAAAAGTTAATTTGCTAGAATGTCGAAAAATTCCTGATGTAATACGTATCACCGTCCTTTACAAAAGGAATAGAACAAATTCCACACAGCAAAATAAATTTTAAATCTAAGAATTTTAACCCAATTTGTTTGTCCTATTGAGCTTGAGTTTTGCTCCTAAGGCCAACGTCTAATCAATTTTTATTCAGTCCAGGGAGTATGCAAATGACAGAGTTTAATTCTTTTGGAGCCAAGGAAAGGTAATGACTACCTCACCTTATGTTTGTTAGGGGTTGTGCTCGTAACTAGATTTATTTCAGAATGCAATCAAAACAACAATCAAACACAAATAATTGCAGAAATTAAAAATTGTACATTCAACCCGCTGCCCCTGCAGAAATTTTTTACAACAATTGTCTATATTTTTTTTCTTTTTTTTTGCAGCAGAGCACCTGTAGAGTTTTAGAAAATTCTCACCTTGATCGGCAGTCCGTCCAGTGAATTTGGGAAGCGCTAGCGCGTTCACACCCCACTTGGTGTGCAACCGCTCCAACAATTTAACTTGCAAATCTCTGAATCCCTTGTTCGTTTGTTTGAATCCGTTTCTTCTTTTGGCTTCTAATTTGTTTTGAGCTTTTTCCTTTTTTTTTTTGCAAAAAAATAAAACAAACAAAAAATAAAATAAAAAGATAAATTAAGTTGAAAGGAAAACAAAAACTAGGCTAAGCTAACATAAAACAACAGGACTCAAACTAAAAAATAATAATGGATCTAAAGCTCAACTAAGATAACGATGTGGACCCCTTTAGACTAAACACAAACAAAGCAGGGATTCACAATACAAAGCAGCAAATCACAATTTCACTTTTAAGGACTTACACGTCCCTGTTTAATAGGAAAAAAAATTCGTACCAACAAAATGTCTTAGAAACAAATCACTCTCAGGTCTCGATACAGAATACAACTTAAATCAGAAGAGTTGAATCAAACGAAAACTCTTGCCCCGTTTCCTTTTTTAGTTCTATTTCTTTTTGTCTATGAAATGATACCACAATTTAGCTTCCCA
Organism: Allium sativum; assembly: GCA_030737875.1. Lineage (NCBI taxonomy): Eukaryota > Viridiplantae > Streptophyta > Magnoliopsida > Asparagales > Amaryllidaceae > Allium > Allium sativum. The sequence continues at coordinate 463,854,223 of CM060913.1, read as the reverse complement.
AAAATAATCGAACTACAAAGATATGGCCTTGCGTTATCAAGCAAATCAACCCGGTCCCCAATATACTCACCCCAAAACACAGCAGCAAAAATAAATACTCCCCACTCCTGCTAAACAAATAACCCACGCCAGCTATTATTCCTCAGAGAACACAAAAGAAAAAGAAAAAGAAAAAAAATCGAACAAACAGACTAACGCTTCCCCCTTTTTTTTTGTATTCGGTTCTTCAATTTGATACTGGGTTCGGAGTTTTGGTATGAGATGGTATGGGTTTGGATTGTCTGGTGGTTGAATGGCTTGTGAATGAGGGAAGCTGGTGAGATAATGATCGGTTACAGATGTGTGTGAGGTATTGAGGGTGGAGTTGGAGTGATTGTGGAAGATGATGGTCAGTATGTTTGGCAGAACAAATATGTAGAGAAAAGAAAGAAAATATGGAAAGAAATAAATTCTTTATTTATATATATATATATTTTTGAAAGAAATCAGATTGTAGATGAAAGTTAAGGAGGGAAAGAAATAAAAGAAAGGAAAAGAATTAAATGAAAATTGGCAAGTTTTTTTTTTTTTTTTTTTTTTGAAGAGAGAGAGGAACTTGTAAAAAGGAATAGAAAAAGGGGAAAAAAAAGGAAAGAAATAAAAGAAAAACTAGCACAATTTTTTTTTCTACTAAACAAAACAAAATAAAAACAAGAAGAAAAAAAAACAAAAAAAAAAACTAACACGAATCAGGATTAAATAAATAATAAAATTTAACGTTACCGCCCCGGCAACGGCGCCAAAAACTTGATCGACGCTAGAAAAGCGCGATATTTAAATTAAATTCTGCAAGCATACAGGTGTGTAGCATACAGGTCGAACACAGGGAGGTGTAATTAAAAATTTATATTTATTTATTCTTGGGCGAGTTAGACGAATTCTGGAGGGTGATTAAAATTGAAATTGCGACTTCGTTCAAAACAAAACTAATTGCATCAACGACCAAATTACAATTAACAATAAAACAAATAAATACTGCGATTGAATTCACAACAGATTCGAATCTAATCGAATCTATTATCAATTCAATGATTAGGAAATAAACAGATTGCTGGAATTAGACTTGCAGAATATAAATAAATTAACAGGAAAATAAAATTGCAATAACAGTTGGGTTCTAGTAAATCTAATTACTAGACAACACCACTTGTCATGAGAATAAAAATGCAGAAAAAGAGAAAATAGAGAGAACTTTATTGATTCCCAGATTATCATTTACAATGAGATTACAACAGTATTTATAGGATAAAATGCCAACCTCAAACCTCATCCAATATATGCATATATGGCCCCTTTTAATAGCAATTATTTCTCTTATATTAATCGGCACTTATTCCTCCAATCAGCATTTATTCTTCCAATCAACAATTAATCTTCCCATCAGCAATTAATCCTCCCATCAAGGACATTTATTAGATTCCAAAGGTATCATAGGAAAAGAATATAAAAATTGATCTTTTCTTGGCAGCAATTCAATCAGAAATTCTTCTAATTGGCAGTTGAATAAAAATGCTCGATTTGAATTGATTTCCATGATAAGAATATGACTTCCTGAAATGCTCATTAGTGTATATCATATATACATACATATGAGTGCATATATATATACATATAATATAACACTTATCCATATTTTCTTCAGAGCAAAAGGGGCAGTGTGAACGTTCCTTTCTTTGGCAAAAAGTGAGCTTGATGGGGATCAAACTCAGGTCTCTCAGTACAAATCTCTATGCATTTACCAGTGAGCTACAACTCCTTTTGGGATTGAGAAAGTGTTGACATAAGGAAGTAGCTTTTGGCCTTTAATTTGAAATGAAAGAGGCATCACTTGACAATCTGTAAATACACATAAAAATTACCCAAAGTATCATTTATTTATTTACAAAAGATAAAATATAAGAGCATAAAATAAACACATTTCTATGTTAATCACTATTATATAGGGGTGACATCTATTCGTCTAAAGGTGCCTGTTGGGTCGGCAGTCACGACCGTTTTCTAACGGTTGTTACTGTTAGCTGTTGAATTCGTATTCAACAGTAAACTAAACGTACGGTTTTGGATGGGGTGTTGCCCTCTGGACCCCCGCAACCTGACCGAGCAGGTCGAACTCCGTTAGCGAAGGCGTTTCTCCCACACCCTCTCCTGAGGGGGGGTTGTCAACCCCCACTGTAGGCAATCATATTTGATAGAAATTTTTTAAAAACTTTCAACACAAAGTGATAGCAGATCAATTTAAGTAAGCAATATTTTTGTTTGTCTTATAATTTGTGAGTATTGAATGATAAATTCCCAATTACAATTAAATAAATTTCTAAATTATAATCATCTAAGAAATGATTGAATTTAGATAATTTTCTCTTTCTTATCAAATTTTTATATTTTGAACTTTTTTTTTCCAAACATTTGTTATCATCCTTTTTATATATTATTGATAATTTGAACGTATGTTAGATGGTGTCAATGAGACTGATCCCAACATCTCTATTTATCAGATACGTTAAATTCATACTTTAATTCAGATGGATATAATAAAAAGCATGTAGTAGCGTAGACAAAAATAAGAGTGAGTTTGATTTACTTTTTTAGTTTTGGATTTTCATATATACAAAACCACAAATGCGCATGCAAAACATGAAAAATGTGCATTTTTGAAAACAAAGTTAAGAAAAAGACAAAAAACAAACTTTTTTATTTTTCGTGTTTTGAAAAATAACGGAAAGATGATGGACAATAATTTATCCTTCCATCGTCCCTTCAATTTTTCCATCATCCTCTTCTTTTTTCCTTTCATTCTCTCCATCGTTCCTTTGCTCTTTTCATTTTTGTAATTAATATTTAAAACTCAAAACAAAAAACAAAAAATAAATCAAATATACATCGAATTTTTATTATGGATAAACAATCTCTGATGTAAGTATATCTTTTATTATGATTCTCAAATTTACAATTTCTACAACGCTGGATAAATATCTCCATATAAATTATAACAATTACGAATAGTCAATTCACTAATTTGGCAATTCGTGGGATTTCCTGGATGTTGAAAGAGATTGATCCACTTTCTAGCGGTGGTTGACCAATGGTAGATCTAACTGATTCAGACCTACAGCAGTTATTTACCTGTAGTACTCCAAGTGCTCTTAGAAATTGAATGACCGGTAAGGTATATAGGCTCCCATAAAATTATATCTTTGTGGCAATGATGATGTAGGCTATTTATAAATGTAAAATAATAGCCATAGGTATGACCTACCGGACAGTTTTTCATATTTTACCATATTTTGATCGGTTATTTCTGTTCAGTCCATCCAGTATAGTTATGTTCACTAGTTTGAACTAATTTTCATTATGTCATAAATTTTTTTTTTGAAATTCGTAAACAAAGAGGCCCAAGGCTGAAAGCCCAACAGAAGTTTGGAAATAAAGACAACAGGTACAACCCGTAAAACATAAAGACAACATACAACACTTAATAATCTCATTCTCAAACCCTAATTCATATCGCATCCATAGTGGCTCATAATTTTCTTTGATTATTATCTTGAATATCAAAGAAAATCATCTCAATGGGATTTCCTGACTTCAGAATCACTTCTATGCTTCCACTACCCATGAAATCTCACATCTTTAATCTCATATTCTCTGCTATTGTTTTTATTTCGAGCTATTATAGCTCCTCAGAAGGAGAGTATCGAGAGAGGCTTTCGTCTTCCCTTTATCTTGCTTATGTCGGTTGTTATGAGCTTCCTCTGTATTTATGATTGTCCAAGTATTTGTAAGATTTAGATCTTGAGTAATGCACTTCAGATCTGAGTCTTTTGATGCTAGATCTGAGAGAATTGAGGCATTTCGTTGACTTATGCAACTAGATTCGCCATTATTTCAAACAGATTGGTGATAGATTCTTCAATTTAGCTCATTTTTAATGAGAATCATCTACTCTTTGCAATTCGTTGCTGAGATTGATATTGACTCTGTAATGCAGCACCAGCCTGACTGGATCACCATTGAGAGTCTGATGTTTGGATCTGTAATCATCGAATAAAAACCCAATATCAAATTACATTTTATGTATTTTAAAACTATTTGTATTGTTTATAATGACCATTTTACTTTCCTTTCTTTTCATCTTTTTATGTGCAAGCTTTTCAAATTGGAAGCTAGTCTTGTTGTTGTTGCTCCTGAGAAAGATATCAACTTTAATGCTTTTACTTGTATCATCAGTAACACTGTTGATGTTATAATCATTCCTGTAAAGAGGGGGTATATGGTTATTTCTTATATTATATTTAGAATGTATTTAACCAGAATTGTCTTTCTACACACTTCCCTTGCTAAAGCTCTTGTTATTGTGTATAACAGGATGATTGTCATCAATATGGGAGCCTGATATATGAGTTGCATCTTTATAATTTTAAAAGGAATTATCCTCTGTAGTAGCATCCTTTTTAGCTTTTGAAATCTCAGAGGAAAATTTCCCCCTTTGCAAGTAGTCCTCAATTTCTTCCTCATATCTGTCAGTATCAATCAAAGGCATATTACCAGATTGATTTGATAGATTAGAATGCCTGCTATGTTTAAGAAGTAAATTGTTAACTTCAGTAGTAATGGACTTCCATAATTGGTAACAATTATTTTCAGTGTCATTGTGAAGTCTACCGTTTCTTTCTTTCCATAGATGATAAATACAAGTAGAAAAATACACACATGCTTTATTAAAATCATCCTTTCTAAACTTAAATTCTTTTTAAATATTCTCTCTGAGATTATGCAGAGGAATATTTAGATTACAATTAAGCTTGGTTTTTGCATTGTACCAAGTAAATCTAGAGAAAGTACCATCAAAAGATAAATGTTCTATACTTTCATTCTTAGATTTACAAAGCAAACAACTAGTACTACCATTAGTACTCCATTTGTAACATCTACCTCTAGTTGGTAACTTATTTAGAATATGAAAATAAGTACAGTAATCCATTTTAGGTCAATTTGCATTATTCCAAACAACATTAAACCAATCAACACAAACAACCTCTTTTTTGATATAGTTCCATGTACTTTTAAAAGAAAATTTATCTTTAATTGATATACATCTTCACTTATGATAGGATCTATTTCAATTTTGTTAATAGTAGAATTTAAAATAGATGCAACAACATGAAGATTGGTGTTCCACATAGAATTTTGAATAATAAAATCAACTTTAGCATTTGAATTTCCAAATAAAATCAGGTTATTCCATCCAAAAAGATTGATCAGAGATTGGTTATTTATCTAAGGGTCAACCAAAGACTGGTATTACTACCATCTTTAATTTTTCTATCAGTAAGTTTTTTACCAATTTCTCTAAAATTAAGGATGTTTTTCGAAGTATAAGAAAAATGATTTTCAATCTTCATATTCCAAAAGTTAATCTTTTTGGTATACTTGGATTTCATCCAGTTAGCCCAAAGAGTGCCGCTCTCAAGAAAATGCCAAAAAAGTTTATAACTGCATGTGTCTTTTAAATCTTTGAAATTTCTGATCCCAAGACCACCAGATTCTTTGGGTTTGTAATGACATCCCATGCCACTTTATGGTATTTTACATTCCAAATAAAATTTTCACATAATTTCTCAATTTTTTCAAGATAGTAGCTGAAGTAGTATGTGTTTGTGCCCAATAAAGAAAGATAAAAGTAACAACAATATGTATTAGCTCAATCATACCAGTTATTAATAAATATTTACAAGACCAATATTCAATTTTGTTTTGAATGATTTCAATAAGCCTAGAACAATCTTTCTCCTTAATCATGTTTATACTAAGAGGTAAACCCAAATATTTTACAAGTAGTGTACCCACTTTGAAATTTAAAATTTTAAGGATATATTTTTTATATTTGCAATTCTTACAAAAGTATATTTTACTTTTACTTTCATTGATATCAAGCCCTGCAAATAACTTTATGTTATAAAAAATATCTTTTATAATGGCAACATTTTGCATATCTGCATTTATGAAAATAAGGAAATCATCTACATATAATAAATGAGTAACACATGGCAGTACAAAATTCAATTGCTTTAAATTTGGGGATTGTTAAAGGGACACCACTTTTGGTTAAGGGGAGTACCATTTTCAGTTTATTTTTAAAAAATTAGGGGCGGGTTAAATAAATTAGCCTCCCCTTAAACATATTAATAAAATTTCCAATACTGACCCTATACTCTTTATTAATGCAACCTTAAAACATAAACTCTAATTTAATTTTGCACATAGAAAAATAAAGAACCATAAACATTCTGCACACATGAAAATAACATATTCAAGCATTTTTTTACTTTAGTTTTCATTATCACAGTAAGCACGGAACACAATAACAAAAATATACACATACAAAACAAACTAGCCATAAATAAAAATAAGAGTAACAACATACACTTAACATAACATGAACATAAGCATAAATTCACTTAACAAACATTTGTTTTAATGTTGGAATATGTACACTGTTTTAATGCAATTACTTTTGACAAATCATCTCATAGCGAGGTTATTTTTCTTATCAAACCGTAACATACTGTATTCACCCTCGAACAAAATCCAAATTTTCAATGATGAACTGTATTCATCATTCGTGCAAACGAACGAAATTCATCCTCTTTCTGCAAACTTTATTAATCTTTTTCAACAAAATCTAAAATTTCAAAAAGGGGATTTATCAACGTTCTATTTTTTTCACCTCGCGGCGTGTTTGGATCGAACTGAGATTGAATTTTGATCGATAAGTTTTAAGGGGTGATGAGGGCGGGGGTACTTTAGTTTATATTTTATTTTATTTTTTAAATTCCAAACCCCCCTTAACAAAAAAAAGATGAAGTCCCCTTAAAATTATCCTCCCCTTAACCAAAAATGGAGTCCCTTTAACAATCCCCTTAAATTTTTTGAAATCCACTGTCTATCATTTGTAGTTTAAAATATTGCATAGCAATATTAAATAAATAAGGGAAAGTGAGTCACCCTGCCTAATACCCCTACTGGTTTTAATAAAACCACAAGGAGAATCATTTATAAAAATAGAAAAAGTGACGTCACATATACATTCTTTGATCGAACTGCAAAAATTTCACAATACTCAAGCCGTCTCATCATATGAATAATGAATTGTCTATTAATTCTATCAAAAGCTTTGTGAAAATCAAGTTTTATACACATTTTACTGGTAGTAGTTGTATTAATATCTCTTAGAAGCTCATGTGCCAGAAGAGTGTTATCAACAATCGGTCTATTTGGGATAAATGTACTTTGATTTTCAGAAATTAAATATTTTAGAAAGGCTTTCATTCTATTGGAAATAATTGTTGAAATAATTTTGTAAAGAAAGTTACAACATGCAATAGGCCTATAATCACTGAGCTCTTTAGGGGATGCAACTTTTGGTACTAAAGTGATAAAAGTATGATTAATATTTTTTAGGATATTTCCAATATTAAAAAATAGCTTCAAAAAGAGGATTTTTTGAGATTTTTCCATTAGTTTTTATAAAGTTTAGCACCAAAACCATTTAGGCCTCGAATTTTATCAAAATTAGCATTAAAACAATATTGTGTATTTCCTTTAAATTTACAGGCTCAACCAATATTTCCTCACTATTTGAGTGTAGTTAACATTTGGTAGCAATTTGAGGAAATGTGATAGTGTCATGCTCTATAAAGTAAAGGTTACAGAAGTAATTAATAGCTTCTTTCTCTAACTTTTCTACACTGTTAAGAATGTTACCATTGCTATCAATAAGTTTGCCTATATCATTTCTTTGTTTTTTACATGACATTTTAGCATAGAAAAATTTGCTATGAGTATCCCCACTAGTAAGCCAATCAGTTTTAGACTTTTGTCTATTATTAGCACTTTCAATATGTAGTTCAATGATCAGATTCTTCTGCATACTATAGAAATTATTAACTTGATTAGTATTAGAACTATCTATATCAATTTTAATCTATAAGTCTTCACATTAATTTCTAATATAACCAATGTTTTCTTTCTTTTGCTTTTCTTCCAATTTTTGAGACAACTTTTAACCGTATGCAACATGTTTCTAAATTTATACTAGGCAGTGCCCTCACAATTAAAAGAAATGCTAATTTTGATAATATCATCACAATCTTCTTTTAAAACCCATCCTTTTTTAAATCTGAAAGGAAAGTTTGATTTCTGAAAATTTCCCTCTGGAAGAATACAGTGAAGAGGGGTATGATCACTGGAAGCTTGAGGCAGTGTATCACTTAAAATTAAGAAAAGTGTTAATAAAAATATGATTTACAAAAATTCTATCAAGCTTACAAGTATATTCCAAAATTCATCAGATTTCCACGTAAATTATTGCCAATAATAGATGGCTCAGCCAATCCAGTTTTTATTAAAAAAAATAAAATAAAAAACTATTTTTTTAAAGGAATGGGTATGCCACCTCTTTTTTTAAAATGAGTGCATAACAAAATTAAAATCACCCAGTATTAACCAAGACTTTACAATAATAGAATTAAAAAGGGTAATATGATTCCAAAGTGAAAATCTTTCCTTTTCTAGGTTAGAGGCATAAAAAAGTAATATCAATAAGCAGCTCTCCTTTATTTAAGAAATTACAATGAATATACTAAAAATTAATAAAGTGATTTTTTTAGTGACCAAATGTAAAAATCCCAAAAGATTAATTGTAACACCCCGCCTCCGCTAGGGTCACTCGCAAAGGAATGCACTAGCTTTAGAGGGGCATTATTGGTAAACATGCACAGAAATATCACAAGACAGAAGATATAAAAATAGCGGAAGTAAAATCAAACTTTCATAACATGAATAAATAAGGTCTAAAGCCTTTTACATCAGAGTACATCAAAACTTGTCTTGCAATAGTAAAGAAGCATAAAGACATTTTCATAAATTATTCCCCAAGTAAAAACAGTAAAGTAGCCATTAGCCAAGAAAAGTCCAAGCCATCCGTGATGACCTTCAAGCAGAAGAAGTCCGAACTAAACAACAGTATTTCCTCCATGTAACCTGGGGGGGAAACGGAAGAAAAGAGGCGAAACAAAACGGGTCAGTCAAAAAGACTGAGTAAGCCCTATCTACTATTAGCATAAAAACTAGTAAAGTTAACAGACATGAGAAACTGAGATGAACATAAGCATGATGACAAGATAGATAAGCTAAATCAAAATAACAGGATGAACTACTGAACTCAGATAAACTAAGGTGTCATGATAAATTACGATGTCAAGATAAAACAAGGTATCACATCGTCAGGTTTCTATCAAGTATAATATCCCCAAGATATCTATCACGTATAACGTCCCATGATATCTATCCTGCATTTTAGCTTTGCACCTACCGTACTAGTATCCCCACCGTATCATGTGTTAACCAAGAATGACCCACACTCAAAAGTCGTGTAATGGTCCATGTCAACCTAATATATCGCATATATAGGTTACTCAACTTGTATGTTTTATTCCATGTAAATGTTCAGTCCCTTGCCGTAGACCATACGGGCTTTCCCATGAGATTCTACATTACTTTAACATAGTTCCATGATCCTTAAGATCGATTTGGACTGTTACCCTAAACCTAGCTAGGGTCTTCCAACATGAATTATCGTTTGTACAACTAGGACTTATGCTACCTAGGGCCACTAGGGATTACGCTTACCTATTGCACGTTTTCGTATCTCGGTTTTGGTTCAACCGCCCAGGGCCACTGGGATTTACGCTAACCGTCAACCGCGCCCTTTTTCCCACGCATTCATCGTGAATCGTTTTCCATGACTGTATGCACATGTATCACATCGTGCCATCCGAGTCCTGTCACAGGGCAGATCGAGAAATACAGGACTCGGTCGGGAGCTTTCGATTTATCTGCCGATGCAGATGCTAAGGTCTGTTTTTCTATACGTGGCTATGGTCCCACGCGACCCCTCCCTCAACAAGTGAAAGACAAGACAGGATAAATCCTGTATGAGAACACACTACTGGCCAACCCACAATCCTATCCTTACCGCAACCATAATTAGATAGCAATTATGATCTATTGGGTGTTCTCTGCCTTTCCGTACGTACACGCTTGACCAAAGATGGTAGGTAGTCTGACGAAGTGCTATTTAGGGTACGACCGTGTATCGTCGACTATCCCCTATCCATCCCCGTCTTTAGGTCACTCGCATAGCAACCAAGGCATACTCTTAGTTCTTCTAACGCAGACCTTAACCTCTCATGAGCCTAGTATAATCACCTGGCAGCTCATAGAGGGATACCAAGAATACCCTCACGTTCCCCGAAGCCGCTGCTTCGTTACCCAGTTCGCTGGAGCCTTTATCTAAAGCAGATACTTGCTCCTACTCGTATACTTAAACGATGACCTACCGTATCAGGTTACTCATCTATCTATGAACTGGTCTAAATTTCCTTGACTAAGAATCATTACTTAGTTATTCCTCAACTAAGGTTTACCACTTAGCCTTATTCCCGTTATCCTTGTTAACTACGGTTATCCCTATCCTCGGAACTAGGGTTTACATAATGGATTAAGTGTCACTTAAGTTCATGACTTAACCCGTCTACCAATCATGTCAAAATTGGCTAAGTATCCAAGTCCAAGACTTAACCCGTCTTCAAATCATGTCAAAATTGGCTAAGTATCCAAGTCCAAGACTTAACCCTACAAACCATGCTCACGTTGGTTAAGTATGTATTGAGCAATTCACGACTTAACCTCGTCCAATTATCATTCTAGAATGGTTAAGTATATATTAACTTGACCCTATCAATTTACTCAGTCAAATCGGTCAAGTGTATTCAAGCGATTCGTGACTTAGCCTTATCATGTTTTCACGTTAGATCGGTTAAGTATCGGTTAACTTAACCTCAATAAATTCACGAGTTAGATTGGTTAAGTATAGGTCACTTAACCACATCAATTCATCATGTTTAGATTAGTTAAGTGTTTAACTTAACCCCATTAAACTACCAAGTGGGATTAATTAAGTCTAGGCTAACTTAACCCCATCCGATTTCCATGTTTAGACTAGTTGAGTCTAATCTTAACCCCATTCGTTAACCGTATTTTTCGGTTAAGCGTCATTAAGAAAACTTACTTAACCTTACCAAGTTATCGCATTGGATTGATTAAGTGTTGGTTAACTTAACCCCATCCACTAGTCATATAAAAATGGTTAAGTATCATTAGGCAAATCAAGTTACTTAACCTACCCAACCTTGTCATGTTTTGTTAAGTATCATTAGCCTAATCAAATTACTTAACCCATTTGTCCATGTCATATTTGGTTAAGAGTCATTAATCAAATTAACTTAACCCTATCATGTGGCATTAATTACTTAATGCACCTTCACCTCTCACATTAGACTTTGTTGTGGTTACTAGTTAAGCCGGTCGGTTCCGGGTAGCTTTACACCACAACTTGGTCTAACCTCGGGTTCAAGCACAACATGACCAACTTCTCACATTGGGTCCTATTGTTTGCAACTACTAGTTAGGCCGGTCGGTTCCGGGTAGTTTTACGTTGCAAACTCAACCCAACCTCGAGTTGGCCACACTTATATTATCTAAGTGTCATGTCCATCATGTTTCCCAAAACATGTTACAAGTTTTCAAGCATTTGGGTAGACCTAACTTAATAGGTAAATTCCCAAAGGGTAGACCTAACTTAATAGGTAAATTCCCAAGCTTATGTTTTTATGCATACTTACATGTCAACTTCCATGTTATATTTCAAGTCATGTTTTCAAGTTGTATTTTCATGTCATTAGAAATTACCCATAACATAACCCAACGCTTTTAAACTCGCATATACGTTCACGACAACGTAATGGATTAAAAGAAGAGACTTGGCAAAGGCATGAGAAAAATGGATATTAAGCCACAAGTTAATCATGGTGGCAAATGAGGCACAAATGTGTTCATTAACTTGCATGTTACATTCTTAAGCCTCAAAAACATGCATAAACCCAAACTTGGCACATAAGCGAATCATGGTGACAAAAGATATGGAATGATGACTAGTAACTCGCATATATCATCATATAAGGGTTATGACTTCATATGCAAGTTGACATAAAGGTTATGAGGGTTCTCATGTTGCCTAATGCAACATTTCAACATAAAGGTTGTAGCTTTTAGCTCACAAGATCAAGATAATGACTTCATAAACTTGCATGACATGATAGCATGTATCATACTCAATGATCAAACCCAAACTTGCAACATGAACATTTAACTTCATAGTTAATATCTAAGAGTAGGGAAAGGGCTTACATTGCTATGAAGGCACAAAAGATATGACAAAGCCCTTATGCAATCAAATAGACCCAAAATGCAAGCTCTAACATAAAAACCCTTAAGCCAAAATGATCAAAACCCTTGCTTTATGATGCAAAGACAGAAACTTGACTTGAATGCAAGCTAATGACACTCATACAAGCTTGAAAACACTTGTATGCATGGAAAATCTCTCATAGAAACCATTTAGAAATTTTATGAAGAGAGTGGAGGCCATGAGAGGTAAAATTTTGCCATAGTTTAGTTGCATGAATGAATAATGAGGATTTAGGATAGGTTAGGGTCTTATTTATAGATTAGGCAAGTGTTTTAGGCCATAGGATTAAACCTAGATTCAATCCAAGCCATCAAAGCATGTCTTGGGGAAGAAGTCAAGTGTAGGAACCATCTAGGGCCTTTAGATTAAAGATGAACCATGAGAACCATCCAAATGCAAAATCTTCATTTGAGCGAATCGGCCCACGGGTTGACAGCCAAACACCCTGGATTAACCCCTAGTCGACCTAGCGGGCTCGGGTCGACCTCAAAAATCGGCTGGTTCGGTTATTCCCCTCTCCCAATTCGCTGTTTTGAACATTTTTGCATATTTATTTATTTAATTTTCAATTATATATATATATCAATATATATATATATTTCTCTGCGCAACCCATTTCACTTAATTAAGTATACTTTAATTTGGGAATTTTTCGTGAAACTTCACGAGGCCATATCTTGGTCATACGGACTCCAATTCTCGAAAACTCAGACTCTATTTCGCGTATTTTTCCGAGACGAACGCAATGGCATAGCCCGTTTTACTTGATTCAGAATTTAAAATTAAATTCTGCCTTGATTCTCGTCTTAACACGTTATCGAAAAATACGGGTTGTTACATTAATATCCTACCATTACCACCATTACTATTATTATCAATAGAAAGCCAATTATTAGAAGTGGAAAATAGGGAGAAGGACAAACTTAACAAAAAAATTGGTGAAAAGTATAGAAAGTTTAGAATTTAGTGTGAAGATCAAATGATAGTGTAAATGGAAAAAGATTAGTGGGCCCCCCGAATTCCACCTTTAGTATAAATATGTTCTTCTACCTAACTTTGAAATTTTCCATACTTTTCACCCAAAAAAATCCGAAGTTTGTCCTTTAAAAGAAAATCCTCTTATTAGAAGTGAAAAATTTGTGCATAAAACCATCAATTGCTTTATAATCAAGTTTATTGTTTTCACCAAAAATGGTTCAAACACCAAAGGTACAATGAATGTACTTTTCCAATATGGGTGTAGAAAAGTGGAGCCGCATTCAACAACAATTAACAGTAAAAATGCAAAGGAAGCAAAATGGTGGCGATGTTTTAGAGTGGTTCAGCCTTGTGTTAGGCCTACATCCATTGTGAATGGAGTTTGCATTATCATGATGATGATTACAAGACATATCAGCCCTTGTTCTTTATACATTCTCTGACTCGCTCAACATATTCTCAATTTACATACAAATTTCGCTTAAGTTCACGAGATTCGATTGAGGAATGGCATGATCAGTGGCGAAGAAGGTCGGATAGGCGAGGGAGGAGGAGGATGTCTTGGATCTTTCACAATTATCAGATTTTGATGGATGCCATGGCCAAATGGATGAAGGATTTTTGGATGATGGCAATGACCATGGTTGAAAAATGTTTTAGGAATGGCAAAGGATGGAATGTAGTAGCACTTCGTGGAGGCCAGAGGAGGTCCCCCTTTATTGGTGGAGGGTATGACTTATTTATAGGTGTGCCCTTGTGGAGGTTTGAACTGGAATTCATACGAGTTGCTTGTCCCATTAATTAATAAAACACCACCGCTTGGTTGTAGCCAACTGTCATCGACCATTTCCAGTTGTTCATCATAAACGATTTTACAAGAGCGAACGACTCTGTGAGAGTGAGCGACTTCCCAGGTTCCGAATAGCTTTAGACGAGCAATCCCATGCAAGTAAGCGGGTTGTTAACGAGTTGGCGATCAGTACCATAATTGAAGGAAAGTGTCTGACTGAAATAGTGATGACAGATTGAGTAGCGAGCGACTAGGCTATAATCTGTAAGTGGACGTAGAGTGCATGCGCGATCCCTAGTATCTTTGGACTTTCATCTGACTGATCAGGAGTTGAATGTGCAACCGGGACAATTCTTCTCCTTGCTTTGTTCAATCTAATTTTCTTGATATAGGGATGATCTTTCATAGACTATTTAAGTGTATTGTATAGCATTTTGCACGACCAGGTTTAATGACGTCTGACCCATAACGTGGATTTAATAGGCCAACATATGGGTGGTTTCTAATGTACATATGATCCTTAAGGGATAAACATTCGCCCCTCGAAGTTTGTAGTTTTAGCTTGTGAAGATTACCTTCTTCGAAATAATGAAATGTAATATCATTTGATGGATTGAGTCCGATTTCTTGTGTGATGATCGTGCTTTCACAAGGTTCATATGTATATGCATGCTTGACTAGGTTTACGGTCGTGCGTATGCTGACCCACTTAGCTGAACTTAAGATCGCTCGTTCGCACGTTATGTAGAGTAAGCGAATTGATGCGTGGCTTTGATCCGTTTGTTCTTTCAGCCTTCTTTTTATTTTATATCTTGCCTCCTTACTTTTCCGTTTCTCATTTTCTTTTCTTCCAAAGAAAATCTTAATGGCGGCGTTGTCTTAAGCACCTGCTCATTATTGAAGTTTCTTGTTACTTCTGCCTTTTCAATATTTCATTTTACAACAGTTGGTGGTATCTCCACTGAAACTCTGCAATCCTAAAATCGACTCATGCAGTCTGCTTGCCCCGACTTGAGATTGCTCGTTCGCTTGTAAGTAAATTTTTCTTTTTATTCTTATTTCAATTGAATCTGAAACATGAGCTTGATAAACTGAAAGCCCCAAACTTTAACCAAAGTTATCCCTTGTGGATTTCCTGAAGATTATCGTGATTCCAATTAGTTCTTTTCAAGGTTTTTCAAGCGAACTTTTGTCTGTCAAGAATATGTAGCCCTTTCTGGTATTTCAATAGTGCGCTTGTGCGTGTCTATTGATTGCCATCCGAATTATCAATGGTTTTTGTCTTTGTATCGTGAAATTAAGGAATTTCTAAAAGACCGTTCGTCATTTGTATCTATCTTGATCTAGAAAAAAATTCTCTCTTTGTCGTGTATGGTTGTGCACGAGTTTTGTGGTCGTCCATCTTTAATTCGACATGGGTTGTTCTGGATCAGCTTCTCTATGAAGTTGGTTATGAACGACTTATCGTGTCCGAATATATGCGACCGTCTTGACTCAAACTTTAGTAGTGGACACGATATAGTTATGCGTGCTTGAATCTGATTATCCAGATGCTAGTGATCGAGGCCCATTGTGACTAACTAAGCGGTTGTTATGTGAATGATAAAATATTTGAATCGTGTTATTCCTTGATGGGTTAAATTCGGCCGGGTTATTTTCATTCGTCCTATAAGGGTTGGTCGTACATGGCTTTATTTTGGTTTGCACTTGTTCAGCTACTATCCCTTTTGCTAACACTAGATCTTTTGGCAACATAATATTTACATGAGAATGCTAACTAACTATCAATCATTTCAGAGTCCTGAAACCAAACCATGTCTGACCAAACTGGGAGTTCTGATCAAATTGCTGTAACCACACCAGATACTGCTCCTGGGGTGGATGTTGCTCGATGTTACCCAAATCCCCAGGCTCTTTCTACTATACCTTGTGAAAGGCGTCCGACAGAGCTTTCTATTATCTCGTTTCAACAATTGTGCAGTCAATTTGGAATTTCGGAAAAGGAAGAAACCAAGCTGCCAGGTGAGAAAGAGTTCGCGGATATTCCTCCAACTGGATATGTTGCTATCACTCGTGGTATGCTAGTTAGCGGGGCCATTCCTCCTTTTAATTCTTTTTTGGAAATGATTCTTCGAAGCCTGGCCATTGCCCCATACCAATTACATACAAATAATTACGCGATTTTAACAAGCCTTTATGTCCTTTTTATGAGAAATCAACAACGTGCTCCTTCATTCAAAGATATATGCTCCTTATATTCTTTTAGGAAGAGGAATCAGCTTCCCTCCATTATTTTTGTAGAAAGCCGGGGTCCCAGAATTGTTACTGGTCTAGTAGACAGTGTCCGAGGATTCCCAAATCAATACTTTTTCGTTCGATGCCCTGATAATTTCTATGGCTTATGGATGGAGGGCGGTGAGCATATTTACTTTTCAAATCCTTCTTCTTCCTATCTTCTTTTCCTTTTTTTATCCATTGCTCAAGTCCTTAGTTATATTTCAGTACTTCTTGACCAGAATGTCGTCTTTAATCAAGATCTCTGTGATTCTTTATTGGTTGTTGGGGAAGATAAGAGGAATAGGAAGTTTTTGTATTACTGAAGATTTCCTACGTCACAATAGCTTTCTTTCTCCTCATACTTTTACGATGGATGCTTCTGATAAAAAGGGTGCTGCCGGCAAATCTCCGGTCAAGAGGACCTCGAAGAAGAAATGTTCTAGTCCCGCAAAAAGCAGCAAAGCAATTCTTAGACCCAAATCGGCTTCTGCCAAAAGGGTGGTATCCAAGCATCGTAAGGGTAAAGATATCATGACTTCTTTGGACCAGGCTGAGAGGGAGGGACTTTCTTTTGGGGTAGCCGACCAGGATAATGCAAGTGAAGCCTCCTCAAAAACTGCCTCGGATCTAGTGAGAGAGAATGAACGATTTGATGATATTGGGGCGACTTCTAAGGAAGTTTTAATTGTCGATGAAAGTTCTCCTATTTGGGATAACCAAGAAGGAGGTGGTTCAGTGACTTTTAAGGATTTTGGTGTTCCTGATTTGGCTATAGGTTTTGTCTAAGGTAATGTGGTTGTTCAAAAAACACAAGAACTTCCAAAGCCTTTGTTCTTAGGTTAGGAAAGCGTTCTCGCAATGTTTGGGATCGCTTCAGTTCCTCCTTATAAATTTAGAACATCTTTTTTATTTTCCCCCTGTATTCTATGATACTAGAGCTAAAGTTTTCATTTTTCTTTCCTTCCAGAATCAGGAACGGGATCATCTTTGACAGATAGCTTTTCCCAACAAGATGGTCTTGTTAACCCACATAAACTTCTACAATCCTGTCTTTCTCGCTGCTCCAAGTGGCCTCGATTACCTTCAAACCCCTCAGCCGAACAAGCTCCCGAACTATCATTGGCGAATAAGCGGAAGAAGAGGAAGCATGATTATTTAGAAATATCTGAAAAAGAAGCCACAAATAGTGAGGATACTGAGGAGAAGGGAGATAATGGTGAACAAGTTGAGGATGAGCCCTAGAAATCTCATAAATCGACCGAACTCTTAGGTTCCAGTTTTTCGGTCCCTCCGGAACCATTTTTTGCAACTTCTCAATCTATTGTTTTTGCTTCCTGTCGGATCCAAGCGATCCTCGACAGGCCTCCTTACGAGGTTGTCCTTGGTAATCCAAAGTTGAAGGATCGACTCGAAGGTTGGGACCTAAGAGGAATAGATCTTGACTTGGACTTGCTCCCGTATGATGATCAGAACGCCGTTGGAGAGCTGAGTGCCATAAAACATTACATGACCGCCCAACTTGACATTGTTAAGAACCAACTCGAAGCACAATTAAATGAAGTTGAGGACACTAGCAGAAACCGATTTGAGTCATGGAACAAACTTTGCTTTGAGTTCCAGAGATTAAATACCCAACATCTTGAGCATATTGAACTTCTCGAAAATGATAAGTCTGATATGGTCCGTATAATTAAATCTCAGGAATCCGAGATTGCATCTTTGAGGACTGGATGTCATTAGAAAAACAGTTTGGAAGCTGAAAATGAGAAGCTTCAAGGGGAAATCAAAGCTATCGAAAAACAAATTCAAGAGGCTCAATTTGGCAGAGAGTCTATTGAATCCCAGCTGGCTCTAGAACAACGAACCGTAGCTTCTTGCCAGCAGGAGAGGATAGATTTAGAAGAAAAGATTGCTTCCCAGACCACAGCCCTCAAAATTTCAGAAGAAGAAAAGGAAAAGCTAGCCAATGATCTTGAGCAAGCTAAAATTAAAACTAACAAAACCCTGTTCCAATTTTACGTTTTCAGTGTTATTAATCGCAGAAGCTTGAGTTTTCTGAACAAGGATTTCCCTCAAACACTGGCACTTATTTGGGAACAAGTACTTAAATATTCCATGAATAAAGAAGACAATGCTCCTCAAGAGGCCCTCATAGAGGTAGTAGACCGTGCTGCTTTAGATGAAGGTAGAAAAATACTAGCAAATGAACGAGCTCAACCTCTAGGGAAAGCAGCTTCGAACATTTTCTTCGCTTATACTTCTCGAACTGTTGATGTTGAAGCTTCAAGCTCTCAGATTCCTTCTGCAAATGCTTCCATTATTAACGAAGGACCGACGATCGCGCTTTTCAGGATGACAGATCCAAGCAATGTACTGGGGATAGTGAAGAGAAATGTACTAAGGGAATGCATTAACTTTCATGGAGTATTATAAGAGTATATAACAGAATATCACAAGACAGATATATAAAATGGTACTTAAAAAATTCAATATTTATTCATTGCAGCAGAAAAGTAAAACATGTCTGGTTACAACATCAAAACCATATACTAAGCCAAGTACACAAATATCCATCTTGAACAAAATTATTATCAGAGTACATAAAAGCAAAACCATAATCCCACTCCAAATAGCCATAATGAGAAGAGATAAATCTGAGCATTACTTTTAACACTTCCAAGCACTTCAAGAAGAAAGAAATCCAAGTCAAGCTCCACTAGTCCCACCCTGAGGACATGGGGGGGGGGGCGGAAGGAAAGAAAAGAGGTGAAACAAAAAGAGTCAGACATAAAGTCTGGCGAGTCTAGTGACTTTAACAATATAATCAGTAAAGTAACAAGATAAGGACATAAATTGGATATAAGGGATGACTGTAACATGAGCAGATATGACAAGATGAACAAGATATAACGTTGATTGCGCTTCTAATCACTATAAGATAATTCCTACACCGCACCAATACTAGATCCATACTGAAAGTTGATCCATCTTACTAAACATAATAATAATGATGATGATGGTAGTTTCCTGTACTCCTAGCTGCTGTCATAAGTGTTGCCTGCTCCTACCTCCACCGGTTGTACCCACTACCCTCCCTGTAACACCCCACCTCCGCCAATGCCACTCTTGCAAGGACACTGGCTTTGGAGGGGCGTTAAACGAGGTAAACATGCATGCAGATATCACAAGACAGAACATATAAGTAAAACAGAGTAGTAAAGCAGCGGATAAAACTAGCATTTCAAAACCATAGTCAAGTTACATCAAAGTACTTGGTCATTATTTTCCCATAAAACAAAGTCTAGAACATAAACTGAAAACTAAAAAAGAAACATAAAGTAACTATCCCAAAGTAGCATAAGGCCATAGCATGCTCAAACCATACGTGAGCTATCCAGAAAAGCAGCTAAAGATCCAGCTAGGTAACAGTGTTCCCACCCTGCAAACCTGGGGGGGGGGGGGGGAACGGAAGAAAAGATGCGAAAGAAAACGGGTCAGTCAAAAAGACTGGTAAGTCCTATCTACTATTAGTATAAAAACTAATAAAGTTAACTGAACATGTAAAACAGAGATGAGATGTAGGGTGATAACTGGCATGGTGAAAAGTTAACAAGATAGATCAAGTGTGGCATCGCATATACAAGGTTAAGTTACACCAGGTGTGTACTAGTGTTCCAATCCATGTCAAGTATAAACAAGAAATGATCCCTTGGCCCAAAGCTGGCCCACATCATGAGATGACCTAATCAAGGTCCAACTACTCGGTCTAGTCGATCGGCTCCCTATCATGCTAACTCGTCGTGTATCGATGTCATACGGTCCAAACATGAAATGTAGTCGACTGTGCTAGGTCCACCCTAGGGTGTATCCGGCCCTAGGGTGTCAACCACTGACACGAAACAAGCACGCACAGTCAAAACCTACTGGTGCCCAAGTCTGTCTTTCATCCCCGGACAATGTGCACGACCATGGTCCGTCAGAATCTACTATGGCGCACCTACTTTTGCCGTCTTTTTGGTCACTTACACTCCAGCCCAGTAATCGTGCCCCCACCCTAGCCTAGTCCCTAGGGTATCTGACACTCCCTAGTGGGTTATTGCTGAGAAGGACCATGTAACTAGGGTTTTCTAGTGGGTTAAGTGTGGTTAACCCCATCCAATCAAGTATCAAGTTGGTTAAGTGTACCCAAGGTTCATGACTTAACCGCGTCAACCCATCATGATGTTACCTTAAACCAGCTTTGATACCACTTGCTGGATCTAGATTAGCCCTAGAGGGGGGTGAATAGGGTTTATTACAATTATTTTGCTGAGTTAAAATCTGATGAGATATTAAATTATAATCAGAACACAGAATGCAGCGGAAATAAAAATGCAGAAAGAAAATAACACATAGAGATACCCAGCTTCGGCAAAACCCTGCCTACTGCTGCATTCCTAAGGTTTCTACTAGGTGTAAGAACAGATCCCGCATACAAGACCATGCACACTCACGAACCCCTCGCTCCTATTCTAACCCTACGCTCAAAAACCCAAGACTGATCTAAACCCCTAGATCAGATTCCCCCTGATTACAACCCCGTAACCAGTAAATCCTAGATTTTACAGACTCTGGCAACTGCCAGTCAACACCCTGACTGGATCTCCCTAGATTTCACAGACCTAGAACTGTTCAGATTTGTTTACAAATGAAACTGAAAATACAATAAAAACAAAGTAAAAAACAATTAAAAAAACCCTAGACTAAATTGACTTAGCCAATGTAAAACTAGGCCGGCCCTTTCACTTGAAGTGTTTTAAAAAATATCTGCCTTCTATTTCCATCTGAAAAATGAAATGGCGGCTTAAAAATGGCTAGGGTTTCTTCCCCAAATCAAATTGCTTGCTTCATGGAAATGAATCTCTGTCCCTTCGATTTGTTGTAGCTTTATGATACTTTCTTGCTCACTGATTTGGGGCTTTCAGAAGATTGAAACACTTGAGAATAATATGTGAGTTATCTGCAAATTCTTTCTTTTGATTTCTTGAATTGATTTTATGGGTTTCGATTTTCTTAATATGCCTGTGATGATTCGGTGTTAAAATAGGATTAGAAATCCTATAAAGGCTCTCTGATTTCGTGAAAGTGACTCGGCTTGGTTGATTGCGGCTTCCCCTTTTGCTTTTTTTATTGAATAAAATTGGCTGATGAAAAATGTTGCCATATTATCCACCTAAGCGATTGATTTCCTTACAAAAAATTTCTGGACAATTTAATTGTTCCTTTTTCAATTCGATTGTCTGAACCTGATTTTCTAAAATCTGAAAAAACAAACTTATTTTCCCCTTTTAACTTATTTGATTGAATCTACATTAAGTGAGAATGATGTTGCCATTTTTGCTTGGGATTTTCTGGGATTAGGTCTTGAATTATTCCTTGCCCAAAGAAGTTGTGATTTCTGCTAATTGATAATTTGCCAAAAAGATTGCTTGTTAATTTTCTACAATTAACACTTGCTATATATAAATCCAAGCTCTTGCCCAGAAAGTGATGAACCAGATCTAATTCCTTTTCTTCTATGAATGTGTTGAATTAATGATTTCCAAAAAAAAACTTTGCAAACAAATTTCAGAATAGCATTTGCCTAAAAATGATCACTGATTTTTGGTTGAAATTCTGGAGTCACAAATTGACCCTTGCTTTTAAAAAAAACTTTGCTGAATCACCAATTTCTTTATGCTTGTCCGTTGTTCTTGTTTTATCCCTGCTTGTGTACTGCTATGTTCTCGTAGGCTTGTGAACTTGTATATGAAATCTGACTATAGCATCCATGCAAATGCTTGAGCACTTTGTGTTAATGGCATTTGAACTCTATGTTGTTGTGCATCAATTTTGACACATGCTGAACTGAAAACTTGACCACTTGCATAAATGTTTGTATGCCATTCCCCAATTTGCAATATATGTAATTGCTACTGCTCTATGTTTACTCCTATACATCTTCCTGTTGTATTGATATCATGTTGTTGCTGATCATCCATGATTTTATCCTCTATGACCATACATGCTTGCTTTGATATTAGAAACTGTCCACAAGTACTTTGAGATACAGAGACAATATCTCGCTTGTGAGTTGAACTGAATTTAGCACATGCACATGCGTATTCACCACTGTTTCACTGCTGTTCCACCATGCTTAGATTTAAAAAATGCAGCACCCATTGCTACTGCATGTCACACATTTTATTTGCACACTTGTGTGTATCCTGCCTTGTACAACATATTGGGTGTTTGACCTGACATGAACTAACATGTACATTGTTATGAACCATGATGTACTGCAATTGATCATAACATCCTGTGTTGTTATGTATAACTGAACTGAATTGATGCACCCACTTTGCTGAATTTAACCATGATTCATGCTTCATTTGAGTAGTACTCCAAGTATATGCTGCAGCCTCATCCATGCTAAACCATTTGTCTCCAGTTTTTGTTGCACCATACTTGCACCACTATGTGAATTTTCTCTTGAACTTGAATTTGAATGAGAGCTGCTCTATCTTAACCATGCTATTCTTTTGCACATTTTAAAAGTTGCCATTTTTTTTACAAGTTGCCATGAGTACTATTGCACTGTCCAGTTGCATCACATATACATGCAGACATGATGTGTTGCCTTGTGTATATGCTTCCTTTAATTGTTGAAGTTGCCACACTGTTGTATGATGATGCATTCTTGTTGTTGTGCTCCATTATGTTGCTATATTTGATCACCATGTTGTTTGTGATCATACACCTTGTTCACTTGAAAATTTGATCCTTGCACTTTTGCATTTTTGACAATGCTGCCATAACCTGACTTGAACAATTTAGCTATGTATATATTTGCACACCTATATATGTTCAAGCTTACTATGTTCATGTACTAGCCATTTTGATTTGAACTTTGCTCGGCCATTTGTGTTGAGCTGTCTCGACCACTTTGAGTTGTTGTTGACTTTACATTGAGTTGTTTTCATATGTGCACTGAGTCGAGATGGTCCACGTGGCTACTCCTCAGTTGCACACTGATTGGCGAGGCAGTGCACACGTGTATATTTATACACGTGTGTATATGCAGCCATCAGATAAAATTTCCTGTCCCTGTGCTATACATATACAAACTGACTAGACACAGATGAATCAGATCAAGTCATGAAAAATGATGAGAAACACACTAGAAAACTGAGGCAAATAAAAAAAATAAAATTTTAAAAATAAAATTTATATTTGCGTGTATTCTATTCTATTTTATTCCTGTTGCAGTGTACTTTGTGTGTTTCTATTTTATACGACAGTAAGCAGAAGATGTTGACTGGATTGACTGTGAAATGCAAAGACAGAAGACAGAAGATTGACAGAGACATGTATATAAGAATATATGTATATGAGAGAATATATGTATATGAGAGAATATATGTATATGAGAGAGAGTGTATGTTTGTACAAATGAAACTGTAACTGAGTCAAAGAATGTGCTGCAATGAATTATATATCAGTGATGTGTTCAAATAGTGGAGTTGTAAATTTGTATTGTTTAAATGTTGAAATAAAATATTATTCAAATAAAATACTATGTGAATATTTGAATTTCTGTACAGTCGTATTTTATTTAAATATAAATATTATATTCATGTTTGTGATGTAGAATAACAGTACAATAACAAACACATTTGAAATAACTTTTATTTGGATGGTATCATCAAATAAAAATCGTATAATTGTGTATACAACACCGTTATATACAACAGTTGGATGTGCCCGGCGGTTCCGGGCAGTCTTATACCGCAATTCGAATCTAACCTCGTGTCTTAGGCCTTCACTATCACTTTCTTAGTTCAAGTCCCAATTTTAATTCGCGTTCATTGTTATTAACTATTTATGCCAAACCTCATGTATACAAATTATATCCAATTATGCCCAATCCAACTTATGTCAAATCTCATTTTATTACAAATTTCCCTAAACATTTCCCAATCGTTCAAACGTTATTCTTACGCAAATCTCAACACATATGTTAGACTCGAAGTTATCCTAATCTCTTAGAAAAAAGGAAAAGAGGAGGAAAAGAGAATAAACATCAAAATTGGCATAAACATAAGAACATGCATATGAAACATAAACAGGCATATAACGATGAACTGGATCAGAAAGGCATATGGCAGATTTATGGGTATGAATTTAAAGGATAATGATTTACAAACTTGATAAGATTCATCTCAATCACAGGCATATTCATTAAATCCAATTCACAATCCTATCGCAATTACTTTTTAAATTCGATTATATGTGAAAGTGACATAGACTCACAGCGATAGGATTCTTTGAAAATTAGGCGTTGTTGTAGAAATTCGGATCTTGAATAATCTCTACTTGACTGATGTAGATCTGATCTTCTAATTTGATTGTTGAAGAAGAACTATATCTAAATCTCTACTTTGATTTTGGTGAGAGAAGAAAGGCTAGGTTAATTTAGATGAGAGCACCATGGAGGTGCCATGGATGAATAACAATGAGATTAGGGTTAGGTTTAGGGGTATTTTATAGATGCTCCAGGTGAATTAGGACCCTTAGGTTAGATTAGGATCCATCTGAACCATCCAAACCAGAAAAACACGTCATCCAGCCAATCCCAGAAGACCACAAAACTCGTCAGGCCAGATCTGGGCTGATGGGATCGACACCTCTATAGGGGGTCGACACCCCTATCGACACCCCTATAGGGGGGTCGACACCCCTATAGGGGGTCGACACCTATGTCGACTCCCCTAGGGGGGGTCGACACCCTAGAGCGGGAGATTTCCCGCTCACCCATATTTAGCTGATTTTGATTTTTGAATTCATTTTTGATTTGTTATTTAATTACTATTAAATTCTGCTAATTCTTGAATTCTTCTAAGCTTCATAACTTCTTCATACTGTATCCGTTTTACGCAAACTCGTAGTCTATCCCAGGCAGAATTCCGAGACAAACGTGATGGCGTAAACCAATTTCCTTAATTCTTCTTATAAAAATTAAGTATTCTTTAATTATCCATTAATTCATGTTTTTAAAATTACGGGGTGTTACATTCTCCCCCTCCTTAAAGGATTTCGTCCCCGAAATCTTCAAGTTAAGAAGAATGTATCCTACCATCCAATCATCCATCATCCACAAGCATCCATTGTCCTTAAAAGGTTTCCAATGCTATATGAACATATGCAAAGGTGTGTGTATATGTTCCTTATCTAATGCAAATATCAGGCGGTCTGCTGATTTAGTTGACCTCCTTAATGCAAAACATGATAGTGCCATGCGTCAGTTATGTATGCAAAAGAATCCTAATGATACATATCATTTATATATGAGTGCAAAACCATTCATTCAAATGCAACATCTATAATACCCCACATCCGTTAAGATCACTCGCAAAGGGAATGCCTTAACTTCGGTGGAACGTTATAAGTAAACAGAACAGAAATTTACAAGACAGATATGTAAAGTAGTACTTGAAAATTTTATAACTTTTGTTACAGCAGAACAGAAATAAGTTTGGTTACATCACAATATCAAAACCCAAGTACACAAATATCAGTCTTATACAAAATCCTTCAGAATGCATAATTTTAATAACATAATCCCCAATAGAGAATGCCATAAATAGGTAGAATCAAAGGCAAGCAATATGTTCAAGCACTTCTAGCACTTCAAGCAGATGGAACCTGAATCAAGCTCCTATGCTTCCACTCTGAGAACCTGGGGGGGAAACGGAAGAAAAGAGGCGAAACAAACCTGGATGAGAGATAACCATAACAGGAGTAGCAGGTTAACAGAAGAGACGGAATGATATAGGCTAAACTAAGCTTCTTACTTGGTTTTCACTTCATTGCACTAATACTAGTATAAGAGAATTAGGTGTTGTCCTAATGTCTAAACAGAAAACAGAACGATCTCTTCAGAAACACGATGCCAGTAATGGGCCTTTACCACCCGAACAGAGACAGACGGTTACAGAAACAGAATGCTAGTAATGGACCTTTACCACCCGAACAGAGGCAGAAACAGAATAACCCATATGGAAACAAAATATTAGAATTAGGTGTACACTAGTAATGGGACTTTACCACCCCAACAGATGGTACCACACAGAAACAGACAGGTGTTACCACCCCAACAGAAACAGACGGTACCCCCAACAGAAACAGACAGAACTAAGTGTACCCTAAAATCTACCCCAAGCGACCGGCTCCTTAATACATAAATACCCTGTGCCGGCCCTACAGAAGGGTGTATCACTCTCTAAAGTTCCAACCTATAGACATAGACCTATTTACAAATGTCACGATGTCTTACATCCTCAGAGCAGACCGGATCCATGCACGCACTTGACCCGGTTGGAACGCGCCATCAACACTCCTCGCCATTATCAGAGTGAACCTCTTACAATTAGTTCAGTAAGCGTGCCCTGGACCCCTACCTAGTGTTGGGTCATAATTTTGATACCAGAAAGGGTTACTGACTAATATGGGTCCCAAACAACAGATGACACAAGTGATCACCCCTCCTAACCTTGTGTCCCCAGACTAACAGATTTCAGATTAACTGGCTTATAGATTTCAGATGTACAAAGTTCAGATTAACTAGTTTTCAGACCAGACATACAATTTTACAATTTTTCAGAATAACAGATCAGATATACGGATTAACAAGTTTTCAGACTTAACGGGTCAGATTACAGATTAACAAACTTACAGATTATTTCACATAACCTTGTATTGGGCCTACAGACTTTCAAACGGGTTTATTAGGTTCACCAGTCCAGTTGATTTAACCCTATCCACCCAATACGTTTTAGGCATCATATTTATCTTAGATTTGCATTAATTAAATATTAATGCACAGACCTCTCACATTAGGTCGGTAGCTTGTGGCCGCTGGATGTATCGGGCGGTTCCGGGCAGACTTCAGCCATAAGCCAGACCTAATCTCGTGTCTAAGCATCTTTATGCCTACGACCTCTGACATTAGAATGACAGTTTGCGGTTGCTGGTTTAATTCGATTGGGTTTGGGAAGGCTTCTACCGCAAACAAAGTCTAACCTCGTGTATCAGCATTCTTATTTTAGCTAAAGTATTCATTCACAGATTATGTCAATATTATACTAATTATGCCAATTCCACAAATTAACTTCTTTACAAGTTATAGCAGATTATCCAAAGTTCTATTAACATGTTCTGCTCAATTTTAGATCGAGCCTACAGATTTTCATACCCAAATTACTGTATTCAGTTTCAATAGATTTAGCAGATTTGGCAATTTAACAGATTTAATCATCCCTTAAAATTCCATTGACACACCTCGCTTAATCATAAAATTAAGCCTAATTTCTCATGCTCAAATTATGGTCATAATTCATAATATAACATATGCCCCGAATTTCTAATTAAACTTACATAGTACGGAATATTCTCCAAAACCCCCAAATCGTGATATACAATATGAATTATGCCAAATTATAGCCTTTGATTTCAATGTGTGTAAATATCCAAAATCCCCATTTAGGCGTATTCACAATTAATAGCTATCCTATTTTAATATAGACCTTTTATGCCTAAATCATATATCCTTTTTCTTCCAAGTCATAGATCGTCATATAAAATATGCCCCCAAAATCTAGATCTTAAATTACAACATATATCATGTCCTCAAAATCAGATCTTGAATTATAACATGCATTATGTTCCCAAATTACAAGTCATATGTTGTCATACAATAATTCTCCTTCTTTCAAATCATAAACCGTCATATATAGTATGCCTAGATCTAGATCTTAAATTACAACATATGTCGATTTCTTAAATCAGTCACAAATCAGTCATGTCCAATTATGAATCATTCATTATTTCCCCCAAATTTAGCGTTCGTGTGTCAATCTCTTAAGATATTTGACTCAGGCTCGTGGTAGTTTGGCTATAGAACAGAAGTAAGGAAGAGATACATAATAATTACAATAATAAGATAGATCTACACAGGAAAACAGATCTGATAAACAGGAATAAGATAGATCTACATAGGAAAACAGATCCGATAAACAAGAATATGCATAATCTCCAATTCAAATTTATAACCATGTCAAGATCATAATTAAATTTCATATCTGAAAATAACTATACTCACAAATCGTGGTTTAAGAAAGAGAAGAACAATTCTAGGATCTGATTTTCTGGAGTTGATTTAGCTTTCCGTTGATGTAGGCGTTGATTTGTTATCTTTTAATCATATTTAGATTGGAAGAAGAAGAAGCACTAGTTCTAGCTTAGGTTTCAGCAGAGTAGCGACGCCATAGATTTATTTTAATATGAATTAGGGCAGAGTATAGGCAAAATGAAGTTGTGTGGAGAGAAAGTGAGGTTTGCGGGTGTTTAAATAGCTTAGGAGCAACGAATCTGGTCAGAACGGGCGTCTAAATGCAGAAAAATGGATCTGTCATTGGATCTGGAAAAGGGGGAGGTCGACCCCCAGGTCGACCCCATGGTTGACCTGCTCTACCGAGGTCGACCCCCTGGTCGACCTAGGTCCTGGGAGGGAATTTTCCCACCCAGCCCGGGTATGTATTTTGAATTTCGACTGAGCTATTGAAATTTCTGAGAACTTCTGAAGGTCATAACTTCTTCATACGGAGTCTGGTTTACGCAAACTCGGACTCTGTCTTAAGCAGAATTCCAAGAAGAATGCAATGGCGTAACCCGTTTCCCTTAATTCTTATTTTAAAAAATAATTGTACTTTGTTTTGTTACTTTATGTTCACAGAAAATACGGGGTGTTACATTCTCCGCTCCTTAAAGGATTTCATCCCAGAAATCCTCAAGTTAAGAAGAATGTGTCCTACAATCCAATCACCCATCTACTCAACCATCATCCACAAGCATCCATTGTCCTTAGAAAACTTCTAATGTTATATGAACATATGCAAAAGTGTGTGTATATGTCTCTTATCTAATGCAAAGATCAGGTGGTCTACTGATTCAGTTGACCTCCTTAATGCGAATTATGTTAGTGCCATGAGTCCACTTATGTATGCAAGAAATCCTATTTGATACACATCATCTCTATATGAGTGCATAACTATTCATCCAAATGCAACATCCATGTGATGAGTCAATCATTTTGCATCTACAAAAATCGAAAAAAAATGCACACACATCCATATGCAGTATGAGAGTGTTTATGAGCCGATCTAGTGCCTAGTGTGTGTGTATGCATCCACGAGCGACCACTAGCAACCACTTGCATCCAATTGCATCCATAAAACATA
The DNA here is from genome assembly GCA_030737875.1 of Allium sativum. Lineage (NCBI taxonomy): Eukaryota > Viridiplantae > Streptophyta > Magnoliopsida > Asparagales > Amaryllidaceae > Allium > Allium sativum. The sequence continues at coordinate 463,824,453 of CM060913.1, read as the reverse complement.
ACATGTCTCAAACACATGGTTACACCCATTAGTTTCAACCTAAAGGTCGAAGAATCGATCGATAGGATACAACCGAGTGATAGAAGCAAGTACAAAAGTTCTGTTCCCATTAGACATCGGTTAAAAGAATAAATCCCTAAGTATCAACCCCGAAGACCGAAATCAACATCAGATTGACACTCAGAGAATTACTCCCATTAAATAATGTCAAAACTGGAAATCTATTTCACGCTTCGAGTAAAAAACCCTATCCTTTTCAGAAATATTCAGATACTTATAGACTACTGGTACAGATCAGATTATCAAATGATTCTTAGGAAACTAAGCATGACAAAACCCCACCATATCCCACAAAAACCAGAATGTATGCGTCACAGTCAACTTAACGCTTAACACAAATACCTTCAAACCCCAACTTATCACAAACAGATGAGTCATAACTCTTATGGGGTTTGAGACTATAGCAGGATTAGAAACAAGACTAGTATTAAAGTGCACAGTCTCAATTACAGAATCAAAGAGAGTTTTAACTCAATAATCGGATAAGGAAATTAATCCTTCTACAGAATTAAAAACCTTTTGGAAAGTAGTTTTTAAAAACTCTTATCTAATCTAGTAACCTTCATCTTTGATACCAAGTGTAACACCCCACTCCCGTTAAGGTCACTCGCAAAGGGAATGTCCTTAACTTCGGTGGAACGTTATAAGTAAACATAACAGAAATTTACAAGACAGATATGTAAAGTAGTACATGAAAAATTTATAACTTTATTACAGCAGAACAGAAATAAGTTTGGTTACATCACAATATCAAAACCCAAGTACACAAATATCAGTCTTATACAAAATCCTTCAAAATGCATAATTTTAATGCCATAATCCCCAACAGAGAATGCCATAAATAGGTAGAATCAAAGACAAGCAATATTTTCAAGCACTTTTAGCACTTCAAGCAGATGGAACCTGAATCAAGCTCCTATATTTCCAACCTGAGAACCTGGAGGGGAAACGGAAGAAAAGAGGCGAAACAAACTAGGTTAGGCGTAAGTCTGGTGAGTCCAGTGACTTCCAGCATATAAACAGATAACAGTATCATGACATGTAAATAAAACTGGATGAGAGATAACCATAACAGGAGTAGCAGGTTAACAGAAGAGACAAAATGATATATGCTAAACTAAGCTTCTTACTAAGTTTTCACTTCTCTGCACTAATACTAGTATAACAGAATTAGGTGTTGTCCTAATGTCTAAACAGAAAACAGAACGATCTCTTCAGAAACACGATGCCAGTAATGGGCCTTTACCACCCGAACAGAGACAGACGGTTACAGAAACAGAATACTAGTAATGGGCCTTTACCACCCGAACAGAGACAAACAAAATAATCCCTATGGAAACAGAATATTAGAATTAGGTGTACATTAGTAATAGGCCTTTACCACCCTAACAGATGGTGCCATACAGAAACAGACAGGTGTTATCACCCCAACAGAAACAAACAGAACTAAGTGTACCCTAACTTTTACCCCAAGCGATCGGCTCCCTAATACATAAATACCCTGTGCCGGCCCCACAGAAGGGTGTATCACTCCCTAAAGTGGAAACCTATAGACACAGACCTATTTACAGATGTCACGGTGTCTTACATCCTCAGAGCAGATCGGATCCATGCACGCACATGACCCGGTTGGAACGCGCCATCAACACCCCTTGCCATTATCAAAGTGAACCTCTTACAATTAGTTCAGTAAGCGTGCCCTGGACCCTTACCTAGTGTTGGGTCATAATTTTGATACCAGAAAGGGTTAATGACTAATATGGGTCCCAAACAACAGATGACACAAGTAATTACCCCTCCTAACCTTGTGTCCCTGGAATAACAGATTTCAGATTAACTTGCTTATAGATTTCAAATGTACAAAGTTCAGATTAACTAGTTTTCAGACCAGACATACAAGTTTACAAGCTTTCAGACTAACAGATCAGGTATATAGATTAACAAGTTTTCAGACTAACGGGTCAGATTACAGATTAACAGACTTACAGATTGTTTCACCTAACCTTGTATTGGGCCTACAGACATTCAAACGGGTTTATTAGGTTCACCAGTCCAGTTGATTTAACCCTATCTACCCAATACGTTTTAGGCATCATATTTATCTTAGATTTGCATTAATTAAATTTTAATGCACAGACCTCTCACATTAGGTCGATAGCTTGTGGCCGCTGGATGTACCGGGCGGTTCCGGGCAGACTTCTGCCACAAGCCAGACCTAATCTCGTGTCTAAGAATCTTTATGCCTACGACCTCTCACATTAGACAGACAGTTCGCGGTTGCTGGTTAAGTCGGTTGGGTCCGAGCAGGCTTCAACCGCAAACAGAGTCAAACCTCGCGTCTCAGCATTCTTATTTTAGCTAAAGTACTCATTCACAGATTATGTCAATATTAGACTAATTATGCCAATTCTACAAATTAACTTCTTTACAAGTTACAGCAGATTATCCAAAGTTCTATTAACATGTTTTGCTCAATTTTAGATTGAGCCTACAGATTTTCATACCCTAAATTATCGTATTCAGTTTCAACAGATTTAGCAGATTAGGCAATTTAACAGATTTAATCATCCCTTGAAATTCCATTGACATACCTCGCTTAATAATAAAATTAAGCCTAATTTCTCATGCTTAAATTATGGTCATAATTCATAATATAACATATGCCCTGAATTTCTAATTAAACTTACATAGTACAGAATATTATCCAAAAACCCCAAATCATGATATACAATATGAATTATGCCAAATTATAGCCTTTGATTTCAGCGTATGTAAATATCCAAAATCCCCATTTAGGCGTATTCACAATTAATAGTTATCCTATTTGAATGTAGACCTTTTACGCCTAAATCATATATCCTTTTTCTTCCAAGTCATAGATCGTCATATAAAATATGCCGCCAAAATCTAGATCTTAAATTACAACATATATCATGTCCTCAAAATCAGATCTTGAGTTATAACATGCATTATGTTCCCAAATTACAAGTCATATGTTATCATACAATAATTCTCCTTCTTCCAAATCATAAACCGTCATATATAGTATGCCTAGATCTAGATCTTAAATTACAACATATACCCATTTCTTAAATCAGTCACAAATCAGTCATGTCCAATTAGGCATCATTCATTATTTCCCCAAAATTTAGCGTTCGTGCGTCATTCTCTTAAGAGATTTGGCTCAGGCTCGTGGTAGCCTAGCTATAGAACAGAAGGAAGGAAGAGATACAGAATAGTTACAATAATAAGATAGATCTACACAGGAAAACAGATCTGATAAAGAGGAATAAGATAGATCTACACAGGAAAACAGATCCGATAAACAAGAATATGCATAATCTCCAATTCAGATTTATAACCATGTCAAAATCATAATTAAATTTCATATCTGAAAATAACTGTACTCAAAAATCGTGGTTTAAGAAAGAGAAGAACAATTCTAGGATCTGATTTTCTGGAGTTGATTTAGCTTTCCGTTGATGTAGGCATTGATTTGTTATCTTCTAATCCTATTCAGATTGGAAGAAGAAGAAGTACTAGTTCTAGCTTAGGTTTCAGCAGAGTAGCGACTCCATTGATTTATTTTAATATGAATTAGGGCAGAGTATAGGTGAAATGAAGTTGTGTGGAGAGAAAGTGAGGTTTGAGGGTGTTTAAATAGCTTAGGAGCAACGAATCTAGTCAGAACGGGCGTCTAAATGCAGAAAAATGGATCTGTCCTCAGATCTGGAAAAGGGGGGAGGTCGACCCCCAGATCGACCCCATAGTCGACCTGTTCTACCCAGGTCGACCCCCTGGTCGACCTAGGTTCTGGGCGGGAATTTTCCCGCCCATCCCGGGTGTGTATTTTGAATTCGAATTTTGAATTTCGACTGAGCTGTTTAAATTTTCTGAAAACTTCTGAAGGTCATAACTTCTTCATATGGAGTCCGATTTACGCAAACTTGGACTCTATCTTAAGAAGAATTCCAAGATGAACGCAATGGCATAACTCGTTTCCCATAATTCTTCTTTTAAAAATTAATTATACTTTGTTTTGTTACTTTATATTCACAGAAAATACGGGGTGTTCCAACATCCATATGATAACACATTCAATATACATCCATTAACTTAAATATGCACACTCATTCATATGAAATATGAAAGTGATTGAGCTGGTCTAGTGCCTAATGTGTGTATAAATGCATCCACGAGCAACCACTAGCAAACACTTACATCCACTTGCATCCACCAAACATAACATGTCTCAACCACATGTTTGCAACCATAGAATTTTCTACCTAAAGGTCGAAGATATAATCAAGAGGATACACTAAACGATAGAGCAAGTATAAACAAAGCGGTAGAAAAAGGAGAAGTTAAGAACATGCCCTAAAAAAGGAAAGGGTACGATGCGCGTATCTTGTCTTCAGTCTCCCAAGTCGCGTCTCCTTGATCATCACCCCATTGGACTTTAACCAACTTGACCTCCCGGTTACGTAACTTCTTGAACTCCGATCCAAGGATGCGTGTAGGAGCTCGTCTAATCGTGGTATCTCGCTCCACTTCCACTTCCCTAAGCATGCTCGGCTCTACTACTTCCGCGGTATCATGTAAACACTTTCGTAAATGTGACACATGAAATATGTCATGAACACCACTAAGCTTCTCGGGCAACTTCACTCTGTAGGCCATCTGTCCAATTCACTCTATAATGGGGAATGGCCCTACGAACCTTGGTGCCAATTTCCCTACATACCCAAAACGAACTACATTCCTCAACGATGATACTTTAATAAAGACCATGTCTCCAACACTGAACACAAGATTGGTCCTCTTATCAGCATATGACTTTTGCCGGTCCTGTGCCATTTTCATGCGTCTTCAAATCAAGTCTATCTTCTCTGAAGGTTCCCTAATCATCTTGGGTCCAAGCAAAATCTTATCCATAGACTCCCACCAACAAGTTGGTGATCGGCAAGGTCGTCCATATAGAGCCTTAAAAGGTGCTATGCCAATACTAGTTTGATAGCTGTTGTTGTAGGCGAATTCTACTAATGGAAGATGTTCCTCCCATGTGCCTCCAAAGTCCAAGATACATAACCTCAAAAGATCTTCTAGGATCCTATTCACTCTCTTGGTTTGGCCGTCCATCTGAGGGTGATAAGCGGTGCTTAAACACAATTGCGTTCCTAGGAATCTTCCAATCTTGGATTGCTATCACCTTCATGGGATCTACTGCTATCCCTTCCTTGGAGACCACATGCCCTAAGAACCTCACTACCTTTCTCCAAAAATGACATTTGGAGAACTTAGCTTTGAGTTGATGTGATCGAAGGGACTCTAAGACTTCCCTAAGATGTAGGGCATGTTCTTCCTCGCTTCTAGATAATATCAAGATACCATCCACAAAGACCACCACAAACTTGTTTAGAAACTCCCAAAACACCCTACTCATCAAGTCTACGAAATAGGCGGGTGCATTCGTCAAACCAAAAGGCATGACGAGCCATTCGAAGAAACCGTCGGGAGTCCTAAAAGCAGTCTTATCTATAATATCCTCAACTACCCTCAATTAATGAAATCTTGTAGCTAAGTCCAATTGCGAGAAAACCGAAGCACCAACCAACTGATCGAACAAATCATCTATCCTCGGCAATGGGTGTCTGTTCTTCTTCGTGAGCTTATTCAGCTCCCTATAGTCCACGCACAATCTAAGCGAACCATCAGCCTTCATGGCAAAAACAACTGGAGCACCCCACTCCGAGATACTTCTTCTTATGAACCCTTTCTCAAGCAAATCTTTCACTTGTTTACTAAGCTCCCTCTTTTCTCTTGGAGCCATGTGGCACACAGGCAATGCAACTGGCTTTGCATTGTCCACCAAATATATACAGAAATCTATCTCACATTTTTGAGGTAAGCCTCTAACCTCCTCAAAGACATTTGCATACTCACGGACTACTCGAACAGATTGCAAATCATCAATAGATGTGTCAAGAGATTCTAGGTAGCTAAGCATAACATAACCCTTAGGATCGCATGAGATATTGAGAGTATTACCCAAACTAGTCAACAGTCTAACTACCCTCTTTTCACAGTCGAGAATGGAACCATACCTGGCTAGCAAATACATTCCTAGAATCAAACCATAGCCCGTGAAGCCAAGCACATAAGCGTTGCATTCGAACTCAACGCCATAAACATATATTCTCAAATCCCAGCATAACATAGAAAGATGAGTTGTACCCCCAATAGGATTTGAGACAACAACGTGATCCATAACTAGACTAGCATTTAGGTGCAGTGTTTCAACTAACGAAGCAGATATAAACGAATGTGAAGCACCAGAATCAAACAAAGTTAGAACAGGATGATCAAAAAGCAAAATCAAACTTTCAACAGGAATGTTTCTACCTCTCTCCTGTTCTGGTGCCATGAGAGAATGAACTTGCCCTCCAGAAGTAGGTCCTGTCCTCTGCCCTTACCCTTGTCCTTGCCTCCTCGGGCAGTCTTTAATCATATGTCCTGCCTCACCGCATTAGGAAGCAACCCATCTTCTTCTTCTTCTTCCTATAGTCCTTGCTTAAGTGGCCTGGTGTTCCACAATTAAGACACCTTTTCTTCCCTTGGACCTTGTTATCCTTACCACCTTTCTTTTGTTGTTGTTGTGCTTTATTTGGATCCACTTTCTTGTCTTGTGCCTTAACTACACTAGCACCTTTCTCCTCTTCATGTATCAGCGCCATATCAACAAGATTCTCGAAAGTAGCCCCCATAGGAATGTGGGACATAGCCAACCCATGTAAAGGTTCATTCATACCTTTGGCAAATCTCAAGGACTTCTTATGTGGTGTATTAACTAATTCCATCCCAAATCTTTCTAACTGGTTAAACTTGTTAACGTACTCCTTCACTGACAAACTCCATTGTTTCAAAGCCAAGAACCTCTCCATGTATAAACTCTCCTCTGCTTGTGAAAGAAATTTCAACTCGAACCTTTGTTTAAAATCCCTCTACGTCTCCACTGCATGTCCTCCATTAGTTACTTCCCACCAAAATGCAGCTTCGTCCTTCATCAACCAAGCAGCTAGCTGAACCTTCCTTCCATCGTCTATCTCAAATATACCAAACAAGTCCTCCACTTCCTTGAGCCAATTCCGAGCCTCAACAAACGTCTCAGTTCCATAAAACGGTTTTCCGCCCATCGCACGGAAGTCTTTGCATATTTTAGAAAAAACATCTACACGGGGAGGAGGAGGAGGAATGGCTACAGCTAGGGGAGGAGGAGCGTCTGCTGGGCCTGCGGCAGTAGCCCTAGCCTCCAGCTACCTTCTGAACCAACCTGGTATCTGTACGCCCTCGGGTATAACGGGTTCCCTAGACATGCTGAATGGAAAAAGGAAGAGATTCAAAACAAAGAATCGAAAGATAGATACATGGCATTTTAGGGATTATGTTTTTCATAATAAAATTTTCTCTTGAAAATACCCTCTTTAAAACATGTTTTTGCAAATACTTCTTAAAGAAAATGCTTTTGAAAACGGTTTTCAAAATCTTTTATCTGTTCTGGCAACCTTCAGCTCTGATACCACGTGTAACACCCCACGTCCATTAATGTCACTCACTAAGGGAACGCATTAACTTTCATGGAGCATTATAAGAGTATAGAATAGAATATCACAAGACAGATATATAAAATGATACTTAAAAAATTCAAAATTTATTCATTGCAGCGGAAAAGTAAAACATGTCTGGTTACAACATCAAAACCATATACTAAGCCAAGTACACAAATATCCATCTTGAACAAAATTATTATCAGAGTACATAAAAGAAAAACCATAATTCCACTCCAAATAGCCATAATGAAAAGACATAAAGCTGAACATTACTTTCAACACTTCCAAGCACTTCAAGAAGAAAGAAATCCAAGTCAAGCTCTACTAGTCCCACCCTGAGGACCTGGGGGGAAAGGAAAGAAAAGAGGCGAAGCAAAAAAAGTCAGACATAAAGTCCGGAGAGTCCAGTGACTTTAACAATATAATCAGTAAAGTAACAGGATAAGAACATAAACTGGATATAAGAGATGACTTTAACATAAGCAGATATGACAAGGTAAACAAGATGAATAAGATATAACGTTGATTGCGCTTCTAATCACTATAAGATAATTCCTACACTGCACCAATACGAGTTCCATACTGAAAGTTGATCCCTCTTACTAAACATAATAATAATAATAATAATAATAATAATAATAATAATAATAATAATAATAATGGTAGTTTCGTGTACTCCTAGTTGCTGTCATAGGTGTCGTCTGCTCCTAACTCCACTAGTTGTACCCACTACCCTCCCCATTCGATCGGCTCGCTAACTCGAAGATACCTGTGCTGGTCCCACAGTTGGGTGTATCACTCCCTAAAGTGGCAACCCGATACTACTGAAATGCACGGCTTATACCTATACGATGCAACAACATCTTACCTACCAGTCCGGACTCACGCACGCACATGACTCCGTTGGACTTGCACTGCCATCGCTAACTCTTTATTGACCTCTTACAATCAACCCCAGTAAGCGTGTCCCTGTCCTCGACCCAGTTCGAGCTCATATAGATACTAAAATGGATTACTGGTTGAAAAGGGTCCACCCACTTGACACAAGCATCCCTCCTAAGCTTGGTCCCCCTAGGAAATCCTACTTAACCCCTCTTTATCCCCATTTCTAATCACATGTCTCATCTTGGTTAAGTGTTTTAATTATTATTCACATGCTACCCATGTTACCCACTTAACCCTTTTATCATTCCCATGTTTTACCACATGTCTTATCTTGGTTAAGTGTTCATTAATTCATTATAATCGTAATCTTGCAAGACCTCCCACATTAGATTGTTGTTTTACCATTTCCAGGCGGTTCCGGGCAGTTTTATACTGCAATCCGAATCTAACCTCGTGTCTTTGCATTATTACGTATCTAATTTCTGCCTTTGACCTCTCACATTAGATTACCAAATTGCAGTTGCTGGATGTGCCAGGCGGTTCCGGGCAGTCTTATACCGCAATTAGAATATAGACTCGTGTCTTAGGCGTTCATTATCACTTTCTAGATTCAAATCCCAATTTTAAATCTTGGATTAAAATATATTCCAATTACCCATAATTTCCAATCTAAATTATGTTTTTAATTTTAATCTAAATTAGGCATATAATCTTATGTATACATGTTATGCAAAATTACGCCCAAATTAATTTGCATTCATTGTTATTAACAATTTATGCCAAACCTCATGTATATAAATTATATCCAATTATGCCCAATCCAACATATGCCAAATCTCATTTTATTACAAATTTCCTAAACTTTTCCCAATCGTTCAAACGTTATTCGAACGCAAATCTCAACATATATGTAAGGCTAAAAGTTATCCTAATCTCATAAAAAAAAGGAAAAGAAGAGGCGAAGAGAATCAACATCAAAATTGGCATAAACATAAGAACATGCATATGAAACATAAACATGCATATAACGATAACTGGATCAGAAAGGCATATGGGTATGAATTTAAAGAATAATGATTTACAAACTTGATAAGATTCATCTCAGTCACATGCATATTCATTAAATCCAATTCACAATTACATTTTAAATTCAATTATATGTGAAAGTGACATAGACTCACAATGATAGGATTCTTAGAAAATTAGGCGTTGTTGTAGCAATTCAGATCTTGAATAATCTCTACTTGATTGATGTAGATCTGATCTTCTAATTTGATTGTTGAAGAAAACTATATCTAAATCTCTACTTTGATTTTGGTTGGAGAAGAAAGGCTAGGCTAATTTAGATTAAAGCAGCATGGAGGCGCCATGGATGAACAACAATGAGATTAGGGTTAGGTTTAGGGGTATTTTATAGACGCTCTTGGTGAATTAGGATCCTTAGATTAGATTAGGATCCATTTGAACCATCCAAACTAGAAAAACACATCATCCAGCCAATCCCAGAAGACCACGTATCAGTCTAGACCACAAAACTCGTCAGGCCAGATCTGGGCCAATGGAGTCGACACCCCTATGTCGACCCCCCTATAGGGGTGTCAACAACCTAGAGCGGGAGATTTCCCGCTCCCAGATTTGGTTGATTTTGATTTTTGAATTCATTTTTGATTTTGTAACAACCCGTATTTTGAATAACATGTTATAACATAAATCAAGGCAGAATTAAATGTTAAAATCTGAATCAATGGAAACCGTCTATGCCATTGCGTTCGTCTCGGAAAAATACGCGAAATAGAGTCCGAGTTTTCGAAAATCGGAGTCCGTATGACCCAGTTATGGCCCGTCAAAGTTTTCAGAAAATTTCAAGTTCAAAAACAGTTCAAATTTCAAATCTGAAGCCAAACAGACTTGGCGGGAATTTCCCGCCTAGCCACCCCAAGTTGACTGGGGAGTCGACTTGGGAGTCGACACACCCTAGGAGGTGTCGACTGCCCAGTCGACACCCCTGTCGACCTGGGTGGTCGGGCCAAGTGGCCTGGTGCACCTGTTGAGTGTTTTGAGTCATGTTTCTGGCCTTGTGACGAATTCTGATGGCTAGGATCTAAACTAGGGTTAATCCTATGGCCTAAACTACCCTAAACCTCTATAAAAACACCCTAAACCCTACCCTAAATCACCACAAATTAATCCTACAACGAAGTTATGCCAAAATGCTCCCTAATCATGGCCTCCATCTTCATATCATCTTCCTCATGAGAGCTTGAGAGCTTCTAAGGCAAAAAGGAGCCATCTTTCTTCATCAAATCAAAGGAGCTACTTATTCTCAAGCCTACTTGTGTTGCTACATCATTCCTAGAGCTTCTACAACATCTCTATCTTGTTCTATTATGTTCTAGTTCTCATAGCCACGCTTTGTAAGCCCTATTCTACTCTTATATTTAAACTATGAACTTAATATGACATGTAGCAAGTTGAAACGGGATTTTTGCGTAACACTTGCCTTGCATCTATCATTGTATGCATAGATCTATACATGACTCTTTTGATCTATGGTTATGGGACTATCACCTTGACTTTTTGGGTAGAAAGCTATGAGCTTTATTTGGTGGTTATGCATAATGCAACATAGAACTTAGTAGTTATGCATAAATGCAACATGGAACCATCTTAAAACCTTGATGTTAACTTGCATATGATGTTATGAACCTATATGCTAATCACAAGTGTATCACCCTATTTGCTAAGTTTAATGCCATCCATATGTAGATTGGAATTGGACCTAAGTGCAATATTTGCCTTGAACCTATCATTGTATGCATAGATCTACTCATGCCTCTCTTGATCTATGATTGTGGACCTATCATGAACCTAGTACCGTTCATGTTGACCTTTGGGAAAAATGCTATGAAATGGATTATGTCTTATGCATGTTAACAAACCTTAACCCCTCATGTTCCTTAACATGCATATAATGATATTGAGCCTATTTGCTATTATGCATGCTTGTGGCCAAACCACCCTTAAGCTATTATGCATGCTTGAGGCCAAAGCACCCTTATGCTATTATGCATGCTTGTGGCCAAATCACCCTTATGCTATTATGCATGCTCGTGGCCAAATCACCCTTATGCTATTATGCATGCTTGAGGCCAAAGCACCCTTATGCTATTTGATATGTTTGAGGCCAAGTCCCCTTTTATGCTATCATACATGTTGAGGCCATATGCTAGTATGTTGAACACTTTTGTCTCAAATATCACCATGTTTAACTTGTGATAGCCTTTGCCATCTTGTCATATTCTTATGTTCCATTTTTTTTGATCTATTTGTGTTGATGCGAACTTACGTGCGATGGGGTTACGTTATGGGTAAACTTAAATGACATGAAACATGACTTGAAAATATGACATGTGATTATGCTTGAAAAATGAACGTGGACATGACATGTAGAAAACATGAAAGTGGCCAACTCGAGGTTGGGTTGAGTTTGTAGCATAAATCTACCCGGAACCGACCGGCTTAACTAGTGGCTACAAACAATAGGACCCAATGTGAGTAGTTGGTCACATCGCACTTAAAACCCGAGGTTAGACTAGGTTGAGGTGTAAAGCTACCCGGACCCGCCCGGCTTAACTAGTAACCACAACAAAGTCTAATGTGATAGGTTGGGTTGCATTAAGTTAATTAATGCCACATGGTAGGGTTAAGCCATGGACTACTTGAATACTTAACCAATTAAACACGATGGGTTGGTAGGGTTAAGTCATGGACTACTTGAATACTTAACAAATTAAACACGATGTATTGATAGGGTTAAGTCATGAACTGCTTGGATACACTTGACCAACTCAATACATGGTTAGGATAGGGTTAACCACACTTAACCCGCTTGAAATCCTAGTTACATGGTCCTTTTCAGCAGTAACCCACTTGGGAGTATCTAGATACCCTGGACTAGGCTAGGGTGGGGCACGATTACTGGACTGATTGTAAGAGACCAAAAGAGACGGCTAAATGGTGCACCGGTTGTTCAGGCGGACCATGGTCGTGCACATTAAGTCCGGAGTTGAACATGGGCACCGGTAGGTTTAGACTGTGCGTGCTTGATTTGTGTCTGTGGTTTACACCTTAGGGCTGGATACACCCTAGGGTGGACCTTGCACAGTTAACTACATTCCATGATTAGGCCGTATGACACCGATACACGACGAGTTAGGCTTATAGGGAGCCGATCGACTAGACCGAGTAGTTGGACCTTGATTTAGGTCACCTCATGATGTTGGGCCAACTTTGGGCCAAGGGATCATTTCTTGTTTATACTTGACATGGATTAGAATACTAGTACACCTGGTGCAACTTAACCTTGTATATGCGATGCCACACTTGATCTGTCTTGTTAACTTTTCACCATGCCAGTTATCATCCTATGTTTCATCTCTGTTTTACATGTCCAGTTAACTTTATTAGTTTTTATACTAATAGTAGGTAGGACTTACCAGTCTTTTTGACTGACCCGTTTTCTTTCGCCTCTTTTCTTCCGTTTCCCCCCCCCCCCCCAGGTTCTCAGGGTGGGAACATTAGCACCTAGCTTGGATCTTTAGCTTGCTTACTTGATAGCTCATGTACGGTTTGGACTTGGGCTCACTATGGCTTTACCACGTCTACTTTGGGGATAGTTTACTTTATGTTATTTCCAGTTTTCAGTTTATGTTTCTAGACTTGTAGTAGTTGGAAAATAATGACTAAGTACTTTTGATGTAAGTTGACTATGGTTTTGAAATAGTAGTTCTATCCGCTGCTTTACTTACTCTGTTTTACTTATATGTTCTGTCTTGTGATATCTTTATGCATGTTTACCTTGTCCAACACCCCTCCAAAGCCAGTGTACTTGCAAGAGTGACCCTGGCGGAGGTGGGGTGTTACATTTGGTATCAAAGCATAAGGTTTACAAGATTTGAGCAAAAGGTTTTTAAAACTTACCTTTTGAAAAACTATTTTCAAAACCGATTATAAAGAAGTATTTTCCAAGAAAAGTCTAGTTTATTTTAAAAGGCTATTCCCCAAAAGCCATTACCACTATCCTTTGTTCCCTCGTTCTCAATCTATCTTTTTCTTCGTTTCAGTATGGCCGATAATTTTGCCATTCTGGAGGGCGTACCAGTACCTATTTGGTTTAGAAGGTATATGGAGGCAAGGGCGAAGGAAGCCGACCCCGCGAACATTCCTCCTCCTTCCCCCGTGGCTAACATTCCTCCTCCTCCCGTAGCTAAGGTTCCTCCTCCTCCTCAGCATCCACAAACGGATTTCGCGAAGATTTGCAAGGACTTTAAGGCGATGGGTGGCAAGAATTTTGTTGGGACGGAGACTTTTGTTGAGGCAAGAAACTGGTTAAAGGAAACTGAAGACCTCTTTGGTATCTTTGATATGGAAGACCGTAGGAAAGTTCTGTTAGCGGTATGGCTGTTGAAAGGGGAAGCTGCATATTAGTGGGTAGTCACCACCACTACTAGGCCAATTCAAACTTGGGATGATTTTAGGAGAAGGGTTGGACTAAGGTTTCTATCATCAGCAGAAGAGAACCATCAGAAGGAGAGGTTCCTATTACTGAAGCAAAGTGACATGACCGTTAGGGAATATGTGAATAAGTTTAATCAACTTGCTCGGTTCGGTCTAGACTTGGTTAACACAGCTCGGAAGAAGGCCCTACACTTTGCTCTAGGATTGAACGAGCCATTGCACGGTTTGGCCATGTCTCACGTACTCATGGGGGCGACCTTCGAGAGTTTGGTAAATATGGCCCTGCTTCAAGAGGAAGAAGAAAAGGAAGCTGGGAGAATGCTTTCATTGTGGAAAGTCTGGACACTTCAGTAAGGATTGCCCAAGGAAGCGAGGACAAGGGCAAAGGCAAACTCAGCGAGCAGGACCCTCTGGAGGGCAGTTGCAGGCTCTCCTCGCTCTTCCAGCTTTTGATCGAGGTAGTGTTTCTATAGAAAGTCATGTTTACATTTCTGATTTCCCTATTCGTACCTTATTTGATTCTGGCGCATCGCATAGTTTTATTTCTGATCTTGTTGGAAGTTTGCACCTAAGTACTAGTCTAGTTGAGGATCCCGTTAGTGTTTTAAATCCAATTGGGGGTTCCTCCTATTTATCTATGATTTGTATGGATTTGAGGATTTTCTATCTTGAGCGTAAAATTCATGTGTAATGCTTGTGTTCTCGGGTTTATGGGATACGGGTTGATTTTGGGCATGGATTGGTTGTCCAGTTATGGAGCCATTCTTGATTGTGAGCATAGGGTAGTGAGGCTCATGACTCGCCTCGGTAATACCCTAGAAATTTCTAGTAACCCTATGGATCCCGTCATGTTATGTTATCTTGAATATCTTGACTCGTCCATCGATGATCTGCAATCTGTGAGAGTGGTCCGAGAATATCCTGATGTTTTTGATGAGGTTAAGGGGGTTACACCCTAAGCGGGAGATAGATTTCCGCATTTATCTTGTTGATAATGCCAAGCCAGTTTCATTGCCCGTTAGGTACATGGCCCCGTGAGAAAGAAGAGAGCTTAGCAAGCAAATCAAGGAGTTGCTTGAGAAAAATTTCATTAGGCGAAGCATTTCAGAATGGGGTGCTCCAGTGGTATTCGCTACTAAGGCGGATAGTCCATTTCGCTTAAGCATGGGTTATGGAAATCACCCTAGTAATTACATTTGGCAACGTGGATTGGCATTTTTTTTCAAGAGATAGTTCCTCCGCGTGGAATACCGTATAGTATGTAAACGAGATCCAGGATTCACTAACGAATTTTGTAAAGCTTGCATGAAACCATGAGCACGCAGTTGTGTTGAAGCCAAGTATTTCAGGGAAAGAATAAGTGGAAGTGGAACGAGAGGCAACGGTGAAATGAGTTCTAACTCATATTTTGGAAACAAGAATTAAGAAGCTACGGAATTGTGATGTCAAAAGACGGTCAAGGCACGATAGGATTAAGCTCAAGAAAATGCGAATTAGAAGATTAAAGACCAGATACGCGCATCATATCACTTTTTAAGAGTATATCCTTGATCCCTATTATTCTGTAGAGCTTACTCGCATGCTATCTTTTAAGTATATCCTCTCGGTCCTATTCTCAATCTTAGTTCTGTCGCAAACCCCATAAGGAGTATGACTCGCCTGTTTGTGATATATAGTTGGGGTGAAGATGTCCGTCAAGTTGACCAAACTATTTGGGCTTTATGGGATATGGGTCATAGTTGATAGGCTTACAAAGAGCGCCCATTTTATTCCGGTGAAGAGCAAGAGGACCGCATCATGGCTAGCATCTGTTTATCTTCGAGAGATAGTGCGATTGCATGGAGTTCCTTCTGGCATAGTTAGCGATCGTGACCCAATCTTCACTAGCCAGTTCTGGAATAGTTTGCAAGAAGCGATGGGTACGCGATTGAATCTAAGTACAGCCTATCACCCACAGACGGATGGCCAGACCGAAAGGGTGAATAGGGTACTAGAAGATCTGTTGAGGCTACGCATTTTTGACTTTGGTGGCACTTGGGAAGACCACCTTCTTCTCGCAGAGTTTGCTTATAATAACAACTACCAAGCAAGCATAGGGATAAGCTTATACTTGGGCCCAATATGATAAGGGACACACCCGAGAAGGTTGAGTTAATTCAAAGACAGAAGAAAGCAGCCCAAGACAAACAGAAATCCTATGCAGACAAGCGAAGGACAAACTTAGAGTTTGAAGTTGGAGATATGGTCTTTGTGAAGGTTTCTCCTTTGCGAAATGTGGTTCGTTTTGGAGCAGTTGGGAAGCTGGCACCAAGGTTCGTAGGACCCTTCCCTATCATAGAGAGGATTGGGAAGATGGCTTATAAGGTGGAATTGCCCGAGAAGCTGGCCGAAGTGCACAAAGTTTTTCATGTCTCGCATCTCCGAAAGTGCCTACATGAGTCAGCCAAGGTAATTGAGCCTAGCGTTCTGGAAGGCGTGGAGGTAGAGAAAGAGGCAACTTTGAGGCGAGCTCCGATTCGTATCTTGGGAACGGAGATCAAGAAGCTGAGGAATCGAGAAGTCAAGTTAGTCAAGATTCAGTGGAATGAAGCCGAAGAAGACGCAACTTGGGAAACCGAGGAGAAGATGCGTAGGCTTTATCCTTTTCTTTTCGAAGGTACTTTCTCAATCTCTTTTCCTAGTCAGCATATCTTTCTTTTGCTATCCACGTTTATCTTGTTATTTCGATAATCTTGTCATGAGAACCTTAGGTAGGAGCCCTTTGGATGAAACATATGTTTGAAACATGTTATGCTTGATGGCTGCAAGTGGTTGCAAGTGTTTGCAAGTGGATACTCGCGGATGTATGATACACCTTAGGCACTAAGATCGGCTCACACACTTTCATATTGCATATGCATGAGTGCTTATACTTATTCATGGCTGAAACTTGTTATGCTATCACGTGGATGTTGCATATGGATGAATGTTATGTGCACTCATGTAGAGATTATAGGAATTTGCATACGTATGGACTCGTTTCACTAACATACTTTGCATTAAGGAGGTTTACCGAATCAGTAACCGCCTGATTTTCGCATTAGATAAGTACATATACACACACCTTTCGTATATGACCATATAGCATTTAGAATCTTTTAAGGACAATGACTGCTCGTGGATGATGTTTTGATAAGATGGATGATGGATGGTAGGATACGTTCTTCCTAACTTGAAGATTTCGGGGACGAAATCCTTTAAGGTGGGGAGAATGTAACAACCCGTATTTTGAATAACATGTTATAACGTAAATCAAGGCAGAATTAAATGTTAAAATCTGAATCAAGGGAAACGGGCTGTGCCATTGCGTTCGTCTCGGAAAAATACGCGAAATAGAGTCCGAATTTTCGAAAATCGGAGTCCGTATGACCCAGTTATGGCCCGTCAAAGTTTTCAGAAAATTTCAAGTTCAAAAACAGTTCAAATTTCAAATCTGGAGCCAAACAGACTGGGCGGGAAAGTTCCCACCCAGCCACCCCAAGTCGACTGGGGAGTCAACTTGGAAGTCGACACACTTCAGGAGGTGTCGACTGCCCAGTCGACACCCCTGTCGACCTGGGTGGTCGGGCCAAGTGGCCTGGTGCACCTGTTGGGTGTTTTGAGTCATGTTTCTGGCCTTGTGACGAATTCTGATGGCTAGTATCTAAACTAGGGTTAATCCTATGACCTAAACTACCCTAAACCCTACCCTAAATCACCAAAAATCAATCCTACAACGAAGTTATGCCAAAATGCTCCCTAATCATGGCCTCCATCTTCATATCATCTTCCTCATGAGAGCTTGAGAGCTTCTAAGGCAAAAAGGAGCCATCTTTCTTCATCAAATCAAAGGAGCTACTTATTCTCAAGGCTATTTGTGTTGCTACATCATTCCTACATCATTCCTAGAGCTTCTACAACATCTCTATCTTGTTCTATTGTGTTCTAGGTCTCATAGCCACGCTTTGTAAGCCCTATTCTACTCTTAGATTTAAACTATGAACTTAATATGACATGTAGCAAGTTGAAATGGGATTTTTGCGTAACACTTGCCTTGCATCTATCATTTTTTGCATAGATCTATACATGACTCTTTTGATCTATGGTTATGGGACTATCACCTTGACTTTTTGGGTAGAAATCTATGAGCTTTATTTGGTGGTTATGCATAATGCAACATAGAACTTAGTAGTTGTAACGACCCGTATTCTACGCACCATAGGACCGTAGAATATTTGTTTCTTTCACATACGAAGTCGAATGGTCATGTAACTTTGGGAGACGACTATTGGGGTCATTTCCCATGTTAATGATTTTTCCCGATTTTTAAATGACCATTTTACCCCTAGTTGGTACTGTTTTGGCCATAACTTCTGACTGGAAAGGAATTTTGACTTGAAACCACTTCCATTAGCTCCGGACGATGGTTTCTCTTTCCGTAGAGTGGTCACATTAGCCAAACGGACTCACCGTTTGGGAGATATGGCTGAAACAAGTTTCAGATGGTGAAAAACAGCTTAATTGGGCTTAACCGGGTGATTAACAGCTAGGCCCAGAGGGAAATTTCGGGTTTAGAGGTATAGGAGGACTGATTAGGGTTAGGAAATCACTTTCATTTCAGTTTTGAGCCGCCACAAACCTTCTTGAGACCTTAGTAATGGCTTCCATCCTCTAAAACCTCTCCAAAACACATTTTAGTGAAGATTAAGCCTAAACTACATCAAAGCAAGGCCAAATAGCAACAAAGCAAGGTTGGAGCTGTTGCTATACATAGGAATTCGACCCAGACAGAGAGTATTTCAGATTTGGTGTTTTATTTTGTGGCCAAGGTGAGTGATTTGTATAATTTATGCACTAATTATGGTAATTAAGGGTAATTAGTGAAGATTAGTGAATTTATACACTAATAAATTCTGGAAAAATGTTTAGAAATTCTTAAATAATATTTCATATCTCTGTTAGAAAATTTAGACGATTTGATTAAGTTTTACTAAGTATGCGCTTAAACATGATTAAGAGGGACTATGGGAAAATATGAAGTTTTAGTCACTTTTGATCCATTTTGATTCATTTGAATTGTTGTTTGCTGTTTGTGGTTGCTATTACGTGTTGCTATGACTCTATGGTGTGTTTTATGATTGATTAGAAGTGTTAGATTTGTCGAAAACGTCGTCGAATGGCGTAAACAAGTTGCTGGAAAAAGTTGCAGAAAGTTGTGCAGGGCTTCGGATCGGATGAGGGCTCGGATCGGATATGTGAACTGGGCAAGAAAACCCGACCCGGACTGGAGTTTGGCACATAAGAAACTTGGCAAAAAGGAAGGCCGTTTGTTTAGAGTTGGAGTGGACAAGGGGATCGGATCAGAAGAATAATGGAGGCCAGATCGGATCGGAAGAATAATGGAGGCCAGATCGGATCGACTTAAGAATGGAAGGCTACGACTGGAGTAAGGCGAAGGGATCGGATCGGATCGGAGTAGATGGAAAACGAGGGAGCTGATCGGAGAAGGAGCATGAACTGGAAGGAAGACAGCAACCCGACCCGACCCGGAGGAGGACACCGACCCGACCCGAAGTGGAGTACCCGACCTGAACCGAAGGGAAAGATGACAAGGAAGGAGGACCGAACCGAACCGACGAGGGTAATGACTACCGAACCGAACCGAATTCTAGGGCTGCTACTGCACGACAACTCTTCTGAAGACCCACTCCAATTCGACCAAACCCGAGATGCAAAGGAAGTCCAAATGAGAAGCTAGAGCTCAAGATGCAGATGGGAATCAACGAGTTCGCTTCATGATTGGGCTTTGCTGCGGGACGCGTGTTAAGGGGTTATCGATGTCTATAGTTTTGGACCACTATGGTAGGAGGTGCGAAGGCGGATTCAGGGCCATTATGGCATTGGTAGGACCAAGGGCTACGACCAATGTGGTGGGTCATTGAAATGTTTGGTCATGACTCCACGTGTTTAGCTTGGTCACAGCAGGGTTTCTACAAGTCGGGATTCGTCGTTACCTCAATTTATCTAGTGTTCCAAAGTGGTAGATGTCGTATGCTTTACGCACTGAGTGAGAGATGTGAGGATGGTTGCTATGGTTGATTTGTTTGCTATCATTATGACATGCACACCCCACCCCCGTATTCTTACACTATTTATTATGGCACCTTAGAGTATTGTACGGTATGTGGTACTAACTCTTTGGTTGCAGGTTCAGGTATGGTTTAGTATACCTGTTATTATTCTGTTTAGATGCTTATCACTCATACCAGGCTTTATGTCTGACCCAGAGTTTTATGTCTCCTCTTATTACTCTGGGTGCTCACACGAGCAGACTAGAGACATGTTAGCTGGAGATGCACGGGTAGATGATCCGGAGACGAGCAGGAGGCTTCCACGTAATATATATAGTATTCTCCCTGTGTTGTTGAAGATCACTGCTTGGGCATTGGTGGTGTATCTTCTACTTTAGCTTCCTTTTGTTTAGAGACAGTAAAATTTGGAAAGTTGTAATAAGCTGTATTTGGATTTCCGCTACTCTGATGTTGATGTTGGTTTTAGTTATCAGCTTATGCACTGTCTCACCTGTTTTATGTCAAGTATGTTATTAATATTATATTTTACTCCTTGCGCTGTGAGACATTCTACAGGTTCTTGATTAGTTCGTTCCCTTCTTTCCTTTCTCCTGACGACCGTCCCGTGCTAGTCGGGCAGGTGTACAGCGTACTTTCGGAGGAAATGCAGGCTGGGGCGGGGCGGGCCGTCACACTTGGTATCAGAGCTCTAGGTTGCGTAGTTAACCTAGGGAAGTTATCAGGGAGAGATAATATATGTATACGAGAGAGCGTATTTGTTATTACTTTGGCTTTTAAAAGCTATATATATATATACTATTACTAGTATAAGGATGAAATCGTACTGCACTAGCACCACTATGGAGTCGTTAATCGTTTCCTTTTTCAGAGTGACGATGAGCCGATATACTAGAGGTGCTGGTAGGGGAGCCAATAATGGAAACGCTGCCGACATGAGGACGATGTTTACTGACCTGATGAGAGAGATGCTTAGAGATGTACAGAGGGCATGTAACACCCCGAAAATTCTATAACTGTGAAATTAGCAAATTAAAGTATAATCAAATTCAAATCAAAGAACTAAGGGAAACGGGATACGCCATTGCGTTCGTCTCGGAAAAATACGCGAAATGGAGTCCGAGTTTTCGAAAAACGGAGTCCGTATGAAGAAGATATGGCCTTCGGAAGTTTGAGAATCAAGTTTAAATTCAAACAGAATAAAATAATTCGAAAATGGGGCCCAATGGGCCAGGGCGAATAAACACCCGCCTAGGCCACCCAGGTCGACTGGGCTGTCGACCTGGGCTACCCATGTCGACAGGGCTGTCGACAGGGGTATCGACCTGGTCGAGCCCAGTCAACCTGACTGGCCAGGTCGGTGTGTGGTCGAATTTCTGTGGTCTGCTTTATCATTAGGGCTAGGTGGCGGGTTTTTATTGGTCTCTCTTCCTAATGAATGGCTATGATCTAACCTAGCAACATCAATGGTCCTAATCAATTCCTAACCTCTATATAAACAACCCTAGACTAAACCCTAATCTATTCATTCAAATTAAGAACATAGCCGCCATGTTGCTGAGGAACGACAAAGAGTAGCCGCCAACTAGAGAGAGAATTAGGAGGAGAGTTCTAAAGCCTAAAGAAATTCAAGCAACCTAAAGCCAATCAATTCAACAAAGGAATCATATCTCTTAATTAGAGAATTCGCCGCAACCATTGTAAGTAGAGTATTACTTTGGTATGAATAAACAACTGTGTTGATGTGTATGCTTGAATTGTGGCAATGGAAGTAATTCATATTTGTGCGTTCTTATCAATTTATATACGTTTGGATATTCTTGAATTATATTATTCATTATAAAGAACTACATGCGGTAGTTCTATGCAAATATACGTTTGGAATATTGCGCAAATTATGTAGTCTATGTTGAAGCTACATGTATATAGTTGAGTGAAATTTATGCAAGTTTGGGCTTTGTTATTATGCCATCATGATGTATATTTTATGCATAAATCATTTTGCAAGTAATTGAAACAAGTTTGGTTGTTATAGTTCATATGAAACTATGTTGGAATTTTGACACCATAATCCATGTATTAAGTCATGCTTTTGCAAAACTTATGAATATGGCTAGGCTATGAATGATATTTGGCATAATTGAAATCTATGATTAAGTCTGTCTTGTTTAAAAGAATTATATGATGACATATGTGAGACATGGCTAGGTTAGACTCAAAAATCCCTTTTTGCAAGTTTAAAGCAAACACCATGTTTAGGAATATTTATGCATAAGTATGTTTATACCATCGTTATGTGATTAGACTTAAACCATGATTAAGTTGAACTATGCTTTTGTGTTAGTAACAAAGTATCCCCTTTGTAAACATGTAGAAACCTTATGAACATGACTTGTTTATGCTTATGCTAGAAATACTTATGCCATGCTTATGTTTGATATTATGCCATGCTTATGCTAGAAATATTTATGCCATGCTTATGTTTGATATTATGCCTAAATAAAAATATAGGTTCATGTTGTAGTAAAACCTATGCAAGTTCACATGCTTTTATTCATGTCACCTATGTTACCACTATGCAAGTACACCAATTTCTATTTTGTATTTCCAACGTCGTATTGCAAGTTCATGCGCTCACCTTCCCCTCTTTGTGTATACGCCATAAGCCTCCCCTTTTCGCATGGCTAAATTGGGCTTTAAAAGGCTAAGCCCAATATATATAAACGGACGTGTAAAACGGGGGAAAATAACGTTGGGTTAAAATTAATTAATTAATGAAAATATAAAATAGAAGGGCCCAAATTCAAGTATGGGTTGGGCCCGTGATTGGTGTAACCTTTACACCATTAACTTAATAATGGGCCGCAAATATTTACATATAAGAAATAAAGAAGAATGACAAGATATGTAAATGTAGAAAATACGATGTGTTTAACCCGAGGTTGGATTGAGTTGTGATGTAAACCTGCCCGGAACCGCCCGGCTGTCCAGTAGTCACAACAATACCTATCCAATGTGGGAGGTTAAACATGGAGCCCAATAAGGACCCGAGGTTAGACTGAGTTGTGGCGTAAGACTGCCCGGAACCAACCAGCAACAGGCAGCCACAACAATACCTGTCTAATGTGAGAGGTCAGGGCCTTAATAAGACAATTAAGGCTGAGTCAGGATTGTTAGGATTAAGTGAACTAAAGACTTAACCAAAATGGAACATGCTAAACTAAAACGGACTGGTGGGGGTTAGGTTAGAAAACACTTAACCAACTTAGCATGTTGGCTAGAGATAGAAAACCTAGTAACGGGGGACCCTTTTCAGCAGTAACCCTAAAAGGTGTATCAGAATACCCTGAAACTAGGCAGGGTGGGGCACGATTACTGGGCTGATTGTAAGAG
Source organism: Allium sativum (assembly GCA_030737875.1). Taxonomy (NCBI): domain Eukaryota; kingdom Viridiplantae; phylum Streptophyta; class Magnoliopsida; order Asparagales; family Amaryllidaceae; genus Allium; species Allium sativum. The sequence goes on along the minus strand of CM060913.1, from coordinate 463,800,884 downwards.
GTCAAAGCGACGGCGGTGGTGTAGCAGTGTAGGTTCTAACGGAGTGCGGGCGTGCACACACTCCGGCGCAGAAAAATAAGGCACTGGACACCAGTAGCATACCTGTGCACTCTAAGGTTGTGTCGGGTTGCCACTATGGGACTTGATACACCCCATGGTGGGACCAGCATAGGTAACTACAGACATCGGGGGCCGTAAGACACATGTAACTTTGCGAGTAGGAGCCGATCATCATAGAATGGATCACATCACCCTGATTATGGGGTGCAAAGTTGGAAACTAGTTTATATGGGTTCAGAGATTAACATGGGGTACGATAGTATATTCGACCCTAGACAACTTAACCAAGTTTATTGTGCTTGCCCACTTCTTGTTTTACTTATCATACCCAGTTCTTTATTCATAGACAAAATAGTACTAGACTTACTCAGGCTTTATGTCTGACTCTACTTTTCTTTCGTCTTCTTTCTTCCGTTTCCCCCCCCCCCCCCCAGGTCCTCAGGGAGGGAACACAGCAGCTTGACCAACCTCAACATCCAGCTTGAAGAAGAGAAATGTATTGCTTGGACTTTCCTGTTTTGAACTATGGCTTTGGACAATCCACTATGGGGCTTTTGCAGTTTATCTACGTTTTATTTATGCTTCTTTAAGTAATGTACTCAAGACAGATTATGAAAGTGTTATGTTATGTTTTTGGAAAGGATGTTGTTGTAACACGTATTTGAGTTTATGAAATAAAGTTTGTTGTTCTTCCGCTGTTTTCAAATATGTGTTCTTATATCTGTCTTGTATATCTGTGACTTGTACTTATAAACCTCCACCAAAATTAGGGCATTCCCTTTGAGAGTGACCCTAACGGAGGTGGGGTGTTTCACTTGGTATCAGAGCATAGGTTTACCAGATAAGATAAAAAGTTTTGAAAAATTATTTTCAAAAAGGAAATTTAAAGAAGCATTTTTAAAAGAAAAATGGTATTTTATTTTAAAAAGGCAAAAGTCCACTCCCCAAAGCCATAGGAACTATCTCTTATCCTTCGTTTTGAATCTATCCTTTTTGTTTCAGCATGTCCCAAGAACTTAACTTGCCGGAAGGGGTGCCAATACCTGGTTGGTTTAGACGGTTCTTAGAAGCAAGAGCCACTCAGCCAGGTCCTACCATTCCTCCTCCCCTAGCGGAAGGAAATCATCCAGCTGCAGCAGCACCTTTTCCTCCACCTCCTCCTCGGGGAAACACATTCGCTAAGATATGCAAAGATTTTAAAGCTATGGGAGGAAGGGATTTCCATGGAACTGAGTCCTTCGTGGCAGCTAGAAATTGGCTGAAAGAAACGGAGGACCTATTCATCATCTTTGAGGTAGAAGATAGACAAAAAGTACAACTGGCAGTATGGCTATTGAAGGGCGAGGCTTCCTACTGGTGGGAAGTCACTAATGCTGAAAGACCAGTGGAGACATGGGAGGACTTTAGGGCTAGGTTTGAGACCAAATTTCTCTCAGATGCGGAAAGAAGTTTGCAGTTAGAAAAATTCTTATTTCTTAAGCAAGGAGACAAGACTGTCAGAGAGTATGTGAATCAGTTCGATGAGCTGGCTAGGTTTGGACTTGACCTAGTCAACACCCCGCACAAGAAGGCTCTCCGTTTTGTCAAAGGGTTAAATGAGCCATTACACAGTTTGGCCATGACCCATATACCCATGGGAGCCACGTATGAGAGATTGGTGCAAATGGCATTGCTGAATGAAGAGGACAAGGGCAAGAAGGAGACAAAGGCAGAAAGCTCTCAAGGGAAGAAAGAGGGTTTGCAGCCTAAGAAGACGGACTTTAAGAAAGGCGGGAAAGGCAACAAGGAGAAGAGGAAGTGCAATTTCTGTGGCAAAGTGGGGCACTTAGTAAAGGACTGCCGGAAAAAGAAGGTCAAAGAGAATGGTGGGTGCTTTTCGTGCGGTCAGACAGGCCACAGGGCTAAGGACTGCCCAAGGAAACGAGGACAGGGGCAGGGCACTGGATCCACCCCAGGGGCACAGGTTCATGTGCTAGAAGCGCCACCATTGCAACAGCGAGGTATAAATACTTCTGTAGAAAGTGTAGTTTATCTTTATGATCACCCCGTTCGCACTTTATTTGATTCCGGCGCATCACACTCCTTTATCTCGTCTGCTTTAGTAGAATCTTTGCACCTAAAAACTAGTATGGTAGAGGACCCCTTAATTGTTTCAAACCCAATTGGGGGCCCAGCTCATTTGTCTATGATCTGTGTGGGATTGAAAATTTCTATCCTAAGTGTTGAATTTCAATGTAGTGCCTTTGTTTTGGGCTTTTCGGGGTATGGTTTGATTTTGGGTATGGATTGGCTATCCAGTAATGGGGCCATCCTTGATTGTGAGAAAAGGGTTGTTAGGCTCCTAACCCAGCTCGGTAATACTTTGGAAATTTCTTGTAATCCCTCGTATGCGGTTATGCTTAGTTATCTTGAATCGCTAGATGCCTCTATTGAAAATTTGAAATCAGTTAGAGTGGTCCGGGAATATCCGGATGTCTTCGAAGAGGTGAAGGGCTTGCCTCCAAAGCGGGAAATAGACTTCCGCATATATCTTGTAGATAATGCAAAGCCCGTTGCGTTGCCCGTTAGACATATGGCTCCACGAGAAAGGAAAGAGCTCAGTAAACAGATTAAAGAGCTTCTAGAGAAGGGGTTCATTAGGAGGAGCATTTCAGAATGGGGCGCTCCAGTGGTGTTCGCTACAAAGGCGGATGGTTCACTCCGTCTGTGTGTTGACTATAGGGAGCTCAACAAGCTAACGAAAAAGAATAGGCACCCTCTCCCTAGAATTGACGATTTATTTGACCAGCTTGTAGGAGCGTCTGTTTTCTCCCAACTCGATTTAGCAACCGGTTTTCATCAGCTAAGGGTGGCTGAAGATAGCATCGATAAAACGGCGTTTAGAACCCCAGACGGTTTCTTTGAATGGCTTGTCATGCCTTTCGGCTTGACAAATGCACCTGCGTACTTCGTGGACCTAATGAGTAGGGTATTTAGAGATTTCCTCAACAAATTCGTAGTGGTCTTCGTAGATGATATCCTTATCTTCTCAAAGAGTGAAGAGGAACATGCTCAACACTTAAGGGCAATCATGGAAACTTTGCGAGTCCATCAACTAAAAGCCAAATTCTCCAAATGCCACTTTTGGAGAGAAGAGGTGAGGTTCCTTGGGCACATAGTATCCAAACAAGGGTTAGCGGTGGACCCTGCGAAGGTAGTGGCGGTACAGGATTGGAAGACACCAAGGAATGCAACTGAGGTCCGAAGCTTTCTAGGACTAGCAGGTTTCTATCGAAAATTTATAAGGGATTTTGCGAAAATCTCAGCTCCGCTCACGAAATTGACTAAGAAGAATCTAGTGTTTAATTGGGATTTGGATTGCGAGTTTGCTTTCCAACGACTGAAAAGGGCTCTCACAACAGCCCCAGTTTTGACGCTGCCAGATGGGAGCAAGATGTTCACTGTTTATACGGATGCATGTGGGACAGGACTAGGCGCCGTCTTAATGCAAGAAGGAAGGGTAGTAGCTTATGGTGGGAGGCAGTTGAAAGTGCACGAAAAGAACTACCCAACCCACGATCTCGAGTTAGCCGCCATCGTCTTTGCACTCAAGTCTTGGCGACACTATCTCCTAGGTGAGAAGTTCGAACTTTATACTGACCATAAATCGTTGAAATATCTTTTCTCGCAGAAGGATCTTAACTTGAGGCAACAAAGATGGATGGAGTTTCTTGCCTCGTACGATTTCGAAATCTCCTATACTCCGGGCAAAGGCAACGTAGTGGCAGACGCGTTGAGCCGAAAGAAATTGACCCTAAGCCCGTTGTTTGTTGAAAGACAAAGCCTAGAGTTTATAGCCAGTTTCGACTTTAGGCCTTCCTCCGATTTCGTACCAGGCTTGCTAGCATCTCTCGAAGTACGCCCAACTTTAGTGGATTCAGTAGGGACAGCACAACGCGAAGACCCTCAGCTTGTGAAAATAATTGATAGGCTAATTAGGGGTGAGACTTCAAGTCACCTCAACCGATACTCCATCGACGATAGGGGTTTGCTAAGGCGAGACGGAAGACTATGCGTCCCACAGACAAACGATTTAATAAAGAAGGTTCTCGAGGAAGCACATCACTCCAAGATGACGATACACCCAGGCGGGGATAAAATGTATAAAGACATAAAAAGGACTTTCTTTTGGAATGGCATGAAAAAGGACGTGGCAGAATTCGTTTCTAAATGTATGGTGTGCCAACAGGTTAAGGCGGAACAGAAAAAGCCTGGCGGACTGCTACATCCTCTGGAGGTCCCGCAGTGGAAGTGGGATAGCATCTCAATGGACTTCATCGATGGGCTGCCTAGGTCTAGGAGAGGCAACACTAGTATTTGGGTAATAGTGGATAGGCTTACTAAAAGCGCCCACTTTTTACCTGTCAAAAGTAAAAGAACTGCCTCATCCCTGGCATCACTTTACCTTAGGGAAATCGTTCGACTCCATGGAATACCATCTAGTATTGTTAGTGACCGAGACCCCATCTTCACCAGCGAGTTTTGGCGGAGTCTGCAAGAAGCAGTAGGAACGCAGTTATGCTTGAGCACAGCCTATCATCCCCAAACCGACGGCCAAACGGAGAGAGTAAACAGAGTTTTGGAAGACCTTCTAAGACTATGCGTCCTTGACTTCGGAGGGACATGGGAAGACCACCTTCCTTTGGTGGAATTTGCCTACAACAACAGCTATCAAGCAACCATAGGAATGGCGCCCTTCGAAGCTTTATATGGAAGACCGTGCCGATCGCCCACTTGTTGGTGGGAGTCCGCGGATAAGCTCATACTTGGACCAGACATGATCCGAGAGACTTCAGAGAAAGTAGACTTAATACGAAGAAGGATGAAGACGGCCCAAGACAGACAAAAGTCCTATGCCGACAAGAGGAGGACCGACCTTGAATTTGAAGTTGGAGACAGAGTTTTTCTCAAGGTATCACCGCTAAGAAACGTTGTTCGTTTTGGAACCACAGGAAAGCTAGCGCCAAGATTCGTAGGGCCATTCCCTATTATCGAGAAGATTGGGAAAATGGCCTATAGATTAGAGCTACCCGAGAAGTTGGCTGGAGTCCACAACGTTTTTCACGTTTCACATCTCCGTAAATGTCTACACGAGTCTGCTGAAGTAGTAGAGCCAAATATCCTCGAAGAGGCCGAAGTGGAACGCGAAGCAACCATAAGAAGGGTTCCAACCCGCATCTTAGGAACGGAAATAAAGAAGCTACGCAACCGCGAAGTCAAGCTCGTCAAAGTTCAGTGGAGCGACGCCGAGGGAGACGCGACTTGGGAAACTGAAGCTAGAATCCGTACAGCCTACCCTTTTCTGTTCGAGGGTACATCCTTGATCTTTCTCTTTCCTTAAGTTGCGCTTTTATCTTTTTAGGTATATTTCCTCGACCGTATCTTTTAGGTAGAATCTTTTTGGATGAGACATGTAATTGAAACATGTTATGTATGAATGGTTGCAGGTGGTTGCAAGTGATTGCTAGTGGTTGCTCGTGGTTGCATATACGCACACAATCTAGGTTTTAGATCGGCTCAGTCACTTCATATTGCATATGCATATATGTTTGTATTCGTATATGGTTGAACTTTAATGTGTTGTCATGTGGATGCTGCATTTGTATTGAATGATTGAGCACTCATGTAGAATCAAGAATAGGAAAATTTGCATACATAATGGATTCATGGCACTTACATAACTCGCATTAAGGAGGTCAACTGAATCAGTAGACCGCCTGATTTTGCATTAGATAAGTACATGTACACACACACTTTGCATATGATCATGAAGCATTAGAAGTCTTTTAAGGACAATGGATGCTCGTGTTTGATGGATGAGTAGATGGATGATTGGATGTTAGGATAAACATTCCTCCTAACTTGAAGATTTCGGGGACGAAATCCTTTTAAGTGGGGGAGAATGTAACACCCCGAAAATTCTATAACTGTGAAATTAGAAAATTAAAGTATAATCAAATTCAAATCAAAGAACTAAGGGAAACGGGATACGCCATTGCGTTCGTCTCGGAAAAATACGCGAAATGGAGTCCGAGTTTTCGAAAAACGGAGTCCGTATGAAGAAGATATGGCCTTCGGAAGTTTGAGAATCAAGTTTAAATTCAAACAGAATAAAATAATTCGAAAATGGGGCCCAATGGGCCAGGGCGGATAAACACCCGCCTAGGCCACCCAGGTCGACTGGGCTGTCGACCTGGGCTACCCATGTCGACAGGGCTGTCGACAGGGGTATCGACCTGGTCGAGCCCAGTCAACCTGGCTGGCCAGGTCGGTGTGTGGTCGAATTTCTGTGGTCTGCTTTGTCATTAGGGCTAGGTGGCGGGTTTTTATTGGTCTCTCTTCCTAATGAATGGCTATGATCTAACCTAGCAACATCAATGGTCCTAATCAATTCCTAACCTCTATATAAACAACCCTAGACTAAACCCTAATCTATTCATTCAAATTAAGAACATAGCCGCCATGTTGCTGAGGAACGACAAAGAGTAGCCGCCAACTAGAGAGAGAATTAGGAGGAGAGTTCTAAAGCCTAAAGAAATTCAAGCAACCTAAAGCCAATCAATTCAACAAAGGAATCATATCTCTTAATTAGAGAATTCGCCGCAACCATTGTAAGTAGAGTATTACTTTGGTATGAATAAACAACTGTGTTGATGTGTATGCTTGAATTGTGGCAATGGAAGTAATTCATATTTGTGCGTTCTTATCAATTTATATACGTTTGGATATTCTTGAATTATATTATTCATTATAAAGAACTACATGCGGTAGTTCTATGCAAATATACGTTTGGAATATTGCGCAAATTATGTAGTCTATGTTGAAGCTACATGTATATAGTTGAGTGAAATTTATGCAAGTTTGGGCTTTGTTATTATGCCATCATGATGTATATTTTATGCATAAATCATTTTGCAAGTAATTGAAACAAGTTTGGTTGTTATAGTTCATATGAAACTATGTTGGAATTTTGACACCATAATCCATGTATTAAGTCATGCTTTTGCAAAACTTATGAATATGGCTAGGCTATGAATGATATTTGGCATAATTGAAATCTATGATTAAGTCTATCTTGTTTAAAAGAATTATATGATGACATATGTGAGACATGGCTAGGTTAGACTCAAAAATCCCTTTTTGCAAGTTTAAAGCAAACACCATGTTTAGGAATATTTATGCATAAGTATGTTTATACCATCGTTATGTGATTAGACTTAAACCATGATTAAGTTGAACTATGCTTTTGTGTTAGTAACAAAGTATCCCCTTTGTAAACATGTAGAAACCTTATGAACATGACTTGTTTATGCTTATGCTAGAAATACTTATGCCATGCTTATGTTTGATATTATGTCATGCTTATGCTAGAAATATTTATGCCATGCTTATGTTTGATATTATGCCTAAATAAAAATATAGGTTCATGTTGTAGTAAAACCTATGCAAGTTCACATGCTTTTATTCATGTCACCTATGTTACCACTATGCAAGTACAACAATTTCTATTTTGTATTTCCAACGTCGTATTGCAAGTTCATGCGCTCACCTTCCCCTCTTTGTGTATACGCCATAAGCCTCCCCTTTTCGCATGGCTAAATTGGGCTTTAAAAGGCTAAGCCCAATATATATAAACGGACGTGTAAAACGGGGGAAAATAACGTTGGGTTAAAATTAATTAATGAATGAAAATATAAAATAGAAGGGCCCAAATTCAAGTATGGGTTGGGCCCGTGATTGGTGTAACCTTTACACCATTAACTTAATAATGGGCCGCAAATATTTACATATAAGAAATAAAGAAGAATGACAAGATATGTAAATGTAGAAAATACGTTGTGTTTAACCCGAGGTTGGATTGAGTTGTGATGTAAACCTGCCCGGAACCGCCCGGCTGTCCAGTAGTCACAACAATACCTATCCAATGTGGGAGGTTAAACATGGAGCCCAATAAGGACCCGAGGTTAGACTGAGTTGTGGCGTAAGACTGCCCGGAACCAACCGGCAACAGGCAGCCACAACAATACCTGTCTAATGTGAGAGGTCAGGGCCTTAATAAGACAATTAAGGCTGAGTCAGGATTGTTAGGATTAAGTGAACTAAAGACTTAACCAAAATGGAACATGCTAAACTAAAACGGACTGGTGGGGGTTAGGTTAGAAAACACTTAACCAACTTAGCATGTTGGCTAGAGATAGAAAACCTAGTAACGGGGGACCCTTTTCAGCAGTAACCCTAAAAGGTGTATCAGGATACCCTGAAACTAGGCAGGGTGGGGCACGATTACTGGGCTGATTGTAAGAGGTCAAAGCGACGGCGGTGGTGTAGCAGTGTAGGTTCTAACGGAGTGCGGGCGTGCACACACTCCGGTGCAGAAAAATAAGGCACTGGACACCAGTAGCATACCTGTGCACTCTAAGGTTGTGTCGGGTTGCCACTATGGGACTTGATACACCCCATGGTGGGACCAGCATAGGTAACTACAGACATCGGGGGCCATAAGACACATGTAACTTTGCGAGTAGGAGCCGATCATCATAGAATGGATCACATCACCCTGATTATGGGGTGCAAAGTTGGAAACTAGTTTATATGGGTTCAGAGATTAACATGGGGTACGATAGTATATTCGACCCTAGACAACTTAACCAAGTTTATTGTGCTTGCCCACTTCTTGTTTTACTTATCATACCCAGTTCTTTATTCATAGACAAAATAGTACTAGACTTACTCAGGCTTTATGTCTGACTCTACTTTTCTTTCGTCTTCTTTCTTCCGTTTCCCCCCCCCCCAGGTCCTCAGGGAGGGAACACAGCAGCTTGACCAACCTCAACATCCAGCTTGAAGAAGAGAAATGTATTGCTTGGACTTTCCTGTTTTGAACTATGGCTTTGGACAATCCACTATGGGGCTTTTGCAGTTTATCTACGTTTTATTTATGCTTCTTTAAATAATGTACTCAAGACAGATTATGAAAGTGTTATGTTATGTTTTTGGAAAGGATGTTGTTGTAACACGTATTTGAGTTTATGAAATAAAGTTTGTTGTTCTTCCGCTGTTTTCAAATATGTGTTCTTATATCTGTCTTGTATATCTGTGACTTGTACTTATAAACCTCCACCAAAATTAGGGCATTCCCTTTGAGAGTGACCCTAACGGAGGTGGGGTGTTTCAGGGCAGCTCCCAATGGTGGAAATGGTGGTGGTCCAATAGTGTAGGCGCCAAGAGTCGACTTCGCCAAGCTGAATAAGGATTATACTAGTCTTGGTGGGAAGTCGTTCCACGGAACGGAGTCGGCTACGGATGTTCAGGATTGGTTGGATAGTTGCGAACGTATCTTCGAGGATTTGGGTATCGAGGATGCGATGAAGAGAAAGCTAGCGTCCCGTCAGTTGCAAGGGCGGGCAATGAATTGGTGGAATGCTATAAAGGCAGCTACTCCCGAAGATCAGATTACTTGGGAGCAGTTTAAGGCTCGCTTTAGCGAGAAGTTCATTCCAGCTGCTCAGAAGTCAGTGTTGTTTAAGAAGTTCTTGGAGCTCAAGCAGAATGGTAGAGCTGTCTCGGAGTATATTGCTGAATTTGACACTTTGTCAAAATATGGGTTATCTCTTATTGATACTGCCGAGAAAAAGAATGAGAAATTCATAACTGGTTTGGATCAGTACTTGGGGGAAAAACTTATTAACCACATCGATGAGACGTTTGAATCGATTGTGGGGAAAGCATTAAGATCAGAAAGTCTCTACCCTAAGCCAAAGACTGAGGTTGCATCCGCAGATGAGCCAAAGCCACAAGCAAGTGGTGGAGGCAAGGGTGGTTCCCAGAATAAGAGAAAGCAGAATCAGACTAAGGATGGCCAGAAGAAAAAGAATAAGCAAGATGTGGAGTGCTTCAGCTGTGGTAAGAAGGGCCATTATGCTAGTAATTGTCGGGCCAAGCAAGCGGATAGGAAGTGCTTCAACTGTGTCCAAATGGGACATCACAAGGACAAGTGTCCACAGCCCCCTAAAGAAAAGCAAATAGTAAAAGCCTACGCCCTTAATGTTATTCCTTCTTCGTCGAATGCCCCAACAACGGCGGAGAAGGGAAAGAATGTCGTCATTCAAGGCATGCTTTCTGTTTATGATGTTCCTGTTAGAGTTTTATTTGATACCGGAGCTTCCAGTTCTTTCATATCTAGTGACCTGGTAGATAGGTTGGGATTGGAGCCCGAGATTGTCGATAGACCTTTAGTAGTGACGAACCCGATTGGTGGTTCGACTAGCCTTAGCATGATTTGTCGTAATGTGGTCCTATCGAGTCATGGATGCATGTTTGTTTGTGATTGCTTTGTTTTGGGCTTTACTGGGTTTGGCATTATTTTGGGAGTAGATTGGCTCCAAAGATACGTGGTGGTGGTAGACTGTGATGGCTTTTTAGTGACAGCTAGAGCGGATGATGGGCGGAGGATAGTGTTTGGTGGTCTACCCAGTAAGGGGGTATTGGCTAGTTTTCTAAACTCCCTCGACATTCCGCATAGTGAGTTGTCAGGTTTTCCCGTAGTTGGCCAGTATCTGGATGTTTTCGAAGAAGTGACCGGGCTTCCACCACACCGAGAGATTGAGTTTCGTATTGATTTGGTAAAGGATGCCAGACCTATACTGATGCCACTTCGTCGTATGGCACCAAGAGAGCAGCGAGAGCTCGAGGTGCAAGTCAGCAATCTTTTGAAGAAGGGATTTATCAGAAGGAGTGTTTCTGAATGGGGAGCACCAGTTGTGTTTGCTACCAAGGCGGATGGTTCCCTTCGGTTGTGTGTAGACTACCGCGAGTTGAATAAAGTGACGAGGAAGAACAAGTATCCTCTACCGCGGATAGATGATTTGTTCGATCAGTTGAGTGGCGCGAGAGTATTTTCTCAGTTGGATCTCGCGACAGGTTTTCATCATCTTAGAGTGGAAGCTGAGAGTATAGCTAAAACGGCATTTCGAACGCCGTCTGGATTTTATGAATGGTTGGTCATGCCATTCGGGCTGACCAATGCCCCAGCATATTTTGTGGATCTTATGAATAGGGTATTCAGAGATCAGTTGAATAAGTTTGTCCTTGTGTTCGTTGATGATATTTTGGTCTATTCGAGGACAGAGGAAGAACACAAGGAACATTTAAGAGTAGTGATGGAGGTGTTGAGAAAACACCAATTGAAAGCAAAGTTTTCTAAGTGTCACTTCTGGAAGAGGAAAGTGAGGTTCTTGGGCCATGTTGTATCAGAGAATAGTATTGCCGTGGACCCGGCGAAGGTGGCTACGGTACAAGATTGGCCTACGCCCAAGAATGCAACAGATGTAAGAAGTTTCTTAGGATTAGCTGGATATTATCGTAAGTTTATCCAAGGTTTCTCCAAGATAGCAGCACCATTGACCCAGTTGACCAAGAAGAATCAAGCTTTTGTCTGGGATGAAAGGTGCGAGAATGCATTCAAGAGTCTAAAGGACAAGTTGACAAGCGCACCAGTGTTAGTCATTCCTAAGGGGGATAAAGAGATGACGGTATACACGGATGCCTGTGGTACCGGACTGGGTGCTGTATTGATGCAAGGCGGTAGGGTTGTAGCTTATGCAAGTCGGCAATTGAAACCGCACGAGAGAAGATACCCTACCCATGATTTAGAATTGGCAGCGATCGTGTTCGCGTTAAAGATGTGGAGACACTATCTCTTGGGAGAAAGATTTGAGCTGTTTACAGATCATAAGTCGTTAAAGTATCTCTTCTCTCAGAAAGATCTGAATCTCCGTCAGCAGAGATGGTTAGAGTTCTTAGCTTCCTATGATTTTGACATCGCATACACACCGGGAAAGGGCAATGCAGTAGCTGATGCATTGATTAGAAGACATGCCAGTTTAGGGGCTATGTTCCTTGAATGGAAGCAACTGGAGTATATCGCGGGGTTTGATTTCAGACCAAAGTGCGAATTGGATCCAGAAATGTTAGCAAGTTTGATGATCAGACCCACTTTAATTGAGCGGATCGGCTCTAGTCAGAGGGACGATCCTAACCTATGGGAAATCATCTCCAAGTTAGAGATGTGTATCGATGAGGAGATGAACAAATGGGCTTGATCGAGATGGATGGCTTAGAAAGAATGGAAAGCTTGTTGTACCCAATGTCAATGGATAGAGAGATGAAGTGCTTAGAGAATGTCATCACTCAAAACTGACTATACACCCCGGTGGTAATAAGATGTATCGAGACATGAAACTGACCTACTACTGGGAAGGGATGAAAAGAGACATTGGGAAGTTTATATCCAAGTGCATGAATTGCCAGCTAGTTAAAGCCGAGCAAAAGAAGCCTAGTGGGTTGTTACAGCCCTTAGAAATTCCCGAATGGAAATGGGAGCAAGTCTCGATGGATTTCATCGATGGTTTACCAAGGACTAGATCGGGATATGATAGCATTTGGGTAATCGTGGATCGATTGACTAAAAGTGCAAGATTCATACCAGTCAAATCGACCAGAACGGCAGCTAAGTTAGCAGAATTGTATATGAAGTGGGTAGTGAGATTTCATGGAGTACCTAAAAGCATTGTGAGCGACCGAGACCCGTTGTTCACTAGTGGGTTTTGGAAGAGCTTACAAGAGGCTCTAGGGTCAGAGTTACATCTCAGTACCGCATATCATCCTCAGACCGACGGTCAGACGGAGAGGGTGAATCGTATTTTGGAAGATCTCTTGAGAGCATGTATATTGGATTTTGGTGGATCATGGGATGACCATTTGCATCTAGTAGAGTTTGCATATAATAATAGCTACCAATCCAGTATCGGTATGGCTCCGTTTGAAGCTTTGTACGGAAGACCGTGCAACTCACCATCATGTTGGATAGAGACTGGCGAGAAGTTTATGCTTGGACCAGATGTGGTGAGGGAAACTTCAGATAAGATCAAGATCATTCAACAACGAATGAAGGCTGCCCAAGATAGGCAGAAGAGTTATGCTGATAAGAGGAGAAGAGACCTAAAATTCTCCGTTGGTGACTTGGTGTTTGTCAAGATTTCTCTGTTGAAGAGCGTAATACGATTTGGCAGGAGAGGCAAGTAGGCACCAAGATTTGTTGGCCCATTCCCTGTTCTTGAACTAGTCGGGAATTTGGCATACAGAATTGACTTACCAGAGAAGATGGCGGGAGTTCACAACGTATTTCATGTTTCCCAACTAAGGAAGTTCGTTCACGACTCGGATATGATTGTTTCACCTGATTGGTTAGAGGACTTCGAAGTAGAACCCGAGGCGGTTGGGAACCGCAAGCCGGCCCGTATTGTCGAGCACGACATGAAGCAACTTCGAAGGAAGGCGGTGAAGCTAGTCAAGGTCCAGTGGGGCGAGGACGAGAATGATTGTACTTGGGAGACAGAGGAGAACATTAGGAAGACACACCCAGAACTCTTTGCCTGGTAAGATCTTGACTTCGATTTAGTTTTCCGCATGCAAGGATAGGTTTGTTTGCTTGTTTGCATGTTTGATTGTTGCATGTGGTTGTTAGGCATGCGGGATCCTTTGTATGTTTTGGGTTAAGGAATTTCGGGGACGAAATTTCTTAAGGGGGGAGAGTGTAACGACCCGTATTCTACGCACCATAGGACCATAGAATATTTGTTTCTTTCACATACGAAGTAGTATGGTCATGTAACTTTGGGAGACGACTATTGGGGTCATTTACCATGTTCATGATTTTTCCCGATTTTTAAATGACCATTTTACCCCTAGTTGGTACTGTTTTGGCCATAACTTCTGACTGGAAAGGAATTTTGACCTGAAACCACTTCCATTAGCTCCGAACGATGGTTTCTCTTTCCGTAGAGTGGTCACATTAGCCAAACGGACTCACCGTTTGGGAGATATGGCTGAAACAAGTTTCAGATGGTGAAAAACAGCTTAATTGGGCTTAACCGGGTGATTAACAGCTAAGTCCAGAGGGAAATTTCGGGTTTAGAGGTATAGGAGGACTGATTAGGGTTAGGAAATCACTTTCATTTCAGTTTTGAGCCGCCACAAACCTTCTTGAGACCTTAGTAATGGCTTCCATCCTCTAAAACCTCTCCAAAACACATTTTAGTGAAGATTAAGCCTAAACTACATCCAAGCAAGGCCAAATAGCAACAAAGCAAGGTTGGAGCTGCTGCTATACATAGGAATTCGACCCAGACAGAGAGTATTTCAGATTTGGTGTTTTATTTTGTGGCCAAGGTGAGTGATTTGTATAGTTTATGCACTAATTACGGTAATTAAGGGTAATTAGTGAAGATTAGCGAATTTATACACTAATAAATTCTGGAAAAATGTTTATAAATTCTTAAATAATATTTCATACCTCTGTTAGAAAATTTAGACGATTTGATTAAGTTTTACTAAGTATGCGCTTAAACATGATTAAGAGGGACTATGGGAAAATATGAAGTTTTAGTCACTTTTGATCCATTTTGATTCATTTGAATTGTTGTTTGCTGTTTGTGGTTGCTATTACGTGTTGCTATGACTCTATGGTGTGTTTTATGATTGATTAGAAGTGTTAGATTTGTCGAAAACGTCGTCGAATGGCGTAAACAAGTTGCTGGAAAAAGTTGCAGAAAGTTGTGCAGGGCTTCGGATCGGATGAGGGCTCGGATCGGATATGTGAACTGGGCAAGAAAACCCGACCCGGACTGGAGTTTGGCACATAAGAAACTTGGCAAAAAGGAAGGCCGTTTGTTTAGAGTTGGAGTGGACAAGGGGATCGGATCAGAAGAATAATGGAGGCCAGATCGGATCGGAAGAATAATGGAGGCCAGATCGGATCGACTTAAGAATGGAAGGCTACGACTGGAGTAAGGCGAAGGGATCGGATCGGATCGGAGTAGATGGAAAACGAGGGAGCTGATCGGAGAAGGAGCATGAACTGGAAGGAAGACAGCAACCCGACCCGACCCGGAGGAGGACACCGACCCGACCCGAAGTGGAGTACCCGACCCGAACCGAAGGGAAAGATGACAAGGAAGGAGGACCGAACCGAACCGACGAGGGTAATGACTACCGAACCGAACCGAATTCTAGGGCTGCTACTGCATGACAACTCTTCTGAAGACCCACTCCAATTCGACCAAACCCGAGATGCAAAGGAAGTCCAAATGAGAAGCTAGAGCTCAAGATGCAGATGGGAATCAACGAGTTCGCTTCATGATTGGGCTTTGCTGCGGGACGCGTGTTAAGGGGTTATCGATGTCTATAGTTTTGGACCACTATGGTAGGAGGTGCGAAGGCGGATTCAGGGCCATTATGGCATTGGTAGGACCAAGGGCTACGACCAATGTGGTGGGTCATTGAAATGTTTGGTCATGACTCCACGTGTTTAGCTTGGTCACAGCAGGGTTTCTACAAGTCGGGATTCGTCGTTACCTCAATTTGTCTAGTGTTCCAAAGTGGTAGATGTCGTATGCTTTACGCACTGAGTGAGAGATGTGAGGATGGTTGCTATGGTTGATTTGTTTGCTATCATTATGACATGCACACCCCACCTCCGTATTCTTACACTATTTATTATGGCACCTTAGAGTATTGTACGGTATGTGGTACTAACTCTTTGGTTGCAGGTTCAGGTATGGTTTAGTATACCTGTTATTATTCTGTTTAGATGTTTATCGCTCATACCAGGCTTTATGTCTGACCCAGAGTTTTATGTCTCCTCTTATTACTCTGGGTGCTCACACGAGCAGACTAGAGACAGGTTAGCTGGAGATGCACGGGTAGATGATCCGGAGACGAGCAGGAGGCTTCCACGTAATATATATAGTATTCTCCATGTGTTGTTGAAGATCACTGCTTGGGCATTGGTGGTGTATCTTCTACTTTAGCTTCCTTTTGTTTAGAGACAGTAAAATTTGGAAAGTTGTAATAAGCTGTATTTGGATTTCCGCTACTCTGACGTTGATGTTGGTTTTAGTTATCAGCTTATGCACTACCTCACCTGTTTTATGTCAAGTATGTTATTAATATTATATTTTACTCCATGCGCTGTGAGACATTCTATAGGTTCTTGATTAGTTCGTTCCCTTCTTTCCATGGTGGTGTATCTTCTACTTGGCGGGAAAGTTCCCGCCCAGCCACCCCAAGTTGACTGGGGAGTCGACTTGGGAGTCGACACACCCTAGGAGGTGTCGACTGCCCAGTCGACACCCCTGTCGACCTGGGTGGTCGGGCCAAGTGGCCTGGTGCACCTGTTGAGTGTTTTGAGTCATGTTTCTGGCCTTGTGACGAATTCTGATGGCTAGGATCTAAACTAGGGTTAATCCTATGGCCTAAACTACCCTAAACCTCTATAAAAACACCCTAAACCCTACCCTAAATCACCACAAATTAATCCTACAACGAAGTTATGCCAAAATGCTCCCTAATCATGGCCTCCATCTTCATATCATCTTCCTCATGAGAGCTTGAGAGCTTCTAAGGCAAAAAGGAGCCATCTTTCTTCATCAAATCAAAGGAGCTACTTATTCTCAAGGCAACTTGTGTTGCTACATCATTCCTAGAGCTTCTACAACATCTCTATCTTGATCTATTGTGTTCTAGTTCTCATAGCCACGCTTTGTAAGCCCTATTCTACTCTTATATTTAAACTATGAACTTAATATGACATGTAGCCAGTTGAAATGGGATTTTTGCGTAACACTTGCCTTGCATCTATCATTGTATGCATAGATCTATACATGACTCTTTTGATCTATGGTTATGGGACTATCACCTTGACTTTTTGGGTAGAAAGCTATGAGCTTTATTTGGTGGTTATGCATAATGCAACATAGAACTTAGTAGTTATGCATAAATGCAACATGGAACCATCTTAAAACCTTGATGTTAACTTGCATATGATGTTATGAACCTATATGCTAATCACAAGTGTATCACCCTATTTGCTAAGTTTAATGTCATACATATGTAGATTGGAATTGGACCTAAGTGCAATATTTGCCTTGAACCTATCATTGTATGCATAGATCTATTCATGCCTCTCTTGATCTATGATTGTGGACCTATCATGAACCTAGTACCGTTCATGTTGACCTTTGGGAAAAATGCTATGAAATGGATTATGTCTTATGCATGTTAACAAACCTTAACCCCTCATGTTCCTTAACATGCATATAATGATATTGAGCCTATTTGCTATTATGCATGCTTGTGGCCAAATCACCATTATGCTATTATGCATGCTTGAGGCCAAAGCACCCTTATGCTATTATGCATGCTTGTGGCCAAATCACCCTTATGCTATTATGCATGCTTGTGGCCAAATCACCCTTATGCTATTATGCATGCTTGAGGCCAAAGCACCCTTATGTTATTTGATATGTTTGAGGCCAAGTCCCCTTTTATGCTATCATACATGTTGAGGCCATATGCTAGTATGTTGAACACTTTTGTCTCAAATATCACCATGTTTAACTTGTGATAGCCTTTGCCATCTTGTCATATTCTTATGTTCCCTTTTTTTTTGATCTATTTGAGTTGATGCGAACTTACGTGCGATGGGGTTACGTTATGGGTAAACTTAAATGACATGAAACATGACTTGAAAATATGACATGTGATTATGCTTGAAACATGAACGTGGACATGACATGTAGAAAACATGAAAGTGGCCAACTCGAGGTTGGGTTGAGTTTGTAGCATAAATCTACCCGGAACCGACCGGCTTAACTAGTGGCTACAAACAATAGGACCCAATGTGAGTAGTTGGTCACATCGCGCTTAAAACCCGAGGTTAGACTAGGTTGTGGTGTAAAGCTACCCGGACCCGCCCGGCTTAACTAGTAACCACAACAAAGTCTAATGTGAGAGGTTGGGGTGCATTAAGTTAATTAATGCCACATGGTAGGGTTAAGTCGTGGACTACTTGAATACTTAACCAATTAAACACGATGGGTTGGTAGGGTTAAGTCATGGACTACTTGAATACTTAACCAATTAAACACGATGTATTGATAGGGTTAAGTCATGAACTGCTTGGATACACTTGACCAACTCAATACATGGTTAGTATAGGGTTAACCACACTTAACCCGCTTGAAATCCTAGTTACCAGGTCCTTTTCAGCAGTAACCCACTTGGGAGTATCTGGATACCCTGGACTAGGCTAGGGTGGGGCACGATTACTGGACTGATTGTAAGAGACCAAAAGAGACGGCTGAATGGTGCACCGGTTGTTAAGGCGGACCATGGTCGTGCACATTAAGTCCGGAGTTGAACATGGGCACCGGTAGATTTAGATTGTGCGTGCTTGATTTGTGTCTGTGGTTTACACCTTAGGGCTGGATACACACTAGGGTGGACCTTGCACAGTTAACTACATTCCATGATTAGGCCGTATGACACCGATACACGATGAGTTAGGCTTATAGGGAGCCGATCGACTAGACCGAGTAGTTGGACCTTGATTTAGGTCACCTCATGATGTTGGGCCAACTTTGGGCCAAGGGATCATTTCTTGTTTATACTTGACATGGATTAGAATACTAGTACACCTGGTGCAACTTAACCTTGTATATGCGATGCCACCCTTGATCTGTCTTGTTAACTTTTCACCATGCCAGTTATCATCCTATGTTTCATCTCTGGTTTACTTGTCCAGTAAAACTTTATTAGCTTTTATACTAATAGTAGTTAGGACTTACCAGTCTTTTTGATTGACCCGTTTTCTTTCGCCTCTTTTCTTCCGTTTCCCCCGCCCCCCAGGTTCTCAGGGTGGGAACATTAGCACCTAGCTTGGATCTTTAGCTTGCTTACTTGATAGCTCATGTACGGTTTGGACTTGGGCTCACTATGGCTTTACCACGTCTACTTTGGGGATAGTTTACTTTATGTTATTTCCAGTTTTCAGTTTATGTTTCTAGACTTGTAGTAGTTGGAAAATAATGACTAAGTACTTTTGATGTAAGTTGACTATGGTTTTGAAATAGTAGTTCTATCCGCTGCTTTACTTACTCTGTTTTACTTATATGTTCTGTCTTGTGATATCTTTATGCATGTTTACCTTGTCCAACACCCTTCCAAAGCCAGTGTACTTGCAAGAGTGACGCTGGCGGAGGTGGGGTGTTACATTTGGTATCAAAGCATAAGGTTTACAAGGTTTGAGCAAAAGGTTTTTAAAACTTACCTTTTGAAAAACTATTTTCAAAACCGATTATAAAGAAGTATTTTCCAAGAAAAGTCTAGTTTATTTTAAAAGGCTATTCCCCAAAAGCCATTACCACTATCCTTTGTTCCCTCGTTCTCAATCTATCTTTTTCTTCGTTTCAGTATGGCCGATAATTTTGCCATTCTGGAGGACGTACCAGTACCTATTTGGTTTAGAAGGTATATGGAGGTAAGGGCGAAGGAAGCCGGCCCCGCGAACATTCCTCCTCCTTCCCCCGTGGCTAACATTCCTCCTCCTCCCGTAGCTAAGGTTCCTCCTCCTCCTCAGCATCCACAAACGGATTTTGTGAAGATTTGCAAGTACTTTAAGGCAATGGGTGGCAAGAATTTTGTTGGGACGGAGACTTTTGTTGAGGCAAGAAACTGGTTAAAGGAAACTGAAGACCTCTTTGGTATCTTTGATATGGAAGACCGTAGGAAAGTTCTGTTAGCGGTATGGCTGTTGAAAGGGGAAGCTGCATATTGGTGGGTAGTCACCACCACTACTAGGCCAATTCAAACTTGGGATGATTTTAGGAGAAGGGTTGGACTGAGGTTTCTATCATCAGCAGAAGAGAACCTTCAGATGGAGAGGTTCCTATTACTGAAGCAAAGGGACATGACCGTTAGGGAATATGTGAATAAGTTTAATCAACTTGCTCGGTTCGGTCTAGACTTGGTTAACACAGCTCAGAAGAAGGCCCTACACTTTTCTCTAGGATTGAACGAGCCATTGCACGGTTTGGCCATGTCTCACATACTCATGGGGGCGACCTTCAAGAGTTTGGTAAATATGGCCCTGCTTCAAGAGGAAGAAGAAAAGGAAGCTGGGAGAATGCTTTCATTGTGGAAAGTCTGGACACTTCAGTAAGGATTGCCCAAGGAAGCGAGGACAAGGGCAAAGGCAAACTCAGCGAGCAGGACCCTCTGGAGGGCATTGCAGGCTCTCCTCGCTCTTCCAGCTTTTGATCGAGGTAGTGTTTCTATAGAAAGTCATGTTTACATTTCTGATTTCCCTATTCGTACCTTATTTGATTCTGGCGCATCGCATAGTTTTATTTCTGATCTTGTTGGAAGTTTGCACCTAAGTACTAGTCTAGTTGAGGATCCCGTTAGTGTTTCAAATCCAATTGGGGGTTCCTCCCATTTATCTATGATTTGTATGGATTTGAGGATTTTCTATCTTGAGCGTAGAATTCATGTGTAATGCTTGTGTTCTCGGGTTTATGGGTTACGGGTTGATTTTGGGCATGGATTGGTTGTCCAGTTATGGAGCCATTCTTGATTGTGAGCATAGGGTAGTGAGGCTCATGACTCGCCTCGGTAATACCCTAGAAATTTCTAGTAACCCTATGGATCCCGTCATGTTATATTATCTTGAATCTCTTGACTCGTCCATCGATGATCTGCAATCTGTGAGAGTGGTCCGAGAATATCCTGATGTTTTTGATGAGGTTAAGGGGGTTACCCCCTAAGCGGGAGATAGATTTCCGCATTTATCTTGTTGATAATGCCAAGCCAGTTTCATTGCCCGTTAGGTACATGGCCCCGTGAGAAAGAAGAGAGCTTAGCAAGCAAATCAAGGAGTTGCTTGAGAAAAATTTCATTAGGCGAAGCATTTCAGAATGGGGTGCTCCGGTGGTATTCGCTACTAAGGCGGATAGTCCATTTCGCTTAAGCATGGGTTATAGAAATCACCCTAGTAATTACATTTGGCAACGTGGATTGGCATTTGTTTTCAAGAGATAGTTCCTCCGCGTGGAATACCGTATAGTATGTAAACGAGATCCAGGATTCACTAACGAATTTTGTAAAGCTTGCATGAAACCATGAGCACGCAGTTGTGTTGAAGCCAAGTATTTCAGGGAAAGAATAAGTGGAAGTGGAACGAGAGGCAACGGTGAAATGAGTTCTAACTCATATTTTGGAAACAAGAATTAAGAAGCTACGGAATTGTGATGTCAAAAGACGGTCAAGGCACGATAGGATTAAGCTCAAGAAAATGCGACTTAGAAGATTGAAGACCAGATACGCGCATCATATCACTTTTTAAGAGTATATCCTTGATCCCTATTATTCTGTAGAGCTTACTTGCATGCTATCTTTTAAGTATATCCTCTCGGTCCTATTCTCAATCTTAGTTCCGTCGCAAACCCCATAAGGAGTATGACTCGCCTGTTTGTGATATATAGTTGGGGTGAAGATGTCCGTCAAGTTGACCAAACTATTTGGGCTTTATGGGATATGGGTCACAGTTGATAGACTTACGAAGAGCGCCCATTTTATTCCGGTGAAGAGCAAGAGGACCGCATCATGGCTAGCATCTGTTTATCTTCGAGAGATAGTGCGATTGCATGGAGTTCCTTCTGGCATAGTTAGCGATCGTGACCCAATCTTCACTAGCTAGTTCTGGAATATTTTTCAAGAAGCGATGGGTACGCGATTGAATCTAAGTACAGCCTATCACCCACAGACGGATGGCCAGACCGAAAGGGTGAATAGGGTACTAGAAGATCTGTTGAGGCTACGCATTTTTGACTTTGGTGGCACTTGGGAAGACCACCTTCTTCTCGCAGAGTTTGCTTATAATAACAACTACCAAGCAAGCATAGGGATAAGCTTATACTTGGGTCCAATATGATAAGGGACACACCCAAGAAGGTTGAGTTAATTCAAAGACGGAAGAAAGCAGCCCAAGACAGACAGAAATCCTATGCAGACAAGCGAAGGACAGACTTAGAGTTTGAAGTTGGAGATATGGTCTTTGTGAAGGTTTCTCCTTTGCGAAATGTGGTTCGTTTTGGAGCAGTTGGGAAGCTGGCACCAAGGTTCGTAGGACCCTTCCCTATCATAGAGAGGATTGGGAAGATGGCTTATAAGGTGGAATTGCCCGAGAAGCTGGCCGAAGTGCACAATGTTTTTCATGTCTCGCATCTTCGAAAGTGCCTACATGAGTCAGCCGAGGTAATTGAGCCTAGCGTTCTGGAAGGCGTGGAGGTAGAGAAAGAGGCAACTTTGAGGCGAGCTCCGATTCGTATCTTGGGAACGGAGATCAAGAAGCTGAGGAATCGAGAAGTCAAGTTAGTCAAGATTCAGTGGAATGAAGCCGAAGAAGACGCAACTTGGGAAACCGAGGAGAAGATGCGTAGGCTTTATCCTTTTCTTTTCGAGGGTACTTTCTCAATCTCTTTTCCTAGTCAGCATATCTTTCTTTTGCTATCCACGTTTATCTTGTTATTTCGATAATCTTGTCATGAGAACCTTAGGTAGGAGCCCTTTGGATGAAACATGTATTTGAAACATGTTATGCTTGATGGCTGCAAGTGGTTGCAAGTGTTTGCAAGTGGATACTCGTGGATGCATGATACACCTTAGGCACTAAGATCAGCTCACACACTTTCATATTGCATATGCATGAGTGCTTATACCCATTCATGGCTGAAACTTGTTATGCTATCACGTGGATGTTGCATATGGATGAATGTTATGTGCACTCATGTAGAGATTATAGGAATTTGCATACATATGGACTCATTTCACTAACATACTTTGCATTAAGGAGGTTTACCGAATC
Source organism: Allium sativum (assembly GCA_030737875.1). Classification (NCBI taxonomy): domain Eukaryota; kingdom Viridiplantae; phylum Streptophyta; class Magnoliopsida; order Asparagales; family Amaryllidaceae; genus Allium; species Allium sativum. Next base: position 463,778,023 of record CM060913.1, on the reverse strand, counting down.
AGTAACCGCCTGATTTTCGCATTAGATAAGTACATATACACACACCTTTCGTATATGACCATACAACATTTAGAATCTTTTAAGGACAATGACTGCTCATGGATGATGTTTTGAGTAGATGGATGATGGATGGTAGGATACGTTCTTCCTAACTTGAAGATTTCGGGGACGAAATCCTTTAAGGTGGGGAGAATGTAACAACCCGTATTTTGAATAACATATTATAACGTAAATCAAGGCAGAATTAAATGTTAAAATCTGAATCAAGGGAAACGGGCTGTGCCATTGCGTTCGTCTCGGAAAAATACGCGAAATAGAGTCCGAGTTTTCGAAAATCGGAGTCCGTATGACCCAGTTATGGCCCGTCAAAGTTTTCAGAAAATTTCAAGTTCAAAAACAGTTCAAATTTCAAATCTGGAGCCAAACAGACTGGGCGGGAAAGTTCCCACTCAGCCACCCCAAGTCGACTGGGGAGTCGACGTGGAAGTCGACACACCCCAGGAGGTGTCAACTGCCCAGTCGACACCCCTGTCGACCTGGGTGGTCGGGCCAAGTGGCCTGGTGCACCTGCTGAGTGTTTTGAGTCATGTTTCTGGCCTTGTGATGAATTTTGATGGCTAGGATCTAAACTAGGGTTAATCCTATGGCCTAAACTACCCTAAACCCTACCCTAAATCACCACAAATCAATCCTACAATGAAGTTATGCCAAAATGCTCCCTAATCATGGCCTCAATCTTCATATCATCTTCCTCATGAGAGCTTGAGAGCTTCTAAGGCAAAAAGGAGCCATCTTTCTTCATCAAATCAAAGGAGCTACTTATTCTCAAGGCTATTTGTGTTGCTACATCATTCCTAGAGCTTCTACAACATCTCTATCTTGTTCTATTGTGTTCTAGTTCTCGTAGCCACGCTTTGTAAGCCCTATTCTACTCTTAGATTTAAACTATGAACTTAATATGACATGTAGCAAGTTGAAATGGGATTTTTGCGTAACACTTGCCTTGCATCTATCATTTTTTGCATAGATCTATACATGACTCTTTTGATCTATGGTTATGGGACTATCACCTTGACTTTTTGGGTAGAAAGCTATGAGCTTTATTTGGTGGTTATGCATAATGCAACATAGAACTTAGTAGTTATGCATAAATGCAACACGGAACCATCTTAAAACCTTGATGTTAACTTGCATTTGATGTTATGAACCTATATGCTAATCACAAGTGTATCACCCTATTTGCTAAGTTTAATGCCATACATATGTAGATTGGAATTGGACCTAAGTGCAATATTTGCCTTGAACCTATCATTGTATGCATAGATCTATTCATGCCTCTCTTGATCTATGATTGTGGACCTATCATGAACCTAGTACCGTTCATGTTGACCTTTGGGAAAAATGCTATGAAACGGATTATGGCTTATGCATGTTAACAAACCTTAACCCCTCATGTTCCTTAACATGCATATAATGATATTGAGCCTATTTGCTATTATGCATGCTTGTGGCCAAATCACCCTTATGCTATTATGCATGCTTGAGGCCAAAGCACCCTTATTCTATTATGCATGCTTGTGGCCAAATCACCCTTATGCTATTATGCATGCTTGTGGCCAAATCACCCTTATGCTATTATGCATGCTTGAGGCCAAAGCACCCTTATGCTATTTGATATGTTTGAGGCCAAGTCACCTTTTATGTTATCATACATGTTGAGGCCATATGCTAGTATGTTGAACACTTTTGTCTCAAATATCACCATGTTTAACTTGTGATAGCCTTTGCCATCTTGTCATATTCTTATGTTCCCTTTTTTTTGATCTATTTGTGTTGATGCGAACTTACGTGCGATGGGGTTACGTTATGGGTAAACTTAAATGACATGAAACATGACTTGAAAATATGACATGTGATTATGCTTGAAACATGAACGTGGACATGACATGTAGAAAACATGAAAGTGGCCAACTCGAGGTTGGGTTAAGTTTGTAGCATAAATCTACCCGGAACCGACCGGCTTAACTAGTGGCTACAAACAATAGGACCCAATGTGAGTAGTTGGTCACATCGCACTTAAAACCCGAGGTTAGACTAGGTTGTGGTGTAAAGCTACCCGGACCCGCCCGGCTTAACTAGTAACCACAACAAAGTCTAATGTGAGAGGTTGGGGTGCATTAAGTTAATTAATGCCACATGGTAGGGTTAAGTCATGGACTAATTGAATACTTAACCAATTAAACACGATGGGTTGGTAGGGTTAAGTCATGGACTACTTGAATACTTAACCAATTAAACACGATGTATTGATAGGGTTAAGTCATGAACTGCTTGGATACACTTGACCAACTCAATACATGGTTAGGATAGGGTTAACCACACTTAACCCGCTTGAAATCCTAGTTACGTGGTCCTTTTCAGCAGTAACCCACTTGGGAGTATCTGGATACCCTAGACTAGGCTAGGGTGGGGTACGATTACTGGACTGATTGTAAGAGACCAAAAGAGACGGCTGAATGGTGCACCGGTTGTTCAGGCGGACCATGGTCGTGCACATTAAGTCTGGAGTTGAACATGGGCACCGGTAGGTTTAGACTGTGTGTGCTTGATTTGTGTCTGTGGTTTACACCTTAGGGCTGGATACACCCTAGGGTGGACCTTGAACAGTTAACTACATTCCATGATTAGGCCGTATGACACCGATACACGACGAGTTAGGCTTATAGGGAGCCGATCGACTAGACCGAGTAGTTGGACCTTGATTTAGGTCACCTCATGATGTTGGGCCAACTTTGGGCCAAGGGATCATTTCTTGTTTATACTTGACATGGATTAGAATACTAGTACACCTGGTGCAACTTAACCTTGTATATGCGATGCCACACTTGATCTATCTTGTTAACTTTTCACCATGCCAGTTATCATCCTATGTTTCATCTCTGTTTTACTTGTCCATTTAACTTTATTAGTTTTTATACTAATAGTAGGTAGGACTTACCAGTCTTTTTGACTGACTCGTTTTCTTTCGCCTCTTTTCTTCCGTCCCCCCCCCCCCCCAGGTTCTCAGGGTGGGAACATTAGCACCTAGCTTGGATCTTTAGCTTGCTTACTGGTTAGCTCATGTACGGTTTGGACTTGGGCTCGCTATGGCTTTACCACGTCTACTTTGGGGATAGTTTACTTTATGTTATTTCCAGTTTTCAGTTTATGTTTCTAGACTTGTAGTAGTTGGAAAATAATGACTAAGTACTTTTGATGTAAGTTGACTATGGTTTTGAAATAGTAGTTCTATCCGCTGCTTTACTTACTCTGTTTTACTTATATGTTCTGCTTGTGATATCTTTATGCATGTTTACCTTGTCCAACACCCCTCCAAAGCCAGTGTACTTGCAAGAGTGACCCTGGCGGAGGTGGGGTGTTACAGATTTCTTATTTAATTATTATTAAATTCTACTAATTGTTGAATTCTTCTAAGCTTCATAACTTCTTCATACTGTATCCGTTTTATGCAAACTCGGACTCTATCCCAAGCAGAATTCCGAGACAAACGCAATGACGCAACCCGTTTTCCTTAATTCTTCTTATAAAAATTAAGTATTCTTTAATTATCTCTTATGTCATGTTTTTAAAATTACGAGGTGTTACAGGTTGTATATGCGAGTGCCAGTCCTCGCCCGCTACTTTATACTTTTGTTGCCCACTTTATGACCATGCATCTGATTTGTGATTCTGCAATGAATTTGTGTTTTGCTTAGTTAACTTTTCACTGGTATGTTGCATATTATATTCTCATCGCGATTTATTCATATTAGATTATACTTTATTCGTCGTACGATATATACGTTCTCATGGTTTGTTACGCTAGTATTGCGGATTCGTTTTAATGTCGAGGTTTGCTGCGATCTTAGGATCTCACTTTAATTCTTCGCTTCCCCTTAAGGGGTCTTTCTTTATTGTGCACTTATTTGTATTTCTCAATACATTGGTAATTCAAGCCCTTTGAAGTTTGCGTTTGAATACATGCCTACTCCCTGGAAAGGTGCATGTATCCTATAATGCGTCTAATCGTGTTTCAGACTGACCCGGCATCCCAAACCTTTCTGAAACTCAATTAGACGTATACTCGTATATGTACATATTATTTTTTATGTGTACTCAACCCCATATCTCACTGACCCAGTGACCCAAGCCCTTTGGAGACTGGTTTTGAGTACGTGCCCTTAGGGGAGGACTTGGGTTTTAAGTTTTCGACCCAATCTTGGTCCTGTTTGATTTGGTTTATTAAGTTCAAATAGAGACCTAGATTGGATACCCCCTTTCGGCTAGGACTTCTGAATTGTTTTGGTACCCCCTTTCGGCTAGGATTTCTAAATTGTTTTTGTACCCCCTTTCGGCTAGGATTTTTGAATTGTTTTTTTACCCCCTTTCGGCTAGGATTTCTGAATTGGACGTTTGTTAGGAATTTGTGTTTTTTGTAGCGAGAAGCGTAGCTTTTTGGCTTGGTGCGTTCCCATCTTCTGACCCCCAATGATTCTTTCTTTTGGGATTTGCAAGATGATTGGCTTGATTATTTTTCTTGGTTTGAATGGCGTTTTTAGCGTTTTATGCCTGAATTGCTCCAATCAGGTTGTGCTTGGGAAGTTTTTGGTTATGGCTGAGCCATGAATGAGCGGTCGTCCGTCTCTTTTTGGCCCTTTATTTAAGAGATTGATTTCAGTGTGGGCCAGCAAACATATGATTTATATAAGCAAATAACTTTCAATTTGTAGAGCTTTTGCTTAGTATAGTATAGGTAAATCACAGATTGTCTGCAGGAACCTAGCAAGAAGTAAACCAAAACAAAGTAATTGTAAAATAAAGATGATGGGGGTTGCGCATTTTTATCTTTGGATATTAAATTGTAGTTGATGGTTGCTAATCGATAACCGGCCGTAAGTCTACAGATATTTGGGCTTTCTCACGTGCCCCAGGTTGACCGGTAGCATCACTCTGCCCTTGAACTGCTAGAGCATTTTGAGGATTTTTGACATACTGCTGAAGTTGATTCTTTCGGATGAGCTCTTCAATTAAGCTTCTCAGGTGCCGACATTCATTTGTGTTATGCCCTGGCTGATTATGAAACCGACAGAATTTCCTGGAGTTGGCTTGTTGCTCCGTGATCCTTTGAGGTTTTACCTGAGGGAATACCCCAGATTCTTTTGTAGCAGAATAAATCTTCTCTGGTGTTTCATTTAAGGGAGTCAACTCTGTATGCTTAAAAAATCACGACTTCTTATGTGCTTTATTATCCTTCTCATCGGTTCCTCTTTTTTTGACCAAGATCATTCTTCTGCCCTATTTGGGACTCGTTAGTTTTTCCTCCTTTGGCTGTGTTACCGTCTGTACCTTTCTGGATATTTGGGGCATCATCTTCCACGCTCATACATTCTTCGGCTTTCTTATAGAACTTCTTCAAAATCTTGGGTTTCTTCATTTTGAGCCATTTTCCAAATTCTGATTTATTATCAGTAGCCCCTTTCAGAGCTGCCAATAAGTACCAAAGCTCCGGTTCTATGACCTCAGCCGCCGCAGCATGGAATCGGGTAAGGAAAGCTTTAATGGTTTCCCCAGACATCTGCTTCATTTCGCTGAGCGACATTACGTCTCTTGCTTTGGTAGTTTGTAGACGGAACTGGTCTTGGAATCTTCTGGCTAAGTCGGCAAATTGATCAATGCACTTTGGTGGGAGTCTTGCGAACTATAGCAAAGCTACACCTTCTAGGCATACTGGGAAGTAAAAGCGTTTTATCTCGTCAGTTGCCCTAGCTCCGGTCAGGTGTTGATCATATTTGAACAAGAAAATGTTTGGATCTCCAGTTCCACCGTGGCACTATAGTCGGGGGTGTGAACATCTTAGGAAACTTTGCTTGTCGGATCCTTTCTGTAAATGGTTTTTTACTGGGTGAAAACTTCCATTCTTTCTCATCGTCTTCCTGGGTTGTTTTTTCTTTCATTACCTGCTGGATCATTTCTGCAATGTGTTTCTCATCATTCGCTCGCTCCCCTGGACTAGCATCTAAGTTTTTGCTGGTGTGGACGTGGTTCAAGCTCAGATGCCTTTCATTTCTTTTGGGAGGATTTGCGGTACTTTGAACCTCACGCTTCTCTGTAAGCTACGGAGATTTGACCTTAGAGTCCTCAACATCGGCCTCTCCTTTATCTCCCACTAAGAAGTGGGGTCGATTGGGGTCTGAGGCTGAAGAGTCCTCCCTTTCATTAGCGTTGTTCATAGCATTTGGTGGTGAAAGATTGGCTCGATTGTTAATCAAGGTGTCAAGCCTTTCCATCATCATTTTGGTCGTGGCGTCCATTTTTTCATTCAAACAGGTCACAGCCACATTCAATTCATCTCGTGTTACAGATGGCCTAGAGGATTCTTCAAATTCTCGATTCAAAGTCTGCGATGTGGTTTCGTCACCGCGAACATCCCTAACGGTCGTGGTTGTTTTACAAGATCTATTATTTTTCTTTGAACCGGCCATGGCTTCGAGAAAAAAGGGCAGTTCCGGATTTTGACGGTAGGTTGCTGGAATTTAGAGGGAAGTGTGAAGGAAGGATATGAAAATCGCCCCCACGGTGGGAGCCAAATGTTTTCACCAAAAATGGTTCAAACACCAAAGGTACAATGAACGTATTTTTCCAATATGGATAGAGAAAAGTGGAGCCGCACTCAACAATAATTGACAGTAAAAATGCAAAGGAAACAAAATGAAGGCGAGGTTTTAGAGTGATTCAGCCTTGTGTTAGGCCTACATCCATTGTGAATGGAGTTTGCATTATCATGATGATGATTACAAGTCATATTAGCCCATGTTCTTTGTACATTCTGTTACTCACTCAACATTTATGCTCAAGTAATCCTATAATACTAGGTTTATTATATGAAAATAAATTGGATAAATCCAATTTTCATTCAAGGGAGTTAAGACCCCTAATATTCCAAGATATAATCGTCATTGTAATAGATAAAAAATATAAGGATACTAAAAAGAATATCACTTCTGCTGCATAGCAAAATTGTAGCTGTCAGTCTCAAAATTCTCTGCAGTTTCCCTTCTCTTCTTTTATATGCAGTGCTTTCATTAGCTTTCAGGAATTTTGCCCACTGTGGATTTTCAACAATATATCTATCTTCAAAAAAATTCTTATTTTTCTCAGTACTATTATTATCCATAATGTCTAGCATGCTTTTCTTTTTGGTTTTCTTCCTTTTGTTGTTTACAGGTAAGGATGTGGAGGAGAAAAGCAGTGTTGCACTCTCTATCAATTCAACCGAGTTGTTTGAAGAAGGCTTTTCAAATCTCAACTTGTCAAATTTGACTTTACTGGGCTTAATTTTTACAATATTCAGTATTTTTAAGTCTGAATATGTATTTAAATCAGGTTTAGCCTGCTGGGGGGTTGAATCCAGACCTGTTTTGCATAATCCCCATTGCATATCTGCATATCTACTATATTAATATCCGCTTGTGTATTGTCATTGTTGCTAATATCAATGATGGCTTCTTCATGCCTCATTTGATTTGTAGTAGTGCCAACATTAACCAAAATGCCTTTTGAATTTTCACTGGATAAAAAGGTTGAGGCATTCCTATCGTTACCTATTTTTTATCAATCTGAGCTTTCTGTATTGGGTCCAGAATCTAATCAGCTATTTTCAAAAAATTGGACTTATTTCGGTAACTTCATTACTTTTGGGTTTGCCAAACTTGGTTATAGCTGATTTTCATTGCTTGTTTTAGATAAAGAAATGGATTCTTGAATATTATTTTGTGCGAGTCCAGGCTACCTTTTACATGACTGTTATCTAAATTTCCCAAAGACTTATCCTGATTTGCCAAAAAAGAATCATGTGCTTATGCTGAACCAATTTTTTCTCTCCATGCTTGTTTTGTAAGGCAAGCCTCAGTCGAAAGACCAAAACATTGCCATTTCGTACATTTTGGAGGGGTCCATTCGTCTATTCTCTGAACGATTTTCTCACCATCGTACATTGTAATGTTTGCTTCATCTGGAAGCTCTAAATCTGCCTCAATTTCAAATAAGATTCTTGCATAACTGAGTCTTGATTCAGTCGTTGTAGGTTCATCCAACTTCAGAGGAGTGCCTACAAAGCTAGCAATAGCAGTGAAGGCCTCCTTGTCCGAAAGACATAGAATTAATTCTGGCAGTTTTATCCAAATTGGCATCGTAGTTAAAAGATATTTATCCAAATTAATGTTCTTTGTCCATTTCTTTACTATGATTAATTTTCCAATAATAAAACATGGATCACCATTGATAACCTTATAACAATCAACCGAATTTGAAAATCTGATTAGAAAAACCTATTATCTCTAGTGTATATTTCGAATTTAGATCTAGGATTTCAGGTTTTAGAAACAAAATCCCTGAAATGGTGATAGTATGGTTAGGGCCAAAGATATAAGCAAGAACTGAAAAAATCCAATTTTCTTCATCTCTTTTTCCTACTGCCTCATTAATTGCAACAATACGCTTGTCCCCCACTCTAATGAGTGCTGTGTAACTGAGATCAAAATTAGACGGTACCCCATCGTTATTCAACAAATTAGAATAGGTGGACGATTTTTGAATATTCGAATTCAGATAAAAATTCTGCATATTTGTGGGACGATTTGTGAAACACCCCACCTCCGTTAGGGTCACTCTCAAAGGGAATGCCCTAATTTTGGTGGAGGTTTATAAGTACAAGTCACAGATATACAAGACAGATATAAGAACACATATTTGTAAACAGCGGAAGAACAACAAACTTTATTTCATAAAGTCAAATACGTGTTACAACAACATCCTTTCCAAAAACATAACATAACACTTTCATAATCTGTCTTGAGTACATTATTTAAAGAAGCATAAATAAAACATAGATAAACTGCAAAAGCCCCATAGTGGATTGTCCAAAGCCATAGTTCAAAACGGGAAAGTCCAAGCAATACATTTCTCTTCTTCAAGCTGGATGTTGAGGTTGGTCAAGCTGCTGTGTTCCCTCCCTGAGGACCTGGGGGGGGGGAACGGAAGAAAAGAAGACGAAAGAAAAGCAGAGTCAGACATAAAGCCTGAGTAAGTCTAGTACTATTTTGTCTATGAATAAAGAACTGGGTATGATAAGTATAAACAAGAAGTGGGCAAGCACTATAAACTTGGTTAAGTTGTCTAGGGTCGAATATACTATCGTACCCCATGTTAATCTCTGAACCCATATAAACTAGTTTCCAACTGGCACTCCAAAATCAGGGTGATGTGATCCATTCTATGATGATCGGCTCCTACTCGCATAGTTACATGTGTCTTACGGCCCCCGATGTTGTAGTTACCTATGCTGGTCCCACCATGGGGTGTATCAAGTCCCATAGTGGCAACCCGACACAACCTTAGAGTGCACAGGTATGCTACTGGTGTCCAGTGCCTTATTTTTCTGCGCCGGAGTGTGTGCACGCCCGCACTCCGTTAGAACCTACACTGCTACACCACCGCCGTCGCTTTGACCTCTTACAATCAGCCCAGTAATCGTGCCCCACCCTGCCTAGTTTCAGGGTATCCTGATACACCTTCTAGGGTTACTGCTGAAAAGGGTCCCCCGTTACTAGGTTTTCTATCTCTAGCCAACATGCTAAGTTGGTTAAGTGTTTCCTAACCTAACCCCCACCAGTCCGTTTTGTTTAGCATGTTCCATTTTGATTAAGTCTTTAGTTCACTTAATCCTATCAATCCTGACTTAGCCTTAATTGTCTTATTAAGGCCCTGACCTCTCACATTAGACAGGTATTGTTGTGGCTGCCTGTTGCCGGTTGGTTCCGGGCAGTCTTACGCCACAACTCAGTCTAACCTCGGGTCCTTGCTGGGCTCCATGTTTAACCTCCCACATTGGATAGGTATTGTTGTGACTACTGGACAGCCGGGCGGTTCCGGGCAGGTTTACATCACAACTCAATCCAACCTCGGGTTAAACACATCGTATGTTCTACATTTACATATTTTGTCATTCCTCTTTATTTCTTATATGTAAATATTTGCGGCCCATTATTAAGTTAATGGTGTAAAGGTTACACCAATCATGGGCCCAACCCATACTTGAACTTGGGCCCTTCTATTTTATATTTTCATTCATTAGTAATTTTAACCCAACGTTATTTTCCCCCGTTTAACACGTCCGTTTATATATATTTTGGGCTTAGCCTTTTAAAGCCCAAATTAGCCATGCGAAAAGGGGAGGCTTAAAGCGTAATTACATACACAAAGAGGGGAATGTGAGCGCATGAACTTGCAATACGACGTTGGAAATACAAAATAGAAACTGGTGTACTTGCATAGTGGTAACATAGGTGACATGAATCAAAGCATGTGAACTTGTAATTGAGATATCATTATTGTCACATGAACCTATATTTTTATTTAGGCATAATGTCAAACATAAGCATGGCATAAATATTTCTAGCATAAGCATGACATAATGTCAAACATAAGCATGGCATAATATCAAACATAAGCATGGCATAAGTATAGTTAAATTTGTTCACATAACCATGGCATAAATATTTCTAACATGAAATCATGATTCTTACTTTAGCCATGTAAACTTACAAAAAGGGACCTTTTGAACCTAACCTAGCCATGTACCACATATGTCATCATATAATTCTTGTAAACAAGATAGACCTAATCATGGTTGCCAAATATCAATCATAGCCTAGCCATATTCATAAGTTTGCAAATAGGTTTTCTAGTACAAAAGCATGGCTTAATACATAATGCCAAATTCTCAACATAATTTCATACGGATAATAACCAAACTTGTTCCAATTACTTACAAAATGATTTATGCACAAAAATATACATCACGGTGGCATAGAAGCAAACCCCAAACTTGCATGAATTTAAATCAACTACATACATGTAGCTTCAACATGGATTACATAATTTGCGAAATATTCCAAACGTATACTTGCATAGAACTACCGCATGTAGTTCTTTATAATGAATAACATAATTCATAAATATCCAAATGTATATAATATTTCAAATTGACAAGAACGCACAAATATGAATTACTTTATTGCCACAATTCAAGCATACAAACCAACACAATTGTTTATTCATACCAAAGTAATACTCTACTTACAATGGTGTGATGAATTCTCTAGTTTAGGGATTGAAGACGCAAATTCCTTTGTTGAATTGATTTGTTTAGGTTGCTTTAAGCTTTAGAATCTTCCTCCTAATCCTCTCTCCAATTTGGTGGCTACTCCTAGTCGTTCCTCAGCAACATGGCGGCTATGTTCTTATTTTTGAATGAATAGATTAGGGTTTAGTCTAGGGTTGTTTATATAGAGGTTAGGAACTGATTAGGACCATTGATGTTGCTTGGATTGATCGTAGCCATTCATTCTAAGGAGAGACCAATTAAAACTTGCCACCTAGCCCTAGTGACAAAGTAGACCACAGAAAATCGACCACATAGAGAATAGGCCAGCCGGGTTAGACTGGGCTCGACCTGGGTCTGGACCAGGTCGACACCCCTGTCGACAGCCCTGTCGACAGGCCTGTCGACCTGGTTAGACCAGGTCGACAGCCAGTCGACTTGGTGGGTCAGGCGGGTGTTTTTCCGCCCTGGCCCATTGGGCCCCATTTTCGAATTTAAACCTAATTTATTCTGTTTGAATTTAAACTTGATTCTCAAACTTCCGAAGGCCATATCTTCTTCATACGGACTTCGTTTTTCGAAAACTCAGACTCTATTTTGCGTATTTTTCCGAGACGAACGCAATGGCGTATCCCGTTTCCCTTAGTTCTTTGATTTCAGATTAATTATACTTTAATTTGTTAATTTCACAGTTATAGAATTTGCGGGGTGTTACATTCTCCCCCACTTAAAAGGATTTCGTCCCCGAAATCTTCAAGTTAGGAGGAATGTATATCCTAACATCCAATCATCCATCTACTCATCCATCAAACACGAGCATCCATTGTCCTTAAAAGATTTCTAATGCTTCATGATCATATGCGAAGTGTGTGTGTACATGTACTTATCTAATGCAAAATCAGGCGGTCTACTGATTCAGTTGACCTCCTTAATGCGAATTTTGTTAGTGCCATGAATCCATTATGTATGCAAATTTTCCTATTTTTGATTTTACATGAGTGCACAATCATTCATTACAAATGCAACATCCATATGACAACACATTAAAGTTCAACCATATACGAATGCAAACATATATGCATATGCAACATGAAGTGACTGAGCCGATCTAAAACCTAGATTGTGTGTGTATATGCAACCACGAGCAACCACTAGCAATCACTTGCAACCACTTGCAACCATCATCCATAACATGTTTCAACTACATGTTTCCATCCAAAGGGTTTCTACCTAAAAGATACGGTCGAGGAAATATACCTAAAAAGATAGATAAAAGCGCAACTTAAGGAAAAAGAAAGATCAAGGATGTACCCTCGAACAGAAAAGGGTAGGCAGTACGTATTCTAGCTTCAGTTTCCCAAGTCGCGTCTCCCTCGGCGTCGCTCCACTGAACTTTGACGAGCTTGACTTCGCGGTTGCGTAGCTTCTTCACTTCCGTTCCTAATATGCGGGTTGGAACTTTTCTTATGGTTGCTTCGCGTTCCACTTCGGCCTCTTCGAGGATATTTGGCTCTACCACTTCAGCAGACTCATGTAGACATTTTCGGAGATGTGAAACGTGAAAAACGTTGTGGACTCCAGCCAATTTCTCGGGTAGCTCTAATCTATAGGCCATTTTCCCAATTTTCTCGATAATAGGGAATGGCCCTACGAACCTTGGTGCCAGTTTTCCTGTGGTTCCAAAACGAACAACGTTCCTTAGCGGTGATACCTTGAGAAAAACTCTGTCTCCAACTTCAAATTCAAGGTCGGTCCTCCTCTTGTCGACGTAGGACTTTTGTCTGTCTTGGGCCGTCTTCATCCTTCTTCGTATTAAGTCTACTTTCTCTGAGGTCTCTCGGATCATATCTGGTCCAAGTATGAGCTTATCCGTGGACTCCCACCAACAAGTGGGCGATCGGCACGGTCTTCCATATAAAGCTTCGAAGGGCGCCATTCCGATGGTTGCTTGATAGCTTTTGTTGTAGGCGAATTCTACCAAAGGAAGGTGGTCTTCCTATGTCCCTCCGAAGTCAAGGACGCATAGTCTTAAGAGGTCTTCCAAAACTTTATTCACTCTCTCTGTTTGGCCGTCGGTTTGGGGATGATAGGCTTTGCTCAAGCATAACTGCGTTCCTACTGCTTCTTGCAGACTCCGCCAAAATTCACTGGTGAAGATGGGGTCTCGGTCACTAACAATGCTAGATGGTATTCCATGGAGTCGAACGATTTCCTTAAGGTAAAGTGATGCTAGGGATGAGGCAGTTCTTTTACTTTTGACAGGTAAAAAGTGGGCGCTTTTAGTAAGCCTATCCACAATTACCCAAATGCTAGTGTTGCCTCTCCTAGACCTAGGCAGCCCATCGATGAAGTCCATTGAGATGCTATCCCACTTCCACTGCGGGACCTCCAGAGGATGTAGTAGTCCGCCAGGCTTTTTCTGTTCCGCTTTAACCTGTTGGCACACCATACACTTAGAAACGAATTCTGCCACGTCCTTTTTCATGCCGTTCCAGAAGAAAGTCCTTTTTATATCTTTGTACATTTTATCTCCGCCTGGGTGTATCGTCATCTTGGAGTGATGTGCTTCCTCGAGAACCTTCTTTATTAAATCTTTTGTCTGTGGGACGCATAGTCTTCCGTCTCGCCTTAGCAAACCTTTATCGTCAATGGAGTATCTGTTGAGGTGACTTGAAGTCTCACCCCTAATTAGCCTATCAATTATTTCCACAAGCTGAGGGTCTTCGCGTTGTGCTGTCCCTACTGAATCCACTAAAGTTGGGCGCACTTCGAGAGATGCTAGTAAGCCTGGTACGAAATCGGAGGAAGGCCTAAAGTCGAAGCTGGCTATAAACTCTAGGCTTTGTCTTTCAACAAACAACGGGCTTAGGGTCAATTTCTTTCAGCTCAATGCGTCTGCCACTACGTTGCCTTTGCCCGGAGTGTAGGAGATTTCGAAATCGTACGAGGCAAGAAACTCCATCCATCTTTGTTGCCTCAAGTTAAGATCCTTCTGCGAGAAAAGATATTTCAACGATTTATGGTCAGTGTAAAGTTCGAACTTCTCACCTAGGAGATAGTGTCGCCAAGACTTGAGTGCAAAGACGATGGCGGCTAACTCAAGATCGTGGGTTGGGTAGTTCTTTTCGTGCACCTTCAATTGCCTCCCGCCATAAGCTACTACCCTTCCTTCTTGCATTAAGACGGCGCCTAGCCCTGTCCCACATGCATCCGTATAAACAGTGAACATCTTGCTCCCATCTGGCAGCGTCAAAACTGGGGCTGTTGTGAGAGCCCTTTTTAGTCATTGGAAAGCAAACTCGCAATCCAAGTTCCAATTGAACGCTAGGTTCTTCTTAGTCAATTTCGTGAGCGGAGCTGAGATTTTCGCAAAATCCCTTATGAACTTCCGATAGAAACCTACTAGTCCTAGAAAACTTCGGACCTCAGTTGCATTCCTTGGTGTCTTCCAATCCTGTACCACTACTACCTTAGCAGGGTCCACCGCTAACCCTTGTTTGGATACTATGTGCCCAAGGAACCTCACCTCTTCTCTCCAAAAGTGGCATTTGGAGAACTTGGCTTTTAGTTGATGGACTCGCAAAGTTTCCATGATTGCCCTTAGGTGCTGAGCATGTTCCTCTTCACTCTTTGAGAAGATAAGGATATCATCTACGAAGACCACTACGAATTTGTTGAGGAAATCTCTAAATACCCTACTCATCAGGTCCACGAAGTAAGCAGGTGCATTTGTCAAGCCGAAAGGCATGACAAGCCATTCAAAGAAACCGTCTGGGGTTCTGAACGCCGTTTTATCGATGCTATCTTCAGCCACCCTTAGCTGATGAAAACCGGTTGCTAAATCGAGTTGGGAGAAAACAGACGCTCCTACAAGCTGGTCAAACAAATCGTCAATTCTAGGGAGAGGGTGCCTATTCTTTTTCGTTAGCTTGTTGAGCTCCCTATAGTCAACACATAGACGGAGTGAACCATCCGCCTTTGTAGCGAACACCACTGGAGCGCCCCATTCTGAAATGCTCCTCCTAATGAACCCCTTTTCTAGAAGCTCTTTAATCTGTTTACTGAGCTCTTTCCTTTCTCGTGGAGCCATATGTCTAACGGGAAATGCAACGGGCTTTGCATTATCTACAAGATATATGCGGAAGTCTATTTCCCGCTTTGGAGGCAAGCCCTTCACCTCTTCGAAGACATCCGGATATTCCCGGACCACTCTAACTGATTGCAAATTTTCAACGGAGGCATCTAGCGATTCAAGATAACTAAGCATAACCGCATACGAGGGATTACAAGAAATTTCCAAAGTATTACCGAGCTGGGTTAGGAGCCTAACAACCCTTTTCTCACAATCAAGAATGGCCCCATTACTGGATAGCCAATCCATACCCAAAATCAAACCATACCCCGAAAAGCCCAAAACAAAGGCACTACATTGAAATTCTACACTTAGAATAGAAATTTTCAATCCCACACAGATCATAGATAAATGAGCTGGGCCCCCAATTGGGTTTGAAACAATTAAGGGGTCCTCTACCATACTAGTTTCTAGGTGCAGAGATTCTACTAAAGCAGACGAGATAAAGGAGTGTGATGTGCCAGAATCAAATAAAGTGCGAACGGGGTGATCATAAAGATAAACTACACTTTCTACAGAAGTATTTATACCTCGCTGTTGCAGAGGTGGCGCTTCTAGCACATGGACCTGTGCCCCTGGGGTGGATCCAGCCCTCTGCCCCTGTCCCCGTTTCTTTGGGCAGTCCTTAGCCCTATGGCCTGTCTCACCGCAAGAAAAGCACCCACCATTCTCCTTGGCCTTCTTTTTCCGGCAGTCCTTTACTAAGTGCCCCACTTTGCCACAGAAATTGCACTTCCTCTTCTCTTTGTTGCCTTTCCCGCCCTTCTTAAAGTCTGTCTTCTTGGGCTGCAAACCCTCTTTCTTCTTGCCCTTATCCTCTCCATTCAGCAATGCCATTTGCACCAATCTTTCATACGTGGCTCCCATGGGTATATGGGTAATGGCCAAACTGTGTAATGGCTCATTTAACCCTTTGACGAAACGGAGAGCCTTCTTGTGCGGGGTGTTGACTAGGTCAAGCCCAAACCTAGCCAGCTCATCGAACTGATTCACATACTCTTTGACCGTCTTGTCCCCTTGCTTAAGAAATAAGAATTTTTCCAACTGCAAACTCTTTCCGCATCTGAGAGAAATTTAGTCTCAAACCTTGCCCTAAAGTCCTCCCATGTCTCCACTGGTCTTTCAGCATTAGTGACTTCCCACCAGTAGGAAGCCTCGCCCTTCAATAGCCACACTGCCAACTGTACTTTTTGTCTATCTTCTACCTCAAAGATGATGAATAGGTCCTCAGTTTCTTTCAGCCAATTTCTAGCTGCTACGAAGGACTCAGTTCCAAGGAAATCCCTTCCTCCCATAGCTTTAAAATCTTTACATATCTTAGCAAACGTGTTTCCCCGAGGAGGAGGTGGAGGAAAAGGTGCCGCTGCGGCTGGACGATTTCCTTCAGCTGGGGGAGGAGGAATGGTAGGACCTGGCTGAGTGGCCCTTGCTTCAAAGAACCGTCTAAACCAACCAGGTATTGGCACCCCTTCCGGCAAGTTAAGTTCTTGGGACATGCTGAAACAAAAAGGATAGATTCAAAACGAAGGATAAGAGATAGTTCCTATGGCTTTGGGGGGTGGACTTTGCCTTTTTAAAATAAAATAATATTTTTCTTTTAAAAATGCTTCTTTAAATTTCCTTTTTGAAAATAATTTTTCAAAACTTTTTATCTTATCTGGTAAACCTATGCTCTGATACCAAGTGAAACACCCCACCTCCGTTAGGGTCACTCTCAAAGGGAATGCCCTAATTTTGGTGGAGGTTTATAAGTACAAGTCACAGATATACAAGACAGATATAAGAACACATATTTGTAAACAGCGGAAGAACAACAAACTTTATTTCATAAAGTCAAATACGTGTTACAACAACATCCTTTCCAAAAACATAACATAACACTTTCATAATCTGTCTTGAGTACATAATTTAAAGAAGCATAAATAAAACATAGATAAACTGCAAAAGCCCCATAGTGGATTGTCCAAAGCCATAGTTCAAAACGGGAAAGTCCAAGCAATACATTTCTCTTCTTCAAGCTGGATGTTGAGGTTGGTCAAGCTGCTGTGTTCCCTCCCTGAGGACCTGGGGGGGGGGGGGGGGACGGAAGAAAAGAAGACGAAAGAAAAGCAGAGTCAGACATAAAGCCTGAGTAAGTCTAGTACTATTTTGTCTATGAATAAAGAACTGGGTATGATAAGTATAAACAAGAAGTGGGCAAGCACTATAAACTTGGTTAAGTTGTCTAGGGTCGAATATACTATCGTACCCCATGTTAATCTCTGAACCCATATAAACTAGTTTCCAACTGGCACCCCAAAATCAGGGTGATGTGATCCATTCTATGATGATCGGCTCCTACTCGCATAGTTACATGTGTCTTACGGCCCCCGATGTTGTAGTTACCTATGCTGGTCCCACCATGGGGTGTATCAAGTCCCATAGTGGCAACCCGACACAACCTTAGAGTGCACAGGTATGCTACTGGTGTCCAGTGCCTTATTTTTCTGCGCCGGAGTGTGTGCACGCCCGCACTCCGTTAGAACCTACACTGCTACACCACCGCCGTCGCTTTGACCTCTTACAATCAGCCCAGTAATCGTGCCCCACCCTGCCTAGTTTCAGGGTATCCTGATACACCTTCTAGGGTTACTGCTGAAAAGGGTCCCCCGTTACTAGGTTTTCTATCTCTAGCCAACATGCTAAGTTGGTTAAGTGTTTCCTAACCTAACCCCCACCAGTCCGTTTTGTTTAGCATGTTCCATTTTGATTAAGTCTTTAGTTCACTTAATCCTATCAATCCTGACTCAGCCTTAATTGTCTTATTAAGGCCCTGACCTCTCACATTAGACAGGTATTGTTGTGGCTGCCTGTTGCCGGTTGGTTTCGGGCAGTCTTACGCCACAACTCAGTCTAACCTCGGGTCCTTGCTGGGCTCCATGTTTAACCTCCCACATTGGATAGGTATTGTTGTGACTACTGGACAGCCGGGTGGTTCCGGGCAGGTTTACATCACAACTCAATCCAACCTCGGGTTAAACACATCGTATGTTCTACATTTACATATTTTGTCATTCCTCTTTATTTATTATATGTAAATATTTGCGGCCCATTATTAAGTTAATGGTGTAAAGGTTACACCAATCATGGGCCCAACCCATACTTGAACTTGGGCCCTTCTATTTTATATTTTCATTCATTAGTAATTTTAACCCAACGTTATTTTCCCCCGTTTAACACGTCCGTTTATATATATTTTGGGCTTAGCCTTTTAAAGCCCAAATTATCCATGCGAAAAGGGGAGGCTTAAAGCATAATTACATACACAAAGAGGGGAATGTGAGCGCATGAACTTGCAATACGATGTTGGAAATACAAAATAGAAACTGGTGTACTTGCATAGTGGTAACATAGGTGACATGAATCAAAGCAAGTGAACTTGTAATTGAGATATCATTATTGTCACATGAACCTATATTTTTATTTAGGCATAATGTCAAGCATAAGCATGGCATAAATATTTCTAGCATAAGCATGACATAATGTCAAACATAAGCATGGCATAATATCAAACATAAGCATGGCATAAGTATAGTTAAATTTGTTCACATAACCATGGCATAAATATTTCTAACATGAAATCATGATTCTTACTTTAGCCATGTAAACTTACAAAAAGGGACCTTTTGAACCTAACCTAGCCATGTACCACATATGTCATCATATAATTCTTGTAAACAAGATAGACCTAATCATGGTTGCCAAATATCAATCATAGCCTAGCCATATTCATAAGTTTGCAAATAGGTTTTCTAGTACAAAAGCATGGCTTAATACATAATGCCAAATTTTCAACATAATTTCATACGGATAATAACCAAACTTGTTCCAATTACTTACAAAATGATTTATGCACAAAAATATACATCACGGTGGCATAGAAGCAAACCCCAAACTTGCATGAATTTAAATCAACTACATACATGTAGCTTCAACATGGATTACATAATTTGCGAAATATTCCAAACGTATACTTGCATAGAACTACCGCATGTAGTTCTTTATAATGAATAACATAATTCATAAATATCCAAACGTATATAATATTTCAAATTGACAAGAACGCACAAATATGAATTACTTTATTGCCACAATTCAAGCATACAAACCAACACAATTGTTTATTCATACCAAAGTAATACTCTACTTACAATGGTGTGATGAATTCTCTAGTTTAGGGATTGAAGACGCAAATTCCTTTGTTGAATTGATTTGTTTAGGTTGCTTTAAGCTTTAGAATCTTCCTCCTAATCCTCTCTCCAATTTGGTGGCTACTCCTAGTCGTTCCTCAGCAACATGGCGGCTATGTTCTTATTTTTGAATGAATAGATTAGGGTTTAGTCTAGGGTTGTTTATATAGAGGTTAGGAACTGATTAGGACCATTGATGTTGCTTGGATTGATCGTAGCCATTCATTCTAAGGAGAGACCAATTAAAACTTGCCACCTAGCCCTAGTGACAAAGCAGACCACAGAAAATCGACCACATAGAGAATAGGCCAGCCGGGTTAGACTGGGCTCGACCTGGGTCTGGACCAGGTCGACACCCCTGTCGATAGCCCTGTCGACAGGCCTGTCGACCTGGTTAGACCAGGTCGACAGCCCAGTCGACTTGGTGGGTCAGGCGGGTGTTTTTCCGCCCTGGCCCATTGGGCCCCATTTTCGAATTTAAACCTGATTTATTCTGTTTGAATTTAAACTTGATTCTCAAACTTCCGAAGGCCATATCTTCTTCATACAGACTTCGTTTTTCGAAAACTCGGACTCTATTTCGCGTATTTTTCCGAGACGAACGCAATGGCGTATCCCGTTTCCCTTAGTTCTTTGATTTCAGATTAATTATACTTTAATTTGTTAATTTCACAGTTATAGAATTTGCGGGGTGTTACAATTTGAGTTCTGCATCTCAAATCTCACTTTTGTATTATTCTGCCCATTAAATTTCTGAAAAAAGAGAGGACTAACCCTAGAAGAACCCAATTTGGGTCCATTCTTATGACACCCCACGTCCGTTAATGTCACTCGCTAAGGGAATGCATTAAGTTTCGTGAAGCGCTATAGGTAAACAAACACAGAATACTTACAAGATAGATATAAGTAAGGCAGCAGCGGAAAATTCAAACTTTTATTTCAAGCATAAGTCATAATACCGGTGTCCACAATTTCATAAGTCACAAAAACCATTACAATAAAATAACTTCTGTTTTGCACCATCAGAGTCATAAGTAAATAAAAAGTATCATTCCCCCAATAAAAAAAGTTAAGCCATAGTAGAGATAAGAACTTGAGCCATACTTCAGAAATATCTCATATCAAGATGATATCCGATTCCTGATTAAGTCTGAGTGTTTCTGTGACGGCCCGCCCCGCACCAACCGACATTTACTCCAAAAGTGCGTTGTACACATGTCCAGTTAGCATGGGACGGTCGCCAAAGAAAGGAAAGAAGACGAAGAATCAACAAAGAACCTGTAGAATGTCTCGCGGTGCATAGAACAAAATATAATAACAACATACTTGACATAAAACAGGAGAGACAGTGCATAAGCTGAAAACCAGAACTAAGCATCATAGCAGCGGAAATCCAAAATATAGCTTATTACAACTTTTAGAATACTGTCTCTAAAGCAAAGCAAGATAAAGAAGGTACACTACTAATGCCCAAGTAGTGACCACCAACGACACAGGGAGAATATATGTAGATATCATACGTAGGAGCCTCCTGCTCGTCTCCGAATCAGCAACTCGTGCATTACCAGCTAACATGTCTCTAGTCTGCTCGTGTGGGCACCCAGAGTAATAAGAAGAGACATAAAACTCTGGGTCAGACAAAAGTATGGTATGAGCGATAAGCATCTAAACAGAACAATAACAGGTATACTAAGCTATACCTGGACCTGCAACCAAAGAGTTAGCACTACATACTGTACAACACTCTAAGGTGGAATTTCAAATGGTGTAAAGATAACGGGGGTGGAGGTGTGCATGTCATAGTGATGGCAAACAATCAAGCATAGCAACCATCCTCACGTCTCTCACTCAGTGCGTAAAGCATACGATATTCACCACTTCGATCACCTCAACACCTTGCTATGATCACCTTGCCCCATGAAGTCATAAATGGCTTCACTGCACTGATACATAGCCACCGATCCTTCGCTATGTCCACTTGCCCCATGGAGTTATTCACCCCATCTGCGCTGGCTCATAGCCTTAATAGCTCTTTACTATGTCCACTTGCCCCATGGAGTTGTTCACCCCATATGCGCTGGCTCATAGTCCTACTAATCCTTTACTATGTCCACTTTGCCCCTCGAGTCATGTCGACTCTACTGCACTGGCTCATAGTCTTACTACGATCACTTTGCCCCTCGAGTCATAGTGACTCTACTACACTGATAACGTAGTCCTATCATTCATGGTGAATCGAAGTTATGAACGTCGACAACTCCTTAGCACACGTCCCGCAGCAAAGCCCAATCATGAAGTGAACTCATTGGTTCCCAACTGGATCCTGAGTTTAACTTCCAACTTGGACTACCTTTGCATCTCGGGTTATTGGTCATCACCGGATCGGTTCGGATCATTCCCCACGCTCGGGTCGGATCGTGGTCTTCACTTCAAGTCCAAGCATCGCGGATCGTCATCACCCTAGTGGGTCGGGTCGGGGTCCTTCTGGCGGGTCGGATCGGAGGGTGCCATCAGCTCGGGTCGTGCTCCATGCTTCAGCCCATCGGATCGTGGTGATGCTTCAGGTCAGAACGTGATGAAGCTTCCTTCAGATCGGGTCGTGATGCCCATTCGTGAGTCGGGTCGTGGTACTTCAGTTTGGGGGCATAGCACTGCATCGGTTCGGGTTCGTGGATGGTTTCCCCCTCCGTGTTGGATCGTTGTATGCGGTTCGGTTCGCAGAGACTAATCGTGATCGGGTCGGGTGGTGCTATCCGATCCGGTCCGGTTTCCTGCACTTTCCTGCAACTTCCAGCGACAGTTTATACGCCTCTTGACGGCGTTTTCGACCATTCTAACCATTCTAATCAATCACAAAACATACCACAAAGTCATAGCAACAAGTAAAAGTGACCTCTAACACCGAAACATCAATATGATAAGTCAAAATGGATCAAACATAGCCAAAACCCCATATTTTCCCTTAAGCATGTTTAGGTGAAACTAATGATATTATTAGCAAAACTTAACCAAATTAACCCAAATTCACATCAGAGGTCTAAAACATCATTTAAGAATTTATAAATATTTTTCCAGAATTTTATCATGTTTAAATTCGCTAATCTTCACTAATTGCCCTTAATTAACCATAATTAGTGAGGAACTATGCAAATCACTCACCTTAGCCACAAATAAACCTTAGATATGAAATAAATCTCTGATTTGATGCGAATCCCAATGCTAAACAGCAGCTCTATTGTTGATTTGGTGTTGATCTCTCTTGATTCGATGTTGGTAAGCCCAATCTTCAAATAGAAAGCGATTTGGAGGTGATTTAGAGGTTGGAGGTCATTTTTAAGGTTTCTAAGAGGTAAATGGAGGCTAGAAAACTGAAATGTAATGAAACCCTAACTCATTTCAGCCTCCCCATAACCCTAATCCCGAAATGGGTTATGGGCCCATTCACTAATCACCTTATTTGGCCCGGTTAAGCAGTTTTTCACCTTCCAAACCTTATTTCAGCCATATCTCCCAAACGGTAAGTCCGTTTCTCACATGTGACCACTCTACGGAAAGGTAAACTATCAAACGAATCTAATGGAAGTGGTTTCTGGTCAAAATTCCTTTCCAATCCAAATTTATGGCCGAAACAAGATCAGCTAGGGGCAAAACGGTCATTTAAAAATTGACAAAATTCGTGAACATGGAAATGACTCTAATGGTTGTTTCCCAAAGTTACATGACCATACACAACTTCATATGGGAAAGAAATAAATATTCTACGATCCTCCGATGCGTAGAATAATGGTTGTTACATTCTTCCCCCCTTAAGAAATTTCGCCCTCGAAATTCCATAACCAAAACACACAAAGGGTCCCGCATGCCTATCAGCCATAAAACAAAAATCAAACATGAAAAACAAGTCTATCCTAGCATGCAGAATAACTAAATCGCAAAGTAAATCTTACCAGGCGAAGAGTTCTGGATACGTCTTCCTAATGCTCTCCTCTGTCTCCCAAGTACAGTCATTCTCGTTCTCGCCCCACTGAACCTTGACTAGCTTCACCGCCTTCCTTCGAAGTTGCTTCGCATCGTGCTCGACAATACGAATCGGCTTGCGGTTCCCAACCGC
Organism: Allium sativum; assembly: GCA_030737875.1. Taxonomy (NCBI): domain Eukaryota; kingdom Viridiplantae; phylum Streptophyta; class Magnoliopsida; order Asparagales; family Amaryllidaceae; genus Allium; species Allium sativum. Next base: position 463,754,351 of record CM060913.1, on the reverse strand, counting down.
CTCGGGTTCCACTTCGAAGTCCTCTAACTGATCAGGTGAAATAGTCATATCTGGGTCATGTACGAACTTCCTTAGTTGGGAAACATGAAATACGTTGTGAACTCCCGCCATCTTTTCTGGTAAGTCAACTCTATACGCCAAATTCCCAACTTGTTCGAGAACTGGGAATGGACCAACAAATCTTGGTGCTAACTTGCCTCTCCTGCCAAATCGTATCACGCTCTTCAACGGAGAAATCTTGACAAACACCAAGTCACCAACAGAGAATTTTAAGTCTCTTATCCTCTTATCAACATAACTCTTATGCCTATCTTGGGCAGCCTTCATTCGTTGCTGAATGATCTTGATCTTATCCGAGGTTTCTCTTACCACATCTGGTCCAAGCACAAACTTCTCACCGGTCTTTATCCAACATGATGGTGAGTTGCACGGTCTTCCGTACAAAGCTTCATAGGGAGCCATACCGATACTGGATTGGTAGCTATTATTATATGCAAACTCTACTAGATGCAAATGGTCATCCCATGATCCACCAAAATCCAATATACAAGCTCTCAAGAGATCTTCCAATATACGATTCACCCTCTCTGTCTGACCGTCGGTCTGAGGATGATATGCGGTACTGAGATGTAATTCTGACCCTAGAGCCTCTTATAAGCTCTTCCAAAACCCACTAGTGAACAACGGGTCTCGGTCTCTCACAATTCTTTTAGGTACTCCATGAAATCTCACTACCCACTTCATATACAATTCTGCTAACTTAGCTGTCGTTCTGGTCGATTTGACTGGTATAAATCTTGCACTCTTAGTCAATCGATCCACAATTATCCAAATGCTATTATGTCCCGATCTAGTCCTTGGTAAACCATTGATGAAATCCATCGAGACTTGCTCCCATTTCCATTCGGGAATTTCTAATGGTTGCAACAACCCACTAGGCTTCTTTTGCTTGGCTTTAACTAGCTGGCAATTCATGCATTTGGATATAAATTTCCCAATGTCTCTTTTCATCCCTTCCCAGTAGTAAGTCTATCTCATGTCTCGGTACATCTTATCACCACCGGGGTGTATAGTCAGTTTTGAGTGAAGACATTCTCTAAGCACTTCATCTCTCAAACCATTCACGTTGGGTACAACTAGTCTTCCATTCTTTCTAAGCCATCCATCTCGATCAAGCCCATACAAATTCATCTCCTCATCGTCAATATTCATTTCTGACTTGGAGATGATTTCCAATAGATTAGGGTTGTCCCTCTGGCTGGAACCAATCCGCTCTATCAAAGTGGGTCTGATTGCCAAACTAGCTAGCATTTCTGGATCCAATTCGCACTTTGGTCTGAAATCAAACCCTGCGATATACTCCAGTTGCTTCCATTCAAGAAACATAGCCCCTAAGCTGGCATGTCTCCTACTCAAGGCATCGGCTACCGCATTACCCTTCTCAGGTGTATATGCGATATCAAAATCATACGAAGCCAAGAACTCTAACCATCTCTGCTGACGGAGATTCAAATCCTTCTGGGAGAAAAGATACTTTAACGATTTATGATCGGTAAACAACTCGAATCTTTCTCCCAAGAGATAATGTCTCCACATCTTCAGCGCAAACACGATCGCTACTAGTTCCAAATCATGGGTAGGATACCTTTTTTCATGCGGCTTTAGAAGCCGACTAGCATAAGCTACAACCTTACCTCTTTGCATCAATACAGCACCTAGTCTGGTACCACCAGCATCCGTGTATACCGTCATCTCTTCATTCCCTTTAGGAATGACTAACACTGGTGCACGCGTCAACTTTTCTTTTAGACTCTTGAATGCATTCTCACACACTCCGTCCCAGACAAAGGCGTGATTCTTCTTAGTCAACTGAGTCAACGGTGCTGCTACCTTGGAGAAGTCCTGGATAAACTTATGATAGTACCCAGCTAACCCCAAGAAACTTCTTACATCTGTTGCATTCTTGGGCGTAAGCCAATCCTGTACTGTAGCCACCTTCGCAGGGTCCACGGCAATACCATTCTCTGAAACAACATGGCCCAAGAATCTCACTTCCCTCCTCCAAAAGTGACACTTAGAGAATTTCGCTTTCAATTGGTGTTTCCTCAACACCTCCATCACTATCCTCAAGTGTCCCTTGTGTTCTTCCTCTGTCCTTGAGTAAACATGGATATCGTCTACGAACACAAGAACAAACTTATTCAACTGATCTCTGAATACTCGATTCATAAGATCCACAAAGTATGCTGGTGCATTGGTCAACCGAAATGGCATGACCAACCACTTATAGAATCCAGACGGCGTCCTAAATGCCGTTTTCGGAACACTTTCATCTGCTACTCGGAGCTGATGAAATCCTGTCGCGAGGTCCAACTGGGAGAACACTCTTGCTCCTTCCAGTTGATCAAACAAATCATCTATCCGCGGTAGAGGATATTTATTCTTCCTCGTCACCTTATTCAACTCGCGATAATCCACACACAATCGAAGGGAACCATCTGCCTTAGTAGCAAACACAACTGGTGCTCCCCACTCGGAGACACTTCTTCTAATAAATCCCTTCTTCAAAAGATCGCTTACTTGCACCCCGAGCTCTCGCTGTTCCCTTGGTGCCATACGACGAAGTGGCATCAATATAGGTATGGCATCTTTCACTAAATCAATACGGAACTCAATCTCTCGGTGTGGTGGAAGCTCGGTCACCTCCTCGAAGACATCCGGATACTGGCCAACCACGGGCACATCTGACAACTCATCATGCGGGATGTCGAGGGAATTTATAAAACTAGCCATTACCCCATCACTAGGTAGACTACCAAACACTACCCTCCGCCCATCATCCGCCCTAACTATCACCAAAAAGCCCTCACAGTCTACCACCACCCCGTACCTTTGGAGCCAATCGACCCCCAATATAATGCCATACCCAGTAAAGCCCAAAACAAAGCAATCGCAAACAAACATACATCCATGACTCGATAAGACCAAATTTCGGCAAATCATACTAAGGTTGGTTGAACCACCAATCGGGTTCGTCACAACCAACGGTCTATCGACTATCTCAGGTTCCAGTCCCAACCTATCCACCAGGTCACTAGATATGAAGGAATGGGAAGCCCCAGTATCAAATAAAACTCGAACTGGTACATCATAAATAGAAAGCATACCTTGAATGACGACATTCTTTCTTTTCTCCGCCGCAGTTGGGGCATTCGACGAAGAAGGAACAGCATCGATAGCATATGCTTTCACAATCTGCTTCTCCTTAAGAGGTTGTGGACACTTATCCTTATGATGTCCCACTTGGCCATAGTTGTAGCACTTCCTATCCGCTAGCTTGGCCCGACATTCTTTAGCATAATGGCCATTCTTACCACAGCTGAAGCACTCAACATCTTTCTTGCTCTTTTTCTGGCCATCCTTAGATTGGTTATGTTTCCTCTTATTCTGAGAGTTATTCTTGCCTCCACCGCCCGCTTCCGGTTTCAGCCCTTCCGCTGATGCAGCCTCGGTCTTTGGCTTAGGGTAAATACTCTCTGATCTCAAAGCTTTCCCCACAATCGATTCAAAAGTCTCATCGATGTGGTTGATAAGCCTTTCCCCCAAGTATCCATCTAACCCAGTAATGAACTTCTCATTCTTCTTCTCAGGAGTATCGACAAGAGATAGTCCATACTTCGACAAAGTGTCGAACTCAGCAATATAGTCAGAGACTGCCCTCCATTCTGCTTGAGTTCCAAAAATCTCTTAAACAACACTGACTTCTGGGCAGCTGGAATGAACTTCTCGCTAAAGCGAGCCTTGAACTGATCCCAAGTAACCTGATCTTCTGGAGTAGCTGTTCTAATGGCATTCCACTAATTCATCGCTCGCCCTTGCAGCTGACGAGACGCTAGCCTTCTCTTTATCGCATCCTCGATTCCCAAGTCGTCGAAGATACGATCACAACTATCCAACCAATCCTGAACATCTGTGGCTGACTCCGTTCCGTGGAACGGCTTCCCACCAAGGTTAGTGTAATCCTTGCACAACTTGGCGAAATCGACCCTAGGCGCCTGCACTACTGGACCACCACCATTTCCGGGATTGGGAACTGCTCCCTGAACATCCCTAAGCATCTCCCTCATGAAGTTAGTGAACATTGTCCTCATGTCTGGAGCATTCCCATGATTGGTCCCTCTACCAGCACCCCTGGTGTCTCTACTCATCGTTCAATCTGTAAAGAGAAAACGATTAACGACCCCATAGTGGTGCTAGTGCAGTACGACTTCATTCTTATACTACTAATAGTATATATATATAGTTTTTGAAAACCAAAGTAATCACAAATATGCGCTCTCATATACGTACTATCTCTCCCTAGTGTCTTTCCCTAGGTTAACTACGCAACCTAGAGCTCTGATACTAAATGTGACGGCCCGCCCCGCACCAACCGACATTTACTCCAAAAGTGCGATGTACACATGTCCAGTTAGCACGGGACGGTCGCCAAAGAAAGGAAAGAAGACGAAGAATCAACAAAGAATCTGTAGAATGTCTCACGGCGCATAGAACAAAATATAATAACAACATACTTGACATAAAACAGGAGAGACAGTGCCTAAGCTGAAAACCAGAACTAAGCATCATAGCAGCGGAAATCCAAAATACAGCTTATTACAACTTTTAGAATACTGTCTCTAAAGCAAAGTAATATAAATAAGGTACACTACTAATGCCCAAGTAGTGACCACCAACGACACATGGAGAATACATGTAGATATCATACGTTGGAGCCTCCTGGTCGTCTCCGAATCAGCTACTCGTGCATCACCAGCTAACCTGTCTCTAGTCTGCTCGTGTGAGCACCTAGAGTAATAAGAAGAGACAAAAAACTCTGGGTCAGACAAAAGTCTGGTATGAGCGATAAGCATCTAAACAGAACAATAACAGGTATACTAAGCCATACCTGAACCTGGACCTGCAACCAATGAGTTAGCACTACATACTGTACAACACTCTAAGGTGGAATTTCAAATGGTGTAAAGATAACGGGGGTGGGGGTGTGCATGTCATAGTGATGACAAACAATCAAGCATAGCAACCATCCTCACATCTCTCACTCAATGCGTAAAGCATACGATATTCACCACTTCGATCACCTCAACACCTTGCTATGATCACCTTGCCCCATGAAGTCATAAATGGCTTCACTGCACTGATACATAGCCACCGATCCTTCGCTATGTCCACTTGCCCCATGGAGTTATTCACCCCATCTGCGCTGGCTCATAGCCTTACTAGCTCTTTACTATGTCCACTTGCCCCATGGAGTTGTTCACCCCATATGCGCTGGCTCATAGTCCTACTAATCCTTTACTATGTCCACTTTTCCCCTCGAGTCATGACGACTCTACTGCACTGGCTCATAGTCTTACTACGATCACTTTGCCTCTCGAGTCATAGTGACTCTACTGCACTGATAACGTAGTCCTATCATTCATGGTGAATCGAAGTTATGAACGTCGACAACTCCTTAGCACACGTCCCATAGCAAAGCCCAATCATGAAGTGAACTCATTGGTTCCCAACTGGATCCTGAGCTCTAACTTCCAACTTGGACTACCTTTGCATCTCGGGTTATTGGTCATCACCGGATCGGTTCGGATCATTCCCCACGCTCGGGTCGGATCGTGGTCTTCACTTCAAGTCCAAGCATCGCGGATCGTCATCACCCCAGTGGGTCGGGTCGGGGTCCTTCTGGCGGGTCGGATCGGAGGGTGCCATCAGCTCGGGTCGTGCTCCATGCTCCAGCCCATCGGATCGTGGTGATGCTTCAGGTCGGAACGTGATGAAGCTTCCTTCAGATCGGGTCGTGATGCCCATTCGTGAGCCGGGTCGGGGTACTTCAGTTTGGGGCATAGCACTGCATCGGTTCGGGTTCGTGGATGGTTTCCCCCTCCGTTTTGGATCGTGGCATGCGGTTCGGTTTGCAGAGACTAATCGCGATCGGGTCGGGTGGTGCTATCCGATTCGGTCCGGTTTCCTGCACTTTCCTGCAACTTCCAGCGACAGTTTATACGCCTCTTGACGGCGTTTTCAACCATTCTAACCATTCTAATCAATCAAAAAACATACCACAAAGTCATAGCAACAAGTAAAAGTGACCTCTAACACCAAAACATCAATATGATAAGTCAAAATGGATCAAACATAGCCAAACCCCCATATTTTCCCTTAAGCATGTTTAGGTGAAACTAATGATATTATTAGCAAAACTTAACCAAATTAACCCAAATTCATATCAAAGGTCTAAAACATCATTTAAGAATTTATAAATATTTTTCCAGAATTTTATCATGTATAATTCGCTAATCTTCACTAATTACCCTTAATTAACCATAATTAGTGAGGAACTATGCAAATCACTCACCTTAGCCACAAATAAACCTTAGATCTGAAATAAATCTCTGATTTGATGCGAATCCCAATGCTAAACAGCAGCTCTAATGTTGATTTGGTGTTGATCTCTCTTGATTCGATGTTGTTAAGCCCAATCTTCAAATAGAAAGCGATTTGGAGGTGATTTAGAGGTTGAAGGTCATTTTTAGGGTTTCTAAGAGGTAAGTGGAGGCTAGAAAACTGAAATGGAATGAAACCCTAACTCATTTCAGCCTCCCCATAACCCTAATCCCGAAATGGGTTATGGGCCCATTCACTAATCACCTTATTTGGCCCGGTTAAGCAGTTTTTCACCTTACAAACCTTATTTCAGACATATCTCCCAAACGGTAAGTCCGTTTCTCACATGTGACCACTCTACGGAAAGGTAAACCATCAAACGAATCTAATGGAAGTGGTTTCTGGTCAAAATTCCTTCCCAATCAAAAGTTATGGCCAAAACAAGATCAACTAGGGGCAAAACGGTCATTTAAAAATCGACAAAAATCATGAACATGGAAATGACTCTAATGGTTGTTTCCCAAAGTTACATGACCATACAACTTCATATGTGAAAGAAATAAATATTCTACGATCTTCCGATGCGTAGAATACGGGTTGTTACAGTTTCCTCCCTGAGAACCTTGGTGGGGAATGGAATAAAGAAGGAGAAACAATAGGGCCAGATATAAAATCTGGCGAGACTAGTTACTTTTAGCCAGTAGATAAGTAAAAGCAACATGATAGGCATATAAAGTGGATAAGAGACATCACTACATAAATGGCAGGTGTGACAAGGTAAGCAAGTTAAGGTGTATGTGCCTCACTAATGATTACTCTGCACTACTACTAGTATAACTGAAATGAGATGATCCCTTCCACTATAAGTTGGTAGGCTTAGGCCATATGTCCAAGTATACCCTAACCCCTACCCTAATCAATCAGTTCCCTACCATGTAGATATCCTGTGTTGGCCCCACAATAGGCGGTACCACTTCCTAAAGTGGTAATCCATGGTGTGCGCAACCATATCTACTGATGTCACGGTCGTCTTAGCACCCTCTGCCCGGCCCATGCACATGTCCCCGGTCGGTTTGCGCCGCCCACACCATCCGTCTCGTTTGGATCTCTTACAATCAATCAGTAAGCGGCCCTTTCTCCGCCTAGTACAAAGTTCTTTACTTGATACCAACTCCGGGTTACTGATTGAAATGGGTCCCACACAATATGATACAAGCTCTCCCCCTTGTCTTGTATCCCCCAATAGGTTTTCCACTGACTATGTATACCCTTAGGTGTCTTTAATTACATAGCCCTATACTAGTTATGCTTACCCTAAAGGGTGTCTTTAGTTACATAACTTCATTACATTATCTATCGGTTATGTATACCACTAGGTGTCTTTAATTACATAACCTTATTACATTATCTACTGGTTATGTATACCACTAGGTGTCTTTAACTATATAACCTTATAGGATTAAGTTCGTCGACCTATATATACATATTACCCACCCCCTCTAATTTACTTAACCCACCTACTACCCATCCAATTTTACTTAACCCTAATTTAAGTTCATAGTTATATTAAATTAGGTTAAGTAGTCCATTTCATTACCATGTCCAATTATGGTTATAATGGGCTAGACCTCCCACATTAGGCCTACAACATGTGGATGCTGGATATGTCGGTCGGGTCCTGGCAGTCTTATTCTACAGTTGGGACAAACCTCGTGTCTTAGCCCGATTCGTATTTGCGTACTTAGACCTCCCACATTAGGTTCAACATTAGTGGCTGCTGGATATGCCGGTCGAGTCTGGGCAGACTTCCACCACTATTTTAACCTAACCTCATGTCATAAGTACAATTTACAATTCCTAACTGTAAATTACTAAACATTCCAAATTAATCCAAATCTACCTATATCATTATAGGTAAATATTTCTATGTTTTCCCCATTTGAATTACATGTCCCATTTCATATGAACATTACATAAATTATGCCAATTATAATCCCTTTTTCCTCGTTTCCTCTCTATCGTATTCGTACGTATTATGATAGCATCTAGGTTATAAAGTAGCCTAGCTATAACGACGAAAGGGGTATATGACGAAGGTGATAGTTTCAACATATCTTGGCATAAACATAAACATAGACTGGTATGATAACAAAGTGAATGGTCATGTAATCGTCATGGCAAGGTAGGCATAAAAGTGATGAACTTGCAACAACTACGATGTCAAAGCAGCATGATGAGATCTAAATTAACCATAAGGTGTTCAATTATTTAGATCTAGCATAGTAAGGGTGACATAGTAACATGTTTAGATCTAAAGATGGATTCACATGTCAAGTTTACAACATATCTCAATGGATCACAATATGATAGGTGAAAGGTGATTAACATAAAGATCTAGATCCAAGTAATGTTACAATTATCCCAATTAATAGATGTACATCCACCATAATCATGGATACAAGTCAAGATCCACATAAGAAACATAATCAAATCACCATAATTTTATTACTTCTAGGAAAATAGATCTGTCATGACATAGTATAGGATTTCATATTAACATAGAATCATACTTTACAACATATCCAATTCATCATCTTTCAAAGTATACTTTCATTTATCTAAACCTAAAAGTAATCTAGAAACTCATAGCGTTAGGTTTAGAGAATTTAGGAAGAACGGATCTAGAATTTCTGAATTGGATTTGTAGAATATGTTGTTGTAGAAAAAGGTTCAGTTCGCACTCCAGCAGCATATGGCCTCCATGACACCCAATGAAGAAAATATGAGAAATAGGACGCGTATATATAGCTGCCAGACCCTCTGAAACTGAGTGCCACCTCAGCCTTAGGGATGTCGACACCCCTGTGGGTGGGTCACCCCTAGGTCGATGCCCCTTCAGGGGGGTCAACCCCTAGGTCGACACCCCTCTAGGGGGGTCGACCCCTAGAGCAAGAATTTTGATGTTCAGAGGAATTTTTCGAATTTGAATCCTTTGGATAGGATTCTGACTCATGCATATATATATAAAATATTTTTGTGTGTATACAAACTTTAAACCCTCATAACATCTTCATACGGTGTCCGTTTTACGCAAACCAAATGTCTATCTTAACATGAATTTCGAGATGGACGCAATGGTGCAGTCTGTTTCCTCTAATTCTGAACATTAAAGTAATAATTATTTAATTTATTCTCTTTATTGTTATTAAAAATTCGGGGTGTTACATTCTCCCCTACTCAAAGGATTCCGTCCTCGAAATCTCTAAGTTGAGAAGAATGCATATCCTACCATCCATCATCCATCTACTCATCCACCAATCGCTGGCATCCATTGTCCTTAAAGATTTCTAATGCTTATATGAATATATGCAAAGGTGTGTGTATATGTCCCAACACTAATGCGAAGATCAGGCGGTCTACTGATTTTGTTGACCTCCTTAATGCAATGTATGTTAGTGTCATGAATCCAATATGTATGCAAATAAACCTATTGTATCATATAAGTTCTATATGTGTGCACACCCATTCGTCCAAATGCGATATCCATATGCCAGCTCATCCATTTCCATCCACAAAAGAAAAGAAAATGCACACACATCCATACGCAATATGAAAGTGATTGAGCCGATCTTAGTGCCTAATGTGTGTGTATATGCGTTCACAGGCAACCACTACCAAATCCATCAAACATAACATGTTTCAAACACATGTTTACATCCATAGGATTCCTATATAAAGGTCAAAAATATGATGGATAAGATATATTCTTTTGACAGAAAAAAGTACTGATAAAACTCAGGAAAGGAGTTAGGAACATACCCTCGAAAAGAAAAGGGTACGAAGCATGAATCTTGTCTTCGGTCTCCCAAGTCGCATCTTCTGGGTTATCTCCCCATTGAACCTTTAGCAACTTGATTTCCTTATTGCGCAGCTTCTTAACCTCTAAGCCAAGAATACGGTAGGGACTTGTTTGACTGTCGCCTCCCGTACCACTTCGACTTCTTCCAACATGCTCGGCTCAACAACTTCCGTGGTGTCATGCAGGCACTTCCGTAGATGATAGACATGGAAAACTTCATGAACACCGGATAGATTTTCTGGGAGCTTTACTCTGTAGGCCATTTGGCCAATCCTCTCGGTTATGGGAAATGGTCCCACAAACCTAGGTGCTAACTTCCCTACTGATCTGAAGTGAACCACATTCCTCAGAGGTGATACTTTGATAAAAACTAAGTCTCCCACTTTGAATTCGATGTCAGTCCTTCTCTTGTCTGCATAGGACTTCTGCCTATCTTGAGCTGTCTTCATCCGCCGTCGAATAAGTTCAATCATTTCGGACGTTTCCCTAACCATATCTGGTCCAAATAATAATCTTTTTGTAGATTCCCACCAACAACTTGGTGATCTACAGGGTCGTCCGTACAATGCTTCGAAGGGTGCCATGTCGATGCTAGCTTGAAAACTGTTATTATAGGCAAACTCTACTAAAGGAAGATTCTCTTCCCAAGTCCCTCCGAAGTCTAGGGTACACAACCTTAAAAGATCTTCAAGAATCCTATTCACCCTCTCCGTATGCCCATCGGTCTGAGGATGATAAGCGGTGCTTAAACACAACTGTGTACCTAATGCTTCTTGCAAGCTCCTCCAAAATTCACTGGTAAAGATGGGGCCACGATCACTCACGATGCTGGAAGGTACTCCGTGAAGACGAACTATCTCTCGGACATAAATTGATTCCAACCATGATGTCGTTCTCTTATTCTTAACTGGAATAAAGTGAGCGCTCTTAGTGAGTCTATCCACTATTACCCAAATACTGGTATTACCTTTCTTTGATCTAGGCAAACCATCTATGAAATCCATAGAGACGCTCTCCCATTTCCACTACGGAACCTCCAACAGATGAGGTAATCTTCCGTGCTTCTTTTGCTCAGCTTTAACTTGCTGTCAAACTAAACATTGAGAAACAAATTCAGCCACATCCTTCTTCATCCCAGCCCAAAAGAAAACCCTCTTCATATCCCTGTACATCTTGTCACCGCCTGGATGAATGGTCATCTTAGAATGGTGGGCTTCTTCTAGGACCGCCTTTATCAAGCTTCTAGTTTGAGGAGCACAAAGTCTTCCATCTCGTCGCAACCACCACTTTTCATTTATGGCATATCTGCTGAGGTGACTAGAAGTCTCCCCTCTTCTGAGCTTATCCATGATGTATAGAATCTGTGGGTCACCTTGTTGCGAAGCTCCTATCTGATCCACAAGTGTCGGTCGTATCTCCAAGGATGCAAATAAATCAGGCAAAACCTCGATGGAGGTTCTAAAATCAAAAGCTAATATGAACTTCATGTTCTTTCTTTCCATAAACAGAGGACTCAGGGCCACCCTCTGCCTACTTAGTGCGTCTGCCACCACATTACCCTTGCCAGGGTTATAAGCAATTTCAAAATCATACGAAGCTAAGAACTCCATCCACCGTTGTTGCCTGAAGTTGAGATCCTTCTATGAGAATAGATACCTGAGAGATTTATGATTAGTGTATAATTCGAACTTTTCTCCAAGTAAATAATGACGCCACGTCTTTAACACGGATACTATGGTAGCTAGCTCTAAATCATGGATGGGGTAGTTCTTCTCATGAACTCTTAACTATCAACCCCCATAACATATCACTTTCCCCTCTTGCATCAGAACCGCACCAAGCCCTGTACCGCACGCATCAGTGTAAACAGTAAACACTTTACTCCCATCGGGCAAGGTTAAGACTGGGGCTGTTGTCAGAGCCCTTTTTAGCCATTCGAAAGCAACATCACAGTCTATGTCCCATGAAAATGCCAAATTCTTCTTTGTCAACCTAGCGAGAGGGGCTGATATCTTCGCGAAGTCCTTAATGAACTTCCTATAATAACCTGTCAATCCAAGAAAGCTTCTCACCTCGGTTGCATTTTTAGGAATCTGCCAATTTTGTACTACAACCACCTTCGCGGGATCTACAACTATCCCTTATTTGGTGATTACATGGCCCAAGAATCACACCTCCTTTCTCCAGAAATGGCATTTGGAGAACTTTGCTTTTAGCTGATGGTCACAGAGAGTTTTCAAAACTTCTCCCAAATGCTGGGCATGCTCTTCTTCACTCTTGGAGAAGATCAACATATCATCAACGAAGACTACGACGAATTTGTTTAGGAACCCCTGAAATACCTAACTCATCAAATCAAAAAAATAGGCAGTTGCATTTGTCAACCGAAGAGGCATAACTAGCCATTCAAAGAAACTATCTGGATTCTGAAAGCAGTCTTATCTATGCTATCCTCAGCCACCCTCAACTGATGGAACTCCGTAGCCAAGTCCAACTGAGAAAATATCGAGTCACCAACAAGCTGATCAAATAAATCAGCAATCATCGTAAAGGGGTGCCTATTCTTCTTGGTGATCTTATTTAACTCTCTATGGTCAACACACAAACGAAGCGAACCATCCGCTTTAGTTGCGAATACTACTGGAGCACCCCACTCAGATATGTTTCGTTTGATAAACCTTTTTTCAAGTAGCTCCCCTACTTGCTTACTCAGCTTCCTCCTTTCTCACGGAGCCATATGGCGTACTGGTAATGCAAATGGCTTTGCATTGTCCACCAGATATATGTGGAAGTCAATTTCGTGTCTTGGAGGTAAACCCCGTACCTCATCAAAAACATCTGAATAATCTCGAACCACTGGAACAGATTGCAAGTCATCTATGGATGCATCTAGAGACTCTAGGAAGCTAAGTTTAACAGAACCTTGAGGGTCACAAGAAACTTTGAGGGTCTTCCCATGACAAGTCGGGAGCCTAATAACCTTCCTCTCACAATCCAGAATGGCCCCATACGTGGTAAGCCAATCCATTCCTAGAATCAACCCATAACCCATAAACCCAAGCACATACGTGCCGCATTCAAATTCGACGCCTAACACAAATATTTTCAAAACCCAACAAATCATCGATAAATAAGCCGAACCACCAGTGGGGTTTGAAACAACTACGGGATCTACTACCATACTAGTAATTAAGTGTAGAGATTCAACCACAGAACTAGATATAAACGAGTGTGAAGCACCAGAATCAAAAAATGTTCTAATTGGATGGTTTGAAAGAGAAACTAAACTTTCTACGGAAAATTTTCTACCTCTTTCAGGAGCACTGATCGCGAGAGCATGCACGTGCCCTCCAGAAGTCCCTGCTCTTTGACCTTGTCCCTGCGACCCCTGTTTCTTTGGGCACTCTTTAGAGAAGTGTCCGACCTCTCTGCAATTAAAGCAATTGGCCTTCCTTCTCTTACAATCTTTGATCAGCTGGCCCTCCTATCCACAATTGTGACATTTTCTCTTATCCTTGCCTTTATCATCTTTCCCTCCTTTCTTCTGCTATTGTTGCTGCTGTTGCTGCCCCTTCTTGGGCCATACCTTCTTATTATGCGATGTCCCCTCCACTTTTGTTTCCTTCTTTTCTCCCTTGTCCTCCTCATGCATTAGGGCCATATCAACAAGATTTTCAAAGGTAGCCCCCATTGGAAGATGGGACATAGCTAAACCATGCAGAGGCTCATTCAGCCCCTTAGCAAACCGCAAAGCCCTTTTGCGCGATGTGTCTGCCAACTCTAACCCGAACCTTGCCAGCAGGTTGAACTTGTTCACATACTCCTTCACCATCAAATTTCTTTGTTTGAGTGTTAAGAACCTCTCTATCTGTATGCTTCTCTCCGCTTGGGAAAGAAATTTCATTTCGAATCTCTGTCTAAAGTCTTCCCAAGTTTCTACCGGACGTCCAACTTGGGTGACTTCCCACCAAAATGAGGCTTCGTCCTTTAACAACCAAGCAGCTAACTAGATTTTTCTTCGGTCCTCCACTTCAAAGATTACGAATAAGTCCTCGGTCTCCTTAAGCCAATTCTGAGCTTCTACGAATGTCTCGTTCCCATGGAATGGCCTTCCTCCCATAGTCCGGAAGTCTTTGCAGATCTTGGCAAAGTTGTCAGCTTTTGGAGGGGGGAGGAGGAATGACCGGTGCAACTGGGGGAGGAAAGTCTCTTTGGCCTTCGGCCGGCGCCGTGGCCTCTAAATACCTCCGGAACCATCCGGGTATTGTGACGCCCTCTGAGAGATTAGGGATGTTTTGTTCCCCAGACATGTTGAAAAAGGGAAAAGGAAGAAATTTAGATAAAGGACCGAAGGATACTACATATGGCTTTTTGGGGAATGTTTTTCAAAATAGACTTTTCTTTTTTTGAAAATGCTTTTATTTTAAAACTTTTTTGAAAATAATTTCCAAAAACTTTTATCTAATCTGGTAACCTTCTGCCATGATACCAAGATGTGACACCCCACGTCCGTTAATGTCACTCACTAAGGGAATGCATTAAGTTTCGTGAAGCGTTATAGGTAAACAAACACAGAATAATTATAAGACAGATATAAATAAGGCTGCGACGGAAAATTTAAACTTATATTTCAAGCATAAGTCATAATATAGTAGTCCAAAATTTCATAAGCCACAAAAACCATTACAATAAAATAACTTTTATCTTGCACTATCAGAGTACATAAGTAAATATAAAGCACCATTTCCCCATTTAAAAGAGTTAAGCCATAGTAGAGACAAGAACTTGAGCCATACTTCAGAAGTAGCTCCTACCAAGATGATATCTGATTCCTGATTAAGTCTGAGTGTTTCCTCCCTGAGAACCTGGGGGGAAACGGAAGAAAGAAGGAGAAACAACAGGGTCAGACATAAAGTCTAGCGAGTCTAGTTACTTTTAGCCAGTAGATAAGTAAAAGCAACATGATAGGCATATAAAGTGGATAAGAGAGATCACTACATAAATGGCAGGTGTGACAAGGTAAGCAAGTTAAGGTGTATGTGCCTCACTAATGATTACTCTGCACTACTACTAGTATAACTGAAATGAGATGATCATGACCACTATAAGTTGGTAGGCTTTGGTCATACGTCCAAGTATACCCTAACCCCTACCCTAATCGATTGGCTCCCTACTCTGTAGATATCCTGTGTTGGTCACACAATAGGAGGTATCACTTCCTAAAGTGGCAACCCATGGTGTGCACAACCATATCTATTGGTGTCATGGTTGTCTTAGCCCCCCTCTGCCCGGCCCATGCACGCACATGTCCTCGGTCGGTTTGCTCCGCCCACACCATCCATCTCGTTTGGATCTCTTACAATCAATCAGTAAGCGTGCCCCTTCTCCACCTAGTACGGAGTTCTTTACTTGATACCAACTCTGGGTTACTGACTGAAATGGGTCCCACACAATATGATACAAGCTCTCCCCTTGTCTTGTATCCCCCACTAGGTTTTCCATTGACTATGTATACCCTTAGGCGTCTTTAATTACATAGCCCTATACTAGTTATGCTTACCCTAAAGGGTGTCTTTAATTACATAACTTCATTACATTATCTATCGGTTATGTATACCACTAGGTGTCTTTAATTACATAACCTTATTGGGTTAAGTTCGTGGGCCTATATATACATATTTCCCACCCCCTCTAATTTACTTAACCCATCCACTACCCATCCAATTTTACTTAACCCTAATTTAAGTTCATAATCATATTAAATTAGGTTAAGTTGTCCATTTCATTACTATGTCCAATTATGGTTATAATGGGCTAGACCTTCCACATTAGGCCTACAACGTGTGGATGATGGATATGCCGATCGGGTCCGGGTAGCCTTGTTCCACAGTTGGGCCTAACCTCGTGTCTTATCCCAATTCATGTTTTCGTACTTAGACCTCCCATATTAGGTTCAACATTAGTGGTTGCTGGATATGTCGGTCGGGTCCAGGTAGACTTCCACCACTAACGTAACCTAACCTCGTGTCATAAGTACAATTTACAATTCCTAATTGTAAATTACTAAACATTCCAAATTAATCCAAATCTACCTATGTCATCAAAGGTAACTATTTCTATGTTTTCCTCCATTTGAATTACATGTCCCATTTCATATAAACATTACATAAATTATGCCAATTATAATCCCATTTTCCCCATTTCCTCTCTAACGTATTCGTATGTATTTTGGCAGCATCTAGGCTATAAATTAGCCTAGCTATAACAATGAAAAGGGAATATGACAAAGGTGATAGTTTTAACATATCTTGGCATAAACATAACCATAAACTGGTATGATAACAAGGTGAATGGTCATGCAATCATCACGGCAAGGTAGGCATAAAAGTGATGAACTTGCAACAACTACGATGTCAGAACAACATGATGAGATCTAAATTAACCATAAGGTGTTCAATTATTTAGATCTAGCATAGTAAGGGTTATGTTTAGACCTAAAGATGGATTCACATGTCAAGTTTACAACATATCTCAATGGACCACAATATGATAGGTGAAAGGTGATTAACATAAAGATCTAGATCCAATTAATGTTAAACTATCCCAATTAATAGATGTACATCCACCATAATCATGGTTACAAGTCAAGATCCACGTAAGCAACATAATAAAATCACCATAATTTTATTAGATCTAGGAAAATAGATCTGTCATGACAGAGTATAGGATTTCATATTAACATAGAACCATACTTTACAACATATCCAATTCATAATCTTTCAAAGTATACTTTTATTTATCTAAACCTAGAAGTAATCTAGAAACTCACAGCGTTAAGTTTAAAGAATTTAGGAAGAACGGATCTAGAATTTCTGAATTGGATTTGTAGAATATGTTGTTGTAGAAAACGGTTCAGTTCGCACTACAACAGCATATGGCCTCCATGACTCCCAATGAAGAAAATATGAGGAATAGGACATGCATGTATAGCTTCCAGGCCCCCTGAAACTGAGTGCCACCTCAGCCCTAGGGGTGTCGACACCCCTGTGGGTGGGTCGACACCCCTCTAGGGGGGTCGATCCTTTAGAGCGGGAATTTTGCCGCTCAAAGGAATTTTTCGAATTTGAATCCATTGGATAGGATTCTGACTCATCTCTGACTCACCTCTGACTCATGCGTATATATATAAAATATTTCTATGCGTATACAAATTTAAAACCCTCATAACTTCTTAATACGGTGTCCGTTTTACATAAACCAAATGTCTATTTTGACCAGAATTTCGAGACGGACGCAATAGTGCAGTCCGTTTTCTCAAATTCTAAACATTAAATTAATTATTATTTAATTTATTCCCTTTAATGTCGTTAAAAATTCGGGGTGTTACAATTCTGCATTGTTGTAGAATTTGATTGCAGTACCTCAGAACTGATTTCAGCACTTTTTTGTCCATTAAACTTCTGAAAGAAGAGGGGATTTACTGAAGAAGAACCTAATTTGGGGCCATTAGCCCTAAAATTAGGATCAAATTTACGTAATTTAGCGTTCTAAAATTTTTTTTTGTTCCTAACAGGTTGGAAACCATCATCATCATCATCTGGTGGTTTATCTTTAGGAGAAGAGAAGTGAAGAGGAATAGAGGAGGAATGGACTCCAATTAGAAATTTCTTGGAAGCCATTAAAAGTTAGATTGATATGTCATATCTTCTTTATTATAAGATGGAATTGACTGAAACTTAAATTGTTTTTCCTGACCTTAAGAAATTTCCTAATTAGTTTTGGTCTTCTTTGAGACTGATCCAATTTTACCACTAACAACAGTCTTGATTCATTCATTTATTTTTCAACTATAATTAGTTGTCAACCAAAATAAAATCATAATTTCTCCACAATATGATAATTAATCTAGAAACATTCCTAGCTTACTGTATCTCATAGTAAACAGAGGTTGGTTATATCAAAATTTATTATTCTTTGAATTCAAATGTAATTATATGTCATAGTGAAAAAAGATGATATTTTGTGATATGCTAAATTTTAATTTTCACTTTTGTTCGGTCTTATTGGTCCAGTGATTTGAAACAAGTCCATTTAAATTGTTTGATTACTATTTTGTTTGACTCTTATTGTTTGAATTGCGGTTAAGATCATAATCAGAGAACTTTGATGCTTTGTGGGTTTGTATGGTTAATACTTGATTTGATAAACTGATCATTGTTCAACCTTATTGTTTTGACCATTGGATTCAAAATTCTATCTCCTTGCATGGGAAAGTGAATAAAATTATGTGCAACATTGGGCAAGATAGTAGGAATTTGGAGTAGAATGAAATAAGTGATTTTGGGACATAAAGCATTTGGTTACTCTAACATTTTAAAAGCCTCAAAAATTGTATATATTCATTGGATTCGACAAAGGTTGGATTAGCTTAAATTGACTAAATATCTCACTCGATCCGCATAAGTGTGGTAGTGGGTTGAAAGTAACTCAAACAATCAAGGATCGCTAGCTCAAATGACAACTAGTATGACATTTTAGACAAACAGACAATACGTCATATGTTGAACCACCGAGACATCAAAATGACCGTTTTCATTAAATAAATCAATACATTTATTCTAAAAAAAGTGACTCAATTTGTACTGTTCTAATGTAAGTTATGGTTGGTATTATGCGAAAATGTGCTGCACAAATGAAGAAACAAAATAAATAAGGTGTAGATTTGTCAATTGAACATCAATCTAACAATAATTATTCTATTACTCAAAACAAATAGTAAATAACTATAAAGAAAAAAAGAGACATAATATTTATACGGGTTCCACTATCATCAAGAAGATAGTTTACGTCCAGTCCAAATAAGAGAGATTTCATTCCACATAAAAGAGATATACAAGATATTACAAAATAAGAGTTTATATAACCAAAACTGTGCATTAGAGTTAACAAGATAGACGCTCTATTTGGAGATCTCTGGCTGAATGTCAGGATGTGTTTGCCATGAAGTTTACCCCCAATATATAGCCAGCGAAATATATGTGAGTCATCAATCAAATTACCAAGATATGCTAATAAATAATCAATACCTCATAGTGAGAAAAATTGAATATTTATGTAACGGGTTCCAGCAAAGCTATCCCCATCACACCTTGTTGACGAGCTCAGACCATGTCACCGTCCGCCAACAAATGTTGCAAATATCCAAAATTTAAAGAAAGTAGATTCCAAAGTAATCCCAATACAACTAAGGCTAACAAATCCTCTCAATTACTGATCTATATACAGAGCCAGAAACTAAAACCAACTGACACAAAAAGACTAATCCAAATCTCCGTGCATTCAAAAAATCTCTCTCCTACCACTTTACTCAATCAAAACCATTACAAACTTCACCCATCGCCTGCAAAAGATGAATCTTCCTCATGAAATGCATCATGCAAAAATCAATGATCTAAAAACGTTTGTAATAGTACAAGGATCTACATCTTATCTTTGTGGATTTTCCAACTCGACACCCGTCTATCACTTGATCTAAGCTCATTTCCTGATCATTTTGGATCCCTCGAGCATCATGAATATGAAGACCCATGTCTGAAACATGATCAAAAGTTCCTGAATTTAATGGTCCCTTCAATACACTAAACTTCTTATAACGTCAAAGTTACATGATTGGAACACTCTTCTCTCTCAATATAATCTCCACCACCACAGTCTTCATTTTCCCCAATAACAGTAGCATAATTAACACCAATTTTGTCGCTTTTCTTGAAGCCATTGATGCACAATAAAAACAAATCTTCTTGCTCTGATACCAATAAGTAGGATCTAAATTTTCTAATTGAACATCAATCTAACAATAATTATTCTATTATTCTAAACAAATAGTAAATAATTATAAAAAAGAAAAAAGACACACAATATTTATACTGGTCACTATCACCAAGAATATAGTGTATGTCCAGTCCAAAGGAGAGAGATTTCATTCCACATAATAGAGAGATATAAGAGATTACAAGATAAGAGTTTACATAACTAAAACCTTGAATAAGAGTTAATAAAAAAGACACTCTATTTTGGATTCTCTGGTTGCATGTCATGATGAGTTTACTATGAAGTCTACCCCCAATATATAGCCACTGAAATATGTGTGAGTCATTAATCAAATTACCAAGATATGATAATAAACAATGAAGGTAAATTACTGAGGTGACAAATGATGCAAACATAGCAAGTAAATCATCAATTCCTTTATTTGGCATAGATGAAAGAAAATAATATCTACAATTATTTCTTTGTCATTTCATGTAAAATGCAACCAATAATTTACGCATATCCATATTAAAAATATTTAATTTTCATCTTGCACATTTGTTTCCATATATTTGTGATTTTGTATCACAAAATTTAACAGTTGGGTTGCACTAGATGTGTGGGTTTGGTTAAACAATGGGTCAGACAATGAATTTTTTTTAGGTGAACAATATTATATTCACATTTTCAAATTATTTTTTCATAACATTAGATTTCTAAATATGTAATTTAGCATCAAAGAACATTACAAATTAAATCATATAAATCTAAATTCACTGTAGTACTAAATTACATATTTTACCCATGTCTCGTCATACATTCATACCCTAGTATTTTCACATTTAGTTTACTATTCTTTTCTTGGGCCGATGAATGCTATAGTACTACATCACATATTACATAGTTCATTATTTTTATGCATTTTAGGGAGAAATGAAAGAAAAGTTTACAAACAATCAACTCATTTCTCTTTTATTTTTATAGGGAAGAAAATACCTTTTCATGTATTCCTTCAATTTTGTTGGGTTTTTTGTTTTCAATTCACTGAAACAAGTTTACATAGTAAACAAATACAAAATTTCGTGAACATACATAAGTAATAAGATCTAAGATATGGAATCAATTTATGATAGGTAAATCGAAGAGCTGGTGTAACTTGGTTTCTCAAAAACGAGTTTCGTCTTTGTTAACAGAAACTTTGGATGATATACCCTCTTAGTAATTGAAAAAAACAAAAAATCGATATTGCAAACTTTATGAAATTCAAGCCTTTGGTTAGAAATTCACTAACCATCCATTACTCTCAGATATATAATAATGCTTTACACCTTATTTTTGTTCATATACTCAAAGCACAATGTAATGTCCCGGTTTTTGATTCTTTTTGTGGTATAATTTATTTTGGATATATTTTAATAATTGATAAAAAAATGTGATTAATAAATATTTAGAAAATTTAGAATAATAAGCAATAAAAAAGGCTATGTGTATTTTTTTCTTGTTATATGAGAATGTATATTGTTTTAACATTTTCTTTACAAGTAAACTTGTTCTTAATACATGTTAATATAACATCGGTTTCAAAATGATAAGAATAATTGTTAATATATTGATTTGCTATTTTTAATCAATATTATACTTTGCAAAATGGCTTGCATTTGCTAAAATTCTAAGAGTAAGTATATTCAAACTTCCTAGTGTCTATGACGAAACAACAACTAATTGAACAATTCATAACCAAGGAACCAAGTCAATACTAGATCAACAAGAGCAGAGATATATAAAAGAACATGATATCTTCTTTCTTATTTATGAAGTAGTTTTATTATGTTAACATATAAGGTACAAAATGCTAACATCAACAGACTAAAAGGAAGTGAAATTGCTTGTAGCTTTAAGTAACGGACTTAACTTATCACAGGTTGATGGCATCCAGTCAGTTGTCTGGTATTGCTTGATTGATGATAACATTTTGGTTTTTTTCTGACAAGTCCATTTCTAGTGCAAGCAGCATTTGTCTTTGCTTGTTTTTTTTTCAATGTCGCTCACATTGGACTAATGTTGTTACCAAAACAGTGCATGTTCTTTTCTGAACAAATTTGTCACCCAACAAACATTGGACTAATGAGAAGTAGATGTGTTCACATCATCCCTTCACATCAATTTATAGACAGCCTACCCTGAGAAATGAGAATACATAGCTTGAGTTTTACTTAAGAACTAAGTCTACACATTTGCACATGGATAGTGTACACATTGTGTACTTAGATTGGCCGTGCATGTGCTTAGGTAAAGTGATAGCCTATACAGACACATATCTGAAATATACATAGTACATCATGCATAGTTAAGACAAGTCCATTCCACCCATAAATACTTGGCACAGCTACAAACTAGGCACGACTGAAATGTTTTCATTTTTTCAATCAACTTCAAAATAGCTATACAGCTATGTTTTCCCATCTAAACTAGCATAACATTACTTAAGAGCAAATTAAGATTTTTGAACATGTATTTTGGCACATGGTCGTGCACTTCAATAGCCTAGAAGCAGAAAATGGTGAAATGACCATACCCATTCCTTTCAATCACCCTAGCAACAGCCTATTGTAGCTAGCTATGAACTACCCACTATCTTATCATCACTTTGCACCTATATATACACATATACCCATCAGTAAGAACTCACACAAACTAAAGCAAAGTAACACAACCTGAAAGCAAATATGTGAGCAAACTGAAACTAGGGACTGGAAACAATGAAAACAGAGAAACAAGGGGACATAAAGGTGAGTAAACACCTTTCCCCTTTTAAATCTATTGGTTATTTTTATGTATGTCAATATAAAAATATATTTGTGAGTGCCTTAATGTATGGTATGCAAGCAAGTTGGGTATTCATATTTAAATTTAAAACTAAGGAACAAAGAACTCACTTATGTGAGTAATTTTTCCCTTATTTATATAATTGATACATCTAGAGATGTCGTGCCATATAGGCACATATATACTGTGTTTGGATAACTTGATAAAACCTGGAACACTTAAACAGTGTACAATGGTGAGAAAATTCTTTTCCCCATTTTTAAACTAATACTGATTGATATATATATTATGATGTAATTATATACACATTGATGCTTTTGAACATGTTGTATTTAGTTAATTTTATCCCTATATTAAAAACTGAAATATATAGGAAAACTTGGAATTAAAAACAATAATCATAAAGATGAGTAAACTTTTTTTACTGTTTATGAATATCATATGTATATATATATATATATATATATATATATATATATATATATGTGCATGTGTTTGGACCAAGTACTTAAAACCGGGAAACAAAAGAGAACAGAAAACAATGGACAAAACGAAAGTAAGTAAACATTTTTTTTAATCCCTTGTTTCCATGCATTTATCCATTATATTATTAGACAGCATGTATATGTCAACATACGTATGATTTTTATTAACAAAACCATGAGTATTTGTTGGAGTAAATAGAAGATTGTATATGACTATAACCACATACGTATGAATTTAACTAAACATGGATGTTGTGGAGTGAAATGGCCTGAAATCTGTTGATGTTCTTTACGAACGTTGTGACAGGAAATAAAACTTGAAGTAATAAACAAAACAGGGAGTAAAATTCCTCATATCGCAGATGTGAATAAATATTTTACCATAAGATGAATTTTCCGATTTAAATAAACATAGATTTGCTTAACTATATAGTACAGTAAAGATGTCTTCTGTGTCTTATGGTACTTGAATGAAAACCAGTTGCTTGATGCTTGATATACATCCTGCTTGAGTGTAAATGTCCCACGCAAGAAATAATTTAGGGTCACTGGGAAATATAGAAACTACTATGAAAATATGGGGAACTAAAACCATACTCCGAACCGTTAAAATATATATATATATATATATATATATATATATATATATATATATATATATAGGTTAGTGAGGCGGAATGCACTGATACATGAAGTTAGTACAACTAATGGTACACAACCAGGGGGGAACAATGCAAGTGCCAGGGGATTTTTTGACTAAGACTAGGCTGTTGATGCATAAGGTATTAGGCAATACCAGTTGATTTTGGCGCAAGTGCCTGGAGTTGTTGCGAGAAGAACTGGTAAGAAAGAAACAACAAAATAATAATATAATAAACGAAAGTCAGGAGCAAAACAAAAGAAAAGAGAAATGGATGGGGAAGGATTTTGCTGAAATTTGTGAAGAAAAGGGTGCATGGGATAAAGAATAGAATGGGAGAAAGATTTGAGGTGCAACATTTTTCTCTTGTGTGTGTTGGTCTTTCGGTTTAGGCTCTGGGTTTAGGCTCATCCCACTGTGTTAAAATGCAAGAAACAAGAGGAGAGTAAAGATGCAACGGACGGAGAAAAGAACGGACGGGGTAAGAGAAGAGATGCAGCGCCCTTTTTGGTACAGGCGTTTTATTTTGTGAGCATTGGGCTTGGGCCGAGCTCAATTTTATTAAAAGAAGAAAAAGGGTTAGCTGTTATGAAGAAACAAAGTAAGAAAGGAAGGACATAAGGGCATGTTCAAAAGGGGAGGCTCGGTACTAATGTTAATGGACTTCGTCCCCATCTTAAAAAAAAAAGAAGGAAACATTTACCATTTCATTTTCCTAAATAAAGACGGAATGGGCTAAAATACGTGTGCTTTGAAAGGGCGGAGATGGAAATTTAATAAGGGAAAAAGGGTCAAGTTTAAATTTAAAAATTTAAATAGTATTTGAATATACATAAATATTGATATGAATTTATATATGTGAATGAGTTCGAATTGATTTTGTTGTGCGTGTTAGTCTTAATAATTTGCGTAAGAAATTCGACATAACTGTCGAATTTCAAACGGTTCGATATAAATAAATTAATTTGTTAAGTAATTAAAAATGATTTTTATACCAAATTTATCAAACATAATTTGGTCGTTAAACTAAATCAACACGTAGATTGTTTACTATTGATCAATAATGATCAGTAATTCAGTTAATACTAAATTGGTTGTTCAATCAATAAATTCATTAAATTGGTTGTGTTGATCGTATTTATATATTTTATCTGTTAGTGGAAATAAACACCGTTCCACTATAAATTAGATTAACTGAATTGTTTGAAACTCTGTTAACCGAAATAAACACTGTTCGGTTATTGTATTAATTTGACATATTTTGTCAGAAATATGTGTTGTTGAGTTATCATATTATCAGTTAATAATATTGTATTGTATTTACAAGTTTGTTTGTGCAAATTGGGTTAACGACCTGAATTTCGACTATTATAAGAATGGTTATATATGGTTGGGACTGCTAAGTTATAATTTTTGTAAAGTAACTTAGAAATGAACATAAGTTTTAATAATTGGATATAAATATTTAAATAGATTATTTTTAATTAATTAATTAATTAATTTAAAGGGAAAGGTTTATTGGTAATCATTATAAACTATTCGGTTTCTTAAATGAGTTATGATAAGTTAATTAGTTTTAAATTAACAGATTTCGGTAAGAAAATAATGTAGTTAATAGTAATCTAAATTTAGACAATTTATACCAAAAGGATATTTTAAACTTAATTAATATCCTAATTAAGTGAGTTTTAAAAGATAATTTGATTATCAGAGGAAATAGGAAATCAAGTCAAATGTTTGGATTAAATTCCATGATTTATTATTTAAGTTAATCAAGTCAACTTGATGAATAATTGCTGAACAACAACGTTGTTTGGAAAGGGTTTAAGATTTGTAAAATTGAATGGATTTACAAATTTATGGTTTTATCGAATATTTTGGACGTCGAACTTCTACAACTCTTGACGATGAGAATGATTTCGACTCAAGGTCTGAGAGGTAAATAAAATACCCCAACTTAAATGATTTCACTATTATCCGATAGATCGTATTAGTTTGTGTTCAGAATGAGTGTTAGAATTGAATATTGTTTTCAGCTAAGAAGCGGATATTCGAGGGTGGGATTATCACGTAAGATTGATAATAAGAATTTATAAGTTAAGTAATATTTATGTTGTCAAATAAATTTAGATATAAAAAATTTGTAATTGAATTCAAACGATTTAAGATTATATAAAATAAGACTTAGCAGATCCAATGGAATTATATTTATTTATCTTATTGTATATTTGATAGTTGAATAACCGACTATCAAATCTAAACCTTTATCGTTATCAATTCGAAAAGACCGTAATCTAAATTCCACTTTGATCCGATATATACGTTCAAGTCAGAGATTATTGAAGATCATTGAAGATGGTGTTATGCAAGGGCTATTCTGTCAATCCTAGGTAGAAATTGCCTAAGATGGATTTACAGAATAGTGCCTTCGGTTTGTCCAGTCCCAGGACAACTTGTATGAACGAGTGTCTGACAGAGTATTCCTAGTAAATTGCGTAAGCTGATTTCTTCAAACGTATTTATGTTTGGTGGTGGAGGAATTCGTTTCTCTTAGCTTTATACCCGGAATATTTTTCGGGAAATCAATTGGTGATTTAGAGGGTTTGACGATGTGGCATTCAAAGTGAATGAAGACGTGTTATATCCAAGGGTAAGTTCAGCCTCAAGCCTCACAACCGGGAAATGACAAAAATCGGGAAGGTAGCATGGCTATGTGGGTCGCTCCCATTAGGGTGTATTGTCACCTATCTAGAGAAATTCCTTTTTCTTCTTTAATATTTCTATGCTGTCTCTTTTCGGGACACGGTGGGTAGCTCCCAACCATTGGTGATAATATATTCGATACACTCAAGCGAAATGAGTGGTCAGTCATGTGTGGGCCGGGTTGCAAGACGTTCTTGTTGAACCCAGTGTATTCCCCTCTAGAGATATACTATTATCAGGTGGTTCCATACCTTGTCATAGTCGGAATCCAATCTCCAATAAGCGCCTGCGGTTTCGATTGTATACTATGTATGTAGAGCGTGAGTTGCAAGCATTCTACTAGATTGCTATTTATTTGTATTTAAACACTATCATAATAATATTGTTTTCAAAAATGTTTTGGGTTACCGTAAGGTAAAACCATCCGTATTTATGTGTGGATCGGTCTTACGATTATCTTTTCTTTCAAAAGGTTTTTAAAGTTAAAATCAAGCTGTTGTTAATCGTTTACTCACACCAGTCTCATGACTGACCCAGGGTTTATTTTCTATGTTTTCCCTAAACTCTTGGGTGCCCAAATTTATACGGGCAGTCCATTAGTTCAGGATTTTACAGATTTATCCAGAGGGGCTTGGGGCAGGAGGCTTCAGCATTAAACATATAGGTTTAATTCCACTGTGTTGTATATGTAATGTACTCTGATGAAGTTTGTAAGTGAAAATACAATTTGTATTTCAAAAGTGATTTTATGTATTATTTTTTATTCCGGTGCGATTGTGAGATTCTGTGTTATTGTTCAGTTTTATCTTCTATGTATTTCTTCTATTCTAATTTTCTATCTTTCTATTTTCCATCCTCTAACTTCTCTCTATTAATGATTCGTATTTTCGTGCAATTTGGGTTGGACGTATGTTGTATTCAGTCGACTCAAATGGTACGGATTGGCGGGTCGTTACACTTGGTATCAGAGCATAAGTTTAAGTAGTAACCTTGGCTCTGTGGCTTAACTCGATAGAGATGGGGTTAGTAATACCTTAGACTGAGTTTGAGTGTATATATATGAGCGCGTATTTGTTAATCGATTTAAAAACCGTTTTATATTGTGATGATTGGTTTGTTGAGCGGTTTATGAATTCTGGTCGATACAACAACGCAACTGTATCGATAGGCATTTCTAAACTCTTGAACAGAATAATTCAACACAATTTTTTTTTAAAAGCTGGGTAAATAAAATAATTTTGCCTAAAATTATTTTTTGTTATAAAAGGACAATTTTTTGAATTTATTATTATATATTGATGTGTCGATGATTGTTATTATAATCTAATTGGATTATAACAGTAACGTGAATATATATTGAACCAAATTAAATTTGTATAAGAATAAGATATACAAATCATTGAGGAAAACAAAATGTTTTGGGAATTTTCAAAAGTTTTGAATTTAAAATGGAATCAATATATGTGATTTCAGATTATTTTGTAATAACAACTGGAAATTTGGATTTTTGAAATTGAAAATTTTACTGGAGTTAAGAAATTGGAACGTAACTGGAAATTGGTTAAGTTAAATGATTTATAAATATTAATCTGATGTTGATTTCGGTCTTCGGGGTTGACACTTAGAAGATTATTTTCTTACTCATTTACGGTCAGGACTGATGAATGTTGAATAGCAATAAATAAAAATGTTCCAACTATAAGTAATATGTATTTCTAGTTATAAAAATGACTGTGATTAATTGCTAATTACAGATGTATTGGATATTTTGATTGCTGTGAAATGTTTTGGTAGGAAACTAGAGTATTTTAGATGCCTTGTTTATTGAAATTTTCAGGAGAGTACCCGTATATATGTTTTATTATAAGTCTATAAGTATAGTTATAACTGTAATCTCCTCGTTACTCTTTAATTTCAGGGACGAAATTCTTTTAAGGGGGTAGATTGTAATGTCCCGGTTTTTGACTGTTTTTGTGATATAATTTATTTTGGATATATTTTAATAATTGATAAAAAATTGTGAATAATAAATATTTAGAAAATTTAAAATAATAAGCAATTAAAAAGGCTATATGTATTTTTTTCTTGTTATATGAGAATGTATATTGTTTTAACATTTTCTTTGCAAGTAAACTTGTTCTTAATACATGTGAATATAACATCGGTTTCAAAATGATAAAAATAATTGTTAATATATTGATTTGCTATTTTTAATCAATATTATACTTTGCAAAATGGCTTGCATTTGCTAAAATGCTAAGTGTAAGTATATTCAAACTTCCTAGTGTCTATGACAAAACAACAACTAATTGAACAATTCATAACCAAGGAACCAAGTCAATACTAGCTCAACAAAAGCAGAGATATATAAAAGAACATGATATCTTCTTTCATATTTATGAAGTAGTTTTATTATGATAGCATATAAGGTACAAAATGCTAACATCAACAGACTAAAAGGAAGTGAAATTGCTTGTAGCTTTAAGTAACGGACTTAACTTATCCCAGGCTGATGGCATCCAGCCAGTTGTCTGGTTATTGCTTGCTTGATGATAACATTTCAGATTTTTTATGACAAGTCCATTTCAAGTGCAAGCAGCATTTGTCTTTGCTTGTTTTTTCTCAATGTCGCTCACATTGGACTAATGCTGTTACCAAAACAATGCATGTTCTTTTTTGAACAAATTTGTCACCCAACAAACATTGGACTAATGATAAGTAGATGTGTTCACATCATCCCTACACATCAAATTATAGACAGCCTACCCTGAGAAATGAGAATACATAGCTTGAGTTTTACTTAAGAACTAAGTCTACACATTTGCACATGGATAGTGTACACATTGTGTACTTAGATTGGCCATGCATGTGCTTAGGTAAAGTGATAGCCTATACAGACACATAGCTGAAATATACATAGTACATCCTGCATAGTAAAGACAAGTCCATTCTGCCCATCAAAACTTGGCACTGCTACAAACTAGGCACGACTGAAATGTTTTCAATTTTTCAATCAACTTCAAAATAGCTATACAGCTATGTTTTCCCATCTAAACTAGCATAACATTACTTAAGAGCAAATCAAGATTTTTGAACATATATTTTGGCACATGGTCGTGCACTTCAATAGCCTGGAAGCAGAAAATGGTGAAATGACCATACCCATTCCTTTTAATCACCCTAGCAGCAGCCTATTGTAGCTAGCTATGAGCTACCCACTATCTTATCATCACTTTGCACCGATATATACGCATATACCCATCAGTAAGAACTCACACAAACTAAAGCAAAGTAACACAACCTGAAAGCAAATATGTGAGCAAACTGAAACTAGGGACTGGAAACAACGAAAACAGAGAAACAAGGGGACATAAAGGTGAGTAAACCCCTTTCCCCTTTTAAATCTATTGGTTATTTTTATGTATGTCAGTATAAAAATATATTTGTGAGTGCCTTAATGTATGGTATGCAAGCAAGTTGGGTATTCATATTTAAATTTAAAACTAAGGAACAAAGAACTCACTTATGTGAGTAATTTTTCCCTTATTTATATAATTGATACATCTAGAGATGTCGTGCCACATAGGCACATATATACTGTGTTTGGATAACTTGATAAAGCCTGGAACACTTAAATAGTGTACAATGGTGAGAAAATTCCTTTTCCCCATTTTTAAACTAATACTGATTGATATATATATATTATGATGCAATTACATACGCATTGATGCTTTTGAACATGTTGTATTTAGTTAATTGTATCCCTATATTAAAAACTGAAATACATAGGAAAACTTGGAATTAAAAACAATAAGCATAAAGATGAGTAAACTTTTTTTTACTGTTTATGAAAATCATATATATATATATATATATGCATGTGTTTGGAACAAGTACTTAAAACCGGGAAACAAAAGAGAACTGAAAACAATGGACAAAACTAAAGTAAGTAAACATTTTTTTAATCCCCCGTTTCCATTCATTTATCCATTATAATATTAGACAGCATGTATATGTCAACATACGTATGATTTTTATTAACAAAAGCAGGGGTATTTGTTGGAGTAAATAGAAGCTTGTATATGACTATAACCACATACGTATGAATTTAACTAAACATGGATGTTGTGGAGTGAAATGGCCTGAAATCTGTTGATGTTCTTTGTGGATGTTGTGACTGGAAATAAAACATGAAGTAATAAACAAAACATGGAGTAAAATTCCTCATATCGCAGATGTGAATGAATATTTTACCATAAGATGAATTTTCCGATTTAAAATAAACATAGATTTGCTTAACTATATAGTACAGTAAAGATGTCTTCTATGTCTTATGATACTTGAATGAAAACCAGTTGCTTGATGCTTGATATACATCCTGCTTGAGTGTAAATGTCCCACGCAAGAAATAATTTAGGGTCACTGGGAAATATAGAAACTACCATGAAAATATGGGGAACTAAAACCATACTCCAAACTGTTAAAAAAGAAAAAAAACATATAGGTTAGTGAGGCGGAATGCACTGATACATGAAGTTAGTACAACTAATGGTACACAACCAGGGGGGAACAATGCAAGTGCCAGGGGATTTTTTGACTAAGACTAGGCTGTTGATGCATAAGGTATTAGGCAATACCAGTTGATTTTGGCGCAAGTGCCTGGAGTTGTTGCTAGAAGAACTGGTAAGAAAGAAACAACAAAATAATAATATAATAAACGAAAGTCAGGAGCAAAACAAAAGAAAAGAGAAAATGGATGGGGAAGGATTTTGCTGAAATGTGTGAAGAAAAGGGTGCATGGGATAAAGAATAGAATGGGAGAAAGATTCGAGGTGCAGCGTTTTTCTCTTGTGTGTGTTGGTCCTTCGGTTTGGGCTCTGGGTTTAGGCTCAGCCCACTGTGTTAAAACGCAAGAAACAAGAGGAGAGTAAAGATGCAAGGGACGGAGAAAAGAACGGACGGGGTAAGAGAAGAGATGCAGCGCCCTTTTTGGTACAGGCGTTTTATTTTGTGAGCATTGGGCCGAGCCCAATTTTATAAAAAGAAGAAAAAGGGTTAGCTGTTATAAAGAAACAAAGTAAGAAAGAAAGTACGGAAGGGCATGTTCAAAAGGGGAGGCTGGGTACTAATATTAATGGACTTCGTCCCCATCTTATAAAAATAAGAAGGAAACATTTACCATTTCGTTTTCCTAAATAAAGACGGAATGGGCTAAAATACGTGTGCTTTGAAAGGGAGGAGATGGAAATTTAATAAGGGAAAAAGGGTCAAGTTTAAATTTAAAAATTTAAATAGTATTTGAATATACATAAATATTGATATTAATTTATATATGTGAATGAGTTCGAATTGATTTTGTTGTGCGGGTTAGTCATAATCATTTGGGTAAGCAATTCGACATAACTGTCGAATTTTAAACGGTTCGATATAAATAAATAAATTTGTTAAGCAATTAAAAATGATTTTTATACCAAATTTATCAAACATAATTTGGTCGTTAAACTAAATCAACACGTAGACTGTTAACTATTGATCAATAATGATCAGTAATTCAGTTAATACTAAATTGGTTGTTCAATCAATAAATTCATTAATTTGGTTGTGTTGATCGTATTTATATATTTTATCTGTTAGTGGAAATAAACACCGTTCCACTATAAATTAGATTAACTGAATTGTTTGAACACTCTGTTAACCGAAATAAACACTGTTCGGTTATTGTATTAATTTGACATATTTTGTCAGAAATATGTGTTGTTGAGTTATCATATTATCAGTTAATAATATTGTATTGTATTTACAAGTTTGTTTGTGCAAATTGGGTTAACGACCTGAATTTCGACTATTATAAGAATGGTTATATATGGTTGGGACTGCTAAGTTATAATTTTTGTAAAGTAACTCAGAAATGAACATAAGTTTTAATAATTGGATATAAATATTTAAATAGATTATTTTTAATTAATTAATTAATTAATTTAAAGGGAAAGGTTTATTGGTAATCATTATAAACTATTCGGTTTCTTAAATGAGTTATGATAAGTTAATTAGTTTTAAATTAACAGATTTCGGTAAGAAAATAATGTAGTTAATAGCAATCTAAATTTAGACAATTTATACCAAAAGGATGTTTTAAACTTAATTAATATCGTAATTAAGTGAGTTTTAAAAGATAATTTGATTATCAGAGGAAATAGGAAATCAAGTCAAATGTTTGGATTAAATTCCATGATTTAATATTTAAGTTAATCAAGTCAACTTGATGAATAATTGCTGAACAACAACGTTGTTTGGAAAGGGTTTAAGATTTGTAAAATTGAATGGATTTACAAATTTATGGTTTTATCGAATATTTTGGACGTCGAACTTCTACGACTCTTGACGATGAGAATGATTTCGACTCAAGGTCTGAGAGGTAAATAAAATACGCCAACTTAAATGATTTCACTATTATCCGATAGATCGTATTAGTTTGTGTTCAGAATGAGTGTTAGAATTGAATATCGTATTCAGCTAAGAAGCGGATATTCGAGGGTCGGATTATCACGTAAGATTGATAATAAGAATTTATAAGTTAAGTAAAATTTATGTTGTCAAATAAAGTTAGATATAAAAAATTTGTAATTGAATTCAAACGATTTAAGATTATATAAAATAAGACTTAGCAGATCCAATGGAGTTAAATTTATTTATCTTATTGTATATTTGATAGTTGAATAACCAACTATCAAATCTGAACCTTTATCGTTATCAATTCGAAAAGACCGGAATATAAATTCCACTTTGATCCGATATATACGTTCAAGTCAGAGATTATTGAAGATCATTGAAGATGGTGTTATGCAAGGGCTATTCTGTCAATCCTAGGTAGAAATTGCCTAAGATGGATTTACTGAATAGTGCCTTCGGTTTGTCCAGTCCTAGGACAACTTGTATGGACGAGTGTCTGACAGAGTATTCCTAGTAAATTGCGTAAGCTGATTTCTTCAAACGTATTTATGTTTGGTGGTGGAGGAATTCGTTTCTCTTAGCTTTATACCTGGAATATTTTTGGGGAAATCAATTGGTGATTTAGCGGGTTTGACGATGTGGCATTCAAAGTGAATGAAGACGTGTTATATCTAAGGGTAAGTTCAGCCTCAATCCTCACAATCGGGAAACAACAAAAATCGGGCAGGCAGCATGGCTATGTGGGTCGCTCCCATTGGGGTGTATTGTCCCTATCTAGAGAAATTCCTTTTGCTTCTTTAATCTTTCAATGTTGTCCCTTTTCAGGAAACGGTGGGTAGCTCCCAACCGTTGGTGATAATATATTCGATACACTCAAGCGAAATGAGTGGTCGGCCATGTGTGGGCTGGGTTGCAAGACGTTCTTGTTGAACCCAGTGTATTCCCCTTTGGAGATATACTATCATCAGGTGGTTCCATACCTTGTCATAGTAGGAATCCAATCTCTAATAAGCGCCCACGGTTTTGATTGTATACTATGTATGTAGAGCGTGAGATGCAAGCATTCTGCTAGATTGCTATTTATTTGTATTTAGACACAATCATAATATCAGAATAATATTGTTTTCAAAAATGTTTGGGGTTATCGTAAGGTAAAACCATCCTTATTTATGTGTGGATCGGTCTTACGATTATCTTTTCTTTCTAAAGGTTTTTAAAGTTAAAATCAAGTTGTTGTTAATCGTTTACTCGCACCAGTCTCATGACTGACCCAGAGTTTATTTTCTATGTTTTCCCTAAACTCTTGTGTGCCCAAATTTATACGGGCAGTCCAATAGTTTAGGATTTTACAGATTTACCCAGAGGGGCTTGGAGGAGGAGGCTTCAGCATTAAACATATAGGGTTAATTCCGCTGTGTTGTATATGTAATGTACTCTGATAAAGTTTGTAAGTGAAAATACAATTTGTATTTCAAAAGTGATTTTATATATTATATTTTTTTCCGCTGTGATTGTGAGATTCTGTGTTATTTTTCAGTTTTATCTTCTATCTGTTTCTTCTATTCTAATTTTCTATCTTTCGATTTCTCATCCTCTAACTTCTTTCTATTAATGATTCATATTTTAGTGCAATTTGGGTTGGACGTGTGTTGTATTCAGTCGACTCAAATGGTACGGATTGGCGGGTCGTAACACACAATAGCTTTATGTGGAAACATTTGACTAACGAATCGTTTTCATCATTAATCCACAATTCTTATGACCATTCAAATATTATGCATTATGTATATGTAAGAATTGCAATTTAGCGGCTTGTTATTTAGGAAGGCATGTGATAATCCCATAAATAAGTAGACATTCAAATTGTTGTTCTTTTTTTCCTTTTTATGAGAATTCAATAATTCGCAATATTAATATTGCATCAATGATCGGTCTTGGTCTCCATCATATAAACATACAAATTACTGATTATTTTCAAATTATATAGCAATTAGCATATGAACTGCTTCAATGTTATCTCAAACAATTCTTCAAATTTCCTCAAAAATCTTTTAAATATTAATTATTACTTAAAATTAATATTAAACATTAAAAACTTTATATTTCAAATTGCAGTGACGTGACCCTCCTTTTTGGGCGATCCAAATCGATCGTTAAACTGACTTAAATTGAACCAAAAAGGCGAATACGCTAACTTTGGGGTCACCACACATCAGAACAAACACAAAAAAACCTTTATAAACCTCATAATAATGTTATATTAGAATACAGAATATCAGAGTACATCAAAAATTATATAATGGAAGATAAATTTATAATAAATGTAACACAATGCACAACAGAAATATAAACTAACACAACGGAAGACTATTAATGCTCTGGACATAGGTTTACGCTTCGATCCAGAGTCATGCTCAAGATAAATATCTGCAAAACAAACCACTTGACTGTCCATGAAGAAAATATGGGCAGTCGAGTTTGCAAGGGAAAAACAAACTACAGATCAGTCATGGAACTTGTATGAGAAACTCAAATAGTTATAAACAACTTATATAAAATAAGGCATATCATCGGACCTCATCGTATGATACGGAACGGGTTTACTCCACCAGATTGCTAGTGCATATACAACTACCATGAATAATTGACTTATGGATCTACAATGCATCAGACAACATGCAATTCCTCAATCTACCAATTTAGGCTTAATCCCTAAAATTATATTTTTCAAAATCCAATTCATTACAGTAATTATTTCTTTGGACTTTATTACTTGATTTCTTATTTTAAATCATTTGAACTACATATCTAACTTTCATATCAAAGTAGATTTCACTTCGGGATCTCAAACCAAATCATTTGAAAATATGAATTCCAAAATACCACAATGCATACAAAACGTATACAACCAAATATCGGGAGGTTGCTCCAGTCAACAAGGCAAAAGGCATTCACCTTAGTCACTCAATATATATATATATATATATATATATATATATATATATCTATGTGCACCCCCCACAATGGAGCAGGCTACACTGACCATTGACCAATTCTTAAGGTCATGTATCACTCTTACCCATACTTTTAGTCGTTAGGGTTAGCCAAATCTTTAGCCACATACTAAATCATTTTATATCCCGAAGTGGAAAAATCATTAATACCAATAATAATCACAAGTATAATCAAATCAATATAGATTTCCACTTCCAAATCATTTCGAAATCATCGAGTTTAGCCCTCGAAATCCTTTTTGTTTTATAAAACATTCCTGTCTAAAATCGGGAATAACACTTCTTTTCACTTAAGAAAATCACATTTCAAAATCATTCATTAAATTTGAAATGAACTAAACAACATCCCTAAACACCCCATAGTCAAATCGTGAAATTAATCGCTAGGTGTTAGCGTACAAGTATTTCTACCCAACCCAATGCTAAATATAAAAGCATATTTTGCTCATAAACTGGTCAAGCAAAATCAATCAATAATAATGAACATCAACAACCAAGTATATTTGGTTATAACACATCTCGTATTTTGCTAAATTTAATTACCATTTATTCATTCCAAACCTAATTAAAGATTTATTATAACTCTTCTTAGTTTTAATCTCTAAAAATCATAATTTAATGATTATTCAATTTTATGAAATTAATCCTACAATTACTTAGGTTAAAGAACAAATGTTATTTAAAACACAGTTCACGATAAACCCAAAATCATCTTCCATTTAATATGGAATCTTCATAAAAATCCGATCAGTCGTAATCGATATAAATTTCTATATCAAAACAATACTATAGGTGGAATAACGACAAATCCTTTTAAATTCCATAAATAGTAACGGTCTTCCTTTACAGAAGCTTACCTCGATTATTAATTAATTGAATTCCACTCAATTCCAGAGTAATGTATTAAATTGGAAAACTTTACTTTGGAAAAATTCCATTAAAACTTAATTGAAAGATTTATAAATTCCAAATCATAACTTCACAGTTAATTGGATTGTAAGAACTAATGTTATCTAAAACGCAGTTCACAATGAACCCAAAATCAACTTTTCATTAATTCCAATTATATTTATTAATTGGAAAACTTCATTAATCTTAACTAAAAGATTTATTCATTTCTCAACCGGGTTTAAGAACAGTGTTATTAAAGATACCATTCACAACAAACCGAAAATCCAATTTGATATTAAATACAGGGCTCTAAATAGAAATCATATCGACTTATATTCAATATCAAATTCTGAAAATCAACAGATATCGTATTGGGAATATATATATATATATATATATATATATATATCTTCCAAATTCCTCAACAATATCCGTATAATCACGGAATCCA
Organism: Allium sativum; assembly: GCA_030737875.1. NCBI lineage: Eukaryota > Viridiplantae > Streptophyta > Magnoliopsida > Asparagales > Amaryllidaceae > Allium > Allium sativum. The sequence goes on along the minus strand of CM060913.1, from coordinate 463,716,781 downwards.
ATATCGAAATATCCGAAGATTATTTCCATTTAAATCCATTCCAATTTATATGTTGGAAAATATTGGTTATATTAAAACAATTCACAATCCAAATAGTTATTTAAAAACATTGAATTACTAATCTTTATAAAAGATCGTCTGATCTGAGTCGAATATTGGATGTTCCTTTTGGTTCTTCCCACCCCTCGCCTAATGGAGTTATTTCCAATTAGATCTCACAGGTGATACTAGAATTTATTCTAAGGAATCATCGAATATTCAATTTGGTTCTTTATTCTAGTTGTTAACAAGTTCATTCAGATAAAATATCTTTTATCTTTCTAAAATTTGGAATATTAATCCAAAAACCTTTTTCAAATCATTTATTATGATTTAGTATAATTTATCCATATTTATAATAATTTTAATATGGTCATTTCAGTCGATTTCCAATTATGGTCATCGAACTGCATTTACAACGACCATTTCAAATATTGATTTGGATTTATCTTGAAATCTAACTGTTGTATTTTAAATATTTTCTTTTTATTTGAAAGCTCTTCTAATTATGAATCCAACGTTTTCAGTTTCGGGAGAATCCGACGGTCGGATCTCTCGTTACGTCAGTTCGAAATTAACTGTTGAAATTCGCGAACAGTCGCTGCGCGACTCATCCTATTTTGACAGAATTCGATTTATGAATTAAATCAAATATAATTCCACACTATTTATTAATTTTATATCATACATCAACAATCAATTATAACATCCAATCCACATATCGTGGTATATACCATATAAGCATTAAACCGTTAATGCTTATATGAGTTCGTCAATCAATAGATTAACCACAATATCAATCATTAACAATCATATCATTCAACTCAATAATTTTATTCAATAACAACGGTGATCATATCTAAAAATGATATCTAATTAAATAGTTAAATTTCTCAATCTATCATAACCATTTACTGTTCAAATCAATTTCACAACATCAACATATAATTCAAACGATTAACTAACAACAGTTAATTTTAATGTAACCCTTTTACAACGAATAGTTTCTCACCTCGGTTGGTCCATAAATCATTATAGATGATTAACGTTCGAAAGATTTAATTGGGCGTTTAATTTTGCTATAAATTGTAACGTGCTCCAAATTCCTTCCAATCAGTTCTACAATGTAGAGTTCTTCTCCACGAATCCGATGGTTTCAATTTCGCTGAATTCGGTTGTCATTTGAATAAGATACGACCGTTTAAACATTAGATAATTTAATTATATAATTGTCTTAACCTAATTAAGGTTTAAATTAATTAACCTTTTCCTTAATTAAACTCCTTCCCGATTATCTTCTGTTTTGCATCTCCAGACTACGACCTTTTTTCCAACTTCGTTGTCGCCTTAGGGCTTACCAACGCCACCTCCATAGATGATCGGAGCACGATCAGGTTGCACCACGACAATCGCCTTCAGCTCCTCCACCGGCGCGCCCTACCTTGGCCAACTCGCATGCCCACGCCGCGCTGAAAACCATCTCAAACTTTGCCACTTCACAGCGTCTCCCCGACCACCAGCGCACACCAATCACGATCATAGCCGTTGATTGGCTAGATCTCAACACCCTCTTGAGTTTTGTAGTTGGACATTTCTCTAAATGAGGAACGGACTTTGTGAAAATCGATGAAGTAGGTTGGAAGTTGTCAGCCATTGAAAATAAATGACTGGCGGCGGGTTTGGATGATAGAGAATTAGGGTTAGGAACTTAGAACATTTATATATATATATATATATATATGTATATGTATGTATGTATGTATGTATGTATAATAAATAAATAAACATTTAATTCCTTATTCGGTTCTTTTACGTCCGAACTCCAAATGAGACCTAACGACTCTCAAACTAAATACCCCTATTCAGGACACAATGGAATATGTTTCGTAAGCTGATTCGATCGTTTTAATTAGTTTTTCTCAAAATTAAAATACAAATCAATATAACGTTAAATATTAAATTTCAACGTACGTTTTAATTTACCACGGCCGCATACTGACTCTAAATGAAATACAGTTCTAACAACATTAATTTCGTTGAATTTGGAGACCGTTTAAAAAAATGGCCTTTTAACTAGCCTATTAAATTCAAATGAATTTCAACGGGTATTTAAATTTACTACCTTTGCATAAGAAGTCTAATCAACATGAAATTTTAAACATAGTAATAATTTGACATTCCGGGTTCAACAAAATTAATTTCCTCGAAAACGGAGGTCGATTGTAAAATGTCTATTTTTAAGGGCTTTAATAATATTAAATTATTAATAAATTCCACAATGAATACTTTAAATTTTAATCTGGACATATCTTATAATTTATAATATGAAATCTAAATTTTTCACATTCATTAGAAAGATATAATTAAATATATTCTAACGGTTCTGGTTTTACTAAAATCCGACTTATATTGAGTTATGTGTATTAATTTAAAGTTCAAAACCAAAATTTCAAACTACCACGCCATGACGAGTTCGTTTTAATTAAATTTTAAATTTATACATTCAAACTTCGTTTCAAATAAATTTTTCGTTGTTTATTATCAAAATAAATCGTTTAAATATTTAATTTCTATTAAAATCAATTAAAAATAAATTTTAAATTGATTCCAAAATTTTGGGTCATTACTGTCTCCCCCACTTGAAACTTTTTCGTCCTCGAAAAAGAAACGGAGTTGAAAGTCATTTAACTTGCCAACTCAACTTTCATTCTGGCTTGAGTTCTTCAGCTTTTCATTCTCTAAGAACTTTCAAATTTCCCTGAAATTTGGCTAACACCTCAAATTTCTAAAAAAATTTGACATAGCCTCCTTTGTACGGGTCGATTTGAACAAATTTATATGGCCTTATCAGGCACCTAATAAATCAATAAATCACATACAAATCAATTGTGACTTATTTATGCTCAAGGGAGATGTGTGAAAAATCATCCCTTGACCCAGTGATGGAAATTAGTCATAATTCATGTGTCGTATCTAAAGCAAGAGAGACGCGTACATTTTTTTCATCTCAAGACCTACGTAGGGTTTGTTATTAAATCCTGCAATCTTTCGTTACAAGTTATTAAGTCCATAGTCAGTCCTTAGTTCAACATGTAATTCAGTCCTTGCCATACAAGCATTTTGCTCATATGGTCATCCAAATCTCGTCATATAACCACCAAATGTTTATATGGAATATGCTATGCTATGTTGTCTTCAATACATGTTATGCGGTGTAGTCCTTAATTTATTGGTTACTATCCTATGGCGCATGTTTAATTTCACACAGAGCAACCACACAGCGCATCCAAATCATTCACAGTAGTATAATAAAAAAATTGCGCTACCAACTAAATAAGGTGCACCTGTTTGTCGAGCACGTAATGTATTTCTCTGCTCAGCTTGCATACCATAACCTGTTCAACATATATATGTGTGTATATATATATACACATACAATTCCAGCTAATTTCAAATTAATTCAACAATAAATTTGGTTTGGCTCAATTTTTCTTCTATTCTCACATTGGTTTTATTATTCCAATTTTATTTAACTTCACTTAAGTTAAATTTTTATTCATTTGATTTACTTTTATATTTTTAATCAATTCAACTTGTGTTGGTTAAATTTTAAAACTTGAATCATTTCCAAATACTTACTGAAATTGGTTTAAGTATATTTCGACGTTTAAATTGGAATTATATAATCATCCCACTTTCGAAACTTATAAATAAACACTAATGATGCTAGCAATCATCAAAATCATCCCTAAGCGACTATAATGTGATTCTATATTAATTAAGTATATTCAAGACTTCAGATATACACTAGCTAGGCGTATATGAAAAATCCTCTTATACTCAATAGTCCGACTTCGACGTCAAAATAACACGCAAAATCATATTATAAAATGACCAGGCAAGTTACCCATATATTTTCAAAACATGCATTTTTCTTTATATATAGAATATAATTGAAAATCAGATTATACATAATAATCACAAATACATTTCTTTTAAACACATCACTCTCTACTCATTCTAGGGCATTACTAACCAGATCTCTAATGAGTTTCTCATTCTAGGATACTACTGATCCTATCTCTAACGAGTATTCTTATAGGATGTTACTAATTCTATCTCTGATGAGTCTTTTATTCTGTTATAACAAATTATACCCTAGAGATTTGAGTTAATCAAAGCTCTGATACCATATGTAGTGACCCTCCTTTTCGGGCAATCCAAATCGATCGTTAAACCGACTTAAATCGAACCAAAAATGTGAATACGCTAACTTTAGGTGTACAACACATCAGAACAAACACAAATGACTTTTATAAACATCATAATAATGTTACATCGAAGTATAGAATATCAGAGTACATCAAAAAGTGTACAATGAAAGATAAATTTACAATAAATGTAATACAATGCACAGCGGAAATTTAAACTAACACAACAGAAGACAATTAATGCTCTGGACATAGGTTTACGCTTCGATCCAGAGTCATGCTCAAGATAAATAACTGCAAAACAAACCACTCGATTGTCCGTGTGGAAAACACAGGCATCCAAGTTTGCAAGGGAAAACCAAACTACAGGTTAGTCATAGGACTGGTATGAGAAACTCAAATAATTATAAACAACTTATATAAAATAAGGCATATCATCGGACCTCATCATATGATACGGAACGGGTTTACTCCACCAGATTGCGAGTGCATATACAACTACCATGAATAATAGACTTATGGATCTATAATGCATCAGACAACATGTAATTCCTCAATCTACCCATTTAGGCTTAATCCCCAAACTTATATTTTCCAAAATCCAATTCACTTTACAGAAATTTTATCTTTGGAGTTTATTACTTTATTTCTTATTTCAAATCATTTGAAATACATATCTAGCTTTCATATCAAAGTAGATTTTATTTCGGGATCTCAAACCAAATCATTTGAAAATATGAATTCCATAATATCACAATGCATACAAAACGTATGCAACCAAATATCGAGAGGTTTCTCCCATCAAACAAGGCAAAAGGCATGCACCTTAGTCACTCAATATATATATATATATATATATATATATATATATATATATCTACGTGCACCCTCACAATGGAGCAGGCTATAATGACCACTGACCCATTCTTAAGTTTCTATGTTACTCTTACCCATACTTTTAGTCGTTAAGGTTACCCGAATCTTTAGCTACATACTAAACCATTTTATATCCCGAAGTAGAAAATCATTAACACAGATAGTAATCACAAGTATAATCAAATCAATATAGATTTCCACTTCCAAATCATTTCGAAATCATCGGGTTTAGCCCTCGAAATTCTTTTTATTTTATAAAACATACCCTATCCAAAATCAAAAATAACACTTCTTTTCACTTAAGAAAATCACATTTCAAAATCATTCATTAAATTTGAAATGAACCAAACAACATCGCTAAACACCTCATAGTCAATCATGAAATTAATCACTAGGCGTTAGCGTACAAGTATTTCTACCCAACCCAGTGCTAAATGTAAAAGCATATTTTGCTCATAAGCCGGTCGAACAACAATCAATCAATAATAATGAACATCAACAACCAAGTATATTTGGTTATAACACATCCCGTGTTTTGATAAATTTAATTACCATTTATTCATTCCAAATCTAATTAAAGATTTATTAAAACTATTCTTAGTTTTAATCTCTAAAAATCATTATTTAATGATTATACAATTTTAGTAAATTAATCCTACCTTTACTTGGGTAAAGAACAAATGTTATTTAAAACACAGTTCGTGATAAACCCAAAATCATCTTCCGTTTTGTATGGAACCATCACGGAAATCCGATCATCGTAATCGATATAAATTTCCATATCAAACGAATACTATAAGTTGAATAACGACAAAGCCTTTTAAATTCCATAAATAATAACGGTCTTCCTTTACAGAAGCTTATCTCGATTATTAATTAATCGAATTCCACTCAATTCTAGTTTAATGTATAAAATTAGAAAACTTTACTTTAGAAAAATTTCATTAAATCTTAATTAAAAGATTTATTAATTCCAAATCATAACTTTACAGTTAATTGGGTTGTAAGAACTAATGTTATTTAAAACGCAGTTCATTGTGAACCCAAAATCAACTTTCCATTAATTCCAATTATATTTATTAATTGGAAAACTTCAATATTCTTAACTAAAAGATTTATTCCTTTCTCAACTGGGTTTAAGAACAGTATTATTAAAGATACCATTCACGACAAACCTAAAATCCAATTTGATATTAAATACAAGGCTCTAAATAGAAACTATATCGACTTATATTCAACATCAAATTCTGAAAACCAACAGATATCATATTGGGAGTAACGATATATATATATCTTCCAAATTCCTCAACAATATCCGTATAATCACGGAATCCAATATCGAAATATTCGAAGAGTATTTCCATTTAAATTCATTCCAATTTATATGTTGGAAAACATTGGTTATATTAAAACCATTTACAATCCAATTAGTTATTTAAAAACATTGAATTACTAATCTTTAGAAAACATCGTCTGATCTGAGTCGAATACCCGATGTTTCTCTCAGTTCTTCCCACCCCTCGCCTGATGGAATAATTTCCAGTTAGATCTTACAGGTGATACTAGACTATACTCTTAGGAATCATGGCATATTCATTTTGGTACTTTATTCTTGTTGTTAACTAGTTCATTCAGATAAAATCTCTTTTATCTTTCTAATATTTGGAATATTAATCCAAAAACCTTTCAAATCATTTACTATGATTTAACATAATTTATTCATATTTTTAATAATTCTAATATGCTCATTTCAGTCGATTCTAATTATGGTCATCGAACTGCATTTACAGCGACCATTTCAAATATTGATTTGGATTTATCTTGAAATATAACTGTTGGATTTCAAATATTTTCTTTTTATTTGAAAGCTCTTTTAATTATGAATCCAACTTTTTCGGTTTCGGGAGAATCCGGCGGTCGGATCTCTCGTTACGTCGGTTCGAAGTTAACGGTTGAAATTCGCGAATGGCCGCTATGCGATTCGTCCTATTCAAACCGAATTCAATTTATGAATTAAATCGAATATAATTCCACGCTATTTATTAATTTTACATCATACATCAACAATCAATTATAACATCCAATCCACACATTGTGGTATATGCCATATAAGCATTAAACCGGTAATGCTTATATGTGTCCGTCAATCAATAGATTAACTGCAATATCAATCATCAACAATCATATCATTCAACTCAATAATATCATTCAATAACAATGGTGATCATATCTAAAACTGATAACAAATTAAATAGTTAAATTTCTCGATCTATCATAACCATTTACTGTTCAAATCAATTTCATAACATCAACATATAATTCAAACGATTAACTAACAGCAGTTAATTTTAATCTAACTCTTTTACAGTGAATAGTTTCTCACCTCGATTGGTCCAAAAATCGTTATAAACAGTTAACATTCGAAAGATCTGATTGGGCGTTTAATTTTGCTATAAATAGTAACGTGCTCCAAATTCCTTCCACTCAGTTCTACAATGTAGACTTCTCCACGGTTCTGATGGTTTCAATTTCGCTGAAGTCTGTTGTTGTTTGAATAAGATACGACCGTTTAAACATTAGATAATTTAATTATATAATTGTCTTAACTTAATTAAGGTATAAATTAATTAACCTTTTCCTTAATGAAACTCATCCTTCTCGATTATCTTCTGTTTTGCATCTCCAGGCTACGGCCTTTTTTTCAACTTCGTCGTCGCCTTAGGGCTTACCACCCCCGCCTCCATGGATGATCAGAGCACGATCAGGTTACACCATGACGAACGCCTTCAGCTCCTCCACCGGCCGCCCTACCTTGGCCAACTCGCACGCCCACGCCACCTTGAAAACCATCTTGGACTTTGCCACTTCACATAGTCGCCTCGACCACCAGCTTACACCAACCACGATCATAGCCGTTGATCGGCTAGATTTCGACACTCTTTTGAGTTTTGTAATTGGAGATTTCTCAAAATAAGGAATGGACTTTGTGAAAATCGATGAAGTAGGTTGGAAGCTGTCGGCCATTGGAAATAAAAGACTGGCGGCGGGTTTGAATGATTGAGAATTAGGACTAGGAATTTAGAATGTTTATATATATTTTTTATAATATAAATTAATATTTAATTCTCTAATCGGTTCTTTTATGCCCGAACTCCAAATGAGACCCAACGACTTTCGTTTCTAACTAAATACTCATATTTCAGACACAACGGAATATGTTTTGTAAGTTGATTCGATTGTTTTAATTAGTTTTTCTCAAAATTAAAATATAAATTAATATAATGTTCAATATTAAATTTCAACGTATGTTTTAATTTACCACGACCGCATATTGACTCCAAATGAAATTTGAAATCTAGCTATGTTTTGCAAATAAGGTTCTAACAACATTAATTTCGTTGAATTTGGAGACCGTTTGAAAAATGACCTTTTAACTAGCTTATTAAATTCAAATGAATTTCAACGGGTATTTAAATTTACTACGCTTACATACGAAGTCCAATCAACTTGAAATTTTAATCCTGACAATAATTTAACATTTCAGATCCAACAAAATTAATTTCGTCGAAAACGGAGGTCATTTACAAAATGTCTATTTTCAAGGGCTTAAATAATAATAAATTATTAATAAATTCCACATCAACTATTTTAAATTTTAATCGGGACACATCTTATAATTTATAATATGAAATCTAATTTTTTTCACATTCACTGGAAAGATATAATTAAATATATTCTAACGTTTCTGGTTTTACTGAAATCTGACTTATATCGAATTCTGTATATTAATTTAAAGTTCAAAACCAAAATTTCAAACTACCGCTCCATTATGAGTTCGTTTTAATTAAATTTTAAATTTATACATTCAAACTTCGTTTTAAATAAATTTTTCGTTGTTTATTCTCAAAATAAATCGTTTAAAATATTTAATTTCTATTGAAATCAATTAAAAGTAAATTTTAAATTTGTTCCAAAATTTTGGGTTGTTACACAAATGCAATAAAACAAATATTTTTTTAGTACTACATTAAAATATCATAAAATTTTAACTGCATACCAATTATGAAATTAATTATTGCACCTTTCAAATGAAGCTTCAAGCATTAACAATGCTATAAATCAATATTAAAATTGCATTTTTCAGATGTGGTAAAATAGATTTAATTTAAAACTATATTAAAATATCATAAAAATTTAACTACAAGGATAATTGGTGCATCTTTCAAATGCAAATATTAAGCCTTAAAAATAATATTAAACTACTTAAAACTGCATGTTTCAAAAGTCTTAAAAATATATTTTTTAAAGCTATATTAAAATATCATGAAAATTCAATCGTATATCGAGCAATAATTATTACACTTACGGATGCAATAATTATTACACCATACAGATGGAATAATTACTACACCCTACGAATGCAATAATTATTACACCCTACAAATTAGGGCTACACAGAACCAATATCCAATTCGATCCAAACCACCAATCCAACCCAATCCACATAAACTCAACTCAACCCATCCTAATTCGGGTTGAATACGGGTTATAATTTGTAACCCATACCATATACAAGTTGGGTTTAATATCAGCCCACATAAAATTAGAATAGTATAATCCTATAATAATATTTATGTATTTTATAGTAAATATTAAAAAAAATCATGTCAATCCATACTAAATAGAATTTGGCAAATATATTTTAAAGTGCATTTTAATGAATTTTAAAATGAAACACTTGTTTTGCTATGTAGTAAATTAATTTCATATGATGTGTTTTATAATGAAATTTTAATAAAATATGGCTTATAATGAATCAGTTATTTTAAATGCATTATGTTAGCTAAAATATGATATATTATGTTGAGTATTTCAATATTATTTTTCTAAAATTCCATCATATTCTAATTTTTTTATTATATTCAAGCAACCCAACCCAATCCAACCCTACTAAACTCGACCCATACTTCAACCCAACTCATATCCAACCTCATACAGGGTCAGATATGAGTTGAATTACCTAAAACCCATACCTATGCGGGTCGGATGAAGTATTTGGTCTAAACCGACCCAACTCATAATTTGTGCAGCCCTACTACAAATGCAACGTTTGGCTTTCGAAATGTTTTAAAACAATATTACTGCTTAGAAGTACGTCTTTTAAGTGCAGTAAAAATCTATTCTAAAACCACAATAAATTGTAGAAAAATTAACTGCATAACATTTATACGGTTGATTATTGCATCTTTTCAATGCGTTTTTAGGCCTTAAAATGCATTAGAACAATATTAAACTATGTAAACCGCCTCTTCCACATACAGTGTCAAATAATATCATTACTTAAATTGGAACATGGAGTTGAAATTATAGGAAATATAGATGTCACAAAAATGACGCATAGTCAATGATTGTCACACATACATATTTATGTATATATATCAAGGTTCAAGAACTCGTCCGGCACCCCGAGATTTCGGGGTTACCGGATCGGTTTCGGTGGGTAGCGGTCCGGAATCGTCCCCCAAAATGGGGATCAAATTAAGGCACAGGAAAAAAATTGTCAGAACCCAAAATTGAAGCAACCGACAGAGAAGCAAAGTTGTGCAAAGAGAAGCGATTGACAAAAGAAAGCGTAAAGGAAGCAATAGATGAAACAAAGAACAATATCTGAATTTTTCCCTGCAGCAGAAAACTTTTCAAAGCAGAGAAGGCGAAGTTGTGCACAGACAATGCAAAGTTGCTCAGAAATCGTTGAAGCTACGAAGGAGGATTCATCAAACAACGGTGAAGTTTTTTCTCCTCCTTTTATTCCCTTGTCTCGTTTTAGTCTACGCGTTTCTTTTGAAGTCAAATGTCCTAGTCTACATGAATTAGCAGGGAACGTGACCGGTAGCGAACTAATATATGAATTGACAGTAAATTGGCTGCCTTTTGGGCTTTTATTTTATTTAAGTATATGGGTCTTTTTTTCTCAACTAATCTAGTGTTAAGCATTGTTGTTGCAAATTTAAGTGTGTTGACCGGCAATGAATTTTTGTTTATCGTTACTGCGAATTTGGTAATAAATAACGGAAAACCGAATCTAAATCGAAACAGAAATAAAACTGAAACCTCTGAAATTTACGAAATCATCCGAAACTAACAAAAATTCAAATGACCGAAACTGAGTTCTTGAACCTTTATATATATATATATATATATATATATATATATATATATGATATGGAATCAAGGAGCCCCCCTGAATTTCAGCCCCTCATTTGCATCCGAACCATAGCCACATATTTATGTTTAAATATGTTAGTGGAATGAGTGGAAGGAGAGAGAGTGCTAAATACTTGGTTGTTGTTAAGGGCCTTTTGAGGTGTTGTTGAACCTGCCCATATATATATATATATATATATATATATATATATATATATATATATGTGTGTGTGTGTGTGTGTGTGTGTGTGTGTGTGTGTGTGTGTGTGTGTAATTTTCAAAAAAAAATTGTATGTATGTACATGGATGTATGTCTACATAAGTGTGAACTAATCAAATGTATATTTAAATATTAAGTCAATGTGCCGGAAGAGGAAAAACAAATACTTCCTAGAAACTTGTAAGTGATATTAAAGGACTACGTGATGCTAAACAAACAGGGATCCTGATCCTAGCTATACACAGACATATACATATATACATGTTATAACTACATTATAATATCAGAAAAACAACTACATAACAAATATGCAGCTAAGTATATCTCCCAAAAGCAGTTGAAACCAGGGACGGAGCCACGATTTAAGCATGACCCAGACTACAAAAATTAGTTCATAATATGAACATAACAATCATTTAACAACTAACACTAATAAGGTTATCGTTATGATTCGGTGAACACTAATGAAATTCAAGTGTTTGAAAAACAATCAAGTGAACAAACATTTTCTTAAAAATGGTAATTTGCTTCACAGTGTGCTAATATTTCATAGTTTTCTACTTTAAATTAGATTTTGTATTTATTTTTGAACGAAAATTCAGTTTCATTACAATGCAAATATAAAACAAAAAGAATATCAAAACAAACAAATATTCAAGAAAACATACCATGATTGTCGAATCAAATCTTCAGCCTTGCTTCCTTCCTATTTTCCATCTCCCTCGAAACTTTCATAGCAAGTAGTAAGTACATTGTCATCAAAATACCTCATGGACTTGTGCCCATTCGACACTAACCTTTTATACTTATCGAACATTTTTTCTGCCAGTTCCATCTTTTTCATCAACATATAAGCAATCCCTTCACACAAATAAACCCTGAAATTTTTTGGATCTTCTTCTTTCAACTCTTCATATACCCTAATACCTTCCTCATACTTCCCTTCACATACCAAAAACTCCACTTTCAGCATTTTAAAATCTCTCTCGTCCTCCTTCCTTTTCTCTTTCCTACACACTTTTATGCATTTTTCGACTCTCTCAAGTACCCAACTCAGATTTTCACCTCCTTCACGACTAGTCATAACCAAACCATTTTAAGCTTCAACCGAAAATAGATTTTGAGCAATGATTTCCTCAAACGACTATTTTGCGAGATTAGCCTCCCCCGACTGAATCAAACGGTGCGGCTTCAGTTAGGGATATTCGGTGTTCTCGGGTTAAGCTCCATCATTCTGTCAAGAACCGAGAACGTTTCAGACAAGTTACCTGATTTGATACTTGAATCAAGAAGAGATTGTAGCTCTACTACGGAACTTTCTTCATATTCCTCTCCATTTAGAGTTTGAGGAGGATTAGGTTTAGAAAGGGAGGGCTTAGGGTGCTGCCAAAAGATCAAAGCAGCAGTTGTGATTGTGATTACAGTTGGCTTGACAAAAGAGATAAAAGGATTTAGGTTTTGGAAGAAGAAGAAGAACAATTGACTAAGAAATTCAAGGATTTAGGAAAAGAAGAGCAAACGGGTTTGTAAACCGAATAATCTCGGCCGAAGGTAGCAGCTTTGGTGTTGTTTACTTTGCAAAGAACTGACCCGGGTTATAGCCTAGGTAACGTTAGCTGTAGATCCGTCCCTGGTTGAAACTGCATCGAAATTGCATTAGTATGATGCTGATGAAATTGCATATATTTTTTTTTTTTTTTTTTTTTTTGGCAAGGCGTTAAAACTAGTATTTTAAAATTAAGTTAAAATGTATCAATATGATGTTGTATTACTGCATATTATTGATCCAGTTAAAACTGCTTCGCTATGATGCATATAAACCTGCACTAAAACGATACGGTTTAACATCACCATGATACAGCTAAAAACTGTATCTACCAAATGAAGCAAAAATTACATTAGATCTTTATTTTAATTTCAGAATCAACAAAATGTTATGTATAATGCTTCTAAATTAAAAATTCATGCAAACAAATAGGACTTGTTTAAGATTGTTAAAAGGAATATTTTTTCAGTTAAAAATTTTATTTCCTTCCAAAAATGCAGTTTAAAGCTCGCTTAATTATTGAAATTTAGTTAAAATGGTTAAAAGTTAAATAATTTGCACTTAAGAAATTAAATGCTCTTAGAAAGGCACCTAAAAGTTTCCTCAGAACAATGGTTTTCAAGAGTTGATTCTTAGGTACCAACAACGGATATTACTATAAGTCCGTAAAATATTGGTATTTAATGGCAAAAGCGATTTTCAAATCTGAATTTCTATAGCAAGTTATCACAATTTAAAGTCCGAAATTAAATGAATTGTGGACAGAGAATATTGAACAATTGAGAATTATGGAGTAAATCTTATTTACATTTAACTTTTAAGATAGGGACCTACTAAAATCTAGTTGTTATACAGGGAAGAAAGTAATACTAGCATGAGCTGAGAAACATGGAACTGGATATGTTTTCTTGGTGTGAAATAATGAAAATGATCTTTATGTGAGCTTATGACTTGAAGATATTATTTTTCAAGTCATAACTGCCACTTTTCTATGATTTTACATCATTTCTTTTCTGTATTAGTTTTAGGGCCAGTTATGAAGCGTATTTTATAAGACTGAACTAGACCACTTGAATGCGACTACTTAAGCCCAAAAAGTTGTAACTTATAATAATACCAGTTGACACTACAAATTGATACCAGATAAAAAATATTATCAACCCCAGAAAGTAACAAAAGATTTCGACATCATTATCAGCAGTCTACTTCACACATTGTCTGTTTCTTTGTATCCCAACAGCTGATTTTAGATATGATAGTTGCTGCAATGGTTGTGCAAAGCTTGAATAAAGGTAAATTTCTGTCCCATTTGGTATACTATGTTAGTGTATGAGGTCTACCATAACATTCATATAAGAGGTGTGTTGCAAAATGATACAATATTTTGAATTATAACCAAGTTCTTTGTTGAAATTTTTACATCTTTAGGTGTGTATGTCCCTACATTCCTTTAGGGCACATATGTTCATGGCAGCATTTGATTATATCAAAAGGAATCCCTTGTTATTACATTCATATAAGAGATGTGTTGCAAAATGATTCAATATTTTGAATTATAACCAAGTTCCTTGTTGAAATTTTTACGTCTTTAGGTGTGTATATATCACTGCATCCCTCTAGAGCACATATGTTCATGGCATCATTTGATTGTATAAAAAAGAATCCCTTGTTATTACATGTCACTAGTCTCATATGCTCATCTTCTTTAAGATATCCTGCGATGTAAGACTAATTGCAAATCCAACCTACGTACCCACTTTCATATAATGCGAGCCACAACTAAACGTTCTTTATCACTGACCTACTAAATCCACATGTATGGCTTTATCATACCTATTCATGTTTAATAACACTGCCAATCGCCTTCTAATTATTTCAAACACAGCAAAGTGAAATATAGACATAAAGTTACCTGATGCGGCATCTTCACTCTTCAGTGTTAGCCGCATCAGCAACTGGAACCAGCGCTGCGCAAAACTAACTGGAAAAGGAAACAAAATGTTCAAGACAACACAAGAACTGGAAATAGAAAAGACACAATATTATTGCTAAGTTATAGAGAGTAAATGTTGATTTATATTACAAACAGAACAAATGATTGACCGTAATATCTGATTTGTGAAATTGAGTTTCACTACAATTACACTTTTCATCATAATCATGTTAACAGACTAAAAAAGATGAGTAGAGGCAATGAATCCTGAAACTTGACTGACTTTCTGTACAAGAGTGTAGGGTCCTCCGTGTCCTAGAAAATATGGATCGTGTGCTGCATAAACAATATGTTGCAGTCACACTGAAATGCAAGCGACAACCCTTGTTGAAAAGCTGCTCTATCCTTCTACGATGTGCACATAAAAGTCTCTACTGATGGTCAAGATTTCACACTAGGGTGCACAGACATTTTAATGGTAGAAACATTAGATGACTTGTACACATCAATGCACTCATGCAGATCTTCATCACATGTTAATAAAACCCACTCATGGTCATCATCCAAATACTTGAGATCCACACAATAATCCTCGCTTATATTAAACCTGTTCATTAGTGTTTCCTTCAGTTCTCGATATCCCCATGTCGATTCTAGCCTAAGTCGTGCTTTCTCATCCCCACAAAAAGCCTTCACCTTGAAAACGCTCGATCTCTTCTTCTCTAGCTGAGATAAAATCTCAATACATGAATGACTTTGTGATCGAGGTATAGGTTTTATTAGTTCTTGACTTGTGACATGCAAATTCACCACACTATTCGCTCTCTCCAAATTGGTTGCTTCTTGTTTAAATTTAACTTGCTTTGAACAGTTAGAACCAAAACACGAATTGGAGCTATGACTACAGGAAGAAGACGGAGACGTTGACAATGAATTTTGCTTAACTGATAACTTTTCGGAAGGAGTAGAGACCTTTGTGGTTAGATTTTCATACACAGAGCTAAACTGAAAGGTCCCCTCTGCACCTTGTACTGAGTCTATCACTACTTGAAGTTTTTGTAAGGAGTTGCCGACTTTCTTTATTTTTCGTGATGGCCAACGTGTTATTCCGTGTGTCCTGCATATTCTTTTGAGAGTAGTTGGGCACACTGTAAAAGATGACATAGACACATCGTTCATTACAAGTTATGCAACATATCATTATAAAACTAAAATTCCAGAAGTAATCAAGGATTCATATAGCTGATGTTACCTCCAATATTTTTTGCAGCATCTTTCAGGCTTCCAGCAAAATGTTGACGAAGAACTTCCAAGCTAACATTCTTTTCTGCCTTTGTACGTCTCTTTTCATTTGTTCTCCCACGTGGAAATTTACTATAACCATGGCTATATTCATTTATTTTACCTACATTACCTTTTTGCTCCTTGCTCTCAGACAACATACTCTCTTCAGGACATTCGACCTTCGATATTATGTCCCAGTCAGAACCGAGACCAATTTCTTCAGTTTCTTGCTTCCCAAATTCTAATTTTGCGGAATAAGGAAGGGAATTGTGCACTTCCTTCTCTTGTAGAACCCTTGACCTCGCAACTGAAACCGAGTCATCAATAAAGAGATTCGAAGAATATGATTCATCAATTTCTAACATATCCTCATTTTCAATCTCTTTATCATCAACAACCCTTAAAGTTTGGCAAAGTTTCTGTATTGTGATTGATAATGCATCAAGCATGATTTTCTGTTCTTCAGATTTTATGCAATTTACAGGTAAAAATAACTCCAATACAAAGTCTGCATTTCCAGTAAGGATGCTACGAAGTCGAATTGCTACTGCGGCTCGTAAGTTAAATAATTTAGCATAGTGTGACAATGGATATTCTGTCTTGGTAAAGCGTGTGATATCATTAGAAAAACAAGGTTGGTTTGTTGTGAATGCTTTGCCTGCTACTCCTTGATCTCTAAATAAATGATGCTCCGAGCATGCCTTATGAAAGTCTAACATAGAAAGATCGTTGATATAGCAGGCAGAATCTACGGTCGAGACACAGTTCTTGTAGTTTTCATCCGAATGGCGGCTGCCATGTTTATCTTGTTCAGTGCAAGTGATCCACGTTTGAGCTAATGGAAGAGAATGTGAATCGCAAACTGTCTTTAATACATGCTGGATTTCAGGCAAGGCGGCTTGGTAAGAGTTTTTGTTCACCTATTGAATACAAAACTAGTAATTTAGACATAAGATGCGTATCATTTGGGCAACCTAGGATTCGTAGGCAGTTTTCTTTTAGCATACCTTTGCTTGAGGAATGGTGAGGATGTCAGAACTTCTAAGGTTAACTGCCTGCAAACAATGCAAGTTTGGTTAATATGATTCCTTATCGGATGATCAGGTAGGAGCTCAACTTTCAATACAAAATTCACTTAATGTAACCAGTTAAGAAAATCACAAGATTATCATATTGTGTTGGCTATGTAGGATGGTGTGTGTTCAAACTTTATGTATAACCCATAAATAAGATATTCTCCCCTAAGTATGAGTAGCATGTTAAGTGACAACGAGCACTTCTCAAAATACAAACTGTTGCTAATTTAATTCATATTGCCAAACTTAGAATGACCTTGGCTAGGACCATCTGCTCTGGTTGAAAATAAGAGCAAAATTCACCAGCAGATATCGGTGTTTAGACCAACGATTTAATGACCCAGATAAATTGATGCACTGCAACATCATTGAATATGCTAAAACATATCAATTGATTTGGATCGCCAAATCAACGATTTGGCGATCCAAGACCAATAGTCTATGGATGAAACTATGCTTTGATTCTCAACAGAAGCATGTGATCCAATTTTGATCAACTTTCAATAGCTTGTAGATGTAGTCAATATTCATCTCATCAAATCCTACAAGTTACCATGTCTATACTATGAAATTACAGTATAGAGAAAGTTACAGTACAAACATGAGCAAAATCTATCCCACGATTTCGATTACAATATCTCAAAACATAGAGCGAGAAATCATCAAGATCTACAGTATAGAAACATTATACAAAAACAAACCTGAAGAGCGTTGCAAATGTTCTCAAGTTCAAAGCTATAACTGATCTTTTGAGTGGTTAATACAACTTCCACAACTCCAATGCAAATCCTACTGTCTCTTTCAAAGATTGGCAGTGCAACAGTGCCACAAACATTATACTTCTGAGCATGATCAACTCTAGGATACTCTTTGCTACTAAAATATCGAACATCTGGAGTCCATTCTGGAACTTTCCCGAGATATACTCGTCCGGGCAATCCTACCATTTCATTAGACCTATTCTCTACAGAAAATTGGTAACCCATAGAAACTGCTCTGTAGTTTGAAAGACTCTGAGAGTTCGAATCAAGCCAAAAAGGTTGTTCCTTTGTGGTCAGAAAGTGTTGTCCTCCTTCTATAATGGGTACCCAAATCTGTGCTAATACATCACATCCTCTCTGCGATTCAATTATGGATCTTAAAGCATGAGACAATCTATCTTTCAATGAAACAACTTGCTCCCTTGGCTGAATCCACCAAGTAGGATTTTTCAATTCCTTTTTAACCGTTTCCTTCTCTTCAAATTCTCTATTTTCAATTTCAGACATGTTGCTAAAACTGAAAAGAGGCGAGAAAGGTTGATTGAAGAAGTTAGAGTAGTCAGGGGTTTCTACGCAGATATCCCCCGATAAAAGCTCATCCATAATCAAATCATAATCAAGTGCAGAATCTATAAAATTACTTTGCATCACTTCTTCCATTGTTTAATCTCTTCAAACCAGCTCAAGCAATTGAATCAATACTGCAGCAACATTCAACACAATATGTAACTAAGAAAACAGCAAATAGAACAGGAAAAAAAATTGAAGTACAATAGAATCGGTACTTTGTTCACTCAATATTTCCAAGTCAAAGTTTAAGATGCAGCAATATACATCACCACCAACAACTGAGAAGGAAATATGGCAATTGGAAAATGGGAATTAGCGCATAAAAAATTGATACCCACCACTAGCACCATAAACATATTGCAACTTGCGACAGGAGATAAAAATAAAGCACAAAATTAAAGAAAGAGCTCACTATTTATATATTTTGGCAGATGGTTCCAACACAAAAACTGTGTTAAGCTCGAAACAATTATTGATCTTTTCGTCTGAACATTCAACAGTATAATGAATATTTTAAGTTTTGTTGATTAGCATAGATAGGGCATCTCGCTACTGAATCTTGCTATATAAAACTGGGAAACACGCACATTCATTCAATTTGCAAACCATTTTTTGTAGTTTGGGATAGGCACACTGTTAGTGGGTCCGTTGGCAAGAATGTCCAAAATGCCTGAGATCCATCAGGGGTGCAATGTATTGTACAGGGGTAGATAAGTAAATTTATCGTGTGCATGCATGTGTGTATACATACAACACACGCACGCATATATTCTATGACACTCTTGTTTTCAAGCACCTCAATTGTTGCTCGTTTATATTTAGGAATGTGTCGTGAAAATCAAAGACTACTACTATATATGCTTTTGATCCAATCTTGCGTGTGTATGCGCGGCTGTCGCGCTCGCTCTCTACCAAAACTAGATATTACAAATTGACAATTTTAGAATAATGCATAGAAGAGAAAGTCATTTTTGTAACATTAAGTGACGTCCATACAATTGCTTGACCTATTTATTTGTTAATGCCCATTTGTGCTCGTCCACTTTGAATAATTAACTAATTTAATTAAAATAAAATGTAGAGGTTAATGTTGAGATTAAAGGGGCATCAGGGCCATGAATCGTGATACAGGAATTGAGTTGGAATTAAAAATGACAACAATGCTTTTGTTATATGCATTGGAAACAAGTTGGATAATAGTAAACGTCAAACGCCATAAAGGAGGGAATCTTTTAGGATCCTATGCAATATAAATATCAAGGGTACCAACAATTTGCAGGGTTATGCAAGTTGACAGATGCATCTTGGTATTACAAAACGAGATTCCGAACTTTCTACACACATTTAGAAACTGTACGGTGAAAAAAAAAACACAAATATTTAACTTTATTTTTATTGAAATCATGTATAATTAGTTTGAATTTTTATTTTTAAATTACAATATCCAATTTTTATTTGTGTTGTTAGTTAATATAGAACGATGGTGGAAAAAATACATATTTGTTAGATCCTCTTTTTAAGTGATCTTAAGATTTTTTTATATGTGCAGAAATAAAGTTTGATTTTGTAAATGTTGAAATTTGATTTTGTAAATGTTGAAATTTGATTTTGTAAATAACAGAAGAACTTAAACTGACACCTACCAACTCATAAAAGTGACACCTAAAATTCTAAACATGTAAATAACACAAAAGTGATACCTACAGAGACATAACTGATAAACAAGAGTTGAAACAGAAAGAATAACACATTAAATTGATACATACAAGAATTTAAATCTCATACTCAACATGTAAATCTCATTTCAGTGATCATACACTACAAGAAAAACCGAGATTAGCGACAGATTTTTAACAGCGGAAAATTCCGTCGCTAGTTAGCGGCGGATTTCCGTGGGATTTGTAAGAGAAAATATTTTGGATTTAATATGTCATCTTATTATAAATTATTACCGTCAAATACTAATTCTGTCGCTAAATCAATGGAAATTGCAGCTCTTTACCGTCATATAATATTTGACGCTAAATTCTGTTGCGAATAGAGTCAGATTACCGTCGATATAATTTTGAAGCTATTTTCCTGCAGTTTTCCAAGAGATTTGAAACGAACTTTTATATTTTTTATTTATTAAATGTTTTAAATTTGTGTTATTACTTAGTAATTAATTAGTAAATTTAAATTTTAAATAATTAATGTTAATAATACATTAGTAATTAATAACAAATAATAACTATTAGAAGTAAATAAAATTCAATAGTTAATGGTGATTATTTTTTTTGAAAATTAATGCTGATTAGAAGTAAATAAATAATAACTATAAGAAGTAAATAAAATTCAATAGTTAATGCTGATTAATTTTCATAATATGTTTTACTTTTATGTTTTTAATAATTATTTGATAAATAGAAATAAATTTTAGATAGTTAATCTTAATAATAATATACTAATGTGAAAAATAAAAAATTACTATTAACATTTAATTTGTTATACCAATTAAAATTAATAATAAAATGTAATAATTAATAAATAAGAAATGACATTGATCTAGCAATTATTATTATTATTAATAATTAATTAACAGTTATTACCATACTCCAAAAAGTTAATAAAATTAATCAGTACCACTCACACCTCATCAATCTGCATCCTAATAGAAGAAAAATCACAACCGTCAATCCAAACTGATCAATCCACGTCATCTGCCATCTTCCCCTAATTCTTGCTAACAGTTTCATTAGGGCTTTTTTTTCATTTCATCCTCACTCCAAATCTTCTTGCTTCAAACAAAGAATGGCGAACTTCGATGATAGAAATCTATCCTACATGTTCACCAATTGCTGCGCTACTTTTTCGATTTTGGGTATAGATTTTGATATCGAAATCGTTTTCGGTTTTCGATTTTCGTTTTTCGATTTCATTTTTCGATTTTGGTTTTGATTTTGATAACGAAATTGTAGTCGATTGGCCCGCTACATCCATCCCCTTTGCAAAATCGTTCCCGTTTGCAGCCATGTCCATTGCAAGCTTGTCTCTCTTTGTCGTCGTTCCCATCCTCGTTATAGGATCGTCAGTGGAAGCGATCGTGATCCCTAATTTTGCTGCATAGCTCCAAGAGATAAAAAACAATATTCCCTTTTTAGATATTGATAACATGTTACAGATCCTTAATAATTTTTTCTTTTTAGATACAGATGATTTATTAATTGGTTTCGACTCTAAAACATAATGGAAAGATCCTTAATATAAATAGAGATTAGGTAGATGACATATTCATGTAACAAAATTAATTCTAATTTTTTACAAAATGAAAAAACTCAATGGCAGGTCACATAATTACGGAGGAAAAGAAGGTGATTGGCGTTGCTATGAGTGCATTAACAGGAACTACGCCTTCTAGTCTCTTTGCAATCGTTGTAGAAAACCAAGATTAATCGTTGATAAAATCACTCCTCCCAATTCCAAGTAGCTTCCTCGTGTCAGCGACTGGATCTGCTCTGGTCTGTATAATTTTCTTTTGTTTAAATTAGATTCACATCTTTTTAATTTTTCATATTTAGGGTTAGTGCTAGAGTTGGAAAGTTTGGTCATTTGTTTAGCCAAGTGTTGAAAAGAGACGTTTTGAGAGGAATTTAGTTCTTGTCATATTTGGTTGGAAAAAATATTGTTCATTGTCAAGTTTAGCAGACTCTCAGCCTATGTTTAATTGAAGTATTGAAAGTTGGATTAGTTGAAAATCTTGTTACCATCAAGCGTAAAAGATAGATGAAAATTTTGAACTGCTATCAGCAATGTCAAATAAGCTTTTAGGCTTTTAGCCGAGAAATATAGGTGTGCATAAACTGAATGAGACAGTAATATTAGTATGCTTTTTTTTTAATCTTTCTTTGTTGACGAGTTTATCGGTCCTGTAAAGTTAGTCTTCAATAATATTGGTGTAGGAAACGCTTCGATTTTGTGTGACTATAAGTTGGTTGCTCCAGTTTTATTATGCTTCCAATTAGGCAGTACTATTCATCATTGAAGCTATTAAATTCTATTAATTTTCATATGATGTGTATTATATGGAGTACTTGGAATTTTTTGGTCGTTATGTTGGATTTTGAGCCTGTATTTTTGTATGGTAAGTGGTATTTTGATTTTAGATAAAACGTTGGATGTCATTAGATCACTCAAATCTATATATGGGTGCAAATTTATATATTTAGACCTTGCGATGTAGTATTAAACATAGTTGTTGCTATTTTGAATTTCTCTACCAATATTCTGGTGTCCAGTATGTTTACTTGTACTATGGTTATATATATTTGTGTGTAGATGACTTCCTCATAGGATATGATTGGTATTCTATATTCATCTGCCCCTGAGAAAGAAATTTTGATGAAACAGTTAACTTTGTGTATGTAATGTAGTTATGCAATTTAGTTGTGGCATGATTAAGCAATAACTAACGAACGTTTGGCCCTTTATTTCTTTAATTCAAGCCCATAGGCCCATGGTAATACTTCTGTTTGAACTCTGAAAATTAACCAGCACTTGTGTACAGATTCTAATACTCATTTCCTTAGTGATGCAACTTTGAGTCCTATACCGTATCCCCTTTGACTAAACACTTTTTCCATAGAATACTAATCTTCAACGCAATACCTGTAAAGTCTCATGTGATGAAAGTTCTGTTTAATTCCATGTTATGTGAAGGCTGTTATAGATATTGATTAAGAAACATAATGTAAATTCAGATGAAGCTCGCACTTATGAAGATAGCTTGTAAGTTCTTTCTGTAATGTGTTTGTTGTATGTTGTATCTGTTGTGAAATTTTAAACCTGCTGGGATTATTGGTAGAAGCCAAGAAATATAGGTGTGCATAAACTGAATGAGATTCTTGAAATGTTGCCAAATAAGCTTTTAGGCTTTTAGCTCGTTTCTGCTTAAATTTAGATCTAATCACTTACAAGCCAAATGGAAAACCCATAGTTTATGTGAACTCTTTGAATATTTATGTTAGTAAACTTGCTATATTTATGTTAGTAAATTTAGCTTCATATGTTCTCATGTACTAAACTGTAATATAGTAAAATGAAATTGATTCTGTACAGGTGATTATTGGTGAAGAGAAAGGACGTGTTAGGCTGAATGACTGATCACATTGAACTGACCCCATCAACTGAATGTCATCTTATCAAAAACGGTAATTTTTTCCCCAGAATATTATACAAAGATATATGATAATTATATAGATAATGCAATTTTAAGTTTCTTAATTAGTTTGATTAGGTAACAATCGAATTATATCATGACCAACAATGTCATTATAAAAAAAATTAAATTTATAGGGAAAAAAATGAATATATTTTCCCGCTAAATAGGAAGGCATAATATTTGGGAATAATAGAAAATTTTCATTTTTCTTCAAAACAATAGCTTTTCCCCTTTCTGAATTTGAAACATAAAAATTGGCTCTTTACAGCATATAAAGTGCTCAGCGCTTTCACATGATGCCCTATATTATTTTTAGTACAGTTAATTGCACTTTAGCTCATACTTTATACTTTCTTTTCCATCATCATGACAATTCTTCCTTCGTTCATCTAAAATTTGCGTATAATGATGTACTTAATCTTAAGAGAAAGATATTGCCTAAAATATCATTGTATTTTGAATTTATTACACACATGAAGGTTGTCCATGACACATTTCTCAAAAATGTAGGATTTTATTAGATCAGTAGCGACACATTTGTATTAGCTGGATTTTTTGTTGCAAAAGCCATATCAATTAATTGCCTTGTACTTCATTTTATTTGCTGTGAACTAACTTGGTAGTGCACGAATATATTCACCCCATTTGCGTCTTTCATAGATAACAAATATTCCTTTAAACTTGATCAGTTAGGTATGCATTTCCATTTTGCAGAACATGCTTTTGCTGCAGTTTTATAAACCAGTCTTGTGATTTTTTATTTCTTATCCTTATTCCCAGTTTTCAAAAGGTTTTAACCATTCAGATTCTCATCATTTGCAAGTTTCTATTTGTCGGTATTCCGAAATAAGCATGCAGTTTTTTACCAGCCAGCCTTGTGATTTTGTATTTGTTACTATCCTTATTCCTGGTTTTCGTTTTCAGAAGGTCTTAACCATTAAATTTCTTATCATTTACAAGTTTCTTTTTGTTGGCAGTCCTAAATAAGCATGTAATTTTGTCAATGAGCCTTGTGATTTTGTATTTCTTGCTATCGCTATTCCCAGTTTTCAAAAGGTTTTAGCCATTCAGATTCTTATCATTTGCATTTTTTTTGTTTGTATTCCGAAGAAGGCACGCTTTATTGATTTTCTGCACTTACTATTTTAGCTGTTTTTATTTCCCGCAGCCCGTCAAGCTCCACCACCTGCTCCTGTTCAGTCACAAGGTGGATCCCTCCTTGGTGGAATTGGCTCTACCATAGCTCAAGGTACTACATACTCTTGTTTCAAATAGATACAGTTTGACCGTGATTGCATGCTTAGAGAGCTGAGCATTATTTTTGTTATGAACTGATGTTATTATGAGAAATATTTTTGTTGCTGTTAATCCTTGTTTCTTTCTTTAGCTTTTCATTACTTGTGATTTTATGGTAGCACGGTTGACTTTTACTTTTAGTGCCACAAATATTTACATATTAGTGCATTACTCCACGGCAAATGCTTTGCATCGGTGGAGTTATCACGGTCTCAAGTGGTGGCGTGTAGTGTTACGGTCTTGGGTTTGTAATGTTATTGTTTTGTACAATGTGCATTCAGTCTGCAATTAAAAAAAATCACTGATTTGGGAATTATGCACAGGCAGCACTTCATTTCCAGTTGTTTTGGCAGTGGACGAGCTTTCAGTTCCTGATCCTCATCAGCTCTGGGAATATTTGGAACAATCTCTTAAAAAAAATGGAAGATGCTAATTTATGGTGAGTGAAGTATATCTCAAAAAAAAAAAAATGTGAAGTATATCCGTCGATGGTCGAAAAGAAATGGTAGGGATTGTAAGGAATGAGTTTGAGGTGAAGGAAGGTTGTGAATGGTGAAGCAGATGATCTGTTTTGTTAAATTGATGATATTGATTTTCTTGTTATAACATATGTAAATTAACAAGAGTAGAATAAGATTAGAAAATATTCTATTTGAAAAAATGTAATGTTGATTTTGAGATGAGTGATTAATAAAATACATTGATTATGAGAGTTGATATTAATTGTGTTGTGTTTACATTAAGATTGTGTATTGAATGGAACACAAATTATGTGTGTGATGAGTATGTATGTATATGAATATGTGTATGTGTGTGTGTGTGTATATATATATATATATATATATATATAGAGAGAGAGAGAGAGAGACATATCAGAAGGGGAATAACAACAAAAAAAGGATACCTCAATTCAATTTTCGTCGCTAATCCCTTGGCAATTAGTAAGGATTTACCAACGACTTTTATTAATAATATTTTATTATAAATTAATAATCCGTCGGTAAATAGTCGGTATATAAATTAAAATTAAATTAATAAATAAAATTTTATTTTTATTATATAATTAGTGAAATGACGGAAAACCGTCGGAAAACTAATGCTAAATTCCGTCGCAAAAATCGGACACAAATACCGTCATGGTTTTTACCGACCACAACATTATGCAGGAAATCCGTCGCTAAGGCCTATTTAGCGACGGATTAGAAGAGGATATTGTCGCTGCTATATGCAGTTTTTCTTGTAGTGATAACAACATGATATCATATCGTACCAACAACACATCAATGTAAAAATAAAACAGAAACAAAATAAGCTATGAAGAACTTTCATTTAAAATATCGAATTTTGTGCACATTTCCAATGTATCAAACACCAATCTGTTAACGTGTACAAGTTTACTTGAAAAGTATATATGAAAATACATGTATTCCCTAAATCAAATGAAATAAAAATCAATCTTTATTTTTGGACGCTTGACAATTGCGCTTGTTATGGCCATATTCATTGCACACTCCACATCTATTTTGCTTGTTTTGGAAATATGCAAATCCTCCTTTTCTTTTTGATGAAGGTCCCCCGGCTCCACGTTAATCCTTGGGTGGCTTAATTACTACATCACCGCTTGAATCAACATCGGGTTTGTCATAGGTACGTATAGGATTAATAGTATTGATGTATGAAGATCGATAGGCTTCCACGGTGAAATAGTGCTCTATAAAATCATATACATTCGGCTTTACCTTATTAATGTATTTTATCGCATGGGCACAAGGAAAACCCATCACTTTCCATTGATTACAGCTGCATATCCAATCTTTAAGATCAACACGATGAGAAATTGGAGATCTTACTTCAAAAAGGAATTCAGAAGATTTGAAGACATCCCACCTGAAACCTTCTTCAACCAATGCTTATAAACGATTTTCCATAGTCGGACATAAAATCGTAGTCCATATACGGGATTCCTCTCTACATTTAGCTATTTTCTCTATGATTTTAATTCGTATTCCATCTAAACAAGATGTAATAGGTAATGCCCGCTCATCTAAAATCCAACTATTGAAACTTTCAGCCACGTTAGAACAATACTCACCATACCGTTAACCTTGAAAGAAAAAGTCAGCCCATTTATCGAACGATTTATCTTTCAAAAAATTAGCCGCTGTAGTACCACCAATTTCCAAAAACTTTGAATGAGCTGCATCAAACTCATACACACTAGATGCTCTAGAACAAGTCCTAAATAATTCCACAATTGAAATGTTTGCATTTCTGGACTTAACCGCTGAAAGCAAATTTTGTTCCATGTGAAGGTAACAATAACTATGGAATGTTGTTGAAAAAATATCATGAACACCAGAAATCAAACCTTGATGTTGATCCGACATAAAAACCAAAGTACGATCTTCTTTAAGCATTTCCTTCAAATGAGTTAAAAACCAACTCCAATTGTTCATATTCTCTATTGAAATTACAGCCATAGCTAGAGGGAGGAAACCTGCAGAAAAAATTATGGAATAAAATTTCAAACAGAATTCATGATAGAAAAAAAAATTGATACCTTCAGATATACAAAAATGCTACTTATAAACTGTGTGATAAAAACTGATACCTTCATACATACAAAAATGATACCTAAAAACTGTGTGATAAAAACTGATACCTAGAAACATATAAAACTGCTGTCTACATGTTGAATACTTAAAAAGGATACTTTCAGGCATACAAATCTGCTACATACTAACAACAAAGAACAAAATAATACCTGTAGACATACAAAACTGCTACCTATTAAATCCAGAACTAAAAACTGATACTATAGATAATAATAAACTGATACCTAAAAATTATACTATAGAAAACTTATTCCATAGAATTCAAATGATACCATATATATTACTAAAACATAGCAAATTAACACTACATCATACCTTGGTTGCCATTCTTTGCTGTAGCACCTATCAAGACACCTGGCCTCCCATTCAAATGAGTTCCATCTAAAAATATCATAGGACGACAATGCTCAAAGCCAAGAATACAAGCACCTAAACCAACAAACACTCTCTCAAATGGATTTGTAGAAGAGTTAACATCCATAGCGACATAAGAAGCTGGATTATGAGTTTGTACTGCCTCTAAATACCAAGACAAATCGTTATAGGACATGGCATCATTACCATACAATTCCGTTAAGGCTAGTTGCTTTCCGTGGTAAGCATAAGAGTAAGACAACTGTGGATTAAACTCTCTTCGAAAATCAGCCATGATATCTTTTGGTTTCTTACTCGGATGATCTCTAATTTCATCATCTATTATCATTGATTTAACAAATCAGCTAGTTAGAGTAGGGTTATTCAAATTCGTTAGACCGCCGCTGCAAGAATGTTCAATATCCAAAGTCCTAATGAAAAACCTACTGAGATTCCCAGAATCACAAGAAGCATGCACTTTAAACGGACATTCAGTGGAAGACGATGAGCAGACAGTTGTGATCCTAATAGAGCTATTCTTAAGATAATGTAACTAATGACCTGATTTAATTTGATATGCCATTAAGAATTCTCTAAAGTGATTTCCCCTCCGAAACAAAAACCAATAAAATCAGAAAATGTTAATGTAGAACCGCTTTTCATCAAATCTTTTAAATAACCTTTCCTATGAACAACAATGTTTGCATCCAAACATCGATCAGAAGACGAAGGCATTGAAACATTAGTAGAAAGTGAAGAAGAACCATCAATCACATTTTCCAACTGTAAATCCGTCAGCTTAACATCAAAACAGAAGAAAGCAGTCTTCTTATGTAACTGAAATAAAACGATACTTTGAAGATCAGAGTCACTCTCAACAATTTTAGTTCTATTCTCGAGCACATAGCTAATTTCAATGGACAAAGGAGTAAGTTGAGACCAATACCGACATATTTCGCTCCGCAAATCAAACAATGAGCATTCAACCGACAACCAAGTACTAAAAGAGGTACCGTTGAAGACAAGTATGGTAAGAAGAGTATTTTCACCACTGAAAAAAAATGTGAAAAAATCAATTAGCCAAGGAAACATATGCAAACAGATACCAGTTAACGCAGTTCTGATACCATCATAGTGAGAGTGATTAAAACAAAATAACTTCAATTGAGATATATAAATAATGTGATAGTACAAGTACAAAATCAACAAAACACCAAAATTATAGGAACAAAAGCAAAACATAGGTAATACAGTAAAAATGATACCTAAAAATAAAATAAACTGATACCTACAAACTACCGTACTTTCAAAGAAAAATATAAAAAAGCATTTACATAACATAATGACTGATTAAAGGTATAATATTTCGACTTAAATACATAGGTAATGAAGCAATATAAGTATATAAAATTGATACCTATAATATTTGTTCAACAAAAGATGAACACAAACATAACACAATTATTACACTAAAACTGATATCTTAAAAAATACAAAAACTGGTAACTAAAAACTGATTTATTTTATTTTGAAAAAACTACTAACACAAAAACGATTTAAGTAACATTTTAACTAATTAAAGAAATACAAGTTCTATTAATCACAGATTTAATTCAACAATGCAATTACAAACAAAATACAACATCAAAAAGAACAACAAACGAATATAAAAGTAGTTAATTAAACATAACTGATATCTGAAAAAATACAAAACTGATATCTATCTATTCAAAAAAGGAACATTAAAATAGATACCTGCTTGTACTACCAATAGAATCCATGAATCACCAAATAGAAGCACGAAAAACCTATTCGAAATTGTTAACGTTTAATTAAAGGAATTATGCGAAGAAATTAAAACTGAATTGATACAATCAGAAAAAACCTAATGTCGATAACAACTTCAGAAACCAATATGCACGAGATCGATTTTCCGATATGAAGTGTGCGATCAAGGACGATTTTCAATCAACAACTACTAATGTCGCTGGATTAGTGCGATCAATGAGAAAGATCGATTTCAAAATATGCAGGGATGACAATCGTATTTTCAATCAATGGCGGTAAGATACAGATTTCTGGGAGAGATAATTGAGGACGAAGAAGGAAATAGTGCGCGTCATTTAAGGTTATAAAAATATTGTGTAATGTCCTTTTGATTAAATTTTTAATGGGCTGTTCTTATGAAAAAAAGCCTTAAATCTTGTGCTTGTGATTATTTTCCTAAGGTTTTATTTGGTGGAATTTTTCTGTCATTATTTTTTTCTTCACTTCTTATCTCTTCTAAAATATAATTGTGTAGAGATCCTAGGAAAATCTATAACAGTAAAATGATTTTACTATTAGAACATATTTTTATATGATATATAAAGCTAAAAGTACGTAAAAGGTTTTTTGTTTATTTGCGATCGAATCAAAAGTTTGCGCTTCCAAAATAATTATTAACAAGGATAAAGGCATGACGTTTTAGCACTTCTTCTTAATTTTCTTTTAATATATTATTTTTAAATCTTTCTTTACATCTACACTTATTTTACTAAATCTCTTCCATCGTGTTACA
Source organism: Allium sativum (assembly GCA_030737875.1). Lineage (NCBI taxonomy): Eukaryota > Viridiplantae > Streptophyta > Magnoliopsida > Asparagales > Amaryllidaceae > Allium > Allium sativum. Next base: position 463,686,039 of record CM060913.1, on the reverse strand, counting down.
TTTTATAACAATATTTAAAATTTTATATAATAATTCATCGACTACCTTCTAGCATTTCACATTCAAATCCATATACTTATACTAATTACACAAATAAGATTTTAAACTATTTAAAAACTTAGTTAATTAAGATTTATTAATATTTCTAATAAATGCTATAGTATAGCAATTTCAATACATATATCATTATTTACCAACCAAATGGTAAACTGATATTTTCACTTCATAAGCCAAAATTATTTTGTAATTTTGATATGTAAATTACATAAAAAATAATAAAAATTAATCTGAAATTCATTATCTTTATAAATTTATCATGTATTGCATAAAAAATCTACTTTTTATTTTAAATACCAAAATTTAAAATTACAGGGTTATTTACAAAACTCGCCTTACTTATATATATAGTTTATTTCATACATTAGAATTAATTATTCAATATTAAATTTATACTAACTAGATAAACGCAATGAAACAATTTTTATAGGTTCGTATATTGAATTATGAAAATATGAAATTTTCATTGTATGTGCCATAATCATATTAAGAAAAATAGTAAAACTGCCTTTTTAATAAATTAAGATGCATAAGTCACATAAAACATGCACAAACTAGAATAAAAAAATATGATTTACTATTCATTTAACTCGATGAATTCATCTTACTGTTGACGCCCAAAATGACACTGATACTGTAATGATATGAAAGCACCACACGAGTAATATAAAAAGAAATGGAAAAAGAAAAGGAGGGAAAAAAATAAGATGAGTGAACACAAATGGTTTATTATGATTCAACAGTTAAGGAGAACTACATCAACTTTCAGTGTATTCATTACTAGATTCTCCATGTAAATTATAATGGTTTTGATCACAAGCAGTTGAATATATCTCCGAAGTAAAGAGTACAAGAATCACAAGTGCAAGGAACTATTAGAATAGATCAGGATAGTTCGATTTGGTGAAGGAATATTATTGTCTATATAGGTTGCAATAGTTGAGAATGATTTGATAGAGTTTTAGCAAAAGGGAATCATTCCCTTCTTTGTAGGAGGTGTAGATAGTCATTTAGGAACGAGTTGGGCCAAGTTGCTTTGCCAAGAAGTCCACTAGAATGCCACTTGTCCGCACCTAAAATTTGGACATTACCTGACAAAGGTATATGGATTGGTATCGATCCTTGGCCTATGATTCAGTAGTGATCCATAGAATTAGTCTTTAAATAATCCATCTTCCACATAAAGACAAACAAATCCTATGGTTTTGAGTTTGTATCTCTAATTATGTGTTTACTGTCCCAATAGTTTCTCCTTATTGTTTTTTCCTACTTTATCTAAAGCAATGAACTCGGGTTTTGCAATGGATCAACCTATGCATGTTTGTTTGGTAGATTTCCATGACACTACTACTCCTACTTGGGTAAAAACATATTCGCTTATTGATCTAGATTTCACTAAATTCAAAATCCTATTTGCATCACTATATTCTTCTAAGACGACATGAAATTTTCTAAAGTGTAAGGATAGTTTTGTGGTATTCTTTAAATAATCCAACTCTCTCATTGGTTCTTTTCATTGTTCCTTCCTTGGATTGCTTGTATACTTGCTCAATCGAATTACTGCATAAGAAATATATGGTCTTATGTAATTCACGAGGTATATTAGACAACCTATTACACTATAACATTCCATATGTATTGGAAAACAATGGCTGAGTCGCGGACTAGGTCGCTTTCTTGAAGACGATTCGGCGATCTGGTCAGAGGTGCAAACCAGTTCGTTCCTTCGCCGCTGCCTCTAAGATAAAACAACCTCTAAAAACGATAACTGATCTGCTTGCTCAACAAATCAGTGCAAATTTGCACTTTCGAAAATAATATTGCTTGAAATTTCTGAAAGAAAGTTTTTAGCGGTGGAGGCTAGAAGAAAATAGAATTCGGTATATTTTCTTGTCTGCAGATAAAAAGTATATATAGAACGAGAATTAGGGTTTGGGAGAAAAAAACGGATCTGCTAAAATTTCTGGGGACAAAGTTTTTACCGTTGCAAAAAAAAAAATCGGTGCAGAAAATAATTTTCCATAAAAAAAACGGTTCGAAAACTACAAAGTTTTATGGTCCAAAAATATAAGTGTCTACACCACAAAGCCCAAGCCCGAGCTCAAACCAGGCCGGGTCGGGTCGAGTCGAGTCGGTCAGTCGGTCGCGCGCATGTGTGGTGTTCATGATATATGGTCTCCCTCCTCACAAAAAAAATGTATTGGGAGCCCAAGGCCCCAACATGATTTCTTAGAAACAAGTATAAATCCTTGCCTCTTCCATATAATCCCATGATGTGGGACTATTCACACATAGGAGCCATTCATACACTTATTCAACATTTTTAATAACTCACTTAATGTTTGTAAAACATTTCCAACAATCCCCCACTTGAATTTTTAAAAATATTTTCGAGCAATTTCTAAAACCATAAGATTGTGCATAAACAAAGGTGCCATCCGACTTGAACCTTTGCATAGTGAGTAAGATTCAGTTTTTACTAGAGTGACACGTAGTCTTGAACTCTATTCCTGACATCAAACCACACACAACCTTTTCTATAGTGCAATCAAATAAGCCCGTGCATTTATGGCCATGCACGTCTATCCTAATTTAGTGAATGCTCTAGAATTTTTGCCCAAAACTCCATAGGAAACGGCCACATTTCCACATTCACAAATGTGAGTCTATCAAGACCACTCCTGAAGGTAGGTACTCCACTCCAAATAGAGTATAGATCTCATTAAGAGTTTCTATTAACTCATCCTCTAATCACTTCAGGAATACATGCTTCTTGGTTTATTAAATAGCATGCTCAACTCCTATCATTACACAACTTGTTTTTACCCATTGAACCTAGTTCTTGGGATCTCCAGTCATTTAGGTCGGGTTACCATTGTGCGTGACTCAACAATCTAAGGGCAATAGTCCCATTCTTTTAGAAGAATTGGGGACTTTCTCTCTTGACAGTCCTTTCGTCAAAGGATCTGCCAAATTTTCTTCACTACGTACGTAATCCACTCTAATGGTACCTGTGGACAGCAGTTCTCTAACCGTGTTGTTCTTACGACGTATTTGTCGTCTCTTACCGTTATAATAACGGTTCTAAACTTTTGCAATAGCCGCGGTACTATCACAATGTATCAACACAACCAGTAAAGGTTTTTCCCATAAGGGAATCTCGGCTAGCAGATTTCTCAAATACTCTGCCTCTTCACTAGCTATAGCTAGTTCTATCATCTCAGACTCCATAGTAGACTGAGCCAAAATAGTCTGTTTCTTGGATTTCCAAGAAACATCCTCCAGCGATGCTAAATATATAACCACTGGTCGCTTTAGAATCATCAGATAAGGTATTCCAGTCTTCATCAGAATATCCTTCAAGTATAGCTGGAAACCTTTCATAATGTAATCCAAGGTTCATGGTTCATTTAAGGTATCTCATCACCCTTTCAATAGCATGCCAGTGCTCTATACTAGGTCTACTGGTAAACCTGCACAATAATCCCACGACATAGGCAATGTCGGGTCTAGTTCAATCAGTGGCATACCGAAGGCTGCCAATGATGCTCGCATAATCAGACTGTCTTACACCTTCACATGTATTCTTAAATAACTTTACACTGCGATCATATGGTGTACGTGTAGGTTTACAGTCAAAGCAATTATATTTCTTTAGGATCTTCTCAATGTAATGGGATTGATCCAAAGAAATTCCCTTTTCTGACCTAGTAATTTTAATACCAAGGATTACACTCGCCTCACCTAGATCTTTCATATCAAAATTGGCACTTAATAAGGATTTGACTGAGTTTATGTCATGAATGTTTGACCCAAAAATGAGTAGGTCATCTACATAAAGGCATATAATAGTGCAAATGTCATTCTCATATTTGTAATAAATGCATTTGTCACTTTCATTAACTTTAAAACCATGTGAAATGATTAAATTATCAAAATTTTCATGCCATTGTTTAGGTGCTTGTTTTAAACCATATAATGGTTTATCTAATCTGCATACTTTATGTTCTTGACCATGTACCACAAATCCTTCAGGCTGGTCCATATATATTTCTTCGTCTAATTAACCGTTCAAAAATGCGGTTTTCACATCCATTTGGTGTATTAACAAATTATGAATTGAGGCAAGTGAGACTAATACCCGTATGTATGTGATTCTAGTAACAGGTGAAAAAGTGTCGAAGAAATCTATGTTTTCTTTTTGTTTAAAACCTTTTGCTACTAGTCGTGCTTTATATTTATCAGTAGTACCATCAGGTTTTAGTTTCTTTTTAAGTACCCATTTACAGCCTTACAACCAGGGGGTAAATCTACCAAATGCCAAGTCTTATTGGATTCCAAAGAATCCATCCCATCATTTATAGCCTCTTGCCAAAAATCTGCATCTAAAGAAGATAAGGCCTCTTGGAGGTTCATGGGATCCTCCTCAATAGTAAAAGCACAAAAATCTGAACCAAAATCTTTTATGATTCTTGCTCTTTTACTTCTTCTAGGTTCAGCTTTAGAATTTTCGTTAAGTTCTATTCCAATAGGCATACTTGAAGTGCCCCCACTATTCCTTAGTTTAAAAGGAATTTTTGTTTCATAAAAGTCGGCATCATTTGATTCAATTATATTATGTGCATTAAGGTCATAAAATCTGTATGCTTTGCTATTAATAGCATAGCCTATAAATACACATTCATATGCTTTACTTGCCAATTTTATTCTCTTAGGGTCTGGAATGCGAACATATGCTAAACTACCCCAAGTTCTAAAGTATGAGAAACTGGGTTTATGATTCTTTAAAATTTCATAAAGTGAAATTTTATTCTTAGATTTAGGGAACCTATTCAGAACATAGCATACAGTCAATAGAATTTCCCCCTACCAATGTTTTGCTGCACCAGAATTTAGTAATATGGCAACTACAAGTTCGGTAAAGGTTCTATTTTTCCTTTCAGCTTTACCGTTCATCTCAGGAGAATAGGGTGCAGTTCTTTCATGTACTATACCATGTTGTTTATAGAATTCCAGAATTGAAGTGGATTCATATTCTGTTCCTCTATCACTACTAAATCTCTTAATTTTCCTATTTGCTTGATTCTCAATCTCAGTTTTGAACGTTTTAAACATGTCAAAAGCATCACTTTTATTTTTCATAAGGTATACATGTGTGAAATCAGATCAGTCATCAATAAAAGTGATAAAATAACGATGTCCTTGTCTAGTCAAAGTACCATCAAGTTCACATATGTCAGAATGAATCAAGTCTAAGGGTTCAGAAATTTTATCAACAGATATATGAGGTTTCTTTGTGATTTTTGCTTATGTACAGAATTCACATTTATCAAGTTCAGATTCTGTCAATTTAGGAATCATATCTAGGGTGCTCATGTTGTGAATTATTCGTTTATTAACATGACATAATCTAGAGTGCCAAATATTAAAATCACACAACATATAAGCAGAAGTAGTCACTTTACTAGTTTCAACATTCAGTTTAAACATACCCTCACAAGCATAACCCTTTCCCACAAAGGTTCCCTTATAAGTTAGAGTATACAAATCAGCCCCAATAACTTGAGTAAACGCAGCCTTATTAAGGAGAAAGCCAGACACCAGATTCTTCCTAATCTCTGGTGTATGCATAACATCTTTCAGAATTACGGTCTTTCCAGAGGTAAACTTAATTTCCACATTTCCAATCCCTGCAACTTTAGTGGTGTGAGAATCTCCCAACAACACTTTTTGATTTTCAGCAGCCGTGTAGGTAGAGAACAAGCCACGATCATAGCAGACATGGCGAGAGGCACCAGTGTCTACCCACCAACCCTCTGATCCACCAACAAGGTGAATCTCAGTAATCATAGCCGTAAGAGGCTCTTCGGTCAGGTTAGCCTGCGGTGCAGAGCTTGGCCTGTTCCGACACTTTCGTGCCATATGACCTGGTTTTCCACAGTTGTAGCAAAGAAACAACTGTCTAGAATCATTCTTTTGGACTGGTTTCTGCTGTCCTTTTGGGTTTCCTTGCGGATTCCCATTCTGTTTGTTGCGCCTGTTCTGATTCTTAAAAGATTTCTGATTCGGTTTTAGAACAACGGGTGTGGTCTTTTTAGTTTTGTTGTTATTGACAATCAACACCTCTTCTTTCTGGTCCTGTTTGCGTGCCTCTTCCTCAATATGGAGGCGCGTGATCAAGCTTTCTAAGGAAAATTCCTTAGTCTTATGACGTAAAACATTTTTAAAATCTTTCCAGCCAGGGGGTAATTTGTCAATGATAACAGCAATTTGAAATTGTTCGTCCAATGCCATACCTTCGGAGATGATCTCATGAGCAATTTTCTGCAGCTCATGAGACTGCATCTCAACTGATCTGTCGTCAGTCATCTGGTACTTTAGGTAGTGGCTTACAGCATATTTCTTTGCCCCTGCCTCCTCTGTATCATAATTCTTTTTCAGTGCTTCCTAGATCTCCTTTGCTGTCTTCTCATCTGAGTTATAGTAATCATACAGATCATCGCTCAGTCCATTCAGAATAAAGTTTTTGCATAGATAATCCTGTTCAGTCCAGGTCTGCAGTTTCTTTGACTGTTCAGTCCATGATGCCATCTTCGCTGCATCAGCCTCGTCAGGTTTATCTGGTAGCTGCGGTTTGTCAGCAGTCAGCGCAGTCACAACCTTTCTGATCGTGAGGAAGAACTCCATCTTCTGACGCCATCGCTTAAAATGCAAGCCTTCGAATCTGAATGGAGCAGCAGCCACGAGAGGGTTCTGGAAAGCAGAGGGTGGAGCAGAATCGTCTATGGTTGAGTTCGAAGCCATTGTTTCAATTCGTCTTCAAATTGTTGGAAAACAATGGCTGAGTCGCGGACTAAGTCACTTTCTTGAAGACGATTCGGCGATCTGGTCAGAGGTGCAAACCAGTTCGTTCCTTCGCCGCCGTCTCTAGGATAAAACAGCCTCTAAAAACGATAACTGATCTGCTTGCACAACAAATCAGTGCAGATTTGCACTTTCGAAAATAATATTGCTCGAAATTTCTAAAAGAAAGTTTTTAGCGGTGGAGGCTAGAAGAAAATAGAATTCGGTATATTTTCTTGTCTGTAGATAAAAAGTATATATAGAACGAGAATTAGGGTTTGGGAGAAAAAAACGGATCTGCTAAAATTTAGGGGGACAAAGTTTTTACCATTGAAAACTTTTTACCGTTGCAGAAAAAAAAATCGGTGCAGAAAATAATTTTCCATAAAAAAAACAGTTCGAAAACTGCAAAGTTTTATGATCCAAAAATATAAGTGTCTACACCACAAAGCCCAAGCCCAAGCCCGAGCCCGAACCGGACCGGGCCAGGTCGGTCGGTTAGTCGCGCGCATGTGTGGTGTTCATGATGCACGGTCTCCCTCCTCACAACAAAGCATGTATTGGGAGCCCAAGTCTCCAACATGATTTCTTAGAAACAAGTATAAATCCTTGCCTCTTCCATATAATCCCATGATGTGGGACTATTCACACATATGACCAATTCATACACTTATTCAACATTTTTAATAATTCACTTAATGTTTGTAAAACATTTCCAATAAAATGCATTATACTATCATTAATATTTTTACGCAAAACATCAGAAGGATTTTTAGGTTCTCTTACCCCCCTTGGTTTCGTATTCTTGGAATTTTTCAGTTACCTTGTCTAATGGGAAAATTTAATTAATTTGCTTCCATTAGCAATTTTAATTATTTTGATTCCCAATAGAATGTATGCTACTTCTACATCTTTTATGTTGAAATTATTGGTTAACATTTTTCCATTGTCCCTATAACCTTTACTTTGAGACCAAAGGTTAACATACTATATATATATACAAATCATTACATGTGTGACTAACTTGTTTGTAATTAACACATTTATCAAATTATTTTATACGAAGATCATATTTCATCATCACACTATCAAATTTTGCATGCCATTATTTTTGGACCATATTTATGTTTTTATAATGATTTTAAAAATCTACAAACTTTTTTCTCATATTCTTGGGAATAAAATCTTATGGTTGCTCCATATATATCCTCTTATCAAGACATCCATTTAAGAATATTGTCTTTACTTCTATTTAATACATTTTTATTTTATATATGGATGCAATTACTATTAACATACTTACAAATGTTAATCATATAAATGGAGAATAAGTTCTAAAGAAGTCTGCGTTTTTATTTGACGATATCCTTTGGTTGCCTTTCTTGCTATATATCTATCAATAGAGCCATTGGTTTCATCTTCTTCTTGAAATTATTTACAATCAGTTGGATTTATTCCATATGGAATTTTCAATAATTCCTATATTTTATTACTTGGAATTGAATCAATCTCATTTTTAATTCTTTCTTTCGAATAAGAAGACTCGAAAGATAACATTGCCTCTTTGTATGTTTGAGTTTTGTGTTCTAACATGTATGTTGAGAATTATGAGCCAAAGGAATTAGAAGTTCTTGCCCTTACACTTCTTCTTATTTCAATTTTGGCTTTTTCCCAATGAGTTTCATCTTCATGTGGTTCATTATGTCTTATCTTTTCCTTTTTAGGACAAATGTTCCATCATTTCTTTTGTGGGGAAATACATCTTCAAGTAATAAGGCATCTCCTGAATCCATATTTATATTCATACTGATGGCATTTATATCGGATTTAAGGACTAAAAAACCTACAAGCCTACTATTATTGATGGGTCCTAGATAGTAACAGTATGATTTTTGGTTCAAATTTGATTTTCCGAGAAGTTGGAACTAGTACTTTTGTCAAGCACCCCCACGGTTTGAGATAAATGAAACTTAGTAAGTGTATTTTCATAAATCATATACAACTATTCATGTTTTGCTATAAGGAACCCTATTTAATATGCGATTAGACATATTTTGGGCATCCCCCACAAGTTCATTGGTAGGACTATTAAAAGCACAAAGTTAATCACGTCATTTAACGTTTTATTCTTTCTCTTTGCAGTACCATTTTGTTGTGGTGAATATGAGGTTGTTCTTTATGAATTTCATCATTTTCTACATAATACTTGTTCAAATGGAGAATCATATTCTCTAAGCATATTTGATCTCAATATCTTGATCTTTTTATTAATCTTATTTTTTACTTTAGCTTTGTAATTTACAAACAATGTATTTGCTTCATCTTTACTATAGAAATATCATGTCTATTCATCAATAAATGAGATATGTACTTTTTCTTACCTTTCATAGGTGATGAATGGAAGTCACATAAGTCGGTATAAACTATCCTTAATGATGTAGTACTCCTATCAATATATGAAATTATTTTTTCACTATTTTTTTGCTTTTACATGTATTTGACATTTGTATTTATTTTATCTACTTGAATTTTTGGAATTAATTTTAAATTTGCCAGTCTTTTCGTTTTGCGAAAATGTATGTGTCATATTTTTTCATACCATGATAGAGTTTCTTACACAACCGAATAAGAAACTTCTTCTTCTATTAATAATACAATCAGAATACATAGTATTATTATTGATTACGATTGCTTTTGCCTTGAATAAGTCATCGCATAAGTATCACTTTCCTATATATTTTGTTAAATTTTGTGATACTATATGTTAGAATCAAGTAGATGGTAGTAGCTTCGTGTCGGAGAAGACGGTTCGCAAATCAGAGCTCGTACGAGGAAGTTTGATGCAAAGAGGTGCTTGGTTTCAGCAGGGTATAGTGACAGACGTCTGTCGCTAGGCATGACAGACGTCTGTCGCTAGGCATGATAGACGATTGAGTTATTTGTGGATTTGCCCGAGAGTCCTGACGGACGTTTGTTACCCTGGACAGACGTCTGTGCTGAAATAGAAGCTATGACAGATGTTTGAGGGGTAGTGACAGACGTATGTGTTGTCAGTAGGAGTTTCCCGAGGCTTGTGATAGACGTCTGTCACTATCCGGACAGACTTATGTGCTGAAACAAATGTTTCCTAAGTTGGGACAGACGTCTGTCCACTCCACGACATACGTCTGAGGCGATATATCAACTATATCGGACTGAAGACTTGGCAGGCTTATTTGTGAAGGATCCAGGGGTAATTTTGGAAATTTCTACATTCTATTCTCTCCTTATATAAGCTACTTTCAGGATTAGGTTATGACTACCAGAGAATAGAAGAAAGATTCTAATCAAGAGATTAAGACCTAGATTTATTCTAATTAGGGTTTTGGCAACCCTAATCTTCTTCAATGCTTTCCTCCACAAAATCATATTTTTCTGGTGAATTTGATCATTGTAATCAATCCCTTGTATTCTTCTATTGATATTAATAAATTTTCTCCCTCAAAGTGGACGTACACTGACAAGATGTCAGTGGAACCACTATAAATCCATGTGTGATTTTATTTATCGTTATTTTTCATTTATTTCCTTTGTTTGGTGATTGTGATTGGTTTTGGATTGGGTTGAGATTGTTTTGACATATTGATTGGTTATTTTTACACGTTTACCACGATCTCGTCTTCCGCAGCGTTGGGGATTTTGATTTGGGTGGTCTTAAGTTGAAATTCTCCACAAAATTTGGTATCAAAGCATGGTGTCGGTAGATAGTTGTAGAAATTCCAGAATCATATTCAAATAGTGCCTCAACAGTTGGTCCAAGTAGTGTAGCTCCTTATGTACGTGGGTCGTATGCAGCTATTGGTTCACAATTGGTGCGATAATGATTTTGAAAAATGGCAATGGAAGATGAAAGCGGTTCTTAGGCGGAATTGGGTAAATCGAGTAGTGTTTGATACACACTTATTTCGAGCGGACATCTCAGATCTAGAGTTAGAAGAAATGGAAGAGTGGACATTCACTACACTTCAACTTGCCATGGGGGACAACATTATCTCTAAAATTAGTGGTGAGATGACTGCTAAAGGTATTTGGAACAAGTTGGAGGAGTTGTATATGAAGAAGCCACTCACAAATCGACTGATCTTGTTATGGACTTTCTTTACCTATAAGATGAAGGAAGGAACTTCGCTAAAGGTGCACTTGAATGTGTTTGATGATTTGCTAATGAAGATGAAGGCAGTAGAGTTGAAGATTGAGGAGGAGCATAAGGTGATGATATTGTTATGTTCTTTGCGTGAGCTCTATACGGGTTTCTCAAATATTTTGGTATATGGCCGAGATACATTGACTCTTGATGATGTCAAGACGGGTCTTCTTAGTGAGCAATTGCGAGATCAGATGAAGGAGCCGAGTGATGGTAGTAGTGCTGCTGGTAATGGGAAAGGACTATTTGCAGAGAAGGAGAAGTCTGGGAAGAAGGGAAACTAGGGGTGTTCTAAGTCTAGAAAGCCCGGTTGGAGAGGAAAGTCGAAGGAAAGAAATGGCAAATCCTTTATTCCTAAGAAACCTGGTCATTGGAAGAAGGACTGTCCAGACAAGGGGAAGAAGGAAGTAGCATCTTCATTAGTGGTGAAGGAGAACGGTGTTGGTGAGGGAGACGTAAATGTTTTGTCGGCTGTAACATCAGATGTTTCGGCCAACGAATGGGTGCTTGATTCGGGGGCTTCATATCACATGACGCCTTAGGAATTATTTTACTTCTTATACCGATCAATAAGGAAATTCAATTGTTATGGGAAATGGTGCAGTTTACAAGTCGACGGGCATTGGATCCGTGCAAATTCGGATGTTTGACGGAGTTGTTCGTACTCTCACTAATGTGCGCTATGTTATGGGACTACGGAAGTCACTTATCCCTTTGGGAAAGTTGATTCTTTAGGTTGCAAGATTACTATTGAGAGTGATATCTTAAGGGTTTCGAAGGGTGCGCTTGTGGTTATGAAGGGTGCTAGGACTCATGGTGTTTATTTGCTTCATGGAGTGACCGTGGATGGCGAAACTTGTGTTGGTGTTGATAGTTCTCGTGGCTTAGATGCGACACAATTGTGGCATTTAAGATTGGGTCATGTCTCGGAGAAGAGTTTGGATGTTCTTCATAGAAGGGAAATGATTGATGGTGAGGGTTTCAACAAGTTGGAATTTTGCGAGGATTATGTCATGGGGAAGCAAACTAGAGTGTCATTCGGTGAAGGGAAACATGATTCAAGAGAGATTATTGAGTATGTGCACACGGATGTTTGGGGACTAACGCCAGTAGCTTCTTTGGGAGGAGCAAGATATTATATTTCTTTCATTGATGATTTTCCTTGAAAGATTTGGTTGTATGTAATGAAGGCCAAGTCGAAGGCATTTGCAAGGTTCAAATAATGGAAGGCTCTTGTTGAAAATGAAAGTGAAAAGACTTCGAAGGTTCTTAAGTCCGATAATGGTGGAGAGTACGTTTTCATAGATTTTCTAAAATTTTGCCAGCATCATGGCACTCGAAGGCGTTTTACTACACCTGGAGATCCACAATCTAACGGAGTAGCGGAGAGAATGAACCGAACTCTATTGGAGAAAGATCAATTCTTGAGACTGACACCGGGTTTGTCTAAGGGATTTTGGGTGGAAGCTTTGTCAACCGCGGTGCATATTATTAATTGAATTCCATGCTCGGCTATTAATAACAAAATTCCGGAGGAAGTGTGGAAGCGAAAGAGCATTGACTTGAGTTATCTTCATGTATTTGGTAGTCCAATTTATGTGCATGATCCGCGAAGTGATAAGCTCTCATCTAGAGCATTCAAGGGTATTTTGCTTGGTTATATGGATGGAGTCAAAGGCTATCGGATTTGGAATCCGTAAATGAAGAAGGCTATAGTTTCTAATAATGTTACTTTTGATGAGTCGGCTATTTTCAAGGAAAATGAGAGCTCATCAGATGTTCCAGATTTGATTAATGGTGAATCAAAGGAGAAGGAAGTTATTCCCACTTTCAGGCCTAGAGGGAGTAGAGTTGATGTTACATCACATAGTCCACAGGGTTCCTCTAGTAGTGTTGGTGATGTACCCGAGCCTAGAGAAGATTCAGTTCAAGGTGGAGCTGAGGGAAGACCGGGTGATGGTATTGCTGCTGGGGTTGATCGTGGTGCCATAAGGCCACCTAAAAGACATGGTGATTGGAACTATCTTAGCTTTTGTGAGAATTTGGACTATGCTCTTATGTAGTCTAAGATGAGCCGATGAACATTAATGACGTCACGAGTTCGTGTGATAGCTCGAAGTAGATTTGTGCCATAGAGGAAGAGATGCAATTGTTGATGAAGAACCAGACTTGGGAGTTGGTTCCTATTCCTCAAGGAAATCGTGCTATTGGATGCAAATGGATATATAAGGTGAAAGACGATGGAAGATACAATTCTAGGATAGTGGCTAAGGGGTTTGCACAGGGAAAGGTAAAGAAGTATGATGAGATCTTCGCACCAGTTGTGAGACATACTTCAATCCGGATATTACTTGCTTTAGTTTCTATTCACGACTTGGAGTCGAAGCGACTTGATGTGAAAACCGCCTTCTTGCATGGTGACTTGAATGTAGACATCTACATGGAGCAACCAGAAGGGTTTATTGTAAATGGTAAGTCAAAATTGGTTTGCAAGTTAAAGAAATCACTATATGGTTTGAAGCAATCACCTGGACAATAGTACTATGGTTTGAAGCAATCACCTGGGCAATAGTACAAGAGATTTGAACATTTCATGCTTGAAAGTGGCTTCCATCGAAGCATCAAAGATGCTTGTGTATTTTCAAGAAGTTAGGAAACGACTGTTGGGTGTATTTACTCTTGTTTGTGGATTATACGCTCATTGCTTCTAAGGACAAGGCGGAAATCAACAAGTTGAAATTGAGATTAAAGGCGGAGTTCGAGATGAAAGACCTTGGAGAAGAAAATAAGATTTTGGGCATGAAGATCAAAAGAGGTCGAAAGCATTTTGAGTTGAAATTAACTCAAAAGTAATACATTAGAAAAGTGTTTTGTCGGTTTAGCATGGAGGATGCAAATGCATCAAATACACCTTTACCTTTGCATATAAAGCTTTCGAGTAAGAGATCACCTATCAAGGAGAGAGACAAGGCTTACATGGCAAAGGTGCCATATGCTAGTGTGGTTGGTAGTTTGATGTATATCATGGTGTGTACAAGGCTGGATATTGCAAATGTCGTCATGGTGGTTAGTCGGTATATGGCTAATCCGGGGAAATCACAATGGGAAGTAGTGAAGCTTATTTTGAGATACTTGAAAGGTGAAACATCTCATGGTCTTGCTTTCAGAGGTAGTAAGGAGAAGAATTGCATGTTGGTTACTGCGATTTGGACTATGCTGGTGATATGGATCGAAGGAAATCAACTTCCGAATATGTCTTCACTCTTAGTGGTACAACCATAAGTTGAAGATCTAGATTGCACTCTGTAGTTGCTTTATCCGCTACGGAGGCGTTGTTGATAGCTGCGGTGAGATAGCAAAGGAAGAACTCTATTTGAAGCGATTGTTTTGTGACTTGGATTTTGAACAAGGCAGTGTTGATGTTCAATGAGATAGCCAAAGTGCTATACATTTGACGGAGAACTTGGCGTTTAGCTCACGGACCAAGCATATTGAAGTGAGGAAGTCATTTTTGGTAGCCAGGAACGAAGACAAGCAAGTATGCCTTCAGAAATTTCACGCAAAGGATTAATGTGGAGGATATGTTCACTAAGACTTTACCGGTTGGGAAGTTCGAGCATTTCTCGAACTTAATTCTCTTATAGAGGTGCTAAGTGCCACGGGGTGACACGGTTAAGAGAGAAGCTTGGTGATAGATGGAGAAGAGTATCGGTGAGAGATTGAAGTTATGTCTTCTTATTATGATTGTCTTTTAGTGAGACTAGTTTGGGAGTTGGATGTTTTCAACACTTCCTTGGCGGGTGGGGGCTTTGCCTGAACTCGTTGGTGGAGTGCAACGGGCGGTGGCTATGTCGGGGCTCATTGGGGGAAACATTCAAGCTTGCTTGGTTGGAGATAGAGGATGGTTTGGTACCATTGGTGCAGGTGATGGAGATGGATATAGTACCAAGGTGAAGTGTTAAATTTTGTGATACTATATGTTAGCAAGTGGATGGCAGTAGCTTTGCGTCGGAGAAGACGGTTCAAAAATCGGAGCTAGTACGAGGGAGTTAGAGGTGAAGAGGTGCTTGGTTTCAATGGGGTACAACGACAGACGTCTGTCGCTAGGCATGACAGACGTCTGAGTTTACAGGAGGATTTTCCTAATAGTCCTGACAGACGTCTGTCACCTTGGACAAATGCCTGTCACCCTGGACAAACATCTATCCTAAAGCAGAAGCTATGAGAGACGTCTGAGGGGTAGTGACAGACGTCTGTGTTGTCAGTAGGAGTTTCCCGAAGCTTGCGACAGACGTCTGTCACTATCTGGACAGACGTTTGTGTTGAAACAAAATGTTTCCTAAGTTGGGACAGACGTCTGTCCACTCCATGACAGATGTCTGAGGCGATATATCGGCTATATTGGGTTGAAGACTTGGCAGACAGATTTGTGAAGGATCCATGGGAAACTTGGGCAATTGCTACATTCTATTCTCTCCCTATATAAGCTACTTTCAGGATTAGGTTATGACTACCAGAGAATACCAGAAAGAGGCTAATCAAGAGATTAAGACTTAGGTTTATTCTGATTAGGGTTTTGTCAACCCTAATCTTCTTCAATTCTTTCCTCTATAAAGTAATTTTTTTTCTGGTGAATTTGATCATTGTAATCAATCTCTTGTACTCTTCTATTTATATTAATAAATGTTCTCCCTCAAAGTGGACGTACACTAACTAGACGTAAGTGGAACCACTATAAATTCCTGTGTGATTTTGTTTATTGTTATTGCTTAATTATTTCCTTTGTTTGGTAATTGTGATTGGTTTTGGATTGAGTTGAGATTGTTTTGATATATTGATTGGTTGTTTTTACACGTTTACGACGATCTCGTCTTCCGCGGCATTGGGGTTTTGATTTGAGCGGTCTTAAGTTGAAATTCTCCACAACATATTTTGACCTTAGATAAACTATTTTATCGGGCACAAAGACCATTCAAAACCATTTCCTCAAAAGCATAAGTCTAAAGATTAGGTTTTTGTAGATACCCGGTACATGAGAAGCACATCATTAATATTTAACGGTTTTCTTATATGTGAATTTGATTACGACGGTGCCATTGGCTTCAATTGTGGAAACTCTATTACTATTCATATAGAGACTTTCTTCCTCATCGGGTTGATTACAGTTAGAGAACATGGATTTGCAGAAACCTGATGAGTAGCATCTATGTGCATCCACCACTGTGTAAGATTATGAAGCAGGCAACATTCTATTAAAACTCCAGAAAAAATCAACTCATCAATTTCAATATTATCCATTACATTTTTGAGTTGTTCTCCTTATTCTGTCTACAACCCTTTTTGATGTGTCTCTTATTTCCAAAAACCCAACATTGACCCTTAAACTCTTTTGGCATGTTTATTTTTTTGGGGTTTTTACCTTGTGCTTGTTAGAGTTTGTGCCCTAGAGGCAATTCATTTGATGAGATTGATAACACTGTTGATGTTATCATTTTATTTGGAATAAAATATTATTCTATTATATTGTATTTACTGTGTAATATAAATAATAATATAATAGAAGTCCTTAGAACAATAATACGGAATTATATAGTTCGAGTAAGACTGAACTTGAGATTATATAATGTGATAAGTATTATAATTCTTAAATGTCCCTAGTCGAGATTTATTGTTTATATAGGACAACAATAAAGCACTGAGACTAGTATATTGATTGACTGATGATCACATCCCATTGATCATTAATATACGTGATATTAAAGTCAATATATAAATACGTATTAGAGAATAGCGTATTGGGCTGACCCACCGTGAGATAACTACAGGGAATATAATCAACAGTATCATAAGTAGTTCTCATGGTGATAGTGATATAATGGTCCTCAGACCTGAAATCATTATAATTTTATTCGAGGATATTTGTGTTTTGATATCATCTAAAGTTATTTCGTAACAGAGTAATGATAACGGTGATTATTAGATAATCTCGAATCGAATGATAATTATGAATGATCGAGATGGAATTTAACCCTACGATATATTCGTAGTGATATCCATAGGCCTCTTGATTGAGCGATACTGTGAAATGCATGGCCATGCTCAAATATTGATTTGTTCAGAACAGTCTACTCATCGATCAAGAAAACGGATTAAATTATAAAGAGGATGATGCGATCCATGCCTCCAGTTTAATCTTGGATATATCGGTTAAAAGGATTAAATTATATTGAGACACTATTCACAAAAGGTTGTATTGAATCATTACTATTATAGCTTGGGTAACAATGATGTGTTACTAGATGCCGCTCATTGTTTACGGTCTAAATGTTGTTTAAACTGTTGCCAACGTTGTGATAGCCTATAGGGTCACACTTACATATGCTGTAAAAGGTGAGGATATTTAAGTAAAAGGGTTTATGACTAATTCTTTTATTTAAATGAGGATGAATGGGTCATGTGGATGAAAAAGATATCGGTTCTAAAATATTATAAAAGGGGTCCGACCTTTACCTAATAAATTTGATTACAGCTGAATTCCTCAAACCCTAGATTCCAAAATTAGCTAGTACTATCTCACCTTTTCTTGATTTGATTTCGAGAGCAACGTTTGTGGATCTCCAATAGAGGCGCTTTACTTTAAGCGTTAAGATTCGACTCAATCAGAAACTGGAATTTCGTTGATTTTGCAGATTTAAGTTCAAGCTTTTCGTTTGTTTTGCTAATCGAAGAAGAAAGGTACATGTTTTAAGTTCAATTTTTGGATTCGATTTACAAATTAAGTTTCTTGAAACATTTAATCCGCTGCGTAATCGATCCAATTTTTCCTTCAATGGTATCAGAGCCAGGTTATCATTCGAATTCAATTGTTGGGTTTAAAACCATGTATTTGATTTCGTGTACTTCTGAAAATTACAGTGTTGAGAACACCGATATAAATTTCAGTTGGTATGTGTAAATTAGTAAATTAATATAGAATCAAAAGTTGAATCTGTGTTGATGACTTCTGTATTTGATATGGAAAATTATGGAGTATATATAAATCCATTGTTAAATTTGAATTTAACTCTGTATTTATATAATAACCTGTGCTATACTGGATTCCATGATTTACCTAGATTATCATGAATGTATGTTTCGTATATGTTTTGATTTCAGTTTTGATTGTCTAACGATAGATTAGAATAACCTCTGTTTCAATATTTTAAACAATCCTGTTGTTTGAATGAGCGAACCCAAATGGATGTAGTTAATGTGTATATTCAGTTTGTTGTATATGTTATCATATTTCATATGTATATGGCAAAACTGATTCCATCAGTACATTATAAGATTTAAACTGTTACATGATTATCATACCCTGTTCCACTGACATGAACTAAAATTCTAATGCATCCTTTATATCATTTAGAAATCTATTTGGAAAGGGGTTTCTACAATATTGACATACCAGTAATGGAAAACTGGTCTTACACTATTGTTGGTGATATATTATATTAGAAGGCAGAATTATGGATGGTTGTTCAATATTACTGATAAATATGTGTATAATGCACAGTGAACCCTTTTAGTAACATTGAACATTTATATAAATGATATAGATTATTGGCCCAGAATCTATATGCTC
This sequence comes from Allium sativum, assembly GCA_030737875.1. NCBI lineage: Eukaryota > Viridiplantae > Streptophyta > Magnoliopsida > Asparagales > Amaryllidaceae > Allium > Allium sativum. Next base: position 463,667,332 of record CM060913.1, on the reverse strand, counting down.
CATGTTGTTAGTTAGATTATACATACACTGTCATGTCTATGATTGTTCATGTATGCAAATCTGCATATTTGAATATACAGCATATGATCTAATATAATTTACATTGCTTATCTTATATGTGTTGTGTAATGAGTAAACTGGGTATATTGATCTGCCTTGATTCCTGTATGTTCATGAAAACTACTAACTTCAATTTGAAAATTGTTTCAGCATACTAGAATTTGATAAGATAAGATTTATTTGGATTGAAAGAATGGAACAAGCCTATTTCAATTTAAATAAGTGTATGATCTGTTCATCTATAATGCCTGGAATTTTAGTCACATCATACATTTGTTTATATATTGATATAAATAAATATAAATGTATCTGTTGCAAATGTGTTTGCAATTTAAATTTCTATATCATACACATCCTGTAATGTGTAAGATGGCAAGTTCATAACATGTAAAGCTTTAGCTTGTTTATGTGTATATATCTTATTTTATTTGGAAAACATTCGAAAATTTGTCTCTTGTACAAATATAACCCAAGAGTAGAAATAAAATAAATGTTATTTTATTCTTAACCCAAGATAACTATATGATAGTTATACATTCATTGTATATGTGTTGTTAATTATGTTTATGTATGTATAAACAAATACTGACAGATCTTAGCTTTAAAAACTAAATCAAAACATGTTGATTTTGGAAGTCAATATGATTGACTTAATACTTTGAGGTTTATGTTGTCTAATGATCGTATATTGATCCATGACAAATTTAAATTCAGTAAGACTGTTTTTAATCCTCGGTTTCTTTAAGTCAAAATACATATGAGTTTAAAATGAATAATGATTTGCATTTCATTCTACTAGCTGCTATATATGAATATAAAGTATATTCATAAATAGAATCTAGAAAATAAACAATTGATCCATTCTGAGAATCATCTGTACAAATTCATGACTAATTAGATCTTAAATTTGATCCTGTTGTTTGACTATGCATTATGATCTATAAATATGCACCAATTCATGATATTTGATCAGCCCACAATCTAATGTTTATAGTGTCACCTTGGACATATTTGAAGTTGTTCATAATATGTTATGAACAAGCAACAATGAAACTAAATCTGAAATTGTTTCCTGCCGAAAGAAAGTGATGATATCTTAACTTACATAAGTTAAGATTTCAACACCAACAGCAGTTTAGAACTGCAACAACATTTCATCTCATTAACATTATCTTTAAATTGTTACATATACCAGTTTACAAAACCTCTCAGACATTAATATTTATATTATCTTTAATATAATACTGCCATTAGACTTTTGTATTGTGGATATAAACATTAGATGCATTTTAAAGCTTGATGTAATCAATGATGTTGACATTCAAATTACTTCAGTGTTGCTGCATATTCATATATTCTTCGTAGATAATGCAATTTCACTTGCAGTAATATGCACACTGTCATGTTTAAAGATTTGTGTTTGTTTACACCCTCTTATATAAATATACAGTTTATTAAAATTCTGTGGAAATTTTGTTTTGACAGATAATCTATGTGATAGATTATTGTTGTCAACATATCTGTATCATGGTTTGAATTACCACAAATTTTAAGAAAAACTTTGAGATGCAGAGGCATTCAACTTGGTATTGTGAATCAAGTTACATCATATTATATATTGCATACTCTGTTTGTACTCTGTATACAGCTTGAATCACTTGTCATATGCATTAAAATGATTGAATATCACACAATCTAATCGATATGTACATACTGGTAACATAAGTTAGATTTTAACTCCATCATTAGTGGATGTTTTGATGCCTAGGCAGCCTGTAAAGCGGACTGCATAGTTTATGAATTATCACAAGATAATTGTACTTGTCCTATTTGTAAAATAGATAAATGTATGGTTTACAAAAGCTGCAAGAACTTGTATGCTTTGAAATCTGATTTCAAATATATATAAATATACATATTTTTGCAGATTGATTCAATATTAAATTTGGTAGTAAATCTTTTGCAAATAAGCACCAATATGCTATTCGTTACTTCATGAAAGCTATGTATATTGGCTGCATATGTTTATTAACTTCAAGAATTGTCTTGTATTTTAAACAGACCAGTATAAGATACTTGTCAAGGCTTGGATCAGTGTGACTGAACAAATCTGTGCATACTGATGTGCAACCTTGATGCAAAATGTCTTGCAGATTCGAAAGCCATGTATATATATACATATTAAAATAATTGTGTCACATTATTATTTGTCTGTGTATGACACAGTGGTAACATAGTTAAAGAAAGCCTATGTAAATGTATATGATATTATTTACATCTGTATGATAATATGTGATCATCGTGAAAACAGTTGATAGGATTTAAACTGTATGTATATTTCATTATTGATTCCTCACAATGTATTTTAATATGTTTTAGATGTGGCGGAATGTGAAAACGAGGTATAGATGTTTTTTTTTCTTGTCTGCATATTTAATAGTAAAGAAAATAGATGCATGCTAATAGGGTATACAATGTTTCAGTGCAAAAGTTTATGTATAATCTGAAAATCATCTGTGACCTGTGTACGTATGAAAACATGTATAGATAGAATGAATTAGAGATACCTATTATATGTTAGATATAAATGTATATACTATTCGGAGCAAGATATCCAGAAACTATGAGCATGTGCTGAATTTTACATTAATAGGTAGGTGAATTGGTTAATTTAATTTCATATTAGATATGAATGATATTTCTAAATCTAGAGTTTAGAGTTTTGTTAACCGAAGTCTTGAAATGTTCAAAAATTAGATAGGCATGCTTGCTATTTATTACATTGAATTTAAATATATATACTTCACATATTTATTTAAATCCAATTTATATTTCGAATATATTAGACATATATTTTGATATATGTATACGACATAAATATTATTTCCTATTACGAATTATAAATTCCCTTTAAAGCAAATTTTGTTATATTAAATCATGGTGAAGTCTTCCAATAGTACACCCATCAATGTCTAATCTCATTGGATGTAGGTAACGCCAAAGCGTTGTGCATCCTCTTTGTTTGGTTATATGAGGTAGAAGTAATTGTGGTGCTTTGACTGTATTATTGGGTTTGATTTAACTAAGTCTGCATAATAGGATTATGGCCTTAGAGACAACAGCATGAATTATTCTATATCTTGAGCAAATGAATAATTTGAACAAAATGTTCATCATGTGATCCAAGAATTATATACACGATATTATTGACATAAGATGTCTACCTAAAAGGTTGTGTTTTGGGGATTAGCCAAAGCTAGGTTAAGGCATGACTAGATATGGATCTTGGAACACCATTATATATATATATATATATATATATATATATACCGATATGTATATATAAACAGAGGAATGTTAATTTGAGTGGGAGCGTATTTTAGTTTAAATAATACATTTATATTAGTATAAATTTTGATTGTCAAAATTTATATTAAGAATCAATTATTATTTATTATCTATTGTAGATATTAAATAATAAATAACTCTGATAATTTAAATTAATCCTTAAGAAGGATAAATTGAATTAAATTAAATTTCTTGACTAATATTAAAATTTGAGGACTGTCCTCAAACAAATTTGAAAGTAATTGTTTTACAAACATCGAAGATCTAAAACAAAGCTGAAGTGTGACTTCAACTGAATAAGATGGAAATGTTATAATAATCTACTTATTCATTTCTAATATTAGATACTACATATAAATCACATAAATGTATGTAAATTTAAAGAAATTGCAGAATAAGTAGAAATCTTATTAAAATGACAAGTGGACTTACGACTGGAAATGAAGCAAATGTTGTTGGATTATCCATAGGGAGTTGATTCTTGTTGAATATACTGGTTTAATCTAATAAATAAAATAATTGTTATTATGAAATTCCACTTAAAATAAATGTTATTATATATTTTGTTCAGACAAATTTTTGAATTTCATTTGTAATAAAAGAATAATTGTTATTTATTTTTATTTAAATGAAACATCATATGGAATTTCACAAATAGTTAATAATCTTTGTAAATCCTTAACTATAATGTACTTGACATAAATAATGAGTGGATTAAATTTAGTGATTTAAATCCAATATACATTTAGTATTACCAGTTAGCCCTATAAACAAGAAAGCATATCAAAACTCCATAATGATGGAATTTTGAGATCATTTGATTTTGAATTATATGAAGAATACAGATCTTGTTTATTAGGCAAGATAACTGAATCATCTTTCACTTGACACAGTGAATGAGTGATAAGTATTGGGTCTCATACATAATGATGTATATGGAGCAATGAATACATAAACTAGAGGTAGGTTTTATTACTTCATTATATTTACTGATAATATCAGTAGATACAGATATGTGTATCTTATGAAACACATATCAGAATCCTTTGAAAAGTTCAAAGAATTCAAAATGGAGATAGAAACCAATTTTAATAGAAAATAAATATGTTTTGATCAGATCGAAAGAGGACATTTAAGCTAACTATTTAATGAATATTCAGATGAGTTTGAAATTGTTTCACAACTCACTCTAGCTAGAACACCATGTTGAAATGGTACATCTGAAAGGAGAAATCGCACCTTATAAGATAAGATACGATCAATGATAAGTCATATAGATCTTCCAATAAACTAAATTCTGAACAATTGCATTTAATCCTACTAAAACAATTTTGAAGACGCCATATAAGATATGGACTAGGAAATGTCCTTGTAAGTCTAATACGAAGATTTGGGATGTAAGGCGTTTGTTAAACGCCCTTCCTCTGATACGATTGGACCCAAATCAAATAAATATTTTGTGGAATATCCAAAAGAAGAGAATGGAAATTAATTCTATAAATCCTCAGAGAATGAAATGTTTATTGCTCGAATTGGTATCCTTATAAAGGAGAGTCAGTCTCTAACGTACCGATGAGAATAAAATAGAATCTGAAATGTCTCGGAGACCACAAAATACCATTAAATCTTGTATAGACAAGAAATTGAGTGGGAGAGACACAATAATTACAATGTTATATAATGATAACACATTTATTATTGTGAATAATATTAGTTTTAAAACAAGAAATAGATACTGATTCTAAGAAATAAAATGTTTGGATTAAGAAGTTCATGATTGAACTTAATTCATTGTTGATCGAATGATACACATTGCGATAACAATATGGTTGTTGCTCATGCCTAAAACATTAAACTTATCATCAATGGAAACATATATTTTAAGAAATATAATTCTTATGTGAAGTTGTTTACAGAAGGAATAAACATATCTGCAAAGTTACAAAAGTTGTAACGTTGCAGACCTACTGAATTAAACTCTGTCGCAGCAGAAGTTTAATAGTCACACTAGTTTCATAAGTATACGATACATAAATGATTGACTCTAGTGCAAGTGGGAGATCGTTAGAGTTTGTGCCCTAGAGGCAATTCATTTGATGAGATTGATAACACTGTTGATGTTATCATTTTATTTGAAATAGAATATTATTCTATTATATTGTATTTACTGTGTAATATAAATAATAATATAATAGAAGTCATTAGAACAATAATACGGAATTATATAGTTCGAGTAAGACTGAACTTGAGATTATATAATGTGATAAGTATTATAATTCTTAAATGTCCATAGTCGAGATTTATTGTTTATATAGGACAACAATAAAGCACTGATACTAGTATATTGATTGACTGATGATCACATCTCATTGATCATTAATATACGTGATATTAAAGTCAAGATATAAATACGTATTAGAGAATAGCGTATTGGGCTGACCCACCGTGAGATAACTACACGGAATATAATCAACAGTATCATAAGTAGTTCTCATAGTGATAGTGATATAATGGTCCTCAGACCTGAAATCATTATAATTTTATTCGAGGATATTTGTGTTTTGATATCATCTAAAGTTATTTCGTAACAAAGTAATGATAACGGTGATTATTGGATAATCTCGAATCGAATGATAATTACGAATGATCGAGATGGAATTTAACCCTACGATATATTCGTAGTGATATCCATGGGCCTCTTGATTGAGTGATACTATGAAATGCATGGTCGTGCTCAAATATTGATTTGTCCAGAACAATCTACTCGTCGATCAAGAAAACGGATTAAATTATAAAGAGGATGATACGATCCATGCCTCTAGTTTAATCTTGGATATATCGGTTAAAAGGATTAAATTATATTGAGACACTATTCACAAAAGGTTGTATTGAATCATTACTATTATAGCTTGGGTAACAATGATGTGTTACTAGACGCCACTCATTGTTTACGGTCTAAATGTTGTTTAAACTATTGCCAACGCTGTGATAGCCTATAGGGTCACACTTACATACGTTGTAAAAGGTGAGGATATTTAAGTAAAAGGGTTTATGACTAATTCTTTTATTTAAATGAGGATGAACAGGTCATATGGATGAAAAGATATCGGTTCTAAAATATTATAAAAGGGGTCCGACCTTTACCTAATAATATTGATTACAGCCGAATTCCTCAAACCCTAAATTCCAAAATTAGCTAGTACTATCTCACCTTTTCTCGATTTGATTTCGAGAGCAACGTTTGTGGATCTCCAATAGAGGCGCTTTACTTTAAGCGTTAAGATTCGACTCAATCAGAAATTGGAATTTCGTTGATTTCGCAGATTCAAGTTCAAGCTTTTCGTTTGTTTTGCTAATCGAAGAAGAAAGGTACATGTTTTAAGTTCAATTTTTGGATTCGATTTACAAATTAAGTTTCTTGAAACATTTAATCCGCTGCGTAATCGATCCAATTTTTCCTTCAGTGCTTCCCACTTTTGTGGAAAATCCTTTTTTGTTGTTGAAGTTTCATTTCTTCTTTGACCTTTCTGTTAAAAATGCCTCTTCGCTTTTTGGTAATATCAATTTGTAGTTATCTGCCTCTTCAGTATGATAATGAGATGTTTTAAGGAAACCTTATTCTTATTGTGTTTTAGATAATTACGCTAGTCCTTACATGATGGCGGAAACTTTTGTGCTATTGCTTCAACCATAAATGAATCTCCAACTTTACATACTTCTAATTTAAGTTTATGAATGATAAGTTAAAGTTCTTGTACTTAAGTAGTCATTGATTTGATGTCTACCATCCTATAGTCCACAAATTTTGCTATGAACTTCTTCAAACTGATGTTCTAAGTTACTAACTTGTTTGCAAGTGCAAAACGAAATTTTACTGTCTAATGAGGCTGATGCGTTTTGTACAATATCTTTTCCAGCAGTTCAGAATGTAATTCTTGCATGAGAAATTCGAATGCTTCTATGCATCAATAGAGAAAAGCACATTTTTAAGTGTTTTTATTTTGGTCTAGTGCACACACGGATTCCTTAAGATACCTATGTAGACTTAGCGTTGTCAGATAAAATAGCATCTTACTTTGCTATATTTGGAAATCATCACCATCTCATTTGAATGGATTAGGTTAGTCGTGAGCACTAATTTTAGCTGATAATTCAACTGCTGTCATTTCTGTTTGAATAAAACTAGAAAGCTTATGTTGTAGAAACTTATTTGCAGAAATAGTAATCCTCAACGATAATCTGTACACAAAACCTAAAAAAAATCCATGCATAGAAATGCACAAACACTACAAAAAGTGTAACGATAGAAATATAGTAGAAAAGAGAAGATGAATTGGAAATATAATAATGAAATATTAAAAGCTAAAGCAATCGAACTGATTATAAAATAATTCTGTCTTAGGCTTGTCGTAACTTCTTCTTTAAGACTTTACTTGAAGTCATCCAAGATACAATAAACGATGTATCTACTCGAGATTGCGATGAGTATGACTGCTCTGTGATATCAATTTTTTACAGTCATTTGGAAACAGCTATTTGAAATGATTAGAAGTCGTGTTTATTCAAACTGTTGTTTGCAACGGTTTATGTGTATTGGAATTGTATATCCATTAAGACATACATTTTGAATGTAGACAGGCTAAAATGGAAAGTGTCTAGTTTTCTTGGAATTGCATTAGCATCTCGGGTATGGAATGGGCTAGCATTGCACGCATGCACTACACCATATATGCTAGTAAGGCTGTGTTTTTAGCCGTATCTAAAGCAGTTAGGCACGGTAACAAGCCGTATCAAAAAATGGCACATTAAATTATTAGATACGGTTGTAAATCGTATCCCACTTTAACAACATACGGCTATTGGCCATATCTAAACGATTAGTAGATGTGGCTATAAACCGATCTTATATATGTATGTGTGTATGTGTATGTGTGTGTGTCTATATATATATATATATATATATATATATATATATATATATATATATATATATATAAGCAGAAACTGCAGCATATACTATTTGTAACATAAAGCATATATAACACAATTTATACACAGGATACACTAATTCACAATTGTAACAGTAAATGAAACAATTGTATGAAATATTTCATTACATTATAATATATGATGATACATGCTATTTGATTACATTACAATAAATAAGATACACGTTGTTTCATTACAATAAAGAAGATACGTACCGTTTCATAATTACATTACAATAAAGAAGGTAAACTTCAGCGACCAACCACTCTCCGCTTTTCAACTTCGGCGATCGACCACTTCGATCCCCAGCTAATGCATTCACCAAGCTGAAGATGTAACATTCTGATTAAGAATTTACTAGGTGATTCACCAGGTGGATGCACTTTAGCTCACGCATCAGAGTTGGGTATTTATCCTAACTTATGCATTTAACTAAGCGCATGACTAGCAAAGGGGATAATATATCAAGTGTCGTATGCTGCTTCACTAAACCTTAGGAAAAAACATTTGACACTTGATATTATCCCCTTTGCCAGTCCTGGCGCATAGTTAAATGAATAAGCTGGGATAAATACCCGAACCGGCGTCGTGAACTAAAGTGTAGCCACCTGTTGAATCACCCAGTAACCCTTAACTAGAGAGTTATAGCCTTCAACTTGGTGATGCTTCACTGGTGGATCACCCAGTAAATTCTTAACCAGAATGCATCATCTTCGCCTATGCTTGCACCCTAATTTGCATTAGAACAATAATGAGTCAGAATATACATATACAACACACACATATTTACAAATAAAATAATATATTTCCACATAAAAGAATATATTTCCACAAGACTAAGTACTGACTTGAATACACAAGATAACAGAAAAATATACAATTACAACGCACACATACTCTGCACAACAACATCATGAACATATAAGCAAGAAGAACACAGTCAGGTCATGGATGAATACAACAATTCAGTGCACATAATATCATATACATGAGCACAAAGCAACTTGGTTGAAGGCAGCAAGTCATAAATAGAAAAGCTGTTCAGGTGGAGCAGCAACAACAATAGCACATACACACATACTTACACATTAAAGAACATAATTCCATAAGTCTAAGTACTGACTTGAATGCACAAGATAACAGAACTAGCAAGAAAGAATGAAGTATCTGTTCTTATCAATTTATAAAGTGTCCAAAACACACAGAAGAAAACATCAAACACATACAGCTCAGTCAACAAAACTAGTATGCTTTTGTTCTCAAATCATACCACATGATTTTTTTTGGCACAAGCCAGAAATGACACATGCACTTCAGATCAGTAAGGATCAGTGTACATGGTGCAATAATACACACAAATGAGCAGGGCAACACAAGTAAAAGTGTCTGAATTCAAGGTAGACAAATACAACACAAGTAAATGATAGCAAATACACTGCCGCACTATAAAACTGGGGATAATACCCAATTTAAACACAATAGCAGCATGAATTCTAGGTAGGCATGCAAGCACATGCAAATATCTATCATTCATATTTTTGAATTAAGACATGGAAATTCAAATTAAACCCAATTTAAACACAATTTAAACTCAATTCGAATTCAAGTTAAACCCAATTTAAACCCAATTCATATTTAAATTTAACCGTGATCTAGTACTCACCTCCATTGGCGACGAGAAGGATGGACAACGGTGGACTGAGACTTCGCCGATCAGCTGAAGGCAGCACGAGCTGACGATAACCCATAGACTACGGTAGATGGCTTATTGATAAAGGAAGTCGGTCGAGTACCAAAACCCTAATTTGGGTATTCGGTGGTCGCCATTGCAAAATAAAAAGAGTGATAATTCAACCGAAAGTTTTGATGTGTCAAAACTCGATTGTGCCGGAATGGAAGTAAGGAGGGAAAAATTTGATACATATTTCATACGGTCCAAAGCCGTATTAAATGAACTGATCCGGGGCTTGATCGATGGACGGTCAGATTTAGGATGTTTGGGGTGGTGCGGATCGCAAAATGTAGTTTAATATGGATCTGAGCACTATCAAATTTGAAATGGCTTATAACCGAATTGTATATCTGCATCCTTGTGTGCCAAATTCGTTGATATGGTGCAGTGATGTTAAACCATGGTCACATAAGTCCTCTCTCTACGAAATTCTCCACTTCTAAGGGCTAATATAATTTGATGAGAAAGAGTATATAGACATGCATATCTCTTCTATGTTTGCAATTTGATACATTGTTAATTAATATATCTTCATTCAATTCTATTCAAGGTTCTATAATAAAGTCGTTGAGAAAAATTAGCAAGACGCACCCGACGGTGCGTCAAACATCGACCGAAAACCAACGTGGAACACCCGACACATCCAACACGTCAAAAACAAGAATGCAATATTTTTTGACTAGGAATGAACTTCAGTGCAAGAATTCCCCTATTGATTACAGTACGAGTTTGTTCACACCCAAAAAAGTGGTGTGAACAAAACTCCCTTCCCTGATTGGTGGAAATCAGAGGGACCCATATGCCCCTCCTGATTTCCACCAATCAGAGACCAGAGTTTTGTTTACACCACTTTTTTTGTGTGAACAAACTCGCACTCTATTGATTTTTGCAAAATTTGTAAAAGGAAGGAAGGACAAATATGTGCAAATGGCAAATCATAGAAAAGGACATACCTAATCAGTGATGTTGGTATGTGAATGATGTGCAAGTACGTTTAAATTACAGTTTTGACATCAGATTTATTTGTATACGGAATGAAGTTATTAGACACATTCGTATTATTATTAATTAGTTGTCTTAGTTCATCTGAAAGCGAGTGAAGTTTACACATGGTGTCGGCCCATATTTAGGTTCCAATCAATCTTTTGACCCTCCGATTAAATCCTACCTTGGATCTATGTATATTCCATTTAGTTCACTTTTGTTTTCCCAGACTGAAATATAAGAACCCACGCTACACAACTGCATCATGGCTGTATTAATTGATTAATTCAGTCTGCTTTTGAACAGCTTAAAATAAAAAAAGGTGATCATTCTTGTTTTCTTTTTTCTTTGTTTGAAAATTTTTAGAAATCTTCTCCATCCCTTCCCAAAAACAAGGTTTAAATTATATCCTGTTTTAAGTTTCAATAAAAGTAAAACATTTTTTTTTTTTTTTTCGAAATCAAATCCACATGGTAATTGTGATAAATTTATTTGATCTTTTATGAAAACATCAAATATCCACAAATGTAACTTCAAAAATATATGTTTTTGGTAACATGTTTCGAGATGGTAGTGGTGTATTTTAAAAATATAAAATATGGTATTTTGAACATTTAATCACAGCCAAAATGTTGGGTACGCTACACATTACAAACATTAAATTTTATGTTAAACTAACCAAAACGTTGATGTCATACTAGAATCATGGCTTTGTTATTTAATTGATTTACAAAGAAACAAATACTTCCACTTAATTTATTCTAGCCTGATCTTTATTCCCACAATGCGAGTCTTCTTTCATTTTCATGAATAGATCAAAAACCAAATGTTGATAGTCAAAAGCTAACAAAGGAAAAGAAAAAGTATTAGCCACTGTCCATGACATAACAAGGTGTACTTGGAGCGTTTTACAACGTAATTAAACTACTCACCCTGAGCACACAAAAATAACAATAGAAATATGAAGCAAAGAGAATAATTTTTTTTATATGATCATGCTAAAGTCTTGTAAATAATCTGGTAAGAGACCCAAGAAAAAACAACAGCTGAAAATTATAGATGCCATAAACTGAAGAGGACATACATAATTTAATTTCTTTTAAGAGTTTACCAGTCTAGTAGTATATTGAAGATGTATATGTGAACTCATTCGATCATTCCACCATCATAAAATTATAAGGTTCTGTTTTAACATGAAACCAAGTATATGAACAGTCAGCTTTTTTTCAGAATAATATCTGCAATATGGATGATCATCTAAGATCAAATAATAATGAAAAAGAGAGAAAAGCAAGTAGAGAGGAACCTTTGAAAAAAAAGCACAAGTACGCACGACGAAAGGTAAGTATGAAAAGCACACAAGCAATTTTTAATGGAAGTGCAGTAGGCAAGCCGCAAAAGGCTTCTATGCTGTTTGCTAATGGAAAGTAATATGCTGTCAAACCCACAAACACTGCTTTGTTTAATCTAAACCCACTAATCATGAATCAATCCAGTTCAACCACACTAATTAATCAACTCATTAACACATCCATCGATACAGGTTAGCATATGTGATATATAATTCTATATATATATATTCTGACCACAATAATAATTGACTTAGTTTAATGTATAATTACATAATGTTAAACATCTCTCCCTGTTTGTTTATTATAGTGAATTGCATGCTGTCAATGAGTTGGTTTTTTGAGATCGACGTTTGGTCTACTTGGGATTATCATTTGGTGATTCACTGTGATTCTTGAATAGTTAAATGAATCTTAATGGTGGTTAACTTGGTTGCATCCGAGATTCACCTAATATATTAGTGTGGATGCGCACAAGCACAATTAATGACCCCGAGAAGCTTCTAAGAAGGAAGGATGCTCATTTATTTGCTTCGGGTATACGCAAATAGTTCTTCTACTGTTCTGATTTGCTGAATCTTTATCAAACAAAGTGAAGTGAGAACTAGCCAGGATTGCCGTGTACAAGGGGTGGGCATAAAACGCACCGCAGTGCAGAAACCGTTCAGACCAAATCGCAAAAACGGCGCCGTAAACCGCACCGGATTCTCTCTTTAAAGCAAAATGCCCAAACCGAGCCGACTCGCAATGATACGGTTCGGTTGCGGTTTGAACTGTTGACCAAACCGTATTAAACTGGACCGAATCGCATACCTACACCGGTAATGTTATGCTAAAAATTCAACAAATTCCTATCTAACATGTTATTTTAATGATATATATTCTATTTGCAGCGTATGTTGTAGTTATATTAATAATAATCGTTATCACAAAGAAATTTTTTATATAGTTTAAGTATATTAGTTTCCATATCATTTTTTCGGATAAGGCTAATTATAGTCTTATTTGAGTTATCTTACTTAATGTTTATACACTAATTAACATTTGTGTTTGCTTAATGTATTAAAAGAATTTTATTTTAATTGTGAAATTGAAGTATTCATATAGTTAACAACCAATCTTTCAATTCGGGATAACACTATGTGTTTTAACCTTCAGGTGACACAACCTCATACAATCATAAATTGTTTGTTGATGGAAGTAATCCTCTTACTTCATATTTAATACGGGTTCAAACCAGATCGAACCAAAACCGGACCGTAGTGCACCAAAACCGAACCGTTTGAACGGTTAGTATAGTGGTTTGTGTTTTTGATTAACTGTTTGATGCGGTGTGGAAACGGTTTGAGCTCCAAACCGCATCAAACCGAACAACGTCCACCCCTAGCACGTAATGTTTGGGTGTGTTGGCCAATTTCTCTCCTACCCAATGCCGTCCCATCTTCTGGGATAACGCGAATATATTGCCCTTGATTAAAAAAATCATAACTTAACGTAGATATTGCATTTCTTGTCAAAATATAATATAGAATTGCATTTCAAATCACGTCTAGTAATGGGCATAAAATTAAGTAATAATGGAATGTTGGATTTTTGTCAAGATGAAAATGAATTGTAGATCGCTGTTAAAATAAGTTAGTGACATTAGCAACAACATTGGTAAAATAGTTGGATAGTTATTAAAAATAAAGTAGAAATATTGATTGTGAATCAACATTTGAGTATTTTTAATGTTTTATGTGATTCAATGATTTAATTTGTTTAAATCAATGAAGTGTAACTTTGTTTGCTAGAAATATAAATATGTTTTAAAGGTAAAATAATTATTTTAACAAACATATTATATTAATGCTTCGTGTAAAATAAATAAATAAATGTTTTTAAAAATATTGTAATATGTATATACGATATCTCGTAAGGATTAAACCATGTTATAGTGTGTCTTGGATGCGAGTTGTAAAAAGTGTTAAACTTGTGTTAAATTGTAAAGGAAGATAATTTGTTAACTCATAATCTTGTGTTTAGTGTGCAATAAGAATTTGCAACACTGGGTAATTTGCAACACTTGGCTTATTGGGTTTGGATCTTAAATCCAAAGCCCACAAACACATCTAGAAATTGGCCAAAGGAAATATATGTATATTTCCTCTCCTCTCAGTTAGTCATTCACTTTCCTGAGTCATTTCTTGTAAGAATCCATGGCCTTCTCCTAATTTAACCTCAAAATCAAAATTTATACTTATATTAGAAAAAAGTTGTAATGCAAATCTTTAGCCTTGCAACAAGAATTAAATCTCAATCAGCAATTCAATCAACTAATTCCTGGAAATCATTTAAGGAAGTTTTAGTATATCTCTGGTGCCGCATGTCAATATTTTTTTCCTTTTGGTTAGTTTTTTTTTCTACAGAAAGGAACACGTATATACAACCAAAACGGAGATAATAACCCATCTCCCGTGGCTAACAAAATCGATCGAGCAAAGAGCTAGAACCGTAGGAATAAAGGCGTAAACAACAATGGAAAAAAAATGAAAGAATACTCATCTCCACAAGAGAGTACATAAAAGCCCGACTCACATAAAACAAAGCAGAGGAAAAAAAAAAAAAAAAAAACAAGACCACCACGCCAAACAAGAGGGAGAATAGCAAACAACCTCCAACCAAATACCACCAAGAAAGAGGAAAAGCTCCAAGGAAGGTAACTGGCCAGCGGGTTCGCATCCAATAAAGCTGCAAAGGAAGCACTGACGTCTAATAGAAGCACAATCCCAAACCATAGGCACACAGAAGACCCAACACCAAAAGAAAGCAACCTGTAGCCTACACACTGAACCAAACATCAGTTTGGGAGGTAGAAGACAACCAAAACAAGAAACAAAAGTCTGTAAACAAACAGATCAACCGACACCAACATGGAGAAAAGAACCGCCTAAGATATCAAAAACATGAGCCAGACGCTGGGATCGAGCTCAAAAGACACCTCAGAACAGTCTATCATAAAAAGGCAGAAAGACATCATTCTTCACCCGTCTCACTATGGAAGCCAAGTTCATGGGAACTTCATCGAACATCTTTCCTTTTAGTTAGGTTCCTGAAGTCTCAAGCTCTCATTTTGCAAGCAATTCTAGTAGAAAATCCTCCTAAATCAAAGCAAGGTGAGCATTCGTTCGTAATTTCTACTTTACGAATGTTTTTATGTTCATCTGAGTTTTATCAATACGTTGTTCTCTGTAATTTTTGAGCTTTTGTTTTGTTTTGTTCCTGAGGTGTAAAAACAGTCCTAAGTCCTACTTTGAATGGTAATATCTTGCTCAATTCTTAATGAATTCATGAAATTCTTTCTTCGAATCATAACAGGATTGTTTTTCTTTGATTATGTCAAGTTTCAAGTCAATACAACCTTGTTAGCTATTAGTAATTGGTTTATAAAGTTGAACATGGGCATGAATTCGTGCCTGCAGAAAACCCATAGGCTACATCGGCAGATGTGTTGACCCATGGATCAACAAATGCTTTAGATTGGTCGACCCACCCGGTTTTAAATGGCGCAACCCAATTTCATTTTCTTGCCTGCTGTATGTTTTGCTTGTGTTTTTCTCTTTTGACTTGCTATTTAGTGATGATTTTCCTTAACCAATTCATGTTGGTTTTGTATAGCTTCAACATGTATCGTGCAAGCCTATATTAGATTCGATCCGTTATCCGAATTTGATAATTTATGATGTTAGGGACTGCGGAATGGATCGTTTAGGCTAAGCAAACACTAGAGGGGGGATGAATAGTGTTCGTAAGAATATAAACAAAAATTAAAAACTAGAGAGAACTATGGGATGAATCAAACACAATCCCAGACACAGATTCAAATACAGATGCAAAATAAACAGAAATAAAAGTGCAGAAAAGGAAAGAACACACCGGATTTTATACTGGTTCGGATCACTCCTACATCCAGTTCCGCACAACGCTAGATTGTGCAGAGTTTTATTACTATTTTCAAATATCCAAATACAACCTCCTTGATTTCACGGCTCAACAAGGAGACACCCACTCCTATACCTTGATTCACGACTCAACAAGGGCACACCGACTCCTATTCCTTGATTTCACGGCTACAAGGATACACCGATTACTCTTTGACTTACAAACAGGGTTTATTCAACCTAAACCATTATAAAACAACCCTATAACTCTTCAATAGCACTTGATTCAAAGAGTAGAGAGTGTAGAGAGAAGAAGTTTGGTCAAATCAGAAGTGAATTCGGCAGAGTATAAGTGTAAAAACCATAAAAATGATTAAGAATAATGGTAGGATGAAAGAGGATGAAGATAGAGAAGAAGAGATGTTAAAAAATTCGGTTTTAACCTCTTTTTTATAGAGCATGAAGGGTTGCGACGGTTCTGAAGCGTTTCAAATAGTGAAAAGACACTTCCCTTAAAAATTAAAAAAACAGCTGTTATATACGTCGATATACATATTTTGCTATGTCGACATAGTCATATGTAATTTTCATTTTCAAAGCATTTTTCAAGTATTTTGATATAAAAATTAATTCTGATAATTCTTGAGTAAAATTCTAATGTTGTAAATCAATATTATATGATAGAAAAACATATGAAAACATATTTTTAGACTATATAAATATATTTATAAAATTATAAAGTTTTAAACTATATAAAATATGAATAAAGTATATAAAAAAAACTTAAGTTTGAGAAACAAAGAATAATAATAATAGAAACAAATATAAAAACAATATAGAGAGGAGTGAGAATAAAATAGAAAACTAAAATAGAGAGGATTGAGAGAAGAATTGAAACATCAGAATTTGAATTTGAACCTGGAGTGCTATTTAGAGTCTTACAAAATCTAGACTCTATAATTACATTAATCTTGAACTCTTGAAATCTTGATTACTCATGAGTCTTGAATCTAGTCTGAATTCTGAATCTCTAAAAGCTCTTAAACTGTATAGTCTTCAGTATTAATTCCTGTATACAAATCATGCATATGTGTGTGTGTGTATATATATTCTATACAAAAAGTGTTAGCATATATTTTATAATCAACGATAATTGAAATAAGGTTGTTGTCATCAAAACTCCGTTCTCCAACAATCTCCCCCTTTTTCATGATGACAACCTTAGTTTATAAAATATCATACTTGTACATACCTGTTTGATGATGTTCCTTCTAATACTCCCTTGTCTGTAAGAATCCTATAAACTATGCCTATATTTTATAATTTCCCCCCCTTTGGCATTATCAAAAATAAATTTTAAAAGTACTCCCCTAAATCCTAGAACTATCTAAATAATTCCTATACTAAAGTAAAGTACTCCCCCTGAGTCCTAAATCTACAAAATACTCCCCCTAAATCCTATATCTATCTATACATGTACTGTTATAATATTCTACATAACTATCCCTGATTCTATGATATCATTATATATCCCTCTAACTATATGATTCTAAGCCTAAAAGATTATGAATCCCCCTAAAATTATGACTATACTAGTCTAGTAGAAGAATAATAAACAAGGCAATCTAATCAATGTTTATAATCAATTCTAATAATCAATCCAAAAAAGTAATTCAAGCAAGCAATTCAAGAAATCTATTTAAGCAATAAAATTAAATAATATGTGTTAATAAACACTTTAATTAAACCTAGAAACTATAAAACTCTCCCTTAATCTAATACAAGACTAAACCTCCAATTGTTAGGGGTCATCACCAACCAATGGCCTAGCCTATACTCTAGTTCCCTTAAACTATAATAAGACCTTAATCTAGACTTAGAAATAACTCTGATAAGATGTCCTTAAAATTATGATATAAGTAAAGTAATTCAATACAATCCAATCAAGTCAATCAATTTAATCAAGTAAGCCAATTCAATCAATTCAACCAAGCCAAACAAGTCAATTACGTTAATCAAGACAAAGTAAATATGTTATGTATTTGATTAATAATCCTAGATAAAACCTTTTCATATTATATACTTGTTATGTGTGAAGTTAAGGTTAGCATGTAATGTAG
Source organism: Allium sativum (assembly GCA_030737875.1). NCBI lineage: Eukaryota > Viridiplantae > Streptophyta > Magnoliopsida > Asparagales > Amaryllidaceae > Allium > Allium sativum. Next base: position 463,648,830 of record CM060913.1, on the reverse strand, counting down.
TGTATTGGTTATAATGCAGTATGCTATATGCAAAATTATATGAAGTGATATATTGAATGAAATGCAACTTAGATGTGAATGATTTTAATTTTAGATGTACTATAATAATGATGTATGATATGAAATAAGATGTGTAATGATAGTATGCAGAATGATTTGATAATTAGATATATTTAGGTAACATATATTCAAAGTACTATTTAACTATTATGAATTATTTGAATCAAACAAAGATAATGTTAATTTCTAGACTTATATTAATTATATTAATGAATTTGATTAAAAGAATAGTAAAGATAAGAGTTTAATTAAAAACAATATTCATGATAAGTAGTAAAATATTCAGAAAAATTCATGAAGTTAAATAATATTAGTAGGGTAAATATTGTAAAAATTGAAGATCATTCAAAAGAGAACATAAAATTTGTATAATATAAAGTAAGCTATATAAACATATAGTCATAAGTATATATAAAACTAATTTAAAACGAACTTAAAATTTAATTTATGAGATATTCATTAATATTTTGATACAAATCAATTTTAAATTTAAACTTTTAGAAATCAAAACCTATTTATTTGCTAAAAACCCATTTATATTTTAGAGGGAAACATTATAAAGTAATCTATAAACCTTCTTATAATTAAACTACTTAAAAAAATCATGTATATATATATATATATTTCATTATACTAAGTTAAATATACAAGTTTTATAAATATTAATAGGAAGTCAAAATAAGTAGTAAGTTACAAATAGTATTTGTGATAATGTAAACCAAAATTGTTATGAAACCATAAGAATAATATATAAGTTAAATTATGCATGTTTAAACTATATAAAAGATGAACAAATTTATATTGAATAACAATATCAAAAAATTATATTAACTCTATATATCATATTAACATGTTTATATAATTTTATTAAATTATCTTTATAATAATAGGAATACTTAGGATGGTGAAGCTTTTTGGAACTTCCCAATTACCCCATTCGGCTGATCAAAACAAAACAAAAGAAGGGGGCGTATGTGTCATTTGCCCAGGCCATGTTCTCAACCCACCTAAAATTTCAGCACGTTCTCCTTATTCTCTCCCCACTTTCCTTTCTTCCTACAGTTCTCATCTTTTTTAATGTCGATGTTCTCTTCTCTAATAAAATAACTGCCTTTCAGGATACCTCCACCCGCTTAATCGGCTCTCACAAAATACAACTTCGTACCTTTGTTCTCCAACTACAACAACATTCTTTTCATATCCGAAGACTGGTGTTCAAAGTTTAGAAGTCGAAGAAAAGATTCAAGCAGATCTGATGGTTGGAGTGCACTCACTTCTTCCATGTTGGTGATGTTTCGATGAGAGAACAAGCTATTGGCTAGGTAAGATGATACTTTTTCCATTCAAGACTTTCCACTAAATTCCTCCTTACCTCCTCAAGTAAAATGCACGATGATGCAGTTCGCTAAATCCTCCAGCTTTCACCCAAATTCTGTTGCGTTGGGATGAAAGTCGAAGCTTCGGATACGTTTGTTTTTTACGTAGAGACAACAGCCATCGAATCTCCACTTGCGGAGATCTGATCTGTTACTTTTTTCGCGGACACATGCTTTAAATTACCTCCATTTCATCTATATAAGGACTGTTCGTCGATTAAATATGGCAAATGGGTATTTGGTACAGAATTTGTCTTTCGTTCCCAATAAAAGTTTCTATTAAGGTATGTGTTAATTGCCATTTTTCCTTTGCATGTTACATTTTTTATTTCTTTCCCATGATTAATATTCAGGATCAGATAGATATGCGCCTTTACATATTCGCAGTTCAAGAATTGCGAATTCATATCATATTTTGGACTTATCATTTACGATATCATCCTGTAAGCGCCTACATTGATAGTCTCCACCCTTTGTTTAACATGATTTGAGCATCTTCTTATTATTGTAATAAAATTGCAGGCTTGAACTACAAATGCATTATATCCTAAAATGTTTGAACTGATCACATTACTTTTGTCTTGCAGAGCAATAGCATAGAGTCAGATTTGCAGTTGAAAAATAACAAATTCATAGTGGATTCATTGGTTTTCTTGTTTTCGACTCCTCGTATATTTTAATATATATACATTTTTGAAACGAGATATAAGAAAATAAGTGTATAGATAAATTTAATAACTAGAATTTTAAGTAGCATTTTCTAATTGAAAAAGATAGAGGGAAGTTTGAAATTTTAAATCTTTGAGATAAAAATTTTGAATTTCATTCTATAGGCTGATATGTTAACATATTGATATATGTTTGTTGACATATATGTATTATTTCAAAGAGAATACGATTTTGTGACTTTGGTTTTAAAATATCGATTTATATTTCAGGTTTAACTATTTCCTAACATAATTCTAATCCTAACAAACATCCAAAATTTATTTGATTATTATATTAATTTTATTATAATTATTTTTGAATTTCAAATTTCAAATTTCAAATTTGAATTTTAAATTTCAAAATTGAATTTTAAAGTTTAAATTTCAAATTTAAAACAAAGCAAAGCAAGCAAAACATCCATTCAACCAAAAATTTAAAAATTAATTAAGGCGTACCCGGTTTTTAGATCCATTTCTTCAATATTCTTTGAATTCTGAATTGATCTTCTGGAATTTGATGATGAGATCTGCTCTATTGCGATGGGCACGTTTTTCTGATCAAAATAGTGTATTCATTTGTTGAATTTGAACACCGTATGAGAAAGATATTGAAGATTTAGTATTTCAACCAACTTGGCGCCAAGATTTAAATTTGAATTTTGAATTCTGAATGAATGGACACTTCGACTACTATATAAAGGCCCAAAAGTCATGTCTCTTCATAATTACTCCTCCTCTTCTTCCTCCTCTCGTTTTTCACTTTTAATCAAACTTTCAGGAGGCATAACTTCTTTGTTTCTTAACGAAATTGGACAAAATCAGCGCAAATCGAAGAGGAATTCGAGGGCTACGATCTAGTAGCAGTTTGGGGATGAATTTGGATGGTATTGGGGTGCAGCAAGTCGAAACAGTAAGAGGTATGCATAAAATCCCGTAACAGTTTTCATTTTTGAATCGCCAACTTCAAACTGCTATATCTCACTCAATTTTGATCAGTATTTGGCGATCTACCCATCAAATATACCGTGAGAACGATAAAAACAATATGGAAAAGGATTTGAGACAAAATAGCCTAACTTGTGAATGCAATTTGAAGATAACCATTGACAATTTTCGTTTCCTTTTCTCTTTATTCACCAAAACTTCATTTGATCATTACTTAATCAATTCTTGACAGATTTACATGAAACCAGCGAAATTACGAAGCAAATGAAGAGAAGTACATCAAGATATGTTGTAGATGAGAATCCAAAGTTGTAAATTGATTTGGTACCCATTTCTTTGCTGATTTACTTTATATATATTCATTACTTCTTGATGTCTTTCAGCCATCATTACTCTTCTCCTCTTTTTGATTTCTACCATGTGAATTTTCAATAGCCATGTAATACACTATTTCAGAATTTGTATTTCCAACAAGCACCTTTTCATAATTTGAATTTTCAATAGTCACCACTTTAGAATTTGAATCACTAACAGCCACTTTACCCATCTTTTTAACTTTTGAATTTTCAAAAGTCATATAGCACATCCTTTCCTACAAAACAACACAACTTTTCAACGAATTGAATGACTTTTCAAAAAGTAAAAGACTCTTCAAATAAACAAGTGACTTTTCATGTAATTAACAACAATTTTAAACAATAATATCATGACAATTTTGTAACACATTCATAGACTAAAAATTTCAAAATTTAAATCATTTCAAATTTCAAAATTTCAAAAATCAAAAATCAAATTATAGTAACTTGATTTTTCAATAAAATTGAATGCAAACTACTCTAATACTTGTTGCAACATGAATTAAAACTAGTGTTCAAAATTTTCCATTTAACATTTTCAAAAATAAGATTATGATGCTCTGATACCAATTGTTTGGGACTGCGGAATGGATCCTTCAGGCAAAGCAAACACTAGTGGGGAGGGGAGGTGAATAGTGTTTGTAAGAATTTAAACAAAACTAAAAACTAGAGAGAACTATGGGATGAATCAAACACCACAAACACAATCACAAATTCAAACACAGATGCAAAAAAACAGAAATAAAAGTGCAGAAAAGGAAAGAACACACCAGATTTTATACTGGTTCGGATCACTACTACGTCCAGTCCCGCACAATGCTGGATTTCACAGAGTTTTATTACTATTTTCAAATAGCCAAATACAACCTCCTTGATTTCACGGCTCAACAAGGAGACATCAACTCTTCTCCCTTGATTTATGGCTCAATAAGGGCACACCGACTCTAATTCCTTGATTTCACGGCTACAAGGATACACCGGTTCTCTTTGACTTACAAACATGGTTTATTCAACCCAAGCAATTACAAAACAACCCTATAACTCTTCAATAGCACTTGATTCAGAGAGTAGAGAGTGTAGAGAGAAGAAGTTTGATCAAATCAGAAGTGCGTTCGGCAGAGTATAAGTGTAAAAACCATAAAATGATTAAGAATATTGGTAGGATGAAAGAGGATGAAGATAAAGAAGAAGAGATGTTAAAATATTCATTTTTAACCTTTTTTATAGAGTATGAAGGATTGCAACGATTCTGAAGCGTTTCAAATAGTGAAAAGACACTTTCCTTCAAAATTAAAAAAATAGCTGTTATATGTGGACATACATATTTTGCTATGTCGACATAGTCATATGTAATTTTCATTTTCAAAGCATTTTTCAAGTATTTTGATATAAAATTAATTCTGAAAATTCTTGAGTAAAATTCTAATGTTGTAAATCAATATTATATGATAGAAAAACATATGAAAACATATTTTTAAACTATATAAATATATTTATAAAATTATAAGGTTTTAAACTATATAAAATATAAATAAAGTATATATAAAAACTTAAGTTTGAAAAACAAAGAATAATAATAATAGAAACAAATATAAAAACAATATAGAGAGGATTGAGAATAAAATAGAAAAACAATATAGAGAGGATTGAGAAATGAATTGAAAAATCAAAATTTGAACTTGAATTTGGATTTGAACCGGGAGTGCTATTTAGAGTCTTACAAAATCTAGACTCTATAATTATATTAATCTTGAACTCTTGAAATCTTGATTACTCATGAGTCTTGAGTCTACTCTGAATTCTGAATCTCTAAAAGCTCTTAAACTGTGCAGTCTTCAGTATTAAGTCCTGTATACAAATCCTGCATGTGTGTGTGTGTGTGTGTATATATATATTCTATACAAAAAGTGTTAGCATATATTTTATAATCAATGATAATTGAAATAAGGTTGTTGTCATCAAAACTCCATGCTCCAACATAGGATGCTTTCGATGCTTGGGTTTACGATGATTTGCACACATGCAAGATTTATAAAGATGATTTATATTAGTTATATATATAGTGTTATATATATATATATATATATATATATATATTTTTCTATAGCATAGAGATCAAGTCGTTTTGGTTTACAAAAACAATCATCTCAAGGAATGATATATATTTCCAAATTATAAAGGATTATATATATATATATATATGAATTAAGTTTTTTTGTGAAATCATTTATAATCATGTTTTCGATAGACCAAGTATTTTCCTATGTTAAAACACACATTTCTGCCTACTTCGAGAAGGCGTGCTTATGATTAAACAGTAAAGTAAACCTCGTGGTATGAAACAAAAAGGTATATTTTATAGATTAAGCGTAGACCAATCTAATTGTAGCAGATGATACGATGTTTCTGATGGCTTGATGTTTCTAATGATTTCCGGTGTAGAATTGACGAGAAAATAGTAAACCAGAAGTGAGAACGTGTGGTAAGAGACACATAGTTACCACCACTTAAATGAATATCGACAAGTTTATGTCACGTCCCAGTGTTAATGCCGGTACTAGGGACTGATGGGTCCGGTACATACGCAAATGTACATACAAAGTTGTCCGGTGTTTGTTGTTTGCTAAAGGCCAGTACGACCAGAGTAAGGATTATTGATGGGTCACTTATTCAATTATTGAACTAGTGGGTTCAATAGAGATATTGGATCCCATAATTTAATGTTGTAGTCGGGCTGATGAGTAACGACTAAAGGTTCATAAGTCTCAATCTATGTACTTGGCAAGGCTCAGTGGGAGCAAAGTTCGAGGAGTGCTTATATGCACTTGCAATACTATGATGTTTTGGATCCAAATTATTACTACATTATTAATGAATTCTAGGTGAATTCAAATATTGGTGTTTGATGATTTGATCTTATGATCAAATTTACTTTGGAGTTTTGAATCTAAATTGGATTTTTGATGATATCTTGACTTTGAAGTTTTGGACCCTTGTTTAATGACTTGTTGAATGGTTATAATTTGATGTTTTCTGTCATATTTACAATTTTTTTGTTGAAGCCAGTTATAGCCTTAGGGCTAATTGATATCTATTTCGGTCTAATGGCCAATTTTGATTGAATACACTCCTGAGCGAGTTTATACATTGTTTTGTTGGAGTTTTGTTGTCATTTCTTGATGTTATACTTATGTTCTTAGCTTGAAGCTTAACACCCCTTTGATGAAGTTAAATACCAAATTTATGATTTCTTACACTGCTACAAAACTGGCATGTTGGTTCGCCTCATTTTCTTCTGTTGTGCTTGCAACAGAAGCAAATAATATTATTTGCTTCTATTTCATCATTACATCAGAAGCAAATAGCACAAGGAAAATTGCAGAAAATCTACATATAGGAATTTACTTCCGATGTTGAAGAAACAGAAGCAATAAAGAGGAAGCAAGTTCAGTTTTTTGCTCTGAATCACGGTACAACAGAAGCAAATACGTTTTAAGTGCACGGGTTGCATGGCCATCAAACGCGAATGACATTGGACCACATAACCTCGGTTATCCCACCTAAATAAGTCTCATCACACCTTTCCAAAATTTCACCAAAACGAAACCGAAGGAGGAAAAAAAAGAATTTTCTTTTGTCCGCTTATTCCAGTCGACATCCATCATCATCGATCTTTGGATTTTCCAATGGCCTTCTTCTTGGATCGCGGATTAGTGACAATTTCCTCACTAATTATAATAAGGGATTTCACTTCAGCCCTAATTTGATTTTCCCGATTCATCGATTCACTAGTTTGGAGTGCTTCTGGCATTAACCGATTTACTTATTTCACTAGTTTGTGATTCCCTAAATTAATGTAATGTTTATTGAGTATAGTGAAGAGTTTAAAATGATTGATGATTTTTTGTTAAGTTATATGTTATTAAACTCGATGTTCCTCCTTAAGCAGTGTACTGTATTTCTCATTCATGACATCTTTGCTTTAGATTTAAGGTAGTAAGTAAATAGTACCGAAGTTTAGTTTTTACTCTGATTTAAAATGTTTACTTTTCCATCTTCTTACTTCTATTTACTGTAGGTATGGATTTTATTTTATTTTTTAACCGCAACATCATTTTTCCTAGCTAAGCAACTGATAATGTTAGAGAAACTGATGTATGTTGTGTTTTGGCCATTGATTTAGCAATGACTTAATTTGGTTTTGCCTTTGATTTTGAAGTTGAAATAAGTAGTTGCTTATATGTTTGTTTTCATATCCAAGGTAAAACACTATTGACTTAACATTGTTGTTTATATGACTCTAAAGATTACTCTATTGTTAATTAAACAAGTCAAGCGCCATTGAGTTCTTGGTTTAACATTTTTTTTGGAAAAATACCAATAGACACAAAAACAAGGATATATATATATATATATAGCCAAATGTTAATATGAAAATTAGTTATATATAACCATTATGACTGTCACTTACACGTTGATGTGCATCGGTAACATATTATCTTCGAATAAAATGAAAATATCTTTGTAGTACGGTATTATTAAGAATAAAAACAATGCGCAAATGAAAAGAACCACAAAGAGTAGAAGATATCATATAATCATTTTCAAAATATGCATATGATTAGCATTAGACATGTGCAATAATCATCAACTTATTAACGTTGACCATTTAAACAAACAACAGGAAAAAATTGTGAAGGACAAAAAAACCAAAAAAAATTCCTAAAAGGACAAGGGGCAAAAAACTTGTCCAAAAGGACAAGTTTTAGTGCAAAGTGGAAAAACATGGGACCCCCCTGAAATTCACCATTTGCACTAAAACTTGTCCTTTTGGGCAAGTTTTTTGTTGGTTGTCCTTTTGGACAAATAATTTGGTGAGTTTGTCCTTATGGGAAAAATCCCCTTTAAACAATTCCATAGTGGATGGTATTCGAAACCTAAAGAACACGTGGAGTGAAACATGTATCTTTGTAGTACTAGCTAATCCAATATAATAATATTATACGAACTATGAAAGTAAGTTTAACATATAAGTAATACAGCATTTACAGTGTCACTATTGCTAAAGCTACAGGATAACCACAAAGTATTACATAAAGTCATAGGTAACTACTTCATGCATGCAAATCTTTTCATACTGGAAGCACATCAAACTTAAGCATGTGACAAAGCAAAAAATTAAGACCTGAGGGCGAGGATGAGTTTTGACCAAACAATTCATATATAATTGTATGTACTAATGAAGAATTTGAATCAATACTGAAAAAGTGTGGTTGCAACCATATGGTTAGAACTAAGCAAGGGGAAAATGAAAAATTAAGTAGGATTCATATAGTAAAAAACATACAAAAGTTTTGCAAAATTTTCTTTTTTAACCTTGGTGTAGTACATAAATTATCAAGATCAGAAAGCAAAGCATTTATACATGTGTTAACGAATTAGCTGACAATTTGTAAAAAATTTGACTCTTGTTTCTTTCATTGATGTTATTATATACTATTGTATAAGGCTGGATAAAGCCATTCAAGGTACAACAATGAATAAACCCATTTTTCTTATCATCGCTAAATTGTATTTAATTTTCTTACCCATTGAGGGATGCAAGCATAAATGATATGGCTGAAGTAATTCTTCATTGTTTAGATTTCACATCCACCTGTGTCCAAGGTCACCTGAACATGAAAGTAAATCCTATAGTCATTCCTAACGTATGGAGAACTAAGCAATATTTCTTCGTAAAATATGCATATCGATATTCTCGAGTCAATAGTTATTAGTACATTAATTCAAATCATGCTCAAACAAAATAATCAGGCAAGGAATCAGATAAATCGATTTTCCATCTCACTTTATTGATATTATCATAGCAAATCAGTCGTAGTTCCTGAATTTTATAAATATATATTTACGTGTTTTTTTTACCATGCCGATAGCAAATTATGCCAAGTCTGTGTTATTCACCAATCAGTAGAAACGTCTGTAAACCGTTTCTATGAACAACAACGCTTTTAAGCGTTAGTATTATTGATTCAATGATATTGCAGTTTGCAACAACAAAATGCTATCACAATCATGCAAGGGAACCAACTGAAAAATAAGAATTCAGAAAGGGAAAAGAAACAGTACCAATCGAAGTCCGAGTCCAGCGATCGTTGTTCCCTTGAAACGAAATTGCACCCTCTATGTCGCGAAAAGGATGTTGAGCAATCGTCTCCCAAGGGTAAAACGGAACCTATTTGTGATGCCGCCTTGAAATCACAAATTGATGACGAATGCAAGGAAGTATTTATATGTTGTAGAACAAAGCAATGGGAAGTAGATAAAGAGGAGAGAAATCCGAATTCAAACTGTATATCTTGTTTGATTTTTCGCAGGCCTATATAAAGACTGGAAGAGGCGCTTTTTCATGAACTAGCGTATCTGTTTGAACAGCAACGGGTATGACTGTTGGAAAGGTTCCGACCCTTTACCGATAGACATTTCCGTTGGTATTTGCGTGCCAGAATTTCTAAAATATAACAATTCCGCAGCGCAACCCATCTGCATTCGAACGAAGGCCCAATTGATCACCAGACCCCAAGAGCCCGAAGGCCCAAGGCCCTTATCTTTGACATTTAAATATTAGCATGAATTCTTTATCATGCCATTGCCTCTCCCTCTACCATCTCCTCTTTCTTTTGTAATAACATATCAAGCCTTAGTATAAGTGGTGGCAAAGGTGATAGTTTTTCCCGATGTGGGACTAAATGATTTTGCCAAACCTACTTATTCATTCCTCTAACAATCCCCCACATGATTGAGTGGTTGTATAATCTGTTCTAAAATTTTGTGTAACATTTATCATATCGGTAAAAGTAGCACAGAGGCCTTGAACTTTTCCTAGTGTTTTATCGTTATAACTAATTGGCAAATTAGTAGACTAGACTATCTTTGAACTGTAAGCCGTTTGTGTAATTCTATAAAGATAACACATGATAGATGCTCTTTAACTCCTTGGTTCTCTGTTTTTGTTTGTTTTTGCCATGAACACCGCCTTGGATTCATGAGTGCTTGAATAATTCAACCTTTATATTCTTCTTGAAGCGACGCCTTCGCACTCACCTGATTCTATAAAGAGTATCACGTAATACCCCACTTGGTTCTTTATAACACCACAGTATAGACATCATTAAAAGCCAAGCTTATCCTATTCTCCAATGGGTTGTGCACTATCTTATCATAGGAATGGTTTGTATTTAACAGTGCCGTCAAGTTTATCTTAAAATTATTTGTCCTTTTGAAACTAGATCTTGGGATCTCAAGTCAACTAGGTGGGGTTTCCATTTTAGAAAACTCTTAGTTTATAGGTCTTAAGCCCATTTCCATTTTAGAAAACTCTTTGGATCTTGGGTCCAAAGGTTTTAGAAGTCCTTTGACGTTTGCTCCTTCTGGGTTCTTCAACCTCTGTTTCAACATTTCTCTTGTTTGAGTTTTAATTAACATTATCCTCATGTGTATTTGTATATCTTGATCTCTTTTTAACAATATTTTCAATAGAGGAATTTAGAGGATAAATGTGTTCAAAGAATCTAGCACTTCATGGCTCGATAATGGTGTTTTCATGAATGTCATCAATTTCAGATTTGTACACCAAAAATCGATATGCACTACTATTATGAGCATATCCAATGAATATGCAATCTATAGTCTTTGGTCCAATTTTGACCTTTTTCGGTTTTTGTATTTCTACTTTGGCAAGACCCCCCCCCCCCCACACACACACACACTTTCAAGTATTTGTGGGATGGTTGTTTGTTTTTCCAAAGTTCATGTGGAAATTTAGATGTTTTCTTTCGTGGTATTTTATTCAAAATATGATTTGCTGAAAGAATTTCTTCTCCCCAAAAGTTATTTGTTAAGACATATCTAATTAGTAAGGCATTCATCATTTCTTTAAGAGTTCTATTTTTCTGTTCAGCTATACTGTTGGATTGAGGTGAATACGGTGCTGTAGTTTGATGAATAATTCCATGCTCAGCACAGAATTCTTCAAATGGAGACTCGTATTCTCCTCCTCTATCACTCCTCAAAGATTTTATTTTCTTGTTGAGTTGATTCTCAAATCTGCCTTATACTGTTTAAACATGCTAGCTGATTGCTTCGTCCTTACTTCTAAGGAGATAGACGTAACAATATTTGGTACAATCATCAATGAATGTGATAAAGTACCCCTTCCCACCTCTAGTTTGACACATTTTCAAAACCCATACATCAGTATGTATTAATTCTAGAGGTTCCGTTCTCGTTCAACATGATGAAACAAGGTTCTAGTCATTTTCGCTTCTGCACAAACTTGACATTTATAGTTGGAATCTATATTGCATTTTAGTATGAATTCTAGATTAATCAATTTTCGCAATGTATCAAAATTTACATGCCCTAATCTAGAATGCCATATGTTAGAAGAGTTAACAATATAAGCAGAAGATTCAATTTTATTCATATCATTGTTTAGTACAACAGTGGTTTCATTTGCTTTAAACAAGCCATCACACACATATCCTCTTCCAACATACACTCCATTCTTTGATATTACAAACTTATCAGCAATAAATGTTTGTTTGAAACCATGTTTGCTGAGCAACGATCCTGAAATCAGGTTCTTGCGGATTTCTGGAACACGAAGAACGTTATTCAATTTCAGTTCCTTTCCAGCAGTTAACTTCAGTACAATCTTTCCCTTGCCTTCCACCTTTCATGCGGACGAGTTACCCATGAATAGTTGCTTGTTATCAATGGCAGGTTTGTAGGTTGTTAATATCCACTTGTTTGCACATATATGACGAGTGGCTCCTACATTTAGAAACAACTCCTGGTTGTTGCCAACAAGGTTACACTCAGAAACAATCGCACATAAGTCCATATCTGCAATATCATCTGATATATCTGCCAGATTTGGTTCAGATATCTTCTTTTTGGGGGCACGACACACGGCTGCTTTGTAGCCTTTCTTTCCACAGTTGTGGCAAGATCCTTGAAACTTCTTTTGTTTATTTGCCTTAGGATTCTGTTCACGCTTTCTTTTGTTTGTCTTTTCATCCTCAACCACATTGGCCTTTGCCTGTAATAAATTGGTAGCCTTTTTCTCTGATTTTCAGTTGTCTTCTTCGATTCGCAAACGAACAACCAGATCCTCCGTGGTCATTTCCTTGCGCTTATGCTTCAAATAGTTTTTGAAAACCTTCCATGATGGAGGCAACTTTTCGATAGCGGCAGCCACTTGGAATGACTCACTTAACTCCATCTTTTCGTCGTGAATTTCATGAATGATAACTTGGAGTTCTTGAATCTAACTAACGATTGTTTTGGAATCAACCATTTTGAAATCAAGAAACTTTCTAACAATGAATTTTTCATTGCGGCATCTTCAGTTTTGTACTCCTTTTCAAGTGATAACTAGAGAACCTTTGCAGTCTCAACGGTACAATATGCATTATATAAACTATTATCTAAACCATTGAGAATGTAATTCTTACAGATGAAGTCAGAATTCTTCCATGCAGTAAAGGTCTCGACTTTGGTGGCGTAAGGCTCCAGTTCTTCAACAAATGGGGGATCCTCCGAAAGGTATTTTGCTAACCCCAATGTTGTCAGGTAGAAAAGCATCTTTTGTTGCCAGCGTTTGAAATCCTGTCCATTAAACCTCTCTGGTCTCTCGCTATGTGAATATGGAATAGTTGGTGTAACCAGAGGCAGAGCCGGCGGCACAGTCCGTGTCGGCACAGATTTGTCGTTGCTACTTTGTGACATCGTTGCTGCAAGTAGATGCAGCAATCAATAACAATTTCGTTTCAAGATTGTTATTTACCCATCAGTAGAAACGTCTGTAAACCGTTTCTATGAACAACAATGCTTTTAAGTGTTAGTATTATTGATTCAATGATATTGCAATTTGCAACAACAAAATGCTATCACAATAATGCAAGGGAACCAACTGAAAAATAAGAATTCAGAAAGGGAAAAGAAACAGTACCAATCAAAGTCCGAGTCCAGCGATCGTTGTTCCCTTGGAACAAAATTGCTCCCTCTACGGTGCGAAAAGGATGTCGAGCAATTGTCTCCCAAGGGTAAAACGGAACCTATTTGTGATGTTGCGCTGCAATCACAAACCGACGACGAACGCAAGGAAGTATTTATATTTTGCAGAACAAAGCAATGGGAAGTAGATAAAGAGGAGAGAAATCAGAATTCAAACTGTATATCTTGTTTGATTTTTCGTAGGCCTATATAAAGGATGGAAGAGGCACTTTTTCATGAACTAGCGTATCTGTTTGAACAACAACGGGTATGACTATTGGAAAGGTAGCAATCCTTTACCAACAGACATTTTCGTTGGTATTTGCACGTCAGAATTTCAAAAATATAACAACTCCGCAGCGCAGCCCATCTGCATTCGAACGAAGCCCCAATTGATCACCAGACCCCAAGAGCCCCAAGGCCCAAGGCCCAAGGCCCTTATCTTTGACCTTTAAATATTAACATGAATGTTTTATCATGCCATTGCCTCTCCCTCATCCATCTCCTCTTTCTTTTGTAATAACATATCAAGCCTTAGTATAAGCAGTGGCAAAGGTGATAATTTTTCCCGGTGTGGGACTAAATGATTTTGCCAAAACCCACTTATTCATTCCTCTAACAGTTTGTTGAGTGCAACACATAGCCCTTGTCTGCAAATTTTACCATCTCCATCTTTGCTATTTGTCCTTCCCATAATTTTCCTTTATCCACCAAGACACTGTTTTCTTTTGTGGTGGCGTTGCATCTTGCAACTTTTATGTAGTTATTTTCCTTAAAATATCAATGCAATTTGAAATTGACTTGTATATAATGTTATGAGGCATATTATTATGATTGGAATATAAGGTTTGCGATTAGAAATACTATACCATTTTCCTTGGATAAACTTAGTAATTGCATTTAAGAGTAGCTCATTGTTCTTACTTGTTATACTATTTTATGTTTTGACTTATTATAACATCACTTTTGGTTCGCTTCAATGTGAAACAATTGGAAAGAGAAAAAAATTCATTTTGTACTTTTGCTCCTAATCGGCTCATGATAGTAAAGAAACAATAATGGATAATATTGAAATATAAAATAATTGATATTATTATATTCGAAAGAAAGGGGAGATGTATATATAGATACAAAGTATGTAACGGTAAAGGAGCGGGTCAGCCTAATACAGTTGTACATAATGTGAAATTATATTCTTTCCCTTGAAACCCTAGTGTAAAAGGAAAGTATGTGCAGCCGCATATTTATTCAATTCCCCCCAATAATTTGAGCTAAGGTTTCTTCTTCTCTGTAGCTTCGACCTCAATGATGCTTAATTTTGTCTTTAATCTTGAGAAATTTGGTCGAGATAAGGCCTAAGTGAGTATGTCTGCTCTCGAGTATGATAAGGGCAAGTGATTTACCTTTAGTCTTCCCTCGATTACTCGTTCACGTACAAAGTAGAGGTCAATCTCAATGTGCATGGTGCATGAATGAAGTACGGGGTTGAAAAATAGTAGTATTGTGCCTAAGTTATCGCACAAGAGAGTAGGCTGTCGTGAAGGTTGAAACCCTGTTTCTTTGAGAAGCGATTCAAGCCAAACAATTTTAGGTGTGGCACTTGCCATGCTTCGATATTCTACCTTAGTGCTCAATCGTGACACAGTTGGTTGCTTTTTAGAGCTCCATGAGATTAATTTGCTACCTAGATAAATGCAAAATCCTATTGTAGATCTTCGGTTGTCAGAGTTTGACGCCTAATCTGCATCAGCGAAGCCTTCAATGGTGAGAGATTTGCATGCTTTTAAGCAGATGCATTGGTTTATTCACTACAAGAAAACCGCATATAGTGACGGTCGTATTCCTTCCAATCCGTCACTATATTGGCCTTAGCGGTGGATTTCCTGTATAACATGGTAGTCGGTAAACACCGTGACGGTAATTGTGTCAGATTTTGGCGACAGAATATAGCATGAGTTTTCCGACAGTTTTCCGTCATTTTACTACTTTTATAATAAAAATATAATTTTATTTATTAATTTATTTACGGAGTATTTATCGATGATAAGTACTTTATAATAATTTAATATTTATACAAAAACACCGGTAAAGCTTTGCTAATTAGCAAGGGATTAGCGACAAAATATTTGTAATATCAAACGTTTTTTGTAGGTAATTCGTCGTTATTCCCTTTCTATTCTACCAATAAACATTCTTTCATGTTTCTTGCTTATAGATTTTCCAAATACCATCGTTCAACTATCAATAATAAAATAAATAGCATAACCAACAAAATAATAATAAAGAATGCAGTTATGAATACAATACACAAATTTATTACTATTTGACACAAAATAGTACAATATAATACACGTCATTTACAGTCAATGCAATACATATACAGTTGTACTCTAAACTGTTAAAAAAACAAAATAAATTATATATTCACATCATTTATAAAGTCTCTTGACAAATATAAAAGATATGTGCCTCTAAGTACATCTCTTTCTCTCTCTCTCAACACGACCCATAACAAACAACATATCAAAAATTTGAATATACAGACATCTTTTCATCTTACCAAACATTATGAGCCTCGGCTTATATATGATTAAATACCTTTTGGAACAAGTTTCCTTTGCTTCCCTTTGTCAGCAACAGTTTCGCTTAAGCCTAACCAGTAAATTTTTTTTGAAAGTGTAACAAGCATGATATCCAGGATCTATACTAAGGGTATCAAAAACTTCATCAAACTTACTTTTGTCTCGGGTCCATGCCTTGATGGTTTATGTGACATTGTATCATCAAGTGCATTTGATCTTAATGCACAATAAGCAACTTGATCAGACTCATGATGATCATACTTCAATTTGGAAAGCTTAAATATCACGGTCAGAATGATAAAAAAGAATTATACTTTTTTTTTAAATACAATATTTTTTTATAAAAAACAATAAATCTAAAGATAGAGATGCACTAAGTTAAATGTTGGTGCCTATCGTTAAAGCCTTTGATTTTTCAGTAAAACATAGAAAAAAAAATCGTGACATTTATAAATTGTATTACAAGATAAGCAAAGCATGCTGCACTGTGAAACAGTTGTCCAAAAACAGTGATGGAATCAGCGTAGACGGATAGATAAACTTGCACTGCATGTAGTCAGATGGAGTAACATTTAACATCCAGTTTGTTTTAAAATCAAAAATAAAGATACGGTACCTCTTATTTACCGGCCGACATATATGACTAAGATCGCAATCCCCGGCACCAAATGCATTAACCACTCCAAGCATTCCACCCATTCTGACATAAGAAGGGAATGAATGGGTGCAAGGCTCTTTGTGGATTCCCATCAAATTTCTTGCACCTCAAGTTTTCTTACAAAGGTTCAACATCAAAACAAACATCCATAAAAATTGAATCCTACTATACGTAGATAAAATTAGTGTCAATAGCGTTATGATTGCATTAGTGGTGTAATGATAAAATTAATCAAATTGAAACTGCTTCCAAAAGTTTGCAGCTAAAAGAAATAATAAAATAAAACATTTGAATGTACATGAATTAGTATTGCTATTTTAGTAAAGATGACAAATGTAAAAAAGCAGAACAATAATATGTACATTTGGAAAATAGTTGAAAATGTCACCTTCTCCATGAAGTAGAATGAATCCAATAACCATAAGAAGAGGATGAAGAGCCTGAGAAATTAGATAATGTCAATTTCAATAACCTTATAAATGTTTATTTTTTTACATGCTAAATATATTTATAAAAAGGAAAAAGTTACATTACATCAATGATGGTTTTTTTTCGAAGCACCACATAATCCAACTGGAAAAAATGAAAAGATAAAATTTACTCTCTATGAAATGGAACTTTTAGCTCTAAAAACCATATACGGACAGATTAGTGCACGACAATATATCCAATAATCTGATTAGAATTCACATTCAACTCACCGTAACAGATTTGTTCAGTCCTTGGAAATAACTATTTTGCAGTGGAAGAAATTACTGTTTACTCATCAACCACATTCAGTAGTAAAATCTTTTCTTGCATCCCATTTAAAATGAACAACCCCTTTTCCTCTACATATTTTGCAATAGATGTATAAATACGATCCCAACTCCAGTTCCTCGTATGTCCTAAAAGATAAAGAAAACGCTTATCATTAATAGAAAGCGAAAGAAATCACCTTTTCATGAAGGAAAAAACCAGTTGTTGCAACCATAGAGAAAGATTTTGGAGTCTATGTTTACCAACGTGTCTCATTAGAAATGGTAAAATATGGAAGAAGGAGAAGTGCAAATTACCAAATAAAGGTGGTCTAAAGAGTGGATTAGGGAATAACAAAAAAGTTAGA
The DNA here is from genome assembly GCA_030737875.1 of Allium sativum. Taxonomy (NCBI): domain Eukaryota; kingdom Viridiplantae; phylum Streptophyta; class Magnoliopsida; order Asparagales; family Amaryllidaceae; genus Allium; species Allium sativum. Next base: position 463,630,985 of record CM060913.1, on the reverse strand, counting down.
AGAGTGGCAAAGAAAGCTTGATTTAAACCAAATGCCCAAATCAGTATGAGGATAGCTACGCGTACGCCTAACAACCTCGTCAATATCATCACCTTGCTCATTCCTCATCAATAGCGGCATGGTGGCGCGATTGAAGGTCGGGCGATTAGGAGAGAACGATATAACACGGTGGTGTGCCGCAATTAGATTTAGGGCTTTTTTTTAATCTAAAACGATGAGTGCGATGAATGGAAAAAAGGAACAGCGGTTTTGTTTTATAAGAGAGAACAGATTTTAGAGGCATATTTCGGTTTGGCCGCTATTAGTAAGTCGGATCCGAAAATTTTCATGTCGAAAAATAAACGAAGAAGGAATAATTTGAGGATCTGGAAAAAAATAGCAAAGTGTCGTGTTTTCTAGGAGTTATTATGCAAATAAGAGGTGGGAGAAGGAAAAATAATATGTTTTGGAGCCAAAATTTTTAGATTGCGGTGACGGAATTTGTAGGTTTGGAGCTAAAACAAATAGTTTGGAGTCTTGGAGCTAAAATTTTGCTCCAGTGAAAGTTTCTTTACTGCAAATTATAGGTACAAAAGTAACCTTTATGGATATGGAAGTAATAGAAAATTAATTATTATAAATTATTTTTTAACTGTTGAGTATTTGACATTAGTTATTTGATAGAAAAAATTAATTTTTAATTATATTTATTTGTTATTGCATGTTAAATGAGTATTTACTGTAATTTACCTAAAAGGAAGTAGAGAATGAATAAAAATATCTTTTGTAAAACTAGAAGGAGAAAAATATTTAGATGCTTTGATTAGGGCTGTTACGGTTGAACCATTCAACCACCAAATCGTACTTATAGTTTACACGGTTACCGTCTATTATGGTAGCAGTGACAGTAACGGTTGTAGATTTTGATAACTGCGGTAAAACATACCAACCACACATGATTTTTTTTAGTATTTGTCTGCAGTAGTAGCCCAGCGGTTAAGGACTTGCACCAGGGTAAAAGTGGCATGGGTTTGTAACCCAGAATGGCATGCTAAGAGCTTACCATCTGCATACGCTAAGATCAGCCACTTATGTGGTGCTCATGGACCAGGCTAGGTGCACTAGGGAGAGTTTTACGGCTCCGGTCGGTTTCCCTCTTGAACAAATTCAAGATTTTTTTTAGTATTTCATAAAAAATACATGTTTCTAATAACTTAAGCTAGAGAAAAAACAAATGTATAAATTATTTACGTTTTTATTTATAGACAACATGCACATGGATGGTTTTTTTCATAGATAAACAACCTAATTCTTAAGAAAAAAGTTAGAAATCGATTAATTTATGGATAACAATGAAAACTTATGGTAATGGTTGCAGTAACGGTTAGATGGTTACGGTTACAGTTATAAAATTTACTAACCGTCAACAACGGTTGTGGTTACGATTGGCGAAAAAATTGACGGTTGCCGTAACAGTAACACACCTAGCTTTGATTGTGGCATGCTTCAAAGCGAAAATCAAATGCAATACAAATTAATTTTATAGTAGTGATTATTAATTATTAATATTTAATCATATTATATTTTTAATTATTAAAAATAATTATAAATTATAAAAAATATTACTTCATAATTATTAAAAATAATTATAAACTATTAATATTACTTATTAATATTGAAAATATTAATTATTTATAAAAATAATTTAAATTGTTTATCATAGTTTATGAATTATCATATAAAATAAATTATTAGATAATATAGTAAGTATACATTATTATTTATACATTTTCATTATAAATTAATAATTAATTAACTATACTGTATTACTAATTAGTAAAATAATTATAAACCATTAATTATTAAATATTTTATTTATAATTATTAATTATCAAATGTTGTTTATTTATTATTTAATAGTAATTATTAAATTACTTGTATGGTAATGTTTGAATTTTTTGAAATTTGAATTTTTTTTATTATTTATTCAATTTCTTATTTTTAAACTTTGAACATTTTGTTTTTACTTAATTATTAATTATTTATTAATTAATACATACTAGTCACATTCTTAAAAGTAAATATTTATTAACAATTTCTTAATAGTAATTTCTTTAGTCGTATTAATAATTACTTATTAATCATTGATTGTCAAAATAAATTTAATTAAACATTAAATATTAATCTATTTTATTAATTATTATTAACTCTTATTTTTATTTTGTAGTAATTAATAATTAGTCAATACTAACCATTGAATATTATTTACTTTTAATAATATTTATTTATTACTAATATATTATTAACATTAATTATTTAAAAAATTTATTTACTTATTAATTACTAAGTAAAAACACAAATGTAAAACAATTTATAAATAATAAATATAAAAGTCCTTTTCAAATCTCTTAAAAAACTGCTACAAAAATAGCTTCAAAATTCTGACAACGGTAAACAGCCTCTATCTGCTATGAAATTTACCATTAAATTTTTGATGACATTAAAGTGTTGCAATTTCTAGTGATTTAGCGATAGAAAAGAAAATTTAACGGTGATAATTTAGAATAAGTTGACATTTAAAATCCAAAATATTATTTCTTACAAAGTCCACGAAAATCCGTTGCTAATTAATGATGGAATTTTTTAATGTTAAAAATATGACGCTATATACAGCTTTTCTTGTAGTGATTGTCCCCTTCTGGTATCACAATATTCGTATGGCTTCTTTTCAGTGCTCTTCTAGTGGCTTGTACATAAATTGACACACTTTATTCACACAAATGAAATATTTGGACGGGTTATTGTGACGTACTGCAGGGCTCCAACAATGCTTCGGTATTGAGTTTCATTTGTGATGCTTTCGCCTCAGTCTTTAGATAGTTTTCTATTACCTACCATAGGAGTAGCGATAGATTTGGCTTGACTCATGGATGTATGGGATAAGATCTCTTAAATGTATTTACTTTGACTTAAAATTAGTTCATTTCGGTTATTTTTGTGCACTTCAATTTTGAGAAAATAGCTTAAGATCCCTATATCATTGGTAGAAAACTCTTCACCTAGTTGGCTTATAACTATTGAGGTTTTAGTTGTGCTGCTTACAGCAATGATGATGTCATCTACGTACACAAGTATATATGATTTTACCTGTTCTTCGGTTTTGATGTGCATAGATGTATCAGCTTTGCTTGTTGTGTATCCAAGTTTTGTTAATGTGTTTCTTAGCTTTTCATACCATACTCTCGGGGCTTATTTGAGCCCACAGTGCCTTATTGAGTTTACATACCATTTCTTTACTTTGTTCCTGACAGTACCCTTGAGTCTGCGTTATATAATCTTCTTCTTGTAGATAACCATCGAGAAATGTGTTATTTACGTCAGTTTCCTGATTTCTCAAATGTTATGCATACCTATTGTAAGTAGAACTCCAATGGTTATGGGTTTAACATATAGAGAAAAATTTTCTTTGAAGTCAAGACTGTATTGTTGTCTTATCCCTTTGCTACGAATCTTGCTTTGTGTCTTAAAATTGTTCCATCTTGTTTCCTTTTTGTTTTGTATGTCCATCTACATCTGATGCTATTCTTGTCTTTAGGTTTTGGTACAATAGTCCATGTTTTGTTCTTGATTAATGATGCATACTCCTCATCCATGGTTTATTTCCATTTGTCATGTAACATTACTTGTTCATAAGTTTATGGATCATTTGTGTTTATTTCAGTGGTGAATGTTTTGGGTTTATAGATCCCACTTTTTGCTCTTATGGTCGTATGGTTCTTGGACTTAACATATCCTTGACTCTGAATTTGGTTGGTGTCTTGGGTTGCATCGTTATATGAGCTTTCAGTCTAATGTTGATTTTCTGATTGACTTTCATTGCAGTCATCACCCATGTCCCTCTGACTTTCTGATTGATGACTGGACTCGTAGCTTTGACTTGGTCTGACAGTGGGCACTGTGTGTTGAGATTTTGATCCATGGCCTGATATGTCTGGTGACATGGAGTGTTGATTTTCAGAGTCCTAACCTGGTCCACTGTCTGGCACTGTGTGTTAAAGCCTTATGTCTTGATCATCGACGTCTTCAGTAAAAGTTAGGATGGGTGGTATAGGCACCCTTGCATTATGTATTTTCTCTATTGTTCTTACCCCTTTTGGCAAAGGGGAAGGTATGCTCATTGAATGCCACATGTCTCGATATTATGAATTTTCCATTATTATTACTTAGGCACTTATAACCCATTTGATTTTGTGCATATCTAAGAAACATGCAGGGTTAAGATATGTAGTTCACCTTGTGTTTGTTGTATGACCTCATCCATGGGAAACATAGGCAACCAAAGTTTTTTAGGCTTGATTAGTCTGGCTTTTGACCCAACAATCTTTCAATTGGTGTTTTGCCACCGAGCCCCTTTGTGAGAAGTCTGTTTATGAGGTGAACAACAATGGCAAAAGAATCTTTTTGCGAAGCAGTCTTTTAGTGGTTTATATTCTGACCCTCCATCTGTTTATATGATTTGCACATGATGATTGGTTTTCTTTTCTACAAGGGTAATAAATTGAGCTATTGCTCTGTAAGTTTCTGGTTTAGACTTAAGAAAGAATACTGAAGTGAATCTAGTAAAAGCGTCTACGAATGATATATAATAACTACATCTACAGTCTGAATTGATTGGGGCAGATCCCTATGAGTCAGCTGCAATCATTTTCAGGGGTGATTATATTTAGTTATGGAGTTTGGAAATGGTTTCTTGTGACTTTTACTCATTTGACATGCAGTACAAACATATGGTAAGTTTATTCCGTTAAAATCACAACTAATATTATTTGTTCTTAAAATCCGCTTTACAGTTTCAATACTAGTATTATCCAGTTTACAGTGCCATAGGTCAAATAAGTCATTTTTATTAGTAATACTAGAGTAACTACATCACTTTCTTTCCACAGTAGGCTCAGTTCTTCATATTGAATTTACAGAGTCTCTTGTGCAAATTACCCTGCAATAATATTTCCTTACCTAGTATGTCCCTAACTAAGCAGTAATCTGGGAAGAATTCAAAGTAAACTTTGTTATCTCTGGTAAATTGAGATACGCTTATTAAGTTTTTCTTATTTTGTGGTACTCTCAATAGATTGTTGAGTTTTTAGTTCTCTTTTTCCTATTATATTTCCATTACCAGTACGAGTGATAGTGAGAAAATTATTGTTTCCCCATAGAAATAAATTGCGTACCTTTGTATTCTATGTTCCCCAAGTTTAGGTTGTTCAGATCGCAAATAATGTGGTTGGTGGAGCCTGAGTCAGGGTACTAGTCTTCGAATGGTGAGTCCTCACCTTTGGCTGAGCGATCTCCGGTGTTCTGAGTTCTTGAGTTCCCAGACTGGTTCCTTGGTTCTATTGTTTCTGTTGCCATATTTGCATTGGGGTTGAATTTTCTTGAGTTATTGTTTTGTTGATTTGCTGAGTAGGTTTGGTCGAATTTGAGGTAACATCGATTGGCAGTATGGCCAGGTTTCTCGCAGATTTGGCATCTAACTCTGTTTGTATTATTCCAGTGATCTCTTCCTCTGCCTCTGTTATTCTGATTGCCTCTTTGCTTATTTCTGTTGTTATCTGTTCCTTTGTCTTGATCTTTGTTTTTATTGTTTGCTACATAATTTACTGTGAGGTCTTAGTTCAAGGTTTTCTTAGATTCAAGTCTACCTTCATGTTAGAATAGAGTGGAGTGTACATGCTGGATTGATAAGGTGGTTTCCTTTGAGAATATAACTGCAATAACTGGTTCGTATTCATCGTCGAGACCGTTCATGATGTGCAACACTTGTTCAGCATCTATGATTTTTGTTAGGGCTTTAAGGCTACTCAGAAACTAGAGATATAAACTACATCTATTAAAATTAAAATCAAAAGAAATAAGGAATAAGAAATAAAATAAAATGTAGTAAAGTAAAGAACACCAGGATTTTTATACTGGTTCGGATTAACCAATCCTACATCCAGTCCTACACTCCACCGTGCAGAATTTCACTATAATCGCTTGCTTTCCATGGGTGGCAAGAACACCTTTACAATATTGATTTTACGGGCTACAAGATACACCTTCTCCTTATCAACAACAACAACAAACAATGGCAAGTAGTCGTATCTTCAATACAGATTCTTGCAGAATTTGTAATGATCCTATAGACCTCCAATGGCAGCATATCTTTGAATTCCATGAGGAAATAGGATTAAATCAGAGAGAGAATGGTATGAATCCAAGTACAACTCTCTAATATTGTGTGGCTTGCAAATCAATGAAGAATAGGAGTGAAATAGAGTGGATTTGCAAGAGTAATAGGACAGTCTTCAGTGGAATTTTGTAGAGAATAAATGGAGAAGAAGGAGTAGAATAAAATGTGAAATTAATGTGTAAAAATTCGTTACTAGAGGCCTTTAAATAGAGTATGAAAGGATGTGTCTTTTGGTGAAAGGGTGGTGCCAAATAACTACTCAAATTGAATTTAAAAATCTGGACTAGCTGTTATATGTCGACATACAAATATGGGTATGTCGACATACTTGTGTTACAAATATGCGCAACAACACTTATAAGTGTCACAAACTCTCTACACTTCAAATTTCCTTATGTTTGTGGATTTTGCTGATTCAGTTGAGGTCAATGGTTGATATTCTTCAAGTATAATTGCCATGGGATCTTTATCAAGATATTCTAGGGTTCAACCAACTCCTCATCATTTCAAACACCTCGGTTCTTCAGCATTCGTATCTAATAGGCTTTGGTTTTCTTTAGTCTTTAATTATTCTGATTATCCTTATTCTATAATTATTCTTTTGTACTCTTGTTTAAATATCTCCATAATATATCTAATGTAATTACACAACTTAAAGATATGTTAGTTGTAATGTTTATATGGTTGTTTTCATCAAAATCAGTACCTAGGGTACCCAGGGTATTAACAATCTCCCCCTTTCTGATGATGACAACCATATAAATATTTGAGAGATAAAATATAATACTTTTTATATTTGACTCCCCCTAACTCTGTGCACTCCCCCATCATTTTGACTAGTATATTTATACCTTTTCTCCACCTTTGTCATCAATAAAAAGGTAAAAAAGAATAGTTTAGGTAACTGCTAGACAATATGTAGAGTTTGCATATAAATAAAACTAGTGGGGAAATCAAAACACGAAACAAACTAAATAATCATATGACTTTTAGAATTACCGACTTTGCTGATTCCAATAACAAATCCGTTTCATATTTATCCATGGTTTAATAGATTTCTTGCCATATGCTTTGAGCATCGACTATTTAGTACCTGAAAAATCATAAAATATGCACACTAGTACCCTTTTTATTTCGGGGTCCAAGGAGTTACGTTTTGGGATGGTAAACCCATGAAGAGTTTGAATGCCCTTTCAAAATATAATCATTAGATAAATGAACCTTATTAATAAAATTATCAACACATTTTTCTTTTTTTAGTATTATCCAACCATTTTAGAACCCATAAGTTAATGAACCTATTTAGAGGATTTAACTTTAATTTCCTAGGTTCTGGTTTGAACTTGGTGGCTTTAACAAACTTAGTACATTGAGTACTATTTTTCTTTGATTTAGCCTTCGGGGTATATCCAAGTCCATGCTTATTCCTATTGTGTTTAGATGCAGATAATAATTTCTCTAGATTATCCTTTCCTTTGTTAAATTTATTAATATTAGTTTTCATTTTATCAAAATCCTTACTATGGTTAAGAATAACGTTGTCTAGAGATGTTATTCTGTTATTCAGAATAGTGATCTGTGACTTCATTAAAAGATTTTCTGATTTTAAGGACTCATTTTCACTTTTCAATTTTTCAAAACTTCCATGTGTTAAATCCTTCCCTTTTTATGACCATTAAATCTTTCAATTTCACCTTCTAGGCATTGTTTTTCTTTACTCAACTTTTCATTAGATATTTTTAATCTATCTATTTCTTCCAAACTATTATTGTACTCTTTCCTAAGTATTCCATAACTTTGATTCATATCATTTAAAACTTTAGTAATTTCTTTATCAAAATTCCATACCTGGTCATTCATTGCCATGAAGCATACATTGGCATTTTCTGTTTCTGAATCACGGTTGCTTGATGATGAGTCATCCCATGTTGCATTGAATGCCTGTTTCCTCTCCTTATTGAAAGTATTTGAAACGTGCTTTAGTTTTCTCAAGTTGGGACAATATCTTTTCAAATGACCAGGTTTATCACATTTGAAACATCTAACAACATTTCCGTTTCTGGAATTATTGTTGTTAGTTTTTTAAAGTTTCTTTGTTATCCAATACTTCAAGAATTTATTGATCTTCTTGGTAATAAACTCGAGATCGTCATTAATAGCATCGTCATCTGATTCATAATTGTCGATCGTAGCATTAAGTGCTAGTGATTTCTTCTCATTTCCCTGATTCGATTTTCTAATCTGCAAATTTACTTCATAGGACATTATATTACCTATTAATTATTCTACTAACATAGCACTAATATCATTGGCTTCTTCAATTGCTAGAGTCTTCTGATCCCATTCATTAGGAAGTGAATTCGAGATCTTTCTGACTTGGTCTTCTGCAGTAATTTTTTTCCTAATGTATTAAGGCATGTACAATATCTTGAAATCTAGAATATATGTCAAAAATAGATTCATTTGAAAAAGTTGAAACTGGTGAGTTAACAGAGATATCTTTGTCTATTTTACTTTATTTGTGCCTTCATATGTGACTTTCAATATTTTCCAAATTTCATATGCAGAATTACAAATAGACACTCGATTAAATTCATTTCTATCTAAAGAACAAAATAAAATGTTCATGGCCTTAGAGTTATCAAGTGCTTGTGTCTTTTGGTCTGGTGTCCATTTTGAATATTCAGTTTGAGGCTTTATGTATTTTACTTGGGTAATATTTCATATATCTAAACCATTAGACTGCAAATAAAACTTCATCCTATATGCCCAATAAGCATAATTACTGCCATCAAATAGAGGAGGTCTAGTGGTAGATTGCCCTCCTATAAAAGAACTAATAATGGTGTTACTAGTGTCACTAGCCATTATAATTATTCAAAATCAGATTATGAACTTTTTGAAAGACCAGGCTCTGATACCAATTATTAAGACCTTAAGGCTACTCAGACACCATAATTTTTATACTGGTTCGGATTAACCAATCCTACATCCATTCCCGCACTCCACCTTGTAGAATTTCACTATAATCGCTTGCTTTCCACGGGTGGCTAGAACACCTTTACAATCTTGATTTCACGGGCTACAAGATACACCTTCTCCTTATCAACAACAACAAACAATGGAAAGTATTCGTATCTTCAATACAGATTCTTGCAGAATTAGTGCAATGATCCTATAGACCTCCAACGGAAATATATCTTTGAATTCTTTGAGGAAATATGATTAAATTAGAGAGAGTATAATACGAATTCAAGTACAACTCTCTGATATTGTGTGGCTTGCAAATCAATGAAGAATAGGAGTGAAATAGCGTGGATTTTCAAGAGTAATAGGATAGCTTTCAGTGAAATCTTGTAGAGAATAAATGGAGAAGAAGGAGCAGAAGAAAATGTGAAATTATTGTGTAAAAATTCATTTCCAGGAGCCCTTAAATAGTGTGTGAAAGGATGTGTCTTTTGCTGAAAGGGTGGAGGGAAAAAATTACTCTGTTTGAATTTGAAAATCTGAACTAGCCGTTATATCTTTACACACAAAGATGCATATGTCGACGTACCAGTGTGGCAAATATGCACAACAACACTTATAAGTGTTGCAAATTTTCTGCACTTCAAATTTCCTAATATTTGTGGATTTTGGTGATTCGGTTGAGGTCAATGGTTGATTATCTTCTGGTATAATTGCCATGGGATCTTTAACAAGATATTCTAAGGTTCAACCAGCTCCCCATCACTTCAAACACCACTGTTCTTCAGCATTCTTCTCTAATAGGCTTTGGTTTTCTTTAATCTTCAATTATTCTGATTATTCTTCTTCTATAATTATTCTTTTATACTCTTGTTTAAATATCTCCATAATATATCTAATGTAACTGCACAACTCAAAGATATGTTAGTAGTAATGTTTATATGGTTGTTGTCATCAAAATCAATACCTAGGGTACCTAGGGTATTAACAATTTTGTTGCCTGCCGCCTTGAGTAAGTCACATAGAGTTTTTATTTTTATTAAGTATTCTTGCATAGTCATGTTATCCTTTCTTAAATTATGTAATTGTCTTCTATTATGTGTGATGTGTGTTGAGGATTAGGATTTGAAAGTTTGTTCAATTGTTTGCCATATCTCTTGTGTTGTCCTACAACCTATGAGTTGTGGTAACATATTTTGATTTATGGATGACAACAACCATGAGCATATAAGGTTGTCTTGTCTGCTATATGCTGTAAACTAGGGGTTACTGATGGAATTTTCGACTTTGTTAGTAATCACCCTAGCATGTATTGGAATTGTTCCATAGCTCCAGGCGATATCCTTTTATGGCTGTTGTAGTCTAAAATTTCCATAGTAGGTAGTTGCTTTCATCGACTTGTATCGTGATCACTTGACTCTTTAGGTTTATGATGTTTAATTTGCTGTGTTTTCAGGACCGCGATAATTGATGAACCGAATCATTGGTGATGTTGCGGCAAAAATAGCATCGTTACCTGTGTTCGTCATGATAGGTTTCTCAGATGGATTTGAGATAATTACGGTTCTTGATGCGGCCACTAAGGGGATGATGTCAGGAACTGACTTTTCTTTAGTGGGGAACAAGGACTGGAAATGAAAGGAACATATGTCTATCAGCAGTGCGTTGATTTTGATCAACAAGGATAGGAAAGTCTCAAAGATGATAATGATTGGAGAGGAAAGTGTTCAGGAATGCAGATTAAGGATCTTAAGGCAAAACTAACACTAGATGGGGAGGATGAATAGTGTTCTGAAGAGATTATGGAAAATTTAATTGAATTACTTTATGAATCACATGATGATTATCACACCAGAGATGATCACCAACACAGAAACAATCACAGACACAGAAATAAGTAAATATAAAATGCAGAAATGGAGAGAACACACCGGATTTTATACTAGTTCGGATTACTCCTGCATCCAGTCCCACGCAACTCTGAATTGCGCATAGTTTTATTATTTCCAATATCCAAGTACAACACCCTTAATTTCATGGCTACAAGGTTAACACTGATTCCAGCACCCTTGATTTCAAGGCTACAAGGTTAACACCGCTGCCCTTCCCTGATTTCAGGACTACAAGGAACACACCCTTTCCCAAACAATTCCCAAGTATTTACAATAGCCCTAGAACTCTTTAATTGGCACTTCAAACAGAGAGTAGATGATAGAGAATGAAAAGAGAAGAAGAATGATATAATTTTTGTTGAATAATAGAGTATAAGCGTAGAAATTAAGAAACTTAAGAATTTTAATGGTGGTAAGCAAAGGGTGAAGAAGGAGAAGAATAAAGGATAAAAAAATTAGAAATTTGCCACTTTTTATAGTGTCCCAAGGGTTGCAATGTTTCTGGAACGTTACAAATAGTGGAAAGACACTTTGTTTGGAAATTGAAAAAATGACAGTTATATATCGAATGTCATTACCCCTATGTCGACATATACCTTATATATTTATTTTTAAAATTAAATTTCAAGTGTTAAAAACAACATATATTTTCTGGAAATTTTTGGATCCAAACTAAAGTTTCATGTGAAGTTTCTAAAGTATAAAACCATGTAAAAACATAGTGATATATAATATAAACATATTTATAAAGTTATATGATTTAAAACTGTATATATTACAAACATATTATTATAAAACTTAATAAACTATATATATTTGAAATCAATAAGTAAAATACTTGTAATAACTTGAAATCAATTAGAAAAGAAATTTAAGAATACTTTGAAAATGAATTTAAAAAGAATTTTGAAAACAGAATTTGAAATCAAAATTTGAAAGTGCTAACACGAGTTTTACATATAAACTAGACCCTATTTACTGGATAATCTTGAGCTCTTGAAATCTTGATACTGATGAGTTTTGAATCTCTTTAAACTTGAATCTCTTGGAACTCTAAAACTGTATAGTCTTTAGTATTAAATCCTGTATATAAATCATGTATATATATATATATATTCTAGATAAAGACGTCAGTATATATTCTATAATCAATTAATAATGATAATTAAATAACGTTGTTGACGTTAAAGCAACATTTTCCAACAATCTCCCCCTTTTTGATGATGACAACCTTGATTTATAAAATATTCATGCATGTTAATTTGATTCCTTGACTACTCCCCCCTTTCACCATGAATTCCTTCTAACTCCCCCTTAAACCGTGCTTATCTTAACTATATTTTATTTTATAATTTCTCCCCCTTTTTCATTATCAAGAAACTATCCTATGCTAAAATAAACTAGATTAGACTAAACCAAACTATACTATTGTTTATCTATCTAAACTTGGAATAATCCTAGTGACTAATTCTATATTTAACTCCCCCTAAATCTATAGCTCTCCCTAAATCTTTAACTCCCACTTAAACTAACACAAGACTACACCTAGCTTTAACTCTAATAACCTTAAAACTATAATAAGACTTTAATCTAGACTAATAAATAATTATGATATATAATATATCCTTAAAACCATGATTAATATAAGTCAAGTAATGATAAATCAATATTTAAGCAATTTTAAATAATCAACCGATTTGTTGTCACAAAACATTTGTTCAAACATAAAGCCTAACATTACTTGTGACTTTTATTTATCTTAATAACCTATAAAAATACGATTAACCACAAATGCATAAGTATATTTCTAACAAACCTATCAACTACTAATGAAATTCAACCATGCCAAACAAATCAATCAAGTTATTCAAGTCAAACAATTCAAACAAGTCAATCAAGTCAAGCAAATCAATCAAGCCAAACAAATCAATCAAGTCAAATATGTCAATTAAGTCAAACAAATATGTTATCTATTTAATTAATAATCCTATATATTTATAATTAGACAAAAACTCCTCATACAATATACTTGTTATGTATGGAGTTAAAAGTTAACATGTAATGCAGTATGTGCAGTATGTTGGTTATTATGCAGTATGAACTATATCTCATATGCAAAGCAATATGAAATGATATATTGAATGAAATGCAACTTATGATGTAAATGATTTTAATTTGAGATGCATTGTAATTTATAATAATGATATATAATATGAAATAAGATATGTAATGATAATATGCAGAATGATTTAGTGATGATATCTATTTTGGTAAAAGATATTTAAAGGACTATCTAACTGTTATGCATATACATATATGCAATTAATTATTTGAATCAAACAGAGGTAATATATATTAATTTCTAGACTTAGGTTAATGATACTTAGGTTAATGATACTTACAACAATTCTATGAGAAATGTATAGTTAAATAATCTTGGTTGGATGCTTTTTTTAAAATTAATATAGTAAATGTTGAAGATTATATTAAAGGGAATATAGAAGTTTATCATATGAAGTAAACTATTTTGATATAAACATATAATCATAATTGTATACATAAAAACTAATTTTAAAAGGACTTAAAATTTAATTTATTATGAGATATACATAAATCTTTTGATATAAATTAATTTTATGTTTAGACTTTAGAAATAAAAACATATTAATTTGCTAAAGAACCATTTATGTGTTAAAACTTTAAAAGGAATCTATAGTTATAATAATATTATTTTGATAAAATGTAGTAATAGAAAGTAAATTATAAAGCTATAACTCCTTATATTTAAACAACATATTTAAGACATAATATATATATATATAAAGTTAAATATACAAGTTTTATAAATCTTAATGAAATAAGAAATCTAAATTAGTATTCAATTTTAAATAATATTTGTTACAATGTAACAAAATCTTTATGTAACCATAGGTGAAAAATATATACAAGTTAGACTTTGTATGTTTAAGCTAAATATAATAGATTTATAAATTTATATTATATAACAATATAAATTAATGGCGATTACAAAATTAATGGCAATTCATGGTACTGGATTGAAAGCTACTGGAGCTGATCATGCTGCCTGAATTTCGAGTCCATACAAGCTCATGAATCCTCCTATAAAGTTGATTTATGCTTCTTTGTTTCAATCTTTTCCTAGAAATGCTAGACCTTACAAGCCGATACATTTCGAAATTGTCAACAATGGATCTAAGAAGGAACCACCAGATTTGGTTAAGGAAGAGGGACTCAAATATTGGAGCAATCATCTGGTAGGATTCTTCTTAGATGGTACGCTTCCTTATCGTGCTGTAGTTGAATTTTTGAAATCACGATGGAGATTATTGAGGGAATTTAGTGTTAAAACAGATGGTTTCAATTTTTACTTCCAATTCACCAATGATCTTGATAGAGCAAAGATCCTTCAGTTAGATCAAATTTTCATTAGAGGCCGCATGGTTATCATTTCTCAATGGGAACCTACAATCAGAAATTTTCAAAAGCAAATTAAAAGGTTCCTATCTGGACACATTTCTCTAAGATTCCCCTAATTCATTGGACTTTGGTAGGTATAAATTAGCAAGCGTGCCAGGTTGGTAGATTAATTTGCTTTGGCTACAACACTGAGAAACTCCAGTGTTTCGGGTATGCTAAGGCATTATGTGAGATTAACCCAGATGTAGAATTGCCTGATTACATTGAGTTGCCTGAATTGAGTGATTGTCCCCCTGTTAAGCTTTCATACGACTGGAAGCCTAACATTTGCATCATTCATAAAAGCTTTGGTCATTGTACTGTTAACTGTGATAAAGGATGTATGGATAATGATTTTGTTGGGATGGATTGTGATGGATACTATGAAGACAATAAAGTGGATAATACTACGAATAATAAACAAACTATGGGCAATAACTATACTGATAATGGTGAGGAGGGAATAGACCTATTAGACCAAAAAGTGGTTCTAACACCCAAACTAGAAATGATTCTAATGGATTGAAATCAAAAAGCAAAGAGAAACACACGATTTATAGTGGTTCGGCATTAAAGAGCCTACGTCCACTTTCTACTTTTTGGATTGATGATTCAAGTACAAATACAATACTAGTTTTCACTCAATTTCGCTTATACAATGCATAAATTCAGTTAATAATTTCTCACTTTAAATTGAAGTACTGATCTGAATATAACAATGAAATTCAGTTGACAAGGGAGTTTGATCTCTGAATTTGCCAAAAGATCCCTTCAAATGACTCTTGATGGTCTATTTATAGGTGAAAAATGTCTCTGGACTGGCTCCGGTTCGGATGCACGTGGCGCTTCCCCTTTAAAACTCGGGTTCGGATGGAACGTAACGAAGACAGCGCATCAGGTTAGTGGGTGAACATGGGGGAAATGGCATATAACCGCTCCGCATCTTCAGGGTTCGTGGATGGTAGCTGCTGTAGTTTCCCGTTCAGATCGGACGCATTAAAGATTGGAGGAATGGATCAGGCTGATCCGAACCGACCCGATTCTGTCTGTGCTCCTTTGTTTTCTGCTTTGCACTGTTTTGGTTTGGCCAAGGATCCCCGATCCGATCCATTTTCTGAAGGAGTGTTCTTCTAGTTAACATTCTTTATCACTTGGTCTTCTAACTTTGTGTAGCCTAGTTCACAAAGTAGGCTAACATTTTGCCCCCTCGAAGCACACTTTTACTGGAGATAAAGTGTGCTTCGAAATTGTCCATTCGCCGGTTTCTAAATTTGAAACCATCGAGTAGTTATTCCTCTTTGTTTGCGAAGTCGCGATGTTTCATTGAGTTACTCATCTTGGTGCCTATAAATATAGCGTTGTATGCATAATTTACACCACTTGTTTTTCAGCGATTTTGATATTCCCTTCAACATCTGAGCCAATCTTTTAGGTAGGCTTTTATATCTGCAATTTTTCATTTTCCTTCAATTACGCCTTGAGCATCACATTGAAGTCAATAACCATGCTTCGGATCGGATCGATTTGTCCGATCCCATACACATTCTACCCAGTGTTGCTCCGATGGGATGAAAGGCCTTATATTGGTTTAGGCCATATGATGACTGGATCGGGCTTCAGCGCCTTGTCCACTGGAACATGAAGGGACTCCCATCCCCTTCGTGTGTGTATATATATATATACACTCACATCCTCCTCTCTAACACTTCATTTCCTGCCACCGCCCTTTCCACTTTTAAGAAACCTAATCCTAGCTTTTAAATCACGAAGAAATTCTCCCATTTTCTCGAAATAAACTCATAGGTAGAGCTTTGATTTGTAATTAGTCCTGCTTTAATTGATTTTAACTCTGAATTTAGGAGCGATTTGAATGATATCGTTCGATGTCACATCAACCTCGATGTTGCATCTTCTATCCATCGCCATCGTCGCTGGTGGTCTCGTCGCCACCTCGGGATGGTTGTGGAGGAGGTTGAGGCCAATGCTGTGCATATTGATCTGTGGGTGTTCGATCATAAATAGGTTTATGAGAGAAATGGGTTAGACGGTGATGTTGGGAGAGCGAGGCAGGAGCTGAGGAAGTAGAAAGGGACGGGGTCGGTTCGAGACAGAAAGGAAGATCCAGAAATACTTGAGTTTTGGCACACAACATTGGTTCGGGTCGGAGGAAGGTATTATGGATTGCAGAGAGAAGTTGAATTGGTTAGATAAGATTCGGGGTGCTGGTGTTGTTTGGTTCGGTTCGTGGTATGTGACTTCGATCCGAACTGTTGCTTAAGGACACTTGGATCGAACCGGTCATAACACATGCATCCAAATCTATATGCTCATGATATGCACATTCGAACCGATCCGCCATACCTGAACCAATTCGCTCTAGAAAGACAGTTGGACTAATTTGCCTCCACTTGCATATATCCGAACCGATCCGCATAGATGAAGTACTTAGACTGATCCGTACAAGTCTTGAACACTCGAACCAATGTTAACTGTGGCATATGACTCTTATGGACAGTTAGGATAGATCCTTTTCAACTGAACTTTCTGGACTGTTGACAAATACATAGTTGTCTTGCCCATCTTTGCATTGCATTCCTTTATACAATTATCTTGTATCATTGCATACACACTTGTGCACTATAGCTCACGCACATGCATGGTAGGACACGGGCAACTTCACTCTAACTCCTGCTATTGCTTCTTCAATAGTTTAGCAACTATCGTAGAAAGACGCTCCTCTAGATTAGCAGAAAGGAGAGATGATGCCAGATCATCTGAAAAACCACTTGTCGAGGATGTATCTTCCACCTCAGATTCATGATGGGACAGCAAGGGTCCAGATTACGAGATGAAAGCTTATAATAGTGAAGTATCTTCTAGAGGTGATGTCTCTCTAGGTGAGGAAGAGGAAGGAGGAGTAGGAGATAATCCTGCTCCTGACGAATTTGGAAATGTCACTATTTTGGAATCACCTAAGGATTCCGTTGAGTCGACAATTGACAACGACAAGCTTTTACGGATACGCCTAAAGCATGTGATTCTTCAAAGAGATACTCAATTACCTTCGAAAATAGATCATCCCTATAATCCACCAGATGGATATATGGCTATCACCAGATTGATGTGTCTAGTTAGGGCAATACCTCCGTTTCCGCTTTTTGTCTTCGATTTTCTGAGACAGCTGCGGATTGCTCCCATGCAACTGCATCCCAACCCCTATGCTTATTTGTACACTCTTTATATAGCCTACAAAGAGATTCTAGGCGTAGAACCTACCGTTGATGACATCCATTTCTTTTATAATTTCAAGCACCAGACCCAAGAGACTCCATCCTTTTCATACTTTGAATCTGTTCCAAAAAGGAAAATTACACCATCCCATATAGCAGCTAGGCTGGTGACTCAAAACCCGAATGGTTCTACATTAGACAACAACCTGGGTGCGCCATGAGATGGATCAAGTCAAGTAAAGCACTAAATTTTTGGATTTCAACTTCAAATACTTTATCTTAGCACATTAAATGACTCTTATTTTTTCTTGCAGTTCCTAATCCAAAGCAAGTGACGGGTCAAGTATACTTCGATCGTTAGCTCCATCTACTCACCGGTGATCAAAAGTTCTTGACCATCGACGACGTTCTTAAAGATGAGTACCTTTACCATCATAGGTTGTTATCTATCACCCACAGTATAGGCCATGGGAAAGGCCCTTATGTATACATACCCCCAATCAATATTATTCCTGAGATAGGAGATTGCTCGAAAAGTCCAACGGTACCCCTTAGGGACCCTCCTTCTCCATCTTCGTCTCAGGATGACAAACTAGCAAACATAGCTGAGAAGGACAAAGATAAATATATCACTCCTGAGGACATGGCTATCCCTTAGAGGACAATTTCTCCAAAAGAGTTACCGTCTTCCTTTAGGAGATAAGACTACAGTTGATGACTCCATATATATTAGGGTTTAGGGGATCTTCCCTTGCCCGAGACCCTTTATAATGCAGAAGATTTTGCAACCAATCCTCTTGCTTTCACTTCAGAAGAAGAAGTTACTCCTGTAAAGTCTAGGGAGACTACACATACCGGGCTCTGTTTGGCCTCTGATCTGTTTGGGGGGAGTCACCACTTAGGAAACACACTACACTGCATGTCACATCACTTGAGTTTTACGTTAATGTTAACTCTAATATTATTTCGTTTCTTTTTATAGGACAAATGGTGAGGCAGCGTTACTATATGAGGGATGTCCGTTCGAGTATGCTCCCAATGGATCGCGATGAGAGGCATGATTGGCATGAAAGCAGAGGCAGAGATAGCAGGAGGGATTGACCTCCAAGGCCCTATCAGTCTTCCCGTTCTCGATTCCCACATCACAAAGACTCAGAAAAATGTAAAAACTCGCCTTCACGTCAGGAGGAGGAGAAGCATGGCGTCAAGGCTTCCGCCTCATCCAAAAATAAAGCTCCTCACAATAGCTCTTCGAAGAAAGTACATAATCCAACAGAAAAACAAAAGGAATCAGGGAAAGAAACATGAAAGGATAGGCCCATCGTGAAACTCAAGCATCGCACAATCGATATCATCACTACGAGGCTAGTTATTCTTAATGACGAAAAACATGCCAGATTGGAAGTTTTGAAGCAACAATTTCCCGATCACCATTTCGGGCATATGCACTTCGTCCCAAAACTCACACCGGTAAATACTGATTGGGCTAGTGATGTTAAGGCTTCCATTGACTTTGTAGACGAACAATATAAGGAGATGAAGAAGTATCCAAAGACTCTCTCCAAAATCATTAGCGACCTGGTGGCAGATGTAAAAACTATGGTCGTTGCCACCGAGTATGGCGCAAGGGCTATTGAAAATTCTGAGAGAGATCTGGAGGATGCCCAAGCTAAACTTGCTCTTGCACAATGTGACGTAGATAATTATATGGGGCAACTCGAAGAATTACAAAAGCGCTGTCATTCCGAGCTTGAGTCCCATAGTCAAGAGATAATAGATATAAAGAAGAAGGCTGAGGATGCTAAGTCTGAGAGCACTCATCTCGTCCAAGAGAAAGCAGACTTAGTCAAAAAGAATGCAGAGCTTGAGGCTAAATTACTGGAGGCTGAAACGAGGGCAGTTCTTGCAGAAGGAAATGCAAATACGGCTTTGCAGCAAGTTGAGGAAGTCAATGAATAGCTTAAAGACACTCAAAGGGAGCTAGACGAGAGTGGTGAAACTATGGTTGGATTTTTTGCTCTGCTGATTCATCACCGAAATCTTGCTTGGCTTAAGGACTATCCTCTTCCCCTCGTGTATGCATAGGACCAATTGGTCGAATAGGAAAAAGCAGAACTTGGAGTTGACTCGATTGATGAGGACGAGCTGATGGAGAAGTGCTTGAGAGGTGAAGAGACAGCCCGCTTAGCTGAAGGGCTAAAACTTATCGTCGCTGCTATGGAGGAGGAAAGGCGTCAGGCTAAGGGAATGGATACCATTGAAATTGGTTCTTCTTCTGCCACAGCCGAAACTGTTGTAGTAGAGGGGTATGATCCAGAAAGGCTAAAGATCCCCGAGGCTTCTTCCCTAACTTCTACTACCTGATTGACTCCCGAAGTTCCTACTGCTCAAGTTGAGAAATCTGCTATGGGTATTTCTACTTTTTCACCTCAGTTTGCCAAAGCTATCTCAACCTTTCGTCACATTATTGGACAAATAATTGAAAGTCCTGCGTTTTCTCCTGAGTTAATAACTGTTACTTCTCGTCCTATAGGTACCAAATCAACTGATAAAATTGATGACTCACAAAAGACAACTCCAGGTGAAGGGTCTACTGGAGAAACTCGGGAGAAACGGGATGAAGTCATTGTCCCCAAATCTGGAAGAGGAGCTGAGGACAAGAAAGAGGAGGCTACTGATAAAGCTCCCGTGCCACCCATCACCGAGACTTCTCACCATGGGGAGATGATAGATGCTCTGATAGAAGATGATGGTGATGAGGGACATGAAGAGGAGGATGATGTTGTCATGACTAGAGATTTGGAGAAAGTCGATGACATGACTTTGGTTGAGATAAAGGCCAAACAGGACAAGCGCATGCAGTTGAAAGTTGAGGAAACAAACCCCGAAAGTCTCAAACCTCTTGCGGTGGTGCCTCCCGGATCAAGGTTAGTTGTCAAACTTACAACTCGGTCAATTACGGAGGAACTTGCTAAAAAATCTCCTATTATTCCCAGTGCTCCGATTCCTGGGAAGACATCCGTTGACTCCAGTAACCCAATTTCGGAGAAGAAGAAGCAAAAGCGTATTATTAGTGAAGTGATAAAGAGTAGAAAGATAAGCTTAACGCAGCCAAGAAGGCGAAGCCTACTCTGAAGTCCAAATAAAGGATGGCTTTGTCTCTTGTTTTGTTTATCTCCTGGTCTGCTGTTGTTGTAGCGAGTGCGGTCCTTGCATCTTTTGTTTTAGTTTTCCTATGTAAATCCACGTACTTGTAAATAAAATAGTTTATTTCCTGCAACGTCAAATGTTGTGAATTCATTACTTTAGTAAGAATGCAGATAAACAACATGTCATATTTAAAACCATTGTTACTTAGATGATAGACAATATATGCGAGGGTTGCGCATGTGTAGGCCCCCTATCAATCTTGAATAAGTGTCATGTCTAAATCTTTGTTCGAGATTAATTGGCTTTGATACTTAGTCACCCCCAACTCCCTTGTGGGGTCAAGTTCCCTTTGTCGGGGATGCTTATTCTTTTGAGCATCTTTATACTCTCCTGTCTCGTAATCAGGTTAGAGTATCATCGAGGCGGTTTCTTTTCGGGTGCACCATCATGCCTCGGAGGACGTTGTCTTCCCGTCCTTTATACTCTCCCTCATTTCATGAGAGTTAGAATGTCGTCTTCCCATTCCTTCAATCCTGTTATGCAAACGGTCGTTTTGTTTTCTCCTGCACGTGAATGGTTCTCAATATTTTAAGCTTAATTTAATGTTTTGTATTTCATAATCAGGACAGAACAATCATAGAATATAAGAATAGTGCAGGAAAAATAAATGACACACGATGTTTTTATAGTGGTCCAGTTAAGTCATAGCCTACATCCACTTTATAATCCTTTGTTCATATAAACAGACTTTTCAAGGCAATTCTTGCATTTTTACATAGTTCATAAAAACAAAAGAAAGCAATACATATCTAACTCAGATATCGCCGCGAATGTTAAGCATTAGAAGCTCTAGGAATTTCTTCACCATCCACGGTCGTTAACTTGAAGGCTCCCGTTTCAAGTCTCCGTTGGATGGCGTATGGACCGAAGGTGGAAAGACTCGCTTCAGTACTAAGTCTCCTGGTTCGAAAGTCCTAAAGCGAACCTTTCTGTCATAATAACGTGCTACTTGGCGTCGATGCCTCAAAGCACGCAAGTTTGCTTCGTCCCTTTTTTCTTCAACCGCGTCAAGGGACTTTAAGAGGAGTGCTTTATTCATCATTGGGTCATAGTATGTCACCCAATGAGAAGGTACTTTAAGTTCCACGGGAATCACTGCTTCTGATCCGAAGGAAAGTGAAAAAGGAGTATGACCTGTAGCCGTCTTAATGGTTGTTCGATAAGCCCACAAGGCTAGCGACAACTCATCCACCCACATGGCCTTGGCCCGCTCCAATCGCTTCTTAAGAATAGACTTAATGACTTTATTTATTGCTTCAACCTGTCCATTTGACTATGGGTGAGCCGCGTCGGTGTACCTCTTATCAATATTATATTTGTGGTAGAAATTTCTAAACTCGGCACTATCGAATTGAGTTCCATTATAAGTTATAATGGTTTTCGGTATTCCGAATCGACAAATAATATTTCTGACCATAAAGCTTATCACCTTCCTTGCTGTGATCATGGTTAAGGGTTCGTCTTCCACCCACTTTGTGAAATAATCCACGACGATGATCGCGTACTTCGCTCCTCCTTTGGCGATTGGTAAAACTCCAATAATATCGATTCCCCACATAGCAAATGGCCACGGGCTTACCATTGACTTAAGATGAGTTGGACGTGCTTTAGGGATTTTAGCGAATCTCTAACACTTGTCGCAGCGTCGTGAGTAATCAGCTACATCTTTATTTATGATTGGACAAAAATATTTGTACGACAATACTTTCTTTGCTAGGGTTTGACCTCCGGTATGATCTCTACATTCACCTTCATGTACTTCCCTTAGCACACTCTTGATGTCGTCATGTGCTATACACTATAACAAAGGCATCGAAAATCCTTGGCGAGAAAGGATGTTGTCTTGTAAAACGTATCTTTCAGCTTTACGCATTACAGCTCGTCTCTCGCTCTTCTTCGATGGGAAATTCCACTCTTGAGGAAGTTCTTAATTGGTGTCATCCATGACTCACTTTATGGCTCAACTTCTAAGGCTAATTCGATTTCCATTAGTTCGAAGCTTGGTGATTCCAATATTTCTATTGGAACCATTTCGGTTTCTTCAGGATTGTCAGAACTCGCTAGCTTAGCCAGTCGGTCTGCCTTCTGATTCTCTGCTCGTGGAATGTGTGCTATACGGTAACGTTCCAAGTTGCCCAGTAACTCTACTTTTCCAAGATAAGTAACAAGTCGAGCTCCCTTGGTCACAAACTCCTTCCGAACTTGGCAGACAACTATCATGGAGTCGCAGAATATATCCAATGTCCTTACTCCTAATTCCTTGGCGAGTTTCAGCCCGACAATCGGGGCCTCATACTCGGAATCATTATTGGTGGCAGAAAATTCCAATCGCAGGACGTAGTAAATGGATCGTCCTTCAGAAGTGATTAAAACAACTCTGGTGTCGGATCTTCGATCATTCTTGGCCTCATTCGCAAATAACTTCCACGGACTAAGTCTTAACTCGTGTTCCGAAGTAACAACTTTGTCATTCACTGTTTATTCTTCAGGAATCGTGAATTATGGTATGAAGTCAGCTAAGGCCTGCCCTCTTATTGATCTCCTTAGTTGGAAATTCAGAACAATTTGGCTCAATTATATAACCCATTTAAGCAATCGTCCTGATGCTTCGGGTCTTTGCAAGACCTATCTTAGAGGTTGATCGGTATATATAACTATCAGATGAGCTTGGAAATAATGTCAGAGCTTTCTGGAGGCAGTCAAGAGGCTATAGGCAAGCTTTTCTATTTTTGGATAATTACGTTCTACAACTGCCAACTTCTTACTCACATAATATACATGCCTCTGGACCTTGTCATCTTCATGCACCAACGCTGTGCTGACAGCATGTGATGATACCACCAGATAGATGAATAGATCTTCATGATCCATGGGTTTTGACAATATTGGTGGTTTCTCCAGTAAGTACAATAGGTTTTGGAAAGCTTCCACACAGTCAGGACTCCACTCGAAGTTACGTTTCCCCTATTTGATCAAATCGAAGAAAGGTACACACTTGTCTGTGGCCTTGGAAATGAACCTGCTTCATGCGGTGACCTTCCCCGTTAGGCTTTGAACGTCCCTAATCTTTTGTGGTTTTTCTATATATATTATTTCCGCTATCTGGCTAGGAATAATTTCGATTCCTCGAGAACTCATGACAACACCAAGAAACTTTCCAGATGCCACTCCAAATGAACACTTTAAGGGGTTCACCTTCATTCCGTATCTCCGTAATATATTAAGCATCTCCGCTAAATCTTGTGTATGGCTGGAAGACTACCTGGATTTCACGAGCACGTCATATACATAGACCTCATAGTTTTTCCAATCTGATTATAGAACATTCAGTTTACCAGACGCTGCTATGTGGCTCCGACATTCTTTAGTCCGAACGGCATGACTACATAGAAATACAATCCCAAATTCATTATAAAACTTGTGTGCTCTTGATCCGGCACATGCATGGGGATCTGGTTATATCCTGAATATGCGTCCATGAAGGAAAGGAGCTCGTGTCTAGCTGTTGAGTCCACTAGCTAGCCAATCCTAGGGAGTGGGAAACTATCTTTTGGATAAGCTTTGTTTAAGTCCAAAAAATCAATGCATGTTTGCCATTTTCCGTTTGATTTCTTGACCAAAACAGGATTCAATATCTAGTCGGGATACACTGAATCCCTAATGAACCTGTTATCTTTCAACTTTTCCACTTCTTCGTTTAGGGCTGCTGACCTCTCCGGGCCTAGCATACGCCTCTTCTGTTTAACGGGTGGATGTTTCGGATGGATACTCAATGAGTGACTCATAACGGATGGAGATATCCTACACATGTCAGCGTAGGTCCAAGAAAACACATCTAAATTCGCCTTTAGAAAGTCGGTCAATTCCTTTGCTCGGAACGGATCCAGCTGGGATCCAGTCTTTAAAACCTTTGAGGGATCAATGTCATCAATGGGAATGTCCATTGTCATTTCATTGGGAGTTGTCTTTCTGTCCCCAGGCTCTTCATCCTCTCTAGGATCTATGTCCTCGAACAGTTCTCTGGGCAACTCCTTCTGGGTTGGTCCCTTTAATTGCTATGTTGAACCCTCCTTCGGAGAGGATGAAGCACCTTTAGCATTTATAATTAACCCGTTCATCAACATTTTCAGTTCGGCCATGTAGAAGGCCCGTCCGGAGATTTGGTCACCTCTCATTACTCCCAGCCCGGCTTCGGTTGGAAACTTTAATAACAGGCACCAGGGTGCGATGCAAGCCCTGAATTCTGCGAGAGCTTGTCTCCCCAAGAAAGCGTTATAGGGTGAGTCAACGTCCAAAACTACAAACTGAAGAATTCTTACTCTCCAACGATCTCCTTTCCCCAACATCACAGACAATTCTATATATCCCGTTGTAGCCGTCGACGTTCCATTGAAGGCGTGAATCCATCCCTCACAAGACTTCAAATCTTCTGGTTCGAGTTTCATCTGATCAAATGCTTTTTTGAAAAGAATATTGACTAAACTTCCATTATCCACCAATATCTTATGAACTAGAGCGGGATTAATAGTTGTAGTGATGACCAATAGGTCTTTGGTAGGTGATTGAACTCCAACATCGTCTATGTTACAGAACACAACATCGTCAGACATCATCTTCTGTTGCTTTACCGGGGTGATATCTTCGAGTCTATCGCAATCCTCCATATTGATGTGTTTAGTTGCGTTAACATATTAGTCCATCTCACTGTAACTATGGATGGCTGGATGAGGCCCGCCTACTATGGTGTTGATGACAATCCCTTTGCCTTTCTGTTGAGCTGTGGGTTTAGGAGCAGGTTGATTTTGGTTCGGGGTCCCCCCACCCCCCTCCCCGCCCCCTATCTTTTGGAGTGACTTTATACTCATCTAACTTTCCTTCCTATAGTAGCTTTTCAACATTGTCTCTCAGATGCCGACATTCATTAGTTAAGTGTCCGTGAGTTCCATGAAAAAGGCAAAATTTTCCAGTCGCGGTCTCTTTTTCGGTTTTGTCTCTGGGTGGCAGCCTTTTATATTGTAAGACGTTGTAAGTATCCAGGTAGAAGTTTTCCAATGTGCCATTCAGCAGTGAATAGTTCTCAAAAGTCTGGAATCGAGGTCTTTTACTGGAGTTGTTTCCTTGGTTCCTATTCCTCCTATTGTCCTTCCTATTCCTGTTGTTACTTCCTTCGTTTTTGTTACCGACGTTCACTTCGACTTTTCCTGGGCTGTCACCAGACTGCTTCATAGCAATGTTACTCTGAATATCTTCTTTCGAGGTTCCATCAGACTTTCTTTTCCTATTAGCGTATATCTCTTCTCGCCATAGACGGATATTCGCTTTTTCGTAGAAAGCTTCCCTAGTCAGTGGTGGTTTTCCGGCTAAATAACCTCCGAATTCAGTATCTGGATCAACTCCTTCGATTAAGGCCATCAAAATAGTTGGTTCATGAGGATCGCTTATTTCAGTGACTTCTAAGTAGAAGCGATCCAAGTATGATTTCAGAGATTTTCCAGGGGCCTGTTTGATTCTGGATAGTTCGATAACGCTTTTAGCTCTGCGGGAATGGAGTTGGAACTGTTTTATGAAAAGCTCGCTTACTTCTTGAAAACTTGACACCGATCGCAAGGGAAGTCGAGTAAACCACATTAATGTTACATCCTCTAGATATATTGGGAAGGTTTTACACTTTACAGCGTCAGGTGCAGTGGCAACGTTCATATACCATGCATATCTCATTAGATGTTGTTTTGGATCTGTTCTTCCAGCATATCGATCCTTCTATGGTAAATTGAATCGCCGAGGAAATTGAAAGTCCAGTATGTCATCTGTAAAGGGGTATGACTTCGTTCAATGCCCCAGTTCTCATTGGTATAGCGTTGGCTATCAGCCATGATTTGACGCACCATTGCTATACATCAGCAATCGTTTACGTTGGTTCAGGCTCTCTGGTCCTGATGTTTAGATTACCCCTGGGCTCCTGACCAGGGGATGTTCTCCTGATTCTAACAGCAGCTGCCGTGCTCCATTCCCTACGCTCCCGGTCATTCATGGGAGGAAGGGGTTGGAGGAGTTATCCTTGTGTGGGACTGGTAATATTAGGATCCCTGGGTAAGACGTGAGATCCACACATGGGCATCAACATGGGCTCTCTCAGGCTCGGGTCGTTAGGACCTAGCACTTGAGCCGTGTCTTCACGGGATCCCAAAGATCCAAAAGTCAGATGATCAAGGTTTTCAGCTCGCTCATACGACCTTATTACATGAGGGCGCTTTTCATCTGAAGAGGATGACTGGTCTGATGTGAGATGGCGAGTTGGATAGGGTGTCTTCTACCTACGAAGTTCACTAATTTCCCTACTCATATTGATCATGTTCTCTTGCATACGAAGACTGTCACGTTTGTAAGCTTCCAAAGCATCCCTAGTACTTTCAAGCATATCAAGGAGGCACGGAAAATCTCCATGTGTAACTGGTGCAGATGGAACGGGTTGTTCACTAGTCGTCGCGGCCGGTATCGGAGCATTGGTGGGTGCCCGAGTAGATGTACCAATTTCAGCCGCGTTCGGATCGGAGTAGGGTAGCGGGGCTGGATTGGTTTGGAGGGGGGATATGATCCAGATTGGATCGGTTTTCGTTAGCGGCCTGGTGCGGAGCACCTAGTTCGGTTCGACTTGTTCCAAAGCTCTGTCCCCGCGACCTCGTCACGACTATGGCCTGTTGGTCTTCGTTAGCCTCATTCTCCCAATCTCCTTGTAATTCTTTCCCTTTTCCTTTGGCCGTAATATCAAATTCCTTGGAGAGTAATCAGCAAATGTTCGAGAACGCCGAAAATAGAGGATTAACTTCTTTGAACTCGAGGGTCCAAATAATAGAATGATAATCCCAAAAAATGGAGAACTCGAGAAATTCTCAGTGAAAGCACCAAAATGTTAGACCAAAAAGTGGTTCTAACACCCAAACTAGAAATGACTCCAATGGAATAAAATCAAAAAGCAAAGAAAAACACATGATTTATAGTGGTTCGGCGTTAAAGAGCCTACGTCCACTTTCTACTCTTTGGATTGATGATTCAAGTACAAATACAATAGTAGTTTTCACTCAATTTCGCTCATGCAATGCATAAATTCATCCAATGTTAATAGTTTCTCACTTTAAATTGAAGTACTGATTTGAAATAGCAATGAAATTCGGTTGACAAGGGAGTTTGAGCTTTGAATTTATCAAAAGATCCCTTCAAATGACCCTTGATGGTCCATTTATAGGTGAAAAATGTCTCTGGACTTGCTCCGGTCCGGATGCACATGGCGCTTCCACCTTAAAACTTGGGTTCTGATGTAACGTAATGAAGATAGCACATCAGGTTAGTGGTGAACGTGGGGGAAATGGTACATAACCGCTCCGCATCTTCAGGGTTCGTGGGTGGTAGCTGCTGCAGTTTCCCGTTCGGATCGGATGCATTAAGGATTGGAGGAACAGATCGGGCTGATCCGAACCGACCCGATTATGTCTGTGATCCTTTGTTTTCTGCTTTGCACTGTTTTGGTTTGGCCAACGATCTCCAATCCGATCCGTTTTCCGAGGGAGTGTTCTTCTAGTCAACATTCTTCATCACTTGGTCTTCTAACTTTGTGTAGCCTAGTTGACAAAGTAGGCTAACAAGACCAAAGTAGTATCCAAAAAGAAGACGATCTGGAAGAAGAAGAATGTTGTAGAAAAGGATATGGTTGTGAATGATATTAATGAAGAGGATATTGCTAGAAAGGATGATAATTCTACTGGCATGGATGTTGGTTCCAAGGTGTCGAATACACAGGTAGTAGATGGTAATAACATTAGTGATAAAAATAAGGCAAGTAATCAAGTCAATGAAATTCGAGCTTCTGATGTTGGTGATAAGGATCCAAGTGGGGATTTTGGATTAAATTCTTTGTTCAATGAAATTGCTGCTACTACAGAGGGTCTGAATTGCATGAATTCATCTGGAAAAAATATAGCAGTTTCATATTCAAAAGTTACAATGTCTTGTGCTTATACTTTTAGCTCTAAAGCCCCATCATCTTCAGCTTCTGATCGTAATTTTATGGGTCCTTCTAGTAATTCTTTAGCTTCTCCATATTCTAAGTTATTTCCTCCTGCGCATGTAACCATACATCATGCATGCAAATCGGCCTCGGCTTCAACTCTAGCAACAGGTGTTGGTTTGACTTTTCTTAATATTAAATCTTCTTTGTTATCTTCAGTTGTTCCTACAAGTTCCCTTCCATCGTTTAAAAAAAGTAAAAAGTTAAAAGGAAAATTCTGGGATGGTTTAGACGATGGAATTGACTATAGTATGGAGGATGTAATGCCTTCAAATAGCAATAAAGCTAATATGAGGCACACAAGAAGAAATCCAGTCTGATCTGGTTATGTTGGAATTTATTGGTAGAGGAGATGTTTCCTTCACATGATCATTGTAGTAAGTTTGGTTTTGATACATTGGAAGTACTGTTTTGAATAGGTAGTTTAAGCTACTGGTATACTGTTATCTGGTTTGATTTTTCTTTGGGTAAAAGGATGATGGCACCTGTGAATATGTTTGGCAGCTTCAGTTCTGATATGATCTGCTTGTGGAAGGATTTTAGTTAACTTGGTGTGACACCCCACGTCCGTTAATGTCACTCATTAAGAGAATGCATTAAGTTTCATGAAGCGTTATAGGTAAAAAGAAACAAAAACATTACAAGACAGATATAAAAATAGTAGCGGAATAAAAACAAACTTTATTAATCATAAAGCATCATGGTTCAAAACATCAAATGTCTGAATTACATAAAAACCAGTACATCATAGAAACTTCTGTCTTGCACTTGAACATCAGAGTACAAAATAAAAGAAGCATGATCCCCAAATAAAAGCATAGCCATAGTAGCAAAGATAGGAGCTTGAGCAATACATCTAAGCAGCTCCAGTAAAATGACAACAGAGTCTTGGTCAAGCTCGAATATTCCCACCCTTAGTACCTAGGAGAGAACGGAAGAAAGAAGAGGAAACAAAAAGGGTCAGACATAAAGTCTAGCGAGGCCAGTTACATTTAGCAAGTAAATAAGTAAAAGTGGCATGACAGACGTATAAAGTGGATAAGAGAGATATTTTCAAAAAAGGCAGGTATCACAAGGTAAACATGATAGAGTGTATACGCTTCGCTAACGATTACTCTTATTCTCTGCACTAATACTAGTATAACCAGAATGAGACGATCCCAACAACTATAAGATGGTAGACTTAGGCATACTTCTGGTGAGAGGTTTTAACCCCATACAATCCACAGGCAACCCATCCTAATAGGCTCCTAAACTTTTTACCAGAGTCTAGAAGTACCCTAACTACTACCTTAATCGATCGGCTCCCTACTCCGTAGATACCCTGTGTCGGCCCCACAGTAGGAGATATCACTTCATAAAGTGGCAACCCTTCGTTGATGTGCACAACCACATCTACTGATGTCACGGTTGTCTTATCCCCCTCTGCCCGGACATGCACACACATGTCCCGGTCGGTTTGCGCCGCCCGCACCATCTTCCATGTTTGGATCTCTTACAATCAACTAAGTAAGCGTGTCCCGACTCTGATCTAGGGCTGAGTACTCGTTCGATACCATTATATTGGTTACTTACTGAAATGGGTCCCACACACAAGATGATACAAGATCTCCCCCTTGTCTTGTATCCCCACTAGTATTTCCTCAGGTTATGTATACCTATTGGTGTCTTCAATTACATAACCCCCTCAGGTTAAGTTTTTGGACCTATATATAAATATTACCCACCCCCTCGGATTTACTTAACCCACCCACTATTCAAACAAGTTTACTTAACCCCTATTCAAGTTCATGTTCATACAATCCCCATGGATTCAACTAGGTTAAGTATTCCAATTCATTACCATGTCCATTTATGGTTATAATGTGCTAGACCTCCTAGATTAAACCAACAACTTGCGGATGTTGGTTATGTCGGGCGCCTCCGGACAGAATTCTTCCACAAGTTGAGTTTAACCACGTCTCATAGCATGTTTCGTGTTTGTGCATCTAGACCCCTCACATTAGACTCATCACTTGTGGTCGCTGGATATGTCGGGTGGTTCCGGACATACCTCAACTACAAGTGTTATCTAACCTTATGTCTATGCGCAGTTACAGTTTCTAGTTACTTTCATACTAGGCATTTCATTATTAACCAATTTTAACCTATGTCGTTATAGGTTTCATGCCCTTTTTTCCCAATTATGTTCATAATGAATTTTATGCCCTAAATTCATATTAATAAACATTATTCAAGTTATGCTAAGTTCCCCATTTACAAGTTATGCCCAACTTCAATGTTTTCTCCTTGTTCTTCGTTTAACACGTTCGCATATTTTAGCGGAATGCCTAGGCTTGAAAGTAGCCTGGCTATATCAAATAAAAAGGGAAAGATGAAGGGAAGATGACAGAAATGATTATACTAACAAAATTTGACATAAACATATAGTGGCATATTGATAAAATGGTCACATGAGAACATATCTGTTGAACATAAGACAATAGAACTGTTTATAACATAGTAGGGACGTCATAATAGGCATGATAAGATCTAAATAATAATTTAGATGTCCAACTAGTAATAGATCCAATTTAACCACATATGATAGGTACAAGGTGATCTAAATAGTGAATTTATATCTATATTCAAGGTAGATCTGACATGATAAAGTTAAGATCCAAGTTACCAATAAGTCAGAATATCATTATTTCACAAGTTATTACAGATCTGATATGATTCAAGCAGTTACAGGCTTAGATCCAAATTACAATCATATCATGTTTTACGTATTAATTATTTAAATCAAAAAATAACTTAAACTCACAGCGTTTGAATCTTGAAAGGTAGAAGAAGAATAGCAGAGGTTGAATCATAGATCTACATTTGAATAACTTGATTAACTTGATTGCAGAAGAAGGAAAAAGGTTTGGTTCAGTCTGGGCACCGATAGCATCTAGACATCTATTAATTTCAGTTCAGAAAACAAGAGAAACGGAGCCATATTTATAGCCACCAGCCCCAAACCCTAATTTCCACGTCTGCCCTAGGTGGGTCGACACCCCTTTGAGGGGTCGACTCCCCGGGCCGGATTTTCCCCACTCACCCCAATCTACACGGTTTTGAAATTTGAACTAAAATTTTGAATTCTTGGACCCTATATATATATATATATATGCTCTTGCACGTATACAAACTTCAAACCTTTGTAACTTCTTCATACGGCGTCCGTTTTACGCAAACCAAATGTCTATCTTGACTAGAATTTTGAGAAGGATGCAATATCGCCATCCATTTCCCTTAATTCTGAATATTAAATTAATTATTATTTAATTTACCCTCTTTAGTGCTGTTAAAATTACGGGGTGTTACATTTGGTGTTGAATATATTGACGGCAACTCGATGGTATTTGGTTAATATGCGAACCATTCGCCTTAGTCGCAAATACGACTGGAGCACCCCATTCAGATACGCTTCGCCTAATAAATCCTTTCTCAAGTAGCTCCCCTACTTGTTTGCTAAGCTCCCTCCTTTCCCTTGGAGCCATATGGCGCACAGGTAATGCAACTGGCTTTTCATTGTCCACCAAATATATACGAAAATCGATCTCGCGCCTTGGAGGTAAGCCCCGTACCTCATCAAAAATATCAGGCTAATCTCGGGCTACTGAAACAGATTGACAACGTCGATAGATGCATCAAGAGACTCTAGGAAACTAAGCATAACATATCCTTATAGGTCAAAAGAAATCTCGAAGGTCCTCCCATGACAAGTCAGAAGCTTAACCACCCTCTTCTCACAATCCAGAATGGCACCATACATGGCTAGCCAATCCATCCCTAGAATCAAACCGTAGCCCATAAAACCGAGCACATACACGCCACACTCAAACTCGATGCCTAACACAGATATTCTCAAACCCCAACAAATCATGGATAAATGAGATGAACCAACAATGGGATTTGGGACAATAACAGGATCCACTACCATACTAGTATTTAAGTGCAGAGATTCAACCGTAGAACTATATATAAATGAATGTGAAGCGCCAGAATCAAAAGAGTTCTAATAGGATAATTGGAAAGAGAAATCGAATGTTCCAAAGAAAATTTTCTACCTCTATTCGGAGTACTCGTCGCGAGAGCATGCACCTGCCCTCCAGAAGCTCTTGCCTATTGACCTTGTCCTCGTTTTTTCGGGAACTCCCTAGCAAAGTGTCTGACCTCTCCACAATTAAAGCAAGTATTCTTCCTTCTTTTGCAATCCTTGACTAAGTGACCCTCTCTCCACAACCGTGACACTTCCTCTTATCCTTAGCCTTGTCTTTCGTTCCGCCCTTCTTCTGTTGTTGTTGTTGTCCTTTCTTGGGCCATACCTTCTTGTTTTGCGTTGTTTCCTCAACCTTAACTTCCTTCTTTTCTCCTTTGTCTTCCTCATGCATCAAGGCCATATCAACAAGCCTTTCAAAAGTTGCTCACATTGGAATATGGGACATAACTAACCCATAAAGGAGTTTATTCAGCCCTTTAGCAAACCGCATAGCTTTCTTATGCGGAGTATCTACCAGTTCCAATCCAAACCTTGCTAGCTAGTTGAATTTGTTCACATATTCTGTAGCAATCATGTTTCCTTTTTTGAGCGACAAGAACCTCTCCATTTGCATGCTTTTCTCAGCTTGAGAAAGAAACTTCATTTCAAACCTCATTCTAAAATCATCCCATGTCTCCACCGTACGTCCAGCTTGGGTAACTTCCCACTAGAATGAAGCTTTATCTTTCAGTAGCCAGATAGCTAACTGAATCTTTCATCGATCTTCTACTTCGAAAATTCCAAATAAGTCCTCGGTCTCCTGGATACAATTCCTTGCCTCTATGAATGTTTCGGTTCCACGGAATGGCTTCCCTCCCAAGGCACATAAATCTTTGCAGATCTTAGCGACATTATCTGCTTTTGGAGGAGGAGCAACGATGGGTGCAGCTGGGGGTGTAACGTCAGCTTCACCACCGACAGGCGTCGTGGCCTCTAGATACCTACGGAACTAGCCTGGTATCATAACGCCCTCTGGAATATTAGGTTACTTAGACATGATGAAAAGAAAAGGAAAGAGATTCAGACGAAGGATCGAAAGATATTATAGATGGCTTTGGGGAATATGTTTTCAAAACAATTTTTTTTTTGAAAATGATTTCTTTTAAAACCTTTTTGAAAATAATTTTCAAAATCTTTTATCTAATTTGGTAACCTTCAGCTCTGATACCAAGTGTGACACCCCACGCCCGTTAATGTTACTCATAAGAGAATGCATTAAGTCTCGTGAAGCGTTATAGGTAAACAGAAACATTGCAAGACAGATATAAAAATAGCAGCGAAATAAAAACAAACTCTATTAATCATAAATCATCGTGGTTCAAAACATCATATGTTTGAATTACATAAAAACCAGTACATCATAAAAACTTCTGTCTTGCACCTGAACATCAGAGTAAAAAATAAAAGAAGTGTAATACTCAAATAAAAACATAGCCATAGTAGCAAAGATAAAAGCTTGAGCAATACATCTAAGCAGCTCCAGCAAAATGACAGCAGAGTCCTGGCCAAGCTCAAGTACTCCCACCCTGAGAAAGAAAAGGAAGCAAAAAGGGTCAGACATAAAGTCTGGCACGTCCAGTTACTTTTAGCAAGTAAATAAGTAAAAGTAGCATAGCAGGCATATAAAGTGGATAAGAGAGATATTATAAAAAAAAGGCAAGTATTAAAAGGTAAACATGATTGAGTGTATATGCTTCGCTAACGATTACTCTTATTCTCTGCACCAATACTAGTATAAGCAAAATGAGATGATCCTAACAACTATAAGATGGTAGACTTAGGCGTACTTCTGGTGAGAGGTTTTGACCCCATACAATCCACAGACAGCCCACCCTAACAGGCTCCTAAACTTTTTACTAGAGTCTAGACGTACTCTAACTACTACCCTAATCGATTGGCTCCTTAATATGTAGATACCATATGCTGGCCCCACAGTAGGAGGCATCACTTCCTAAAGTGGAAACCCTTTGTTGATGTGCACAACCATATATACTAGTGTCACGGTCATCTTATCCCCCTTTGCCCGGACATGCATGCACATATCCTGGTCTGTTTGCGCTGCCGACACCATCCTCCACGTTAGGATCTCTTACACTCAACATTGTAAGCGTGTCCCGACTCTGACCTAGAGCAGAGTACTCGTTCGATACCGTTATATGGGTTACTGACTAAAACGGGTCCCACACACAGGATGATACAAGCTCTCCCCTTATCTTGTATCCCCACTAGGATTTCCTCAGGTTATGTATATTTATTGGTGTCTTTAATTACATAACCCCTTCTGGTTAAGTCTGTGGGCTTATATATAAATATTACCCACTTCCTCAGATTTACTTAACCCACCCAATATTCAAACAAGTTTACTTAACCCCTATTCAAGTTCATGTTCATACAATTCCTATGGATTCAACTAGGTTAAGTATTCCAATTCATTACCTTATCCATTTATGGTTATAATGTTCTAGACCTCCCACATTAAACCTACAACTTGCGGATGCTGGTTATGCCAGGCGGCTCCAGGCAGATTTCTTTCACAAGTTGGTTTTAACCTCTATCATAGCATGTCTCGTATTTGTGCACCTAGACCCCTCACATTAGATTCACCACTTGTGGTCGTTGGATATGCCGGGCGGTTCCGGGCAGACTTACACCACATGTGTAATCTAACCTCGTGTCCTGGCGCAGTTACAGTTTCTAGTTATTGTCATCCTAGGCATTTTATTATTAACCAATTTTTACCCATGTCGTTATAGATTTCATGCCCTTTTTTCCTAATTATATTCATAATGAATTTTATGTCCTAAATTCATATTCATAAAATTCCCCGTTTATAAGTTATGCCCAATTCCAATGTTTTCTCCCCATTCCCCGTTTAGCGCGTTCGCATATTTCAACGGCATGCCTAGGCTCTAAAGTTGCCTAGCTATATCAAATAAAAAGGGAAAGATGAAGGGAAGATGACAGAATTATTATACTAAAAAAATTTGACGTAAACATATAGTGGCATATTGATAAGATGGGCATATGAGAACAAATCTTGTGAACATAAGATAATAGAACCGTTTATAGCATTGTAGGGATGTCATAATAGGTATGATAAGATCTAAATAATAATTTAGATATCTAACTAGTAACAGATCCAATTTAACCACAACATGATAGGTACAAGGAGATCTAAATAGTAAATTTAGATCTATAATCAAGGTAGATCTGACATGATAAAGGTTAAGATCCAAGTCACCAACAAGTCAGAATATCATGGATTCTCAAATTATTACAGATCTGACACGATTCAAGCAGTTACAGACATAGATCTAAATTACAGTCATAGCATGCTTTAATTTTTAATTATTTAAATCTAAAAATAACTTAAACTCACAGCGTTTGGATCTAGAAAGGTAGAAGAAGAATAGCAAAGGTTGAATCACAGATCTACACTTGAATAACTTGATTGCAGAAGAAGGAAAAAGGTTTGGTTCAGTCTGGGCACCGACAGCATCTAGACCTCCATAAATTTTCAGTGTAGAAAACAAGAGAAATGGAGCCATATTTATAGCCATCAGCCCCCAAACCCTAACTACCATGTCTGCCTTAGTGGACCCATGGGTCGACGCACCCCAGACTGGTCGACCCAGGGGTCGACACCCCCTTTAAGGGCTCAACTCCCCAGGGCAGATTTTTCTTGCTTACCCCAATCTTCGCGATTTTGAAATTTGAACTAAAATTTTGAATTCCTGGACCCTACGTATATATATATATATATATTCTTTTGCGCGTATACAAACTTCAAACCTTCATAACTTCTTCATACGGTGTCCGTTTTACGCAAACCAAATGTGTATCTTGACCAGAATTTCGAGACGGACGCAATAGCGCAGTCCGTTTTCCTTAGTTCTGAATATTAAATTAAATATTCTTTAATTTACCCTTCTTAGTGTTGTTAAATTACGGGGTGTTACATTCTCCCCTATTCGAAGGATTTCGTCCCCGAAATCTCAAGTTAAGAGGAATGCATATTCTACCGTCCACATCCATCTATTTATCCACTAATCACAGGCATCCATTGTCATTAAAATATTTCTAATGTTTACATGAACATATGCAAAGGTATGTGTATATGTCCTAATACGAATGTGAAAATCAGGCGGTCTACTAATTCAGTCGACCTCCTTAATGCAATGTATGTTAGTGCCATGAATCCAACATGTATGCTACAATCCTATTATAACATGTAAGTTCTATATGCGTGCACAATCATTCGTCTAAATTCAACATCCATATGATGATACATTCAATTTCATCCATAAATAAAAATAAAAATGCATACACATCCATATGTAGTATGAGAGCGATTGAGCCGATCTAGTGCCTAACGTGTGTATATACGCATCCACGAGAAATACTAGCAAACACTTCCATCCACTTGCATCCATCAAACATAACATGTCTCAAACACATGTTTACATCCATGAGATTCCTAGTTAAAGGTCTAAGATTAGATCGATTGGACATACTTAAATGATAGAAACAAGCATAGACAAAAGCTTTGGAAAAGGAGTTAAGAACATACCCTCGAAAAGAAAAGGGTACGAAGCATGAATCTTGTCTTCGGTCTCCCAAGTCGCATCCTCTGGGTTATCTCCTAACTAAACCTTTATCAACTTGACTTCTCTATTGCATAGCTTCTTAACTTCTGATCCAAGAATATGCGAAGGAACTCGTCTGATTGTCACCTCCCGTTCCATATCTACTTCCTCCAATATAATCGGCTCAACTACTTCTGTTGTATTATGCAAGCACTTCCGCAAAAGAGAAACGTGGAAAACATCATGAGCTCCGGATAGTCTTTTTGGTAGTTTTACTCTATAGGCCATTTAGCCGATCCTTTCTGTTATGGCAAGTAGCCCTACAAATCTTGGTGCCAGTTTCCCTACAGATCCGGAGCGAACCACATTCCTCAAAGGTGACACTCTAACAAAAACAATATCTCCTACTTCAAGTTCAATGTCAGTCCTTCTCTTGTCAGCATATAATTTCTGCCTGTCTTGGGCAATTTTCGTTCATCGTCGGATAAGATCAATCTTCTAAGACATTTCCGTAACCATATCTGGTCCAAGTAATGCCTTTCTGAAGATTCCCACCAACAAGTCAGTGATCTACAGGGTCGTCTGTATAATGCTTCGAAGGGTGCTATGCCAATGCTAGCTTGATAACTGTTGTTGTAGGCGAACTCTACTAAAGAAAGATGCTCTTCCCAAGTCCCTCCAAAGTCTAGGATACATAGCCTCAAAATATCTTCTAGAACTATGTTCATCGTCTCCGTCTGTCCATCGGTCTGTGGGTGATAAGCGGTGCTCAAACGCAACTATGTACCTGATGCTTCTTGCAAACTTCTCCAAAACTGACTGGTGAAAATTGGGTCATGATTACTTACGATGTTGGAAGGTACTCCATGAATATGGACTACCTCTCGAACATAAACTACTGCCAACCATGCTGCCGTCCTCTTACTCTTAACTGGAATTAAATGAGCGCTCTTAGTAAGTCTATCCACCACAGCCCAAATGTTGGTATTGCCTTTCTTTGATTTAGGAAAACCATCTATGAAATCCATAGAGACGCTCTCCCACTTCGACTATGGAACCTCCAAAGGATGAAGTAAACCACCGGGCTTCTTTTGTTCAGCTTTGACTTGCTGACAAACCAAAACAGTGAGAAACAAATTCTGCCACATCTTTCTTCGTCCCAGCCCAAAAGAAAACCCTCTTCATGTCCTATACATCTTATCACCACCTGGATGAATAGTCATCTTAGAATGATGGGCTTCTTCTAGGACTGTCTTTAACAAACTTCCAGTTTGAGGAACACAAAGCCTTCCATCTCGTCGCAACCACCCTTTATCGTCTATGGAATATCTATTAAGGTGATTAGAAGCCTCCCCTTTACCGAGCCTATCGAAGATGTCTTAAATCTGTTGATCATCTCGCTACGAAGCCCCTATATGATCCATAAGAGTAGGTCATATCTCTAGCGATGCAAACAAACCAGGCAAAAAC
Source organism: Allium sativum (assembly GCA_030737875.1). Classification (NCBI taxonomy): domain Eukaryota; kingdom Viridiplantae; phylum Streptophyta; class Magnoliopsida; order Asparagales; family Amaryllidaceae; genus Allium; species Allium sativum. Next base: position 463,591,811 of record CM060913.1, on the reverse strand, counting down.
TTGGTCGAGGGTCAAAAGTCAAAAGTAGATATGAAATCCAAGCTATTCCTTTCCACAAACAGAGGACTTAAGGTCATCCTCTGCCTACTCAGTGCGTCTTCCACCACAATACCCTTACCAGGGGTATAAGCAATCTCAAAATCATAAGAAGCTAGGAACTCCATCCACCATTGTTGCTTTAAATAAAGATCCTTCTACGAGAACAAGTACTTGAGAGATTTATGATCGGTGTACAAATCGAACTTCTCTACAAGCAAATAATAATGCCATGTCTTAAGCGCGAACACTATGGCAGCTAGCTCTAAGTCATGGGTAGTGTAGTTCTTCTCATGAACCCTTAGTTGTCTACCTCCATAACATACTACCTTCCCCTCTTGCATTAGAATCGCACCAAGCCCTGTACTACATGCATCGGTGTATACTGTAAATACTTTATCCCCATCAGGCAAGGTCAAGACTAGGACTGTTGTCAGAGCCCTCTTTAATTGTTGGAAAGCAACATCACAATCTATATCCCATAAAAACGCCAAGTTCTTCTTTGTCGGCCTGGTGAGTGGGGCTGATATCTTTGTGAAGTCCTTAAAGAACTTTTGTAAATAACCTGCCAACCCCAGAAAGCTTCTCACCTCCGTTGCATTCTTTGGAATCTGCCAATCCTGAACTACAACCACCTTTTCCGGATCCACTGCTATCCCTTCTTTAGAAACCACATGCCCTTGGAATCTCACCTCTTTTCTCCAAAAATGGCACTTGGAGAACTTTGCCTTAAGCTAATGCGCATGGAGAGTTTTCAAAATCTTCCTCAAATGTTGGGCATGCTCTTTTTCATTCTTTGAGAAGATCAAGATATCATCAACAAAGACCACAACAAATTTATTAAGAAACTCCCAAAACACCTTACTCATCAGATCAACAAAATAGGCGGGTGCATTCATCAACCCAAAAGGCATAACGAGTCATTCAAAGAAACCATCTGGAGTTCTAAAAGTGGTCTTATTTATACTGTCCTCGGCCACTCTCAACTGATGAAACCCTGTGGCCAAGTCTAACTGAGAGAATACTGATGCCCCAACAAGCTGCTCAAATACATCTATCCTTGCGAGTGGGTGCTTATTATTCTTAGTGAGTTAAGCGAATCATCCACCTTAGTCGCGAATACTACTGGAGCACCCCATTCAGATATGCTTTGCCTAATAAATCCTTTCTCAAGTAGCTCCCCTACTTGTTTGCTAAGCTCCCTCCTTTCCCTTAAAGCCATATGGCGCATAGGCAATGCAACTGGCTTTGCATTGTCCACCAAATATATACGAAAATCGATCTCATGCCTCGGAGGTAAGCCTCGTACCTCATCAAAAACATTAGGATAATCTTAGACTACTAAAACAGATTACAGGTCGTCGATAGATGCATCAAGAGACTCTAAGAAACTAAGCATAACAAATCCTTGTGGGTCACAAGAAATCTCGATGATCCTCCCATGACAAGTCAGAAGCCTAACCACCCTCTTCTCACAATCCAGAATGGCGCCATAGATGGCTAACCAATCCATGCCTAGACTCAAACCCGCCTATAAAACCGAGCACATAGGCGTCGCACTTAAATTCGATGCCTAACACAGATATTCTCAAACCCTGACAAATCATGGATAAATGAGCCAAATCACCAATGGGGTTTGAGACAATAACGGGATCCACTATATTTAAGTGTAGAGATTCAACCATAGAACTAGATATAAATGAATGTGAAGCACCAGAATCAAAAGGAGTTCTAATAGGATGATTGGAAAGAGAAATCAAACCTTCGACGGAAATTTTCCTACCTCTATCCGGAGTACTGGTCGCGAAAGCATGCTGATTGACATAGAAATGTGTTTATTTTATGCTCTTATATCTTATCTTTTGTATATAAATAAATATTACCTGGGTATTGTTTTGTTACTTTTACAGATATTCCAACCCAGCCCGCATGCAACCAGAAATGTAGAAAAATAGAGTTCAATTTGCTGTATATTTGCATTTTGAAGGATTGTAGATGAAGATATCACATCTAGTTGCTGTTGGACAAGAAAAGGATTGATAACAAGGCTTTGCACATCACAAATCAATGAAGAAGTGTCAAGGAAGCAAGAGGAAAAGAGAAAAGGCCCAAATTTGTTTTATTTATCTAAGGCCCATTTATGTTTCTCATTGTAAAACTAATTAGTGATGTAATGACCAGGCCCAGTTATCATTAGGGTTAGGGTTAGGGTTTGGCTATCTACCCTATATATACCCTTGTAATGGCATTGTAGCCACCATCCTATCCTATATCTCATTCTATTCTCTTCTTCATTAATAAAACTCATTTTTCTTTTTATTTTATGCAATTTTCTATTTTTTAGCAATTAGTGTTGTCTACACGATTAGATTCGGTAGAACACTATTTGTATTTTGCATTTCTTTTCATTAGTGATTGACCGTCTGATTAGATTCAGCGGTAATCCTAATTTTATTTTCTGTTGTTATTTATATGTTGCACTTTTATTTTCTGTATTTTAATCGCGTTCATAGGTTAAATTGGATTTGATTAGATTTGAATCTGATTCATAGTTTCATTACTTTTCCGTTGAAATTGTGATTTGATCGTCGGTTCAGTTAGATCGGTTCTGAATCAAATTACAGTTTTAATTTTGTTTTGTTTTATTTTCAAAATCAACCTCCAAAGTTTTGTCTAACTCGCCCAAGAGATTAGATAAATAATTTGATTTAATTCACCTCCCTGTGTTCGACCTGTATGCTACACACCTGTATGCTTGCAGAATTTATTACAAATGTCGCGCTTTTCTAGTTCATAGACTAGCGTCGATCAAGTTTTTGGCGCCGTTGCCGGGGAGGCAACAATTAAATTTTATTATTTATTTAATTTCTGATTCGTGTTAGTTTTATTTCATTGTATTTCCTTTTTGTTTTGTTGTATATATATATATATATATAAAATCTTGTTTGGTGAGATTTGGTATTATTTAATGATGCTACATTCTTCTATATAAGAGGAAAAAAAAATTTTGCTAGTTTTTCTTTGATTTCTTTGCCTTTTATTCTCAATCTATTCCTTTTCTTTCTTCCCTCTTTTCAAAAAAAAAAAAAAAGTTGCTAAATTTTCTTTTATTCCTTTCCTTTCAACTCTGTTTTCAGTACATAACTTTTTCTTCTTCTACAAGTCTCTCTTCTTTTCTCTCTAAAAAAAACAACAAAAAAAAGCAACACAAGTTTCTTTCTCTTTTTTCTTCTCATCCCATATTCCAAGTTCATCACCAGACAGATCACAAATTTCTGAACACCGCCCACATCATCTTTCCCAACAAATCAAAAAAAAAAAAATTCTCTTTCTTTCACTTTCTTTCCTTTCTTCTCATTTATTTCTTTCCTGTCTTTACCCCCTTTCTTGTTTTTAGTACATTTAATTTCTTCCTCCTTTTATAAGTTTCACCAAAAAAAAAAACACCACAGTTCATCGTCATTTCACCATCCTCTTCTCAGCAATACCTTAAGCACATCATCATATCCTCATCTAATCCGCAGAACATCCTCCACAGGCCTGATTTAGCAAATCCATAACCTCCACAATAAATCCCACCATTTCCTCAAACCTCAAAACTACTTAGAACAACATCACCCTTCTGTTCTTGACAAACCACATCATCAAGACCACCGCCCTACCATCCCCTTCAATCCACCGCAAATCCTCTCACCGCTAAAACCCCAACAGTCACGAAAGCCGCTGATCTCCGTAACTGACAACCTCACTTCCAAATTTCATCAATTTGTCTCACGTCCTCACACCCATATCGCCTTTCAACTTCATCCATCCGATAACCCTCTTCACAAATCGCATCAATCACTTCAGACCCGGAAACCCCTCGCAAATACCCAAGTACCAATTCAAATTCAAACTCAAGCCAATCCCGATCCGAAAATCCTCCACCGAATACCTTTGTGAACCCAATACCCAGTTCGAGACTCGATTGAAAACCTAATTCGCCACCGTGAACCAAACGTTCAGCCACAAAAACTCAAAAACCCAAACACAATTTGGAAATCCAATTCGAAAAATAAGGGGGGGGGGGGGGTGATTTGTTTTTTTTTCTCTGAACAAAGGGGCGGCGCTTCTTTTCTTTATTTTTAGGGCAATTGGAATTTTTTTTTCCCAGAAAGGAGTGACTTGTTTCCTTATAACAAAGAGGCGTATATTAAAGAAGAAAGGAGAATTATTTTCTTTGTTGACTATCTCCTTTTGAGCTTAACTGTTTGGACATGCCTTTTATTAATTGGTGAATGGGTGGCATCGGCTAAATCATAGTTTGATGTTGAGTGTGCCTTTTATCTATTTCAAGTTGTCTTCCTGGTTGAACCACAAATTTTACTGGTTGTGTGTCGGTTGAGTCAGTCTTCTGAGTCCTTGTGAGGTTTGAAATAAAGAGGAGGGGGTCTGTGGTTTTCTGGTGTGAAACATTTTTGTTGTTGGCTAGGAAAGTTTGTTTTCTTTCTATTTATTGTTGGATTGGTGTTATTTTGTTACTTATTGAGAGATCCTTTCTTCTGTTTAACTAGAGGGGTTTGGTTTTGTTTAATTGTTGTTGAGTTTGTTTTTACACTTTTTTTCTCCTCCGAACTTTAAATTGTAGCATCATTTCTTTTGTAAAATAAAAAAAAGGATTGAAATCCCAAACAAAGGTTCAAGCTACAAAGAATGATTTGGAGTTCAAGCGACAAACAAGTAACTTGAGGTCGATCAATTTGCAAACACTGATATTTTAATCGTTGCAGCTACTCAATTCTCTGGACGAACAGCCATACCCCACGGTAATATTTTTCTAAACTCTATAGGTGCTGAAGCTGCTTTGAATATATAGAAATTGCTTGTAAAAATCTTCTGTAGGGGCAGCGACTTTGCTTGTACAAATTTTTCTTTTCAATTCTGTGATTATTCTGTGACTATTGTGTTGCTGATATTTCTGAATCTGTGGTGAGGAACGATTTTCCATAACAAATCATATCTCGTCGTATTTCAATTATAAAATCAGAATAGATATTTCAAAATAATATAATTGAAAAGTGGTGTTTTATGAAGTTGACTGTCTCGTATAATTGGATCGCGGATATATATTAGTTCAATTTATTGAACTTTTAGCAAAAGAGGTTGCATACTACCCGTAAAACATTGGCCGTATCCCTTAGTATTTATACTATACGTGAACGGCCATAAGACCCTCTTCCCCCTTCCAATTGAGTCAGTTAATTAATAGAGCACAACTCATTATTTTATATTATTTTTGAATTGAGAATAATTTCTGTCTTGCCGTGATTTCATTTCAAATGTCTGATTCAAAAAAATCTTTGAGAGAATTGTGGGATAATAGTCGAAGTAGACGTCCGCTTGAAGAGTATGAGTATGAATTACAACTTATGAAGCAAGATTTTCCAAAATTTCGTGAGCCCAATGCCAATTTTCAAAATTTTCCAATTGACCAACATTTTCAAAACCATGGATATGATCGAAATTGCGATTTCAATTCAAATTTCAATAATTTCGATTATGGGCCACCTCCACATCAAAACGGTTTTGAATCGCAACATACCTTTGATACACATCATTATGGGGTTGAAAACCAAAATTTTCAAAATTATAGCCCATATCAACATCTTGAAAATAACCAAAATTGCAATTCTCTCTCAAATTTTAACAGTTTTGGTTATGAACAAAATTTCTATGATCAAAATGATTTCCCATATCAATGTCAGTTTTCTGAAAATTCAAACAACTACCACATTGGAAATAATTTTTATTGTGAAATTGATGTGGACTATAATTTTGAGAATCAAGAAATCGAAAACGAGAGCTCTCAAATCAACGATCGTCTTAACATTCTTAGAGAGAGGGAATGTAACACCCCGCCTCTGCTAGGGTCACTCGCAAAGGAATGCACTAGCTTTAGAGGGGCATTATTGGTAAACATGCACAGAAATATCACAAGACAGAACATATAAAATAGCGGAAGTAAAATCGAACTTTCATAAACATGAATACATAAGGTCTAAAGCCTTTTACATCAGAGTACATCAAAACCTGTCTTGCAATAGTAAAGAAGCATAAAGACTTTTTCATAAATTATTCCCCAAATAAAAACAGTAAAGTAGCCATAGCCAGGAAAAGTCCAAGCCATCCATGATGACCTTCAAGCAGAAGAAGTCCGAACTAAACAACAGTGTTTCCTCCCTGTAACCTGGGGGGGGGGAAACGGAAGAAAAGAGGCGAAACAAAACGGGTCAGTCAAAAAGACTGAGTAAGCCCTATCTACTATTAGTATAAAAACTAGTAAAGTTAACTGACATGAGAAACTGAGATGAACATAAGCATGATAACAAGATAGGTAAGCTAAATCAAAATAACAGGATGAACTACTGAACTCAGATAAACTAAGATGTCATGATAAATTACGATGTCAAGACAAAACAAGGTATCACATCGTCAGGTTCCTATCAAGTATAATATCCCAAGATATCTATCACGTATAACGTCCCATGGTATCTATCCTGTATATCTGCTCTGCACCTACCGTACTAGTATCCCAACTGTATTACGTGTTATCCGTGAATGCCCTTACTCAAAAGTCGTGTAATGGTCCCTGTCAACCTAATATGCCGCATATATAGGTTACTCAACTCATATGTTTCTTTCCATGTATAAGTTCAGTTCTTTACTGTAGGCTGTACGGGCTTTCCCATGTAAACGGTTTATCCTTGAAGTTGTTTTGGACTGCAACCCTTGATCTAGTTGTGTTTCCTTACCATGAACTATCGCGCGTCCACTTAGGATTTATGCCACCTAGGACCGCTAGGGATTATGCTACCTAATGAACGTTTCCGTGTCTCGGTTTGGGTTTTGGCCACCTAGGACCACTAGGGATTACGCCACCCGTCAACCGCGCCCTTGATCCCACGTATGTATCGTGAATCGTTTTCCATGTCTAGATGCACATGTTCCCCAATGTGCCATCCGAGTTCCATGCCAGGGCAAATCAAGAAATACGGAACTCGGTCGGGAGCTTTAAATCGTCTGCCGATGCAGATATCAAGTCTGTTTTTGTACCCGTGGCTATGGTCCCACGTGACCCCTCCCTCAACTACTGAAAGGCAATCCAAGAAAAATCATGTATAAGAACCACTCCACGGCCCCACTATAGCCCACTTTCCTACGGGCCAACCTCACCCATGACTCGATAGCAAGCACATGGTCTGTTGGGGGTTCCCTGCCTTTCCGCACATACACGATTGACTAAAGATGGTAGGTAGTCGGCGATGCGCTATCCAGGGCAAAAACAAGAATCGTCGACTCCACGCTAATCCATCCCAGTCTTTAGGTTGCTCGCATAGCAACCAAGGCATACTCTTGGTCCTTCTAACGCAGACCTTAACCTCTCATGGGCCTAGTATAATTACCTGGCCACCCACAGAGGGATCCCAAGAATATCCACACGTCCCCCGAAGCTTCCACTTCGGCACCCAGTGTGCTGGAGCTTTTATCCAAGTCAGATAACTTGCTCCCCCTCGTATACTAAGCGATGACCTACCGTATCAGGTTACTCATCGTTTTGAGAATTAGTCCTATGTCCTTAGCTAAGAATTATTACTTAGTTACCCTTAACTAAGGTTTACCACTTAGCTTCCTTTCCCGTTATCCTTGATTAACCACGGTTTTCTACCTAGTTCTTCTAGCTAGGGTTTGTCTATTGGGTTAAGTGTTATCATTCAAGTCCATGACTTAACCCGCCCACGAATCACGTCAAAGATTGGCTAAGTATTTAAGTTCAAGACTTAATCCTTCAAGTTGGTTAAGTGTACCCAGAGGCTCATGACTTAACCCTATCAAGTCAAATTGGTTAAGTACTAGCTTACCTTGATCCTATCGGATTATCTTGCTAGATCGATTAAGCATAGATTATCTCAATCCCATCAAATTATCGAGTCGGATTGGTTAAGTATAGGTTGGCTTAACCCCATCCTCTAATCGTACTACAATGGTTAAGTATATTCTAAAAAGGTCTTGTGACTTAACCTTATCAGGTCCGCGTATTAGATTGGTTAAGTGTAAGTTACTTAACCCCATCAAATCATCATGTATAATTGGTTAAGTATAAGTTGCTTAACCCCATTAAATTATCACGTTAAGTTGGTTAAGTATTGGTTACTTAACCTCATTGAATTACCGAGTTTAAATTGGTTAAGTGTTTAACTTAACCCCATCGAATTACCGTGTTTAGATTAGTTAAGTGTGGATTACTTAACCCCATCTAATTACCGTGTCGGATTAGTTAAGCGTAAATTACTTAACCCCATCCCCTAATCGTCTTGTATGGTTAAGTGTCATTAAGAAAACTTACTTAACCTTGCCAAATTATCATGTTGGATTGATTAAGTGTTGGTTAACTTAATCCCCGTCCACTAGTCGTATAAAAATGGTTAAGCGTCATTAGGCAAATCAAATCACTTAACCTACCCAACCTTGTCATGTTTTGTTAAGTATCATTAGCCTAATCAATTTAATTAACCCATTTACCCATGTCATATTTGGTTAAGAGTCATTAATCAAATTAACTTAACCCTATCATGTGGCATTAATTACTTAATGCACCCCAACCTCTCACATTAGACTTTGTTGTGGTTACTAGTTAAGCCGGTCGGTTCCGGGTAGCTTTACACCACAACTTGGTCTAACCTCGGGTTCAAGCACAACATGACCAACTTCTCACATTGGGTCCTATTGTTTGCAACTACTAGTTAGGCCGGTCGGTTCCGGGTAGTTTTACGTTGCAAACTCAACCCAACCTCGAGTTGGCCACACTTATATTATCTAAGTATCACGTTCATTATGTTTCCAAAACATGTTACAAGTTTCTCAAGCATTTGGGTAGACCTAACTTAATAGGTAAATTCCCAAAGGGTAGACCTAACTTAATAGGTAAATTCCCAAGCTTGTGTTTTTATGCATACTTACATGTCAACTTCCATGTTATATTTCAAGTCATGTTTTCAAGTTGTATTTTCATGTCATTAGAAATTACCCATAACATAACCCAACGCTTTTAAACTCGCATATACGTTCGCAACAACGTAATGGATTAAAAGAAGAGACTTGGCAAAGGAATGACAAAAATGGGTATTAAGCCACAAGTTAATCATGGTGGCAAATGAGGCACAAATGTGTTCATTAGCTTGCATGTTACATTCTTACACCTCAAAAACATGCATAAACCCAAACTTGGCACATAAACGAATCATGGTGACTAAAGACATAGAATGATGACTAGTAACTCGCATATATCATCATATAAGGGTTATGATTTCATATGCAAGTTGACAAGAAGATTATGAAGGTTCTCATGTTGCATAATGCAACATTTCAACATAAAGGTTGTAGCTTTTTGCTCATAAGATCAAGATAATGACTTCATAAACTTGCATAACATGTTAGCATACATCATTCTCAATGATCAAACCCAAACTTTCTACATGAACATTTAACTTCATAGTTAATATCTAAGAGTAGGGAAGGGCTTACATTGCTATGAAGGCCTAAATCGATTAAACTAAAGCTTGTAATGAAGCCTATGCATGCCATCACCCAAAAACCCAAAGATGGATGCTCCAAACCACTAAAAACACCATCTTTAAAACAAAGATCAAAGCTTTTGCTTTGAAATTAACTTGAGAAGCTCTCATACTAACATAGGGACTTTCTAACACTCTCATGATCATGGAACCTCTCATAGGAATGAAGTGGAGGCTAGGATAGTTGAGTGGAGGCCATGAGAGTAGAAATTTTGCCATAGTTTAGTTACATGAGTGAATAATGAGGGTTTAGGGGGGGTTAGGGGCTTATTTATAGAAGATTAGGCTAGTTAGGACCCTTAGATTAACCCTAGGACCAACCTGAACCGTCAGATTTTCAAACCAGGCCCAAAAACCTAGCCAAGATAGAACATAGGTGCACCAGGCCAGAATCAGCCGACAGGGCAAGTCGACTAAAATGGCCATTGGAAAATTCTGAGGTCATTGGAAAAATGGCCATTTTCCAGTCGATTAAAATCCCCTGAAACTGGTCAAACGCGTTTTCCTATGCCACGCTCACATAGTGATTCGAAAAATTATGAAATTTGGAATTTAGCAATAATTTGACATCACGGACCCAACAAAAGTGGTTTCATCGAAATCCGAGGTCGTTTGCAAAATTCCCATTTTTAAGGGCCTGAATTCCATAGCGACTATTTAGAATTTTCAACTGGACATATCTTTTGATTCCCGCTATGAAATTTTGATTTTTCGGATTCGTTGGAAAGATATCATCAATTAGATCCCACTATTTTTGGTTTCGCTAAAATCCGGATTGTTTTACACCCGGTACATTCAATTGAAGTTTGAAATCGAATTATCGAACTACCGCGCCATTTTCCATTCTATTTATAATTTAAAATAAATATTTATATTCTAACGACGACGTATATAATATATACGTCGAATTCATTTCAAAATAAATTTCTCGTCGTTATTATTTAAAATAATTCATTTTAAATATTCAAAATTCGCTAAGATTGCCAAAATAAAAATTTTAAACTGGCCCAGATTTTCGGGTTGTTACAATCTCCCCCACTTAAAACTTTTCGTCCCCGAAAAGGAACAAAGTCGAAAGTGGTTTGATTAATCAACTCTACGTTCAATCTGGCTTCCATTCTCCAACTTTTCAGTTTATGAGAATTTTCAAATTCTTCAAAAATTTGGCTAACACCCGGAATTTTCGAAAAATTTCGCCATAACCTCCCCTGCACCGGGAGCCACGGGGAAATCCCGAAATTACCATACAGGCCTTCTGATCTCAAAAAGAAAAAGCCAAGCGGGTAGCCAATCGGCTCATAAAATCATCATCACCCAAACAAAACAGTAAATTATAGTAAACATGTACCTATTTGTCGGGCAAACAAATTTTATTCTTCGTCTCTAGCCTCCTTGCTATGACCTGCTCAATGTAAGTACATGCATATGCAAGCAAATGTGACCAATTTTCAATATAATTCAATATTTGATTCTATTAGGCATAATGGTTCAAAAATTATCAAACAACTAAACAAACAACACAAACATCAATCAATTAGTGGATTAACGTTTCATATTCATAAATTTTTGATATATGTACAAAAATCACATTTTTGATGCCAATTCACAACAATAAATCTATCTATATAAGTTTTGGTTCTCACACCAGCCTAAATGGAAATATATAGATATCACACCTTCGTCACACGAACATAAATACTGATGATGTCATGACAATTATCAGTACCATCTCCGGGCGACTAGAATGTGATTCTATATCTATCCAATATATTAAAACTTCGAATATACGTTCATGACGCGTATATGCAAAATCTTTATATATTGGATTGTCCAAATTCAATACAAATAAAATATTCAAATACGTATAAAACGATTTAAATTTTCAAAACAAAATTGTTTTCAATTGAAAAATATACTCTTCACATTCGTTCTAGGATACTACTGACCCTATCTCTAACGAGTCATTCTAATTGGATATTGCTAATCCAATATCTGATGAATTCTTTAGTATGGTTCTAACGTGTCTTGTTCTCGAGCTATGTGAACCAAAGCTCTGATACCACTGTGAGAACCCGTTACTTCCCCGTGAGGGAAAGAGCGGATACTTTGAGAACAACACACAAATGAACGCAAACGGAAGAACATTTCATTGCTATTACAACAATTCCATCAGATACAAGAATATACAGAGTATAATTGAATAAATTACATTCGATGAATATCAGAGATTACAATAAATTACACAGCAGCGGAAAAACAATATAAAACACAACTGAAAGTAATACACGGATACAGAGCTTTCTGAGCATCATCCCAGCTGTAAATCAGGATCCTGTGAATATAAATCTGCAAAAACAAAACTACTAGCTGCCTGTGTCGAAAATAGGGGCACCCAGAGTTTAGGTTAAAACAATAAACTCCAGGTCAGTCATGTGACTGGTGTGAGAACTAAAATAGTTATTTAAACTTTACTTTAAAAGAGAGTAATTCAAGGGACCACGCTGTATAACACGGAACGGGTTTCCTCCCAAGAATACCAGTGCATAGAATAAACAACGCAATGCTTTTCGAAAAATGAAGCTATTATAAGACCCAGGTCCCATCACACAATGCAACGCAAGCCGGAGGATAGGGTTTTACCTTATAACAGCCAAACATGCTTGGTACGTTTAAAACAAATCATTTGATACTATAATAAGTGTATAGTGTCAAAACATTTTCAATCATAAATATAAATCATAGACGGCATAGGTGCCCCATACCACTATGTCGCCATACTACGCTCTACAAATAAAGCCGACATACACGTATTGGAAATTGGATTTCCGTCATGAGTCGAGGCAAGGGGCAAGCTCCTCTCCGCTTCGAGACACTCTAGCAAATGCCTCGGGACTACACACTCTGGGCAACCCCTGGAATCGGCTGGGTCGGTCCTCTCTTACGTTTGAGGATTAGTTATTCCTAAACACACGTTTCCCGGTCCTTACAGACCTATAATCGAGGCGCCTTGCAACCAACAACCACATAGGTGAAAAGTATATAAATGTTAGGGCTGGTAAGTCACTGACACCACCAAAGCTAGAAAGAAACGTCGTGTTCTCCCAACGGTCCGTATCCCGTTTTTGACTCATACCGAGGTGTGAGGCTCGCGAATCCACGCTATACACAAAGCTATGCCACGTAGGCCGTGCTTTGATCATCAACCACAAGACTTTGCTTTTCAACAGAAGCCTTGATCCATGCAACTTAGCGTGCCACACAGGCAATTCATGCCATGCGATTGATATCTATCGATATACAACCTCTAAGCTCGTATGTCTCAGAGAAGGGCGTTAAGCAAGAGAATAAATTCTCCGCCGCCATACAGATATATATTTAACAGAAATCAATCAACACAGAATAAAATCCAATGTCAGACACACAATCCATTTACAAGTTCGTTCTGGGTCTGAACGAAACCGGAGGCACTTTCCTCGCATATCCATCGATCTCCAAGTACGTCTGGACGACCACCAACTATTTCCATCCTCTTGGGTGTACAACCCAATCAGGATCATCAGTAATTATCCAAATGATGTGAAGACTTCCGGTCTTCGACCACCATCATCATCTTCGACTTATCGTCGAATCGGTTATTCAGAATGGGTATAAACCCGGCCTTTCCGAACAACCCGCGTATATTAAAAACAAATGTTACACAAACACAACATACGCCTCATTCCAATTCAGTAGCTACTAACCGTAAATCAACAAGAGAACAATTTCCCAAATATTAACCCCGAAGGCCGAAACCAACATCAGATCAATACCCAGGAAACCATTCTTCTTAGCTAACCTACAGCTAGTTTCTAAATTTCATATTCTTAGGGAAAGGTTCCCATTAATTTTATCCAAGATAAATTCTTTAAAATTTATCCTTTAATCTTCCTTTGGATGTCATTTCAAACCAAATTATGGTTTTCCAAACTAGTCGAGATTAGCGAACCACACCGAAGTAATTATTTATTTTATTTCCCAATCCCAACCTACTCATCCCATGAAGAAAAACTGGTAATACTCCATATCTAACACCACGGTGTTATCGGTAAAATTAATTACCATTTCACGTTCAAATCTAATTAAATATTTGACTATCATTTTGGAGCAAAACCGGTGATACTCTATTCTCGCTCAATTTCTAAATTTGATAATTTAGATTATCAATTCACATTTCAATCTAATTACAGATTCATTAAAACTCCTTTTACTGGGTTAAAGAACTAATGTCATTAAAAACACAGTTCACGACAAACCCAAATCACATTCTATTTATTATCGGGTTAAAGAACAAGTGTTATTTAAAACACCCTTCACGATAAACCCACAAATCAATTCTATTTACAACCCATTTCAAATCCAATTTATTTAAAAATAAATGGGCCTTAATTTTAGTTCAAACTAGTTTATTTCGATAAAAATCTATTTTTATCTTTTAAAATATGGAGTTTTTCATCCCAATTTTTCCCAAATCATTTCTTATGATTTTACACAAATTATTACTATTTTTAATAATTTTATCAAGGCCTGTACAGTCGATTTCCATCAACGGCCATCAAACTGCACTTACAGCGACCTTTTCCAAATTTGATTTGGACGTATCTCCAAATCCAACCATTAGATTTCAAATTTCTAATACTCGTTCGAAAGCTCTTTTCGATACGAACCCAACGGTTCCGGTTTTAGGAGAATCCGACGGTCGGATCTCCCGTAATGTCCATTCGAAGTCAATGGTCGAAATTTATGAACTGCCGCGGCGCGACGCGTTCTATTCAGGCCATTATATTATATACACAATATATATAATATATATTTCGTCGATTTCTATTTAAAACGAATTATATAAATAGTTTTTAAATTCGTTTCAAAAACAATTTCAACTTCCATTTCAATTCAAATCAAAATTAAATTTTTCCTTATAAATTCGTTTTAAAATTCATTTCTATTCAATTCAAATTTCAATTTGAATTCATTTCAATTCGTTTTCAATTCAATTTGAATTCGTTTTCAATTCGAATTCGTTTTATATTCAATTCATTTCAAATTGGTTTTATATTCAATTCGATTCAAATTGGTTTTCTATTCGATTCAATTCAAATTGGTTTTCTATTCGATTCAATTCGAATTGGTTTTCTATTCGATTCAATTCAAATTGGTTTTCTATCCGATTCAATTCAAATTGGTTTTCTATTCGATTCAATTCAAATTGGTTTTCTATTCAGTTCAATTCGAATTTCTTTATCTATTCAATTCAATTCAAATTTCTTTATCTATTCAATTCAATTCAAATTTCTTTATCTATTCAATTCAGTTCAAATTTCTTTATCTATTCAATTCAATTCAAATTTCTTTATCTATTCAATTCAATTCAAATTTCTTTATCTATTCAATTCAATTCAAATTTCTTTATCTATTCAATTCAATTCAAATTTCTTTATCTATTCAATTCAAATTTCATTATCTATTCAATTTATAAAAAACAAATATAATCGATATAAATATCGTTCGCGTCAAAATAGCGCATCTCTAATCAACACGGCTTTATATATTTCAATAATTCCGTTATTCTATTCAACAAATGAATATTTATTCTTGTCATCACATGACTAATCTCAACGAATGGGTACTGTCCACGTGTGACTATTTTTGTTATTTAATATATTTTATGAAAATTAAGGTATCTATCGTTTGATATTAAATCAGACTCCAACCGTAAATTAGTAAGAGAACGATTCAATGAATATTAACCCCGAAGGCCGAAACCAACATCAGATTAATATCCAAGAGACCACTCATCTCATCTATTTTCCAGTTAATTTCTAATTTTATATGATAAAGATGTAAATTTTATTGTTAAGATATTTCGTTCAACACATGACTAATCTCAACGGATGTCTACTGTCAACACATGAACCTTTATTTTATACTGATAAAGATGTAAATTTTATTGTTAAAATATTTCGTTCAACACATGACTAATCTCAACGGATGAGTACTGTCAACACATGAACCTTTATTTTATAAAGATAAAGATGTAAATTTTATTGTTAAAATATTTCGTTCAACACATGATCAATCTCAACGGATGAGTACAGTCAACACATGAACCTTTATTTTATAATGATCTTTATTTTCCCGATTGGAATGAGGCCCAATCAATTACCATATAAAGTTAATTATATGGATTCCATTCAACACATGTATATAATAGCAATGATAAATAATCAACCATCATCCAAAGTGCACTACACTGTATAAGCATCAAATATAGATATCTAACGCTTATAACAGCCTGTCGATCCATCGATCGACATACAACTAATTCTTGGGATTAGTGTATATCATATATTATCCTAATACCCGTGTGGGGTTTCAAACAATCAAACACAGATTTTATTTGTGCAGTTGGGCGATGTGTAAAATTTATCGACCCAATCAATGTCCTTCAAATAGGTGTACATAAACAAACCGTCCGGTTTGTAAATGAATATTTATTTATTCACATTCACGTTAAAAATTATATTTTTAACGATAAAATATTTTATTTTAACACATGAATTTTTATTCAGTTCATTTACAAAATAAAAATGATATTTTTATTTTTCTAACTTATTTTAGAAAATTTCGGCGGCATAACGGCACGATACTAGAAACGGGACAAGGCCTAGCCTTATCCTCGGTCTAGTGAAGGCCCACGCCATTCACACATCAATCAAATCCATTCCATTTCACCAAACAATTCACTTCAACCCAAATAATCTAACCAACTACACAACCAAACAAATAAGTCCATGGTCTGTGGACGATGGTGTCGGGTGCTACTAAACACCGTCTGCATCCTAGTATATATAACTAGAAAAAGAAATTGAAGAGTGAGATGTTCTCACCAAAAGCTATCCCAACTCCACGACTCTTCTTAAGTAGAAATCTTCGTCGTTCTCGTCTCTTATCACTTTCGTCGCCCATAGCCACTACATATGTAAAAATCGAATTTTTACTTTGCTATTCAATATATAAAAATCGAATTTTTACTTCGTTATTCAATATATAAAAATCGAATTTTTACTTCGCTATTCAATATATAAAAATCGAATTTTTACTTCGCTATTCAATTTATAAAAATCCTATTTTCATACCGCTACTATATATATAAAGACTTCGCCTTTTCACATATAAAGATTCAATTTTTATTTCACTACATATATAAAGGTGATATTTTTACTATCTTACTTATATAAAAATTATATTTTTATATTTCTACAATATAAAAGATTATATTTTTATTATCTATATAATATGAAAATTACATTTTCTACCTTTACATACGATAAAAATTACATTTTTATACTTCACATATGCTAAAAATTATATTTTTAACTTTCCTATATTATATAAAAATTATATCTTTACTCTTCTACTATAATAAAAATTATATTTTTAATCTTCTACTATATAAAAATCATATTTTTATTATGCTATGGTGCAAATAAAAATCATACCCTTTCAAAGTTAAAAATCGAACCTTTTCAAAGTTAAAAATCGAATATTTTTCCCAAAAAAAAATCGTTTTTTAAATTATACTGTATAAATCAGAAAACTGAATTTAAATAAATAAATTAAAATAGAGAAGAGGAAAAAAACCTTACAGTTGAAAATAGGAGAAGAGGGGACTGCTACCGCGCGTTGGAAGTGGAGGGAGGTCGTCGGATAGTCGCGGCATCAGTGGCAGGCGTCAGGGGGGGTGCTTGCTGACGCGAGGCAAATCGGAGGGGCGTGGGGGTAGCGTAGCAGAAGGGAGGAAAGGGGGAGGGGGTGTCGCGGCAGAAGGAGGAAGTTGGGGAACTAGGAGGGGGCGTGGCGTCACGATCGAAGGGGGAAGCGAGGGAAGAGAGGGGGGCTCTAGTGGCGGGCGCGCCACCTGGGGGCGCGATACGGTGGCGGCGACGGTTCATCCCCCTGTCGCCCCTTTTCGTCATTTTTTTCTTTTACTTCTGATTTAAATCGAACGGGGGGGGGGGGGGGGGGGGCAGAGGAAATAAAGGAGAGGAGAGAGAGAGAGAGGGGTTCTAATTTTAATTATTTAATTTAATTATCTCCCAAAAAGCAACTTTTATTTTCGACCTCTAAACGAGGCCCACCGCCTGTCGTCCATAGCTAATTACCCCCATTCCGAACACAATGGGATATGTATCGTAAGCTGATTCGATCGTTTCGATCAGTTTCCGCCAAAATCAACATATAACTCTATATATTGAATTTGAACGCGCATTTCAATTTACTGGGGTCACATACTAACTCGAAAAATTCCAGAAAAATATTTTCTAGCTTCGTATTGACGATACTGTCCTAACAAAACTAGTTTCGTCGAATTCTGAGGTCATTGGAAAAATGGCCATTTTCCAGTCGATTAAAATCCACTGAAACTGGTCAAACGCGTTTTTCTATGCCACGCTCACATATTAATTCGAAAAATTATGAAATTTGGAATCTAGCAATAATTTGACATCACGGACCCAACAAAAGTGGTTTCGTCGAAATCCGAGGTCGTTTGCAAAATTCCCATTTTTAAGGGCCTAAATTCCATAGCGACTATTTAGAATTTCAACTTGACATATCTTTTGATTCCCGCTATGAAATTTTGATTTTTCGGATTCGTTGGAAAGATATCATCAATTAGATCCCATTATTTTTAGTTTCGCCAAAATCCGGATTGTTTTGCACCCGGTACATTCAATTGAAGTTTGAAATCAAATTATCGAACTACCGCGCCATTTTCCATTCTATTTATAATTTAAAATAAATATTTATATTCTAACGACGACGTATATAATATATATGTCGAATTCATTTCAAAATAAATTTCTCATCGTTATTATTTAAAATAATTCATTTTAAATATTCAAAATTCGCTAAAATTGCCAAAATAAAATTTTTAAACTGGCCCAGATTTTCGGGTTGTTACATCTGCCACTTAGGCGTGCCACACAGGCAATTCACTCCATGCGACTGATGTCCATCGATATACAACCTCTGAGCTCATACGTCTCAGAGAAGGGCGTTAAGCAAGAGAATAAATTCTCCGCTGCCAAACAGATGTATATTTAATAGAGATCAATCAACACAGAATAAAATCCAATGTCAGACACACAATCCATTTACAAGTTCGTTCTGGGTCTGAACGAAACCAGAGTCACTTTCCTCGCATATCCATCGATCTCCAAGTACGTCTAGACGATCACCAACTGATTCCCTCATCTTGGGTGTACAGCCCAATCAAGATCATCAGTAATCACCCAAATGATGTGAAGACTTCCGGTCTTCAACCACCGTCTTCATCTTCGACTTATCGTCGAATCGGTTATTCAGAATGGGTGTAAACCCGGCCTTTCCGAATAACCCGCGTATATAATAAACACATGTTACACAAACACAGCATACGCCTCATTCCAATCCAGAATATTCTTTTATTCAAATTTTCACATTCCTTGGCAAAGGTTCCCATTAATTTTATCAAAGATAAATTCTTCTAAATTTGTTCTTTAATCTTCCTTTGGATATCATTTCAAACCATATTATGGTTTTCCAAACTAGTCGGGATTAGCGAACCACACCGAGGTAATTATTTATTTTATTTCCCAATCCCAACCTATTCATCCCATGGAGCAAAACTGGTAATACTCCATATCTAACACCATGGTGTTATCGGTAAAATTAATTACCATTTCACGTTCAAATCTAATTAAAGGTTTAACTATCGCCTTAGAGCAAAACTGGTGATACTCCATTCTCGATCACTTTTCAGATTTTATAATTTAAATTATCAATTCACATTTCAATCTAATTAAAGATTCAGTAAACTCCACTTAGTTTTAATTTCCCAAAAATCAATATCCTGTCTTTAACTGGGTTAAAGAACCAATGTCATCTAAAACACGATTCACGATAAACCCCAAATCACCTTCTATTGTTAATTGGATTAAAGAACAGGTGTTATTCAAAACAACGCTCACGATAAACCCAAAACCAATTTAAATTCAATTCCAATTAATATTATTTAATTGGTACACTTCATTAAATCTAAATAAAAAGATTTAATCTTTTTCTCAACTGGGTTTAAGAACAGTGTCAATGAAGACTCCAATCACGACAAACCCAAATCACATTTGATATTAAATACAAGGCTCTGAATAGAAAATATATCGGCTTATATTCAATATCAAATTCCACGACCAACAAATATCGTATTGGAAATAACGATATGAATATATCTTTCAAATTTCCACAACCATATCTGTATAATCACAAAATCCAACATCGAAATATTCCGAAGACAATTTCGATTCAAATCCATTCCAATTCACGTATTGGAAATTCTGATTATTTTTAAAACCACTTTCAAATTCAATTTATTTATTTCAAAAATAAATTGATTTTAATTCTAGTTCAAAACTAGTTCATTTCGATAAAAATATATTTTTATCCTTTCAAATGTGGAATTTTTCATCCCAGTTCTTTCCAATTCACATATTATGATTTTACACAAATTATTAATAATTTTAATAATTTTATCAAGGCCCGTACAGATGATTTCCATCAACGACCATCGAACTGCACTTACAGTGACCTTTTCCAAATTTGATTTGGACATAATTCCAAATCCAACCGTTAGATTTCAAATTTCTAATATTCATTGGAAAGCTCTTCTCGATACGAACCCAACGGTTCCGGTTTTAGGAGAATCCGACAGTCGGATCTCCCATAATGTCAATTCGAAGTCAATGGTCGAAATTCACGAACTGCCGCGGCGCGGCGGGTTCTATTCATGCCATTATATAATATATATATATATATATATTATATATTTCGTCGATTTCCTTTTAAAACGTATTTTATAAATCGTTTTAAATTCGTTTTCAAAACCGTTTCAACTCTATATTCAATTTCAAATTAAAATTGAATATTTCTTATCATCATTATATAAATGATAATATTTTCAAAACGTTATATTTTGAAATCACTACCTTTTCTATACTCATTATAAAAACGAACATAATCGATATAAATATCGTTCACGTCGAAATAGCGCAACTCTAATCAACACGGCTTTATATATTTCAATAAATTCGTTATTCTATTCAACAAATGAATATGTATTCTATTCAACACATGAATCTATATTTCTTTCAACACATGACTAATCTCAACACATGAGTATTGTCAACACATGACTATTTTTGTTATGTAATATATTTTATAAAATTATGGTATCTATCGTTTGATTTTTAATCAGACTCCAACCGTAAAGTAGTTTCTAATCTTAAATATGATAAAGATGTAAAATTTTATTGTTGAAATATTTTACTCAACACATGAATAGTTTCAACACATGAATCTTCTCAACACATGAGCATCGTCAACACATGACTATTTTTATATTCTAATATTCTTTATTTTCCCAATTGGAATGAGGCTCAATCAATTACCATATAATGTTAATTATATGGATTCCACCCAACACATGTATATAATGGCACTAACAAATAATCAACCATCATCCCAAGTGCACTACTCTGTATAAGCATCAAATATAGATATCTAACGCTTATAACAGCTTGTCAATCAATCGATCGACATACAACTAATTATTGGGATTAGTGTATGTCATATTTTATCCCAATACCCGTGTGGGGTTTCAAATCAACAAACACAGATTATTATTTATTCACATACCCGTTAAAAATTATATTTTTAACGATAAAATATTTTTAACTATATAAATGTTTTATTTCATTTCACATCACACAATCAATTTTCACCACAACAAACAATCAAACATACAAGCCATCAATGGTCTGTGGACGACGGGTGTCGGGTGCTACTAAGCACCGTCTGCATCCTAGTATATAATTTAAACTAGAAAAGAAAATTTAAAGTGAGAAATTCTCACCAACTAGCTAAACCAAACGTCAAGACTCTTCTTATGTAGAAATCTTCGTCGTGCTCGCCTTTTGTCAAATTCGTCGCCCGTAGCCACTACATATATAAAATCACATTTTTATATTCTCTTTACTTCACGATAAAAATAAAGTTCAGATTTTTATTTCACTTCATATATTTACAACGCTTCTTTCTATATAAAAATTATATTTTTATGTTTCTACTTCTTATATAAATATCGAATTTTTACTAGTCATATAACATAAAAATCGTATTTTTATTCTTTCTACTTCATAAAAATCGTCCCTTTTTATTTATAAAAATCTAATTTTTATGTAACCCAAAAATCTAATCATTTCTATACTAAAAATCAAAGCTTTGCTAATCTATTCACTATTGAAAATCATTACTTTTATCATGTCCTCATATAAAAATAAAAATCCAATTCTTTTCTAACCAAAAATCTCAACTTTAACTAGTTAAAAATCTTAACTTTAACTAACTAAACATCTCAGATAAAAAAAACTAACTAAGAACTCACTGTTTGGATGGAGGAGGGCTTTCAGTCGAAGAAGAAGAAGAAGCGGAAGGCGGTGCGCGGTCTAAGGAGGGTGTAGGTGGCGGCGGCTCAGGCAGCGGGGGTGGTCGGTGTTGCGCGCGACGGTCAAGGCGGCGTCGGGGTTGGGGTTTGTAGCGGGGAACGGGAGTGAGAGGAGGCGTCGGAGATTGAGGGGTGGGGCTGTCTCGATGGACGGCGTCGGAGGCGGAGGGGGGCGGTGGCGATCCACGATGGGGGGGAGGGGGGAGGGCAACGGGTTCTCTTAGCTAGGGTATTTTTTTCAATCTGGAAGAAACGACAGGGAAGGGAGAGAAAGATATAGGGCGTTGACTTGGTTTTAAAATATATATAATTAATATATTTAAATCCCAAAAAGTTACTTTAAAATTCGAACTCAAAATTGAGCCCACCGACTGTCGTCCCTAGCTAATAACCCCCATTCCGAACATAATGGGATATGTATCGCAGGCTGATTCAATTGTTTCGATTAGTTTTCGTCAAAACCAAAATATAAATCTATATATTGAATTTAAACGCACATTTCAATTTACCGGGGTCACATACGAACTCTAAAAATTCCCGAAAAATATTTTCTAGCTTCGTATTGACGATACGGTCCTAACAAAACTAATTTCATCGAATTCTGAGACCGTTTGAAAAATGGCCATTTTCCAGTCGATTAAAATCAACTGAAATGGTCAAAACACGTTTTCCTTTGCCACGATCACATACTGATTCAAAAAATTACAAATTTTGGAATCTATCAATAACTTGACATCACGGTTCCAACAAAAGTGGTTTCGTCGAAATCCGAGGTCGTTTGCAAAATTTCCATTTTTAAGGGCCTGAATTCCATAGCGACTATTCTGAATTTTCAACTGGGCGTAACTTTTTATTCCCGCTATGAAATTTTGATTTTTCGGATTTGTTGGAAAGATATTCTCAAATAGATTCTCATATTTTTGGTTTTGCTAAAATCCGATTTATTTTGCACCCGGTATGTTCAATTGAAATTTGAAATTGAATTATCGAACTACCGCGCCATTATCAATTCCTTTTATAATTATAAATAAAATATTTATAATCTAACGATGATCTATATAAATATATACGTCCTATTTCTATTCAAAATAAATTTTCTCGTCGTTATTATTTAAAATAATTCATTTTAAATATTCAAAATTCACTAAAATTGCCAAAATAAAAATTTTAAATTGGCTCGCATTTCCGGGTTGTTACATTCTGCACCTAAAAATTATGTGTATCTACTAAAAAAAGGAGTGTTTAGTTTGTAATTATCAACCTGTTTACAAGTAACAAACTATATCGGCATGATACGAGACACCCTTTTGTCTTTTTTATTTTTTGAAAGTTGAAGTTTGTGATATATTATCAAACCGAAAATTGTTAGATTCATAGTTTATAGGTCCTACTAGTTAGTTGTGGCCCTCGACATTTGAACGCTTATGGTAAGATGCGTATGCATAGTATGGAAAATCTACGCAAAATAAACCTTTTTAAATAAATTGTATTTATTCTCTCTAATTGGTCTTTTGAGTATGAATACACAATAATATTGGTTTGAAGCTATTATCAAAATAAGTTATGATAAATTGACATGGAAATATATTTGATATGTTTTTGAAAACATGATGGAACATTTGAAAACTCAAAATATACGGTGAACACAGAACCCATTGTAAAGATGCTTAGAATTTCATACGATAGCATAAAAAGTGTTAGTCTCCAAGAAATATATTTGACTTGTTTGACTCTCTAAATTTACAATGGAAATGTTCAGTCACCGTCAAAATCATGGTATTTTTAAGTAACTTTTATCGTGCAAACAATATCACTTGAGAAAATGTTAACGAATAATATGATTCTTACTTGGTTTATAAACTCTACGGTTATTTTTCTTCTTACACCGTCTAGCATTTCCCCCCTTCTTTTGTCAACCAAACCTGTAATAAATCACGATAGAAGACATAACTATCGACTAATATAACCAAGAATATGTTGAATCTGTTTTCATCCTAAAGCTTCCCGACGAGAATACAACCTCAAATGGAAGAACATGCATCACCGTACGCAAGTGCGATATGCATTACATATAATTGCACTTAATACATATCAAATTGATTAATTTTATATCAACTTATTTATGCATCACGTGACCACTTTGTATAGATTATGGGTAATTTTTATTTTCATCCAAGTATTCCATCAGTTAATCCACCATTTAGTTTTGATAAGTTGATCCACAACTATTTTGTAAGTTAATCCACATGTGGATTAACTTAAAGATTTAATGCTTCTTCTCTGAGTATTCTTACTGCGAAAGCTCTTCTTGGTGATGTACGTTTTTTTATTCCTTCTATTTCACTATTTTCAATTAATCTAAGAACAAACATGAATCTTAAATACCTATAGGCTATAGTTCATAGTTTAAAAAATATTAAGTTCATGAATCATGTTTTCTTCTTTCTTGAGTCGATTAAGTAAATAGATACATACTTACAGTTGATCATGTTTTCCTGTCCTTAAACACATATCCGTTCTAATTTGCTAAATGCGCACAAGTTCAATCCCAAAGACTGAGAATCGTTATTTTTGTATTCAAAACTGTTCGGTACCCTAAAAAAAAGAGATATGAAAAAAAAGAATGAGATTGTACTTTTACATCTGAGTTGTTTGTACTTTATATATTTGTGTATAAAAACCATGGAAAATGTATCCAATTTTCTGAATGTGGTTTGCCATTTTTCCAGGATCGACTTCTATGTTATAATTAGTCTTGCTATAGGTTCAAATGTAATTCTTTTCAAAACACTTTTCATTGTTCTGAATCTATTAATACAAATTGAATTCAATTGCTACATTATGCATGTACAATTAGCCATACCACATATCGGTACTAAAACTATAAATATTTGATTATTTACATTGATGATCCTTAGTCTATAGCTAAAATTTCAATTTAGTAATGTTTATAGGTTCAGCGATGAAAGCAAAATGACATCAAAGTTTATGTTTAAATCTAATAGGTGAACTAAAAATGGAAGAAGTAGAACATTAAAATCAGAAAGAAAAACTGGTATTAAGTAACCTGTGGATGAAGTAAATAATTTTATAATAACTTCAAAAGTTATGTATTCCGATATTATAGGGTGGCTAAACAAAAACGTGGATAGAAATAAAATTTACCTAGATTATGCCTTTATTATCTCATAGTTTGCATTATGTGGTAACCGGTAAAGTGCATTCCTTCCCAACAGAAGTTGGTTTTGTTGAAGCATCTTGAAACTTGAAAAGCATCTTGGCATGGTGCTAACTTACGGTTGTTATAGTTTGGCCGTTTGGTTGTTATAATTTGGCATGTGAAGTGATTTTTTTAGAGTGGCAATAAATGGTGCTAAAAAATTATTTTTCTTTACTGTTCAGGTACTGCACTATCTTAAATTGTAGCCAACAATCAGAGAGTAGTGTGTTTGAAGAAACCCATGAAAAGCTATATTCACTAAGGCTTGGTTTGTTTCTGAAAGTTTGCTTTTTAGTAAGAGTTGGATTTTGTAAATACCACACTCCATCTTGAAACTGTGATTTGTAATTATTAAGTTATAGTTCTAAGTTTGTACTTGGTACTTTCTTATGTTAAAACCAGATTATTAACAGTATTACCAAATTATTATTTTTTCAGTTATGTATTGCTTTTAAGTGTATGGACTACAATACTATCAATGAAATTATTACATTCAATTGCCCAATTTATATTGTTATACACTCTAATTATATAATTGCAAAAGATAATTATTTGTGATATATCTCAATTGCTTATTTGAGAATTATAGTGATTTGCAAGGGGGTATTTTTTGTTAAATATAGTTTTTTGCTTCCGATGTAAGCACAACAGAAGCAACAAATAACACTACAAGAATATACACTTCTGATAGCACCATCCCGCCTAACTCAATCAAACGCGATGTGATGCTTGATTTGGAACGCTAATAAAGGAATAATATTTATGTGTTGAACGCTATACATTGAACAAGGCGGCAACTAATTTCATTTGTGCAGGAATTTAAATAAAAGGGCTTACTGTCTCTCGCTTATTTCACAAAATAGGCATGTTTCACTTCACCAGCTCCACTTAACAGCCAAAATCATAAATAGAAAAGTCCCTAAATCAATGCAATTCAAAACCACGAATTACCAGACTACTATAGGTATCAATAGTCGAATCGAGGTTCCTAGTTCGGTTTTTTTCTGCAATTGGGGGTTTGGGTTCAAAAATCGAAATTGGTGTTTTTTGGTTGATGGCGATTGTTTGGCTGTTACGATCGTTTGGTTGCAGGACAAAGTCGCAATTGGGGAGGTAATTGGGTGATTTCTAGTTTCAGGTACGACATATTTGGATTTTGGTTTTCAGATATCGTTATTGAATTTCTTATCTAAACTAAACATGCATGTAATTGTCTCTATGATTTTAAACTTATTTGTTTTATTTATCACGTTACTATTGAAGATATCAACCATTGGTACCACTACCAATCCTTTAAGGTTTCAACTTCAATGGCGTGCATTGTATTTTCTTATTTCAATACTAATTATTTGGGGCATGTCTCTTTATAAGTAGTTTAGCTTTCATGATATCCGTTTTATTGTGTTATGTTTCGTTTCTTCTATGAGTTTACAGCTTGCGCCCATATTTTCAATTGAAAGTTGACTTATACGTATTAAGAAATAGTAGTTTAAGTATGTAAACTTTATCAAAAACAATACTGACATAACAACTTTAACATACGATTTTCCACTATTGTAGATTTAAGCACACAAATATAACAACTTAATTGGTTGAGATTATAGGTGAAACTGGCCAGATGGCTGACAATTCAATCTTGAAAAAACACTATATTTTCTTCTGTTACAAATTTTATATTCTGGATACCTTAACGTTTAGATATCCAACCGTACAACATATACAAATTTTAGCATAAATGTTGTAGCTTCTGTAAGGAAACACATTATATTTTGTACAAATTTTCGGATATGGTATCTATGTATAACCAGCTAGCAGCTTCAGAATAATAGGGAAAAAATAAACAAATTAATAATTTCCTATTCTAAGTGTTTATAAATTAGTAATATATAAATTTGCCATCTATATTATATTTCTAATTTAAGTATTTTTTTTGTTTCGCTATATTGGATACTTCCAATGTTAGTGCAAATCAATTGATGTATTCTTAGTTTTTTTTTAACGGTGGTTTGACTGTTTTGTCTTAACATTTTACGTTATTATATTTAGGGGACTAAACAATTAGACATATATTCAGTTATGCCTTTTTTGGATATATATTATAGCTTCTTAGGTGAACAAATGATATGTTTTCATGTTTTTATGAAATTTCAATCACACTTTATAATTGGCCGTTTCAAAGTAATATGATGAAAAAATTGGGAAAAAAACACAATTACTATTCTAATCAGTGATGTTGTTACATATATTGTGCTTCACGCTCAAGATAACACATTGAAAAGACTGTCTTATCCTCTGTTATAACTATTACTGAAAGATGGAGTTAACTAGAGTCGATAGGGTTTATTGAGGTCAGTGGTTAATCTGAGATTTATACCGAGTCTTTTAATTTTGTAAATTATTTGCTTATTTTTTTTTGATTTGTAGAGCTCATTATAAGGTTTTGTTATTTGGTGCATGTTTCTTTCGGAAATATCAAAAGTAGGTTGCTATAAGAACCTTGAACATGCAGGTGGATGCACAAATGGTGGTGGCCTACTGATCTTTTCAAATTCATTACTGGCTGACACAAAAGAAAGCAGTTGTGGAAATTGGATTGCGTTGCTTGTATCTAGGCTTGTCTGTTCTTGCAACAGAAGTTGGAGTTGCTTTCACGGTACGGATACTACTGTGTTGATGAAAAAGAGCGATGTATATCAATTTCTGCTAATGGGGATGAAAGATAAGAGGATAAAGGAAACATATGAGACTCTGAATAGCAGTCATCAAGTTTCAGGTTTTTTTTAATTGTTCTTCATTCTTGTTTCTATTTTACTACTACTGTTATGAAATACAATGAAAATGAGTTGCTCAAATCACATGATAAAAAGACATCTAAGCAAAATAACTAATTGTCAAGATAACATTTACATGCACAGCTCATGCATTTAATGCTTTTAAATTCGTTTCTCTCTTCAGATTTGAATAGCTACGAACTTAATCACAAAATTGTGCTTAAAATGCATAACTATCATCTAATGCGTTGGAAAATTAAAACTGAAAAATTGATTTAGCTGCGGATTTGTTCATACAGATATTGCGAGTAAGTTCTAGCAATGGTATTCTTAAAAGCTTTGGATGTGAGCATTTCATTGGTAGTGTTAGGTCCTCGCATTACTCCAATGACATAATTATTTTTGGTGATCTTAGCTGTAAAATTAATGTGACTCTTAAGTTCATTTTATATGCCTTCAAAAACTTGTCTGGTCTTGATACTAATCTCCATAAAAGATAAGTTATGATGTTGGGTGCTGGTATGATAAATTGTAAGGTTGGTGAATTTTCTTTAAACCATGTTGATCCAAGGGCCAAGTAATGGACCTGAATTGTTTATGCTTATAAATAAAATAAATAGTAAGATGTCTATATGGAATGGAAACAAATTATCATACCAGTTTAGAGATTGAAATATATTCAAAATTTCCAGATTAAACAAATTGATCAACAAGTTTAAAAATTTTAATGCACATCTCAAATGCTTGATCATGTCATAATTTTTTTTTGGTAAAACATTTGAAATTCATTTTGCTTAGATTGATCAGTTTTGGGAAACTTGTGCACTGCATGCTTTTGGTAGTAAATATTATATATATAATGCTGATATGATAGCCGATTGAGTAAAATGCATATTAAGCGAATGAATATGCTTTTAAATGTTCCAAATGACATGTCATTAGTTAATGCTTTATTATAACACATAGGATCCGTTCTCAATGAACGAAAAGAGGCATATGAATGGGTATTTGAGCAAAAAAACTGGTTTAAAGGAGAATGCATTAGTGTACTATGAGTAGAGAATCTGAGTGGAATAATTAAAACGTACATTTTAAAATATGTTTGATTTATATTTTTTGTCCTAGTTGCATTTTTTTTCTTGTTTCTTTTGGTTCTTTATACTTTGTCAATGTATGATAGAACAATTACTAACATCTTGATTGTTTATTTAATATTAATAGGGCAATTATTGTTGATGTTAAGGAGAAAATATTAGAAGCAAAGAAAGATTAAATCTATTGTTTGACTGGTTTGTTAATAATTTTTTGATACAAAAATATATGACATATTGTGTGGATATAGAAAAGTTGACAAAGCGATATTTACGAAACACTAAGTTGTTTGAATGATATACATGAAATATTATGCGATAATTCATATATTTGTTTGTGAAAAAATGTTCCGTTTATATGTAGATGGCTAATGTTTAGATGTGTATATGTACATGAGAAAAGTTGGAATGACTGTAAATAAAATATCTAAATTAATAGTATACGCAATAGCGTTTCAAAAACGCTATAAAAACAAACATGGGGAATGATATAAACGCTATAGAAATATAACAGTAAACATTATAAAATATAGAAAAAAAAAACGCTATAGAAACTTACATGGAAACGCTATAAAATATACAATAAACGCTATAGAAACTTACATGGAAACACTATAGGAAGTAGGTATTTGATATTATATACTATAGCATTTTTGTTTGATAGCAAATAAAACGCAATACAAAGTTCGTTTTTCATAGCGTTTTTGTTTATGCTATTTAAAGCAGAAGGTCTACCATAACATGTCATTACATGGCGTTTTCTGAAATGCTATGTTAGGATATAATAGCGTTTTTCAAATGCATTAAAACCCCATTTTGTTGTAGTGTAGGGTCTTTTTAAACTCCGTTACCCCTTTATTGCTTCAATGGCTAGGAACAGAAGCAAAAAAGGACATTTTTGAGTTGTGTACCAGAAGTAACTTGGATCTATTTGTGCCTTCTTCATTTGCTTCGGATGTTGAACAGAAGTAATGGGGGTAAGAAACCGAAGAAAAAAAGGTTTTTTCTGCTTCTGTTTCCTAGCCGAAGCAAGAACTTTTGGTGTATTGCATCGTCTGCAGTTGTTTCGGTTATTGAGCAGAAGCAACAGGGGTTCGACAACAGAAGCAACATGATAGTTTTGTAGTAGTACTTATATTGCTTTGGTATCTTGTTGGCTGTCAAGCCTTAAGAAACTTATGTTACAATCGTTGTATTGGGTTTATATAACTCCTTTTGTGGTAAAAGAAATTCTTATCTATAACTGCATATTTCATATGTTGTATTATAACTGATTTGTAAACTAAATTGACCCGTGTGTGTTAATGCTCGGTCCAGACTGAGTTGTTTCAGGTTGTAGCATGTCATTGGCTTGATATTAGCTGATTCATTTGGGACTTTATCCTTGGAATCTTTTTCGTAGTTGCATTTTTGTAATTGAATCAGTGTATATTCTTTCATTTATAGATGTTGTATTTCTTATATGATTCATATTTAACCAATCGAGTTTGTAACACGTGTATATGTTGTATTATGTGATTGTATCTATATGTATATGTTCTGTGAACTGTTAACTGTGATGAGTTATATAATGTTCTGAATACGATCCTCAACCATAGTATTTTATATTACATGTATTGAGTATGTCGATCCACTTGAAATAATAAAAGAAATTTTATACACCTAGTCGACGTATTCAATACTCGCTTAATATGAAATTACGGATGGTCGGCCGTATCTAACCCTATTCTCCTACTCTGATAGACTGCATTAAACGTTCATGCTATTTTTATGGTGGGCCTCGGGGTGGGTGTCACAATGTATTATGTTACAAGCATCATTTTTTTTTTAAATATTGGGTACTTATATACAAGTCTATGTAGTATATAACATGCTACATGGCAAGTGGGTTAAATCCTGCAAAGCCGAATTAACCCATGACGTCTCGCACTATATTGAGGTATCATTACCACTCACACCGTGTTGGGTATATAAATCGTTTCTTTTACTAAATTACTCATGCTTTCATCCATTTTGTTTTCCCATTTTCAAACTTAAAAACACATTTATCCAAAGTTTGAAAATCCTCGCACTAAATTGAGAAAAATTTAACAAAATGAACTTTAGTTCTTGCACTATACTACAGCTTTTTAAACTTTTAAAAAATTTCTAAATTTAAAAAAATACTCTACTTTCTTTTTTTTAAAAAAAAAATCAACACTTCTAAATTAGTACATTATTTCTCAATGTTCTCTTAATTGAAATTTTAGATTTTATAGTAAAATAATTCATTAACATTTAAACTAATTTATGTAGTTTGCATCAAATTTCAATACTTTTAAGATTAATTTCATTGATTATATGCAAAAGTTTACAAAAAGCAACTATGACAAAAGGGTATTTGAGTAATAGATTTTTATAAAAATTATGGTATATGTTATGTGACTTTTGGTGAATGAATAAAATTTGCTATTTTTATTCATGTTGGAATTCAAACTCATGTCTTTTTGTTTACATGGAAGGTTATTTTTGGAACTTCACGATCAGGCCAGAAAACTTCACTTTCAAATCAGTTGTCTACAAAATATATTTATTTCATCAAACTATCATTAATATACATATACGTATACATATATATAGTGGTCAGTTGCCCCCCCTAAAGGGTTTCCCTGGACATATGACTTACCCACCTTACCATATGGATAGTGCTAATTCCACCTAGGACTATCCTGAAGCAAAAAGTACTTCCTATACCAATAATAAGTTACATGATACACATGTTAATCTATGTAGACGGTGTGATTCGAAATGGTTGGAAGCTGAAATTTGTTGCTGAATAAGACGAAGTAAATAAAATGAAGGACTTGGCATAAATAAGTCAAACGAACTTTGTTTGATCATCTTTTTTTACAATAAATTGTTGCTTTACATTTTTTTTGTACCTTACACTTCTATATAGTCATTCTTATAACTAATTCATAATTTTTGGAAATTGAATTTTTAATTAGAACAAAGCAAAACATAGTGGTCCGTTGTCCTTTTTAGTTTTGAGTTTTGATTTAAACAAAAATCTTTATTCATATGTATTGTTGAAAAATAAAGTAGCATTTAAAATAAAAAGAATTTTACTTTATTTTTAGTATTTTGAGAGATAACAAAAGCACGTAGGACAACCGAGCTTTTTCATCATCCGTTGGTCATCAGAAGGTCTAATAGTTATATATTTTCCTCGCTTATTTTTTTGTACTTTTGTAATGCAATTTGAGAACACATAACTGAACGCAAAAATTAAAAGCCATTAAGGCCTAGTGTTTCATAGAAGCATCAATTCATTGACATTATTCACCAAAATTTCAAAGGAGGATTTTTCCGATACAAAAACAGTTAAGGTTGGAATCTATTCAATTATATATATGACATTTATCCAAATTGGTTAAGACATTTTGGACATGGTGCAAGAGGTTAAGGAATCCTCGTCTTGTGAGGTCCATCCAACTTGTTGTGTCATATGTCATATATTACTTTAACCTTATATATAAAAGTATCCAATTTCAAGAGGAAAAAATTGAATATTTGATCTTTTGTCTTATTTTAGCACAATCTTTTTTTAATGAAATATTAATATCATCTTAACTCTAGGCAATATTTGCAGTTTTCCCCTTCAATTCATTTTTTCTTTCACCACAATGAAACTCAAATGAAATGTTAACCTCACTTTAACTCTAGGAAATATTTGTGGTTTCCCCCCTTGTTTAACTTTTTCACAACAAATCAGTTTAAATCTACATCTGAATAATACTAAAAGACTTGAATGCGTACAATCTTTTGTCATATTTCAATGATCGTTCATAAAATTACCATATTTCTTTATATAGTACTGGGCTATCTTTACACATTAACTATAACATTGTCTTATTATTTCTTTCTTCTGTGATAACATTGTATTGTGTGTTAGCTTTCACGTTTAGATTTATAGCCGTTAAATTCATCTAAAAAATAAAACTTATCGATTTAAATTTAAAAATTCAATAGTGAATTATAGATGTTATTTTGTAGGCCAATCTAGATTTTCCCAATGGATTTGATTTCAATTTTCACCTCTTCAATCTTAACTAAATTTCTACTGCATGACATGGTATTCATCAATTGACTATTTTATTTTACGTAACATTTTATGTTCCAATTGTTGGAACTACCAATGAGCATTGGAAATATCTGAATTAGCTAGGATTTTTCCAAATAGAAAATGTACGCTATTTTTGTTTTAGAATTCTTCATATCGTCATATGTAACTGGTAAGTTACGTTAATTAAGTGTAACTTTTACACAAATTTTATGAATTAATTTAAATCATTTGTTTCATATTTTGAGTAAACTATGAATTACTGAGGAAAATTGCTATATATATGAAATATTTTATTTATTACGAAAACGATATGCAAGTAAACACACAACGTCATAAGGTACAAAAATTAATAATGATTTTCGTAATATTTATACAAATACAATACTCCAGGTTATATACTTCGACTAGATAATGAATTTTATTATGATACTTGGATTATTAATGACATGTTTTAATCCGATTATCAATTAAAAAAGGAATTGGACCTTTCATTTTGTATTCCTTTTTCTTGATTAATCAAATTTTATATCGTCCTCTTTCCATACTTCAATTTTTTTCTATAATTTCCCATTCAAGTTAAATTGAAATTTCCAAATATTCCCTCTTCGATAAACCATTAATTATTGCGTCAATGAAAATTTAGCCACTACATTTTCTCTTTATTATGCCTTATCAACTTCTTTATTATATGTTTCTCTTAGGTAATTATCCCAAAAATGATATTAAATAGAAGAACTGAATAAAAGTAGGACTTAGATAAATTTAAATTTTGTCTTTTTATCACAATTATTATATTTGAGTTGTATAATTAGGCACTAATTTCATTATTATTATTTTCAAATATAAATAACATAACCAAAGGCGGAGAAAAATCGTCCTTTCTCCAATGGCGCACAAAATCAAGGTAATAGACCAAACTCGCTTCTACGCCTGGGGGACAGGCCAAAATCAACCACAAAAAAACTGAAAATACTGACGAAAAACAATCAGACCAACACCCTACAACAATGGGTCCAGGATACTAAACAACAACAGAGCCAGAAAAAAGCGAAAACCAGCAAGAACTCCAAAATGCTCCCTAGTTCCCGAGACAAGTGCTCCAGCTCTGCAACCCAAGAACAACTATAGAAAAACACTCCAAGAATACAAGCTCCAAGAACCCCCTAAGCATCTGGACTAAGGAGAGCTAGCACTCCTGATACAACAGCTAGAAAAAATAATTCGAGTAGCTAAATATCTCCAACCCAAGGAATCAGCAATCTAAAACCATCCAAAACTCGAAAAAAAATTACATAAAAATCACCCTACCCTAGCTCAGGGGTGGGAGCCACGAGTCACTAAAAAACATCGGTTAAAAAAAGTGAAAAGGGATCGAGGTTACCCAAGAAGGGCTCCCTATGAAAGCAATGAAGACATCATATGACACCTTACGAATTACGGAAGCGGACAGCATTGGGGTTTTATCAAAAGCTGCCTTATTTCGGGAACACCAAATGTGCCAGAAAATGAAGCAAGGGAGAAGTCTGAAAACCATCGATTTAAAGTCCTTTCCCATCCCCATATCTCACCAAGCATGAGACAAGGAAATCAGAGAGGGTTGGACCCCTTCGAACCCAACTAGATCTCCAAAATAAGATCAGTCTGATGTTTCATACTCACTTGCAAGGGACAAGTGTGCAACCGACTCCACAGACCCGGTCGAGCAACATCGGCACCGGGACACCACTGGAATGCCAATCCTCATCAGATTAACATCTAGAGGGACCCCATCATGAAGCG
Organism: Allium sativum; assembly: GCA_030737875.1. NCBI lineage: Eukaryota > Viridiplantae > Streptophyta > Magnoliopsida > Asparagales > Amaryllidaceae > Allium > Allium sativum. The sequence goes on along the minus strand of CM060913.1, from coordinate 463,556,624 downwards.
TTTTCCATAAAAGGATTGAAATTTAGGTTGAATATGTTTGTCCTAAATGAAAGAGAACTCCAAGATTCTAGATACTGGTGAATGCGCAAAATTCCAAACAGCCCAAAGAGAAAAAGATTGTCTTTCCAATGAAAACAACAACTATGGAGATTGGTGAAAACCTTGACAGAGTACATCCGTTTCCACTCTCACTAGCGTAAGAAAGGGACTCAGTAAAGTCCGAAGGTAATAGGCGACGGTACTTGGCATGAAGAAATGAAGCCAAAAGAGAGTCATTAGCTCGGAATGTAACCTAGAGCTTTCAGGCATAAGCCTTGCAAACTTCACTTGGATTCCTCAAACCAAGGCCTCTTCTGTTGTATATAATAGTGTTGTATACACAATTATATGATTTTTGTTTGATGATAACAACCAAATATATATTATTATATATGTGTTTGTAATTGTACTGTTTCATATACTACACAACATAAATATAATATTTCTATTTAAATAAAATACAACTGTACAGAAATTTAAATATTCACAGTATTTTATTTGAATAGAATATTTTATTTCAATATCAAACAGTACAAATTTTATCACTATTTGTACTTCTTTGTATTACATTTCATGTCATATCAGATTTCATACAGAATCACTCTGTCACCCATTTCATATATACTTTCTTTCACTGTTTCACACATTCTGTTATACAAACACATAGACACTTTTACATTTCACTGACACATGTACATTTTCTCTATTATCTTCGGTCTTCTGTCAGTCCAGCTCACTTTTCACCGTCTGTCCAGTCATCCTTACCTGTCACATATGAAACACACACAGAGTACACTACAACATGTATAAAACTGAATACAAGCAGATATAATTTTTATTTTAAAAATTTATTTGCCTTAGAATTTCGGTGTGTTTCTCATCATTTTTCTGACTCGATCTGATTAATCCGACTGTGTCTAGACAGCTTGTGATATTCACATTGATACACTGTAAATACCACAAGGCAGCTAGTTTGTATATGTACAAGGACAAGAAAAATTTATCTGATGGTCTGCATATACACTCGTGTATAATATATACACGTGTGCACTGCCTCGCCAATCAAAATGCAGTGCGAGCGACCGAGGAGCAGCCACGGGACCAACTCGACTCAGTGCGCATAAATAATCAATATACAAATGAGTCAACATGAATATACAAATGAACTCAAACAAATCAGCAAGGAAATGTGTCAAGCCAGATTGGCAAAATGGAGCTCATTTCAGCGAGAACAAGACAGAAATGACAAGTGTAAACAACAACTGCTCAATCAAATTTTATACAGCATGGTATGCATAAGTGCATGTGTGCATTGGTTCATGTACACATGCAAACAGTAAGAGATTTTTCAAAGTGGACAGGGACATAACCTAGCATCAATACATATGGATGGAATAGTCAAATGTGCAGCCCAGCATTGGACTGTATGGTCAAAACAGTTCAGTTCAGCATATTGATGTTTGAGTGAAATACTCAGGTCAGTCACGTTCAAGGTACAAGGTAGACAAGTGATCGAGCTAGCATGTATTATGTTCATGGAGCAAATAGACATAAACTGCAACAGACTAAGGAGAAACAAAATGGAAGACAAGTAGCATGTAATAGTGCACAATGTATATACAAATGTGTCGAGCCAGATTGACAAGCCATAAATGGAAAGAACATCAACATGTACATAACTATGTACACAGCAAATGAATTGGTGAAACAACACAAATACTCAAGAACGTGGAAAGAGTACAACAAGGTGAACTGCAATATTAGTCAAGAATGGAGCAGTGTGATATGTGCACGTGGTGGAGAATGAGTGTAACAAAGATCTGGCAAGCAAGCACGACAAATATGGATGATAACACAAACATGGCAACATTCAAGTATTATGGCAAGCATAAGGCAGGGTTATAAATGATACATGCAGAAATGATTCAATATCAAAGCATTATGATGAATACATGCATCAAAACAGAAACATGAAGTATAAATAGTGATATCTCTATGGCAAAAATCAGAATTCATAATTTCCAGAAATACATGTGAAACATTCAAGGCAGACTTATATAAAGGGAATTTCTTTTGGGCCAGAAAACCGAATTGCAAAGGACCACATTTATGTCACCAGTAAATCACATGAAGTTTTTTTTGGAAAGTTTAAAATGATTCCTGGAACGGTGTTGATGATTTCTAAAAGCCAGGAAATCAATCAGAGATCAAACTGTTTTTAGGTAAGATATCATTTTCAAATTTATTCAGCAATTCAATACCGAGTATGCTTTGCAAATAAAGAGGAAATCAGCTTCAAAATTTTGGCAAAGAAATTTAGCAAGACCAATTCAGCATGTTTATATATGGCAAAGTATTATACAAATCATAATGTTTATTTCGAGTTAAGTTGTTGGACAAAACCATTCAAATCAATTTCGAGGTTTGTTTCTAGAATTGCAAAATGTCAAAGACCAGAAAATCACAGTTGTTTTTCAAGACAGATCCAAAATCAGTACCACGCATTCATCAATTCAAAGACATGGATGTCAAAAAGCGAAAACCATTTAAATCAACGCAAATCAGGGAACTTTTTCAATCGAGTAAAGGAAACCGCACAAATCAAGGAGAAAATCAATCGAGCCAATAAGTGAAATCAGGAAACGTTTTTTTAGGGATTGTATTACCCTATATTTTCTACCAGTTCATCATAGACGATTATAAGAAAAAAATAAGAGCAAAAATTCGAAGAATAATTTTCAAAGAAAACTCACCAAATTTATTCATCATTTCCAATCACAATAGTCTCAAAATCAAAGTACTGAAGCCATTCAAAGTCTCGAGCATCAAAGAAACTAATTCGATCTTACAAACATCATTGATTTGGGGATTTTCAAGCAAACCCTAGTTTGAGAAGGCCGCCATTTTTTTAGAGCAAAGAGACCGAGCAAATAAGAAAGGGTGCAACACAAAACATAATGGGCCAGCCGTATTTTCTAAAGGGGATGACCCTTTCTATTTAACTCCTAGGGTTTCTTTTGTTTTAATTTGTTTTTATTTATTTTTTGCATTTTTAATTTAAGTTGTAAATCATTCTGAATCAGTTTCTAGAGGTCTATAAAAATCTAGGGGAATTAGTCAGGGTGTTGACTGACAGTTGACAGAGTCTGTAAAATCTGGGTTACTGGTTATGGGGTCGTAATCAGGGGAAATCTGATCGAGGGGATATCAGTCAGTCTAGGGTTTTGAGCATAGGGTTAGAATAGGAGCAGGGTTTGCGAGTGTACATGGTCTTGTATGTGGGATCTGTTCTATCACCTAGTAGAAACCTTAGAAATGCAGCAGTAGGCAGGTTTTTACCGAAGCTGGGTATATCTGTGTGTGATTTATTTTTTGCATTTCTGTTTCTGTTATACTCTGTGATCTGTTTATTATTATATATCTCGTTAGATTTTTAAGTCAGTTAAAAACTATGATAAACCCTATTCAACCCCCCTCTAGGGTTAATCTAGATCCAACAACTGGTATCAGAGCAGGTATTCTGGTTAACTCTAGAGTAATGGTGATCCCTAGGTGTCAGTCCATAGAGAGTCAGTCCAGTCATATTCCATCTATTTTCAATGGTACAAATTTTTTAAACTGGAAAATAAAGATGAAAATTTATATAAAATCTGTTCATATTAAATATTGGAATATTATTATTAATGGAGTAGATTTGTCAGATAAAAGGAATATTGTTGTCAATACTCATGCTATGGACATTATTTATTCTTGTCTCAGTATTGATCAATTTAAGCTTATCTCTCATTGTTTATCTGCACAGAAATCTGGAAAACTCTCAATGCGTTGTATGGACAAAAAGTTGACAACTGCTCAAAATCTTCAAAGATCAACTCAGATTCAAATTTATGCTTAACAGGTCTTACAGATGATAATTCAGATGGATCAGCAGATGGAGACTCAACAGACAATGAAGTAGAAAATTTCTCGTATGAAGATCTGGTTTATTTTTGTGCTGATCTAACTAAATCTGTTGATAAACTCAAATCTAAAAGCAAAGTTTTGAAATCTAAAAATCTTGAGTTGACCAGCAAAATCAATGATTTGGAATCACTACTTGAAGATTTTAAAAACTCCTCAAATTCAAACTACAAAAATTGTTTGAAATTGGAAACCAATCTTGTTCATCTCAATAAAAATATTCAAAAGTTTGAAAATGAAATTCTGATCTTAAAAGAGAACAAGATTGAGTTATCAGGTTCGAATAATTTTCTGCAAAAGGAATTTGAAATTTTAAGACTGTCATAAATTCCAAACTTGAAATTGCTGAAAATGAAAATTTGGTGAAAAGTGATTTGATTTTGAAAGAACTTGAAAATGAGATTGAAAAATCCAGGAATTTTGAGTTTGAAAAACAAAAACGATTTGAATTTGAAATCTCGGAATCCCAAGCCAAAATTAAATTTCTTGAAGATGAAAATTTAGTTTTGAAAACTGATTTTGAAAAGAGTAAGATCACCGAAAACCGTTGTTCATATTTAATGAAAAAAAATGGTGATCTTAAATCTAAATTCAACAACTTGAAACAACATTGACAAAATTTTCTGATGGAGAAAAATCTTTGAATATGTTGTTGAAAAACCAATTTTCTTCAGGAAATAAAAGCGGTCTTGGCTTTGGGAAAATCAATGTGTTTGGAAAACAAGATTCAGGTGCTCTTAAAAATTCCCCAAACTTCTTTGAAAGAAATAGACTTGAAAATCTGAACTTTGAAAATTCCAAAGGATTCTTGAAACGAAAACAAAATAAAACTTGTTTTATAATAAACCATATAAACATATTTGGAGCCCAAAAGGAAATAAAACGAATTCAGTTAAATTCAAACAAATCTGGGTTCCTAAAGGCACAAAAATAGATTCGAATGGTTTGTTGTACAAACAAGTCTGGGTACCAAAATGTGTGAATAAAATTGTGAGTGGTTTTGCAAATTTTGTTAGACCACTCGATCCTATAAATTCATAGGTACCGAAGGGTGGCTGAGGAACTACTGTGCTGAAAAGAAATTTGAAATCAAGTTGGTTTATACTTCTGTATCATTTACAGTTCCTTCAGCCAAAATCTATTGAGTTAGAGATTCTGATTTACATTGGATTCTGGTATGATCTCTAAACTCACCTTTGTACATATTTCATTTTTTTTCTTGTTTATATCTCCTTCTATCTCCTTCTGTTTTTGTTTTTCTTATTTATCACTGCCATTTTTTTCTTTTATTCTGGGCTTCCTTAAACTTCCAATTGTAGAATTCATATTTTCTGAAAATTCGTTGTAGTTGAATAGAACTATGATGTTTTAATTATTTCCAAATCTTGAATTTAATCTTGTAAAAGTCTGCAATTGCTTTGAAGTTTATTTTTCTGATTTTTGAATTCAAAACAGTGTTGATGTATTCTTGTCATATCTTGAACACCGCTAATTAGAATTCTAAATTCTTAAAGATCTGAAAATTTGATGAAGTTTCACACACCGCTGCTGTTAGGGCTGTCAACGAGTACTCAAAAATTCCGATATCCGTCCGCATCCGTATCCGAAAATACGAAATATATCCGTTATCCAAGATGCGGATACGGATATCCGATATCCGAAAATCATTCCGGATACGGATATGGTTTTGGTGGTATCCGTATCCGAAAAATATCCGTCCGATTTTCTGACATGTGTATGTATGTATATATTATATAATTTTTAATTTATATTTAAGATTAAATTAATATATAAATTTCCTTAAAATAGCTAATCTAAACTCAACTATTGAATTATAAAGGAATGTTGTAATTTGTATTATGCAATATGTTAAATCACGTACTCATTTTATTTTGTGGTATGGTTATAATTAAAACATAATTGTGTATGTGCTTCTATGATTTAGGGTTGTGTAATTCATATTTTGAACACTTTATCTGTTAAAATATTTGTTGTAAGAAATTTATTTGATTGATGTCCTGCATGTAATTTTTAATTAGATGTATTCACATTTTCAAAAAATATTTTATGAGTAAAATTTGCATGTGAGTGATGTATTTGTAAACTTATATTGTTTTATTTTCGGATATTTTTTCGGATTTTTTCGGATATTTTTCGGATATTTTCGGATAACCACATCCAATGTACAGTTTTAAGTTTCGGATACGGATATTTTCGGATATCCGTATTCGTTAAGGCGGATACGGATAGTTTCGGATATCCGAAAATATCCACGGATACGGATATTTTTAACTGGTATCTGCGGATATCGGATACGGATTCAGATACGGATTTTCATTTTCGGATACGGATTTGGATATAGCACTATCTGTATCGGACTGCATCCGTTTACAGCCCCAACTGCTATTTTGAGTTTCTTCTAATTCATTTCAGAAAAGCTTGAAATATTATACTCATTACAGCACACTACTACTTCTCAGTCGTGACAATTTCATTGATTTTCAGATTGGCTTGGATATTTTAGATTTGTCTTGAATCATTGGTTATACCTTGATATTCACTGTTATTCATGATCATTTGGTTTAGATCTTTGTTTGTTTGAGATCATTTGAAATTTCTGATATGATGAATCTCACACACCTCTCAGATCTGAAATTATTATTTCTGTGTGATTGATTCATTATATCTCATGATCAACATCCATTCAAGTGATTTCAAATAAATTTTTTTTTGGATCATGAATATGTCTTCAAACTTGATGTAAATATTCTGAAAAATTTCTTATACTTGTCAGAGATATTTTTGAAAATTCTTTAAAAAAAATGGTCTTTAATCTCTCTATTATTTCATGGTTATTTGATTTAAATATTTGTTTGTTTAAAATTATTTGAAATTATTGATTTACTAAATCACACACATATCTATAATCAAAAATTTATAATCTGGTGTGATTGATTCATTAAATTCTGATATTTTCATATTCCTTCAAATGATTTAAAATAAACAATATTTTTAAATCTGGAATCATCTTTTGTGACCGTCTGAAACTTCTGTGAAACATTTTCTGACAAGTCTGTTGTGATATTGGATTCTGTGTTGCTCTGATACTGTCTTTGAAAAATGTTTTCACATAACTGCCTGTTTTTGACTGTTGCTATGATAAATGAAATTAACTTGTTATCTTGTCTGCTTGGGCTTTGTACTTATAATTCTTTTGTCTTGTATATTCTTGTTTGTCTCCAGTATCTTGTCTCAATCCTCATTAATAGAGACACCAATTGGTATCAGAAGTGCTATTTTTATTTGTTTATATTTTAATTCCTCTTGTCTTGTATAGCTCTTCATATTCCTCTTGTAATTGATTTTCAATTTTAAAATTATTTATTTTTTGTTCATTCAGAAATTGAAATCAATATCCATATTGTGCTATATTTATAATTCATCAAAATTATTATTAGATTTTGAAATTGTGATGAATTGTGACTGCAGTATGTTTCACAACAAGAGGAGATTTTATTTAGATTTTCATGATGGTTGAACATTTATTATAATATCTTTGAATTGGCGATTATTTCACAACCACCTTCTTTATCTACCATCATTCTGCCATCCATCATGTTTCTTATATATATGTGGAGAGTTATTTTTTTTAAATCCTTTTGAATAAATAGTGAAAATATTTGTGATGGAATTGTGGTTATATTATTATTCAGAATTAGTGACAATTGAAAATTTTCAATGATCTTGGTACAATCGAGCATATTTCATAATACAAATAATTTAGAAATTTATTTCACAGTTCATTTCTGTACCTACCACATTTCTATCATACATATTGGTTGTATATACCGAGGAGTTTTTCTATTTAAAGCTGAAAATGATAAAATATATAATTAGTACATAAGTGTATCTCTAACTTCATTTAAAAATCCAAGCTCTGGTTATGCATGGTTATGAGACAACTTATAATTTAAGTTGCGACTGACCTCATTTAAAAATCCAAGCTCTAGTTATGCGTGGTCAGTGTGCTCTTAAATAAAAGATAAAAAGGAAATAATATGTTAAATTGAAATTAAATAGAAATCCCCCTTGGTGTTTTATAAAAACCAGCCTATCAATCCATATTCTAATCTGTGAAATGTGTTAATATCTTATGAAGTATTATGATTTGTTGATTGATAGCTACTGGGATTTGAGACTATCTGATTTTGTCACTTAAGTTGAAATAATAATTATAGTCCAAATCCATCACTGGTTTTGTGCTTTACTTTTATAAAAATTCTTTTGAAATTCATATTTTGTAACTCTCTCCATTTTATATAAAATTCGTCGTAAATCCGTCATTCTCAACAATGTGAAATATGCCACCTGTTCTCAGAATATTATAATTTTTGTTTGACTGATTGAGATTTATAATTGTTCTTCCTCTTAAGCTGATATTGTATTTGTTAGTCATTCTTCATCTATATTTTAAATTCTGTATCCTTTTGATGATAACAAAATGGGGAGAATGGATTGAGATCTTGAATTATGAGTGAATATTTTATGAATATTTTCAATTTTGAAAATTTAATAATTTTCAATTCTTTCACTCATGCACGGTTGTAGGGGGAGCATTCAAATAGGGGGAGTAATATATATTTCATTTGTTTTTCAAACACATTTATGCTCAAAATCTTATATTTGTTTGTCATCATCAAAAGGGGCAGATTGTTGTATATAACAGTGTTGTATACACAATTATATGATTTTTGTTTGATGATAACAACCAAATATATATTATTATATATGTGTTTGTAATTGTACTGTTTCATATACTACACAACATAAATATAATATTTCTATTTAAATAAAATACAACTGTACAGAAATTTAAATATTCACAGTATTTTATTTGAATAGAATATTTTATTTCAATATCAAACAGTACAAATTTTATCACTATTTGTACATCTTTGTATTACATTTCATGTCATATAAAAGTTCATACAGAATCACTCTGTCACCCATTTCATATATACTTTCTTTCACTGTTTCACACATTCTATTATACAGACACATAGACACTTTTACATTTCGCTGACACGTGTACATTTTCTTTGTTATCTTCAGTCTTCTGTCAGTCCAGCTCACTATTGACCGTCTGTCCAGTCATCCTTACCTGTCACATATGAAACACACACAAAGTACACTGCAACATGTATAAAACTGAATACAAGAAGATATAATTTTTATTTTAAAAATTTATTTACCTTAGAATTTCGGTGTGTTTCTCATCATTTTTCTGACTCGATCTGATTAATCCAACGGTATCTAGACAGCTTGTGATATTCACAGTGATACACTGTAAATACCACAAGGCAGCTAGTTTCTATATGTATAGGGACTAGAAAGATTTATCTGATGGTCTGCATATTCATACGTGTAAAATATATACACGTGTGCACTGCCTCGCTAATCAAAATGCAGTGCGAACGACTGAGGAGCAGCCACGGGGACCAACTCAACTCAGTGCGCATAAATAATCAATATACAAATGAGTCAACATGAATATACAAATGAACTCAAACAAATCAGCAAGGAAATGGGTCAAGCCAGATTGAAAAAATGGAGCTCATTTCAGCGAGAACAAGACAGAAATGACAAGTGTAAACAACAACTGCTCAATCAAATTTTATACAGCATGGTATGCACAAGTGCATGTGTGCATTGGTTCATGTACACATGCAAACAGTAAGGAGCTTGTTCAAAGTGGACAGGGACATAACCTAGCATCAATACATATGGATGGAATGGTCAAATGTGCAGCCCAACATTTGACTGTATAGTCAAAACAGTTCAATTCAGCATATTGATGTTTGAGTGAAATACTCAGGTCAGTCACGTTCAAGGTACAAGGTAGACAAGTGATCGATCTAGCATGTATTATGTTCATAGAGCAAATAGACATAAACTGCAACAGACTAAGGAGCAACAAAATGGAAGAGAAGCAACATGTAATAGTGCACAATGTATATACAAATGTATCGAGCCAGATTGACAAGCCATAAATGGACAGAACATCAACATGTACATAACTATGTACATAGCAAATGAATTGGTGAAACAGCACAAATACTCAAGAACATGGAAAGAGTACAACCAAGGTGAACTGCAATATTAGTCGAGAATGGAGCAGTGTGATATGTGCAAGTGGTGGAGAATGAGTGTAACACAGATCTGGCAAGCAAGCACAACAAATATGGATGATAACACAAACATGGCAACATTCAAGTATTATGGCAAGCATAAGGCAGGGTTATAAATGATACATGAAGAAATGATTCAATATTAAAGCATTATGATGGATACATGCATCAAAACAGAAACATGAAGTATAAATAGTGATATCTCTATGGCAAAAATCAGAATTCATAATTTCCAGAAATACATGTGAAACATTCAAGGCAGACTTATATAAAGGGAATTTCTTTTGGGCCAGAAAATCGAATTGCAAAGGACCACATTTATGTCACCAGTAAATCACATGAAGTTTTTTTGTGGAAAGTTTAAAATGATTCCTGGAACGGTGTTGATGATTTCTAAAAGCCAGGAAATCAATCAGAGATCAAACTGTTTTTAGGCAAGATATCATTTTCAAATTTATTCAGCAATTCAATACTGAGTATGCTTTGCAAATAAAGAGGAAATCAGCTTCAAAATTTTGGCAAAGAAATTTAGAAAGAACAATTCAACATGTTTATATATGGCAAAGTATTCTACAAATCATAATGTTTATTTCCTGAAATATATGAATCAAGTTGTTGGACAAAACCATTCAAATCAATTTCGAGGTTTGTTTCTAGAATTGTAAAATGTCAAAGACCAGAAAATCACAGTTGTTTTTCAAGACAGAGCCAAAATCAATACCACGCATTCATCAATTCAAAGACATGGATTTCAAAAAGAGAAAACCATTTAAATCAACGCAAATCAGGGAACTTTTTCAATCGGGTGAAGGAAACCGCACAAATCAGGGAGCAAATCAATCGAGCCAATAAGTGAAATCAGGAAATGTTTTTTTAGGATTTGTATTGCCCTATATTTACTACCAATTCATCACAGGCGATTATTTAAAAAAAATAAGAGCAAAAACCGAAGAATAAATTTTAGAGAAAACTCACCAAATTTATTCATCATTTCCGATCACAATAGTCTCAAAATCAAAGTACTGAAGCCATTCAAAGTCTCGAAAATCAGAGAAACTAATTCGATCTTACAAACATCATTGATTTGGGGATTTTCAAGCAAACCCTAGTTTGAGAAGGCCGCCATTTTTTTAGAGCAAAGAGACCGAGCAAATAAGAAAGGGTGCAACACAAAACGTAATGGGCCAGCCGTATTTTCTAAAGGGGGTGACCCTTTCTATTTAACTCCTAGGATTTCTTTTGTTTTAATTTGTTTTATTTATTTTTTGTATTTTTATTTTAAGTTGTAAATCATTCTGAATCAGTTTCTAGAGGTCTGTAAAAATCTAGGGAAATCAGTCAGGGTGTTGACTAACAGTTGACAGAGTCTGTAAAATCTGGGTTACTAGTTACGGGGTCGTAATCAGGGGAAATCTGATCGAGGGAATGTCAGTCAGTCTAGAGTTTTGAGCGTAGGGTTAGAATAGGAGCAGAGTTTGCGAGTGTACATGGTCTTGTATGCGAGATCTGTTCTATCACCTAGTAGAAACCTTAGAAATGCAGCAGTAGGCAGGTTTTTGCCGAAGCTAGGTATATCTGTGTGTGATTTATTTTCTGCATTTCTATTTCTGCTATATTCTATGATCTGTTTATTATTATATATCTCGTTAGATTTTTAATTCAGTTAAAAACTGTGATAAACCCTATTCACCCCCCTCTAGCGTTAATCTAGATCCAACACCTTCATGTCTAAGAAGACAAATGACATCCTAAAAAATCCAATGGTGCATCTGAGCGACTTCTTTCCTCCTTTATAAGAAAGATGTGGCCGAAGAACGCTACGAACGAAAGAATGAAGACGTAGGCGTCATAGATGCGAAGACATGAGAGCCTAAAGAATCAAGAACAAACTTGATGAGCACCAACCTCTCCGCTAGAGAAGAAGAGTCAAATTCCACTGAAATATCATTCCCTTAGCTTTGTCCACTAGGGGATCGAAGATAGGACCTAGTTTGTGCCCACGATAAAGCACAATCTCGAGAAAAAGCAGTGGAAAAGAAGCTAGCCTAAAGCCCTAGGAGGTTTCTATCCAAAAGAACTTATAAAATAAATAGTGCAATTGCAAATAGTGTTCTTATAATATATAACTATGCATATTCTTAATACAAAGTCAGAACAATACATATATTGCTTGAATGTTTCACCCATACAACTTAACATGACTTACATGTTAACTTGATTAGTTTTTTTATCTTCATGTTTGGAGAAAATTGAGCTTTCAATGGTCTTTTTCGACGCCAGTTAACCTGATTGGTAACAAGCATAAAACTGCTTGTGAAGTTTGACATGCTTTCGGAATAAAAGCCTTTTTAGTTCTGTTTTGCTCAACTAAAATTTTCAGCTTGTTATAGGATAATAGAAATTGAATGGAGAGAGCGTGTGTTGATTTTCACACTCAACAATAAGCACGACTTTAAAAATATTCACTAATGTTCAATATAGATTATTAACTAACTTTGTCAAAGAAAAAGGGATATAGATCTTACAAGAATATAGTAGTTTTGAAATTTGAATAAAGTATGTTTTTATCCCCATTTTTCAAATGATAAAATTTTAATTTATATTAACCTCCACATCAAGATATCCCTAGTTATGTATTTCTATATTGTAAGGTAATCTATGTTGAAGTTAAAAATGTCTAGCAAAACAAAAACTAAAAATAGTTCATTTGGTATATAATTTTTTTTGAATTATATATATATATATATATATATATATATATATATATATATATACATATACATATAGCAAAAGAAAGAATCAATCCATTCTCCAATGGCTCGCAAAATCAGATATGTGAAAATGGTCTACAAATACTGTGAAACACACAAAAATACAAAAAAAATACAATAGAGCACTACACCAAAAGCTCAACTACTACAAACAAAGCAAGGAGGGTTGTAACGACCTGCATTCTATGCATCATAGGATCGTAGAATATTTATTTCATCGTCATAGAGGGTCGTATGGCCATGTAACTTTGGGAGACGACTATTGGGGTCATTTCCCATATTCATGATTTTTGCCGATTTTTAAATGACCGTTTTGCCCCTAGCTGATCTTGTTTCAGCCATAACTTTTGATTGAAAAGGAGTTTTGACCTGATACCACTTCCATTAGATCCGGGTGATGGTTTACCTTTCCGTAGAGTGGTCACAATAGCCAAACGGACTCACCGTTTGGGAGATATGGCTGAAACAAGTTTCAGGTGGTGAAAAACATCTTAATTGGGCTTAACCGGGTGATTAACAGCTAGGCCCAAAGGGGGATTTCGGGATTAAGAGTATAAGAGGGCTGCTAGGGTTTAGAAAATGAATTTTACTTCATTTTTCAGCCGCCTAAGATATTCCTCTCAACCTAGCAGTGGCCTCCACTTGCTAAAACACCCCAAATCACCTCCTAATCGCTAATTAAGCCAAATCAACATCAAATCAAAGAGGATTAGCACAAGAATCGAGGTAGAGCTGCTGTATTGCCTTGGTATTCGCGCCCAAACAGAGAATCATTTCAGATCTAAAGTTTATTTGTGGCAAGGTGAGTGAATTGCAAGGTTTCTCACTAATTATGGTTAATTAAGGGTAATTAGTGTTGATTAGCGAATTTATACATTAGTAAATTCTGGAAAAATATTCATAAATTTCGAAATATTGATTTAGGCTTCTGTTAGAAAATTTGGATAATTTGGTTAAGTTTTACCAATTCTATCATTAGTTTTGCTTAAACATGCTTAAGGGAAAATATGGGATTTTGGCTATGTTTGATCTGTTTTAACATATCAAATTATTGTTTTGGTGTTTGTGGTTGATTATACATGTTGCTATGACTATTTGGTATGAATTATGATTGTTTTGAATAGTTAGAATGGTCGAAAACGTCGTCGAGTGGCGTATAAACAGTCGCTGGAAGTTGCGGGAAAAGTGCAGGCTGTGACCGGACCGGATCGGATTCCCTTACTCCCCACCGAACTGACCCACTCCCCGCGATCTGAACCACCTGGAAGCTCGTCAACTGATGTCCAAGGAGGATCATGAACTAGAGCACCCTAACCGAACCATTTCACACCAGGAGTTCTCTGGCCCGATCCATTGGAAGTTCTCCGACCCGAACCGATGTACACGAGCGGACTGGAGGGCCACGACCCGACCCGGAGTGCTTGGGAAGGAGACGGAACCGAACCGCTATGAGTTGAAGGCCACGAACCAAACTGGGAGCATGATCTGAAGAAAAGAGAAGTGAAGAACCGAACTGATCCAGTGAAGACCAAAAATCCGAGATGCAAAGGTAGTCCAAGTAGGAAGTTTGTACTCAGGATCCAGATGGGAACCAACGAGTGAACATCATGGTCGGGCTTTGCTGCGGGACGTGTGCTAAGGGGTTGTCGATGTCTATAACTCTGGATCACTATGTGAAGGGGGTACGTGAACGGATTCAGGGCCACAGTGGCCTAGGTACGACTAAAAGGGGCTATAGACCAATGAAGTGGGGTCATTTATAAAGATTTAGTCATGATCCCATGGGATAAGCTTGGTGGTAGCAGGAGTTGTACAAGTTGAACTCCGTCATTACCTCGATGGGTCTAGTGATCAATGTGGTGGATATCGTATGCTTTACGCACTGAGTGAGAGACGTGAGGATGGTTGTCATGCTTGATTTGTTTGCCATCACTATGACATGCACGCCCCCCCCCCCCCCCCCCCCGTACTCTTTACATCATATGTTAGTGGCACCTTAGAGTATTGTACAGTATGTAGTGCTAACTCTTTGGTTACAGGTCCAGGTTCAGGTATGGTTTAGTATACCTGTTATTGTTCTGTTTTGGTGCTTATCGCTCATACCAGACTTTCGTCTGACCCAGAGTTTTATGTCTCTTCTTATTACTCTGGGTGCTCTCACGAGCAGACTAGAGACAGGTTAGCTGGTGAAGCACGAGGAGCTATACGGGAGACGAGCAAGAGTCTTCCACGTGTGATGTATATAGATATTCTCCCTGTGTCGCTGTGGGTCACTACTCTGGGCATTAGTAGTGTACCTTTCCATTGCTTTGCTTTAGAGACAGTTGAAAAGTTGTAATAATGATGATGTGAAACATAAGCTGTGTTTGGATTTCCGCTGCTATGATGTTTAGTTTTAGCTTCCAGCTTATGCATTGTCTCGCCTGTTTTATGTCAAGTATGTTGTTATTATATTTTATTCCATGCGCTGTGAGGCATTTTACAGGTTCTTGATTAGTTCATCCTCTTCTTTCCTTTCTTTGGCGACCGTTCTGTGTTAATCAGGCAAGTGTACAACGCACTTTCAGAAGAAATGTCGGCTGGTGAGGGCGAGCTGTCACACTTGGTATCAGAGCTCTAGGTTGCGTAGTTAACCTAGGGAAAGACACCAGGGAGAGATAATACGTATATGAGAGCGTGTATTTGTGATTATTTTTGTTTTTAAAGGCTATATATATGTATATACTATTAGTATATCTATGGATGAAGTCGCACTGCACTGGCACCACTATGGAGATGGTTAATCGTTTTCTCTATGCAGATTGAACGATGAGCCGATACGCAAGGGGTGCCAGTAGAGGAAACAATAATGGGAATGCTGCTAAGACGAGGACAATGTTTACTGACCTCATGAGGGAGATTCTTAGGGATGTGCAGAGGGAAACTCCCAATGTTGGTAATGGAGGTGGTCCAATAGTGCAGGCGCCTAGGGCCGATTTCGCCAAGCTGAATAAGGATTATACTAGTCTTGGTGGGAAGCCGTTCCACGGAACGGAGTCGGCTACGGATGTTCAGGAATGGTTGGATAGCTGTGAGCGTATCTTCGAAGACTTGGGTATCGAGGATGCAATGAAGAGAAGGCTAGCATCCCGTCAGCTGCAAGGACGGGCAATGAATTGGTGGAATGCTATAAAGGCAGCTACTCTCGAGGATCAGATTACTTGGGATCGGTTTAGGGCTCGCTTTAGCGATAAGTTCATTCCAGCTGCTCATAAGTCAGTGTTGTTTAAGAAATTCCTAGAACTCAAGCAGAATGGCAGAGCTGTCTCAGAGGATATTGCTGAATTCGACACTTTGTCGAAATATGGATTATCCCTAATAGATACCGCTGAGAAGAAGAACGAGAAGTTCATAACTGGCTTGGATGGATACTTGGGGGAAAGGCTTATTAACCACATCGATGAGATGTTTGAATCGATTGTGGGAAAAGCTTTAAGGTCGGAAAGTCTTTACCCTAAGTCGAAGACTGAGGTCGCATCTGCAGAGGAGCCAAAACCGCAAGCAAGCGGTGGAGGCAAGGGTGGTTCTCAGAATAAGAGGAAGCAGAACCAGAATAAGGATGGCCAGAAGAAGAAGAAAGATGTTGAGTGCTTTAGCTGTGGAAAGAAGGGCCACTATGCTAGTAATTGTCGAGCAAAGCCAGCAGATAGGAAGTGCTTCAACTGTGGCCAAGTGGGACATCACAAGGGCAAGTGTCCGCAACCCCTTAAAGAGAAGCAAATGGTGAAAGCATATGCCCTTAATGTTGTTCCTTCTTCGTCGAATGCCCCAACTGCGACGGAGAAAAGAAAGAATGTTGTCATTCAAATTATGCTTTCTGTCTATGATGTTCCTGTTCAGTATTTTTTGATACCGGAGCTTCCAGTTCCTTCATATCTAGTGACCTGGTAGATACGTTAGGATTGGAACCCGAGATAGTCGATAGACCTTTAGTAGTAACGAACCCGATTGGTGGTTCGACTAGCCTTAGCATGATTTGTCGTAATGTGGTCTTATCGAGTCATGAATGCATGTTTGTTTGTGATTGCTTTGTTTTGGGCTTTACTGGGTTTGGCATTATTTTGGGAGTCGATTGGCTCCAAAGATACGGGGTGGTGGTAGACTGTGAGGGCCTTTTGGTGACAGCTAGAGCGAAAGATGGACGGAGGGTAGTATTTGGTGGTCTACCTAGTGATGGGGTAATGGCTAGTTTTCTAAATTCCCTCGACATCCCGCATGATGAGTTGTCAGGTTTGCCTGTGGTTGGCCAGTATCCGGACGTCTTCGAGGAAGTAACTGGGCTTCCACCACATCGAGAGATTGAGTTCCGTATTGATTTAGTGAAAGATGCCAGACCTATAGTGATCCCACTTCGTCGTATGGCGCTAAAGGAGCAGCGAGAGCTCGGGGTGCAAGTAAGCGATCTTTTGAAGAAGGGATTTATCAGAAGAAGTGTTTCTGAGTGGGGAGCACCAGTTGTGTTTGCTACCAAGGACGATGGTTCCCTTCGATTGTGTGTGGACTACCGCGAGATGAATAAGGTGACGAAGAAGAATGAGTATCCTCTCCCGCGGATAGATGATTTTTTGATCAGTTGAGTGGCGCGAGAGTGTTCTCTCAGTTGGATCTCGCGACAGGTTTTCATCAGCTTAGAGTGGAAGCCGAGAGTATAGCTAAAACGACATTTCGGACGCCGTCTGGATTTTATGAGTGGTTGATCATGCCATTCGGGTTGACCAATGCACTAGCATATTTTGTGAATCTTATGAATAGGGTATTCAGAGAACATTTGAATAAGTTTGTTCTTGTGTTCGTGGATGATATTCTGGTTTACTCAAAGAATGAGGAAGAACACAAGGAACATTTGAGGACAGTGATGGAGGTGTTGAGGAGACACCAACTGAAAGCAAAATTTTCTAAGTGTCACTTCTGGAGAAAGGATGTGAGATTCTTGGGCCATGTCGTTTCAGAGAATGGTATTGTCGTGGATCCTGCAAAGGTGGCTACGGTACAAGATTGGTCTACGCCCAAGAATGCAACAGACATAAGAAGTTTCTTGGGGTTAGCTGGATATTATCGTAAGTTCATCCAAGACTTCTCCAAGATAGCAGTACCGTTGACTCAGTTGACCAAGAAGAATCAAGCTTTCGTCTGGGACGAAAAGTGCGAGAATGCATTCAAGAGTCTAAAGGAAAAGTTGACACGCGCACCAGTGTTAGTCATCCCTAAGGGGAATGAAGAGATGACGGTATAAACGGATGCCTGTGGTACCGGACTAGGTGCTGTATTGATGCAAGGAGGTAGGGTTGTAGCTTATGCAAGTCGGCAACTGAAACCGCATGAGAAAAGATACTCTACCCATGATTTGGAATTGGCAGCAATCGTGTTTGCATTGAAGATGTGGGGACATTATCTCTTGGGAGAAATATTCGAGTTGTTTACTGATCATAAGTCATTAAAGTATCTTTTCTCTCAGAAGGACCTAAATCTCTGACAGCAAAGATGGTTAGAATTCTTGGCTTCCTACGATTTCGATATCGCATATACACCAGGAAAGAGCAAAGCGGTAGCTGATGCATTGAGTAGGAGACATGCCAGTAGGGGCTATGTTTCTAGAATGGAAGCAACTGGAGTACATCGCTAGGTATGATTTCAGACCAAAGAGCGAATTGGATCTAGAAATTTTAGCAAGTTTGACGATCAGACCCACTTTGATTGAGAGAATTGGTTCCAGTCAGAGGAACGATCCTAACCTATTGGAAATCATCTCAAAGTTAGAGATGGGAATCGACGAAGAGATGAGAAAGTATGGGCTTGATCGAAATGGATGGCTTAGAAAGAATGGAAGACTTGTTGTGCCCAATGTCAGTGGATTGAGAGATGAAGTGCTTAGAGAATGTCATCACTCAAAACTGACTATACACCCCGGTGGTAACAAGATGTACCGAGACATGAAGCAGACCTACTAATGGGAAGGGATGAAAAGAGACGTTGGGAAGTTTATATCCAAATGCATGAATTGCCAGCTGGATAAAGCTGAGCAAAAGAAGCCTAGTGGGTTGTTGCAACCATTAGAGATTCCAGAATGGAAATGGGAACAAGTCTCGATGGATTTCATTGATGGGTTACCAAGGACTAGATCGGGCCATGATAGCATTTAGGTGATTGTGGACCGATTGACCAAAAGTGCAAGATTTATACCTGTCAAGTCGAATAGAACGGTATCTAAGTTAGCTGAACTATATGTAAAGTGGATAGTAAAATTTCATGGAATATCCAAAGGCATTGTGAGTGACCGAGAACCGTTGTTCACTAGTGGATTTTGGAAGAGCTTACAAGAGGCGTTACGATCAGAATTACATTTTAGTACCGCCTATCATCCTCAAACCGACGTTCAAACAGAGAGGGTGAATAGAGTGTTAGAAGATCTCTTGAGAGCTTGCATATTAGACTTTGGTGGATCATGGGATGACCATTTGCATCTAGTAGAGTTTGCATATAATAATAGTTATCAATCCAGTATTGGTATGGCTCCATTTGAAGCTTTGTACGGAAGACCGTGCAACTCACCGTCATGATGGTTAGAAACTGGTGAGAAGTTTGTGCTTAGACCAGATGTGATAAGAGAAACTTCAGCTAAGATTAAGGTTGTCCAGTTCTTGAGCAAATTGGGAATTTGGCTTACAAATTTGAATTATCAGAGAAGATGGCAGGAGTTCATAACGTATTTCATGTTTTCCAGTTACGGAAATTCTTACACGACCCCGATGTGACTATTTCACCTGATCAGTTGGATGATATCGAGGTTGAACCCGAGGCGGTTGGGAATCGCATGCCTATGCGTATTGTTGGGAACGATACGAAGCATCTTCGAAGGAAGGTGGTGAAATTAGTCAAAGTTCAATGGGGTGAGAATGAGAATGACTATACTTGGGAGACAGAGGAAAGCATTAGGAAGACGTATCCAGAACTCTTCGCCTGGTAAGATTTTAGTTTCGATTTAGTCTTTATGCATGCTAGGATAGGTTGTTTTATTTGTTTTGCATGTTTGATTGTTGTATATGATTGGTAGGCATGCGGGATCCTTTGTATGTTTTGGGTTAAGGAATTTCGGGGACGAAATTTCTTAAGGGGGGAGAGTGTAACGACCCACATTCTACGCATCATAGGATTGTAGAATATTTATTTCATCGTCATAGAGGGTCGTATGGTCATGTAACTTTGGGAGACGACTATTGGGGTCATTTCCCATATTCATGATTTTTGCCGATTTTTAAATGACCATTTTGCCCCTATCTGATCTTGTTTCGGCCATAACTTTTGATTGAAAAGGAGTTTTGACCTGAAACCACTTCCATTAGATCCAGATGATGGTTTACCTTTCTGTAGAGTGGTCACATTAGCCAAACGGACTCACCGTTTGGGAGATATGGCTAAAACAAGTTTCAGGTGGTGAAAAACAGCTTAATTGGGCTTAACCGGGTGATTAACAGCTAGGCCCAAAGGGAGATTTCGGGATTAAGAGTATAAGACGGCTGCTACGGTTTAGAAAACGAATTTTACTTCATTTTCCAGCCGCCTAAGATATTCCTCTCAACCTAGCAATGGCCTCCACTTGCTAAAACACCCCAAATCACCTCCTAATCGCTAATTAAGCCAAATCTACATCAAATCAAAGAGGATTAGCACAAGAATCGAGGTAGAGCTGCTGCATTGCCTTGGTATTAGCGCCCAAACATAGAATCATTTCAGATCTAAAGTTTATTTATGGCAAAGGTGAGTGATTTGCAAGGTTTCTCACTAATTATGGTTGATTAAGGTAATTAGTGTTGATTAGCGAATTTATACATTAATAAATTCTGGAAAAATATTCATAAATTTTGAAATATTGGTTTAGGTCTCTGTTAGAAAATTTGGATAATTTGGTTAAGTTTTACTAATACTATCATTAGTTTTGCTTAAACATGCATAAGGGAAAATATGGGATTTTGGCTTGTTTGTTCCGTTTTAACCTATCAAATTATTGTTTTGGTGTTTGTGGTTGATTATACATGTTGCTATGACTGTTTGGTATGAATTGTGATTGTTTAGAATAGTTAGAATGATCGAAAACACCATCGAGCGGCGTATAAACAGTCGTTGGAAGTTGCAGGAAAAGTGCAGGCTGTGACCAGACGGGATCAGATTCCCTTACTTCCCACCGAACCGACCCACTCCCCACGATCCGAACCTCCTGGAAGCTCGTCAACTGATAGCCAATGAGAATCACGAACTGGAGCACCCTAACCGAACCGTTTCACACCAGGAGTTCTCCGACCCGATCCACTGGAAGTTCCCCGACCTGAACCGATGTACACGAGCGGACTGGAGGGCTACGACCCGACCCGGAGTGCTTGGGAAGGAGACCGAACCGAACTGCCACGAGATGAAGGCCACGAACTGAACCTGGAGCATGATCTGAAGAAAATAGAAGTGAAGAACCGAACCGATCCGGTGAAGACCAAAAACCCGAGATGCAATGGTAGTCCAAGTAGGAAGTTTGTACTCCGGATCCAGATGGGAACCAACGAGTGAACTTCATGGTTGGGCTTTGCTACGGGACTTGTACTAAGGGGTTGTCGATATCTATAACTTTGGATCACTATGTGAAGGGGGTACATGAACGGATTCAGGGCCACAGTGGCCTAGGTACGACTAAAAGGGCTATAGACCAATGAAGTGGGGTCATTTGTAAAGATTTAGTCATGATCCTATGGGATAAGCTTGGTGGTAGCAGGAGTTGTACAAGTTGAACTCCGTCATTACCTCGATGGGTCTAGTGATCAAAGTGGTGGATATCGTATGCTTTACGCACTGAGTGAGAGACATGAGGATGGTTGCCATGCTTGATTTGTTTGCCATCACTATGACATGCACGCCCCCACCCCCGTACTCTTTACACCATATGTTAGTGGCACCTTAGAATATTGTACAGTATGTAGTGCTAACTCTTTGGTTACAGGTCCAGGTTCAGGTATGGTTTAGTATACCTATTATTGTTCTGTTTTGCTGCTTATCGCTCATACCAGACTTTTGTCCGACCCAGAATTTTATGTCTCTTCTTACTACTCTAGGTGCTCTCACGAGCAGACTAGAGACAGCTTAGCTGGTGAAGCACGAGTAGCTGTACCGGAGACGAGCAAGAGGCTTCCACGTATGATATATATAGATATTCTCCCTATGTCGCTGCGGGTCACTACTCTGGGCATTAGTGGTGTACCTTTCCTTTGCTTTGCTTTAGAGACAGTTGAAAAGTTGTAATAATGATGATGTGAAACATAAGTTGTGTTTGGATTTCTACTACTATGATGTTTAGTTTTAGTTTCCAGCTTATGCACTGTCTCGCCTGTTTTATGTCAAGTATGTTGTTATTATATTTTATTCCATGCGCTGTGAGGCATTATATAGGTTCTTGGTTAGTTCATCCTTTTCTTTCCTTTCTTTGGCAACCGTTCCGTGCTAGTCAGGCATGTGTACAGCGCACTTTCAGAAGAAATGTCGGCTGGTGCGGGCGGATCATCACAAGGGTTGAACCAACCAATCTAATGGATGAAACCACTCTCTAAGCCCATCTAAAAAACCAAGGCCTTGACTGAAATAGACCACCAGCTCCGAGCACAACAAGATCTCGCTAATAAGTGGTTGCTGATGAAGCAATCCAGCTCTCGTCCAAATCTCTGGCTCTGAAAGTGAAGCAGCTCCAGCAAACCTAGGGAAAAGGAAGCAAGAAGGGAGTAGCAAACCAATACCTGTAATCCACACCTGCACCACTAGCCCACCATATGAGATAAAAAAAGGGAAGGGAAATCGACAACAAGAGACAACCAGAGACCACAGACAGACCATCAATTGATTCAACCAATCCCAACAAGGGTGGAAGCAAACTAGTCAAAACATCATAGGATCGAGCCAAGCCCCCCGAGTTGGAGCCAATAGCACTCCTGAATGGCCTGCCACGAAAGGCTAGGAAAACATCATTCCTAACCTTTTGGATAATGATAGGAGTATCTTAGGAGTCTCATCAAAGATTGTCTTATTCCGAGAGCACCAAAGATGTCCGCAGATAAGATAAGGGACCAGACGAAAAAGGATAGAGTGGAGAGATTTGCCTGAGATGTTGGACCACCAATATCTCAGCAAATTTACAAAGGTTTAGATGTTACCACGGAGACCAACCAGATTCCCGTAGTCATTCTAGATAGCTCTAGCACATATGCTCTGAAGGAATGAATGAGCATTAGATTCCAAATCGTTGACTTTGCAACACCTGCACCTAGACAGAGTGGAATGCCAATCCTCATAAGTTTGTCCTCTAGTGCCAACCCATTGTAAAGAGTTTTCCACAAAAAGGAAACTTTGGGAGGCATACAAGCATCCCAGATGAAGGAGAAAAGATGGTTAGTTAGAGCTAGAGTCTTAGCCGAATTTCAAGTTGCCCGAACCGAGAAAGGGCCACCATCCCACCCTCCCTCATGAGAGTCGGATAAATCCTTTACGGATTGCGTATGTTTCCACGTCTCACTAGCGTAAGATGGGATACCGCTGTAATCCGTGGTCATAAGCATGTGGTACTTGGCATGGAGAAATGAAACGACTCAAAATTCCCCTCGCGGAAAATCTCGGATTGTTTTGAGAACAACACGCATCAGAACACAAATAAAAGAACATTTCCACTACTGTTGCAACAGTTTACATCAGAGTACAAAAATAAGAGCATATATAAACGAAAATACAATATCAGAGATTTACAATTTACAATGTAGCGGAAAATATAATATAAATGTGTAGCGAAAGACTAATATGCTCTGGACACAGCTTGAGGCTTCGATCCAGGATCCTGCTAAAGAGATAAATATCTGCAAAACAAGCTACTCGACTGCCCGTGTAGAAAAATATGGGCACCCGAGTTTGCAAAGGTGGAAACAAACAACGGGTCAGTCATGGGACTGGTATGAGAAATCTTAATTAATTTAACTGATAGCAATAAGGCAAATCCAAAGACCACGCCGCTAACGCGGAACGGATTTATTCCAATGGATTGCCGTGCATAATTTAAAGTGACAGAACAAACAAATAAGTAAATCGTAAAACAACGCAATGCTTTTGGAAAAATGGAATCACCATAAGACTCAAGTCCCATCACACAATGCAACGCAAACCAGAGGATAGAGTTTTACCTTATGGTGATTAAACATGCTTGGTACGATAAAAAGAATTTGATATTATTATTAGTGTATGTAAAACATTTCAAAATAAATGTATCAATCCTAGGAAGCATAGCTACATATACTATGCCTCCGTACTAGTAATACAATCAAGTCTGTAGGGTCGTATTTGGAATTTGGTTTCCATCATGAGTCAAGGCTAGGGAGGAGCTCCTTACCGATTTAAGACACTCTAGCTAATGTCTCAGGATCCCCCGCAGTGAACCCTTGGAAAGTTGCAGGGTCGGTTCACACATACTGCTTTGTGGATTAGTTATTCCTGAACACACGTTTCCCGATCCTATAGGACCTATCATCCAAGGCGCCTCGTCCCATCATCCACATAAGTAAAATATCAGCCAGTTTAAGCACCGACACTACTTCTAGCTAGAAAGAAACGTGCTGCTCTCCCTGCGTTCCCTTCTCCCGTTTTAGACTCCACCGGGTTGTGAGGCTCATGAAGTTACGCTATACACAAAGCTATGCTAATTAAAGCTGTGCTTTGATCATCCACAAGGCTCTGCTTTTCAACAAAAGCCTTGATCATTGCATCTTAGCATGCCACATCGTCAATCCTTACCAAGTATTTAATCGTGATCTACTAAAATTTATAAAATGGGTGTTAAGCAAAAAGAATAAATTCTCCGCCACCAACATTTACGCATTCAGCAGGGAACAATAATTATAATATATAACGGAGTACGATGTCAGACACACACAATCCATTTAAAATTCCATTCTGGGTCTGAACGAAACCGTATCCGGTAGATCTCCACGTACACCTGGATGATCAATAATTCCATCGTCTTGGATGTACATCCAATCAAGATATAAATAATCATCCATTCGATGTGGAAATTTCTCGGTCTTCAATAACCGTCTTCATCGTCCACCTTCAATCGTCGTATGAATTATTCTGAATGGGTTAAACCCGGTCTTTCTGAATAATTTGCGCAATTTAAAATTATGTGCTCTAAACACAACCAACGCCTCATTCCAATCCAATTAAAGATTTATAAAAAAACTATATTTAGTTTTAGTCCTCTAAAATCCATATTTATTGATTATTTAACTTCCAAGAAACAATATTGTCTTTAACTGGGTTAAAGAACAAATGACGCTCAAAACATCGTTCACGATAAACCCAAAATCATATTTCAATTAATTCCAATTTAATATATTAAATTGAAAACTTCTCTTTAGAATATTTTATTAAATATTAATTAAAAGATTAATAAATTACGAATCATCACTTCATCGTTAATTAGGGTTTTAAGAACTAATGTCATTTAAAACATTTTTCATGGTCAACCCAAATCAACTTCCAATTAATGTTAATATTGGAAAATTCATATATTTTCTTTCTTTTCTTTCCCTTAATTAAAAATGTCATTCCTTTCTTAAATTCCAATCTAATTTATTCACTTGAAATAGTTGGTTTTAATAAAACCATTTTTCACTCTTTTAATTATTAATAGAAATAAATAAACTACTTAACTTGATAAAAAATATCTTTCCTCTTAATTAATTTGGAATTTCACATCCAAAACTCTTTTAAAACATTTATTAAGATTTCACATAATTTTTCCCTATTTTAATTATTTAAATGTTTCAACAAATTTTTCCCTCATTAAATAAAAAGATGAATTTTCATTTTAAATCACTTTCATGTTCGCTCGTTACATTAAAAATATAAAATTGTAATGTAAATCAAATTCACGTTTTTATACAGCATTAAAAATTTGCAATTTTAATGTAAAACAAATTCCATGTTTTATATGACATTAAAAAGTTGCATTTTTAATTTAAAACAAATTTCATGATTCTATATTAAAATAAAGAATAACTTTTATTTTAAAACATTTTCGTATTCTTACGTTACAATAAAAGAATAACTTTTTAGCGCTAACCATTAATGTAAACTCATATTCCTAAATAAAAGGATTAACTTTTTATATTGAAATATGTTTCATGTTCTTACTTTTAATAAAAGATTAACATTTATTTTCAAGGCATATTTCAAAAATTTCACTTTAATAAAAGATTAACCTTTATTTTATACATATTTCATATTCTTATCTTATATTTACATTAAAATGTAAATTAGAAATACAACGTTAAGTTTCATTCTCTTATTTACATTCTAAAATGTAAATTAAATTGCAATGTCAAAATCTCTTCTTTTATTTACATTAAAAATGTAAATTAAATTGCAATGTCAAAATCTCTTCTTTTATTTACATTAAAAATGTAAATTAAATTGCAATGTCAAAATCTCTTCTTTTATTTACATTAAAAATGTAAATTAAATTGCAATGTCAAAATCACTTCTTTTATTTACATTAAAAATGTAAATTAAATTGCAATGTCAAAATCTCTTCTTTAATTTTCATTAAAAATGTAAATTAAATTGCAATGTCAAAATCTCTTCTTTTATTTACATTAAAAATGTAAAGTAAATTGCAAACCTTATTTTGACAATTTCTTTTCCAAATTGGAAT
Source organism: Allium sativum (assembly GCA_030737875.1). Classification (NCBI taxonomy): domain Eukaryota; kingdom Viridiplantae; phylum Streptophyta; class Magnoliopsida; order Asparagales; family Amaryllidaceae; genus Allium; species Allium sativum. Next base: position 463,529,904 of record CM060913.1, on the reverse strand, counting down.
GAGACCCAAACGATTTACCATATAATTATAATTATACGGTTTTCATACATCGCATGTTATTCTAGACTAATGATAAATCATTAAAAACATCCGATCATCTAAAGTGTATATTTGTACTGCATAGCGTTAAATAAATAACGCTTATAACTAATCACAAGGGCGATGTGTAATTATCAACCCAAGACCCGTGTGGGGTTTCACCCAACTAACATTCAAATAATATATATAATTATTTGTGCATTTGGGCGATGTGTGAAAATTATCAACCCAATCAACAAGTACAAGTCAGGTAACTTGTACATGGCAGTGTAACATTATTTTTTAACAATTCTATATGAATCAATATTAATGACATACGTTGCATACTGCTAAAATTTACATAACATAACAAATCATATCATGACATAACATAACGTACAACACAACATACATGCATCAGATAATTTCAAACAATTATTTCACCACAGACATTTAAATCACATTCATTTATAATAATAAATAAATAAATATGGTAAAAGTCTTTGAGTGAGAAAAGAGTTCTCACCTTGGTTTGTACTTTGTCGGTGTTTAAATGTTCGGGTCCAATTTTGGCCCAAAATTGAACTTGCTCCAAATTTGACAAAATTAGTGTCTATGCAAAGGTCTCGACTCACTGATCGCAGAAAACCCTGTTTTGCGCGATTTCGAGTTCGTTACAACAAGTTATGAATTTCTGAAGTTTGAACGAATTAAATAATTAATTACGGAAAATACCCAAAAATTCAACTTCCTCCAAATTGGACGAATTTAGTGTCCACGCGAAGCTCTCATTGCCACGATCGCAGCGGATCTGAAATCATCAGATTCTGAGTTCGTATGAGAGGGATATACAATTTCAAAGTTTGAATTACAAAACTACCCCAAATCTCGGTCAAACAGCCCCTCACCACCTTTGACCGCCGTTTCCCGCCACTTGGAGCCACCTGAAGTCACCGGACACCGCCAACCTCTTCGCTTGACGAGACGCACCACCACCAAAAAGTGCTGCCCCTGACTCCGCCTCCGCCGACCGGAATTCGCACGAGACCGTCGTTCGGTTCGCGGGTATCACAGGCCACACCTATTATCCAAATGACCTGAAAATTTCTGACCACCTTCTCCTTGTGTAGACGAAGAACTTTTGTGTTTGGCCCTTCATCTGATTCTTCCCGGATTGGTCGGAAATTGATCATCTATGTTCTGAGCTCGCCGGAATTTTCTGTTTTGCTCCAATTCAGTTTTTCTCGATTTCCGTTCCCTTCCATCGACTTTAAGCCAAAACTTTCTGAAGCAAAGTTGTAGATCTTTGTTTCCTCTACAATTTCCTCCATTGCGCCATCCTCCAAATCTTCACGGTTTGGCCAGAAAACACCAAAATCCGAAACTGACTTTTTGCAATCAAACTCAGATCCCGGCGAATCCGTGCGACGATAGGTCTTGAATTTTTTGTGGTAGATAGAGGATAAGAAGATGAACAAAACCCAGAAAGGGATTGGTCTAATTTTGTTCTGATTTGGAGTTATAAATTATTTAGTTTTAGGGTCTTTTGTGCAAAGAATATTTTAAGAGTGAAGGCCATGGAATATGAAGAAAATGAAGATGGAGGAGGCTAAGTTATGTTTAGGGTTCAGCTAATGACTGTTAAAAGATAATATATAGGTAGGTTATAAACTCAATTAGGCCCAATTACCCTTATGTGCATATATTAATACATTTTTTTTGTCCGCTTTTCGTAGTTAAAAAATTCTTGTTAACACCTACGAATTCCATTGTAATTGAAAATTGAAACATAAATATTCCTTTACATTACAGATTTAAATAAACTGGTTTCGTCATTTTCCGAGTCCGTATGAATTAATAATGAATTTTTAAAGTCTGAAAATTGACCGTTTTCACTGAAAAATCAATTATAATTACATATTAATTCTAAAAATTCCATAAAAATCATTTCTAGCTTTGTTTTGACGATACAAACCCAACAAAATTAATTTCGTTGAATTTGAAAACCGTTTGCAAAACTTCACTTTTCAAGGAGTATATATTTTATATTTAAAAATATATTTTTATATGAATAATTTCCAAAACTCAAAATATATAAGTGCTTATACTTTTTCAATGCAGAAATGTCATTTTGAACTCAATGGAAGTGGTTTCGAGTCCAAATTCATTTGTATGCAAAAAGTAGCCTTTTGGGCCATATATTTTAATGTATATAAATTCCATAGCGTTTTTCTGAAATTTTAAATTTGTCATAACTTACAAATTATAAACTGAAATCTTAATTTCTTAAATTCATTGGAAAGATATCGTCAATACGATCCTAATGTTTCTTGTTTCGTCCAATTCTGAATTGTAATGAATTTTATATATTTTCCCAAAGTTGATAATCGAATACTGAAATTACCGCGCCATTTCAGGCTCGAAATATAATTAATATAAATTATACGTTCTAACTTCGATTTAAAATAAATTATTTCGCCGTTATTATTTAAACTAAATTATTTTAAATAAGTAAATCCTTTAAATTAACTAAAATAAAAATTTTAAATTTGCCCCAAAATTCCGGGTCGTTACAATCTCTCCCACTTAAAATCTTTTCGTCCTCGAAAAGGAACAAAGCTAAAAGTTGTTTACTTAATTAACTCAATATTCATTCTAATCAATTTTCAATTCAGTTCAATATTGAATTCAATCTAGTTAAATGTATCATTCTATTATATATTGGTTTTGGTTAATTACCATTTCAATAATTTTATTAGTTAAACTAATAATCAAACATCACAACCAGCAGTCAATTAGGTGATTAACTTTTCAAACATATATAGCTTTAATATATATGGATAAAAATCATATTTTTAGTGCAAATCACAGCAAATAACCCTATCTAGTTTTGGTTCTCATACCAGTCAATTGGAAATATATGGATATCCCACTTTCAAAACTCGAACATAAACACTGATGACGCTAGCAATCATCAGGATCATCTCCGGGCGACTAGAGTGTGCTTCTATATCTATCCAGTATATTAAAACTTCGAATATCCGTTAATTACTCATCTATTCAAAATCTTTATATACTCGATTGTCCAAATAAAATATAATAATATATCAAATACGTATTTTTAAGATAAAAATTTTCAAAATATTAAATTTGTTTTCTTATTTATTTTAAAGAAAATAATACTCTTCACACTCGTTATAGGATATTTCTGATCCTATCTTTACTGAGTTATTCTTATTGGATATTACTAATCCAATCTCTGATGAATTCTTTCGTTCGGTTCTAATGTGTTTTGTTCTCGAGCTCTGTAAACCAAAGCTCTGATACCAAAATGAAACGACCCAAAATTCCCTGTAGGGAAAATCTCGGATTGTTTTGAGAACAACACGCATCAGAACACAAATAAAAGAACATTTCCATTACTGTTGCAACAGTTTACGTTAGGGTACAAGAATAAGAGCATAAATAAACGAAAATACAATATCAGAGATTTACAATGCAGCGGAAAATATAATATAAATGCGTAGCGGAAGACTAATATGCTCTGGACACAGCTTGAGGCTTCGATCTAGGATCCTACTAAAGAGATAAATATCAGCAAAACAAGCTACTCGACTGCCAGTGTGGAAAAATATGGGCATCCGAGTTTGCAAAGGTGGAAACAAACAACGGGTCAGTCATGGGACTGGTATGAGAAATCTTAATTAATTTAACTGATAGCAATAAGGCAAATCCAATGACCACGCCGCTAACGCGGAACGGGTTTATTCCAATGGATTGCCATGCATAATTTAAAGTGACAGAACAAACAAATAAGTAAATCGTAAAACAACGCAATGCTTTTGGAAAAATGGAATCACCATAAGACTCAAGTCCCATCACAAAATGCAATGCAAACCAGAGGATATAGTTTTACCTTATGGTGATTAAACATGCTTGGTACGATAAAACGAATTTGATATTAATATTAGTGTATATAAAAACATTTCAAAATAAATGTATCAATCCTAGGAAGCATAGCTACCATATTCTATGCCTCCGTACTAGTAATACAATCAAGTCCGTAGGGTCGTATTTGGAATTTGGTTTCCATCATGAGTCAAGGCTAGGGAGGAGCTCCTTACCGATTCGAGACACTCTAGCTAATGTCTCAGGATCCCCCGCAGTGAACCCTTGGAAAGTTGTAGGGCCGGTTCACACATACTGCTTTGTGGATTAGTTATTCCTGAACACACGTTTCCCGATCCTATAGGACCTATCATCCAAGGCGCCTCGTTCCATCATCCACATAAGTAAAATATCAGCCAGTTTAAGCACCGACACTACTTCTAGCTAGAAAGAAACGTGATGCTCTCCTTACGTTCCCTTCTCCCATTTTAGACTCCACCGGGTTGTGAGGCTCGTGAAGTTACGCTATACACAAAGCTATGCTAATTAAAGTTGTGCTTTGATCATCCACAAGGCTCTGCTTTTCAACAAAAGCCTTGATCATTGCATCTTAGCATGCCACATCGTCAATTCTTACCAAGTATTTAATCGTGATATACTAAAATTTATAAAATGGGTGTTAAGCAAAAAGAATAAATTCTCCGCCACCAACATTTACGCATTCAGCAGGGAACAATAACTATAATATATAACGGAGTACGATGTCAGACACACACAATCCATTTAAAATTTCATTCTCGGTCTGAACGAAACCGTATCCGGTAGATCTCCACGTACACATGGATGATCAATAATTCCATCGTCTTGGATGTACATCCAATCAAGATATAAATAATCATCCATTCGATGTGGAAATTTCCCGGTCTTCAATAACCGTCTTCATCGTCCACCTTTAATCGTCGTATGAATTATTCCGAATGAGTTAAACCCGGTCTTTCTGAATAATTTGCGCAATTTAAAATTATGTGCTCTAAACACAATCAACGCCTCATTCCAATCCAATTAAAGATTTATAAAAAAGTTGTATTTAGTTTTAGTCCTCTAAAATCCTTATTTATTGATAATTTAACTTCCAAGAAACAATCTTGTCTTTAACTGGGTTAAAGAACAAATGTCGCTCAAACATCGTTCACGATAAACCCAAAATCATATTTCAATTAATTCCAATTTAATATATTAAATTGAAAACTTCTCTTTAGAATATTTTATTAAATATTAATTAAAATATTAATAAATTACAAATCATCACTTCATCGTTAATTGGGGTTTTAAGAACTAATGTCATTTAAAACATTTTTCATGGTCAACCCAAATCAACTTCCAATTAATGTTAATATTGGAAAATTCATATATTTTCTTTCTTTTCTTTCCCTTAATTAAAAATGTCATTCCTTTCTTAAATTCCAATCTAATTTATTCACTTGAAATACTTGGTTTTAATAAAACCATTTTTCACTCTTTTAATTATTAATGGAAATAAATAAACTACTTAACTTGATAAAAAAATATCTTTCCTCTTAATAAATTTGGAATTTCACATCCAAAACTCTTTTAAAACATTTATTAAGATTTCACATAATTTTTCCCTATTTTAATTATTTAAATGTTTCAACAAATTTTCCCTCATTAAATAAAAAGATGAATTTTCATTTTAAATCACTTTCATGTTCCCTCGTTACATTAAAAATATAAAATTGTAATGTAAATCAAATTCTCGTTTTTATACGGCATTAAAAATTTGCAATTTTAATGTAAAACAAATTCCATGTTTTATATGACATTAAAACGTTGCATTTTTAATTTAAAACAAATTTCATGATTCTATATTAAAATAAAGAATAACTTTTATTTTAAAACATTTTCATATTCTTACGTTACAATAAAAGAATAACTTTTTACCGCTAACCATTAATGTAAACTCATATTCCTAAATAAAAGGATTAACTTTTTATATTGAAATATGTTTCATGTTCTTACTTTTAATAAAAGATTAACGTTTATTTTTTAGGCATATTTCATTCACTTTACTAAAAGATTAACCTTTATTTTATACATATTTCATATTCTTATCTTATATTTACATTAAAATGTAAATTAGAAATACTACGTTAAGTTTCATTCTCTTATTTACATTCTAAAATGTAAATTAAATTGCAATGTCAAAATTTCTTCTTTTATTTACATTAAAAATGTAAATTAAATTGCAATGTCAAAATCTCTTCTTTTATTAACATTAAAAATGTAAATTAAATTGCAATGTCAAAATATCTTCTTTTATTTACATTAAAAATGTAAATTAAACTGCAAACCTTATTTTGACAATTTCTTTATCAAATTGGAATGAGACCCAAACGATTTACCACATAATTATAATTATACTGTTTTCATACATCCCATGTTATTCTAGACTAATGATAAATCATTAAAAACATCCAATCATCCAAAGTGTATATTTGTACTGCATAGCGTCAAATAAATAACGCTTATAACTAATCACAAGGGCGATGTGTAATTATCAACCCAAGACCCGTGTGTGGTTTCACCCAATTAACATTCAAATAATATATATAATTATTTGTGCATTTTGGGCGATGTGCGACAATTATCAATCCAATCAACAAATACAAGTCAAGTAACTTGTACATGGCAGTGTAACATTAAATTTTAACAATTCTATAAGAATCAATATTAATGACATACGTTGCATATTGCTAAAATTTACATAACATAACAAATCATATCATGACATAACATAACGTACAACACAACATACATGCATTAGATAATTTCAAACAATTATTTCACCATAGGCATTTAAATCACATTCATTTATAATAATAAATAAATAAATACAGTAAAAGTCTTTGAGTGAGAAAAGAGTTCTCACCTTGGTTTGTACTTTGTCGGTTTTAAATGTTCGGACCCAATTTTGGCCCAAAATTGAACTTGCTCCAAATTTGGCAAAATTAGTGTCTATGTGAAGGTCTCAACTCACTGATCGCAGCAAACCCTGTTTTGCACGATTTTGAGTTCGTTACAACAAGTTATGAATTTCTGAAGTTTGAACGAATTAAATAATTAATTAAAATTACCGAAAATACCCAAAAATTCAACTTTCTCCAAATTGGACGAATTTAGTGTCCACGCGAAGCTCTCATTGCCACGATCGCAGCGGGTTTGAAACCATCAAATTCTAAGTTCGTATGAGAGAGATATACAATTTCAAAGTTTGAATTATAAAACTACCCCAAATCTCGGTCAAACAGCCCCTCACCACCTTTGACCGCCGTTTCCCGCCGCCTGGAGCCACCTGAAGTCACCGGACCACCGCCAACCTCTTCGTCTTAGCGAGAAGCACCACCACCAAAAAGTGCCGCCCCTGACTCCGCCTCCGCCGGCCGGAATTCGCCCGAGACCGCCGTTCGGTTCGCGGGTCCCACAGGCCACACCTCTTATCCAAATGACCTGAAAATTTCTGAGCACCTTCTCCTTGTGTAAACGAAGAACTTTCTTGTTCGGCCATTCGCCTGATTCTTCCCGGATTGGTCGGAAATTGATCATCTATGTTCTGAGCTCGCCGGAATTTTCTGTTTTGCTCCAATTCAGTTTTTCTCGATTTCCGTGCCCTTCCATCGACTTTCAGCCAAAACTTTCTGAAGCAAAGTTGTAGATCTTTGTCTCCTCTACAATTTCTTCCATTGTGCCATCCTCCAATTCTTCATGGTTTGGCCAGAAAACACCAAAATCCGAAACTGACTTTTTGCAATCAAACTCAGATCCCGGCGAATCCGTGCGACGATAGGTCTTGAATTTTTCGTGGTAGATAGAGGATAAGAAGATAAAAAACCTAGAAAGGGTTTGGTCTAATTTTGTTCTGATTTGGAGTTATAAATTTTTTAGTTTTAGGGTCTTTTGAGCAAAGAATATTTTTAGAGTGGAGGCCATAGAATATGAAGAAAATGAAGATGGAGGAGGCTATGTTATGTTAAGGGTTCAGCTAATGGTTGTTAAAAGATAATATATTGGTAGGTTATAAACTCAGAGTTAGGCCCAATTACCCTTATGTACATATATTAATACATTTTTTTGGTCCGCTTTTCGTAGTTTAAAAATTCGTGTTAACACCTACGAATTCCATTGTAATTGAAAATTGAAACATAAATATTCCTTGACATTACGGATTTAAAGAAACAGGTTTCGTCGTTTTCCGAGTCTGTATGAATTAATAATAAATTTTTAAAGTCTGAAAATTGACCGTTTTCACTGAAAAATCAATTATAATAACATATTAATTCTAAAAATTCCAGAAAAATTATTTCTAGCTTTATTTTGACGATACGAACCCAACAAAATTAATTTCGTTGAATTTGAAGACCGTTTGCAAAACTTCACTTTTCAAGGCGTATATATTTAAAAATATATTTTTATATGAATAATTTCCCAAAATCAAAATATATAAGTGCTTATAGTTTTTCAATGCAGAAACATCATTTTGAACTCAATGGAAGTGGTTTCGAGTCCAAATTCATTTGTATGCAAAAAGTAGCCTTTTGGGCCATATATTTTAATATATATAAATTCCATAGCGTTTTTCTGAAAATTTAAATTTGCCATAACTTACAAATTATAAACTGAAATCTTAATTTCTTAAATTCATTGGAAAGATATCGTCAATACGATCCTAATGTTTCTTGTTTCGTCCAATTCTGAATTATAATGAATTTTATATATTTTCCCAAAGTTGAAAATCAAATACTGAAATTACCGCGCCATTTCAGGCTCGAAATATAATTAATATAAATTATATGTTCTAACTTTGATTTAAAATAAATTATTTCACCATTATTATTTAAAATAAATTATTTTAAATATACTAAATCCTTTAAATTAACTAAAATAAAAATTTTAAATTTGCCCCAAAATTCCAGGTCGTTACAAGAAACAATGCCCATAGGGAGTTATTCGCTCTAAACCGCTCCTACAACTTATAAGCGAAGGCAGTGGAGGCATTTGTTGGATTATGGAGGCCCACACCTGCTTCTATTTTAGGATGAAAAATGATGTCCTAAGAAATCCAATGGTGACAATTAGCATTGTCCTTTTTCCCTAAGTAGAAGGACACTGCTAAGGAATGATAAGAACGGAAAAAGTAGGAAGTTGGAGTAATAGCAGCGAAGACATGCAAACCTGTAGAATCAAGAATAGATTTTATAAGAACTAGTCTACCTGCCTAAAAAAGGAGAGGCACGTTCCAACGAATAACCTTATCTCATACCCTGTCGGTAAGGGATCGAAAATAACATTGAGTTTCCCACCTCAGTAAAGGAAATCTCAATGTAAGGCAAGGGACGAGGCTTTGAAATCAGAGAAGGTTTCGATCCAAGAAGACCTTTCTGAAGAAAATTCTTTCGCCGGGGCGAAGCAGCTCTTAATAGAATTTACGAGTTGGCCTGAACACCTCTCGTACTGATGGATTAAAGTAATGAGACAATGAAAGAATCTCCGATTACCATTTGAAAAAAATGTAAATGTCATCAACAAATGATATGGAGGAGATGAAAAGGAAACTCCCAGGGGTGCCGAATATGTGAATTTGACCCGCAATCGTAAGCGAATGCTGAACAGAAATGAAAGTCTCAATGGTTGTGACAAACAAAGTCGGAGATAGAGGGTCTCCGTACCGAAGACCCCTGCTCGACTTGAAATACCCGTTGGTAGATCAGTTGATGATAGTGTCTTTTTCACTCCACAAAGATCAAGATCAAATTAATTTTTATTCTTTTTCTGTCGACGAAAGATATATCTCTAACTTCGCAATTACTAATGATCATGTAAGGCATAGATTGTTGGATCCTTCTGTTAACGTAAAACCAACAATTGGAAATGAGTCTCCAAATAAGATCAATAAAGGGCTCAAGAAAACAAAAAGTCCTCATATCTCTAATTACAAAAACCAAGACATACGATCATATGCCTTTGCCATATCAAGCTTGATGACCAAATTAGAGCCCCTGACCTTTCGATCGGTTTGAGAAACCAACACTTGAACTAAAAGGACGTTATCCGTACTCAGACATCCTTTTATAAACCCAGCTTAAGAAGAGGAGATAATGCGATCTAGAAAAGGTGCTAGTCTAGAAGATAACACCTTAGAGATAACCTTGTTAGAAAAGTTGCACAGGCTGATTAGACAAAAATCCACGTAAGTATGTGGATTTTCGCACTTAGGGATGAGAACCAGGTTGGTGGAAGTCTGACCTTGTAGGAGAGTTCCTCCAGAGAAGAAGAACTGGATAGCAAGAAAAAAAGTCTTCCTGAATGAACGACTAGACATTCCTAAAAAAAACCTCGTTGAAACCGTCAGGCATGTTCGCACTGTCCTTACTCAATGCAAATAAGAAGGCCTGGATTTCCTTAAAAGTAGGAGGGATGGAAAGAACTCTTCTTTCCTCAGGAAGGACTATCCTAGTGATAAAATCTAAGATAGACGGATCAAAGAAGGTCTTAGAGGGAGAACCAAGGAAAAATGGAAGTGGGAGAGGATAGTCTCTTTGACTTCCTATGGAATGAAAGCTAGAGAAAGATCTTAGCAAAGAATCTGATGAATCAAAAAGAGGCTATTCTTGTTACGAGTAGTAAAATAAAAGAACATGGAGTACATATCTACTTCAACAATCCACTTGATCCTAGCCTTTTGTCGAAGGAAATCATTCTCAACACAGAGTTCCGACGAAAAGGCGAGTTGGCAAAGCGTCCACGGCTCCTTGTTAGCGGACGAAGGGTCCTTATTGAAAAAAGATCCGCTAAGATAAGTGATTCTTCAGCCACTCTGACATGGTCAAAGATATTCTTGAAAATCTGCACGTTCAAAACCTTAAGCCAATCTTTGGGACGTTTCAGTTTTTGCGAAAACACAACAGAAGGAATGCCATAAGAAGGAGAGTTCAAGGAATTTTCCACCATACGACGAAACGTTTGGTGGGACCTGCACATATCGGAAACTGGAAAGAAGAGGGCCCAGACTGCGCAAAGGGAGAACACCGAAGAATCATCGGAGCATGATCCGAGAAGGTTATGTAAAGGGGGGAGATAGAGAAGGTGAAAGGAAGGTTAAACCAACCTTACGATACGAACACTCTATCGAGATGAGAAAGGATTCAATTTAGCCCATCTTAGTTATTACTCCCAAGTAAAAGTCGAACCAATGAAAGACTGAAGCTGACGATGAATGAGTTGAAATCCCCTATCGTAGCCTGGTTAATAGAAGATCCCCTCACTTCTCGGCTTGGCAGGCAACGACATTAATGTCCCCCCCATAACTGACTCAGCGAAACCCAGATCGCTAAGCGAGAGGATATCCGACCATATGACCAACCACTTAATCCGATCACACTTAGCGTAAACCACCAAAAACAAGAAAGAAGAAGAAAGAGAAGAAAGAAGAAGAAAGAGAAGAAAGAGAACAAGCCACAAAAATAAGTTGATTTGAATCTAAAACCAGATGGACAACATCGTCTTTGGACCAAAAAGTCCATATCTTGTTGGATACGTTGGCGAAAGCACCCCTAAAGCCTAGAGATAAGACATAAATGGTAATCACCTCTGGACCCACAAACGACTTCAGAAGCGCCACCAGACTATATGCCTAAGCCTTGACAAGGAAGTATCATTACCTATGCCATAAACATTCTAGAATGAAAAATTCACCATACAAAACTGGTGACAAAAGCAAAAAGGAACAAACTAGACAGAGAAACAGATAAAACCATGCTATTAGACAAGTTAAAGCATATACCGAGTAGATTTGATGATCTACTCAGACGCCGCTAGAGAGCGGTTACAAATGGTGCGGGATGTGCAAGGTAACGTCCTTGGTCTCCCTCGCAAAGAGCGGGGTAGAATAGAATCAGGGCAGTCCACTTGGGTCTTGGGGAAAACCAGCGATGACCCAGAGGACATATAAGGAGAAGAAGAAGCCAAGGAAGCAGGTATAGACAGAAAAGAATTCTTAGTAAGGCGAGAAAGACGATCATCAATGATCTGAATCTCTCTCTGACTAAGAGGAAGAGGAGAGAAACAACAAGGGGATGCAGACCCAAAATAAGAATGGGGAAAGACATAACGGAAAAGAAGAAATGAAAAGACTTAGGAAACATGTAGAATCACTCTGAGGACGCAACAATTTCCTATGTGGACATAACGAATGTCGAGCTGTCATAGGGTTGACAACCCCGCAATGAAAATGATGCACGACAACCGATAGGGGGACCAAATCAAAGAGAACAGACAACCACAAGTCTCCGACGGTTAACATAAGGGTGGTACGACCTAGATTGGCAGTCTTTAGGATAGCACGTATAGGGATCCGTAGTCAGGATCGCTATGACCATGACTAGAGGACCTCCACAATTAAGTTGACACCTCTTGGAATGACGACCAACATTACCCGCTCCCATCCGCAGTTCGAAAGCAAGCACCAAGAGTCAGAAACGACAATGAATGTGCCTCGCAATGACTCGAAACAACCGCCAAACCCGGCATAGAAGAGACAACCCGAGAGTTCCCCAAAAAAGTGTAAAGGATGTACACATGCAAAAAAAACGAACAAGAAAAGAACCACCGACGGTTTCCAAAAGAGAGCAGCACTCCAAAACCACCAAAACATAGACAAAATAAAGCATGAAAGGGGACAGCGGACGGAATCAAAATGTCATCCCCAATCAGAAACAAGCATAAAGAACAAGGAATAGATTCAACCAAGGAAACCACATATGGGACAACAACCAAGGCTGTGATACATGGTAAAGACAAGAAAAAGTCAGTTACCACTTTCCCAATGCAACCCTCAATATGTGATAAAACAGTTAAGAAACCAGAAGCCGAAATAGTGTATGAAAAAGAAAACCGTACCTGCCTGGAGAAGAGGTTAAACCATTAAGCACATGTTGCCCACTACCACAACCAAACCAACAAACCGAAGGCCATTCTCCACTTCCACGCCAAGAGTGTCTAACTCCGGCTGCAAACGAAGAATGGAAGAAATCTTCCGATCCTCCAATAACAAACCGATAGACTTTCGCCATTGCCGATGTCGTGCACCATGCAACCACTTGTGCACCAGGCCATCAGCAATACCCAAAGCACTGGAAACTTGCAAAGGTGAAGCCTCAACCAACAGACCTCCATGCACATGAATGGCCTGCACTTCACCATTGCCATCAACAATACTGCCTGAGCCATAAGAAACAACCACACCTCTGAGGAAGTCAAACCCAATACCTTCAAAAGAATTCGAAATAGAATTCGAAGGATTAGACTCATCATCACCTACCTCAGGACCAACACAACCAAAAGGCTTAGCACAACCCTTAGTAAGCTAAGATGAAGCGAATTTATCCACATGCTTTGAACGCCGACGGCATTGAGCACGTTTCGAATATTGTCTAACTTTAACCTTTCGAGGTTTAGGAGAACCAATAATCACTAAAGGCAGTAGCTGTTTTAGAAGGAAATGGATAAGGGCTGTCAATTCCCCTACTCCATTCTCCTGCTAAACAACTATGGAACCGGCTCCAGAGCACCGAAGCACACCACAACCGATAGAACCAAATAAACAACCCAAACAACATGAGTGCCCCACGAGAAACTAAGCCACTGAAAACCAAGCGAGGCACAAAAAGGGTGGGGAAATCCACTTTGCCCCTAAATTGTGCAAAAACATCACCTACCCCCAAACTCACAGGTGGATCAACGAGACAGTTCTCCTACGACTGATATAGAGGAAGCATTGAAAATTACCCAAGTAAAGGGGGGCCAAGCTCCAGAAATAAATCCGATACTAGGAAGAATCGTTGCCTAGTTACAGCAAGAAAGCTTCCAATGATGCAAGAAAGGAGAAAATCCAAGCTCTGAAATAGCCATTGGCCCTAAAGAGACCACCACAATCACGCCCATGATAAAGTCCATAGAGGGACAAACTTTCAGGAAGGAACCCAGAATCATGAAATTGCCACTACAGCGATTGCAATCCATAACCCTAATCCCCTAAATATGGGAGGAACAAATGAGAGCCCCTTGACCAATAGAAAGAGGGATAGATGCGAATCGGTAAAGCACCGATAATAGAAGGGCTTGCCGAAAAAAAAAGATGAGAAGAAGCAGAGCAATCACGAAGTATTTTAGAAAAAGGTAGCCATGAAAGAGCCATTGATTAATGAGATTGAAGATTAATGAGGTATACGGCTATCAACTACAGTTGAAGAGTACATTTCAAACTTAGTGATCGAGTATAAGTGAGCTCTATACTTGGGTGGACATGCAATATTTGTTATGTTGCTGCAACTTTGGATCACAATAATTTGAAATTGTTTCAAAAAACTGCCAAGTACCGATATTCGAAGTTATTTAAGAAAATGTTGTAATGTAATCTATAACACCCCACAATTTTCTGTGTCTGCATTTCGATAAAATCAAAACTCAAACACATCCAAGCATGGTGCGTATAAATATGGTACCTGCAAATAAATAAGCATAAGTATAATCAGAGTACGATAAGATAACTCACAGCATAAACAAAATAGGATAAACTAGTATTAACTCAAGCAACTACCTTTTGCAAAGTAAGTCACTTTGCCAATACTGAGCATGAGAGAGAACGAGAACCGAAAGCCAAACTTAAACATCTGTAAGAACCCAACCTTCTCTAGAAAACCTGGGTGGTTGTTACGAGGAGAGGGGGTTAGAACAACAAGATTCTGGTGAACAAGAATTGTACAACACAGATTATAATACATAGATGTATCCCGTTTGGTTCAACCCAAGATTTATGCCTACCAAGGTTGGTGATTCTAGCCTAATCTTGTAAGTGTTTACTCATATATTTAGGAACTCCTAATTGAGGAGTTTATACACGACTCTACTACTACTATTCCCAAGGTAGTATTCCCAAAGTATAATACTGAGATTGAACGTTTACTCATATATTTAGGAAGCCTTTAAGTAATAATTTCAGTAATTATTAGACCATGATTTAAAAGGTTATAAGATCGAGAAGTGAACCCCTAATTGAGGAGTTTATACACGTACCTTTCCATCCAATTACGCTTTATTATTTACGGTCTCACCATCAATGATATATAGGGTGGATTCTCCCGATCACTTAAGACCCTAGGCAGACATATTGGTCCGCGGACTTATTGGTCACTTAATACCTCTTGATAATTTGTTCAACATTATTATAAACTAGAAGGCACTAGTTACGGACCCTACTAGTTAAGGCTTCCGTCATTCATGCATATACCCTTGCCCCATATAATTTGAGAGATGGTATTTTATCGCCCGCTATACCTTCTAGCTGACCTTATTGGATAACCCCATTAGTCGCTTACTACTTCCTTAGGGTAGGTAGCCATATCTGACGTTTTTAATTTCCAGGTTTGGGTAGGCCCCACATACTTACGCCATTTAAGACCCCTAAACTGAAAGACCTACTCCCAGGTGGACTCTTCAACCCCAACCGCTTGAGACCCAGGAAGCGGAATATACGCGAAGATTATTTGGTTTGTACCCTCATTAGTCCTTAGTACCTTTCCTATTAGGATAAAGTGGGTCGCGTCATTACATCCTTTCCGTTTAATTACTTTTCACAGAAATATTATCTACATAAGGTTTATTATTGTCACAGGTTCCTGTGGTTAATAGTATTTTTACATTATTAACCTAATAAGTCCAACTCTATTCGTAATTACAAGTTCTATATACCCTATTTATTTGATTACTTCCCTAATTGGACTTAGTATTTAAAAAATAATCAATATCCATTAATCCCCTTATTACACCCATTTACTTCTATTTCTTTGTTTATTGCCCTTTATGACTATAACGATCATATTTTCCTAAGACAACCATTTATTAGCCCCAAGGTATCTATTTGTTGTACCCCAACAAACAATTACTATTCTTATTTATTTGTTTGTTTAGTTTTTGCCTGTTATATATATTTACATATATATTTGTGCACTAGACCTCTCACATTAAGTTGACAACTTGTGGATGATGGACTTTCCAGTCGGTTACGGGCAGACTTCTACCATAAGATGAACTTAAGCTCGTGTACTGGTTCATTTGTATTTATGCATTAGACCCCTAACATTAAGCTGACCACCTGTGGATGCTGGATTTGTCGGTCGGTTCTAGGGAGACTTCTACCACAAGTTAAGCTGAAACTTGTCTCTAAATGCGATTATAATCAAATTTCCTAATTGGGGGTGTACAACATTTATCCTAACTAATTTAGGAATTGTAACCATTATCCTATTATATTCACTTTCAGCCAATCAACATCAGTTAATTATTTATTTATGGCCATATTTATAGCAATCAATTACACTGATTGCTACAATGGTCACCATAAATATATTCTTTTAATATGGAATACAATTTACATGTATGATTCCATAAATGAATACCGTTCAAACACTCAAACATTTAATATAATGTATATTACGATGTTTACGTAGGTACTAACGGACAATGTATATTTATTTATTTATATTTTTGCGCGATCAGCATAGTTATCTTCTTTGTTATTATTTATTTTAATTTTAATGATTTAGTTTAATTGACAACCGGACACTCCTTTTTGAATTCAATCTTGCCAAAAAGGTTCCAAATCTTACAAAAAGATTATTAGCTGCAGTTATTGTAAATCTTGGCTGATTAGTGAAATGGGCATATTTGAAACCATAAGAAATATATATTTATTTTTAGTTTGGGATAGTTGATGCAAACTATGCATAAATACGTATAATTATATTTGTACGTTAATTTACACAACTTTCCCTTTTTCAATCTTTTTTTCATATCTCTTGTGCGTTCAAAATAATGTCTTTTTGTTCAAAAAGGGGAAAACGGCATATTTACAACAACTAAGCCCAAACCCCAACAATATTAAGCATAATTAGACATATGTCTTTTACATAAAAAATTGCATAATTCACCGTTACATCTTTTAAATCAAAATCACATGATTTTATCTCTTTAACACTGAAACTAGAGATTTGGAAGAAACTACATTTGAACAATGTTATTGGGACCTCTTTCCAAATCCTTAGTGTTTTGTAACAAGCTACAATACATGTTACAACATAATTGTAGGAAACATGTATGACCAAATTTAAGAATCCTATAATTAATATTATTTCTAACCACAATTCACAATCTCCAAGTTTTAACAATTTTTATTAGCTGATCTGAAAGGTGTCAATTCACATTTAACAATATTATGAACATATCTGATGAAAATATGCATATATTTTGAGATCTAGTACAAACAAGATAAATAGGCTATTACTACTTTGTATACAAATTTTCCACTCACTTGAAAACATCCAAATATGAAGTTTGAATCTTTTAGGCCTACAATTCTCAAATTCTTATCATTCTATAATTTACTTGAAAAGGGGATCATTTCAGATATGTAAGAAAATAAGAAGAGAGGGGAGAATCTACAATTGAGTGCCAATTCACATTCTTTTCCATTGGATCCGACAATCCCTTTCAATCCTATATGGTTTGTGTTTGATTTGTTGTATATGAATATGGTTTGTGTTTGATTTCAATCCTATAGGGCTTCGCTGTTGTCTATGGGTTTGTGTGGAAAAGAATGAGGCCTTACCCCTTTATTTATAGGAGTGGAATTGGTCATGAACCGTTAGATTCATTTTAAATAACATCTATCCATTTAGATTATAAAATGTATAAAACCTAACCCACATAACCTAGCCATCACTGGGCGTCTCAGATGCGAAGCAGTCAATGGCTCCTCAGAGCGTGTCGACCACCCTTCGGTCATTTCGCTTGGTGAGGGCTGGTTATATATGGGAAGACATATATTATTTATTATACTTAATTATTTCCGTTTGTTTTTCGTATTCCATTTGTAAGGGACTTCGTTCGCGAAATTCCAAATATGAAAGTTAACCAGAATACTTCTAAAAACATGATGCAAAACATCCTAATTATAATAGAAGTTCTATATGAATGCAAATTTTAAAAATCCTTTTTCTTCCATTACCCTCACACAACTATTAATTGATGTGTAAAGCAATAATTTTGCATCCAAACTCTACCATCCAAAATGTCACGCACTCTAATCATTTCCTATTTAATTTCTCCGAAACCGAAAAAGGAAATCAAATCAACGAATTTAACTGTTTCCTCTGCTTATAAATATTCCATTTCCCGCCCTGTAGTGGAATTTCCACCTCAGTTACTCAAATACTTCGAAAATTTCCATCTGTAGACTGTAAAGGAGGCTTAAAACAAGCTCTAAAACATAAAATGAGTTAATTAATAGCTCAATGTGCATCGTTGACAATGTATGGAAACAACGTTTCCAAGGCTAAAACAACATTTTCCTTATTGCAGCTAACGTTTTTATCGTATCATCGGTCCTAGTGCACCGCTTAAACATGCACAAAGCATCCACAAATCTTTCTTACGCCGTTCATGTGACCAAAAATCGAAATTTTTCATAAAAATAAAAATTCCACTTAAAAATTTCTTGTATTTATTTTGAAAATTCCTTTTTCAATACTGCTTTACTTTCCATATGAGATTTGTATGAAAAATCAAAATTTCGGTAATGTGCACTTTGCGCCATTCAAATCGTCCATTTTAATGTAAAATAGACGTTTAAATATGGATAAATTGTCATATTCAAATTTTGCGTTTTCCCACAAACAAAAATAAAAGAAAGTAAATCGATTAAAAATTCAAAAGGGTGAATTTTTTTTTCTAAACAAAGTTTTCCAATAGTTTTAAAAAGTATTTTCCGGAAACTTAAACGATTTAAGTCACATGTCAGCGAAGAAGGAAGTCAGTCACGCAAAAAATGCGAAAAACTGAATTCGCACATAAAAAACCAAAATAAATGCTATCTTTTACAAGGAATGGTGATTTATTTATATATATCCATGACGAAAAACAACGCAGAACCAGTTTTTTGCTAAAATTCGTCCAATACAAAATCTATTCTTTCTGGCTTTAGAACAACTGCTCATTAGATAAGAGGAATGAGATTTTTTTCGAACAGGCATGCGTGAATGACATAAATATTCCAAACATATAAATCTAAATAACCTAAGTCGTGCAATTTAAACAACACTAACAGTTAAAAGCACGAATCACCACGAAGCCAAGAGCTTGATGCTGGAAAGGAAAAAAAACGAAGACGACGACTGAACAACAACACCAAGAACCTCAAAACAATGGCCATATACAACGAGATGTTTTACTCCACGGTTGTAGCTCAAACCACTTTTATGATCTTTAATTAACCATATCATGGTAGCAAAATGTTCAATCTTGTGTTACAAACACTGCTGGTGTTGTTGGAGGTTTCCACATCACCATCTTTACTAAGAGATAATTTGCAAGAAAGAAACCTATCACAAAACTGCTCCTCACAGAAATCCACCTAATATTGTCTAAAGACAAAATGGATAATCAAAATTATAGAAAATAACTCTATGGGACAACATAAGAATAATGGGCTGAATCGAATATGATGCGACACTAAATGATGGTTACGCCATCGATCAAGCAAAAGATTAATTTCCACATCGAGAGGTAAATCTAGTCATAACTTTTCATTTATATAACGATGTGCTCAATGAGTCACACATATACATGGGCAGTTTAAACATAGATTCCCGAACTCAAGAACCGGTATTCAGAAAAAGAGATATGCTGCAAAATCTTCATAGCCGATCAACAAAAGACCATTCAAGTCCACGTAAAATACGGATGCCTCTAAAACTCATTGAGATTCTCCTTTGAAAAACCATCCAAAGATAGTTTAATATTCATCTCCGAAATGACGATTGCCTTCACCAAAATCTATTACTATGAGACATAATAAAGGCGGATGCAACATAGACAATAGTCATATTCTAAGATCTCGAGAAATCGATCAGTGCAAATCCAATTGCCACGACAAATTTTCTTAGCCCTAAAATGGTGAGACCTTTTGTCCATTCCGATCCAACCTTATGATCTCTCCCTAAGGATAAGACTTAAATGGTCCTATATAGATCAGGTAGTGTAAGTATGTACTATGGACCAAGAAATGGTCGGAGAGAAGAAATTAAATCTTGGAGTACTAGTGAGGAAAAACCTAATGTGTAAACAAGCACGGGAAAATAGGAGACAAGGCGGAAACAAAGAAAGAGAAGAAGGATAGGAATATAATTTGGCTAGATGAGTAAAGAAGGACAAAAGAAGGAAGTTAAGGAGGTAATTTAGGCGCAATTTTTATGGTTGATTCCTAGGTCTAAGTTGTACCAAAAATCATTGACTAGTTGGTCAATCTTGCATAGTGCTAAATGGTCAACTATTAAATAGCTTTGGACAAAGATTGAACCTTGACCTTATTAGGCTAGATTAAAATATTAATCGTCCTGCGTTATCTTTTAAGTTTTGACATGATACAAAAAATAATTATCCTCATCACCGCGATATTTAAAGATCGTAGTTAAACTCTGAACCAACTCCAAGGATTTATAGTCTCAACAACGATGATGCGACTACACAACGAATGAACGAATTCCAAAAATGATTCAACTAGAAATCTGTAATATAAATTAAAATGGATTTTCCCCTTGCCTAGTTGACAACAACCAGGCGATCCACGAAATCAATTACCCCAAAAATCAAGATGAAGGATTTTCCTTAGCCTTTCCAAAGAAAATTTTAAAACTTTTCCAACAATGGAATCTATTATAAACTATCGATTTCATATTTATAAATCCATTTTATTATCATTATTATTATTATTATTTATATTCCAGTTTATATTACAAACTGAAAAACCTTTTCGTGTTTAAAATGTTGGAGCTTTAAAATCTTAAGTATTAATTGTGATAATTTCACAAAATTATCCAATATATATAGGGAGAGGGATACCAAAAATCACAAGGAATGGATATTTAATATTCTTATATTTAGTGGTGTATTCCTTGTCAAATCTAGTTCCTTCCTTCCTACCAATCGAATTATATTTATTAGAATTACACAAAGCCATAATAATTTTGAAACACGAATAGGTTAAATTTTAAAAACTATATCTTTATAAAATTAAGCCTACATAAAACCATTTTCCGAAATCGTAATCCAAAACTTACAAAACCCATATTTATTTTTCCAAATAGTTTTAAAAATTAAAATTTCCTCGAATACAAGGACACAAACTAAATTAGATGTTTTAATAAGGGTAGATTTGGAAATATGACTAAGTAACAAAATGGATATACCTCTTTAGTATATTTCCGAAATGGATAAGAGATGCTAACTGAACTTTTCCCGCTTGGATCGAGCAATGGCCTTAAGTGGAACTACCAACGAAACCAAAAATCAGAAATCGCGACTATCTCAGTTGTAGCAAGATTTTTGTGAAGTCTCCTAACTCGAATCAACATAATTCACCGTATGTCGTCCTCAAGCTCTTCAAGACGAAATCGCCAATGTACTGTAGGGTAAGACAGAATTGGCTAAAAACTCGAACTCAGCATAATTCAGCTCTTAGTCACTTAAAGCCCAATTTTATATAATTGGACCCACAACTAATCTTATCGGCGAAATAGATTAAAATCGAGTAAGAAAGACAAAGAAAAACAGAAAAGAAAATCGAATTACGTTCTCTCATGAGTCCTAATTTAACTAATTCCTCTGATCATTTAACCTAAGCTCCGATACCAAAAGTAACACCTTACACTTTTCTATTCCTAAATTTCAGCAAAATCGAAACTCAAACACATCCAAGCATGGAGCGTATAAATTTGGTACCTGCAAATAAATAAACATGAGCACAATTAGAGTATGACGAGATAACTCACATAGGAAACAAAATAGGATAAACTAGTACTAACTCAAGCAACTACCTTTCCAAAGTAAGTCACTTTGTCAATACTGAGCATTGTTTCAAATCTTGCAAATATCACCTGAGATCTCCTCCGAGATCTCGTTTTGGGCTCCTTCCAAAATGAAATAGCAAATATCACTCTAAATCTCCTCTCGATATTGCAATATTGAATGATATATTGATACCAAGACGAAATACTGGAATATCGTTCGAGTTCTTAATTTTTTGTGTTGAAATTTTAATATGTACCTAAACTAGAACAATAATTAAAAACTCAAATCTAGCCATGATAATCTTTTGTCATTTTTTGTTTTACATGTTAAAAGACCATATTGTATGTTCGTATACGTTCTATAATGCTTATGATTTTCATATTCGTCTTTTTTGCAAACATATTACCTATGAAATTATATATTTATGGTCTATTTATGATGAAATTTTTAATGTCTTGGATCCTTTTAATGTTTTATGTCTAACAATATTTTTTTAAGCATATTACGATTTAATATGAATGATATTTTGCAAAATAAAGAATAATAAAGTTATTTTTGAATTCAAGTTTAATTCACTGTGTTTTTAATAGCATTCATAAAAATCATTCAGTAAAAATATCATTTTTTAACATATCATGTACCCCGAGATTGTTTTGGTATAAACTTTCAGATCCGAGATGGAAATCCAAGATAAACTCCCGAGTTAGACTCATCTACTCCGAGATCGCCCCTCGATATGAGATCAACTTTGTAAAATCCCTGAGACGAAACATGTAACAACCCGCGTTTTTACGTATCGAAGGATCATAAGATATTTATATTTAATTCCCTGAATGTTGGATCATTCTTATATTTTGATATGTTGGTTATGGAGATGTGAGACATGCCCATAATTTTTACCTAATTTATTTGTGACCATTTTGAACTATCAGTCTTGTATAGGGCATAATATTGACTGGGATCGAATCAGGTGTTGTGATCGGTCTCATCAAAAAGAAAATGGTGTTTCCAATTTCATAGAGTGGTCACATTAAAGATTTGGTTCAATGGTTTGGGAGGAATCATTGTTTTTGTATTTCACAATTTCTGTTCAGGTTTTTTGTGACATTGATAGGCTGATTTGAGGAGGCCCATTGGTGGGTTGGTGGGATGCTATAAATAGGGGGTTAGAGGCATGTAGAATAGTTTAATTACTTCAGTCTCTCATTTGGTTGAGCTCGTGATCCTCCTTTCTCAATTAAATACATTTTGCACCATTAAAATTCAAGATCTACATAAGAGAATCGAAGATCTACATCATTCGAAGATAGTTGTATGTCAAGTGAAGAGAGATCTCATCAAATTGGAAGTTTTGAATAGTGTTCTTCACTGTTCAGATTCGTGATTCGTTGATTTTGTGTTGTTTTGAATAATTAGTGAGTGATATGCATCTCTCACACGGATTCAATCAAGTATATGATTTGTTTGATCATAATTTCATCATTTTCAAGTCGTTTTCACCTAGATTTACATCATGGTAAGTATATTTTCGTATGAATCACTATATGACCTAATCTAGCAACTTTAAATCGGTAATTCTTATGTTAAATTCATATGTTTATGCAAGTTAGATCCATCATTTTAGTTTATTCATCGTTTTATCATGATTTGGTGAAGTTTATATAATTATTGACGATAATGGTTACTTTGATATTGTTAGCAATTTCATGAAGTGTTTATGGTTGAATTGGATGATTTGGATGAGTGGTTTGAATGATGTTGTCGTTTGGTGAAGATTTGGTCAAATTTGGAGCTATTTTGGTTAGATCTAGATTCGAATCGTTTTTCATAGACCGGGTCATGACTTGTTACTCAAGAAATGAGCCCGATCATTTAAAAGCAGGTCGGGTCGTTAAAACTACGTAGGTCGTTCGAGCATGGTGTTCAGATTAAAACTTGGGCCGTGCATGCCTTATGTCGCAGGTCGTAGGAGGTGACGTGGCAAAATATGGTTGGATGGATCTGTGTGATTTAGTTCTAGCAAGATTAGGTCGTCCGTTAAAGCCTAGGTTGTTGGAGCTTCAGGTTGGTTTAGATTGTTGGTTTCAGATCGTTAATGACCTGGGGAAACAAGGTCATTGGAGAAGAGAATTCACGAAGGATATGGGTCATTAAAATAACCTAGCGAGTCAGGTCGTCGGTGCACATGGTTGGGGCAGGTTGTTCGAGATCCGAGTTTGATGGGTCATTGAGAGGGTGGATGGTCCAGTGGGTCAGGTTATGGTACATCAGTCGGTTACGACCCATGAGGTATTGATGTTGTTTGGTGTTGATGTGGCTTCAATATATATCGGGTGGGAATGTACAAAGTGCTTTAATGTGTTTGTTGATCGCCGTAATTTATCGCAAGTAGTCTAAATCAACCATTCATTTAATCGGATTACAATTTAGAAAACATTTCATACACATCACCTACGAATTTTTCAGTATACCAGTTACACCAAATTTGCTCATAGTTCAAACTTTCCTTTCGTTATCCGCTAAGAGAAGTAAATCTCCAAACATTTTAATCGAACGACCAAAATTGTATGCTGACTCCATCATGTCTTATTTAAAGGTAAATAGAAATGCGAAATTCTCTTTTTTAAAAGAGAAATAAGAAAGGAAAATTCTATGCAAAACCAAAATAAATATGAAACTCCTCCCACACTTGATTTAGACTGTGTCACCATAGTCAATGCATGCCACAATGAATGAACGGAAGAGAAATATTTACATATGTACAAAAGAGGTTTAATGAGACTTACCAAATGTGCGTGCAAAAAATATGCAGTCATCAAATAGATGAACCGGTCCACGATGGACCAATGGATCAGCCTTATTAAGATTATGAGACACGGCTTAAGCACAAAAAACCAAATCATGAAGGATTGTATATTACATGTCAGATTTGGAAAAACAAAATTTATTTTTTCAAAATATTGAGTTTTTAATCTTAAAATTTTGAGCTTTCAATTGATCATAAAGTCGAATTGAATTTCTGTAGCAACTAAAGAGAGGTCAGTGAGCCAGGGTTTAGAAAAAGTTTCAAAAACAAAGTTTGACTTGTTCAGATGATGTATAAATTGAGAGTCATGCGCGTCATTCTCACCCCCGCACTTGTTTTGAGAAATATTGTTCGGTTTTGCTTTGATATTTGAAATTTCATTAACTAAAGGTTCATTCGTAAACCTAAAGTCAAAACTAAACAAATGAATTTTCAGTAAATTTCGAAATCGTGTTTTATCAAAAATAGTGTTATTCCAAAAAGAGTTCATATACTGCAGAAATTTATCATTGAAAAATAAGTGATCACAGTGAGGTTCAGTTGAAACGATCATGTCGCAAGGAGTTTCAACAGTTTACAAAATATTGTTATTTTGCTTAAGATTACATTCAGCAGCATCGTTGTTTTCAGTCTCAAGAATTTCAAAGTTTCCAAATGTTTCATGTTCAGTTTCAGACATAACAACATTATCGTCGATCAATTCAAGAAGTTTTTGCTCATCAAAGTCGTCCTCACTTAAACAGTTGTTAACAACTTCATCATTTTTATCATGTTGACAAACTAAAGTTGCTAAATTTTCAAAATTTTCAAAATCTAAGAGAGGCAGAACAAATTGAAGATTGACGTCTTCATTTTCAAGAGAATTTAAATTCAAATCAATTACAGAGCTTTCAACAACTTCATTAAGATTTTCATTAATTTCAAAAGTTGTTAGTTGAAGATCGTCGAATATGGGCAAAGGTGGATTTTTATTTGAATAATCACACATTTGGATTTTATTATTTTGTTTTTCACGAAAATTCAAGTACTATTGAAACAACAAATTCATGTGGTTATCATGACTTTCATTCATTTTCTCAACAAAATCAAATTTATAATTATTTACATGGGAATTTTCAATTTGAAATTGCTGAGAACAAAAATTTCCAGTTGTATTACAATTGAAATTATTCTCATTGCCAAAATCATTTGTAAAGCGATACACATTTCCATTTTGAATTCGAAATTCATTTTGGAGTTCGAAATTGAATTGACAAGGGTTATAATCAAAACCATTTGAATTTGGAAGTGAATTCGAATTTTGATTATTTTGAAAACTTTGACTTGAATTGTTGCACATTACTTCAATTAATCTTTGTCTTGATTCATTAAATTTTTGACTTTCTTCAAGTAGAGATTGAATACTTATTTCAAGACTTGAGGGTTGATCATCATTTTGAAAATTTGGTGGTGTAAAATCAGGATTATTTTGAAAATTTTGAAAAGTTAGTGTTGTAAAATCCAAATTGTTTGTACAATAGTTGTTATCAAAATATCCATATGAATTTGGTGTAAAATTATATGGATTATATTGATTTTCACAACTATTGTAAAATTCATGAGGATAAGGAAATTGGGACATTTTCAAGAAAGTTTTTTTTTTTTGAAATTTTTTTTAAAAGGAAAAAAATTATTCACAAAAGTTTTTTTTTTGGATTTTTTTTATTAATATATTCATGAACCGAATGCAACTATATGAATGCAAACTAATTATTTACAGATTTTCTAAAATTATATAATGACGATTAGATTAATTTTAACATAAGATTTCTCAGCCAGTTAAGGACAAGAGTTATCGGTGCACCAGGAATCACCCTAGCAATGCAGCTGAAGGTTTAAATAACTTCAGAGGAACAACCGATATAATATTTACGAATCACCGTAATATTTATAAACAGTTATTACGCTGCCGTAGTCTAGACATCGAGAAAGAATCCGTTAGAAATAAACCAATTTGTCAAAATATAATGAAGTCTTTAGAAAATAAACACAAAACTAAGATGGATGCAATATGTATTTTTTGGAATATTTTAATCAATTACTGAACGATTAGTCTCATAATAATCACAGAACAGTCACAAAACAAGAAATTGGAGAAATAATTTTTTTATAAGCAAGCCGCGACACTTGCACAAAATCTTTACAAGCAATTTTTCTTTCAAGCAGCAGCAGGCCCTGTAGAGTTTAGAAAATTCTCACATAGATAGGCAGTCCGTCCAGTGCAACTGAGTAGCGCTAGCGCGTTCACACCCCACTTGGTGTGCAACCGCTCCTACAATTCAAACCTATTTGCAAATCGCTTGGCTGAACTCTTCACTTCTTGTTTGCCTTTGAATTGAATTTTTTTAAATGTCAATTTTTAGCAAGCAAGCAAACGTTTTTAGCAAGCAATTTGTTCCTTGAATTTCTGCAACCTAAAAAAGAAATGAAGAGAAGAGCTTTATTTTCAATTACCAAACAAAAGAATTTACCAATCGAAGATCCATTTCCAATCAAAAATTTACACCCATAAAGGAATTTTTTGGCAATCAATACTCTCTTCTATTTTTATTTTTTTCAAAATTCCTTTCCAATGTTTTTGCTACAAATGACACTCACAGAAAGAAGACCCAATCGTGCAAGGCCCAACAAGAAATAGTATAATGCAAAAGTTAAAACCAGCCCACTTGCGGTTCACAAGCCCAAAATCAAGCGTGTAAAACAATTCTCAATGCTAACAACTTAAACACAACAGAGTCCATTGAGTTTTATACCCAGAAGTCAAGAACGAAAATTAAAAAATATTTAAAAAATGCAAGATTAGAAAATATTTACAAGACGAATGCAAGCTTTTGAAGGAATATTTACAAATGGATAATTTACTTTTAAATATTACACGAATGAGTTAACACAAATTTGGGTCGTCACTATGAAATTTGAGTTCGTTACTAATCAAAACTTCAAACAAAAGTCATGTTATCGTCACAAACTCCTCCAGCTTGGCCAGTTGTTTTGGTAGAAACATAGTATGTTTCAAACATAGTATGTCATGCACAAGCAACCACTAGCAAACACTTGCATCCATCAAACATAGCATGTTTCAAACACATATTTACATCAATAGGATTCCTATCTAAAGGTCGAAAGATACTATGGATAAGATATACTCAATTGATAGAGATAAGCACTGATAAAACTTAGGAAAAAGGAGTTAAGAACATACCGTCGAAAAGGAAAGGGTACGAAGCACGAATCTTTTCTTCGGTCTCCCAAGTCGCATCCTCTGGGTTATCTCCCCATTGAACCTTTTGTAACTTGACTTCTCATTTGCGTAGCTTCTTAACCTCCGATCCATGTAAAAGTCATTCTATAGATTACCACCAACCAATTGGTGATCTACAGGTTCGTCCATATAATGCTTCGAAGGGTTCCATGACAATGCCTGCTTGATGACTGTTGTTGTGGGCAAACTCTACTAAAGGAAGGTGCTCTTCCCAAGTCCCTCCGAAGTCTAGGATACACAGCCTCAAAAGATCCTCAGGAATTCTGTTCATCCTCTCCGTCTATCCATCGGCCTGAGGATGATAAGTGGTGCTCAAAACATAATTGTGTGCCTAATGCTTCTTGCAAGCTCCTCCAAAATTTACCGGTGAAAATGGGATCACGATCACTTACGATACTGGAAGGTACTCCATGAAGACGGACAATCTCGTAAACTGTTGCCAACTATGTTGCCATCCTCTTGCTCTTAACGGGAATGAAATGGACGCTCTCAGTGAGTATAATACTAGCACTCAAATGCTGGTGTTGCCCTTCATTGATATAGGAAAACCATCTATGAAATCCATGGAGATGCTTTCCCACTTCCACTGCGGGGCCTCTAAAGGATGAAGTAAACCACTGGGCTTCCTTCGCTCAGCTTTGACTTGCTAGCAAATCAAAAATTGAGAAACAAACTCTGCTACATTTTTTTCTTCATCCCATCCCAAAAGAAAACCCTTTCTCAAGTAGCTCCCCTACTTATTTGCTGAGCTCCCTTCTTTCTATTGGAGCCATATGGCGCATGGGCAACGCAACTGGCTTTGCATTGTCCACCAAATATATGTGGAAATCGATCTCGTGCCTTGGGGTAAACCCCGAACTTCATCAAAGACATTAGGGTACTCACGGACTACTATCATCGATAGATGTGGCAAGTGACTCTAGGAAACTCAACCTAACAAACCCCTTGGGGTCACAAGAAATCTCAAGGGTCCTTCCATGACAAGTCAAAAGCCTAACGACCCCCCTCTCACAATCCAGAATGGAACCATATGTTTTATTCCTAGAATCAAACCATAGCCAATGGAACAAGGTATGTGTCACACTCAACTCGTCGCCTAATACAGATATTCTCTAACCCCGACAAATCATATAAATGAGCCAAACCAACAATGAGGTTTGAGACAACTAAGGGATCCACTACCATACTAGTATCTAAGTGCAGAGGTTCGACCACAAAACTAGATATGAATGAGTATGAAGCGCCGGAATCAAAAAGAGTTCTGAATAGGGTAACTGGAAAGAGAAATCAAACTTTCCATGGAACTTTCCTTCCTCTATCTGGTGCACTAGCCACGAGAGCATTCGCTTGCCCTCCAGAGGTTCCTGTCTTTTGACCTTGCCCTTGCGTCTTTAGCACTACCTAGAATAGTGTCCAACCTCTTCACAAACGAAGCAAGCATCCTTCCTTTTCCTGTAGTCCTGGGCCAAGTGACCCTCTCACCCGCAACTATGGCACTTCCTCTTACCCTTAACCTTGTCATTCTTTCCGCCCTTCCTCTTTTGTTGTTGCCGTCCTTTTTTGGTCCATACCTTTTTTTTGTGTTTCCTCAACCATAACTTCTTCCTTTTCACCTTTATTTGTGTAACAAGCTAACAAGTCTCTCGAAAAGCCTTCATCGCATGGAAATCCCTTCGAAGCTCGAGAAAATTAGTCGTAGGTGGTAGACTTAGGTATACATCCTAATGTATCCTAACTACTACCCAGATCGATTGGCTCCCTAACCCTCGTAGATACCTTGTGTTGGCCTCACAGTAGGAGGTTTCACTTCCTAAAGTGGCAACCCTTCGTCGTAATAATATGCACAACCATATCTACATGTGTCACAGTCGTCTTAGCCCCCTTTGCTCGGCCCATGCACGCATATGTCCCCGGTCGGTTTGCGCCGCCCACACCGTCCTCCTCGTTTGGATCTCTTACAATCAATCAGTAAGTGTGCCCCTTTCTCCGCCTAGTACAGAGTTCTTTATTTGATATCTATTCTGGTTACTGACTGAAATGGGTCCCACACAATATGATACAAGCTCTTCCCTTTGTCTTATATCCCCATTAGGTTTTTCATTGACTATGTATACCCTTAGGTGTCTTTAATTACATAATCCTATGTCAGTTATGCTTACCCTAAAGGGTGTCTTTAATTATATAACCCCGATCTTTCTATCGTTTATGCTTACCTATAAGTGTCTTTAATACATAACCCCCAATCTTTCTACCGGTTATGCTTACCTATATGTGTCTTTAATACATAAGCCTATCATTTCTACAAGATATGCTTACCCTAAAAGGTGTCTTTAATTACAAAACTTTATTATTTCCCTCGGTTATGTATACCACTAGGTGTCTTTAACTACATAACCTTACCAGGTTAAGTTTATGGGCCTATATATACTAATATTACCCACCTACCCAAGATTTACTTAACCCTCCCACTGATTCAAGCATGTTTATGTAACGGTTAGGTTTGTGGGCCTATATATACTAATATTACCCACCTACCCAAGATTTACTTAACCTTTCCACTGATTCAAGCATGTTTACTTAACCTCTATTCATATTTATGTTCACGCAATCCCCATGGATTCAATTAGGTTAAGTATTACATACTAATAGGTTATCCCTATTCACATTGGCTTCCTTTTACTTGCCAAAGATTCTCTTGCTTATTAATTCCATATAAATATAAATTAATCCATTTAAGTTCGTTAATAATCCCCCATTACATGTTATTCTTTAGATTGTAATTAACAGAAGTAATTTTACAATCTTCCACCCTTGGATTGTAATTACCGGAAGTAATCTTATAACCCCTTTGCATTTTTCGTTGTCTGATTCCATAATTACAATAACATGTTTTACTTAATATTTAATTAAGTATACTCTTCTCAGTTCACCGGTTTCCTGTTTAACATATCACTACAACTTGACGTTATTCACTTATAACTTAGTTTTCTTAACAAAGGTTTACTAATAAGATTTCTTTCCTTTTATTATAACTTATATTATAATTTCCACTTCTCCCCAGGACAAGCTTACCTATTATATACAACATTCCAGTTAAGTAATTAATCATAATAGGTTACTATCATTCTGTGTTTACTCCAATTCATCACCATGTCCATTTATAGTTATGATGGGCTAGACCTCCCACATTAGGCCTACAACTTGTGGATGCCGGATATGTCGGTCGGGTCCGGGAAGACTTCTTCCACAAGTTGGGGCTAACCTCGTGTCTTAGCCTAAGTCGTATTTGCGCACTTGGACCTCTCACATTAGGTTGAACATTAGTGGCTGCTGGATATGCCGGTCGGGTCTGGACATACTTCCATCACCAATGCAACCTAACTCGTGTCATAAGTGCAATTACAATTTATAATTTTAACTATTTAACATTCCATTTTAATCGTACTTGTGTCAATCATAGGTTTTATGCCTCTTTTTCCCAATTATGTCCATAAATAAATTTATTCACATTCATTTCTCCAATTTATACCAAATTTATATTCACATATTCCATTTATGCTTAAATATCCAATTATAACTGTTGGCTAGCTTTTTTGACCAAGCCACCAAAGTTCACACATGAAGAAAATATGGAATTTCACGCCTCTATCCGTCGAAGACTTGATCGGATCGCCCTGCCTCTCCACGATCGCGATCGCCCTGCCTCTCCACGATCGCGATCGCCCCCATACCTCGCGGTCTGACTTGCCCAACACCAGCTCGATCCGATCCCTGAAGCTGATGAATTATGACCAAGACCCGTTCAATCATCATCCGAGATGTATGGATCTCGCGGCACCTATCACCAACTGTCATATTGACCAATTCTTCATTAAGCTACGATCACGATCCAATCCGAGCAGGAAGACACGATGATGGCCACGGACTTGGTCATCCACGATCCGATGTTTAAGGAGATCGCGACACAGGTGCACAACGACTAATTTGACTAATTCTTCATCAAGCTACGAACCGGTCCGAGATCTTCGGGATGTGGGCCACGTATGACAGTGATTCGTCACTAGAAATCAACTATAAATAGCCCAGAGCTTGGCATTTTTCAGGATCTTTTGGCAGTTCTAAGGATTGATTCCACCATTACTGTCATACCTCTATTTCATACCAGATTTACTTCAAGATAATTGAGAGAAATCGTAATTGTAAGAGTGAGTTTGAGAGAAATCATTGGTTGTACTAGCATTCAAAGTATAATCAATAGCATATAAAGTGGACGTAGGCTCGTTAACGCCAAACCACTATAAACCGTGTGTGTTTTCTGCTTTTTTCTCATTTTTCAGTTATAATTCCCTACGAATCAGAACAATTTGGATGTTAGAGCCAAATTTTGATCTAACATTTTGGTGCTTTCACTGAGAATTGATTTCTCGGCATATTGGATTGTTGCTCCGTTGTTTGGATATTCAAGTCCGAAGGAAACAGTCCCGAAACTTCACTGTTCAGATTTTTGAAGATTCCAGCGGCATCTGATATCATGGCCAGAAAGAAGTCTAAGGAAGTACGAGCTTTGCAGGCGACTGAAGTCGCGAATGAAGCAGTTGAAGAAAGTGTACATGAGCAGGTTGAAGAGGGCTTCACAGATCGCGGAGACATGGGGGCGATCCGACCCGAACGTGGCGTCACGAACCAGTTTGAAGGGAGCGCCACGATCCGAATTGAAGGCGGCACGAACCGAACATCTGAAGGGGTCGTCACTCGATCCCGAGACAACACCGCGAACCCCCCTAATGTTACCACAATCCGACCCCAGGGGGGCGCTACGAGCCATAGACACAGGTCCACTGCGATCCGAAGTGATGACCAGACTACAACTCGACTTGGAAAGGAGGTTATGGCTCACTCATCCCGTCCTGGTACCTCTGTTCGACCTAGCTCAAGTTCTCTGCGCATAAGAGAAAATGTTGATGATCAATATGACCCTTCTGCTCCGGTCACTGAAGGAGATCTCTCTCGCTTCTCTGAAATGTGGGATAGGCTGTTTGATGAATTAGCTGCTCAAAGGCAGCAAAGCTCTGTGCTGCAGCAGAACTTAGCTGCTATGTATAGAAGGATCGATGATCTCGCAAGACAAAAAACACTCCCAGTTCGCCCACTCACCCCAGAGTACTCTTCTTCGTCATAGGAATCGCCAAGACCTCCGCGGCGACTGTATGAAAGGGTTGAAAACATAGAGCAGCTCCGATTTGGAACCTTGCCATCACGAGAGGAAGAGACACTTGGTGTAGGACCCTCAAACTGCAACTTGAATAATCGTGCCGCAACTCCTAGAGCTCGAGTTGTGGATAATCCTGTTGAGAATAGACCACCTCAGCCCCTTCGCCGTACAAATACTCATGGTAACAGGGGGCAATGAAGCCCAATCTGAGCCCCGGACTTCGTGGATGTTCCTAGAGGAGAGATCGGAGAATTCCACCGAGCAAGAAGCGCTGATCCGGAGCCTCCGATGACCAGTGAAAATGTTGCAGCTATGGTCCATCAAATCCTGGCGGATAGCGGTGGACAAAGGAATGAAGATTGGGGAATTGACCGCAGTCACACCCTTTTTACTGATGACATTCTAGACGTAACATTCCCGAGGCGCTTCAACATGCCTCAGATGAACCGTTACGCGGGTAGATCTGATCCAATCCAACATCTAAGGAGATATTCTTGGTCAATGACCGCTGCCGCAGCCTCTGGCGCTGTAAAGTGCAAAGCATTCCCTATATTCTTGGAGGATGTAGCGTTATTATGGTTTACTCGCTTACCAGTAAGATCAATTTCCAGTTTCAGGGAGTTGAGTGAACGGTTCGTGGAACAGTTTCGCATTTATGCACAGAGGTCAAAGAGTGTGATTGACCTGTTCCTCGTCAAACAATGACCAGGCGAGAGATTGAGGGTGTATCTGGATCGTTTCAACCTAGCCGCCACCGAAGTCAAGGATCCCCATGAGCCAACTGTTGTGGCAGCCCTAACTGATGGGGTAGATAAAGATACTGAATTTGGGAGATACCTGGCCAGCAAGCCACCTCATACTAGAGAATTATTCTATGAGAAAGCAAATGTATGCTTACGTCAGGAGGAGGTATATGCTAACCGGAAGATGAAAATGGCAAATAAGGAGGAAATCCAAAGTAATGTGGCCATCAAGCAAACCGGAGACAGCTCGGGAAGGGTTGAAGTCAATGTTGGAAACCGAAACTAGGGCAGCGGCCACCAGTCAGGAAACAATGGTAACAACAGTAATGACAATAATCAGAAGAGAAATCGGGGGAACGACTCCCAGAGAAGGACCCGTCCCAGGTCTTTCGAAAATTATACGCCAATAAATGATACTTTGGAGAATATATTTGTAGACTCGTACAATGTTCTCCAACATAAAAGGCCTCCTCCAAGAGATTCGACGGAGAAAGAACGTGAGACGGGGAAGTTTTGTCCCTTTCATCAGACTCACGGCCACTCTACAAATGAATGCCGTCATATGAGAGACGTAGTTGAGAGGCTGCTCCGAGAAGGGAAGTTGGATGAGTACCGGGTGACTCCTAGAGACAGGGGGCAAGCTATTCAGACCCTAAACCAAAACCAGAATCAACCTACTGCCAGGCCAACTGTCCAGCAAAAAGGAAAGGATCTTGTTATCAATACCATAATCGGAGGGCTTCACCTAGCCGGGCATAGTTTCAAGGCGATGGATCAGTACGTAAACGCAGCAAAGCAGCATCTTGAGGCAGGAGAGTGTAGCAACCCTGAGGACAATGTCCCGGTAAAACAACAAAAGATGATGTCAGATGACGTCATTTTCCGCAACTGAGAGAGTATTGGAGTCCACGCTCTGACCGAAGATCCATTTGTAATCACAGTTCCTATTGGCCCAGCCACTGTCCATAAAGTTTTAGTGGATAATGGGAGTTCAGTCAACATTCTATTCAAAAAGACGTTCGATCAAATGAACCTTGAATTGAAAGATTTAAAGCCGTGTGAAGGATGGATCCGTGGATTTAACGGAGCTTCAACTGCTCCAATGGGATATGTAGCGCTGCCGGTAACACTTGGGGAAGGAGAACGCCAGAGAGTGAGAATTATTCCCTTCGTGGTTTTGGGTATTGAATCGCCTTATAATGCCTTCTTGGGCCGACCGACCCTAGCAAAGTTTAGAGCTTGTATAGCCCCCTAGTGCTTGTTATTGAAGTTTCCTACGGAAGCTGGTGTTGGCATAGTCAGAGGAGATCAGGTTGCTGCACGAGCATGTTACATTGCAGAGCTAAAGCTACTCCGTAAAGGAAAAGATATAGAAACTAAAGACGCTTCTTCCCTCACAAGGGAGGAGACGTCATAGAAATTAAAGAGAATGGCTATGGGTGAGTCGCCCAGAGAACTGCCCGAGGATATAGGTCCTGAAGATTGGGTCCCAGTTGGATCCAGTTCGAGCTAAAGAACTGACGGAATTCCTGAAAGATAACTTGGATGTATTTGCTTGGACCCACGCGGACATGTGTGGGATATCTCCATCAATCATGAGCCACTCATTGAGCATTAACCCAAAGCATCCCCCTGTAAAACAAAAAAGGCGAATGTTGGGCCCAGAGAGGTCCGCAGCCTTGAAAGAAGAAGTTGAAAAGTTAAGAAGTAACGGATTCATCAGAGACTTGACCTACCCAGATTGGATTTCAAATCCAGTTTTGGTA
The DNA here is from genome assembly GCA_030737875.1 of Allium sativum. Taxonomy (NCBI): domain Eukaryota; kingdom Viridiplantae; phylum Streptophyta; class Magnoliopsida; order Asparagales; family Amaryllidaceae; genus Allium; species Allium sativum. The sequence continues at coordinate 463,494,197 of CM060913.1, read as the reverse complement.
AAGAAGGCCAATGGGAAGTGGCGTACGTGTATTGATTTTTCGGATTTGAATAAAGCCTGCCCAAAAGATAGCTTTTCGTTACCCAGAATTGACCAGTTGGTAGATTCAACGGCGGGTCATGAGCTTCTCTCTTTCATGGATGCTTATTCAGGATATAACCAGATTCCTATGCATGTTTCAGATCAAGAACACACTAGCTTCATTACGGATCTAGGATTATATTGCTACGTGGTAATGCCTTTTGGTTTGAAGAACGCAAGCGCTACATATCAACGGTTAGTGAACAGAATGTTCTATAACCAGATTGGGAAAACGATGGAGGTATACGTTGACGACATGTTGGTTAAGTCCAGACAATTGTCCGATCACACTACAGACTTGGCAGAGATATTTGGTATTCTTCGAAAGTATGGAATGAAACTCAACCCAACGAAATGCTCATTTGGGGTTGCATCTGGGAAATTCTTGGGATTTATTGTCAGCTCGCACGGGATTGAGATTAATCCAGACCAGATTGCAGCAATCAGAGGCATTCAGGAGCCTAGACAAATCAAAGATGTGCAAAGCCTTGCAGGGAAAGTAGCAGCATTAAGCAGATTCATCTCTAGAGCGACAGAAAAATGCATTCCATTCTTTGAGTTGATAAAGCGAGGAAAACGCAATTTTAAATGGACTCCTGATTGCATAGAAGCATTTCAGAACCTGTTGAATCATCTGGAGAGGCCTCCGATACTGTCTAAGCCAGTGGACCACGAGGATTTATTCGTGTACTTAGCAGTGTCGTCCCACGCGATCAGCTCAGCATTAGTGAGAGAAGAAGACAAGGTTCAAAGGCCAGTGTACTACGTGAGTAAAAAATTGGCGGCAGCTGAGCGCAATTATCCGAGGATAGAAAAGCTGGTGTACAGTTTATTGATTGCATCTAGGAAGCTTTGACATTATTTCCAAGCTCATCCTATCACCGTGTACACTGATCATCCGCTCAAGCAAATTCTACAGAGACCAGAAGCTTCTGGAAGACTGCTCAAATGGAACATTGAACTGAGTCAATTTGATCTGAATTTTCAGCCCCGACGATCGATACGGGGGCAAGTGCTGGCAGATTTCATAGCAGAATTTACTGTCTCGGAGGATGACATAGTAAACGAAGAGGCTAACCCACCAAAATTACTTCTCGATCCTAGTGCATGGAGATTGTATATTGATGGTGCTAGGAATGATAAACGATCCGGTGCCGGAGTGGTGCTTGAAACTCCTGAGAAACGACTGATATCCTATGCTATCCGGTTGGAATTTCACGCCACTAACAACGACTCCGAATATGAAGCCCTGATACTCGGGCTGAGGATCGCAAAGGAATTAGAGATCGCGAAGCTAGACATATTTTGTGATTCCAAGTTGGTTGTAAATCAAGTCACTGGAAAGTTCCGAGCTAAGAGCCCAAGATTGATTTCATATTTGGAGAAAGTGAAGGAGTTGCTGACTGGCTTTGATCACTACATTATATCTCATATTCCGCAGTCAGAGAACCAACTGGCGGACAAGTTAGCGAAGATGGCTAGTTCCGACGATCCTGAAGAAGCCGGGCTAGCCCCAGTTGAAGTACTTCAGTTCCCTAGCATAGGTCAGATGGAAATTGATCTGATACTAGAGACTGAGCCAGAAAGGGAGTCATGGATGACCCCTCTAAAGAATTTCTTGATGAATGGAACGCTTCCTACCAAGAAGAGCGAGAGGCGTAAAATAATCCGTAAAGCTTCTCGGTACGTTCTGCAAGGCGGAGTCCTGTACAGACAGGGATTTTCGATGCCTCTTCTCCGGTGTATAGCCCATGAAGACATCAAGCGTGTACTGCAGGAAGTACATGACGGTGAATGTGGTGACCATACTGGAGGACAAACATTGGCAAAAAATGTGTTGCGGTATGGTTACTTCTGGCCTACTATAAACAAAGATGCGGCAAAATACGCACGACGTTGTGATGCATGCCAAAGATTTTCAAAAATTCCCAGGGCACCTCCTGGCCAGTTAAAGACAATGGCGAGTCCATGGCCTTTCGCTATGTGGGGAATTGATATCATTGGAAGCCTCCCTATAGCAAAGGGCGGAGCAAAGTTCGTTATTGTAGCGGTTGACTACTTCACCAAATGGATCGAGGCTAAGCCGTTAACTACAATCACAACCAAGCGAGTGATTAATTTTGTTGTTAGAAACATTATTTGCCGGTTTGGGATCCCGAAGATCGTCATAACTGACAATGGAACCCATTTCGATAGCAACAAATTTAGGGATTTTTGCCAGAAGTACCACATTGAGAAACGGTACACCTCTGTGGCGCATCCGCAGTCGAACGAACAGGTCGAAGCAGCAAATAAAGTGATTAAGTCCATTATCAAAAGAAGATTGAAGCGGGCCAAAGCCATGTGGGTCGATGAATTTCCCTTGGCATTATGGGCCTACAGGACAACGTATAAATCGGCGACAGGCCACACTCCCTTCTCTCTTGTTTTTGGAGCAGAGGCAGTCATCCTGGTTGAGCTAAAAGTACCATCTTACCGAGTCACTTACTACGATCCGATGACTAATAACGAATTGCTCCTTGAATCCCTAGATACAATAGAGGAGAAAAGGGATGAAGCAGACCTGCGTGCCTTGAGACTCAAGCAACAGGTCGCTAGATACTACAACAAAAGAGTTCGAGCCCGAACCTTTGAACCCGGAGACTTGGTTCTGAAGCCTGTCTTTCCACCCCCAACTCATATGGGTGTGAAGTAGGAAGGAACATACTCCGTTCTACGAAGGCTTGATAATGGAACCTTCAAGCTAGCAACCGTAGATGGAGAAGAAATCCCCAGAGTGTGGAATGCCCAACATTTGCGGCCTTATCTGACGTAAAGTCATCAGATTTATCCTTTTGTTTCATAGGACCATGTAAAAGGCATGACTTGCCTAGAATAGTCCAATGTCTTGAGCAAAGGATTATAAAGTGGACGTAGGTCACGATTTGACCGAACCACTATAAAAAATATTGTGTGTCGTTTACCTTTATTTGCACTATTATTTATCTGCTCTTTTATCTTTATAAAGTTTGCTGTAAAATCATACAGCGAACACAGAAACGTGTAATTATAGGTGCCTTCCATCAGAATGGAGAGTAATCCGCAGCCAGAACGATGAAGGTGCAATAAAGTGAATCACACCATTGATTACACTCTAACTCTCCAGAGCCGAGAGAAAACGTAAAGAACGCGAAAATAACGTCCACATGGCAAGGCGATGCACCATGATAAGAACCGCCTTGACCGAACTCTAACCTTGGCGACCGCCAGGAGAGTATAAAAGCGTCTATGATTAAGCGCTGAGAAAGAGCTCTTACCCCGCTGAAGGATCGGGGGGCGACTGAACAGCTGAGCTCGAAATCTAACCTTGGCGACCGCCAGGAGAGTATAAAAGGGTCTGTGATTAAGCGCTGAGAAATAGCTCTTACCCCGCTGAAGGATTGGGGGGCGACTGAACAGCTGAGCTCGAACTCTAACCTTGGCGACCGCCAGGAGAGTATAAAAGCGTCTGTGATTAAGCGCTGAGAAAGAGTTCTTACCCCGCTGAAGGATCGGGGGGCGACTGAATAGCTGAGTTCGAACTCTAACCTTGGCAACCGCCAAGAGAGTATAAAAGCGTCTATGGATAAGCGCTGAGAAGGATGCTGGAGACTCAGCGCCCCCAGAATTCTGCCCCGCTGAAGGATCGGTGAGCAGATCATGATACGAGTTCGAACTTTAACCCGCTGACGGATCGGGAAAGTATAGAGGTACCCGAGATTTGGCGCCTCAAGGACTATAATCCTACTAAAAATTCCAAGTCCCCCGTATTCAGAGATAGGGGGCAACGTGCATAGAAATTTTTAAATTTTTCTATCGCTTGAAGGATTTGTAATATAATTTCAACTTGATTATAGTCAAATGAATTATGACTAAGTGTGAAGAGTTTATTGAATGCAGGTACACGATGACGCAGAAGAAATAAACTTTCATTCATAAACTGCAAGCTTACAAGATAAAGAGGAACCTAAACAAAAGTGAGGGTCATTCTCACAATTACATTTCATGGCCAGTGGAAAGCCTAAAAATCCTAAGGACAAAATATGAACTAATATCTGCATCCTACTCGTGCTGGGGGGGAGGGGGCTATGTGGGCTTCTTGATCTTCTTCTGCTTCCCCGACTCCTCCTTATCAACATCCGAACAATCACCTTTTTTCCTCTTCCTCTTATCAACAAGAGGCTCTGACGAAGAACTAGAGGATTGAGAGGCTAGTTGTGAAGTTATTGATCGGGAGGAAAATCTTATGACCAATCCAGTTTTGGGACCGATCTCGGAAATAGGGGGCACATATACTGGATCCTGTTTCCCTTTAAGGAGCAACTGCCTCTCCTCTTCAACCTGTTGTTCAGCCAAGGTTTCCTCATCATCGCCTCTGATTTCTTTGGTAATGGCGACTTCCTCTTCATCGCCTTCATGGCGCCCGTCCATATCTCTTAAAGCCTCGATGGGCTCAGCATCTAGGTGGACATCAGCACTGGGTACGAGAATGACCTTCTCCGTTGTCGCACCTTCGAACTGCTTTGGGACATCAGCACTAGCACTTGGCGGGATGTCAACCTTCTCTGCCTCTGTCCTCTTCTCAGCATCCTTATCAACTGGCCCACCACCTATATCATGAGAAACAAATGTTATTTTAGGAGAGAATGCGGTTTGCTCAGTTGATTGTCCGGCAAGACAACGACAAGTGACAATTGCTTTGACAAATTGCGGAGAAAATATAGAGATACCTTCCGCCGATCCTCCATCCAAGCTAGCAGCAGAAGCTCCGACAACTGGAGAAGTCGGACCCAGAGGAATCAATGGATCATCGGGATTGTATTCCTTAATTTCGGAGGCCTTGGGCTTTGCAGCTGAGCTCGAGCCTTCTTCAATTTTATTTTTTCCCTTGGCCAGAGTTTTCTCCTTATCCATCTCGTCTGCCTTTCTCTAAATCCTCAGGTTCATTATCCTTAAGAATGGTCCACATCAACTCATTCTCATCAATCTCATCTACTCCTAATCGCTGTTTCTCGCTCTGGACGATTGCATCCCATGTGTTGGCTAAAGTGACATGGTAGTCCGGGATCCAGGAGATGTTACGGGTCTTGATGACCTGGCCAAGGAAGTCAAACAACATTTCTTCAAATCCTCCAATATCTTTCTCTCTCGAGGAGCTTTTCATTAGAAACAGTAGCCATTTCAATGGCACTTTCCACATTATTTTCAGCAAGAATCGCGCGCTTCTCTGCACCCGCGAGTTGATCATTCAGAATCGCCCTCTCTTTCTCGGCCAGAGCTAAACTATCTTTCAAGCTTGCCTTTTCTTTCTCCCAAGCAGCTTTTTCAGCCTCGAAATGATCCTGTGTTGTTTTCAGTTCGGTGTTGGCCATCCTGAGATCTTCCACCTCCTTCTTCAATGACGCACGCTCTTTGCTGTTAGAATCAAGCTCATTATGAAAACGTTGCCTGGCCTCCTCCAGCTCTGTCTTGTAATTTTTAGCATCTCGTTGAGCCAAGGCAAGCAAAGATTTTGCATCTTCCAAGTCCTTTTCCATTTTTACCCTGACCCTTTCATTGTTATCTATTCTCACTTTGGACCTGTGCGCTTCCATCTCTAGCGTTCGGATGACGTCTGAAAGATTGACAGCATGTTTCTTCATCGCCTCATATTGCTTGGCTACATGGCGAACGTGTCCGATGACTTCAGTATCCCAATTCCCAGGGACTGGTTCTAGAGTTGGAACGAACATCATCCTTTCGAAGTAGATATCGGGGAATTGTTCTCGTAGTTTTTCCAGCTTGGCCTGAGTCTCAGGACCATGGATATAGTCTCATGCCCCGGGGGCACTCAAACTTTGTTGGCTGGAAGGGACAATGTCAGTTTTCTCCTTCTCAGAATCCTTGTTTGGATCCTTAGGCTCGTGGTGCTTTTTGGATGATCTGCTGTGAGATGGTGCGCTCTTCGGAGGAGTTAAGTCTTTAGGAAGTTGTTTTCCCCTTGTAGGTGGCACTGGATGACTGAGAGGCTTTCCAGAGGTTTGTTTTGACGGAGATCTGAACCATGAAGAAGGAGGCTTGTGAGAATCCCGGGACCAATGGATGTCTCCCCCTCGGCTGCTGCTACGAGCACGCTCAGAATTTGGATGAAGACTATGTGTCCTTCACGAAGAGAGCGATAGGAATAAGATCGTTTGCGAGACATCTTTCCTGCAAAAGAAGCAAGTACATATTAAAACCTTGAATACTGTTGGTATAAAAGTGTGGGGTCAGACAGTGCATGTGATTTGTTCATCCCATATAATTCCCCCTAACAGACCAGGGCCCGAAGTTAGGCTCGTCTGGGTAGTCTCTCGTTCTTCAACTGGAACAGTTCTTTCCTCAGAAATAGGAAAAAATTGCTCCCCTTCGAAGTCTTCCTGTGTATATACATCGTCGGGTATAGGAATCTTGCTCAATTCTTTAAACAACTGCTCCTCTGTTAAATCATCGGGAGCAGCAGGTTCAACCGGTAGAGAGGCCCTTGAGGGGAAACCCCCCGGAGAGGCTGGGATTTCCTTAGACTCGTCAGCACGGGTCTCATCTCCTCTATATACATTTAAGTCTTCGTCGTCCTGGTTAATTATTGGCGAAGGACTCTTATGAAGTTTAGTTGTCTCTGCTGCCTGTGACGTTCCTTCTCCCTCGGCCGGGGGCACGTATTTGTAAGGTTTGCCACCCGCGCCAAGTCCAAACCTTATATCCAAAAGGCGGTGCTTGTGAAGATTCTCGTCAGTAATACATTTCTTGATCTTTAGGAAGTCGGATTTGCTTTTCAGAAGGAGGGATAGTCGATTACTGTACACCGAGCCTTCCGTCTTTGGAAAGGTGTGATCTGCATAGAGAAAAGAAGCATGTTAGCGCTTTGATTTCTTAAATAGGTTATTCATTCAAAGGTTTAAAATTTACTTGATTTAATCCATCTTCTTGCACACCCAGCCTGTCTCTTTATATAGAACCAATCGGCCTTGGGATCCCCTATGTTGCTGTAACCGTCAGATAAGACCTTCCTATTTGCTACCGATTCGAAGAAAGAAAATTTTGGGGTTGCCGTAGAGCGATGCTTGAAAAGGTAATAGAATTTCAAATCTTTAAACGTGAGCTCAGTTTGCAGGATTTCCGCATATGCGATGTATAGAGTGTATAGGGCTGCGTATGCATTGGGATGAAGCTGCATCGGAGCAATACCCAATCGTTTTAAGGTTTCAATGACGATTGGAGGAAACGGAGGAATAGCGCCTACCCAGCACATGAGTTGGCTAACTGTCATATACCCCTCCGGAGCCAGATGAGGTCTATCTTCGCTACCAGGTGTCCTCACATCATCCCAGGGAATCCCGTGTTTCAAGCAAATTTTCTTAAGCTTTATGTCATCAAGTTTGGAAGCTAAAGAATCGGTGAATTTCTCTATTTCTAGTGCACCAGGAATCTCGTCGGGAGCTCGGTCGTCTACTTCAGACTCCTCATCAAGCGAGGTACTCTCAGATGAATCCGATTCCGTTTCTTCTTCATATTCGGATCCAGAATCCTCACCCTCTGGATTAATTGGAAGAACCTCGGGGTTGTGGTGCTCAGACGTCTCGGGATCCATCTCTGTATCAGATCTTGAAGGGGAACGGTTATCCGACATTACTGTTTAGGCGAGTAAACATGAGAAATAAGAATATAATTACCCGTCCCCCATGTGTGTAAGTGCAAGTGTGTGCCTGTGCATACATGGAAGAAAAGCAAAAAGATTAGCTACATAAGCAAGGTATTGGTCGTAATGCGCTATCAAGTTACGCTGTCATTTAGTCCAGAGGGATCATCTCGTAGGCTCTAACCTAACTGTCCATTAATGTACCGGGTATAAGTTGCATTGCTTATTTTACAAGTTCATCGGTTCATGGTATACATTCGGATCGCATAGGAGGGTTCGGATCGTGGTACACCTCGGATCGTGAAGCAAGTATGGACCCGCGGCAAAAGCATTAACTCATGAGAGTGCATCGCATCGGTTCAGGAACCGGATCGGGTCGCTATAACTCCTTACGATCCACAGATCGTCACTACGAACCGATCCGTTCTGCAAATCCTTCTCCTTCCATTTACTTCTCCAATATGCAATGACCCGATCCGCCGCCTCGCCATTCCCACGATCCAGCCTGATATTCCCTTTCACCTTCCTCTCCTTCCCATCTCACCTCCGAGACCGAACCTCATCAACGATCCGACCTGGTCAGCCCCTTCTTCCTCTTCTTCTTCTCATTCCTCCCATCTTCTTCCCCATCGCTGAGCTCGAGCAATTAACACCCATGGCGCCTCGCCAGCTTCCATAACCTCGAAAACTACAAAATTCCGCCGTTTCTCTCCTCCAAAATCAGTGAAAATTTATGATAAATGAAGGCGGAAGTAACATGGAAACATTTTTTATGATTACCTTTCTAAAAGTTAGGGTTTCTTGGAAATTAAAGGCTAGGGTTTCGCTGGAAGGAACTAGCGTCGGGCAACAGTAGAAGGAAGAAGAAAGGGGGTTCGGGTTTATATAGACCAAACCGCGACTGTTAGAATTCTCTTTTTTGTTTTATTCGAACAACGGAAATCGATGGGCTGCGAACCAAAGCCCATCACGCTCCGTGAAGAAGCCCATCAAAGCCCAAATACCCACGTTAGACCGAGTCCAGCGTTTCACCCCATGGATCGTGGTGAGACGGAACGATCTGAACCGATAGACCATGTACCAAAGTGGAAATTCAGAAATGTTTGCAAAAAATTCAGAAGTCTACCTGAAATACTCGACGACGAATTCTCCAAAATTCCAGAGATAAAAATTATCCAGTAAGCAGGGAAATGATTGAAGATTTAACCGATATTTATACTGGCCAAAGGATACAACTTTCCGAAGTGACACGACATTTTGGACAGACGCAACCATTGATTTGCATCTCCCTATGAAAAGATGTTTTTGTTGTTTCGAAGCATATTCCATCTCTGATAAAATATACTTCGAGGGGGCAAAATGTTGGCTAGCTTTTTTGACCAAGCCACCAAAGTTCACACACGAAGAAAATATGGAATTTCACGCCTCTATCCGTCGAAGAATTGATCGGATCGCCCTGCCTCTCCACGATCGCGATTGCTCTACCTCTCCGCGATCGCGATCGCCCCCATACCTCACGGTCCGACTCGCCCAACACCAGCTCGATCCGATCCCTGAAGCTGATGAATTATGACCAAGACCCGTTCAACCATGATCTGAGATGTATGGATCTCGCGGCACCTGTCACCAACAGTCATATTGACCAATTCTTCATTAAGCTACGATCACGATCCGATCCGAGCAGGAAGACACGATGATGGCCACGGACTTGGTCATCCACGATCCGATATTTAAGCAGATCGCGACACCTGTCCACAACGGCTAATTTGACTAATTCTTCATCAAGCTACGAACCAGTCCGAGATCTTCGGGATGTGAGCCACGTATGACCGCGATCCGTCACCAGAAATCAGCTATAAATAGCCCAGAGCTTGGCATTTTTCAGGATCTTTTGGCAGTTCTAAGGATTGATTCCACCATTACTGTCGTACCTCTATTTCATACCAGATTTACTTCGAGGTAATTGAGAGAAATCGTAATTGTAAGAGTGAGTTTGAGAGAAATCATTGGTTGTACTAGCATTCAAAGTATAATCAATAGCATATAAAGTGGACGTAGGCTTGTTAAAGCCGAACCACATAAACCATGTGTGTTTTCTGCTTTTTTCTCATTTTTCAGTTATAATTCCCTACAAATCAGAACAATTTGGGTGTTAGAGCCAAATTTTGATCTAACAATAACCATAATGGAATTATGCCCAAATTTATGTCCCAGTTATGCTAATTCTAATATTTTCCCCTGTTCCCTAACTACCGCATTCACGTATGTTTGCTGACATCTAGGCTAGAAAATAGCCTAGTCATGAGTAATGAAAACGGAAAAAGTGATGGGAAAAAAATGACAATAGTGATCATTCTAAAAGTGACATAAGCATATATACTGGTATAGTAAAGTAATATTCATAATAAGGTGGACATAAAGACAGATCTAGTGAAAAGGGTAATGATAAAACTAGATCCAATATACTTAGGATGAACAGATCCAAATAAGAATTCTTATATCCGATAATAAAAGATCTCAGTTAATCACAATATGGTGTTCTAGATCTAAGCGATGGTTTAATTGTCCAGAAATTGATAATCCTAAATTAACCACCGACTTTAGGGAGAATGTAAGATCCGCATATGTGACGTCACAAAAGAATTAGATATATAGGAAGAGATCTAGTATAGCACAAGTTAAGATCAAAATATAATATCCGCATATGTGACGTCACAAAAGAATTAGATATTTAGGAAGAGATCTAGCATAGCACAAGTTAAGATCAAAATATGACATCATAAGAGAATTAGATCTATAGGAATAGATCAAGCATAGCACAAGTTAAGATCCAAATATGACATCATAAGATATGATAATAGCATAGAATAGATCTATCATGACATAGCATAGATACGATAATAACATAAAATTCATCCAAATCATAGTCTTTCATAATTTACTTCTATTTATTTAGTCCTAAAAATAACCAACTCACCGTCATTTGGATTGATAAGAGATAGAAAAATGTTGGTGTTGAATACTTGCCTGAATCTCAGAATTTGACTTAGAAGAAGAAGAAAAGCCATCTTCATTTTCATTGTAGCAGAGCTTCACCATCACCATTTTTTTAAGTGAATAAAACCTGGGTTTAGGATCTCTTATATAGGAGTAGCGGAGCAACCAAGACCATCTGATTAGACCAGAAGCCATCGAAATCGTACACGTCAGAAAAGAAGTTTCCAAAGTCGCGGGTGGGTCGACCCCCCTTCATGGGTGTCGACCCCAAGGTCGACCCCGGGGTCGACCCCCATGAGCTTGAGTCATCTCATGGATTGACCCAGCTAGGTCTCGGGTCGACCTCAAACGGTCGGCCTTTCGTTGATCTGCGCCGGATTTTTGGTTTTGCTGATTTTTGAATATTTTTGAATTATATATATATATATATGTATATATCTTCCTTATATGCATACAAACTTCAAACCTTAATAACTTCTTCATACATTGTCCGTTTTACGCAAACCAAATGTCTATCTTGACCAGAATTTCGAGATGGATGCAATGGGGTTGTTTGTTTCCTCTAATTCTGAATATTAAATTAATTATCATTTAATTTATCTACTTTTAGTGTTGTTAAAAATTCGGAGTGTTACAGAAAGAGATGTTTGTTGGTTGCTTGTCTGATATTGGTTTAGGCCTTTGGGGCTTGTGCTTGGGGAATGACGATCTCGATTAAGATGGTTTACATGAGATATAGCTAGTTGGTTTGTTTGCTATTTCTTGGTTACTTCTAATTTCCAGGAATGAATGGTTGTTCTGATTTCCATGGATGTATAGTTGAAATGCTTGGTTGTAAAGGCTATAACTGTCCGTTATGGGGAAGATGGGATAGAGTTCTTCTCTGGTGTTTTGGTAGATTGGTTGGTTAATCCACCTATTCTCATATACTTTGTTGATGATGTTAGATAGCTATTTTATCGCTCACTAGGACTATTGTCTGACTCAAGGTTTTATGTTTTCCTCTTGTTACCATGGGCTATTCATCCGGTTTTGGATGGACAGATTTAGTAGCAGGTAACAAGTAATATTCAGGTGATATTCTAGCGTACTATTTTCTTCTATCTAGTATCTTTTATTTTCGCTGTTTGATGTTTGACTCTGAGTGTTGTACTGAGGAAAATGTGTACAGACAATTATGTTGTAATCCAAGGGTGTATGGATATTCTTTCTAGTTGTTGTGAAAGTTCAAATTTCTGCTCACATATGCTTACTATTATTGCATGTTGTATATGTTCTATTATATTTTATCCTTGCACTGTGGGTTATACGACATGTTCCGCTTGTGTTATCTTACCTTGATGATTGTCCATAACTGGTTGACACGACTTTCAACGTATTATTCCCTTGTTAAGTGCAGGAGTTATGGGCAGTCGTCACATTTGGTATTAGAGCTCTGGTTAACGATTTTAGCCAAAGTTTGAAGATGTAATAACGTATGATAGACATACTTGTAGATTTACGATGGATGCTTACTATATATATATATATATATATATATTAGTATACAGTGATGTAGCATTTGAACTCCATTAGCAATTTTCTTGTAAGTGGCTAATCATTTTATAATGCAAATTTAGAATGAGTCGACGAACTTCAAGACATACTGCTAGGGAGAGGTTGTGCCTGGAGGGGGAAATAGCGGTACACCAAACTACCCATCCATGTTTGAATCCATGACCGAGGCATTCATGAGAAGGGTACCCGCTCTAGTGGTAGCCACGGTAGATGTAGGTGTCCAGGTGCCTAGGGTTATGGATTTTGCGAAGCTGTGTAAAGGCTTCACATCTCTAGGAGGAAAGCAGTTTAGAGGGACAAAGCCAATTGAAGAGGTTCAAAAGTTGAAACACCCCACCTCCGTTAAGGTCACTCACAAAGGGAATGCCTTAACTTTGGTGGAGCATTGAAGATAAAAGACACAGATAATTTAAAAGACAGACATATAAGCAGCGAAAAAACGAAATTTGTTTCATATGTAGTTCATAACAAAGTAATTACAACAAACTATCTCAAAACAACTTCCAAATCATTACATCAAAATACTCTGTCTTGATTAAAACATAAAGAAGCATAAAACGAAAATAAAGTAGCACAATCCCCATTAAGAGTGTATCCAAAGCCATAGCCCAAGAAGAGAAAGTCCAAGCCATACATCTACTCTCTTCAAGCTTTGCAAAAGGTCAGAACTAAGCTGAGGTGTTTCCTCCCTACGGACCTGAAGGAGGCGAAATGGAAGAAAAGAAGACGAAAGAAAAATGGGTCAGACATGAGTCTGGTAAGTCCAGTGTTTATTTAGCATGTAAACAAGAAAAGGATTATGACTTGAATAAACTAAATCTAGGACAACACCCTAGAAATAAGATAATAAGACTAAATATGCTATCGCACTCATTTCAACTTCTCTGCACCCCTGTACTAGTGTTTCAACTAGCACTATGTGTTCAAGATAAATGATCCCCTTTTTATCGATCGGCTCCTACTCATGTATGCTTACCACTTGTGTCATTCGACCCCCGCTTGATTGTAGATACCTGTGCTGGTCCCACCATGGTGTGTATCAAATCCTATGATGGCAACCTGTCACAGTTCAAGATGCACACTGTATAACTACTGATGCCCAATGCCTGCTTTTTTCCACTCCGGAGTACGTGCATGCCCGCACTCCGTCGGAACCTACACTGACGCACCGCCCGCCATTGTTTTGATCGCTTATAATCAGCCCAGTAATCGTGCCCCACCCTTCCTAGTTCAGGGTACCATGATACAACTATGTGGGTTACTGCTGAAATGGGTCCCCGTTACTAGGGTTTCCTAATCAGCGTGTTAAATTGGTTAAGTGTCCAAATTAACATAACCCTACCCATTAGTTTAGTTAACATGTTGTATTGGTTAAGTGCTGCCTTAATTAACTTAACCCTACCATTCCTGACTTAGCTTTAATTCATTCATTAAAGCACCAACCACTCACATTAGACAGATATTGTTGCGGTCACTGGATGTGCCGGTCGGGTCCGGGCAGTTTTACACCGCAACTCAGTCTAACCTCGGGTTCTTTTGGGTTTGATGCACTAACCTCTCACATTAGATATATGTTGTTACGGTTGCTGGATGTGCCAGGCGGTTCCGGGCAGTCTTACACCGTAACTCAATCTAACCTCGGGTTAGGCATATTCGTCTTTTCTAAATTTACATATTTACCCTTCATCTTGATATGTAAATTATTGTCATTCAAGTCATGCCCAATTTCTTTCTAAATCATGTTCATAATTTTAGGTATATAAATTATACCAATTTTTTTATGCCACTAATCATTCATATATTTATGGGCCAAATTATGCCACTAATATGAATTTAAGGTTTTCCCAACGTTACCCCCGTCATACGTTTGAAAAATTCACATAGAATGTTAGGATCGTAACTTAGCTTAACTTATATACAAAAGGGGAAAGAAGGGAGCATGTACCATTCACACAACACAAAATAATAAGGAACTGACTAAACATGTGTCATGTAAACGTGGCATAATATAATGAACTTGCATTTTTGGATCCAACTAACATGAGTCTTTAAGCATATGAGATTACCCAAATCCAACTAGGCATGTAAATGTGAACTTTTATTTTGGGTCCAATGAACATAAACCTTAAGCATACAGAATTGAACAAGTTCAACTAGACATGTGAACGTAAACTTTAATTTGGATCCAAAAATCATGAATCTTAAACACATGGAATTTCACAGGTTTAACAAGGCATGTAAATATGAACTTTTATCTTGGATCCAACAAACATGAATCTTAAGCATATGGTTTTACACAAGTTTAACAAGGCATGTAAATATGAGCTTTAATTTTTGGATCCAATTTTCATAGATCTAAATGTGAATCTAAACATATTACATGTCTTAGCCTAACAACTTGCACGATTCAATAAACATGGATCTAAATGTAGATCTAAACAACTTGCATGATTCAATAAACACAGATCTTAACAACTTGCATGTTACAATAAACATAGATCTAATGTAGATCTAAAAAATTTGCATGTTACATAACATGAAAAAGTCACCAAATTTACATAATATATGATTGGTTTAACATTAACATAACAACCACAATAATCTTACAAGTATATACGATAGAATCGTTACAAGAATAGGCATAAATCAGCATCGTCATTATCTTACAACTAGGAATTACTCTAGTTTTCGTCTTATTACAAATCGCAACTTTTTAATCGTTCACATCTAAATAATAACAAGACTTACAAAAAAAGAAAGTCTTGTTTTCTGGGATCTGTTTTCTAAAACTGAATAGCTCGCGTTTGATGTAGACTAATTGTTCTTCTAATTTAGATTTGATTTGATTCATAGCTTTAATCTTGCTTTCTAGTTGAAGATGAAATGGTGGCTAGGCTAGAACGTTCATTGACAGCATGGTGTGAAACACCCCACCTCCGTTAGGGTCACTCTCAAAGGGAATGCCCTAATTTTGGTGGAGGTTTATAAGTATAAGCCACAGATATACAAGACAGATATAAGAACACATATTTGTAAACAGCGGAAAAACAACAAACTTTTATTTCATAAAAGCAAATACGTGCTACAACAACATCACCATAATAGTCTTACATCTTTTCCCAAAACATAACATAACACTTTCATAATCTGTCTTGATTACATTATTTAAAGAAGCATAAATAAAACATAGATAAACTGCAAAAGCCCCGTAGAGTTTGTCCAAAGCCATAGTTTCAAACGAAAAGGTCCAAGCAATACATTTCTCTTCTTCAAGCTGGATGTTAAGGCTGGTCAAGCTGCAGTGTTCCCTCCCTGTGGACCTGGGGGGGGGGGAACGGAAGAAAAGAAGACGAAAGAAAAGTAGAGTCAGACATAAAGCCTGAGTAAGTCTAGTACTATTTTGTCTATGAATAAAGAACTGGGTATGATAAGTATAAACAAGAAGAGGGAAAGCACTATAAACTTGGTTAAGTTGTCTAGGGTCGAATATACTATCGTACCCCATGTTAATCTCTGAACCCATATAAACTAGTTTCCAACTGGCACCCCATAAATCAGGGTGATGTGATCCATTCTATGATGATCGGCTCCTACTCGCATAGTTACATGTGTCCTACAGCCCCCGATGTTGTAGTTACCTATGCTGGTCCCACCATGGGGTGTATCAAGTCCCATGGCGGCGGCCCGACACAACCTTAGAATGCATAGGTATGCTACTGGTGCCCAGTGCTTTATTTTTCTGCGCCGGAGTGTGTGCACGCCCGCACCCCGTTAGAACCTACACTGCTACACCACCGCCGTCGATTTGACCTCTTACAATCAGCCCAGTAATCGTGCCCCACCCTGCCTAGTTTCAGGGTATCCTGATACACCTTCTAGGGTTACTGCTGAAAAGGGTCCCCCGTTACTAGGTTTTTTTTTCTCTAGCCAACATGCTAAGTTGGTTAAGTGTTTTCTAACCTAACCCCCACCAGTCCGTTTAGTTTAGCATGTTCCATTTTGATTAAGTCTTTAGTTCACTTAATCCTAACAATCCTGACTCAGCCTTAATTGTCTTATTAAAGCCTTGACCTCTCACATTAGACAGGTATTGTTGTGGCTGCCTGTTGCCGGTTGGTTCCGGGCAGTCTTACGCCACAACTCAGTCTAACCTCGGGTCCTTATTGGGATCCATGTTTAACCTCCCACATTGGATAGGTATTGTTGTGACTACTGGACAGCTGGGCGGTTCCGGGCAGGTTTACATCACAACTCAATCCAACCTCGGGTTAAACACATCGTATGTTCTACATTTACATATTTTGTCTTTCTTCTTTATTTTCTTATATGTAAATATTTGCGGCCCATTATTAAGTTAATGGTGTAAAGGTTACACCAATCATGGGCCCAACCCATACTTGAATTTGGGCCCTTCTATTTTATATTTTCATTCATTAGTAATTTTAACCCAACGTTATTTTCCCCCGTTTAACTCGTCCGTTTGTTATATATATGTTGGGCTTAGCCTTTTAAAGCCCAACTTAGCCATGCGAAAAGGGGAGGCTTAAAGCGTGATTACATACACGAAAAGGGGAATGTGAACGCATGAACTTGCAATATGACGTTGGAAATACAAAATAGAAACTGGTGTACTTGCATAGTAGTGACATATACTTTGGTCATAAAGCATAAGTGACATAAATCAAAGCATGTAAACTTGTAGTTAAGTTAAGAATATCACTATCGACACATAGGCTTTAACTACAACATAAACCTATATTTTTATTCGGGCATAATGTCAAACATAAGCAAATCATGTTCATAAGACTACTACATGTTTACAAAGGTGTCTACTTTTGTGACTAATACAAAAGTATAGTTAAATTTGTTCACATAACCATGGCGTAAATATTTCTAACATGAAATCATGATTTTTACTTTAGTCATGCAAACTTGCAAAAAGGGATTTTGAATCTAACCTAGCTATGTACCACATATGTCATCATATAATTCTTGTAAACAATATAGACTTAATTATGCAAAATATCAATCATAGCCTAGTCATATTCATAAGTTTGCAAATAGGTTTTCTAGTACAAAAGCATGGCTTAATGATAATTTCATATGAACTATGATAACCCAAACTTATTCCAATTTACTTCACAAAAATGATGTTTGTACAAAAATATACATTATGATGGCATAGTAGCAAAACCCCAAACTTGCATGAATTTCAATTAAACAACTACATACATGTAGCTTCAACAAGGATTACATAATTTGCGAATATTCCAAACGTATACTTGCATAAAACTACCGCATGTAGTTTTTCATAACTGAATAACATAATTCGAGAATATCCAAACGTATACAATATTCCAAATCGATAAGAATCATAGTAACGCACAATTATGAATTACTTTATCGCCACAATTCAAGTATACAAACCAAACACAATTATTTGTTCATACCAAAATAATACTCTACTTACAATGGTGAGGCGAATTCTCAAATTTAGGGATTTGAAGATGCGGTTTGATTTGATTGAGTTGCTTTATGCCTTAGAATTTGCCTCCTAATCCTCTCTCCAATTGGTGGCTACCCCTAGTCGTTCCTCAACAACATGGCGGCTTTGTTCTTATTTTTGAATGAATAGATTAGGGTTAGTCTAGGGTTGTTTTTATAGAGGTTATAAACTGATTAGGACCATTGATGTTGCTTGGATTGATCGTAGCCATTCATTCGCAAGAGAGACCAATTAGAGCCTGCCACCTAGCCCTAATGACAAAGCAGACCACAGAAAATCGACCAACATAGAATAGGCCAGCCAGGTTGGACTGGGCTCGACCTGGCTCTGGACCAGGTCGACATGCCTGTCGACAGCCCTGTCGACAGCCCTGTCGACCTGGTTAGACCAGGTCGACAGCCCAGTCGACCTGGGTGCGTTAGGCGGGTGTTTTTCCGTCCTGGCCCATTGGGCCCCATTTTGGAATTTTAAACTGTTTTATTCTGTTTGAATTTTAAACTTAATTCAGAAACTTCCGAAGGCCATATCTTCTTCATACGGACTCCGTTTTTCGAAAACTCGGACTCTATTTCGCGTATTTTTCTGAGACGAACGCAATGGCGTATCCCGTTTCCCTTAGTTCTTTGATTTGAAATTGATTATACTTTAATTTGTGAATTTCACAGTTATAGAATTCGCGGGGTGTTACATTCTCCCCCACTTAAAAGGATTTCGTCCCCGAAATCTTCAAGTTAAGAGGAGTGTATATCCTAACATCCAATCATCCATCTACTCATCCATCAAACACAAGCATCCATTGTCCTTAAAAGACTTCTAATGCTTCATGATCATATGCGAAGTGTGTGTGTACATGTACTTATCTAATGCAAAATCAGGCGGTCTACTGATTCAGTTGACCTCCTTAATGCGAATTATGTAAGTGCCATGAATCCATTATGTATGCAAATTTTCCTATTCTTGATTCTACATGAGTGCACAATCATTCAATACAAATGCAGCATCCACATGACAACACATTAAAGTTCAACCACATACGAACGCAAACATATATGCATATGCAATATGAAGTGACTGAGCCGATCTAAAACCTAGATTGTGTGTGTATATGCAACCACGAGCAACCACTAGCAACCACTTGCAACCACTTGCAACCATCATCCATAACATGTTTCAATTACATGTTTCCATCCAAGGGGTTTCTACCTAAAAGATAAGGTCGAGGAAATATACCTAAAAAGATAGATAAAAGCGCAACTTAAGGAAAATGAAAGATCAAGGACGTACCCTCGAACAGAAAAGGGTAGGCGGTGCGTATTCTAGCTTCAGTTTCCCAAGTCGCGTCTCCCTCGGCGTCGCTCCACTGAACTTTGACGAGCTTGACTTCACGGTTGCGTAGCTTCTTCACTTCCGTTCCTAAGATGCGGGTTGGAACTTTTCTTATGGTTGCTTCGCGTTCCACTTCGGCCTCTTCGAGGATATTTGGCTCTACCACTTCAGCAGACTCATGTAGACATTTTCGGAGATGTGAAACGTGAAAAACGTTGTGGACTCCAGCCAACTTCTCGGGTAGCTCTAATCTATAGGCCCTTTTCCCAATTTTCTCGATGATAGGGAATGGCCCTACGAACCTTGGTGCTAGCTTTCCTGTGGTTCCAAAACGAACAATGTTTCTTAGTGGTGATACCTTGAGAAAAACTCTGTCTCCAACCTCGAATTCAAGGTCGGTACTTCTCTTGTCGGCATAGGACTTTTGTCTGTCTTGGGCCGTCTTCATCCTTCTTCGTATTAAGTCTACTTTCTCTGAAGTCTCTCGGATCATATCTGTTCCAAGTATGAGCTTATCAGTAGACTCCCACCAACAAGTGGGCGATCGGCACGGTCTTCCATATAAAGCTTCGAAGGGCGCCATTCCGATGGTTGCTTGATAGCTGTTGTTGTAGGCAAATTCCACTAAAGGAAGGTGGTCTTCCCATGTCCCTCCGAAGTCAAGGACGCATAGCCTTAAAAGATCTTCCAAAACTCTGTTCACTCTCTCTGTTTGGCCGTCGGTTTGGGGATGATAGGCTGTGCTCAAGCATAACTGCGTTCCTACTGCTTCTTGCAGACTCCGCCAAAACTCACTGGTGAAGATGGGGTCTCGGTCACTTACAATGCTAGATGGTATTCCATGGAGTCGAATGATTTCTTTGAGATAAACGATGCTAGGGATGAGGCAGTTCTTTTACTTTTGACAGGTAAAAAGTGGGCGCTTTTAGTAAGCCTATCCACTATTACCCAAATGCTAGTGTTGCCTCTCCTAGACCTAGGCAGCCCATCGATGAAGTCCATTGAGATGCTATCCCACTTCCACTGCGGGACCTCCAGAGGATGTAGCAGTCCGCCAGGCTTTTTCTGTTCCGCCTTAACCCGTTGGCACACTATGCACTTAGAAACGAATTCTGCCACGTCCTTTTTCATGCCGTTCCAGAAGAAAGTCCTTTTTATATCATTGTACATTTTATCTCCGCCTGGGTGTATCGTCATCTTAGAGTGATGTGCTTCCTCGAGAATCTTCTTTACTAAATCTTTTGTCTGTGGGAGGCATAGTCTCCCGTCTCGCCTTAGCAAACCCCTATCGTCGATGGAGTATCTGTTGAGGTGA
Source organism: Allium sativum (assembly GCA_030737875.1). Lineage (NCBI taxonomy): Eukaryota > Viridiplantae > Streptophyta > Magnoliopsida > Asparagales > Amaryllidaceae > Allium > Allium sativum. Next base: position 463,473,741 of record CM060913.1, on the reverse strand, counting down.
CTTGAAGTCTCACCCCTAATTAGCCTATCAATTGTTTCCACAAGCTGAGGGTCTTCGCGTTGTGCTGCCCCTACCGAATCCACTAAAGTTGGGCGCACTTCGAGAGATGCTAGCAAGCCTGGTATGAAATCGGAGGAAGGCCTAAAGTCGAAGCTGGCTATAAACTCTAGGCTTTGTCTTTCAACAAACAACGGGCTTAGGGTCAATTTCTTTCGGCTCAACGCGTCTGCCACTACGTTGCCTTTGCCCGGAGTGTAGGAGATTTCGAAATCGTACGAGGCAAGAAACTCCATCCATCTTTGTTGCCTCAAGTTAAGATCCTTCTGCGAGAAAAGATATTTCAACGATTTATGGTCAGTGTAAAGTTCGAACTTCTCACCTAGGAGATAGTGTCGCCAAGACTTGAGTGCAAAGACGATGGCGGCTAACTCAAGATCGTGGGTTGGGTAGTTCTTTTCGTGCACTTTCAACTGCCTCCCGCCATAAGCTACTACCCTTCCTTCTTGCATTAAGACGACGCCTAGCCCTGTCCCACATGCATCCGTATAAACAGTGAACATCTTGCTCCCATCTGGCAGCGTCAAACCTGGGGCTGTTGTGAGAGCCCTTTTCAGTCGTTGGAAAGCAAACTCGCAATCCAAGTCCCAATTAAACACTAGATTCTTCTTGGTCAATTTCGTGAGCGGAGCTGAGATTTTCGCAAAATCCCTTATGAATTTTCGATAGAAACCCGCTAGTCCTAGAAAGCTTCGGACCTCAGTTGCATTCCTTGATGTCTTCCAATCCTGTACCGCCACTACCTTAGCAGGGTCCACTGCTAACCCTTGTTTGGATACTATGTGCCCAAGGAACCTCACCTCTTCTCTCCAAAAGTGGCATTTGGAGAATTTGGCTTTTAGTTGATGGACTCGCAAAGTTTCCATGATTGCCCTTAAGTGCTGAGCATGTTCCTCTTCACTCTTTGAGAAGATAAGGATATCATCTACGAAGACCACTACGAATTTGTTGAGGAAATCTCTAAATACCCTACTCATCAGGTCCACGAAGTAAGCAGGTGCATTTGTCAAGCCGAAAGGCATGACAAGCCATTCAAAGAAGCCGTCTGGGGTTCTGAATGCCGTTTTATCGATGCTATCTTCAGCCACCCTTAGCTGATGAAAACCGGTTGCTAAATCGAGTTGGGAGAAAACAGACGCTCCTACAAGCTGGTCAAATAAATCGTCAATTCTAGGGAGGGGGTGCCTATTCTTTTTCGTTAGCTTGTTGAGCTCCCTATAGTCAACACATAGATGGAGTGAACCATCCGCCTTTGTAGCGAACACCAATGGAGCGCCCCATTCTGAAATGCTCCTCCTAATGAACCCCTTTTCTAGAAGCTCTTTAATCTGTTTACTAAGCTCTTTCCTTTCCCGTGGAGCCATGTGTCTAACGGGCAACGCAACGGGCTTTGCATTATCTACAAGATATATGCGGAAGTCTATTTCCCGCTTCGGAGGCAAGCCCTTCACCTCTTCGAAGACATCCGGATATTCCCGGACCACTCTAACTGATTGCAAGTTTTCAACAGAGGCATCTAGCGATTCAAGATAACTAAGCATAACCGCGTACGAGGGATTACAAGAAATTTCCAAAGTATTATCGAGCTGGGTTAGGAGCCTAACAACCCTTTTCTCACAATCAAGGATGGCCCCATTACTGGATAGCCAATCCATACCCAAAATCAAACCATAACCCGAAAAGCCCAAAACAAAGGCACTACATTGAAATTCTACACTTAGAATAGAAATTTTCAATCCCAAACAGATCATAGACAAATGAGCTGGGCCCCCAATTGGGTTTGAAACAATTAAGGGGTCCTCTACCATACTAGTTTTTAGGTGCAGAGATTCTACTTGAGCAGACGAGATAAAGGAGTGTGATGCTCCAGAATCAAATAAAGTGCGAACGGGGTGATCATAAAGATAAACTACACTTTCTACAGAAGTATTTATACCTCGCTGTTGCAGAGGTGGTGCTTCCAGCACATGAACCTGTGCCCCTGGGGTGGATCCAGCCCTCTGCCCCTGTCCTCGTTTCTTTGGGCAGTCCTTAGCCCTGTGGCCTGTCTCACCGCAAGAAAAGCACCCACCATTCTCCTTGGCCTTCTTTTTCCGGCAGTCCTTTACTAAGTGTCCCACTTTGCCACAGAAATTGCACTTCCTCTTCTCTTTGTTGCCTTTCCCGCCCTTCTTAAAGTCTGTCTTCTTAGGCTGCAAACCCTCTTTCTTCCCTTGAGAGCTTTCTGCCTTTGTCTCCTTCTTGCCCTTATCCTCTTCATTCAGCAATGCCATTTGCACCAATCTTTCATACGTGGCTCCCATGGGTATATGGGTCATGGCCAAACTGTGTAATGGCTCATTCAACCCTTTGACGAAACGGAGAGCCTTCTTGTGCGGGGTGTTGACTAGGTCAAGCCCAAACCTAGCCAGCTCATCGAACTGATTCACATATTCTCTGACTGTCTTGTCCCCTTGTTTAAGAAATAAGAATTTTTCCAACTGCAAACTTCTTTCCGCATCTGAGAGAAATTTAGTCTCAAACCTTGCCCTAAAGTCCTCCCATGTCTCCACTGGTCTTTCAGCATTAGTGACTTCCCACCAATAGGAAGCCTCGCCCTTCAATAGCCACACTGCCAATTGTACTTTTTGTCTATCCTCTACCTCAAAGATGATGAATAGGTCCTCCGTTTCTTTCAGCCAATTCCTAGCTGCCACGAAGGACTCAGTTCCATGGAAATCCCTTCCTCCCATAGCTTTAAAATCTTTACATATCTTAGCAAATGTGTTTCCCCGAGGAGGAGGTGGAGGAAAAGGTGCTGCTGCAGCTGGATGATTTCCTGCAGCTGGGGGAGGAGGAATGGTAGGACCTGGCTGAGTGGCTCTTGCTTCTAAGAACCGTCTAAACCAACCAGGTATTGGCACCCCTTCCGGCAAGTTAAGATCTTCGGACATGCTGAAACAAAAAGGATAGGTTCAAAACGAAGGATAAGAGATAGTACCTATGGCTTTGGGGAGTGGACTTTGCCTTTTTAAAATAAAATAATATTTTTCTTTTAAAAATGCTTCTTTAAATTTCCTTTTTGAAAATAATTTTTCAAAACTTTTTATCTTATCTAGTAAACCTATGCTCTGATACCAAGTGAAACACCCCACCTCCGTTAGGGTCACTCTCAAAGGGAATGCCCTAATTTTGGTGGAGGTTTATAAGTATAAGCCACAGATATACAAGACAGATATAAGAACACATATTTGTAAACAGCGGAAAAACAACAAACTTTTATTTCATAAAAGCAAATACGTGCTACAACAACATCACCATAATAGTCTTACATCTTTTTCCAAAACATAACATAACACGTTCATAATCTGTCTTGATTACATTATTTAAAGAAGCATAAATAAAACATAGATAAACTGCAAAAGCCCCATAGAGTTTGTCCAAAGCCATAGTTTCAAACGAAAAGGTCCAAGCAATACATTTCTCTTCTTCAAGCTGGATGTTAAGGCTGGTCAAGCTGCAGTGTTCCCTCCCTGTGGACCTGGGGGGGGGAACGGAAGAAAAGAAGACGAAAGAAAAGTAGAGTCAGACATAAAGCCTGAGTAAGTCTAGTACTATTTTGTCTATGAATAAAGAACTGGGTATGATAAGTATAAACAAGAAGAGGGAAAGCACTATAAACTTGGTTAAGTTGTCTAGGGTCGAATATACTATCGTACCCCATGTTAATCTCTGAACCCATATAAACTAGTTTCCAACTGGCACCCCATAAATCAGGGTGATGTGATCCATTCTATGATGATCGGCTCCTACTCGCATAGTTACATGTGTCCTACGGCCCCCGATGTTGTAGTTACCTATGCTGGTCCCACCATCGGGTGTATCAAGTCCCATGGCGGCGGCCCGACACAACCTTAGAATGCACAGGTATGCTACTGGTGCCCAGTGCTTTATTTTTCTGCGCCGGAGTGTGTGCACGCCCGCACCCCGTTAGAACCTACACTGCTACACCACCGCCGTCGATTTGACCTCTTACAATCAGCCCAGTAATCGTGCCCCACCCTGCCTAGTTTCAGGGTATCCTGATACACCTTCTAGGGTTACTGCTGAAAAGGGTCCCCCGTTACTAGGTTTTTTTTTTCTCTAGCCAACATGCTAAGTTGGTTAAGTGTTTTCTAACCTAACCCCCACCAGTCCGTTTAGTTTAGCATGTTCCATTTTGATTAAGTCTTTAGTTCACTTAATCCTAACAATCCTGACTCAGCCTTAATTGTCTTATTAAAGCCTTGACCTCTCACATTAGGCAGGTATTGTTGTGGCTGCCTGTTGCCGGTTGGTTCCGGGCAGTCTTACGCCACAACTCAGTCTAACCTCGGGTCCTTATTGGGCTCCATGTTTAACCTCCCACATTGGATAGGTATTGTTGTGACTACTGGACAGCCGGGCGGTTCCGGGCAGGTTTACATCTCAACTCAATCCAACCTCGGGTTAAACACATCGTATGTTCTACATTTACATATTTTGTCTTTCTTCTTTATTTTCTTATATGTAAATATTTGCGGCCCATTATTAAGTTAATGGTGTAAAGGTTACACCAATCATGGGCCCAACCCATACTTGAATTTGGGCCCTTCTATTTTATATTTTCATTCATTAGTAATTTTAACCCAATGTTATTTTCCCCCGTTTAACTCGTCCGTTTGTTATATATATGTTGGGCTTAGCCTTTTAAAGCCCAACTTAGCCATGCGAAAAGGGGAGGCTTAAAGCGTGATTACATACACGAAAAGGGGAATGTGAACGCATGAACTTGCAATATGACGTTGGAAATACAAAATAGAAACTGGTGTACTTGCATAGTAGTGACATATACTTTGGTCATAAAGCATAAGTGACATAAATCAAAGCATGTAAACTTGTAGTTAAGTTAAGAATATCACTATCGACACATAGGCTTTAACTACAACATAAACCTATATTTTTATTCAGGCATAATGTCAAACATAAGCAAATCATGTTCATAAGACTACTACATGTTTACAAAGGTGTATACTTTTGTGACTAATACAAAAGTATAGTTAAATTTGTTCACATAACCATGGCGTAAATATTTCTAACATGAAATCATGATTTTTACTTTAGTCATGCAAACTTGCAAAAAGGGATATTGAATCTAACCTAGCTATGTACCACATATGTCATCATATAATTCTTGTAAACAATATAGACTTAATTATGCAAAATATCAATCATAGCCTAGTCATATTCATAAGTTTGCAAATAGGTTTTCTAGTACAAAAGCATGGCTTAATGATAATTTCATATGAACTATGATAACCCAAACTTATTCCAATTTACTTCACAAAAATGATGTTTGTACAAAAATATACATTATGATGGCATAGTAGCAAAACCCCAAACTTGCATGAATTTCAATTAAACAACTACATACATGTAGCTTCAACAAGGATTACATAATTTGCGAATATTCCAAACGTATACTTGCATAAAACTACCGCATGTAGTTTTTCATAACTGAATAACATAATTCGAGAATATCCAAACGTATACAATATTCCAAATCGATAAGAATCATAGTAACGCACAATTATGAATTACTTTATCGCCACAATTCAAGTATACAAACCAAACACAATTATTTGTTCATACCAAAATAATACTCTACTTACAATGGTGAGGCGAATTCTCAAATTTAGGGATTTGAAGATGCGGTTTGATTTGATTGAGTTGCTTTATGCCTTAGAATTTGCCTCCTAATCCTCTCTCCAATTGGTGGCTACCCCTAGTCGTTCCTCAGCAACATGGCGGCTTTGTTCTTATTTTTGAATGAATAGATTAGGGTTAGTCTAGGGTTGTTTTTATAGAGGTTATAAACTGATTAGGACCATTGATGTTGCTTGGATTGATCGTAGCCATTCATTCGCAAGAGAGACCAATTAGAGCCTGCCACCTAGCCCTAATGACAAAGCAGACCACAGAAAATCGACCAACATAGAATAGGCCAGCCAGGTTGGACTGGGCTCGACCTGGCTCTGGACCAGGTCGACATGCCTATCGACAGCCCTGTCGACGGCCCTGTCGACCTGGTTAGACCAGGTCGACAGCCCAGTCGACCTGGGTGCGTTAGGCAGGTGTTTTTCCGCCCTGGCCCATTGGGCCCCATTTTGGAATTTTAAACTGTTTTATTCTGTTTGAATTTTAAACTTAATTCAGAAACTTCCGAAGGCCATATCTTCTTCATACGGACTCCGTTTTTCGAAAACTCGGACTCTATTCCGCGTATTTTTCCGAGACGAACGCAATGGCGTATCCCGTTTCCCTTAGTTCTTTGATTTGAAATTGATTATACTTTAATTTGTGAATTTCACAGTTATAGAATTCGCGGGGTGTTACATGGTGGCTCCTTGGAATGAATTAGTGTGATTTAGGTTTGAGGATTAGGGTTGCTTTTATAGAAGTTTAATCTTATGTGAGCCGTTAGATCATTATAGGGGCAATCACAACCGTCCAGACTAGATAGAGTTATCCAGAATTGCCACCTAAGCCCTAGTGACTCGGCAATAGGTCAGAGAAGACTCAGCAATGAGTCAGAATCGTCTCAGATTTGGATCTGAGCGAGGGGGGTAGGTCGACCCCCAAGTCGATCGACCCCCAGGTCGACTTGGGTGACCAAGGTCGACCCCCAGGTCGACCCTCTGGTCAACCTGGTCTCTGGGCAGGAAATTTCTCGCCCAGCCTGCTTTAGGGTTTGAATTCGAATTTTGGAATTTAATTTGAACCGTTTTAATTTATTTAAATTCTTGAATCTTCTGAAGGTCATAACTCCCTCATACGGAGTCCGATTTATGCAAACTCGGACTCTATCTCAAGTAGAATTCCGAGACGAACGCAATCGCGTAACCCGTTTCTCTTAATTCTCATATTTATAATTAAGTATTCTTTAATTTGTTACTATAATGATTACAGAAAATATGGGGTGTTACATTCTCCCGTCGGATTTCATCCCTGAAATCTTTTAGTCAAGAAAAACGTATATCCTACCATCCAATCGTCCATCTGCTCATCCATCAAACACAGGCGTCCATTGTCCTTAAAAGACTCTAATGCTTCATGATCATATGAATAGTGTGTGTACATGTCCTGCAAAATCAGGTGGTCTACTGATTCAGTTGACCTCCTTGATGCGAATCATGTTTGTATCATGAGTCCATTATATATGCAATCAACCCTAATCATGCTTTCTACATGAGTGCACAATCATTCATACAAATGTAACGTCCATATGATAACACATCAAGTTCAATCCATATACAAATACATATATGCATATGCAATATGAAAGTGACTGAGCTGATCTAACACCTAATGTGTGTGTGTATATGCATCCACGAACAACCACTAGCAACCACTTGCAGCCATCAATCATAACATGTTTCAAATATATGTTTACATCCATTGGTTTCTACCTAAGGATAAAGGATAGGACCGAGGAGATATACTAGAAAGATAGATATAAGCATGTATAAAGTTAAGGAAAAAGAGATCAAGGATGTACCCTCAAAAATATAAGGGTAGGATGCGCGTATTTTGTCCTCAGTTTCCCAAGTCACGTCTTCCTCGGTGTCGCTCCATTAAACTTTAACAAGTCTGACTTCGTGGTTGCGTAGATTTTTGACTTATGTACCTAAGATACGAGTTGGAACTCTTCTCACAGTCACTTCTCGTTCCACTTCTATTTCCTCTAGTATGCTTGGCTCCACAACTTTCGTAGACTCATGTAAGCACTTTTGTAGTTGAGAAACATGAAAAACATTATGAACTCCAGCTAGTCTTTCGGGTAGCTCTACTTTGTAAGCCATCTTTCCAATCTTCTCAATGATAGGAAATGGCCCTACAAATCTTGGTGCCAACTTTCCTGTGGATCCAAAGCGAACGGCGTTCCTTAAAGGATATACTTTAAGGAAAACCCTGTCTCCAACCTCAAACTCAAGGTCGGTCCTTCTTTTATCTGCCTAGGACTTCTGTCTGTCTTAGGCAGTCTTCATTCTTCTTTGTATCAAGTCCACTTTCTCTGAAGTTTCTCTAATCATATTTGGTCCAAGTATGAGCTTGCCTGTAGACCCCACCAACAAGTTGGTGATCGGCATGGTCTTCTATATAAAGCTTCGTAGGGTGCCATGCCTATGGTGGGTTGGTAGCTATTGTTGTAGGCAAACTTCACCAAAGGGAGATGATCCTCCCATGTTCCAAGAATGCATAATCTCAAGAGGTCTTCTAATACTCTGTTCACCCTTTCCGTCTGACCATCGGTTTGAGGGTGATAGGCAGTGCTTAAGCATAGTTGTATGCCTACAGCCTCTTGCAAACTCTTCCAGAACTCGCTCGTAAAGATAGGATCTCGATCACTCACAATGCTGGAGGGTATCCCATGGAGTCAAACTATCTCTTTAAGATAAATGCATGCTAAAGATGAGGCAGTCCTTCTACTTTTAACGGGTATAAAGTGAGCGCTTTTTGTGAGCCTGTCCACTATTACCCAAATACTGGTATTGCCCTTTCTTTACCTAGGCAGCCCATGAATAAAGTCCATTGAAATGATATCCCATTTCCACCGTGGGACCTCTAGAGGATGAAGCAAACCACCAGTCTTCTTTTGCTCGGCCTTGACTTGCTGGCATATTAAGCACTTAGAGACGAATTCAGCTACATCCCTTTTCATGCCATTCCAAAAGAAATCCCTTTTTATGTCTTTATACATCTTGTCTCCACCTGGGTGTATGGTCAACTTGGAATGGTGTGCCTTTTCGAGAACCTTCTTCACCAAATCCCTTGCTTGTGGGACGCATAGTCTTCCATCCCGCCTCAACAAACCCTTGTCATCGATGGAGTATCTATTGAGGTGACTAGAAGTCTGACCCCTAATTAGCTTATCTATCACATCAACTAGCTGAGATTCTTCACATTGCGCGGTTCCTATTGAGGTGTTTCCTCCCTGCGAACCTGAGGGGGGAACGGAAGAAAGGAAGACGAAAGAAAAATGGGTCAAACATGAGTCTGGTAAGTCCAGTGATTATTTAGCATGTAAACAAGAAAAGGATTATGACTTGAATAAAATAAATCTAGGACAACACCCTAGAAATAAGATAATAAGACTGATATGCTATCGCACGCATTTCAACTTCTCTGCACCCCCGTACCAGTGTTTCAACTAGCACCATGTTTTCAAGATAAATGATCCCCTTTTTATCGATCGGCTCCTACTCAAGTATGATTACCACTTGTGTCATTCGGCCCCCGCTTGATTGTAGATACCTGTGCTGGTCCCACGATGAGGTGTATCAAATCCTATGGTGGCAACCCGACACAATTCAAGATACACAGTGTATAACTACTGATGCCCAGTGCCTGCTTTTTTCCACTCCAGAGTACATGCACGCCCGCACTCCGTCGGAACCTGCACTGACGCACCACCCGCCGTTGTTTTGACTGCTTATAATCGGCCCAGTAATCGTGCCCCACCCTGCCTAGTTCAGGGCACCATGATACAACTATGTGGGTTACTGCTGAAATGCGTCCCCCGTTACTAGGGTTTCCTAAACAACATGTTAAATTGGTTAAGTGTCCAAATTAACCTAACCCCACCCATCAGTTTAGTTAACATGTTGTATTGGTTAAGTGTTGCCTTAATTAACTTAACCCTACCATTCCTGACTTAGCTTTAATTCATTCATTAAGCACCAACCACTCACATTAGACATATATTGTTGCGGTCACTAGATGTACCGGCCGGGTCCGGGCAGTTTTACACCGCAACTCAGTCTAACCTCGGGTTCTTTTGGGATTGATGCACTAACCTCTCACATTAGATATATATTTTTATGGTTGCTGGATGTGCCGGGCGGTTCCGGGAAGTCTTACACCGTAACTCAATCTAACCTCGGGTTAGGCATATTCGTCTTTTCTAAATTTACATATTTACCCTTCATATTTATATGTAAATTATTGTCATTCAAGTCATGCCCAATTTCTTTCTAAATCATGTTCATAATTTTAGGTATATAAATTATACCAATTTTTTTATGCCACTAATCATTCATATATTTATGGTCCAAATTATGCCATTAATATGAATTTAAGGTTTTCCCATTGATACCCCCCGTCATACATTCGCAAAATTCACATAGAATGTTAGGCTCGTAACTTAGCCTAACTTATATACAAAAGGGGGAAAAGGGAGCATGAACCATTCACACAACATAAAATAATAAGGAACTGACTAAATATGTGTCGCGTAAACGTGGCATAATATAATGAACTTGCATTTTTGGATCCAACTAACATGAGTCTTTAAACATATGAGATTACCCAAATCCAACTAGGCATGCAAATGTAAACTTTTATTTTGTGTCCAATGAACATAAACCTTAAGCATATAGAATTGCACAAGTTCAACTAGACATGTGAATGTAAACTTTAATTTGGATCCAAAAATCATGAATCTTAAACATATGGAATTTCACAGGTTTAACAAGGCATGTAAATATGAACTTTTATCTTGGGTCCAACAAACATGAATCTTAATCATATTGTTTTACACAAGTTTAACAAGGCATGCAAATATGAGCTTTAATTTTTGGATCCAATTTTCATAGATCTAAATGTGAATCTAAACATAATACATGTCTTAGCCTAACAACTTGCATGATTCAATAAATATAGATCTAAATGTAGATCTAAACAACTTGCATGATTCAAAAAACATAGATCTAAACAACTTGCATGTTACAATAAACATAGATCTAAATGTAGATCTAAACAACTTGCATGTTACATAACATGAAAAAGTCACCAAATTTACATAATATACGATTGGTTTAACATCAACATAACAACCACAATAATCTCACAAGCATATACGATAGAATCGTTACAAGAATAGGCATAAATCAGCATCGTCATTATCTTACAACTAGGAATTACTCTAGTTTTCATTTTATTACAAATCTAAACTTTTTAATCGTTCACATTTAAATATTAACAAGACTTACAAACAAAAGAAAGTCTTGTTTTCTAGGATTTGTTTTCTGAAACTGAATAGCTCGCCTTTGATGTAGACTAATTGTTCTTCTAATTTAGACTTGATTTGATTTAATTCGCAGCTTTAATCTTGCTTTCTAGTTAAAGAAGAAATGGTGGCTAGGCTAGAACGTTCATTGACAGCATGGTGGCTCCTTGGAATGAATTAGTGTGATTTAGGGTTTGTGGATTAGGGTTGCTTTTATAGGAGTTTAATCTTATGTGAGCCGTTAGATCATTATAGAAGTAATCACAACCGTCCAGACTAGATAGATTATCCAGAATTGCCACCAAAGCCCTAGTGACTCAGTAATAGGTCAGAAAGGACTCAACGATGAGTCGGAATCGTCTCAGATTTGGATCTGGGCGAGGGGGTAGGTCGACCCCCTTGTCGACCTGGGTGACCCAGGTCGACCCCCTTGTCAACCTGGGTGACCCAGGTCGACCCCCTGGTCGACCTGGTCTCTGGGCGGGAAATTTCCCACCTATCCTGCTTCGGGGTTTGAATTCAAATTTTAGATGTTAATTTGAACTATTTTAATTTATTTAAATTCTTGAATCTTCTGAAGGTCATAACTCCTTCATACGGAGTCCGATTTACGCAAACTCGGACTCTATCTCAAGCAGAATTCCAAGACGAATGCAATGGCGTAACCGTTTCCTTTAATTCTCATATTTATAATTAAGTATTCTTTAATTCGTTACTGTAATGACTACAGAAAATATGGGGTGTTACAAAAGTGCTTAGATACTTGTATTCATATTTTTGGAGACTTGGGTATAGATGTTGCAACTATGAGAAAGATTGTATTAAGGATGTTACACGGCAGAGCCATGGAATGGTGGAATTCTGTTACACTTGAGACTTCGGAAGAAGATATAACATGGGAACGGTTCAAAGTCAAATTAGAGATGAAATTTACCTCTACTGCTCAAAAGTTCATTCTGTTCAAGAAACGCGAAGCTGTGTAAGTCAAATGCAAGACAAAATTTATCTTCGCTGCTCAGAAGTTCGTTCTGTCAAAGTCAAATGCGAAACTGTGTAAAGACTTCACATCTCTAGGAGGAAACCATTTTAGAGGGACAGAGCCAACTGAAGAGGTTCAAAGGTGGTTAGATACTTGTATTCGTATTTTTGAAGACTTAGGTATAGATGATGAAACTAAGAGAAAGCTTGCATCAAGGCAGTTACGGGGAAGGGCCATGGAATGGTGGTATTCTGTTACGCTTGAGACCCTAGAAGAAGAGGTAACATAGGAACAGTTCCAAGTCAAATTCGAGACGAAATTTATCTTTACTTCTCAGAAGTCCGTTATGTTCAAGAAATTTGTAGAGCTGAAACAGAATGGTAGACCAATGCTTGATTATGTTTCTGAATTTGAGACCTTGTCCAGATATGCTCGTTCATATATTGACACACCCTATCAAAAGAACGAGAAGTTTGTTATGGGTTTGGATACCTATATTGGGAGAACATTGGTGGAACATCTTGATGATTCATATGAGAAAATTGTGAAATAAGCTGTGAGACATGAAAGTTTGTTTCCAAAAGAATTTGTTGTTGTTGCAGTCAAGGAAACTCCAACACCAAAGCTAGGTATTAATAACAACAAGAAGAGAGAGCAACAACAGCAGAAAGGAAAGGATGGCTAGAAGAGATAGAAAGGTGAAGTGATTTTCTATAATTGCTGGTAGAAGGGCCATTATTCCAAGGATTGTAAAAATCCAAAAGCTGAGAAGAAGTGTCTTAAGTGTGGAAAGAATAGGCATGATAAGAAGGATTGTCCGGAGCCATCAAAAGGGAAGCAGATTGTTAAGGCATATGCTTTAGAGGCTATGCCATTTTCATCAAGAGATCCTGCTGTAGAGGAGAATGGAAAGGGTGTCGTCGTCCAAGGAACTCTTTCTGTTCGAGATGTTTCAGTTTGTTTGTTATTTGATACGGAAGCATCGCATTCGTTTATTTGTAATGAGCTTGTGCGCCACTTAGGTTTAGAGCCCAAGATTTGTGATAGACCTTTGGTTGTGACTAATCAGGTCTGGGGTTCGTTTAGCCTTTGTATGCTTTGTCGTGGTCTTGTGTTATCGAATCATGGTTTCTCTTTTGTGTGTAATTGCTTTGTTCTGAACTTCGATGGGTTTGGGATTATCTTGGGTATGGATTGGCTCAAGAGGTATGCAACAAGAGCGACTTGCGAGAAGCTTGAGGTATGAGTCAGAGATGTGGAAGGGTGAAAGGTTTTGATTCAATGTAAGCCCGAAGATGGTGTCTTCGTAAGCTATTTATACTCGCTTATGACAGGAAGACTTGTCATCTGTGTTGATCGCTAATGAGTTTGAGGATGTATTTGAGGAAGTCAAAGGTTTTCCTCCGCATTCCGAGAATGAATTTAGAATCGATTTGGTCGAGGGTGTTAGACCTATCATTATGCCTTTTAAGCGGATGGCGCCCAAGGAATAGTGAGAGTTAGAGGTGCAAGTTCGTGACCTTTTAGGAAAAGGATCCATTCAGAGAAGTGTATCCGAATAGGGTGCGCCAGTTGTGTTTGCAACCAAGGCTGATGGCTCGTTAAGATTGTGTATGGATTATCCTGAGCTAAACAAGGTAACTAAGAAGAACGAGTATCCATTATTGAGGATAGGTGACTTGTTCGATCAGCTTCACGATGCCAAAGTGTTTTCTTAGATGGATTTGGCAATGAGATTTCACCAGTTGAGAGTGGCAAAGGATAATGTGTTGAAGACTGCTTTTAGGATACCATACAATTTTTTCGAATGGTTGGTGATACCATTTAGGTTTACTAACGCGCCAACATATTTTGTGGATCTTATGAATAGAGTTCTCAGGGATCAGTTGAACAAGTTAGTGCTTGTGTTCGTGAATGATATTTTGGTTTACTCACGAAATGAGGAAGAGCATAAGACACACTTGAGAGTTATTTTAGAAATCTTGCGAAAGCATCAGCTGAAGACTATGCTTTCCAAGTGTCACTTCTGAAAAAACGAAGTGAAGTTCTTAGGCCTGTTGTTTATGAAAATGGAATAGCGGTTGATCCCGCTAAGGTGGCAGCAATCTAGGATTGGGATAGACCTAAGAATGCGATGGACTTGAGAAGTTTCCTTGGGTTAGCACGATATTATCACCGTTTTATAAATGATTTCTCTAAGATAGCTGCACCATTAACCGGATTAACGAAGAAGAACCAATTGTTCACATGGGATGTAAAGTGTGAGTATGCTTTCGGAATCTTGAAAGAGAGACCGACGAGTGCTCCTGTTTTGACGACTCCAAGTGGGAATGAAAAGATGGTGGTATACACCGATGCATGTGGTACTGGACTTGGAACAGTGTTGATGCAAAAGGATAAGGCTGTGGCCTATGCAAACCGACAACTGAAGCCGCACGAAAGGAATTATCCAACTTATGATTTGGAATTGGCAGCCATCATGTTTTCTCTAAAGATGTGGAAACATTACCTTTTGGGAGTTCGATCCGAGTTTTCAGGATCACAAGTCATTGTAGTATCTTTTCTCCCAAAAGGATTTGAATCTTTGGCAGCAACGGTGGTTGGAGTTTTTGGCATCTTACGATTATCATATATCCTATACTCCGGTTGAAGGTAATGCAGTAGCAGATGCGTTGAGTCGAACACACGCAAGTTTGGGAGCGATGTTTTCAGAATGGAAGAGCCTCGAGTATTTTGCAGGATTTGATTTCAGACAACGGTGTGAATTGCAACCTGAAATGTTGGCAAGCTTATCGATAAGAACTACTCTTATCGGAAGGATTGGCGAGAGCCAAAAGCGAGGTGCAAAGCTTGTCAATTTTACACAGAGTTGGAAATAGAGGATGAAGAATTCGAGGTCGATTGAGAAGGTTGCTTCGAAAGCAAGTACGATTGGTTGTTCCTGATATCGACGGATTGAGGGAAGAGGTTCTGAGGGAATTTCATCACTCAAAATTGACGATTCATGCTGGTGGTAATAAGATGTATCAGGACATGAAGCGAGTCTACTATTGGGAAGGGATGAAAAGGGATATTGGAAAGTTCATTTCCAAGTGTGTGAACTGTTAGTTAGTGAAAGATGAACAGAAGAAGACTTGTGGATTGCTTCAGCCATTGGAAGTTCCTACATGGAAGTGGGAGCAAATATCGATGGATTTTATCGATGGACTACCTAGAACCAGGCCAGGAAACAAAATAATTTGGCTCATCGTAGATCGCTTGAACAAAAGTGCAAGGTTTATAGATGTCAAATTAACAAGGACAACATCAAAGTTGTTTGAGCTTTATATAAAATGGATAGTTCCATTCCATGGTATCCCGAAGAGCATAGTGAGTGATCAAGATCCATTGTTCACGAGTGGATTTTGGAAGAGTTTGTAAGAAGCTTTACGAACCGAGTTGTGTTTAAGTATGGTTTATGATCCTTAAACTGATGGTCAAACTGAGAGGGTCAACCGAGTTTTCGAAGATCTCCTAAGAGCTTGTGTATTGGACTTCGGAGGATAACTGGAAGACCATCTACATCTAGTTGAGTTTCATGCAATAATAGCTACCAGTCGAGCATTAGGATGGCACCATATGAGGCGTTGTATGGTAGACCATGTAGTTCTCTGGCACGTTGGATAGAAACTGGAGATAAGTTAATACTTGGGCCAGAGATGACCGAAGAGACATCGGATTGTATCGAGATCGTTCGGCAATGAATGAGGGCAGCCTAGGACCGTCCGAAGAGTTATGCCGATAAGCGTTGAAATGATTTGAAATTCGACGTTGGTGATATGATTTTCGTGAAAATTTCGTCATTAAAACATGTTATTCGATTCGAAAGCTTTTGAAATTTATCCTCAAGGTTAATAGGTCCGTTTCCGATCGTCGAGAAGATTAGGAAGCTTGCATATAGATTGGAGTTGCCGGAAAAGATGTCAAGTGTGCAAAATGTTTGCCATATGTCGTTTCTTCGGAAGTGTGTGCATGATTCCAATGTGGTGGTATTTCCAGAGCAGTACGAAGACCTAGAACTCAAGACCGTAGTTACAATACGAGACCTCGTAAGACGCTTCATGTAATGGGGAATGAAATTAAACAACTTAGGAGGAAGAGATTAAGCTGCTCAAGGTACAATGGAGTGCGGATGATGATGATTGTACATGGGAGACGGAAGAGTATGAAGATGAACCATCCAAAACTCTTCGTTGGTAAGACCCATTACTGTCATGTCACCTTACATCATTGTAACTTGCACTATTGTGGTTATGGTTGTTTTTAGAATTCCGCGTGCTAGGATAAGGCTATGGATGCATGGCTTGATGGATGCTAGTTTTGATGGTAAATTAGTTGTTCATAGATGGTAGGTATGTAGAATTATTCTGGTTTCTTGGGATTTCGGGGGCGAAATTCCTAAGGGGGGAGAATGTAACAGACCTCATTTTTACATATTGAAGGATTGTAAGATATTTCTATTTAGTTCCCTGAGGGTTGGAACATTCTCGTACTTTGATATGTTGGTTATGGAGATGTGAGACATGTTCATAATTTTTACCAATTTTATTTGTGACCATTTTTCCCCTATCAGTCTTGTACAAACATAACTTTTGATTGGTATAGAATTATGTGCTTAGATCAATCTCATTGGAAATGAAATGGTGTTGCCAATTCCGTAGAGTGGTCACCTTAAAGATTTGGTTCAGCAGTTGGGAGGAATCGCTGTTTTTGTGTTTCACAATTTCTGTTCAGGTATTTTGAGCCATTGATGGGCTGATTTGAGGAGGCCCGTTAGTAGGTTGGTGGGAAGCTATAAATAGGGGTCAGAGGCATAGAGAATAGTTTGCTTTCTTCAGTCTCTTATTTGGTTGAGCTCGTGATCCTCTTTACTCAATCAAATACACTTTCCACCACTTAAATTCCAGATATACATAAGAGAATCGAAGATCTACATCGTTCGAAGCTAGATCTATGTCAAGTGAAGAGAGATCTCATCAAATTGGAAGGTTTGAAGAATGTTCTTCGTTGTTCGAATTCGTGATTAGTTGATTTAGTGTTGTTTTGAAGAATTAGCGAGTGATATGCATCTCTCACATGGATTCAATCAAGTATATGAGTCATTTGATCATAATTTCATCATTTTCTCGTTTTCACCTAGATCTACATCATGATAAGTATATTTTCATATGAATCACCATAGGATCTAATCTATCAACTTTAAACCTGTAATTCTTATGTTAAATTCACATGTTTATGCAAGTTAGATCCATCATTTAAGTTTATTTGTCGTTTAATCATGATTTAGTGAAGTTTATATGATTATTGATAATAATGGTTATTTTTGTGTTGTTAGAAATTTCATGAAGTGTTTATAGTTGAATTGGATGATCTGGATGAGTGATTTGAAACAATGTCGTTTAGTGAAGATTTGTTCAAGTTTGGGGCTATTTTGGTTAGATCTGGAGTAGAGTCGTTTTTCATAGGTCGGGTCGTGACTTGTTAGTCATAAATGAATCAGATCCTCCAAAAGTAGGTTGGATCATTGGAACTGCTTGGGTCCTTCAAGCATGGTGTTCGGATCAAAGCTTAGATAGTGCATGCCTTAGGTAGCTGGTTGTAGGAGGTGACGTGGCAAAAGAAAGTTGGATGGATCTGTGAGACTTGGTTTTGGCAAGATCAGGTCGTCCGTTGAAGCCTAGGTTGTTGGAGCTTCAGGTTGGTTTATATCAATGGTTTCCAGCCGTTAATGACTTGGGGAAACAATGTCGTTGGAGAAGAGAATTCATGAAGGAGATAGGTCATTAAAACGACCTACCGAGTCAGGTTGTAGGTGCACATGGTTGGGGTCAGGTTGTTCGAGTCCCGAGTTCGATGGGTCATTGAGAGGGTGGATGGTCCAGTGGGTTAGGTCTTGGTACATGGGACAGTTACGACCCAAGATGGATGATCTGATTTTGTTGAGCCTTATATTGATGTTGTTTGGTTCAGTAATGATGTGGCTTTGATATATATTCAGGTGGGAATGTTTGAGGTGTTGTGATATGTTCGTTGATCGTCGTAATGCAACGAATCTGAAGACGACTCAAGGGTGTTATGAGTTCATGGATAATGGTTGGATGGTTGCCTGTGATGACGACTAGAGACACTGAAAGCCGAGGAATTATCGTTGTCGTAGGTTCTAACGGACTCAAAGCGGGGTCACACGATTTTGTTGTATGGTCGAGTACCCTGGGCACCTTGAATGGTCCTTGCTACGTTTCGTTGTATGGAGAAGGAGTTCTACTAGAACCGGGGTTTACTGTTGTCCATTGACAATTGATGGCAATGTATTTAGCAGTCATACAGTTAGCGATGGTTTTGAAGCAGGATTGGTGGTGATAGCCAGAGTCAGTCATGAATGTTGGATGTTTGCTTGTACCGTCTCACGTAGATTATCTGATGTCGAAAGAGATGTTTCTTGGGTGATTGTCTGATATTGGTTTAGGCCTCTAGGTCTTGTGCTTGGGGAATGTCGATCTCGATTAGGACGGTTTACGTGAGATATAACTAATTGCTTTGTTTCTATTGCTTAATTACTTCTGATTTCCACAAATGAATGGTTGTACTGATTGCCATGGATATATGGTTGAAATGCTTGGTTGTAAGGGCTATCCTATCCGATATGGGGAAGATGGGGTTGAGTTTTTTTTTTAATGTTTTGGTAGATTGGTTGGTTAATCTCCTGTTCTCATATACTTTGTTGATGATGTTAGATAGTTGTTTTATCGCTCACTAAGACTGTTGTATGACTCAAGGTTTTATGTTTCCCTTTTATTACCTTGGGCTGTTCATCTGGTTTTGGATGGGAAGATTTAGTAGCAGGTAATAGGTGATATTATGGTGAGAATGATGCTACTGTGCGGTGACGAGCAGGAGGCTGACGTATTATTATCATCTATTTAGTATCTATTATTTCCACTATTTGATGTTTGACACTGAGTGTTGTAGTGAGGCAAATGTGTACAGACAATTATGTTGTAATTCGAGGGTGTACGGATATTCTTTCTAGTTGTGGTGAAGGTTCAAGTTTCTTCTCACATATGCTTCACTATTTTGCCTGTTGTATATGTTATGTTATAATTTATCCTTACCCTGTGAGTTATAAGACAGGTTCCGCTTATGTTATCTTACCTTGATGATCGTCCATAGCTGCATGGCATGTTTTTCAGCGCATTATTTCCCTTGTTAAGTACAGGAGTTATAGGTTGTCGTCACAAAACACGACCGATATCTGATATTTAAAACCTTGATACTGAGCATGAGAGAGAACGAGAACCGAAAGCCAAACTTAATCACCTGTTAGAACCTGACCTTCTCTAGAAAACCTGGGTGTTTGTAATGAGGAAGGGCGTTAAAAGTGAATAGGAAATGTACAACACGGGTTATAATATAAGATGTATCCCGTTTGGTTCAACCCAAGGTTTACGCCTACCAAGGTTAGTGATTCTAGCCAAACCTTGTAAGTGTTTATGCACGACCATATTACTCTTCCCAAGGTAGGATTCCCAAAGTATAATACCAAGGTAGAATGTTTCCTCATATATTTAAGAAGCCTTTAAGAAACCATTTAGCTGATTATTAGACCATGATTTAACTAGTTATTAGACCGAGAAGTGAACCCCTAATTGTGGAGTTTATACACATACCTTTCCATCCACTTACCCTTTATTATTTACCGCCTCACTACCATTGATAGACAAGGTGGATTCTCCCGATCACTTAAGACCATAGGCGGACTTTTTGGTCGTCGGACCTATTAGTCACTTAATGCCTCTAGATAATTTGTTCAACATATTATAAACTAGAGGGCACTACCTACGGGACCTACTGCTTAAGGCTTTCGTCTTTCACGCATATACCTTACCCCGTATAAGGTGAGAGATAGTATTTTATCACTCGCTATACCTTCTAGCTATCCTTATGGGATAACCCCCTTAGTCGCTGACTACTTCCCGTAGGGTAGGTAGCCATATCTGATGTTTTTAGTTTCCAGGTTTGGGTAGGCCCCACATACTTATGCCATTTAAGACCCATAAACTGGAAGACCTACTCCCAGGTGGACTCTTCAACCCCAGCCACTTAAGACCCAGGAAGCAGACTTTATGCGAAGGTTATTAGGTTCGTACCTCATTAGACCTTAGTACCTTTCCCTATTGGGATAAAGTGGATCGCGTCATTACGTCCTTTCCGTTCAGTTGCTTCCACAGAAATATTATCTGCATAAGGTTTATTATCGTCACGGGTTCTTATGGTTAATAACATTTTTACATTATTAACCTACTAAGTCCAACTTTGTTTTTAATGATAAGTTCTATACTCATTGGTATAATTGAGGAAAGTTATATCCTCTTTACCCTAGGATATTTATTTGATTACTTACCTAATTGGACTTAGCATTTAAAAAACATTCAATATCCATTAATTCCCTCATTACACCCATTTACTTATATTTCTTTGTTTATTTGCCCTTTATGACCATAACGATCATATTTTCCTAAGGAAACCATTTATCATCTCCAGGGAATCTATTTGTTGTACCCCAACAACAATTAGTATTCTTATTTATTTGTTTGTTTAGTTATCGCCTGTTATATATATATATATATATATATATATATATATATATATATTTGTGCACTAGACCTCTCACATTAAGCTGACAACTTGTAGATGCTGGATTGGCCGGTCGGTTCCGGGCAGACTTCTACCACAAGTTGAACTTAAACTCGTGTCTTGGTTCATTTATGTTTATGCTTAGACCTCTCACATTAAGCAGAACGCCTGCGGATGTTGGATTTGTCGGTCAGTTATTGTAAATCCTTTCTGATTAGTGGAATGAACATATTTGAAACTATAAGAAATATATATTCATTTTTGTTTTGGGATAGTTGATGTAAACTACGCATAAATATTTATAATTATATTTATGCGTTAGTAACTTTCCCTTTTTCAATATTTTTGCCATTTCTCTTGTGCATTCAAAATGATGTCTTTTTGTTTAAAAAGAGGAAAATGACATATTTTACAACAACTAAGACAAAACCCCAACAAAATTAAACAAAACTACATTAAAAATTACATAATTCACTGTTACATCTTTTTAATCAAAATCACACGATTTATCTTCTTAACACTGAAACTAGAGATTTGGAAGAAACTACGTCTAAACAATGTTATTGGGATTGATTTCCAAATCCGCAATGTTTTGTAACAAGCTATAATAAATGTTACAACATGATTGTAGGAGACATGTATGAAGAAATTTAAGAATCCTACAATTAATATTATTTCTAACCACGATTCACAATTTCAAGTTTTGACAATTTTTATTAACAGATCTGAAAGGTGTCAATTCACATTCAACAATACTATGAACAGATCTAATGAAAATAGGTATATATTTTGAGATCTAGTACAATCGAGATAAATAGGCTATTATAACTTTGTATATAAATTTCCCACTCACCTGAAAGCATCCAAATATGAAGTTTGAATCTTTTAAGCCTACAATTCTCAAATTCTTATAAATCTACAATTTATCTGAAAAGGAGATAATTTCATATTTGTATATATGTAAGAAAATAAGAAGAGAGGGTTGAATCTACTGTTGAGCGCCAATAATCATTCTTTTCCATTATATCTGATAATCCCTTTCAATCCTATATGATTTGTGTTTGATTTGTTGTATATGAATATATCTTTAACTAAGAAATTAGGTTTGTAGAGAAAGGGAAATGGTAGAGCTTCGCTGCTTACTATAGATTTTTATGGAAAAGAATGAGGCCTTAACCCTTTATTTATAGGAGTGGAATTGGCCATGAATGGTTAGATTCATTTTAATTAGCATCCGTCTGTTTATATTATAAAACATATAAAACCTAACCCACATAACATAGCCGCCACTAGGCGTCTCAGACCCGAAGCGGTCAACCGCTCCTTAGAGTGTGTCGACCGCGCTTCAGTCGTTTTTCCCAGTGAGTGCTGGTTATATATGAGAAAATATATATTATTTATTATACTTAATTATTTTCGTCTGTTTTTTGTATTTCGTATGTAACTTTTTCATACGGAATCCGTTCGCGAAACTCCAAACATAAAAGTTGACCAGAATTCCAAGACAAACGCATCGATTAAAGTTCCATGGTCAAATTTTATCGTTTGCAGAAATTCCTATTTTTGAGATTCTAATTAAATAACTAATATATTGTCAAAATTCTGGGTTGTTACATAATCCGAGAAGATTCGTTGGGTGAGATGCAACATCATTCAATGTATTCAATTAAGAGTTTATAGGTAGGATGCAACTAAATTACCATCGCAAGAGCTCATATGTTGAAAAGGCCAACATTTTATATGTATTTATCATTTTCATTGCCTTTGAATATTGTTTACATAAGCACTTGTAAACATGTATTTCCTAGGAATCATCGGTTGTTTAGTCAAGGTTGCATATGGATCCACATAAAATTTATGTATACTCTTAAGGAGGATGATACATGTAGGAGATATATTACTATTTTTTAGCATGCACTAATTTTATACAAGTTTGAAAGAATTTCTATAATGTATGCATGTATATGACACTGTGTTTGTTTATATAGCTATGTGAAATTCGTAGTATATATTATTTGTACAATAATGTATTGTTATTATTCTTCGTTTGTTAGTATTACTTTTTGAAAAAAATGCGCTATTATTGTGTTTCGTGGTTTTTAGATAATTTGCTCCTGCTTGTGGTTGTAGAGACACTTGTATATGCTTGAAGATGCTTGCTATATGTTATTTCGAATTGTGAAAAGGCAATTAATGATTTACCTTCCTTTTGTTTTAGATTATTATAGGTGGTTATACCTGTCTTTGTCACATGTACATGCTGAGGTGCTTGCTTGACTATTAACGACATATATACATCCCATTAATACTATTAAGGAATAAGGATGCCATCTTTTGGGACTGTTAATAGACTTCCCTCCCGAAAGACTTTAGGAGAAGCACAACATTGCTTCATCCCTATTTTTGCTAACAAATGTTAATGCATGTGCCTCTGATTCTTTAACATTTAGCGGTGGTAAGTTTTGTTGCTAAAATGAACTTATGGTATAAGTAACGAAAATTGAACTAATGCAGATTACTATGAATAACTTATAAATAAGGCTTAATGTAACAAAATGGTAAACATTCGATATATGTAGTGTTATGTACAAAAATGTATAATTTAGTAGCTACCTAAATAATAATTTTAACTTCCTTCTCAAAGTAATCCACATGTTAGGTGAAGACAAGTGCTAGTAATCTAAGCATGATTGGAGCAACTAGAGACAATTGATTTAAAGAATCAATATTATGGTATGTGTTTATTTATTACTTTATTTCAAATTATTCTGCTGTGAGTTATTTACATGAGCTCTAATAAATATTTTTGTTTATTTGTTGGATACCAAACAAAGGATTCCTATTTCAATGGACTTGAGTTTTTGTTTTTGCAAAAACTGGACCCGTTAGGGTGCGGGTTGTTACATGAATCTTCTCGCTATGCTATTATTCGCTATTCAAATATACAAGCTATTATACCGAGAATAATGTATTTGAACCCCGTACCATGTTGAGTCAAATGCATTATAGTAGGGTTAAAAAGGCGAATTTTAAAATGTATCTTTTATTAAATTGCACAAGAAATTTAATTTCTTTACATATGTTTTTTATACTAAAATTGATTTAGTATTTAATTAATGAAAGATATTTTCAATGTTTAGGTTAAAATATTTATTTATTCTAATGCTTATAACAAATTTACTTATAATTCAAAACAAAATAATTTATATTTAATATGTCAAGCTATTTATACTCCCACTATGGACATCACAATGATATATATATATAAAAAAGCTCGTAATACACGGATTTTTTTAAATTGATTTAATCGATAAGATGACAAAGTATGATAATATTTCGAAAACTTGGTGCGCTTTTTATTAACTTATATAAATCAGTACATAGTCACATCCAATATAAACATAAATAAATCCCAAATACATAATAAAGGGACTAGACACATAATCAAAAAAGAACTTGATATGTGTCTCTCCATGCACGTGAATAACTAGGTACTTGCTGCAACTCGCTGAAAAAATCTGTTTATATATATATTTATATGTATCATGAAAACCTCACAAAGATAACTTCAAACATTGGGCTTACAGAGAAGATTCATTTCAAAGCTCCTGCCGAATTTGTCCAATTGTCGATAAAATCGTATAATCTAGATCTAAAGCACAAATGGGCCACAATAGGTTATTGCAAATATGCGTAGTAAAACAATTACTCACCATGTCTCTCTATGTCCTCCATGTAATGTAACAGTTGAAATCAGTTATAGAAACTGCTGTCAAGAATAAAAATCAAGGATCACTTGCATCATCATTAGCTGCTTCTTCTTCGATCTTACTACAACAACCTTCAGAATTGTAGGTGATAAAAATAGAAATCCTCCTAATCGATTACCCATTGAACAACCACACCTTCTAGAAAAGGTTTCCTCAAGATCGACCAAACTTCAACAGCAAATCGAATCTGATTAAATCACCTTAATCATGAAAGCCTTCCTAGTCGGTCTAACACATAACTGTCAGTACTGGAAGCGAGTTTCAGATCTTATTATTACGTTCCAAATCCATAAATGATAATTCTTTATATCAATCCAAATATTTGACAATGTGAATACGATCCTGGTAAAAAATAAAAAATAACTAGTTTTTTCCTTCTAATTTGGCCACTAAAATACTGAGTTTTAATTGATATATATTAATTAGAGCACGTAGTGTGCGCATTCATGTATGTAATATATATATATATATATATTATAATATATAAATAAACGTAATACCAATAGAAAATATATTTGCAAAACTGTCTATGTGTGTATATATACACATGTTTGTGTATATATATATTAATATTTTTATTTTTGACTATGTATTTTCAAATTTAAAAGTTTTAATTTCTTCAAAATAAATTATTATTTTCATTATTTTATGTTTAACCACCAATATATATATATATATATACATATATATACATATATGTGTGTGTGTGTGTGTGTGCGCGCGCGCGTATGTATATGAATATTGTTTGACCATACTAATTTATAATGTGTGGGTAAATTACAAGCTTAAAAACTATACTGTCATGGTCAGGTCTTATATTAATTCACTGTGTAGATAAATTACAAGCCTAGAACTTTCTTTATCAGGCTTTAATACGAACATATTAATTTATAGTGTATGGGGAAATTAAGGGATTAATATATAGAAATTGTTTGTGGGGGCCAAATCAAGGGTTAAGGATTTGAACCAAATTATTTGTTATTTGAGATCCATTCCATGTATCATACAATTTTTTTTTATCATTTTCAGTCTTAATATAAGGCAAGGGCACACACCATGCTATGTTGTGGATGTAAGTCGGTCTAATTGGAGGGTGTGAATGCGTTCCGACGAGTCAATGTGCATGCATTGGTTCGATTTGGGGACATAAGATACTACGACACATGTGGATATAGTTATTTCTTTTTGTTGATGGTCTAGGGCCGGATAAATCCAAACCCATAATGGGCATAGGTCATCCATGATTCGTTGCAACCGATCGATTGGGTAGATTAGGGAATCTCTTCCTAATTCCGTTACTATTTGTAGAAGTGCAAACTGTCAGCATTATCAAACCTTGCGAATGAGAAAAATCATGTCTTTTACGATATCCCAATTATATTGTTCACTTTTAGGTGTGCACAGACCCTTACCCTTTTGGTACACTAGAATTTCTGTTTTATATGTTTTTCTTTCGCTTATCAATCGTGCTAGTAATCACTACAGCTCACCAGTGTAATAACCCGGAAAATCTGGGCCAGTTTAAATTTTTTTTTTGGCGATTTTAGTGAATTTTGATTATTTAAAATACATTATTTTAAATAATATCGACGTGAAATTTATTTTGAATAGAATTCGACGTATATATTTTATACGTCGTCGTTAGAATATAAATATTTATATATAATTATAAATAGAATTGAAAATGGCGCGGTAGTTCGATAATTCGATTTCAAACTTCAATTGAACGTACCGGGTGCAAAACAATCCGGATTTTAGTGAAACCAAAAATAATGGAATCTAATTATGGATATCTTTCCAACGAATCCGACAGATCAAGATTTCATAGCGGGAATCAAAAGATATGTCCAGTTGAAAATTCTGAATAGTCGCTATGGAATTCAGGCCCTTAAAAATGGACATTTTGCAAATGACCTCGGATTTCGACGAAACCACTTTTGTTGGGTCCGTGATGTCAAACTATTGCTAGGTTTCAAATTTCATAATTTTTCGAATCAATATGTGAGCGTGGCAAAGGAAAACGCGTTTGACCGGTTTCAGTTGATTTTAATCGACTGGAAATTGGCCATTTTTCTAACGGTCTCAGAATTCGACGAAACTAGTTTTGTTAGGACCGTATCGTCAATACGAAGCTAGAAAATATTTTTCGAGAATTTTTAGAGTTAGTATGTGACCCCGGTAATTTGAAATGTACGTTTAAAATTCAATATAGTGATTTAAATGTAAATTTAACGGAAACTGATTCAAACGATCAAATCAACCTGCGATACATATCCCATTGTGTTCGGAATAGGGGTAATATGCTGTGGACGACAGGCGGTGGGCCTCGTTTCGAGGTCGTATGTAAAAGTCAACTTTTTGAAATATAAATTAATTAAAATAATAATAAAAAAAAAATATATAACGCCCCCCTCTCGTTTTCATTCAGAAACGAAAAAAAAAAAAGAAGAAAGGGCGAACGACGGGGGGACCAAAGCCGCCACCGCCGCTGCCACAAGGGCCGCCGCGCCCTGGCGCCGACCCCCCCCCTCCGATCCTCCGCCCCTCTTCCTGCTTCTCCTCCGCCTGCTTCTCTCTCCCGCGATCCTCTCTCTCTCTCTCCTCGCTCCTCTGTAAAAACCGCGACACCCACAACCCACCGCACCGCACTGCCGCCGCCTCCTTTCTTCTCCTCCCTCCACCCTTCGATGAAGACAACCGCCTCAGGCGCCCTCCCCAGCATCGCCCGCACCCCCTCCTGCCTGAAACCCTAGCCGACAACCCCGACAACCCTCTACCGAGCGCAAGGACCCCTCCTCCCCATTTGAAAACCATGTAAGTTTTAAATTCAAGTTTTATTTATTTTTCTAAATTTAAAAACTGAATTTTATTCGATAGGAAAATTTAAAAACTGAATTTTATTCGATAGGAAAGTTAAAGATATGATTTTTATATGATAAGGAAGTTAAAAATATAATTTTTATCGTATGTAAAGGTTGAAAATATAATTTTCATATTATATAGATAATAAAAATATGATTTTTATATTTTTAAAGTATTAAAAATGTGATCTTTACTATATAGAAATATTAAAAATATGATTTTTATATTTTTAAGGTATTAAAAATATAATCTTTATAGGATAGAGAATATAAAAATATCATCTTTGTATATGTAGCGAAATAAAAATCTGATTTTTATTTTATATACGTTGAAATCAAGTGATGATTTTTATAAAGGCGAAATCTTTAATTTAGAAAAGGCGAAATCTATATTTTTGAAAAGGCGAGATCTTTATATGAAGAATAGCGAGATAAAAATATAATTTTTATCCATACAGTAGCGTTGTGGAAAATTTGATTTTTAAATATATGAAGTGATTATAAAAATATGACTTTTAAATTGAAAGTGAATAAATAAAAATATGATTTTTATTTTAAAGACAACGAAATATAAAAATGTGTGATTTTTATATATAGTGACTACGGGCAACGAAGATGGGATAATGAAGAAGATTTCTATCAAAGAAGAGTCAAGGTGTTTGGATGGCTATTGGTGAGAACTTCTCACTCAAATCTCTTTTTCTAGTTATATATATATACTAGGATGCAGACGGTGCTTAGTAGAACCCGACACAATCGTCCACAGACCATGGACTTGTTTGATTGGTTGTGTAGTTGGTTAGATTATTTGGTTTGAATTGAATTGTTTGGTGAAATGGAATGGATTTGATTGATGTGTGAATGGCGTGGGCCTTCACTAGACCGGGGATAAGGCTAGGCCTCGTCCCGTTTCTAGTATCGTGCCGTTATGCTGCCGAAATTTCCCAAAATATGTTAGAAAAATAAAAATATCATTTTTATTGTGTAAATGAACTGAATAGAAATTCAAGTGTTAAAATAAAATGTTTTATCGTTAAAAATGTAATTTTTAACGTGGAAGTGAATAAAATAAAATATTCATTTACAAACCGGACGGTTTGTTTATGTACACCTATTTGACTGATATTGATTGGGATGATAAATTTTACACATCGCCCAACTGCACAAATAAAATCTGTGTTTGATTGTTTGAAACCCCACACGGGTGTTGGGATGAAATTTGATATTCACTCATCCTGATTGATTAAATATGTCGATCGATCGATTGACAGGCTGTTATAAGCGTTAGATATCTATATTTGATGCTTATACAGTGTGGTGCACTTTGGATGATGGTTGATTGTTTATCAATGCTATTATATACATGTGTTGTATGGAATCCATATAATTAACGTTATATGGTGATTGATTGGGCTTCATTCCAGTCGGGAAAATAAGGAATATTATAAAAGAAAATTCATGTGTTGAATAGAATAAATATTCATTGGTTGAATAGAATAACGGATTTATTGAAATATATGAAGCCGTGTTGATTAGAGTTGTGCTATTTTGACGTGAACGATATTTATATCGATTATATTCATTTTTATAATGAATATAGAAAAGAAGTGATTTCAAAATATAACATTTTGAAAATATTATCATTTATATAGTAATGATATAAAATATTCAGTTTTGATTAGAAATTGAAATAGTGTTGAAATGGTTTTGAAACGAAGTTAAAACGATTTATAAAATACGTTTTAAAAAGGGAATTGACGAAATATATATAATATATATATATATATTATATGTATATAATGGCCTGAATAGAACGCGCCGCTCCGCGGCAGTTCGTGAATTTCGACCATTGACTTCGAATTGACGTTGCGGGAGATCCGACCGTCGGATTCTCCTAAAACCGGAACCGTTGGGTTCGTATCGAAAAGAGCTTCCCAATGAATATTAGAAATTTGAAATCTAACGGTTGGATTTGGAATTATGTCCAAATCAAATTTGAAAAAGATCGATGTAAGTGCAGTCCGATGGCCGTTGTTGGAAATCGACTGTACGGGCCTTGATAAAATTATTAAAAATATTAATAATTTGTGTAAAATCATAATATGTGAATTGGAAAGAACTGGGGTGAAAAACTCCACATTTGAAAAGATAAAAATAGATTTTTGTCGAAATGAACTAGTTTTGAACTAGAATTAAAATCAATTTATTTGTGAAATAAATAAATTGAATTTGAAAGTGATTTTAAAAATAATCAATATTCCCAATACGTGGATTGGACTGGAGTTGAATCGAAATTATCTTCGGGATATTTCGATGTTGGATTTCGTGACTATACAGATATTGTTATGGGAATTTGAAAGATATATTTTATATCGTTATTTCCAATACGATATATGTTGGTTTCAGAATTTGATATTGAATATAAACCGATATATTTTCTATTCAGAGCCTTGTATTTAATATCAAATGTGATTTGGGTTTATCATGGATCGTGTTTTAGATGACATTGGTTCTTTAACCCAGTTAAAGGCAAGATGTTGATTTTTGAAAAGATTAAAACTAAGTGGAGTTTTAATGAATCTTTAATTAGATTAAAAATGTGAATTGATAATTTAAATTATCAAATCTGAAAAGTGATCGAGAGTGGAGTATCACCAGTTTTGCTCCAAAGCGATAGTTAAATCTGTAATTAGATTTGAACCTGGAATGGGAATTAATTTTACCGATAACACCGTGGTGTTAGATATGGAGTATTACCAGTTTTGCTCCATGGGATATATAGGTTGGGATTGGGAAATAAAATAAATAATTACTTCGGTGTGGTTCGTTAATCCCGACTAGTTTGAAATGATATCCAAAGGAAGATCAAAGAATAAATTTAGAAGAATTTATCTTGGATAAAATTAATGGAAACCTTTCCCTAAGAATGTGATTTTGTGAATAAAAGAATATTCTGAATTGGAATGAGGCGTTTGATGTGTTTGTGTAACATTTGTTTATTATATACGTGGGTTATTCAGAAAGGCCGGGTTATACCCATTCTGAATAACCGATTCGACGAGATGTCGAAGATGAAGACGATGGTTGAAGACCGGAAGTCTTCACATCGTTTGGGTGATTACTGATGATCTTGATTGGGCTGTACACCCAGGATGAGGGAATCAGTTGGTGATCGTCCAGACGTACTTGGAGATGGATGGATATGCGAGGAAAGTGCCTCCAGTTTCGTTCAGACCCAGAACGAACTTATAAATGGATTGTGTGTATGACATTGGATTTTATTCTGTGTTGATTGATCTCTATTAAATATACATCTGTTTGGCGGCGGAGAATTTATTCTCTTGCTTAATGCCCTTCTCTGAGACGTACGAGCTCAGAGGTTGTATATCGATGGACATCAGTCGCATGGAGTGAATTGCCAATGTGGCATGCGTAAGTGGCAATTGATCAAGGCTTCTGTTGAAAAGCAAAGTCTTGTGGTTGATGATCAAAGCACGGCCTGTGTGGCGTAGCTTTGTGTATAACGTGAATTCGCGAGCCTCACACCTCGGTATGAGTCAAAAACGGGATAGTGACTGCAGGGAGAGCACGACGTTTCTTTCTAGCTAGGGTGGTGTCAGTGACCTACCAGCCCTGACATTTATATACTTTTCACCTGTGTGGTTGTTGGATACGAGGCGCCTCGGATATAGGTCTGTAAGGACCGGGAAACGTGTGTTCAGGAATTGCCAATCCTCAAAAGTAAGAGAGGACCGGCCCTGAAGATCCAAGGATCATAGTAGGGCCCTGAGACATTTGCTAGAGTGTTTCGAATCGGAGAGGAGCTTGCCCCTTGCCTCGGCTCATGATGGAATCCAATTTCCAATACGTGTGTTTCGGTTTTATTTGTAGAGCCTAGTATGGCGACATAGTAGATGGTAGCTATGCCGCCTATGATTGATACTTATGATTGAAATTGTTTTGACACTATACACCTATAATAGTATCAAATAATGTGTTTTAAACGTATCAAGCATGCTTTGGCTGTTATAAGGTAAAAACCCTATCCTCCGGCTTGCGTTGCATTGTGTGATGGGACTTGGGTCTTATAACAGCTTCATTTTTGTTTATTTAGCATTGCGCTGTTTGTTCTATGCACTGGTATTCTTGGGAGGAAACCCGTTCCGTGTTATACGGCGTGGTCCCTTGATTTACCTAACTTTAAAAATAAAGATTAATAACTGTTTTAGTTCTCACACCAGTCACATGACTGACCTGGAGTTTATTGTTTTAACCTAAACTCTGGGTGCCCCTATTTTCCACACGGGCAGCTAGTAGTTTTGGTTTTGCAGATTTATATTCACAGGGTCCTGATTAACAGCTGGAACGATGCTCGGAAAGCTCTGTATCCGTGTATCATTTTCAGTTGTGTTTTGTATATTTTTCGCTGCGATGTATTTAAATGTAATTTAAATCTCTGATATTTGTCGAATGTAATTTATTCATTTATACTCTGTATATTCTTGTATCTGATGGAATTGTTGTAATAGCAATGAAATGTTCTTCTGTATGCGTTCTATTTTGTCTTGTCCTCAATTCTATCCGTGCTTTCCTTCACGGGGAAGTTCGGGTCGTCTCAACCAGACTTTTGTAGGATCTAAATTAACCCTAGAGGGGGAGGAGCGAATAGGGTTCATCGTAGATTTTCACATAGTAATCAAATAATAACAGCACAGATAATAATCAGAAAAAATGCGGAAAATAAATAACACACAGATATGTCCAGCTTCGGCAAAACCCTGCCTACAGCTGCATTCCCCAAGGTTTCTACAAGGAGTTAAAACAATATCTATGCTTATAATCCCCTATAAATTCGCGACACACGTTCCCAACTGTTCTTAACCCTACGCTCAAAACCCTGCACTGGTTTCTATCCCCGAAACCAAATTCCCCGAATTACAAACCCCGTAATTTGTCTCCCTAGTTTTAGAGACAAACTAGAAAACTCTGGTTCAATTACAACTTGAATCTAAAGGCGAATAAAAAACAAATAATAAAAACTAATTTAAAAACAAATTAAAAACCCTTAGGAGTTTAAATTAAATGGGTTATCCCCTTTTAAAACTAAGGTGGCCGACCTCTTTCATATTTGCTTCACCACTTCACTTTTTGGCCCAATCTCCTTTGTCTCTCTAGAAATAGAAATGGTGGCTGACACTTTGAGCTAGGGTTTCTGAATACTCCTCCAAATCAATTCGATGGCTTCTGAAATTCGTGGTTCTCTGTATTCTTGCATTGCCCTTGTTGTTTTATCGATTTGGGATTGTTCGATCCAAGCAACTGTCGATCTCTTGTATGTTATTTCAAATCGAATTTTTCTTTGATTTGTTTGAACTTAGATGGATTGAAAGCCTGTGATGCTTGGTGTTTATATAGGATTTTAATCCGATATATGCTCTGATTTCTCATTAGACTCGGTCATGATATTGTGTAAATTTTGGGGCTTGATGAAATCTATGGTTTTGAAACATCAACCTTTATTTGACACTTATGTGTGTGGCTTTGTTGCTGAAATCATCCTTAAAATAATTGCCGTATATATTATTTTAGAACTTTGATCTTTGAAATTTCAACCTGGCCT
Organism: Allium sativum; assembly: GCA_030737875.1. NCBI lineage: Eukaryota > Viridiplantae > Streptophyta > Magnoliopsida > Asparagales > Amaryllidaceae > Allium > Allium sativum. The sequence continues at coordinate 463,440,716 of CM060913.1, read as the reverse complement.
TTTAAAATTAAACACGCCATTGCCTTGAATTGTTTGTGATATTGTTCCCTTTGAATAAATACTTGAGTGAATCCACTTGTTGATTTGTGGCAATTCCCTGATTGATTTCAGCCGAAAAGAAACTTGCCCAAAACAAATGTTTCTTACCAGAAAATTCTTTTACTTCTAATTAAATACTTTGCCCAAAATCGTGTTCATAAATCTTTTGTTATTTCTAAAAAGTCTTGTATATTGCTGTTATTGTAACCATGCTGTATCCATTCTTTCCTGATGTACTACTACACACTTGCATGTCCATGCTGAAATACAAAAGTCATTTCCGTCTGAACTTGCTCGAGCCATTGTGAACCCTGTTTCACATGCATACTTGAATCTCTTTACTTGACTAGCTTGCTCTCACATTTGTATAAACTGATTTGCTTTGAACCTGAACTGTCTTGTTGTATTATGATTTTATCTTCTTGTACATTGTTGCTGTCTCGTAAATATGCATGATATATTTGAACACTTCATATAGCTATAACTCCATCATATTAAAAAACTGCTCCATATTCAATATTGATCTGAGCTGATTTGTATGCTGTGTAGATTAGTCATGCACCATTCATGTATCAATATTGCCATATCCATACTTGAGTTGCTGCTATTTGCACCTGAAATTCTTGCCATATATGCATAACAGTTTTTTCATGAATTGCTTCAACCTTCATGTTTGCTCTATAAATTCTTTAAACATCACTTTGCTGTGTGCATTTCTCCAGTGTAACTTGGACATGAATGAACATATGTACTTATGTGTACATTAGCATGTATATGTTGAAATGAACACTTGTATTTGGGCTGCACCATACTTGGCCCTGTATTCACATTATACACTTGAAAGATTTTGTACTTGAACTTGACACTTGTTCACATATAGCTTAGACTGAACTATGATGATGTATGTATCACTTAGACTTGTTTTACTGACTTTACTTGACCAACTTTACTTGACCAACTCCACACTTGTGCATTTCCAGATTGCACACAGTCTTATACCATTGTGCTGAGCCATTTCTCTGGCCTCTTGAATCTTGTAATCTGCTTGAATTTGTTGATGTGTTGCTTTGCCATATTGTTGTTTGTGCTCGACCTAGTTGTGTTTACTGTCTTGAATGTTTTATCACCATTTTTATTTGTGCTCTGGGTTGAGATGGTCCTTGTGGATACTCCTCAGATGCATACTGATTGGCATGGCAATGCACATGTGTATACCTATACACGTGTGTATATGCAACCATCAGACTGATTTTCTGTCCCTGCATATCAGACCATGTCTGGAAAAATGATGAGAAAAACACAGTAATTCTGAGGCAAATAAAATTTAAAAATAAAATTTTATTTGTTTGTTTATAATTTTATTTTTCTTCCAGTTTACTATGTGTGTGTTTTTGTGACAGGTATGGAGATGACTGGACTGGATTGGAGAGCAGTGAAGACATAAGACTGAAGATGATGATGTTAATATGTGTCAGTATATATGAGTGGATTGTATGGAAATTTAAATGACTATTGTGTGAACTGTAGTGAGTGTAGAGTATATGAAGATGTACTGAGTGATGAATGAACTGTAGTAAGGAGCTGTGAGAGAATTGTACTGTTATATGTAATGAACAAATTTGATTGAAATAAAATATTATTTTGTTGTTGTCAAACAAACTTGTTTATCATATTCATTTTATTTACAAGTACAATCCCATGTGAATTCAATAAATAGTGGAGTTATAAATAGTTATAATGTTTGAATGTTTGAAATATAATATTTAATTTAAATAAAATATTGTATGAATATATGAATGTCTGCACAGTCATATTCTATTTAAATATAAATATTATATTCATGTCTATGTTGTATATATAGAACAGTACAATAACAAACACAATTAAAATAATATTTATTTGGTTGTTATCATCATAACAAAAATCATATAATTGTGTATACAACTACGTCATATACAACAATCTCCCCCTTTTGATGATGACAAACAAATAAAAGTTTTTGAGCACAATAAATGTGTTTGGCAGTGAATATTGAACTCCCCCTATCTGTATGCTCCCCCTACAACTGAAACCTCCTATATATGTGGGAAATAATTGAAATTCAATTGACCATTCTGCCTAAATGTGTTTGACAGTGAATATTGAACTCCCCCTATTTGTATGCTCTCCCTACAACTAAAACCCCACATATATGTGGAAAATAATTGGAATTCAACTGACCATTCTGCCCCTAGATATTTAATTTCCAATCTTAAAATATTTTTGAATTAAATACTCATCAATCAAAATCTTGACAATTCTCCCCCTTTTATTATCATTAAAAGGATAACAGAAATCAAAGCAGTGATGAATATAGACTAAAATATAAATTCAGATTAAGAGAGAGAATGTATATCGTAAAACCCATTTAATCAAACAAAAATCATAATTATCTTTAAATCAGAAGCAAAATTTCACTTTCAGAATGAATGGATATACGATGGATTTTATAGAATGAGGAGAGTTCAGTAAAAATTGAATTTTAAAGATTTTAAATACGCTAAAAAATGTGTTAAGCACTTGCTAACCGTGCATAGCCAAAAGGTCTTTTAAATGGGGTTAGTAGTAACTCAACTTTATCCTCTCTAATGAGTTCCATCGATGCACAACCCAAAGGTCTTTTAAGTTAGAATGGAAGCACACAGAGATTAAGGTAATTCACCCACACATAACCGCGAGGACTTTTAAATGGGAGTGAATACCAAGGATAAATTATATATATTTATTTATTTATTATTTTATTTTTAGTTCCAAGAATAATTAGAACTCCCCAAATTAAATAATACCATGATGAATGACAGAAACATGGTAGATATAGAAGATGGTCGTGAAGTAAGCTCTAATTCAAAGATATTATAAAATCTATCTAATCATCATGAGATTTAAAATAACATCTCCTCTAGTTATGAATTATACCTCAGTCACAACTCATCACAAATTCATAAATCTACTAATAATTTTGATGAGTCACAAAACGGTTCAAATCAATCAATAATTTCAATTTTTGAATAAATAATTTTAAAATTGAAAATTTCAATTTCAAGAGGTGTTTTTGAAAATATCAATGCAAGTTTGAAAATCAGTTTCAAAAATCAATTAGTAGAATTATCTAATATTTGTAATGCTGATTGTTCCTAGACAATTTTTGAACAACATATATATATTTAATTCAAATTGTCTATGGAATTTAAAGATATTTAATCACTAATTTTTCAATTTATCGTCCAGTCACCAAGATATTCAAACGAATCAAATAAATTTCCTTATCGGAGCAGCGCAAGATCATTTGCAAAGCAAGAATCATAAGTAAAACTTTCGAGAATTTTTTTTTTAAAAACAAGAACAAGAAACTGTCAACGATCAAATCTGAAGATAATTATTTGAAATCACTTGAGAAAAAGTCATTTTTTTTATAATCTAAGAAATTCAACAATCAATCATGAATGATTTCAAAATCAACCAAGTAAAAAACAAAGAAAATAAAAGAAATAAAAACTAAAAAAGGAAAATATACTAAAAGGGAATTAAAATAAAAATACGAGTTTAGAGATCATACCTGAATTACCATAATTGATGTGATCCAATGAATCTCCAACTCTGAATCTATGGCTAAGGAACTTCAAACAATTCAATAAAATGGAACAAATTGAATTTTTATCTTTTAAACACAATTGTTCCTTAGCCTATCCCCGGTACCAAAATGTTTATAGGATCGAGTGGTCTAACAAAAATTGTTTTACCACTCTTATCTTCGTTTACACGTTTTGGTACCCAAATCTTTAATATAACAATCCATTACTATCCACTAGCATACCCTTTGGAACCCAAATTCGTTTAGATTTATTCAAATTCATTTTGTTATTTTTTGGAATCCAAATTCGTTTAATTGAATTGTTTCTAAACGAGTTTTCACATTGTTCATGATTTAAAAACCCTTTGAAATTATTAGAGTTCAAAATTTCAATTTGATCAATTCCAAAGGCATTTAAAGGATTTTTAAAATCATTAGGATTTTTTTTTCAACTGAATCAAATCCAAAACAAGTCCCTTTTATTCTGAACCAAAAAATTGATCTTTTAACAACATATTCAATGATTTCTCTCCTTTAGAAAATTTAGTCAAAGCTGACTCAAGTTATTGAATTTTAAATTTAAGATCGCTATTTTCTTTCATTAAATTTGAACAACGATTGATTGCAATTTTTCTCTTTTCAGCATTAGTTTATTTTAAAATCAAATTTTCGTTTTCAAGTGCTTTGATTTTAGCATTGGACTTAGAAATTTCAATTTCAAATTGTTTTCGCTTTTCAAAATCAAGTTTTTCAGATTCTTTAAGCTTTTCAATTTCCTTTTCAAAATCATGACTTTTGTTCTTCAAATTCACGTTTTCGCTTTTAAGTAGCTCAAAATCAGTCTTGAATTTCAAAGAATCGTTACTCAGAAATTGTCATTTTTCGCATTCTGAAAACGGTGAATTCTTAACTTTTTCAAGTTTTCTTCCTAAACTGTTATTTTCTTGAACTAGTTTTAACCTAACAGATTTCAATTTCTTAACTTTTAGTTCAAGAGAATCAACGGTTTTTGTGAGATTGTGACATATTAAAATTAAATCTTTATAAGTAAAATTCGATACCTCACTTGAATCCTCTTCACTACTTTCCAAATCAAATCGTGCCATAAGACACAAATTAACTTCCTCTTCTTCACTTTCAGAAACTTCTTCTCCTTTCTCATCATCCCATGTAGCAGAAAAAGCCTTCTTCTTTCTTCTGAACTTCGTTTTCTTTTCATTTTCAAGCTGTAGGCAATTTGGTTTGATATGTCCGAGTTTCTTGCAGTTGTAGCAAAACACTTCATCGTCTGAACTTTCTGAACTTTCTGACTTGTTAGTTTTTGAATTTTTCTTTTGTGGTTTTTAATTTCCTTTGGCCCACTATCTTAAAATTATGGCTAGCTCTTCAGAGGGATCTTCATCATTACTTTCAACAGTAATATTTAGAGTGATCGTCTTTTTCTTTGATTCAGAATTCTTTTGTTCTTCTCTTTCTTTTAACTCCATCTCGTTAGTAATCATATCTCCGATCAAAACTTCCATGCTTATTTTATTCAGATCTTTTGATTCTTGTATCCCTGCCACCTTAGCTTCAAAATTCATCGACGGCACTCTCAATATTTTTCTGATCAATTCCACTTCATTATAAGTTTTGCCAAGAGCTTTTGCATTATAGACTAGTGATGAGAAGCGTCCATACATCTCTTTTATGTCTTCGTCTCTTCGCATAAAGAAATTTTCATATTTGTTGCTGAGTAGAGTGAGACGAGATTCCTTCCCTTGAGATGTACCTTCGCGTGTGACCTCCAACGTATGCCATATTTCCTGTGCAGTTTCACAATGAGAAATTCGATTAAATTCAGTTTTATCAAGAGCACAAATTAAAGCATTCATCGCTTTGGCATTAGTTGAAAATAATTTTTTATCATTAGCATCCCACCTGTCTTTTGATTTAGGAATTTCTACACCACTAACAATAACATTGGGAGACCTATAACCCGTTTCAATAATATCCCACACATTATAATCGACTGTACTCAAATAAATTTTCATCGTAGATTTCCAATATGCATAATCAGTTCCATTAATCAATGGTGGCCTAGCTATGGACTGACCCTCAGAAAATGCGTTATTACACAGATTCAAGACTCTAGAGTTAAAATAAAAAATACCAGCTCTGATACCACTTGTAGGATCTAAATTAACCCTAGAGGGGGGTGAATAGGGTTTATCGCAGATTTTCATAGAGTAATTAAATAATAACAGCACAGATAATAAACAGATTAAATGCAAAAATAAATAACACACAGATATACCCATCTTTGGAAAAACCCTGCCTACTGCTGCATTCCCCAAGGTTTCTATTAGGAGTTAAAACAATCTCTACGCTTACAATCCCCTGTAAACTCGCGACACTCGCTTCCAACTGTTCTTAACCCTACGCTCAAAACCCTGCACTGGTTTCTATCCCCGAAACCAGATTTCCCCAAATTACAAACCCCGTAATTCGTCTCCCTAGTTTTAGAGACAAACTAGAAAACTCTAATTCGATTACAACTTGAATCTAAATATGAATAAAAAAAACAAACAATAAAAAAAAAATTTAAAAACAAATTCAAAAACCCTTAGGAGTTTAAATTAAATGGGTTATCCCCTATAAAACTAAGTTTGCCGGCCTCTTTCTTATTTGCTTTACCACTTCACTTTTTGGCCTGATCTCCTTTGTCTCTATGGAAATAGAAATGGCGGCTGACAATTTGAGCTAGGGTTTCTGAATACTCCTCCAAATCAATTCTATGGCTTCTGAAATTGCTGGTTCTCTGTATTCTTGCGTTGCCCTTGTTGTTTTATCGATTTGGGATTGTTCGATCCGAACAACTGTCAATCTCTGGTATGTTATTTCAAATCGAATTTTTCTTTGATTTGTTTGAACTTGGATGGATTGAAAGCCTGTGATGATTGATATTTATATAGGATTTTAATCTGATATATGCTCTAATTTCTTATTAGACTCGGTCACGATATTGTGTAAATTTTGGGGCTTGATGAAATTTTTGGATTTGAAAACTTCAACCTTTATTTGACACTTGCATGTGGCTTTGTTGCTAAAATCGTCCTTAAAATAATTACTGTTTATATTATTCTGGAACTTTGATCTTTGAAAATTTCAACCTGCCCTTTTAAAATTAAACACGCCATTGCCTTGAATTGTTTGTGATATTGTTCCCTTTGAATAAATACTTGCGTGAACCCTCTTGTTGATTTGTGGCAATTCCCTAATTGATTTCAGCTGAAAACAAACTTGCCAAAAACAAATGTTTCTTACCAGAAAATTCTTTTACTTCTAATTAAATACTTTGCCCAAAATCGTGTTCATGAATCTTTTGTTATTTCTAAAAAGTCTTGTATATTACTGTTATTGTGACCATGCTGTATCCATTTTTTCCTGATTCACTACAACACACTTGCATGTCCATGCTGAAATACAAAAGTCATTTCTGCCTGAACTTGCTCGAGCCATTGTGAACCCTGTTTCACATGCATACTTGAATCTCTTTACTTGACTAGCTTGCTCTCACATTTGTAAGAACTGATTTGCTTTGAACCTGAACTGTCTTGTTGTATTATGATTTTATCTTCTTGTACATTGTCGCTGTCTCGTAAATATGCATGATATATTTGAACACTTCATATAGCTGTAACTCCATCATATTAAAAAACTGCTCCATATTCAATATTGATCTGAGCTGATTTGTATGCTGTGTAGATTAGTCATGCACCATTCATGTATCAATATTGCCATATCCATACTTGAGTTGCTGCTATTTGCACCTGAAATTCTTGCCATATATGCATAATAGTTTTTTCATGAATTGCTTCAACCTTCATGTTTGCTCTATAAATTCTTTAACCATCACTTTGTTGTGTGCATTTCTGCAGTGTAACTTGGACATGAATGAACATATGTACTTATGTGTACATTACCATGTATATGCTGAAATGAACACTTGTATTTGGGCTGCACCATACTTGGCCCTGTATTCACATTATACACTTGAAATATTTTGTACTTGAACTTGACACTTGTTCACATATAGCTTAGCCTGAACTATGATGATGTATGTATCACTTAGACTTGTTTTACTGACTTTACTTGACCAACTCCACACTTGTGCATTTCCAGATTGCGCACAGTCTTATACCATTGTGCTGAGCCATTTCTCTGGCCTCTTGAATCTTGTAATCTGCTTGAATTTGTTGATGTGTTGCTTTGCCATATTGTTTCTTGTGCTTGACCTAGTTGTGTTTACTGTCTTGAATGTTTTATCACCATTTTTATTTGTGCTCTGGGTTGAGATGGTCCTTGTGGATACTCCTCAGATGCATACTGATTGGCATGGCAATGCACATGTGTATACCTATACACGTGTGTATATGCAACCATCAGACTGATTTTCTGTCCCTGCATATCAGACCATGTCTGGAAAAATGATGAGAAAAACACAGTAATTCTGAGGCAAATAAAATTTAAAAATAAAATTTTATTCGTTTGTTTATAATTTTATTTTTCTTCCAGTTTACTATGTGTGTGTTTTTGTGACAGGTATGGAGATGAATGGACTGGATTGGAGAGCAGTGAAGACATAAGACTAAAGATGATGATGTTCATATGTGTCAATATATATGAGTGGACTGTATAGAATTGTAAACAACTGTTGAGTGAACTATAGCGAGTGTAGTGTATATGAAGATGTACTGAGTGGTGAATGAACTGTAGTGAGGAGCTGTGAGAGAATTGTACTATTATATGTAATAAACAAATTTGATTGAAACAAAATATTATTTTATTGTTTTCAAACAAAATTGTCTATCATATTCAGTTTATTTACAAGTACAATCTCATGTGAATTGAATAAATAGTGGAGTTATAAAAGGTTTACTATTTGAATGTTTGAAATATAATATTTAATTTAAGTAAAATATTGTATGAATATATGAATGTCTGTATAGTCTTATTTTATTTAAATATAAATATTATATTCCTGTTTGTGATGTATATATAGAACGGTACAATAACAAACACATTTAAAATACTATTTATTTGGTTGTTATCATAAAAAAAACATATAATTGTGTATACAACTATGTCATATGCAATAACTTTTTGTCTGACCTATTTCTCTGTTTCTTCTTTCTTTTTCTTCCCCAGGCTCTTAGAGAGGAAGCGCATAACTTGGACTGCTTAGTTGATTTTATCTTGGAAGAATCTTGTAGAGATGTATTGTTTTTCTTATTTCTTTTCACGGTTTTCTTGTAACTTTTTGGCTAATTGGGAATACTATGATTTTTGTACTCTAATATTTATGTTATGACTGAGATTTGAGACGTAGTATTTCAAGGCATTTTGGTTTGGTTGAAATAATAAGAACGGTTTTGTTATTTTAATGTAAATTGTCTTTCAGCTGTAAATTTATTACTTCACGTCGTGTGAAATCTTAGTCTCTATGATGCTTATTGTCTTTATACCTACAATGCTCCATATTTCTTCACGAGATTCTATATCAGGATAACGTTAGGGGGTGTGGGGTGTTACATTTGGTACTAGAGCCTAAGGTTACATGATCATTAAATTTTTGTTTTAAAATAAAACTTTTTGAAAGAAAAACCGTAACACCTCGCATTTATTCAAAATTAATTAAATGGGTAATTGTGCATAAAAGTATATATGCATGAACATTAATGCTAAAATAAAATAAAAGAAATGAATGCATCCAATCAAGTAATGCATTAAAAGGAATCAATGGATGCATTTAAAAGTTTAAATGAAGAAAAAGATTAATGCATGAAAAGTAATTAGACTGCATAAATAAATGAAATGCACAAAAAAAAGAAATGAATCAATATTAGGAATGAAAAAACGCATGCAATTCAAACAATAAAATTATAAAACAGCCAAGCTATATTTGGATGAGAATAAATGTTATTAATTAACATTTAAATCAGAAGATGGTATGAATATATACATACACGTACATAAGTGGAATTCAAACTTAAATATGCTTTGTAAGAAGAATAAAGTAAATCAAAAAAGAATATATAAATAGAAAGCAATTAATGTTTTTAATTAAATTTTTAAACCCAGTGAGCACTACGTCACAGAACGCTCGCCAGGACCCAGATGGGTCGACCCACCAACAACATTCCGTTCACTTTCACAATATTCACTCGTTTACTTGCTAGCTAGGGAAATTCCACACCTTTGCTTTCAGGTGCGTAGCGATTTTGAAAGAATGTAGTAAGTGTTGAACGAAGTTTCCTCGCTCATCAGGGGCGGGTCGACATAGGGGTCGACTCAAGTGCGGTCCAGACCCGTTTTGACGTGGAGATGCTAATGTGTGTGGTTCGTATTTTAATGGATTAAATCCGATGGACTAGACTCTTCTAGTGTGCCTATAAATAGACTAGGAGGGCCTAGTTTTATTCCTGTATTTTCTAAGTTACTACCTAGTCTCTTCCATTCTCTTTCCTCTCCAAACCTTTTCAGAAAATAAAATATTAGTTCTTAAGGGGGTTCTAATTCAAGGTTTGAAGATAAAGGATATAGATCTACAACATAGGTTTCTAAAATTCTGATCATTATGAGATAAGTTCTTGAATCTGATCTATTAAGGTTTCTTCCTTTATTTCCCTCTTCTTTTAGTATCAGATTTGTGAATCCGTGGTAGTTTTAATACTAGATTTAGTAAGGAAGACCACAAAATAACAAATCTGGATCAGATTCAAGGATTGAAAAGCTGTCAGGTGAGTGGATTTAAAATATACCTTTTTAAATAATGGTATATCTATCGTTTGCATTTCCTGTTAATATGTATAACCTGCTGAATAATTGACAATTGTGGTAATTGGCTATTTAACCTATTGAAATTGTTATTGTTGTATAGATATATTCTATGAACCTGTTAAATGAAGTAAAATCACTGTAAAACTAGAATTGTAGGATTTACAATAAAAGTAAATGCATTATAGAAATTGTTTTTAATGACAAATAAAAGTAAATTCGTTACAGTGAAATTAGGAATAATAGAAAATTTGCCTGATTTGTTTGTAAAAAACTATAGTAATTGGGAAATGGTAGATAACCACATTAAGACATGAGGTTAATTTCAACTTGTGGTAGAAGCCTGCCTGGAACCAACTGGAAAATCCAACATCCACAGGTAGTCAATTTAATGTGAGAGGTCTAGTGCCTAATCATATACAAAAATATATGTATACAACATACAATATGTAAATAAATTTAATATGCTAGTGTGGTTAAAAAGAAAAGATTTCAGTAATTGTAAATATCATGTGAAACAGAAATTAAATGTCTAATTAAGAAAATAAGAAAGGAAGGGATGTAGTGGATTGAGTTAGTTATATGCTGAAGAAAAGTGATATATTTCCCTAAGTAACCTATTTCTTAGAACGTAGTTACAAGTGGGCCACAATGAAAAATAAAATAAATAGCTTGCAAATATGGATCTAAATAGGTATACGTTATGAAAATAAATCACTATGTCTTTCTATAAATCAAACTAATAAGGTGGATGAAATGTTTTTCTTAAAGAAGTAAGGAACATGCATGACAGTGAATAAAGAAAAAAGATTACAACATTATTAGAATTGGAGTGAACGGGGAATGATAATAACCTATTATGATTAAGTATGAATGGAAGAATGTAATATAATAGGTAGGCTTGTCGCATGGACAAGTGGAAATTGTAATGTAGGTTATAATAAATGGAAAGAAATTTATTAATAAACCTTAGTTAAGGGAACTAAGTAAATAAGTAAATAACAACAAGAGGTTATATTAAACCAAGTCATGGTTAATGAAAAAAAACGAAGCAGAGTTATAAAAGATAATTATGAAGTCTAATAAAAGAAATTAATAATAAGTGGAAGCCCGCTCAAGCGACATAAGATTGAATGAAGTAAGAAGACTTGTGGAATGAAATAAGTTATATATAATTATAAATTAAGTAATATGCTACGTGGAAACCTACTGATTGTGATAAGATTTACTTAATGAGACTGTTGACAGCAAAATATGTCGTAAACACCCAAGATTCTTAATTATTTAGGAATTATAGTTTCACATGGAAATATAAGTGCGAAAAGCAGCAAATAACACAAGAGATTTATAATGGTTCGGTCCTGTGAGGGGCCTACGTCCATTTTCGAAGGGTCGCTGATATTTTATTGACAATAAAGAGTTACAAGCTTGAGGCTATTACATGACGTCCCTTTACAAACATTTCTAAGTTATTTGAGGTCATAATTGTCATATATGAATATTAGGAAAAATACACTTTTACCCTTCTTCTTCCTTAAAGCATGGATGCCGTTAAAGTGGTCACTTGGAGCTCTCAAGAGATGTCAAATCTACTAAATTCTCACACTTTGAAGTGTGTGCTTGAGGGTGTTTATACTGGAGTGGTTAGGTGGGACTTGGGAGTAGTTAGGAGTAGGGGTCCACATCAGGAAATATTGGACCCCAAAATGCAGGTTATAGGAAACTCGAACCCCTCCCCCCATGCCCTGGAAATTCGTACCCCTCCCCGGGTATGAATTTCGTACTCCGAGGGGTACGTGGGATTCAAGTATGAATCCGTAGGAGGCGATGGTAGAGGACTCGAGACTTTCGTGGTATGGAGAATACGTTTGGCAATGTTTTGAGGAGCGGTGAAGCTCCTGCTTGCGTGAGCTCTTCCTGGCTCATTTTCTTAACTCCTTGGCGACACTCCGGCCTTTAACATCACGCGATATGTTGAGTCGAGCGTGTCTTGTGTACTTTTGGGAACCGGACCAAAAGGCGGTTAACATTTACCCCCAAAGTACGTCTTGTATTGACGTGATGTGCTTTGAGTTGATAGAAGTACTTGTTGAATCGTCGATTTTTCTGTGAACTCATGAAAGTAAATTTTAGTTGTTGAGCTTGTTTACTTAGTAATCATAAATGAGTCGTCGTCGATATGACGTCGTGGTTATGTTGTTGCGTACGCATGTGTATATTAAACTCATGCATATGTATTTATATATGTATACATACGCACACGGAAACACATGCATTTACATATATATTTTTTGTACCCGGGTTTGGGAATTCGAGAATTTCGTACCTCGAGATGGGATATGAAATCTCATACCATGCAGGGGTACGAGGACTCGTGTTCCATTGCGGGACACGATGTGTTAACGGGATCAGGCCATCCCTCTCCCCCATATATAAATTCAAACCCTATCCCTAACACTACTTCTTTCTTTGTTTTGCACGAACTCAAACTTGAAACTCAAAACTCGATACCAAGAGGGACATGAAATTTACACTAGTAGGTGGCGGTTTGTCACGAACTCGTCTCCGACTGTCAACTTGGCCATATCTCGAGGCTCAAGATATTCCACGTCCCACGATGACATTGTCAGGAGTAGTGAGCGGCTTTTGAGTCAAGATTGGGGTAATTCCGAGGTTGAGCTGAGCCGCGAGCTTGACTACGTAGTCTGTAACAACCCGTGTTTTTATAATGTGTAATAACCATAAATCATGGCATAATTAATTTTTAAAATAAGAATCAGGGGAAACGGGTTACGCCATTGCGTTCGTCTCGAAATTATGCTTGGAAACGAGTCCGAGTTTTCGAAATCGGAGTCCGTATGACCAAGTTATGACCATTCGAAGTTCTCAGAAGTTTTCAAGTTCAAAAACAGTTCAATTCGAATTCAAAATTCAAATTTCAAACCTCAGAATGGACTTGGCGGGAAATTTCCCGCCCAGGACCAGGTCGACCTGGGGGTCGACTATGTAGTCGACCTACCCAGGACCAGGTCGACCATAGTGTCGACCTGGGGGTCGACCTGGTGCCCGAGCCCATTTCTGAAGCTGGATTCACTCTGATGTATTTGGCCTCGTTTCTGTCCACATTCGTTGACCTAACCCTATAAATACAGCCCCTAACACCAGTCTCTCTACACAAAATTCTTTCTGACTTTATGCTGCTCTAATTCTGGTCGAAAAGTTTGAGAGAGGGACTACTTCTTCTACATTGAGACTGTGTTAAGGGAATTGCTAATTTGGGGATTTCTATTAGGACTTGACTAAGCATATAAAGATTCAACATCGACTCTCTTTTTCTAATTCTCGAACCACGATCTGTAAGCCCCAGTTATTTTTAGATTTAAACTGTAAATGTAATATGAATATGATGTAAAATTGAAATTGGACCTATGTATGATGACTGTTTTACATCCATTCTTGTTCATCTTGGATCTTGACTCTTGGATATTATTATGACATTGATTTGGGGCCTATTCATGTTGTAAATCAAAAAGAGAAACCCCTCATATTATCATATTGAATCTGCTATTAGTCACAAGTTTATGACTATCACTTTATGTCAATCGTTACCATGACTATACTATCACCTTATGACAGTCGTTACCATGACTATACTATCACCTTATGACAGTCGTTACCATGACTATACTATCACCTTATGACAGTCATTACCATGACTATACTATCACCTTATGACAGTCGTTACCATGACTATACTATCAACTTATGACAACTGTTATCTTGACAAGTACCTTATTTTGCAAGAATTGGAATCCTTATGTTTGAGGCCAATATTCCATATGCCAGTAATGTTTTAATCTTTTATTTCAAGTCATACTATGCTATGCTAGTAATCACTTTTTCCACCTTATACCCGTTCCTTTTTATGTTATTCCCTAATTAGATTTATTTGTATCGATTCGAGCTTACGTGCGATGGGAATACGATTTGGGTAGACTAGGTAAAACATGAATTAGCTTTAAACTTGAAGAAAAATGTCGTTATGACTTGAACCTGAATATGGACATGAGCTTGACACGGTTTGACACGAAACATGACCTGAAAATTGGACATGAATCTAGACATGAAAACTTGAACGTGGGCATGACAATTAGATAACTTGAAAATGGCCAACTCGAGGTTGGGTTGAGTTTGCAGTGTAAATCTGCCCGGAACCACCCGGCAAATCCAGTGACAGCAAACAATAGGATCCAATGTGGGTAGTTGGTCATATCGCACGTAAAACCCGAGGTTAGACTACGTTGTGGTGTAAATCTGCCCGGAACCGCCCGGCAAATCCAGTAACCACAACAGTTAGTCTAATGTGTGAGGTTGGCGTGCACTAATGAATTAAGGCCACATGATAGGGTTAAGTCATGAACCACTTGAATATACTTAACCAACTTGGCACAATGATTTGATAGGGTTAAGTCATGAACTGCTTGAACACACTTAACCAATTTGATACATGATCTGGATAGGATTAAGTCACGAATTTGAATGACAAAACTTAACCCATTAGAAACCCTAGTTACGCGGTCCTTTTCAGCAGTAACCCACTTAGATGTATCACGATACCCTGGGACTAGGCAGGGTGGGGCACGATTACTGGGTTGATTGTAAGCGACCAGAACGACGGCTGAGTAGGTGCGCCATTGTAGGTTCAGGCGGGCTATGGTCGTGCACGTAGTCCGGAGTTGAAAAAGCAAGCATTGGGCACCCGTAGATTTACACTGTGCGTGCTTGATTCGTGTCGGTGGTTGGCACCATAGGACTTGATACACCCTATGGTGGACCTAGCACAGGTAACTACATTTCAGGATAGGGTTGTATGACACAGACACATAACGAGCTAGGACTTGTTGGGAGCCGACTGATTAATAGATCGTACCGTAGGACCCCGTAATGGGTCACTTCATGATACTGGGCCAAGGGATCATTTCATGGTTAATACTTGACATGGGTTAGAATAATAGTACAGTTGGTGCAGCGAACCTTGAACATGCGATGCTAGACTTGACTTATCTTGTTATCTTGATTATCCTACCTGTTCTGTTATCACCCTTATGTTTAATTCAAGTTTTCACATATCATGTTACCTTTACTAGTTTTCATACTGAAAGTCACTAGGGCTTACCAGTCTTTATGACTGTCCCTTTTTCTTTCACCTCTTTTTCTTTCGTTTCCCCCCTAGGTTCTCAGGGAGGAAACACTAGCTCTTAGCTTGGATTTGGCTTGCTTTCTGACAGCTCATGTACGATTTGGTCTTGAGCTATGCTATGGCTGCTTCTGCTATTTATGGGGAATATTTTACTTTTGGTTATCTTAAGTTTATGCTTCTTTGGAACTTGATGTAATGGAATAATTTGTATCTTGGATATATGAGCTTTTGACTCTTTTCTTGAAAATAATAAGAAGTTGGTTTTTAATTTCTATCGCTGCTTTATTTATGTTCTGCCTTGTGATATCTCTGTGCATGTTTACCTAGATAATACTCCACCAAAACTAGTGCATTCCCTATGTGAGTGACCCTAGCGGAGGTGGGGTGTTACATTTGGTATGAGAGCAGAAGGTTACCAGGCTGGGCAAAAAGTTTTAAAAACCTTCTAAAACTATTTTCAAAACCATTTATAAAGAAGCATTTTTCAAGAAAAGTTTTATGTTTAAAAAGGCTATTCCCCAAAAGCCATTAGCACTTTCCTTTGTTTCCTCGCTTGAATCTTTTTCTTTTCGTTTTTCAGCATGGTTGATCTTAACCTGTCTGAGGGAATACCCGTGTTTGGATGGTTCCGAAGGTACTTAGAAGCCAGGGCCAACGACGCGGGCGCGGCAGACATCCCTCCTTCTCCTCCCCTAGTGGTCGCGGTTCCTCCTCCTCCTGGTACCACCTTTGCCAAAATATGCAAAGACTTTAAAGCAATGGGCGGCAAGAACTTCGTTGGAACTGAAACCTTTGTTGAGGCACGAAACTGGCTAAAGGAAACAAAAGACTTGTTCATTATCTTTGATATGGAGGATCATAGGAAAGTTCAGTTGGCAGCATGGTTGTTGAAAGAGGAAGCTGCATTTTGGTGGGAAGTCACCAACGCTACCAGGCCATTTGAGACTTGGGCAGATTTTAGAGAGAGGTTTGGGCTTAAATTCTTATCGTCGGCAGAGGAGAACCTTCAGATGGAGAGGTTCCTAGCACTCAAGCAAGGGGATATGTTTGTGAGGGAGTACGTGAATAAGTTTAATCAGCTTGCTCGGTTCGGTTTGGATTTGGTCAACATAGCCCAGAAAAAGGCTGTACGCTTTGCTCGAGGATTGAACGAGCCACTACACAGCTTGGCCCTAACTCATATACCCATGGGAGCGACCTTTGAAAGCTTGGTGGATATGGCTCTACTTTATGAGGAAGACAAGAATAGCAAGAAGGAGGTTAAGCCTAACTAGACTCAGAATAAGATAGCTGACTTCAAGAAGGGGAACAACAAGAATAACAAGAATAACAAGGGCAACAACAAACCATGTGAGACGAGGAAGTGCAACTTCTGTGGTATTACTGGACATCTAGCTAAAGATTGTAGAAAGAAGAAGAGGAAGTTGGGTGAATGCTTTCATTGTGGAGATACTGGACACATCAGCAAGGATTGCCCTAAGAAGCAAGGGCAGGGGCAAGAGCAGACCCAACGAGCAGGACCTTCTGGAGGGAAGTTGCATGCTCTCAACACCACTCCAGCTCTTGACCGTGGTAGTAATATTTCCATAGAAAGCCTTGTTTACATTTCTGACTTTCCTGTTCGAACCTTATTTGACTCTGGTGCATCGATACTTTTATTTCATCAGAAATTGTTGAAAATCATCACCTAAGTACTAGTCTGGTTAAGGATCGCGTTATAGTTTCAAATCCAATTGGGGGCTCCGCCCATTTATCTATGATGTGTGTGGATTTGAGGATCTCTATCTTAAGCGTAGAATTCACATGTAATGCTTATGTTCTCGGATTCATGGGACACGGTTTGATCCTAGGGATGGATTGGTTGTCCGATTATGGAGCCATTCTTGATTGTGAACGAAGGGTAGTGAGGCTCATGACTCGCCTTGGCAATAACCTTGAAATTTCTTGTAACCCGAAGGGTCCGGTCATGTTGTGTTATCTTGAATCCCTTGACTCGTCCGACGATAATTTGCAATCTGTAAGAGTGGTCCGAGAATATCCAGATATCTTTGATGAAATGAGGGAATTACCTCCTAAACGCGAGATAGAGTTCCGAATTTATCTTGTTGATAATGCCAAGCCAGTTTCATTGCCCGTTAGGCACATGGCCCCGCGAGAAAGAAGAGAGCTCAGTAAACAAGTTAATGAGTTGCTTGAGAAAAATTTCATAAGGCGAAGCATTTCTGAATGGGGTGCTCCGGTGGTATTCGCTACTAAGGCGGATGGATCGCTTCGTCTATGCGTAGATTATCGTGAGTTAAACAAGCTGACAAAGAAGAATAGGCACCCACTACCAAGAATCGACGATTTGTTTGACCAGCTTGTGGGAGCATCTGTTTTCTCTCAACTCGACCTAGCCAAAGGATTCCATCAGCTTAGAGTGGCTGAGGATAGCATTGACAAAACTGCGTTTAAGACTCCATATGGGTTCTTCGAATGGCTCGTCATGCCGTTTGGGTTAACGAATGCACCCGCGTACTTTGTAGATTTGATGAGCAGGGTGTTTCGGGAGTTCCTTAACAAGTTTGTGGTAGTTTTCGTGGATGATATTTTGATCTTCTCAAAAGATGAAGAAGAGCATGCTAGGCATCTCAAGGAAGTCATGGAAACGCTTAGAGCACACCAGTTAAAGGCTAAGTTCTCCAAATGCCATTTTTGGAGAAAGGAAGTTCGGTTCCTTGGACATGTAGTTTCAAAGCAAGGCATAGCCGTGGACCCTGCAAAGGTAGTTGCGGTACAGGACTGGAAAATTCCTAAGAATGCAACGGAGGTGAGGAGCTTTCTCGGTTTGGCGGGCTACTACAGGAAGTTCATTAAGGACTTCGCTAAGATTTCAGCCCCTCTTACTAAGTTAACAAAGAAGAACCTAACTTTTACATGGGACGTAGAATGTGACGCTGCTTTTCAGAGACTTAAGAGAGCCCTCACCACAACTCCAGTTTTGGCATTACCCGATGGAGGTAAGATGTTTACGGTGTACACTGATGCATGCGACACGGGGTTAGGCGCTGTCCTAATGCAAGAAGGAAGAGTAATATGCTACGGGGGCAGACAACTTAAAGTTCATGAGAAAAACTATACCACGCATGACTTGGAGTTGGCCGCGAATGTCGTTGCACTTAAAGCGCGGCGTCATTATCTTCTAGGGGAGAGGTTCGAGCTATATACCGACCACAAGTCGCTTAAGTACCTCTTCTCACAGAAAGATTTAAATCTGAGACAACAGCGGTGGATGGAATTCATGGCATCATATGATTTCGATATAGCTTATACCCCTGGCAAGGGTAATGTGGTGGCAGACACGCTACGTAGAAAAAGGTTGACTTTGTGCCCCTTGTTTGTTGAAATGAAAAGCCTTGAGTTTATAGCAACCTTTAATTTTACACCTGTTGTTGAGTCATTGACTGCTACGTTTGCACCTCTTGAGCTAAGACCTACACTTCTAGATCAACTAGGGAATTCACAGAAGGAAGACCCACAGATAGTTGAAATCATGGACAAACTGATTAGGGGTGAGACGTCGAGTCACCTCAGTAGGTATGTCATAGATGACAAGGGATGGCTAAGGCGCGATGGAAGGCTATGTGTCCCACAAGTGGGAGACCTAGTAAGGAAAGTTCTCGAAGAAGCGACCACTCGAAGATGACTATACATCCAGGAGGGGATAAGATGTACAGGGGTATGAAACACATTTTCTTTTGGGCTGGAATGAAAAAGGACGTGGCAGAGTTCGTTTCGAAGTGCATGGTGTGCCAACAAGTAAAGGCCGAGTCGAAGAAGCCTGGTGGGCTATTATATCCTTTGGAGGTTCCGCAATGGAAATGGGAGAGTATCTCGATGGATTTCGTGGATGGACTGCCTAGGTCTAGGAAGGGAAATACTAGCATATGGGTCATAGTTGATAGACTCACGAAAAGTGCTCACTTCATTCCGGTGAAGAGCAAGAGGACCGCATCAGGGCTAGCGTCTATTTACCTTCGAGAGATAGTACGGTTGCATGGAGTTCCTTCTAGTATAGTTAGTGATCGTGACCCGATTTTCACTAGCCAGTTTTGGAATAGTCTGCAAGAAGCAATGGGAACACGACTGAACTTAAGCACGGCCTATCACCCACAGATGGATGGACAAACCGAAAGGGTAAATAGGGTACTAGAAGATCTCCTGAGGCTATGCATTCTTGACTTTGGTGGTACTTGGGAAGACCATCTTCCTCTTGTGGAGTTTGCATATAATAACAGTTACCAAGCTAGCATCGGAATGGCACCATTCGAAGCCCTGTATGGAAGACCGTGCAAGTCGCCAACTTGTTGGTGGGAGACGATAGACATGCTTATACTTGGCCCTGATATGATAAGGGACACTTCTGAGAAGATTGAGTTGATACGAAGACGGATGAAAACGGCCTAAGATAGACAGAAATCTTATGCGGACCAGAGAAGGACAGACCTAGAGTTCGAAGTCGGGGATATGGTCTTTGTAAAAGTTTCTTCGTTACGTAATGTAGTTCGTTTTGGAGCCGTTGGAAAGCTAGCACCAAGGTTCGTAGGACCATTCCCTATCGTTGAGAGGATTGGACGGATGGCCTATAAGGTAGACTTACCCGAGAAGTTGTCTGGAGTACACAATGTCTTTCACGTCTCACATCTCCGGAAGTGCTTGCATGAGTCAGCCGAAGTGGTTGAGCCAAGCATCCTTGAAGACATAGAAGTGGAGAAAGAAGCAACATTGAGGCGGGTTCCAATTCGTATCTTAGGAACGGAGATTAAGAAGCTAAGGAATCAAGAAGTCAAGCTAGTTAAAGTGCAGTGGAGTGAAGCCCATGGAGACGCAACTTGGGAAACCGAAGAGAAGATACATGCGCTTTACCCATTTCTTTTTGAGGGTGCATTCTCGATCTCTTTTTCCTTGAAAACCTTTTTCGTATCATGCTTCTAATATCTACGTGTGTCTTGTTATCTTCTCGATCTTATCTTGAGAACCTTAGGTAGAACCATATGGATGTAAACATGTGATTGAAACATGTTATGGTTGATGTTTGCAGATGATTGCAAGTGGTTGCTAGTGGATGCATGACACACATTAGGCACTAGATCGGCTCAGTCACATTTTCATGATGCATATGCATGAGTGCTTATACTTGTACATGGATGGAACTTGTTATGTTATCACTCGTATGTTGCATATGGATGAATGTTTGTGCACTCATGTAGAAATTAGGAACTATGCTAGGAATTTGCATACATGTTGGATTCATGATACTAACATATTTTGCATTAAGGAGGTTTACTGAATCAGTAACTGCCCGATCTTTTGCATTAGATAAGTACATATACACACACTTTCTGCATATGTTCATACAGCACTAGAAATCTTTTAAGGACAATGGTTTCCCACGGATGATGCTTTGAGTAGATGGATGATGGATGGTAGGACACATCCTCCCTAACTTAGAGATTTCGGGGACGAAATCCTTTAAGGAGGGGAGAATGTAACAACCCGTGTTTTTATAATGTGTAATAACCATAAATCAAGGCAGAATTAATTTTTAAAATAAGAATCAGGGGAAACGGGTTGCACCATTGCATTCGTCTCGAAATTCTGCTTGGAAACGAGTCTGAGTTTTCGAAAATCGGAGTCCGTATGACCAAGTTATTACCATTCGAAGTTCTCAGAAGTTTTCAAGTTCAAAACCAGTTCAATTTGAATTCAAAATTCGAATTTCAAACCTCAGAATCGACTGGGAGAGAAATTTCCCGCCCAGGACCAAGTTGACCTGGGGGTTGACTATGTAGTCGACCTACCCAGGACCAGGTCGACCATAGTGTTGACCTGGGGGTCGACCTGGTGCCCGAGCCCATTTCTGAAGCTGGATTCACTCTGATGTATTTGGCCTCATTTTTGTCCGCATTCATTGACCTAACCCTATATATACAGCCCCTAACACCAGTCACTCTACATAAAATTCTTTCTGACTTTATGCTGCTCTAATTCTGGTCGAAAAGTTTGAGAGAGGCACTGCTTCTTCTACGTTGAGACTGCGTTAAGGGAAATGCTGATTTGGGGATTTCTATTAGGACTTGACTAAGAATATAAAGATTCAACATCGACTCTCTTTTTCTAATTCTCGAACCACAATCTGTAAGTCCCAGTTATTTTTAGATTTAAACTGTAAATGTAATATGAATATGATGTAAAATTGAAATTGGACCTATGTACGATGACTGTTTTACATCCATTCTTGTTCATCTTGGATCTTGACTCTTGGATATTATTATGACATTGATTTGGGGCCTATTCATGTTGTAAATCAAAAAGAGAAACCCCTCATATTATCATGTTGAATCTGCTATTAGTCACAAGTTTATGACTATCACTTTATGTCAATCGTTACCATGACTATACTATCACCTTATGACAGTCGTTACCATGACTATACTATCACCTTATGACAGTCGTTACCATGACTATACTATCACCTTATGACAGTCGTTACCATGAATATACTATCACCTTATGACAGTCGTTACCATGAATATACTATCACCTTATGACAACTGTTATCTTGACTAGTACCTTATTTTGCTAGAATTGGAATCCTTATGTTTGAGGCCAATATTCCATATGCCAGTAATGTTTTAATATTTTATTTCAAGTCATACTATGCTATGCTAGTAATCACTTTTGCCACCTTATACCCGTTCCTTTATATGTTATTCCCTAATTAGATTTATTTGTATCGATTCGAGCTTACGTGCGATGGGAATACGATTTGGGTAGACTAGGTAAAACATGAATTAGCTTTAAACTTGAAGAAGAATGTTGTTATGACTTGAACCTGAATATGGACATGAACTTGACACGATTTGACACGAAACATGACCTGAAAATTGGACATGAATCTAGACATGAAAACTTGAACGTGGGCATGACAATTAGATAACTTGAAAATGGCCAACTCGAGGTTGGGTTGAGTTTGCAGTGTAAATCTGCCCGGAACCACCCGGCAAATCCAGTGACAGCAAACAATAGGATCCAATGTGGGTAGTTGGTCATATCGCACGTAAAACCCGAGGTTAGACTGTGTTGTGGTGTAAATCTGCCCGGAACCGCCTGGCAAATCCAGTAACCACAACAGTTAGTCTAATGTGTGAGGTTGGCATGCACTAATGAATTAAGGCCACATGATAGGGTTAAGTCATGAACCACTTGAATATACTTAACCAACTTGGCACAATGATTTGATAGGGTTAAGTCATGAACTGCTTTAACACACTTAACCAACATGATACATGATCTGGATAGGGTTAAGTCACAAATTTGAATGACAACACTTAACCCATTAGAAACCCTAGTTACGCGGTCCTTTTCAGCAGTAACCCACTTAGATGTATCACGATACCCTGGGACTAGGCAGGGTG
The DNA here is from genome assembly GCA_030737875.1 of Allium sativum. Taxonomy (NCBI): domain Eukaryota; kingdom Viridiplantae; phylum Streptophyta; class Magnoliopsida; order Asparagales; family Amaryllidaceae; genus Allium; species Allium sativum. The sequence goes on along the minus strand of CM060913.1, from coordinate 463,417,591 downwards.
GGGCACGATTACTGGGCTGATTGTAAGCGACCAGAACGACGGCTGAGTAGGTGTGCCATTGCAGGTTTGGGCGGGCTATGGTCGTGCACGTAGTCCGGAGTTGAAAAAGCAAGCATTGGGCACCCGTAGATTTACACTGTGCGTGCTTGATTCATGTCGGTGGTTGGCACCATAGGACTTGATACACCATATGGTGGACCTAGCACCGGTAACTACATTTCAGGATAGGGCCGTATGACACAGACACATAACGAGCTAGGACTTGTAGGGAGCCGATCGATTAATAGATCATACCGTAGGACCCCGTAATGGGTCACTTCATGATACTGGGCCAAGGGATCATTTCATGGTTAATACTTTACATGGGTTAGAATACTAGTACAGTTGGTGCAGCGAACCTTGAACATGCGATGCTAGACTTGACTTATCTTGTTATCTTGATTATCCTACCAGTTCTGTTATCAACCTTATGTTTAATTCTAGTTTTCACATATCATGTTACCTTTACTAGTTTTCATACTGAAAGTCACTAGGGCTTACTAGTCTTTATGACTGACCCTTTTTCTTTCACCACTTTTTCTTTCGTTTCCCCCCCAGGTTCTCAGGGAGGAAACACTGGCGCTTAGCTTGGATTTGGCTTGCTTTCTGATAGCTCATGTACGATTTGGTCTTGAGCTATGCTATGGCTGCTTCTGCTATTTATGGGGAATATTTTACTTTTGGTTATCGTAAGTTTATGCTTCTTTGGAACTTGATGTAATGGAATAACTTGTATCTTGGATATATGAGCTTTTGACTCTTTTCTTGAAATAATAAGAAGTTGGTTTTTAATTTCTACCGCTGCTTTATTTATGTTCTGCCTTGTGATATCTCTGTGCATGTTTACCTAGATAATACTCCACCAAAACTAGTGCATTCCCTATGTGAGTGACCCTAGCGGAGGTGGGGTGTTACATTTGGTATGAGAGCAGAAGGTTACCAGGCTGGGCAAAAAGTTTTAAAAACCTTCTGAAACTATTTTCAAAACCATTTATAAAGAAGCATTTTTCAAGAAAAGTTTTATGTTTAAAAAGGCTATGCCCCAAAAGCCATTAGCACTTTCCTTTGTTTCCTCGCTTGAATTGTTTTCTTTTCGTTTTTCAGCATGGTTGATCTTAACCTGTCTGAGGGAATACCCGTGCCTGGATGGTTCCGAAGGTACTTAGAAGCCAGGGCCAACGACGCGGGCACGACAGACATCCCTCCTCCTCCTCCCCCAGTGGTCGCGGTTCCTCCTCCTCCTGGTACCTCCTTTGCCAAAATATGCAAAGACTTTAAAGCCATGGGCGGCAAGAACTTCGTTGGAACTAAAACCTTTGTTGAGGCACGAAACTGGCTAAAGGAAACAGAAGACTTGTTCATTATCTTTGATATGGAGGACCATAGGAAAGTTCAGTTGGCAGCATGGTTGTTGAAAGAGGAAGCTACATTTTGGTGGGAAGTCACCAACGCTACCAGGCCAGTTGAGGCTTGGGCAGACTTTAGAGAGAGGTTTGGGCTTAAATTCTTATCGTTAGCAGAGAAGAACCTTCATATGGAGAGGTTCCTAGAACTCATGCAAGGGGATATGTCTGTGAGGGAGTACGTGAATAAGTTTAATCAGCTTGCTCGGTTCGGTTTGGATTTGGTCAACATAGCCCAGAAAAAGGCTGTACGCTTTGCTCGAGAATTGAACAAGCCACTACACAGCTTGGCCCTAACTCATATACCCATGGGGGCGACCTTTGAAAGCTTGGTGGATATGGCTCTACTTTATGAGGAAGACAAGAATAGCAAGAAGGAGGTTAAGCCTAACGAGACTCAGAATAAGAAAGCTGACTTCAAGAAGGGGAACAACAAGAATAACAAGAATAACAAGGGCAACAACAAACCATGTGAGACAAGGAAGTGCAACTTCTGTGGTATTACTGGACATCTAGCTAAAGACTGTAGAAAGAAGAAGAGGAAGTTGGGTGAATGCTTTCATTGTGGGGATACTGGACACATCAGCAAGGATTGCCCTAAGAAGCAAGGGCAGGGGCAAGAGCAGACCCAACGAGCAGGACCTTCTGGAGGGAAGTTGCATGCTCTCAACACCACTCCAGCTCTTGACCGTGGTAGTAATATTTCCGTAGAAAGCCTTGTTTACATTTCTGACTTTCCTGTTCGAACCTTATTTGACTCTGGCGCATCGATACTTTTATTTCATCAGAAATTGTTGAAAATCTTCACCTAAGTACTAGTCTGGTTAAGGATCGCGTTATAGTTTCAAATCCAATTGGGGGCTCCCCCCATTTATCTATGATGTGTGTGGATTTGAGGATCTCTATCTTAAGCGTAGAATTCACATGTAATGCTTATGTTCTCGGATTCATGGGACACGGTTTGATCCTAGGGATGGATTGGCTGTCTGATTATGGAGCCTTTCTTGATTGTGAACGAAGGGTAGTGAGGCTCATGACTTGCCTTGGCAATACCCTTGAAATTTCTTGTAACTCGAAGGGTTCGGTCATGTTGTGTTATCTTGAATCCCTTGACTCGTCCGACGATAATTTGCAATCTGTAAGAGTGGTCCGAGAATATCCAGATGTCTTTGATGAAGTGAGGGGATTACCTCCTAAACGCGAGATAGAATTCCGAATTTATCTTGTTGATAATGCCAAGCCAGTTTCATTGCCCGTAAGGCACATGGCCCCGCGAGAAAGAAGAGAGCTCAGTAAACAAGTTAATGAGTTGCTTGAGACAAATTTCATAAGGCGAAGCATTTCTGAATGGGGTGCTCCGGTGGTATTCGCTACTAAGGCGGATGGATCGCTTCGTCTATGCGTAGAATATCGTGAGTTAAACAAGCTGACAAAGAAGAATAGGCAACCACTACCAAGAATCGACGATTTGTTTAACCAGCTTGTGGGAGCATCTGTTTTCTCTCAACTCGACCTAGCCAAAGGATTCCATCTGCTTAGAGTGGCTGAGGATAACATTGACAAAACTGCATTTAGGACTCCAGATGGGTTCTTCGAATGGCTCGTCTTGCCATTTGGGTTAACGAATGCACCTGCGTACTTTAGATTTGATGAGCAGGGTATTTCGGGAGTTCCTTAACAAGTTTGTGGTAGTTTTCGTGGATGATATTTTGATCTTCTCAAAAGATGAAGAAGATCATGCTAGACATCTTAAGGAAGTCATGGAAACGCTTAGAGCACACCAGTTAAAGGCTAAGTTCTCCAAATTCCATTTTTGGAGGAAGGAAGTTCGGTTCCTTGGACATGTAGTTTCTAAGCAAGGCATAGTCATGGACCCTGCAAAGGTAGTTGCGGTACAGGAATGGAAAATTCCTAAGAATGCAACGGAGGTGAGGAGCTTTCTCGGTTTGGCGGGCTACTACAGGAAGTTCATTAAGGACTTCGCTAAGATTTCATCCCCTCTTACTAAGTTAACAAAGAAGAACATAGCTTTTACATGGGACATAGAATGTGACGCTGCTTTTCAGAGACTTAAGAGAGCCCTCACCACAGCTCCAGTTTTGGCATTACCCGATGGAGGTAAGATGTTTACGGTGTACACTGATGCATGGGCACGGGGTTAGGCGCTGTCCTAATGCAAGAAGGATGAGTAATATGCTATGGGGGGCAGACAACTTAAAGTTCATGAGAAAAACTATCCCACGCATGACTTGGAGTTGGCCGCGATTGTCTTTGCACTTAAAGCGTGGCGTCATTATCTTCTAGGGGAGAGGTTCGAGTTGTATACCGACCACAAATCGCTTAAGTACCTCTTCTCACAGAAAGATTTAAATATGAGACAACAGCGGTGGATGGAATTCTTGGCATCACATGACTTCGATATAGCTTATACCCCTCGCAAGGGTAAAGTGGTGGCAGACGCTCTAAGTAGAAAAAGGTTGACTTTGAGCCCTTTGTTTCTTGAAATGAAAAGCCTTGAGTTTATAGCAACCTTTGATTTTACACCTGCTGTTGAGTCATTGACTACTACGTTTGCATCTCTTGATCTAAGACCTACACTTCTAGATCAAGTAGGGACTTCACAGAAGGAGGACCCACAGATAGTTGAAATCATGGACAAGCTGATTAGGGATGAGACGTCGGGTCACCTCAGTAGGTATGCCATAGATGACAAGGGATGGCTAAGGCGCGATGGAAGGCTATGTGTACCACAATTGGGAGACCTAGTGAGAATAGTTCTCGAAGAAGCGCACCACTCGAAGATGACTATACATCTCGGAGGGGATAAGATGTATAGGGATATGAAACACATTTTCTTTTGGGCTGGAATGAAAAAGGACGTGGCAGAGTTCGTTTCGAAGTGCATGGTGTCCCAACAAGTAAAGGCCGAGTCGAAGAAGCTTGGTGGGCTATTACATCCTTTGGAGGTTCCGCAATGGAAATGGGAGAGTATCTCGATGGATTTCGTGGATGGACTGCCTAGGTCTAGGAAGGGAAATACTAGCATATGGGTCATAGTTGATAGACTCACGAAAAGTGCTCACTTCATTCCGGTGAAGAGCAAGAGGACCGCATCAGGGCTAGCGTCTATTTACCTTCGAGAGATAGTACGGTAGCATGGAGTTCCTTCTATTATAGTTAGTGATCGTGACCCGATTTTCACTAGCCAGTTTTGGAATGGTCTGCAAGAAGCAATGGGAACATGACTGAACTTAAGCACGGCCTATCACCCACAGACGGATGGACAAACCGAAAGGGTAAATGGGGCACTAGAAGATCTCCTGAGGCTATGCATTCTTGACTTTGGTGGTACTTGGGAAGACCATCTTCCTCTCATGGAGTTTGCATATAATAACAGTTACCAAGCTAGCATCGGAATGGCACCGTTCGAAGCCCTGTATGGAAGACCGTGCAAGTCGCCAACTTGTTGGTGGGAGACGACAGACAGACTTATACTTGGCCCTTATATGATAAGGGACACTTCTGAGAAGATTGAGTTGATACGAAGACGGATGAAAACGGCCCAAGATAGACAGAAATCTTATGCGGACCAGAGAAGGACAGACCTAGAGTTCGAAGTCGGAGATATGGTCTTTTTAAAAGTTTCTCCGTTACGCAATGTAGTTCATTTTGGAGCCGTTGGAAAGCTAGCACCAAGGTTCGTAGGACCATTCCCTATCGTTGAGAGGATTGGACGGATGGCCTATAAGGTAGACTTAGCCCAGAAGTTGTCTGGAGTACACAATGTCTTTCACGTCTCACATCTCTGGAAGTGCTTGCATGAGTCAGCCGAAGTGGTTGAGCCAAGCATCCTTGAAGACGTAGAAGTGGAGAAAGAAGCAACATTGAGGCGGGCTCCGATTCGTATCTTAGGAACGGAGATTAAGAAGCTAAGGAATCGAGAAGTCAAGCTAGTTAAAGTGCAATGGAGTGAAGCCCAAGAAGACGCAACTTGGGAAACCGAAGAGAAGATACGTGCGCTTTACCCATTTCTTTTTGAGGGTACATTCTCGATCTCTTTTTCCTAGAAAACCTTTTTCGTATCATGCTTCTAATATCTACGTTTGTCTTGTTATCTTCTCGATCTTATCTTGAGAACCTTAGGTAGAACCATATGGATGTAAACATGTGATTGAAACATGTTATGGTTGATGTTTGCAGATGGTTGCAAGTGGTTGCTAGTGGATGCATGACACACATTAGGCACTAGATCGGCACAGTCACATTTTCATGTTGCATATGCATAAGTGCTTATACTTGTACATGGATGGAACTTGTTATGTTATCACTCAGATGTTGCATATGGATGAATGTTTGTGCACTCATGTAGAGATTAGGAACTATGCTAGGAATTTGCATACATGTTGGATTCATGACACTAACATATTTTGCATTAAGGAGGTTTACTGAATCAGTAACCGCCTGATCTTTTGCATTAGATAAGTACATATACACACACTTTCTACATATGTTCATACAGCACTAGAAATCTTTTAAGGACAATGGTTGCCCGTGGATGATGCTTTGAGTAGATGGATGATGGATGGTAGGACACATCCTCCCTAACTTAGAGATTTTGGGGACGAAATCTTTTAAGGAGGGGAGAATGTAACAACCCGTGTTTTTATAATGTGTAATAACCATAAATCAAGGCAGAATTAGTTTTTAAAATAAGAATAAGGGGAAACGGGTTGTGCCATTGCGTTCGTCCCGAAATTCTGCTTGGAAACGAGTCCGAGTTTTCGAAAATCGGAGTCCGTATGACCAAGTTATGACCATTCGAGGTTCTCAGAAGTTTCAAGTTCAAAAACAGTTCAATTCGAATTCAAAATTCGAATTTCAAACCTCAGAATGGACTGGGCAGGAAATTTCCCGCCTAGGACCAGGTCGACCTGGGGGTCTACTATGTAGTCGACCTACCCAGGACCAGGTCGACCATAGTGTCGACTTGGGGGTCGACCTGATGCCCGAGCCCATTTCTGAAGCTGGATTCACTCTGATGTATTTGGCCTCGTTTCTGTCCAAATTCGTTGACCTAACCCTATAAATACAACACCTAACACCAGTCTCTCTACACAAAATTCTTTCTGACTTTACGCTGCTCTAATTCTGGTTGAAAAGTTTGAGAGAGGGACTGCTTCTTCTATGTTGAGACTGCATTAAGGGAATTGCTGATTTGGGGATTTCTATTAGGACTTGACTAAGCATATAAAGATTCAACATCGACTCTCTTTTTCTAATTCTCGAACCACGATCTGTAAGCCCCGGTTATTTTTAGATTTAAACTGTAAATGTAATATGAATATGATGTAAAATTGAAATTGGACCTATGTATGATGACTGTTTTACATCCATTCTTGTTCATCTTGGATCTTTACTCTTGGATATTATTATGACATTGATTTGGGGCCTATTCATGCTGTAAATCAAAAAGAGAAACCCCTCATATTATCATGTTGAATCTGCTATTAGTCACAAGTTTATGACTATCACTTTATGTCAATCGTTACCATGACTATACTATCACCTTATGATAGTCGTTACCATGACTATACTATCACCTTATGACAGTCGTTACCATGACTATACTATCACCTTATGACAACTGTTATCTTGACTAGTACCTTATTTTGCTAGAATTGGAATCCTTATGTTTGAGGCCAATATTCCATATGCCAGTAATGTTTTAATCTTTTATTTCAAGTCATACTATGCTATGCTAGTAATCACTTTTGCCACCTTATAACCGTTCCTTTTTATGTTATTCCCTAATTAGATTTATTTGTATCGATTCGAGCTTACGTGCGATGGGAATACGATTTGGGTAGACTAGGTAAAACATGAATTAGCTTTAAACTTGAAGAAGAACGTTGTTATAACTTGAACCTGAATATGGACATGAACTTGACGCGATTTGACACGAAACATGACCTGAAAATTGGACATGAATCTAGACATGAAAACTTGAATCTGGGCATGACAATTAGATAACTTGAAAATGGCCAACTCGAGGTTGGGTTGAGTTTGCAGTGTAAATCTGCCCGGAACCACCCGGCAAATCCAGTGGCTGCAAAAAATAGGATTCAATGTGGGTAGTTGGTCATATCGCACGTAAAACCCGAGGTTAGACTATGTTGTGGTGTAAATCTGCCCGGAACCGCCCGGCAAATCCAGTAACCACAACAGTTAGTCTAATGTGAGAGGTTGGCGTGCACTAATGAATTAAGGCCACATGATAGGGTTAAGTCATGAACCACTTGAATATACTTAACCAACTTGGCACAATGATTTGATAGGGTTAATTCATGAACTGCTTGAACACACTTAACCAACTTGATACATGATCTGGATAGGGTTAAGTCACGAATTTGAATGACAACACTTAACCCATTAGAAACCCTAGTTACGTGGTCCTTTTCAGCAGTAACCCACTTAGATGTATCACGATACCCTAGGACTAGGCAGGGTGGGGCACGATTACTGGGCTGATTGTAAGCGACCAGAACGACGGCTGAGTAGGTGCGCCATTGTAGGTTCAGGCGGGCTATGGTCGTGCACGTAGTCCAGAGTTGAAAAAGCAAGCATTGGGCACCCGTAGATTTACACTGTGCGTGCTTGATTCGTGTCGGTGGTTGGAACCATAGGACTTGATGCACCCTATGGTGGACCTAGTAACTGCATTTCAGGATAGGGCCGTATGACACAGACACATAACGAGCTAGGACTTGTAGGGAGCCGATCGATTAATAGATCGTACCGTAGGACCCCGTAATGGGTCACTTCATGATACTGGGCCAAGGGATCATTTCATGGTTAATACTTGACATGGGTAGAATACTAGTACAGTTGGTGCAGCGAACCTTGAACATGCGATGCTAGACTTGACTTATCTTGTTATCTTGATTATCCTACCAGTTCTGTTATCACCCTTATGTTTAATTCCAGTTTTCACATATCATGTTACCTTTACTAGTTTTCATACTGAAAGTCACTAGGGCTTACCAGTCTTTATGACTAACCCTTTTTCTTTCGCCTTTTTTTCTTTCGTCCCCCCCCCCCCCCCCCCAGGTTCTCAGGGAGGAAGCACTAGCTCTTAGCTTGGATTTGGCTTGCTTTCTGACAGCTCATGTACGGTTTGGTCTTGAGCTATGTTATGGCTGCTTCTGCTATTTATGGGGAATATTTTACTTTTGGTTATCTTAAGTTTATGCTTCTTTGGAACTTGATGTAATGGAATAATTTGTATCTTGGATATATGAGCTTTTGACTCTTTTCTTGGAAATAATAAGAAGTTGGTTTTTAATTTCTACCACTGCTTTATTTATATTCTGCCTTGTGATATCTCTGTGCATGTTTACCTAGATAATACTCCACCAAAACTAGTGCATTCCCTTTGTGAGTGACCCTAGCGGAGGTGGGGTGTTACATAGTCGGTAGAGGAGAAGGGTTTGTGAGGGATGATATTTTGAGAGGAGTAGATGTGCGAGTTTAAGAGAAGGCGGGTGAACTTAAGACGGAGAAGAAAGGGTGAGACGGAGCGATGAGGGATCCGAAGTGCGAGGTCGAACTTGTGGAGGCTTGTGCCCATGAAGGGGTTACGAATTTCATACCCCTTGTGGGGTACGAGTTTCATACCCTTGTGGGGGTAGAGTTTCGTACTCTTCATAGGGTACGAGCTTCGTACCTCTAAGGAGGTTACAAGTTTCGTACTCCTCATAGGGTACGAATTTCGTACCCCTTACGTGGTACAAGTTTTGTTCCTCTTGTGAAGATACGAATTTCATACCCCTTGTGGGGGTGCGAGTCTTCGTGCTTTGGAGAGGTACGATAGCTTCGACTTTGTGCCTTAAGTTCGCTTTTTCTGTGCTCTTCCTTCCCTGCTTGAGACTTGAAGTTCGCATGATGATGTCTTTGCAACATTTTTACGATTAGATCGAAATTTACTGTAGCTGCAACCTGGTTGATGACTTATCTTAGCGCATAAGATTTAGGCATATAGGCGGACTATGACCGAACTATTGATTCATTTAAAATACATTGTCGATTCTGATCATAATATGGAAGTGACTCAATGTGAACTCGATGATGTTGGTTGGTGATGACTGTGTAGTTTATTCCCCATGATTTCCCCACTATATCGTGAAGTGGATTTCTACCGCTACACTATTTACAAATAGCCCCTCCTCTTTAAGTCCCGTTATATTCCAATATTCCTGATATATCCCATTATTTCAGCTACATTTCGCTATATCTTCTATAAAATAAATGAATTAAGAACAGACATTTTTACATTATAAAATCCATAAAATTAGTATTATAATAAAATTTCCATATATTTTCTAGAATAGAAAATACTATAATATTCTATTAAATTTAATCAAACTAAACAAGAGTTTAAATTTATAAACATATATGTTGGCTAGCTTTTTGATCCAGCCATCAAAGACTAAAGCACCTATGGTTTAATGGACAATACTCATAGTTATAAATGGATGCCCTGGCTCACATACATGGTTCGCAGTCCAGCTCCTCAAACCAGCTCGTAATCCCCCGGTTGCCACCATCGTCTCATGGTCCTCCCTTCATGACCCGCTCATGGACCAGGATCACGACCCGATCCTATAACCTAGGAACAACGCAAATACCTATTCCAATTCCATCAGGGCACAAACCGAGATTGAAGGATCTAGTGATACGTGTTTGTAACGGCTCCTCTGACCAATTCTCCATCAAGCCACAAACCGCTCTGAGATTCCTGCGATTGACGCCACGTGTCCTCACGAACTGCCTACAGAAATCACCTATAAATAGCCCAACACTTGACTTTTTTAGGATCTTTTAGCAATTAAGAGTTCTGATTCCACTATTATCATACTTCTCCCATTTCTAATTAGAAACTTCTCAAATTTGTTGAGTGAATAATCAGTGTAAGAGTGAAATTAAAAGGATATTGTGATTGTACTTGCATTGAAACGTATAACCGAAATCATATAAAGTGGACATAGGCTCTTTAATGCCGAACCACTATAAATTTGGTGTGTTTGCTGCATTTTACTTCATTTCTAGTTATAATTCCCTACGATTCAAGATAATTTAGGTGTTAGAGCCATATTTTGGTTACACATTTTTGTGCTTTCACTGAGAATTGAATTCTCAGCCTATCATATTATTACTCTACTATTTGGATTTCCAAGTCTGAAAAAAATAGTCAACATTTCCACTATTTTGTTTTTGAAGATTTCAGTAAAGTCAACATATTATGGCCGCAAAGAAATCCAAGGATTCACGAGCTTCTCGAGCAAATGAAGCTAACGAAGAGAATGTTCAGGATCAGTTCGAGGTGGCCTCCCCAGCTCACGGCTCTTAAAGGGCGACCCGACCCTTAGAGGGGGTCATGACCCGGCCCCAGGAGGGGACTATGAGCCTTCCCCAAGAAGGGACCACGAGCCACCCCCAAGAGGGGGTCATAAACCGCCCTCAACAAGGGACCATAACTCGACCTAGAAAGGAGATTATGACCCACTCCATCCATGCTGATGCTTCTGCTCGACCTGGCTCAAGTGTTCCACATTCAGCTGTGAATGTTAATAACCATCTACCTGCCTCTGCTCAGTAACAAAGGGAGAGACTTTCCTCGTGTTCTTGACATGTTGGAAAGGACAAATGATGCTTCAGAAGCTCAAAGACGTGAGAGTTCCTGGATGCAAGAAAATATGACTGCAATGAGTAAGCAAATAGATGAACTCTGAAGGCAGAGGATACCTTCACCAACACATTGCTTTACTCCAGATTATTCATCTTCTTTAGAGGAACCTCCGAGACCCCAACGACGACTATTAGAAAGACCCAGTAACATGGAACAGCTTCGATTTAGATCACTCCCTTCTCGATAAGAAATGATACGTAATTTGGGACCTAACAATCTTAATTTGAATAATCCCGCTCTACCACTGATGGTGGGATCCCGAATGCTACCTAGGGGTCAGAGCAATGTTAATCATATTCAGAATCAACCATTGCAACCCCCTCGCCGGGTGAATGACCATGTCCATAGGGGGCAAGGAAACTCTACTCAGTCCCCGGACTGGACGACAATGCGCTGAAGAGAAATTGGAGGTCCCCGTACAGCTAGAAGCGCTGACCCTGAGTCCACCTTGACCAATGCTGATATGGAGGTGATGGTGACTCAGATCATGGCTGAAGCCGAGGACAAAGAAATAAGGATTGGGGTATAGACCGCAGTCATACGCCTTTCACTGATATATTAGACGTCCGATTCTTGAGACGATTCAATATCCCGATTTTGAACCGTTATGCAGGTAGGACGGATCCGGTTCAACATCTAATGGGATATTCATGGTATATGAACGTCGCTGATGCTCCCGACACGGTGAAATGCAAAGCATTCTCGATCTTCTTAGAAGATGTGACATTAATGTACTTTACCCGCCTACCGCGCGATCAATCTCCAACTTCAAGGAATTTAGAGAAAGGTTTATAAATCAATTCCGACTACATGCTCAAAGGTCCAAAAACATCTTTTGAGCTATCCCTCATTAAGCAACGTCCTAATGAAACTTTGAGGTCATACTTGGGTCGCTTTAATTTAGCAGTCACGGAGGTCAGAGACCCTCAAGAGCAGTCCGTCTTTATGGCATTGATTGATGGAGTAGATAAAGACACTGAATTTGGTAAATAATTAGTTGGAAAACCACCACTGACCTAGGAAATATTCTATAAGAAAGCCAATATTCGCCTACGTCAAGAATAGATATACACTAATCGAAACAGGAAGTCCACTGATAAGTAAGATATACAGAGTAATGTGGCCATCAAACAATCTGGCGACAATTCTAGGAAGATAGAGGTCAATGTTGGAAACAAGAAACTGGGCGATGGGCACAAACTGGAAATGATAACAAGAAAAGGAATTGAAGGAACAACTCACAGAAGAGACCTCGGTTCAGCACGTTTGAGAACCTCACACCTTTGAACGACACGTTAGAGAATATCTACCTGGATACTTACAGCGTTCTTCAATATAAGAAGCCTTCACCAAGAGACTCAACGAAGAAAGAGCGTGAAATGGTAAAGTTCTACCTTTTGCACGAGACCTATGGGCACTCGACAAATGAATTCTGACATTTAAGAGACTTGGTAGAAAAACTTCTTAGGGAAGGAAAGTTGGACGAATATAAGGTAGCCCCGAGAAACCGGGAGCAAGGTAGTCCAGAGCGAAATAAAGGGCAGCTACCTCAAAAGGCTACTACGCAACAAAAGGCTAAAGGCATTGTTAGCAGCACTATAGCGGGAGGACCCCATCTAGCTGGACATAGCAACCGAGCAACGGAACAATACGTCAATGTAGTTAAGCGCCCTGAAGTGGGAGAGGGAAGCAATCCTAAAGATACTGCCCCGGTAAAACAACAGAAAATGATGTTAGATGATGTCATATTCCGTGATAGAGATAGTGTTAGAGTACAATCCCTTACCAAAGACCCCTTGGTGATCACTACCACCATCGGTCCTGCCCTAGTCCACAAGGTCCTAGTAGATAATGGGAGTTCTATTAACATTCTATTTAAAAAGGTGTTTGACCAAATGAAACTCGAAGCGAAAAACTGGAATCCCTATGAATGATGGATATGCGGCTTCAACGGAGCATCAACACCTCCAATGGGATTTGTAGAGTTATCAGTGACTCTGGGAGAGGGAGACCGCTAGAGAGTAAGAATTCTCCCATTCGTAGTTATGGATGTTAATTCACTCTACAATGCCTTTATAGGTCGACCATCCCTCGCAGAGTTCAGGGCCTGTATTGCACCTTGTTGCTTATTATTGAAGTTCACGATCGAACCAAGAGTGGGAGTGATAAGAGGTGACCAAGTAAGCGGATGAGCCTTCTATATGGCATAACTTAAAATGCTCCGTAATGGAAAGAACGTAGAGACCAAGGGTACTCCCTCACCAACAAAGGAAGGCTCGACATAGCAATTAAGCCAAACATGGTGGAAGGGTTCGCCCGGAGACCTACCTGAGGACATAGATCCCAGAGAGGATGAATAGCCTGGGTGTAGGATGGTAATACCTAATGAAACAGCTGTGGATATTCCGATCGATGGCAATTACCCAACGAGGGTCTTGAAGATTGGACCCTCTCTGAGCAAAAGAACTGACCGACTTTTTAAAAGCATACCTGGACGTGTTTGCTTAGACCCACGCTGACATGTGTGGGATATCCCCCTCAATTATGAGCCACTCATTGAGCATCAACCCAAAGCATCCACCCGGTAAGCAGAAAAGGCAAACGCATGTCCCAGAGAGGTTAGCTGCGTTGAAAGAGGAGGTTAAGAAGTTAAAACGTAACGAGTTCATTAGAGTTTCGACTTATCCAGAATGGATTTCCAATCCCGTTCTGGTCAAGAAGGCCAACGAAAAGTGGCGTATATGCATTGATTTTTCAGATCTAAATAAAGCTTGCTCGAAGGACAACTTTCCACTTTTAGAATCAACCAGTTGGTAGACTCAACAGCAGGTCACGAACTCCTCTCTTTTATGGATGCATACTTAGGATATGTACAGATTTTCGTGCATGTTTCGAATCGGGAGCATACCAGCGTTATCATAGATTTGGGACTATACTGCTATGTGGTGATTTCCTTTGGCCTAAAGAACGCCGGAGCAACATACCAGCGCCTAGTGAATCAGAGGTTCTACAATCAGATCAGGAAAACAATGGAAGTATATGTCGATGATATGCTTGTGAAATCCAGGCAATCATCCGACCATATAGCTGATTCGGCTGAATGTTCCATATACTCCAGCAGTATGGGATGAAACTCAACCCTATGAAGTGTTCCTTTGGATTAGCATCCGACAAATTCCTTGGTTTCATCGTTAGCTCACGAGGAATCGAAATTAATCCTAATCAGATTGCAACAATCGGAAATATCCAAGAACCAAGGCAGATTAAGGTTGTGCAGAGCCACGCCGGAAAAGTGGTCGCGTTAAGTAAATTCATTTCTAAAGCTATAGAAAAGTGCATTCCGTTCTTCGATCTGAGAAAGCGAGGTAATCGCAACATCCAGTGGACTCCTAATTGTGTTGAGGCCTTTCAGAACCTTCTCACTCATCTGGAAAGACCCCCGATATTGTCTAAGCCAGTGGACAACGAAGATTTATTCGTATACTTGGCAATATCATCTCATGCAATAAGATCTGCCTTGGTAAGGGAAGAAGACAAAGTCTAGAGGCCGGTTTATTATGTAAGTAGGAAGTTAGCAGCAGAAGAACAAAACTACCTGAGGATAGAAGAAACTACGTATAGTCTGCTGATCGCATCCATAAAACTACATCACTGTTTCCAAGCTAACTCTATCACCATATACACTGACCACCTTCTCCGACAAGTATTGCAGAGACCAGAAGCACCTGAAAGGCTACTCAAATGGAATATAGAGTTAAGTCAATTTGATTTGAACTTCTAGCCCTAAAGATCGATAAGGCGGCAAGTGTTGGCTGATTTCATAGCTGAGTTCACCATTCCTGAGGAGGATATACCGAGTAAGGAAGCTGGTCCCTCAGAATGACAGTTCGAATCCAACACCTGGAAGCTAAATACCGATGGGGCCAAGAATGACAAACGGTCCGGCGCTGGAGTTGTGTTAGTCACTCCTGAAGGACGATTGATTTACTATGCTCTAAGATTAGAGTTACATGCCACGAACAATGACTCCGAGTACAAAGCCCTGATTGTTGGGAATAGTGAGGTTGGATGTTTTCTGTGACTCCAAGATAGTCGTAAACCAAGTTAACAAGGAGATTAAAGCCAAGGGTCCAAGACTTGTATCATATTTGAGAAAGGTAGGAAAGCTGCTATGCACTTTTGAACATATCTCCCATATCCCTCGAATAGAGAATTAGAAGGATGATAAATTAGCCAAGATGACTAGCTCTGACAATCTGGAGAATATGGAAGTGGTCCTGATCGAAACCCTGGAGATTTTGAGTGTTGATTAGATGGAAATTGATCAGATAATGGAAGCTGAACCAGAAAGGGAGTCGTGGATGACACCTTTGAAAGACTTCCTTATCAATGGAACGCTCCCAACCAAGAAAAGCGAAAGGCGCGCTGTTATCCGTAAGACTTCTGGATATGTTATGCAAGGTGAAGTTCTTTATCATCAAGGATTCTCGATGCCCCTCCTCTGGTGTGTAGCCCATGACCACATTGAGCGAGTACTAAAGGAAGTGCACGAAGGTGAATGTGGAGACCACACCGGAGGCCAAACATTGGCTAAGAAGATATTAGTTACGGATATTTCTGCCCTACTATGTAACACCCCTAAGTCCCACATCGTGGAAGCCTATGTGAAGTGGGTACTTATATAGTAGAACCCATCTCTTACTAATGCCGAGGCCTTTTGAGGAACAAAACTCGACACCTATACGGCGGCTAAGTTGGGGACATTATCTTGCATGAACGGAGGTGCGGGCTGTTACAGTGGTATCAGGGCCAATACCCAGCCGGAATTGTGGCTCATGCGTGGACCAAAGTTCCTGGGTGAGGTGTTTGTGAGCCAACGGGGATGTTGGGCTCTGTAGGAGGGGAGAATATAACACCCTAAGTCCCACATCGTGGAAGCATGTGTGAAGTGGGTACTTATATAGTAGAGCCCATCTCTTACTAATGTCGAGGCCTTTTGAGAAACAAAACCGCACACCTATATGGTGGCCAAGTTGGGGAAAATATCTTTCATGAACGGAGGTGCGAGCTGTTACATATTATGAATAAAGATGAGGCTAAATATGCACGACGTTGCGATAGTTGCTAAAATCTCCAGGGCACATCCCTGTCGATTGAAGATAATATGAGCCCATAGCCATTCGCTGTCTGGAGAATTGATATTATTGGAAGCCTACCAATCGCAAAAGCTGAAGCAAAATTCGCTATCATAGTTGTGGATTACATTACGAAATGGGTCAAAGCTGAACCCTTGATAATGGTCATGATCAAGTGAGTGATAAACTTTGAAATATCATATGTCAGTTTGGGATCCCAAAATTTTTTATAACAGACAATGGGACCCAGTTTGATAGCACCGAGTTCTGAGACTTTTGCTAGAAGTATCATATCGAGAAAAGATACACTAATATGGCACATCCGTAGTTAAATGGATAGGTAGAGGCGGCAAACAAGGTAATTAAGTCCATTTTGAAGAAGTGATTGAAATGAGCCAGAGCCATGTGGGTCGACGAGTTGGCCTTGGCATTGTGAGCCTATAGAACAACTTATAAATCGGCAACGGGACACACTCTCTTCTCCCTCTCATTCGGATCTGAGACAGTCATTCCGGTGAAATTGGAAGTGTCGTCCCACAAAACTACTTATTACGATCCGATGGCCAACAATGCACTACTCCTCGAGTCCCTGGACATGATTGAGGAAAAGAGGGATAAAGCAGATCTGCGTGCCATGAGGCACAAACAACAGGTTACCCAATATTATAACAAGAAGATTCAGGCTCGAACTTTTGTACCTACCGACCTTGCACTGAAAGGAATCTTCGTAGACCCCGTCTTCTTGGGGCCCGAAATAGGAAGGACCATATACCATCCTACCGAGGCTTGATAATGGATCCTTCAAGCTAGCGATCGGGATGGAAATGAAATCCCCAGAGTGTGGAACACCCAGCACTTGCGGCATTACTTGTCATGAAATTGTCATTTTTATTCCTTTGTTTTTTAGGACCATGTAAAAAGGCACGACTTGCCTAGAACATTCTTGTTGCATAAGCAAAAGATTATGAAGTAGACGTAGGTCATGATTCGACCGAACCACTATAAAATATCATGTGTCATTAGCTTTTACTACATTGTTTCTTGCTTATTCCTTTGTTTTTATTCGTATGAGCCATTATGATTGAAATGTTTTTTGCAAGCCCAAAAATGATCCTAAAGCATGTAATTCAAAGAGTCTTCTATCAAATCAGGAGTCGGTAGTATAAAGAGTATCGAGGGGGAAATACGGTAAATGGCATGGCCACTGGCACTCTAACTCTCACGACTTAAGAAAGAGTATAAAGGTCATGGAAATGAATTGTCCATAAGGCGTAAAGGTGCACCACGATTAAAAGACCGCCTTAATCTCACTCTACCCTTGGTATTCGATGGGAGAGTGTAAAGGCGCCAAAGACTGAGCGCCACAAATGAACTCCTACCCCGTTGAAGGATTAGGGGGAAGACTGAAAGTTGAGTTCGAACTCCACCCAAGGCATATGACAGGAGAGTATAAATTCATTCTAATTAAATGCCACAAAAGGGCTCCTACCCTGCTATAGAATCGGGGGCAAGAGTGAAAGCTGAACACGAACCCTTCATTTCTGGATATGGAGGGTAGTGCACAGTCAATCCTAATCAACCTTAAAAAAGCCCTGGCCAGGCGTCATGTTAAATTTTTATTGGGGGCACATATATACCAATCATTATGAAAAAAACATGATATACTGCATAGATATTAATTTTTTCCTGTAGTAACGACTTATGATGTAGTTTTGTTTATAACTTAGTTATGAATCGAATATTTATGTACATTACTAAGTGTGATAAATTCGTAGGTACACAACAATGCGAAAGAAACAGAGTTTCATTTACTAAATGCAGGTTTAGAAAACAAGGCTAGATAAAATGCGAGGGTTGCACTCGCAACAACTATAAAGGGCCAGTGGAAGATCTAAAAACAAAACATGAATGGACAAGTTTTATTTGGGCTTCACGGATGATTTTGGCTTCTTCTCTTTCTTTTGTTTCCTAACTCATCCTTGCCAGCATCAGAGATTCATGCTTTTTCCTTTTCTTCTTTTCCAGAGGAGGGTCCTAGAGAGTGCCAGAATACTGGGATACAAGCTGTGTAGTAATGGACCTAGATACTCTTACTATCAGTCCAGAACCAGGAGCAGCCGCAGCAAGTGGCGGTACATCTAAAGGCTCATCCTCAGCTTTAGCTTTTAAAAGCTCATCATTCTTAGCCTTTATTTCGGCTAAGGTCATACTACCATCCACCATAGTCTCTCCCATGATGGCGACATCCTCCTCTTCATCTCCATCGTCACCATCAGTGTCCTTCGGTGATCCAATTATCTCAGTATCTTTAGGGACATCTGTACTTGGTAGTATAATGGCCTTCTCAACCACCTCAGTCTCTGTTTTCTCCTTTTCAACCCCTTCAGCTGGCTTGGCACCTACATCACGAGAAGCAACTGTTATTAATTTAGGAGAGAATGCGGCCCTCTTAACTTTTTTCTCCATAATATGACAACATGTTATAACGGCTTTGACGAATTGTGAAGATAATATGGAGATACCTTCCGCCGATTGCTCGTCTGGAGCCGTAGTAGAAGCCTCAACAAGTGGAGGTATAGGAATTTCAGGAATTAGCGGATCATCAGTATTGTACTCCTCGACCTCAACAGCTTTGAGTTCCACGGCTGGGTTAGATCCCTCCTCAATCTAATTCTCACCTTTGAGCTTACGCCTCTCCTCCTGCATAGACTCTTTTATTAGATGTCTACCCTCTGCTAGTCTCTCAGGTTCTTCACCTCTAAGAAAAATCCGCATAAGTTGATCCTAGTTGACAACCTCGACCTTTAAATGTTGCTTCTCACTTTCGTAAATCTGGTCCCATACATTAAATAGAGTGGTGGGATAGTTCTTGATCCAGGATATGTCTTAGGTTCGAATGACCTGAGCGAAAAAGTCTATCAGCAATTCATCTAACTCTTTTATCTCTTGTTCAGCTGTGGAAAGTTTAGCGGTAGCATTGGAGACAGACTCAAGGGCTTCATTAGCGTGAGCTTCAATGAGAGCTGCTTTCTCCTTAGCGTGAGCCAGCTTGTCCTTCAAACTAGCCATTTCCTTCTCTCATGCAGCTTTTTCCTAGGCAAAGTAACCTTGGGATAATTTCAGCTCAGTGTTAGCTGATCTGAGATCCTCTATCTCTTTCCTCATAGCCATATGCTCCTTGCTATTGGAGTCAAACTCGGTGTGAAAATATCTTTCTGCTTTCTCGAACTGCTTCTTGTAATTTTCAACATCCCTCCGGGCCAAGGCGAGCTGAGCTTGGGTAACCTGTAGATTTTTCTCGGCCTCATCTCCGGACTTAACGTCATACTCAGCCTTTTCCCGTGCATTCTTTACATCCACTTCTAGATGGCGGATGACCTCAGAGAGCTTCTTGACATGCTTCTTCATTGCTTTATATTGTGTAGCCACGTGGCCTACTCGATCCATGACTTATGTATCCCAATCATCGGGAATTGGTTCAAGATCTGAACGAAGTGCATCTTTCCGAAATAGATTTCGGGAAACTACTCCTGCAGACGCTCCAGTTTTGCCTGATTTTCAGAGGTAAGGACCACCGGATGTGTAGTAGTAATGCCAATGTTGCGTTGTCCAAAAGGAACAGGAGCTTTCTTCCCCTTTTCCAAACCTTTGCTTGAATCGTTATGCTTTTCCTTGGACTCATAATTCTTTTTGGAGGACTTATCCTGAGGAGGTACACCCTTTGGGGTAATCAGAGCTTTGGGTGGCTATTTAACTCCTGCATGTTGTGTTTGACAACTAAAGTGCTTCTCGTGATCTCATCTTGAAGGAGAGCGAGAGCGCGAAGAATGAGGTTGGTGAGATTCATAGTGCTTCCTACTATCTCTACCGCGATTATCACTACGGTCATGATCGGTAACAAGATTGAATCTAAGTGTGTACTCACGAAGATAATGATGAGAATAGCGGCGACGAGTCATTTTTCCTGCAAAAACAACAAGCAAGTATAAGAGTCATGACTCGGTACAATGTATAGATGTCGTGACGTGCAGTGAATGTGATGTGTGTGTCTTGTGTGATCCCTCTGACAGACCAGGGCCCGTAGCCAGGCTTGTCTGCACAGTATCTTCCACTTTAACATGATTAGATCCTCCTCCAAGGTAGGAAAGAATGACCATGTTCCAATATCCTCTGAAGTGTAGATATCATCTGGTAAGGGAAGCCTGGCTAAATCCCCATATATTTGTTCTTCTATTAATAAATCATGAGTTGAGGGTTTAGTCGGTGGCGGTGTCTTTGGAGATGATTGCCCCTCGGGAACGAAAACATCCTTCGGTTCCTTAGCTTTCGCATCACCTCCAGTATATACGTTCATCTCTTCGTCATCCTGAACAACCATCGGCTAAGGATTTTTGGGAAGCTCAAATGTTGTTGTAATTTCTGTGGTCACATGTCCCTCGACCGGGGGCATGCTACTAGACTTCCCAAGAGCTTGAGTTGGGGGCACGTATTTGTAAGGTTTATCGCCCTTACCAAGCCCCCGTCTTATATCTAGAAGTTGGTGTTTATGGAGGTTTTTGTAGGTTATGCATTTCTTGATCCTTCGAAAATCAGACTCGGTCTTTATGAGGCAGGACAAACGATCTTCGTATACTTTGTCGTCTTGCTTCTTAGGATTGGGGACTGTAAAAAGAGATGAAACGAAACGTTAGTATATTGGTTTATGCAGTTGAAGCAGACACTTAAGAATCTGAAACTTACTCGGCTGTAGCCACTTCCTCGCACACCCAGCTTGGTGCTTTATGTAAAACCATTCAGATTTAGCGTCACCTAAGTTACCGTGACCATCATTCAGGACTTTCGTAGTAGGGATCGATTCGAAGTAAACAAAATTCGGGCTCCAGGTAGAACGATGTTTAAAGTGGAAATAGAAGTTCAAATCCTCATAGAGAAGCTCAGTGTCCAGAATTTCTGCGTATGCGACGTACAAGGTATATAGAGCAACATAAGCATTGGGATGAAATTGCATAGGGACAATATGTAGTCGCCTCAGTAGATCGATGACGATCGAAGGAAATGGAGGAATAGCGCCTATCGAGCACATGACCTTACTGATGGCTATAAATCCTTCCAGAGCAGAATGAGACCTATCCTTTTTCTCTAGAGTTCTAACATCATCCAATGGAATCCCTTGCTTTAAACATATTTTATTTAGATTTATATCGTCTAGTGTGGAGGCTATGAAATCACTTGGATCATCTAACTCTTTGGCACCCTAAGCTCATCTGGAGCGCGGGTATCTCCAATATCGTCTTCCTCTTCTTCCTCGAGCGACATACTCTCGGGGGATGATGATTCTACATCAAGGTCTATCTCATATTCTGGTCCTTAGATGTCCTAATCTGGGTCTGATGGGAGCACATCAGGATTGTAATAACTTGTAGACCTTGAAGCTATGCTCTTGTCTGAAAACCTTGTCGAATGTCTATCTGACATATTTACTGTGTTGATAAACAAACGTAAAGGATTAGAGTATAGTTACCCGTGAACCCCGTGTATGCCAGTGCATGCAGTACTGAAAAGAAAAACATGAAGTAAAACGTATGAGAGAATAATTAGTCATCGTATGTCTTTAAGTTAAGTTCTCTTTCAGTCCAAAGTAATTTGTTTGAAGGCTCTATCCTAACTGTTCACCGATATGTTAAAGTTACGATTGATTTCAGTTAAGATATATGTCATCTTGGTTCATTATATGCATATGCTAGGGTCGGCTCATGGATGGAATTTCACTTAAGGTTAAGGCAACGATCCATATACACGCATAGGCTCGCTGGTCAGGTCGGTTCGTTGTTGATAACGGCTCGTGGTCATGGATAGTAGAAGGAGTAACGTAGCTCGCAATATGAGTTTGGTTCGTGAAGTGGGGGTCGGCTCTCCCCCTCGGAATCAAAGCCCTGCTCGCTATAAGGTCACGGCTCGTGCGTGGGATGGGTTCATAGTTCAAACTCTAAGATACATGGATCCACATGCTCGTAGAAGATCGGTTTGTGACTCCCCATCGATCACGACCCGACTTATTGTCTCATCCTTTCATCCTCATGACCTGATCCGATACTTGATACCTCTCCAAGATCCGGTCCATGAGGATACAATACCTCTCTAAATCTCTCTTCAACCATTGCCATGAGCGAATCCCCAATAACGAAGCTATCTCCAAATTCCTTCCTTAACTCATAACTACCCCCACATATTGTTCCTCTCAATCTTCAGCTCCATGGTTCCATCACCACACCATCATTCTTTCGTAAAATTATTAGGGGATTGGTCAGCACGAATCCCCATCACAATCCTCGCCACTACTGGCATCGACGTCAAGAACGATGGCGACGAAGTCACCCATTGAAATCGATGAATGATGGAAGGGGACCAATATGAAGTTCACCGTGGATTTCTGAACATAGAATTGGAATTGGAATTAGAAATCTTGTTACCTATTTAATCGAGCGGATGAATTCGAAGTCATATAGATTAGGGAAATTGCAAACTAGGGTTTTGAACCTTGGAAGTGGAGTTCACAACAATAAGAATGAGTAAAAAAGAGAAGTAAAAAATGCTTTTGTACGAGATGAGGTAGACTTTTCGAATTCCTCAGCAATTATAGGGAATAACCAGGCCTAGTGGCCCAGTAGCACATCCGATCCAAAGCTTTAAAGCTTAATGGATCCTCCGCCTTGGGTTAATACGGTCCGGCTCGAGTGGGTTGGCCCACGACTTGACTTAACGGTCAAATCACTAAGACAACTAACAGTTTCAAGAATCTAAATTTGTAATTGAGTGGTGTAATGATCGACAAAAAATTCTCTAAGAACAATGCAGGAAATCAAGAGCTTACCTGTTAGATTACTCACTGTGTGCAATACCCGGTAGAGCTCGAAGTTAACGTTCGTAATAAGAATAATTGGAAACTCAGATCATAATTATATTTGATCCAGAGCTCAAGAGATGTGACTTCGCGAGATGACATGACCATACAAAATGATGTGACCGTTGGTGCTTACCATTTCAAGAAAAGACTGTTTGATGATTTCGAAGCACATTTCATCCCTGATAAAACGTACTTCGAAGGGGCAAAATATTGGCTAGCTTTTTGATCTAGCCATCAAAGACTCAAGCACCTACGGTTTAATAGACAATACTCACAATTATAAAATGGATGCCCTGGCTCACATACATGGTTCGCAGTCCAGCTCCTCAAACCGGCTCGTGGTCCTCCCTTCACGACCCGCTCGTGGACAAGGATCACAACCCGATCCTATAAACTGGGAACAACGCGAAGATCCATTCCAATTCCATCAGGTCATGAACCGAGATTGAAGGATTTGGTGACACATGTTTGTAACATCTCCTCTGACCAATTCTCCATCAAGCCATGAACCGCTCCGAGATTCCCGCGATTGACGCCATGTGTCCTCACAAACTACCTGTAGAAATCACCTATAAATAGCCCAACACTTGTCATTTTTCAAGATCTTTTGGCAATTAAGAGTTCTGGTTCCGCTATTATCATACTTCTCCCAGAAACATCTCGAATTTGTTGAGTGAATAATCATTGTAAGAGTGAAATTGAGAGGATATTGTGATTGTACTTGCATTGGAACGTATAATCAGAATCATATAATGGGGACGTAGGCTCTTTAATGCCAAACCAGTATAAATTTGATGTGTTTGCTGCATTTTATTTCATTTCTAGTTATAATTCCCTGCGATTCAAGATAATTTGGGTGTTAGAGCCATATTTTGGTCAAACAATATATTTGTACAAGCTTTTATTTAAAATTAAGAATGTACTAATAATAATTAAATAGAATGTTCATTTTATACTTATTTATCATTTGTATATTTGTAATGGCATTAAATACGAGTTTTTTATGCTATATTGGACTAATTTGATATATTCCGCTATTTCTTCCCTTTATCCCCGCTACAACTTTTTGCACCACTACCGCAATAGATCTACAAAGCGCTTTGACTGCACAGGGCGATGACGATGGTCATAGTTTTTAGAGGCCTGTGATTGTCGTTGTGGCCTAAATTTCTGAGTTATAAAATGTATCATCATGTTTTTGCATAACACTACACACACATGTTATTTCGCACCAATACGAGGGGTACAGGTTATACAACTAAGATGTCTAACGTTAGTATGTTAAAAGTATAACTAGCAATGAACACAAGATCTGGGATAGAGAAGACTTCGGAATCCAAGAATTCTTTACCTTCGTCACACACATCTGATTCAAATAGCGATGCTAGCTCGACGGGTAGCGAGCTTGAGATTTCCGAAAGGTCCACCCCTTCTCAGGTGATGAGTTTGCTGGAAGCGTCTGATCATTGGGGGCAATCAAAAGAACAACACTCCCTGATCATGCACGAGGAGGTAGACAATGTGGATATTGTTGAGGGAAATGTGTCGGTGGCACTGGATACATTGGCAGATGCAGTTATACTTGAAAACATGTCGAATTCGATGCCATCGCATATGGATGCAACGGCGGTAAGGTGCATGACATTGCGGTTCCACATTCCCGAAGGAGATCCTCTTGCGCTTGGGAAGGATGGTAGGGACCATACACCACCGGAGGGGTATAATGCCTGGAATAGGCAGGTCTGCAGCACCGTGAGCATGCCCCCAGCCAATAACTTCATTTGGGATATGTTGTACTACTTTAGCCTTGCGCCATCGCAGCTTCATCTGAATGTGTACGATCCACTTTTAGGTACCTACATTCTATACAGGGAGTATCTATTTCTAGAACCCACTGGAGAGGATATCCAGTATTTGTTTTAGTTGAAGAGGAGAGCTAATATCTTGCCGTCTCAGTATTTCTTAGAGGCTTCGACCAGCACTAAGTTCTTTAATGGAACATGGCCTAAGCTAATTGTATATAAGCATGATTGGTCCTTTGTGCATTGTCCCCCAGGGTTTGTGAGGAGATGGTTGAAAGGAAGTAAGTACTCTACTCTACCTTGCTTATGCCATAAGGCTCGTGGGTTTGATGACTACTTCTGACTTCGTTTTTATATGGTAGGAAATCCCAAGGCATCTACCAGTGTTGAGTTCTAACAACACCTTGAGGCTTTATTGGCGATTCTGGTTTAGTCACGTTCAACCGAGAAAGTCCTAAGCCAAGACCGGCTCCGTCATGTAGGGCTGCTTCCTGACGATCGATACTTAGATCAGCCATTTTCGATGGTGGAAAGGCAATGGATGTCGGAAAGAAGAGGGTTCCCCGAGTCGGAAGAGGAAGATGCCCCCTGTCAGGCCTAAACTACACAAGGCTGCTAAGACCCAGGAGGAAACTGGCCGGGGCGAGGTTGGCGATGAGGAGGTAGTTGCCAAGGACGATGACCCGTCGAATGCTCCTGCTCCACTAACGGACAAGGACGGGATAAGAGAATCGACAAGGTCGTAGTCTCTGGCGACTACCTCAGAGACTGCCGTCTTGCTCGAAAGAGAAGGCCAGTTTGATGATCCTAATAAACTCCCGCTAGACTTGGCTCCCTTGCTTGGTACGACAAGTATGGAAGAGCTAGCTTTTAGTTGTAGGGGAGTTCACTCCTTCGGGCGGACTGTCATCTAGTCTGTTGAGAGAACACTTAGGATGCACACACTCTTAAGCACCGCATGACACAACATTTGTTTATACATGCAGGGTGGTTGAGTCTAAATTCTAAATTGTTTCTTCGACAGCTGACATGGCTAGAGGTAGAGGCGGAGGCCATGGTTATGGACCAGAACGTTACAGGCCCCAGAGAAATAATTTTCTTGATAGTTTCTAGAGAAAGACTTGCCGGTTCGGCGAGCCTCTGCATTCATATGATCGTAGCAGTGAATATCGTCATAGAGACCAATCCCAGCGATGTCTGACTCCTCCAACTCCTGCTTGGACATCTAGGATAGACTCCCGGTTTGATGTGGTGGACATAAGGCATTCTTTGTTCACAGCTCCTTCTCACACTGTGCCTTCGAGTTCTATCCAAGTTACTAAAGGGAAAGAGTCAACGCTTGGCCATTCAAGAAAGAAGGAGATGGCTAAGAAGAAGAAGAAGTAGGAACTGGTGGTGCTTGAGACTTGGGAACTTTCTTTTGAGGAGAGGAAAGCATTGTTAAAGTAGAAGTTCCCCCAACATTATTTTGACAAATTAGTGTTTCTTCCTGATATCAGTCTGATTCCCCAGGCGAATACGGAAGAGGTGTGAATGCAAGTGAAAGCTGCGTATTTCTAGGTTAAGGAGCTTACCAAGTATTCCTCTCACCTCTCAGACTTGATCATAAAGAAGAACGTGGAAATTCAGAACCAGGGGTTGACTATCGATGCTGAACGTACCACCATCCGTAATTTGGAGAAGGAAATAGGTAAATATGATTCCTGTTTCGTAAACATTTCTTTATTTGCAGTTATACCCTCGAATGCTAACTTTTTAGTGTCGTTGTCATAGTGGAGATGAAGGAAATGTAAGAGAAACTTAACAAGGTGGCGGGGCATGCCAATTCAACTTTCAAGGATACCATGGCATTGCTAACAACTGAGAACATAGCCCTAAAAAGGGATAAAGCTGATCTGGGGAAAGTAAACGTTGAAATGGAGAAGGACATTGAACAGGTATCCCAGCTTCAGAAGGACAATGAGGCCCTGAGGGGAGAGAATGAGAGGTAGAAGGCCAAGAACGAGGGGACTCAGAAGCTTCAGGAGGAATTTGTCGAGTTGAAGCGGCAACTGGAGGTGATTAGGGAGGAGAAAGAGGAAGCCGAGGCCAGTAGTAAGGATGTACTGAGCTCGGTGTAAACATCTAAGCGAAGTGGAGAACTTAAGGGAGAAGATCGAGGATGCAGAGGTCGAGTGGAAGTGTCCCTAGAGGAGCACATTCAAAAACATGTATGTCAACGCCTTAAAGTTTCGCGGAATCTCATGGGTCAGGGATTACCCTCAGATGCTAACGTAAACTTGGGAAAGGATAGCGTCGTATATGGATTGGCTACGCCAGGTAGACATGGGAACCTTAAATGAGCATCAACTGATGATAGAGCTTATGGCTGACGAGGAGCATGAGAGACCAGAGGAAGGTAGGAGACTATTATAGGAGGACACCGAGAGGGAGAGACTAGAGGAAGGTAGGAGACTACGCCAGGTAGACGTGGGAACCTTAAATGAGCATCAACTGATGATAGAGCTTATGGCTGACGAGGAGCATGAGAGACCAGAGGAAGGTAGGAGACTATTATAGGAGGACGCCAAGTGGGAGAGACTGACAAAGCATGCTATCGAAATGGGAAAGTTCATTCCTTTAGAGAGCGTGGTCGTTGCTGAGACATTTGCGAAGGGAATCTCCTATCGCTACCAGCTCCGGAATCCACCACAACAAGTGGTCCCACTGTCCCAGTTACGGCCTCCGCTGAGTATGATTCCAAGCACCCGGGATTGGGAGTGACTGAATCTACCTTGACTGCTACAGTGTGCACACTCCCCATCATTCCCACACCATTTCTTTTCGAAGGTAAATTTTCATTACCACGAATACCCAAAGATGATGTGATTACCAAGTTTATGGACTAAAAGGTTGTGTTTTCACTATGCAGCCACTCCTAGAGCTGCTATGACACCAGGCTTTCCCCCATGCTTCCCTAAACAGCAAAATCTGGGTTAGGACTTCAAGGGATACATTTTGGAGAGGGAAGCAGTCAGGTGGGCATGTTCTCAAATATCGAGCTAGGGTCCAATATTTATAAGGGCCTTTTAGAGGAAGGAGAGGTTGTGGGCGGCCAAAGTGCTCATGTGACGGGTCCTGTGGAGGCCGATGTGCCCACAATTCAAGCCATGGTGGAGGCCTAAAAGGGCCAGATGGTGGCTAAGTCTGAAGAGAAGGAGGAAAAGAGGAGGAAGGATGAAGCTGCTAGGAAGGAGGCACATGCAAAAGATGGGTGGGATGCTGAGAAAAAGGTTGCTACTGTAGCGGCGAAGGAGAAAATCGATGCTGAGGAAGAGGATGCGAGGGTTGCCAAAGAGGCCCGGAAAAAGAGAGCCGCTGATGAGGCTGAGAAAGAGAGGGTTGCTACAGAAGCTAAAAACAAAGAGGCCGACGATGCTAAACAGAGAGCCACGACAACTTGTGAGAAGCTTAAGTCCGATGACATTGCGAAGCTTAAATCCAAGAAGCTAGCTGACCGGAAGGCCGCCAAAGAGGCCAAGAAGAAAGCGGAGCTAGAGGCCAAGAAAGTTTCGGGAGTGGGTGACGCTGTGCTAGCCCATGCTTCTGGTGCTACCCCCAAGCCAGTGCAATACATCGCCCCTACCAAGATCACCGAGATCACGAGTGGTGCGGATGAAGGCGTAAGTTGCACCTCGATTTCTCATAAGTCGACAAATCCCCTGAAGGGCAGGAGAGGGAGAAGCGACAGCGGTTCCGGAAGAAAGATCCACCCCTAGTGATCCACCGAGTGTTAAATCTGTTCAAAAGAAGAAAAGAAAGAAGAAGAACGAATAGCATTAGTAATTACCATAGCTAGTACTGATATTTCGGTTATGTAGGCCGATAGTATACGCGGCCCTCGCTTTTGGTCTTTAAAGGCACCGTGTGATTTTCATGTATACCATGTCATTAGAAAGGAAAGATATTAGATATATAGTTTGTCTTGGGTGTGTGTGAAAGGAAATATTAGTTATCTAAATCTAGTTTCATGTTAAGCATTCGAATGTTCGTCTTATGTTTTCCAGCGTCATGTACTTGCACAAGCATACTTATTGTTACACTAACCGAAATGTAATTGGAGTCTCCGCTCTGGGGGTATCCCCGGTCGTGCGAAGACCGTGCTCTGGTTCCGTTCAAGGGGTTTCCTGTGTTTTGGAATTCCGAGGGGTGTAGAATCTAGGCCAGGTGCCTTCTTCCTTGGACCGCCCGGAGTTCATTAGTCCTATGTAGAGTGAAGGCATGGACGTTGCGATTCATCTGATTTTTGGGTCTTCCAACATCCTTTGGTTTTAGAGTGCATGGCATCATTTATTCATCAAAGAGTGCCCGGATCCGGACCTTGGGTTCGGATTGTTGCTGAGGGACTTCTCCAAGTCCTGGGGCTTAGGAGCAAAAACGATTTATGCACGATTTTGGTGTTGGGCCGAGATTCAAGAGGTACCTAGATCCTGACCCGATGGGTCGAATAGAGCCGTGTGAGTAGTTAGTATCACACTTGGTTGGCTGGTGGGCTTCTCCTAAATCCGGGGACTTGGGAGCGGAACGATTTATACTCGGTCTCGGTGTTAGGCCGAGATTCGAGTAAAGTTATTTATACTCGTCGCGTCGCAGGCTCGGGACTCGAGTAGCAGTACCGGCTCCCATGCTCAGGGTGCCGAATCAGGGACATTAGTGCTTATCCTCGATGTTGGTTCGAGGTTCAAGTGGCGGCACCGGCTCCCGTTCTCTGGGTGTCGATCCGCGTTCGAGTGTTTGTGTGTGCAAGCCAGTTGCGATGGTCAATCCAACATATCAGGCAAGAAGTAAACAAAGTGAGGCACAAGAAATTGAACATCATCTTTACTAATAACTTTGGCAGTAACAGCCTTTACAATGCCTTGAATTTCGAGAAAAAAAACATCGTTGGAAAGCAGGAAAAATGTACACTAAGTTATGTGAAGTAGCGGCGGATATGTTCGCTATTCCATGCCCTTGGGAGCTCGGCTCCATCTGCGGTTGCTGGCTTGAAAGTTCCATCTCTAAGCTTCCGTTGTATGACGTACGGGCCTTCCCAGCGAGGATTGAGACTAGACGGTTGGGGAAAGACCCGTTCTAGGAAGAGGTTGTCGATATTGAGATCCTTGTGGTGGACTCTAGAGATGAAGTATCGGGCTACTCATTGACACAGACGGCAACCCTGAGCTCATCCTCGTTCCTTTTCTCCTCGAGCAAATCGAGTGATTCTAGAAGTAAATCTTGATTGGTTTTCGAATCATAGTTGGTAACTCGATGAGATTGAAGCTTTAGCTCAATGGGGATGACGACTTCGGATCCATAGGCAAGGGAGAATGGAGTGTGGCCGGTTGCTGACTTATGGGTGGTCCGGTAGGCCCATAGAGCCAGAGGGAGTTCGTCTTCCCACAAGCCTTCGGTTTTTTCCAGACATTTCTTGATTATGGATTTAATCTCTTTTGTCGACAACCTCAACTTGTCCACTGGCTTGAGGGTGAGCCACCGTCGAGAATCTCTTTTCGTTGTTGTCTGCTGGCAGAATGTCTTGAACCCCGCGTGTAATAGCCTGCATTTTACGTATCATAGGATCATAAAATAATTTTATTTTATTCCCTGAGGGTTAGAACATTCTCATAAATTGGTATGTTGGTTATGGAGGTTTGAACATGTCCATAATTTTTACCAATTTTATTTATGACCATTTTTGGCCTGTCAATCTTGTACATGGCATAACTTTTGATTGGGATCGAATCAGGTGATGAGATCAGTCTCAATGGAAAGGAAATAATGTTGCTAATTCCGTAGAGTGGTCACATTAAAGATTTAGTTTAGCGGTTTCGGTGAAATCGTTGTTTTAGCGTTTTACAATTTATGTTCAGCTTTGGCTAGCCATAATGGGCTGATTTTGAGTGGCCCATTAGTGGGCTGGTGGAAGGCTTTGTATAGGGGGATAGAGGCATGGAGAATAGCTTACTTTCTTCATTCTCTTTATTGGTTGAGCTCTTGATCCTCCTTGCTCAATCAAATACACTTTCCACCATTAAAATTCTATATCTACATAAGAGAATCAAAGATCTACATCGTTCGAAGCTAGATCTACGTCAAGTGAAGAGAGATTACATCAAATCAAGACGTTTGAAGCACATTTTCTGCTGCCTGGATTGAGAATTTAGCGATTTCGAGTTAATTCAAAGAATTGGTGAGTGATAAGCATCACTCACGCGGATTCAATCATGTATATGGGTTGTCTGATCTTATTTCCATCGATTTAAGTCATTTCCATTTAGATCTACATCATGATAAGTACATTTTTATATGAATCACCATAGGATCTAACCTAACAACTTAAAACTAGTAATTTTTATGTTAATTCATATGTTTGTGCATGTTAGATCTATCATTTTCGTTTATTCATTGATTTATCATGATTCAGTACATTTTATATGAACGTTGATGATATTTGTTATTTTGATGTTGTTGTTGATTTCATGGGGTGTTTATGGTTGAATTGAATGATTTGGACGAGTCAATTTCATCAATGTTTTCATTTGGCGAAGATTTAGTCAAGTTTGGAGCTAATATGGTCAGATCTGGGGTCGGGTCATTTTTCATAGGTCAGGTCATTTTCTTGTCCTCCAATAAATAAAGCCAGTTCGTCCATGAAGCTTAGGTCATTGGTTGGATTTGGGTCGTGGGTCGTTGGTGCATAGGCTTGGTCGTTAAAGAGCATGGGTCGTCCGATGTTGAAGCTTCAGGTCGTTTGGAGATAGGTCAGGTCACATGAGCTTCCCTGGAATCGGGTCGTCGGTCTTCTGCATAAAATTAGGTCATTGGGTGTCCCGAATGTTAGGTCGTTGGGTAACCCGAAGGTTTGGACGTTGGTTGACCTGTTGAGTCATGCTGAAACATCATGAATCGAATAATGATCAAATGGTGTATGTTTTTAGCTCAATAATGGTTGTGCCTTCGAAGTGGATTCAGGAAGGAATGTTCAAAGTGTTGTGATGTGTTCATTGACCATCGTAATGAAACGAATGTGAAGATGACTCAAGGGTGTTTTGAGTTCATGGATAATGGTTGGATGGTCGCTGGTGATGACGGCTAGAGATATTAAAGGCCGAGGAATTTTTTTTGTCGTAGGATCTAACAAGTTCAAAGAAGATGTTAGTAGGGATACCTAAAAGACCAATTGTATGGTCGAGTACCCTAGGCAGCTCGATGGGGCTAGTTACGTTTTGTTGTATGGCATATGGAGTTTTGCTAGAACAGGGGTTTACCATTAGCCCTTGACAGTTGATGGCAAAGTGTTTAGCCGGTCAAATGATTAACAATGGTTTCAAAGCAGGATTGGAGGTAATAGCCAGAGTAAGTCATGAATGTTGATTGTTTTTGTTGTACCATCTCTCGTAGATTATCTAACGTCGAAGGAGATGTTTCTTGGGTTCTTATCTGATGTTGGTTTAGGCCTTCGAGGCTCGTGCTTGAGTAATGTCCATTTCGAATAGGATGCTTTACGTGAGATATAAATAGTTGCTCTGATTTCTATTTTATGGTTATTTATGATTGTCATGAATGAATGGTTGTCTAATTTCCATGAATGTATAGTTGTTCCAAATGCTTGTTTGTAAAGGGTATCACTTCCGATGTGGGGAAGAAGGCATTGAGTTCTTCTATGGTATTTTGGTAGATTGGTTATTTAATCTACCTATTCTCATATACCTTATTGATGATGTTAGATAACTGTTTTATCGCTCACTAAGATTGTTGTCTGACTCAAGGTTTTATGTTTCCATATTATTAACTGGGGCTATTCATCCACTTTTGGATAGGCAGATTGAGTAGCAGGTAACATGTGATATCTTGGTGAGGACGATGATGTTGTGCGGTAGCGAACAAGAGGCTGGCATATTATTTTCCACTATCTAGTATATTTATTTCCGTTGTTTGATGTTTGATTCTGAGTGTTGTAGTGAGCAAAATTTGTACGGACATTTATGTGATAATCGATGGGTGTACGGATATTCTTTCTAGTTGTTATGAAAGTTAAAGTTTCTGCTCAAATATAATTCATTATTACCTCCTATTGTATATATTCTATTATATTTTATCCTTGCACTGTGAGTTATACGACATGTTCCGCTTGTGTTATTTTACTGTGATGATCGTCCATATCACCTTGGCATGTCTTCCAGCACACTATTTGCCTTGGTAAGTGCAAAAGTTATGGGCAGTTCTCAGATTTGGTATCAGAGCTCTGGTTATCGATTTTTAGCCAAAGTTCAAATACGTAATTACGTATGAGTGACGTATTGTAGATTTCATATGGATGTTTACTATATTATAGTACATCGTATAGTAGTGATTGAATTCCATTAGCAGTTTTTTGTAAGTGGCTAATCATTCTATATTATGCAGATTTAGAATGAGTCGATGGACTTCAAGACATACGGATAGGGAGGGGGTTGTGCCTGGGGGATGAAATGGCGGTACACCAGATTATCCAGCCATGTTTGAAGCCATGGTGCAGGCATTCATGTGATGGGTAACCACTCTAATTGCAGCCGCAGTAGATGTAGGGGTGCAGGTGCTTAGGGTTGTGGATTTTGCAAAGCCGTGTAAATACTTCACATCTCAAGGAGGAAATCTGTTTAAAGGGACGGAGCTGACTGAAGAGGTTCAAAGGTGGTTAGATGCATATATTCGTATTTTTGGAGACCTGGGCACTAGCAATGCAACAAAGAGAAAGCTTGCATCGAGACAATTGCAAGGCAAGGCTATGGATTGGTGGAATTCTGTTACGCTTGAGACTTCGAAAGATGAGGTAACTTGGGAACAGTTCCAAGTCAAGTTTGAAATTAAGTTTATCTCTACTGCTCAGAAATTGGTTCTGTTCAAGAAGTTTGTGGAGTTGAAATAGAATGGTAGACCAGTGCTTGTTATGTTTTTTATTTTGTGGCCTTATCTAAGTATTCACATTCGTATATTGACTGTCCTTACTAGAAGAACGAGAAGTTTGTTATGGGTTAGGATACCTGTATTGGGAAGCCATTGGTGGATCATCTTGACGATCCATATGAAAAGATAGTGGAGAAAGCTGTTCGATATGAGAGCTTGTTTCCTAAAGAAGAAAATGTTGTTGATGCAACCAAGGAAGCTTCGAAACCACAACAAGATGGTAATAACAATAAGAAGAGGAAGCTGCAATAGAAAAAAGGGAAGGATGGCCAGAAGAAGCAGAAAGGTGAAGTAACTTGCTATAACTGCTGGCAAAAAGGCCATTATTCCAAGGATTGTAAAAATCCAAAAGCTGAAAAGAAGTGCTTCAAGTGTGGAAAGCCTGGGCATGACAAGAAGGGTTGTCCAAAACTATCTAAGGGTAAGAAGATTGTAAAGGCATATGCTTTGGAGGCCGTGCCATCTTCTTCAAGAGCTCCTACTCCAGAAGTGATAGGGAAGGGTGTCATCGTTCAAGGTACTTTTTCTGTTAAAGGTGTTTTAGTTCGTCTATTATTTGATACTAGAGCATCTCATTCATTCATTCGTTTGTAATGAGCTAGTGTGCCGCTTGGGTTCGGAACCCGAGATTTGTGGTAGACCTTTGATTGTGACTAATCCAGTTGGGAGTTCGTCCAGTCTTTATATGCTTTGTCGTGGTCTTGTGTTATCGAGTCATGGTTGCTCCTTCGTGTGTGATTGCTTTGTTTTGAACTTCGCAGGGTTTGGGATTATCTTGAGTATGGATTGGCTCAAGAGATATGCGACAAGAGTGAATTGCGAGAAGCTTGAGGTGAGAGTCGGGGATGTGAAAAGATGGAAGGTTTTGATTCGATGTAAGCCTGAAGATGGTGTCTTCGTCAGATAATTATGTTCGCTTGTGATACCACAGGAAGACTTGTCATCTATGCTGATCGCTAATGAGTTTGAGAATGTCTTTGAAGAAATCAAAGTTTGCTGCCGCATTGCGAGATTGAGTTTAGAATCAATTTGGTCGAGGGTGTTAAGCCTATTGTTATGCCTCTTAGGCGGATGGCACCTAAGGAACAATGAGAGTTAGAGGTGCAAGTTCGTGACCTTTTAGGAAAAAGATTCATTCGCAGAAGTGCATCCAAATGCGGTGCAACAGTTGTGTTTGCAACCAAGGTTAATGGCTCATTAAGATTGTGTATGGATTATCGTGAGTTGAATAAGGTGATTAAGAAGAACAAGTATCCATTACCGAGGATAGATGACTTGTTCGATCAGCTTCACAAAGCCAAAGTGTTTTCTCGGATGGATTTTTCAACGGGATTTCACCAGTTGAGAGTGGCAAAGGATAGTGTGCCAAAGACTACTTTTAGAACACAATCCGGGTTCTTCGAATGGTTGGTGATGCCATTCGAGTTGACAAAAGCGCCAGCGTATTTTGTGGATCTTATGAATAGGTTTTTACAGAGATTAGTCGAACAAGTTCGTGTTTGTGTTCATGGATGATATTCTGGTTTACTCCCAGAGTGAGGAAGAGCATAGGATGCACTTGCGTGTTGTTTGGGAAATCTTTCGAAAGCATCAACTGAGAGCTAAGTTTTTAAAGTGTCACTTCTGGAAGAGCGAAGAGAAGTTCTTAGGCCATGTTGTTTTCGGTAATGGAATAGCAATTTACCCCGCTAAGTAGAACCAATCCAGGACTGGGATAAACTAAGAATGCAACGGACGTGAGATGTTTCCTTGGGTTGGCAGGTTATTACCAACAGTTTATTAAGGATTTATCAAAGATAGCTGCACCGTTAACAGGACTGGCGAAGAAGAACCAAGTGTGAGCAAGCTTTTGGAATCCTAAAAGAGAGACTAACGAGTGCTCCTGTTTTGACGATTCCAAGTGGGAATAAAGAGATGGTAGTATACACCAATGCATGTGGTACTAGACTAGGCGCAGTACTAATGCAGAAAAATCGAGTTGTGGCCTATGCGAGTTGACAACTAAAATCGCACGAGAGAAATTATCCAACTCATGATTTGGAGTTGGCGGCGGTCATGTTTTCCATGAAGATGTGGAGACATTACATGTTGGGAGTTCGATTCGAGTTTTTTACGGATCACAAGTCGTTAAAGTATCTTTTCTCCCAAAAGGATTTGAATGTTCGACAACAATGGTGGTTAGTTTCGGGCACCATATGATTTGGGTATAGCCCGTACTCCTGGTAAATGTAATGTAGTTGTAGATGCGTTGAGTCAAAGACATGCAAGTTTAGGAGCGAAGTTTTCAGAATGGAAAAGCCTCGAGTACTTGGCAGGATTTGATTTCAGACCACGGTGTGAGTTGGAACCTGAAATGTTGGCAAGCTTATCGATAAGACCTAATCTCATCGAAAGGATTGGCGAGTACCAAAAGTGAGATGCAAAGCTTGTCGAGATTATCTTGAAATTGGAACTAGAGGACAAAGAGTTCGAGGTTGATCGATATTGTTGGCTTCAGAAACAAGGACGACAGGCTGTTCCTGATATCGATGGATTGAGAGATGAGGTTATGAGGGAATGTTATCAATCAAAGTTGACGATTCATTCCGATGGTAACAAGATGTATCAAGACATTAAGCGAGCTTACTACTGGGAAGGGATGAAGCAGGATGTTGGAAAGTTCATTTCCAATCACATGAATTGTCAGTTAGGGAAAGATGAACAGAAAAAGCCGAGTGGTTTGTTTCAGCCACTGTAAGTTCCTACGTGGAAGTGGGAGCAGATATCGATGGACTACCTAGATACAGGACAGGAAGTGAAGGAATTTGGGTCACCATGGATCGCCTGACCAAGAGTGCAAGATTTATTCCTGTCATATTGACTAGAACAACATCAAAATGGGCTGAGCTTTACATTAAATTGATAGTTCAATTCCATGGTATCCCAAAGAGCATGGTGAGTGTTTGAGATCCATTGTTTACCAGTGTTTTTGGGAAAAAATTCCAGAAGCTTTGGGAACTGAGTTTTGTTTAAGTACGGCTTATCATCCTCAAACTAATGGTCAAACCGAGAGGGTTAACCGAGTTTTGGAAGATCTCCTGAGGGCTTGTGTATTGGACTTCAGAGAATCATGGGAAGACCGTCTACACTTAGTTGAGTTTGCATATAATAATAGCTACCAGTCAAGCATTGGGATGGCACCATATGAGGCATTGTATGGTAGACCATGTAATTCACTAGGATGTTGGTTAAAAACCAAAGATAAGCTAATACTTGGGCCTGAGATGATTAGACAGACTTCAGATTGTATCGAGATCGTTCGACAACGAATGAAGGCAGTCCAAGATTGTCATAAGAGTTATGCCGATAAACATCGAAAATATATGGAATTCGACGTTGGTGATATGGTTTTCATGAAAATTTTGCCGCTGAAGCATGTAGTTAGATTCAAAAGTAATGGAAAGTTAGCTCCTAGGTTTGTTGGACCATTTTCGATAGTCAAGCGAGTTGGAATGCTCGCATATTAATGCAATTAGCCAGAAGATGTCGAGTGTGCATAATGTTTTCCGTGTGTCATTTCTACGGAAATTCGTGTATAATTCGAATGTGGTAGTACCTCCAGTGTAGTACGAAGACCTAGAAGTCAAGACTGTAATTATGAAACCTCGTAAGCAACTTTGTGTAGTGGGGAATGACACGAAATAGTTTAGGAGGAAGACGATTAGGCTAGTCAAGGTACAATGGAGTGACGATGATAACGATTGTACGTGGGAGACGAAAGAGAGTATGAAGACGGCCCATCCAGAGTTCTTTGTTGGTATGACCCATTGATGACATACCATCATTACATCATTATTACTTGTATTATTGTAATGTTGTGGCTAGAATTCTGCGTGCTAGGATAAGGCTATGGATTCATAGTTGGATGGTTGATAGTTTGGATGATAGATTCGCTGCTGATGAATGGTAGGCATGCGGAATTGTTGGGTTGCTTATGTTTGCTTAGGATTTCGAAGGCAAAATTCCTAGGGCGGGAAATGTAAGAACACGCATTTT
Organism: Allium sativum; assembly: GCA_030737875.1. Classification (NCBI taxonomy): domain Eukaryota; kingdom Viridiplantae; phylum Streptophyta; class Magnoliopsida; order Asparagales; family Amaryllidaceae; genus Allium; species Allium sativum. The sequence continues at coordinate 463,379,561 of CM060913.1, read as the reverse complement.
ATGTATCAGAGGATCATAAAATGTTTTTATTTTACTCTCTGAGGGTTGGATCATTCTCCTATTTTTGATGTGTTGGTTATGGAGGTGTGAGACATCTCCATAATTTTTTCCAATTTTATTTGTGGCCATTTCTCCATGTCAGTCTTGTACAATGCGTAACTTTTTATTGTGATCGTATCAAGTTCTGAGATCGGTTTCCTTGGAAAAGAAATGGTATTGCCAATTCATAGAGCGGTCACATCAAAGATTTAGTTTGGCGGTTTGGGAGAAATCATTATTTTAGTGTTTTACAATCTCTATTTCGGTTTGGCAAGCCATAATGGGCTGATATGGAGTGGCCCATTAGTGGGCTAGTGGGAGTCTATAAATAGGGGTTAGAGGCATGAAGAATAGTTTACTTTCTTCATTATCTCATTTGGTTGAGCTCGTGATCCTCCATTAAAATTCTATACCTACATAAGAGAATCGAAGATCAACATCGTTTGAAGTTAGATCTACGTCAAGTGAAGAGAGATCGCATCAAATCAAGAGGTTTGAGACATATTCTTCATTGTCCGGATTGAGAATTTAGCGATTTCGAGTTAATTTGAAGAATTGGTGAGTGATAAGCATCTCTCACGCGGATTCGATCAAATATATGGGTTGTTTGGTCTTATTTTCACCAATTTAAGTCGTTTTCACTTAGATCTACATTATGGTAAGTAAATTTTTATATGAATCACCATAGGATCCAATCTAGCAATTTAAAACTGGTAATTTCAGTGTTAATTCATATGTTTATGCAAGTTAGATCCATCGTTTTAGTTTATTCATTGATTTATCATGATTTATTAAATTTTATATGAACTTTGATGATAATTGTTATTTTGATGTTGGTGTTGATTTCATGAAGTGTTTATGGTTGAATTGGATGTGTCGATTTCATCAATGTTGTCGTTTGGCGAAGATTTGGTCAAGGTTGGAGCTAATTTGGTTTGATCTTGAGTCGGGTCGTTTTTCTTAGGTCAGGTCCTTTTCTTATCCTCTAGGAAATAGAGTCATGTCATCCTAGAAGCTCATGTTATTGGTTGGATTTGGGTCATGGGTGGTTGGTGAATAGCTTGGGTCGTCGAAGAGCACGGGTCGTCCAAAACATTTGAAGCTTCAAGTCGGTCGGAGATAGGTTAGGTCGTCGAGGAGCATGGGTCGTCCGAAACATGTTGAAGCTTCGGATCGTTCGGAGATAGGTCAGGTCATAGGAGCTTCCCTGGAATTGGGTCGTTGGTCTTCTGCATAAAGCTAGGTCATTGGGTGACCCGAAGGTTAGGTCGCAAGGTGACCCGAAAGTTAGGTCGTTGGATGAACCGAAGGTAAGGTCGTTGGGTGATCCGAAGGTTAGGTCGTTCGGTGATCCGAAGGTTAGTTCGTTGGGTGATCCGAAGGTTAGGTCATTGGGTGACCCGAAGGTTAAGTTGTTGGTGACCCGAAAGTTATGTCGTTGGGAGACCTGAAGGATAGGTCGTTCGGTGACCCGAAGGTTAGGTCGTTCGGTGACCCGAAGTTTGGGTCGTTCGCTGACCCAAAAGTTAGGTCGTTGGGTGACCTGATGAGTTGGGATGAAACACCATGTATCAAATAGTGACCAAATGGTGTATGTTTTTGGCTCAATGGTGGTTGTGGCTTCAAAGTGGATTTAGGAAGGAATGTTTGAAGTGCTGTGATGTGTTCGTTGATTGTCGTAATGCAACGAATGTGAAGGCGACTCAAGGGTGTTTTGAGTTTATGGATAATGGTTGGATGGTCACTGATGATGACGACTAGATATACTGAAGGCCCAGGAATTTTCGTTGTCGTAGGTGCCAGCGGACTCAAAGAAGGGGTATAATAGGGATACCTAAAAGACCGATTGCATATTCGTGAGATAGTCTGATCCATGGCAATCTGTTGAGCATCGTGAGTGACATAGATCTGATATTTACTAGCGAGTTTTGGAGGAGTCTACAAGAAACTTTGGTAACGTAACTCAGGTTGAGTACTGCTTATCAGCATCAGACGGATTGACAAACTGAGAGGGTGAATGGGATTTTGGAGGACCTTCTGATGATGTGTGTTTTAGATTTTGGAGGGATATGGAAGGATCATTTACCCTTCATGCAATACGCATATAATAATAGCTTCTCGTCTAGCATTAGCATAGCACCCGTCGAGGCCTTGTATGGATGACCTTGCAGATCTCCAACATGCTGGTGGGATTCGACAAACAGACTGCTTCTTGGGTCAGAAATGATTAGGGAAACCTATCGGATAAGGTGAGTTGATTAGGAAGAGGATGAAGGAAGTGCAGGATATGCAAAAGTCATATGTGAATAAGAGAAGGATCGACTTGGAGTTCGCTATTGGAGATTTGGTTTTCATCAAAGTTTCGTCACTAAGGAACATGAGGAAATTTAGCTTCGTGGGCCAGCTGGCCTCAAGGTTTGTTGCACCATTCCCAAAAATGGAGAGGATTAGGCAGAAGGCTTATAGAGTTTGACTACAAGAAATACTATTAGGTGTTCATGACTTGTTCCATGTATCGCATTTGCGGAAGTGCCTACATGATTCAACGGTGGTAGTAGATCCTAGCGCAATAAAGGACGTGGAGATCGACTGGAAGGCATCAATTCGACGAACACCTCGGAAGATCTTAGATTTTGAGACCAAGAAGCTAAGAAACAAGGAAGTAGATTGGTAAAGGTGCAGTGAAGAGATGATGCCGGTGATGCCACTTAGGAACCCGAGGAGAAGATGCATAATTCTTATTCCTATCTATTTGATCGTACATTCTAATCTTTTTTCATCTTTAATTCTTAGGTTCTATCCTGTAAATTCCTTTGAACTTGATCCTAGTAGAAACCTATAGACGATAGGATATGGTTGAAACATGTCATTGAAAAAATGTTATGTTTGATGTTTGCAGATGGAGGCAGGTGTTTGCAAGTGGATGCATATACACACACTAGGCACTATGATTGGCAGAATAAGATGCTTGCATATGCATATGGATGTAGGTGCATTATATTTATTTTTATGGTTGTAATATATGGATGTCATCATATGGTTGTTGCATATGAATGATGTACGACACACACATATAGAATTTATCTGTTATCGTTAGGGTTTTTGCATACGTTTGGATGCATGTCACATACATAATTGCATAAAAAGGAGGTCGACTAAATCAATAGAACACCTAATCTTCTGCATTAGTTTGGATCATATACACTACACTATTGCATAAGAATATGAATTGCATTAGATAAATTATGGACAATAGTTGCCAATAGATGATGGATGAGTAGATGGATGTAGAGAACACTTATATTATTTTTCAACCTTAGAGATTTCGGGGACGAAATCCTTTAAAAAGGGGAGAATGTAACAACCCAAACTTTAATGAACAATAATTAATTAACAAATTAATCAATTAATGAATAGGTTGAAATTTTATGGGAATAGGGAATAGGATTTGCGCCATTAGGTCCATAATGGTTTTCTGGTTTAGATAATCTTTTGGTTTGCGTAAAATGGATTTAAAACGAATAAGTTATGACTGATAGAAGTTTAAAATTCAAATTAAAGTTTAAAATAAAATATAATAAATTAATATAATTAATCATGCTTAATTAGCATTAGAGCTGGGACGACCCAATCTCAGGCTGGGTCAACCCTTGGGTCGACCCAAGCCTAATGTGGGTCGACCTTATGTCGACCCACATGAAAGATGGGTCCATACAGGTCGATTTCCAGGCTCATTTCGTGCCCGACACGGAACCGAACATTTCTGGAGACTTTGAGAGTTTTCTTTTATCCGACGTTTAAGGTTTTTGACCTGATGTTTAATCGCCTATGATTCCCTACCTCGACTATAAATAAACTTATACTTCTCCCCCATTCCCCTTAGCTCCCACTCTTCATTCATATGCCTCAAATACACTTTTTTCTATCAAATAAAAATATACCTTTAAAACAAGATTTTTTTTTTTTTGGTGAAAGTTAGTATCACATCCCTATTTTCAAGTTTGGTATAAACAGCCTCCCCGAAGTATTTCTTCAAAGTGGGTCCCTATTTTAGGGAGTTACGTATTTTCTAAAAAAAAAAATAGGTGCTGCAACATAAAAAATCATAAATATTCGCAGAAGCATTCTGGAAAAATTCAAAAAATTCTTCAAAGTATGCAGTTATAAGCAATAACTACATACATGTATGCAACTATTTTTCCTGGGTTTACGTTGAAAATATGGATGAATAACTGCATACATGTATGTAGTTATTGCATATTTCTGTTAAGATGTATGCAAATAAATATGAACTAATCTGCATGGGCTACGAATTGTTGCAGAAATATATGTATTTATTCTGTATAACTGCTGAAATGTATGCAACAAAGTTAAAACAGAAGAAGCCTTGTGAATATATGCTGACATGTATGCATTTATTGCTTATAAATAATGAAATGTAAGCAGCAATGCTTAAAAATGGTGCATGCCTGAAAAACAGACCTGGATTGAATTAATTCATCAAAGATGCATTTATTGCAGTATTACTGCATTCATTTCTCTAATAATACTACAGTCGATGCATAAATGCAATTGTTGCAGAAATGTATGCAATAGTTGCAAATAACTGCAATGTTTGGTGCACAATACTGGAGGTTCACTGCTTTTTTGTTTTTTTGGTTTTTGATTTGTTTTTTGGTGGTTCTAATGCCTGAATTTGATGATGATTAGTTGTTGTATTTAATTATGAATTTACATGATTTTTTAAAAAATAGGGAGCTAATTTATAAAAAATTAAGGGAGGGATGTGAGATGAAGGATATGAAACAAACTTACCCATTTTTTTGCATACAATTTTTAGAGAGAAGATTATTTATTTTGGGGCCTTTCTACCGAGGCCATTGGATTAGCAAATTTAGGTGAGATTTCAGTGATTTCTAGATTTTTTACAAGTTAAAGTTAAATCTACAAAATAGTAGTTATGATGGTCTCGGATTTGGATTATTCACGTTCTTAGATCCAAATTATTTTAGTTTGATTTCAGATTCAATTATCTCTACTTTTATTTTTGAATTCCTTCTGTCTTTTTCTACGATTTTTATTTAGATTTCCATTAACTGTAGTGGTAGATCTCTTCTTCCCTATTTCTATTTTTGGATTTTGCAGTTACGTCAAAAATATGCCTGAGCGGCATATGAACACGATTAAAACAAGCATGAACCTATATGCCTAAATACCTGCGATGAATTATTTCTCTTTTTCGTTTATTTTGTGTAACGACCTGCATTCTACGTATCGGAGCATCGTAGAATATTAATTTTATTTTCATACGATGTCGTATAGTCGTATAACTTTGGGAAATGACAATTGGGGTCATTTCTCACATTCACGATTTTTGTCGAATTTTAAATGGCTGTTTACCCATAGAGAATCTTGTTTCTCCTATGACTTTTGATTGGTAAGGAGTTTTGACCTGAAACCACTTCCAGTGGATTCGGATGATGGTTTACCTTTCCGTAGAGTGGTCACATAATTCAAACGGACTTACCGTTTAGGAGATATGGTTGTAATAAGGTTTGGAAGATGAAAAACAACTTAATCGGGCTTAATAGGTTGATTAGCAGCTAGGTCCATAACCCATTTTGGGATTAGGGTTATGGGAGGGCTAAAAGGAGTTAGAGAATGATTCCTTTTCATTTTATCAACCGCCACAAACATTCCTCTAACCCTAACAATGGCCTCCATCTTCTAAATCACTCCCTAATCACCTTTTTATCACTAATCAAGCAAAACTACATCAAACCAAGTCAAATTAGCATCAAATCAGAGACATAGGAGCTGCTATACATAGGAATCCATGCAAAATCAGTAAGAGCTTTAGATCTTCATTCATTTGTGGCTAAGGTGAGTGATTAACATGTTTATTCACTAATTATGGCTTAGGGGTGATTAGTAATAATTAGTGAACTAATGAATCAGAAAATATGGAAAAATATGTAAAAATTATGAAATATGATTTTATGTCACTGATATAAATTTAGGTTAATTTGGATTAAGTTTGCTAATCCCGGAATTTAGGGAATTAAGGGGAAAACTATGGATTTGGGTATGTTTGATCCTAAATAACACATATGAATGATGTTTTAATGTTTTTGGTTGATTTCATATGTTCCTACTAATGTTTGGTATGATATATGATTGCATAAGAAAGTTAGAATGGTCGAAAAGATTGTCGAGAGGCAAAAAATGGTTAGCTGGAAATAGGTATAGGCTATGGGTCGAGCGACCAACCTATAGATGCATGTTCGACCGACCCTTACGGTACATGTTCGATTGACCCTTATATATATATATATATATATATATATATATATATGTCTGACCTGACCCAATGTAATGGTGCCCGACCGACCCTATGTAATTGTTTTCTACCGACCCTTATGGGTCGAGCAACCGACACTTTTGTGTATGTTCGACCGACCCTATATGGTGGTGTTCAACTGACCCAATATGCTAAGGTTTAACCAACCATAGGTGATGTTTGACCGACCCACTATGTGATGTTCGACCGGACCCACTATGTGATGTTCGACCGACCCAGAGGAGCTTCAACTACGCATTGACGATCGTGAACTCTTCTGAAGAATGATTCCAATCCAACTAAACCCGAGATGCAAAGGAAGTCCAGATTAAAAGTGATGGCTCAAGTTCCAAATGGGGATTGATGGGTTAACTTCTAAAGTTGGGTTTTGCTGTGGGACGTGTGCTAAGGGGTTATCAATATCTATAACTTTGGTTCACTATTGAGAAGGGAGGGCATTGACTATGGACCAATGCGGTGGGGTCAGAGGTTGTATGGAGTCAAACTCCATCAGAACCTCCAAGGGTAAAGTGGTCGTAGTGATAGTTGGACGGGGTGGGACTCCGTCATGGCCCCAATAGTTCTGGTGATCAAAGTGGTGGATATCGTATGCTTTACGCACTCAGTGAAAGATGTAAGGATGATTGATATGTTTGATGTTTGTTATCACCATGACATGCACACTCCCATTTTACACTTTATGTTAGTGTTACCTTAGAGTATTGTACACCTTGTTGTGTTAACTCTTTGGTAGCAAGTCCAGGTTCAAGTATGATTATTTATACCTGTTATTGCTTTATTTTGCTGCTGTCACTCATACCAGACTTTTGTATGACCCAGAGTTTTTTGTCTCTTCTTATTACTCTGGGTGCTCTTAAACGAGTATACTAGAGACAGGTTAGGTGGTTATACAAGAGTAACTAACCGGAGATGAGCAATAGGCTTCCACGTACTATTTACGTATATTCTCCATGTGTTGTTGTTGGTTACTACTTTGGGCATTAGTAGTGTACCTTTTCTATTTTGCTTTAGAGACAATATTTTGAAGTTGTAATAATGGTTTGGATCATAAGCTGTACTTTGGATTCCTCTACTCTGATGGATATGGTTTAGTTTTCAGCTTATGCACTGTCTCGCCTGTTTTGTATCAAGTTATGTTACTATTATATTTTATGTAACAACCCGTATTTTTCGATAACGTGTTAAGACGAGAATCAAGGCAGAATTTAATTTTAAATTCTGAATCAAGTAAAACGGGCTATTCCATTGCGTTCGTCTCGGAAAAATACGCGAAATAGAGTCTGAGTTTTCGAGAATCGGAGTCCGTATGACCAAGATATGGCCTCGCGAAGTTTCACGAAAAATTCCCAAATTAAAGTATACTTAATTAAGTGAAATGGGTTGCGCAGAGAAATATATATATATTGATATATATATATATATATATAATTGAAAATTAAATAAATAAATATGCAAAAATGTTCAAAACAGCGAATTGGGAGAGGGGAATAACCGAACCGGCCCATTTTTGAGGTCGACCCGAGCCTGCTGGGTCGACTAGGGGTTAATCCAGGGTGTTTGGCTGTCAACCCGTGGGCCGATTCGCTCAAATGCAGATTTTGCATTTGGATGGTTCTCATGGTTCATCTTTAATCTAAAGGCCCTAGATGGTTCCTACACTTGACTTCTTCCCCAAGACATGCTTTGATAGCTTGGATTGAATCTAGGTTTAATCCTATGGCCTAAAACACTTGCCTAATCTATAAATAAGACCCTAACCTATCCTAAATCCTCATTATTCATTCATGCAACTAAACTATGGCCAAATTTCTACTCTCATGGCCTCCATCTCAAATCCCTAGAGCCTATGCATCCAAATCAAGTTCAAATCAAAAGGTGCAAGCTTGCTACACCAAATCAAGGCCAAATCAACATTGCTATGCGAGTTTCATGAAGGTTCTTCAACAAAGGAGGCACCTTTCTTAGCCAAGATGATTCATGCTCCTTTTCCTAGGCCTAACTATGTAAGTTCTAGCTACTTTTGGATCAAAACGGTATTTTTAATGTTGACATGGGATAAAATGAGGCTAAACATGATTATGCGAATCTATATGAACCTTACCATGCCTCTTGTGTTCATATTTATGATCTTAGGCCATGTGAGTGACTTAATCATGCCTCTCATGCTATGCATAACCTAGTTTAACTTGCAAGTTTGGATCTTTATGCATGAAATGCTAGCATGAACCTTTAGGAACCACTTTACTTATGAAACATTGGCTAAGGCAAGATTTTGGGGCTTATGCATGTTTATGAAACCAAACCCCTTATGCTAACATGCAAGTTTGTGGCCAAATCCTTTATGAGATTATGCATGCTCGTGGCCAATCCCCTCTTTTTAAGTTGTGCATGTTTATGGCCAAATCCCTTTTTGATAATATGCATGTTTGTGGCCAAATTACCTTATGACACTATGCATGTCTATGGCCAATCCCTTTATGATGTTATGCATGTGGAAGCCAAGCCCTTTTTGGCATCATGCATGTTTTGAGACCAATATGTGACATAGTATCCTTACTATGTTGACTCGCTTTGCTTGCGTTGGGAAAACACGATTTTGGGTAGTTAGATAAACATGAACATGTCGCAAAATCTTAACTTGAAGATGACATGTGTTTATACTTGAAAATATGACTTGAAAGATAACATGGAAGATGACATGTAAGGATGCATAAAAACGTGAGCTTGGGAATTTACCTATTAAGTTAGGTCTACCCTTTGGGAATTTACCTATTAAGTTAGGTCTACCCAAATGCTCGAAAACTTGTAACATGTTTTGGAAACATGATGAACTTAGATAATATGAGTATGGCCAACTCGAGGTTGGGTTGAGTTTGCAACGTAAAACTACCCGGAACCGACCGGCCTAACTAGTAGTTGCAAACAATAGGACCCAATGTGAGAAGTTGGTCATGTCGCGCTTAAGACCCGAGGTTAGACTAAGTTGTGGTGTAAATCTACCCGGACCCGCCCGGCTTAACTAGTAACCACAACAAGGTCTAATGTGAGAGGTTGAGGGTGCATTAATTAAATTAATGCCACATAATAGGGTTAAGTTAATTTGATTAATGAGGCTTAACCAAATATGATATGGACAAATGGGTTAAGTAATTTGATTAGGCTAATGATACTTAACAAAACATGATAAGCTTGGGTAGGTTAAGTAACTTGATTTGCCTAATGACACTTGACCATTTTTATACGACTAGTGGACGGGATTAAGTTAACCAACACTTAATCAATCCAACACGATAACGTGATAAGGTTAAGTAAATTTTCTTAATGACACTTAACCGTATAATACAGTTGATGGATGGGGTTAAGATTAGGCTTAACTAATCTAAACATGGAAATCGGATAGGGTTAAGTTAGCCTAGACTTAATTAATCCAACTTGGTAATTTAATGGGGTTAAGTTAAACACTTAACTAATTTAACACGATGATTTGATGAGGTTAAGTGACCTATACTTAACCAATCTAACTCGTTAATTTGATGAGGTTAAGTTAATCTATACTTAACCAATCTAACGTGAAAACATGATAAGGCTAAGTCACGAATCACTTGAATACGCTTGATCGATTTGATGACAAGGTCAAGTTAATTTATATAATTAACCAATCTAAAATGATAATTAGACGAGGTTAAGTCATGGATTCCTTGATATACTTACATGGTTTGTAGGGTTAAGTCTTGGACTTGTATACTTAGCCAATTTTGACATGGTTTGTAGACGGGCTAAGTTATGAACTTAAGTGACACTTATAACCCATTAGATAAGCCCTAATTCGGAGGATTAGGTAAATAACCATAGTTAACAAGGATTATGGAAATAAGGCTAAGTGGTAAACCTTAGTTAAGGGAAACTAAGTAATAATTCTTAGTCAAGGAAATTTGGACCATTTCTCAGATAGATTAGTAACCCGATACGTTAGGTCAACGTTTAAGTATGCGTGTAGGAGCAGGCTATCTGATTTAGATAAAGGCTCCAACGAACTGGGTAACGAAGCAGCGGCTTCGGGGAACGTGAGGATATTCTTGGGATCCCTCTGTGAGCTGCCAGGTCATTATACTAGGCTCACGAGAGGTTGAGGTCTGCGGTAGAAGAACCAAGAATATGCCTTGGTTGCTATGCGAGCGACCTAAAGACTGGGGTGGATAGCAGTGAGTCGACGAATACATAAGGTGCCCGAGATAGCAAGTTCGTCGATCATCTACCATCTTGAGTCAAGCGTGTACGCACGGAAAGGCAGGGAACACCCAACAGACCATGATTTGCTATCTAATTATGGGTGAGGTAGGCCGTAGGATGTGGGCTGGCCGGAGTGTAGTTCTCATACAAGATTTTCTCTTGTGTTGCCTTTCACTAGTTGAGGGAGGGGTCTCGTGGGACCATAGCCACGTGTAGAAAAGCAGACCTTAGTATCTGCATCGGCAGATAAATCTAAAGCTCCCGACCGAGTCCTGTATTTCTTGGTTTGCCCTGTGACAGGACTTGGATGGCACGATGTGATACATGTGCATCCAGTTATAGAAAAACGATTCACGATGAATGCGTGGGAAAAAGGGCGCGGTTGAGGGTTAGCGTAATCCCTAGTGGCCTAGGTGGTTTAACCCAAACCGAAATACGAAAGCGTGCAATAGGTAAGCGTAATCCCTAGTGGTGCTAGGTGGCGTAAGTCCTAGTAGTTCAAACGATGATTCATACGGAAGAGCCTAGCTAGAACAAGGGTGACAGTCCAAACGATTCCAAGGATAATACGACATGAGGAAGCCCGTACGAGGTACGGCAAAGGACTGAACTTATATACATGGAAAGAAACGTATGATTTGAGTAACCTATATATGCGATATTAGGTTGACATGGACCATTACACGACTTTGAGCACGGGACATTCATGGTTAACACATGACGCGGGTAGGGATACTAGTACGAGAGGTGCAGAGCAAATATACATGTTAGAACTAGGAAGAATATACATAATAGATACCGTGGGATGTTAGACGGGGTAGATACCTTGGGATAATGTACTCGATAGAAATCTGACGATGTGATACCTTGACTTATCATAACACCGTAGTTTATCATGATACCTTAGTTTACCTTGCCGCAGTAGTTCAACCGGCTACCCTGGTTTATCTATCTTGTAGTTATCCTTATGTTTACTTTCAGTTTATGCATGTCATGTTACCTTTACCTGTTTTTATACTGGAAGTAGATAGGACTTACTCAGTCTGTTTGACTGACCCGTTTTGTTTCGCCTCTTTTCTTCCGTTTCCCCCCCAGGTTTCAGGGAGGAAACAATGCTGTTTAGTTCGGACTTCTTCCGCTTGTAGGTCATCATGGATGGCTTGGACTTCTCTTGGCTATGGCTACTTTACTGTTTTACTTGGGGAATAATTTATTAAAAAGTCTTTATGCTTCTTTACTATTGCAAGACAGGTTTTGATGTACTCTGATGTAAAAGGCTTTAGACCTTATTTATTCATGTTATGAAAGTTTGATTTTACTTCCGCTATTTATATATGTTCTGTCTTGTGATATTTCTGTGCATGTTTACCAATAATGCCCCTCTAAAGCTAGTGCATTCCTTTGCGAGTGACCCTAGCGGAGGCGGGGTGTTACATTTGGTATCAGAGCAGAAGGTTACCAGACTGGGCAAAAGTTTTTAAAGACCTTCTGAAAATTATTTGAAAAACCGTTTACAAAGAAGCATTTTTCAAGAAAATTTTCTTTTAAAAAGAAAAAGGCTATTCCCCAAAGGCCATTAGCATTATCCTTGTTTCCTTGATTGAATCTCTTTTCCTTTCTTTCCTCCATCTGTAGTCACAGTGGTTTTGACTGCGACTAGTCTTTCTAGCTGCGTAAGTGTTTCCCGTACGATGGAGGTGGTTCTCGAGAGACCGTTGCAGAGTTATGCATGAAAGGATAGTAAGAACAGAGATAAAGGATATGAGCTCAGGGATAAGCAACATGTTGGTATGACCGAGTCCTAAAAGGAGGGAGAAAGATGAACAATGAAACCCATGACGAGAGGGTACCTTTGGCATAGTGAAACGGGATAGATAGTTAAGTATCGTGGGACAAGGACAAGATCATTGGGAGGGCAATAGTATGCTCTCATTTCTAGGGTACCTCAGAAGGAGGGTAACGATCTTGTTAAAGGTTTAGCTTTTCTTCTCTATCATCCTGTCGGGACTTTGTTTTGATCACCGCATCTTTTAAGTCCGCTTCGGTAGTTGAGTCTCTGCACCTTAAGTACTAGCGTAATAGAGAATCCCATTTTTGTCTCAAAGTCCTATTGGAGAATCAGTCCATTTATACATGACTTGTTTGGATTTGGGAATGTCTATGCCAAGTGTTGAGTTTGGAAATAATGCTTATGTTTTTAAGCTATGGATGGATTCTAGGGATGAAGTGGTTATCCAGTAAGGGGTGCCACTCTCGGTTTTGATAGGAGGGTAGTTAGACCTTTTGACTAGCCTTGGTAATGCCCTCGAAGTATCGGGTAACCTTTTTGAGGTTCTGTCATGACTAGTTACTTAGAATCCCTTGATGCCTTTATTGGAAATTTGAAGCTCGATCGAGTGGTGTTCGCCAATAAGACGGATAGTTTGCTTCATTTATGCATGGGTTATAGAGATCACCCTAGTAAGTGCGCATGATAACCTGATTGACATCTGTTTACTTTCAAGAGAAAGTTCTTCTACATGGAATGCCTTATAGTATATAAACGAGATCCAAGATTCACTAGTGAATTTTGGAAAGCTTGCATGAGATCATGAGTACTCAGTCATGTTTGCGCCAAGTATTCTAGAAAAAGGATAAGTGCAAGTGGAACGAGAGGCGATGAAGAAATGAGTTTCAGCTCATGTTATGGAAGCAGGAAATAAGAAGCTACGAAATCGCGAAGTTAAAGGGCGGTCAAGGCGCAATGGAAGTAAGCCCGAGGAAATACGACTTTGATGGTCAAAGACTAGATACGCGCATGATATCTCTTTTTGGGAGTATATCCTTGATCCCTGTTTCTGTAGAGCTTACTTGTAGGTTATCTTTTGTGGACATCCTCTCGGTCCTACTTTCTGTTACAAACCCCGTAAGGAGTTTGTCTTGTTTATCATCTCGGCCCTGTTTCAGTGAATTCTAGGTAGAACCCTATGGATGTAAACATGTATTTGAAACATGTTATGATTGATATGGTTGCAAGTGGTTGCTCATGGATGCGCGAATACACATTAGATACTAGCTCGACTCGGTCACATTTCATATTGCATATGCACGAGTATTTATACTTGTTTATGGATGAAATCGAATGTATTATCATGCGGTTGTTGCATATGAATGAATGATTGTGCACGCATATAGTATCTATATGACTAGGACTATTTGCATACATGTTGGATTCATGGCACTATACATATTTTGCATTAGAAAGATTATTCAGGCCTGATCATTAGCATTAGCTAAGGAACATGTACACACACGTTTTGCATATATTCATACAGCATTAGAAATCATCTAAGGACAATGGTTGCTTGTGGATGATGTTTTGAGTAGATGGATGATGGATGGTAGGATATGTTCTTCCTAACTTGGAGATTTCGGGGACGAAATCCTAAAAGGTGGGGAGAATGTAACAACCCGTATTTTTCGATAACGTGTTAAGACGAGAATCAAGGCAGAATTTAATTTTAAATTCTAAATCAAGTAAAACGGGCTATTCCATTGCGTTCGTCTCGGAAAAATACGCGAAATAGAGTCTGAGTTTTCGAGAATCGGAGTCCGTATGACCAAGATATGGCCTCGCGAAGTTTCACGAAAAATTCCCAAATTAAAGTATACTTAATTAAGTGAAATGGGTTGCGCAGAGAAATATATATATATATTGATATATATATATATATATATATAATTGAAAATTAAATAAATAAATATGTAAAAATGTTCAAAACAGCGAATTGGGAGAGGGGAATAACCGAACCGGCCCATTTTTGAGGTCGACCCGAGCCCGCTCGGTCGACTAGGGGTTAATCCAGGGTGTTTGGCTGTCAACCCGTGGGCCGATTCGCTCAAATGCAGATTTTGCATTTGGATGGTTCTCATGGTTCATCTTTAATCTAAAGGCCCTAGATGGTTCCTACACTTGACTTCTTCCCCAAGACATGCTTTGATGGCTTGGATTGAATCTAGGTTTAATCCTATGGCCTAAAACACTTGCCTAATCTATAAATAAGACCCTAACCTATCCTAAATCCTCATTATTCATTCATGCAACTAAACTATGGCCAAATTTCTACTCTCATGGCCTCCATCTCAAATCCCTAGAGCCTATGCATCCAAATCAAGTTCAAATCAAAAGGTGCAAGCTTGCTACACCAAATCAAGGCCAAATCAACATTGCTATGCGAGTTTCATGAAGGTTCTTCAACAAAGGAGGTACCTTTCTTAGCCAAGATGATTCATGCTCCTTTTCCTAGGCCTAACTATGTAAGTTCTAGCTACTTTTGGATCAAAACGGTATTTTTAATGTTGACATGGGATAAAATGAGGCTAAACATGATTATGCGAATCTATATGAACCTTACCATGCCTCTTGTGTTCATATTTATGATCTTAGGCCATGTGAGTGACTTAATCATGCCTCTCATGCTATGCATAACCTAGTTTAACTTGCAAGTTTGGATCTTTATGCATGAAATGCTAGCATGAACCTTTAGGAACCACTTTACTTATGAAACATTGGCTAAGGCAAGATTTTGGGGCTTATGCATGTTTATGAAACCAAACCCCTTATGCTAACATGCAAGTTTGTGGCCAAATCCTTTATGAGATTATGCATGCTCGTGGCCAATCCCCTCTTTTTAAGTTGTGCATGTTTATGGCCAAATCCCTTTTTGATAATATGCATGTTTGTGGCCAAATTACCTTATGACACTATGCATGTCTATGGCCAATCCCTTTATGATGTTATGCATGTGGAAGCCAAGCCCTTTTTGGCATCATGCATGTTTTGAGACCAATATGTGACATAGTATCCTTACTATGTTGACTCGCTTTGCTTGCGTTGGGAAAACACGATTTTGGGTAGTTAGATAAACATGAACATGTCGCAAAATCTTAACTTGAAGATGACATGTGTTTATACTTGAAAATATGACTTGAAAGATAACATGGAAGATGACATGTAAGGATGCATAAAAACATGAGCTTGGGAATTTACCTATTAAGTTAGGTCTACCCTTTGGGAATTTACCTATTAAGTTAGGTCTACCCAAATGCTCGAAAACTTGTAACATGTTTTGGAAACATGATGAACTTAGATAATATGAGTATGGCCAACTCGAGGTTGGGTTGAGTTTGCAACGTAAAACTACCCGGAACCGACCGGCCTAACTAGTAGTTGCAAACAATAGGACCCAATGTGAGAAGTTGGTCATGTCGCGCTTAAGACCCGAGGTTAGACTAAGTTGTGGTGTAAATCTACCCGGACCCACCCGGCTTAACTAGTAACCACAACAAGGTCTAATGTGAGAGGTTGAGGGTGCATTAATTAAATTAATGCCACATAATAGGGTTAAGTTAATTTGATTAATGAGGCTTAACCAAATATGATATGGACAAATGGGTTAAGTAATTTGATTAGGCTAATGATACTTAACAAAACATGATAAGCTTGGGTAGGTTAAGTAACTTGATTTGCCTAATGACACTTGACCATTTTTATACGACTAGTGGACGGGATTAAGTTAACCAACACTTAATCAATCCAACACGATAACGTGATAAGGTTAAGTAAATTTTCTTAATGACACTTAACCGTATAATACAGTTGATGGATGGGGTTAAGATTAGGCTTAACTAATCTAAACATGGAAATCGGATAGGGTTAAGTTAGCCTAGACTTAATTAATCCAACTTGGTAATTTAATGGGGTTAAGTTAAACACTTAACTAATTTAACACGATGATTTGATGAGGTTAAGTGACCTATACTTAACCAATCTAACTCGTTAATTTGATGAGGTTAAGTTAATCTATACTTAACCAATCTAACGTGAAAACATGATAAGGCTAAGTCACGAATCACTTGAATACGCTTGACCGATTTGATGACAAGGTCAAGTTAATTTATATAATTAACCAATCTAAAATGATAATTAGACGAGGTTAAGTCATGGATTCCTTGATATACTTACATGGTTTGTAGGGTTAAGTCTTGGACTTGTATACTTAGCCAATTTTGACATGGTTTGTAGACGGGCTAAGTTATGAACTTAAGTGACACTTATAACCCATTAGATAAGCCCTAATTCGGAGGATTAGGTAAATAACCATAGTTAACAAGGATTATGGAAATAAGGCTAAGTGGTAAACCTTAGTTAAGGGAAACTAAGTAATAATTCTTAGTCAAGGAAATTTGGACCATTTCTCAGATAGATTAGTAACCCGATACGTTAGGTCAACGTTTAAGTATGCGTGTAGGAGCAGGCTATCTGATTTAGATAAAGGCTCCAACGAACTGGGTAACGAAGCAGCGGCTTCGGGGAACGTGAGGATATTCTTGGGATCCCTCTGTGAGCTGCCAGGTCATTATACTAGGCTCACGAGAGGTTGAGGTCTGCGGTAGAAGAACCAAGAATATGCCTTGGTTGCTATGCGAGCGACCTAAAGACTGGGGTGGATAGCAGTGAGTCGACGAATACATAAGGTGCCCGAGATAGCAAGTTCGTCGATCATCTACCATCTTGAGTCAAGCGTGTACGCACGGAAAGGCAGGGAACACCCAACAGACCATGATTTGCTATCTAATTATGGGTGAGGTAGGTCGTAGGATGTGGGCTGGCCGGAGTGTAGTTCTCATACAAGATTTTCTCTTGTGTTGCCTTTCACTAGTTGAGGGAGGGGTCTCGTGGGACCATAGCCACGTGTAGAAAAGCAGACCTTAGTATCTGCATCGACAGATAAATCTAAAGCTCCCGACCGAGTCCTGTATTTCTTGGTTTTCCCTGTGACAGGACTTGGATGGCACGATGTGATACATGTGCATCCAGTTATAGAAAAACGATTCACGATGAATGCGTGGGAAAAAGGGCGCGGTTGAGGGTTAGCGTAATCCCTAGTGGCCTAGGTGGTTTAACCCAAACCGAAATACGAAAGCGTGCAATAGGTAAGCGTAATCCCTAGTGGTGCTAGGTGGCGTAAGTCCTAGTAGTTCAAACGATGATTCATACGGAAGAGCCTAGCTAGAACAAGGGTGACAGTCCAAACGATTCCAAGGATAATACGACATGAGGAAGCCCGTATGAGGTACGACAAAGGACTGAACTTATATACATGGAAAGAAACGTATGATTTGAGTAACCTATATATGCGATATTAGGTTGACATGGACCATTACACGACTTTGAGCACGGGACATTCATGGTTAACACATGACGCGGGTAGGGATACTTGTACGAGAGGTGCAGAGCAAATATACATGTTAGAACTAGGAAGAATATACATAATAGATACCGTGGGATGTTAGACGGGGTAGATACCTTGGGATAATGTACTCGATAGAAATCTGACGATGTGATACCTTGACTTATCATAACACCGTAGTTTATCATGATACCTTAGTTTACCTTGCCGCAGTAGTTCAACCGGCTACCCTGGTTTATCTATCTTGTAGTTATCCTTATGTTTACTTTCAGTTTATGCATGTCATGTTACCTTTAACTGTTTTTATACTGGAAGTAGATAGGACTTACTCAGTCTGTTTGACTGACCCGTTTTGTTTCGCCTCTTTTCTTCCGTTTCCCCCCCAGGTTTCAGGGAGGAAACAATGCTGTTTAGTTCGGACTTCTTCCGCTTGAAGGTCATCATGGATGGCTTGGACTTCTCTTGGCTATGGCTACTTTACTGTTTTACTTGGGGAATAATTTATTAAAAAGTCTTTATGCTTCTTTACTATTGCAAGACAGGTTTTGATGTACTCTGATGTAAAAGGCTTTAGACCTTATTTATTCATGTTATGAAAGTTTGATTTTACTTCCGCTATTTATATATGTTCTGTCTTGTGATATTTCTGTGCATGTTTACCAATAATGCCCCTCTAAAGCTAGTGCATTCCTTTGCGAGTGACCCTAGCGGAGGCGGGGTGTTACATTTTATTTCATGCACAGTGAGATAAACTACAGGTTCTTGAAGATTCATAGTTTCAAATCCTTTTCTTTTTTTGATGACCGCCCGTGCTAGTTGGACATTGGCACAGCGCATTTCAGAGAAATGTCGGCTGGTGCATGGAAGGCTGTCATACTTTGTATTAGTGCCTAGGTCGCGTAGTTTAACCTAGGGGAAGACATCAGGGAGAGATAGTATATGTATTTGTGATATTTTGGTTTTCAAAAGCTATATATATACTATTAGTATATCTAAGGATGAAGTCGCACTGCACTGGCACCACTATGGAGATGGTTAATCATTTTCCCTTTACAGATTGAACGATGAGCCGATATACGAGGGTTACGGGTTCAGAGGCCAATAGTGGGAATGTCCCTGATATGAGGACGATGTTTGCTGCATTCATATGAGAGACGCTTAGGGATGCTCAAGGAGCAGTTCCTAATGCTGCTAACGATGGTGGTGCAGCAGTGCAGGTGCCTAGAGCCGATTTCGCCAAGCTCGGCAAGGATTATATTAATCTTGGTGGAAAACCTTTCCACGGAGCGGAATCGGCTATGGATGTTCAAGATTGGCTTGATAGTTGTGAGCGCATCTTCGAGGATTTGGGAATCGATGATACAATGAAAAGAAAGTTAGCATCGCGTCAACTTCAAGGATGGGCTATAAATTGGTGGAATGCTATTAAAGCAGCTACTCCTGAGGATCAAGTTACTTGGAATCAGTTTAAGAATCGCTTCAGTGACAAGTTTATTCCAGCTGCTCAGAAATCAGAATTATTTAGGAAATTCTTGGAGCTTAAGTAGAATGGTAGGGAAGTCTCAGAATATATTGCTGAGTTCGATATTTATCGAAGTATGGATTACCTTTTATCGATATTGCCGAGAAGAAGAACGAGAAGTTCGTAACTGGCTTATATGAGTACTTAGGGGAAAGACTTATAAACCACATCAATGAGACATTCAAATCTATTGTGGGGAAAGCATTGAGATCAGAGAGCCTTTACCCTAAATCGAAGACTAAGGTTGCTATTACAGCTGCAGAGCAGCCAAAGCCGCAGACAAGTGGTGGAGGCAAGAATAATACCCAGAATAAGAGGAAACAGAACCAAACCAAGGATGGTCAGAAAAAGAAGAACAAGAAAGATGTCGAGTGCTTTAGCTGTGGCATGAAGGGCCACTATGCCAAAGATTGTCCGAGCAAAGCCAGCGGACAGGAAGTGCTTCAATTGTGGCCAAGTGGGACATCACAAGGATAAATGCCCATAAATTCCTAAAGAGAAGCAGACTGTGAAAGCATATGCTATCAACGTTGTTCCTTCTTCGTCAAAATCCCCAACTATGGCGGAAAAAGGAAAGGGTGTCATCACTCAAGGTATGCTTTCCATTTATAATGTTCCTGTTCGATTACTGTTTGATATCGGGGCTTTCCATTCCTTCGTATCTAGTGACCTGGTAGGTAGGTTGGAACAATAACCTGAGATTGTCGATAAACCTTTAGTTGTAACGAACCCGATCGGTGGTTCGACTAGCCTTAGTATGATTTATCATAATTTGGTCTTATCGAGTCATGGATGCATGTTTGTTTTTGATTGTTTTTTTGGGATTTACTGGGTTTGGCATTATTTTGGGAGTCGGTTGGCTCCAAAGATATGGGGGTGGTGGTAGACTATGATGGGTCTTCGGTGACCATTAGAGCGGATGATGGGCGGAGGGTACTGTTTGGTTGCCTACCTAGTGATGGGGTGATGGCTAGTTTTCTAAATCCCCTCCACATCCCGTATGATGAGTTGTCAGATGTGCCTATTGCTGGCGAGTATCCAGACATCTTCGGGGAAGTGACCGGACTTCCACCACACCGAGAGATCGAGTTCCGTATTGATTTAGTGAAAGATGTTAGGCCTATAGTGATGCCTCTTCGTCGTATGGTGCCAAGGGAATAGCAAGAGCTCAGGGTGCAAGTAAAAAAATATTTGAAGAAAGGATTTATCCAAAGAAGTGTTTCTGAGTAGGGAGCACCAATTGTATTTGCTACCAAGGCCAATGGTTCCCTTTGATTGTGTGTGGACTACCGCGAGTTGAATAAGGTGACGAGGAAAAATAAATATCCTCTTCCATAGATAGATGATTTGTTTGATCGGTTGAATGGAGCGAGAGTGTTCTCCTAGTTAGATCTCGCAACAGATATTCATTAGCTCCGAGTAGCAGCTGAGAGTTTACCTAAAACGACATCTCGGATGCCGTTTGGATTCTATGCGTGGTTGGTCATGCCATTCGGGTTGACCAATGCACAAACATATTTTGTCGATCTTATGAATAGGGTATTCAGGGATCAATTGAATAATTTTGTTCTTGTGTTCGTGGGTGACATCTTAGTTTATTCGAGAACGGAGGAAGAACACAAAGGGCATTTGAGGATAGTGATGGAGGTTTTGAGGAAACACCAATTGAAAGAGAAATTTTCTAAATGTCACTTCTGGAGGAGCGAAGTGAGGTTCTTGTGCCATGTTGTTTCAGAGAATGGTATTGCCGTAGACCCTGCGAAATGGCTACGGTGCAAGATTGGTCTATGCCCAAGAATGCAACGGACGTGAGAAGTTTCTTGGGGTTATCTGGATATTATCGTAAGTTTATCTAAGACTTCTCCAAGACAGTGGCACCGTTAACTTAGTTGACTAAGAAGAATCAAGCTTTTGCTTAGGACGGAAGGTGTGAGAATGCATTTAAGAGCCTAAAGGAGAATTTAACGTGCGCACCAGTGTTAGTTAATCATAAGGGGAAAGAAAAGATGACGGTATACACGAATGCTTGTGGTACCGAACTAGGTGTTATACTGATGCAAGGAGGTAGGGTTGTAGCTTATGATAGTCGGCAACTAAAACCGCATGAGAAAAGATATCCTACCCATGATTTGGAATTAGCAGCGATAGTATTCGTGTTAAGGATGTGGAGACATTATCTCTTAGGAGAAAGATTTGAGTTGTTTACCGATCATAAGTCTTTAAAATATCTTTTCTCTCAAAAGGGTTTACATCTTCTTCAGTAGAGATGGTTAGAGTTCTTGGCTTCATATGATTTCAATATCGCATACACACCCGGGAAAGGCAATGCGGTGGCTGAAGCATTGTGTAAGAGACATGCCAGTTTAGGGGTTATGTTTCTTGAATGGAAGCAACTGCAGTATATTGCGGGATATGATTTCAGACCTAAGTGCGAATTAGATCCAGAAATGTTAGAAAGTTTGACGATTAAACCGATTTTGATTGGGCGGATCGGCTCCAGTCAGAGGTACGATCCAAACCTACTGGAAATCATCTCCAAGGTGGAGATGGGTACCGGCGGTGAGGAGATGAACAAGTATGGACTTGATCGAGGGGGATGTCCAAAAGAATGGGAGGCTAGTCGTACCCAATGTTAATGGATTGAGAGATGAAGTGCTTAGAGAGTTTCATCACTGGAAACTAACTATAGATCCTGGTGGTAACATGATGTAATGAGACATCAAGCAGACATGCTACTGGGAAGGGATGAAGGGAGACGTTGGGAAGTTTATATCCAAGTACCTAAATTGCCAGTTAGTTAAAGCTGAGCAAAAGAAGCCTAGTGGTTTGTTACAACCGCTGGAAATTCCTGAATGAAAATGGGAACAAGTCTCAATAGATTTCATTGATGGTTTCCCAAGGACTAGATCGGGTTATGATAGTATTTGGATGTTTGTAGATCGATTGGCCAAAAGTGCAAGGTTTATACCGGTCAAGTCGAATAGAACGACAGCTAAGTTAGTGGAACTGTATATGAAGTGGGAAATGAGATTTCATGGAGTACCTAAAGGTATTGTGAGTGACCGAGATCCATTATTTACTAGTGGGTTTTGGAAGAGCTTACAAGAGGCTTTAGGGTCAGAATTACATCTCAGTATCACGTACCATCCTCAAACCGACGGTCAAACAGAGAGGGTGAATCGTGTATTAGAGGATCTTTTGAGAGCTTGTATATTGGATTTTGGAGGATCATGGGATGACCATTTGCATCTAGTTGAGTGCGCATATAATAATAGTTATCAGTCCAGTATTAGTATGGCTCCATTTGAAGCTTTGTACGGAAGATCGTGCAAATCACTATCATGTTGGTTGGAAACTGGTGAGAAATTTGTGCTTGGGCCAGATGTAATAAAAGAAACTTCGGATAAGATCAAGGTTATTCAACAATGAATGAAGGTTGCCCAAGATAGACAAAAGAGCTATGCTGATAAAAGACGAAGAGATTTGAAATTCTCTATTGGCGACTTGGTATTTGTCAAAATTTCTCCGTTGAAGCATGTAATTCGATTTGGTAGAAGAGGCAAATTGGCACCAAGGTTTGTTGGCCCATTCCCAGTTCTCGAACAAGTTAGGAATTTAGCGTATAAAGTTGGATTACCTGACAAGATGGTGGGAGTTCACGACGTATTTCATGTTTCCCATTTATGGAAGTTCATGCATGATTCTGATATGATTGTTTCACCAGATCAGTTCGAGGTTGAATCCGAGGCGGTTGGGAGCCGTAGGACGATTCGTATTGTCAGACACGATACGAAATAACTTCAAAGGAAGACGGTGGAACTAGTCAAGGTCCAGTGGGGCCATAATGAGAATGACTATACTTGGGAAACAGAGGAGTGCATAAGGAAGTCATATCCAGAACTCTTTGCCTGGTAAGATTTTAAATCGCGACATAGTTATTCCTTTGTTAGTAAACCGCATTATAGGATAAGATTGTTGTGTATGTTTGATTATTTGTAAATGGTTTATAGGCATGCGGGACATCATTGTATGTTTCTGGGTTAAGGAATTTCGAGGTGAAATTTCTTAAAGGGGGGAGGGACAGTGTAACGACCCGCATTCTACGTATCGGAGGATCATAGAATATTTATTTTATTTTCATACGAAGTCGTATAGTCGTGTAACTTTGGGAAACGACTATTGGGGCCATTTCCCACATTCACAATTTTCGCCAAATTTTAAATGACTGTTTTGCCTTTAGCAAATCTTTTTTTGCCTATAACTTTTTATAAGAAGGATATTTGACCTAAAACTACTTCCATTGGATTCAGATGATGGTTTACCTTTCCGTAGAGTAGTCACAATAATCTAACGGACTTATCATTTGGGAGATATGGCTGAAATAAGGTTTGGAAGATGAAAAACATCTTAATCGGGCTTAATAGGGTGATTAGCAGCTAGGCTCATAACCCATTTCGGGATTAGGATTATGGGAGGGCTGAAAGGAGTTATAGAATGATTCCTTTTCATTTTCTCAGCCACCACAAACATTCCTCTAACCCTAGCAGTGGCCTCCATCTTCTAAATCACTCCTTAATCACCTTTTTATCACTAATCAAGCAAAACTACATCAAATCAAGTCAAATTAGCATCAACTCAGAGTCAGAGCTGTTGCTATACTTAGGAATCCGTGCCAAATTAGTAAGAGCTTCAGTTCTATCATTCATTTGTGGCTATGGTGAGTGATTAGCATGTTTATTCGCTAATTATGGCTAATTAAGGGTGGTTAGTGATAATTAGCGAATTAATGACTCAGAAAAATATGGAAGAATATGTAAAAATTCTAAAATATTATTTTATGTCACTGATATAAATTTGGGTTATTTGGATTAAGTTTGCTAATCCCGAAATTTAGGGGATTAAGCGAAAAACTATGGATTTGGTATGTTTGATCCTAAATAACACATGTGATTGATGTTTTAATATTTTTGGTTGATTTTATATATTCCTACTACTGTTTGGTATGATCTATGATTGCATAAGAAAGTTAGAATGGTCGAAAACGCAGATGAGAGGCGATAAATTATTTGCTGAAAAGAGGTACAAGCTATGGGTCGAGCGACCGACCGACCCGTAGATGCATGTTCGACCGACCCATAGATGCATGTTCGATCGACCCATTGATGCATGTTCGAACGACCTATATATGCATGCTCGACCGACCTATAGATGCATGTTCGGCTGACCCATAGACGCGTGTTCGACCGACCCCTACGGTACATGTTCGACCGACCCTTATATACATGTCCGACCCGACCCTATGTAATGGTGCTCGATCAACCCTATGTAATGGTGTTCGACCGACCCTTATGGGTCGAGCAACCGACCCTTATGTGTATTTTCGATCGACCCTATATGGTGGTGTTCGACCGACCCTATATGCTGAGGCTCGGCCGACCCTATATGATGTTCGGCCGACCCACTATGTGATGTTTGACCCGACCCACTATGTGATGTTTCGACCGACCCAGAGGAGCTTCTACCACACATCGATGATCGTGAACTCTTATGAAGAATGATTCCAATCCAACTAAAACCGAGATGCAAAGAAAGTCCCGATGAGAAGTGATGGATCAAGGTCCAAATGGGGATCGACGGGTTAACTTCTAAAGTTGGGCTTTGTTGCGGGACGTGTGCAAAGGAGTTATCGATATCTATAACTTTGGTTCACTATTGAGAAGGGGCATTGGCTATGGACTAGTGCGGTGGGGTCAAGGTTGTATGGAGTCGAACTCCATTAGGGCCTCCAAGGGAAAAATAGTCATAGTGATAGTTGGACGGGGTGGGACTCCGTTATTACCCCAATAGTTCTGGTGATCAAAGTGGTGGATATCGTATGCTATACGCACTCAGTGAGATATGTAAGGATGATTGCTATGTTTGATGTTTGCTAGCACCATGACATACACACTCCCATTTTACACTTTATGTTAGTGTTACCTTAGAGTACCGTACACCTTGCTGTGCTAACTCTTTGGTTGCAGGTTCAGATATGATTATTTGTACCTGCTATTGCTTTATTTTGCTGACGTCGCTCATACCAGACTTTTGTTTAAACCAGGGTTTTATGTCTCTTCTTATTACTCTGGGTGCTCCTAAACGAGCAGACTAGAGATAGGTAAGGTGGTTATGCACGAGTAACTGTCCGGAGACGAGCAGGAGCCTTCCACGTACTATTTGCATATATTCTCCTTGTGTTGGTTCTGATCACTACTTTGGTCATTAGTAATGTACCTTTTCTATTTTTCTTTAGAGACAGTATTTTGAAGTTGTAATAATGATTTGGATCATAAGCTGTATTTTGGATTCTGCTACTCTAATAGATATGGTTTAGTTTTAAGCTTATGCACTGTCTCGCCGGTTTTATATCAAGTTATGTTACTGTTATATTTTATTCCATGAGCTAAGTGGTATACTACATGTTCTTGATGATTCATAGTTACAAATCCCTTTCTTTTTTTGACGACCATCCTGTGCTAGTTGGACATTGACACAGCGCATTTCAGGGAAATGTCGGCTGGCGCGGGGCGGGCCGTCACATTATTCGTTTAGATTTGGGAATAAAATTAATTGAATAAAAATAATCTAATTGGGGATTAATTTAAATATGTTGAAAATTGCAATTAAGAAGGGAATAACTAGGTTAAGTCTAATTTGGACTATGCAAATGCATAGTGAATTAATTTTGAAAGAAGTTGGACAATAATCAGAAAATTGCATATTTATGATAATTGGAAATCATAATAAACACGAATAGTTTATTTGCAATAACTAGGAATATCTAAAAGGGACAGTTAGGCTTAATAGCATATTTATTTATAATGTATGGTTAAATTACGAGCCTAGAACTTTCATCGTTAGGCTTTGATATGAACATATTAATTTACAGTGTGTAGGTAAATTACAAGCTTAAAAACAAGACAGTCATGGTTAGGCCTTATATGTACATGTTAATTTACAGTGTCAGCATGTGGAAAAATTAGGAGTCTAATATACTAAAATTGTTTATACGGGTCAATCAGGGTTGGGTATTTGAGCCAAGTTATTTATTTGTTGAAATCCATTCCACGTAGCATACCCTTTTTATCATTTTCGATATCAATATGAGGCGAGGGCATGCATCATGCTATATTGTGGACGTAAGTCGGTCGAATTGGAGGGTGTTAGTGCGTTCAGACGAGTCAATGTGGATGCATTGATTCAATTTGGGGACATAAGCCACTTTGACACTTGTGGATATGGTTGTGTCTTTTTGTTGATTGGCCAGGGCTTGATAAATCGAAACCCATAGCGGGCACAGGTTATCCATGATTCATTGCAACCAATTGATTGGGTAAAATAGGGAATCTCTTCCTAATTTCATTTCTATTTATACAAGTGCAAAAATAGTCATCATTATCAAATCTTGCAAATGAGAACAATCACTTCTTTTATGATATCCCTATTCTATTGTTCACTTTTAGGTGTGCACAGACCCTTGCCCTTTTATGACACTAGAACTATTGTTTTATCTATTTTTCTTTTACTTATCAGTCATGATAGTAATAACTATAGCTCCCCAGACTTTTTGTCTAAGCTATTTCTACTTTTTTCTCTCTTATTTCTTCCCTCAGGCTCTCAGGGAGGAATCGCTTGGCTTGGACTACTTAGTTGATTTATCTTATAAGAATCTTGTAGAGATATATTGTTTTTCTTATTTCTTTCCACGTTTTGCTCGTACTTTTTTGGCTAACTGCTAAAACTTAGATTTTTGTACTTTGATATTTATGTTATGACTGAGACTTGAGACATGGTATTTTAAGGCATTTTGGTTTAGCTAGAATAATAAGAATGGTTTTGTTATTTTAATATAAATTGTCTTTTTTTTCATTGTAAATTTATTACTTTATGCCTTGTGAAATCTTAATCTCTGTGATGTTTATTGTCTTTATGCCTACAACGCTCCATATTTCTAAACGGGATTATATATTAGGATAACGTTAAAGGGTATTGGGTCTTACAGGCAAGGTGTGAGTGATTTGATTTTTTATAGCATGCCGAAGGAGTAGGGTGAAATGTGACTTGGATAGATGGGAGCAGCGCAACAGAGTTAGAGAAGGGGAGTTATTTTTCAGTTTGGGTTAGCATTTGTGATTTTAACTTGGGATCCGTGTGAGCTTTGATTAATTTGGATTGGCCCGATTGTATCGGTTCAAGTTGACACTTTGACTTCACAAACATTTATATTGCTCTGCCTTGCAAGCCTATCAAAACTTTCCAATTATTGGTTCAACTATGCATATTGGACATTGACCATTGAACTCGGCCTTGAATGTATATCAGATTCAAACCTAAGGACTTAGGACGCAGAGTATATCCTCAAACTTAATACTTGGACCCAATCACTGATGCCTATGCTTATAAGCTCACAAATTGATAAACTTGAACTAACATGAAAGTTCTAACTATTTCTAATGTATCTTAACGCCTTATCAAAAACTATGCCTGTTGACTCGGAGGTTAATGAGGCGGTCAACTATAATGGTCTTTCCGACTAATTTCTAAATTGCATTGTTGATAATGCTTTTAATTTTGAAACTTTGTATTCTTGGTACTACACCACGTGTAGTGCACTATATCTCACTCACAATTGGCACAGGTTTATAATTCTAACTATAATCACTAATTGACCTTTATAGCCAGTAAGACGTACGACGATCTGCTCACATAGCTGATATAACTTTCAGGTAGAGAATAGAATGCGAAGCTTGCATCAGCTCTCCCACGGTTTGACTTATACACTTATGAGATTATACTTTATATGAGACTTTCCATCATGCAGCTTCATCTGAATGCTCATGTGTACCTGCTTTGCACATACATTCTTTATATAGAGTTTGTCCATCGCATCCCATCCATATATGACATTCGCTTTCTCTTTAATTTCAAGCACAGAATTGGCACATCATTCCTTACTCATCTTGAAGGCAATTTGAGTTATAGGATATTGGTGGGTGGTTGGAACAAGATTAGTGGCTTCAAGTCAAATTGGTTTTTACGTTCGGTATCTGAAGGCTTTGTTAGAAGGTGAATGGAAGGAAGTAAGTGTGATTTTCTTTACGTTTTGTCGTAGAATTCCCATAATTGTAGTGTAATATCTTTTGCTTTAACTAATGAGAGCTCTTGATTCTAACATTGGAAATCATAAAAGGCCATCAGGGAAGAGGTATGAATCGATGCTTACTAAATTATGTCGTGCGCCAGCAAAACACTGTAACACTTGATGATTTATTATTAATGAGCTTCTTTGAGACTTTGTTTTACTTGAAAATGGTTGAAGCATTAGATTTAATAGATTTAAAGCATCAAGGTACATTCACATCGAGGGGGAAGATGTCGCTGGGAAGGTGATGTCCCTATTGTACCCTTATCTCTTGAACAAAATGTAGAGGGGGAACCCAAAACTGACCGAAGGCGGAGATGTGGCTCCAGATTAAGAGCAAAGAGAGGTAGATAAATAAGGTATCACACCGACTTCTTTTATAGTTCATTCACCACCAAGGCTTGGTGTAGAATCATCCCCACAACCTTGAACTCCTCCAACTAGGTTAGACCAAGGAGCCTTAATGGACCTAAAGGAGATACACAAAGGCTTAGCTGATATTCCTCTAATAACAATACCATATGACTTTGGAGATGTTAGCCCTAACACATTTATTTGCAAGTTCGAGAAGAAAAAGCACGTATATCAAATTCCAAGAAATCACTCCATCCAGTTCGGTTATGAAAACCAATCTATGGGCGGGACTCTAGGATACGCATAACATTTAACACTGCACTTAATAGTACTTGACCTATGTTTTCTTCAATCGGTTCTAATCGATTTTTCACCCTTGTTTACAAGCACAATGACCAATAGACATCGCCATGTCCCAATTTGACTTATGGTGTCCACAAAAAGTATTATTCATTGTTCGAGAATCATTATGAAAACAAATGAGATCCTCGAGGAACATCTTCCAGTGTATACAATGTTATGAGACATTCGCCTACTCTTAAAGGCAAAGATAGACTGCTTAACGATTTTGACTGTGGAAAATAATATTCTTATATTCCTTTTTTAATTTCATATCCAAAGCACCATTACAACAAACAAGCCTTTTTATAGCGTTTAGAAACTGTTGTTAAAACTCTATATAGTGATTCTATAAACATCATTGATCAACATGTTGTAGTAAGTCTGATAGATACTATAACATTTTAAATTTACAATGAAAATTGGACTTCTGTTGCTATCTAACATAGGCTATATCAGCGCAACTACTTTTCTATAGCATTTTGAATCGTGCTATAGAACTTTGATGATGTCATATAACTACTATAATATGTTGACATGTCATATTATTATAGCATCCGAAAAAGCTATGGAATTATCATACTAATAATTTATGACACACTGAAATGCCAAAGAAAGTTCACTTTATATTATAGCATTGTTTTTGCTATGAAAATCATTTGATCCTTGCATATTATCTTGTACAGCAAAAGTATAATACCATAGTATGACAAAACTGTAACAACTTTTCTTTTTCATAGCCTAGCTAAAAGGCTGAAAAAATCTATTACATAATGCCAAATACATCCATACTTTCAATTTTTCAATTCTGCTAATATATTATAACAATTCAATAAACCACATTTATCACATTGTAATGTAAGTACACAAATGGAGTCATAAACCAATAGTGGTGTAAACTAGTCGAATCTGACCGGACGGTGGTGTGTCCAAGCTCTGTCCTATAAAAGATTCAGATGAACATGGGCCGGGCAAACATTAAGTTCGAACATTGTGCGTACGAGCCGGACAACGTTCGAGCAATAGAAAAACATCGAACATTTTGGATCGGACTGGACCCGGGTGTGTCCAAGCTCTATCCTGTAAGAGAATCAGACGGACATGGATTAGACACCTTACAGCTTCAGACTGAGCCGGACAACGGACTGTCCTGTCCAATATACAACCCTATAAACTAAGCCACAATATATGTATATATATCCATAATATTTCACACATGAAGAAGTAAACATAAATCCGAACCAATAATGGACGTGCCAATCTGATAGCCCGAAGCTCATGTGAAATAACAGTTAGGTCGGTGTTTTAGAACATAACGATTTCGAAGAATCTGGCCACTTTCACTTATTATAAGAAAAGAACTTGGAAAATGAATAACCAATTGAACTTTGTATTCAAACTAACCCATCCTTTTCCATCAAAAAGAACTGGTAAAATGAATAATCAAACTGCTTGGTAAAACATTTCCCAGTGGCCTTTATAATTAAATTGCTTAGCAGCACTAACATATTTACACAAGACTGGTGCATTTAAAATGGGGATCATTTTATGTGCAGTAGCCAAGTTAACAATTAATTGAAGTAAAAAATACAATTTGTAGCACTAAAGTGTACGAATATAATTAGGACATAGGCCTATAACAGTTGAACCAAATGCAAATCAAATACAATTAACCAACCTTAATATAATCTGTAGCACTAACGTTAATATTATATCTTTTGCAGGAAATCTAAAATTTACGGCACTAGACAAAAAATGTCATTAATAACCAACTTTCAGTGCTATTAATAATTATTTTTATTGTAGCGAGAGTTAAATTGGATCGCAACCAGTGTAAAATATGTTATTCTATTTCTAAAAATAATGGAGTCCAAAACTGAATCGAGTTTCCAATTTAAACATTGTGTTGAAAAAAACAAAAGAGATTTATTTTAAACTTGGTTAATTTATTATTATTATTATTATAAACTTAGTTAACTTTTATCAACTTAAATAATATTTCAAAAACGTAGTTTACTTAGTTCAATTTAATAAAAAAATAGTTTATCAGAAAAAAGCTTGGTTATCTAATTATTCAACAATTAGGTGATAAGGAAGTTACTAATGGAGAAAACAACAAAATTTAGCATGAAACAAACCATTAACCCTTTAACAACACAAAAAGAAACAAAAGTCGGCAAAAAGCACAAATTTTAATTGCGGATTTTGCACCTCTTTACTATTTATTGAAATAATTTAAAACTTATATTCTGAAAATCATAAAATATTATAGAACTTAGAAATGAAAATGAGAAATATAATATTACCATTAAAATGCCGACAAAATTGCAATATTTACATACTAGTTCTCACTGCATTTGTCAATTTTTGAATGGTTGAATCCCTCTTTTCTTCCAACTTCTCTGTGGTTTAAGCTTGATAATCATAACTCACGAGTTAGACCCACTTTGAAGGATGATTTCATAATTTTAGTTTTTTACTAACAAATTCAGATTTTAATAAATCAGCCCTGAGATCAAAGTTCACCTTGCTCGTTGGTTATAATTTGGATATTCATTTCCTTAAATTTTCTCTATTGTCATGTGTTTAATACTTCTTGTCCATTGACTGCAATTAGTCATGTTTAAGTCAATACTTGAGAAAAGTGGACTACCTACTGTTGCAACACCCCGTGGATTCTATAATGCTAAGCTTCACAAATTAAAGAATAATTAATTCTAAATGAAAGAATTAAGGGAAATGGGTTACGCCATTGCGTTCATCTCGGAATTCTGCTTAAGATAGAGTCCGATTTTGCGTGAATCAAACTCCGTATGAAGGAGTTATGGCCTTCGGAAGTTTCAAAATCAAATTTAAATTCAAACAGCTCAGTTTAATTTCAAAATTTCGAATTTCAGGTTCAAACTGGGCTGGGCGGCAAAATTCCCGCCCAGAGACCAGGTCGACCATAGGGTCGGCCATGGTGTCGACCTGGTCACCCCAGGTCGACCACAGTGTCGACCCAGTCCCCCACAGGTCGACCATAGTGTCGACCTGGGTGTCGACCTGACTGGTCGACCTGGCTGGCCAGGTCTGGCTCTGGCTCGAATTTCTGAGGCCCTGTGTGTCACTAGGGCTGACATGTCGCCTCTTAATTGGCTCTCTGAATTTTGAATGGCCTAGATTCCTCCTATCTTCATCTGACGGCTAAAAACAACTTAAAAATCTATAAATACACCCTAACTCTCAACTGAAAATTCAAACAGAAATATGAGAAAGGAGTCGTCATGCTGCTAGGGAGGAACTGAACATAGCCGTCAAGAGAAAAGCCTAGAGACGAATCAAACTAAGAAGAAGATTTAAAGTTTAAATCAAAAGTTTTCAACGCAACGTTAGTCTACCCAAAGGAGCACATTCCAATTTCAGAATTCAGAATACAGAATTCAAGATTCTGCATTCGTTGTAAGTATAGTGACCTTTCAGAATATGAATAAGAATTGCGATGTGATTCGATGTGAATGAAAATAAAATTGTGTTATTATATTGTATAAAATTCTATGTATTATGATGATTCTGTCATGACTTGTGTATTGACGTTTATGGCATAAATTGGTTGATGCAAGCCTATTGAACAATTGTATATGAAAACAATGGCACTTGCAAGTTGTGGCAAAAATTAGAAATTGATCCTTTTATGTATATGTCGATGGCATGGACTATGTATATTCCCTTACTCAAAATTAGAGTTTATGTAAACATGATTTAGACTTGAAACCTTTTATGCCTACATGACCCAAAGCCTATGTTATCATTTCCATGTTTATTTGCAAGTCTAATTGGATCTATGTTAAGTATCGCTTGTGTTTCAAAAACTATGCAAGTTCATGTTGAAATAGGCTATGTGATTAAATGTTATAATTGGACCTTTTGGTGAATATACATCATGCTAGTTTTGTGTTTGACATTATGCCAAGTTAAACATATTTAAACACAAGTTGTGTAAGCCTAAACTATGCCATTTCATATATCACCTACTTAGTTGTACTTTGATTTGAATGCAAGTTCACATGACCCATCATTTATGTTAGTATCGCTAAATCGCAAGTTCATGCGCCACACACCCTTATATGTTGTCAAATATTACATATTCTTGATTTCCCCTTTTTCTTACGCTTATAAAGTTGGGCAGAATTGTGTCAAGCCCAACATTTGTTATAACGTTGCGAAGGTATAAATAGGGGTAATGACGTTTGGTGTAAAACATGAAAACATATGTTGGCATGTTTGGCACATGCCAATGACAATGACATTTAAAGCTGTATGAATTGTAATACCCAAAAATAAAAGATATGACATTTACATATATATATTTGAGAAATAATAAAATATGTAAATTTAGAAAATACGACGTGCTTAACCCGAGGTTGGATTGAGTTGTTATGTAAACCTGCCCGGAACGGCCCGGCTGTCCAGTAGTCACAACAATACCTATCCAATGTGGGTGGTTAAGCATTGAGCCCAATAAAGACCCAAGGTTAGACTAAGCTACGGTGTAAACCTGCCCGGAACCGACCGGCATATCCAGTAACTGTAGCAATACCTGTCTAATGTGAGTGGTCTGCTGCTCCTAAGATGTAACACCCCACCTCCATTAAGGTCACTCACAAGGGAATGCCTTAACTTTGGTGGAGCATTTTAGTAAACAGAACAGAAACTTACAAGACAAATAAAACAGTACTTGAAAAAATTTATAACTTTATTTCAACAGAAGCTTGGTTACATCCTTTCAAATCACAATATCAGAATTCAAGTACAAAATATCAGTCTTGTTCAAAAGCCTTCAGAATGCATAGTTTAAAATCATAATCCCCACAGAAGAAGACAAGCCATACTTTAAGCACTGCAAGCGGAAGAAATCTGGATCAAGCTAGAGTATTCCCTTCTACAAAACCTGGGGGGAGAACGGAAGAAAGGAGGCGAAACAACAAGGGTCAGACAAAAGTCTGGCAAGTCCAGTGATTTTCAGTTATGAACAGATAATAATAACATGACATGAAAATAAAACTGGATGAGAGATAATTGTAACAGATGTAGCAGATATGACAGAAGAACAGAATGATATAAGCTATTGCTTTACACTTCTCTGCACTAATACTAGTATAACAGAATTAGGTGTC
This sequence comes from Allium sativum, assembly GCA_030737875.1. Classification (NCBI taxonomy): domain Eukaryota; kingdom Viridiplantae; phylum Streptophyta; class Magnoliopsida; order Asparagales; family Amaryllidaceae; genus Allium; species Allium sativum. The sequence continues at coordinate 463,345,147 of CM060913.1, read as the reverse complement.
ACCCTAATGTCTAAAATGAAATAGAAACAGGTACAGAATAATTTCCATGCTAGTAATGGGCCTTTACCACCCGATCAGAAACAGACAGAAGCAGAATGTAGCATAAGGTGTACACTAGTAATTGGGCCTTTACCACCCGAACAGACGGTACCATGCAGAAACAGACAGGTGTTGCCACCCAACAGAAACAGACGGTACCAACAGAAATAGACAGAACTAAGTGTACCTTAAAACCCTACCCCAAGCGATCGGCTCCCTAATACATAAATACCCTGTGCCAGCCCCATCGAAGGGTGTATCATTCCCTAAAGTGGCAACCTTTGAATGACACAGACCTATTTACAGATGTCACGGCATCTTACATCCTCAGAGACAGACCGGGATCCATGCACGCATATGACCCGGTTGGAACGCACCATCAACACCCCTCGCCATTGTCAGAATGAACCGCTTATAATTAGTTCAGTAAGCATGCCCGGACCCTACCTACTGTTGGGTCAAAGTTTTGATACCAGAAAGGGTTACTGACTAATATGGGTCCCAAACAACAGATGACACAAGTAATTCCCCTCCTACCCTTGTGTCCCCAGACTAACAGATTTCAGATTAACAAGTTCAGACATACAGAATTCAGATCAACTAGTTCACAAGTCAGACAAGTTTTAGACTAACGGATCAGATATACGGATTTAACAGATTTACAGATTTGTCTAACTTTGTAATTGGGCCTACCGATTCACGGAACAGATTTATTAAACTCATCAGTCTAGTGGGTTTAACCCTATCCGCCCAACACGTTTTAGACATTATATTTATCTCAGATTTTCATTAATTAAATATTAATGCCCAGACCTCTCACATTAGACTGACAGTTTGCGGCTACTGGTTAGGCCGGTTGGTTCCGGGCAGATTTCTGCCGCAAACTGAGTCTAACCTCGGGTTTCAAGCACGTTATGACTAAATTCTCACATTAGAACCTATTGTTTGCGGCCACTGGATGTGCCGGGCGGTTCCGGGCAGGATTGCGCCGCAAACTCATTCTAACCTCGAGTCAGCCATGTTTATCTTTGCGGCCAATTAATTATTAATTTACCATTTATGCCCACGCCTAATATACATGTCAATTTTCATAATTATAGCGAATTCAGATTATGTCAATAACAGACTAAATATATCAAATCAACAGATATGGCAGATAACAGATTTAGCAGATTAGGCGACTTAACGGATTCAGCAGATTAACAGTTTAGCAGATTTAGCATGTAACAGTTTAGGCATCTTTAGCAGACTTAGCAGATGACAGATTTGGTATATGAACAGATATAGCAGATTATAGCAGAACTACCAGATTAGGCAATATAACAGAACTAGCAAATTAGGCAATATAACAGAACTAGCAGATTAGGCCATATAATAGATTTAATCATTCCTTAAAGTTTCCTAAACATATCTTGCCTAATTATAAATTTGGCCTAAGTTTGCATGCCTAAATAGTTGTCATGATTCACATTATGATCATATACCCCACGTTTGCATTGAATTTACATGGCACAGATTATGGTCATAATTTACCATATAACACACGTCTCAAATTTAGTTAAACTTGCCTAGTACAAAAGATTCACATATAAATTATACCAAATATAGCCATCGATTTCAATGCATGTCATATATTCAAAAATCTCCCACCTAGGTGTTATTCACATTTAATAGTTATCAAATCTTAACATAAATCTTCACACCTAAGTCATATTCCCTTTTTATCCCAAATCATGAATCTCTATATAAACAATATGCCCAACAATCTAGAACTTTAAATTATAACAGATCTTTAATTCAAAAATATGCGTTATGTCCAATGTCTCAAGTCACATGTTAATATACAATGGTTCCTCTTCTTCCAATTCACAGAATATGCACAGATCTAAATCTAGTTTACAAGCTATGTCCTTTTAGTCACAGATTAGCCATGTCCAATTATGCCATCATTCATTATTTGTCCCAAAGTTTAACGTTCGCGCGTTAATCTCTTATGAGATTTGGCGTAGGCTCGGGGTAGCCTGGCTATAGAACAGAAAGAATAAAGAGATATAGAATAAAATAGATCAGAATAGAACATACGCAATCTCAAATTCAGATTTACAATCATGTCACAATTATAATTAAAGTTTATATCGGAAAATAACTGCACTTGCCTTGGTTGGATTCCAAAAGAAAAAGGTGTTGTAGTTGTTCTCTTTTAATCCTAATCAGAATTGGAGGAAGAAGAAGCACAAGTCCTAGCTTAGGTTTCAGCAGAGTAGGGACGCCATTGATTTATTTATTTTTAGGGAGGAAGAGAGCAATGGAGGCTAGAGAATTGTATATGAGATTTAGGTTTAGGTTAGGGATGTATATATAGGTGTAGGAAGTTATTTAGGACCATTAGATTAACCCTGAATCATGGGAACCATTCAAATGCAAAATCTGCATTTGAGCGAATCGGCCCACGGGATGACAGCCAAACAGCCTGGATTAACCCCTAGTCGACCGAGCAGAGCTCGGGTCGACCTCAAAAATGGGCCGGTTCGGTATTTCCCCCTCCCAATTCGCTGTTTTGAACCTTTTTTGCATGTTTATTTATTTAATTTATATATATATATATATATTTCTCTCATATGCATACAAACTTCAAGGCTTAATAACTTCTTAATAATTAACCATTTTTTTAATATTCTCATAAAATACGGGGTGTTACATTCTCCCCTCCTTAAAGGATTTCGTCCCCGAAATCTTCAAGTTAAGAAGAATGTATCCTAACATCCAACATCCATCTACTCAACCATTCAATCACAGGAATCCATTGTCCTTAAAAGGTTTCTAATGTCGTATGAACATATGCAAAGTGTGTGTATATGTTTCTTATCTAATGCAAAATCAGGCGGTCTACTGATCCAGTTGACCTCCTTAATGCGAATCATGTTAGTGTCATGAGTCCAAATATGTATGCAAGAAATCCTATTTGATAAACATCATTTCTATATGAGTGCATAACCATTCATCCAAATGCAACATCCATGTGAGGAGTCAATCATTTTGCATCCACAAAAATTGAAAAATGCACACACATCCATATGCAGTATGAGAGTGTTTTTGAGCCGATCTAGTGCCTAGTGTGTGTATATGCATCCACGAGCAACCACTAGAAACCACTTGCATCCACTTGCAACCATCAAACATAACATGTCTCAAACACATGTTTACACCCATTAGTTTCTACCTAAAGTTCGAAGATTCGATCGATAGGATACAGTCGAATGATGGAAGCGAGTACAGATAAGACAAAGACTTGGTTCCCATTAGACATTGGTTGAGAAAATAATTCCCCTAAGTATCAACCCCGAAGACCGAAATCAACATCAGATTGACACCCAGAGGATTACCTCCTTTAGACAATGTCAAAACTGGAAAGCAGAATTATTCAAATATTTATAGATTACTGGTACAGATCAGGTTCCCTAATGATTCTTAGGAAGATAAGCATGATAAAATCATATCCCAAAAAAACTCAAAATGTATGCGTCATACTTGACGTCTAACACAGATATCCCTCAAACCCCAATCTATCATAAACAGATGAGTCATAACCCTTATAGGTTTGAGTCTACAACGGAATCAGAAACAATACTAGTATTAAAGTGCAGAGTATCAATTACAAAATCAAAATACCAGAATCAGAAAGAGTCTTAACTCCATAATCAGATAAAGAAATTAAACCTACTATAGGAATTTTCCTACTTCTATCCTAGCCACTAGCCTCAAGAGTGTTCTCCTGCCCTCCTTGTCCTCGTCTCTTCGGGCAGTCCCTAGTGAAGTGTCCCATCTCCCCACAGTTGAAGCAAGCGCCCTTCCTTTTTCTGCAATCCTTGTTCAGATGAGTCGAGCTTCCACAAGTAAAGCACTTTTTCCCCTTCTTATCTTCAGACTTCTCATCCTTCCTTTGCGTTTCCTTTTTGGGCCCTGCTTTCTTATTCTGTGGTTCTTCCTTCTTTGTCTCTTTCGGGCCTTTGTCTTCCTCGTGCAGTAGTGCCATGTCCACTAATCTCTCGTAAGTCGCTCCCATGGGTACATGAGTCATGGATAGGCTGTGTAGTGGCTCGTTCAATCCTTTAACAAAGCGGAGAGCCTTTTTATGTTGAGTGTTGACTAAATCCAATTCGAACCTAGCTAGTTGGTTGAACTGGTTGACGTATTCCTTGACCGTCATACTTCCTTGCTTAAGAGATAAGAAGTTTTCCAGTTGTAAACTTTGTTCAGCTTGCGAGAGGAATTTTGTCTCAAACCTTGTTCTGAAATCCATCCATGTCTCAACCGGCCTCTCGGCTTTAGTGACTTCCCACCAGTAGGAAGCTTCGTCTTTGAGCAGCCATACTGCCAACTGTACCTTCTGCCTATCGTCCACCTCGAAGATAACGAATAGATCCTCAGTTTCTTTGAGCTAGTTCCTCGCTTCTACGAATGATTCAGTTCCTTTGAAATCCTTCCCACCCATGGCCCTAAAATCTCTACAGATCTTTGAAAAAGTAATTGCACGAGGAGGGGGTGGAGGAGGAGGATCATTTGCTGGACCTGCGGCGGCGGTCCTAGCCTCAAGATATTGACGAAACCAACCGGGTACGTGAACACCCTCTGGTATCTCAGATGCTTCAGACATGCTGAAACGAAAAAAAAGGAAAGATTCAATACAAAAAAAAAGGACTGAAGGAAAGATATATGGCTCTTGGGGATCATGTTTTTCAAAATAAGCTTTATTTTTAAAAATACTTCCTTTTAAAACCTTTTTGAAAATAGTTTTCGAAAACTTTACCCAATCTGGTAACCTTCAGCTCTGATACCAAGTGTAACACCCCACCTCTGTTAAGGTCACTCACAAGGGAATGCCTTAACTTTGGTGGAGCATTAACAGAAACTTACAAGATAGATAAAACAGTACTTGAAAAATTTTATAACTTTATTTCAACAGAAGCTTGGTTACATCCTTTCAAATCACAATATCAGAATTCAAGTACAAAATATCAGTCTTGTTCAAAAGCCTTCAGAATGCATAGTTTAAAATCATAATCCCCACAGAAGAAGACAAGCCATACTTTAAGCACTACAAGCGGAAGAATTCTGGATCAAGCTAGAGTATTCCCTTCTATAAAACCTGGGGGGAGAAACGGAAGAAAGGAGGCGAAACAACAAGGGTCAGACAAAAGTCTGGCAAGTCCAGTGATTTTCAGTTATGAACAGATAATAATAACATGACATGAAAATAAAACTGGATGAGAGATAACTGTAACAGATGTAGCAGATATGACAGAAGAACAGAATGATATAAGCTATTGCTTTACACTTCTCTGCACTAATACTAGTATAACAGAATTAGGTGTCACCCTAATGTCTAAACTGAAACAGAAACAGGTACAGAATAATTTCCACGCTAGTAATGGGCCTTTACCACCCGATCAGAAACAGACAGAAGCAGAATGTAGCATAAGGTGTACACTAGTAATTGGGCCTTTACCACCCGAACAGACGGTACCATGCAGAAACAGACAGGTGTTGCCACCCAACAGAAACAGACGGTACCAACAGAAACAGACAGAACTAAGTGTACCCTAAAACCCTACCCCAAGCGATCGGCTCCCTAATACATAAATACCCTGTGCCAGCCCCACCGAAGGGTGTATCATTCCCTAAAGTGGCAACCTTTGAATGACACAGACCTATTTACAGATGTCACGGCGTCTTACATCCTCAGAGGCAGACCGGGATCCATGCACGCACATGACCCGGTTGGAACGCACCATCAACACCCCTCGCCATTATCAGAATGAACCGCTTATAATTAGTTCAGTAAGCGTGCCCGGACCATACCTACTGTTGGGTCAAAGTTTTGATACTAGAAAGGGTTACTGACTAATATGGGTCCCAAACAACAGATGACACAAGTAATTCCCCTCCTACCCTTGTGTCCCCAGACTAACAGATTTCAGATTAACAAGTTCAGACATACAGAATTAAGATCAACTAGTTCACAGGTCAGACAAGTTTTAGACTAACGGATCAGATATACGGATTTAACAGATTTACAGATTTGTCTAACTTTGTAATTGGGCCTACCGATTCACGGAACAGATTTATTAAACTCATCAGTCTAGTGGGTTTAACCCTATCCGCCCAACACGTTTTAGACATTATATTTATCTCAGATTTTCATTAATTAAATATTAATGCCCAGACCTCTCACATTAGACTGATAGTTTGCGGCTACTGGTTAGGCCGGTTGGTTCTGGGCAGATTTCTGCCGCAAACTGAGTCTAACCTCGGGTTTCAAGCACGTTATGACTAACTTCTCACATTAGAACCTATTGTATGCGGCCACTGGATGTGCCGGGCGGTTCCGGGCAGGATTACGCCGCAAACTCATTCTAACCTCGAGTCAGCCATGTTTATCTTTGCGGCCAATTAATTATTAATTTACCATTTATGCCCATGCCTAATATACATGTCAATTTTCATAATTATAGCCAATTCAGATTATGTCAATAACAGACTAAATATATCAACTCAACAGATATGGCAGATAATAGATTTAGCAGATTAGGCGACTTAACGAATTCAGCAGATTAAGCAGTTTAGCAGATTTAGCATATAACAGTTTAGGCATCTTCAACGGACTTAGCAGATGACAGATTTGGTATATGAACAGATATAGCAGATTATAGCAGAACTAGCAGATTAGGCAATATAACAGAACTAGCAAATTAGGCAATATAACAGAACTAGCAGATTAGGCCATATAATAGATTTAATCATTCCTTAAAGTTTCCTAAACATATCTTGCCTAATTATAAATTTGGCCTAAGTTTGCATGCCTAAATAGTTGTCATGATTCACATTATGATCATATACCCCACGTTTGTATTGAATTTACATGGCACAGATTATGGTCATAATTTACCATATAACACACGTCTCAAATTTAGTTAAACTTGCCTAGTACAAAAGATTCACATATAAATTATACCAAATATAGCCATCGATTTCAATGCATGTCATATATTCAAAAATCTCCCACTTAGGTGTTATTCACATTTAATAGTTATCAAATCTTAACATAAATCTTCACACCTAAGTCATATTCCCTTTTTATCCCAAATCATGAATCTCTATATAAACAATATGCCCAACAATCTAGAACTTTAAATTATAACAGATCTTTAATTCAAAAATATGCGTTATGTCCAATGTCTCAAGTCACATGTTAATATACAATGGTTCCTCTTCTTCCAATTCACAGAATATGCACAGATCTAAATCTAGTTTACAAGCTATGTCCTTTTAGTCACAGATTAGCCATTTCCAATTATGCCATCATTCATTATTTGTCCCCAAGTTTAACGTTCGTGCATTAATCTCTTATGAGATTTGGCGCAGGCTCGGGGTACCTGGCTATAGAACAGAAAGAAGAAAGAGATATAGAATAAAATAGATCAGAACAGAACATACGCAATCTCAAATTCAGATTTACAATCATGTCACAATTATAATTAAAGTTTATATCGGAAAATAACTGCACTTGCCTTGGTTGGATTCTAAAAGAAAAAGGTTTTGTAGCTGTTCTCTTTTAATCCTAATCAGAATTGGAGGAAGAAGAAGCACAAGTCCTAGCTTAGGTTTCAGCATAGTAGAGACGCCATTGATTTATTTATTTTTAGAGAGGAAGAGAGCAATGGAGACTAGAGAATTGTATATGAGATTTAGATTTGGGTTAGGGATGTATATATAGGTGTAGGAAGTTATTTAGGACCATTAGATTAACTCTGAATCATGAGAACCATTCAAATGCAAAATCTGCATTTGAGCGAATCGGCCCACGGGATGACAGCCAAACACCCTGGATTAACCCCTAGTCGGCCCAGCAAAGCTCGGGTCGACCTCAAAAATGGGCCGGTTCGGTTATTCCCCCTCCCAATTCGCTGTTTTGAACCTTTTTTGCATGTTTATTTATTTAATTTTTATATATATCTATATATATTTCTCTCATATGCATACAAACTTCAAGGCTTAATAACTTCTTCATAATTAACCATTTTTTTTAATATTCTCAGAAAATACGGGGTGTTACATAAGAGGCTAAGGACAGGTTGTAGGGTTAAGTCAACTATAACACTCAATCAAATTCGACATGTTAACACGAACTGATGGGTGGGGGTTAGGTAAATACAGACACTTAACCACTTAACATGTTTGACTAGAAAATCATGGTAATGAGGGACCCGTTTCAGCACTAACCCAATTTAGGTATCAATGGTACCCTGAAACTAGGCAGGGTGAGGCACGATTACTGGGCTGATTGTAAGCGGTCAAACGACGGCGGTGGGTGCACAGTGCAGGTCTAACGGGGTGTGGGCGTGCACACACTTCGGAGCAGACAACCAGGGCACTGGGGACACCAGTAGTATAACCTCTGCCTTCTAGAATTTGTTTCGGGGCCGCCACCATGGGTCTTGATACACCCCATGATGGGACTAGCATAGGTATCTGCAATTCTTAGGGGTCGTATGACACACGTTAACGCGAATAGGAGCCGATCTTTAAATAAAGTTGGGATCACTTTACCCTCACCATGGGGAGCCAGTTAGAGTAAACTCAAGTAGATGCAGAGATATAGTATGGGTGCGATAGAACATTCGACACCCCCTTAGCTTGTGACACTATCCTATTTTCACAATATATCTATCATGCCCTTTTCTTATTCACATACTGAAGAGTTACTAGATTTACTCAGGCTTTATGTCTGACCCTATTTTCTTTTCGTCTTCTTTCTTTCGTCCCCCCCCCCCCCCCAGGTCCACAGGGAGGAAACGGCTCAGCTCAGTCAGGCTCTGTTCAAGCTCCAAGAACGTAGATGTATGATTTGGGTCTCTTTTGCTCGGACTATGGCTTTGGATATCACTATGGGGATTTTTGTCACTTTATTTATGTTTTATGCTTCTTTAATAATCAAGACAGTTATAATGTTGTAATGATGGAAGTATTTTGAGACAATTATGGAATGTTTTGTTTTGGAACACGTATTGATGAATAAAAGTCTGTTGGTTTCCGCTGTTTAAAATATGTGTATTTATATCTGTCTTGAGTTTATTTGTGGCTTTTACTTATAAACCTCCACCAAAATTAAGGCATTCCCTTTGTGAGTGACCTTAGCGGAGGTAGGGTGTTTCACTTGGTATCAGAGCATAGGTTTACCAGACAAGATAAAAGTTTTTTAAATTGTTTTCAAAAGAAAGTTTAAAGAAGCATTTTTCAAGAAAAAGTGTTATATTTATAAAAGAAAAAAATCCCCCAAAGCCATGTGCCCTATCTATCTCTCTCTATCCTTCGTTTTGAATTTGTCCCTTTCTGTTTCAGCATGTCTGGAGACCTTAACCTCCCGGAAGGAGTGCCGATTCCTGGCTTGTTTAGGAGGTACTTAGAAGCAAGGGCCAATGGCGTGGGCCCAGCAGACATCCCTTTTCCAGTGGCCGCGGTTCCTCCTCTCCTCCACCTCCTCGTGGAAATGCCTTCGCAAAAACATGTAGAGACTTCAAGGCAATGGGTGGAAAAGATTTTTATGGGACAGAATCCTTTTTAGGGGCAAGAAACTGGTTAAAGGAGACTGAGGATCTGTTTGTCATCATTGGAGTGGATGACAGGCAAAAAATACAACTAGCGGTGTGGTTGCTTAAGGATGAGGCTTCCTATTGGTAGGAAGTTATCAATACTCAGCGGGCGGTGGAAACATGAGAGGATTTCAGGACGAGGTTTGAGATGAAATTCCTCTCCCAAGCAGAAAGGAGCCTGCAAATGGAAAAGTTCCTAACTCTGAAACAGGGAAGCATGACGATCAGGGAATATGTTAATCAGTTTAACCAGCTGGCCAGATTTGGGTTAGACTTAGTAAACACCCAACACAAGAAAGCACTTCGCTTCGTCAAGGGTTTGAATGAGCCTCTACACAGCCTTGCCATGACCCATGTATCCACAGGAGCGACTTATGAAAGCTTAGTGGACATGGCGTTACTACACGAGGAAGATCACGGTAAGAAAGAAGTTAAGGTGGAAGAGAAGAAAGAGGGTCTACAAGCAAAGAAAACAGATTTCAAGAAAGGAGGAAAGAACAATAAGCCCTGTGAGAAGAGAAGGTGCAATTTCTGTGGCATTGTGGGCCATATATCAAAAGACTGCCGGAAAAGAACGGCGAAGATGGGTGGTTGCTTCTATTGTGGAGAGACTGGGCACCAAGCTAAGGACGGCCCAAAGAAGAAAGGGCAGGGACAGAAAGCTGGATCCACTTCAGGGGGTCAGGTTCATGCGCTAGTGGCACCTCAGCAAGAAAGAGGTAGTAATATTTCTGTAGAAAGTGTAGTCTATCTTTATTATCATCCAGTTCGTACACTTTTTGACCCTGGCGCATCACACTCTTTTATTTCCTCTGCTTAGTAGAATCTCTGCATCTAGACATTAGTATGGTAGAAGATCCCTTAGTAGTTTCAAATCCAATTGGGGGCTTCGCTTACTTGTCAATGGTTTGGTTTTGAAAATCTCTATTCTCAGCGTTGAGTTTAGTTGTGATGCCTTTGTCTTAGGCTTCTCGGGATATGGTTTGATCTTAGGCATGGACTGGTTATCTAGTAACAGTGCCATTCTTGATTGTGAGAAAAGAGTAGTTAGGCTCTTGACTCGGCTTGGTAACACTCTAGAAATTTCTTGTAATCCCTTGAATGCTGTTATGCTAAGTTATCTAGAGTCGCTTAATGCTTCTGATGAGAATTTGCAATCAATGAGAGTAGTCCGGGAATATCCGGATGTCTTTGAGGAGGTGAAAGGCTTACCTCCGAGGCGGGAAATAGACTTCCGCATATATCTTGTGGATAACGTAAAGCCTGTAGCTTTACCTGTCATACACATGGCTCCAAAGGGGAGAAAGGAGCTCAGTAAGCAGGTTAAAGAACTTCTCGAAAACGGGTTCATTAGACGGAGCATTTCGGAATGGGGTGCTCAAGTGGTGCTCGCAACTAAAGCGGACGGTTCGCTTCACCTTTGCGTTGACTATAGGGAGTTAAATAAATTGACCAAGAAAAATAGGCACCCTCTTCCCCGAATCGACGATTTGTTTGATCAGCTTGTAGGTGCAACGGTCTTCTCCCAACATGATCTGGCAAATGGGTTCCATCAGTTAAGAGTAGCTGAAGATAGTATTGATAAAACGACGTTCAGAACCCCAGACGGTTTCTTCGAGTGGCTTGTTTCGGCTTGACAAGTGCACCCGCTTATTTCGTAGACCTAATGAGCAGGGTGTTCAGAGAATTCCTCAACAAATTTTTGGTTGTCTTCGTAGATGATATCTTTATCTTCTCAAAGAATGAGGAAGAGCATGCCCGGCATTTGAAAGAAATCATGGAAACTCTTCGAGCTTATCAACTAAAAGCCAAATTCTCCAAGTGTCACTTCTGGAGAAAAGAAGTAAGATTTCTGGGGCATATAGTGTCCAAAGAGGGCTTGGCTATAGACCCCGCAAAAGTGGTGGCAGTGCAAGACTGGAAGACACCAAGAAATGCAACCGAAGTTCGAAGCTTTCTTGGGCTAGCCGGTTTTTACCGAAAGTTTATTAGGGATTTCGCGAAAATCTCAGCCCCACTCACAAGGCTAACAAAGAAGAATCTGGCATTTACTTGGGATTTGGATTGCGAGTTTGCTTTCCAACGATTAAAAAGGGCTCTCACAACAGCCCCAGTTCTGACTTTGCCAGATGGAAGCAAAATGTTCATGGTATACACGGATGCATGTGGAACGGGACTAGGCGCTGTTCTAATGCAAGAAGGAAGGGTAGTAGCTTATGGTGGAAGATAATTAAAAGTTCAGGAAAAGAACTACCCAACTTACGATCTTGAGTTAGCCGCCATCGTCTTTGTGCTTAAGTCTTGGCGCCATTATCTCCTAGGTGAGAAGTTCGAATTATACACTGACCATAAATCGTTGAAATATCTCTTCTCGCAGAAGGATCTTAACTTGAGGTAGCAAAGATGGATGGAGTTTCTTGCCTCGTATGACTTTGAAATTTCCTATACTCCCGGCAAAGGCAACGTAGTAGCAGACGCGTTGAGCCGTAAGAAACTGACCTTAAGCCCTCTCTTTATGGAAAGGCAAAGCTTGGAGTATATAGCCAGTTTTAACTTTAGGCCCTCCTCAGATTTTGTACCGGGTTTGCTAGCATCTCTCGAAGTACGCCCTACTCTCTTGGACTCAATAGGGGCTGCACAACGTGAAGACCCTCAGCTTGTTGATGTGATTGATAAACTTATTAGGGGTGAGACTTCTAGTCACCTCAGTAGGTACGCCATCGATGATAAGGGTTGGTTGAGGCGAGATGGAAGATTGTGCGTCCCACAAGCAAGGGAGTTGACAAAGAAGGTTCTCGAAGAAGCACATCATTCCAAGATGACCATACACCCTGGCGGCGATAAGATGTACAAGGATATAAAAAGGACTTTCTTTTGGAACGGCATGAAACAAGACGTGGCAGATTTCGTTTCTAAGTGCATGACCTGCCAACGGGTCAAGGCGGAACAAAAGAAGCCTGAAGGACTACTTCATCCTTTAGAGGTTCCACAGTGGAAGTGGGATAGCATTTCAATGGACTTCATTGATGGACTACCTAGGTCGAGAAAAGGCAACACTAGCATTTGGGTAATAGTGGATAGGCTTACTAAGAGCGCCCACTTCATACCTATCAAGAGTAGAAGGACTGCCGCATCTCTAGCATCTCTTTATCTCAAGGAAATAATTCGACTCCATGGGATACCCTCCAGCATTGTTAGTGACCGAGACCCTATCTTCACAAGTGGGTTTTGGCGGAGTCTACAAGAAGCTGTAGGCACACAGTTATGTCTGAGCACGGCCTATTACCCCCAAACCGACGGCCAGACGGAAAGGGTGAATAGAGTTTTAGAGAATCTTTTGAGACTTTGCGTCCTCGACTTTGGAGGGACGTGGGAGGATCACCTTCCTTTAGTGGAATTTGCCTATAACAACAGCTACCAAGCTACCATCGGTATGGCGCCCTTCGAAGCCTTGTATGGAAGACCGTGCAAATCACCAACTTGTTGGTACGAGTCTACAGATAAGCTTATACTTGGACCAAATATGATTCGAGAGACTTCTGAGAAAGTAGACTTGATACGTAGGAGAATGAAGACTACCCAAGACTGACAGAAATCCTACGCCGACAAAAGAAGGACCGACCTTGAGTTTGAGGTTGGGGATAGGGTTTTCCTTAAGGTATCACCTTTAAGGAACGTCGTTCGTTTTGGATCCGCCGGAAAGCTAGCACCAAGATTTGTAGGACCGTTTCCTATCATCGAGAAGGTTGGAAAGATGGCCTATAGATTAGAGCTACCCGAGAGACTGGCCGGAGTTCACAACGTCTTTCATGTTTCTCACCTCCGGAAGTGTTTGCATGAGTCAGCGGAAGTGGTGGAACCTAGCATTCTAGAAGAAGCCAAAGTGGAACGTGAAGCAACTGTGAGGAGAGTTCAACCCACATCTTAGGAATGGAAGTGAAAAAGCTACGCAACCGCGAAGTCAAACTCATTAAAATTCAGTGGAGCGACGCCGAGGAAGACGCGACTTGGGAAACTGAGGACAGAATACGCGCTGCCTACCCTCTTCTTTTTGAGGGCACCTCTTTGATCTCTCTCTTTTTCCTTAAGTTATGCTTTATCTATCTTTTAGGTATATCTCCTCGGTCCTTTTCCTAAATCCTTAGGTAGAAAACAAATGGATGCAAACATGTATTCGAAAACATGTTATGGATGATGACTGCAAATGATTGCTAGTGGTTGCTCGTGGATGCATATACACACACACCCTAGGTTATAGATCGGCTCAATCACTTCATATTGCATATGCATATGTGTATTCTCATTTGTATATGGTTGAAACTTGATATGCTGTCATATGGTTGTCACATTTGTATGAATAGTTGTGCACTCATGTAGAATTATGAGTAGGAAAAATCTGCATACATAATGGATTCATGACACTTACATAATTCACATTAAGGAGGTCAACTGAATCAGTAGACCGCCTGATTTCTGCATTAGATAAGGACATATACACTCACTATGCATATGATCATGAAGCATTAGAAGTCTTTTAAGGACAGTGGATGCCTGTGTTTGTTGGTTGAGTAGATGGACTATTGGATGGTAGGATATATATTCTTCCTAACTTAAAGATTTCGTGGACGAAATCCTTTTAAGGGGGGAGAATTTAACACCTCGTGGATTCTATAACGCTAAGCTTCATAAATTAAAGTATAATTAATTCTAAATGAAAGAATTAAGGGAAATGGGTTATGCCATTGCGTTCGTCTCAGAATTCTGCTTAAGATAGAGTCCGAGTTTGCGTGAATCGGACTCCGTATGAAGGAGTTATGGCCTTCGGAAGTTTCAGAATCAAATTTAAATTCAAACAGCTCAGTTTAATTTCAAATTTTCGAATTTCAGGTTCAAACTGGGCTGGGCGGGAAAATTCCCGCCCAGAGACCAGGTCGACCATAGGGTCGACCATGGTGTCGACCTGGTCACCCCAGGTCGACCACAGTGTCGACCTGGTCCCCCCCAGGTCGACCATAGTGTCGACCTGGGTGTCGACCTAGCTGGCTAGGTCTGGCTCTGGCTCGAATTTCTGAGGCCCTGTGTGTCACTAGGGCTGACGTGTCACCTCTTGATTGGCTCTCTGAATTTTGAATGGCCTAGATTCCTCCTATCTTCATCTGACGGCTCAAAACAACTTAAAAATCTATAAATACACCCTAACTCTCAACTGAAAATTCACACAAAAATATGAGAAAGGAGTCATCATGCTGCTAGGGAGGAATTGAACATAGCCGTCAAGAGAAAAGCCTAGAGACGAATCAAACTAAGAAGAAGATTTAAAGTTTAAATCAAAAGTTTTCAACGCAACGTTAGTTTACCCAAAGGAGCGTATTCCAATTTCATAATTCAGAATCCATAATTCAAGATTCTGCATTCGTTGTAAGTATAGTGACCTTTCAGAATATGAATAAGAATTGCGATGTGATTCGATGTGAATGAAAATAGAATTGTGTTATTATATTGTATAAAATTCTATGTATTATGATGATTCTGCCATGACTTGTGTATTGACGTTTGTGGCATAAATTGATTGATGCAAGCCTATTGAACAATTGTATATGAAAACAATGGCACTTGCAAGTTGTGGAAAAAATTAGAAATTGATCCTTTTATGCATATGTCGATGGCATGGACTATGTATATTCCCTTAGTCTAAATTAGAGTTTATGTAAACATGATTTAGACTTGAAACCTTTTATGCCTACATGACCCAAAGCCTATGTTATCATTTCCATGTTTATTTGCAAGTATAATTGGATCTATGTTAAGTATCGCTTGTGTTTCAAAAACTATGCAAGTTCATGTTGAAATAGGCTATGTGATTAAATGTTATAATTGGACCTTTTGGTGAATATACATCATGCTAGTTTTGTGTTTGACATTATGCCAAGTTAAACATATTTAAACACAAGTTGTGTAAGCCTAAACTATGTCATTTCATATGTCACCTACTTAGTTGTACTTTGATTTGAATGCAAGTTCACATGACCCTTCATTTATGTTAGTATCGCTAAATCGCAAGTTCATGCGCCACACACTCGTATATGTTGTCAAATATTACATGTTCTTGATTTCCCCTTTTTCTTACGCTTATAAAGTTGGGCTGAATTGTGTCAAGCCCAACATTTGTTATAACGTTGCGAACGTATAAACGGGGGTAATGATGTTGGGTATAAAACATGAAAACATATGTTGGCATGTTTGGCACATGCCAATGACAATGACATTTAAAGCGGTATGAATTGTTATACCCAAAAATAAAAGATATGACATTTACATATATATATATATATTTGAGAAAAAATAAAATATGTAAATTTAGAAAATACGACGTGCTTAACCCGAGGTTGGGTTGAGTTGTGATGTAAACCTGCCAGGAACTGCCTGGCTGTCCAGTAGTCACAACAATACCTATCCAATGTGGGTGGTTAAGCATTGAGCCCAATAAAGACCCGAGGTTAGACTGAGCTATGGTGTAAACCTTCCCGGAACCGACTGACATATCCAGTAACCGTAGCAATACCTGTCTAATGTGAGTGTTCTGCTGCTCCTAAGAGGCTAAGGACAGGTTGTAGGTTTAAGTCAACTATAACACTTAACCAAATTCGACATGTTAACACGAATTGATGGGGGGGTTAGGTAAATACAGACACTTAACCACTTAACATGTTTGACTAGAAAATCCTGGTAACGAGGGACCCGTTTCAGCAGTAACCCAATTTAGGTATCAACGGTACCCTGAAACTAGGCAGGGTGGGGCATGATTACTGGGCTGATTGTAAGCGGTCAAACGACGGCGGTGGGTGCACAGTGCAGGTCTAACGGGGTGTGGGCGTGCACACACTTCGGAGCAGACAACCAGGGCACTGGGGACACCAGTAGTATAACCTATGCCTTCTAGAATTTGTGTCGGGGCCGCCACCATGGGTCTTGATACCCCCCATGGTGGGACCAGCATAGTTATCTACAATTCTTGGGGGTCGTATGACACATGTTGACGCGAATAGGAGCCGATCTTAAATAAAGTTGGGATCACTTTACCCTCACCATGGGGAGCCAGTTAGAGTAAACTCAAGTAGATGCAGAGATATAGTATGGGTGCGATAGAACATTCGACACCCCCTTAGCTTGTGACACTATCCTATTTTCACAATATGTCTATCATCCCCTTTTCTTATTCACATACTGAAGAGTTACTAGATTTACTCAGGCTTTATGTCTGACCCTATTTTCTTTTTGTCTTCTTTCTTTCGTCCCCTCCGGTCCACAGGGAGGAAACAGCTCAGCTCAGTCAGGCTCTGTTCAAGCTCCAAGAACGTAGATGTATGATTTGGGTCTCCTTTGCTCGGACTATGGCTTTGGATATCACTATGGGGATTTTTGTCACTTTATTTATGTTTTATGCTTCTTTAATAATCAAGACAGTTATGATGTTGTAATGATGGAAGTATTTTGAGACAATTATGGAATGTTTTGTTTTGGAACAAGTATTGATGAATAAAAGTCTGTTGGTTTCCGCTGTTTAAAATATGTGTATTTATATCTGTCTTGAGTTTATATGTGGCTTGTACTTATAAACCTCCACCAAAATTAATGCATTCCCTTTGTGAGTGTCCTTAACGGAGGTGGGGTGTTTCAACTATGTTACTATGATAGAGCATAGAAACACCAATTTGTTTTGTATGGTACACAATGGTCAATCTGATATCGAGGATGTCTAATATGTTGTGCTTATATTTTAATGACACAAGGGATTGGATGCCTTGTTGATACCCCCATATTCCTTGTTTAGGTTTACTTTTCAATTAATACCATTTGTTAATGAACACGATGAATTATTATTAAATAACTTATGATGATACCACCTTACAAAACAATTTCCTAATGAAATACTACAACACCATATTAGTCTCATATAAGATTACATAACATGGATAACCACCCCTTATCTGTAGAGATAATACAAAAACACTCATAACATTCTCTACTTCTCCTAAGACATTAAATGACCATACTTCAAACACATACTTCGAATCAGATATGTCAAATACGTCACTGGAGTTTATTTTCTATTGTTTATATGAGCATGATAATTAGTTTATTTAATGGTATTTAATAAAACTTATCTAATGTTATACAATACACTTAATGGTGTTTTATATATTTTGATCTTTTATGCATGGATATTGAATGGTTAGTTTATGTTTTTTCTTTCTTTAAATTGTCCTTAAACTTAATTATTCAGAAAGGATGTCATTAAAACTTATTATCTTGAAATAAATTGTACTTCGGTCTAATTTCCACATGCTACAAACTCTTCCACTACAACGTTATAGCCTTTTCCTTAAACTTTAATCCTTTCTTATGAATTGAATTAAGATCTCAATCCCCTCTTTAATCTCCCACGTGATATTTTTCAGCTAGTGATTCTCTTCACCTCCATTTGCCACTTTCCTGTAACACCCCCACGTCCATTAATGTAACTCGCTAAGGAAACGCATTAACTTTCATGGAGTGTTATAAGAGTATAGAACAGAACATCACAAGACAGATATATAAAATGGTACTTAAAAATTCAAAATTTATTCATTGCAGCGGAAGAGCAAAATATGTTTGGTTACAACATCAAAACCACATACTAAAGCCAAGTACACAAATATCCATCTTGAACAAAATTATTATCAGAGTACATAAAAGCAAAACCATAATCCCATTCCAAAATTCCATATGAAAGAGAAACAAAGCTGAGCTTTACTTTCATCACTTCCAAGCACTTCCAATAGAGATAGAGAAAGAAATCCAAATCAAGGCTCGCTAGTCCCATCCTGAGAACTGGGGGGGAGGAAAGAAAAGAGGGGAAACAAAAAGGGTCAGACATAAAGTCTGGCGAGTCCAGTGACTTTAACAATACAATTGGTAAAGTAACAGGATAAGAACATAAATTGGATATAAGAGATGACTGTAACATAAGCAGGTATGACATGGTAATCAAGATGAATAAGGTATAACATTGATTGCGCTTCTAACCACTATAAGATATTTCCTGCACCGAACCAATACTAGTCTTATACTAAAAGGTGATCCCTCCCTATTAATCATAATAATGGTAGCTTCGTGTACTCCTAGCTGCTCTCGTAGATGCCCACTTGCTCCTACACCCACTAGTTCTACCCACTACCCTCCCCATTCGATCGGCTCCCTAACTCGTAGATACCCGTGCTAGCCCCACAGTAAGGTGTATCACTCCCTAAAGTGGCAACCCGATACGACTAAAATGCACGGCTTATACCTACATGATGCAACAATGTCTTACCTACCAGCCCGGACCCACACAGGCACATGACTCCATTGGACTTGCATTGTTATATCTCTTTACTCTTTTGACCTCTTACAATCAACTCCAGTAAGCGTGTCCCATCCTCGACCTAGTTCGAGCTCATATAGATACTAAAAATGGGTTACTTGTTGAAAAGGGTCCCCATACTTGACATAAGCTCCCCTCCTAGGCTTGGTCCCCACTAGGATTTCCCACTTAACCCCTTTTATTATTACCATGTCTTACCACATGTCTCATTATGGTTAAGTGCTCTTAATTATGTTTCACATGCTATCCATGTCACCCACTTAACCCCTTTACTATTTCCATGTCTTACCACATGTCTTATCTTGATTAAGTGTTTATTAATTCATTATATCCGTAATTGTGCAAGACCTCCCCATTAGATTATCGTTTGCGGTCGCTGGATATGCCGGGCCGTTCCGGGCAGACTTCAACTGCAATTCGAATCTAACCTCATGTCTCAGCACTATTAGGCTTCTAATTTCTGCCTTTGACCTCTTACATTAGATTGCCGTTTGCGGTTGCTGGATATGTCAGGCGGCTCCGGGCAGACTTCTACCACAACCCAAACTAACCTCGTGTCTTAGGCATTCATTGTCTTTTCCTTTTTACTCATGCCCAATTTCAATTCTTTAATTAATGTATTCCAATTGCCCATAATTTCCAATTATGCTTATAATTCTAATTCAAGTTATGCCTATAATTCCATATATACAAGTTGTACCAAATTATGCCCAAATCAATTTCATAATTATCAACAATTAATGCCAAATCTCATTTTATTACATATTTCCCAAACTTTTCTCAATCATCCTAACGTTATTCGTACGTAAATCTCAACATAATATGCTTAGGATCGAAGTTAGCCTAATCTCAAAAGGAAAAAGGAAAAGAAGAAGTGAAGAGAATCAAACATCAAAATTGGCATAAACATATAAATAGGCATGTGAAATGAATAACGATAAAATAGATCAGATAGGCATATGATAATAGCAATTGGATATGAATCTGAAGGATAACAAATTACAAAACTTGATATGATTCATCTTATTTACAGGCATATACATTAGATCCAATTTACAATCCAATCACAATTACTTTTTGATTTAAATATATGTTAAAGTAACATAAACTCACTGTCATATGATTCTTAGAAAAGATAATTAGGCGTTGTTGTAGCAAATCTGATCTTAAATAACCTCTTCTTTGATTGTTGAAGAAGAAAAGCTAAATTAATTTGAGTTGGAGAAGCAGCATGGAGGCACCATGGATTAGGGTTGAAGAGACTAGGGTTAGGTTTAGGTGTTTATTTATAGATGTATTAGGTGAATTAGGATCTTTAGATTTGATTAGGAACCATCTGAACCACTCAAATTAGAAAAACACGTCATCAGAAACTGCCTAGAATCAACCAGTCGATTGGCTAATTTCAACTGGTCAACAGTTTTCATTTCTGCTTAAAAATGGTTGGCTGGTGACAAATGAGTGGTCGACTTGTAAACGGTCAAATGGTGAAAAATGGGCGGTCTACTTGTTTTACAGCTTTAAACTTTAAATTTTCCAAGCTTCATAACTTCTTCATACGATGTCTGTTTTACACAAACTCAGACTCTATATCAAGCAAAATTCCAAGACGAACGTAATGGCGTAACCCGTTTCACTTAATTCTTCTTCTAAAAATTAAGTATTCTTAAATTTGTCATTTTTAATATTTTAAAATTACGGGGTGTTACATTCTCCCCTACTTAAAGGATTTCGTCCCAAAAATCTCCAAGTTAAGAAGAATGTATGTCCTACCATCCATCGTCCATCTACTCATCCATCAATCACGAGCGTCCATTGTCCTTAAAAGATTTCTAATGCTTTCATGAACTTATGCAAAGTGTGTGTATATGTATTTATACTAATGCAAAATCAGGCGGTCTACTGATTCAATTTACCTTCTTAATGCGAATCATGAAAGTGTCATGCATCCATTATGTATGCAAAAGAATCCTAATGATACATATCATTTCTATATGAGTGCACAACCATTCATCCAAATGCAACATCCATATGATAACACATTCAATATACATCCATTAATTTAAATATGCAAACTCATCCATATGCAATATGAAAGTGATTGAGCCGATCTAGTGCCTAATGTGTGCGTAAATGCATCCACGAGAAACCACTAGCAAACACTCGTCTCCACCAAACATAACATGTCTCAAACACTTGTTTACAACCATAGGATTTTCTACCTAAAGATCGAAGATATAATCGAGAGGATACACTAAACGACAGAACAAGTATAAACAAAGCGGTAGAAAAAGAGAAGTTAAGAACATACCCTCAAAAAGGAAAGGGTGCGATGCACGTATCTTGTCTTCCGTTTCCCAAGTCGCGTCTCCTTGATCATCTCCCCATTGGACTTTAACCAACTTGACCTCTCGGTTGCGTAATTTCTTGACCTCCGATCCAAGGATGCATGTAGGAACTTGCCTAATCGTGACATCTCGCTCTACTTCCACTTCCCTAAGCATGCTCGACTCCACTACTTCCGCGGTATCATGTAAACACTTTCGCAAATGCGAAATATGAAATACGTCATGAACACCACTAAGCTTTTCAGGAAACTTTACTCTGTAGCCATATGTTCAATTCTTTCTGTAATGGGGAATGGCCTTATGAATCTTGGTGCCAATTTCCCTACAGATCCAGAATGAACTACATTCCTCGATGGTGATACTTCAATAAAAATGGTGTCACCAACATCGAACTCAAGATCGGTTAGTCTCTTATCAGCATATGACTTTTGCCGGTCTTGTGCCATCTTCATGCGTCATCGAATCAAGTCTATCTTCTTCGAGGTTTCCCCAACTATCTCAAGCCCAAGCAAAATCTTATCCATAGGTTTCCACCAACAAGTCGGTGATAGGCAAGGTCGTCCATATAGAACTTCAAAAGGTGCCATGCCGACACTAGTCTGATAGCTGTTGTTGTAGGCAAACTCTACTAATGGAAGGTGTTCCTCCCATGTTCCTCCAAAGTCCAAGATGCATAATCTCAAAAGATCTTCTAGAATCTGGTTCACTCTTTCTGTTTGGTCATCCGTCTGAGCGTGATAAGCAGTGCCCAAACACAATTGCATTCCTACCGCCTCTTGCAAGCTCTTCCAAAACTCACTAGTGAAAATGGGATCTCGATCGCTTACGATACTAGAAGGTATGCCGTGTAGACGAACTATCTCTCGGAGATAAACAAATGATAACCATGCCACTGTTCTTTTACTCTTAATAGGAATGAAATGGGTGCTCTTGTAAGCCTATCTACTACTACCCAAATCCCGTTATTACCCTTCTTTGACTTTGGTAACCCATCGACGAAATCAATGGAAACCTTTTCCTATTTCCACAACGGAACTTCTAAAGGGTGAAGCAAACCACCAGGCTTCTTTTGCCCAGCCTTGACTTGCTGACAAACTAAGCATCTAGAAATGAACTCAGCCACATCCTTCTTCATTTCGACCCAAAAGAAAACTCGCTTCATGCCCCTATATTTCTTGCCACCACCGGGATGTATAGTCATCTTAGAACGATGTGCATCTTCAAGGATCGTCCTCCTCAAGCTTTCATCTCGTGATACACAAAGTCTCCCATCCCTACGCAAACAACCCTTTTCATCTATAGTATACCTACTAAGATGGCTTGAAGACTCCCCTCTTATGAGCTTGTCTACTATCTCTATCAGCTGTGGGTCATCTCGTTGTGCCGCTCCTATCTGTCCCAAAAGCGTAGGTCGCACCTCTAACGATGCCAACAAACTGGGTACATAATCGATAGAGGGTCTAAAGTCAAAGGTAGATATGTACTCTATACTCTGCCTCTCGACAAACAAAGGACTCAAAGTCAACCTCTTTCTACTTAAGGCGTCAGCTACAATGTTACCCTCACCAGGGGTATATGCAATCTCAAAATCGTAGGATGCTAAGAACTCCATCCACCTCTGTTGCCTTAAGGTTAAATCTTTTTGAGAGAACAAGTACTTTAGTGACTTATGGTCTGCATACAACTCAAGCCTCTCTCCAAGAAAATAGTGACACCAAGACTTAAGCGCAAAAACTATGGCAGCTAACTCTAAGTCGTGGATAGGGTAATTCTTCTCATGGACCTTCAGCTGCCTTCCACCATAGCATATCACCCTTCCCTCTTGCATCAAAACTGCGCCAAGCCCTATCCCACAAGCATCGGTATACACTGTGAACGGTTTAATCCCATCCGGCAAAACTAAAACTGGAGCTGTCGTCAAAGGCCTCTTTAAACATTGGAAAGCATCGTCATAGTCAACATCCTAAGAAAAGGTCAAATTCTTTTTCGTCAACCGTGTAAGTGGGGCTGATATCTTTGCAAAGTCCTTAATGAACTTCCAATAATAGCCCACCAACCTTAGAAAACTTCTTACTTCCATTGCATTTCTAGGAACCTTCCAATCTTGAATTGTTACCACCTTCGCGGGATCCACTGTTATCCCATCCTTAGAGACCACGTTCCTAAGAACCTTACTTCATTCCTCCAAAAATGACATTTAGAGAACCTAGCTTTGAGTTGATGTGCTCGAAGGGTCTCTAAGACTTCCCTAAGATGTAGGGCATGTTTTTCCTTGCTTCTAGAGAATATCAAGATGTCATCCACAAAGACTACCATGAACTTGTTTAGAAACTCCCTAAACACCCTACTCATCAAGTTTACAAATATGCGGGTGCATCGTCAAACCAAAAAGCATGACGAGCCACTCGAAGAAACCGTTGGGAGTCCTAAAAGCAGTCTTATATATACTATCATCAGCTACGCTTAACTGATGAAATCCTGTAACTAAGTCCAACTGCGAGAAAACTGAAGCACAAACCAACTGATCGAACAAATCGTCTATCCTCGGCAATGTGTGTCTATTTTTCTTCGTGAGTTTATTTGGCTCCCTATAGTCCACGCACAATCTAAGCGAACCATCAGCCTTCATAGCAAAAACAATTGGACTGCCCCATTCCGAAATAATTCTTCTTATGAACCCTTTCTCAAGCAGCTCCCCTACTTGTTTACTGAGTTCCTTCCTCTCTCTCGGAGCCATGTGGTGCACTGGCAATGCAACTGGCTTTGCATTATCTACTAAGTATATACGGATGTCTATCTCGCGCCTCGGGAGTAAACCCCGAATCTCATCAAAGACGTCATCATACTCACGGACTGCTCGAACAAATTGCAAATCATCGTTGGATGCGTCAAGTGATTCTAGGTAGCTAAGCATTACTGAACCCCTAAGGGTCCTTCCACAACGAGTCAACAATCTAACTACCCTCCTTTCACATCTAGGATGGCACCATACCTGGCTAGCCAATCCATCCCTAGAATCAAACCATAGCACATGAAACCAAGAATGTAGGCGTTGCTATCAAACTTAACGCCCAATATAGACACTCTCAAATCTCGAAAAATCATAGATAAATGAGCCGAACCACCAATAGGATTTGAGACTACAATGGGATCCATAACCACACTAGTATTTAGGTGCAGTGTTTCAACTAATGAAGCAGACATAAATGAATGTAAAGCGCCAGAATCGAACAAAGTTCAAACAGGGTGATCAAAAAGGAAAATCAAACTTTCAACAGAAATGTTTCTACCTTGTACTTACCCCGGTGCCATGAGAGCATGAACCTGCCCTCCAGAAGTAGATTATGTCCTCTGCCCTTGTCCTTGCCTCCTCGGGAAATCTTTAATCATATGTCCTGCCTCACCGCAATGGTAACAACTAGGCTTCTTCTTCTTTCTACAGTCCTTCTTTAAGTGGCCACGTATTCCACAATTGTGACACTTCCTTTTCTCTTAGCCCTTGTTATCCTTACTGCCTTTCTTTTGTTGTTGTTGTGCCTTCTTTGAACCCACTTTCTTATCCTGTGTCCTATCCATTTTAGCACCTTTCTCCTCTTCATTCATCAATGCATATCAACAAGTTTCTCGAAAGTAGCCCCCATTGGAATGTGGGACATAGCCAACCCGTGAAGCGGTTTGTTCAAACCCTTAGCAAATCTCAAGGCTTTCTTATGCGGCGTGTTCACCAACTCTAAACCAAATCTCACCAACTGATTAAACTTGTTAACATACTCCTTAACAGACAAGTTTCCTTGTTTCAAAGCCAAGACCCTCTCCATGTATAAACTTTCTTCTGCTTGTGAAAGAAATTTCAACTCAAACCTCTGTCTAAAATCCATCCATGTCTCCACTGCACGTTCTCCATTCGTGACCTCCCACCAAAATGAAACTTCATCCTTCATTAACCAAGCAGCTAGTTGAACATTCCTTCCATCATCTACCTCAAAGATACCAAACAAGTCCTCCACTTTCATGAGCCAATTTCTAGCCTCGACAAACGTCTCAGTCCTATGAAACGGTTTTCCGCACATCGCACGAAAGTCCTTACATATCTTAGATAAAGCATCTACACGCGGAGGAAGAGGTGGAACGAAAACTGTAGCAAGGGGAAGAGGAACGTTTGCTGGGCTTATGGCAATAGCCCTAGCCTCCAGATACCTTTTGAACCATCCTGATATCTATGCGCCCTCGGGTATATTGGGTTCCCCAGACATGCTGAAAAGAAAAAGGAAGAGATTCGAAACAAAGAATCGAAAGAAAGATATATGGATTTTAGGGATTATGTTTTTCATAATAAACCTTTCTCTTGAAAATACCTTCTTTAAACATATTTTTGAAAATTCTTCTTTTTAAAAATGCTTTCGAAAACGGTTTTCAAAATATTTTATCTATTCTGGTAACCTTCAGCTCTGACACCACGTGTAACACCCCACGTCCATTAATGTCATTCACTGAGGGAATGCATTAACTTTCATGGAGCGTTATAAGAGTACAGAACAGAACATCAAAAGACAGATATATAAAATAGTACATAAAAATTCAAAATTTACTCATTGCAGCGGAAAAGCAAAACATGTTTGGTTACAACATCAAAACCACATACTAAAGCCAAGTGCACAAATATCCATCTTGAACAAAATTATTACCAGAGTACATAAAAGCAAAAACATAATCCCATTCCAAAATGCCATATGAAAGAGAAACAAAGCTGACAATTACTTTCATCACTTCCAAGCACTTCCGGTAGAGATAGAGAAAGATAACCAAATCAAGCCTTGCTAGTCCCACGCTGAGAACCTATGGGGAAAAGGAAAGAAAAGAAGCGAAACAAAAAGGGTCATACATAAAGTTTGGCGAGCCCAGTGACTTTAACAATACAATTAGTAAAGTAACAGGATAAGAACATAAACTGGATATAAGAGATAACTGTAACATAAGTAGGTATGACAAGGTAAACAAGATGAATAAGGTATAACATCGATTGCGCTTTTAACCACTATAAGATATTTCCTACACCGCACCAATACTAGTCTCATACTAAAAGTTGATCCCTCCCTACTAATCATAATAATGTTAGCTTCGTGTACTCCTAGCTGCTCTCATATGTGCCCACTTGCTCCTGCCCCACTAGTTGTACCCACTACCCTCCCTATTCGACCGGCTCCCTAACTCATAGATACATGTGCTGGCCCCACAGTAAGGTGTATTACTCCCTAAAGTGGAAACCCAATACTACTAAAATGCACGACTTATACCTAAACGATGCAACAACGTCTTACCTACCAACTCGGACCTACGCACGCACATGACTCTGTTGGACTTGTGTTGCCATCGCTCTTTACATTTTTGACCTCTTACAATCAACCCTAGTAAGCGTGTCCCATCCTCGACCTAGTTCGAGCTCATATAGAAACTATAAATGGGTTACTAGTTGAAAAGGGTCACCATACTTGACACAAGCTCCCCTCCTAGGTTTGGTCCCCACTAGGATTTCCCATTAACCCCTTTTATTACTCCCATGTCTTACCACATGTCTCATTATGGTTAAGTGCTCTTAATTATGTTTCACATGCTATCCATATCAACCACTTAACCCCTTTACTATTTCCATGTCATACCACATGTCTTATCTTGATTAAGTGTTCATTGATTCATTATATCCGTAATTGCGCAAACCTCCCATATTAGATTACCGTTTGAGGTTGCTGGGTAAGCCGGGCGGTTCCGGGCAGACTTCAACCGCAATTCGAATCTAACGCTTCTAATTTCTGCCTTTGGCCTCTTACATTAGATTGTCGTTTGTGGTCGCTAGATATGCCGGGAGGTTCCAGGCAGACTTCTACCGCATCCAAATCTAACCTCGTGTCTTAGGCGTTCATTATCTTTTCCTTTTTACTCATGCCCAATTTCAAGTCTTTAATTAATGTATTCCAATTGCCCATAATTTCCAGTTATGCTTATAATGCTAATTCAAGTTATGCCTATAATTCCATGTATACAAGTTGTACCAAATTATGCCCATTTAATAATTATCAACAATTAATGCCAAATCTCATTTTATTACATATTTTCTTAACTTTCCCAATCATCCAAACGTTATTCGTACGTAAATCTCAACATAATATGCTTAGGCTCGAAGTTAGCCTAATCTCAAAAGGAAAAAGGAAAAGAAGAAGGGAAGAGAATCAAACATCAAAATTGGCATAAACATATAAATAGGCATGTGAAATGAATAACGATAAAATAGATCAAACAGGCATATGATAATAGCAGTTGGGTATGAGTCTGAAGGATAACAAATTACAAAACTTGATATAATTCATCTTATTTACAGGCATATACATTAGATCCAATTTACAATCCTATCACAATTATTTTTAATTTAATAATATGTGAAAGTAACATAAACTCACAGCGATAGGATTCTTAGAAAAGAGAATTAGGCGTTGTTGTAGCAAATCTGATCTTGAATAACCTCTTCTTTGATCGTTGAAGAAGAAAAGCTAAATTAATTTGAGTTGGAGTAGCAGCATGGAGGTGCCATGGATTAGGGTTGAAGAGATTAGGGTTAGGTGTTTATTTATAGATGTATTAGGTGAATTAGGACCTTTAGATTTGATTAGAAACCATCCGAACCACTCAAATTAGAAAAACACGTCATCATGAAACTGCCCAGAATTAACCAATCGACTGGCCAATTTCAACCGGTCGACAGTTTTCACTTTTGCTTAAAAACGATCTACTGGTGATAAATGAGCGGTCGACTTGTAAACGATCGAATGGTGAAAAATGTGCGGTCAACTTGTTTTACAGCTTTAAACTTTAAATCTTCCGAGCTTCATAACATTTACGCAAACTCAGACTTTATCTCAAGAAAAATTCCGAGATGAACGTAATGGCATAACTCGTTTCACTTAATTCTTCTTCTAAAAATTAAGTATTCTTAAATTTGTCAGTTTTTATATTTTAAAATACAGGGTGTTACATTTCCATTCACTGGGTTTTCTACCCTTATCTGTGTTGCTAGCCATCCATTTCCATTAATAACCGTTTTGCCAAATTATCTTGTTGACCTGATTTTTCCTTTGCTTATTATTTTACTTCTCCTTGATAATTTTTGTTATAATTTTGCCTATTTTCCCTTGACATTTTTTTCCTCAAACATGAAGTTTCATTAGTGTGCCCAGACATATTCCATTAAATATACTAAGCTTCCATTAGTAATTATATTGAACAGCTACTCTGATTTTCAGGAAAACTGATAAAGTTCAGTCTCAAAATAATAATAATAGGACCACTAACTTGCCATGTGCTATTACATTGATTAATAAAGGAAAATTTGTTGCAGCGTCTCCCTCACTGTTAGGTCTATGACGGCCTGCCCCGCACCAGTCGACATTTCCCTAAAATGCGATGTACAGATGTCCAACCAGCACGGGACGGTCGCCAAAGAAAGGAAAAGTAAGGAATTTGAGCTAACAAGAAACCTGTAGTATATCTCATAGCACATGGAACAAAATATAATAATAATATAACTTAATATAAAAACAGGCAAGACAGTGCATAAGCTGAAAACTAAACCATCATAGCAGCGGAAAAATCAAAGTATAGCTTATGATCCAAACCATCATTATTACAACTTTGAAATACTGTCTCTAAAGAAAAAGAAAGAGGTACACTACTAATGCCCAAAGTAGTGACCAACAACAACATAGAGAGAATATATATATTATACGTGGAAGCCTCCTACCCATCTTTGGTACAGCTACTCACGCATAATCACCAACCTGTCTCTAGTCTGCCCGTTTAAGTGCACCTAGAGTAATAAGAAGAGATATAAAATTCTGGGTCAGACAAAAGTCTGGTATGAGCGATAAGCAGCAAAACAGAACAATAACAGGTACTGCACTGGCTCATAGCCATGCTACGATCACTCTGCACCATGGAGTAATAACTACCCCACTGAACTGATCCGTAGCCTAACATCTGTTTTGGTGGTGAATCAAAGTTATGGACGTCGATAACCCCTTAGCACACATCCCACAGCAAAGTCCAATCATGAAGTTAACTAGTTGCTTCCCATCTGGATCCTGAGTTCTACTTCCTATTTGGACTTCCCTCGCATCTCGGGATTTGGCCGATTTGGAGTGGATCTTCAGAAGAGTCATCACGTAGAAGTAATGTTGGTTCAACCCGGTTCAGTTCGGTTGTATTCCATCGGTTCGATTGGGTGTCACTATTGTTTGGTTTGGTACATCACATCGGTTCAGTTCAGCTTACTCGGTTCGGTTCGGCGTGCATCAACTCCCTCCGGTTCGTGGCTCCTTCATTCATGGTACCCCGGTTCAGTTCGGTGCTTGAAATCCTTTGTGTTCCCCACCAATCTGATCCCACTCCCCAATTCGATCCAATTTGATCCCCTCGCCCTCGCTTCTAATCCGAACTCAACTCCAACTCTATGCAAATGGCCTTCCTTCTTGCAAGCCTCCTCTAGTGCAAAATTCCGTCCTGAATCGAATCCCCTTGCACGGTTCTCCTATCCGATCTGATCCGATCCGAAACCCTGCACATTTCCTGCAACTTTTCCAACGACTGTTTTATGCCGTACAACGGTGTTTTCGACCATTCTAACTTTTCTAATCAATCACAAAGCATATCAAACAGTCATAGTAACATAGAGAATCAACAATAAACCGCAAAACAACAATTTAATATGTCAATATGGATCAAACATACCCAAAAACCTATGCTTTCCCCCTAATCCCTCTTAATCATGTTTAATCATACAATTAGCAAAACTTATCCAAATTAGCCCAAATTTCCATCAGAGGCAGAAAATAACATTTAAGAACTTCTAAGCATTTTTTCAGAGTTTAATCATGTATAATTTCGTTAATTAACACTAATCACCCCTATTTAGCCGTAATTAGTGAAAAGCAATGCAAATCACTCACCTTAACCAAAATATAAACTCAGATCAGAAATGATTCTTTAAATGGCATGAGTTCCAATGCACACAGCAGCCTTTGCCTCTAATTTGATGTTGATTAGACTTGGTTTGATGCTAATTAGCTTAATCTTCAATTAGAAAGTGATTTGGAGGTGTTTTAAAAAGTGGAGGTCATGCTAGGGTTCAAGAGATGTAAGTGGCAGCTAGAAAACTGATTAGAAATGATTTTTCAAACCCTATCAGCCTCACCATAACCCTAGTCCCGAAATGGGTTATGGGCCTAGCTGTTAATCACCCTAATTAGGCCCAATTAAGCTGTTTTTCACCATCTAAATCTTATTTCAGCCATATCTCCCAAACAGTAAGTCCGTTTGGCTAATGTAACTACTCTACGGAAAGCTAAGCCATCATCTGAATTCAATGGAAGTGGTTTCAGGTCAAATCTCCTTACCAATCAAAAGATATGGGAAAAACAAGATTCTCTAGGGGAAAACCAGTCATTTAAAAATAGGCAAAAATCGTGAATATGGAAAATGACCGCAATAGTCGTTCCCTAAAGTTACACGACCATACGACCTCGTATGAAAAAAGAAATAAATATTCTACGATCCTTCGATACGTAGAATGCGGGTCGTTACAAGGTCCTTCTTCTTCTTACCTTCCTCTTTCCATTCCGATTTCCTCTGTCTCCTTCTTATTCGGCCTCCCCGCAACCTAGTGCCACATCATTTCATGCTTTCACTCTTGTTCTCACCTCCTTTGTCCATCTCACATCTCTTTTTCGTCACTTCATTAGTGTTGAACCATGTCGAAACCACTATCATTAACAACCAAGTTATCATTGAATCAAAGTATTCCTTAACCACAACCTCCATTCACTAACCAAATGCACCGCAAAAATCAACAAGCCACCACATAACCCATTTGTACAACTAATTAACACACCAACACCTCCCTCACTATCTCTACCTACAAATACGACAAATGCTTCTTCGATATTACCATCGAAACCAACATTAACATCATCATACCCTATTAAATGCCTTACTTACTGGGAGATGCAACAGCTTCATGACCAAGGATTATGCCTCAGTTGCAACAACATAGACACCTCCAATCACCACTGTTTGGTTAAGAGAATCGTTCTTCTGCCGCCTAATGAAGATCCAAATACGGAGAAAAAACCTAAGGAGATACATGCACCAACAGTCTCTAAGCAGCTTAGCAGCTAGGACATTTCACTCCATGCTCTCAACCATTCTTCATATCCGAAAGCGATGCAGCTTTCCACACTCTTCTATGAACCACCAAGCAACATTTGTACTAGTTGAGAAAAATGAAAAAAAAACGAATTATGTAGTAAGAATTACAAAACTTTTTTGGTTGGTTTAATTCAATATGGAACTAGTCTCATGGTGTATATTATGTTCTAGTGTTACTATAATGAGAAAATGTTAGCTTGGATTATTGATGAATTAGGTTGAGTGCAACATAAAAATGACTGAAATGAAAGTATACATGTTTGATCCCGGTGGTACATTATACATGCATGTTAAAACAATCATCATTTCATCTACTTTGAAATCACCTTCTCTTACTTTCCCAACAAGTCCTTTTCCTTTGAACCTGTCCAATGATTGTCTATCCAAAACAAACAAGCTTTGAACCTTTGTCCTATAACCCGAATATGAACCTAAACACGAACCCGTAACCCAAAACCCTACCTAATCGATAGCAGATGTAACCTTATCATCCATAGTTTCGATGATGTGGTAGAAATCACTCATCATGATCTGATCAACAATGGAAAGCTCATCGTTAGCGGCATCGACAATGACAACCACCAGCAATCCTGACCTCGATGCTTCTTTAGTCAGGTCGTCTCGAACCCGCAGATGCAGTAGCGAGGACCTCACTGTATTAGTGTTAGAACTTGGGTTACCAGATAGATCTCAACTTTCATGGTTTTGGAGTATTTAGAAATAAGCTACAGGAATATGATATTTGGAATGATGCCCATTAGTTGTTCTTGATGAAAGCACCCAATGGTATGGTACTAAAAATTTAGAATAATATAAGTGAAAAAGAGAGAAATAGGAATTCATAAGAGGGCAAAGTGGGAGAATAAAAAAGAAACAAGGAAGATAGAAATATTTCATATATTCATGAAATTTGTTTATAACAGATATATTTGGAGAAGGATAAAACTGGTTAAAACAAACACTACGCATTCTCCCTCCAGTAATCCATATAACAACACATGGAAATTTAGTGGTCCTTTTATTATTATTTTGAGGCTAGTCTGTATCAAAAACACATAGGGAAGCTTTCAACAAATTCAATATTTGATGTAAATTAATCAAGGATAGTGGATATGAAATCCTATATATTTTCTCTGTGCTTTCATCCATACATTTCATTTTACCTAATCTTCTTGCAGTTTACTTTGTTCCCAATGAAGCCAAAACAATAATCAAAATATTGGAGAACTGTATGTAATTGGTGCAAACATAATATTACCACATACGTTATTATACTCATGATTTTGTAGTTTCAAAATAATCATTTTACTTCATGAAAATCGGATCACCTCCACAAATAATCCTTTTATCCTCTTCGTTTAAAAGAAGAAGAAAAAATTAAAATACCATCAAACTTAACTTTTATGATTCCTTTTAAAATTGATATTCTTTTAATTCTGGAGGCAATAATGTATGTGATGCCATGAAAAATCCTATTACGTATTCATCCTAAACTTTTTTCGCCAACTTTAATCAGTATTAATGGAGTCACATACTCAGTTTATGTAGTGATGCATTGTTTATTCAGTGTGTAAAAGATCGTTAGTTTATTTTATTAATCATTATATGACCATATTGATTTATTGTTTGTTGGTTTTAAACACTCTTTTATGTGTATGTATCCATGCATAGAACCAAATATGTCAAATATATCATTGCAGTTTAATCACTATGATAATAATGTGTTTTAATAGTTACATGTTATGGGACAGTGAAAATTAAAAATTGTAAATAAATTTTTATGTATTAAATTTGTTCATATAAATAATTTACACTAATTCAGTTTGATAATTTCTTTGGCTTTCTAAAGTGAACATATAAGTGCATATTCTGGCAACTGCTAAATAAATATATCAACTCTACATAGCCATTGCACTTTACGGTCCAAATATTGAAAAAGGTTGATAAATTCTATTATACAATTAATTATTTGAAATATGTGCAGACACTGCTCTTATAACTTAATTGAGTTGACCACATCTCTTTTATGCTATCATTGTTTAATGTCACATTATTCCTTGTTAAGCTTTCTTAAATTTATTAATGTTATAGCTTAATTGAGTTAACCACATCTCTATGATGCTTATATGTATCAGTATGTAAAAATTACTAGTGGGGAAGTATTTCTTTTGAAATATCCATTATTGTTCAACTTATACGAAAATATGTGAAATGTTGTAATATATAGAAGTAATAAGGGTGAATATGCTAATATGCTAAGGGAAATTCCTGCAATTTATATGGTGTTAGACCAAAAAGTGGTTCTTACACCAAATATACTAGAGTTTGTAGAGATTAATAAATAAATATAAAATGAAAATGAGAAACAACGAGCAAACACATAAAAGTTATAGTGGTTCGGCATTAACAAGCCTACTTCCACTTTATAATTCTTATATTCAACTAGAAATTACAAGTACATTGCTTGAATCCTTCAATCCCTCGAGATACAATCGAGTTTCTCTCAAAAATATGGAAATTCGCTCAACAATTGCTAAAAAGGGGCTTGGATCTAGCTATAATGGAAGATAGATTATGTGTGTTTGAGCTTCCAAAATGCCAAAAGTCTTCTTTCTGGATCTTGGATCGAGTATTTATAGCAGGGGATCAGGAACAATGAGAATGAACGGTTCTCGTACAGGTGAGAAGCGGTCCGGGTTCGCAGAACATAGTGGGACCGGTTTCCAACTGATTGAGGGGATCGGGTCAGGGCCACGTGGCAAGTGTCCTAATTGAGTAGGTGATAGTGGAGTAAGCGGGAAACCACCTTGCGTGGGACATAAATGGCGGTTGGGTCGAGTCGAGATTGTTCAACTCGAAGGCCATTGACCCGGCAACTCCTATTTCTGTTCCACCCATAAGATGAAAAGCTGCTTAGCATCGTTTGTCTTTGACTCGTCCTAGTCTCCAGCTGTTGACAAGGCATGAATCTTGGTATATAATACGTGTGATTGTTATCACTTGGACTTTGGACGACCTTATCACAAGGCAAGCTAACATTTTTCCCCCTAAATTACATCTTACCGTAGATGAAATGTGCTTTGAATTCGTCAAACTGCCCATTCTTGAATAAAGAGCAATCAATAGACATGTCTTTTTGTAAAGTCATGACTCTTGATTTCGGGCACGTTGTATAAATAGGAGCTTACACATATGATTGTCTTTGTTGCAATTGACAATTCAGGATCTTCAATCGGATCATAGGCATATTTATAGGTAAATCCTTTAGCCTTTATCGAATAAGAAAGGTTAAATTATCCAATTGAATCATGTTACTTTGTCGGTCGTCGTATATGATCACACATACACAAGTCATCTCGAATAGTTCCTTTTGATCACTAAAATTTGACTAAGTCACATGGAGATGTTTCACCATCAAAAGCACAAAATAATTGTCGAGGAAGTCTCTCGTTATCTTTTGATTTTTCTAGTTTTCAACTCTTCTCGATTCACAACTTTTCGGTTCGAAAAGTTTACTATGCTGTGGGTCGAATAATTGATCCGATGGCCACTCGATCCGACCGATTCCTTTATTCCTCATATCTGCTATCAAAAAATATGGTTAACCCATCCTTTTAGGGAATAAGAACAGTCTACTATGCTTCATATATAAGCTAACTTATTCATTCTTTCCTTTCACTTTATTTATTGTCGAATTATTCCATATCATCAAACCCTGACCACGAATTTTCATGAACCCGCCTTAATCTCGAACCTAATCCACAGGTGGGTCTTCAATTTATTAGATCCATGCTTTCATTTGAAATCACGCATGTATTTAACCTCAAAAACAATATATTTGCTCCGATTTGAATTAGGATTCGATTCATGGTGAGGTTGAGAGGCGGTACACCCGAGTTCACCGTCACTTCGTCGGGTGTCAAGATCAACATTGGTGGCGGTCTTAATCTTGGAATGGTGGAGTTTGGATGATAGAGAGCGAATGCTTGAGAGGACATGGAAGTGGGTTATCAAAAGTTTGGAAAATTGATTGGAGAAGGAGTGGAGAAGGAGACATGGTTGGCTCAGATCTCCCCGAGCCGAATAAGACATTCGATTCAATGTATACTTTTGATTCGGTGTAGCTTCAGATACGATAAGAAAGGGGGTTCGAAGAAAACATAAGGGCTCACATCAAAAATTCTCGACCGTTGTTAACTCGACTAGGGCTATTCAATCTGAGATTTTCGACCCGGGGACCTCGACCTGAACCGTTTCCCTTATGCACAAACACTTCGAGCCATCAACATGTGCTAGATCCAAAATTGGCTCTAACACCCAAACTAGTAAAGATTCTAATGAAATGAAAATTAAAACGAAGAAAACACACAATTTATAGTGGTTCAGCATTAAATAGCCTACGTTCACTTTTCTTCTTTTTTGATTGATGTCTTGAATGCGAGTACAATAATGATTTTCACTAAATTCTCACTCATTTTAAACATTGATTCTCTCAATTTCTTTCACAATATGACTTGAAAGATGATTGGAGGATGAATGAGTTGATAAAATTCGGGTTGCAAAGGAGTTTCAATCCTGAAAGTGCCAAAAGATCCTTCCAAATGCCTCCTGATGAGGTATTTATAGGTGTGAAATCCTCCTGGAATCGGATCGGTTCGGGTCCACGTGGCCTTCATCCCGTCACTTTCGGGTTCAGATGGATTTTGGTGAGGACAACACATCTGGTTAGTGGCCATCGTGGGTAGAACGTGTGTGTTACCGCCCCGACTCTTAAGGAGAACGTGGGGTGAAGCAATTGGAGTTCTAGGTTCAGATCGGGTAGGCTAATAACTGGGCGGTCGGATCGGCCTTGTCACTTCTGATCCGGTCTGGTCTGCATCCTTTCCTTCATTGCTTTGTGTTGGTTTGTCTCTGTCCAAAGAAGACCCGATCCGATCCGAATGTTTGGCAGAGTGTTCTTCATTATTTGATTCTTTAACTTTGAGTAGCCTAGTTCACAAATTAGGCTTACATTTTGCCCCCTCAAGGGATGCTTCTATCGAAGATGAAGCATGCATTAACATCGCATATTCATTGGTCTCTGAATTTGAATCGTTAGATAGTCATCTCCACTCGTTCGCAGGGATGTGTTGCTTCATAAAGTCGTATCCCTTGCTGCTTATATATACGTCATGGAATGCGCAAATTATTTTCTTCACTTCATGTAATCAGAGACTTCTCCTTGATGTCTAGTAACTCTTCCAGGTTAGCTCCTTGTTTATTTCTTCTTTGAATTCAATTTGTACACCACTTCAATGTGTAAGATTCCATTCGATTCGGATTCCGACCCGAACAGCTTCTATCTTTGACTTTGCTTAGTATCAGACCAATGGCCCAGAGCATATTTGTGGGCCTAAACTCCGGTCTGAATGGGGCGAATGATAAGGAATACAAAGAGACATGTCATATCTATATAAACTCGCCACCTCCTCTCCATCTTTCTTTCTTTTTATTCTCTCCAGCCCATTTAGTTTTACATAAGAAAAAACCCTAGCTCTGAAGAACTTCAGAATTTTTATTTTAATCTTCAAATCGAACGCATAGGTAGGTTTAAAACTTCGATTCACCTCGTAATAACTGATTTCAGTTATAATTGGTAGTCAATTTGAACGATTTGGGCATGGAGTTTTCCCGGCTTAGACGTCGTGGCCCCCTCTTCCCTCGCCGTCGTCGTTGGTGGCTCCGTCATCACCTCGAGGTGTTGGGAGATGGGATTAGGATTTATTGCTGGATATTTGAGCATACAAGTGCTCGGTTTTAATTGGTTTTTTTGGCATGGAGTTGGTTTTGGTGTCAGTTGAGTGAGATGTAAGATAGAGAAGAAGAGGAGGAGGAGAGGAGCTGGGATCGGTTCAGGTGGAGAAACATTGAAGTGAAGGGAAGGGAAAGAAGTTCATGTGATTGGATGGGATCGGAGTAAAAAAGAAAATAGGGGAAACAAAGCTCACTTGACCGGGTCGGGTCGGAGTGAGAAACAAGGAGGAAGAGAGGCATGGATGTTCACGTCAATCCAGACCGCCCAAATGCCTGCCTCTGAACCGATCTGATTTCGCTTAATAGGTGTGAATGTCTGCTTCAGACCAAATCATGGCTTTGCCCTCCGATCCGATCCCAACACATGCACCCGAACCGAACCGCAGCAGTCCAACTCAATGCCCAAGAATTCGTCCAATTGGCTAAATCAATGCCTGACATATCCTTCAACTTAATGAACAGTTAGGATAGCGCCTTACGAACTTAAACGAACATCAAGGACTATTCTGGACATTACTGCTCTATCGAACCTTTGCATTACGCTCTCATGTGTTTATTTTGCATCCTTCGCACACATTGCACACACTTTAGTTCACACACGTACATGGGGGGATACGGGCTATCTTACTCCAACTTATGTTATTGCTTCTTCAGTAGTTTAGCGATCATGGCAGAGAGACGTTCGTCTACGTTAGCAGAGCAGAGAGAAACTGCAGAAACTTCTGAGAGAATCACTCTTGATGATATATCCTCTACCTCAGACCCTGAATGGGACGACGAGGGCCCAGATTATGAAGCAGAAGCACATAATAGTGAAATACTTTATGATAGTGAAGTTTCTCTTGGCGATGAAGAGGAAGGAGGGATATGAGATAATTGGGCTCCTGATGAGTTTGAGTCTTCCATTATATTGGAGTACCCCAAAGATTCTGTTGAATCGACGATTGATGACGACAGATTTGTTCGAATATGTCTAAAGCATGGGATACTGAAAAGAAATACCCTGGTGCCATTGAAAGCAAATCGTCCCCACAATCCTCCAGAAGGATTTATGGCAGTTACCCGATTGATGTGTATGGTTGGGGCTATTCCACCGTTTCCGCCTTTTGTTGTCGACTTTCTGAGACAGATGTGAATTTCCCCCATGCAGTTACATCCCAACACTTATTCTTATTTATATACCTTATATATATCATACAAAGAGGTTTTAGGTATAGAGCCTACCTTCGATGACGTCCAATTTTTTTAAAATTTCAAGCATCGGACTCAAGAGACTCCTTCCTTCTCATATTTTGAATCAGTCCCAAAAAGGAAAATTATTACAGCTCCGTTTAGCAGCAAGGCTGGCGATTCTAAGCTCGAATGGTTTTACATCAGGCAGCAGCCGAGGTGTGCCAGAAGATGGATCAAATCAAGTAAAGGACCTCTCAATTTTAAATGTTCATGCCAACACATTAACCTGCTTTCTTTTTTATTCGCAGTTGATAACCCAAAGCAAATAACGGGTCAATTGTACTTTGATCGTTTGCATCGGCTTCTAAATGGCGATCAAAAGTTTCTAACAATCGACGAAGTTCTTAAGGATGAGTATCTCCACCATCACTGGTTACTATCCATTACCCATAGTATAGGTCATGGGACGGGTCCATATGTATACATACCCCCGGTAGACATTATTCCTGAGACGGGTGAGGGCTCGAAAGGTCCAACAATACCTCTTCGGACTTCACCTTCTCCATCTTCAACTCAGGATGACGAGTTAGCTAACATAGATGAAAAGCACAGAGAAGGGTATACCGTCCCTGATGATGCTATTTCTCCTGAGAAGTCAACATCCCCTAAAGAGCTGCCAACAGATGCTTCTCAAGGAGATGCCCGTACTACCGACGATTCCACATTTAAGGGTTTAGGAGATCTCCCCCACCTAAAACCATCTATACTTCAGAGGACTTTGGAACAAATCCTTTAACTTTCACTTCTTCAGAGGAGACTACTCCTGTGAAGGCCAAAGAGCCCACTTGCGCTAGTCTGGCTTCAGACTCGGGTTTGTCGGGGGGGAACACCACTTAGGATGCACTCAACACATTAGCACCACACATCACATCACTCACTTTTTATGTGAACACTGATCCTGAATTCCACTTACATTGTTGTGCAGGTACAATGTCTCACCCTTACTACGATGTCAGAAAAATGCGCCGTAGCATGTCTAGACCTCCTTTTGATATCAAGCATGATCACCGTGAGAGCCGGGGCAGAGATGACAGAAGCCCTCATGACTCTTATCGACCACATACCTCGCGCTCTCGTTCCCCCATCCGGTCGGATCTAGACAGATATAAGAGCTACCAGAGTCGTCGAGGAGAAGATACGTCGCACCTTAAATATCAAACTTCTCCTCAAGACAGACACAGTTGGGAAAAAAGTCCACCGAAACATACCGATTCACGAGACAAACACAAGGTTTCTGAGAAGCGATCTAGAAAGGGTGATGCAGCCATCGTCTCGACTAAGAGAAAAGACATTGAACTAACATACTGCAAACCTCCACCACTGGATGCTGAGTCCAAAGTTAAGCTGGCATACCTGGAGAAGCAGTTCCCAGATCATTACTTTGAGAATCTGACTTTTTTACCTGCACTCGAGCCTATTTCCTCAAAGTGGGCAGATGAGGCTAAAGCAAAGATTGACGCAGTTGAGAAGCAATACTCGGAGATGTTCAAATATTCACACAATCTCTCCAGAATTATTCGGACTTTAATTACAGATGTTAATTCAATGAAAAAGACTGCAGATTCCGATGAAAAGGCCTTGAAAAATTTGGAGAAGGACCTAGAAGACACGCAGGCTCAACTCGTCATCGCTCAACGAGACGCTAACAACTTCAAACAGCAATTTTAGGAGTTACAAAAGCGTTATCATGACTTGCTGGAATCTCATAGTCAAGAGCGTTTGGAGTTGAAGAAACAAGCAGAAGATGCTAAGTCGGACAATGTCAAAATGCAACTGGCTTATAATACTCTTGAGCAAGAAAAAGCCGAGTTTGCGAGAAAAAATGTTGAACTGGAGAAACAAAACGCTGACTTGGAGTCCAAGTTAATGGAAGCCGAGAATAGGGCTGCCCTAGCTGAGGGAAATGTGGAGAACATCATTAAGTCTGCTGAAGAGACCCGTAAACAGCTATCATAGGCTCAGGAAGAAGTGCACGATTTTGGCGAATTACTAATTGAATTCTTTGTGCACATAATTTGTCGCCGAAACATATCTTGGATTGAAGACTATCCAACTACCTTAGTTCACGTATGGAGTCAAATCATCGAATGGGAGAAAGAGGAACTTAAGGTAGACTTCGTTGATGAAGATAAACTTATGGAGAAGTATCTGAGAGATGATGAACCGGCACGCCAGGCCGAGGGGCGTCGCCTCATTGCTACTGCTATGGAGGAGGAGAAGCGGATGGCCAAACAAAAGAATATCCCTAAGGCTGGTTCTTCTTCCGCTACCACTGAAACTACTGAAGTCGAGGGATATGATCCCGAGAACCCGGGAATTCCTCAGGCGTCTCTTTTATCTCCTATACCCGAATCAGCGTCAGAGACAGTAGTCACTCCAATTGAGAGACCATCGGAAGGTATTTCTACCTTTTCACCTCAATTTGTCAAGGCCGTCTCCACCTTTCATCACATAATTGGGTAATCAATGGAGGATCCTTTATTTTCTCCTGAGTTGATAACTGTTGCTTCTCATTCTGTAGGTGTTGAACTGACCGAGAAGACTGACGTGCATCAGGGAACCACCACTAGGGAAAATCTATGGAAAAGACTCAAGGAGAACAGGATAAGGCTACCATTGTTGAGTCAGGAGGGGGAGCTGAACTGTCTAAGACCGACACTTCTCATGATGACGAGAAGATAGATGCCTTAAAAGACGACGATGGTAACGAGGGGCATGAAGAAGATCCTGATATGGCTATAATTAGGGATTCAAAAAGTGCCGATGACGTCACTTTGGCTGAAATGAAAGCCGAACAAGACAAACATATGCGGCTAAAAGTTAAAGAATTGAACCCCGAAAGCCTTAAGCCCCTTGCTGTGGTGGATCCTAGATCAAGGTTAGTCGTTAAGCTTTCAACTAGGTCTATTACAGAAGAGCTTGCTAAAAAATCTTCTCTTGATTCCAGTGTTCCGACTCCTGGGAAAAAATCAAACGATTCTGGCACTTCGACTGCAGAGAAGAAAAGGCCAAAGCGCGTTATGACTGATGCTGGAAAAGAGGCTAGGAATGCTCATAAGGTTGCCAAAAAATCCAAGTCTACTCCAAAGCCCAAGTGATGATGTGCTTTGTTTTATTTTGATATTGAATTAGTCTGCAATTGTTGCAGCGAGTGCGGCCCTCACATCCTTTGCTTGATTTCCATTTACAAACTCACGTATTTGTAAATAATAATAATTTATTACCTGCAATGTATGATAGTTGTTAGTTTAGTACTTAAGTAAAAATGCAAAAGCATGTCATATTACAGTTATATAATAAAGTAATTGTTGCGGGGAATATGTGTACACATATATGCCCCCAGTCAATCTTGAATAATTGAGCAAGAATTATTCAAGATTGATTGAATTCAACATCGAATTGCCCCCGATTCTCCGTCGGGGCCATTTTCCTTTCATCATTGATGCCTATTCTTTCTAGCATCTTTATACTCTCCGGTCCCATAACCAGGTTAGAGTATTGTTGAGGCGGTCTCTCATCCGGGTGCACCTTCACGCCCCAAGGGACATTGTCTTCCCGTCCTTTATACTCTCTCTCCCGATTCATGAGAGTTAGAGTTAAGAATGTCATCTTCCCATTCTTTTGCATTCTATCATGCAAGCGGTCATTTTGTTCGCTCCTGCACATAAGTTATTTCCAATTTTCCAGATTTTATTTAATGTTTCGTATTTCATGGTCATGATAGAATGATTGTCAAATATGTAGATAATGCAGGAAAATAAATAACACGCGATATTTTTATAGTGGTTCAGCTAAGTCATAGCCTACATCCACTTAATAATCCTTTGTTCATATAAACAGACTTTTTAAGGCACGTCGTGCCTTTTTACACAGCTTATAAAAACAAAAAGGAAGACATTTCATATTTAGCTCAGATATCGTCGTAATTGCTGAGCATTCCAAGCTCTGGGAATCTCTTCACCGTCCACGGTCGTTAGCTTGAATGCTCCTATATCAAGCTTCTGTTTGATGGTGTATGGCCCTTCTCATTTTGGACCCAATTGGGTCGAAGGAGGGAAGACTCGTTTCAATACTAGATCTCCTGGTTTAAAAGTTTTGAAGAGAACTTTCCGGTCATAATAACGTGCTACTTGATGTCGATGTCTTGAGGCACATAAGTCTGCTTCGTTTCTTTTTTCTTCAATCATATCAAGAGACTCTAGGAGGAGTGTCCTATTTGTCATTGGGTCATAATACGCGACTCGATGAGAAGGGACTTCTAATTCTACCGGAATCACAGCTTCTAACCCAAAGGAAAGTGCATAGGGAGTATGGTTGGTAGCCATCTTAAAGGTTGTCCTGTAGGCCCATAAAGCTAGTTGCAACTCGTCTACCCATTTGGCTTTGGCCCGCTCCAACTGCGTCTTCAAAATAGATTTAATGACTTTGTTTATGGCTTCGACCTGGCCATTTGACTGCGGGTGAACTACTGTAGTGTATCTTTTATCAATCTTGTACTTCTGGCAGAAGTTCCTGAATTTGATGCTGTCAAACTGTGTCCCATTATCGATTATGATAGTCTTCGGTATCCCAAATCGACAAATAATGTTTCTGACCACAAAACTGATTACCTTCCTCGCCGTGATGGTTGTTAAAGGTTCAGCTTCCACCCATTTTGTGAAATAGTCCATGGCGACGAACACATACTTAGCTCCTCCTCTAGCAATAGGTAACACCCCAAAAATGTCAATTCCCCACATGGCAAACGGCCATGGGCTTACCATCGACATGAGCTGAGTCGGAGGCACTCTGGGAACTTTGGCAAATCTTTGACATCTATCGCAACGTCGTGAATAATCAGCCGCGTCTTTATTCACGGTAGGCCAGAAATATGCATACCGTAATACTTTCTTTGCTAGGGTTTGGCCCCCAGTGTGGTCTCCACACTCACCTTCATGTACTTCTTGCAGTACACGTTTAATGTCGTCGTGTGCGATACACCGTAATAGGGGCATTGAAAATCCTTGGCGATAAAGGACGTCGTTCTGTAAAACGTATCTTGCAGCCTTGCGTCTTACAGCTCGCCTTTCGCTCTTTTTCAACGGAAGGGTTCCATTTTTGAGAAAATTCTTGATCGATGTCATCCAGGATTCTCTCTGGGTCGACTTCCAAGGCTAGCTCTGCTTCCATTAGGTCGAAACTCGGTGATTCCAAAACCTCTATCGGAACCATTTCAGTTTCTTTAGGATTATCAGAACTTGCCAGCTTCGCCAGTCGATCTGCTTTCTGGTTTTCCGTTCTTGGAATATGCGTTATGCTAGAATGCTCTGAACTTCCCAACAACTCCTTTACCGTTTTGAGATAAGTAATGAGTCGAGGTCCTTTAGCAGTAAATTCTTCCCGAACCTGGCATACAACTATCTTGGAATCGCAATATATATCTAGTGTC
Source organism: Allium sativum (assembly GCA_030737875.1). Classification (NCBI taxonomy): domain Eukaryota; kingdom Viridiplantae; phylum Streptophyta; class Magnoliopsida; order Asparagales; family Amaryllidaceae; genus Allium; species Allium sativum. The sequence goes on along the minus strand of CM060913.1, from coordinate 463,301,002 downwards.
TTCACTCCCAATTCTTTGGCGAGTCTCAGCCCGGCAATAAGGGCTTCATACTCGGAATCATTGTTAATAGCTGCAAACTCTAATCGTAATGCATAGTAAATAGATCGTCCTTCAGGAGTTATTAAAACAACTCCGGCGCCGGACTTTGGATCATTTTTGGCTCCGTCTGTCTATAGCTTCCATGGACTAAGCTCTAACTCATGGTCCAAAGTAATTACCTTGTCGCCCACCTTTTCCTCTTCGAGAATTGTAAATTCAGCTATAAAGTCAGCCAATGACTGCCCCCTTATTGGTCTTCGTGGCTGAAAATTCAAATCAAATTGACTCAGCTCGATGTTCCATTTAAGTAACTGCCCCGATGCTTCAGGTTTTTGCAACACTTGTCTCAAAGGTTGATCATTATATACAACTATTGGGTGAGCCTGAAAATAATGGCGAAGTTTGCAGGATGCAATCCGGAGGCTATAAGCAAGCTTTTCTATCTTTGGATAATTACGTTCCGTAGTAGCTAGCTTTTTGCTCACATAATATACAGGCTTCTGGACTTTATCCTCTTCACGTACTAATGCCATACTGACGGCATGAGATGATACCGCTAAGTAGACAAACAAATCCTCATGTTCCACGGGTTTTGATAATATTAGAGGCTTTTCTAATAAGTCTAATAGATTCTGGAACGCCTCCACATAATCGGGGGCACACTCAAAATTTCGCTTTCCTCGTTTTATGAGATCGAAGAAAGGTACACAACTATCTGTAACTTTGGAGATAAAACTACTCAATGCAGCAACTTTTCCGGCCAAGCTTTGAACGTCTTTGATCTTGCGTGGTTCTTTAATATCCCTTATTGCTGCTATTTGGCTAGGATTTATCTCAATTCCTCGAGAACTCACAATAAACCCAAGGAATTTTCCAGATGCGACCCAAAATGAACATTTTAGGGGGGTTTAACTTCATCTCATACCTTCGAAGAATATCAAACATTTCAGCTAAGTCCCTTGTATGGTCGGAAGATTGTTTAGACTTCACAAGCATGTCATCCATGTAAACCTCCATGGTTTTCCTGATTTGATTATAAAACATGCGGTTGACCAGGCGCTGATATGTGGCTCCTGCATTCTTTAACCCAAACGACATTACCACATAACAGTATAACCCTAAGTCTGTGATGAAGCTTGTATGCTCTTGATCTGGTATGTGCATGGGAATTTGATTGTACCCAGAATAGGCGTCCATAAAGGATAAAAGCTCATGCCCGATCAACGAATCTACTAGCTGATCAATTCTGGGGAGAGGAAAGCTATCCTTCGGGCAAGCCTTGTTCAAATCAGAAAAGTCGATACATGTTCGCCACTTCCCATTTGACTTTTTGACTAGGACAGGATTCGATATCCAGTCGAGATATTTCGAATCCTTAATGAATCCATTATCTTTTAATTTCTCTACCTCTTCTTTTAAAGCTGCTGACACCTATGGGCCTAACATATGTCTCTTCTGTTTGACTGGTGGGTGCTTTGGATTAATACACAAAGAGTGGCTCATGTTGGCAGGCGAAATCCCACACATGTCAGCGTGAGTCCAGGCAAACACATCCAGATTTGCCTTTAAAAAATCAGCCAACTCTTTCGCTCGAACTGGATCTAGTTGCGAGCCGATCTTTAGTACTTTTGTCGAATTTGTCTCATCAATAGGTATATCTACTGTTATTTCGTTGGGAGTAGCCTTCCTATCCTCGGGTTCTCTATCCTCTCTGGGATCTATATCCTCGAGCACATCTGAGGGCGACTCTCTTGGGGCAGGACCCCTTAATTGCTATGCTGAGTTCTCCTTTGGAGGGGCAGAATCGTACTTAGTTTCTGTATTCAATCCCTTTATTAGCATCTTTAACTCCATCATGTAACAAGCTCGTCTCGTAGCTTGGTCGCCCCTCATCATCCCAATTCCTGAGTCAGTCGGGAATTTAAGCAGCAAGCACCAAGGTGCAATACATGCCCTAAACTCGGCAAGGGCCGGTCGGCCTAGGAAGGCATTGTAAGGCGACTCCAACTCCAAAACTACAAATGACAGGTTCCTCACTCTCTGGCGATCTCCCTGCCCTAATGTGACTGGTAATTCCACATAGCCCATCGGAGCCGTCGACGCTCCGTTGAAGCCACGTATCCATCCTTCGCATGGCTTTAAATCTTTTGCTTCGAGTCTCATTCGTTCGAAAGCTTTCTTGAAGAGGATATTGACCGAGCTCCCGTTATCCACTAACATTTTATGGACTAAAGCAGGGCCAATTGTCGTGGTAATCACTAGTGGGTCGTCAGTTGGAGATTGAACTTCAGAATCATCTCTACTGCGGAATACGACGTTGTTCGACATCGTCTTTTTTTGTTTTACCGGAGTAATGTCTTCGAGGCTACTGCATTCTCCTACCTCAAAATGCTTGGCGGCGTTGACGTACTGATCCATTGCTTTAAAACTACGACCAACTAGGTGAGGTCCGCCTATAATAGTATTAATAACGATCCCCTTACCTTTCTGCTGGGCTATGGGTTTTGAAGTGGGCTGGTTTTGGTCCGGGGCTGGTCCCTCCTGCCCCCGTCCGTTGGGGCAACCTTGTACTCTTTTAACTTGTCTTCCCGCAGCAGTTTTTCGACTATATCTCTCAAATGACGGCATTCATTGGTGGAATGACCGTGGGTTCCATGGAACAAACAAAACTTTCCTGTTGCGATCTCTTTCGCAGTGGAGTCTCTGGGTGGTGGTTTTTTGTACTACAATATGCTATATGTATCCAAGAAAATATTCTCCAACGTATCATTTAACGGCGTATAATTTTCAAAAGTATGGAATCTGGGTTTTTTACTAGAGCTATTCCCTCGGTTTATGTTCCTTCTCTTACCGTTCCCAGTTCTGTTGCTATTACCCCCCCCCCCCCCCCACTCTAGTTGCCAACGTTTACTTTAACCTTCCCTGAACTGTCACCAGATTGTTTCACAACAACATTACTCTGGACACCTTCCCTCGAGGCCCCTTCGGAATTTCTCTTCCTATTTGCATGAGCTTCTTCTCGCCTTAAGCAGATATTAGCTTTTTCATAGAACAATTCTCTAGTAGGAGGCGGTTTCCCAGACAAGTAATCCCCGAATTCTGTGTCAGGGTCTACCCCTTCTATCAAGGCCATCAGGATAGTGGGCTCATGAGGATCACTAACTTTGGTGACGCCCAGGCTGGAGCGATTTAATATGACTTCAAAGATTCTCCTGGGGCCTGTTTAATCCGTGACAATTCTATGACGCTCTTGGACTTTCGGGCATGAAGTCGCAACTGATTCATGAAGCGCTCACTCAATTCTGTGAAATTTGATATCGACCAAGGGGGGAGTCGAGTGAACCACATTAACGCCACGTCTTCAAGATAAATTGGAAAGGCTTTGCATCTTACAGCATCTGGAGCTGTTGCCGCATTCATGAACCATGCATACCTCATCAGATGCTGCCCTGAATCCGTTCTTCCTGAATATCGATCCATCTGAGGCAAGCTGAATCGCCGAGGGAACTGGAAGTCCAATATATCATCCGTGAATGGGGTATGACTTCGCTCAATTCCCCAATCTTCATTAGTATACCGTCGGTTCTCAGACATAATCTGGCGCACAATCGCCCATACATCGGCATTTGTTAATGTCTGCATAGGTTCTCTAGGTCTGATGTTCGGATTACCCTTGGGTTCCTGATTAGGGGATAACCTCCTGTTTCTAGCGGTAGCTGCTCTACACTGCCCTCTGCGCTCCCGATCGATCTTAGGTGGTAGAGGTTGAAGAAGCTGCTATTGCGTAGGGTTGGTAATATTAGGATCCCTGTGTAGGACGTGGGATCCACGCATGGGTAGCAACATAGGCTGTTGCAAGCTTGGGTCATCAGGCCCTAATACATGAGCGACGTCTTCTCGAGATCCTAAAGATCCAAAAGTTAACTGATCGAGGTTCTGAGGTCGTTCAAGCGGCCTTCTCTCATGAGGGTGTCCCTCGTCTGAAGAAGATGAATCATCTGTAGCAAGGCGGCGTGTTGGGGAAGGAGTCTTCTGCCTCCGGAGCTCTTGGAGTTCTCTACCCATAGTGATCATGTTTTCCTGCATGTGAAGGCTGTCATGCCTTTGGGCTTCCAATGCCTCCTTAGTACTCTGGAGCATGTCAAGAAAGCATGAAAAATCTCCCTGTGTGACGGCTGCAGATGGATCAGGCTGAACATTAGTCATCCTGGCTGGAATCGGAGCGTTGGTAGGAGCTCGAGTAGAAGTTCCAGCTTCATCCTGGTTCGGATCGGATCGGAGTGCAGTGGCCTGGACAGAGCGTTTTGGATGGGAAGAATGAGTGCCCTCAACTTCATAGGACCGGATCGGATTGGAGTCTTCCATCCGGTTCGGATCTTCCTGACCGGAGTGTCCTGCTCCAGAATCTTGAGCACGTGACCTCGTTAGCACGATGGCTTGTTGATCTTCTCTAGCATCATTTCCCTCAGCGCCTTGCACTTCTTTTCCTTTTGTCTTGGCCATAATATTCAATTCATCAACAGTTAGCCAACAAATACTTAAAGATGTCATAAACAAATGATTAACTTCTTTGAACTTGAGGGTCCAAATAGTAGAATGATAATCCCAAAAAGCTGAGAATTCGAAGAGCTCTCAATGAAAGCACCAAAATGTTAGATCCAAATTTGGCTCTAACACCCAAACTAGTAAAGATTCTAATGAAATGAAAATTAAAACGAAGAAAACACACAATTTATAGCGGTTCGGCGTTAAATAGCCTAGTCCACTTTTCTTCTTTTTTGATTGTTGTCTTGAATGCGAGTACAATAACGATTTTCACTCAATTCTCACTCATTTTATACATTGATTCTCTCAATTTCTTCCACAATATGACTTGAAAGATGATTGGAGGCTGAATGAGTTGATAAAATTCTGGTTCCAAGGATTTTCAACCCTGAAAGTGCCAAAAGATCCTTCCAAATGCCTCTTGATGGGGTATTTATAGGTGTGAAATCCTACTAGAACCGGATCGGTTCAGGTCCACCTGACCTTCATCCCATCACTTTCGAGTTCGGATGGATTCTGGTGAAGGCAACACATCTGGTTAGTGGCTATCGTGGGTAGAATGTGTGTGTAACTGCCCCGACTCTTAAGGAGAACGTGGGGTGAAGCAATTGGAGTTCTAGGTTCGGATCAGGTAGGCTAATAACTGAGGGGTCGGATCGGCCTTGTCACTTCCGTTCCGGTCCGGTCTGCATCCTTTCCTTAATTGCTTTGTGTTGGTTTGTCTCTGTCCAAAGAAGAACCGATCTGAATGTTTGGCAGAGTGTTCTTCATTATTTGATTCTTTAACTTTGTGTAGCCTAGTTCACAAAGTAGGCTAACAACATGATTCTCACATATACATACAAGTATACACATTCAAGTCAATGAGTATGGATATGCAACAACTTCAATTTGTAATATATACAATTTGATCAACATTAATGTAACATACACATTCTCATGGATATTTAGGATAGAGCATTTCGTGAATCCAGACTTAAGTAGCACAACGTACTTATTCAGATATTCTGGACATAAGGACATAACCTTCCACAACATTACATAGCACATCAACCAATTTCATATTTTCATCACTTCTTTTATGCAATTCACCACACCTACACTGTACGTACTATCACACACAATGGGGGTACAGGTTATTTTACTCTAATCTTCAACGTTTCTTGGATAGTATAACAAGCATGTCTAGAAGGTATCCAACAAGATACTCCGAGTCTGAGAAGGGAAAAGCTCTTGAGACATCAACCAATCCCGGTTTTCTTATATCATATTCTAACCCGAACGATAATGATTCTGAATTTGAAGTTGATATTCATGACGAGATGAAATCCTCCGAAAACGGAGTTTCTATAGATGACGAAGTAGGCGGAGTAGGAGAAAATAGAGCTTTTGACAAATTTAGCGATACAGTTTTCTTAGAAGTGCCCAACAACTCCTCGGTATCCACCACTGACGAGACAAGACATCGATGATTATGTTTGAGGAATGGGATATCTTAGGATGAGTTTTGAGTTGTTGGTGTCTTAGACAGACCTCACAATCCGCCCGAGGGACATATGGAGATGAGTCGGCAGATGTGCTCAGTTAAAACTATTCCTCTATTTCATCTTCCATCGTCAATTTTCTCAGACAATTGAAGATAGCTCCCATGCAACTTCACCCGACAACATATTCATACTTGTACGTCCTGTACATTTCACACATGGATGTTCTGGGTATGGATACCACCTATGAAGATATAGTCTTCTTCTTTCACTTCAAGCAACAAAAATTTGAGACTCCCTCCTTCTCTATTTTGAATCTGCACCCAAAAGGAAATTATCATAAAGGGTTTTATTAAATTGGGTGATATAAGGCCTAATTAGATCTATATTTGACACCAAGCTAGATGTGCCAGGAGATGGATTCAATCTGGTAAGCTTCAAGTCTTGATTTTGAATCCATACTTCAAACAACAAAGCCATGTGTATCAAGATCGTCTGACCGCTTTGCTGAATGCTCCGCCATCTTTGTTAAGTGTCAGAAGCTTCTTAGTGGATGAGTTTCTTCACTTGCACTACATGCTGAGCCCGCAGCAAAGTATAGGAGTTGGTGGAGGTCATGATACCTTATATGTACCCTCAGCTCACATTCCCCCTACGTCAGCGGGGGTTAGATGCATGCCCCCTTATTAGGGGATATGCAACGGTGTCATCTGAGGATGGGGAAGCCTCGAAGAGTAAAGTTCTCGTATCTTCAAGTCAAGAACCCCAACTGGGACAAAGAGAGAGAGAGAGAGAGAGAGAGAGATCTCCTCAGAAGGAGACTAATGTAGTACTCAAGAGTCTCTCTCCAATAAACGTATTTACAGAGAAGCTCCTGGAAAAGACAACTAAGGAGTATCCTAGGGGTCTTTCTCCGAAAGATACATCTACTGCAGAGAAGAAGAATTCTCCTGAAACTCAACCTCTTGCTAAATCATCGACCAACAATCCCCATCAAGGGAAATTGTCTCCATTTAAAGGTTTGGGTGACCTTCCTTTGCCAGATACTATATATTCTTCCAAGATATCAGCTTTGGTTCTTTCTTTCCTAATTCCGAGGAAGAAATCACCCCCACCAAGGCGGGGAGACGATATCTACTAGCCAAACTTTGGGCTTCAGTCTGTCGAGGGGATCACTTAGTATACACACAACACAAATACTACACGCCACAATACGAATCCTGTCGCATACATCTCTAGTTCTAATACTGGTCCGCTTTGATTTGCTGGAATCATGTCCCATCATGGATACGACCATTGGAATCTTCACGAGAGTTTACCAAGATCTTATTTAGACACTGAATGCAACTATATAGACAATCGCGATTGGGAAAGTAGGAGGCATCACCAGCCAAAGTACTATCCCTCCTCACTTTCTCGCTCCCTAGATCGCTCTGACATCAACAAATGCAAGAGCTATGTGATCCTCGCGAAGAGGATAGACAAATTGACCAAACTGCTTATCCATCAAGAGAGTCACAAACACAAGATATGCCCCTAAGAAAACATTCATATCACAAGTATAAATTCACTGCACCAAAATAAACAAGAAATTTGGCATACGAGGATGCTGAAATTTGATAATGCTTAGCCATATTAAATTTGATACTGCTCATAGCCGTATCAACTTTCCTCTTGTCGATCCATACCTCCCTAAACACGTAAGATCTAATCGAACATCAACAACGCTCTGAATCAGTTCATTTGATACTGCTTTGGGCCGTATGAAACCCGTATCATATTTTACCCCGCTATTTTCTTTTTGGCACCATCTTGCTTTGACACTTCAAAACTTTCGGTTGGCTTCCCTCCTTTTAATTTCCATGGTGACCGAAAACCCAAATTATGGTTTTTGAACTCGGTTTACCACTTTGTTAGTCCATCCACCGTTGTCCATCTTTCTCATCATCTCGCGCTCCCTTCAGCTGACCGACAAACTTTCAGTTCACCATTGTCCATCTTTCTCATCGCCACTGAAGGTGAGTATTAACTTATGATTTAATTTGAATTTGAATTGGGTTTAATTTGAATTGGGTATAAATTGGGTTTAATTTTAATTTCCATGCCTTGGTTCAAAAATATGGATAATAGATATGTGCATGTGCTTGTCTACCTTGAATTAATGTTGCTATTGTGTTATTGGGTTTAAATTGGGTATTTTCAGATAGTTTTGTAATGTTTCATGTATTCTTGCTCGAATTCAAAAATAAATCTCCCCTTTTTCTTGCATGTTGTTCCATTCTTTCACACTTGTGCACGTTAATCGAACCTGAAACTCATGTTGTACTTGGCACTCTTGTGTAATTATCAATTTCCTAAACTATATTGCTGCACTTAACAATTGTGCATGCTGTTTGGTATTTAAAACTGCATAGTGGTAGGCTTGCTATTGCGAATGCAATTCTGTACATACTTATGTACACATCTCCAATGTATGCCACTGTGTTATGCATGCCATTTCTAGTTTTTCTTTGATCCTTAACATGTCTATGCTTTTCCATATGCACCCAGTCTTGTACTTGTGACCAATTTGATTTGCATGTATTTTTTGGTGATCTCAAGTTTCCATACTATATGTTGTTGTGTACTTAAAACTTGCACATGTGGTTATCTTGACTTTGACTTCCCTTATCCACACACTTGTGCATGCTGAACCTATTGTTGGTTGAACCAGTGTGTATATATTGTTATGAACTTATTCCTGCCTTACGTCTTGTTCATGCATGCTTGCTTTATGTATAGGTGCACTTGAGTTATTTGTGATATTCCATGTCTTGCTTTGTGCATTTGTATGATGCTCTTGTTATGCCAATTTTCTGGTGCTTGCATGTGTTGTTTTGGTTCTCTCTAACTTTGACTTGATCACTTGAGTGTGGTGCCTTGTGTTTGAACCTTTAACTGGGATGTTGCATGTTGTCATCACTAGCCTTTGCGCTCTTGACCTTGATCATGTGCTGATCATACCACGTGCTGCACCATATACAAGCGCATGTGTGTTGTATATTAATATGCGTGTTTGTTATGTATGTGCACTATATACCTTGATCATGTGTGCAGTGTATGTGTGTGTATTGTATATGTATATTCTTGTTTACACTAAAAATGGTCTAAACACACAAGGTACTAAACAGTACTTCACCAATTTGGTAAGAAATAAATGGAACCATGTTTAATCAGCAATTGAAAACGAAAAATACGAGAAAAGGTAAATTAGAGACATGATTTATAGTGGTTCAGCCGTTAAATAGGCTTACATCCACTGTGAAGGTGATTTCCAAATTTATAATGAGGATTACAAAATACAGCAATTCTCTCTTTTCATACATCTCTATATTCACTCAATATACCCTCGTTTATATATTTCAATCTTGGAATTATATAAGAGAATATTATAATTTGAGGAGAAGAAGGATGGATGAATGATTGAGTAGGAGGATGTCTTCGTTTTCCTTGATCATAAGATTGTCCTTAACACCATGGCCGAATCAGTGGTTGAGGAAAGAATTTAGCAGCACTTCATGGTTTCAAAGATTGGATCCCCTTTATGTTTGCAGCCATTGTGTATTTAAAGGTAAGCTTGCCCTGGGAAATGATCTAAAATCCGTTTATGCGGGCTACAGACCGCTCATTCTATTAATTACAATTATGCCATCAGCTAGCTATAGCCAGCTGTCTAGAGCTGTATTTGGTTGTCATACGCGAGTGACTCAATGGAGCGAGCGTCTTAAGTAGTTAAACGGGTCCATAAGAGCGGGTGTCCCTGTGAGAATGAATGCTTTGGGAAAATTTATAAGAGCAGAACGCGGGACTGGAATCGACTCTCCTTTGTTCCTTGCGTGACCGACCATCTTCGTTCAAGGGCGCTCGTCTTATTGCTTCCATTATAGGCGTTGTTTGTCCCTACGGGTACGCCATGAAGTCGATTCCGCGTATGTTGAATGGCCGACTTGCTTTGTTTTGGTGTGTTAGCAGCTTTGTCCCAATATGAACATCCGACCTTAGCTTCCGCACCTGAATCACGATTCATGACTAATTTTGGTTGGAGACATAGTCACATAAGATGTTGCAAGCGCTTGTATTGTAGCTCCATCTCAGGCTTGGTTTTTGAAGGGAAATCAATGAGCGACTTTACAGGATATACGATCTCCATCCTTTTTGGGCCGCACTTCCCATTACATATCGTGCCATCATCCTCGGTCATACTGGTTGACTTCACTTGTCTTGGGTTTGATATTTGGCCCTTTGAGTGCCTCAGATAATGTTGCACACGACCAACCCTGATAATATCCATTCTGCATCCTTTGTTCAATGTGCGTATGGATTTTTTAGGGATTAACACTTGCCCCTCGAAGTCCGTGATTTCCTTTAGTAAGGAATTACTGGCTTCGACAGGTTTGATCGCACATTGTTTAGTAGGTTTATCCTAACTTATCAAGGGGTCATTCGTGCAAAAGATTAAGATTGCAATAGCTGATTGATGTCTTCACCTCTGGGTGAGCCGCTTGACCTATTTTGTCATTATTGAAAACAACTAAATCATGGGGAAGTGAACACGCTAGCTAGCCTCTGATGGGACACCCATTTCAGTACTCGAGTATAGAGCTGACATGGCAGGGAGTGCTTTTGATGTGTGTCCTTTAGTCTCCCCTTTATTTTCTTATTTCTTCATTCAATTTGCTCCCACTTCTTTCCAATAAGGTTTCTCAATCGGGAAGAAAACTCTGTATTTCTTTCTATCGCTTATTCAGGTTTGTCAAATTCTATTTATGTTCATTCTTCTTTTGGACCTCATGGTTATTCCCTGATCTGTCTGCAGGATGGTTCCATCTCCAAAATGGCGTCGATTGGAAACTTTCTTCGATTTGGATGTTCCAATGGATGAGATTCAGTCAACTAGTCAACCACCTGTAAACTCTCCCTCCAGTCCCTCTTATACAGAGCTTTAAACTATCATTAACAAGCCGCGCCATGCTCTTGGGCCTTGCCGCCCTAGGCTAGCTAAGCGGTTTTAGAGGTGGAGTTTGTAGGGAGTGCCTTCGAATGTGGATATATCCCCGTCTGATTCTCAGACTTTCTCTTATGACATGACTGCGGCAAAAGGTCAGACGTTGGCCTGCCTCGAGACTACTGTGCATCAATTTGGGAAACAAATGGATTTCCTGAGAAATCATTCTGTGAAGCGGATGAACGGCTGGCATACATTGGCCTGCGATCTCCAAAGACGTCACAAGGACAATCTTGAGTGCATCTCTGCTTTAGAAAATGATAAGGTGAAGTTGATCCAAGCGCTCAGGTCCAAAGATAGCGTAGTTGCTGCTTTCGCCCTAGGAGATGTTGAGTCGGTGGTGCATAAACATGCTGATGAACTTCCATCCTTTTCTGTTCAGGTTAAGAAGAAGGTAGGCGGGCCAAGAAAGGTTAGATATTCGTAATTTCCTTTTCCTCTCTTTGGCTATTTTGCTTTTTGAACTTTTAAGACCGGTTGTGTAAGCGAGTGTCGGTCCTTGCTCATGACATTATGCTGGTTGTGACTTGTGTTTGATTTGTGACATTTCTGCGATCCTGATCAATGGTTGTTTGGCTGGTTTTACAATGCTCTTCGTGTCTTTGTCACGCCATGTCTCTTTGCCCTGCTTAACAACACACATACATTTTTTTTAAATTTTTGCGACGATCGTGCATTAGTATCGTATTATGGGGCATTCGTTTGTGCGTTAATAACGTATCGTGGGGCGTTCGCACGTTTAAATCATATTATGGCTAGTGTTATAATGTTCTTATTAGGCTAGGATCATCCATTTTTTTAGTATTTGGCTTTGACTGGTAAGCTTTTCGTTGTTTTAACTTTGGCAATTTAGCCACTTAGATTTTTTATTAAATCTTCTGTTTATTTATTTGGGGTATTTTCGTGATGCATTTTTATGCATTCCCCTATGGGAGGACTTTGGTTCCACTGTTGTAATACAATCTTGGCTTCATTTGACTTAGTTAAAAACAAAGAACAAGAATGGATACGCCCTGTCGGCTAGGATTTCTGACACCCCCTTTTGGCTAGGATTTCTGCTTTACGCTGGTCGTTCCTGCATGTTTAATCCTTCCCCATTTTTATGCTTTATCCCGAGGAGCGGAAACTAATTCATCTCATCGAGCTTTGACTCAGAAGGGATAAAATTCGTGTCCTTCACCTAACAAGGTGCCCCTCGTTTTTTTTTGGATTAGCAACTTTTCCGTTTCGGGACATGTCGGTTTTTCCGACTTTGTGCCTTGCCCTAGGAAATAGATACTAGTTAGCCTCATTGAAAAAAAAATCAAGTTGGAGAACCTGTGTCCAGCACCTAAGAAGGTGTTTCTGTGGTGGGCTCAGCGATTTTATCCGTGGGACTTTAATCATGGGACATTTTGAGTTGCTTTCACTCCAGCATTGACTCTTTTAATCAGGTACCAAGCTTTTGTTGGTCCTGTATTGAGAGAACCAGTGTTTTCTGATGAAAGTTGGAACTCCTCGAGTTGGCGCCCCCTGGTCGCTCGTTTTCCTACACAAGGGAGTCAACTTTTAGTACGAGCCTGTGAACAAGTGAGCTATACATGTAATTAGAATTCCATATTCAGTCATTTTATGTACATCATTCAAAATACAAAAATTTCATAAATCTTTACAGCATTTTCTGTGCATTTGAATAACATGTTATAAGAAATAATGACGAATATGCTCGCTATTCCATACTCGTGGAATATGGTTCCCATTTATGGTGGCCAATTTGGAAGTTCCGTCCTGGAGTTTCCGACTTATAACATAAGGTCCTTCCCAGTTGGGTCCGAAGACTCTAGTATTAGTCATTATCTTTTTCAGAACGAGATCTCCAATTTCAAAAGTTCTATGTTTGACTTTTGAATTGAAGTGCCTGGCCACCCATCTTTGGTGTGCGGCTACTCTGAGTTCCGCTTCTTTTCTTCTTTCCTCGAGTTGGTCGAGGGTTTCGAGCTGTAGCTTCTCATTTTCTTTGGGGTCAAAGTATATCCTTCTATGGGTAGGGACTTCCAACTCCACCGGTATCATAACTTCACGACCATAAGATAAAGAAAAGGGAGTATGCCCTGTTGCAGTTTTGTGTGTGGTGCGATATGCTCATAATGCCAGTGGGAGTTCATCTACCCATCCACCTTTAGCCTTTTCTAGTCGTTTCTTATTGGTAGTCTTGATGATTTTATTTACCACTTTAACCTTCCCGTTCGCTTGTGGATGAGCGACTACTGAAAAGCTTTTCTGGATTTTGTACTTGTCGCAAAAGTTTTGGAACTCTTCACTTTCAAATTGGGTCCCGTTGTCTGTGATTATCTTTTTTGGTACCCCAAACCTGCATATGATATTTTTCAAGACAAAGTTAATAACTTTCTTCGAAGTTATAGTGGCCAAGGGTTCTGCTTCAACCCATTTTGTAAAGTAATCAACGATAACAATTGCGTATTTAAAACCGGATTTTGCACTGGGAAGGGCTCCTATGAGGTCGATGCCCCAAATAGCAAATGGCCATGGGCTGACCATGTGGGTTATGGTTGTGGATGGCATCCTTGGGATCTTGGCAAATCTTTGCCACCTGTCACATTTTTTAGTATAGGCCATGGAATCCTTATTGGTGCTTGGCCAGAAGTATCCATATCGTAGGATTTTCTTGGCCAAAGTTTGTTCACGGGTATGTCCTCCGCATTAACCTTCATGCAATTCTGCCATGATTACCTTAGACTCCTTCTCAGTAACACAATGAAGTAATGGTGTAGAAAATCCCCGTCTATACAGTCGTCCATCCTGAATAAGGTTTAAGGGAGCTTTTCGCAAAAAAAATCTTCAGAGTTTAGCTTCAGCCGGGAGTGCCCCAATTGCGAGGTATTCTTTAATTGGCGACATCCATGAATTTGACTCATCAGTTGTTTCCATGATCCAATCCATTTCAGTCTGCTTTGTGCTCAGGCTGGAAAGGACTTCCACTGGAACTAACCCCATTAGCTGTGCATCCTCTGTGCTTGCATATTTGGCTAATGATTCAGCTTTAGTATTTTCCTCTCTAGGAATATGAGATATAGTGTAATGCTTGAAAGCTTCCAATAATTCCAAGGCTTTGGTAAGATAATCTGGCAAGTTACCCATTTTGGCTTGGAATTCTCCCAGAATCTGGAATAATATGAGTTGAGAGTCACTGAAGATTTGTATAGTTTTTATTTGCAACTCTTTTGCCAGCTTTATTCCTGCGATAAGGGCTTCATACTCAGCTTCGTTATTGGTTGATGGAAATTCTAGCCTTAACGCATAGCATAAGGATCTTCCCTTAGGGGTTTCGAGAACTACCCCTGCCCCAGAACAACGATCGTTCGATGCCCCATCTACAAATAATATTCCGAAGGTTTCTGGTCAGGACAAAACTTGCCTCAGAGGTTGGTCTGTGAGAACCCTGATGGGATGAGCCTGAAAGTAGGGCCAGAGTTTCTTTGATGCGATGAGCAAACAATAAGCAATTTTTTCAAGTTTTGGATAATTAAGCTCTGCTCCGGATAGCCTCTTGCTGATGTAATAGACCGGTTTTGTACCTTCAACTCTTCTTTGATCAGTGCTGTGCTTAAGGCATGAGAGGAAACCGCTAGGTACAGAAACAAGTCTTCTCCGTCTCTAGGCTTCGATAGCATAGGTGGTATTGCCAAGTGTTGGATCAACTCCTCGAAGGCTTTTTGGCATTCAGGGGTCCACTGTATCTCTTTCTTTCCTTTTCTAAGTGCATCGAAGAACGGAAGACATATGTCCGTCGCCCTAGAAATAAAGCGATTTAAGGCTGCGATCTCCCCATTCAAACACTAAAGTTCCTTCTTGGTTCTTGAGGCACGCATTTCTCTCAAAGATGATATTTTAGCTGGATTAGCTTCAATGCCTCTAGCGTTGACCGTGTACCCAAGGAACTTGCCTGAGCCGACTCTAAAAGCACATTTCAAGGGATTCAACTACATGCCATATTGGCGTAAGATATCGAACATTCGGGCTAAGTCCTCCAAATGGTCTATTGCTCTCTTTGACTTAACCAACATGTCATCGACATAGACTTCCATCGTCCTACCGATTTGCTTTTTGAACATAACATTTACTAGTCGTTGATAAGTTGCCCCTGCGTTTTTAGACCAAACGGCATCACCTTATAGCAGTATAGACCGAAATCAGCAATGAATCCTGTGTCTTCCTGGTCTGGACCATACATCGCGATTTGATTATAGCCAGAATATGCATCCATGAAAGATAGCAATTCATGACCGGTGGTAGAATCCACCAATTGGTCGATTCCGGGAAGAGGGAAACTATCCTTCGGACAAGCTTTATTCAGGTCTGTATAATCTACGTAGACCCGCCATTTTCTGTTTGACTTCTTCATGAGTACCGGGTTGGACACCCATTTCAGATAGGTAGATTCTCTAATAAAACCATTCTCCATTAATCTGTCGATTTCTTCCTTTGAGGCGTGTGACCTCTCCGGCCCCTGGGTTCTTCTTTTTTGTTTGACAACCGGAATGCGCGGGTCAATATTTAGCTTATGGACCGCAATGTCCGTAGATATGCCGCACATGTCGGAATGATTCCATGCAAACACATCTAAATTAGCTCTTAGAAAAGCAATCAATTGATTTTTTAATTTGGGGCTTAGCCGAGATCCTATATTCAAAACACGATTTGGGTCCTTCGGATTTACAGCTATAGGAATTGTGTCTTCGGCCGATGTCGCCCTCTGCAATGGCTTCCCTAGGATCGATCTCTCTTTGCACTCCAATATGCTCGCCAGTGCATGGACCCTTCTTTAATTGCTATAAAGGGGGGTTTTGGATGCGGGGAAGAGCCTCCGCATCTTTTCCCAAGTCTTTTTTCTTAGCTTCTTTCAGTTCTGTCACATAGCAGTCCCTTGCAGCGATTTGGTCGCCCTTGATTACACCAATTCCCCTTTCAGTTGGAAACTTCATGGTCAAGCACCATGGAGCAAATGCAACCTTGAAACCTGAAAGAGTCGGCCTACCAAGGAATGCGTTGTAAGACGAAAACTCATCTATATAACAAAGGTTTGTACCATGGAAGCCCTATGCTCCCCATCTGCCAATTCCACAGGTAAGTCTATCGTTCCGATGGGTTGCGTAGGTTGACCTGTAAAACCGTGGATCTTATTTGGGTATGCGCGCACCTTTGCCATAGGGATGTTCATCTTTTTGAAAGTGTTTATAAAAATCACATTAACTGATGCCCCCGTGTCAACTAGGACCCTTTTTACTACCGCAGGTCCGAGACCAATTGTGATTACCATGGCATCGACAATTGGTGTAATTAAGCCTTCCGCATCTTTATGTTTGAATATCACATCCTCTGTTGATGTAACACCCTGTATGTTGAATAACTTGCTATAATATAAAACAGGGCAGAATTAAATTTTAAAATCTGAATCAGGGGAAACGGGCTATGCCATTACGTTCGTTTCGGAAAAATACGCAAAATAGAGTCCGAGTTTTCGAAAATCGGAGTCCGTATGACCCAGTTAAGGCCCGAAGAAGTTTTCAGAAAATTCAAAACAGATTTAAATATAAAAATTTCACATTTCAGAAGAGGCGGGAAAATTCCCGCCAGGCAGAGGGTGTCGACCCTAGGGTCGACATGGGTGTCGACCCCCTCCCTAGGGGTCGACCCCCCTTGTCGGTCTGTGTGACCTGGGTGCAACCTGATGGGGTTTGGGCTGTTCTTGGTGGCTAGTGACGAGATCTGACGGCTCTAATCTGATTTAGGGTTAATCTAATGGCCTAAAACACCTAACTAATCTATAAATACACCCTAAGACTACCCTAATTCATACTAAAAATAGATACAATGTCGTTATGCCGTCAAAATGCAACTTGAAGGAGCCTCCATCAAATTAAAGAGGAAGATAGCTTTTCAAATCAACTTCTAATCAACTTTAGCAACTTAATCTTCTTCTTAGGAGTGTTAATCAACAAATTGTGAGTACTATAGCCTTAATGACCAATTGTTGAAATTATTATGATAGGATATAATGAGGTTATGGCTATGAATGTGGATCAATGCAAGTTATGTTATCATATGCTATGTGTTCATGATGATAGTTATGCAAGTTTGATGTTATATGTTCATGATGTTATGCAAGTTATGCAATTCAAATGCTATGTGATCATGATGTTATGCAAGTTATGCAAGTCATATGCTATATGTTCATGATGTTATGCAAGTTATGCAAGTCATATGCTATGTGATCATGATGGTATGCAAGTTATGCAAGTTTTAGGCTATGTGTTCATGATGCTAGTTATGCAAATCGCTATGATAAACATTGATCCATTATGACACCATGTTATGCAAGTTTGGTATATGATTATATGCAAGTTCATATATGATATGTTATGCAAGTTTGGTGTTTGATTATATGCAAGTTCATATATGACATGTTATGCAAGTTTGGTGTTTGATTATATGCAAGTAACATGTGCAAGTTTACACCTTTGTATGATATGCATACATATGCAAGTTAACCCCTTTGTATGTCATACATACATATGCAAGTTTACCCTTTTGTATGACATAAGTAGCTTATGCAAGTTATCCTCTTTATGACATATGTGATTCATGCAAGTTGGGTTGATTATTTATGCTAGTTGGGTTTGATGCTAGATGCATGTTGACACCTTTAAAACCCATGTTGATGCTAATGTTATGCAAGTTGAACCCATTGTATTTGTGATGAATCTTCCCTCTTAAGTATGTCATGTTAGCGAATTACGTGGGGAACGATGGGGTTAATATTCATGTTAATGAAATGGTGTGAAGTTGGTATGATTATGCATACCATAAAGTGGATGGACATAATTGAGTCAATTATGTACATCGTTAAATTTGTAATTAATTAGGGATAATTAATACAGATTATGGGGGTGATTAATTAGGTGTAACTAATCGACTAAGACACGAGGTTGGACCCTTTTGTAGCATAAGACCGCCCGGAACCGACCGGCAAATCCAGCGGCTACAAATGATTGGCCCAATGTGAGGGGTCTTAGGCATAAACTAAATACGTGACAAGTGTAAAGACACGAGGTTAGACTCGGTTATTGCGTAAGGCTGCCCGGACCCGACCGGCAAATCCAGCTGCCATAAAAGATAGTCTAATGTGAGAGGTCTTTGCAAAGGTTACGGTCTTAATCAATTAAGAAACACTTAACCAGATAAGCATGTAGTGGGGCATGAGGGGTTAAGTGGTTGCCTTGGGTGGCATATGGAAAAATCTAGCGGTTGCCTTGGGTGGCAATAGAAAATACGATTAGAATACTTAACCAAAGTGGAACATGTAATTAAACATGATTAAAGGGTTAAGTAAGTGCCTTGGGTGGCATGGGGAAGATCTAGTGGTTGCCTTGGGTGGCAATAGAAGATAAGATTAGAATACTTAACCAAAGTGGAACATGTAATTAAACATGATTAAAGGGTTAAGTAAGTGCCTTGGGTGGCATGTGGAAATCAAGTAAGTGCCTTGGGTGGCATGTGGAAATCAAGTAAGTGCCTTGGGTGGCATATGGAAATCTAGTGGGTGCCTTGAGTGGCAATTGAAATATGATTAGATGACTTAACCAAACTTTAAACATGTAAGTGGACATGATTATTAAAAAGGGTTAAGTGGGATACACTAGAAGGGACAAGCTTAGGTGGGTAGCTTGTGGGGGCCCATTTCAACTAGTAACCCATATGTATCTTATTGGGCTCGACCCATGTCGAGGATGGGACACGCGTACTGGGCTTGACTATAAGAGGCCAAAGCGGGTTAGCGGTGGCAATGCAAGTCCAACGGGTTTCATATGCGTGTGTGGACCCGGGCTGGTAGGTAAGACGTTGTTGCATCGTGTAGGTATAAGCCGTGCACCGTTGATTATATCGGGTTGCCACTTTGGGGAGTGATACACCCCACTGTGGGGCCAGCACAGGTATCTACGTTAGGGAGCCGATCGAATGGGAGTAGTGGGTACACCTAGTGGAGATAGGGGCAGACGACACCTATGTAGTCAGCTAGGGGTACACGAGACTACTTTTAAGATTACAAAGTACACTTAGTGGGATCAATCTTTAAGTGTAGGAATTACCCTTGGGTGGGTAGATCTGGTGTGGTGCAGTGTAGGAATTACCCTTGGGTGGGTAGATCTGGTGTGGTGCAGTGTAGTATATATCCTTGGGTGGATAGGCGCGTCTTTACCGTTATCTTAGTTCATCCTAAGTCTAGTTGGCTGCTTAGTGTAGTCATTTATCCCTAATTGTACCATACCGGGTTTATATCATACCCTAATTACTTTAATGATTGTATTGTTAAAGTTATAGGGCTCACTCAGACTTATGTCTGACCCCGTTGTTTTTATCTTTTTCCCAACCCTCAGGTTATCAGAGTGGGCCTAGCATTAGTGGGCTTTGATCAGATTGCTTTATCTATCTTTTGGAGCTTGGACTCTTGAAGTAAAGCTCGGTTATCTTTTCTATTATGGCTATTAGTATGTGGTGGGATTATGTACTTATGTTTTAACAAGATGGATATTTTGTACTTGACTCTTGTTGGTTTTTGATATGTAACCAAACATGTTTACCTTCTGCTGCAATGAAATGATGTTTTAAACTTCAAGTATTACTTATATCTGTCTTGTTGTAATTTTTCTGTTCTATATTCACATAAAATACTCCACCGAAGTTAAGGCATTCCCTTAGTAAGTGACCTTAGCGGGTGTGGGGTGTTACACGTGGTATCAGAGCTTAAGGTTACCAGAACAGATAAAACTTTTAGAAAAACTATTTTTCTAAAAATATTTTTGGAAGAAGTATTTTCAAAAACATGTCTTTTAAGAGAAAAGTTTTTGAAAGAAAAGAACATAATCCCCAAAGAGCCATATATCCTTCCTTCGATTCTCCGTTTTGAATCCCTTCCTCTTTCTCTTTGAATTTCCCCTCCGCGTATAGATGTCTTTTTAAGATAAATAAGGACTTCCGTATGAAGGACAGAAGAACCACTTCAAGGGACTTAGACGTTTGTCGGGCTAAGAAGTTAGTCCAAGGAGGTGGAGGGCTTGTGGGTACCTTTAAGATGGATGAGGGAGGAAGGTTCAAATAGCTATTAGGTAAATAAAGGACGAAACCTCATCGTGGTGAGAGGTCATGGAAGGAGAATGTGAAGGAGAAGGCCAGTTGTTTTGGAGAAATAGGACACCTTATTAGGATTGTCCAAAGAAGTAAGGACAAAGTACAGGATCCTCTGGAGGGTAGATGTATTCCCTCACGGCTGGTAGACCTGATGGGGGTAGGACCATCTAGGTTGAAATTTGGTTCTCTCGATCATCCTGTTCGAACTTTATTCGACTCTGGCGCATCGCATTCGTTTATCTCATCATCGTTAGTTGAGTCACTGCACTTAGACACCAGTCTGGTAGATGATCCCTTGGTTGTTTCAAACCCAATTGGGGGCTCCACTTATTTGTCCATGATATGTTTGGGTTTGAAGATTTCTATACTTAGCGTTGAGTTTAGATGTGATGCTTTTTGGGCTTCACGGGCTATGGGTTGATTTTGGGCATGGACTGGTTATCCAATAATGGTGTCGTTCTTGATTGTGAAAGGAGAGTTGTTAGATTCATGACCCGTTTGGGGAAACACTCTCGAGATCTCTTGTAATCCCATGAATTCTGTTATGCTAAGTTATCTTGAGTCGCTTGACGCTTCGGTCGAGAGTTTGCGATCTGTTAGAGTGGTCCGGGAATACTCGGATGTGTTTGAGGAGGTGAAGGGCTTACCTCCGAAGCGGGAGATATATCTGGTAGACAATGCTAAACCAGTATCTTTGCCAATGCGCCACATGGCTCCTCGTGAGAGGAGGGAACTCAATAAGCAAGTAGGGTAGTTGCTTGAGAAGGGGTTCATAAGACGAAGTATATCGGAGTGGGATGCTCCGGTAGTTTTTGCCACGAAGGTGGATGGGTCCCTCAGACTTTATGTAAACTATAGAGAACTCAATAAGCTTACAAAGAAGAATAGACACCCATTACCGAGGATTGATGATCTCTTTGATTAGTTGGTTGGCGCCTCAGTGTTTTCGCAGTTGGACTTAGCCAAGGGGTTTCATCAGTTGGGAGTGGCTGAGGATAGTATAGAGAAGACTGCCTTCAGGACTCCGGATGGTTTCTATGAGTGGCTTGTGATGCCATTTGGTTTGACGAACGCCCCCGCATACTTTGTTGATTTGATGAGTAGGGTGTTCAGGGAGTACCTAAATAACTTCGTAGTGGTCTTTGTGGATGACATCTTGGTCTTTTCTAAGAGCGAAATAAGTTTTCGTATGTGCTTAATAGGTTAAGCAAAGCCAGTTATTTGATCAACGGTGGTTTTGGAGCAAGACTGGCAAGGACATCCAGAGTTGGACAAGTGCTTAATTATTTAGCCGTTTTTACTAGTATCATCTCACGTAGGTCGTCTGAATTCGAAGGAGGTATCCCTTGGGTGTTTGTCTGATATTGGTTTAGGCCTTTGGGCCTTGCACCTGGGGGATGTCGAGTTCGACTAGGATGGTCTGCATGAGAGATGGATAGTTGTGACGATTTTGCATGGGAGAATATCCTGGTTTTCTCTAGAAGTGGAGAAAAGAATGCCCTACATCTTAGGGAAGTGTTGGAGACTCTTCGAGCGCATAGTCTTAAGACAACAAAAGTGGATGGAGTTCTTAGCATCCTATGATTTCGAGATAGCGTATACCCCTGGTAAGGGTAACGTGGTGGCGGACGCCTTAAGCAGAAAAAGTTTGTCCTTGAGTCCATTGTTCGTGGAACGACGAAGCTTGGAATTTATCTCGATGTTTGATTTTTGTCCTTCCGTTGACTTTGTACCCGGTTTGCTAGCATCCTTAGAGGTCATACCTACTCTTTTGGGACGGCTTGGCGAGGCACAGCGGGACAACCCACAGTTGGTTGAGTTGTTAGAGAGGCTCATAAGGGGGGAGTCGTCCAGCCATTTGAGTAGGTACACCCTAGACGATAGGGGGTGGTTGCGTAGAGACGGTAGACTTTGTGTACCGCAAGATGAGGGTTTGAGGAAGGCTATACTTGATGATGCGCATCGTTCAAAGATGACCATTCATCCCGGTGGGGACAAGATGTACCAGAGACATGAAGAGAGTTTTCTTTTGGGCCGGTATGAAGAAAGATGTGGCCGAGTATGTCGCTAGATGCTTGGTGTGCCAACAAGTGAAAGCGGAGCAAAAGAAACCTGGTGGGTTGCTTCACCCATTGGAAGTTCCGCAATGGAAGTGGGATAGCGTCTCGATGGATTTTATTGATGGGTTACCAAGATCGAGGAAGGGTAATACGGGAATTTGGGTTGTGGTAGACAGACTTACTAAGAGCGCCCATTTCATACCCGTGAAGAGCAAGAGGACTGCTCCATGGCTAGCTTCAGTTTATCTTCGAGAGATAGTTCGGTTGCATGGGGTACCTTCTAGCATTGTGAGTGATCGAGATCCTATCTTCACTAGCGAGTTTTGGAAGAGTTTGCAAGAAGCAGTGGGGACTCAGTTGTGTTTGAGCACCGCATATCATCCTCAGACGGACGGCCAGACCGAGAGGGTGAATCGTGTTCTGGAAGACCTTTTGAGGCTATGTATCTTAGATTTTGGAGGTACATGGGAAGAGCATCTTCCATTAGTAGAGTTCGCATATAATAACAGCTTTCAATCTAGTATTGGCATGGCTCCTTTTGAAGCTCTTTATGAAAGGCCTTGTCGATCATCTACATGTTGGTGGGATTCTACGGATAAGATCTTGCTTGGGCCCGATATGGTTAGAGAGACTTCGGAAAAGATTGATTTGATTCGAAGAAGGATGAAAGCAGCGCAAGATAGGTAGAAATCTTACGCGGATAAGAGGAGGACGGATCTTGAGTTTGATGTTGGGGACATGGTCTTTATTAAAGTATCTCCATTACGGAATGTTGTTCGCTTTGGGTCCGTTGGGAAGTTAGCACCAAGATTTGTAGGACTGTTTCCTATTAAGGAAAGGATTGGACGGATGGCATATAGAGTGGATTTACCCGAGAGACTTAGTGGGATACATGACGTATTCCATGTGTCACATTTGAGAAAGTGCCTACATGAGACCGCAGAGGTGGTAGAGCCGAGCTTGCTTAGAGAAGTGGAGGTAGAGCGTGATGCGACTATTCGACGAGCTCCTACCCGCATCCTTGGGTCAGAGATTAGGAAGTTGAGAAACAGAGAGGTTCGACTAGTCAAAGTACAATGGGGAGAGGATGAGAGCAATGCTACTTGGGAGACAGAAGCGAAGATGCGTTCACTGTACCCATTCCTTTTTGAGGGTATGTCTTTTAACTTCTCCTTTATCGTTTGTCTAGTACTTATCTTATCCTTAGTATGTCCTCTCATTAGTACCTTTGACCTTTAGATAGGGTAAACCTATGGTTGAAACATGTGTTTGAGACATGTTATGATTGATGGATGCGTGTGGATGCAAGTGTTTGCTAGTGGTTGCTCGTGGATGCATATACACACACTTTAGACACTAGATCGGCTCAGTCACTTCATATTGCATATTGCATATAATTGTGTGTAGGTAGCTATATTAATGGATGTATCATGGTTGAGTTATCATATGGATGATGCATTTTGGTGTATGATTGTGCACACATGTAGAAATAGTATGTGTAGATAGGATTCTTTCGCATACATATTGGATGCATGGCACTATCATGGTTTGCATTAAGGAGGTCAACTTAATCAGAAGACCGCCTGATTTTGCATTAGACAGGGAACATATACACACACTTTTTGCATATGTTCATACAGCATTAGAAACTTTAAGAACAATGGATGCCAGTGTTTGATGGTTTGAGAAGATGGTTGTTTGGTTGGTAGGATACGTTCTTCTTGACTTAGAGATTTCGGGGACGAAATCCTTTAAGTAGGGGAGAATGTAACACCCCGTATGTTGAATAACTTGCTATAATATAAAACAGGGCAGATTTAAATTTTAAAATCTGAATCAGGGGAAACGGGCTATTCCATTGCGTTCGTCTCGGAAAAATACGCGAAATAGAGTCCGAGTTTTCGAAAATCGGAGTCCGTATGACCCAGTTAAGGCCCGAAGAAGTTTTCAGAAAATTCAAAACAGATTTAAATATAAAAATTTCACATTTCAGAAGAGGCAGGAAAATTCCCGCCAGGCAGAGGGTGTCGACCCTAGGGTCGACATGAGTGTCGACCCCCTCCCTAGGGGTCGACCCAGGGGTCGACCCCCCTGTCGGTCTGTGTGACCTGGGTGCAACCTGATGGGGTTTGGGCTGTGCTTGGTGGCTAGTGACGAGATCTGACGGCTCTAATCTAACTTAGGGTTAATTTAATGCCCTAAAACACCTAACTAATCTATAAATACACCCTAAGAGTACCCTAATTCATACTAAAAATAGATACAATGTCGTTACGCCGTCAAAATGCAACTTGAAGGAGCCTCCATCAAATTAAAGAAGAAGATAGTTTCTCAAATCAACTTCTAATCAACTTTAGCAACTTAATCTTCTTCTTAGGAGTGCTAATCAACAAATTGTGAGTACTATAGCCTTAATGGCCAATTGTTGAAATGATTATGATAGGATATAATGAGGTTATGGCTATGAATGTGGATCAATGCAAGTTATGTTATCATATGCTATGTGTTCATGATGATAGTTATGCAAGTTTGATGTTATATGTTCATGATGTTATGCAAGTTATGCAATTCATATGCTATGTGATCATGATGTTATGCAAGTTATGCAAGTCATATGCTATATGTTCATGATGTTATGCAAGTTATGCAAGTCATATGCTATGTGATCATGATGGTATGCAAGTTATGCAAGTTTTAGGCTATGTGTTCATGATGCTAGTTATGCAAATCGCTATGATAAACATTGATCCATTATGACACTATGTTATGCAAGTTTGGTATATGATTATATGCAAGTTCATATATGATATGTTATGCAAGTTTGGTGTTTGATTATATGCAAGTTCATATATGACATGTTATGCAAGTTTGGTGTTTGATTATATGCAAGTAACATGTGCAAGTTTACACCTTTGTATGATATGCATACATATGCAAGTTAACCCCTTTGTATGTCATACATACATATGCAAGTTTACCCTTTTGTATGACATAAGTAGCTTATGCAAGTTATCCTCTTTATGACATATGTGATTCATGCAAGTTGGGTTGATTATTTATGCTAGTTGGGTTTGATGCTAGATGCATGTTGACACCTTTAAAACCCATGTTGATGCTAATGTTATGCAAGTTGAACCCATTGTATTTGTGATGAATCTTCCCTCTTAAGTATGTCATGTTAGAGAATTACGTGGGGAACGATGGGGT
Organism: Allium sativum; assembly: GCA_030737875.1. NCBI lineage: Eukaryota > Viridiplantae > Streptophyta > Magnoliopsida > Asparagales > Amaryllidaceae > Allium > Allium sativum. Next base: position 463,275,437 of record CM060913.1, on the reverse strand, counting down.
TAATATTCATGTTAATGAAATGGTGCGAATTTGGTATGATTATGCATACCATAAAGTGGATGGACATAATTGAGTCAATTATGTACATCGTTAAATTTGTAATTAATTAGGGATAATTAATACAAATTATGGGGGTGATTAATTAGGTGTAATTAATCGACTAAGACACGAGGTTGGACCCTTTTGTAGCATAAGACTGCCCGGAACCGACCGGCAAATCCAGCGGCTACAAATGATTGGCCCAATGTGAGGGGTCTTAGGCATAAACTAAATACGTGACAAGTGTAAAGACACGAGGTTAGACTCGGTTATGGCGTAAGGCTGCCTGGACCCGACCAACAAATCCAGCTGCCATAAAAGATAGTCTAATGTGAGAGGTCTTTGCAAAGGTTACGGTCTTAATCAATTAAGAAACACTTAACCAGATAAGCATGTAGTGGGGCATGAGGGGTTAAGTGGGTGCCTTGGGTGGCATGTGGAAATATCTAGCAGTTGCCTTGGGTGGCAATAGAAAATACGATTAGAATACTTAACCAAAGTGGAACATGTAATTAAACATGATTAAAGGGTTAAGTAAGTGCCTTGGGTGGCATGGGGAAGATATAGTGGTTGCCTTGGGTGGCAATAGAAGATAAGATTAGAATACTTAACCAAAGTGGAACATGTAATTAAACATGATTAAAGGGTTAAGTAAGTGCCTTGGGTGGCATGTGGAAATCAAGTAAGTGCCTTGGGTGGCATGTGGAAATCAAGTAAGTGCCTTGGGTGGCATATGGAAATCTAGTGGGTGCCTTGAGTGGCAATTGAAATATGATTAGATGACTTAACCAAACTTTAAACATGTAAGTGGACATGATTATTAAAAAGGGTTAAGTGGGATACACTAGAAGGGACAAGCTTAGGTGGGTAGCTTGTGGGGGCCCATTTCAACCAGTAACCCATATGTATCTTATTGGGCTCGACCCATGTCGAGGACGGGACACGCGTACTGGGCTTGACTATAAGAGGCCAAAACGGGTTAGCGGTGGCAACGCAAGTCCAACGGGTTTCATATGCGTGTGTGGACCCGGGCTGGTAGGTAAGACGTTGTTGCATCGTGTAGGTATAAGCCGTGCACCGTTGATTGTATCGGGTTGCCACTTTGTGGAGTGATACACCCCACTGTGGGGCCAGCACGGGTATCTACGTTAGGGAGCCGATCGAATGGGAGTAGTGGGTACACCTAGTGGAGATAGGGGCAGACGGCACCTATGTAGTCAGCTAGGGGTACACGAGACTACTTTTAAGATTACTAAGTACACTTAGTGGGATCAATCTTTAAGTGTAGGAATTACCCTTGGGTGGGTAGATCTGGTGTGGTGCAGTGTAGGAATTACCCTTAGGTGGGTAGATCTGGTGTGGTGCAGTGTAGGAATTACCCTTGGGTGGGTAGATCTGGTGTGGTGCAGTGTAGTATATATCCTTGGGTGGATAGGCGCGTCTTTACCGTTATCTTAGTTCATCCTAAGTCTAGTTGGCTGCTTAGTGTAGTCATTTATCCCCAATTGTACCGTACCGGGTTTATATCATACCCTAATTACTTTAATGATTGTATTGTTAAAGTTATAGGGTTCACTCAGACTTATGTCTGACCCCGTTGTTTTTATCTTTTCCCAACCCTCAGGTTATCAGAGTGGGCCTAGCATTAGTGGGCTTTGATCAGATTGCTTTATCTATCTTTTGGAGCTTGGACTCTTGAAGTAAAGCTCGGTTATCTTTTCTATTATGGCTATTAGTATGTAGTGGGATTATGTACTTATGTTTTAACGAGATGGATATTTTGTACTTGACTCTTGTTGGTTTTTGATATGTAACCAAACATGTTTACCTTCTGCTGCAATGAAATGATGTTTTAAACTTCAAGTATTACTTATATCTGTCTTATTGTAATTTTTCTGTTCTATATTCACATAAAATACTACACTGAAATTAAGGCATTCCCTTAGTGAGTGACCTTAGCGGGTGTGGGGTGTTACAGTTGAGGTTTTGAGAATTTTCGTCGGAAGCTCGTTGTTCAAGACCATGCATCCTTCCTCTTCCGTGGCACCCTTCAATTGGTTAGCGTATCTTTCCATATCCGCCTAACTGCTCCCGGCTGGGTGGGGACCTCCAAATATCATATTGATTACTGGCCTCGAGTCGACTGGCATTTGGGCTTCTTCACTCGAGTTGGGCTGGCTAGCCGCATTGTTATGTCCTTGCGCAGTTGGAGTACTTTGGGGATTTTTCACATACTGCTAGAGTTGGTTCTTCCTGATGAGTTCTTCAATTAAACTCTTTCGGTGCCGGTATTCGTTAGTGTTGTGCCCTGGTTGGCTATGAAACCGGCAGAATTTTCCGTAATTTGCCTGCTGCTCAGTTACCTTCTACGGCTTCGTCTGAGGAAAAATGCCTGAGTCCTTTGCGGCTTGGTAAATTCTTTCCGGGGTTTCATTTAGGAGGGATAGCTCAGATGGTTTGTACAGCCGCGTCTTCTTATAAGCTTTGCTATTCCTCTCATCGTTTCCCCTCTTTTTTCCTAACTCGCTCTTCTGCTCGACCCTGGACTCGTTGCTCTTTCCTTCTCTAGCGGTGTTATTTTCTATAGTCTTCTGGACACTCGAAGTTTCACCCTCTACACTCATGCACTCCTCAGCTTTTTTGTAAAACTTCTTCAGAGTTTTTGGTTTCTTCATCTTGAGCCACTTTCCAAATTCTGACTTCTTATTGATAGCTCCTTTAAGGGCTGCCAATAAGTACCAAGGCTCTGGTTCTATGACCTCCGCTACTGTAGCATGGAAGCGCGTAAGGAAAGCTCTAATGGTTTCCCCATGCTTCTGTTCCATTTTGCATAGTGACATTACATCCCTTGCCTTGGTGGTTTGTAGTCGGAATTGATCTTGAAATCGCCTTGCTAGATCAGCAAACTGGTCTATTCATTTGGGCAGAAGTCTAGTGAACCATAGTGAGGCCACACCTTCCAGGCACACGGGAAAGTATAAGCACTTGATTTCATCGGTGGCCCTAGCTCTATTCATGTGCTGGTCATACTTGAATAGGAAAATGGTTGGATCTCCAACTCCGTTATAAGGTGCTATTGTTGGGGGTATGAATTTCTTCGGGAATTTCGCTTGACGGATTTCCTCTATGAATGGATTTTTGTTGGGAGAAAACTCCCATTCTTTCTCCTCATCTTCTCGGGTCACCTTCTCCTTCATTATTCGTTGGATCATGTCCATGATGCGCCTCTCGTCACCTTCTTGTTCATCGGGATCGGCACTGACGTTTTTATCAGCACGACCACAGTTTGAGCTTCGGCGCCTTGCATCCTTTTTGAGGGATGTTATGTCGGTGGGACTTGTAACAGCCCGGGCCGCACGTTCTTCTTTGCGCTCTGGAGATCTGGCTTTGGGATCCTCAATGCTGACCTCTCCCCTGTCTCCCACTAGGTTGTGAGATCGTCCAGGGTCTGAGGCCGATGAGTCCTCTTTTTCGCCTGGATTAACCACAGTATTTGGCAGTGACAAATTGGCTAGAACATTGGTCAGGACAGCAAACCTTTCCATTATCATCTTCGTTGTATTATCCATTTTTTCGTTCAGGCCAGTTACAACCACATTCTATTCATCTCGCGTTATAGGTGGCCTAGGGGTGTCCCCTGTCCCTTGATTCAAGATTTGTGGCGTAGCTTCGTTAGCATTATTATCCTCACCGATCGTAGCAACTTTAGCAGATTTTCCGCTTTTCTTTGATCCGACCATGGTTTCAAAGGAGAAATCATTTTTGGATACATTTATTTTCTTTACCGAACTACGAAAGGGAATTATGAACACAGGCCCATGGTGGGCGCCAAAATGTTTACACCAAAAATGGTCTAAACACCCAAGGTATTAAACTGTACTTCACCAATTTGGGAAAAAATAAATGGAACCGTGTTTAATCAACAATCGAAAACAAAAAATGTGAGAAAAGGTAAAGTAGAGACGAGATTTATAGTGGTTCAGCCATTAATTAGGCCTACATCCACTGTGAAGGTGATTTCCAATCTTATAACGAGGATCACAAAATACATCAATTCTCTCTTTTCATACAACTCTATATTCACTCAATATACCCTCGTTTATATATTTCAATCTTGGAATTACACAAGAGAATGGTAGAATTTGAGGAGAAGAAGGATGGATGAATAATTTAGAAGGAGGACGTCTTCATTTTCCTTGATCACAAGATTGTCCTTGACGCCATGGCTCGAATTAGTGGTTGAGGATAGAATTTAGCAGGTTTCAAAGATTGGATCCCCTTTATGTTGGCAACCATGGTGTATTTATAGGTGAGCTTCCCCTGGGAAATGATCTGAAATCTGTTTATGCGAGCTATGGACCGCTCATTCTATTAATTACAATCATGTTATCGGCTAGCTGTAGCCAGCTGTATTTGGTTGCCATGCGCGAGTGACTCAATGGAGTGAGCATCTTAAGTAGTTGAGCGGGTCCATAGGAGCGGGCATCCCTATGAGAATGAATGCTTTTGGAAATTTTATAAGAGCAGAACGTGGGACTGGAATCGACTCTCTTTTAATCCTTGCACGACCGACCATCTTAGTTCAAAAGCGCTCTTCTATTTATTGCCATTGTACGGGGTTGTTTGTCCCTACGGCTACGCTATAAGGTCGGTTCCGCTTATGTTGAATGGGCTACTTGCTTTGTTTCGGTGTTTGAGCAGCTTTATCCCGATATGAACGTACGATCTTACCTTCGGCACCTGAATCACGATTTATGTCTAATTTTGGTTGGAGACATAGTCACATAAGATGTTGCAAGCGCTTGTATTGCAACTCCATCTCACGCATGGTCTTTTAACGGGAAATCAGTGAGCGACTTTACAGGATATATGATCTCTATCCTTTTTTGGGCCGCACTTCCCATTACATATTGTGCCATCATCCTTGGTCGTACTGGTCGACTTGACTTGTCTTGGGTTTGATATTTGGCTGTTTAAGTGCCTCGGATAATGTTGCGCACGATCGACCCTGATGATATCCATTCTGCATCCTTTGTGAAATGTGCATATGGACTTTTTAGGGATTAACAATTCTGACTCATTATTCTAATGAAAATTAGGTTGTAAATATAGACGAAGATGATGCATGTCTATTCTAGTTAAGAATTTACTGGGTAATCCACCAAAGAAGCCTCACCAACCTGAAGGATTTAACTCTCTGTTTAAGAATTACTGGGTGATTCACCAGGTGGATGCACTTTAGCTCATGCCGCTGGGTCAGGTATTTATCCTAACTTGTGCATTTAACTAAGCGTTAAGACTAGCAAACAGGATAATATCAAGTGTCAAATGCTTTTTCCTAAGGTTTAGTGAAGTACATATGACACTTGATATTATCCCGTTTGCTAGCCCTAGCGCTTAGTTAAATGCATAAGTTAGCATATACCTAATCCAGGTGCATGAGCTAAAATGCATCCACCTGGTTTATCACCTAATAAATTCTTAATCAGAAAGTTAAAACCTTCAGCTTGGTGAATGGATTAGTTGCAGATCAAAGTGGTCGATCGCCGAAGTTGAAAAGCGGAGAGTGGTCGCCGAAGTTGCTAAAATGCCTAGTTTACCTTCTTTATTGTAATATATTTATGAAACATTATATATGAAATAGTATGTATCTTCTTTACTGTAATGTAATGAAACAACAGGTATACATATATATATATATATATGTGTGTGTGTGTGTGTGTGTGTGTGTGTGTGTGTTGTTGGATTGGTATGAAATATTTCGTAAAATTGTTTCATTTATTGTTGTAATTTGTCAAACAGAGTTTGCATGATATTTACTAGGCTTTTGTATATATTCGTATCTATATATAATTTAGATGCAATTTATATTCGTATCTAGTAATCATTTAGATACAGCTTAAAGTTGTATGTTATTTGCATTGAGATATAGTTAACAACCGTATCCATTTGTACTTTAGAAACGTCTTAAAGCCATAACAAAATTTGATTTTGATATGGCTTAAGATCGTATCTAATATTTAACCATGCCATTATTTGATACGGCTTGGAGTCGTGCCTAATTGCATTAGATACGAATGCCTAATTGCATTAGATACGACTCAAAGTACAACCTAATTTTCATATATAGTGAAACACAAGGAGAGATATAGTTCAGTAGTAGTTTCATCCAAATGCCAGTTCACCGACATGTATACCTCAAGGACCATTGTGCATGGTGCTTCTATAATGGAGTGGTTGAAAAAATTAAAGGAACAATTCCCACTTTACCACTTCGGGAATATGCACTTTGTCCCCAACCGTCAACCAGTTCTTGAAACCTATGCCGACGACGTCAAGAAGCAGATAGATTTCATCGACGGGTAGTATAAAGAGACATGTAAATTTACCCAAAAACTTTATAAAGTTATCAAGAATTTCCAGCTAGACCTGGATAACCAGAAGTAAATATTGGAATTCGAAAAGTTCGGTAGGGATGCTACCGAGAAAGAATGTGAAGAGGTTCAGGCCAAGCTAGAACTCGCAGAGCGTGACATTGAGAAATACAAAAAACTGCATGACAAGCTAGAACAATGCTTCCATAAATAACTTGACATCTCAAGTAAGGAGTTAACAACTCTGAAAGAGAAATTTCAAAGTGCTACTACCAAGAACACTAACTTAAAATTATCCTTCACCTGGGTTGAGCATTACAGGAGTGCTCTTAAAAAGGAAAATGTTGAATTGAAGGATAAGCTAGCCAAGGCTGGGGAACGGGCAAGAATGTTCAAAGAGAAAGCAAATACTGCTCTCGAATCTACTTATAACTCCAAGGCACAATTCGAAGTCGATAAGGCTGTGTCGGAGTCACAACTTTTCGGTGCTTAAAAAGAGATCAATGATATGGCTTCTCTCTTCCTTTCCTTCTTTACTCAGGTTCTCCGACATCATTACATATCATGGGTGCTTGATTATGCCACCACTTTAGCCGATGCTTCATGTAGTCCAAGATAAACCGATGGACCTTGATGACATCATGAAATCGAGTGGTAGCTCGAAATGGATTTGTGTCATGGAGGAGTAGATGCAATCATTAATGAAGAACCAAATTTGGGAGTTGGTTCCACTTCCAGAAGGAAACCGGACATTTGGGTACAAATGGATATACAAGGCGAAGGATGATGGAAAATAGAAAGCTAGGCTAGTGGCTAAGGGTGTACAAAGGAAAGGAAAGAAGTATAATGAGATATTCACATTGGTTGTGCACCGTACTTCTATATTGATATTACTTGCTATGGTTTCCATTCATAACTTGGAGTTGGAGCAACTTGATGTGAAAACCGCATTCTTGCATGGTGACTTAGATGTACATGGAGCAACCAGAAGGGTTTATGATAGATGGTAAGTCAAACTTGGTGTGCAAGTTAAAGAAATCACTATATGGGTTGAAGCAATCACCTCGAAAATGGTACAAGAGGTCCACTCATTTCATGCTTGAAAGTGGCTTCTGTTGAAGCATCAAAGATGCTTGTGTATATTTCAAGAAGTTGGGAAATGATTCTTGGGTGTATTTTCTCTTGTATGTGGACGATATGCGCATAATTTCAAAGGACAAGGTGGAAATCAACAAGCTAAAACTGATATTGAAAGCAAAATTAGAAATGAAAGACCTTTGGGAGGCTAAGAAGACACTGAGCCTGAAAATTGAAAGGGTCCGAAAGCATTTTAAGTTAAAATTGACTCAAAAGGAGTATACAAAAAAGTGCTTTGTCAGTTTAGCACGGAGAATGCAAAGGCTTTGAATACACCTTTACCTTTGCATGTAAAGCATTCAAGTCAAGGATCACCTATCGGGGAGAAAGACAAGGCTTATATGGCAAGGGTGCCATATGCAAGTGTGGTTGGTAGTTTGATGTACGCCATGGTGTGTACACGACCTGATATTGCAAATGTCGTCGGCGTGGTTAGTCAGTTCATGATTAATCCGAGAAAATTGCATTAGGAAGTTGTCAAGCTTATTTTGAGATACTTGAAAGGTACAACATCTCATGGACTTGTCTTTTAAGGTAGTAAGGAAAATAGCTGTAATTTGGTTGGTTATTGTGATTCGGACTACGTCGGTGATAGGGATCAGAGAAAGTCAACTTCCAGATATGTCTTAACACTTGGTGGACCAACCATAAGTTGGAGATTGAGATTGCAAACTATTGTTTCTTTAACCACTACGAAGGCGGAGTTGATAGCCATGGTGGAGGCGATAATGGGCGCGTTCTATTTGAAGCGTTTGTTGTGTGACTTGGGGTTTGAACACAATTGTATCAATGTTCATTGTGATAGCTAAAGCGCTATCTATTAGGTGTAGAACTAAGAATTTAGCTCACGGACAAAGCACATAGAAGTGAGAGAGTCATTCTTGGTAGTCATGGATAAAGATAAGAACGTATATCTTTGGAAAGTTCACACAAATGACAATGCGGAGGATATGTTCACCAAGACGTTGCCAGTTGGGAAGTTTGAGCATTGCTCGAACTTGATTCGCTTGGAGAAGTGCTAGGTGACATTAGATGGCACGGCTGAGAGAGGAGCTTTATTTAGATAAGGAAGAGTAGTGCTGCAAGATTGGATTTTTATCTTCTTGTAAGTTCTAGTTAACACTCCTAAGTACTTTAGTCTTTGGTTGAGACGAATTTGGAATTGAGTGTTGTCAACACTTTATTAGCAGGTAGAGACTTTGCCTAAACTCGTTGATGAAATGAAATGGGGGGTGGCTTATCCGGAACTCGTTGGGAAAGCATTCAAGCTTGGGTGAAGTTAGAAGTGGTGAAGTTGGTGCTCTTGGTTGAGTATGGTACCATTGGTATTGGAGATGGATATAATATCGAGGTGGAGTGTTAAATTTTGCGATACTATATGGTAGAATCAAAAAGGATAGAAGTAGCTTCACGTAGGAGAAGACCATTCGGAAATGGGAGCTTGGATGTGGAAGATATGGTGTAGAAGCAACAGGGTCTAAAAGCATTTTCAGACCTCTGGAGTTTCTTCTGGACATTTGAAATTAGCCAGGGTAAAATCCTAAAAAGTAATCCAAACTCCTGTAGAATAGTCCTAAACGTTTGGGAAGCCATTTAGACATCTAATAAGGAATTCAAACGTCTGATTCGAGCCAGGGTGGAAACCTGAATTAGTTTCAGACACATAAATTAATTTCAGACGTCTGAAATGAGTTTGGGTTGTTTTTCGGGCTGGGAAAGAAGGTGTTGATTTTGTACATTAGCTAGGGAGATTGTGGTTAATTTCCTGGGGTTTCTACATAACTATATAAGCTATTTTTTCTCCGGTTTGAAAGGTGATCAATTCAACAAATCATGGATTTAGTCCTTCATTAATTAGGGTTTGACAATCCTAAGTTTTTTTTTCAATTCTAATCTCCACAAACTTATATTCTCTAGTGATGTAACACCGCACCTCTATTAAGGACACACACAAAGGGAATGCATTAAATTTAGTAGGGGTCATAAGAGTATAGAACAGATAAAATTACAAAACAGACAAATTTAAGCAGCGGAAAACAATTAGAACTTTTATTCCATAGTAGCATAATAGGATAAACTTTCATAGGGTTTGTTTCAAACATCAAAACCCATTACATCAAATATCTGTCTTGTTTCTCAAAAGAAGCATAATACAAAATAACATAATTCCCCAATTAAGCAGTAGCCAGCCATAGCAGTAAAGCAAAGAGTCCAAAGCAATACATCACAATCTTCGAGCTTGAAAAGAATCTGAACTAAGCGGTGGTATTCCCTCCCTGTGGACCGGAGGGGGAATGAAAGAAAGAAGGTGAAACAAAAACAGAGTTAGACATAAAGCCTGGTAAGTCCAGTGACTTTCAGCATGTAAACAGGTAAAGGTATTATGACATGAATAAACTAGATACAAGACATAACCATGATAATAAGCATCGCAAGATAACGAGATAAGCATAAGATAAGACTACAACATGATAATCTATCGTACTGATTCATAATTTCTCTGTACCACCTAACTAGTGTTCAACTAATGCCATTTGTTACAAAACAAGATAAGTGATCCCCATTTCCCACATGATAGTTTTATAGGTACATATCTCATGATGAGGGTCCCACCTCATATTGACAGTTTACCTGTCCCCACTGTACCTATCTTAATTGATCGGCTCCTACTCATAACGCTCTGCATGTGTTTGTATCAGCCCGACCCCTACTTGTAGATACTTATGTTGGTCCCACCATAGGGTGTATCAACTCCTAGGGTGGTGTAATGACCCGCACTTTTCAGCGACATAATAATTAATTTATTTAATTATTTAAAGAGTGGTTTAGAGAATTTAATGGTCGTTAACTAAATAACTCTGAATATTTAATTAAAACAATAATAATTAAATAATATATTTAATTCTGAAATAATCAGAATGGGCTGAAATGGCGATATGGCGTGAACTGGACAAATTCAAAATATATATTTAAGTTTAGAATCTGAATTATGATAACGAATATATTTAAATAACGACGGTTTGAACGTATAATTATATTATAATTAAAATCGAGCTTGAAATGGCGCTACAGTTCGCGATTTGGCGATTTGAACTTCAACTGAATATACAGAATTCGTTTTAAGCCGGATTTCTGTGAAACAAGAAACGTGTGGAGCTGGTGGAGTATATTTTTCTAATGGAAGAGAAAAATCGGGATTTCGTCGTGTAGGTTTTGATTTGTGTCCAAATCAAATTTTAAAATAGTCGCTATAGAATCGTTTATCGACCGTAACAATTTATTCGATATAACTAGATATCGAGTTCGAATTTAGACAAGGTTCTTTTGAGACATAGCGATAATTTAATTTTTAGAATTTTACTGTAATTTCTAAATTATTTAAATAAGCAACTTTTTATTTGGAGTATTTTGCATCCTTAATCAGCGATTTTGGGGTTTTAAAATATGAGTTAATCTACCGGTATTATTATATTTTTGGGATTGGGCACTGAGCTCGACGCAACGGTATTTTTCTCTCGGTCCGTACATGAACGGAGTTTACGTAACTGGGCACACCGACACTGGCAAACAATGTAGCCAGTTTACTTCTCATTGAAGAAACCGAACCTAGGTGTACAACATGGTCATGAATATAACCTGAAAAATCACAACAATAAGAATAGTAGCTTAGTGGTTACATTGCGTCCATGATAGCCGGGTTTATAGCAACATACATGACCGTGTAAGAAGGACCATGTTTTCAACTTCTCCAGGCCACAAACAAAGGAAGAAACGTGGAATGCTTATCATCCACATAATCTAGATATTTAAACCTTCTATAAATAACCCCTTAAAAACTCTTATAACCTAATTCCTCTGATCGATTTCATTTCCGCCGTCACAGAAAGATCAAACGTGAAATCGCATCTTTTAAAATCAAAAGAAAACGAAATCAAAATTTATAAATCATTGTATATACATTTATGGATCCCTCAAGGTCTGCTCTTCGACGCAGTGGTACTTTGGTGAAGCTCGACATCCATTTTCTGTCGACTGCTTTGTGAACCGCAGAGTTAGGGTTCAGAATCGAATGAGGTAGGGACTTCAATACAATTTTTGGGGATGATATTCGCGTTAAGGAGTTGATTCTGGTCTGGTTGGGAACAATTGGTAGATTTTGATTATAGAAAGTGACGCTGGAATTCGCTGTAGCGTACGAGAATAGGAGGTCGACGGAAATACCAGGGGGTGCGTGATGTATGATTTTGGTACCAGTTTGTAGAGATTGTGATGAAGATTTGTTTGGTGATTTTTGTTTAAATTTTCATTGAAGAGTGGATGAATGGTTTGAGGTAGAAAATGGAAATGGATTGTGAAAAAGGAGTTCGGTGTTGGAGGAAATACTGAGAGACCACGACATCAAATATTTGGGGAAGAAGGGTTCGGTTTGGGCCAGTACGAAGGTGGATGGGCCAAGGGAAAAAGGGGTAAAGTCCAAAATAATTGTTTTAAAGTTTAATCTAAAATTTTAATACTAGTGTAACTTATAAGATGTATATCTATTGCATACGATGTCAGAATTTCGAACGGTTGGATCCATTAGGATCGTATGGACGGGAGCTACACCATGGAACTGACTGGGAGTGGATTGAAGCTCGTTTGAATTTACGGCGGAATAAATTGTTTGATTCAAATCTAACAGACAGTTTATCATTCTTTAACGATGAACTGCCAATGTGAGTAAATCTCACTAACTATGAACACCTTATAATTTCATGTTGTATTTTGACTATTTGATTGAACTGTTAGTCAGTTAGTTGAATTTCTATATTGATCATGTTTAACAGAATATATCATATGGAACTGAAAGTGATGTTGATTTTATTGTGTAACATCTGTGGATGTAGGGAAACAGGTTGGAGGAATCCGACTGGGTTCCTCAACATTTATTTTACTGTTTTTCATATATTGTGATATATGATGTGTTATATAATCTGTTATGGATTATGTGTGTCAGAATGATATTGATTCTTATTAATCGATATTTTTAAATATCATAAAAGACCCTAGGATGTAAAAGAATTATTTCAATGTATATTGAAATAAAAGGGATTTTATAAAATCAACAGATGTTATAAAAGGAAATATTTCGAAAGTAAATAAAAAGGAAAATGTTTACAAAACAAATAGAGTTTTATAAAAGGGAAAATGTTGATAAAACGAATAGAATAAAATAAAGAAATATCTATTTAGAAAATAAATAGATTAAATGGAAATATTATTTAAGAAATAAATAGAATAAAGGAATATCTATTTAGAAAATAAATAGATTAAATGGAAATATTATTTAAGAAATAAATAGAATAAAGGAATATCTATTTAGAAAATAAATAGATTAAATGGAAATATCATTTAGGAAATAAATAGAATAAAGGAATATTTATTTATAAAATAAATAGATTAAATGGAAATATTATTTAGGAAATAAATAGAATTATAAAGGAATATTTAGTTGGAAACTAAATAGGATTATAAAAGGAAATTGACGAGATAACAAGGAGTTAATCAAACGTAGTTTATCAAAAGGAGTTAAATCAAACATAGTTATTCGAATTAGAGTTAATCATTAAGAATTAATCGAATATTAGTTATTCGAATTAGAGTTAATCAAATAGAGTAAATCGAATAGAGGTAAAGAAATAGAGTCAAACACGATTAGAAACTGACTAGAGATTAGTTAAATTGAATAGTTTTGTGAGTATCGATCTAATGTTGGTTTCGGCCTTCGGGGTTTATACTTAGAGAATTTTTCTCCTACTAGTTTACAGTCAGGGACTGATAGATGTGGGACGATAATGATATGTAAATAAACAATGGAAATGTTTTCCAGTGTTAATAACATATATTTTATAAACATAGAAAATAATGAGTATATATATAGATATATATATGATTGATGATTGATTTGATAGAATTTCCATCTGGAAATAATATCGTTGTTTGCACACGTGTTTTCTTTGATAGTTAAATCAAAGACTATCAAAGTTTTGACCATTTTAACGTTGTTAATATGGAGAGACCTATTGGATTATTATCCAAAGAACCACTCTGTATTGGCATAAGCGTTGTGAATCATATATGCTAATGATAATTGAAGACGGAGTAAAGTGCAAGGGCTAATGTATAAGTCCTAGATAACAGTGCCTAAGATGGATGTACTGAATAGTGCCTTCGGTTCATCTTGTTCCTGGATGACTTGTATGGATGAATGTCTGACAGAGTATTTCCAGAAAGGTCACATACATTGATTTCTTCAACCGTACCAAGAGTGGAAGCGGAGAAGGAAACTTCCTTAGCTAACACGTAATGTACTGTTGTAGACGTCAATTAGTGATTTTCGATGGATCCGACAACGTGACATTCGAAGTGAATCTGATGTGACGATAAAGCGTAACCTCAAGCCTCATCAACCAGGAAACGATAAAAATTGGGCAGGCAGCATGGCTATGTAGGTCGCACCTATTAGGGTGTATAATCACCTGATCTATAGTTTCATTTACTTCTAAAAATCTATTGTTGGTGCTGTCCCATTCGGAAGACGGTTGCTGATCCCAACCGTTGGTGATATACATTCGATACACTCAAGCGAAATGAGTGGTCGGTCATGTGTGGCCGGGTTGCAAGATGTTCTTGTTGAACCCAGTGTATTCCTCTCTAGAGGTACACTAGCGAAAGGTGGTTCCATACCATGTCATAGTTGGAAATCCATTACCCAATACGTGCTTGCGGTTTTGATTGTATACTATATATGTAGAATGTGAGATGAAAGCGTTTCTGCTAGATGATTATTATATTGTGGTTGATAGACATTATTATAATATCAAAAGGTTTTTGATATAAAGATAATTTGGATTCTCATAAGGGAAAAACCCGTTCCGTTATACGGCGTGGTCTTATGAGATATCATTTACTTGTTCAAACTGTTTTAAACTGTTTTAGTCATACCATTCCCATGACTGACCCGGAGTTTCTTTTGTTTTGTTTTCCCTAAACTCTTGGGTGCCTAAATTTGTACGGGCAGTCAGGTAGTCGGGATTTACAGATACTTGAAGAGCTGGAGCAGGAGGCTTCAGGATCATATAGCTATAGTTTATTTCCGATGTGTTGTAAGTGTTGTACTTGATGATGATATGTATATTCAAGTACAATCTTTTATTTCAAAGATATGTTATCTATTATATGTTATTCGTTCCGCTGTGAGGTTCGTTACTCTGATGTTGTGTTCTTCTTCTTCTTCTATTCTAAGTATCTATCTTATCTTTCCTCACCCTCTAATTTCTTTCATTAACTATTCGGTTATTTTCAATCCTTGGATGTCTGATATATGTTGTATATCGGATAACCAAGATCGCAAATTTCCGGGTCATTACAGTTGGTATCAGAGCTTAAGTTAAGTATTTACCTTGACTCTGTGGTGTGACTCAGTAGAGATGGGGTTAGCAATAACCTAGATTGATTTGAGTGTATATATACGAGTGAGTGTATTTGTTATTGATATGAAAATTATTTTATATTGTGGAGATTTATTGATTGAGTGGCTTACGAATTTCTGGTTGATCAGTTTGATCTACTGTATCGACAGGAATTACTAAACACTTGAATACGCTGAACTGACATGGTATGTTTTGAAAAGAGGGTAAATGAAATAATTTTACCCAAATTATATTTTGATATCAAAAATTGATATTGAAATGATTATAATATATTGGATATATTGGTTGTCATTATAATCGAATAAGATTATAATTGAAACGGTTATGTAAATAACCAATCAGAATTTGTATAAGTGTTACGAGATGAATTAAATCTGAAATTAAAGTTAGAATTGAAATTAGAACCCTGGAAATTTGGAATAGAGTTTGTAAACAGACTTGGATTAAACATATAAGAATTTTATGATCCTGGGAGATTATAAATTTGTTTACAAACATTGGAATGATATTTTGAAGTGATTTCAAAAGTGGAAATGGTTTAAGAAATAGTTTTGAAAAGTGATATAGTATTGAACTTACTTTGATCGCTGGGAATAAATTCTGATGGTGCATCACCGGTGTTCATTTTCGAGTTTTTAAGTGACAGATTACTACCAAAATTTTAGTTTTGAATTGTTTTGAGAAAAACAAGTGGTTTGATTCCGAAAGGGAATATTTGATTTGTGAAAAACAAAGTTATTTAAAACTCCCAGGAATAGATTGTTGGATTAAAAACCAAATTTGAACAGAAATTTGTGAAAGCAAATTGGGTTTAAAGTAAAGCCAGTTAAGTGGTAATAGAAATTGATTTGAAATGATATTGTGCTGGTGAGTTAAGGATTCGGGATCAAGAAAAAAATTTGAGTTTGAAATGAAAATTTGGCTTGGTAAAAAAGCGAATAGTTGTGTTGGAGATATAAGTGATTTCAGAATTTGATTGAGATAACATTGGTATATGCTGAGTTGATAGCATATGGAAGTGATAGAGTTGATATGCACGACAAAAAGGTATACGTTTATATTTGATATAAGCATGGGATTTATGAGCCGAATTGGCAAGTCGCTTGGCTGTTTGATTTTCTTTTGGGTTGGAGAAGGCCCAGAGAGGCAAGTTGGAGTTTGACCGATTGACCAGTACAAGGGAGGTGCTGGCGAAATTTTTCGAAAAGTTAAGGTGTTAGAAAATTTTCAGGATTTTTGAAAATTTTCGTTGATAAGAATTGATTAATATTTTAATTCGAATTAAATTGGTTCAGTTGAAACTGAAGATTTAGAAGTGAACAAATAATTTCTAACCAGTCGATAGGGTTTGTTTCCTACCTTTGCAATTTCGAGGACGAAATTATTTTAAGTGGGGAAGAATGTAATGACCCGCACTTTTCAGCGACATAATAATTAATTTAATTAATTATTTAAAGAGTGGTTTAGAGAATTTAATGGTCGTTATTTAAATAACTTTGAATATTTAATTAAAATAATAATAATTAAATAATATATTTAATTCTGAAATAATCAGAATAGGCTGAAGTGGCGATATGGCGTGAAGTGGACAAATTCAAAATATATATTTCAGTTTAGAATCTGAATTACGATAACGAATATATTTAAATAACGACAGATTGAACGTATAATTATATTATAATTAAAATCGAGCTTGAAATGGCGCTGCTGTTCGCGATTTGGCGATTTGAACTTTAACTGAATATACAGAATTCGTTTTAAGCCGGATTTCTGTGAAACAAGAAACGTGTGGAGCTGGTGGAGTATATTTTTTTTAATGGAAGAGAAAAATCGAGATTTCGTCATGTAGGTTTTGATTTATGTCCAAATCAAATTTTAAAATAGTCGCTATAGAATCGTTTATCGACCGTAATAGTTTATTCGATATAACTAGATATCTAGTTCGAATTTAGACAAGGTTCTTTTGAGACATAGCGATAATTTAATTTTTAGAACTTTATTGTAATTTTTAATCTATTCAAATAAGCAACTTTTTATTTGGAGTATTTTGCACCCTTAATTAGCGATTTTGGGGTTTCAAAATATGAGTTAATCTACCGGTATTATTATATTTTTGGGATCAGGGAACTGAGCTCGACGCAACGGCATTTTTCTCTCGGTCCGTACATGAACGGAGTTTACGTAACTGGGCACACCGACACTAGAAAACAATGTAGCCAGTTTACTTCTCATTGAAGAAAACGAACCTAGGTGTACAACATGGTCATGAATATAACCTGAAAAATCACAACAGTAAGAATAGAAGCTTAGTGGGTTACTTTGCGTCCATGATAGCCTAGTTTATAGCAACATATATGACCGTGTAAGAAGGACCACGTTTTCAACTTCTCCAGGCCACAAACAAAGGAAGAAACGTAGAATGCCTATCATCCACATAATCTACATATTTAAACCTTCTATAAATAACCCCATAAAAACACTTATAACCTAATTCCTCTGATCGATTTCATTTCCGCCGTCACAGAAAGATTAAACATGAAATCGCATCTTTTAAAATCAAAAGAAAATGAAATCAAAATCTATAAATCATTGTATATACATTTATGGATCCCTCAAGGTCTGCTCTTCAACGCAGTGGCACTTTGGTGAAGCTCGACATCCAATTTCTGTCGACTGCTTTGTGAACCGCGGAGTTAGGGTTCGGAATCGAACAAGGTAGGGACTTCAATACAATTTTTGGGGATGATATTCACGTTGAGGAGTTGATTCTGGTCTGGTTGGGAACAATTGGTGGATTTGGATTATAGAAAGTGACGCTGGAATTCCCTGTAGCGTGCGAGAACAGGAGGTCGACGGAAATACCGGGGGGGGGGGGTGCGTGATGTACGATTTTGGTACCAGTTTGTGATGAAGATTTGTTTGGTGATTTTTGTTTAGATTTTCATTGAAGAGTGGATGAATGGTTTGAGGTAGAAAATGGAAATGGATTGTGAAAAAGGAGTTCGGTGTTGGAGGAAATACTGAGAGACCATGGCATCAAATATTTGTGGAAGAAGGGTTCGGTTTGGGCCAGTACGAAGGTGGATGGGCCAAGGGAAAAAGGGGTAAAGCCCAAAATAATTGTTTTAAAGTTTAATCTAAAATTTGAATACTAGCGTAACTTATAAAATGTATATCTATTGCATACGATGTCAGAATTTCGAATGGTTGGATCCGTTAGGATCGTATGGACGGGAGCTACACCATGGAACTGACTGGGAGTGGACTTAAGCTCGTTTGAATTTACGGCGGAATAAATTTTTTGATCCAAATCAAACAGACAATTTATCATTCTTTAATGATGAACTGCCAATGTGAGTAAATCTCGCTAACTCTGAACAGCTTATAATTTCATGTTGTATTTTTAGAGCTGTTAAATATTGGCTGATTGACTGTGTGTTGACTGTTTGATTGAACTGCTAGTCAGTTAGTTGAATTTCTATATTGATTCTATTTAACAGAATATATCATATGGAACTGAAAGTGATGTTGATTTTATTGTGTAACATCTGTGGATGCAGGGAAACAGGTTGGAGGAATTCGACTGGATTCCTCAACATTTATTTTACTGTTTTTCATATATTGTGATATATGATGTGTTATATAATCTGTTATGGATTATGTGTTTTAGAATGATATTGATCCTTGTTATTCGATATTTTTAAATATCATAAAAGACCCTGGGATGTAAAAGAATTATTTCAACGTATATTGAAATAATAGGGATTTTATAAAATCAACAGATTTTATTAAAGGAAATATTTCGAAAGTAAATAAAAAGGAAAATGTTTATAAAACGAATAGAGTTCTATAAAAGGGAAAATGTTGATAAAACTAATAGAATTGAATAAAGGAATATCTATTTAGAAAATAAATAGATTAAATGGAAATATTATTTGAGAAATAAATAGAATAAAGGAATATCTATGTAGAAAATAAATAGATTAAATGGAAATATTATTTAGGAAATAAATAGAATAAAGGAATATCTATTTAGAAAATAAATAGATTAAATGGAAATATTATTTAGGAAATAAATAGAATTATAAAGGAATATTTAGTTGGAAACTAAATAGGATTATAAAAGGAAATTGACGAGATTAAAAGGAGTTAATAAAACGTAGTTTATCAAAAGGAGTTAAATCAAACATAGTTATTCAAATTAGAGTTAATCAATAAGAATTAATCGAATATTAGTTATTCGAATTAGAGTTAATCAAATAGAGTAAATCGAATAGAGGTAAAGAAATAGAGTTAAACATGATTAGAAACTGACTAGAGATTAGTTAAGTTGAATAGTTTTCTGAGTATCGATCTGATATTGGTTTCGGCCTACGGGGTTTATACTTAGAGAATTTTTCTCCTACTAGTTTACAGTCAGGGACTGACAGATGTGAGATGATAATGATATGTAAATAAACAATGGAAATGTTTTCCAGTGTTAATAACATATATTTTCTAAACACAGAAAATAATGAGTGTATATATATATAGATATATATATATGATTGATGATTGATTTGATAGAATTTCCATCTGGAAATAATATCGTTGTTTGCACATGTGTTTTTCTTTTATAGTTAAATCAAAGACTATCAAAGTTTTGACCATTTTAACGTTGTTAATATGGAGAGACCGGTTGGATTACTATCCAAAGAACCACTCTGTATTGGCATAAGCGTTGCGAATCATATATGCCAAAGATAATTGAAGACAGAGTAAAGTGCAAGGGCTAATGTATAAGTCTTAAATAACAGTGCCTAAGATGGATGTATTGAATAGTGCCTTCGGTTCATCCTGTTCCTGGATGACTTGTGTGGATGAATGTCTGACAGAGTATTTCCAGAAAGGTCACGTACATTGATTTCTTCAACCGTACCAAGACTGGAAGCGGAGAAGGAAACTTCTTTCGCTAACACTTTATGTACTGTTGTAGACATCAATTAGTGATTTTCGATGGATCTGACAATGTGGAATTCGAAGTGAATCTGATGTGATGATAAAGCGTAACCTCAAGCCTCATCAACCGGGAAACGACAAAAATCAGGCAGGCAGCATGACTATGTAGGTCGCACCTATTAGGGTGTATAATCACCTGATCTAGAGTTTCATTTACTTCTAAAAATCTATTGTTGATGTTGTCCCATTCGAAAGACGGTTGCTGATCCCAACCGTTGGTGATATACATTTGATATATTCAAGCGAAATGAGTGGTCGGTCATGTGTGACCGGGTTGCAAGATGTTCTTGTTGAACCCAGTGTATTCCTCTCTAGAGGTACACTAGCGAAAGGTGGTTCCATACCTTTTCATAGTTGGAAATCCATTACCCAATACGTGCTTGCGGTTTTGATTATATACTATATATGTAGAACGTAAGATGAAAGCATTTCTGCTAGATGATTATTATATTGTGGTTGATAGACATTATTATAATATCAAAAGGTTTTTGATATAAAGATAATTTGGATTCTCATAAGGGAAAAATCCGTTCCGTTATATGGCGTGGTCTTATGAGATATCATTTACTTGTTCAAACTGTTTTAAACTGTTTTACTCATGCCAGTCCCAGGACTGACCCGGAGTTTATTTTGTTTTGTTTTCCCTAAACTGTTGGGTGCCTAAATTTGTACGGGCAGTCAAGTAGTCGGGATTTACAAATACTTGAAGAGCTGGAGCAGGAGGCTTCAGGATCATATGGCTATAGTTTATTTCTGTTGTGTTGTAAGTGTTGTACTTGATTATGATATGTATATTCAAGTACAATCTTTTATTCAAAGATATGTTATCTATTATATGTTATTCGTTCCGCTGTGAGGTTCGTGTTACTCTGATGTTGTGTTCTTCTTCTTCTTCTATTCTAAGTTTCTATCTTATCTTTCCTCCCCCTCTAATTTCTTTCATTAACTACCGGTATTTTTCGATCTTGGGTTAGTCATCATTGAGTTTATGGCGATAACCAAAGTCGACAAAATCCGGGTCGTTACAGGTTGCAACCCGATATAGTTCTAGAGTGCACAGCTTTATACCTACTTGTTACTCAGTGTCTAAATTTTCCCATGCCAGAATTACGTGCACGCCCGTAATCCATCGGAACCTGCACTGTTGTACCACCTACCGCTATTTTGACCGCTTATAATCAGCCCAGTAATCGTGCCCCACCCTGCCTAGCTCAGGGTCCTGTTGATACCTAATGTGGGTTACTGCTGAAAAGGGTCCCGCTACTAGGGTTTTCCTAGGGTCTATTCGTATACCCCCCATACCGGTTAAGTGTCATCAATCAATCACTTCAAGTTTACTTAACCCACCCATTCATCATGTTATATTGGTTAAGTGTCATTAATCCAGTCGAGTTACTTAACCCACCCATTTGTCATGTCATATTGGTTAAGTGTTGCATGTTGACTTAACCCTACCATACTTAACATGTTTGTTTAGCATTAATTATTTATTAATGCATCAACCTCTCACATTGGACTTATTTGCGGTAGCTGGATTGCGCAGGGTGGTTCCGGGCAGTCTTACAACGCAAACCTATTCCAACCTCGGGTTCAAGCATTCAATGCGCTAACCTCTCACATTAGACTTGTTGTTTGCGGTTGCTGGATGTGCCGGGCGGTTCCGGGCAGTCTTACACCACAAAATCTTTCTAACCTCATGTTAGGCATTATTAACCATCTAATCTTCGCGATTGACCTCTCACATTAGATTGTTGTCGTTGCGGTTGCTGGATGTGCCGGGCGGTTCCGGGTAGCCTTACACCACAACTCAAATCTAACCTCGTGTCTTAGGCGGCCATTAGATTTAATTAAATTATATACTTGCCAATTATGTCCAAATTCCAATTTTTACATGCCAATTATCATATGCCCAATTATTGATTTACATGCCAATTTACATATGCCCAATTATTGATTTACATGCCAATTTACATATGCTCAAATATTGATTTACATGTCAATTTACATATGCCCAATTATTGATTTACATGCCAATTTACATATGCCCAAATATTAATTTACGTGCCAATTTACATATTCCCAATTATTGATTTACATGCCAATTTACATATGCCCAAATATTGATTTACATGCCAATTTACATATGCTCAAATATTGATTTACATGCCAATTTACCCAAACTTGCAATTATAATAATAATACCCCATATCCATCACAAATTATGCCCAATAATTCCACCAAACATGTTATGCCCATAAATTCACCCAAATAGGCAATACCCAATATTTCCTGTATTCCAAACGTTCGTATTTCGCGATTTCAGCCTAGGTTCGAAGTTAACCTAGGTTCAATAAAAGAAAATAAATAGGGGGAGATAGAAGTTGCATAAAATAAGAACAAAAAGAAAATAGGCATGAAAATATCATCACAGACATGAAGGCTAAGACTTGATAAGAACATCATCATGAACATGAAAAACTGATGTACAACAAGATATACTGATGATAATAACATCATGAGAATAAGTATAGAAGAAAAAGAACAACTTAGAATCAGGCATAGTCTCAATTTCATCTTATTACATGTCAAGACTAGATTTAGGTGTTCAAAACTAAAAATAACTGAACTTACATCGTTTGGATTAGAAAAGATAATTGAATCGCTTGTTGTTGTTGAAGAACTCTAAGTTGATATTGATTAATCCTCCAGGTTGATGAAGAACTTTTTGATTTGATTTAGGTTTTAGTGGCGGCTAGGTCCAGAAGAGAGTTTGGCGGCATGGAGGCGCCATGAGAGTGAATAATAGAATTAGGGTTTAGGTTTGGATATGTATTTATAGGTGTGTTAGGCAAACCATGGCCTTTAGATTAGCATAGGAGTCATCAGAGCCATCTAAACCAAAATGACATGTCACCCAGCCAACCACAGTGCGACACATAATCCCTAAAACACAAAATTTCATCACAGACCATTCTAGGCCGACGAGGTCGATTCGAACACCCTGAGTTAACCCTGGGGTCGACCCAATAGGTCTCTGGTCGACCCATAAAATAGGTCGGTTTGGCGTTTTGCCTTCCCGCTTCCGCTATTTTGAATTTTTTTTTCTTGAATTTTAGGTTGATTTTTATTTTATTAATTTATATATATATATACATATATTTCCCTTATATTTATACAAACTTCCAAGGTCCATAACTTTCTCATACATTATCCGTTTAATGAAAACTTTGGGTCCATTTTGACCAGAATTTTGAGACGAACGCAGTGGTATAGTCTGTTTTTACTTAATTCTCACTTTTAAAATTAAGTATTCTTTTAATTCGTCTATTAATATTCATAGAAAAATATGGGGTGTTACATTCTCCCATCCTTAAAGGATTTCGTCCCCGAAATCTCTAAGTTAAGAAGAATGCATCCTACCATCCAACATCCATCTACTCAACAATCATTCACAAGCATCCATTATCTTTAAAAAAAGATTTCTAATGCTATATGAACATATGCAAAAGTGTGCGCGTATATGTTCCTTATCAAATGAAAAATCAGGCGGTCTACTGATTCAGTTGACCTCCTTAATGCGAATTATGTTAGTGCCATGAGTCCAATTATGTATGCAATTATTCCTAATGTACTTCATAACCTCTACATGAGTGCACAATCATTCATCCATATGCAACATTCATATGATAACACGTCCAATTTCAATCTCATCCATAACCAAACATATATATGAATATGTAATGTGAAAGTGACTTGAGCTGATCTAGTGCCTAAGGTGTGTTTGTGTAAATGCATCCACGAGCAATCACTAGCAACCACTTGCATCCACTTGCATCCACCAAACATAACATGTCTCAAACACATGTTTACAATCATAGGATATTCCTAGCTAAAGGTCGATGATATAATCAAAAGGACGTCCTAAACGATAGAACAAGTATAAACAAAGCGGTAGAAAAGGGGGAATTAAGAACATACCCTCAAGAGAAAAGGATACAATGTACGCATCTTAGCTTCCGTCTCCCAAGTAGTGTCTCCTTCATCACTTCCCTATTGTACTTTGACTAGCTTTACTTCTTTGTTGCGTAACCTCTTGACCTCCGATCCGAGGATGCACATAGGGGCTCGTCTAATCGTGGCATCTCGCTCCACTTCAACTTCCTCAAGTATGCTCGGCTCCACCACTCCCGTGGTGTCATGTAAGCACTTCCTCAAATGTGATACGTGAAACACATTATGTACACCACTAAGCTTCTCGGGTAACTCTACTCTGTAGGCCATCTGTACAACTCTCTCTGTAATAGGGAATGGTCCTACGAATCTCGGTGCTAGCTTCCCAACCGACCCAAAGCGAACAACATTCCTTAACGGTGATACTTTTACAAAGACCATGTCTCCAACACTGAACTCAAGGTCGGTCCTTCTCCTATCAGCATACGACTTTTGCCTATCTTCCGCGGTCTTCATATGTCTTCGAATTAGATCCACTTTCTCCGAAGTCTCTCTAATCATATCTGGCCCAAGTACTAGCTTATCTGTGGATTCCCACCAACAAGTTGGTGATCTACATGGCCATCCATACAAAGCTTCAAAAGGTGCCATGCCAACGCTAGACTGATAGCTGTTATTATACGCAAACTCTACTAGTGGAAGTTGGTCCTCCCAAATCCAGCCAAAGTCCAAGATACAAAGCCTCAGAAGGTCTTCTAAAATCTGATTCACCCTCTCGGTTTGGCCATCCGTCTGAGGATGATACGCCGTGATCAAGCATAACTGAGTCCCTATGGCTTCTTGCTAACTTTTCCAAAAGTCACTAGTAAAGATAGGATCACGATCGCTTACTATGCTAGAAGGTACCCCATGCGAACGAACTGTCTCCCTAACATAAATAGGTGATAACGATGATGCAGTCCTCTTTCTCTTGATAGGAATGAAGTGGGCACTCTTCTTAAGTCTGTCCACTATCACCCAAATACTGGTATTGCCTCTTCTAGACCTAGGCAACCCATCTATAAAGTCCATCAAGATACTCTCCTATTTCCATTGCGGAACCTCTAGAGGATAAAGCAGTCCACCGGGCTTTTTCTGCTCAGCCTTAACTTGCTGACATACCAAGCATTTAGAAACGAACTCAGCCACATCCTTCTTCATTCTGGCACAAAAGAAAACCCGCTTCATGTCTTTATACATTTTGTCACCACTGGGATGTATGGTTATCTTAGAATAATGGGCTTCCTCAAGAACTGTCTTCCTCAAGTTCTCGTCTTGTGGTACACAAAGTATCCCATCCTTATGTAACCAACCCTTGTCATCTAGGGTATACCTACCAAGATGGCTCAAAGACTCCCCTCCTATGAGCTTTTCTACTAGCCCAAGCAACTGTGGGTCATCTCGTTGGGCCTCTCCAATCTGTCCCAAAAGCGTAGGTCTAACCTCTAAGGATGCTAACAAACCGGTCATATAATCGACAGAGGGTCTAAAGTCAAAGGTC
Organism: Allium sativum; assembly: GCA_030737875.1. Lineage (NCBI taxonomy): Eukaryota > Viridiplantae > Streptophyta > Magnoliopsida > Asparagales > Amaryllidaceae > Allium > Allium sativum. The sequence continues at coordinate 463,249,926 of CM060913.1, read as the reverse complement.
GTTATGTACTCTAAGATTTGCCTCTCCACAAACATAGGACTCAAAGTCAACTTCTTCCTACTCAAGGCGTCAGTTACAACGTTACCCTTGCCAGGGGTATATGCGATCTAAAAATCGTAGGATGCTAAGAACTCCATCCACTTTGTTGCCTCAAGTTAAGATCTTTCTACGAGAAAAGGTACTTCAACAATTTATGGTCAATATACAATTCAAACTTCTCACCTAGGAGATAATGGCGCCAAGACTTAAGCGCAAAAACGATGGCAGCTAACTCTAGATCGTGGGTTGGGTAGTTTTTCTCATGTACTTTCAATTGTCTTCCACCATAAGTTACTACCTTCCCTTCTTTCATCAAGACAGCGCCTAGTCCCGTACCACATGCATATGAGTATACTGTAAACATTTTACTCCCATTTGGCAATGTCAACACTAGGGCTGTTGTAAGAGCCCTTTTCAATCGTTGGAAAGCAATGTCACAATCAATGTCCCAAGCAAAGGCTAGATTCTTCTTCGTCAGTCTAGTAAGTAGGGCTGATATCTTCGAAAAGTCCTTAATGAACTTCCTATAATAGCCCGCTAATCCAAGAAAGCTTCGCACCTCTGTTGCATTCTTTGGGATATTTCAATCTTGCACTGCTACTATTTTTGCAGGGTCTACAGCTATCCCGTCTTTGGACACCACATGTCCTAGAAACCTTACTTCTTCTCTCCAAAAGTGACATTTGGAGAACTTTGCTTTAAGCTGATGTGCTCGAAGGGTATCCATGACTGCCCTCAATTGCAACGTATGTTCTTCCTCGTTCTTTGAGAAAATCAAGATGTCGTCCATGAAGACTACAACAAACTTATTAAGGAACTCCCTAAACACCCTACTCATCAAGTCAACAAAATAGGCGGGTGCATTCGTCAAACCGAAAGGCATGACGAGCCATTCAAAGAAACCGTCAGGGGTCCTAAAAGTAGTCATGTCTATACTGTCCTCAACCACTCTTAGCTGATGAAAACCCGTAGCCAAATCTAGTTGTGAGAAAACGAACGCACCTACAAGCTATTCAAACAAATCATCTATTCGTTGAAGTGGGTGCCTATTTTTTTAGTCATGTTGTTTAACTCTCTATAATCCACACATAAGCGAAGTGAACCATCCGCCATAGTAGCGAATACTACTGGAGCACCACATTCAGAAATACTTTGCCTAATAAACCCCTTCTCAAGCAACTCCTTAACTTGTTTACTAAGCTCCTTCCTTTCCTTAGGAGCCATGTGTCGTACGGGTAAAGCACATGGTTTGGCATTATCAACCAAGTATATGCGGAAATCTATTCCACGTTTTGGGTGTAAAGCCTTCACCTCATCAAAGACATCGGGATGCTTACGGACTACTAGAACAGATTGCAAATTATCAACAGATGCATCAAGAGATTCTAGGTAACTAAGCATGACAAAAACCTTACGGTTACAAGAGATTTCGAGGGTATTACTGAGACGAGTCAAAAGTTTAACTACCCTCCTTTCACAATCGAGAATGGCACCATTTCTGGATAACCAATCCATCCTTAGAATCAACCCATAGCCCATGAAACCAAGAACATATGCATTACATCACTAAGTATAGATATTCCAAATCCAAGCAAATCATAGATAAATGAGCCGAACCACCAATCGGATTTGAGACAACAATGGGATCCTCTACCATACATGTACTAAGGTGCAGCGACTCTACTATAGAAGCGGATATAAAAGAATGCGATGCGCCAGAATCAAAAAGAGTGCGCACAGGATGATCAGTAAGAAAAACTAAACTTTCAATGGAAATATTTCTACCTTTCTCTTGAGTGGGTGCCATGAGAGAATGAACTTGCCCTCCAGAAGGTCCTGCTCTTTTCCCTTGCTTCTTTGGGCAATCCTTAACCACATGTCCTGTCTCTCCACAATGGAAACAACCACCCGTCTTTGTCTTCTTCTTTCTCAATCTTTAGCGATGTAGCCAATGATACCACAATAGTTACACTTCCTCTTGTCGCATGGCTTGTTGTTCTTTCCACCCTTATTATTGTCCACCTTCTTGTTTTGAGGTTCATCCTTCTTCATTTCTTTCTTCCCACCCTTGTCTTCTTCATGTAATAACGCCATGTCAACCAATCTCTCAAAAGTTGCGCCCATTGGAATATAGGACATAGCTAGACTATGCAATGGTTCATTCAAGCCTCTAGCAAAACGTAAAGCTTTCTTGTGAGGTGTATCTACCAACTCCAACCCAAATCTTGCAAGCAAAATGAATTTGTTGACGTATTCCTTGACTGACATACTCCCTTGTTTGAGTGCTAGAAACTTCTCCATCTGTAGGCTTTGTTCAGCTGGCGAGAGGAACTTCATCTCAAACCTCTGCCTAAAGTCCACCCAAGTCTCAACTTGTTACTCAGCACTAGTAACTTCCCACCAGTAAGAGGCTTCTTCCTTCATTAGCCAAGCGTCCAATTGTATCTTCCTCCTATCATCCACTTCAGCGATAACAAACAACTCTTCTATTTCCTTGAGCTAGTTCCGTGCTTCAACAAACGTCTCAGTCCCTTTAAAGATCTTTTCGCCCATAGCACGGAAGTCCTTACAAATCTTAGCAAAAGCATCTATGCGAGGAGCGACAGTAGCTGGGGGAGGAGGAGGAATGTTGGTTGGGCCCACGGCAGTGGCCCTAGCCTCTAGGTATTGTCTGAACCAAGCGGGTATCGGAACACCCTCGGGTATCTCAAGTTCCCCAGACATGCTGAAAAGAAAAAGGAAAGGATTCAAAACAAAGAAAAGAAGGATAGTGCATATGGCTTTGGGGAATATGCCTTTTTAAAATAACAATACTTTTCCTTGAAAATTCTTCTTTAAATCATGGTTTTGAAAATATTTTCTTTAAAATATGAATTTGAAAATAGTTTTCAAAATCATTTATCCATTCTGGTAACCTTCAGCTCTGATACCACGTATAACACCCCACCTCCATTAAGGTCACTTATAAAGGGAATGCATTAACTTTAGTGGGGGTCATAAGAGTATAGAACATTTAAAATTACAAAACAGACAAATTTAAGCAGCGAAAAACAATTAGAATTTTTATTCCATAGTAGCATAATAGGATAAATTTACATAGGGGTTGTTTCATGCATTAACACCAAAACATCAAAACCCATTACATCAAATATCTGTCTTGTTTCTCAAAAGAAGCATAATACAATACAACATAACATAATTCCCCAATTAAGCAGTAGCCAGCCATAGCAGTAAAGCAAAGAGTCCAAAGCAATACATCACAATCTTCGAGCTTGAAAAGAATCTGAACTAAGCGGTGGTATTCCCTCCCTGTGGACCTGGGCGGGGAAACGAAAGAAAGAAGGCGAAACAAAAACAGAATCAGACATAAAGCCTGGTAAGTCCAGTGACTTTCAGCATGTAAACAGGTAAAGGTATCATGACATGAATAAACTAGATACAAGACATAACATGATAATAAGCATCGCAAGATAACGAGATAAGCATAAGATAAGACTAGAACATGATAAGGTATCGTACTGATTCCTAATTTCTCTGCACCACCTAACTAGTGTTCAACTAATGCCATTTGTTACAAAACAAGATAAGTGATCCCCATTTCCCACATGATAGTTTTATAGGTACATATCTCATGATGAGGGTCCCACCTCATATTGGCAGTTTACCAATCCCCACCGTACCTATCTTAATTGATCGGCTCCTACTCATAACGCTCCGCATGTGTTTGTATCAACCCGGCCCCTACTTATAGATACCTGTGTTGGTCCCACCATAGGGTGTATCATTTCCTAGGGTGGAAAACCGATGCAGTTCTAGAGTGCACAGATTTATACCTACTAGGTACTCAGTGTCTAAATTTTCCCATGTCGGAATTACGTGCACGCCCGTAATCCGTCGGAACCTGCACTGCCATACCACCTGCTACTATTTTGACCGCTTATAATCAGCCTAGTAATCGTGCCCCACCCTGCCTAGCTCAGGGTCCATTGATATCTAATGTGGGTTACTGCTGAAAAGGGTCCCGCTACTAGGGTTTTCCTAGGGTCTATTCGTATACCCCTCATATTGGTTAAGTGTCATCAATAATTCAATTCATGTTTACTAAACCCACCCATTCATCATGTTATATTGGTTAAGTTTCATTAATCCAGTCGAGTTACTTAACCCACCCACTTGTCATGTCATATTGGTTAAGTGTTGCATGTTGACTTAACCCTACCATACTTAACATGTTTATTTAGCATTAATTATTTATTAATGCATCAACCTCTTACATTGGACTTATTTGCAGTAGCTGGATTGTGCCGGGTGGTTTCGGGCAGTCTTACACCGCAAACCCATTCCAACCTCGGGTTCAAGCATTCAATGCGCTAACCTCTCACATTAGACTTGTTGTTTGCGGTTGCTGGATGTGTCGGGCGGTTCCGGGCAGTCTTACACCACAAACTCATTCTAACCTCGTGTTAGACATTATTACCCATCTAACCTTCGCCTTTGACCTCTCACATTAGATTGTTGTCGTTGCGGTTGCTGGATGTGCCGGGTGGTTCCGGACAGCCTTACACCACAACTCAAATCTAACCTCGTGTCTTAGGCGGCCATTAGATTTAATTAAATTATATACTTGCCAATTATGTCCAAATTCCAATTTTTACATGCCAATTATCATATGCCCAATTATTGATTTACATGCCAATTTACATATGCGCAATTATTGATTTACATGCCAATTTACATATGCCCAAATATTGATTTACATGTCAATTTACATATGCCCAATTATTGATTTGCATGCCAATTTAAATATGTTCAAATACTGATTTACATGCCAATTTACATATTCCCAATTATTGATTTACATGCCAATTTACATATGCCCAAATATTGATTTACATGCCAATTTACATATGCCCAAATATTGATTTAATTCACCCAAATAGGCAATACCCAATATTCCCCGTATTCCAAATGTTCGTATTTTGCGATTTCAGCCTAGATTCGAAGTTAACCCAGGTTCAATAAAAGAAAATAAATAGAGGGGGATAGAAGTTGCATAAAATAAGAACAGAGAGAAAATAGACATGAAAATATTATCATAGGCATGAAGGCTAAGACTTGATAAGAACATCATCATGAACATGAAAAACTGATGTACAACAAGATAAACTAATGATAATAGCATCATGAGAATAAGAATAGAAGAAAAAGAACAACTTAGAATCAGGCATAGTCTCAGTTTCATCTTATTACATGTCAATACTAGATTTAGGTGTTCAAATCTAAAAATAACTGAACTTACAACGTTTGGATTAGAAAAGATAATTGAATCGCTTGTTGTTGTTGAAGAACTCTACCTTGATATTGATTAATCCTCTAGGTTGATGAAGAACTTTTTGATTTGATTTAGGTTTTAGTGGCGGCTAGGTTTAGATGAGAGTTTGGCGGCATGGAGGCGCCATGAGAGTGAATAATAGAATTAGGGTTTAGGTTTGGATATGTATTTATAGGTGTGTTAGGCAAACCATGGCCTTTAGATTAGCATAGGAGTCATCAGAGACATCTAAACCAAAGAGACATGTCACTCAGCCAACCACAGTGCAACTCATAAGCCCTAAAACACAAAATTTCGTCTTCTAGGCCGACGGGGTCGATTCTAAACACCCTGAGTTGACCTTGGGGTCGACCCAAGCGGGTCTCGGGTCGACCACAAAATAGGTCGATTTGGCGTTTTACCTTCCCGCTTCCGCTGTTTTGAATTTTTTCTTGAATTTTAGGTTGATTTTTATTTTATTGATTTATATATATACATATATTTCCCTTATATGTATACAAACTTCCAAGGTCCATAACTTTCTCATACATTATCTGTTTAATGAAAACTTTGGGTCCATCTTGACCAGAATTTTGAGACGAAAGCAGTGGTATAGTATGTTTTACTTAATTCTCACTTTTAAAATTAAGTATTCTTTTAATTCGTCTATTAATATTCATAGAAAAATATGGGGTGTTACAAGTGAATATTGGATCATTGCAATCAATCTTTTGTACTCTTATCATTTGGTGATGATGAAAGCTCTCTCTCAAAGTGGATGTACAATAACAACTTGTTAGTGGAACCACTATAAATCTTAGTATGATTTATTTTATTGTTATCGATCTATTGTACTACTTGTTTTGTGGTTGTGATTGGATCTGAATCGATTGAGGTTGGTTTGATCATAGATTGGTTGTTTGTGCACTATCCAGATTGTTTTATGTTGTGTTAGGGATTGGATTGAGTGGTTTCAATCGGTGTTGTTTCCCCAAAAAAAATATACATGTGGAAGTCGGTGAAATTGACGGATCCACTGCAATAATCAATCTTCATCTTAAGAATCATGTTTAAGCTATTTGATGAATCGCGCTTTAGCTCAAAATCATGGTTAAATGAAGTGAAGGAATCGAAATTATTAAGGAATTTCATGGAATCAAGGTTCGAGGAATCAAATGGGTTGTAAAATCGAGTTGGATTGAGGAGTGATTCATGACTAAAGAGGGACTCATTAGTGTAGATAAGATTCATGAGTGAAGAGAAGTTCAAATTTTTAATTTTAGGAAAGTGAGGACGAACTAAAGGGCGGTTGGTGGCATACTCCGCCCTACTGTTAGCTCGCAATATCCTATAGAGGATTTCTACCACTATGATATTTCCAAATAGCCTCTTATGTTGCCATTTGGCTTTAGCCCCTACTATATTCCTGATATATCGTATTATTTCATCTATATTCTGATATTCCTGCTATATCTTCTATAAAATAAATGATAAAAATTGACATTTATACATTATAAAAAAGGATTCTAATGTGGCCATCAAGCTAAACATCACTAAAGCTTATGATCGAATGCCCTGGTTTTTCATCATTAAGGCTCTAAGGGCTTTTGGGTTTTCTGAACCTCTTGTTGATATTATCTGGAGGCTCATTTCCAACTGTTGGTTTTCTGTTCTCATTAACGGCTCAGCGAATGGGTACTTCAAGGAAGGAAGTGGCCTTCGTCAAGAAGACCCTCTTTCCCCTTCTCTGTTCGTTACCGTTGCTGAGGCTTTTGTACCTGGATTACATTCACTTACAACAGCAAATCAAATTCAACGATTTGGCATCCCTTTGAGATTCCCCTATATCTCTTCCTTATCTTTTTCCGACGACATTATCATTTTCATGAATGGTAGCCATTGTTCGGTCCGTCATAGAGTCAGCCTCATTTATCAATACGAGAGGTGTTCAGGCAAACTCATTAGTTCTACCAAAAGTTGCTTCCTTCCGGTGAATGACTTATCTTATATCCGATCCTCTTGGATTGAGACTTTCACCGGACTCAAGGCTGCCTCTCTTCCCATAACGTATCTCGGTATTGTTCTATACAGAGGTCGTAATCTCAACGTCATCTTCGACCCCTGACCGATAGAGCCAAGGATAAGATCATCCAGTGGAATGCGGCGCTTCTCTCTCAAGCAGGAAGGCTGGTTCTCCTTAAATTTGTGCTTGACTCTATAGGATCGCACGTCTTTGCTACTATGATTCTTACCTCCTCTTTCTTTCATTCTTATCAGTCCTTGGCTTCGTCCTTTTTCTGGGGTAAAAAGGAAAATACTAAACGTCACCATTGGATTTCTTGGAACACCATCTATCGTCCAAAAAATGAAGGGGATTTAGGCCTCAGAAATCCAAAGTATACTTGCACTGGCTTTGCCCGCAAGCTATGGGCTAGATTTGGCGCAAACGACTCCTTATGGGAGACGTCCTTCATGCTAAGTACCGCAGGCTATAGGCAGCGAACCTTCTACTATAGTCTGTCCTATGCGAGTGAGGCGTGGAAATGGATGCAATCCGTAAAGGTCTTTTCGGATTCACATGGTGGTGGATCTGGATGGGATGGCAGCCCATTTTCATTAAGAGCGGCATGGAGCTCAGCGAGGACGCTAGCTCTACATTTCCATCTCTTATCATTCATCTTGGTTGCCTGTATTTATCCGAAGGTTTCTTTGTTTATGTGGCAAACCATACATAAAGGACTACCAGTAGATGAGAACCTCTTGACATCCCAATCATGTTCCATTACAGGTGCTATGGATTTAGTGACACAGAATCCATAGCTCACTTGTTTTTCTTCGGCTTTTCTAGCAAAATGTTTGAAATTACTTCGGGAAGTTGCTTGGTCTTCGAAGTAACACATCTTCTCTCACAGATTTACTAAGATTCTGGTGGGCCGGAATCTCAGGTAAGTTGTTTCGATCGACCCTTTTAGGTTAATCCCGTGTCTTATTTACTAGCATTTATGGTGCTTGCAGAATAAGGCAATTTTTGATGAAGTGCCTATGGACCCTCCTACCATCATACGAAGGGTAAGGAATGATGTGTTCTTTGTTTTTCATAGCAGACATTTTATAGGTTCTTTTGGTTCCCGCTCTAGGTGGTTGGCTGGCACCATTGGTGTTACATCAGTGCCAACTACCCACCGGGTGGGGAGTGGTTGAACTCTCTACTTTTGGATGAGTGGGATCCATCCCATTTTCCTCACTACACCCCCTCCATTATTGGTCTGATTTTGTTTGCGAGTACTGTAGGGTCTAGATTTACAGGTTCTTATAGGAAAGCTGGTCTTTGGATCTGTTGGTGCGAGAGTAGATGTCTTTGTTTTGGAGCTTTCAGACGGATTGGATTGCGAGTTTCAGCTGCCTTTGGAGTAGTTCGACCATCTCCAGGCTCCTTGCCCTATTTTTTAGGATGTATCGCTTTGCCGACTTGATTGGGCAGTTGCCATTCCTTTTAGGTTCTACTTTAGTCTTGGTGGTCGTCTGCTTCCTTTTGTTATTTCGCCTGTCTATATGTATCGTACATTTTTTTTGTATTTCAGTTTTTTATATATTGTGTGTGCACATATCCTGTACCCATTTCTATCGACCTATTTTTGTAAGCTGTTAGATCAAAATTTGGACCTAACACTCAAATTGTTCTGATTCGTAGAGAATTATAACTGGAGAATGAAGAAAAAGCAGAAAGCACACAGAATTTATAGTGGTTCGGCGTTAAAGATCCTACGTCCACTTTATATGTTATCGATTATACTTTGAATGCTAGTACAATCAATGATTTCTCTCAAACTCACTCTTACAATTATGATTTCTCTCAGTAACCTCATAGTAAAACTGATAAGAAATAGTGGTATGACAGTAATGGTGGAATCAGTGCTCAATACTGCCAAAAAGCTCCTCAAAAATGCCAGTCTCTGGGCTATTTATAGCTGATTCTGTCGGGCGGTTCGCGGTCACACGTGGTGCAAATCCCGAGAATATCGGATCGGATCAAGCAATGAGGAAGAATTGGCCAATATGACAGTTGTGGACACGTGTAGCTGGATCCATGTATTTCGGATCGCTAAAGACCAGTTCGTGGTTGAACAAGTCAGGAGTTTCGCCACGTAGCAGGGGATCGGATCGGAGTGAGGTGGTGACATAGGTGTGGATCAGGTCGTGCTCCTATGTACGGATCGAGTCGTGCTCCCATGGGCGAATCGGGTCGTGTTCTGCGCTGGCGATCCGAAGGGCGCGATCCGCGTGTGCGATCCGATCTTTGAGGAATGTAGTTCCATACTTTCTTCTTGTGTGTGAACCTTGGTGGCTTGGACAAAAAGCTAGCCAACATTTTGCCCCCTCGAAGTATGTTTTATCGAGGATGGAACATGCTTCGAAATTGCGAACTTGTCTTTTCACGGAACGGTGTGAATTAGTAGTCATGTCTGTTTGAAAAGTCATGTTGCTCCGGAAAGTCGCGTTCTTTGACCGATATAAATATCAGTATAGTCTTCAACCATTTCCTTGTTCACCGAAGAATTTTTATTTCTGGAGACTTCGTTGTTAAATTGCCGGGTAAGCTTCTGAACTATTCTCTTCTTCTCTTTCCCTATTTTTTTTTTTTTTTTGAATCGCATCATTACATCGCGATCCATGGGTGCGTCTTTCATCACGATCTGGTTAACAAGCGGGCTTCCTTTTTTAGGTTACACGGCCTTGGGGGAGCGGGCTTTATCATGAATCGTGGTGGGCTTCAGTTCGCGGCCCGTTCGGATCGAATAAAACAAAGAATGGGATACTAACGGTCACAGTTTTCTCTATATAAACCCGAACCCTCTTCACTCTTCTCCCTTCCTTCTTCGTTTTGCTGCCGCCAGCCTTTGATTTCTTCTTCCAATCTCTAATTCGCGATTCCCTCCCCCGATTTAAGCTAAAACAAACAGGTAATCATGCTAGTAACGTTTCAACACATTTCCCCTTTTCGTTTCCTTCCGATTTAACTAATTTAAGAGGAGAAAATGGCGAGTTTTGGCGGTGGTCGAGGCTCTGGAGGCCGATGAGGAGCCATTAATATCGCCGTTCGAGCTCGGAGCTGGACAGGAGGGAGGAAGAAGAAGAAAGAAAGAGCTGTCCTGGTCGAGTCGTGAGTGGAGTTTGGGTACGGGTCGTGACGATGGCGAGGCGATGGTTCATATGAGTGGCAAGTAGGAGGATTAGGGTTGGACAACGGATCGGATCGTGAGAAAGGTAGAGCATCGGTTCGCGGAGAATAGGAGGTGAGGTGGATCGCCAGGGGGTGATCACGATCCGTTTGGGTAACGACATGGATCACGAGTCGAAACGCTTTTCGATCCGAAGCCCTTCTTTGTACTAATGCTTTTTAACGAACCGGACCCTTCATCACGAACTGACCACGTAGCGCGATCCGAACCCTGATTAACAATCCGTCCGATGAACAATCTGATGCACATGTTGAATAAGTAATGCGACGTTACTCTGATAAAACAATGAATAGTTAGGCTAGAGCCTTCACAACGGACTTTCTGGACTGAACAAAATGCATAATCTATCAGCGAACAACAACCAATGTCTTGATGATTTTGTTGACCTTCGTACTTTTCTTTAATGCACGCACAAGCACACACCAGCACTTGCACACACAGGGGGGATGGGTAATTATAATCTTATTTCTCATGTTTACTCGCATAAACAGTAATGTCGGATAATCGTTCCCCTTCAAGATCTGACACAGAGACGGATCCCGAGGTGTATGAGCATCTCAACCCCGAGGTTCTTCCATCCAATCCAAAGGGTGCGGATTCTGGATCCGAATATGAGGCAGAAACAGAATCGAATCCGTCTGAGAGTACCTCGCTTGATGAAGAGTCAAAGGTAGATGGCCGAGCTCCCGACGAAGTCCCTGGTGCAATAGAAATAGAGAAATTCACAGACTCTCTAGCTTCCAAACTTGATGACATAAAGCTTAAGAGAATTTGCTTGAGATATGGGATCCCCTGGGATGATGTAAGGACACCCGGTAGTGAAGATAGACCTCATTTAGCTCCGGAGGAGTACATGACAGTCAGCCGACTCATGTGTTGGATAGGAGCTATTCCTCCGTTTCCTCCAATCATCATTGAGACCTTAAAACAATTGGGTATTGCTCCGATGCAGCTTCATCCCAATTCCTACGCGGCTCTATACACTCTATATATCGCATACGCGGAAATCCTGCATACCGAGCTCACATTTAAAGATTTAAAATTCTTTTATCTTTTCAAGCATCGCTCCTCGGCAACCCCAAATTTCTCTTTCTTCGAATCGGTAGCAAATAGGAAGGTTCTGTCTGACGGATACAGCAACATAGTGGATCCCAAGGCCGATTGGTTCTACATAAAGAGACAGGCTGGGTGTTCAAGAAGATGGCTTAAATCAAGTAAACTTTAAACTTTTGACTGAATAACTTGTTTAAGAAATCGAAGCATTAACATGCCCCCCTTTTTCTCTAAGCAGATCACGCCTTTCCCAAGACGGAAGGCTCGGTATACAATAATCGACTGTCTCTTCTTCTACAAAGCAAATCCGATTTTCTAAAGATCAAGAAGTGCATTACTGACGAGAACCTTCACAAGTACCGCCTTCTGGATATAAGGTTTGGACTTGGTGCAGGCGGCAAACCCTACAAATATGTGACCCCAACGGAGGGAGAAGGAACGTCACGGGCAGCAGAAACAATTAAATTTCGTAACAGTCCTTCGCCGATAATCATCCAGGATGACGAGGACCTAAACATATATAGAGGAGATGAGGCCCGTGGTGATAAGTCTAAGAAAATCCCAGTTTCTCCGGGGGGTTTCCCCCCAAGGGCCTCTCTTCCGATTGAACCTGCTGCTCCCGATGATTTAACAGAAGAACAACTATTTAAAGAGCTGAGCAAAATTCCTTTCCTTGATGATGTATACACACAGGGAGACTTTGAAGGGGAGCCATTTTTCCCTGTTTCTGAGGAAACAACTGTTCCAGTTGGAGAACGAGAAACTACTCAGATGAGCCTGACCTCGGGCCCTGGTCTGTTAGGGGGAATTATATGGGATGCACAAATCACACGCACTGCCTGACCCCACACTTTTATATCAACAGCATTCAAGGTTTTAATATGATCTTTTTTCTTTTGCAGGGAAGATGTCTCGCAGGCGATCTTATTCCTATCGCTCTCTCCGTGAAGGTACACCCAGTCTTCATCCAAATCCTGAGCGTTCTCGCGGCCTTTCTCACAAGCCTACTTCTTCACAATCCCGGTCTCCATCAAAACCAACCTCTGTCAAGCTTCCCAGTTATTTGGTGCCACTTACAGGGGGAAAACAACTTCCCAAAGAATTAACCCCTCCGAAGAGTGCACCCTCTCACAGCAGGTTATCAAAAAGACACTACGAGCCCAAGGATAAAAGCAAGGATCCAATCAAGGATTCTGAGAAGGAGAAAATTGACATTGTCCCTTCCATCCAACAAGATTTGGTTGCCCCCGGGTCACGAGATTACATCCATGGTCCCGAGACTCGGGCTAAGCTGGAAAAGTTGCGAGAACAATTCCCCGACATCTTCTTCGAAAGGATGATGTTTGTTCCAGCCTTGGAACCAGTCCCTAGGAACTGGGATACTGAGGTCATCGGGCACATTCGCCATGTAACCAGGCAGTATGAAGCGATGAAGAAACATGCTATTAATCTTTCAGAGGTCATCCGAACGCTTGAGATGGAAGCACATAGATCCAAAGTGAAGATAAATAACAATGAAAGGGCCAGGGCAAAAATGGAGGACTTAGAGGATGCACAATCTCTGCTTTCCTTGGCCCAACGAGACGCTAGAGCTTACAAAACAGAGCTGGAGGAGGCCAGGCAACGTTTCCATAATGAGCTTGATTCTAATAGCAAAGAGCGAGTGTTATTGAAGCAAGAGGTGGAAGATCTCAGGATGGCCAACTCCGAATTGAAAACAGCACAGGATCACTTCGAGGTCGAAAGAGCTGCTTGGGAGAAAGAAAGTGCGAGTTTGAAGGAGAGTTTAGCTTTGGCCGAAGGAGAGAAAGTAATTCTGAATGAGCAAGTCGCGGATGCAGAGAGGCGCGCGGCTCTCGCCGAAAAGAATGTAGAAAGTGCCATTGAAATAGCTACTGCTTCTAACAACAAGCTCCTCGAGAGAGAAAATGATATCGAAGGGTTTGAAGAGACGATATTTGACTTCCTCGGCCACGTCCTCAAAATCTGTAACATCTCGTGGATCCCGGACTACCACGTCACTTTAGCCAACATATGGGACGCCATCGTCGAGGGTGAGAAGCGGAGATTAGGAGTTGAAGAGATTGACGAAGATGAGTTGATGAGGACCATTCTGAGGGATAACGAGTCCGAGGATTTGGCAGAAGGCCGGCGCCTAATTCAAGAAGAAATGGAGAAGGAGAGGACCCTGGCTAAGGGCAAAAACAAGATTGACGAAGGTTCGAGCTCAGCTGTAGAGCCCAAGGCCTCCGGAGTTGAGGAATACAATCCTGATGATCCATTAATTCCTTTGGGCCTGACTCCTGTGGTTGTCGGAGCTTCTGCAGCTAGCCTGGATGGAGGATCAGCGGAAGGTATCTCCATTTTTTCCCCACAACTTGTCAAAGCAATTGTGAGTTGTCGTCGTCTGGTGGAGCAACCAATCGAATTAATAACATGTGTTCCTCATAATACAGGTGGCGGGCCCGTCGACAAGGATGTCAAGAAGAGGACAGAGGCGGAGAAGATTGACGTCTCGCCTAGTGCCGGTGTTGATATACCGAAGCAGGCTGAAGGTACAACAGCGGAGAAGGGCGTCCTGGCACCCAGTGTTGATGCTCCCAAGGATGACGAAACCATCGATGCCTTGAAAGATATGGACGGGCGCCATGTAGATGATGAGGAGGATATCATTAGTACCAGAGAAGTCGAAGGCGATGACGACGAGACTTTGGCTAAAAGAAAGGCTGGGCAGGAAAAGCAGCTGGCTTTAAAGAAGGTGGGGCAAGAGCCTTTGAACGTAGCTCCTATCTCGGAGTTTGATCCCAAAACTGGGATGGTTCTGAAACTCCAGCCCAAATCGATCACTAAACAGCTTCATTTTGAGAATCCCGATGATTTCCCAGCTTCCCTTACTGATAAAAGAAAGAGAAAGAAGGATGAGGAGGAGTCTTCGGATGAACCTTCAGCTCCTCTTATAGACAAAAGGAAGAGAAAGAAGGATGATCAATCTGATACTAACAAGGCGGAGCTGGAAAAGCAGAAGGAGAAAAAGTCCAAACGTAAATAGGATACTGCCGCTTGTCTATGTTTTGTTTTTAAGATTCCCACTGGCCATGAAATGTAGTTGTGAGACTGGCCCTCACTTTTGTTTTAGGTTGCCTTTTACGTTTAGGCTTGCAGTTCATGAATGAAAGTTTATTTCTTTTGCATCATTGTGTACCTGCATTTAATAAACTTTTCATGCTTAGTCATAAATTATTTACTTATAACCACAAATCATTCGAGCAACAAAAAGACTTTAACAGCATTGTATCGCATCAAGATACGTGTATGCATATATCTGCCCCCAATTAATCGTTAAAGATTGATTTGAGTTGTATGCATGTTGCCCCCTGTTTCTGAACATGGGGGGGCTTGGAGATTTTTGTAGAATTAGAGTTCTCGCGGTGCCAGGCTTTTGGCACTTCGATACTCTCCCGATCCATTTACGGGTCAGTCTAAGCACCGATCCTTCAGCGGGGTAGAGATCCTGTGGGTGCTGAGTCTCCAGCATCGTTCTCAGCGCTTAATCATAGACGCTTTTATACTCTCCTGGCAGTCGCCGAGGTTAGAGTTCGAGCTCAGCAGTTCTGTCGCTCCCCGATCCTTCAACGGGGTAAGATCTCTTCCTCAGCGCTCAGTCGGAGACGCTTTTATACTCTCCTGGCAGTCGCCAAGGTTAGAGTTCGAGCTCAGCAGTTCTGTCGCTCCCCGATCCTTCAGCGGGGTAAGAGGTCTTTCTCAGCGCTCAATCGGAGATGCTTTTATACTCTCCTGGCAGTCGCCGAGGTTAGAGTTCCGTCAAGGCGGTTCCGATCATGGTACACCGCCGTGAGTTATGGACATCGCCTTCATGTCCGTTATGCTCTCTCTCGGCTCTGGAGAGTTAGAGCGCTATCAATGATATGATTTACTCTATTGCACCCTCAGAGTTTTGACTGTTGATTGCATTCCATTCTGATGGAAGGCACCTATAATTATATGCTTCTATGATCGTTGCACGGTTCACAACCATTTCCATAAAAAACAGAAAGTCAGATAAATAATAATGCAATAAGGGTAAATGACACACAATATTTTTATAGTGGTTCGGTCGAATCATGACCTACGTCCACTTTATAATTTTTTGCTTAAGAAATCGGACTATTCTAGGCAAGTCGTGCCTTATACATGGTCCTTAATAAAGCAAAAGAACAGATCTGACATCTTTACGTAAGATACAGCCGTAAATGTTGGGCATTCCACACTCTGGGGATTTCCTTTCCATCTACGGTTGCTAGCTTGAAGGTTCCATTATCAAGCTTGCACAGAATGGAGTACGGCCCTTCCCACTTCGCACCCATATGAGTTGGGGGTGGAAAGACACGCTTCAGAACCAAGTCTCCGGGTTCAAAGGTTCATGCTCGAACCTTTTTGTTGTAGTATCGGGCGACCTGTTGTTTGCATCTCAAGGCACGCAGGTCTGCTTCGTCCCTCTTTTCTTCGGTCATATCCAGGGATTCAAGGAGAAATTCGTTATTAGTCATCAGATCATAATAAGTCACTCGGTGAGAAGGTACTTTTATTTCAACCGGGATGACTGCTTTTGCTCCAAAAGCAAGAGAGAAGGGGGTATGGCCTGTTGCCGATTTATACGTTGTCCTGTAGGCCCATAGTGCTAAGGGTAATTCATCAACCCACATGGCTCTGGCCCGCTTCAGTCTTCTTTTCAGAATGGACTTAATCACTTTATTCGCCACTTCGACCTGTCCGTTCGACTGCGGATGTGCCACAGAGGTGTACCGTTTCTCAATGTGGTATTTCTGGCAGAAGTCTCTGAATTCAGTGCTATCGAACTGAGTTCCGTTGTCAGTTATAACGATCTTTGGAATCCCAAATCGACAGATGATGTTCCTAACGACGAAGTTGATCACTCGTTTGGTTGTGATTGTAGTCAGTGGCTCAGCCTCGACCCACTTAGTGAAGTAGTCTACAGCTACAATAGCGAACTTCTCTCCGCCCTTAGCTATGGGGAGACTTCTGATGATATCAATTCCCCACATAGCGAAAGGCCATGGGCTTGTCATCGTTTTTAACTTACTAGGAGGTGCCCTAGGTATTTTTGAAAATCTTTGGCATACATCACACCATCGTGCGTACTTCGCCGCATCTTTGTTTATGGTAGGCCAGAAATAACCATGTTGCAACACCTTTTTTGCCAATGTTTGTCCTCCAGTGTGATCGCCGCATTCTCCCTCATGCACCTCCTGCAGTACACGCTTGATGTCATCATGAGCTATACACCGGAGAAGGGGCATCGAAAATCCCTGTCTGTAAAGGACTCCGCCTTGCAGAACGTATCGGGAAGCTTTACGAATTACTTTACGCCTCTCGCTTTTCTTAGTTGGAAGCGTTCCATTCATCAATAAATTCTTTAGAGGGGTCATCCATGACTCCCTTTCTGGTTCCGCCTCTAGTACCGGATCAATTTCCATCTGATCTATACTAGGAGACCGAAGTACTTCAACTGGGGCTAGCCCGGTCTCTTCAGGATCGTCGGAACTAGCCATCTTTGCCAACTTATCTGCCTGTTGATTCTCTGACCGCGGAATATGAGATATGCTGTAGTGATCGAAGCCGTTCAGCAACTCCTTCACTTTCTCCAAGTATAAAATCAATCTTGGGCTTTTGGCTTGGAATTTTCTAGTGACCTGGTTCATAACTAACTTGGAGTCGCAAAATATGTCCAGCTTTGTGATTTCCAACTCCTTTGCGATCCTTAGCCCGGCTATCAGGGCTTCATATTCGGAGTCGTTGTTAGTGGCGTGAAACTCCATCCGGATAGCATAGGATATCAGCCGTTTCTCAGGAGTTTCAAGCACTACTCCAGCGCCGGATCTCTTGTCATTCCTAGCGCCATCAGTATACAATCTCCAGGCACTGGGATCGAGAAGTAACTTTGAGGGGTCAGCTTCTTCGTTCGCTATATCTTCCTCCGGGACAGTAAACTCTGCTATGAAGTCGGCTATCACTTGCCCCCGTATTGACCGCCGGGGCTGAAAGTTCAGATCAAATTGACTCAACTCAATGTTCCATTTGAGTTGTCTTCCAGACGCTTCAGGTCTCTGTAGAACTTACTTGAGTGGATGATCAGTGTACACGGTAATGGGATGAGCCTGAAAATAATGTCGAAGCTTTCTAGAGGCAATCAGCAAACTGTACGCCAACTTTTCTATCCTTGGATAATTACGCTCTGCTGCTGCCAATTTTTTGCTCACGTAATACACTGGTCTTTGAACTTTATCTTCTTCTCTCACCAATGCTGAGCTGATCGCGTGGGACGACACTGCCAAGTACACGAATAAGTCCTCGTGATCCACCGGCTTAGATAATATCGGAGGTTTCTCCAGGTGACTCAGTAGGTTCTGAAACGCTTCTATGCAGTCAGGCGTCCATTTGAAGTGGCGTTTTCCTCGCTTTATCAATTCGAAGAATGGGATGCATTTGTACGTAGCCCTGGAGATGAATCTGCTTAGTGCGGCTACTTTCCCTGCAAGGCTTTGCACATCTTTAATTTGCCTAGGCTCCTGAATGTCTCTGATTGTTGCGATCTGATCTGGATTAATCTCAATCCCACAAGAACTGACGATGAATCCGAAGAATTTTCCGGAGGCGACCCCGAATGAACATTTTATTGGGTTGAGTTTCATCCCGTACTTTCGAAGAATGCCAAACATCTCTGCCAAGTCCGTAATGTGATTGGAGGATTGCCTGGACTTAACCAACATGTCGTCGACGTATACTTCCATTGTTTTCCCAATCTGGTTATAGAACATTCTGTTCACTAACCGTTGATATGTAGCGCCTGCGTTCTTCAAGCCAAAGGGCATTACCATGTAGCAGTATAATCCTAGATCCGTAATGAAGCTAGTGTGTTCTTGATCTGGAACATGCATTGGAATCTGGTTATATCCTGAATAAGCATCCATAAAGGAGAGAAGTTCATGACCCGTCGTGGAGTCTACCAACTGATCGATCTTGGGTAATGGAAAACTGTCTTTTGGGCAGGCTTTATTCAAATCCGAGAAATCGATACACGTTCGCCACTTCCCGTTGGCCTTCTTTACCAGAACTGGATTTGAAATCCAGTCTGGATAGGTTGAGTCTCTGATAAATCCATTACTCTTTAGCTTTCCAACTTCTTTCAAGGCAGCGGACCTCTCTGGGCCCAGCATTCGCCTTTTTTGTTTTACCGGAGGATGCTTAGGGTTAATGCTTAATGAATGGCTCATGATTGATGGAGATATCCCACACATGTCTGCGTGGGTCCAAGCAAATACATCCAAGTTATCTTTCAAGAAATCCGTCAGTTCTTTAGCTAAATTCGGATTTAACTGGGATCCAATCTTAAGGACCTTCTCTGGGTCACTATCATCGATCGGTACATCCACAGTTGTCTCGTTGGGAGTCGCCATTCTGCCCCCAGGTTCTTTGTCCTCTCTGGGATCTATATCATCGGGCAACTCTCTGGGCGACTCACCTACGGTTATCCTCTTTAATTGCTATGAGGTCTCCGCCCTTGTGGGGGGAGAAGCACCCTTGGTTTCTATGTCTCCTCCGTTGCGGAGTAGCTTTAGCTCTGCAATATAACATGCTCGTGCGGCAACCTGATCTCATCTGACAATACCAACACCAGCTTCTGTAGGAAACTTCAATAACAAGCACCAGGGGGCTATACAGGCTCTGAACTTTGCTAAGGCCGGTTGGCCCAAGAAGGCATTATAGGGCGATTCAATACCCAAAACCACGAAGGGAAGAATTCTCACTCTCTGACGTTCTCCTTCCCCAAGTGTAACTGGTAGCTCTACATATCCCATTGGAGCGGTGGATGCTCCTTTAAATCCACGGATCCATCCCTCACAGGGTTTCAAGTCTTTTATTTCGAGATTCATCTGGTCGAATGTCTTTTTGAAAAGAATGTTGACGGAACTCCCATTATCCACCAATACTTTATGAACAATGGCCGGGCCAATAGGAACTGTGATTACAAATGGATCTTCGGTTGGAGCATGGACTCCAACGCTTTCTCGTCCGCGGAAAACGACGTCGTCGGACATCATCTTTTGTTGCTTTACCGGGATGTTGTCCTCAGGGTTGCTACACTCCCCTACCCCGAGGTGCTGCTTGGCTGCATTGACATACTGATCCAATGCCTTGGAACCGTGCCCGGCGAGATAAAGCCCTCCGATTATGGTATTGATAACAAGGTCCTTTCCCTTTTGCTGGGCAGTTGGCCTGACAGCAGGTTGATTCTGGTTCTGATTTGGGGCCTGTACGGCTTGCCCCCTGTCTCTGGGTGTCACTCTGTATTCATCCAATTTTCCTTCTCGGAGAAGCTTCTCGACCACATCTCTTAGGTGACGGCATTCATTTGTTGAGTGGCCGTGAATCTGATGGAAGAGACAGAACTTCCCCGTTTCACGTTCTTTCTCCGTCGACTCTTTGGGAGGAGGCCTTTTATTTTGGAGGACGTTGTACGAATCCATGAAGATATTCTCCAAAGTATCGTTTATTGGCGTATAACTTTCAAAAGACCTGGGACGAGTCCTTCTCTGGGATTCGTTCCCTCGATTCCTCTTTCGGTTGTTGCCTTTACTGTTATTACCATTGTTTCCTGACTGACGACCACCCTGGTTCCGGTTTCCGACATTAACTTCGACCTTCCCCGAGCTGTCTCCTGTCTGCTTAATGGCGACATTGCTCTGGATTTCCTCCTTATCGGCCATTTTTGCCTTTCGGTTAGCATATACTTCCTCCCGGCGTAAGTGCACGTTAGCTTTTTCGTAGAATAATTCTCTAGTATGAGGTGGCTTGCCGGTCAGGTATCTCCCAAATTCGGTGTCTTTATCAACCCCATCAATCAGGGCTGCCACAACAGTTGGCTCATGAGGATCTTTGACTTCAGTAGCGGCTAGGTTGAAACGGTCTAGATACACCCTCAAACTCTCGCCTGGTCGTTGCTTGACAAGGAACAAGTCAATCACACTCTTCGTCCTTTGTGCATAGATGCGGAACTGTTCCACGAACCTTTCACTCAACTCCCTGAAGCTGGAAATTGATCTTGCTGGTAAGCGAGTAAACCATAATAACGTTACATCCTCCAGGAATATAGGAAATGCTTTGTACTTGACAGCGTCGGAAATGGGTGTGACTGCGGTCAATTTCCCAATCTTCATTCCGTTGTCCACGGCTATCTGCCAGAATTTGATGGATCATAGCTGCAACATTTGTACTAGTCAGCAGAGGCTCGGGATCAGCGCTTCTTGCTCGGTGGAATTCTCTAATCTCTATTCCAGGAGAGGCCACGAAATCCGAGGCTCGGATTGGGCTTCGCTGCCCCCTGTTACCATGAGCATTTGTACGGCGAAGGGGCTAAGGTAGTCTATTCTGAACAGGGCTGTCCACACCTCGAGCTCTGGGAGTTGCGGCACGATCATTCACATTGCGGTTTGAGGGCCCTGCACCCAGTGCCTCTTCTTCCCGTGATGGCAGGGTTCCAAATCGGAGCTGCTTTATGTTTTTAGGCCTCTCATACGGTCGCCGCGGAGGTCTTGGCGATTCCTCTAACGAAGAAGAGTACTCTGGGGTGAGTGGACGAACTGGGGGCGTCCTTTGCCTTGCGAGATCATTGAGCCTTCTATCCATAGCAGTCAAGTTCTGTCGCAGCACGGAGCTCTCCTGCCTTTGAGCAGCCAATTCATCAAACAACCTCTCCCACATTTCAGAAAAGCGAGAAAGATCTCCCTCAGTAATGGGAGCAAAAGGGTCATATTGATCATCATCATTTTCTCTTATGCGCAAAGAGCTTGAGCCAGGTCGAGCAGAGGGGCCAGGACAGTAGGAGCGAGCCATAGGCTCCTTTCCAGGTCGAGTCGTAATCCGGTCATCACTTCGGATCGTGGTGGATTGATGCCTGTGATTCGGTGCGCCCCCCGGGGGTTGGTTCGTGGTCACGGTATGCGGAGGATTCGGGGCGTTATCACGGGATCAAGTAACAACCCCTCCAGCTTCTCGGTTTGCAGTGCCTCCCTCAAGTCGGATCGTGGCGCCTCCATCAGACCGGTTCGTTACACCCTGATGGGTTCGGATCGCCCCCTCGACGACCTGCTCCTGTGCACTTTCGCCAGCTACTTCATTCGCGACTTTATTCGCTTGCGAAGCTCGCACTTCTTTAGACTTCTTTCCAGCCATGATATCAGATGTCGCTGAAATCTTCAGAAATCTGAACAGTGAAGTTTTGGGACTGTTTTCTTCGGACTTTCAAATCCAAATAGTAGAAAAGCAATCCGGTAGGCTGAGAATTGAATTCTCAGTGAAAGCACCAAAATGTTAGATCAAAATTTGGACCTAACACCCAAATTGTTCTGATTCGTAGAGAATTATAACTGGAGAATGAAGAAAAAGCAGAAAGCACACAGAATTTATAGTGGTTCGACGTTAACGAGCCTACGTCCACTTTATATGTTATCGATTATACTTTGAATGCTAGTACAATCAATGATTTCTCTCAAACTCACTCTTACAATTATGATTTGTCTCAGTAATCTCATAGTAAAACTGATAAGAAATAGTGGTATGACAGTAATGGTGGAATCAGTGCTCAATACTGCCAAAAAGCTCCTCAAAAATGCCAGTCTCTGGGCTATTTATAGCTGATTCTGTCGGGCGGTTCGCGGTCACACGTGGTGCAAATCCCGAGAATATCGGATCGGATCAAGCAATGAGGAAGAATTGGTCAATATGACAGTTGTGGACACGTGTAGCTGGATCCATGTATTTCGGATCGCTGAAGACCAGTTCGTTGTTGAACAAGTCAGGAGTTTCGCCACGTAGCAGAGGATCGGATCGGAGTGAGGTGGTGACATAGGTGCGGATCGGGTCGTGCTCCCATGGACGGATCGAGTCGTGCTTCCATGGGCGAATCGGGTCGTGTTCTGCGCTGGCGATCCGAAGGGCGCGATCCGCGTGTGCGATCCGATCTTTGAGGAATGTAGTTCCATACTTTCTTCTTGTGTGTGAACCTTGGTGGCTTGGTCAAAAAGCTAGCCAACATAAGCCGTTGGAGAAGGGTGGATTCTCATTTTGTTATATATATATATATATATATATATATATATATATATCCTTCAAGAAATATATTATGAAAATTATAAAACTAGTCTTATAATTGAAATTTTTAATATATTTTTTAAAATGAAAAATACTATTATTTTCTTTTAGATTTAGCTAAGCTGAATAAAAGTTAGCATTTATTTACATATACTTGCACATGTTTATATTTAAAATTAACAATGTAATAGTTATAATTAAATAAAATGTTAACT
Organism: Allium sativum; assembly: GCA_030737875.1. Classification (NCBI taxonomy): domain Eukaryota; kingdom Viridiplantae; phylum Streptophyta; class Magnoliopsida; order Asparagales; family Amaryllidaceae; genus Allium; species Allium sativum. The sequence goes on along the minus strand of CM060913.1, from coordinate 463,226,899 downwards.
TTTCATTTATTTATCATTTATGTATTTGCATATCATTAATTAAGAGTTTTATATGCTATTTTAGGGCAATCCGTTATATCCTGCTATTTCCTCGCATTATCCCTACTACAGCTTTTTGTGTCTCCACCGCATTTAACCCACTGAGCGCTTTAACTGCACAAATGGCATAAAAATATGATATGAAGGACGGAAACGAAAAATTGGACTGCCTATTTTTTTTGGGCAATGACAATGGTAAAACAGGTAATCATTTGACATGAAACTTCATTAACTACTTAACCGTAACAAGTCAAGTTTGCACATAATCCTCGCTTGCTATTAATAAAACATTTTCTTGCAGTCTGCACAAAAGTCAAACTCATTTCGGTTACGAAAGTACCTACTCATACTAAACCACCGAGGGACCACTCGACTAAATTTTCTCTCATTCCTGACCCAAATATATCTACCCATGAGGAGAAACTCCAGCTTCAAGACGCATTCCCTAATTTACATTTTTATCGGTTGATGTTTGTTCCAAAAATTCACCTGATCATTATCGAGGTTGATAGAGATGTTTTGGATAAAATTCATGATTCTTACAAGCAAATAGGGTAATGTTCAAAGTGGCACAGACTAATTCGGCCATTATCAAGGGTTCGGAGTTGGATCTTCAAAATGCTATGCAAAGCGCAGCCTATGACAATGGCACAATCTAGAGTTTAAATAAAGAAGTGATCGATTACCGAGCTTGTTGTGGCAAGAAAGAAGATTAAAGTGTTAAAAATGAATTGACTAAAAATAGGGAGCAATTACGGGAAGAGCTAAATAGTTTTTCTCCTAAGATAGATTCTTTAAAAAAATGATAATAAATCTCTCTATATTGGCAATAAAAACATGAAGGATGAAATTTCCTCTCTCAAACTTAAGCTTGCCAAAGCTGAAAAAGTGAAGACTTCTATAGAGGAGGTAGCTCGGATAGCTTGTGAGGAAGAGGCTCATATTTCCACTCTCAAACCTAAGCTTGCCGAAGTTGAACAAGCAAAGCCTCTAAGTTTGCCTCATGCCCCAACAACTTCAACACCTTAAATGCCTCCCGCTTCAACACTAGGTGAGGGGCCGACATGGATAAGGGGACAATTGATGCTCTCAAGGACACAGACAATGATGATTTTAAGCTAGTCGAAGATTCAAAAGAGATCGTGATCGTGGGAGAGAGCAATAAAGTGGGTGAGCCAACCTTAGAGGAGACGCTTACCAAATAGAAAGAAGAGTTGGCTACTAAAAAAGAAGATCCTCTCATCTCTCTACAACCGCTTATGGTTATACCACCAGGTGATCCAAACTATGAAAAAATATCAAAACTTCAATTCTTAACCCACTCAAGATCACGATTTTTCCTAAAGTTAAGCCTGCAAAGGTGCCATACCGAGCGAAGGTGATATGCCTTGTAAAGATGGGCTTGCAAAGGGTGACACATTCGGTAAAGGTGATAAGCCCAATAAAGATGGCAAGTCTAACAAAGATGATAAGCCCGACAGTGGAAAAGCTTCCAAATGCTAAACTACGTAAACCTCTAAAGATGAGCCATTTAAGAAGCAAAAGAAGATAATAAGTGAGTATCATCCATTTTGAGGCTTTTACTTTCATTGTTTATCGATCAGGATTTGTGTAAGGACGATCCTGGCTTTTTATTTTTGTGATTGACACTGTACCCATTTTATTTGACATGTCTAAATAAAGTAAATATTTTTTTAAAGTGTTCCCATGGTTTCCGTTCCCGGTTTAATACACTCACGATTAAATTCCCTCTATTATTTACTAAACTACATGTAATCTAATAAGCATGTAATTAACAACTTAAAGTACCATTCTCAAATAGTTTTGATCCGTGCAAGAGCACTTCCAAAGTGAATGGATGTTTGGGGAATCATTCTTTATACTCTGCATTAGAGTTTAAGTTGGAATTAGAGGATTAAGTAGATGTAAATCATGGCATACCTATCACACTCATATGTGATTCTAACCCAATATAAGATCTGATATTGAACGTATCATGACATGTGAGCGGGTCGCGTATTCCATGATTATACTCTAGTCCAAGCTCCGTGAAGTAGAGTTAAGGTGGCTGACCATCATATCTGCCTCCGTTTATACTTTATTCCAAGCTCTGAGGAGTAAAGTTATTATAACGAGTGATTAATTCACATTTGTCGCAATTTATATCCAGGCTTTGTTAATGAGCAAGCTGACCATACCTACTCTAGTATGCGTAGATGTTAATCGATTGTATCCAAACTAGTGATTTACGACTTGAGTCACATTAATAAGGAGACAAGCTTTATTTGAAAAGGAAAGTTAAGATCAATACAGCTTACCCTGTTACAAATTTACAAATGAAAATGGCAATTAGATGAGCAAGATATATTTTAAGTAAAGTAATGCCTAAGGTGCTCGTTGTTCCAAGCTCTTGGTAACTCAACGCGTCAACGGTCATTATCTTGAAAACTCCATTTCCAGTGCTCCATTTGATGGCGTATGGTCCTTACCATTTCAAGCCAAGTGAGGAGGGCTTAGAAGACACGTTTCAAAAGGAGATTGACAATGTATAAGATTCTGGGTCGCACCTTGGCATTACTGTATCAGGTGATTCGGTGTCTACCGCTCTTAAGTCGGCCTCTTCACACTTTGCATCGTGTTAGAGTGTATGCCCTAAAGACAATCCATTTGATGTGAATAATAACATTGTTAATGTTATATTTTATTTTGAATAAAATGTTCTATTATGTTATATTTACTACGTAATATAAATATTAACATAATAAAAGTCCTTAGAATAATAATACAGAATTATATAGTTCGAGTAAGTGACTTGAACATAAGATTACATAATATATTGAGCATTATAATTCTTTAATGTCCCGAGTCAAGTTTAATTATATATAAGACAATAATGAAGCATTAAGACTGGTATGTTGATTGACTGATGATCATATCTCATTGATCATTAATATAAATGATATTAATGTCAATACATAAATATGTTTTAGAAAATAGTGTACTGGATTGACCCAACATGAGAAAACTTCATGGAATATAAATTAATAGTGTCATAAGTAATTCTCATAGTGATAGTGATGGAATGGTCCTCAAACCTTAAATCATTATTATTTTATTTGAGGATACTTGTGTTTTGATATCAACAAAAGTTACTTTTAACCGAGTAGACAATAAAGGCGATTATCACATACATCTTGAATCAATTGAAAATCATGAATGATCTAGATGAAATTCAACCCTACAATATAAGTAGTGATATCCATGGGCCTTTTGATTGAGTCAGACTATGAAATGCATGGCCGTGCTCAAATATTGATTTGTTTTATATAGTTTACTCATTGATCAAGATAAAAGGATTGAATAATTAAGAGGATGATACATTCCATGCCTCAAGTTTAATCTTGAATTGGTTAAAAGGATTAAATTACATTGAAACACTGGTCACAGAAAAGGTTGTATCGAACTAGTGATATTATTATAACTTGGGTAGCAGCGATGTATTACTAGATGTCGCTCATTGTTTATAATTTTAAATATGATTTAAAATTATTGCCAATGTTGTAATAACCTATAGGGTCACACACTTAGAACATTATAAGGGTAAAACTATTCTTTAGGTAAATAAAAATATCAATCAGTTGATATTTTATTTTGACGTTGGAATGGGCATGTCGGTTGGTGCCTATAATTTTGGTTAATGTTTATTTTATAAAAGGAGATTTACTTTCTTATATAGAAAAAATATACAAAAATGAAAAAAAATAGAATGCGATTCTCTTTTTCAATGGAAACCTAAACCTAATGGTGGCTAGTACCACAACCTCTTTCTCTCTTCGATTTGAATCATAATCGAAGAGAAATTTGTTCATATAGACTTCTCTAGAGGCACGACAACTTGTTGTGCTTTCGATTCAATCCATCCAGGCTCGAGCGACGTTCCAAAATCAAAGCAATTCGGTATTCTATGATTTCGAAAAACCCTAAATGGTATGAATTCTTCATTTTACTATTCTTTTGCATATATCCCGTTCTTATAACTATTATACGATTAAAAATATGGGTTTCAGTTAGATCCTAAAACCCTAATATTGGTATCAGAGCTTTGCTTACAAAAATATTAAAATTTTGATCTATGATTCTAACTTATTTATGTATGGTTTCTTGGATAATCAATTGTATTTAAAACTCGGATGTAAAAATTTAAGGCAAGATCATTTCAGAAGTGAAATTGTTTCACTATTGGTAAAACCTATATTTGATGCAAGGAATAAAATTGTTTTACTATAAATGAATTTTATATTTGATAATATTTCGAAATAAATTCATGGTTAATTCTGGATATTTACTATGTTTCATATTGTGATTACCTTGTCTACAAAATTCTGGAAACATGAGAATGTTTGATGAATCCTTTTTTTGGTATTTAAATCTGAAATTGACTCTCTTAAACACAAATATAAATTTAGATCAGTGTGACTGATAATAATCAATTGTTTAAGCCATGAAATTCATACATGTAATTTTCTAATATAGCTTTGATTCCCAAACTTACTAAATTTCCTTTTGCTAAATTTTAATGGGGTTGTGTTGTATATATAGATATACATACTTTTGAAAAAGCTAGTGGAAATTAAATTGGTTTCAGAATTGATTTATACTTGAATACATGAATATGTTTGTTTGATAAGTATGTGTATATAAATACACTAATGATTGTTTTGAGACAAATCTGGTTTGTATATTTTTATTTAAGGTCCATATTATGATATATGTAATAAACACACAACTGGCTTTAAAAGCATGTTTAAATATTCTGCATGATGTTTACCTTTAATATATATATATATATATATATATATATATATTATTCATGTTTAATGTTGCAAATATATATATATATATATATATATATATATATCGGTACAAATATTGAGATCAATGTGATTCATAGATGAATATGATTCATCAAAATGGTACATATCCTATAAATAAACCTCTTGAATGTATAGTTGTATATTTAACACCTTTGCTAAAAACCAGTATGCCTTTCAAAAGGGTGATGTATATGTACATAATTAGGCAGTCATGCATAATTTAGTTTGTACTGTTGATGTAACATCCCATACTTTTATGCACCCAAATTTTTGACATAAATCAAAAACTTGAACACATCCAAGCATGGAACGTATATCTTGTACTTGCAATAAATGAGAATAAGCATAATCAGAGTACGATAAATATAACTCACAACGGAAACAAAATAGGATAAACTAGTATTAACTCAAGTAACTACCTTTTTCAAAATAAGTCACTTTGCCAATACCGAGCATGAGAGAGAACAAGAACCGAAAGCCAAACCTAAACATCTATGAGAACCTGACCTTCTCTAAGAGACCTAGGAGGTTGTAATGAGGAGGAGGGTCAGAACAACAAGTTCTGGTGACCAAGAAATGCACAACACATACTATAACACAAATATATATATATTTCATTTGGTTCAACCCAAGTTGTACGCCTAACAAGGTTAGTGATTCTAAACCAACCTTGTTAAAGCTTACGCACGACTCTACTAATCAACCCAAAGTAGTATTCCCAGATTATATTACTGAGATAGGACATTTAAATACATTTTTGTGAAGCCTTTATACCAGAAATTAACTGGTTAATTCTACCAAGAGTGGGTCCCTAATTATGGGGTTTCTATTATATCCTCATTCACTTATTAACCCTCGATAATATATATTCAACGTTAACATAAAACTAGAAGGCACTAGCTACGGTCCCTACTAGTTAAGGCTTCTTTCATTCATGCATACACCTTTGGCCCGCATAAGGTGAGAGGAGGTACTTTATCATTCGTTATACCTTCTAGCTGACCTTGTTAAATAACCTCCTTAGTCGCTAACTACTTCCCGTAGGATAGATGGCCATATTTGGCCCTTTTAATTTCCAAGTTTGGGTATGCCAACACACACCTTCCATTTAAGACCCCTATACTGAAAAACCTATTCCAAGATGGACTCTTTAACCTTAGTCACTTAGCCTTTTAGGACCCATGAAGTGGACTATACGCGAATGTTATTAGTTCATCACCAATTTGCCATAAGCACATTTCCCTTTTTGGGACAAAGTAGGCTACGTTATTAATTCATTCCCGTTTAATTCCTTTTATATAGAAATACTATACGTACACGATTTATTTGCGTCACGGGCTTATATGCATAATAATATCTTGCATTATTAACCTACTAAGTCCAACTATATTTTTAATTATAAATTTTATTGACATAAATAAGGAAGGTTATATTCCCTTTTCTCTAGGATATTTATTTGACTTCTTCTCTAATTTGGACATAGTATTTAAACGACAATCAATATCCATAAATACTTTTTTGACATTGTTAGCCTGCTTTGTGATCGGACTATACAAAGCTTAGACATCAACAAACGAATACATCCAAAAAACAAGGAGTGATGGAGAAGAGCTTCCGGGTCGGTTCGGAAGTTTCTAACCGAACCCCTTCAAATATACAAACAGATCAGTGAACCAGCCTCAGATTCCCCACCAAGGTTCGTTTCGGCCTACCAACGCCGATCCAACCCGAAATTCATGCATCCAACCGAACCGAAGTTTAAAGTTGCGAACGGTTATACACTACGAGCCAATAAAGCCGGAACGGTTATGCTCCACTATCCCCTGTTTTTGATGTGCTGGCAACGTCTCTGAGCCTCCAATCCCGAATCACATGGGACGGGCCCCACATGGCACCAAACCAGATCGAAATTTAGCCTATAAATATGCCCACAAAGCACCATTTGAAGTGATCTTTTGGCAAATTAGTCACTCTAACTCTTAGACCAGCGAATTTCATTGCTTTATTCAGATTATACTCAAACTTTTGGAATATAATTCCACTAATTGAAGAGAGATTATCAATTGTACAAGTGAGATTGAGAGGAAATTATCATTTTATTTGTATTTGAATCATCAATCAAAGAAGTATAAAGTGGACATAGGCTCTTTAACGCCGAACCACTATAAGTCTGGTGTTCTCGTTGCTTTTTCTTTCTATTTTATTCAGAATTATTTTTCAATTGGGTGTTAGAACCACTTTTTGATCTAACATTTTGATGATTTCACTGAGAACTTTGAATTCTTAGCGTTTTGGATTATCATTCTACTATTTGGACCCTCAAGTTCAAAGAAGCTAATCCACTTTCTTCAGCTTTTTTGGAAGTTTTCTGACTAACCTCGAGAGAATTGGACTTTATGGCTAAAGGAGAAAAAGAACAGCAGGTTGCTTAGGAAAACGAGACGGTTGAAGATCAACAAGCCATGGTTGTTACCAGATCAAGAGGGCAGAGTTCAGCACCGAGCCGGACCGGGAGAGAATCTCCGACCCGAACCGAAGTTGACGATCTGAACCAATCCGGAGATACCGATCCGAACCGAGCCGAAACCTGAACACTTCTGGTGGATCCCCCCCGATCCGAACCGCAGAGGCAGTGGTGGCTCGATTTGAACCGAATCCAGTTGAGGATGGAATGTGACGGCCCGCCCCGCACCAGCCGACATTCCTCTGTGAAATGTGTTGTGTCAATGTCCAACTAGCACGGGACGGTCGTCAAAAGAATGGGATTTGAAACTATGAATCAACAAGAACCTATAGTATATCTCTCAGTGCATGGAATAAAATATAATAGTAACATAACTTGATATAAAACAAAGCAAGACACTACATAAGCTGAAAACTAAACGATATCCATCAGAGTAGCATAATCCAAAATACAGCTTATGATCCAAACCATTATTACAACTTCAAAATACTGTCTCTAAAGAAAAATAGAAAAGGTACACTACTAATGCCCAAAGTAGTGACCAGCAACAACACACGGAGAATATATGTAAATAGAACGCGGAAGACTCATGCTCGTCTCTGGACATCTATTCGTGCACGATCACCTGACCTGTCTCTAGTCTGCTCGTTTAGGAGCACCTAGAGTAATAAGAAGAGACATAAAACTCTAGGTCAGACAAAAGTCTGGTATGATCGATAACAGCAAAATAAAACAATAACAGGTAAAAATAATCATACCTGACCTGGACCTACAACCAAAGAGTTAACACAACAAGATGTACAGTACTCTAAGGTAACACTAACATACAGTGTAAAAATGGAAGTGTGTGTGACATGGTGATAGCAAACATCAAACATAGCAATCATTCTCACATCTCTTACCCAATGCGTAAAGCATACGATATCTACCGCTTTGATCACCAGACCACTGGGGCCATAACGGGGTCCGACTCCAAACAACTATCACTACGACCACTTAGCCCTTTGGCGCCCTGACGAAGTCCTACTCCATATGACCTATGATCCCACTGCACTGGTCCATAGTAAATAACTTTAACCTCTCACAATGGTTATAGATATCGATGACCCCTTTGCACACGTCTCGCAACAAAGCTCAACTTTAGAAGTTAACCCGTCGATCCCCATTTGGATCCTAAGCCATTACTTCTCATCTGGACTTCCTTTGCATCTCGGGTTTAGTCGGATTGGAATTGATCTTCACAAGAGTTCACGGTCAATGCTAGTTGTTCATCTCTTATGGGTCGGTCGAACATGCATCTCTGGTCGGTCGAACATCATTACGTAGGGTCGGTCGAACACGTATACATATAGGGTTGGGTCAGACATGTATATAAGGGTCGATCGAACATGCTCACAAGGGTCGGTCGAACATGCTCATAAGGGTCCGGTCGAACATGCTCATAAGGGTCGGTCGAACATGCTATAAGGGTTGGTCGAACATGTTCATAAGGGTCAGTCGCTCGACTATAACCTGCACCAGTTTCCAGCAACCCATTTTCGCCTCTCGAAGGCGTTTTCGACCATTCTAATTTTCCGATGCAATCATAGATCATACCAAACAGCAGTAATAACATGTGTAATCAATCACAAACATCAATAATGTGTGTTATTTAGGATCAAACATACCCAAACCCATGGTTTTCCCCTTAATCCCCTAAATTCCGGGATTAGCAAACTTAATCCAAATTAATCCAAATTTTTATCAATAACATAAAATAATATATTAGAACTTCTACATATTTTTCCATACTTTTCTAAGTCATAATTTCGCTAACTATCACTAATCACCCCTAATTAGCCATAATTAGTGAATAAACAAGTTAACCACTCACCTTAGCCACAAATAAATTTCAAATCTGAAACTCTAACTGATTTGGCATGGATCCCAATATATTCTGGCAGCTCTATCTCGATTCCTATGCTAATCCGCCCTTAATTTGATGTAGATTTGGCTAATATGTGATTAGAAAGTGATTAAAGATGAATTTAGCAGGTGGAGGCCATTGCTAAGGTTAGAGAAATGTTTGTGGAGGCTACAGAAATGAAAGGAGATGATTCTCTAACCCCTTTCAGCCCGCTTATAACCCTAATCCCGAAATGGGTTATGGGCCTAGCTGCTAATAACTTAATTAGGCTCAATTAGGCTGTTTTTCACCTTACAATCCTTATTTTAGCCATATCCCCCAAAAGGTAAGTCTGTTCGATTAATGCGACCACTCTACGGAAAGGTAAACCATCATCCAAATCCAACGGAAGTGGATTCAGGTCAAAATTCCTTACCAATCAAAAGTTATAGGTGAAACAAGATTCGCCAGAGGCAAAACGGTCATTTAAAATTTAGCAAAAACCATGAATGTGGGACATAACCCCAATAGTCATTTCCCAAAGTTACACGACCATATGACTTCGTATTAAAATAAAATGAATATTCTACGATCCTCTGATACGTAGAATGCGGGTCATTAGACTCTCCCCCCTTAAGAAATTTCGCCCCTGAAATTCCTTAACCAAGAAACATATAATGGTGTCCCGCATGCCTGTCAACCATTTATAAACAATCAAATATACACAATAACACAACTAGCTTATCCTAGCATGTTGTTTACTAACAAGGGAATAACTATATCGCGATTTAAAATCTTACTAGGTAAAGAGTTCTGGATATGACTTCCTTATGCTCCCCTTTGTTTCCTAAGTACATTCACTAATTCTTCCTTTGAAGTTGTTTCGTATCGTGTTCAACAATATGAATCGTCCTGCGGCTCCCAACTGCCTTGGATTCGATATCATCCAACTGATCTGGTGAAATAGTCATATCAGAATCGTGCACGAACTTCCTTAACTGGGAAACATGGAATACGTCGTGAACTCCCGCCATCTTTTCAGGCAACCCAACTTTATATGTTAAGTTCCCAACTAGTTTGAGAACCGGAAATGGTCCAACAAACCTTGGTGCTGACTTACCTCACTTATCAAACCGAATCACGCTCTTCAACGGAGAAATCTTAACGAATACCAAGTCGCCAACGGAGAATTTCAAATATCTTCACCTATTATCAAGATAGCTCTTCTGCCTATCTTGGGAAGCTTTCATTTGCTATTGAATAACCTTGATCTTATCAGTAGTTTCTCTTATTACATGTGGCCCAAGCACAAATTTCTCACCAGTTTCCAACCAACATGAAGGTGATTTGCACGGTCTTCCATATAAAGCTTCAAATGGAGCCATATCAATACTGGACTAGTAATTATTATTATTATATACGAACTCAACCAGAAGCAAATGGTCATCACGTGATCCTCCAAAATCCAATATATAAGCTCTCAAGAGATCCTCTAATACACGATTCACACTCCCTGTTTGACAATCGGTTTGAGGATGGTATGCGGTACTGAGATGTAATTCTGACCCTAAAACCTTTTGTAAGCTCTTCCAAAACCCACTAATAAATATTGGATCTCGGTCACTCACAATCCCTTTTAGGTACTCCATGAAATCTCACTTTCCACTTCATATACAGTTCTGCTAACTTAGCTTTCGTTCTATTCGACTTGACGGGCATAAACCTTGCACTCTTGGTCAATCGATCCATAATCACCCAAATGCTATCATAACCCGATGTAGTCCTCGGTAAACCATCGATGAAATCCATTGAGGCTTGTTCCCAGTTCCATTTGGTAATTTCTAACTACTGTAACAAACCACTAGGCTTCTTTTTCTCGGCTTTAACTAGCTGGCAGTTAATGCACTTGGATATAAACTTCCCAACGTCTCTCTTCATCCCTTCCCAGTAGTATGTCTGCTTCATGTCTTAATACATCTTGTTACCACCGGGATGTATAGTCAGTTTCGATTTATGACACTCTCTAAGCACTTCATCTCTCAATCCATTAACATTGGGTAGAAGTAGTCTCCCATTCTTTCAGAGTCATCCTTCTTGATCAAGTCCGTACTTGTTCATTTCCTCACCATCGATATCCATCTTTACCTTGGAAATGAATTCCAATAGGTTAGGATCGTCCCTCTGACTGGAACCAATTCGTTTAATCAAAGTGGGTCTGATCGTCAAACTTGCTGACATTTCCATATCTAATTCACACTTAGGTCTGAAATCATGTCCTGTGATATACTCTAGTTGATTCCACTCCAGAAACATAGCTCCCAGTGTAACGACCCAGAAAATCTGAACCAATTTAAAAATTTTAAATTGGCTAAAATAATGGATTTTAAATATTTAAAATAAATATTTTAAATAATGGCAATGAAAACTAAGTTTGAATCGACAATTGAAAACGAATATAATTAATTATAATTATAAACAAGGCCTAAAATGGCGTGGCAGTTTCAAAAATTGAATTCAAACTCTGTCGGACTGTATCGGGTGCAAAACAATCCGGATTTTAGTGAAACCAAAAACATTAGGATCTGTTTGATGATATCTTTCTAACGAATCCGACCAATCGAAATTTGATAGCGGGAATCAAAAGATATGTCCAGTTGAAAATTCTGAATAGTCGTTATGGAATTCAAGCCCTTAAAAATGGACATTTTGCAAACGACCTCGGATTTCGACGAAACCACTTTTGTTGGATCCGTGATGTCAAATTATTGCTAGGTTTCAAATTTCATAATTTTTCGAATCAATATGTGAGCGTGGCAAAGGAAAACGCGTTTGACCGGTTTCAGTTGATTTTAATCGACTGGAGATTGGCCATTTTTCAAACGGTCTCAGAATTTGACGAAACTAGTTTTGTTAGGACCGTATCGTCAATACGAAGCTAAAAAATATTTTTCTGGAATTCTTAGAGTTAGTATGTGACCCCGGTAATTTGAAATGTACGTTTAAAATTCAATATAGTGATTTAAATGTAAATTCAAAGGAAACGGATTGTAACGATCAGATCAGCTTGCGATACATATCCCATTGTGTTCGGAATGGGGGTAAAACGCTATGGGCGACAGGCGGTAGGCCTCGTTTCGAGGTCGTATGTAAAAGTCAACTTTTTTGCAAAATTAAATAATTAAATAATAAAAAAAATATTTTTAATCCCCTCCCTTATCCTTCGTTCTGGCCCCCCCTCCCCGTTCATTTCAATTTCAAACGAAAGAAAGAAAAAAAAAACCTCGTCGAAGTCGAAGACCGACCGCCATCGCCTCGTCGAGGAAACCCCGCCTCCGCCTGTTCCCCCTCCATAGATCGAAGTCCCTAACCTAGAACCTCCGACGCCCTAACCTAGAACCTCCGACGTCGAGCCACCCGCCTCCGCCTGTCCCTCCTCCAACCGCGACCTCCCCGACGCCGCCAAGAGCAGCAGCAATCCCCCCCCCCCTCTTCGTAGATTACGGTGAGTATTTTTTTTTTATTTTTTTTTTATTCTGTAAATTCTGATTTTGATAAGATTTAAAACTGATTTTTATAAAGATTTAAAACTGATTTTTATAAAGGATTATAACTGATTTTTATAAAGATTTAAAACTGATTTTTATAAAAGATTTAAAACTGAATTTTATAAAGGATTAAAACTGATTTTTATAAAGGATTAAAACTGATTTTAAAAAAAAAAGGAAAAACTGATTTTATTTTAATAAGTAAATTCTGATTTTTTTTTAAAAAAAAGGAAAATTCTGATTTTTGTAAAAAGAAAAACTGATTTTTAAACGGATTTAAAAACTGATTTTTAACAGATTTAAAAACTGATTTTTAAGAGGTTTAAAAACTGATTTTTAAACAGGTTATAAAACTGATTTTTAAAAGAAGTTAAAAACTGATTTTTAACAGATTTAAAAACTGATTTTTAATTTAAACTTTAAAAAGAAAAAGATTCAAACTTTAAAAAGAAAAGAATTGAATTGGGATAGAAAGATCAGATTTTTAGAATAGAAAAGATCATATTTTTAAAATAGAAAAGACGGAATTTTTATTGAGTAGAAGAAGTAAGATATGATTTTTATATTTTTAAAGTAATAAAAATATAATTTTTACATCATAGGAATAATAAAAATATGATCTTTATATATTGAATAGCGAAGTCAAAATGCAAGTTTTATATATTGAATAACATAGTAAAAATTCGATTTTTACATATGTAGAGAATACGGGCAACGAAAGCGACGAAAGGCGAGATTGGCGAAGATTTCTCTAAAGGAAGAGTCGTAGTATTGGATAGCTATTGGTGAGAATTTCTCACTCTTCAATTTCTTTTTCTATATATATATGTGTTGAAATAAAAGTGAATTGCTATATATAAATATATATATATATATACGCCCCTCGTCCACAAACCATGGACGATATTTATTGGTTGAAATTGTTGTGAAAATTGATTGATAACGAATGATTGTTTGGGATTTTGGGTCGTCTCAACGTGGTATCAGAGCTTTGGTTAAGCTTAGTTCTGTAATATAACATTTGAACGAACTCGTCAGAAATAGAACCAGTAGTGTTCTAGGACGGGTAACTCTATACAGATAGGATCAGCAATATCCTAGTATGAGTATAGCAGAATCAGAACGACTCGTTAAAGATGGGGTCAGAAGTGCCTCAGAACGAGTCGAGAGTAATATGTTTTTAAATAACGTATTTGTGATTATATATATATAGTCTGGTTTTAGAAATATAATTTTTGAATATATAAAAGATATATATTTGAAAAGTTAAAAAGGTTAAAAACAAATTGGTTGTTGTATTGTATGATTGTAGATTTATCAAACCACTTTCGACTTTATTCCTTTTCGGGGACGAAAAGTTTTAAGTGGGGGAGATTGTAACGACCCAGAAAATCTGAACCAATTTAAAAATTTTAAATTGGCTAAAATAATGGATTTTAAATATTTAAAATAAATATTTTAAATAATGGCGATGTAAACTAAGTTTGAATCGACAATTGAAAACGAATATAATTAATTATAATTATAAACAAGGCCTGAAATGGCGTGGCAATTTCAAAAATTGAATTCAAACTTTGTCGGACTGTATCGGGTGCAAAACAATCCGGATTTTAGTGAAACCAAAAACATTAGGATCTGTTTGATGATATCTTTCTAACGAATCCGACCAATCGAAATTTGATAGCGGGAATCAAAAGATATGTCCAGTTGAAAATTCTGAATAGTCGCTATGGAATTCAGGCCCTTAAAAATGGACATTTTGCAAACGACCTCGGATTTCGACGAAACCACTTTTGTTGGATCCGTGATGTCAAATTATTGCTAGGTTTCAAATTTCATAATTTTTCGAATCAATATGTGAGCGTGGCAAAGGAAAACGCGTTTGACCGGTTTCAGTTGATTTTAATCGACTGGAGATTGGCCATTTTTCAAACGGTCTCAGAATTTGACGAAACTAGTTTTGTTAGGACCGTATCGTCAATACGAAGCTAAAAAATATTTTTCTGGAATTCTTAGAGTTAGTATGTGACCCCGGTAATTTGAAATGTACGTTTAAAATTCAATATAGTGATTTAAATGTAAATTCAAAGGAAACGGATTGTAACGATCAGATCAGCTTGCGATACATATCCCATTGTGTTCGGAATGGGGGTAAAACGCTATGGGCGACAGGCGGTAGGCCTCGTTTCGAGGTCGTATGTAAAAGTCAACTTTTTTGCAAAATTAAATAATTAAAAAATAAAAAAAATATTTTTAATCCCCTCCCTTATCCTTCGTTCTGGCCCCCCATCCCCGTTCATTTCAATTTCAAATGAAAGAAAGAAAAAAAAAAACCTCGTCGAAGTCGAAGACCGACCGCCATCGCCTCGTCGAGGAGACCCCGCCTCCGCCTGTTCCCCCTCCATAGATCGAAGTCCCTAACCTAGAACCTCCGATGCCCTAACTAGAACCTCCGACGTCGAGCCACCCGCCTCCGCCTGTCCCTCCTCCAACCGCGACCTCCCCGACGCCGCCAAGAGCAGCAGCAGTCCCCCCCCCCCACTTCGCAGATTACGGTGAGTATTTTTTTTATTTTATTTTTATTTTTATTCTGTAAATTCTGATTTTGATAAGATTTAAAACTGATTTTTATAAAGATTTAAAACTGATTTTTATAAAGATTTAAAACTGATTTTTATAAAAGATTTAAAACTGATTTTTATAAAGGATTAAAACTGATTTTTATAAAGGATTAAAACTGATTTTTATAAAGGATTAAAACTGATTTTTAAAAAAAAAGGAAAAACTGATTTTATTTTAATAAGTAAATTCTGATTTTTTTTTTTTAAAAAGGAAAATTCTGATTTTTGTAAAAAGAAAAACTGATTTTTAAACGGATTTAAAAACTGATTTTTAACAGATTTAAAAACTGATTTTTAAGAGGTTTAAAAACTGATTTTTAAACAGGTTATAAAACTGATTTTTAAAAGAAGTTAAAAACTGATTTTTAACAGATTTAAAAACTGATTTTTAATTTAAACTTTAAGAAGAAAAAGATTCAAACTTTAAAAAGAAAAGATTTGAACTGGGATAGAAAGATCAGATTTTTAGAATAGAAAAGATCATATTTTTAAAATAGAAAAGACGGAATTTTTATTGAGTAGAAGAAGTAAGATATGATTTTTATATTTTTAAAGTAATAAAAATATAATTTTTACATCATAGGAATAATAAAAATATGATCTTTATATATTGAATAGCGAAGTCAAAATGCAAGTTTTATATATTGAATAACATAGTAAAAATTCGATTTTTACATATGTAGAGAATACGGGCAACGAAAGCGACGAAAGGCGAGATTGGCGAAGATTTCTCTAAAGGAAGAGTCGTAGTATTGGATAGCTATTGGTGAGAATTTCTCACTCTTCAATTTCTTTTTCTATATATATATGTGTTGAAATAAAAGTGAATTGCTATATATAAATATATATATATACGCCCCTCGTCCACAAACCATGGACGATATTTATTGGTTGAAATTGTTGTGAAAATTGATTGATAACGAATGATTGTTTGGGATTTTGGGTCGTCTCACCCAGACCGGCATTTCTTCTGCTCAATGCATCAGCTACCGCATTGCCCTTCCCGGGTGTGTATGCGATATTGAAATCATATGAAGCCAAGAACTCTAACCATCTCTGCTGACGAACATTTAGATCCTTCAAAGAGAAAAGATACTTTAATGAGTTATGATCGGTAAACAACTCGAATCTTTCTCCCAAGGGATAATGTCTCCACATCTTTAAAGTGAACACAATCGCTGCCAATTCCAAATCATGGGTAGGATATCTTTTCTCATGCCGTTTCGGTTGCCGACTAGCATAAGCTACAACTCTACCTCCTTGCTACATCACCTAGTCTTGTACCACTAGCATCCGTGTATACTGTCATCTCTTCGTTCCCCTTAGGAATAACTAACACTGGTGCTCACGATAACTTCTCCTTTATGCTCTTAAATGCATTCTTACACCTTCCATTCCAAGAAAAAACTTGATTCTTCTTAGTCAAATGAGTTAATGGTGCCGCTATCTTGGAGAAATCTTGGATAAACTTATGATAATATCCAGCTAACCCCAAGAAACTACTCACGTCCATTGTATTCTTGGACATAGCCCAGTCTTGCACCGTAGCCACCTTCGCAAGGTCCATGGCAATACCATTCTCTGAAACAACATGTGTAACAACCTGCATATTAAACAATAATATATTTAAATATTTTATTTAAATATAACATCGTTAACTGTTGATCAAGTATAGGTCCAAAAAGTCACATTTTGCATACGGATGCATTTGGACTCGAAACCACTTACATTGAGTCCGGATCATCGTTTACAACCTTTTTGACTATAAACTTCGATATATTTCGAGTTAGGGAAATTTGGGATATCGGTTGGGTTTTGGGTTAGCCAACCTAGCCACTTCCTTAAAGCCTCTCATTGCCCCCTTTTCCTCTCGTTCATTCCAAATACTCAAAAGAAAATAGAAATGGGGAGAGGAAAGGGAAATTAAAATTCCTAAACCAAGAGTTGCTATTAGGAATCTAAATCAAGGGGAAAATTAAGAAGGCAACTTGTGTAAGCTTCTCCATCATCCTCTTCATCTTCTCCAACTCCATTCCTCTTCAATTTCTTATGATTTCCTAAACCTAACTCTTAGGAAATTGGTTTGTTTTGTGTATAGATTGAAGATTCGTGAGTAACATTGGAGGAGAGGTTATTCTAGCTAAGCTTTGGATCATTTCCTTACTTTCTTAACTTTAAAGTTGAGTTCCTATGAACTCACATCTATGCCTCAAGCATTCATGCTTGTCTAGCGTGCTCTTGGCATGAATATGTTGCTTCTAAATTGTGAATTTGGTTGTGATGACTAATTTGTGTGTTGACATTTCCAATTTATGAAGCCTGGTTTCATTTTCATTGATTTCCATTGTGATTCTTGGTGTGCATGTGAATTTTGGGTGCTATAAGTTGTTTCGGCAAGCCTTAGAAGCCTCATTTTCATATATACATATATATAACACTTCATAAGCCTTTCGGACATGTTTCTAGGCAAAAATATAAAAAAAAATGGGGTTTAACAGTCCGTTTCGGCCATTAATGGCCATGGGAATGGCTCCTGGTCAGCCACTAATGGCCGAACAATAAAAAATATATTTTTTAAAATATTTGAACAGCCATAACTTCTCATATGAACTCAAAATAGAGTGAAATCAAATGCGTTGAAACCGTCTCGACGAGAGATTTCCAATGAAATTGATTTGGAGCTTGTGGGAATTTTTGGTGGAGGAAAACATCTAATGAAAATAACTGAACAGTAAAAAACAAAGGGTGAAATAATTAATTTACTTTAAAACGATCATAACTTTTTCATACGAACTCGGAATTCAGCGAAACAAGATGCTTGGAACCGTATCGGCGAAAGCTTCGAAATGAAACTAATTTTGGAGTAATATACACTATATGGGATCAATTGTGGGCTTTTTATGATTTCATAAACATTTTTCTTGTTTGTATGAGGAATCTAATTAAACGCCTTAGTAAAAACAAGGATTATGACCCCTTGTGTTTGCTTTGATGGTTAATTTTTGGACTCATTTAATTTAACACTGTGGCAATGATCGTTTTGTATTTCTAGTGGAATATACAACTTGCTCGTAAATATTCGAGTAGAGCAAGTGGTTTTGGGACATGTAGCTCGACTCTTATATTTATTAGCTTGACATAGTTTACACTATGCTTAATGTTGGGATCATCTCGAGTTGTGTTCTCTTTATGTAACTTAGGTTCATCATTGAGAGTCTTCGGACTATTTGCTGAACTTCGGTTCATTTATTGGAATTGTGTGTTCCAAGTAGGATCGTGTATTCCGCGATCTTCAGATCATCTTGAATTGTGTTATCAAATCTTGTGTTACTTTGATAGGTGTCATCAATTCGGGTTTATTTGATATGAGCCATCAGTCGTTGTCATCTTGATATCGTGTTATCGATCTTGTGTTGACTTGACAGGAAATATCTTGTGTTATTTAATCTTGTGTCGTTTTGGATATGTGTTAATATTCCTCGTAAGTAGGTATATCTTTATAGTGTGATAATCTTTTATAGCATCGAGATTTCTATGAGATATATTGTAGATATTTTTCAAGCCTACACATTTTCCGTGATTATTATTGTGTATTCCATATGTGTCATTATCTGTTTATATCTCTATTTCTATCTTAGTTTATTATGATGAGTACATCTTGACTGATCCGTTTATTATTAATAATACTCGGCTCCGACGGATCTCATGATTTCTGGTGGGTACCATTTTTAGCTTTTGCTATCTACATTTGTGTTGTAGTTATTGATTTTTTTTTTATATGAGCTAGTGACATCTTTGTATACATATTCTTCTGGGTAGAGCTTATACCTATTCTTTTGTTGTTTAATGGATCGACTATGACCAATAACATGTATTTTTACTCATGTGTTATATTCATATCTATTTCCGCCTTAGTGATGTGAATACCTGTGTATGATTCTGATTTTATTGTTATGTATTTTTTATTGCTTTCCGAATTATGTATAGCCAATGTGTAGTAGATTTGAACTTGAATTAGATATGTCAAATTTCCTCATGAGAATTTGGAAAAGTAAGGCCATATTATCCGATATGTTTAACACTGGTTCAAAGCTACAAATGGTCGCTCCTCAACAGCCTTATTCTTAGGGTTAGTTGACATCAACGCTTGCAATGGCCTTGGCTAACGCGAGTATAAAGGTGGGGTGGTATAACTTGGTATTAGAGCTAAGTTCGGAATAATATAAGATATAATGGCTAGGGTCATTGTCCTAAGTCTCTCTTAGGAAATCGTATTTTAGGATTTAGCTCGAGTCTTAGGACCTGTAATATCCTATCTTATAGTATGATCTCTGTTTGACTAATCAAATTTATTTGACTTCTTCTTTGTGAATCTTGATCGAGACAAACCTAGAGTCCTGTCCCTTTCCCTGTGTAGGAATTCCAATTATTTCTAATTTTTGGGTTGAAATAACTTTTGGGGACTTACTTTTGATATATCTAAGTATGTAGATTTTCCAAAAACTATGTTTTGTGAAAATTCTTGCATGCTAGCTTAAGTTTTCGTTACCCATTTATTTTTCTATCGAAATGACTTTAATTTTCTTTGGGTAATGATTTAGTATCCTTATTTTCTTTTGAGTGTTACTTTTTTCAAACATGTAATTTTGTCTTTTTGATTGAATAAGGAATTTAATTGAACGTCTTGGTAAAAGCGAGTGGGTCGACACACTTGCATTTGCTTCGTTGGTTAATTTCTGGACTTAGTCACTTGAGATTCGATTTCATTTTATGGTGAAATCTTCGGATCATGTATTGATAAGGAGTTATTACACGTGTTATATACCTTGTATCATCGATAATGATCAACTCTATTTGCGGTGTGTAATCACCTCATCTTCAGAGGGAACTCACCCAAGTTGTGTGCTCACCGAGCTGTGTGCTCACGGAGCTGTGTGCTCACGTGTGCGGTGTGCTCACTGAGTCGTGTGATCAATCATAACTGTGTGTCTAGAATGATAGGTTAGCTGTCTAGGGATCGCATCTTATCTTGTGATAGGTCTTCTCCATCCTTTTTTTTTTTGCAGTCTCTGGAATTGTGAATGCTTGCTTATGTGTTCATTTGAAGCGGTGCGCTCCTCTATGAATTATAGTGGATTATTGCAATTTGTTGGTAAATTCTTGAGTTAAGTTAGTGATTATGGGACATTTGCTAAACTCGCTTACTTACTAACTTAACGTAAAATTTCGCTTTTCTTGTTGATTGTTAAAAATCACATTGTGATTTATAGATTTGGACGCTCGCACTGGTTGTAGTATGAGTGTCATTCTATTTATAAATTTTCTAGATTTCTTTGTGTGACTTCTAGAAATTGAGCAATTCGATTTTTCCAAATTATTTCGAATCCTCTTTTGAAAAATGGTAAGCTATGTTCTACTTATCTATTTTAGTCTCTTGTTTCCAGATTTCGAATTTGTTATTTCCGGGATCTTGTGAATGTGGGTTAATAATTATTCCAGTTTGTTTTGTTAACCTCGTTGAACCAAATTTTTGAGATCATAACCCGACTGGTTTGACCTCATTCTTCTTGGTAGCATCCTTGTGAATTTGAAAACCAAGAGTTTTTGAGTTTTATGAGATTCTTCCAACTTCTATCATTTATCATGTTTACATGATATAGAAGTTGTTCGTGAAATATTAGAGGACGTGCTAATATTTCAAATTTGAGATTTTTGGAGTTATTAGAAACTTAAAAGTTCCAATTTATTTGTTTTTGAAATATTAGAGAATGTGCTAATATTTCCTATCTTGGATTTATAACCCGTATTTTATTCCTTGATTTTGTTTCCCCAACAAGATCGTCTATCCTTATAAATTTGATGATGCTGGGTTATTATTTATATTGAGTTTTTCCTTAAGTAATTGCAGGGACGCAATTTCGTTAAAGGGGGAAGTCCGTAACAACCCGCATATTTAACGATAATATATTAAAATATTTTATTTAAATATAACGTCATTAGTCATTGATCGAGTATAGGTCCAAAAAGTCACATTTTGCATACGGATGAATTTGGACTCGGAACCGCTTCCATTGAGTCCGGATCATCTTTTACAACCTTTTTGACTATAAACTTCGATATATTTCGAGTTAGGAAAATTTGGGATCGTGGTTGGGTTTTGGATTAGCCAACCTAGCCACTTCCTTAATGCCTTCTTTTGCCCCTCTTGCTCTCATTTGTTCCAAATACTCAAAAGTAAATAGAAATGGGGAGAGGAAAGGGAAATTAAAATTACTAAACCTAGAGTTGCTATTAGGAATCTAAATCAAGGGGAAAATCAAGGAGGCAACTTGTGTAAGCTTCTCCATCTTCCTCTTCATCTTCTCCAACTCCATTCCTCTTCAAATTTTTATGATTTCCTAAACCTAACTACTAGGAAATTGGTTTGTTTTGTGTATAAATTGAAGATTTTTGAGTAATACTGGAGGAGAGGTTATTTTAGCTAAGATTAGGATCATTTCCTTACATCCTTAACATCAAAAGTGAGTTTCTATAAACTCACATTTATGCCTCAAGCATTCATTGTAACACCCCGTATTTTCTGTAATCATTAAAGTAACGAATTGAAGAATACTTAATTTCAAATGTGAGAATTAAGGGAAATGAGTTATGCCATTGCGTTCGTCTCGGAATTTTTCTTGAGATAGAGTCCGAGTTTGTGTGAATTGGACTCTGTCCGAAGAAGTTATGACCTTCAGTGTAACACCCCGTATTTTCTGTGAACTTAAAAACTACAAATCTGAGTGTAATTAAAATATAAAATAAGAATCAGGAAAAACGGGTTGTGCCATTGCGTTCGTCTCGAAATTCTGCTTGAAAACGAGTCCGAGTTTGTGAGAATTGGAGTCCATATGACCAAGTTATGGCCCTCCAAAGTTTCAGGAATTTCCAGAGTTCAAAACAGCTCGAATTCGAATTCAAAACCCAGAACAGACTGGGCGGGAAATTTCCCGCCCAGTACCCAGGTCGACTGGGGAGTCGACTGGGGAGTCGACCCCCTCGACCAGGTCGACTGGGGAGTCGACCCCCCCCCCCCCCCGACCAGGTCGACTGGGCTGTCGACCAGGGAGTCGACCTGGTCCCCGAACCTGGTTTTGGGCCTGGGTGCATTCTTATGTATCTGGTCTCATTTTCTGCCTATATTCGTCTGCCTAAACCTATTTAAACAGCCCCAAACCTAGCCTTCTCTACACACAATTCTGTCATGCTTCTGCTCTGCCTCTGTTCTATATAAAGAAAAAATGGCGTCGCCACTCTGCTGGAATCAAAACTAGAAGCTAATCAACATCAACTTAAGCAACTCAATTCAAACTAGAGATTAAAGCTTCTGCAACGATTCTACAACAATTAAAGTTCTTTCTTTAATCCAACCAAGGCAAGTGCAGTTATTTTCCGATATAAACTTTAATCATAATTGTGACATGATTGTAAATCTGAATTTGAGATTGTGTATGTTCTGTTCTGATCTATTTTATTCTGTATCTCTTCTTCTTTCTGTTCTATAGTCAGGCTACTACGAGCCTGCGCCAATCTCCTAAGTGATTAACGCACGAACGCTAAAATGTTAGAGACAAATAATGAATGTGGCATAATTGGACATGGCTAATTTGTGACTGATTTAAGAAAAAGGACATAGGTTGTAAACTAGATTTAGATCTATGCATATTCTGTGAATTGGAAGAAGAGGAACCATGGTATGTTAACATGTGACTTGAGACATTGACATAACGCATATTCTGAATTAAGATCTGTTATAACTAGATTGTTGGGCATATTGTTTATATAACAATTCATGATTTGAAAGAGCATATGACTTGGGTGTGAAGATCTATATTAAGATTTGATAACTATCAAATGTGAATAACACCTAAGTAGGAGATTTTCGAATATATGACATGCATTGAAATCGATGACTATATTTGGTATAATTTATATGTGAATCTTTTGTACTAGGCAAGTTGAACTAAATTGGGACATGTAAATTATGACCATAATCTGTGACATGTAAATTCAATGCAAACGTGGGGTATATGATCATAGTGGGAATCCTGACAACTATTTAGGCATGCAAACTTAGGCCAAAATTATAATTAGGCAAGATATGTTTGTGAAACTTTAAGGAATGATTAAATCTGTTATATTTGCCTAATTTGCTAGTTCTGCTATATTTGCCTAATCTGCTAGTTCTGTTATATTGTCTAATCTGTTAGTTCTGTTATATTGCTTAATCTGCTAGTTCTGCTCTACTGCCTAGTCTGCTAGATCTGTTCATCTGCTAAATCTGTCATCTGCTAAGTCTGTTGAAAATGCCAAATCTGCTAAACTAAATCTGTTGAGATGCCTAAACTGTTAAATCTGTTGAGATGCCTAATCTGTTATCTGCTAAATCTGCTAGTTTGCTTAATCTGCTAAATCCGTTAAGTCGCCTAATCTGCAAAATCTGTTATCTGCTATATCTGTTGAGTTGATATAATTAGTCTGTTATTGACATAATCTGAACTGGCTATAGTTTGAATAATTGACATGTATATTAGGCATAGGCATAAATGGTAAATTATTAATTAATTGGCCGCAAAGATAAACATGGCTAACTCGAGGTTAGAATGAGTTTGCGGCGTAATTCTGCCCGGAACCGCCCGGCACATTCCAGTAGCCGCAAACAATAGGTTCTAATGTGAGAAGTTAGTCATAACGTGCTTGAAAACCCGAGGTTAGACTCAGTTTGCGACAGAAACCTACCCGGAATTGACCGGCCTAACCAGTAGCCGCAAACTGTCAGTCTAATGTGAGAGGTCTGGGCATTAATATTTAATTAATGAAAATATGAGATAAATATGATGTCTAAAAAGTGTTGGGTGGATAGGGTTAAACCAACTGGACTAATGAATTTAATAAACCTGTTTTGTGAATCTGTAGGCCCAATACAAAGTTAGACAATCTGTAAGTCTGTTAATCTGTAACCGGTTAATCCGTAAGCATGTTAATACGGACATCTGATCCGTTAATCTGTAACCGGTTAATCCGTAAGTCTGTAAATCTGTACATCTGATCTGTTAATCTGTAATCTGCTAATCCGCACACTTGATCCGTTAGTCTGAAAAACCTGTTAATTTGATTGTCTGATCAGTGAACTAGTTGATCTGAACTCTGTATGTCGGAAACTTATTAATCTAAAATATGTTAGTCTGGGGACACAAGGTTAGGAGGGGAAATACTTGTGTCATCTGTTGTTTGGGACCCATATTAGTCAGTAACCCTTTCTGGTATCAAAACTTTGACCCAACAGTAGGTAGGGTCCGGGCACGCTTACTGAACTAATTATAAGCGGTTCATTCTGATAATGGCGAAGGGTGTTGATGGTGCGTTCCAACCGGGTCATGTGCGTGCATGGATCCCGGTCTGCCTCTGAGGATGTAAGACGCCGTGACATCTGTAAATAGGTCTGTGCCAATTGGTTGTCACTTTAGGGAGTGATACACCTTACTGTGTGGCCGACACAGGGTATTTATGTATTAGGGAGCCGATCGCTTGGGGTAGGGTTTTAGGGTACATTTAGTTCTGTCTGTTTCTGTTGGTACCGTCTGCTTCTGTTGGGTGGTAACACCTTTCTGTTTCTGCGTGGTACCGTCTGTTCGGGTGGTAAATGCTTAATTACTAGTGTACACCTAATTCTACATTCTGTTTCCGTAGGGATTAATCTGACTGTTTCTGTTCGGGTGGTAAAGGCCCATTATTAACATTCCGTTTCTGTCTGTTTCTGTTCGGATGGTAAAGGCCCATTATCAGCATTCTACTTCTGTCTGTTTCTGTTCGGGTGGTAAGGCCCATTATTAGCTTTCTGTTTCTGTGGAAATTATTCTGTTCCCGTTTATGTTTCAGTTTAGACATTAGGGTGACACCTAATTCTGTTATACTAGTATTAGTGCAGAGAAGTGTAAAGCAATAGCTTATATCATTATGTTCTTCTGTTATATCTGCTACACCTGTTACAGTTATCTCTCATCCAGTTTTATTTTCATGTCATGTTATTATTATCTGTTCATAACTGAAAATCACTGGACTTGTCAGACTTTTTGTCTGACCCTTGTTGTTTCGCCTCCTTTCTTCCGTTCCCCCCCCCCCCCCAGGTTTTGTAGAAGGGAATACTCTAGCTTGATCCAGATTTCTTCTGCTTGAAGTGTTTAAAGTATGGCTTGTCTTCTTCTGTGGGGATTATGATTTTAAACTATGCATTCTGAAGGCTTTTGTACAAGACTGATATTTTGTACTTGAATTCTGATATTTTGATTTGAAAGGATGTAACCAAGCTTATTTCGGTTTCTGTTGTAATAAAGTTATAAATTTTTCAAGTACTGTTTTATCTGTCTTGTAAGTTTCTGTTCTGTTTACTAAAATGCTCCACCAAAGCTAAGGCATTCCCTTTGTGAGTGACCTTAACGGAGGTGGGGTGTTACACTTGGTATCAGAGCCGAAGGTTACCAGATTGGGTAAAGTTTTTGAAAACTATTTTCAAAAAGGTTTTTAAAGGAAGTATTTTCAAAAATAAAGCTTATTTTGAAAAACATAATCCCCAAGAGCCATATACCTTTCCTTCAGTCCTTTTTGTAATTGAATCTTTCCTTTTTCGTTTCAGCATGTCTGAAGCATCTGAGATACCAGAGGGTGTTCATGTACCCGGTTGGTTTCGTCAATATCTTGAGGCTAGGACCGCCGCCGCAGGTCCAGCAAATGATCCCCCTCCTCCACCCCCTCCTCGTGCAATTTCTTTCTCAAAGATCTGTAGAGATTTTAGGGCCATGGGTGGGAAGGATTTCAAGGGAACTGAATCATTCGTAGAAGCGAGGAACTGGCTCAAAGAAACTGAGGATCTATTCGTTATCTTCGAGGTGGACGATAGGCAGAAGGTACAGTTGGCGGTATGGTTGCTCAAAGACGAAGCTTCCTATTGGTGGGAAGTCACTAACGCCGAGAGGCCGGTTGAAACATGGATGGATTTCAGAACAAGGTTTGAGACAAAATTCCTCTCGCAAGCTGAACGAAGTCTACAACTGGAAAAGTTCTTATCTCTTAAGCAAGGAAGTATGACGGTCAATGAATACGTCAACCAGTTCAACCAACTTGCTAGGTTCGGATTGGATTTAGTCAACACTCAGCATAAAAAGGCTCTCCGCTTTGTTAAAGGATTGAACGAGCCACTGCACAGCCTAGCCATGACCCATGTACCCATGGGAGCGACTTATGAGAAATTGGTGGACATGGCACTACTGCATGAGGAAGACAAGGGCCCGAAAGAGACAAAGAAGGAAGAACCACAGAATAAGAAATCATGGCCCAAAAAGGAAACACAAAAGAAGGATGAGAAGTCTGAAGATAAGAAGGGGAAAAGTGCTTTACTTGTGGAAGCTCGACTCATCTGAACAAGGATTGCAGAAAAAGGAATGGCACTTGCTTCAACTGTGGTGAGATGGGACACTTCACTAGGGACTGCCCGAAGAAACGAGGGCAAGGGCAGAGGGCAGAACCCACTTCTGGAGGACAGGCGAATGCTCAAGGGACTAGAAGATAAGGTAGAAATAAGAAAATTTAAGTAGAATGTTTAATTTTCTTATCTGATTGTTGAGTTAAAACTCTTTCTGATTCTGGCATTTTGATTCTGTAATCGATACTCTACACTTTAATACTAGTATTGTTTCTGATTCCACTGTAGACCCAAATCCATAAGGGTTATGACTCATCTGTTTGTGATTGTGGTTTGAGAGATATTCGTGTTAGGCGTCAAGTAGGACGCATACATTCTGGGATTTATCATGCTTAGTTTACTAAGAATCATTCGGTAATCTGATCTATACCAATAATCTGTAAATATCTGAATATTTCTGATAAGGTTAAGATTTTCAGTTTTGACAATCTAAAGAGGGTAATCCTCTGGGTGTCAATCTGATGTTGGTTTCGGTCTTCGGGGCCGATACTTAGGACCCATGTCTAAGGGGAATCAAGTTTTTGTTTTATCTGTACTCGCTTCCATCATTCGACTGTATCCTATCGATCGAATCTTCGAACTTTAAGTAGAAACTAATGGGTGTAAACATGTGTTTGAGACATGTTATGTTTGATGGTTGCAAGTGGATGCAAGTGGTTGCTAGTGGTTGCTCGTGGATGCATATACACACACTAGGCACTAGATCGGCTCGAAAACACTCTCATACTGCATATGGATGTGTGAGCATTTTCAATTTTTGTGGATGCAAAATGATTGACTCAGCACATGGATGTTGCATATGACTGAATGGTTGTGCACTCATATAGAAATGATATGTATCGAGTAGGAAAATTGCATACATGTTGGACTCATGGCACTGGCATAATTCGCATTAAGGAGGTCAACTGAATCAGTGGACCGCCTGATCTTTGCATTAGATAAGGAACATATACACACTTTTGCATATGTTCATACAACATTAGAAGTTTCTAAGGACAATGGACGCCAGTGATTGATGATTGAGTAGATGGATGTTGGATGGTAGGACACATTCTTCTTAACTTGAAGATTTCGGGGACGAAATCCTTTAAGGAGGGGAGAATGTAACACCCCGTATTTTTTGTGAACTTAAGAACTACAAATCTGAGTGTAATTAAAATATAAAATAAGAATCAGGGAAAACGGGTTGCGCCATTGCGTTCGTCTCGAAATTCTGCTTGAAAACGAGTCCGAGTTTGTGAGAATCGGAGTCTGTATGACCAAGTTATGGCCCTCCAAAGTTTCAGGAATTCTCAGAGTTCAAAACAGCTCGAATTCGAATTCAAATTTCGAATTCAAAACCCAGAACAGACTGGGCGGGAAATTTCCCGCCCAGTACCCAGGTCGACTGGGAAGTCGACTGGGCAGTCGACCCCCCCGACCAGGTCGACTGGGCAGTCGACCCCCCCCCCCCCCGACCAGGTCGACTGGGCAGTCGACCTGGGGGTCGACCTGGTCCCCGAACCTGGTTTTGGGCCTGGGTGCATTCTTATGTATCTGGACTCATTTTCTGCCTAAATTCGTCTGCCTAAACCTATTTAAACAGCCCCAAACCTAGCCTTCTCTACACACAATTCTGTTATGCTTCTGCTCTGCCTCTGTTCTATATAAAAATAAAAATGGCGTCGCCACTCTGCAGGAATCAAAACTAGAAGCTAATCAACATCAACCTAAGCAACTCAATTCAAACTAGAGATTAAAGCTTCTGCAATGATTCTACAACAATTAAAGTTCTTTCTTTAATCCAACCAAGGCAAGTGCAGTTATTTTCCGATATAAACTTTAATCATAATTGTGACATGATTGTAAATCTGAATTTCAGATTGTGTATGTTCTGTTCTGATCTATTTTATTCTGTATCTCTTCTTCTTTCTGTTCTATAGGCAGGCTACTACGAGCCTGCGCCAATCTCCTAAGAGATTAACGCACGAACGCTAAAATGTTTGGGACAAATAATGAATGTGGCATAATTGGACATGGCTAATCTGTGACTGAGTTAAGAAAAAGGACATAGGTTGTAAACTAGATATAGATCTATGCATATTCTGTGAATTGGAAGAAGAGGAACCATGGTATGTTAACATGTGACTTGAGACATTTGACATAACACATATTTTGAATTAAGATCTGTTATAACTAGATTGTTGGGCATATTGTTTATATAACAATTCATGATTTGAAAGAGAATATGACTTTGGTGTGAAGATCTATATTAAGATATGATAACTATCAAATGTGAATAACACCTAAGTAGGAGATATTTGAATATATGACATGCATTGAAACCGATGGCTATATTTGGTATAATTTATATGTGAATCTTTTGTACTAGGCAAGTTGAACTAAATTGGGACATGTAAATTATGACCATAATCTGTGACATGTAAATTCAATGCAAACGTGGGGCATATGATCATAGTGGGAATCCTGACAACTATTTAGGCATGCAAACTTAGGCCAAATTTATAATTAGGCAAGATATGTTTGTGAAACTTTAAGGAATGATTAAATCTGTTATATTTGCCTAATTTGCTAGTTCTACTATATTTGCCTAATCTGCTAGTTCTGTTATATTGTCTAATCTGCTAGTTCTGTTATATTACTTAATCTGCTAGTTCTGCTCTACTGCCTAGTCTGCTAGATCTGTTCATCTGCTAAATTTGTCATCTGCTAAGTCTGTTGAAAATAACAAATCTGCTAAACTAAATCTGTTGAGATGCCTAAACTGCTAAATCTGTTGAGATACCTAATCTGTTATCTGCTAAATCTACTAGTTTGCTTAATCTGCTAAATCTGTTAAGTCGCCTAATCTGCAAAATCTGTTATCTGCTATATCTGTTGAGTTGATATAATTAGTCTGTTATTGACATAATCTGAATTGGCTATAGTTATGAATAATTGACATGTATATTAGGCGTAGGCATAAATGGTAAATTATTAATTAATTGGCCGCAATGATAAACATGGCTAACTCGAGATTAGAATGAGTTTGCGGCATAATTCTTCCCGGAACCGCCCGGCACATTCCAGTAGCCGCAAACATAGGTTCTAATGTGAGAAGTTAGTCATAATGTGCTTGAAAACCCGAGGTTAGACTCAGTTTGCGACAGAAACCTGCCCGGAACCGACCGGCCTAACCAGTAGCCGCAAACTGTCAGTCTAATGTGAGAGGTCTGGGCATTAATATTTAATTAATGAAAGTCTGAGATAAATATGATGTCTAAAACGTGTTGGGTGGATAGGGTTAAACCAACTGGACTAATGAATTTGATAAACCCGTTTTGTGAATCTGTAGGCCCAATACAAAGTTAGACAATCTGTAAGTCTGTTAATCTGTAACCGGTTAATCCGTAAGCCTGTTAATCCGGACATCTGATCCGTTAATCTGTAACTGGTTAATCCGTAAGTCTGTAAATCTGTACATCTGATCTGTTAATATGTAATCTGCTAATCCGCACACTTGATCCGTTAGTCTGAAAAACCTGTTAATTTGATTGTCTGATCAGTGAACTAGTTGATCTAAACTCTGTATGTCGGAAACTTGTTAATCTAAAATCTGTTAGTCTGGGGACACAAGGTTAGGAGGGGAAATACTTGTGTCATCTGTTGTTTGGGACCCATATTAGTCAGTAACCCTTTCTGGTATCAAAACTTTGACCCAACAGTAGGTAGGGTCCGGGCACGTTTACTGAACTAATTATAAGCGGTTCATTCTGATAATGGCGAAGGGTGTTGATGATGCGTTCCAACCGGGTCATGTGCGTGCATGGATCCCGGTCTGCCTCTGAGGATGTAAGACGCCGTGACATCTGTAAACAGGTCTGTGCCAATTGGTTGTCACTTTAGAGAGTGATACACCCTACTGTGGGGCCGACACAGGATATTTATGTATTAGGGAGCCGATCGCTTGGGGTAGGGTTTTAGGGTACACTTAGTTCTGTCTGTTTCTGTTGGTACCGTCTGTTTCTGTTGGGTGGTAACACCTGTCTGTTTCTGCGTGGTACCGTCTGTTCGGATGGTAAAGGCCCAATTACTAGTGTACACCTAATTCTACATTCTGTTTCCATAGGGATTAATCTGACTGTTTCTGTTCGGGTGGTAAAGGCCCATTATTAACATTCCGTTTCTGTCTGTTTCTGTTCGGGTGGTAAAGGCCCATTATCAGCATTCTACTTCTGTCTGTTTCTATTCGGGTGGTAAGGCCCATTATTAGCTTTCTGTTTCTGTGGAAATTATTCTGTTCCCGTTTCTGTTTCAGTTTAGACATTAGGGTGACACCTAATTTTGTTATACTAGTATTAGTGCAGAGAAGTGTAAAGCAATAGCTTATATCATTCTGTTCTTCTGTTATATCTGCTACACCTGTTACAGTTATCTCTCATCCAGTTTTATTTTCATGTCATGTTATTATTATCTGTTCATAACTGAAATTTACTGGACTTGCCAGACTTTTTGTCTGACCCTTGTTGTTTCGCCTCCTTTCTTCCGTCCCCCCCCCCCCCCCCAAGGTTTTGTAGAAGGGAATACTCTAGCTTGATCCAGATTTCTTCTGCTTAAAGTGCTTAAAGTATGGCTTGTCTTCTTCTGTGGGGATTATGATTTTAAACTATGCATTCTGAAGGCTTTTGTACAAGACTGATATTTTGTACTTGAATTCTGATATTGTGATTTGAAAGGATGTAACCAAGCTTATTTCGGTTTCTGTTATAATAAAGTTATAAATTTTTCAACTACTGTTTTATCTGTCTTGTAAGTTTCTGTTCTGTTTACTAAAATGCTCCACAAAAGTTAAGGCATTCCCTTTGTGAGTGACCTTAACGGAGGTGGGGTGTTACATTCAGAAGTTTCAGGAATTCAAATAAATAAAAACAGCTAAGATTTAATTCAAAAATTCGAATTCAAACTTAGAAACGGGTTGGGCAGGAATTTTCCCGCCCTAGGCCAAGTCGACCAAGGGGTCGACCTCCCCCATACAGGTCGACCTGGGGGTCGACCTACCCCCGGGGCAGATCTGGAAAGTGACGATTCTGACTTGTCGCTGAGTCTTTTCTAACCTATTGCTGAGTCACAAGGGCATAGGTGGCAATTCTGGATAACTCTATCTAGTCTGGATGGTTGTGATTGCTCCTAGGATGATCTAACGGCTCATATAAGATTAAACCTCTATAAAAACAACCCTATTCCTCAACCCTAAATCACACAAATTCATTCCAAGGAGCCACCATGCTGTCAATGATCGTCCTAACCTAGCCACCATTTGTTTTCAAACAAGAAAGAAAGATTAAAGCTACGAACCAAAACCAACTTAGAGAATTAATAGTCTTCGTCAAGGGATTGCTTTTCAATTTCAGAAAATAAATCCCAGAAAAATAAGACTTTCTTTTGTTTGTAAGTCCTGTTATTATTTAGATGTGAACGATTAAAAGTTATGATTTGAATTAAAGTGAAAACTAGAGTAATTCCTAGTTGTAAGATAATGATGATGCTGATTCATGTCTATTCTTGTAACGATTCTATCGTATATGCTTGTGAGACTATTGTGGTTATTATGTTGATGTTAAACCAATCGTGTATTATGTAAATTTGGTGACTTTTTCATGTTATGTAACATGCAAGTAGTTAGGCTAAGACATGTATTATGTTTAGATCTACATTTAGATCTATGAAAATTGGATCCAAAATAAAAGTTCACATTCACATGCCTAGTTGAACTTGTGTAATTCTATATGCTTAAGATTTATGTCTATTGGATTCAAAATAAAAGTCCACATTCACATGCTTAGTTGAACTTGTATAATTCTATATGCTTAAGATTCATGTTTATTGGATCCAAAATAAAAGTTCACATTTACATGCCTAGTTGAACTTGTATAATTCTATATGCTTAAGATTCATGTTTATTGGATTCAAAATAAAAGCTCACATTTACATGCCTAGTTGAACTTGTGTAATTCTATATGCTTAAGATTCATGATTATTGGATCCAAAATAAAAGTTCACATTTACATGCCTAGCTGAGTTGGATTTGGGTAATTTCATATGTTTAAAACTCATGTTAATTGGATCCAAAAATGCAAGTTCATTATTTTATACCACATTTACATGACATATGTTTTGTTAGATCCTTATTATTTTATGTTGTATGGATGGTATATGTTCCCTTCTTTCCCCTTTTAAAAAAAATATAAGGCTAAGTTGCGAGCCTAACATTCTATGCTAATTTTGCGAACGTATAACGGGGGTAACGTTGGGAAAACCTTAAATTTCATATTATTGGCATAATTTGGCCCATAAATATAGGAATGATTAGTGGCATAAAATTGGTATAATTTATACACCTAAAATTATGAACATGATTTAGAGAGAAACTGGGCATAACTTGAATGACAATAATTTACATATAAACATAAAAGGTAAATATATAAATTTAGAAAAAGACAAATATGCCTAACTCAAGGTTAGATTGAGTTACGTGTAAGACTGCCCGGAAGCGCCCGGGACATCCAACAACCGTAACAATATTTATCTAATGTGAGAGGTTAATGCATCAAGCCTAGAAGAACCCGAGGTTAGATTGAGTTGTGGTGTAAGACTACCCAGAACCGACCGGCACATCCAGCAACCGCAACAATACAGATCTAGTGTGAGTGGTTGGTGCTTTAATGAATGAATTAAAGCTAAGACAGGAATGGTAGGGTTAAGTTAATTAAGGCAACACTTAACCGATACAACATGTTAACTAAACTGATGGGTGGGGTTAGATTAATTTGAACACTTAACCATTTTAACATGTTGATTAGGAAACCCTAGTAACGGGGACCATTTCAGTAGTAACCCACATAGATGTATCATGGTACCCTAAATTAGGCAGGGTGGGGCATGATTACTGGGTTGATTATAAGCGTTCAAAACAACGGCGGGTGGTGCGTCAATGTAGGTTCCGACGGAGTGCGGGCATGCACGTACTCCAGAGTGGAAAATGCAGACACTGGGCATCAGTAATTATACACTGTGCATCTTGAATTGTGTCGGGTTGCCACCATAGAATTTAATACACCCCATGGTGGGACCAGCACATGTATCTACAATCAAGCGGGGCCGAATGACACAAGTGATAGTAGGAGCCGATCGATAAAAAGGGGATCATTTATCTTGAACACATGGTGCTAGTTGAAACACTTGTAAGGGGGTACAGAGAACTTGAAATGAGTGCGATAGCATATTCAGTCTTATTATCTTATTTCTAGGGTGTTGTTCTAGATCCAGTTTATTCATGTCATAATCCTTTTCTTGTTTACATGCTAAATGATCACTGGACTTACCAGACTCATGTTTGACCCATTTTTATTTCGTCTTCTTTTCTTTTGTCCCCCCCCCCCCCCGGTCCACAGGGAGGGAACACTCCAGCTTAGTTTAGACATTTTGCAAGCTTGAAAGAGTAGATGTATTGCTTGGATTCTCTTCTCTTGGGCTATGGCTTTGGATACACTCTCAATGGAGATTTATGCTTTTTTATTATTGTTCTATGCTTCTTTATGTTTTAATCAAGACAGAGATTTTGATGTAATTATTCAGAAGTTGTTTAAGACAGTTTGCTGTAATGTTTTGTTATGAACCATGTATGAAAAAAATTTCGTTTTTCCGTTGTTTATATGTCTTTTTTGTAATTATTTGTACCTTTTACCTATAATTCTCCATCGAAGTTAAGGCATTCCCTTTGTGAGTGACCTTAATAAAGGTGGGGTGTTTCACTTGTTATCAGAGCAAATGTTTACCAGATCAGATAATAGTTTTTGAAAACAATTTTTGAAAAAGAAGTTTTAAAGAAGCATTTTTCAAGAAAAGTGTTGTTTTTTAATTTTTAAAAAGGCATAATCCCCCAAAGCCATATACACTATCTTTCTATTCTTTGTTTTGAATCTTTCCTTTTCCGTTTCAGCATGTCTGGGGATCTTAATCTTTCAGAGGGCGTGCCGGTACCTGGCTGGTTCAGAAGGTACCTAGAGGCTAGGGCTAATGTCACAGGCCCAGCAGACGTTCCTCCTCCCCCAGCTGCAGTGGTTCCTCCTCCTCGGTGTGCGTGTGCTTTCTCAAAAATATGTAGGGACTTTCGAGCCATGGATGGAAAGAACTTCAATGGAAATGAATCCTTCGTGGAAGCAAGAAACTGGCTCAAAGAAACTGATGATTTGTTTGTTATCTTCGAAGTGGACGATAGGCAGAAGATCCAGTTGGTCGTATGGTTGCTCAAAGACGAAGCCTCTTATTGCTGGGAGGTTACCAAGGCTGAGAGATCAGTTGAAACTTGGATGGATTTTAGAATGAGGTTTGAAATGAAATTTCTCTCACAAGCTGAACGAAGCCTACATATGGAGAAGTTCTTAGCTCTCAAATAGGGAAGTATGTCGGTCAAGGAATATGTTAACCAATTCAACCAGATGGCTAGGTTCGGATTGGAGTTAGTGAACACTCCACATAAGAAGGCTCTCCATTTTGTTAAAAGATTGAATGAGCCACTGCACAGCGTAACTATGTCCCATATACCTATGGGTGCGACTTATGATAGACTGGTGGACATGACACTGTTACAAGAAGAAGATAAGGTTAGCAAGAAAGAGACAAAGGTGGAAGTACCTCAAGATAAGAAAGTGGAAGGATCACAGAAAAAGAAGACAGATTCCAAGAAGGCGTGAATAAAAAATCCCGTGACAAAGAGGAAGTGTAATTTTTGTGGCATTCCTGGACATCTGATTAAGGACTGCAGAAAGAAAAGGAGAAAGATGGGTGGTTGTTTTCACTGCGGCGAGATAGGACACATGGCTAAAGACTGCCCAAGGAAGCAAGGGCAGAGAGCGGGATCTACTTCTGGAAGGCAGGTTTATGCTCTCATAGCACCTCCGCAAGAACGAGGTAGAAATATTTCTGTTGAGAGTTTAGTTTATCTTTTTGATCATCATGTTCGTACACTCTTTGATTCTGGTGCATCGCACTCTTTTATATCTACTGCTTTAGTTGAATCTCTGCACCTAGACACGAGTATAGTAGAGGATCCCTTGATTGTTTCAAATCCAATTGGGGGCTCGGCTTATTTATCAATGATTTGTTTGGATTTGAAAATTTCTATACTAAGCGTTGGGTTTAGATGTAATGCCTATGCTTTGGGCTTCACGGGCTATGGGTTGATTCTAGGCATGGATTGGCTATCCAGTAATGGTGTCATCCTCGATTGTGAAAAGGGAGTGGTTAAACTCATGACTCGTCTCGGTAACACTCTCGAAATCGCTTGCAATCCCATGAAATCTGTTATGCTTAGCTATCTAGAAACTCTTGATGCGTCTGTTGAGAATTTGCAGTCTGTTAGAGTAGTCTGTGAATACTCGGATGTGTTTGAAGAGGTGAAGGGCTTAACTCCGAAGCGGGAGATAGACTTCCGCATATACCTCGTTGATAACGCAAAACCTGTTGTTTTACCCGTTAGACACATGGCTCCAAGGGAGAGGAAAGAGCTCAGCAAGCAAGTTAAAGAGCTGCAAGAAAAGGGGTTCATAAGGCGGAGTATTTCTGAATGGGGTGCCCCAGTAGTATTCTCAACCAAAGCGGATGGTTCACTTCGCCTATGTGTTGACTATAGGGAGCTAAACAAGCTGACTAAGAAGAATAGGCACCCTCTTCCAAGAATAGATGCTTGTTCGATCAGCCTGTGGGTGCATCGGTTTTTCCCAACTAGATCTGGCTACCTTGTTTCATCAGCTAAGAGTGGCTGAAGACAGCATTGATAAGACCGCGTTTAGAACCCTGGATGGTTTCTTCGAATGGCTTGTCATGCCTTTCGGCTTGACAAACGCACCTGCTTATTTCGTTGACTTGATGAGCAAGGTGTTCAGGGAGTTCCTTAATAAGTTTGTGGTGGTCTTCGTAGACGACATTTTGATTTTCTCGAAGAATGAATAAGATCATGCTTTGCATTTAGGGGAAGTCATGGATACTCTTCGTACACATCAGCTGAAAGTCAAATTCTCCAAATGTCGTTTTTGGAGAGAAATGAGGTTTCTTGGACAAGTGGTGTCCAAAGAGGGGATAGCTGTGGACCCCGCAAAATTAGTTGCGGTACAAGATTGGAAGGTCCTAAGGAATGCAACCGAAGTCCGAAGCTTTCTTGGGCTAGCGGGCTTTTATTGAAAGTTCATCAAAGACTTTGCGAAAATCTCAGCCCCGCTCACAAGATTGATAAAGAAGAACCTGACTTTCGTTTGGGATTTGGACTGGGATGTTGCTTTCCAACGTTTGAAAAGGGCTCTAACAACAGCCTCAGTTCTAACATTGTCTGATGGGAGCAAAATGTTTATCGTATACACATATGCATGTGATACAGGATTGGGCGCTGTCTTAATGTAAGAAGGCAAAGTTGTTTGTTATGGAGGAAGGCAGTTGAGAGCACATGAGAAGAACTACCCAACTCATGATTTGGAGCTAGCTGCCATTGTTTTCGCTCTTAAATCATGGCGTCATTACCTACTAGGAGAAAAGTTTGAATTGTATACGGACCACAAATCATTAAAGTACATTTTCTCACATAAAGATCTTAATTTAAGACAACAAAGGTGGATGGAATTTCTGGCCTCATATGATTTCGAGATTTCCTATACCCCTAGCAAGGGCAATGTGGTAGCAGACACTTTGAGTAGAAAGAAACTGACCTTAAGTCATCTCTTTGTAGAAAGGCAAAGCTTGGAGTACATAGCAGAATTTGACTTTAGACCCTCCTCTGAATTTGTACCTGGTCTGTTAGCATCACTAGATGTGCGGCCTACTCTTTTGGATTCAATAGGAACCGCGCAACGTGAAGACCCTCAGCTAGTTGATGTGATGGATAAGCTAATTAGGGGTGAGACTTCTAGTCACCTCAATAGATACTCCATCGATGATAAGGGTTGGTTGAGGCGGGATGGAAGACTATGTGTCCCACGAACAAGGGATTTGGTGAAGACGGTTCTCGAAGAAGCACACCATTCTAAGCTGACCATACACTCGGGTGAAGACAAGATGTATAAGGACATAAAAAGGGTTTTCTTTTAGAATGGCATGAAGAGGGATGTAGCTAAGTTCGTTGCTAAGTGCTTGATATGCCAGCAAGTCAAAGCGGAGCAGAAGAAGCCTGGTGGTTTGCTTCATCCTCTAGAGGTCCCATAATGGAAATGGGATAACATTTCGATGGACTTTGTTGATGGGTTGCCTAGGTCAAGAAGGGGCAATACCAGTATTTGGGTAATAGTGGACAGACTCACTAAAAGCGCTCACTTTATATCTGTTAGTAGTAGAAGGACTGCCTCGTCTCTAGCATCTATTTATCTTAAAGAGATAGTTCGACTCCATGGGATACCGTCCAGTATAGTGAGTGATTGAGATCCTATCTTTACGAGCAAGTTTTGGAAGAGTTTGCAAGAGGTTGTAGGCACACAACTATGCTTAAGCCCGGCTTATCACCCTCAAACCGATGGTTAGACGGAAAAGGTGAATAGAATATTAGAAGACCTCTTGAGATTGTGTATTCTTGATTTTGGAGGGACATGGGAGGATCATTTTCCTTTGATGGAATTCGCTTACAACAATAGCTACCAAGTCACCATAGACATGGCACCCTTCGAAGCTTTATATGGAAGGCCATGCCGATCACCAACTTGTTGGTGGGAGTCTACAGACAAGCTCATACCTTGACCAGACATGATCAGAGAAACTTTAGAAAAAGTGGACTTGATACGAAGGCGAATGAAGACTGCACAAGATAGATAGAAATCCTACGCAGATAAAAGAAGGACCGACCTTGAGTTTGAGGTTGGAGACAGAGTTTTCCTTAAAGTATCTCCTTTAAGGAACGTCGTTCGCTTTGGATCCGCAGGAAAGTTGGCACCAAGATTTGTTGAGCCATTTCCTATCATTGAGAAGATTGGGAAGATGGCTTATAGAGTAGAGCTGCCCAAAAGATTGGCTGGAGTTCATAATGTCTTTCATGTTTCTCTCCTACGGAAGTGCTTACATGAATCTGCGAAAGTTATGGAGCCAAGCATACTAGAGGAAGTAGAATGAGAAGCAACTGTGAGGAGAGTTCCAACTTGTATTTTGGGAACAGAAGTCAAAAAGCTACGCAATCGTGAAGTCAAGCTTGTTAAAGTTCAATGGAGCGACGTCGAGGAAGATGCGACTTGGGAGACTGAGGCCAAGATATGCGCAGCCTACCCTTATCTTTTTGAGGGTACATCCTTGATATCTTTTCCATAAGTTTATGCATATATCTACCTTTCTAGTATATCTCCTCGGTCCTATACTTTATCCTTAGGTAGAAACCAATGGATGTAAACATGTATTTGAAACATGTTATGATTGATGGCTGCAAGTGGTTGCTAGTGGTTGCTCGTGGATGCATATACACACACATTAGGTGTTAGATCGGCTCAGTCACTTTCATATTGCACATGCATATATGTATTTGTATATGGATTGAAACTTAATGTGTTATCATATGGATGTCGCATTTGTATGAATGACTGTACACTCATATAGAATTATGAGTAGGAAAAATTGCATACATAATGGACTCATGACACTGACATAATTTGCATTAAGAAGGTCAACTGAATCAGGAGACTGTCTGATTTTGCATTAGATAAGGACATGTACACATACTATGCATACAGTCATGGAGGCATTAGAAGTCTTTTCAAGGACAACAGACGCTTGTGTCTGATGGTTGAGTAGATGGACGATTGGATGGTAGGATATACGTTCTTCTCGACTTGAAGATTTCAGGGACGAAATCCTTTAAGGAGGGGAGAATGTAACACCCCGTATTTTCTGTAATCATTAAAGTAAAGAATTGAAGAATACTTAATTTCAAATGTGAGAATTAAGGGAAACGGGTTACGCCATTGCGTTCGTCGCGGAATTCTTCTTGAGATAGAGTTAGAGTTTGCGTGAATTGGACTCCGTATGAAGAAGTTATGACCTTCAGAAGTTTCAGGAATTCAAATAAATAAAAACAGCTAAGATTTAATTCAAAAATTCGAATTCAAACTCAGAAACGGGCTGGCGGGAATTTTCCCGCCCTAGGCCAAGTCGACCAAGGGGTCGACCAGGGGATCGACCTCCCTATAAAGATCGACCTACCCCCTGGGCAGATTTGAAAAGTAACCATTCTGACTTGTTGCTGAGTCTTTTCTGACATGTTGCTGAGTCACAAGGACATAGGTGGCAATTTTGGATAACTCTATCTAGTCTGGACGGTTGTGATTGCTCCTAGGATGATCTAACGGCTCACATAAGATTAAACCTCTATAAAAACAACCCTATTCCTCAACCCTAAATCACACAAATTCATTCCAAGGAGCTACCATGCTGTCAATGATCGTCCTAACCTAGCCACCATTTGTTTTCAAACTAGAAAGAAAGATTAAAGCTACGAATCAAAACTAACTTAGAGAATTGATAGTCTTCGTCAAGGGATTGCTTTTCAATTTCAGAAAACAGATTCCAGAAAAATAAGACTTTCTTTTGTTTGTAAGTCCTGTTATTATTTAGATGTGAATGATTAAAAGTTATGATTTGTAATAAAGTGAAAACTAGAGTAATTCCTAGTTGTAAGATAATGATGATGTTGATTCATGTCTATTCTTGTAACGATTCTATCGTATATGCTTGTGAGACTATCGTGGTTATTATGTTGATGGTAAACCAATCGTGTATTATGTAAATTTGGTGACTTTTCATGTTATGTAACATGCAAGTTGTTAGGCAAGACATGTATTATGTTTAGATCTACATTTAGATATATGAAAATTGGATCCAAAATAAAAGTTCACATTCACATGCCTAATTGAACTTGTGTAATTCTATATGCTTAAGATTCATGTCTATTGGATCCAAAATAAAAGTTCACATTCACATGCCTAGTTGAACTTGTATAATTCTATATGCTTAAGATTCATGTTTATTGGATCCAAAATAAAAGTTCATATTTACATGTCTAGTTGAACTTGTGTAATTCTATATTCTTAAGATTCATGTTTATCGGATCCAAAATAAAAGTTCATATTTACATGTCGAGTTGAGTTGGATTTGGGTAATTTCATATGTTTAAGACTCATGTTAATAAGATCTAAAAACGCAAGTTCATTATTTTATGCCATATTTACATGACACATGTTTTGTTAGATTCCTATTATTTTATGTTGTATGAATGGTAGATGCTCCCTTCTTTCCCCTTTTATATATAAGACTAAGTTGCGAGCCTAACATTCTATGTTAATTTTGCGAACGTATAATGAGGGTAACGTTGGGAAAACCTTAAATTTCATATTATTGGCATAATTTGGCCCATAAGTATATGAATGATTAGTGGCATAAAATTAATATAATTTATATGCCTAAAATTATGAACATGATTTAGAGAGAAATTGGGCATAACTTGAATGACAATAATTTACATATAAACATAAAAGGTAAATATGTAAATTTAAAAAAAAAACGAATATGTCTAACCCAAGGTTAGATTGAGTAACGGTGTAAGACTGTCTGGCACATCCAGCAACCCTAACAATATATATCTAATGTGAGAGGTTAGTGCATCAAGCCCAAAAGAACCCGAGGTTAGACTGAGTTGCGGTGTAAGACTACCCGGAACCGACCGGCACATTCAGCAACCGCAATAATACAGATCTAATGTAAGTGGTTGGTGCTTTAATGAATGAATTAAAGCTAAGACAGGAATGGTAGGGTTAAGTAATTAAGGCAACACTTAACCAATACAACATGTTAACTAAACTGATGGGTGGGGTTAGGTTAATTTGAACACTTAACAATTTTAACATGTTGATTAGGAAACCCTATTAACGGGGACCCATTTCAGCAGTAACCCACATAGATGTATCATGGTACCCTGAACTAGGCAGGGTGGGACACGATTACTTGGCTGATTATAAGTGGTCAAAACAACGGCCGGTGGAGCGTCAGTGTAGGTTCCGACGGAGTGCGGGCGTGCATGTACTACAAAGTGGAAAAAGCAGGCACTGGGCATCAGTAATTATACAATGTGCATCGTGAATTGTGTAACACCCCGCCTCCGCTAGGGTCACTCGCAAAGGAATGCACTAGCTTTAGAGGGGCATTATTGGTAAACATGCACAGAAATATCACAAGACAGAACATATAACATAGCGGAAGTAAAATCAAACTTTCATAAATATTAATAATTAAGGTCTAAAGCCTTTTACATCAGAGTACATCAAAACCTGTCTTGCAATAATAAAGAAGCATAAAGACTTTTTCATAAATTATTCCCCAAGTAAAAACAGTAAAGTAGCCATAGCCAAGAGAAGTCCAAGCCATCCATGATGACCTTCAAGCAGAAGAAGTCCGAACTAAACAACAGTATTTCCTCCCTGTAACCTGGGGGGGGAAACGGAAGAAAAGAGGCGAAACAAAACGGGTCAGTCAAAAAGACTGAGTAAGCCCTATCTACTATTAGTATAAAAACTAGTAAAGTTAACTGACATGAGAAACTGAGATGAACATAAGCATGATAACAAGATGGATAAGCTAAATCAAAATAACAGGATGAACTACTGAACTCAGGTAAACTAAGGTGTCATGATAAATTACGATGTCAAGATAAAACAAGGTATCACATCGTCAGGTTTCTATCAAGTATAATATCCCCAAGATATCTATCACGTATAACGTCCCATGGTATCTATCCTGTACATCTGCTCTTCACCTACCGTACTAGTACCCCAACTGTATTACGTGTTATCCGTGAATGACCCTTACTCAAAAGTC
This sequence comes from Allium sativum, assembly GCA_030737875.1. Taxonomy (NCBI): domain Eukaryota; kingdom Viridiplantae; phylum Streptophyta; class Magnoliopsida; order Asparagales; family Amaryllidaceae; genus Allium; species Allium sativum. The sequence continues at coordinate 463,184,086 of CM060913.1, read as the reverse complement.
GTGTAATGGTCCATGTCAACCTAATATGCCGCATATATAGGTTACTCAACTCATATGTTTCTTTCCATGTATAAGTTCAGTCCTTTGCCGTAGGCTGTACGGGCTTTCCCATGTAAACGGTTTATCCTTGAAGTTGTTTTGGACAGCAACCCTTGATCTAGTTGTGTTTCCTTACCATGAAATATCGCGCGTCCACTTAGGATTTATGCCACCTAGGACCGCTAGGGATTATGCTACCTAATGAACGTTTCTGTGTCTCGGTTTGGGTTTTGGCCACCTAGGACCACTAGGGATTACGCCACCCGTCAACCGCGCCCTTGATCCCACGTATGTATCGTGAATCGTTTTCCATGTCTAGATGCATATGTTCCCCAATGTGCCATCCGAGTTCCGTGCCAGGGAAAATCAAGAAATACGAAACTCGGTCGGGAGCTTTAAATCGTCTGCCGATGCAGATATCAAGGTCTGTTTTTGTACCCGTGGCTATGGCCCCACGTGACCCCTCCCTCAACTACTGAAAGGCAATCCAAGAAAAATCATGTATAAGAACCACTCCCCGGCCCCACTATAGCCCACTTTCCTACGGGCCAACCTCACCCATGACTCGATAGCAAGCACATGGTCTGTTGGGGGTTCCCTGCCTTTCCGCACGTACACGATTGACTAAAGATGGTAGGTAGTCGATGATGTGCTATCCAGGGCAAAAACAAGAATCGTCGACTCCACGCTAATCCATCCCAGTCTTTAGGTTGCTCGCATAGCAACCAAGGCATACTCTTGATCCTTCTAACGCAGACCTTAACCTCTCATGGGCCTAGTATAATTACCTGGCAGCCCACAGAGGGATCCCAAGAATATCCTCACGTCCCCTGAAGCTTCCACTTCGGCACCCAGTGCGCTGGAGCTTTTATCCAAGTCAGATAACTTGCTCCCCCTCGTATACTAAGCGATGACCTACCGTATCAGGTTACTCATCGTTTTGAGAATTAGTCCTATGTCCTTAGCTAAGAATTATTACTTAGTTACCCTTAACTAAGGTTTACCACTTAGCTTCCTTTCCCGTTATCCTTGATTAACCACGGTTTTCTACCTAGTTCTTCTAGCTAGGGTTTGTCTATTGGGTTAAGTGTTATCATTCAAGTCCATGACTTAACCCGTCCACGAATCACGTCAAAGATTGGCTAAGTATTTAAGTTCAAGACTTAGTCCCACAAGTTGGTTAAGTGTACCCAGAGGCTCATGACTTAACCCTATCAAGTCAAATTGGTCAAGTACTAGCTTACCTTAATCCTATCGGATTATCTTGCTAGATCGATTAAGCATAGATTATCTTAATCCCATCAAATTATCGAGTCGGATTGGTTAAGTATAGGTTGGCTTAACCCCATCCTCTAATCGTACTACAATGGTTAAGTATATTCTAAAAAGATCTTGTGACTTAACCTTATCAGGTTCGCGTATTAGATTGGTTAAGTGTAAGTTACTTAACCCCCTCAAATCATCATGTATAATTGGTTAAGTATAAGTTGCTTAACCCCATTAAATTATCACGTTAAGTTGGTTAAGTATTGGTTACTTAACCTCATTGAATTACCGAGTTTAAATTGGTTAAGTGTTTAACTTAACCCCATCGAATTACCGTGTTTAGATTAGTTAAGTGTGGATTACTTAACCCCATCCCCTAATCATCTTGTATGGTTAAGTGTCATTAAGAAAACTTACTTAACCTTGCCAAATTATCATGTTGGATTGATTAAGTGTTGGTTAACTTAATCCCCGTCCACTAGTCATATAAAAATGGTTAAGCGTCATTAGGCAAATCAAATCACTTAACCTACCCAACCTTGTCATGTTTTGTTAAGTATCATTAGCCTAACCAATTTACTTAACCCCTTTATCCATGTCATATTTGGTTAAGAGTTATTAATCAAATTAACTTAACCCTACCATGTGACATTAATTACTTAATGCACCCCAACCTCTCACATTAGACTTTGTTGTGGTTACTAGTTAAGCCGGTCGGTTCCGGGTAGCTTTACACCACAACTTGGTCTAACCTCGGGTTCAAGCACAACATGACCAACTTCTCACATTGGGTCCTATTGTTTGCAACTACTAGTTAGGCCGGTCGGTTCCGGGTAGTTTTACGTTGCAAACTCAACCCAACCTCGAGTTGGCCACACTTATATTATCTAAGTGTCATGTTCATCATGTTTCCAAAACATGTTACAAGTTTTTCAAGCATTTGGGTAGACCTAACTTAATAGGTAAATTCCCAAAGGGTAGACCTAACTTAATAGGTAAATTCCCAAGCTTATGTTTTTATGCATACTTACATGTCAACTTCCATGTTATATTTCAAGCCATGTTTTCAAGTTGTATTTTCATGTCATTAGAAATTACCCATAGCCTAACCCAACGCTTTTAAACTCGCATATACGTTCGCAACAACGTAATGGATTAAAAGAAGAGACTTGGCAAAGGAATGACAAAAATGGGTATTAAGCCACAAGTTAATCATGGTGGCAAATGAGGCACAAATATGTTCATTAGCTTGCATGTTACATTCTTACACCTCAAAAACATGCATAAACCCAAACTTGGCACATAAACGAATCATGGTGACTAAAGACATAGAATGATGACTAGTAACTCGCATATATTATCATATAAGGGTTATGATTTCATATGCAAGTTGATAAGAAGATTATGAAGGTTCTCATGTTGCATAATGCAACATTTCAACATAAAGGTTGTAGCTTTTTGCTCATAAGATCAAGATAATGACTTCATAAACTTGCATAACATGTTAGCATGCATCATTCTCAATGATCAAACCCAAACTTTCTACATGAACATTTAACTTCATAGTTAATATCTAAGAGTAGGGAAAGAGCTTACATTGCTTTGAAGGCCTAAATCGATTAAACTAAAGCTTGTGAGGAAGCCTATGCATGCCATAACCCAAAAACCCAAAGATGGATGCCCCAAATCAACAAAAACGCCATCTTTATGAACAAAGATCAAAGCTTTTGCCTTGAAATCAACTTGAGGGGCTCTCATACTAGCATAGGGACTCTCTAACACTCTCATGATCATGAAACCTTTCGTAGAAATGAAGTGGAGGCTAGGATAGTTGAGTGGAGGCCATGAGAGTAGAAATTTTTCCATAGTTTAGTTGCATGAATGAATAATGAGGATTTAGGATAGGTTAGGGTCTTATTTATAGATTAGGCAAGTGTTTTAGGCCATAGGATTAAACCTAGATTCAATCCAAGCCATCAAAGCATGTCTTGGGGAAGAAGTCAAGTGTAGGAACCATCTAGGGCCTTTAGATTAAAGATGAACCATGAGAACCATCCAAATGCAAAATCTGCATTTGAGCGAATCGGCCCACGGGTTGACAGCCAAACACCCTGAATTAACCCCTAGTCGACCCAGCAGGCTCGGGTCGACCTCAAAAATCGGCCGGTTCGGTTATTCCCCTATCCCAATTCGCTGTTTTGAACATTTTTGCATATTTATTTATTTAATTTTCAATTATATATATATATATATCAATATATATATATATATATTTTTCTGCGCAACCCATTTCACTTAATTAAGTATACTTTAATTTGGGAATTTTTCGTGAAACTTCGCGAGGCCATATCTTGGTCATACGGACTCCGATTTTCGAAAACTCGAACTCTATTTCACGTATTTTTCCGAGACGAACGCAATGGCATAGCCCGTTTCACTTGATTCAGAATTTAAAATTAAATTCTGCCTTGATTCTCGTCTTTAATCATGTTATCGAAATACGGGTTGTTACATTCTCCCCACCTTTTAGGATTTCGTCCCCGAAATCTCCAAGTTAGGAAGAACATATCCTACCATCCATCATCCATCTACTCAAAACATCATCCACGAGCAACCATTGTCCTTAGATGATTTCTAATGCTGTATGAATATATGCAAGACGTGTGTGTACATGTTCCTTAGCTAATGCTAATGATCAGGCCTGAATAATCTTTCTAATGCAAAATATGTATAGTGCCATGAATCCAACATGTATGCAAATAGTCCTAGTCATATAGATACTATATGCGTGCACAATCATTCATTCATATGCAACAACCGCATGATAATACATTCGATTTCATCCATAAACAAGTATAAATACTCGTGCATATGCAATATGAAATGTGACCGAGTCGAGCTAGTATCTAATGTGTATTCGCGCATCCACGAGCAACCACTTGCAACCATATCAATCATAACATGTTTCAAATACATGTTTACATCCATAGGGTTCTACCTAGAATTCCCTGAAACAGGGTCGAGAAGATAAACAGGACAAACTCCTTACAGGGTTTGTAATGGAGAATAGGACCGAGAGGATGTCCACAAAAGATAGCCTACAAGTAAGCTCTACAGAAAACAGGGATCAAGGATATACTCCCAAAAAGAGATATCATGCGCGTATCTAGTCTTTGACCATCAAAGTCGTATTTCCTTGAGCTTAATTCCATTGTGCCTTGACCGTCCTTTAACTTCGCGATTTCGTAGCTTCTTATTTCCTGTTTCCATAACATGAGCTGAAACTCATTTCTTCGTCGCCTCTCGTTCCACTTGCACTTATCCTTTTCCTAAAATACTTGACGCAAACATGACTGCGTACTCATGATCTCATGCAAGCTTTCCAAAATTCACTAATGAATCTCGGACCTCGTACCACAAGGTATTCCACATAGAAGAACTTTCTCTTGAAAGTAAACAGATGCCAACCAGGTTATCAAGCGCACTTACTAAGGTGATTTCTATAACCCATGCATAAGTGAAATAAACCATCCGTCTTATCGGCGAACACCACTCGATTGGGCTTCCAATTTCCCATAAAGGCATCAAGGGATTCTAAGTAACTAACCATGACCGAACCCAAAAGGTTACACGAGACTTCGAGGGTATTACCAAGGCTAGTCAAGAGTCTAACTACCCTCCTATCAAAACCGAGAGTGGCACCCCTTACTGGATAACCACTTCATCCCTAGAATCCATCCATAGCTTAAAAACATAAGCATTATTTCCAAACTCAACACTTGGCATAGACATTCCCAAATCCAAACAAGTCATGTATAAATGGACTGATTCTCCAATAGGACTTTGAGACAAAAATGGGATTCTCTGTTACGCTAGTACTTAAGGTGCAGAGACTCAACTATCGAAGCAGACTTAAATGATACGATGATCAAAACAAAGTCCTAACGGGATGATAGAGAAGAAAAGCTAAACCTTTAACAAGATCATCACCCTCCTTCCGAGGTACCCTAGAAATGAGAGCATACTGCTGCCCTCCCGATGATCTTGTCCTTTTCCCATAATACTTAACTATCCGTCCCGTTTTACCATGCCAAAGGTACTCTCTCGTCATGGGTTTCATTGTTCATCCTTCTCTCTCGTCCTGGGCTGAGCCATACCAACAAGTTGCTCATCCTTAAGCTTATATCCTTTATCCTCTTCCTCACTATCCTTTCTTATAACGCGGCCACTGGTCTCTCGAGAACCACCTCCATCGTAAGGAAAACACTTTCGTAGATAGAAAAGACTAGTCGCAGTTAAAACCACTGTGACTACAGATGGAGGAAAGAAAGGAAAAGAGATTCAATTAAGGAAACAAGGATAGTGCTAATGGCCTTTGGGGAATAGCCTTTTTCTTTTAAAAGAAAATTTTCTTGAAAAATGCTTCTTTATAAACGATTTTCAAATAGTTTTCAGAAGGTCTTTAAAAACTTTTGCCCAGTCTGGTAACTTTCTGCTCTGATACCACGTGTAACACCCTCCTTCCGCTAGGGTCACTCGCAAAGGAATGCACTAGCTTTAGAGGGGCATTATTGGTAAACATGCACAGAAATATCACAAGACAGAACATATAACATAGCGGAAGTAAAATCAAACTTTCATAAATATTAATAATTAAGGTCTAAAGCCTTTTACATCAGAGTACATCAAAACCTGTCTTGCAATAATAAAGAAGCATAAAGACTTTTTCATAAATTATTCCCCAAGTAAAAACAGTAAAGTAGCCATAGCCAAGAGAAGTCCAAGCCATCCATGATGACCTTCAAGCAGAAGAAGTCCGAACTAAACAACAGTATTTCCTCCCTGTAACCTGGGGGGGGGGGAACGGAAGAAAAGAGGCGAAACAAAACGGGTCAGTCAAAAAGACTGAGTAAGCCCTATCTACTATTAGTATAAAAACTAGTAAAGTTAACTGACATGAGAAACTGAGATGAACATAAGCATGATAACAAGATGGATAAGCTAAATCAAAATAACAGGATGAACTACTGAACTCAGGTAAACTAAGGTGTCATGATAAATTACGATGTCAAGATAAAACAAGGTATCACATCGTCAGGTTTCTATCAAGTATAATATCCCCAAGATATCTATCACGTATAACGTCCCATGGTATCTATCCTGTACATCTGCTCTTCACCTACCGTACTAGTACCCCAACTGTATTACGTGTTATCCGTGAATGACCCTTACTCAAAAGTCGTGTAATGGTCCATGTCAACCTAATATGCCGCATATATAGGTTACTCAACTCATATGTTTCTTTCCATGTATAAGTTCAGTCCTTTGCCGTAGGCTGTACGGGCTTTCCCATGTAAACGGTTTATCCTTGAAGTTGTTTTGGACAGCAACCCTTGATCTAGTTGTGTTTCCTTACCATGAAATATCGCGCGTCCACTTAGGATTTATGCCACCTAGGACCGCTAGGGATTATGCTACCTAATGAACGTTTCCGTGTCTCGGTTTGGGTTTTGGCCACCTAGGACCACTAGGGATTACGCCACCCGTCAACCGCGCCCTTGATCCCACGTATGTATCGTGAATCGTTTTCCATGTCTAGATGCACATGTTCCCCAATGTGCCATCCGAGTTCCGTGCCAGGGAAAATCAAGAAATACGGAACTCGGTCGGGAGCTTTAAATCGTCTGCCGATGCAGATATCAAGGTCTGTTTTTGTACCCGTGGCTATGGCCCCACGTGACCCCTCCCTCAACTACTGAAAGGCAATCCAAGAAAAATCATGTATAAGAACCACTCCCCGGCCCCACTATAGCCCACTTTCCTACGGGCCAACCTCACCCATGACTCGATAGCAAGCACATGGTCTGTTGGGGGTTCCCTGCCTTTCCGCACGTACACGATTGACTAAAGATGGTAGGTAGTCGATGATGTGCTATCCAGGGCAAAAACAAGAATCGTCGACTCCACGCTAATCCATCCCAGTCTTTAGGTTGCTCGCATAGCAACCAAGGCATACTCTTGATCCTTCTAACGCAGACCTTAACCTCTCATGGGCCTAGTATAATTACCTGGCAGCCCACAGAGGGATCCCAAGAATATCCTCACGTCCCCTGAAGCTTCCACTTCGGCACCCAGTGCGCTGGAGCTTTTATCCAAGTCAGATAACTTGCTCCCCCTCGTATACTAAGCGATGACCTACCGTATCAGGTTACTCATCGTTTTGAGAATTAGTCCTATGTCCTTAGCTAAGAATTATTACTTAGTTACCCTTAACTAAGGTTTACCACTTAGCTTCCTTTCCCGTTATCCTTGATTAACCACGGTTTTCTACCTAGTTCTTCTAGCTAGGGTTTGTCTATTGGGTTAAGTGTTATCATTCAAGTCCATGACTTAACCCGCCCACGAATCACGTCAAAGATTGGCTAAGTATTTAAGTTCAAGACTTAGTCCCACAAGTTGGTTAAGTGTACCCAGAGGCTCATGACTTAACCCTATCAAGTCAAATTGGTCAAGTACTAGCTTACCTTAATCCTATCGGATTATCTTGCTAGATCGATTAAGCATAGATTATCTTAATCCCATCAAATTATCGAGTCGGATTGGTTAAGTATAGGTTGGCTTAACCCCATCCTCTAATCGTACTACAATGGTTAAGTATATTCTAAAAAGGTCTTGTGACTTAACCTTATCAGGTTCGCGTATTAGATTGGTTAAGTGTAAGTTACTTAACCCCCTCAAATCATCATGTATAATTGGTTAAGTATAAGTTGCTTAACCCCATTAAATTATCACGTTAAGTTGGTTAAGTATTGGTTACTTAACCTCATTGAATTACCGAGTTTAAATTGGTTAAGTGTTTAACTTAACCCCATCGAATTACCGTGTTTAGATTAGTTAAGTGTGGATTACTTAACCCCATCCCCTAATCATCTTGTATGGTTAAGTGTCATTAAGAAAACTTACTTAACCTTGCCAAATTATCATGTTGGATTGATTAAGTGTTGGTTAACTTAATCCCCGTCCACTAGTCATATAAAAATGGTTAAGCGTCATTAGGCAAATCAAATCACTTAACCTACCCAACATTGTCATGTTTTGTTAAGTATCATTAGCCTAACCAATTTACTTAACCCCTTTATCCATGTCATATTTGGTTAAGAGTTATTAATCAAATTAACTTAACCCTACCATGTGACATTAATTACTTAATGCACCCCAACCTCTCACATTAGACTTTGTTGTGGTTACTAGTTAAGCCGGTCGGTTCCGGGTAGCTTTACACCACAACTTGGTCTAACCTCGGGTTCAAGCACAACATGACCAACTTCTCACATTGGGTCCTATTGTTTGCAACTACTAGTTAGGCCGGTCGGTTCCGGGTAGTTTTACGTTGCAAACTCAACCCAACCTCGAGTTGGCCACACTTATATTATCTAAGTGTCATGTTCATCATGTTTCCAAAACATGTTACAAGTTTTTCAAGCATTTGGGTAGACCTAACTTAATAGGTAAATTCCCAAAGGGTAGACCTAACTTAATAGGTAAATTCCCAAGCTTATGTTTTTATGCATACTTACATGTCAACTTCCATGTTATATTTCAAGCCATGTTTTCAAGTTGTATTTTCATGTCATTAGAAATTACCCATAGCCTAACCCAACGCTTTTAAACTCGCATATACGTTCGCAACAACGTAATGGATTAAAAGAAGAGACTTGGCAAAGGAATGACAAAAATGGGTATTAAGCCACAAGTTAATCATGGTGGCAAATGAGGCACAAATATGTTCATTAGCTTGCATGTTACATTCTTACACCTCAAAAACATGCATAAACCCAAACTTGGCACATAAACGAATCATGGTGACTAAAGACATAGAATGATGACTAGTAACTCGCATATATTATCATATAAGGGTTATGATTTCATATGCAAGTTGATAAGAAGATTATGAAGGTTCTCATGTTGCATAATGCAACATTTCAACATAAAGGTTGTAGCTTTTTGCTCATAAGATCAAGATAATGACTTCATAAACTTGCATAACATGTTAGCATGCATCATTCTCAATGATCAAACCCAAACTTTCTACATGAACATTTAACTTCATAGTTAATATCTAAGAGTAGGGAAAGGGCTTACATTGCTTTGAAGGCCTAAATCGATTAAACTAAAGCTTGTGAGGAAGCCTATGCATGCCATAACCCAAAAACCCAAAGATGGATGCCCCAAATCAACAAAAACGCCATCTTTATGAACAAAGATCAAAGCTTTTGCCTTGAAATCAACTTGAGAGGCTCTCATACTAGCATAGGGACTCTCTAACACTCTCATGATCATGAAACCTTTCGTAGAAATGAAGTGGAGGCTAGGATAGTTGAGTGGAGGCCATGAGAGTAGAAATTTTTCCATAGTTTAGTTGCATGAATGAATAATGAGGATTTAGGATAGGTTAGGGTCTTATTTATAGATTAGGCAAGTGTTTTAGGCCATAGGATTAAACCTAGATTCAATCCAAGCCATCAAAGCATGTCTTGGGGAAGAAGTCAAGTGTAGGAACCATCTAGGGCCTTTAGATTAAAGATGAACCATGAGAACCATCCAAATGCAAAATCTGCATTTGAGCGAATCGGCCCACGGGTTGACAGCCAAACACCCTGGATTAACCCCTAGTCGACCCAGCAGGCTCGGGTCGACCTCAAAAATCGGCCGGTTCGGTTATTCCCCTATCCCAATTCGCTGTTTTGAACATTTTTGCATATTTATTTATTTAATTTTCAATTATATATATATATCAATATATATATATATATTTTTCTGCGCAACCCATTTCACTTAATTAAGTATACTTTAATTTGGGAATTTTTCGTGAAACTTCGCGAGGCCATATCTTGGTCATACGGACTCCGATTTTCGAAAACTCGGACTCTATTTCACGTATTTTTCCGAGACGAACGCAATGGCATAGCCCGTTTCACTTGATTCAGAATTTAAAATTAAATTCTGCCTTGATTCTCGTCTTTAATCATGTTATCGAAATACGGGTTGTTACATTCTCCCCACCTTTTAGGATTTCGTCCCCGAAATCTCCAAGTTAGGAAGAACATATCCTACCATCCATCATCCATCTACTCAAAACATCATCCACGAGCAACCATTGTCCTTAGATGATTTCTAATGCTGTATGAATATATGCAAGACGTGTGTGTACATGTTCCTTAGCTAATGCTAATGATCAGGCCTGAATAATCTTTCTAATGCAAAATATGTATAGTGCCATGAATCCAACATGTATGCAAATAGTCCTAGTCATATAGATACTATATGCGTGCACAATCATTCATTCATATGCAACAACCGCATGATAATACATTCGATTTCATCCATAAACAAGTATAAATACTCGTGCATATGCAATATGAAATGTGACCGAGTCGAGCTAGTATCTAATGTGTATTCGCGCATCCACGAGCAACCACTTGCAACCATATCAATCATAACATGTTTCAAATACATGTTTACATCCATAGGGTTCTACCTAGAATTCCCTGAAACAGGGTCGAGAAGATAAACAGGACAAACTCCTTACAGGGTTTGTAATGGAGAATAGGACCGAGAGGATGTCCACAAAAGATAGCCTACAAGTAAGCTCTACAGAAAACAGGGATCAAGGATATACTCCCAAAAAGAGATATCATGCGCGTATCTAGTCTTTGACCATCAAAGTCGTATTTCCTTGAGCTTAATTCCATTGTGCCTTGACCGTCCTTTAACTTCGCGATTTCGTAGCTTCTTATTTCCTGTTTCCATAACATGAGCTGAAACTCATTTCTTCGTCGCCTCTCGTTCCACTTGCACTTATCCTTTTCCTAAAATACTTGACGCAAACATGACTGCGTACTCATGATCTCATGCAAGCTTTCCAAAATTCACTAATGAATCTCGGACCTCGTACCACAAGGTATTCCACATAGAAGAACTTTCTCTTGAAAGTAAACAGATGCCAACCAGGTTATCAAGCGCACTTACTAAGGTGATTTCTATAACCCATGCATAAGTGAAATAAACCATCCGTCTTATCGGCGAACACCACTCGATTGGGCTTCCAATTTCCCATAAAGGCATCAAGGGATTCTAAGTAACTAACCATGACCGAACCCAAAAGGTTACACGAGACTTCGAGGGTATTACCAAGGCTAGTCAAGAGTCTAACTACCCTCCTATCAAAACCGAGAGTGGCACCCCTTACTGGATAACCACTTCATCCCTAGAATCCATCCATAGCTTAAAAACATAAGCATTATTTCCAAACTCAACACTTGGCATAGACATTCCCAAATCCAAACAAGTCATGTATAAATGGACTGATTCTCCAATAGGACTTTGAGACAAAAATGGGATTCTCTGTTACGCTAGTACTTAAGGTGCAGAGACTCAACTATCGAAGCAGACTTAAATGATACGATGATCAAAACAAAGTCCTAACGGGATGATAGAGAAGAAAAGCTAAACCTTTAACAAGATCATCACCCTCCTTCCGAGGTACCCTAGAAATGAGAGCATACTGCTGCCCTCCCGATGATCTTGTCCTTTTCCCATAATACTTAACTATCCGTCCCGTTTTACCATGCCAAAGGTACTCTCTCGTCATGGGTTTCATTGTTCATCCTTCTCTCTCGTCCTGGGCTGAGCCATACCAACAAGTTGCTCATCCTTAAGCTTATATCCTTTATCCTCTTCCTCACTATCCTTTCTTATAACGCGGCCACTGGTCTCTCGAGAACCACCTCCATCGTAAGGAAAACACTTTCGTAGATAGAAAAGACTAGTCGCAGTTAAAACCACTGTGACTACAGATGGAGGAAAGAAAGGAAAAGAGATTCAATTAAGGAAACAAGGATAGTGCTAATGGCCTTTGGGGAATAGCCTTTTTCTTTTAAAAGAAAATTTTCTTGAAAAATGCTTCTTTATAAACGATTTTCAAATAGTTTTCAGAAGGTCTTTAAAAACTTTTGCCCAGTCTGGTAACTTTCTGCTCTGATACCACGTGTAACACCCTCCTTCCGCTAGGGTCACTCGCAAAGGAATGCACTAGCTTTAGAGGGGCATTATTGGTAAACATGCACAGAAATATCACAAGACAGAACATATAACATAGCGGAAGTAAAATCAAACTTTCATAAATATTAATAATTAAGGTCTAAAGCCTTTTACATCAGAGTACATCAAAACCTGTCTTGCAATAATAAAGAAGCATAAAGACTTTTTCATAAATTATTCCCCAAGTAAAAACAGTAAAGTAGCCATAGCCAAGAGAAGTCCAAGCCATCCATGATGACCTTCAAGCAGAAGAAGTCCGAACTAAACAACAGTATTTCCTCCCTGTAACCTGGGGGGGGGGGAACGGAAGAAAAGAGGCGAAACAAAACGGGTCAGTCAAAAAGACTGAGTAAGCCCTATCTACTATTAGTATAAAAACTAGTAAAGTTAACTGACATGAGAAACTGAGATGAACATAAGCATGATAACAAGATGGATAAGCTAAATCAAAATAACAGGATGAACTACTGAACTCAGGTAAACTAAGGTGTCATGATAAATTACGATGTCAAGATAAAACAAGGTATCACATCGTCAGGTTTCTATCAAGTATAATATCCCCAAGATATCTATCACGTATAACGTCCCATGGTATCTATCCTGTACATCTGCTCTTCACCTACCGTACTAGTACCCCAACTGTATTACGTGTTATCCGTGAATGACCCTTACTCAAAAGTCGTGTAATGGTCCATGTCAACCTAATATGCCGCATATATAGGTTACTCAACTCATATGTTTCTTTCCATGTATAAGTTCAGTCCTTTGCCGTAGGCTGTACGGGCTTTCCCATGTAAACGGTTTATCCTTGAAGTTGTTTTGGACAGCAACCCTTGATCTAGTTGTGTTTCCTTACCATGAAATATCGCGCGTCCACTTAGGATTTATGCCACCTAGGACCGCTAGGGATTATGCTACCTAATGAACGTTTCCGTGTCTCGGTTTGGGTTTTGGCCACCTAGGACCACTAGGGATTACGCCACCCGTCAACCGCGCCCTTGATCCCACGTATGTATCGTGAATCGTTTTCCATGTCTAGATGCACATGTTCCCCAATGTGCCATCCGAGTTCCGTGCCAGGGAAAATCAAGAAATACGGAACTCGGTCGGGAGCTTTAAATCGTCTGCCGATGCAGATATCAAGGTCTGTTTTTGTACCCGTGGCTATGGTCCCACGTGACCCCTCCCTCAACTACTGAAAGGCAATCCAAGAAAAATCATGTATAAGAACCACTCCCCGGCCCCACTATAGCCCACTTTCCTACGGGCCAACCTCACCCATGACTCGATAGCAAGCACATGGTCTGTTGGGGGTTCCCTGCCTTTCCGCACGTACACGATTGACTAAAGATGGTAGGTAGTCGATGATGTGCTATCCAGGGCAAAAACAAGAATCGTCGACTCCACGCTAATCCATCCCAGTCTTTAGGTTGCTCGCATAGCAACCAAGGCATACTCTTGATCCTTCTAACGCAGACCTTAACCTCTCATGGGCCTAGTATAATTACCTGGCAGCCCACAGAGGGATCCCAAGAATATCCTCACGTCCCCTGAAGCTTCCACTTCGGCACCTAGTGCGCTGGAGCTTTTATCCAAGTCAGATAACTTGCTCCCCCTCGTATACTAAGCGATGACCTACCGTATCAGGTTACTCATCGTTTTGAGAATTAGTCCTATGTCCTTAGCTAAGAATTATTACTTAGTTACCCTTAACTAAGGTTTACCACTTAGCTTCCTTTCCCGTTATCCTTGATTAACCACGGTTTTCTACCTAGTTCTTCTAGCTAGGGTTTGTCTATTGGGTTAAGTGTTATCATTCAAGTCCATGACTTAACCCGCCCACGAATCACGTCAAAGATTGGCTAAGTATTTAAGTTCAAGACTTAGTCCCACAAGTTGGTTAAGTGTACCCAGAGGCTCATGACTTAACCCTATCAAGTCAAATTGGTCAAGTACTAGCTTACCTTAATCCTATCGGATTATCTTGCTAGATCGATTAAGCATAGATTATCTTAATCCCATCAAATTATCGAGTCGGATTGGTTAAGTATAGGTTGGCTTAACCCCATCCTCTAATCGTACTACAATGGTTAAGTATATTCTAAAAAGGTCTTGTGACTTAACCTTATCAGGTTCGCGTATTAGATTGGTTAAGTGTAAGTTACTTAACCCCCTCAAATCATCATGTATAATTGGTTAAGTATAAGTTGTTTAACCCCATTAAATTATCACGTTAAGTTGGTTAAGTATTGGTTACTTAACCTCATTGAATTACCGAGTTTAAATTGGTTAAGTGTTTAACTTAACCCCATCGAATTACCGTGTTTAGATTAGTTAAGTGTGGATTACTTAACCCCATCCCCTAATCATCTTGTATGGTTAAGTGTCATTAAGAAAACTTACTTAACCTTGCCAAATTATCATGTTGGATTGATTAAGTGTTGGTTAACTTAATCCCCGTCCACTAGTCATATAAAAATGGTTAAGCGTCATTAGGCAAATCAAATCACTTAACCTACCCAACCTTGTCATGTTTTGTTAAGTATCATTAGCCTAACCAATTTACTTAACCCCTTTATCCATGTCATATTTGGTTAAGAGTTATTAATCAAATTAACTTAACCCTACCATGTGACATTAATTACTTAATGCACCCCAACCTCTCACATTAGACTTTGTTGTGGTTACTAGTTAAGCCGGTCGGTTCCGGGTAGCTTTACACCACAACTTGGTCTAACCTCGGGTTCAAGCACAACATGACCAACTTCTCACATTGGGTCCTATTGTTTGCAACTACTAGTTAGGCCGGTCGGTTCCGGGTAGTTTTACGTTGCAAACTCAACCCAACCTCGAGTTGGCCACACTTATATTATCTAAGTGTCATGTTCATCATGTTTCCAAAACATGTTACAAGTTTTTCAAGCATTTGGGTAGACCTAACTTAATAGGTAAATTCCCAAAGGGTAGACCTAACTTAATAGGTAAATTCCCAAGCTTATGTTTTTATGCATACTTACATGTCAACTTCCATGTTATATTTCAAGCCATGTTTTCAAGTTGTATTTTCATGTCATTAGAAATTACCCATAGCCTAACCCAACGCTTTTAAACTCGCATATACGTTCGTAACAACGTAATGGATTAAAAGAAGAGACTTGGCAAAGGAATGACAAAAATGGGTATTAAGCCACAAGTTAATCATGGTGGCAAATGAGGCACAAATATGTTCATTAGCTTGCATGTTACATTCTTACACCTCAAAAACATGCATAAACCCAAACTTGGCACATAAACGAATCATGGTGACTAAAGACATAGAATGATGACTAGTAACTCGCATATATTATCATATAAGGGTTATGATTTCATATGCAAGTTGACAAGAAGATTATGAAGGTTCTCATGTTGCATAATGCAACATTTCAACATAAAGGTTGTAGCTTTTTGCTCATAAGATCAAGATAATGACTTCATAAACTTGCATAACATGTTAGCATGCATCATTCTCAATGATCAAACCCAAACTTTCTACATGAACATTTAACTTCATAGTTAATATCTAAGAGTAGGGAAAGGGCTTACATTGCTTTGAAGGCCTAAATCGATTAAACTAAAGCTTGTGAGGAAGCCTATGCATGCCATAACCCAAAAACCCAAAGATGGATGCCCCAAATCAACAAAAACGCCATCTTTATGAACAAAGATCAAAGCTTTTGCCTTGAAATCAACTTGAGAGGCTCTCATACTAGCATAGGGACTCTCTAACACTCTCATGATCATGAAACCTTTCGTAGAAATGAAGTGGAGGCTAGGATAGTTGAGTGGAGGCCATGAGAGTAGAAATTTTTCCATAGTTTAGTTGCATGAATGAATAATGAGGATTTAGGATAGGTTAGGGTCTTATTTATAGATTAGGCAAGTGTTTTAGGCCATAGGATTAAACCTAGATTCAATCCAAGCCATCAAAGCATGTCTTGGGGAAGAAGTCAAGTGTAGGAACCATCTAGGGCCTTTAGATTAAAGATGAACCATGAGAACCATCCAAATGCAAAATCTGCATTTGAGCGAATCGGCCCACGGGTTGACAGCCAAACACCCTGGATTAACCCCTAGTCGACCCAGCAGGCTCGGGTCGACCTCAAAAATCGGCCGGTTCGGTTATTCCCCTATCCCAATTCGCTGTTTTGAACATTTTTGCATATTTATTTATTTAATTTTCAATTATATATATATATATCAATATATATATATATATTTTTCTGCGCAACCCATTTCACTTAATTAAGTATACTTTAATTTGGGAATTTTTCGTGAAACTTCGCGAGGCCATATCTTGGTCATACGGACTCCGATTTTCGAAAACTCGGACTCTATTTCACGTATTTTTCCGAGACGAACGCAATGGCATAGCCCGTTTCACTTGATTCAGAATTTAAAATTAAATTCTGCCTTGATTCTCGTCTTTAATCATGTTATCGAAATACGGGTTGTTACAAATTGTGTCGAATTGCCACCATAGAATTTGATACACCTTATGGTGGGACCAGCACAGGTACCTACAATCAAGCGGGGCCGAATGACACAAGTGGTAAATGTATACGAGTAGGAGCCGATCGATAAAATGGGGATCATTTATCTTGAACACATGGTGCTAGTTGAAACACTTGTAAGGGGGTGCAGAGAAGTTGAAATGAGTGCGATCGCATATTCAGTCTTATTATCTTATTTCTAGGGTGTTGTCCTAGATTCAATTTATTAATGTCATAATCCTTTTCTTGTTTACATGCTAAATGATCATTGGATTTACCAGACTCATGTCTGACCCATTTTCCTTTCGTCTTCTTTTCTTCCATCCCCTCCCCTCTCCCCCCAGGTCCACAGGGAGGGAACACTCCAGCTTAGTTTAGACCTTTTGTAAGCTTGAAGAGAGTAGATGTATTGCTTGGATTCTCTTCTCTTGGGCTATGGCTTTGGATACACTCTCAATGGGGATTTATGCTATTTTATTATTGTTCTATGCTTCTTTATGTTTTAATCAAGACAAAGATTTTGATGTAATGATTTGGAAGTTGTTTTGAGATAGTTTGCTGTAATTTTTGTTATGAACCACGTATGAAATAAATTTCATTTTTCCTTTGTTTATATGTCTGTCTTGTAAATTATCTGTATCTTTTACATATAATGCTCCATCGAAGTTAAGGCATTCCCTTTGTGAGTGACCTTAACGGAGGTGGGGTGTTTCATTCATGCTTGTCTAGTGTGCTCTTGGCAGGAATATGTTGCTGCTGAATTGTGAATTTGATTGTGATGATTGATTTGTGTGCTGATATTTCCAATTTATGAAACTTGGTTTCATTTTCATTGATTTCCATTGTGATTCATGGTGTGCATGTGAATTTTGGTGCTATAAGTTGTTTCGGCAAGCCTTAGAAGCCTCATTTGCATATATATATATATATATATATATATATATATATATATAACATCATAGACCTATCGGACATGTTTCTAGGAAAAAATATAAAAAAAATTGTCTGTTCGGCCATTAATAGCCATGGCAATGGCTCCTGGTCGGCCATTAATGGCCGAGTAATTAAATATATATATATGATGTTATATATATATATATATATATATATATATATATTCTAAAATCTTTAAACGATCATAACTTTTCATACGAACTCTGAATTGAGCGAAATCAAGTGCATTGGAACCATCTCAACGAGAGATTTCAAATGAAACTAATTTGGAGTGATTTGGAGCTTATGGGAATTTTTGGTGGAGGAAAAAATCTAATGAAAATGACCAAACAATGAAAAATAAAGGGTGAAATAATTAATTTACTTTAAAACGTTCATAACTTTTTCATACGAATTCGGAATTAAGCGAAACAAGATGCATTGGAACCGTATCGACGAGAGCTTCGAAATGAACATAATTTTGGAGTAATTTACACTATTTGGGATCAATTGTGGCATTTTTACGATTTCATAAACCTTTTCTCGTTCATATGAGGAATCTAATTAAACGCCTTAGTAAAAACAAGGACAATGACCCCTTGTGTTTGCTTTGACATTTAATTCTTGGACTCGTTCGATTGAACACTATGGTAGTGATCATTTCATATTTCTAGTGGAATATACAACTTAATCGTAAATATTCGAGTAAAGCAAGTGGTTATGGGACATGTAGCTCGACTCTTATATTTATTAGCTTGGTGTTGTCTGCACTATACTCGATCTTCGGATCATCTCGAGCTGTGTTCTCTTTATGGAACTTTGGTTCATCGTTGAGAGTCTTCGGACTATTTGCTGAACTTCAGTTCATTTATTGGAATTGCGTGTTCCAAGTAGGATCGTGTATTCCCCGATCTTCGGATAATCTTGAATTGTATTATCAAATTTTGTGTTACTTTGATAGGTGTTATCAATTCGGGTTTATCTGATATGAGTCATCAGTCGTTGTCGTCTTGATATCGTGTTATCGATCTTGTGTTGACTTGATAAGAGATATCTTGTGCTATCCAATCTTGTGTCATTTTGGATATGTGCTAATATTCCTCGTGAGTGGCTATATCTTTATAGTGTGATAATCTTTTATAGCATTGAGATTTCTATGAGACATATTGTAGATATTTTTCAAGCCTACATATTTTCCGTGACTAGCAGCGGAATCACATAACATGATACTAGCAGCGGAATAAAATTTTATATACATATCAATGTTTTCATAATTTTTGTACAGTGGAAAATTTATACAAGAATTTTTAAATAAATAAAAGTTTATGGTTTTGATGGGCCTTAGGCGCTCTTGCGTCTTCACGTGCTCCTAGCGTCGGAAGCTGAAAACTTAAGATCTACAACACTCGTATCTGACCCAAGCATTCCATGCAAAAACATAAAATACTCAAGTCAAGATTAATCATAGTTCAAGTAAATTAATTTCAATATAAATTGGTATATAATAACATATCCTAACTTCCAACGCCTACACGAAATAAAAGTTGTGAAGTATTTGTCCGTATCCGTTCTATATCAATGACGAGATTGAGTGTGGTATCTGTTCGTATCGGTTTTATATCAATGACGAGATCAAGTTATGTATGCATGCCATGATTAAAGACTGCATATAAGGCTGCATATACAATTCATGAATGTAAATGTGAAGTGGTAGAAGTGGTATATGCATTTTCCCTTAAATCTCAATTCCATGAACATGTACAAGGACACCACACATATAAACATACACGTTTTAGGTCGGGTCAGTGTGCACAAGATAGTCACAGTGCAATATTTCAACTAGTCAAAACTTAAATGGATAGAGCCAATCAAAACGATCCGCTCAGCAAGGGGTGCAGCAGGTCGAACTACAAAGGTCATTAGTTCATTGCAGTAATTGGAACAAAGCGTTCATATGTACGGTGCGGCTAGTAACATGTATATGTGTGCATGGATTTATGCAGGTAATTACAATATAAAAGTCCAAAACGAATGCAAGCAACCATTAGAAAACGAGATGATTTTTTATTTTATTTTCATGGTAGGAAGGAAGTAGATGTTGCATGTTCCACATATTAGTCCCAAAGTATTGCACTGTTTCAAATGATAAACATATTGTTGTAGGATGTACAGTTACCCAAATTTAATACGCATCCAGTACCCTTGCCCAAAAAAAAAATTACCTTGCCAAAAAATACGCATGCAGTAAAGGCTAAACAGTATTTTTATTAAGCAACAAATACTTCCTTTTTAAAGCACAAAGGACCCAACACAAAACATAGTATTGGACAACTAACTGATTTGCAAATTTTAGTAGAAGAAAATGGCTCATTCTCGAATGCAAGGTCAATATCTCATTATACTGAATGACATTTGAAGTATGTAAAATGCATCCCTTCTAAACATTTAATATTTTAATTTAGAGGAGTCTAAATATCAAATGGTTCTCTGTTAACAAAACTTCCATTTTAACAAACTTGTGTGCAAAATTTCTACTTGGGAAAAAAACTAAAACGTTGATTTGAATTCACATTCAGTGCACTTCGATTTTTCAGCCAAGCAAATTAAAACTTTCTATGTTGACACTATAAAGCAATTACAGGTAAAACAGTGAACCGACGAAGACAGAAAATGTACGCACCATGGTAAATCATAAATATGTTCTGTGTACTATGTATGTAAACATTTGACCAGTGATGGCCTTATAGATACCCACCCATTACTATTGCCAGTGATCACATGAACCAGCACAAACTAATTACCAGTCAAAACTAAGCTAATTAACTGAATGCATCCCTATCCTTTTTACACTTGAGACTTACATGAAGCTAACAAATCAAAAGGTCAACATGCGTGCATAGGAATGGTACGTATCCCATTCTCATCTTCAAGGGAAACTAAGGGTGAACGCAAAAGGTAGTGATGGTCAACAGTTATGCATTATTTATGTGCAGGGTGCCATTTAGTTATTATTTCTTTTCACAATGATGTATAGCAAAACATAAATACACAGTAGCATGTTGAACTACTTAGCAAGGATAAAGGACAACAAACAGGTAGCAAAGCATAAGTATCACGTTTAAATTCAAGTGCAACAGTGGTGAAACAGGACCGGTTAACGACCAACACCAACACAGTCAAAACACAAGGAAACCAATGCTATTTCCAGTTTCACATTGAAATTAAAATCTTTGAATAAGGTAAATCATGAGCCAAAGAACTCACCTCCAACAGGGAACAAAAGCGGCGAACGGTAACAGTACACGGTGGTGCTGAGTTTTTGAAACAGAAGGCGGCGTCATGTAGGAAAGGAGGAGTTAAATTAGCAAAGTGGGGTCCAGGCTAACGGTCAGCGATGCGCGACTTTGATAGAGCGACCGCAGTGGCCGATGGCTAGTCGTTGAGCGCTCACAGGCGAGGAGGCGAAGGATGCTTGACTAAAGGAGTTCACACGGTAGATTTGGGTAGAAGGACAGGAGCATGGCACTTATGGAGGCGAGGGCATCGTCAGTAGCAGCACGCAACTGGACATGGGAGAAGCACGGAGGAAAAAGATCAGTTCCGATCTGATTCTAGGTGGTTTGAGACTGCCGCGGTTGCCGGCTTCAAAGGATGCTCGCAGTTTCCAGGCTAATACTGAGGAGATGGTGGACCAAATTCCAAGAGAGATGGGTTCTGAGGAAGGCGAAGGATGCGGTTTCAAAGGGAAAACAAGGCGTTCATGGTGTTGAGGCTTGCGTCAGGTCATCGGTGCAAAAGGGGCGAGGTTGACAACGGCCTTGGTTTACAAGGAGAGGAGCGAAATTTAGTGGCCATGAGAACTTTTGAAAGTGCAATCGGAGGATTTCGCTTGTAGCCGTAATTTTTAATTTGGGGCAAAACATTTCTGAGTGAAAGAAAAAAGGAGAACGGTGAAGATAAAAGGAGCCATGGATAGAAGAAAAAGAAAAGAAGGACAAGCATAAATCCTCATCACAAATTTTTAACGCGTGTCAATAAATTTTAGAAAACACCACCAAGTGGCAAGGATAAATAAACAATTTATTTTAAAGAGTGTATACCATTTATTATACAAAATACATACACAATACTAGTATTTTAATATTTCCAAATACATATGTAATATTAAACTGGAAAAAAAACAGATTCAGCTAAACAAATCTACAAAATTTAAATACCCAAGTTGAATAAATAAATAAAAGAAGAAAATCAAACAAAAATCTTTCAACAATATAATTCAATAAATGTTAAAATACAACTAACGTTTTTAATTAACAACTCTTAAATCAAGTAAACAAATTTAAATTTTGTACTTACAAAAAATGTTTAAACCAAAATAAACTAGATTAGATCTCAATTTATACAACAACAACAACAAAGCCATATATCCCAAACAAGTTGGGGTTGGCTAGATATGGAACCCAAAATTAAAATAAAATAAAATTAATGATGATGATAATAATATATATATATATATATATATATATATATAAAGGGTTTAAAATAACCAATTAAATAAAAGTCGTCCGATAAAGGGTTTTTTTTAAATAATAATAATAATAAGAAGTAAAAATGTTCAATAAAAGTGAAATAAAATCTAAAATAGTAAATAAAAAGTAAAAAAGTTCAGTAAACGTGGAAAAAAAAAACTATGGTTCTGGTACATGGATTGCCAATTTCCATGCACTCCTATCAACTACCAGCTCTTCCGATAAACTCCAGTTACTTAAATCTCTCTTTATTATCACCTCCCATGTCATTTTAGGTCGACCTCTACCTCTCTTTGGGCCTTCGGCGCGACCTAGAATTCCAGCGCGTACAGGTGCATCGTATGGTCTACGTTGCATATGTCCAAACCATCTCAAGCGGTATTGGACTAACTTCTCTTCAATAGGCGCAACTCCAAGTTTTTCCCGAATATCCTCATTTCTAATCCGATCTCGTCTGGTATGCCCACAGCTCCAACGCAACATTCGCATCTCTGCTATACTTATCTTCTGGACGTGTTGCCTCTTAGTAGGCCAGCATTCTGCACCATATAACACTGCAGGTCTGATTGCTGTCCTATAGAACTTTCTTTTAAGCTTCTGAGGAATCTTCCGATCACAGAGAATGCCAGATGCTAGTCGCCATTTCGCCCATCCTGCTTGAATTCTAAAACTAACATCATTATCAATCTCTCCATCAAACTGCAACATAGATCCTAAGTATCGAAACGATTCCTTCTTGGGTACTACTCTACCGGCCAGGGTAACATCTCCGTCATCTGACCTGACACTGCTAAACTCACACTTCATATACTCTGTTTTAGTTCTGCTAAGCCTGAAACCCTTTGATTCCAAGGTCTCCCTCCACAACTCCAGTTGTCGATTAACCCATATTCTACTTTCATCAATCAACACAACATCATCGGCAAAGAGCATACACCAGGGAATCTCCCTTTGTATATCTTTTGTGATTTCATCCATCACTAATGCAAAAATATAGGGGCTCAAAGCCGAACCTTGATGTAACCCTATGTTAATTGGAAAGTCTCTGGTCTCACCATCGCATGCCCTAACACTAGTCACAACCCCCTCGTACATATCCTTAATAAGGGTAATATACTTTGATGGCACTCTCTTCCTTTCTAGCGCCCACCACATAACTCTCCTCGGTACTCTGTCATAAGCTTTCTCCAGGTCGATAAAAACCATGTGGAGATCTTTCTTTTGCTCCCTATATCTCTCCATAAGTTGCCTAACCAAGAAAATCGCCTCAGTGGTTGACCTTCCCGGCATAAAACCAAATTGATTCCTAGAGACACTTGTTAACCTCCTCAAACGCTGCTCGCAAACTCTCTCCCAAAGCTTCATTGTATGACTCATAAGCTTAATTCCTCTATAGTTTGTGCAACTTTGAATATCTCCTTTACTCTTGAAGATTGGAACTAAAATGCTTCTCCTCCACTCATCTGGCATTTTGTTTGATTTGAAAATATTGTTGAACAACTTAGTTAGTCATCTTATCCCTGCATCTCCAAAGCATCTCCACACCTCAATAGGAATATCATCAGGCCCTACCGATTTGCCTGATTTCATACGTTTCAACACCCCCTTTACCTCAGCTTCTTGAAATCTCCGCACAAAATGTCTATTGGTGCTATCGGCTAAGTCTTCCAACTCGATCGAAGAGCTATCACTTTCTTCGTTGAAAAGCTTATCAAAGTATTCTCTCCACCTATTCTTTATCTCATCTTCCTTCACCAAAAGTCTATCATTCTCATCCTTAATGCATTTCACCTGATTGAAGTCCCTTGTCCTCCTCTCGCGTAGCCTAGCTATTCTGTAAACGTCTTTTTCACCCTCCTTTGTACTTAGCCTTTTATATAAATCTTCGTACGCTCGTCCCCTTGCTTCACTCACTGCTCTCTTTGCAGTCTTCTTTGCCACTTTGTACTTGTGCATGTTCTCTTCGCTTCTATGATGGTACATGCGTTTGTAGCATTCCTTCTCTTTGATAGCATTTTGCACCTCGTCATTCCACCACCACGAATTCTTGGGTTCTCGCGTGCTTCCTCTTGTTATCCCAAACACCTCAGTGGCGACTCTCCGAATGCAAGTTGCCATCGCATTCCGCATGACATTTGCTTCTCCTTCCACATTCCAAGCTCCTTCTCCCACCACTCTATCTTTAAACACCCGTGAAGCATCTCCTTTGAGTTTCCACCATTTCGTCCTGCTAATCTTCGCTCTCTTATCCTTCACCATCCGAAGACGAAACACGCATACCAACAGCTGGTGTTGTGAGACGACACATTCTCCAGGTATGACCTTGCAATCAACACAATCTCGTTTACTATCTCTTCTAATTAGGACAAAGTCAATCTGGCTAGCCTGTTGGCCACTACTAAAGGTGATCAGATGTGATTGCCTCTTTCTAAAGAAGGTATTAGCAATCATGAGATCAAAAGAGAGCGAAATTCAAAATATCTTCACCCTCTTGGTTCCTACTGCCAAATCCAAAACCACCATGCACTCGCTCAAAACCCCTGCTAGATGAGCCAACATGGCCATTGAAGTCTCCTCCTATAAAAAGTTTCTCGCTACTATGCACATTTCTAACCATGACATCCAAGTCTTCCCAGAACTTCCTTTTGGCTTCTTCACTTAGACCTACCTGTGGGGCATATGCGCTAATGACATTCAAAACTGCCTCGCCAACTACTAGCTTAACTAGGATGATCCTATCCCCTCGTCTTCTGACGTCAACCACATTGTTCTGAAGGTTCTTGTCAATCAATATGTCTACCCCATTCTTGTTACGTACTTCTCCCGTATACCACAAGATGTTAACCCGTCTCCTAATCATAGTATCCACTATCTCTCTTAATTTTCCTGTTAAGGACCCTACATTCCAACTACCTACCCGAACCCTACTATCGTCGACTAGCTTCCTTGCCCCTCGCATCCGCCGAGAAAAATGCGAGGACCCTTGCTCACTTATCACCACACCGGGGCGTCGGTGTAGCGCGCCACTAAGAGAATGGCGGCTCAGCCCTTGCATATTTAACACCAAATCTGAGCCTCGATATAGCGCGTCGCTAAGAGGGTTACGCCCCAACGATATATCATAAGGTTCCATATCCATAAGAGTGACTAAGTTTTTACGTTGGCTCGCCAAGCCTATCACAACCCTCCTCCTTTACCCTGGCTTGGGACAGGCTGCATAGAAAACTACACAGGCGGAAAAATCCAATAATTCCAAAATAAATTTCTTCGACTACCAAATCCAAATTAATTCCAAAATTTTAAAACGCTGAAAAATCTGGTTCGTTAGAATCTCCCTCCCTTAAGGCTTTTCGTTCTCGAAAACGAGAAGTTGTTAAAATCATAAAATAAAATATGAAATAATTTCTTCGACTTAACATCCCGATTTTTACTTCAAATCATTCGAAATACTACGTTTTTTTTTCATATCGAATTATACTTGCTTCGGGATTTCAAAAACCAAAATCATTTCGAAAATTTCAAATATTTTACGATAAAACGACATAAAACATTTATATCCCAAGTCGAGAGGTTTCTCCCAATGACAAGGCCACGAGGCACGGCCTACGCATGTATCGATATCGAATAATGATGTCTCCCCGAACCCCAGAGCATACCATCTTCAAGGGTTTACACCCACGTCATACCTTTCTTTAGTCACGGGTTACTCGAATCTTAGTAACGAATCATTTTATTTCGTATCCCGAAGTTAAAAACATTTCGAAATCAAAATTTTAAATACTTTCAAATCATATTACTGTTGTTTCCAAACATTTCAAAATATCGGGATTTCAAGTCGTCGAATTTCTATGTTTACAAACCAATTTATAAACTATTTATATGAAAATATTTCACGCTTTCACTTTGCTACTATGATCTATTATATACATTTCAAACAAGTTTGTTTCGAAATATTAATTCTAAAACATTATAATCAATTTCAAAATTTTGAAGACCACATTTCCGAATTTTTTTTTTTTTTCAAAATCCAACTTGCCCATAGTTTGGTCAATGCAAGGCAAAGGATTCGGGAGAATAAGAATCGGCCAGTCTCAAGAATTCAAGCACGCATATCAAACAACAAAAGATAATGACGAGACAATGGAAAATAAAATAAATCCACGAGCGCAGGAACATAATTATATTCCAAACATTTTCAAATGCTTATTTATACGGCTTCAAGTATTTCTCGATGTTTAAATCGGAACCGTATAGTCATCCCACTTTCGAAACTCGAGAATAAATATCTAATGATGTTCGAACTATCATCAGAATCATCTTCCAGCGACTAGAATGTGATTCTATATCTATCTAGTATATATTGGACTTCATATATACGCTGATCAGGCGTATATTCAAAAATCTGTACATACTAAATAGTCCAGTCTCAACGTCAATAAAAATACTCGAGAACTTTTATCATAAGTTATATTCCAAAAATAATTATGTTTTCCAAAATGATTTATTTAATTTTAAAATAATTTTTATTACATATCCAACTCTTTTGGTTATAAGACTGTTATAAAATTTTAATTTGCAACACTTAAATTTAAGCTCAAAATTTCATGTCAGAACTTTAGAAAAGGTATTTCAAAGCTGTGAACTTGTAAAATCTTTAAAACTCTCTTCCTTAGCGATTCCCTTAGTATTAGTAGCGGCGAGCGAAATGGGAACAGGACTAGAAACGAAAAGCGAACTTCCAACCCTTGGAAAAACCTGATTCGAAAGAAGAAAGATCAAATTTGATTCAAAGATCGCCTCCAGCTGGGGCACAAGAAGCGGAAGTTTGAAGTTATACAAGTTTTACTTCATAATATTGATTTGTTATTTAAAGTTCGAAAATACTTGATAACCCAAAGTTTAATAAGTTTATTTTTTTTTTCTTACAGAAATTTAAGCATACGTGGATCCAACGCATGACCAAAAATCTCCAAGTACTAAATATACATTTGTTTCAACTGCCAGTGAAAATACTTCAAATTTTATTTTTTTTAGCAAATAGATATGGAAAAATCATTCACTTCCCCATGGATCACAAACACGCGACGGTTACGCTACTATCCCAGTGAATCGCTTGTGCCCGTGGGTATCACACCCTTCGAATTTCGCCATGGTTGTTGCCATAAATCGTAGTTGCGCGGCGGTTGCGCCACTATCCCGGTGGAATCGCTTGTAACTGTAGGCATCATGTCCCTCGACTTTCACTATGGAGTCTAGATCGCAGTTACACGGCGGTTGCGCCACTATCCCAGTGGAATCGCTTGTAACTATAGGCATAGCACTCTCGAATTACACTGGAAAGTAAATCATAATATATAATACATGTCCCCATCGCACGGGCACCGATTTTTATGGAGGTTCCAAACACTGGAGCTCCAACGCAGCTGCGGTTTTCAATGGACACTCCCATGGAGCTCCAACGCCTTCGCGACTTTCAAATGGACACTCCCGAGGAGTTCCGGCGCCTTTGCGACTTTCGATGAAAGGTATTCCTCATATCTTTGGTTTTGAAAACATACGATGCTATAAACATATAGTACATTTCACATTTCGATATATCGCCCTTGTATCACTATAAATTTTCATAATATCTCTAAATCATGTTTTCGAACATACCATTCTCATATTTCCTCACATAAGATTTCATTTCAAATCAATAATTTTCGAATCTCATACCTATATAATATAGGGGATTTTTGCCACAAGGACAAAATCATCAAAAAATTTGTCCAAAAGGACAAGAGGCAAAAAACTTGTCTAAAAGGACAACTTTTAGTGCAAATGGTGAAATTCAGGGGGTTCTATGTTTTTCCACATTGCACTACAAATTGTCCTTTTAGGCAAATTTTTTGCCTTTTGTCCTTTTGGGCAAATTTTTTGGTTTTTTTGTCCTTCACACTATATCCCTGTATAATATATATATATATAAGTTTCAATTTCATAACAAAATATTCATATATCGAATCTTCAAAATTTCCATTTTCAAGATCAATTAAATTGATTTCAAACGATTCCAGTATTCAACATTATACAAAATTTCCGTTTCATTTACAACTCGATTTGAGTATTCAATATCGTTCAAAAATTTAAATCCATATTCAATTTGGATTTCATACCACGATTTTCAATATTCAATTGCGTCTCCATTCAATCACTTTGGATCTTAATTTGTTCGAATTGGATTTAAACTTTTATAAAATAACTAAGTTTCAAAAAAATATTTTTGGGAAAATAATATCTTAATATAAAATTAACTTAATAAATAAATAGATTTTGAAAATAAGTTTGAAATAAATAGATATGCTTTGTAAAATAACCAACTTGATATACAATATATTTAAATAAATAAAACTTTGGAAAATAAGCTGAATAGTTACATAGGTTTAAAAATGGTTTGAATATAATAAACAGGTTTTTGTAAGATAACAAACATGATATAAATGAATTTGATAAAATAAACCGGTTTGTAAAATAAGTTTGGATACATAAAATAGGTTTTTCCAAAATAAATTTAGGAAAAATTTTCTGAAAGCAAAGATAAATTAAGCTCATAAACAAAATTTTAAATATAGAGACAAATCTAATACCCTAATTTCACATAAAATAATTATAAAATAATAATACAAAATTTCAAATAATCCAACCCGAATAAATTTATCCAAATCTCAAAAATTTTGTTTTTGTTGGTTCTAATTTCGCGACCAAACTCAATTTAACTTTAGATTCAATTCAGTTACATTTCAAGTCGAACCAAAGGTTCACATTTGCTCATTACTTGAGTTCCCGCTTTGCATTTTACATTTCAATTAAGTTTGAACTTAAATCTTAATTTCAAATTTATTCCGAATTGAACTAATTATTCAAATTCACATTTATATTGATTCACTCAACATTCATATTCAATTTCCTTTGAGCCTGTAAAGATATACCTTAAAATTTCAAAATTTCACTCTTAATTAGTCAGAATTCGAACTTTTCTCAATTGTTGGAAATTTAGTTTCAATCATCTCCTTAGAGATATTCATTCAAGTTTCACATACTAAATTATCCCGATAAAATAGAATTTTCATCATCTGGTTCATACTAGAGAATCGATTTCTTTTAGTCGTAACTAAATCAATATATCGATCGATATACATTTCATATTTTCTCGATGGTTTAACGTCTTCCATTTTTTATCGACTTTTAGTTGTCGTTCATTAATATATTTCAAGTACACAACAATCGAGGACGAAATCGTACAAATTTTATAACTTTTCATATTTTTCCGATAACATCTAGAACTGATTAAAGATGAAAATTAAGGAGACATATCGAATAGAAGCTATTAAAGATGCAGATTCGAAGGGTGGAAACCTTAGAAGGATTATCAATTCCAAATTAAATTATGCATAAAATAATTTTCTTTCTCGTTTCAAGTTAAATATCAAATTTATTAATGGTACACATACTTGTATTACCAAGCAATTTACATATACACTCGATTCAAACTAAATATTTAATCAATTATTGCACATATGTTATACTTCAATAGTATACAACACAATCTTGCTTATGCAAACCAAATCCTTTGCTATGTTCAAGTGATATCTTAAATAATGTCCAAATTTATTTAAGCCTCATTTATTTCCAAAATTTATTCGATTTCCATCGATTCACTACTCAAGTTTATTTCAACTGCTTCTTATTATATAGTTCAAAGTTTCAACATACATTATATTCGATTAAATTTTTATTCACAACACTCCAATTCCAAATTTTATTTATTTCAAATTACCCCATTTTTCAAAATAAATTTATATTTTAAAACACTTTACATTCCCAAATTAATTTATAATTTACAATACCATATTTCTTCAAATAAATTTCAAAATTCAAAATTTTCGATTTTGAAAATATTTTAAAACAATTAAACTTTTGAAACGATCTATTTAATTTCAAAATAATTTATTTTTTCAAAATACGCTCTCTCGACAGTGATTTTTGTGTCAATTCCACTCATTCAAGGATATCGCTATCCTATCTCTAATAAGTTTTTAATCTTGATAAGCTAGCCTGTTAAACCTCGCTCTGATACAACTTTGTAACGACCTTCCTTTTTGACCGCCCCAAGTCGGTATTTACACCAACTCAAAACGCTCAAAACGACTAGTAGTTATTTTAGCTTATCGGGTTTAACAGAAAATAACACAGAAACACATAACATGTTACTAGCAGCGGAACAAAATATCAAAGTTTTCACAAATTTTGTACAACAGAAAATTTATATAAGAATTTTTAAATGAATAAAAGTTTACGGTTTTGACGGGCCTTACGCGCTCATGCATCTTCACGTGCTCCTAGCGTCGGAAGCTGAAAACTCAAGATCTGCAACACTCGTATCTGACCCGAGCATTCCATGCAAAAACAAAAAACACTCGAGTCAGGATTAATCATAGTTCAAGTAAATTAATTTCAATATAAACTGGGATATAATAACATATCCTAACTTCCAACACCTATACGAAATAAAAGTTGTGAAGTATTTGTCTGTATCAGTTCTATATCAATGACGAGATCGAGTGTGGTATCTGTTCATATCAGTTTTATATCAATGACGAGATCAATTATGTATGCATGCCATGATTAAAGACTATATATAAGGCTGCATATACAATTCATGAATGTAAATGTGAAGAGGTATATGCATTTTTCCCTTAAATCTCAATTCCATGAATATGTACAAGGACACCACACATATAAACATAAACGTTTTAGGTCAGGTCAGTGTACACAAGATAGTCACAGTGCAACAGTACAACTAGTCAAAACTTAAATGGACAGAGCCAATCAAAACGATCTGCTCAGCAAGGGGTGCAGCAGGTCGAACTACAAAGGTCATTAGTTTATTGCAGTAATTGGAACGAAGTGTTCATATGTACGGCGCGGCTAGTAACATGTATATATATATGCATGGATTTATGCGGGCAATTACAATATAAAAGTCCAAAACGAATGCAAGCAACCATTAGAAAACGAGATGATTTTTTATTTTATTTTCATGGTAAAAAGGCAGTAGATGTTGCATTTTCCACATACTACTCCTAAAGTATTGCACTGTTTCAAATGATAAACATATTGTTGCAGGATGTACAGTTACCCAAATTTAATACGCATCCAGTACCCTTGCACAAAAAAAAATTACCTTGCCAAAAAATACGCATGTAGTAAAGGCTAAACAGTATTTTTATTAAGCAACAAATACTTCCTTTTTAAAGCACAATGGACCCAACACAAAACACAGTATTGGACAACTAACTCATTTGCAAATTTTAGTAGAAGAAAATGGCTCATTCTCGAATGCAAGGTCAATATCTCATTATACTGAATGACATTTGAAGTATGTAAAATGTATCTCTTCTAAACATTTAATATTTTAATTTAGAGGAGTCTAAATATCAAATGGTTCTCTGTTAACAAAACTTCCATTTTAACAAACTTGTGTGCAAAATTTCTACTTGGGAAAAAACTAAAACGTTAATTTGAATTCACATTCAGTGCACTTCGATTTTTCAGCCAAGAAAATTAAAACTCTCTATGTTGACACTATAAAGCAATTACGGGTAAAACAGTGAACCGATGAAGATAGAAAATGTACGCACCATGGTAAATCATAAATATATTCTGTGCACTATGTATGTAAACATTTGACCAGTGATGGCCTTATAGATACCCACCCATTACTATTGCCAGTGATCACATGAACCAGCGCAAACTAATTATCAGTCAAAACTAAGCTAATTAACTGAATGCATCCCTATCCTTTTTACACTTGAGACTTACAATCAAAAGGTCAACATGCATGCACAGGAATGGTACATATCCCATTCTCATCTTCAAGGGAATAAGGGTGAACGCAAAAGGTAGTGATGGTCAACAGTTATGCATTATTTATGTGCAGGGTGCCATTTAGTTATTATTTCTTTTCACAATGATGTATAGCAAAACATAAATACACAGTAGCATGTTGAACTACTTAGCAAGGATAAAGGACAACAAACATGTAGCAAAGCATAAGTATCTCGTTTAAATTCAAGTGCAACAGTGGTGAAACAGGACGGTTTAACGACCAACACCAACACATTCAAAACACAAGGAAACCAATGCTATTTCCAGTTTCATATTGAAATTAAAATCTTTGAACAAGGTAAATCGTGAGCCAAAGAACTCACCTCCAACTGCGAACAAAGGCGGCGAACGGTAATAGTACACGGTGGTGCTGAGTTTTTGAAACGGAAGGCGGCTTCATGCGGGAAAGGAGTTCGAATAAGCAAAGTGGGGTCCAGGCTAATGGTCAACGATGCGCGACTTTGATGAGCGACTGCAGTGGTCGATGGCTAGTCGTTGAGCGCTCACAAGCGAGGGGGCGGAGGATGCTTGACTTAAAGGAGTTCACGGTAGATTTGGGTAGAAGGACAGGAGCACAGTTTTAATGGAGGCGAGGGCGTTGTCAGTAGCAGCATGCAACTGGACATGGGAGAAGCACAGAGGAAAAAGATCAGTTCCGATCTGATTCTAGGTGGTTCGAGACTGCGGCGCTCGCTGACTTCAAAGGATGTTCACAGTTTCCAGGCTAATACTGAGGAGATGGCGGACCAAATTCCAGGCGAGGTGGGTGCTGAGAAAGGCGAAGGACGCGGTTTCAAAGGGAAAACAGGGGGTTCATAGTGTTGAGGCTTGCATTAGGTCATCGGTGAAAAAGGGGCGAGGTTGACAGCGGCGTTGGTTTACAGGGAGAGGAGCGAAAGTTAGTGGCCGTGAGAACTTTTGGACGAGCAATCAGAGGATTTCGCTTGTAGCCATTATTTTTAATTTGGGGCAAAACATTTCTGAATGAAAGAAAAAAGGAGAATGGTGAAAATAAAGGGCATTGTTAAGGAAACCTCTTTTTCGGTCAAGGGGTGTAATGTTTTTTCGTTTTTATTTTTTGGTTAAGGGGTGTACATTAAAGGCGAAACCCCCTTAATAATTTATTGTTTGAAGACAAAATTGCCCTTTCTCCAATCAAGTTATCCAACGTAAATACAGTCCACTGTACAAACCTACGGTAATGAATTGCATACTTCCATCGATGCTTTTAAGAAAATATTAATGGCTGCCAACCCTAATTATGAGCTAGATGACGAAGATGTATTAAATTGCACACAAAAATGTGAATTACACGAAGATGATGAAGATCGATCAGCTACTGACAAGGTTTGATATTTAATTTTCCGTTAACAGCTACGGAATTGAAGAAGAAGCACGGTTTTCGATGGACCATGTTTATAGCGAACAATGACCGTTTTATGTATGAAAAGACGGTATAGTATGACCGGTTTTATCAAGTACGAACTACAGTTTGATACAGAGATAGAGAAGACGTAAAAGAGCCACCGTGTTTATTAAATTTTCTCGGTATTATATTATCGTGTATTCGATTTTTTGGTAATAATGTTACCATGAATGTTTTGGACCAAACAATGGTTATTTAATCGGCAGGGCGATACTGTTTCTAGTTTATGTGTATGAATATTTGATACCGTTATTTCTTTGTGGTGTGAGTAATATTCAGCTGTTTTACAGTTTGATGCAATTGCTGTCGTGAACGAAGTATACGGGAATGAGGATTATTCAGTTAATGAGAAGTCTTATGAAACGGACGATGTAAATGTTAATGATAAGGTTTGTCGGTTGGAAAATGACGACAGCAACGATCTTTCACATGAGGAAGCAGGAATATTGTGTTGCACATACCCCAATTTAACTTACCATTTTACCACCGATAAGGTTTGAAAACTAGTACTTATGTTTTACATTAAATACGTTACTCTAATCATAATATATTGTTTGTAGATGCAGTCGTTCGTTTCCAAAGAGGACGTACGTAAATGGTGCTTCGATCATGGACTTGATGTGAATTGTGTCATTGTTATCAAAAGAAGTAAAACAAAAAATCTCTTAGATAATGGGAAAGGATTGTAACACCTCACCTCCGCTAGGGTCACTCACAAAGAGAATGCACTAGCTTTGGTGGAGCATTATCTAGGTGAACATACACAGAAATATTACAAGACAGAACATATAAAACAGCGGAAGAAGAACCAAATTTCATTGCTTTAAAATCTAGAAAGGTCTAAAGCCTTTTACATCAAAATGCTGCTAAATCCATTACATCAAAATCTGTCTTGCAATAGTAAAGAAGCATAAAACCATAGTCATAAATCATTCCCCAAGTAAAACAACAAAGCAAGCCATAGCCAAGAGAAATCCAAGCAGTACATGAAAGAGCCTTGGAGCTTGGTAAGATCCGAGCTAAGCTGTATTCCCACCCTGCGATCCGAGGGGGGAAACGAAAGAAAAAGAGGCGAAACAAACTGGGTCAGTCATAAAGACTGAGTAAGTTTTAGTGGCTTTCAGCATAAATACGGGTGAAGATAATATGGCATGAATAAACTGAAAGTAAACATAAGCATGATGATAAGGTAAGCTACGGGCACGATGAATCAGGTATAACATTGCAAGGTTTCTATTAAGTATAACATCGCAAGATTTTTAAGCTTCACCATTCCACTATTTTCTTTGATTTCCTATATTCTCTGCACCAACTGTACTAGCACCCCAACTTGTATCATCCCTTCCATGTATATGTACAGTCCCTTGCCGTATATCGTACGGGTTTCATCACGTATTTCTATACTACTTCAACGTAGTGCCACCATTCTTGAAATCGTTTGGACCGCCACCCTTGTTCTGGCTAGGTTTCCTTATCATGAACTATCGCGTGTTCAACTAGAATTTATGTCACCTAGGACATCTACGGATTATGCTACCTATTGAACGTTTTCTAGATTCGATTAGGGTTTATGCCACCTAGGACCACTAGGGATTATGCTACCTAACGAATTCCACGTAACGATCTATTAATCGATCGGCTCCCTACAAGTCCTAGCTCGTTCATGTGTCTGTGTCATACGGCCCAATCACGAAATGTAGTCACCTGTGCTAGGTCCACCATAGGGTGTATCAAGTCCTAGGGTGCCAACCACCGACACGAATCAAGCACGCATAGTGTAAACCTACTGGTGCCCAATGCCTGCTTTTTCAACTCCGGACTACGTGCACGACCATAGTCCGCTTAAACCTACAATGGCGCACCAACTCAGCCGTCGTTCTGGTCGCTTACAATCAGCTCGGTAATCGTGCCCCACCTGCCTAGTTCCAGGGTACCGTGATACATCTAGTGTGGTTACTGCTGAAAAGGACCGCGTAACTAGGGTTTCCGTTCAGTAGGTTAAGTGTTGTCATTTAAATTCGAGACTTAACCCCATCAGTCTAGCATGTCAAGTTGGTTAAGTGTTGTCATTCAAGTTCGTGACTTAACCCGCCTACGTGTCATGTCAAATTGGCTAAGTGTTGTCGTTCAAGTTCATGACTTAGCCCTACGAATCATCTGTCAAGTTGGTTAAGTATACTCTAGCGGTTCATGACTTAACCCTATCAAATCATCGCGTCCAATTGGTTAAGTATATTCAAGCGGTTCATGACTTAACCCTATCAAATCATCGCGTCCAATTGATTAAGTATATTCAAGCGGTTCATGACTTAACCCTATCAAATCATCGCATCCAATTGGTTAAGTATATTCAAGCGGTTCATGACTTAACCCTATCAAATCATCATATCCAATTGGTTAAGTATATTCAAGCGGTTCATGGCTTAACCCGCCCACGTATCATGCTAAGTTGGTTAAGTATTATCTATATGTTCAAGTTGACTTAACCCTGCCACGTGTCATGTTATATTGGTTAAGTGTCATTAATCTAGCCATATTACTTAACACACTCATTGGTCTGATTAACTATTATGTTGGTTAAGCCCACATTTATAAGTTTTATGTGTTCTTAACTCATACCGGTTAGGTCCACATTTACATGTCACATTTCCATGTCATCCCACCTAACCCTCTAACCATACCCACGTCTTATAATGGTTAGTATTCCTTAATTGATTCATTATGACGAACGAATCATGACCTCTCACATTAGACCGTGCATTTTGTGGCCACTGGATTTACTGGGCGGTTCAGGGCAGATTTACACCACAAACTGGGTCTAACCTCGTGTCATAAATCGTTACGCCTACAATTCGACCTTCGACCTCTCACATTAGACTGACACTTTGTGGCTACTGGATTTGTCGGGCGGTTCCGGGCAGATTTACACCACAAACCGAGTCTAACCTCGTATCAAAGGTTCATTAATGGTCGTATTCCACCCAAAAACTGTAACGACCCAGAAAATCTGAACCAATTTAAAAATTTTAAATTGGCTAAAATAATGGATTTTAAATATTTAAAATAAATATTTTAGCTAATGGCAATGAAAAGTTAGTTAAATCGACAATTGAAAACGAATATAATTAATTATAATTATAAACAAGTCTTGAAAAGGCGCTGCAGTTTCAAAAATTGAATTCAAACTTTGTCGGACTGTACCGGGTGCAAAACAATCCGGATTTTAGTGAAACCAAAAATATTTAAATCTGTTAGTGAATACCTTTCTAACGAATCTGAAAAATCTAATTTTCATAGCGGAAAGCAAAAGTTATGGCCGAATGAATTTTCAGAACGGTCGCTGTGGAATTTATATAGCCCGTGAAATTGGCCATTTTGCATACGACCTCGGAATTCGACGAAACCACTTTTGTTGGATCCGGGATGGGAAGTTATTGCTGGGTTTCAAATTTCATAATTTTTGAAGCTAGTATGTGAGCGTGGCAAAGGAAAATGTGTTTTGGTCAATAATAGTTAAATTGGATCGACCAAAAATGGGCCTTTTTGCAAACGGTCTCAGAATTCGACGAAACTAGTTTTGTTGGGACCGTATCGTCAAAACATAGCCAGATTTATTTTTCTGGAATTTTTCGAATTAGTTTGTGGCCCTGGCAAATTGAAATGTACGTTCAAATTAAATATTGAATATTTTATATTTTAAATTGAAGGAAAACTGACTGAAACAATCGAAAGAGCCTACGAAACATATCCCATTGTGTCCGGGATGGGGGTAATTAGCTAGGGATGACAGTCGTTGGGTTTGAATTCGAGTTCGTATGTGATAAGGGGTATTTTCGGATTTAATTGAATTATAAATTAAAATAAAATCCACCGGCCAACCACAACTCATCTTCCACTTTCTTGGTCAACGCAGAAACCCGACTCCTCCCAGTTCGAACGGCGGTTTCCCCTTTCTTCCTTCCCCCCTTGATTTCTCCCCCGTTTCTTAATTAAATCAAGCGCTCTTGGATCCATTTAGAAGCCCTTACTCCCCTCTTCAAATCCATCCTTGTTTCATCCTCCATCGTGCTGTGTTCGGCGAGAATCGAAGCTCCAAACATCGAGACTTCCGGCCGCCGTACCACCTTGAAGCCGCCACCGAACTGGACGTGGGTCCCCTCGTCAGGCGCGCCTCCTGATGCTCCTCGACGTGGTGCTACTCGATTTCAGCATAGTGCTTCGGATTTGAAGTTTTGGCCAACCCTAATTTCGAACCTACACTGAAAGCATACGGCTTTGTTCATTTTAAAGGTTAACAACACTTGAAAGCGTTGCGATTTATGATTTTGGTATAAAAATCATATCTTTTTCGTGTATTGACGAAATTCGATGAAACAGGAAACATCGGGACCGCAAGGAGGCTCTCTACATTCTAGAAGAGACCGCATATTTTTCTGAGCCTTATGCTATTTTTGGTGGAGTGGAACAATGTGAGATTTCTGATTTAAAAACAATATGGAAAACGACGATGTATAAATTATATAGTCGATGTATGAGTTATATAAGCGTTGTACACCTCTTGTATAAGCGTTGTATAAGTTGTATGTTTGATGTATAAGTTATATATGCGTTGTAAAAATTATATATGTGTTGAAATAAAAGTGAATTGCTATATATAAATGTATATATATATATATATACGCCCCTCGTCCACAAACCATGGACGATATTTATTGATTGTGATTGGTGTGAAAATTGATTGATAGCGAATGGTTGTTTGGGATTGTTTGTGGTTGATATTGATTGATTGTGGTTGAAAAATACCCGTTTGTGGTTGAAAAATATTTGGTTGAAACCACATAGGATTAGTTTGTGGAAATGAAATATATATATACATGCCGCCTGCGTGCGAACTAGATGCATGATCCCCATTGTCAAAAACCGCGAGGTTTTAAGGTAGAGCGAGGAGCCATACTAGGGACGGTCCCGGTTTTAACTACCCTGCCGTTATGCTGCCGAAATTTTCTGAAATATACATGTGTTAGAATAATTTTCATTCGTTGAAATAAATTACATATGTTGAAAGAATATTCATGTGTTGAGTTGCAATTCATTCGTTGAGTTGAAATTCATGTGTTGAATATTATTTGAATTTAAACAAATAATTTTAGCGATAAAAATCACATTTTTATATATATACAAACTATAGAGAATATTCATGTGTTGAGTTGCAATTCATTCGTTGAGTTGAAATTCATGTGTTGAATATTATTTGAATATAAACAAATAGTTTTAGCGATAAAAATCACATTTTTATATATATACAAACTATAGAGAATATTCATGTGTTGAGTTGCAATTCATTTGTTGAGTTGAAATTCATGTGTTGAATATTATTTGAATATAAACAAATAGTTTTAGCGATAAAAATCACATTTTTATATATATACAAACTATAGAGGATATTCATGTGTTGAATTGAAATTCATTCGTCGAGTTGAAATTCATGTGTTGAATGTTATCGTATTTTAAAATAAAATGAATAGACAATAAAAACTACATTTTTATTGTGAATATAAAGTGTTAAAAACATTCACGTGTTGAATAAATATTTTTGATGATAAAAATATTTATTTTATCATGTATACGCTTTGATAAAAATACACACGTGTTGAAATAAATAATAGTTTGCTAGAAATATTGTTATTGGCTTTGTTCTGCATATATATACATGTGTTGAACAGGAAAAATGGATTAGCTGTAGAGTAAAGAAATTATTTGCGTGCCCGACAAATAGGTAAGCCTTGATGAGTTGGCTGCGCAATTTTATTTTTATATCAACTCCTGTGAATGTCATTGGATGCGGAGTGCTGGTTATTCTATGTGAAATAATAAATATCGCCATAGGATAGTAACAATTAAATTTGAACTATGCTACATGGCATACTTCTTGACGATAGGCATACTTCATCATATTCCACATAAGCAATTGGAGCTTGTGTGACGAGGTGGAAGATTTACCATACGAGCGAGAGGCTTGTATGGCGATGATTATATACTACAGGTTGAACTGATGACTGATATAGACTCTATAAAATATAACGATAAATTGCCAGATTAATAAAAACCCCACACGGGTCTGGAGTTGACAATAATCACGTCTCTCTAGTTATTAGATACGGCACATGGACTATTTACTTCCACACGGAAACGGGGTGACGAGAATTTATTCTCTGGAGTGATTATCTATACATGCTCCCCCGTAAGCACCAGAATATA
This sequence comes from Allium sativum, assembly GCA_030737875.1. NCBI lineage: Eukaryota > Viridiplantae > Streptophyta > Magnoliopsida > Asparagales > Amaryllidaceae > Allium > Allium sativum. The sequence goes on along the minus strand of CM060913.1, from coordinate 463,144,079 downwards.
TCACTATAAATATGTGAATGCTTTTTAGGATTTATTGGGTACCTAACACGGCCCAATAAATTTCCAAACCCCTCCCCGTACAAAGGAGGTTATGGCGAAATTTTTCGAAATATTAAGGCGTTAGTGAAATATTTGAAGTGAAAACGAAGTTGAAAATATAAAATGAACTATAGTTGGTATTATAGAATGAACTATATTTATATATATAAATATAAATATAATTAAAATGAATCGAAGCCGTGCAGTTTGCGTTTCGGAATCGTAATTTGAAACGATTGGTACGAGAAATCCGACCATCGGGTTTTCCCGAAACCGCAACCGCTGGGTTCGCTTTGGAGAAATCTTTCTAACGGCACCAACTTTGTAAAAATCCAACGGTTGGATTGTCTGGAATGTTTAATTCAAATCTGAAGAAAAACAGCGCCAGAAACGATTATATATATATATATAAATATAGTTATATTTAATCGAATAACGACGCTGCAGTTCGTATTTTGAAATCGAAACTTCAAACGATTGTACCGGGAGATCCGACCGTCGAATTTTCCCGAAACTGGAACCGTTGGATTCGTTTTGAAAAGACCTTTCTAATGATGTAAATTTTGTGAAGGTCCAACGGTTAGATTTTCAGATATGTGTAAATCAAATCTGAAGAAAAACAGCGCCACGGCCGCGTTATGGCCCGAAGCGTCGTTTTGAATAAATTGGCTATTTTAAAAATAAATAAAAATAGCGATAAATCGTTATAAAATATCACAAACAATATGGAATGGAAATAAACTGAATTTTCTGGATTTATATGGTATTTGATGGTTGAATGTGTTTGGGGTGAAAATTACATTAAAGAACAAAATTGGTGTTGTCGAATAATTTAACCATTGAAATAAATTGATTTGAAAATTTAAATATACATGAATTATTTGAAAAGGCCGAGTTAATTCTCATTTCAAATAATTGACCGACGATAAGAAATCGAAGATGAAGACGGTGGTCGAAGACCGGAGATCTTCACCTCGTTTGGATGGTAACCGAGGTCCTGATTGGGAGGCATCCCGAAATATGGACAATGAGTGGTGATCGTCCAGACGTACGTGGTGATCGATGGGTTGCGAGGTATTTAGTACCTCCGGTTTCGTTCAGACCCAGAACGGACTTGTAAATGGACTGTGTGTCTGACATTGGAGTTTATTCTGTGTTGATTGATTTCTGTTAAATATACATCTGTATGGCGGCGGAGAATTTATTCTTTTGCTTAACGCCCTTCTCTGAGACGCACGAGCTCAGAGGTTGTATATCGATGGACATCGGTCGCATGACATGAATTGCCTGTGTGGCATGCTAAGATGCAGTGATCAGGGCTTCTGTTGAAAAGCAAAGTCTTGTGGTGATGATCAAAGCACCGCCTGTGTGGCGTAGCTTTGTGTATAACGTGAATGCGCGAACCTCACACCCTTGTATGAACCAGAAACGGGAGAGGACATCAGGGAGGGCTTGCGTTTCTTTCTAGCTAGGGTGGTGTCAGTGACCTACCAGCCCTGACATTTATATACTTTTCACCTGCGTGGTTGTTGCTGTTGCGAGGCGCCTCGGTTTGATCGGACGATCCGGGTCCGATGGAGTCATTCGTTGGCTCATTTACGCCCCAAAGGGCGGGGAAACGTATTGCTCAGGCACTATAATCCACTCCGTGTGGACCGGCCCTGACGATCCAAAGGGCAGTTGCGGCTGTTCCGGAGGCTCGGGCTAGAGAGTCTCGAAGTCGGTAAGGACTATCTTTTGCCTTGGTTCATGACGGAAATCCAATTTCCAAATACGACATCGTGCGGTTTTGATTGTATATATATATATATGGCGACATGATATATGGTACCCATGCCGCCTATGATTGATAGTTATGATTTGAAATTGTTTTCAAAACATATAAACACTAGCAATAATATCAATTGCCTTTGTTTTATTCGTATCAAGCATATTTTGGCCGTTATAAGGTAAAACTCTATCCTCCGGTTTGCGTTGCATTGTGTGATGGGAACTGAGTCTTATAATGGCTTCATTTTTATAAAAAGCATAGCGATGTTTAAAAGAAAGATTTGTTTTAAAGCACTGGCAATCCGATGGAGTAAACCCGTTCCACGAAAGTGGCGTGGTCCTGTGATTAGCCAAATTATATATGTGTTGAGTAGATCTCTCATACCAGTCCCATGACTGACTCGTAGTTTGTTTCACCTTCAAACTCGGGTGCCCCTTTTTCTACACGGGCAGCCTTGTATTCAGGTTTAGCTGGTTCTTTCTGGATAGCTGGAGCTGAAGATGGATTCTATAATTTATCTCTTTTTATGTTGTTCAGCTCCTATTGTACATATTTTGTTTATTTCCGCTGTAGACTTTTATGTATAGCTGAACTGTATTTGTTCTAAGTAAGATCCTGTATACTATGTAACTCTGATGATTACTTTTATCCAGTATATTCTATTGTTCATTATCTGGTGTATTTATTTAATTTTGTTCTGCTATTATCTGTTTCTGTGTTATATTCCAAAGATAACCCTTGTTTCCGTCAGAACGGGATTTCGGGTCGTCTCAACGTGGTATCAGAGCTTTGGTTAAGCTTAGTTCTGGAATATAACATTTGAACGAACTCGTCAGAAATAGAACCAGTAGTGTTCTAGGACGGGTAACTCTATACAGATAGGATCAGCAATATCCTAGTATGAGTAAAGCAGAATGAAATTACACCTCGATAGACACATTTACATTTGAAGTATATGTTTCTATATTTTAAATTATCTTTTCTATGACCTGACACTTGATCTGCTGTTTGCAGAAGTACTAGAAAATGAGTGTCAGAAACAGAAGGAATGCAGAACCGGATATTGAAGCCCTATTAATCAAATATCGAAATATGGGTGGAATACCATTCTCTGGTGAAGAATCTATTATGAAGACACAGGCTTGGATTCGTTCGGCTGAAAAGATCTTTGATGGTTTAAAGCTTAGGGATGACCAGAAAAGATTACTGGCCTCCTGGGCACTCAAAGATAAAGCTTTGTTCTGGTGGGATTCAGTTATAGAGAATAATCCAGAAGGTGATATCACCTGGGAAAGATTCAAAGTGATTTTCCTGGAAAGATTTACTCCTCCCGAAGCGACTGAGCGATTATGCGACGAATTTTCTTATCTGATACAAGGTGACATGACCATCCCAGAATATCATAAGAAATTCAACGAACTTTCTCACTTTGCTCCACATCTGATTAAGGACCCAAAGAGGAAGAATCTTAGATTTATTCTCGGGCTTCAAAGGAAATACCAGAATAAAGTATTGGGGCATGTGAAGCTCCCTTTTTCTGAAATGATATACATGGCTTATCAGTACGAAGATCTGGATAGGAAAGGTATGCTACAGTACGAAGAAGAAGTCAGCTCTAGTAATAGAAATGAGTCTGAAACTGATCGTCCTGAGGCCAGTACAAAGTCTGATGTCAGTAAGAAGCCCAGTGCCAAGAGAAAAAGGGCCAAATCTGAGAAGAAACCAGTAACGACAACTGTATGCTCTAACTGCAATAAGCAAGGACATCTCTCGATAAGTTGTCGATCTCTAAAGAAACAAAGAAAAGAAGGATCTAAGTCTAATAAGAAGTTTCAAGAGACCAAAGGATGCAGCATTTGCCATAGGTTTGGCCATGTAAAACAGGATTGTCGACTGTTAAAGGCAACCAAGGAGGCTCAGGTAAATGAAGTGGCAGAAACCTCAGCACCCTCAGATAAACAGGGAAGGTCTGATGTTTTAGAAGGAACGCTTACTGTCAAAAATATTCCAGTCAAAGTACTGTTTGACACAGGCGCGTCACGAAGCTTTATTGCCAAGGATGCAGCTAAGAAGCTGGATTTGAACTTGAGGAAGCTCAAGGAACCAATGACTGTCCAAAATCCAGTTGGGGGTTCCATCAATCTCAGTTGGATTTGTGCAGTACCTGTCTCTTTTTCCTGGTATAAATTCCCTATTATCTCAATTGTCATGAATTTCAGTGAATTCGATCTTATTCTCGGATTGGATTGGCTGACCAAGTATGAAGCTGAGGTTAAATGCGCCGACAGAGTCGTTAAGGCTAAGATAAAATCAGGGAATTATGTAACCATTCCGTGTGAAGGCCCGACATCAAATAGGAAAGACTTCTGGGCAGCTTTGGATGTTTCTCCAGCTCAAATAAAAAATATCCCAGAAATCACAGAGAATATTTCCGACCTAGTGAAAGATATTCCTGTCGTCAAAAACTATGCGGATGTGTTCGAGGAAGTAGTTCGCTTACCTCCGCAGAGAGAAATAGATTTCAAGATTGCTTTGATTCCGAATGCAAGGCCGGTAGTTCACACTATTCGAAGAATGTCCTTGAAAGAGAAGGAGGAATTAGACAATCAAACACGACAGCTAGTATGGAAAGGTCTGATCAGGCCTAGTTTCTCTGATTGGGGTGCAGCAGTGGTGTTTGTCCCAAAATCTGATGGTACTCTACGTCTATGTGTGGATTATCGTGATTTGAACAAGCAGACCATAAAGAACAAATATCCATTGCCGCGGATTGATGATTTGTTGGATCGATTAAATGGCGCACAAGTATTTTCACGAATGGACCTAGCTACAGGTTTCCATCAACTTCGAATTGCCGAAGAGTGTGTTCCAATGACAGCGTTCAGAGGCCTCGACTTATTCTACGAGTGGTTAGTAATGCCGTTCGGCTTATGTAACGCTCCAGCTTACTTCGTCGATCTGATGAATAGAGTGTTCAGAGGATTTCTGAATAAATTTGTTCTGGTATTCATAGACGATATTCTAATCTTCTCTAAATCAAAGGCCGAACATGAAAAGCATCTGGAACAGGTTCTAGAAATCCTCAGAAGGAACGTATTAAAAGCCAAATTTTCCAAATGTTTATTCTGGCAAGATGAAGTAAAATTTCTGGGCCACGTCGTATCGAAAGAAGGAATCGCTGTGGATCCCATTAAAATCACAGCTATTCAGAATTGGAAACAGCCCAGTACCCCCACTGAAGTCCGCAGTTTTCTCGGATTGGCTAGCTATTATCGGAAGTTCGTTAAAGACTTTTCGAAGATATCTGGTCATTTAACAAAGCTTACAAAGAAGCACTCTAAATTCAAATGGACTCCAGAAAGTGAGGAGGCTTTCGAGGAGCTAAAATTAAGACTAACGACAGCTCCAGTGTTAACCATCATCGATGGCAACCAGGATTTAAAGGTCTGGACTGATGCTTCTAGAGAAGGCCTGGGCGCAGTATTAATGCAAAGAGGCCAAGTAATTGCTTATGCTAGCCATCAACTGAAGCCACATGAAAAGAACTACGTAACTCATGATCTTGAGTTATTGGCTATTGTGTTCGCTTTGAAAATCTGGAGGCACTATCTTCTGGGTGAGAGATTTGAACTGTTTATAGACCACCAGTCGTTAAAGTATCTGTTCACTCAGAAAGACCTAAATCCGAGGCAGCAACGTTGGCTGGAGTTTCTTGCAGCTTATGACTTTGAAATTTTATACACTCCAGGGAAAGCCAATGTCGTGGCCGATGCATTAAGCCGAAAGAATGAAATGATCGCCAGTTTTATTATCACGACTTCATTGCTAGATAAAATATCTGCTCTTCAGGAGGATGATCACTTCATTCAGAAGATCGGAGGGATAATTCAACAAGGCGAACCCTCGAGTTTTCAAGTAGACAACGAGGGGATTCTAAGGCTGAAGGGTCGAATATGTGTTCCTAACATTCCTGAGCTTCGAAAGGAAGTACTGGATGAATGCCACAAGTCAAAACTCAGTATCCATCCAGGAGTAAGCAAAATGTATAATGACATTAAATGCACTTTCTGGTGGAAGTCGATGAAGAGGGACATTTCTTTATATGTTAGCCGATGCACTACTTGCCAGCTAGTCAAGAGCGACCAGCAGAAATTGGCTGGATTATTACAACCGCTAGAAGTTCCGGGCTGGAAGTGGGAACATATTTCTATGGATTTCATTGATGGTCTGCCCAAAACCAGAAAAGGAAATGACAGTATTTGGGTGATCGTAGATCGCTTCACGAAGACCGCCCATTTCATACCTGTCAGATCAAACAGAACTGCTCAGGGTCTGGTGCAGATATACTTCAGGGAAATAGTTAGACTACATGGAGTGCCGCTCAGTATAGTCAGTGATAGAGATACAATATTCACTAGCAAATTCTGGGAAGCATTTCAAGTCGAGCTAGGAACGAAGTTGAACTTAAGCACCGCTTATCATCCTCAAACAGACGGTCAGACTGAAAGGGTGAATCGTATTTTAGAAGATCTATTGCGGGCTTGTGTTATAGATTTTGGTGGATCATGGGAAGACCATCTGCATTTGGCTGAATTCTCTTATAACAACAGCTACCAGGCGAGTCTGACAATGTCGCCATTCGAAGCATTATATGGTAGACCGTGCCGATCCCCTGCTTGTTGGGTCGAACCAGGTAATAGGCTTGTGTTGGGTCCTGATATGATTCGAGAAGCTGCCGACAAAGTCGATTTTATCAAGAAGCGATTACTCGCCGCTCAAAGCCGACAAAAGAGCTATGCCGATAGAAGAAGAAGAGATATATCCTTTGCTGTTGGTGACTATGTATATTTGAAAGTATCACCGATGAGAGGAGTTATCCGGTTCGGTAAAACTGGAAAGTTGGCACCCAAATTCATTGGTCCGTTTCCTATTCTGGAACGGATCGGAACTCTCGCTTATAGGGTCAAACTGCCTGATTGGCTGCCTGGAGTTCATGATGTATTTCATATATCTCAACTTCGAAAGCACGTTCATGATCCAGACTTGATCGTGGAAGAAGCAGCTCAACAGGACATTGAGATTACTCCAGAGTTAGCTGTGAGAAGAGAGCCGCTAAAGATTATCGGCAAAGAAACCAAGGAGCTGAGGAACAAGAAGGTTCACTTAGTCAAAGTGCATTGGAGTGGAGATCCACGAGATTGTACTTGGGAAACTGAGGAGAGCATTCAGAAAGCCTATCCCAGATGCCGAGTAGATATCTCTGATTGACTCCGGTGTAGGGTATATTTACCATACTTTGCATTACCATTTAATTCTCTATTCTGTTGCTATTTTCTTCCCATGGATGTGCACTATTTATTCTATACTCTGAATGATTTTTAAAGGAATATAGGATTTGATTAGTATATTTTTGGAAGGTTAAAAACAAATTGGTTGTGGTATTGTGGGATTGTAGATTTATCAAACCACTTTCGACTTTGTTCCTTTTCGGGGACGAAAAGTTTTAAGGGGGGAGATTATAACGACCCAGAAAATCTGAACCAATTTAAAATTTTTAAATTGGCTAAAATAATGGATTTTAAATATTTAAAATAAATATTTTAGCTAATGGCAATGAAAAGTTAGTTAAATCGACAATTGAAAACGAATATAATTAATTATAATTATAAACAAGTCTTGAAAAGGCGCTGCAGTTTCAAAAATTGAATTCAAACTTTGTCGGACTGTACCGGGTGCAAAACAATCCGGATTTTAGTGAAACCAAAAATATTTAAATCTGTTAGTGAATACCTTTCTAACGAATCTGAAAAATCGAATTTTCATAGCGGAAAGCAAAAGTTATGGCCGAATGAATTTTCAGAACGGTCGCTATGAAATTTATATAGCCCGTGAAATTGGCCATTTTTCATACGACCTCGGAATTTGACGAAACCACTTTTGTTGGATCCGGGATGGGAAGTTATTGCTGGGTTTCAAATTTCATAATTTTTGAAGCTAGTATGTGAGCGTGGCAAAGGAAAATGTGTTTTGGTCAATAATAGTTAAATTGGATCGACCAAAAATGGGCCTTTTTGCAAACGGTCTCAGAATTCGACGAAACTAGTTTTGTTGGGACCGTATCATCAAAACATAGCCAGATTTATTTTTCTGGAATTTTTCGAATTAGTTTGTGGCCCTGGCAAATTGAAATGTACGTTCAAATTAAATATTGAATATTTTATATTTTAAATTGAAGGAAAACTGACTGAAACAGTCGAAAGGGCCTACGAAACATATCCCATTGTGTCCGGGATGGGGGTAATTAGCTAGGGACGACAGTCGTTGGGTTTGAATTCGAGTTCGTATGTGATAAGGGGTATTTTCGAATTTAATTGAATTACAAATTAAAATAAAATCCACCGGCCAACCACAACTCATCTTCCACTTTCTTGGTCAACGCAGAAACCCGACTCCTCCCAGTTCGAATGGCGGTTTCCCCTTTCTTCCTTCTCCCCTTGATTTCTCCTCCGTTTCTTAATTAAATCAAGCGCTCTTGGATCCATTTAGAAGCCCTTACTCCCCTCTTCAACTCCATCCTTGTTTCATCCTCCATCGTGCTGTGTTCGGCGAGAATCGAAGCTCCAAACATCGAGACTTCCGGCCGCCGTACCACCTTGAAGCCGCCACCGAACTGGACGTGGGTCCCCTCGTCAGGCGCGCCTCCTGATGCTCCTCGACGTGGTGCTACTCGATTTCAGCATAGTGCTTCGGATTTGAAGTTTTGGCCAACCCTAATTTCGAACCTACACTGAAAGCATACGACTTTGTTCATTTTAAAGGTTAACAACACTTGAAAGCGTTGCGATTTATGATTTTGGTATAAAAATCATATCTTTTTCGTGTATTGACGAAATTCGATGAAACATGAAACATCGGGACCGCAAGGAGGCTCTCTACATTCTAGAAGAGACCGCATATTTTTCTGAGCCTTATGCTATTTTTGGTGGAGTGGAACAATGTGAGATTTCTGATTTAAAAACAATATGGAAAACGACGATGTATAAATTATAAAGTCGATGTATGAGTTATATAAGCGTTGTACACCTCTTGTATAAGCGTTGTATAAGTTGTATGTTCGATGTATAAGTTATATATGCGTTGTAAAAATTATATATGTGTTGAAATAAAAGTGAATTGCTATATATATATATATATATATATATATATATATATATATATATATATATATATACGCCCCTCGTCCACAAACCATGGACGATATTTATTGATTGTGATTGGTGTGAAAATTGATTGATAGCGAATGGTTGTTTGGGATTGTTTGTGGTTGATATTGATTGATTGTGGTTGAAAAATACCCGTTTGTGGTTGAAAAATATTTGGTTGAAACCACATAGGATTAGTTTGTGGAAATGAAATATATATATACATGCCGCCTGCGTGCGAACTAGATGCATGATCCCCATTGTCAAAAACCGCGAGGTTTTAAGGTAGAGCGAGGAGCCGTACTAGGGACGGTCCCGGTTTTAACTACCCTGTCGTTATGCTGCCGAAATTTTCTGAAATATACATGTGTTAGAATAATTTTCATTCATTGAAATAAATTACATATGTTGAAAGAATATTCATGTGTTGAGTTGCAATTCATTCGTTGAGTTGAAATTCATGTGTTGAATATTATTTGAATTTAAACAAATAATTTTAGCGATAAAAATCACATTTTTACATATATACAAACTATAGAGAATATTCATGTGTTGAGTTGCAATTCATTCGTTGAGTTGAAATTCATGTGTTGAATATTATTTGAATATAAACAAATAGTTTTAGCGATAAAAATCACATTTTTATATATATACAAACTATAGAGAATATTCATGTGTTGAGTTGCAATTCATTCGTTGAGTTGAAATTCATGTGTTGAATATTATTTGAATATAAACAAATAGTTTTAGCGATAAAAATCACATTTTTATATATATACAAACTATAGAGGATATTCATGTGTTGAATTGAAATTCGTTCGTCGAGTTGAAATTCATGTGTTGAATGTTATCGTATTTTAAAATAAAATGAATAGATAATAAAAACTACATTTTTATTGTGAATATAAAGTGTTAAAAACATTCACGTGTTGAATAAATATTTTTGATGATAAAAATATTTCTTTTATCATGTATACGCTTTGATAAAAATACACACGTGTTGAAATAAATAATAGTTTGCTAGAAATATTGTTATTGGCTTTGTTCTGCATATATATACATGTGTTGAACAGGAAAAATGGATTAGCTGTAGAGTAAAGAAATTATTTGCGTGCCCGACAAATAGGTAAGCCTTGATGAGTTGGCTGCGCAATTTTATTTTTATATCAACTCCTGTGAATGCCATTGGATACGAAGTGCTGGTTATTCTATGTGAAATAATAAATATCGCCATAGGATAGTAACAATTAAATTTGAACTATGCTACATGGCATACTTCTTGACGATAGGCATACTTCATCATATTCCACATAAGCAATTGGAGCTTGTGTGACGAGGTGGAAGATTTACCATACGAGCGAGAGGCTTGTATGGCGATGATTATATACTACAGGTTGAACTGATGACTGATATGGACTCTATAAAATATAACGATAAATTGCCAGATTAATAAAAACCCCACACGGGTCTGGAGTTGACAATAATCACGTCTCTCTAGTTATTAGATACGGCACATGGACTATTTACTTCCACACGGAAACGGGGTGACGAGAATTCATTCTCTGGAGTGATTATCTATACATGCTCCCCCGTAAGCACCAGAATATATCACTATAAATATGTGAATGCTTTTTAGGATTTATTGGGTACCTAACACGGCCCAATAAATTTCCAAACCCCTCCCCGTACAAAGGAGGTTATGGCGAAATTTTTCGAAATATTAAGGCGTTAGTGAAATATTTGAGGTGAAAACGAAGTTGAAAATATAAAATGAACTATAGTTGGAATTATAGAATGAACTATATTTATATATATATATATATATAATTAAAATGAATCGAAGCCGTGCAGTTCGCGTTTCGGAATCGTAATTTGAAACCATTGGTACGAGAAATCCGACCATCGGATTTTCCCGAAACCGCAACCGCTGGGTTCGCTTTGGAGAAATCTTTCCAACGGCACCAACTTTGTAAAAATCCAATGGTCGGATTGTCTGGAATGTTTAATTCAAATCTGAAGAAAAACAGCGCCAGAAACGATTATATATATATATATATATAATTATATTTAATCGAATAACGACGCTGTAGTTCGTATTTTGAAATCGAAACTTCAAACGATTGTACCGGGAGATCCGACCGTCGAATTTTCCCGAAACTGGAACCGTTGGATTCGTTTTGAAAAGACCTTTCTAATGATGTAAATTTTGTGAAGGTCCAACAGTTAGATTTTCAGATATGTGTAAATCAAATCTGAAGAAAAACAGCGCCACGGCCGCGTTACAGCCCGAAGCGTCGTTTTGAATAAATTGGCTATTTTAAAAATAAATAAAAATAGCGATAAATCGTTATAAAATATCACAAACAATATGGAATGGAAATAAACTGAATTTGCTGGATTTATGTGGTATTTGATGGTTGAATGTGTTTGGGGTGAAAATTACATTAAAGAACAAAATTGGTGTTGTCGAATAATTTAACCATTGAAATAAATTGATTTGAAATTCTAAATATACGTGAATTATTTGAAAAGGCCGAGTTAATTCTCATTTCAAATAATTGACTGACGATAAGAAATCGAAGATGAAGACGGTGGTCGAAGACCGGAGATCTTCACCTCGTTTGGATGGTAACCGAGGTCCTGATTGGGAGGCATCCCGAAATATGGACAATGAGTGGTGATCGTTCAGACGTATGTGGTGATCGATGGGTTTGCGAGGTATTTAGTACCTCCGGTTTGGTTCAGACCCAGAACGGACTTGTAAATGGACTGTGTGTCTGACATTGGAGTTTATTCTGTGTTGATTGATTTCTGTTAAATATACATCTGTATGGCGGCGGAGAATTTATTCTTTTGCTTAACGCTCTTCTCTGAGACGCACGAGCTCAGAGGTTGTATATCGATGGACATCGGTCGCATGGCATGAATTGCCTGTGTGGCATGCTAAGATGTAGTGATCAGGGCTTCTGTTGAAAAGCAAAGTCTTGTGGTGATGATCAAAGCACCGCCTGTGTGGCGTAGCTTTGTGTATAACGTGAATGCGCGAACCTCACACCCCGGTATGAACCAGAAACGGGAGAGGACATCAGGGAGGGCTTGTGTTTCTTTCTAGCTAGGGTGGTGTCAGTGACCTACCAGCCCTGACATTTATATACTTTTCACCTGTGTGGTTGTTGCTGTTGCGAGGCGCCTCGGTTTGATCGGACGATCCGGGTCCGATGGAGTCATTCGTTGGCTCATTTACGCCCCAAAGGGCGGGGAAACGTATTGCTCAGGCACTATAATCCACTCCGTGTGGACCGGCCCTGACGATCCAAGGGGCAGTTGCGGCTGTTCCGCAGGCTCGGGCTAGAGAGTCTCGAAGTCGGTAAGGACTATCTTTTGCCTTGGTTCATGACGGAAATCCAATTTCCAAATACAACATCGTGCGGTTTTGATTGTATATATATATATATATATATAGCGACATGATATATGGTACCCATGCCGCCTATGATTGATAGTTATGATTTGAAATTGTTTTCAAAACATATAAACACTAGCAATAATATCAATTGCTTTTGTTTTATTCGTATCAAGCATATTTTGGCCGTTATAAGGTAAAACTCTATCCTCCGGTTTGCGTTGCATTGTGTGATGGGAACTGAGTCTTATAATGGCTTCATTTTTATAAAAAGCATAGCGATGTTTAAAAGAAAGATTTGTTTTAAAGCACTGGCAATCCGATGGAGTAAACCCATTCCATGAAAGTGGCGTGGTCCTGTGATTAGCCAAATTATATATGTGTTGAGTAGATCTCTCATACCTGTCCCATGACTGACTCGTAGTTTGTTTCACCTTCAAACTCGGGTGCCCCTTTTTCTACACGGGCAGCCTTGTATTCAGGTTTAGCTGGTTCTTCCTGGATAGCTGGAGCTGAAGATGGATTCTATAATTTATCTCTTTTTATGCTGTTCAGCTCCTATTGTACATATTTTGTTTGTTTCCGCTGTAGACTTTTATGTATAGCTGAACTGTATTTGTTCTAAGTAAGATCCTGTATACTGTGTAACTCTGATGATTACTTTTATCCAGTATATTCTATTGTTCATTATCTGGTGTATTTATTTAATTTTGTTCTGCTATTATCTGTTTCTGTGTTATATTCCAAATATAACCCTTGTTTCCGTCAGAACGGGATTTCGGGTCGTCTCAAAAACCCAATATCAGTTCATGTGTTTAACATATAGAAATGTTCATGTTCGTGTTCAAGTCAATTATCCAATAAACAGTCATTTTCATGTTTCAAATTCCCAACTTTACATATTAATAAACATATGCCTAAGTTCCAAAATTACATGCCAATTTATATATATATATATATATATATATATATATGGATATATATACCCAATTCTAGTCAGATTACATATGTCCAATTCTTGCCTATTTACATGTATGCCAAGTTTATGCTATTTCACCCATATCGAGTTCTAGCCAAAATTGCATGTATCATGCCCAAATAAACCCAAATCATGATTCATGGTGTAGTTATCCCAAACAGTAATCTTTTTATTACAACACACGCCAACTACACAAGTTCATAATACATATTTATGCCAATTATCAAATTTACAATCGCTTTTATATTCAAATCCCCAATTCTACATATGCCCAATCGTAAGCCTAATCTTTTGATTTAATTTACATAGGCCCGAACTCGTGGTTTAATTTACATGCCAAATTACATACATGTTATATATACCAAATCTCATGTTACATTACATAGATCCTATTTGTGCCAAATTCCATGTATATAATATTTATGCAAATTTGTTCATAACAAGATTATACCAAAATTTACAGATCAAGCCCAAACTTGCAAATACAATGATAATATCCAATTTCATGTTGCTAATTATTACATCATATTCATACAGGCAATAATCCCATAATTCCCCCGTATAAATATCGTACGCAAATCGCGATTTTTGGCCAAGGTCCGAAATTGACCAAGGTTCATGAAAGAAAATAAATTGGGGGAGATATAAATTGAATAAAAATGAGATCAGAGGAAAACATCATCATAGGCATAAATATTACAACTTGATAATAATATCAACATGAATTGAGAAAACTGATTTACAACAGACTGAATAGATCATGAACTTGACATGAGAATAAAGATAGACAATTCTCAAAAACTCAAGATTCAAGAAGCAACAGAAATAGGTCTGAATCGATAAACATAATTAGATCCAATTCCACTTTATTTCATGTCCATATTATAATTAAATGTTTAAATCTAAAAGTAACTAGCACTTACAAAGCATGGCTAGTGAATTAGAAACTGAATTTGTTGTACAAATGTTGCGGTGTTGTAGATTTATTGTCTTGAATCATTGTTGAAGCTTTGTTCTTTGAATTAATTTGAGTTTGAATGTTTGTACTTCAATTTGGGGGCGGCGGCCATGGTTCAAGAGGGAGTTCAGCAGCATAATGGTGTAAGAATGATTTGATATGAATTAGATTAGGTCTATGGTTGTTTTTATAGGTGTAGCAACTAGTTTAGGCCCTTAGATTAACCCTAGAATCAATCCGGACCGTCAAAACACGTCTCAGGCTTCAAAAATGAGTTCTGGGTCAAAACAGGCCGACCAGGTCGACCTGTAAGGGGGGAGGTCAACACTATGGTCGACCTGGGCGGTAGGTCGACCCTATGGTCAACCTGGGAGAGGGGGGTAGGTCGACCCTATGGTCGACCCCCTGGTCCAGTCCTGCCTGAAAACTGCTGAAACTTGTACAGGCCATAACTTCTTCATCCGGACTCCGATTTTCAAAAACTCGGACTCTGTTTCATGTAAAATTTCGAGACGAACGCAATGGTGTAACCCGTTTCCCCTGATTCTGATTTTAAAATTTAATTCTGTCTTGATTTCTTGTTTTAATATGATATAAAAATACGGGTTGCTACATTCTCCCCTCCTTAAAGGATTTCATCCCCGAAATCTTCAAGTTAAGAAGAATGTGTCCTACCATCCAATCAACCATCTACTCAACCATCATTCACAAGCAACCATTGTCCTTAAAAGATTTCTAATGCTGTATGAATATATGCAGGAAGTGTGTATATGTTCCTTGTCTAACGCAAATGATCAGGCCTGATTGATCTTCTTAATGCAAAATATGTTTAGTGCAATGAGTCCAACATGTATGCAAATAGTCCTAGTCATATAAACACTATATGTGTGCACAAACATCCATCCATATGCATCATCCACATGATAACACATTCAATTCCATCCATAAACAAGTATAAACATTCATGCATATGCAATATGAGATGTGACTGAGCCGATCTAGTGCCTAATGTGAGTTCATGCATCCACGAGCAACAACTAGAAACCACTTGCAACCATCAACCATAACATGTCTCAAACACATGTTTACATCCATTAGTTCCTACCTAAAGGTATAACCGAATGATAGAAGCAAGTAAAGAAAAACTTTGTACCCTAAACACCAGCCCAAAACCAATATATATGATTCTAGGAAACCAAGCATGAGAAACTCCTTTTAGGTCGCAAGAAATCCCTTCCTAAAACCAACCCATATCCTATAAAGCCCAAAAAGTTTAGTCAACCCAACGGACATCCTCAAACCCCAAAATATATCACAACCAGATGAGTCATACTCCTTATGGGGTTTGCAACAGAAATAAGATTGAGAATAGGACCGAGAGGATATACATAAAAGATAGCATGCAAGTAAGCTCTACAGGAAAAGACGGATCAAGGATATACTCTTAAAAAGAGATATGATGCGCGTATCTAGTTTTCAATCTTCTAAGTCGCATTTCCTTGAGCTTAACTCCATTGTGCTTTGTCCATCTTTAACTTCATAATTTCTTAATTCTTTTTTCCAAAATATGAGTTGGAACTCATTTCACTGTTGTCTCTCGTCCCATTTTCCCTTATCCTCCTTCTAGTATACTCGGCTCAAACATAACTGCGTACTCATGGTTTCATGCAAGCTCTCCAAAATTCACTAGTGAATCTTGGATCTCATTCACTTACTAGAAGGTATTTCACATAAATGAATTATCTCTTGAAAATAAACAAATGCCAACTATGTTGCCAAGTGTACTTACTAAGGTGATTTTCTATAACTCATGCATAAGCGAAATGAACCATCCGCCTTAGTGGCGAACACTACTCGAGCGGATCGATAAATGTATCAAGAGATTCTATGTAACTAAACATGGCAGAACCCTAAGGGTTACACTAGACTTCGAGGGCATTACCAAGGCAAGTCAAGAATCTAACTACCCTCCTTTCATACTCAAGAATGGTATCATTTCTGGATAACTACTCCATTCCTAGAAACAACCCATAACCCAAAAACATAAGCATTACTTCTAAACTCAACACTTAGCATAGACATTCTCAAATCCAAACAAGTCATGAATAAATGATCCGATTCCCCAACAGGATTGGAGACAAAAACGGGATCCTCTACTACGCTAGTACTAAGGTGCAGAGACTTCGACTATCGAAGCAGAATTAAAAGGATGCGATGTACAAAAAAAATTCTAATGGGATGATAGAAAAGAAAAGCTAAACCTTTAACAGAAACATTACCACCTCTCTTAGGTATGCTAGTAGTGAGAGCATACAATTGCCCTCTCGACGATCTTGTTCTTTCCCCTTGTCCTTGTCCTATAATACTTAACTACATGTCCCTTATTACCATACCAATGATGTTCTTTCTTATCATGGGTTTTATTATTCTTTTACTTTGACCTCTTCCCTTTCACCTTTTCCTCCTTTGTGGATTACGCCTTATCAACAAGTTTCTCATCCTTAGGCTTGTGTTCTTTATCCTCGTTCCTACTATCCTTGTATAGCTTGTTGACAAGTTTCTCGAAAGCTACCCCCATTGCACGGCAACCCTACAAAGCTTGAAATAAGATTAGTCGCAAGTAAAACTACAGCGGCTACAGATGGAGGTTGGGCACTCCTTGGTCCTCCGACATGTGTCGTACACCCATAAAACTATGGTGAAAAAGAAAGAGAGAAGAGACTCAAGGAGAGAATTAAAAGATAGTGCATATGGCTTTGGGGAATATGCCTTTCGTAAAACGAAACTTTTCTTTTAGAAAAATACTTCTTTGTAAACGTTTTGAAAATAATTTCAGAAGGTTTTTAAAAGCTTTTTCCCAGTCTGGTAACCTTCTGCTCTGATACCAAATGTAACACCCCACCTCCGCTAGGGTCACTCACAAAGGGAATGCACTAGCTTTGGTGGAGCATTATCTAGGTAAACATACACAGAAATATTACAAGACAGAACGTATAAAACAACGGAAGAAGAACCAAATTTCATTGCTTTAAAATCTAGAAAGGTCTAAAGCCTTTTACATCAAAATGCTGCTAAATCATTTACATCGAAATCTGTCTTGCAATAGTAAAGAAGCATAAAACCATAGTTTTAAATCATTCCCCAAGTAAAACAGCAAAGCAAGTCATAGCCAAGAGAAATCCAAGCAGTACATGAAAGAGCCTTGGAGCTTGGTAAGATCCGAGCTAAGCTGTATTCCCGCCCTGCGAACCTAAGGGGGGCGGGGAAACGAAAGAAAAAGGAGGCGAAACAAACTGGGTCGGTCATAAAGACTGAGTAAGTTCTAGTGGCTTTCAGCATAAAAACGGGTGAAGATAATATGGCATGAATAAACTGAAAGTAAACATAAGCATGATGACAAGGTAAGCTACATGCACGATGAATCAAGTATAACATTGCAAGGTTTCTATTAAGTATAACATCGCAAGATTTCTAAGCTTCACCATTCCACTATTTTCTTTGATTTCCTATATTCTCTGCACCAACTGTACTAGTACCCTAACCCGTATCATCCCTTCCATGTATATGTACAATCCCTTGCCGTATATCGTACGGGTTTCATCACGTATTTCTATACTACTTCAACGTAGTGCCACCATTCTTGAAATCGTTTGGACCGCCACCCTTGTTCTGGCTAGGTTTCCTTATCATGAACTATCGCATGTTCAACTAGGATTTATGCCACCTAGGGCCACTAGGGATTATGCTACATATTGAAAGTTTTCTAGATTCGATTAGGGTTTATGCCACCTAGGACCACTAGGGATTATGCTACCTAACGAATTCCACGTAACGATCTATTAATCGATCGGCTCCCTACAAGTCCTAGCTCATTCATGTGTCTGTATCATACGGCCCAATCACGAAATTTAGTCACCTGTGCTAGGTCCACCATAGGGTGTATCAAGCCCTAGGGTGCCAACCACCGACACGAATCAAGCACGCACAGTGTAAACCTACTGGTGCCCAATGCCTGCTTTTTCAACTCCGGACTACGTGCACGACCATAGTCCACCTGAACCTACAATGGCGCACCAACTCAGCCGTCGTTCTGGTCGCTTACAATTATCCCAGTAATCGTGCCCCACCCTACCTAGTTCCAGGGTATCGTGATACATCTAGTGGGTTACTGCTGAAAAGGACCGCGTAACAAGGGTTTCCATTCAGTAGGTTAAGTGTTGTCATTTAAATTCGAGACTTAACCCCATCAGTCTAGCATGTCAAGTTGGTTAAGTGTTGTCATTCAAGTTCGTGACTTAACCCGCCTATGTGTCATGTCAAATTGGCTAAGTGTTGTCGTTCAAGTTCATGACTTAGCCCTACGAATCATCTGTCAATTTGGTTAAGTATATTCAAGCGGTTCATGACTTAACCCTATCAAATCATCGCGTCCAATTGGTTAAGTATATTCAAGCGGTTCATGACTTAACCCTATCAAATCATCGTGTCCAATTGGTTTAGTATATTCAAGCGGTTCATGACTTAACCCTATCAAATCATCGCGTCCAATTGGTTTAATATATTCAAGAGGTTCATGACTTAACCCTATCAAATCATCGTGTCCAATTGGTTAAGTATATTCAAGTTGTTCATGGCCTAACCCGCCCACGTATCATGCTAAGTTGGTTAAGTATTATCTATATGTTCAAGTTGACTTAACCCTGCCACGTGTCATGTTATATTGGTTAAGTGTCATTAATCTAGCCATATTACTTAACCCACCCACTGGTCTGATTAACTATTATGTTGGTTAAGCCCACATTTATAAGTTTTACATGTTCTTAACTCATACAGGTTAGGTCCACATTTACATATCAAATTTCCATGTCATCCCATCTAACCCTCTAACCATACCCACGTCTTATTATGGTTAGTATTCCTTAATTGATTCATTATGACGAACGAATCATGACCACTCACATTAGACCGTGCATTTTGTGGCCATTGGATTTGTCGGGCGGTTCTGGGCAGATTTACACCACAAACTGGGTCTAACCTCGTGTCATAAATCATTACGCCTACAATTCGACCTTCGACCTCTCACATTAGACTGACACTTTGTGGCTACTGTATTTGCCGGGCGGTTCCGGGTAGATTTACACCACAAACTGAGTCTAACCTCGTGTAAAAGGTTCATTAATGGTCGTATTCCACCCAAAAACCCAATATCAGTTCATGTGTTTAACATATAGAAATGTTCATGTTCGTGTTCAAGTCAATTATCCTATACACAGTCATTTTCATGTTTCAAATTCCCAACTTTACATATTAATAAACATATGCCCAAGTTCCAAAATTACATGCCAATTTATATATATATATATATATATATATATATATATATATATATATATGGATATATAACCAATTCTAGTCAGATTACATATGTCCAATTCTTGCCTATTTACATGTATGCCAAGTTTATGCTATTTCACCCATATCGAGTTCTAGCCAAAATTGCATGTATCATGCCCAAATAAACCCAAATCATGATTCATGATGTAGTTATCCCAAACTGTAATCTTTTTATTACAACACACGCCAACTACCCAAGTTCATAATACATATTTATGCCAATTATCAAATTTACAATCGCTTTTATATTCAAATCCCCAATTCTACATATGCCCAATCGTAAGCCTAATCTTTTGATTTAATTTACATAGGCCCGAACTCGTGGTTTAATTTACCTGCCAAATTACATACATGTTATATATACCAAATCTCATGTTACATTACATAGATCCTATTTGTGCCAAATTCCATGTATATAATATTTATGCAAATTTGTTCATAACAAGATTATACCAAAATTTACAGATCAAGCCCAAACTTGCAAATACAATGATAATATCCAATTTCATGTTGCCAATTATTACATCATATTCATATAGGCAATAATCCCATAATTCCCCCGTATACATATCGTACGCAAATCGCAATTTTAGGCCAAGGTCCGAAATTGACCAAGGTTCATGAAAGAAAATAAATTGGGGGAGATAGAAATTGAATAAAAATGAGATCAGAGGAAAACATCATCATAGGCATAAATATTACAACTTGATAATAATATCAACATGAATTGAGAAAACTGATTTACAACAGGATGAATGGATCATGAACTTGACATGAGAATAAAGATAGACAAGTCTCAAAAACTCAAGATTCAAGAAGCAACAGAAATAGGTCTGAATCGATAAACATACTTAGATCCAATTCCACTTTATTTCATGTCCATATTATAATTAAATGTTTAAATCTAAAAGTAACTAGCACTTACAGAGCATGGCTAGTGAATTAGAAACTGAATTTGTTGTACAAATGTTGCGGCGTTGTAGATTTATTGTCTTGAATCATTGTTGAAGCTTTGTTCTTTGAATTGATTTGAGTTTGAATGTTTGTACTTCAATTTGGGGGCGGCGACCATGGTTCAAGAGGGAGTTCAGCAGAATAATGGTGTAAGAATGATTTGATATGAATTAGATTAGGTATGAGGGTGTTTTTATAGGTGTAGCATCTAGTTTAGGCCCTTAGATTAACCCTAGAATCAATCCGGACCGTCAAAACACGTCTCAGGCTTCAAAAATGAGTTCTGGGTCAAAACAGGCCGACC
Organism: Allium sativum; assembly: GCA_030737875.1. Classification (NCBI taxonomy): domain Eukaryota; kingdom Viridiplantae; phylum Streptophyta; class Magnoliopsida; order Asparagales; family Amaryllidaceae; genus Allium; species Allium sativum. Next base: position 463,123,075 of record CM060913.1, on the reverse strand, counting down.
AGGTCGACCTGTAAGGGGGGAGGTCGACACTATGGTCGACCTGGGGGGTAGGTCGACCCTATGGTCGACCCCCTGGTCCAGTCCTGCCTGAAAACTGCTGAAACTTGTACAGGCCATAGCTTCTTCATCCGGACTCCGATTTTCGAAAACTCGGACTCTATTTCATGTAAAATTTCGAGACGAACGCAATGGCGTAACTCGTTTCCCCTGATTCTGATTTTAAAATTTAATTCTGCCTTGATTTCTTGTTTTAATATGGTATAAAAATACGGGTTGTTACAAGGATCATGGATGCTGCTTACTTGTGAAAGAAGTGGAATGTACATTGATCATAAGACTAAGGAGCATGTACCATTAACCCAAAAGAAAAGGCGTAGATCGGGAAGTAGAAAATATGGTTGTCCATTTAAATTAAGAGCACATTGTCAAGATGATGGAAAATGGACTTTGAAAGTTATAAACGGATGCCACAATCACAGTCTTCCCGTTGTTTTAACCGGGCATCCGTATGTGTCGCGATTAAGAGACAAGGAAGTAAAGACCGTTGAAACAATGACAAATAATGGGGTTAGGCCATGGAATATTATAACTGCGCTTAAACTTGACAACCCAAAAAATAAGTCTACAATCAGAAATGTGTACAATGCTAAAGTGAATCTTAAACTTCATAATACAGAAGGTAGATCGATTATGCAACAGTTTATCAAGTTGGGTTGCAGTCACCACTATTCTGTTCATCATAGAGTCGACGATATGACAAATGAAGTTATTGACCTGTTCTTCAGTCATCCGAAATGTGTTCTACTTGTGCAATGTTTTTATCAAATTTTGTTTTTGGATTGCACTTTCAATACTAATAAGTACAAGTTGCCATGTTTTCATATGGTGTCGCAAACTTCAATGGGTGCATCCTTCACCGTTGCCCTAGTTTTATTAGTCGGGAGACCACTGAGTCGTATATATGGGCTTTGGAGTGTCTTAGAAAATGTTATCGAGAAAAAGAATTTCCAAGTGTTATCATAACGGATGAGGGAATTGCTCTTAGCAATGCAGTGGCCACTGTTTTTCCATCAGCTCGTCATATCCTTTGTGCGTGGCATATTTCAAAAAACGTTCAAGCAAATTGCAAACCAAATTTCATAAAAAAGAAACGGGTAATGATTGGGATAGAGAGACCGTAATAGAAGATGAGGAAGGAAAAAGAGAGTACAAGTTATTTTGGGAGGGTTGGAGCAATGTGATTAGTTCGCTATCTGAAGAAGAGTATAATCGAAACGCAAATTGTTTTCGTGAAGCATGGCGGGAGAAGCAAAAAAAATCGTTGAACTATGTTTTCAAGATTTGGTTGAACAAGTATAAGGAGATGTTTGTGTTAGCTTGGACAAATGAAGTTAAACACTTTGATAATGTATCAACTAGTGTAGTTGAAAGTGCGCACCATCGTCTGAAATTGTATTTTGATTCAGCTGCAGGTAGTTTTGTTCGGTGTTGGACTAGCGCGCATCTCTGCTGTGAGAATGAATTAGTTGCAATCGAACATGCGTTTGAAACGAGTGCATCGAAGTCACTTCATAGATTTCGAGATGAGCCAATGTTTAAAGAGGTGTTGGGATCTGTTTCTTATAAGGCGCTCGATTTATTGCAAATCGAGTTAAGTAGTATTTCAAAAGGTGGCACGAGTATTCAAACTTGCGGTTGTATTTTATGGAAAGTTAATGGTCTACCTTGCGCACATATGCTAGTAGACTTTAGACATTCATACGGCTTCATACACCTGAGTGGTATAGACTGTTATTGGAAACAGTTGTCATGTATTCCGCCTACACCGAATCGGTCCACTCTAGATTTTATGGACTTGCCTGAATTTCATGCGTTGAAACATAGGTATGAAAAGGCTACTGATAATGTGAGGAATGATATTCAGCAGGGTATGAAATTGTTAGCCTTCCCTCCTACTACGAATATTAAAGAACCTCCCATGGCGAATATAAGAAAAGGAAGACCATCTAAAAAGGAGAAGTCGAGATCCTTCTTACTTTGAGCATGTTGACGCCGCATTGTCTTGCAGCCCAAAACTTACCCCAGTTAGTCGTTGTTTAAAGAAACTTGGAGTAAAAGGAAATGCACCTAAAACCAGCCAAATTGATGAACATTTCTTATTACAAATGCCCAAATGTATGTGAGCGTATATAACTCGTATAGATGACATGCCCGCTGATTGTAACTGTGGATATTGGGTGGTGGTTAAACAACTAAATCTTCATAATCGAAGACCAAAGAATCCTTGTAAGTTCGTACGTGAGGCCATGGTTGATAATTTAATTATTCATTCAGATATGTACAAAAGCATGTGGGCTGAAGATGGCTTCGAAGAAATGAAAAAGAGGATACAAGGCAATAACTCGTTGGGGGTAGATGAGTGGATGCAAATGCCGGAAGCCGGTTTTATAATTGCAGAAACTTTTGGTACTGCTGTTGTCTTGCTTGGTATGGACATGAGTTTCTTGTTTGTTCCGTCAACAGTACAACTAACCTTGTTAAACCGGGACAGGATGGTCGTAATAGGATACGTAGACAGGTCACATTTTGTTGGTGTTACTTTGAAGTACGAATTGCCTTTACCTAATACTCCTCCGTTCGCATTCTTTTACCGAATTTACAACATCAATACGCAGGATTGGGTCAACACATATGCGGAGAGAGTTTCTCGCTACGTTGATGGAGAAGAAGATGGACATGTTGACGCAGATAAAAAGTTTGTTGTGTTAATTTAATGTCGAATACGTGCATGTGTTCGTAGTTTAGTGCTAATGTAAGAGAATCTTGAAGTATTAATGCAAATGTAACATAATCTTGAAGTATTAATGCAAATGTAACAGAATCTTGAAGTATTAATGCAAATGTAACAGAATCTTGAAGTACTAATGCAAATGTTAACTTTTCTAGCATATGTTGGCAAGGCAGTTGTATTTTTTGTTTACTTTAATCTTACTTCTAGATTGCACGTTTGTGCTATTGTACATACAGTTTTGTTACACTTCTGCATTTCACTACCTGCATACTGCATTTCTCATTTAAACCAACTATGAAACGATAACAATTTATAAAAAAAAGTTATATAAAGTAAAAAAATTGCAAATAACAAAAACGGTGAGGTGTAACCGTTTAAATGTTTACTATACAGTTGAGTGTTGCTGTTTGCACCAAATTTTCTAAAACAACTCTTTCCCGAGAGTTTTCGGAATGATATGACCGTGTTATGAAAGTAAAAATGGAGAGTATTAGCCGTTTACAGATATTCCTGTAACCTCAAAACTTATATACGGTACAGTTATGTCGTTTTTATTTAAGTTAAACGGTGGTAGTCCACCGTCTACATAATTTTTACATAACCTGAGATAATTTGGATTGGAGACACCATTTTTCTATAAATAAAACGGTCATGAATCACCGTCTGCATATTTCGTTTCTAACCTGCAATATTTTGGTTTACGATGCCCGTTTTTTGTTTAGTTGAACGGTTTTGTGTAACCGTTTAGCAAATTTTATGCCTTTTAGTTGATTGATCGGTCATCATGCACCGTTTTTGGATCTTAAAAACGGCATATCATTTCCAATGTTTAACTACAGGGTTGATTATTTCATACATACAATCCAATTTTTCATGCATCGTACGTGATACAACAAATTGAAACTTGTACATGCATCATTGGTCATACAAATACTTGAAACTTTCACATGCATCGTCGATCATACAAAAAAATTAAACCTTGTACATGTTGCTTCAAACATAGAAATAAACAAAAACATACTTGTAAACCATTTCATACATTAACCTTCCTTCCAAAGTACCCGTAATACAGTATTGCCAAAACCAAGTCACCAACCAAAATATATAAGTCACAAACATAAAGTACTGAACAAAACATACACCAAGTCTTATAACAGTTACATACTGTTAACCAAAATAATACGTAATGCTACCAAGTTAAACTATTTTTTCCTTCCTCCACCTTTCTTCTTGGTAGCAGTCTTCTTCCCTCTCTTTCGTTTACCTCGGCTTGTCGTAGCCTCAACAATCTCATCACCTTCAACAGCTGTCATGTTCTCTCTGTACAGAGTAGACGGTTCTGGGTCCTCTATATGCTCTATCATTTGCAGGGTTGTAACAACTGCCTTACCACGTCCACATGAACGGATTGTATCGGCAAGTAGTCCAAGTCGACGTTTCTGAAAGTCTACTTTAGTTTTAAAAACAATCAATAACATTTTTTTTCAATTAGCAAAAATAACAAACTTACAACACGGATCGGTAGTGACTTCTCCGCGTTTTCATTACCAGGCTCAGTTATTCTTCTTGATGGATTTGCAACAATCGGATGAGAAGCTTGCTGATACCACTGTATATAGTTGCCCTCATAGTCCCAGGGGTTAAGCACTTCTTTGGACGTTATCCTTTCATTCAGCAGGTGATTCGACCATTCAGCCCATATAAAATCCCCAACATTAAAGTAAGCGGCTTTGAAACCTTTACTAGACGACTTGTACTTCTTCTTGTTAAGCGCGAAGGGATTGGTTGGGATGTGTTGAACAATTCCAAACTGGCGCAGAAATCTTTGGGGTAGGTACAATTCTTCGGTTTTAAAACAAATAACAGGTCCATTATACAACGCACACTGATGAAATGGATACACATCACGTTTTTCTCTAAAGCAATCCCATATAATTTCATCGCACTTCAAATCATCAATCCTTTCTCGTAGTGTGACTAAATCAGATGCTAACTGCGAGCTCTTGTTCTTTGCAAAGTAGAACGCGGCTCTAATTTCTCCGTCTTGTATACCAATAACACGATTATGTTGGCGAAAAACTGGAAAATGCTCAAATATCCATACCTACATTAAGGTACATCATGCACACGCATATAATAAGACTACACTATTCACATATAGTTACAACACAACTGTATCAAAAATTATGTTCGAATATACCTGTAGTAACATCATGCAACCAGTCATTTGATGAACTTCAGTGCGAGTTGTTACAGCAAGATTTCGTAATAACCAACTCAAACAAGCAGTGGCCCATGAATATGAACCCACTTCGTTTAAATTCTTCAAACACTGCAGAAAATGAACTGACACTTTATTCCCGGACTTGTCACAACAAACTAAACTGCCAATTGTGTACAAAAGATATGTTATCGCACAATGCATCTTTCGTTCTTCGGAATCATCCTCCTTCGACCCCTCAAACTGACTTCGTAACCATTCAAATCTAATTTTCTTTTCACCTCCTAATACTTGTAAAGCAGTTGGTTTGTCAACACCAAGGCAGTCTTCAAGTAGTTTGTACACATCTTCAGCACCTATACCCCTCGAGCCACCAAGAGAACCAGTAATTGCTCTTCCTTCCACCGGAAGGCCAGTTATGTGCACTACTTCGTCAATGGTTATTCCCAACTCGCCAAATGGAAGGTGAAATGTGTTTTTCTCCGGATAAAATCTTTCGACGAATTCATTGATTAGGACTTTGTCTAATGTCTCATGAGCATGTAGCGCTAACTTATGGAATCCCAACTGAACTACAACCTCCTTAACAAAAGAACATTCTTTTCTTTAATCCCACAACCGTTGCGTGCCAACATGAGTATGGACTCTCACTAGTCTGACTTCTCCTCGAGGTTTCTATATGGTATGCACACACACACACACACATATATATATATATATATTACATATTTATAAATAGTTAAGAATTCACGCGTACTCATAAGTTTAAATAAAATCTAAGAAATAACATAGGAAAAACTTACAGTAGATTTCCATATTTTATGAGCAATGTGATGTTTGAATGCAAACAACATTGTCCTTTCATCTTTAGTGGTGGATGATTCTGTTTCTTTCCGCTTTTGCTTGCCTTTAATAGTACGTTTTCTCTTTTTCACATGTTCCACCTCTTTCTCTCCTACCCTGCCTTCCTCACTATCATGTTCCTCGCTGCCACTTTCACGGCCACTATATTCAGACTCAGATTGTGTTTCTTTCCGCTTTCCCTTGCCTTTAATAGTACGTTTTCTCTTTTCCACATGTTCCACCTCTTTCTCTCCTACCCTGCCTTCCTCACTATCATGTTCCTCACTACCACTTTCACGACCACTATATTCAGACTCAGATTGTTAACGGTCACCTTCTTTATCTGCTTCCTCCTCAACTCCATCACCTCCTTCTTGACGCTCACTATCATCTCCGTCGCTATCTTCTCCATCAACATCTTCTTCATGCTCACTACCTCCATTGTTGTCCTCTTCTCTGTGGTTGTCTTGTTCCTGATCAGTACCATCTTTTTCACCCTCTTCTCCGTCATCGTTTCGTTCAAGATCAGTACAACTAGTGTTGCCCTCCTCTTCTCTGTCATCATCTTCTTCTACGCGTACATCTGCTTCTTTTTCTCTGTCATCATGGCCACTATGATCACTACTTTTTTCACCTCCATCGGAAGTACTACGGTCGTTCGACTCTTCTTTCTCACTAGAACTTTGCTCGGAGTTATTCCCTTTATATTCAACTGCTTCCTTTTTCTTTTGCTCTTCCAATAGGTGTTGCTTTTCCTTAGCAAGTTTCTGCCTATTAGAAGCAGTAGGCGGTACACGACCCGAAGTAGACGAAGTCGGTTTCCTGCAATCAAACACAAAGCAATTTAGTCATACGCCGTCAATAAAGTATGACAACATTTAGCCTACTTTATTACTATAAAAAGGTACAGAGCCACCATGTAAACAACAAGTTAAACCGAATGTGTAATCTAAATTTCGACAATAACTAACTATAAGTCGACATCAATCAACTATTTATAATAACTATATTCGGACGATACAAACCGAAACCAAAATACAACACATTTTAGGCAAATGAAAATTATAATACGGCAAACAGAAGCCGATTTTGAATTACAAAAACGGTGACAACATGCCAAATACTACAACATACAAGCTTTCATATGTATTTAATACTCACAAACCATTTTTCAACCAGAATTCGACATCAATCAACCATTTTTAATACTAAAAACTTACCCGACTAACCATATTCTCAGCAAATCGAACAAATTTCCCCAACGTTTACCCCTTCTTCCCCACCAAACCCCACCACACGCAAACCCATTGCTCACAATTGGTAATACCACGCCCTACCAACTGAAATTACCATTAATCTACTACAAACATACCTCTTTTCCCCAATTTGCTTCTTGCCATCGCTTTCCTTCGTCTTCCTCGCAATACGCTTGAATCGAACCATCGTTGCCAAACCCTAGCTCCGATGAACACCAGCGTAAGCATTGAGAACCCTAGTTCTGAAGATATTTTTTGAGAATTGCGATTGGGAAATTAGAGCGTGGACTTTGGAAAGCGTGGGTGAAGTTTGAAGGACGCGAGGGTTATTTTGGACTGAGAAAATTGTATACCATGTTGCCCCTTAACATGTTTTAAAACCAGCGGAGTCCCCTTAACAAAAAGACACCCCTTAACCAAAAAAGGGGTGTCGTTAACAACGCCCAAACTAAAAGGAGCTGTGGAAAGAAGAAAAAGAAAAACAAGGACATGCGTAAATCCTCATCACAACGCGTGTCAACAAATTTCAGAAAACACCACCAAGTGGCTAAGATAAATAAAAAATTTATTTTAAAGAGTGTATACCATTTATTATACATAGTACATACACAATACTAGTATTTTAATATTTCCAAATACATACGTGATATCAAATTGGAAAAAAACAAATTCAACTAAACAAATCTACAAAATTTAAATATCCAAGTTGAATAAATAAATAAATAAAAGAAGAAAATCAAACAAAAATCTTTCAACAATATAATTCAATAAATGTTAAAATGCAGCTAACGTTTTTAATTAACAACTCTTAAATCAAGTATACAAATTTAAATTTTTTACTTACAAAAAATGTTTAAACCAAAATAAACTAGATTAGATCTCAATTTATAAACAAAATAAATTTCTTAACTACAAATCCAAATTAATTTCAAAATTTTAAAACGTTGAAAATTTTGGTTCGTTACAGCTAATATACAAATAATCGCTCCTCAACAGCCTTATTCTTCTGGTTAGTTGACACCATTGCTCACAATGGCCTTGGCTAACGCGAGTATAGAGGTGGAGCATTACAACATAGCCAAAGAACCTCACTTCCCTCCCCCAGAAGTGACATTTAGAAAATTTCTCTTTCAATTGGTGTTTCTTCAACACCTCCATCTCTATCCTCAAATGTTCCTTGAGTTCTTCCTCCGTCCTCGAATAAACTAAGATATCTTTCACGAACACAAGAACAAACTTATTCAATTAATCCCCGAATACCATATTCATATAATCCATCGAACAAGTCCTATCCATCCCCTGTTAAAGCCATGAATACGTCGATACTCGTATGACTGGTCCCACCAATATCAAGGGCTAATAGAAGCCCCAGCTCCAAACGGACTACCGTACGTCCAATGTACGTTTATCCTCCTAGGATAACTAGATCACGTCCCATGGATCCATGGTAAATGGGCGTCCCTAGATACCCTTGCTTCGAGTCCACCTAGAACACTCCAACTATCGACGTTTCCTTGGCAATCTCATTAGAAGAGCCATCCTCAACTCCATCTTCAACTCAAGTCCACACATAAGCGCGGGAAATCATCGGCTTTGGTAGCAAACAGAACTGGTGCTCCCCACTTGGAGACACTTCTTCGGATAAATCACTTCTTCAAAAGATCGCTTACTTGCACCTCAAGCTCTCGCTACTCCCTTGGTGCCATACGACGAAGTGGCATCACTATGAGTCTGGCATCTTTCACTAAATCAATATGAAACTCGATCTCTTGGTGTAATGGAAGTCCGGTCACTTCCCCAAAGATGTACGAATACTCGCCAACAATAGGTACATCTGACAACTCATCATAAGAGATGTCGAGGGAATTTAGAAAACTAGCCCATCACCCCATCACTGGGTAGGCAATCAAACAGTACCCTCCGCCCATAATCCGCTCTAATGGTCACCGAAAACCCCTCACAGTCTACCATCACCCCATACCTTTGGATCCAGTCGACTCCCAAAATAATTCCAAACCAAATAAAGCCCAAATCAAAGCAATCACAAGCAAACATGCATCCATGACTCGATAAAACCAAATTATGACAATTCATACTAAGGCTAGTCGAACCACCGATTGGGTTTATCACAACTAAAGGTCTATTGACAATCACGGGTTCCAATTCGAACCAATCTACCAAGTCACTAGATACGAAGGAATGGGAAGCTTCGGTATCAAACAATACTCGAACAGGAACATCATAAATAGAAAGCATACCTTGAATAACGACGCCCTTTCCCTTCTGCGCCGTAGTTGGGGCATTCGACGAAGAAGGAATAGCGTGGATAGCATATGCTTTCACGATCTGCTTCTCTTTAGGGGGTTGTGGATATTCTTTCTTGAGATGTCTTACTTGGCCGTAATTAAATCACTTCCTTTCCCTAGACATTCTTTCTTGAGATCTCCCACTTGGCCGCAATTGAAGCACTTCCTTTCCCCTGGCTTCGCTCGACAGTCTCTGGCATAGTGTCCCCTCTTGCCACAGCTAAAACACTTGGTATCTTTCTTATTCCTCTTTTTCTGGCCAGCCTTAGTTTGGTTCTTCTTTCTCTTATTCTAGGTCTCCTTGTTAAGCTCGGCGAAGTCGTCCCTAGGCGCATGCACTATAGAACCACCACCATCAGCAGCATTAGGAACTGCTCCCTGAGCTTTCCTAAGCATCTCTCGCATGAATGCAGTAAACATTGTCCTTATATCAGGGACATTCCCATTGTTGTCCTATGAACCCGTACTCCTCGTATTTTGGCTCATTGTTCAATCTGTAAAGAGTAAACGATTAACCATCTCTTTAGTGGTGCCCGTGCAGTGCGACTTCATCCTTAGACATACTAATAGTATATAAATATATAGCTTTTGAAAACCAAAATATCATAAATACGCGCTCTCATATACGCATACTATCTCTCCCTGATGACTTCCCCTAGGTTAAACTACGCAACCTAGGCTCTGATACCAAGTGTGACGGTTCGCCCTGCACCAGCTGACATTCCTCTATGAAGTGCATTCCAACTAGCACGAGACGATCGCCAAAAGAAAGGGATTTAAACTATGAATCAACAAGAATCTGTAGTATATCTCATAGTGCATGGAATAAAATATAATTGTAAAATAACTTGATATAAAACAGGCGAGACACTGCATAAGTTGAAAACTAAACTATATCCATTAGAGTAGCGGAATCCAAAATATAGCTTATGATCTAAACCATTATTACAACTTCAAAATACTATCTCTAAACAAAATAGAAAAGGTACGCTACTAATGCCCAAAGTAGTGACTAGCAACAACACAGGGAGAAAATATGTAAATAGTACGTGGAAGCCTCTTGCTCGTCTTCGGATATCTACTCGTGCATGATCACCTGACTTGTCTCTAATTTGCTCATTTAGGAGCATCCAGAGTAATAAGAAGAGACATAAAACTCTGGGTCAGACAAAATTCTGGTATGAGCGATAACAGTAAAATAAAACAATAACAGGTATAAATAATCATGCCTAACCTGGGCTTGCAACCAAAGAGTTAACACAACAAGATGTACAGTACTCTAAGGAAACACTAACATACAATGTAAAAATGGAAGTGTGTATGACATGATGATAACAAACATCAAACATAGCAATCACTCAGTGCATAAAGCATACGATATCTACCGCTTTGATCACTAGACCATTGGGGCCATGACAGAGTCCGACTCCGTACAAATATCACTGCAACCACTTTACCCTTTAGGGCCCTAATGGAGTCCGACTCCATATAACCTCTGACTTCACTACATTGGTCTATAGTCAATAACTTTACCCTTCACAATGGTGAACCAAAGTTAAAGATATCGATAACCACTTTGTACACGTCTCGCAGCAAAGCCCATCTTTAGAAGTTAACTCGTCGATCCCCATTTGGATCTTGAGCCATTACTTCTCATCTGGACTTCCTTTGCATCTTTGATTTAATCGGATTGGAATTGATCTTCAGAAGATTTCACGGTCATTGCCAGTCGTTCATTTCTCATGGGTCGGTCGAACATGCATCTCTGGTCGGTCGAACAAGCATCTCTGGTTGGTCGAACATCATTACGTAGGGTCGGTCGAACACGTATACATATAGGGTCGAGTCGGACATGTATATAAGGGCCGGTCGAACATGCTTATAAGGGTCGGTCAAACATGCTCATAAGGGTCGGTCGAACATGTTCATAAGGGTCGGTCGAACATGTTCATAAGGGATGGTCGCTCGACCCATGACTTACATCAATTTCCAGCAACCCATTTTCGTCTCTCGATGGTGTTTTCGACCATTCTTACTTTCCTATGCAATCATAGATCATAATAAACAACAGTGATAACATGTGTAATCAATCACAAACATCAAAATATCAATAATGTGTGTTATTCAGGATCAAACATACCCAAACCCATGGTTTTCCCCTTAATCCCCTAAATTCTGGGATTACCAAACTTAATCCAAATTTTTATCAATGACATAAAATAATATTTTAGAATTTTTACATATTCTTCCATATTTTTCTAAGTCATAATTTCGCTAATTATTACTAATCACCCCTAATTAGCCATAATTAGTGAATAAACATGCTAACCACTCAACTTAGCCGCAAATAAATTTCAAATCTGAAACTCTAACAGATTTGGCATGGATCTCAATGTATTCCAGCAGCTCAATCTCAATTTCTATGCTAATCCGCCTTAATTTGATGTAGATTTGGCTAATGTGTGATTAGAAAGTGATTAAAGATGAATTTAGAAGGTGAAGGCCATTGCTAGGGTTAGAGAAATGTTTGTGGATGCTAGAGAAATGAAAGGAGATTCTTCTCCAACCCCTTTCATCCCTTCTATAACCCTAATCCTGAAATGGGTTATGGGCCTTGCTGCTAATAACTTAATTAGGCCCAATTAGGCTGTTTTTCACCTTCCAAACCTTATTTCAGCCATATCTCTCAAACGGTAAGTCCATTTGATTAATGTGACACTCTATGAAAAGGTAAACCATCATCCAAATCCAATGGAAGTGGTTTATGGTTAAAACTCCTTACCAATCAAAAGTTATAGGCGAAACATGATTCACTAGGGGTAAAACGGTCATTTAAAATTCGGCAAAAATCTTAAATGTAGGAAATGACCCCAATAGTCGTTTCCCAAAGTTACACAACCATACGACTTCGTATTAAAATAAAATAAATATTCTACGATCCTTCGATATGAAGAATGCGCATGGAACTTCTACTCGAGCCCCTATAGATGCTCCGATGCCAGCCGCGACAACTAGTGATCAGCCTACTCCCTCTGCGCCCATTACACACATGAATTTCTCGCACCTACTCGACATGCTAGACAACACTAGGGATGCTTTAGAGGCCCATAAACGTGATAGCGTTCTTATGCGAGAGAACATGAAAGCGATGCGTAGGGATATAAGTGAACTTCCTAGACAAAGAACGTCCTCCCCAACTCACTGTCTCGTGGCAGATCATTCATCCTCTTCAGATGAAGAGCATCGATGTCAGAGAAGGCCATACGAAAGGCCCAAGAATCTTGATCAGTTAACTTTTGGGTCACTGGGATCTCGCGATGACGCATCTCGTTCCCTTGGACCTGATGATCCTAGCTTAAGAGAATCGATGTTATTACCAATGCGAGGATCACACATCCTTCCCAGGGATCCTAATATCACTAATCCTACTCAAGGACAACTTCTTCAGCCCACTAATCATGTGAGTGACCGGGATTGTAGAGGGCAAGGAAGTTCAGCTGTAGCTCGGAACCAAAGAACTTCACTTGATGTGGGAATATGGCATGTTAGAAGAAACAGGAGTGTGTTGAACCAACTTTAACCAATTCCAAGGTAGAAGCAATGGTGCACCTGCCATAGATGATAGCCAACATTACACCAATGAAGACTGGGGCATTGAACATAGCCATACCCCATTCACCGATGACATCCTGAATTTCCAGTTTTCCCGATGGTTTAATCTGCCACAAATGGATCGATATGGAGGAAGAACCGATCTAGGACAACATTTAATGAGTTATGCGTGGTACATGAATGACGTAGTAGCACCTGATGCGGTGAAATGCAATGCTTTCTTGATATATCTAGAAGATGTGGCATTGATGTGGTTCACTCGACTCCCTCCCCGATCGTTCTCAAGCTTTAAAGAATTAGGCAAACGTTTATGAACCAGTTCCGACTCCATGCCCAGAAATCTAAAAGTGTCATTGAACTTTCTAGAATCAAACAAGCTTCGGGTGATTTTTTGAAGTCATATTTAGACCATTTTAATCTAGCAGTTACCAAGGTAAGTGACCCAGATGAGCCAACCAATCTGACCGCGTTAATAGATAGGGTCGACCCAAACACGAAGTTCGGAGGATATCTGGCTGGAAAACTGCCATTAATAAGGGAATCATTCTATGAAAAGGCCAATATTCGCCTACGGCGGGAGGAAATATAGGCCAATCAAAAGAGAAAATATGATGGAGCGTCCAGAGAAGACATTCAAAGTAATGTCGTTGTGAAACAGTCCGACGATAATTCAGGGAAGGTCGAGGTAAACGTAAACAACAAAAATGAAGGAAATAATAATCGGAATAGAAACAATGGAAAAAGAAACAGGAATCGAGGGAACAACTCCGAAGAAAAGGCCTTGATTTTAGACTTTCGAAAATTACATGTCGTTGAATGATACTCTAGAGAACATTAACGTCTTACGATATAAGAAACCTCCTCCCATGGACTCCACTAAGAAGGAGCCTGCAACTACAAAATTTTGTTTGTCTCATGGGACTCATGGTAACTTTACTAACGAGTGTCATCATCCAAGAGACGTTGTTGGAAAACTGCATTGGGGAGGAAAGTTAGATGAATACAAGGTCGCCCCAAGAGACTGGGGGCAAGGAGGACAAGCCCCGAATCAAAACCAACCTGCTTCTAAGCCCGCAGCTCAGTAGAAGGGAAAGGGAATTGTTATAAACACCATAATTGGGGTACCACATCAAGCTGGATCCAGTAATAGGGCAGTGGAACAGTATGTTAATGGAGCCAAACATCCTGAAATAGGGGAATGTAGCGACTTTGAAGAAACCGCACCAGTAAAATAGCAGAAGGCAGCTACTGATGATATCATCTTCCGAGACAGAGAAAGTATTGGGGTTGAAGCACCAAACATTGATCCATTAGTAATAACTACCGTTATTAGATCCGCAACAGTCAAGAAAGTTCTTGTGGATAATGGGAGCTCTGTTAACATCCTATTTACAAATGCTTTCGATCAGATGAAATTGGAAATGAAGGACTTATAACCATGTGAAGGTTGGATTCATGGCTTTGATGGAACCTCAACCTCCCTGGTTGGAGTGATAGACTTACCTGTAGAGTTAGGTGAGGGAGAGTGTAGAAGAGTGAGGATTCTCCAGTTCATTATCATGGATATCGACTCACCTTACAGCGCTTTCCCTGGAGAGTGTAGAAGAGTGAGGTTCGTACCCTAAACCTGGACTCGTTTCTAAACGAGATTCGTTGGCGGTAGGCTATAAATAGGACATCATTTTTATTGTTTTATTCACCCAAATCAATGGAGATAACAAGGTCCAACCTCAGCTTGGATTGAACTAGCCTATTTCTCTTCAATAATAGCTTATACGTATACAAGAATCTATGCTACAACATCAACATTCTTTTCTCAATTCTTTAGATCCAGTCTCTGTGAGTTCATGTTGCTTTTGGATATAAATATTTAATAAGTAATCTTTACATGTTAATAAACCGAATCTAAAACTTGTGCTTGTTAAGATGTTGACTAATATTTAAACAGATCAGCTATAATGACATGAAATTTGCTATACATCTATTTTGTTCAGTTAATTCTATACTCCTATTTCTATGCCTATTTTTGTTATTTATGCCTATTTTTGTTTTTCTTCCTCTCTCGTTCCTTTTTCTTTTTAGAGCCAGGCAATATTCGAGCCTAAGCTGATATCGCTGAAATATGCGTATGAACCTAATTTGGAATGATTAGGAATGGTCATATGGAGGCGTAACCTATACTATGAATATGAATAAAGTTTGAGGCATAACTTATACTATGAAATATAATTGAAATATAGGGTGTATGAATATGGAAACATGTAGGCTTAATACAAAGATTAAGGGAACATGTAAATGGAACTGTATGTCACCTATGTATTCTGTTTGATCTGTTGGGAGGGTTAAGTAAACTTATTAATCTGGTGGGGTCGTAGGGATACTATTAACCCGTGTAAAACTTAACCTGTGTAAAGCCTAGTTGATTGGGGACGCAAGTCTAGGGGTGCTTGTGTCAATTGTTGTGTGGGACCCATATTAGTCAGTAACCCGTTATGGTATGAAAAGAGGACCCCGCGCTAGGTAGGGGTCAAGGCACCGTTACTGAGACTAATTATAAGAGGTTCATTTGGGATGGGATGTTCTGATGGCACGTTCTAACAGGGTCATGTGCGTGCATGGGTCTGGTCTATCTGGGAAAATAAGACGCCATGATACCTGTAAATAGGTCTGTGTCCTTCTGGTGGTTGCCACTTTAGGAAGTAATACACCCTATCGTAGGGCTAATACATGGTATTTACGTGGTAGGGAGCTGATCACCAAGGTAGTAATTTGGGTACATCTAGTTCCGTTTAGGTACATGTTATTTCCGTTTGGGTGGACTCGTTATACTCTGTTTAGGTACCCGTTATTCTGTTTAGGGTAAAACCATTGCTAGAAGTACACCTAACTCTACCATATATGCAATGTTGGGATCATTTTGTTTTTGTTAAGTGGTTGAAAAATACTTAGTGCGATATACTAGTATTGGTGCAGAGAAAGTATTTGAGAAGCATAATTCATCCAGTTCGTCCTGTTTATACATGTTATATACTGTTGTTATTTCTTGTCCAGTTTATTAACTGTCTCGTTACTTTTATCTCTTTATATGCTGAAAGTCACTGGACTCGCCAGATTTTATGTCTGACCCGTTTTGTTCTGTTTTCTCTCTCTTCCTTCCCCTTAGGTCCTCAAGGTGGGAATACTCAGGTTTGATTAGGACTCTCTTTCTTGTTCTACTTGGAGTTGGATTTGCTTTACTTAGATGTATCTCTTTGACTATCTGTCTACCTTGTTATGGCTATTTTTGGGGACTATGGATTTATATTTATGTACTTTGACGGTTTTAGTACAAGGCAGATACTTTAATTCGATGTAATTGGTTTTCAGTATTTCAGACTTATGTTGTAACTGGATTTTTAGACCACGGCATTTTCTTTAGGAAAATAAAGTATTATATTTCCGCTGCTATTTTATATCTGTCTTGTGTAATTCTATGTCAGTTTACCTATAGTGCTTCACGAAACTTGATGCATTCTGATAAAGAGTGACATTAACGGACGTGGGGTGTCACGTTTGGTTTCAATGCTGAAGGTTACAAGATTGGATAAAAGATTTTGAAAATTATTTTCAAAAGGTTTCAAAAAGAAACGGTTTTTTTAAAGGAAAAGTCTGTTTTCGAAAAACATACTCCCCAAAGCCATATGAAATATCTTTTGATCCTCTGTTTGAATCTCTTTTCCTTTTCTTTTCAGCATATCTGGGGAACCGAATAATCCCGAAGGCATTCAGATGTCGGCTTGGTTCCGAAGATATCTTGAGGTTACGACACCTGTCGGAGGCCAAGCAAATGCCCTACCCCTAGCTACAACAGTTGTTCCTCCTCCTCCGTGAGCGGATAATTTCTCTAAGATATGCACAGACTTTTTTGCTGTGGGTGTGGAAAACCATTCCGCAGAACTGAAAGCTTTATGGAAGCTTGAAACTGAGTTAAGGAGACAGAGGATTTGTTTGGGATTTTCGAGGTTGATAACCGTAGAAATATTTAGTTGGCTGCGTGGCAGCTGAAAGATGAGGCTTCATTCTGGTGGGAAGTGATGCAAGCAGGGCATCCAGTAGATACTTGGGCTGATTTTCGTCAAAGGTTCGAGATGAAGTTTCTCCATCAGGCAGAAGAGATTATGCAGATGGAGAGGTTTCTAGAACCTAAGCAAGGAAGCATGTTAGTTAAAGAGTATACCGATTAGTTCAACCAGTTGGCGAGGTTTGGTATGGAGCTGGTAAATACTCCACACCAGAAAGCTCTGAGGTTCGCAAGAGCATTGAATGAAACCCTCCATGGACTGGCTATGTCTCATATTCCGATAAGAGCAACTTTCAAGAAGCTCGTTGATATGGCATTGATGAACAAAGAAGATACAAGTGAAAAGAAAGAGGTAAAGACTGATGAGACACAAAACAAGAAGATGTGGCCCAATAAAGAACAGCAAAAGAAAGATGGAAAGAATGAAAAAGCTCAAATAAGAAGAAATGTCATGGATGTGGAGGCTTAGGTCATGTAATCAAGAATTGCAGAAAGAGGAAGAATTTTTGTTATAACTGCGGTGAAACTAGACATTATTGCAGGGAATGCCCGAAGAAGCAATGACAGGGGCAGTGGACAGGACCTACTGGAGGGCAAATTCATGCTCTCGAGGCTAGCAGATTGGACAGAGGTAGGAAAGTTTCCGTTAAAGGTTTGATTTCTCTTTCTGATCATCTTATTAGTACTCTTTTTGATTATGGCACTTCTCACTCTTTTATATCCGATTCTGTGGTTGACTCTCTGCACCTTAGTACTAGCATTGTTTATGAGCTCTTTGTTTTCTCAAACCCCATTGGTGACACGGCTTATCTGTCTATGATTTATCGGGGTTTAAGGATATTTATGTTAGGCGTCGAGTTTGAGTGCGACGCATTTGTGCTTGGTTTCATGGGCTACGGTTTGATTTTAGGGATGGATTGGCTAGCCATGTATGGTTCCATTCTAGACGGTGCAAGGAGGGTTGTTTGACTTTTGACTTGCCATGGGAGGACTCTCGAGATTTCTTGTGACCCTAAGGGGTCTTTCATGTTTAGTTCCCTAAATCCGCTTGATGCTTATGTAAATGATTTGTGATCTGTACCGGTAGTCGATGAGTATCCTGATGTATTTGAGGAGGTTCGGGGCTCACATCCGAGGCACGAGATTGATTTTCGGATATACTTGGTGGATAATGCAAAGCCAGATGCATTGCCTGTACGCCACATGGCCCCTAGGGAAAGGAGGGATCACAGCAAGCAAGTAGGGGAGCTACTTGAGAAGGGGTTAATTAGGCGAAGCATATCGAAATGGGATGCTCCAGTCATTTTCACAGCTAAGGCGGATGGCTCGCTTCACTTATGTGTGGATTACAGGGAGTTGAACAAGCTCACTAAGAAGAATAGGCACCCACTTCCAACGATTGATGATCTGTTTGACCAGCTTCTGGGCGCATTTGTTTTCTTTTAGTTAGATTTGGTTACAGAATTTCATCAGTTGAGAGTAGTCGAGGATAGTATAGATAAGACTGCTTTTAGAACTCCAGATGGTTTCATTGAGTAGATATTCATGCCTTTTTGGTTGACTAATGCACCCGCATATTTTGTGGATCTGATGAGTAGGGTGTTCAGGGAGTTTCTAAATAAATTTGTTGTGGTCTTTGTTGATGACATCTTGATTTTCTCGAAGAATGAAGAAGAGCATGCCCTGCATTTACGAGAGGTCTTAAGGACTCTCAGAACACACGATTTTAAGATGAAATTCTCCAAGTTCCACTTTTGGAGAAAGGAAGTAAGATATTTAGGGCATGTAGTTTCCAAGGAAGGGATAGCGGTGGATCCCGCAAAAATTGTTGAAGTTCAAGATTGAAAATCTCCGAAGAATGCAATGGAGATGAGAAGTTTTCTGGGTTTAGCGGGCCACTATAGGAAGTTTATTAAAGACTTCGCAAGGATATCGACCCCATTTACCAGACCGACGAAGAAGAATCTGACCTTTGCCTTGAGCATAGATTATTAGGATGTTTTCAGCGATCAAAGAGGGCTCTGACAACAGCCCCATTACTGACATTGCCTGATGGGAGCAAGGTGTCACAATGTACACTTATGCATGTGGTACAGGATTCGGTGTCGTTTTGATGCAAGAGGGAATGGTAGTATGCTATGGGAGTAGACAGTTGGAGGTTCATGAGAAAAAAAAATACCCCACTCACGATTTGGAATTGGCTGCTATAGTGTTTGCACTTAAGTCTTGGTGACATTACCTACTTGGAGAGAGGTTCAAGTTATACATGGACCATAAATCAAGTATCTGTTCTCGCAGAAGGATCTCAATTTGAGACGGCAAAGACAGATGAAGTTCCTAGCGTCCTATGACTTTGAGATTTCTTATACCCCTGGAAAGGGTAATGTGGTGGCGGACGCATTGAGTTGGCACAGGATGACCTTGAGTCCTCCATTCGTAGAGACGCAGTGCTTGGAGTACATATCGAGCTTCGATTTTAGGCCTTCTATGTATCTTACACCTGGTTTGTTAGCATCATTAGAGGTGCGACCAACTCTCTTGGATCAGGCAGGATCTTCACAGTGAGAGGACCAACAGATAGCAGACATTTTGGATAGTCTCAACAGAGGAGATACTTCTAGTCACCTAAGCAGATATTCCATGGATGATATAGGGTGGCTACGAAGGGATGGAAGGCTTTGTGTTCCTCAAACTTTGGGAGTCTATTGAAGATAGCCCTTGAGGAACCCCGTCGTTCTAGAATGACTATCCATCCGGGAGGTAATAAGATGTATAGAGATACGAAGAGGGTTTTCTTTTGGGCTGGGATAAAGAAAGATGTAGCGGAATTCGTAGCTCAATGTTTGATACGCCAGCAAGTTAAAGTTGAACAGAAAAAGCCTGGTGGGTTATTGCACCCCTTGGAGGACCCATAGTGTAAGTGGGAGAGCATCTCTATGGATTTCACTAATGGTTTACGTAGATCGAGGAAGGGTAATACCAGCATCTAGGTTATAGTAGAAGAGTTTATTAAGAGCGCTCATTTCGTTCCAATTAAGAGCAGGAAAACGATAACATGGTTGGCATCAAATTATCATCGTGAGATTGTCCGACTACATGGAGTACCATCCATCGTAGTGAGTGATCATGATCCCATCTTTACCAGTGAGTTCCGGCAGAGCTTGCAAGAGGCACTTGGTATGCAGTTATGTTTGAGCACCGCATATCACCCTCAAATAGATAGGCAGACTGAGAGGGTGAATAAAGTTCTTGAGGATCTTTTGAAGCTGTGTATCCTGGACTTCGGAGGGACTTGGGAAGAGCATCTTCCATTGGTGGAGTATGCCTACAACAACAGTTATCATCTAGTATTGGCATGGAACCCTTCGAGGCATTGTATGGACGACCCTGTAGATCACCAACTTGTTGGTGGGAATCTACAGATAGACTTCTACTTAGACCTGAGATAATTAAAGAGACTTCAGAGAAGATTGACCTCATCCGCAGACGCATGAAGACAACTCAGAACAGGCAAAAGTCTTACGTGGATAAGAGAAGGACTGATATTGAGTTTGAGGTGGGATGCATGGTTTTCATCAAGGTATCACCTTTGGGGGATGTGGTTCGCTTTGGATCAGTAGGGAAATTGGTGCCAAGGTTCGTAGGGCCATTTCTCGTAACAGAAAGGATTAGTCAAATGGCTTATAGAGTAAAGCTACCAAAGAGATTAACGGGTGTGCATGATGTTTTTCACGTTTCTCATTTGCGAAAGTGTCTACATGATACGGCAGAAGTAGTTAAGCCGAGCATGCTTGAGGAGGTAGAGGTAGAAAAGGAGGCAACAATTAGACGAGTTCCTTCTCGTATACTTGGATCAGAGGTTAAGAAGCTCCACAATTGAGAGGTTAAGCTGACAAAATTTCAATTGAGAGGTTAACTCTAGTTTAAATTATTATGGATTAATTTGTGTTGTGTCTATATAGATTAAAGTTTCTTTTAATAGTAATATTATTAATAAAATATTTTTTAAAAAAAGTAATTATCATCATTTTTTCTTCTTCAAGTTTTAATGTCAAAACATTTGACAGCTAACAAATTAGGATTCATTCCTGATTCTTGGTAGGATACCGTTATCGGTGTCCCATGATGTCATTAGGTCTATGCAGAAAAAGAAAAGAAACAAAATTGCAATCACGTTATATCACAATTATCATGCTAAGTTTATTCAGTGGAAGGCCTGTTAATTTTATGTATTGGAATTAAGGCAACATTAAATGCCACCTAGTTTAGACAAAGTGAAAGATGACTTCATGCTACAGCAAATGATATAAGATTTTCTTAACTTAGGTTTCTTAAATAACTAAAGCATGCATGCACAGTCTAGCCAAGGGGAGTGAAACAAGATATGAGAACAATGTGGTGAAACAAGTGGTCAAAACTCAAATCATACAGCACATACAAAGGCAGCCCAAACATATACAACTCTCAAAATGCTGTCTAACATGTAGCAAAATTACATTTCCGGGCGTACAGAAAACCCCCAGGACAATAAGGATCGATGGCAGTAACTCATAGCTCGTATGGCAATGTAAAGTATACAAAACAGACCGTCAGCCCCTATTATCAATCATATATGCCAGTTAAATTTCTATATTCTCAGTTTATACATTCAAACAGAAGAAGCACAAAGGCTACAAAGAATGATTTATAAAGAAAAATGGCTATATTTAAAACACAAAACCAGGAGATTCTATCTGACCACTGTTTAATTTCAACCACAAATCATAAAGGTTATTTAATTGGTCCCAACTAATTCAATCATATGATCATATAAAAGCTCAAATATTTGACAAACAAACCCATATTAGTTTGAGTAATTACTAATGAAACACCTCTAAATGTATGAAAAAGGTGTTCTCAGCAAAACATTCATCATCCTTTGTTAGCCTTCTATGAATCATTTAACTACCCAGCTTTCACTCTATCCGATTTTTTCACACCTATACATACAAAAAATCTGTTTACGTATGTAGCGATGTAACTCATTCATTTTTTTTCCCGTCTATATTTTCTGTGCTTGATGTACAACTTGCGCACTCAATATGTAACGTTATAACATATGAATTAGACACTTCCGGAGAGACCTCGGTGCATGCTCTCCACTACTGGATTAACTAGAATGTTTGGGAAGAAGTGGTCAGTATAGCATATTATTTGACAAACTGTGGACCTCACACAGATATACAACTGAAATCTCCTTTTAATTTATTTTTATTTTCAGGTAAAGCTGTTGATTACATTAATTTGACAGTGTTTAGTTGTACTATTTATTATCATGTAAATGAGGGTACATTAGAGTCAAGACTAAAAAGGGAGTACTGGTAGGCTACAGGAATGGTATTAAAGGACACAAAACTCTGATCCTTGTCTGAATACTAAGTAAAAATGTGGGCTTTGATGAAAACTGTGTTTAACCCCTCCGTGAAGTCCATTGTTGTTCCAGAAAAGGTAGTACCCTACTCCGTCAACGCAATTCACTCTCGACAAATACAAACAATCGTAAGCATACCTGAGAGAAGTTTGATTGATGAAGAACCAATTCAATCATCAATCAAAGTCGGACTAGGAGCGGTGCAGATCTGCATCATCGTCGAAGGGTGAGCAGGAGCTGACGGAGGTTGCGACGTCGAACGGCAGAGGGAGGAGCAACGTTATTGACGTCGATGAGGAGGCAATCGACAGCCATAATTGGTGATTTTGGTGAAAAACACTTTGGCTGAGAAAACCAATTTTTATTTTTCCTTTTAGTGCCATCCTCCCTTCTGGATTTTGGGGAACCGAATTATAATTTTTGGGGGAAAGATCTCAGTTTTTTTGATCGGCTCCTCAAAAGGGAAAAAGCGTCCTCTTCCCGAAACAACGGTTGTCCCCGTACATAAAAGGGGAAAGGTCAGTGAAAAAAAATAACAAAGGACATGTATAGAAAATTTCAAAACAAGTGAATAGGTGGCAACTAATATTTTAAAGAATGAATATATACTAATGGAATTCTCTAGATGTACACACTATTATATTATACAACCACTACCAATGCATTTGTAAATTTTCAAATACCATTTTAATATAAATTTTATAAACCAATTCAAATCTAACCAAATTAAAATTCAAACAAATAAAATAAATTTATCAAATAATAAACTAAATAAGCGTTAACGTTTAATTTTAAATTCAAGTCACACAAAATAAGTAAATTAAATTTCTTAATTAAATTCCAAAGATCCATTCTTCAAAGTTGAACTGCTCAAATAATCTCAAATAGGCTAATGATATTAATATCATTTGTTTAACAGATCTTTGACAATCGTTTATACTAAAATAATTCTACAAAAAGGAATTCCATTTTAAAAATAAACGTAAATATAAATTTTTCTTCAACTCATTAATTCAAAAATTAATTTTATACTTCCAAAACCAACTCTAAATTAAATTACACTTTTTTTTCTTTTTCCCATTCATAAGCTTCAATTCATTATTCAAAATCAACTTCTAATCAAATTAAATCATAACGCACATATTCGATTTCTCCTCAAATCAGCATACAAGATTTATATTTCCAACTTTGGATTCATTACCAATGTTACATTTAAGAATGAATCCAAATTAACTAATAATGTTAATGTTGATAATTTTCGACAGAGCACTCATATTTAAGAAAGAAATCATTTACTAAACACCAAAATTTTCTAAGCAATTACAAACCCCCCTCCAAAATCCAGGTTGTTACAGAATCAGAGAAACAAACGGGTTTTAGAACACTATAAAAAAACCATGGTTTTATTGATTAATTTTTTTAAAATTTTTGTTGTATCTTTTATTTAAACAAACTCTAGTTTAAATTATTATGGATTAATTTGTGTTGTGTCTATATATATTAAAGTGTCTTTTAATAGTAATATTATTAATCATAAATTATTTATATTTAAAAAAAAGTAATATATTAATTTGTATTGTTGATTATAAATTATTATATATTTGATATTTACTCGATTTTACTTACTAATTACTAAAAAGTAAAGTTAAGCCTGTTGGAAAACAAATTATTACAAGTTATAAATGATTAATATAATATTATTAATGATTAATTATTAAATATTAATAAGTAATATAGTATTATTCATGATTCGTAGCTATTAATGTAATGTTATATTTAAAAACGTTGTCATGGAAATTCTATTAAAATATTTTTTCTTAAATATCGAAAGATCAAGAATTTTTACAACACTTCGGTGATTTAATGCAGATTTAATATTGTAAAATTGTATTTTTCATGTAGTGTGTAGTAGTAATATTATTAATCATAAATTGTTAATGTTTATTGCTAATTATAAATTATTGATATTGATTACTGGATATATATTACTTACTAATAACTAGATAGTAAAATTAAGTTTGTTGGAATACTGATTATATATAATAATTAGTAATTAGAGATTATTTATTAATTATTTTAATTTATAAATGATTAATATAATATTATTAATGATTGATTATTAAATATTAATAAATAATATAATATTATACTTAATAATAAGTAATATATGACTAATAATTAATTATTAAATAATCAAAATTAATTTTATGGAAGTATTGTAATTATTAATTATTGACTGTCAAAAAATGGCGTCTATTACAATGGACTTTTTGTGACCGTTGTAAGATGGATATCTATTACAACGGACATATTGTGACCGTTGTAAAATAGATATCTATTACAACGGGCCTAAAAATGACCGTTGTAATAGCACTTATTACAACGGGCATTATATGCTCGTTGTAAAAAGGGTGTTGTACAAGCATCTATTACAACGGTCCACAATATTAACGTTGTAATAGCAGTCTATTACAACGGACAACAAACGCCCGTTGTAAAATGGACGTTGTAATAGATCTGTTTTGTTGTAGTGAGCTCTGCAATCGAGAGATTAAGATGACAAAAGTTCAATGGGGAGAAGACAGCAAAGATGCAACTTGGGAGACTGAAGACAAGATTCGCGCTCAGTACCCTTTTCTTTTCAAGAGTATGTTCTTAGCTTCTTTTTCCAAGCTTTTATTTGTACTTGTTTCTATCATTCGTATATATCCAATCAACCGAATCTTCAACCTTTAGGGAGAAAACCAATGGATGTAAACATGTGCTTGAGACATGTTATGTTTGATGGATGCAAGTTAATGCAAATGTTTGTTATTGGTTGCTTGTGGATGCATATACACACACATTAGGTACTAAATCGGCTTAATCACGTACATATTGCATATGGATGTGCGTGCATTTAAAATTTTATATGGATTAAAATGGATGTATCATCATATGAATATTGCATTTGAATGAATGGTTGTGCACACATATAAGACTTACATGTTATACTAGGATTATTTGCATACATTTTGTTCACATGGCACGAACATAAATTGCATTAAGGAAGTCAACTGAATCAGTTAACGCTTGATTTTTTGCATTAGTGTAAGGACATATACACACACTATTGCATATGTTCATATAAGCATTAGAAATCTTTTAAAGACAATGGATGCCGTGATTGGTGGATGAGTAGATAGTTGATGGATGTTAGGATATACACTCTTCTTAACTTGGAGATTTCGAGGACGAAATCCTTTAAGTAGGGGAGAATGTAACATCCCGTAATTTTAAAGAATACTATAAGGATAAACTAAAATAATACTTAATTAAATATTGAGAATTAAGAGAAACGGACTGTACCATTGCGTTCGCCTTGGAATTCTTCTTGAGATAGACTCCGAGTTTGCGTAAAACGGACATCGTATAAAGAAGAAATTAAGGTTTGAAGTTTGTACACATATAAGTAATATATATACACACACACACACAAAACTAGTCCAGAATTCAAAATAAATCAAAAACAAAAAGCAGGAAGGCACATGGGAATTCGACACGCTGGGAGTCGACCCATGTCTCATGGGGGTAGACCCTAGTGTCGACCCATACAAGGGGGTGTCGACCGTTGGGTCGACCCACCCCAGATCCATCCAGGTTCGTACCCTGAACCTAGACTTGTTTCTGAACGAGATTCGTTTGCTATAGGCTACAAATAAGACATCATTTCTATTGTTTTATTCACCCAAAACAATGGAGATAACAAGATGCTGCCTCAGCTTGAATTGAACTAGCTTATTTCTCTTCAACAAAAGCTTATATGTATACAAGAATCTCTGCTATAACATCAACATTCTTTTCTCAGTTATTTAGATCTAGTCTGTGTGAGTTCATGTTGCTTTTAGATATAAATATTTAACAAGTAATCTTGATATGTTAATAAACCGGATCTAAAATTTATGCCTGTTAAGATGTTGATTAATATTTAAATAGATCTGCTATAATGACATGAAATTTGCTATACACCTATTTTGTTCAGTTAATTCTATATGCCTATTTCTATGCCTATTTCTGTTATTTATGCCTATTTCTTTTCTTCTTCCTCTCCCATTCCCTTTTCTTTTTATAGCCAGGCTACCTTTGAGCATAGGCCGATATCTCTGAAATATGTATAAAAACGTAATCGGGAATGATTGGGAATGGTAATTTGGGGGCATAACCTGTACTATGAATATGACTAAAGTTTGTGGCATAACTTATGCTAAGCAATATAACTGAAATATGGGGTGTATGAATATGGAAACATATAGGCTTAATACAAAGATTAAGGGACATGTAAATGGAACTGTATGTCACCTACGTATTTTGTTTGATCTATTGGGAGGGTTAAGTAAACTTGTTCATCTGGTGGGGTTGTAGGGATACTATTAACCCGTGTAAAACTTAACATGTGTAAATCCTAGTTGATTGGAGATGCAAGTCTAGGGGTTCTTGTGTCAATTGTTGTGTGGAACCCATATTAGTTAGTAACCTGTGATGGTATTAAAAGAGGACCCCGCACTAGGTAGGGGTCAGGGCACACTTACTAAGACTTATTATGAGAGGTTCATTTGAGATGGGGTGTTCTAATGGCGTGTTCCAACGGGATCATGTGCGTGCATGGGTCCGGTCGGTTTGGGAAAATAAGACGCCATAACACCTGTAAATAGGTCTGTGTCATGCTGTTGGTTGCCACTTTAGGAAGTAATACACCCTATTGTGGGGCCAATACATGGTATTTACGTGGTGGGGGACGATCACGGGGGTAATAATTAGGGCACATCTAGTTCTGTTTAAGTACCTGTTATTTCTGTTTGGGGGTAATACTCGTTATACTCTGTTTAGGTACCTGTTATTCTGTTTAGGGTAAAACCCGTTGCTAGAAGTACACCTAAATCTACCATATATGCTATGTTGGGATCATTCTGTTTAGTGTTTACATTAAGTGGTTGAAAAACACTTAATGCGATATACTAGTATTGGTGCAGAAAAAGTATTTGAGAAGCATAATTCACCATGTTCATCCTACTTACACCTATTATATACTGCTGTTATTTCTCATCCAGTTTATTTACTATCTCGTTACTTTTATCTCTTTATATGCTAAAAATCACTAGACTCGCCGAACTTTATGTATGACCCGTTTTGTTTCCTTTTCTCTCTCTTCCTTCCTGCAGGTCTTCAGGGTAGGAATATTCAGGCTTGATTAGGACTCACTTTTCTGTTCAACTTGGAGTAGGATTTGTTTGCTTTGCTTCGATGTATCGCTTTGACTACCTATCTACCTTACTATGGCTATTTTTGGGGACTATGGATTTATATTTATGTACTCTGATGGTTTTAGTACAAGGCAGATACTTTAATTTGATGTAATTGGTTTTTAGTATTTCAGACTTATGTTGTAACTAGATTATTGGACCACGGTATTTTCCTTTGGAAAATAACGTATTATATTTCCGTTGCTATTTTATATATGTCTTGCATAATTATGCATATATTTACCTATAACGCTTCACAAAACTTAATGCATTCTGATAAAGAGTGATATTAACAGATGTGGGGTGTCATATTTGGTATCAGATCTGAAGGTTACAACATCGGATAAAAGATTTTGAAAGTTGATTTCAAAACATTTCAAAAAGAAAGAATTATTTTAAAAAAAGAAAAAATATATGTTTTTGAAAAACATATTCCCCGAAACCATATGAAATATCTTTCGATCCTCTGTTTGAATCCCTTTTCCTTTTCTTTTCAGCATGTCCGAGGAACCGAATATCCTCGAAGGCGTTCAGATACCGGCTTGGTTCCGTAGATATCTTGAGGTTATGACACCTGCCGAAGGCTAAGCAAACGCCTCACCTCCAGCTGCAGCAGTTGTTTCTCCTCCTCCGCGAGCGGATAAATTCTATTAGATATGTAAGGACTTTTGTGCTATAGCAGAAAACCATTCCGCGGAACTAAAGCTTTATGGAAGCTCGGAACTGGATTAAAGAGACGGAGGATTTGTTTGGGATTTTCGAGGTTGATGACCCTAGGAAGATTTAGCTGGCCGCATGGTAGCTAAAAAATATGGCTTCATTCTGGTGGGAAGTGATGCAAGCAGGGCGTCCAATAGATACTTGGGTTGATTTTCATCAAAGGTTCGAGATGAAGTTTCTCCGTCAGGCAGAAGAGATTATGCAGATGGAGAGGTTTCTGGCACTTAAGCAAGGAAGCATGTTAGTTAAAGAGTATATCAATAAGTTCAACCAGTTGGCCAGGTTTGGTATGGAGCTGGTAAATACTCCACACCAGAAAGATCTGAGGTTCGCAAGAGTATTCAATGAAACCCTCCATGAACTGGCTATGTCTCATATTCCGATGGGAGCAACTTTTGTGAAGCTCATTGATATGGCATTGATGAATGAAGAAGAGACAAGCAAAAAGAAAGAGGCAAAGACTGATGAGACACAAAACAAGAAGATGTGGCGCAAGAAAGAACAACAAAAGAAAGATGGAAAGAACGACAAAGCTAGAATAAGAATAAATGTCATGATTGTGGAGGCTTGGGTCATGTGATCAAAAATTGCAGAAAGAGGAAAATTCTTGTTACAACAGCAGTGAAACTGGACATTACAGTAGAGAATGTCTGAAGAAGCAAGGACAGGGGCACTGGGAAGGACTTGTTGGAGGGAAAGTGCATGCTCTCGAGGCTAGCAAACCGGATAGAGGTAGGAAAGTTTCCGTTGAAGATTTGATTTCTCTTTCTGATCATCCTGTTAGGACTCTTTTTGATTCTGGCGCTTCTCACTCTTTTATATCTGGTTCTGTGGTTAAGTCTCTGCACCTTAGTACTAGTATTGTTTATGATCCCGCTGTTGCCTCAAACTCCTTTGGTGGCATGGCTCATCTGTCTATGATTTGTCGGGGTTTGAGTATATCTCTGTTAGGCGTCGAGTCTGAGTGTGACGCATTTGTGCTTGGTTTCATGGGCTACGGTTTGATTTTAGGGATGGATTGGCTAGCCATGTATGGTGCCTTTCTTGACTGTGAAAGGAGGGTCGTTAGACTTTTAACTTGCCATGGGAGGACTCTCGAGATTTCTTGTGACCCTAAGGGGTCTATCATGCTTAGTTTTCTAGAATCGCTTAATGCTTTCGTGGATGATTTGCAATCTGTACCGGTGGTCTAAGAGTATCCTAATTTTTTTGAGGAGGTTTGGGGATTACCTCAGAGGCACGAGATTGATTTTCGAAAATACTTGGTGGACAATGCAAAGCCAATTGCATTGCATGTGCGCCACATGGCTCCTAAGGAAAGGAGAGAGCTTAGTAATCAAGTAGAGGAGCCACTTGAGAATGGCTTTATTAGGCGAAGCATATTAAAATGGTGTGTTCCAGTCGTTTTCACAACTAAGGTGGACGGCTCGCTTCACTTTTATGTGGATTACAGGGAGTTGAACAAGCTCACTAAGAAGAATAGGCATCCACTTCCGATCATTTATGATATGTTTAACAAGCTTGTTGGCACATCAGTTTTCTCATAGTTATATTTGGCTATGGGGTTTCATCAGTTGAGAGTGGCCGAGGACAATATAGATAAGACTGTTTTCAGAACTCCAGATGGTTTCTTTGAGTAGTTAGTCATGCCTTTTGGGTTGACTAATGCACCCGCATATTTTGTGGATCTGATGAGTAGGGTGTTCACGGAGTTTCTGAATAAATTTGTTGTGATCTTTATTGATGACATCTTGACTTTCTCGAAGAATGAAGAGAGCATGCCCGACATTTAGGAGAGGTCTTGAGGACTCTCAAAACACACCAGCTTAAGGCGAAATTCTTCAAGTGCCACTTTTGGAGAAATGAAGTAAGATTTTTGGGGTATGTGGTTTCCAAGGAAGGAATAGCGGTGGATCTCGCAAAAGTTGTTGCAGTTCAAGATTGGAATGCTCCAAAAAATGCAATGGAGGTGAGAAGTTTTCTGGGTTTAGCGGGCTACTACAGGAAGTTTATTAAAGACTTCGCAAGGATGTCATCCCCACTTACCAAACCGACGAAGAAGAATCTGATCTTTGCTTGGAACACTGATTATGAGGAAGTCTTCAGCGATTAAAGAGGGCTCTGACAACAACCCTAGTTCTAACATTGCCTAATGTAAGCAAGGTGTTCATAGGGTACATTGATGCATGTGGTACAGGACTCAGTGTCGTTTTGATGCAAGAGGGAAGGGTAGTATGTGATGGGAGTAGACAGTTGAAGGTTCATGAGAAAAAATATCGCACCCACGATTTGGAATTGGCTGTTATAGTGTTTACAAGTAAGTCTTGACGACATTAACTACTTGGAGAGAGGTTCGAGTTATACACGGACCATAAATTTCTCAAGTATTTGTTCTCATAGAAGGATCTCAATTTGAGATAGCAGACACTACACCAAAACAGCAAATTTGGCACACCAAGATGCGGAGATTTGATACGGCTTAAAGCCGTATCAAATTTGATGGTGCTTATACCGTATCAAATTCACTTGGCACACCGGTTGCAATCCGCAGCACCCCAACAATTAAAATCTAACCCTACATCGTGAATGTTTCGGATTAGTTCCTTTGACACGGCTAAGGACCGTATCATATCGACATTATATTTTCGTTCCCTCGCTGAATTTCATTTCCCCCGCTGTATTTCATTTCGCCCAACCCCTAATACTATTCAATCCCTAAATCCACTCACTTCCTTTGTCATGGTCACTTCCTCTGTCATGGTCAATATACTTCCTTGGTGGATTTTGATCGTCTCGCTCACTTCCCTTACTTCTCTCAGGTAACAAATCTCCCTTTTCACCATTATCTATTTTAAATACATCTGGTTTTGGGTATCATTTTTTATTCTGCCGATTTGGATGTCGAAATTGAAATCGATTTTGATTTCGAAATTGACTTTGCAATAGTATATAAAATTTCCTTATCTTTAGCATACTTGGAGGACAAAAACTCTGTTTCTCTATCAGAAAATTTTCAGAAACAATTATGTATATGGACATGAGTTATGTAGTGCTTGTAGTGTCTACATACATAATGCAAATTGTTAAATAATTTTTGTGTTTGTCATTTTTGCAGGAAGCCCAAATTCTTTTAATCCATTGCCGTATAATTTCACATGACCAGTAATCGTATAAGCGTCCGCTGACTGCGGGTGAGTAGCGATTGATGAAGGAATGGTGCATGAAATGAGTCAAATGAGGAGTAAGGTGATCATCATCGCTGAGTTCCGCATTGTAATTTTAACAGTTGCATTTTTTACCGATAACTATGTGTTTATGTTTTTTTAAAACCTTGCTGTATTCTAATTTGAAGTTCATATTTATGTACTTCCTTGCTGTAGGAACTCCTCTTATGTGTTTTTGCTACAAAAGTAGTTCATATAGTTTATGCGACTTACGCTGCACTTCTAGAACATTACACTTACCAAACAACCCTGCACCCAAGTAATGCTAAGCTTTGTATCATTATTAGCAGTTACTTTGATTTAATGCACATTACTTTATTCAAATGGAAATGTAGGAAAAAGGAAGATCATTTTTTTATGAAAGGGTGGTCCGCATCAAGCTTTTTATCATCTTAACACTGCAGACTATATTATGTTAACAATACGATTGTTCAAGAAACCAATACAATGTAGGCAAAATATCATAAAAATCTTCCCCTTGCATAACCATGCAGGCTCAAGGGTGTTTTTGGAATGGTAGGGTAGATCTGTCAACCGATGATATTTTTGAAAAAAATAGGCAATTAGCTGTATGTTAAACTTGAAGTCGAACTATCCAGTGTAGATACGCAAGTGCTACCGACAGCCCTACGTTTTCAAGCACTTGGTTTCATAATTGGTTTCAATTTTTTTTTTCTGTGAGTGAAGTATATGTACTTTTTTCTACGAACCAAGTATACATGTTTTTAATCAGTTAGGTTATTCATAAATTATGGTTTGATGGTTGGGATAAAATGTAATCACAATTTAATAGAGAAGCAGATTCATACTATATAGGAATAGCAACAATGATAAGAACCTTATTTGCAAATCCAACGATCTGAAGAGAAAAACTAGTGAATAGCAGATTCAAGGAAGATTTTTTGAGAAAAAAATATAATAAAATAAATTGGGAACTTAGATTGTAGTACATGTCAGTACTGTAAGTCTTATTGAGTATACAACTCGAATCAAGCTATGCAAGTTCCGAACCTGTGATCTTTTGTATCAAAATTGGAATAGACACCTGGACAGTGGAGCGCGTCTACCTTGAGTTTTCATTTCGAAATAAAGCGAACAAGACAAACTGACAAACGAAAACCTTAGAGGTGGATTGAATTGCAATAATTTGCATACATAAATTGTTGAGTGGGAGGGTTCTTTTGTTTTCAGGTAGAAGTGATGGTAGGATAGCTGTTTTGAGTCTACGTGATTTGTGATTTGTAGAATGAAAAATTACAGGTTATACATATGTAAGCAATAAACCGACAGGCATTTTAGGAAGCATTTAGAGGGCTTCACCTTGACCAAGTTGGCTCAGTTTACTTTATAAGTAAATAAAAACGTATAAAAATAATGATATGTGAATAGATCAAACAAAATAACTATATCGAAGTTATACCAAAAAAGAAAATCGTGAAATATCATATCTTACTATTTTTTTCACATAATGTGTACAAAATCAGTTATAATCTTATAATTTAAAATGTATCTGCTTTAGCAAAAGTTATAAGCTTTTAAGTCTAAATTGAACTTCTAAGCAATTGATTAAGCATTCAATGATGTTTTGGATTTTTACTATTAAAATAACTCTTGTTTGACATTGTATACTTGTAAGATTTTGTTGGATGATATTTCTGTAGAACAGTTAAAAAAAATCTTCTATATATTTTTGTAAAAATAAACATTCTATTCTATCGATTACTTCATAATGAAGGAACATCCTTAAAGCTGCTTAATATACACCAAAAAGTCGAACAAATTGGTATACATCTTAAGTTGCTTAACATTTTTTTTTTTGGGGTACAAAATTACCTGGATCTTCATCATCCATTATCGCATCCCTTTCTAAACTCTAATCTAATCACATGAAAAATCTTAAAATTTTCAGAACTAAACAAAATCGAAATATATTGAAAAATTAGTATCTTTATGTTCAAATTTATTCATTTTCAGCAAAAATGGTTCTTATATTTCAAATAGGGTTTAAATCAGTATGACATTGAAAGGGTCAGATATGAATGCTATGTCAGCTGATACTTGCTTTTTTTCAATTAAAAACATAATTAATTCATTCATCAAAGTGTTACGATTTGATATTTTTTCTTATTTTTAAAATTTTAGCTATGAATCATGAAAAGGTACGTTAGCACTATACTAAGAAGAAGATTGGCAGTTTCGAACAACAAGCCTATGCTTGCTGTTTCGGACAGAAAGCCAGTTGCTTGCTGCTCCGAAGCAGCAAGCGCGGGCTTGTTATTTCGAAATAGTTGCTGTTTCGAAACAGCAAGCCCGCGCTTGCTGCTTCAGAACAACAAGCAGTGGGCTTGCTGTTCGAAACAGCAAGCACAGGCTTGCTGTTCCGATTACAACAACGAAGGAAAAATCAGAGGGAAAAAAGTTGAATAGTAAGGCAAAAGAAACTAAATTACCAGCAAAGAAATACTGAAGAACTGCCTTTAGAGTATATTCACGTAAGAGCAATAAGAGGCCAAGCAACAGATAGCCACAGTTTAGCTGAGAGGGTACTCTTACTTCACATTTAGATTAAACTACAATTTTTTTGATGTATGATTGACAGTTAAACATGACAATGTATGTTAAATATTTGATTTAATAGGTTAGAAGGGAGAGGATTAGTGAGAGGATGAAGAAACTGCAAGGCCTTGTGTTAGGATGTGATCATGTAAGTTTTCTTAAATTCAAAAAATTTATGTACAGGATTGTAGCATTCATACTTTGCCTTAATTTTTAATTAGGTTATTGGAAAAGCTCTAGTTTTGGATGAGATAATCAATTATGTGCAGTCACTGCAGGACCAAGTTGAGGTAAATGGAGTTTAGTAACAATATAACAGATCATAAATGTAAATAAACTAAATCTTAATAGAATTACTGAAATCGGTTTTTTTTTTCAGTTCCTTTCGATGAAGATTGCTTTAGTGAATCCTATATTGTATGATTTTGTTGTAGGGTTTGAAGACTATATGTGTCATGTACAGGTATGTGTAAAAAAAACCAGACTGTTTAAGTACTTTTTATGTTTATTTTTAAAGCATAGGGTTTATATATTGTTGTCGGTATCTAATGTATTAACTTTAAATCCTTTTTCTTAACTAGTGTATATATATGTATAGAGAGAGAGAATTTGCTTATGTATAAAATACATGCATATAATGTTGATTGCATTTACTATTACAGGAAACAGGCAGCATGTCACAGACTATTCCATCTGTAATTCAAAACAGTCATATTCAGCACACTACATTTGAAGGAGCATCAAATAACATACTGGAGATAGAACCTTCTTATATGATTCAATTTCATGGACAAGACCCAAACTTTTTCTCAGGTATTTTATCATTCATATATATATTATTGGATATGTGTATTGCACTTGTTTTTCTTTTTCTTACTACTAAACTATTTTGTTCACTATCAAAATATAAATGTAGCCGCATTCTTGTATTATATCGTGTTAATCATGTGGAATGTTGTTACCTAAGTTTAAATGGAATATTATACTAGACTACAAATGCCTGTACTTACATCTGCTTAAACCATGTGAACATGGACAGTATAAAGTAGTTAACATGGTAAAAGTGCACTTAGCTAAGTTTGCATGCACAATTTCACATGTTAATGTCAAAAATTGCGTATGCAGGAATTATATGCATCTATCTTGTATGTGTAAGTATAAAATGATATTTTCTAAGAATATTTTATCCATTCATAATTTCATCTATTTATACAAGTTACACTCATAATTTCATCTATTCATAATAAGTATAAAATAATGTTTACTCTATCACTCAATTTTAATATAAGTCCGAAAGAAAGTTGCAGTATTAAAATATGATTGAAAAGCATTTGAGTATATTATTGAACAACATTTTTATTTTTATCCCATGAATCCATATTACACTACATCATGGAAAGAAAGTATAACTTAAGCTCTCTATGGAGCAGAGGTTGTATTGAATTTAGATTATTCTTGAAATAAAGGAGCCAACGTACAGAGGGTAAAACAAATGGATGTGCATGGAATGTAAGTTCCAAGTCATTCTTCATTAAAAGTTCAACAAACTTTTAATACTTCTTGTGGAGCAAACTCTGCTAATAACTCAACCGAAAGGCTCAGTTTCGCTCAGCCGAAAGTTTCAGCGAAACTGAGCCGTAAAGCTCAGTTTCACGTGAGCTTTATGACTCAGTTTCGCTTCTTACGTTTGATGTATCATTACGAAAGCCTTTTGTGTTTGATTATGCTTCTTATCTAATTTCTCATTTTATGTACATTACATGACTTGTTGTTGTGGAGACGAAACTAAACTGATGCTTGTTATTTTAATTTCTTTTCAGGCTTTGGAACAAGCATGAGTTACATGGGCTCGACAACTGCACTTTTGTTGTCTTTTTTTTAGAGTAAGAACTGTGAACATTATGCTTTGTATATATTGTGTTATGTGGTTTGTATTAACTAAAGTTATAAGTTATATATTAATCGAATTATGCTTAGCGTATCATATTGTTATATAGGTGTAGCGTATCTTCTTTATTGTGTGTGTGTGTGTGTGTGTGTATATATATATATCAATGGGTGTAGTGTTTTTATATATTGCATATATGATATACCGATTTTGATACGGTTAAAAGCCATATCTAATTCATTGATAGCTTTGTAGGAATGAGGCATTAAACACGGTTTTAATCTGTATCAGTATAGCAGTTTAATACGGTCTTAAGCCGTATCAATCTATGAATTTGATACGGCTTAAAACTGTATTGATCTATGAAGTTGACAGTGCCAGCATGTTAACTTGATATAGTTTTAAGCCGTAACTGTAACACCCCGAATTTTAGTTAATACTAAAATTCACTAATTACAGGATAAATAATCTCAGATGTGGAAATTAGGGGTAACGGGCTGCGTTATTGCGTTCGTCTCGGAAAAATACGCGAAATAGAGTCCGAGTTTTCGAAAATCGGAGTCCGTATGGCCCGGTTATGGCCCAAAGAAGTTTGCAGAAAAATTAGAGCTAAAAACAGATTTAGGAGTTTAAATTTAAATTTAGAACCAGCGGGGCCAGGCGGGAAGATTCCCGCCTAAGCATGTCGACAGGGCTGTCGACAGGCCTGTCGACAGGGGTGTCGACTTGCCTGTCGACTTGCCTGTCGACATGGCGTGTCGAACCAGGGTGCTTGGGTGCACCAGATCTGGTTTTCTGGCTAGGGCTGGGCCTGGTTCTAGAGGTTTCCTAAATCTAACGGACCTAAATTAATCTAGGGTTAATCTAAGGGCCTAAAACACTCTCTTAATCTATAAATACACCCTAAACCTACCTTAATCCATACTAAAAATAGAAATGAAGGCCTCATGCCGCCAAATTAAATCCTAGAAGGAGTCTCCATTAATCTTAGAAGAAGTTTCAAGCTAATCCCTCTCAAATCATTCTCTAATCATCACCATCTTCATAAGTTGGTTAATTTTGGGTTTGGTGAGTTTCTATCACTTTAACATCAATTGTTAAAGTAAGTAGATTGGGTGTAATGAGACTTATGGTCTTAAATGCGGATTAGTGAGTTTGAATCATGTATAATGATATGTTACTCTATGTTGTTCTATGTTTATGCATATTTGATAAATTGGTTTATGCATGCTTAATAAGTTGATTTATGCATGTTTAACAAGTTGATATATGCATGTTTAACAAGTGGATTTATGCATATTTGATGAGTGGAATTATGCATGTTTAACAAAGTGAGTTATGCAAGTTAAGTATATGTTTAAATGCAAGTTTAATGTGATATGCAAGTTATGCATGCTTATGCAAGTATATTGATGATTATGCAAGTCATGTATATGATTAAATGCAAGATTTATGTGATATGCAAGTTATGCATGCTTATGCGAGTATATGAATGCTTATGCAAGATATGTATATGCTTAAATAACATGATATGCAAGTTATGCAAGTATGTGAATGCTTATGCAAGTATGTGGATGCTTATGCAAGTATGTGAATGCTTATGCAAGTTATGTGTATGCTTAAATGCATGGTTAACATGTTATGCAAGTTATGAGAATGCCTATATGCAAGTTCAACATGTTATGCAAGATATGTGTATGATAATATGCAAGCTCATATGCAACATGTTATGCAAATCATGTGTATGATAATATGCAAGTTTGGGCTAAATGTAGTTGGGTTAATATATGCTCATATATGCAAGTTGACATCCTCTTAACCCATGACAAAGTTTTATGCTAAACCCATGATATGTGTGATGGATCTTCCCCTTTATTATGTCATGTAACGAGAACGATTTACGTGGGGAACGATGGGGTTGGTAAATATGTTAATAAATGAATGATTGGGTATGATTAAGCATACCATAAAAATAAATTACCATAAGTGGGAATTTACCTATTGAGTTAGGTCTACCCCATGGGAATTTACCTATTGAGTTAGGTCTACCCATGTTATGGAAAACTTGATATTAATTAGGGATAATTAATATGGGGGTGATTAATTAGGTGTAATTAATCGACTAAGACACGAGGTTGGACTCATTTGTAGTGTAAAACTGCCCGGACCCGACCGGCTTAACCAGTTGCTACAAATGTCAGCCCAATGTGAGAGGTCTTAGCCATAAATTAAATACGTGATTAAGGTAAAGACACGAGGTTAGACTCTGTTATGACGTAAGACTGCCCGGATTCTACCGGCTTAACCAGGCGGTCATAACAGCCAGTCTAATGTGGGAGGTCTTTATGGGAGATCACGGTCTTAATTAATTAAGAAACACTTAACCATAATAGCATGTAGTGGGACATGAGGGGTTAAGTGGGTGCCTTGGGTGGCATGTGGAAATTTTGTGGTTGCCTTGGGTGGCATGTGGAATCTAGTGGGTTGCCTTGGGTGGCAATAGAAAATACGATTAGAATACTTAACCAAGTGGACACATGTAATTAAACATGATTAAAGGGTTAAGTGGGATACACTAGATATTTGACAAGCTTAAGTGGGTAGCTTGTGGGGGCCCATTTCAACCAATATCCCAAACGTATCTTTGTGGGCTCGACCCATGTCGAGTGACGGGACACGCATATTGGGCTTGATTATAAGAGGCCAAAACGGGTTAGCGGTGGCAACGCAAGTCCAACGGGTTTCATATGCGTGTGTGGGCCCGGGCTGGTAGATAAGCCGTTGTTGCATCGTGTAGATATAAAGCCGTGCACCGTTAGTATTGGGTAGCCACTTTAGGGGAGTGATACACCCCACTGTGGGACCAGCACAGGTATCTACGGTAGGGAGCCGATCGCTTGGGGAGTAGTGGGTACACCTAATGAAGATAGGGGCAGACGGCACCTATGTAGGAGTACACGAAACTACTGGGTAAGAATTACTGGGTACACCTAGTGGAGATAGGGGCAGACGGCACCTATGTAGTGGGCTAGGGGTACATGAAACTACTGGGGAAATTTTCTAAGTCCTTGGAAGGGATCAACCTTTAAGTAGGAAGGACTGGTGTGGTGCAGTTAGTAATTATCCTTGGGTGGGTAGATGCGTCCTGACGGTTATCTTAGTTTATCCTGAGTCTACCAAGCTGCTTAGTGTAGCCATTCATCCCCAGATATTACCGTAGGTCAAGTTTATGTCTTCTCTGGTTACTTTAATGATTGTATTGTTAAAGTTATAGGACTCACTCAGACTTATGTCTGACCCCGTTGTTTTTATCTTTTTCCCAACCCTCAGGTCCTACGGTGGATCCTAGCGGTAGTAGAGCTTGATCTGATTGCTGTTCCAGTCTTTAGGAGCTTGGGTAGATGTAAAGCTCCAGTTACCCAGTTATCTTTTCTTTTGTTATGGCTATTGTATGAGAGAGTGGGATTATGTACTCCTTTACTTTGATGGATATTGTACTTGACTTTTATCATGGTTTTATGATGTAACCAGACATGTTTATTTCCGCTGTTGTGAGATGATATTTTTAAAATTTCAAGTACTAATTATATCTGTCTTGTTGTAATTTTTCTGTTCTATATTCACTAAAATACTCCACCGATGCTATTGCATTCCCTTAGTGAGTGACCGTAGCGGGCGTAGGGTGTTACACGTGGTATCAGAGCAAAGGTTACCGGAACAGATAAATTTTTTAGAAAACTATTTTTCTAAAAACATTTTTGGAAAAGATATTTTCAAAAACATGTCTTTTAAGAGAAAAGTTTTTGAAAGAAAAGCATAATCCCCTATAGCCATATCTATATCCTTCGAATTCTCCGTTTTGAATCTTTCCTTTTTCGTTTCAGCATGGCCGAGAATCTTAATCTTCCGGAGGGTGTGACGGTACCAGTATGGTATAGGAGATTGATGGAGGCTAGGGCCACCACTGCGGGTCCAGCAAATATTCCTCCACCAACCGTAGCACCCGATCTTCCTCCTCCCCCTCCTCCTCGCATGGATACTTTTGCTAAGACTTGCAAGGAATTTAAAGCTATGGAAGGGAAACCTTTTCAAGGATCTGAAACCTTTGTGGAGGCTAGAGATTGGCTTAAAGAGGTGGAAGAGTTGATAGATATCTTTGAGATGGAAGAAGGGAAGAAAGTCAAGTTGGCTGCTTGGTTCATGAAGGGAGAGGCCTCATTCTGGTGGGAGGTCACTAATGGAGAACGCCCTGTTGACTCTTGGGCGGATTTTAAGCAAAGATTTGTGGCAAAGTTTCTCTCAAGGGCGGAGGAAAACTTATATATGGAAAGATTCTTGACTCTAAAGCAAGGAAATCTTTCGGTGAAGGAATATGTTAACAAGTTTAACAATTGGCAAGGTTTGGCCTAGACATGGTGAATACACCGGAGAAGAAGGCTTTGCGGTTCGTGAAAGGCTTGAATGAACCTATGCATGGGTTGGCTATGACTCACATCCCTATGGGGGCCATCTTTGAGAAGCTAGTTGACATGGCACTCATGTATGAGGAAGAGAAGGGTCCTAATGCTAATAAGGCACCCGAGAAGAAGGGAGATCAAAAGAGACCTCAACAACAGCAAAGCAAAGGTGGGAAAGGCAACGGTGGCAAGAGCAAGAAGAAGAAGTGTTTCAATTGTGGGACACCTGGCCACCTAAGCAAGGATTGTCGCAAGAAGAAGAAGACTGGCTGCTTCCACTGTGGCGAAGCAGGGCATTTAGTGAAGGATTGCCCTAAGAAGGGGCAAAGGATGGGATCTACCTCAGGAGGACAGGTGCAAGCTCTTATGGCACCGAGTCAGGCTAGGGGGCAAGTACAGGCTCTCGCGGTTCCACCGATTCAGGAGAGAGGTAGAACTATTTCCGTTGAAAGTCTGGTTTTTCTATTTGACCATCATGTCCGTACATTGTTTGATTCGGGCGCATCGCATTCGTTTATTTCATCATCATTAGTTGAGTTACTACACTTAGACACCAGTCTGGTAGATGATCCCTTGGTTGTTTCAAACCCAATTGGGGGCTCCACTTATTTGTCCATGATATGTTTGGGTTTGAAGATTTCTATACTTAGCATTGAGTTTAGATGTGATGCTTTTGTATTGGGCTTCACGGGCTATGGGTTGATTTTGGGCATGGACTGGTTATCCAGTAATGGTGCCATTCTTGATTGCGAAAGGAGAGTTGTTAGGCTCATGACCCGCTTGGGTAACACTCTCGAGATTTCTTGTAACCCCAGGGACTCTGTTATGCTAAGTTATCTTGAATCGCTTGACGCTTCGGTCGAGAGTTTGCAATCTGTTAGAGTGGTCCGGGAATATCCGGATGTGTTTGAGGAGGTGAAGGGCTTACCTCCGAAGCGGGAGATTGACTTCCGAATATATTTGGTGGATAATGCTAAACCGGTATCTTTACCAGTGCGCCACATGGCTCCTCGTGAGAGGAGGGAACTCCATAAGCAAGTAGGGGAGTTGCTTGAGAAGGGGTTCATAAGACGGAGCATATCGGAGTGGGGTGCTCCAGTAGTATTTGCTACAAAGGCGGATGGGTCCCTCAGACTTTGTGTAGATTATAGAGAACTCAACAAGCTCACAAAGAAGAATAGACACCCATTGCCGAGAATAGATGATCTTTTCGATCAGTTGGTTGGCGCTTCAGTATTTTCTCAGTTGGACTTGGCCACGGGGTTTCATCAGTTGAGGGTGGCTGAGGATAGCATAGACAAGACTGCCTTTAGGACTCCGGATGGTTTCTATGAGTGGCTGGTAATGCCATTTGGGTTGACGAACGCCCCTGCATACTTTGTTGATTTGATGAGTAGGGTGTTCAGGGAGTTCCTTAATAAATTCGTGGTGGTCTTTGTGGATGATATCTTAGTATTTTCTAAGAGTGAAGAAGAGCATGCCCTACATCTTGGGGAAGTGTTGAAGACTCTTCGAGCGCATAGCCTTAAGGCTAAATTCTCTAAATGTCACTTCTGGAGGAAGGAAGTACGATTCTTGGGGCACGTGGTCTCCAAGGAAGGGATAGCTGTGGATCCCGCGAAGGTGGTATCAATTCAGGATTGGAAGGTTCGGAAGAATGCTACCGAAGTAAGAAGTTTCTTGGGGTTGGCGGGTTATTATAGGAAGTTTATTAAAGACTTCGCGAAGATATCAGCCCCATTAACCCGCTTAACAAAGAAAAATCTTGTTTTCACATGGGACGTAGATTGTGATGATGCGTTCCGACGGTTAAAGAGAGCTTTAACCACCGCTCCAGTTTTAGTATTG
Organism: Allium sativum; assembly: GCA_030737875.1. Lineage (NCBI taxonomy): Eukaryota > Viridiplantae > Streptophyta > Magnoliopsida > Asparagales > Amaryllidaceae > Allium > Allium sativum. The sequence goes on along the minus strand of CM060913.1, from coordinate 463,080,604 downwards.
CCAGATGGGAGCAAGCCATTTGTTGTCTATACCGATGCCTGTGGGACAGGACTTGGCGCAGTCTTAATGCAAGAGGGAAGGGTAATAGCCTATGGTGGAAGGCAGTTGAGGGCACATGAGAAAAATTACCCTACCCATGATCTAGAGCTGGCCGCTATTGTTTTTGCGCTTAAGATTTGGCGCCATTATCTTCTTGGTGAGAGATTCGAGTTGTTCACTGACCATAAATCTTTGAAGTACTTGTTCTCTCAGAAAGATCTAAACTTAAGACAGCAAAGGTGGATGGAGTTCTTAGCATCCTATGATTTCGAGATAGCGTATACCCCTGGCAAGGGTAACGTGGTGGCGGACGCCTTGAGTAGGAAGAGGTTGTCCTTGAGTCCGTTGTTCGTGGAACGACGAAGCTTGGAATTTATCTCGATGTTTGATTTCAGACCTTCCATTGATTATATACCCGGTTTGCTAGCTTCTTTGGAAGTTAGACCTACTCTTTTGGGGCGGATTGGAGAAGCACAGAGGGGCGACCCACAGTTGGTTGAGTTAGTAGAGAAGCTCATAAGGGGGGAGTCGTCCAGCCATTTGAGTAGGTACACCCTAGACGATAAGGGGTACTTGCGTAGAGACGGTAGACTTTGTGTACCGCAAGACGAGGGTTTGAGGAAGGCTATTCTTGATGACGCACACCGTTCTAGGATGACCATTCATCCCGGTGGGGACAAGATGTACCAAGACATGAAGAGGGTTTTCTTCTGGGCCGGTATGAAGAAAGATGTGGCCGAGTATGTCGCTCGATGTTTGGTGTGCCAGCAAGTGAAGGCGGAGCAAAGGAAACCAGGTGGGTTGCTTCACCCATTGGAGGTTCCGCAATGGAAGTGGGATAGCGTCTCGATGGATTTTATTGACGGGTTACCCAGGTCAAGGAAGGGTAATACAGGAATTTGGGTGGTGGTAGATAGACTTACTAAGAGCGCCCATTTCATACCTGTAAAGAGCAAGAGGACTGCTCCATGGCTAGCTTCAGTATATCTTCGAGAGATAGTTCGATTACATGGGGTACCCTCTAGCATAGTAAGTGATCGAGATCCTATCTTCACTAGCGAGTTCTGGAGAAGTTTGCAAGAAGCAGTGGGGACTCAATTGTGTCTGAGCACTGCATATCATCCTCAGACGGACGGCCAGACTGAGAGGGTGAATCGTGTTCTAGAAGACCTTTTGAGGCTTTGTATCTTAGATTTTGGAGGTACATGGGAAGAGCATCTTCCATTGGTGGAGTTCGCATATAATAACAGCTTTCAGTCCAGTATTGGTATGGCTCCTTTCGAAACTCTCTATGGAAGGCCTTGTCGATCACCTACATGTTGGTGGGAATCTACGGATAAGATCTTGCTTGGGCCTGATATGATTAGGGAGACTTCTGAGAAGATTGACTTGATTCGAAGAAGGATGAAAGCAGCGCAGGATAGGCAAAAATCTTATGCAGACAAGAGAAGGACGGATCTTGAGTTTGAGGTTGGGGATATGGTTTTTGTCAAGGTATCTCCATTGAGAAATGTTGTTCGCTTCGGATCCATTGGGAAGTTAGCACCGAGGTTTGTTGGGCCGTTTCCTATCAAGGAAAGGATTGGACGGATGGCATATAGGGTGGAGTTGCCCGACAGACTTAGTGGTGTTCATGATGTATTCCATGTGTCCCATTTAAGGAAGTACTTACATGAGACCGCAGAGGTGGTAGAGCCAAGCTTGCTTAGAGATGTAGAGGTAGAGCGTGATGCGACTATTCGACGAGCTCCTACTCGCATCCTTGGGTCAGAGACTAGGAAATTGAGGAATCGAGAGGTTCAGCTAGTCAAAGTGCAATGGGGAGAAGATGAGAGTAACGCGACTTGGGAGACGGAAGCGAAGATGCGTTCATTGTACCCATTTCTTTTTGAGGGTATGCCTTTACTTACTCCTTTATCGCTTGTCTAGTATTTATCTTATCCTTGGGTATATCCTCTCGTTAGTACCTTTGACCTTTAGATAGGGTAAACCTATGGTTGAAACATGTGTTTGAGACATGTTATGGTTGATGGATGCAAGTGTTTGCTAATGGTTGCTCGTGGATGCATATACACACACTCTAGGCACTAGATCGGCTCAGTCACTTCATGTTGCATATTGCATAAAATTGCGTGTAGGAAAATATATTTATGGATGTATAATGGTTGTGTTATCACATGGATGATGCATTTTGGTGAATGATTGTGCACTCATGTAGATATTGTATGTGTCGATAGGGTTTTCTCGCATACATAATGGATGCATGGCACTATCATGGTTTGCATATGTTCATACATTAGATAGGGAACATATACACACACTTTTTGCATATGCTCATACATCATTAGAAACTGTTTAAGGACAATGGATGCCCGTGGTTGATGATTTGAGTAGATGGTTGTTTGGATGGTAGGATATGCATTCTCCTTAGCTTAGAGATTTCGGGGACGAAATCCTTTAAGGAGGGGAGAATGTAACACCCCGAATTTTAGTTAATACTAAAATTCACTAATTACAGGATAAATAATCTCAGATGTGGAAATTAGGGGTAACGGGCTGCGTTATTGCGTTCGTCTCGGAAAAATACGCGAAATAGAGTCCGAGTTTTCGAAAATCGGAGTCCGTATGGCCCGGTTATGGCCCAAAGAAGTTTGCAGAAAAATTAGAGCTAAAAATAGATTTAGGAATCTAAATTTAAATTTAAATTTAGAACCAGCGGGGCCAGGCGGGAAGATTCCCGCCTAAGCATGTCGACAGGGGTGTCGACTTGCCTGTCGACTTGCCTGTCGACATGGCGTGTCGAACCAGGGTGCTTGGGTGCACCAGATCTGGTTTTCTGGCTAGGGCTGGGCCTGGTTCTAGAGGTTTCCTAAATCTAACGGACCTAAATTAATCTAGGGTTAATCTAAGGGCCTAAAACACTCTCTTAATCTATAAATACACCCTAAACCTACCTTAATCCATACTAAAAATAGAAATGAAGGCCTCATGCCGCCAAATTAAATCCTAGAAGGAGTCTCCATTAATCTTAGAAGAAGTTTCAAGCTAATCCCTCTCAAATCATTCTCTAATCATCACCATCTTCATAAGTTGGTTAATTTTGGGTTTGGTGAGTTTCTATCACTTTAACATCAATTGTTAAAGTAAGTAGATTGGGTGTAATGAGACTTATGGTCTTAAATGCGGATTAGTGAGTTTGAATCATGTATAATGATATGTTACTCTATGTTGTTCTATGTTTATGCATATTTGATAAATTGGTTTATGCATGCTTAATAAGTTGATTTATGCATGTTTAACAAGTTGATATATGCATGTTTAACAAGTGGATTTATGCATATTTGATGAGTGGAATTATGCATGTTTAACAAAGTGAGTTATGCAAGTTAAGTATATGTTTAAATGCAAGTTTAATGTGATATGCAAGTTATGCATGCTTATGCAAGTATATTGATGATTATGCAAGTCATGTATATGATTAAATGCAAGATTTATGTGATATGCAAGTTATGCATGCTTATGCGAGTATATGAATGCTTATGTAAGATATGTATATGCTTAAATAACATGATATGCAAGTTATGCAAGTATGTGAATGCTTATGCAAGTATGTGGATGCTTATGCAAGTATGTGAATGCTTATGCAAGTTATGTGTATGCTTAAATGCATGGTTAACATGTTATGCAAGTTATGAGAATGCCTATATGCAAGTTCAACATGTTATGCAAGATATGTGTATGATAATATGCAAGCTCATATGCAACATGTTATGCAAATCATGTGTATGATAATATGCAAGTTTGGGCTAAATGTAGTTGGGTTAATATATGCTCATATATGCAAGTTGACATCCTCTTAACCCATGACAAAGTTTTATGCTAAACCCATGATATGTGTGATGGATCTTCCCCTTTATTATGTCATGTAACGAGAACGATTTACGTGGGGAACGATGGGGTTGGTAAATATGTTAATAAATGAATGATTGGGTATGATTAAGCATACCATAAAAATAAATTACCATAAGTGGGAATTTACCTATTGAGTTAGGTCTACCCCATGGGAATTTACCTACTGAGTTAGGTCTACCCATGTTATGGAAAACTTGATATTAATTAGGGATAATTAATATGGGGGTGATTAATTAGGTGTAATTAATCGACTAAGACACGAGGTTGGACTCATTTGTAGTGTAAAACTGCCCGGACCCGACCGGCTTAACCAGTTGCTACAAATGTCAGCCCATTGTGAGAGGTCTTAGCCATAAATTAAATACGTGATTAAGGTAAAGACACGAGGTTAGACTCTGTTATGACGTAAGACTGCCCGGATTCTACCGGCTTAACCAGGCGGTCATAACAACCAGTCTAATGTGGGAGGTCTTTATGGGAGATCACGGTCTTAATTAATTAAGAAACACTTAACCATAATAGCATGTAGTGGGACATGAGGGGTTAAGTGGGTGCCTTGGGTGGCATGTGGAAATTTTGTGGTTGCCTTGGGTGGCATGTGGAATCTAGTGGGTTGCCTTGGGTGGCAATAGAAAATACGATTAGAATACTTAACCAAGTGGACACATGTAATTAAACATGATTAAAGGGTTAAGTGGGATACACTAGATATTTGACAAGCTTAAGTGGGTAGCTTGTGGGGGCCCATTTCAACCAATATCCCAAACGTATCTTTGTGGGCTCGACCCATGTCGAGTGACGGGACACGCATATTGGGCTTGATTATAAGAGGCCAAAACGGGTTAGCGGTGGCAACGCAAGTCCAACGGGTTTCATATGCGTGTGTGGGCCCGGGCTGGTAGATAAGCCGTTGTTGCATCGTGTAGATATAAAGCCGTGCACCGTTAGTATTGGGTAGCCACTTTAGGGGAGTGATACACCCCACTGTGGGACCAGCACGGGTATCTACGGTAGGGAGCCGATCGCTTGGGGAGTAGTGGGTACACCTAATGAAGATAGGGGCAGACGGCACCTATGTAGGGGTACACGAAACTACTGGGTAAGAATTACTGGGTACACCTAGTGGAGATAGGGGCAGACGGCACCTATGTAGTGGGCTAGGGGTACATGAAACTACTGGGGAAATTTTCTAAGTCCTTGGAAGGGATCAACCTTTAAGTAGGAAGGACTGGTGTGGTGCAGTTAGTAATTATCCTTGGGTGGGTAGATGCGTCCTGACGGTTATCTTAGTTTATCTTGAGTCTACCAAGCTGCTTAGTGTAGCCATTCATCCCCAGATATTACCGTAGGTCAAGTTTATGTCTTCTCTGGTTACTTTAATGATTGTATTGTTAAAGTTATAGGACTCACTCAGACTTATGTCTGACCCCGTTGTTTTTATCTTTTTCCCAACCCTCAGGTCCTACGGTGGATCCTAGCGGTAGTAGAGCTTGATCTGATTGCTGTTCCAGTCTTTAGGAGCTTGGGTAGATGTAAAGCTCCAGTTATCCAGTTATCTTTTCTTTTGTTATGGCTATTGTATGAGAGAGTGGGATTATGTACTCCTTTACTTTGATGGATATTGTACTTGACTTTTATCATGGTTTTATGATGTAACCAGACATGTTTATTTCCGCTGTTGTGAGATGATATTTTTAAAATTTCAAGTACTAATTATATCTGTCTTGTTGTAATTTTTCTGTTCTATATTCACTAAAATACTCCACCGATGCTATGGCATTCCCTTAGTGAGTGACCGTAGCGGGCGTGGGGTGTTACAGTAACAATTTAGAAATTTGATACGGTCTTAAACCGTATCAAATACATAAATTGATACGGTTTTATGCCGTATCAAAATCAAAAATTGATATGGCTTAAAACAGTATAAATTACCAATTTGATACGGTTTTAAGCTGTATCAATTTGTGATTTTTATACGGCTTAAAACCGTATCAAAGCAACAAAGACGCCATTTTTTGATACGGCTTAAAACTGTATCAAATTGATTTTGATATGGCCATGAGCACTGCCAAACTGGCATTTTTGGTGTAGTGAGAGATGGATGGAGCTCCTAGCGTCCTACTACTTTGAGTTTCTTATACCCCCAGCAAGGGTAATGTGGTGGCAGACGCATTGAGTAGGCACAGGATAACTTTGAGTCTTTTATTCGTAGAGAGGCGGAACTTTGAGTATATATCGACCTTTTATTTTAGGCCTTCTACGGATCTTACACCTGGTTTTTTAGCATCACTGGAGGTGCGACCTACTCTCCTTGATTAGATAGGAACTTCGCAGCAAGAGGACCAACATATAGCAAACACTTTGGATAGGCTCAGCAGAGGAGAGACTTCTAGTCATGTAAGCAGATATTCCACGGATGACAAAGGGTTGTTACGAAGGGATGGAAGGCTTTGTGTTCCTCGAATTGGGAGTATGTTGAAGACAGTCCTTGAGGAAGCCCATCCTTCTAGAATTACTATCCATCTAGGAGCCAATAAGATGTAAAGGGATACAAAGAGGGTTTTCTTTTGGGCTGGGATGAATAAAGACGTAGCAGAATTCGTAGCTTAGTGTTTGATATGCCTGCAAGTTAAAGCTGAACAGAAAAAGGTTGGTGGGTTGCAACACCCTTTGGAGGTCCCACAGTGGAAGTGGGAAAGCGTCTCTATGGATTTCATTGATGGCTTCCCTAGATCGAGGAAAGGCAATACCAGCATTTGGGTTATAGTAGACAGGCTTATTAAGAGCGCTCATTTCGTTCTAGTTAAGAGCAAGAGAATGACATCATGGTTGGCATCAGTTTATCATCATGAGATTGTCCGAATACATGGAGTACCTTCCAGCATAGTGAGTGATCGTGATCCCATCTTTACTAGTGAGTTATGGCAGAGCTTGCAAGAGGCACTTGGTACGCAGTTACGTCTGAGCATCGCATATCACCCTCAAATAGATAGGCAGACTGAGAGGGTGAATAGATTTCTTGAGGATCTTTTGAGGCGATGTATCCTGGACTTTGGAGGCATTTTGGAAGAGCATCTTCCATTGGTGGAGTTCGCCTACAACAACAGTTATTAGGCAAATATTGGCATGGCACCCTTCGAGGCATTGTATGGACGATCCTGTAGATCACCGACTTGTTGGTGGGAGTCTACAGAGAGACTTCTACTTGGACCTGAGATAATTAAAGAGACTTCAAAGAAGATTGACTTATCCGTAGATGCATGAAGACAACTCAGGACAGGCAAAAGTCTTACGCAGATAAGAGAAGGACTGATATTGAGTTTGAGGTAGGAGACATGGTTTTCATCAAGTTATCTCCTTTGAGGAATGTGGTTCGCTTTGGATCAGAAGGGAAATTGGCGCCAAGGTTTATAGGGTCATTTCCCATAACAAAAAGGATTGGTCAATGGCCAATAGAGTAAAGCTATTCGAGAAATTGGCATGTGTACATGATGTTTTCCACGTTTCTCATTTGCAAAAGTGTCTGTATGATACGGCAGAAGTAGTTGAGCCGAGCATGCTTGAGGAGGTAGAGGTATAAAAGGAGGCAATAATTAAACGAGTTCCTACCCGTATACTTAGATTAGAGGTTAAGAAGCTCCATAATTGAGAGGTTAAGCTGACAAAATTTCAATGGGGAGAAGACAACGAAGATGAAACTTGGGAGACTGAAGACAAGATTCGTGTTCAGTACCCTTTTCTTTTCAAGAGTATGTTCTTTGTTTCTTTTTCCAAGCTTTTATCTGTACTTGTTTCTATCATTCGTATGTATCCTATCGACCGAATCTTCGACCTTTAGGGTGAAAACCAATGGATGTAAACATGTGTTTGAGACATGTTATGTTTGATGGATGCAAGTGAATGCAAGTGTTTGCTAGTGGTTTCTCGTGGATGCATGTACACACACATTGGGCACTAGATCTGCTCAGTCACTTACATATTTCATATGGATGTGTGTGCATTTTAAATTGTATATGGATGAAAATGGATTTATCATCATATGGATATTTGGATGAATGATTGTGCACATATATAGGACTTACATGTTATACTAGGATTATTTGCATACGTTTTGTTAACATAGCACAAACAAAAATTGCACTAAGGAGGTCAACTGAATCAGTTGACCGCCTGATTTTTGCATTAGTGTGAGGACATATATACACACACACTATTGCATATGTTCATATAAGCATTAGAAATCTTTTAAGGACAATGCATGTCGTGATTGGTGGATGAGTAGATGGTTGATGGATGTTAGGATATACACTCTTCTTAACATGGAGATTTCGGGGATGAAATCCTTTCAGTAGGGGAGAATCTAATACCTAGTAATTTTAAAGAATACTATAAGGATAAACTAAAAGAATACTTAATTAAATATTGGGAATTAAGGGAAACGGACTGTACCATTACGTTTATCTCGGAATTCTGCTTGAGATAAACTACGAGTTTGCATAAAACAAACATCATATAAAGAAGAAATTAAAGTTTGAAGTTTGTATACATATAAGTAATATATATATATATATACACAAAACCGGTCCAGAATTAAAAATAAATCAAAATCGAAGAGCGGGAAGGCACGTGAGCATTTGACCCATTGGGAGTTGACCCATGCCCCAAGGGGCTCGACCCATATAAGGGGGTGTCGACCCAGGTTCGTACCCTGAACCTGGACTTGTTTCTAAATGAGATTCATTAGCAGTAGGCTATAAATAGGATAGCATTTATATTGTTTTATTCACCCAAAACAATGGAAACAACGAGATGCTGCCTTAACTTGGATTAAACTAGCCTATTTCTCTTCACAACAGCTTATACGTATACAAGAATCTCTGCTACAACATCAACATTCTTTTCTCAGTTTTTTAGATCCAGTCTCTGTGAGTTCGTGTTGCTTTTAGATATAAATATTTAACAAGTAATCTTGACATATTAATAAACCATATCTAAAATTTATGCCTGTTAAGATGTTGATTAATATTTAAACAGATCAGCTATAATGACATGAAACTTGCTATACACCTATTTTGTTCAGTTAATTCTATATGCCTATTTTTATGCCTATTTCTATTATTTATGCCTATTTTTGTTCTGCTTCCTCTCTCATTCCTTTTTCTTTTTAGATCTAGGCTACCTTCGAGCCTAAGCAGATATCGTTGAAATATGCGTACGAACGTAATTTGAAATGATTAGGAATAGTAATTTGGAGGCGTAACCTGTACTACGAATATGACTAAAGTTTGGGGCATAACTTATACTATGCAATATAACTGAAATATGGGGTGTATGAATATGGAAACATATAGGCTTAATACAAAGATTAAGGGAACATGTAAATGAAATTGTATGTCACTTATGTATTCTGTTTGATCTATTGGGAGGGTTAAATAAACTTGTTAATATGGTGGGGTTGTACGGACACTATTAACCCGTGTTAAACTTAACTAGTGTAAAGCCTAGTTGATTGGGGACGCAAGTCTGGGGGTGCTTGTGTCAATTGTTGTGTGAGACCAATATTAGTCTGTAACCGTTATGGTATTAAAATAGGACCCTGCACTAGGTAGGGGTCGAGGCACGCTTACTGAGACTAATTATAAGAGGTTCATTTAGGATAGGATGTTCGGATGGCGCATTCCAACGGGGTCATGTACGTGCATGGGTCCGGTTTGTCTGGGAAAACAAGACGCTATAATACCTGTAAATAGGTCTATGTCCTTCTGGTGGTTTCCACTTTAGGAAGTAATACACCCTACTATAGGGCCGGTACAGGGTATTTACATGGTAGGGAGCCGATCGCAGAGGTAGTAATTAGGGTACATCTAGTTCTGTTTAGGTACCTGTTATTTCTGTTTGGGGGTAATACTCTATATACTCTATTTAGGTACCTGTTATTCTATTTGGGGTAAAACCCGTTGCTAGAAGTACACCTAAGTCTACCATATATGTTATGCTGGGATCATTCTGTTTATTTTAAGTGGTTGAAAAGCACTTAATGCGATATACTAGTATTAGTGTAGAGAAAGTATTTGAGAAGCATAATTCACCTTGTTCATCCTGTTTATACCTGTCATATACTGCTGTTATTTTTCATCCAGTTTATTTACTGTCTCGTTACTTTTGTCTCTTTATGTGTTAAAAGTCACTGGACTCGTCAGACTTTATGTATGACCTGTTTTGTTTCCTTTTCTCTCTCTTCCTTTTCCCTTTAGGTCCTCATGGTGGGAATACTCAGGATTGATTAGGACTCTCTTTCCTGTTCTATTTGGAATTGGATTTGCTTTGCTTTGCTTAGATGTATCACTTTGACTACCTATCTACCTTATTATGGTTGTTTTTGGGGACTATGGATTTGTATTTATGTACTCTGATGGTTTTAGTATAAGGCAGATACTTTAATTTGATATAATTGGTTTTCAGTATTTCAAACTTATGTTAACTGGATTTTCGGACCACTGTATTTTCTTTTGGAAAATAAAGTATTATATTTCCGCTGCTATTTTATATCTGTCTTATGTAATTTTATGTCTGTTTACCTATAATGCTTCACGAACTTAATGCATTCTGATAAAGAGTGACATTAACGAATGTGGGGTGTCACAATTATAGTTGAAAAGCATGTAAGAGTACAATTCTTATAAACTGTATTAAATAAATCATGTTCTAATGAACTCATGTATGTTTAAGCATACACTTGAACAAGTACAACTTTTTGACTGGTTTTAACAAGATGTATAGTTCTTATAAGAAGTAGAATATTTATACATGTGTTTATAGTTAGTTAATTTCCTAAACTAACTTTAAGCTTAGTATCATCCATTAGCAGTAGCATGTTCATATTGTATCATTACTATAACACATCTTTTGATCAGCATGAATTTCCATTTGTATAAGATACCCTAATGTATGCATATTATAATAATGGACTAAATAATATATATACATACATATAAATACACAAACACACACACAGATATATATATATGTGTATGTATGTATATACTAGCATGCATACTATATATATATATATATTAGTATATATATATTTACAGGCATTGAAATAAATGTAACTATTAGACCAAAAAATGGCACTAATTTGTCGTATTTAGAGCATAGAACATGTAGAAATAACGGAAAAAGGAAGAGAAAGCAAGACAATAAGGTTTTTATAGTATTTTGGCATCAAAGAGCCTACATCCACTTCATAGTTTCTTAATTCAACATTGAATTACAATTACAAGGCTTTGAATCATTCTAGCACTCGATTACAATGACTTTGTGTAACAACCCGAAATTTTATAACATGTTAAAACAAGAAATCAGGGCAGAATTAAATTATAAGTTAAGAATCAATGGGAACAGGTTATGCCATTGCGTTCGTCTCGAAATTCTGCTTGAAAACGAGTCCGAAATTTCGTAAATCGGAGTCCGTATGACCAAGTTATGGCTCATAGAAGATTCTAGAAAATTCAAAATTCAGCCTGAAATTCAAATTCAGTCCCAAACAGACTGGGCGACAAAATTTCCCACCCAGCCCCAGGTTGACTGGGGAGTCGCCCTGCCCCAGCCCAGGTCGACTGGGCAGTCAACCCGGGTGTCGACCTGGGGGTCGACCTCCCTGGTCGGGCCATGTTGGCCTGGTGCACCTGCTTACTCCTTTGGGTCTGTTCAGCTAGCCTATGACGAGATTTGATGGTTCAGATCTAAACTAGGGTTAATCCTATGGCCTAAACTTGTCTCTACCCCTATAAAAACACCCTAAGACCTAGCCTAAACCACCACAAATCATCCTAACAACTAAGTGCTGCCAAAATGCTCCCAAATCATGGCCTCCATCTTCATCTTGAGAGCTTGAGAGTTCTAAACAAGATCTAAGGCAAAGGAGCAGTCTTTCTCCATCAAATCAAAGGAGCTACTTATTTCTCAAGGCTTTGTGTGGAGCTTATTATTATTATTTGGAGATTTCTAGTGTTGCAACATCATTCCTAGAGCTTCTACAACGTCTCTATCTTGTTCTATTTTGTTCTAGTTCTCATAGCCACGATTTGTAAGCCCCACTCTACTCTTAGATTTAAACTATGAAATTAATATGAACATGTAGCAAGTTGAAATGGGATTTTTGTGTAATACTTGTCTTGGGTCTATCATTGTATGCATAGATCCATTCATGACTCTTTTGATCTATGTTTATGGAACTATCACGAACCTAGTACCGTTATTCTTGATTTTTGGGTAGAAAGCTATTAGCTTTATTTGGGGATTATGCATAATGCAACATAGAACCCCTCAAAACCTTGATGTTAACATGCCTATGATGTTGAACTACATGCTAGTCACAAGTTTATCATTCTATGTCAACTATTTCCATGTTATCACCCTAATGTCATACATGTTTTGAGGCCAATAATCCTATATACTAGTTGTGATGAACACCTTTGCCTCAAATATCATCATGTTTAACTTATGACCAACTTTACCACCTTATACCCATCTTTGTCATATTATTATGTTCCCCTTCTTGATCTATTTGTATTGATGCGAATTTACGTGCGATGAGAATACGTTATGGGTAGTTAGGCGAACTTGAAATGACATGAAAAACATAACTTGAAATATGACATGAAAATTGATTATGCTTGAAAACTTGAATGTGGTCATGACATGTAGAAAACCATGAAGTGGCCAACTCGAGGTTGGGTTGAGTTTGTAGAATAAATCTGCCCAGAACCGCCTAGCAAATCCAGTGGCTACAAACAATAGGACCCAATGTGAGTAGTTGGTCATATCGCGCTTGAAACCTGAGGTTAGACTAGGTTGTGGTGTAAAGCTGCCCGGACCCGCCCGACACATCCAGTAACCACAACAAAGTCTAATGTGAGAGGTTGGGCGCGTTAAGTTAATTAATGCCACATGATAGGGTTAAATCATGAACCACTTGGATACACTTAACCAACTTGATACATGATTGGATAGGGTTAACCACACTTAACCCGTTAGAAACCCTAGTTACGTGGTCCTTTTCAGCAGTAACCCTCTTAAATGTATCACGATACCCTAGGGACTAGGCTAGGGTAGGGCACGATTACTGGGCTGATTGTAAGCGACCAGAAAGACGGCTGAGTAGGTGCACCAGTGTAGGTTCAGGCGGGCTAAGGTCGTGCACGGGCACCAGTAGGTTTAGACTGTGCGTGCTTGATTTGTGTTAGTGGTTGGCACCTTAGGGCTTGATACACCCTAGGGTGGACCTAGCACAGTTGACTACATCCCGTGATTGGGCCGTATGACACCGACACTCGACGAGTTAGGCTTATAGGAAGCCGATCGACTACATCGTATAGTTGGACCTTGACTTGGGTCATCTCATGATATTAGGCCAAGGGATCATTTCTTGTTTATACTTGACATGGGTTAGAATACTAGCTATTGGTGCAAAAATTAAACCTTGTATATGCGATGCCACACTTGATCTACCTTGTTATCTATTTATCATGCCAGTTAGTTACCATCTTTATGTTTCATCTCAGTTTCTCATGTCTAGTTAACTTCATTAGTTTTTTTACTAATAGTAGGTAGGATTTACCAGTCTTTATGACTGACCCTTTTTCTTTCGCCTCTTTTCTTCCGTCCCCCCCCCCCCCCCGGTTCTCAGGGAGGGAACACTAGTGCTTAGCTTGGACATTTGGCTTGCTTTCTTGACAGCTCATGTACGGTTTGGACTTGAGCTTGCTATGGCTTCACCACATCTATTTTGGGGATAGTTTACTTTATGTTATTTTCAGTTTATGTTTCTAGACTTGTGGTAGTTGGAAAATGATGACTAAAGTATTTTGATGTAAGTTGACTTTGGTTTTGAAATGGTTAACTATGGTTTTTAAATTTCTACCGCTGCTTTACTTATTTATTTATCTATGTTCTGTCTTGTGATATCTCTGTGCATGTTTACCCAGACAACACCCCTCCAAAGCTAGTGCAATCACTCGTGAGTGACCCTGGCGGCGGTGGGGTGTTACATTTGTTATCAGAGCATGAGGTTTACTAGACCGGACAAAAGTTTTAAAATCCCTTTTGAAAAACTATTTTCAAAACCAATTAAGTATTTTTCCAAGGAAAGTCTAGTTTATTTTAAAAGGCTATGCCCCAAAAGCCATTAGCACTATCCGTTGTTTCCTCGTTCTAAATCTATCTTTTACTTCGTTTCAGTATGGCCGATAACTTTATCATCCCGGAGGGAATACCGGTACCTATTTGGTTTAGGAGGTACATGGAGGCTGGGGCAAATGGAGCCGGCCCAACAGACACTCCCACTCCTCCTCTCGTAGCTGAGGTTCCTCCTCCTCCTCCTCAGCGTCCACAAGCGGATTTCGCGAAGATTTGCAAAGACTTTAAGGCGATGGGTGGCAAGAATTTTGTTGGGACAGAGACTTTTGTTGAGGCAAGAAACTGGTTAAGGGAAACTGAAGACCTTTTTGCTATCTTTGATGTAGAAGATCGTAGGAAAGTTCTGTTGGCAGTATGGCTATTGAAAGAGGAAGCTGCTTATTGGTAGGTAGTCACCAACGCTACTAGGCCTATAGAGACTTGGGCCGACTTTAGGATGAGGTTTGGGCTTAAGTTTCTATCATCTGCTGAAGAGAATTTGCAAACGGAGAGGTTTATATCTTTGAAGCAAGGGGACATGACCGTGAGGGAGTATGTGAATAAGTTTAACCAGCTTGCTCGATTCGGTTTAGACATGGTTAACACACCTCAGAAGAAGGCTCTACGCTTTGCTCGAGGATTGAATGAGCCATTACAAGGTTTGGCCATGTCTCATATACCCATGGGGGCCACTTTTTAGAGCTTAGTGGATATGGCCTTGCTTCAAGGAGATGATAAGAATGGCAAGAAAGAAGTTAATCTTAGTGAGACTCAAACCAAGAAGGTGGACTCCAAGTGGGGAGGCAACCAGAACAACCAGAACAACAAGAACAACAAGGGTAACAAGGCCAACAACAACAAGGCAAGGGAGACAAGGAAGTGCAACTTCTGTGGGATCACTGGACACATAGCCAAAGATTGTAGGAAGAAGAAGAGGAAGTTGGGAGAATGCTTTCATTGCGGAGAGTCTGGACACTACAGTAAGGATTGCCCAAAGAAGCAAGGACAGGGGCAAGGACAGACTCAGCGGGCATGACCTTCTGGAGGGCAGATGCATGCTCTCAACACTACTCCAGCTCCGGACCGAGGTAGTATTTCTGTAGAAAGCCTTGTTTACATTTCTGGTTTTCCTGTTCGAACTTTATTTGATTCTGGCGCATCACATACCTTTATTTCTTCTGACATTGTTGAAAGTTTGCACCTAAGTACTAGTCTAGTTGAGGATCCCGTTAGTGTTTCAAATCCAATTGGTGGTTCCGCCCATCTATCTATGATTTGTATGAATTTGAGGATTTCTATCTTGACTGTAGAATTCACATGTAATGCTTATGTTCTCGGGTTCATGGGATACGGGTTGATTTTGGGCATGGATTGGTTGTCCAGTTATGGAGCCATTCTCGATTGTGAGCATAGGGTAGTGAGGCTTATGACTCGCCTTGGCAATACCCTAGAGATTTCTTGTAACCCTATGGATCCCGTCATGTTATGTTATCTTGAGTCCCTCGACTCGTCTATTGACAATCTTCAATCTGTGAGGGTGGTCCGAGAATATCCTGATGTCTTTGATGAGGTGAAGGGGTTACCCCCTAAACGCGAGATAGACTTCTGTATCTATCTTGTTGATAATGCCAAGCCAGTTTCATTGCCTGTTAAGCACATGGCCCCGTGAGAAAGAAGAGAGCTTAGCAAGCAAGTCAAGGAGTTGCTTGAGAAAAATTTCATTAGGCGAAGCATTTCTGAATGGGGTGCTCCTGTGGTATTCGCTACTAAGGCAGATGGTTCGCTTCGTCTATGTGTTGATTATCGTGAGTCAAACAAGCTGACAAAGAAGAATAGGCACCCGTTACCGAGGATTGATGATCTCTTTAACCAGCTTGTAGGTGCTTCTGTTTTCTCTCAACTCGATCTAGCCACCAGATTCCATCATCTTAGAGTGGCTGAGGATAGTATTGACAAGACTGCGTTTAGGACTCCAGATGGATTCTTTGAATGGCTCGTCATGCCGTTCGGTTTGACTAATTCACCCGCATACTTCGTTGATTTGATGAGTAGGGTGTTTAGGGAGTTCCTTAACAAGTTTGTTGTTGTCTTCGTGGATGATATTCTGATCTTCTCTAAGGATGAGGAAGAGCATGCTACACATCTCAAGGAGGTTATGGATACGCTTAGAGCTCATCAGTTAAAGGCCAAGTTCTCCAAATGCCATTTTTGGAGAAGGGAAGTTCGGTTCCTTGGGCATATAGTTTCTAAGCAAGGCATAGCTGTGGATCCCGCTAAAGTAGTGGCGGTACAAGACTGGAAAGTTCCGAAGAATGCAACTTAAGTGAGAAACTTTCTCGGTCTGGCAGGATTTTATAGGAAGTTCATTAAGGACTTCGCTAAGATTTCAGCCCCTCTTACTAAGTTAATGAAGAAGAACTTAGTCTTTGCATGGGACTTAGAGTGTGAGCTTGCTTTTCAAAGGCTCAAGAAAGCCCTCACCACAGCTCCAGTTCTAGCATTACCCGATGGAGGGAAGTTGTTTACCGTGTACACCGATGCATGTGGCACGGGATTAGGCGCTGTCCTGATGCAAGAAGGGAGAGTGATATGCTATGGGGGTAGGCAACTCAAAGTTCATGAGAAGAACTATCCCACTCATGATTTGGAGTTGGCGGCGATCGTCTTTGCACTCAAATCTTGGCGCCATTATCTTTTAGGTGAAAGGTTTGAGTTATATACTGATCACAAGTCAATTAAGTACCTCTTCTCGCAGAAAGATTTGAATCTAAGGCAGCAGAGGTGGATGGAATTCTTGGCATCATATGACTTCGATATAGCTTATACCCCTGGCAAGGGTAATGTTGTGGCGGATGCGCTAAGTAGAAAAAGGTTGACTTTGAGTCCCTTGTTTGTTGAGATGAAGAGCCTAGACTTCTTGGCAACCTTTGATTTTACACCTGCTGTTGAGTCGATGACTGGTTCATTAGCATCCCTTGAGCTTAGACCTACACTTCTTGATCAAGTTGGGACTTCACAGAGGGAAGACCTGCAGATAGTCGAGATCATGGACAAGTTGATTCGTGGTGAGACGTCAAGTCACCTCGCTAGATATACTATTGATGACAAGGGGTGGATAAGGCGTGAAGGAAGACTATGTGTCCCACAAGTGGGAGAATTAGTAAATAAAGTTCTTGAGGAGGCGCATCACTCGAGGATGACCATACATCCCGGAGGGGATAAGATGTACCGGGATATGAAGCGCATTTTCTTTTGGGTTGGGATGAAAAAGGATGTTGCAGAGTTTGTTTCTAGATTCATTGTTTTCCAACAAGTAAAGGCCGAGTCGAAGAAGCCCGGTGGGCTACTGCATCCATTGGAGGTCCCGCAATGGAAGTGGGAAAGTATCTCTATGGATTTTGTGGATGGATTTCCGAGATCAAGGAAGGGGAATACTAGCATATGGGTCATAGTGGATAGACTCACGAAGAGCGCTCATTTCATTCCAGTGAAGAGCAAGAGGACCGCATCATGGCTAGCATCTGTTTATCTTCGAGAGATAGTGCGATTTCATGGAGTTCCTTCTAACATAGTTAGCGATCGTGACCCAATCTTCACTAGCCAATTTTGGAATAGTTTGCAAGAAGCGATGAGTACGCGATTGAATCTAAGTACAGCCTATCACCCACAGACGGATGGTCAGACCGAAAGGGTGAATAGGGTACTAGAAGATCTGTTGAGGCTATGCATTCTTGACTTTGGTGGCACTTGGGAAGACCACCTTCCTCTCGTAGAGTTTGCTTATAATAATAGCTACCAAGCAAGCATAGGGATGGCACCATTCGAAGCTTTGTATGGGAGGCCGTGCAAGTCACCAACATGTTGGTGGGAAACGACGGATAAGCTTATACTTGGGCCCGACATGATAAGGGACACATCCGAGAAGGTTGAGTTGATTCGAAGGCGGATGAAAACGGCCCAAGACAGACAAAAATCCTATGCAGACAAGCGAAGGACAGACTTAGAGTTTGAAGTTGGAGATATGGTCTTTGTGAAGGTTTCTCCCTTGCGAAATGTGGTTCGTTTTGGAGCAGTTGGAAAGCTAGCACCAAGGTTCGTAGGACCCTTCCCTATCATCGAGAAGATTTGGCAAATGGCTTATAGGGTGGAATTGCTCGAGAAGCTGGCTGGAGTGCACAATGTCTTTCATGTCTCACATCTCCGAAAATGCCTACATGAATCAGCCGAAGTAGTTGAGCCTAGCATTCTTGAAGACGTGGAGGTAGAGAAAGAGGCAACCCTGAGGCGAGCTCCGATTCATATCTTGGGAACGGAGATCAAGAAGTTGAGGAATCGAGAAGTCAAGTTAGTAAAGGTTCAGTGGAGTGAAGCCGATGAAGATGCAACTTGGGAAACCGAGGAGAAGATGCGTGGGCTTTATCCATTTCTTTTTTAGGGTACATTCTCAATCTCTTTTCCTAGTTAGCATATCTTTCTTTTGCTATCCATGTTTATCTTGTTATTTTGTTAATCTTGTCATGAAAACCTTAGGTAGAAACCCTTTGGATGAAACATGCATTTGAAACATGTTATGCTTGATGGTTGCAAATGGTCGCAAGTGTTTGCAAGTGGTTACTCGTGGATGCATGATACACGTTAGGCACTAAGATCGGCTCACACACTTTCATATTGCATATGCATGGGTGTTTATGCTTATTCATGGACGAAACTTGTTATGCTATCACGTGGATGTTGCATATGAATGAATGTTATGTGCACTCATGTAGAGATTATAAATTATGTTAGGAATTTGCATACATTTGGACTCATTTCACTAACATATTCTGCATTAAGGAGGTTTACTGAGTCAGTAACCGCATGATTTTCGCATTAGATAGGTGCATATACACACACTTTTGCATATGTTCATACAGCATTAGAAATCTTTTAAGGACAATGATTACTTGTGGATGATTTTTTGAGTAGATGGATGATGGATGGTAGGATACGCTCTTCCTAATTTGGAGATTTCGGGGACGAAATCCTTTAAGGTGGGGAGAATGTAACAACCTGAAATTTTATAACATGTTAAAACAAGAAATAAGGGCAGAATTAAATTATAAGTTAAGAATCAATGGGAACAGGTTATGCCATTGCGTTCGTCTCGAAATTCTGCTTGAAAATGAGTCCGAAATTTCGTAAATCGGAGTCCGTATGACCAAGTTATGGCCCATAGAAGATTTCAGAAAATTCAAAATTCAGCCCGAAATTCAAATTCAGCCCCAAACAGACTGGGCGGAAAAATTTCCCGCCTAGCCCCAGGTCAACTGGGGGGTCGACTGGGGAGTCGACCTGCCCCAGCCTAGGTCGACTGGGCAGTCGACCTGGGTGTCGACCTGGGGGTCGACCTCCCAGGTCGGGCCATGTTGGCCTGGTGCACCTGCTTGCTCCTTTGGGTCTGTTCAGCTGGCCTATGACGAGATTTGATGGTTCAGATCTAAACTAGGGTTAATCCTATGGCCTAAACTTGTCTCTACCCCTATAAAAACACCCTAAGACCTAGCCTAAACCACCACAAATCATCCTAACAACTAAGTGCTTCCAAAATGCTCCCTAATCATGGCCTCCATCTTCATCTTGAGAGCTTGAGAGTTCTAAACTAGATCTAAGGCAAAGGAGCAATCTTTCTCCATCAAATTAAAGGAGCTACTTATTTCTCAAGGCTTTGTGTGGAGCCTATTATTATTATTTGGAGATTTCTAGTGTTGCTACATCATTCCTAGAGCTTCTACAACGTCTCTATCTTGTTCTATTTTGTTCTAGTTCTCATAGCCACGATTTGTAAGCCCCACTCTATTCTTAGATTTAAACTATGAAATTAATATGAACATGTAGCAAGTTGAAATGGTATTTTTGTGTAATACTTGTCTTGGGTCTATCATTGTATGCATAGATCCATTCATGACTCTTTTGATCTATGATTGTGGAACTATCATGAACCTAGTACCGTTCATCTTGATTTTTGGGTAGAAAGCTATGAGCTTTATTTGGCGATTATGCATAATGCAACATAGAACCCCTCATAACCTTGATGTTAACTTGCCAATGATGTTGAACTACATGCTAGTCACAAGTTTATCACTCTATGTCAACTATTACCATGTTATCACCCTATTTGCTAAGTTGATGTCATACATGTTTTGAGGCCAATAATCCTATATGCTAGTTGTGATGAACACCTTTGCCTCAAATATCATCATGTTTAACTTATGACCAACTTTACCACCTTATACCCATCTTTGTCATATTATTATGTTCCCCTTCTTGATCTATTTGTATTGATGCGAATTTACGTGTGATGGGAATACGTTATGGGTAGTTAGGCGAACTTGAAATGACATGAAAAACATAACTTGAAATATGACATGAAAATTGATTATGCCTGAAAACTTGAATGTGGTCATGACATGTAGAAAACCATGAAGTGGCCAACTCGAGGTTGGGTTGAGTTTGTAGCATAAATCTGCCCAGAACCGCCCGGCAAATCCAGTGGCTACAAACAATAGGACCCAATGTGAGTAGTTGGTCATATCGCGCTTGAAACCCGAGGTTAGACTAGGTTGTGGTGTAAAGCTGCCCGGACCCGCCCGGCACATCTAGTAACCACAACAAAGTCTAATGTGAGAGGTTGGGCGCATTAAGTTAATTAATGCCACATGATAGGGTTAAGTCATGAACCACTTGAATACACTTAACCAACTTGATGCATGATTGGATAGGGTTAACCACACTTAACCCGTTAGAAACCCTAGTTACGTGGTCCTTTTAAGCAGTAACCCTCTTAGATGTATCACGATACCCTAGGGACTAGGCTAGGGTGGGGCACGATTACTGGCCTGATTGTAAGCGACCAGAAAGACGGCTGAGTAGGTGCGCCAGTGTAGGTTCAGGCGGGCTATGGTCGTGCACATAGTCCGGAGTTGAAAAAAACAGACACGGGCACCAGTAGGTTTAGACTGTGCATGCTTGATTTGTGTCAGTGGTTGGCACCTTAGGGCTTGATACACCCTAGGGTGGACCTAGCACAGTTGACTACATTCCGTGATTGGGCCGTATGACACCGACACTCGACGAGTTAGGCTTATAGGGAGCCGATCGACTACATCGTATAGTTGGACCTTGACTTTGGTCATCTCATGATATTGGGCCAAGGGATCATTTCTTGTTTGTACTTGACATGGGTTAGAATACTAGTACTATTGGTGGAAAAACTAAACCTTGTATATGCGATGCCACACTTGATCTACCTTGTTATCTATTTATCATGCCAGTTAGTTACCATCTTTATGTTTCATCTCAGTTTCTCATGTCTAGTTAACTTCATTAGTTTATATACTAATAGTAGGTAGGACTTACCAGTCTTTATGACTGACCCTTTTTCTTTCGCCTCTTTTCTTCCCCCCCCCCCTCCAGTTTCTCAGGGAGGGAACACTAGTTCTTAGCTTGGACATTTGGCTTGCTTTCTTGACAGCTCATGTACGGTTTGGACTTGAGCTTGCTATGGCTTCACCACATCTATTTTGGGGATAGTTTACTTTATGTTATTTTCAGTTTATGTTTCTAGACTTGTGGTAGTTGGAAAATGATGACTAAAGTATTTTGATGTAAGTTGACTTTGGTTTTGAAATGGTTAACTATGGTTTTTAAAATTCTACTGCTGCTTTACTTATTTATTTATCTATGTTCTGTCTTGTGATATCTCTGTGCATGTTTACCTAGACAACACCCCTCCAAAGCTAGTGCAATCACTCGTGAGTGACCCTGGCGGAGGTGGGGTGTTACACTTTGTCTCTCCGAATTCACTGATTTTACAACATAAGAGGATGATTCTTTGTAGTAGAATGGCAGCCATGGCTTACGCTCATCATGGAGATCCCAAAAGTCCCATGAAATGGCTGCAAATTCATGTATTTATAGGAAAAAAGTAGGTTAGGGATGAATGGACATGTGGCAGCATCAGGGAAGGTCTCGAGAGTAGTGGTGAAAGTGGGAGAGCGGTTTTCAATTTATGGGTGACACATGTACAACGATCCGATTTTATAGGCTAAAGAATAGGTTTTCGTTTAAGGGCAGTTGTGTGCTTCAGGCAAAGGGATCGGGTCGGCTTCCTCCAATTCAAACTGATACTTGCTTTGACCAGTTTTCTGATTGTATGGAGAAATCAACCCAGGCGGGTCGGATCCCGTCTGATCTTATCCGATCCGATGATACTCTTTGAATCCATCTGATGCGAATGCAATTATTTCAGGTAAATGGGGTAGGGTCTTTGCTACTCCGATCCGAACCAGTGCTAAATTAGAGCTAGTTGTCAAAACATACAAGTGTGTGATGGCGGGTTGGGTCCAATCTAACCCATCCGACCTGAGCATCCGACCCGTGCAGCTTCATGAGATAGAGATGTACCTATCATAATCCAAACTGATCCAAATGCCGAGAATCGATCCGAAGCCTACGTATGTGGAAATGTTAAGTTCTCCAACACAATCTTCGATTCATCCAAGTGGTTGTCGATCAATGCTTTGATCACTTGGGCTTTGGGTAGCTTGGTCACAAAGCAGGCTAACATTTTGCCCCCCAAAGTACATCTTATCGTAGATGAAATGTACTTTGAACATGTCGAGTTGAATTTTACAAGAATGTCATCCATCCTTGGGAAGGCTTTATCAAATTGATTTGTCCTTCTGGATAGCTCTAATATTTCGACTTTTCGTTGCATAGACGGTTGGTCATATATCGCACTGTTTCCATGGGTACTTGTTGGACAGAATCTTATGGCTGAAATAGCTAGAATGATCAAGCGACCACTTAAACTTCGTCGAGTCAAGAGATCACATTCTTTCACTCTAAGTCGTGTTAGGTCGTTGTTGCATCGGATTAAAGTTATAGATTTAGCAATCATAGTCGACCCAAGTCATTCTATACTCTTTCTCAAGTCAGCAAGAGTTGGATTCGGATACAAGAATGGTCAAATCGTATTTGCTTTGGTGTCATCTATGTTGAGGCCTTCAATCTCGTCTCTTTAGTCAGAAAGTGATGATTGCCTTATCAAGGGTCAGCGAACTCATATACTCTCCTCGCATCAGCCACGAAGTTGAGTAAGCTTGTCAACCATGCAAGCGAGGAACATTGTTAGGGAGTTATTCGAGCTCCTTTGTTTCATGATTTGGCATAATCCATAATAGCCATCATAGTCTTACTAGGTCTATCTCTCATGCTTGGTTCCATTGAGCTTGACAATCAAGATCGCAGGCCCGATTAATGAATTAGTCTTTCTGAAATTTTATTTTCCCACTAGTCGTTTCTGGGGCTTTCCTTTTGTCTTTATCATTTCAAGAGTCATATGGTGCTCTATTCTTTGTCATGAAAACATTGAGACCATCCATCTCAATATTATTATCGTCTTGTTGCAAGAATCTATCTCAGGATAGAATTCACCAACGTCTCTAGGAAAATCTCATGGTATAAAGATATTGAGGTTTGTTACAGAGGTGGATCTGCCAATGCCTTTTGGTAGGCCTCATTGCAGAGAGACATTGAAGTCTGAGTTATCTAGAATACCAGATATTGTTGCTACAAACAACATAGATGGTCCAGGTTGATATATAGATGTTGCTGCGGTGTTAAACCTTTTGAGGAACAAATGCAGGGTCTCGTTGGACCTTTGTTTGATGATAATGAGTAACATGACATTCTTGGATTGATAGATGTGGAGTTTTGATCGCTCAACGATGCGGGTGACCAACGCGTTCCAGCAGTTAATCAATTCAGATGCATGCCACCAAAAATTGTATAACAACAATGTAAGTCATGGTCCAGAAATGATAGCTTGAAGTGCAGGGGATTGCTGAAATCCCGAATGTCTCGTGTGAAAGAATTTTGACTGATGTTGCCCACGTCGCCCTTGAGGTGTGTCGTCTCTGGTGAAGTATCAATTAACGTTGTCAATATAGCTTTTGTTCTTGAGGAGTCATCGCCAATTGTTCAATTTGACGCTGGTGCCCACAGCATGAAATCTTGAAGTGGGTGGAAGCCGGTCTTTGGCTTCTCAGGTCCGCATATGTAATAGTCGTCAATCAGGCTTCCATCCTTTAATTCTAGATTGTGATCCACTGCTCGGATGTATGTGAGTTAGTCTTGGGTCTCCCATCCAAGCTCTGAGGATCGGAGTTGGGTGCGATAAGAATAAATTATAGGTAGATTAAATGCTTCCACTGCCCCCTACATTAAGGAATGGGGAGCTTCATGTCGAAGTTGAGTTGTTTTGGATTTGAAACATTCATCCGAATTGGAGTAGAGGTTGGTCGGATTCCGTTTAAGTTTCCAGTGGCTCTTACATTGCCATCGCTTTCATCCAAAATTTTACGTCAGAAGTTACATGCTGCATATGTCTAGGACAAGGTTGATTTCCCCTTGTTTCACCCATGATGACGTTGCTAACTTTCCAAGTAAAGAATTTATCCATCATTTTCTATTGCTTCTGGAGAAGTTCGTCTTGTCGAGCATTTGGGTTCTCAATTCAGCAATGGCACCATCCATTTCATATCTAGTTTGACATGTTGAGGGATCATTGCGAAAGGAAATCTCTTGACTTCTTTCGTTCCTAGTGCCTTCTGCGCCAACATCCTCAGCATGAAAGAAAGTTCTATCTTCCTTCTTATTAAACTTGGTCGGAGTACCAAGCAATCTGCTTCCTTGCAAGCTAGAAGTCAAAGTAATGGCATGCCCCCTTATCTGGGGTCTTTCAATCGGGAAGTCTGTCGGGACTAGCAAATGGACGTTCACTCTGCATCCATTCTGTGGTCCTTAAGCGGCCTGTCAAGATCGAGGTATAAGTTAGACATAGACATATAAGTTATGCCATTTGTAAATATTTTCAACAGTATGCCCCCGGTTTAGGGGTAACGGCGAAAGATCGGTAGTTGTATCACATCCCTTTCAAATTTAGACATGGATGCATAGAAAAGAGTCATTGTTTTCAAAGCTTAAGCGATTGAGTTGTCCAAGTGCTCAAGTTATCGCACTTTCCATTCAGTGTATTTGCAAGGTGGCACTTGGGCTATGGCCAGTCACATGTGGGTGTGTATGCTGATTTGATATGTCACCCTTAAGGCCTCCTTTCGGTCGTTGCCTTAAGTCGTGTGACACGTCATTAAACAATCCACTCTCAAGGCCTCCTTTCGGTCGTCGCCTTGATTCGCATAAGAAGTTTAGCATTGGGCATCAATGTCAGCCTTCTGGATGTGGCCCTTTATTTGTTTTCCACTGGCCTGCTACGGTTATCGCGAGTGGGGCCCTCGCATTCTTGTCATGTTATCTTGTACAAGCCTCCAATCTGTAAACAAAGCGAATCTCTAAGTAATAGGTAATAAAGCATATCACAATCAAATAAGGTTTCAATTCAGAATCCCTGCAATCAAATAGTTTCTAAAAAGTCATATAGAATTTATCTAAGGGGGTGATGTATGTGTATGCCCTCAATCAATAGTAAATAAGTGCCCTCAATCAATAGTGAATAAGTGCCTGGCCAGGACTTGTTTGGGATTGATTTGGATCAACCCCATATCCGTAAATGAGGGGTTCATGCTCGGATTTCATTCTTTCCCCCGATTCTGCAGCGGGTTAGGATCCCTTCCATGGCATTTGATTGCAATGCCGTTATAGTCTCCTGTCGTATGCCCATGATAGAGTTCGAACTCAGCTTTCAGTCTGCTCCCCAATCCTTCAATAGGGTCGTAGTTCATTTGCATGGCTCAGTCCCTAGCGCTTTTATACTCTCCCGTCGAATGCCCAAGTGGAATCAAGGCGGTCTTTTAATCGTGGTGCACCATCACGCCTTGTGGACGTCGTCTTTCAGTCCTTTATACTCTCTCTTGAATCATGAAAGTTAGAGTTAATCAGGCGAATGATCTTGTCATTCGCCCCGGCTTTCCTTCTGCGCTCTATTTCCAAGTGCGGGATTCTGCCGGCTCGAGTATCGTTCTCGAACTGGATTTTAATCCATACATCCTGCTTCGCTCTGGAGAATGTACATTATCGGGCAAGTGGTCGGGCCATACTTGCCAAATCTTTGCTTTCCTCGATTCAATCTAAGGGAGGATTAATTGGCACCAAACTTCAGGTACCTGCATCAATCATATCGCACGAGTTAGTCATGTCAATAATTCAGGAAGCATGTAAAAGTAGATTGCATAATTGAAAAGTAAGCATATCAAGGGGCAGTGCTGCCTCCTTTATTCGGATTCATGTAATCCGGTGGCGTCATGCATAGGATCGATCCATGTAGCTAGTCGGGCTGCGTCTATCTAGAGTTAGATTCTGACTTTAAGCTATACAACTCTATTTAGATGGAGGGTGTGGCTTTGTATATGAGCAGTTCAATCGGGCTCATTATGGGTTTATTCCATAACTCCATATGCGAGTGCTAGAAGTCTGATCGATGTCAAAACCGAGGTACATGGTGTAATGTTCCCATCCATCCAACAACTCCTCTATCCATTCTAGGTAAGCTGCGAGTCATGGTCCCTTCATCTGAAATTCCCTCCGAAACTAGCAAATAATAATCTGAGAGTTACAAAAATGTTCAACGACGCTACTCCCAACTCCTTAACGAGTTTTAGGCCGACGATCAGAGCCTCATATTCGGAATCGTTTGTTGGTAGCGGAAAATTCCAATCCTGAGGCATAGAAAATTGACCGTTCTTCAGGAATATCAGCAAAATTCCGGCGTTAAACCATTGATCATTCCTTGCACCATCTGTATATCTTCTAGGTGCTTGTTTTCAATTTTCTTTTTGTGGGGCCATCTTCTTCATTTATTACGTTCTCTTCGGGAATGTTAAACTCAATGATGTAGTCGGTTAATACTTTTCCCCGTATGGACTTCTATAGGAGGGAATTGAGATCAAACTGGTTCAGCTTGATGTTTCATTCGAGCAATCATCCAGATGCCTCAGGTCGCTGTGGAACTTGTCGTATTGGCCAATCGGTGTGCATTACAATTAGATGAACTTGGAAATAGTGGCGGAGTTTTCTCAAAGCCATCTTCAAACTGTAAGCGAGCTTTTCAATCTTTGGGTAGTTGCCTCGTCAGATGTCGACCTCTTGCATCCTAAATCTTCATCCTCTCTGGGATTTATGTCTTCGAGCTGAACATCAAGCAACTCTTTCTGTGATGTTTCCCTTGCTTGCTAAGCCTGTGCATCCTTTACACTACATCTCCTCGGGAGGGGAAGCGTCTTTGGGTTCCACGCCATCTCTGTTGCATAACATATTCCATCCAGCCAATTAGCAGGATCTTCCAGTGACTTGGTCATCATGGACCATTACCACTCCATCCTTGGTTAGGACTGAGTCGTAGACACTAGGGTACAATGTAAGCTATGAATTCTGCTGGAGCGGGTCGGACTAGACCTTGATCAGATAAGCTTGAGTATGACAGCATAACTTGCGAGCCTTCAAGTAATATTCATGTGTTACGTCACAACGGGAATAAGAAGTGGAGAGCTAATGGTTGATTCATATTTGCTTTAATCTCGAGCTCTTATCACTTGACCAAGGCCGTATAGTTGTTGGTGAGCAGTCAAGTTGCTATAATCCGGGAAAGGATCCATAGGTCCAATCATGACGTGTGGTGGTTCAACTAGTACCTGACTCTGGGTTCCAAAGTATGTTGACCTAACCCTTATCCAACGTAAATCAATCGTCATCGATATGGTTTATAACAGATGGGTATTGTGATGGTTTGCTAAGTTCTTCAGGGAGTGAACCGTTAGACATATATCTTTCATCACGTCATACGAGTGAAATGTAGCTTTGTAGCGTTAGGACCTTTAGTCACTTTCTTGGATTTCATCATTAAGAACCATCGCTGCTAAGATCATTTGAGTCATCTTCGGAATAGTGTCAGGGTTGCTCCATATCAGTGTCATTCGAACTTCCGCATGTTGGACTTGTTTAAGCCATGTAAAACAGGAAGCTACTACTCATTCAGGGACAACATCTGTGGCATTGGTGAAGCCTGTACACCATCGAACCCCTGAGAGAGGAGGCTACCAGGAAATAATCTTTCTCCTCGTACATTGCCATAGTTAGTATGCTGATTTTGTTTAATAGCTCCTCACATTGAATAACATCAATAAATGAAGGTCATGGCTTCTGGAGGAATCCCAGTCATTTCCATTTCATTGTCATATTCTTTGACTATCCATCTAATCTTCATTGACAAACTTTGATGGCTGCTGTTGGCCAAAATATATGTCAAACCGAAGGCGAGCCGTGCTCTGAGGCGAAGGCGAGATCGTCAACGGGTCTGGGCGTAGCGTCGGTGGGGGTTCGGGGCCCCACAGTCCCGGCGGCGATCGACCTAACCGGTTAGGTCGAAAATATGGGCACCGCACAATTTTGGAAGATGGAGCCTTTTCTGAAATGATCTGAAAAATGTAGTTTTTTCATAAACAGCTATACCGGGTTGGATCGGAATATGCCTTCAAGTTGCAGTTTGAAGATGTCATCGGATCGCGGTTCGGGTACATCATCAGATCCGGGTTGAGTCTTGTCATCCGGATCAGATCGGGTCCCTAACCAAACCTTGTTTTTATAGCGATTAAATATGCAGGTTAGCCCCATATGTCAGAAGTCGGGCCGGTTCGGTCAAAAGCTATATCCGATCCAAACCGAGCATCCTCTATTCAATCCGAACCGAACCGAGGAGAGGCAACACAGCCATTACACTCCACGTTCCTGTACGGAGCGGTTTCCTTCCATCTTCCCATGATCTCTGATGCGTTGTCATAATCTCCAAGCCTCCGATCCTGAACTGAGCGGGACGATTGCCACGTGGCACCGATCCGAATGTCATCAGCTTCAAAAATCTTCAAATCATCTTCTCTATTCGATCTGAGGCCCTTTCATCCCCAATTCTTATCCAATCCGATATGCAGGTGAACATAGCTTGTTCGTACCAACTCCATCCGAACCGAGCAGAACCACAAACTTGTCGAAGGAAACATGAAGTCAATTCAAACCAAATTCCCAACATGTTCAGAATTTGCGAATTTCTTTTCTCTCGTGCCATGAAGATCTATGCACTTGAGTAGTAACTGAATCGATCAAGACATATATGGATCTCCCCGCAATGAAATACGACATCCGTTAGTAGATGAGAAGATCTATGATTGAGAACTAGTTCATTCTCAGTGAAAGCAGTAACTGTAAAATTTTATGATCATTGTTGAGTCATTATCTGGTCCCTTTTGTTTACATGATATTGATCAGGCCTCTAACCTATGGGACATATAGATGATATCACCAATAACTATGTTGTTTATATATAAATGTTGTGTACCCTGGAACCCCAAGTTGAACGCATATTAAAATGTTCTCACACATATGTGTATACATACATATATATATATATATATATATATATATATTGCAGTGAAGATACTACTATATTTATGTACACACTTGCGTATTTATTTAAGCTAGGATGCATTTCTAATATATACACTTATAATAATTGCAAATATGATTTGCAGTCAAATCTGTTGTATGTATAACAATTTATGTGTTAATAAATTCTTGATACTGGAAACTTATACTCTACCCCAGCTAGATATTGTACTTAATTTATGATTTTGTGATCATAAGATGTTTACTGCAACAAATATTGATTTATTGTCGCAACCTTAAGATAGGCCATAGTGTTATACATTTAAATGTTTATAAACATAAACAGTGTGCATCTGGTTTTTAGTTGACCTTAAATCTGGCTTTTAAAATTGGCATGCCTAGGCATATTTTTTTGGATTCTTTAAATATTCAATCACATTTTGATTTTAAAATTGGCATGCCTAGACATATTTTTTTGGATTCTTTAAATATTCAATCACATTTTGAAATATTTGTATAATATCACATACTTCATCATTATATATTCAGATTTCCATATATATATATGTGTGTGTGTGTGTGTGTGTGTTGCATGGTTGGTATTACTGAACAATTTGAAATACACATGTCAAAGAAATTATGATTTGCTTGTTAATGTTGCACGAACACTAATATGTACATTTCGACTTTAATTATATCACCACTACACACTGCTAAACATTCAAGTAAATAAGATTTGTTTTTGTATAAGGTGCAATGTTGTAAGCTCTCTAAATGTACATTGCGAAAATATTAAAGCAACACAGCATTGTTTTTGAATATACATTTTGAAACAGTATGTGTGTGTGTGTATTCCATAAAATATACATTTCGCAACACATAGGAAATAACAAATATAATTTGCTGAAAACTTTGTTTTATAGTTATACTTAATCTCATGCTTAGTTGACATGAAATTTTGAGTACTTGGCTGTAATTAATATCCCAAACTTTCGTGTGTATTATTCTGCAATGTATGGCACACAACACCTTTTTTTTTACTGGAATTGACAATTACTGTTGTGCACCAAAAGATACAATTAGATGCAATCCGTGAAGTCCTTTTCTAACTTACATGGTGATGGGTCTGGTTGGGATGGCAGTCCTTTCTCAATCAGGGCGACGTGGAGTATGGCAAGGTCCCCTTCTCCAACGCTCCTTATTTTCTCTAGGGTTGTCAACGGATACTTTCTGTAACACCCCACCTCCGCTAGGGTCACTCACAAAGGGAATGCACTAGGTTTGGTGAAGCATTATCGAGGTACACATGCACAGAAATATTACAAGACAGAACATATATATATATATATATATATATATAAAACAGCGGAAGTAAAACAAATTTCATTACCTTATAAAATAAGGTCTAAAGCCTTTTACATCAGAATACATCAAAACCTGTCTTGCAACAATAAAGAAGCATAAAAACCTTTTCATAAATTATTCCCCAAGTAAAACAGTAAAGTAGCCATAGCCAAGAAAAGTCCGAGCCATACATGATGACCTTCAAACAGGAGAAGTCTGAACTAACAATAGCATTTCCTCCCTGTAACCTGGGGGGGAACGGAAGACAAGCGGCAAAACAAAACGGGGTCAGTCATAAAGACTGGTAAGCCCTATCTACTATTAGTATATAAACTAGTAAAGTTAACTGGCATGAGGAACTGAGATGAACATAAGTATGATGACAAGACAGATAAGCTAAACCAAAATAACGGGATGAACTACTGTACCAAGATACACGAGTGTGTCATGATAAACTACGGTGTCAAGATAAATCAAGGTATCACATTGTCAGGTTTCTATCAAGTATACTATCCCAAGGTATCTACCCTGTATAACGTCCCACGGTAACTATCATGTATATTTCCCCTGGTTCTAACATGTATATTTGCTCTGCACCCCTCGTACTAGTATCCCAACCCGCGCCATGTGTTAACTATGAATGTCCCTTGCCCAATGTCATGTAATGGTCCATGTCAACCTAATATATAACATATGTAGGTTTTCCCAACTCATATGTTTCTTTCCATGTATAAGTTCAGTCCTTTGCCGTAGGCCATACAGGCTTTCCCATGTAAACGTTTTATCCTTGAGGTTATTTTGGACTGCTACCCTTGATCTAGTTATGTTTCCTTACCATGAACTATCGCGCGTTCACTTAGGATTTATGCCACCTAGGACCACTAAGATTATGCTACCTAATGAACGTTTCCGTGTCTCGGTTTGGGTTCAGCCACCTAGGGCCACTAGGGATTATGCCACCCGTCAACCGCGCCCTTTATCCCACGTATGTATCGTGAACCGTTTTCCATGTCTAGACGCACATGTTTCTCAATGTGCCATCCGAGTTCCGTGCCAGGGCAAACCAAGAAATACGGAACTCGGTCGGGAGCTTTAAGTCGTCTGCTGATGCAGATATCAAGGTCTGTTTTTGTACCCGTGGCTATGGTCCCACGTGACCCCTCCCTCAACTACTGAAAGGCAATCCAAGAAAAATCATGTATGAGAACTACACTAAGGCCCATCGATGCCCATTTCTAGATAGCCAACCTCACCCATAACTTGATAGCTAGTATATGGTCTTTTGGGAGTTCCCTGCCTTTCCGTACGTACACGCTTGACTAAAGATGGTAGGTAGTCGGCGACCTGCTATCCCAGGGCAAAATCAAGTATCGTCGACTCCACGCTAACCCATCCTAGTCTTTAGGTCGCTCGCATAGCAACCAAGGCATACTCTTGGCTCTTCTACCGCAGACCTTAACCTCTGTGAGGTTGGGTTTCATGGACCACACGCCACCTCACAGAGGGATACCAAGAGTACCCTCACGTTCCCCGAAGCTTCCGCTTCGTTTCCCAGTTTGCTGGAGCTTTTATCCAAGTCAGATAACTTGCTCCTCCTCGTATACTAAGCGATGACCTACCGTACCAGGTTACTCATCTCTTTATGAACTAGTCCCATGTCCTTAGCTAAGAATTATTACTTAGTTACCCTTAACTAAGGTTTACCACTTAGCCCCTCTTTCCGCTATCCTTGTTAACTACGATTTCCAACCTAGTCCCCTGAGCTAGGGTTTTGTCAAATGGGTTAAGTGATGTTATCCAAGTTCATGACTTAACCCGCCTACGAATCATGTCAAGATTGGCTAAGTACTCAAGTTCAAGGCTTAGCCCTACAAGTTGGTTAAGTGTACCAAGAAGCTCGTGACTTAACCCTATCAAGTCAAATTGGTTAAGTATTTATTTGTCTTAACCCTATCATATTATCATGTTAGATTGATTAAGCATAGATTATCTTAATCCCATCAGATTATCGAGTCGGATTGGTTAAGTATGGGTTAGCTTAACCCCATCCACTAATCGTATTACAATGGTTAAGCCTAATTTTGAAAGGCCTTGTGACTTGACCCTATCAGGTCCACCTATTAGATTGGTTAAGTATAGGTTACTTAACCTCATCAAATCATCATGTATAATTGGTCAAGTATAAGTTACTTAACCCCATTAAATTACCGTGTTAAGTTGGTTAAGTATTGGATACTTAACCCCATTAAATTACCGTGTTAAGTTGGTTAAGTACTGGTTACTTAACCTCATTGAATTACCACGTTTAGATTGGTTAAGTGTTTAACTTAACCCCATCGAATTACCGTGTTTAGATTAGTTAAGTGAAGGTTACTTAACCCCATCTAATTACCGTGTTTAGATTAGTTAAGTGAAGGTTACTTAACCCCATCTAATTACCAAGTCGGATTAGTTAAGCGTAAATTACTTAACCCCATCCCCTAATTGTCTTGTATGGTTAAGTATCATTAGTCAAACTTACTTAACCTTATCATGTGGCATTAATTTAATTAATGCACTCTCAACCTCTCACATTAGACTTTGTTGTGGTTACTAGTTAAGTCGGCCGGGTCTGGGTAGTTTTACACCACAGCCTAGTCTAACCTCGGGTCTTAAGCGCGTCATGACCAACTTCTCACATTGGATCCTATTGTTTGTAGCCACTAGTTAAGCCGGGCGGGTCCGGGTAGATTTATGCTACAAACTCAACCCTACCTCGAGTTGGCCATTTTCATGTTTGGTCTAGTGTCTTATTACACTTACAACCCATACGTGTCAAGTTTTCAAGTCCCATGCTCATAGCCAAAGTTACATGTTGTCATGTTTATACCCATTTACCCAAATCATGTTTCACGTCATTAAAGTTTTACCCATAACGTAACCCAACGCCTTTAAACTCGCATATACATTCGCAACAACGCATAATGGATTTAAAGAAGGAACTTGGCAAAGGCATGACAAAAGGGGTATAAGGCCACAAGTTAAACATGGTGGCAAATGAGGTATAAACGTGTTCATTAACTTGCATATTACATTATTAGGCCTCAAAAACATGCACAACCTCAAACTTAGCACATAGGTGAATCATGGTGATAAATGACATAGAAAGATGGCTAGAAGTTCGCATATGGCATCACTTATAAGCTATCATAAGGGATATGATAGTTCTCATGTTGCCAAAATGCAACATTCAACATAAAGTTTATATCTTTAAGCCTACAAGATCAAGATAATGACTTTTTAGTCATGATAGGATACATAACATGATAGCATGCAACATACTTAATGTTCAAACCCAACTTACAACATGTCACATTAAGTTTAAAGTTAATATCTAAGAGTAGGAAGAGGGCTTACAATGCTATGAAGGCACAAATCAACATATAAAACAAAGATTGAGACGAAGCCATTCATGCTATCACCCAAAAAGCCCAAAATAACAAGCTCCAAATGAAACCCTTGAGCAAATATCAATAAAAATCCTTGCTTTGAAGAAGAAAGGTTTCAACTTTGGCTTTGAATGAAGCTTATGAGCTCTCATGCAAGATCCTTGCTTTTTGGTCAAGAAAAGGTTGCAACTTTGGCTAGAATGCAACTTATGAACTCTCATACAAACATGAAATCACTCAAATGATCATAGAATCTCTCATGAATGAAGAAAAGAGGCTCCTTTACTTTGAAACTAGCTTAGAAAACTTAAGCTATCATGAAGAAGAAGATGGAGGCCATGGGTTGAAGTGGAGGCCATGATGAGGAATCATTTTGGCATAGTTTAGTTGTAGGATTGAATAATGGTGATTTAGGCTAGGTTTAGGGGTCATTTTATAGAGGATTAGGATAGTATTAGCCATAGGATTAACCCTAGATTCAATCCAAGCCATCAAAGCATGTCTTGGGGAAGAAGTCAAGTGTAGGAACCATCTAGGGCCTTCAGATTAAAGCTGAACCATGAGAACCATTCAAATGCAAAATCTGCATTTGAGCGAATTGGCCCATGGGTTGACAGCCAAACACCCTGGATTAACCCCTAGTCGACCCAGCGGGCTTGGGTCGACCTCAAAAATCGGCCGGTTCGGTTATTCCCCTCTCCCAATTCGCTGTTTTGAACATTTTTGCATATTTATTTATTTAATTTTCAATTATATATATATATATATCAATATATATATATTTCTCTGCGCAACCCATTTCACTTAATTAAGTATACTTTAATTTGTGAATTTTTATGTTTGAATTACGGGGTGTTACATTCTCCCCTCCTTAAAGGATTTCGTCCCCGAAATCTCCAAGTTAGGAAGAACGTATCCTACTATCCATCATCCATCTACTCAAAACATCATCCACAGGCAACCATTGTCCTTAGACGATTTCTAATGCCATATGAACATATGCAGAACGTGTGTGTATATGCTCCTTAGCTAATGCTAATGATCAGACCTGAATGATCTTTCTAATGCAAAATATGTTTAGTGCCATGAGTCCAACATGTATGCGAATAGTCCTAGTCATATAAGTACTATATGCATGCACAAACATTCATTCATATGCAACATCCGCATGATAACACATTCAATTTCATCCATAAACAAGTATAAATACTCGTGCATATGCAACATGAAACGTGACCGCGTCAATCTAGTATCTAATGTGTATTCGCGCATCCACGAGCAACCACTTGCAACCATTTGCAACCATATCAATCATAACATGTTTCAAATACATGTTTACATCCATAGAGTTCTATCTAAGGTTCCCAAGATAAGATCGAGGAGATAAACAAGACAAACTCCTTACGGGGTTTGTAACAGAAACAGGGCCGAGAGGATATCCAGTAAGCGATAGCATGCAAGCAAGCTCTATAGGTGAACCAAGGATCAACGATATACTCTTACAAAGAGCCACGATGCGCGCGTCTAAGCCGCATTTCCTTGAGCCTAATTCCAGTGTGCCTTGACTACCTTTGACTCCATGATTTCGTAGCTCCTTGATTCCTATTTCCAAAGTATGAGTCGGAACTCTTTTCACTGTCGCCTCTCGTTTCACTTCCATTTATTCTTTCCCTAGTATACTTGGCTCAACCATATCTACGTACTCATGCAAGCTCTCCAAAATTCACTAGTGAATTCTGGATCTCGTTTACCAATGCCAATCCATGTTACCACGTGCACTTACTAGGGTGGTTCCTGTAACCCATGCTCAAGCAGAATGAACCATCCGTCTTATTGGCGGACGTTACTCGATTGGATCATAGATTTCCGATAAATGCATCAAGAGATTCTAGTTAACCAACCATGACAGAACCCAAAAGGTTACACGAGACTTCGAAGGTATTACCAAAGCAAGCCAAGAGTCTGACTACCCTCTTTTCAAAACCGAGAATGGTATCCCTTACTGGATAACCACTTTACCCCTAGAATCCATCCATAGCTCAACAATAGAAGTATTGCTTCTAATCTCAACACTTGGCATAGACGTTCTCAAATCCAACAAGTCATGAATAAATGGACCGACCCTCCAACCAGATTTTGGGACAAAAACTGGGATCCTCTACCATGCTAGTACTAAGGTGCAGAGACTCAACTATCCAAGCAGAC
Organism: Allium sativum; assembly: GCA_030737875.1. NCBI lineage: Eukaryota > Viridiplantae > Streptophyta > Magnoliopsida > Asparagales > Amaryllidaceae > Allium > Allium sativum. Next base: position 463,044,068 of record CM060913.1, on the reverse strand, counting down.
TTAAATGATACGATGATCAAGACAAAGTCTGGACGGGATGATAGAAAAGAACGACTAAACCTTTACCAGAAACGGTACCATTTCTTTTAGGTACCCTAGAAATGGGAGCGTACAATTGCCCTCTCCGATGATCTTGTCCTTGTCCTCCTTGATGGACTAAGCCATAGCAACAGTTGCTTATCCTTAAGCTCTCGTCCTTTATCACTACTCTTCTTATCCTTCCTTGTACTACGGCAACAGGTCTCTCGAGAACCACCTCCATCATACGGGAAAACACCTACGTGGCTAGACAAAGATTAGTCACAGTTAGAGCAACTACGACCACAGATGGAGGAAAGAAAGGAAAGGAGATTCAATCAAGGAATCAAAGGATAATGCTAATGGCCCTTGGGGAATAGCCTTTTAAAACAAACTTTTCTTGAAAAATGCTTCTTTGTAAACGGTTTTTCAAATAGTTTTCAGAAGGTTTTAAAAACTTTTGCCCAGTCTGGTAACCTTCTGCTCTGATACCAAATTTAACACCCCACCTCCGCTAGGGTCACTCACAAAGGGAATGCACTAGGTTTGGTGAAGCATTATCGAGGTACACATGCACAGAAATATTACAAGACATAACATATATATATATAAAACAGCGGAAGTAAAACAAATTTCATTACCTTATAAAATAAGGTCTAAAGCCTTTTACATCAGAATACATCAAAACCTGTCTTGCAATAATAAAGAAGCATAAAAACCTTTTCATAAATTATTCCCCAAGTAAAACAGTAAAGTAGCCATAGCCAAGAAAAGTCCGAGCCATACATGATGACCTTCAAACAGGAGAAGTCCGAACTAACAATAGCATTTCCTCCCTGTAACCTGGGGGGAACGGAAGACAAGAGGCGAAATAAAACGGGGTCAGTCATAAAGACTGGTAAGCCCTATCTACTATTAGTATATAAACTAGTAAAGTTAACTGGCATGAGGAACTAAGATGAACATAAGTATGATGACAAGACAGATAAGCTAAACCAAAATAACAGGATGAACTACTGTACCAAGATACACGAGTGTGTCATGATAAACTACGGTGTCAAGATAAATCAAGGTATCACATTGTCAGGTTTCTATCAAGTATACTATCCCAAGGTATCTACCCTGTATAACGTCCCACGGTATCTATCATGTATATTTCCCCTGGTTCTGACATGTATATTTGCTCTGCACCCCTCGTACTAGTATCCCAACCCGCGCCATGTGTTAACTATGAATGTCCCTTGCCCAATGTCATGTAATGGTCCATGTCAACCTAATATATAACATATGTAGGTTTTCCTAACTCGTATGTTTCTTTCCATGTATAAGTTCAGTCCTTTGCCGTAGGCCATACGGGCTTTCCCATGTAAACGTTTTATCGTTGAGGTTATTTTGGACTGCTACCCTTGATCTAGTTATGTTTCCTTACCATGAACTATCGCGCGTTCACTTAGGATTTATGCCACCTAGGACCACTAGGGATTATGCTACCTAATGAACGTTTCCGTGTCTCGGTTTGGGTTCAGCCACCTAGGGCCACTAGGGATTATGCCACCCGTCAACCGTGCCCTTTATCCCACGTATGTATCGTGAACCGTTTTCCATGTCTAGATGCACATGTTTCTCAATGTGCCATCCGAGTTCCGTGCCAGGGCAAACCAAGAAATACGGAACTCGGTCGGGAGCTTTAAGTCGTCTGCTGATGCAGATATCAAGGTCTGTTTTTGTACCCATGGCTATGGTCCCACGTGACCCCTCCCTCAACTACTGAAAGGCAATCCAAGAAAAATCATGTATGAGAACTACACTAAGGCCCATCGATGCCCATTTCCAGATAGCCAACCTCACCCATAACTTGATAGCTAGTATATGGTCTTTTGGGAGTTCCCTGCCTTTCCGTACGTACACGCTTGACTAAAGATGGTAGGTAGTCGGCGACCTGCTATCCCGGGGCAAAATCAAGTATCGTCGACTCCACGCTAACCCATCCTAGTCTTTAGGTCGCTCGCATAGCAACCAAGGCATACTCTTGGCTCTTCTACCGCAGACCTTAACCTCTGTGAGGCCGGGTTTCATGGACCACATGCCACGTCACAGAGGGATACCAAGAGTACCCTCACGTTCCCCGAAGCTTCCGCTTCGTTTCCCAGTTTGCTGGAGCTTTTATCCAAGTCAGATAACTTGCTCCTCCTCGTATACTAAGCGATGACCTACAGTACCAGGTTACTCATCTCTTTATGAACTAGTCCCATGTCCTTAGCTAAGAATTATTACTTAGTTACCCTTAACTAAGGTTTACCACTTAGCCCCTCTTTCCGCTATCCTTGTTAACTACGATTTCCAACCTAGTCCCCTGAGCTAGGGTTTTGTCAAATGGGTTAAGTGATGTTATCCAAGTTCATGACTTAACCCACCTACGAATCATGTCAAGATTGGCTAAGTACTCAAGTTCAAGGCTTAGCCCTACAAGTTGGTTATGTGTACCAAGAAGCTCGTGACTTAACCCTATCAAGTCAAATTGGTTAAGTATTTATTTGTCTTAACCCTATCAGATTATCATGTTAGATTGATTAAGCATAGATTATCTTAATCCCATCAGATTATCGAGTCGGATTGGTTAAGTATGGGTTAGCTTAACCCCATCCACTAATCGTATTACAATGGTTAAGCCTAATTTTGAAAGGCCTTGTGACTTGACCCTATCAGGTCCACCTATTAGATTGGTTAAGTATAGGTTACTTAACCTCATCAAAGCATCATGTATAATTGGTCAAGTATAAGTTACTTAACCCCATTAAATTACCGTGTTAAGTTGGTTAAGTACTGGTTACTTAACCCCATTAAATTACCGTGTTATGTTGGTTAAGTACTGGTTACTTAACCTCATTGAATTACCACGTTTAGATTGGTTAAGTGTTTAACTTAACCCCATCGAATTACCGTGTTTAGATTAGTTAAGTGAAGGTTACTTAACCCCATCTAATTACCGTGTTTAGATTAGTTAAGTGAAGGTTACTTAACCCCATCTAATTACCAAGTCGGATTAGTTAAGCGTAAATTACTTAACCCCATCCCCTAATTGTCTTGTATGGTTAAGTGTCATTAGTCAAACTTACTTAACCTTATCATGTGGCATTAATTTAATTAATGCACTCTCAACCTCTCACATTAGACTTTGTTGTGGTTACTAGTTAAGCCGGGCGGGTCCGGGTAGTTTTACACCACAACCTAGTCTAACCTCGGGTCTTAAGCGCGTCATGACCAACTTCTCACATTGAATCCTATTGTTTGTAGCCACTAGTTAAGCCGGGCGGGTCCGGGTAGATTTATGCTACAAACTCAACCCAACCTCGAGTTGGCCATTTTCATGTTTGGTCTAGTGTCTTATTACACTTACAACCCATACGTGTTAAGTTTTCAAGTCCCATGCTCATAGCCAAAGTTACATGTTGTCATGTTTATACCCATTTACCCAAATCATGTTTCACGTCATTAAAGTTTTACCCATAACGTAACCCAACGCCTTTAAACTCGCATATACATTCGCAACAACGCATAATGGATTAAAAGAAGGAACTTGGCAAAGGCATGACAAAAGGGGTATAAGGCCACAAGTTAAACATGGGGGCAAATGAGGTATAAACGTGTTCATTAACTTGCATATTACATTATTAGGCCTCAAAAACATGTACAACCTCAAACTTAGCACATAGGTGAATCATGGTGATAAATGACATAGAAAGATGGCTAGAAGTTCGCATATGGCATCAAATGTAAGCTATCATAAGGGATATGATAGTTCTCATGTTGCCAAAATGCAACATTCAACATAAAGTTTATATCTTTAAGCCCACAAGATCAAGATAATGACTTTTTAGTCATGATAGGATACATAACATGATAGCATGCAACATACTTAATGTTCAAACCCAACTTACAACATGTCACATTAAGTTTAAAGTTAATATCTAAGAGTAGGAAGAGGGCTTACAATGCTATGAAGGCACAAATCAACATATAAAACAAAGATTGAGACGAAGCCATTCATGCTATCACCCAAAAACCCCAAAAGAACAAGCTCCAAATGAAACCCTTGAGAAAATATCAATAAAAATCCTTGCTTTGAAGAAGAAAGGTTTCAACTTTGGCTTTGAATGAAGCTTATGAGCTCTCATGCAAGATCCTTGCTTTTTGGTCAAGAAAAGGTTGCAACTTTGGCTAGAATGCAACTTATGAACTCTCATACAAACATGAAATCACTCAAATGATCATAGAATCTCTCATGAATGAAGAAAAGAGGCTCCATTACTTTGAAACTAGCTTAGAACACTTAAGCTATCATGAAGTATAAGATGGAGGCCATGGGTTGAAGTGGAGGCCATGATGAGAATCATTTTGGCATAGTTTAGTTGTAGGATTGAATAATGGTGATTTAGGCTAGGTTTAGGGGTCTTTTTATAGAGGATTAGGATAGTATTAGCCATAGGATTAACCCTAGATTCAATCCAAGCCATCAAAGCATGTCTTGGGGAAGAAGTCAAGTGTAGGAACCATCTAGGGCCTTTAGATTAAAGCTGAACCATGAGAACCAATCAAATGCAAAATCTGCATTTGAGCGAATCGGCCCACGGGTTGACAGCCAAACACCCTGGATTAACCCCTAGTCGACCCAGCGAGCTCGGGTCGACCTCAAAAATCGGCCGGTTCAGTTATTCCCCTCTCCCAATTCGCTGTTTTGAACATTTTTGCATACTGATTTATTTAATTTTCAATTATATACATATATCAATATATATATATTTCTCTGCGCAACCCATTTCACTTAATTAAGTATACTTTAATTTGTGAATTTTTATGTTCAAATTACGGGGTGTTACACTTTCAGATACAGATAGTGCTATATCAGTATCCACATCCGAAATCTCTTATGGATATCAGATATCTGTATTCACAAACGTGGACAGATATTGGATAATTATCCTACCCGCGAACGACCGATAAATCAAGAAATATAGATGAAATTTTCCAATTTAACATAAATGTTTTTCAATTTCATTGATCACAGAATTGTTAAAAATAAACATATATGATGAAATTAAATAGATTTTAGACGGAAATATGCATTTAGTGCATATAATATAAACCTTCGACTTAATAAAGTGATAAATAAATCTCATTCATTGTACTAAAATACATATAATTTTGAGAATAATGTTACTAAAAGCCAGATGGATAAATTTTGGATGTGGATATATACATATTTGTATCCATATCCGCATCCTTTTTTCATATATCGAATATTTATCCGCTTTTTGGATATGGATGCGAACGAATTTTGGATTTTTCGGGTATCCATTGACAACCCTAATTTTCTCTTTCATCTGATATGTATGACTCCCTACGAAAGTTTCTTTGTTTATGTGGAGTACTCTTCGTAAAGGGTTACCGTTGGACGTGAATCTTCGTAAGATTTGCATATTGCTTGTGTCCCGTTGCAGATGTTGTAGAGCTGGTGACTTGGACTCCAGTGCTCATTTATTTTTCACCGGCTCTTGTGCCAGATCTGTCTAGAACTACTTTGAGAACTTGGTTGGTCTCCAAGGTAATGTCACTTCCCTTGAAGATTTACTGAGAAACTGGTGGACCGGCATCTCAAGCAAATCTATCTGTTCTATTCTTTTTTTGCCTGATTTCTTATCTTATCTGCTGGCACATTTGGTGCTCACGGAATAAGGCCATTTTCGACGAGTCACATATGGACCCGCCTTCCATCATATGAAGGGTAAGGAATGAACGTTTTCCTTTCCTTCTGTGGTAGGCCTTTCAAGGGAGCTTTTGCCTTCCTATCAATGAAGTTGGCTCACACCTTTGATATTCCATCTAGTCCACCGTCTCAACATGCAGGGATTGGTTGATTCTTTTGTTTGCTTGTTCCCGCTTCCTACACCTCTCCCTTTTTATGTCTTATGATGTTTTCTACTCGTGCAAGACCTGTGTTTATAGGTTTCTTATGGGCTTGGTTCGGCAGACAGAGCGAGAGCTCATGCTAGCAGAAGACCGGCTTTGACAGAAATCTTTTTTAGGCACGGTCGAAGATGCATGTGCTTTGGGATCCCCTGGGATGGTGCCTTTGCAGACGCTCATTGTTCTGTCCTAGCAGTACTTGGAGGCCTTTATTACTTCTATGGCTTATGTTTGGCTCTTTCGTTTATCACTTCTCGCTTCTGGTTGAGGAGGGCTTTTGTCTTGAGGCTTTTGTTTCCTTCCCTGTTTGTTATTTATTTATTTATTTACTTTCCGTTATTATATTATAGATATTCTAGTCATTTATTAACCACAGATATGTTTTTGTACGCCATTGGAAAAAGACCTTTTTCTCCCCTTTTGGTATATAATATTAAAAAATGTTTTAACAGTGCAACAGTGGTGATATCTGAAGTTGTTTCAACAGAAAAGGGAAATCAATAGCTCAGAGTCGGCAGTAGCAAATACTATGAATATGGAGTTTGTATACATATAATTTTGTATATCATTGCATGAGTCAGTGTATATATATATATATATATAATTCCATTTTGTGTACATTTTGATGTATACATAATTAATGGATGGAGTTTGTTATATATATATATATGTGTGTGTGTGTGTGTGTGTGTGTATGTGTATGTGTGTAATTTGTTATACATTTATTTGAATTATGAAATATATGATGGTGTGTACATTTTAATGGACACGTTCGATGCAAAATAGTCTTGCAGTTTTGAAATAAATATACGTATTTGTATGATAACCATGATAAAAGAATTATACTATTTATGTTTTCATTGCAAAAGTTGATGAAATTTACTGCAAGTATATTGGAATGTGTCCATGTTGGCTGAATGTATTAGTTGATTGTATTGCAAATACCCAAATGCTTGGATATGTAAAATATGTTGGGATGGGCTTATATATGTTTCTGGAATTATGATAAGTGTACAGATTATAAGTGACCTCTTTGATTGATAATAGTCTAAGGTCAGTAGTTGGTATTGACAAGTCAATCTAAATAATGAATCGGATCGTGTAAAATAAATGGCCTTTGCCTTGTAACAATCTGTAAATAGAATGGGCTTGGATTTATATAATTATAAAAATAGAAGACAGAGCCACGTTTGCAGTGTATAAGATATGCAGTAATTTTGATTACCAAATATACTTTCTTATGATGTAACATTTAATATATATATATATATATATTCTAATGCATATAAATATAATTTAAATTATTAGTGTAAAATACTAGTACTTTAAAATATGTAAATAACACTAATATGGTTTTCCATTTCGAATTATAAAATCCCTTTAAACTAATTATTTACATTGAGTCATTGTAACGTCTTCCAATAAATACACTTATCGACGCCAGAATCAATAGATGTGGGTAATACCTAAGAATTAGTGCACTATTTATTTTGGTTACATGCGATAGAGTAAATGTGATACTCAAATGTATAATTGGGTCTGACATAACTAGGCTTCGATAACAAGATTATGGGCTTAGAGACAAACTACATGAAATATTTAATATTTGAAATGAACAAAATTGTTCATCATTCTATCCAAGAATTATACATGTGATATAATTCACATAAGATGTCTACCTAAAAGATTGTGTTTTGGGGATAAGCCAAAGCTAACTCAAGGTATGATTAGATATGGATCTTGGATCACAAAGATATATATATATATATATATATATACACTGATATATATATATATATATACAGAGACACAGAGAGAGAGAGAGAGGGATGTTGATTTGAATGGGAGCATATTTTAGTTTAAATTATACATTTATATAAATATGCAACATTATATAATTTTGATTGTCAAAATTTGTATATATTTATTGCAGAACATTATTTTATTATTTATTATCTACTATAGGTATTAAATAGCTAACAACTTCGATAATTTATTACTAAAAATTGATCCTTGACAAGGATAGACTGAATTAAATCAAAATTTGAGGATTGTCGTCAAGCAAAATTGAAATGTAATTGTTTCTCAAATATAAAAGATTTAAATGGGAAAACTGAAGTATGACTTCAACGAAATAACGTATAATTGTTATTTCCATCTACTTATACATCTCTGGTATTAGATACTAGATATGGATCACATATGTTTATGTGAATTTGCAAGAATTGCAAAAGGTGTGGAAGTCTTACAAAATAAGAAGTGGACTTACGGATGGAAATGAAAAAAATGTTACTGCGTTATCCATAGGAAGTTGCTTCTTGTTCTAAGCACTGGTTTAATTGAAGAATTAAAATATTGTTGTTATAAAATTCCATTTAAAATAAATGTTATTCGGTATCTTGTTCAGACAAGTTTGAATTTCATTTGTAATAAAAGGACAATTGTTGTTCATTTTATTTAAATGAAATATATTATGGAAATGCGTAATTAGTTAATGATTTTATGAATCCTTAACTTTAATATGCTTGATTATAATATAAATAATGGGTGGATTAAATCTAATGATCCAACATACCTTGGCATTGTCGGTTAGGCCATATAAACAAGAAACGCACATCAAAACTCCATAATGATGGAATTTTGAGGTTATTTGATTTCAAGTCATATGAAGAAAGCAAATCTTGTTTATTAGGCAGAATGGCTAAACTCTCTTTCACATGACAAGTGAACAGGCTAGTATCTATTGGGCCTCATACATAATGATATATCTAGACCAATGAATACATCAGCTAGAGGTAGGTTTTATTACTTCGTTACGTTTACTGATGATGTCAGTAGATATGATTGTGTATATCTTATGAAAGACAAATCAGAATCCTTTGAAAAGTTTAAAGAATTCAAAAATAAAGTTCAAAACCAATTTTGATAGAATATAAACACTCTTCGAACAGATCGGGGAGAATAATTAAGACAATAATTTATTGACTATCTAAAAAAGTGTAAAATTGTCTCACAGCTCACTCCACCTAGAATAGCACATTGGAATGGTGTGTCCGAAAGGAGAACTCGCACCTAATAAGATATGGTACGATCAATGATGAGTCATAAAGACCTTCCAATAAATATTGGGGTTATCCCCTTGAAATAATTACATTCATATTTAATTGTAATTCTACTAAAACAATTCTGAAGGCTAATATGAGATTTAAACTGGGGAACATCCTAGTGTGTCCTTTTATGGAGATTTGGGATGTGAGGCGTTTGTTAAATGTCCTGCCTCTGACAAGCTTGGACCCAAATCTGATAAGCATTATTTTGTAGAATATCTAAAAGAAGCAAAAGGATATTATTTCTACAAACCCTCTGAGAATAAAATGTTTATTTCTCTAGTGGTACTCTTTAAAATGAGAACCAGTCTCTGAAATACCGATGGGAATTAAGTAAAACTCGAAACGTATCGAGAACCATAAAATACCATTGTACCTTGCATGGACAAGGAATTCAGTGGGATTAACACAATAATTCTAATGTTATATATATTGATAACATTTTGCTTATTGGGAATGATATTAGTTTAAAACAAGAAATAGATACTGATTCTATTATGGAGGATGTTTGGGTTAAAAGTTCATTATTTAACTTAATTCATTATAATCCAATGATTTAACATTATGATAACAATGGAGCTATTGATCAGGCCTTGAAACCTTGATCTCATTATTGATCCCAACAAATATTTATGAAATATAATTTCATATGTGAAATTGTTCAAAGAGGAAATGTACATATCTGCAAAGTATCATATGTTGCAGACCAACGAACTAAAACTCTATCACGACAGAAATATGAAAGTCACACTAATTTCGTAGATATACGGTACATGATTGATCGACTCTAGTGCAAGAGGGAGGTTGCTAGAGTGTATGCCCCAAAGGCAATCTATTTAATATGGATAATAACACTATTAATGTTATATTTTATTTTGAATAAAATATACTGTTATGTAATATTTACAACGTAATATAAATATTAACATAATAGAAGTCCTTAGAATAATAATACAGAATTATATAATTCAAGTAAGTGACTTGAACATGAGATTATATAATATATTAATTATTATAATTCTTAAATATCCCTAGTCAAGTTTTATTATATATATATATAGGACTACAATGATGCGTTGAGACTAGTATGCTAATTGACTGATGGTCGTATCTCATTGATCATTAATATATGTGATATTAATGTCAATACATAAATATGTATGCATATTGGATTGACCCAACATGAGAAAACTTCATGGTATATAAATTTAGTAGTGTCATAAGTTATTCTTATAGTGACAGTGATGTACTGGTCCTCAAACCTGAAATCATTATAATTTTATTCGAGGATATTTGTGTTTTGATAAGTTACCAAGTAGACGATAAAGGTGATTATCGGATACATCTCTAACCGATTGAAAATTATGAATGATCTAGATGGAATTTAACCCTACAATATAAGTAGCGATATACATAGGCCTCTTGATTGAGTGAGACTACGAAATGTATGGTCGTACTTGAATATTGATTTGTTTATATAGCCTACCCATTGATCAAGATAAAAGGGTTAAATAACTAAGAGGATGATACATTCCGTGCCTCGAGTTTAATCTTGGATATATTGGTTAAAAGGATTAAGTTACATTGATACCCTGGTCACAGAAAAGGTTGTATCGAATCGTTGACATTATTATAACTTGGGTAGCAGCGATGTATTATTAGATGTCTCTCACTGTTTATAATTTTAAATACAATTAAAATTATTACCAACGTTGTAATAACTTATATGGTCACACACTTAGAACATTATAAGGGGAAAAGGTATTCTTTGGATAAATAAAAATATCAATCAGTTGATATTTAATTTTGACGTTGGAATGGGCATGTCGGTCGATTCCTATAATTTTGATTAACGTTTATTTATGAAAAGAGATTTACTTTCTTTTATATAAAAACATATATAAAAACAAAACAAAATATAGAATACGATTCTCTTTTTCAATGGAAACCTAAACGTAATGGCGGCAAGTACCACAACCTCTTTCTCTCTTCGATTCGAACCAAAATCGAAGAGAATTTTGTTCATGTGGACTTCTCTAGAGGCACAATGACTTGTTCTTTCGATTCAATCCATCCAGGCTCGAGCGACATTCCAAAATCAAAGCAATTCGGTATTCTATGATTTCGGAAAACCATAAATGGTATGAATTCTTCAATTTACTATTCTTTTGCATATATCCCATTCATATAATTGTTATAGGACTAAAGATTGATTTTGATTAGATCCTAAAACCCTAACACATCGATCATGCACAAGGATTCAAAGAGAAGTTGCTTGTTCGATAAGGGATCGCAATGCACTACAAGGTGAGAAGGGACCTCCAGTTCAACCGGGATGATGGTTCCAAATGTAGGCTAATTCAAATGAAGCATGACTAATCGCGGATTTGTGGGTGGTTCTATAAGTCCATAATGTCATTGGTAGCTCATTGAACCACTTGTCTCTAGCCTTTTCTAGATGTTTCGACAAGATGGTCATAATAATTTTGTTGATGGTTTCGACCTATCCATTTGACGATGAGCGACCATCAAATATTGCTTACTATAGCGGTGGGATGAGCAAAAGTCTCAGAATTTAATGTTGTAAAATTAGGTACCGTTGTCATTTATGATAGTTCATAGAAGACCAAAACGATAAATGATATTACATACAATGAAGTTGATCACTCTTTTGGTTACTATAGTTGTAAATGGCTTGGACCTAGCCCTTTTGGTGAAATAGTCTACTACAATAACATAGTTTGCGCCACCTTTAGTAATAGGCAAGGAGCCAATAATATCGATGCTCCAAATTGCGAACGATCAAGGACTAACCATCTGAGTACATCTATTATACTATGCTATAAATATCAAAATGATCCAAATTTTACATAGACGATCCATAGGATCAAACATCCCTGAAATTTTGTTAGTTTTGAAATGATGTAGCTCACAATATGATAGAGGTGTTGTAAAAGACAGGTGTCATATATATATATATATATATATATATATATAAGGGGATAGAGAAGCTATAGATCACCATTATTTGGGAGCAACTCATTTGCACCTTATTTTAAGGCACTCATTCGTAACTAAATAAGTTAGCAAGAAGAGAGATATCTAGAGAGAAGAGAGAGAAACAGAGAAGTGTGGTGGAAAACAAGGGGACTATAAGGGTGCTGCACTGTTTGGGGGTGCTCTTGATCCTGACTCATATATATAGGGAAAGCCTACATGAACACAAAATGGTGACACAAAATTAAATACACAAATTGTGGATCATTAGATCTTTCCCTGAATTTCGCCTCTCGTGTAATAACAAACAAATCCAATGGTTTATAATTTGTGTAATTAATTTTGTGTCACTATCTTGTGTTCAAATACCCACTATATACATACATACATACATACATACATACATACATATAGGAAAAGTCTATTTGAACATAAAACTATGACATAAAATAAGATACATAAATTGTGGACCATTGCATCTCCCCTGGATTACACTTTTCATCTAAAGACAAACAAATTACAAATGATCCACAGTTTGTGTATCTTATTTTGTGTTATCGTTCCCATATATATTATTGACTAGCATTTTGGAAAAGCGGTCACACATCAAAATTTTAGTTAGCGTCGCGCTCAAGTTTCGAGAAAGTCATCGGAAAACACAAGGCGAGTTGATCGAAATCGCGATGTGTTCGGAAAAGATTGGAAATAGCATTGATTCATGAAATCGTGGTTGATGAACTTGGAAAAAACGATATGGTAAAAACACGTGATCGATTCGATCTGATCAGCTCAAATTCCTTAAGCGTATCGGTTCGATCATGTGGAAAAACTCGTCATGGAGAAATATATGGATTCTGGCAAATTCTGATTTCATGCACTAAAAAATAGCCAATTGGAATGACACGATAACGTAGAATGGCTTGCACAACTCACTGCATCAAATTCTAGCACTTGACAAACTTTTGGTCTGCCACGTCCAAAATCAGGTGATCGACATGTGAAAAACATTGAAAATCGCATGTTCACGCTTGGATGATCACCTGTGGCAATTTGGTCGATCACCGGATTTGGCACATTGAAAATGTCTAATCGACATTGGAAAATCAGTGAAAACCACGTCTACGCATCAGGGTGATCAGGCTTAGGATTTTGGCTTGGCATGGGGAATTTCGTATACCCATCTTTTCACATCACCAGGGATGAGAAAAATCATCGAATCGCATTGGCCCGTTCGCGCATTCTCTCGACTGCGTATAGAGATGCGAAAAGTTGGCATTTGGCTTGGCATAGTTGGGAGTCGAATTTGGCAAGGCGAAAAATACGGGTTGGCATGGCTTGGGTTGTGAAATCCCAGAGTTTGCATCATGGGATTCAGATGCGAAAACATGGCAAGAATGGGATACGATTTGGCATAGCAAGGTGGGATTCGAAGTTTGGTGATGCAAAATCAAGGTGAGCATACCAAGTTGATCCCCATTTTCATGCGTGCGCATGAGTTTTTGTGATGCGAATTCGAGATGGCCTAGGATTTGATAAAATAGGAGAATGGGTTGATTTTTTGGCATGCTAATTTTTAACGTGCGGTTCAACTATTTTTGCCTGATCCGCACATGTTGATCAGGAAAATTTGGGATGAAGTTTTTTATGTTTGGCTCGGATTTTTGGCATTATTTCCGAGATGTGGATTTTGTATCCCTTAGGGATACAAAATCCGGGTCATTGACCCTAAAATTCACCTATAAATACCCCCAACTTGGCATTCAAAGTGACTGGTTCTCATTTGGTATTTTGGACTTCTTGAAGCTCTCAAGCATCATTAATGAATGCCATCGTCTTCTCCACGACTATTGGACATAGGTTGGACCTCTAAACATTTCCTAAACGTTCTTCTACAACTTTAGGACATTCAACTGGACTTTCGGCATGTTTTTGGACATATTTTCATACTTTTGGACATTGAAGCTATTTCTATGATATTTTTGCACACTTTGACTCAATGAAGAAGAAGAAGAAGACATTTTGGTCAAAGTTCAGATTAAAAATCTAATTGTTGTTTTATTAGACAACTTTGTACACATAGTTGTCCAAACTTGTACAAATTCTGTAATCGACAAACATGTGATGAATGATTACTATTAAGTGGAAGTAGGTGTTAGTGCCAGACCACTATAAAAGCTGTGTTCTCCCTTTACATTTCTCTCATACTTTGGATATTGATTACAAGTTTACAACTAAACTTACACTCAAGCATTGTCATGCGTGAATAGACAATTCCCCACATCAACACTTTGGCACGCCAGGAGGGGGGTGCACTCCTTCGACTTCTGCTTTGGATTTGGTTCTCAGATTTCGTTTTCAGATTTGGTTTTGGCTCTCGACCTTGGTTTCAGTTTTCAACTTCTACTTTATCGCTCATTTTCCATCATGGTTAAGTGCAAGAAACTCGACGCTATCGCTGAAACTCAAGGTACTGGAGGCAAAGGAAGTCAAGAGTTTCTTCGAATAGTGTTCCTCGAATTACGTCACATGAGATGATGTTGAAGGGATGATTAAGAATCTGTCTATGGATTTGAACGCTCGATTCGAGCGATAGGAAGAAGCGATGACTACTTTTCTCGCTTGGATTGAGGCTAGGATTGGAAATATTGGAAGACCTATAAACCTGGCAGATATTATTGGACAAATACTAGCATTCTGCTAGATGGGACTAGGGACTAGGGGAAACCGTGCAAACTAATTGGCATACTGACTTCAATCTTCAGACCGGTGTCTTTCCCGCTACACTCGGGGCATCCCTAATCTCGACATTACTCCATCCCATGTCCCTTTGGTTGGTTAATTCGTAGGCTCCGCTATTGGTAATGTGGTTCAAACGCCAGTGCGCAATGGTAATGCTCCTACGATTCTGGTAATGGATCTTAAATCCCGGATATTATTCGTTGATTCACTCGAGGCGGTGCTTCTTCTTAGGATTTGGGTTGTGTCACTCGCATTCTATTTTCTTTGGATATTTGGAACGCTCGCAACCCACCGGACTTCAAGTTGCCGGTGTTGGAAGCTTACGATGATTGGAAGGATCCGGTTGTTCATCTCATGCGCTATGTGCATCATATAGAAGTTCTCTCTACTTCGGAAAGTGTCATGGCAAAGCGTTTTCCACTTTACTTGAAATATATTGCTACCATGTGGTTCAGGCAGTTGGAAACAGATTCTATTCATTCTTGGAATGATTTGGTTGGGTAGTTTGTGGAACAATTAAAAGTTCATATCGCTCGACTAAAAAGTGTTATGAATCTAACAGGAATCAAGCAGAAGTCTGGCGAGACTTTGCGTAAGTTCTTGAAAAGGTTTAACGTGGTGTTGGCGTCGGTCAACATAGCCGATCCATCCATGGTTTTGATGGCTGCAGTTTCCGGCATTTTGGATAAGTCTGACTTTAAAACTTCATTGCATTGGGACCCGCCGAGGGATCTCAGTGAGTTCTATTTTGAAGTAGAAAGGTTTCTTCAAGAAGAGGATGAGAGGACCGATAAGAAGGTTCTCAAGGCTAATGTGGTTAAGGGCGGGAAACCGTCTGATTCTGGTAAAGGTAAGGATTCTGGTGCAAGTAAAACTCCTTCGGGGAATGATCAAAGAATGACTTAGGGCCAACCTAAGTTCTCGTCTTGTTTGAAACTTACTCACACCCTTGAAGAGATTTACTTAGAGGTTCATCCTACTTCTCCTTTCAGAAAGCTCCCACAAGGGAGTTGACTAAGAGTGAAAAAGATATTGGTCGGCATAGCTTGTTTCATGATCCTGATGGTGATAATACAAGTGATTGTCGACATCTCAGGGATACGATTGAAAAGCGTGTCAGACGTGGAGAGATGGCACGGTTTGTTCAGATTCGGGTTGTGATGCTAGGACATGCATAACCCCCTCATGTTACTCAGGATAGGCCCGGGACCAGCACTTATCCCAACGGCATTGTTATCAGCTAAACCCTTTCTGGATCTGATGTATCAGATGTAAGCTTCCCGGGCATTAGTGTCTTTTAGCTTGTGGCTCCTGGTCTTATTACATTATGGATATTTTGGTTCCTTAGTCTCTAGGTTCTGCTTGGTTTTCTAGATTTTGGCCTCGGGTTTTTTGGTGTCTTGGTTTTGGCTCTTGTGGATTCTTCGGCTTTTTGGATATGGTCTTTGGATTTTTGGCTATTTTCCTTTTGTATTTCTGGTTTTTGGATGGCGATCATCTCACTCATGACTTTCTTAGTTCTCCGGCTTTAGGATTTCTTGGCTTTCTCTGGATTTTTCAGGGTCTGACCCATGGATTTGGCCTTGTAGGCACTGTCCCTCTGGATTAATCTTTTTTGTTTTTCTGGATGCAGAATGTTGAGTCAACCTAGGCATGTTCTTTGCTCGACAACACACCAACCCCCTTAGTTATTAATAAAATGAATTGGTTAGGGCTTTTCTTAGTCATCTTACTCAGGTAAGGCCACCGTGAAGTATTTTGGATTTCCTTGGTCGTCTTAGTCTGGTAAGGCTACCTTGGACACATTGCCTTTTTTTGGTCGTCTTACTCCAGTAAGGTCGCCTCGTTCCGGCTACTCTTGGTCATCTTGCTCCGGCAAGGCTGCCTTGGGATAACTCTGGTTTTGGAACTCGGATGGCTAAGTTCGTTTACCCATGTAAGGGAACAAGCATCCCTAGGCATGCTCTTGGCACACGATAAACCATTTAGTCTCCTTCATGAATGAATTTGAAATCGGAAACAACTGAGTTCGCATACCTATGTACGGGAACAGGCAAGTCCATAGGCATGCTCTTTACGGATGATAAATCGTTAAGTTTTACTTTTGGCTTTACTAAAAACTCCAAAGTTTTATAACTTTAATAAAAATTACTTAGTTTGTCGAGACGCCGGTGGCGGGGTAAGGGAATCTAAAACTGGATTGCGAACTCTAAGGGCTCCGGTCCATGGATTATGGTTTTTCCTTGGTGATCTTGCCCCGGCAAGGCTGTCTTGGAGATTCTGGCTTTTCCTTAGTCGTCTTATTTCGGTAAGGCCGTCTTGGACCTCTCTTGCTTATCTTTGGTCGCCTTACCCCGGCAAGGCCGAATTGGACCTTTCTAGCTTTAACTTGGTCATCTTGCTCCGGCAGGGCCATCTCGAAATTCTCTGGCTTTTCCTTGGTTGTCTTTCTCCGGAAAGGCCGTCTGATCGGAATTCACTATCTTATTCTTGGTTGTCTTGCTCCGGCAAGACCGCCTTGAACTCATCTAGTTATATGTGTAACACCCCGTAATTCTGTAAAACTAAGATTCACAAATCAGGGTATAATTAATTTTTAAAAGAAGAATTAAGGGAAACGGGTTGCGCCATTGCGTTCGTCTCGAAATTCTGCTTGAGATAGAGTCCGAGTTTGCATAAATCGGACTCTGTATGAAGGAGATATGAACGAACGAAGTTAGGCAGAGAAACCGGGAACAGACCAGAATGCACTGGCGCACTTGTGAAGTGCGCCCGTACAAAAATGCACTGGCGCACCTGCCAAATGCGCCCATACTAATCCAACACTGAATTCTGGAGTGTTCTGTGCTGACGTGTCTCCTTTTGAGTGGTTGGATGATGTGTATTCGACCTGTGCGATTCTGATGGCTTCTATGATGATCTAAGGGCCCTAAAACACTCTCTACACCTATAAAAGAATGCCTAGACCTAAGGGTTCCTCCACACAAATTCTCTAAGGCATCTACATGCTGCTTCTCTCTACTCTAGCCTCCACCATTAAAATAAATCTAATTCTCCACTAAAACAAGTTATAGTTCTTCTTCTAATTGGAGATTCAAATCAAAATTAAAGCTTCAAGAAGGGAATCAAAAGCTAATTCAACGGTTTCAAGCAACGTCACACGAATCATTACAAATCACCTTTTTAGAACCGATCTCTGTAAGTCAGTTATTTCTAGATTTGAACGTTTTTCTCTGTTCGTGACATGAAATTAAAGGAATAAAAGAATATTCCAAATCTCTCTCTCTATTCGAATCAGTGCCTATACTCTTGAACCTAATTAAGAACTGTAATGATTCGAGGACAAACAAGACCGTGACTATGAAACTATGGACCTTAAAACCATATGCCTATGACTATGAACATTTGCCTATGACTATGAACATTGCCTATGACTATGGACATTGCCTATGACTATGAACATTGCCTATGACTGTGACTGTGACTATGAGGATTATTTCCTTGACTAAGCCTATGCCTTTGATTAGGAAATATAAACTATTGCCTATGACATAACAAGGACATCTATGATTAAACACCTGTGATTCATGACTAGGAAAGTGTTGCTTAAGTTTTGTGACTATGAAATTGGGTATAAACCCGATCATCTATTCTGTCTATTCTTGGTTATCTTTGGTTTTAGACCTTGGGAATTTACCTATTAAGTTAGGTCTACCCATGTTCTTGAACCTATGTCTCTATTCTGTCTATTCTTGGTTTTAGACCTTGGGAATTTACCTATTTAGTTAGGTCTACCCATGTTCTTGAACCGACGTCGCTATTCAACCCTTTTTACGCTAGTTAGTATGTCTATCTTTTGCATAGCATCTTTGGTTCATTCCCTATTTTCTACGAACCTAGCTTTAATCTAGACTGAATCATGATTATACGAACGGTGGGAATGCAGTTTGGGCAAAACACGAAATTTACTAAAAACGTAGTTTAACTTGGAAATTGGCATAAATTGGGAACATGTATTATGGCATGTTCATAGAAATGCAAATTGGATAAATTTGACATGAATTATAAGATGTGTAATTTGAATCTAGTATTGACGTGTAAATCTAGCATTTACATGAATAGTGAGCTAGAGTAATAAGTTTAGTTTGACGTGAATTAGAATGTTGAATCGGAATTGGATTGGCTAATTTGGCATAGTAAGTATATTGGTATAAATGTGAAATTGGCCATAATTGAGAATAACTGTCAGGTTCAGCAAAATCATAGTTAGTGACACTTAATTTGGTATAGTTTACATACCAAAAGGGCATAAATATGATATAGAGGGGAGAATGGGCCATAAGGAGAAACGTTGACAATTCACATTAAAAGAGTAATTAGGAAATAAGTAAATTAGGAATAATTTACTTATAGAATTTGGCTTGAATGAGGAAATGTAAATTTAGACAAATTAAAGGTTTATTAACGACACCTCTTGTAAGGACACACCAGAAAGTTCTAGGGTGACAGAGAGGATAGTGTCTAGGCTTGGGTTTGGAAAATACAAGTTTCCTGCTCTCCCTGGCTATCCTTAACTGATCCGACGGACGGGATGGTTACTTTCAAAACCTGATTTGAAAATTAATCAAAACCCTTTGAACTTAGAAAACACGAATATGCCAAACCCGAGGTTAGACTGAGTTGCGATGTAAACCTGCCCGGAACCAACCGGCACATCCAGTATTCGCAACAATATCTGTCTAATGTGAGTGGTCACGGCTTTAATCTATTTAGTTAAAGCTAGAACAAGAATGGTAGGGTTAAGTTAACTAAGACACTTAACCAGTTCAACATGATAACTAGACTGATGGGTGGGGTTAGGTTCAGACCCACTTAACACAGTTAAGCTAGAATGGGAGGGCTAAGTCCATAGAGACACTTAACCAAACTCAAGGTAGCAAAACGAGACTTGTAGGGGTTAAGTAAAGTTAATACGCTTAGCCAAATTAATATGTTAACTAGACTAGAGGTTGGGGTTAAGTAAAATCTAATACACTTAGCCAATTTTGATATGTTAGCTGGGATAGACCATAGGGTTAAGAAAACCTGAACACTTAACCATCAGGTTGTGATAAAGGAATGAGGTTAAGTCTAAAACATGAAGGGATAATACTTAACCATTAATAACATGTTAGTTGAAACATACGGGCAAGGTTAAGTTAAAAAGGAACACTTAACCAATACAGGATGAAGGGGTAGGGTTAAGTAATAAGAAATATTTAACCAATATAACTTGGTTTGTGGTAGGGTTAAGTCAACGTGAATTGCTAATGAAACTTAACCAGCTTAACAGGATAAATGAAGAGGGTTAAGTTAGCTTGAATTGACTAATGACACTTAACCAATCCAAATTGACGGGAAAGAGAACTAAGTAGTAAACCTTAGTTAAAAGGAGATAAGTAGTAAACCTTAGTTAAGAAAACAACGATTCTGGAAACTAAGTGGTAAACCTTAGTTGACAAAACTAAGTAGTAATTCTTAGTATAACACAAGGACTGAACGTCCGTCTGATTAAAAAGAAGGCTCCAACGAACTGGGTTACGAAGCCCGAGGCTTCGAGGGGACGTAAGGGTACTCTTGGTATCCCTCTGTGAGGCTGCAGATGATCCGCCTGGGCCCACAGAGGTTAAGGTCTGCGTAGAAGAACCAGGGGTATGCCTTGGTTGCAATACATGGCAACCTAAAGACCAGGATGGACCGGCGTGATTCGGCGAGCAAACGGTAGCCCTGTGATAGTGACTCGTCGTCTACCATCCATCTTGAGTCAATCGAGATACGTGAAGCGGAAAGGCGGAGAACTCCAAAAGACCATATACTTGCTATCTAGTTATGGTTGCGGATGGCCATAGGATAGAGGGGCACCGGGGGCCGGCGTATAGTTTTCATTTTACAAGGTGTGCCTTTCATTAGTTGAGGGAGGGGTCAAGTGGGACCATAGCCAATGGAATAAAAACAGACCTTAGCATCTGCATCGGCAGATATCTGAAAGCTCCTGAGCGAGTTCTGTATTCCTTGAGTTGCCCTGTCACAGGACTCGGACTGCATATTACAGGACATGTGCATCTAGACAAGCGATAACGATTCGCGATACATGCGTGAGGAAGTACAGGAACATATACCACTCTAGGTAGTGTGTCCTAGACTTGGGGGCATTGTTTGATAGGTAGCGTAATCCCTAGTTGGACTAGGTGGCATAAACCCTGAACTCGAAAAGCATTCAGTAGATAGAGTAAAACTCTAGTTAAATCTAGAAAGCACTTGATAGAAAACCCTAGATTAGATCTAGGTAATAAATAATAAATGTGTGCCTGAAGGCAATGGAAACTACAGGGGTTGGGATCACGTTATCGTTACTAGTTGGAACACTAGTTAGGTGGTGCAGAGATATAGAAACCAGTATAACAAGGAAATAGCGAAGCGGCGAAAGTATTAGAGCGTATCCAGTTTATCTTAGCATATCTTGTGACTACCTTGTCTAATCTTGTTGACCCTATCTTCATGGTGTAATCTTGTATTCAGTTAATTCATGTCGTTTTGTTTTTCCATGTTCACATGCTAGTAGTTACTGAACTTACTCAGGCTTTATGTCTGACTCTGTTTTTCTTTCGTCTTCTTTTCTTCCGTCCCCCCCCCCCCCCAAGTAGTAAAGGAGGGAATATTTTAGCTCAGGCTAAGTTGGACTGCCACTCTTTCCCAGTTTGAAGATTTGTCGAAGTTTGCTTGGATTCTCTTTTCAGATGCTATGGCTGGCTCTTGCTAAAATCGGGGGATATAAATGTTGTTTTTATGCTTCTTTATTTTGTAAGACAGATGATACTCTGATATTGTAAAGAAACCATTGTACAAACTATTTTATCAATAAAGTAAAGTTTTATTTTCCGCTGTTTAATTTCTATCTGTCTTGTAATTTATCTGCATCTTTTACCCTAAATGCTCCACAGAACTTAGTGCATTCCCTTTGTGAGTGACACTAACGGACGTGGGGTGTTACACGTGGTATCAGAGATGAAGGTTACCAGATCAGATAAAGGATTTGAAAAATTATTTTCAAAACGGTTTTTAAAGAAGCATTTTCAAGAGAAAAATTTGTTTTAAAGACATATTCCCCAAAGCCATACGCACTATCTTCTCTTCCTCTGTTCAAATTCTTGTCTCCTTCTTTCTTGAGTCTCTAGGGCTCTTGGCTTTCTGGGAGGTAACCTCATCGAAGGGCAAAGTAGTGCCCGGCTTCCATCCATAGCCGTAGTTGTTTCATCTACGAGCAGTTTACTTTCGAAGCTTATAGGGTTTTCCGGACGATGGAGGCAGTTTTTGAGAGATTTTCAACATGACTACACACGGAAGTGGATGAGGAGTTTGGCTAGGGAGCACAACCCTAGGATGAGGAATTCATGGATGCAGATTTAGCTCACAAATGAGGAAGGAATTATAAAACCTAAGACAAGAGGAAGTATCTTTACTAGGGTATGATAGGGCATATACTTAAGGACAAGGGCAAGAACGAGGACGAGATTTTCAGAAGGACATGTACATGCTTTCGCCACCAAGTGTACCTAGGAGAAAGGTAGTCCGGTTGGAAGAGTCTAGTTTCATGTTCGTACTATTTCCTTAGGTTCTAGAGCTTCTCATTTGTTCATATCCACTTCCATAGTTGGGTCTCTGCACCATAGTACTTGTATAGTTGAAAGATCCCACTAGAGTCTCAAATCCAATTGGTGGTCCGACCAGTTTATTTTTGGTTAGTAGGGATTTGAGAATAGCTATCGAGTTTGCTTATATCATCTCACGTAGATCGTCTAAATTCGGGGGAGATATTCCTTGGGTGCTTGTCTGATATTGGTTTAGGCCTTTGGGGATTGTACTTGAGGAATGACGAGTTCGATTTGGATGGTTTGCGTGAGAGATGAATAGTTGTGGCAGGCACTCCAAAGAGCACGTAGTGACCTTTCGACTCTTATAGTTATGGCATAGAGGATAAGAGGGAAACCTCTAATCATCTTAGTACGTATACCTGGTACCGTGATTGACATCTGTTTATTTTGGAAATGGAGATCCGAAACTTCACAATCGTGAAGTTAAATTAGTTAAGATACAGTGGAGTAAAGCTCAAGAAGGCTAGATACTAGCATCATACCCTTTTCCTTGAGGGTGCATCCTTGATTCCTTTTTGTAGGAGCTTTACACATAATTGTTTCTCTCTTTCCATAATATATCCTCTAGGTCGTATCTTCAATCCTTAGGTAGAAACTCTTTTGGGTGTAAACATGTATTTGAAACATGTTATGATTGATGGTTGCGAGTGGTTGCTAATGGTTGCTCGTGGATGCATATACATACGTATTAAGCACTAGATCAGTTCAGATGCTTTCATATTGTATTTATAGATATGTATTTGTTTGTAACTTGAACTTGATATGTTATCATATGGGTGTTGCATATGGATGAATGGCAGTGCACGCATATAGTATTTACATAACTAGGGATGCTTGCATACATGGTTGGACGCATGGCACTGACATGACTCGCATTAAGGAGGTCGACTGAATCAGTAGACCGCCTGATTTTACAGTAGATAAAGACATATACACACACTATGCATATGAACATGAAAGCAATAGAAAACTTTTAAGTACAATGAATTCCTATGATTGAATGGTTGAGTAGATGGGTGATTGGATGGTAGGACACATTCTTCCTAACTTGAAGATTTCGGGGACGAAATCCTTTTAAGTGGGGGAGAATGTAACACCCCGTAATTCTGTAAAACTAAGATTCACAAATCAGGGTATAATTAATTTTTAAAAGAAGAATTAAGGGAAACGGGTTGCGCTATTGCGTTCGTCTCGGAATTCTTCTTGAGACAGAGTCCGAGTTTGCATAAATCGGACTCCGTATGAAGGAGATATGGACGAACGAAGTTAGGCAGAGAAACCGGGAACAGACCAGAATGCACTGGCGCACTTGTGAAGTGCGCCCGTACAAAAATTCACTGGAGCACCTGCCAAGTGCGCCCATACTTGCGATTCTGATGGCTTCTATGATGATCTAAGGACCCTAAAACACACTCTACACCTATAAAAGAATGCCTAGACCTAAGGGTTCCTCCACACAAATTCTCTAAGGCATCTACATGCTGCTTCTCTCTACTCTAGCCTCCATCATTAAAATAAATCTAATTCTCCACTAAAACAAGTTATATTTCTTCTTCTAATTGGAGATTCAAATCAAGATTAAAGCTTCAAGAAGGGAATCAAAAGCTAATTCAACGGTTTCAAGCAACGTCACACGAATCATAGCAAATCACCTTTTTAGAACCGATCTATGTAAGTCAGTTATTTCTAGATTTGAACGTTTTTCTCTGTTCGTGACATGAAATTAAAGGAATAAAAGAATATTCCAAATCTCTCTCTCTATTCGAATCAGTGCCTATACTCTTGAACTTAATTAAGAACTGTTATGATTCGAGGACAAACAAGACCGTGACTATGAAACTATGGACCTTAAAACCATATGCCTATGACTATGAACATTTTCCTATGACTATGAACATTGCCTATGACTATGGACATTGCCTATGACTATGAACATTGCCTATGACTGTGACTGTGACTATGAGGATTATTTCCTTGACTAAGCCTATGCCTTTGATTAGGAAATATAAACTATTGCCTATGACATAACAAGGACATCTGTGATTAAACACCTGTGATTCATGACTAGGAAAGTGTTGCTTAAGTTTTGTGACTATGAAATTGGGTATAAACCCGATCATCTATTCTGTCTATTCTTGGTTATCTTTGGTTTTAGACCTTGGGAATTTACCTATTAAGTTAGGTCTACCCATGTTCTTGAACCTATGTCTCTATTCTGTCTATTCTTGGTTTTAGACCTTGGGAATTTACCTATTTATTTAGGTCTACCCATGTTCTTGAACCGACGTCGCTATTCAACCCTTTTTACGCTAGTTAGTATGTCTATCTTTTGCATAGCATCTTTGGTTCATTCCCTATTTTCTACGAACCTAGCTTTAATCTAGACTGAATCACGATTATACGAACGGTGGGAATGCGGTTTGGGCAAAACACGAAATTTACTAAAAACGTAGTTTAACTTGGAAATTGGCATAAATTGGGAACATGTATTATGGCATGTTCATAGAAATGCAAATTGGATAAATTTGACATGAATTATAAGATGTGTAATTTGAATCTAGTATTGACGTGTAAATCTAGCATTTACATGAATAGTCAGCTAGAGTAATAAGTTTAGTTTGACGTGAATTAGAATGTTGAATCGGAATTGGATTGGCTAATTTGGCATGGTAAGTATATTGGTGTAAATGTGAAATTGGCCATAATTGGGAATAACTGTCAGGTTTAGCAAAATCATAGTTAGTGAAACTTAATTTGGTATAGTTTACATACCAAAAGGGCATAAATATGATATAGAGGGGAGAATGGGCCATAAGGAGAAACGTTGACAATTCACATTAAAAGAGTAATTAGGAAATAAGTAAATTAGGAATAATTTACTTATAGAATTTGGCTTGAATGAGGAAATGTAAATTTAGACAAATTAAAGGTTTATTAACGACACCTCTTGTAATGACACACCAGAAAGTTCTAGGGTGACAGAGAGGATAGTGTCTAGGCTTGGGTTTGGAAAATACAAGTTTCCTGCTCTCCCTGGCTATCCCTAACTGATCCGACGGACGGGATGGTTACTTTCAAAACCTGATTTGAAAATTAATCAAAACCCTTTGAACTTAGAAAACACGAATATGCCTAACCCGAGGTTAGACTGAGTTGCGATGTAAACCTGCGCGGAACCAACCGGCACATCCAGTATTCGCAACAATATCTGTCTAATGTGAGTGGTCGCGGCTTTAATCTATTTAGTTAAAGCTAGAACAAGAATGGTAGGGTTAAGTTAACTAAGACACTTAACCAGTTCAACATGATAACTAGACTGATGGGTGGGGTTAGGTTCAGACCCACTTAACACAGTTAAGCTAGAATGGGAGGGCTAAGTCCATAGAGACACTTAACCAAACTCAAGGTAGCAAAACGAGACTTGTAGGGGTTAAGTAAAGTTAATACACTTAGCCAAATTAATATGTTAACTAGACTAGAGGTTGGGGTTAAGTAAAATCTAATACACTTAGCCAATTTTGATATGCTACCTGGGCTAGACCATAGGGTTAAGAAAACCTGAACACTTAACCATCAGGTTGTGATAAAGGAATGAGGTTAAGTCTAAAACATGAAGGGATAAAACTTAACCATTAATAACATGTTAGTTGAAACAGACGGGCAAGGTTAAGTTAAAAAGGAACACTTAACCAATACAGGATGAAGGGGTAGGGTTAAGTAATAAGAAATATTTAACCAATATAACTTGGTTTGTGGTAGGGTTAAGTCAACGTGAATTGCTAATGACACTTAACCAGCTTAACAGGATAAATGAAGAGGGTTAAGTTAGCTTGAATTGACTAATGACACTTAACCAATCCAAATTGACGGGAAAGAGAACTAAGTAGTAAACCTTAGTTAAAAGGAGCTAAGTAGTAAAACTTAGTTAAGAAAACAACGATTCTGGAAACTAAGTGGTAAACCTTAGTTGACAAAACTAAGTAGTAATTCTTAGTATAACACGAGGAGGAGTGAACGTCCGTCTGATTAAAAAGATGGCTCCAACGAACTGGGTTACGAAGCCCGAGGCTTCGAGGGGACGTGAGGGTACTCTTGGTATCCCTCTGTGAGGCTGTAGATGATCCGCCTGGGCCCATAGAGGTTAAGGTCTGCGTAGAAGAACCAGGGGTATGCCTTGGTTGCAATACATGGCAACCTAAAGACCAGGATGGACCGGCGTGATTCGGCGAGCAAACGGTAGCCCTGTGATAGCGACTCGTCGTCTACCATCCATCTTGAGTCAATCGAGATACGTGAAGCGGAAAGGCGGAGAACTCCAAAAGACCATATACTTGCTATCTAGTTATGGTTGCGGATGGCTATAGGATAGTGGGGCACCGGGGGCCGGCGTATAGTTCTCATTTTACAAGGTGTGCCTTTCATTAGTTGAGGGAGGGGTCAAGTGGGACCATAGCCACTGGAATAAAAAAAAACCTTAGCACCTGCATCGGCAGATATCTGAAAGCTCCCGACCGAGTTCTGTATTCCTAGATTTGCCCTATCACAGGACTCGGACCGCACATTACAGGACATGTGCATCTAGACAAGCGATAACGATTCGCGATACATGCGTGGGGAAGTATAGGAACATATACCACTCTTGGTAGTGTGTCCTAGACTTGGGGGCATCGTTCGACAGGTAGCGTAATCCCTAGTTGGACTAGGTGGCATAAACCCTGAACTCGAAAAGCGTTCAGCAGATAGCGTAAAACTCTAGTTAAATCTAGAAAGCACTTGATAGAATACCCTAGATTAGATCTAGGTAATAAATAATAAATGTATGCCTGAAGGCAATGGAAACTACAGGGGTTGGGATCACGTTATCGTTACTAGTTGGAACACTAGTTAGGTGGTGCAGAGATATAGAAACCATTATAACAAGGAAATAGCGAAGCGGCGAAAGTATTAGAGCGTATCCAGTTTATCTTAGCATATCTTGTGACTACCTTGTCTAATCTTGTTGACCCTATCGTTATGGTGTAATCTTTTATTCAGTTAATTTATGTCGTTTTGTTTTTCCATGTTCACATGTTAGAAGTTACTGAACTTACTCAGGCTTTATGTCTGACTCTGTTTTTCTTTCGTCTTCTTTTCTTCCGTCCCCCCCCCCCAGGTAGTAAAGGAGGGAATATTTTAGCTCCGGTTAAGTTGGACTGCCACTCTTTCCCAGTTTGAAGATTTGTCGAAGTTTGCTTGGATTCTCTTTTCAGATGCTATGGCTGGCTCTTGCTAAAATCGGGGGATATAAATGTTGTTTTTATGCTTCTTTATTTTGTAAGACAGATGATACTTTGATATTTTAAAGAAACCATTGTACAAACTATTTTATCAATAAAGTAAAGTTTTATTTTCCGCTGTTTAATTTCTATCTGTCTTGTAATTTATCTGCATCTTTTACCCTAAATGCTCCACAGAACTTAGTGCATTCCCTTTGTGAGTGACACTAACGGACGTGGGGTGTTACAATATGGCTATTTGGTTATTGGATACCTTGGATTTACGGATTTTCGGTTTTCCAATTCCCTGACTATTGTTATTCTTGTTATTCAGGTTCTTGGACTCTTGTAGTCCTTCGATCATTCTGGCTAATGTGGTTTTTTGACTATTCTGTTTATCTCCCCAGCAATGATCTGGAACGATCATCGGCTTTTTTTGGATTTCTGGCTTTCTAGTTCTCTGGTTTTATGGTTATTACGATCCGGTGCGATCATGGTTTTTTGGTTTATTCTCTGGATTTTTGGTTAATACGATCTGGTGCGATCGTGATTCTTTGAATTTCTAGTTATAGGAGTTCACTTCGGATTTCTTCTAGCATTGATTTTCCGATTTCTGGTTTTCTCGCAAAATGCATATTCCTTCGATCAAGCAAGACATGTTTTGGGGAGCAAAGTGTTGACCAAGTTTTCTGCAAAGCAGTCACACGCCAAGATTTTGGTTAGCGGCACGCTAAAGTTTCGAGAACGTCGTCAGAAAGAACATGGCGACTTGGTCGAAGTTGCGACATGATCGGAAAAGGTTGGGAACAATGTCGATTCGAATGAACTTGGAAAAACCGGCATGGTAAAAATACATGATCGATTCGGTCTGATCAGTTCAAAATCCATGAGCGTGTTGGTCCGATCACGTGACAAAACTCATCGTGGGGAAATATACGGATTCTGGCAAATTCCGGTTTCGCACACACAAAAACAGTAGATCGGCACGACACGATCATGTAAAATGGCTTGTGCGACCCATGACATCAAAATCTAGCAAAAACAAGTGATCGGCACATGAAAAACGTTGAAAATCGTGTGTTCATGCTTGACTGATCACCTCTGGCAATTTGGTCCATCACTGGATTTGGCACGTTTAAAATGGCTGATTGGCATTGTAAAATCAATGAAAACCATGACTGCGCGTCAGGCCAATCAGGCATGGGATTTTGGCTTGGCACTAGGGAACTTCGTATCCCCATTTTTTGCATCACCGGGGATGCGAAAAATCATTGGACTGCATCGATCCGATTACTCATTCTCTCGAGTGCGTATCGAGACGAGAAAAGTTGGCGTCTGCCTTGGCACAGCTGGGAGTCGAATTTGGCAAGGCGAACAACACGGATCTGCATGGCTTAAGATGCGAAATCCTAGAGTTCGCTTCATGGGAGTCGGATGCGAAAACATGGCAGGAGCGGGATACGATTTGGCATGGTAAGGTGGGATTCAAAGTTTGGTGATACGAAACCGAGGTGAGGACACCAGGTTGATCCGATTTTTTCACGTGTGTGCATCAAGTTTTGGTGATGTGAATTCGAGATGGCCTAGGATTCGAAAAAATGGAAGAATGGAGGGATTTTTGGCATGATAGTTTTTAACGTGCAGATCACCTGTTTTCCCCTGATTTGCACGTGCGGATTGGGCAAATTTGGGATGCAGTTTTTCAAGGGCCAGGGATGCAATTTTTTATGTCTGACTTGGATTTTTGGCTTTATTTTCGAGATAAAAATTTCTCATCCTCTATAGATGCGAAATTCGGGCTGTTGACCCCAAAATTCACCTATAAATACCCCCAAGCTTGGCATTCAAAGAGGTTGGTTCTTATTTGGTCTTTTGGACTTCTTGAACCTTTCAAGCATCATTAATGGTTATCATCTTCTTCTCCATGACTGATGGACATAGCTTGCACCTCTAAACGTTGCCTAAACGTTTTTCTACAACTCTAGGACATTCAATTGGATTTTAACATGCCTGTGGATATATTTTCACATTTTTGGACATTGAAGCTATTTTTTGAATATTTCTCCACACTTTGACTCAGCGAAGAATAAGAAGGGCATATTGGTCCAAATTTAAATTAACAAACTATTTATTGTTCTATCACACAACTTTGTACACATAATTGTCCAAACTTGTACAAATTCCATAATCGATAAACATATTATCAGTGATTACTATGAGGTGGACATAGACGTTAGTGGCAAACCACTATAAAAGATATGTTCCCCCTTGACCTCTCTCTCATACTTTGGATATTGGATTACACGTTTACTACTAAACTTACACTCGGACGTTCGCGAATAGCCAATTCCCCACATCAACATACATATATATATATATAATAGCATGTTATGTTTGTATGTATATTCACCTACATACATAAAGCGTATAGTAAATCATTACTTTTTGATTTGCACAATAAGTTTGCTCTTTCCAGCACCACTATTATCTTTATTAATAGTTGGCTTGGTAGAGCAAACTTTTTGCACGACTAATAACTTGTTAAAATACCCGAATATATGTATCTTTTTAAATATTAATGTAACACCCCACCTCCGCCAATGCCACTCTTGCAAGGACATTAGCTTTGGAGGGGCGTTAAACAAGGTAAACATGCATGCAGATATCACAAGATAGAACATATAAGTAAAACAGAGTAGTAAAGCAGCGGATAAAACTTAGCATTTCAAAACCATAGTCATGTTACAACAAAGTACTTGGTCATTATTTTCCAACAAC
Source organism: Allium sativum (assembly GCA_030737875.1). Classification (NCBI taxonomy): domain Eukaryota; kingdom Viridiplantae; phylum Streptophyta; class Magnoliopsida; order Asparagales; family Amaryllidaceae; genus Allium; species Allium sativum. Next base: position 463,013,519 of record CM060913.1, on the reverse strand, counting down.
AAAGTCTAGATAAAAGCATAAACTGAAAAACTGAAATACATAAAGTACTACCCCCAAAATGAAGCGATAATCCATAGCTAGCTCAATGTACAAAACCGTATATGAGCAAATCCAGTAAGCAAGCTGTAAAGATCCAAGCTAAGCTCCAATGTTCCCACCGTGAGAACCTGAAGGGGGGGGGAACGGAAGAAAGAGGCGAAAGAAAACAGGTCTGTCAAAAAGACTGGTAAGCCCTACTACTATCTGTCTATGAACTAGTAAAGTTAACTGACATGAGAAGCTGAGATGAACATACGGATAACAACATACTGGCATGATGATTAACTAACAAGATAGATAAAGGTGTCATCGCTTAATTAAGGTTAAGTTTTGCACCACGGGTGTACTAGCATTCTAACATGTCAAGTAAAAATAAGAATTGATCCCTTGGCCCAAGCTTGGCCCATCATCATGAGGTGACCTAAATTAAGGTCCAACTACACGGTCTAGTCGATCGGCTCCCTATAAGCCTAACTCGTCAAGTGTCGGTGTCATACGGCCCAAACATGCAATGTAGTTAAACTGCGCTAGGTACACCCTAGGGTGTATCAAGTCCTAGGGTGTCAACCTCAGACACGAATCAAGTATGCGCAGTCTAGATCTACTGGTACCCGTGCCTGATTCTCTAACTCCGGACTATGTGCACGACCATAGTCCGCCTGGACCTACACCGGCGTACCTACTCAGCCGTCGTTTTGGTTGCTTACATGTCAGCCCAGTAATCGTGCCCCACCCTAGCCTATTCCTAGGGTCTTATGATACTATCAAGAGGGTTACTGCTGAAAAGGACCACACAACTAGGGTTTCCTTAACGGGTTAAATGTGGTTAACCCGATCCAAACGTGGATTAAATTGGTTAAGTATACCCAAGGTTCGTGACTTAACCCCGATTAACCCATCCAGCCCAAATTGATTAAGTATTAAGTGGACCATGACTTAACCCTAATCAGGAGGCATTAATTAACTTAATGTGCTTTAACCTCTCACATTAGATTTTGTTGTGGTTACTAGTTAAGTCGGGCGGGTCCGGGTAGATTTACACCACAACTTGGTCTAACCTCGGGTTCGAGCACAACATGACCAACTTCTCACATTGGGTCCTATTGTTTGTAGCCACTAGTTAAGCCGGGCGGGTCCGGGTAGATTTATGCTACAAACTCAACCCAACCTCGAGTTGGCCACACTCATATTTTCTAAGTGTCATGTCCATTATGTTTCTAAAACATAATTACAAGTTAACATATCACGTTATGTTATAAAAATCATGTTCATGTCATAATTTTACCCAACCCCAACGTAATCCCATCGTTTACATAATCGCAACAACGCATAAAGGGTAAAATAGGGAACTTGGCATAATCATGACAAAAAGGTGTTGAAGCCACAAGTTTATCATGGTGGCATATGAGATGTACATATGTTCATATACTTGCATATTGCATTGTTAGGCTTCAAAAGCATGCATAAAACCAAACTTAGCATATGAGTGATACATGGTGATAAATGACATGTAGAAGTTGCTAGAAGTTCGCATTTAGCCTCACATGCAAGTTATCATAAGGGATATGATAACTTTCATGTTGCCAAAATGCAACCTTTGATATAAAGCTTGGAGTTTTATGCTCACAACATCAAGTTTAACTTGCATAACATAGCAATATGTGTCATACATAATGATTAAACCAACTTGCATAGCATAATATTAACCAACTTGCATATCATAATAATCAACCAAACCTGCATATCATAATGATCAACCAAACTTGCATATCATAATGATCAACCCCAAACTTGCATCATTCATTTAACTTTAGAGTTCAATAAAAAGAAAGTAGAAAAGGGCTTACTACGCTATGAAGACACAAATGAATATTTATTATAAAGATTGAGACGAAGCCCTTATGCAAGCACCAAAATATGAAAGCCCCAATTGAAAAACCCTTGTGCCAAATCAATAAAAATCCTTGCTTTGAAATAGAAATGTAGCAACTTGACTTGAATGCAAACTAAGAACACTCATACAAGTTTGAAAGCACTTGTATGAACTCACAATCTCTCATAGAAATAGGCTTAGGAATTTTAGCATGAGAGTGGAGGCCATGAGAGGAACAAATTTGACATAGTTTAGTTGTAGGATTGAATAATGGTGATTTAGGCTAGGTTTAGGGGTCTTTTTATAGTGGATTAGGATAGTATTAGCCATAGGATTAACCCTAGATTCAATCCAAGCCATCAAAGCATGTCTTGGGGAAGAAGTCAAGTGTATGAACCATCTAGGGCCTTTAGATTAAAGCTGAACCATGAGAACCTTTCAAATGCAAAATCTGCATTTGAGCGAATCGGCCCACGGGTTGACAGCCAAACACCCTGGATTAACCCCTAGTCGACCCAGCGGGCTCGGGTCGACCTCAAAAATCGGCCGGTTCGGTTATTCCCCTCTCCCAATTCGCTGTTTTGAACATTTTTGCATATTTATTTATTTAATTTTCAATTATATATATATATATATATATATCAATATATATATATTTCTCTGCGCAACCCATTTCACTTAATTAAGTATACTTTAATTTGTGAATTTTTATGTTCAAATTACGGGGTGTTACATTCTCCCCTCCTTAAAGGATTTCGTCCCCGAAATCTCCAAGTTAGGAAGAACGTATCTTACTATCCATCATCCATCTACGCAAAACATCATCCACGTGCAGTCATTGTCCTTAAAGGATTCTAAATGTTGTATGATCATATGCAAAGGTGTATGTATATGTACTTATCTAATGCAAAAATCAGGCAGTTACTGATACAGTAAACCTCCTTAATGCAAAATATGTTAGTGAAATGAGTCCATATGTATGCAAATTCCTAACATAATTTATAATCTCTACATGAGTGCACATAATATTCATCCATATGCAACATCCACGTGATAGCTCAACAAGTTTCATCCATGAATAAGTATAAGTACTCATGCATATGCAACATGAAAGTGTGTGAGCCGATCTTAGTGCCTAATGTGTATCATGCATCCACGAGTATCCACGTGCAAACACTTGCAACCACTTGCAACCATCAAGCATAACATGTTTCAAATACATGTTTCAACCAAGGGTTTCTACCTAAGGTTCTCATGACAAGATCTACGAAACAAGATAAACTAGATAAACGCGGATAAAAAGAAATATATGCTAATTAGGAAAAGAGATCGAGAATGTACCCTCAAAAAGAAATGGATAAAGCCCACGCATCTTCTCCTCAGTTTCCCAAGTTGCATCTTCGTCGTCTTCACCCCACTGAACTTTCACCAACTTGACCTCTCGATTCCTTAGCTTCTTGATCTCTGTTCCCAAGATACGAATCGGAGCTCTTCTCAAGGTTGCTTCTTTCTCTACCTCAATGTCTTCAAGAATGCTTGGTTCAACCACCTCAGCGGACTCATGTAGGCACTTTCGGAGATGCGAGACATGAAAGACATTATGCACTCCGGCTAGCTTCTCTGGCAATCCCACCTTATAGGCCATCTTTCCAATTCTCTCTATGATAGGGAAGGGTCCTACGAACCTTGGTGCCAGCTTCCCCGCTGCTCCAAAACGTACCACATTTCACAAAGGAGAAACCTTCACGAAAACCATGTCTCCCACTTCGAATTCCAAATCTGCCCTTCGCTTGTCAGCATAGGATTTTTGTCTATCTTGGGCCGCTTTCATCCTTCTTCTTACTAATTCAACTTTCTCGGATGTGTCTCGTATCATATCGGGCCCAAGTATAAGTCTATCTGTTGTCTCCCACCAACAAGATGGTGACCTACACGGCCTCCGATATAAAGCTTCAAATGGTGCCATCCCTATGCTGGCTTGATAGCTATTATTATAAGAAAATTCTACAAGAGGAAGGTGGTCTTCCCAAGTACCACCGAAGTCGAGAACACAAAGCCTCAAGAGATCTTCTAGCACTCTATTCACCCTTTCGGTTTGGCCATCCGTCTGGGGGTGATAGGCTGTACTCAAATTCAATCGCGTACCCATCGCTTCTTGCAAACTGTTCCAGAACTGGCTAGTGAAAATCGGGTCACGATCGCTAACTATGCTAGAAGGAACTCCATGCAACCGCACTATTTCTCGGAGATAAATAGACGCCAGCCCTGATGCGGTCCTCTTGCTCTTTACTGGGATGAAGTGAGCGCTCTTCGTAAGTCTGTCAACTATGACCCATATGCTTGTGTTCCCTCTCCTTGACCTAGGCAATCCATACACAAAATCCATAGAAATACTCTCCCACTTCCATTGTGGGACCTCCAATGGATGTAATAGCCCACCTGGTTTCTTTGACTCGGCCTTCACTTGTTGGCACACCATGCACCTTGAAACATACTCTGCCACATCTTTCTTCATTCAATCCCAAAAGAAACTGCGCTTCATATCTCTATACATCTTATCTCCTCCCGGTTGTATAGTCATCTTCGAGTGATGCGCTTCTTCAAGAACTCTATGGACCAAATCTCCCACCCGAGGAACACATAATCTCCCATCACGCCTTAGCCATCCTTTATCATCAATAGTATATCTGGCAAGGTGACTAGACGTCTCACCCCGATTCAACTTGTCCATAACTTCGACTATCTGTGGATCTTCCCTCTGCGAAGCCCCAACTTGATCAAGAAGTGTGGGTCTAAGCTCAAGGGATGCTAATGAACCCGTCATCAACTCAACAGCCGTCGTGAAATCAAAGGTTGCCAAGAATTCCAAGTTCTTCATCTCAATGAAGAAGGGGCTTAAAGTCAATCTCCTTCTGCTTAGTGCATCCGCCACAACATTACCCTTGCCAGGGGTATAAGCTATCTCGAAGTCATAAGATGACAAAAATTCCATCCACCTTTGCTGCCTTAGATTCAGATCTTTTTGCGAGAAGAGGTATTTGAGTGACTTGTGATCAGTATACAACTCAAACCTTCCGCCTAGAAGATAGTGGCGCCAGGATTTGAGTGCAAAGACGATCGCCGCTAACTCTAGATCATGAGTGGGATAGTTCTTCTCATGAACTTTAAGTTGCCTACCCCCATTACATATCACTCTTCCCTCTTGCATCAGAACAGCTCCTAACCCCGTGCCACATGCATCTGTGTACACGGTAAACATCTTACCACTATCGGGTAATGCCAAAACTGGAGCTGAGGTAAGGGCTCTTTTGAGCTTTTGAAAAGCAAGCTCACACTCCAAGTCCCATGCAAAGACTAAGTTCTTCTTCGTCAATTTAGTGAGAGGGGACGAAATCTTAGCGAAGTCTCTGATGAACTTCCTATAGTAGCCCGCCAAACCGAGAAAGCTTCTTACTTCGGTCGCATTCCTAGGAGTCTTCCAATCTTGAACCACAACCACTTTCGCGGGATCCACCGCTATGCCTTGCTTAGAAACTATATGTCCAAGAAACCGAACTTCCCTTCTCCAGAAATGACATTTGGAGAACTTGGCTTTCAACTGATGCTCTCTAAGCATATCCATCACTTCCTTGAGATGTCTGGCATGTTCTTCCTCATCCTTTGAGAAGATCAGAATATCATCCACGAAGACAACAACAAACTTGTTGAGGAACTCCCTGAACACCCTACTCATCAAGTCTACGAAGTAGGCGGGTGCATTAGTCAATCCGAATGGCATGACAAGCCATTCAAAGAATCCATTCGGAGTCCTAAACGCAGTTTTATCAATGCTATCCTCAGCTACTCTAAGCTGATGGAATCCGGTGGCTAGATCGAGCTGAGAGAAAACAGAAGCACCTACAAGCTGGTCAAAGAGATCGTCAATCCTCGGTAACGGGTGCCTATTCTTCTTTGTCGGCTTGTTCAACTCTCGATAATCAACACATAGACGAAGCGAACCATCCGCCTTAGTAGCGAATACCACCGGAGCACCCCATTCAGAAATGCTTCGTCTAATAAAACCCTTCTCAAGCAGCTCCTTGATTTGCTTACTGAGCTCCCTTCTCTCACGAGGGGCCATGTGCCTAACGGGCAATGATACTGGCTTGGCATTATCGAGTAGATAAATGCGGAAATCTATCTCTCGTTTAGGGGTAACCCCTTAACTTCTTCAAAGACATCAGGATAGTCTCGGACCACCCTTACAGATTGCAGATCATCGATGGACGAGTCGAGAGATTCAAGATAGCATAACGTGACGGGACCTCTAGGGTTACAAGAAATTTCTACGGTATTACCGAGGCGGGTCATGAGCCTCACTACCCTATGTTCACAATCGAGAATGGCTCCATAACTGGACAACCAATCCATGCCTAAGATTAACCCATATCCCGTGAATCCGAGAACATAAGCATTACACGCGAATTCTACAGTCAAGATAGAAATCTTCAAATCCACACAAATCATAGATAGATGGGCGGAACCCCCAATTGGATTTGAAACACAAACAGGATCCTCAACTAAGCTAGTACTTAGGTGCAAACTTTCAACAATGTCAGAAGAAATAAAACTATGTGATGCGCCAGAATCAAATAAGGTGCGAACGGGATAATCAGAAATATAAACAAGACTTTCTACAGAAATGCTACCTCGATCCTGAACTGGAGCGGCGTTGAGAGCATGCACTTGCCCTCCAGAAGGTCCTGCACGCTGATTCTGCCCTTGCTTCTTGGGGCAATCCTTGCTAAAATGTCCGGTCTCTCCACAATGAAAGCATTCGCCCGACTTCCTCTTCCTTTTCTTACAGTCTTTAGCTATGTGCCCTACATTCCCACAGTAGTGGCATTTTCTTGGGTCCTTGGCCTTGTTGCCCCTGTTGTTCTTGTTGTTTTTGTTGTTCTGATTGCTCTGATTTCCTCCCCACTTGGAGTATGTCTTCTTGGCTTGGGTCTCATTAGCCTTCACTTCCTTCTTGCCATTCTTATCGTCACCTTGAAGCAATGCCATGTCTACTAGACCTTCGAAAGTGGCCCCCATAGGTATATGAGATAGGGATAAACCTTGTAGTGGCTCATTCAACCCTCGTGCAAAGCGCAAAGCCTTCTTCTGGGGAGTATCAATCATGTCCAAACCAAATCGGGCGAGCTTGTTAAACTCATTCACGTACTCCCTCACTGTCATGTCTCCTTGCTTCAAAGATATAAACTTCTCCAATTGCAAATTCGCCTCAGCTGATGATAGAAACTTAAGCCCAAATCTTGTCCTAAAGTCGGCCCAAGTCTCTATAGGCCTCGTAGCATTGGTGACCTCCCACCAATAAGCAGCTTCTTCTTTCAATAACCATGCTGCCAATAGAACCCTTCTATGATCTTGCACATCAAAGATGGCGAAGAGATCTTCAGTTTCTTTCAACCAATTTCTTGCCTCCACAAAAGCCTCCGTCCCAATAAAGTTCTTGCCACCCATCGCCTTAAAGTCTTTGCAAATCTTAGCGAAATCTGCTTGCGGGTTCTGAGGAGGAGGAGGAGGAACCTCAGTTATATTGAGGGTATTTGCTGGGCCCACATCGTTGGCCCTAGCTTCCAAGTATCTCCGGAACCATCCGGGAATGGTCACTCCCTCGGGAAGGTTAAGATCGGCCATACTGAAAAAGGAAAAAGATAGATTCAGAACGAAGAAACGAAGGATAGTGCTATGGCTTTTGGGGAATAGCCTTTTTAAAATAACTAGACTTTTCTTGGAAAATACTTAATTGGTTTTGAAAATAGTTTTTCAAAAGGTAAGTTTCAAAAACACTTTTGCTCAAATCTTGTAAACCTTATGCTCTGATACCAAATGTAACACCCCACCTCCGCCAATGCCACTCTTGCGAGGACATTAGCTTTGGAGGGGCGTTAAACAAGGTAAACATGCATGCAGATATCACAAGACAGAACATATAAGTAAAACAGAGTAGTAAAGCAGCGGATAAAACTTAGCATTTCAAAACCATAGTCATGTTACAACAAAGTACTTGGTCATTATTTTCCAACAACAAAGTCTAGATAAAATCATAAACTGAAAAACTGAAATACATAAAGTACTATCCGGAAAATGAAGCGATAAACCATAGCTAGCTCAATGTCCAAAACCGTACATGAGCAAATCCAGTAAGCAAGCTGTAAAGATCCAAGCTAAGCTCCAATGTTCCCACCCTGAGAACCTGAGGGGGGGGGAGGGAAACGGAAGAAAAGAGGCGAAAGAAAACAGGTCAGTCAAAAAGACTGGTAAGCCCTACTACTATCTGTCTATGAACTAGTAAAGTTAACTGGCATGAGAAGCTGAGATGAACATAAGGATAACAACATACTGGCATGATGATTAACTAACAAGATAGATAAAGGTGTCATCGCTTAATTAAGGTTAAGTTTTGCACCACGGGTGTACTAGCATTCTAACATGTCAAGTAAAAACAAGAATTGATCCCTTGGCCCAAGCTTGGCCCATCATCATGAGGTGACCTAAATTAAGGTCCAACTACACGGTCTAGTCGATCGGCTCCCTATAAGCCTAACTCGTCAAGTGTCGGTGTCATACGGCCCAAACATGCAATGTAGTTAATCTGCGCTAGGTACACCCTAGGGTGTATCAAGTCCTAGGGTGTCAACATCAGACACGAATCAAGTATGCGCAGTCTAGATCTACTGGTACCCGTGCCTGATTCTCCAACTCCGGACTATGTGCACGACCATAGTCCGCCTGGACCTACACCGGCGTACCTACTCAGCCGTCGTTTTGATCGCTTACATGTCAGCCCAGTAATCGTGCCCTACCCTAGCCTAGTCCTAGGGTCTTATGATACTATCAAGAGGGTTACTGCTGAAAAGGACTACGCAACTAGGGTTTCCTTAACGGGTTAAATGTGGTTAACCCGATCCAAACGTGGATTAAATTGGTTAAGTATACCCAAGGTTCGTGACTTAACCCCGATTAACCCATCCAGCCCAAATTGATTAAGTATTAAGTGGACCATGACTTAACCCTAATCAGGAGGCATTAATTAACTTAATGTGCTTTAACCTCTCACATTAGATTTTGTTGTGGTTACTAGTTAAGCCGGGCGGGTCCGGGTAGATTTACACCACAACTTGGTCTAACCTCGGGTTCGAGCACAACATGACCAACTTCTCACATTGGGTCCTATTGTTTGTAGCCACTAGTTAAGCCGGGCGGGTCCGGGTAGATTTATGCTACAAACTCAACCCAACCTCGAGTTGGCCACACTCATATTTTCTAAGTGTCATGTCCATTATGTTTCCAAAACATAATTACAAGTTAACATATCACGTTATGTTATAAAAATCATGTTCATGTCATAATTTTACCCAACCCCAACGTAATCCCATCGTTTACATAATCGCAACAACGCATAAAGGGTAAAATAGGGAACTTGGCATAATCATGACAAAAAGGTGTTGAAGCCACAAGTTTATCATGGTGGCATATGAGATGTACATATGTTCATATACTTGCATATTGCATTGTTAGGCTTCAAAAGCATGCATAAAACCAAACTTAGCATATGAGTGATACATGGTGATAAATGACATGTAGAAGTTGCTAAAAGTTCACATTTAGCCTCACATGCAAGTTATCATAAGGGATATGATAACTTTCATGTTGCCAAAATGCAACCTTTGATATAAAGCTTGGAGCTTTATGCTCACAACATCAAGTTTAACTTGCATAATATAGCAATATGTGTCATACATAATGATTAAACCAACTTGCATAGCATAATGATTAACCAACTTGCATATCATAATAATCAACCAAACTTGCATATCATAATGATCAACCAAACTTGCATATCATAATGATCAACCAAACTTGCATATCATAATGATCAACCCCAAACTTGCATCATTCATTTAACTTTAGAGTTCAATAAAAAGAAAGTAGAAAAGGGCTTACTACGCTATGAAGACACAAATGAATATTTATTATAAAGATTGAGACGAAGCCCTTATGCAAGCACCAAAATATGAAAGCCCCAATTGAAAAACCCTTGCGCCAAATCAATAAAAATCCTTGCTTTGAAATAGAAATGTTGCAACTTGACTTGAATGCAAACTAAGAACACTCATACAAGTTTGAAAGCACTTGTATGAACTCACAATCTCTCATAGAAATAGGCTTAGGAATTTTAGCATGAGAGTGGAGGCCATGAGAGGAACAAATTTGACATAGTTTAGTTGTAGGATTGAATAATGGTGATTTAGGCTAGGTTTAGGGGTCTTTTTATAGTGGATTAGGATAGTATTAGCCATAGGATTAACCCTAGATTCAATCCAAGCCATCAAAGCATGTCTTGGGGAAGAAGTCAAGTGTATGAACCATCTAGGGCCTTTAGATTAAAGCTGAACCATGAGAACCATTCAAATGCAAAATCTGCATTTGAGCGAATCGGCCCACGGGTTGACAGCCAAACACCCTGGATTAACCCCTAGTTGACCCAGCGGGCTCGAGTCGACTTCAAAAATCGGCCGATTCGGTTATTCCCCTCTCCCAATTCGCTGTTTTGAACATTTTTGCATATTTATTTATTTAATTTTCAATTATATATATATATATATATATATCAATATATATATATTTCTCTGCGCAACCCATTTCACTTAATTAAGTATACTTTAATTTGTGAATTTTTATGTTCAAATTACGGGGTGTTACAATTAAATTGTTATTTTGTCTCTCATATAAACACGAAGATAAAATTTTGCTATGATTACTTTATACGTATTCAAACCTAATATTAATTCCAATTATTTAAAACAGGATCCTTTAGGTGTAAGATATTTCATGACAAATCAACCATTGACTTTGAAGTCTTTTTTTTCCTGTACCAATCTCATATGATCTACTGAAAAATCCCTTTTTACATCACTTAAAAGTAAGATTTACCAATAAACCTTCTTCACAAGTTCAAATCGCTTCTCTACGAATATTATGTAATCTTAATATCATCTAAAATTAAAATCTAACAAATAAAGTTTATTTACAAATTCTTTCTTTATTATCAATGATAAAAATAAAAAGTAAAAAAGTTGATGTTGCAACTTCAAAATAAAAACTCATAGCTACACGTGATTTCAATAAGAGAAAAACATAATTAAACGTCAATTCAAATCATTTTTGCATTTTTCAAAGATGTACAATTTACACAATAACAATTCATAAACAAAATATGTGTCATGATCATGCGCTCTAAGAGTATCTCCAACAGATTACGTGTTGTACGGAAAAACTCAATAAGTGGACTCTTATTAAACCAGCATGCGCTGATTTAATCAGCTCTCAAGGATTTAATCAGCGCCCATCGGCGCTGATTAAATTGGCACCCAACTTAAATAAGTTTACTCACTAACAGACAAAAGCTGATACTTTTGTTTTAGAGTATGACAGCCACATAATTTATGCCAATTTAATTTTGACTGCAGGAATTATATGGGATGTGCTCCGAAACAATAAACACGTACGGAAAAAACGAAAAAACAGGCACACGCCAAAAAAATAGATGTCCGAGATCAACTCAGAATTCAGGATACAACCCGTAATATTTGTCTGAATATTACGAATTGTAACGCCTGTTAGGTGCAATTTTCAACTGAATTCAGAGTTTGAATAAGGGTGCTGTTGGAGATGCTCCAACAGAACAACCAAACTAATGATCAGATTTTCTTACATAGCTAGGCAACACAAACGTTCAGGCCTGCCCCAGGCGGCCACCCTGCATAACAACCAAAGCTGAATTCTACGGGAAACAGAACAAATAAAAAGTATTTAGCTATTGACTCTTTATAACAGCAAAAGTTTGTATCAACCCAACATGGAACGTTTATAAATTATTATTACATAATTAGTACGGTAGAATAATTCAAAAGCTCCATTTCAAGTTCTATAAATCAAACAGTATTTCCTGTTTCTGTTTCCGGAGTAGAGTACAGATTAATGCTCCAAATTACATGCTTGGCTTGACATTGAGGCGACTCGCCAGCTTCTGACCCAGAGATTGATCACACTGCATCAATTTTATAAGTGAATTGCATAGTAAGCAAGCAAGTTCGATGTTAAGCTTAAAAGGTTTTATTTTATTTGTTACTTGGATAAAATATGTGCAAGACTGTGTTACCTGAGACCAGTAGGATATCCAAATGCTGCGGATTTCATGAGTAACCTTTGCATCTGATAGTGCATCAATCCATCTCTTTATAAAACGTTCTTGCCTGCAGGTATAAAATATGGTTACTTAGTCCACGAACACGCGAAGCTTAAGGATCCCTTTTGAAGGTTTTACAAAGCGTACAACTTTTTTACCCATTTTCCCCCAAAAGTAATAATTTTGATGCTACAAAAAAACAGCTTTTAATGTTGATTTATTTTTAAAAATAAAAAATAAGTAGACCTTGGGATATATTAACAATATTATTTTTAAACTTGTTTGCTTTTAAAATCAAAATACCTATATAATAAAAGCAACAAAAAGTTCTACTTCTAGACTTCTAGTTGCCAAATGTATATAAATGTTGTAGATTATACCTGGCTGGGTCCCAAGAGCGGTATCTCTCTCCAGGTTGCTTGAAGTTGTTCTCTTTTACTATATTCGCCTGCATTTCGGCGTAAATTAAATTGTATAAATGCCATATTACTAAAATCACAGTGCCAATATTAGTCAGTCTGTCACACAATGCATGAATCATTATATGTGGTAAGTAGATCTGATACTTGTTTACTACGTCTGTTTATTGTTTGTGATAACCTAAGAATAATGAATTCTAATCCTGTGAACCTACTGTTAAGAGATTGTTCATTCTGTGCAAAGTACTCTAGCATTCTAGGAGGTGGGATACAAAGGGAAAATTTTGCCATTTGTGTAAAGGAAAGAAGTTATGGGCTTGAGGGTATCTTAGCCCTCAAGGTTTGTAAATATCAATGTTTATGCGAGATACTTACTTTCTCACGCCTTGCGCTGAAAACATTTGATGGGATCGGGTACCTCTCTGCATGACGAACAGGTTCGTACCTTGAAGGGAAATAGTTCACCTGCAAAAATACAGCATGATTTAAAGTAATCTGTATGCATGCATTGATTTTATGAACACACCAAAATGTGAAAAGCTAACCTCCTCATCTCTATGCATGAAATTCATCAATCCCTCATGATGATTATTATGATGAGAAGACTTGGGAGCATTGGCTGGTAGCATCAAATAGTTTGGACCAAGCCTATACCTCTGGGTATCAGAATATGAGAAAATCCTGGTTTGCAGCATCTTATCATCTGAATAGTAAATACCAGGCACCACAAGTGAAGGACAAAATGCGAGCTGTTCATTCTCCGCAAAGAAGTTATCAATGTTTTTATTCAGCACCAGGCGACCAACTGGCTGTAATGGGATTATATCTTCTGGCCATGTCTTTGTCACATCAAGTGGATCAAAATCAAATCTATCTTCATAGTCAGGATCAATAGTTTGAATGAACAACTTCCATTCTGGAAAATTTCCAGCAGCGATTGAATCAGTCAAATCTTTTGTAGCATGGCTATGGTTAGTTCCTCCTACCACAGCAGCTTCATCATCCAGTAAAGATTTGACACCACAAGTTGGTTTCCAGTGGAACTTAACGTAGTGAACTTTTCCTTCTTTGTTGATCAAGGTGTAAGTGTTCACACCAGAACCTTCCATGTGTCTGTAATCCTGTGGGATACCAATATCGTCAAATAGAAATGTGAACATGTGCAAGCTTTCTGGGTGATGCGAGAAGAAGTCTAGAATACGCCAGTTTTCTTGGATATGAGTTTTTGGGTTCGGTTTGAGAGCATGCACCATATCTGGGAATTGTATTCCATCACGAATGAAGAAAACGGGGAAGTTGTTTCCAGTCATATCGAAGTTACCCTGAACACCAAAAATAAAATAAAAAGTAGAGATGTGACCAAACAAGCATTCTTTTTAATATGAAACTTATATTTGTTGTAATGCTGGAGGTGGAGGCTGCAAAAGATGAGGAAATAAACGGATTCATCGAGCCAGACAAGTAATGTCCGCCATAGATGATACTGGCTAATAAAATAAAATAATAGCTTATAATTCAGGGTCAAGATGAATCAGTTTCAACAGTTAAGATGAACTGAGGGAGTCAAATCATCAAATAGTTTATCATTCAAAATAGTTATTGATTGCTTCAGAAATACAAAAAGCCTAAAGTCCAAAATCTTGCCTCAAAGAACCATAAAGATGAAGCTAAAGAGAGCAAGGCCAAGGTAGACAACTGCAGAAAAAGTTGACACCAAAGCAAAAGAAGTTACCTCTCTGGTGTAAAATTTTACAGCAAAACCACGAGGATCCCTCAATGTTTCAGGACTCCCACGTTCATGAATGACGGTGGAGAATCGAACAATGACTGGTGTCTGTACACCAGGAGCCCTAAGAAAATCAGCACAAGTGAGGTGAGTAATGTCATGTGTAACTTCAAAAAAGCCCTTGGCACTAGCTCCTCTTGCATGGACAACACGCTCTGGGATGCGTTCCCTGTCAAATTGTGCAAGCTTCTCAACAAGATGGTAATCCTCAAGAAGAACAGGTCCTGATAAGAAAAAATAGTTAGTTTCGACAAAGTCAGCTCTTTTACACGTAAGATGGATATGCGTAAAGCTAGCAATCTCATGGAGTGAAAATTGAATGTGATGAAGGGTCAAAGAATTGGAGCCTGAGAACTGCTTGATATACTAAAAATATGAAACTTAAGTAAATGCCTGGCCAGCAATTTGATATTAGAGCTAACTTAGAGACGTTGATTAATATTCTATGAGTCTGACTAGAAATCATAATTTTGATGGTACCGGTCTGTTGTTTGTGGCATAGGTTGCAAAATTGCTAAGGTTAATGGGCAACTAAACTAAGATATAACATCGTGTGATCAAACAACCTCTTGACTAAATCTGTCTACTTTAAAAGAGGAAATCTTATTCAGGAGTCAGCGACAATTTCCCTTTAGAAGGACACACTGTTATCAAGGCCTCTAATACAAGCAAGGAACACTGCAAAAAAATGCACAGATTTACGTTATCTCCCACTTGTGGCTGTAGCTCTGTTCCTTATTTTCGTAAAAGGAGTATTGACCGTTTACAAATCATCTAGAACTTCGGCTACAACCCAGAATTGCTCATAGAGCAAAATGAACAAGTCTGCCGAAGTAAACTAAATGTCGTGTTTGGTATTATTGATTCTTTATAATCAAATTCAACTCATCTAGCACTAATTGTTATTTCAGCTCAAAAGGATTGAAACCACAAAGGCACTAATCAAGCTTGGGATTAAAAGGTAAGAATTTTCAGAATTTGATCTTTGGACATCATATTGACTACTAATTTCTGCATGAAAATAAAGCTGTCGGCAAAACAACCTTTAAATCAAAACTGGCTTCTAGACTAAAATTGTACCAACTTAAGTTGAACATCTCTTCCAAGGAAGAAGAAACATAAGTATGGAGATGAACTAGCCCATCTACCTAACACGTCAAAGAGACGGGCACCTATACTTGGTACCCGTACATGGAAAAGTACATCATTATGCAACCTATTTATATCACATCAACCTTCACAGACTTTCCGACTCGACAACACAGAACCACTAGAATTATATTTTGGATGGACAACTGCTTGTGAACAAAGCGAGAATTTTCTTACAAAAACACATATGAAATGCAATAGTGTAAGGCCACAATCCATTTTGAAAAAAATAGTTAAGAAGATTAAATTTGTTACCCAAGGATTACAGCCTGTGCCTGAACAAAAGTTAAAGTATATATAAACATTACAGCTTAGTGAAATCGCAAAATAAGGTTTTACCCAACACCCCACTAAATAGTCAAATGAAATATTCTTTATCATACAAGCAGTTCATCCATGATCCTTTATCTTTATCCTTTTATGCTTACAGAGCTATCAGTGCAAGAAATGAACAGTTGTTTACAAGCAAAACTAATGCGAACCTATAAGAGATTGAAGTTCATGTTTTACACTTACCAGTACGATTGTAAAAATCGTTGCCAGATGGTAGGCAGTGATTTGTACAAGAAATTTGTCAGATAGATAGGGACTGATTGAGATTAATAGTAGTTAAGTGTTTTTTGGATAAAGTGGTGTGTTTGGAGAGAAAAAAAATAGTATTAGGCTTAGTATTAATCAATCCAAGTAGGAAATTTGGAGGTTGTAAACTTAGGAGCAGCAAGCCTAATCTAAATATCATTCAAATGCTTAGATGAGACGGTAAGCCTAGAGTAGCTCGCAGACGGCTAGGCGGTAAGCCTCACCTAATATCTAGGCGAGACCTGAACGGAAGCCTAAAGGGATTTCTATAACAATGCAGTTATAAAAGAACCACAGCTAATAAATTTACGATAAAACTACGAACAAATAATTTCTGAGTTTAAGCGGGGTTTTTAACTCATCCTTTATCAGGATAGCTAATGGTATAACCTTATAAAAAGTACATTCAAATAACATTCAGGAAAGAAAAGAAGGGAAAAAACAATCAAATCAAATATGCAATATTTCAAACAATACCACCATTCCCCCCCCCCCCCCCCAAACAATATTAGTATTTTACAAAATTTGTGCACACACACACACACACACACATTATATATATATATATATATATATATATATATATATATATATATATATATATATGTAACAAAAATGATTATTTCTCATGTACACGATCATTCACAAGATACCCTGTTTGGTTGTTTAGCCTATTACAAACCGCATTCCATTGGAGTACTGTAATTTGTACAGACGTGATAGGATAGATTCACATCTATTCTTTTAAGTTCTAACATGCAAAAAGTTGGCCGACCTCATTGGACAAACATAATCACCATTGTTAAACATATAGTAAAGTAACCTATATTTATACAACTCAATCAATTTAATAGCAATTTGGAATCAATCCAAATCGTATTTGTTTATCATTTAAATTAATATGAGCTACACTCAAATCGTACTTGTTTATCATTTAAATTAATATGAGCTACACCCCTTGACAATCTTCGTTCAGGGTTGCATTTATCCAAGATATATTAAGACTCGGTACTTCGTTGCAAACAACTAAGTTGCAAATCACCTCATGGAGCCTCAATATAGTAATGTATTTCGTTTCTTAGTACCAAAACAGACTCCATATACACTATTACTGAAATCTGGAAGAAAAAAAAATACTCGCAATATTGCATGTCGATCCCATATTCCAGTATATAGTACCTAACGCACAACTTCACTGTTGAAAGAGATATGCAAATTTCTATATGCCAGTCACCACATAAATATATGACATAATCAAGTTTGTAATAAACATTGGTTTAATGGCTAAATGTTTTTATTTGTCCTACAAATTACAATCCTAATCCCTCAATAGTTGGTTTCTAGGAGATGGAGACCCCACAAGAAACTAAGAAAGCGAAAGAAAGGATTTTTTTTTCCTCCCATTTCGCTAAGAAATAAGAGCCAAATATTTTTTTTTTCCATTTAATATTGTTCTTTCTTCTAAACTCTTCACATCAAAATTCACAATCCGTGGAATAAAAAGAAACTCTAGCTCTTACAATTTGGAGCGTTATAACCCGATGTTTTGATACAAGTTGAATATGGGCATGGATAAAAAAAATTGTGTTGCATAACCTGGAGAAATAAACCTATGGTATGTGCTCCAAACTTACATCCAGACATTTCAAGAGTTGTGTTTTATGCTAACCATACACCTTCATCTCTATAATTCGGTCCGTGACCACCCAATCATCTATTGGGGGGTAAAATTTAAAATAATGTGAAATGAAGACAAAACTGTAAGATATTTCATTCTTTAGTTTCAATTTAAGGAAATTTCACTTAATATTTAACTTAGAACCAACGTTTGATTGAGGGTGCCCACAGATTTTGAATATTTTATCATCAAAGTTTGATTTTGAATGAATCAAAGCTTTAATTTGGAACTATATATTTTATTTTATCTAGCACGGATTATGATAAAATTATTGGCGCCTCCAAGTTGTTAATCCTGGCTAGGCCCCTGCTAATCATTGATTTAAAGAAAAATACAATCAAATAACTGTTTAAAGTTCCTCTCAATAAAAGCTAAAAATCGTAATCATCAGATATGACATCCATCACAAAAGTCACATGCATCTACCCTACAGAACTGCAATAAATCGAAAACTATAAGAACTATCGCGAAAATGCTCTTCGTGTTAAACTAAGAATCCGAAGTCCAAATTTTATCTATTTTAAAAAGTACTGAAACGATCCAATCTTTAGCTAAATAAATAAAGACCACCCATAAATCATACCTCGAGTTCCAACAGTCAAAGACGAGTTGTTGTTCCAGACTGGAGCTCCGGAGTTCGTCGTCCAAAACGGAGTGTTGTAAGCACTCGACGGGCGATGCTAATAACACGAAGATCGAGATCGAGGATTGATTAGTAAAAAAGATCGCAATCAAAAGCCAAATTTGTTTGATAACCAATTAAACAAAGTAATCCTTTGTACCTTGTAGGGATCCATTTTTCTCTGTTGCGGTTCTTTTGCTTTCCTCAATGAGTCAGCGGGTGTGGCCGAATAGGAGTATATTTATAAAGGGACTGAAATGTAAAAAGAAAAGGGTGAAAATAAAAAATCACAATTTAGCTGGGCCCACTAGGGGAAAGGTGACGTGGCAGATTGCGCAGGCGAGTGGCTATGTAATCCACACGCATTTTTGCGGTGGGGACGGACGAAGGGGAAATTGGTGACTCTTTGAATACGAGAAAGGATAGGATGATAACAAATAAAAATGGTGGTTAGTAATATCTGTTTTAACTTATCCTCTTTATTTGTTCGAGAATATTCGATACGTGAGCCAATCTGTTGCTGTTTATTTGATTTTATACGCCGCGGTATGGGTGTATCAACCAATATCTGCATACAATAATCAAGACCATGTCCTTTTGTGTAGGGCCATCTAGGTTGTCATGGTAATGGTTACCGTTACCGAAACGAGAAAACCGTTACCACTCTGATACTATTAGTAAGTCATAAATGAATACTGATAATTTATCGTTACCGTTGGTAAAATATTCATTGGAATAGCAATAAACTGGTAAACCGTTGACTGATGGTAAATTTACCAATATATAAAACTATTAAAACATTAACACATTAAAATTTTGATAATGATAAAATGTAAATATTTTTTTTTACTAATTCTAACACCATTAATGTTTATATAAATATTTAAAATTATTTTAGTTGGCATAGAAAATTTACTTAGCTTATCACAAGATATTTACAACAATATAAAGTATTGTTAATCTTAAACTTTCAAGTTAATAAAGCCAAAAAAATTACCATGCTAAATAAATCTATAAGCATCTGCATAAAATATGATAAACTTTCAAAAAAATAAAGGAGGTATTTCACCATTATCCCTGATATTGACATTTCTTTACCGCTATTTTACCGTTAATAATGATAAAACTTACCGTTACCATACCAATAACATTGACACACCAATGCAGCTTGATATTGGTTACCAATGGTATAGTACTGGTATGGTAATAGTAAATTTACCGTTACCATAACATCGCATAGAGCTAGCAGTTTTGTGTAGAAGCAGTGGTACGGGCAACAAAAGGAAACGCTTCCTGCACGATATATATTATTTTCTCATGAATGTTAGATATGATAATATGTGTGTGTGTGTGTGTGTGTGTGTGTGTGTGTGTGTGTGTGAGAGAGAGAGAGAGAGAGAGAGAAGTGTTCCGGGGCACCCCTATTTTGCAACATCCCTACCGATCCGTGAGCTACGGTAATTCACATCCAACGAGATTCTGTAAATGTTCAATCCACATACATATTATCATCTATCCAAAATTTGAGCTCGTTCCGATATTTATAACATTTTCAAAATCTTAACTCAATTATTCGTCGTTCAGACATTTATTCAAACCGTTAAATTTAAACATCAGATATATTATTCTACGGACGTCGGAACAAGCTCAAAATTTGGATAGATGATAATATGTATGTGGATTGAGCATCTACAAAATCTCGTTGAATTTGGATTACCGTAGCTCACAGATCGGTAGGGGTGCAAAAGGGGTGCTGCAAAACAAGGGTTTCCCGAAACGCTATATAAATATATATATATATATATATATATATATATATATATATAACACTCATGAGAAAATAATTTATATAGATATTTCATCAATTTTCTCATTAACAATGTGATTTTTTGTTCCTATGTTGTAATATCTAACTTTTATCAGCTTAATTGGTTGATTATGTTATTATTAGTAAAAACTAAATTGTTATGAAAAGAAAAGTTGCATATTATACCCTACTAAAAAATACGTTTTTGATAGACTTTTTTTTTTTTTTTTGGCAAAACCAACCGGTTTTTATAGCGATCAATAGCACTTTTTTATTATAATCAATAATAAAAATACAGTATAGTACATGTGATTGTGGTTACAATCAGCTAATACAGTGTAGACATTTTGAATTTGTATTAAGTTTAATTTTTAAATTCTATTTTTAGCTAGTCAAATATATGAATCTTTTGAATTTTTAAAGAAGTTTAATATCTAAACCATATCTTTAATGATATTAAATTTTGACAATTTACAGAAGAGCAATTTTGATAGTTCACGCTTGCATCAAAAAAGTATAACCTTAAATATATTACAACTATTATTAAAAAAATTATGGGTAAAAGTTACATTAGGCAGCTGCAACCCAATGAATGAAGATAGTGTTGTGAATTTTTCCTATTTAAGTTCACTCAAACACAAACCCCCAACACAATGGAAAAACGAGCTAGATCGTGATAGAAATGCAAAAACAACCAATCAATATTCATATCCAAACGCGGTTAATCCAAACATCAATCATAAACACAAGACAAGCAACATAGGGAGCAACAATAAAATAAATCACATCGATTTATAGTGGTTTTACCAACGTCGTTCTAGTGTTCGCCCACATGAGAGAGAGTTTTTATTAATATCAATGAGAAGAGTACAAGAGAATGATTACAATAATCATTTTTCACAAAGAAAAAAATTGTTTTTGTGGAGATAATAATTAAAGAATTAATAGGATAACATAAACCCTAATTAATGGAGGATAAAACCCCTGCATGAAGATTAGAGATTATTACATCTTTTAATCCGAGTATGGCTTATATAGGGAGAGACTAATTATTGGCAGTTTCGCAAATTGCCCCTTGAACCTTCGCAAATTAACATGCCAGACCCAAAGCCTAAAATAGCTCTAGAAGTCATCACAGATGTCTGACCATCTTGGTCAGACGTCTGTCTCCAGCTTTGGATAAACTTTATGCCCCCGGTTAGACGTTTGACCCCTTCATCAGACGTTGAAGTTGCTCCCTGCTTCAGCTCAGACGTCTGACCACATTGTTCAGATGTTTGTTGCAACTCTCTGGTTGCATGGTCGACTTGCTTAGACGTTTGAAGCTACTTCTAACCACTTCAATTCTATCATACAACGTCACAAAAATTAACACTCCACATTGACACTATGTCTATCTCCATCACCAACATAAATGATACCATATCATCCTCTACCTCCTACCAAACAAAGCTTGAGTGTTTTCTCAGTGAACTCCAGCATGACCACTGCCCATTGCACTCCATCATCGAGTTCAGACAAAGCCCTCACCCGCAAGTGAAATGTTGAAAACACTCAACTTCAAAATCTTCTCACCAAAGAAAACATACTCGGAAGTGTAATCGAGGACATACCTAGAAGATAGATTCAAACCTCTCACTGATACTCCTTCTCATTCAAAACTAAGCTCCTTTCTCATTTGTGCCACCTGATAGCACGTAACACCTCTCCAAGTGAATTAAGTTCGAGCAATGCTCGAACTTTTAATTAGCAATGTCTTAGTGAACATATATGTTGTATTATCCTGTGTGTGTACTCTTCGAAGTTATACTTACTTATCTTCATCCATGACTATTAGAAATGACTCTCTCATTTCAATATGCTTCGTCCTTGAGCCAAATACCAAATTTTTCGTCAAATGAATAGCATTTTTAGCTATCACATTGAGCATTAATATTATTATGTTCAAAACCCAAGTCACATAATAATCGCTTCAAATAGAGTGCTTTCTTTGTCGCCTCCACCACGACTATCAACTCGGCCTTCGTAGTGGATAAAACAACCACTCTTTGCAATCTGGACCTCCAACTTACTGGTGTACCACCATGTGTGAGGACATATCCCGAAGTTGATTTTCTTGATCCCTATTACCAGCGTAGTCCAAATAACAGTAACCAACCCACTTGCAATTCAACTCTTCACTACCACCAAAAATAAGACCATGAGATGTTGTACCTTTCAAGTATCTCAAAATAAGCTTTACCGCTTTCCGATGTAATTTCCCTGGATTAGCCATATGTCGACTAACCATCTCGATGACATTTGTAATATTGTGACTTATACCTACCATGACATACATTAAGCTTCCAACCGCACTAGCATATGACGCCTTAACCGTATAAGCCTTGTCTTTCTCCCTGATAGGTTTTCCATTGCTCGAAAGTTTTACATGCAAGGTATAAGTGTGTTTAACACCTTTGCATCCTCCGTGCTAAACCGTCAAAGCACTTTCTAATATACTACTTTGGAGTCGAATTCAACTCAAAACACTTTCTATACCTAATAATTTCCATATCCAAAATCTTCTTTGCTTCTCTAAGGTCTTTCATCTTGTATTTCGCTTTCAATCTCAATTTCACATTGTTGATTTCTTCCTTGTCCTTAGAAGCAATTAGCATATCATCCACATACAAGAGTAAATACATCCAACAACCATTTTTCAACTTCTTGACATAAATACAAGCATCTTTGATGTTTATATCAAAGCCACTTTCAAGCATAAAATGATCGAACCTCTTGTACCATTGCCTAGATGATCATTTTAAACCGTATAGTGATATCTTCAATTTGCAAACTAAACTTTACTTGTCATTTACGCCAAAACCTTTCGGTTGATCCATGTAAATGTGTTCATCCAAGTCATCATGCAAGAAGGCGGTTTTCACATCAAGTTGCTCCAACTCTAAGTCGTGAACATAAATTATGGCAAGTAATATCCGGATAGAAGTATGACTCACAACTGGTGCCAATATCTCATCACGCTTCTTTCATTTCCTTTGGGCAAACCTCTTAGCCACTAGCCGACATTTATATCTTCCATCGTCTTTCATCTTGTATATCTGTTTGCACCCAAATAGCATGGTTTTTTTGAGGAAGTGGAACCAACTCCCAAGTTTGGTTCTTCATTAATGATTAAGTCTCTTCCTCCATGGCACAAATTCACGTCGAGCTATCACTCGAATCCATGACATCATCAAGGTCCATGACTCATCTTGGACTACATGAAGAGCATAGTTCAAATTATCACTAAAGATAAGATAGTTCCAATCATTACATCTTTCGGATGGCCTTATCGAACGTAGACCAACCTGAGTAGCAATACCATCACCCGGTCTTCCTTCAACACCACCTTAAATTGAATCTTCTCTAGAGTCATGCACATCACCAACACTACCAATGGAATCCTACGGATTGTGTGATGTACCATCAACTACATTCTCCCCATGAGCATCTTCAATTACTCTACCCTCACTACCCCTTGAACCAATGTGGGAATGACTTACTTCTTCTTTGATTCATCTTGAACAAAATCTGTAACATCCGATGAGCCCTCATTCTCCTTAAACATAGCCGACTCATCAAAAGTGACATAACGAGAATTTACAACCTTCTTCATTTTTGGATTCCAAATCCGATGGTCTTTAACTCTGTACGTATAACCAAAAAAAATCCCCTTGAAAGTTCCAGTGCAAACTTATCATTCTTTAGATCATGCACGTAAACCTGACTTTCAAATACACAAAATAGCCCAATTCAATGTTCTTTTCCTTCCACACTTCCATCAGAATTTTGTTATTAATAGTTGAGCACGAAATCAATTCACAATATGCACCGCGGTTGACAAAGCTTGGTCCAAAATCCCTTAGACAAACCTGATGTCATCTCAAGCAACAGGCTTTCTTTAGTAGAGTATGGTTCATCCTTTCCGCAACCTCATTTGATTGTCCAGTGTAGTAAAATGCCTTTGAATACCGTGATGCTTGCAATAATCCAAGATTTCTTCAGAAACATACTCCCCGTCATTGCTGAACCTAAGAACCTTCAAATACTTACCACACTCATTCTCAGTAAGAGTCTTCCATACCTTTGAACCTTACAACTGCCTCCAACTTGACCTTCATTATATACACCAAAACTTTTCAAGAAAGGTCATCTATGAAGAAAAATATAATATCTCGCTTCACCCGAAGAAGTTACTTGTGCCGGTCCCCAAACATCGGTGTGCACATACTCAAGAACACTTCTTAAATCATGTTTCTCTTCGCCGAATGATACTCTAGTTTTCTTCCCTATCACACATTCCTCGCAAAACTCCAACTTGTTAAAACTCTCTCCATCAATCATCTCCCTTTTCCGAAGAATGTCCAAACTCTTCTCCGAGACATGACCCAATCTCAAATGTTGCAACCTATTCGCTTCCTAGCCTCGAGAACTATCAGTACCAATGCAAGTTTCACCTTCGATTGTCACACCTTGAAGCAAATAAACACCATTGGCTCTATCACCTTTCATTACCACAATCACACCCTTATAAACTCACAGACTATCGCTCCTAATAGTGATCTTACATCCAAAAGAATTCGGCTTCCCCAAAGAGATAAGCAACTTGCTAAGTCCTGGAACATAGCGCACATTAGCGAGAGTACGCACCACTCCGTTAAACATTCTAATTTGCAACCAATGCCTTTGGACTTACAAATAGCATCATTTCCCATAACAATTGTATTTTCTTCCTTGTCAATATACTAAGAAAAACAATTCATATTTGGCATCATATAACAAGACGCCCCCAATCGAGCACTCATTCGTTACCCGGAACATCTGACTCTATAGCTGTCAAAAAATCCACTTCTCCCTCACCAACACTTCTCTTCACCGTTACCGTTGAAGATGCTATTTCCTTCATAGACTTCTCCTTGTTCGGACACCCATTCTTCCAGTGACTGAGATTCGTACAAATATAGCACTTGTCTTTCCTTTCCTTCGATTTTCTTCTCCAATCGGCATTCCTAGATTTGGAACACCCCTAGTTCTCCTTCTTCATATATCTTTCCTTCTCTGCAAATAACCCTTGACCATTACCGGCACTGTACTTTCCACACTCAACTCCTTCATTAGATCTCAAAATTCCTCACTAAGAAGACCTGTCTTGACATCATCCAACGTCAATGTATCAGGGCTACAGATCAAACTATTTGAGAAACCCGTATAACGGTCCAGCAACGAACATAGCAATATCATCGCCTTTTGCTCTTTCTCAATTTTCAAATATACCGCCTTTATCTTCATTAGCAGATCATCGAATATATTCAAGTGTGCCTTTAGCAAAGTTCCATCTTCCATCCTATAAGTGAAAAATGTTCACAAAAAGATCAAACAATTAGTAAGTGACTTCTTCATATATAACTCCTGCAACTTGTCCTAAATATCCTTAATAGTCATCTCACCACTAATTTTAGAGAATGTTTTCTCTTTCATAGCAAGTTGGAGTGTAGTAAATGCCCAATCTTTCATTTCCTCTCTCTTGACATCTGAAATGTCATCTGGTAACAAATGTGTATCAAACACTACACGATGCACTCGATTCCATCTAAGAACTGTTTTCATCTTCCATTGCCACTTTTTAAAATGATTACCACCATTCCATTTGTGTGTAATCCTAAGGCATTTGCTAGAGTTTCTCGAATCGGTGAGGAGCCATCCCTTGCCTCGACTCATAGATGGAATCCAATTTCCAATACGTGACATTTTGGTTTTAATTGCAGAACTAGTATGGCGACATAGTAGGATGAGGTACTATGCCGTCTATGATTGAGACATTTATATATGAAGTGATTTTGACACTATACACTTATAGTAATATCAAAATAATTTGTTTTAAAACGTACCGAGCATGTTTGGCTATTATAAGGGAAAACTCTATCCTCCAGCTTGCGTTGCATTGGGTGATGGGACATGAGTCTTATAATAGCTTCATTTTTCGAAAAGCATTGCGTTGTTTATAAATTGTTTTATGCACTTGTATTTTTGGGAAAAAACCCATTTCGTATACAGTGTGGTCCCTTGATTTACTTTATTTCTAAAGTAAAGTTTTAAATAACTGTTTTAGTTCTCACACCAGTCCCATGACTGACCTGGAGTTTATTGTTTTAACCTAAACTCTGGGTGCCCCTGTTTTCCTCACGGGCAACTAGTAGTTTTGATTTTGCAGATTTCTATTTCACAGGATCCTTGTTTACAGCTGGAGCTATATTCGAAAAGCTTTGTATCCGTGTATCTCTTTCGGTTGTGTTATGTGTTATTTTTCCGCTACTTTGTAATTTAAATCTCTGATATTATTCCGTTATATATTATTTATTTATATTCTTATATCTTGTACTCTGATGTAAATTTTTGTAATAGTAATGAAATGTTTTATTGTTTATGCTCTGATTTGTCGTATTCTCAACTCAATCCGTGCTTTCCCGAAAGGGGAAGTATGGGTCTCTTCAGATGCTTTTGGGGCTCTAGAAGGCCAAAATTCCAAGGGAAAGGGATCCAAATGAAGGCCAAGCTTGGGGCTATTTATAGGTGAAGGTTGGTAATGGAGTAGGTAGGAAGTGGGGACCATGCAGAAGAAATTAGGATCCCAGAAGTACCAAGAAATAGGAAATTTGTATCCCTCTGGTGAGGGACACAAAATTCGTATTTAAGCCTCTAGCGAGGGACATGAAATTCATACCCCTCAAGGGGTACGAAATTCATATCCCCTGGAGGGATATGAAATTTCATATCCCTCTAAGGGATACAAGAAAGCAGAAACGGGAACTGAAATCCTGAGGGATTCGAAGTATATGAATTTGGAGGTAAGGGATGCAAAAGTAGAGAGGGATTCAAAGCTCTAGAGTTGACCGACAAGCATTCACGGAAACAGACATAATTTTCAAACTGTAAGTCTGTTTTATAAGTCAAATAAAAGTTGTGCCTGAAGCTTATTTAAAGGGCTACAAGAGTTACCATATTAAGCACCGTAATTGATGTTTTCGGGCCCAAAAAAGGTCATCTGAAGGTGTTTCGGGCCATTTTTACGTTCATGACTTTAACCAAATTGCTTTGTGTTTCTGACGATGTTTCTGATGCTTGAACGCATTACTAGTTGAAAACTTGATGTGTGACAACTTTGACCAAAAAACGTACCAACAATCAATATGTTATTTTTATTTGTTTTGCTTGCACCGTAATTGGTACAGAATAATTAACTATTTAAAACCTAAATGGGAAGAGATTGTGATATGAAGAATTAGCTATGGCCAGGGGTCTATCTATGCGTTAGGCTAGCTATATTAGACCGTTTAATTCCTAGATTAAATCAAGGCATCCACGTCATTCAACCAACAGGAACTCGCCACATCAGCAAAAATTCAATACCAGCGAATAAGAGAACGTCGGCATTGATAATAAACGTTTTGTCACATTTCGTGCCTCAATGAATTATAGCATAGGCTTTCAGTCGGGTCGACTTAAACCCTTATTTGGTCGATCTATGGATCGACCCGGCCCCTTATATTTTTTTCCTTATTTCGTTTTTGCAATATCTTTTTTGTTTTAACTCCGTGTCTTATGAACCAAACATGTAAATTGATCAGAAAATTGCTGCAAACCCAATGATGCAATTTCCCTAGCCAAATTTTTTGAGTTTTAAAATCTTATTACTTCGTTATTAACTCTCTAATTAATTATTATGTCTTAAAAGTTCGGGTTGTTACAATAATAGTTCTAATATGAAAAGGGGAAAAATCTCCGTGTGTCGAAAAGATTACACGATATTAATCCTATATCTTTTTACATGTCTTGTGGTTCTCATTCTCTAAATTTAATTATTTATGATATGACAAGTATTTTGCATTCGAACAAAATCTTCTTTGGAGTATGTCAATGCCTATATATATAGTATTTGCTAATTTTTCTTAGCAATGGACTATTTTACTTGAATATGTTAAAGATCCCACTTTGAAATCTTTATCGACTACATGTTGGGAAAGTCATATAGATTGTGTCAAAGCTAACTAATGATGTGTTGCTTAAACCAGTATAGATGAGTGATGATGCAAAATTATGTCAAGTTGATGAAATTTTACCACATCAAAAGCTATTTAGTTTTGAATTCATCTTACATCAGCAAAAAATTACAATATGAAGATATGAGTGCATCAAGTAGTTCATTATCGGAAGTCGTTCCAACGGGTCCATTTCTATTTGATAGGGGCAGAACGAAGTTCATCTGTAGTGTAAGTGGAGGCGGAAAGTCATTAGAAGTAGTCCCAGCAGCTGGCCCAGAGTTACTGTAGCTAAATCGGGTCCGGAGTTTATTGTAGCTAAATGAGTAGTTAATAAGGCTAACAGTGGGAGAGAGCCATTGCCTCGAGGCAATGGAGATCGATCGATGAGGATTTATACTGCGACAAAATCATTGCAACTTCTCATATATTTTTTAACTCTAAAGAAAAAGGATTTGTTTGTACGAAGAGTAAAACAAGAGAAATTGTTTTAAAAACGAATATTGATTCAAATTCCTTTGAAACGACAAGTTTATAAAAAATGCCAATTTGTTGAAATTGCAAATTCCGAAAGAGAGTATAGCAGTCCGTTGAAGAATCATTTGAAATAGATTATTTTATTAGTTTCTGGTTCAGTGCCTTGAAATTAAAATCATTGAATTTTGATAAATTAGTAGATTGCTAAAGTTGACTTGTTTTTGAAAATTGGAATGCTTTCAATATTGATGTAAAAGACCAACGTTTAGGCTGCAAACACTGCAATTTGCATTACTTGATAAATCATATGATTTAGATAAGTCATCATAGATGACTATTAAAATTTTGAAATTTATGAAAAGCATGTATATGTTTCCAATTTTGATGATTGAATGTTGGATTATTTTAACTTTTCTAGTGACAATGGAGTTTCCCAAAATTTAAATTATTAAATTCATATTTGTGAATAACAATGGATCAAGACAGACTTAATGGATTTGTATTTATATACAATGGAAAATTTTTTTATTGAAAAACCATTGGATATAAAGACATTATTGATGATTTTGCTTCTAAAATGCAAAATAATAATAATTATAGACGGTACTTTTATATTTTCCATGGTACAAAGAAGATAAAGATGTACTACATTGACTTCTATCACTAAAATAATGATATTTTATGTTTATAATTTTGTAACTACATTTTCACAAATGATAATGCTATTCATATCTTAATTTATAGATATTAAAACCCTGAGTATATTTAATGGTACGAATGAAGTAAGCAATGATTTCTAATAATTAAAACAATTCAAGTTTTGCATGTAATTTTTTCCAAATTTAAACTTATTATTTATAGTTTTCTGCATTATAAATATGTTATTTTTATTAGTTTTGCTTGCATTGTTGGTTCATAAGATCAGCATTGAGTTTTGAAAATAAATTGCATTGGACATCGCCAAATTTGTATTTCAAAACTTCAGTTTGTATTCTATTGTTAAATATTGATGATACAAAATCACAAATAAGTGGATACAAATATGCAAAATGAAAGTAAATATTTTTAATATTGAAATGCATACATTATTGATTGCTTTTGCATGAGATGACAAAGAAATGAATGCAACTATTAATTTCTTCCATCTATGCTGAGAAAATAGGTTAATTTACTTATTATGTTTGCACATTTTGCTGCCATTATAATTTGCCTCTATTATCTTCTTACCATATTTTGATAAGATAATTGATGACTCACATATATTTGATTGACTATATATTGGGGTAGACTTTATTGTAAACCCATCCTGACATCAAGTTAGTGGTGAGTGTCTCTTCTTGTTAAACCAAATTTAAGGTTGGATAGGTAAACACTTATCTTGTAATCCTCTCATGTGAAATAAAATCTCTCTCCTTAATACTGGATATACATTATCTTAACGGTAGTGGAACCAGTATAAATATTGTGTGTCGCTTTATTTTTATATTATTGTTATTTACTATTTGTTTGATGTAATAGAATAATTTCTGTTATATTAGATTGATGTTCAATTAACAAATCTAAATCATGTTTATTATTTTTGGCGTTTGTGCAATTTTCGCACAACATCTATCTCCATCAAAATGAGTTTTAGTTGTGGTAAGCAGAGACCTTACCCCTTTTGTCCATTTCCCAAACAAACTTATGGTCCACTGCCTACGCGACGTGTCGTATCTGCACACAATAAAACTATTAACTTGTCTGCTTTTATCACATTCACATGTACAATGTTGATAACGATGGGCCGACACAACCAGGCGTAGCAAAACAAACTCGGTTCACACAAATAATTGGAATCACACGTCTTATTTAGTTTTCATGCATGCAATTATGCCTTTAATACAATAGCTCATAGTATGGGAATCTAACAAAGCCGGAACCGCTTTCACACCTGCATGGCCAATGGAAGACTATAGAACAAACACGAACCACTTATAAATCAAGCGGTGGCTTCCAGCTTTGTCTTGTATTTAGTCAAAAATAAAGAAGAAAAGAGATGTGACATTGTCGAACTCGTTAACTAATTTGACAACTCTTTAAAAGGTAATATTCTTTTTAAAAGCTAGCAAACTCCACGTCGTTTCCTTGCATTGTAACTATCGCTGCGTTACCATAATTGAATACCGTACCAAGCTCGCAGTATTTAGAGTTAGCAATATAAATTCGCTGAAGTAGTGCGCGGACATAGAGTTGTTGATCAACGTTGCCCTATGAATGCTAGTGGGGCGGACGGTGATTCACACGCATACAAGCAACGCAGTCAAAATTAATTCAGTCAAATTTAGAAATGTAAATCGTTTCCAATATTAATTCAGTCAAATTTTGAGAAAATTAGTAGTTCATTTATTAAAAAAAGAAATGAGTGATCCATTTTTATTAAGAAAATTTATTAAAAACTAAATATCTCTCACTTTTTGGTAACCGTCTATTTTTCACTTACGTTTCTTACATATTCTCAAACGGCTCTTCGATAGCAAGAACGGTATAAATGAAGAACTCAAATCTAATTTTTGATAAAGTCACTTAAACAACTCTCTCATAAAGAAAATATACCTTTTAATTGAAGAGTGTGAAGATTTGAGACTATATCGGAAACTACAACATAAACTGGACGAGGTTGTAAATCTACTTTCTCTTATTTCAGATCTAATTCATTCTTCATATCCTTCACGAATTCAATTGCAATGGCTAGAGGTAAATATATCGATTTTGATTACGGCTTCCGCATTTAATCTTCAGTTTTGCGTGTTTGTATTGACAACATGATTGCTTATGTAAAAATCATTTTTCAATTGGTATCAAAGCCATCAATTACTTCTGCCTTGCTTGATTTGAAAATCATGCTACTTTAATTTTATTTTTCATATGAATGTTTCAAAATTTTCATGCTGGATAAAATAAAACTACAGAATTTTTCATGTGAATTATCATGATTATGTTTAAGTGTTTGCATGAGTTTCATATTTAATTTCATGTGAATGTTTGAGAAATAATAATCTCTCATGTCTTATGTTTATGGTGAATAAAAAGATTCCCAAATCTATTAATTTTTAGTCTCACATCATAAAAATAGGCAAAAAGAGAAGAAGAAAATGGCACCACCATATCACATACATGAGGAAAACACTAAACACTTTGCACATGCGCGTGTGAATTTAGTTACTGCACATTTTTCCTTTGGGTTGCTTGTTGTATTCTTTTTCTTTCTTTGCATTAAGAAATAAGGCGCAGGGTTGTTATCTCTTTTGCTAAAGAATAGCCACAACATCTCTAATTACTGCAACCGGTGCTGCGCATGCCACATGTATGATATTATAAAACTTGCCCACGGGAATTTCATTATATCAATTTATCTGCATGTCACTACATGTTTCATTTCTTAATCTATCCACATGAATTAAAGAATTGAATTTACAGTTTTGTCATTTTCTTATTATGAATCTATTCAAATACAACTTTAGCTCACATGGAAGTTTTATGTCGCAGAATTCATATATGTTTTCAGCATGATTTACATTGATAAAGGATGATAAATTGTACGTCTCAAAAATTCATTCTTAAACATGTACCTTTACTTTATTTACAGCAGTCTTACCTGGAATTTCTTCTGATGTCAAGCCTGGCATTCCTGAATCAAAGGGTGACAACTATAAAGTGTGGAAGGAAAGAGTGTTGCAGTTAAGATGGACGGATATTGATTATGCTATTAGAAAAGACGAACCACCTACTATTATTGACACTAGTACTCCAGATGAAATTAGCTTGTATGAAAAATGAGAAAGATCAAACCGTCTCTCTGTTTTGTTCATAAAAACTAAAATTTGTACTAGTATTCGTGGTTCTGTCTACCAGCATACTAAAGTCAAAGATCTTCTTAAGATCATCGATCAGCAATTTGCTTCTTCAGACAAAGCTCTTCCAACACCTTAATAATGCAGTTTTCATCCATGAGGTTCACTGAGATTAAAGGAGTGTGTGATTATATCATGCACATGAGGGACATTGCGGCTCAACTAAAGAACTTGGAAGTATCGTTGCGTACCATAATTTAAAAGCTAGCAAAATCCACGTCGTTTCCTTGCATTGTAACTATCGCTGGGTACCATAATTTAAAACCCTACCAAGCTTGCAGTATTTAGAGTTGTAAAAAAGACTATTAGCAATATGAATTCGCTGAAATAGTGCGGTATTACGTTAAATCGAGGTGGACAAATTTTTTATAATTTTAGTAAAATGAAAGATATTTATTACACATTAATTTTTTTCTTTGATTATATTTTGAATTATGTGTATTTTAGTAAAAATGAAAAATATTTATTCATTATTTTAACGAGTTAGAAGTCTATATTACATAAACAATATTCATAAAAGTTGCATAAAAGTAATTGTCAAGAATAATCCGAAGTTTAACGTGTCTTCTCATAATAATCCCAAGTTTGGATTACTCCTGAATAATCCGAAGTTTGGGGGGTGTCTTCCCATATTAATCTCATTTACTTGTGTTTTCCCATGTTAATCCGAAGTTTGGGGATGTCTTCCCATATTGATCCCAAAATAACACATCAAAAAGTCATCGGGATCATTATGGGAAGACCTCCCCCTCAAACTTCGGATTATTCAGGAATAATCCAAACTTGGGATTATTATGGGAAGACACGTTAAGCTTCAGATTATTCTTGACAATTAATCCTTATTATTATTATATTTGTATATATTTTGCATACGCTAGGAAATATGATTCAATTAGAATTATAAAAAAGAAGATGATTTGATAATTTGGAGCTAAATTGACATATAATGTAAAATTGTAACAAAAACTGAATTTCGATCGAAAATAGGAAAACTTGATAAGACTTGTCAAATAACTTTGACATAGGTTAACATAACATAATTAATATTACGCACACTAAATTTGTAGTTGAATGGTAAATCTAAAAAATTTCATATTTGTCTGTTAAAATTACTGTTTAGATTTAGAATGGAATAAATATAGAAATTGTCGGGATTGAAAGAGAAAGACATATAAACCCAATCGCGTCTAAATTAACTATAGTTATGCCAAATTGAGAATATAAATTAAGAATAGGAATTACTGTATATCGATTAAAAAAAGAAAGTTAGAAATAATCTGGATTGATTAGTTAGAAAAATGGATTATATTTCCATTATTTGGTTTGTAAGAGAAGTAGAAAACATAATTGCAAGTCTAAAAAGCAATAAAAACATATATTAGTACTAAATAGGGATTTAGCCATATTGCGCACTTTCCAATAGCATAAAAATAATTGAAAAGAATGTCTTGCAATTATGGATTTTTATTGTCGTAATAAGCTTAAACTACGAAAATAGATTTTTGTACAATTTTAAATAACTAATGAAATGGGAATATGGCATAACTTCCTAAAGAATTGTTAGAACTTTTATCAATACATGATTGTATTACAAATAGACAGTAACAATATCAATGTTACTCAATAATGTTATGATTGTCAAGTCAAACTATGATTATAGCAATGACAGTAAGCAGCACCGATTATGCACTAGATTAGAGCGGTACAGAACCGTCTCCAACAGACTAGAAGAAGAATATTTCAGCAATGTGCGAGTTCAGAAATGATTCTGTTTGCTTGAAACAATATTGTCGTCGTATGCACTGATTGACGTGATAGCAATTTCCCAGGATAAAACGGACCAACCCCGTAGTGTAGTGCCAACAAACGGAGCTCCGACAAACTAAAGTAGATTATAGTAACTTGAACAGAGGATTCCTTTGAAGAAGAAGTAGCAAATTGAAAAGAATAACTAACGTGTATTCTATCTCGTTTTGGGCCATGTATTTATAGGCTGGAGGAAATGCCTATTTGAACATTAATGACATTTGAAAAGGTTGCGATCCTTTAACCAAGCGGTGCATGAATGTGCGTTCACATTTAAAAAATGAAACGATTGTATCCATTCGATTGAATGGACATGACAGATCAAAAGTGATCAAGTAACTCGTTTCAATGCAACAGACCCAAGCTGCAAAGCAGCGACCTAGTTAACCATGAGACCCCAAGAGTCACATGGCACAAAACCCAATTTTTGATACTAATATAATATTGTGTCATGGACCCAAGAGTCCCAAAGCACTAAACCCAAGTTGACATTAATATAATATTGCCTTCCAGTTTTGCCTTATATTTAGTCAAGTCAAAAATACAGAAGAAAAGAGATATGACATTGTCGAACTCGTTAAATAAATTGACAACGCTTTGAAAGGTAATATTCTTTTTAAAAGCTAGCAAACTCCACGTCGTATCCTTGCATTGTAACTAAGTTTAATAAGTTTCAGAGATACACATGAAAATGAGATGGGTTTAAAATTCAAATCCGATAGACTTGATTTTATTTTAATCCATCTAAGCCAGTCTTATTTAGAACTATCAGTGAATATCCAAAAATAGGAATATATCCATATTCAAATCCAAAAAAAGTATAAATATCTATTAAAAAAAAGCAAATTCATATGTGGTTATGTGAATATTCGCATTCAAGAATTATCCGTTAGTTTTTTTTCCTTTGATTATACTTTATATTATGTGTATTTTAGTAAAACGATATATATTTATTTATAAATTTAATGAGTTAGAAGTCTATATTATATGAAATATATTCATAAAAGTTGCATAAAACCATTTATTATCATCATATTTGTTTATATTCTGTGTACGTTGGGAAATATGATTCAATTAGAATTATAAAAAAGAAGAAGATTTGATAATTTGGGCTAAATTGACATATAATATAAAATTGTAACAAAAACGGAATTTCGATTGAAAATAGACAAACTTGATAAGACTTGCCAAATAACTGTGACATAGGTTGACATAACATAATTAGTATTACGTACATTAAATTTGTAGTTGAATGGTAAATCTAATAACTTCTACAATATTTGTTTGTAAAGATTATTGTTTAGCTTTAGAATGGAATAAATATAAAAAATGTTGGGACTGAAAAAGATAGACATATAAGGCCAATTGCGTCTAAATTTACTATAGTTATGCCAAATTGAGAATATAAATTGAGAATAGGAATTAGTGTATATCGATTAAAACAATAAGTTAGAAATAACCTAGATTGATTGGTTAGAAAAATGGATTATATTTCCATTATATAAATGCAAATATATAAAGCAATAAAAACATATATTAGTACAAAATAAGGATTTTGCCGTATTGCGCACTTTCTAATAGCCTAAATAATTGGAAAAAATGTTTTGCAATTATGGATTTTTATTGTCGTAATTAGCTTAAATTATGATAATAAATTCTTGTACAATTTTAAATAACCAATCAAATGGGACCATGACATAACTTCCAAAAGAATAAATTTACAAAGACGGAAAGAAAAAAGTGTAATATAACTAAAAAATGTTATGTAAAGAAAGGAAATAAGAAATCAAGTTAAATACTTGATAGCTAGAAAGGAATGTAACTTATTATGATAGTTATACCGACACATAAATAGATAGGGATTTTCACTTAAGCAGCTTATTTATTCAGGGTATTAAGTTTTAAGGACAACACTTCTGAAAAATTAGTTTTAATGACGCTTTACAAGAAAAAAATAAAAGAATTTATCATTTTCAATAATGTATAAATAAAGATAAAGAATTTATCATTTTTAGTAATGCATAAATAAAGATAAAGAATTTATCATTTCCAGTAACGTATAAATAAAAATAATTGAACTTATCTTTTTTCTGTAAATTGTCCTTAGTGTTGTCCTTAAAACTTGTTACCCTAAAATAGATTGTACTTCAACCTAATTTTCACTAAATAGATCATAATAAGATAAGTTGAACATATTGGCAAGAATATTATGATAAGTTTGTAGACACAAAAATGAATCATAATAGACAATTTTGATATAGGTGTAAGGAAGATTATAACATGAGGTCATAATTTAAAATGAAATAAAGGCTTATTACAAATATTATGAATTAAGTTTAATAAGCATAATTCTATGTCTATGTTTTGTGGTGTAATTAATATTATAACATGAGAGTTATAATTACAAGTGAAAGAGTAAGAAGGGCTTATTATGAATACACTTACATTTTTGAACTAAGTTTAATGTCGTAGTGGTCCGTTTTGGCAGCGAAGGTTGTTAGGAAAATAAAAGGCTAATAAAGCTAACAAACAAATAATTAAAGTTCAGATTTTAGATTATTTAAATGATAATGTTAATTAGCGAAAAGAAAATAAGTAAAGCGCATAATGAAAGATTAGACATATGGTCTAATAGTAAGATGCGCTTAGACCAGTCTGAACGAAGAGCCCAACGGGCAGATTATAGCAAGCGTCCAGAGACATAGCAAGAGCACGTCCAACTTGATATTCGATAAGACTCGGAAAAGACATCTGGGATATGCCCGTGGCTAGTTGAGCCTCAAAGGCAAGAAGTTTGAGACTTATACGAAACGCGAGGATACTTTGAGATGGCACTATGGAGGACGCTCGTGGTCAGCTATCGTAGAGTAAGATCTATACGATTCCACCCATAGAGTATGCCTTGGCTGCATTTTTGTTGAGGGAAGCCAGTAGACCAATGAGATGATTTTTAGGATTCGACGGTTGTTTCGGCTCCGAGAGCAGGCTTCTTGGTTAGGACCCAATAAGGATAGTAGATCGTCAGATATCTGTCATCGTCATTCAGAGCGTGTACCGGAAAGGCTGGAGCTAAACCAACATGCCAATAGTCTTTCATTATCGAGACATTGAATTAGGGCTGGCAATGAATACCCAAAAAGTTCGGTATCCTTCCGCATCCGTATCCGAAAAGCAGATAAATATCCGATATCTGAAAAAACATATATGGATACATAGATATCCGCATCCGAAAATTATCCGACCGGTTTTTCGTAACATTATGCTCAAAATTATATGTATTTTAGTATAATGAATCATATTTATTCATTGCTTTAATAAGTCGAAGGTTTAAATTATATGCACTAAATGCATATATGCTACTCAAACCTATTCAGTTTCACCATATATACTTATTTTAACACTTTGGTGATCAAAGAAATTGAAATACATTCATGTTAAAATAAAAAAAATTCATTTATGTTTCTTGATTTATCGATCGTTGGAAGATAGGATAATTATCCGATATCCATCCATATCTATGGATATAGATATCCAAAAATGATTTCGGGTATGGATATGAATATAACAATATCTGTATTTGAAAGTATCAGTTGACAACCCTACAGTGAATGAGGTACCATGCCAATTGGATGTTTAGATTATTTATTAGGGGCATGGTCACTTATCTCTTAAAATGGTCTTTCATTACTTAAGGGGGCCGAGTGGGGCTATAACCACCGAGAAAAAGGGGCAGACCAATTTATGGATATTTGTATCGTAGGCAGACGTAGAAATTCCCAACTGATTTCTGTTCAATGGTTTATCCTGGTAGTAGTACTCAAATAGTAGACAGTACGGTCGTAAGCAGGTCCTCAGTGTACACACTGGGTGGTGTATCGTGGGTGTCCGATACAGAGCCGGTCTTGAGATTTATTATGCCCAGTGCGATTTGCTAAATAATGCCCCTAATATACAGAAATTTAAAATAATATTCATATGGTAAGATATAGATAATATCATAAATCCAGTAGTCCAAAGGCCACTGAATTACACACTTTATTCAAACTAAACAAAATCAAATTCACTAACCAAAAGGAAAACACAAGAAAGTGAAGGCAACTAAAAGCTATAGTGTAATTTGCAAATTTTGATCAACTAAGTCCTCCTTGATCTTGATCTTAGAACCCTTCTTCATCTTCTTAACTGTCTTTTCCAAATTATCCACTCTTTCCACTATTTCTCCCATTAACGTACATTGTTGTGCGCTGCTCTTGCACAATTCAGCTACCAAATCTTTCAGTTTTGCATTCTCTGATATCATTGTCTCCATTATATTCTTCATCTTCTCATTCTCCTCCTTCAATTTCTCATTCTCTTCTTCCATCTTTTGGTTTTTACAATCATTCTTTCTTTCCACCACCATCTCATTTACTTCATCAATATTATGTACTTCGCCATCATCTCCATTTTTCATTTTAAGCTTTTCGTTCTTATTATCATCATCTTCATCCATATCTTGAAATTCCCAACCTGAATCTGCCACCTGAGTTTCAGAGGATTCTTCCTTTTTAAAATTTTCAACTGCAGCAGCATGATTTTTACATTCACTCAGGCCCAATCAGTCATGATCAATATTCGTGACGTTCTCATCTAAATCAGCGAATAAAGCACTATTGAAAATATGATCCCTGTTAAAAAAATCAATATTTGCAGTAAGAAAAATATGATTTCTGCTGATTTGTTTTCTCAATGTTTACAGTAAAAAAAAGAATCAATATTCGCATATGATCCCTGTTACAAAAACATACAAACGTGAACTGAAACATACATGCGCTGACTACTGAGTAGATTAGAACCAATACTTCAAGACGATAGAAATATAACTAAAAAATATTAACGTCCTAACTCTGGACACTAATCAAAAATTTAACAAAAGACTTGTTCAAACTCTTCATCAGCATATAAACTATGGATAGTTATAGGCTAAATCAAGACAACTATCGCAAAAGCATAAGAAACAAAATTTATATTGGCTTCCAGGATCCGGATGCAATTATAGGAATCAGATTTATCCTGCCTCCTGGATTTCCAGATGTTACAATATATGAGCTAGCCTAAAGAGGATAATTTAGAAATTGGGTTACCTATTTCAGAAGTAGGGCTTGAGAGATCTGTCCAATTCCATCTTTGATTGCACCTATCATCATCTTCGTGGTTCATTTCACCCTTGTGTTTGAGCGAATTCTTCCTTTCCCTTCACGCAATTCTCGTGGATCTGAGAAGGCGGCTTTTTTTCTTCCTTTCACGCCTTTTTTCTATTTGGGGGTTTTTATGCCCTACTCGCGATTGCTGCCCTATGCGATGACACCGTTCGCACTGCGTTAGGGTCGGCTGTGGTCCGATAATTACTTTCGTGTAAGGGTTTAGCCTGATAGTGGAGCTCGGATAGTGGATAGTATGCTTTCGTAGCATGGCGATGAAGACCCGGTACGCTTTCGTAGTGTGGCGATGTAGATCTAGCATGCTTTCGTAGCGTGACGACGAAGACTTTTTGAGGAGAGTACTACGGGTAGTACCGAGATATATTTGACATACAGCTACATATATATGGATTATTAGGGTTGATCAACTAGGCAGTATATAGGTACGATGTGCGCACAGAGGCGAGAGTGTTAAAAGCCCTAACAACCTAGTAAAAGTAAATCAGTGGTAGAACGATACGTGTAGTGTTATCTTAAAGTGTATAATATTCCCACTCATTAAAACTTTTGTTCTGACCCCTTCCTCATACTAACCCACATGTTAGATAGGTGACAGAGATTATACAACTTAGATACACTTGTTAAATAGTGTCATTATTATGGTAAGTATTTACTTACTATTATATTTTATTTGATACGTAATGAGATATTTATTGTGAGCTCTGATATATTTATCTTTGTCTTTCTAAAGATACAAGACAAACCAACTAAAATTTCAACAGATTTGGATTTTAGCATTTGCGAAACCATTGAAATTTGGATTCTTACACCTAGGCACATAGAGTTGATTATTGCATACGGCTTGGTTTTTATATGGATTTCGGAGATTCCAGTCCCATTCTGATGTATTATTCTACTTTGTACCTTTTTCTATTATCTTGGGATGTACTGTTAATATTGAGAGGGATGATTATTATTTCTGTACTCTGATTTGTGAAACTGATGTTTTCTTTTAATGGGACATGTGGTGGTCTTATAACGTAAATAAATGTTGGGTATTGAAATAACAATTTTTGTTTCAGTTTAAATGTTTTTCATTGTGTTTGTAATTATTTTCTTGTGTTGTGAATCTTAGTCTCTGTTATGTGTTTCTTTATACCTACAATGCTATACATTTCTTGGCATAACCCTACTTTGGAGATGCTAAGGGGTGCGGAGTGTCACATTTGGTATCAGAGCCTAACAATATAGGAATCCTATAATATGTTTTAAAAGTAAAAACATTTTTCTAAAGAAAATGGATTTTTTTTTAAATAAAAATAATTTTGAAAATAAATTTTATCCCCTTAGTTCTAGTCAAACCTTTCTCCAGTGCTTTGATCCTTAATCTTCATCTTTCTTTTGTGCAGAATGACAAATGCCCCAAATCTCCCTGATGGCGTCCTTGTCCCCGGTTGATCCCATAGATATCTTTGAGCTATAGTACTATGACACCCCACGTCCGTTAATGTCACTCACTAAGGGAATGCATTAAGTTTCGTGTAGCGTTATAGGTAAACAGACATAGATTAATTATGAGACAGATATAAACAAGATATCAGCGGAAATTTAAATTTTTATTTCAAACATAAAGCATAATACTGTGGTCCACAATACCATAAGTTACAAAAACCATTTCAATAAAATAACTTATGCCTTGCACCATCAGAGTATATAAGTATATAAAAAGCATAATTCCCCAATTAAAAGAGTTAAGCCATAGTAGAGACAAGAACTTGAGCCCTACTTCAGAAGTAGCTCCTAGCAAGATGATATCTGAGTCCTGACTAAGCCTGAGTGTTTTCTCGCTGAGAACCTGGGGAAGGGAGGGAACGTAAGAAAGAAGGAGAAACAAAAGGGTCAAACATAAAGTTTGGCGAGTCTAGTTACTTTTAGCCAGTAAATAAATAAAAGTAACATGATAGGCATATAAAGTGTATAAGAGAGATTACTACATAAATGACAGGTGTGACAAGGTAGACAGGATAAGGTGTATACACTGCTCTAATGATTACTCTGCACTATTACTTGTATAACCAGAATGAGATGATCCATTCCACTATAAGTTGGTAGACTTAGGGCATATGTCCAAGTGTACCCTAACCACTACCCTAATCGATCGGCTCCCTACTCCATAGATACCATGTGCTGGCCCACAGTAGGAGGCATCACTTCCTAAAGTGGCAACCCTTCATTTCCCAAGATGTGCACAACCATATCTACTGGTGTCACGGTCGTCTTATCCCCCTCTGCCCGGCTCGTGCACGCACAAGGCCCGATCGGTTTGTGCCCCCCACACCGTCCTCCACGTTTGGATCTCTTACAATCAGTCAGTAAGCGTGTCCCCTCTCCGTCTAGTACAGAGTACTTTTATTTGATACCTACTCCGGGTTACCGACTGAATTGGTTCCCACACAATATGATACAAGCTCTCCCCTTTGTCTTGTATCCCCCACTAGGTTTTCACTGACTATGTATACCATTAAGTGTCTTTAATTACATAGCCCTATTCAGTTATGCTTACCCTAAAAGGTGCCTTTAATTACATAACTTTTACATTTTCCTCCGCTTATGTATACTTCTAGGTGTCTTTAATTACATAACCTTAATTAAATTTGTGGGCCTATATGTAAATATTACCCACCCCCTCCAGATTTTCTTAATCCATCCACTATCCAATCAATTTACTTATCCCTAACCATAGTTCATAATCATACAATCCATATGGATTAGATCTAACCAATGTTGCAATTGTCCAAATTAACAGATTTACATTCACCACAATATTGTTACAAGTCAAGATCCATATAGGCAACATAATATAATAACCACAATAGCATTAGATCTAAAGGTGTAGATCTATCATGACATAGTATAAGATTTAACAACAACATAGGTTCATACTTTACAACATATCCAATTCACAGTCATTCACAATTTACTTTTATTCATTTAAACCTAAAAGCAACTAGAAACTCACTGTGTTTGGATTGTCAAGATGACAGAAAAGAAGTTGGTGTTGAATCTATGCTTGAATCTCAAAATTTGATTTGCAAAACTTGTAGTTGTTTGAAGAAAACAGACCCGTCTCAGTTCGCACAGCGGCAACATTTGGCTCCCATAATTTCGAATAAAGAAATAGGAGAGTTGGACATATATATATATATATATATATATATATATATATATAGCTGCAGAACCCTCTGAAATCGATTGCCACCTCAGCCCTAGGGGTGTCGACACCCATGTGGGTGGTTCGACCCATATGTCGACACCCCTTAAGAGGGGTCGACCCCTGTGTTGACACCCCTCTAAGGGGTCGACCCCCTAGAGCGGGAAATTTGCCGTCTTGGCGAATTTTTGATTTTATAACTGTTCTGGATAGGGTCTGACTCATATCTGACTCATACGTGACTCATATGTGTATATATGTTCTTTCTGCGTGTATAAAAACTTAAAACCCTCATAACTTCTTCATACAATGTTCGTTTTATGGAAACCAAATGTCTATCTTAACCAGAATTTCGAGACGGACGCGATGGCATAGTCATTTTTCCTTATTTCTGAATATTAAATTAATTATTATTTAATTTATCCTCTTTTAGTGTCGTTAAAATTCGGGGTGTTACATTCTCCCCTACTCAAAGGATTTCGTCCCGAAATCTCTAAGTTGAGAAGAATGCATATCCTACCATCCATCTACTAATCCAACAACCACTGGCATTCGTTGTCCTTAAAGACTTCTAATGCTTATATGAATATATGCAACGGTGTGTGTATATGTCCCAACACTAATGCGAAATATCAGGCGGTCTACTGATTCAGTTAACCTCCTTAATGCAGCATATGTTAGTGCCTTGAATCCAATATGTATGCAAATAAACCTATTATATCATATAAGTTCTATATATGTGCACACTCGTTCGTCGAAATGCAACATCCATATGCTAATTCATCGATTTCCATCCATAAAAGAAAAGAAAATGCACACACATCCGTATGCAATATGAAAGTGATTGAGCCAATCTTAGTGCCTAATGTGTGTGTATATGCGTCCATAGGCAATCACTAGCAAACACTTACATCCATCAAACATAAAATGTTTAAAACACATGCTTACATCCATAGGATTCCTATCTAAAGGTCGAAAAATACTATGGATAAGATATGCTCAAATGATAGAAACAAGCACTGATAAAACTTTGAAAAAGGAGTTAAGAACATACCCTCGAAAAGGGAAGGGTACGAAGCATGAATCTTGTCTTCGGTTTCCCAAGTTGCATCCTCTGGATTATCTCCCCACTGAACCTTTTGCAAGTTGATCTCTTTACTGCGTAGCTTTTTAACTTCTGATCCAGGATACGGGGAGGAACTTGTCTGACTATCGCCTCCTGTTACACTTCTACTTCTTCCAACACACTCGGCTCAACGATTACTACGGTGTCATGCAGTCACTTCCGCATATGAGAAACGTGGAAAACATCATGAACGCCGGATAGATTTTCTGGGAGCTTTATTCTGTAGGCCATTTGGCCAATCCTCTCGGTTATGGGAAATGGTCCCACAAACATAGGTGCTAACTTTCCTACTGATCCGAAGTGAACCACATTCCTCAGAGGTGACACTTTGATAAAAACTAAGTCTCCCACTTCAAATTCGATGTCGGTCCTTCTCTTGTCTACGTAGGATTTCTACCTATCTTGAGCTGTCTTCATTCGCCGTCGAATAAGGTCAATCTTTTCGGATGTTTCCCTAACCATATCTGGTCCAAGT
Organism: Allium sativum; assembly: GCA_030737875.1. Lineage (NCBI taxonomy): Eukaryota > Viridiplantae > Streptophyta > Magnoliopsida > Asparagales > Amaryllidaceae > Allium > Allium sativum. The sequence continues at coordinate 462,969,090 of CM060913.1, read as the reverse complement.
AATAATCTTTCTGTAGATTCCCACCAACAAGTTGGTGATCTACAGGGTCGTCCGTACAATGCTTCGAAGGGTGTCAAGCCGATGCTAGCTTGATAACTGTTATTATGGGCAAACTTTACTAAAGGAAGGTGCTCTTCCCAAGTCCCTCCGAAGTCTAGGATACACAGCCTCAAAAGATCATCAAGAATCCTGTTCACCCTCTCTGTCTGTCCATCGGTCTGAGGATGATAAGGGGTGATCAAACACAACTGTGTACCTGATGCTTCTTGCAGGCTCCTCTAAAATTTGCTGGTAAATATGGGGTCACGATCGCTCACGATGTTGGATGGTACTCCATGAAGACAAACTATCTTGCGAACATAAATTGCTGCCAACCATGATGTCGTCCTCTTACTCTTAACTAGAGTAAAGTGAGCGCTCTTAGTGAGTCTATCTACCACAACCCAGATACTGGTGTTGCCTTTCTTGGATCTAGGCAAATCATCTATGAAATCCATAGAGACGCTCTCCCATTTCCACTGCGGAACCTCCAATGGATGAAGTAATCCACCGGGCTTCTTTTGCTCAGCTTTGACTTGCTGGCAAACTAAACACTGAGAAACAAAATCGACCACATCTTTCTTTATCCCAGCCCAAAAGAAAACCCTCTTCATGTCCCTGTACATCTTGTCACCACCTGGATGAATGGTCATCTTAGAATTGTGGGTTTTTTCTAGGACTGCCTTTATCAAGCTTCTAGTTTGAGGAACACAAAGCCTTCCATCTCGTCGCAAGCACCCCTTTTCATCTATGGTATATCTACGGAGGTGACTAGAAGTCTCCCCTCTTCTGAGCTTATCCATGATGTCTAGAATTTGTGGGTCACCTTGTTGCGAAGCTCCTATCTGGTCCATAGAGTTGGTCGTATCTCAAGGGATGCAAACAAATCAGGAAAAATCTCGATGGAAGGTCTAAAATCAAAAGCTAATATGAATTCCAAGTTCTTTCTTTCCACAAACAAAGGACTCAGGTCCATCCTCTGCCTACTTAGTGCGTCTGCCACCGCATTACCCTTGCCAGGGGTATAAGCAATCTCAAAATCATAAGAAGCTAGAAACTCCATCCTCCACTGTTGCCTTAAATTGAGATCCTTCTGCGAGAACAAATACTTGAGAGATTTATGATCAGTGCATAACTCGAACTTCTCTCCAAGTAAATAATGATGCCACGTTTTTAACGCAAATACTATGGCAGCTAGCTCAAGATCATGGGTGGGGTAGTTCTTTTCATGAACTCTCAATTGTCTACCCCCATAACACACTACTTTCCCTCTTTGCATTAGAACCGTACCAAGCCCTATACCACATGCATCAGTGTAAACAATAAACACTTTACTCAAGTCAGGCAAAATCAAGACTGGGCTGTTGTCAGAGCCCTCTTCAGTCGTTGGAAAGTAACATCATAGTCTATATCCCATGAAAATGCCAAGTTCTTCTTCGTCAGCCTGGTGAGTGGGGCTGATATCTTTGCGAAGTCCTTAATGAACTTCCTATAGTAACCTGCCAACCCAAGAAAGCTTCTCATCTCAGTTTCATTTTTAGGAATCTGCCAATCTTTCACCGCAACCACCTTTGCGGGATCTACAACTGTCCCTTCTTTGGGGACCACATGCCCTAAAAATCTCACCTCTTTTCTCCAAAAAAGGCATGTGGAGAATTTTGCTTTAAGATGATGGTCACGGAGAGTTTTCAAAACTTCTCTCAAATGTTGGGCATGCTCTTCTTCACTTTTGGAGAAGATCAAAATATCATCAACAAAGACTACAACAAATTTATTTAGGAACTCCCGAAACAACCTGCTCATCATATCGACAAAATAGGCGGGTGCATTTGACAGCCCGAAAGGCATAGCTATCCATTCAAAGAAACCGTCTGGAGTCCTAAAAGCAGTCTTATCTATGCTGTCCTCAGCCACCCTCAACTGATGGAACCCCATGGCCAAGTCTAACTGGGAAAATACCGAGGCACTAACAAGCTAATCAAATAAATCATCAATCCTCGGAAGAGGGTGCCTATTCTTCTTTGTGGGTTTATTCAGCTCTCTATAGTCAATACACAAACGAAGCAAACCATCCGCCTTAGTTGCGAATACTACTGGAGCACCTCATTCAGATATGCTTCGTTTGATAAACCCCTTCTCAAGTAGCTCCCCTACTTGCTTACTCAGCTCCCTCCTTTCCCTCGAAGCCATGTGGCGCACTGGCAATGCAACTGGCTTTGCATTGTCCACCAAATATATATGAAAGTCGATCTTGCGCCTCGGAGGTAAAGCCCGAACCTCATCAAAAACATTGGAAAAATCTCGGACTATTGGAACAGATTGCAGATTGTCGATAGATGCATCAAGAGACTCTAGGAATTTAAGCATAACCAACCCTTGTGGGTCACAAGAAATCTCGAGGGTTCCTCCATGACAAGTCAGAAGCCTGACAACCCTCTTCTCACAATCCAGAATGACACATACGTGGTAATCCAATCCATTCCTAGAATCAATCTATAACCCATAAACCCAAGCACATACGCGTTGCATTCAAACTCGACGCCTAACACAAATATTTTCAAACCCCGACAAATCATAGATAGATGAGCCGAACCACCAATGGGGTTTGAAACAATTACGGGATCCACTACCATACTAGTAATTAAATGCAGAGATTCAACTACAGAACTTGATATAAATGAATGTGAGGCACCAAATTAAAAAAGTGTTCTAACATGATGGTTTGAAAGAGAAATTAAAAACCTTCCACTGAAATTTTTCTACCTCTATCAGGAGCACTGATCGCGAGAGCATGCACCTGCCCTCCGGAAGCCCCTGTCCTTTGACCCTGTCCCTGTGGTCCCTGTTTCTTCGGGCACTCTCTAGCAAAGTGTCTGACCTCTCCACAGTGGTAGCAGGAGTTATTCCTTCGCTTACAGTCTTTAACCATATGACCTTCCTCCCCATAATTGTGACATTTTATCTTATCGTTGCCTTTATCATTTTCCCCTCCTTTCTTCTGTTATTGCTGTTATTGCTGCCGCCTCTTCTTGGGCCACACCTTCCTATTTTGCTATGTATCCCCGGCCTTTTTTCTCCCTTGTCTTCCTCATGCATTTGGGCCATATCGACAAGCTTTTCAAAAGTGGACCCACTGGAATATGGGACATGGCTAACCCATGCAGAAGCTCATTCAGCCCTTTAGCAAACCGCAAAGCCCTTTTGTGCGGCGTATCCACCAACTCTAAACCGAACCTTGCTAGCCGGTTGAATTTATTCACATACTCTTTTACTGTCAAGTTTCCTTGTTTAAGTGCTAAGAATCTCTCCATCTGCATGCTTCTTTCGGCTTGGGAAAGAAATTTCATTTCAAACCTTTGTCTAAAATCTACCCAAGTTTCCACCGGATGTCCAGCTTGAGTGGCTTCCCATTAAAATGAGGCTTCGTCCTTCAGTAGCCAAGCGGCTAACTGAACCTTCCTTCAATCCTCTACTTCAAAGATTATGAACAAGTCCTTGGTCTCCTTGACTCAACTCTGAGCTTCTACGAATGTCTCGTTCCCATGGAATGGCTTCCCTCCCATAGCACGGAAGTCCTTGCAGATCTTGGTGAAGTTACCTGCTCTTGGAGTGGGAGGAGGAGAAGGAATGACTGGTGCAGCTGGGGGAGAAACATTTCCTTGGCCTTCGGCAGATGTCGTGGCCTCCAAATATCTACGAAATCATCCGGGTATTGTGACGTCCTCTGGGATATTAGGAATGTTTTGCTCCCCAGACATGCTGAAAAAGGAAATGGAAGAAATTTAGATAAAGGATCGAAGGATACTATATATGGCTTTTTGGGGATTGTTTTTCGAAATAGACTTTTTTTTTTGAAAATGCTTTCTTTTAAAACCTTTTTGAAAATAAATTTCAAAAAAAAACTTCTATATAATCTGGTAACCTTCAGCTCTGATACCAAGTGTGACACCCCACGTCCGTTAATGTCACTTACTAAGGGAATGCATTAAGATTCGTGAAGTGTTATAGGTAAACAGACACAAAATAATTACAAGACAGAAATAAATAAGATAGCAGCGGAAGTATAAATTTTTATTTGAAACATAAATCATAATACCGTGGTCCACAATACCATAAGTCACAAAAACCATTACAATAAAATAACTTCTATCTTGCACCATCAGAGTACATAAGTATATAAAAAGCATAATTTTCCAATTAAAAGAGTTAAAGCGATAATAGAGACAAGAACTTGAGCCCTACTTCAGAAGTAGCTCCTAGCAAGATGATATCTGAGTCCTGACTAAGCCCGAGTGTTTCCTCCCTGAGAACCTGGGGGGAGGGGGGAAATGGAAGAAAGAAGGGGAAACAAAAGGGTCAGACATAAAGTCTGGCGAGTCTAGTTACTTTTAGCCCGTAAATAAACAAAAGTAACATGATAGGCATATAAATTGGATAAGAGAGATTACTACATAAATGGCAGGTGTGACAAGGTAGAGAGGATAAGGTGTATACACTTCTCTAATGATTACTTTGCACTATTATCAGTATAACCAAAATGAGATGATCCCTACCACTATAAGTTGGTAGACTTAGGACATACGTCCAAGTATACCCTAACTACTACCCTAAACGATCGGCTCCCTACTCCGTATATACCCTGTGCTAGCCCCACAGTAGGAGGTATCATTTCCTAAAGTGGCAACCCTTCATTTCCCAAGATGTGCACAACCATATCTACTAGTGTCATGATCGTCTTATCCCCCTCTGCCCGGCTCATGCTTGCACAAGGCCCGGTCGGTTTGCGCCAACCACACCGTCCTCCACGTTTGGATCTCTTACAATCAGTTAGTAAGCGTGTCCCCTCTATGTCTAGTACGGAGTACTTTTATTTGATACCTACTCCGGGTTACTGACTAAAATGGGTCCCACACAATATGATACAAGCTCTCTCCTTTGTCTTGTATCCCCCACTAGGTTTTCACTGACTATGTATACCATTAGTTGTCTTTAATTACATAGCCCTATTCAGTTATGCTTACCCTAAAAGGTGTCTTTAATTACATAACTTTTATATTTTCCTCCGGTTATGTATACCACTAGGTGTCTTTAATTACATAACCTAATCGGGTTAAGTTTGTGGGCCTATATGTAAATATTACCCACCCCCACCAGATTTGCTTAACCCATCCACTATCCAATCAATTTACTTAACCCTGACCTTAGTCCATAATCATAGAATCCCTATGGATTAGATTTGGTTAAGTAGTCCAATTCACTACCACGTCCATTTATGGTTTATAATGGGCTAGACCTCCCATATTAGGCCTACAACGTGTGGATGCTGGATATGCCGGTCGGATCCGGGCAATCTTATTCCACAGTTGGGCCTAACCTCGTGTCTTATCCCGATTCGTATTTGCGTACTTAGACCTCCTATGTTAGGTTCAACATTAGTGGCTGTTGGATTTGCCGGTCGAGTCCGGGCAGACTTCCGCCACTAATGCAACCTTACCTCGTGTCATAAGTACAATTACAATTCCTAATTGTAATTACTAGACATTCCATTATTAATTAATTAACCAATTAATCGATTAATTAATCCTTTCCCTTTATAGGTGTTAATGCCCACTTCACCCAATAATTTGAATTATATGTCCAAAAAGTTTCATATTCAAATTATGCCAATTAACACTTTTTCCCCCTTTCCCTAACTAGCGCACTCATAAATTGGCGGCATGCCTAGGCTAGACAATAACCTAGTCATAAACGATAATAGGGAAAATAATGGGAATATAACCAAAGTGATCATTTTTGCATAACATGGCATAAACATAAACTATCATGATGATAAGGTGAACATACATACTGGCATGGACAAGTAATTAACATCATAACAAGTTGGACATAAAACTGATGAACTTGTGGCAGCTAATTGATTCTAACATAACTACGATGTCAAAGTAAGCATAGTAAGATCTAAATTAGCAATTTAGATGTCCAATTGGTTTTGTAATGACCCGGGGAATTCGCGATCCTAGTAATCAACATATAACCCAATGTCGACTATCAAGCATCGGAAATACCGGATAGTTAATGAAAGAAATTAGAGAGTGAGAATAGATAAGATAGAACCTTAGAATAGAAGAAGAAGAAAATACAACATCAGAGTGATCACGAATCTCATAGCTGAACGAACAATATATAATAGATACATAACTTTGAAATAAAATCAGTATATGTATACAATAACATTATCAGAGTACAACATTTACAATACAATGAAAATAGCAATAGCTACATAATCCTGAAGCCTCCTTCTCCAAGCTCTCAGTATATCTGTAAAATCCTGACTACTCGACTGCCCGTATAAATTTGGGCACTGTAACACCCCACCTCCGCCAGGGTCACTCGCAAAGGAATGCACTAGCTTTGGAGGGGCATTATTTGTAAACAAGGTAAAGATGCATAATGATATAGCAAGGCAGAACAAGAACATATGTATATATGTAAACAGAGTAAATAACATGGATAAAACAGCGGAAGATTTTAAACCATTTCAAAACACAAGTCTGGTACATCAAAATGTCATTTTCCCAAAATTACAAGTCTAGATAAAAACATCATCTGATAAACTGAAATACATAAGTACTATCCCCAAATAAGAGTGATAAACCATAGCGAGCTCAAGTCCAAAGCATACATGAGCTATCCAAGGAAAGCAGCAAAGATCCAAGCTAAGCTCCTGTATTCCCTCCCTGAGAACCTTGGGGGGGGGGAACGGAAGAAAAGAGGCGAAAGAAAACAGGTCAGTCAAAAAGACTGAGTAAGCCCTACTACAATCAATGTAAACTGATAAAGTTAACTGACATGAGCAGCAAGTATGAACATAAGGATAACAAACATACTAACATGCTGACTAACTAACAAGGCAGATAACGGTGTCTTCGCATAATCAGGTTTAAGGTTTTTCTCCACGGGTGCACCAGCATTCTAACATGTCATGTAAAATCAAGAATTTATCCCTTGGCCTAAACTTGGCCCAATATCAGGTGTTTGACTCAAATCAAGATCCAATTTCTTGGTACCAATACTAGTATAACCGTATTAGGTGTTACCCAAAACAGAACGGAACAGAATGGTCCATACAGAAGTAGGGTTTGGGAAAATGGGCTTTTACCTCTCCTAACAGGTAAAGTACAGAGACAGAGTGTTGACAATAATGGGCCTTTATCACCCTAATAGAACGGAGTACAGAAACAGAATGCTAACCATAATGGGCCTTTACCACCCTAACAGAACGGAGTACAGAAACAGAATGCTAACCATAATGGGCCTTTACCACCCTAACAGAACGGAGTACAGAAACAGAATGCTAACCATAATGGGCCTTTACCACCCTAACAGAACGGAATACAGAAACAGAGTGCTACAACTAGGTGTACACTAGTAGTGGGCCTTTACCACCCAAACAGACGGTACCATGCAGAAACAGACGGGTGTTACCACCCAACAAAACAGACGGTACCTACAGAGTCAGACAGAGTTAAGTGTACCCTAAACCCTACCCAAGCGATCGGCTCCCTAATACATAAATACCCTGTGTCGGTCCCACGACAGGGTGTATCACTCCCTAAAGTGGCAACCAATTGGCACAGGCATATTTACAGATGTCACGGCGTCTTACATCCTCAGAGGCAGACCGGGATCCATGCACGCACATGACCCGGTTGGAATGCACCATCAACACCCATCGCCATTATCAGAATGAACCACTTATAATTAGTTCAGTAAGCGTGCCCGGACCCTACCTACAGTTGGGTCAAAGTGTTGATACCAGAAAGGGTTACTGACTAATATGGGTCCCAAACAACAGATGACACAAGTATTCCCCCTTGTGTCCCCAGACTATCAGATTCAGATTAACTTATTAACAGAGTTCAGACATACAAAGTTCAGACGATCAATCTTCAGATTAACGGGTTCGGATAACAAATTATAAACTTGCCTAACTTGATGTGGGTCCTACAGATCCGTAAAACAAGTTCGTTTAAATTATCAATCAAGTTAGTTTATCCAGACCAGATATCTAATTGGTTCTCAGCCTTATCAAATTACTGAGTTGGATTGGTTAAGATCAACTCAAACCCGTTAATTTACTGAGTTCAGATTGGTTAAGTGTAGGGTAACTTAACCCCGTTAATTTACCGAGTTCAGATTGGTTAAGTGTTCCAGCGGTCCATGACTTAACCCTAATCACGAGGCATTAATTAATTAATGCGCCTTAACCTCTCACATTAGACCTTATTGTGGTTACTAGTTAAGCCGGGCGGGTCCGGGTAGCTTTACACCACAACTTGGTCTAACCTCGGGTTCAAGGTACAACATGACCAACTTCTCACGTTGGGTCCTATTGTCTGTAGCAACTAGTTAAGCCGGTCGGTTCCGGGTAGGTTTACGCTACAAACTCAACCCAACCTCGAGTTGGCCACACTTATCTTTTCTAAGTGTCATGTCCATCATGTTTTCAAAACATATTACACATTTTCAAGCAATTGGGTAGACCTAACTTAATAGGTAAATTCCCAATGGGTAGACCTAACTTAATAGGTAAATTCCCAAGCTCATATTTTTATGTCTTTTAAGTTTACCCAACCCCAAACGCAATCCCATCGCTTACATATCGCAATAGCGCATAAAGGATAGAAAGAGGGAACTTGGCATAATCATGACATAAAAGTGTTAGAGCCACAAGTTCAACATGGTGGCATATGAAATGTTCATGGGTTCATACACTTGCATAATACATTTTTGGCCCAAAAAGCATGCATAACATGAGAACATGAACCATATGACCATCCCAAATTTGCATAACATACTTGCATAAGCCAACTTGCATAACATATGACACCTTGCATATCATACTCGCATAAACAAACTTGCATAACTTATGACAACTTGCATATCATTCTTGCATAAACAACTTGCATAACTTATGACAACTTGCATATCATATTTGCATAAACAAACTTGCATAACATATGATAACTTGCAAACCAAACTTGCATAACAAAACTTGCATAACATTTGTCAACTTGCATATCATACTTGCATAGCAAAACTTGCATAACATTTGTCAACTTGCATATCATACTTGCATAGCAAAACTTGCATAACATTTGTCAACTTGCATATCATACTTGCATCGCAAAACTTGCATAACTTATCATAAGAAACTTGCATAACTTATCATAAGAAACTTGCACAACACATCATAGAAACTTGCATATCATACAATTAACTTTAAAGTTCAAGTATGAAAGGAATAGGGCTTACAATGCTTATGCGAACTCAAACGAGTATAGCAAATGTAAGCAAACCCTTATGCAACCAAAAACCCCAAAAATGCAAGCAAACTTAATCAAAACTCCTTCTTTAGGATACCAATAGAGAATCAAGCCTTTAATGCAAGCTAAAGAGGATCATACAAGCCTAAATATACTTGTATGCATGGAAATCTCTTAGGAATTTGATTTAGGAATTTATGAAGAGGGTGGAGGCCATGAGAGGTTTGATTTTGACATAGTTTAGTTGCTAGGATGAATAATGAATGATTTAGGGTAGATTAGGGTCTTATTTATAGATTAGGCTAGTGATATTGACCATAGGATTAAACCCTAGTTCTCATCTCAGCCCTTCAAATCGAATCTGGCCCCCTAGCTCAACACAAAACCCAAAATGGTGCACCAGGCAGACTGGGCGCCAAGACCCAGTCGACAGCCAAGTCGACAGGGCTGTCGACCTGGTCGACCCTGTCGACACCCAAGTCGACAGGCCTGTCGACTTGGGTACTGTGGCGGGATTTTTCCCGCCTTGGCCCAGCTGGCCCAATTATCTGAATTTGAATCTGTTTTTTTAAACCTTGAATTTTTCAGAAAACTTTGACGGGCCATATCTAGGCCATACGGACTCCGTTTTTCGAAAACTCGGACCCTATTTCGCGTATTTTTCCGAGACGAACGCAATGGCATAGCCCGTTTCCCTTGATTCACATTTCATAATTAAATTCTGCCTCGATTTATATTATAACAGATTGCTGAAAATACGGGTTGTTACATTCTCCCCTCCTTAAAGGATTTCGTCCCCGAAATCTTCAAGTTAGGAAGAACGTATCCTACCATCCAATCATCCATCTACTCAAAACATCATCCACGAGCAATCATTGTCCTTACCAGATTCTAAATGCTGGATGGACATATGCAAAGGTGTGTGTATATGTACCTATCTAATGCAAATATCATCGATGCAAATTATGTTAGTGAAATGAATCCATATGTATGCAATTTCTAACATAATGTATATCATCTATATGTGTGCACATAACATACACCCACATGCAACATCCATGTGATAACACACAATTTTCATCCATGAATAAGCATAAACACTCATGCATATGCAATATGAGGAGTGTGCGAGCCGATCTAGTGCCTAACCGTGTATAATGCATCCACGAGCAATCACTTGCAAACACTTGCAACCACTTGCAACCACCAAACATAACATGTCTCAAACACATGTTTACATCCATAGGATTCCTATCTCCACAAGGTACAGTCGAGTGATGGGTGCGAGTACAGATAAAACAAAACTTGGCACATATACTTACAGAATACCATTACAGATCAGATTTTCCCCAAATGATTTTTAGGAAACCAAGCATGGTAGAAACCCAGAATGTATTTGTCATAGTCACAGATACTCCCAAATCCCAATTTATCACAAACAGATGAGTTATAATTCTCAGGGAGTTTGAGACTATTACCAGATCAGAAGCAAGACTAGCATTAAAATACTGAGTTTCCATTTAGAATCAAAATACCAGAAAAAGAGTTTCATACTGAAAATCAGACAAAGAGAATTAAACATCCTACAGACAAATTATTCTAGCCCAAATCTATTCGCCCGCCATGCGAGTATTCATCGTTCCTTCCGATGTAGTCCCTTTCTTCTTCGGGCAGTCCCTAGTGAAGTGCCCCATCTCTCCGCAGTTAAAGCAAGTGCCCTTCCTCTTTCTGCAATCCTTGTTTAGATGGGTTGAACTTCCACAAGTAAAGCACTTCTTTTCCTTTTTATCTCCAGACTTCTCGTCCCTCTTTTTCTTGCTCTGGTTCCCCTGACTGCCTTGACCACCTTGATTGCCTTTACCCTGAAAATCAGTCTTCTTTTCTTGAGTGTCACTCGACTTGACCTCTTTCTTTCCCTCTCCCTGAAGTAGAGCCATATCGACCAAACTCTCGAAAGTAGCTCCATGCGGAATATGCGACATCGCCAAACCCTGCAGCGGCTCATTCAACCCCCTAGCAAATCGGAGAGCCTTCTTCTCAGGAGTGTTTACCATATCCAGACCAAAACGGGCCAGCTGATTAAACTTATTCACATACTCCTTGACAGTCATATCATCTTGCTTTAATGCAATGAACTTCTCCATCTGTAAATTCGCCTCAGCAGAGGATAGAAACTTGGTCACAAATCTAGCCCTCAAATCGGCCCAAGTCTCGACGGGCCTCGTCCCATTGGTGACCTCCCACCAATAGGCTGCTTCGTCCTTCAAAAGCCACACTGTCAATAGGATCTTCCTCTCGTCATCAATCCTAAAGATAGCAAACAAGTCCTCCGTGTCTTTCAGCCAATTCCTAGCTTCAACAAAAGATTCCGTGCCTAGGAAATTCTTGCCTCCCATCGCCTTGAAGTCCTTACAAACCTTCGTGAACTCAACTTGAGGATGCTGAGGGGGAGGAGGAATAGGAACCACCGGAGGAGGGACATTAGGGAGAGGATTCTCAATTACAGGAGGAGGAGTGGGAGTAGGGTTTGCGGGGCCGGCTGCCGCCCTAGCGTCTAGAAGTCTCCTATACCAGAGAGGTACGTTTACTCCATCTGGGATGGCAAGATTCTCAGCCATACTGAAACGAAAGATAAGATAAGATTAGGTCAAGGAAGCGAAGGATAACGCTAATGGCTTTTTGGGGAATAGCCCTTTTTTTTTAAAATACTAGACTTTTCTTTGGAAAATACTTTATACTTGTTTTGAAAATAGTTTTCAAAAAGTTTTCTAAAAACCTTTTTGTTCCTTCTCGTAAACCCTATGCTCTGATACCAAATGTAACACCCCACCTCCGCCAGGGTCACTCGCAAAGGAATGCACTAGCTTTGGAGGGGAATTATTTGTAAACAAGGTAAAGATGCATAATGATATAGCAAGGCAGAACAAGAACATATGTATATATGTAAACAGAGTAAATAACATGGATAAAACAGCGGAAGATTTTAAACCATTTCTAAACACAAGTCTGGTACATCAAAATGTCATTTTCCCAAAATTACAAGTCTAGATAAAAACATCATCTGATAAACTGAAATACATAAGTACTATCCCCAAATAAGAGTGATAAACCATAGCGAGCTCAAGTCCAAAGCATACATGAGCTATCCAAGGAAAGCAGCAAAGATCCAAGCTAAGCTCCTGTATTCCCTCCCTGAGAACCTGGAGGGGGAACGGAAGAAAAGAGGCGAAAGAAAACAGGTCAGTCAAAAAGACTGAGTAAGCCCTACTACAATCAATGTAAACTGATAAAGTTAACTGACATGAGCAGCAAGTATGAACATAAGGATAACAAACATACTAACATGCTGACTAACTAACAAGGCAGATAACGGTGTCTTCGCATAATCAGGTTTAAGGTTTTTCTCCACGGGTGCACCAGCATTCTAACATGTCATGTAAAATCAAGAATTTATCCCTTGGCCTAAACTTGGCCCAATATCAGGTGTTTGACTCAAATCAAGATCCAATTTCTTGGTACCAATACTAGTATAACCGTATTAGGTGTTACCCAAAACAGAACGGAACAGAATGGTCCATACAGAAGTAGGGTTTGGGAAAATGGGCTTTTACCTCTCCTAACAGGTAAAGTACAGAGACAGAGTGTTGACAATAATGGGCCTTTATCACCCTAATAGAACGGAGTACAGAAACAGAATGCTAACCATAATGGGCCTTTACCACCCTAACAGAACGGAGTACAAAAACAGAATGCTAACCATAATGGGCCTTTACCACCCTAACAGAACGGAGTACAGAAACAGAATGCTAACCATAATGGTCCTTTACCACCCTAACAGAACGGAATACAGAAACAGAGTGCTACAACTAGGTGTACACTAGTAGTGGGCCTTTACCACCCAAACAGACGGTACCACGCAGAAACAGACGGGTGTTACCACCCAACAAAACAGACGGTACCTACAGAGTCAGACAGAGTTAAGTGTACCCTAAACCCTACCCAAGCGATCGGCTCCCTAATACATAAATACCCTGTGTCGGTCCCACGACAGGGTGTATCACTCCCTAAAGTGGCAACCAATTGGCACAGGCATATTTACAGATGTCACGACGTCTTACATCCTCAGAGGCAGACCGGGATCCATGCACGCACATGACCCGGTTGGAATGCACCATCAACACCCATCGCCATTATCAGAATGAACCACTTATAATTAGTTCAGTAAGCGTGCCCGGACCCTACCTACAGTTGGGTCAAAGTGTTGATACCAGAAAGGGTTACTGACTAATATGGGTCCCAAACAACAGATGACACAAGTATTCCCCCTTGTGTCCCCAGACTATCAGATTCAGATTAACTTATTAACAGAGTTCAGACATACAAAGTTCAGACGATCAATCTTCAGATTAACGGGTTCGGATAACAGATTATAAACTTGCCTAACTTGATGTGGGTCCTACAGATCCGTAAAACAAGTTCGTTTAAATTATCAATCAAGTTAGTTTATCCAGACCAGATATCTAATTGGTTCTCAGCCTTATCAAATTACTGAGTTGGATTGGTTAAGATCAACTCAACCCCGTTAATTTACTGAGTTCAGATTGGTTAAGTGTAGGGTAACTTAACCCCGTTAATTTACCGAGTTCAGATTGGTTAAGTGTTCCAGCGGTCCATGACTTAACCCTAATCACGAGGCATTAATTAATTAATGCGCCTTAACCTCTCACATTAGACCTTATTGTGGTTACTAGTTAAGCCGGGCGGGTCCGGGTAGCTTTACACCACAACTTGGTCTAACCTCGGGTTCAAGGTACAACATGACCAACTTCTCACGTTGGGTCCTATTGTCTGTAGCAACTAGTTAAGCCGGTCGGTTCCGGGTAGGTTTACGCTACAAACTCAACCCAACCTCGAGTTGGCCACACTTATCTTTTCTAAGTGTCATGTCCATCATGTTTTCAAAACATATTACACATTTTCAAGCAATTGGGTAGACCTAACTTAATAGGTAAATTCCCAATGGGTAGACCTAACTTAATAGGTAAATTCCCAAGCTCATATTTTTATGTCTTTTAAGTTTACCCAACCCCAAACGCAATCCCATCGCTTACATATCGCAATAGCGCATAAAGGATAGAAAGAGGGAACTTGGCATAATCATGACATAAAAGTGTTAGAGCCACAAGTTCAACATGGTGGCATATGAAATGTTCATGGGTTCATACACTTGCATAATACATTTTTGGCCCAAAAAGCATGCATAACATGAGAACATGAACCATATGACCATCCCAAATTTGCATAACATACTTGCATAAGCCAACTTGCATAACATATGACACCTTGCATATCATACTCGCATAAACAAACTTGCATAACTTATGACAACTTGCATATCATTCTTGCATAAACAACTTGCATAACTTATGACAACTTGCATATCATATTTGCATAAACAAACTTGCATAACATATGATAACTTGCAAACCAAACTTGCATAACAAAACTTGCATAACATTTGTCAACTTGCATATCATACTTGCATAGCAAAACTTGCATAACATTTGTCAACTTGCATATCATACTTGCATAGCAAAACTTGCATAACATTTGTCAACTTGCATATCATACTTGCATCGCAAAACTTGCATAACTTATCATAAGAAACTTGCATAACTTATCATAAGAAACTTGCACAACACATCATAGAAACTTGCATATCATACAATTAACTTTAAAGTTCAAGTATGAAAGGAATAGGGCTTACAATGCTTATGCGAACTCAAATGAGTATAGCAAATGTAAGCAAACCCTTATGCAACCAAAAACCCCAAAAATGCAAGCAAACTTAATCAAAACTCCTTCTTTAGGATACCAATAGAGAATCAAGCCTTTAATGCAAGCTAAAGAGGATCATACAAGCCTAAATATACTTGTATGCATGGAAATCTCTTAGGAATTTGATTTAGGAATTTATGAAGAGGGTGGAGGCCATGAGAGGTTTGATTTTGACATAGTTTAGTTGCTAGGATGAATAATGAATGATTTAGGGTAGATTAGGGTCTTATTTATAGATTAGGCTAGTGATATTGACCATAGGATTAAACCCTAGTTCTCATCTCAGCCCTTCAAATCGAATCTGGCCCCCTAGCTCAACACAAAACCCAAAATGGTGCACCAGGCAGACTGGGCGCCAAGACCCAGTCGACAGCCAAGTCGACAGGGCTGTCGACCTGGTCGACCCTGTCGACACCCAAGTCGACAGGCCTGTCGACTTGGGTACTGTGGCGGGATTTTTCCCGCCTTGGCCCAGCTGGCCCAATTATCTGAATTTGAATCTGTTTTTTTAAACCTTGAATTTTTCAGAAAACTTTGACGGGCCATATCTAGGCCATACGGACTCCGTTTTTCGAAAACTCGGACCCTATTTCGCGTATTTTTCCGAGACGAACGCAATGGCATAGCCCGTTTCCCTTGATTCACATTTCATAATTAAATTCTGCCTCGATTTATATTATAACAGATTGCTGAAAATACGGGTTGTTACAGGCACCCAAGAGTTTAGGGAAAACAAAACAAAATAAACTCCGGACCGGTCACTGGACTGGTATGAGTAAACAATTTAAAACAGATTGAGAAAATAAACGATATCTTATAAGACCATGCCGTATAACATGGAATGGGTTTTCCCCTTATGAGAATCCAAAACACTTGATTCATCATTCAAAATCCTTCTGAAAGAAACGATAATCTTTATATCAAAACTCTTTGGATATTATAATAGTGTCTATCAACCACAATATAATAATCATCTAGTAGAATGCTTTCATCTCACGTTCTGCATACATAACATACAATCAAAAACCGCAGGCGCTTATTGGGTAATGAATTCCAACTGGCAAGGTATGGGACCACCTTCCGACAGTGTATCTCTAGAGAGGAATACACCGGGTTCAACAAGAACATCTTGCAACCCAGGCTAAACATGACCAGTCACTCATTTCGCATGAGTGTACCGAATGTATTAAAACCAACAGTTGGGATCAGCATCCGTTTCCCGAAAGGGACAGCATCAAAATAGATTATAGAAGTAAATGGAATTTCTCTAGATCAGGTGACAATACACCCTAATTGGCAGCTAACCACTTAGCCATGCGACCTACTCGATTTTATACAATTCTTGATTGTGAGGCTAGAGGCCACAACGTACCCTTTACAAACTACATCTTCATTCACTTTGAATGCCACATCATCATACCCGCTAAATCACAAATTGATTTCTCCAAACATATCATGGGTAAACAGCTAAGAGAAATGAATTCCTCCGCCACCAAACGTAAATACGTTTGAAGAGATCAACTTACGCGATCTATTAAATATACTTCGTCAGACATTCTTCCATACAGGTCGTCCTGTGACTGGACAGACCGAAGGTACTATTGTGTAAATCCATCTTAGGCAATTTCTACCTAGGATTTATTAAACAACCCTTGCATAACTCCATCTTCAATTATCTTCATCATATTTTATTTGAAACGCTAATGCCATACGGAGTGGTTTTCAGACAATATATCTGATCCCGGTCTCTCCGTATTGACAACGGCAAAATGGTCAAAAACTTTGATAGTCGGTGATTTAACCATCAAAGAAAAACATTTGTGCAAACAACGATATTATTTCCAGATGGAAATTCTATCGATCAATCATCAATCAACATTTATTCATTTCCCCATTTCTCGTTTCCATATATTCATCAAATCCTTATTTTCTAATTTTAGAAAATATATGTTATTAACTTTGGAAAACGTTTCCATTTCTGATTCATGCATCATTATCTTCTCACATATATCTGTCTCTAACTGTAAACTAGTAAGAGAACAACCCCCTATGTATTAACCTTGAAGGCCGAAAGCAACATCAGATCAATACCCAGACAACTGTTCAACTTAACTAATCCCCATTCAGTTTCTAATTCCTTTAACTCCATTTTAATTCCTATTTCAAACCCTACTTCCTTTATAAATATTTTATTAGCAAAATATTTACTTAAATCCTTTATTCACATTAAATGTAAATAATATTTCTTCTTTTCAATCAAAACAGATTGATTTCGTATTTAAAACAGTATCCCAAATCCAATTTATATTTATACTTCTAATTATAGAATTATTTATATAAAATATCATTTTATTCTTCTAACAGTTATAATCCCATTTGTAATTCCCTTTTATATAATTCTATTTATTCTATATAAATACTTTTATATAATTCTATTTATTTATCAAATATTTCCTTAATTATATTTTCCAATATTTTTTTCCAAATATCACCATTTATAATATCCTATTTATTTCATATATAAATATTTCAATTTCAATATTCACTTTGAAAATTTCCTTTTTACATTCCAGTATTTCATATGGTATTTAAAATACCAAATAACATGACCAGTGTCATCATAATTAATCACAGATTTTATATCACATCATATATCACAATATACGAAAACAAACAGTATTATAATATTGAGGAATCCAGTTGGATCCCTCCAACCTGTCTCCTTGCATTCACCGATGTTAAACAATATAAATAACATCGATTTCATTTTAATATGAAATATTCTGATAAACAGAATCAATATTTTACTAACGATTTATATATATATCGTTATCTACAAATTCAACTAATAAATCAACAATTCAACCAAACAATCAACACACAATAATCAATCATCGTTTATCAATACTAGATTATATTTATAAAATATAAACCGATCAGAGTTAGTGAGATTTACTCACATTGGTGGTTTGTCGTTAAATGACGATAACCGTTCAATATATCTGATCAGGTGTTTAATTTCGCCATAAATTGAGACGAGCTCCATTTCACTCCTAGTCTGTTCCATGTAGCCCTCATCCATACGATCCCGACGGATCCAGTTTTGTCCAATTCTGATAATGTATGGACCCATTTTATAAGTTGGACATATTTGAATTTTAAAACAAAAACATAAATGGATTAAACATTGGGCCTCACCCCTCTTCTAATCGGACCATTCACTCAATACTGGTTCACCCGCCTCACCTTTCTTCCCCAACCAGTAGTAGCTCCATCAAACTCAAAATCAACGCAAATGGCAGAACTTTGACAGCCATTTCCTTCTTCCATTCACCGCCGTTCTCCTTGAGACAAGTTCCATTCTTCATCTCTTCCATTCCTCTTCCTACCCATACTAACAACACCAATCTCGATCACCATCATCAGATTGCCACACCCATACCTCTGCGCCCTTCCAGAATTCAAGCGACACCTATTTCCATCGAATACCAAAAAATCATGCAACCGAACCTCATTTCACTTCACAAACCCCATTCTAACATCGAAAATCACAAACGATGCACCATTCCATCGAATTAGGCAACCCTAGCTCACGTTGGGCTTTTTCCATTGATAGAAAACACGTTCGAATAAAAAAAAGAACTACATGAAAATGAAGAGTAGCTAACATAAATTCTGAAAATATATGTACTGTAAATTATAGAATTTTATCCGATTTGATATTGATTTAGGAAGCTCACGATTTGGTTATGATTTGGTTTCCAAATGGACATTGGTGGCTGTGAGTATGTTGACTGTGGAAAAATAATGAATTAGGTTTAGGATGGTAAGGGTATTATATAGAATAGTTTTTATTATTATTTTTATTAATATTTTTTTATTGTCAATTTCTACTTTATTCGTCTTCTAAAAATCCCTATGATCACATAAAATATCCAAAAATCATGAAAACTGACATGCAGCTAGAGTTTGACATTACGGACCCAGGGAAACTTGTTTCGTTGAATTCCGAGTCGGTTCGCTCACATAGCGTATTTTTAATCGTCAAAATATTGATTGTTTTTCACATTAAAATCCCGTACGGCCAATCCAAAAATCATGGAAATTGAAATCTAACAATAATTTAATATTCCGGATCCAACAAAATTAGTTTCGTCGAAAAGCAGAGCTCGTTTGCAAAAGTGACTATTTTTAAAGCTCTAAATAAACCATTTAAATATTAATATATTTAAAAGTAATTAAATTAAATATAAATAAATATTATTATCATATATATTCACATAGAATATAATACAGCTCCAAAATATACATATCTGGTTTTATAACACAACATTTCAAATCCAGATTAAATCAATGTTCAATTTATATTGAAAATCCATTTATAATAAAATAAATCGATATAAATTATAAAGGAATTCTATATCGACTGTTTTAAAATTTTATTTAGCCATAACTCAAAATCTACACAACGAAATCTTGATTTTTCTCTTCCATTAGAAAAATATACTTCACCAGCTCCGAACGTTTCTTGTTTCACGGAAATCCGATTTAAAACGGATTCTGTATATTCAATTGAAATTCGAATCGCCAAATTACGAATTGCAACGCCATTTCGAGCTCAGTTTTAATTATAATATAATTATACGTTCAACTGTCGTTTATATAATATATTAATATAATTCAACTATAAACTGAATTATATATTATATATGATCCAATTCACACAACATTGTGGATTCCACTATTTCCGACTATTTCGGAATTTAAATATATTGTTCTATTATTTATACTAATTAAAAATTCAATATTATTTAATTTTGATCATTTCTAAATAATTAATAAAATTATTTATAATACGTTAAAAAAAGGGCCGTTACATTCTTTCCCCCTTAAAATAATTTCGTCCTCGAAATTGTTAAGGTAGAAAACAAACCCTATTACTGGGTTAAAATTATTTGTTTACTTCTTGAATTTCAGTTTCACTATACCAATGAATTTCAATTAAATATTAATTCATTTTTATTAATGTAAATTTTCAAAAATCTTGAAAATTTTCTAATATATTAAATTCTTGAAAAATTTCGCCAGCACCTCCTTTGTATGGCTCAGTCGGTACAACTACAACTCGCCTCTCTAGGCTTTCTCCAACCCAAAAGAAAATCAAATAGCCAAGCGGCTTGCCAATCTGGCTCATAAATCTCATACCTAATATAAATATATACTGGTACATTTTTGTCGGGCATATCAGTACATCCTTTCCATCTGTTATCAATTCTGCATATACCAATGTCATCCCAATCATTCAGTTATACCCAAGCCAAATTCTGTTCTTAACTCAGATTCCATTTTTAATTTCAACTCTTAACTTACCAGTCCAATTTCATTTCAGATTATCACCAATCCAATCTAATTCGATATTTTCTATCTCAATTCATTTTCCCTTAACTGATTTCAATTCAATTTCTATCTCTATTTGCTTTTACAAATTCTAATTTAATCTTTTTAATTCAAACAATCTTCCCCAGGGAATTTCAAACAGTTTAGCTTTTCTAAAACCAGATTTCCCTTTTCAGGATTCAAAACAACTTGCTTTTCACAGAACAATTCAAAAACAAAATCCTTGTTAGTAATCTGTCACTTAACAAGTCGAAAATGAACACAGATGATGCAGCTGTCATCATCAGAATTTATTTTCCAGTGATCGAAGTGAGTTTAATATCAAAACCATTTCTAAACACTTTCATTTTGAAATCCATTTCAAAATATTCTTTTCAATGCTTGTAACAAATTTAAAATCTCCCAGGATTTTAGAATTCACATATATTTAACCCAGATTCATTTACAAACACTTTTATAACCTTCTAGGGTTTTAATTCCAATTATGGTTTTAATTTAAAATTTAATTCATCTGATTTCACGTATTTCATTTGTATGAATTCTGATTGGTTATATATAACCATTTCAGTTTTTATAATCTCATTCGTTTATAATAACAACCAATATGTCCAATATAGTATAATCATTTCGATATCAATCTTTTATATCAAAATATAATTTGGGTAAAATAATTTCTTTTACCCTCTTTCAAAACATAGTGTGCCGGTCCATCGTATTCGAGTTTTTTTAAACTCCTACCGACACAGTGGATCAAACTGATCGACCAGCACCCATAAACAACTCAATCAATAAATCTCCATAATATAAAACAGTTTTTATAACATCTACAAATACGTTCTCTTGTATATATACACTCAACTCAATCTAGGGTATTACTAACCACATCTCTACTGAGTCACGCCACAGAGCCAAGGTAATTACTTAACCTTATGCTCTGATACCACTGTAACGACCCGTGGAATTCGCGATCCTGGTAATCGACATATAACCCAATGTCAATTATCAAGCATCGGAAATACCGGATAGTTAATGAAAGAAATTAGAGGGTGAGAATAGATAAGATAGAAACTTAGAATAGAAGAAGAAGAAGAACATACAACATCAGAGTAAACACGAATCTCACAGCGGAACGAATAATATATAATAGATACATTACTTTGAAATAAAATTAGTATATGTATACAAAACATTATCAGAGTACAACACTTACAATACAGCGAAAATAACAATAGCTACATAATCCTGAAGCCTCCTGTTACAAGCTCTCAGTATATTTGTAAAATTCTGACTACGTGACTGCCCGTATAAATTTGGCACCCAAGAGTTTAGGGAAAACAAAACAAAATAAACTCCGGGTCAGTCATGGGACTGGTATGAGTAAACAATTTAAAACAGTTTGAGAAAATAAACGATATCTCATAAGACCACGCCCTATAACACAGAATGGGTTTTTCCTTTATGAGAATCCAAAATACTTGATTCATCATTCAAAATCCTTCTGAAAGAAACGATAATCTTTATATCAAAACTCTTTGGATATTATAATAGTGTCTATCAACCACAATATAACAATCATCTAGCAGAACGCTTTCATCTTACGTTCCATATACATAACATACAATCAAAAACTACAGGCGCTTATTGGGTAATGAATTCCAACAGGCAAGGAATGGTACCGCCTTCCGACAATGTATCTCTAGAGAGGAAGACACCGGGTTCAACAAGAACATCTTGCTTGTAACAACCCTGAATTTTGGGGTAAATTTAAAAATTTATTTTTAAGTAATTTTAATGATTTTTGATATTTAGAACAATTTATTTAAAATAATAATGATTAAATCGAAGTTAGAAGGAATAATTTAATTTTAAATATAAAAGGAGTTAGAAATAGCGCGGTAGTTTGAAAAGTCAAACTTGAACTTTGACTGACCGTACAGGATGCAAAATTTAACGGATTTTAGTGAAACTAAAAATATTAGAATCTATTTAAAAATATCTTTCTAACGAATTCGAAAAATTCAAATTTCATAGTGGAAATCAAAAGTTATGCCCAGTTTAAAATTTAGAAAGGTCGCTATGAAATATATAAAGATCAAAAACACTACTTTTTGCATACGAAGGAATTTGAACTCGAAACCACTTCCATTGAGTTCAGAATGATGTTTCTGCATTTAAAAAGTATAAACACTTATATATTTCGAGTTCCGAAAATTATTTGTTTAAAAATGTATTTTTAATATTTAATATATACGCCTTGAAAATAGCCATTTTTCAAACGACCTCTGTTTTCGACGAAACCACTTTTGTTGGATCCGGAATGTCAAAATATGGTTGAATTTAATTTTTCATAATTTTTAAAATTAATTTGTAACCGTGGCAAAAAAATTTATGTTTTGTTAATTTCGGTCAATTTTAATCGACTTGAAAAATGCTATTTTTCAAACAGGCTCAGAATTGAATGAAATTAATTTTTCTAGGTCCGCAGCATCAAAACATAGCTAAATATGTTTTTTGGGAATTTTTAAATTTAATTTGTGGCCCTGGTGAATTTTTATATACGTTTGAATTTTAAATAAATGAATTACATTTTAAAGTTGAGAAACGGGGGTCAAGATGATCATTTGGGCCTGCGTGAGATAGCCAGATGAGTCCGGAGCGGGGGTTAATGGGTAGGAACGTCAGTCGTTGGGCTGAAATCGGATAAAATCACTAAACGGGCGTTAAATGGGTAATTAAGGATTTAATAATAAATAGTTAAACCTAATATTTTATTATTTAAAAACCGCTACAGTACGTTCTCCTTCCCCGATCAAACACGCACCTGTGGCCGCCTAAACCCATCTACCTTCTCTCCTCCATTGCTCCAAATCCAAGCAAAATTAGACTGGGGTCCTTTGGAAGTTTTTCAAGCTCTTCTCCTCCTCTTCCTTCTCCGACAAGTCTCACATCAAACCGCGCCCCGTAGCTCCCTCCCCACGCCCACGAACCCGCCAAGAAAAATCCGTCGCACAGCCTCGAAGAACGCGTCGCACCTCCCCCTATTCTTGGCGGTTGTACGCCTCTCCTACCTCTCCATCCTCCAACAAACGACACCCAAAACCGTTGATCCAATCTTGAGTTATCCTGATTCAAAGTTTGGAACAATTTCAGAGGCTCAAATTAATTTAATTAAATCAATTTGTAACGCTTGATTTTGTTGCTAATGTTAATTTAATAATTAAAATCATGTTTTTGATTCAATGCGATACAGAACCCGACAAATCTGACAATCTTGGAACAACGTGACAATACACAACATCATGGATCGGTTGTGTACAAGTTTCTGACTTTCAATTTGATTTCTAGATCTTACAAATCCCAAGATGAGAAATTCTGAATCTATTCTTGAATTAAATTTAAATTTAATTTTTAATTATTCCCTTGAATAAAATCTGTATACCTGTAGGTGTGCAATAATTTAGATCTGTGTTTGCGATCAATTTTGCTGTTTATTCAGATTCGCGTTTACGTTGTTGTTATTTATTTTCAGATCTGTTTAAGATATGAGATTTGCTATTATTTTGTTGTTATTATTCTAGATATGTCGGTTAGGATCTATGTACATGCTGGAATTTAATTTCTATGTTATTACCTCAGATCTATTCCTTAAGATTTGCATATGCGCTTGAATTTTTATGTTGTGTTGTAACCAATTAAAAATATTGAATTTTAAGTTGCGTTTGTAAGCGAATAAAAAAAATTTAATTTTTTTTGTTGCATTGGAAATCAAAGAAAAAGATTGAATTTTTATGTTGCATTTGTAATCAAATGAAATTTGTCATGTATGTTAAAAAGTTACATTAGAAATGAATATTGTCATTTATGTTAAAAAGCTCACATTAGAAAAAAAAACTTTTCTTTCTATTTGCCATATTTAAAATTAGAAATAGTAAACAAATAAAAACGTTTTTTTATTTGTCGTCTTGAAATTAAAATGGTTGTCAAATGGAAATATTCACTTTTATGTATATTTGTTAATATGGAAATTGCTATGTAAAAATAGATACTTATTTTGTAAACAGAATAGGTCATTTAGTTGTATTCATATTTCATAAACAAAATAGATTGTATGAAAACAAACACATCATTTTTGTTGAAATAGATGGTATCAAAACAAAATTCGCCTTTATTTTGTCACTAGAATAAAAACACCATTTTAGTTAAAAATGTTAAGCTAGAATAAAAAAACACCGTTTTTGTTAAAAATGTTGCATAAGTTATATAAAAGTTCATTTTTGTTAAAAATGTGGCGTTAGACAAAAATAACATCTTAGATAGAAATGTGACATTAGAAAAATATCATCATTATTGGTATAAAATGTAACATTAGTAAAAATATCATTTTTTTTACAAATGTGACAT
Source organism: Allium sativum (assembly GCA_030737875.1). Taxonomy (NCBI): domain Eukaryota; kingdom Viridiplantae; phylum Streptophyta; class Magnoliopsida; order Asparagales; family Amaryllidaceae; genus Allium; species Allium sativum. Next base: position 462,944,089 of record CM060913.1, on the reverse strand, counting down.
TGGGAAATATTGACATTTTGTTATAAAATGTTGCTTTAGAACAAAAATATCATGTTTGTTGTAAAATGTTGTGTTAGGTAAAAATGCCATTTAATAGAAATGTCATGTTAATACAATAATGTTATATTAGAGAAAATGGTCATTTATTTACACTAATGTCATATTAGAGAAAATTGTCATGCATTTATACTAGTGTCATGTTAGAGGAAATTTGTCATGTTAATATAAGATGCCATGTTAGGAAAGGTCATTTATGTTTGTATTAAAAATGCCATGTTCTAAAATGTCGTGTATGAAAAACAGGTTATGCAAATAAACACTTCTTTTTATTTGTCATATACAAGGTTGAAAACATGTAGACAAATAAATACTTCTTTTTATTTGTCGTAAGAAATACAGAAGTTTGTATGTAGGCAAAATCTCTTTTTATTTGGTCGCTAGAATTGTAAACATGTCATTTGGTTGAATTAGAAATATTAGAATTAAAATGTCATTTGGTTGAATTAGAAATATTAGAATTAAAATGTCATTTGTTTAGAATATTGTCATGACAAGTACATATGTCATTTTGTTGGAATATTGTCATGTAAATAAAAATGTCCTTTATCTAGAATAATGACATGTTACATAAAAATTGTCTTTTATTCAGAATAATATACACTATATAAATAAAGATATTGAAACACAGAAAGAGAATTAAATTTTTATGTAATCAAGATTACAGAGAAAAGAGGATTACATTATATGTAATTAAAGAATAAGAATTTACATTAAATGAGATTACATTTTTATATGTAATTAAAAAGTAAGAATTTACATTAAATAAAATCACATTTTTTTATGTAATTAAAAAGTAGGAAATTGCATTTTTAATGAAATCACATTTTTATGTAATTAATTAAGATATGATTTTGCCATGTAATGAAAATTACATTTTTATTAGGAAATTAAATAGTAGATGTAACGGCCCGCCCCGCACCAACCGACATTTACTCCAAAAGTGCGCTGTACACATGTCCAGTTAGCACGGAACGGTCGTCAGAACGAAAGAAAGAAGACGAAGAATCAACAAGCAACCTGTAGAATGTCTCACAGTGCATGGAACAAAATTTAATAATAATATACTTGATATAAAACAGGTGAGACAGTGCATAAGCTGAAACAAACTATCATAGTAGCGGAAAATCCAAATACAACTTATGTTCCACATCATCATTATTACAACCTTTCAAACTGTCTCTAAAGTTAAAAGCAAGATAAGGGAGGTACACTACTAATGCCCAAGTAATGACCACCAGCGACACAGGGAGAATATCTATATATATATCATACGTGGAAGCCTCCTACTCGCCTCTGAATCAGCTACCCGTGCATCACCAGCTAACCTGTCTCTAGTCTGCTCGTGAGAGCACCCAGAGTAACAAGAAGAGACATAAAACTCTGGGTCAGACAAAAAGTCTGGTATGAGCGATAAGTAGCTAAATAGAACAATAACAGGTATACTAAACCATACCTGAACCTGGATCTGTAACCAAAGAGTTAGCACTACATACTGTACAACACTCTAAGGTGCCACTAAAAAAATGGTGTAAAGATAACGGGGGTGGGGGTGTGCATGTCATAGTGATGGCAAACAATCAAACATAGCAACCATCCTTACATCTCTCACTCAGTGCGTAAAGTATACGATATCCACCACTTCGATCACCCAATACTTTGCTATGATCACTCTGCCCCATGAAGTCATAACGGCTTCACTGCACTGATCCATAGCCATTAATCCTTCGCTATGTCCACTTTGCCCCATGGAGTCGTACACACCCCCCTGCACTGGCTCACAACCTTACTAATCTTTTACTATGTCCACTCTGCCCCATGGAGTCACAACGGCTCCACTGCACTGGCTCATAGTCTTGCTACGATCACTTTTCCCCTCGAGTCATGATGACTCTATTTCACTGATACGTAGCCCATCATTCCTTTTCAGTGGTGAATCGAAGTTATGAACGTCAAAAACTCCTTAGCACATGTCCCGCAGCAAAGCCCAACAATTAAGTGAACTCATTGGTCCCCAACTGGATCCTGAGCTCTGACTTCCATTTGGACTACCATTGCATCTCGGGTTATTGGTCATCACTGGATCGGTTCGGATCCCCAGTCCTTCTTCTCTGTCGGTTCGGATCGGCCTCCTTCCAAGTGCTCCGGGTCGGGTCGTGGCCTTCAAGTCCTTCGCAGTACATTGATTCGGTTCGGGTGCTCTCTGGCGGGTCGGGTCAGTGTACCCTTGCTCCATCGGTTCAGATCGGGTTCTTGGTCTCCGATCCGATCCACTTCCCCTTCCTCTTCCGTTCCGATCCCCTTCTCTTCTCTTCAGTCGATCCGTTTCCCCCTTCTTAAGTTCGATCTGATCCCAGTTCAACCATTGTGGCCTCCCTTTTTGCCATACTTTGCCTTGTGCCAAGCCTCGGTTCGGTTCGGTGATCCCTTGCCCAGTCCACTATCCGATCCGAGCTCATCCCTCCGATCCGAAAGCCTGCACCATTTTCTGCAACTTTTTCCAGCGAGTGTTTTACGCCATTCGACGGCGTTTTCGACCATTCTATCTATTCTAATCAATCACAAAGCATACCACAAAGTCATAGCAACAAATAGAAGTGACCTCAAACACCAAAACATCAAGATGATAGGTTAAAAATGGATCAATCATAACCAAAACCCCCTATTTTCCCTTAAACATGTTTAAGCATAATTAATGATAGGATTAGCAAAGCTTAACCAAATTAACCCAAGTTCATATCAGAGGTCTAAAACATCATTTAAGAATTTATAAATATTTTTCCAGAATTTTATCATGTTTAAATTCGCTAATTAACACTAATTAACCATAATTAGTGAGGAACTATGCAAATCACTCACCTTAGCCACAAATAAACCTTAGATCTAAAATAAATCTCTGATATGGCGCGAATACTAATGCTAAACAGCAGCTCTAATATTGATTTGGTGTAGATCTCCCTTGATTTGATGTTGCTAAGCCTAATCCTTGATTAAAAAGTGATTTGGAGGTGATTTAGGGGTTAAAGGCCATTTTTAGGGTTTCTAAGAGGTAATTGGAGGCTAGAAAACTGAAATGGAATGAAACCCTAACTCTTTTTAGCCTCCCCATAACCCTAATCCCGAAATGGGTTATGGGCTCATTCACTAATCACCCCATTTGGCCCGGTTAAGCAGTTTTTAACCTTCCAAACCTTATTTCAGCCATATCTCCCAAACGGTAAGCCCGTTTAGCTATTATGACCACTCTACGGAAAGGTAAACCATCAAACGAATCTAATGGAAGTGGTTTTAGGTCAAAATTCCTTTCCAGTAAAAAGTTATGGTCAAAACAGTATCAGCTAGGGGCAAAACGGTCATTTAAAATTCGGCAAAAATCATGAACATGGGAAATGACCCCAATGGTCGTTTCTCAAAGCCACATGACCGTACGACTTCATATAAGAAAGAAATAAATATTCTACGATCCTCCGATCCGTAGAATGCGGGTTGTTACATTCTCCCCCCTTAAGAAATTTCGCCCCCGAAATTCCCTAACCAAAACACACAAAGGGTCCCGCATGCCTATCAACCATAAAACAACAATCAAACATGCAAAACAAGTCTATCCTAGCATGCGGAATAACTAAATTGCAAAGTAAACCTTACCAGGCAAAGAGTTCTGGGTACGTCTTCCTAATGCTCTCCTATGTCTCCCAAGTACAGTCATTCTCGTTCTCGCCCCACTGAACCTTGATTAGCTTCACCGCCTTCCTTCGAAGTCGCTTCGTATCGTGCTCGACAATACGAATTGGCTTGCTGTTCCCAACCGCCTCGAGTTCCACTTCGAAGTCCTCTAACTGATCAGGTGAAATAGTCATATCTGGGTCATGCAGAACTTCCTTAACTGGGAAACATGAAATACGTTGTGAACTTCTGCCATCTTCTCTGATAATTCAATTTTATATGCCAAATTCCCAACTTGTTCGAGAACTGGGAATGGGCCAACAAATCTTGGTGCCAACTTGCCTCTCCTGCCAAATCGTATCACGCTCTTCAACGGAGAAACCTTGACAAACACCAGGTCACCAATGGAGAATTTTAAGTCTTTTTTCCTCTTATCTGCATAACTCTTACGCCTATCCTGGGCAGCCTTCATCCGTTGTTGAATGATCTTAATCTTATCTGAAGTTTCCCTTACCACACCTGGTCCAAGCACAAACTTCTCACCAGTCTCTATCCAACATGAAGGTGAGTTGCACGGTCTTCCGTACAAAGCTTCATATGGAGCCATACCGATACTGGATTGGTAGCTATTATTATATGCACTTTACTAGATGCAAATGGTCATCCCATGATCCACCAAAATCCAATATACAAGCTCTCAAGAGATCTTCCAATATACGATTCACCCTCTCTGTCTGACCATCAGTTTGAGGATGATACGCGGTACTGAGATATAATTCCGACCCTAGAGCCTCTTGTAAGCTGTTCCAAAACGCACTGGTAAACAACGGGTCTCGGTCACTCATAATGCTTTTAGGTACTCCATGAAATCTCACTACCCACTTCATATACAATTCTGCTAACTTAGCTGCCGTTCTATTCGATTTGACCGGTATAAATCTTGCACTCTTAGTCAATCGATCCACAATTACCCAAATGCCATCATGTCCCAATCTAGTTCTTGGTAAACCGTCAATGAAATCCATTGAGACTTGCTCCCATTTCCATTCTGGAATTTCTAATGGTTGCAACAAACCACTAGGCTTCTTTTTCTCGGCTTTAACTAGTTGACAATTCATGCATTTAGATATAAACTTCCCAACGTCTCTTTTCATTCCTTCCCAGTAGTAAGTCTGCTTCATGTCTCGATACATCTTATCACCACCGAGGTGTATAATCAGTTTTGAGTGATGACATTCCCTAAGCACTTCATCTCTCAAACCTTTCACATTAGGTACAACTAGTCTTCCATTCTTTCAAAGCCATCCTTCTCGATCAAGCCCATACAAATTCATCTCCTCACCGTCGATATTCATCTCTAACTTGGAGATGATTTCCAATAAATTAGGATCGTCCCTCTGACTGGAACCAATCCGCTCAATCAAAGTGGGTCTGATCGTCAAACTAGCTAACATCTCTGGATCCAATTCACACTTTGGTCTGAAATCATACCCTGCGATATACTCCAGTTGCTTCCATTCAAGAAACATAGCCCCTAAACTGGCATGTATCCTACTCAAGGCATCGGCTACCGCATTGCCTTTCCCAGGTGTATATGCGATATCAAAATCATACGAAGCCAAGAACTCTAAAAATCTTTACTGTCGGAGATTCAGGTCCTTCTGAGAGAAGAGATACTTTAACGATTTATGATCGGTAAACAACTCAAATCTCTCTCCCAAGATCTTCAACGCGAACACGATCGCTGCCAGTTCCAAATCATGGGTAGGATACTTTTTCTCATGCGGCTTTAATTGCCGACTAGCATAAGCTACAACCCTACCTCCTTGCATCAATACAACACCTAGTCCGGTACCACAAGCATCCTCATCTCTTCATTCCCTTTAGGAATGACTAATACTAACGCACACGTCAACTTTTCTTTTAGACTCTTGAATGCATTCTCACACACTCCGTCCCAGACAAAGGCTTGATTCTTCTTAGTCAACTGAGTCAATGGTGCTGCTATCTTGGAGAAGTCCTGGATGAACTTACGATAATATCCAGCTAACCCCAAGAAGCTTCTTACGTCTGTTGCATTCTTGGGCGTAGGCCAATCCTGTACCGTAGCCACCTTTGCAGGGTCCACGGCAATACCATTCTCTGAAACAACATGACCCAAGAATCTCACTTCCCTCCTACAGAAGTGACACTTAGAAAACTTCGTTTTCAATTGGTGTTTTCTCAACACCTCCATCACTATCCTCAAATGTCCCTTGTGTTCTTCCTCTGTCCTCGAATAAACAAGGATGTCATCTACGAACACAATAACAAACCTGTTCAACTGATCTCTGAATACCCGATTCATAATATCCACGAAGTATGCTGGTGCATTGGTCAACCCAAATGGCATGACCAACCACTCATAGAATCCAGACGGCGTCCTAAATGCCGTTTTCGGAACACTCTCAGCCGCTACTCGGAGCTGATGAAATCCTGTCGCGAGGTCCAACTGGGAGAACACTCTTGCTCCTTCCAGTTGATCAAACAAATCATCTATCCGCGGCAGAGGATACTTATTCTTCCTCGTCACTTATTCAACTCGCGATAGTCCACACACAAACGAAGGGAACCATCTGCCTTAGTGGCAAACACAACTGGTGCTCCCCACTCGGAGACACTTCTTCTAATAAACCCCTTCTTCAAAAGATTGCTTACTTGCACCCTGAGCTCTCGCTGCTCCCTTGGTGCCATACGACAAAGTGGCATCACTATAGGTCTGGCATCTTTAAATCAATACGGAACTCAATCTCTCGGTGTGGTGGAAGCCTGGTCACCTCCTCGAAGACATCTGGATACTGGCCAACCACGGGACATCTGACAACTCATCATGCGGGATGTCGAGGGAATTTATAAAACTAGCCATTACCCCATCACTAGGTAGACTACCAAACACTACCCTCCTCCCATCATCCGCCCTAACTGTCACCAAAAAGCCCTCACAGTCTACCACCACCCCGTATCTTTGGAGCCAATCGACCCCCAATATAATGCCATACCCAGTAAAGCCCAAAACAAAGCAATCACAAACAAACATACATCCATGACTCGATAAGACCAAATTTCGGCAAGGTTAGTCGAACCACCAATCGAGTTCGTCACAACCAACGGTCTATCGACTATCTCGGGTTCCAGTCCCAACCTATCTACCAGGTCACTAGATATGAAGGAACGGTAAGCCCCAGTATCAAACAAAACTCGAATAGGTATACCATGAATAGAAAGCATACCTTGAATGACGACATTCTTTCCTTTCTCCGCCGCAGTTGGGGCATTCGACGAAGAAGGAATAGCACCGATAGCATATGCTTTCACAATCTGCTTCTCCTTAAGAGGTTGTGGACATTTATCCTTATGATGTCCCACTTGGCCACAGTTGTAGCACTTCCTATCCGCTGGCTTGGCCCGACACTCTTTGGCATAATGGCCCTTTTTACCACAGCTGAAGCACTCAACATATTTCTTACTCTTTTTCTGGCCATCCTTAGCTTGGTTCTGCTTCCTCTTGTTCTGAGTGTTATTATTTCCTCCACCGCCTGCTTGCGGCTTCAGCCCTTCTGCAGATGCAACCTCAGTCTTTGACTTAGGGTAAAGACTCTTTGATCTCAAAGCTTTCCCCACAATCGATTCAAAAGTCTCATCGATGTGATTGATAAGCCTTTCCCCCAAGTATCCATCCAAACCAGTAGTGAACTTCTCATTCTTCTTCTCAGGAGTATCAATAAGGGATAATCCATACTTCGACAAAGTGTCGAACTCAGCAATATACTCCGAGACTTCCCTACCATTCTGTTTAAGCTCCAAGAACTTCCTAAACAATTCCGACTTCTGAGCAGCTGGGATAAACTTGTCGCTAAAGCGAGCCTTAAACTGATCCCAAGTAACCTGATCCTCTGGAGTGGCTGTCTTAATAGCATTCCACCAATTCATCGCTCGCCCTTGCAGCTGACGAGACGCTAGCCTTCTCTTCATCGCATCCTCGATACCCAAGTCGTCGAAGATACGATCACAGCTATCCAACCAATCCTGAACATCCGTAGCTGACTCCGTTCCGTGGAACGGCTTCCCACCAAGGTTAGTGTAATCCTTGCACAGCTTGGCGAAATCGACCCTAGGCGCCTGCACTATTGGACCACCACCATTTTCGGCATTGGGAGCTACCCCTTGCACATCCCTAAGCATTTCTCTCATGAGGTTAGTAAACATCGCCCTCATGTCAGCAGCATTCCCATTATTGGCCCCTCTACCAGCACCTCTTGCTTATCGACTCATCGTTCAATCTGTAAAGAGAAAACGATTAACCATCTTCATAGTGGTGCTAGTGCAGTGCGACTTCATCCTTAGCTATACTAACAACGTATATATATAGCTTTTGAAAACCAAGGTAATCACAAATACGCACTCTCATATACGTACTATCTCTCCCTAGTGTCTTTCCCTAGGTTAACTACGTAACCTAGAGCTTTGATACCAAATGTAACGGCCCGCCCCGCACCAACCGACATTTACTCCAAAAGTGCGTTGTACACATGTCCAGTTAGCATGGAACGGTCGTCAGAAGGAAAGAAAGAAGACGAAGAATCAACAAGCAACCTGTAGAATGTCTTACATGACATGGAACAAAATATAATAACAACATACTTGACATAAAACAGGTGAGACAGTGCATAAGCTGAAACAAACTATCATAGCAGCGGAAAATCCAAATACAGCTTATGTTCCACATCATCATTATTACAACCTTTCAAACTGTCTCTAAAAGTAAAAGCAAGATAAGGGAGGTACACTACTAATGCCCAAGTAGTGACCACCAGCAACACAGGGAGAATATATATATATATATATATATATATATATATATATATATATCATACGTGGAAGCCTCCTGCTCGCCTCCGAATCAGCTACTCGTGGATCACCAGCTAACCTGTCTCTAGTCTGCTCGTGAGAGCACCCAGAGTAATAAGAAGAGACATAAAACTCTGGGTCAGACAAAAAGTCTGGTATGAGCGATTAGCAGCTAAACAGAACAATAACAGGTATACTAAACCATACCTGAACCTGGATCTGCAACCAAAGAGTTAGCACTACATACTGTACAACACTCTAAGGTGCCACTAAACAAATGGTGTAAAGATAACGGGGGTGGAGGTGTACATGTCACAGTGATGGCAAACAATCAAACATAGCAACCATCCTCACATCTCTCACTCAGTGTGTAAGTATACGATATCCACCACTTCGATCACCCAATACTTTGCTATGATCACTCTGCCCCATGAAGTCATAACAGCTTCACTGCATTGATCCATAGCCACTAATCCTTCGCTATGTCCACTTTGCCCCATGGAGTTGTACACACCCCACTGCAGTGGCTCATAACCTTACTAATCTTTTACTATGTCCACTCTACCCCATGGAGTCACAATGGCTCCACTGCACTGGCTCATAGTCTTGCTACGATCACTTTGCCCCTCGAGTCATGATGACTCTACTGCACTGATACGTAGCCCATCATTCCTTTTCAGTGGTGAATCGAAGTTATGAACGTCGACAACTCCTTAGCACACGTCCCGCAGCAAAGCCCAACCATGAAGTGAACTTATTGGTTCCCAACTGGATCCTGAGCTCTAACTTCCATTTGGACTACCTTTGCATCTCGGGTTATTGGTCATTATTGGATCGGTTCGGATCCCCAGTCCTTCTTCTCTGTCGGTTCGGATCGGCCTCCTTCCAAGTGCTCCGGGTCGGGTCGTGGCCTTCAAGTCCTTCGTAGTACATTGATTCGGTTCGGGTGCTCTCTGGCGGGTCGGGTCGGTGTACCCTTGCTCCATCGGTTCGGATCGGGTTCCTGGTCTCCGATCCGATCCACTTCCCCTTCCTCTTCTGTTCCGATCCCCTTCTCTTCTCTTCAGTCGATCCGTTTCCCCTTTCTTTAGTTCGATCCGATCTCAGTTCAACCATTGTGGCCTTCCTTTTTGCCATACTTTCCCTTGTGCCAAGCCTCGGTTCGGTGATCCCTTGCCCAATCCACTATCCGATCCGAGCCCATCCCTCCGATCCGAAAGCCTGCACCATTTTCTGCAACTTTTTCCAGCGAGTGTTTTACGCCATTCGACGGCGTTTTCGACCATTCTATCTATTCTAATCAATCACAAAGCATACCACAAAGTCATAGCAACAAATAGAAGTGACCTCAAACACCAAAACATCAATATGATAGATTAAAAATGGATCAATCATAACCAAAACCCCTATTTTCCTGTAAACATGTTCAAGCATAATTAATGATAGGATTAGCAAAACTTAACCAAATTAACCCAAGTTCATATCAGAGGTCTAAAACATCATTTAAGAATTTATAAATATTTTTTCAGAATTTTATCATGTTTAAATTCGCTAATTAACACTAATTACCCTTAATTAACCATAATTAGTGAGGAACTATGCAAATCGCTCACCTTAGCTACAAATAAACCTTAAATCTGAAATAAATCTCTGATATGGCGCGAATACTAATGCTAAACAGCAGCTCTAATCTTGATTTGGTGAAGATCTCCCTTGATTTGATGTTGGTAAGCCTAATCCTTGATTAAATAGTGATTTGGAGGTGATTTAGGGGTTAGATGCCATTTTTAGGGTTTCTAAGAGGTAAGTGAAGGCTAGAAAACTGAAGTGGAATGAAACCCTAACTCATTTAAGCCTCCCCATAACCCTAATCCCGAAATGGGTTATGGGCCCATTCACTAATCACCCTATTTGGCCCGGTTAAGCAGTTTTTCACCTTCCAAACCTTATTTCAGCCATATCTCCCAAACGGTAAGTCCGTTTAGCTGTTATGACCACTCTACGGAAAGGTAAACCATTAAACGAATCTAATAGAAGTGGTTTTAGGTCAAAATTCCTTTCCAGTCAAAAGTTATGGTCAAAACAGTATCAGCTAGGGGCAAAACGGTCATTTAAAATTCGGCAAAAATCATGAACATGGGAAATGACCCCAATGGTCGTTTCCCAAAGCCACATGACCATACGACTTCATATAAGAAAGAAATAAATATTCTACGATCCTCCGATGCGTAGAATGCATGTTGTTATAGTAGAATTTACATTGTAAGATAAAAGGACATTTTTATTATGTGATTAAAAAGCAATATTTGACATGTAATGTTAATTACATTTTTAATGTAATTAAAAGGTAGAATGTGACATTGTAAATAAAATTTACATTTTTAATGTAATTCAAAAAGAAAGAAATTTGCACCATTTATGTAAATTACATTTTTAATGCAATTAAGAAGAAGAACTTGACATTGTAATCAAAATTACATTTTTTTTTATGTTATTTAACAAGATAGAATTTTTCACCGTAATGTTAATTACATTTACAATGTAATTTAAAAAGGAGATTTTACAGTGTAATTAAAAGAAAAAAAAAGTAGAATTCAACATTTGAATAGACTTTACATTTCTAATAAAAGAATAAAAGAACGAAATTCAGCATAGTACTTTTATTTGCATTTTCAATGAAAATTAAAACATGATTATATAAAAGGATAACATTTTATGTAATGTTATGAATTCATAGAAATTGTTTACATATAAAATATCATTTTTATATGAAATTAGATTAACACAGAAAATGAACACATATGTAGCGTTATGTCAATTTAGAGAAAATGAACGCATTTTTAGCGGTATGTCCTTTTAGAGAAAATGAACACATATTTGGCGTTATGTCGTTTTGGTAAAAATGAACATATTTTTAGTGTAAACGTTAATATATTAAAAAGAACAGTATGTGAGGAAAACTTTATTTACACTTTCTATGTAAATAAAATGAACATATTATTAGTGAAAACTTTATTTACCTTTTCTTATGTAAATAAAAAGAACTATTTTAGATGACACTTTCATTTACATTTTCATGTAAATAGGATATGTAGAAGAAAAGGAAAACATTTATTCACATGTAGTGTAAATAAATAAGAAAAAGATATGTTTTAACGACATTTTCTATGTAGTAAAAGAATAAATTGAAAGTTACCTTTTAGTTGTTATTTATTAATTAATAAATGTGGGAATGGAATTGAAATGTTCATTTAACATGATACCTTGATATGATACATGAACATGATTGTGCGCTGTTTGTCTGGTTGATTCATTGCCCTTATATGTTAATGACTACATGGAATGATTTATATCTATTCTTATCAAAATAAAAAATAGTGATAAATAATAACGTTATGAAATAATTTAAATAATAATTATGCGAAGATTATTTGGAAAGACCAAGTTATACTCATTTCAAATAATCATACGACGTTTTAAATGGAAGAATTGAAGACCGACGATCTTCACATCGAATGGGTAACTAGTGTTGAGACCTTTGATTGATTTGCTCCCAAGACGGGGCTAAGATGGTAGTTATCCGGACGTCGTGTCGATTTGTACGGATTTGGCTTTCGCTAAGACCCAGAGCATAAGCTTATAAATGGATGTGTGTCTGACGTTGAATTTTGTTCTATGTAAATTGATTTCTATTAATATACGACCGTTGGTGGCGGAGAATTTATTCTCTTGCTTAACACCCTTAGAGGTTGTGTATTAATAGTTATCAATCGCATGGCGTGAATTATCAACGTGGCACGCTAAGATGAAGATGATCAAGGCTTTGTTGAAAAGCAGGCCTTGTGGTTATAACGTTACTTCGCGAGCCTCACAACCCGGTTGAGTCTAAAACGAGAGAAGGGAACGCAGGGAGAGCAACACATTTCTTTCTAGCTAGAAGCGGTGTCGGTGCTTAAACTGGCTGATATTTACTTATGTGGATGATGGAATGTGGCGCGCCTCGGATGATAGGTCCTATAGGACCGAGAAACGTGTGTTCAGGAATTGCCAATCCACGAAGCTGTATGTGTGGACCGGCCCTGCAGGATCCAAGGGTTCACTGTGGGGAATCCTGAGACATTAGCTAGAGTGTCTCGAATCGGTAAGGAGCTCCTCCCTAGCCTTGACTCATGATGGAAACCCAACTCCCAATACAACCCTACGGATTTGATTGTATTACTAGTATGGAGGCATAATATATGGTAGTTATGCTTCCTAGGATTGATACATTTACTTTGAAATGTTTTTGAAACGTATATACACTAATAATAATATCAAATTCGTTTTTATCGTATCAAGCATTTTTGACCATTATAAGGTAAAACTCTATCCTCCGGTTTGCGTTGCATTGTGATGGGACTTGAGTCTTATGATGGTTTCATTTTTCTAAAAAGCATTGCGTTGTTTAACGATTTACTTTAATTTATGCACCGACAATCCATTGGAGTAAACCTGTTCCGCGTTAGCGGCATGGTCCTTGGATTTGCCTTATTACTATTAGTTAAATTAGTTAAGAACTCTCACACCAGTCCCATGACTGACCCGTTGTTTGTTTCCACCTTTGCAAACTCGGGTGCCCTCTTTTCCACACGGGCAGTCGAATAGTTTGTCTACAGGTCTTTATCTCTTGAGCAGGATTCTGGATCGAAGCCTAAAGCTGTGTCCAGAGCATAGAAGTCTTCCACTGTTTATTGTATTTAATTTATTGAAATTTATATTCCGCTGTAATTTTATTTAATGTACTCTGATATGTTCAGTACTCTGATGTAACATTACTGTAATGTTTATAAAAGTATGCTGTTGTTGTTCTGATGTGTTGTAGTCCAAAGTAAGCGTATCCGGCGATTTCCCGCAAGGGCGATTTTCGGGTCGTTTCATTTTGGTATCAGAGCTTTGGTCAGCTCAAATCATTGGGGTACAACTCATTAGAACTAAACAAAAGACTCATCAGAGATTGGACTAGTAATATCCAATAAGAATACTCATTAGAGATAGGGTAAGTAATGCCCTAGAATGAGTTGAGAGTAACAAGCTTATAATATACGTATTTGTAATTATAATCTATTTTAGAAAATATGATTTTTGAATATACAAAAGTTATAAATATTTGAAAAGCTAATCAACAAATTGATTGATGATTGTGTAGTGTAATTAGTTCAACTAATAAAATTATAGAAACGAATTAAAGAATAAAAATTTGAGTAGGATAATTAAACACTTTTAACTTCGTTCCTTTTCGAGGACGAAAAGTTTTTAAGTGGGGGAGACTGTAACAACCCTGAATTTTGGGGTAAATTTAAAAATATATTTTTAAGTAATTTTAATGAGTTTTTGATATTTAGAATAATTTATTTAAAATAATAATGATTAAATCGAAGTTAGAAGGAATAATTTAATTTTAATTATAAAAGGAGTTAGAAATAGCGCGGTAGTTTGAAAAGTCAAACTTGAACATTGACTGACCGTACAGGATGCAAAATTTAACGGATTTTAGTGAAACCCAAAATATTAGAATTTATTTAAAAATATCTTTCTAACGAATCCGAAAAATTGAAATTTCATAGCGGAAATCAAAAGTTATGCCCAGTTTAAAATTTAGAAAGTTCGCTATGAAATATATAAAGGTCAAAAACACTACTTTTTGCATACGAAGGAATTTGAACTCGAAACCACTTCCATTGAGTTCAAAATGATGTTTTTGCATTTAAAAAGTATAAACACTTATATATTTCGAGTTTCGAAAATTATTTGTTTAAAAATGTATTTTTAATATTTAATATATACGCCTTGAAAATAGCCATTTTTCAAACGACCTCTGTTTTCGACGAAACCACTTTTGTTGGATCCGGAATGTCAAAATATGGCTAATTTTAATTTTTCATAATTTTCAAAATTAATTTGTAACCGTGGCAAAAAGATTTGTGTTTTGTCAATTTCGGTCAATTTTAATCGACTTGAAAAATGCCATTTTTCAAACAGGCTCAGAATTAAACGAAATTAATTTTCCTAGGTCCGCAGCGTCAAAACATAGCTAAATATATTTTTCGGGAATTTTTAAAGTTAATTTGTGGCGCTTGTGAATTTTTATATACGTTTGAATTTTAAATAAATGAATTACATTTTAAAACTGAGAAACGGGGGTCAAGATGATCATTTGGGCCTACGTGACATAGCCAGATGAGTCCGGAGCGGGGGTTAATGGGAGGGAACATCAGTCATTGGGCTGGAATCGGATAAAATCACTAAACGGGCCTTAAATGGGTAATTAAGGATTTAATAATAATTACTTAAACCTAATATTTTATTATTTAAAAACCGCTACAGTACGTTCTCCTTCCCCGATCAAACACGCACCTGTGGCCGCCTAAACCCATCTACCTTCTCTCCTCCATTGCTCCAAATCCAAGCAAAATTAGACTGGGGTCCTTTGGAAGTTTTTCAAGCTCTTCTCCTCCTCTTCCTTCTCCGACAAGTCTCACATCAAACCGCGCCCCGTAGCTCCCTCCCCACGCCCACGAACCCGCCGAGAAAAATCCACCGCCCAGCCTCAAAGAACGCGCCGCATCTCCCCCTATTCCTGGCGGTTGTACGCCTCTCCTCCTCCTCCATCCTCCAACAAACGACACCCAAAACCGTTGATCCAATCTTGAGTTATAATGATTCAAAGTTTGGAACAATTTCAGAGGTTCAAATTAATTTAATTAAATCGATTTGTAACGCTTGATTTCGTTGCTAATGTTAATTTAATAATTAAAAACATGTTTTTGATTCAATGCAATACAGAACCCGACAAATCTGACAATCTTGGAACAACGTGACAATACACAACATCATGGATCGGTTGTGTACAAGTTTCTGACTTTCAATTTGATTTCTAGATCTGACAAATCCCAAGGTGAGAATTCTGAATCTATTCTTGAATTAAATTTAAATTTAATTTTTAATTATTCCCTTGAATAAAATCTGTATACCTGTAGGTGTGCAATAATTTAGATCTGTGTTTGCGATCAATTTTGCTGTTTATTCAGATTCGCATTTACGCTGCTGTTATTTATTTTCAGATCTGTTTAAGATCTAAGATTTGCGCTACTTTTATTTTGTTGTTATTATTCCAGATCTGTCGGTTAGGATCTATGTACACACTGAAATTTAATTTCTATGTTATTACCTCAGATCTATTCCTTAAGATTTGCATATGCGCTTGAATTTTTATGTTGTGTTGTAACCAATTAAAAATATTGAATTTTATGTTGCGTTTGTAAGCGAATAAATAAAAAAAAAAAAAAATTTTTTGTTGCATTGGAAATCAAAGAAAAAGATTGAATTTTTAGGTTGCATTTGTAATCAAATGAAATTTGTCATATATGTTAAAAAGTTACATTAGAAATGAAATTTGTCATTTATGTTAAAAAGGTCACATTAGAAAAAAAAATCTTTTTATTTGACATATTTAAAATTAGAAATAGTAAGCAAATAAAAACGTTTCTTTATTTGTCGACTTGAAATTAAAATGGTTGTCAAATGGAAATATTCACTTTTATGTATTTTTGTTAATATGGAAATTGCTATGTAAAAATAGATACTTATTTTGTAAACAGAATAGGTCATTTAGTTGTATTCATATTTCATAAACAAAATAGATTGTATGAAAACAAACACATCATTTTTGTTGAAATTGATGGTATCAAAACAAAATTAGCCTTTATTTAGTCACTAGAATAAAAACACCATTTTAGCTAAAAATGTTAAGTTAGAATAAAAAAACACTGTTTTTGTTAAAAATGTTGCATTAGTTATATAAAAGTTCATTTTTGTTAAAAATGTGGCGTCAGACAAAAATAACATCTTAGATAGAAATGTGACATTAGAAAAATATCATCATTTTTGGTATAAAATGTAACATTAGTAAAAATATCATTTTTGTTACAAATGTGACATTGGGAAATATTAACATTTTGTTATAAAATGTTGCTTTAGAACAAAAATATCATGTTTGCTATAAAATGTTGTGTTAGGTAAAAATGTCATTTAATAGAAATGTCATGTTAATACAATAATGTTACATTAGAGAAAATGGTCATTTATTTACACTAATGTCATATTGGAGAAAATTGTCATGCATTTATACTAGTGTCATGTTAGAGGAAATTTGTCATGTTAATATAAGATGCCATGTTAGGAAATGTCATTTATGTTTGTATTAAAAATGCCATGTTAGAAAATGTCATGTAAGAAAAACAAGTTATGCAAATAAACATTTCTTTTTATTTGTCATATACAAGGTTGAAAACATGTAGACAAATAAATACTTTTTTTTTTGTCATAAGAAATACAGAAGTATGTATGCGGACAAAATCTCTTTTTATGTGGTCGCTAGAATTGTAAACATGTCATTTGGTTGAATTAGAAATATTAGAATTAAAATGTTATTTGGTTGAATTAGAAATTTTAGAATTAAAATGCCATTTGGTTAGAATATTGTCATGACAAATACATATGTCATTTTGTTGGAATATTGTCATGTAAATAAAAATGTCCTTTATCTAGAATAATGACATGTTACGTAAAAATTATCTTTTATTCAGAATAATATATAGTATATAAATAAAAATGTTGATACACAGAAAGAGAATTAAATTTTTGTGTAATCAAGATTACAAAGAAAAGAGGATTACATTATATGTAATTAAAGAATAAGAATTTACATTAAATGAGATTACATTTTTATATGTAATTAAAAAGTAAGAATTTACATTAAATAAAATCACATTTTTTTTTATGTAATTAAAAAGTAGGAAATTGCATTGTTAATGAAATCACATTTTTATGTAATTAATTAAGATATGATTTTGCCATGTAATGAAAATTACATTTTTATTAGGAAATTAAAGAGTAGAATTTACATTGTAAAATAAAAGGACATTTCTATTATGTGATTAAAAAGCAAGATTTGACATGTAATGTTAATTACATTTTTAATGTAATTAAAAGGTAGAATGTGACATTGTAAATAAAATTTACATTTTTAATGTAATTCAAAAAGATAGAAATTTGCACCGTTTATGTAAATTACATTTTTAATGCAATTAAGAAGAAGAACTTGACATTGTAATCAAAATTACATTTTTTCTATGTAATTTAACAAGATAGAATTTTTCACCGTAATGTTAATTACATTTACAATGTAATTAAAAAGGAGATTTTACAGTGTAATTAAAAGAAAAAAGTATAATTCAACATTTGAATAGACTTTACATTTCTAATAAAAGAATAAAAGAATGAAATTCAGCTTAGTACTTTTATTTGCATTTTCAATGAAAATTAAAACATGATTATATAAAAGGATAACATTTTATGTAATGTTATGAATTCATAGAAATTGTTTACATATAAAACATCATTTTTATATGAAATTAGATTAACACAGAAAATGAACACATATGTAGCGTTATGTCAATTTAGAGAAAACGAACGCATTTTTAGCGGTATGTCCTTTTAGAGAAAACGAACACATATTTGGCATTATGTCGTTTTGGTAAAAATGAACTTATTTTTAGTGAAAACGTTAATATATTAAAAAGAACAGTATATGAGGAAAACTTTATTTACATATTTTATGTAAATAAAATGAACATATTATTAGTGAAAACTTTATTTACCTTTTCTTATGTAAATAAAAAAACTATTTTAGATGACACTTTCATTTACATTTTCATGTAAATAGGATATGTAGAAGAAAAGGAAAACATTTATTCACATGTAGTGTAAATAAATAAGAAAAAGAGATGTTTTAATGACATTTTCTATGCAGTAAAAGAATAAATTGAAAGTTACCTTTTAGTTGTTATTTATTAATTAATTAATGTGGGAATGGAATTGAAATGTTCATTGAACATGATACCTTGATATGATACATGAACATGATTGTGCACTGTTTATCTGGTTGATTCGTTGCCCTTATATGTTAATGACTACATGGAATGATTTATATATATTCTTATCAAAATAAAAATAGTGATAAATAATAACGTTATGAAATAATTTAAATGATAATTATGCGAAGATTATTTGGAAAGGCCGAGTTATATACTCATTTCAAATAATCATACGACGTTTTAAATGGAAGAATTGAAGACGGCGATTGAAGACCGACGATCTTCACATCGAATGGGTAACTAATGTTGAGGCCCTTAATTGATTTGCTCCCAAGACGGGGCTAAGATGGTAGTTATCCGGACGTCGTGCTGATTTGTACGGATTTGGCTTTCGCTCAAACTCAGAGCATAAGCTTATAAATGGATGTGTGTTTGACGTTGAATTTTGTTCTATGTGAATTGATTTCTATTAATATACAACCGTTGGTTGCGGAGAATTTATTCTCTTGCTTAACACCCTTAGAGGTTGTGTATTAATAGTTATCAATCGCATGGCGTGAATTGTCAACGTGGCACGCTAAGATGAAGATGATCAAGGCTTTGTTGAAAAGCAGGCCTTATGGTTATAACGTTACTTCACGAGCCTCACAACCCGGTTGAGTCTAAAACGGGAGAAGGGAACGCAGGGAGAACGACACGTTTCTTTCTAGCTAGAAGCGGTGTCGGTGCTTAAACTGGCTGATATTTACTTATGTGGATGATGGAATGTGGCGCGCCTCGGATGATAGGTCCTATAGGACCGGGAAACGTGTGTTCAGGAATTGCCAATTCACGAAGCTGTATGTGTGGACCGGCCCTGCAGGATCCAAGGGTTCACTGTGGGGAATCCTGAGACATTAGCTAGAGTGTCTCGAATCGGTAAGGAGCTCCTCCCTAGCGTTGACTCATGATGGAAACCCAATTCCCAATACAACCCTACGGATTTGATTGTATTACTAGTATGGAGGCATAATATATGGTAGTTATGCTTCCTAGGATTGATACATTTACTTTGAAATGTTTTTGAAACGTATATACACTAATAATAATATCAAATTCGTTTTTATCGTATCAAGCATTTTTGACCATTATAAGGTAAAACTCTATCCTCCGGTTTGCGTTGCATTGTGATGGGACTTGAGTCTTATGATGGTTTCATTTTTCTAAAAAGTATTGCGTTGTTTAACGATTTACTTTAATTTATGCACCGGCAATCCATTGGAGTAAACCTGTTCCGTGTTAGCGGCATGGTCCTTGGATTTGCCTTATTACTATTAGTTAAATTAGTTAAGAACTCTCACACCAGTCCCATGACTGACCCGTTGTTTGTTTCTACCTTTGAAAACTCGGGTGCCCTCTTTTCCACACGGGCAGTCGAGTAGTTTGTCTACAGGTCTTTATCTCTTGAGCAGGATTCTGGATCGAAGCCTAAAGCTGTGTCCAGAGCATAGAAGTCTTCCACTGTTTATTGTATTTAATTTATTGAAATTTATCTTCCGCTGTAATTTTATTCAATGTACTCTGATATGTTCAGTACTCTGATGTAACATTACTGTAATGTTTATAAAAGTCTGCTGTTGTTGTTCTGATGTGTTGTAGTCCAAAGTAAGCGTATCCGGCGATTTCCCGCAAGGGCGATTTTCGGGTCGTTTCATTTTGGTATCAGAGCTTTGGTCAGCTCAAATCATTGGGGTACAACTCATTAGAACTAAACAAAAGACTCATCAGAGATTGGACTAGTAATATCCAATAAGAATACTCATTAGAGATAGGGTTAGTAATGCCCTAGAATGAGTTGAGAGTAACAAGCTTATAATATACGTATTTGTAATTATAATCTATTTTAGAAAATATGATTTTTGAATATACAAAAGTTATAAATATTTGAAAAGCTAATCAACAAATTGATTGATGATTGTGTAGTGTAATTAGTTCAACTAATAAAATTATAGAAACGAATTAAAGAATAAAAATTTGAGTAGGATAATTAAACACTTTTAACTTCGTTCCTTTTCGAGGACGAAAAGTTTTTAAGTGGGGGAGACTGTAACAACCCTGAATTTTGGGGTAAATTTAAAAATATATTTTTAAGTAATTTTAATGAGTTTTTGATATTTAGAATAATTTATTTAAAATAATAATGATTAAATCGAAGTTAGAAGGAATAATTTAATTTTAATTATAAAAGGAGTTAGAAATAGCGCGGTAGTTTGAAAAGTCAAACTTGAACTTTGACTGACCGTACAGGATGCAAAATTTAACGGATTTTAGTGAAACCCAAAATATTAGAATCTATTTAAAAATATCTTTCTAACGAATCCGAAAAATTGAAATTTCATAGCGGAAATCAAAAGTTATGCCCAGTTTAAAATTTAGAAAGGTCGCTATGAAATATATAAAGGTCAAAAACACTACTTTTTGCATACGAAGGAATTTGAACTCGAAACCACTTCCATTGAGTTCAAAATGATGTTTTGCATTTAAAAAGTATAAACACTTATATATTTCGAGTTTCGAAAAATATTTGTTTAAAAATGTATTTTTAATATTTAATATATACGCCTTGAAAATAGCCATTTTTCAAACGACCTCTGTTTTTGACGAAACCACTTTTGTTGGATCCGGAATGTCAAAATATGGCTAATTTTAATTTTTCATAATTTTTAAAATTAATTTGTAACCGTGGCAAAAAGATTTGTGTTTTGTCAATTTCGGTCAATTTTAATCGACTTGAAAAATGCCATTTTTCAAACAGGCTCAGAATTAAACGAAATTAATTTTCCTAGGTCCGAAGCGTCAAAACATAGCTAAATATATTTTTCGGGAATTTTTAAAGTTAATTTGTGGCGCTTGTGAATTTTTATATACGTTTGAATTTTAAATAAATGAATTACATTTTAAAACTGAGAAACAGGGGTCAAGATGATCATTTGGGCCTACGTGACATAGCCAGATGAGTCCGGAGAGGGGGTTAATGGGAAGAAACATCAGTCGTTGGGCTGGAATCGGATAAAATCACTAAACGGGCCTTAAATGGGTAATTAAGGATTTAATAATAATTAGTTAAACCTAATATTTTATTATTTAAAAACCGCTACAGTACGTTCTCCTTCCCCGATCAAACACGCACCTGTGGCCGCCTAAACCCATCTACCTTCTCTCCTCCATTGCTCCAAATCCAAGCAAAATTAGACTGGGGTCCTTTGGAAGTTTTTCAAGCTCTTCTCCTCCTCTTCCTTCTCCGACAAGTCTCACATCAAATCGCGCCCCGTAGCTCCCTCCCCACGCCCACGAACCCGCCGAGAAAAATCCGCCGCCCAGCCTCAAAGAACGCGCCGCACCTCCCCCTATTCCTGGTGGTTGTACGCCTCTCCTCCTCCTCCATCCTCCAACAAACGACACCCAAAACCGTTGATCCAATCTTGAGTTATAATGATTCAAAGTTTGGAACAATTTCAGAGGTTCAAATTAATTTAATTAAATCGATTTGTAACGCTTGATTTCGTTGCTAATGTTAATTTAATAATTAAAAACATGTTTTTGATTCAATGCAATACAGAACCCGACAAATCTGACAATCTTGGAACAACGTGACAATACACAACATCATGGATCGGTTGTGTACAAGTTTCTGACTTTCAATTTGATTTCTAGATCTGACAAATCCCAAGGTGAGAATTCTGAATCTATTCTTGAATTAAATTTGAATTTAATTTTTAATTATTCCCTTGAATAAAATCTGTATACCTGTAGGTGTGCAATAATTTAGATCTGTGTTTGCGATCAATTCTGCTGTTTATTCAGATTCGCATTTACGCTGCTGTTATTTATTTTCAGATCTGTTTAAGATCTAAGATTTGCGCTACTTTTATTTTGTTGTTATTATTCCAGATCTGTCGATTAGGATCTATGTACACACTGAAATTTAATTTCTATGTTATTACCTCAGATCTATTCCTTAAGATTTGCATATGCGCTTGAATTTTTATGTTGTGTTGTAACCAATTAAAAATATTGAATTTTATGTTGCGATTGTAAGCGAATAAATAAATAAAAAATTAATTTTTTTGTTGCATTGGAAATCAAAGAAAAAGATTGAATTTTTAGGTTGCATTTGTAATCAAATGAAATTTGTCATATATGTTAAAAAGTTACATTAGAAATGAAATTTGTCATTTATGTTAAAAAGGTCACATTAGAAAAAAAAAATCTTTTTATTTGACATATTTAAAATT
The DNA here is from genome assembly GCA_030737875.1 of Allium sativum. Taxonomy (NCBI): domain Eukaryota; kingdom Viridiplantae; phylum Streptophyta; class Magnoliopsida; order Asparagales; family Amaryllidaceae; genus Allium; species Allium sativum. Next base: position 462,921,294 of record CM060913.1, on the reverse strand, counting down.
AGAAATAGTAAGCAAATAAAAACGTTTCTTTATTTGTCGTCTTGAAATTAAAATGGTTGTCAAATGGAAATATTCACTTTTATGTATTTTTGTTAATATGGAAATTGCTATGTAAAAATAGATACTTATTTTGTAAACAGAATAGGTCATTTAGTTGTATTCATATTTCATAAACAAAATAGATTGTATGAAAACAAACACATCATTTTTGTTGAAATAGATGGTATCAAAACAAAATTAGCCTTTATTTAGTCACTAGAATAAAAACACCATTTTAGCTAAAACTGTTAAGTTAGAATAAAAAAACACTGTTTTTGTTAAAAATGTTGCATTAGTTATATAAAAGTTCATTTTTGTTAAAAATGTGGCGTCAGACAAAAATAACATCTTAGATAGAAATGTGACATTAGAAAAATATCATCATTTTTGGTATAAAATGTAACATTAGTAAAAATATCATTTTTGTTACAAATGTGACATTGGGAAATATTAACATTTTGTTATAAAATGTTGCTTTAGAGCAAAAATATCATGTTTGCTATAAAATGTTGTGTTAGGTAAAAATGTCATTTAATAGAAATGTCATGTTAATACAATAATGTTATATTAGAGAAAATGGTCATTTATTTACACTAATGTCATATTGGAGAAAATTGTCATGCATTTATACTAGTGTCATGTTAGAGGAAATTTGTCATGTTAATATAAGATGCCATGTTAGGAAATGTCATTTATGTTTGTATTAAAAATGCCATGTTAGAAAATGTCATGTATGAAAAACAAGTTATGCAAATAAACATTTCTTTTTATTTGTCATATACAAGGTTGAAAACATGTAGACAAATAAATACTTTTTTTATTTGTCATAAGAAATACAGAAGTATGTATGCAGACAAAATCTCTTTTTATGTGGTCGCTAGAATTGTAAACATGTCATTTGGTTGAATTAGAAATATTAGAATTAAAATGTTATTTGGTTGAATTAGAAATTTTAGAATTAAAATGTCATTTGGTTAGAATATTGTCATGACAAATACATATGTCATTTTGTTGGAATATTGTCATGTAAATAAAAATGTCCTTTATCTAGAATAATGACATGTTACATAAAAATTATCTTTTATTCAGAGTAATATATAGTATATAAATAAAAATGTTGATACACAGAAAGAGAATTAAATTTTTATGTAATCAAGATTACAAAGAAAAGAGGATTACATTATATGTAATTAAAGAATAAGAATTTACATTAAATGAGATTACATTTTTATATGTAATTAAAAAGTAAGAATTTACATTAAATAAAATCACATTTTTTTTATGTAATTAAAAAGTAGGAAATTGCACTGTTAATGAAATCACATTTTTATGTAATTAATTAAGATATGATTTTGCCATGTAATGAAAATTACATTTTTATTATGAAATTAAAGAGTAGAATTTACATTGTAAAATAAAAGGACATTTCTATTATGTGATTAAAAAGCAAGATTTGACATGTAATGTTAATTACATTTTTAATGTAATTAAAAGGTAGAATGTGACATTGTAAATAAAATTTACATTTTTAATGTAATTCAAAAAGATAGAAATTTGCACCGTTTATGTAAATTACATTTTTAATGCAATTAAGAAGAAGAACTTGACATTGTAATCAAAATTACATTTTTTCTATGTAATTTAACAAGATAGAATTTTTCACCGTAATGTTAATTACATTTACAATGTAATTAAAAGGAGATTTTACAGTGTAATTAAAAGAAAAAAAGTATAATTCAACATTTGAATAGACTTTACATTTCTAATAAAAGAATAAAAGAATGAAATTCAGCTTAGTACTTTTATTTGCATTTTCAATGAAAATTAAAACATGATTATATAAAAGGATAACATTTTATGTAATGTTATGAATTCATAGAAATTGTTTACATATAAAACATCATTTTTATATGAAATTAGATTAACACAGAAAATGAACACATATGTAGCGTTATGTCAATTTAGAGAAAACGAACGCATTTTTAGCGGTATGTCCTTTTAGAGAAAATGAACACATATTTGGCGTTATGTCGTTTTGGTAAAAATGAACTTATTTTTAGTGAAAACGTTAATATATTAAAAAGAACAGTATATGAGGAAAACTTTATTTACATTTTCTATGTAAATAAAATGAACATATTATTAGTGAAAACTTTATTTACCTTTTCTTATGTAAATAAAAAAACTATTTTAGATGACACTTTCATTTACATTTTCATGTAAATAGGATATGTAGAAGAAAAGGAAAACATTTATTCACATGTAGTGTAAATAAATAAGAAAAAGAGATGTTTTAATGACATTTTCTATGCAGTAAAAGAATAAATTGAAAGTTACCTTTTAGTTGTTATTTATTAATTAATAAATGTGGGAATGGAATTGAAATGTTCATTGAACATGATACCTTGATATGATACATGAACATGATTGTGCACTGTTTATCTGGTTGATTCGTTGCCCTTATATGTTAATGACTACATGGAATGATTTATATCTATTCTTATCAAAATAAAAATAGTGATAAATAATAACGTTATGAAATAATTTAAATGATAATTATGCGAAGATTATTTGGAAAGGCCGAGTTATATACTCATTTCAAATAATCATACGACGTTTTAAATGGAAGAATTGAAGACGGCGATTGAAGACCGACGATCTTCACATCGAATGGGTAACTAGTGTTGAGGCCCTTGATTGATTTGCTCCCAAGACGGGGCTAAGATGGTAGTTATCCGGACGTCGTGCTGATTTGTACGGATTTGGCTTTCGCTCAAACTCAGAGCATAAGCTTATAAATGGATGTGTGTTTGACGTTGAATTTTGTTCTATGTGAATTGATTTCTATTAATATACAACCGTTGGTGGCGGAGAATTTATTCTCTTGCTTAACACCCTTAGAGGTTGTGTATTAATAGTTATCAATCGCATGGCGTGAATTGTCAACGTGGCATGCTAAGATGAAGATGATCAAGGCTTTGTTGAAAAGCAGGCCTTATGGTTATAACGTTACTTCACGAGCCTCACAACCCGGTTGAGTCTAAAACGGGAGAAGGGAACGCAGGGAGAACAACACGTTTCTTTCTAGCTAGAAGCGGTGTCGGTGCTTAAACTGGTTGATATTTACTTATGTGGATGATGGAATGTGGCGCGCCTCGGATGATAGGTCCTATAGGACCAGGAAACGTGTGTTCAGGAATTGCCAATCCACGAAGCTGGATGTGTGGACCGGCCCTGCAGGATCCAAGGGTTCACTGTGGGGAATCCTGAGACATTAGCTAGAGTGTCTCGAATCGGTAAGGAGCTCCTCCCTAGCCTTGACTCATGATGGAAACCCAATTCCCAATACAACCCTACGGATTTGATTGTATTACTAGTATGGAGGCATAATATATGGTAGTTATGCTTCCTAGGATTGATACATTTACTTTGAAATGTTTTTGAAACGTATATACACTAATAATAATATCAAATTCGTTTTTATCGTATCAAGCATTTTTGACCATTATAAGGTAAAACTCTATCCTCCGGTTTGCGTTGCATTGTGATGGGACTTGAGTCTTATGATGGTTTCATTTTTCTAAAAAGCATTGCGTTGTTTAATGATTTACTTTAATTTATGCACCGGCAATCCATTGGAGTAAACCCGTTCCACGTGAGCGGTGTGGTCCTTGGATTTGCCTTATTACTATTAATTAATTTAGTTAAGAACTCTCACACCAGTCCCATGACTGACCCGTTGTTTGTTTTCACCTTTGCAAACTCGGGTGCCTTCTTTTCCACACGGGCAGTCGAGTAGTTTGTCTACAGGTCTTTATCTCTTGAGCAGGATTCTGGATCGAAGCCTAAAGCTGTGTCCAGAGCATAGAAGTCTTCCGCTGTTTATTGTATTTAATTTATTGAAATTTATCTTCCGCTGTAATTTTATTCAATGTACTCTGATATGTTCAGTACTCTGATGTAACATTACTGTAATGTTTATAAAATCCACTGTTGTTGTTCTGATGTGTTGTAGTCCAAAGTAAGCGTATCCGGCGATTTCCCGCAAGGACGATTTTCGGGTCGTTTCATTGCAACCCAGGCTATACATGACCGGTCACTCATTTCGCTTGAGTGTACCGAATGTATTATCACCAACGGTTGGGATCAGCAACCGTTTCCTGAAAGGGACAACATCGAAATAGATTATAGAAGTAAATGGAATTTCTCTAAATCAGGTGACAATACAACATAATTGGTAGCTAACCACTAAGCCATGCGACCTACCCGATTTTATACCATTTCCTGGTTGTGAGGCTAGAGGCCATAACATATCCTTTACAAACAACATCCTCATTCACTTTGAATGTCACATCGTCATACCTCCTAAATTACAAATTGATTTCTCCAAATATATCATGGTTAAACAACTAAGAGAAATGAATTCCTCCGCCACCAAACGTAAATACATTGGAAGAGATCAACTTACGCGATCTATTAAATAAACTCCATCAGACATTCTTCCATATAGGTCGTCCAGGGATAGGACAGACCGAAGATACTGTTCTGTAAATCCATCTTAGGAAATTTCTACCTTGGATTTACTGAACAACCCTTGCATAACTCCATCTTCAATTATCTTCATCAAATATGATTCGCAACGCTAATGCCATACAGAGTGGTTTTCAGATAATATATCTGATCCCGGTCTCTCTGTATCGACGACGGAAAAATGGTCAAAAACTTTGATAGTCGGTGATTTAACCATCAAAGAAAAACATGTGTGCACACAACGATATTATTTCCAGATGGAAATTCTATCGATCAATCATCAATCAACATTTATTCATTTCCCCATTTCTCGTTTCCATATATTCATCAAATCCTTATTTTCTAATTTTAGAAAATATACGTTATTAACTTTGGAAAACGTTTCCATTTCTGATTCATGCATCACTATCTTCTCACATATATCAGTCTCTAACTGTAAACTAGTAAGAGAACAACCCCCTACGTATTAACCCCGAAGGCTGAAACCAACATCAGATCAATACCCAGACTGCTGTTCAACTTAACTAGTCTCCAGTCAGCTTCTAATTCCTTTATCTTCATTTTAATTCCTATTTCAAACCCCATTTCCTTTATAAATATTTTAATAGCAAAATATTTATTTAAATCCTTTATTCACATTAAATGTAAATAATATTTCTTCTTTGCAATCAAAACAAATTGATTTCGTATTTAAACAATATCTCAAATCCAATTTCCATTTATACTTCTAATTATAGAATTATTTATATAAAATCTCATTTTATTCCTATAACAGTTATAATCCCATTTATAATTCCCTTTTATATAATTCTATTTATTCTATATAAATCCTTTTATATAATTCTGTTTATTTACCAAATATTTCCTTAATTATATTTTCTAATATTTGTTTTCCAAATATTACCTTTTATAATATCCTATTTATTTCATATATAAATATTTCAATTTCAATAGTCACTTTGAAAATTTCCTTTTTACATTCCCATATTTCATATGGTATTTAAAATACCAAATAACATAACCAGTGTCATCATAATCAATCACAGATTTTATATCACATCATATATCACAATATATGAAAACAAATAGTCTTATAATATTGAGGAATCCAGTTGTATCCCTCCAACCTGTCTCCCTGCTTTCACAGATGTTAAATAATATAAATAACACCGATTTCATTTTAATATGAAATATTCTGATAAACAGAATCAATATTTGACTAACGATTTATATATATATCGTTATCTACAAATTCAACCAATAAATCAACAATTCAACCAAACAATCAACACACAGCAATCAATCATCGTTTATCAATACTAGATTATATTTATAAAATATAAACTGATAAGAGTTAGTGAGATTTACTCACATTGGTGGTTTGTCGTTAAATGACGATAACCGTTCAATATATCTGTTCAGGTGTTTAATTTCGCCATAAGTTGAGACGATCTCCATTTCACTCCTAGTCAGTTCCATGTTGTAGCCCTCGTCCATACGATCCCAACGGATCTAGTTTTATCTAATTCTGATAATGTATGGAGGAGTTACCCATTTTATAAGTTGGACATATTTGAATTTTAAAACAAAAACTTAAATGAATTAAACATTGGGCCTCACCCATCTTCTAACCGACCCATTCACTCATTACTGCCCACCCTACTCACCTTTCTTCCCCAACCAGCAGTAGCTCCAGCGAACTCAAAATCTAATGCAAATGACAAAACTTTGACCGTCATTTCCTCCTTCCATTCACCGCCGTTCTCCTTGAGACAAATTCCATTCTTCATCTCTTCCATTCCTCTTCCTCTAACAACACCAATCTCGATCACCATCATCGGATCACTACATCCAGACCTCCACGCCCTTCCAGAATTCAAGTGGCACCTATTTCCAGTGAATACCAAAAAATCGTGCAACCGAACCTCATTTCACTTCACAAACCCAATTCTAACATCGAAAATCACAAACGATGCACCATTCCATCGAATTAGGCAACCCTAGCTCACGCTGGGCTTTTTCCATCGACAGAAAACACGTTCGAACAAAAAAGAACTACATGAAAATGAAGAGTAGCTCACATAGATTCTGAAAATATATGCACTGTAAATTATAGAGTTTTATCCGATTTGATATTGATTTAGGAAGCTCACGATTTGGTTATGATTTGGTTTTCAGATGGAAATTGGCAGCTGTGAGGATTGTGGAAAAATAATGAATTAGGTTTAGGATGATAAGGGTATTATATAGGATAGTTATTATTATTATTTTATTAATATTTTATATTTTTCTATAGTCAATTTCTACTTTATTCGTCTTCTAAAAATCTATGATCACATAAAATATCCAAAAATCAAGGAAACTGACATGCAGCTAGAGTTTGACATTACGGACCCAACGAAACTTGTTTCGTCGAATTCCGAGTCCGTTCACTCACACAGCGTATTTTTAATCGTCAAAATATTGACTGTTTTTCACATTAAAATCCGGTACGGCCATATACTGACTCCAAAAATCACGGAAATTGAAATCTAACAATACTTTAATATTCCAGACCCAGCAAAATTAGTTTCGTTGAAAACGGAGCTCGTTTGCAAAAGTGGCTTATTTTAAAGCTCTAAATAAACTCATTTAAATATTAATATATTTAATAATAATTAAATTAAATATAAATAAATATTATTATCGTATATATTCACATAGAATATAATACAGCTCCAAAATATACATATCTGGTTTTATAACTCGACATTTAAAATCCAGACTAAATCAGTATTCAATTTATATTGAAATTCCATTTATAATATAAATAAATCGATGTAAATTATAAATGAATTCTATAACGACTATTTTAAAATTTGATTTAGTCATAACTCAAAATCTACACAAGGAAATCTCGATTTTTCTCTTCCATTAGAAAAATATACTTTACCAGCTCCGAACGTTTCTTGTTTCACAGAAATCCGATTTAAAACGGATTCTGCATATTCAATTGAAGTTCGAATCGCCAAATTACGAACTGCAGCGCCATTTCGAGCTCGATTTTAATTATAATATAATTATACATTCAACTGTCGTTTATATAATATATTCGTTAATATAATTCAACTCTAAACTGAATTATATATTATATATAATCCAATTCACACATTATTGTGAATTCCACTATTTCCAACTATTTCGGAATTTAAATATATTGTTCTATTATTTATATTAATTAAATATTCAATATTATTTAATTTTGATCATTTTAAATTACCAAACCATTATTTAAATAATTAACTAAATTATTTATAATCCGTTAAAAATACGGGTCGTTACCGGTTTAGATCTAACATGATAAACACAAAGTGATAAATTAGGTCACATAATCCAAAGGTTAAATTAGGTCTAACACCATTAGGATGACATAATAGCACGTTTAGATCTAAATATCAGTTCACATGTCCAATTTACAACATATTTAAGTTGATCGCAATATGACAGGTGAAAGGTGATTTACATAAAGAATTAGATCTAACCAATGTTGCAACTGTCCAAATTAACAGATCTACATTCACCACAATATAGTTACAAGTCAAGATCCACATAGGCAACATAATGGAATAACCATAATTGCATTAGATCTAAAGGTGTAGATCTATCGTGACATAGTATAAGATTTAACAATAGCATAGATTCATAGTTTACAACATATCCAATTCACAGTCTTTCACAATTTACTTCTATTCATTTAAACCTAAAAGCAACAAGAAACTCACTGTGTTTGGGTTGTCAAGATGATAGAAAAGAAGTTGGTGTTGAATCTTTGCTTGAATCTCAGAATTTGATTTGCAAAACTGATAGTTGTTTGAAGAAAACAGATACGTCTCAGTTCGCACACCGACAACATTTGGCTCCCATAACTTCCAATGAAGAAATAGGAGAATTGGACACATATTTATAGCTGTAGAACCCTATGAAATCGACTTCCACCTCAGCCCCAGGGGTATCGACACCCCTGTGTCTGGGTCGACCCATAGGTCGACACCCCTTAAGGGGGGTCGACCCCCTAGAGCGGGAAATTTGCCGCCTTGGCGAATTTTTGATTTTCGAACTATTCTGGATAGGGTCTGAATCATATCTGACTCATACGTGACTCATATATGTATATATGTTCTTTCTACGCGTATACAAACTTAAAACCCTCATAACTTCTTCATAAGTGTCCGTTTTACGCAAACCAAATGTCTATCCTAACCAGAATTTTGAGACGGACGCGATGGCATAGTCCATTTTCCTTAATTTCGAGACAGATGCAAAAAAAAGCACAATAGCTTGTGCAAGATCCAACACCCACTGTTGAGGTTCCTACCAACACAATGGCAATTTGACTTCTTTAGATTTTGCAAAGACTTCTTTAATATAAGTGGTAGATCTTTCTCGAGCATATAGAGTTTTGTTGAGGCATGTACTTTGCTAAGGAGTACAAAGTAGACTTTGGATTGTTGAAACTTGGTGGTTGTTGGAGAGTACAACTGACCTATTGGCAGTTGAAGGAGGAAGCATCGTATTGGCGGGAGATAATAGAGGCTGAGGTGGGAGAGCTTTGTTAGGCTGGATTCTGAGATAGGTTCGAAAGATATTCTTGTCGCATGTTGAGGAGGGTATTCAGTTTAAAAAATTCATTGGTTTGAAGCAAGGATATCTTTCAATAAAGGAATATATAAATCAATTTAATGAGCTATTGAGATTTGGGATGAATTTAGTTAAATACCTCATAAGAAAGCTGTAAAATTGTTAAATGATTGATCCAACCCCTCCAAAGGTTGGCACTGGCACACGTACCAATGGGAGCGATATTTGAGTCGTTAGTGGAAATTGATCTTTTGTCTGAGGTCACTAAAGAAGAAGATAAAGAGAATAGGGTAGAGGATCCTACAACTGTAGGCTCGAAGAAGCAATTATGGAAAAATAAGAAGGGTAAAAACATGAAGAATGCTAAAGGACCCCAAAAAGGACAAATCAAGAAGGAATTTAAGTGTCATAGTTATGGATAGATCGATCATTACGCCAAGGACTGTAAGAGTGATACGATTAGAGGGAAGTGCTTTATTTGTGGGTAGGCAGGACATCTTAGTAGGACTTGTCCCCAAAAGGCAGGGAAGAGGGCAGTGCAACAGCAGCTCCAGTACAGGTCTTGGAGGCGGCTTCATCTAGTAGTGGACTAGACAAAGGTAAGAAAGTTGCAATAGAAGGTATGATTTCTATTTCTGACTTATCAATTTCGCACTCTTTGACTCAGGAACGTCACATTCTTTTCTCTCTAGTTCATTTTTAAATTGTTCTACTTAGATATGCTTTTAGTTACAGATCCACAGTTGTTTCAAACACCATAGATGGATCAACACATCTATCGATGATTTGTAGTGTTCGAAAATTTTGATATTAAGCGTAGAGTTTGATTGCGACACTAACGTATTGGGATTCTTAGGATATGAGATGATCGAAGGGATGGATTAGATAGTCATTTACTGTAATAGTCTAACTCAAATATCGAGTATGAAAAGTTTCTAGAAATTTTGAACATATTAACTCGATCCGGTTCAGCTATTCAAGTATATTTGTACAATGTATACATATATATACTGTTGGAGAATGGAGTTTTGATGACAACAACCTTGTCTCAATTATCATTGATTATAAAAAATATATATGTATATACTAACATCTCTATCTAGAATATATAGACATATATATGCAGGATTTGTATACAAGACTTAAATACTGAAGACTGTACGGCTTTAGAGTTTCAAGAGATTCAGAATTCAATATATTTTCAAGACTCATGAGTTATCAAGATTATCAAGAGTTCAAGAAAAATATAGTAATAGAGTCTAGTTTATATGTAAGACTCTGAATAGCACTCCAAGTTCAAATTTTGTTTTTCGAAATTCAAAATTCAAATTCTCTTTTTCAAATTTTCAAATTTCAAAATTCTGATTTTCAAATTTCAGATTCTAAATTATTTTACATATGATTTTGAACATATAAGTTTAAAGTTTTAATATGTATATGTTATATAATTTTATATAGTTATATAGTTTTAAACCTTATAACTTTATAAATATGTATATGATTTCATATAATTACACTTTGGAATATTTATTTATATTATTAAGTTTTGATTAAAGAATTTCAAACTTATGATTTCAAATATATTTCCCAATTTATAAGTATTCTTATTTTTATAGTTTTATTAAATATATTTACTAAGTTTATATTTGATTCTTCATATAACCTTTTGTTTATATAGTTTATAAATATCTCTTTATAAATTCCTATATATGTTTATAATTATATTATATATGTTTATAATTATTTTATATATAGTTTTATATCACATATATATTAAGTTTTTAGTCATATGTTTAAATAGTATTTTCTTATGTTTTTATACTTGAAAAATAATGTTTAAACAACTTATTTTGTTTCAGGATTTCTAGAATATATACATTGGTTTAAATACTTAAAAAATGATTTAAAAATAAAAAATATGGTGGATATGTCGACAAACATACATGGGTATGTCGATATATAGCTGTCAGAAATTTAAATTTCAAAGGAATTGTTTTTTCACTATTTGTAACGTTCCACAAGTGTTGCAACCTTTTAAATCTTATAAATAGAGGTTGAATTCGAACTTTTAACTATTCTTCTGCTCCATCTTCATCCCTTTTCATTCCTCCATTATTATTTCATATTTTTATGATTTCTACACTTATACTCTGCCGATTTCAATTTAATTATATAAAACTTCTTCTCTTCTCACTCTCTACTCATTACTCTCTGAATTGAAGTGCTATTGGAGAGTTATAAGGCTGTTGTAATAATTTGGGATTGTTTTGGGATAGTCTTAGAAAGAATGTATTCCTCGTAGCCGTGAAATCAAGGAAAGGAATCGGTGTTAACCTTATTGCCGAGAAATCAGGGTGGTGGAAACAATGGTAACCTTGTAGCCGTGAAATCAAGGGTGGTGGAAATGGTGGTAACCTTGTAGCCGTGAAATCAAGGGATTGTACTTGTATATTGATATACTAATAAAACTCTGCGGAATCCAGCGTTGCGTGGGACTGGACGTAGGAGTAATCCGAACTAGTATAAAATCCAGTGTGTTCTTTACTTTTCAACATTTTATTTTTGATTATTTATGTATTTTTGTTTGAATCTGTGTTTGTGATTATCTCTGTGGTGTGTAATTCATATAGTAGATCATATTAGTTTTAGATTACTTAAATTCCTTGAAAATACTATTCATCCCTTTTAGCGTTACTTTTGCCTTAACGATCCACTCCACATTCCGTAACAATACGTATCAGAGCAAGGTTTTTCAAAAAGTTCATAATCTGATTTTTGAAAATATTGAATGGCAAATTTTGAAATGATTTGTAACACTAATTTAAATTCATGCATTGCATCAGTATTAGATAAGTCTACATTCAATTTTATTGAAAAATCAAGTTATCATTATATGATTTCTCAAAAGGTTTACATGGATATATCACGGAATCATCATTGTGTTATTATTTCAAATTATAATTAGTTATTTTGAAAAGTCACTTGATTTATTGAAAAGGTATGTTGTTTTGCAGGGAAGATGTTATATTTGATTACTGTTGGCCAAAATACACCAACATGATCATTCATCAATCAAGAAAAGAAGAGTTCATGAAGGGATATGACTTTTGGGCTTATAGTAGTTGAAGTGTCCATTCATTAAAAATTCATATTCAAATTCAAAATTTTGACGCCAATTTGGTTAAACTAATAAATCACCGATCTCATTGTCAAATTCTGAACGGTGTAAATGTATGGTTCATGATAATGGAAGAAATAAAGGTATATTTTATAACTACAACAAACCTGGGCATATAATGAGAATGTGTCCATATCCAGGCTAATCAGTTCAACAGACGGACAATAGCAACTCATCAAAGAAAATAAAGAGAGCATACGTAGCAACGTTAGATGATTCAGATTCATCATCAAGTGATGAAGAGCCAGAAATCGGAAACTCAAACATGTGCTTCATAGCAATTCAGAATTCAGAAAATATATGAAGAAATGGATCTAAAAACTGGGTACACCTTAATTAATTCTTAATTTTTTTTTGGTTGAATGGATGTTTTGTTTGCTTTGCTTTGTTTTGAATTTGAAATTTATAACTTTAAACTGCTCACCCCCATATAAACACCTCACCCCCCTCGCCTTGTTGTGTCAATGTCCAATTTGCTGATGACACCATCCTCTTTACACCCCCACTGCCTTAAACTACTCCTTTACTATTTTGAATTTGCCTCTGGTCTCTCCATAAATTTCGCTAAAAGTTCCATCATTATGCTGGGAAATGCTAATCACCTCGGACCCTCCACGGCTAGCCTGCTAAACTGTAAACTCCACAACTTCCCCCTCACGTACCTAGGTGTTCCCATTCGTCCCACGATGCTCCATTGGGGAGACTGGCATCCTCTCATCGCCAAGGTGGAATCTAGGCTTGCCGGTTGGAAAGCTTCCTCCCTTTCCTCGGCTGGCAGACTTGTTTTGGTGAAAGCGGTTCTCTCGGCTCTTCCTTTGTACTGGCTATCAATACACAGAGCTCCTTGCTGGGTAATCAGGCGGTTTGACTAGGCGCGACGATCTTTCCTTAAGCGTGGGGGGCTAGTTAGGTCCCTCTTTAGCTGGAAATCCATCTGTCTCAATATAGCCGTAGGTGGTCTTGGCATCCCTGACCTTCGCTCCCTCAACCATGTACTTCTAGCCAAATGGATTTGGCGCTGCTTAACCCCTGGAAACTTCATGTGGAAAACTCCCATCCTTTCCCTCTACTACAATAACCATCCACTCGCTTTACTCCACGACAGACCAAGGGTCCACCCTTCTCCTTTCTGGAGTGGTGTCTTAAGATCGCTACCTCGTATCAAGCACATGTTCGCCTTAAAAGTTCAAAATGGACGGAGCTGCTCTCTTTGGTACGACACCTGGATCTTTGACTTCAGACTGTCGCACTTCTACCCGAACCTTTACTCTTTATGCCCCAACCCTGAAATCACCGTGGTTGATGCGATGTACTCCGGATTGACAACAATCATGCCAAACACCCACTTTCATCCCACACTATTACGTGATATTAGAGAAGTCCTCCTTATACTACAATCAACCACCCTCAACCAAAACCCTGATGTTATCTACTGGAAGAGCAGTCCCAACGACATTTTTTCGGTCAATTCATGCTGCAAATATACTTCCTATCATGGTCGACTATTCGGTTCCGGAGACTACGAAAGATTAAGGCGCCTCCAAGAGTGAAATTTCTTTTGTGGAGCTTAGCTAGAGAACGGATCAACACCAAAGACAGGTTAATTCGTAAAGGTGTTATGGTTGATCCAAGATGCATCCTCTGTCAACGTGAGAATGAGTGCATCCCTCACCTTCTCGAGGAATGTGACATAAGCTTCTAACTTTGGACTTCCACTGTCACTAGCATTCTTGGCCGCCCCCACCTTTCTTCCACCACTTCAATCACTGGGAGTTTGATTCCCCATCACCAAAACTAGAAACCCTCTTCTTTGCATTTGTTTGGACGCTTTGGAATGAACGCAATAACCGCTACTTCAACAATCGCTTTACCTCGAACTACCAACTTTGCCACAAAATTACTCACCTTTTTCACCTTTGGTTAGGTACATCGCCGGCACCTTTCATTCCAGCATTACTGGATACCGCCATCATATGGGACGAGTCTGAAGGAAGCACCGACGCTGGAGGCGCTCAACTGGGCCTCCACTACCCTCGCCCATGGTAAGTACGTCATGTGTCGCACACTCTCTCGCTACTGGCAAGCTTTTTTGTGTTTCCTGGCTTGTGTATGTTGATGACTTACTTGATCATGCGAGGAGTTGTGTTAGTGGAGTAAGTTTGTGGTGTTTAGAAGTTAGTTTGGCTTGTTCGTTAATTAGCATAAGATGTAATTAATTGCGCTAGGCACTAAAACTCCCTGCATGCATTTTGCATGCATTATCAGTAATAATGCTATCGGTCAGGCTTGTTGGCCGAATATGTTATTATTATTAATATATCTAATCGGATGTGTAGAGCTGCTCTACACAACCGTTATGCTAAAAAAACTTTAAAATTCAAACTTGAAATTTAAAATTCAATTCAAATTTTGAATTTTGGAATTCAAAATATCAATAAAATAATAAATATAATAATAAAATAAATTTTGGATGTTTGTTAGGATTAATATTATTTCAGTAAATAGTTAAACCTGAAATATAAATCGATAATTTAAAACCAAAGTCACAAAACCATATGTATTTTTTTGAATTTCTGCACGTATGTCAACATACATAGAAGGGCATGTCGACATAAAGACAAGAAAATGAAATTTAGATTTTGAATTTCAAAAGTTCAAACTTTCAAACTTCCCTCTATCAGTTCAATAAGAAAATGCTAGTTTAAACTCTAGTTATTATCTTTGTTTTTTATATCTTATTTCAAAATACATATATAAAAAGTATATAAATTAATAAAATTATATAGACATGCTAATATGATATACAAAATTAATATAATTTTTTAAACATTCATAGTTTAACTTATATATTATTCATATAATTTCATAACAATTTTGGGTTACCTTATCACAAACACTATTTGTAACTTAAATACTTATTTTAATTTCTTATTTAGATTTATAAAAGCTTGAATATTTAACATAATATTTTAGTATAAAAATAATAATATGATTTTATGACTTAAAATATATAGTTTAAATATAATAAATTATAGTTTTATAGTTTAATTTATATCCAGAATTCATAATTTTGTTATGACTATATATTTCTTTTAAAAGTTTTAATAAACAAATGGTTCTTTAGCAAATTAATATATTTCTAAAGTTTAAATTTAAAATTAACTACTATCTCATAATAAATTAAATTTTAAGTTTAAAAAAATAGTTTTTATACATACAATTACAAATATATGTTTACTTCATATGATAAAATTATATATTATCTTTAGAAAGATCTTAAATATTTGCAACATTATTAAAGAAGCACCCTGCTAAGATTATTTAACTCCACATTTCTCATAGAATTATTCTAAATATTTTATTATCCATTATGAATACCATAAAAGTTTTATCTTTACTATCCTTTCAATATCTTTCATAAGTATCATTAACCTAAGTATATATTACCTTTGTATAATTCAAATAATTTATAATATATATGTATATGCATAATAGTTAGATAATACTTTGAATATATTTTACCTAAATAGTTATCTGCATACTATCATTACACATCTTAATTCATATCATACATCATTATTATAAATTATAGTACATCTCAGATTAACCTCATTCACATCACAAGTTGCATTTTACTCAATATGACATACTGCATTATGACCAACACAATGCATTACATATTAACTTTAACTCCATACATAATAAGTATACAATATGAGAACTTTATCTAATTATAAATATAGGATTATTA
This sequence comes from Allium sativum, assembly GCA_030737875.1. NCBI lineage: Eukaryota > Viridiplantae > Streptophyta > Magnoliopsida > Asparagales > Amaryllidaceae > Allium > Allium sativum. The sequence continues at coordinate 462,905,179 of CM060913.1, read as the reverse complement.
ATCAAATACATAACATATTTACTTTGTCTTAATTAACTTGATTGACTTGTTTGGCTTGGTTGAATTGATTGGATTGATTGACCTGTTTGTTTGCTTGACTTGAATAACTTGATTAACTTACTTGACATGGTTAAATTTTGATTAGTCATTGATAAGTTTGTTAGGAAAATACTTATGCATTTATAGTTGATAGGAGCTTTATAGTTTTTTAGAAAAAATAGAAGTTACAAAAAATGTTTTGACTTTATGTTTTGATGTTTTGTGACAATAAAACTTAAATTGATAAATTGTTTGGATTAAATTGCTTGAATATTGACTTATCACTACTTGAATATATTAATTTAAGTTGTACCATGGCTTTAAGGATATCTTATTTCTTAGTCTAGATTAAAGTCTTAAGGAAATTAGAGTTTAGGCTAGGTTTAGTCGTGTATTAGATTAAAGGGGAGTTTTATAGTTTCTAGGATTAGTTGAAGTCTCAAGAAGTTTTTTTGAATAGATTTGAATTGTTTGTTTGTTTGAATTGCTTGTTTGTTTGAATTACTTATTTGTTTAAATTGCTTGTTTGGAATGATTTGCTTGTTTGAATTGATTATAAATATTGAGTTTTTTGCTTAGTTTATTATCCCTTTATTTAGTTTATTAGACTAACATAGTCATAATTTTAGGGGAGTTATAATATTTTAAGTTTAGAATCATAGATTTAGAGGAAAATAAAAGGTTATCCAATTCAGGGAGTACTATATAGTCATTTATAGCATTGATTTAGGGATTAGTATCCGAATGGTTATAATAGAATAAGGATATAATATAGGTAAAGATTTAGGGGGAGTATATTTAGATTTTCTTTTTTTATTGACAAAGGGGGAGAAATTATAAAATATAGTTTAGGGGGAGTTAGACGGAATTCATGGTGAAAGGGGGAGTAATTGAAGAATCAGATTATCAGGTATGAATATTTTATAAACCAAGGTTGTCATCATAGAAAAAAGGGAGATTGTTGAAGAATGGAGTTTTGATGACAACAACCTTGTCTCGGTTATCATTGATTATATATCGATATATATAAAGAAAACCCTAGAGATTGGTCCTTTCTCTGCCTCATAACGAATAGTCTTTTCCTCCATCAAAAAAGCTTCTTCAAGACCTGAAGAAGCTAAGAGGGAGAAACTCAATTTTAGTGACTTATGGTCACCACTACGCTCTCACCATGGATCAAGATATGTTCTTTTTAATATAAGTCTATAAAGTATAAAATCATATTGTTCTAATATTTGATTTATCATGACCTATTATTATAATATCTGATCTACAATGCCCTAATCAATATTATGATTATTGTTCCGCATGAATAAGATACATTAAGATAAAATTCTTACATCTCAAATAAATAGTAAAACTACCACCTAAAGTTCTAAAATTTTGCTACTAACAAAACACAAATTCAACTCAATGATCATCACACTTATTATGTAACAACTTTAAATTTTTATATACTAAAACAAACGCAGCTATAAAAAACGTCCACAGTATTATTGTGAAAAGTAGTACTACCTAAAAGATAAAATGATATCTAAAAACTGATCCTCACTAAACTCAATATAATAATACATTTTCAGTCGAACCAATATAAATGCAAGGAAAAACACGGTTTATAAATATATGCTTCATAATATCAGTTTACTATAGTATAATAATTTTGGTATACAACAAAAATCACAAACACAAAAATAACAAATAAATTCCAAAAATGACACTTATTGTGATAACCCAAACTCTCGTGCCACGGAAGCAAGGATAATCATTGGAATATAACACATTTATCACAACAGCTGATTATAGAAAATAGCATAACACAAGAAATGATAGAATAATATTCATAATCATAGCAGTGGAATCATAAATGTCATCATCATCAGAGTTGCACAGATACAGGATACTACTTAGTACATAAAAGGTTCCAACAAGTAGATAATAAGTCCAGAACATCATCAAATATAGCATAGATAAGGTGATGTCTAAATATCCAAAATAAGAGGTAAAAGATAGTCTTCGTCTTTGGCCAAAAGAGAACTTCCTGCTACGGTGCATCCAAAATAAAGCTTGTTACCTGTTTACTTGGCTGCCCGTGTAAAAATAAGGGCACCCGAGTTTGCAAGTGAAAACAAACTACGAGTCAGTCATGGGACTAGTCTGAGAAATCTTATTTAACTTATTTAATAATAAGGCTAATCACAGGACCACGCCGCTAACGCGGAACGGGTTTACTCCATTGAATTGCCAGTGCATCAATAAAGAAAACCATTTAAACAACGCAATGCTTTTTAGAAAAATGTAACCATTATAAGACTAAAGTCCCATCACACAATGCAATGCAAACTGGAGGATAGAATTTTACCTTATAATGGTCAAATATGATTGATACGTAAAAAACAAAAATCAATTGATATTATTATTATTGTCTAGTCAGTTTAAAACACTTTTCAATATAACTATGTCAATCCTAGACGGCATAACTACCATATACTATGTTGCCATATATAGGTTTACAATCAAATCCGGAAGGTCGTATTGGAAATTCGGTTTCCTTCAGGAGTCGAGGCTAGGGATGGCTCCTCCCGATTCGAGACACTCTAACAAATGCATCAGGATCCCCCACAGTGGACCCTTGGATCTTCAGAGTCGGTCCACACATACTTTAGTGGATTAATTATTCCCAAATACACGTTTCCCAGTCCTATAGGACCTATCACTTGACTAGTAGCGACCAATATCCAAGGCGCCTCGCAATCCATCATCCATATAAGTAAAAATGTCTGGGCTCCATACCATGACACCACTTCTAGATAGAAAAAAAATGTCGTGCACTCCCTGCAGTCACGATCCCGTTTTTGACTCATACTGGGTTGTGAGGCTCGCGATATACACAAAGCTATGCTAATTAAAGTTGTGCTTTGATCGTCAACCATAAGGCTCTGCTTTTCAACAAAAGCCTTGATCATTTGCATCTTAGCATGCCACATTGACATTCCACGCTATGCGACTGATGTCTATCAATATCCTCCAAGCTCATACGTCTCGGAGAAGGGTGTTAAGCAAGAGAATAAATTCTCCGCCACAAACAGATATATATTTAATAGAAATCAATCAGCACAGAATACAATCCAATGTTAGACATACATTCATTTACCAGTCCGTTCTGCATCAGAACGAAACCGGAGACACCTTATTCCTCGTTACATATGTCCAATACAAAAGAGAGGTTCTCGCATATCCGGACAATCGACAAGTACGTCCGGACAACTACCACTTTAACCATTTCCTGGGAGCTAACCAATCCAGGGCATCAGTAGTCGTCCATTCGATGTGAAGATCGGTCTTCAACCACCGTCTTCAATGTCTTCGATTTTAAGATGTCATATAATTATCTGAAATGAGATTTAACTCGGCCTTTTCAAATAATTCTCGAATATATATATAATTTAAATCATTTCTTTCTTTGGTTAAATTTAATTCAATTTGATAAATTAATGTCAAATAAACCTAACCATCAATATTACTTTATAAACCAAGGGAAAATGGTTTATTTCCATTTCATATCGTTTATAATATTTTATAACGATTTTTAGCTATTTTTATTTATATAAAAATAGCCCATTTAATTCGAACGACGCTTCAGGTCATTACGCGGCCCTAACACTGTTTTTATTCAGATTTGAATTACACATTTCTTGAAATCTAACCGTTGGATCTTAATAGATTTAATATCTTGGAAATATCTTTCTGAAACGAACCCAACGGTTCCAGTTTCGTGAAAATCCGACGGTCAGATCTCCCGGTATAATCGTTTAAAGTTACGATTCCGAAACGCGAACTACCGCGCGTGATTCGTTTTATTTTAGTTTATATACATACATATACATACATACATATATATATATATATATATATATATATGTAACACCCCGCAATTTTTCTCAATAGTATATAAGTAACAGTGCATATATATTAATGCTGAAATTAATAATACGCATGCAATTAATTATATGCATAATTAAGAATAAATTAATAAATGGAAGGTTGTATTGTTTATGCATACAATAATTAAAACATACATATGCATGAAAAAATAAAAGAGAAAAGAGTGCATAAATTAATATGCAAGCGGTAAAGAAAGAATTGATGTGTAAATGCACGCAGTAATGTTTAAAATGAGGAACATTGTGCAATAAAAACAATAAATGCATGCAAGAGAGAAAGATTAATATGCTAATGCAATTAATTATAGGGGTGAAAATGTATATGACAAATAAGAATATTAATGCAAGATAAAAAGGAAAAAGTCAAATAAGAATGCATGCAAATAAATAAATAAAAAGAAAGAAAGCAAATAAATAAATGCATGAATGAAAGAGGTTATTATGTAATGCATTAAAAATAGTATAATATAGTGTACTAAATAGAAAAGCAAGAAAAAAGGCATTAAATGAATTAATGAGCATACAATTTGAATTGTATAGATAATATAATGACAAATGGATCTATAAATTAAACCCAAAAATAAAGGGAAAAGAGGAAGAAAAGGGAAGAAGAACTCAAAAATAGGTCAGATTCAATACTCACCTCTCGCGCAGCGTAGATCTAGGCATCTATATTGCAGATCTAAATTCTTTTCTCTCATTTTGAAGCGGAAGAATCCAAGATCTAACTTTTATTTTAAGAAAGGATTTGGAGAGGAAGATAAAAGGGCAGATCTTTGATTAGATCAAGAAATAGATCTAAGAAATAGGAGAGTGGTTGCTTGAGGAAGAAGAAGCAGCAGAGTTTTGGCGCCTCCTCTAAAATTATGAGAGTGAAAGAAAACTGTAAAGACCCGCAACTTCCCCGTAAAGGAAAGCGTCGGATAGTTCGAGAACAAGCCACAACAGAACGCATATAAAAGAACATTTCATTGTATATTACAACAATGCATCAGATTACAAGAATATACAGAGTAAAAATGAATATTACACAGAAATATCAGAGATTTAAATTACATTTAAATACATAGCAGCGGAAAATAATACAATACACAACTAGAATGAGATATACGGATAGAAAGCTTTTCCGGATATCGTTCCAGCTGTAAACCAGGATCCTGTGAATATAAATCTGCAAAACCAAAACTACTAGCTGCCCGTGTCAAAATAGGGGCACCCAGAGTTTAGGTTAAAACAATAAACTCCAGGTCAGTCATGTGACTGGTGTGAGAACTAAAACAGTTATTAATCTTTATTTTCAAAGTTAGGTAAATCAAGGGACCACGCCGTATAACACGGAACGGGTTTCCTCCCAAGAATACCAGTGCATAAAACAAACAGCGCAATGCTAAATAAAGAAAAATGAAGCTGTTATAAGACCCAGGTCCCATCACACAATGCAACGCAGCCGAGGATAGGGTTTTCCCTTATAACAGCCAAAGAATGCTTGATACGGTTAAAACAAATCGTTTGATACTATTATAAGTGCATAGTGTATAAAAACAACTTCAAATCATAAGTATCAACCATAGGCGGCATGGGTACCATATATCATGTCGCCGTACTAGTTCTACAATTAAAACCGCGAATGTCACGTATTTGGAAATTGGATTTCCGTCTATGAACCGAGGCAAAAGATAGTCCTCAACCGATTCGTGACTCTCTAGCCCGAGCCACAGGACCCAGACTCAGGTGAGCCCTTGGAGCGACAGGGCCGGTCCACCGATGTGGATTAAAATGCCTGAACACTACGTTTCCCCACCCTATGGGGTGTAAATGAGCCAACTAAATGACTCCATCGGTTCGAGAACGACCGATCAATCCGAGGCGCCTCGCAACAGCAACAACCACATAAGTCAAACTCGTCAGGGCGTGTAAAACCACTGACGCCACTTCTAACTAGAAAGAAACGCAAGTCCTCCCTGAGGTCCGTCTCCCGTTTTTGGTTCATACCGGGTGTGAAACTCGCGAATCAACGTTACACAAAGCTACGCCACACAGGCCTTGCTTCGATCATCACCACAAGACTTTGCTTTTCAACAGAAGCCTCGATCAATTGCCACTTAGGCATGCCACACAGGCAATTCACTCCATGCGTTTGATATCCATCAATATATAACCCCTGAGCTCGTACGTCTCAGAGAAGGGCGTTAAGCAAGAGAATAAATTCTCCGCCGCCAAACAGATATATATTTAATAGAGATCAATCACATGGACTAAAATCCAATGTCAGACACACAGTCCATTTACAAGTCCGTTCTGGGTCTGAACGAAACCGGAGGCACCTAGTACCCCGCATATCCATCGATCTCCAAGTACGTCTGGACGATCACTAACTGTTTCCATCTTCTTGGGTGTACAGCCCAATCAAGATCATCAGTAATCACCCAAACGACGTGAAGACTTCCGGTCTTCGACCACCGTCTTCATCTTCGACACCACGTCGAATCAGTTATTCAGAATGGGATAAACCCGGTCTTTCTGAATAACTCGCGTATATATTATAAAAGTGTTACACAAACACAACATACGCCTCATTCCAATTCAGAATATTCTTTTATCCAAATATTCTTATACTTTGGGAAAAGTTCCCATTAATTTTATCCAAGATAAATTCTTTAAATTTATTCTTTAATCTCCTTTGAATATCAATTCAAACTAGTCGGGATTAGCGAACCACACCGAAGTAATCATTTATTTCATTTCCCAATCCCAACCTATTCGTCCCATGAAGTAAAACTGGTTATACTTCATATCTAACACCACGGTGTTATCGGTAAATTCAATTACCATTTCACGTTCAAATCTAATTAAAGATTTAACTATCGCCTGGAGAAAAACTGGTGATACTCCATTCTCGATCTTTTCAATCTAATTAAAGATTCATTAAAACTCCGCTTAGTTTTAATCGTTATCTGGGTTAAAGAATCAGTGTCATTTAAAACACGATTCACGATAAACCCAAGATCACATTCATTAATTATCGGGTTAAAGAACGAGTGTTGTTTAAAACACTGTTCACGATAAACCCAAAAATCAATATCAATTCAATTCCAATTAAATATTATTTAATTGGTACACTTCATTAAATCTAAATAAAAAGATTTAATCTTTTCTCAACTGGGTTCAAGAACAGTGTTAGTGAAGACACCACTCACGACAAACCCAAATCACATTCGATATTTAATATAAGGCTCTGAATAGAAAATATATCGGCTTATATTCAATATCAAATTCTACGACTAACAAATGTCGTATTGGAAATAACGATATAAATATATATATCTTTCAAATTTCCATAACAACATCTGTATAATCACGAATTCCAACATCGAAATATTCCGAAGACAATTTCGATTCAAATCCACTCCAATGCAATCATTGGAAATTTTGGTTATTTTCAAAACCCTTTTCAAATTCAATTTATTTATTTAAAAATAAATAGAATTATAATTCTAGTTCAAAACTAGTTCATTTCGATAAAAATCTATTTTTATCTTTTCAAACATGAAGTTTTTCATCCCAAATCTTCACAAATCATTTCTTATGATTTTACACAAATTATTACTATTTTTAATAATTTTATCAAGGCCCGTACAGTCGATTTCCATCAATGGCCATCGAACTGCACTTACAGCGACCTTTTTCAAATTTGATTTGGACATAATCCCAAATCCAACCGTTAGATTTCAAATTTCTAACATTCGCTAGAAAGCTCTTTTCGATACGAACCCAACGGTTCCGGTTTTAGGAGAATCCGACGGTCGGATCTCCCGTAATGTCCATTTGAAATCAATGGTCGAAATTCGCGAACTGCCGCGGCGCGGCGCGTTCTATTCAGGCCATTATATTATATATATAATATATATAATATATACTTCGTCGATTTCTATTTAAAACGAATTATATAAATAGTTTTAAATTCGTTTCAAAAGCAATTTCAACTTCCATTTCAATTCAAATCAAAATTGAATTCTTCTCTATAAATTCGTTTTAAAATTCATTTCTATTCAATTCAAATTTCAATTCAATTTGAATTCATTTCAATTCACTTTCAATTCAATTCGAATTCGTTTTCAATTCAATTCATTTCGAAATCGTTTTCAATTCAATTCATTTCGAAATCGTTTTCAATTCAATTCATTTCGAAATCGTTTTCAATTCAATTCATTTCGAAATCGTTTTCAATTCAATTCATTTCGAAATCGTTTTCAATTCAATTCATTTCGAAATCGTTTTCAATTCAATTCATTTCGAAATCGTTTTCAATTCAATTCATTTCGAAATCGTTTTCAATTTAATTCATTTCGAAATCATTTTCAATTCAATTCATTTCGAAATTGTTTTCAAATCGATATAAATATCGTTCACGTCAAAATGGCGTCAATCTAATCAACACGGCTTCATATATTCCTTTTTCAAATATTCTATTTCAAATATTTCTTTTTCAAAATAGTTGTTATTATCAAAATATTTCGTTCAACACATGACCAATCTCAATGGATGAGTACTGTCAACACATGAACCTTTATTTTATATATTCTTTATTTTTCAAATTGGAATGAGGCCCAATCAATTACCATATAAAATTAATTGTATGGATTTTCATACAACACATGTATATAATAGCATTGAAAAATAATCAACCATCAACCAAAGTGCACTACACTGTATAAGCATCAAATATAGATATCTAACGCTTATAACAGCCTGTCAATCAATCGATCGACATATTCAATCAATCAGGATGAGTGAACTTCAAATTTCATCCCAACACCCGTGTGGGGTTTCAAACAATAAAACGCATATTTTATTTGTGCAGTTGGGCGATGTGTAAAATTTATCGACCCAATCAATGTCTTTAAATAGGTGTACATAAACAAACCGTCCGGTTTGTAAATGAATATTTATTTATTCACATTCACGTTAAAAATTATATTTTTAACGACAAAACATTTTATTCCAACATATGAATTTCTATTCAGTTCATTCTTTAAATAAAATGATATTTTTATTTTTCTAACTTATTTTAGAAAATTTCGGCGGCATAACGGCACGATACTAGAAACGGGACGAGGCCTAGCCTTATCCCCGGTCTAGTGAAGGCCCACGCCATTCACATATCAATCAAACCATTCAATTTCACCAAACAATTCAATTCAATCAAATAATCCAACTAATCTATGCAACCAAACAAACAAGTCCATGGTCTGTGGACGATTGTGTCGGGTGCTACTAAGCACCGTCTGCATCCTAGTATATTTATATAACTAGAAAATTTAAATTGAAAGGTGAGAAGTTCTCACCAATAGCTATCCAATCATCTTGACTCTTCTTTGATAGAAATCTTCATCGCTATCGCCTCTTCGTCAGCTTCGTCGCCCGTAGCCACTACATATATAAAAGTCGAATTTTTACTTCGCTATTCAATATATAAAAATCGAATTTTTACTTCGCTATTCAATATATAAAAATCGAATTTTTACTTCGCTATTCAATATATAAAAATCGAATTTTTTTTACTATTCAATATATAAAAATCGAATTTTTCTTTTCTATGGTATTAAAAATTATATTTTTATGTTTCTAGAAATCATATCCTTTTGTTATTAAAAATATAATCTTTTCGCTTTCAAAAATCTCGTCTTTCCTTATATCAAAAATCTCGACTTTCCTTATTATAAAAATCTCGACTTTCCTTATTATAAAAAGAAATCTCCTCTTCTTACCAAGAAAAATCGTTTCTTATATAATTGAAAAACCATATATTTTCTATAATCAAATTCATTATTTCATATCAAAGAAAATTTATTTTCAGATCAAAGAAAACCAAATTTGCAATCAAAGAAAGATCTATATATTTTCGCTATTCATATATGGAAAAATTATATTTTTATTCGCTACCCAAATAATAAAAATCACATTATAATCTACTGCAAAATTAATTAAGTCAGATTTAAAAATAAATAAAACAAATCTTACATTGTTTTCAGCGAAGAAAGGGGGTGCCGGAGTTCGTCGCTGGTGGCTGGAAAGGGGGCTGGAGGCGCTCGGCGTTCGGAGGTCTGGTAGGCGTTGGGGTTGGTGGGTCCTGGCGTCACGGCTTCAGGGGGTTCGGGGGTCTCGATTTCAAGTGGAGGAGGAGGAGAGTAGGGGGAGGAGTGGGGCGGCTGTCACCTGGAGGCGCGGTGGAGGTCTGGACGTGGGTGGCGGCGTCGATTGGATGGGAGGGCAGCTCGATTTTTCTTTTTTTTTCTGGTGGAATCGATTTAAGAATGAAAGAAGGAGGTGAGGGTATTAAAAGGAAAATATACATTATTATTTTATTTATTTTATTATTTTTAAAAGTTGACTTTCACATATGTCATCTAAACGAGGCCCACCGCCTGTCGTCCATAGCGTTTAACCCCCATTCCGAACACAATGGGATATGCCACGTAGGCTGATTCGACTGTTTGAATCAGTTTCTGTTAAATTTACTTTTAAATCACTATATTGAATTTAAACGCGCATTTCAATTTACCGGGGTTACATACTAGCTCTAAAAATTCTCGAAAAATATTTTCTAGCTTCGTATTGACGATACGGTCCTAACAAAACTAGTTTCGTCGAATTCTTAGACCGTTTGTAAAATGGCCAATTTCCAGTCGATTAAAATCAACTGAAAATGGTCAAACGCGTTTTTCTTTGCCACGCTCACACATTGATTCGAAAAATTATGAAATTTGGAATCTAGCAATAACTTGACATCCCGGACCTAACAAAACTGGTTTCGTCGAAATCCGAGGTCGTTTGGAAAATGTCCATTTTTAAGGGCCTGAATTCCATAGCGACTATTCAGAATTTTCAACTGGACATATCTATTGATTCCCGCTACGAACCTTTGATTTTTCGGATTCGTTGGAAAGATATTCACTATTAGATTCCATTATTTTTGGTTTCACTAAAATCCGGATTGTTTTGCACCCGGTATATTCAATTGAAGTTTGAAATCGAATTATCGAACTACCGCGCCATTTTCAAATCTATTTATAATTATATATAAATATTTATATTCTAACGACGACGCGTATAATATATACGTTCGAATTATGTTCAAAATAAATTTCTCGTCGATATTATTTAAAATAATCTATTTTAAATAATCAAAATTCGCTAAAATCGCCAAAATAAAATTTTCAAACTGGCTCGCATTTTCCGGGTTGTTACAATCTCCCCCACTTAAAACTTTTCGTCCCCGAAAAGGAACAAAGTCGAAAGTGGTTTGATTAATTAGCTCTACGATCGATCAGGCTTCCGTTCTCCAACTTTTCAGTTTCTGAGAATTTTCAAAATTTCAAAAATTTGGCTAACACCCTAAATTTTCGAAAAATTTCGCCATAACCTCCCCTGCACCGGGAGCATCGGGGAATTTCAAATAGCTTCCCCGGTCCTTCAGATCTCAAAAAGAAAAAGAAAAGGCCAAGCGGCTAGCCAATAGGCTCATAAAATCATCATCACCCAAACAAAACAGTAAATTATGTAGTAAACATGTACCTATTTGTCGGGCAAACTAATTTTATTCTCTGCTCTAGCCTCCTTGCTATGACCTGTTCAATGAAATACATGTATATGCAAGCAGATGCGACCAATTTTCAATACAATTCAATATTTGATTCAATTAGGCAAAATGGTTCAAAATTATCAAACAATTAAACAAACAACACAATCATCAATCAATTATTGAATTAGAGTTTCAAATTCATAATTTTAATACATATACAAAAATCATGTTCTTGATGCCAATTCACAACCATAGGCCCTATCTAATTTTGGGTTCTCACACCAGTCAATAGGAAATATATAGAAATCTCACTTTCGTCACTCGAATATAAATACTGATAATGTGATCACAATTATCAGCATCATCCCCGGGCGACTAGAGTGTGATTCTATATCTATCCAGTGTATTAAAATTTCGAATACACGCGGATCAGACGTATACGCAAAATCTATATATACTAGATTGTCCATTTCTATATAAATAAATAATCAAATACGAATAATTGATTTAAATTTTCAAAACAAAAATTGTTTTCACTTTCATTTATCAAAAACACTACTCTTCACACTCGTTCTAGGATACTACTGATCCCATCTCTAACGAGTCACTCTCATTGGATATTGTTAATCCAATATCTGATGAATTCTTTCGTACGGTTCTAATGTGCCTTGTTCTCTGCTTTGTAAACCAAAGCTCTGATACCACGTGTAAAGACCCGCAACTTCCCCGTAAAGGAAAGCGTCGGATAGTTCGAGAACAAGCCACAACAGAACGCATATAAAAGAACATTTCATTGTATATTACAACAATGCATCAGATTACAAGAATATACAGAGTAAAAATGAATATTACACAGAAATATCAGAGATTTAAATTACATTTAAATACATAGCAGCGGAAAATAATACAATACACAACTAGAATGAGATATACGGATACAAAGCTTTTCCGGATATCGTTCCAGCTGTAAACCAGGATCCTGTGAATATAAATCTGCAAAACCAAAACTACTAGCTGCCCGTGTCAAAATAGGGGCACCCAGAGTTTAGGTTAAAACAATAAACTCCAGGTCAGTCATGTGACTGGTGTGAGAACTAAAACAGTTATTAATCTTTATTTTCAAAGTTAGGTAAATCAAGGGACCACGCCGTATAACACGGAACGGGTTTCCTCCCAAGAATACCAGTGCATAAAACAAACAGCGCAATGCTAAATAAAGAAAAATGAAGCTGTTATAAGACCCAGGTCCCATCACACAATGCAACGCAGCCGAGGATAGGGTTTTCCCTTATAACAGCCAAAGAATGCTTGATACGGTTAAAACAAATCGTTTGATACTATTATAAGTGCATAGTGTATAAAAACAACTTCAAATCATAAGTATCAACCATAGGCGACATGGGTACCATATATCATGTCGCCGTACTAGTTCTACAATTAAAACCGCGAATGTCACGTATTTGGAAATTGGATTTCCGTCTATGAACCGAGGCAAAAGATAGTCCTCAACCGATTCGTGACTCTCTAGCCCGAGCCACAGGACCCAGACTCAGGTGAGCCCTTGGAGCGACAGGGCCGGTCCACCGATGTGGATTAAAATGCCTGAACACTACGTTTCCCCACCCTATGGGGTGTAAATGAGCCAACTAAATGACTCCATCGGTTCGAGAACGACCGATCAATCCGAGGCGCCTCGCAACAGCAACAACCACATAAGTCAAACTCGTCAGGGCGTGTAAAACCACTGACGCCACTTCTAACTAGAAAGAAACGCAAGTCCTCCCTGAGGTCCGTCTCCCGTTTTTGGTTCATACCGGGTGTGATACTCGCGAATCAACGTTACACAAAGCTACGCCACACAGGCCTTGCTTCGATCATCACCACAAGACTTTGCTTTTCAACAGAAGCCTCGATCAATTGCCACTTAGGCATGCCACACAGGCAATTCACTCCATGCATTTGATATCCATCAATATATAACCCCTGAGCTCGTACGTCTCAGAGAAGGGCGTTAAGCAAGAGAATAAATTCTCCGCCGCCAAACAGATATATATTTAATAGAGATCAATCACACGGACTAAAATCCAATGTCAGACACACAGTCCATTTACAAGTCCGTTCTGGGTCTGAACGAAACCGGAGGCACCTAGTACCCCGCATATCCATCGATCTCCAAGTACGTCTGGACGATCACTAACTGTTTCCATCTTCTTGGGTGTACAGCCCAATCAAGATCATCAGTAATCACCCAAACGACGTGAAGACTTCCGGTCTTCGACCACCGTCTTCATCTTCGACACCACGTCGAATCAGTTATTCAAAATGGGATAAACCCGGTCTTTCTGAATAACTCGCGTATATATTATAAAAGTGTTACACAAACACAACATACGCCTCATTCCAATTCAGAATATTCTTTTATCCAAATATTCTTATACTTTGGGAAAAGTTCCCATTAATTTTATCCAAGATAAATTCTTTAAATTTATTCTTTAATCTCCTTTGAATATCAATTCAAACTAGTCGGGATTAGCGAACCACACCGAAGTAATCATTTATTTCATTTCCCTATCCCAACCTATTCGTCCCATGAAGTAAAACTGGTTATACTTCATATCTAACACCACGGTGTTATCGGTAAATTCAATTACCATTTCACGTTCAAATCTAATTAAAGATTTAACTATCGCCTGGAGCAAAACTAGTGATACTCCATTCTCGATCTTTTCAATCTAATTAAAGATTCATTAAAACTCCACTTAGTTTTAATCGTTATCTGGGTTAAAGAATCAGTGTCATTTAAAACACGATTCACGATAAACCCAAGATCACATTCATTAATTATCGGGTTAAAGAACGAGTGTTGTTTAAAACACTGTTCACGATAAACCCAAAAATCAATATCAATTCAATTCCAATTAAATATTATTTAATTGGTACACTTCATTAAATCTAAATAAAAAGATTTAATCTTTTCTCAACTGGGTTCAAGAACAGTGTTAGTGAAGACACCACTCACGACAAACCCAAATCACACTCGATATTTAATATAAGGCTCTGAATAGAAAATATATCGGCTTATATTCAATATCAAATTCTACGACTAACAAATGTCGTATTGGAAATAACGATATAAATATATATATATCTTTCAAATTTCCATAACAACATCTGTATAATCACGAATTCCAACATCGAAATATTCCGAAGACAATTTCGATTCAAATCCACTCCAATGCAATCATTGGAAATTTTGGTTATTTTCAAAACCCTTTTCAAATTCAATTTATTTATTTAAAAATAAATAGAATTATAATTCTAGTTCAAAACTAGTTCATTTCGATAAAAAACTATTTTTATCTTTTCAAACATGAAGTTTTTCATCCCAAATCTTCAAAAATCATTTCTTATGATTTTACACAAATTATTACTATTTTTAATAATTTTATCAAGGCCCGTACAGTCGATTTCCATCAATGGCCATCGAACTGCACTTACAGCGACCTTTTTCAAATTTGATTTGGACATAATCCCAAATCCAACCGTTAGATTTCAAATTTCTAACATTCGCTAGAAAGCTCTTTTCGATACGAACCCAACGGTTCCGGTTTTAGGAGAATCCGACGGTCGGATCTCCCGTAATGTCCATTTGAAATCAATGGTCGAAATTCGCGAACTGCCGCGGCGCGGCGCGTTCTATTCAGGCCATTATATTATATATATAATATATATAATATATACTTCGTCGATTTCTATTTAAAACGAATTATATAAATAGTTTTAAATTCGTTTCAAAAGCAATTTCAACTTCCATTTCAATTCAAATCAAAATTGAATTCTTCTCTATAAATTCGTTTTAAAATTCATTTCTATTCAATTCAAATTTCAATTCAATTTGAATTCATTTCAACTCACTTTCAATTCAATTTGAATTCGTTTTCAATTCAATTCATTTCGAAATCGTTTTCAATTCAATTCATTTCGAAATCGTTTTCAATTCAATTCATTTCGAAATCGTTTTCAATTCAATTCATTTCGAAATCGTTTTCAATTCAATTCATTTCGAAATCGTTTTCAATTCAATTCATTTCGAAATCGTTTTCAATTCAATTCATTTCGAAATCGTTTTCAATTCAATTCATTTCGAAATCGTTTTCAATTCAATTCATTTCGAAATCGTTTTCAATTCAATTCATTTCGAAATCGTTTTCAATTCAATTCATTTCGAAATCGTTTTCAATTCAATTCATTTCGAAATCGTTTTCAATTCAATTCATTTCGAAATCGTTTTCAATTCAATTCATTTCGAAATCGTTTTCAATTCAATTCATTTCGAAATCGTTTTCAATTCAATTCATTTCGAAATCGTTTTCAAATCGATATAAATATCGTTCACGTCAAAATGGCGTCAATCTAATCAACACGACTTCATATATTCCTTTTTCAAATATTCTATTTCAAATATTTCTTTTTCAAAATAGTTGTTATTATCAAAATATTTCGTTCAACACATGACCAATCTCAATGGATGAGTACTGTCAACACATGAACCTTTATTTTATATATTCTTTATTTTTCAAATTGGAATGAGGCCCAATCAATTACCATATAAAATTAATTATATGGATTTTCATACAACACATGTATATAATAGCATTGAAAAATAATCAACCATCAACCAAAGTGCACTACACTGTATAAGCATCAAATATAGATATCTAACGCTTATAACAGCCTGTCAATCAATCGATCGACATATTCAATCAATCAGGATGAGTGAACTTCAAATTTCATCCCAACACCCGTGTGGGGTTTCAAACAATCAAACGCATATTTTATTTGTGTAGTTGGGCGATGTGTAAAATTTATCGACCCAATCAATGTCCTTCAAATAGGTGTACATAAACAAACCGTCCGGTTTGTAAATGAATATTTATTTATTCACATTCATGTTAAAAATTATATTTTTAACGACAAAACATTTTATTCCAACATATGAATTTCTATTCAGTTCATTCTTTAAATAAAATGATATTTTTATTTTTCTAACTTATTTTAGAAAATTTCGGCGGCATAACGGCACGATACTAGAAACGGGACGAGGCCTAGCCTTATCCCCGGTCTAGTGAAGGCCCACGCCATTCACATATCAATCAAACCATTCAATTTCACCAAACAATTCAATTCAATCAAATAATCCAACTAATCTATGCAACCAAACAAACAAGTCCATGGTCTGTGGACGATTGTGTCGGGTGCTACTAAGCACCGTCTGCATCCTAGTATATTTATATAACTAGAAAATTTAAATTGAAAGGTGAGAAGTTCTCACCAATAGCTATCCAATCATCTTGACTCTTCTTTGATAGAAATCTTCATCGCTATCGCCTCTTCGTCAGCTTCGTCGCCCGTAGCCACTACATATATAAAAATCGAATTTTTACTTCGCTATTCAATATATAAAAATCGAATTTTTACTTCGCTATTCAATATATAAAAATCGAATTTTTACTTCGCTATTCAATATATAAAAATCGAATTTTTTTTAACTATTCAATATATAAAAATCGAAATTTTCTTTTCTATGGTATTAAAAATTATATTTTTATGTTTCTAGAAATCATATCCTTTTGTTATTAAAAATATAATCTTTTCGCTTTCAAAAATCTCGTCTTTCCTTATATCAAAAATCTCGACTTTCCTTATTATAAAAATCTCGACTTTCCTTATTATAAAAAGAAATCTCCTCTTCTTACCATGAAAAATCGTTTCTTATATAATTGAAAAACCATATATTTTCTATAATCAAATTCATTATTTCATATCAAAGAAAATTTATTTTCAGATCAAAGAAAACCAAATTTGCAATCAAAGAAAGATCTATATATTTTCGCTATTCATATATGGAAAAATTATATTTTTATTCGCTACCCAAATAATAAAAATCACATTATAATCTACTGCAAAATTAATTAAGTCAGATTTAAAAATAAATAAAACAAATCTTACATTGTTTTCAGCGAAGAAAGGGGGTGCCGGAGTTCGTCGCTGGTGGCTGGAAAGGGGGCTGGAGGCGCTCGGCGTTCGGAGGTCTGGTAGGCGTCGGGGTTGGTGGGTCCTGGCGTCACGGCTTCAGGGGGTTCGGGGGTCTCGATTTCAAGTGGAGGAGGAGGAGAGTAGGGGGAGGAGTGGGGCGGCTGTCACCTGGAGGCGCGGTGGAGGTCTGGACGTGGGTGGCGGCGTCGATTGGATGGGAGGGCAGCTCGATTTTTCTTTTTTTTTTCTGGTGGAATCGATTTAAGAATGAAAGAAGGTGGTGAGGGTATTAAAAGGAAAATATACATTATTATTTTATTTATTTTATTATTTTTAAAAGTTGACTTTCACATATGTCATCTAAACGAGGCCCACCGCCTGTCGTCCATAGCGTTTAACCCCCATTCCGAACACAATGGGATATGCCACGTAGGCTGATTCGACTGTTTGAATCAGTTTCTGTTAAATTTACTTTTAAATCACTATATTGAATTTAAACGCGCATTTCAATTTACCGGGGTTACATACTAGCTCTAAAAATTCTCGAAAAATATTTTCTAGCTTCGTATTGACGATACGGTCCTAACAAAACTAGTTTCGTCGAATTCTTAGACCGTTTGTAAAATGGCCAATTTCCAGTCGATTAAAATCAACTGAAAATGGTCAAACGCGTTTTTCTTTGCCACGCTCACACATTGATTCGAAAAATTATGAAATTTGGAATCTAGCAATAACTTGACATCCCGGACCTAACAAAACTAGTTTCGTCGAAATCCGAGGTCGTTTGGAAAATGTCCATTTTTAAGGGCCTGAATTCCATAGCGACTATTCAGAATTTTCAACTGGACATATCTATTGATTCCCGCTACGAACCTTTGATTTTTCGGATTCGTTGGAAAGATATTCACTATTAGATTCCATTATTTTTGGTTTCACTAAAATCCGGATTGTTTTGCACCCGGTATATTCAATTGAAGTTTGAAATCGAATTATCGAACTACCGCGCCATTTTCAAATCTATTTATAATTATATATAAATATTTATATTCTAACGACGACGCGTATAATATATACGTTCGAATTATATTCAAAATAAATTTCTCGTCGATATTATTTAAAATAATCTATTTTAAATAATCAAAATTCGCTAAAATCGCCAAAATAAAAATTTCAAACTGGCTCGCATTTTCCGGGTTGTTACAAAAACCTAGCCATCTATTTATAGGTGTGTCAGAGGAACTAGGCCCTTTGGATTTAATCTAAAACCTATCTAAACCAACCACCTCACTAAAAAACCACTCTAGAATTTAACTCTTTTCACACTGCATTGCATTGATTGCTCATTTTCCATTAATGCATTCTTCTTTTACATATATATCCATGTGTCATTATATTATTTATACAATTCGAATTGTATGCTCATTAATTCATTTAATGCCTTTTTTTTCTTGCTTTTCTATTTAGTACACTATATTATACTATTTTTAACGCATTACATAGTAACCTCTTTCCTTCATGCATTTATTTATTTGTTTTCTTTCTTCTTTTTATTTATTTATTTGCATGCATTCTTATTTAACTTTTCCCTTTTTATCTTGCATTAGTATTCTTATTTGTCATATACATCTTCTCTCCAACAATTAATTGCATTAGCATATTAATCTTTCTCTCTTGCATGCATCTATTGCACAATGTTCCTCATTTTAAATGGTACTGCGTGCATTTACACATCAATTCTTTCTTTACCGCTGGCATATTAAGTTATGCACTCTTTTCTCTTTTATTTTTTTCATGCATATGTATGTTTCAATTATTGTATGTATAAACAATATAACCTTCCATTTATTAATTTATTCTTAATTATGCATATATTCATATCCACGTAATTAATTGCTGGCGTATTATTAATTTCAACATTAACATATATGCACTGTTACTTATATACTATTTAGAAAAATTGCGGGGTGTTACATTCTCCCACCATTAAGGAATTTCGTCCTCGAAATTCGATGAGGGTAAAATAGATAATCCCTCGCATAATATTCTTCCATCATGTGTGTACCCAATTTTTGCAAACATTGTACGCATGTGCAAAGTGAAATACATCCTAGTAATGCATGTATGCCTAATTTGGTACTACCTATATGTATGCAAACTTTTTAAAAACTTTTTCAAAACATGATGTTCACATCCTAAATATACTTGCAGTTCTATATGAATGCAATATTTTTGAAAAATCAAAACATTTTTCACCCAAATTTTCCCACACTCTTACAAAGTAAGAGCATAGTTCATCCAATTGTTGCATCCAAAACTCTACCAACCATCATTAAATTTCGAAATTTAGAAAAATCTAATTTTCTAGATTCGATTACTTATGTCACGAAAAGGTGGAAAATAGAAAATTCTGCATCCTCCGTTTTTCTTTTCCAACCTTTTTCTAACCGTACTTGGGTTTTTATGTAACTATTTATAAAGATTCCCTATTTTTCTATCCAAGCACAGTCCACATAAGAAAATTTTCTTTTGTTACTGATTTTCTCTTCATCTTATCTTGGAAATTTTACATTCTTATTCATCTTTTCTCAATCGGGTTTATGACTTGTTCTTACCTATAAGGTCGGTTCAATCTCTTACTACAAGGTGCCAACATCCATTCTATTCTTATTTTCTACAACTTATTTTGTCCACCTACAGAACTTTCTTAAAATAACTTATCAAAAAGGGTTGTCATAAGAATAGAGATTTCAAATCTTTTTTTATTAAAAATTTTTGTATGAAATGTAACAAGAAAACTAGCGAGCTATACATGCCCTATAATATGCACCTTTTTACCGAGATAATTTCACTTTAAAACTCAATATGTACTTCTTTACATATTTTAAGACTATAACTTTTAAGATTAAAACTTGAAAACACCATAAACCTTTTTTTCAAAACTTTTATAATTTCAAGTTCTTAAAAGTTAACAATGGGGTTAGGCTCAAAGCGGGTTTCCAATTTTTTTCTAGGCTTTTCTAGACACCCCCAAGGTCAATTCTCCCAACGATATATATTCCTAATCCATTTTTCTCTTTTTAACCTTTTCCAATTTATAAGGTTTTCAAGCCCACTAACCCAAAATACTAATCATATGGGATTCACTTTCCTTCCATACAGAGTACATTGTATACCCTCCACCCAAACGTTCTAAGGATCTCAAATTTCCATACTTATCCCTTTAGTTTACATAACAAACATCCCATTTCTTACCCTGTTATATTTTTTCTATTTAGTGGGTTCCTCTATGGATCTAGGTATATATAAATATAATATATTTATATTTTTAAAAATACAAATACGTTCACTTACTATTTATATAGGAATCCTAAACCTAAGCTCCGATACCTGATGTAACAATCCGAATCTCGACAGATCGGTTTTTTTCTTTTCAAAAACCCAATCCACTGAAACCGGAGTTGGTTTGCTCTGGTATCCTGCAGAAAAGACAGAGACATAAAACATGTCAGAGTTCGGAAAACATCTCACAGCGGAAGGAACAAAATTTAATGTAATCAAAACACAGCTTTACCTTAATATCAATGCTGCTAAACCAGTATCCAAACCTATACAATCTCTGTCATGAACCTAACCTGCGAATGTTATGAGGAGGGGTGTCAGAACATAAGTTCTGGTGACTGGACTTAAATTACCCTTCTGGATAATCCTACATATACCGTTCAATTGCATTTCCTTATTTATTAGGTTATCTTTGTTATTAGCACTCAAGGCTTACACACACACGTTGCACGCATCTACTCCCTAGTAGATTAACCTAATATAGTGTATATGTAGTTACCCCCAACTAAGGTACACCCAACGGTACCCTACTCGCATGGTCTCCACAGTATATACGCAATCCCTCATCCTATGCCATAGTGATGAACGGATAACAATACTACATTCCGCATATATCTATCATTACTACGTAAATGTACTAACTGCCACCTTTGTTCAAATCAGACTCCATACCGGAGTAACACCCTCAAGTCTACGATACACCACCCAAAGCCGACGTTTATGTATCTAGACTGTCCACCATATGTATCTTCAATTGTAGCTCAATGCCTCAATCGCACGTACTCTAATGTGCACCAAGTTCCATGGCAGGGCTAAACAAGAAACACAGAACTTGACCGTGAGCTTTTCCATACCTGTACAGGCCCGCCTTTAAGAGCCTCCAAATGCAGATATTCCTGGGGTATGTTTTCCATGGTGGCTATGGCCCCACCTCGGCCCCTCCCTCAACTAGTAAAGACTATAAGAGCTAAGCAACCGCCCCTGCTAATAATCAATCTAAACATCCATGTGGCGTCTACCCTCAACCCCGTACCTCGATAGTGAAAGGTGAAATAGTATTTTGGGTTTAGCTCTAGTCTTTTCGCATCACGCTGGCTGCCGATGACCGGTATCCGACGGTCTACTATCCTTGTTGGTCGTGACCCTCTCTACCTCCTCGTGAGGCAACCGCCGAATCACCCTGGTGTCACCTCGTCACAACATTCTGATTGCATAATTACATCTGCAGTCAAGGCCCACCCACCTAGTAGTTACGCGCAGAACTAACCTCTTCGAGCACAGCCTAAGACATCTACCATCACACAGTGGACTACTAAGAGTACCTTACGTCCTTCAGGAAGTCGCGTGCTTCCCCTTCCAGTCCTTCGGAGCCATCAAAACAATCAGATGAATGTGCACTCCCTTCGTCCCTTATAACACCACGATGATCTGCCCCGTTGGGTTATTCAACCTCAAATGTGCGGACTGGTCTCAAGCGCCTCACTTTAATATGTTGTTAGACCCTATGTCTAAACATTCTTTTACGCATTTGCCTTACCTCACCAGGTTTCCATTTAACTTGGTTATTCTTATTCACATTGAATTCTTATTCAAATTACCAAGTTTCTCTTGCTTATTAATTTCAATCATATAACTTAACCCATTTAAGTTTATTAATAAGCCCACAACATGTTATTCTCTAGAATGTGGTCCAAGGTCTGTGATCCACAATCCCTTTATATTCTTGTTTGGTTTTATCGTTACAGTAACATGTTTTACTTAATACGTAATTCAGTATATTCCAATTCACATGTTTTCTAATTAACATGACCCTTACCATTTATGATTAAATATAACTTATTTCAATTCATAAGTTTTCCTCATCCTTTCTCATTTGATCATAATTCCATTTTACATTGTCAATACAACTTATCGTTGTTTACTTATTAACTTATATATATTAACTAAGGTCCATTAATAAGTTTCTCTACCTGTTTATCGTAACCTATGTTATAATTTCCTCTTATCCCTAAAACATTCTTATCAACGGGTTTCAGACTTCCGAGCTTATATATTACTTAATTTATAATTAAGTACCATATATTTTTTCCCTTTTCTTAACTGGTTTCTGGTTTTCCCCTTTACTGATTACTTAATTTACAATTAAGTGTCCCTTAACTCAATTCACCAGTTATCCCATTCTCTTACTAACTTATTATAACCTAAGTTATAATCCCCACTTATCCCTAGGACAAGTTTACCTATTATACAACATTTTCATTAATGTTACTTATTTATAATAGGTGATTATCATTTCTATAAGTTATGCTTACCCTAAAGGTGTCTTTAATTACATAACTTTATTATTTCTATAGGTTATGTATACCACTAGGTATCTTTAATTACATAACCTTATTGGGCTAAGTTTACCGGCCTATATGTAAATATTACCCACCCCTCAGATTTGCTTAGCCCACCCATTGTCCTACCAATTTTACTTAACCCTAGCTTTAGTTCATATTCATACAATCCCTATGGATTAGATTATGTTAAGTAGTCCAATTCATTACCATGTCCATTTATGGTTTATAATGGGCTAGACCTCCCACATTAGGCCTACAACTTGTGGATGTTGGATATGTCGGTCAGGTCCGGGTAAACTTCTTCCACAAGTTGGGCCTAACCTCATGTCATAGCCCGTCTCGTATTTGCGCACTTAGACCTCTCACATTAGGTTCAACATTAGTGGCTGCTGGATATGCCGGTCGGGTCCGGGCAGACTTCCACCACTAATGCAACCTAACCTCGTGCCTAGGCGTGGTTCAGTTTTAGGCATATTTATTTTTCTTAGAATTTTACTGCATTCTTTTCTTACATATTATGCCTAACATTTATCGCATGTTTTTTCCAACACATAATTTACTTTATCTTAAGGTAATATTAACCTAACATGTCTTAATCTTCCCAAATTCTTTTTTCCCCTCTTTTTGTCATCATCTAAACATGTCTAGTTGTTCCAATTCAATTCTCACATATTTTCATTAATATCTTAAATTAAAACCTCTAGTTATGTGCTAATTACCCCAAAATTCCCAATCATAAACTATGTCCCAAAATTAAAGTTTCCAACCACAATACATGTTATGTTCCCAAAATTTCATTACAAATTATGACCAACCTCCAATATACTTCGCATGCCTTCGTACATGTAATTAACCTCTTTTAAAATAAAGAGATGGTTCTCGAATAATGTCTTATTTACACAAAAATCTCATTTATTCCAATTGTCATGCCCACAAAATAAATCTTTATAACAATATCCATTTATATCATAACATGCTAACTGATTAAACATAATTTTTCATTTTAGTGCAATTTTTCATCGCATCAATTAACATTTCCAATACATTAATTATGAATGTTCATGGGGAATGATCAAACGATAAACATACTATTATTCAAAAAGGATAATTTAAACCCACTCACCTTAAGCTTTCCAAAATCTTGAATCGGATCAAATTTTTTCCTCCATGGTTTCCCCAACTGAATTTAAGGCCTAAAGAACCACAGATTTATAAATTAAACCCAAAAAGAAAGGGAAAAGAGGAAGAAAAGGGAAGAAGAACTCAAAAATAGGTCAGATTCAATACTCACCTCTCGCGCAGCGTAGATATAGGCATCTATATTGCAGGTCGAAATTCTTTTCGCTCATTTTGAAGCGGAAGAATCCTAGATCTAACTTTTATTTTAAGAAAGGGTTAGAGAGGAAGAGAAAAGGGCAGATCTTTGATTAGATCAAGAAATATATCTAAGAAATAGGAGAGTGGTTGCTTGAGGAAGAAGAAGGAGCAGAGTTTTGGCATCTCCTCTAAAATTATGAAAGTGAAAGAAAAGCTAGCCATCAATTTATAGGTGTATCAGAAGAACTAGGCCCTTTGGATTTAATCTAAAACCTATCTGAGCCAACCACTTCACAAAAAAAAGAACACTCTAGAATTTAACCCTTTTCACATTGAATTCTCTTTTAATTAACCCTTTTCACATTGCATTGCATTGCATTGATCGCTCATTTTCCATTAATGCAATCTTCCTTTACATTTATATCCATGTGTCATTATATTATTTATAGAATTCGAATTGTATGCTCATTAATTCATTTAATGCCTTTTTTTTCTTGCTTTTCTATTTAGTACACTATATTATACTATTTTTAACGCATTACATAGTAACCTCTTTCCTTCATACATTTATTTATTTGTTTTCTTTCTTCTTTTTATTTATTTATTTATTTGCATACATTCTTATTTAACTTTTCCCTTTTTATCTTGCATTAATATTCTTATTGGTCATATACATCTTATCTCCTACAATTAATTGCATTAGCATATTAATCTTTCTCTCTTGCATGCATTTATTGTTTTTTTTTTGCATAATATTCCTCATTTTAAACATTACTGCGTGCATTCACACATCAATTCTTTCTTTACCGCTTGCATATTAAGTTATGCACTCTTTTCTCTTTTATTTTTTCATGCATATGCATGTCTTAATTATTGTATGCATAAACAATACAACCTTCCATTTATTAATTTATTCTTAATTATGCATATATTCATATGCACGTAATTAATTGCATGCGTATTATTAATTTCAACATTAATATATATGCACTGTTACTAATATACTATTTAGAAAAATTGCGGAGTGTTACAATATATATATATATATGTATGTATGTATATATGTGTGTGTGTGTATATATATATATATATATATATATATATATATAATTCGTTCGAGATTTCAACACCATTTATTCTATTACATGTAAATTTTGTATAATTCAAATTCATGTTAAAAATTATATTTTCAACATACAAACATATATTTCAAGACATGTAAAATTTTATACAATTCCTATTTATGTTAAAAATTATATTTTTAACATACAAACATATATTTCAAGACATGACTATTTAATTCATTTCATTAACATGTTAAAAATAATATTTTTATCTAAGCAAAAATATTTTAACATTTGATTCCTTTATATATACTACTTCACTAACATGTTAAAGACGATGTTTTTATCTAACAAAACATTTTTAACATATGATTCGTTTATTCTAATTTAACATGATAAAAATGTCATTTTTAATGACAAAACATGTTTAACATACAATTCTTCTTATTCTAACTGACATGATAAAAATGTCATTTCTAATGACAAAACATGTTTAATATATAATTCTTTTTATTCTAACTAATATGATAAAAATGTCATTTTTAATGACAAAATAACATATAATTATTTTTATTCTAACCAACATGATAAAAATGTCATTTTAAATGACAAAATATGTTTAACATATAATTCTTTTTATTCTAACTAACATGATAAAAATATCATTTTTAATGACAAAACATGTTAAACATATAATTCTTTTTATTTTAACTAACATGATAAAAATGTCATTTTTAATGACAAAACAAGTTTAACATATAATTCTTTTTATTCTAACTAACTTGATAAAAATGTCATTTTTAATGATAAAACATGTTTAACATATAATTCTTTTTATTCTAACTAACATGATAAAAATGTCATTTGTTTTATCAAACAAAACATATATTTACATGTAATTATTTTATTCTAACTAACCAGTTAAAAGTGACATTTTATAATGAATCAAAACATATTTAACAAATGATCATTTTTCTAACTTCGCTAACATGTAATTGACATTATTTTAATGAATCAAAACATATTTTTAACATATGAATATTTTTCTAACATCGCTAACATATTAATGACAATGTTTTAATGAGCAGAACATATTTTTAATATACGAATATTTTTCTAACATCGTTAACATGTAAATTACAATGTTTTAATGAGCAAAACGTATTTTTAACGGAAGAATATTTTTCTAACATCGCTAACATGTTTTAATGAGCAAAATCTCTTTAATGAATCATACAATAAAAAAATGTAATTTTTATTGTCAAATCATTTTATTTAAAACATCATCTTTTAATGAATTAGATATACAATAAAAATGTAATTTTTATTGTATAAACATTTAATTTCAAACTTGACAAATTTTGTGATCCATACATACAATAAAAAAGGTAATTTTTAATTGTATAAACATTTTATTTCAAACATGACAAATTTTGTGATTCATACATACAATAAAAAGGTAATTTTTATTGTATAAACATTTCAAACATGACAAATTTTGTGATTCATACATATTATAAAAATAAAATAAAAATTATTGTTAAAATATTTTACTCCTCACATGAACATTTTTGTTATTTATAAACAATAAAAATATAATTTTTTTATTGTTAATATATTTTGTTTCTAACATGAACATCTTTGTCATTCATAAACAATAAAAGCATAATTTTTTATTTATTCCTAGCATGAACATCTTTGTCATTCATAAACAATAAGAATATAATTTTTATTTGTTCCTAACATGAACATCTTTGTCACTCATAAACAATAAAAATATAATTTTTATTTATTCTTAACATGAACATCTTTGTCATTCATAAACAATAAAAGTATAATTTTTATTTATTCCTGACATGAACTTCTTTGTCATTCACAAACAAAAAAAATATAATTTTTATTTATTCCTAATATGAACATCTTTGTCATTCAGAAACAATAAAAATATAATTTTTATTTATTCCTAACATGAACATCTTTGTCATTCATAAATAATAAAAATATAATTTTTATTTATTCCTAACTTGATTCAATAGATGATCATTTTATTTTTGCTACACAATTCAATCCAATAGTTCATCGCAACCACAATCAATCAATTCCAATTTCATACAACACATGTATGAATTTTATATTGCGCATATATATATATATATATATATATATAACTTCACATCGCAATCACAATTAATTTTATTTTTAATTTAGAAATCTCACATTGATTTTGACTTCGCCAAAATTCGTAGAAAGCTCCAAAATTGTTCCAGTCTTTCTAGAACGTAGAAGACGTTTTCACGATCACAATGGTTCTTGTTTCATTTGATTTCGACATCGTACCAAAAAGTTATGATTTTTATAATTAAATTCAACTTCGTAACGTTTTTAAATGTTATAATTAATTAAATATATATACCTTCTTCCTTCCAGTTACAAGGCCGACGTTTTTTTCGTTTTGTTCAAAACTAGGGTTAGGGTTTTCTTCCAATGGTTGCACGAGCTGATGATTAGACAGTGCCACATTGTCGGGCTTGGAAGCGCACGCCAGGGGGTGGCAACAACATCGAACTCGGTGGTGGGTTGGTGGGATTCTGGCGGCGAACGGTGGTTGTTTGCGGGTTGATTTCATGACAAGCACTAAACGGTTTATGACCAAATCCGTATTGATTTGTAGAGGGAAAGATCCACTATAAAATTCCCTTAAGAATCGATTGGTTTTATTGTGAGGATTGAGTGATTTTAAGTGGAGAAGTTTTGAATGGTTATGACCATTGAACGAGATGATGGCGGCTATACGATGAGGGATTAGTGTTATGGAGTTTTGTGATTGGCCATGTGTTTATAAGTTAATTATTTAATCCTTTAATTTCAAAAAGGCCCGTTAACCCATATGGAATCCAAATCAAACCCAACGACCCCATTCCAGACACAATGGACTATGTTTTGTAAGCCTTTTTGACTGTTTCAGTCTGTTTTTCTTTAAATTAAAATGTAAAACATTTAATATTAAATTTGAATGTACATTTTAATTTATCGAGGCCACTTACTGATTCCAAAAATTCCCGAAAAATAAATCTAGCTATGTTTTGACGATACGGTCCTAACAAAATTAATTTCATCGGATTTGGAGACCAATTGAAAAGTGATCTTTTTAATGGTCGATCCAATTCAACAAAAATTACCAAACACGTTTTAATTTACCACGCTCACATATTAATTCCAAAAATTATGAAAATTTAAACCGAGCAATAATTTGACATTCACGATCCAACAAAAGTGGTTTCATCGAAAACGGCGGTCATTTGCAAAATGCCTAAGCTCTGTTATTATTTAAAAATGGAATTTTTAAATTCTGACATATTTTCTAACAAAATATCCTAAAATAAATTTTTTAAATTGGTTCTGATTTTCCAGGTTTTTACAATCTCCCCCACTTAAAACTTTTCGTCCCCGAAAAGGAAACAATAGTAAAGTAGGAAACAAAAAGGAAATGCAAAATATTGTAAATGTACCTTGCACCAGAGCTAATCAGAGATGTTCATTCTGCACTTGGGATAAGCCTGTTTAATGCTATCCTCGGTCTCCCATGTACAGTCTCTAGGATCTTCGCTCCACTGCACTTTGACAAAATGAATCCTCTTGTTTTTCAAAACTCTTGTTTCTTTGCCAATAATTTTCACTGGCTCTCTTCTCACTGCTAAGCTTGGAGTAGTATCCAAATCTCGTTGCGCGGCTTCCTCCATAATCAAGTATGGATCATGTACGGGTTTTCGAAGTTGAGACACGTGAAATACATCATGTACTTATGGCAACCAGTCAAGCAACTGAACCCTGTAAGCAAGAGTTCCAATTCTTTCGAGTATAGGAAATGGACCAATACATCTAGGCACCAGGTTCCCTTTTTTCCCGAATCGGACTACTCCTCTCATTGGGGAAACTCTCAAATATACATAATCACCAACAGAAAATGCTAAATCTCTTCTTCTCGAATCTTCATAACTCTTCTGTCGGCTCTGAGTTGTTTGCAGTCGCTTCTTAATGAAATCGACTTTATCTGAAGCTTCTCGAATCATGTTGGGACCCAATACTAGTCTATTGTCTGGTTCTACCCAACATGCGGGAGATCTACATGATCTGCCATACAATGCTTCGAATGGTGACATTTGTAAGCTTGCTTGGTAATTGTTATTATATGAAAATTCAACCAAATGCATGTGATCTTCCCATGATCCGCCAAAATCACGAATACATGCCCGCAACAAGTCTTCTAGTATACGATTCACCCTCTCAGTCTGGCCATCTGTTTGAGGATGATATGAGGTGCTTAGATTTAACTTTGTCCCCAGCTCCTCTTGGAATGCTTTCCAGAATTTACTAGCAAATATCGGATTGCGATCACAAACAATACTACTAGGAACTCCATGTAGTCTGACAATTTCTCTGAAATAAATCTGCGCCAAACTTTGAGCTGTTCTAGTAGATCTGACAAGAATAAAATGGGCGGTCTTCATGAAACGATCTACGATCACACATATACTGTCGTTGCCTTTCTTGGTTCGGGGCAAACCATCAATGAAATCCATGGAAATTTAATCCCACTTCCAATTTGGAACCGCTAGTGGTTCCAACAATCCTGCGAGTTTTTGCTGATCGCTTTTGACTTGTTGACAAGTAGAACACCTACTAACATATATGGGAATGTCTCTTTTCATAGATCTCCACCAGAACATATGCTTGAGATCAAGATACATCTTACTCACCCCTAGATGAATACTAAGCTTGGACTTGTGGCATTCATCCATTACTTCTCTTCTGAGCTCGGAAATATTCGAAACACAAATTTAGCCTAATAACCTCAGAACTCCCTTGTTATCAATCTGGAAACTCGAGGGTTTGCCTTCCCGAACTCTTTTACTAATCCTTTGAATAAATTTATCATCCTTTCGTAGAACAGAGATTTTATCAATCAATGAAGGCGTAATAATGAGATTGGCGATGATCGCATTCTTTCTGCTGAGCGCATCAGCTACAATATTGGCCTTCCCTGGAGTATACAAAATATCCAAGTCGTATGCCGCAAGAAATTCTAATGGATGTTGTTGCCTCAAATTCAAGTCCTTCTGGGTGAACAGATACTTCAATGATTTATGATCTATATATAATTCGAACTTCTCACCCAAAAGATAGTGCCTCCATATTTTCATAGCAAACACGACAGCTAACAACTCAAGATCATGAGTAGGATATCTCTTCTCATGCGGCTTCAACTGACGGCTAGCATAAGCAACTTCTTGGCTTCTTTGCATTAATACCGCACTAACACCTTCAAGAGAAGCATCTGTATAGATGGTCAAATCTTGATTGCCATCAATAATGGTCAACACTGGAGCAGTAGTCAACCTTAATTTCAGCTCTTGAAAAGTTGCCTCACATTCAGGCGCCAAATTAAACCTTGTATGCTTCTTGGTAAGTTTCATTAATGGACTAGATAACATCAAAAAATCTTTAATGAATTTCCGATAATAGCCAGCCAATCCTAGAAAACTTCTGACTTCTGTAGGCGTGCTAGGCTGCTTCCAATCTCTAACGGCTATGATATTGCCTGGATCTACTGAAATTCCTTTCTTCAATACTACATAATCGAGGAAGTTTACTTCTTCTTGCCAGAATATGCATTTAGAAAATTTGGCTTTTAATACATTCTTTCTCAGAATTTCCAAAACTTCTTCCAAATGCTTCGCATGCTCGATAGTGGATTTAGAGAAGATTAACATGTCATCAATGAAAACCAGCACAAATTTATTTAAGACATCACGGAATACTCTGTTCATTAAATCGACAAAGTAAGCAGGAGCGTTACATAAGCCGAACGACATTACTAACCACTCATAAAATAAGTCTGGACCAATGAAAGCTGTCAAAGAAACACATTCTTCGGCAATATGCAGTTGATGGAAACCTGTAGCTAGGTCCATTCTAGAAAACACTTGCGCTCCATTCAAGCGATCTAATAAATCATCAATATGCGATAGTGGATATTTATTCTTTAGTGTCTTCTCATTGAGGTCCTGGTAATCCACACAATCTGAGAGTACCGTCTGACTTTGAAACAAACACTACTATTGCACCCCAATTTGAAAATCTAGGTCTGATCAGATTTTCCACAAAAGCTGTTGAGTTTGATTACTCAATTCCTCTTTCTCTTTCAATGTCATTCTTCGAATAGCGTGCAAAAATGGCCTTGCGTTTGGAACTAAATCGATCCTGAAATCAATTTCTCTTCGCGGAGGTAAGCTATCAACTTCTTCAAACACATCCGCATAATCTTTAACTACTGGAATATTCTCAATAGAAGTAGGAGTAACTTCTATAGAAGACCAAAATTATTTTCTATCAGTTTCTGAACCGCGACATGGTATAATAATATTTTCAAGCTTCGTTTTAACTTTAACAATTCTTTTGGCGCATATTACTTCAGCCTCATATTTCGTTAACTAATCCAGTCCAAGAATAACATTGTACTCAGAAAAATTCATTACGATTAGATCAAAAGAAAACCGGTAATAAGAATAAGAGATTGGTACTCTACAATATAAATTGAGAATAAGAGAACCTCCTATCGGATTATGGACACTAATCGATTCTTTAAGATATCTTGGTTTTAAATTTTACTTTTTTACCGTGTTACTTGAAATAAAACTTCGTAATGCACCAGTGTCAAATAATACTGTAACAGGAATATTTTTAATAGTAAGGGTAACTACCAAAACATCTGGTTTACCTGCTCCTTCAGAAGAAGCTGGCGCACTCGCCCCATCATACACATGAGCCGCTTGCTAACTCTTCAACAATGGACAATTTGGCTTGATGTGCCCCTTCTTATGGCAATGAAGCACTCTCTCTGATCACGAGAATTCTGACTTGGTCCTGATTGATTTGTCTTTTGCCTCTTTGGAGCATTGCACTCACTAGAATAATGTCCGAATTGTTGGCAATTGAAGCACTTGACCGTTGCTTTTCTATTCTCTTGAGGCTTGGCGGCTGTAGTGTTGCTCGCCTCGGGCTTCGTACAGAATGCTTTCTTTGTTACTAGCTTGATTTCTCTTGCGGTCTTGCTGAGAATTCTTCTTGTCAATTTCTTCGTACCTACAAGCCATTTCAATCACCTTGGTAAATGGGAGCTCATTATGTGCAGTCACTCAGTTGTGGTACTTTCTCGAAAGACCGTTTGTGAATCGCTTGTTTTTCTAGAGTGGGTCTTGAATCAATTCAGGCGCATAGCGAGAGAGATCTTCAAATCTTCTCACATACTCATTAATGGTTCGATCCCCTTGCTGGGGAATAGCAAATTCATCATGCAAGCATTCGACTTCTTGTCGAGGGATAAACTTCTCATTAAAGATTTCTTTGAACTTAGCCCAAGTCATGTCAACATCAAGATCGCCAATAGTCGCTATTTCCCATCATGTCAAAGCCTCATCCTTCAGTAGCCAAGACGCCATGAACCCCTTTCTGTGGTCTTCTAACTCCATGCCCACGAAGGTCCGTTCGCATGTCTTTAACCAAGCTTGAGCCTCAGTTACTGTTTCATGGACAGTAAATGGCATGCATCCCAAATTTTGTACTTCTTAGCCACTTTATCAAGATCGAACGGTTGCAAGGGTGGTGATGGTGGCACTACAGCCTCTAGATTAGGCCGATTCTGAGCAGCGGGGATTTCACCCCTTCCTTGGCCTCTGCCCGCTCTACCTCTACCTCTAGCACTCATCTCAGTCAGTTCCGTACCAGCAAGGAAAGAGTTAGACCAACAGAAATGATAATTTTTTAAGGAGTGGTAAAAGCAGAAGGACATATGGAAAAATAACGTTGTAATGACTGATTATTATGCTATTCTGCTGTGCTCATTCTAGAACATTACTAATCCTATCTCTAATGAGCTACTCACCTTAGAATACTACTGATTCTATTTTTGACGAGTTGTTTTAAATAAGTTATACTCCAGAATTTAGATTTACCATTAGCTCTGATACCAACTGTGACAACCCCAAACTCCGGTGCCATGGAAGCAAGGATAATCATTGGAATATAACACATTTATCACAACAACAGATTATAGATAATAACATAACACATGAAATCATAGAATAATATTCATCATCATAGAAGCGGAATCATAAATGTCATCATCATCAGAGTTGCACAGATACAGGATACCACTTAGTACATAAAAGGTTCCAATAAGTAGATAATAAGTCTAGAACATCATCAAATACAACATAGAAAAGGTGATGTCCAAATATCCAAAATAAGAGGTAAAAGATAGTCTTCGTCTTCTGCCAAAAGAGCAGCTCCTGCTAAGATGCATCCAAAATAAAGCCTATTACCTGATTACTTGGCTGTCCATGTAAAAATAAGGGCACCCAAGTTTGCAAGTGGAAACAAACTACGAGTCAGTCATGGGACTGGTATGCGAAATCTTACTTAACTTATTTAATAATAAGGCTAATCACAGGACCACGCCGCTAATGCGGAACGGGTTTACTCCATTGGATTGCCAGTGCATAAATAAAGAAAATCTTTAAACAACGCAATGCTTTTTAGAAAAATGAAACCATTATAAGACTCAAGTACCATCACACAATGCAACGCAAACCAGAGGATAGTGTTTTACCTTATAATGGTCAAATATGATTGATACGTATAAAACATAAATCATTTGATATTATTATTAGTGTCTAGTCAGTTTAAAACACTTTTCAGTATAAATGTATCAATCCTAGGCGGTATAGCTACCATAAACTATGTCGCCATATATATCTATAATGTCGTATTTGAAATTGGGTTTCCATCATGAGTCGAGGCTAGGGATGGCTCCTCCCAATTCGAGACACTCTAGCAAATGCCTCAGGATTCACCGTAGTGGACCCTTGGATCTTCAAGGTCGGTCCACACATACTTTAGTGGATTGGTTATTCCTGAACACACGTTTCCAGGTCCTACAGGACCTACCACTTGGCCAGTAGCGACCAATATCTGAGGCGCCTCGCAATCCATTATCCACATACGTAAACATGTATGGGCTCCATACCATGGAACCAGTTCTAGTTAGAAAGAAATGTCGTGCACTCCCTGCAGTCATGATCCCGTTTTTGACTCAAACCGGGGTGTGAGGCTCGTGAAGTAACGTTTTACACAAAGCTATGCTAATTAAAGCTGTGCTTTGATCGTCAATGTAACGACCCATATTCTATACATCATAGGATTGTAGAATATTTATTTCTTTTCCATGTGAAGTCGTATGGTCATTTAACTTTGGGAAACATCCATTAGAGTCATTTCCCATGTTCATGATTTTTGTCGATTTTTAAATGACCATTTTGCCCCTAGTTGGTACTGTTTTGGCCATAACTTTTGATTGGAAAGGAATTTTAATCTGAAACCACTTCCATTAGATTCGTTTGATGGTTTACCTTTCCGTAGAGTGGTCATAATAGCCAAACGGACTTACCGTTTGGGAGATATGGCTGAAACAAGGTTTGGAGGGTGAAAAACTGCTTAACCGAGCCAAATCGGGTGATTAGTGAGTAGGCCCATAACCCATTTCGGGATTAGGGTTATGGGAGGGCTGAAATGAGATAGAGGATCATTCCATTTCAGTTTTCTAGCCTCCACTTATCACCAAGGAACCCTAAAAATGGCCTCTAACCTCTAAATCACCTCCAAATCATCTTTTGGTCAAGGATTTAGCTTAGCAACCCCTAATCAAGGAAGATATTCACCAAAGCAACATAGGAGCTGCTGTTTGGCATTGAAATTCACATCAAATCAGATAATTATTTCAGATCTTAGTTTATTTGTGGCTAAGGTGAGTGATTTGCATAGTTTTACACTAATTATGGCTAGTTAAGGGTAATTAGTGTTAATTAGCGAATTTATACACTAATAAATTCGGGAAAAATGTTCATAAATTCTTAAATGATGTTTAAGACCTCTGATATGAATTTGGGTTAATTTGGTTAAGTTTTGCTAATCCTATCATTAGTTTTCACCTAAACATGCTTAGGGGGAAATATGGGGTTTTGGGTATGTTTGATCCATTTTAACCTATCATGTTGATGTTTGTGGTTGATTTTGCATGTTGCTATGACTGTATGAAATGCTTTGTGATTGATTTCAATAGTTGGAATGGTCGAAAACGTCGTCGAATGGCGTAAACACTTGCTGGAACAGTTTCAGAAAACAGTGCATGGTTCGGATCGGATCAGACATAGGGCTCCGATCGGATATGTTGAACTGAGCAAGGAATCCGATCGGATCGGAACCCAACACTTGGGGAAAAAGTGGCAAAAAGGAAGGCCATGCTAGCTGAACTGGGATCGGATCGGATCGATGAGGACAGATCGGATCTAGGAGGACGGATCGGCACGGAGGCGCAAGCTGGAGGGGAGATGACACCCGACCCGACCCGAGACGAAGCACCCGACCCGAACCGATGGAGGACAACCGACCCGAACCGCACCAGGAGAAGACCCGACCCGAACCGCACCAGAAGGAGACCCGACCCGAACAGAGGAAGGATACCCGACCCGAACCGATGGCTTGAGAAGGAACCCGACCCGACCCAGTATAGACCAATAACCCGAGATGCAAAGGTAGTCCAATATGGGAAGTTGGAGCTCAGGATCCCGGAACCAGTTGGGAACCAATGAGTTAACTTCATGGTTGGACTTTGCTGCGGGACGTGTGCTAAGGAGTTGTCGACGTTCATAACTTCGATTCACCACTAAGAATGAATGATGGGCTACTTATCAGTGCAGTAGGGTCATTGTGGCCTGAGGGGCAAGGTGATGGTGGCAAGACTACGTTATCAGTGCAGTAGGGTCATTATGACCTGAGGGGCAAGGTGATGCGTAGTAAGACGATGAGCCAGTGCAGTGGGGTCATTGCGACTCCATGGGGGCAGAGTGGACATAGTAAGGATGAGTAAGACTATGAGCCAGTGCAGTGGGGTCATTGCGACTCCATGGGGCAGAGTGGACATAGTAAGGATTAGTAAGGCTATGAGCCAGTGCAGTGGGGTTCTTGTGACTCCATGGGGCAAAGTGGACATAGCAAAGGATTTGTGGCTACGTTATCAGTGCAGTGAAGCCATTTATGACTTCATGGGGCAGAGTGATCGTAGCAAGGTATGTGGGTGATCGAAGTGGTGAATATCGTATGCTTTACGCACTGAGTGAGAGATGTGAGGATGGATGCTATGTTTGATTGTTTGCCATCCCTATGACATGCACACCTCCCCCACCTCCATGTCTTTATGTTGTTTGATATGATACCTTAGAGTGTTGTACAGTATGTAGTGCTAACTCTTTGGTTGTAGGTCCAGGTTCAGGTATGTTTTAGTCTACCTGTTATTGTTCACTTTAGATGCTTATCGCTCATACCAGGCTTTATGTCTGACCCAGAGTTTTATGTCTCCTCTTATTACTCTGGGTGCTCACACGAGCAGACTAGAGACAGGTTAGCTGGTGATGCACGAGTAGCTGATTCGGAGGCGGGCAGGAGGCTTCCACATATGATATATATATATACACACATTCTCCCTGTGTCGTTGGTGGTCACTACTTAGGCATTAGTAGTGTACCTCATTTATCTTGCTTTTGCTTGAGACAGTTTGAAAAGTTGTAATAAGCTGTATTTTGGATTTCCGCTGCTATGATGTTTAGTTCTGATTTTCAGCTTATGCACTGTCTCTCCTGTTTTATGTCAAGTATGTTATTATTATATTTTGTTCTATGCGCTGTGAGACATTCTACAGGTTCTTTGTATGTTCATTTCCTTCTTCCCTTTTTCCTTCTTACGACCCGTTCCGTGCTAACTGGATATGTGTACAGCGCACCTTTGGAGTAAATGTCGGTTGGTGCGGGGCGGGCCGTCACACTTGGTATCAGAGCTCTAGGTTGCGTAGTTAACCTAGGGAAAGACACTAGGGAGAGTTAGTACGTATAAGAGAGTGTGTATTTGTGATTACTTTGGTTTTCAAAAGCTATGTATATATATACTATTAGTAGTATAAAGAATGAAGTCGCACTGCACTAGCACCACTATGGGGTCATTAATCGTTTCCCTTTTTCAGATTGACGATGAGCCGAGACACGAGGGGTGCTGGTAGAGGGACCAACCAAGGGAATGCCGCTGACATGAGGGCAATGTTTACTAACCTCATGAGAGACATGCTTAGAGAAGTGCAAGGGGCAGTTCCCAATCCCGGAGTTGGTGTTGGCCCAATAGTGCAGGCGCCTAGGGTCGATTTCGCCAAGTTGTGCAAGGATTACACTAATCTTGGTGGAAAGCCGTTCCACGGAACGGAGTCGACCACAGATGTTCAAGATTGGATGGATAGCTGTGATCGTATCTTTGATGACTTGGGTCTTGAGGATGCGATGAAGAGAAGGCTAGCGTCTCGTCAGCTGCAAGGGCGAGCGATGAATTGGTGGAATGCCATTAGAACAACTACTCCAGAGGACCAGGTTACTTGGGTTCAGTTCAAGGCTCGCTTTAGCGAGAAGTTTATTCCAGCTGCCCAGAAGTCAGTATTGTTTAAGAGGTTCTTGGAACTCAAGCAGAACGGAAGGGAAGTTTCTGATTATATTGCTGAGTTCGACACTTTGTCGAAGTATTGACTGTCTCTCATTGATACTCCTGAAAAGAAGAATGAGAAGTTCATTACTGGTTTGGATGGATACTTGGGGGAAAGGCTTATCAACCACATCGATGAGACTTTTGAATCGATCGTGGGGAAGGCTTTGAGATCAGAGAGTCTTTACCCTAAGTCAAAGACTGAGGCTGCATCTACAGAAGGGCCAAAGCCGCAAGCAGGCGGTGGAGGCAAGAATAACTCTCAGAATAAGAGGAAGCAGGACCAATCTAAAGGTAGCCAGAAAAAGAGTAAGAAGGATGTTGAGTGCTTCAGCTGTGGTAAGAAGGGCCATTATGCTAAAGAATGTCGGGCCAGACCAGCGGAAAGGAAGTGCTACAACTGTGGTCAAATGGGACATCAGAAGGATAAGTGTCCGCAACCTCTTAAGGAGAAGCATATTGTGAAAGCATATGCTATTGATGCTGTTCCTTCTTCGTTGAATGCCCCAACTGCGGCGGAGAAAGGAAAGAATGTTGTTATTCAAGGTATGCTTTCTATTTATGATGTACCAGTTCAAGTTTTGTTTGATACTGGGGCTTCCCGTTCCTTCATCTCTAGTGACCTGGTAGATAGGTTGGGACTGGAACCCGAGATAGTCGATAGACCATTGGTTGTGACGAACCCGATTGGTGGTTCGACTAGCCTTAGTATGATTTGCAGGAATTTGGTCTTATCGAGTCATGGATGTATGTTTGTATGTGATTTCTTTGTTTTGGGCTTTACTGGGTATGGCATTATATTGGGAGTCGATTGGATCCAAAGATACGGGGTGGTGGTAGACTGTGAGGGCTTTTTGGTGACAGTGAGGGCGGATGATGGGCGGAGGGTAGTGTTTGGTAGTCTACCTAGTGATGGGGTTATGGCTAGTTTTGTAAATTCCCTCGACATCCCGCAGGATGAGTTGTCAGATGTGCCCGTGGTTCGCCAGTATTCGGACGTCTTCGGGGAGGTGACCGGGCTTCCACCACACCGAGAGATTGAGTTCCGTATTGATTTAGTGAAAGATGCCAGACCTATAGTGATGCCACTTCGTCGTATGGCACCAAGGGAGCAGCGAGAGCTCGGGGTGCAAGTCAGCAATCTTTTGAAGAAGGGATTTATTAGAAGGAGTGTCTCCGAGTGGGGAGCACCAGTTGTGTTTGCCACTAAGGCAGATGGTTCCCTTCGTTTGTGTGTGGACTATCGCGAGTTGAATAAGGTGACGAGGAAGAATAAGTATCCTCTACCGCGGATAGATGATTTGTTTGATCAGCTGGAAGGAGCAAGAGTGTTCTCCAAGTTGGACCTCGCGACAGGATTTCGTCAGCTTCGAGTAGCAGATGAGAGTGTTCCGAAAACGGCATTTAGGACGCCGTCTGGATTTTATGAGTGGTTGGTCATGCCATTTGGGTTGACCAATGCACCAGCCTACTTTGTGGATCTTATGAATCGAGTATTCAGAGATCAGTTGAATAAGTTTGTTCTTGTGTTCTGGATGATATCCTTGTTTACTCAAGGACAGAGGAGGAACACAAGGGACACTTGAGGATAGTGATGGAGGTGTTGAGGAAACACCAATTGAAAGCGAAATTCTCTAAGTGTCATTTTTGGAGAAGGGAAGTAAGATTCTTGGGTCATGTTGTTTCAGAGAGTGGTATTGCCGTGGACCCTGCGAAGGTGGCTACGGTACAGGATTGGCCTACGCCCAAGAATGTAACAGATGTGAGAAGTTTCTTGGGATTAGATGGATATTATCGTAAGTTTATCCAGGACTTCTCCAGGATAGCAGCACCGTTGACTCAGTTGACTAAGAAGAATCAGTCCTTCGTCTGGGACGGAGTGTGTGAGGATGCCTTCAAGTGTCTAAAGGAGAAGTTGACGCGTGCGCCAGTGTTAGTCATTCCTAAGGGGAATGAAGAGATGACGGTATACACGGATGCTTGTGGTACCGGACTGGGTGCAGTATTGATGCAAGAAGGTAGGGTTGTAGCTTATGCTAGTCGACAGCTAAAGCCGCATGAGAAGAAGTATCATACCCATGATTTGGAATTGGCAGCGATGGTATTTGCGCTGAAGATGTGGAGACACTATCTCTTGGGAGAAAGATTTGAGTTGTTTACCGATCATAAATCATAAAAGTATATCTTCTCTCAGAAAGATCTGAATCTCCGTCAGCAGAGATGGTTAGAGTTCTTGGCTTCATATGATTTTGATATCGCATACACACCTGGGAAGGGTAATGCGGTAGCCGATGCCTTGAGTAGGAGACATGCCAGCTTAGGGGCAATGTTTCTTGAATGGAAGCAACTGGAGTATATCGCGGGGTTTGATTTCAGACCAAAGTGCGAATTGGATCCAGTTATGCTAGCTAGTTTGACGATCATACCCACTTTGATAGAGCGGATTGGTTCTAGTCAGAGGGACGATCCTAACCTATTGGAAATCATCTCCAAGTTAGAGATGGGTATCGATGAGGAGATGAATGTGTATGGGCTTGATCGAGATGGATGGCTTCGGAAGAATGGAAGGCTAGTTGTACCTAATGTCAATGGATTGAGAGATGAAGTGCTTAGAGAATGTCATCACTCAAAACTGACTATACATCCCGGTGGTAATAAGATGTATCGAGACATGAGGCAGACTTACTACTGGGAAGGGATGAAAAGAGACGTTGGGAAGTTTATATCCAAATGCACGAATTGCCACTAGTTAAAGCCGAGCAAAAGAAGCCTAGTGGGTTGTTGCAACCATTAGAAATTCCCGAATGGAAATGGGAGCAAGTCTCGATGGATTTCATCGATGGTTTACCAAGGACTAGATCGGGATATGATAGCATTTGGGTAATTGTGGATCGATTGACTAAGAGTGCCAGATTTATACCAGTCAAATCGACCAGAACGGCAGCCAAGTTGGCAGAATTGTATATGAAGTGGGTAGTGAGATTTCATGGAGTACCCAAAAGCATTGTGAGTGACCGAGACCCGTTGTTCACTAGTGGGTTTTGGAAGAGCTTGCAAGAGGCTCTAGGGTCAGGATTACATCTCAGTACCGCATATCATCCTCAGACCGACGGTCAGACGGAGAGGGTGAATCGTATATTGGAAGATCTCTTGAGAGCTTGTATATTGGATTTTGGTGGATCATGGGATGACCATTTGCATCTAGTAGAGTTTGCATATAATAATAGCTACCAATCCAGTATCGGTATGGCTCCATATGAAGCTTTGTACGGAAGACCGTGCAACTCACCATC
This sequence comes from Allium sativum, assembly GCA_030737875.1. NCBI lineage: Eukaryota > Viridiplantae > Streptophyta > Magnoliopsida > Asparagales > Amaryllidaceae > Allium > Allium sativum. Next base: position 462,863,593 of record CM060913.1, on the reverse strand, counting down.
ATGTAGGATAGAGACTGGCGAGAAGTTTGTGCTTGGACCAGATGTGGTGAGAGAAACTTCAGATAAGATTAAGATCATTCAGCAACGAATGAAAGCTGCCCAAGATAGGCAGAAGAGTTATGCTGATAAGAGGAGAAGAGACTTAAAATTCTCCGTGGGTGACTTGGTGTTTGTCAAAATCTCTCCGTTGAAGAGCGTGATACGATTTGGCAGGAGAGGCAAGTTGGCACCAAGATTTGTTGGCACATTCCCTGTTCTTGAACTAGTCGGGAATTTGGCCTATAGAGTTAGAGGACTTCGAAGTAGAACCTGAGGCGGTTGGGAACCGCAAGTCGATCCGTATTGTGGGGCACGATACGAAGCAACTTCGAAGGAAGTCGGTGAAGCTAGTCAAGGTTCAGTGGGGCGAGGACGAGAATGATTGTACTTGGGAGACAGAGGAGAGCATTAGGAAGGCATATCCAGAATTCTTTGCCTGGTAAGATTTACTTTGCGATTTAGTTATTCCGCATGCTAGGATAGACTTGTTTTGCTTGTTTTGCATGTTTGATTGTTGTTTTATGATTGGTAGGCATGCGGGACCTTTGTGTGTGTTGGATTAGAGAATTTCGGGGACGAAATTTCTTAAGGGGGGGAGAGTGTAACGACCCATATTCTATACATCATAGGATTGTAGAATATTTATTTCTTTCCCATGTGAAGTCGTATGGTCATGTAACTTTGGGAAACATCCATTAGAGTCATTTCCCATGTTCATGATTTTTGTCGATTTTTAAATGACCATTTTGCCCCTAGTTGGTACTGTTTTGGCCATAACTTTTGATTGGAAAGGAATTTTGATCGGAAACCACTTCCATTAGATTCGTTTGATGGTTTGCCTTTCCGTAGAGTGGTCATAATAGCCAAACGGACTTACCGTTTGGGAGATATGGCTGAAACAAGGTTTGGAGGGTGAAAAACTGCTTAACCGGGCCAAATCGGGTGATTAGTGAGTAGGCCCATAACCCATTTCGGGATTAGGGTTATGGGAGGGCTGAAATGAGATAGAGAATCATTCCATTTCAGTTTTCTAGCCTCCACTTATCACCAAGGAACCCTAAAAATGGCCTCTAACCTCTAAATCACCTCCAAATCATCTTTTGGTCAAGGATTTAGCTTAGCAACCCCTAATCAAGGAAGATCTTCACCAAAGCAACATAGGAGCTGCTGTTTGGCATTGAAATTCACATCAAATCAGAGAATTATTTCAGATCTTAGTTTATTTGTGGCTATGGTGAGTGATTTGCATAGTTTTACACTAATTTTTGCTAGTTAAGGTTAATTAGTGTTAATTAGCGAATTTATACACTAATAAATTCGGGAAAAATGTTCATAAATTCTTAAATGATGTTTTAGACCTCTGATATGAATTTGGGTTAATTTGGTTAAGTTTTGCTAATCCTATCATTAGTTTTCACCTAAACATGCTTAGGGGGAAATATGGGGTTTTGGGTATGTTTGATCCATTTTAACCTATCATGTTGATGTTTTGATGTTTGTGGTTGATTTTGCATGTTGCTATGACTGTATGAAATGCTTTGTGATTGATTTCAGTAGTTGGAATGATCGAAAACGTCGTCGAATGGCGTAAACACTTGCTGGAACAGTTTCAGAAAACAGTGCAGGGTTCGGATCGGATCGGACATAGGGCTCGGATCGGATATGTTGAACTGAGCAAGGAATCCGATCGGATCGGAACCCAACACTTGGGGAAAAAGTGGCAAAAAGGAAGGCCATGCTAGCTGAACTGGGATCAGATCGGATCGATGAGGACGGATCGGATCGGAGGCGCAAGCTGGAGGGGAGATGACACCCGACCCGACCCGAGACGAAGCACCCGACCCGAACCGATGGAGGACAACCGACCCGAACCGCACCAGGAGAAGACCCGACCCGAACCGCACCAGAAGGAGACCCGACCCGAACAGAGGAAGGATACCCGACCCGAACCGATGGCTTGAGAAGGAACCCGACCCGACCCAGTATTGACCAATAACCCGAGATGCAAAGGTAGTCCAATATGGGAAGTTGGAGCTCAGGATCCCGGAACCAGTTGGGAACCAATGAGTTCACTTCATGGTTGGACTTTGCTGCGGGACGTGTGCTAAGGAGTTGTCGACGTTCATAACTTCGATTCACCACTAAGAATGAATGTTGGGCTACTTATCAGTGCAGTAGGGTCATTGTGCCTGAGGGGCAAGGTGATGGTGGCAAGACTACGTTATCAGTGCAGTAGGTTCATTATGACCTAAGGGGCAAGGTGATGCGTAGTAAGACTATGAGCTAGTGCAGTGGGATCATTGAGACTCCATGGGGGCAGAGTGGACATAGTAAGGATGAGTAAGACTATGAGCCAGTGCAGTGGGGTCATTGCGACTCCATGGGGCAGAGTGGACATAGTAAGGATTAGTAAGGCTATGAGCCAGTGCAGTGGGGTTCTTGTGACTCCATGGGGCAAAGTGGACATAGCAAAGGATTTGTGGCTACGTTATCAGTGCAGTGAAGCCATTTATGACTTCATGGGGCAGAGTGATCGTAGCAAGGTATGTGGGTGATCGAAGTGGTGAATATCGTATGCTTTACGCACTGAGTGAGAGATGCGAGGATGGATGATATGTTTGACTGTTTGCCATCCCTATGACATGCACACCTCCCCCACCTCCGTGTCTTTATGTTGTTTGAGATGATACCTTAGAGTGTTGTATAGTATGTAGTGCTAACTCTTTGGTTGCAGGTCCAGGTTCAGGTATGTTTTAGTCTACCTGTTATTGTTCACTTTAGATGCTTATCGCTCATACCAGGCTTTATGTCTGACCCAGAGTTTTATGTCTCCTCTTATTACTCTGGGTGCTCACACCAGCAGACTAGAGACAGGTTAGCTGGTGATGCGCGAGTAGCTGATTCGGAGGCGGACAGGAGGCTTCCACGTATGATATATATATGTATATATATACACATTCTCCCTGTGTCGTTGGTGGTCGCTACTTGGGCATTAGTAGTGTACCTCATTTATCTTGCTTTTGCTTGAGACAGTTTGAAAAGTTGTAATAAGCTGTATTTTGGATTTCCGCTGCTATGATGTTTAGTTCTGATTTTCATCTTATGCACTGTCTCTCCTGTTTTATGTCAAGTATGTTATTATTATATTTTGTTCTATGCGCTGTGAGACATTCTACAGGTTCTTTGTATGTTCATTTCCTTCTTCCCTTTTTCCTTCTCACGACCCGTTCCGTGCTAACTGGACATGTGTACAGCGCACCTTTGGAGTCAATGTCGGTTGGTGCAGGGCGGGCCGTCACAGTCAACCACAAGGCTCTGCTTTTCAACAAAAGCCTTGATCATTTGCATCTTAGCATACCACATTGACAATCCACGCCATGCGACTGATTTCTATCAATATATAACCTCTAAGCTCGTACGTTTCAGAGAAAGGTGTTAAGCAAGAGAATAAATTCTCCGCCTCCAAACATATATATATATATATATATATATTTAATAGAAATCAATCAGCATAGAATAAAATCCAATGTCAGACATATATCCATTTACAAGTTCGTTCTGGGTCTGAACGAAACCTGAGACACCTTATTCCTCATTCCATATGTCCAACACGGAAGCGAGGTTCTCGCATATCCGGACAATCGTCAAGTACGTTCGGAAAACTACACTTTAACCCTTTCCTGGGAGCTAACCAATCCAGGGCATCAGTAGTCGTCCATTCGATGTGAAGACCGCCGGTCTTCAAACACCGTCTTCAATATCTTCGATTTTAAGCCATCATATAATTATTTGAAATGATATTTAACTCGTCCTTTTCAAATAATTCTCGAATATATATATAATTCAAGTCATTTTTTTCTTTGGTTAAATTTAATTCAATTTGATAAATTAATGTCAAATAAACCTAACTATCCATATTACTTTATAAACCAAGGAAAATTGGTTTATTTCCGTTCCATATCGTTTACAATATTTATAATGATTTTTCGCTATTTTTATTTATATAAAAATAACCCATTTAATTCGAACGACGCTTCAGGTCATCACGCGGCCTTGGAGCTGTTTTTATTCGAATTTGAATTACACATTTCTCGAAATCTAACCGTTGGATCTTAATAAATTTAATATCTTTGGAAAGATCTTTCCAAAGCGAACCCAACGGTTCTGGTTTCGGGAAAATCCGACGGTCGGATCTCCCGGTATAATCGTTTGAAGTTACGATTCCGAAACGCGAACTACCGCGCGCGATTCGTTATATATATATATATATATAATTCATTCAACGATTTCAATACCATTTATTGTATTACATGTAAATTTTCCAAAATTCATATTCATGTTAAAAATTATATTTTTAACATACAAACATGTATTTCAGGACATGTAATTTTTTTTATAATTCCTATTTATGTTGAAAATTATATTTTTAACATACAAACATATATTTCAAGACATGACTATTTAATTCATTTCATTACCATGATAAAAATAATATTTTTATCTAACCAAAAATATTTTAACATTTGACTCCTTTATACGACTTCACTAACATGTTAAAGATGATGTTTTTGTCTAACAAAACATTTTTAACATATGATACTTTTATTCTAATTTAACATGATAAAAATGTCATTTTTAATGACAACATGTTTAACATATAGTTCTTTTTATTCTAACTAACATGATAAAAATGTCATTTTTAATGACAAAACATGTTTAACATATAATTCTTTTTATTCTAACTAACATGATAAAAATGTCATTTTTAATGACAAAACATGTTTAACACATAATTCTTTTTATTCTAACTAACATGATAAAAATGTCATTTTTAATGACAAAACATATTTAACATATAATTCCTTTATTCTAACTAACATGATAAAAATGTCATTTTTAATGACAAAACATGTTTAACATATAATTTTTTTATTCTAACTAACATGATAAAAATATCATTTTTAATGACAAAACATGTTTAACATATAATTCTTTTTATTCTAACTAACATGATTAAAATGTCAATTTTTTATCAAACGAAACATATATTTACATGTAATTGTTTTATTCTAACTAACATGTTGAAAGTGACATTTTATAATGAATCAAAACATATTTACCAAATGATCATTTTTCTAACTTCGCTAACATGTAATTGACATTATTTTAATGAATCAAAACATATTTTTAACATACAAATATTTTTATAACATCGCTAACATGTTAATGACAATGTTTTAATGAGCAAAACATATTTTTAACATATGAATATTCTTCTAACATCGCTAACATGTAAATGACAATGTTTTAATGAGTAAAACATATTTTTAACATATGAATATTTTTCTAACATCGCTAACATGTTTTAATGAGCAAAATCTCGTAAATGAATCATATAATAAAAAAAATGTAATTTTTATTGTCAAATCATTTTATTTAAAACATCATTTTTAATGAATTAGACATACAATAAAAATGTAATTTTTATTGTATAAACATTTTGTTTCAAACATGACAAATTTTGCGATTCATATATACAATAAAAAAGGTATTTTTTATTGTATAAACATTTTATTTCAAACATGACAAATTTTGTGATTCATACATATAATAAAAAGGTAATTTTTATTGTATAAACATTTCAAACATGAATTTTTTTGTGATTCATACATACAACAAAAATATAATTTTTTTATTGTTAAAATGTTTTATTCCTAACATGAATATTTTTGTCATTCATAAACAATAAAAATATAATTTTTTTATTGTTAATATATTTTGTTTCTAACATGAACATCTTTGTCATTCATAAACAATAAAAATATAATTTTTTTTATTTATTCCTAACTGAATAGCAGTGAATATTAGCCGTGTTTTCTTGAATAAAGATGTCATATACTCAGTACATTTGGGCCTGTATAAGTGGGTTGCGTAACCCAATACCATTCAATTACCAAACGTTATACCCTAATGTTACACAGGAAAACTATATAAATAGAGTAACTCTGTACATTTCTGCCCATCAATAATATACAAAAATTCTCTGTTTTCATTACAATTTCTGTTATTACAAAATTACATCTCTGCAAAACCTAATATGGTATCAGAGCGAGCCATTGCTTAACCGCATCTTTGATCCTCTTCTGGTAGAACGCTGTGTATTTTGTGGAGGAGATATCCATCAGATTTTATCTTCATTATTTGGATATCTGAACTCATCAGAGAAAACTCTCTTCATTTGAGTTCAAGATTTACTAATCAAACAATTGTGTCGTGCCTAGCTTTACAGCGGCTGCAACAACTTTTGATTGTAAATCCTCATACAGGAAAGTCTACAACTTTGCAGTCGATCAGGAAATTCAAGAAGTATTTTCCAGTCAAGAAGATCATCTCAGATAACATCTTTTCTTATCAAGATCCATCCTCATTCGGTTCATTATCATCACCAAAGACTTCAAGACTGTCAAATACCCTTGAAAATCACAATACTAAACTACAGAATTTAGAGCTTTACCTGTTTCTTGATTTCTTTTCATCATCATGGTTGAAATAACCACTTCAGAAGGAAATGAATCCGCCACATCGAGGGTCAATGCACCACCACAAGCTATTGAACAACTTATCAAAACTGTTGTGAGCCCACAAAGTCAGCTGATCACCCTCAAGCTTGACGAGAACAACTATCTTCTTTGGAAATTCAAGTCGAAACCGCAATTTTAGGCTACGTACTTGATGGATACATTCATGGAACCTTGCCAACACCACCTCAGTTCATCACTGATAAAGATAACAAAATTGTCAGTAATGAAGAATATGAGCAGTTTCATAGACAAGAAAGACTAATTAGTGCATGGTTACTATCCTCTATTAGTCCAAATCTTTTGTCACAAGTAATCGGATGCAAAACTGTAAACGAAATCTGGGTTACAGTGGAAAAGAATTTCAATGCTCAATCATCTGCCAAATCCCTGTTCAACAAAAGACAATTACAAAACTGTAGAAAAGAAAATCTTAGTATGAGAGAATATATTGCCAAGGTCAAGAATATCCGTGACATGCTTCTTGCATCTGGTAGCAAGATTGATGAATTTGAACATGTGTTATCATTACTCAATGGTTTAGGCAATGAATATGAAGCCATAATTGCTGTAATAACTTCACAAAAAGTAACACCGCCTCTTGATGATGTTCACTCAATACTCCTCTCTCATGAAGCCAGAATTGACATTAAAAACACCCCTGATTCTGATTACTCACTGAATTTAGCATTGAATAACAGGGGAAGAGGGCAACCCTACAGAGGCAATAACCCTAACCAGAGAGGTGGCTACCCTAACAGAGGAAGAGGAAGGGGGCAGATGGAATGCTAACAACAGGCCAAAGTGTCAGATATGTGAAAAAGTAGGACACACTGCATTCAAGTGTTACTTTAGATATAACTCTAATTTTGTGCCAAACCAAAATGATAACAATCAAAGAAATTCCAATCCAAATGCTAACATAGCTCACACTCAAAATGATGCATCAACCTCTTCAGACAATAATAAAGAGAAAAATCAGAGTAAAGATTCTAGAATTGATAGCATTCAAGACTACAATTGGTATCCTGATTCAGCAGCAACTAATCATATGACAAACAATCTCGACAATCTCAATCAAGGAAACAGGGAGTACAGAGGTAAACAGTCTATAATCATGGGAAATTGTAAGTGCATTAATATTTCTCATACTGGCAGTAGCATAATTAATGGAAAAAGGCAATTATTCTTACACAATCTTCTTAGAGTACCAAAAATAAAGAAAAATCTAATAAGTGTATTGCAATTCGCTAGAGACAATAATGTATATTTTGAGTTCTTTCCTAAGTACTGTCTTGTTAAAGATATACTAACTAAAGAAATTTTGCTACAGGGTGATGTTGTTAATGGTTTATACAAGTTCAGAATCAACACAAAAGCAAGCCCTATAGTGCAGAACTCATGCTACACTTCTGTGATACAATCTAGCATTAACAGTAATTCTACTTTTGATATTTGGCATTATAAACTTGGTCATCCCAGTGTAAAAGTAATGCAAGATATATTCAGTAAGAACAATATTAACTGCAATGATGTTTTTATGCCTTATGTTTGTACCTACTGTCAGATGGGAAAGAATCACAAGTTACCTTTTAATGAATCCCTAACTAGGTATTCTAAGCCATTTGATCTAGTTGCATCAGACCTATGGGGACCAACCCAATATGTACCGATTATGGTTATAAATATTATATTTCATTTGTTGATGCACATACAAGGTATACTTGGATATATTTTCTGAAATCAAAATCCGATACCCTTGACACTACTATTAGATATATGAATTTGATTGAGAACCAGTTTAATACCAAAGTTAAAATTATACAAACAGATGGAGGATCTGAATATAAAAATTTGGACAATTATTTCAAAAATAAGGGTATTATTCACAGAACAACTTGTCCCAACACTTCTGAGCAAAATGGTTTAGTAGAAAGGAAACATAGACACATAGTCGAATTTGGTTTAACATTATTAGCACATGCTTCACTACCAATTAAATTCTGGTCAGAATCATTCAATACTGCTGTTTATCCTATAAACAGAATGCCAACAAAAGTACTGAATGATATCAGTCCAATAGAAATGTTATACAACGTTAAACCATATTATCTAAGTCTAAAAACATTTGGGTGTTTGTGTTTTCCCTATCTTAGACCATACAATTCAAATAAATTAGATTTCAGATCCAAACCTTGTACTTTTCTAGGCTATGCTGTAAAACAAAAAGGCTATAGATGTATTGATGAAAATGGAAGAATTTTTATCAGTAGGCATGTGATATTTAATGAAAACATTTTTCCATATAGTAATAAGGATATCAAAACATCAAATAAGGTCTACAATGATAAAAATGATATACCTGAAGTTCCAATACATGTTGATATACTACCTCCCATAGCAAGTAAAAAGGCTGCTGATGCTCACACAATCGATATTACTACTGATAATCAGCATGATACTGACATGCATGAACTACTCAGTCATGCCAGTTCCTCGCCTGAAAACATTGATGACAACTATGAAAATAATCAAAGCCATCAAGATAATACAAGCAGTACAGAAAATTCTAAAAGCACAATACCCGAGGAAGGAGATAGTACTGATCAAAGGGCAACTGATCCACCTGCAACCACCGGTCATCCAATGATGACCAGAGCCAAATGTGGAATATTCAAGCCAAAGACATACATTGCAACAGCCAGTGATGAGGAACCATGCACCTTTGAGCAAGCAATCAAATCCAAGCATTGGAAAACTGCCATGGATGATGAGTACAATGCACTCATCAAAAATGAAACATGGGAATTATTCAAACAGCCAGATAACAAGAACCTGATCGGTTGCAAATGGACTTACAGGATTAAAAGAAATCCTGATGGTACAGCAAATAGATATAAAGCAAGACTAGTAGCTAAAGGCTACACACAAGAATATGGATTTGACTACAATGAAACTTTTTCACCAGTTGTCAAACCAACTACAATCAGATTGATATTCACTGTTGCACTAAATAATCAATGGAATATAATACATCTTTACGTGAATAATGCATTTTTAAATGGAGTTTTGCAGGAAGAAATCTACATGATGCAACTACAGGGGTATATCAAAGAAACTGGATATGTTTGCAAACTTCAGAAAGCAATATACGGCCTGAAACAGGCTCCAACTGCCTGGTTTGAAAGACTAAGATCAGCTCTAACTGCTCTGGGTTATCAATACTCAAAATCAGACAACTCTCTCTTTTTTAAAATTAATGACTGTACTACTATATATGTTCTGATATATGTTGATGATCTCATTGTTACAGGTAACAACAATGGTGAAATAAGTAAGCTAACTCAATACTTGAATAAAGAATTCTCCATTAAAGAGCTAGGAGAAGTCACATATTTCTTGGGGATAGAAGTGCAAAGAAAATCCAAAACTGAAATGAGCTTGTGTCAAAGAAAATACATCACTGAGTTGCTAATCAAAACAAACATGAATGAAGCAAAAGCTCAACCAACCCTAATGATCTCAAATCAAAGCTACTCTAAAAACAGGGGAGAAGCCATGAATAATATTAAACAATATAGAAGTGTTGTAGGTGCATTACAATATGCAACTATAACACGACCAGACATTGCATTCAGTGTTAACAAAGTCTCACATTTTTTGCAGGAACCTAAGGAGGAACACTGGAGAGCAGTAAAAAGAATACTCAGATATTTAAAGGGAACACTGGACTATGGGCTTACATTCAGAGGGGGAAATGAGCTAAGCATAACAGGCTACACAGACTCAGATTGGGCAACAGACCCAGATGACAGAAAATCCGTCACTGGGTACTGCATTTTTGTTGGACACAATCCTATCTCATGGAGTTCAAAGAAACAATCTACAGTTTCAAAGTCAAGTGCTGAAGCCGAATACAGAAGCATAGCTAGTGCAACATCAGAAATAATATGGCTATAGTCTATATTGAGAGAGTTAAAGCTTCTAAACAACCGTAAAGCAACTATCTGATGTGACAATCAAAGTTCAATCTATATGTGTGCTAACACAGTACAACATGCAAGAACAAAACATATAGAAATTGATATATATTTCGTAAGAGAGCAAGTAAAATATGGAAAACTTCATGTTAATTTCATACCATCCTACCATCAGAAGGCTGATATCCTCACCAAGGCACTGTCAGCAAAGAATTACACCAGATTGCGTGATGAGATGAAGATCCAGAGGTTAGACACTCATGAGTCTCAAGCTAGACGTTATCCACAGTCAACCTCACAGTCAATCAGAAAATCAAGTTCTCTATCCAGCCATCCAAGCATCAACATGAGCGATTCTGGTAACTCAAAACCCTCGACAGGAATTAAAAATCGAATAGGCTCAAGTTTGCTTCAAATTGACGCCAAAAGACCAACGGTTGATTATCCAGCATCAAAGCCATCATCTTCATCCTCACAACGTAAATCTCAGACTCACACAAATCTCTTGACCAAGCAACAATTTCAGCAGCAATCATCTATAACTCGCGATAGCAAGAATAGAGAAGGATACCAGAAGTCTGCTTGGATTTCATGAAGTTACTATGATGATTTCGAAGATAGAAGCAGCAATTCACTCGCAAAATCAAATTTAGGGTTCGGCTAACCCTAGATTTGAAGGAGGCAAACAAAAGAACAACTGAATAGCAATGAATAGCTGCCGTGTTTTCTTGAATAAAGATGTTATATACTTAGTACATTTGGGCCTATATAAGTGGGTTGCGTAACCCAATACCATTCGATTACCAAACGTTATACCCTAATGTTACACAGGCAAACTGTATAAATAGAGTAACTCTGTACATTTCTGCCCATCAATAATATACAAAACTGTTTTCATTACAATTTCTGTTAATACAAAATTACATCTCTGCAAAACCTAATACTTCGGAATTTTATAAAAAATTATATTTGTTGTGTTACATTAACCGAATCATGATTTAAATGCTTGCTGTGTTTGCCTGGGCTTTAAGCAGATGTTAACGAATACTTTCTGTTGTTCTGTTTTTGTTATCAATGTAAATGTACGTGCTAGTTATAATAATAGACATTTGCAAACCAAAGAGTAATTATATGCCATTACTCTTTATTTGAACTAATTCTTATTAACAATTCACTCAGACTGCATTCAAAAGTATTCTTAATAAACCCTGCTTTTGTGGACCATGAAGCATATCATAGTTGTACTTGACCTTCTTTCAAAATAATGCCGCTTTCGGTTAAGCGAAGAATTGGAAGAAGAATAATATGTATTATCTCTTCTTATATTTTAAATTGAAGTTTTGTTATTTTCTTTTCTGTTGTAAATTTTTTTTTCAAAAATTTATGGAAAAAGCATCAAGGGGTTGTGCTTTATTAGTAAAATCATGATTTGGATGCTTGTTTTATTTGCTTCGGCTTTAACTGATGCTAATAAGAATATATTCCATTTAATCTTTGCAATCCACTTTTTCTATAATTGTTCATTTTATATTAATTCATATTCCGGTTCTGTAGAAATTTGATGTTTTAAAATGGTATTTTGGTTGATTTAAGCTGTTATTTTTTCTATCATTTTAAACAGTTTTGTTGATGTTTTCTTTTTAAGTGTACCTGTTGGTGATCAAGTTTGTTATCATATCTGTAGGTGAACAAGTGCATTGCCAGAGAAATATTGCTCATTGTTCTATTTCTAGGGTGAAGCCTAAGCTTAAGCAAGAGATAGTAAGATCGCTAAAAGAGGATGAAGTTGTTGAAATGGCCGGAGATGGAGATAACTGTGCTTTTGCATCGAAATTGGCCGAGTGAAATAGAACTGCAAGGATTGAGGTTAATAATATACCTTGGTTAATGTATGTTCCAGCTTTTTTGGAAATAACCTATAGTGTTTGAGAGTATTATGGCTAATAGGTACACATATTTCAATTCTTTTATTATTAGGTTGCAGCAGAATCTGGTGCCCTCCAAGCTGCAAAAATTATATTCGAAAAGAAACTGGTACTGCTAAAGTAAGAACAGTAGTTGGAGAAACACATAAGGGTATATGTCTTTGTTTGCATTTTTATGCTCCTTTAAAATACTACATGTCCAAGTCATGTCCACGGTCCATAGTATTTGAATTAAATCAAAATATGTTAACTACTGGTCAAATTGCTTTGGCAAAGCACGTTATTCATTTTATATCCATTTTTCTTATTTTGGTTATAGACACATATACAAAAAAAATTCCAAATAGGATTGTTATAATTGTTCTTGGTATAATTATAGCTTAGCATTTTAAAAAATAGGCACTTTATTTATTATATAATAAGGTGATACAAAATATACTAAGGGAACAAGTAGTGGTGAGGGTAGTTGGAAGACTGCTGCTACTGTACAACCAACCTACCTTCTGTTGATAACACCTGTACAACCAAGTATTGACAAATGCATATGATATTGGTACAAAACAGGACAAACTTGTCCAAAAGCCAAGAAACCACGATACAAATGAAGACTGCACCAATTATTTGACTACCACCAGCTACAGAATTGAGCACGTCAATCAATGCAAAAATAATCATATCCATGTCAAACTCAAAACTATGCAAATACTATTCATCATAGTCCCTTCATGGTGATAAAATGTCTGTTCGATGGATTCTTTGCTTAATCTTAGGCCAGAGAAATATCACTTCAGAATTCTACAAATATTGCTCATTCTTGTAATGTGCATTTTATTTCAGGTACTTCATCAACCTATCGTTATTGATCCGATTATCATTTCAGCAGGTACTTCGTCGACCTATCATTATTTCAGGTACTGTCCAATGATATAAGATTGATTACCAATTTGTTTGTTTATACTATTTTTTTAAGTAGGATGTTTGCATTGTAATGTTCTGTTTCCAGTTGGATGTAAATGCTTGAGGCACAAGGAACAAGCATCACACTGTTGCAATATGAGGTTAGATGTGAGATAGCTAGTGCATAGCAAGTAGTAAATAATTATGCAGGCATGGACAGGGCCGGCCCTAGGCTAGGGGAAGCCCAAGGCAAAAATGAGGCATCAATGTTGTAACACCCCACCTCCGCCAATGCCACTCTTGCAAGGACATTAGCTTTGGAGGGGCGTTAAACAAGGTAAACATGCATGCAGATATCACAAGACAGAACATATAAGTAAAACAGAGTAGTAAAGCAGCGGATTAAACTAGCATTTCAAAACCATAGTCATATTACAACAAAGTACTTGAGCATTATTTTCCAACAAACAAAGTCTAGACAAAAGCATAAACTGAAAAACTGAAATACATAAAGTACTATCCCCAAAGTGAAGTGATAAACCATAGCTAGCTCAATGTCCAAAACCGTACATGAGCAAATCCAGAAAGCAAGCTGTAAAGATCCAAGCTAAGCTCCAATTTTCCCACCCTGAGAACCTGGGGGGGGGGGGGGAACGGAAGAAAAGAGGCGAAAGAAAACAGGTCAGTCAAAAAGACTGGTAAGCCCTACTACTATCTGTCTATGAACTAGTAAAGTTAACTGGCATGAGAAGATGGGATGAACATAAGGATAACAACATACTGGCATGGTGATTAACTAACAAGATAGATAAAGGTGTCATCGCATAATCAAGGTTAAGTTTTGCACCACGGGTGTACTAGCATTCTAACATGTCAAGTAAAAACAAGAATTGATCCCTTGGCCCAAGCTTGGCCCAACATCATGAGATAACCTAAATCAAGGTCCAACTACTCGGTCTAGTCGATCGGCTCCCTATAAGCCTAACTCGTCAAGTGTCGGTGTCATGCGGCTTAATCATGTAATGTAGTTGACTGTGCAGGGTCCACCCTAGGGTGTATCTGGGCCTACGGTGTAACCCTCTGACACCATACCATGATGCACAGTCCAAACCTACCGTTGCCCGTGTTCAACTCCGGACTTGATGTGCACGACCATGGTCCGCCTGAACAACCGGGGCATCATTCAGCCGTCTCTTTTGGTCTCTTACAATCAGCCCAGTAATCGTGCCCCACCCTAGCCTAATCCTAGGGTCTTATGATACTACCTAGAAGGTTACTGCTGAAAAGGACCACGCAACTAGGGTTTCTTAACGGGTTAAATGTGGTTAACCCGATCCAAACGTGGATTAAATCGGTTAAGAGTACCCAAGGCTCCTGACTTAACCTCGATTAACCCATCAAGCCCAAATTGGTTAAGTATTAAGTGGACCATGACTTAACCCTAATCAGGAGGCATTAATTAACTTAATGCGCTTTAACCTCTCACATTAGACTTTGTTGTGGTTACTAGTTAAGCCGGGCGGGTCCGGGTAGCTTTACACCACAACTAGGTCTAACCTCGGGTTCGAGCACAACATGACCAACTTCTCACATTGGGTCCTATTGTTTGTAGCCACTAGTTAAGCCGGGCGGGTCCGGGTAGATTTATGCTACAAACTCAACCCAACCTCGAGTTGGCCACACTCATATTTTCTAAGTGTCATGTCCATTATGTTTCCAAAACATAATTACAAGTTAACATATCACGTCATGTTACAAAAATCATGTTCATGTCATTATGTTACCCAACCCCAACGTAATCCCATCGTTTACATAATCGCAACAACGCATAAAGGATAAAATAGGGAACTTGGCATAACCTTGACATATAGGTGTTGAAGCCACAAGTTTAACATGGTGGCATATGAAATGTACATATGTTCATATACTTGCATATTGCATTATTAGGCTTCAAAAGCATGCATAAAACCAAACTTAGCATATGAGTGATACATGGTGATAAATAACATGTAGAAGTTTCTAGAAGTTCGCATTTTGCCTCACATGCAAGTTATCATAAGGGATATGATAACTTTCATGTTGCCAAAATGCAACCTTTAATATAAAGCTTGGAGCTTTATGCTCAAAACCTCAAGTTTAACTTGCATAACATGATAACATGATCAACCCAAACTTGCATAACATAGCAACATGTGTCATACATAATGATTAAACCAACTTGCATAATGATCATCCAAACTTGCATATAATGATCAACCAAACTTGCATATAATGATCAACCAAACTTGCATATAATGACCAACCAAACTTGCATATAATGATCAACCAAACTTGCATATAATGATCAACCCCAAACTTGCATCATTCATTTAACTTTAGAGTTCAAAGAAAGAAAGTAGAAAAGGGCTTACAATGCTATGAAGACACAAATAAATATTTATTATAAAGATTGAGACGAAGCCCTTATGCAAGCACCAAAAACCCAAATATGCAAGCTCCAAATGAAAACCCTTGAGCCAATTCAATAAAAACCCTTGCTTTGAAATAGAAATGTTACAACTTGACTTGAATGCAAGCTAAGAACACTCATACAAGTTTGAAAACACTTGTATGAACTCAAAATCTCTCATAGAAATTAACTTAGAAATTTTAGCATGAGAGTGGAGGCCATGAGAGGAACAAATTTGACATAGTTTAGTTGTAGGATTGAATAATGGTGATTTAGGCTAGGTTTGGGGTCTTTTTATAGAGGATTAGGATAGTATTAGCCATAGGATTAACCCTAGATTCAATCCAAGCCATCAAAGCATGTCTTGGGGAAGAAGTCAAGTGTAGGAACCATCTGGGGCCTTTAGATTAAAGCTGAACCATGAGAACCATTCAAATGCAAAATCTGCATTTGAGCGAATCGGCTCACGGGTTGACAGCCAAACACCCTGGATTAACCCCTAGTCGACCCAGCGAGCTCGGGTCGACCTCAAAAATCGGCCGGTTCGGCTATTCCCCTCTCCCAATTCGCTGTTTTGAACATTTTTCCATATTTATTTATTTAATTTTCAATTATATATATATATATATATATATATATATATATATCAATATATATATATTTCTCTGCGCAACCCATTTCACTTAATTAAGTATACTTTAATTTGTGAATTTTTCGTGAAACTTCGCGAGGCCATATCTTGGTCATACGGACTCCGATTTTCGAAAACTCGGACTCTATTTCGCGTATTTTTCCGAGACGAACGCAATGGCACAGCCCGTTTCCCTTGATTCAGATTTTACAGTTTAATTCTGCCTCCGTTTATGTTATAACATGTTATTCAAAAATACGGGTTGTTACATTCTCCCGTCCTTAAAGGATTTCGTCCCCGAAATCTCCAAGTTAGGAAGAACGTATCCTACCATCCATCATCCATCTACTCAAAACATCATCCACGAGCAATCATTGTCCTTAAAAGGTTCTAAATGATGTATGATCATATGCAAAGGTGTGTGTATATGTACTTATCTAATGCGAAAATCAGGAGGTTACTGATTCAGTAAACCCCCTTAATGCAAAATATGTTAGTGAAATGAGTCCATATGTATGCAAATTCCTAACATAATTTATAATCTCTACATGAGTGCACATAACATTTATCCATATGCAACATCCACGTGATAGCATAACAAGTTTCATCCATGAATAAGTATAAACACTCATGCATATGCGGTATGAAAGTGTGTGAGCCGATCTTAGTGCCTAATGTGTATCATGCATCCACGAGTATCCATGTGCAAACACTTGCAACCATTTGCAACCATCAAGCATAACATGTTTCAAATACATGTTTCATCCAAAGGGTTTCTACCTAAGGTCCTCATGACAAGTTTAACGAGATAATAAGATAAACAGGATAAACACGGATAAAAGAAAGATATGCTAATTAGGAAAAGAGATCGAGAATGTACCCTCAAAAAGGAATGGATAAAGCCCACGCATCTTCTCCTCGGTTTCCCAAGTTGCATCTTCGTCGGCTTCACCCCACTGAACTTTCACCTTATAGGCCATCTTTCCAATTCTCTCTACGATAGGGAAGGGTCCTACGAACCTTGGTGCCAACTTCCCAACTGCTCCAAAACGTACCACATTACGCAAAGGAGAAACCTTCACGAAAACCATGTCTCCCACTTCGAATTCCAAATCTTCCCTTCGCTTGTCAGCATAGGATTTCTGTCTATCTTGGGCCGCTTTCATCCTTCTTCTCACTAATTCAACTTTCTCGGATGTGTCCCATGTCATATCGGGCCCAAGTATAAGTCTATATGTTGTCTCCCACCAACAAGATGGTGACCTACACGGCCTCCCATACAAAGCTTCAAATGGTGCCATCCCTATGCTGGCTTGATAACTATTATTATAAGCAAACTCTACAAGAGGCAGGTGGTCTTCCCAAGTACCACCAAAGTCAAGAACACAAAGTCTCAAGAGATCTTCTAGTACCCTATTCACCCTTTCGGTTTGGCCATCCGTCTGGGGGTGATAGGCTGTACTCAGATTTAATCGCGTACCCATCGCTTCTTACAAACTGTTCCAGAACTGGCTAGTGAAAATTGGGTCGCGATCGCTAACTATTCTAGAAGGAACTCCATGCAACCGCACTATTTCCCGAAGATAAACAGACGCTAGCCATGATACGGTCCTCTTGCTTTCCACCGGAATAAAATGGGCTCTCTTTGTAAATCTATCAATTATTACCCATATCCCATAAAGCCCAAATAGTTTGGTGGCGAACTTCTTCACCCCAACCATATATCACAAATAGGCTAGTCATACTCCTTAGGGGGTTTGTAACAGAACTAAGATTGAGGATAGGACTGAGAGGATATACTTAAAAGGTAGCATGCGAGTAAGCTCTACGGAACAATAGGGATCAAGGATATACTCTTAGAAAGAGATTAAATGCGCGTATCTAGACTTCAATCTTCTAAGCCGCATTTTCTTGTGCTTAATCCCATCGTGCCCTGACCGTCTTTTATCTTCGCAATTCCGTAGTTCTTAATTCTTGTTCCCAAAATATGAGTTAGAACTCATTTCACCGTTGCTTCTCGTTCCACTTCCACTTATTCTTTGCCTAAAATACTTGGCTTCCACCCAACTGCATACTCATGGTTTCATGCAGGCTTTCCAAAATTCGTTAGTGAATCTTGGATCCCGTTTTCATACTATACGGTATCCCACGCAGAAAACTATCTCTTGAAAACATGTGCCAATCCACATTGCCAAACTGGAGCTGAGGTAAGGGCTCTCTTGAGCCTTTGAAAAGCAAGCTCACACTCCAAGTCCCATGCAAAGACTAAGTTCTTCTTCGTCAACTTAGTAAGAGGGGCTGAAATCTTAGCGAAGTCTCTGATGAACTTCCTATAGTAGCCCGCCAAACCGAGAAAGCTTCTTACTTCGGTCGCATTCCTAGGAGTCTTCCAATCTTGAACCACAACCACTTTCGCGGGATCCACCGCTATGCCTTTCTTAGAAACTATATGTCCAAGAAACCGAACTTCCCTTCTCCAGAAATGACATTTGGAGAACTTGGCTTTCAACTGATGTGCTCTAAGCGTATTCATCACTTCCTTGAGATGCATAGCATGCTCTTCCTCATCCTTTGAGAAGATCAGAATATCATCCACGAAGACAACAACAACCTTGTTAAGGAACTCCTTGAACACCCTACTCATCAAATCTACAAAGTAGGCGGGTGCATTAGTCAAACCGAATGGCATGACAAGCCATTCAAAGAATCCATCTGGAGTCCTAAACGCAGTTTTATCAATGCTATCCTCAGCCACTCTAAGCTGATGGAATCCGGTGGCTAGATCGAGCTGAGAGAAAACAGAAGCACCTTCAAGCTGGTCAAAGAGATCATCAATTCTCGGTAACGGGTGCCTATTCTTCTTTATCAGCTTGTTCAACTCTCGATAATCAACACATAGACGAAGCGAACCATCCGCCTTAGTAGCGAATACCACCGGAGCACCCCATTCAGAAATGTTTCGCCTAATAAAATTCTTCTCAAGCAACTCCTTGATTTGCTTACTGAGCTCCCTTCTTTCACGAGGGGCCATGTGCCTAATGGGCAATGATAATGGCTTGGCATTATCAACTAGATAAATGCGGAAATCTATCTCTCGTTTAAGGGGTAACCCCTTAACTTCTTCAAAGACATCGGGATAGTCTCGGACCACCCTTACAGATTGCAGATCATCGATGGACGAGTCGAGAGATTCAAGATAACATAACATGACGGGACCTCTAGGGTTACAAGAAATTTCTAGGGTGTTACCGAGGCGAGTCATGAGCCTCTCCACCCTATGCCCACAATCGAGGATGGCTCCATAACTGGACAACCAATCCATGCCCAAGACCAACCCATATCCCGTGACCCCGAGAACATAAGCACTACACGTGAATTCTACGGCCAAGATAGAAATTTTCAAATCCACACAAATCATAGACAGATGGGCGGAACCCCCAATTGGATTTGAAACACAAACGGGATCCTCAACTAAGCTAGTACTTAGGTGCAAACTTTCAACAATATCAGAAGAGATAAAACTATGCGATGCGCCAGAATCA
This sequence comes from Allium sativum, assembly GCA_030737875.1. NCBI lineage: Eukaryota > Viridiplantae > Streptophyta > Magnoliopsida > Asparagales > Amaryllidaceae > Allium > Allium sativum. Next base: position 462,843,552 of record CM060913.1, on the reverse strand, counting down.
AATAAGGTGCGAACAGGAAAATCAGAAATGTAAACATGAATTTCTATAAAAACTCTACCTCGATCAAAAGCTGGAGGAGCGAGGAGAGCCTGCAATTGCCCTCCAGAGGGTCCTACTTGCTGAGTTTGTCCTTGCCCTTGTCCATGCTTCTTGGGACAATCCTTGCTAAGATGTCCAGATTCGCCGCAATGAAAACACTTGCCTAACTTCCTCTTCTTCTTCCTGCAATCCTTGGCTATGTTCCCAGTGATCCTACAGAAGTTGCACTTCCTTCTTTCTCTTGACTTGTTGTCCTTGCTATTGTTGTTGTTCTTATCTCTTTTCTCAGTATCTTCCTTCTTGCCTTGGGACTCATTTACCTTGACCTCCTTCTTGACACTCTCATCTTCTTCTTGAAGTAGGGTCATATTCACTAAACTCTCGAAGGTCGCCCCCAGGGGTATATGAGATATGGCCAAACCGCACAATGGCTCATTTAATCCTAGAGCAAAGCGTAGGGCCTTCTTCCGAGCGGTGTTAACCCATTCTAGACCGAACTGAGCAAGTTGATAAAACTTATCCACGTATTCTCTAACGGTCATGTCCCCTTGCTTTAGTGATAGGAACCTCTCTAGCTGAAGGTTCTCTTCTGTCGATGATAGAAACTTTAGTACAAACCTTCTCCTAAAGTCATCCCAAGTCTCAATGGGTCTAGTAGTGGTGGTGACTACCCACCAATAAGCAGCTTCCCCTTTCAATAGCCATACCGCCAACAGAACTTTCCTACGATCTTCCACATCAAAGAGGTCTTCAGTTTCCTTTAACCAGTTTCTTGCCTCCACGGGAGTCTCCGTTCCGACAAAATTCTTGCAACCCATCGCCTTAAAGTCTTTGCAAAGCTTTGCGAAATCCTCTTGCGGATCCTGAGGGGGAGGAGGAACCTCAGCTACGGGAGGAGGAGAAATGTTAGTGACGGGGAAAGGAGGAGGAATGTTCGCGGGGCCGGCTTCATTCGCCCTTGCCTCCATAAATCTCCAGAACCAGACGGGTACTTGTACGCCTTCCGGGATGTTAAAGCGATCGGCCATACTAAAACGAAGAAAAAGATAGATTCAGAACGAAGAAACGAAGGATAGTGCTATGGCTTTTGGGGAATAGCCTTTTTAAAATAACTAGACTTTTCTTGGAAAATACTTAATTGGTTTTGAAAATAGTTTTTCAAAAGGTAAGTTTCAAAAACACTTTTGCTCAAATCTTGTAAACCTTATGCTCTGATACCAAATGTAACACCCCACCTCCGCCAATGCCACTCTTGCAAGGACATTAGCTTTGGAGGGGCGTTAAACAAGGTAAACATGCATGCAGATATCACAAGACAGAACATATAAGTAAAACAGAGTAGTAAAGCAGCGGATTAAACTAGCATTTCAAAACCATAGTCATATTACAACAAAGTACTTGAGCATTATTTTCCAACAAACAAAGTCTAGACAAAAGCATAAACTGAAAAACTGAAATACATAAAGTACTATCCCCAAAGTGAAGTGATAAACCATAGCTAGCTCAATGTCCAAAACCGTACATGAGCAAATCCAGAAAGCAAGCTGTAAAGATCCAAGCTAAGCTCCAATTTTCCCACCCTGAGAACCTGGGGGGGGGGGGGGAACGGAAGAAAAGAGGCGAAAGAAAACAGGTCAGTCAAAAAGACTGGTAAGCCCGACTACTATCTGTCTATGAACTAGTAAAGTTAACTGGCATGAGAAGCTGGGATGAACATAAGGATAACAACATACTGGCATGGTGATTAACTAACAAGATAGATAAAGGTGTCATCACATAATCAAGGTTAAGTTTTACACCACGGGTGTACTAGCATTCTAACATGTCAAGTAAAAACAAGAATTGATCCCTTGGCCCAAGCTTGGCCCAACATCATGAGATGACCTAAATCAAGGTCCAACTACTCGGTCTAGTCGATCGGCTCCCTATAAGCCTAACTCGTCAAGTGTCGGTGTCATGCAGCTTAATCATGTAATGTAGTTGACTGTGCAGGGTCCACCCTAGGGTGTATCTGGCCCTACGGTGTAACCCTCTGACACCATACCATGATGCACAGTACAAACCTACCGTTGCCCGTGTTCAACTCCGGACGTGATGTGCACGACCATGGTCCGCCTGAACAACCGGGGCATCATTCAGCCGTCTCTTTTGGTCTCTTACAATTAGCCCAGTAATCGTGCCCCACCCTAGCCTAGTCCTAGGGTCTTATGATACTACCTAGAATGTTACTGCTGAAAAGGACCACGCAACTAGGATTTCTTAACGGGTTAAATGTGGTTAACCCGATCCAAACGTGGATTAAATCGGTTAAGAGTACCCAAGGCTCCTGACTTAACCTCGATTAACCCATCAAGCCCAAATTGGTTAAGTATTAAGTGGACCATGACTTAACCCTAATCAGGAGGCATTAATTAACTTAATGCGCTTTAACCTCTCACATTAGACTTTGTTGTGGTTACTAGTTAAGCCGGGCGGGTCCGGGTAGCTTTACACCACAACTAGGTCTAACCTCGGGTTCGAGCACAACATGACCAACTTCTCACATTGGGTCCTATTGTTTGTAGCCACTAGTTAAGCCGGGCGGGTCCGGGTAGATTTATGCTACAAACTCAACCCAACCTCGAGTTGGCCACACTCATATTTTCTAAGTGTCATGTCCATTATGTTTCCAAAACATAATTACAAGTTAACATATCACGTCATGTTACAAAAATCATGTTCATGTCATTATGTTACCCAACCCCAACGTAATCCCATCGTTTACATAATCGCAACAACGCATAAAGGATAAAATAGGGAACTTGGCATAACCTTGACATATAGGTGTTGAAGCCACAAGTTTAACATGGTGGCATATGAAATGTACATATGTTCATATACTTGCATATTGCATTATTAGGCTTCAAAAGCATGCATAAAACCAAACTTAGCATGTGAGTGATACATGGTGATAAATAACATGTAGAAGTTTCTAGAAGTTCGCATTTTGCCTCACATGCAAGTTATCATAAGGGATATGATAACTTTCATGTTGCCAAAATGCAACCTTTAATATAAAGCTTGGAGCTTTATGCTCAAAACCTCAAGTTTAACTTGCATAACATGATAACATGATCAACCCAAACTTGCATAACATAGCAACATGTGTCATACATAATGATTAAACCAACTTGCATAATGATCATCCAAACTTGCATATAATGATCAACCAAACTTGCATATAATGATCAACCAAACTTGCATATAATGACCAACCAAACTTGCATATAATGATCAACCAAACTTGCATATAATGATCAACCCCAAACTTGCATCATTCATTTAACTTTAGAGTTCAAAGAAAGAAAGTAGAAAAAGGCTTACAATGCTATGAAGACACAAATAAATATTTATTATAAAGATTGAGACGAAGCCCTTATGAAAGCACCAAAAACCCAAATATGCAAGCTCCAAATGAAAACCCTTAAGCCAATTCAATAAAAACCCTTGCTTTGAAATAGAAATGTTGCAACTTGACTTGAATGCAAGCTAAGAACACTCATACAAGTTTGAAAACACTTGTATGAACTCAAAATCTCTCATAGAAATTAACTTAGAAATTTTAGCATGAGAGTGGAGGCCATGAGAGGAACAAATTTGACATAGTTTAGTTGTAGGATTGAATAATGGTGATTTAGGCTAGGTTTGGGGTCTTTTTATAGAGGATTAGGATAGTATTAGCCATAGGATTAACCCTAGATTCAATCCAAGCCATCAAAGCATGTCTTGGGGAAGAAGTCAAGTGTAGGAACCATCTAGGGCCTTTAGATTAAAGCTGAACCATGAGAACCATTCAAATGCAAAATCTGCATTTGAGCGAATCGGCCCACGGGTTGACAGCCAAACACCCTGGGTTAACCCCTAGTCGACCCAGCGAGCTCGGGTCGACCTCAAAAATCGGCCGGTTCGGTTATTCCCCTCTCCCAATTCGCTGTTTTGAACATTTTTGCATATTTATTTATTTAATTTTCAATTATATATATATATATCAATATATATATATATATTTCTCTGCGCAACCCATTTCACTTAATTAAGTACTTTAATTTGTGAATTTTTCGTGAAACTTCGCGAGGCCATATCTTGGTCATACGGACTCCGAATTTCGAAAACTCGGACTCTATTTCACGTATTTTTCCGAGACGAACGCAATGGCACAGCCCATTTCCCTTGATTCAGATTTTACAGTTTAATTCTGCCTCCATTTATGTTATAACATGTTATTCAAAAATACGGGTTGTTACAAATGCAAAGTGTAAAATGACTTGCTAGAAAAATGCATGTGCCCAGATTCGAACCCTGCACTCACGCACAGAACACACAAAGCTCAAACCACTGGATCATGCTGCCATTTGATTTGCTTTCTATAGGAAAGCTTTATGAACAAAATTCAAATATCTTGAGGCCCTAACAGATCGGAGGCCTAAGGCCACCGCCTTGATGGTCTTGGGCCAGGGCCGGGCCTGGGCATGGATTACTGGAATGCAAGAATGAGCATTGGCTATTGCAATGGTGGCCAAAGTTAAAATGCATGTAGAAGAAATGCACAGACTCCTGAAGTTGAAAATGTTGGAGCGTTGAGACTTCATCAATTGGGTTGAAGTGCTTGGTCAAATCTGAAGTGATCATGTCTACGGATCACTGAGCAAGGGGAGATTGAGACTAGAATGGGTATGTGAAAATAATTTTTCATAATAGAAATAATAACATTCTATGTTTTGAATGCAAAGATTATGGATATTCATATATGTTAGATGATGATACTAAAGGATCCAAGGGAAAATTTAGTTCTTGTCTGAGTAAGAATGGCAAATTAAGGAAGCCTATGCGAGAATTTGTAAGTGGTGTTATGTTTGCGTTTTTGGAGTCTTTGAAATATCAGTTTTTTCTTTTTCTTTTTTGCATTGAAATGTTAAGATTTCTCTAAGAAAAAACATGTACAGATATTGTAATTACCACATCATTGCATACCCTATTATGATACTTCTGATGCTAAGTAATTCACTGGGATTTTTAACTTTGGCAATGTAACGATTGTTTTGTAGTTCAAATTTGAGTCGGCATGAAACTGGTTCATCGCTGCTTGTGACTTGATTTGTCACATTGGCAGATATTGACGATGCTCTTTATTCTGTTATTGTTTATTGATGATACTATTCCTTGTATATGGTTGCAGATTATTGATGATGATGGTATGAGATCTCCTTATGGCGACTAAGGTACATGGATATCTAATTAGTTGTGAAGAGCTTGTTTGATTAGATATATGTGATATGTAAGTGAAAAAGGTAGATGCATAAATACTAGAGGGATCCCATGAGTTTGAAAAATAGGAATTGATTTTGATGTAAATGAACGAAACTCTTAAGTAATTTTAAACAATCATGATTAGCCTACTACAAGTAATTTTAAACACGTTGCTGTTAGCTTGTTCATGTTCTCAACAACAATTTAATAACTTAAAAGGTTAAGTGACATATAATATGATGTTAAGTTTAAGTCTATATCTTGAAAAAGTTACTGGGGTCTTTCATGTCTGTTGCTGGGTTTCCCTTTACCCACTAAAATTGATATAATATTTTGGTAATCTAATCGATCATGCATACGGGTAGGTATTGCAGTAATTTTTTGTTCATTGTTTTTTTGTTTCATTTTCATTTGTATGTGATTCAAAATTTCTTGTTTTTGCCCCAACATTCCCTGTTGTTTATTCATAATTCATCATTGCAAAATCACAACTTTTGGATTTCAATGTGTATATCGATTGAACCCTTGCCAGCTTGCGATTATTATATTTTTCTTCAGATACACAGGGTTTTACTTGTGATTTGTGATATTCATCTTAAGTTTGACAACTCAGTCGTTGTGATTGTTGCTACAATATGAGTATGATTAGAGTATCTAACATTATAGGTCTTAGTATATTTGCTGGAGCAAATGGTTTGTTCCTAATTATGTAGGAAATTTAAAGATAGCTGACCTTTGGTATGAAATAAGTTAAAACTAATAGGTTAGGTTTTATTTAGAAAGTTACTATAGTTTAGATGCATAATAGCAGCAATCCCTTATATAAGCGCATTTTTTTAGTTGCATCTTTATTTTTCTTTTTGAAAAACTTTATCTATATGTGATATAACAATTACTAACACGTTGATTGTTTATTTGACATTAACAGGACCACTATTGTTCATGTTAAGCAAAAAATATCAGAAGCAAAGCATGACTAATTCTATTGTTTGTTTGTTTTGTAAGTAACTTGTTAATGTAAAAGTATGTGACATATTATGTGTAGACATGAAAAGTTGATAAAACAGTATGTATGAAATATTAAGTTTGAATGATATGCATGAATATTATGTTGTAATTTATATATTTATTTGCGAAAATTTGTTATATTTATGTGCAAATAAGAAATTTTTAAATGTGTACACGAAAAAACCCTGAAATAACGATAAAAAGATCCATAAATTAAAAATATAATCAATAGCATTTCTGAAACACTATTGAATAAATAACGCTGTAGAAAGAGACATTGGAAATGCTATAGTATAACTAAATAAACACTGTAGAAATACGTAAGAAATGCCAACAATTATGAGAACAAACGCTATAGAAAATTCATAGTAAATGCTATAAAAACATACACACAAACGCTATGGAAAATTCATAGTAAACGCTATGGAAACATGCACACAAACACCATAAGAAGTCAGTATATGATAGTACCGTACTAATAGTACGTTTTATAGCATTTCTGTTTGATAGCAAATAACAACGCTGTATAAAAGTAATGTTTTATAGAGTTTTATTTCCGCTATTCAAAGTAGAAGGTTTAAGATAGCATGTCGTTACATAGAGTTCTTTAAAACGCTATATTTGGTTATAATAGCGTTTTTTCAAACGCTATGAAAGCATCATTTTGTTGTAGTGTTTATCTTTTAAAAGGAAGTATTACAAGAGATATATAGATGTCTTTCAAAATGAGTATTTACAAAAGTATTTTACCCCTATTTGATGTAAATAGTCTTTTGGAAGTAAATATTGATTTTAAACGTTTTGAGTAAAGAAGAACTACGTTGGCTTGATCCTGTATCTAATTGCTTACCCAATTAGATAAAGGTACATAAGCAGTCACAAGGGGGTAGTGATGCAGCTACTATTTTAATAAAAATATTTTTTGTTTAGTATTTTCCATTTCATCTTGTAATAATGCATCTTTCATTTAAGCTATGCTAACATGTTTATCAGGTGTGCAGGAATGAATATCGATGTCCATCTCATTAGAGTTGCACAACGACAGATTTACGGTAGTTGTGTTTAATTCATATTTAAGCACAAGCAGTTAATTAGATAAGTGGTATTTATTAAAATTTTATCCAGAGCATTTAGTGATGTTGTATATTTATCAAATAAAATGGTAACTGTTATTGTTTGCTATGAATGGAAGGATTTTCGGCAATTTTGACTGGTCCGAAATTCCGGGGCGTTACAAAGTGGTATCAGAGCTTAGGTTAGGTGCCGAAATAAAATTTCATATTAGATTAGAAAATCATTTTTGAAATTTTAAATTGAGGTTACCTTGATTTGATAAATATAACTGGATAGGGTAAGGCACCATTCCTCTGACCAGGGTTATGAGTAATATTTATTTTGTGTGCTTAACTTTTGTTTAGTGTTTATGCTAATAATAATAATGTGTTGATTCATTTGTAAGTACCACATAAAGAGGTATAACGAATTTGTAAGTGCATAAAGGAATGAATGAAGTGGCTTGTAACAGAAGGAATGTTGCAGCTCGAATGGATTCAATAGAGTGGCTTAAGAGGAATGAGGTATGGCAACTTATCAAGGAATGAACTAAATGAGCTTGGGCAAATAAAAATGAAGAAGACCAAGAGGAGTAAATTGAATACTTCATGCAAAACCGAGGTGAGAAAATCTCTTTAAATATTTATATTATTATATAATGTGATATTGGAATTGTTTAACATTGATGATGTTAGCTTAAAGCTGCTAAAAGATCTATCAGCAGTTCGGCCATAACTTTTGATTAGGTTTGGTAAAAGTTAACTTATTGGGAAGCTAGATTAAATTTTGATAGTTTGCTATTTCAAACCATTATTGCAAACTGATTATGTGTTTGAAAAAAGGGGGGGTTGACAACATTCAATGTGAATATAAGATTTTGAAATACATCGATTAGTATGAAAAGATTGACGTGGAAAAAAAAGAGGGGTTTATACTTGAGATGATTTTCGAAGATGGGAGTGTGGATTTCCCAAAAGAAAATGGGTATCCGTGTGGGAGTAATGATTACAAAGTATAAAAGTGCTTAGAGAGAATACTTTGTTCAAACTTGTGGAAGATTTTATTTATTATTTCATCAATGATGGATACCTTCGATTTGCGGTATAAGACAATGGATCTTGGGTAGTGCACTATTACTCTATGTTGGTATAGAGCCGAGTAGAGTACATCCCTACTTAGTGAGGGGATGCCGGCCGCAATAGAATAGCCTAAATTGAGGGGGTGGCGTGGATCCACTTTGATGAATATGATCCTAGTTTTGACAAAAGATTACTTTTAATTAAAAATATTGATTAGAGTCTATTTTTAAAATATTACTCTTTGGTACATTTTTATGGGTACTACAATAAGAAGAGTACAACATAATTGATGAGTTGACTTTGATGAATATAAAGATATTATTTGAGATGTCTATTATATTACTCTCTAGTGCATTTTGATGGGTACTGCAATAAGAAGAGTACAACATAATTGATGAGTTGACTTTGATGAATATAAAGATATTATTTGAGATATCTATTTTATTACTCTCTGGTACATTTCGATGGGTACCGCAATATGGAGAATACAAGATTACTTGATGATGATGAGTCTGATGAGCCGAAGTACGACGAATCTTTGGTACATTTCGATGGGTACTACATAAGAAGAGAAGGAGACCAGGTATCCATGTGGATTGCAAAGAACATGATCCTGAATTTGGGCATAAAAAGAAGCTATGGCGTGCCTGATCCAGTAACAGCTTGCAGGAGTGACGAAATGTTAAAAGGATCGAATCATAAAATATCCAGATACGATTTCATTTTATGAAATTAACTTGAAAGTATAATTGCAAGAAAATTTCCTGGATATATAGAGTTTCTTTTATGGAATATTTGGTTTTCTTTTGATTAAGTAATGCATAGAATTTCGGGGACGAAATTCCTTTTAAGGGGGAAACAATGTAACAACCTGAAACTTCAGGCAGTAAATATTTAAATATCGAGGTTATTTAAATATTTAAAACTTGGATTTAATGGTTTTATAACCTTGATTAAATCCCTTTATAAATAATAATTAAAGATAAGAAAATATATTGTTGAATTTTTGTTTATGAAGATAAGTAGTTTGAAGAAATATCAATAATATGACCGAAAACAGTTTTGTCGATAAAAGAAGTTTTACTTATTAAAAGTTGTAGGAATATTGTGTGCATGTAGAAACAATAGATGAACACATATGTGTATATACATATCATAGAAGTAACATACAAATGATATATGTGTACATGTTCTAGAAAATGAAAAATGACTTAACATGATAGGGACACGTGTCACCAAAAGAATGGAACATATGTCTTGTAAGTAATTAATGCAATGATACATAATCATATTAGGTGTCCATGTGTAGAAAAATCTAAAGACACCTAAGTAGACATGTGTCTACATCCTAAAGCATGGTTGTTAAACATGAATATATGTATTCATGTAAGAGAAAATAAATTTAAAATGAGAAACTTATCATGTAAGCTAAGAGATATAAATTTAAAATGAGAAGCTTACCATGTAGGCTAAAAGATATAAATTTAAAATGAGAAGCTTACCATGTAAGCTAAAAGATATAAATTTCAAATAAGAAGCTTATCATGTAAGCTAAGGACACACAAGCCTCTTAGGTGTCCATGGGTAGAAACATCTTAGGTCACCTAAGTAGGCATGTGTCATCATCTTATGGTTTGCATGAATGATGAAGGACAAATGTCACTATATACAGGATGAAAATGTTCACTTCTTTCCATAGCATTTCCGAAACGTTGTCTTTCTCTGAATTATTTATAAAGCATTTTAACGAGCCCAAAAGCTTTCACAGCATTCCAGAAACGCGGCAATATCTGTTTTGATTCTTATAAACTACCCAGAACTTTTCACAGCATGAAAGGAACGTTGTAATAACTCTCATAAGCCTATTCTTAGTGGCTTCTCAAAGAAGCTTCGCTTCACTTATATATATGGATTTCATTTGCAAAGAGAGGGAGTTTTGAGAGACTGGTTGATATAGAAATGATGCACGAAGACGAAAAGGATGAGAAAAAGGAGGCCAAGACTGATGAGACACAAAACAAGAAAGTGTGGCCTAAGAAAGAACAGCAAAAGAATGGCGGAAAGAATGACAAAGTTCAAGGAAAGAAGAAATGTCATGGTTGTGGGAGCCTGGGTCATTTGGTCAAAGATTGCAGAAAAAGGAAGAATGCTTGCTTCCACCTTGTTGAGGTCCGACATTATTCTAGGGAGTGCCTGAAGAAGTAAGGACTAGGCCAAAAGGCAGGATCTTCTAGAGGGAAGGTGCACGTTCTCGAGGCCAGTATACTGGACAGAGGTAGGAAAGTTTCCATTGAAGGTTTGATTTCTCTTTCCGATCATCCTGTTAGGACTCCTTTTTATTCCGGCGCTTCTCACTCTTTATATCCGATTCTATAGTTGAGACTCTACACCTTAGTACTAGTATTGTTTCTGATCCCATTTTTGTTTCAAACCCCATTGGGGGCATGGCCCATCTGTCTATGATTTTCCGGGGTTTGAGGATATCTGTGTTGGGCATCGAGTTTGAGTGCAACGCAAATGTGCTTGGTTTTATGGGCTATGGTCTGATTCTAGTGATGGATTGGCTAGCCATGTATAGTGCCATTTCGGACTGTGAGAGGAGGGTTGTTAGACTTTTGACTTGCTGAGAGTTTGAGTGCAACGCAAATGTTCTTGGTTTTATGGGCTATGGTCTGATTCTAGTGATGGATTGGCTAGCCATGTATAGTGCCATTTCGGACTGTGAGAGGAGGGTTGTTAGACTTTTGACTTGCCGAGGGAGGACTCTCGAGATTTCATGTGATCCAAAAGGGTCTATTATTCTAAGTTTCCTAGAATCACTTGATGCTTCTGCCGATGATTTGCGATCTGTACCGATTATCTGTGACTATCCAGATGTTTTTGAGGAGGTTAGGGGCTTACCTCAGAGGCACAAGATTGATTTTCGGATTTAGTTGATGGATAATGCGAAGCCAATCGCATTGCCTGTGCGCCACATGGCTCCTAGGGAAATGAGGGAGCTTAGCAAGCAAGTAGGGGAGCTACTTGAGAAGGGGTTTATTAGGAGAAGCACATCAGAATGGGGTGTTCCAGTCATCTTTGCAACTAAGGAGGATGGCTCGCTTCACTTATGTGTGGATTACAGGGAGTTGAATAAGCTCATTAAGAATAATAGGCACCCACTTCCGAGGGTTGATGATCTATTTGACTAGCTTGTTGGTGCATATGTTTTCTCTAAGTTAGACTAGGCCACGGGGTTTCATCAGTTGAGGGTGGCCGAGGACATTATAGACAATACCACTTTCATAACTCCGGATGGTTTCTTTGAGTGGTTAGTCATGCCTTTTGGGTTTATGAATGCACATGCGTATTTTGTGGATCTGATGAGTAAGGTGTTCTGGGAGTTTCTGAATAAGTTCGTGGTGGTCCTTGTGGATGACATTCTGATCTTCTCGAAGAGCGAGGAAGAGCATGCTCTACATTTAGGGGAGGTTTTGACGACTCTCCGAGCACGCCAGCTTAAGGAAAAATTCTCCAAATGTCACTTTTGGAGAGAGGAAGTAAGATTTCCAGGGCACGTGGTCTCCAAGGATGGGATAGCGGTAGATCCCGCAAAAGTAGTTGCAGTTTAAGATTGGATGCTTCCAAAGAATTCAACGAAGGTGAGGAGTTTTTCAGGTTACCGGGCTATTATAGAAAGTTTATCGAGGACTTCGCAAGGATATCAGCCCATTCACCAGCTGACGAAGAAGAATCTGACCTTTTCTTAGAGCATTGACTGTGAGGATGCTTTTTAGTGATTAAAGAGGGCTATGACAACAGCCCCAGTTTTGACTTTCCCTGATGGGAACAAAGTGTTTACAGTGTACACTGATGCATGTTGTACAACGCTTGGTATCGTCTTGATGCAAGAGGGAAGGGTCGTGTGTTATGGTAGTAGATAGTTGAGAGTTCATAAGAAGAATTACCCTACCCATGATTTGGAGTTGGCTGCTATAGTACTTACGCTTAAGACTTGGCGACACTATCTACATGGAGAGAGGTTCGAGTTGAACATGGATCATAAATCTCTCAAGTATCTGTTCTCGCAGAGGGATCTCAACTTGAGACAGCAGAGATGGATGAATTTCCCGGCGTCCTATGATATTGAGATTTCTTATACCCCTGGCAAAGGTAATGTGGTGGCAGACGCGTTGAGTAGGCAGAGGATGACTTTGAGTCCTCTATTCATAGAGAGGCTGAGCTTGGAGTACATATCGACAATCGATTTTAGGCTATCTACTAATCTTACACCTTGTTTGTTAGCATCCATGGAGGTGTGGCGTAATCTTATGGATCAAGTAGGACTTCACAGCGAGAGGACCCATAGATAGTAGACATCTTGGAGAGGCTTAGTAGAGGGTGCTTCTAGTCACCTCAGTAGACAATCCATTGATGATAGATGGTGGTTGCCACAAGATGGAAGGCTTTGTGTTCCCCGAGTTGGGAGTCTGTTGAAGATGTCCTTGAGGAATCCCATCATTGTAGGATGACTATCCATCCGGGTAGTGATATGATATATAGAGATATGAAGAGGGTTTTCTTTTGGGCTGGGATGAAGAAATATGTAGCGTAGTTTGTCTCTTGATGTTTAGTTTGCTAGCAAGTTAAAGCTGAACAGAAAAAAGCCTGGCAGTTTGCTTCATCCTTTGGAGTTTCCACGGTGGAAGTGGGAGAGCGTCTCTATGGATTTCATCGATGGTTTGCATCATTTCATTCCTGTTTAATATTAAGAGAACAACAACATGGTTGGCATCAGTTTATCTACGTGAGATAGTCCGTCTACATGGAGTACCTACTAGCATTGTGAGTGATCGTGACCCCATCTTCACTAGTGATTTCTGGATGGGCAGACTGAGAGGGTGAATAGAGTTCTTGAGGATCTTCTGAGGATGTGTATCCTAGACTTCGGAGGGACTTGGCAGGAGCATCTTCCGCTGGCTGAATTCGCCTACAATAACAGTTATCAGGCTAGTATAGGCATGCACCCTTCGAGGCATTGTATGGACGATCTTGTAGATCACCAACTTTTTGGTGAGAGTCTACAGATAGGCTTCTATTTGGACCTGAGATGATTAGAGAAAATTCAAAAAAAGGTTGATCTTATCTGCAGATGCATGAAGACAGCTCAGGACAGGCAGAAATCCTACACAGATAGGAGATGGACTGATATTGAGTTTGAGGTGGAAGACAAGGTTTTCATCAAAGTATCACCTTTGAGGAATGTGGTTCGCTTTTTGATATGTAGGGAAGTTGGCGGCAAGGTTCATAAGGCCATTTCCCATAGTGAAGAGGATAGGTCCAATGGCCTATTACGTAAAGGTACCAGAGAGATTGGCGGATGTTCATGATGTTTTCCACGTTTCTCATTTATGGAAATATCTGCACGATACAGCAGAGATAGTTGAGCTGAGCATGCTTGAGGAAGTAGAGGTAGTTAAGGAGGTGACAGTTAGATGAGTTCCTACCCATATACTTGGATCATAGATTATGAAGCTTCGCAACAAAGAAGGCAAATTGATGAAAGTTCTATTGGGAGAAAATCGCAAAGATGCAACTTAGGAGATAGATGACAAGATTCACACTTCGTAGCATTTCCTTTTCAAGGGTATGTTCATAACTTCTTTTTCCAAACTTTTATTTATACTTTCTTCTATCATTTGAGTATATTTTATTGATCGAATCTTCGACTTTTAGGTAGAAAACTGGTGGATGTAAACATGTGTTTGAAACATGTTATGTTTGATGGATGCAAGTGTTTGTTAGTGGTTGCTCGTGGATGCATACACACACAAACACTAGGTACTAGATCTGCTCAATCACTAACATATTGCATATGGATGTGTGTGCAATTTAATTTTTAATGGATGGAAATGATTGCATCATCATATGGATGTCTCATTTGGATGGACGGTTGTGCACACATATAGCGTTTACATGATATACTAGGCTATCTGCATACATATTGGATTCGTGGCACTAACACACACTTCATTGAGGAGGTCGACAGAATCCGTAGACCACCTGATTTTTCGCATTAGCATAGAGACATATACGCACACCTTTGCATATGTTCATACAAGCATTATAATTCTTTTAAGGACAATGGATGCATGTGGTTGATGGATGAGTAGATGGTTGATGGATGTTAGGATAAACATTCTTCTTAAGTTAGAGATTTCGAGGACAAAATCATGTAAGTAAGGGAGAATGTAACACACCGTGATTTTAAAGGACATTACAACAATAAACTAGGGAATACTTAGTTAAATATTGGGAATTAAGTAAAACAGACTGTACAATTGCGTTCGTCTCGGAATTCAAAAAAAATGGAGACAATGAGATACTTCCCCAGCTTGGATTGAATTAGCCTATATTTAACAACAGCTTATACACATACGAGAATTACTTCTGCAACTTTAGCATATTATTCTCTGTTCTTTAAATCCAATCTCTGTGAGTTTATGTTAATTTTAGATATAAACATTTAACAAGTAATGCAGACATGTTTATAAATCTGGATCTAAACCTATACCTGTTAAGAATTTGATTCATACTTAAACAGTTTTGTTATTCTTCTATACACCTGATCTGCTGTTCAGTTCCTATATTCCTATTTCTGATATGCCTATTTCTGCTATCATATGCCCATCTCTGTTATCATATGATTATTTTGTTTTATGCCTACTCTGTTCTTCTTTCTCTCATTTCCTTTTTGTTTTTATAGCCTAGGTTACCTTCAAGCCTAGACCAACATCGCTGAAACATGCAAACGAAATTGGGATAAATTTGGGAATGGTTGGGAATGGTAATTTTGGGAGCATAACTTGTACTATGAATCATGACTGGGATTTGGGGGCATAAACTATACCGTGAAATATGACTAAAATTTGGGGCACATCTTAGATTGTGAATTATGACTTATGGTTTTGGGAATATAAATCTGTAGGCTTAATTTGAAGGCTAAGCGGAACATGTTAATGAAATTGTAAGTAACCTGTGAAACATGTTGGGGGTTATGCATACCTATTAACCTATAATACTTAACCCATTTAATCTATAGGGGGTTATATACATATAAACCTATTAATCTGTGGCTTGTTAAATCTTTAGATGAGGTTAAGTAAACATGTAAAATCCATGGGGTTAAGTAAATCTGTTAAATCCATGGGGGGTTATACGAACTCATTAAACTTAATCCGTTTTATTTGTTGGGGTTATGCGGGCTTGTTAATCTGTTAGGCATAACGTGTCAAAATCCTAATTAATTGGGGGTACAAGCCTAAGGGGTGGTTTGTGTCATCTATTGTGTAGGGCCCATATCAGTCAGTAACTCATTCTGGTATTAAAAGGGGACCTCGCACTAGGTAGGGGTCAGGGAACGCTTACAGAACTAATTATAAGAGGTTCATTTGGGTGGAGGTGTTCTGAAGGCACGTTCCGAAGGAGTCATATGCGTGCATAGGTCAAGCTTGCTTGGGAAAATAAACCTCTAAAACACCTGTAAATAGTTCTTTGTCCTTCTGGTGGTTGCCACTTTAGGAAGTAATACACCCTGCTGTGGGGCCGACATAGGGTATTTACGTGGTAGGGAACCTGTGACACCCCACGTCCGTTAATGTCACTCACTAAGGGAATGAATTAAGTTTCGTGAAGCGCTATAGGTAAATAGACACAAAATAATTACAAGATAGTTATAAATAAGGCAGTAGCGGAAAATTTAAATTTTTATTTCAACTATAAAGCATAATACCGTGGTCCACAATTTCATAAGTCACAAAAACCATTACAATAAAATAACTTCTATGTTGCACCATCAGAGTACATAAGTAAATAAAAAGCATAATTTTAAAAGAGTTAAGCCATAATAGAGACAAGAACTTGAGCCTTACTTCAGAAGTAGCTCCTAGCAAGATGATATCTGAGTCCTGATTAAGTCTGAGTGTTTCTTCCCTGAGAACCTTGGGAGGGGGGAATGGAAGAAAGAAGGAGAAACAATAGGGTCAGACATAAAGTCTGGCGAGTCTAGTTACATTTAGCCAGTAGATAAATAAAAGCTACATGATGGTCATATAAAGTGGATGAGAGAGAGATCACTACATAAATGGCAGGTGTGACAAGGTAAGCAAGATAAGGTGTATGTGCCTCGATAATGATTACTATGCACTATTACTAATATAACTAAAATGAGATGATCCCTTCCACTATAAGTTGGTAGACTTAGGGAATACGTCCGAGTGTACCCTAACCACTACCCTAATCGATTGGCTCCCTACCCCATAGATATCCAGCGCTGGCCCCACATTAGGAGGTATCACTCCCTAAAGTGGCAACCCTTATTTTCCAAGATATGCACAATCATATCCACGGGTGTCACGGTCGTCTTATCCACTTCTGCCCGGCTCATGCATGCACATGTACCGTTCGGTTTGCGCCGCCCACACCATCCGTTTCGTTTGGATCTCTTATATTCAATCAGTAAGCGTGCCCTTTTCCGCCTAGTACGGAGTTCTTTATTTGATACCTACTCTGGGTTACTGACTTGAAATGGGTCCCACACAATATGATACAAGCTCTCCCCTTTGTCTTATATCCCCACTAGGTTTTCCACTGACTATGTATACCATTAGGTGCCTTTAATTACATAGCCCTATGTCAGTTATCCTTACCCTAAAGGGTGTATTTAATTACATAATTTTATTATATTTTTTCACTGGTTATGTATACCACTAGGTGTCTTTAATTACATAACCTTATTGGGTTAAGTTCGTGGGCCTATATATAAATATTACCCACCCCCTCTAATTTACTTAACCCACCCACTACCCATCCAATTTTACTTAACCCTAACTTAAGTTCATAATCATACAATCTTTATGGATTAAATTAGGTTAAGTAGTCCAATTCTTTTACCATGTACATTTATGGTTTTATAATGGGCTAGACCTCCCACATTAGGCCTACAACATGTGGATGCTGGATATGCCGGTCGGGTCCGGGCAGACTTATTCCACAGTTGGGCCTAACCTCATGTCATAGCCCGATTCATGTTTACGTACTTAGACCTCCCATATTAGGTTCAGCATTAGTGGCTGCTGGATATGCCGGTCGGGTCCGGGTAGACTTCCGCCACTAATGCAACCTAACCTCGTGTCATGAGTACAATTACAATTCCTAATTGTAATTACTAAACTTCCATCTTTATTCAAATCTACCTGTGTCATTATAGGTGATTATTTCAATGTTTCCCTATTTGAATTGTATGTCCAATATTACATAAATTATGCCAATTATAAACCCCTTTTTCCTCGTTTCTTAACTAACGTATTCACACGTATTTTGGTGGCATCTAGCTTATAAAGTAGCCTAGCCACAACAATGAAAAAGGGAATATGACAAAGGATGATAATTTTCAACATGTCTTAGCTTACACATAAACTTAACATGATAACAAGGTGAGTGGACATGTAACAAGGTAGACATAAAACTGATGAACTTGTGGAAACTACGATGTAAAAGCAACATAATGAGATCTAGTCCAACTATTTACATCTACCATAATTAGGGTGACATAGAAACATGTTTAGATCTAAAAATGGCTTCACATGTCAAGCTTACAACATATTTGAACTAATCACAATATGACAGGTGAAAGGTGATTTACATAAAGAACTAGATCCAGCCAATGTTACAATTGTCCAACATATGTCATTCACCATAATATAGTTACAAGTCAAGATCCACATAGACAACATAATAGAATAACCACAATTTTATTAGATCTAGGGAATTAGATCTATCGCGACATAGTATATGATTTAACACTTGCATAGAATCATACTTTACTACATATCCAAGTCATAGTCTTTCACAATTTATTTTCATTTACCTAAACCTAAAAACAACTAGAAACTCACAGCATTAGGTTTAGAGAATTGAGAAAGAACGGATCTAGAATTTCTGAATTTGGTTTGCAAAGTATGTTGTTGTAGAAAACGGTTCAGTTCGCACTCCAGCAGCATATGACCTCCATGACTTCCAACGAAGAGTATATGAAAAATAGCCACATATTTATAGCTGCAGATCCCCTTGAAACCGACTACCACATCAGCCCTAGGGGTGTCGACACCCCTGTGGGTGGGTCGACCCCTAGCTCGACACCCCTCTACGGGGGTCGACCGCTAGAGCTGGAATTTTGCCGCTCTGACGAATTTTCCGAATTTGAATCTTTCTGGATAAAATTCTGACTTATCACTGACTCACCTCTGACTCATGCGTATATATATAATTTTTCTATGTGTATACAAACTTAAAACCCTCATAACTTCCTCATACAGGTGTCCATTTTACGCAAGTAAAATGTCTATCTTGACCAGAATTTAAAGATGGACGCAATGGTGCAGTCCGTTTCCTCTAATTCTGAATATTAAATTAATTATTATTTAATTTCTTCTCTTTAATGTCGTTAAAAATTCAGGGTGTTACATTTTCCCCTACTCAAAGGATTTCGTCCCGAAATCTCTAAGTTGAGAAGAATGCATATCCTACCATCCATCATCCATCTACTCATCCACCAACCGCTGGCATCCATTGTCCTTAAATATTTCTAATGCTTATATGAATTTATGCGAAGGTGTGTGTATATGTCCCAAAACTAATGCGAAGATCAGGCGGTCTACTGATTCAGCTGACCTCCTTAATGCAATGTGTGTTAATGCCATGAATCCAATATGTATGCAAATAAACTTATTGTATCACATAAGTTCTATATGTGTGCACACCCATCCGTCCAAATGTACATCCATATGCTTGTTCATCCATTTCCATCCATAAAAGAAAGAAAAATGCACACACATCCATATGCAGTATGAAAGTGATTGAGCCGATCTTAGTGCCTAATGTGTGTGTATATGCATCCACAGGAAACCACTAGCAAACACTTGCATCCATCAAAAATAACATGTTTCAAACACATGTTTACATCTATAGGATTCCTATCTAAAGGTCGAAAATAATATGGATAAGATATACTCTATTGACAGAAACAAGCACTACTTAAACTTAGGAAAAGGAGTTAAGAACATACCCTCGAAAAGAAAAGGTTGCGAAGCAAGAATCTTGTCTTCGGTCTCCCAAATTGTATCTTCTGGGTTATCTCCCCATTTGACCTTTAGCAACTTGATCTCCTTATTGTGCAGCTTCTTAACTTCTATCCCAAGAATACAGGTAGGGACTCCTCTGACTGTCGCCTCCCGTTCCACTTTCACTTCTTCCAACATACTCGGCTCAACAACTTCTGCGGTGTTATGCAGACACTTCCACAGATGAGAGACGTGGAAAACGTCGTGAACACCGGATAGATTTTCTGGGAGCTTTAGTCGGTAGGCCATTTGGCCGATCCTCTCGGTTATGGGAAATGGTCCTACAAACCTAGATGCCAACTTCCCTACTAATCCGAAGTAAACCTCATTCCTTAAAGGTGATACTTTGATAAAAACCAAGTATCCCACTTCGAATTCGATGTTAGTCCTTCTCTTGTCTACATAGGACTTCTGCCTATCTTGAGATGTCTTCATCCACCGTCGAATAAGGTCACTCTTTTTGGACATTTCCCTAACCATATCTGGTCCAAGTAATAATGTTTCTGTAGATTCCCACCAACAAGTTGGCGATCTACAGGGTCGTCCATACAATGCTTTGAAGGGTGCCATGCCGATGCTGGCTTGATAGCTATTATTATAGGCAAACTCTACTAAAGGATGATGCTCTTCCTAAGTCCCTCCGAAGTTTAGAATACACAGCCTTAAAAGATCTTCTAGAATTCTATTCAACCTCTTCGTTTTCCCATCGGTCTGAGGATGATAAGCGGTGCTCAAACACAACTGTGTACCTAATGCTTCTTGCAAACTCCTCCAAAATTAGCTGGTAAAGATGGGGTCACGATCGCTCACGATGCTGGAAGGTACTCCATGTAGATGAACTATCTCACAGACATAAATTGCTGCCAACCATGATGTTGTCCTTTTACTCTTAACTAGAATGAGGTTAGCGCTCTTAGTAAGTCTATCCACTACCACCCAAATACTGGTGCTACCTTTCTTTGATCTAGGCAAACTGTCTATGAAATCCATAAAGACTCTCTCTCATTTCCACTGCGGAACCTCCAATGGATGAAGTAATCCACCGGGCTTCTTTTGCTCAGCTTTGACTTCCTGACAAACTAAACGTTGAGAAACAAATTTGGCCACGTCTTACTTTATCCCATCCTAAAAGAAAACCCTCTTCATGTTCTTATACATCTTATCATCGCCTGGATGAATGGTCATCTTAGAATGGTGGGCTTCTTCTAGGACTGCCTTTATCAAGCTTCCAGTTTGAGGAACACAAAGCCTTCCATCCCGTCGCAACCACCCTTTTTCATCTATTGCATATTTACTGAGGTGACTAGAAGTCTTCCCTTTTCTGATCTTATCCATGATGTCTAGAATCTGTGGGTCACCTTGTTGCGAAGCTCCTATCTGGTCCATAAAGGTCGGTCGTAACTCCAAGGATGCAAACAAATCAAGCAAAACCTCGATGGAGGGTCTGAAATCAAAAGTTGATATGAACTCCAAGTTCCTCCTTTCCACAAATAGAGGACTCGGGGCCATCCTCTGCCTACTTAGTGCATCTTCCACCACATTACCCTTGCCAGGGGTATAGGCAATCTCAAAATTATATGAAGCTAAGAACTCCATCCATCGTTGTTGCCTTAAGTTGACATCCTTCTATAAGAATAGATACTTGAGAGATTTATGATCCGTGTATAATTCGAACTTTTCTCCAAGTAAATAATGACGCCACGTCTTTAACGCGAATACTATGGCAGCTAGCTCTAGATCATGGGTGGGGTAGTTCTTCTCATGAACTCTGAACTGTCTACCCCCATAACATATTAATTTCTCTTCTTGCATTAGAACTGCACCAAGCCCTGTACCGCATGCATCAGTGTAAACAGTAAACACTTTACTTCCATCAGGCAAGGTCAAGACTTGGGCTGTTGTCAGAGTCCTTTTTAGTCGTTGGAAAGCAACGTCATAGTTTATGTCCCATGAGAATGCCAAATTTTTCTTTGTCAGCCTGATGAGAGGGGCTGATATCTTCGCGAAGTCCTTAATGAACTTCCTGTAATAACCTGCCAACCCAAGAAAGCTTCTCACCTTGGTTGCATTTTTAGGAATCTTCCAATCTTGCACTACAACCACCTTGGCGGGATCTACAACTATACCTTCTTTGGAGACTACATGCCCTAAGAATCTCACCTCTTTTCTCCAAAAATGGCATTTGGAGAACTTAGCCTTAAGCTGATGGTCACGGAGAGTTTTCAAAACGTCTCTCAAATGTTGGGCATGCTCTTCTTCATTCTTGGAGAAGAACAAAATATCATCAACAAAGACTACGACAAGTTTGTTTAGGAACTCCTGAAACACCCTACTCGCCAAATCAAAAAAATAGGCGTGTGCATTTTCCAACCCCAATGGCATAACTACCCATTCAAAGAAACCGTCCGGAGTTCTGAAAGCAGTCTTATCTATGTTGTCCTCAGCCACCTCAACTGATGGAACCCCGTAGCCAAGTTCAACTGAGAAAATACCGAGGCACCGACAAAATGATCAAGTAAATCATCAATCCTCGGAAGTGGGTGCATATTCTTCTTGGTGAGCTTATTCAATTCTCTATGGTCAACACACAAACGAGGTGAACCATCCGCTTTAGTTGCGAATACTACTGGGGTACCCCATTCCAATATGCTTCATCTGATAAACCCTTTCTCAAGTAGCTCCCCTACTTGCTTTCTCAGCTCCCTCCTTTCCCTTGGAGCCATGTGGCACACTGGTAATGCAACTGGCTTTGCATTGTCCACTAGATATATGCGGAAGTCAATCTCGCGCCTTGGAGGTAAACCTCGTACCTCATCAAAAACATCGGAATAATCTCGAAACACTGGAACATATTGCCAATCATCTATGGATGCATCAAGAGACTCTAGGAAGCTAAGCATAATAGCCCTTGGATGTCACAAGAAACTTTAAGGGTCTTCCCATGACAAGTCAGGAGTCCAACAACCCTCCTCTCACAATCCAGAATGGCCCCATACGTGGTAAGCCAATCCATTTCTAGAATCAACGCATAGCCTATAAACCCCAGCATATACGCGTCGCATTCAAACTCGTCACCTAACACAGATATTTTCAAACCCCAAAAAATCATCAATAAATGAGCCGAAACACCAATGGGGTTTGAAATAACTATGGGATCTACTACCATACTAATAATTAAGTGTAGAGATTCAACCACATAACTAGATATAAACGAGTGTGAAGCACCAGAATCAAAAAGCGTTCTAACTGGATGGTTTGAAAGAAAAACTAAACTTTCTATGGAAAATTTTCAACCTCTTTCAGGAGCATTGATCGCGAGAGCATGCACCTGCCCTCCAGAAGTCCCTGCTCTTTGACCTTGTCCCTGCAATCCCTATTTCTTCGGGCACTCTTTGGAGAAGTGTCCGGCCTCTCCGTAATTAAAGCAATTGGCCTTCCTTCTCTTACAATCTTTGATCAAGTGACCCTCCTTTCCACAATTGTGACATTTTCTCTTATCCCTGCCTTTGTCATCTTTTCCTCCTTTCTTCTGCTGTTGCTGGTGTGGTTGCTGCCCCTTCTTGGGCCACACCTTCCTATTCTGCGATGTCCCCTCAGTCTTTGCTTCCTTATTCTATCCCTTGTCCTCCTCATGCATTAGGGCCATATCAACAAGATTTTCAAAAGTGGACACCACTGGAATATTGGACATGGCTAAACCATGCAGAGGCTCATTCGGCCCTTTATCAAACCGCAAAGCATTTTTGTGCGGTGTACCCAACAACTCTAATCCGAACCTTGCCAGTTGTTTAAACTTGCTCACATACTCCTTCACCGTCAAATTTCCTTGTTTGAGTGTTAAGAACCTCTCCATCTATATGCTTCTCTCAGCTTGGGAAAGAAATTTCATTTCGAACCTCTGTCTAAAATCTTCCCAAGTTTCCACCAGATGTCCAACTTGGGTGACTTCCTACCAAAATGAGGCTTCGTCCTTTAATAGCTAAGCAGCTAACTGAATCTTTCTTCGGTCTTCTACTTCAAGGATTACGAATAAGTCCTCGGTCTCCTTAAGCTAATTCCGAGCTTCTACGAATGTCTGGTTCCCACGGAATGGCCTTCCTCCCATAGCCCGGAAGCCTTTGCAGATCTTGGCAAAGTTGTTAGCTCTTGGAGGGGGAGAGGGAGGAGGTATAACTGGTACAGCTGGGGAGGAACATTTCCTTGGCCTTCGGCAGGCGCCGTGGCCTCCAAATACCTACAGAACCATCCGGGTATCGTGACGCCCTCTGAGATATTAGGGATGTTTTGTTCCCCAGATATGCTGAAAAAGGGAAAAGGAAGAAATTTAGATAAAGGACCGAAGGATACTACATATGGATTTTTGGGGAATGTTTTTCAAAACAGACTTTTCTTTTGAATATGCTTTCTTTTAAAACCTTTCTGAAAATAATTTCCAAAAACTTTTATCTAATCTGGTAACCTTCGGCTCTGATACCAAGTGTGACACCCCACGTCCATTAATGTCACTCACTAAGGGAATGCATTATGTTTCATGAAGAGCTATAGGTAAATAGACACATAATAATTACAAGACAGATATAAATAAGGCAGCAACGAAAAATTTAAATTTTTATTTCAACCATAAAGCATAATACAGTGGTCCACAATTTCGTAAGTCACAAAAACCATTATAATAAAATAACTTCTATCTTGCACCATCAGAGTACATAAGTAAATAAAAAGCATAATTTTCCCCAATTAAAAGAGTTAAGCCATAATAGAGATAAGAACTTGAGCCATACTTTAGAAGTAACTCCTAGCAAGATGATATATGAGTCCTTATTAAGTTTGAGTGTTTCCTCCCTGAGAACCTGTGAAGAAGGGGACAGAAGAAAGAAGGGTCAGACATAAAGTGTAATGACCCGCATTGTTACGGTGTTATAATTAATTTATTTAATTATATAAATAGTGATATAGTGAATTAAATGGTCGTGGAATTAAATAATGATGAATATTTAATTAAAATAATAAATTAAATAATATATTTAATTCTGAAATAATCAGAATTGGCTGAAATGGCGATATGGTATGAACTGAATCATCTGTGATATTTAATTCAATTTAGAATTGAATTAGAATAACGAATATATTATTTGAACGACAGTTTGAACGTATAATTATATTACAATTAAAATCGAGCTTGAAATGGCGCTGCAGTTCGTAATATGGCGATTCGAACTTCAACTGAATGTACAGGATTCGTTTTAAGCCGGATTTCTGTGAAACAAGAAACGTGTGGAGCTGGTGGAGTATATCTTTCTAGTGGAAGAGAAAAATCGGGATTTCGTCGTGTAGATTTTGATTTATGTCCAAATCAAATATTCAGAAAAACAACGGTATATTCGTTCGTGGCCATAACGGTTATTTAAAAATATTTGAATATCGGGTTTGAATTTAGACAAGGTTCTTTTGAGACGTAGTGATAATTTAATTTTTAGAATTTTATGGAAATTTTTAATTAATTAAATAAGCAACTTTTATTTGGATTATTTGGCACCCTGTAATCAACATTTTGGGATTTCACAATATGAGATAATCGACCGGTATTTTTATATTTCTGGGATCGTGACACATTGATCGTCACGATGGTGTATTTGATCCCGTCGATAGCCATTCGTAATTAACGAAGTTTTATAAAATGAGATGACCAAAATGTTATAATTTAAAAATATCCTACCCCAAAAACCAAGCCATTCCTTTTCTGTGATCAAACAAAGGCCACACCTTGCTTTGTACTCAACCACCAGTTCTGCGTGGTTTCAAACCAAAAGATGTGGAAGAAGCAAATCCATACAACCTAAATTAAAATCCTATAAATACTTTTCTAAATCAAAACACTTCTCTGGTTTTCAACAAAATAAAAGAGGGCGCCGGTTTTTCATTTCTTCCATCAATTAAATCGAACTATTCTCTCAATGAAATAGTACAAGGCAAGCTTGGATCCATTGAAACCACCTGAGCATGGGGTTCATTTCTGTAGTGTTCGATTTTGGTGCGATGTCTTTTGGGCGGGGTTCGACGTGTATACAGTCGAGCTAGGGCACAAGTCCATGTGTAGTTGAGGCAAGGTTAGAGGAAGATGAGGAGGGGGTGGTGCTCCTAGAGGTAAGGCGTTCGTTTTGGCAACAAAATGGGGTGCTCCGATGAACGTTGGCCGATTCCGTCACCAGGAAGTCGAAGCTAGAAGCTGCAGGTCGGATTTTGAACGGTGGGACCGGAGTTGGAGTGAGGGTGGCCAGCAGGTGCGGAATCCGGTGGCAAGTTGACTGGTGGGGTCGGTGGTGGTAGTCGATGGCCGGAGGAGGAGTTAGGCGGCGGTTAAAAAGGGTTCAATGACTTGAAATGGTACTGGAGGGAATTGGTTCAAAATTTTGGGGAAGAAATACAAGGGGGTGCGGTACACGTGACTTAGGGGGTGAGGGTTTTAATTAAAATTTTAAATGGTTAAGTTAATTTTATTTCAATTGTGTATTAACTTGTAAATCCTATAACTAGTTCGTACGAAGTCCAATTGACGAACCGTAAGTTGCGTTGGGTTCGTATCGCCGAGCACTACGCATATGCTATGGATTGGTATCATTATGGGAAGTCTGGATTTTTATTTAATTTCAAACGCCAGTTTGGAATTAGATAAAATAGCGTGAAATCAAGCGATGGTTATCGTTATTAATGATGATCGTCCAATGTGAGTAAATCTCACTAACTCTGAACAGTTTATAATTTCATGTTGTATTTTTAGAACTGTTAAATATTTGCTAATTGATTGTGTGTTGACTGTTTGATTGAACTGCTAGTCAGTTAGTTGAATTTCTATATTGATTCTGTTTCACAGAATATATCATATGGAACTGAAAGTGATGTTGATTTTATTGTGTAACATCTGTGGATGCAGGGAAACAGGTTGGAGGAATCCGACTGGATTCCTCAATAGTTATTTTATTGTTTTTCATATCTTATGATATATGATGTGGTTTATAATCCGTGGGTTATTATATGTGTTTGGACGATATTGGTCATCGTGATTTGATGTGTTAAGTACCATAAAATATCAGAATGGGAAAAGGAGATTTTCAACGTGATATTGAAAACAGAATATGTATAAATTGGAATATTTATAAATAAGAAATATTTGTAAATTGGAATAATTATAAAGTGAATTATTTATTTAGGATAAATAAATAAGATGTTATAAAATGGACTATTTACTTAGAAAATAAATAGGAGATAATAAGTGAGATATTTATTTGTTAAATAAAAAGGATAAGATAATGGATTTATCTATTTGTTAAATAATTAGAATAAGGAAAGGACATATTTATTTGTTAAATAAATAGGGTTATTACAGGAAACATTTAGAATAAATAAATAGAATAAGGAAATGAATAAGTTATGATAAAGGGATATTGGCTTAGAAATTGAATAAGTTATAAAAGAGATGTTAAGCAAAATAAATGGAATAAAGGATTTTCTATTTAGAAAATAAATAGAAGAGTCAATCGAATCGAGTTAATCGAACAGAGTAAATCGAATAGAGATAAACAAGATTAGAAACTGACTAGAGATTAGTTAAGTTGAATAGTTTTCTGAGTATCGATCTGATGTTGGTTTCGGCCTTCGGGGTTTATACTTAGAGAATTGTTCTCTTATTAGTTTACAGTTAGAGTCTGATAGTTTTGGAATGGTAGTGATTGATGATTGATCGATAGAATTTCCTCCTGGAAATAATATCGTTGTTTGCACACCTGTTTTTCGTTGATGGTTAAATCACAGACTATCGAAGTTTTGACCATTTTAACGTTGTTGATATGGAGAGACCGGTTGGGTTATTATCCAAAGAACCACTCTGTTTTGGCATAAGCGTTGCGAATCATATATGCCAAAGATAATTGAAGACGGAGTAAAGTGCAAGGGCTATTGTATAAGTCTTAGATAACAGTGCCTAAGATGGATGTATTGAATAGTGCCTTCGGTTCATCCTGTTCGTGGGTGACTTGTATGGATGAATGTCTGACAGAGTATTTCCAGAAAGGTTACATTGATTTCTTCAACAGTACCAAGAGTGGAAGCGTAGAAGGAAACAGCTTTAGCTAACACGTAATGTACTATTGTAGACGTCAATTAGTGATTTTCGATGGATCTGTCAATGTGACATTCGAAGTGAATCTGATGTGATGATGAAGCGTAACCTCCAGCCTCATCAACCGGTAAATGACAGAAATCGGGCAGGCAACATGGCTAAGTCGGTCGCTCCGAAGTAGGGTGTATAATCACCTGATCTAGAGTTTCATTTATTTATAAAAATCTATTGTCGATACTGTCCCATTCGGGAAACGGTTGTTGATCCCAACCGTTGGTGATATACATTCGATACACTCAAGCGAAATGAGTGGTCGGTCATGTGTGGCCGGGTCACAAGATGTTCTTGTTGAATCCAGTGTATTCCTCTCTAGAGGTACACTAGCGAAAGGTGGTTCCATACCTTGTCATAGTTGGAAATCCATTACCCAATACGTTCTTGCGGTTTTGATTATATACTATATATGTAGAACGTAAGATGAAAGCTTTTTTTCTAGATGATTATTATATTGTAGTTGATAGACATTATTATAATATTAAAAGGTTTTCGATATAAAGATATTTTGGATTCTCATAAGGGAAAAACCCGTTCCGTTATACGGCGTGGTCTTATGAGATATCATTTACTTGTTCAAACCATTTAAAACTGTTTTACTCATACCAGTCCCATGACTGACTCGGAGTTTATTTTGTTTTGTTTTCCCTAAACTCTTGGGTGCCCAATTTTGTAGGGGCAGTCAAGTAGTCGGGATTTACAGATACTTGAAGAGCTGGAGCAGGAGGCTTCAGGATCATATAGCTATAGTGTATTTCCGCTGTTTTGTAAGTGCTATACTTTGAAATAATGATGTATATTCAAATACAAATGTATATTTCAAAGTTATGTTTCATATATTATATGTTATTCGTTCCGCTGTGAGATTCGTGTTACTCTGATATTGTGTTCTTCTTCTTCTTCTATTCTAAGTTTCTATCTTATCTATTCTCACCCTCTGTTTTCTTTCTATTAATTTCCTGATTTTCAGTTTAATTTGGGGATGGACTTGTGTTTTTGGTCAGCTCAAATTGGACCGGATTTTCGGGTCATTAAAGTTGGTATCAGAGCGAGGTTAAGTTTTACCTTGGCTCTGTTGCGTGACTCGGTAGAGATAGGGTTAGTAATACCCTAGATTGAGTTTGAGTGTATATATACGAGAGAGCGTATTTGTAATTTGATATAAAGTGGTTTTATATTGTGGAGATTCATTGGTTGAGTTGTTTATGGGTTCTGGTCGATCAGTTTGATCCACTGTATCGGTAGGAGTTACTAAACACTCGAATACGATGGGTCGACACGGTATGTTTTGAAAAGAGGGTAAATTAAAATAATTTTACCCAAGGTATATCTTGATATAGAGAAGATATATATATCAAAATTATAATATAGTGGATATATTGGTTGTTATTATAATCGAGTAAGACTATAAATTAAATGGTTATGTAAATAACCAATCAGAATCCATATAAGTGAAATACGTGAAATCAGATGAGTTAAATCTGAAATTTTAACTAGAAATTGAATCAAAATTCTGGAAAATTGAATAAGTGTTTATAAATGGACTTAGATTAAAAATAAGGAAAATTTAAGATCCTGGGAGATTTTAAATTGTTTTACAAGTAGTGTGAATTATATTTTGAAATGAATTTCAAAGTGGAAATGTTTAGAACTGGTTTTATAGTATTGAACTCACTTCGATCGCTGGAAAATAGATTCTGATGATGGCAGCTGCACCTGTATTCATTTTCGAGTTGTAAGTGACGAATTACTACCAGAGATACTGTTTTGAATTTGTTTTGGGAAAGAAAAGTTGTGTTGAATTTCAAAATGGGATTTATAATATAGAATTTGATATATAGAATTTGAATATATAGAATTTGAATATAGAAAATCAAATGGGATTTATAATATAAAATTTGAATAGAAATTGAATAAAATTAACTAAATCGAAGAGGAATTAGTTAATCGAGTTTTGAATTTGAAGTTGAACTTTGAAAGGTGAATTGGATTTGTAAATGGATATACGAAATCGAATATAGAACTTAAATTTGAGATTTGGATTCAAATTATTTAATTAGAAAGTTAAAATATAATTGAACATGTCATGTTCAAATATAAAAGTGAAATAGACTTAAGAGTTAACTAAAAAATTAATTAACGAATTGAGTTAAAACGATCAGGTATAGTTAAAATAGATTGGGCAGGAATAATTATACATGACATAGGTATGGATAAGGTATGAAGGTATATAAATAGAATGCTCGACGAAAAGGTATGTATTTAATTCATATATGAGATTTTATGCGCCGTATTGGCTAGCAGCTTGGCTTTTTCTTTTTCTTTTGGATTGGTGAGGGCATGGGAGGCTATTTGAAATGTCCCGATGCTCTTGGTACAAAGGAGGTTATAGCAAATTTTTCCGGGAATTTAAGGAGTTAGAATATTTTTAAGATAATTTGATAGTTAGAAATCAACGTGTCGATATATATATATATATATATATATATATATATATATATATATATATATATATATAGAAGTCGATAAGGAAACGAACTTAGAAGTAGAATAGTAAAATCAAAAAGGAAGACTAAGAATAAAATCTAGTAAGAATAGAAAGAGGAAGCGTATACGTGTTTAAAAGTGAATAATTAGTTGTATGGTATTGATTATTCGAGTAAGTAGTCATATCTGTTTTGACGTTATAAATGTTATTCAATCAAGGTCTGAGAGGTAGTTATACCCCAACTTGATTGATTTCATTATTAACAAATAAATAGTAAGATTTCAGGCTCGAAGATCAATGTTGAATAAGAGTTAGTTGAATATAGTATTTGGGTTGTCGTAACGATGTTTTACACAACATCCGTTTTAACCCAAATAAGTGTAAGCTTGGAAATATAATAAAGAATATTTCCTAAGTATAGAAATAAACGAGATTGGAAAAGAGATAAGTAATTGGAATATTTTCCAAATATAAATAGCATATATTTTCTAAAGTTTAGAAAATAAAGGAAGGCAATATTCGGAAATGTTTTCCAAATAACATAAAAGGCCAATATGGTTATTGAAAATATTTGGTTAACAAATATTGATAAAGAAATAGAGAAGTGATTTAACTAATGGAATATTAATTAAGAGCTCAGTGACATGTTCAAAAGGAAATTTTGATTTTTGAAAAGAGTAAACTGTTTAAAAACTCCCAGGGAAAGACTGTTTGAATTAAAAACAAATTTAACAGAAATTTGTGAAAGCAAAATTGAATTAAAGTAAAGCCAGTAACGTGGTAACTGAGATTGAATTAGAATGATATCAAGACAAATTGGATTGTGAGATTCAAATTTGAAGTGTAATGTGACAATCAAGTTAAGAGTTGGGAATCGAGAAGAAACTCGAGTTGAAATGATATTCGGCTCAGCTATAAGTGAATGGTTGTGGATAAAAGAAGATTGGAATTTGATTGGGATGACCCTTGTATCCGCTGAATTGATAACATGTGGAAAGGATATAATGATATGTCGACAAAAGGAACAAGTTTATATTGCTATTGGATATAAGATTTATGAGCCGAATCGGCTAGCCGCTTGGCTATTTGATTTTATTTTGGGTTGGAGATGTCCTAGAGAGGCAAGTTGGGGTTTTTGATAGGGCTGTACAAAGGAGGTGCTAGCGAAATTTTCAAAAAAGTTAAAGTGTTAGAAAATTTTCAGGATTTTTGAAAATTTTCGTTGAGAAGAATTAATTAATAATTTAATTGAAATTAAATTAGTTCAGTTGAAACTGAAGTTAAGAAGTGAACAAATATGTTCTAACCAGTCGATAGGGTCGTCCTCTACCTTTTAGCAATTTTGAGGACGAAATTATTTTTAGTAGGGAAGAATGTAATGACCCGCATTGTTACGGTGTTATAATTAATTTATTTAATTATATAAATAGTGATATAGTGAATTAAATGGTCGTGGAATAAAATAATGATGAATATTTAATTAAAATAATAAATTAAATAATATATTTAATTCTGAAACAACCAGGATTGGCTGAAATGGCGATATGGTGTGAACTGGATCATCTGTGATATTTAATTCAGTTTAGAATTGAATTAGAATAACAAATATATTATTTGAACGACAATTTTAACGTATAATTATATTATAATTAAAATCGAGCTGCAGTTCGTAATTTGGCGATTCGAACTTCAACTGAATGTACAAGATTCGTTTTAAGCCGGATTTCTGTGAAATAAGAAACGTGTGGAGCTGGTGGAGTATATCTTTCTAGTGGAAGAGAAAAATCAGGATTTTGTCATGTAGATTTTGATTTATGTCCAAATCAAATATTCAGAAAAACAGCGGTATATTCGTTCGTGACCATAACGTTTATTTAAAAATATTTGAATATCGGGTTTGAATTTAGACAAGGTTCTTTTGAGACGTAGTGATAATTAAATTTTTAGAATTTTATGGAAATTTTTAATTAATTAAATAAGCAACTTTTTATTTGGATTATTTAGCACCCTTTAATCAACATTTTGGGGTTTCACATTATGAGATAATCGACCGGTATTTTTATATTTCTGGGATCGTGGCACATTGATCGTCATGATGGTGTATTTGATCCTGTCGATAGCCATTCGTAATTAATGAAGTTTTATAAAATGAGATGACCAAAATGTTATAATTTAAAAATATCCTACCCCAAAAACCAAGCCATTCCTTTTCTGTTATCAAACAAAGGCCACACCTTGCTTTGTACTCAACCACCAGTTCTGCGTGGTTTCAAACCAAAAGATGTGGAAGAAGCAAATCCATACAACCTAAATTAAAATCCTATAAATACTTTTCTAAACCAAAACACTTCTCTGGTTTTCAACAAAATAAAAGAGGGCGCCGGTTTTTCATTTCTTCCATCAATTAAATCGAACTATTCTCTCAATGAAATAGTACAAGGCAAGCTTGGATCCATTGAAACCACCTGAGCATGGGGTTCATTTCTGTAGTGTTCGATTTTGGTGCGATGTCTTTTGGGCGGGGTTCGACGTGTATATAGTCGAGCTAGGGCACAAGTCCATGTGCAGTTGAGGCAAGGTTAGAGGAAGATGAGGAGGGGGTGGTGCTCCTAGAGGTAAGGCGCTCGTTTTGGCAACAAAATGGGGTGCTCTGATGAACGTTGGCCGATACCATCACCAGGAAGTCGAAGCGAGTAGCTACAGGTCGGATTTTGAACGGTGGGACCGGAGTTGGAGTGAGGGTGGCCAGCAGGTGCGGAATCCGGTGGCAAGTTGACTGGTGGGGTCAGTGGTGGTAGTCGATGGCCGGAGGAGGAGTTAGGCGGCGGTCAAAAAGGAGTCAACGACATGAAATGGTACTGGAGGGAATCGGTTCAAAAATTTGGGGAAGAAATACACGGGGGTGCTGTACACGTGACTTAGGGGGTGAGGGTTTTAATAAAAAATTTACATGGTTAAGTTAATTTTATTTCGATTGTGTATTAACTTGTAAATCCTATAACTAGTTCGTACGAAGTCCGATTGGCAAACCGTAAGTTGCGTTGGGTTCGTATCACCGAGCACTACACATATGCTATGGATTGGTATCATTTTGGGAAGTTTGGATTTTTATTAAATTTCAAACGCCAGTTTGGAATTAGATAAAATAGCTTGAAATCAAGCAATGATTATCGTTATTAACGATGATCGTCCAATGTGAGTAAATCTCACTAACTCTGAACAATTTATAATTTCATGTTGTATTTTTAGAATTGTTAAATATTGGTTGATTGACTGTGTGTTGACTGTTTGATTGAACTGCTAGTCAGTTAGTTGAATTTCTATATTGATTCTGTTTAACAGAATATATCATATGGAACTGAAAGTGATGTTGATTTTATTGTGTAACATCTGCGGATGCAGGGAAACAGGTTGGAGGAATCCGACTGGATTCCTCAACAGTTATTTTATTGTTTTTCATATCTTATGATATATGATGTGGTTTATAATCCGTGGGTGATTATATGTGTTTGGACGATATTGGTCACCGTGATTTGATATGTTAAGTACCATAAAATATCAGACTGGGAAAAGGAGATTTTCAACGTGATATTGAAAACAGAATATGTATAAATTGGAATATTTATAAATAAGAAATATTTATAAATTGGAATAATTATAAAGTGAATTATTTATTTAGGATAAATAAATAAGATGTTATAAAATGGACTATTTACTTAGAAAATAAATAGGAGATAATAAGTAAGATATTTATTTGTTAAATAAAAAGGATAAGATAATGGATTTATTTATTTGTTAAATAATTAGAATAAGGAAAGGACATATTCATTTGTTAAATAAATAGGGTTATTAAAGGAAACATTTAGAATAAATAAATAGAATAAGGAAATGAATAAGTTATGATAAAGGGATATTGGCTTAGAAATTGAATAAGTTATAAAAGAGATGTTAAGCAAAATAAATGGAATAAAGGATTTTCTTTTTAGAAAATAAATAGAAGAGTCAATCGAATCGAGTTAATCGAACAGAGTAAATCGAATAGAGTTAAACAAGATTAGAAACTGACTAGAGATTAGTTAAGTTGAATAGTTTTCTGAGTATCGATCTGATGTTGGTTTCGGCCTTCGGGGTTTATACTTAGAGAATTGTTCTCTTATTAGTTTACAGTTAGAGTCCGATAGTTGTGGAATGGTAGTGATTAATGATTGATCGATAGAATTTCCTCCTGGAAATAATATCGTTGTTTGCACACCTGTTTTTCTTTTATGGTTAAATCACAGACTATCGAAGTTTTGACTATTTTAACGTTGTCAATATAGAGAGACCGGTTGGGTTATTATCGAAAGAACCACTCTGTTTTGGCATAAGCGTTGTGAATCATATATGCCAAAGATAATTGAAGATGGAGTAAAGTGCAAGGGCTATTGTATAAGTCTTAGATAACAGTGCCTAAGATGGATGTACTGAATAGTGCCTTCGGTTCATCTTGTTCCTGGATGACTTGTATGGATGAATGTCTGACAGAGTATTTCCAGAAAGGTTACGTACATTGATTTCTTCAACCGTACCAAGAGTGGAAGCTGAGAAGGAAACTTCTTTAGCTAACACGTAATATACTGTTGTAGACGTCAATTAGTGATTTTCGATGGATCTGACAATGTGACATTCGAAGTGAATCTGATGTGATGATGAAGCGTAACCTCCAGCCTCATCAACCGGTAAATGACAGAAATCGGGCAGGCAGCATGGCTAAGTCGGTTGCTCCGAAGTAGGGTGTATAATCACCTGATCTAGAGTTTCATTTATTTCTAAAAATCTATTGTCGATATTGTCCCATTCGGTAAACGGTTGCTGATCCCAGCCGTTGGTGATATACATTCGATACACTCATGCGAAATGAGTGGTCGGTCATGTGTGGCCGGTTTGCAAGATGTTCTTGTTGAATCCAGTGTATTCCTCTCTAGAGGTACACTAGCGAAAGGTGGTTCCATACCTTGTCATAGTTGGAAATCCATTACCCAATACGTGCTTGCGGTTTTGATTGTATACTATATATGTAGAACGTGAGATGAAAGTGTTTCTGCTAGATGATTATTATATTGTGGTTGATAGACATTATTATAATATCAAAAGGTTTTAGATATAAAGATATTTTGGATTCTCATAAGGGAAAAACCCGTTCCGTTATACGGCGTGGTCTTATGAGATATAATTTACTTGTTCAAACCATTTAAAACTGTTTT
The DNA here is from genome assembly GCA_030737875.1 of Allium sativum. NCBI lineage: Eukaryota > Viridiplantae > Streptophyta > Magnoliopsida > Asparagales > Amaryllidaceae > Allium > Allium sativum. The sequence continues at coordinate 462,808,027 of CM060913.1, read as the reverse complement.
ACTCATACCAGTCCCATGGCTGACCCGGAGTTTATTTTGTTTTGTTTTCCCTAAACCCTTGGGTGCCCAATTTTGTATGGGCAGTCAAGTAGTCGGGATCTACTGATACTTGAAGAGATGGAGCAGGAGGCTTTAGGATCATATAGCTATAGTGTATTTCCGCTGTGTTGTAAGTGTTGTACTTTGAAATAATGATGTATATTGAAATACAAATGTATATTTCAAAGTTATGTTACATATATTATATGTTATTCGTTCCGTTGTAAATTCGTGTTACTCTGATATTGTGTTCTTCTTCTTCTATTCTAAGTTTCTATCTTATCTATTCTCACCCTCTGTTTTCTTTCTGTTAATTTCCTGATTTTCAGTTTAATTTGGGGTTGGACTTGTGTTTTTGGTCAGCTCAAATTGGATTGGATTTCCGGGTCATTACATAAAGTCTGGCGAGCCTAGTTACTTTTAGCCAATAGATAAATAAAAGCAACATGATAGGTGTATAAAGTGGATAAGAGAGAGAGAGATCACTACATAAATGGAAGGTGTGACAAGGTAAGCAAGATAGGTTGTATGTGCCTCACTAATGATTACTCCGCACTACTACTGGTATAACTAAAATGAGATGATCGCTTCCACTATAAGTTGGTAGACTTAGGGAATACTTCTGAGTGTACCCTAACCATTACCCGAATCGATTGGCTCATTACCCCGTAGATATCCTGTGTTGGCCCCACAGTAGCATGTATCACTCCCTAAAGTGGCAACCCTTATTTTCCAAGATGTGTACAACCATATCTACTGGTGTCACGATCGTCTTATCCCCTTCTGTCTGGCTCATGCATGCACATGGCCCGGTCGTTTTGCGCCGCCCACACCATCCAATTTGTTTAGATCTCTTATATTCAATCAGTAAGCGTGCCCCACCTCCACCTAGTATGGAGTTCTTTATTTGATACCTACTCCGGGTTACTGACTTAAAATGGGTCCCACACAATGTGATACAAGCTCTCCCCTTTGTCTTGTATCCCTACTAGGTTTTCCACTGACTATGTATACCCTTAGGTGTTTTAATTACACAGGCCTATGTCAGTTATGCTTACCCTAAAGGGTGTCTTTAATTACATAACTTTATTATATTTTTCCACCGGTTGTGTATACCACTAGGTGTCTTTAAATACATAACCCTATTGGGTTAACTTTGTGGGCCTATATATAAATATTACCAACCCCCACTTATTTACTTAACCCACCCACTACCCATCCAATTTTACTTAATCCTAACTTAAGTTCATAATCATACACTCTTTATGGATTAAATTAGGTTAAGTAGTCCAATTCTTTTACCATGTCCATTTATGGTTTTATAATGGGCTAGACCTCCCACATTAGGCATACAACATATGGATGTTGGATATGTCGGTCGGTTCCAGGAAGACTTATTCCACAGTTGGGCCTAATCTTGTGTCATAGCCCGATTCGTATTTACGTACTTAGACCTCCGACATTAGGTTCAGCATTAGTGGCTGCTGGATATGTCGGTCGGGTCCAGGCAGACTTCCGCCATTAATGCAACCTAACCTCGTGTTATAACTACAATTACAATTCCTAATTGTAATTACTAAACATTCCATTTTTATTCAAATCTACCTATGTCGTTATAGATGATTATTTCTATGTTTCCCTATTTGAATTGTATGTCCAATATTACATAAATTATGCCAATTATAAATCCCTTTTTCCCCGTTTCTTAACTAACGTATTCCCTCGTATTTTGGCAGCATCTAGGCTATAAAGTAGCCAAGCCACAACAATGAAAGAGGGAATATGACAAAGGATGATAGTTTTCAACATGTCTTGGCGTACACATAAACTTAACATGATAACAAGGTGTGTGGACATGTAATTTTCATCATAATAAGGTGGACATAAAACTGATGAACTTGTGGCAACTACGATGTAAAAGCAAAATAATGAGATCTAGCCCAACTATTTATATCTAGCATAATTAGGGTGACATAGCAACATGTTTAGATCTAAAAATGGCTTCACATTTCAAGTTTACAACATATTTAAACTAATCACAATATGACAGGTGAAAGGTGATTTACATAAAGAACTACATCTAGCCAATGTTACAACTGTCCAACAGATGTACATTCACCATAATATAGTAATAGTCAAGATCCAAATAGACAACATAATAGAATAACCACGACTATATTAGATCTAGGGAATTAGATCTATCATAACATAGTATATGATTTAACACTTGCATAGAATCATACTTTACAACATATCCAAGTCATAGTCTTTCATAATTTACTTTCATTTATCTAAACCTAAAAACAACTAGAAACTCACAGCGTTAGGTTAGAGAATTGAGGAAGAATGGATCTTGAATTTCTGAATTTGATTTGCAAAGTATGTTATTGTAGAAAACGGTTTAGTTCGCACTCCAACAACATATGGCCTCCATGACTTCCAATGAAGAAAATATGTGAAATGGCCACATATTTATAGCTGTAGAATCCTCTAAAACTGACTGCCACATCAGCCTAGGGGTGTCGACACCCCTGTGGGTGGGTCGACACCTAAGTCGACACCCCTTCAGTGGGGTCGACCCTTTAGGTCGACACCCCTCTAGGGGGGTCGACACCCTAGAGCGGGAATTTTGCCGCCCTGACGAATTTTTCGAAGTTGAATCTTTCTGGATAAAATTCTGACTCATCACTGAGTCACCTCTGACTCATGTATACATATATAACTTTTCTGCGCGTATACAAACTTAAAACCCTTATAACTTCCTTATAAATATCCGTTTTATGCAGACCAAATGTCTATCTTGACCAGAATTTTGAGACGGACGCAATGGTGCAGACCGTTTCCTCTAATTCTGAATATTAAATTAATTATTATTTAATTTATTCTCTTTAATGTGGTTAGACATTTGACATGCTACAGAACCGATCACCGGGGGTAGTAATTAGGGTGCATCTACTCCTGTTTAGGTGCCTGTTACTTCTGTTTGGGGTAACACCCGTTATTTATGCTTAGGTACCTATTATTTCTTTTTGGGGTAAAACCCATTACTAAAAGTACACCTAAGTCTACCATATGTTTCTGTGGGGATCATTCTATTTCTGTTAAGTAATTGGAAAACATTTAATCCAGTATACTATTATTGGTGCAGAGAAAAAAAAATTGAGAAGCATAATCTACCATGTTTATTCTGTTACTTCTGTTCCATCTGTTTATACCTGTTATATCCTACTATTGTCTCATCCAGTTTATATGTCTTTCATGATACTTTTACTTCTTTATATGCTAAAAGTCACTGGACTCACCAGCCTTTTAGGCTGACCCATTTTGTTTCCTTTTCTCTCTCTTCCTTTTCCCCGCAGGTTCTCAGGGTGGGAACGCTCAGGCTTGATTAGAACTTTCTCTTCTGTTTCTGCTTGGATTTGGATCTTCTTCGATGTATCGCTTTAACTACATGTCTACTTGTTTATGGCTACTTATGGGGATTATGATTTTTCATTTTTGTACTCTGATGGTTTTTAGCTCAAGACAAATGTTTTTATTTGATGTATTTTATTATAATATTTCAGTCTGATGTTGTAATTGGATTTTGAGACCATGTTGTTTTCAGTTGGAAAATAAAGTGCTATTTTATATATTTGTCCTGTGAGACTCTATTCTATTTACCTAACTTCACGGAACTTAATGCATTCTGTTAAAGAGTGACATTAACGGACGTGGGATGTCACATTTATAGCAATCAATTGCACTAACTACTATAAGGGTCACTGCATATATTTTAATTTAATATGGATTACATTTACATGTATAATTCCATAAAATGAAAACTAGTCAAACACACAAACATTCATTTTAATATATATTTTGTTGTTTACATAATTTTGGACGGATAATGTGTATATATATGTATGTATGTATATTTGTGTGTTAATATTCTTCGCATCGTTAACATAGTTATTTTTCATTTATTATAAATATTATTAAATTGAATGTTTTGGTTCAAATTAATAACCAAACATTCCTTTTTGCATTCAATTCTGAAATGAGGTTCTAAGTCATACGAAAAGATTATCATCTATAATTATTGTAAATTATGCCTGAATGTTGAAATAAACACATTTCAAACAACAAGAAATACATATTATATATATTCTGGAATAGTTGGCATAAATTATGTATACATATATGTGTATTCATATATATATATATATATATACGTAAATTTACACAACCTTCCTTCTTTTCAATTTTGAACATATTTCTTATTGGTTTCAAACAATGTCTTTTTATTTAAAAAGAGCAAAAAGTAACAATTACAATAACTAAGTTGAAACCCAACAAATTTGAACACAAACAGGCTTATATCTTTTTTATCAAAATTACATAATTCACCATTCAACACTGAAACTACAGATTTGGAATAAAACTAAATCTTGACAGTGTTTTATGGGACTGATTTCCAGATCTACAGTGTTTTGCAATAACCACAATATATTTTCAAACACAATTGCAGGCAATAATATAAACAATTAAGTAAGCCTACAAATTATAATATTATTTAAACAACAAATTTATAGTTTTAGATTTTGACAAAATTCATAAACATATTTGATGGGCATCATTTCAAATTTAGCGATATTCTAACCAGATCTAATAAATGTTAAGCATATATTCAAGATCTAATACAAACAAAATAATAAGTTATTGTAACTTTATATAAAACTTTCTCGCTCACCTAAAAGCATCCAAATATAAAATCTGAATAATCTTTTAGGCCAATAATTTCCAAATTCTAACAGATCTACAGTTATTCTGAAAAGTGGATACTCTCAGATTTTTAGATTCGAAAGAAAATAGGAAAAGAGGGGAGAATCTGATGAAGAGCTTAGACGTCAACCAATATCCTTTTCTACTTGGATATGATTATCCCTTTCAAATTGTATGGTTTATATTTAATTTTGATTGTGTATGAGCCTATTTTTGTTTTAGAATTTATTTGAAGAGAAAGGGAAATGGAAAAGCTTTGTTGCTACCTACGGATTTATGTGGAAAAGAATGAGGCCTAACCCCTTTATTTATAGGAGTTAAATTGGCCATAACCTATTAGATTTGGTTAAATAAGCATCCGCTCATTTATATTATATATAACTATACCCTTCTAATGACAAATATATATATATATATAACTATACCCTTTTAACGTTGTCGTCACTGGGCTGATCTGACTTGAAGCGGTCGACCGCTTCTACCAGGGTATCGATCGCCTTTCAGCTAATTCGTCCAGTGAAGGTGGGTTACAAAAGGAAATAAATATTATATTTATTATGTTTTATTATTTCCGTCCATTTTCCGTATTTCGTCCGTAACTTTTTAAAATGGATTCCGTTCGCAATACCCAAACATGAAAGTTGACCAGAATTCCGAGACGAACGTAACAGTTATTGTTTTGTGGTCAAATTCCATCGTTTGCTAAAATTCCTGTTTTTGGAATCTAATTAAATAAATAAATAATTTATTGTCAAAATTCCATGTTGTCACATTCTTCCCTCCTTGAAAAGGAATTTCATCCTGAAATTCTGACACCTACTTATGCAATGCTATCACAACCAATTTGTGTACATCCTCTTTGCAACCATATGCGCATGTGCACAGTGTACATAATGCATTTCAACCATAAAATATGTATGCACAATTATTCTAAATCGGATCCTCCTACATGTATGCATTAAACTTTTAAAATACTTTTGAAAACATGATGTAAAAATCCTAAATATACCATAGTTCTATACGGATGCAAATTTCCAAAATCATTTTTCATCCATAACCCTAACACGACTAAGAATAGAAGTGTGAAGAAACAAATTTTGCATCTAAATCCAACCATCCAAAACATCGATGCATCTAGTTGATTCCTATTGAATTTCTCCTAAAAGGGAATCAAAGCGAAGAATTTTAACATTCCTTTTGCTTATAAATATTCCATTTCCCATCCTACAATGGAATTTTTACCTCAATTCCCCAAAATACTCCAAAAATTTCCATCTGTATACTGTAAAGGAGACTTAAAATAAGCTCTAGAACATAAAAAGAGTTAATTAATAACTCGCGTGTATCGTTTACAAGGTATGGAAACAATGCTAAAACAACATTTTCCTTGTTTTCGTTAACGTTTTTATCGCATCATTGGTCCTATTGTACTGCTAAAACACACACACAAACCATCCAAAAATCTACTTTACACCTTTCATGCGACCAAATATCGAAATTTTTTCACAAAAATAAAATTCTACTTTAAAACATTCTTTATAAATTTTGAAAATTTCTTTTCTATACCGTTTCACTTTCCATATGAGATTCGCACTAAAATAAAAATTTCGGTAACATATACTTTGCGTCGTTCAAATCATCTATTTTGATGTAAAACAGACGCTTAAACACAAGCAAACTACCATGTCCAAACTCTACGTTTTTGCGCAAACCGAAATAAAATAAGTAGATCAGTAAAAATGTAAATATTTTAAAAATGATAAATGATTTTCTTTCAAACAACGTCTTTCAAAAGTTTCAAAATGTATTTTGCTGAAACATAAACGATTTAAGACACATGTTAGCGAAAAAGGAAGTTAGTCACTTAAAAATTGTGAAAACAGAAATCATACACAAAAGAACGTAATAAATTCTAGCTTAACAAGGAACGATGATTAATTATACCTATGATGAAAACAACACAAAACCGGTCCTTTGCCAAAATTTATCCAACACAGAATTCTATCATTTCAAGCTCTAGGACAACTACTAGTTAGATAAGAAAATGATATTTCATTCAAAGGTATATGCGTGAATGACATAAATATTTCAAACTGTAATGACCCCAAACCCCCTACTGATGGTGGCAAGGGCAATCTCTGGAATATAACACAGAAACAGATAATAGCAGAACAGAATTAAATATTTTTGGCTTCACTCAAATCCGTTTTGTTTTGCACCCGGTACAGTCAGTCAAAGTTTGAATTCAAAATTTGAAACTGCCGCGCCATTTCAGGCCTTGTTTATAATTAGAATTAATTATATTCGTTTTCAATTGTCGATTCAAACTCAGTTTTCGTCTTTACTATTTAAAATATTTATTTTAAATATTTAAAATCCACTATTTCAGCCAATTTAAAAATTTTAAATGGCAGCCTTGTATTCAGGTTTAGCAGGCTTTATCCGGATAGCTGGAGCTAGAGATGGATTCTATCACTTATCTCTTTTTATGCTGTTCAGCTCCTATTGTACATATTATGTTTGTTTTCCGCTGTAAACATTTATGTATAGCTGAACTGTACTTGTACTAAGTATGATCCTGTATACTGTGTAACTCTGATGTTTACGTTTATCCAGTATATTCTATTGTGCATTATCTGGTGTATTTATTTAATTCTGCTCTGCTGTTATCTGTTTATGTGTTATATTCCAAAGATTACCCTTGCCACCATCAGTACGGGGTTTGGGCACAAACATAGAAATCACATTAACGTAAGTCATGTGATTTCAAAGATAAAAAATACTAATGGTTACAAGCGGAATTACCACAATGCCAAGAACTAAATGTTGGAAAGGGAAAACAACAAAGACGACAACAAAACAACATCGAAACTCCCAAAATAACGGCTATAAACAACGAGATGCCTTTCTCTTGACTGGAGCTCAGACCATTTTTTTGATCTTTGATTAATCATATCATGGTAGCAAAATGCTCAATTTCGTGTTATAAACACTACTGGTGTTGTTGGAGGCTCCACATTACTATTTCTTACAAAAGAGAATTAGCTATTGAAAACGAAGCCCACCACAAAGCTGCTTCTCATGAAAACCCACCTAATATTATCTAAAGACAAAAGTGGATAGGTAAAACAACAAAAAGTAACTTCACAAAACAACAAACAAGAACGACAAGATGAATCAAATATGATGCGACACTAAATGATGGTTACGCCATCGATCAAGCAAAAGATTGATTTTCACATCATGAGACAAATCTAGTCATAACTTCCCATTTATTAAACGATGTTCTTAATAGGTCATAAGTCTACATGGGCAGTTCGAACATAGATTCCGGAACTCAAAAACCGACATTAAGAAAAAGAAATTTGCTGCAAAACCTCTAAAGTCGGTCAAACCAAAGACCATTCAAGTCTGCAAAAAACATGGATGCCTCTAAAATCCCATTGAGATTCTCCTTAGGAAAACCAGGCAAAGATTTCTTTATCTTCATCTCCGAAATGACGATCGCCTTCACAAAAATATATTCCAACCAAATACAGCAAAAGCAAATACTGCACAAACGACAATCCCATTCGATGCAAAGGACTAGTGCAAGTCCAATTGCCATGACAAATTTTCTTAGCCCTAAGGCGGTAAGACCTTAATTTGCTCATTCTGATCCAACTAAATGATCTTTCTCCCTAAGAATGAAACTTAAATGGTGCAAGTAAGATCGAATAGCGCAATTAGGTATTTTGGACTAATAAATGGTTAGAGAGAAGAAATTGGATTTAGATCTTGGAGTACTAATGGGGTAAGATCTAATATGCGAACAAGGGTGGGAAAAAGGGAGGAGATGAGGTGATGACAAAAAAAGAGAAGAAGGATAAGAATATGGTTCGGTTTGATGAGGAAGGAAGGGTGAAAGAAAGCAGTTAAGGGGTGATTTAGGGGCAACTTTTACGGTTGAGTCTTAGGTCTAAGTTGTACCAAAACTCATCAACTATTTGACTACTCTACTAAACGATCAAATATCAAACAAGCTTTGGGCAAAGGTTGAACCTTGACCTTATTAGGCTAGATTAAAATAATAATTGTCCCGCGTCATCTTTTAAGATCTGACGCGACCCAAAAAACAATTATCCTCATCATGGTGGTATGAAAAACCGCAATCAAACTCTGAACCGTCTGCGAAGATTCAAAGTAGTCTCAAAAACAATGTTGCGACCACACAACGAATGAATTCTTAAAGTAATTCAACTAGAAATCCGTAATTAAATTAAAGCACATTTTTCGCCTTAACTCACTGACAACAAATAAACGATTCATAAATCAAATACCTCAAAAATCAAGAAGGATTTCCTTAGCCTTTTCAAAGGAAAATTTAGAACTTATCAAAAAGGAATTTATTATAGACTAATAGTTTCGTATTTATAAATCAATTTATTATTATTATTATTTATATTCCAGTTTATAACATAAACTGAAAAACCTTTTTATGTTGAAAAATGTTGGAACTTTAAAATCTCGAGGGTTAATTGCAATAAGTTCAATAAATTGTTCAATATATATAAAAAGAGGAACACCAAAAATCACTAGTAATGGGTATTAATTATTTTTTACGTTCGAGGCATATTCCTTGTTATTTTCAGTTCCTTTCTTTCTACTAACTGGATTATTTATTAAAATCACACGAAGCCCAAAAAATTCTAAGAGACGAATAGATTAAAATTATTAAACTATATCTTTATAAAACTATTTTTCCGAAACTATAATTCCAAAACTTTTTGAAATCAATTTCATTTTCCAAACAGTTTAAAAAAAAATCCCCCATATACAAGGCCAACAACTTAAATAAATAATTTCAACAAAAGAATATTCGTAATTCTAGCGAAGTAACGAATGGATATACCTTGTAATTATATTTCCGAATGGATACGACATATTAACATGAATTTCCTATTTCAGACCAAGAATAGATCATTGACTGGAACTACCAGACGAAACAAAAAACCAGAAATTGCGACTATCTTAGTTGTAGCTAGATTTTTGTCCAGTCTCCAAACTCGAATTCATGGAATCCACCATATGCCATCCTTATGCTCTTCACAACAAAATCACCAACTTATTGTGGGGTAAGGCGGGATTGGCTAAAAAACCGAACTCAACATATGTCAACTCTTAGTCGCTTAAGATCCATTCTATATAAATAGACCCACGACTATTTTATCGTCGAAATAAATTATAGTCGAGTAAGGAAAACGAAGAAATTAGAAAACGAAAATAGAATTACGTTTTCTCACGAGTCCTAATTTAGCTAATTCCTCTGACCGTCTAGCCTAGGCTTTGATACCAAATGTAACACCCCAATTTTACAAGCCCAAATTTCAAAAAAATCAAAACTTAGACACATCCAAGTATGGAGCGTGTAAATCTGGAACCTACAAATAAACGAGCATGATTATAATCAGAGTACGGTAAAATAACTCACAGTAGAAAAAAATAGGAGAGATTAGTTTTAACCTAAGTAACTGCCTTCTTCAAAGTGAGTCACCATGTCAATACTGAGAATGAGATAGAACGAGAATCGAAAGACAAACTTAGACACCTGTGAGAACACGACCTTCTCTATAAAACCTAGGAGGTTGTAATGAGGAGGGGGCATCAGAACAAAGATATATGCCTACCATTGTTAGTAACTCTAACCTAACCTTGCAAACATTTACGCACGACTCTAACCACCATACCCAAGGTAATATTCCCAATGACAACGATACCATGATAGAACGTTTACGCATAATTCATGAATCCTTTAAACCATCATTTAACCAATACCGGACATTTTTAAATCCAGGTTTAGGTAGGATTCACACACCATTTAAGACCCCTAATTGGAGGTCCTAATCCCAGAAGGACTTCTTGACCCAAGGAAGCGGGTTATTCGTGAAGATTATCAAACCTGTACCCAATAAGCCCTTAATACCTTCATTTATGGGAGGTGGGCTATGCGATCGCTTAATACCTTTTTATAGGTGGATCTAACCATTTAAGACCTTGATCCAAAAGTAGGATGCGCTTTTAAGTTATTTCCGTTAGTTTCTCTTTACGGGGATATCATACGTACACAACTAACTATCATCATGAATTACCATAGTTAATGATAACTCACATCACTTGGAGATATATTCAACTTCTGGAAAGTGTAGACTTCTATCGAATAAGGTAACTGACCTCACATCATTAACCTACTAAGTCCAATTATAACTTTTAATTATAAGTTCTAGATTAACTAGTATAAAATAAGGAAAGTTATATCCTTTAGCATAGGATGATAATTTAATTATTTTCCTGATTGGTCTTAGCATTTGAAACGACAACCAATGACCATTAATCCCCTTTTTGTTTCATTTGTTTCTATTTAATAGGGTTTTGCCACTTATGACCATAATAGTCACATTTCCCTAAGGCATTAATTATCCTTAATTATGAGTCCCGAAATATCTATTTGTTGTGCCCAAACAAACACCACTAATTTATTAATTTATTGTTTGTTGTGTGTGTGTGTCTATATATATACATATATATATATATATATATATATGTGTGTGTGTGTGTGTGTGTGTGTGTGTGTGCACCAGTCCCCTCACATAAAGCCGACCATTTGTGGATGCTGGATTTGCCAAGCGGTTCTGGGTAGACTTCTACCACAAGTTGAGCTTTATATCGTGATATAGTGCAGTCATAATTCAATTTCCTAAGTGGGGTTTACAACATTAATCCTAGCCAATTCAAAAATTGTAACCATTAGGCTTAGCTACCTTATTAAATTTGTTTTCCCCAATCAATAATGGTTACAACAATTATTTATTTATTTATGACCTTATTTATTGCAACCAATTGCACCAATTGCTACAAGGATCACGACATATATTTTCATTTAATATGGATTACATTTACATGTATAATTCCATAAAATGAAAACCGTTCAAAAATACAAACATTCATTATTATATATATATCGTTGTTTACATAGTTTTGGACAAATAAAATATATATATATATATATGGGAAAGTCTACTGGGACACAAAATTTAGACATAATTGGTGACACAACCAATCTCTACCATTAGATCACCCCATGAATTACACATCTTCACATAAAAACAAAAAGATCCAACGATTGAGGCTTTGTGTCTCTAAGTTTGTGTCTAATTTTGTGTCCAAATAGCCGCCCCCTATATATATGTATGTTTATGTTTTTCGCGTCGCTAACGTATTTATTTTTCTTTCATTATAATTATTTTTAAATTAAATTTTTCATTCAAACTAATAACCAACATTCCTTTTTGCATTCAATTCTGAAATAAGGTTCAAAATCTTGCAAAACGATAGTCAACTATAATTATTATATAATATGCCTGAATATTGAAATAAACACATTTTAAACCACAAGAAATATCATATACTATGTATGTTTTGGAATAGTTGGTATAAACTACGCATAAACATATATGTATTCATATTTATATGTAAATTTACACAACTTTCCTTTTTTTCAATTTGAACATATTTCTTATTGGTTTCAAACAATGTCTTTTTATTTAAAAAGTGCAAAAAAGCACAATTACAATAACTAGGTAAAAACCCCACAGCTTTGAACATAAACAGGCTTATATATTTTTAATAAAAATTACATAATTTACCATTCAATACTGAAAATACAGATCTGGAATAAGACTACATCTTGACAGTGTTTAATGGGACCGATTTCTAGATCTACAGTGTTCTGCAATAACCACAATATTTTTTCAAACATAATTATAGGCAATAATATAAAAAATTAAGTAAGTCTACAAATTATAATATTATTTAAGCCACGAATTTATACTTTCAGATTTTGACAACTTTAATTAACAGATCTGATAGGCATCATTTCAGATTTAGTGATATTCTAACCTGATCTGATAAATGTTAGGCACATATTCAAGATCTAATGCAAACAAAATAATAATATAATGAACTGACAATGGAATTCAATGCCCAAATTCGGACAATAACACATAAACTAGTACTACTTGCCAAAACTCAAGTATCGAAAACACCAGATAGTTATTAGAAAGAAATTAGAGGATGAGAAAAGAAAGAAAGAAATATTAGACTAGAAGAAGAACCAACACAACATAGAGTCTCACATCGCAACGGAACAAAATATAATATAGAAACAAATCTTTACCGAGAGCTCGAAATAAACTTACAATCATCAGAGTACATCACTCATCTAGACAGTTATAACAACTTGTCCTCATATACTATTACACAGCGGAAAAATACTATAATACCATACTTCTGATCTCTTCCATCCCATCTCTTCACTACATCTGATAACCTGAACCTGTAAAACCCGGTCTAACCCAAGCATTTCAAACACAGGATCAGTCTGGTGAACCAGAGTGAGAAAAACACACTAACTTTAAAGGTATCATGTAACTTGATTTTAACGTCAAAATCTTTTCGAAATAAAGGATAATCGTAAGACCAAATCCACACATAAATATGGATGGTTTATACCTTACGATAACCCAAAACGTAGTTCAAAGGTATCATCTAACCAGGGATTATCTCAGGGATTCCAACCATGACAGAATCATAGTTTATCTCAGAGAGTTAACCAGAGATTATAAGTAATCCTAGGTTTTATGAAGATTTGCGGTCTTCAATTGCTCCATCTCGATCGACATCTGATATCTTCAACATTTTGTATTTGCTAGTCGGAATGGTTTTCGAATATAAATTGGATTCTTGTCTTTCCATACCTACAATTGTATTGGTCAGATTTGATAGTCGGTTATTTAAGTATCAAATAAACAACCATTCAATCATAAAAATAAAATAGATCTGCTAGTTCAACATTCAACATCACTTGTCTTCTTTAATGAAAAATAATTAATGAATGGTTAATTAAAAACTTTTAAATCTTTTAATAATTCAAACATAGTTTTCCACTTCTTATTTTAATATATGGATATATTAAAAATCATTTCCTTTTTATATACTTAGAAAATATCTTATAATCATATTGAATTTCCCATCTTACTATCATTTGCAAAACATTTGCTACCTCATTATTCATTATCTATAACTGGGAATCAGTTCAACTAATTTTTCATAAAATAATGTTATGAAATCTCTTTTTTTATTTGAAAACAATACCCAAATCTTTATTCTTATAAAAAACCTATTTCAAAACAAAACTTCTCATTTCCTTTTTACTTGGAAATTATCATTATAATTTCACACAATTTCCTTTTATGCAATATGTCATTATATAAACATATATACACATTCCCAAGTCTTTTCATTTTCATTACTTTGGGAATCCCATTATATATATTCTCAAATATTTATACTTCAACATTCATTAGTCCCTGGCTGTAAATTAGTAAGCAAACAGTTCCCTAAGTATCAACCCCAAAGACCAAAATCAACATCAGATTAATACTCAGAAAATCACTCGACTTAACCAATCTCTAGTTAGGTTCCAATTCTTATCTTAACTTGTTATCAACCAATACTATTCCATTTCTACTTCATTCGACCATTTCCACTTTGAACAGCTCGTCCCAATTCCGTTGTCTTACTTAATTTCCTTACTAAGTATTGTCAATTTAAAATCAACGTTTAAATTTCACATTCCTCTTATAAACCCTGTTTATACATCTCTGTTTTAATATAAAACCCTTTTATATCGATTTCCCTTTTTACTTAAAATATTAAGTGAACATTTATTTTAAGATATCGTGTTCACTTAAAACCTCGTTTTATAACTTCATTTTAAATCTCGGGTTTTAAATAAAAACTTGTTCATATGCCTCTTCCACAATTCAACTCAATTCCATTTCGATCATTGATTTCTTTACTTTGATGAATTTCATTCACAAGGTAATTACTTAAATTATTAAGATTCAAAGTAATAATTTACTTCAACATTAACTATTGCAAAATTAGTTAATTGCTTTATTAACCAAAATAAATAATAAATTTCTTATTAAACTCTAAAATCTAAAATAAATATTCATTAAACTATTTCAATATATTACTTAACAATAAACTAATTTAACTTTAATAATCAAATCCCAGTTAAAATGTTTAACTTAGTCCACACAAAACACGATTATTCCTTTAACCAATTCCAATTAATTCCTCCTTTAAATTAATTAATAATATAATTAATTTAAATAACTTCATTTAATTGTTTCTTAGAACAATTAATCCAATTCTCAACCATTACGTTAATTCCTACTCATCTGCTTATAAATCTTATTAACATAAGAATTTTCATTATAAAATCATTATATAAATATTTCAAACTTATATAATAAACATAAATATAAATTTCCTTTTTAATAAACTCTTATTTAAATTATTATATTTCAAAACCTATCTTCAAATTAGTAGATTTCAAAAATCTATCTCCAGTTATAAAATAAATTTTATAACTTCATTTTTGCCGATTCACCTGATGGAAAATCAGTATTTCCAAAATAATTGATTATCAAGCCATCCGATGCCAACTACTCAACCAATACTGCCCATTGGTTAATATCACAACAAATGTTGAATTAAGATTCAACAATCTATAAACCAGTTAATCATTTAATTAGGTTGGTCATACAGTTCATATAATGGTAATACGAAAATAAATAATAAATTTGAGGAATCCAGTTAGATCTCTCCAACCTGTTTTCCCTGCATCCAAATACGTTATCTCAAATAAAAATCATTTCATAAGAATTATCAAATTTAAACTAATAATTTCTATAATGGTAAACAACTTTTATTTAACATCAACCAATTTATATTAACAAACAATTCAAACAATTAAACTAACCACATTTATATTATAAACGTGACCAATAAGGTAAGTTACCTTAATTGGTTCCAATCGTTAAAATAATAATCCGGTATTTCGCTGAAATAAAACAACGTTTAATTTCATTTGTTTAATCAACATATGAATATATAATTAATAAATAGTCAAACATTTGCAACCATAGCACACAAAATAAAAGCCCGACTTATATAAAATATAAGTGGGAAGAACTGAGTGAGCTTAACTCACCTAGATTTGATTTCCATTTGTCATTGAAATGATCAGTTTCAGTTAAATTAAATAGGCATTTAATTTAATAATAAATTCTGATAGCTTTCCAGTTCTGAAGAAATTAATTCCAGAATGCAGAGTTTATTCATACGGTCCCAACACCTTCCGTTTCATCAGATTCCGTTGCAGTGAAATCAGGTTATAAATTTAATATGTTGCTCACTGTTTAATATAATATTATTAAAACCTAACAAATATTTGATTCACTAAATTTTACTTGCGTTAGTTTTTCTTAATTAGCGATGTGTTTACAACGGTAGACACATTCAAATATATTCGGTGCATCATAAACTAGAATGGGTATGTTTTTAATACCTTAATACCTAGGCCTCGCTATCTATGACGACCCCAAAACCCCGTGACACGGTGTTAAGGATAATCATTGGAATATAACACATTAATCATCATTAGCAGATCACAGATAATAGCATAAACAGAAAATAGAATAATTTACACACATATGACAGCGGAATCATATAGATATCATCACATCAGAGAAGCACAGTACATGATACAACTTAGTGCATAATGATACATAGTCAGTCACCATCGCCTTAGGCGGAATCATACATAAAGAGTACACAAAATAAATATCAGTCTACATCGCCAATGGCGGAATCATAATATAGATACAATAATGGCGGAGAAAATCCAAGTCAGCACGGTGTAGTCAAGCTTGCCATGAGCCAAAAGTGCGTCAGAAACCTGTAACTAGGTTGCCCGTGTGAAAATGAGGGCACCCGAGTTTGCAAGGTGAGACAAACTACGAGTCAGTCATGGGACTGGTATGAGAAATCTACTTAACTTATTAACAACAATAATAAGGCAAATCAAAGGACCACGCCACTTTCGCGGAACGAGTTTACTCCAATGAGTGCTAGTACATGAAATAAAGTAAATGATTAAATCATCGCAATGCTTTTTATAAAATGAAGCCATTATAAGACTCAGGTCCCATCATACAATGCAACGCAAGCCGGAGGATAGAGTTTTACCTTATAATGGCCAAAAATGCTTCATACGTATAAAACAAAGTGTTTGATATAATTACTAGTGCATATATGTTTCAAAAGAAAATTCAATCATAAATATCAATCCTAGACGGCATGGGTACCATATATCATGTCGCGATACTAGTAATACAATCACATTCGCATATTTTTTATTGGAAATTGGATTCCTTCATGAGTCGAGGCAAGGGGCAAGCTCCTCTCCGATTCGAGACAATCTAGCAAATGCCTCGGGACCGCACACAACAATCCCTGGATCCTCCAAGGCCGTCCTCTCTTACTTTTGAGAATTGGAAATTCCTGAACACACGTTTCCTGGTCCTTACAGACCTATAATCGAGGCACCTCGTTTTCCAACAACCACACAGGTGTAAAGTAGATATAAATGTCAGGGTTGGGAGGTCACTGACACCACCATAGCTAGAAAGAAACGTCGTGCACTCCTTGGGTCCTTCTCCCGTTTTTGACTCATACCGGGGTGTGAGGCTCGCGAATTCACGTTATACACAAAGCTACGTCACACAGACCATGCTTTGATCATCAACCATAAGACTTTGCTTTGCAACATAAGCCTTGATCATATGCCACTTAGGCGTGCCACACAGGCAATCCACTCCATGCAACTGATTTCTGTCAATACATAACCTCTGAGCTCGTACGTCTCAGAGAAGGGCGTTAAGCAAGAGAATAAATTCTCCGCTGCCAAGCAGATATATATTTAACAGAGATCAATCCTCACAGAACAAAATCCAATGTCAGACACACAGCCCATTTACAAGTCCGTTCTGGGTCTGAACGAAACCGGAGGCACCAATTCCTCGCATATCCGTATAATCAAAAGTATGTTTGGACGGCTACTATTTCAGTTCCTTCATGGTAGCTACTCCAATCACGAGCATCAGTAGCGCCCATCCATCCAATGTGAAGATCGTCGGTCTTCAACCGTCTTCGACTCTTCGACTTCTCAACGTCGATCGATTATTTGAAATGATATGTACTCAGCCTTTTCAAATAACCCACGTATATTTAGATTTTCAAATCAATTATTCACATGGTTGGACTATTCAATATTCACATTTCAGTTCTTTAGTTATAATTCTCATGTTAAACACATTCAACCATCACATATCAAGCAAACACAATGAAATTGGTTTATTTCCACTCTTTATCGTCTATAGTATTTTATAACGATATATCGCCATTTTTATTTAATTTAAAACGGCCATATTTAATTAAATGACGCTTCAGGTCGTGTCGATGCACTGGCGCTGTTTTCCACTAATTTTGTTTTACACATATCTGAAAATCTAACCGTTGGATCTTCACAAAGTTGGTGTCGTTGGAAAGATATTTCCAAGGCGAACCCAACGGTTGCGGTTTCGGGAAAATCCAATAGTCGGATTTCCCGCACTAGTCATTTGAAATCACAGTTTCAAAACACGAACTGCACGGCCACGTTTCATTTTAATTTTATTTATATTTATATATTTATATAAATATAGTTCATTCGAAAATTCCTATTTCGTTTCCACTTCAATTATTTCACTAACGCCTTTAAATTTTGGAAAATTTCGCCATAAACTCCTTTGTACGGGAGGGGCTGGGAAAATTCCCAAATAGCCACACGGGCATCTCATATCAAAAAGAAAAAGAAAAAGCCAAGCGGCTAGCCAACAGGCTCATAAAATCATCACCCAAACAAAACAGTAAATGTGTACCTATTTGTCGGGCACAAAATTTTATTCCTCTTCTCTAGCCCCTTTGCTATAACTTGTTCAATAAATATGCATGTACATATATACAGTTCTTATCACTCATCATATTCCATTCAACTTCATATTTGATTTACTTCGGTTTAAAAACACCATTCATTCTAAGGTTGCATGCATTGGCTAAAATCATATCATTAGCTAGTTAATGTATATTTCAACTCATGCATAATTATATGAACAAGTGGCTATTTTTAACAATTCACATTTCAAAGATGATAATTTTGGCGAACTAAATTATATTTCAACACATGACTATTTTATTTAGTTCCTATGCATGTTAAAAATAATATTTCTTCACAAATATTTATTTCAACGTCCGCATATCTTTAGCATATCACATATATGATAAAAATGATATTTTTATCATTAAAAATATTTATTCGACAAATGGATGTTTTCAACACTTCATAGTTCCAATAAAATGTAATTTTTATTGTTCGATCTTTTTATTCAACACATGAACTTTTCCACTACACACACTTCTCAACACATGAGCAATCCCACACGTGGATATTTTATTTATGTTGTTCATATTAGAAAGATGGAATTTTTATTGTTGAAACTATTTATATATAAGGCAAATATTTTTCATACTTCATATATATTATAAAAAGGTGATTTTTATTGTTTAGACACTCCATTCATTCACAAATGAATTTAATTTTCACACATCACTTTTCAACACATGAACATTTCCACACATGGATATAGTTTCAACATATGACTTTAATTTCAAAGCATGAAGATAATTTCAACATATGAAAATAATTATAACACATGAATATTATTCAAAATTTCGGCAGCATAACGGCAGGGTAGTTAAAACCGGCACCGTCCCTAGTACGGCTCCTCGCTCTACCTTAAAACCTCGCGGTTTTTGACAATGGGGATTCATGCATCTAATTCGCATGCAGGCGGCATGTTTATTTTTATTTCCACAAATATTTCCAATTCATTTCAATCACCAATGGGTATTTTTCAACCACAACCAAATAATATCAACCACAAACAATTATTCAACTATTCGTATTTTTCATCCAATATTTCACACCAATTCTCAACAATAAATATCGTCCATGGTTTGTGGACGAGGGGAGTGTGTGTGTGTGTGTATATATATATATATTATTTTTATTGCTATATTTCACTTGCATTTCAACACATATACTAATTATTCTATGCATGTATAATTCATACTTCGCTTATATAGCTTACACAACGCATGTACATGAGGTATACAACACGTGTGTAATTTATATTTCACTTATATAATTTATACATGACATTTTCCATTCAAATTCTATTAATTTAGATTTCTCACATTGGTTTGCGGAGTGCTAAAAATCGTAGATGACTCGGAAAAATCCGCGGCTTCTTCTATGTGGTAGAGAGCTTCCTTGCGGTCCCGATGTTTCCTATTTCATCGAATTTCGTCAACACACCAAAAAGATATGATTTTTCAAAGTGCAGACATCAAAAAGGACTCACCTTTCTATTTGGTTCAAAACTAGGTTTGCAATTATTGCGAAATCCGCTGACCTAGACGACTATAAGGGAGTTGGACGTGGAAGAGCTTAGAGCGGGCTTCCTATCGGTGGTGGTTTGGTGTGGCTTGGCGGTCGGTGGCGTCGTCGGCGGCGGTGGGAAGCGTTGACTTTGGGCGCTCGATTCAGGCGGAGGAGGCGATGGTGGCGGTCGTGGGTGGGTCGGATTTAAAGAGGAGGCGGAGCTGCGTCGAGGGGTGGTGGCGACGGCTCCTGGAAGTGGCGGAGTCGGCGACGATTTGAGGGAGAAGCGGGGATCGGGTTTTCGCCGTTGAAGTCGAGGGTTACGGGGTTTTTTTTTTAAATAATGAATGGAATTTTCTGATTTGCCGGAATATATATATTTCAAAAAATTAGGGTTTTCATCTACGAACTCCTTTTCAAACCCAATGACTGTCGTCCTTAGCTAAATACCCCCATTCCGAACACAATGGGATATGTTTCGTTGGCCAATTCGACTGTTACAGTCAGTTATTCTTCAAATTAAAGTATAAAATATTTAATTTTAACTTTAAACGCACATTTCAATTTGCCAGGTCCACAAACTGATTCGAAAAATTCCAAAAAAATAAATCTAGCTATGTTTTGACGCTACGGTCCCAACAAAACTAGTTTCGTTGAATTCTGAGATCGTTAGAAAAATGGCCATTTTCTGGTCGATCCAATTTAACAGAAATTGACCAAACGCATTTTCTTTTGCCACACTCACATACTAGCTTCAAAAATTATGAAATTTGAAATCTAGCCATAGTTTGACATCCCGGACCCAACAAAAGTGGTTTCGTCGAATTCCGAGGTCGTTTGCAAAATATCAAATTTCCAGGGCTATATATTCTATATAGCGACCATTCTGAAAATTCATTCGGCCATAACTTTTGATTCCCGTTATGAAATTTCGATTTTTTAGATTCATCAGAAAGGTATTGATAAACAGATTTAAATATTTTTGGTTTCGCTAAAATCCGTTATATTTTCCACCCTGCACAGTCAGTCAAAGTTTGAATTCAAATTTTCAAACTGGCTCACTATTTCTAATTCACCATTTTATTGAAATATTCTATTTCAATTGTTCAAATTCCTTTGAAATGACCAATTTAAAATTTTTAAATTGGCCCGCATTTTCTGGGTTGTTACAATCTCCCCCACTTAAAACTTTTCATCCTCGAAAAGGAAACAACAGTAAAGTAGGAAACAAATGTAAATGCAAAGTATTGTAAAGGTACCTTGCACCGGAGTTAGTCAGAGATGTCCACTCTGCATTTGGGATAAGCTTGCTTAATGCTTTCCTCAGTCTCCCAAGTACAGTCTCTAGGATCACTACTCCACTGCACTTTAACTAAATAAACCTTTTTGCTTCTTAGTTCTCTAGTTTCTTTGCCAACAATCTTTAATGGCTCTCTTCTGACTGCTAATTCTGGAGTTATGTCTATATCCTGTTGCGTTGCTTCTTCTACAACAGGATCTGGATCATGCACATGTCTTCTAAGTTGAGATACGTGAAATACATCATGCACTCCAGGCAACCAATCTGGTAATTGAACCCTATAAGCAAGAGTTCCAATTCATTCGAGTATAGGAAAGGGACCAATAAATCTCGGTGCCAACTTCCCAGTTTTGCCAAATCTGATTACTCCTCTCATTGGAGAAACTTTCAAATAAACATGATCACCAACAGCAAATGTCAAATCTCTTCTTCTAGAATCTGCATAACTTTTCTGTCGGCTTTGCGCGGTTCTCAATCGCTTTTTGATGAAGTCTACTTTATCAGATGCTTCTCTAATCATATCGGGTCCTAACACAAGTCTGTTGCCAGGTTCTACCCAACATGCTGGAGATCTGCATGGTCTGCCGTATAATACTTCAAATGGCGACATCCTCAAACTCTCTTGATAGCTATTGTTATATGAGAATTATGCCAAATGCGAGTGATCTTCCCATGACCCACCAAAATCAATTATACAAGCCCGCAATAAATCTTCTAGAATTCTATTCACCCGCTCAGTTTGGCCATCTGTTTGAGGGTGATAAGCGGTGCTCATATTCAGTTTTGTTCCCAATTCTGTCTGGAAAGCCTCCCAGAATTTGCTATCAAATATCGGGTCTCTATCACTGACTATGCTGATGGGAATTCCATGCAGCTTAACGATTTCTTTGAAATATATCTGTGCTAGACTTTGAGCGGTTCTATTGGATCTGACAGGTATAAAATGGGCAGTCTTCGTGAAGCGATCTACGATTACCCAAATGCTGTCATTACCTTTTCTGGTTCGCGGCAAGCCATCTATGAAATCCATGGAAATTTGTTCCCATTTCCAACTTGGGACTTCCAACGGTTGCAACAATCCAGCTAGCTTCTGTTAGTCGCTCTTGACCAATTGACAAGTAGGGCATCTGCTAACATACAAAGAAATATCCCTTTTCATTTCCCTCCACCAAAAAGTGTGTTTGATATCGTTGTACATTTTACTCACACCAGGATGGATGCAAAATTTGGATTTATGGCATTCATCTAGCACTTCTCTTTTGAGCTCAGGGATGTTGGGAACACATGTTCTCCCATCCAGTCTCAGAACTTCCTCTTTATCTACCTGAAAACTTGAGGGCTCTCCCTTATGGATTCTCCCTTTGATCCTTTGAATGAAATAATCATTCCTCTGGAGAGCACATATCTTATCGATCAAGCTAGGTGTAATTATAAGATTGGCAATGATTGCGGTTTTTCTACTAAGCGCATCCGCTACAACAATATCCTTCCCCGGCGTATACAGGATATCAAGATCATACGTTGCAAGAAATTCCAGCCAACGCTGCTGTCTCAGATTCAAATCTTTCTGTGTGTATAAATACTTCAATGATTGATGATCTGTGTATAGTATAAATTTCTCGCCCAATAAATAATGCCACCAGATTTTCAATGCAAAAACGATAGCTAGCAACTCAAGATCATGAGTTACATAATTCTTCTCATGTGGTTTCAGTTGGCGGCTTGCATAATCGACTACTTGGCCTCTTTGCATTAACACTGCACCAAGACCTCTAATAGAAGCATCTGTCCAAACCGTTAAATCCTGATTGCCATCAATAATCGTTAACACTGGAGCAGTGGTCAGTTTCGATTTCAATTCCTGGAAAGCTTCTTCACAGTCGGAAGTCCACTTAAATTTCTCATGCTTCTTCGTGAGCTTCGTTAACGGACCGGATATCTTCGAAAAATCCTTAACGAACTTTCGATAATAACTAGCCAACCCCATAAAACTCCTAACTTCTGTGGGAGTAGTGGGTTGTTTCCAGTCTTGAATCGCTGTTATTTTGCTTGGGTCAACAGAAATTCCTTTCTCTGACATGACATGGCCAAGAAACTTGACTTCTTCTTGCCAGAAGACACATTTAGAGAATCTGGCTTTGAAGACGTTCTTTCTTTGAATCTCCAATACTTGTTCTAAGTGTTTTTCATGCTCGGGTTTTGATTTGGAGTAGATTAAAATATCATCGATGAATACGAGGACAAATTTATTCAGAACTCCCCTGAACACTCTATTCATTAGATCGACAAAGTATGCTGGAGCATTGCACAGACCAAACGGCATTACTAACCATTCATAAAATATGTCTGGACCTCTGAAAGCTGTCAAAGGAACACACTCTTCTGCTATTCTCAATTGATGAAAACCTGTAGCTAGGTCCATTCAGGAAAATACTTTTGCCCTATTCAATTGGTCTAGCAGATCATCGATGCGGGGTAATGGATACTTATTTTTGAGCATCTGTTTGTTGAGGTCTCGGTAATCAACGCATAATCAAAGAGTACCGTCTGACTTTGGGACAAACACAACAGCTGCACCCCAATTAGAAAAGCTAGGTCTGATTAGACCCTTCCACAACAGTTGACGAGTTTGATCGCCTAATTCTTCTATTTCCTTCGGAGTCATTCTGCGAATTGGATGTACCACTGGTCTGGCATTGGGAATTAGATCGATTCGGAATTCTGTTTCCCTTTGCGGAGGTAAGTTTTCAACTTCTTCAAACACATCCGCATAGTTTCCAACAATCAGAATCTTTTCCAAGGAAGTGGGGATAAGTTCTAATGCCGACCAAAATTCTTCTCTATTCGGATACGAACCATGACATAGTACAAATATATGCCCTAGCTTCGTTCGAATTTTAACGATTCTTTCTGCACAATTCACTTCGGCTTCGTATTTCGTTAACCAATCAAGCCCGAGAATGATATCGAATTTCGGAAAATCCATAATGATTAAATCAAAAGGAAACTTGTAGAAAGAATAAGAGGCTGGCACTCTACAATATGTACTGAGAATAATAGAACCCCCTATCGGATTATGTACTTCAACCGAATCTTTAAGCTTCCTCTGTTTTAACTTTAATTTGCGAAGTGTGTTATTAGCTATAAAACTACGCGACGCACCCATGTCAAACAATGCAGAAACAAGAATATTTTTAATTGTAAGGGTACCTCCCAAAACATCAGGTTTACCTGCTCCATCGGAAGCAGCCGGCGGGCTCGACCCGTCATACACGTGAGCTACTATGGCCTTCTTCAGCAAAGAACAGTCTTTGACTAGATGATCCGTCTTGCGGCAATTAAAGCAGGAGCGAGGGTTCTGAGAACCTGGCTTGAACCTTGTGAATTTTTTTTCTGCCTCTTCGGGGCTGTGCACACATTAGAGTAGTGCCCCATTTTGCCACAGTTAAAGCAGCTTCCTCTTGGCGGCTTGCCTGTCTGAGGTTTTGAAGATGCTGCTTGGCTTGACTCAGCTTGATTTGCTGTAGGCTTGCGTTTGTTCCCGGCTTGGCTTCTAGCGCGATCCTGCTCCAGATGCCTATGGTCAAGGTCTTCGTGGTTGCATGTCATTTCCACCAATTCATTAAATTCTAGCTTGACATGGGCCATGGCTCTATCATGATACTATCGCCTTAGCCCCAGGATAAACCTCTTATTTTTAGACTTTGCAGTGGAGACGAGTTCCAGTGCATAGGGCGACAACAGTGTAAATTTATTCAGATAATCCTGCACTGAAAGATCCCCCTGCTGGAGGTTGGCGAAGTCATCGTGCATTCGTTCCAGTGCTTGTTCCGGGACATACTTCTCCTTGAAGAGTTCTTTGAATCCATCCCATGTTCTTCCAGCTTCTCTATTCCCGGCGGTGAGAGATTCCCACCATAGTTCAGCTTGTTCCTGCATAAGCCAGGCGCCCATAATAGCTTTATCTTGATCTCCAAGCCTTAGGCCTTCAAGAATTTTCTCGCATGTTTTGAGCCATGCAAGGGCCTCTATTACTGTGCCAGTTCCCGAGAAGGTCTTGCCTCCTAAGTTTTTGTATCTCTTAGCTACACGGTCCAGCTCTAAGTATTGAGCGGCCGAAGGTTGTATCAAAGGTCCTTCTTCAACTGGGGCTTCTCCCCGTCCTCTGCCACGGCCGGCATGGCCTCCTCTAGCGGCGGCTGCTCTGGTAGCCATTTTTCAAGTTCTGTATAAGCAAGAAAAGAGTCATCTTACAGAAACGATAATTCATTGCATAGTTAAGCAGAAAATTTACGGAAAGATAACGATGGACTGATGAAATTGTTTTTGCTATTCTGCTCGGCTCATTCTAGGACTTTACTAGTCCTATCTCTATTGAGCGACTCGCCTTAGAATACTACTGATTCTATTTTGATGAAGTGTTTAATGTGTTAGACTCCAGAACTAAGGTTAACCAAAGCTCCGATACCAGCTATGACGACCCCAAAACCCCGTGACACGGTGTTAAGGATAATCATTGGAATATAACACATTAATCATCATTAGCAGATCACAGATAATAGCATAAACAGAAAATAGAATAATTTACACACATATGACAGCGGAATCATATAGATATCATCACATCAAAGAAGCACAGTACATGATACAACTTAGTGCATAATGATACATAGTCAGTCACCATCGCCTTAGGCGGAATCATACATAAAGAGTACACAAAATAAATATCAGTCTACATCGCCAATGGCGGAATCATAATATAGATACAATAATGGCGGAGAAAATCCAAGTCAGCACGGTGTAGTCAAGCCTCGCCATGAGCCAAAAGTGCGTCAGAAACCTGTAACTAGGCTGCCCGTGTGAAAATGAGGGCACTCGAGTTTGCAAGGTGAGACAAACTACGAGTCAGTCATGGGACTATTGTGAGAAATCTACTTTACTTATTAACAACAATAATAAGGCAAATCAAAGGACCACGCCACTTTCGCGGAACGGGTTTACTCCAATGAGTGCTAGTGCATGAAATAAAGTAAATGATTAAATCATCGCAATGCTTTTTATAAAATGAAGCCATTATAAGACTCAGGTCCCATCACACAATGCAACGCAAGCCGGAGGATAGAGTTTTACCTTATAATGGCCAAAAATGCTTCATACGTATAAAACAAAGTGTTTGATATAATTACTAGTGCATATATGTTTCAAAAGAAAATTCAATCATAAATATCAATCCTAGACGGCATGGGTACCATATATCATGTCGCCATACTAGTAATACAATCACATTCGCATATTTCGTATTGGAAATTGGATTCCTTCATGAGTCGACGCAAGGAGCAAGCTCCTCTCCGATTCGAGACACTCTAGCAAATGCCTCGGGACCGCACACAGCAATCCCTGGATCCTCGAAGGCCGGTCCTCTCTTACTTTTGAGGATTGGCAATTCCTGAACACACGTTTCCCGGTCCTTACAGACCTATAATCGAGGCGCCTCGTTTTCCAACAACCACACAGGTGTAAAGTAGATATAAATGTCAGGGCTGGGAGGTCACTGACACCACCATAGCTAGAAAGAAACGTCTTGCACTCCTTGGGTCCTTCTCCCGTTTTTGACTCATACCGGGGTGTGAGGCTCGCGAATTCACGTTATACACAAAGCTATATCACACAGACCATGCTTTGATCATCAACCACAAGACTTTGCTTTGCAACATAAGCCTTGATCATATGCCACTTAGGCGTGCCACACAGGCAATCCACTCCATGCGACTGATTTATGTCAATACATAACCTCTGAGCTCGTACGTCTCAGAGAAGGGCGTTAAGCAAGAGAATAAATTCTCCGTCGCCAAACAGATATATATTTAACAGAGATCAATCCTCACAGAACAAAATCCAATGTCAGACACACAGCCCATTTACAAGTCCGTTCTGGGTCTGAACGAAACTGGAGGCACCAATTCCTCGCATATCCATACAATCAACAGTATGTTTGGATGGCTAATACTTCAGTTCCTTTATGGTAGCTACTCTAATCACGAGCATCAGTAGCGCCCATCCATCCAATGTGAAGATCGTCGGTCTTCAACCATCTTCGACTCTTCGACTTCTCAACGTCGATCGATTATTTGAAATGAGATGAACTCGGCCTTTTCAAATAACCCACGTATATTTAGATTTTCAAATCAATTATTCACATGGTTGGACTATTCAACATTCACATTTCAGTTCTTTAGTTATAATTCTCATGTTAAACACATTCAACCATCACATATCAAGCAAACACAATGAAATTGGTTTATTTCCACTCTATATCGTCTATAGTATTTTATAACGATATATCGCCATTTTTATTTAATTTAAAACGGCCATATTTAATTAAACGACGTTTCAGGTCGTGTCGATGCACTGACGCTGTTTTTCACTAATTTTGTTTTACACATATATGAAAATCTAACCGTTGGATCTTCACAAAGTTGGTGCCATTGGAAAGATATTTCCAAGGCAAACCCAACGGTTGCGGTTTCGGGAAAATCCAATGCTCGGATTTCCCGCACTAGTCGTTTGAAATCACGGTTTCAAAACACGAACTGCACAGCCACGTTTCGTTTTAATTTTATTTATATTTATATATTTATATAAATATAGTTCATTCGAAAATTCCTATTTCGTTTCCACTTCAATTATTTCACTAACGCCTTTAAATTTTGGAAAATTTCTCCATAACCTCCTTTGTACGGAGGGGCTGGGAAAATTCCCGAATAGCCACACGGGCGTCTCATATCAAAAAGAAAAAGAAAAAGCCAAGCGGCTAGCCAACAGGCTCATAAAATCATCACCCAAACAAAATAGTAAATGTGTACCTATTTGTCGGGCACAAAATTTTATTCCTCTTCTCTAGCCCCTTTGCTATAACCTATTCAATAAATATGCATGTACATATATACAGTTCTTATCACTCATCATTTTCCATTCAACTTCATATTTGATTTACTTCGGTTTAAAAACACCATTCATTCTAATGTTGCATGCATAGGCTAAAATCATATCATTAGCTAGTTAATGTATATTTCAACTCATGCATAATTATATGAACAAGTGGCTATTTTTTACACTTCACATTTCAAAGATGATAATTTTGGCGAACTAAGTTATATTTCAACACATGGCTATTTTAATTAGTTCCTATGCATGTTAAAAATAATATTTCTTCACAAATATTTATTTCAACGTCCGCATATCTTTAGCATATCACATATATGATAAAAATGATATTTTTATCATTAAAAATATTTATTCGACAAATGGATGTTTTCAACACTTCATAGTTTCAATAAAAATGTAATTTTTATTGTTCGATCTTTTTATTCAACACATGAACTTTTCCACTACACACAGTTCTCAACACATGAGCATTCCCACACGTGGATATTTTATTTATGTTGTTCATATTAGAAAGATGGAATTTTTATTGTTGAAACTATTTATATATAAGGCGAATATTTTTCATACTTCATATATATTATAAAAAGGTGATTTTTATTGTTTAGACACTTCATTCATTCACAAATGAATTTAATATTCACACATCACTTTTCAACACATGAACATTTCCACACATGGATATAGTTTCAACATATGACTTTAATTTCAACGCATGAAGATAATTTCAACATATGAAAATAATTCTAACACATGAATATTATTCAAAATTTCGGCAGCATAAAGGCAGGGTAGTTAAAACCGGCAATGTCCCTAGTACGGCTCCTCGCTCTACCTTAAAACCTCACGGTTTTTGACAATGGGGATTCATGCATCTAATTCGCACGCAGGCAGCATGTTTATTTTTATTTCCAAAAATATTTCCAATTCATTTCAATCACCAATGGGTATTTTTCAACCACAACCAAACAATATCAACCACAAACAATTATTCAACCATTCGTATTTTTCATCCAATATTTCACACCAATTCTCAACAATAAATATCGTCCATGGTTTGTGGACGAGGGGAGTATATATATATATATATATATATATATATATATATATATATATATATATATATATTATTTTTATTGCTATATTTCACTTGCATTTCAACACATATACTAATTATTCTATGCATGTTTAATTCATACTTCGCTTATATAGCTTACACAACGCATGTACATGAGGTATACAACATGTGTGTAATTTATATTTCGCTTATATAATTTATACATGACATTTTCCATTCAAATTCTATTAATTTAGATTTCTCACATTGGTTTGCGGAGTGCTAAAAATCGTAGATGACTCGGAAAAATCCGCCGCTTCTTCTATGTGGTAGAGAGCTTCCTTGCGGTCCCGATGTTTCTTGTTTCATCGAATTTCGTCTACACACCAAAAAGATATGATTTTTCAAAGTGCAGACATCAAAAAGGACTCACCTTTCTATTTGGTTCGAAACTAGGTTTGCAATTATCACGAAATCCGCTGACCTAGACGACGATCAGGGAGTTGGACGTGGAAGAGCTTCGAGCGGGCTTCCTATCGGTGGTGGTTTGGTGCAGCTCGGCGGTCGGTGGCGTCGTCGATGGCGGTGGGAAGCGTTGGACTTTGGGCGCTCGATTCAGGCGGAGGAGGCGATGGTGGCGGTCGTGGGTGGGTCGAATTTAAAGAGGAGGCGGAATTGCGTCGAGGGGTGGTGGCGACGACGCCTGGAAGTGTCGGAGTCGGCGGCGATTTGAGGGAGATGCGGGGATCGGGTTTTCGCCGTTGAAGTCGAGGGTTGCGGGTTTTTTTTTAAATAATGAATGGAATTTTCTGATTCGCCGGAATATATATATTTCAGAAAATTAGGGTTTTCACCTACGAACTCCTTTTCAAACCCAACGACTGTCGTCCCTAGCTAAATACCCCCATTCCGAACACAATGGGATATGTTTCATTGGCCAATTCGACTGTTACAGTCAGATATTCTTCAAATTAAAGTATAAAACATTTAATTTTAACTTTGAACGCACATTTCAATTTGCCAGGGCCACAAACTGATTCGAAAAATTCCAGAAAAATAAATCTAGATATGTTTTGATGCTACGGTCCCAACAAAACTAGTTTCGTTGAATTCTGAGATCGTTAGAAAAATGGCCATTTTCTGGTCGATCCAATTTAACAGAAATTGACCAAACGCATTTTCTTTTGCCACGCTCACATACTAGCTTCAAAAATTATGAAATTTGAAACCTAGCAATAGTTTAACATCCCGGACCGAACAAAAGTGGTTTCGTCGAATTCCGAGGTCGTTTGCAAAATATCAATTTTCCAGGGCTATATATTCTATGTAGCGACCATTCAGAAAATTCATTCGGCCATAACTTTTGATTCCCGTTATGAAATTTCGATTTTTCAGATTCGTTAGAAAGGTATTGATAAACAGATTTAAATATTTTAGTTTCGCTAAAATCCGTTATATTTTCCACCCTGCACAGTCAGTCAAAGTTTGAATTCAAATTTTCAAACTGGCTCACTATTTCTAATTCACCATTTTATTGAAATATTCTATTTCAATTGTTCAAATTCCTTTGAAATGACCAATTTAAAAATTTTAAATTGGCCCGTATTTTCCGGGTTGTTACACTATATATGGATTAGGAAATATATGAACTATAATTAGGCATAATTAACATGGATTAGGCATGTTGTAATATAATTGACCACGTATATAACCGACCGATCAGCCACATTTAATAAACTCACTTTCAAACCCATATATATAAATATATGTATATTAATTTCAACTAGTACGTTATTAAACTAGCTTAGGCTAGGCATACTGTAAATCACATTAAAATATAATTATAATAATCGGTTTGTTAAAAACAGGATTGGATGCCACGTCAAAAACATTGTTCACCTTCACTACGGTTCGTTTCGAATTCGCACGTCCTTTCTCTGCTTCTTTGTTCCATCTTTCGTTCGTATACTTTTCCCAGTATATCACCAAACCCACACAGCTTTAAGTAGTTCTGCCGAACTCATTTGATAAGAGAAAAGGGACCCCACACTTTCGTTACTACCGTTTTTACGTACTCAAGTGCTTGTTTTCTTGTATCTTTCCAGACCATGCTCGATAGGAAATTCCACCACATCAACTTTGATCTCTACCATACCGCACCCTACCCCGTTGACCTGCAGCTGATTGGAGGGTACCGAAATGCACGCCTAAGGCCACCTTCCCTTTGTCAGAAATCCGGTGCTACCTAGCTGTGCTTTCTCTCCAAAAAATGACCTCGACGCCATCGCCTTCTATGGACGATTCGAATTGTTGTGAAGCTCTAAATCAGATCATGGCCGGTCGGCTTACTCATTTCGTTGAGCTAAACAAAAACGTAGTTGGAAGGGTTACAATTACTGTGTGGATCTGAAGAAATTTATGGAGGAAGTTTGGATCATTTACGTTCGTTTATTTTAGCGTAGCGGCTACTAAAGAAATTGACCACGCGTTTCTTTGTTTGACTCAAAAATTAGGTTATGCCGAAGTAACCTATATATAGGAAAGAAAGTTGGGTATAATATAATAATATTATATCGAAACTTCTCATGAAGTATCATGTCAAAAGACCCACGTATAACCTCCAATCAAGATGAAACTCCTAATCCTAGCATAGAAAAATATTCCGGACCCGATGGGGCAGGTTTCGTCGAATTATGAGGACATTTATAAAAAGTCCTTTATAATCGACACATGAAAAAGCACGCATTTAAATTTCCTACGATCACAAAATAAACCCAATCAACTTGAAACTTTGAAATTCTACTAGTCCTTTTCCTTATGGATCCAATGAAATTTGTTTCATTAAAATGAGAGTTTATTTGGCTAGTCATTTATTCCTTTAAAGTTACCCCTATTTAAATGGCCAAAATAACATAAACGATTAAATAAAAACAAAGGTGTCTACGGCTACCGTTATCACATACGACATCGGTTTTCCATGGAAATTTGATTCTATATAACAATTTAACGTTACGGTTCCAATGAAACTAATTTCATCGAAAACCAAGACCGTTTGCAAAATGACTCTTTTTTAAGGCCTATAAAATATCGATAAAATATTATATAAATTACAAAATAATCCAATTAAATAATAATAAATTATTATTAACGTATTTATTGAAAAAAATTATCATATAGCTTCACGTATAAATTATTCAACTCAATGTCATCAATTTTGAGTTAAACGTTGTCCAAATTATATAAAAACTATTATACGTTTATTTAATAAACAGTATTGTTTATTAAGGAATTCCATAGCGACTATTTTAAAATTTGAATTGGTCATAACTAACAATCTATAACATGAAATCCTGATTTTTCTCTTCCATACGAAAATTATAATCAACAAAATTCAAACATTTCTTGTTTCACAGAAATCCGACTTATATCGGACCCTATATACTCAACTGAAGTTCAAAACTCAATATTATGAATTACCATAGCATTAAGAGCTCGATTTATATTTATATATAAATTTTAACATCCAAACTTCGTTATATAATCAAATTAAATATTATAAAACCATTTATAATTCCAAATAAAATATTTAAAATAATAAAATAATTTATATATCTGACCACTAAAAATACGGGACATTACAAATAAGTTATTGTAACTTTGTATATAGATTTCCCACTCACCTGAGAGCATTCAGATTTGAAATCAGAGTAATCTTTTAGGCCTACAGTTCTCAAATTCTTACAGACCTATAGTTATTCTGAAAAGGGGATACTTTCAGATTTGTAGATTTGCAAGAAAATAGGAAAATAGGGGAGAATATAATGAAGAAGAGCTTATACGTCAGTCCATACCCTTTTCTAATAAAATTTGATTATCCCTTTCAAATTTTATTGTATATATTGGATTTTGATTGTGAATGTGCTTATTTTTGTTTTATAGCTTATTTGAAGAGAAAAGGGAAATGGCAGAGCTTCACTGTTGCCTACAGATTTATATGGAAAAGAATGAGGCCTTATCCCTTTATTTATAGGAGTTAAATTGACCACGAATCGTTAGATTTGATTAAATAAACATCTGTCCTTTTATATATACATACATACATACATACATACATATATATATAATATATATATATAACTATACCC
Organism: Allium sativum; assembly: GCA_030737875.1. Taxonomy (NCBI): domain Eukaryota; kingdom Viridiplantae; phylum Streptophyta; class Magnoliopsida; order Asparagales; family Amaryllidaceae; genus Allium; species Allium sativum. The sequence goes on along the minus strand of CM060913.1, from coordinate 462,774,350 downwards.
TTTTAACCAAGCCGTCACTTGGCTGATATGACTCGAAGCAGTCGACCGCTTCTACCAGGGTGTCGGCCGCCCTTCAGCTAATTCGCCCATTGAAGGAGGGTTACAACTTGGAAATAAATATTAGATTTATTATGTTTTATTATTTCCATCTGTTTTCCATATTTCTTTCGTAACTTTTTCATGCGGACTCCGTTCGTGAAACTCTAAACATGAAAGTTGACCATAATACTGAGATGAACGCAACGGTCAAAGTTTCATGGTCGAATTTCATCATCTGCAAAAATCCCTATATTTGAAATCTAATTAAATAACTAATTTATTTATTGTTAAAATTATGTGTTTTTACAAAACTCGACCTTACTAACCCTCGTGGGTCGCAAGAAGTCTCTAGGGTCCTACCACTACATGTCATCAGACGATCGAACTTCCTCAAGCAATCATGTACACCCCATAAGTGGATAACAAATCAATTCCTAAGATCATCCCGTACCCAAAAAATCCCAACACATAGGCATCATAATCAAAATCAATGCCTAAAATGGAAATTTCCAAACCCCCTACAAATCATAGATAAGTGCTCTGAACCACCTATATGGTTTTAAATGACTACGGAATCAGTAACTAGTGATATTTGTAAGTGCAAACAGTCAACCAAGGTACTAGAAATAAATGAATGAGAAGTTACTGAATCAAAAAGAGCGCATTCAGGAAAATCATAGATAGAGATCAAACCTTCAATAAAGACTTTCTTACCTCTATTCTAGCCACTGCTAGTCGGTACTGCCTCCAATACATGCATCTAAGCCGCTGCTATACCAGTACCCTGTCTAGTCTTCTGTGGCATACCTTACTCAGATGTCCTGACTGTTGTAACAACCCGTAAAATCTGGGCCAGTTTAAAATTTTTATTTTGGCAATATTAGCGAATTTTAATTATTTGAAATGAATTATTTTAAATAATATCGACGTGAAATTTATTTTGAATAGAATTAGAACGTATATATTATATACGTCGTCGTTAGAATATATAATAATTATATATAATTAAAAGGAATTGAAAATGGCGCGGTAGTTCGATAATTCGATTTCAAACTTCAATTGAATGTACCGGGTGCAAAACAATCCGGATTTTAGTGAAACCAAAAATAATGGAATCTAATAGTGAATATCTTTCTAACGAATCCGAAAAATCAAGATTTCATATCAGGAATCAAAAGATATGTCCAGTTGAAAATTCTGAATAGTCGCTATGGAATTCAGGCCCTTAAAAATGGACATTTTGCAAATGACCTCGGATTTCGACGAAACCACTTTTGTTGGGTCCGTGATGTCGAATTATTACTAGGTTTCAAATTTCATAATTTTTCGAATCAATATGTGAGCGTGGCAAAGGAAAACGCGTTTGACCAGTTTCAGTTGATTTCAATCGACTGGAAAATGGCCATTTTTCCAACGGTCTCAGAATTCGACGAAACTAGTTTTGTTAGGACCGTATCGTCAATACGAAGCTAGAAAATATTTTTCTGGAATTTTTCTAGTTAGTATGTGACCCCGGTAATTTGAAATGTACGTTTAAAATTCAATATAGAGATTTAAATGTAAATTTAACGGAAACTGATTGTAACAGCCGAATCAGCTTGCGTGGCATATCCCATTGTGTTCGGAATGGGGGTGAAACGCTATGGACGACAGGCGGTGGGCCTCGTTTAGAGGTCATGTGTGAAAAGTCAACTTCTTCGAAAATAAAATAATTAAATAAAAAAAAAAAAAAAAATATAATAACTCCCTCCTTTTGACTCTGGCCCCCCCTATTTCCCCAAAACCTGATTCATCCATCAGATAAAAAAAAAAAAAAAAAAAAAGAGAAAAACCGCAATCGAACCATCGCCGCCGCCAAAACCCTGGAAGCCGCCCTCCGTTCATCCTCCTCCCACCGAACGACAACCCGAAGCCGCCTCATCCCGAAGCAGCGCCACCCCGTTCGAGACCCCTGGAAGCCACCGCCCTCCTCCTCCTTCAATTCGCCAGCCCCCCCCCCCCCTTCGAGACATCACCGACGAAGCCCTCCCCCTCGCTGACGACGATGAAGCCGCCGTCCATACCTCGAAACCCTCCGACGCAGTGAAGACCCCCCCCTGTTTCTTCGGCAGTAAGTTTTTTTTTTTTCTTTTCTACTTTACTTTATTTTATTTTTATTTTTCAATTCTGTAATTCTAATTTTGAAAAAGGTTTTTAAAACTGTTTTTTTTTAAAAGAGCAAAACTGCATTTTTTTTAAGAATTTTAAAAACTGTTTCTTTGTTTTAGAATTTAAAAACTGAATTTTTTTACAGTTAGAAAACTGTTTTTATTTTAGTTAGAAAACTGTTTTTAATTTGATTTAAAAAAAAAAAAAAAGAAACAGATTTGATTTTAAAAAAAGTAACAGGTTTGATTTTTTAAAAAGTAACAGATTTGATTTTTAAAAAGGAAAAAGAATTGATTTTTAAAGCATAAAAATATGATTTTTATATATTGAACTTCGAGTTAAAAATATGATTTTTATATATTGAACTTCGAGTTAAAAATAGAATTTTTATATATTGAACTTCGAGTTAAAAATATGATTTTTATATATTGAACTTCGAGTTAAAAATAGAATTTTTATATATTGAACTTCGAGTTAAAAATAGAATTTTTATATATTGAACTTCGAGTTAAAAATAGAATTTTTATATATTGAACTTCGAGTTAAAAATAGAATTTTTATATATTGAACTTCGAGTTAAAAATAGAATTTTTATATATTGAACTTCGAGTTAAAAATAGGATTTTTATATATTGAACTTCGAGAAAAAAAAAATAATAATATGATTATTATATATTGAATAGCGAAGTAAAAATTCGATTTTTACATATGTAGTGAAAGCGGACAACGAAAGCGACAAAAAGGCGAGTTGGCGAAGGTTTCCTGCATTAGAAGGGCCGTGGAGCTAGGATAGCTAAATGTGAGAACTTCTCACTCTTAATTCTCTTTTTCTAGATATATATATATATACTAGGATGCAGACGGTGCTTATTAGAAGCACCCGACACCCGTCCACATACCATGGACTTGTTTGTTTGGATGTTTGGTGATTGATTGAGATATTGGTTTGAATGTGGTTTGTGGTGTGAAAAATCGAATCGATAAATTGGTTAGGATTAGACGTGCGCCGTTATAAGGCGAAGGAGTAAGACTAGGTTAGATTCTTACCCCAAATTTTGTAGTTTGCATAACGAAAGTGATTTGATTGATGTGTGAATGGCGTGGGCCTTCACTAGACCGGGGATAAGGCTAGGCCTTGTCCCGTTTCTAGTATCGTGCCGTTATGCCGCCGAAATTTTCTAAAATATGTTAGAAAAATAAAAATAACATTTTATTTAAAGAATGAATTGAATAGAAATTCATAGGTTGAAATAAAATGTTTTATCGTTAAAAATATAATTTTTAACGTGAAGTGAATAAAATAAAATATTCATTTATAAACCGGACGGTTTGTTTATGTACACCTATTTGAATGACATTGATTGGGACGATAAATTTTACACATCGCCCAACTGCACAAATAAAATATGCGTTTGATTGTTTGAAACCCCACACGGGTGTTGGGATGAAATTTGAAGTTCACTCATCCTGATTGATTAATATGTCGATCGATCGATTGACAGGCTGTTATAAGCGTTGAATATCTATATTTGATGCTTATACAGTGTAGTGCACTTTGGTTGATGGTTGATTATTTTTCAATGCTATGATATACATGTGTTGTATGAAAATCCATATAATTAACTTTATATGGTAATTGATTGGGCCTCATTCCAATTTGAAAAATAAAGAATATTATAAAATAAAAGTTCATGTGTTGACAGTACTCATTCATTGAGATTGGTCATGTGTTGAACGAAATATTTTAATAATAGAAATATTTGAAATAGAATATTTGAAAATGGAAATATATGAAGCCGTGTTGATTAGATGCGCCATTTTGACGTGAACGATATTTTTATCGATTTTATTCATTTTGAAATGGATATTGAAAAGTAATTTTGAAATCAAATATTTCGAAATGAATTGAATTGAAAATATTTCGAAATGAATTGAATTGAAAACGATTTCGAAATGAATTGAATTGAAAACGATTTCGAAATGAATTGAATTGAAAACGATTTCGAAATGAATTGAATTGAAAACGATTTCGAAATGAATTGAATTGAAAACGATTTCGAAATGAATTGAAAACGATTTCGAAATGAATTGAATTGAAAACGATTTCGAAATGAATTGAATTGAAAATATTTCGAAATGAATTGAATTGAAAACGATTATGAAATGAATTGAAAACGATTTCGAAATGAATTGAATTGAAAACGATTTCGAAATGAATTGAATTGAAAACGAATTCAAATGAAATTGAAAGCGAATTGAAATGAATTCAAATTGAATTGAAATTCGAATTGAATAGAAATGAATTTTAAAACGAATTTATAAAGAAGAATTCAATTTTGCTTTGAATTGAAATAGAAGTTGAAATAGAATTTGAAACGAATTTAAAACTATTTATATAATTCGTTTTAAATAGAAATCGACGAAATATATATTATATATATTATATATATAATATAATGGCCTGAATAGAACGCGCCGCGCCGCGGCAGTTCGCGAATTTCGACCATTTATTTCAAACGGACATTACGGGAGATCCGACCGTCGGATTCTCCTAAAACCGGAACCGTTGGGTTCGTATCGAAAAGAGCTTTCTAATGAAAATTAGAAATTTGAAATCTAACGGCTGGATTTGGAATTATGTCCAAATCAAATTCGAAAAAGGTCGCTGTAAGTGCAGTTCGATGGCCATTGATGGAAATCGACTGTACGGGCCTTGATAAAATTATTAAAAATAGTAATAATTTGTGTAAAATCATAAGAAATGATTTAGAAAGAATTGGGATGAAAAACTCCATATTTGAAAAGATAAAAATAGATTTTTATCGAAATGAACTAGTTTTGAACTAGAATTATAATTCTATTTATTTTTAAATAAATAAATTGAATTTGAAATGGTTTTAAAAATAACCAGAATATCCAATGATTGCATTGGAGTGGAATTGAATCGAAATTGTCTTCGGAATATTTCGATGTTGGAATTCGTGATTATACGGATGTTGATATGGAAATTTGAAAGATATATACATATATCGCTATTTCCAATACGACATTTGTTAGTCGTAGAATTCGATATTGAATATAAGCCGATATATTTTCTATTCAGAGCCTTGTATTGAATATCGAATGTGATTTGGGTTTGTCGTGAATGGTGTCTTCACTAACACTGTTCTTGAACCCAGTTGAGAAAAGATTAAATCTTTTTATTCAGATTTAATGAAGTGTACCAATTAAATAACATTTAATTGGAATAGAATTGATATTGATTTTTGGGTTTATCGTGAACAGTGTTTTAAATAACACTTGTTCTTTAACCCGATAATTGATGAATGTGATTTGGGTTTGTCGTGAATGGTGTCTTCATTAACACTGTTCTTGAACCCAGTTGAGAAAGGATTAAATCTTTTTATTTAGATTTAATGAAGTGTACCAATTAAATAATATTTAATTGGAATTGAATTGATATTGATTTTTGGGTTTATCGTGAACAGTGTTTTAAATAACACTTGTTCTTTAACCCGATAATTAATGGAATGTGATTTTGGGTTTATCGTGAATCGTGTTTTAAATGACACTGATTCTTTAACCCAGATAATGATTAAAACTAAGTGGAGTTTTAATGAATCTTTAATTAGATTGAAAAGATCGAGAATGGAGCATCACCAGTTTTGCTCCAGGCGATAGTTAAATCTTTAATTAGATTTGAACGTGAAATTTAGAAACTAACTGTCGGTTAGCCAAGCAGAATGGTTTTCTGGATATTGATCTGATGTTGGTTTCGGCCTTCGGGGTTAATATTTGGGGAATTATTCTCTTGATTAATTTACGGTTAGTGACTAATGAATTGGAATGAGGCGTATGTTGTGTTTGTGTAACACTTATTTAAAATATACGCGAGTTATTCGGAAAGATCGGGTTTATCCCATTCTGAATAACTGATGCGACGATAAGTCGAAGATGAAGACGATGGTCGAAGACCGGAGGTCTTCACGTCGTTTGGGTGATAACTGATGATCTTGATTGGGCTGTACACCCAAGAAGATGGAAACAGTTAGTGATCGTCCAGACGTACTTGGAGATCGATGGATATGCGGGGTACTAGGTGCCTCCGGTTTCGTTCAGGCCCAGAACGGACTTGTAAATGGACTGTGTGTCTGACATTGGATTTCATTCTGTGTGACTGATATCGGTTGCATAGAGTGGTTTGCCTGTGTGGCATGCTAAGATGCAAATGATCAAGGCTTCTGTTGAAAAGCAAAGTCTTGTGGTGATGATCAAAGCACGGCCTTTGTGGCGTAGCTTTGTGTAACGTTTACTTCGCGAGTTTCGCACCCGGTATGAACCAAAAACGGGAGAGGACATCAGGGAGGACTTGCGTTTCTTTCTAGCTAGAAGTGGCGTCAGTGGTTTTACACGCCCTGACGAGTTTGACTTATGTGGTTGTTGCGGTTGCGAGGCGCCTCGGTTATATCGGTTTCGGCCGAATGCATTCTGGTCGGCTGACGGACCAGACTTACACCCCATAGGGTGGGGAGACGTATTGTTCAGGCATAATAATCCACTCCGTGTGGACCGGCCCTGACGATCCAAGGGGCAGTTGCGGCTGTTCCTGAGGGGCGGGCTAGAGCGTCTCGAATCGATGGAGGACTATCTTTTGCCTCGGTTCATAGATGGAAATCCAATTTCCAAATACGCGACTCTGCGGTTTTATTTGTAAACCTATATATGGCGACATAGTGGCATGGGACGCTCATGTCGTCTACGATTGATACTTATGATTTGAAGTTGTTTTATACACTATGCACTTATAGTAGTATCAAATGATTTGTTTTAAACGTATCAAGCATCCTTTGGCTGTTATAAGGGAAAACCCTATCCCCCGGCTTGCGTTGCATTGTGTGATAGGACCTGGGTCTTATAACAGCTTCATTTTTCTTTATTTAGCATTGCGCTGTTTGGTTATGCACTGGTATTCTTGGGAGGAAACCCGTTCCGTGTTATACGGCGTGGTCCCTTGATTTACCGAACTTTAAAGACAAAGATTAATAACTGTTTTAGTTCTCACACCAGTCACATGACTGACCTGGAGTTTATTGTTTTAACCTAAACTCTGGGTGCCCTTATTTTCGACACGGGCAGCTAGTAGTTTTGGTTTTGCAGATTTATATTCACAGGATCCTGGTTTACAGCTGGAACGATATCCGGAAAGCTTTGTATCCGTATATCTCTTCTAGTTGAGCTTTGTATTATTTTCCGCTGCTATGTATTTAATTGTAATTTGAATCTCTGATATTTCTGTGTAATATTCATTTATACTCTGTATATTCTTGTAATCTGATGCACTGTTGTAATATATAGTGAAATGTTCTTCTGTATGCGTTCTGTTGTGGTTTGTTCTCGAACTATCCGACACTTTCCTTTACGGGGAAGTTACGGGTCTTCACAACTGTCCATAATTAAAACACTTTCCTTTTAGCTTCCTACAATCCCTAATGAGGTGCACTGGTGTTCCACACCCATGGCACTTTATCTCAGCCTTGATCTTCCCTTTCTGAGGATTTCCAACTTGCTTCTTCTTATCTTTCTTATTCCATAATTTCTTTTTAGGATCAAAAAAGTTAGAAGCTCCACTCTTATCATCCATAACCCTCCCATTTCTTTTCCTATTGCATTAATGCTTTCTCAATCAAAGCCTTATATGTTGTTCCCATGGGATTGTGAGTCATCTCCAGATCCGGAGAGGTTGATTAAATCCTCTTGCAAATCGAGCCTTCTTATTAGAGGTATTAATCAAATCCATGCCAAATCTCGATAACTCATTGAACTGGTCAATATATTCCTTTGTTAACAAATCTCCTTGCTTCAAGCTCAAAAACCGCTTCACTTACATTCCTTCCTTAGCAGAAGAAAGGAACTTCCTCTCAAACCTATTCCTGAATCCGACCCAATCCATATGACTTCTTTCTGCCTCTAAAGACTCCCACCAGAACGAGGCATCCTCCTTAAGTTGCCAAGCTGTAAGTCGAACTCTCATCTTATCCTCAAGTTCCAACATCTTGAAAATCCTCTCGGTCTCTCTAATCCAAGTGTGTGCTTGCACAAACGTCTCGATACCTGAAAAAGTCTTGCTTCCCAGGTTAGAGAAGTCCTTACAAAGCATTGAAAAATTCGCGGTTGTAGGTGGGTTGGGAGGAACCATCACAATGGGTATTGGAACCAGCGCATGTTCTTGTCCCTCAGCGGGCAATGTAGCTTCTAAATATCTATGCAACCAACCGAAAATAGGCACACCCTCGGGAAGATTAGGGGATCACAATATGATATGCCAAAGAAACGATAGAAATTTAGAATTTGAAGGAATCAAAGGAATGTTGTAACTTGACTAGAGGCGATATATTTTATTTTCAAAAATAACTTTTGGCTTTTCAAAATAGGTTTTATTTCAAAAAGTTATATTTTAAAACAAATATTTAGTGATCTTGTAACCTTAGGATATGATACCAAATGTAACACTCCATACCTCTTAACATTATCATAATATAGAATCCCGTTAAGAAATAGGGAGCGTTGTAGGTATAAAGACAATAAACATCATAGAGGCTAACTCTCATCCTATCCTCAAATTCTAATAGCTCGAAAATCCTTTTGATCTCTCTAATCCATGTTCGTGCCTCCACAAACGTCTCGATACCCAAAAAATTTCTACTGTCCAGGTTAGAGAAGTTTTTATAAAGCTTTGAAAAAATCACGATTGTAGATGGGATAGGAGGAACCATCACAATGGGTGTTGGAACTTGCACATGCTCTTGTCCCTCGACGGGAGACATAGCTTCTAAATATCTATGGTACGAACCGAAAATCGGAACACCCTCAGGAAGATTAGGGCACCCGACATGCTATGCAAAAGAAAGGATAGAAATTTAGTATTCGAAGGAATCAAAGGAATGTTATAACTTGACTAGAGGGATATAATTTTTTTCAAAAATAACTTTTGAATTTTAAAAAATAGGTTTCCTTTCAAAAAAAATTATTTTAAAACAAAATTTTAGTGATCTTGTAACCTTAGGATCTGATACCAATTGTAACACCCCATACCTGTTAATGTTATCCTAATATAAAATCCTGTTAAGAAATAGGGAACGTTATAGGTTTAAAGACAATAAACATCATAGAGACTAAGGTTTCACAAGACATGAAGTAATAAATTCATAGCGGAAGAAAATGACAATTTAAATTAAAATAACAAAACTATTCTTATTATCTCAACCAAACTAAATAACCATAAAACACCACGTCTCAAATATCAGTCATAATAGCAATATCAGAGTACAAAATCATAGTATCCCCCAATAGCCAAAAAGGTACAAGTAAACCGTGGAAAGAAATAACAAAAACAATACATTTCTGCTAGAGTCTTCCGAGATAAAATCAACTAAGCAGTCCAAGGTAAGCACTTCCTCCCTAAGAACTAAGGGAGGAGAGGGGAGAAAAAGGAAAGAGGAAAGGGAGAAATAGGTCAGACAAAAAGTCTAGTGAGCTGTAGTGATTACTAGTACGACCGGTAAGAAAAAGGAAAATGATAAAACATTAGTTTTAGTGTCATAAAAGGATAAGTTTCTAAAGTGTCTACAAACACCTAAAAGTGAACAAATATAACAGGGATATCATAAATGACATAAAATGATGCAGTTGTTCTCATTCTCAAGATTTGATAATGATGATTGTTTTGCATTTATACGAATTCGAACGAAATAATGATTAGAAATAAATTCCTTAATAGTACCCAATCGGTAGACTGCAACGAATCGTAGATAAACTATGCCCATTATGAGTTCGGGTTTATCAGGTCCTATCCCATCAGCAAAAGATATAACCTTATCCATAGGTGTCAAGTGACTTATATTCCTAAATCAAACCAGTGCACGCACATTACTCGCCGAAACGCACTCACACCCTCCAATTGGACCGACTTACATCCATAACACAACATGGTGGATGCCCTTGTCTCATATTGTGACCGAAAATGATTAAAGGTTATGCTACATGGAATGAATCCCAACAAAAAATTATCTTGGCTCAAATCCTCAACCCTTGATTTGGCCCCCACAAAATTTTTCCAATTTATTAGGCCTGTAATGTACTCACACACCATAAATCAATATGTTCATATTAAAGCCTGATGATGAAAGTCCTGGGCTCATAATTTACCCACACAATGTAAATCAATACGTAAATATTAGGGCCCAATCATAATGGTTTTGTTTATAAGCTCGTAATTTACCCTCACACTTTAAATCATTATGACATATTAAAGTGTGATGACGAAAGTTATAAGCTCGTAAGTTACCCACACACTGTAATTCAATACGCAAATATTAAGCCTAACAGTCGTTTCCAACAATTCCAATTCATATTTAAAATTTGCAAACAAAATGTTCGCGTTTATTATGATTTCCAACTATCATATTTTTGAAATTTACTTGTTACAGTCCAACTTTTGTCGTAATCTATTCAATAGGAACAAAGCCCAAATTAGAATCAGTCCAATTATACCCTTCTTAATTACAATTTTCAACATATTCAAATTATACCTCAATTAGATTATTTCTATTTAATTAATTTTATTCCCCAATCCAAGTGCAAAATAAGCGAAAGAGAGAAATAATCCATCATAAGTGTTTAAGCATATCGGTTATATCCTAATTTAATCGTATTTATATGCCTTTTAGGCATATTTTTGATGTAAGTGCAAAATCTAGAAATAGAAAAAGGGAAGAAGAGGTCTGACACAACAATTTTTAAAGTCAAGGAATTCAGAAAGAAAAATAGAGACAACTGGATCTGAAACCAAACAATAATAATCTATATCTAAGAACTGGGAATAATCCAAATCTAAAACAACTATAACTGTTATTTTATAGATTTAACTTTAACTTGTTAGAAATATAGAAATCATAGAAACCTTGCCTGAATTTGCTAATCCAATGACCCCGGTAGAAAATCCCCAAAATAAACAATCCTCTCTCCAAAAATTACATGTAAACAAATCTTAATTTTAAACTTTATTTGTATTTGGAGAAGAAAAAGGCGTAATGAAGACATGGAAACGAAGAACGGGATTTGTAGGGAATGGGGGAGGAGTATAGATTTATATATAATTGAGGTAGGGAAGCCTAGACCATCAGATATTAGGTCAAAAACCTCAAACGAAAGAAAACTTCTGAAGTCTCCAGAAATCTTTGATTCCATGCTGGGCACAAAATGGTGCTTTGAAAATACATGGGTCGACTCATCGCTGTAAAATCCCGTAAAATAAACCAAAAATAGACATATGGTAATTTAGTTTAAAATAAATAATAATAATCAATAATAAGTTAATGGGCTGAAAAATGGAATTTTGAGTAATTAGGAATTGGGCCATGAAAGTATTACTATTTCATTCGTGGTGAGATTCTGATCCATTTTCGTATTTTATTTACTGAAAATGGAGTCCATACGTAAAAGGTATTAATTAAACATATTGCACACAAATATTAAAACACACTATATATTTATATCTATTACTTATACTGAAAAACAGAAAAATAGAAAAATTGAAACCAAACATTTATGTGACTAATACGGTATAAATTTTATAAATGCAACACAGAGCGCTAATTGACTTTTGTTCCTTTCTGGCATTTTCAACTTCTTAACCGATTTTCCTATTTCGGATCCATTAAAATTGTTTTTACTATAAATCAATCTGCTTTAGTTTCATTTCTGGCCGACCGTCCCCAATCTCTGACCAAGTTAGGTCTTCTGCTCTTCATCTATTGCTGTGGTACAAAGTTAGGGGATACAGTTTTCTAGTGATTGCCGCAATGACTCTTACATTACATGTGGAAAAGGGCTGAGTTACTGGCGGAGAAACCAAAAGCCCTCTGATGGTATGACTATTTTTTCTTCAGCCACTCAAAATGCCATTTATATACAGTTTTTATCACATAACGATTTGTTTACGGTTTTGAATCGGATGCAAAAAATTGGATCTTGGTTTAAATTTATTTGACAGTAATCGTAAATAGACAGTTTCATTGCTGCTTTTGTTTTTGTAACTTCCAGGTTTGTGTAATGATAATAAGTTTAATGTTCTATTTGGGCTTTGATAACCTCTTAATTTTCCTCTACTCAGATACAACAAACTTTCTAAAATGGCGTTATCGTATCTTAATTTAACAGGTCAATCATTGTTTTCATTATTTTAATACTAATTGTTTTCATTTCATACAAAATTGATTCTTTAATGGATGACATTTATGCAAATTAATTATTGTCGTTACGATTTGTACTACATTATTAAAAATTGTCTATCATAAATCGGTGTTAGTTGCCTAATTCAAAATTTTGATTTAATGATTTATTTATATCTGCATTGGATCCATTTATGGATGCAATCCCTGTATCATGACCAAACCTTTCAACAGTTGCTTGATTCAAATTGTGCTATTAATTTGAAGGAGAAGAAGAAACAATTTCAAAGTAATAGAAGAGAGTGGTATATTTATAATTTACCTTATGTTTTGTTCTAATTCTAAATTTTGAAAAATGAAATTATGTTTTCTCGAAAGTTTGGTACATCCTTCACGAGTAAACGATTTTTTTTGATGATTTCAAGGATGGAAAAGGAATGACTTTCACACTATAAATCCTTTCTTTACATCTGTTGACTCAATACTGAAATAAAATGATCTTTCAAACGATTGCAACAACATTCATCATTTTCAAACAACAAAACTGATTTAAGAAATTAATATACTGCTATAATAGCTTTCATAGTGAAAGCTTATTTTGAAAATACCACAGTTTGAACGAAAGTTAAAGAGAGAAATTAGTCACATAACTATTTTCCCAATTATTACTATGTATAGGCTTTATATTTGGACCTACATACATTTGTCAGATTTTTTTTTAATATTTCAACTATTTCATACATATAAAATACTAGAAAAATAATTTCACTGTATATATTTTAAGCAATGAATTTTAGAGATAGGAATTTTGATTGTTGTTCATATTGCACATTCACATGAAAACCAAAAATTTAATAACATTGTGTTTTGATAGTTTATTATGTTTGGGTCCATGTTTATAATTTGTATGTCATATCCTCCTATCCTGTGAAAATGGATAATATCATATTCGGTTAATCTGCTTCAATGTCTAAGTGTAACTTTATGTTGATTGCATTTATGCTTGGAAATTTCTTAAAATAATATTGCATTTGAAAATGAATCACAGGTAGCAATAGTGTTAAAATATAAATTTAGTCAGTATCTTCAATCTGGAAGAAGAGTCATGCATTTTGACTATCATATAATGTTATAAGCATCTACAGTTGATGCTACAATTTTTCCTTTTTTGTTTTATGTCCTGTTAATATTTTATTTCCCACACGTTGAAAGGGAATGACCCGGATGACCAAAAGAAACATAGACTACATTTGTAACTTTGTATCATTCAACTAATAAAAAAGTCATGACACTATTGAATATTTTACAGTCTTCTTAATCTATTCTTGTTTTACATAGAGTATTTTTGGCTAATTTCTTAAGAATTATTAGTCCACTAAATTTGAGTTATTGTGTTTAAATATTAGAATATATGCAATTTCTAATTGGCTATAGTGTAGTATAATTTTTATCAGTATATCACAATAAAACACTAAGAGCATATGCAATGTTGCAAAATTTAAAACCCCTTCAAATCTATGTTCAAAAATATGTGAAATATCCATGTTTAAAAAAATGAATGTGATTGTCCAAATTTCAAACAATGTTTAAGATATAGACATACTGTTAACAGCAACTGATTCCAAAAAAATCCATCATATATAAACAAAATATACTTGAAGACAGACTTACCCCCAACCGCTTAGAGCTGTGAAATAAAGATTTGATGATGCAATTCCGGCCACATGCTCCTAAGTGAGATCATACCTTATTTTTCCTAATAAGGCATTAAGTATTGCCATATGCATATAATTTGATATAGAACAAATTATAAGGATTGATTTACTTTATTACATCTATGTACTTACAGTTTTGTTGTATAATATCATGTACTTATAGTTAAAATTATGCTTGAGGAATAAGAAACTATCTCATGTCATACTTTCTTGGGGGCTTGATCGTTTAATTATTAGTTCCATCATTGTATTCTATATTGCTTAGTTATTTTCTCAGTTGTTATGTGTCAATAAGGCCCCAGACATCTGGAGTAAGGTGTCAATAAGGTGTCCACCATTGTTTCTATTCAGGCCGCATGCTTTGGTTATTGAATTTTCTGTTGCTGAAGGGAAATATTTATTGCTTAATTTTTTATGTATAATTCATCCCTTTTAAAAAAATTTACTATATTTGCGCCTTTCTTTTATAATATGGAGGATATGAAATCCAACTGCCACTGCAAACTGAAAACTATGGAGAAGTACAACTATCGGTGCAAACTACGGAGAAGTACAACTGTCACTGTGAACTAAGAACTATAGATTTTCCTAATTGGAAAAATATTTATTGAGAATAACCTACATGAACTTTGGATCTTGGCTAGATCGTTCTTTTGATTGGTATCTTATTGAGATTTATTTCTTTAATATTATCTTTGTGGTTTCCTGTTAAGCTTGCTAGGTATGGCTTACAATTGCACGCTAGTGTAACACCCCTAAACATCGTGGAAGCCTGTCTGAAGTGGGTACTTATATAGTAGAGCCCATCTCTTACTAACGCCGAGGCCTTTTGAGGAACAAAACCCCACACCTATATGGTGGCTAAGTTAGGGATAATATCTTGTGTAAACGGAGGTGCAGGTTGTTACAGTGGTATCAGAGCCAATACCCAGCTGGAATTGTGGCTCCTGTTGGACCACAACGCCTAGGTGAGGTGTTTGTGAGCCAACAGGGACATTGGGCTCTGTAAGAGGGGAGAATGTAACACCCTTAAGTCCCACATCGTGGAAACCTGTGTGAAGTGGGTACTTATATAGTAGAGCCCATCTCTTACAACACCAAGGCCTTCTGAGGAATAAAACCCCACACCTATACGGTGGCTAAGTTGGAGACAATATCTTGCATGAACGAAGGTGTGGTCTGTTACAGCTAGGTTCTGAACTTCTTTAACAGTCTAGTGTATAATAATCTCCAAAGGTTGATTCATGGAAAAAAAATTCAGAAAACGGTTAATCAGCTCTGTAATGTGTGAATTTTCTTAACTATTTTCTAAATGAAGCTAACTTTTTGGTCTATTTTTCAATAAAGTTTGTTACTAACTTCATCCAAATTTATTTTCAAGTATAATTTCATTGCTATCTAATAATTTGAATTATGCTTATACCTTTCTGTTAACCTTGACAGTTTCTGAGTTAGTATTTCCGCGAATATAACATGTTAATTTGTACAGATATTCCCATTTACTAACATATGTTGTTGGTATGAATTGCAGCTATAATTCAAAATCATTTAAATTCATTTAGAAAAGTAAATTTAATTTGTTACACATCTCCTATATTTCATAACTTCGGTTTCCTTATGGGTAACCAATTTGGGTTTGTAAAAGCAAATATTTTGTGTTGACAACCTTATTTCTTATAGTACCACCAACCCGAAGAAATAAACCATATCACTTTAGTTTTGATTTTCTTTTATGAACCTTTGGTTATGATTAGATGTTTAGATGGATAAGAAATTTTTATGAATTGAATACTGAAATATTGTGTCTTCCCAGTTTGGTTTGCACACTTGTATAGGCCGCGAAATTATTAAACTGAGATTGATCGTTAACCCTTTCGGACGAAAGTCTAGTTTCAGTACTATCATAATTTCCTTAAGTTAATATTTCTCCTAATTATTACCCGATATTTTCGTGTTTGTTTGATGTACAAATGTATGTTCATCGTTGAGACAATTTTATCCCAGTTTTCTGTGTCCTAAGTTTATAAACTGGATAATTATTTTGTAGACGAGCTACTTTATGTATGCACGTTTTCCTTCAAAATCTGTTAATGAAAAAATACACAAGAAACAACATAAAATAACCAATCAATTTTGTTTAGTATATTCTTTAGAATACCTCTCACTACATTTAATTAGGTAGGTTGAAAGCAACACGTTATAAAACAAAATTTTAAACAGTGTACATAGCAGTTTTAAGAAATTAAAGGTGCAAAATTACCGAGTCACAATCACAGCTAGAGTAAATATCAAGTATATAAAAGTTTATAATTTGGAACTAACCCACTTTAATTAGAAAATAATGGTTAGAGCAACAATGGATGATTAAAACACAAAGCTTCAACCTTAAAGGTACTGTCCATGATCTAATGTCTAAACTGTAGTGGAGTCGGTGGTTCCTTTTAGAATGACATGTTATATCGTACGCCCTCGGATATGTGTTGCAACTTTGAATCTTCACTATTCTTTGTCTTTTATGTTTGTCCCAGTCAGTACGATCAAAGGTTGTAGCATCCATTGCTCAAGTCTAAGGAGGATTATTAAAAGACACCTTAAAATATAGACTAAAAACAAAAATTAAGGTCGTATTTATGAATTGCTTTTTAAAGATATTTGGACAAACTTTTGAATCGGAAAGCATGTTGATTAG
This sequence comes from Allium sativum, assembly GCA_030737875.1. NCBI lineage: Eukaryota > Viridiplantae > Streptophyta > Magnoliopsida > Asparagales > Amaryllidaceae > Allium > Allium sativum. The sequence continues at coordinate 462,757,530 of CM060913.1, read as the reverse complement.
CAAGTAACTTGAATGTCTAGAGTAAGGCTATTTTTTTATAGTATGTAATCACTTAATTTTTTACGTTGTATGAGGACTATATTATTTTTTAGGCAGTTCAAGATTTGAAAAATCTTTATGCTAACAGCCTCTTTCGGTTGACCCATCATTTGGTGTCACACTATATGCATGTCTTAGTGGAAAAGTTAGCAGATGTTGGAGTTGAAGATGGATCTCAACTTCTGGTGATTGCTCAGTTTAAGGTATGAATTTGATATTACATCCCTTTATTAAAAGTGTCCTCTCATCTTTTGTATATTTTTCTAAACTGTTTTTTATTTTAGGAAAAAAAAACTAATTTCCGCACAAGGAGCGGATTTCTGATTATATTTTTTTTCTAATTGGAAATCACTTTCCCAAGTCAAGGAGTTCCAAGGTGAATTACTAAACTACAATTTTAGAATATTTAATCTCTTTTGCTCTCATTTCGTGAATGCCCTTAATTCTCAATACATAATTTAGTGATTAAATGTAAATTAATTAACTACGAATCTTCTATTTACATATACAGTAAATGATGGACCAGTACCCCTTAACTGAATAAGAATTAAAAGAACATGTATTCAAAAATGCGGGTCACTGTACTTAAAATGTATTTTTATAATTTAAGTAACATAGATGGGTTGGATAATCATATTTTCATTTTTCATATGGTAATTTTTTTAATTAGTACACAATAAAGAATATTATGAATTGAAAGTGGGCTAAAGATTCTGTCTCTCAAAGGAACAAACGATTTCAAAAATGATGTTTATACCTATGTACCTTTTGAATTGGGAAATTTTTTCAGGATAATTTCAGAATATTACTTTTGATGTGTGTTATATCTAGGCATTAAATTGACAATTGATTATCTAACTTAACTTTGATAGTTCACATATGTTTAGTAAGTACCGGATACTACTTTACTTGGTAAATGTGAATTTTCTTTTCCTAAAAATGATAAAAAAAAAAAATACGGCTCTAACTATTGATATGATGGGTTGCATAAAGAATAGATTATGCCAAAATACTTTCTCAATTATTAAAATGTAAAAACTACATGTTGATAAATCTGCATACCTGTTTTGCGAATGCAAAATTGAGAAAACTGTTATTCTGCACTTATTGAAACTACTATCATTAATTTCAACTGGCCGAGTTAGATAGATATCCTATGTTGATAATACATGGTAATATCCTTTTCTTTATATTGGTAATTTTTTTGGGTTTATAATCGTAGTGGTATTAAGACTGGCTAAGCCTCCAATCATTATTGTTCAACAAAATAGTATCAGGCGTATAATTTTCGAGAAAACAAAAAATTATATCGACATTCAAAGGACTTGATTGTTGGAGTTAGCTTCCTGTATCTATTAGTGCGCGCGCACACACGCGTGTGCGTGCACACATGCGTGCGCACACGCGCGCACACACATGATTTTCAAGTCCTTTACTGTCTGTATCAGTACTATTTCTTTACTGTTTGTATTAGTACTACATGATTTTTATATTTTCTATATTTGTTTGTAGTATATCATTTTATTTTCGGAAATTTTCATTTGCCTTTCCTTTCCACTCAATTTCAATAATTAAGACTTTGTTAAACCGATATATGTAATTACGTTTTATATCAGTTTAAAGCGGAAAATAGTTTAAGCAACATTTATTTATGTACTGGTGGTGTTTTGATGTTTAATTTGTTCTGGGGAATTTATTTTTATTTGACGTTGTCTTCCACAAAATTGTGGCTTACTTCTATCATGTTAATTTCCCAAACTTTTTTTTTAAATCTGTATTACATTTTATCTTTTCTTATATACATGTTATTGCTACTGATTATCATTATCATTGTATTGCATTCATATTAGTTTGTATGTTATCATGTAACTTCCGTAATTTTTTCTATTTCATTGTATTTGCAATATTTAAAAAACTACTCTCTCGGTTTTAACTGTAATTGGCATTTGGTCAATATACTCTTATTCACCAAGTCATTAGTCTCTTCTTTTCATTTTTGTGGATGCATAAAGAAAAACTATGTGGTTTTATAGTTGGAACTGTTGTTCCAAATTGTTTCCATAATTATTTTACTGCTTATATATTCTTTCTTAATTTTTTTATTTTAACCTTCATTTTGAAAAAGTATATGTAGTTCGCAGTTTCAGTTTATCAACAATCATTATACTTTAAACTATGCTGTATATCAAATATTGAGAAAAAAAAATTGTTTTTATTTCTTGGTTGTCGTTTATGTCAAATAAATTGAATTTTTTAGCCTTTTCTTAACCTTGACTTAAAGACATTTACGTCAAAAAGGTTCATCCATGGTTATATTCTGATAGTATTCGGCTAGGGATTTTTTTTTTTTTTGATATGTTATAGAAACACTGGATAAATGTTAAGATTTGGACAGTTATAATCTGCACTGTGAAACAACAGTTTTTTCCATGAATTATATTGAACTAAAAAAATATTTATTATTTGGCAATCTTACAAACACATGTATATCACAATTTAAGCAAACTCCGTTTTAGTTCTAACTTTGCACCACTGGATAAAACTGAATCAAATTCTAATTACAAAAATTGTGTACTCACGTTATTCTTATATATTATTCACTATAAAAAATATACAATTCAAATTATTCGACAAGGTTCTGTTCTCATTTACAATAGAAAATTCTTTAAGGTTGTGCATTATAGTTTTCCCTTTTAGTAGTCCATTTAATGTTACAAATGAAATTGTTTATGTTACGCTGAAAGTAGAGTTTTTTCTTCTCTCTGCTATAATTAAGCTTTTCTCTCCCTCATCAACAGTATTACTGCAAAAACACTACACTCTCTATGTTTCAAGTACATTGAGTAATTGCTTTATGAAAGCACCTCAACGTCGCTTAGGAAACAAAGTAGAATGGTAATAATAGTTTCTAATTTTATCAGCATCTATTATTGGTATATACGACAATATAAAGGCTTAATTAATAATGGAAGTACTTCGCTCACATAAGAATGATGCTTTTCCATTTTTAGGTGAAACGAACATAAGATTTCCTTTATATTTTTTTAAAGCTTTTTGTATTCACCATATTGACAAAAAATATAAAATTGGCCATGGTGACCACAACACTATTAAAGTTGAGGCATATTATCCATTATGTATTTTGTATCGTTGATATCTAGATAGAATATAACAATGACTGAGCATCCAAATATTTCTCTCCATTACATGGGTAATTGTGATCTTCAACTTAATATCAAATTTGTAAGCACTATTATTTCTTACCTTTACTTTTATATAATTCTATGGACATTCATAGTAACTTTTTACTTGCTCTCAATTTATTAAATGAATTCCATAAATTTCTTTATGTTATTCATATTTCTTTTCAGTTTATTCGCCCTTTTTTAAGGCTTTATTAATTAATTCAGACCATCATTTATCACAATCAAGATGAGCTATTTACTGCCTCTTTTATTGATGCTGAACTTACATGTTTCCCTTTACAAATATTTTTTTGGACATTTAGACATGTTTGTTTTATGTAGTATCTCCTTATCGCATAGTAATCTATCTTTACACATCGGGTGGGGAATAGCTGTAACATTAGGGTAGCTGTAAATCGTGGTGCCCTTACCATCATAGTTCATGAGGTTCTTAGCTGTTGAACAATGGTCCTACAAAAATATTTGTTTACGTCATAAAATAAAACATGAGTCACATGTTGTCTTTTGGATCGAAACTACTAAACTTTAAAAGGTGAAACTTGGAAGAATCTGTCACATCTTACCCAAGAAATAGAATTATGCATCAAGTAGATACAACCATAAAAAAGAATTAAGTTTTGGTTACATAATGAATGTTTATGACTAACCATCCGCACATCTTTTTATCCATTTTTTTCCTATATGAGCGATGTTCCATAATTTGTTCCACTGATTTTTAGACAAATTTTAGTTTGTAGAGTTACATCATATGCTTATCTTTTTACTTTTTTTTCTGTATTTTTGATGGACAAAAATTTATATACTCAACTACTAATATTATTTGCTTTGCTTCTTTTTAGGTGATTTGCCTTTTTCACTATTTACATGGAGATGTTGTTTTGACACAAAGACTTAATTAATGACACAAGATTTGCTCTATTTGATCTTATATACACACACACACACACACATATATATATATATATATATATGGAGAGCGTTCAATGGCACCTGAAATAGTGCAGCACCCCTAAATGCCCCCTGATTTCCACCACATATCCCGTTTCTCTCTCCCTTCACTCATTCTCTTACCTCCCACTCACTTATTCTAATATAAATGCTTGGTTTATATAAGGGGGCAAATGGGGTGCTCACTATTTGGGGTGCCTGTGAACGCTCTTATATATATAAGAGTATAATCCAATATTATAGATCCATCATATCACTAACTTCGTCTCTATTTTGCATTAAAATACACTTTTGCTTTTTCATAATGTACATAATAGCTGCATTTTCACAAGTTATTCTTTTACTACTATTTGTATTTTTTCTTTGTAAGAAGTAAATATATATAGTATTATTTCAATTTATTATTGATAATTTAATTTTTCACTTTATTTTGTTTTTATAAAATTGATTAAGAGGTTACATTTTACAAAAGCTCAGATTTTTCTTCTGTAATCTATTTGCTGTAAAATGATGTACAGTAATTTTTCACTCCATTTAATTCACCCTTTCATTTTATGTTTTGTGTTCACTTTTGAAATTTACATATGTTATACTTTTTTCCCTAAATGTATGTAAATTTTGTGCTATCTTTTCAATTTTAGTTTATTTTATACATTCCTAATATAATTAAGGTAGCATAGATTTGTCTTCTGAATTTTTCACCCTTTGGAAAATTTTGTCATTTATTTTAACATAAATTGCATTTTCTCAATAATGGAAGAGTATCCAAACCTTTTGTTTTTTAAAAATGCATAAATAGTAATAAAACCTTTTAGATTTTGTGCTTTGAATATGCTATTCTATGTATTTTTCTATATTCTAATTTCCATTTTATAGAGAAAACATTATGTTAATTTTAGCGATTTAAAGTTTTCAAAACATGCCCATTCCATTAAATACAATTACTGTCAATAATTTGCATCATTTAATTGGTGACTTCATCCTCAAAGCCTTTGCATCAATTATTACTTTACATTTTACTTTTCTACTGTAGAGCGTGTTCAAAATTTGTAAGTAAGCTTTTCAAATATTTAATGATTAATACACATAATGAAAATCTAAGGTCAAATATTAAGAAAATTGCTAAATCTTCCAAACTACTATTTGTGCGTGTGTGTCTATGCACACACACACACATATATATATATATCTATGCATATGTGTGTGTATATACGTAGGTATGTATGATGTCTGCATATTCACTTCATAATAAAGTAAAAACATATATACCATCATTCTACAAAAAAAAACATTTTATTATAACCAACTACGGACATCAATTTAGTTACTGTCAATGCCCATATGCGTAGCACGGGCCACACACTAGTGTGTCTATATATATATATATATATATATATATATATATATATATATATATATATATATATGAAACATAATAATTATGGATTGTCATGAAAAGGATATTCCTAGTGAATTTGGAATCATGTGTATATATTCACATGCAATAGGGGACAAGAATAATCAATCTAAGGAAATAAATATTCGGAATTTATAAGAAAGAAATGTTCTATGGGAAATAAATTCTCCCAACCGAATCTAGAATGGGGTTCGGCTTGGGGTCGACTTCCGTACTATATAGGGGGTCGACCGCATTCCTAGGTATTGAGGTAGGGAGAGTGTTTTTGTTAGGGAGTTTTATACAAACTTGCATCAATTAGACCGTCCAGATTTAATCTAAATAATCTAACGATCTACACTTACACTTGCAACTATAAAAGGAGCTCCCTATCCACACTTTAAACCATATTTTCATTCCTCACTACGCCTCCATTCTTCCATTGCTAATTTCCACAGAAATATTTGGATCTCTTCTACCTCTCTTATCTTCATTCTACCTTCTATAATATGAGTTTTCTACAGATTTATAATTCTGGAAATTTGGTTTATATATATAAGACATTCTAATTCTTATATATGTACATTATAGAATGATTGGAGCACGATTTCATAAGATGAATTGAGATTTCTATTCTATAATAAATTCTACTGTTTTTCTATCTCAAATCAATATGAGCGGAATCATTTAAGTTTGCTATTTACTATGATTTGATAGTTTAAATTTGGATTATTGTTCTTAGGAAGATTTGGATTTATATGAAAAGAAAACAATATAAAAAACATCTAACTCTTCCATTATTTATGTATGTACGTAGAAATAGCAAGTCAATTTTAGTTGGGTTTGGATTATTGATGTAATTGAAGAAAAGATATTTAGGTGTTGGTATGATTCTTGAATTTGGTCTAATTCTTTTACTTTAAATCCGTAAATTCACATATGTGTATATTTTGGTTGCAAAAGCTTAAGGACTTGAATATTGCAATTTGAAGAGGTATAAACATCTATTTCTCATGTGGAACTTTGGACGTATTATTTCCAAATTATTAAGTATTAAGGTTTTGTACACAAAAATTACATAAAAAGTGGGTTAGAACCAAATTGATTATTTTACTTATGTGTTTAGGAATATTACACCTTGTCTCTATTCTTTTATTGAAGTAATCATTCAAGCCTTAGTTACAAGTTCTATGTTGATGTTATTATTTCCCCTTTTATCATTTATTGTGAATATGCATACTGGACCATGTTAATCGCTTAGGAAATTTACTTGTATACCTTATTAGTGATTATTAGGAATGACATTTCAAATGTGGTTAGGACGTTAATCTCATTCACATAATTCACGCCTATATTTATATACATTAATAGCATAATAAACGTAATATTAATGTGTATTAAGTGTGTACTAAATATGTTTAAACTAGGAATTTGAATTTGAATTTGAATGCCCCTATAGGAATTTGTATGCATGTATGTTAATTAACCACTTTAATTATAATTAATGACACAAAGATACGAGGTTAACCATTAGTTGTAATAGAAGCCTTCTCGGAAATGATCGGCATATCCAGCATCTACAAGTAAGACTGGTTAATGTGAGAGGTCTAGGTGTCATGGGGCCATTATAGTTATTACACCTAGATGCAAGGTTAAGCCTAACTTGTAGTAGAAGCTTTCCTGGAAATCCAACGTCTACAACTGGATGGCTTAATGTGATATGTCTAGTGCGCGCACACACACAGACACACACACATGCACTCACGCGCGCGCACACACACAGATATATATATATATATATATATATATATATATATATGTATGTATGTATAGTGTGCAAAGTAGACCTGTCTTGGGAAAGGTATTAAGTGGCTAGCCTACTTGTTGGGTTTTAAGTGGTTAGGACTAGGTCCGTTCCTAAGGTTCACTCATTGGTTCTGAACCCAAGTCATGGGACCCACCCTTTGAGGATTTAAGTGGTCTTTGGGTCTGCCTTTCTCGTATATAAGGTATTAAATGTTCTTATTAGACCATAGCGCATGAGTAGGTAGTTCTCCAAGTAATGTCCACTTCTTATCAAGAGGCTTAGTGAGGGCTGACACGGGATGGTTTTATGTAAAAGGCCTAAAGGAGACATCATCTAAGTGAAGTATTATATGGCTTGGAGTTCACCTGTAAGGATAGCTAGATAGTAACAAGATAGTCCTCCATGAGGGTCGTTAATGGTGTCGCGCTCCTACCTAAACCTGGTATTAAGCGGTCGTCACTATTTCTCGACCTTCAAAGAGAGTATATATTTATGACATTGACGTTAGGATGAGGTCTTAAGTGGCTAAGGGTCCACCATGGGTATATAGTGATTGTATGGATGTCTTCCCTATGGAAATAGCCTTAAGTGACTAGGTATAGCCCTCCTCGTAGGGTATTAAGTAACTATAAGGATGCCCTCCCTTAGATTTATTTGGGGGTGTATTAAGTGACAACAGGGATGTCCGCTCTTAAATTTACATATAAGTCTTAAGTGACTTTGAGGATGTCCGCCTTGTATGTTTAAATTGTGTATGTTTGTTGCATAAACATAACATGAAGAGTTCACACTGCCAAATATAGGAAATAGTCCTTTATAAACTTATATGCTTTTCATTCACCAGAACTTTATGTTCTAACCTTCCTCCTCTTAACATAAACAGGTTAGTAGGGTAGGACCCTGCATCAATGATGATTTGTGATTTCTTGGAGGAGGACCCTTTTGATGGAGATTTAGTTATTCTCGACAGTAATACTATTATTATTGTTGTTACCATGTATTTTGAGATAATTATTGATGTATCATTATCTTATTAGACCTGTTGTATTTGACATTTATGATTTTATCTATGGTACATCTATTTATGAGTCATTATATTTTATCCCTTTCGCTGTGTGAGATTCTAATTTCTTTTAGATTGCTCTACGATATTTGTTTTTAGTATTTCCTTATAGGAACCAACGATCTATTTAGAATGATTCTAAGTTCCGATGGGCCTTCTCTGGTCGGAGTTCAAGCCCATTCTGGGTGGGTTGTTATAGTTGGTATCAAAGCATACATTACCCAGTTACGAGAAAATATACGTAAGAGGGACATATTTACTATTTGGAAAGGTTTTCAAAACCATACATAGGTACTAACCTCTAAAACATACACAATTATACCAAACAACCTAATCTTTATATCTTTTGGGCCTTCATACTATCTTAGGAAGTCCACTGAAGGGTTTTTCGTTTTTCAGATAGTAGAAATGGCTAATAAACAGTCCGAGCAGGGGAGCCCAACAAGGCCTCGGTACTTGCCTGAATGGTTCCAATAGTACCTTAGGACTGTGGAACCGGTCCCTACTACCAATCCTGCCCCAAAGGAACCAACAGCACAACCCGTTGAAGCAACCCTCAACTTTCCTCATTTTTGCAAAGATTTTGTGTACTTAGGATGTAAGCCATTTTTGGGAACTAAGGGTTACCTTGAAGCTAAAGCATGGATAATCGTGTGCGAACGGATCGTCGAAGATATCAGATCGGATAACTAGCTTAAGCATAGGATAGCGGCTTGGCACTTGAAGGGAGAGGCCCTAAAGTGGTGGAACATGATTTTAGGAGAGAATGTGGGTAGAGTGTTTACTTGGGTAGAGTTTAGGCCTTGCTTTGAGACTAAGTTCTTACCTAATGCTGGGATGAGACTATATTGGAAAAGTTTATTCGGTTGAAGTAAGGGGAGTTAAGTCTAAGAGAGTATGTAGCATGATTTAAGGAGTTATATGAGTTTGGGAGAGGGTTGGTGAACAACCCTATGAATAAAGCCCTTAGGTTTGTTAAAGGATTGAATTCTCCATTAAGAGAAATGCATTTGGCCCTGGTGATGTTCGGAGCTACGTTCGAAGCCCTTGTGGAGATAGCTATCTTGTATATGGTTGAGGAGATTAAGAAGGTTAAGAATGATATGGGGGAAGGTACCTCTAGCTGTGGGAAGAGAAAAAAAGAGAATTTTTTAGCCTAAGAAGAAGAAGGGAGGTAAATTTAAGAAGGAGACTAAGATGTGTTTAAGGTGCCACAGAAAAGGGCATAAGGAGAAGGACTGCAGAGTGAACTTACCAAGGCCAAAATTCAAAGGAAAATGCATTAACTGTCATGAGGATGGACACTTGGCTAAAAACTACCTTAAACTTAGAGTGGTGCAGAGTGGACAAAACTATGCTGTGGAGGTAGCAACATTTTGAAGTTAGCCCCCTAGAGATCAAGGGCAAACCTACGTTGGAATGTATAATTTCTATCCTAGGAATTTCTTTGTATACCCTGTTTGATTCGGTAGCCAACCACACCTTCATTGCAAGGAAGATTGTTGATTTTTTGAAACTTCCCTTATCCTTTGCTAACTATCTGATAGAGTTGTCCAACCTTATAAGAGGGAATATGCAACTTTCATTTATGTGTAAAGAACTAGTATTGGACATCGGTGATGTCGACTTGTTTTATGATGCGTATATGCTTGAGTTCGAGAGGTATGGTCTTATTCTGGCAAAGGATTGGCCATCATTTTATGGGGCTGTATTGAATTGAGATAAGAGAGCCATTTGCTTGAGAAGCCATGGAGGCCGCAACATACAGATCCCTTGTAGGATTGGGAATAGGGATTCAACCTTATTTTCCTTATCATATTATTTAGAAGGACCATATTCAGTGCCGATTGTTTGTGAGTTTCCAAATGTTTTTGAGGAGGTCACAGGACTCCCACCACATAGAGAAATATCTTTTAGGATAGATCTCGAAAAAGGCGTGAGGCCTATACATTGTCTTTAAGGCACATAACTCCAAATGAAAGTAAAGAGCTAGATAGGGAAATATATGGGCTGTTACAGAAAGGGTTTATTTGTAGAAGTACTTCTGAGTGGGGTGTACCAGTAGTGTTTGCCACAAAATATGATAGATCTTTAAGGTTATATGTGGATTATAAGGAGTTTAATAAATTGACTAAGAATAATAGATATCCCCTTATTGATGATTGATGATTTGTTTGACCAATTGGGAGATGCCCAAATATTTTCTTAGTGAGATCTAGCTACTGGATTTCACCAGTTGAGGATTTTGGATAAGAGTAAGCCAAAGACAGCGTTTAGGATGCCAAATGGATTGTTTGAGTGGTAAGTTATGCCTTTTTGATTGACAAATGCCCCTGCTTTCTTGGTAGACCTTATTAGTAGAGTATTTATAGGCATACTCATAAGACAGTGGTTATGTTTGTAGATGACATTATTATTTTCTCTAAGGACTTTAAGGAGCATGAAAACAACTTAATAAAAGTCCTACGAACTTTGAGGGAAAACTAGCTTTAGGCCAGATTCTCAAAATGTCACTTTTTGAGAAGTCAAGTTTCTAGGGCATATCGTATCGGGAAAAGGACTAGCAGTAGACCCTGGTAAGGTAGAGGTCGTTCACGAATGGTGGATACCCCGTAATGTGATGGAGGTTAGGAATTTTCTAGCATTAGCAAACTACTACAGCAAATTTATCAAGGACTTCACAAGGATTGCAACCCCTCTAACCCAATTAACGAAAAGGGATCATAAATTTGTGTGGAATGAGAAGTGTGGTACTGTCTTTGAGAGGTTGAAGGAATCTTTCATGAGTGAGCCTATTCATGTTATCCATGATGGAATGAAGATGTTTACGGTCTTTACTGATGCTTGTGGGACAAGTTTAAGAGTAGTACTTATGAAAGAGGGTAGAGTAGTTGTTTACGCAAGTAGACAACTTAAGGACCATGAGAAAAGGTACCCCGCCCATAACTTAGAGTTAGCTGCTATAGTTTTTTCCCCTGAAGATATTACCTTCTAGGAGGGAAGTTTGAGCTATTCATTGACCATAAGTCTCTTAGATATTTATTTTCTCAGCTAGATCTGAACCTTAGACAGTAGCAATGGATGGAATATCTAGCATCATTTGATTTTTTTTAATTCAGTATACCTCTAGGAAGGGTGATTTCGTAGCCGATGCTTTGACTCGGAAGCATGCTACCCTTAGTTTGATCACCAGGTAGAGGCGGTTAGAGTTTCTTTCTAGTTTTATAACAATTCGAATTTCGACAGATAGGATTTTTTTCCTTAAAAATATCAACATAACGAAGCTCGAGTTGGCTTGTTTAGTATCCTGCGGAATAGACAGAGATAATAAATATATCAGAGCTCAATAAAACATCACACAACGAAATGGACAAAATATAATAATCAAATATAACCTTGCCGAAATAATAACACTGGCTAACAAGTGTCCAAAGGCTACCGATTCTTTGCCATAAACCTAACCTACGAGTATGTTATGAGGAGGGGGCTAGAACACAAGGTTTTGGTGAATGGACAAATTACACATTCTAAAATAACCCTAGATATACCAGTCAATTATGATTTCTTAATTATTAGGTTATTTGGTTTAACATCGCTCAGGGCTCTACACCCACGTCGTACCCATCTACACCCCAGTAGATTGAACCTAATATAGTATATATGTATCTATACCCAACATCTCAAGGTACTCCCCATAGTACTCTCCTCGTGTGATCTCCACCGTCAAGCCATAGAAGCATACACAACCTCTATCCTACGCCAAACCATGTATGGAAATCTATATAATTATGCCACGTAATCGCACAGAACCACCATCGCATTGCCATGTAAGTGTACAGATCGTTGTATCTAAACTCCTTTGTCGAATCACGTCTCAACATGGAATAATGCCTTAATGTCTACGATACACAACCCAATTCGTGTAGCTAGACCCTCACACGAACGTGCCACCTACTATAACCCGAGTCCCGTAATAGGGTTGCACCAAATGCACGAAAACTCAATCGGGAGCTTTCAATATCTTTGAAGGACAGCTTAATTAGGCCTACAATAAAAATACTCACATACGGTATATATTTTCGTGGTGGTTATCACCCCACCCTCAACTAATGAAAGACTTCTACAAGAGCTAAGAGACATGCCCCTATCAACCAATCTAACATCCAATTTGGCGTGTCTTGCAACCAACGTCCCAATAGTGAAAGAGCGAAGGTCTATATGTTTATATCTAGTCTTTCCACATCCTACCGATTGTCGATAACTGTCATCCGACGATTACTATCCTTAATTTGGCCTTAACCAACCTATCCTACCGGCAAGGAAAATCGTCGAATTACGCAACACCATCCGCCACAACCTTTTGACTATCACACCACAGTTGCAGTCAAGGTATACTCACTAGATGGTACCATACAAACCAAACCTTTGTGGTTGTAGCCTGAATCCTATCACAGAAGACCACTATGTAGTACCATACCATGTTCCGCAGAAGCCACGTGCTTCCCTCCAGTACTATAGAATAATCAGTTGGATGTGCCCCTTTCGTGTCTCTAGGCACCACGATGATCTACCCCATTGGGTTCTTCACCTCCATACGTATGGATTGGTCCAAACGCATCATGCCATCATGTTATTAGATCCTACATCTAATAATTTAATCACATGCTTGCTTTTCCTTATCACATTGCTAATTAACTTGATTATCCATATATTCATTATTTATTCAAGTTACTTAGTCCATTAGCTCACAATTGGCTACTTACTTTCTTTATTCAGCCCAATGCCGCCGGAGCGGGCTTCCGCTTATTATTTATTACATTTATTAGGCTTAACACTTTAAACTATAAGTATAATAATAATAAGTCTACTTTATTGTTTCTTATTTAATCACATCCTTATCTTACACCATTATCACAACCGTTGTTATGAGTTTACTTATTAACTTATTTCCCTTAACCTATGCAGTTAAAGCCCCGCTAAAGCACCGCAAAATACTGACTATAACCAGTAGCGCTCTCCGGTCGCTACGCTATTTCAATTTAGTGCCAATGAACAATAGTTCTTCTTTAATACCTGCTATTTTCCGCTGCCCCCACTAAATCAACGCTATTTAGCACCCGCTTTAGCAATATTAATATACAAATGATGGTTTGACCAGTACCCTTTTAAAATAAATCAAAAAAGTTAATGTAAATAGCAAATTTTAAGTCATAAATTCCTTATAAAAGATAGAAATTTGTTGTAATCCTCGAATGTTGTGGGTATAACCATGATATTCTTTGATTTTATTATATAATATTAATTAATATTCGTTTCTTATATACAAATGATGCGAGAATGATAATTAATTAATTTTAATTATATAGCTTTACATCTAATTAATATTTTCGCACCTCCGTTATTTCCCCGCTTTATCCCCGCTACAGCTTTTTACACCTCTCCCGCTATAGAATCGCTAAGCGCTTTAACTGCCCAGCCCTTAACTAAGGTTAATTAATAAGTTCCCTTTTTCATTTATTTTAGGCCATGTTATGATTCCACTTGTCCTAAGGACATGCCTCTCTATTATATTACATTCTCATTCATATAATTGATTATAATAAGTTATATTCCCCGTTCATCACATTTACCCTAGGTTCCTTAAAATTAATCAAAATTTTATTGTTGTAACATTCATTTATTTACCATCTTGTATATTCTCATTATTTCAAGGAAAATATTTCACATACCTCATTAGATTGGTTAGTGGAAAGATGTAAAGGTCCATTTCCATAACGCACATTAATTAAGATCCATAATTGCAAGCTATTTCTTATATTTTCATCGTGGACATACATTTTTTATTTGATTAGTGTGCAATACGGTAAAGAATCCCTATTTCACACTAATCCCTTTTTACATTCTTTTCTTGCAACTACTTTCACATTAATTTTTGATGTTATGGAATTATATCCATTTTCCCCTAAATCCAACTAACTTAGTTCACTATAGTTTTTTCCCTTCTTATTTTCTGAGTTAGATGTTAATTCCTATTTTTCATTTATTGTTTCCAATTGCTGTTAATTTTCCATACAAAATTAGGCATATCAGTTATTTTTTCAATATTTCCAATTTCACTGTAATTTTGTTTGCAAAATATTCAATTTGACATTAAATAACAATCTTAAAAACAATGTTATAACTATTGTAAATTGCACAATTTCAATACTACAATAATTCTGAATCCAAATGGAAGATTAGTGGAATAGATTTGTACAACAACCATGTTCTTAATGTACTTAGAAATAGATTATATCGCAATTACCAAAAATTCCAATTATTTGTCATGATAAGAATTACGGGGAATGTAAACGACAAATATACCATTACCAAAAAGTATAATTTTAAATCTACTCACCTGAATACTTTCCAACCTTGAATCTGATTCAGATCTACCATTTCGTGGCCTTTATAATTTAATATAATATTTAGAGAACCACATATTTGCAAATCTGATGCTAAAAGAAGGAAAGAAAAAACCTAAATAATTTAGATACATAGGATTTAACTCATGTTGACAAGAAATTTGAACACCTATATTGTAGATCTACATTCTTTGTCTTCAAATCTTGAATCAGAATTCTCTAAAGCTAATACACTAGTTTCTGAAAGATTTGGAGAAGAAAGAAAATGGCAGAGCCTTGGCGTTATCTCAGAAAATATGAGTTGGAGGTTAGGCTATGCAAGTTTATTTATAGGTGTATAGAAGATTCTGGTCTATCGGATTAAATAAATTAAAATCTGAACTGTATAAGCTAAGTAAAACACGTTAGAACGCTCCAGATCTGGGCTTTAGTTGGTCGACCCATGTGCGACTCACCTTTGGGGTGTGTCAGCCATGGGGTCGACCCATATACAGCTTGGGTGACCCATATTTTGGGTCAATGACGTCGATTTCGCTGACTTTAATTTCTGATTAACATGGGTGTTAACATTCTTTTTATTTCCAATTATCTCTTATGTAAATTATTTTTTTCCAACTATAACATATATCCAATTTCAATTTCCAAACTTATGCGCATATATACACGTACAACCTTTTAAATTTTTAATCAATGATAACTTCCCCATATGGGCCCCATTTCGATCAAGTCATATATGAAAACAAATCAGAAAATTACCACGAACACAATGGTATATGTTTCAGCGTTAAATTCAGAAATCATAATTTATTGATATTTTCTGTCAATTAATTAAAAATATTTATACCGAATATACGTGGTGTTACATTCTCCCACCCTTAGGAAATTTCATCCCCGAAATTTGGTAAGGGTAAAATATTATGTAATTCCTTACATAGTTTACAACCATCATGTGTAAATCCAATTTTTGCAACCATTTGGGCACTTATTTAGAATGTAACACAACATAATAATATACGAATATAAGAATGCCAAAGCGGTACCTCCTATATAAATGCAAATTTTCTTGAAAACATGATGCACACATCCTAAATATAATGACAATTTCTATATGAATGAAATATTTTGAAAATAAAAATACTTTTCCATCAAATTTTTCCTACACTCTTACAGAGCAAGAGCATAATTCATCTAATTTTTACATCCAAACCCTACCAACCAACTTTAACATTGCGAATTTCAAAAATAACGTTTTTCTGAATTTTCGCTCCTCAATAACCTTCGAGGAAATTTTTTAATTCTGTGTTACTTTCCTGTAATCATTGTTTTATGTCCTCTTTTGTTATTTAATTATATCTATTATGATTTAATAAGGACTTCATCAATTAGAAAAAAGTTTCCCACACAAAGATAAAATACTACCATAACTGGAAAATAACTTCTAAGTACAGGCTCCTACTACAATTGTCAAACAAACAAGAGATATTCAAGTTCTGAAATAACAGAAAGAGTCCTACATGAAGCAACATTGATATCGATCCTTTTTCAGAACGAAGGCCTGGGTCCCCGTTTAAAGATATTCCGAAGAAAAGAATCCAATCGCCTAGGTGTTCCTTCTGACACCTAGCATTGTCTCGAACCTCCAAGTGCATGCCTTGAACCTCCAACTGCATCTGCTCAAATCGCTACTAAACTGCATATATCTCCTGTAGAGACTGCTAATAGGTCTGGGAAAAGTCAAGATGTGTGTTTTCCATATCTTTATGTCCATGCAAGATCTCGTGGTGCTCTCGGGCTAGCTTGTCCTATCTCTCTGATATAGACCTGACCTCTCTCCTTAAATCCAAAGTCTCCCCTCCTAGCTATGGGCTCCACTGTAATGACTGGGAACTCCCGGAGCCTCTCTAATATGGCTCTGCACCCTGATAATCATGTCCTGCTGAAGGGTCAAAATACTGATAGGGCTCCTCAATGCCTTGCCTCTCAACCTGCACAACTGGTCCCTATATCCTATCTATGGATGATAACCAGCTGGATATACATACTGATCCCCTACTGGAACATGAAACTATTTGAACACAACTGACCACAAATGTCCAAAGGGAATCGTAGACTATCGTGTGTATGTAGTGCTCACAAAATAGATCATAATTTCCCTCAATTAATTAATCTCGAGCTTGACAAAAATAGCATAAGTGGCACGCCTAACCGTGCCAGTAATCCTATCGAAACTACTAGTTCGGGTAACCAAGTTATACTACAATATGCATTAACTACCTTAGCTAATGGGAGTAAATACCCCTACATCCCAAGCTCTATGCCCAACATCAATTAATATCCAGCCTAATACGATATCATCAGTCATCTCAACATGTTCTAACCCAAAGCCCTCCCCCCTAATACCAAGCGTATCCCCAAATTGTCTCTCAGTAAAAACAATCGATATTCCTTTCACCTCAGCATCAAACTCTGCTTCATTATTATCTTCTCTGTAACTCAAATTAGCAAAAAAAAGGCGAACTAACCTGGGGCAAGAAGTTCGCTCTATATAGAATGGTCAAGAATCTGATGCAACCCCGTGTCAAGAAGGAGCTGCTCCAAAGGGATGCCCACAAAATCTGCAAATTTAACCGGTCTTCCAAGAAAAATCTGGTACCCAAAGGAATCCACATACACCTGAACCACGCGCCTATTATTCCGACACTAAGTGATCTCCTGGTGGTTTAATTGGGAAAACTGGCGGCTAAACAGGGTCGCGGAGGCATGGAAAAATTTATTCAAATCCGTGAAAAGGGGCATAGATATGGATAGAGGAGGTTACAAGTTTTGATTTGATACCAATTTTGCGATAAACGGTGGAGTTTTGGAGCTGTGGTAGGTGTTAGAAGTAGGAAAAAAATGGGTTCGGCTGCTCTGGGTAAGGGAAAACGAGAATGATGAAGCTTCTGCTTCGTCGTTCTCTTATAGCTGAAAATGATGCGGCTGGGTTAACCCACTTATACAGGTTTGTCGTGGTCGACCCGTCCGAAAAGTTTAGTCGACCTGACCCACAATATTTTATTCACCAACCCCTCCTGAGTTCCCTATCGACTATTCACTACTCTGAAATATGAAAATATTCCTTATGTTGGTCGACTGACAGTTCCACTTCTCGTACGTTCTTCCACTATTGTAATGATGTTTCCAATAATTTCTTATACCTAATTATAATTCCAAAAGTTTCTTGAATTGACTTACCATTTTCTGCTTCCTTTATATTTTCCAACTATTATGTACACTTTCTAGCTCAACCAATTAGTGGCTCATCTTTCTCATACTTCCATGATCATTACTCTAGTGTACAAGTTTCAGTATCTCAACTTCTTCCATGTATACAAATATATTTATATACATATAATATCCTTTTATTTAAGAATATACAATTACGTTCACTCACTATCTATACATAGGAATCCTAAACCTGAGCACTGATACCAGATGTAACAACCTGAATTTCGACAAACCGATTTTTTTCTAAAAATCCCAATCTGTCGAAGCTCGAGTTAGCATGTCCGGTATCCTACAGAAAAGACAGAGATAATAAATATATCAGTGCTCGATAAAACATCTCACAGCGGAATGGATAAAATATAATAATCAAATGTAGCCTTACTAAAACAATAACAATGTCTAATGAGTGTCCAAAGGCTACCGAATCTTTGTCATAAACCTAACATGTGAGTATGTTACGAGGAAGGGGTCAGAATACAAGGTTCTGGTGAATAGGCAAATTATACATTCTGAAATAACCCTATATATATCGTTTAGTTATGTTTTCTTAATTATAAGGTTATTTGGGTTAAAAGCACTTAAGACTTTGCACTCACGTTGCACCCATCTACTCTCCAGTAGATTAAACTTAATATATATATATATAGGTATATCGAGCATCTTAAGGTACTCCTCATAGTGCCTTCCTTGTACGGTCTCTACCATCACACCATGGAAGCATATAAAACCTTTGTCCTACGCTAAACCGCATAAAAAAAATTATCATTACGCCACGTAATCGCACAGAACCACCAACGATACGCCCCGTAAGCGTACGGATCGTCGTATCCAGTTTTCTTGTTCATATCACGTCTCAACAAAGAGTAGTTCCCTAATGTCTATAATACACCACCCAGTGCATGTGTCTAGACCATCACACGAACATACTACCTACTATAACCCAAGTCCCGTAATAGGGTTGCATCCAATGCACGAAAACTCAGTAGAGAGCTTTCAATATCTATAAAGGACAGCTTCATTAGGCCTATAATATATATACTCTCATATAGTCTGTCTTTTTACGGTGGCCATGGCCCCATCTTAGACCCTCCTAAACTACTGAAAAAATTCTTCAAGAAATAAGTAATGTTCCCCTATCAACCAATCTAACATCCAATTTGGTGTGTCTCACAACCAACATCCCGATAGTGGAAGAGCGAAGGGCTTTTGGTTTTACTCTAGTCTTTCCATATCCCACTAATTGCCGATAATAGTGTGACGACCCCAAATGTAACATCCCGAATTTTCTATTGACAATAAATTAATAAATTAAATTATAATTAATTCTAAATGAAAGAATTAAGGCAAACGAGTTATGCCATTGCGTTCGTCTTGGAATTCTGCTTAAGATAGAGTCCGAGTCTGCGTTAACTGGACTCTGTATGAAGAAGTCGTGGTCTTCGAAAGTATAAGAATTCGATTTAAAATTCAAACAGCCCGAAACAAGTTCAAAATTTGAAAACTGGACCAGAATTAGGCTGGGCGGGAAAATTCCTGCCCAGGACCCAGGTCGACCAGGGGGTCGACCTGGGTACCCAGGTCGACCAGGTGGTCGACCTGGGGGTCGACCTATGGGTCGACCTACCCAGTCGACCTGGTCAGGTCTTGGCTGGCCTGGTCGGGTTATGAGCGATTTACTGAGTTCTGGTGTGTCACTAGGGCTGATTTGTCACTTTCTGGTAGGCTCTTCTCGATGTGAATGGTCTAGATTCATCTATGATCATCTGACGGCTCTAATTAGTTTGAAATTCTATATAAACAACTCAAGTCTCCAACCTAAATTCACACAAAAGTTAGAACCAGAGCCGCCATGCTATCGGGAGAAAACTGAGAGTAGCCTCCACTTGAAGAAAGCTAAGAGACGAACAAATCTAATTCAAAATTAAAATCAAAACAACGTTTATCTACTCAAAGGAAAGCATCTCAATTCCAGAACTTAGAATCCAGAACTCAAGTTCGTCGTTCGTTGTAAGTTTATTTATGTTTTGGGATGCGAATCAAAATTAGTGTCATGCCTTGGAAATAAATTGATAATAGAACAATGTTTATTATGTTATATGTGGAATTGAATGATATTGATCTATGTCTGTGGTTCTATTTTATTATCATGTTGAATTGGGAATTAATGGATAAGTCTATTCATATGTATATGAACTTGGAGTATAACCTATTATGACAAGTTGTGTAGTTTATCATGTTATACAAGTTTCAGGTTGTAAAATCATATCACATATGTGACCAAATGTTAGATCTACATGTTTATGTGTATATGTTAAACCTATGTCATATTTCAAGTTCACACCTATTCATATGTTCGTGATTGATTTTGAAATTCACATATATGTAAGTTGACTTAGTCTATGTTGCAAATTCACATATATGTAAGTTGATTTAGCCTATGTTGCAAATTCACATATATGTAAGTTGATTTAGTCTATGTTGCAAATTCACATATATGTATGTTGATTTAGTCTACGTTGCAAGTTCACACCTATGATATTCATGTTGACTATTTTGCAAGTTCACACCTATGATGTTCATATTGACTATGCCGAAAATGCCAAGTTTACACCTATGTCATGTTTATGTTAATGAATTTCTTTATGCCAATTTTGTGTACGCTAAATTAGGCTAAGTTTTTAGCCTAATATTATATGATAAAAATCATGCGGACAAAAAATTAGGCTAAGATTGTTAGCCCAATATTTAGATGGGTTAACGTTGGGAAAAAATGGTAATTATAGGGAAATTGACATAAATTGGTGAAAAATCACATAGGTAATTTATGGCATGAAATAATATAAATCATATACCTAAAAATGATGAACTTGGAAAGTGGGCCATAACATTTAATTGTTAACAAATTTACATATAAGAATAAAAAGAACAAATATGTAAATTTAGAAAATACGAGTATGCTTAAATAGAGGTTGGATTGAGTCGTGATGTAAACCTGGCCGGACCCGCCCGGCTGTCCAGTAGTCACAACAATACCTATCCAATGTGGGAGGTTAAGGCATTGAGCCCAATAAGGACCCGAGGTTAGACTGAGTTACGGTGTAAACCTGCTCGGAACCGACCGGCACGTCCAGTAACCGTAACAATACCTGTCTTATGTGAGTGGTTGGTGCTTTAAAAAGCTAAGGACAGACAAGTCAGGATGGTAGGGTTAAGTTAACTAAAACACTTAACCAATTCAACATGTTAATTAAACTGATGGGAGGGTTAGGTAAATACAGACACTTAACCACTTAACATGTTTGACTAGAAAAATCTAGTAACGGGGACCCATTTCAGCAGTAACCCAATTAGGTATCATGGTACCCTGAAACTAGGCAGGGTAGGGCACGATTACTGGGCTGATTGTAAGCAGTCAAAAGCGATGGCGGTTAGTGCAGTAGTGTAGGTTCAAACGGAGTTTGGGCGTGCACACACTTCGGAGCAGACAAACAGGGCACTGGGCATTAGTAGTATAACGAGCCGCCACCACGGGACTTGATACACCCCATAGTGGGACCAGCATAGGTATCTACAATCATGTGGGGCCATATGACACAGGAAGAAAACGATGCGAGTAAGAGCCAATCGAATAAGGGATCACCTTGTCATGAACACGTGGTGCTAGTTAGGCTAGTTAGTAGGTGCAGAGAAGTAATAGTGAGTGCGTTTGGTATAGTTAGTATTTCCTGTCATATCTTGTCTTATATTCTGGTATTGTCCTATTCTCAGTTTATGCAAGTCATGATCTTTTTATTGTTCTCATGCTAGAAATATTACTAGACTTACCAGACTTATGTCTGACCCATTTTCCTTTCGCTTTCTTTTCTTCCATTTCCCCTCCAAGGTCCACAGGGAGGAAACACCTCAGCTTAGTCAGATTTTTCATCCAGCTTGAAGAGAGAATGTATTGCTTGGATCTCTTTCGTTTGGGCTATGGCTTTAGACATTCTATGGGGATTTATGCAGTTTTAATTATGTTTCATGCTTCTTTAAGTTTTAAATCAAGAAAGCATTATGGTTGTAATAATTGGAAGTTTGTTTTAAGCAACTTTGGAAATGTTTTGTATGAATACGTATTTATGATATGAAAGTCTGTTTGTTTTTCTGCTGTTTATATATATGTGTTTATATCTGTTTTTGTGTTTTATCTGTGACTTTTACTTATAAACCTCCACCGAAGTTAAGGTATTCCCTTTGTGAGTGACCTTAACGGAGCTGGGGTGTTTCACTTGGTATCAGAGCACAGGTTTACCAGATTAGATAAAGGTTTTTGAAACCATTTTCAAAAAGAAGTTTAAAGAAGCATTTTTTTCAAGAAAAAGCATTGTTTTTAAAAGGCATAATTCCCCAAAGCCATATGCACTATCTCTCTATCCTTTTGTCTTGAATCTTTCCTTTCTGTTTCAGCATGTCTGGAGATCTTAACCTTCCAGAAGGAGTACCGATACCTGGCTGGTTCCGAAGGTATCTAGAGGCTAGGGCCAATGATGCAGGCCTAGCAGACATTCCTCCTCGCCTAATGGTAGTGGTTCCTTCTCCTCCTCCTCGTGGAAATGCTTTCGCTAATACGTGTAGAGACTTCAAGGCTATGGGTGGAAAGGACTTTTATGGAACTGAATCCTTTGTGGTAGCAAGGAACTGGCTGAAGGAGACCGAAGATTTGTTCATCATCTTCGAAGTTGACAATAGGAAAAAGATATAGCTAGCAGTGTGGTTGCTTAAAGACGAAGCTTCTTATTGGTGGGAGGTTACCCATGCTGAGAGGCCAGTGGAAACTTGGGAAGATTTCAGGATGAGGTTTGATATGAAATTCCTCTCCCAAGATGAAAGAAGCCTGCAGATGGAGAAGTTCCTAACTCTTAAACAAGGAAGTATGACGATCAAGGAGTACGTCAATCAGTTTAATCAGCTGGCCAGATTTGTGCTGGATTTAGTAAACACCCAACACAAGAAGGCCCTTCGCTTCGTCAAAGGTCTGAGTGAGCCTCTACACAGCCTTGCTATGACCCATATACCCATGGGAGCGACTTATGAAAGCTTGGTGGACATGGCGCTGCTACACGAGGTAGATAAAGGCAAGAAAGAGGCAAAGGTGGAAGTGCCTCAAGAAAAGAAAGAGGGTTTACAGGCTAAGAAAACAGACTTCAAGAAGGGTGGGAAGAACAACAAATCCCATGAAAAGAGAAGGTGCAATTCTGTGGCATTGTTGGACATACAGTGAAAGACTGCAGAAAGAAGAAGGCGAAGATGAATGGTGGTTGTTTCCATTGCGGCGAGACTGGACACATGGCTAGGGACTGCCCAAAGAAACGGGGGCAGGGACATAGGACTAGATCCACTTCAGGGGATAGGTTCACGCGCTGGTGGCACCTCCGCAGGAACGAGGTAGAAATATTTCTGTAGAAAGCTTAGTTTATCTCTATGATCATCCAGTTCGCACTCTCTTTGATTCTGGCGCATCACACTCCTTTATTTCATCTGCTTTACTAGAATCTCTGCACCTAGACACAATTATGGTAGAAGATCCCTTGGTTGTTTCAAATCCTGTTGGGGGCTCAGCTTATTTGTCAATGGTTTGTTTGGATTTGAAAATCTCTATTCTAAGTGTTGAGTTTAGATGTAGTGCCTTTGTTTTGGGTTTTTCGCGATATGGATTGATCTTAGGCATGGACTGGTTATCCAGTAATGGTGCCATTCTTGATTGTGAGAAGAGAGTGGTCAGACTCTTGACTCAGCTCGGTAACACTCTAGAAATTTCTTGTAATCCCTTGAATGTTGTTATGCTTAGTTATCTAGAGTCGCTTGATGCTTCTGTTGAGAATTTGCAGTCGGTTAGAGTGGTCCGTGAATACCCGGATGTCTTTGAAGAGGTGAAGGGCTTACCTCCGAGGCGGGAAACAGACTTTCGCATATATCTTGTTGATAATGAAGAGCCCGTAGCTTTACCTGTTAGACACATGGCTCCAAAGGAGAGAAAGAGCTCAGTAAGCAAGTTAAGGAGCTTCTCGAGAAGGGGTTTATAAGACGAAGTATCTCAGAATGGGGTGCTCCAGTGGTGTTCGCCACCAAAGCAGATGGCTCACTACGTCTTTGTGTGGACTATAAGGAGCTAAACAAAGCTGACTAAGAAGAATAGACAACCGCTTCCCAGAATAGACGATTTGTTTGATCAGCTTGTAGGTGCGTCGGTTTTCTCCCAACTTGCTCTGGCTACTGGGTTCCATCAGCTAAGGGTAGCTGAAGATAACATTGATAAGACGGCGTTCAGAACCCCAGACGGTTTCTTTGAATGGCTTGTCATGCCTTTCGGCTTGACAAATGCACCCGCTTATTTCGTAGACCTAATGAGCAGGGTGTTCAGAGAATTCCTCAACAAGTTTGTGGTTGTCTTCGTAGACGATATTTTGATCTTTTCAAAGGATGAGGAAGAGCATGCTCAGCATTTAAAGGAAATCATGGATACTCTCCGTGCACATCAGCTAAAAGCAAAATTCTCCAAGTGCCACTTCTGGAGAGAAGAAGTAAGGTTTCTTGGACATGTAGTGTCCAAAGAGGGGTTAGCTGTGGACCCCGCGAAAGTGGTGGCGGTGCAAGATTGGAAGGCACCAAGAAATGCAACCGAAGTCTGTAGCTTTCTCGGGCTAGCAGGTTTTTACTGAAAGTTCATTAGAGATTTCGCGAAAATCTCAGCTCCACTCACAAGGATAACAAAGAAGAATCTAGCGTTTGCTTGGGATTTGGATTGTGATATTGCTTTCCAACACTTGAAAAGGGCTCTTACAACAGCCCCAGTTCTGACTTTGCCTGATGGAAGCAAGATGTTCACAGTATACACGGATGCTTGTGGTACGGGACTTGGCACTGTTCTGATGCAAGAAGGGAAGGTAGTAGATTATGGTGGAAGACAATTGAAAGTTCATGAAAAAGAACTACCCAACCCACGATCTTGAGTTAGCCGCCATCGTCTTTGCACTTAAGTCTTGGCGCCATTATCTCCTAGGTGAGAAGTTCGAATTATATATTGACTATAAATCGTTGAAGTATCTTTTCTCGCAGAAAGATCATAATTTAAGACAACAAAGCTGGATGGAGTTTCTTGCCTCATATGATTTGGAGATTTCCTATACTCCTGGAAAGGGCAACGTAGTAGAAGACGCCTTGAGTAGAAAGAAGCTGACCTTAAGCCCTCTCTTTGTAGAAAGGAAAAGCTTGGAGTATATAGCCAGTTTTGACTTTAGGCCTTCCTCTGATTTTGTACCTGGTTTGTTAGCATCACTAGAAGTACGGCCCACTCTTTTAGACTCAATAGGGGCTGCACAACGCGAAGACCCTCAGCTTGTTAATGTGATTAATAAGCTAATTAGGGGTGAAACTTCTAGTCACCTCAATAGGTACTCCATCGATGATAAGGGTTGGCTAAGGCGGGATGGAAGACTATGCAACCCACAAGCAAGGGATTTGGTAAAGATGGTTCTCGAGGAAGCACACCATTCCAAGATGACAATATAACCAGGTGGAGACAAGATGTACAAGGACGTAAAGAGAGTTTTCTTTTGGAGCGGCATGAAGAAGGATGTGGAAGATTTCGTTTCTAAGTGCATGATATGCCAACAGGTCAAGGCGGAACAATAGAAGCCTGGAGGACTGCTTCATCCTCTTGAAGTCCCGGAATGGAAGTTGGATAGCATTTCAATGGACTTCATTGATGGGTTGCCTAGGTCAAGAAGGGGCAATACTAGCATTTGGGTAATAGTGGACAGGCTCACAAAAAGCGCCCACTTTATACCTGTCAAGAGTAGAAGGACTGCCTCATCTCTAGCATCTCTTTATCTCAAGGAAATAGTTAGACTCCATGGAATACCCTCCAGCATAGTGAGTGATCGAGATCCTATCTTTAAAAGAGAGTTTTGGCGGAGTCTGCAAGAAGCTGTAGGCACACAGTTATGCTTGAGCACGTCCTATCACCTCCAAACTGATGGTCAGATGGAAAGGGTGAACAGAGTATTAGAAGATCTTTTGAGACTTTGCGTTCTTGACTTTAGAGGGACATGGGAGGATCATCTTCCTTTAGTGGAATTCGCCTACAACAACAGCTACCAAGCCACCATCGGCATGGCGCCCTTCGAAGCTTTGTATGGAAGACCATGCCGATCACCAACTTGTTGGTGGGAGTCCACAGACAAGCTTATACTTGGGCCAGACATGATTAGAGAGGCTTCAGAAAAAGTGGACTTGATACGAAGGAAAATGAAGACTGCCCAAGATAGACAGGAATCCTACGCAGACAAAAGAAGGACTGACCTTGAGTTTGTGGTTGGGGACAGGGTTTTCCTTAAGGTATCTCCTTTAAGGAACGTCGTTCGCTTTGGATCTGCAGGAAATCTAGCACCAAGATTTGTAGGACCATTCCCTATCATCGAGAAGATTGGGAAGATGGCTTATAGAGTAGAGCTGCCCGAAAGGTTGGCTGGAATTCACAATGACTTTCACGTTTCTCATCTCCGGAAATGTTTACATGAGTCTGCAGAAGTGGTAGAGCCAAGCATTCTAGAAGAAGTTGAAATAAAACGAGAAACAACTGTGAGGAGAGTTCCAACTCGAATCGTAGGAACTGAAATCAAAAAGCTACGCAATCGTGAAGTCAAGATTGTTAACGTTCAATGGAGCGATGCCGAGGAAGATGCGACTTGGGAAATTGAGGACAAAATACACACTGCCTACCCATTTCTTTTTGAGGGTACATCTTTGACCTCTCTTTTTCCATAAGTTTATGCTTGTATCTACCTTTTAGTGTATCTTCTCGGTCCTTTTTCTCCTAACTCCTTAGGTAGAAACTAATGGATGTAAACATGTATTTGAAACATGTTATGATTGATGGCTGCAAGTGGTTGCTCGTGGATGCATATACACACACCCTAGGTATTAGATCGGCTCAGTCACTTCCATATTGCATGTGCATATATGTATTCATATTTATATGTGGTTGAAACTTGATATGTTTGTCATATGGATGTCGCATTTGTATGAATGGTTGCGCACTCATGTAGAATTATAAGTAGGGAAAAATTTGCATACATAATGGATTCATGACACTTACATGATTCGCATTAAGGAGGTTAACCGAATCAGTAGACCGCCTAATTTTTGCATTAGATAAGGACATATACACACACTATGCATATGATCATGAAGCATTAGAAGTATTTTAAGGACAATGGACGCTTGTGTTTGTTGGTTGAGTAGATAGACGTTTGGATGTTAGGATGTACGTTCTTCTAGACTTGAAGATTTTGGGGACGAAATCCTTTAAGGAGGGGAGAATGTAACACCCCGAATTTTCTATTAACAACAAATTAATAATTAAAGTATAATTAATTCTAAATGAAAGAATTAAGGGAAACGGGTTACGCCATTGCGTTCATCTCGGAATTCTACTTGAGATAGAGACCGAGTTTGCGTAAATCGGACTCAGTATGAAGAAGTTGTGGTCTTCAGAAGTTTCAGAATTCGATTTAAAATTCAAACAGCCCGAAACAAGTTCAAATTTGAAAATTGGACCAGAATTGGGCTGGGCGGGAAAATTCCCGCCCAGGACCCAGGTCGACCAGGGGGTCGACCTGGGTACCCAGGTCGACCAGGTGGTCAACCTGGGGGTCGACCTATGGGTCGACCTACCCAGACGACCTGGTCAGGTCTTGGCTGGCCTGGTCGGGTTCTATGCGATTTTCAAAGTTCTGGTGTGTCACTAGGGCTGATTTGTCACTTTCTGGTTGGCTCTTCTCGACGTGAATGGTCTAGATTCATCTATGATCATCTGATGGCTCTAATTAATTTGAAATTCTATATAAACAACTCAAGTCTCCAACCTAAATTTACACAAAGATTAGCACCAGAGCCACCATGCTGTCGGGAGAAAACTGAGAGTAGCCTCCACTTAAAGAAAGCTAAGAGATGAACAAATCTAATTCAAAATTAAAATCAAAACAACGTTTATCTACCCAAAGGAAAGCATCTCAATTCCAGAACTCAGAATCCAAAACTCAAGTTCATCGTTCGTTGTAAGTTTAGTTATTATTTTGGATGCGAATCAAAATTAATGTGATGCCTTGGAAATAAATTGATAATAGAACGATGTTTATTATGTTATTTGTGGAATTGAATGATATTGATATATGTCTGTGGTTCTATTTTATTATCATGCTGAATTGGGAATTAATGGATAAGTCTATTCATATATATATGAACTTGGAGTATAACCTGCTATGCCAAGTTGTGTAGTTTATCATGTTATACAAGTTTCAGGTTGTAAAATCATATCACATATGTGATCAAATGTTAGATCTACATGTTTATGTGTATATGTTAAACCTATGTCATATTTCAAGTTCACACTTATTCATATGTTCGTGATTGATTTGGAAATTCACATATATGTAAGTTGATTTAGTCTATGTTGCAAATTCACATATATGTAAGTTGATTTAGTCTATGTTGCAAATTCACATATATGTAAGGTGATTTAGCCTATGTTGCAAATTCACATATATGTAAGTTGATTTAGTCTAGGTTGCCAATTCACATATATGTATGTTGATTTAGTCTACGTTGCAAGTTCACACCTATGATATTCATGTTGACTATTTTGCAAGTTCACACCTATGATGTTCATATTGACTATGCCGAAAATGCCAAGTTTACACCTATGTCATGTTTATGTTAATGAATTTCTTTATGCCAATTTTGTGTACGCTAAATTAGGCTAAGTTTTTAGCCTAATATTATATGTTAAAAATCATGCAAATGAAAAATTAGGCTAAGATTGTTAGCCTAATATTTAGACGGAGTAACGTTGGGAAAAATTAGTAATTATATGGAACTTGACATAAATTGGTGAAAAATCACATAGGTAATTTATGGCATGAAACAGTATAAATCATATACCTAAAAATGATGAACTTGGAAAGTGGGCCATAACATTTAATTGTTAACAAATTTACATATAAGAATAAAAAGAACAAATATGTAAATTTAGAAAATACGAGTATGCTTAACCCGGGGTTGGATTGAGTTGTGATGTAAACCTGGCCGGACCCGCCCGGCTGTCCAGTAATCACAACAATACCTATCCAATGTAGGAGGTTAAGGCATTGAGCCCAATAAGGACCCGAGGTTAGACTGAGTTACGGTGTAAACCTACCCGGAACCGACCGGCACATCCAGTAACCGTAACAATACCTGTCTAATGTGAGTGGTTGGTGATTTAAAAATCTAAGGACAGACAAGTCAGGATGGTAGGGTTAAGTTAACTAAAACACTTAACCAATTCAACATGTTAATTAAACTGATGGGTGCGGTTAGGTAAATACAGACACTTAACCACTTAACATGTTTGACTAGAAAACCCTAGTAACGGGACCCATTTCAGCAGTAACCCAATTAGGTATCATGGTACCCTGAAACTAGGCAGGGTGGGGCACGATTACTGGGCTGATTGTAAGCGGTCAAAAGCGACGGTGGTTAATGCAGCAGTGTAGGTTCTAACGGAGTGCGGGCGTGCACACACTTCGGAGCAGACAAACAGGGCACTGGGCATCAGTAGTATAACCTATGCATTCTAGAATTATGTAGGGCCACCACCATGGGACTTGATACACCAGATAGTGGGATCAGCATAGGTATCTACAATCATATGGGGCCGTATAACACAGGAAGAAAACGTTGCGAGTAAGAGCCGATCGAATAAGTGATCACCTTGTCATGAACACATGGTGCTAGTTAGGCTAGTTAGTAGGTGCAGAGAAGTAACAGTGAGTGCGTTTAGTATAGTTAGTATTTCCTGCCATATCTTGTCTTATATTCTGGTATTGTCCTATTCTCAGTTTATGCAAGTCATGATATTTTTATTGTTCTCATGCTAGAAATATAACTAGACTTACCAGACTTATGTCTGACCCATTTTCCTTTCACTTTCTTTTCTTCTGTTCCCCCTCCTCCCCCCGCCCCCCCAGGTCCACAGGGAGGAAACACCTCAGCTTAGTCAGATTTTTCATCCAGCTTGAAGAGAGAGAATGTATTGCTTAGATCTCTTTCGTTTGGGCTATGGCTTTGGACATTCTATGGGGATTTATGCAGTTTCAATTATGTTTCATGCTTCTTTAAGTTTTAAATCAAGACAGTATTACGGTTGTAATAATTGGAAGTTTGTTTTGAGGCAACTATGGAAATGTTTTGTATGAACACGTATTTATGATATGAAAGTCTGTTTGTTTTTCCGCTGTTTATATATGTGTGTATTTATATCTGTCTTGTGTTTTATCTGTGACCTTTACTTATAAACCTCCACCGAAGTTAAGGTATTCCCTTTATGAGTGACCTTAACGGAGGTGGGGTGTTTCACCAAGCCCCCATGAGACGGTGGCAAGGGTAATCTTTGGAATATAACACAGAAACAAATAACAACAGAACAGAAATAAATAAATACACCAGATATTGTACAAATAATACTCTGGATAAACATAATCATCAGAGTTACACAGTATACAGGATCATACTTAGTACAAAATACAGTTCAGCTATATATAAATGTCTACAGCGGAATCAAAACACAATATGTACAATAGGAGCTGAACAACATAAAAAGAGATAAATGGTAGAATCCATCTTCAGCTCCAACTATCCAGAAAGAGCCTGCTAAAACCTGAATACAAGGCTACCCGTGTAGAAAAAGGGGCACCCGAGTTTGCAAGTGAAATAAACTACGAGTCAGTCATGGGACTGGTATAGAAATCTACTTAACATATTTTCCAATATGGCTAATCACAGGACTATGCCACTTTCGCGGAACAGGTTTACTCCATCAGATTGACAGTGCTTCAAAACAAGTAAATCTTTTAAACATCGCAATGCTTTTTGTAAAAATGAAGCCATTATAAGACTCAGTTCCCATCACACAATGCAACACAAACCGGAGGATAGAGTTTTACCTTATAATGGCCAAAATATGCTTGATACGAATAAAACAAAAGCATTTGATATTATTACTAGTGTTTATTTGTTTCAAAAAAAAATTCAAATCATAAGTATCAATCATAAACGGCATTAATGCCCCATACCACTATGTCGCCATATATAGGTATACAATCAAAACCTCACAATGTCGTATTTGGAAATTGGATTTCTGTCATGATCCAAGGTATGGGACCATCCTAACCGAATTCGAGACTCTCTAGCCCGAGCCTCAGGCAAGTACTCAGTCAAGCCTTAGGAGCCACAGGGCCGGTCCACCGATGTGGATAAAAATGCCTGAACACTGCGTTTCCCCGCCCTTTGGGGCGTAAATGAGTCCTATGACTCCATCGGCTCCACATAGTCACTGATATATCCGAGGCGCCTCGCAATCCGACAACCACACAAGTGAAAATAATATAAATGTCAGGGCTGGTAGGTCATTGACACCACCCTAGCTAGAAAGAAACGCATGTCCTCCCTGGATCCTTCTCCCGTTTCTGGTCCATACCGGGGTGTGAGGCTCGCGAATCAACGTTATACACAAAGCTATGCCACACAGTCCGCGCTTTGGCCATCAACCAGAAGACTTTTCTTTTCAACAGAAGCCTTGATCATTTGCCACTTAGGCATGCCACACAGGCAATTCACTCCATGCGACTGATTTCTATCGATATATAACCTCTGAGCTCGTACGTCTCAGAGAAGGGCGTTAAGCAAGAGAACAAATTCTCTGCCGCCAAACAAATATATATTTAATAGAGATCAATCAGCACAGAACAAAATCCAATGTCAGACACACAGTCCATTTACAAGTTCGTTCTGGGTCTGAACGAAACCAGAGGCACTCAACACCTCACACATCCGTATAATCAACCAGTATGTCCGGACGGCTACTACTTCAGCCCCCTCAAGGTAGCTACTCCTATCATGAGCATCAGTAGCACCCCTCCATTCGACGTGAAGATCATCGGTCTTGCACCGTCTTTATATCTTCGACTTTCAATCGTCGATCAATTATTTGAAATGAGAATCAACTCGGCCTTTTCAAATAATTCACGTATATTTAGAATTTCAAATCAATTCATTTCAATGGTTAAATTATTCAATATCACTAATTCTGTTCTTAAATGTAATTTTCACGCCAAACACATTCAACCATCAAATATCAAACAAACCAAGCAAATTCAGTTTATTTCCATTCCATATCGTTTATAATATTTTATCACAATTTATCGCTATTTTTATTTATTTAAAAATAGCCAATTCACTCAAACAACGCTATAGGCCATAACGCGGCCGTGGCGCTATTTTTCTTCAGATTTGATTTACACATATCTGAAAATCTAACCGTTGGATCTTCACAAATTTTATATCATTAGAAAGATCTTTTCAAAACGAATCCAATGGTTTCAGTTTTGGGAAAATCCGACGGTAGGATCTCCCAGTACAATCGTTTGAAGTTATGATATCAAAATACGAACTGCAGCGCCGTTATTCGATTTAATTTAATTATACTTATGTATGTATATAGATATAATCGATTCTGGCGCTGTTTTTCTTTAGATTTGAATCAAAAATTCCAGACAATCCAACCGTTGGATCTTTCCAAAGTTGGTGTCGTTGGAAAGATATTTCCAAAACGAACCCAACGGTTTTGGTTTCGGGAAAATCCGATGGTCGGATCTCCCGCACTAATCGTTTGAAATCACGATTTCAAAACACGAACTACAGCTTCGTTATTCGATATATTTTAATTATATATATAAATATAATTCATTCTTCGATTTCAAAACCATATTCACTTCATATATTTGATAAAAATGATATTTTTATCATCAAAAATCTTTATTCAACACATGAATATTTTTAGCACTTCATATTCACAATAAAAATGTATATTTTATTGTTCAATCTATATACTCAACACATGAATGTTTTCGACTTCACACATACGATAAAAATATGATTTTTATCGTTCTAGTCCTTTATTCAGCACATGAATGTTTTCTATAGTTTATATATATAATAAAAATGTTACTTTTATTGTTAAAACAATTTATTTCAAAACGCGATTAATTTATATAGTTCATACATAAGGTAAAAATGTTATTTTTGGTGTTAAAACAATTTATTAAAAATACTAATTTATTATATAGTCTATATATATAATAAAAATGTTATTTTTATCTTTCAAAGAATTTATTCAATACATGAATTTCATTCAACACATGAATTTCTATTCAACACACGAATTTCTATTCAACGCATGAATATAGTTTCAACACATGAAAATAATTCTAACACATGGATATTATTGAAAATTTCGGCAGTCAAACGATAGGGTAGTTAAAACCGGCACCGTCCCGAGTACAGCTCCTCGCCCTACCTTAAAACCTCACGGTTTTTAACAATGGGAATTTTCAATATCTAGTTCGTATGCAGATGAATTTTCCCATATACTAATACTATTGGGATTTCAACCACAATCAATCATTTCCAATCAATCATTCATGATATTCACCAAATTTCACATCAACCAAATTCAAACGATATCACAACCAATATATATCGTCCATGGTCTGTGGACGAGGGGAGTATATATATATATATATATATATATTCGTATATAAATATATTTCAATTTCATTTCAATTCATTTCAATCATTTCAACGCATATATAATTTTTACAACGCATATATAACTTATACATCGAACATACAACTTATACAACGCTTATACATGAGGTGTACAACGCTTATATAACTCATACATCGACTATATAATTTATACATCATCGTTTCCATATCGTTTATAAATTAGAAATCTCACACTGGGTTCCACTCCACCAAAAATTGCAGAAGGCTTAGAAAAATACCCGTTCTCTTCTAGAATATAGAAGACGTCCACACGGTCCCGGCGTCTCTTGTTTCACTGGATTTCGACAACAGAGCAAAAAGATATGATTTTTATTGTAAAATCATAAACCGTAGCGCTTTAAAGTGCTATTAACTATTTAAAATAAAATAAACCGTACCTTCAGTTTGAACGTTCAAATCTTGGTTTTAAATTTTCTTCGAATACGTGAAGCGATTCGTCGAACAGCCTGCACCACGCCCTAGCGCTCCGAGAGGCGCACTCGACGCCACCACTGGTGGTCAACTCGACGCAGCAGGGGAGGAGGTACGGCGGCTCGAATCTCCGATCTTTGGGGCGATGGTTCTCGACGTAGGGGCGATGATAAGGGGAGTGGTGGGTATGGATTTGAAGAGGAGAGTGGGATCTTCAAAAAGTTCAACGTGCCAGGGGCTATCGACGATCGTGGTGGCCGGAAAGTGGAAGGGAAGCGACGAGTTGACTTCCGCCGTATATCGCAAGGGGGGTATCGGGGAAAGTGAAAATATTTGATTCGCCAATGTTTTTTTTATATTTATATATTTTTAAAATTTCAAAAATACCCTTCTTCAAATACTAACTCCAATCCGATCCCAACGACTGTCGACCATAGCTAAATACCCCCATCCCGAACACAATGGGATATGTTTCGCAGGCCCATTCGACTGTTTCAATTAGTTTTCCTTCAAATTAAAATATAAAACATTCAATATTTGATTTGAACGTACATTTCAATTTGTCGAGGCTACAAACTGATTCTAAAAATTCCAGAAAAATAAATCTAGCTATGTTTTGACGATACGGTCCCAATAAAATTAGTTTTGTCGAATTCTGAGACCATTTGAAAAATGGCCATTTTCTGGTCGATCTAATTTAACTAAAATCAACCAAACACATTTTCCTTCGCCGCACTCACATATTGACTTCAAAAATTATGGAATTTGAACCCTAGCAATAATTTGACATCCCAGATCCAACAAAAGTGGTTTCGTCGAATTCTGAGGTCGTTTGCAAAATGTCTATTTTCAAGGGCTATATATTCTCTATAGCGACCTTTTTGAAAATTCATTTGGCCATAACTATTGATTCCCGCTATGAAACTTCGATTTTTCAGATTCGTTAGAAAGATATTCACTAACAAATTAAAAAATATTTGGTTTCACTAAAATCCGTTTTATTTTGCACCCGGTACAGTCAGTCAAAATTTGAATTCCAATTTTGAAACTGTCGCGCCATTTTAGGCCTTGTTTATAATTTAAAATAATTATATTTATTTTCAAACATTGATTCAAACATACTTTTCATCGTTATTATTTAAAATAATCTATTTTAAATATTTAAAATCCACTAAAATAACAAATTTAAAAATTTTAAACTTGTTCAGATTTTCCGGGTTGTTACAAATAGGTATCCGACGATTACTATCCTTAATTTGTTCCTTATCAGCCTCTCCCATTGGCGAGGCAAATCAACCAAGCCGCAGCCTTCTGACCGCAGCCTTCTGACTACCACACCACAGTTGTAGTCAAGGTTTACTCACTGGATGGTACCGTACATACCAATCTTCTGTGGTTGCAGCCTGAAGCCTATCACAGAGGACCATCAGGTAGTACCCTACCACGTCCCATAGAAGCCACGTGCTTCCCTCCAGTCCTATGGAATAATCAGTTGGACGTGCCCCTTTCGTGTCTCCAAACACCACGATGACCTAACCCGATGGGTTCTTCACCTTCATACGTACAGACTCATCCAAGCGCATCACACCATCATGTTATTAGATCCTACGTCTAATATTTTAATCACGCTCTTTATTTATCACAAAGCTAATTAACTTGATTATCCACATATTCACTTTTTATTCAAATTACTTAGTCCATTAGCTCACAATTGGCTGCTTTCTTTCTTTATTCAGCCCTATGCCACTGAAGTGGGGTTCTACTTATTATTTATTGAATTTATTAGGCTTAATACTTTCAATTATAAGTCTACTAATAATAAGCCTACTTTGTTGTTTATTATTTAATCATATCCTTATCTTACACCACTATCACAACCATTATTGTAGGTTTACTTATTCACTTAGTTCCCTTAACTAAAGTTTTTTAATAAGTTCTCTTTTTCATTTATTTTAACCCATGTTATAATTCCATTTGTCCTTAGGACAAGCCAACCTATTATATTACATTCTCATTCATATAACTTATTATAATATGTTATATTCCCCGTTCATAACATTTCCCCTCGGTTCCCTAATATTAACCAAACTTTTACTGTTGTAACATTCATTTATTTACCGTCTTTATATTTTCACTATTTCACGTAAAATGTTTCATACGCCTAATCAGACTGGTTAGTGTAAAGATGTAAAGATTCATTTCCACAACGCACATTAATCAAGATACTTAGTTGTAAGTTATTTCTTTTATTTTCATCATGGATATATATATATTATTTGATTAGTGTGCAATACGGTAAAGAATCCCTATTTCACACTAACCTCTTTTCTTTCTTTTCTTGCAACCACTTCCACAGTAATTTTGGTCATTATGGGAATGTATCCATTTCCCCCAAAGTCCAACTAACTCAGTCCAATACTGGTTTCCCCTTGTTATTTTCCAAGTTAGATGTTAATTCCTGCTTTTCATTTACCATTTCCAATTACTGTAAATTTTTCATATAAAATTAGGCATGTCAAATCTTTTTCCATTATTACCAATTTCACTACAATTCTATTTACAACGTATCCAATTTGACATTAAATAACAATCTTAAGAATATAGTCATAATTATTGTAAATTCCACAATTTTAATACTACAATAGTTATCAATCCAATCAGAAGATTAATGGAATATATTTATACAATAACAATGTTCTTAACGTACTTAGAAATATATTATATCGTAATTACAGGGAATGTAAACGATAAATATGTCGTTACCAAAAGGTATAATTTTAAATCCACTCACCTGACTACTTTCCAATCCTTGAATCTAATTTAGATCTGATACTCCGTGGTCTTTCTAATTGAATCTAATATAAAGATAACAACGAATTTACAAATCTGATGCTAAAAGAATAAGAAAAGAAAGAAACCTAAATAATTCAGATTCACAGGATTTACCATATGTTGATAAGAAACCTAAGCATCTATATTGTACATCTACATTCATTGTCTTTAAATCTTGAATTGGAATTCCTTAAAGCTAATATTCTAGTTTTTGAAAGATTTAGAGAAAAATAAATGGAAGAGCCTTGGCGTTGTCCAAAAAAAAAATATGAGTTGGAGGCTAGGCTCTGCTACCCTATTTATAGGTGTACAAAAGATTTTGGTCTGTCGGATTAAATAAATTAAAATCTGAACAGTCCAAGCCAAGTAAAACACATCAGAACGCTCCAAATCAGGGCCCTAGTGGGTCGACCCATGTGTCGACCCAACTTTAGGGTGTGTCAACCCCTAGGTCGACCCATATGCGGCATGGGTCGACCCATGGCCTGGGTCACTAACATTGATTTTGCAGACTTTAATTTTTGATTAACATTGGGTATTAATGTTCATTTTAATTCCAGTTATCTCTTATATAAATTATTTTCTTCCATCTATAACATATACCCTATTTCAAGTTTCAAACTTGTGCGCGTATGTTCGCATATAACCTTTTCAATTTTTAATCGTTAATAGCTTCCTCATACGTGCTCCGTTTGGGGCAAGTCATATATGAAAACGTATTAGAAAATTACCACGAACATAATGGTATATATTTAAGGTTAGAATTCTAAAACCATAATTTATTGATATTTTCTTTCAATTAATTAAATATTTATACTAAAAATATGGGGTGTTACACCTTTCACTTTGCAACCACAGTTTGAGGCAGCCAGAGGATTTTGTTGGGTTATGGAGGTCAGATCAGCCTTGATAGAATGGATTAAGAGTGAATAAGACTACGATGATTATTTTAGGTCATTAGAGGAAAATATTTGTAAAGGAGAATCTATTTCTCATTTGGATGGATATTATGTTGATAGTAGTGGTAGTTTGAGGAGATATGCCTGACTTTATATCCCTAGGTGTGAAGACCACATAAATAAGATCCTAGACGAGTGTCATAGGTCGAGAATGACCATACACCCCAGAGGAGACAAAATGTTTAGGGATATTAAAAGAAGCTTTTGTTGGGAAGGAATGAAGAAAGATGTTGTAGAATTTGTTTCTAAATGCTTGATTTTTCAAAAAGTCAAGGCCGAGCAAGGTAAGCATGGAGGGAGTTGACACGCTTTTTAGTAAAGCTATCACATGTCAAGATTTTGGTTAGCGACGAGATCAAGTGTCGAGAATGTTGTCAGAAAACACAAAGCGATTTGGACGAAGTCGCAACGTTTTCGAAAAAGGATTGGAAATGGCGTCGATTCATAAAATCATCATCGATGAACTTGGAAATCTGGCGCAGTAAATACGTAATCGACTCGTCCCGTTCATCTCAAAATGCTTGAGCGTGTTGGTCCGATTACGTGGCAAAATCGTCGTGGAACAATATATGGATTTTGCTAAAAAGCAGTGTCGTGCACTCAAAAACAGCCGATCGGCAAGGCACGATCACAAAAAATGGCTTGTGCGATTCACGACATTGAAATCTGGTAAGTTGGCAAAAAATTGATCTGGCACGTAAAAAATTCCTGATCGGCATGAGAAAAACTTGAAAAACCATGTGTAGAACTCGACCCGATCACTTTGGCACTTCGCCACACCTGGAAAATTTGGCATGGTAGAAAGCAAGGATTGGCGCATGAAAAACACTCGGATCCGTATGTTTTTCCCTACCTTGGCAACATGTGGAATTTCACATTGGATTAAGGGATTCTGCATCCCTGTTTTGCGCATCACTTTTGGATGCGAAAAACGTTAGATCATATCATAGGATGCAATATTTTCCATGAGCATGAGACGAGAAAAGGGATGCAGGATTTTAGTAAAAGGATTATGCAGATTTCTTGATTTGGCAAGGGACGCGGATCCAGCATTTTAGCAGCGTGACTTTACAGCGACCGCAACAAGTGATGCGGGTTTTTCTGGACTCATATATGAGAAAACTGATGTGATTTATTTGATGGATTCGTAAATTTGGCAAATGCCAAATACTTTGGCATGGAAGCTTTGCTAAGCAGATCATCGATTTTACCCTGATCCGCGTGTGTTTTCAAAGGATTTTCAGGATGCGAGATTTCTTGGCCAAAGGATACGATTTTTTCAAGTTAGCTTGGTTTTTTGGCCCTCTTTTTGGGATGCTAATTTTGTATCCTAGAGGGATGTGAAATTCGTATAGCTATGCCCAAAACTCACCTATAAATAGTCCATTTCTTGCCATCCAAAGAGGTTGGTTCTCATTTGGTATTTTGGACTTCTTGGAGCTCTCAAGCATTATTAATGGAAGCCACCTTCTTCTCCATGACTATTGGACATAGCTTGGACCTCTAAAACATTGTGCACACGTTTTCCTTCAAATTTTGGACATCTCCTTGGACATTTACACTATTTTTGGACTATTTTGGATATATTTGGATTTCTTGGACATTGGATCTTCTTTTTGGACATTGTTGACCAAGTCAACACTTTTTCCACTCAATGAAGAAGGGCATTTTGCCAAAGTTTAGAATTAAAATATATTTTGCTGTTTTATTGTAACGCTTTATACACAAATATTATCCGAACTTGTACAATTCTTGTAATCAACAATTATACAACGAATGATTACTATAAAGCGGACGTAGGCGTTAGTGTCGAACCACTATAATGACTATGTTCTCCCTACATTTTATTATTTCAGATTATAATTACTGTGTTTCTATAAAATATCCACTCGGTTGTTGGCATGCGTCAATAAAGCGACAATTCCCCATGTCAACACTTTGGCGTGCCAGGAAAGGGGGGCACAGCTTTGACTTCTGCTTTGGATTGGATTCTTGGATTTGTCTTCGGATTTGGTTTTCAGCTTTGGTTTTCATTTTTCAACTGAATTTCGTACTCACTTTTCATCATGGTTAATCGGAATAAACTCGACGTTGTTGTTGGAGCTTAGGGTGCAGGTGGTGAAGGAAGCCAAAAACTTTCTTAAACTGGAGCTCCCTCGAATTACATCACTCGTGAAGCTACCAATGGGATGATTAAGAATTTGGCTACGGATGTGAACATTCGACTCGAGCAACATGAAGAATCTTTTACTACCTTTCTCGCTTGGATCGAGGAAAGGATAAGGAATTCTGGAAGGTCGACTGGCCACACAGATATTATTGGAACTAGTACCAGTGTTCCTCAAGCTGCGACTCGGGACTTATGGGAAACCTTGCAAACTAATTAGCAGGCCGACGCCAATCCTTGGAACGGTGTCGATCCAGCTACATTTGGGGGCACCTCTAATCTCGACATCGCTCCAACCTGTGACACTTTGGTTGGTCAGCTTGCAGGCTCCGCTTTTGGTAATGTTGTACAAGCGCTAGCATGCGCAGCTATGGGTGGTAGCGCTCCCACGGTCCCAGGAGTCAGGATTGTCTCTGATGTGGCTCCTCAGGTTGGAATTCAATTGGTATTCTTCCCGCTAATCAACCAATTCCTAATTTGAACTTAAACATTGGGGGCACCACTATCGCTTTGGATAATATGAATTAGTTCTTGCTTTTGGTAGTGGATCTCAAATCACAAATGTTATTCGTTAATTCACTCGAGGCGGTGCCTCTTCTTTGTACCTGGATTGTGTTACTCACAGTCCATTCTCTTTAGAAATGAATTCTCACAACCCACTGGACTTTAAACTACTGGTGTTGGAGGCTTATGATGGTCGAAAGGATCCGACTGCTCACTTGATGCGGTATATTCGGCATATGGAATTCTTTCTGCTTCAGAAGGTGTATTGGAAACGTGTTTTTCTCTTTACTTGATAGATATTGCAGCTATGTGGTCCAGACAGCTAGAGATGGGCTCTATCACTTCTTGGAGTGCTTTGGTTAGTAGGTATGCGGACCAGTTCAGGGTCAACATCACTCTTCTGAAAAGCGTGATGACTCTAAATGGTATTAAAAAGAAGTCCGGAAGTCCAGCAAGACTCTGCGTAAATTCTTGAAACAGTTTAATGTTGTGTTGGCTTCGTTTGACAGACTCGATCCATCTATGGTTTTGATGGTCGTAGTATCTGGTGTTTTGGATAAAACTGACTTCAAGACTTCTTTGCATCGGGATACGCCAAGGGATCTCGGAGAGTTCTATTTTGAAGCTGAAAGATTCCTTTAGGAAGAGGATGTAAAACCCTACAAAAAGGTTCTCGAAGATAACGCGGTTAAGTGAGGGAAACCATCTAATTCTGGTAAAGCAAAGGATTCTACTGCTGGCAAACCTTCTTCGGGGAATGATCATAACATGTCTTGGAAACAACCTAAGTTCTCGACTTACTAGGAACTTACTCATACCCCCGAGGAAATCTATTTGGAAGTTCAACCCATTACTCCTTTCAAAAAGCCTCCTGTAAAGGAGTTGAATCAAAGAGAAAGGGATACACTGCATATTTCATGACCTCGACGATCATAATATAAACGAGTGTCAACATCTCATAGATATGACTGAAGAACATGTCAGACATGGAGAGATGGCTTGGATTGTTTTTAATCGGGTTGTGGTGTCTGGACAGACACAACCCCCTCATGGTAATCAGGATAGACCTGAGACTAGCGTTTGTCCCGGTGGTATTGTAATCAGTTAAACCCCTTACTGGCTCTGGTTTCTCGAATACAAGTCTCCCAGGCATCAGTATCTTAAGACTTGTGTATTATGTTCTGGCTTCAAGGATATTTTGGATTCTTATTTTTGGATTTCCTTAGTCTTCTAGATATTGGATTTGGTTATTGTGGATTTTTGGATTTTTGTTTTCTGGCCTTTGGTGCTTAGGCTTTGTATTTGGTTTCCTTTGATTTCTTAGCTTCTGGATTTTGGGTCCCTCGGTTAATGAACTCCCCACTCATGGCTTTCTCACTCTTGGTCTTTCGGCTTTTGGATTTCTTGATCTTCTGGTATGGCTCTATTGGCTTTCTTCGGATATGGGTATTCGGGTTCCGGCCCGTGGATTTGGCTTTGTGAGCTCTGTCACCCTAGATATATCTTATTTGGTTTTATGAATTGTAGACGGTTGATTCTTCCTACCCAAGTATGGGAGCTGTTATAATCTGGGCATGCTCTTTGCTCGACGCCAAACCATCACCCTTCGGTTGTTAATAAATGGATTTTCTAGCTATTCTTGGTCGTCTTACTCTGGTAAGGCATTCTTGAACTTTTATGGCATTCCTTGGCCATCTTATTCCAGTAAGGCCTCCTTGGAAACTTTGGCTTTTCTTGTCGTCTTACTCCGGTAAGGCCGCCTTGAACTTTTCTGGCTACTCTTGGTCATCTTTCCCCGACAAGGCCACCTTGGGATAACTCCGGTTTTTGGAACTCGAGCAGCTAAGTTTGCTTAACCATGTGCGGGAACTGGAAAAATCCTAGGCATGCTCTTGGTAAGTGATAAACCATTCAGTCTCCTTCACAAATGAATTTGAAATCAAAGATGGATATATCCGCACACCCATGTATGGGGATAGGCGACCCCTAAGCATGCTCTTTACGGATAAGGAACTGTCAGGATTTCTTTTTGGTTTTACTAAAAACATCAAAGTTCTATAAATTTAATAAGATTACTTGGCAATGTAAGGAAGCTTGCTTATGGGATATGAAATCTGAAACTGGGTTGCCAACTATAAGGACTCCGGTCCATGGCTTGTTCTTGGTCATCTTGCCTTACAAGTTCGCCTTGGACCTCTTTGGCATTCCTTGGTCGTCTTATTCTTTTAAGGCCGCCTTGGACACAATTTGATATTCCTTGGTCGCCTTACTCCGGGAAGGCCGCCTTGGTCAATTTGGCATTCCTTGGTTGTCTTACTCCGGTAAGGTCACCATATACACTTTGGTTTTTCTTGGCCGTCTTACTTCGGTAAGGCTGCCTTGGAATTTTCTGGCTTATCCTTGGTCATCTTGCCTCGGCAAGGCCGCCTTGGAATTTTTTGGCTTATCCTTGGTCATCCTGCCTCGGCAAGGCCACCTCGAACTCATTTGAAGGTTTGGCTATATGGTTATTGGTTATTCTGGATTTACGATTTTCGGATTTCCCCAATTTCCTGACTATGGATTTGCTGGTTACTCAAGTTATTGGGCTCCTACAGTTCGCGGTTATTCTACTCTAAACGATCTGGAGCGATCATCGGTTTTCATTGGATTTCAGACTTTCTGGTATTTTGATTCATGGATAATACAATCCGGAGCGATCGTAGGTTTCTAGTTTACTGGCTTTGGATTTATGGATAATACAATCTGGCGTAGTCCTGGCTCTTTGGTTTTCTGGTTATAGAAGCTTGCTTCGGACTTCTCCTGTCTTTCTTTACTAGATTCCTCATTTTCCCACAAACAGTCAAGCAAGACATGTTTTAGGGGCCAAAATGTTGACACACATTTTGGAAAAGTTGTCACACGTAAAAAATTTGGTTAGCAACACGCTCAAGAAAATAGTTAGAAAACACAAAGAGATTTGTTCAAAGTCACGACGTGTTCAAAAAAGGATTGGAAATAGTGTTGATTCGTAAAATCATCATCGATGGACTTAGAAAAACTAGCACGGTAAAAATATGTGATCGACTCGGTCCGATCAGCTCAAAACGCTTGAGCGTGTTGGACTGATCAAGTGGAAAAAGTCATCGTGGAAAAATAATTTTGGTAAAAAGCAGTGTAGTACACTCAAAAACAGCTAGTTGGCATGGTATGATCATGAAAAATGGCTTGCGCGACTCACGGCATTGGAATCTAGCAAGTTGACGAAAAAACTGAATAGGCACGTTAAAAATGCACGTTTTGAACGAGAAAAACATGAAAAACCACATGTAGAACTTGACTCGATAACTTCGGCACTTTGCCACACCTAGTAAAATTTGGCATGGCAGAAACCAAGGATCAACACATGAAAAATATTTGGATCCGCGTGTTTTTCTGTACCTCGACAACGCATGGATTTTGACACTGATCAAGGGAATCTGCATCCCTATTTTTTGCATCACTTCAAGATGCGAAAAACATTGGATCACATCGTGGTATGCGATTTTTTTCATGAGCATAATACAAGAAAGGAGATGTAGGATTTTGGTAGAAGGAGGATGTTGATTAATAGACTAGGGAAGGGAGGCTGATCCGGCTTTTTAACAACGTGATTTTACGGTGACCGCAACATGTGATGAGGGTTTTTCTCGGCTCGAATCCGAGAAAAGT
Source organism: Allium sativum (assembly GCA_030737875.1). Taxonomy (NCBI): domain Eukaryota; kingdom Viridiplantae; phylum Streptophyta; class Magnoliopsida; order Asparagales; family Amaryllidaceae; genus Allium; species Allium sativum. The sequence continues at coordinate 462,713,132 of CM060913.1, read as the reverse complement.
GATGCGATTTTTTTGATGGATTCTGAAATATGGCAAATACCAAATACTTTGGCACAGAGACTTTGTCATGTAGATCATCAAATTTACCCTGGCTCGCGGGTGTTTTCGAAGGATTTTCAAGACGTGAATTTCCTGGCCAAAGGAGAAGATTTTTTTCAACTTGTCTTGGTTTTTTGGCATAGTTTTTGGGATGCGAATTTCGTATCCTAGAGGGATGCAAAATTTGTACAACAACCCCCAAAACTCACCTATGAATAGCCTCTTTTTTGCCATTCAAAGGGGTTGGTTCTCATTTGGTGGATTTCTTGGAGTTCTCAAGCATCATTAATGGCAACCACCTTCTTCTCCATGACTATTGGACATAGCTTGGACCTCTAAAATGGTCCATACACATTTTCCTTCAACTTTTGGACATCTCCTTGGACATTTACACTGTTTTTAGGCTATTTTGAATATTATTGGATTTCTTGGACATTTGAGCTTCTTTTTGGTCATTGTTGGCCAAGTCAACACTTTTTCCACTCAACGAAGAAAAAGAAGGGTATTTTGGTCAAAGTTTAAAATTAACAAATATTTTTTGTTCTATGGTAATGCTTTATACACAAATATTGTCTGAACTTGTACAACTCTTGTAATCAGCAATTATATGATGAATGATTACCATAAAGTGGACATAGGCATTATTGTCGAACCACTATAAAAGGTTGTGTTCTCCCTGTATTTCATTATTTCAGATTTCGACTACTTGTTTCTATAACATATATGCTCAAGCGTTTGCATGCGCGAATAAAGCGACGATTCCCCACATCAACTGAGGGCTATTATTACCCTTAAAGGTTACTACTATGAAATGGGAACACATTTCTGTTCGTTTTGTTGATGGGCTTCCTAGGAGTCAAAAAGAAAATGAAGCTACTTAGGTCATCGTGGATAGGCTAACGAAGAGCGCCTATTTCATTCCAATCAAGAAGAATAGAACTACCACCTTATTGCATCAGTGGTATGTCAAAGAGATTATTTAATTGCATAGGAATTCAACTTCTGTAGTTAGTGATAGAGAACTTCCATTCACCAGTGAGTTGTTGAAGAGTTTTCAAGAAGCTTTAGGGTCGACATTGAGTTTAATTACAACCTATCATTTGCAAACCTACGGTTAGATAGAGAGAGTCAATAGAGTTCTAGAGGATCTACTTAGAGCCTACATCATCGACTTCGGAGAATCTTCGCAGTAACACTTACCTTTTGTAGAATTTTCGTATGAAAATAGTTATTAATCGAAGATTGGTATAGCCCCTTATGAGGCATTGTACCGGCGACCATGCAAATCACCTACTTGGTGGTGGTAAATTACTGGTAAGATTCTACTTGGACCAGACCTTATCTGTGAGCCTACAGAGTTTATCGCTTTGATTCTGCAGAGAATGAAGGATGCCTAAGACTAGTAGAAGTCCCACACGGATAGGAGGAGGAACGATCTTGAATTTAAGGTTGGAGATTTGGTATTTGTCAATGTTTCCTCTCTTAAGAAGACAGTCCGGTTTGGAAAGACCTGGAAGTTGGATCCTAGGTTTATTGCGCCTTTTAGGATCGTGGATGGAATTGGGAGGATGACATATCATGTGGATCTTCCCGAGAGTTTATCGGGGGTCCATAATGTTTTCCAAGTTTCTTACCTTTGGAAATGCCTTCATGATCTAGCCACCAGGCTCGAGATAAATGATATTAGGGACTTTGGGTGCTTCGAGTTGGAGTCTAGGGTACCCCATGCCACCGCAAAGGTTGTGGAGCACAAAATCAAAAGACTCTGCAACAAATCCATTCGCCTAGTCCGAGTATAGTGGGGAGATAACCCTGAAGAAAGCACCTGGGAAACCGAGGAGAAGATAAAGCAAACTCATCTAGAGCTTTTCTCAAGTAATTATTTCTTCTCAAATTCCCCTTTTTGGTTGCATTGTGGTTGCTAGATTGGATGGTAGGAGATGGTTGCAATACATGAGCACCATGCACTCATATAGAACTTTATGCATATTAGGATGTTTTGCTAAAACATGACATCACTTGTTACACATACATGCTAGGACTGAGCTCACTTTAGCAAGTCTGCATTTCATAATCACTATGAGTTATGATGTTTATAAAATAACACGGGTGTACAACATGGTTGTTTAAAGCGAATTGTGTTCTTTGCCCCTTCAAAAGATTTTGGGATGAAATCTCTTATGAGGGAGAATGTAACACCCTATAAAATATACCCAAAATAGACATAAGGTAATTTAATTTAAAATAAATAATAATAATCAATTATAAGTTAATATGCTAAAAAATGGAATTTTGAGTTACTATGATTTAGGCCACAAAAGTATTGATATTGCGTATGGGCAAGATTCATATCCATTTTAAAATCCTTTGGAGATGAAAGCCTAGGAGGGAATGTGTGGGATCCATTTCAGTGCGTAACCCATCTTGGTACCAAACGAGTACTCCGAACTAGGTCGGGGTTGGGGAACGCTTATTGAGCTAATTATAAGAGGTCACTTGAGTGAGGGTGTTGACGGCACATTCAATCGAAGTCATGAGCGTGCAAGGTTCCATTTGCTAGGGAAGATAAGACGATGTGACATCAGTAGATATAACTGTGCATCTTGAAAATAACGAGGTTTCCACTTTAGGAAGTGGTACATCCTACTACGGGGCCAGCATGGGTATCTACAGGGTAGGGAGCCGATCGACTAGGGGTATTAATTAGGGTACATCTAGTCTTGCTTGTTGGGAGCCTGTTATTCTTGTTGGGTGTAACACTTGTCATTCCTGTTTGGCTACCTGTTAGTCTTGTTGGGTAAAACCTGTCACTAGAAGTACACCTAAGTATTTTGTTCTAGTTGGGATCATCTTGTTCTTGTTATGCTAGTATTAGTGCAGAGAAAAGTACTTGAGAAGCACAATATATTCTGTCATATTTACTTCGTTTATCCTGCTCATTCTATTATACCTGTTTATGATAATATTATCTCTCTCATCCAATTTATATGCCATCATGATGCTTTTATTTTTATATGCTAAAAGTAACTGGACTTGCCAGACTTTATGTCTGACCCATTTTGTTTCCTCTTCTCTCTCTTCCGTTCCCCGCAGGTTCTCACTGTGGGAATACTCAGGCTTGATTTGGATTCTCTCTTTCATTCTGCTTGGAGCTGCTTAGATGTACACTTTGATTTCCTGTCTTCTCTGATATGGTTATATTTATGGGGAACTATGCTTCTTTTATTACTGTACTCAGATGTTTTTAGTGCAAGACAGAAGTTTTAAGTTAATGTAATGGGTTTTCTGTATTTCAGACTTATGATGTAACTATGTTTTAGACCACGATGTTTTCTATTTAATAAAGTTTTAAATTCTGCTGTTATTTTATATTTGTCTTGTAATGTTTCTACTTCTGTTTATCTATAACACTCCATGAAACTTAATGCATTCTAATAAATAGTGACATTAACGGACGTGGGGTGTCACATTTGGCGTCAGAGCTGAAGGTTACCAGATCGGATAAAAGATTTTTGAAAAATCATTTTTAAAAAGGCTTTAAAAAAAGCATTTTCAAAAGAAAACTCTGTTTTCAAAAACATATTCCCCAAAGCTATATGGAATATCTTTTGATTCTCTATCAGTTCCCTTTTTATTTTTATTTTTCATCATGTTTGGGGAACCGATTCTTCCCAAGGGCGTTACGATACCTGCTTGGTTCTATAGGTATGTTGAGGCTACGGCGCCTGCCGGAGGCCATGAAGACGCCCCTCCCCCAACTGTAGCCGTTGTTCTTCCTCCTGCCCCTCCGCGAGTAGATAATTTCTCCAAGATATGTAAGGGCTTCTATGTTATGGGAGGGAAGCCATTCCGAGGAACTGAGACTTTTGTAGAAATAAGGAATTGGCTCAAAGAGACGAAGGATTTATTTGGGATTTTTGAGGTTAAAGACCATAAGAAGATTCAATTGGCCATTTGGCAGCTGAAAGATGAGGCTTCATTCTGGTGGGAAGTGATGCAAGCAGAGTGTCCAGTTGAGACTTAGGATGATTTCCGATAGAGATTCGAAATGAAGTTTCTTTCTCAAGCCGACCAAAGTATGAAAATGGAAAGGTTTTTGGCACTTAAGCAAGGGGACATGTATGTCAAAGAGTATGTTAATAAATTCAATCAATTGGCGAGGTTTGGTTTGAAGCTAGTGAATATCCCGCATAAGAAAGCTTTGAGACTTGCTATAGGATTGAATGAACCCTTTCATGGGTTGGCTATGTCTCATATTCCGACGTGAGCAACTTTTGAGAAACTCGTTGATATGACATTATGCACGAAGAAGATAAAGGTGGAATGAAAGAGGTGAAAATTGATGAAACACAAAACAAGAAAGTGAAGCCCAAGAAAGAAAAACAACAGCAAAAGAAGGGCAGAAAGAACGACAAAGCTCGAGATAAGAGGAAACGTCATAATTGCGGACTCGAGGGTCATTTGGTCGAAGACTGCAAAAGAAAGAAGAATGCTTGTCTCCATTGTGGAGAGGTCGGACATTATTCTAAGGGGTGCCCGAAGAAGCAAGGATAAGGCCAAAGGGAAGGATCTACTGGAGGGCAGGTGCATGCTCTCGTGGCCGGTGTACCAGATAGAAGTAGGAAAATTTCTGTTGAAGGTTTGGTTTCTCATTGCACTCATCCTATTAGAACTCCTTTTGATTCTGGCGCTTCACATTCTTTTATATCTAATTCTTTGGTTAAGTCTCTACACCTTAGTACTAATATGGTTTTGGATTTCGTTGTTGTCTTAAACCCCATTGGGTGTATGGATCATTTGTCTATGATTTGTCGGGGTTTGAGAATATCTGAGTTGGGCATCAAGTTTGAATATGAAGCATATGTCCTTGGTTTCATGGGCTATGGTTTGATTCTAGGGATGGATTGGCTAGCCATGTATGGTGCCATTCTGGACTGTGAAAGGAGGGTCGTTAGACTTTTGACTTTCCATGGGAGGTCCCTAGAGATTTCTTGTGACCCTAAAGGGTTCGTCATGCTTAGTTTCTTAGAGTCACTTGATGCATCTATCAATGATCTACGATCTGTACCAGTAGTCTGCGAGTATCTTGATGTTTTTGAGGTAGTTCAGGGCTTACCTCCGAGGTGCAAGATTTATTTCCAAACATACTTTGTGGACGATGCCAAGCCAGTTGCATTGCCTGTGCGCCATATGGCTCTGGGATAAAGGATGGAGCTCAATAAGCAAGTAGGGGAGCTACTTGAGAAAGGGTTTATTAGGCGAAGCGTATATGAATGGGGTGCTCCAGTAGTATTCGCCACTAAGGCAGATGGTTCGCTTCGCTTATGTGTGGATTAAGAGAGTTAAATAAGCTCATTAAGAAAAATAAGCACCTACTTCCGATAATAGATGATCTGTTTGACCAGCTTGTTGGTGCATCTGTTTTCTCTCAGTTAGACTTGGCCACGGGGTTTCATCAGTTGAGGGTGGCTGAGGACAGTATAGACAAGACTGATTTTAGAACTCTAGATGGTCTCTTCGAGTGGCTCGTCATGCCATTTGGGTTTACGAATGCACCCGCCTATTTTGTGGATCTAGTGAGTAGGGTGTTTTGGGAGTTCCTAAATAAGTTTGTTGATGACATCTTGATTTTCTCGAAGAGCAAGGTAGAGCATGCCCGACATTTAAGGGAGGTTTTGAAAACTCTCTGTGCGCACCGGCATAAGGCAAAATTCTCCAAATGTCATTTTTGGAGAAAAAAGTGAGATTTCTAGGGCATATGGTCTCTAAGGATGGGATAGCAGTAGATCCTGCGAAAGTAGTTGTAGTTCAAGATTGGCAGATTCCAAAGAATGCAACGGAAGTGAGGACTTTTGTTAGTTTAGCGGGCTATTATAGGAAGTTCATTAAGGACTTCCACTTACCAGACTGACAAAGAAGAACCTGAATTTTTCTCGGAGTATAGACTATGAGGATGCTTTCCAGCGATTGAAGAGGGCTCTGACAACAGCCCCGGTCTTGACTTTTCCTGATGGGAACAAGGTGTTCATGGTATACACTAATGCATGTGGTACGGATTTAGTGCAGTTCTGATGCAAGAGGAAAGGGTAGTATGTTATGGAGGTAGACAATTAAGGGTTCATGAGAATAACTACCCTACCCATGACTTAGAGTTAGCTGTCACAGTATTCGCGCTTAAGACTTGGCGCCATTATCTACTTGGAGAGAAGTTCGAGTTGTACACCGATCATAAATCTCTCAAGTACTTGTTCTCGTAGAAGGATCTCAATTTGAGGCAAAAAAGATGGATGGAGTTCCTAGAGTCCTATGACTTTGAGATAGCTTATATCCCTGGCAAGGGTAATGTGGTGGTGGACGCATTAAGTAAGCAGAGAATGACCTTGAGTCCTCCTTTTGTAAAGAGGCAGAGCTTTAAGTTTATATCGACTTTTGATTTTAGACCCTCCACCAAGTTCACACCTGGTTTGTTGGCATCATTAGAGGTGCGACCTACTCTATTGGATCAGATAGGAACTTCGCAGCGAGAGGACCCACAAATAGCAGATATCTTGGATAGGCTCAGTAGAAGGGAGACTTCTAGTCACCTCAGTAGATATTCCACAGATGATAGAGCATGGTTGCGACGAGATGGAAGGCTTTGTGTTCCACGGGTTGGGAGTTTGTTGAAGACAATCCTTGAGGAAGCCCATCATTCTAGGATGGCTATCCATCCATGCGGTGATAAGATGTATAGAGATATGAAGAAGGTTTCTTTTGGGTCGGATGAAGAAAGATGTTGCGGGTTCGTTTCTCGATGTTTGGTCTGCCAGTAAGTCAAGGCTGAGCAAAGGAAGCCTGGAGGTTTACTTCACCCTTTGGAAGTCCCAGGTCTCGACTTCTCCGCTATGATCTCCCCAGTAGTTCATATAGGAGCTATTGTCGTTTCATTCCTATTCGTGGTCATGATGTTCAATATTCAAATAGCGAAGATTCATGAAGAAGCCTTGCGCTATTTACCAGTGAGTGGTATTATTGGACTGATCCTTTGACGGGACATGTTCTTCGTTTAGATAATGAAACCATTCCATTACTACCAACTCATAGAAATACTACCTCTCTAAGATATACGGTTTATGCCAGAAAGGTACAAAGTTGGACGAATTTGGAAACATTAGACAATTTACTTTATATCTACTATTTCATCTGGTTTTTGGTTCCTAGTCTGGAAGTGGGAAAGCGTCTCTATGGATTTCATTGATGGTTTTCCTAGGTCGAGGAAAGGCAAATTATAGTTAATAGACTTACTAAGAGGCTCACTTCATTCTTGTTAAGAATAAGAATTGGCTGCATGGTTGGCAACAGTTTATCTTCGTAAGATAGTTCGTCTACATGGAGTACCTTCTAGTATTATGAGTGATCGTGACCCCATTTTCACCAGTGAGGTTTGGAGGAGCTTACAAGAGTCATTAGGTATAAAGTTGTGTTTGAGCACCGCTTATCACCTTCAGACCGATGGACAGACGGAGAGGGTGAATAGAGTTCTTGAGGATCTTTTAAGACTGTGTATCCTAGACTTCGGAGGGACTTGGGGAGAGAATCTTCCTTAGAGTTCACCTACAACAATAGTTATCAGGCTAGTATTGGCATGGCACTCTTCGAGGCATTGTAAGGACGACCTTGTAGATCATCGACTTGTTGGTGGGAGTCCATAGAAGGGCTTCTACTTGGACCTAAGATGATTAGAGAAATTTCAGAAAAGATTGATCTTATTCGAAGGTGCATGAAGACAGCTTAGGACAGGCAGAAGTCCTACGTAGATAAGGGAAGGACCGATATTGAGTTTGAAGTAGGAGACATGATTTTCATCAAGGTATCACCTTTGAGGAATGTGGTTCATTTTGGATCTGTAGGGAAATTAGCACCAAGATTTGTAGGGCCATTTCCCATAACATAAAGGATTGGCCAAATGGCTTACAGAGTAAAGCTTCTAGAGAGACTGTCTGGTGTTCTTGATGTTTTCCATGTTTCTCATTTACGAAAGTGCTTGCATGATACTGCATAAGTAGTTGAGCTGAGTATGCTTGAGGAAGTAGAGGTGGAACGGGAGATGACTGTTAGACGAGTCCCTACCCGCATTCTTGGATCAGAGGTTAAGAAGCTGCAAACCGAGAGATCAAGTTGATGAAAATTCAATAGGGATAAGACCCAGAGAATGCAACTTGGGAGACTGAAGACAAGATTCACACTTCGTACCCTTTTCTTTTCAAGGGTATGTTTTTAACCTCTTTTTCCAAAGCTTTTATTCGTACTTGTTTCTATCGATTAAGTATACCCTATCTAGCAAATATTCGACCTTTAGTTAGGGAACCCATGGACGTAAGCATGTATTTGAAGCATGTTATGTTTGGTGGATGCAAGTGGATGCAAGTGTTAGCTAGTGGTTGCTTATGGATGCATATACACACATTAGGCGTTAGATCGGTTCAATCACTCTCATACTGCATATGAATGTGTGTGCATATTTTTCTTCTTTTAATGGATGAAAGTGGGTGTATCGTCATGTGGATGTTGCATTTGGATGAATGATTATGCAGACATATAGAACTTACATGTTATATTAGGATTATTTGCATACATGTTGGATTCATGGCACTAACATACATTGCTTTAAGGAGGTCAACTGAATCAGCAGACCGCTTGATATTTCTCATTTGTATAGGGACATATACACACACCTTTGCATATGTTCATATAAGCATTAGAAATATTTAAGGACAATGGATGCCTGCGATTGGTGGATGAGTACATGGATGATGAACGTTAGGATATACATTCTTCTTAGCTTAGAGATTTCGGAGATGAAATCCTTCAAGTATGGGAGAATGTAACACCCCGTAATTTTAAAGAACATTATAATGATAAACCAAATAATACTTAATTAAATGTTGGGAATTAGGTAAAAGGGACTGCACTATTGTGTTCGTCTTGGAATTCTGTTTAAGATAGATTTCGAGTTTGTGTAAAACAAACATCATATGAAGAAGATATTAAGGTTTGAAGTTTATATACATATAAGCCATTTAAATATAAATAAAACAAATCCAGAATTCGAAATCAGATCAGAATCAGGGGGAATCGGCCCGTTAGGGGTCGACCCCGTCCCATATGGGTGTCGACCCATTGGTCGACCCCCACACAGGGGTGTCGACCCATATGTCGACCCCAGGGTTAACCCCAGTCAAATCTGGGAAGATCCATTTCTATGCACCTGGACGTGTTTCTGAGCAAGATTCGTTGACCTTAGGCTATAAATATGACATCATTCTCAACAAAAACAATGGAAACAACAAGGTCCTGTCCCATCTCAGGTTAAAATAGCCTATTCTTCCGCAACAACGAGTTATACTTATTCAAGAATCTCTACTACAACAACAACAGTCAATTCTCTGTTCTTTAGATCCAGTCACAGTAAGTTCATGTTATTTTTAGATATAAACAATTAATAGTAATCTTGACATGTTTAAAAGTTGGATTTAAACATGTGTATGTTAGTAACCTAAATCGTAACTAAACAGATCTGCCATCTGCCATAACTTGTACACTTGGTCCTCTGTTTAGTTCTTGCATGCCTATCTTTATTATGCTCATTCTGTTAGTATGCCTAATCATGTCACCATATGCCTATTATGTTAGTATGCTTACTTCTATCATCACATGTCGTCTTGTTATTATGCCTATTCTTGTTCTCTTCTCCCCCTCTTTCCCTTTTTATTTTTATAGCCAGGCTACCTTCGAGCCTACACCTATCGCTGAAATATGCGAGTAAATGAAATTAGGAACGATGGGGATTGTTAATTTGGGGCATAACTTATATTAAAACATGATCAGGATTTGGGCATAATTTATACCTTGATCTAAAACTTTTGTTTGGGGCATAACTTGTATTGTGAATCAAACTGAGATTTGGGGCATAATCTTGGATAAACATGAAAATTGGTTAATACTGAACATGCTTAGGTTTACAGTAATTAGAAACTGTAGCCGCACTTGGACACGAGGTCATATTACACTTGTGGTAGAAGTCGACCCGGAACCGCCCGACAAATCCAGCATCCATAAGTGGTTAATCTAATGTGAGAGGTCGAGTGCATAAATTTACACGTAATGCTACTAAGACACGAGGTTAAGTCCGACTTGTGGTAGAAGTCTGACCGGAACCGCCCAACATATCCAGCATCCACAAGTAGTAGACTTAATGTGAGAGGTCTAGTCCATTAATAAGCCATAAATGGATAACTTCTTAACCTGTAATACTTAACCTGTTTAAAATCTATGGGGGGTTACATGAACCTGTTAAATTGATTAGGGGTTAAGTAAAATTACTTGAAACGGCGGGGTTTAAGTTAATCTTGTTAAATTTGTGGGGGCGGGTTATATATATGCATACACACACACACACACACACACACACCCGAAAAACTTAACTTGTTTTACAAGTGGGGGTTATGCAATCTTGTTAAACTGTTAGGAATAACCTGTTAAAATCCTAGTACTGGGGATGTAAGCCTAGAAGGGAATCTTGTGTTTGTTGTGTGGGATCCGTTTCAGTCAGTAACCCATCTTGGTATCAAACGAGTACTCCGAACTAGGTCGGGGTCGGGGGACGCTTACTGAGATGATTATAAGAGGTCACTTGAGTGAGGGTAGGCATGTTCCATTGGAGTCGTGTGCGTGCATAGGTTCGCTTGCTCGGGAAGATAAGACGTTGTGACATAGTAGATATAGCTGTGCATCTTGAAAATAACGGGGTTGCCACTTTAGGAAGTGATACATCCTACTATGGGCCGACACAGGTACCTATAGGGTAGGGAGCCAATAGATTGAGGGTAGTAATTAGGGCACATCTAGTCTTTCTTGTTGGGAGCCTGTTATTCGTGTTGGGTGTAACACGTGGCATTCCTGTTGGGCTACCTGTTATTCTTGTTGGGGTAAAACCTGCTACTAGAATTACGCCAAAGTCTACCATTTTGTTCTAGTTGGGATCATCTTGTTCTTGTTATGCTAGTATTGGTGCAGAGAAAAGTACTTGAGAAGCATAATATATTCCATCATGTTTATTTTGTTTATCCTGCTCAGCCTACTATACCTGTTTACGATACTATTATCTCTCTCATCCAGTTTATATGCCTTTCATGATGATTTACTTATTTATATGCTAAAGGTAACTGGACTCGCCAGACTTTATGTCTAACCCATTTTGTTTCCTCTTCTCTTTCTTCCTTCCACCCCCAAGTTCTTAGGGTGGGAATACTCAGGCTTGATTTGGATTCTCTCTTTCATTCTGCTTGGAGCTTCTTAGATGTACCGCTTTGATTTCATGTCTTCTCTGATATGACTATATTTATGGGGAACTATGCTTCTTTTGTTACTATACTCAGATGTTTTTAGTACAAGACAGAAGTTTTAATTTGATGTAATGGGTTTTCTGTATTTCAAACTTATGATGTAACTATGTTTTGGACCATGATGTTTTATGTTTAATAAAGTTTTAAATTACGTTATTATTTTATACCTGTCTTGTAATGTTTCTGTTTCTGTTTACCTATAATTCTTCATGAAACTTAATGCATTCTGATAAAGAGTGACATTAACAGACGTAGGGTGTCATTGTGTGTGTGTGTATGCATGGCAAAGTGGAGAACTAAACTGTCAAAAATACAAACATCCAAGTAAATGCAGATAGGGGCTGCTAAAAACATGGCACAAGGTAGAAATGTATACGACCAGAGAGAACAGAATGCAAGATACAAAGTCAAAGAGTCAAATCTACTAAGCAATCAGATGTACATGGCATGTATACCCAAGGAAGTGGGTGAAACAGGCATGGCATGCTGAATTACTTTGAGGCCATAGAATGAAGATCAAGCAATGAAAGTGCATAAGGGACTCGAGCAACATGGTGACACATCAATGATGAATCAACAAGCCAGAGAAATACCAAGGTACCAATCAAAGTTTGCACAGCAGTTCAATGTGCATGTACCAGTTCTAATAGCATATTGTAATGACCTGCAAATCCGCAACATCGGAGTTGACTATATACATCATACGTCCAACCCAAATATCACGAAAATACGAAACATTTTTTTTAGAAGAAAAATATAAAAGAAGAACAGAAATAACAACACAGAATCTCACATCGCAGCGGAACAAAATATAATATATCATATCTTTGAAATACAAAAATCTTAACTGTATAACATACACTTATCAGAGTACAACGCTTACAACACAGCGGAACAAAACTCTATATAACTAATGCTTAAGCCTCCTGCTCCAAGCTCCTTTAGATAGATCTGTAAAATCCTCAACTACTTGACTACCCATACAAATTTAGGCACCCAAGAGTTTATGTAGAACAAAACAAAATAAACTCCGGGTCAGTCATGGGACTGGTATGAGTAAACAGTTTTTAACAGTTTCAGAAAACTAAATGATATCTCATAAGACCAAGCCGTATAACACGGAACGGGTTTTTCCCTTATGAAAATCCAAATACTTGATTTAACTTTCAAAATCCCTTTGAAAGGAACGATAATCTTTATATCAAAAACTCTTTTGATATTATAATAATGTCTAAATCAAGTAAATAACAATCTTGTGGAACGTTTGCATCTCACGCTCCACATATATAATATACAATCAAAACCGTAAGCACGTATTGGGTATTTGATTTCCAACTATGATAAGGTATGGAACCACCTTCCGCTGGTATATCTCTAGAGGAGAATACACCGAGTTCAACAAGAACATCTTGCAACTCAGCCACACATGACCGACCACTCCTTTGGCTTGAGTGTATCGAATTTATATCACCAACGGTTGGGATCAGCAACCGTTTCCCGAATGGGACAGCATCAACAATAGATTTTTAGAAGTAAATGAAACTCTAGATCAGGTGATTATACACCCTAATAGGTGCGACCTACATAGCCATGCTGCTTGCCCGATTTCTGTCATTTACCGGTTGATGAGGCTTGAAGCTACGCTTTATCATCACACCAGATTCACTTCGAATGCCACATCGTCAGATCCATCGAAAATCACTAATTGACGTCTACAACAGTACATTATGTGTTAGCTAAAGAAGTTTCCTTCTCCGCTTCCACTCTTGGTACAGTTGAAGAAATCAATGTACGTGACCTTTCTGGAAATACTCTGTCAGACATTCATCCATACAAGTCACCCAGGCACAGGATGAACTGAAGGTACAATTTCTATTAATAGAAAAAGTCCTTGCACTCTACTCCGTCTTCAATTATCTTTATATAATCTGATTCGCAATGCTACTGCCAATACGGAGTGGTTCTTCGGATAATAATCCAACCGGTCTCTCTATATTGGCAACAATGGTCAAAACTTCGATAGTCTGTGATTTAACTATCGAATGAAAACAAGTGTTTCGATAGTCGATGATTTAACTATCGAATAAAAACAAGTGTTCATCCAATTATCAACCAATTACTAAGCCCTTAATTAATATTCCCTTAATTAAATCACTTCTCTATTCCTTTACTAATATTTGTTAACCAAATATTTTCAATAATCATATTGGCCTTTTACGTTTTTTGGAAAACATTTCCGAATATCGCCTTCCTTTATTTTCTAAACTTTAGAAAATATATGCTATTTATAATTGGAAAATATTCCAATTACTTATCTCTTTTCGGATCTTGTTTATTTCTATACTTACACTTATTTGGGTCAAAACAGATGTTATGTAAAACATCGTTACGACAACCCACTTGTGTCTTAACCTTGTGTCTTAGCACCATTACGTGTATGTTTATGCACTTAGACCCCTCATATTAGATTCACCACTTGTGGTTGCTGGATATGCCGGGCGGTTCCGGGTAGGCTTCTACCACAAGTGTAATCTAACCTCGTTTCTAAGCGCAGTATAGTTTCTAATCACTGTAAATCCAAGCACTTTCATTACTAGTCAATTTCATGCTTATTATGCCCCAAATCCTCGTTTTACCTATGATACAAGTTATACCCCTAATTAAGGTTTAGTTCAAGATACAAATTATGCCCAAAATTCCCAATCATGGTTTACAATGAATTATGCCCCAATTTATCATTCCCAATTTTGTGCACTCGCATATTTCAGCGATAGGCCTAGGCTCAAAGGTAGCCTGGCTGTAAAAACAAAAAGGGAAAGAGGGAGAGAAGAGAACAAGAATAGGTATAATGAATAAAACTAGCATATGATGATAGAATTGGTCATACTAACAGAATAGGCATATGGTGACATGATTAGGCAAACTAAAATAATAGGCATACGATGACATGATTAGGCAAACTAACAGAATAGGGATATCATGAATAGGCATATGAGGTCTAAGCAGTAAATTAGGTATACAAGTAATGGTAGATGTGTTATGATTCAAACTACTAATAGGCATAGGCTTAGATCCAAACTTATAAACATATCAAGATTACATTTTAGGTGTTTATATCTAAAAGCAACATAAACTCACTATGATTGGATCTAAAAATCGAGAATTGATTGTAGATGTTGTAGCATAGATCTCAGAATATGTATAACTTGTTGGAGAAGAATAAGCTATTTTACTCTGAGTTGGAGAAGCACCTCGTTGTCGCCAATGATTTAGAGGAATAAGACAATGGGATTAAGGCCCTTTATATATCCATCAGCCAACTAACCAGGACACACAGCCGGTCCGGATTCATTTGGGGAGGGGGGTCGACCACGGGGTCGACACCCATAGGGCATGGGGTCGACCCCCAACGGGCCTAATTCCTGTGCCTCCCCGCTAGGAATGGCAATGAGGCAGGTTTCTCATGCCCCAGACCCGACATGGACTTTTTAAACCATACCCCAGACCCGCCCCGTAGACCCAATGCGGGTATGGAATTTCTCACCGTAGCTGAAACTTGTGCGGGTCAAGGTAGACCTGACCCGCCCCACGACCCGACGATATCACGTTTTAATGTACACAAATTTATAACTTAAATTTTTTATCAATAAATTTTAAATTATATACATATTATAATGTGTTCACAATGATAAGAGAATATTATAAAACAAGATGTAAGATAATAGTTCAAAATATATGCATTTTTTATTGTATGATTATCATTAATGCAACTTAATATTATGAAAATTTTATAGTTTGTTGATTAAGCGAACATAATATTCAAGTTATAACCATGTATACCTAAAATGATTAACAAGTAATCATTATAGTTATAAAGTGTTTAAATGATATTTCAATCATGCAGGTCGGGTTGGGGCGGGTTAGTCGTACCCCAAACCCGACACTAGACCCGGATCTCCGAAAGCGGTTGCGGGTCTACCCGCCCCGAAGAGCCAATAAGGCTGGTCTAAATGTATTAAAACAGGGGCGAGTCAAGCGGGATTGGACCCTAGACCCGCCCCGTTGCCATCCCTACTTCCCGCCTCTGATTTTCAAATTAATTTGAATTCTGGATAATGTTTGTTTACATATATTTCTCTTATACATATACAAACTTCTAACCTTAGTAACTTTCTCATACGATGTTTGTTTTATGAAAACTTGGTGTTTTTTGTGACCAAAATTCCAAGACAAACGCAATGGCGCAGTCCATTTTACTTAATTCCCTATATTTAATTAAGTATTCCTTAGTTTATCATGTAAATGTTTTTTAAAATTACGGCGTGTTACATTCACCCTACTTATAGGATTTCGTCCCATCGAAATATGAGACATAAACAACCCATGGAGGGGTTCATTCAATCCTCTAGCAAACCTCAAAGCTTTCTTGTGCGGGTATTTACTAGCTCCAAACCAAACCTCCCCAATTCATTAAACTTATTAACATACTCTTTGACAGACATGGCCCCTTGCTTAAGTGCCAAAAACCATCCCATTTGCATACTTTGCTCGGCTTGAGAAAGATACTTCATTTCGAATCTCTATCGAAAATCATCCCAAGTTTCAATTGGATGTCTCGGTTGTGTCACTTCACACCAAAACAAGGCCTCATTCTTCAGTTACCAAATGGCTAGCTGAATCCTCGTACGATCATCGACTTTGATAATTCCAAACAAATCCTCCGTTTCTTTAAGCCAATTCCTTGCTTCTACAAAATTC
This sequence comes from Allium sativum, assembly GCA_030737875.1. Taxonomy (NCBI): domain Eukaryota; kingdom Viridiplantae; phylum Streptophyta; class Magnoliopsida; order Asparagales; family Amaryllidaceae; genus Allium; species Allium sativum. The sequence continues at coordinate 462,696,951 of CM060913.1, read as the reverse complement.
TCAGTTCCTTGTAATGGCTTTCCACCTGCATCCCAGAAATCCTTGCACATCTTGGAGAAATTATCAACACACGGAGGAGGAGGAGGAACAGAAGCTATAGCTAGGGGAGGGGCATCTGCTTGGCCTCCGGTAGGTGCCTTAGCCTCCAGATACCTACGAAACCAAGCCGGTATCTACATGCCCTCAGGAATATTAGGTTCCTAGACATGCTGAAAAGAAAAGGAAAAAAGTATTCAAACAGAGAATCAAAAGATATTTCATATGGCTTTGGGGAGTATATTTTTTAAAATAGACATTTCTTTTGAAAACGCTTTCTTTTAAAACCTTTTTTTAAGACAATTTTCAAAATATTTAATCCGATTTGGTAACCTTTAGCTCTGAAACCAAATGTGACACCCCACGTTCGTTAATGTTACTCTTTATCGGAATACATTAAGTTTCGTGAAGCGTTATAGGTAAACAGAAATAGAAACAGAAACATTACAAGGCAGATACAAAATAACAATGGAAATAAAAACTTTATTAAATAGAAATGCTTCGTGATCCAAACCCAATTACATAATAAGTCTGTAATGATGAAAACATAAAACTTCTGTCTTGTACCAAAATTATCATTAGAGTACAATAATACATAAAAAGAGCATAATCCCCAAAATATATCCATAGTAGAGAATATACAAAATCAAGCGATACATCTAAGCAGCTCCAAGCAAAATGAAAGAAGAATCCTGATCAAGTTCGATTATTCCCACCTTGAGAACCTAGAGGAAACGGAAGAGAGAGAATAGGAAACAAAATGGGTCAGACATAAATTCTGGCGAGTCCAGTTACTTTTAGCATATAAATAAGTAAAAGCATCATGATAGGAATATAAACTGGAGAGTGAGATAACAGTGTTATAAGGCAGGTATAACAAGGTAAATAGGATAAATAGAATAGAATATATTGCGCTTCTTTAATACTTTTCTCTGCACCAATACAAGTATTACATGAACAAGATGATCCCAATAAGTACAAAATGGTAGACCTAGGTGTACTTCCAATGAGAGATTTTACCCCATACGATAACAGGTAGCCCAACAGAACTGACAGGTGTTACCCCCAACGATAAGAATGGGCTCCTAAACAAGCAAGACTATATGTACCCTAATTACTAACCCCAATCGATCGACTCCCTAACTTGTAGATACCTTATGCTGGCCCCATTGTAGGATATATCACTTCCTAGGGTGGCAACCCGTGGTTTACAAGATATGCACAAACCATATCAACAGGTGTCACGGCATTTTAATTGTAACACCCCGTGATTTGAAATATTAAAAATTAACGAATTTAAGAATACATAATTTCAAATGTGAGAATTAAGGGAATCGGGTAACGCCATTGCGTTCGTCTCGGAATTCTGCTTGAGATAAAGTCCGAGTTTGCATGAATTGGACTCCGTATGAAGAAGATATAGCCTTCCGAAGTTTCAGAATTTAAAATAGCTCAGGTTTAGAAATTTGAAATTCAAATTCAAACAAGGGAGCAGTCTGGGCAGGAATTCTCCTGCCCAAGGGCCAGGTCGACTAAGGGGTCGACCTAGGGGTCGACCTACCCATACAGGTCACCAGGGGGTCGATCTGGGGGTCGACCTGCCCCCCTCACCCCTGGGCAGATCTGAAAGATGACGCTGTTTCAACTCATTGCTGAGTCATTAGGGCTGAGGTGTTATTCTATCTTGACTGGATGGTCTTGATTGCTTCTAGGGTTAATCTAATGGCTCTAAATTAATTAAAATTCTATATAAGCAACCTAGCTCTCAACCTAAAATCACACTAATTCATACCACGAGCCTCCATGCCATCAATGGAGAACCTAGAGTAGCCGTTGTTCTCTTTCAACTCAAAAACAAGATAGAAGAATAATCAAAATCAAATCTAGTATAAATTAGGATAACAATTAGTCTACTTCAGAGGCAAGCAATTCAGTTTCAGAATACAGATCCCAGAGAAATAAGACTGTTCTTTTGTTTGTGAGTATAATTTCTTTCACAAAATAATTAATTAATTTAGTTGTGATAAGTTATAATTAGGATTATGAGAATATGACTTTGAATCATGTGATGTTATCGTTGACAGTTTTGTTACTGTGGATCTATTTTATTTGTTGAATTGTACATGTTTAACTTGATTCATCTTATGCAAGTTTGGGATGTTAAATCATACGTATATGAATCTTATGCAAGTTTGGGATGTTAAATCATATGCTAGTTTATGAATCTTATGCAAGTCTGCAGGTGGATTATACACAAGTTCATATGTGAATCATATAGATACATATGCTAGTTTATATGCAAACATGTGACATTAATTTACATGTTTAGATCCATATGCAAGTTCACATCTTTTTGTTTAGATCTATATTTAGATCCATGGCAGTACAAAGTTATGCAAATTTATGTTCTATATGTCGATTGCCTATGCTAGTTTTGTATGTGAATCATATGCTAGTTTGAATGAAATTCATATGCAAGTTATAGGAAAACCATATCCATATATGCAAGTTCATGATTACATGTTTAGATCTATATTTAGATCCATGATAGTTTATGAAAATTTATGTATATCCATTGCCTATGCAAGTTATTAGCTATGCAAACTTATGTCATGATTCTTAGATCTATTTTATGTGTTATGCAAGTTGTGATGTTGCTTTTCTTTTTATAAGTTTGACTATTTGCGAGTTTAACATATGTCATATTAAAACGTACGAATAGCATGGGGACAATGGGAAAATATTAAATATACATAATTGTGAATTTGCATAAAATGGCCTTAAAGGCATATAATTAATTTGAGACATTAATTGGTATAAATTTATATACCTAAAATTATGGACATAATTTAGGTGACAATTATGGATACAAATTAATTTGGAATTTGTTGAGAAAATTGAATAGAGATATTAATCTAATTTGGGATTAAATAATTATGTGTAATAATTAACTGCCTAAGACACGAGGTTAGACTCGTTTGTGGTATAAGACTGCCCGGACCCGCCCAGCAAATCCAGCAACCACAAACGGTAGTCTAATGTGAGAGGTCAAAGACACAAATTAAATGTGTAACAATTGTAAAAACACGAGGTTAGGCTCGTTTGCAGTATAAGACTGCTCAGACACGCTCGGCAAATCCAGCAACCGCAAACGGTAGTCTAATGTGGGAGGTCTTTACAAGGTTACGGTTTTAATGAATTAAGTAACACTTAACCAGATAAACATGTGGTGGGACATAGGGGTTAAGTGGGTGGCCTGGGTGGCATGTGAAATACGATTAGAAACACATAACCAAGTTGAAAACATGTAAGAAGACATGAATAAGAAAGGGCTAAGTGGGAAGTTCTAGTGGGGACCAAGCACAGGTGGAAAGCTTGTGTCAAACATGGGGACCCTTTTCAAACTAGTACCCATTAAGTATCTTTGTGAGCTCGAGTTAGATCGAGGACGGGACACGCTTACTAGGTTTGATTGTAAGAGGTCAAAACGGGTTAGCGGTGGCAACGCAAGTCCAACGGGGTCATGTGCATGCGTGCATGGGCCCGGGCTGGTAGGTAAGACGTTGTTGCATCGTGTAGATATAAGCCATGCATCTTTAGTGGTATTAGGTTGCCACTTTGGGGAGTGATACACCCCACTGTGGGACCAGCACGGGTATCTATGAGTTAGGAAGCCGCTCGTGTGGGGGTAGTGGGTACAACTAGTGGAGATAGGGGAAGGCAGCACCTATGAAGGCAACTAGGGGTAAAAGAAACTACCATTATCATTATTGAGTTCTATAGGCGGGATCAACTTTTAGGGTGACTAGTAATGGTGCAGTATAGTAATTATCCTATAGTGATTAGGAACGAGATTAACGCCAGAATATTCCTCTTGTTTGCTTTGTCATGCCCACTTGTTTCACGGTCATACCTTGTTTTACCAATTTATGCCTTATCCTAATTACTTTAATAATTATATTGTTAAGGTTATTATGCTCGCCAGACTTTATGTCTGACCCCCTTTGTTCTCGCCTCTTTTCTTCCTTCCCCCCTACCAGGTTCTCAGGGTGGGACTAGTACTAGTGGAGCTTGATGTTGGATCTCTTTCTCTCTCTTTTGGAAGTGCTTGGATTGCTGAAAGTAAAGTTCAGCTCATCTCTTTTATGGCTACTTGTGTTGGGGTTATGCTTTTTATTTTATGTACTCAGAAAACAGTTTGTCAAACGGTTACTAAGTGTACTTGGTTTTTCTGTTGGTTTATGATGTTGTTGTAATCAAACTATTTCTCCGCTTTAATAAATGTTGTTTTGATAATTTTTCAAGTACTAATATATGTATCTGTCTTGTTATATTCTGTTCTATTCACCAATAGTACTCCATGAATGTTAATGCATTCCCTTTGAGAGTGACATTAATGGACGTGGGGTGTTACACGTGGTATCGGAGCTGAAGGTTAACAGAAAAGATAAGAGATTTTGAAAAAAATGTTTTTCAAAAGCGTTTTATAAAGAAATACTTTCAAAAGTATGTTTTAAGGAGAGTATTTTCAAGGGTAAGTTTGTTTTAAAAAAATAACCCCCAAGAGCCATATATCTTTGTTTCAAATTCTCCATTTTGAATCTCTTCATTTTCTTTTCAGCATGTCTGGGTTACCCGAGATACCCGAGGAAATACCGATACCGACCTGGTTCAAAAGGTATCTGGAGGCTAGGGCCACTGCTGCAGGCCCAGCAGACATCCCTCCTCCCCCAGCTGCAACCGCTCCTCCTCCTCCCCCTCCTCGTGTTGATACTTTTCCAAAAATATGCAAAGACTTTCGAGCAATGGGCGGAAAACCTTTTCACGGATCAGAGACGTTTGTTGAAGCTCGAAATTGGCTTAATGAGGTAGAAGACTTGTTTGGTATCTTCGAGGTGGAAGATGGAAGGAAGGTCCAATTGGCCGCTTGGTTAATGAAGGACGAAGCCTTGTTTTAGTGGGAGGTCATGAATGGAGAGCATCGAGTAGAGACGTGGATGGATTTCAGACATAGCTTCGAGATGAAATTTCTCTCACGAGCAGAAGAGAATTTATACATGGAAAGATTCTTGGCATTGAAGCAGAGGAATTTATCAGTAAAGGAGTACGTCAAAAAGTTCAATCAATTGGCGAGATTTGGCTTACACTAGGCGAACACACCCGAGAAGAAGGCTCTGAGGTTCATTAAAGGCTTGAATGAGCTGCTACACGGGTTGGCTATGAGCCACATTCCGATGGGGGCTACCTTTGAGAGATTGGTTAACATGGCGCTTATGCATGAAGAGGAGAAATGTGCTAATGCTAATAAGGCACCAGAGAAGAAAGGGGATCAAAAGAAATCACAACAGAAAAACAAGAAAGGCGGTAAGGATAACAATGGCAAGGGAAAGAAAAGGTGCTTTAATTGTGGATCATCAGGCCATCTGAGCAAGGACTGTAGGAAGAAGAAGAAGACTGGTTGTTTCCATTGTGGAGAGGCAGGACATCTAATTAAAGACTGCCCGAGGAAAAAGGGGCAAGGGAAAAGAACAAAGTCCACTTCTGGAGGGCAGATTCAGGCACTCAGGGCGCCAGGGCAGGCAAGAAGGCAGATTCAGGCTCTCATGGCACCAGGACAGGAGAGAGGTAGAAACATTTCTGTTGAAAGTTTGGTTTTTCTGTTTGATCATCCTATTCGTACTTTATTTGATTCTGGCGCTTCCGTTTGTGTTTGCTTCGTTAATTGAAACATTGCACCTAAATTCTAGTCTAGTTAGGGATCCCATAGTAGTCTCAAATCCTATTGGTGGTTCGGCTCATTTTTCAATGATTTGTCAGGATTCGAGAGTGTCTATTTTGAGTGTTGAGTTTGAATGCAATGCCTTCGTTCTTAGGTTCACGGGCTATGGATTGATTCTAGGCATGGATTGGTTATCCAGTAATGGTGCCGTCCTCGACTGTGAAAAGAAAGTGGTTGGACTTATGTCTCGCCTTGGCAACACTCTCGAAATCTCTTGTAACCCCATACATTCTGTTAAGCTTAGTTACCTAGAATCTCTTGATGCGTCTGTTGAAAACTTGCAGTCTGTTAGAGTAATCCGTTAATACTCAGATGTACTTGAAGAGGTGAAGGGCTTACCTCCAAAGCAGGAGATAGACTTTCGCATATACCTTGTTGATAATGCAAAACCCGTAGCTCTACCCGTAAGACACATGGCTCCTACGGAGAGAAGAACCCCGGATGGCTTCTTCGAATGGCTTGTCATGCCTTTCGGCTTGACAAACGCCACCGATTACTTCATTGACTTGATGAGTAGGGTGTTTAGAGAATTCCTTAATAAGTTTGTGGTGGTCTTCGTAGACGACATTTTGATCTTCTCGAAGAATGAAGAAGAGCATGTTTTCATTTAAGGGAAGTCATGGATATTCTTCGTACACATCAGCTGAAGGCTAAATTCTCCAAATGTCATTTCTGGAGAGAAGAAGTGAGGTTTCTTGGACATGTAGTATCCAAAGAAGGGTTAGCCGTGAACCCCGCAAAAATAATTGCGGTGCAAGATTGGAAGGTTCCACGTAATGCAACCGAAGTCTGGAGCTTTCTCGGGCTAGCGTGCTTTTACCAAAAATTCATTAAAGAATTTGCTAAAATCTCAGCCCCACTCACAAGATTAACGAATAAGAACCTAACTTTCGCTTGGGATTTGGATAGCGATATTGCTTTCCAACGTTTGAAAAGGGATCTAGCGACAACCCCGGTTCTGACATTGCCAGATGGGAGCAAGATGTTTACCGTATACACGGATGCATGTGGTACAGGACTAGGTGCTGTCTTGATGCAAGAAGGGAAGGTAGTAGATTATGGAGGTAGACAGTTGAAAGTACATGAGAAAAACTGCCCAATCCTTGATCTTGAGTTGGCTGCCATCGTCTTTGCGCTTAAGTCTTGGCGCCATTATCTCCTAGGTGAGAAGTTTGAATTGTATACTGACCATAAATCGTTGAGGTACCTTTTCTCGCAGAAAGGTCTTAACTTAAGACAGCAAAGGTAGATGGAATTTCTGGCCTCTTATGATTTTGAGATTTCCTATACTCCGGGCAAGGGCGATGTAGTAGTAGATGCCTTAAGTAGAAAGAAGCTGACCTTGAGTCCTCTCTTTGAAGAAAGGCAATGCTTGGAGTATATAGCAAACTTTAGTTTTAGACCCTCCTCTGAAATTGCGCCTGGTCTGTTAGCATCACCAGAGGTGCGGCCTACTTTTTTGGACTCAATAGGAACCGCGCAACGAGAAGACCCTCAGCTAGTTGATGTGATGGAAAAGTTAGTTAGGGGTGAGACTTCTAGTCACCTCAATAGATACTCCATCGATGATGGGGTTTGGTTGAGACGGGATGGAAGGTTATGCGTCCCACAAGTAAGGGATTTAGTGAAGACGGTTCTCAAAGAGGCGCACCATTCCAAACTGACCATACACCCAGGCGGAGACAAGATGTATAAAGATATAAAAAAGGCTTTCTTTTGGAACGGCATGAAGAGTGATGTAGTTGAGTTTGTCGCTAAGTGTTTGATATGCCAGCAAGTCAAAGCAGAGTAGAAGAAGCCCGGTGGCCTGCTTCATCCTCTCGAGGTCCCATAGTGGAAGTGGGATAGCATTTCGATGGATTTTGTTGATGGGTTGCCTAGGTCAAGAAGGGGAAATACCAGTATTTGGGTAATAGTGGACAGGCTCACTAAAAACGCTCACTTTATACCTGTTAAAAGTAAAAGGACTGCCTCGTCCCTAGCATCCATTTATCTCAAAGAAATAGTTCAACTCCATTGGATACCCTCCACCATAGTGAACGATCGAGATCCTATCTTTATGAGCGAGTTTTGGAAGAGTTTGCAAGAGGCAGTAGGCACCCAATTATGCTTAAGCACGACCTATCACCCCCAAACCGATGGTCAAACGGAAATGGGGAACAGGGTATTAGAAGACCTCTTGAGATTGTGCATTCTTGACTTTGGAGGGACATGGGAGGATCATCTTCCTTTGGTGGAATTCGCTTACAACAATAGCTACCAAGCCACCATAGGAATGGCGCCCTTCGAAGCTTTATATGGAAAACCATGTCGATCGCTAACATGTTGGTGGGAGTCTACAGATTAACTCGTACTTGGGCCAGACATGATTAGAGAGACCTCAGAAAAAGTGGACTTGATAAGAAGACGGATGAAGGCTGCACAAGATAGACAGAAGTCCTATGCAGACAAAAGAAGGACTGACCTTGAGTTTAAGGTTGGAGATAGGGTGTTCCTTAAGTATCTCCTTTGAGGAATGTCATTCACTTTGGGACCGTAAGAAAGGTAGCACCAAGATTTGTAGGTCCATTTCCTATCATTGAAAGGATTGGGATGATGGCTTACAGAGTAGAGCTACCTGAAAGACTGGTTTCATAATGTTTTTCATGTTTCTCAACTACGAAAGTGCTTACATGAATCTGCGGAAGTGGTGGAGCCAAGCATTCTAGAAGAAGTTGAAATAGAATGAGAAACAACTGTGAGAAGAGTTCCAACTCGTATCTTGGGTACGAAAGTCAAAAAGATACGCAACCGTGAAGTCAAGCTTGTTAAAGTTCAATGGAGTGATGCTGAGGAAGACGCGACTTGGGAAACTGAGAGGAAAATACGCGCAGCCTACCCTTTTCTCTTTGAGGGTACCACCTTGATCTCTTTTTCCATAAGTTTATTCATGCTTATATCTACCTTTTTAAGTATATCCTAACATCCAATCATCCAAGTTTCAATTTAAGAATGTGAGAATTAATACTTGATTTCAAATGTGAGAATTAAAACTTGGATGTTAGGATATATATCCAAGTTACAATTTAAGAATACTTAATTTCAAATGTGAGAATTAAGGCAAAGGGGTTACACCATTGCGTTCGTATCAGAATTCTACTTGAGATAGAGTCCGAGTTTACGTGAATTGGACTCCGTATGAAGAAGATATGGCCTTTCGAAGTTTCAGAATTTAAAACAGCTCAGGTTCAGAAATTTGAAAATCAAATTCAAACAGGGAAGCAGGCTGGGCAGGAATTCTCCCGCCCAAGGGCCAGGTCGACCAGGCGGTCGACCTACCCATACAGGTCGACTAGGGGGTCGACCTGCCCTCCCCCCCGACAGATCTGAAAGATGACGCTGTTTCGACCCATTGCTGAGTCATTAGGGCTGAGGTGTTATTCTATCTTGACTGGATGGTCTTGATTGCTTCTAGGGTTAATCAGACGGCTCTAAATTAATTAAAATTCTATATAAGCAACCTAGCCCTCAACCTAAAATCACACAAATTCGTACCAAGAGCCGCCATGCCGTCAATGGAGATCCTAGAGTAGCCGCCATTCTCTTTCAACTCAAAAATAAGATAGAAGCAAGAATCAAAATCAAATCTAATCTAAATTAGGATAACAATTAGTCTACATCAAAGGCGAGCAATTCAGTTTCATAATACAGATCCTAGAAAAACAAGACTGTTCTTTTGTTTGTGAGTATAATTTCTTTCACAAAATAATTAATTAATTTAGTTGTGATAAGTTATAATTGGGATTATGAGAATATGACTTTGAATCATGTGATGTTATCGTTGACAGTTTTGTTACTCTGGATCTATTTCAGATGTTGAATTGTACATGTTTAACTTGATTCATCTTATGCAAGTTTGGGATGTCAAATCATATGTATATGAATCTTATGCAAGTTTGGGATGTTAAATCATATGCTAGTTTATGAATCTTATGCAAGTCTGCAGGTGGATTATACACAAGTTCATATGTGAATCATATAGATACATATGCTAGTTTATATGCAAATATGTGACATTAATTTACATGTTTAGATCCATACGCAAGTTCACATCTTTGTGTTTAGATCTATATTTAGATCCATGGCAGTACATAGTTATGCAAATTTATGTTCTATATGCCCATTGCCTATGCTAGTTTTGTGTGTGAATCATATGCTAGTTTGAATGAAATTCATATGCAAGTTATAGGAAAACCATATCCATATATGCAAGTTCATGATTACATGTTTAGATCTATATTTAGATCCATGATAGTTTATGCAAATTTATGTATATCTATTGCCTATGCAAGTTATTAGCTATGCAAACTTATGTCATGATTCTTAGATCTATTTTATGTGTTATGCAAGTTGTGATGTTGCTTTTCTTTTTATAAGCCAGACTATTTGCGAGTCTAACATATGTCATATTAAAACGTACGAATAGCGTGGTGACAATGGGAAAATATTGTGTATACATAATTGTGAATTGGCATAAAATGGCCTTAAAGGCATATAATTAATTTGAGACATTAATTGGTATAAATTTATATACCTGAAATTATGAACATAATTTAGGTGAGAATTATGAACATAAATTAATTTGGAATTTATTAACAAATTTGAATAGGGATATTAATCCAATTTGGGGTTAAATAATTATGTGTAATAATTAACTGCATAAGACAAGAGGTTAGACTCGTTTGTGGTATAAGACTGCCCGGACCCGCCCGGCAAATCCAGCAACCACAAACGGTAGTCTAATGTGAGGGTCAAAGGCGCCACAAATTAAATGTGTACGGTAGAAGACTGCCCGGACCCGACCGGCAAAGCCAGCAACCGCAAACGGTAGTCTAATGTGGGTGGTCTTTACAAGGTTATGGTTCTAATGAATTAAGTAATACTTAACCAAGTAAACATGTGGTGGGACATAGGGGTTAAGTGGGTGGCCTGGGTGGCATGTGAAATACGATTAGAAACACTTAACCAAGTTGAAAACATGTAAGAAGACAGGAATAAGAAGGGGTTAAGTGGGAAGTTCTAGTGGGGACCAAGCATAGGTGGAAAGCTTGTGTCAAACATGGGGACCCTTTTCAAACCAGTAACCCGTTAAGTATCTTTGTGAGCTCGAGTTAGATCGAGGACGGGACACGCTTACTGGTTTGATTGTAAGAGGTTAAAACGGGTTAGCGGTGGCAATGCAAGTCCAACGGGGTCATGTGCGTGCGTGGGCCCGGACTGGTAGGTAAGACGTTGTTGCATCGTGTAGATATAAGCCTTGCATCTTTAGTGGTATCGGGTTGCCACTTTGGGGAGTGATCACCCCACTGTGGGATCAGCACGGGTATCTACGAGTTAGGGAACCGATCGTGTGGGGGTAGTGGGTACAACTAGTGGAGATAGGGGCAGGCGGCACCTATGAAGGCAACTAGGGGTACACGAAACTACCATTATCATTATTGAGTTCTGTAGGCGGGATCAACTTTTAGGGTGACTAGTAATGGTGCAGTATAGTAATTATCCTGTAGTGATTAGGAACGAGATTAACGCCGTCATGCCCACTTGTTACATGGTCATACCTTGTTTTACCAATTTATGCCTTATCCTAATTACTTTAATAATTATATTGTTAAAGTTATTATACTCGCCAGACTTTATGTCTGACCCCCTTTGTTTTCGCCTCTTTTCTTCCTCCCTCCTCCCCCCAAGGTTCTCAGGGTGGGACTAGTACTAGTGGGGCTTGATCTTGGATCTCTCTCTTTTGGAAGTGCTTGGATTGCTGAAAGTAAAGTTCAGCTCATCTCTTTTATGGCTACTTGTGTAGGGGTTATGCTTTTTATTTTATGTACTCAAAAAAAATTTGTCAAGATGATTACTAAGTGTACTTGGTTTTTCTGTTGGTTATGATGTTGTTGTAGTAAAACTATTTCTCCACTGCAGTAAATGTTGTTTTGAAAAATTTTCAAGTACCAATATATGTATCTGTCTTGTTATATTCTGTTATATTCACCAATAATACTCCATGAAAGTTAATGCATTCCCTTTGAGAGTGACATTAATGGACGTGAGGTGTTACATCAATCCTCCCTGGAACAGGACCCATGCACGCACATGACCCCGTCGGAATGCGCCACCCACACCTTTCCCTTAGATGGACCTCTTACAACCAACTCAGTAAGCATGCCCTGACCCCGACGTAGTTCAGGGTTCTCCATTGGATACTAATATAGGTTACTGACTGATACAGGTCCCCCGCACCGGATGAAACAAGCTTCCCCCTAGGCTTGCATCCCCATTACCAGGATTTCAATAGGCTTTGCCTACCATTTTAACAAGATTGCATAACCCCAACTAGTTAAGTTTGTTGGGTTTATATGTATAACCCATCCCCATATATTTAACAAGATTAACTTAATCCTCCTATTGATTCAAGCAAGTTTACTTAACCCCTACTTAAGTTAACAGGTTCATGTAACCCTCACAGATTCAAACAGGTTAAGTACTACAAGTTTATTACTATTTATTCATTTATGGTCATTAATGCGCTAGACCTCCCACATTAAGTCTACCACTTATGGATGCTGGATATGTCGGTTGGGTCCAAGAAGACTTCTACCACAAGTCGGACTTAACCTCGTGTCTTAACACCATTACGCGTATGTTTATGCACTTAGACCCCTCACATTAGATTCACCACTTATAGTTGCTAGATATGTTGGGCGGTTCCGGGCAGGCTTCTACCACAAGTGTAATCTAACCTCGTGTCTAAGCGCGGTTACAGTTTTTAATTACTGTAAATCCAAGCACTTTCATTACTAGCCATTTTTTATGTTTATTATGCCCCAAATCCCCATTTGACCTATGACACAAGTTATGCCCCAGATTAAGGTTTAGATCAAGATACAAATTATGCCCAACATTCCCAATCATGTTTATAATGAATTATGCCCCAGTTTGTCATTCCCAATTTCGTGCGCTCGCGTATTTCAGCAATAGGCCTAGGCTTGGAGGTAGCCTGGCTATAAAAACAAAAAGGGAAAGAGGGAGAGAAGAGGATAAGAATAGGTATAGTAAATAAAACTGGCATATGATGATAGAATAGGCATACGGTGACATAATTAGGCAAACTAACATTATAGCCATACGGTGACAAGATTAGGCAAACTAAAAGAATAGGGATATCATAAATAGGCATATGAGGTTTAAACAGTAAATTAGGTATACAAGTAATGACAGATCTATTATGATTCATATTACTAACATGCATAGGCTTACATCCAAACTAATAAACATGTCAAGATTACATTTTAGGTGTTTATATCTAAAAGCAAAATAAACTCGCTGTGATCTGATCTAAAGAACATAGAATTTGTTGTAGATGTTGTAGCACAGATCTCTAAATATGTATAACTTATTGTTGAAGAAGAATAAGCTATTTTACTCTGAGTTGGGGAACCACCTCGTTGTCTCCATTGATTTAGATGAATAAAAAAATGGGATTAAGGTCCTTTATATAGCCATCATCCAACGAACCAGGACACACAGCAGGTCCAGATTCGACCGAGGGGTTGACCCCAGGGTCAACATAGGGGTCGACACAACTGTTGTGGGGTCGACTCATAAGTCGACACCTATAGGGCACAGGGTTGACCCCTAGCAGGCCGAATTCCCGCGCCTTCCCACCTCTGGTTTTTGAATTATTTTGAATTCTGGATAATGTTTGTTTACATATCCCTTATATGTATACAAATTTCTAGCCTTAATAAATTTCTCATATGATGTCTGTTTTATGCAAACTTGGTGTTTATCCTAAACAGAATTCTGAGACAAACGCAATGGCGCAGTCCGCTTTATTTAATTCCCAATATTTAATTAAGTATTCCTTAGGTTATCATTTTAATGTCTTTTAAAATTATAGGATGTTACAGGAAATGTATTGTTGTGGTCCTCAACCTACTGCCACCTTACCACTCCACTATAAATACCCCCATGCTCACACTTCAAAGGCGTTGGAAATTGGTTGATTTGACACTCTTAAGAGCCCCAAGTGACCTCTTTAATAGTGTCCTTGCATTGAGGAAGAAGAAGCATAAGAGTGAGTTCTTCCTAATATTTGTACATGATAATTATGACTCTAAATTACGTGGAAATTCTTGTAATTAATTGCCTAGAAGATGCCTATAGCTTGTAATCCATTGTTGTCAATAAAATACCATCGAACTCTTCTGAACTGGATGTAGGCCCCTCACAGGACCGAACCACTATAAATCTACTGTGTTATTTTCTATTTTTTCGCTCATTTTCCCATGCGAAATGTAATTCTCAAAGCAATGGAGAATCTTTGGGTGTTACGACAATTTTTGATGTCAACATTCTGGTGCTTTTACTGAGAAATTGATACTCGATTCTTTGTATCACACTTCCGTCTCGATGCACTTTAGGTTCCTTCTCTAACATGGCGCGCAGATCCACTTTCGGTGGCTAAGCGACCGAAGAATACAATGACTGGCTTCTTTGTTGCAGCCGAAGATGGAAACATCTCAACAACCTCCACCAGCAGATAACCCAGCCGAAATGGATGTCCTTCCTCCTACGGACCCCGAAGCCCCTGCAACCTAAACGCAGATTCACGCTTTTAATAAGAAGTACGAAAATACGGCTCTTGAACTCAACCAAGCGTTGAAAAACAACATCGACCTTATGCATCAACTCTAAGACAATCAACACCTCGTTGCCTAACTTCAACTTGCTAAGAATAACCACCGAGTAAGGCACACTGTCTCAGAAATATCTTCCTCCAAGTCTCGGGGCCCACATCAAAGAAGGAGGTCCAGCCTTAACAATAACATCTCCGTTCACTCTAATGCTCACAACAGCAATGACAACAGAAATGAAAATGATGATAGAACCACTATCACTTACAGCGAGGGAACACAGTACCGTGATTGCTCCTAGTTGGTTATCAATGATGAACCGGGTCCGAGTAATCAGTCCCCTCCTCGATAGAACCAAACTGTCGTTCGTCCATAACTTAGGGACTATGCTCCTAGTTACCCAACACGCGCAAGTCCCTCTGAATCAGAACGCACACTAGCCAGCTCAACCTCACCAACCATACCCAAACCAGGCCATTGGTGTCAGTGACATGGAAGAGGACGAGCCCGATGTGCATCCCAAAAGGCGTCCATTTTACAGAACTCTCAAAGTTTGCTGAAACCAGTGGATCCTACTAGACGATGTCCAACCGGCATATCTCCCGACATGGACCAAAGGATCATGAGAGATATGCAGGGGAACACTAACGACTCGTAGGAAACATACTTGAGGCGTAACCCTTTCGCTAGGATCGTGCACAAATCCGGGTGGCCCCGACACTTTAACATGTTACAGATGGCACTCTATGATGGCAAGACTGACCCCTGTGCTTTCTTAAACCGCTATGAGTGGAAAATGGACTCCAGCCGGCCCACCGATTCACTCAAATGCAAGTGTTTCCCAGTTTTCTTGTCAGGCACAGCTCTGCTTCGGTTCTCTCGCCTTCTACTTCAATCTGTCAACATCTTTGGCTAGCTGTCCATGGAACTGGTTAAGCAGTTAAGGATGCATGTGCCAACTCCGAAGAAGTCCCTCACCCTCTCCAATCTTTATCATGGTCCTGTAGAATCCCTCAAGAGCTACCTCGCATGATTCAATACCGCCCTCGCCGAGGTCGATGACATGGAGCCTCACGCCATACTCTTCCATTTTACTAAAGGTGTCCTTCCTACCTCCGAGTTTGGAGCCTAGATCGATAAAAAGTAGCCCAAGACCCTAGAGGACTTCTACGAAAAGGCTGGGCAATTCCTGTGCCAAGAAGATGTCGGAAATACTCGAGATTCTCGAGGCAATCACTCCAATAACCCATAGGCTAGCACCGTCGACGATAGTGTCGAAGGAAAGCAGTTCGGGGAATCCCGCGACAAGGGAAAAGCAATGCCCCCTACATGCCAAAGCCAAACAAGGTGGTCGCAACAACAACAGAGTCCAATAGATCCCAAGAAGCACGACCGCTACTAGAATTACAGTAGCTACAATCCGTTGAATCGAGATATGGAGACATCTACTTAGAAACCTGTCATATTCTCCAGTACAAGAAGCCCAACACAAGGGAGTTCACCGACTGTGAGAAAAACTCTGGCAAATACTGCAGATTCCACGACATGTATGGGTACAATACTAACGACTATCGCCACCTCAAGGATGCGATCGAAAAACTCATCCGTGAGAAATGCTCGAAATAGTACATTCAGGATCTTGCTCCTCCTAAATCAGCTACGGTCCCTCTAACTTCTGCACTTTGAACAGCTACTAATGCGGCCCTGGGGTCATCCAATCAAAGGCGGGATATTATGATCAACACTATCTATGGCAGATCTCACCCCACATATGAGAGCTTCCGCAAAATGGAGGAATATGCAAACTCCAAAAAGAATGCTTACGAAGCTTGCTCCACCCTAGACGAGTCCGCCTCCACCAAGCTTCATAAGACAATGCAGGATAATATCGTCTTCCATCAGAGGGAGTCTAAGGGAAGTGAGATCCCAACTATAGACCCTCTTGTGATCACCACACAGATTGGCCATGCCCTTGTTCAAAGGATCCTAATCGACTCGGGAACCTCGGTCAACTTCATATTCAAAGCATCGTAAAAGGCAATTAAGCAACGACTAGAGACTGCTACCTCATATAGTGGAGGAACGCACACAATAAGGACAAAGGAAAGACTGTGCCTCCACCTTCTTGCACAAAGACCGTCTCCGTATAGCAATCAATGGCATTGAGTCTAAGCTCAAGCTCCACTGTTGTCTTTTTGACGGTCTCGATCCGAGGGAAGATGAAGTTCCCGATTTCGAAAGGGCAACCCTGGTAGAACCTATGGTGTATATTCCCGTCAACCCCGACGACCCAACAAAGGTCTTGAAAGTTGGATCGCAACTCCACCCACAACAAAGGAAGATATCGTAGAATTATTAAGGATCAACCTTGACGTATTCTCTTGGACCCACTCCGATATGTGTGGCATCGACCCTGTAGTCACTTGTCACAGGCTAACTATCAACCTCTTGCAGCTCGCGGTCAAACAAAAACGTCGGTTCTTGGGAATCGAAAGATTGGCTTCACTCAAGGAGGAGGTGGATAGGCTACTCAATAAAGGTTTTATCCGAGAGGCCTAATACCCTAAATGGGTCTCCAGTCCAGTTATGGTCAAGAAAGCAAACGGCAAGTGGAGAAGGGGTGTCGACTTCTCCGACTTGAATAAGTCATGTCCTAACGATAGCTTCCCACTTCCGAAGATTAACCAACTTGTTGATTCAATCGCTAAATACCAGCTTTTGTCCTTCATGGATGCCTACCCAGGCTACAATCAGATTCTGATGTACCTCCCAGACCAGGATCATTCTTCTTCCATAACTGACCTTGGGCTTTACTGCTATCTCGCATGCCCTTCGGTCTTAAGAACGCGGGAGCCACCTATCAATGATGGGTCAACTTCATTTTCAAGGTCCAGATTTGAAGATCAATGGCGGAATACGTAGACGATATGCTCGTAAAATCAAGGGTATCAAATGACCACATCCGTGACCGCTCTGAAATGTTCGGTGTCGTTCGTCGATATGGAATGAAACTCACTCCCTTGAAATGCTCTTTTGGCGTTGCGTCGGGAAAATTATTGGGTTTCATTACCATGTCGCGAGGCATTGAAGCCAATCTAGATAAGACTAAAGCTACCCGGGACATTTAGGCCCCTTAGAGCATCAAGGATGTTCGAAGTTTAAACAGGAAGGTTGCTGCTTTAAGTCGATTCATCTCTAAAGCCACCGAAAGTGCATTCCCATTTTTGACTTGCTCAGAAGGGGGAGGAGCAACTTCGCATGGACACCGGAATACATCATCGCGTTTAAGGACCTTCTGAATCACTTAGAGTGACTACCGATCTTATCCAAACCTACGGATCACGCGGACTTATATGTTTATTTGGTTGTTTCCGTGCAGGCAATCAGCTTAGTGCTCGTGCGCATTGAATATCGTGTCTATCGACCCATTTAATACAATAGTAAGAGGTTAACATGAGAAAAGAAGAACTATCCTAGGCTCGAAAAGCTTTCCTTTTGTCTCTTGATTACCTCCCGGAAGATACGACCATACTTTTGGTCTCACCCCATCAAAGTCTACACTGATCAGCCGCTACGATAGGTCCTGCAGGGACCTGAGGCGTTTAGACGACAACTGAAGTGGACCACAGAGCTGAGATAGTTAAGATCACATTCATTCCTTGCCGAGCCATCCTCAGACAAGCCCTCACTGATTTCATGGTGGAATTCACCGTTTGAGGAGAGCCTCCTCCAGAAGACATCGAAACTCCATACATTCAACTGAAACTTTTTGTGGACGGATCCTCCAAAATCAGTGTTCCGGCACCGGAGTCGTGCTCATCACTCTAGAGGAGTGCTCAGTATGCTTTTCTTTAAAGCTCAACTTTCCCATTTACCAACAATGATGCAAGATATGAAGCCTTAATTGTTGGACTTAGAATTGCGATCGAACTTAACATCAAGGCCATTCAGATTTACTCCGACTCACAGCTCATCGTGCTTCAGCTATAGGGAGAGTACCAAGCCAAGGGGGCACGGCTCGCTCCCTACCTCGCTCAGGTCCACGAACTGTTTTCCAGCTTCGACCACTACATCATAATGCATATCCCCTGAGAACAAAACGAGAAAGCTGACTCATTAGCTAAAATGGCAAGCTCCGAGGATGCACAACTTATGGGACTTGCCCCGGTCGAAGTACTCGACTCTTCAAGCATCGATCAGATGTAGACTGATTTAGTAATGACAACGGAGACCGAAACTGAGCCCGAGTCTTGGATGACACCAATCAAGAACTACTTACAACATGGAACCCTCCCTGGATGCTATAAAGAAATATGGGCACTGACTCGTAAATCATTTCGTTACATCATCTTAGATGGAGTGCTCTATCAAAGAGGGTTCTCCGTTGCATTACTTCGGTGAGTAGCCCACAATGACACCGACTTTATGTTGCTGAACATGCACAAAAGCGAGTGCGACGACCACACTACGGGGCAAAGTCTAGCAAAGAAGATTACCAGACATGGTTATTTTTCCCTACATTCGATCAAGACGCCACAAACTATTCACGCAGGTGTGAAAAACGCCATAGGTTCTCCAATATTCCAGGAGCCTCGCCTACTGAGCTAAATCAAATGGTCAGTCCTTGGTTGTTCGCCATTTAGGGAATAGATATCATCGGAACTCTTCCAATGGCCAGAGGTGGGGCACGCTACACCATCGTCGCAATTAATTACTTCACCAAATGAGCAGAGACTGAAGCTCTCGCCACAATCACCATCAAAAAAGTAATCAACTTCGTCGTCTGTAATATCATTACCCGCTATGGAATCCCCCAAGCCATCATCTCTAAAAATGGAACCCATTTTGAGAGCGCAAAGCTCAAGATTTTCTGCTGATTGCACAATATATAAAAGAGATTCTCGGCAATAGCTCATCCTCAGGCCAATGGGCAGGTTGAGGATGTCACCAAAGTGATTAAATCCATTATTAAGAAGCAAATGGAAAAGGGCAGAGGTTTATAGGCAAACGAGCTCCCTCTGGCCCTATGGGACTATCGGACCACTCATAAGTCAGCGACTGGCCACACTCCGTTCACCCTTACATATGGATCCGAAACAATCATTCCCATTGAGCTCAAGCTTCAATCAAATCGAGTAACTTATTATTATCCGATGGCCAATCAAGACTTACTCTTGGAGTCACTTAACTTGCTTGAAGAGAAGAGGAACGAAGCTGAGCTCAGATCTGTCGCTCAACATCAACGGATAGCCCGATATTTTAATTCTAAAGTCTGCGTTAAGGACCTCAACATCGGCGACCTCGTCCTGGAATGGATCTTTCCCACACCGACTGGTTTCAGTCCTCGCTGGGAAGGTCCATATGTCATACAACAAAGTCTCGGAAGTGGAACCCTCAAGCTAGCGACCGTTGATGGCGCTGAAATCCCAAGGGGATGGAACAGTGAACATATTTGTCGCTACTTTACATAACTTAGTGTACAGATTTTATGCTTTCCAACAATGCTTTGTTTTCTTTAAATTCAAGGTATTGTAAGGGTTGTTACTGCTAAAATTATTAGTAAAGATGATGTTCAGTTCTCTATGTCCTTAATATGTTTACTCTCTGCATGGTATGTTTGATTTACAATCACAATTAGCTTGCACACACAAACATCAGATCGGCACCCCGAGCACGAGAGCCAGTACCTCCACTCGAGTCCCAAATCAACAACGAGACTCAGTATAAATAACACCACTTGAGTCTCGAACCAACGACGAGACAGAGTATAAATAACACCACTCGAGTCTCGTACCAATGACAAGACCAACTATAAATAACACCTCCCGAATCTCGAATCAACAACGAGACTAAGTATAAATCGTTCCCTTCCCAAATCTCCGGACTTGGGGCTGCCTACCAGCCAAGCTAGTGTGGCACCGACCACTCCCACGGCTCCATCTGAACTCGGGGGCCAGATCCGGGTACTACTCGGATCTCGAATCAATGACGAGACCGAGTATAAATCATTCCATCCCTAAGTCTTCGGATTTGGGGGCATCCCACCAGCCAAGCTAGTGTGATGTCTACCACTCCCGTGGCTCTATCCGACCCACCGGGTCCGGATCCGGGTACCACTTGGCAAATTAACAACGCCCTCGGTCTCTAAACCCGAATGAATGACAATAAAGCCAAAAGGATGAATTCACAACGTCCATTCCATCTTACGATTTAGGAACAACAACCTCCGGAAGGTCCAAGAGAGAGGGCACCTGACCTGGACTCTACGTGGATTAGGACTCCTGACCAAAGGAAAACCCGAGAGTCGAGCCAGCGCATAACCTCCGCACGACTAGGGACACTCCTAGCGTGGGGTCTCTAATCATGTTTGCTTGGGTGTGACAACAAGTACGCTTGTGCAAGAACAGGAAACTGAAAAGCATAAGACGAACATTCAAACACTTAACATGAAATGCAATGTAAGAAAAGTTAACTAATATTTTTATTCATATAACAAAAGCAAACTACATATTTAAATACCTTTCTTGCTAACAACATGGTGTACATGAGTACCACACCATACCTCTAAAGACCAAAAGCGAGGGTCGTAATCGCGTATACAATCGACCCAATAACCAAAATGTCTATCATAACTATGACAGCTACTAATATCACTTATCCTTGTTTTTCCTTTTCTTTTTCTGAACAAATTCAGCACTAGGCGGGTCACTACCAGTGTGGACCTATTCCTTCCAAATACGCTTCCACCTTTCCCTCCTCTGCCTTTCACGGGAGTGACGGACTCGTGAGACACCGATGTGCACCTCCCACCATCATCCTTGCTACTTGTAATCAACGTAACCTCCCCGGAGGTAATACATTGCTGCGGATTAGGGGAGATGTGAGAAGAAATGGTCAACATAGCCTCAGTCTGTCCCTTAGCCTTCTTGACCTCCAACTCCACCCTCTTCTTAGCATCTTTGGCGGCCTTTCTATCAGCTAGTTTCTTGAACTAGAGTTGCATAGCTATGCCTGCTTTAAGTTTATTAAAGGCCTCCTCGGCCTTTCTGTTTGCATCGTCAGCGGCCTGCTTCTTCCTTGCCTCCTCATCGGATCTCTCCCTCTCGATGTCGTCGATAACTTTCTTTTTTGTGGCCTCCTCAGCAGCCCTCCCCGCCTTAGCGTCAGCCTTCTTCTTCACCACCACAGCAGCATCCTTCTCCTTGGCGTCCTACCTTGCTTTTGCCTTTGCCTCATGTATGGCAGCCTCATCCTGCTTTCTCTTTTCCTCTTGTTCCACGGACTTCACCAACAGCTAAGCTTTCTGGGCTTGCACCATCTCATGCATCGTATGCAAGCTCGCATCAGCGGCACCCGTCACCTGAGTGCTTTGGCCATCCACTACCTCTCCTTCCTCAAGAAGATTCTTATAAGCACTAGATGTCAGGTCCACATCTAAAAACAGAACCACGTCTTCTCCTACCTCTCCAAACTGTATTCCCTGTAACCCCAATCCAGACTCAGACATTTGAGGAAGCATAGGGTAAAGCCCGTTGTCACTTCATCTCCAAGAGGCGCTACATAGAAAAAAAACACAACTATTTAGTTTCTGGGGATTTAGAGCTCTAATCCTCTTTGGGTATTCTTAGTAATGGAACATTACCTCTAGGAAATTGTGGTGTGGGTATGATAGGAAGAGTGCTCACTGTCGCGGTAAAAGTGGATCCCGTCAATCCCAATCATGGGTGTTCGGGGTCATACTCAACTGAAACATGAACTGGGGCCATAGGACCGCTAGTCGTCACAGATGGTGGAATTGGCGGCCGTTAAGTACTTCCCTCGGCAAATTCCTAAGTGACAATCACACTCTCAGTGGGCACAAACTTTCCCATTTCAGTATCATGCTTCACCAATCTCTCCCTCCCGACATCATCCCACAACAATGTCCTCCCTTCCTTCAAGATCTTGCCCTCAGCCTCGGTCAAAAGCTCCCTCATAATTTGATTCTCATCCACTGTCGCAACCAAGCCTCAAATGGCACCAACCTCTCCCATGTTCGAGCTATCTCTTGAGGATAATCACTAACCCACGAAATTCCAGGGAACCTTAATACCTTGACATACATGCCCCTGAATAGGCTCCTCCATTGATTCCTCCAACCTAGCCTAGGTGTCCTCGATCTCTTCCTTAAGTATCTCCACCCTCCCTTTGGTGCTCAGCCCTTTAGCCCATCTAACAAGCTTAGTATGGCTCTTTTACTAGCCTCGGCTTTCTCTTTCTTCTCCTTAGCCACCTCCAGTTGCCTCCACAGCTCATCATTCTCCCTCTGCAACCTATGGGCCCCCTCATTCTCGGTTTTCAACCTCTCATTCTCCAATAATAAAACCTCGTTATCCTTCTTAAGCAAGTATACTTTCTCAATTTTGTAGAAAAATGAATGTTCACCTCCTCCAGCTCTGCCTTTTCCATCTTTAGCAGCGCATTCTCGGTTGAAACTGAGGCCACAGTGTCCCTAAAAAAGGAAGCAACATCCTTTGAATCCTTCACCAGCTTGTCATATTTTCCCCCAGTTCGCCTGCTTTGACAAAAAAAGGGTTAGAATGTGAGTATATAGGTCAAATGCGGAGAAATCATAGCCATGTGAAAAGCTAGCTTACGCAACGAATCTTCCTGATTCCGGACAGTCAATTGCTCATCCTTGACCTCCTGCTTTAAGTTGGCAATCTCCACATTCTTGTTTTTAACAAGCTCCGAGAGATGCCGTGGATACTTGTAATACTCGTTACATTGATAATAAGCAGAGTACGCCTGCTGCCACAACATCTCTTTATCCTCCCGAGGAATTCAATTAAGATATCGAAGCCACACAAATTTGTCAAAATAATGTATGGGAAATTTCTCTTTCAACTGGGCTTTCCTCTCTTCTACACTAAGTTCTGGAGATTTGGGTGGCACAACAATTATCCCCTTCTGCTTAGAGACTGCTTTCTTCTTCCTGCTAGTATGTGCTAACTCTTTCTCCTTGGATGAAGCAACAAGCGGAGAAGGCGGAATGTAATAGGTAGTCGTCAAAGAAGTGCGCCCAGCACTAGTGGAAGCATGCCTTGTGTCCATCCCTGATGACCAAGTGTACTAAGGAGGAGACTCCGAATGTCGAGGTTGCTCCCTATGACGATTCTCGCTACTATAGTCACGAGGAGGCAGGGGATCGTCAAACAAACTGGTACTTTTCCTAAATTCTGAGATGAATCCACCCCTCGAGGGTCGGCGGCTCCGATATCCATAATCTTGGCCTCTTCCTCCTTGAGTCATATCACATGCCAGAGAAATAGATTCAGAGTCAACATCAATCACCCTGTGCCCATAAACAAATGTTGTGTCATGTAGTGTTTATGAATGTGTGTCCAAAGTGTTCTCTCAATAGATCAAATAGTGATCCGCCCGAAGGAGTGTTCTCCTCCGCAACTAAAGCTAGTTCCTCCAAACTTGTGGCATTAGGCCGAGGAAACATTTTGAGTGGGAGTTTGTTCATCTTGTCAAACTGGCCCTCTTTCTCAAGCGAGATGGCGGTCTCAGGGGGAGTCACTGGAGACTGCGGCTTAGTCGACGTTTCCATCCTCGCCTCACCTACCACAGGTAGGATAGGAGCGATCGACAATCCCTCGTCCCTAGAAAATTCTTCTTCGTCGCCGGTCTCGCCTCCACCGGCATCCTCCTGAATCTTTGATGCCTTGCGCGGCTTAGACCGGACAGGGGATGCCTTCCTTTTTCGGCTCGGAGAGCCTGCTTCTTTCCCAGTCTCCACTTTCTTTCCACCTCTGGCGACGACTGGTCTAATCATCGGTCGAGCGAGCCTTAGCCGGGATGGTCAACAGAGACTCATGACGTTGTTGGTACACCATGTATGTAGGCGCATCAGGGTTTCCTGTCATACAAGAACAAAGTTAAACTTAAGCCACCAAACCCATAAGTTTCAAGTTAAAAGCAAAGGGGAATGCATACTTCCTCCCAACCATTTCCTCGTAAACCGAAGAGGACGACGCATGAAGAACCAATCGTGCTTATACACAGTCAACTTGGGACATTTCCTAGTAAAGAACTTGGTGCTGGGCAGAGCTTCCAAGAAATATTGAGATGGCGAAATATTGGCTCCCCTCTTTAACTGATATCCTCTCTGGTGGGTTCTAACTACAGGTACTATTCGTAGAGAATGCATGTACCTAAAAGGGAAGCATAAGCATACCCAGAAATGCACGTCTTCCTGTCCCAAGAAGTGTACCCTTTTGGTGGTGTGTGAGCCCTACCGTCCTTTCCGGGTAGAACATCTCTTTGGGGAATACTGAACCGCATCGCCATGCGCCTCACTACCGTATTGTCCATATGCGATGGCACCAAATCCGACGAATTCTCAAATATAACCGCATCTGCCAACATATCTGGTGCCATCAACGTGCTTCCCTCAACCATATCTACATGCTCTGCTTCTTTATGCTCGACTGACAGTTGTTGTCCTTCCGGGTGCACCCCGCGATCAGATGCTTCCGGCAAACCAATCGCTTGAGAAAGAGTGGATTCTCTGGAGGTCTCAAGCTCACTGCCCATCAAGTTAGCATTGCTAGTTGAACAGGACGGGGATGGTGAATGCTACAAAGCCTCAGCTTCCGAAATCTACCGTGATTACGATCTTGTATCCATTGCTAGCTATACTTTTATTATACTTATGTTAGACATCGCATTGTATAACCTGTACCTCTCGTGTTGGTGTAAACTAACATGTGTATGTGGTGCCATGTGGTGCCGTGTTAATACTGTTATAGCTTAGAAACTTAGGACACAATGACGATCACAAGTCCTCAAGACTGTAACCATCGTCGTAGTCAACCAACATTACTGGATTCGTGTGACCACCGCCCACAACCCCTGCACTTAACAAGAGGAGTAACATGATGTAAGGTGTTTTAAGTAGCTATGGACGATCGACAAGTCAGGTAAACATATGCGGAACCTATCGTAGAACTCATAGCCCAAGGAAAAAATATAATAGAACACATATAACAGGTAGAAATAGTGGATCATCACATAGCAGAAATCCAAACTTTCATATCATCCTCAAAAAATCCCATACAACTTTGGAATACACTTTAGAAGTCTGTACATGATGCCTCACTACAAAACCCTCAAAGAATGCAATAAATAGAACAAATACCCAATATGCATAGTAGTAAAAATAATATGCAAGCTTCCAGCTCGGCTTCGATCAGCAGCTCCGTCCACTAAGATCTACCATCTACAACCTATTACTCGGTCTTCCTATCCACAACACTATAGATGAACAACCCAAAGGTAATAAGAGGAAACATAAAACCTTGAGTCAGACAACAGTCTTAGTGAGCGATAAAACAACTATCTAACATCATCAATGAAGTATATGAGAAAAGGTAGATAAACAAACTAATCTACCAAAACACCAGAGAAGAACTCAACCCCAACTTCCCACATAGAACAGTGACCGCCTTTATAAATAAACATTTCAACCATATATCCATGACAATCAGAATAACCAGTTATATCTCACGTAAACTATCCTAGCCTAGATCGATTTTCCCCAAGCACAAGCCCTAGAGGCCCAAACCAATATCAGATAAGCACCCAAGAAACATCTCCTTTGACATTAGACAATCTACGTGAGATGGTACAAGCAAACAAACAATATTCATGAATGACTCTGGCTATCACCACTAATCCTGCTTTGAAACGTTCGTTAATCGTATGACTTGCTAAACATGTAACACCCCTTAATTTATAAGGAAATTTAAGCGATAAACTAAAGAATACTTAAACAAATATTAGAAATTAAGTAAAACAGACCATAACATTGCGTTCGTCTCGAAATTTTACTTAAGATATCTCCGAGTTTGTGTACATCGGACATCGTATGAGGAAGATATGAAACCTCGAATTTTGTATATGTATAAGAGAATTATATATATATACACACACACATATCAACTCAGAAAATTCAAAATAGTTCAAATTCACGAAGCAGGAAACAAGGGGCGAAGCAGACCCGTTAGGGGTCGACTCATAACCTAGCTGGGTCGACCCATAGGTTGACCCAAGGTCAGGTGTGTCGACCTATGGTTCGACCCATGGGTCAACCCAGGTGGGGTTGGGTCGACCCACACTAGATCTGGTCGAATTCTCCCTGTTGAATCTGGACGAAATTTCTGAACGGGTTCGTTGGAGAAAGTCTGTATAAAGGCTCTCATTTTTCTTATTTCCTACACCTACAAATAATGGAGATAAGGAGATGCTGCCTCTGCTTGGATTTAAATTTGACTATCTTCTACAACAATGGCATATATATATATAAGAATGATCTTTTGCAACATCAGCATATTATTCTCTATTCTTTGGATCCATTCTCAGTGCATTCATGTTACTTTTAGATATAAACATTTAACAAGTAATCCTGACATGTTTATAAATTTGGATCTAAACTTATACCTGTTAAGAATCTGATTCACACCTAAACAGTTTTGTTATTACATGTATTCTTCTATACACCTGATCTGTTGTTCAGTTCTTATATGCCAATCTTTTATATGCCTTCTGCTATCATGTGCCCATCTCTGTTATCATATTCTTATTTTATTTTATATGCCTATTTCATTCTTCGCTCTTATTCCTGTTTTTATTTTTATAGCCTAGGTTACCTTCGAGCCTAGGCCGATATCGCTGAAATATGGGTACGAATGAAATTGGGTTAAATTGGAAATGATTGGGAATTGTAAAATTTGGGGGCATAACTAGTACTATGAATCATGACTGGGATCTGGAGGCATAAACTATACTGTGAAATATGACCAAAATTTGAGGAATATCTAGACTGTGAATTATGACTTGTGGTTTGGGGCATATAAATCTGTAGGCTTAATTTAAAGATTAAGCGAATCATGTTAATGAAACTGTATGTAACCTGTGAAACATCTTTAGGGTTATGCATACATGTTAGCCTGTAATACTTAACCCGTTTAATCTGTGGGGGTTATGTACGTATAAACCTGTTAATCTGTGGCTTGTTTAATATGTGTGTAGGGTTAAGTAAACATGTTGAATCAGTGGGGTTAAGTAAATCTGTTAAATCTGGGGGGGGGGGTTATATGAACTCGTTAAACTTAACCTGTGAGGGTTATGCGGGCTTGTAAATCTGTTAGGCATAACCTGACAAAATCCTTGTTAATTAGGGATACAAGCCTAAAGGGTGGTTGGCCCATATCTATTAGTAACCCATTCTGGTATTAAAAGGAGACCCTGCACTAGGTAAGGGTTTGGGCATGCTTACTGAACTGATTAAAAGAGGTTCATTCAGGTAGAGGTTTTTTGATGGCGCGTTCCAACAGAGTCATGTGCATGCATGGGTCCGGCTTGCTTCGGAAAATAAGCAGCTATAACACTTATAAATAGGTCTGTGTCCTTCTGGCTGTTGCCACTTTAGGAAGAAATATACCCTACTGTGGGGCTGATACAGTGTATTTATGTGGTAGGGAGCCGATCACTGGGGTAGTAATTATGGTACATCAGTCGTGTTTAGGTACCTTCTATTTCTATTTGGGGTAATACCCATTATTTCTATTTAGGTACCTGTTATTTCTGTTTGGGGTAAAAACCTGTACTAGAAGTACACCTAAGTCTACCATATGTTTCTGTGGGGATCATTCTAATTATGTTAAGTAATTGGAAACACTTAATCCGGTATACTAGTATTGGTGCAGAGAAAAGTATTTGATAAGCATAATCTACTCAATTTATTCTATTACTTCTGTTCAGTCTATTTATACATGTTATATCCCACTGTTGTCTCATCCAGTTTATATGTCTGTCATGATAGTTTTACTTCTTCATATGCTAAAAGTTACTGGACTCACCAGACTTTATGTCTGGCCATTTTGTTTCCTTTTCTCCCTCTTCCTTCCCCCTCCCCCTTGTTCTCAGGGTGGGAACGCTCAGGCTTGATTAGCACTTTCTCTTCTGTTGCTTCTTGGATTTAGATCTTCTTCAATATATCGCTTTGACTTCCTATCTACTTGTTTATGACTAGTTATAGGGATTATGATTTTTCATTTCTGTATTTTGATATTTTTTAGCGCAAGACAGATGTTTTTATTTGATGTATTTTGTTCCAGTATTTCAGTCTGATGTTGTAACTGGATTTCGAGACCATGATGTTTTCTACTGGAAAATAAAGTTTTAAATTTCTGCTGCTATTTTAAATATATCTATCTTATGAGATTATGTTCTATTTATCTATGATGCTTCAGGGAACTTAATGCATTCTACTAAAGAGAAGCTTTAACGGATGTGAGGTGTCACATTTGGTATCAAAGCTGACGGTTACAAGATCGGATAAAAGGTTTTGAAACTTGTTTTCTAAAGATTTTAAAAAAGAAAGTACTTTCAAAGAAAAGTTTGATTTTAGAAAACATATTCCCCAAAACCATATAAAACATCTTTCGATTCTCTATTTGAATCCTTTTCTTTTCAGCATGTCTGGGGAACCGTATATTCCCGAGGGCGTTCAGGTACAGGCTTGGCTCCATAGATACATTGAGGTTACGACGCCTACCGGAGGCCAAGCAAATGCCCCTCTCCCAGCTACAGCCGCTGTTCCTCCTCCTACAAGAGCGGATATTTCTCTAAGATATTCAAGGATTTTTGTGATATGGAAGGAAAGTCGTTCCGAGGAACTGGGATCTTTGTGGAAGCACGGAATTGGCTAAAAGAGACAGAGAACTTATTGGGCTTTTTGAGGTTGTTGACCACATAAAGATACAGTTGGCTGCATGGCAGCTTAAGGACTAGGCTTCATTCTGGTGGGAAGTGACGCAAGCAGGGCATCCAGTGGAAACTTGGGATGATTTCCGATAGGAGTTCGAGATCAAGTTTCTTTCTCAAGCAAAAGAGAGTATGCAGATGAAGAAGTTTCTAACCCTTAAGCAAATAAGCATGTCTATCAAAGAGTATGTCAATAAGTTCAACCAGTTGTCGAGGTTTGGTCTGGAGCTGGTAAATACCCTGCACAAGAAAGCTTTAAGGTTTGCAAGAGGATTGAATTAGCTCTTTCAAGTACTGACATTATCTCACATTCCAATGGGGGCTACTTTTGAGAGACTTCTTGATATATCATTGATGCACGAAATGGAAAGGATGAGAAAAAGGTGACTAAGACTGATGATACACAAAACAAGAAAGTTTGTGCCAAGAAAGAACAGCAAAAGAAGGGAAGAAAGAACAACAAAGCTCAAGGCAAGAAGAAATGTCATGGTTGTGGGAGCTTGGGTCATTTGGTCAAAGATTGCAAAATAAGGAAGAATACCTACTTCGACTGCGGTGAGGTCAGACACTATTCTAGAGAATGCCTGAAGAAGCAAGGACGGGGCCAAAGGGCAGGATCTTATGGAGGGCAGGTGCATGCTCTCGAGGGCAGTGTACCGGACAGAGGTAGGAAAGTTTCTGCTGAAGGTTTGATTTCTCTTTCTGATCATCCTGTTAGGACTCTTTTTGATTCTGGTGCTTCTCACTTTTTAAATATGATTTTGTAGTTGAGTCTCTGCACCTTAGTACTAGTATTGTATCTGATCCCATTATTGTCTCAAACCCCATTGAGGGCACGACTCGTTTTTCTATGATTTTTCGAGGTTTGAAGATATCTATGTTGGGCGTCGAGTTTGAGTACGATGCATATATACATAGTTTTTTAGGCTATGGTCTGATTCTGGGGATGGATTGGCTAGCCATGAATGGTGTTGTTCTGGACTGTGAAAAGAGAGTCGTTAGACTTTTGACTTACCGAGGGAGGACTCTCGATATTTTCTGTGATCCAAAGGGGTCTGTTATGCTTATTTTCATATAATCACTTGATGCTTCTATCGACTATTTGCGATATGTACTAGTTGTCTGTGAGTATCCAGGTGTTTTTGTGGAGGTTAGGGGCTTACCTCCGAGGCACGAGATTAATTTTTGGATATACTTGGTGAATAATGTAAAGCCAGTCGCATTGCCTATGTGCCACATGGCTCCTAGGGAAAGGAGGGAACTTAGCAAGCAAATAGGGGAACTGCTTGAGAAGGGATTTATTAGGCAAAGCATATCTGAATGGGGTGCTCCGGTCATCTTTGCAACTAAGGCGGATGGCTAGATTCACTTATGTGTGGATTAAAGGGAGTTAAATAAGTTCACTAAGAAGAATAGGCACCCACATTCGAGGATTGATGATCTATCTGACCAGCTTATTGGTGCATCTGCTTTCTCTCAGTTAGACTTGGCCATGGGGTTTCATCTGTTGAGGGTGGTCGAGGACAGTATAAACAAGACCGCTTTCAGAACTCTAGATGGTTTCTTTGAGTGTCTAGTCATGCCTTTTGGGTTGACGAATGCACCAGCGTATTTTTTGAATCAAATGAGAAGGGTGTTCCGGAAGTTTCTATGTAAGTTTGTGGTGGTATCAAGGTTTTAAATCTCAAATATCGGTCGCGTTTCATCTTGGGGATTTTATAGACTCCGTCACGTATCGGGGGAGATCTCGGACGAGATGAGTCTAACTCGGGAGTTCATCTCGGATTTTCATCTCGGGTCTGAAAGCTCATATCGGAACAATCTTGGGGTACATGATATGTTAAAAATGATATTTTAACAAAATGATGTTTATGAATGCTATCAAAAACATAGTAACTTAAACTTAAAATGCAAAATAACTTTATTATTCTTTATTTTGCAAAATATCATTCATACTCTAAATTGTAATATGCTTAAAACAGGAATATTATTAGACAAGAAACATTAAAAGGATCCAAAACATTAAAAAAAAATCCAGCATATATAGACCATAAAATACATAATTTCATAAGTAACATGTATTTAAAAAAATGAATATGAAAATCATAAGCATTGTAAAACATATACGAACATATAATATAGTCATTTAACATGCAAAATGTAAAATAACAAAAGATTGATATGGCTAGATTTGAGTTTTTTAATTATAATTCTAGTTCAGGCACAAAATTAAATTTTAACCAAAAAAACTAAGATTTTGGATGATACTCCAGTATTTCATCTCGGTCGATATATCGTTCGATATTGCAATGTCTTGGGTAATATATTCGAAAGGAGATTTAGGGTGATATTTGCTATTTCGTTTCGAAAGGAGCCCAAAACGAGATCTCGGAGGAGATCTCTGGCAATATTTGCGAGATTTGAAACATGTGTGGTATTTGTGGATGACATTCTGATCTTCTCGAGGAGAACGGAAAAGCATGCCCTACATTTAGGGGAAGTTTTGAGGACTCTCCGAGCATACAACTTAAGGCGAAATTCTCCAAATGTCACTTTTGGAGAGAGGAAGTAAGATTTCTAGGGCATATGGTCTCCAAGGATGTGATAGCTGTGGATC
This sequence comes from Allium sativum, assembly GCA_030737875.1. Taxonomy (NCBI): domain Eukaryota; kingdom Viridiplantae; phylum Streptophyta; class Magnoliopsida; order Asparagales; family Amaryllidaceae; genus Allium; species Allium sativum. The sequence goes on along the minus strand of CM060913.1, from coordinate 462,665,033 downwards.
CCATGAAAGTAGTTGCAGTTTAAGATTGGAAGCTTCGAAAGAATGCAACGGTGGTGAGGAGTTTTCTTGGTTTAGCGGGTTATTATAGGAAGTTTATCAAGAACTTCTCAAAGATATCAGCCCCACTCACCAAATTGACGAAGAAGAATCTTACCTTTTCTTGGAGCATTGACTGTGAGAATGCTTTTCAGCAGTTAAAGAGGGCTCTGACAACAACCCCAATTTTGACTTTGCCTGACGGAAATAAACTGTTCACAGTGTACACTGATGTGTGTGGTATAGGACTTGGTGCCGTCTTGATACAAGAAGGAAGGATAGTGTGCTATGGTAGTAGACATCTGAGAGCTCATGAGAAAAACTACCCTACCCATGATTCGAAGTTGGCTACTATAGTATTTGCACTTAATAGTAGGCGACATTATCTATTTGGAGAGAGCTTCGAGTTGTGCACGGATCATAAATCTCTCAAGCATCTGTTCTCGTAGAGGGATCTCAACTTGAGACAACAGAGATGGATGGAGTTCCTAGCAACCTATGATTTTGAGATTTCCTATACCCGTTGCAAGGGTAATGTGGTGGTGGAGGCATTAAGTAGACAGAGGATGACTTTGAGTCCTTTATTCTAGGGATGTGGAGCTTGGAGTAAATATCGACCTTCGATTTTAGGCCATCTATGGATCTTACATTGGATTGTTGGCATCCTTAGAGGTGTGACCTACTCTTATGGACCAGATAGGATCTTCGCAGCGAAAGGACCCACGGATAGCAGACATCTTGGAGAGGCTCGGTAGAGGCGAGGCTTCTAGCCACCTCAGTAGATATTCCATAGATGATAGATGGTGGTTACGAAAGGATGGAAGGCTTTGTGTTCCCCGAGTTGGGAGTCTGTTGAAGACATTCCTTAAGGAAACCCATAATTCTAGGATGACTATCCATCCGGGCGGTGATAAGATGTATAGAGATATGAAGAGGGTTTTCTTTTGGGATGGGATGAAGAAAGATGTAGCGGAGTTTGTCTCTCGATGTTTAGTTTGCCAGTTAGTTAAAGCTGAACAAAAAAAGCCAGGCGGTTTGCTTCATCCTTTAGAGGTCCCACAGTGGAAGTGGGAGAGCGTCTCTATGGATTCCGTTGATGGCTTTCCTAGATCAAGGAAAGCCAACACCAATATTTGGGTTATAGTAGACAGACTTACTAAGAGCGCTCGTTTCATTCCTGTTAAGAGTAAGAGAACGGCAGCACGGTTGGCATCAGTTTATCTTCGTGAGATAGTCCTTCTACATGGAGTACCTTCTAGTATTGTGAGTGACTGTGACCCCATCTTCACTAGTGAGTTATGGAAGAGCCTGCAAGAGGCATTAGGTACACAGTTATTCTTGAGCACCGCGTATCACCCTCAGACCGAGCAGACTAAGAGGGTGAATAGAGTTCTTGAGGATCTTTTGTGGTTGTATATCCTAGACTTCGGAAGGACTTGGGAGTAGCATCTTCCGTTGGTTGAATTCGCCTAGAACAACAGTTATCAGGCTAGTATAGACATGGAACCCTTCAAGGCATTGTATGGACGACCTTGTAGATCACCAACTTGTTGGTGGGAGTCTATAGATAGGCCTCTACTTGGACCTGAGATGATTAGATAAACTCCAGAAGGTTAATCCTATCAGCAGACGCATGAAGACAGCTCAAGACAGACATAAGTTCTATGCATATAGGATAAGGACTGATATTGAGTTTGAGGTGGGAGACATTGTTTTCATCGAAGTATCACCTTTGAGGAATGTGGTCCACTTTGGATCTATAAGGAAGTTGGCATTAAGATTCGTAGTGGCGTTTCCCATAATGGAGAGGATTGGTCAAATGGCCTATAAAGTAAAGCTATCAGAGAGATTGGTGAGTGTTCATGATGTTTTCCATATTTCTCATTTACGGAAATGTCTGCACGATACAGCAGAGGTAGTTGAGCCGAGCATGCTTGAGGAAGTAGAGGTAGAACGGGAGGCAACAGTTAGACGAGTTCATACCCGTATACTTGGATCAGAGGTTAAGAAACTTCGCAACCGAGAGGTCAAATTGATGAAAGTTCAATGGGGAGAAAACCGCGAAGATGCAACTTGGGAGACTGAAGACAAGATTCGTGCTTCGTACCCTTTTCCTTTCAGGGGTATGTTCTTAACTTCTTTTTCCAAGCTTTTATTTATATTTGCTTGTGTCATTTGAGTATATCCTATCAATTGAATCTTCGACCTTTAGGTAGAAAACCAATGGATGTAAACATGTGTTTGAAACATGTTATGCTTGATGGATGCAAGTGGTTGCTCGTGGTTGCTCGTGGATGCGTACACACACACACGGCACTAGATCGGCTCAATCACTTACATATTGCATATTGATGTGCATGCATTTTAAATTTTTATGGATGGAAATGATTGTATCATCGTATCGATGTTGCATTTGGATGGATGGTTGTGCACACATATCGCGTTTACATGATATACTAGGACTATTTGCATACATATTGTATTTATGGCATCAACATACTCTGCATTGAGGATGTTGACTGAATCAGTAGATTGCCTGTTTTTTCGAATTATCGTAGGGACACACACCTTTGCATATGTTCATACAAGCATTAGACTTCTTTTAAGGATTATGGATGCCTGTGATTGATGGATGAGTAGATGGTTGATGGATGTCAGGATAAACATTCTTTTTAACTTAGAGATTTCGTGGAAGAAATCCTTTAAGTAGGGGAGAATGTAACACCTCATAATTTTAAAGGGCATTAAAGCGATAAACTAAAAAATACTTAATTAAATATTGGGAAATAAGTAAAATAGCCTACACCATTGCATTCGTCTCAGAAATCTGCTTAAGATATAAAACAGACATCATATGAGGAAGATATGAAGCTTAGAAGTTTGTATACATATAAGAGAATTATATATAAAAACTTAGAAAGTAAAAAATAATTCAAATTCACGAAGCATGAAAAAAGGGGGAAATCAACCCGTTGGGGGTCGACCCATGACACCCAAGATCAGGTGGGTCGACCCAGGTGGGGTTGGGTTAACCCACAATAAATCTGGCTAAATTCTCCCTGCTGAATCTGGACGAAATTTCTGACTGGGTTCGCTGGAGAAAGTCTATATAAAAGTTGTCATTTTTCTTATATCCTACACTTAAAAATAATGGAGACAGGGAGATGCTGCCTCAACTTGGATTGAAATTAGACTATCTTCTACAAAATCGGCATATACGTATACAAGAATCTCTTCTACAACATCAGCATATCATTCTCTATTTTTTAGATCCAGTCTTTGTGAGTTCATGTTACTTTTAGATATAAACATTTAACAAGTAATCCTGACATGTTTATAAATCTGGATCTAAACCTATACTTGTTAAGAATTTGATTCATAACTAAACAGTTTTGTCATTATATGTATTCTTCTGTACACCTGATCTGTTGTTAAGTTCTTATATGCCTATTTATGATATGCCTATTTCTGCTATCATATGCCCATCTCTATTATCATATGCTTATTTTATTTTAAATGCCTATTTCGTTCTTCTCTCTCATTCTCCTTTTTATTTTTATAGCCTAGGCTACCTTCGAGTCTAGGTTGATATCGCTGAAATATGCGTACAAACGAAATTGGGTTAAATTGGGAATGATTAGAAATGGTAAAATTTGGGGGCATAACTTGATATATGAATCATGACAAGGATCTGGGGGAATAAATTATACTGTGAAATATGACTAAAATTTAGGGAATATCTTAGACTGTGAATTATGACTTGTGGTTTGGGGAATATAAATTTGTAGGCTTAATTTAAAAATTAAGCGAAACATATTAATGAAACTGTAAGTAACCTGTGAAACATGTTGGGGTTATGCATACCTGTTAACCTGTAATACTTAACCCATTTAATCTGTAGGGGTTATATACATGTAAACCTGTTAATTTGTGGCTTGATTAATTTGTTTCTGGGGTTAAGTAAACATATTGAATCGGTGGGGTTAAGTAAATCCATTAAATCTGTGGGGGGTTATATGAACCCGTTAAACTTAACCTGTTTAATTTGTGAGGGTTATGCGGGCTTGTTAATCTGTTAAGTATAAAATGTCAAAATCCTAGTTAATTCAGGATAAAAACCTAAGGGATGTCTTGTGTCATCTGTTGTGTGGGGCCCATATCAGTCAGTAACCCATTCTGGTATTAAAGGGGGATCCCGCACTACGTAGGGGTCAGGGAACACTTACTGAACTGATTATAAGAGGTTAATTTGGGTAGAGATGTTTTGATGGCGCGTTCCAACGGAGTCTTATGCATGCATGGGTCTGGCTTTCTTGGGAAAATAAGCAGCTATAACACCTGTAAATAGGTCTGTGTCCTTCTGGTGGTTGTCACTTTAGGACATAATACACCCTACTGTGGGGCTGACACAGGGTATTTACGTGGTAGGGAGTCAGTTGCTGGGGGTATTATTTAGGGTACATCTAGTCCTGTTTAGGTACCTGTTATTTCTGTTTGGGTTAACAACCGTTATTTCTGTTTATATACTTGTTATTTCTTTTTGGGGGTAAAACCCGTTGCTATAAGTACACCTAAGTCTACCATATGTTTCCATAAGGATCATTCTGTTTCTGTTAAGTAATTGGAAAACATTTAATCCGGTATATTAGTATTGGTGTAGAGAGCAGTATTTGAGAAGCATAATCTACTCTGTTTATTCTATTACTTCTGTTCAGTCTGTTTATACCTATTATGTCCCGCTGTTATCTCATCCAGTTTATATGCCTTTCATGATACTTTTACTTCTTTATATGTTAAAAGTCACTGGACTCGCAAGACTTTATGTCTGACCCGTTTTGTTTCCTTTTCTCTCTCTCTCTCTCTCTTGCCCTCCTAGGTTCTCAAGGTGGGAACGCTCAGGCTTGATTTGGACTCTCTCTTCTGTTTCTACTTGGATTTGGATTTGCTTCAATGTATCACTTTAATTACCTGTCTATTTGTTTATAGCTATTTATGGGGATTATGATTTTTCATTTCTGTACTCTGATGGTTTTTAGTGCAAGACAAATGTTTTTATTTGATGTATTTTATTCCAATATTTCAATCTGATGTTGTAACTGGATTTTGCGACCACGATGTTTTCTGTTAGAAAATAAAGTTTTAATTTTCCGCTGCTATTTTAGCATCTATCTTGTGAGATTATGTTCTATTTACCTATAATGCTTCATGGAACTTAATGCATTCTGTTAAAGAATGACACTAACGTATGTGGTGTGTCACAAAACACCTTTCCATCAACTGTCAAGGGCTAATGGTAACCCCGGTTCTAGCAAAAACTCCATATGCCTTTCAATGACACGTATCTTGGCCTTCCAATGATACCTAGGGTACTCGACCATACAACTGTTCTTCTAGACGTCTCTATTGTACCCCTACTTTGAGCCACTAGAACCTGCGACAATGATAATCTCTCATCCTTCAACACCTCTAGTCGTCAACACCTGCAACTATTCACATGATCAAAACACCCTTTAGCAACCATTATCCACCAACTCAAAACACCCTTGATTTGTCTTCACATTCATTGCATCTCCCCGATCAATGGATACTTCACATCACTTCGAACATTCCTCCATGAGTTTGCATCGAAGCTATAATCATCGTCAACTCAAAATAAGCTCCATTTGGTCGATTTTGCATTCCATAGCATTTCCAGCTTTCTTTTTATGAAAATTTAACCACAACATCAAAACTTCCATTCAAAGTGTTTCTGGAATGCTATCATATCTTTACGTCCAATTCTGGATCATTCTGTTATGAAAAACTAAGCAAAAAAGCCTTTCACAGTGTTTGTGGATGCTATCATATATGCTGGTTTAATTTTGCATCATTCCGATGTGAAAAACTAAGTAAAACATCAAAATAGCCTTTCATAGCGTTTCTGAAATGCTATCTGAAACACCCCACCTCCGTTAAGGTCACTCACAAAGGGAATGCCTTAACTTCGGTGAAGCGTTTTAGGTAAAAGATGCAGATAAATTACAAGACAGAAAATTAGAGTAGCAGTAAATAAATAAAATTTTACTTCATTGATAAAACAGTTTGTACAAAGATTGTTTACAATACCAAAGTGTCTGTCTTGTTTAACAAAATAAAGAAGCATGACCATGATATTCCCCAATAAAGCATGAGCCAGCCATAGCAGTGGAAAAGAGAGTCCCAAAGAAATACATCGAAGAATCTTCATGCTTGGAAAGAGTAACGGCCCAAACTAAGCTGGGCTATTCCCTCCCTGACTACCGGGGGGAAACGGAAGAAAAGAGGCGAAAACAAACTAGGTCAGACATAAGTCAGGTAATTCCAGTGATCTTTTAGCATATAAACAAGATAAAGGATCATGACATGAATAAACTAAAAATAGGACAATACCATAAAAATAAGATAACTAAGATAAGATAAGTGCAAGGTAAACTAAATGCGCTTCTACTCTTTCTCTGCTTCGCTACTACCCTACTATTTTGATTTCTGTATCTCTGCACCGCCTAATTAGTGTCCCAACTAGTAATCTGTATAAAATGGTAATATGATAACGTGATCCCAATCCCTGCAATTTTGGTAGCCTTCAGGTGTACATCTAGTATGAGGATCTTATCTCAACCAGCCTAATTGCCATGAAGATGTTAGATGTACCCTTACTACCCTATCGATCGGCTCCCTACTTGTATTAATTTCTCTTGTGTCTGTGTCAATCGGCCCTCTCTTGCGTGTAGATACCCCGTGCTGGTACCACCATAAGGTGTATCAATACTTATGATAGCACCCCGACACGATTCAAGATGCACAGTGTATAACTACTGGTACTCAGTGCCTGCTTTTTCCCATTCCGGAGTACGTGCATGCCCGTAAACTGTCGGAACCTACACTGACGTACCCCTTGCCGCTGTTCTGAGTGCTTATAATCAGCCCGGTAATCGTGCCCCACCCTGCCTAGTTCAGGGTACCATGATACATCTATGTGGGTTACTGCTGAAATGGGCCCCGTTACTAAGGTTTCTTACTCGTTAAGTTTATGGGCCTATATTTACTAATATTACCCACCAACCCGATATGTACTTAACCTTCCCACCGATTCAAGCATGTTTATTTAATGGTTAAGTTTGTGGGCCTATATTTATTAATATTACCCACCCAACTCGATATGTACTTAACCCTCCCACTGATTCAAGCAAGTTTATTTAATGGTTAAGTTTGTAGGCCTATATTTACTAATATTACCCACCCAACTCGATATGTACTTAACCCTCCTGCGCATTATGTCATATTGGTTAAGTGTTGTCCGTTCATGTTAACTTCACCCACCCATTCACCGTGTCATGTTGGTTAAGTGTCTCTTATTAACTTAACCCTTCTTACTTATCATGTTGGATTGGTTAAGTGTTTCCTATTAACTTAACCCTTCTTACTTACCATGTTGGATTGGTTAAGTGTTTCCTATTAACTTAACCCCGTTCGTTCATCAAGTTATATCGGTCAAGTGTTTCTTGTTAACTTAACCCCGCTTATTCATTACGTAGTATTAGTTAAGTGTCATCAATCAATTCCAGTTAACTTAACCCACCTAACTAGTCATGTTACTTTGGTTAAGTGTTGCCTTCTTGTATTAACTCAACCTTACCACAAATCAAGTTATATTGGTTAAGTGTAGCCCTCTTATTTTAACTTAACCTTACCACAAATCAAGTTATATTGGTTAAGTGTAGCCCTCTTGTTTTAACTTAATCTTACCACAAATCAAGTCATATTGGTTAAGTGTTTCTCACTACTTAACCCTACGCATTCCTCATGCTATACCGGTTAAGTGTTTCCTATTAACTTAACCTTAGTCATTCATCTTATTATATTGGTTAAGTGTTCTTAATTTACTTAACCCCGCCCATCAGTTTAGTTAACATGTTGAATTGGTTAAGTGTTGTCTTAATTAATTTAACCCTACCAATCTTGACTTGCTTGTTCCTTAGCTTTAATTTATTCATTAAAGCACCAACCACTCACATTAGACAGGTATTGTTGCGGTCATGGATGTGCCGGTCGGTTCCGGGCAGCTTCACACCGCAACTCAGTCTAACCTCGGGTCCTTTTTGGGCTCAATGTGCTAACCACCCACATTATATCTATATTGTTACGGTTGCTGGATTTGCCTTGCGGTTCCGGGCAGTCTTATACTGTAACTCAATCTTACCTCGGGTTAGGCATATTCGTCTTTTACTAAATTTACATATTTATCCTCTTATGCTTATATGCAAATTACCAATCAATTATTTTCATTGCCCACTTTCCCACTAAATCATGTTTATAATTTTAGGTATATAAATTATACCAATTTCATCCCACTTATCCTGATTATGCCAAACATGCCAATTACATGTAATTTTCATGTTTTCCCGAACGTTACCCCCGTTTTATGTTCGCAAAATTACATAGAATGTTAGGCTCGATATTTTAGCCTAACTCACAAATAGAAAAGGGAAAAAGAAAGAACATGAAATATTTAAGCAAGCATAATATGGGTCCAACATATGTCACATAAATTTGGCATAGGATCAATATACATGAACTTGCAAATTTAGATCCAATAATCATGAATCATAAGCATATAAGTTTACATAGAACTACACAATTTAAACATGGCATGTAGTTGCGAACTTGCATAGGAGTTGAATCAAGTTAACATAGATCTAACATAAAGGCATATGGATCCAACAATAAGGTTGTAGATCTAAACATATAGGTTTACATAATCATGTTTTTATCCTATAAACTTGCATGTATCATAACATGATAGCATCAACAATCTTGCATATAATATGATAGTTTCTCATTCCCAAATTCCTATACAACATCAATAGATTCATTCACCAATTTCTAGATAACATGATAGGTTCGATAAACCACAATAGTTCATAGGCATACATGATAGAATAGACATGAATATACATGAATCAGCATTACATACAACTTGGTACAATTCTATTTTACAATTTATCACAAATCATGTCTTTAATTTATTCACATCTGAAAGATAACTACACTTACATACGAAAGGGAAATTCTTGATTTCTGGGATCTGTATTCTGAAACTAAATTGCTCGCCTTTGATGTAGACTAATTGTTCTAATTTGGACTAGATTTTATTTGATTCTTGCTTCTATCTCGCTTTCTAGTTGAAGGAGAATGGCGTCTATTTTAGGTTGAGTGTTGACTGCATGATGGCTCTAGGAATACTTTTGTGTGGCTTAGGGTTTTGATTTAGGTTGCTTATATAGAAGTTTAATCTTATGTGAGCCGTTGGATTATCCTAGAAGCAATCAAGACCATCCAGACAAGATAGAATAGCCACATCATCCCTAATGACTCAGCAATAGGTCAGAAAAGACTCAGCAATGAGTCAGAATTCCTCACATGCCACGTCATTAGAACACTCCAGAAACCTGTGCAGGCTTTCGGTTCGGCATAGGCGCACTTCCCAAGTGAGTCAGTGCATTTTTGTACTGGCGCACTTCACAAGTGCGCCAGTGCATTCTGGCCTGTTTTCGGTTTTTCTGCCTAACTTCATTCATCCATATCTCCTTCATACGTTATCCGTTTTCCGCAAACTCGGACTCTATCTCAAGCAGAATTCCGATAGAACGCAATGGCGTAACCTGTTTCCCTTAATTCTCAAATTTGGTATTAACTGTTCTTTAATTCGTTACTTTAATGTTAACTGAAAATACGGGGTGTTACATTCTCCCCTCCTTAAAGGATTTCGTCCCCGAAATCTTCAAGTCAAGAAGAACGTATATCCTGCCATCCAATCGTCCATCTACTCAACCATCAAACACAGGCATCCATTGTCCTTAAAATACTTCTAATGCTTCATGATCATATGCGTAGTGTATCTACATGTCCTTATCTAATGCAAAATCAGGCGGTCCACTGATTCAGTTGACCTCCTTAATGCAAATTATGTCAGTGCCATGAGTCCATTATGTATGCAATCTTCCCTAATCATACTTTCTACATGAGTGCACAATCATTCATACGAATGCAACATCCACATGATAACACATCAAGTTTCAATCATATACAAGTACATATACGCATATGAAATATGAAAGTGACTGAGCCGATCTAACACCTAATGTGTGTGTATATGCATCCACGAGCAACCACTAGCAATCGCTTGCAACCACTTGCAACCATCAATCATAACATGTTTCAAATACATGTTTACATCCATTGGTTTTCTACCCCAGGATAAAGGATAGGACCTAGGAGATATACTTAAAAAGGTAGATACATCATAAACTTAAAGAAAAGAGATCAAGGATGTACCCTCAAAAAGAAAAGGGTAGGCTGCGCGTATCTTGTCTTCAATCTCCCACGTCGCATCTTCTTGAGCTTCACAATACCTTAACTAGTTTAACTTCACGATTGCGAAGCTTCTTGTTCTCTATTTCCAAAACTCATTAGTAGGGATAGGATCTCGATCGCTTACTATGCTAGAGGTACTCAATGTTGTCGAACTATCTTTCCAAGATAAACAGATGTTAACCATGATACCAAGTGTATATACTAAGATGATTAGAGGTCTCTCCTCTACTTAGCTTATCCATCCTGTCACAAATCTGAGCGTCTAAACATAAAGGTTGCTATGTCTCTCTTAAGGCCAGTCTTTTTCTACTTAGGGCGCCTGCCACAACCATTGATCTCTCACGCAAACCATCTTAGTCGAGCTCGACATCCCTCAAGTACAAGCCCCAAAGGCCTAAACCAATATCAGACAAGCACCCAGGGAATACCTACTCAGAATTTGGAAGATCTATGTGAGATGATACTAGCAAAACAACCAAACAATTGAGCACTTAACCTACTCTGGCTATCCTCGCCAACCTTACTCCAAAACTATCGTTGACCACATAAGTGGCTTTGCATTGTCAACTAGATATATGCGGAAGTCTATCTCGAGTTTCAGGTGGAAAACCCTAACCTAATCAAAAACATCTGTGTACTCATGGACTACTCTAACAGACTCGCAAATCATCAATAGATGCATCAAGTGATTCTAGGTAGCTAAGTCAAACTGAACCCTTAGGATCGCACGAAATCTCGAGAGTATTCCCAAGTCAAATCAAAAGTCTAACTACCCGCCTTTCAGAATTACTAGCTAATCAACCCATGCCTAGAATCAACCCATAGCCCATGAAACCAAAAACATAAGCCTTACACTTAAACTCAATCCTTAATATATCTATTCTCAAATCCCTACAAGCCAAAGATAAATGAGACGAACCACCAATTGGATTTGAGACAAAAATGGGATCCTCTACTATACAAGCTCTAGGGTGCAGAGACTCAACTATGGAAGCAGATATAAACGAATGTGAAGTGCTAAAGTCAAAAGAGTACAAACAGGATGATCGAAAAGGAAAAACTCTTTCAACTGAAACCTTACTACCTCTCTCTTAGGTACGCTGGCGGTGAGAGCATACACTTGTCCTCCTGAAAATCCTTTCATTTGTTCTTGCCCTTGTCCTTACTTATATGACCCGTTGTACCACAATAAAGACACTTCCTCATCCTTGGGTTGTGCTCCTTAGCCAAACTCCCTCATTCTCATCTTTGCCATCCTTGTGTAACTTGTTGACAAGTCTCTTGAAAGCTGCCTCCATCGCATGGAAAACCCTACAAAGCTCGAAAGAAATTAGCCGTAGGTGAAATTACTGTAGCTACAGAATGAAGTTGGGCGCTTATTTGCCCTTTGACAAGTGTCGTAGTCTCATCAAACCAACGGAACCATGCCGCGATGAGGTAACCTCCCAAAAAGCCAGGAGCCCCGGAGACTCAGGAAAGACGGAAACAAGGATTCAAATAGAGAATCGAAAGATAATGCATATGGCTCTAGGGAATATGCCTTTAAAACAAAACTTTTCTTATGAAAATGCTTCTTTTAAAACCATTTGAAAATAAGTTTTTCAAATCTTTTATCTGATCTGGTAATCTTCAGCTCTGACACCAAGTGAAACACCCCACCTCCGTTATGGTCACTCACAAAGGGAATGCCTTAACTTCGGTGGAGCGTTTTAGGTAAAAGATGCAGATAAATTACAAGACAAAAAATTAGAGCAGCGGTAAATAAATAAAATTTCACTTCATTGATAAAACAGTTTGTACAAAGATTGTTTACAATACCAAAGTGTCTGTCTTGTTTAACAAAATAAAGAAGCATGACAATGATATTCCCCAATAAAGCATGAGCCAGCCATAGCAGTGGAAAAGAGAGTCCCAAAGCAATATGTTGAAAAATCTTCAAGCTTGGAAAGAGTAACGGCCCAAACTAAGCTGAGCTATTCCCTCCCTGACTACCTTTGGGGGGAACGGAAGAAAAGAGGCGAAAACAAACTAGGTCAGACAAAAGTCTAGTAAGTCCAGTGATCTTTCAGCATATAAACAAGATAAAGGATCATAACATGAATAAACTGAAAATAGGACAATACCATAAAAACAAGATAACTAAAGACAAGATAAGTGCAAGGTAAACTGAATGCGCTTCTACTCTTTCTGTGCTTTGCTTCTACCCTACTATTCTGATTTCTATATCTCTGCACTGCCTAACTAGTGTCCAAACTAGTAATCTGTATAAAATGATAATATGATAACGTGATCCCAATCCCCGCAATTTTGGTAGCCTTCAGGTGTAAATCTAGTATGAGGATCTTACCTCAACCAGCCTAATTGCCATGAAGATGTTAGATGTACCCTTACTTCCCTATCGATCGGCTCCCTACTTGTATTAATTTCTCTTGTGTCTGTGTCAATCGGCCCTCTCTTGCGTGTAGATACGCTGTGCTGGTCCCACCATAAGGTGTATCAATACTTATGATAGCAATCCGACACGATTCAAGATGCACAGTGTAAAACTACTGGTACCCAGTGGCTGCTTTTTCCCATTCCGGAGTATGTGCATGCCCGTAAACTGTCGGAACCTACACTGACGTACACCCTGCCGCTGTTCTGAGTGCTTATAATCAGTCCGGTAATCGTGCCCCACCCTGCCTAGTTTAGGGTACCATGATACTTCTATGTGGGTTACTGCTGAAATGGGCCCCATTACTAAGGTTTCTTACTCGTTAAGTTTATGGGCCTATATTTACTAATATTACCCACCAACCCGATATGTACTTAACCTTCCCACCGATTCAAGCATGTTTATTTAATGGTTAAGTTTGTGGGCATATATTTACTAATATTACACACCCAACTCGATATGTACTTAACCCTCCCACTGATTCAAGCAAGTTTATTTAATGGTTAAATTTGTGGGCCTATATTTACTAATATTACCCACCCAACTCGATATGTACTTAACCCTCCTGCGCATTATGTCATATTGGTTAAGTGTTGTCCATTCATGTTAACTTAACCCACCCATTCACCGTGTCATGTTGGTTAAGTGTCTCTTATTAACTTAACCCTTCTTACTTATCATGTTGGATTGGTTAAGTGTTTCCTATTAACTTAACCCTTCTCACTTATCATGTTGGATTGGTTAAGTGTTTCCTATTAACTTAACCTCGTTCGTTCATCAAGTTATATCGGTCAAGTGTTTCTTGTTAAGTTAACCCCACTTGTTCATCATGTAGTATTGGTTAAGTGTCATCAATCAATTCAAGTTAACTTAACCCATCTAACTAGTCATGTTACTTTGGTTAAGTGTTGCCTTCTTGTGTTAACTCAACCTTACCACAAATACAGTTATATTGGTTAAGTGTAGCCCTCTTGTTTTAACTTAACCTTACCACAAATCAAGTTATATTGGTTAAGTGTAGCCCTCTTGTTTTAACTTAACCTTACCAAAAATTAAGTTATATTGGTTAAGTGTAGCCCTCTTGTTTTAACTTAACCTTACCACAAATCAAGTCATATTGGTTAAGTGTTTCTCACTACTTAACCCTACCCATTCCTCATGCTATACCGGTTAAGTGTTTCCTATTGACTTAACCCTAGTCATTCATCTTGTTATTTTGGTTAAGTGTTCTAAATTTACTTAACCCCACCCATCAGTTTAGTTAACATGTTGAATTGGTTAAGTGTTGCCTTAATTAATTTAACCCTACCAATCTTGACTTGCTTGTTCCTTAGCTTTAATTTATTCATTAAAGCACCAACCACTCACATTAGACAGGTATTGTTGCGGTTATTGGATGTGCCGGTCTGTTCCGGGCAGCTTCACACCACAACTCAGTCTAACCTCGGGTCCTTTTTGGGCTCAATGCGCTAACCACCCTCATTAGATCTATATTGTTATGGTTGCTATATTTGCCGGGCGGTTCCGGGCAGTCTTATACTGTAACTCAATCTAACCTCGGTTTAGGCATATTCGTCTTTTACTAAATTTACATATTTCTCCTCTTATGCTTGTATGCAAATTATCAATCAATTATTTTCATGGCCCACTTTCCCTCTAAATCAAGTTTATAATTTTAGGTATATAAATTATACCAATTTCATGCCACTTATCCTGATTATGCCAAACATGCCAAGTACATGTAATTTTCATGTTTTCCCCAACGTTACCCCCGTTGTACGCTCGCAAAATTACATAGAATGTTAGGCTCGATATTTTAGCCTAACTCATAAATAAAAAATGGAAAAACAAAGAACATGAAATATTTAAACAAGCATAATATAGGTCCAACATATGTCACGTAAATTTGGCATAGGATCAATATACATGAACTTGCAAATTTAGATCCAATAATCATGAATCATAAGCATGTGAGTTTACATAGAACTACACAATTTAAACTTGGCATGTAGTTGTGAACTTGCATAGGGGTTGAATCAAGTTAACATAGATCTAACATAAAGGCATATGGATCTAACATATAAGGTTGTAGATCTAAACATATAGGTTTACATAATCATGTTTTTATCCTATAATGTTGCATGTATCATAACATGATAGCATCAACAATCTTGCATATAACATGATAGTTTCTAATTCCCAAATTCCTATACAACATCAATATATTCATTCACTAATTTCCAGATAACATGATAGGTTCGATAAACCACAATAGTTCATAGGCATACATGATAGAATAGACATGAATATACATGAATCAGCATTACATATAGCTTGGTACAATTATATTTTACAATTTATCACAAATCATGTCTTTAATTTATTCACATCTGAAAGATATCTACACTTACAAGCGAAAAGGAAATTCTTGATTTCTGGGATCTGTATTTTGAAACTAAATTGCTCACCTTTGATGTAGACTAATTGTTCTAATTTAGATTAGATATGTTTTGATTCTTGCTTCTATCTCGCTTTCTAGTTGAAGGAGAATGGCGGCTATTTTAGGTTGAGTGTTGACAGCATGACGGCTCTAAGAATATTTTTGTGTGGCTTAGGGTTTTGATTTAGGTTGCTTATTTAGAAGTTTAATCTTATGTGAGCCGTTAGATTATCCTTGAAGCAATCAAGACCATCCAGACAAGATAGAATAGCCACTGACAAGATAGAATAGCCACATCAGCCCTAATGACTCAGCAATAGGTCAGAAAGGACTCAGAAATGAGTCAGAATTCGTCACATGCCACGTCATCAGAACACTCCAGAAACCTGTGCAGGTTTTCGGCTCGGCATGGGCGCACTTCCCAAGTGCGCCAGTGCATTTTTGTACTGGCGAACTTCACAAGTGCGCCAGTGCATTCTGGCCTGTTTCTGGTTTTTCTGCCTAACTTCGTTCGTCCATATCTCCTTCATACGGTATCCGTTTTCCGCAAACTCAGACTCTATCTCAAGCATAATTCCGAGATGAACGCAATGGCGTAACCTGTTTCCCTTTGTTCTCAAATTTGGAATTAATTATTCTTTAATTTATTACTTTAATTTTAACTGCAAATACGGGGTGTTACACTATCATTGCTTCTAAGCAGTCCATCCATCCCTATGGATAGTTTTGTTTGAAACAACCATTTACAACACTTGTGGATCACTATCATTGCTTCGGACGATGCATTCTACCTTATGAATCATTTTTTCTTAAAACATACTTTCACAACGCTTCTGGAACGCTATCATTTGCTTTTGGGGTACATCCCTATGGACCGATTTTTCCCGAAACAGCTTTTCACAGCGCTTTTGGATCGCTATCATTGCTTCTATGTGGTCCATCCTCCCATATGGGTCATTTTGCCTAAAACTTCCTTTCACATTGCTTCTGGATTGCTATCATTGCTTTTGGGCGGTCAGTCTTCCCCTATGGATCGTTTTTGCCTAAAACATCATTTGTCAAAATGCTATCTAAAGCCAGCGATCCATCATCTTTGCCAAACCAAGAAAGTTTCTACGTTCCATCACGTTTTCAAGGCCGATCCACCCATTTTTTCCTTATGCCATCCAATTTGTCGAGTTTCCCAAGCCAGCCACCTACCTTAGCGTTTCCCAAACGTTGTATATTTCAGTTTTTTCCATATTTTGCCAAGATTTTCAACTTTCGCCAAATTCATCAAAACTTCCCAAATCCATCATTTTTTGCGCCGATTCACCGATTTTTGGTCACCGATCCATACTAGGATTTGTTCTTGATCCAGGGCTTTCTATAGCGTTTCCCAATGCTATAGATTTCAGATTTTTCTAGATTTTGATTTTTGGCCGATTCTTCAACTTTTAGCCGATTCTTTCACTTTCCTTGATCGATCTACTCCTTTGCCACTACTTGAGCCACCCCAAAGCCTCTACAACACCAATCCATCACGGATCTCGCTCGATCAATGATTTTCACTTCGATGTATTCTTTTGAACAATATTTTTAAACCATCAATAAATCACATTAAAACAACTATCATTTAAACAACGATTTTTATTACAATAACATAGAAAGCTTACTGATTCAGGTTGCTAATTAGATCCTATGGTGATTTGAGTTAAAAGCTATACTTATGTCGATTGGATCTATGCAAAAAAATTAAAATGATGAACATGAGATCAAACAACCCATATACTTGATTGAATCCATGCGAGAGATGCATATCACTCACCAAATTTTCAATCTAGCTATAAATCGATGAAATAAGAATCTGGGCAGTGAAGATCTATCTTCAAACCTCCCGTTTTGATGCGATCTATCTTCGTTTGATGTAGATCCGGCTCCCAATGATGTAGAACTTCAATCTCTACCCATAGATCTAGAATTTTAATGGTGGAAATGTATATTTGTTTGAGAAGGATCAATCACAAGCCTAACCAAATGAGAGAATGAAGAAACTAACCCCCCTCTCCATGTCCCTAACTCCCTGTTTATAGCCTCCCACCAGCCCACTAATGGGCCTCCTCAAATCAGCCCATTAATAGCCTAAAACCTAAACAAAAAATTGTGTAGCAATAAAGCAGCGATTTCTCCCAAACCGCTGAATCAAATCTTTAATATGACCAGTCTACCGAATGGGACCTCAGCACCTGATCCGATCCGAGTCAAAAGTTATGCCCTATCAAGACTGATAGGACCAAAATGGTCACAAATAAAATTGGTAAAAATTATGGACATGTCTCACATCTCCGTAAACAAAATATTAAAATATGAGAATGATCCAACTCTTAGGGAATAAAATAAAAATATTTTACGGTCCTCCGATATGTAAAATGCGGGCTGTTATATTCCCCCCTTTAGAAATTTCTCCCTCAAAATCCCAACTAACATAAGTAACTAAAACAATTCCTCATGTCTATAACCCATTAGCAGCCAATTCTATCACCCAAACTAGCAGCGATCAACCATGCATCCATTGTTTTATCCTAGCATGCAAAATTCTATCAACTGCCAAAACAACCAAAAGTGTGCAAGCTAAAACGGGTTAAGAGTGACATGACAACTATGTGTCATGCCAACGAAGAGTTCTGGATGGATCGACTTCATCTTCTCTTCTGTTTCCCATGTACAGTCGTCATCATCCTCACTCCATTGCTCCTTGACTAGCTTAACCATCTTCCTCCTAAGCTGTTTCGTGTCATTCCCCACAATGGCTTATAAGGCTTTGTAGCTACGGACTGGACTTCTAGGTATTCGTACTGATCTAAAGGTGCCACCTCTTTCGAATCATGCACGCACTTCCGTAGAAACGACACATGGAAAACTTTATGCACGCTCGACATCTTCTCTGGTAACTCCAACCTATACGCGAGCTTTCCAATTCACTCGTTTAGCGGAAACGGTCCAACAAAACTTGAGGCTAACTTTCCTTTTCTCCCGAACCGAAAAACGTGCATCAATGGTGAAATCTTTACGAAAACCATATTGATAACATCGAAATCCAAATCTTTCCTACGCTTATTGGCATAACTGTTCTGATGATCTTGAGCGGCCTTCATTCGTTGTCGAACGATCTCGATACAGTCCGATGTCCCTCTGATCATCTATGGCCCAAGTATCAACTTATCTCCAATTTTTAACCAACATGCCGGAGAATTACACGATCTACAATACAACGCCTCATATGGTGCCATCCCAATGCTTGACTGGTAGTTATTATTATAAACAAACTCAACTAGGTATAGATGGTCTTCCCACGATCCCCTAAAATCCAATACACAAGCTCTTAAGAGATCTTCCAAAACTCAGTTAACCCTCTCAGTTTGACCATCAGTCTGGGGATGATAAGTCATACTCAAACATATCTTGGTTCCTAAAGCTTCTTGCAAACTCTTCCAAAATCTGCTCATGAACAATGGATCATGGTCACTTACTATATTCTTTGGGATACCGTGGAATCGAACTATCCATTTAACATAAAGCTCAGCCAATATCGATGTTTTCCTAGTCGATTTGATAGGAATAAACCTTGCACTTTTGGTCAAGCGATCCACGATGACCCAAATTCCTTCATTTCCTGCCCTGGTTCTAGGTAGTCCGTCGATAAAGTCCAACGATGTCTGCTCTCACTTCCATGTAGGAACTTCCAATGGCTGAAGCAATCCATTTGGCTTCTTTTGTTCGGCTTTCACCAACTGACAGTTCATGCATTTGGAAATAAACTTCTCAAAACCTCATCTCTCAATCCGTCGACATCAGGAACAACCAGTCTCCCTTTCTTTCAAAGCCATCCCTCTCAATCGACCTCGAACTCTTTATTCTCTAGTTCCAACTTCTGGATAAACTCAACAAGCTTTGCATCTTGCTTTTGGCTTTCGCCAATCCTTTCGATAAGAGTAGGTCTTATCGACAAGTTTGCCAACATTTCAGGTTCCTACTCACACTTGGCCTGAAATAAGATCCTACCAAAAATTCTAGACTCTTCCATTCTGAAAGTACTGCTCCCAATACTCATATCTTCGACTCAACGCATCTACAACTGCGTTACCTTTTCCAAGAGTATAAGCTATACCAAAATCATATGATGCCAGAAACTCTAACCACAGTTGCTACCAAAGATTCAAATCCTTTTGGGATAAAAGATACTTTATTGACTTGTGATCCGTAAATAACTCGAATCGAACCCTTAAAGGTAATATCTCTACATCTTTAGAGCAAACATGATCGCTGCCAACTCCAGATCATCATTTGGATAATTCCTTTCGTGCGGCCTCAGTTGTCGACTCGCGTATGCCACAACCTTTTCCTTCTGCATCAGCACTGCTCCAAGTCCAATAACACATGCATCGGTATATACTACCATTCCTTCATTCCCACTTGGAGTCATCAAAACAAGAGCACTTGTCAGCCTATCTTTCATGATTCTAAAAGCTTGCTCACACTTTACGTCCCATGTGAGCACCTGGTTTTTCTTTGTCAAACCTATTAATGGAGCTGCTATCTTGGAGAAATCCTTGATAAACCATTAGTATTAACCTGCCAATCCAAGGAAATTTCTCATGTCCGTTGCATTCTTAGGTCTATCCCAGTCCAGGATTTCTTCCACCTTAGTGGGATCAACCGCTATTCCATTTCTAGAAACAACATTGCCTAAGAATCTCACTTCGCTCTTCCAGAAGTGACACTTCGAAAACTTAGCCTTTAGCTGATGCTTTCGCAAGATTTCCAAAATAGTTTGCAAGTGCGTTTTATGATCTTCCTCATTCTGAGAGTGTACCAGAATATCATCCAAGAACACAAGCACAAACTTGTTCAACTAATCTCTGAAAACCCTATTCATAGGATCCATGAAAAATGCTGGTGCGTTAGTTAACGCAAATGGCATCACCAACCATTTGAAGAAACCGGATGGTATACTAAAAGCAGTCTTTGACACACTATCTGTAACACCCCACGTCCATTAATGTCACTCTCAAAGGGAATGCATTAACTTTCATGGAGTATTATTGGTGAATAGAACAGAATATAACAAGACAGATACATATATTGGTACATGAAAAATTTCAAAACAACATTTGTTGCAGCGGAGAAATAGTTTGATTACAACAACATCATAAACAAACAGAAAAACCAAGTACACTTAGTAATCAACTTGACAAATTGTTTTCTGAGTACATAAAATAAAAAGCATAACCCCAACATAAGTAGCCATAAAAGAGATGAGCTGAACTTTACTTTCAGCAATCCAAGCAGTTCCAAAAGAGAGAGAGAAAGAGATCCAAGATCAAGCTCTACTAGTACTAGTCCCACCCTGAGAACCTGGGGTGGGAAGGAAGAAAAGAGGCGAAAACAAGGGGGTCAGACATAAAGTCTGGCGAGTATAATCACTTTAACAATATAATTATTAAAGTAATTAGGATATGGCATAAACTGGTAAAACAAGGTATGACCGTGAAACAAGTGGGCATGACAAAGCAAACAAGAGGAATATTCTGGCGTTAATCTCGTTCCTAATCACTTTAGGATAATTAATATACTGCACCATTACTAGTCACCCTAAAAGTTGATCCCGCCTATTGAACATAATAATGATAATGGTAGTTTCGTGTACCCCTAGTTGCCTTCATAGGTGCCGCCTGCCCCTATCTCCACTAATTGTACCCACTACCCCTATGTGATCGGCTCCCTAACTCATAGATACCCGTGTTGGTCCCACAGTGAGGTGTATCACTCCCCAAAGTGGCAACCCGGTACCACAAAGATGCACGGCTTATATCTACACGATGCAACAACGTCTTACCTACCAGCCCGGGCCCACGCACGCACGTGACCCCGTTGGACTTGCGTTGCCACCGCTAACCCGTTTTGACCACTTTCAATCAAACCTAGTAAGCGTGTCCTGTCCTCGATCTAACTCGAGCTCACAAAGATACTTAACAGGTTGCTGGTTTGAAAAGGGTCCCCATTTTTGACACAAGCTTTCCACCTATGCTTGGTCCCCACTAGAACTTCCCACTTATCCCCTTCTTATTCATGTCTTCTTACATGTTTTCAACTTGGTTAAGTGTTTCTAATTGTATTTCACATGCCACCCAGACCACCCACTTAACCCCCATGTCCCACCACATGTTTATCTGGTTAAGTATTACTTAGTTCATTAGAACCATAACCATTTAAAGACCTCCCACATTAGACTACCGTTTGCGGTTGCTGGATTTGCCGGGCAAGTCCGGGCAGTCTTATACCGCAAATGAGCCTAACCTCGTGTCTTTACAATTGTTACGCATTTAATTTGTGCCTTTGACCTTTCACATTAGACTACCGTTTGTGGTTCCTGGATTTGCCGGGCGGGTCCGGGCAGTCTTATACCACAAACGAGTCTAACCTCGAGTCTTAGGTGGTTAATTATTACACATAATTATTTAACCCCAAATTGGATAAATATCCCAGTTCAAATTTGTCAATAAATTCCAAATTAATTTATGTCCATAATTTCATGTATATAAATTTATACCAATTAATTTCTCAAATTAATTATATGCCTTAAGGGCCATTTTGTGCCAATTCACAATTATGTATATTTAATATTTTCCCATTGTCCCCATGATATTCGTACGTTTTAATATGACTGCATAACACATAAAATAGATCTAATAATCATGACATAAGTTTGCATAGCCAATAACTTGCATAGGCAATGGATATACATAAATTTGCATAAACAATCATGGATCTAAATATAGATCTAAACATGTAATCGCGAACTTGCATATATAGATATGGGTTTCCTATAACTTGCATATGAATTTCATTCAAACTAGCATATAATTCACATACGAAACTAGCATAGGCAATGGGCATATAGAACATAAATTTGCATAACTATTTATTGCCATGGATCTAAACATAGATCTAAACACAAAGATGTGAACTTGCATATGGATCTAAACATGTAAATTAATGTCACATGTTTGCATATAGACTAGCATATGTATCTACATGATTCACATATGAACTTGTGTATAACCCACCTACAGACTTGCATAAGATTCATCAACTAGCTTATGATTTAACACCCCAAACTCGTACAAGATTCATATACATATGATTTAACATCAAAAACTTGGATAAGATGAATCAAGTTAAACATGTACAATTCAACATATGAAATAGATCCACAATAACAAAACTATCAACGATAACATCACATGATTCAAAGTCATATTCTCATAATCCCAATTATAACTTATCACAATTAAATTAATTAATTATTTTGTGAAAGAAATTATACTCACAAACAAAAGAACAGTCTTGTTTTTCTGGGATTTGTATTCTGAAACTGAATTACTCGCCTTTGATGAAGACTAATTGTTATCCTAATTTAGGTTAGATTTGATTTTGATTCTTGTTTCTATCTTGTTTTTGAGTTGAAAGAGAACGGCGGTTACTCTAGGTTCTCTATTGACAGCATGGCGGCTCTTGGTATGAATTAGTGTGATTTGAGGTTGAGAGTTAGGTTGCTTATATTGAATTTTAATTAATTTCGAGCCATCAGATTAACCCTAGAAGCAATCAAGACCATCCAGTCAAGATAGAACAACACCTCAGCCCATATGACTCAGCAGTGAGTCAAAATATCGTCATCTTTCGGATCTGCCCGAGGGGGAGGGGGTAGGTCGACCCCTTGGTCAACCTGTATGGGTAGGTTGGCCCCCAGGTCGACCTGGCCTTTGGGCGGGAGAATTCCCGCCCAGCCTGCTCCCCTGTTTGAATTTGAATTTCAAATTTTCTGAACCTGAGCTGTTTTAAATTCTGAAACTTCGGAAGGCCATATCTTCTTCATACGGAGTCCAATTCATGCAAACTCGAACTCTATCTCAAGCAGAATCCCGAGACGAACGCAATGGCATAACCCGTTTCCCTTAATTCTCACTTTAAAAATTAAGTATTCTTAAATTCGTTAATTTTTAATATTTAAAATCACGGGGTGTTACATTCTCCCCTCCTTAAAGGATTTCGCCCCCGAAATCTCCAAGTTAAGGAGAATGTATATCCTAACATCCGATCATCCATCTATTCAACCATCAAACACAGGCATTCATTATCCTTACAAGATTTTTAATGCCGTATGAACATATGCAAAAAGTGTGTGTATATGTTCCTTATCTAATGCAAAATCAGGCGGTCTACTGATTCAGTTGACCTCCTTAATGCAAATCATGATAGTGTCATGCGTCCATTATGCATGCAAAAGAATCCTAACGATACATATTACTTCTACATGTGTGCAGAACCATTCATCAGAATGCAGCATCCATATGATAACACAACCATTATGCATCCACTAATTTAAATATGAACACACATTTATATGCAATATGAAGGTGCTTGAGCCGATCTAGTGCCTAATGTGTGTGTACATGCATCCACGGGCAACCACTAGCAACCACTTGCAACCACTCGCAACCATCAATCATAACATATTTCAAACACATGTTTACATCCATCGAGTTCTTCCTAAGGATAAAGAATAGGACTGAGGAGATATACTTAAAAAGGTAGATATAAGCATGAATAAACTTATGGAAAATGAGATTAAGGAGGTACCCTCAAAGAGAAAAGGGTAGGCAGCGCGTATTTTCCTCTCAGTTTCCCAAGTTGCGTCTTCCTCAGCATCACTCCATTGAACTTTAACAAGCTTGACTTCACGGTTGCCCAGCTCTTTGACTTCCGTACCCAAGATATGAGTTGGAACTCTTCTCACAGTCGCTTCTCGTTCCACTTCTACTTCCTCTAGTATATTCGGCTCCACCACTTCCATAGATTCATGTAAGCATTTTCGTAGTTGAGAAACATGAAAAACATTATGAACTCCAGCCAGTCTCTCGGGTAGCTCTACTATGTAAGCCATCATCCCAATCCTTTCAATGATAGGAAATGGACCTACAAATCTTGGTGCTAGCTTTCCTACGGACCCAAAGCGAATGACATTCCTCAAAGGAGATACTTTAAGGAACACCCTATCTCCAATCTTAAACTTAAGGTCGGTCCTTCTTTTATCTGCGTAGGGCTTCTGTCTATCTTGTGCAGCCTTCATTCGTCTTCTTATCAAGTCCACCTTTTCTGAGGTCTCTCTAATCATGTCTGGCCCAAGTACGAGCTTGTCTATAAACTCCCACCAACAAGTTAGTGATCGGCACGGTCTTCCATATAAAGCTTCAAAGGGCGCCATTCCTATGGTGGCTTGGTAGCTATTTTTTAGGCGAATTCCACCAAAGGAAGATGATCCTCCCATGTCCCTGCAAAGTAAAGAATGCACAATCTCAAGAGATCTTCTAATACCCTGTTCACCCTTTCCGTCTGACCATCGGTTTGGGGGTGATAAGTCATGCTTAAGCATAATTGCGTGCCTACTGCCTCTTGCAAACTCTTCCAAAACTCGCTCGTAAATATAGGATCTTGATCGCTCGGTATGGTGGAGGGTATCCCATGGAGTCGAACTATTTCTTTAAGATAAATGGATGCTAGGGACGAGGCAGTCCTCCTACTTTTAACAGGTATAAAGTGAGCGCTTTTAGTGAGTCTGTCCATTATTACCCAAATACTGGTATGGCCCCTTCTTGACCTAGGCAACCCATCAACAAAGTCCATCGAAATGCTATCCCACTTCCACTGTGGGACCTCGAGAGGATGAAGCAGACCACAGGGCTTCTTCTGCTCCGCTTTGACTCGTTGGCATATCAAACACTTAGCGATGAACTCAGATACATCACTCTTCATGGCATTCCAAAAGAAAACCCTTATTATATCTTTATAGATCTTATCTCCACCTGGGTGTATGGTCAGTTTGGAATGTGCGCCTCTTCGAGAACCGTCTTCACTAAATCCCTTACTTATGGGACGCACAACCATCCATCCCATCTCAACCAACCCCTATCATCGTTGGAGTATCTATTGAGGTGACTAGAAGTCTCACCCCTAACTAGCTTTTCCATCATATCAACTTGCTGAGGGTCTTCTCGTTGCGTGGTTCCTATTGAGTCCAAAAGAGTAGGCCACACCTCTAGTGATGCTAACAGGCCAGTCACAATTTCAGAGGAGGGTCTAAAATTAAGGTTTTCTATATATTCCAAGCTTTGCCTTTCTACAAAGAGAGGATTCAAGGTCAGCTTCTTCCTACTTAAGGCATTTGCTACTACATTGCCCTTGCCTGGGGTATAGGAAATCTAAAAATCATAAGAGGCCAGAAATTCCATCCACCTTTGTTGTCTTAAGTTAAGATCTTTCTACGAGAAAAGGTATTTCAACAATTTATGGTCGGTATACAATTCAAACTTCTCACCTAGGAGATAATGACGCCAAGACTTAAGCGCAAAGATGATGACAGCCAACTCTAGATCGTGGGTTGGGCAGTTTTTATCATGTACTTTCAACTGTCTGCCTCCATAAGCTACTACCTTCCCTTTTTGCATCAAGACAACACCTAGTCCAGTACCATATGCATTCGTGTATACGGTAAGCATATTGCTCCCATCCAGCAATGTCAGGACAGGGGCTATTGTTAGAGCCCTTTTCAAACATTGTAAAGTAATATCGCAATCCAAATTCCAAGCGAAAGTTAGGTTCTTATTCATTAATCTTGTGAGTGGGGCTGAGATTTTAGCAAAATCTTTAATGAATTTTCGGTAAAAGCCCGCTAGCCCGAGAAAGCTTCGGACTTCGGTTGCATTCCGTGGAACCTTCTAATCTTGCATCGCAACTACTTTTGCGGGTCGACGGCTAACCCCTCTTTGGACACCACATATCCAAGAAACCTCGCCTCTTCTCTCCAGAAATGGCATTTGGAGAATTTGGCTTTCAGCTGATAGGCACGAAGAGTATCCATGACTTTCCTTAAATGCAAAACATGCTCTTCTTCATTCTTCGAGAAAATCAAAATGTCGTCTACGAAGACCTCCACAAACTTATTAAGGAATTCTCTAAGCACCCTATTCATCAAGTCAACGAAGTAAGCGGGTGCGTTTGTCAAGCCGAAAGGCATGACAAGCCATTCGAAGAAACCATCCGGGGTTCTGAACGCGGTCTTATCAATGCTGTCCTTATCCACTCTTAGCTGATGGAACCCAGTAGCCAAATCTAGTTAGGAGAAAACAGACGCACCTACAAGATGATCAA
Organism: Allium sativum; assembly: GCA_030737875.1. Classification (NCBI taxonomy): domain Eukaryota; kingdom Viridiplantae; phylum Streptophyta; class Magnoliopsida; order Asparagales; family Amaryllidaceae; genus Allium; species Allium sativum. Next base: position 462,638,481 of record CM060913.1, on the reverse strand, counting down.
ACAAGTCATCTATTCTAGGAAGTGGCTGCCTATTCTTCTTGGTTAGCTTGTTCAGCTCCGTATAATCAACGCATAGGCGAAGTGAACCATCCGCTTTGGTTGTGAATACTACTGGAGCACCCCATTCAGAAATACTCCGCCTTATAAACCCCTTTTCGAGCAGCTCTTTGACTTGCTTACTGAGCTCTTTTCTCTCCCTAGGAGCCATGTGTCTAATGGGTAGAGCTACGGGTTTTGCATTATCAACAAGGTATATGCAAAAGTCTATCTCCCGCTTTGGAGGTAAGCCCTTCACCTCTTCAAATACATCTGAGTATTCACGGACTACTCTAACAGATTGCAAGTTTTCAACAGACGCATCAAGGGATTCTAGGTAACTAAGCATAACAGAATGTATGGGGTTACAAGAGATTTCGAGAGTGTTGCCAAGGCGAGTCATAAGTCTAACCACTCTCTTTTCACAATCGAAGACGGCACCATTACTGGATAACCAATCCATGCCTAGAATCAATCCATAGGCCGTGAAGCCGAGAACGAAGGCGTTGCATTCAAACTCAATGCTCAAAATAAACACTCTCAAATCTCGACAAATCATTAAAAGATGAGACGAACCACCAATAGGATTTGAGACCACTACGGGATCCGTAACTTGACTAGTATTTAGGTGCAGTGTTTCAAATAACGAAGCAGACACAAATGAGTGTGAAGCGCCAGAATCAAATAAAGTATGAACAGGATGATCAAACAGAAAAACCAAACTTTTAACAAAAATGTTTCTACCTCTTTCTTGTCCTAGTGCCATGAGAGCCTGAATCTTCCCTCTTGCCTGCCCTGGTGCCATGAGTGCCTGAATCTGCCCTCCAAAAGTGGACCCTGTTCTTTGCCCTTGCCCCGGTTTCCTTGGGCAGTCTTTAATTAGATGTCCTGCCTCTCCACAGTGGAAACAACCAGTCTTCTTCCTACAGTCCTTGCTCAGATGGCCTGGTGTTCCACAATTAAAGCACCTTTTCTTTCCTTTGCTATTGTTGTCCTTACCACCTTTCTTAGGTTGCTGCTGTGACTTCTTTTGATCCCCTTTCTTTTTTGGTGCCTTATTAGCGTTAGCGCCTTTCTCCTCTTCATGCATAAGTGCCATGTCAACTAGTTTCTCAAAGGTAGCCTCCATAGGAATGTGGGTCATAGCTAACCCATGTAGGGGCTCATTCAAACCTTTGACGAACCTTAGTGCCTTCTTTTCAGGTGTGTTCACCAAGTCTAAGCCAAATCTCGCCAACTGATTGAACTTGTTGACGTACTCCTTTACTGACAAATTTCCTTGCTTCAATGCCAAGAATCTTTTCATGTATAAATTCTCTTCTGCTCGTGAGAGAAATTTCACCTTGAACCTATGTCTGAAATCCACCCACGTCTCTACTGGACACTCTCTATTCATGACCTCCCACCAAAACGAGCCTTCGTCCCTCATTAACCAAGCGGCTAATTGGACCTTCCTTCCATCTTCTACCTCGAAGATACGAAACAAGTCTTCTACCTCCTTAAGCCAATTTCGAGCTTCAGCAAACGTCTCCGATCCGTGAAAAGGTTTTCCGCCCATTGCTCGAAAGTCTTTGCATATCTTTGAAAAAGTATCAACACGGGGAGGGGGAGGAGGAGGAGCGGCTGCAGCTGGGGGAGGAGGGATGTCTGCTGGGCCTACGGCGGTGGCCCTAGCCTCCAGATACCTTATGAACCAGGTTGGTATCGGTATTCCCTCGGGCATCTCGGGTAACCCAGACATGCTGAAAAGAAAATGAAGAGATTCAAAACAGAGAATTCGAAAGAAAGATATATGGCTCTTAGGGGTTATGTTTTTAAAACAAACTTTTCTCTTGAAAATACTCTCCTTAAAACATACTTTTGAAAGTATTTCTTTATAAAATGCTTTTGAAAAATAGTTTTTCAAAATCTCTTATCTATTCTGTTTAACCTTCAGCTCTGATACCACGTGTAACACCCCACGTTCATTAATGTCACTCTTAAAGGGAATGCATTAACTTTCATGGAGTATTATTGGTGAATAGAACAGAATATAACAGGACAGATATATATATATAGGTACTTGAAAATTTTCAAAACAGCATTTATTGCAGCGGAGAAATAGTTTGATTACAACAACATCATAAACCAACAGAAAAACCAAGTACACTTAGTAACCATCTTGACAAATTGTTTTCTGAGTACATAAAAAAAAGCATAACCCCAACATAAGTAGCCATAAAAGAGATGATTTGAACTTTACTTTCAGCAATCCAAGCACTTCCAAAAGAGAGAGAAAGAGATCCAAGATCAAGCTCCACTAGTACTAGTCCCACCCTGAGAACCGGGGGAAGGAAGAAATGAGGCGAAAACAAGGGGGTCAGACATAAAGTCGGGTGAGTATAATAACTTTAACAATATAATTATTAAAGTAATTAGGATAAGGCAAAAACGTGTAAAACAAGGAATGACCGTGAAACAAGTGGGCATGACAAAGCAAACAAGAGGAATATTCTGGCATTAATCTCATTCCTAATCACTATAGGATAATTACTATACTGCACCATTACTAGTCTTCCTAAAAGTTGATCCCGCCTATTGAACATAATAATGATAATGGTAGTTTCGTATACTCCTAGTTGCCTTCATAGGTGCCGCCTGCCCCTACCTCCACTAGTTATACCCACTAGCCCCATGCGATCGGCTCCCTAACTCGTAGATACCCGTGCCGGTCCCACAATGGGGTGTATCACTCCCCAAAGTGGCAACCCGACACCACTAAAGATGCACGGCTTATATCTACACGATGCAACAACGTCTTACCTACCAGACCAGGCACACGAACGCACATGACCCCGTTGGACTTCGTTGCCACCGCTAACCCGTTTTGACCTCTTATAATCAAACCCAGTAAGCGTGTCCCGTCCTCGATCTAACTCGAGCTCACAAAGATACTTAATGGGTTACTGGTCTGAAAAGGGTCTCCATTTTTGACACAAGCTTTCCACCTATGCTTTGTCCCCACTAGAACTTCCCACTTAACCCCTTCTTATTCATGTCTTCTTACATGTTTTCAACTTGGTTAAGTGTTTCTAATCGTATTTTACATGCCACCCACTTAACCCCCATGTCCCACCACATGTTTATTTGGTTAAGTGTTACTTAATTCATTAGAACCGTAACCTTGTAAAGACCTCCCACATTAGACTACCGTTTGCGGTTGCTGGATTTGCCGAGCGGGTCCGGGCAGTCTTATACCGCAAACGAGACTAACCTAGTGTCTTTAAAATTGTTACGCATTTAATTTGTGCCTTTGACCTCTCACATTAGGCTAACGTTTGTGGTTGCTGGATTTTCCGGGCGGGTCCGGGCAATCTTATACCACAAACGAGTCTAGCTTCGTGTCTTAGGCGGTTAATTATTACACATAATTATTTAACCCCAAATTGGATTAATATCCCTATTCAAATTTGTCGATAAATTTCAAATTAATTTATGTCCATAATTTTAGGTATATAAATTTATACCAATTAATTTCTCAAATTAATTATATGCCTTTAAGGTCATTTCGTGCCAATTCACAATTATGTATATTTAATATTTTCCCATTGTCCCCACGTTATTCGTACGTTTTAATATGACATATGTTAGACTCGCAAATAGTCTAACTTATAAAAAGAAAAGCAACATCGCAACTTACATAACACATAAAATAGATCTAAGAATCATGACTTAAGTTTGCATAGGCAATGGATATACATAAATTTGCATAAACTATCATGGATCTAAATATAGATCTAAACATGTAATCATGAACTTGCGTATATGGATATGGTTTTCCTATAACTTGCATATGAATTTCATTCAAACTAGCATATGATTCACATACAAAACTAGCATAGGCAATGAGCATATAGAACATAAGTTTGCATAACTATGTACTGCCAGGATCTAAATATAGATCTAAATACAAAGATGTGAACTTGCATATGGATCTAATCATGTAAATTAATGTCACATGTTTGCATATAGACTAGCATATGTATCTACAAGATTCACATATGAACTTGTGTATAATCCACCTACAGACTTGCATAAGATTCATAAACTAGCATATGATTTAACACCCCAAACTTGTACAAGATTCATATACATATGATTTAACATCCCAAACTTGGATAAGATGAATCAAGTTAAACATGTACAATTCAACATACGAAATAGATCCACAATAACAAAACTGTCAACGATAACATCACATGATTCAAAGTCATATTCTCATAACCCCAATTGTAACTTATCCCAATTAAATTAATTATTTTATGAAAGAAATTATACTCACCAACAAAAGAACAGTCTTGTTTTTTTGGGATCTATATTCTAAAACTGAATTGCTCGCCTTTGAAGTAGACTAATTGTTATCCTAATTTAGATTAGATTGGATTTTGATTCTTGCTTCTATCTTGTTTTTGAGTTGAAAGAGAACGGCGACTACTCTAGGTTCTCCATTGACGGCATGGCGGCTCTTGATATGAATTAGTGTGATTTTAGGTTGAGAGTTAGGTTGCTTATATAGAATTTTAATTAATTTAGAGCCATCAGATTAACCCTAGAAGCAATCAAGACCATCCAATCAAGATAGAATAACACCTCAGCCCAAATGACTCAGCAGTGAGTCAAAATATCGTCATCTTTCAGATCTTCCCGGGGGGTGGGGGAGGTCGACCCCCTGGTCGACCTGTATGGGTAGGTCGACCCCCTGGTCGACCTAGCCTTTGGGCGGGAGAATTCCCGCCCAGCCTGCTCCCCTGTTTGAATTTGAAGTTCAATTTTTCTGAACCTGAGCAGTTTTAAATTCTGAAACTTCGGAAGGCCATATATTCTTCATACGGAGTCCAATTCACACAAACTCGGACTCTATCTCAAGCAGAATTCCGAGATGAACGCAATGGCGTAACCCGTTCCCCTTAATTCTCACTTTAAAAATTAAGTATTCTTAAATTCGTTAATTTTAATATTTAAAATCACGGGGTGTTACACTATCCTTTGCCACCCTCGGTGAAATCCCGTTGCCAAATCCATCTGAGAAAACACTTTGGCCTCATGAAGGTGATCGAACAATTCATGAATCATTGGCAGCATATACTTATTCTTCTTGGTCACCTTGTTCAGCTCACAAGAATCCACACACAATCTCAACTAACCATCAGCCTTGATTGCAAACACAACTGGTTCACCCCATTCGGATACACTTCTTCGAATGAATCCTTTTCCTAAAAGGTCACGAACTTGCACCTCTAACTTTCGTTGTTCCTTATGCACCATCCGCCTAAGAGGCATAATGTTGGTCTAGCACCCTCGACCAAATCGATTCTGAACTCAATCTCATGATGCGGCGGCAAGCCTTTAACTTCTTCAAAGACATCCTCAAACTCATTAGTGATCAACACAGAAGACAAGTCTTCATGTGGAATCACAAGCGAATATAAAAAGCGCGAAGACACCATCTTCGGGCTTACATAGAATCACAACCACTCGGCCTTCCACATTCCCGATTTTCACCTTTAGCTTCTCGCAATCCACCTTTGTCACATACCTCTTCAGCCAATCCATGCCCAAGATGATCCCAAATTCGGCGAAGTGCACATCAAAGCAATCACACAAAAAGGAGCAACCATGACTCGACAACACTCTACCATGACAAAGCACACACTAACGAACCACCAACTAAATTAGTCATAATCAATGGTCTCGTGCAAGCCTCGGGTTCCAAACCCAAATGACACCCAAGCTCATAACAAACTACTCTTTCTTCTGATAAGGAGTCACAATATAAGAACAAACATATTTGGGCAAAGTTTCAAAATCAGAAACATACTCCAGCACTGGTTGACCATTCTGCTTTGACTCCACAAACTTTTTGAACAGAATAGATTTCTGAGCAGTCAAAATGAACTTTGTCTCAAACTTGACTTGGAACTGAACCCCGTGATCTCATTTTCTGGGATCTCAAGCATGACAGAGTTCCACCAATCCATGGCTCTACCCTGTAGTTGCCTCGATGTAAGCTTTCTCTTTGTTGTGTCATTAATGCCCAAATCACCAAAGATACTTATAGAAGCATCCATCCATCTCTGAACCTCTTCAGTCGGCTCTGTCTCTTTAAACAACTTTTCTCCAAGAGAAGGGAAGTCTTTATACAACTTTGCGAAGTCCACGGTTCTCGGTACATGCACTTGAATTCCCACATCAACCGTGGTTGCTCCTGGAGCGGGTGACCTTCTCATGAATGCTTCCATCATGGCCTCAAACATGGTTGGGTAGTTTGGTGCACCTCCATTGCCCCCCCCCCCCCCCCAGGAATAGCCGCCTTCCTAGAAGTGTGTCTCGACGATCTGCGACTCACTCTAAATCTATAATGTAGAATGATTAGCCCACATGCGAGAAAACCGCTATGAAGTTCAAATGCGATTATACCATAATCCACTATATAGTATGCATCCATTAGAAATCTACAAGTGCGTCTCCCTTATGTCATTACGTCCTTGAACTTTGGCTAAAATCAATAATCAAAGCTCTGATACCAAATGTGATGACTGCCCATAACCCCTACACTTAACTAGAGGAATAATACATTGTAAGTTGTGCTAGCCAGTCATAGGGTAGGTAAACATGTACGGAACATGTCGTAAAACTCACAACGCAAGGATAAAATATAATAAAACATGTACAATACGTAGAAATAGTGGAGCATCACATAGAAGTAATCCAAACTTTGATATCATCCTGAAAATATCCATACAACTTTGGAATACACATTAGAAGTCTGTACATGAATCCTCACTACATAACCCTCAGAGAACGCATCAAATAGAACAATAGCGGAAGCATCCAATATGCATGGTTGTAAAAAATAATACGCAAGACTCAAGCTCATCTTCGATTAGTAGTTGCGTCCACTAAGATCTACCATCTACAACCTGCTTCTCAGTTTTCCCATCAACAACACTGTAAATCAACAACCTAAGGTAATAAGAGGAAACATAAAACCTTGAGTCAGACAATAGTCTTAGTGAGTGATAAAACAGCTGTCTAACATCATCAATGAAGTATACGAAAATAGGTAGGTAAACAAACTAATCTACCAAAACACTAGAGAAGAACTCAACCCCATCTTCCCTACATCGGACATTGATAGTCTTTACAAACAAGCGTTTCAACCATACATCCATGGCAATCAGAACAACCAGTTATATCTAATGTAAACCATCCTAGCTGAGATCGACATTCCCCAAGCACAAGCCCCAAAGGCCTAAACCATTATCATACAAGCAACAAAGAAATATCTCCTTCGACGTCATATAATCTACGTGAGACAGTACAAGAAAACAAATAACATTCATGTCTGACTTTGGCTATCACCGCCAATCTTGCTCTTAAACCATTGTTAATCATATGACTGGCTAAACACCTTTCCATCAATTGACAAGGGCTAATGGTAACCCCGGTTCTAGCAGAAAATCCATACGCCTTCCAATGACATGCATCTAGGCCTTCCAGCGATACCCAGGGTACTCGACTATACATTCGATCTTTTAGATATCTCTATTGTACCCCTGGTTTGAGCCCGCTAGAACCTACGACAACGATAATCTTTCAACCTTCAACACCTCTAGCCGTCAACACCTGTGACTATTCACAAGCTCAAAACGCCCTTGAGCAACCATTAACCACTAACTCAAAACATCCTTGAGTTGTCTTCATGTTAGTTGCATCTCCCCGATCAACGACTTCACATCACTTCGAACGTTCTTCCTTGAATACGCGTCGAAGCTATAATCATCATCGACTCAAAATAGGCCCCATTTGGTCGATTTTGCATTCCAAGGCATTTCCATCTTTCTTTCTATGAAAAACTAAGCATAATGTCAAAACTGCCTTTCACAATGTTTTTGGAATAATACCATATCTCTTCATCCAATTCTGGATCATTCTGTCGCGAAAAACTAAGCAAAACATCAAAACCGCCTTTCATAGCGTTTCTGGAATGCTATCATATATGCTGGTCTAATTCTGAATCAATCCAGTGTGAAAAACTTAATAAAACATCAAAACGACCTTTTATAGCGTTTCTGGAATGCTATCAATGCTTCTAGGCAGTCCATCCATTCCTATGGATCGTTTTTGCCTGAAACAACCTTTCACAGCGCTTCTGGATTGATATCATTGCTTTTGGGCGGTCCATCCATCCATATGGATCATTTTTTCCTAAAACAACCTTTCACTGCGCTTTTGGATCTCTATCATTGCTTCTGGGCGGTCCATCCTCCAGTAAGCATCGTTTTTTCCTAAAATAGCCTTTCACAGCGCTTTTGGATCGCTATCATTGCTTCTGGGCCGTCCATCCTCCCTTACGGATATTTTTTCCCCTAAAACAGCCTTTTCTCAGTGTTTGTCAAAATGCTATCTAAATCCAATGATCCGTCCTCTTTGCCAAACCAAGAAAAACCACGTTCCATCACGTTTTCAATGCCGATTCACCCATTTTTTGCGTGTTCCATGCTTGTCGAGTTCCCCAAGCCAGACGATCCATCCACCTACCACAACGTTTCCCAAACGCTGTAGATTCCATTTTTTTCCAAATTTTGCCAGGATTTTCAGCTATGCTAGATTCATCAAAAATTGCACGATCCATCATTTTTTCACGTCGATTCACCGATTTTTGGTCACCGATCCATATTTGGATTTATGCTATATACATGATTTTTATAGCGTTTTCCAATGCTATAGATTTCATATTTTTCCAGATTTTGATTTTTGGTCGATTCTTCCACTTTTTCTTGGTCGATCTACTCCTTTACCACTACTTGAGCCATACCAAAGCCTCTACAACACCAATCCATCACGGATCTCACTCGATCGATGATTTTCACTTCGATGAATGCTTTTCAACAATGTTTTTCAACCATCAATAAATCACATCAAAACAACAATCACTCAAACAACGATTTTCATTACAATAACATAGAAAGCTTACCAATTTAGGTTTCTAATTAGATCCTATTGTGATTTGAGTTAAAATCCATACTTACACCGATTAGATCTATGCAAAAAAATTGAAATGATGAACATGAGATCAAACAACCCATATACTTGATTGAATTCTTGCGAGAGATGCATATCACTCACCAAATCTTCGATCTAGCTCAAAATTGATGAAATATGAATCCAAACAGCGAATATCTATCTTCAAACCTCTCGATTTGATGCGATCTATTTGTGTTTGATGTAGATCGAGCTCCCTATGATGTAGATCTTCAATCTCTACTCGTAGGTCCAGAATTTTAATGGTGGAAAGGTGTATTTGTTTGAGCAAGGATCAATCACAAGCCCAACCAAATGAGAAAATGAAGAAAGTAACCCCCTTTCCATGTCCCTAACCCCATATTTACAGCTTCCCACCAGCCCACTAATGGGCCTCCTCAAATCAACCCATTAATAGCTTCAAAGCTAAACAGAAACTTGTGTAGCAATAAAAAAATGATTTCTCTCAAATCGTTGAACCAAATCTTTAATATGACCATTCTACAGAATGGGAAACATCATTTCATTTCCAATGAGACGGGCCTCAGCACCTGATTCGATTTGAGTCAAAAGTTATTCCCTGTACAGACTGAAAGGGGCAAAATGGTCATAAATAAAATTGATAAAAATTATGGACATATCTCACCTCCCATAAACAACATATTAAAATATGAGAACGATCCAACCCTTAGGGAGTAAAATAAAAATATTTTACGATCATCCGGTACGTAAAAATGAGAGTTGTTACAATCCGCACCAAGTTGCGATTACATTACGATTAGAATTAATAAAACATTTTCAACAATTCGACAGTACGGTCACAGTCCAAATGTATGCTCTAATCCTATGTGCTAGGTTGAACTGGCAACTCAATCACAACAAGTGTGGGTATCGATTCAGTCACACGATGCGGGAAAGGCGATGCGAACCCCCGAGCAGGAATTCATAAACCCGAAGTCACTGAAAGGAAATGCCATGAATCATAAGAAAAAGGGATACAAGATTTCGAGTCCTCAATGGGGAATACAAAATTTATCTCTTCGGTCCCGAAAACTTTGACCCTCTTTCCCTAATTTGTGCCCCCCACCGAGACAACTTTTTCTACTCCTTCGTTTTTCTTCTTCTTCAACTCCTACTCTCCTAAATCTCCTTCCTCACTGATCTCAAACTCGAACACGCCCTCGCTCAGACCAACTCCTCGAAGACCTATCTCGATTCCAATCTGAAGTCTGGCCTCTAGCTCCACGAACTCCAACATGCAGCACGGGGGCACGACCAACTTCAGATTCCCCTCAAGATCCGCCTCTAGATTCATCTGAGCACCACGACCGAGCTCGAATTAGACTCAACTACTCCTCAACGGCCGAGATCCACGATTAAAACCCCACCTGTAGTTCAAAGTCAAAAAATTTCAAGTTTTTTAGATCTGGATTTCTTTTTCTCTTAAGTCGCGGGTTCAGGAAAAGTAGAAGAAGAAAATTGGGAGGAGGGCCATTCGAATTTATAGGAGAAGAAAAAAGAAAAACGGGCTTGGCCTAGTGACGTTTCGTATTTCCTATGGGGATATGAACTTCGTATGCCACTGGAACAAAAAAAATCGTATCCCCATGTGGGACACGAAATTATCGTACCCTAAATGTGGGGTACGGCTTTCAAAAATAATAATAAGAAGAAGAATAAATGTAAATATGTATACATAATTGTAAGGAACATGTGTATGTAGAATAACTCATACGCATTTGTTCGTGCATATATGTATATACGCTAGTCCATAAATGCGCCTACCTTCCATTATATTTTCACACTCCAGATCACACCGCGCGAAACCACGTAAAAATGTGTGAGCATATATGCGACGTTACATAGACAATAACTCGTTTATGTTATGGCATAAACAAAAGTCGACGACTAAAGTTTACATTCATGAGTCAACAGGAATCAGACAATTCAACAAATATTTTTCTTCCAAATCAAAGCACATCATGTCAAGAGAAGACGTACTTTGGGGGGCAAATGTTAAAATGATTTTTTCGTTTGGTTTCCTAAAGTACACTAGGCACACTCAACTCAACATATCGCGTGACGCTAAAGCACGAAGTGTCGCCAAACAGCCAGGGATACAAGTTTAGAAGAAGTCGTGCACGCGAGAGCCTCACAACTCCTCAATACCATGCGCAAGTGACAATTTCGTACCCCTTGGAGACTAAAGCTTCGAGTCCTTCTGGCATGTATCCCTCTCTATAGAGTTTTGAACCCCAGGGCCTTATATCCAAATATTTCGAACCCATCTTCTCCACTGCTTTTTTATTCAAAGTTGTCAAATCCCTCTGCCTCCTCACACCAGAAGCTCTGACTCACTTGCCTTCACCAAGTTTTGGATCCATTGACAATGGCATTTTCGTATCCCTCCATATACAACATCTCAAGTCCGTTGCCAAATATGCTTTGGACCCGACGATATAACACAATTGATGTATCCTATGGGATACGAACTATTCATATCCTTTTTTGGGATATGAACTACTCCTATACCCGAGGATACAGAATGACCATACCCCCTAAGGGATACGTCATTTCGTATCCCATGGGATATGAATTTCGTATCCCATGGGGTACGAAATTCGTATCCCTAAAGAAGGATACGAGTTTTTTCTAAACATTGCGAGGAAGATCTGAAATTCTAAGTGCATGACTCCATGGATATGAAATGTACTATTGTGGTCACCAAAAGCTACCTACTCCCACCTAGCCAGTCCACTATAAATACCCCCAAACTCGTAATTCAAAGGGGTTGGAAATTGGCTCATTTGACACCTATTGAGAGCTCCAAGTTACCTCTTTAGTGGCATCCTTGCTTTGAGGAAGAAGAAGCATAAGAGTGACTTTTCCTAATATTCGTACATGATAATTATGAGTCTAAATTACATGAAAATGCTTGTAATTAATTGCCTAGAAGAGGCCTATAGCTTGTAATTCATTGTTGTCAATAAAATATCAGCGAACTCTTCTAAATTGGACGTAGGCCCCTCACGGGACCGAACCACTATAAATCTGTTGTGTTATTTATTGTTTTCTGCACTCATTTTCCCATGCAAAACGTAATTCTCCAAGTAATGGAGAATCTTTGGGTGTTACGACATTTTTTGCCGTCAACAGCAAGAAAATATTTGGAAAAGTCCAATCATGCAAGAAATTAGCAAATCATTCAAAGGTCTGCTTTTTGGACAAAGGATGAATTCACATTTCAAAATCTTTCCAAATAATTACAAGAGTAAAATTGGCTAGAACATTGCAAATTTCAAGAAATCAAATACGATAAATTTCGCATGAGTTGAATTCGAGAACATCTTTCCAAGAAATCATAAATGATTTAAGCTAGTAATTTATTTCCAAAATTCACAGTGAGAAAATTATTAGAGCACATTTTGGGCTAGATTTTCAATTAGACGTTTCCTAAAACCAAATAGATAATCAGACCAAATCTATATGCGAAATCAGAGAACCTAAGGGTTTCAATACCCTATAAATACATTGAAATTCATCACAGGTAAACTATCAAAAACTAAACAACAAATACAAGTGTAAGAGAAATTAAGATCAGAATAACTCACGAGTGTTTTCGATCAGCAGTAAGCCCAAATAAAAATATCAAGGAGCATCGAATAATCAAGATCCATTAGAGAACAAAATTATTCAACGTTGAAATCACGAATTAAAGCCGAGAGTAAAGCCCTAATTTCATTCGTGGCCATTGTATTCTTTCTTTAAAGACGACATTTTTCAAGTGTTAAATAAAGAAAAAAGAGGAGCCAACTCATTTTATATTACTTTGGTTTTAAAAAGGGATTTTGACTTATTTTTTATTTTAAGTTTTTCTTCTTATTGTAAACCAATTTATAGTTTTCTAGTTTCCTATAAACTAGGGTTCTAGCTATATGATTTATAGTCAGGGAAAATCTGGTCTTGGGGTTTGAGATCAGTACAAGGTTTTCAGCGTAGGATTAGAACAATAGCGAGGGGTCATGAGTGTACAGGTATTGTATGCAGGATATTGTTTTTAATGCCTATATAGAAACCTTGGGGAATGCAGCAGTAGGCAGGAGTTTGCCAAAGCAGGGTAAATTTTGTGCCATTTATTTTTGCATTTGGGTTGAAGAGTTGTTGATCGGATTCGAATATTATCCCATATCGTATAACCATCATGAGCAAAATGAGAGAGATTATTCTTTAGCGAAGCTACCTAGCTCGAAAAATCCGATGCAAACGAAGTTGATCGCAATAGAGGCATTGGATACACTGAGCATAGATCAAATGGAGGTCGACTGGGCGTTGGATGTTGAAATCGAGAGGGAAACATGGATGAATCCCATCAAGAACTTCCTCCTGCATGGAACCCTGCCCAAGAGAAAAAATTGAGAAGTGTATTCTCCTATGTCAAGCTTCAAGATATATCATCCACAGAGATTTGCTATACATAAAGGGTTTCGTAGTTCCCCTGCTCCGGTGTATAGATCACGACGACGCCAAGCGGGTACTGTAAGAGATGCACAAAGGCGAGTGTAGCGATCATACCAGGGAAGAACTTCGGCAAAGAAGATACTTCAATATGATTATTTATGTCTAACCATCAATCGAGATGCGGTTGATTATTCATAATGTTGTGACAAATGCTAGAGGTTTTCTAAAATTTCAAGGGGTCCGCCAACTCAGGTTACCCAAATGTTTAGTCCTTGGTCGTTCGCAGTATGGGGAGTAGACATCATCGGTAGTCTTCCAATATCCATGGGTGGAGCAAAGTATGTAATCGTGGTTGTCAACAATTTCATGAAATGGGATAAAGTTGAACTACTGACCATGATCTTGACAAAGCGGGTGATCAATTTCATCATCAGGAACAACATATGTCTATTTGGACTACCTAGGACCATCATAACTGATAACGAGACCCAATTTGATATTTCAGAGTTCAAATATTTATGCCGACATCATCGCATCGAGAAGAGATACATAGGGGTAGCTTACTGGCAATCGAATGGATAAGTTGAAGCTATGAACAAAATTATAGAGTCCATCTTGAAGAAGCGACCGGAGAAGGCTAGAGGTAAGTGGGTCGATGAGCTTCCATTACCCCTCTGGGCATATTGAATGACTCATAACTTGGTGATTGGGCACACTCCATTTGCATTCTCCCTATGGCTTTGAAGCAGTCATATCAGTAGAGCTCGAAGTCCCTTCTCATCGAACTTCTTACTATGATCTTTGACTAACAAGGAACTTCTCCTAGAATTGCTCGACATGATTGATGAGAAAAGCAAGGAGGATGACTTGCAAGCTGCAACACATAGACATACGGTCGCCTGGAACTACAACACAAAGGTTCAGCCTAGAACCTTTGAACCCGGTGACCTCATCCTAAAGCGCATCTTTCTTGGCCCTGTCCACATGGGCCCAAAGTAGGAAAGACCATACGTCATTCAATAGAAACTTGATAATGGAGCTTTCAGGCTATTGACTGTTGATGGCGACTATAACACCCCACATTTCTTAACATTACTTGTATAAGGATTCCATTAAGAATTATGAAGTGTTTATGGTACAAAATAACATCACAGAGACTAAATTTCATAAGGCAGCATAATAAAAACACAGCGGAACTAATAAATTTCATTTAAAGCATAATAAGTAGTGTTATTACATCATAGACCATAAAAACCACAACTGTCTCATAAAAACTACATAATCAGAGTATCATAAAAAAAACCTTAATGCCAAATACAGAAATAAGCAGAACGTGGAGCAATACATGTATAGATAGAGAACAATACAAATAAGAATCTCTAATAGGTTGAGTTGGCTAAAGCTCTCTCAAGCACTAGATCCTCCACACTGTGGACCTGAAGAGAGGATGGAAGAAGAGAAAAAGGAAACTAGTCAGACATAAAGCCTGGTGAGTCCAGTAATTACTAGCATGAGTGATAAAAGTGGAAATCGAGGCAAGATAATAATTTGAAGCTCAACACAGAAAATTAGAACAAGAATATACTTCATGAATATAGTCGATTGTCAAATCATTTGATTTCTACACCATTTACTACAACTCATAATTAGGATATAACGTAATTCTACCCATCGATCGGCTCCTAAACCATGATCGTGATAACCTATGCCGACTATGATCTCGGGTTTATTAGACCCAACAAATTAGCTCTAAGGACATAGCGTAAATCGACATCATAGCGTCTTATCTTCCCTAATCGACGCGATGAACGCTCACTGCCCTGCCGAAACGCTCCCATACCCACCTTGTTTGGACCTCTTACTACCTAGTACAGTATAAGCGTGCCTCTGCCTCCTCGTGAGACCTTGATATAGTGCGATAAAAATGAATACCGACTGATATAGATCCTCAACTAAAAATGCAAATCGACATAAGTCACCCCTAGACAAAGTCCCTAATTTAATTTACTAGCGCCAAGGCCCCCATAGAATTATTGTTGTGCGCCTAGCTACCCTGGATCCCCATAATATTGTCAATGAACACCTAGGTCACTAAAATTTAATTATTTTAATTAGCCTCTTATTTTCCCTAATCAATATACCCCTACTGCTAGAATGGACCAAAACTACGATCTCTTTATTTACCCTAATCAGGCGTCGCTGTTGGAACGGACTACTACTACAACATTTTCTTAATAGGCACTTATTTCCCTAACTAGATTATGCTTTCGGGATGGACCACGATTAGTTATGCTTATTAATTTGTTTATTTTAAAATTAACGTCAACCTTAAGTTTATTAATAAGCCTATCTTATTCTTGTAGCTTTTGTCATATCATAAACTTTAATTTATAGGTTTTCTATAAACATCAATTTTGTTTAATTTATTGTGTAACCCAACCCCGTTGTTTAGCGTCTATCCAAGTGTCATTTATTCAACTCATCAAAGTTACAATTTAATTATCTTTTTATTGCATAATTTCAATGAGCCCAATTTATCCTTCTGTACACATTTCTTATCTTTGTCGATTGAGTTTTTATTGTCAATTTCATATTTTAACCCAAACTACGCATAAACATGAAGGAATAAATGGTTTAGGCTCTTGAAGACCTAAACTCGATGTCAAAATAAAAGGACAATGGACTAGGCTCAGATAAATAATAATAGCTCTAAAATAAAAATAAGGCTGAAACTAAACTGTAATAAAATTACAGAAGAAAACGACGTATAGAAACAGTTACCGGATTTACATAATTTATTGACAAAAAAGAAGATAGAAATTAGAAGGAATCTGCAACTTATTATACTATGAAGAAAACCCCAATTTATAATGAATCTTGCAATTATTGTAATTACTCACAATTTTTAAGAAAATCCAATTAAACCCCA
This sequence comes from Allium sativum, assembly GCA_030737875.1. Taxonomy (NCBI): domain Eukaryota; kingdom Viridiplantae; phylum Streptophyta; class Magnoliopsida; order Asparagales; family Amaryllidaceae; genus Allium; species Allium sativum. The sequence continues at coordinate 462,621,995 of CM060913.1, read as the reverse complement.
GTAGAAAATCTCTATTTATGAATATTCTTGAAAATATGTGCAAACCAAAGCCTCGGTACTCCCTTAAAAATATTTGAGAAGAAGGTTAGGTAACAGCCCGCATTTTACGTATCGGAAGATCGTAAAATATTTTTATTTTATTCCCTGAGGGTTGGATCATTCTCATCTTTTGATATGTTGCTTATGGGGATGTGAGACATGTCCATAATTTTTACAAATTTTGTTTGTGACCATTTTGCCCCTGTCAGTCTTGTACAGGGCATAAGTTTTGACTCAGGTTGAATCAGAGGGTGAGACCTATGCTATTGGAAAGGAATTTATGGTTGTCTTTCCATAGAGTTGTTACATTAAAGATTTGGCTCAGCGGTTTGGGAGAAATCGTTGTTTTAAGGTTTTCCAGTTAGTTGTCTAGGTTTTGGGAGTCTAATGGGCTAATTTGGGGAAGGCCAAGGGTATAAATAGGGGGTGAGGGATATAGGAATTAGTTTAGTTTCTCATTCTCCCGTTTGGTGCTTTGTGCTCTTCCTTCTTATAACACCTTTCCACCACTAAAATCATAATCCAAGGAGGAAAATTGAAGATCTACATCATTGGAGGCTAGATCTACCTCCATTGAGGCAAGAGTTCATCGGATCAAGGTGTTTGGTGCGAGGTGCTTGCTGTCCGAATTCCTATTTCATCCATTTTAGCTTGTTTTGGAGGATCGGTTAGTGATTTACATCTCTCACATGAATGCAATGAAGTATATGAGTGTCTGTGCATGTTTCTCATCAAATTTAAGTGTTTTTCCATAGGTCTATGCCATATTAAGCCCATTTTCATATTAACCACCCTATGATCTGATTTAACAAGTTTGGTTAGGTAATTTCTATGCCGTTATCAAAAAGTATAACTTAAATCCACTCATCTAATAGCTTTCCAGTTCATGAATCTGGTCCAGACCTAGCATTCCATGGCTCCCCTAATTGAATCTAGGATCTAAATAACCATGGATTCATAATTCTCAGACCAAAATAAAAAGGGGAAAAGAAGAGAAATCTAAATTAACCAGATCCAAGAATTTACCTCACTTCGATCAGAATTCTGAACACCCATGTGTAAGTATACATTCTTTTCCTCCAAATCTTGAATCAGAATTTCCTAAGAATAATTATTCTATTTCCTAAAGAGATTTGAGGAGGAAGAAGAATGGAAGAGTCTAGACATCTTCTCAAAAAATATGAGATTTAGGCTAAGCTCTGCTAGCCTATTTATACATGTTCAAGAAATTGTATTTGATCTTGTACACACGGTGCGGAGTCAGCAGCGAATGTGGTTTGAAAAACAGTCCACATTCACTGAATGAATCTGCCTGGATCAGGGGTGGGTCGACCCACCTACCCTCTGGGTCGACCCTAGGGTCGACCCATCCCCACTTGGGTCGATCCATAGGTCAAACTAGGCAGGTGTGGGTCGATTCATTTTGGATCCAACGAGCTATTTTGGGCACGACTATTTATTTGTTAACGTTCTTAATTTTAAACGTTGGTCACTTTCTTGTTTTACTGAATATTATATTTACATATAAACCCCTTATATGTATACAAACTTCAAATGCCCATTTTATACATACATACATACATATATATATATATATATATATATATATGCAACCTTTATTTTTTTTCAAAATTCAAAAGGCGTTATTACGTCATTTAATTCTTACCTATTTTCATTGGTTGCATTTTATTTTGAATTTTTCTCCCGTATATATATATATATATATATATATATATATATATATATATGTATATATGTATATATGTATATATATATTGCATATATATATGCATATATTTACATATGCATGTATACATATATTTTTGTACTTCCTTATATGTACAATTTTCCTTATGTGTGCATTTATACATATTTTCCCTTTAGAACATGTATTAGTTTAGCCGTTTCTCTAAAATAAAAATATAGTGCTCGCGGGAATCGAACTTGCGCCGCTCTCTTGGAAGCCACATGCTCTTACCAACTAGACTATATATCCCTTTGTTAGCAAGGCTTAAAACAATGGTGGTCATTGTTCTTTTTCTTATACTTCTTTTTTATGTTTGTTGCAATACTTCAATTAAAGGTATCTCTTTCATCTTAAATCTGTTTTCTGCAATCCATAGATCTAAATTGACCAGAAAATTGCCATGGACGTAATGACGCTAATTCCATGACCAAATTCTGGAATCTCTTCAAATTCTATTTTATTATTTAATTAAAAATGCGGGGTGTTACAAGCATCGTAAAATGATTGTGTTGTTTTGCCCTTGAAGTATGTTATAAATTCTGATTGAAACATGGGCACCATGCTATCTAAGGGATTTCTAAAAACTTCGATGTGACATAATCCGACACACGAGTTTTGTGTTTCATGTTTGATAATGGAATTTGCAACTCACTCATAAATACTCAAGTTAACACATCAATTTGTGACATTTGGCTAAATCTTCCTTTCTACTAACTTAATATGAATTATGCTTTCCATACTGATCATTGATGGTCACTAGGTGGTTCATATCTATTGACCCTCTCTGAAGATTCGGCTCTGTGACGATCGCCCACAGCCCCCGCACTATACAAGAGGAATAATGCGCTGAAACGTGTGCCAGACATCTATGGACGATCATCAAGGTATGGTAGATAAAAAAAAACCTGTCGTAAACTCACAGCGTAAGGATAAAATATAATAGAACAATTACAACAGGTAGTGATAGTGAAGCAGAAAACACTAAACTTTCATGACAACTAGAAAGTATTTCCCATACATGTGGATAACAACAATAGTGTTTGTATAATTTGCCTCACTACAACACTCAGAGAAATAGCAAACAACGGAAACAAATACTAGATAGTAATAAAACTGGTACGTGAGCCTCCTACTCGCCATCGATCAGCATCGTCATCCTCACTAAAGCAATACCTGCCACTTGTTACTCAGTCTGCCCATCGACAACTGGATGAACAACCCAAGGTAATAAGAGGAAACATAAAACCTTGAGTCCACTACAAGAAAAGCTGTAAAAAGCTGCAGATTTTAGCAGTGGAAAATTCCATCGCTAATTTGGCGATGGATTTCCATGGAATTTGTAAGAGATAATATTTATGATTTTCTATTTGTTTTAGAATACTACCATCGTTTTTCATTATCCGTCGCTAAACCATTACAAATTGCTTCACTTTACCATCGAAAAAATTTTGTCGCTAATTTTCGTTGCAAATGGAGACAGTTTATCGACAAAGATTTGTTGAAGCTATTTTACGGCAGATTTACAAAGGATTTGCAATGGATATTTATGCTAATTTTTTGAAAAAATGTTTTACTCTTATTTTTCATAATTATAAATATGTTTTTGTATTTAATAATTAATTTTATTAAATCTTCCGAAAAAATTATTTTATTAATTTAAAATTACTATTAAATAGTTAATAATTAATACTAAATAATTATTAATAAGGAAGTATACTACTTTCGTTCTAGCTTTGGTGCTATCAAGGTTTGGTCAGCATGAACAAAATAAAGATCACACGTAAGAATAAAACATATTTTTAAGTTCCATATATAAAGTCAAAATAATAATTTATGATAGTTAATCATTTTATGTAATTAACAATCATATTTAGTAATGATAATAATGATGTTTAAATAATAATATATAACTAATATTTGAAAATTATTATAATTAATACTTATGTCAATGATTCATAAATAATAACTTATAACCAAGGATTACGTGCTATGAGTTGAAATGAATGCAGACAACTTAATTTCTCCTTAAAGATCCGTCGATTCTCCCGAGTTCAATTCCAAAAAAAAAAAAATTAAAATTAGTTACTTTATTATTATAGTAAATGAATTTTTTTAATTATTTGTAAAAGGATAAGCCGCGTGCTTAAGGAAATAAGATAAGACACTACTGTCAAAATGTTGAAGCCCGCCTATGTCGTCGTTTATAATTTTCATTCGCCGCTAAAACTTTTCCTCTAGAGCCGCTTATTCCGCCCTTTCAAATCCAAACACATTTCTATCCGCTAAAACTTCGTTAAAAGTTGAAAACTAATTTGTACTCAATAATTCATGTCATTTTGCTTTCATTCTCCTAGTTAAAATTTCTTTTATGTTCATTTTACCATTTAGAATTTTTGTTATCTTCACTTTAAATTAAACACTTACAACAATACAAGATACACAGTGAACAATAGCAGCAGATGGAAGAAAAAAATTTAAGCTCGACGCGATTCGATTTGGCAAGAGTTGTGCGGCTTAAGAAACAATTAGGAATGACTAAGTTGTCCTAGTTATTGGTTTGATATTTAATGCATTGTAAAAAGAGTAGTTTACAACCTTTTTGCAAAAAAAGTTGTATAGAATATAATTTGACAACGTTTTCATAGAAAACGTTGCAATAGATGAATTTTTACTGGTTCTCCTACAAAAATGTTGTAACAAACAATCATTTTACAAGCTTTTTTGTACAAGTTATAAAAATACTTTTCTTGCAACAATTTTATAATATTGTAAGAAAATTGATTTTTACAAGTATATCAAATTATAAATAGCAAGAAATAAGTAACAACTAATAACGAATAATTAAGAATAAGAAGCAATTTTATTAATTAATTATTACTATTAAATAAAGGAGAAATTATCTAAACACAAAATTAGATACAAATTGGAAAACACAAAGTCCAGTCGTTGGATCTTTTTGTCCTTACATGGAGAGGTGGAATTCAGACGGCGATCCAATGGTTGAAATCGATTGTGTCACCAGATATGCTAGAATGTTGTGTCTAAATAGACTTTGCCTTAAATAAATTATATCAAATAACTAATATTCAATACTTAATACTAATATTTAATGATTAATAATTGATTATTATTAATATTTAACAAGGAATATTTTTATTTTGTATTTGTTAATTAATAATTGAAATAACATTTATATTTAACATTCATATTTCGAAATAAATAAAATATTCTACTATAGGTTTAAAAAAATTAGTTTCACTTTATGTTTACATTATTTTTTTTGAACATATTTAGCATTGCTTAAAAGATTATAATAATTAATTATCTATAATTAATAGTAGATTTTAACTAATTGATCAGACCGTGAAGGCCTGAGGAGCCGGCGCCTTTTTGTAAAATGTGGAAAACAATCTATCTCAAAAAAGGTATATCTTATTATATTGAAATTTAAATGTAGACATTATAACGGACTGTAATCCCCAAATATAAGCTTTAACCATAAACGTTTACATAAAAAAGCAAAATAGGAAGTGCTAACAGTGGTTTGCTGAAATTTTGAGCGGGGAGATTAAATTTTGAGCGGGTTGACAAAATTATTTCACCCGTCCGCCTTTTCTTTTAATTACCATCAGCTTCCTTCGTTTCCTCAAATCCATAATCGGTTCTTTCAGTTCACTCAAAACCCACTCATTCTCAAAATGGATGCATCGCCTTCTCCCTTGGCGGTCTCCTTGCTAGATTGCTTGGCCTAAATGGCTATCTCGGTCTATGTATTTCATGGCCTACGATGCTTACTGATCTATCGCTCACTCCTGGTAGGGTTTTCAGATTTATGATGAAATCCATCGGTCAACGCACTGAGCTTTGAAACCTTTCGAAGACAAAACATGCGCCTAGCTTAATCTTCATGCCAAGGTAAAATGATTTTCATTTAAAATTTCTTACCTTAGTTTTTTACTTATTTGATTTATAAAATTTGATTTTTGATATTATTATAGCGATCCGGTTTATTGTTCTACACGTAAAAAAATTCTTACCACAGGGTGAAACTATATAATTTTCCCATGTATTGAGCTATTTGGGATTTGTGAATATGTAGATGAAGTGTTTGTTAAAATTACCGAATTGGATTTGCATCATAATTTTGAAATATACCTTACCGAGGTCCATTGAGGAGGTCGAATTCGTAGGTTACATCATACAACATATACGTTGTATCAATATAACATGTATTTGGCATTAGTGTCGGGCCAATGATAGAATACTTCATTTATTTATAATCTTCTACTTATTGTTTTAATAGACTAGCTTATAAACATATTGGTTAGACTGGCTACACATGACTTGCAGATTTGTAAAAAGATTCCGTTTGTAAAAGTATATTGCATTTTTTGTGTTTAAGATATTTTGAAGGATCAAATTTTGTTGAGAGAAACAGAAGTGGACGAAAGAAAATGAAAGAGGCAAGGAAGATTAAATGTTGACATAACGTATATGCATTAATTTGTCAAGTAATGGATTGATAGATTTAGGTAATATCAACTTAATATATGTATATGCATTAATTAGTGAAGTAACAAATTAATTATTCAAAATTTGCTTAAAGAAAGAGAAGTGGATGGAAGAGAATGAAAGAGGCGTGGAAGATTAGATAATGACATAACATATATGCATTGATTAGTCTGGTAAAAGATTGATAGCTTCAGGTAATATGCATTAATATTTGTAATACTTTCGATGTTGCAGGTAATATCAATTTTTTATCTTCTTTTTTTTAGAAACAAAAATTGTTTGCTTTAGTGTTGCACCTTTGATAGGTCAATGCCACTAGCTAATTTACTTTATGTTTTACCTACTTAGTTCTTGAAATTGGAGATGGTGTATTTGAGGTGCTGTTCACATCTGGTGATACTCATTTAGTTGGTGATGACTTTGACAAGGTTTGCTTGTAAATTTTCTCTCCTCGTATGTCTGAAATTGTAAATGGTTACTTTCATATATGTATAGTTGGCATTATCTTATTTAGGTCTCTGTGAATATGTGAAGTGTTACCTGTGGCTATTTCCTCATACAACTGTTAATTATGTGCACGCTTGGCATTAAGAATTTAAAGGAATTTATATTTGTGCTTAGTAGTGTCTGAGAAGTGAAAATGAAAAAATATGCATAACACAATAAAATCAAATGAGGCACATTGTTTAGATGCCTTTTAGACTCTTTTTTTGATGAAATAAATTGCAATTATATTAAGCATTTGTCAAATTGTACCTCATCCATTCTCCTTCACAAAAAGATTTGTAGGACTGATCGAGACTAATATGTGGCGGCAGTAGGTCACAAGACAAGGTTACATAATCCACTGTTAATGCTAGTACCAACTCAATGTGTTTTTGGTGTTCCCATATATAATTTGCTTTTGCTGGTTACATGTATATATGGTTGTATTGTCCTTGCACAAATGACCTGTCAATTAAAAGATAAAAAAACATTTGCATGGTAGTCAACAAATAATAAAAAAATGGTAAAAAAAAAGAGATATTTTGGTAGGTTGAAAGATTGCAGGAAATAGAGAGTAAATGTTGTATAGATCCATGTTAACCTTACAATCTTGTGTTTGTGCTTCACATTGTTGTAAGCATTACATTCATATTATTTTATGAATACGGTCACTATGCATGATAAATATGAATATGGAATACTTGTTTGTTACACATACATACGGCAGATAGTAAATGACAACTGAAGGTTGAAGGGTGGCGACTGAAGGTATGTAAATCTATGGTTCACCAATCCAAGAACCGAATTAAGCGGCGCAACAACTGGCGGAGGTAAATACCTTAAATCATGGAGTATCACGAACACCGATTTAGGATATAACGATGCCATAGCTTCACTTGACCTTTCCATCAAAAAGAGGAAAGCAGATACCTTTACTATTCAGTATAGCAACTTCTCTGGATGGTATTAGAGAAGTTTCTTGTATTGTTAGGTGTAATGTTAGGTGGATACCGATCAAACTACTTTTGTTTAAATGTATATACTAGTGTATACTTAGACATATTAGAAAGTTCAAGACATACTCATTCGTCAAAGTTGAATGTACTAAACGAGAAATAAATCATAAGTGCAAATTTATCTTTGTATTTTTGGATATGCTATTTATTTTACTGTTCATGGTTGATTGATATTAGTTCGATAAATATACATGTATGTATTTATGTGTGTGTGTGTGTGTGTGTGTGTGTGTGTATATATATATATATATATGAATATGTGTGTGTGTGTGTATATATATATATATATATATATATATATATATATAAATCGTATTTGCATATTAGAAGGGGAACAACGATGAATTACTAACAGATGATGATAGATTAAATATTTACATAAATTAAAATCCGTCGCTAATCCCTTGGCGATAAGTAAGGGTTTACCAACGCCTTTTATAAATAATATTTTGTTATAAATTATTTATCCATCGGTAAATAGTCGGTATATAAATTAAAATTAAATTGATAAATAGAATTTTATTTTATTATACAATTAGTAAAATGATGGAAAACTGTCGGAAAACTCATTCTAAATTCCGTCGCAAAATCTGACACAATTACCGTCATGGTTTATACCGACCACAGTGATATGCAGGAAATCCGTCGCTAAGGCCAATATAGCGACAGATTAGAAGCGGATACTGCTGCTGTTATTTGCAGTTTTTCTTGTTGTGGTCGGACAACAGTCTTTGTAAGCAATAAAATAGCTAACAAACTTCATCAATAAAGTATACGAGAATGGGTAAATAATCAACTAATATACCCAGCTTCAGAGAAGCGCTCTCAATTTCCTTCCCAATTACATGACAGTGGTAGCCTTTACAATCCATACACCTAAAGGAATAACAATTCATTCACGGCAATTAAAGCATCCATTCATATATGGCAGAGCAACTCAATCGTGATCACAACATGCATTCAAACGTCCATGACTGACTTTGGCTATCACCGCCAACCTTGCTTTGGAACCATTGTTATCGTATGACTGGCTAATAATTTGCCATCAATTGTCAAGGACCACACACGACGCCCCGGTTCTAGCAAAACTCCACGTGCTATACTCAATACATGCTACACGCTAAACTCAACACGTGCCTAGGTCATACACATCACCCAAGGCACTCGACCTACAATTGGTCTTCGATTGTACCTCTGCTTTGAGTCTGCTAGAACCTAGGACAACGATAATTCCTCGGCCTTCTCTATCTAATCGTTATCAATTACGACTATTAATTAGCTCAGAACACCTTAGAACTGTCACTTCACACGATCTCAATACATCCTTGAGTTGTCTTCCAATTTGTTGCATACAATGAACAACAAACACTTTTCAACACTTCAAACTTCCCAATTAAATTCACTTTGAAGTCACATCATCACCAGAAGCGTCCAACCAGAAATAGCCGACCGGAAATGGCAAAAAGGCTGACCAGAAACGGCTGACCAGAATAGGCCGACCCACTTTGGTCTGACCCAAATTATGTCTGACAAACTTCAGTCCGATCCAACTTCAGTCCGATCCAACTTCCGTCCGATCCAACTTCGGTCGAATCCAACTTCGGTTTGATCCAACTTCGGTCTGATCCAACTTCGGTCCGATCCAATTATGGTCCGATCCAAAACCTACATATTGCAATTCAACTCCGATTTCGACCAAAACTTGACCAAACAATAAATCCGACGAAACTAACTTATCTAATTCATCCAAAAGGATTACAAGCATGTTATGAAATCAACAATACCATCAATATGACAATTCTATCCATGATAATGTCGAATTCACCAAAATCACCACAAATATGCATATGAACAAAAACCATGGATCTAACTTGCACGTTCATAAGAAATATCATAGAAATTACCTATCTAAACTTGCTAAATCAGATCCTATGGTGATCTGTATGAAAATGAACTTACCAATGCATGGATCTAAGGAAAAACACTTGAATTTGATGAAAAACATGATCTACTACCCGTATACTTTATTGAATCCATGTGAGAGATGTAATCCTCTCACCGATTCTCCAATACAAGCTAAAGTAATAGAATTATGAATCCGGACAGTGAGAAATTTGAACCAAACTCTTCAATCCGATGAATTCTCCCTTTGAAATGATGTAGATCTAGCCTCCAATGGTGTAGATCTATGATTTCCCTCCTTAGATTTGGATTTTTAATGGTGGAAAGGTGTTAAAGGAAGAAGGAGACCAATGCCTCCAAATGAGAGAATGGGAGAGTAAACCTTTTCCCTCCACTCTCACTCTCTGTTTATAGGATTCCACCAGCCCACTAATGGGCCTCCCCAATTCAGCCCATTAGGCTCTCCAAACCTGATCAGCCAACTGAAAAACCTTAAAACAGCGATTTCTCCCAAACCGTTAAGCCAAATCCTTAATGTAACCACTCTACGGAAAGGCAATCATCAATTCCTTTCCAATGGCATAGGTCTCACCCTCTGATTCGACCTGAGTCAAAAGTTATACCCTGTATAAGATTAATAGGGGTAAAATGGTCACAAACAAAATCGGTAAAAATTATTGACATGTCTCACATCCCCATAAGCAACGTATTAAAAATGAGAATGATCCAACCCTCACGGAATAAAATAAAAATATTTTATGATCTTCCGATACGTAAAAATGCGGGCTGTTACATTCTCCCCCATTATGAATTTCGCCTCGAAATTCCAAACAAACACAACAATTCTGCATGCCTACCATCCATGAGAAGCCAATCCTATCATCCAAACTAGCATCCATCAAGCCATGCATCCATAGCCTAATCCTAGCATGCGAAATTCTATCAAACAATCAACAAGATACAACTATATAATGATGGTACGATATCAAAGGGTCCTACTGACGAAGAGTTCAGGATGAGTCGCCTTCATGCCCTCTTCCGTCTCCTACATACAATCGTCGCCATCTTCACTCCATTGTACCTTGACTAGCTTAATCGTCTTCCTCCTAAGCTGTTTCGTGTCATTCTCCACAACACGAAGCGACTTAAGAGGTCTCGCAACTGCGATTTCTACTTCTAGGTCTTCATACTGCTCTGGAGATACCACCTTATTCGAATCATGCACGAACTTCCACAGAAACGACACATTATGCACACTCGACATCTTCTCGAGTAACTCCAATCTATATGCGAGCTTTCCAATTCGCTCGACTATCGGAAATGGTCCAACGAACCTAGGAGCTAACTTTCTTTACTTCCAAATCTCACCATATGCTTCAACGGAGAAACCTTCACGAAAACCATATCGCCATCGTCGAATTCCAAGTCCTTACGATGCTTATCGGCATAACTTTTCTGACGATCTTGGGCTGCCTTCGTTCGTTGCCGAACAATCTCGACACAATCTGAGGTCTCTTTTATCATTTCTGGCCCAAGTACGAACTTATCTCCAGTTTCTAACCAACATGCTGGAGAATTGCACGGTCTCCCATACAACGTCGTATGGTGCCATCCTAATGCTGGACTGGTATCTATTATTATATGCAAACTCAACCAGATGTAGATGGTCCTCCCATGATCCCCCAAAATCCAACATACAAGCTCTTAGAAGATCATCCAAAACTCGATTGACTCTCTCGGTCTGACCATCAGTTTGGGGATGATATGCCGTACTCAAGCACAACTCGGTTCCCAATGCTTCTTGCAAACTCTTCCAAAATCCGCTAGTGAATAACGGATCTCGATCACTCACTATACTCTTTGGGACGCCATGGAATCTAACAATCCATTTCACATAAAGTTCAGCCAGCTTCGACGTTGTCCTAGTCAACTTAACAAGAATGAACATTGCACTTTTGGTCAAGCGATCCACAATGATCCAAATTCCTTCATTCCTACCCTGGTTATAGGTAGTCCATCGATAAAATCCATCGATGTCTGCTCCCACTTCCATGTAGGAACTTCTAATGGCTGAAGCAAACCACTCGGCTTCTTCTATTCAGCTTTCACCAATTGACAGTTCAAGCACTTGGAAATGAACTTTCCAATATCTCACTTTATCCCTTCCCTGTATTAAACTCTCTTCATATCATGATACATTTTATTACCACCGGGATGAATCGACAACTTCGAGTGATGACATTCTCTCAGAACCTCATCTCTCAATCCATCGATATCGGGAACAACTAATCGCCCTTGTTTCCAAAGCCAACCTTCTTGATCGACTTCGAACTCTTTATCTTCTAGTTCTAGCTTTTGGATAAACTCGACAAGCTTTTCATCTCGGTTTTGGCTCTCTACAATCCTTTCGATGAGAGCAGGTCTTATCGATAAGCTTGACAACATTTCAGGTTCCAACTCACACCTTAGCCTGAAATCAAACATTGCTAAATACTCAATGCTCTTCCATTCCGAAAACATTGCTAAAAAATTTGCATGTCTTCGACTCAACGCATCTGCAACTGCGTTATCTTTACCAGGAGTATAGGCTATATCAAAATCATACGATGCCAGAAACTCTAACCATTGTTGCTGCCGAAGATTCAAATCCTTTTGGGAGAAAAAAGTACTTCAATGACTTGTGATCCGTAAACAACTCGAATCGGACTCCCAACAGGTAATGTCTCCACATATTCAGAGCAAACACAATCGCTGCCAACTTCAAATCATGAGTTGGGTAATTCTTCTCATGCAGCTTTAGCTGTCGACTCGCGTAGGCCACAACCTTATCCTTTTGCATTAGCATTGCTACAAGCCTAGTACCACATGCATCGGTGTATACCACCATCTCTTCATTCCCACTTGGAATGGTCAACGCAGGAGCACTCGTCAATCTCTCCTTCAAGATTCCGAACGCTTGTTCACACCTCGCATCCCATGTGAACACTTGGTTCTTCTTCGTCAATCCTATCAATGGTGTAGCTATCTTGGAGAAATCCTTGATAAACCGTCGGTAATATCCTGCCAACCCAAGGAAACACCGAACATTTGTCGCATTCTTAGTTCTATCCCAGTCCTGCATTGCTGCCACCTTAGCGGGGTCAACCACTATCCCATTTCCAAAAACAACATGGCCTAAGAACCTCACTTCATCCTTCCAGAAGTGACACTTCAAGAACTTAGCTTTCAACTGATGCTTTCGCAAGATCTCTAACACAACTCTCAAGTGTGTCTTGTGTTCTTCCTCATTCCTGGAGTAAACCAGAATATCATCCACGAACACAAGCACAAACTTATTCAACTGATCTCTGAACACTATATTCATAAGATCCACAAAGTACGCTGGCGCGTTAGTTAACCCGAATGATATCACCAACCAATCGAAGAAATTGGATGGTGTCCTAAAAGCAGTCTTTGGCACACTATCCTTGGCCATCCTCAATTGGTGAAATCTCGTTGCCAAATCCATCTGAGAAAACACTTTGGCTTCGTGAAGCTGATCGAACAAGTCATCAATTCTTGGCAACGGATACTTGTTCTTTTTAGTCACCTTGATCAGCTCACGATAGTCCACACACAATCTTAATGAGCCATCTGCCTTGGTTGCAAACATGACCGGTGCACCCCATTCGGAAACACTTCTCCAAATGAATCCTTTTCTTAGAAGGTCACGAACTTGCACCTCTAACTCTCGCTGTTCCTTAGGCGCCATCCGCCTAAGAGGCATAACAATTGGTCTAACACCCTCGACCAAATCGATCCTAAACTCGATCTCACGATGAGGTGGCAACCCTTTAACCTCGTCAAAGACATCCTCATACTCATTAGCGATCAGCACATATGACAAGTCTTCTTGTGGAATCACAAGCGAATATAGATAGCTAACGAAGACACTTTCTTCGCGCTTAGACTTTATCAACACCTTTTGCCCTTCCACATCCCCGACTCTCACCTCTAGTTTCTCACAATTCACTCTTGCTGCATACCTCTTGAGCCAATCCATGCGCAAGATGATCCCAAACCTAGCAAAGTTAAGAACAAAGCAATCACACACAAAAGAGCAACGATGACTCGACAACGCTAGACTTTGGCAAATCATTTTAAGCTTTGACGAACCCCCAATTGGATTAGTCAGCATGAAGGGTCTATCACAAATCTCAGGTTCCAAACCCAAGCGACAAACAAGCTCATTGCAAATGAATGAATGCGATACTCAAGTACCAAACAAAACTCGAACTGAAACACCATGAACAAAAAGAGTACCTTGCACCACGACACCCTTTCCGTTCTCCTCTACAGTAGGAGCCCTCGAAGATGATGGCACTGCCCCCATAGTATAAGCCTTAACCACTTGCTTCCCTTTGGTTGATTCTGGACAATCTTTCTTCTCATGTCCTGCTTCCCACACTTAAAACACTTCTTCTCAACTTTAGGATTCTTGCATTCACCAGCAAAATGGCCCTTCTGCTAACAATTGAAGAAAGTCACTTCTACCTTCTTCTTCTTTTGGCCATCCTTTCCTTCCTATTATTGTTGCTTCCTTTTCTTATTATTACCACCTTGTTATGGCTTCTATTCCTCCTTAGGTGCAACAACAAACGTCTTCTTAGGTAATAGACTTTCATGCCTCAAAGCCTTCTCGAAAATCTTCTCAAAGCTATCATCAAGGTGATCCACAAGCTGATCCCCAAGATATTCATCCAATCCCAAGACAAACTTCTCATTCTTTTGATAAGGAGTATCCACATATGAACGAACATATTTCAACAGAGCCTCGAAGTCGGAAATATAGTCAAGAATTGGGCGACCATTCTGTTTAAGCTCCATGAACCTCTTAAACAGAACAGACTTATGCACGGTGGAGATAAGTTTTTCTTCAAACTTAGCTTGGAACAACTCCCATGAAATATCCTGTTCAGGGTCCCAAGTGTGACAGAGTTCCACCAGTCCGTTGCTCTTCCCACTAGCTGCCTTGATGCAAGCTTCCTCTGTATTGCATCATCAATGCCCATGTCTTTGAAAATCCTAACACAAGTATCTATCCACCTCTGGACTTCTTCAACTGGCTCAGTTCCTTTGAACTATTTTCCTCCCATTGAAGAAAAGTCTTTGTGTAGCTTTGCAAATTCTACAGCTCTAGGCACTTGGACTCCTACATCAGCTGTAGCTGCCACTGGAGCGGGGTTTCTTCGAAGGCATGCTTCAATCATAGCTTCAAACATGGCTGGGTAGTCTTGTGTCCTACCATTAGCCCGTCCAGTATTAGCTTCCCTAGCAGCGTGTCTTGATGATCGTCTACTCATTCTAAATCTACAATTTAGAATAATTAGCCACTTCCAAGAAAAACTGCTAAAGAATACAACCGCTACTACTATATATGCTAATATATATAATAAGCATCCAACTAAAATCTACAAGTACGCCTCTCACACGCGATTACGTCTTTGAACTTTAGATAAAATAGCTAACCTGACTCTGATACCAAATGTGACGACCGCCCACAACCCCCGCACTATACAAGAGGAATAATGTGCTGAAAGGTGTGCCAGGAAGCTATGGACGATCACCAAGGTATGGTAGATAAACGAAACCAGTCGTAAACTCACAGTGCAAGGATAAAATATAATAGAACATATACAACAAGTAGTGATAGTGAAGAAGAAAACACTAAACTTTTGTGACAACTAGAAAGTATTTCCCATATACGTGGATAACAACAATAGTGTTTGTACAATTTTCTTCACTACAACACTCGGAGAAATAGCAAACAACGGAAACAAATACTAGATAGTAATAAAACTGGTACATGAGCATCCTGCTCACCATCTATTAGCATCGTCGTCCTCACTAAAGCAATGCCTGCCACCTGTTACTCAGTCTTCCCATCCACAACCGGGTGAACAGCCAAAGGTAATAAGAGGAAACATAAAACCTTGATTCATACAACAGTCGTAGTGAGCGATAAAACAGCTAACAAACTTCATCAATAAAGTATATGAGAATGGGTAAATATTCAGCTAATCTACCCAGCTTCAGAGAAGAACTCTCAATTTCCTTCCCCATTACATGACAGTGATAGCCTTTACAATCCATACATCTAAAGGAATAATAATTCAGTCACGACAATTAAAGCATCCATTCATATATAGCAAAGCAACTCAATCATGATCACAACATGCATTCAAACGTCCATGACTGACTCTGGCTATCACTGCCAACCTTGTTTTGGAACCCTTGTCATCGTATGACTGGCTAACAATTTGCCATCAATTGTCAAGGACCACACACGACGCCCTGGTTCTAGCAAAACTCCACATGTTATACTCAACACATGCTACGCGCTATACTCAACACGTGTCTAGGCCATACACGACGCCCAAGGCACACGACCTACAATTGACCTTCAAATGTACCTCTGCTTTGAGTCCGCTAGAACCTACGACAATGATAATTCCTCTTCCTTCACCTCTCTAGTCGTTATCAATTACGACTATTAATTAACTCAGAACATCTTAGAACTGTCACTTCACACGATCTCAATATCCTTGAGTTCTCTCCCCATTTGTTGCATACAATGAACAACAAACATTTTTCAACACTTCCAAACTTCCCAATTGAATTCACTTTGAAGTCACATCATCATCGGAAGTGTCCCACCAGAAATGGCAAAAATGGCTGACCAGAATAGGTCGACCTACTTTGGTCCGACCCAACTTATGTCCGACCCAACTTCGGTCCGATCCAACTTCGGTCCAATCTAACTTTGGTCTGATCCAAAACCTGCATATTGCAATTCAACTCCGATTTTGAACAAAACTTTGCCAAATGATAAATCCAACGAAATTAACTTATCCAATTCATCCAAAAGGATTACAAGCATGTTATGAAATCAACAATATCATCAATATGACAATTCTATCCATGATAATGTCAAATTCACCAAAATCACCACAAATATGCATATGAACAAAAACCATGGATCTAACTTGCACATTCATATGAAATATCATAGAAATTACCTATCTAACTTGCTAAATCAGATCCTAGGGTGATCTATATGAAAATGAACTTATCAATGCATGGATCTAAGGAAAAACACTTGAATTTGATGATAAACATGATATGCTACCCATACACTTTATTGAATCCATGTGAGAGATGTAATCCACTCACCAATTCTCCAATACAAGCTAAAGTGATAGAATTATGAATTCGAACAATAAGCAATTCGAACCAAACTCATCAATCTGATGAATTCTCCCTTTGAAATGATGTAGATCTACCCTCCAATGGTGTAGATCTATGATTTCCCTCTTTAGATTTGGATGAAAGGTGTTAGAGGAAGAAGGAGATCAATGTCTCCAAAAGAGAGAATGGGAAAGTAAACCTTTTCCCTCCACTCTCACCCCCTATTTATAGGATTCCACCAGCCCACTAATGGGCCTCCCCAATTCAGCCCATTAGGCTCTCCAAACCTGAACAACCAATTGAAAAACCTTAAAACAACAATTTCTTCCAAACCACTGAGCCAAATCCTTAATGTAATCACTCTACGGAAAGACAATCATCAATTCCTTTCCAATGGCATAGGTCTCACCCTCTGATGCGACCTGAGTCAAAAATTATACCCTATACAAGACTAACAGGGCCAAAATGGTCCCAAACAAAATCAGTAAAAATTATGGATATATCTCACATCCCCATAAGCAACATATCTCACCTAATCTGTATGCTCAGGACTATAATCTATAAGCACGTCCTGCCTCTGCTCTAGATATGAGCATGCTCTTCCTCTATTTCAACTAAGCACGTCATACCTCTGCTTTAGAGATGAGCATCGCCTACCTCTGCTTATGTCTTCGTCCCATAGAAGGGATCGAAAACTCTGGAGGAGCACTTAAAGCACGCCCTACCTCTGCTCTAAAGATGAACACGTCCTGCGTCTTCTTCGACAAAGCACATCCTGCCTCTGCTCTAAAGATGAGTATGCTCTACCTCTGCTTATGTCTCGTCCCACGAAGGGAATGAAATCTCAAAGGAAGCAACTAAAGCATGTACAACCTCTGCTTAAAGAACAAGGCTAAAATGGCCAATCAAAGCCCTAGGAAGTGGCTTATCAAATTCAATCAAAGCCCAAGGAAGTGGCTCATCAAATCAAATCAAATCTCAAGGAAGTAGCTCACAAAATAAATCAAAGCTCAGAAAGTGGCTCATAAGGCTAGAACGACAACTCAAGCAAAGATTATTAATACCCGAATCTGGGTTTGGTTTGGGACTTCTATTATTGACAGATATGGATTTCTGGTCTTCTATTAAATACCCAAATCTGGGTTTGGTTCATGACTTCTACTATATGGATTTTTGTTCTTCTATTAAATACCTAAATCTGGGTTTTGTTTGGGACTTCTATTATTGCCAAATATGGATTTTTGGTCTTCTGTTAATACCCGAATATAGGCTTGGTTCGGGACATCTATTATTACCAGATATGGATTTTCGGTCTTCTGTTAATACCCAAATCTGGGTTTGGCTCGGGACTTCTATTATTTCCAGATATGGATTTATGGTCTTCTACTAAATACTCGAATCTAGGTTTGGTTTGGGACATCTATTATTGTCAGATTTGGATTTCTAGCCTGCTATTAGATACCCGAATCTGGGTTCGGTTCGGAACTTCTATTATTTCCAAATATAGATTTCTAGTCTTTTATCATTACCTGAATATGGGTTTCGGTTTGGGACTTCTATTATTTCCAGATTTGGATTTCTGGTCATCTATTATTAATACTTGAATATGGGTTTGATTTGGGACCCCTGTTATTGCCAGAGGTGGATTTCTGGTCTTCTATTATGAATTCCCGAATATGGGTCTTAGATCTTCTATCTATGCTTCCAAAATAGGATGTATATTTTAATACCCTAATCTAGTTCTTGAGACTATAATTCATATTTTCTGAAAAATGGGTTTCCGAAATTTTGGTATACAAAATCAAGTTAGAGCTTTGGACCTTTCCCTCATATTTCCAGATGGATATTCAGGACTTACAATATTTGTAGAAATGAATTCCTATATTTGCATTATTCTAACAGCTAAATTTAGGTTATGGATTTTTTATCCTCATTTTCGGGAAAGGGTTTCTGGACTTCTATTATCACGCCTAAGTATAGAATTTGGGCCTGCTGCCTCATTTCAAAAAAAAAAAATGATTCTTAAATCAATGCTCGGGTTGGCACCTTGGGTTTTCTATTTGAAATCCCCAAGCGAAGGTTATGATTTCTCACACCTTACACGAGGAGGTTCTTTAAACTTATAGAAAATGCAGAAAGGAGCGAAAAGATCAAAAGGAGCACTTAAAGCACATCCTTCCTCAGTTTTAAAGAATAAGCCTGAAATGGGCGTCAAAACTACAAATACCTGAATTTGGGTTTAGGATCCCCTATTCTGTTATTTCCAGAAGTGGAGTTTTGGTCTTCAATTATAAATGCCTATATCTAGGCTTCAGAATTTCTATTGTTTCTAGAAGTGGAGTTCTGGTCTCATATTATAAATGCCTAAATCTTGGTTTCAGGATTTCTATTATTGCCATATGTGGATTTCTGGTCTACTATTGTAAATGCCTGAGTATGGGTTTCAGGGTTTTATATTATTTCCAGATGTGGGTTTCTGGTCTCCTATTATAAATGCTTGAATCTGGGCTTCAGCATTTCTATTGTTTCCAAAGTAAAGTTCTGGTCTTCTATTACAAATATCCGAATTTGATTTTCGGGTGCCCTATTCTATTATTTCCAGAAGTGGAGTTCTAGTCTTCAATTACAAATGCCTTAATTTAGGCTTCATAATTTTTATTGTTTCCAAAATAGTGTTATGGTCTCCTATTATAAATGTCTGAATCTAGGCTTCAGAATTTCTATTGTTTCCTTATGCAGTTAAAGCCCCGTAATATGCCTGTTATATCCAATAGCGCTCTTTAACTGCTACGCTATTTCAATTTAGCGTTGATGAACAGTAGACCCACTTTTAGCCCCGCTATGCATCCGCTAAATCAAGGCTTTTTAGCATCCACTTTAGTAGTATTAATATATATATATATATATATACACACACACACACATATATATATATAGCTTGATTTAATTGGTTCTCTTTTTAAAAAAGTAGTAAATTTGGCATAAAGGGCTAAATTTAAGGCATAATTGCATAATATATGGTAACAATCATTTACATTCATCAAGTTTAGCATGCATAGCTATGATATTATTCATTGATTTTGTTATATAAGATTAATTAATATCAGTTTCCTGTACACATATAATTAATAACGATGATTAATTAATTTTCAAATATTCGGTTTTACATCTAATGAACCTTTTTGTGCCTCCGCCATATCCCCGTTATTTCCTCGCTTTATCCCCACTACACCTTTTTGCACCTCCGCCGCTATAGAACCGCTAAGCGCTTTAACTGCATATCTGTTTCTAGAAGTGGAGTTCTGGTCTTCTATTCTAAATGCCTGAATCTGGGCTTCAGAATTTCTATTTTTGTCAGATGTGGATTTCTGGTCTTCTATTATAAATGTCTGAATCTGGGCTTTAGGATTTCTATTATTTCTAGATGTGGATTTCTGGTCTCTTATTATAAGTGCCTAATCTGGGATTCAGAATTTCTATTGTTTCTAGAAGTGGAGTTTTGGTCTTCTATTATAAATGCCTGAATCTGGGCTTCAGGATTTTTGTTATCTCCAGAAAAGGAATTCTTGTATTCTCTCCAAAGTACCAAATATTAGTTTTGATCCCTCTGTTTATAATGCTAGAAGTGAATTTCTGAATTTCTATTGCAAGTATCCAAGTCTAGATTTAGAGTTTTCTATCTCACATTTTTAAGAATGGACTCTTGATATTAAGTTCCCGAGTTAAAATATTGGATTTCCTATTTCTGTTATTGAAAAGGTCCTAAATCTCTAAATTCTCGTTATAAAGGCCTACACAGATACACTAGTGGGTTCACGCGTCATATATTCAAACTCATAAAAAGGTCATAACTTAGGGTTTCAACTCCAATACTGCCATTTGAGAAAATTTAATACTTTCTTGAATCATTATTTTAGATTATACAAAACTAACAAGAAAGATATTTTTCTAATGATTCTTGAATTACAGGAAGGCACTGCCAGAATCATATTATTTTTGTCCTAAAGAAAAAAGCCTCTTTATACTAGGGGCTAAATGTTAACATAAAATTAGCATTGATCTAATGGAAAAAAGTAGAAGTTTCAAAACCAGAAAATGACACTAAGAACAAGTGTCATTGGACAGTAAAACTGAAACCAAGAAGGAAAGGTTATAGGGAATGATAGGTTGACACCAAATGTAGAGGAAAAATACTACGAAACAGATAGCAAATGGTTCAGTAAGAAGCCAACAGAGCCGACACCGATATCAAATGGTTCAAAAGGAAGCCAATAGAGTGACATCGATAGTAAATGGTTCAACAGAAACGATACCAAAATAACAAGAAAAGAATGAAGGCATGGTGTTGACACCAACATGCAATAAGCAATTAACTTGGTGTCGACACCGAAATAGGAAGGCAAGTATATAAAGCCGACACCAAAAGAGAAAATGAGATTAAATCATGAGACCAATACCAAGACAATGAAAGCATCAGTTGTGCAGGCCAATGCCAAACACTAAGTGAGGGAAGCAATTAGATCAACACTAGATACTTAAGAAGAAGGCACGAGACCGAAACTAAACTCATGAAGGAAAGTGAAGAGGTAGAAACAAATATGATGGGGGTAATAAAGAGCCATCGATACCAATAACTTGATATTGATACCAATACGCAAGGTCGAAACTCACTAGTATAAACAACAAAGGTGGAACCAAGTACTAAAAGCAAAATACAAAGAGAAGAAAGAAACTAAGCAGGCACCGAAGCATTTATATAGTGTCGGCACCGAAGATACTATAAATTTGGCATCGAGACTAAGAGGCATGAGAGCGGGTCGATACCAAAACCACGGCAACAAATAAAAGGAGCATGGATCAAAGTCGATACCTTGAGGATGCTACAAAAGGGGGTCTAAAATATCTATAAACAAGACCCCAAGGGTCACATTTTGGGGGACATCTCCTTATTCTAAAAATCTTGTACTCTATTCTAAGAGCCTAAACCTAATTTGGAATTGAACTGAAGATTTTCCTTGTAACCTTCAACCATGAATAAAATCCTCAAAGCTTTAAAAGTGGATGTAGGTTCAATTCGAACCAATCCACTATAAATTGCTTTATTATTTATTTTTCCGCATATTATATTGCACATTATTATACTTATGAATAACAGTATTTCCAATCCAACATTCCAAACAATTACCGAACCACCTATAATGTGTATTATAGCTCCAATTAGAAACAACTTTTGAAGCCCTATCTCAAGATAACCTTTTCCTTAAGTATTGCAAGTGTGATACTCACCTCTTGAAGGAAGAGTAACTAACCTTCATACTTAGGACATCGAACGGTGAATTCAGTCAAGCTTGGAAGGACTATATTACCCCAAATCCACAACTACAGCCTAACATTTTAGTGTTGACAAAAATTATCGTTAACAGAGATTATGTTTTCGTTGAAGTATCAACGATGAAAGGAGTAGTCCAATACGGAAAACTGGGGAGGTTAGCATCAAAGGTTATTGGATCATTTACTATCTTGGAATGGACTGGGAAACTCGCATATCGTGTAGAGTTTCCAAGCAAATTACCTGAGGTCCATATTTTTTTCATATTTCTTATCTTAGGAAGTATATTTGACAATCGAAATCTACTATAGAACCAAGGACATTAGAAGATATAGTTGTGGAATCTAGACATTCAGTTGAGATTGATGCCAGAGATGAAAAGAAGCTGAGAAACGAATTAGTCAAATAAGTGAAAGTCTAGTGAATTGATGATGATAAAGACTATGCTTGGAAATTGAAGTCAGGTTATGGCTACTTATCCAAATTTGGTTGATGGTATGTTTACAATATATTCATGTTTTCTTGCTACGTGTGTCCTTATCATAATTTCAATGAAGAAATTCTTTAAGGAGGGAAGGATGTAGCATTCCTGATTTTATTAAATGCTATTTGGACAATTAATTGGGTAAATTAAACAAAGTAATGCACGTATTAGAATTAACTCAGAAATAAGCTGAAATATAATTAATAACTAATAACATCAATTTTTAATGGGTGATTAGAAGTAGGAAATGAGAAGGGAAAAATAGAAAAAGGACCCGTCCTATTTACATAAACCTTCCCCTTTCTTATTTTCCACGTCACATTTTCATTTTACAAACTCAAAGAGCAATAGAGGCCGACCATTTCTAGGAGAAGACAAAGAGAGGAAAGACAAGCAAGAGGAATTCAAGCTTCGGATACTAAAGAAACTTCAATATCAAGTTACTTCTTCTTTATTCAAGGTGGATAAAATTATTCACTCTTTTGATTTACTTATTTGGTTTGGATCCATTCTAAACTTAAATTCTTATGTCTTCATATGTATTGTCATGCCATGTTTACATGATAGAAGATCATTTATATATGCTTGTTGATGATATGTTGCATTTTCATGAAATTTTTATGTAGGATTTACGTTGAAACCTTTTATTATGACATCCAAATTTCTTGAGATTGTAGGATAGGATGAGGAATAATATTTAAGAAATAGGTTTTAAATTTTATATTTTTTAGACAATTATGAATATTTTATGAATTTCCTAAGTTATGGAATTCATTTACTTTGGTCTTAATTATTTCAAGATATTAAAAAATTATAATTTGGATTCGAAAATTTTATATAATTTAACACTTGCACGAAGAATTTATTATTTTTTGTGATTTTTCCTATTGATTTATGATTTAATGTAAAATTTTGAGGAATTAACTAAAAAATAATTAAACACAGATTTTGAATTGTCATGGTTAGAAATATATATTACTAGAATTTTAAGATTTATTGCATAAGACTGAAAGGAAAATAATTAAACCAATAGAAATTTTCCAAATAAAATAGAGTTAGTGAAAATTATTTCTTTAATATAGCAGTTTTGCAATTTTTACTTAATTCATGATTCTACCACTTGAAAGCTATCTCTCCTTATTTCTAGGATTTCAAGAAAGGCTGTTTCATTGCTTTGACCTGTGGAGAAGTACATTATGTGAGGTAACTTAGAATGTAGTGATTTTGAAGCCAGGAAGATGGAACGAGTGCTTCGAAGCCTTTTGGTTCAGTCTGAAGCTTTGTTTCACTTTGCAAAGGAGATCTCCATTTTATAATTGGGTTCGAATCAAACCAGATCTTATGTTTAAATTGTATTTGAAGTCCATTTCATTAAACTTGCCTTCTAATCTGGGTTGGAAGGTTTTAATTAACTTGTGTCATTTTTTTGGTTTAGGCTCCAAGCTCCGTTTATATTGGAAAGCACCACGAAGTATTTTAATCGCTTGGAAATTATATAGGCTCGAGCCAAAGGTTGTCAAATGCTTTGTTTTGAAGCCATGGCTCGAAATCCTATTTATACAATTTCAAAGATAGATAGGCTTAGAGTAAAAAAATTCATAATTGTGCCTACAATCCCTAAGTACTTCTATCTTTCTAACCATATAACGATTTCGAAGGAGGTTTGAAAGACTTTGAGAAAATATTCATTTCAAATGGTTTTGGCTTGGACACCATATTGTTTTGAAGTATGTTTACTTCCTAGACTAACAATAGCATCAACACTGATCTAAAAGCATATATTTGACATATTGAGTAGTAAAGGGTTATTGAATGTCCTTGCTTAAAATAGATGATATTCAAAGGAATAGAATAATCAAGGCTTATGTTTAAAGGAAATGTTTTATAAAGTATTTAGCCCATTTTACTAAATTGGCAATCCCTTCCAATTAGATTAATGAGAATAGGATAGTAATGATTTAGGTGTGGGACTGATGTAGTGTCACGCCCTATACTTTAGCTATTGCACCTAACTGAAGTTTTCCCACATTTTAGTGCATAGGACAGGGTTAGGTAAGACTAAAATATGGTATGTATAGGATGGGATGCAATGAGATAAGTCATTGGTAAGCCTACAAACCATTAGGTTCTTAGTCCGCCTAAAAAACCCGAGAGACGGATAGACAAGAAGGTGTTTAACTTGAACAAGCCGCTCGGTTTAATTCTAATATCCAATTAAACATTTTCATAATTTTAGCAAGTACAATTCAACCATCTAATGAAAGATGGATAGTTCGGAATAGATGGATTTTTAGAGATTACTTATAGTTAGAATGATAATAGGAATAACCTTAGATAATGTTAACCAATATTAGGATAAGAGAGGTAGTCAATATTATCTTTTGGATAGATAAACATGGCATGCATGCATATATTTATTCATAAATGATTACTACTGTGAACTCGTGCTACGCACACGGGTTGTAGCCGTACACACACACGGGTCACACAAAAAGGTTGTACGTAGGGTTTGGTCTTATAATCTCTATGTAAATAAAACATTTTGTTCTAATATTTATATTTGTTGAAAAAATGAGTCTTTAGGATTGAAACTCTATGCTGAAATTTAAATTCACTACATAAAGAACTAAATAAGGGAATAGATAAAACATGTGTTGCACATAATATCAATCACTTTGATTTAATTGGCTCAACTATAAACGTTTCATGAAAAATTCACAATCCCATTCAATTACATGCTTGACTCAATATCATATCTTTATTGCAAGAAAGCATTTTTTTTTAGACCGAAAAATTTGAATTATCTATAGTTTGCAAACGTTAAATAGGCATATGCACTTGATTCTTTTTTTGGAAACATGAAATGAATTGATTATTTTTTATTTAGATGAGATAGTTGACCAAAAAAAGGAGGCGGGAGGCTATAATAAAAGTAGACCTATAAAAGTGACTACATTTTACTTTAATAAAAGCCCTCAACGTTGACTTACAAAGTCAAAACAAATATGAATCTTGCAAATGCAATCTTTAAATGATAAAATATGATAGGAAATTTTAAACCTCGATACCAGCTCGTGCATATATGTTGTTGATAGGCTGGGCTACCACAAATCTTCAGGTTATTGACTAATGAAGCTTCAGACTTCCACATGCGTCCTGTTGTTGAACACTACCTTGATTCAGGGTTTACTGATATGAAAAACTAATGCAATTTCATAACTAAGACTAAAATAATAAAAATTAAATTGAAGGAGCTCAATCAAATATATGTAAAAAAAAAAAGGCTCATGCTACTGTACTGTAGCAAAAATGCAAAACTCATGCCAATTATGTCAAAAACATGATTGCATTGATTTTCTTTTTAATAAAGCATAAGCATGAAATTCAATTTCAATCAAAGATGAATCAACTGCATAGTCTTATCCATGTTCACATCAACTCTTAAGAAAAATTCAAAGTGCCTATGATACTTTCCATTAGAGGCAGCTAGTGATTAAATTAATTAACCAAAAATATGAAAATGGACAGCTAAAAGCCATTAAGTAAAGGTTCTTCATCAAAATATGATCACATTGCAATGCATCATAAAATGACTAATAAATCTACTTGGCTTTTTTAACTCTTCCCCTTCCATGGCTAGAGCTTTTATGTGCAGAAGCCTTCTTTTGAGACTTTGGTGGGGTGGCCTCTTCCTCTACCTTTATTTGTTGCTTTCTCGCGCTTGCTCTTACTTTTTACTGTTGGAATATTTCGACAATTGGGTCACATATGTAAAATAAAATGTGTTATGCTATTTTGGTGTAAAGCCTAATTAAAGTGTTCTAATTTTTGATTAGAATTAATAGGCTTAAAGTTTAAGTTATCATGGGCCTAATGTGTAGATACCGGGGCATTTTATAATTTGTTGAAGGGCCGAATTACAAAATGCCAACTCTATAAATAAAGGGTTATGGTCCCCGAATTACACAAGCCTTAGCAACTCTCTAACCTCTTCTACGGAGAGCTGATTTCAGATCTAGGGTTTGTGTCAATTTGGAAGACCAAACCTAATTCATCTTCTCGTTTAACAACCGACTACGGATTCAGGTATTGCACTGATTAAATACAGATTCAGGTACGCTTCCGCTAATCAAGTTATTTATTTTCTGATTTGTTCTCAATTAAATCAATATGGTTACATATTTGGATCTAGGGTTTCATGACTATCTGCTGTTAAATTTTAACAAGTGGTATCAGAGCCACCCATAATTGGTTTTATTGAGAATTATCCTTTGTTGGTCTGATTAATGAAACAAGGATCCGTGGATTTAACAATCTTTTGTCTGTTAATCTTATGCTTCATTTTTTTTGTTCGGATCCATGTACATAATTATTGAAATCGATATTTTGGATCAGTAATTAAAAAAAAAAAACAATTTTTTTTTGTTATGTTGATTTCACTGGGTATGCACCGTCTGCATTCTATAAATATGGATGAAAAGAATGGCAACGTGGCATATTGTGTGATGTAATTAGTAACTATCTCTACCATATGTTACTGTTGGCTCTGCCACTAAAGTACATATCATATTATTTAAATATATGAATTGTTGATTAAGTCAGCTTTTGACCGGGTCAAATGTTTGTGATTTTTTTGTTCATATGCTATGTATCCATTGAGTTTTGATTAAGTGACTCCAATGGTAATGGGATGTTCGCTCCATTCGCGAAAGAGTCTGAAAACCGTAAGCCAATGGCGACCGTATAACCCAGAGGAACTGCAACCGTGCTCCCATATTTAGTGAACATCGAATAGCTCAGATCTACCTTTTCTTCCATGATTCGTAGGAACGCCCAAATTACGAACCCTAAGGTAATTGACATGCTTCTGTTCAAAGGAATGGAAGAGCTAACAAACATTGTTCACCTGTGATTCTGCATGCATTTTTTACTCTTCTGTTTGAAGTTTGTCATTTTGCTCAACCTGCATCAATAAGGTTTATGCTGAATCATTCATCTCGCCTGTTAGAGGTGAAAACATTCTTATATGGTTTGGTTTTAGTTTTCATATGTTCAAAGTTCCTTCTGATTATCATCAATATCCACATTTTCAAAGTGGCAGTGAGCTTGTTTGAATTATGTAAGCTGCTAGATAATCTTGTTGATGCCATGCTCAGATTGGTTCACTGTTAATATGTTAATTTTTGTGGCTGCTGATGAAACCTGTATATAATAGCGTGCGGATGTCTTTCAGTTTGTGCGCATATATAAAGATTTTGAGTGCATCGTAATACCAAGTATTATGTTTATTCTACATTATTTCCTATGCGATTTGTTTATGTAGAATGCAACCTGAGTTTGAATTAGGCATAGTGACACAATATCATGTATGAATGTATTATGGTTTAGATATGCATTAAGCTACTAATTAATTCATGTTATTCAGTGCAACATCCATTATGATATTTATATGTGTTGTTTTTTATGTGACACTTAATTCTGATATTCATTTATGACATTTATTATGTGATATATTTATGATATATCATTTCATCATATTTATTTAGAGAATGTCATGAATGTAACCATATAAAGAAAGTGATTACAGTAGCTTTGATTGAATCTTGCTATGATACAGTTATAATTTTGAAATTTTCAAGTATCACAAATACCTAAAGTTCTTTCGGGTGTGTTTTATGGCACTCAAAGTGCATTGTACACACATAAAGTGACAAATTCAAATATTTTTTGTGTCTCTTTACAGCTGTAAATATTTTACATTAGTAGTGAATTAACTTTAAAATAATATGTCACCAAAGTGACCTCTATATTTTGGTGGTTCATGAAAATGTTTAATATTTGTGTGTAGTTATTCATGCGAATATTAGTCGGCCCAAAGGAAGGCTAATGTTTGGCTGAATCACTTACACATGTGTGATGATAAATACGTGACAATTATAAAGTTTTTCGAGTGAATAATTAATCGTCCCAAAGGAAGGTTGTTATTTGACTTGAATTTATTGTCAGTGTTTGATCATTACAACAAGAGTACCACTTACAGTTAATATTACTGTCCAAAGACTTGATATTAATGTGTACTAGGTATCTTGAGAAGAGACTTAACAATTATTTGAATTTACTATGGTTGATATTTGGCTATGAGCATATATTGTCAATCTTCATTTTATTTTTTGTTTATTTTCAGCTAATTTAACTGAATTATCTGTCATTTTAAGGAATATTTCCATCTTGTTTTGGGATAAATATAAGGATTTGTATGAGAGCATGTTATTTGTTCTTGACTTTATAGATTTAACTCTTGTAACTAAGAGGGTTACAACCAACCCTACTACGGTTAAATATTCTTATAATGTTATGAAGTATATTGAAAGGTGATATAATTCAAAGGCAAGAGTTAAACGATCATTAAGTAAATACTTCAGAAGTTTTCAAGGATGTGCTATAGGTAATGATAACTAATTTTGTATAAGTTATCTACTGAGAATGGAAACGGTTTTTGTGAAAACAATAAGGGAAATCAAGCACTCTTTGTGGTGCTTGATTACGTAAAGTAAAGTAAAAGAAATATAAATGAGTACTATACAGAAAAAGATATTGCTTCAAAAGCTAAAGACGCTCAAGTTATCGTTATTTTTGGTGCTATCTTCAGTATATTCATTTAAAGATTAAAATTATTTTAAGAATAATATGTTATCTTATTGGGCTAATTTAGCGCTTTGGTAATTAAAATAGAGATTGAAGTTTTTTTTTATGATTGAAAAG
This sequence comes from Allium sativum, assembly GCA_030737875.1. NCBI lineage: Eukaryota > Viridiplantae > Streptophyta > Magnoliopsida > Asparagales > Amaryllidaceae > Allium > Allium sativum. Next base: position 462,592,491 of record CM060913.1, on the reverse strand, counting down.
TACTCATTTGATATACATTATAAATAAATGTATGAATAAGGATTAAGATGTCGCTAAGGATATCAAAGAAAAGAAATAACATACGGATATTTTTTATAGTTGTTTCTTTAATGAGATATACAGACATATAAAGTAAAATATACTTGATATTTTAAAGTTATTATTGAGATTTAAGTCAATTTTTTTTTGGATTTATTTGATATATTTTTATGCTGTCATTTAGACAGATTTCGGTTTTATATTTCTAATGTGAACATATTAGGTTATTATTGTTCATCAAGAAATAGTAATATTAATTTATGAATAAATTCAAAATCTTATGTAATTGAAGCTCATATAAGTTATGGCTACTTATGCTAAATAGCTTGTAATGATATCTCAAATCTTGTTTTGGTGATTAATATAATTATTTGTTTCAGTTTACTAAGGAGTTATAGATTGAGATATCATAAAGATAGAAAATACTTTATTGATATTCTAAGCGATTTAAAGTTTATAATTCTTTTATGAACCCACACTAAGGAAAAGTTTTAAAGCGGGAAATGCAATAGTTTTTTGAGGATGTTGAGTTTGGGGGGAGAAATAAAGTAATATCATTGTCTTTAAAGAGAATCATTATCTTTGATTCAACTGCGGTTGCTTCTTCGCTTAAAGTTTAAGATTTGTTTTCTTTTATTAAGAAGAAGTAAATTAAGAACCATAATAAGACGATGTTGGAGATAATTTTTCTTTAAGCTAAGGATACTGCTTCAAGAAAACAAATTCAACAACCTCAAGATGCAAGATCACTAAGGAAATCCACCTAAATGAGAAGAAATGCTATTTCAGATTATTATGTAGTATTTCTTCATAAAGATAAATAATGGATTGATAAAGATGATGCGCTATGGACTTACATCAATCCATGTAAGGTACTAATTTAAAATGTGGATTTAAGAAATGAACATATAGCATAAATCTATATGGATAATAAAGTTTGAAATCTCCCTCTAACTTAAGTAATAAGATCATTGGTTATGAATAACTATTCAAAGCCAAAAGGGATCAAGTGGGTAATATTGAATTTTATAAGGCACTTTTATTGAAATCACTATTATTAAAAGGAAATTTTATTTTCTTTAAAGAATGTTTCATTTTGGACTTAGTAAACGATTCTTTAGAATCGATAGCTTTGGAACTTACTACATTTTGTACTTTTGAGCATTATCCAATGGAGATTAATGTTATGTTTCTCAATGGAGACATTGGTGAAACTACTTAAGAAACTCATTTATGGATCAGTCTTTTGTATTTGGGATTCAAATACACCATTATTGTTCATGGGGTGATATTTGGATTATTACAAAGGAATTAGGAAGATAAATGATTAAAAGATTTCGTATGTAAATTATAATTCAGTTGTTTTTCTTTTACCAAACAGATAAATGCTACCATCCTTGAAATTAAATAAATGCAAAAGATTTCTCATGCATTTGCAGTGTGAATTCTAATGCATACTAATGTATATACACATATGGATATGCGTGTATTATTTGGCAGATACTTTACTGATATTAAAAGTGGATCAATGATTCAGTTGCCAAAATGGTTATGATATATATGATATATCTTTAAAAAGACAAAATAAAAGATTATATGCTCATAGATAAAAGATCGGATCGGGTGGAGATCATAAAGAATTACGATCCAGATATTTTGGATGTCGTTACTGTAAAAGATCCACTTCTAGCAATGATAATATATTTTATGGGTGAAACTATATAAGGGAAAAGTGTCATTTAGGCACTTATAGTTTTTTGCCATTTTGAAAGTATCGTCTTTGGTTAATTATAAGACATCCAAATATGGAAAATAATAATGAAATTTTGTCAGAAGACTCCAGTTATAGATAAAGAATTGAAAGACCAAGTAATATTGTGACAGTAAAGAATATATTATTTTCCAATAAGAGAAGAGTGCAAAATATATTGTAATTCATAGAGCACACTTAGACAAACTCCATTATGGCGGATCCGCTTACCAAAAGGTTATCACCTAAGGTCTTACATGAGCATGTAGCTCAGTTGGTGTAACTTTTATGTAAGGATATTTTGGTTCAGGGGGAGTTTGTATTTGGTATTGTCATATGACTCATTGCTCTATACTTCAGTTACAGATATATGCATATCAAGTTCTTTTTCTGATCAGAAATAAAGTAATGAATTTTTCTTTGCACTTAGGTTGTTTAAATACTAAACATTTGATCTCACTAAAGAAGGACCAGTTGGAAATAGACATGTATAGATCACATTTCATGCAATTTCCATGCTACACATCCATGATTGATCTATGTCATTTGATTGTATTGATATATGTGACCATTGATGGGTTTAGTTACGATAAATGTAACGAATGCCGCTTTGATCCTTTGTCAACCCAATTAATGGACGAGATTGGTTCAGATACACCGTATGTTATAAATAGCAAATTTTGGAGCTCATAAAGTTAAACACATTTTAAGGTTATTTCATATGTGGCCCAGGGGGAGATTGTTGGAATATTTCGACAATTGAGTCACATATGTAAAATAAAATGTGTTATGCTATTTTGGTGTAAAGCCTAATTAAAGTGATCTAATTTTTGATTATTAATAGGCTTAAAGTTTAAGTTATCATGGGCCTAATGTGTAGATACCGGGGCATTTTATAATTTGTTGAAGGGCCGAATTACAAAATGCCAACTCTATAAATAAAGGGTTATGGTCCCCGAATTATACAAGCCTTAGCAACTCTCTAACCTCTTCTATGGAGAGCTGATTTCAGATCTAGGGTTTGTGTCAATTTGGAAGACCAAACCTAATTCATCTTCTCGTTTAACAACCGACTACGGATTCAGGTATTGCACTGATTAAATACAGATTCAGGTACGCTTCCGCTAATCAAGTTATTTATTTTCTGATTTGTTCTCAATTAAATCAATATGGTTACATATTTGGATCTAGGGTTTCATGACTATCTGCTGTTAAATTTTAACATTTACCTCCTCGTCGTCGTTTTCGTCTGAACCATCTTCGTTTTCTTCATCACTTTTCTCTTCTGAGTATGGTTCAGATGGTTCCATTTGCTGCTTTCGTTTCTTGGAATTTGACGATGATTTTGCACCAGGAGCCCTTTTTTGTTAGAGTTGTTCAGTTTGGCAGTTGAACCGTTTGGTTCTTCGACTATTTCTTCAACGTCATCACCCCTTTCATTCCCTTCAAAACATGATTGCATTGAACTAAATATTCAATCAAGATAAATATCAGTCAATGAGATATGTATAATAGCAATTTAGTTACGTTTTAGAAATTTATGGGATTCCTGTTCATTTTGTTTCAAAAATTTAAGGCTTTCTGAACTGAAAGAGGAATTCAAAACGAACCAAGGTTAGAAAAAAACAATGTGAGAATATTTAGAATAACTTTGTGAAGTGTCTTATAATTATTATATAAGTCACCAAGGAAATCAGGCTGATCAGTCCATAGAAATTTCTTAATAGAAATTATTTCCTTGAACAAAAAATAAAAAATAAAAAATAAAGGAGCTTACTGATTGTGTCTATTTCTTTCATAATATCTTCTAGTGAAAACTATGAATTTTATAATACATGAAAATGATGCTTCAAATCCAAGTACCTAAAATTTTAGCTCAGTTAACGAAATATTAAATTAAACTAAATAATATAAAATGAAATACCATATATGGAAAATCTATTTAAACACAAAATGGTAACACAAATTTAAATGTAAAAATCTCAACCATTAGATCATCCTTTAAATTCCACCTTCCATGTAAATACAAACAAATCTAGTGGTTTATAATTTATGTGTTCAATTTTGTGTTCCAATAATCATTCCCTACCACATTTAACAATGTAATTATGCTTATTATCATTAAAGATCGCATTGGAAATTCGTTCGCTTCGAACTGATTATTTATGTATTTGTCAATTTGAGTAGAATATATTACTTTTATTTAAGTTGGAACCCGAGATAAAAAAAAATGCATACATTTTAATAGACTTGTGAAATGCCTTACATTTTCATAAAAGCTACATATTTTAGGAGATGTCATAATAATCACATAGTAATTAAATGTCCAAAATAAACTTAAAAACTGGTAAAGTGACTACAAATGCATACTCAAATATTAGCTTATATATGCACCCTCGTGTAACAAAATGTTGGTTAATTAGATAGCGTTTACCACTTAGATTCCATTAGGAAATCTTATTTATATGTATTGGAAAAAATAGTTGGATCTACAAACCATCGTACCCAGCCGGAGATTGCCTCAACTATTGAGCATGAATGCATTTGTAATTATCTACACATAGGTGTGATAACTTGAAAGTTAACATTTCAAGTTGCATTGAATTATAGACACTTGACATAAAATACTTGTGTCTTAGAAGTTAATGACTCCAGCGACAAGCATGTTAACACTTGTTAATGTGGTGTCAAGGGTGGAAAAAAAATATTTTTGAAGAAATTACAACAGCTTGTTTTTTCCTTGCAATGTAATTTGTATTCGTTAACAATAACTTGGAATAACATAGAGTAGCTAAAATATGCCTGAAAAATAAAATATAGACATTAAACAAATATTTGCATATTTAACAACATCAAAGCATTTATTAGGTTAGAGTTCTTTTGCACATTTGCAAAACAAATAAGATAATCAATCAGCTATTTGGAATGATAATCCATTTTTGGGAGCATCCAAATGAAGTATCCAAATTTTGTGCTAAAAGTTGCCTTCCTATATAAGTCGGAAAAACAAAAGTGTGCATTCCAGAAGCCGTTATTACATGCCCTCTCCCCCTACCATTAGAACATGATAGTTGAATTCAACTTATTTATTCAGAACATTCCTTTCTCAATTATTAACTCACATGAGAAATTATTATTATTAACCATAAAAGACAAACATTCAAATGTATGTTTGAAAATTTTAATGTTTATTAACAATAGGATGCCTATACGAAGTAAGCAATAACTGACACAAAAAAGAATCATCGCCCGCACCTTGAGCTTTTCCTTCTACTTACGACAGCATCTAGCGGTTAAAAAAAAAAACACTCAAGGTTTTGATAGCTCATTATACAGAACATAAGCAACTCTTTATTTGATTTCTACGCTATGAGTAGCTCCAATTTTATGATTAGGCTAATAAAACAGCCAAACAGGGCAACTTGCCTCAAAGAGCAACCACTATCGAAATATATGATAAAACCATTAAGAGTACATGTAAATAAATATACATATGAATAAATAAAAAATGCTCTTTAGATTGGTAGTTGTACTACTTCAATTCATTGGAAACCTGTTTAATGATTTAATTACATGCCACTAAAATTTCATAGACATTTTAATCTGTATAGGGACAGACTAATGGTCAAAGCATAATAAGTGCACCGAATTATTTTGTGATTTGATGACTTGCATTTTGAAATTTTTGTAATATTTTTGTCTTCAAAAGTATGTTGGAAACATTTCAGAATGTTTGACATTTATAATTTATTAGAGATTTATAAACATAATCGTTGTCATTAACAAAATATTTAGTTACAATTATTTACAAACAAAATATTTTTTGTTTACATTAAAATGTTCATAGATAATATTATTTTATTGAAATGAAATTCAAACAAATACATAGGAGCAGATCTAATTTATGCGTTGTTGGGAACTTCTAAACCATTTAGGACTTAAAGCTAAAAAATATGGTAGGAGTTAACCCTTTCAATGTACCACGACTCTTGTGGTAGTTGTAAGATAGATACCCGACCTGAGTGTCCAAATTAATGGCTATTTTAAGGAAATAACATAAATTAGTGATAATCAAATGGTGTGATGTAATAAAATGTGATTTTTATTTATCAAATCCTACCTATCTTGTACTGTACTGGTTAATCCATTATAAAATCAACATAGCAGAAAAACTAAAATAAACTCTTACTGAAAGCAGCTTTAGAAAAATGATTTGACTAAGTTAAGACATCGACATGTATTAAAAGGACAAACAACATGGAGGCTATATATTTATTTAAAATACAGCTATCTCATAAACACAAACACGTTGGTAGATTTTACACTTTTGAACCAAGGATGGAATGGTGACTTGATTAAAGGAGAGGAATAAGTAGAAAATAAGCAGTTATATACAAGACAAGTTGGATTTAATTATGAAAATAAGTAGAAAATAAGTAGTTATATGGTTTAATTTTACCAGCTAGGTTTATGAAAGATTTATATCCCATATAAATGTTAGCATATCATATACCTTTGAACCGAGGATGGAACGGTGATATCAGCAAAGAAGGGGGAAAAAAGTAATTAGTCATATAAATGCTAATATTCCTATGGTCCAATGTTGGCAGTTAAGTTTATCAAAAAATTATAACCCAACTATAGTCAGAAAAACACTAACTCAAAATAGCCAAAGTAATACTCCTAATATATTTCGTTTACACAATGAACTGCTACACAAAAATTCAGACCGATAATAAATGCATAAAAAACATAGGATTAGTATTTAAATCACCTATATTATTTAATGATACAACTTTTCACCAGATCAGGGCTCATCTCATGCTAATTCTATATATATGTCCTTTCTCCACAATACCCACCAATCTCACAGCAGTATCTACAATACAAACATATCAATAGCCACCTTGCAACACCTTCAAGTTGATTGTTTCACAAAACATTCACTAAAGCTTAAGACTCAAGAAGATAATTATGAATATATTAAATTCCAAATGTATATTAATGTACGACTTGATATTAAATTTTACCAACAAAATTAAGCTTCACTTGTTTTCTGAAGTAAATATTGGAAAAACGTTGGCAACATCAAGACAATCTGACAGTAAAATCAGATGAAACAAAAGTTATGTTCATGAAGTAAAAAAGAAAAGAAAAAAGAACATATGTTGTCAATTTTGCTACCATAAGAATTGATTTTCTCAAATAACAACAGAGTAATTGCAAATCTTACTCATTTACAATGCAAATACTTTTATTTATAGTAGTTGATAAACTCCATTATCGAAGAAAACGAGAGAAAACTTTTATTATGTCATTATGACCAGACCCAACTATCCAGTATTGGGTATATACCCTTTACACATTACAAACCGAAAATACAAAATGGATACAAAGCCCATAAGGCCCAAAGTACTAAGTCCAATATCAAAATAGAAAAATTAAAACATACGAAACATTATTACAAAACACATTTACACAGAAAATGAAAACTATAACAACTCTATCATTCCCCCCTCAAGATTGGCTTGGAGAAGACACAAGACCAATCTTGGAACACAAAAAATGATGTGGTTGAGCTCCCAAAGGTTTAGTCATCAGATCAGATAATTGCAAATTCGAAGCAACATGAGACAACTTGATGAAATTACTATTAATATGGTCTCGAATGTAATGACAATCCATTCTTAGATGCTTTGTTCTTTCCTGAAATACCTCATTTTCTGCTATATATTGTGCTGACTTATTATCACAAAATAAAGTGATTGGTTTAGGAATTGTTACCAGCAGTTCTTCTAACAATCCCTCTATCCAAACCATTTCACTTGCTGTTTGACTCATTGCTCGATACTCTGCCTCTGTTGAACTCTTGGAGGTAACCTTCTGCTTCTTTGTTTTCCATGAAATCAAAGAGTCACCCAAAAAAATACAAAAACCAGTGAGAGACTTGCCTGAATATACACAGCTACCCCAATCTGCATCACTGAAGGCTTTAATCTGTAATGCATTGTTAGCTGCATAGAATAATCCAGTATTTAAAGTACCTTTCAAATACTTTAATACATGTAAAGCTGCTGAAAAATGAGGAACTCTTGGCTCTTGCATAAACTGACTGAGTTGTTGAACTGCATAACTAATATCTGGCCTTGTCATGTTTAAGTAAAGAAGCTTTCCAATTAACCTTCTATAAATCTCTGGATTCTCAAATTTTACACCTTCAAGAATACTCAACTTTAAACCTTTTGGAAGAGGAAAAGGTGCAACTTTACAATTTTCCATGTTTGTTGATTTGAGCATATCAATAATGTACTTTCTTTGATTTAAAAGAATTCCTCTATCTGTTCTTGTAACTTCAATACCCAGAAAGAAAGTAAGCTCCCCCAAATCTTTTATTGTAAAAGCTTTATGCAATTCATCTTTTACTTGAACTATGATTTGATTATTTGAGCTAGTAACAAGTAAATCATCCACATAACATACTACAACAGTGAAGTCTTTTCCATCAGACTTTGTAAATAATGAACAATCATACTTTGATTGAACAAAACCAAATTTAATAAGAAAACCCTTTAGTTCCTTATTCCATTGCCGAGCAGCTTGTTTTAAACCATAAATTGATTTTCTTAGCTTGCATACTTGACCATTTTGTGCTTTAGTATAACCAAGAGGGGGTCTCATATATATTTCTTCATAAATAAATCCATGTAGAAAGGCATTATTAATGTCTAACTGATGTAAATGCCAATTACAGGCTGCAGCTAAAGCAATAATGATTCTAACTGTGGTAAATCTTGCTACAGGACTAAATGTGTATTTAAAATCTTTACCTTTGATTTGCTTATCCCCTCTGGCCACAATTCTTGCTTTACACCTTTCAACCTCTCCATTTTTCAGAAATTTTGTCTTGAATACCCATTTGCTGCCTATAGCAGTTCTGTCAGATGGCAAATCTACCAAGTCCCATGTATGATTTTTTTTCATTGCCTCAATTTCTTTCTGCATTGCCTCTATCCATCTAGGATCTTCTTTTGCTTGGCTATAAGAAACTGGTTCTTTTGTAGACAACATTTTGTTGAGATTCACCAAATTTTCAGGTTTCAAATGGGATAGAGATGGTTCAGTAAAAACATTGAAACTCTTTGATGAAGAAGAAGAATCATGTGGGGTAGATAAAGGTCTGATTTGTTGAACTTCAAAATCTTTGAATCTGGAAGGTAGTTTTATTTGTCTTGTGGATCTTCTTTGTGGAATAATATCACATTCATGCTGAATGCTGACATTAGAATCTTGCTGTTGAGATTGAGAAGAAGATATAGGAATATCTGAGGATATATCATTGGTTGGAGAATTATTTTGTGAGGATGAAGATAAAGGAATATTAGGATTTGATCCACAAATTTGTTCATCATGAACAACATTTTGAGTTTGGAAAGGCTGAGATTGAGAGTGAGTATGTGTGTATGGATAGGATTTTGAATCAATAAAAGGGAAAATAGATTCTTGAAAGATAACATCTCTGCTAAGAACAATTTTGTGAGTATCCAAATCATATAATTTATAACCTTTTTGAGCATAAGGGTATCCAAGCATTATACATCTTTTTGCTCTAGGGGCAAACTTATCACTTGATTTTATAGCTGGATAACATAAACACCCTATTACTCTCAAATGATTATATTCAGGTTTCTTTCCTAGCAATCTTTCATATGGTGTTTTCCAGTTAATAACAGCACTAGGCATCAGGTTAATTAGATGTGCAGCTGCTAATATACAATCTCCCCAGAATTTAGCAGGCAAATTTGCATGTATTTTTATTGATCTAGCAGTTTCTAAAAGATGCTTATGTTTTCTTTCTACCCTTCCATTTTGTTGAGGAATCCCAGGTATACTTCTCTGATGGACAATTCCTTTTTGAGCAAATAAACTACTACATGACTCATTAAGAATTTCAGTTCCATTATCAGTTCCATTATCCCTTCTAATAATCCATCCTCTCTCTTTCCAGATCCATGCACTTGTTTAGAGTGTAGGTCCTGAAACACACACTTTGTCTGATCAAAATAAACTACAAGTTTATTATGATCAAGTAATTTTCCAATAGACAAAAGATTATATTTGAAATCAGGAATATAGAGAACATTTTTTAGGATTATTTGAGGTGTGAGATGAATTGTTCCAGATTTTGTAACATTTTTAACAGTTCCATCAGGCAAACTAACATTTAAAGGATGATTTAGTATTTGAATTGAAGCAAAAACATTTAAATCATATGCCATGTGTTCAGATGCTCCAGAATCTATGATCCAAATAATATTTGTATTATTAGTAACACTTGAAGTTGTTATACCTGCAAAATTCACTGCAGCATAGTTTTGTGATAGTGGATCAGAAGTTGTATCCTGCTGCATCATTTGAACCACTGCTTTATATACTTCAGCCACCACCTTTTGATCAAGTTGAACTCCTGAACTATTTGCCTTCTCATCATTCTGCATAGGAAAACTTCCAAGAATACCAGAATTCGATACATTTGCTGCCACTTTAGTAGTTGGCTTCATGTTTTTCCCTTTGTAAAACCACTCTGGATATCCAATTAGTTTGAAGCATTGGTCAATTGTATGACCTTTCATCTTGCAATGTTCACAATGCAATTCATTTTTAAACTTCTTGAAATCTCTTTTCCCAGTAACTTGCATAGAATTTCTGTTCAAATTTTGCTTTCCAGATTGCACTTGAAAAGCATTTGTCTCAGTAGTAAAATTGTTAGCTCCATTCAAATTTTGTCTCTCAACTTGTTGCAGAATATTATAAGCTCTATTAACTGTTGGCAGAGGATCTGAACTAAGCAAATTAACCCTTACTTGATCATAAGTTTTGTTGAGTCGAGACAAGAATTGAATTAATTTCATTCTCTGATCAGCTTCTATAAGTTTCTTAAGAATTCCACATGTACAATTCGTCATTACTCCACAAGAACAATCAGGAAAACCATCAATGATCTGTAACTCATCCCAGATTCTCTTCATCTTACAGTAATACTCAGAAATTGATAAATCTCCTTGTTCAATTAACATCAACTGACGGTGTAAATCATATAATTGTGGAACATTTGTTTTACCATATCTTTCAAAAATTTCAATCCACAATTGACGAGAAGAATCACAAAAAATAAAACTCTCAGAAATAGCTTTATCTATAGAATTCGACAACCAATTCATGACAACATAATCATTCCTGATCCATTTCTGGTAATCGAGAGAAGTTACCTCAGGTTTAGCTAGGGTTCCATCAACAAATCCCAATTTATTTCGAGCAATCAGCGCCATCCTTATCGCCCTGCTCCAATTGATGAAATTACTTCCATTAAAGAGGTGATTAACAATCGGATTTGCTGAAGTATCTGCAGCAGTAAGAAAATATGGATCGTTGTAATTGATTATGACATTATTTGGATGTGGAGCTGAGACATTAGAATTCTCCGATTCGTTCATCTTTGAGAAAAAGAACCAGATCTGGATCCGGTAATTAGATCTGAACCAGGATCTTGATTCGCTCTGATACCATGATAAACTCCATTATCGAAGAAAATGAGAGAAAACTTTTATTATGTCATTATGACCAGACCCAACTATCCAGTATTGGGTATATACCCTTTACACATTACAAACCGAAAATACAAAATGGATACAAAGCCCATAAGGCCCAAAGTACTAAGTCCAATATCAAAATAGAAAAACTAAAACATACGAAACATTATTACAAAACACATTTACACAGAAAATGAAAACTATAACAACTCTAACAGTAGTAAAGCCCATGCAATTGTATTAGTTGTTTTCAGAGAATAATTCCATATTCGGATTATTTACTTTTTATATTTTCATAGAGATATACTAATTGTTTGCACTTAATATTTTTAGAACAGATCATCTAATTGTTTGAATTGAAATTTTCTCAAAAACAAAAGTTTAGACATGGCAAAATTAATAGTGTCTGCTAACGTATGGTGCATCTAACATGAGCACAACAACAGGTTTTTGGTTTTAAGTATGCTGCTGAATAACAGACACGCAAATCTATACAGGAATTAATAAAGATTAGAAGCCAAAAATCTAACTTCATGCCATACACAAATAGTATATACGAAAGCATATGTTCTGAATGGATATAATTTCCCACCTTCCATTCTGGTTGGGTGGATTAGCTATTTGCCAGGCTTGCTAATACTCAGAAGCTCCAGCTCTTAGCGATGTTCTAATGAAACCCTTTATATTGTTTTGTCCAGTTCTCATCGTTCCTTTTTTGCAAATAAGTTGTAAAAATGCAAAATATTAGAAGAAACTTAGATGTATGGGAAAAGTATGAAATACAAATTTGGATTGCTCATGTAATTGTAAAATCTTCTCGGTTACGTGCTCCTCTGCTTTCCTTTCATAGAAGTCAGAGGACATCAAGATAAATTATGTACCATATCAAACTCTTATCTTGTACATTAGCATCATGGAAAATCTCCCATGCCTCATCAATAAAATGGTAGCCAAATAAATCTATCCATCCCATGGTAATCTGTAAGAATGCCACCTATTTTATAGTAACTATTAGTAGAACCAGAATAGGCTCGTCGGTAATATCAACACCAACAAATATGGCAGCAGTTTCAGATATTTAAAAGTAGAATGCATTGGTTGATATTTATTAATGTGTATATGGCGCGGGACGATTACACTTAACATTATGGTTTGAACTTTATGATTAACTACCTATCATAATTAATTACGGGTTATACATTTTCAGTACTGGTAAAATGAAAAAACAATAAAATTTTAAAGCAATTCAAATTGCACATTCATTTCGTTCTTGGAATATCATTATACACAACACCTCATATGAGTTTTGACAAAGGCTCATTAAATGAAAGCATAAGGCACATGCCACATTAAAGGGAAATATGGTAAAAATATTAATCAAAGTGCACAAAATCATGTTATGTCCAAGAAGATATTAAATTTTCGAATAAGCTATTACATATCAAATACCATATTAACATCCACAACAAAAAACACAAATCAGGTGAAGTATAAAGCTTCTGTAATATATATTATTTGTTTTGTTCTAAAGTACAAAAGCCATAAAAAAAATTGAAGCACAACATACAAACTGATAATTTAAACGTCATAATAATTTTAGTTAACAAAAAATGGTAAAAAAATCATATTTACATGAGTTAATTATGTTAATTCTGTGTTATCAAAATATAATGTTCATATAAACTAAAAAGCATTTTTGCTTGTGTGTTTTGCATCAAATGTCTTAAATAAATTATGTAACTGATGTTAGAATAAAAGATTTTTCATATTCTATACATGCATCGTGTTTGTCAAACTGCTGTAAATTAAGTGAACTGGACATATATCCTAAAAAAGTAACCTATGTGAGAAACATACTTTTTTGAACCTTCTTAAAATATATATCAGCTGCTGAATAAAATGAAACTTAAAACTTACAAACTACCGACCAAGGACGATTTTACAATAACTACTAAAGCATGAACATATATTATCTACTAAACATATTAGTAGTTGCACTCATGCACTTACCAAGTAAATGCTCAAATTCACAAATTTTATCGACAATGGAATATAAAGAAAGCACCTTGTTCATGTAGAACACCCTTTTTTGGAATTACACACAAATTAAAAAAAGAACACTTTATGTAACAACCCGAAAAACCAGAACAATTTAAAATTTTTATTTTGGCTATTTTAATGAATTTTGTATATTTAAAATGATTTACTTTATAATAACGACTAGAAATTTATTTTGAGTAGAATTAGAACGTATAAATTTATTTAAATCGAAGTTAGAATATAAATATTTATTTTAATTATAAAAGGAATTGAAAATGACGCGGTAGTTTGAAATTTCGATTTCAAATTTCAAATGAATGTACAGGATTCAAAATAAACCGGATTTTAGTGAAACCAGAAATATTAGAATCTATTTGAAAATATCTTCCTAATGAATGTGAAAAAGCCAGATTTCATAACGGGAATAAAAAGATATGTCCAGTTGAAAATTCAGAATAGTCGCAATGGAATATAGCACTTAAAAGTGGAAATTTTGCAAACGACCTCCATTTTCGACGAGACCACTTTTGTTGGATTCGAAATGTCAAATTATTGCTAGGTTTCAAATTTCATAATTTTTGGATTTAATATGTGAGCGTGGTGAATTTAAACGTGTTTGGCCAATTCAGTTTGAATTTAATCGACTGGAAAATAACTGTTTTTCAAACAGTCTCCAAATTCGAGACGAAATTAGTTTTGTTAGGACCGTATCGTCAAAACATATTCAGATTTATTTTTTTGGAATTTTTGGAGACTGTATGTGACCCCGAAAAATTGAAATGTGCATTTGAATTTATAATATACTCCCTCCAGTCCAATATAATTGACGTTTTAGGGTATTACAAACTTTTATATGTATATATATATATATATATATATATATATATGTCGTTCTGCAGTATACTTCCCTTTTTTCTGTTTTCAATGCTGAATCATTAATTCAAATGTCTATTACTATTCCTACCTACCAGCACTTTCAATGTTTCCCTCCAATGCAAGTATTTCCCTCTCTTTTCAATCTAGAAGCCGAGATGAAACCTGCAAAAGCAAACATTGGAAAGTGTGGACTTATGGGTAATTAAGTTAAGTTTTAACTTTTCTTAATCTGTGTGCAAATGCACAAAAGAGCCAATATATTGGACTGAAGGGAGTATTGATTTATATTTTAAATTTAACAGAAATTGGTCGAAATAGTCGAATTGGCTTACCGGACATATCTCATTGCATTCAGAATGGGGGTGATTAGCTAGCAGCAACAGTTGTTGGATTTGAATTGGAGTTCGAATGAAAATTTATCTCTTGGAATTTAAAATAATTATATATATAATTAAATAAAGTCAACCCCCTCCTCTTTTATCTCCCACGTTAAAAAACAATTAGCAAAATAAAAAAATGACGAAAAAGAAAATCGCGCTCAGTCCTCCTCCGCCCACCGCTGCGTCGCACCACTCTCCCCCCTTCCTCCCCCTCCTTCTCTCTCTCTCTCTCTCCCATTTCTGAAACCCTAACCCCTTAAATCAACCCAATCCGCCGTCGCCAATACCCAATCCACTGCCGCCAGTCATGGCGCCACCCCCCTCTCAGCACACCTCCACCTTCAGCATGCAGCAACCCCCCAGACCTCTCCTCCAACCACCACGGTGAGTTTTAATAATATTGAATTTAAAAATCAGTTTTTTTTTATGAAAAGCAGTAAAGAAAAAATTAGTTTTTTTTATGAAAAGCAATATAGAAAAATCAGTTTTTTTTTATGAAAAGCAATATAGAAAAAATCAGTTTTTTTTATGAAAAGCAGTATAAAAAATCAATTTTTATAGTATAGGAATAACAATATAAAAATATTATTTTTACATATGTAGAAGCATAATAAAAATTTGATTTTTATTTATATGGTAGCATATTAAAGTTATGATTTTATTTAGGAAAAGTTATGATTTTTATTTAGGAATAGTTATGATTTTATTTAGGAAAAGTTACGATAAGTTATGATTTTTTTAGGAAAAGTTATGATTTTTATTTAGGAAAAGTTATGATTTTTTTTAGGAAAAGTTATGATTTTTATTCATAGGTAAAAATATGATTTTTATTTATATGAAAGTTTCGATTTTTATATATACGAAGTAGCGATAAAAATTCAATTTTTATATAAATGAAGTAGCGATAAAAATTCGATTTTTATATTTATGAAGTAGCGATAAAAATTCGATTTTTATATATATGAAGTAGTGATAAAAATTCGATTTTTATATATATGAAGTAGCGATAAAAAAATATGGTTTTTATTATATACATAGCGAAGTAAAAATATGATTTTTAATATATAAACATCATATTAAAAATGTGATTTTTATTATGTACAGCACGGAAAGGACTGCGTTGGAATTTCGGACAAATCCAAATAATTCAGAAATTCAGAAATAAAACTGGAGGAGTGGATCTCAAAGGTGAGAACTTCTCACTTTAATTTATTTTCTAGTTAAATATATGTAACGACCCGTGTTTTGCCCGTCGAATATTTAATTTAATTTATTATTTTAAATATTATATATTGGGAATATAATGGTTTTTTAAATATTTAATTCGTTAATTAAACGAAGTTTGAACGTTATATAATTTATATAATATAAATCGAGCTTGAAAATAGCGCTGCAGTTCGCAATTTGAGTTTTGAACTTCAACTGGATATACAGAGTCCGATATAAGTCGGATTTCTGTGAAACAAGAAACGTTGGAACCGTATTGACGATAATTTTCATATGAAGGAGAAAATCCCAGATTCCGTGTTATAGATTGCGAGTTATGACTAAATCAAATTTTGGAAAAAACGCTGTGGAAATCGTTATCGGCCGTTAAAATAGCCGTTTTGCAAACAGACTCTGTTTTCGATGAAATTAGTTTCATTGGGACCGTATCGCTAAATTATTGTCAGAAATTCAAACGGCGTGGCAAACAGATGTCGTATGTGACCACAGCAACCGTAAACGCCCGTTCAAATTCTATAGAGCGCATTCAAATAAATATAAGAGGTATTTGGGTGTAACTTGAGCAGACGATCGAATTAGGCCGCGGAACCAGTTCCGTTGAGTTCGTATCGTCGATTAGAGTCAGAATAGATATATAATTTGTTATTTTTAGAGACCGAAAAATTTGGCGTTGAAAAGGGTATTGCGGTACGCAGTAAAAATAGCCTACCGGGGAAACAGTCTCAGAATGCGACGAAAATGGTGCCATTAGGTTCGTATCAACAAATTATTGTAGGATTTCAAAGTTTCAAGTTGATTCAATTTATCTGGTGATCGCGGAAAAATTAAACGCATGTTTATTTCTGGTTTTATAAAGGAAAATTTTCCATACGACCTCGGATTTCGATGAAACTTATCCCATTGGGTTCGGAATATATTTTTACATCAAGATTAGTATTTTTATCAGAAGACAAAAGTCAATTGTAGTGGTTTTATTGCGTTACTTTACCACGATGTTCCATTAACAATGTAATAATAATAATCACCTACCCCAAATGTACCCAAATGAAAGCTACAGCAATATGATAAACCAATACACTGCGAACATAACTTTAAAAGAAAACACAACACATCACCCTTATGTTGTCTACCCTAAGCATACTGCCTTCATCCCTAAGTTATATGTATACATAAAATCAAGTACAAAGCCTACGCTGTATTCCTCCAGAACCACTGTTACTATCCTATATTTTTACAGCTAAGCTGCATGCGTAATGAAAAGAAAGATCAGCCGATGCAATACTTTAATTACTGCATCCTTTTTGGAAGCCACCATCGCACATGCTGTTTACAGACAGCTTTGTAATTTCCTTTCAAGCCGGCAAAAAAAAGAATGAGGCTGCCCCAATTCAGTCTGCCATGTTTTCTTTTCCAGTGACAAGAATTTACATACTAGCCGAACCTATCTAATATTTAGCACGTACCCAAGTGATCTTGATGTTGTTCTTATCCAGAATTTCCACCTATATATATATATATATAGACAATCCGCTTTCAGTTCATTTATTTGGCATACGAAAACAAAACCTCATTCACGAGTAACAGCAAAACTCGATTGAGTCCTCAATGGCGTTCAAGGGAAGAAGCAGTGGGGTGTAGCATTGATAAAGTGGTAGTGAAGGTGGAAGTCAGTGCATGGTGAAAACGTGAATTGTAAAAGGAAGAAAAGGGGCGGTACACTTCTGATAACAGAAATTGTGGAGAGAAGGGGACTTCGGGTGAACGGAGAAGCAGGGCGTCGGTTGAGGGGGTACCACCAGCGGTTTCTGATCAGTGTCAGAGGGGAGGATGGAGGTGCGGCGGTGGAGTTCTCATCGTAAAGACTGGAACGAGGACGTGAAAACAAGAACACGTGAAGAGAAATTTTGGAAGGAGTTGTTAAACAAAGGGATCAGCCTAATTTTGCCTAACCTAGGTCATTAACGGTATTAACCTTTAATTAGGAAATTATTTAGGTTAAAACCACATTTAAGGAATTGATTTATTGCAATCACCATTGGGACTATGCAGGAGGGAGCGGGCACTAAGAACTGACGAATGGATGTGAGCATGAACGAGAGAGGCAGAAGACATTGGGCTTGTAACCGAACGGATATTAGAAAGTAATTAACTATATTAACTTTTAATTAAGGAATTTAACACTTAATTAATTATTTTGCCTCTAAATTGATATCTCGTATGTACCGGGTGTTGAGTGTAACGAGAACAAATGAAGACAAAGCAGGAATTGAGAGTTTTATCAAAAATAAATTAAAGTAATTAGTTTTTAAATTAATGTGATTTAGGAAAATCGGCTTTAATTTAAAATTGTAAACTCAAAAAATATATATATAATAATATAACTAATTCGTATGTTTACAGAACGGAATAAATCCAGTTGCAAAGGAATCGCTGGAAAGGGCACCATGTTATAGATCAGTTTTGAATAGTGATGAGGACGACAGGGATTCTTCAGTTAAATTAAACATCGTTTAATTTAACTGTTACCGAACCATTTCAACGAAAAATCAAATCAAGGTGAGTTAAACTCTCTCAGTTACCCTTTTTATATTTTATATAAATTGGGTATTTTTATTTTGTGTGCTCTGCTTGCCAATGGTTGACTGCTTTGCTAGTTATCTATTTAACTGTTGATTTAACCGATGAAATTAAACTGTGTTTAATTTCAGTGGGATACCAAATCGTTATTTTTAACAATTGGTTCCAATAAAGTTGACTCACCTTGGTTGGTCACGTTTATTTATAAACGTGTTTAATGGTTGAATTGTTTGAATTTGCTTGTGGTTGATGTTAAATGATCGTTATTTAGTTTATCAGTTGAACAAAACTGAACAGTCTGATTTGAGATAACCATTTGAATACAGGGCAGAACAGGTTGGAGGGACCCAACCGGATCCCTCAAAATGTATTATTTATTTTCATATTATCATATATGAACGGATCTGTTTGTGGGATTGATTTAATATTCAACATCTGTTTGGTTTAAACCAATGGGTGATATTGGTAAAGTGTTTGGCAGAGTATGGCCTTTAAAATCAATCGGGTTATTGACAGTGATTCACCATCAGGTGAGACGATAGAACTGAAGTTATAAAATTTATTTTATAACTGAAGTTGAATTTGAAATATATTATTTTGAATAAAAGTTATTAAAGTGAAATAGAGATTTTATTTAAGACTTTGATTGGTTATTAATTTATTTTACAAAGTAAACGCTGATGTTAATCAGATTTGCAAGTAGGAGAATAAGAAAATGAATCAAGTGGTTAAACTTTGATAATTGTTGTGTAAAGAGAACAACTAATGGGATTTATTTAAATTAATTAATTATATTTTTAATAAATTGAAAGTGAGAATAAATTGGAGTCGATTAACGAGATAATCGAGTTTTGAGTTAATTAAATTGACCAGATTAGATTGAAATTGATTTTCAAATTAACGTGTTTTGACTAAAATAGTTAAATGAATATTGTTAAACCTTAAATAAGGGTTTTAACGGGATTTACTATTTATTTTAAGTAATAAAGGAATTAACTACTAATGTAGTTAATGATTGAAATAAATTATTATTCTAATTAATGATAATTTAGAAAGTTCACTTTTTAAACGGGTATGCATTTAAAAAAGTGATCGAAGGTGAAATGTAATATATTTGAATGGTGTAAGGAGTTATGAACGGGTTTTATATTTAAAACCCGAACTATTTATAACGAAGTTATAAAGAGAAGATCGAGCGAATAAAATGGCATGGAATAAATGATACTTAATCATTTGAATTAAGTTAGAGGAATGTAAGATAAAGGGTATATAAAACCAAGGTTATGTAAATGAGATTTTAAGTGTAAAAGCATTGATATTCAATTAACGTTATTTGAAATTGAAATCAAGTAAAAAGGGGAGAATTGAAATAAGTTTTCCAAAGTGGGTGATGGTTGAATATATTTGAAAGGAGATTGGAAAAGGGTGAATTGGGGTTAATTGATGGGTTATAGTGTGGTATAACCAAATCCAAGATACGATGGAAATTGTTTGAGATTTGAAATGGAATATTGGGTTTTTGATTACAACTTATATTTATCTAAGGATAAGAACGTTGTTGATCAAGGTCTGAGAGGTAATTAAAATACCCCAACTTGAACAACATCGGGATTATCTGAAGATGATATTAGTTGGTAATCGTCAAGAGGTTCGCGATAATGTAACAAATGTTTTGAAAGGAGAATTAAGTGGAAACTGAATAAGGTTATAAGTTATTTACTAAGTATTATAACGTAATGGTTCTGAGGACATTAGTATATAAAAATATAGTTATCCAAGATAGAGTTAGTCAAACATAGTTATTCAGGATGAGTGGTCATTTCGCACGACTGCTAGCGTAATTCGCAGGGCTGCAGATAGCCTACGGCGGTCGGATGTTTCCTGAGGGAATCAGGCGTAACCATTGTGATCGCTGTGATCTAGAGTCAAGCGAATGGAGTTAAGTCGAGTATTAGTTAATCGATAGGAGTTAAATAAGTCGAGTTAATCAATTAGAGTTAACCAGTTAGAGTTAATCAATTAGAGTTAATCGAGTAGAGTTAAATCGAATTAGAGTTATTCAAATATCGTATTTTCAAAAATAAAGAGTTAGAATTTTTATTTAACAGAAGTGAACTAGTTTGATTTAAATTTAAAAGGCCATGTGATGTCGAATACTGAACCAGTGAACTCATTGGAGTGTCATGTTTGAAACACTATGTATTTTGATAGTTAAAACACCGACTATCAAATCTGTCTAATACGATTGTTGGTATGGAAAGACCAGGATCGAATTTATATTCGAAAACCATTCCGACCAACAGATACGTGAAGAGATCAGAAGATGATCGAGTGGTGCTGTGAAGACCGTTGATTTTCATAAACGGAAGAACCACTAATATTCTCTGTCTGGCAACCAGAGATAAGCTGTGAGTCTGTCGTGGTTGAAATCTATGGGTTGCAAGGACTTCTCGCTACTGATCCATGAGGTGATTCCTATATGAGATGCAGTAGGAGAGTGCCTTCGGTTCATCCAGTTCCTGGATGAGTTGTATGGACGGATGTCTGACAGAGTATTTCCAAAGGGTCACGTACGTTGATTTCTTTAAACGTACTATAGTTGTTGGCGGAGAATTGCCGTTCTCTTAGCTTCCAGCTAGAGTATTTTTGTGGACGTCAATTAGTGATATCTGACGGATCTGACGATGTGGCATTCAAAGTGAATGATGACCAGATGTTCAAAAGCTAATCTAAGCCTCAAGCCTCATCAACCGGGAAATGACAAAAATCGGGCAGGCAGCATTGCTATGTGGGTCGCTCCCATTAGAGTGTATAATCACCTATCTAGAGAAATTCCTATTTGTTCTTAAATCTATATATTTCAATGCTGTCCCTTTTCGGGAGACGGTTGCTGATCCCAACCGTCGGTGGTATACATTCGATACACTCAAGCGAAATGAGTGGTTGGTCATGTGAGGGCCGGGTTGCAAGACGTTCTTGTTGAACCCAGTGTATTCATCTCTAGAGATACACTATCGGCAGGTGGTCCCATACCTTGTCAAGGTCGGAATCCAATCTCCAATAAGCGCCTGCGGGTTTTGATTGTATACTATATATGTGGAGCGTGAGATGCAAGCGTTCCACTAGATTTCTAATTACTTGTGTTTAGACATTATTATAATATCAGACAAGATATTGGTTTCAAACTGTTTTGGGTTATTGTAAGGTAAAAACCGTCCGTATTTATGTGTGGATTTGGTCTTACGATTATCCTTTTCTTTTGAAAAGATTTTGAACTTTAAAATCATGATTGGATGGTTCACCCTTATTACTGTGCGAGTTTATCTCACTCTGGTTCACCAGACTGACCCGGTGTTTTGTAAATGCTCGGGTTAGGCCGGGTTGTACAGGTTCAGGTTATCGACTGCTATGAAGAGACGAGCTGGAAGAGTCCAGACGTATGATATTACTACTATTCCGCTGTGTGTTGTATATGGGAACAGGCTATTATAACTGTCCCATGGTATGATGTGCTCTGATACTGTAAGTATTTTAAAGCTTTCAATAAAGATTATTTCTGTATTATATTTTGTTCCACTGCGATGTGAGACTCTGTGTGGTGTTTCTTCTTCTTCTTCTATTCTAATATTTCTTTCTTTCTTATCTCACCCTCTAATTTCTTTCTAATAACTATCCAGTGTTTCGGTGCTTGGAGGATCGACATGAGTTACAGTAAAGGTATTTATGTCGATTTTCAAGGCCGGAAACTGCTGGGTCGTTACAATATATATACTAGGATGTAGATGGTGCTTAGTAGCACACGATACCTTTGTTTAAAACCATGTTTGTTTAGTTGTTTGGTTGATGGGATTATTTGTTTGAATTTGGTTATCTGGTTGAATGAATTGTTTAGAATTTGGTTTGTACATGGCGCAAGCCATTATTTGGCGAGGGGTAAGGCTAGACCTTATTCCGGTTCTAGTATCGCGCCGTTATGCCGCCGAAATTTTCTAAAAATATTAGAATAATAAAAATATCATTTTTATTGTATAAATGGACTGTATAAAATATTCATGAGTTGAAATAAATATTTTATAGTTAAAAATATAATTTTTAACATGTATATGAATAAAATAAACATTCATTCACAAATCGGACGATTTCTTTATGTACACACATTTGACTGATATTGATTGGAACGATATATTTTACACATCGCCCAACTGCACAAATAATAATCAGTGTTTGTTGTTTGAAAACCCCACACGGGTATTGGGATGATATTGGACATACACTAATCCCAATATTTAGTTGTATGTCAATCGATGGGTTGACAGACTGTTGTATGCGTTAATTATTTGTATTTAACGCTTATGCAGTTGTGTAATGCACTCTGAATGATGGTTGACTGTGTTTGATTATTGTTGTGTACATGTGTGTTTAAAATCCATATAAATAAAATTATATGGTAATTGGTTGTGCCTGATTCCAATTCGGAAAGAACTAATATTTTAAATTAATCAATATTTTAAAATGACGAATAATGAATATTTTAAAATAATATTCAATAATGGATCAAAATATGATTTTGATGTCCGATTTGGGATGGATACAAAAATATTTAAATATATAAAGTCGTGATGATTAGATTAATGTCATTTAGATGTGAAAGATATTTATATCAATTTTATTTATTTTTATAATGAATATCGAAATGGAAGTGATTTTAAAATATAATGTTTTGAAAATATTATAATTTATATATTAATGATATGGAATATTCAATTTTGATTTAAAATTGAATATGAAGTGGAAATCATTTTGAAAACGAATTTAAAACGATTTATAAAATACGTTTTAAATGGAAATCGATGAAATATATATAATATATATAATATATATATTTAATGGCCTGAATAGAATGCGCGGCGTCGCGGCAGTTCGCGAATTTCGACCGTTGACTTCAAATTGATATTACGGGAGATCCGACCGTCGGATTCTCCTAAAACCAGAACCATTGAGTTCGTATCGAAAAGGGATTTCCAAAGAATATAAGAAATTTGAAATCTAATGGTTGGATTTGGAATTATGTCCAAATCAAATTGGGAAAAGGTCGCTGTAAGTGTAGTTCGATGACCGTTTATGGAAATCGACTGTACGGGCCTTGATAAAATTATTAAAATTATCAATAATTTGTATAAATTCATAATAAATGATTTGGAAAGAATTTGGGTGAAAATTTCCACGTTTGTAAGGATTAAAATATATTTTTATTGAAATGAACTAGTTATGAACTAGAATTATAATCCAATATTTTTAAATAAATAAATTGGATTTGAAATGCTTTTAAAAATAACCAGAGTTTCCAATATCTGAATTGGAAAGGATTTGAACCGAAATTATCTTCGGAATATTAGATAAAGGATTCCCTGATTATACAGATATTGTGGAGGAATTTGGAAGATATATATATCGTTATTCCCAATACGATATTTGTTGATTCAGAATTTGATATTGAATATAAGCCGATATAATTTCTATTCAGAGCCTTGTATTTAATACTGAATTGGATTTTGGGTTTGTCGTGAACTGTGTTTTAAATGACACTGTTCTTAAACCCCGTTGAGAAAAGATTAAATCTTTTAAATAAGATCCAGAAGAGTTTACTAGTTAATTAATATTTAATTGGAATTGAATAGAATTGGATTTTGGGTTTGTCGTGAATGGTGTCTTTATTAACACCGTTCTTAAACCCAGTGTGAAAAGAATAAATCTTTTAATTAAGTATTAATGAAGAATTACCAATTAATTAACATTTAATTGGAATTGAAAATGGAATGTGAATTAGGTTTATTGTGAACTGTGTTTTTAACGACATTCGTTCTTTAACCCGATTTACAGTGAAATATGATTTGAGATTTATAAATCTTTTTATCAAGATTTAATGGAAATTTTCCAAAGTAAAGTTTTCCAATTTAATGTATTAAACTGGAATTGAATGAAATTTGATTTGATAATAATCGAAATGAGCTTCTGTGGGGGAAGACTGTTAATATTTATGGAATTTAAAAGGCTTATTCGTTATTCCATTTATATTATTAGTCGGATACGGAAACTGATATCGATTATATATTGATTTGTTTTTCGTGAAGATTCCATTTTTATGTAAGAGGATTTGGGTTTATTGCGAACCGTGTTTTAAATGACATTGGTTCTTTAACCTAGTTGAAGACAGGATTACATGTCTAACATTGTATTTCGAATTGTATGGTTGATCTCTGCTAAATATATATTTGTTTGGTGGCGGAGAATTTATTCTCTTGCTTAAAACCCTTCTCTAAGACGTACGAGCTTAGAGGTAACATATCGACAGAAATCAATAGTACGGTGTAGATTGTCAATGCGGCATGTTTGTGTTTCCAAAATTAAATAATCATTAATACTGATTTGTGGGAAGAATGAAACTAAGTGGAGTTTTAATGAATCTTTAATTAGATTGAAATGGGAATTGATAATTTAAATTATCAAATTTGGGAAATGATCGAAAATGGAGTATCGCCAGTTTTGCTCCAAGCGATAGCTAAATCTTTAATTAGATTTGAATGGGAAATGGTAATTAATTTTACCGATAACACCGTGGTGTTAGTTATGGAGCATTACCAGTTTTTCTTCATGGGATGAATTGGTTGAGATTGAAAAATTAAACAAATGATTACTTCGGTAAGGTGCACTAATCCCAACTAGTTTGGATAAACCTTAATTTGGTTTGAACTGATATCCAAAGGAAGATTAAAGAATAAATTTAAAAAATTTATCTTTTATAAAATTAATGGGAAACTTCCCCAAAGGATATGAATATTTAAATAAAAGAATATTCAGAATTGGAATGAGGCGTATGTTGTGTTTTTATAGCACTTGTTAGTTATATACGCGAGTTATTCGGAAAGGTTGGGTTTATACCCATTCTGAACAACTGATTCGACGATAAGTCGAAGATGAAGACGGTGGTTGAAGACCGGAGATCTTCACATCGTTTGGATGATTACTGATGTCTTGATTGGGTTGTACATCCAAGACAAAGTAATAAGTGGTGATCGTCCAGACATACTTGGAGATCGACCAGATATGCGAGGACCTCTCTCCTGTATTGGACATATGGGATAAAGAACAAGGTGCCTCCGGTTTCGTTCAGACCCAAAATGAACTTGTAAATGGACTGTGTGTCTGACATTGGATTTAACTCTATGTTGATTGATCTTTATTAAATATATATTTGTTTGGCGGCAGATAATTTATTCTCTTGCTTAACACCCTTCTCTGGGACGTACGAGCTTAGAGGTTATATATCGATAGACATCAATCGCATTGCGTGGATTGCCTGTGTGGCATGCTGAGATGCAGATGATGAAGGCTTCTGTTGAAAAGCAGTCTTGTGGTTGATGATCAAAGAACGGCTTATGTGGCATAGCTTTGTGCATAACGTTAATTCGCGAGTCTCACACCTCGGTATGAGTCAAAAATGGGATAAGGGACTGCAATAAGAACACAACGTTTCTTTCTAGCTATAGGTGGCATCAGGGTTTTGCAAGCCCTGACATTTATATTATTTTTACCTGTGTGGTTGTTGGAATGAGAGGCGCCTTGGTTATATCGGTCTCTACGGAGTCGATGGATAGGTCCGATAGGACCAGGAAAGGTGTGTTCAGGCATAACCAATCCGTTATGTGTGGACCGGCCCTGAAGCATCCAAGAGCCTACTACGGGAGATCCTGAGGCATTTCTAGAGTGTCTCGAAGCCGCGAGGAGTACATCCCTTGCCTCAACTCATGACGGAAATCAAATTTCCAATACGTGACATTTCGGTTTTGATTGTAGAGCCTAGTATGTTGACATAGTGGGATGGGCCACTATGCCGTCTATGATTGATGCATTTATATTTGAAGTTGTTTTCATACACTTTACACTATAATAGTATCAAAATGATTGGTTTTAAATGTACCAAGCATGTTTGGCTATTATAAGGTAAAACTATATCCTTCGGCTTGCGTTGCATTATGTGACGGGACCTGAGTCTTATAATAGCTTCATTTTTCCAAAAAGCATTGCGTTGTTTGTTTTATGCACTGGTATTCTTGGGGGGAAACCCGTTCCGTGTTATACGGCGTGGTATCTTGATTTTCTTTATTTTTAAAGTAAAGATTAAATAACTGTTTTAGTTTTCACACCAGTCACATGACTGACCTGGAGTTTATTGTTTTAACCTAAACTTTGGGTGCCCCTATTTTCCACACGGGCAGCTAGTAGTTTTGGTTTTGCAGATATTATATTCGCGGGATCCTGGTTTTCAGTTGGAACGATATTCGGAAAGCTCTGTATCCGTTTGTCTCTTTCAGTTGTGTTTTGTATTATTTTACGCTGCATTATAATTTGTAAATCTCTGATATTTATCAAATATATAATATTTATTCATACTCTGTATATTCTTGTAATCTGATGTAAATTGTTGTAATAAGCAATGAAATGTTCTTCTGTCTGTGTTATGATTTGTTATGTTCTCAACTCAATCTGTGCTTTCCTTTACGGGGAAGTTCGGGTAGTCACAGTTTTGTATTACAGCTTTTGTTTACAGAGCTCGAAAACAAGACACGTTAGAACCATAGTACAGAATTCATTAGAGATTGGATTAGTTACATCCAATGAGGATGACTCGTATGAGATCAGTAGTATCCTAGAATGAATCCGAAGAGTGTTATTTTTTTAAATAAAAAGGAAAACAAATTTTGGTTTGAAAATTTAAACCATTTTATACGTATTTGAATATTTATTTTATATTGAATTTGGACAGTCGAGTATATAAAGAGTTTGCATATACGCCTTGCGAATGTATATTCGAAGTTTTAATATACTGGATTGATATATAATCACACTCTAGTCGCCCGGGCATGATTCTGATGATGAAATATACCATCACCAGTATTTTTGTTCGAGTTTCGAAAGTGGGATATCTATATATTTCCAATTAACTGGTGTGAGAACCAAAACATAGATACGGTTATTGTTATGAATTGGCGTCAAAAACATGATTTTGTATATGTATATCAAAGTTATGAATTTGAAAAGTTTAATCCACTAATTGATTGCTGGTTGTGATATTTGATTATTTGTTATCTAATAAAAATCATCATGTGAATGAACGGTAAATATAGCCAAATTGAATCAAATATTGAAATGAATTGAAAATTGGTTGAAATTGCATACTTGTACATGCATATGTATTGAACAGGTCATAGCAAGGAGGCTAGAGAAGAGGAATAAAATTGTATGCCCGACAAATAGGTACATGTTTACTAATTTATTGGGTTTGGATGATTTTATGAGCCGATTAGCTAGCCGCTTGGCCTTTTCTTTTTCTTTTTGGATGGTGAGGGCCTTGTGAGGCAAGTTGTAGTTTTAAATGTCTCCCCGTACAAAGGAGGTTATGGCGAAATTTTTCGAAAATTCAGTGTGTTAGCCAAATTTTTGAAGAATTGGAAAATTCTTGGAAACTGAAAAGTTGAAGAATGAAAGCCAAACTGAAAGTTGAGTTGATTAGAAAAACAACTTTCAGCTCCGTTCCTTTTCGAGGACGAAAAGATTTAAGTGGGGGAGATCGTAACAACCCGGAAAATCAGAACCAATTTAAAATTTTTGTTTTGGCTATTTTAATGAATTTTGAATATTTAAAATGACTTATTTTAAATAATAATGACTAGAATTATTTTGAATAGAATTAGAACGTATAAATTTATTTAAATCGAAATTAGAATATAAATATTTATTTAAATTATAAAAGGAATTGAAAATGGCGTGGTAGTTTGAAATTTTGATTTCAAATTTCAAATGAATGTACAGGATTCAAAATAAACCGGATTTTAGTGAAACCAGAAATATTAGAATCTGTTTGAAAATATCTTTCCAACGAATGTGAAAAATCCAGATTTCTTAACGAGAATAAAAAGATATGTCTAGTTGAAAATTCAAAATAGTCACTATGGAATATAGCCCTTAAAAGTGGAGATTTTGCAAACAACCTCCGTTTTCGACGAGACAACTTTTGTTGGATCTGGAAAGTCAAATTATTGCTAGGATTTAAATTTCGTAATTTTTGGATTTAATATGTGAGCGTGGTGAATTTAAACGTGTTTGGCCAATTCAGTTTGAATTTAATCGACTGGAAAATGACTGTTTTTCAAATGATCTCCAAATTCGATGAAATTAGTTTTGTTAGGACCGTA
The DNA here is from genome assembly GCA_030737875.1 of Allium sativum. NCBI lineage: Eukaryota > Viridiplantae > Streptophyta > Magnoliopsida > Asparagales > Amaryllidaceae > Allium > Allium sativum. The sequence continues at coordinate 462,563,762 of CM060913.1, read as the reverse complement.
TCGTCAAAACATAGCCATATTTTTTTTCTGGAATTTTTGGAGTCTGTATGTGGCCTCGGAAAATTGAAATGTGCGTTTGAATTCAAAATATATTGATTTATATTTTAAATTTAATGGAAACTGGTCAAAACAGTCGAACTGGCTTAACGGACATATTCCATTGCATTCGGAATGGGGGTAATTAGCTAGGGGCGATAGTCATTGGATTTGAATTGGAGTTCGAATGAAAAAATTACCTTTTAGAATTTAAAATAATTAAATATATATAATTAAATAAAGTCAACACCCCTCCTCCTTTATCTCCCACGTTCAAAATCGATTAGCAAAAAAAAAGACAGAAAAGAAAACCGCGCTCAGCCCTCCTCTTCCCACCACCGCGTCGCACCCCTCCCCCCTTTTGCCGTCGCACCCTCCCCCTTCTTTCTCCTCTTCCTCCTCCCCTCTCTCTCTCCAATTTCTGAAACCCTAACCCCTTAAATCAACCCAATCCCCCAGAGCCAGTACCCGATCCGCCGCCGCCAATCATGGCGCCACCCCCCTCTCAGCACACCTCCACCTCCAGCACGTAGCAGTCCCCCCGACCTCTCCTCCAACCACCACAGTGAGTTTTTATAATGTTGAATTTAAAAATCAGTTTTTTTATGAAAAGCAATATAGAAAAAATCAGTTTTTTTATGAAAAGCAAAATAGAAAAGATCAGTTTTTATTTATGAAAAGCAATATAAAAAAATAAATTTTTTATATATAGGAATAGCAATATAAAAATATTATTTTTACATATGTAGAAGCATAATAAAATTTTGATTTTTATTTATATGGTAGCATATTAAAGTTGTGATTTTATTTAGGAAAAGTTATGATTTTTATTTAGCAAAAGTTATGATTTTTATTTAAGAAAAGTTAAGATTTTATTTAGGAAAAGTTATGATTTTTATTTAGGAAAAGTTATGATTTTTATTCATAGGTAAAAATATGATTTTTATTTATATGAAAGTTTCGATTTTTATACATATGAAGTAGCGATAAAAAATCAATTTATATATATATATATGAATTAGCGATAAAAATTCGATTTATATATATATATATGAATTAGCGATAAAAATTCGATTTTTATATATATGAAGTAGCGATAAAAATTCGATTTTTATATATATGAAGTAGTGATAAAAATTCGATTTTTATATATAAGAAGTAGCGATAAAAAATATATGATTTTTATTATATATATAGCGAAGTAAAAATATGATTTTTAATATATAAACATCATATTAAAAATGTAATTTTTATTATGTACAGCGTGGAAAGGACTGCGTTGGAATTTCAGACAAATCCAAATGATTCAGAAATTCAGAAATAATACTGGAGGAGTGGATCCCAAAGTGAGAACTTCTCACTTTAATTTATTTTCTATTTAAATATATATACTAGGATGTAGACGATGCTTAGTAGCACCTGACACCTTTGTTTGAAACCATGTTTGTTTGGTTGTTTTGTTGTTTGGTTGATGAGATTATTTGTTTGAATTTGGTTGTTTGGTTGAATGAATTGATTTGAATTTGGTTTGTACATGGCGCGATCCATTATTAGGCGAGGGATAAGGCTAGACCTTATTTCGATTCTAGTATCGCGCCGTTATGCTTCCGAAATTTTCTAAAAATATTAGAACTATAAAAATATCATTTTTATTGTATAAATGAACTGTATAAAATATTCATGAGTTGAAATAAATATTTTATAGTTAAAAATATTTTTTTTTACGTGTATATGAATAAAATAAATATTCATTTACAAATCGGACGATTTGTTTATGTACACACATTTGACTGATATTGATTGGTATGATATACACATCGCCCAACTGCACAAGTAATAATCAGTGTTTACTATTTGAAAACCCCATATGGATATTGGGATGATATTGGACATACAATAATCCCAATACTTAGTTGTATGTCAATCGATGGGTTGACAGACTGTTGTAAGCGTTAATTATTTATATTTAACGCTTATGCAGTTGTGTAATGCACTCTGGATGATGGTTGACTGTGTTTGATTATTGTTGTGTGCATATGTGTATAAAATCCATATAAATAAAATTATACGGTAAATGGCTTTGTCTGATTACAATTTGGAAAAAAACGAATATTTTAAATTAACCAATATTTCAAAATGACGAATAATGAATATTTTAGACTAATATTTTAGAATAATATTCAGTAATGGATCAAAATATGATTTTGATGTCCGATTCGGGATGGATACGAAAATATTTAAATATATGAAGCCATGTTGATTAGATTAACGCCATTTAGTTGTGAACAATATTTATATCGATTTTATTCATTTTTATAATGAATATCGAAATGGAAGTGATTTCAAAATATAATGTTTTGAAAATATTATCATTTACATATTAATGATACGGAATATTCAATTTTGATTTAAAATTGAATATGAAGTTGAAATCATTTTGAAAACGAATTTAAAACGATTAATAAAATACGTTTTAAATGGAAGTCGATGAAATATGTAAAATATATATATTATATATATTTAATGACCTGAATAAAACGCACTGCGCCGTGGCAATTCGCGAATTTCGACCATTGACTTCGAATTGATATTATGGGAGATCCGACCGTCAGATTCTCCTAAAACCGGAACCATTGGGTTTGTATCAAAAAGGGCTTTCCAACGAATATAAGGAATTTGAAATCTAACGTTGGATTTGGAATTATGTCCAAAACAAACTTGGAAAAGGTCGTTGTAAGTGCAGTTAGATGACCGTTTATGGAAATCGACTATACGGGCCTTGATAAAATTATTAAAAATATCAGTAATTTGTGTAAATTCATAATAAATGATTAGGAAAGAATTTGGGTGAAAAATTCCCTGTTTGTAAGGGTAAAAATATATTTTTATCGAAATGAACTTGCTATGAACTAGAATTATAATCCAATATTATTAAATAAATAAATTAGATTTGAAATGGTTTTAAAAATAACCAGAATTTCCAATATCTGAATTGGAAAGGATCTGAATCGAAATTATCTTAAGAATATTTCGATATTAGATTCCATGATTATACGGATATTGTGGAGGAATTTGGAAGATATATATATATATATCGTTATTCCCAATACGATATTTGTTGACTCAGAATTTAATATTGAATATAAGCTAATATAATTTCTATTCAGAGCCTTGTATTTAATATTGAATTGGATTTTGGGTTTGTCGTGAACTGTGTTTTAAATGACACTGTTCTTAAACCCAGTAGAGAAAAGATTAAATCTTTTAAATAAGATCTAGAAGAGTTTACCAATTAATTAATATTTAATTGAAATTGAATGAAATTAGATTTTGGGTTTGTCGTGAATGGTGTCTTCATTAACTCCGTTCTTAAACCCAGTGTGAAAAGAATAAATCTTTTAATTAAGATTTAAGGAAGAATTACCAATTAATTAACATTTAATTGGAATTGAAAATGGAATGTGAATTGGGTTTATTGTGAACTGTGTTTTTTAATGACATTCGTTCTTTAACCTGATTTACAGTGGAATGTGATTTAGAATTTATAAATCTTTTTATTAAGATTTAACGAAAATTTTCCAAAGTAAAGTTTTCCAAATTAATATATTAAATTGGAATTGAATGAAATTCGATTTGATAATAATCGAAATGAGCTTCTATGGGGGAAGACTTTTAATATATATGGAATTTAAAAGGCTTAGTCGTTATTCCATTTATATTATTAGTCGGATATGAAAATTGATATCGATTATATATTGATCTGTTTTCTATGAAGATTCCATTTTTATGGAAGAGGATTTGGATCGTGCACCGTTTTTTAAATGACATTGGTTCTTTAACCCAATTGAAGACAGGATTACATGTCTAACATTGTATTTCGAACTGTATGGTCGATCTTTGCTAAATATATAACTGTTTAGTAGCGGAGAATTTATTCTCTTGCTTAACACCCTTCTCTAAGACGTACGAGCTTAGAGGTTATATATCGGCAGAAATCAATAGTACGGTGTAGATTGTCGATGCGGCATGTTCGTGTTTCCAAAGTTAAATAATCATTAGTATTGATTTGTGGGAAGATTGAAACTAAGTGGAGTTTTAATGAATCTTTAATTAGATTGAAATGGAAATTGATAATTTAAATAATCAAATTTAATAAATGATCGAGAATGGAGTATCCCCAGTTTTGCTCCTAGCGATAGTTAAATCTTTAATTAGATTTGAACGGGAAATGGTAATTAATTTTATCGATAACACCTTGGTGTTAGTTATAGAGTATTACCATTTTTGCTCCATTGGATGAATAGGTTGGGATTGGGAAATTAAACAAATGATTACTTCGGTAAGGTGCGCTAATCCGGACTAGTGTGGATAAACCTTAATTTGGTTTGAACTGATATCCAAAGGAAGAATAAATTTAAAGAACTTATCTTTGATAAAATTAATGGGAACCTTTCCTAAAGGATATGAATATTTAAATAAAAGAATATTCATAATTGGAATGAGGCGTATGTTGTGTTTTTATAGCACTTGTTTATTATATACGCGAGTTATTCAAAAAGGCCGGGTTTATACCCATTCTGAATAACTGATTCGATGATGAAGACGGTGGTTGAAAACCGAAGGTCTTCACATCGTTTGGATGATTACTGATGTCTTGATTGGGATGTACTCCCAAGACGAGGTAATAGGTGGTGATCATCCAGACGTACTTGGAGATCAACCGGATATGCGAGGACCTCTTTCCTGTACTAGGCATATGGGACGAGGAATAAGGTGCATCCAGTTTCGTTCAGACCAAGAACGAACTTATAAATGGACTGTATGTATGACATTGGATTTTACTCTATGTTGATTGATCATTATTAAATATATATCTGTTTGGTGGCAGAAAATTTATTCACTTGCTTAACAACCATCTCTGAGATGTATGAGCTCAAAGGTTATATATCGATAGACATCTGTCGCATGGCGTGGATTGCCTGTGTGGAATGCTGAGATGCAGATGATCAAGGCTTCTGTTGAAAAGCAGAGTCTTGTGATTGATGATCAAAGCACGGCCTGTGTGGCATAGCTTTGTGCATAGTGTTAATTCGCGAGCCACACACCTCGGTATGAGTCAAAAAGGGATAAGGGACTGCAGGGAGAGCATGACGTTTCTTTCTAGAAATGGGTGGTGTCAGGGTTTTGCAAGCCCTGACATTTATATTATTTTTACCTGTGTGGTTGTTGAAATGCGAGGCGCCTCGGTTATATCGGTCTCTACGGAGCCGATGGATAGGTCCGATAGGACCGGGAAACGTGTGTTTAGGCATAACCAATCCGCTTTGTGTGGATCGGCCCTGAAGCATCCAAGGGTCTACTGTGGGAGATCCTGAGGCATTTTCTATAGTGTCTCGAAGCCGGCAAGGAGTACATCCCTTGCCTCGATAGTTTTGGTTTGCCTAGTATGGCAACATAATGTGATGGGGCATTATGCCGTCTATGATTGATACATTTATATTTGAAGTTGTTTTCATACACTCTACACTACAATAGTATCAAAATAATTTGTTTTAAACGTATCAAGCATGTTTGGCTATTATAAGGTAAAACTCTATCCTTCGACTTGTGTGGCATTATTTGATGGGACCTAAGTCTTATAATAGCTTCATTTTTCCAAAAAACATTGCATTGTTTGTTTTATGTACTGGTATTCTTGGGAGGAAACCCGTTCAGTGTTATACGGCGTGGTCCCTTGAGTTACTTTATTTGTAAAGTAAAGATTAAATAACTGTTTTAGTTCTCACACCAGTCACATGACTGACCTGGAGTTTATTGTTTTAACCTAAACTTTGGGTGCCCTTATTTTCCACACATGCAGCTAGTAGTTTTGGTTTTGCAGATATTATATTCGCAGGATCCTAGTTTTCAGTTGGAACGATATTCAGAAAGCTCTGTATCCGTTTGTCTCTTTCAGTTGTGTTTTGTATTATTTTCCGCTGCATTATAATTTGTAAATCTCTGATATTTATCAAATGTATAATATTTATTCATACTCTGTATATTCTTGTAATCTGATGTAAATTGTTGTAATAAGCAATGCAATGTTCTTTTGTCTGTGTTCTGATTTGTCGTGTTCTCGACTCAATCTGGGCTCTCCTTTACGGGGAATTTCGGGTCGTCACACTTTATAACCAAAATAATAAAAAAAATTATCATTAAACCAAGAGCCACATCAAATTGTACATGTAAACAAACTTGTTCCATTTACCTAGTCGATTTTCTCACAGACACAACAGTGTAATTCATACAACATTTTATTTAGGATGCCTGTGAACCTTCCTCCCTATATTGGAGAATTGTCCAACTTTTTAAATGTGAGTCAAGTGCAATAATTTTGATGTACTCATAGAATTATATGACAAAAATTAAAAGGAAAATTAGTCAATCTAATGGTTGTGCTATTTCTATGAATATCTGGTTCGGACATTATCTATCCATCCCATGCGCATGGAGTTCCAATTGAAGCTAGCTTTGAATGGGCTCAAAGACACAGTTTTTTTTAAATAAATATATAGTTCCAAACACAAAAACTACAAATTTGTGTACACTTTTTCCAATTATGCAAAGGGATAAAATATTGTTGTGGACTGTGATGCTTAAGCTTAATAGCTAGAAATTATATAACGTTTTATAAATAAAAGTTTATCCACTCAACACGTTATAGAATAAAGATTGGTTACGAAACAACTATATAAAGAAAAGAAGGGGGGTACTTATGTGCATATATTTATCGTCAATGGAGTGTAAGAATGAATGGTAAAATAAAACCTTTAAAAAATATCATTACAAACTGAGATGTAGATTTGCAAGAATTAAGTGTATTTTAGTGTTCATATGGTTGAATTAAACATTGGTCAATAACATTAAAATAGTTTCAAAATACTCATAATATAAATATATAAAAAACCTAAATTCTCTAAAAGCAGACATCAGAGAGTTGTATAAAACTATGTAGTAAAGGCGAAAAGGCGCAAAAAAGCCCAAGGCGTGCGCCTTACTTACGCCTTTTTCCTGTTGCCAAAAAACTGAAGCTGCTGCATTTTTTATGCAGTTTTCTGTGTGATCATGGAGGATAAGTTTTAAAATTTCAAAAACTGACTTAAAATAAATCTAAGTAAATCAGTTTAAAAATTCCAAACGTATTAAACATAGACCAATTTACCTACTATTAAACTACAAATTTAACGGTTAAATTAATACTAAAGGACAAAATCATACCACTAAAAAGCCAAAGCTCAAGAGTTCTGGTGTTGGCAGTTGAGATGACGAAGCTCACGTGGTGGTTGGAGCGGCAACCTGCAAGCAACGACAGGGAGAAAAGTCAACAGTCGAGTCGATGTTCGAGAGCAACGGGAAAATTTAGGTTTTTTTTTCGTGTTTTTGGTTTTACATTTGGTCTTCTACTCGATATTTGAGTTAGATAGGTCAAGGGTTGATTTACAGATGTTGGGCCGGGTTAAAAAAAATATTTCATTTTGCAAAAAAAAGCGCCTTTTTTTGCACTTTGGGTGTTTTTGCGCCTCGCTCACAGCTGCGCCTTAAGACAAAAAAGGCTATCTAGTGCGCCTTGACTACAGAGGTATGATATCTAGAAATATTGTTGTCAAATTAGCAAGTTCAATTCAGTAATATTAATATCCATATCCATTAAACATAAAAAAAATAGAAAATTATAGATAAAAAGGTATAGACATTTCTATACATGTTGAATATACCGATAAAAAGCGGTTGTTTACATTTCTGTACATGTTCTGCATGTATGTAAATAAGGTTATAATTATGAGAATGATGCAAAAGTAGCATGATCTGCACCAAAAGGAAGATACATTTTTGATTGAAGCAACATATCATTCATGTTAATGTTGGACAATTTTCAATTCAAATAATCAAATCATAGTAGGGTAAAAGCAAGAGAGAGATTGCTGCAAAATACCATTGAACAGAATCTACTCAAAGTTGGAAATTTTAGCTTCTGCAAACAAAAACTTGTAGGCATTTAGACCAAAAAGGAACCTACTTCTATAAAATATAATTAAATTCTAGCCAAATCAAGATACATATGAAGGATGACATTATCTGAAATATGTTAACTGTGGAAAGTAACAGTCATAGGGAATCTTTTTGTTGCAAAAATAATAGAGGCCTTGGATGGAATGAAAAATAACAATCATGCGATTGTGAAGAAGTGGTATGAGTTTTATTATATTTCAAATTTTGAACCAGGTAAAAGTGGTAGTATATTCGTTCATAAAATTTGTGATTAAGAATAGTGATTCTGATCGATAGAGTGAAATCTTAGTCACTGTCACATTTATTACCGTTTTCCATCATAAATGCAAGTATTAAAAATATTAAATGAAAATTAAAGTATGATGTTAATATTACATAAAGAACAATGGCGTAAATGGTAAGAATGATAGGAGCAAAGTAATATAGAGTGGAAGTGCGATATTTTAAAGGTTTGTGTTGCCTTCAAAACTTTGAATTTCCAATGACATGTCACTCTTTTATTAACTATTAATTCTTACATCGTTCAATTGGATATTTAAAATACATGAAAATCAACTAAGTTGACGTATTATTCGGTTTAGGAAACCGCCAACCAATTTGCAAGGATTTAGATGTTACTGTATTTGGAAACCCATTGCGAACTAAGAAAACATCATTTTGATTCAGGTCATTGAGATAATTGGATATACACACACATATATGTATACATATATATATATATACATATATATATATATAGTAAAAAGTACTATACATGCTTCTGCAATTTGTCAAAGAATACACTTTTTAAGAAGAAAAAAACAAATATTTTAGTCCAATCCAGAAGATAGAAGGAACAATCATATAAATATACAATAAATTTGTGAAAAAGTGGGAATTGGAAAATTTGTAGTATAATACGAACAGACAATGCAAACATAACCTTAAACTACAACATTAGTGATTAGTTTAACATGTAATATTCCTGATGAGTTAGGTTTCATTTTTGATCATTCACCCATTATAGATGACCGTTATTGTTCATCGTAAACTTAATAAAATTATTAGAGTTGTTAGGTAGACAACTGTTAGCTACTCTACGTAAAATTTGATAATGCCTAAGTATATATAATTCTATAGTATATAATTGTTAGAATACTAATTTAATTAATCATTAAACCAAATCAACCCTTATTCACTGGTTACATTGAAAAATATGATAAGATTGTTTTCCCTTTATTAATTAGATTCCATGTTGATATAAAACTAATGAGAATCAGTGGATGAGCATGAGCAGGCAAAGACTATTGCATTATATTACATACCATGCAAATTTTTAAGTAGCATGCCTACAGCAATGAAATGTCAAATGAAAAATTATCTATATCTTCTGGTGAAGCTTGTCGTCATTGAAGCTATTAGTGGGAATGCAAATCTTATGGATGATATCAATAAATTGCAAGACATGAGTTAAGGAAATAAAAAATATGGTTGCAAGTAATAACAAATTGAGATTAGAAATATGGAGACAATAGAGATAAAAAAATGGTAAACAATGACCAACTATACATTATTAATAAAGAAGCGCCATGCAGATCATGCCCTCTTTATTAGTAACCAACTTGTAATATTTGTTTACACACTACCTTACTGGCAGCACCAAAGAAAATATGAAATGAAAAAGTATATATGAAATTATACATGTACAATAGTAAATAAACGTATAATTGGAATCTTCCAATTAGGAAAACTAAAACGTGGATTTGTGTTTTCAGCAAATGAGTTAAAAAATATAGCACCTGCATGTGGTGTACATTTATTCATATGGTGTTTATGCGTCAAAGATTTTTTTTGCTAAATTTAAAATCTAACAGGATTTGAATGTTATACCAAGAATTGACATCTAACCCATGTTGTATTAATTTTTCTAATACTTTTTGGGCAAACCAACTGAGTTGATTCTGATTTTTTCTAGTTATTTATTCAAAAGTACCCAACAATATAATTATATGATTTGTTCCTGTTTGTTTGAAAAGCTTGATGGTGTATATATAAACCTATATGGATAAAGGTAAAGTGTGTTGTAGCTGATATATAGAGAACACAAGAAACATATTTAGAAGATTAGAGGAAGATGAAAGAAGAATCAGAATAAGCGTCCTATAATTATATTGTAGAATAACTGACCTGCTACCAACTGTTGATGAAAACATGGGATGCAAAAGATAATTTTGAAATTGCAACTTGAAGTATTGTAAGAGTAACCATGATTGTAAGGATGTGGAAAATTGTTGAAATTCCATTCTTTAATACAATGCAGAATTACATGAAAGCAATTTATTATAACATGAAATACAATGCAAAATTTTGACGTGAATTTATAAATGAAATTTAACAAAGTGGTAAAATTCCAGGGAAAAAGGAAATAATTTTACATGACTAATATAACAATTACTCAAACACAAAGGAAGAATTGATTAAAACGGTTAAAAAGACTTCCTTATAAAATAATATTCTAAGGCAATCAACATTAATTTATATAGTAAGTATATCTTTCTCATAATTTTAGTGGATCGTCTGTATCTTTTGCAAAAGTTTAACAACTATTTGACACAAGGTTCAATATATAGCATCTTCTCCAAAATGAGAAGAAATAAATTAGGACTTTGTGTTCAAAACTTAGAAAAAAGTCAATACGATACAGAAAGGGGAAATCCCTCATTAATGCTATTAAGAACTCCATCTATATCAAAATTTCTCCTATAATAAAAAAATCGGAAAAAAGTGCATATTACTATGTATCTCCGTAGACAAAAATAAGCATAACACAAAATGGGAAAAAAAATTAGTTCTTCCTTGAAGTAAAAAATATTTATATCATTTGATTCGTTACTACATAAAATCTTGGGTTTCCATGCACGAAATTTTGAAGCTTAAATTATCGTCTAACGGATAAATTGGACTAATTAATTTGCTTATGAATTGATACTATCACAACATTAATACATGAACCTTTGAAGTCATATTGTCCCTACATAAGGTATCAAATTCAATGTTTACAACAAACCATTTCTACAGCAGTTGTCTTGAGAAACGTTTTTGATTTAACAAAGAGGGGAAAGCGCAACCTTAGATTTCTCTTAAAATGTCATCACCAATGGTTTTGCACAAGTAGCATATTGATAGATAGCATAGAAGAATTAAAAACCAAGTAAAAAAAAATACCTTTGTGGTTATATTGCAATCTTAATAGTATGAACAGATATCTAAATTCCACCACACTTTATGCCTGACACCAACAAAATATGCAGTTCAAATCTTTTATCATTGCATATATTCTACTCAGCTCAAATATTTCATAGTGGGATATAAAAAGCATAACTTCAGTTTTCCTTTCGAGTATCCCATCTTCTCAGCCTGTTTCCTTTTGAGAAGCATGTATAGTTAGTTGCTCTATTGTAGGAATATATATGAAGAAAAGGTAGTGCATAGAGCATGTTGAAGAAATCGATCTTCCAAATTAGATAATTTTAACACTCAAGCTTTGCTTCCATGTCATCCTAAAAAAGTTGAATGAAAACTACAAATGAAAACTTCAAAATCGTCTCAAAGTTAATATGAATGCAAATCAAGATTGATAACCACACAATTATCGAATGAGTATTACTTATTTTCATTACAATTTCATGTTGGAAAGCTGCAAACTGATCTTACCAGGCTATATTCTTTGTACACGAATAACATTTGTACATTATTTATAGCCGCAGAATAAACCTTTTGATCCTTAGATCTAACATATGAGCTTTGTTAACTATTTAACTGCAACAACATTTATTTACATTTATTCATATCCAATATATTAGAAATTACGTATTATTATTTTCTATGATGCTAAATCTGTTAGACATACATGAATAACCTGAACATTAATTGATATTTCAACCTGTAAAATGCTTACAATAATTTAACCAACAAACCTTTTATATTAATGTGGAAACTTCTTTGAGTTAGACATGCTCGTGGGTACCAGCGAAGATAAAAGGGACGAACAAACTAAATGTTGGGATTTTACCTAAAACCCAGTAGTCAGAGGCCACCTCGCAAAATGACAAAGCCTAAGCGAATAACCTAGAGTTAGAGGGATGAAAGGAGTGTCATTGGAAAATCGATTGAGGCTTGATTGAGAAGAGCCGAGGTCAAATCATTTGCTGGCGATTAAATTTTCGCCATTTTCTCGGCCCAAGAAGATCAAATTCCATAGCGATAAATTAATTTAGGGTTCGCCGAGGAGAAGAAAAGTGGGGCAGAAAAGAAAAGAGATGAAGAGAAGGAAAATGTTTTTTTTTTAAGTTTACGAAATACGTAGGACGACTCTTCGTTCAAATGTGATTTGGGAGAAAATAAAGCTGAGACAGTTCAGCTACAGTCCACGTGGCATGCTGAGATGCATTTTAATCAAAATAATGGAGGAGGATTCTATGCAAAGAAAACTTAACTCGGCTTTAATAGTATAGTATAGATTAATTATTATATTATTAACCATTGTGAATGCAGATTAGCATGGAAAGGTTGATTGGTTGGTTTATTTTTCTAGGACACAAGTGTGGGAATAACCTTCTTTGCTATGCAGCGTGGTCTTATTAGATATCTTTTTACTTTGAGTTGGCATATTATTATTCACACCGGATATTTGTCTGATCTGATGTTTTTTCTCCTGTAACTCACGGATGCCCTATTAAGCAGTTCAGGAGTACGTGTTAGTTCATTAGCTCTTTCGATGTACAATGCTGGTAGAGATATGCAAAAGGCATCGTCAACTATCCTAAAAGCTTATTTTGATTTCGCACTGTTGATTTAACTCATTTTTGAACTTATGTTGATGTTCTAATAAGTATTATTATGAGTACTCTGGTCAAACTAGAAGGCATCTTCATATGTCACTCTATAAGTATTTTGTAATTTTATTTGAAAGTTGGGAAACATTATGGGATTATGTAATACATAAATATGAAATTTAAAAGGTGTTTTACAATTGATGTTTAAAAAAATTATATTCATGATAATTTGATAATTATATCGGTAACATGCTGTGTTCGATCACTAGAAATCAATATTATAGATGACTACAACATTTGTAGTGTTTCATTTCAAGCCTCAGAATGGAGGACATTACATAAAGCTACTGTAACTACTCTAAAATTTGAATGATAATTTTTTAGCAAAGCTAAGACGGTTTTTACAGTGACCGCAACCACTTTCATTATAGCAAATAATTAATACATGAGGAAATAGGAGTCAGACAATTTGTCTAATTGCTATAGGCCTGGTTTGAACTGCTAGGACACTAAAATAAAAACAGGGGTAAAGAAAAGTGCTTCAGCTACTAAAATGCATAGTTAGTCCCCTAGAAAGAGGGACAACTGGAGCTGCCACTCGAACCTAACACATTAACGTACTCATAAAAGGTACAACAAGGTTGGGAACAAAATGCGGATTAGGACTTAGAAATTCATAATCCCGATCCCATGTAGTATTATAGAACAAAGACCTATTTAAATCACTGAGCTTACCCTCCTCAATGAGGTCAAACCCTTCACCTACAACATGGTATTCCAGTCTTCTAAAATCCTCATCAATATCAGAAACAAGTTTAAGGTACAAATTTTCAAAGGGATCATATCTCATACCAGAATTCAGATGAATCCAACAGCGGTCTTCCGAAAACCAATAAATACCATTACATTTTGTTTCATCAATAGAAGATGCATCCTCATCTACCAAAATTGTAACAACCCGAATTCCGATAGACCGAATTTTTTCTTAATTCTAATTTATCGAAACTCGTGTTGGTTTGCTCTGGTATCCTGCAGAAAAGATAGAGAAATAAAATATGTCAGAGCTTAGAAAAATATCTTACAGCGGAATGAATAAAGTATAATATAATCAAAGTATAGCATTACCGTATTAATAATACTGCCTAACCAGTATCCAAAGTTATCATCTCTCTACCTCAAATCTAACATGCGAGTATGTTTTGAGGAGGGGGTCAGAACACAAGTTCCGGTGACTGGATTTAAACTATACACTTTGGATAATCCTACATATACCTTTCAATCACATTTTCTTATTTATTAGGTTACTTGGGTTAATAGCACTCAAGGCTTACACACACGTCTTACCCGTTTACTTCCCAGTGGATTAACCTAATGCAATATATATGTAGTTACCCCTCAATATTGAGGTACACCCCATAGTACCCCACTCGCATGGTCTCCACTGTAATGCCACAGAGATCAACGCAGTCCCTCATCCTATGTCGGAGTGACGTATGGATCTCTACATAACAATGTTATGTTTCACATTAATTTTTCATTACTATGCTACGTTAGCGTATGGACCGCCACCTTCGATCGAATCAGAATCCATACCATAGTAATGCCCTCAAGTCTATGATACACCACCCAGAACAGACATGCGTATATCTAGATTTTCCCATGTACGTATCGTTAATCGTATTCGATGCCTTAACCGCACATAATGTGCACCGAGTTTCGTGGCAGTGCAATACAAGAAACACGGAACTCGGTCGGGAGCTTTTCCATATCTGTATAGGTCCGCCTTTAAGAGCCTAGAAATACGGATATTACTAGGGTCTGTTTTTCATGGTGGCTATGGCCTCACTTCGGCCCCTCCATCAACTAGTAAAGACTACAAGAGCTAAGCAACTTGCCCCTAAAAAACAATCTAAACATCCAGTTAGTGTCTCCCCTCAACCACCGTACCTCGATAGTGAAAGGTGAATGGTCTAATGGGTTTAGCTCTAGTCTATTCGCATCCCACTGGCTGCCGATGACGGGTATCCGACGATCTACCATTTTTGGTGGTCCTGACCTCTGCCTCCTCATTGAGGCGACTGCTGATTCACCCTAGTGTCACTTCGTCATAGCATTATGACTGCAAGGCTACTTTTGCCGTCAAGGCCCACCCACCTGGTAGTAATGCGCAGACCCAACCTCTGCGAGCACAGCCTAAACATCTATCACCACACAGAGGACTACTAGGAGCAACTTACATATCTCAGGAAACCGCGTGCTTCCCCTTCCAGTCCTTCGGAGCCGACAAAATAATCAGATGAACGTGTGCTCCCTCGTGCCTTATGACACCATGATGATCTACCCCGTTGGGTTATTCACCCTCAAACGTGTGGACTGATCCAAGTGCCTCATTTTAATATGTTATTATACCCTATGTCTAAACATTCCTTTATGCGCTTGCTTTACCTCATCAGGTTTCCATTTAACTTGCTTATTCTCATTCACATTGATTTCTTATTCAAGTTACCAAGTTCCTCTTGCTTATTAATTTCAGTCATATAACTTATCCCATTTAAGTTTATTAATAAGCCCACAACATGTTATTCTCTAAATTGTGATCCAAAGTCTGTAATACACAATCCCTTTATATTCTTGTTTGAATTCAAGGGTATAATAACATGTTCTACTTAATACGTAATTAAGTATATGTCAATTCACATGTTTTCTACTTAACATGTCACTTATCATTTATGATTAAATATAACTTATTTCATTTCATAAGTTGCCTCATTCTTTCTTATTTAGTCATAACTTCATCTTATATTATCACTACAACTTATTGTTGTTTATTATTAGCTTAATTCTCTTAACTAAGGTTTACTAATAAGTCTCCTTTCCATTTATTATAACTTATGTTATAATTTTCTCTTGTCCTTAGGACAAGCCTTAACATGTTATTCTTATCAACGTATTTCAGATTTCCAAGTTTTCAAATTACTTAGTTTATAATTAAGTACAACTTCTTTCATTTCATAATTTTTCCCCCATTTGCTGATTATTTAATTCACAATTAAGTACCATTTTTCTCATTACACAAGTTATCTCATTTTCTCACTAGTTTATTATAACCTAAGTTATAATATGTCCCTAGGACAAGTCTACCTATTATATAACATTCTCATTAATGTAATTTATTTATAATAGGTTATTATCATTCCTCGTTCATTCCCTTTCCTTTAATATTGTAATTATCTTTCACTCAATTCCATTTATTTCCATTAAATACAATTAATGCTATTTATCAGTCCTGCTATATATACATTAGACCTCTTACATTAAGCCTAAACTTGTGGATGTTGGATATGCCAGGTGGTTCCGGGCAGACTTCTACCACAAGTTGACTTAATCTCGTGTGTTTGCACCACTACATGTTTTATTTATGCACTTAGACCCCTCAAATTAGATTTACCACTTGTGGATGTTGGATATGCCGAGCGGTTCCGGGCAGACTTCTACCACAAGTGTAATCTAACCTCGTGTCTAAGCGCAATTTATAATTTGCTATAAATTTCCTATATTTTACATGTCATCATATTAAACCCATTTTACGTCGCATGTTCTTTCTAACATACAATAAATTCTATTCTAACACGTAATGTTTAATCGTGTAATTGTTCAAATCAACAAACTAACATATAATTTTCTCAATTTATACCGTTAATGGTCTAGGTACATAAATGTCCCAAGTTAACATGAAATTGAAACAACAGTAATCGCTACACATATTTTGACAAGTTTGTATTTCAACATATGACATATGAATTTTCCAACATATTAATATCTTAACGTGTTAATATTCCAACATGTCATGTTCGTCACTTTAATCTTTTTAACATATGTTTAAAAATTTCAACATGTCATATATAACATTTCAATGCTTTTTAATTGTTCTAGCAAATTCACATTGTGTAATAACGAGGAATGTTAAATGATAATATATCACTATTAAAAATGATATAACTTAAATCCAGTCACCTCGTTTGCTTTTCAAATCCTGGATCTGGTCCAAATCTAGCATTTCATGGTTTTCCCTTAATTGGACTCAGAACCTAACAACCATGGATTCATAATTTTTACTAAAAGAAAAAAGGGAAGAAAGACAAAGAAAATTGAATAGACAAGATCAAGAAAATTACCTCACTTCGCGTATGATTCTGAACACTTTTTTATTAACGTCAATTCTTTTCATCCAGATCTTGATTTATCCTAAACTAATAATCTTAATTTTCAGAAGAGATTTGAGGAGGAAGAAGAATGACAGAGCTTTTGTGTTGTCGCAAAAATATGAGATTTAGCTAGGCTCTACTAGCCTATTTATAGGTGTTCAGGATCTTATCGTACACGCGGCGCTGAGTCTGTATTGAACTTGGTTAAGAAAACAGTCTAGATTCATCTTTTAATGTTTATAACGTTTACTTTTTAAACGTTCAATCTCTTTCATGTTTTTCCCTTTTTAAGTTGATTGCGCCAATTTTACTTCTTTAACTAATTGCATGCTATAAATCTTTTACTTTTGAATTTCGAATGTTATGTGTACATAACTACACACATCCTCCTTTACTTTATTTTATTACATGCCTTATCTTTTAATTTAATGCAATCATTTTACTATGTTTCCTTTTTTCTTATTTCAATCAATCCATTACATTAATTTAGCGCATGTATTATCTTCCCATCAGTTTTGAATTATATTCATATATAAGGTCCTTATATGTATACAAAACTTGTAATAACCATTTTACACGTATATATATACGCACAATTTTCGTTTCATTTTCAAAATTCAAACGGTATATTCTCATATACATGTATACTTATATTTATTTCTATGATTTCATCCTTATCTTGAATTTTATCTTTCTATATATATATATATATATATTCCTACATATATATACGCGTATATTCCCATATACATGTATACTTATATATATTTTTTACTTCCTTATATGTATATTTTTGCTTGCATGTACTTTTGTACAAATTTTCTCTTATGAACATGTGTCATTTTAGTTGTTCCCTTAAAACAAAAATATGACTGTGGCAAGGATCGAACTCTGCACCTCTTGTATGCAAGTCACATGTTCTAACCAACTGGGCTACCAAGGCAAAAATTAATAAGACCTAGAATAATGGTAATTATTGTTCTCTTCTTACTTCTATTTTTCATGTTTGTTACAGTATTGCAGTTAAACCATTGCATGAATGTTTTTCTTTTATTTCTCTTTTATTATTAATGCGTAATCAGTGCATGCAACATGTTTACACTGCATGCCACCAGCCTTTCTTTCTTTTAATGCATGCATTACATTTTTATTCGCATTAATATTTTCTTCTTTTTAAATGTGTATATCAATGCATATATATACACATATGCATTATTTAATTATTTTAATTGTTACAAAATGGTCAATGTTACATTCTCCCACCCTTAGGAAATTTTGTCCTCGAAATTTGGTAAGGGTAAAAATTAATTAACCCCTTGCATAATATACATCCATCACGTGTGCATCCAATTTTTGCAAACATTGTGCACTTGTGCCAAGTGAAATACAACATAATAATACATGTATGCCTAAGCGGTATCTCCTACGTGTATGCAAATTTTACAAAAATCCTTTTAAAACATGATGCTCACATCCTAAATATACTGGCAGTTCTACATGAATGCAATATTTTGAAAACCAAATGCTTTTTCATCCAAATTTTTTCACACTCTTACTGTGTAACAACATAGTTCATCCAATTGTTGCATCCCAAAATCCTACCAATCAACTTTATTTTTCGATTTTAGAAAAATCTAATTTTCTAAATTCGATTTCTTATGTTACAAAAAGGTGAAAACAGAAAATTTCACACCTTCAGTTTTTCTTTTATATACTTTTTTCCAATCGTGCTTGGATTTTATGTAACTATTTATAAAGATTCCCTATTTTTCTATCCAAGTACAGCCCACATAAGAAAATTTTCTTTTGTTACAGCTTTTCATTTTACCTTGAAATTTTTTATTCTTATCCATCTTTCTTTAACTGTCATTTTTGTTGCTTTATTGAATTTGATGTTTCCTTTTTTTAATTGTACCATTTCTCTTTTTTTAGCTTATTTAATCATCCGATCTAAGTTTAGTTTTCAAATGAGCCTTCTTGTCTTTCAACTAAAACAGGAGAACAGACACTCTACACAGCTGCTACTAAGGGCCAAGAATCTCATCCCGCTCAAACAGAAAAGTCCAAACCATGGTATTCACGATAGGTTTAGGTGTTACCCTAACTAACCAACAAGAAAAAAATAACGGAATGATCCTAACAGAAATGTAGTAACAGTTTTTACCCCTAACATGAAAACTAGAAACAACATCTAAACACTTACTTGTCCTTTTTACTATCTAGTGGTCACCGCTAGTCCTATTTGTGTACTAACAATTATTTCAAGCAACACACTAGGCTTTTCAATGCTTATGCATTCTACGAGAATTTAACATTATTCCAAGATAATTCTTTCTATTTACTTCATAGCCTTAAAACTTTTTCCCATCTTCCCTAGGCACTAATTCTTAACTACTTCATACTTTAAAACACGGTTTGGCCTTTTCATTTAATTTTTTCTTCCAAAAATCAGAAGTGTCAAAATTTTATTTTCCTCATGAAAACTTACTTTTGCCAAACCATAAAACATGTCATCTAAAAAAAATGTAAATATTTCTTCAAATCATAAAAACTAGTGTAGATATGGACAACTATTTTCTCAATCAGGTTTACGACTTGATCTTGCCTATCAGGTTGGTTCATTTTCTTACTACAAGGTGCAAACATCCATTCTATTATTAATTTCTACAACTTATTTTATCCACCCAACAAAATTTTCTCTTTTAAACAATTTATCAAATATGATTGTCAAAAGAATAGAGACTTCAAAACTTTCTTTATTAAAAGTTCTTGTATGAAATATAAGAAGAAAACTAGCGAGTTATACATGCTCTATAATATGCACCTTTGACTGAGAGAATTTTACTTTAGACAAAGTTTTCGCAAGAAATCACTATTCACAAAATATACCCCATTTTACTTTAAAACTCAATATGTATACTTTACATATTTAAAACTATAACTTTTAAGATTGAAACATAAAAACACCATAAACCATTTTCCCTAAACTTTTACAATTTCAGGTTCTTAAAAGTTAACAATGGGATTAGACTCAAAGAGGATTTCCAATTTTTCTAAGCTTTCCTAGACACTCCAAAAAAGTCAATTCTCTCTAATATATATATATATATATATATATATATATATATTCCTAATTCATTTTTCTTTTTTTAATCTTTTCCAATTTATAAGGTTTTACTGCCAAGGCCATTAATATGAAATACTAACATATGAGATCCTCCTTTCTCTATTTCAAAATATATTGTACACTTCCCACCCAAATTTCCTATGTGTCTCAGATTTCCATATTCATTCCTTTAGTGTACAAAAAAAGTCCCATTTCTTATAATATTATACTCTTTCTATTTAGTGGGTTTCTATATGGAACTAGTTATATATATACAATATATATCTATATATTTTTTAAAATACAAATATGTTCACTCACTGCGTATATATGAATCCTAAACCTAAGCTCTGATACCAGATGTAACAACCCGATTTTTTTTAAAATTCTAATCTATCGAATCTCATGTTGGTTTGCTCTGGTATCCTAGAGAAAAGACAAAGACATAAAATATGTTAGAGCTCAGAAAAATATCTCACAATGGAATGGATAAAATATAATATAATCAAAGTATAGCCTTACCATATTAATAATATTGCCTAACCAGTATCCAAAGCTATTATGTCTCTGCCACAAATCTAACCTACGAGTATGTTTTGAGGGGGAGGTCAAAACACAAGTTCTGGTGACTAGATTTAAACTATACACTTTGGATAATCCTGCATATACCGTTCAGTCACATTTTCTTATTTATTAGGTTATTTGGGTTAATAGCACTCAAGGCTTACACACATGTCGTACTCATTTACTTCCTAGTGGATTAACCTATTACAGTATATATGTAGCTACCCCTAAATATTTAGGTACACCCCATGGTACCCCACTCGCAAGGTCTCCACCATAATGCCACAGAAATGGACGTAGTCCCTCATCCTATGTCGGAGTGATGTACGGATCTCTACATAACAATGTTATGTTCTGCATATATCTGTCATTACCATGACACGTAAGCGTACGGACTGCCACCTTCGATCGAATCAGATTCCATACCAAATTTATGCCCTTAAGTCTATGATACACCACTCAGAGAAGACATGCATGTATCTAGATTTTCCCATGTACGTATCGTCAATCGTGTTCGATGCCTTAACCGCACATAATGTGCACTGAGTTCCATGGCATGGCTATACAAGAAACAAGGAACTCGGTTGGGAGCTTTTCCATATCTGTACAGGCTCACCTTTAAGAGCCTCAATCCACAGATATTCCAAGGGTATGTTTTTCATGGTGGTTATGGCCCCACCTCGGCCCCTCCCTCAACTAGTAAAGACTACAAGAGCTAAATGACTTGCCTCTAACAAACAATCTAAACATCCAATTGGCGTCTCCCCTCAACCATTGTACCTCGATAGTGAAAGGCGAATGGTCTATTGGGTTTAGCTCTAGTCTTTTTGCATCCCACTGGCTGCCGATGATGGGTATCCAATGATCTACTATCTTTGTTGGTCCTGACCTCTGCCTCCTTGTTGAGGCGACCGCCGTATCACCCTAGTGACACCCGTCACAACATTATTACTGCAATGCTGCTTTAGCAGTCAAGGCCTACCCACCAGGTAGTAACAAGCAGACCCAACCTCTACGAGCATAGCCTAAACATCTACCACCACATAGAGGACTATCAGGAGCACCTTACATATCACAGGAAGCCACGTGCTTCCCTTTTCGGTCCTTCGGAGCCGACAGAATAATCAGATGAACGTGTGCTCCCCTCGTGCCTCATGACACCAAGATGATCTACCCCGTTGGGTTATTCACCCTCAAACGTGCGGATTGGTCCAAGTGCCTCATTTTAATATGTTATCAGACCCTATGTCTAAACATTCCTTTATGCGCTTGCTTTACCTCATCAGGTTTCCATTTAAATTGGTTATTCCCATTCACATTGACTTCTTTTTCAAGTTACCTAGTTCCTCTTGCTTATTAATTTCAGTCATATAATTTAACTCATTTAAGTTTATTAATAAGCCCACAACATGTTATTCTCTATATTGTGATCTAAGATCTGTAATACACAATCCCTTTATATTCTTATTTGATTTCAGGGTTACAATAACATTTTCTACTTAGTACGTAATTAAGTATATCTCAATTCACATGTTTTCTATTTAACATGTCACTTATCATTTATTATTAAATATAACTTATTTCATTTCATAAGGTTCCTTGTTCTTTCTTATTTCATCATAATTCCATCTTGTACTGTCACTACAACTTATTGTTGTTTACTTGTTAACTTAGTTCTCTTAACTAAGCTTTACTAATAAGTCTCCTTTCCATATATTATAACCTATGTTATAATTTCCTCATATTCCTAGGACAAGCCTTAACATGTTATTCTTATCAACATATTTCAGATTTCCAAGATTTCGAATTATTTAATTTATAATTAAGTACAACTTCTTTCATTTCGTAAATTTTCCCCCATTTGCTGATTACTTAATTTACAATTAAGCATTATTTTTCTAATTACACAAGTTATCTTATTTTCTTACTGGTTTATCATAACCTAAGTTATAATATCCACTTGTCACTAGGACAAGTCTACTTATTATATAACATTCTCATTAATGTAATTTATTTATAATAGATTATTATCATTTCCTGTTCATTCCCTTTCCTTTACTATTGTAATTATCTTTCATTCAATTCAGTATACTTCCAATAAATACAATTAATACTATTTATCAGCCCTGCTATTTACATTTGTGTATATATATATATATATATATGTGTGTGTGTGTGTGTGTGTGTGTATGTATGCATGCATTAGACCTCTCACATTAAGCCTACACTTGTGGATGCTGGATTTGTTGGGCGGTTCAGGGCAGACTTCTACCACAAGTTGACTTAACCTCCTGTCTTAGCACCACTACATGTTTTATTTATGCACTTAGACCCCTCACATTAGATTTTCCACTTGTGGATGCTGGATATGTCGGGCAATTCCGGGCAGACTTCTACCACAAGTGTAATCTAACCTCATGTCTAAGTGCGGTTTACTATTTACTGTAAATTTCCTACATTTTACACGTCATCATATTAAACCCATTTTATGTCGCATGTTCTTTCTAACATACAATAAATTCTATTCTAACATGTAATCGTTTAATCATGTAACTGCTCAAATCAACAAAATAACATATAATTTTCTCAATTTCTATTGTTAATGGTCCAGGCACATAAATGTCACAAGTTAACATGAAATTAAAACTGCAGTAATCGTTACACATATTTTTACAAGTTTATATTTCAACATATGAATTTTTCGACATATTAATATCTTAATGTATTAATATTCCAACATGTCATGTTCGTCACTTTAATCTTTTTAACATATGGTTAAACATTTTCAACATATCATATTTCAACATGTCACATATAACATTTCAATGCTTTTTAATTATTCTGGCAAATTCACATTGTGTAATAACTTGGAATATTAAATAATAATATATCATTACCAAAAATGATATAGCTTAAATCAACTCTTTGTTTTTAAAATCCTGGATCTGGTCTAGATCTAGCATTCCATGGTTTTTCCCTAATTGGATTGAGAACATAACAACCATGGATTCATAATTTTCACTAAAAGAAAAAGGGAAGAAAGAGGAAGAAAATTGAATATACTAGATCTAGAAAATTACCACACTTTGCATATGATTATGAGCACCTTTTTATTAATGTCACTTCTTTTCCTCTAGATCATGATTTAGAATTTTTCCTAAACTAATAATCTTAATTTTCAAAAGAGATTTGAAGAGGAAGAAGAATGACAGAACTTCTGATTGTCTCAGAAATATGAGATTTAGCTAGGCTCTGCTAGCCTACTTATAGGTGTTCGGGATATTATCGTACACGCAGTGCTGAGTCAGGATTGAACTTGGTTAAGAAAACAGTCCAAATTCATCTTTTAATGTTTATAACATTTACTTTTTAAACATTCAATCTCTTTCATGTTTTGCCCTTTTTAAGTTGATTGTGCTTATTTTCCTTCTTTAACAAATTGCATGCTATTAATCTTTTACTTTTGAATTTTGAATGTTATGTGTACATAACTGTACACATCCTCCTTTATTTTATTTTATTTTATTACATGCCTTATCTTTTTATTTAATGCAATCATTTTACCATGTTTCCTTTTTCCTTATTTCTATCAGTCCATTGCATTAATTTAGCGCATGTATTATCTTCCCATATGTTTTGAATTGATTTGAATTATATTCATATATAAGGTCCTTATATGTATACAAAACTTGTAATGATCATTTTATGCGTATATATATACACACAATTTTCGTTTCGTTTTCAAAATTCAAACGGTATTGCACCGTTATTTGATTCTTGCCGTATTTCTATGATTTCAGCCTTATCTTTAATTTTATCTCTTGTATATATATATATATATTCCTATATATATATGCGTATATTCTCATATACATGTATACTTATGTATATATACTTTTGTATATATATATTTTTTCCTTATATGTGTGTTTGTACATATTTTCTCTTATGATCATGTGTCATTTTCGTCGTTCCCTTAAATCAAAAATATGACGGCAGTGGGGATCGAACTATGCACCTCTTATATGCAAATCACATGTTCTAACCAACTAGGCTACCAAGGCTATTGTTAACAAGACCTAGAACAATGGTAATTATTGTTCTCTTCTTACTTCTCTTTTTCATGTTTGTTACAATATTGTAGTTAAACCATTGCATGAATGTTTTTTCTTTTATTTCCCTTTTATTATTATTGCATAAGCAGTGCATGCAATGTGTTTACACTGCATGCCACCAGTCCTTTCTTTCTTTTAATGCATACATTACATTTCTATTCGCATTAATATTTTCTTCTTTTTAAATGTATATATCAATGCATATATATATACACATACGCATTATTTAATTAAAAAATGCAGGGTATTACAAAAATATCACTATCACAAGGTGTGGACAGCTCCAAATCAAGTTCCTGAATAATAGAATGAGGGGTAACAACTTTTTGAACCCACTTCACGATAGGAGGGAGCGGAAGAGGAACTCGCTCAGAAGAGGGAATAGGAGATGAGATAGATGCTATGGGTTTCCAAGTACATGAATCATGTATGTGACCAAACGAGTGTCACAGGGTGCAAATATCAGAGGTCCATCCATAGCGAACTCTCACCTCTACTAGATAATCCCCAGCAATTCAAACTTTAATTGTCTTTGAAAGTGGTTTATTAGGCGTAATTTCAATGAGTGCTTCGACATTAAGAAGTTTATCCTTAGCAACTGTGTTAGCATCAAAACACCTAAGCTTGCCAATACAATTCGACAACTAGTTTAAACCTATCAATGATTGTAACACAGAAAATGTTATAGAGGAATAAACCCAAACCGGAATGGAGAGAATATGCTCTTTGGATTTGTCAACTCTCGGACTCCACGAAGTAATGATAACGGGCTTTCCCCTAATAATAAGAGGTTTAGAGCAGAGGACTCGAAGACATTCTTCCCGTAGGGAGAATTATAAAAAAAAACATAGACCTATCCACCCGAACTTGTAGTCCTCCAAGGAATTTCCATGCTTTACCACATTGCTCTTTGACAACCAAATACAAAGGTGGACTATCAAGAAAGAACCCGATCAGACCATCCAACCAGAAATTTTCCCCGCTGCATGAATAACCTCTAAAGGAAGAGAACTTATTCCCTCAAATTCAGTATGCTCAAATAAAATAGGCTCATACAAACCCATGTTGTTTGGTTTTTCTTAAAAAAGGGAAACCCATTTGCGAACTTCATTTTTTGGTCTAATTGGTTCACCATTCACAATAGTAGGTTTCGGTGAAAGCCAAACACCTCACAAATTTTAGCATTCACACTAGCAGGAAGATTCCCATGGAACGAGCTGCTCTATAAAGGAGAAGCTTGATAATGTACATTTTGCAGCTCTGAACTTGGCACAACAGGTACATTCTAATGAATTGAATCATGCTTAACAGCGCCAGACAAGGAAAACTCGTTATTGGCAAAAGTAGATTCAATAGAAATACTTCCAACGTTCATAATTTCCTCACTCACCACAATTCCATCTAGTTTACTACTGATAGTAGGATCCTGGTGTTGCGCTGAGGATTTCAAGACCACAATCTCACACGATTTCAAACTAACACCCTCGCCAAATTCATCTACACTAACCTGGGATATTGCGGCATCGACATTGCCAATACCTCCCAAGGTTATATCGGTATCAGCCCGATGAGAGACAATCTCAGAAGTGGCCAGAAGATGGAGCATAGAGTTACCCGATTTAAATTAGAATAATAATTAGTTGAAGAGTTCATTAACAAAATAATAGGTTTGTAAAATTGTCATAATTTGGCTACATCAGTTGCACCATTGAGTTTGTGGTTTGTATGAAGAAGATATGAGTGAATCAAGTTAAGAAAATAAATCAGAAATCTAAAAAAAATTACAGTGGGGGTCGACCCATATACGGGTTGATTCGATCCACATAAGGGTTGGGTAGATCCACACAGAATCCTGGGTGCAATTTGTGTCTAGTGAATAAGGATAACGGGAGTATTATTTTGGGTTTAATACGGCTATTTCCTATTTGACGTTTTTGAAATTTGAGATGATGTGGCTCATTCTGATTAGTTAAGTGACGTGGATGGCGTGGATTTATTTTAGAAATCCAACGGTCTGAGATCTTAGGTTACACTATAAATAGACCCTTAGGCCTAGCTAATTCCTTACAACAAAATCTTTTCCCTTTTTGGTTCCCTCATTTTGAGATAGACCTGGCCTATATTTTTCTGGATAAAGGGTTTATAAAATAAAATACTTATATACTCCTATTAGAGATAGGATCTAAGAGGCCATAGAGGAAAAGCTTAGGACCACAAGTGAGAGTGTAATTATTCCGACTTTTGGTAATTAGGAAAATAGAGTTTATAGTAGTTATAAATGTTTCTGTAGGTTTTCTTGTAGTTTTTAATAGTTTTATGTAATTCAGTGTTTCTATAAGTTTTATTCTGTAATTTATTTTCTATAAGTATTCCACAGTCCTTTCTTATAGTTTTCTTTTTATACAAGTTCTATAAGATAGTCTTTCGATCTTCTTCCTCCTTTCTGTAACAACCCAAATTCCGACATACTGAATTTTTTTCAAAATTCCAATCTATCGAAACTCGTGTTAGTTTGCTCAGGTATCCTGCAGAAAATACAGAGACATAAAATATGTCAGAGCTCAGAAAATATTTCACAACGGAATGGAAAAAATATAATGTAATCAAAATATAGCTTTATCGTATTAATAGTACTGGCTAGCTAGCATCCAAAGCTATCATGTCTATACCACAAATCTAACCTGCGAATGTGTTATGAGGAGGGGGTCAGAACACAAGTTCTAGTGACCGGATTTAAACTATACACTTTGGATAATCCTACATCTACCATTCAATCACATTTTCTTATTTATTAGGTTACTTGATTTAACAGCACTCAAGGCTTACACACACGCGTCATACCCATTTACTTCCCAGGGGATTAACCTAATATTGTATATATATATGTAGCTACCCCAAATATTAAGGTACAACCCATGGTACCCCACTCGCACGGTCTCCACCGTAATGCCACAGAAATGTGCACAATCCCTCATCCTACGCCAGGGTGACATACGGATCTATATATAACAATGTTACATTCCACATATATCTATCGATTACAATGCTATGTAAGCGTATGGACTGCCTCCTTCGATCGTATCAGACTCTAATTGTAACACCCCAAATTTTTAACGACATTAAAGACGATAAATTAAATAATAATTAATTTAATATTCAAAATTAAGTGAAAGGGTTACGCCATTGCGTTTATCTCGGAATTCTGCTTGAGATAGAGTTCGAGTTTGTGTAAAACGGATAACGTATGAAGAAGTTATGGACGGACCTGTCAAGTGTGCCTAGAATAGTTTCTGGGTATTCGGGCCTTTTTCGAGTGAGTGACGACCCGTGACCTGACCTAATTTCATTAGGGCTGAGGTGGCATCCGAATTTTGTAACCCAACAGCTATAAATATATCTCATATCCTTTGTTTTATTCGAAGAAAAGAAATGGTGGCCGGACTATGCTGGATTCTGGACTGAATTAGGATCTCTCATCTTCTTCTAAAGCATATCAAATTCTTAGATTCAAACATAGACTCAACACCTTTTCTATCATTTTAGCAATCCAATCATAGTGAGTTCTAGTTGCTTTTAGGTTTAGATAAATAATAGTGAAACTATGAAGGACTGTGATGTGGATATGATTGTAGACTTTAAACCTATGTTATTGGTAGATCTCATGCTATATTATGATAGATCTATTTCTTTGGATCCAATTTAATTGTTCTACTATAAAATTGTCACCTTATGATTCATATTAGATCTATCCTATGCAAGGTTTTAAATCTCGGACTTCGATCGCGTTTCTTCTCGGGGATTTTATAGACTCAGTCTCGTATCGGGGGAGATCTCAGACGAGATGAGTCTAACTCGGGAGTTCGTCTCGGATTTTTATCTCGGATCTGAAAGTTCATATCGGAACAATCTCGAGGTACATGATATGTTAAAAATGATATTTTAACAAAATGATTTTTATGAATGCTATTAAAAACATAGTAACTTAAGCTTAAAATGCAAAATAACTTTATTATTCTTTATTTTGCAAAAGATCATTCATACTCTAAATTGTATTATGCTTAAAACAGGAATATTGTTAGACAGGAAACATTAAAAGGTCCCAAAACATTAAAAGGATCCAAAACATTCAAAAATTTAGCATAAATAGACCATAAAATACATAATTTCATGAGTAACATGTATGTAAAAAGACGAATATGAAAATCATAAGCATTGTAAAACATATACGAACATACAATATTGTCATTTAACATGAAAAATGTAAAATAACAAAAGATTGATATGGATAGATTTGAGTTTTTTAATTATAGTTCTAGTTCATTCATAAATTTAAATTTTAACCAAAAAACTAAGATCTCGGATGAGTATTTCGTCTCGGTCGATATATCGTTCAATATTGCAATATCTCGAGCGATATATTCAAAAGGAGATTTAGAGTGATATTTGCTATTTCGTTTCGAAAGGAGCCCAAAATCAGATCTTGGAGGAGATCTCGGGCAATATTTGCGAGATTTGAAACAGTGATCCTATGTGATCTAAAATTATTATGTTAGATCTATCCTTTGTGATCTAAAATTGTCACCTTATGATTCATGTTAGATCTATCCTATGTGATCTAAAATTGTCACCTTATGATTCATGTTAGATCGATCCTATATGATCTAAAATAATTATGTTAGATTTATCCTATGTGATCTAAAATTGTCACCTTATGATTCATGTAGATCTATTTTATGTGATCTAAAATTATTATGTTATATCTATCCTATGTGATCTAAAATTGTCACCTTATGATTCATGTTAGGTCTATCCTATGTGATCTAAAATTTTCACCGTATGATTCATGTTAGATCTATCCTATGAGATCTAAAAATTTCACCTTATGATTCATGTTAGATCTATCCTATGTGATCTAAATTTGTCACTTTTTGATTCATGTTAGATCTATTTTATGTGATCTAAATTGTCACCCTATGTTATCATGTTAGATTTAAATCGATTGGACATCTAAAATGGCTAATTTAGATACTGTGACATCATAGTTCATCAGTTTTATTTCCACCTTGTTATGATGAAAATTTCATTTCCATGCTAGTATTATGTTCACCTTTTATCATACAAGTTTATGTTTATGCCAAGAAGGTCATTTCTATATATTCCTGTTATTTTCCCTATTATCGTTTATGACTATAGCCTAGGCATGTTGCCAATTTTGTGAGGGCACTAGTTAAAGAACAGAGGAAAGGGATAAAAATGGCATAATTTGAATATGAACATTTATGGACATGTAATTCAAATTATTGGGCAAAATAGGTATTAACACCTATAAAAGGAAAGGATTAATTAATTAGTAAATTAATTAAAAATGGCATAATTTGAATATGAACATTTATGGACATGTAATTCAAATTATTGGGCAAAATAGGTATTGGCACCTATAAAAGGAAGGGTTAATTAATTGATTAATTAATTAAAAATGGAATGCCTAGTAATTACAATTAGGAATTGTAATTGTACTCATGACACGAGGTTAGGTTGCATTAGTGGTGGAAGTCTGCCCGGACCCGACCAGCATATCAGCCACTAATGGTAAACCTAATGTGCGACGTCTAAGTACGTAAATACGAATCGGGCTATGACACGAGGTTATGCCCAACTGTGGAATAAGTCTGCCTGGACCCGAATGGCATATCCAACATCCACATGTTGTATGCCTAATGTGGGGGGTCTGGCCCATTATGAAACCATAAGTGGACATGGTAAAGAATTGAACTACTTAACCTAACGTTAATCCATAGGTATTGTATGAACTTAAATTTAAGTTGGGGGTTAAGTAAACATGGCTGAGGGGTGGGTTAAGTAAATCTGAAGAGGGGATGGGTAATAGGCCCATAAACTTAACCCATTAAGATTATGCAGTTAAAGACACCTATAGGTAAGCATAGCCGGTTAAAAGATTAGGAGTTATGTATTAGAGACACATGTAGGTAAGCATAACCGGTAGAAGTAAATAAGGCTATGTAAAATTCACCTACTGGTATGCATAGCTAGTGAAAACCTAGTGGGGGATACAAGACAAAGGGGAGAGCTTGTATCATATTGTGTGGGACTCATTTCAGTCAGTAACCCAGAGTAGGTATCAAACAAAGTATTCCGTACTAGGCGGAGAAGGGGCATGCTTACTGATTAATTGTAAGAGATCCAAACGTAGAGGATGGTGTGGGCGGCGCAAACCGACCGGGCCATGTGCGTGCATGAGCCGGGCAGAGGGGGATAAGACGACCGTGACACCTGTAGATATGGTTGTGCACATTGTTACGACGACGGGTTGCCACTTTAGGAAGTGATACCTCCTACTGTGGGGCCAACAAAAGGTATCTACGAGGATTAGGGAGCCGATCGATCAGGGTAGTAGTTAGGATACATTTGGACATATACCTAAATCTACCACCTTATAGTTGGAGGGGTCATCTCTTTCTGGATATACTAGTAACAATGCAGAGAAATCATTAGTGAGGCATGTACACTTTATCTTGCTTAACTCGTCGCACCTGCCATTTATGTAGTGATCTCCCTTATCCAATTTATATGCCTATCATGTTACTTTTATTTATCTACTGGCTAAAAGAACTAGACTCGCCAGACTTATTGTCTGACCCTTTTTGTTTCTCCTTCTTTCTTCCATTCCCCCCCACCCCAAGTTCATAGGGAGGAAACACCCAGGCTTAGTCAGGATTCAGATATCATCTTGCTAGGAGTTATTGCTGAAGTATGGCTCAAGTTCTTGTCTCTACTATGGGTTAACTCTTTCATTTGGGGAATTATGCTTTTTATTTAATTATGTACTCTGATGTTGCAAGACAGATGTTATTTTGTTGTAATGGTTTTTGTGACTTATGAAATTATGGACCACGGTATTTTTATTGAAATAAAAATTTAAATTTCCGCTGCTATCTTATTTATATCAATCTTGAAATTATTCTATGTCTGATTACCTATAACGCTTCATGGAACTTTTTCCCTTAGTGAGTGACATTAACAGACGTGGGGTGTCACACTTGGTATCAAAGCTGAAGGTTACCAGATTGGATAAAAGTTTTTGAAAATTATTTTCAAAAAGTTTTTAAAAGAAAGCATTTTCAAAAAGGAGAGTCTATATTGAAAAAAATTCCCTAAAAAGCCATATGTAGTATCCTTCGGTCCCTTATCTAAATTTCTTCCTTTTCCTTTTTTTAACATGTCTAGGGAACAAAACATCCCTTATATCCAAAGGGCGTCACTATACCCGGATGGTTCCGTAGGTATTCGGAGGCCATGGCGCCGACCGAAGGCCAAAGAGACGTTCCTCCCCTAGCTGCACCTGTCATTCCTCCTCCCCCCTCCAAGAGCAGATAACTTCGCCAAGATCTACAAAGACTTCCATGCTATGGGAGGGAAGCCATTCGATGGGAACGAGACAATCATGGAAGCTTGGAATTGGCTTAAGGAGACTGAGGAATTATTTGTAATCTTTGAAGTGGAGGACCGAAGAAAGATTCAGTTAGCTGTTTGGCTATTGAAGGACGAAGCCTCCTTTTGGTGGGAAGGCACCCAAGTTGAACGCCCGGTGGAAACTTGGGAAGATTTTAGACAGGTTCGAAATGAAATTTCTTACCCAAGCTGAAAGCAGCATGCAGTTGGAGAGATTCTTAGCACTCTAACAAGGAAACTTGATGGTGAAAGAATATGTGAACAAATTCAACCAGCTAGCAAGGTTCGGGTTAGAGTTAGTGGATGCACTGCACAAAAAGGCTTTGCGATGCGCTAAAGGGTTGAATGAGCCTCTGCATGGTTTAGCTATGTACCATATTCCAATGGGGGCCACCTTTGAAAAACTTGTCGATATGGCCCTAAAGCATGAGGAGGAAAAGGGAGAAATGAAGGAAACGAAAACTGAGTGGACATCGCAGAATAAGAGGGAGTGGCCCAAGAAGGGGCAGCAACAACAACAACAACAGAAGAAAGGAGGAAAAAAATGATAAAGGCAAGGATAAGAGAAAATGTCACCATTGTGGGAAGGAAGGTCATCTGGCTAAAGACTGTAAGCAAAGGAAAAATTCTTGCTTTCACTGTGGAGAGGTCGGACACTTTGCTAAAAGAGTGCCCGGAGAAACGGGGATCGCAGGGACAAGGTCAAAGGGCAAGAAATTCTGGAGGGTAGGTGCATGCTCTTGCGACCAATGCTCCTGATAGAGGTAGAAAAAATTTCGTAGAAGGTTTAATTTCTCTTTCAAACCATCCTATTAGAACACTTTTTGATTTTGGTGCCTCACATTCATTTGTATCAAGTTCTGTAGTTGAATCTCTGCACTTAATTACTAGTATGGTAGTAGATTCCGCAGTTGTTTCAAACCCCATTGGTGGTTCAGCTCATTTATAGATGATTTGTCGGGGTTTGAAAATATATGTGTTAGGCGTCGAATTTGAATGCGACACATATGTGCTCGGGTTTATGGGCTATGGGTTGATTCTAGGAATGGATTGGCTTACCACTTATGGTGCCATTCTAGATTGTGAGAAGAGGGTTGTTAGGCTTCTGACTTGTCGTCGGAGGACCCTAGAGATTTCATGTGACCCACAAGGGTCGGTTATGCTTAGTTTCCTAGAGTCTCTTGATGCATCTATTGATGATCTGCAATCTATTCCAGTAGTCCGAGATTTTTCCGATGTTTTTGATGAGGTTCGGGGTTTACCTCCAAGGCGCGAGATCGACTTTCGCATATATCAGGTGGACAATGCAACGCCAGTTGCATTACCAGTGCGCCACATGGCTCCAAGGGAAAGGAGGGAGCTGAGTAAGCAAGTAGGGGAGCTACTGGAGAAAGGGTTTATCAGACAAAGCATATCTGAATGGGGTGCTCCAGTGGTGTTCGCAACTAAAGCGGATGGTTCGCTTCGTTTCTGTGTTGATTATAGGAAGCTGAATAAGCTCACTAAGAAGAACAGGCACCTGCTTCCGAGGATTGATGATTTATTTGATCAACTTGTTGGTGCCTCGGTACTTTCCCAGTTAGACTTGGCCACGGAGTTCCGTCAGTTGAGGGTGGCTGAAGACAGCATAGATAAGACTGCCTTTAGGACTTCGGACGGTTTCTTTGAATGGCTAGTTATGCCTTTTGGGTTGACGAATGCACTCGCCTATTTGTTGATCTGATGAGTAGGGTGTTTCGGGAGTTCCTAAATAAGTTCGTGGTAGTCTTTGTTGATGATATTTTAGTCTTCTCCAAAAGCAAAGAAGAGCATGCCCAGCATTTGAGAGAGGCTTTGAAAACTCTCTGTGACCATCAGCTTAAAGCAAAGTTCTCCAAATGCCATTTTTGGAGAAAAGAGGTGAGATTCTTAGAGCATGTGGTCTCCAAAGAAAGGATAGTTGTAGATCCCACGAAGGTGGTTGTAATGCAAGATTGGCAGGTTCCTAAAAATGCAACCGAGGTGAGAAGCTTTCTTGGGTTAGCAGGTTACTATAGGAAGTTCATTAAGAACTTCGCAAAGATATCATCCCCACTCACTAGGCAGACGAAGAAGAATTTGGCATTCTCATGAGATATAGACTGTGACATTTCTTTCCAACGACTGAAGAGGGCTCTAACAACAGCCCCAGTCTTGACCTTACCTAATGGAAATAAAGTGTTTATCGTTTACACTTATGCATGCGGTACAGGGCTTGGTGCGGTCCTAATGCAAGAAGGGAAAGTAGTGTGTTATAGGGGTAGACAGCTGAGAGTTCATGAAAAGAACTACCCCACCCATGATCTTGAGCTAGCTGCCATAGTGTTTGCATTAAAGATATGGCATCATTATTTACTTGGAGAGAAGTTCGAGTTATACACCGATCATAAATCTCTCGGGTATTGTTCTCGTAGAAGGATCTCAATTTAAGGCAACAACGTTGGATGGAGTTTCTAGCTTCTTATGATTTTGAGATTTCTTATACCCCTAGCAAGGGTAATGTGGTGGAAGATGCACTAAGTAGGCAGAGGGTGGCCTTGAGTCCTCTGTTTGTGGAAACAAATAACTTGGAGTTCATATCATCTTTCGATTTTAGACCCTCCATCGAGATTTTGCCTGATTTGTTTGCATCCTTGGAGATACGACCGACTCTTATGGACCAGATAGGAGCTTCGCAACAAGGTGACCTACAAATTCTAGACATTATGGATAAGCTCAGAAGGGGGGAGAGTTCTAGTCACCTCAGCAGATATGCCATAGATGAAAAGGGGTGGTTGCGACGAGATGGAAGGCTTTGTGTTCCTCAAACTGGGAGCTTGATAAAGGCAGTCCTAGAAGTAGCCCACCATTCTAAGATGACCATTCATCCAGGTGGTGATAAGATATACAGGAACATGAAGAGGGTTTTCTTTTGGGCTGGGATAAAGAAAGAAGTGGCCGAATTAGTTTCTCAATGTTTAGTTTGCCAGCAAGTCAAAGCTGAGCAAAATAAGCCTGGTGGATTACTTCACCCGTTGAAGGTTCCTCAGTGGAAATGGGAGAGCGTCTCTAAGGAATTCATGGATGGTTTGCCTAGATCGAAGAAAGCCAACACCAGTATCTGGGTTGTGGTAGATAAACTCACTAAGAGCGCTCACTTTATTCCAGTTAAGAGTAAGAGGACGACATCATGGTTGGCAGCAATTTATGTCTGAGAGATAGTTCGTCTTCATGGAGTTCCTTCCAGCATCATGAGCGATCGTGACCCCATATTTACCAACGAATTTTGGAAGAGCTTGCAAGAAGCATTGGGTACATAGTTACGTTTGAGCACCGCTTATCATCCTCAGACCGATGGGCAAACAGAGAGGGTGAACAGAATCTTAGAAGATCTTTTAAAGCTGTGTATCCTAGACTTTGGAGGGACTTGGGAAGAGCATCTTCCTTTCGTAGAGTTTTCCTATAATAACAGCTATCAGGCCAACATCGGCATGTCATCCTTCGAAGCATTGTATGGAAGACCCTGTAGATCACCAACTTGTTGGTGGGAATCTACAGAAAGATTATTACATGGACCGTGTATGGTTAGAGAAACGTCCGAAAAGATTGACCTTATTCGACGGCGGATGAAGACAACTTAAGATAGGAAGAAATTCTATGCAGACAAGAGAAGGACTGACCTCGAATTTGAAGTAGGAGAATTGGTTTTTATCAAAGTATCACCTCTGAGGAATGTGGTTTGCTTCGGATCGGTAGGGAAGTTGGCACCTAGGTTTGTAGGACCATTTCCCATAACCGAAAGGATTGACCAAATGACCCATAGAGTAAAGCTTCTTGAAAATCTATCTGGTGTTCATGATGTTTTCCATGTTTCTCATCTACGTAAGTGATTGCATGACACCACGGAAGTTGTCGAGCTGAGTATATTGGAAGAGATAGAAGTGGAACGGGAGGCGACAGTCGGGCAAATTCCTTCCCGTATTCTGGGATCAGAAGTTAAGAAGCTACGCAATAAAGAGATCAAGTTGCTAAAGGTTCAATGGGGAGATAACTCAGAGGACGCGACTTGGGAGACCGAAGACAAGATTCGTGCTTCGTACCCGTTTCTCTTCGAGGGTATGTTCTTAACTCCTTTTTCCAAAAGCTTTATTAGTACTTGTTTCTATCATTTGAGTACATCCTATCCATAGTATTTTCGACCTTCAAATAGGAATCCTATGGATGTAAACATGTGTTTGAAACATGTTATGTTTGACGGATGCAAGTGTTTGCTAGTGGTTGCCTGTGGACGCATATACACACACATTAGCCACTAAGATCGGCTCAATCACTCTCATACTGCATATGGATGTGTGTGCATTTTCTTTTCTTCTATGGATGGAAATGGATGGACTAGCATACGGATGTTGCATTTGGATGAATGAGTACACACATATGTAGAGCTTATTTTATAATAGGCTTATTTGCATACATATTGGATTCATGGCACTAACATACAATGCATTAAGGAGGTCAACTGAATCAGTAGACCGTCTGATTTTCACATTAGTGTTGGGACATATACACACACTTTTGCATATTTTCATGAAAGCATTAGAAATCCTTAAGGACAATGGATGCCAGTGATTGATGGTTGAGTAAATGGATGATGGATGGTAGGTTATGCATTCTTCTCAACTTAGAGACTTCGGCGACGAAATCCTTTGAGTAGGGGAGAATGTAACACCCCAAATTTTTAACGACATTAAAGATGATAAATTAAATAATAATTAATTTGATATTCAGAATTAAGTGAAATGGGTTACGCCATTATCTCGGAATTCTGCTTGAGATAGAGTCCGAGTTTGCGTAAAACGGATAACGTATGAAGAAGTTATGGACGGTTAAAGTTTTATGATGAAAGCAAAATGCACCGGCGCACTTGACAAGTGTGCTAATGTATTTTTACACTGGTGCACCTGCCAAGTGCGCCCAGAATAGTTTCTGTGTGTTCGGGCCTTTTTCGAGTGAGTGACGACCCGTGACCTGACCCATTTTAATTAGATCTGAGGTGGCATCCGAATTCTGTAACCCAATAGCTATAAATATATCCCATATCCTTTGTTTTCTTCAAAGAAAAGCAATGGTGGCCGGACTCTGCTGGATTCTGGACTGAATTAGGATCTCTCATCTTCTTCTAAAGCATATCAAATTCTGAGATTCAAACGTAGAATCAGAACCTTTTCTATCATTTTAGCAATCCAATCACAGTGAGTTCTAGTTGCTTTTAGGTTTAGATAAATAATAGTGAAACTATGAAAGACTGTGATGTGGATATGATTGTAGACTTTAAACCTATGTTATTGGTAGATCTCATGCTATATTATGATAGATCTATTTCTTTGGATCCAATTTAATTGTTCTACCATGTGATGTAAAATTGTCATCTTATGATTCATATTAGATCTATCCTATGTGATCTAAAATTATTATGTTAGATCTATCCTATGTGATCTAAAATCGTCACCTTATGATTCATGTTAGATCTATCCTGTGTGAACTAAAATTGTCACCTTATGATTCATGTTGGATCTATCCTATGTGATCTGAAATTATTATGTTAGATTTATCCTATGTTATCTAAAATTGTCATCTTATGATTCATGTTAGATCTATCCTATGTGATCTAAAATTATTACGTTAGATCTATCCTATGTGATCTAAAATTGTCACCTTATGATTCATGTTAGATCTATCCTATGTGGTCTAAAATTATCACCTTATGATTCATGTTAGATCTATCCTATGTGATCTAAATTTGTCACTTTTTGATTCATGTTAGATCTATTTTATGTGATCTAAATTGTCACCCTATGTTATCATGTTAGATTTAAATCGATTGGGCATCTAAAATGGCTAATTTAGATATTGTGACATCATAGTTCATCAGTTTTGTGTCCACCTTGTTATGATGAAAATTTCATGTGCATGCTAGTATGTATGTTCACCTTTTATCATACAAGTTTATGTTTATGCCAAGAAGGTCATTTTAGTATATTCCGGTTATTTTCCCTATTATCGTTTATGACTAGGCTATTGTCTAGCCTAGGCATGTTGCCAATTTTGTGAGGGCGCTAGTTAAAGAACAGGGGAAAGGGATAAAAATGGCATAATTTGAATATGAACATTTATGGACATGTAATTCAAATTATTGGGCAAAATAGGTATTGACACCTATAAAAGGAAAGGATTAATTAATTAGTAAATTAATTTAAAATGGCATAATTTGAATATGAACATTTATGGACATGTAATTCAAATTATTGGGCAAAATAGGTATTGGCACCTATTAAAGGAAGGGTTAATTAATTGATTGATTAATTCAAAATGGAATATCTAGTAATTACAATTAGGAATTGTAATTGTACTTATGACACGAGGTTAGTTGCATTAGTGGTGGAAGTCTGCCCGGACCCGACCGGCATATCCAGCAGCCACTAATGGTAAACCTAATGTGAGAGGTCTAAGTATGTAAGTACGAATCGGGCTATGACACGAGGTTAGGCCCAACTGTGGAATAAGTCTGCCTGGACCCGACCAGCATATCTAGCATCCACATGTTGTAAGCCAAATGTGGGAGGCCTGGCCCGTTATGAAACCATAAATGGACATTGTAAAGAATTGAACTACTTGAACTAAAGTTAATCCCTAGGGATTGTATGAACTTAAATTTAAGTTGGGGGTTAAGTAAACATGGTTGAGGGGTAGGTTAAGTAAATCTGAAGAGGGGATGGGTAATAGGCCTATAAGCTTAACCCGTTAAGATTATGTAATTAAAGACACCTATAGGTAAGCATAACCGGTTGGAAGATTAGGGGTTATGTATTAAAGACACCTGTAGGTAAGCATAACTGGTAGAAGTAAATAAGGCTATGTAATTAAAGACACCTAGTGGTATATATAGCCAGTGAAAACCTAGTGGGGGATATAAGACAAAGGGGAGAGCTTGTATCATATTATGTGGGACCCATTTCGGCCGGTAACCCGGAGTAGGTATCAAACAAAGTATTCCGTACTAGGCGGAGAAGGGGCACGTTTACTGACTGATTGTAAGAGATCCAAACGTAGAGGATGGCGCAAAACGACCGAGCCATGTGCGTGCATGAGCCGGCCAGAGGGGGATAAGACGAACGTGACACCTGTATATATGGCTGTGCACATTGTTATGACGATGGGTTGCCACTTTAGGAAGTGATACCTTCTACCGTGGGGCCAGCATAAGGTATCTACGAGGTTTGGGGAGCCGATCGATCAGGGTAGTAGTTAGGATACATTTAGACGTATACCTAAATCTACCACCTTATAGTTGGAGGGGTCATCTCTTTCTGGATATACTAGTAACTGTGCAGAGAAATCATTAGTGAGGCTTGTACACTTTATCTTGCTTACCATGTCACACCTGCCATTTATGTAGTGATCTCCCTTATCCACTTTATATGCCTATCATGTTACTTTTATTTATCTATTGGCTAAAAGTGACTAGACTCACCAGACTTATTGTGTGACCCTTTTTGTTTCTCCTTCTTCCTTCCGTCCCCCCTCCCCCCCAGGTTCATAGGGAGGAAACACCCATGCTTAGTTAGGATTCAGATATCATATTGCTAGGAGCTATTGCTAAAGTATGGCTCAAGTTCTTGTCTCTACTATGGCTTAACTCTTTCACTTGGGGAATTATGCTTTTTATTTACTTATGTACTCTGATGATGCAAGACAGAAGTTATTTTGTTGTAATGGTTTTTGTGACTTATGAAATTATGGACCACGATATTTTTATTGAAATAAAAAAATTAAATTTCCACTGCTATCTTATTTATATCTGTCTTGTAATTATTCTGCGTCTGATTACCTATAACGCTTCACGGAACTTAATGCATTCCCTTAGCGAGTGACATTAACGGACGTGGGGTGTCACACTATCACAGAGTAATACCCTCAAGTCTACGATACACCACCCAGAGCAGTCATGCATGTGTCTAGACTTTCCCATGTACGTATTTTCAATTGTCGCTCGATGCCTTAACCGCACACCCTTTAATGTGCACCGAGTTCCGTGGTAGGGAAATACAAGAAACACGGAACTCGGTTGGGAGCTTTTCCATATCTGTACAGGCCTACCTTTAGGAGCCTCAAAATACAGATATCCCTCAGGTCTGTTTTTCATGGTGGCTATGGTCCCACCTCGTCCCTCCCTCAACTAGTAAAGACTACAAGAGCTAAGTGACATGCCCCTAACAAACAATCTAAACAACCAGTTGGCATCTCCTGTAACAAACCGAAAATTCTAAGCCAATTTAAATTTTTTATTTTGGCTAATTTAAAGAATTTTGAATATTTAAAATGAATTATTTTAAATAAAAATGACGATAAATTTATTTTCGACGAAGTTAAAACGAATAATTTTATTTTAGTTATATAACGAGCCTAAAATGGCGGTAGTTCGAAAATTCGATTTCGAATTTCAAATGAATATACAGAATTCGTTTTAAGTCGGAATTGGACGAAACAAGAAATATTAGAATTTGTTTAATCATATCTTTCTAACAAAGTGAAGAACCTCGGATTTCACTTTAGAAGTTGAAAGATATGTCCAGTTTAAAATTCAGAAAAGTCGCTGTGGAATTTATATATATATTTAATATATATATATATATATATATATATATATATATATATATATATATATATATATAAAGGCCCTTAAGAATGGAAATTTTGCAAACGATCTCGGTTTTCGACGAAACCACTTTTGTTGGATCCGAGATGTAGAATTATTGCTAGATTCCAAAATTCGTAATTTTCTGAATCAATGTGTGAGCGTGGCAAAGTAAAACATGTTTGGTTGATTTCAGTCAATTTCGATCGACCAGGAAATGACCATTTCTCAAATGGTCTCAAAATTTGACAAAATTAGTTTTGCTAGGATCGTATCGTCAATACAAAGCTAGGAATAATTTTTCTGGAATTTTTAGAGTCCGTATGTGGCCCCGGTAAATTGATATGTGCGTTCAAATTGAATATATACTAATTTATACTATAAATTTAATGAAAACTGATCGTAACGATCGAATTGGCCTACATGACATATCCCATTGTGTTTGGAATGGGGGTAATTAGCTAGGGGTGACAGTCGGTGGGGTCGATTTCGAATTCAAAATAAAATGTTGTTTTATGGGATAAATAAAATAAAATAATATATAACTTTTTCAATAAGACCCCCCTTACTACCTTTTACCAAACCCGTTGACCTCCTCCCCCTTTTCTCTTCGGTTCACATCGAGATTTCAAGATAAAAGAAAAAAAAAAGAACACGGATCCTAAACTTAGCCCGCCGCCAGTGCCGTGACCGCCTCCCTCACCTCCGATGACCGCGCCGCCAGGCTCCGGATCCACCGCACCCCTGCTCTCCGTCCAGTCGAAGTCGATGGCCCCAAAACACCCCAAATCGAACCCCCTTCGTCGCGCCTTGACCGCCACACCCCCTGACAACCTCCGCTGCCGACCAAGGAGGCACCTTCCTCTGATGCCGACGAGGACTTCCCCCCCCCTCGCCTACTTCGAAGTAAGTTTTTTTATTTATTTATTTTAAAACAATGATTTTTATATATTTTAAAGCAATGATTTTTATATTTGAAAAGGCTAGGATTTTTATCATACGTTAGAAATATTTCTATGAAGACAAAGTTTTGATTTTAAAAAAGTAAACAAAGTTTTGATTTTTAAAAAGTAAACAAAGTTTTGATTTTTAAAAAGTAAATAAAGTTCTGATTTTTAAAGTGAACAAGATTTGATCTCTAGAATGAAAAGAATATATTTTTGTATATAAAATGATTATGTTTTTATAGAAGAAAGAATAAATTTCTAATATAAGAAAGTCGAGATTGTTCATATAGGAAAGTTGAAATTTTTATAGAAGAAAAAGTTTGGATTTTATATATGAATCAACATGAATCGATTTAGATTTTTATATGGAATCTCTCTGATTCAAGACAAGATTTTTATTTGTAATAAAAATAGAATTTTTATTATGTAGAAGAAGTAAAAATATAATTTTTATTATATTACTAGCAAGATAAAAATATAATTTTTATCATGGAAGTAGCGGTGTAAAGGAGAGATTTTTATATATGTAGTAGGGATATAAAAATACGATCTTTATATATAAAAATGTGATTTTTTATATGGAGAATAGCGTGATAAAAATAGAATTTTTATATATATAGTAGCAGTATAAAAATGTGATTCTTATTCATATAGCGTAGTTATAAAAATGTGATTTTTATATACATAACAACAACATAAAAATGTGATTTTTATATATGTAGTGAATACGGGCAACGAAAGTGACAAAAGGCGAACGGCGAAGATTTTCTACATTAGAAGAGTCGCGGCGTTTGGTTTAGCTCTAGGTGAGAACTCCTCACTTTTATTTAATTTCTAGTTGAAATATATACTATGATGCAGACGGCGCTTAGCAGCACCCAACACCTGTCATCCACAAACCATGGATGACTTGTTTGTTTGATTGTTGCATTGTGAAATTTGACCGTTGATTGTGATGTGTGAAATATATATTCATGTGTTGAATAGAAATATATATTCATGTGTTGAATAAAAATATATATTCATGTGTTGAATAAAAATATATATATTCATGTGTTGAAATAAAATATATATTCATGTGTTGAAATAAAAAATATATATTCATGTGTTGAAATAAAATATATATATATTCATATGTTGAAATAAAATAAATATTCATGTGTTGAAGTAAAAATATATATTCATGTGTTGAAGTAAAATAAATATTCATTTACAAATCGAATGATTTGTTTATGTACACCGATTTGACTGATATTGCTTGGGACGATAAATTTTACACATTACCCAACTACACAAATAAAATATGTGTTTGATTGAAACCCCACACGGGTATTGGGAAGATTGTTTAGTTGTATGTCAATTGATGGGTTGACAGACTGTGTAAGCCTTTATTATTTATATTTAATGCTTATGCAGTTGTGTGGTGCACTCTGGATGATGGTTGATGATTTATTGTTGCTATTATATACATGTGTTGTAGGGAATCCACATAATTAACGTTATATGGTAATTGATTGGGCCTTATTCCAATTTGGAAAATAAGGAATATTAAAAGAAAATTCATGTGTTGAATAGAAAGAAAATTCATGTGCTGAATAGAAAGAAAATTCATGTGTTGAATAGAAAGAAAATTCATGTGTTGAATAGAATAAAATATTCATGTGTTGAATAGAATAAAATATTCATGTGTTGAATAGAATAAAATATTCATGTGTCGAATAAAAATATTTATTCATGTGTTGAAATAAAATATAAATTCATGTGTTGAAGAAAATATTCATTTGTTGAATAGAATAAAGAAATTATTGAAATTTATAAAGCCATGTTGATTAGATATGTGCCATTTTGACGTGAACGATATTTATATCGATTATATTCGTCTTTAGAATGAATATAGAAAAGGAAATAATTTCAAAATATAACGTTTGAAAATATTATCATTTGTATATCGATGATGTGGAATATTCAATTTTGATTAGAAATTGAATATGAAGTTGAAATCGTTTCGAAAACGAATTTAAAACGATTTGTAAAATATGTTTTAAAAAGGAAATCAATGAAATATATATAATATAAATATTATATATATTAAATGGCCTGAATAGAACGCGCCGCTCTGTGGCAGTTCGCGAATTTCGACCATTGACTTTGAATGGATATTACGGGAGATCCGACAGTCGGATTCTCCTAAAAAGGGAACCGTTGGGTTCGTATCGAAAAGTGCTTTCTAACGAATATTAGAGATTTTAAATCTAACGGTTGGATTTGAAATTATGTCCAAATCAAATTTGGAAAAGGTCGTTGTAAGTGCAGTTCGATGGTCGTTGATGGAATTCGACTGTACGGGCTTTGATAAAATTATTAAAAATAGTAATAATTTGTGTAAAATCGTAAGAAATGATTTGTGAAGAATTGAGATGAAAAATTCCAAATTTGAAAAGATAAAAATAGATTTTTATCGAAATGAACTAGTTTTGAACTAGAATAATAATTTATTTTTAAATAAATAAATTGGATTTGAAAGGGTTTTAAAAGTAACCAGAAGTTTCAATAATTAAATTGGAATGGAATGTGATTTTGGGTTTATAGTGAACCGTGTTTTAAATGATATTGGTTCTTTAACCCAGTTAAAGATATGATATGATTTCCCAGGTTAAATAATCATTGATAGTGATTTTTGGGAAGATTAAAACCAAGTGGAGTTTTAATGGATCTTTAATTAGATTGAAATGATCGAGAATGGAGTATCACCAGTTTTGCTCCAGGCGATTGTTAAATCTTTAATTAGATTTGAACGTGAAATGGTAATTAAATTTACCGATAACACCGTGGTGTTAGATATGAAGTATGACCAGTTTACTTCATGGGATGAATAGGTTGGGATTGGGAAATAAAATAAATGATTACTTCGGTGTGGTTCGCTAATCCTGACTAGTTTGAATTGATATTCAAAAGAAGATTAAAGAATAAATTTAAAGAA
Organism: Allium sativum; assembly: GCA_030737875.1. Taxonomy (NCBI): domain Eukaryota; kingdom Viridiplantae; phylum Streptophyta; class Magnoliopsida; order Asparagales; family Amaryllidaceae; genus Allium; species Allium sativum. Next base: position 462,518,784 of record CM060913.1, on the reverse strand, counting down.
TTTATCTTTAATAAAATTAATGGGAACCTTTCCCAAAGTATAAGAATATTTGAATAAAAGAATATTCTGAATAGGAATGAGGTGTATGTTGTGTTTGTGTAACACTTGTTTATTATATACGCGAGTTATTCAGAAAGACGGGGTTTATCCCATTCTGAATAACTGATTCGACGTGGTGTCGAGGATGAAGACGGTGGTCGAAGACTGGAGGTCTTCACATCGGTTGGGTGATTACTGATGACCTTGATTGGGTTGTACACCCAAAAGGAGGGAATCAGTTGGTGATCGTCCAGATGTACTTGGAGATCGATGGATATGCGAGGTACAAAGTGCCTCCGGTTTTGTTCAGACCCAGAACGAACTTGTAAATGGACTGTGTGTCTGACATTGGATTTTATTCTGTGTGATTGATTTCTATTAAATATATATCTGTTTGGCAGCGGAGAATTTATTCTCTTGCTTAACGCCCTTCTCTGAGACGTACGAGCTCAGGGGTTATATATTGATGGATATCAGTCGCATGGAGTGAATTGCCTGTGTAGCATGCCTAAGTGGCAAATGATCAAGGCTTTTGTTGAAAAGCAGAGTCTTGTGGTTGATGATCAAAGCACGGCCTATGTGGTATAGCTTTGTGTAGCGTTGATTCGCGAGCCTCACACCCCGGTTGTGAACCAGAAACGGGAGAGGACCTCAGGGAGGGCATGTATTTCCTTCTATCTAGGGTGGTGTTAGTGACCTACCAGCCCTGACATTTATATTATTTTCACCTCTGTGGTTGTTGCTGTTGCGAGGCGCCTCGGATATATCGGTGGTTTTGTGGAGCCGATGGAGTCATTTTGCTCATTTACGCCCCAAAGAGAGGGGAAACGTAGTGTTCAGGCATAATAATCCACATCGGTGGACCGGCCCTGACGATCCATGGGGCAGTTGCGGCTGTTCCTGAGGCTCGGGCTAGACAGTCTTGAATCGGTGAGGATGATCCCTTGCCTCGGTTCATAGATGGAAATCCAACTTCCAATACGTGACTTTGCGGTTTTGATTGTAGAGCCTAGTATGGCGACATAGTGGTATGGGGCACTTATGCCGTCTATGATTGATACTTATGATTGAAATTGTTTTGACACTATACACTTATAGTAATAATAAAACGTGAAATTTCACGTACCAAGCATTCTTGGCTATTATAAGGTAAAAACCCTATCCTCTGGCTTGCGTTGCATTGTGTGATGGGACCTGGGTCTTATAATATCTTCATTTTTCTTTATTTAGCATTGCACTGTTTGTTTTATGCACTGGTATTCTTGGGAGGAAACCCGTTATGTGTTATACGGCGTGGTCCGTTGATTTACCTAACTTTAAAATAAAGGTTAATAACTGTTTTAGTTCTCACACCAGTCACATGACTGACCTGGAGTTTATTGTTTTAACCTAAACTCTGGGTGCCCTTATTTTGACACGGGCATCTAGTAGTTTTGGTTTTGCAGATTTATATTCACAAGATCCTGGTTTACAGCTGGAACGATACTCGGAAAGCTCTGTATCCGTGTATTACTTTCAGTTGTGTTTTGTGTTATTTTTCCGCTGCTATGTAATGTAATTTAAATCTCTGATTTTTTTTGTGTAATATTTATTCATACTCTGTAATATTCTTGTATTCTGATGGAATTGTTGTAATTAACAATGAAATGTTCTTCTATTTGCGTTCCGATGCGGCTTGTCCTCAACTCAATCCGTGATTTCCTGTAAGGGGGATTTCGGGTCTTTTCATCTTCCCCTCAACCACCATACTTCGATAGTGAATGGTGAATGGTCTATTGGGTTTAGCTCTAGTCTTTTCGCATCCCACTGGTTGTCGATGACAGGCATTCGACGATCTACTATCCTTATTGGTCATGACCCTCTGCCTCCCCGTTGAGGCGATCGCCGAATCACCCTAGTGTCACCTTGTCATAGCATTTTGACTGCAAAGCTACTTTAGCGGTCAAAGCCCACCCACCTGGTAGTTACGCGCAGACCCGACCTCTACGAACACAGCCTAAACATCTACCACCACACAAAGGACTACCATGATCACCTTACGTACCTCAGGAAGCCACGTGCTTTCCCTTCCAGTCCTTCGGAGCCGATAGAATAATCAAATGAACATGCGCTCCCCTTGCGGCTTATGACCCATGACGATCTACCCCGTTGGGTTATTTACCCTCAGACATGTGGACCGGTCCAAGCGCCTTAATTTAATATGTTATTAGACCCTATATCTAAACATTCTTTTATGCGCTTGCTTTACCTCATTAGGTTTCCATTTAACTTGGTTATTCCCATTCACATTGACTTCTTATTCAAGTTACCAAGTTCCTTTTACTTATTAATTTCAGTCATATAACGTAACCCATTTAAGTTTATTAATAGCCCACAACATGTTATTCTCTAGATTGTGATCCAAGGTCTGCAATACACAATCCCTTTATATTCTTATTTGATTTCAAGGTTACAATAACATGTTCTACTTAATACGCAATTAAGTATATCTTAATTTACATATTTTCTTTCTAACATGTCACTTATCATTCATGATTAAATATAACTTATTTAATTTCATAAGTTTGCCTCACTCTTTCCTATTTAATCATAATTTTCATCTTACATTGTCACTACAACTTATCGTTGTTTACTTACTAACTTAGTTCTCTGGACTAAGGTTCACTGATAAGTCTCCTTTCCATTTATTATAACCTATGTTAAAATTTCCTCTTGTCCCTAGGACAAGCCTTAACACGTTATTCTTATCATCTTATTTCAGACTTCCATTACTTAATTTATAATTAACTACAACTTCTTACATTTCATAATTTTTCCTCCTTTTCTCTACGTATTACAAACAAATGATTTTAGGCTTCCCCGTTTACAGATTACTTAGTTTACAATTAAGTACCACTTACCTCATTTCACCAGTTATCTCATTTCCTTACTAGTTTATTATAACCTTAGTTATAATCTTTACTTGTCCCTAGGACAAGTCTACCTATTATATAACATTCTGATTAATGTAATTTATTTGTAATAGGTTATTATCATTCCCCGTTCATTCCTTCCCCTTTTACTGTTGTAATTGTCTTTCACTCAATTCCATTCACTCTCATTAATTATGATTAATGCCAATTATCAATCCCGTCATTTACATATATTTAAATATATGTTTATGCACTAGACCTTTCACATTAAGCCTACACTTGTGGATGCTGGATTTGCCGAGCGGTTCCGGGCAGACTTCTTTCGCAAGTTGACTTAACCTCGTGTCTTAGCACCGTTACATGTTTTATTTATGCACTTAGACCCCTCACATTAGATTTACCACTTGTGGATGCTGGATGTGCCGGGCGGTTCCGGGCATACTTCTACCACAAGTGTAATCTAACCTCGTGTCTAAGTACAGATACAGTTTCCTATTTACTATAAATTAGGCATATCATTCTTTTCACATTTTTACCACAACCTATTTTACATGTCATCATATTATGCCTATTTTATGTCGCATGTTCTTTCTAACATACAATAATTTCTATTCTGACATGTAATCGTTTAATCATGTAATTGTTCAAATCTAACAAGTTAACATGTAATTTCCTCAATTCTACAGCTAATAATATGCCACAAGTGAATCATGTAATTACAACAGTAATAGTTACACATATTTTGACAAGTTTGCATTTGAACATATGAATTCTTCTAACATATTAATACCTTAACATATTAATATTCCAACATGTCATATTTGTCACTTTACTCTTTTTAACATATGTTTAAACATTTCAACATATCATATTCAACATGTCATATATAACATTTCAATGCTTTTTAATTATTATAGCAAATTCACATCGTATAATAATGGAGAATGTTAAACAATAATATATCATTATAAAAAATGATATAACTTAAATCCACCCACCTTGATATGTCGATCTAGAAAAGAATCTCTTTGGATTGGTTGCAGATGGAGAGTCATGAGTTTGAACTGTTGTTGCAGTTGAAAACGCCTTATTTTTTTGGATTTGTCATTGTTGACGATAAATTTTCTTTTCTTTAATCTTCATTTAGACAGCTCCCCAATATTATGATTAATAATTTTATTCAGAAATTATAAAGAGAAAGAAGAAGAGAGTGAAGAAACAGCAAATGAGAATGGAGAGCTATATGGTCCTTTATATAAGAAGCTTAAAGCGATGCTAACTGTCAATTTTCCCTGATGAAATTTATTCTCTTCATGTCATATAGCTAATAGGAAGTTGCCACGTTAATAATAATTTTGAATTGGACCAATAGAATAAAGCCAATGAGGCAAGCATTGTCACTTCCTACCAATTAAATGTGCCAATTAGGCGCAAAAGTTTGAATTTCGAATGTTTGAATTGTTTTGGCGTAGAAATAACTTTTGAATTTCTGGAATTTATCTAAATGTTATATTCACATATGTTCTTCTTATACGTATACCATTCTTCTAACGACCATTTTACGCGTATATTTGTTTTAAAAATTCAAACGGTGTTGCACCTCTATTTGATTCTTGCCATATTCTATGATTTCAGTCTTATCTTGAATTTTTTCTCTTGTATATATATATATATATATATATATATGTATTCTTACACATATATACGTGTGTATTCTCATATACATATATACATATATTTTATTTACTTTCGTGTATGTATATTTTTCCTTATATATGTGTTTATACATATTTTCTCTCATGAACATGTGTTATTTTAGCCGTTTGCCTTAAAACAAAAATATAGCACTGGCAGGGATCAAACTCTATACCTCTTATATGCAAGTTACATGCTCTAATCAACTGGACTACTAAGACTTTTGTTAACAAGTCTTAGAGCAATGATAATTATTGTTCTCTCCTTACGTCTCTTTTTCTTGTTTATTACAATATTTGAATTAAACCATTACATGATTTTTTTTTCTTTTTTTCTCTTTTAATATTAATGCATTATGTTTGCAAATCAGTGCATGCAATATGTTTACACTGCATGCAACCAATCCTTTCTTTCTTTCAATGCATGCATTACATTTTTTTTAGTGCATGTATTAAATACATGCAATCCTTATTTTATTATTTATTTTATATTTTAATTTGTTTGTATATATATATATATATATTTATCTTGTGCGTATACAAACTTTTAGGCTTAATAATTTCTTCATACGATGTCTGTTTTACGCAAACCAAGTATCTATCTTGACCAGAATTCCAAGACGGACGCAATGGCGCAGTCTGTTTTACTTAATTTTCATTATTTAATTAAGTTACTCATATTTTATTATCTTAAAAATGCGAGGTGTTATATTCTCCCACCCTTAGGAAATTTCGTCCTCGAAATTTTAGGGTAAAAATCAGTTAACCCCTCGCATAATATACATCCATCATGTGTGCATCCAATTTTTGCAAACATTGTGCATTTGTGAATAGTAACATACAACATAATAATACATGTATGCCTAAGCGGTACCACCTATGTGTATGAAAATTTTCAAAAATTCTTTAAAAATATGATGCTCACATCCTAAATATACTGGCGGTTTTACATGAATGCAATATTTTGAAAATCAAAAATGCTTTTTAATCCAAATTTTCCCACATTCTCACTGAACAAGAGCGTAGTTCATCCAATTTTTGCATCTAAAATTCTAGCAACCAACTTTATTTTTCGAATTTTAGAAAAATCTAATTTTCTAAATTCGATTTCTTATGTTACAAAAAGGTGGAAAACGGAAAACTTCACATCTTCCCTTTTTCTTTTTCAACCTTTTTCTAACTGTACTTGGATTTTGTGTAACTATTTATAAAGATTCCCCTAGTTTCCTATCCAAGCACAACCCACATAAGAAAATTTTCTCTGTTGCAGATTTTCTTTTTCATCCTATCTTGGAAATTTTTACTCTTATCCATCTTTTCTCATAATCTTTTCATTTTTCTTTAACTGTCATGTTTGTTGCTTTACTGAATTTGTTGTTTCCTTTTTAGTTGTACATTTTCTCTTAGCTTATTTAATCATCTGATCTAGTTTTAATTTTAAAATAAGCCTTCTAGTCCTTCAACTAAAACAGGAAAACAAACACTCTATACAGCTACTACTATGGGCCAAGAATCTCGGGACTATGTCCCCCTCTGAAAAATTCAACCAACATGATGTAAATGCTTACTTTCCCTATAATGTCTAGTAGTCACCACTAGTCGTAGCTTTGTAACAACAATTATTTCAAGCAACACACTAGGCTTTTCAATGCTTACACATTCTACGGGAACTTACCATTATTCCAAGATATTTCTCACAATTTACTTCATAGCCTCAAGACTTTTCCCGTCTTCCCTAGGCACTAATCATTACCTACTCCATACTTTTAAAACACGATTTGGCCTTTTCATTTCACTTTTTTTCAAAAGTTAAAAGTATCAAAACTTTATTTTCTTCATCAAAACTTACTTTTGCCAAACCATAAAACATGTCATTTTATAATAAAATGTAAATCAATTTTTTTTTCAAATCACAAAAACTGGAGTAGATAAGGACAATTATTTCTCAATCAGGTTTATAACTTGTTCTTACCTATAAGTTCGGTTCAATTACTTCTTACAAGGTACAAACATCTACTCTATTTTTAATTTCTACAACTTATTTTTTCCACCCAACAAATTTTTTTTCTTTTAAAACAATTTATCAAAAATGATTGTCAAAAGAATAGAGACTTCAAAACTTTCTTTACTGAGAATTTTAACAAAATGCAATACTTTATAAGTTTTGCTTTTAGACCCTTTCATGCAACATAACAAGAAAACTAATGAGCTATACATGCTTTATAATATGCACCTTTCACTGAGAGAATTTTATTTCGGACAAAATTTTCGCAATAAATCACTATTTACAAAATATACCCCATTTTATTTTAAAAATCAATATGTATACTTTACATATTTATAGCTTTTACGACTAAACTTGAAAACACCATAAACCATTTTCCCAAAACTTTTACAATTTCAAGTTCTTAAAAGTTAACAATGGAGTTAGACTCAAAGTGGGTTTCCAATTTTTCTAGGCTTTCCTAGACACTCCCACAAAGTCAATTCTCTTAACTATATATATTCCTAATCCATTTTTCTCTTTTTAATCTTTTTCAATTTATAAGGTTTTACCGCTAAACCCACTAACCCAAAATACTAATCATATGGGATTCACCTTCCTTCCATACAAAATATATTGTATACTTTCCTCCCAAATTTCCTAAGGGTCTCAAATTTCCATATTCATTCGTTTAGTGTACAAAACAAATATCCCATTACTTATCATAGTATACTTTTTCTATTTAGTGGGTTCCTCTATGGATCTAAGTATATATATAATATATTTATATTTTTAAAAATACAAATACGTTCACTCACTATTTATACAGGAATCCTAAACTTAAGCTCTGATACCAGATGTAACAACCCGAATTCCGACAGACTGAATTTTTTCAAAATTCCAATCTATCGAAACTTGTGTTGGTTCGCTCTGGTATCCTGCAGAAAAGACAGAGACATAAAATATGTCAAAGCCCAGAAAACATCTCATAGCGGAATGGACAAAATATAATGTAATCAAAATATAGCCTTACCATATTAATAATATTGGCTAACTAGCATCCAGAGCTATCATGTCTCTGCCACAAATCTAACCTACGAGTGTGTTATGAGATGGGGTCAAAACACAAGTTCTGCTGACTAAATTTAAACCATACACTTTGGATAATCCTACATATACCGTTCAATCACATTTTCTTATTTATTAGGTTACTTGGTTTAACAGCACTCAAGGCTTATGCACACATGTCATACCCATTTACTTCCCAATGGATTAACCTAATACTGTATACATGTAGCTACCCCCAATATTAAGGTACACCCCATGGTACCCCACTCGCACGACCTCCATCGTAATGTCACAGAAATGAGCGCAGTCCCTCATCCTACGCCAGAGTGACGTACAGATCTCTATATAACAATGTTAATTTCCGCATATATCTATCAATTATTATGCTACATAAGTATATGGACTTTCACCTTCGATCAAATCAGACTCTATCACAGAGTAATGCCCTCAATTCTATGATACACCACCCAGAGCAGACATGCATGTATCTAGACTTTCCCACGTACGTATTGTCAATTGTAGCTCGATGCCTTAACTACATGTCCGTTAATGTTCTCCGAGTTCCGTGGCAAGGCGATACAAGAAACACGGAACACGGTCGGGAGCTTTTCCATATCTGTACAGGCCTACCTTTAAGTGCCTCAAAATACAGATATCCCTCAGGTCTATTTTTCATGGTGGCTATGGCCCCACCTCGGCCCCTCCCTCAACTAGTAAAGACTACAAGCGCTAAGCGGCATGCCCCTAACAAACAATCTAAACATCTAGTTGGCGTCTTCCCTTAACCTTCGTACCTCGATTGTATCACCCCGTATTTCTGTTAATACTAATATTCACAAATTAAAAGAATTAATATTGAGAATTTGCACGAAATAGCCTTAAAAAGGCATATAACAAATTTGAGATATGTGAATTGCCTTAAAAGGCGAAAAATGGAATTAAGACATTAATTGGAAAATTAATGTGTAGAAATGGTCATAAGTTAATTATGGATTAATTTGAATTCATGAATAGGTGCGTGTGTGTATATATATATATTTATATATATATATGGGCAGTTAATGTAAACATGAATAGAAGTTTATTAATTTGCTGAGTGTTTGCTGAGTCACTTCTGACTCAATGCTGAGTCAATAAGATAAACCCCATCTGGTCTGAATGGCTGCGGTTATTTCTAGGTTAAATCTAATGGCCTAAATGAATCCTAACATCTATAAATAAGTGGGTAGACTCTAACCCTAAATCACTTGAAAAATTGGAGAGCTACCGACATGCCGTTGCCATGGAGTTCAGCATAGCCGTCACAAACTAAAGAAGAAGAAGGCCTAATCTACAAACTAAATCTACTCAAATCAAATCAAAAGCTCTCTCTCTTTCTATTTCTCTTCTTTAAAATTGTGAGTATGATGAATCTCACAATATTATTATAAAATAATTTGATTAAGTTATGAATGGATCACAAGAAAGTGATATGAATTGTTATGTATTTGTAAATTATGTTGTGGATCTCTTGTTATGCTATTATGTTATCATATATATGTTGTTATGTTGTAGTGATTATGTTGTAAATAATCCTATGCTATGTCATATGTGATTAATCATGCTATGCTATCATGCTTTGTTGCAAATTATGATATGCTATGTTGTAAATCTTATATATGTTGTAGATCTCATATTATCACATATGTTGAAATACTTATGTTATATGATAATGATGTCATGTTAAGTTGTGTTGAATCATACAAGTTGTAAAATCATGATGTTAGTATTTATGCGAATTGGATCATGTTTAAAGTTTATGTTTTTTTATAATAGATCTTGATTATGGGAATTTGCCTATTGGGTTAGGTGTACCCATATACATGAATCTACAAATTAATTGGATCTTGAATATGGGAATTTGCCTATTAAGTTAGGTGTACCCATATACATGAATCTATGATTAAATGAATTTTGATTTTTGGGAATTTGCCTATTGAGTTAGGTGTACCCATATAAAACCATATTGTTAATGATGTTGATTCACACATGTCCTATACAAGTTTATGAAATTTGATCAAAATCATATTATGTGAATTATGAATAAGTTGACACCCTTAGATCCATGACATGTATAACCTTATGCAAGTTGTAATGTATGCAAGTTTTACCCCTTGTTATGATTTATTTACTCACATATATATATGTTGTCGTTGTGAATATTTTCTTTTATGCTATGAGTTAGACTAATCGGGTCTAGCATACATTTTGCGAATAAACGTTCAAACGTGGGGTAGGGGTAATATTAGGAAATTAATAAATTGGGGTGCAATTGATATGATTTTGCATGCCTTAAATGGATGTCCATAATTGAGTCAATTATGGACATTGTTAAATTTGGAATTAATTAATAATTCAAGTAGGGAATTATTAAAATTGGGGAAAGTGGATTATTAATAATAATCAATGCTTAGGACACGAGGTTGGACCCGTTTGTGACGTAAACCTGCCCGGACCCGCCCGGCAAATCCAGTAGTCACAAATGTCGGCCCAATGTGAGAGGTCCTAGGCCCAAACTAAAGCATAACAGTTGTAAAGACACGAGGTTACTCTTTTATGGTGTAAGACTGCCCGGACCCGCCCGACAAATCCAGCTGCCATAAATGTCAGTCTAATGTGAGAGGTCTTTATGAGGTTATGGCCTTAATGAATTAAAAAATACTTAGCCAGATAATCATGTAAGGTGGGACATGGGGGTTAAGTAGGTGCCTTGGGTGGCATGAGGAATCTAGTGGTTGCTTTTAGAGGCATTTTAAATACGATTAGACTTAACCAAATACACATGTAAATGAACATGACTAAGTGGGTTAAGTGGATGGACTAATGGGACAAGCTTAGGTGGAATGCTTGTGGGAAATAATGGGGGCCCATTTCAACCAGTATCCCAAAACATATCTTTGTGGGCTCGACCCAAGTCGAGGACGGGACACGAATACTGGGTTTGACTATAAGAGGCCAAAACAGGGAGCGGTGGCAACGTAAGTCCAACGGGTTTCATATGCGTGTGTGGACCCGGGCTGGTAGGTAAGACGTTGTTGCATCGTGTAGGTATAAGCCGTGCATCTCCGTTATATCGGGTTGCCACTTTAGGGGAATGATACACCCCATTGTGGGGCCAGCATGGGTATCTACGAGTAGGGAGCCGATCGAAAAATGGAAAGTGGGGTACACCTAGTGGAGATAGGGGCAGGCGGCACCTATGTAGTCAGCTAGGAGTACGTAAAGCCATTAAGAAAGTTTCTAAGTGAGGCTAAGTGGAATCAATCTTTAGGGTGACTGGTGTGGTGCAGTATAGTGTTTATCCTTTAGTATTTAACAGTGCCTATAACGTTTCCTTTAGCGATTGTCTATGTCCTTAATCTGCTCTTTCATAGACATTTCCTTGTTTTCCAGCTTATGCCTTAGTCCAGTTATTTTGATAATAGTATTGTAGAATTATCATACTCGCCAGACTTTATATCTGACCCCCCCTCTTTTTCATCTTTTTCTCCCTTCAGGTCCTCAGGTTGGGCCAAGTTCCAGTGGAGTCTGATTGGATTGCTTATCTCTTGGAAAGCTTGGACTGCTGAAGTAAAGTCCAGCTTGTTATCTTTCTTTTTAATGGCTATTTATGTAATGGGATTATGTACTTGTTTTATCAAGATAGATATTGCACTTGACTTTGATTATGGTGTTATGATGTAATCAGACATGTTTTGACTTCTGCTGCAATTGAAATAAAGTTTTTAAATTTCCAAGTACTATTTTATATCTGTCTTGTTGAAATTTTACTGTTCTATATTCACCTAAAACCTCCATAGAAGTTAATGCATTCCCTTTGTGAGTGACATTAATGGACGTGGGGTGTTACACGTGGTATCGGAGCATAAGGTTACCAGAACAGATAAAATTTTTAGAAAATTTTTTTTCTAAAGTATTTTTGGAAGAAGTGCTTTCAAAAACATGTTATTTAGAGAAAGTTTTTATGAAAAACATAATCCCAATAGCCATATCCTTATCTTTATCTTTCGAATTCTCCATTTTGAATCTTTCCTTTTTCGTTTTAGCATGGCTGAAGATCTTAATCACCCAGAAGGTGTGACGATTCCAGGGTGGTTTAGGAGATATTTGGAGGCTAGGGCCACCACTGCAGGCCCAGCAGATGTTCCTCCACCCCCAGTTGCACCCATTCCTCGTCCTCCTCCTCGTGTTGACACTTTTGCAAAGACGTGCAAGGAATTTAAGGCTATGGGAGGAAAAACTTTTCAAGGGACTGAGACGTTTGTGGAGGCCAGAGACTGGCTTAAGGAGACTGAGGAATTATTGGATATCTCTGAAGTGGAAGATGGGAGGAAAGTCCGTTTAGCTGCTTGGTTAATGAAGGGAGAGGCCTCGTTTTGGTGGGAGGTCACTAACGGGGAACGTCCAGTTGATACATGGGCGGATTTCAGACGAAGGTTTGAGGCAAAGTTTCTTTCAAGGGCAGAGGAGAATTTAAATATGGAAAAATTCCTGACATTAAAGCAAGTGAGCTTATCATTGAAGGAATATGTCAATAAATTTAATCAGTTAGCAAGGTTTGGCTTGGAGTTGGTGAACACGCCAGAGAAGAAAGCTTTGAGGTTCGTTAGAGGCTTGAATGAACCGTTGCAAGGGTTGGCTATGACCCACATCCCTATGGGAGCCACCTTTGAAAGGCTAGTAGAAATGGCACTTATGCATGAGGATAAGGCAGTTGAAAAGAAAGGGGATCAGAAGAAACCCCAACAGCAAAATAAGAAGGGTGGTAAAAACAATAATGGCAAAGGGAAGAAGAGATGCTTCAATTGTGGGACGCCTGGCCATCTCAGCAAAGATTGTAGAAAGAAAAAGAAGACTGGTTGTTTTCATTGTGGAGATGCGGGACATTTGGTGAAGGACTGCCCAAAGAAGGGGCAGAGGGCAGGGTCTACCTCGGGAGGACAGGTGCAGGCTCTTATGGAACCAGGGCAGGCAAGGGGGCAAGTTCAGGCTATTGCGGCCCCACCGCTGCAAGAAAGAGGTAGAACAATTTCTGTTGAAAGCTTAGTTTTTCTGTTTGATCATCCTGTCCGTACCTTATTCAATTCTGGCGCATCTCATTCGTTTATCTCTGCATCATTAGTTGAATTACTGCACTTGAACACCAGTTTAGTAGAGGATCCCTTGGTTGTTTCGAATCCAATTGGGGGTTCGGCTCATTTGACCATGATATGTTTGGATTTGAAAATCTCTATACTTAGCGTTGAATTTAGATGTGATGCTTATGTATTGGGCTTCACGGGCTATGGGCTAATTTTAGGAATGGATTGGTTATCTAGAAATGGGGCCATTCTTGATTGTGAAAGGAGAGTAGTTAGGCCTGTGACTCGCCTTAGTAATGCTCTCGACATCTTTTGTAGTCCCATAAATTCCGTTATGCTAAGTTATCTTGAATCGCTTGACGCGTCTGTAGAGAATATGCGAACGGTAGAGGTGGTCCGGGAATATCCGGATGTGTTTGAGGAGGTGAAGGGCTTACCTCCAAAGCGGGAGATATACTTTCGAATTTATCTTGTGGATAATGCTAAACCCGTATCTTTGCCAGTGCGCCACATGGCTTCTCGTGAAAGGAGGGAACTCAATAAGCAAGTGAAGGAGTTGCTTGAGAAGGGGTTCATAAGACGTAGTATATCAGAGTGGGGTGCTCCAGTAGTATTTGCTACAAAGGCGGATGGGTCCCTTAGACTTTGTGTGGACTATAGAGAACTAAACAAGCTTACTAAAAAGAACCGACACCCACTGCCGAGGATTGACGATCTCTTTGATCAGTTAGTTGGCGCCTCAGTGTTTTCGCAGTTGGACTTAGCCACTGGCTTTCATCAACTAAGAGTGGCTGAGGATAGTATAGATAAGACTGCTTTTAGGACTCCTGACGGATTCTGTGAATGGCTAGTAATGCCGTTTGGTTTGACAAACGCCCCCGCATATTTTGTTGATTTGATGAGTAGGGTGTTTAGGGAGTACCTTAACAAATTTGTGGTAGTCTTTGTGGATGACATCTTAGTCTTTTCTAAGAATGAAGAAGAGTATGCCCTACATCTTAGGGAAGTGTTGGAAACCCTTCGAGCGCATAACCTTAAGGCAAAATTTTCTAAGTGTCACTTCTGGAGGAAAGAAGTAAGGTTCTTAGGGCACGTGGTTTCCAAGGAAGGGATAGCAGTGGATCCCGCAAAGGTGGTGGCCATCCAAGATTGGAAGGTCCCTAAAAATGTAACCGAAGTAAGAAGTTTCTTGGGGTTGGCTGGCTATTATAGGAAGTTTATCAAAGACTTCGCAAAAATATCAGCTCCATTAACACGGTTAACGAAGAAGAACCTGGTTTTTACGTGGGACGAAGATTGTGATGATGCGTTCCAACGTTTAAAGAGAGCCTTAACTTCAGCCCCAGTCTTAGTGCTGCCAGACGGGAATAAACCGTTTACCCTCTATACTGATGCTTATGGGATGGGACTTGGCGCGGTCCTCATGCAAGAGGGAAGAGTAATAGCCTATGGTGGAAGGCAGTTGAGGGTTCATGAAAAGAATTACCCTACGCATGACCTTGAGTTAGCCGCAATTGTTTTCGCGCTTAAGTCTTGGCATCACTATCTTCTTGGTGAGAAATTCGAACTGTTCACTGACCACAAATCATTAAAATACTTATTCTCTCAGAAGGATTTGAATTTAAGGCAGCAACGGTGGATGGAATTCCTAGCCTCCTACGATTTTGAAATAGCATATACCCCGGGCAAGGGTAACGTGGTAGCAGACACCTTAAGTAGGAAAAGGTTGTCCTTGAGTCTGTTGTTTGTTGAACGACGAAGCTTAGAATTCATCTCCATGTTTGACTTTAGACCCTCCGTTGACCTAGTACCTGGTTTGTTAGCATCCTTAGAGGTTAGACCTACACTTCTAGGACGAGTTGGTAAGGCACAGCAAGACGACCCCCAGTTGGTTGAGATAGTAGAAAAGCTCAAAGAAGGGGAGTCGTCTAGCCATCTTCGTAGGTATACCCTAGACGATAAGGGTTGGTTACGAAGGGATAATAGACTTTGTGTACCACAAGACGAAGACTTAAGGAAGGCCATTCTTGATGATGCTCATCGCTCAAAGATGACCATTCATCCCGGCGGAGACAAGATGTACAAAGATATGAAGCGGGTTTTCTTTTGGGCCGGTATGAAAAAGGATGTGGTCGAGTACGTCGCTAGATGCTTGGTGTGCCAACGAGTAAAAGCGGAACAAAAGAAACCCGGTGGGTTGCTTTACCCATTGGAAGTTCCATTATGGAAATGGGAAAGCGTCTCAATGGATTTTGTGGATGGATTACCAAGATCAAGGAAGGGTAATACGGGGATTTGGGTTATAGTAGATAGACTTACTAAGAGCGCCCATTTTATTCCCGTGAAAAGTAAGAGGACTGCTCCGTGGTTGGCTTCTGTATACATTAAAGAGATAGTTCGGTTGCACGGTATTCCTTCTAGTATAGAAAGCGACCGTGATCCCATCTTCACTAGCGAATTTTGGAAGAGTTTACAAGAGGCGGTAGGGACTCAGCTATGTTTGAGCACCGCATATCATCCTCAGACGGACGGCCAGACCGAGAGGGTGAATCGTATTCTAGAGGATCTTTTAAGGCTTTGTATCCTAGACTTTGGGGGTACATGGGAAGAGCACCTTCCGTTGGTAGAATTCGCATATAATAATAGCTTTCAGTCTGGTATTGGCATGGCACCTTTCGAAGCTCTTTATGGAAGGCCTTGTCGTTCGCCTACATGTTGGTGGGAATCTACCGATAAAATCCTACTTGGGCCCGATATGGTTAGGGAAACCTCGGAGAAGATTGATTTGATTCGAAGGAGGATGAAAGCAGCACAAGATAGGCAGAAATCGTATGCTGATAAGAGGAGGACAGATCTTGAGTTTGACATTGGGGACATGGTTTTTATCAAAGTGTCTCCGTTACGGAATGTTGTTCGCTTTGGGTCCGTTGGGAAATTAGCGCCAAGGTTTGTAGGGCTGTTTCCTATAAAAGACAGGATTGGGAAGATGGCGTATAGGGTGGAGTTGCCTGAGAAACTTAGTGGAGTACACGACGTATTCCATGTATCACATTTGAGGAAGTGTTTGCACAAGACCGCGGAGGTGGTAGAGCCGAGCTTGCTTAAAGAGGTGGAAATAGAGCGTGATGCAACAATTAGACGAGCTCCAACATGCATTCTTGGGTCGGAGATCAAAAAGTTGAGAAATCGAGAGGTCAGACTAGTTAAAGTGCAATGGGGAGATGATGAGAGGAACGCTGCTTGGGAGACAGAAGGGAAGATGCGTTCGCTATACCCTTTTCTTTTTGAGGGTATGTCTTTTAATTTCTCCTTTATCGCTTAGCTTATCTTATCTTATCTTTAGTATGTCCTCTCATTAGTATCTTTGACCTTTAGTTAGGATAATCCTATGGTTGAAACATGTGTTTGAGACATGTTATGTATGATGGATGCAAAATGGATGCAAGTGGTTGCTAGTGGTTGCTCGTGGATGCATATATACACACACTTTAGGCACTAGATCGGCTCAGTCACTACATATTGCATATTGCATAAATGAATGTATTTAGTATAATGGATGTATAATGGTTGTACCATCATATAGATGCTGCATTCGGTTGAATGGATGTGCATGCATATAGAAGTAGTTTGTAAGCAATTAGGATCTTTTGCATACATAATGGATGCATGGCACTATCATGAATTGCATCAAGGAGGTCAACTGAATCAGTGGACCGCCTAATTTTGCATTAGATACGGACATAGACACACAATGTGCATTTAAACATGAAAGCATTAGAAGTCTATAAGGACAATGGATGTCAGTGTTTGTTGATTGAGTAGATGGTTGATGATAGGATATAAACTTGAAGATTTCGGGGTCGAAATCCCTTAAGGAGGGGAGAATGTAACACCCCGTATTTCTGTTAATACTAATATTCACAAATTAAAAGAATTAATATTGAGAATTTGCACGAAATAGCCTTAAAAAGGCATATAACAAATTTGAGATATGTGAATTGCCTTAAAAGGCGAAAAATGGAATTAAGACATTAATTGGAAAATTAATGTGTAGAATGGTCATAAGTTAATTATGGATTAATTTGAATTCATGAATAGGTGCGTGTGTATATATATATATTTATATATATATGGGCAGTTAATGTAAACATGAATAGAAGTTTATTAATTTGCTGAGTGTTTGCTGAGTCACTTCTGACTCATTGCTGAGTCAATAAGATAAACCCCATCTGGTCTGAATGGCTGCGGTTATTTCTAGGTTAAATCTAATGGCCTAAATGAATCCTAACATCTATAAATAAGTGGGTAGACTCTAATCCTAAATCACTTGAAAAATTGGAGAGCTACCGACATGCCGTTGCCATGGAGTTCAGCATGGCCGTCACAAACTAAAGAAGAAGAAGGCCCAATCTACAAACTAAATCTACTCAAATCAAATCAAAAGCTCTCTCTCTTTCTATTTCTCTTCTTTAAAATTGTGAGTATGATGAATCTCACAATATTATTATAAAATAATTTGATTAAGTTATGAATGGATCACAAGAAAGTGATATGAATTGTTATGTATTTGTAAATTATGTTGTGGATCTCTTGTTATGCTATTATGTTATCATATATATGTTGTTATGTTGTAGTGATTATGTTGTAAATAATCCTATGCTATGTCATATGTGATTAATCATGCTATGCTATGTTGTAAATCATATCATGCTATGTTGCAAATTATGATATGCTATGTTGTAAATCTTATATATGTTGTAGATCTCGTATTATCACATATGTTGAAATACTTATGTTATATGATAATGATGTCATGTTAAGTTGTGTTGAATCATACAAGTTGTAAAATCATGATGTTAGTATTTATGCGAATTGGATCATGTTTAAAGTTTATGTTTTTTTATAATAGATATTGATTATGGGAATTTGCCTATTGGGTTAGGTGTACCCATATACATGAATCTACAAATTAATTGGGTCTTGAATATGGGAATTTGCCTATTAAGTTAGGTGTACCCATATACATGAATCTATGATTAAATGAATTTTGATTTTTGGGAATTTGCCTATTGAGTTAGGTGTACCCATATAAAACCATATTGTTAATGATGTTGATTCACACATGTCCTATACAAGTTTATGAAATTTGATCAAAATCATATTATGTGAATTATGAATAAGTTGACACCCTTAGATCCATGACATGTATAACCTTATGCAAGTTGTAATGTATGCAAGTTTTACCCCTTGTTATGATTTATTTAGTCACATATATATGTTGTCATTGTGAATATTTTCTTTTATGCTATGAGTTAGACTAATCGGTTCTAGCATACATTTTGCGAATAAACGTTCAAACGTGGGGTAGGGGTAATATTAGGAAATTAATAAATTGGGGTGCAATTGATATGATTTTGCATGCCTTAAATGGATGTCCATAATTGAGTCAATTATGGACATTGTTAAATTTGGAATTAATTAATAATTCAAGTAGGGAATTATTAAAATTGGGGAAAGTGGATTATTAATAATAATCAATGCTTAGGACACGAGGTTGGACCCGTTTGTGACGTAAACCTGCCCGGACCCGCCCGGCAAATCCAGTAGTCACAAATGTCGGCCCAATGTGAGAGGTCTTAGGCCCAAACTAAAGCATAACAGTTGTAAAGACATGAGGTTACTCTTTTATGGTGTAAGACTGCCCGGACCCGCCCGGCAAATCCAGCTGCCATAAATGCCAGTCTAATGTGAGAGGTCTTTATGAGGTTATGGCCTTAATGAATTAAGAAATACTTAGCCAGATAATCATGTAAGGTGGGACATGGGGGTTAAGTAGGTGCCTTGGGTGGCATGAGGAATCTAGTGGTTGCCTTTAGAGGCATTTGAAATACGATTAGACTTAACCAAATACACATGTAAATGAACATGACTAAGTGGGTTAAGTGGATGGACTAATGGGACAAGCTTAGGTGGAATGCTTGTGGGAAATAATGGGGGCCCATTTCAACCAGTATCCCAAAACGTATCTTTGTGGGCTCGACCCAAGTCGAGGACGGGACACGCATACTGGGTTTGACTATAAGAGGCCAAAACAGGGAGCGGTGGCAACGCAAGTCCAACGGGTTTCATTTGCGTGTGTGGACCCGGGCTGGTAGGTAAGACGTTGTTGCATCGTGTAGGTATAAGCCGTGCATCTCCGTTATATCAGGTTGCCACTTTAGGGGAATGATACACCCCACTGTGGGGCCAGCACGGGTATCTACGAGTAGGGAGCCGATCGAAAAATGGAAAGTGGTGTACACCTAGTGGAGATAGGGGCAGGCGGCACCTATGTAGTCAGCTAGGAGTACGTAAAGCCATTAAGAAAGTTTCTAAGTGAAGCTAAGTGGAATCAATCTTTAGGGTGACTGGTGTGGTGCAGTATAGTGTTTATCCTTTAGTATTTAGGAGTGCCTATAACGTTTCCTTTAGCGATTGTCTATGTCCTTAATCTGCTCTTTCATAGACATTTCCTTGTTTTCCAGCTTATGCCTTAGTCCAGTTATTTTGATAATAGTATTGTAGAATTATCATACTCGCCAGACTTTATGTCTGACCCCCCCACCTCTTTTTCATCTTTTTCTCCCTTCAGGTCCTCAGGTTGGGCCAAGTTCCAGTGGAGTCTGATTGGATTGCTTATCTCTTGGAAAGCTTGGACTGCTGAAGTAAAGTCCAGCTTGTTATCTTTCTTTTTAATGGCTATTTATGTAATGGGATTATGTACTTGTTTTATCAAGATAGATATTGTACTTGACTTTGATTATGGTGTTATGATGTAATCAAACATGTTTTGACTTCTGCTGCAATTGAAATAAAGTTTTTAAATTTCCAAGTACTATTTTATATCTGTCTTGTTGAAATTTTACTGTTCTATATTCACCTAAAACCTCCATAGAAGTTAATGCATTCCCTTTGTGAGTGACATTAATGGACGTGGGGTGTTACATCGATAGTGAAAGGTGAATGGTCTATTGGGTTTAGCTCTAGTCATTTCGCATCCCACTGGCTGCCGATGATGGGCATCCAACGATCGACAATCCTATTGGTCATGACCAACTGCCTCCCCGTTGAGGCGGCCACCGAAACACCCTAATGTCACCTCGTCATAGCATTCCGACTGCAAAGCTACTTTTTCGGTTAAGGCCCACCTACCCGGTAGTTATGCGCAAGCCCAACCTCTAGGAGCATAGCCTAAACATTTTCCACCACACAGAGGACTACCATGATCACCTTACGTACCTCAGCAAGCCGTGTGCTTCCCCTTCCAATCCTTCGGAGCCGATAGAATAATCAGATGAACTTGCGCTCCCCTCGTGCCTTATGACACCATGGTGATCTATCCCGTTGGGTTATTCAGCCTCCAATGTGTGGACGGGTCCAAGCGCCTTATTTTAATATGTTATTAGACCCTATGTCTAAACATTCTTTTATGCGCTTGCTTTACCTCATTGGGTTTTCATTTAACTTGGTTATTCCTGATCACATTGACTTCTTATTCAAGTTACCAAGTTCCTTTTGCTTATTAATTTCAGTCATACAACTTAACCCATTTAAGTTTGTTAATTAGCCCACAACATGTTATTCTCTAGATTGTGATCTAAGGTCTGCAATACACAATCCCTTTATATTCTTATTTGATTTTAAGGTTGCAATAACATATTCTACTTAATATGTAATTAGGTATATCTTAATTTACATGTTTTCTGTCTAACATGTCACTTATCATTCGTGGTTAAATATAACTTATTTTATTTCACAAGTTTGCCTCACTGTTTCATATTCAATCATAATTTTCATCTTACATTGTCACTACAACTTATCGTTGTTTACTTATTAACTTAGTTCTCTTAATTAAGGTTCACTAATAAGTCTCATTTCCATTTATTATAACCTATGTTATAATTTCCACTTGTCCCTAGGACAAGCCTTAACACGTTATTCTTATCAGCTTATTTTAGACTTCCGTTACTTAATTTATAATTAAGTAAAAAAAATTACATTTCATAAATTTTCCCCCTTTTCTCTACTTATTACAAACAACTAGTTTCAGGCTTCCGCCTACCAATGACTTAATTTACAACTAAGTACCACTTACCTCATTTCACTAGTTATATCATTTCGTTACTAGTTTATTATAACCTTTGTTGTAATCTTTACTTGTCCCTAGGACAAGTATACCTATTATATAACATTCTCATTAATGTAATTTATTTATAATAGGTTATTATCATTCCCCATTCATTCCTTCCCCTTTTACTGTTGTAATTATCTTTCACTCAATTCCATTCACTCTCATTAATTATGATTAATGCCATTTATCAATCCCGCCATTTACATATATTTAAATATATGTTTATGCACTAGACCTCTCACATTAAGCATACACTTGTGGATACTGGATTTGTCGGGCGGTTCTGGGCAGACTTCTTCCATAAGTTGACTTAACCTCGTGTCGTAGCACCGTTACATGTTTTATTTATGCACTTAGACCCCTCACATTAGATTTACCACTTGTGGATGCTGGATAGGCCGGGCGGTTTCGGGCATACTTCTACCACAGATGTAATCTAACATCGTGTCTAAGTACGGTTACAGTTTCCTACTTACTGTAAATTTAGGCATATTATTCTTTTCACATTTTTTCCGCAACCTATTTTACATGTCATCATATTATGCCTATTTTATATCGCATGTTCTTTCTAACATACAATAATTTCTATTCTGATATGTAAT
Source organism: Allium sativum (assembly GCA_030737875.1). Lineage (NCBI taxonomy): Eukaryota > Viridiplantae > Streptophyta > Magnoliopsida > Asparagales > Amaryllidaceae > Allium > Allium sativum. Next base: position 462,497,195 of record CM060913.1, on the reverse strand, counting down.
CGTTTAATCATGTAATTGTTCAAATCTAACAAGTTAACATGTCATTTTCCCAATTCTACAGCTAATAATATGCCACAAGTGAATCATGTAATTACAACAGTAATAGTTACACATATTATGACAAGTTTGCATTTCAACATATGAATTCTTCCAACATACTAATATCTTAACATATTAATATTACAACATGTCATATTCGTCACTTTAATCTTTTTAACATATGTTTAAACATTTCAACAAATCATATTTCAACATGCCATATATAACATTTCAATGCTTTTTAATTATTATAGCAAATTCACATCGTATAATAACGTAGATTGTTAAACGATAATATATAATTATCAAAAATGATATAACTTAAATCCACTCACCTTGATATGCCGATCTAGAAAAGAATCTCTTTGGATTGGTTGCAGATGGAGAGTCATGAGTTTGTACTGTTGTTGCAGTCGAAAACGCCTTATTTTCTGAACTTCTTGTTGTTGATAAATTTTCTTTTTTTTTCCTTTAATCTTCATTTAGACAGCGCCCCAATATTATGATTAATAATTTTATTCAGAAATTATATGGGGGAAGAAGAAGAGAGTGAAGAAACAACAAACGAGAATGGAAAGCTATATGATCCTTTATATAAGAAGCTTAAATCGATGCTAACCGTCTATTTTCCTTGATGAAATCTATTCTCTCCATTTCATTTAGCCAATAGGAAGTTGCCACATCAACAATAATTTTGAATTGGACCAATAGAATAAAGCCAACAAGGCATGCATTGTCACTTCCTACCAATTAAACGTGCCAGTTAGGAGCAAAAGTTTGAATTTCGAATGTTTGAATTGTTTTGCCGTAGAAATTTGATTTTCAGACTTTTGAATTTCTAGAATTTTTTTAACTGTTATATTCACATATATTCTTCTTATACGTATACAATTATTCTAACGACCATTTTGCACGTATATATATGTACAACTTCTGTTTTCTTTTTAAAATTCAAACGGTGTTCCACCACTATTTGATTCTTGCCATATTTCTATGATTTCAATCTTATCTTGTTTTTTTATCTCTTGTGTGTATATATATATATATATATATATTTCTATACATATATACGTGTGTATTCTCATATACATATATGCATATGTTTTCTTTACTTCCTTTTATGTATATTTTTCCTTATATGTGTGTTTATACATATTTTCTCTCATGAACATGTGTTATTTTAGCTGTTTGCCTTAAAACAAAAAGATGGCACTGGCGGGGATCAAACTCCATACCCTTTGTATGCAAGTCACATGTTCTAACCAACTGGACTACTAAGACTTTTGTTAATAAGTCTTATAACAATGATAATTATTGTTCTCTCCTTACTTCTCTTTTCATGTTTAATGCAATATTTAAATTAAACCATTGCAGAATCTTTTTCTTTTATTTCTCTTTTAATATTAATGCATTATTTTTGCAAATCGGTGCATGCAACATATTTACACTGCATGCAACCAATCCTTTCTTTCTTTCAATGCATGCATTACATTTTTTTTTCAGTGCATGTATTTATTATATGCAATCCTTATTTTATTCTTTATTTTATATTTTAATTTGTTTGTATATATATATTTATCTTATCCGTATACAAACTTTTAGGCTTAATAACTTCTTCATACGATGTCTGTTTTATGCAAACCAGGTGTCTATCTTGACCATAATTCCGAGATGGATGCAATGGAACAGTCCGTTTTACTTAATTCTCATTATTTAATTAAGTTACTCACATTTTATTATCTTAAAAATGTGAGGTGTTACACTTTTAGTATTTATGCCTGTTAGTTACTTTACAATTTCTACACTTATATTTGGTTTATGCCCAAAACATTCCTAAATCTACAAATATTAATTTATTGATGATTGATTTCACCCTTTTATTTTTCGTGAGCAAAATAGAATTAAAGTAATAATTTCGCGAACATGGATTAAAAGAAAAAGGACTAAATTTAAATATTTTTTTGCATAAAACATAGATCTGTAATTATGAGGGAACTTGATTGAAATTGACAAATTAATGTGGATTTCTATAAAATTATGTCATGGAATGTAACTGGAAAAGAATGGGCATATTTGCAGGAATATTTTGATAATTGTATGAACACATAAATAGATCGTAATAGACATATTGGACATATTTGCGAAGAGAATTATAACACGAGGGTTATAATTGAAAGGAATAATGAAAAGGCTTATTATAGTTATAAACTTAGATCTTGGATTAATTTTATAAGCATGTAACAGTTGTTATCCGTTCTAGCAACAAGGGGCTGATTAGGGTCGAATAATGACAAAAAACAAAACCCAAATCATGTGAAACTGGGCAGGGATGCAAATTAGAAAATTCATTTACTAGGTTCCTTACCAGCAGAATTCTCTTTAAGGTTTCTCACTAATGGTCTTACAATAGGTGGTGGTAGATACTAGGCATACTTATGTTGATTTGGGTAAATAAGGGGTCAACAGAAGTAGGTGTGTGTATGAGTGTGTTTCGACATTATCCGATCATGTAGTTGCGTCGACAAGGGAAAATGAGCTACTACTACATCCAAAAGCGATTAGTTATGTCTTTACTGATTGATTATTGGGTCGGATGTATCCTTAGATCTACAGAGACATATTTGCCATGTAAGATGGTAGATTGGTAGGATAAAGCCGATCGATGGGTAGTATTAGAAAATTATCCTAATTATATTTATTATATTTCAGTAATTGAGAAGGTGCAAACAATCTAACAATCTTTACTTGTACAGTTCAAGTATATTTCCATGTACATATTTCCAGTATGTTTATCTTTTGTAGTTATACACGAACACTTATCCTATTTGATGCTAGAACAATTATTGAGTATATTCCTCTATATTACTCAATCATGCTAGCAATTACATCATTCACCAGACTTTATGTCCTACTTGCTCCTCTTTCTTCCTTTTTCTTCCCTACCAAGCTCGCAGGGTTTAGGTGATCAGTTCAGATTTCTTAGAGGATCATTTTTGGAGTACATTCTAGTTGTTGATGTATTCAGCTTCAATTTTTACATCTTATTCTATGGAGTTTGTTGTACTATTGACTTTTGAGAGATAATTATGTTACTGTACTCTGATTTGTGGCCGAGGTTTTATTTTCATGAGACATGTGGCAGTTTGTGGTTTGAGACTGAAATGAATAAATGGTTTTGGAACAAATGGTATGTTTTTAGTTTAGAAATGTTTCCGCTTTATTTATTATGTTATGTCTTGTGAATCTTAGTCTTTGTGATATATGGCTTTACGCCTATAACACTCCACATTTCTTAGCGTAACCCTACTATGAGGGATGTTAAGGGGTGCTGGGGTATTTCATTTGCTTTCAAAGCCTAAGGTTATAGGATTCCTATAAGTTTGTTTTAAAAGAAAAATCTTTTCAAAAAGAAAGTAGATTTTTAAAAATAAAAACAATTTTAAAATTAGTAGTTATCCCTTCAAATCAAGTAAAACCTTCCTTTGAATCCTTCAAAATATCAATTTCTATCTTTTGTCTTGGGTATATGCCTAGTACCCCCAAATCTTTCTGAGGATGTCCCAGTTTCCAGTTGGTTTTGTAAATACCATAAGGCTACGACACGAGCCGAAGCACAAGAGCTTGCGCAAGTCCAGCACTAGCTATTGTGCTTTCCCTCACCCACCAGTGGCTATTAACTTCTCTAAGCTTTGAAGGATTGCTCAATTCTTGGTGGTAGATCTTTCTCATGCATGGAGAGTTTTATTGAGACACGTACTTGATTAAGAAGTTTGAAGCGAATTTTTGGATCATTGGAGCTCGAGGATCCTCATATAGTTCAGTTGGCTACTTGGAAGCGTAAAAGCTGGCATGCATCTTATTGGTGGGAGATAGTCGAGGCTAAGGGTAAACATAATGAATGGGCTGGATTTAAAGACAAATTCGAGAGGTGATTCTTGTCATAGGCTAAGGAGGTAATATAGTTTGAGCGATTTCTTGGATTAAAGTAAGGAGATTTTAGAGTAAACGAATATATCAATCACTTCAGTGAGTTATCAAGGTTAGGGATGCATCTAGTCAACACAACTTTTAACACGCTTTTTGGAAAAGTAGTCACATGTCAAGTCTATTGTTAGCGACGAGCTCGAATACGTTCATCGGAATTCACAAAGTGACTTGGTCGAACTCGTGAAGTGTTCATAAAAGACTGGAAATATCGTCGATTCTCGGATCGGCATCATTGGATTGGAAAAGTCGTTCAAGACTTCAGATACAAAATAAATCGTTTTGTACTTAGTAAAAACCTTGGAATTCTCGTATGGAAAAAATACGTCATCGCCTCGGCCAGATTAGCTCAAAACCCTTGAGCGCTTCGGTTCGATCATGTGGCAAAACTCGAATTGGACAAATATATTAGATCTCGACAAATTTAGGTTCAATCACAAAAAATGCTACGCAACATAGTGTGATCAGGCGAAAACGCTTGCGCAAACTCAACAATCATGGATCTAGCACTTCTCCAAACTCAAACTTGGCACTTCGAAAAACTATAATCAATAGGGTGGGATCAAGAAAAATCAAGGGCGCATACCAGCCTCGGCAAGTTTTCAAGAATTGGCAAAAAAAGAATTTTATATCATCTCGAGATGCAAAAATATGGATTTCATATACCTTTCGAGATATGAAATACCTTATTTCATATCCCATACGGATGCGAAATCATATCCCCCTTGGAGATACAAAATCATATTGCTCCAGAGGCAATAATTCATAGGATCTTGGTAAACTCGAAAATGGTTGCTCATTCCAACTCGATCACAAAGTTTCTTTGGTTCGACCGATGGTTCCGGATTTTGGCATTTGGCGTGATTCGGGATTTGAAATCCTAAGCATCGTTTTGGCATTTAGAAATCATCTGAGTGCAGCATGTGGATCGTTGTTTTTAGATTGAGCACCTCAGCATTTCAGAATTTGGTAGTTGGCACGGGACAGATTTATAGTTGGAAAATGGAAGTGACAAATCTGCCTGGTACGTGTGAATCACAATTGTTTAGGTGATCTGCACGTATTGTTCACATTTTTCAGTACATTTCTTAGGATTCAAAATTTGACAAGGGGAGTCGACTTTTTGGCTATGTCCTGAGGATGCGAAATTTTGGCTGAGGCATGGAATTTTCAGCTATAAATACCTCCTCTCTTGGCATTCGATGGGGTTTTCTTGGCTTGGTATTTTTGGACTTTCTCTATCATTTAGCATATGGGATAACTCTCTTTGGAGCTCATTGATGGCTTCCATGGTTATTCCCATGGCCTTGGGATACTTCTTGGGCTTGTGAACTTCACTTAGAAGTTTGCCAATAACATTTTGGCGTTCACTTGGACTTCTGGCTTGCTTTGCATAACTCTAAGTGTTGGAACTTGGACCTTGGACACTCTTTGACATTGAAGCTTTTCATTGGACATTGGAGTTCATTCTAACACACTTTGGCCTAAGGAAGAAGAAGAAGAAGGGCATTTTGGTCAAAGTTAGGAATTAATAAGGATTCATTATTCTCTGTTATAACTTTGTAAATTCAAAGTGTTCAATCTCGGAAAATCATTATAATCGAAGTAATGATGATGAATGATTACTATAAAGTGGACGTAGACGTTAGTGCGGAACCACTATAAAAAGTTGTGTGTCCCTTTACATTTCACTGCATTTGGTTATTTGGTTGACGGCTTTACTACTTAACTCACTCTTGGGTGTTGGCGTGTGCGAGTAACCAAATCCCCACGTCAACACTTTGGCACACCAGGAAGGGGACGCGATAACTTTGACTTTGGCTTTGATTTTGGTTCTCGAATTTAGTTTCAGATTTCGGATTCGGCTTTGTTTTGAAAACATTTTTTGCTTGCTTTTCACTATAGTTAATTGGAAAAGGGTCGATGCTGCTTCCGAGGCTCAGGGTACTGGTAATGAAGGAATTCAAGAAGTTACTTCGGTTTCAAGTCCCTTGGACTTCGTTACTCGAGAGGATTTGAAAGAATTGGCTGAAGGTTTGATCTCTTGTTTTGATCGGCAAGCAGAAGTCTTGGATGCTTTCTTTGCTCGGATCAATGCCAGACCATAAGATTTTGTAAGGCCAACTGGCCAAATGGATATTGTTGGAACATGAACTAGCATTCTGTGGAACGTGACTCAGACTCAGGGGAAATCCCGCATACTCGGCAACAGGACGAGGCCGATCATCGGATCGGTACCATTCCTACTGTACTTGGGAGCACCCCCAATCCCGATAGAAGGGAAGTTCTAGGAGTTTTGATTTATCGGGTTACAGGTTCCAGTAAAGGCATATCTTCTTCTTGGAACGATCGCTCGATGGTTTGGAAGGAACCTAAATTCTCTCCACACTCAAAGCTTACTCGCACCCTTAAAGATATTTACTCGGAGGTTCATCCCACTGCTCCTTTCGAAAAGTCTCCTAGGCGGGAGTTGACTCAAAGAGAAAAGGATTCTAGTCGACATTTTTTGTCTAATGATCTCAATGGTCATAATACGAATGATTGTCACCATCTTCGGAATATGATTGAAGAGCATGTCAGACGCGGTGGGCTGGCACTATTTGTTGGGACTTGGGTTGTGGTGTTAGGATAGGCATAAGCCCCTACTACTCAGGATAGGCCCTAGCACAATGCTCTTGGTCTCGTTATCAATTGATCTTGGATTTCTTTAGCCCGGCATTTTGGGTTCGAGCCTCCTGGACATCAGTATCTTGTGGCTACTGGTTTTCTTTGGATTTTGGGATGTTGGCTCTTAGTCTTTGGTTCTTTGGTCTTGGTCTTCTTCAGTTTTTTGGATTTCGGAATTTTGACTTCTGATGTTTGGATTTCTGATTCTTGATTTTTCCGGCTTTGGGTCTTCTTGCTTTCTTTGGCTTATGGGTTGGTTCTAACTTCTTCTAAACTTTGGTTATTCGGGCTTTGACCCATGGTTGTAGCTTACTGGGTTATGGCCCATGGTTTTGGCTTTGTAGCTTCGGCCCTCTATATGTATCCTTTTGGTTTCTTGGTCGTAGGAGTTTGAGTCAGCATGTTCATTTCCCGACAATAGACCATCACCTCTCGGTTATCAATAAAACTCAACTTTTCAGGCTTTGGATTTTAAATGGCCAAGTTTACTTACCCATGTAATAGGGACCGGCGAGATCCCAAGCATGCTCTTTGCAAATGATAAACCGTTCAATATCCTTCACGAATAAATTTGGAATCAAAGACGGCCAATAATGTGTCGTTAAATTTTACTTTTTTGTTTTTCTAAAAACCCTTATTTTTATAACTTTAATGAAATTACTTAGCTTGCAAGGACACTTGCTTGTGATGTATGAAACCTGGAACTGGATTGCAAATTCAAAAGATATGGTTCTTAAAGTAAAAACTTTGCTTTGGAAGGGATAGGCCGTTTAGTCCTACTTCGACAAGGCTACTTTGTCTGGTGGAGATTATTGGACCCTACTCATTTGGTTTTGGATCGCCTTGTCAAGGGATTCATCTTGTTATTTGGTTATGTCGAGTGGACCTGTCGGTGACGTAAAAAGATTATTCATCGTGGCTTTGGAACGTCTTGTCCCGGCAATTCATCTGGCTATCCGGCTACGTCAAGTGGATTTGTCGGTGACGTGACAAGATGATCAACTCATGGCTTCGGGTAATTTTATCGATTTCTAGAAGGACAGTCCATCTGGTTATTCGGTTATCTAGCTATCGGTTACTTTGGTTTTATGGATTTTGGGTTTCCTTAATTTCCCGTCTAGGGTTATTCTTGCTCTAGGGCCTTTGTGGTCCTTCGGTTATTGGCTACTTTGCTCATTCTAGCTTTTGGACCTCCTTGCTCCACATGTTGATGGTTATTCTGGTATTCAGGTTCTTGGACCCTTACGATCCCTTGGCTATTCTGGATATCTCGATAATTCTAGTTACTTTGGTTATCTAGTAATTTTGGTTATCTTTCGAGAAATGATCCGCAGCGACCGTCAGCTTTTACGGAATTTCATTTTTTGGTTTTATGGTTAATACGATCTAATGCCATTACAGATTTTTGGCTTTTTAGTTATTGGAATTCCCTTCTGACTTCTATTGGGTTTGGTTTATGGATTCTTAGATTTTTGGATTTCTCGCAAAACACATCCCTTTTATCCCAAGGATGATAATTTTTGGAGGGCAAAATGTTAAACCCTTTTTGCTAAAGTAGTCACATGTCAAGTTTATGGTTAGCAACGGGCTCGAGCATGTTCCTCGGAATTCATAGAGCGACTTAGTCAAAGTTGCGAAGTGTTCAAAAAAGGTTGGAAATATCGTCGATTCCCGGATCAGCGTTATCGGAGGGCAAAGTCGTTCAAGACTTCGAATATGAATTATAATGTTTCGTAGTTGGTAAAAATCTTGGAAATCTACCATGGCAAAAATACGTGATCGACTCGGCCAGATAAGTTCAAAACCCTTGAGCACTTTGGTCCGATCATGCGACAAAACTCGAATTGGACAAATATATTGGATCTCAGCAAATTCAAGTTCAATCACCCAAAAACTGCTACGCAACAAAGTGTTATCAAGTGAAAACTCTTGCGCAAACTCAACAATCATGGACCTTGCACTTCGCCAAACTCAGGCTTGGCACTTTGAAAAACCGTGATCAACACGGTGGGATTAGGCAAAATCAAGGGTGTGTACCAGCCCCGACAATCTATCAGGAATTGGCAGAAAACAATGGTTTTGTATCCCTTTTGGGATAGGATATAACATAATTCATATCCCAACAAGGATACAAAATCGTATCCCCGTTGGGGATACAAAATTGTATCCCTTTAGGGATACAATTCAAAGGATCTTGGCAAGCTCGAAAATGGACGAGCACTCCAGCTTAATTATTATGTTTCCTTGGTTCGATTCATGGTTCTTGATTCTAGCTTTTGGCACGATACGGGATTTGAAATCCCAAGCATGGTTTTGCCATTTGGAAATCGTCTGAGTACAGCATGTGGATCTGTGTTTTTGGCTTGTGCACCTCAGCATTTCAGAACTTGGTACTTGTCACCGGGAGAATTCGAAGTTGGCAAAGGAAAGCGGCAAATCTTCCTGGTACATACAGATCACTGTTTTTTAGGTGATCTGCACGTGTGGATCACTGTTTTTCAGCACATTTCTTAGGACTCGAGATTTGGCAAGGGAGTAAACTTTTTGGCTATGTCCCGGGGATACGAAATTTTGGCTGATGCATAGAATCTTCACCTATAAATACCTCCTCTCTTGGCATTCAAAGGGGTTGGCTTAGCTTTGGTATGTTTGGACTTTGAATACATTTGTCATATGGGATAGCTCTCTTTGGAGCTCATTACTGGCTTCCATGGTAATTCCCATGGCTTTGGAATACTTCTTAGACAACTTAACTTAGAAGTTTGCTTACAACGTTTTGACATTCACTTGGACATATGGCTTGCTTTGCACAACTCCAAGTGTTGGAACTTGACTTTGGACATTCTAGGATATTGAAGCTTTTCATTGGATATTGGAGTTCGTTCTAACATACTTGGCCTAAGGAAGAAGAAGGACATTTTGGTCAAAGTTGGTAATTAACAAGGATTTCATTATTCTCTATTGTAACTTTGTAAATTCAAAATGTTCAATCTCGGACAATCATTAATCGAAATAATGATGATGATTGACTACAACAAATTGGACATAGGCACTAGTGCTAAAACACTACAAAAAGTTGTGTGTCCCTTTACATTTCATTGCATTTGGTTATTTGTTGACGGGTTTACTGCTTAACCCACTCTTGGGCGTAGACGTGTGCGAGTGACCAACTTCCTGCATCAACAACAAATCATAAGAAGGCTGCTAGGTTCGCAAGAGGATTAAACCAACATCTCCTATGGTTGGTGATGACACATGTACCCATGGGGTGACATTTGAATCATTAGTGGAATGGGTTTTATGTACAAAGACGAGAAGGAAAAGGTTTAAGAGGGTAAAGAGGAAGTTTCCAATTCTGCAAATTCGAATTATAACACCCCATAAAATTCATAAGCAGTAATAAATAAATAAATAAATAAATAAATAAATAAATAAAAACAAGCAATTAAATAACATGGCTGGAAAATGAGATTTTGCAGCTTTAGGATTTTGGCTAGGAAAATCTTTTATTTGGATTCGTGGTGAAATTCTGAATAATTTTCATATATAATATGCTATGGAAACGGTTAAATTTATGAAGAAGTTATGAACAAATGAATTTGGACAAAGTACGCAAAAAATATGTATAATTATGTGAATATTATATATATATTGTCCAAATTATAAATTAAAATAAAAGAGGGAAAATTAAAATTTGAATTTTGAGATAAGATCCAGGGGACAGCGTATATTGGATATATGGAAAAGAATGAAGAAAATTAAGAACATAATTAATTAAATAAACAGCTCAACAATGCAGCGAAATTAGGCGTTCCAACCCCAAAGGGGTCGACTTTCCCCCCATTAGGGGTGTCGACCGCTAGCGGTCGACTGCTGAGTGGCTGGAAGGCCCAATCAGCCTTTGTGGATGAGGGTTTTCTAAGAGGTTATATTTGAATAGAAGGCTTGGATCAAATTTTATTGATCCAACGACTCATTCTCACACGAGCAAGTATAATAACCCCTAATATCACACACTTGAAACCCAAATTATTCTACATCTCTACCTCCATGCTGCTAAATTCCAAAGAAAAACAAAGAAAATAAGGTGAAGGTTTCTTCTACTTCTCTAATTCTATTCTAATTCTCTTCATTTCAATTTATATAAGTTTAGGATTTCGGAATTTAGCATAAACATATATGTATAAGACTCTAATTGTATGTTTCTTTTATGTATATGGTTGGGAGGATAATCAGAGCTCGCTTGAACGTTAAGAATCGTTGCATATCTTGCAATTCTATCATATCTCCGCCTAACTTGTGAGTGGAACCTAGTTTTGCTTAAAGGCATATTCATGTTTTTAATAGTTTGTCATATGAATTGATATGCCAAAGGAAGATTTGGATATTCGACAATATGAACATGAAAATCCCCAAATCCTCTATCTTGTAATTACTTATGAAATGTTCATGATGAATTAGGTTTGTGGTTTTTGTATTGGATTAAAAGTAAAGTTGAGTGTGTACAATTATTTATATTTTATGTGATTCCCCTTTATTACCACTAGATTGTATCCTAAAAAGATTTGGATTTCAATGTTTCATGGTTTGAATTGGGTATGGATCCCATGTTGGATCTAAACGCATTCACAATTAAAACAAGTCAAAGGCAAGCATTTTTAGATGCATAAGACCAAACAAGATGAATTGAGTGAAATTTGAATTATAAACATACTTATGTAGGTTTTGTACGTAACACTCTATTTTAATTCAATATTGAAATCATTTCTACATGCCTAGGTGTAATAGCCTGCATTTTATGTATCGGAGGATCGTAAAATATTTTCATTTTATTCCCTGAGGGTTGGATCATTTTTATATTTTGATACGTTGTTTATGGGGATGTGAGACATGTCCATAATTTTTACCAATTTTGTTTGTGAGCATTTTTCCCCCGTTAGTCTTGTATCAGGAATAACTTTTAACTCAAGTCGAATTAGGTGTTGAGACCTATGCCATTGGAAAGGAAATGATGATTGCCTTTCCGTATAGTGGTTACATTAAAGATTTGGCTTAGTGGTTTAGGAGGAATTGTTGTTTTAAGGTTTAACAATAGGTGATTCAGGTTTGTAAAGCCTTAATGGGCTGATTTGGAGAGGCCCATTAGTAGGCTGGTGGAAGGGTATAAATAGAGGGTGGGAGGTATGAGAAATGGTTTAGTTTCTCTGTTCTCTCATTTGGTGGCTTATGTTCCTCCTTCCTCTAACACCTTTCCACTATTAAAATCAAAATCTAAAGGAAGGAAATCGAAGATCCACACCATTTGAGGTTAGATCTACATCATTCGAATGGAGAGTTCATCGAATCAAGGAGTTGGATCCAGTTCCTTGTCGTCCGGAATCTTAATTCATTATTTTTGCTTTGATTTGGAGAATTGGTGAGTAATTTGCATCGCTCACATGGATTCAATGAAGTATATGAATGTTTGATCATGTTTTTCACCAAATCCAAGCATTTTCCCATAGATCTATACCTTGGTAAGTCCATTTTCATATGAATCACCCTAGAATCTAAGTTAGCAAGTTTAAACCGGTAATTCTTATGTTATTTCATATGTTTATGCAAGTTGATCCATAAATTTATTCATATGTTCATTTATCATGATTTTGGTGAAACTTATATAACTTGTGATGAAAATCGTCGTTTACATGATTGACAGTTATTTCGTGTCATGTTTGTCGTCATATTTGATGAGTTGGGCGAGTTGGTTTTGTCGAATTGATCGTTTGGAGAAGTTTTAGTCAAAATTGGAGTTGCATTGGAGTGGTACAGGTTTTGGGTCAGTTCGGACCTGGTCGACCATGAAGTACGATGTAGTACGAGTGTAGAACAAGTGTAAGTACACATGGTCGGTCGCAATAATTGAATTTGGGTGGGGTCGGTCTTGACTGGGTCGGCTAGTCTTGGGTCGGTCGGTCACAACAGAATCGGTCGGCCATAAAAGGAAGCAAAGTCCGTGTTTTGGGAAGCAAGCCAATTGGGTCGGTCGGGCATGAGTTGTAGGGCCGGTTTGGTCGAGATGGAGTTGCACGGGTCGGTCAGGTGGCTCCAAGATGTTGGGTCGGTCAAGACAAAGGTGGTCGGGTCGGTTCGAAGTGGTCGGGTCGGTCGGGTAGGCATGGATTCGGGTTGGTCCAAGACGGGGTTGGTCACGATATTGGGTCGGTCGGTTGTACTTATGATGAAGGTCTGGGTCGTTCGACTCAAATAGGATGGGTCGGTCGCACAGGGTCATTTCTGAAAAATTATATTTTTTGGTATGACCCAGATTTGAACAAAAAGGGCTTTTAAAAAAATGGGGGCAACCCCCCAAACCCTAACTGCAACGCAGTGATTTAATTTGGCTCAGTGATGTTGTGGCTTCGAAGTAAATTCAAGTGGGAATACTCGAAGTGTTGTATGTGTCCGTTAATTGGAGTAGAACAATGAATGAGGTAGCAATTCAAAGGTCGTGGGTTGGTGGATAGTGGTTGCTTGAGGAGGTTGCTTGAACTATGAAAAATCATCGGGTTGGATGACTTGAGATGCGAAGGTCAAGAGATTATCGTTGTTGTAAGTTCTAGAAGGCTCAAAGTAGGGGTACAATAGAGGCACCTAAAAGACCGGTTGTAGGTCGAGTACCCTGGGTATCATTGAAAGTCGTACTTGTCAAGGTTGGACATACATACGTATCGTTGAAAGGCATATAGAGTTTATGTTAGAACTGGGTTTACCATTAGCCCTTGACATTTGGCAATGTCGGCCGTCATACCATTAACGATGATTTCGAAGCAAGATTGCTAGTGACAACCAGATCTGTCATGGATGATTGGTTTCTTTGTTTGAACCATCTCATGTAGATTGTCCAATGTCGAAGGAGATGTTTCTTGGATTCTTGTATGATATTGGTTTAGGCCTCTAGGGCTTGTGCTGGAGGGATGTTGAGTTCGATTAGGATGGTTTACATAAGATATATAATTTGGATGTCATGAGTGCTTTTTCGTGATTGAATGGGTGTTCTGGTTTCCATGGATGTATGGTTGAAATGTTGTTGTAAAGGCTATCACTGTCCAATGCGGGGAAGATAGGGTTGAGTTCTTCTCTGGTGTTGTGGGTAGATTAGTATGCTTCTCTATCCATTCTCATATACTTTACTGTTGATATTGTTAGTTATTTTATCGCTCGCTAAGACTGTTGTCTGACTCAAGGTTTTATGTTTCCCTCTTATTACCTTGGATTGTTCATCCGGTTGTGGATGGGAAGACAAGGTGACAGGTGATAACTTAGTGGGGACGATGTGGCAGTTCGGAGGAGAGCAGGAGGTTGGCGTACTATCATTCTACTATACAGTACTTGGAATTCCGCTATTTGCTGTTCTCTGAGTGTTGTAGTGAGGCAATTTGTATAAACACTATTTCCAAGTGTATGGATATTACTTTCTAGTTGTTATGAAAGTCTAGTATTTTATGCTTCAGCATTACTACCTGTTTTATATGTTCTATTATATTTTATCATTGCGTTGTGAGTTACGACAGGTTCCGATGTTGTTGTTTACCTATGATGATCGTTCACAGCTGCGTGACACACCTTTCAGCGCATAATTCCTCTTGTATAGTGCAAAGGTTGTGGGCGGCTGTCACATTTGGTATCAGAGCTCTGGTTATCGATTTTAGACAAAGTTCTAAGGACGTAATCAAGTATGAGAGATGTACTGGTAGATTTCAGTTGGATGCTTACTATATATATTAGCATATATGGTAGTAGCATTTGTTCTCCTTTAGCAGTTTTTCTTGAAGGTGGCTAATTATTCTAAATTGCAGATTTCGAATGAGTAGACGAGCATCAAGACACGCTGCTAGGGAAGCTAATACTGGAAGGCGAAATGGCGGTGAACCAGACTACCCTACTATGTTTGAAGCCATGATGGAGGCATTCATGCGAAGGATGCCCTCTCCAGTCGCAACTACAGTAGATGTAGGTCTGCCAGTTCCTAGAGCAGTCAATTTCGCAAAGCTACGCAAGGAATTTACGTCTCTAGGGGAAAACCATTCAAAGGAACTGGGCCAGCTGAAGAGGTTCAGAGGTGGATGGATTCTTGTGTCCGAATCTTTGGGGACTTGGGATGGGATGGTGCAACAAGGAGAAAGCTTACATCAAGGCAGCTGCAGGGAAGAGCCATGGAATGGTGGAATTCGGTTACACTTTAGACTCCAGAAGAGTAGATTTCATGGGAGCAATTCCAAGATAAGTTTGAAGCAAAGTTTATCTCCACTACTCAGAAGTCAGCTCTGTTCAATAAGTTCATAGAGCTGAAATAGAATGGTCGTTCTGTGCTTGATTATGTTTCTAATTTTGAAGTCGTGTCCAGATATGCTCATTTATACATTGATACACCCTATCAGAAGAACGAGAAGTTAGTTATGGTATGGATACCTATATTGGAAGGCCGTTGGTGGATCATCTTGATGATTCATTCGGAAAGATTGTGGAAAAAGCTATTCGCCATGAGAGCTTGTTTCCTAAGGAAGAAAATATTGTCGCTGCAACCAAGGAAGCTAAGAAACCATAGTAATGTGGTAATAATAAGAAGAGGAAGCAGCAACAGCAGAAAGGAAATGATGGCCAGAAGAAGCCTAAGAGTGAGGTAGTTTGCTTTAACTGCCAACAGAAGGGTCATTACTCGAATGAGTGCAAGAATCCTAAAGCTGAGAAGAAGTGCTTCAAGTGTGGAAAGCCTGGACATAAGAAGAAAGACTATCCAAAATCGGTTAAGGGAAAGCAAGTTGTGAAGGCATATGCTTGGGAAGCTATACAATCTTCTTCAAGAGCTCCTACTGCAGAGGAGAAGGGAAAGGGTCTCATTGTTAAAGGTACTCTTTCAGTT
The DNA here is from genome assembly GCA_030737875.1 of Allium sativum. NCBI lineage: Eukaryota > Viridiplantae > Streptophyta > Magnoliopsida > Asparagales > Amaryllidaceae > Allium > Allium sativum. The sequence continues at coordinate 462,481,603 of CM060913.1, read as the reverse complement.
AATGGTGTTTCAGTTCGTATGTTGTTCGATACTAGAGCATCGCATTCTTTCATTTGCAATGAGCTTGTGTGTCGCTTGGTTTTGGAACCCGAGATTTGTGATAAACCATTGATCGTGACTAATTCGGTTGGGGGTTCATCCAGTTTGTGCATGTTGTGTCATGATCTAGTGTTTTCGAGTCATGGTTGCACTTTTGTGTGTGATTGCTTTGTTCTTAACTTCGTTGGGTTTGGGATCATCTTGGACATGGATTGGCTCAAGAGTTATGTGGCAAGAGTGAATTGCGTGAAGCTAGAGGTGAGGGTCGGGGATGTTGAAGGGCGAAAGGTGTTGATTAGATGTAAGCGCGAAGACAGGGTCTTCATAAGCTATTTGTATTCGCTTAGGATTCCACGGGAAGACTTATCAGCTGTGCTGGTCGCTAATGAGTATGAGGATGTATTTGACAAGGTCAAAGGGTTGCCACTGCATCATGAGATCGAGTTTAGGATCGATTTGGTCGAAGGTGCTCGACCAATCGTTATGCCTCTTAGGTGGATGGAGCCCAAGGAACAACGTGAGTTGGAGGTGCAAGTCCGTGACCTCTTAGGAAAAGGGTTCATTCGGAGGAGTGTATCCGAATGGGGTGCACCTGTCATATTTGCAACCAAGGCAGACGGCTCGTTGAGATTTTGTGTGGACTATTATGAGCTGACCAAGAAGAACAAGTATCCGTTGTCGAGGTTTGATGACTTGTTCGATCAGTTTCACGAGGCCAAAGTGTTTTCTTAGATGGATTTGGCAACTAGATTTGACCAGTTAAGGGTGGCAAAGGATAGTGTGCCAAATATTGCTTTTAGGACACCATCAAGTTTCTTCGAATGGTTGGTGATTCCATTAGGGTTGACTAATGCACCAGCATATTTTGTGGATCTTATGAATAGGGTATTCATAGATTAGTTGTACAAGTTCGTGCTTGTGTTCGTGGATGATATTCTGATTTACTCCCAAAACGAGGAAGAACATAAGACACACTTGAGAGTTGTGTTAGAAATCTTGCAAAAGCATCAGCTGAGAGCCAAGTTTTCAAAGTGTCACTTCTAGAAGAGTGAAGTGAGATTCTTAGGACATGTTGTTTCTGGAAATGGAACAATCCAGGACTGGGATAGACCAGAGAATGCGACGGATGTGAGAAGTTTCCTTGGGTTGGCTGGTTATTGCCGACGTTTTATCAAGGATTTCTCCGAGATAGCTGCACCATTGACGGGATTGACGAAGAAGAACCAAGAGTTCACATGGGATGTGAAGTTTGAACAAGCGTTCGGAATCCTGAAAGAGAGACTGACGAGTGCTCCTGTGTTGACCAATCCAAGTGGTGCTTAAACGGGGCCTCTCTCTAAAAGAAATGGAATGACTCATTCCACTAAAAAATCTTTTTTCCATGAGGTATAACTAGCAGTTCTTATTTAGCTATTACGGAATTGACCATGGATCAATTCCCCCTTTATTTGGAAATATTGAATGCACCCAGAATTCTGAGCTTCTTGTTATTCCTTCCAAGAACCATGTCAAAGTCGAGGGCATCCCAATCAGATTGAATGGGATGACAATTTAGTAGTGCAAATCTATAAAATGCGAATTTCGATCAAATCACACATCGCAATAGATGGTGGTATATATCGATGCATGTGGTACTAGGCTTGGAGCAGTGCTGATGCAAAAGGATAAAGTTGTGGCCTACGCAAGTCAACAACTAAAGCCGCATGAAAGGAATTATCCAACTCATGATTTAGAGTTGGCGGTGATTGTGTTTGCTTTGAAGATGTGGAGACATTACCTACTGGGAGTTAGATTCGAGTTGTTTACGGATCATAAGTCGTTGAAGTATCTTTTCTCCCAAAAGGATTTGAATCTTTGGCAGCAAAGACGGTTGGAGTTTCTAGCATCGTATGATTTTGGATAGCCTATACTCCAGGCAAAGGTAATGCAGTTGCAGATGCGTTAAGCCAAAGACACGCAAGTTTGGGGGGATGTTTTCAAAATGAAAGAGCCTCGAGTATTTGACAAGGTTCGATTACAGACCAAGGTGTGAATTGGAACCTGAAATGTTGGCAAGCTTATTGATAAGATCTACTTTTATCAAAAGGATTGGTGAGATCCAAAAGCGAGATGTGAAGTGTTAGACCAAATTCTGGGCCTAACACTCAAATGCAAATCACAGATCACAGAATGCAGAAAATGATAAATAAGAGGAGACACACGAATTTTTTATAGTGGTTCGGCTGTAGATGTCGCCTACGTCAACTTTATGATCTTATTGTTATACTGATAGATTACAAGAATCATTACATGTAGACACACAATACATGTGTTAATTGAGATTACAAGAGGAGAATTTTGGTGCAGAAAGGTGCAAAGTCCTTGCAATTCAGTAATGGTGGAAGCCGTGGAGAAGAATGGCCAAAAGTCCCCTCGAAATTCCGTGTAGTGGTGTATTTATAGCTGTAGGAGAGCCTCTGGGAGGACCGGTTCGTGATGAGGCACGTGGCACCCAATCCGGGAAAGTAGGGGATCAAGTAGCCTTAAGAATAGGTCAAGATCTATGCATGTATCAGCAGGTCCAGGGGTCGGTTCATGGTCCAAGGGTCGGTTCGTGGTCATGGGGTCGTGATTCCCATGTGCACCATGAGCGGGTCGTGACTTCTATGACCACCACGAGATGGGCGAGGGGGCATGCCAGGTTGCATCACGAGCCAAGGAAGGTGCTTCACAAGACGGGGGGTGCGAGCCAAGGAGGAGCCCATGAACCAAAGGGGGCGACCCAAACAGAAATGTCACCAATTCCCAAATTCCAAGTTCTATGTGCATTTACGGAAATGGGCGTAACTTTTAAACCATAAGTCCAATTAAGCCAAACAAAAGCTCTACTTGAAGCTAATTCAGAGGTCAACAAGAGTTACAGAGTATAGATTTGTAAATGGTGTCTTCGTACCCAAAAGAGGTCGTTTGATAGGAGTTTCAAGCCTGTTTAGGTTGATGTTGCGATTTCGACCAAATCACCTCATGTTTGTTGACGATGTTCTCAGTGCCTGAGAGCACTGCTATCCGGAGATTCCATGTGTGACAGCTTTTACCAAAAAGTGTGTCAACATGAAACTTGTCGAGTTTATCCAGAAATTGGAACCAGAAGATAAAGATTTCGAGGTCGATCGAGAAGGTGGGGTCGATCAAGAAGGTTGTCTTCGAAAGAAAGGACGACTGGTTGTTCCTATTACCGATGGATTGAGAGATGAGGTCCTGAGGGAATGTCATCACTCAAAGTAGACGATCCATCCTGGTAGAAATAAGATGTATCAGGACATGAAGCGAGTTTACTACTAGGAGGGGATGAAGCAAGATATTGGAAAGTTCATTTCCAAGTGCATGAACTGTCAGTTGGTGAAAGCTGAACAGAAGAAGCTTAGTGGTTTGCTTCAGCCATTGGAAGTTCCTACATGGAAGTGGGACCAGATATCGATGGATTTTAAAGATGGACTACTTAGAAATAGGGCATGAAATGAAGGAATTTGGATCATCGTGGATCACTTGACCAAGAGTGCAAGGTTCATTCCTGTAATGTCAATAAGGATGGCATCAAAGTTAGTTGAACTTTATGTGAAATGAATAGTTTGATTCCATGGTATCCCAAAGAGCATAGTGAGTGACCGAGATCCATTGTTCACAAGTGGATATTGGAAGAGTATGCAAGAAGCTTTGGGAACTGAGTTGTGCTTGAGTATGGTATATCATCCCCAAACTGATGGTTAAACCGAGAGGGTCAATCGAGTTTTGGAAGATCTCCTGCGGGCTTGTGATTTCATGTCATATAACTTGTGATGAAAATCGTCGTTTTCATAATTGCTAGTGATTTCATGTCATGTTTGTCGCCATATTTGATGAGTTGGGCGAGTTGGTTTTTGTAAAATTTATCATTTGGAGAATTTTTGGTCGAAATTGGAGTTGCGTTGGAGTGGTACAGGTTTTGGGTCGGTCCTGATCTGGTCGGCCATGAAGTACGGTGTAGTACGAGTGGAAGTACGCATGGTCGGTCGCAATACTTTAGTTTGGGTCGGGTCGGTCTCGATTGGGTCGGCCAGTCTTGGGTCGGTCGGTCACAACAGAGTTGGTCGACCATAAAAGGAAGCGAAGTCCGTGTTTTGGGGAGAAAGCCAATTGGGTTGGCCGGTATGGATTGGGTTTGTTGGGCGCGAGTTGTAGGGCCGGGCCGGTGCCGAAGCGCAGTGATGTAATTTGGCTACGTAATATTGTGACTTCGAAGTAAATTCAAGGGGAATACTCCAAGTATTGTATGTGTTCGTTGATTGGTGTAGAACAACGAATGAAGTGGCAATTTTCAAAGGTCATGGTTGGTGGATAATGGTTGCTTGAGGAGGTTGCGTTAGGAGATTGCTTGAGCTTGAAAGTCATTGGGTTGGATGACTAGAGATGCGAAGGTCAAGAGATAATCGTTGTCGTAAGTTCTAGAAGGCTCAAAACAGGGGTACAATAGAAGCACCTAAAAGACCGGTTATAGGTCGAGTACCGTGGGTATCATTGAAAGGCCTAGCTGTCAAGGTTGAACATACATACGTATCGTTGAAAGGCGTATGGAGTTTATGCTAGAACTGGGGTTACCATTAGCCTTTGATGTATCGCAAGGTCGGCCGCCTTACGATTAATGATGGTTTCAAAGCAATAATGGTGGTGATAGCCAAAGTTTGTCATGGATGATTAGTCTTTGTATTTGAACCATCTCATGTAGATTGTCCTATGTCGAAGGAGATGTGCCTTGGGTGCTTGTCTGATATTGGTTTAGACCACTAGGGCTTGTGCTTGCAGGATGTTGAGTTCAATTAGGATGGTTTACATAAGATATATAATTTGAATGTCATGAGTGCTTTTCTGTGATTGAATGGGTGTTCTGGTTTCCATGGATGTATGGTTGAAATGTTGTTGTAAAGGCTATCACTGTCCGATGTGGGGAAGATAGGGTTAAGTTCTTCTCTGGTGTTGTGGGTAGATTAGTATGTTTATCTATCCATTCTTATATTCTTTATTGTTGATGTTATTAGTTGTTTTATTGCTCACTAAGACTATTGTCCGACTCAAGATTTTATGTTTCCCTCTTATTACCTTGGATTGTTCATCCGGTTGTGGATGGGTAGACTAAGTGGCAGGAGATAGCTTCGTGGTGACGATGTGGAAGTTCGGAGGCAAGCAGGAGGTTGGCGTACTATTTTTCTACTATATAGTATTTGGATTTTCGCTGTTTGCAATTCTTCGGGTGCTGTAGTGAGGCAATTTGTATAAACATTATTGCCAAGTGTATGGATATTACTTTCTAGTTGTTATGAAAGTCTAGTGTTTTCTGCATAGGTTACCCGATTATAAAGGAAATATACATACGAGAGGCATATTTGTGATTTGAAAAAGATTTTTCAAACTGTATGTAGATAATATACAAATTTACCCCCAATAAGCATACACACATATATACTAGGCACCTTTATCGTTTTCAGCATTAAATACTATCTCAGGAGTACCCACTAAGGGGTTCTTCCTTTTTTTTTCAGATAGTAGAATGGCTGAAAATCAAAATGAGTAGGGTGATCAGGCAAGGCCCTGAAACTTTCCCGAATGGTTCCAACAATACCTCCTTACTGTGGAACAGGTCCCTGTCGCAAATCCTTCCCTAGAGGCCCCTGTAGCTCCTGCCGCTGAAGCGGCCTTTGACTTTTCTCTCTTTTGTAAAACCTTTACGAATCCTGGAGGGAAATCGTTTTCTGGGAAGGAAGGCTTTGTTAGTGCTCTGTCTTTGGTTATGGATTGTGAAAGAATCTTTGAGGTTATAGCCTGGACCAACGAAGTGAAAGGAAGGATAGAAACCTGGCATTTGAAGGATGAAGCCCTAGAGTGGTGGAACTTAATATCAATGGAGAATGGTGGCTGAATCTTTACGTGGACCGAGTTCGAGACCTGGCTTGAAGCAAAGTTTTTATCCTAGGAAGAAACGACTATTCAGCTAGAGAAATTTATACACCTCAAGTAAGGAAGCTTGAGTGTACAAGAATATGTATCCAAATTCGTTGAGTTATGTAAGTTTGGAAGAGGGGTGGTAGACACTCACATGAATAAAGCCCTTAGTTTTGTCAAAGGACTGGACTCCTCATTGAAAGACACCTTGTTAGCCCAAGTAAGGTTTGGGGCAACTTTCGAGACTCTAGTTGAGACAGCTACCCTAAGGTTCCAGTAAAAATAAGAAGAAGGAGTTGTGGAAGAAGAAGAAAAAGGACAAATTCAAAAAGGATGCGAAGACTTGTACGAGGTGCAACCGCAAGGGCCATGAGGGCAAGGATTGTAGGACCTAGTTAGTGAAGAAGGAGTTCAAGGGAAAATGTTATAACTGCCATGAAGAAGGACACATGTCCAAAGCCGAAAGTAGCCAAGAGTGGACAAAACTATGCAATAGAAGCAACCCCAGTTCAAAGCCTACCCCTGCGAGACCAAGGGAAGCCCGCACTCGAAGGTATAACCCTTTTTTTCGAAATTCAACGTATACCTTGTTTGCTTGATTCTAGAGCGACCCATTGTTTTGTCTCCAAGCAGTTAGTAAATCCGTTGAACCTTCCCGTATCTATCTCGGATAGTCTGATAGAGGTGGCCAACCCTATCGAAGGATCTAAGCATCTTGAGCTTTTGTGTAAATACCTAGTATTGGAGGTTGGCAATGTATAGTTCCATTGCGAAGCGTATGCATTGAGTTTTATGGGGTATGACCTTATCTTAGGTATGGACTGGCTATCGTTTTACGGGGCCATCCTAGATTGCAAAAAGAGACTCGTTCGTCATAGGAGTCGAGGAGGGTGCAGCCTAAATATTCCTTGTAATGTTAGAAATAAGAACAAAGCCATATTATATTCATTGTCTCCTAGTTCTGAAGGATCATCTTTGGTCCTTACAGTCTATGAGTTTATGGATGTCTTCGAGGAAGTCACGGGACTTCTACCCCACAGGGAAATCTCCTTTTGTATTGACCTGTAGCACTGCCCATGAGGCATAATACACCCAAGGAAAAAAGGGAGTTAGGTAAATAGATTTCAGAGTTATTACAAAAAGGTTTTATTTATCGAAGTACCTCATAATGGGGTGCACCTGTTGCATTTGCCACCAAAGTAGATGGATCTTTGGTACTTTGTGTGGACTATAGAGAACTTATTAAATTGACTAAGAAGAACAGGTACCCTCTATTAAGTATTGATGACCTTTTTGACCACTTTGGAGAAGCCCAATTATTTTCCTAACTCGACCTTGCTACTGGATTTCACAAGTTAAGAATTGCGGAGGATAGAAAGGAAAAAACTGCGTTTAGGACACCAGACGGATTTTTCCAATGGGAAGTTATTCCCTTCGGATTAACGAATGCACCCGCTTTCTTTGTTGACCTTATGAGTAGAGTGTTAAGGGCCATTCTAAATAAAATTGTGGTAGTCTTCATATATGATATCCTTATATTTTCAAAAGACCGTGGAGAGCATGAAAAACACTTGAGACAAGTGTTAGGGGTATTAAGAAAGAACCAATTGAAAGAAAAATTCTCAAAGTGTCATTTCTGGAGGGAAGAAGTAAGATTTTTAGGACCTATTGTATCGAGCGAAGGATTGGCCGTAGACCTCGCGAAGATCGAGGTAATCAAGGAATGGGGGACACCTCGAAATGCTACGAAGGTAAGAAGTTTCCTTGGATTTGCCGGGTATTATAGGAAATCCATTTAAGATTTCGCCAAGACTGCTACTCCTTTAACCCAATTAATGAGGAAGAATTTGGTATTCATTTGGAGTAATAAATGTGAAATAGCCTTTAAGAAATTAAAGGAAGCATTAACTAGCACACCAGTCCTAATTATACCCGATGGTTCAAAGTTTTTCACCGTTTATACCGATGCATGTGGGACTATTTTAGGAGCAGTCCTTATGCAATAAGGAAGAGGTAGTTGCCTATGTTAGTAGACAACTCAAGGCCAAAGAAAAGATATCCAGTGCATGAACTTGAGTTCACCGCAATAGTGTTCTCCATTAAGATGTGGAGGCATTATCTCTTAGGGGAGAAGTCTGAATTATTTACCAGCCATAAATCCCTAAAATATTTATTTTCTCAACATGACTTAAACTTGAGACAACAAAGATGGATGAAATATATTGCCTCATTTGACTTTATGATTCAGTATAACCCAGGAAAGGGGAATGTTGTGGCAGATGCTTTAAGTAAGAAACATGCGACATTGAATGCGATGATAGAATGGAAATAATTAGAGTTCCTCGCTAAATTTAATTTGAAACCCTCACTAACCATTTCTAATGGTTTTCTTGGGGCTATGGTAATTAGACTTACCCTAAGAGAAAGAATCCAAAGTGCACAAGACCTTGACGAAGGGTTAAGAGGCATAAAGGAGAAAGTGGGAAAGAAAGAGACCTTTCCCCGTTCGGCTAGGTATTCGATCCATGATGATGGAAGTTTACTTTGGGATGGACGACTTTACGTCCGTAAGCATGAAGGGTTGAGAAAAGAAATTCTAGAGGAGTGCCATAGGTCAAAATTGACCATACACCCCGGTAGGGATAAGATGTACAAGAATATAAAGAGGAATCTCCATTGGGAAGGAATGAAGAGTGACATAACCGAGTTCATGGCCAAATGCTTAACCTGCCAAAAAATCAAGATGGAACAAGGGAAGCATGGAGGACTGTTGTTACCTTTAAAAATCCACACGTGAAAGTGGGAGCATATTTCCTAGACTTTATAGATGGACTTCCTAGAAGGCAAAAGGGTAACGAGGCCATTTGGGTTATGGTAGACCGTTTAATCAAAAGCGCCCACTTTATACCAGTCAAGAAGACAAGGACCGCAACCTTGTTAGCCCAATTATATGTCAAAGAGATAGTCAGACTTCATGGTATTGCATCAAGTATCATGAGTGATAGAGATCCCTTATTCACAAGTGAATTTTGGAGAAGCCTACAAGCAGCTTTGGGGACGACCCTTAATTTAAGCACGGGTTATCATCCACAGACCGATGGATAGACAGAGAGAGTAAACAGAATCATAGAAGACTTGCTCAGAGCTTGTATCATCGACTTTGGAGGAGTTTGGTAGAAGCACCTACCACTTGTAGAGTTCACATATAATAATAGTTTTCAAGTGATGATTGGTATATCCATATTTGAAGCGCTATACGGGTGGTCATGCAAATCGCCAACTTGCTGGTGGGAAACTACTGATAAGGTTATACTCGAACCAGAATTCATCCGTGAATCCATGGAGAAGATATCTTTGATTAGGCAGAGAATGAAGGCATCTCAAGACCGCCAGAAATCGTATGCCGATAAGCGTAGGAGAGAACTAGAATTTAATGTTAGAGAGTTAGTGTTCATGAAAGTATCCCCTCTTAAGAAAACTATTCGGTTCGGAAAGACTGGGAAGTTGGCTCCTAGGTTTATTAGCCCTTTAGTGTCATCGAGAAGATATGATCTTTGGCCTATCGAGTGGATCTCCCAGAGCGTCTATCAGGAATCCATAATGTTTTTTATGTATCTCATCTAAGGAAATGCCTCCATGATTGTGCTATCAGACTCAAGCTTGGTGAAAATGGGGACATAGAGAAACTCGAGTTAGAGTCCAGGGTGCCCCGTGCGACTTCAAGGATTGTAGAGCTCGGAATCAAGAGACTCCACAACAAAACTTTTCGCCTCATCCGATTACAATGGGGAATGATCTTGCAGAAAGCCCATAGGAGACCAAGGATAAGATGAGAAAAAACTCACCTAGAGCTTTTCATGGGTAAAAATTTTCCTGAAAATATAGTTTATGGATGTATCATGATTTCTAAACAGGATGTTAGGAGATGGATGCAACACAATTGCACCAAGCACTCTTGTAGAAATATATGCATATTTAGGTTGCTTTCATACATATTGCATCACTTATTACACTTGCATGCTAGGTTAGAGCTCCCTTTAGTGGGTCTGCAGTTCATAAATACTACGAGTAATGGGTGCTTATGGATGAATTATAAATAACACGCATGTACAACAAGGATGTTTGAACGAGTTGTATCTTTCACCCCCTTAAACAAATTTCAATACGAAATCCATTTTACTGAGGGAAGAATGTAACACCTCGTAAAATTCATAAGTATTAATAAATAAATAAAAACAAGCAATTGGGAAACTTCTTAGACTTGGCATACGGGATAGCTCTCTTTGGAGCTAATCAATGGCTTCCATGGTGATTCCCATGGCTTTGGGATACTTTTTAGACTTACGAACTTCACTTAGAAGTTTGCTTACAACATTTTGACATTCACTTGGACATTTGGCTTGCTTTGCACAACTCCAAGTGTTGGAAGTTGGACTTTGGACATTCTTGGACATTGAAGCTTTTCATTATAACCTACTTTGGCCTATGAAAGAAGAAGGACATTTTGTTCAATGCTGGTAATTAACAAGGATTTTGTTATTCTCTATTGTAACTTTGTAAATTCAGAGCGTTCAATCTTGGACAATCAGTAACCGAAATAATGATGATAAATGATTACTATAAAGTGGACATATGCATTAATGCTAAACCACTATAAAAAGTTGTGTGTCACTTTACATTTCACTGCATTTGGTTATTTGCTTGATGGGTTTACTACTTAACCCACTCTTGGTCATTGGCATGTGCGAGTAAGCAACTCTCTGCATCAACAACAACTCATAAGAAGGCTGCTAGATTCGCAGGAGGATTAAACTAACCTCTTCAAGAGTTGGTGATGACACATGTACCCATGGGGCAACATTTGAGTCATTAGTGGAAATGTCTCTGATGTACGAAGACGCGAAGGAAAAGGTTAAAGAGGAAGTTTCCAATTCTGCAAACTTGAATTGTAACACCCTGTAAAATTCATAAGTACTAATAAATAAATAAACAAAAATAAGCAATTAAATAATATGGTTGGAAAATGAAATTTTTCAGCTTTAGGAATTTGGCTACGAAACTCTTTTATTTGGACTCATGGAGAAATTCTGAATCGTTTTCATATACAATATGCTGAAAAGGTTAATGTATGAAGAAGTTATGAACAAATGAATTTGGACAGTGTACGTAGAAAAAATATATATAATTATGTGAATATTATATATATTGTCCAAATTATAAATTAAAATAAAAGAAGGAAATTCAAATTTTGAATTTTGGGATAAGATCCAGGGGACAATGTACATTGGATATATGCAAAAGAATGAAGCAAAATGTAACACCCCGTAATTTTTAAGGAACTTTAATAACAATAAACTAAAGAATACTTAATTTAATAGTGGGAATTAAGTAAAACGGACTGTACCATTGCATTCGTCTCATAATTTTGGTTTAGATTGACTCTGTGTTTGCGTAATACGGACATCGTATGAAGAAGTTATAAAGGTTAGAAGTTTGCATACATATAAGGAGGATATATATAAATAAATTAAACCAGAAATTCAAAACAAATTGAATTAGAGGAGTGGGAAACCAACGCGGGAGTAAGACCCATTAGGGGTCGACCCACTCCCTAAGGGGGTCAACCTATGGGTTCGACCCACTTAAGAGTGTGTCGATCCTAGGGTCGACCGAGGGGTCGACCCACCCCAGATCTGGGCAGATCCATTTTCTGAACCTGGACTTGTTTGTTTGCGGGATTCATTGAAAATAATCTATATAAAGGTCATCATTTCTATTGTTTTCCAACACCTAAAACAATGGAGACATGGAGATGTTGCCTCATCTTGGATTGAATTAGACTATCTTCTACAACAACAGCCTGTACATACATTAGAGACATTTATTAATCTTCGACCAATCTCTGTGAGTTCATGTTGCTTTTAGATATAAAAATTTAACAGTAACCTTGATATGTTAATAAAACGGATCTAAGCCTATGCCTATTAAGAAACCGATTTATATCTAAATAGATATACTATAATTACATGTAATTTTTCCATACACGTATTTTGTTATTCAATTGTTATTATATGCCTATTTATGTTTTCCCCCCTCTCTTATTCCCTTTTTATGTTATAAGCCTAGGCTACCTTCGAGACTAGGCCAATCTCGTATGAGAGATGCGTATGAACGAAATTGGAAAAAAATAGGGAATGTTTGGGAATGAAAATAAAAGAGAAATTTAGGGCATACATTATACTGGGAATATGACTAAAATTTGGGTTGTATGAACATGTAAATCTGTAGGATTAATTCAAAGATTAAATGGAACATGTTAATGAAATTGTATACACTTGTGTAACCTGTTAAATTTGTGGGGGGTTAAGTAAACCTGTTTAATCTGTTGGGGTTATATGAACACTTTTAACCTATGAAACTTAACCTGTTAAATCTGTGGGGGTTATTCTGTAAGACTAAACTTGTTGAAATCCTAGTTGATTGGCAACACAAGTTTAGGGGTTTGACTTATGTCATTTGTTGTGTGGAACCCATATTAGTTAAGAACCCATTCTGGTATTAAACGGGGACACCGCACTAGGTAGGGGTCAGGGCACGCTTATTAAGCTAATTGTAAGAGGTTCATCTGTGAAGGGGTGTTTGATTGCGCGTTCCAATGGGTTCATGTGCGTGCATGGATCTGGCCTGCCTGGGAAAATAAGTCCCCATAACGCCTGTAAATGGGTATGTGTCCTTCTGTAGGTTGCCACTTTAGGAAGTAATACACCCTACTGTGGGGCCGACACATGGTATTTACATGTTGGGGAGCTGATCGCTTAGGGGTAGTAATTAGGGTACATTTAGTCATGTCTGTTTAGGTACTCGTTATTTTTGTTTGGAGTAACACCCGTTATTTCTGTTGGGTTACCTGTTATTTTTGTTTGGGGTAAAAGTCGTTACTAGAAGTACACCTAAATCTACCATTATGTTTCTGTTGGGATCATTCTGTTTCTGTTAAGTAATTGTAAAACACTTAACTCGGTATACTAGTATTGGTGCAGAGAAAGTAATTAGGAAGCATAGTTTGTCCTGTATATTCTGTTTATCATGTTCATCCTATGTGTACCTGTTATATATTACAATTATCTCTCATCTAATTTATTTTATTGTCTTGATTCTTTTATTTCTTTATATGTTAAAAGTCATTGGACTCGCCAGACTTTATGTCTGACCCGTTTTGTTTGTTTTTCTCTCTTTCCTTCCTCCTCGGGTTCTCAGGGTGGGACGCTCAGGTGTGATTATGACTTTCTCTCTCTTCTATTTCTGCTTGGATTTGGATCTGCTTTGATGTATCACTTCGACTATTTATCTACTTTGATATGGCTACTTATAGGGATTATGATTTTACGTTTGTGCACTCTGATGGTTTTTAGAGCAAGATAGATGTTTTTATTTGATGTATTTGATTCCAGTATTTTAGTCTGATGTTGTAACTGGATTTGAGACTATGATGTTTTCTATTGAAAAATAAAGTTTTTAATTTCCGTTGCTATTTTATATATTTGTCTTGTGATATTCTATTCATGTTTACCTATAACACTTCACGGAACTTAATGCATTCTGATAAAGAGTGACATTAACGGACGTGGGTGTCATAATTGGTATCAAAGCTAAAGGCTGCAAGATCGATAAAATTTTCAAAAAATAGTTTTCAAAAGTAAAGTATTTTCAAAGAAAAGTCTATTTTTGAAAACATATTCCCCAAGGCCATAGGAAATATCTTTCGATTCTTTATTGGAATCCCTTTTTCTTTTCTTTTTATCATGTCTTTGGAACCAAATCTTCCCGAAGGCGTTAAGATACCAGCTTGGTTCCGTAGATATCTTAAGGCTACGACGCCTGCTGGAGGCCAAGGAGATGCCCCTCCCCCAGCAGCAGCCATTGTCCCTCCACCTCTGCGAGTAAATAATTTCTCTAAGATATGCAAGGACTTTTTTGCTATGGAAGGAAAACCATTATGTGGAACTAAAAGCTCTATGGAGGCACGAAATTGGCAGCGAGAGATAGAGAATTTGTTTGGACTTCTTGAAGTGGACGACCGTAGAAAGATACAGTTGGCCGTATGGCAGCTTAAGGGTGAGGCTTCGTTTGGGCGGGAAGTGACACAAGCAGGGCATCCAGTAGATACTTGGGCTGATTTCCGATAGAGATTCGAGGCGAAGTTTCTTTCTCGGCCAGAAGAGAGTATGCAGATGGAGAGATTCTTGGAACTTAAGAAAGGAAATACGTCTGTTAAAGAGTATGTCAATAACTTCAATCAGCTGGCAAGGTTTGATCTGGAACTAGTGAATATCCCGCACAAGAAAGCTCCAAGGTTTGCGAGAGAGTTAAATCAAACTCTCCAAGCATTGGCATTATCTCATATACCTATGGGGGCAACTTTTGAAAGACTTGTTGACATAGCATTGATGCACAAAGAGGGTAAGGATGAGAAGAAAAAGGTAAAGACCGATGAGATGCAAAACAAGAAAGCATGGCCCAAGAATGAATAGCAAATGAAAGGTCGAAAGAACGACAAAGCTCAGAACAAGAGGAAATCTCACAGTTGTGGGAGCTTGGGTCATCTGGTCAAGGATTGTAGAGAAAGGAAGAATGCTTGTTTTAGTTATGGGGAAATTGGACGCTATAATAAGGAATGCCCGAAGAAGTAAGGACAAGAGCAAAGGGCAGGACCTTCTGGAGGACAAGTGCATGCTCTCGAGGTTAGCGAATCGTACAGAGGTAGGAAAGTTTCTGTTGAAGGTTTGATTTCCCTATCTTATCATCTAGTTAGGACTCTTTTTTATTCTAGCGCTTCTCATTCTTTTATATCTGATTCTGTGGTTGAGTCTCTGCACCTTAGTACTAGAATTGTTTCTAATCCCGTTATTATCTCAAACCCCATTGGAGGCATGACTCATCTGTCTATGATATGTTGGGGTTTGAGGATATCTGTTTTGAGCTTCGAGTTCGAGTGCGACGCGTATGTGCTTGGTTTTATGGGCTACGATCTAATTCTAGGGATGGATTGGCTAGCCGTGTATGGTGCCATCCTAGACTGTGAGAGGAGGGCCATTAGACTTTTTGACTTTCCATGGGAGGACTCTTGAGATTTCTTATGACCCAGGGGGGTCTGTCGTGCTTAGCTTCCTAGAATCACTTGATCCTTCTATCGTTGATTTGCGATCTGTACCCATAGTCTATCCGGATATTTTTGATGAGGTTAGGGGATTACCTCCGAGGCGTGGGATTGATTTCTAGATATATCTGGTGGGTAATGCGAAGCCATTCGCATTACCTGTGCGCCACATGGCTCCTAGGGAAAGGAGGGAACTTAGCAAGCAAGTAGAGGAGCAACTTGAGAAGGGGTTTATTAGGCGAAGTATTTCAGAATGGGGTGCTCCAGTCGTTTTCTCAACCAACGGTTGGCTCACTTCGTCTATGTGTAGATTATCGAGAGTTGAATAAACTCACCAAGAAGAATAGGCACCCACTCTCGAGGATTGATGATCTGTTTGACCAACTTGTTGGAGCATCTGTTTTCTCGTAGTTAGCTTTGGCCATAGGATTTCATCAGTTGAGGGTGGCCGAGGACTGTATAGATAAGACCGCTCTCAGAACTCCAGATGGCTCCCTTGAGTGGCTAATCATGCCTTTTTGGTTGACGAATGCACCCGCATATTTTGTGGATCTGATGAGTAGAGTGTTTAGGGAATTTCTGAATAAGTTCATGGTGGTTTTTTTGGATGACATTCTGATTTTCTCGAAGAGAGAAGAAGAGCATGCGCCACATTTAGGAGAGGTCTTAAGGACTCTTAGAGCACACCATCTTAAGGCGAAATTCTCCAAGTGTCACTTTTGGAGAAAGGTGATGAGATTTCTAGGGCATGTGTTCTCCAAGGATGGGATAGCAATGGATCCCGCGAAAATAGTTCTAGTTCAAAATTGGAAGGTTCCAAAGGATGCAACGGAGGTGAGAAGTTTCCTTGGTTTAGCTGGCTACTATAGGAAGTTTATTAAGGACTTCGCAAAGATATCAGCCCTACTCACCAGACTGATGAAGAAGAATATAACCGTTGCTTAGAGTATTGATTGTGAGGATGCTTTTCAACGATTGAAGAGGGCACTGACAATAGCCCCAGTTCTGACATTTCCTGATGGGATTAAGGTATTCACATAATACACTGATGCATATGGTACAGGGCTTGGTGTCGTCTTGATGTAGGAGGGAAGGATAGTATGCTATGGTAGTAGACAGTTAAAGGTTCATGAGAGAAACTACCTTACCCATGATTTAGAGTTGGCTGATATAGTGTTCACACTTAAGATTAGGCGGCATTATCTCTTGGGGTAAAGATTCGAGTTATACACGGACCATAAGTCGCTCAAGTTTCTGTTCTCACAGAAGGATCTCGATTTAAGACAACAAAGATGGATGGAGTTTCTAGTGTCTTATGACTTTGAGATTATCGGAGAGGTTTGCGGGTGTTCATGATGTTTTCCAAGTTTCCTATTTGCGGAAATGTCTTCATGATTCAGCAGAGGTGGTTGAGCCAAGCATGCTTAAAGAAGTAGAGGTGGAAAAGGAGGCAACAGCTAGACGAGTCCCTACTCGTATACTTGGATCAGAGGTTAAGAAACTGCGCAATGGAGAGGATAAGTAATAAAAGTGCAATGGGGAAAAAACTGCGAGGATGCAACTTGGGAGACTGAGGACAAGATTCGCGCTTCGTACCCTTTTATTTTTGAGAGTATGTTCTTAAATTATTTTTTCGAGCTTTTATTAGGACTTGCTTCTATCATTCGTATGTATCATATCGATCGAATCTTCGAACTTTAGGTAGAAAACCAATAGGTGTAAACATGTGTTTGAGACATGTTATGTTTGATGGATGCAAGTGGATGCAAGTGTTTGCTAGTGGTTGCTTGTGGATGCATATACACACACTAGGCACTAGATCGGCTCAATCACTTACATATTGCATATGGATGTGTGTGCATTAAGATTTTTTTATGGATGAAAATGGATGTATCATCATATGTATATTGCATTTGGATGAATGATTGTTCACATATATAGAGCTTACATGTTCTACTAGGATTATTTGCATACATTTTGGTTAAATGGCACGAACATAAATCGCATTTAGGAAGTTAACCGAATCAGTCGACCTCCTGATTTTCGCATTAGTGTAGGGCATATACACACACCATCGCATATGTTCATACAAGCATTAGAAAAATCTTAAGTACAATGGGTGCTTGTGGATGGTGGATGAGTAGATGGTTGTGGTTGTTAGGATAATAACATTCTTCTTAACTTGGAGATTTCAGGAATGAAATCCTTTAAGTAGGGGAGAATGTAACACCCCGTAATTTTTAAAGAACATTAATAACAATAAACTAAAAAATACTTAATTTAATATTGAGAATTAAGTAAAATGGACTGTACTATTGCGTTCGTCTGGGAATTCTAGTTCAAATAGACTCCGAGTTTGCGTAAAAGGTACATTGTATTAAGAAGTTATAAAGGGTAGAAGTTTGTATACATAGAAGGAGGATATATATAAATAAATCAAACCAGAAATTCAAAATAAATCGAATTAGGGGTGCGGGAAACCAATGCGGGAATAAGACCTATTAGGGGTCGACCCACTCAAGGGTGTGTCGACCCTAGAGTCGACCCAACCCAGATTTGAGCAGATCATTTTCTGAACCTGGACTTGTTTGTTTGCAGGATTCGTTGGAAATAGTCTATATAAAGGCCAACATTTCTATTGTTTTCCTACACTTAAAATAATGGAAACAAGGATATGCTACCTCAGCTTAGATTGAATTAGACTATCTTCTACAACAGCAGTCTATACATACATCAGAGACAATTCTTTTACTCCGATCCAATTTCTGTGAGTTCATGATACTTTTAGATATAAAAATTTAACAGTAACCTTGACATGTTAATAAACCGGATCTAAGCCTATGCCTGCCCAGAGACTGATTTATATTTAAACAGATCTGCTATAATTACATGTAAATTTTCCATACACCTATTCTGTTGTTCAGTTGTTATTATATGCCTATTTCTATTATTATATGCCTATATCTGTTCTTCTCCCTCTCTTATTCCCTTTTTATTTTATAAGCCTAGGCTACCTTCGAGCCTAGGCCAATCTCGTAAGAGACATGCGTATGGACGAATTTAGGAAATTTGGGGAATGTTTGGGAATGAAAATAAAAGAGGGAAATTTGAGGCATACCTTATACTTGGGAATATGGCTGAAATTTGGGGTGTATGAACATGTAAATTTGTAGGCTTAATTCAAATATTAAGTGGAACATGTTAATAAAACTGTATATCACTTGTGTAACCAGTTAAATCTGTAGGGGGTTTAGTATACATGTTTAATCTACTGGGGTTATATGAACATTGCTATCCTGTGAAACTTAATTTGTTAAATCAGTGGGGGTTATGCTACAAGAATTAACCTGTTGAAATCCTAGTTGATTGGGGACACAAAGTTTAGGGGTTTGACTTGTGTCATATGTTATGTGGAACCCATATTAGTTAGTAACCCATTCTGGTATTAAACGGGGACCCAATACTAGGTAGCGGTCAGGGCACACTTACTGAGCCAATTATAAGAGGTCATTTGCGAAGGGGTATTTGATGGCGTGTTCCAACAGGTTCATGTGCGTGCATGGATCCGGCCTGTCTGGGAAAATAAGCCGCTGTAACGCCTGTAAATGGGTAAGGGTCCTTCTGTAGGTTTCCACTTTAGGAAGTAATACACCCTACTTAGGGCTGACACATGGTATTTACATGTTGGGGAGCTGATCGCTTAGGGGTAGTAATTAGGGTACATTTAGTCCTGCCTGTTTAGGTACCCATTATTTCTGTTTTGGGTAACACTCGTTATTTCTGTTGGTTGTACCTGTTATTTCTGTTTAGGGTAAAACCTTTTACTAGAAGTACACCTAAATCTATCATTATGTCTCTGTTGTGATCATTCTATTTCTGTTAAGTAATTGGAAAACTCCTAACTCTATATACTAGTAGTGGTGCAGAGAAAGTAATTGAGAAGCATAGTTTTTCCTGTTTATTCTATTTATCTTGTACATCCTGTGTATACCTGTTATATATTACATTTATCTTTCATCCAGTTTATTTTACTGTCTTGATTTTATTTCTTTATATTTTAAAAGTCACTGGATTCGCCAGACTTTAAGTCTGACCCGTTTTGTTTCATTTTCTCTTTTTCCTTCCCCTTTCCCTGGGGTACTCAGGGTGGGAACGCTTAGGCGTGTTAGGACTTCCTCTCTCTTCCGTTTCTGCTTGGATTTGTATCTGCTTTGATGTATCGCTTCGACTATTTATCTTGGTTAATATGGCTATTTATTGGGATTATGATTTTACATTTCTACACTCAGGTGGTTTTTAGAGCAAGACAGATGTTTTTATTTGATGTATTTGGTTCTAGTATTTTAGTCTGATGTTGTACTGGATTTGAGACCATGATGTTTTCTGTTGAAAAATAAAGTTTTAAATTTCCTCTGTTATTTTATACAAGAAAATAGGCATAAGGAAAAAGTTAGAGAAAAAATAGGCAGAAGGACAACAAGTTTGGATTTTAAGCTGAAGGACAAACCTTAGTGCAAAGAATGAAATGATAGCGGGCCTTTGAATTCCTTAATTTACACTATCCTTGAGCCTAAAATCCAACCTTCTTGCCTTTGAACCAAATTTTTTTTCTAAGTTTTCCTTCTCCCTAAAAACCCCTATTTTATATATTTGTCTTGTGGGATTTTATTTCAATTTGCCTATAACACTTCACGGAGCTTAATGCATTCTGATAAAGAGTGACATTAACGGAAGTTGGATGTCACACAAATTAAGAATGTAATAAATATAATGTACAACTCAGCAACGCAGTGAAATTGGGCGTTCCAGCTCCGAAGGGGTAAACCGCTCCCTCTCAAGGGGTGTCGACCGCCAGTCGACTACTAGGAGGCTGGAAGGCCTAATCAACCTTTCAGGATAAGGGTTTTCTAAGAGGTTATATTTATATAGAAGGCTTGGATTAAATTTTATTGATCCAATGCCTCATGCTCACACGAGAAAGTATAAATAATCCGTAATACCACATACTAGTAACCCTAATTGTTCTACATCTCTACCTCCATGCTGCTAAATTCCATAGAAAACAAAGAGAATAGGGTGAAGGTTTCTTCTACTTCTTTAACTCTATTCTACATCTCTCTATTTCAATTTATATAAGTTTAGGATTTCAGAATTTAGCATAAACATATATGAATAAGACTCTAATTGTATGTTTCTTTTATGTGTATTGTTTGGAGGATAATCAGAGCTGCTCGCTTGAACGTTAAGAATTGTTGCAGATCTTGCAATTCTACCACATCTCCGCCTAATTTTCGAGTGGAATCTAGTTTTTCTTAAAGGCTAATTCGTGTTTTTAATAGTTTGTCATATAAATTGATATGCCTAAGGAAGATTTGGATATTCGACAATATGAACATGAAAATCCCCAAATCTTCTATCTTGTAATTACGTATGAAATTGTCATGATGAATTGGGTTTGTGGAATTGTGATTTTTGTATTGGATTAAAAGTAAAAATGTGTGTTGTACTATTATTTATATTTAATGTGATCTACCTTTATTACCACTAGATTGTATCCAAAAAAGATTTGGATTTGAATGTTTCGTGGTTTGAACTAGGTATGGATCCTATGTAGGATCTAAACGCATTCACAATTGAAACAAGTCAAAGGCAAACATTTTTAGATGCATATGACTAGACAGGGTGAATTGGATGAAATATGAATTATAAACATACATATGTAGGTGTATGTAACGCTCTATTTTAATTCAATAGTGAAATCATTTCTGCATGCCTAGGATACAAGTTGTAATTGTTATGTATATATGTGTTTTCCATCCACTACTATTTGTTATATGTTCATTATGCCATCATGCTTATATTGTAGCAGTAAAATATGGAAAATCTAACTTGTATGCCTTAAAATGGATAAATTGACAATTTGCCACCTCGTTAGAACGTTTCCCCATATATACGAATGTTAACACTAATTAGGGGCACTATTATTGTTTTACTTGTATAAACGTAATCAATGTAATTAACGTTGTATCAACGTAATAAATGCGATTAAGTTAGAATTCAAATTTGAAATGTCCCCTTAACTAATATATTTATATATGTATATGTTTGCTTTTGTGTGCGTATATATATAGAATGGCTTAAATATATAAATAAGTTGCACATAGACATGAGGTTAGTTGCCATTTGTGGTAGAAGCCAGCCCGGAACCGACCGGCGTATCGAGCAACCACAAATAGGCCGAACTAATGTGAGATGTCTAGGTGTCCTGGGTAGGGGTGAGCATTATTTGGTTAAACCGAATAAACCAACCAAACCAATTGAATTAGGTCGGTTTGGTTTGGTTTTGAAATTAGAACGGTTTGTAATCGGTTTGGAAAAATATTTAGTTTGGTTATCGGTTTAACCGAATTAACCGAACTTTTATTATATTTTCAAAATTATCGATATTATAGTAAATATTTTAGGTTAATTTAGTTATCTAAATTAATTTTAATCATCGCATATGTTACATAATTACTTTTGAGGAAGCATAAAAATCATAAATAATAATAGTTTAATCATATATATATAATTTATTTCAAATTATAGTTAATATTACGAGCATAAAGTCTAAAATAGTTTAAGTTCGGTTAAATCGGATAATCAACCGAACCAACTAATCTTAATTTGGTCGGTTTGGTTTTCATTTTTACCAGTTTTAGTTTGGTTTGAGAATTTTCATCATCGGATAAACCAAACTAACCAAACGCTCACCCCTAGTCCTGGGCCATTCATAAACTTAGTACACTAGAAACGAGGTTAAACTAACTTGTAGCAGAAGCCTATCCGGAACCGACCGACATATCCAGCATCTACAGTATACTGTTTAATGTGAGAGGTCTAGTGTATGTGTGTATATATATAAATATATATATATAAGTCTGATGTGTGAAAACAGATAGGTTTACTATGCCTCGAGAAGGTCTTAAGTGGATGACTCACCTTTTTTATCTAGTTTGGATTTTAAGTGGTTTGGACTAGGATCCCTCCGAAGGTTTGTTCCTTGGAGAGGAACCAAAGTCATGGGACCCACCCTTGTTAGAATTAAGGTAGATCTTAGGGTCCTCCTTCTTTAAATGTGGTTAGGCATAAAATGGTAACGGAGTAGGGTAGTTCATGGGGATGTCCACTTCCTCTAGAAGCTTGTAAGGGATTAACTGTGAATGATTGTTAATTGAAAGAGTATGTGGTTATTGCATGCTCACCAACTATCTAAGAGAAGTCTTAAGTGGCATAGGTGTCCTATCGGGTAATATAAATTAACTAGTACTATTCGCAATACTACTCTTATTTTACAAATGAGAGAATAGACTTGGTTGACGTACTAGGATGGGGTCTGAAAGGGCTAGTGGTCCGCCTCAGGGTTATATGAGATCGTAAGAATCCACCCTCAATAGAGCCATAAGTGACCGAGAATGCTACCTCGTTGGGCCTTTACCCTAAAAAAACTAATGGGCGATTGACTCGGATATCCACCCCATTGGTTAGAAACTTGATGTTTGTTGTGTGCTGCGTAGACATATCTTGACATGTGTAACCTGCTAAAAATATAGGGTATGGACATTACGTAACACTATATTTTAGTCGCATAGAACTTTAAGTTCTGACCCCCTCTCCTTAACATCCAACAGGTCAGTAGGTGTGGTAAAGCCATGGATGAAGTCATGATTGGAGCCGATGAGGAAGACGAAGTTATTATGATATTATTAGTAGTCAATGCTTTACTTCTTTTGGAATCTTATGAGAACGAACCATTTGATGTACCTATTGAACCAATGTAACTGTGACTGTTTATTTATGTGGTTTTGAAATAAATGGTACATCTTATTTTTGGTATTATATTTTCTCTTTCCGCTGTGTGAGATATCTGTTTGAAGTATATGTTATTATTGTTTATGCAAATGTAATCCTTATAGGAACCAACGACCCGTTTAGGATGGCTCTAAGTTTCGATGGGCCTTTTCTAGGTTGAAATTTAGACCCATTCCAGACGGGTTATTACACGAATAAGCATGGGTGGAAAAATAAGAAAGACAACAACACGACTATTGGAAGACCTCAGAAAGGTCAAACCAACAAGGATATTAAGTGTCTTGGTTATGGACTGATTGGTCATTATGTCAAGGATTGTATACTTAAATCCGTGTTACGTGAAATCTCTCCCTTTTCCACTACTTTTCACATAAATTAAAGGGATTTAAAACAACATTTAAATCTAAAAACTACATAAATACAAGGTACTTAACATATGTACAAGAAATGTAGAATAACTGTAAATAAACTATAAATTTAAAATAAACCCTACTAAACTATAAAAATATAGTGTAAAAATAAACTGAAAATAAATGGTATTATATTGAAAATAAATTTTACTAAATTGTAAACTAAAAATGTAAACAATCCTAAATTCTTAATTTTCTGAACCTAAAATTAGTAACTTTGCACTCACTTGTAAGCCTATGCTAATGTCCTGTGCCTTTCCTCTATCCCCTTATTTAGGTCTCTAATATTTTGTTATTATCTTCTTTCACAAAGAAAATATTTAATTTTTTCCTCAACCTCTAAAAATTAAGAGGGAAACCTAGGCAGAGAGGAAGAAGATTAAGCAGAATGAGAGTGCTAAGCTGGATCTACTTGTAGGTGCACCAGGTGATCTTAAGCCATTGAATCAGCCAGATCTAATATAAGATTATTATGTCACAAACCAAAATATGTCCCTTTACCTCAAATTCGTACAGTTCAGATTTAAGAATTACTAGACAACTTCCTTCATTTACAGTTAGTCATATTTATGACTAGGTACCAAGCGCGGGTCAACCCTCTCCCCCTTGGGTGGTCGACCGACCGGGGGAAGTGGTCAACCAATGTCAATTTTTTTTTTGAACTTTTAGACTTTTAAACTTATATATATACATACATATATATACACACACACACACATATAAATTCTGACAATTGAATTCTTTTATAATCTTTTCGTACTAGCTCGGATTAATATAAGTTATATATAGGAATTTCCCAGATAATCACCACGAACTCAATATGAAACTTTTGTAGCCAAATTCAAACATCTATAAAAGTTTATTTTGTTATTTATTAATTTTCTTAATTAATCTTATTATTAAAATATCGAGGTGTTACAGTGTATACATAAAAATATTAGTCAGCTATATATGGCTGATATTTAAATTTGAAAGAATAATAAATGAGCAACGTAAAAAGCAACAATGTAGAATGTTGTAATGGTAACATAGTTAATTAAATAAAAATAATTGATGTATAACGTTTTTAATTAATAAGAAATGCAAATTAATAATAAGTGAAGTTTGTAAGAAGATTGAACAAAAATAAGAAAAGAATCGATGAGAATAATTTATGCATATATATATATATATATGAATTCAAAATTATGGAACATTAATGTAATCCAAAACACACTCTTTTAATAGAACAAACAAATCAACTAAGAATTGATTTGAAATTAATAGTAACCAATACATTGCAAATTAGTAAAGAGATCAAAGGAAAGAAATTAAAATGTGCATTACGGTAATCATTAATGCACGTTACAAACATATAAATAGAGTAATTAAAAAACTGAATATAATTAATGTATGTGTATATGTGTATATTTATATGTATATGCGTATGGGTGTATAAGAATTATAAATTTAATATGTGTTTGAAATTGAAATCCAAACGTGCAATAAAGCAGGAAGGTAATATATTTTACATTTATTTATTTCCATCTGTTTTTCGTATTTCATCCGTATCTTTTTCATACGGACTTTGTTCATGAAACTCCAAACATGAAAATTGACCAGAAGTCCGAGATGAACGCAAGGTTAAAGTTTCATGGTCAAATTTCATCATTTGCAGAAATTTCTATTTTTGAGAATCTAATTAAATAACTAATATATTGTCAAAATTCTGGGTTTTTACATTCTTCTCTACTTAAAAGGAATTTCATCCTGAAATTCTGACACCTACTTATCCTATCCTATATAACTAATTTGTGTACATCCACTTTGCAACCATATGCGCATATGCATAGTGTACATAATGCATTTCAACCACAATACATGTATGCACCATGATTCTAAATCAGATCCTCTTACATGTATGCTTTAAAATCTTAAAACATTTCTGATGACATGATGCAAAACATCCTAAATATACTGTCAATTCAATATGAATGCAATTTTCAAAAAAAAAAAAATCATCTGTAACCCTCACACGATTACGAGTAAAAATGTGAAGCAACCAATTTTGCATCCAAACCCTACCATCCAAAATTTCAATGCATCTAATTGCTTCCTATTTTATTTCTTCTAAACCAGAAAAAGGAAATCAAAACGAAGAATCTTAACGTTTCCTTTGCTTATAAATATTCCATTTCCTATCCTATAGTTGAAATTTCACCTCAGTTACCCAAAATACTCCAAAAAATTTCATCTGTAGACTGTGAAGGAGGCTTAAAACAAGCTCTAAAATGTAAAAAGAGTTAATTAACAACTCGCACGCGCCGTTTGACAAGGTGTGAAAACAACATTTTCAAGGCTTAAACACCTTTTTTCGTGTTGTCATTAACGCCTATATCACATCGTCGATCCTGTTTCCCCGCTAAAACACACACACACAAATCATTCAAAAACCTTCCTTAAGTGACCAAAAATCGAAATTTTTCACAAAAATATTTTTTTTACAAAAATAAATTTTCACTTAAAACTTATTTTATAAACTTTTGAAAAATTATTTTCAACACCGTTTTACTTTCCATATGAGATCTGTATGAAAGCCAAAATTTTAGTAATGTGCACATTGCGTCATTAAAACCATCTTTTTTAATGTTAAACGGACGTTTAAACATGCACAAACTATCGTACCTAAATTCTATGTTTTGGCGCAAACTGAAATAAAAGACAGTGAAATCAGTAAAAAAATGTAAATTTAAAAACGATAAAAGTTTTTTTTTCAAACAACGTTTTCCAAAAGTTTCAAAAATGTATTTTGTGCAAACTTAAATGATTCAAGTCACATGTGTTGGAGAATGGAGTTTTGATGACAACAACCTTATTTCAATTATCATTATTAATTGATTATAAAATATATACTAACATCTTTATCTAGATTATATATACATATATATGCCGGATTTGTATATAGGACATAAATACTGAAAACTATACAGTTGTAGAGTTTCAAGAGCTTCAGGATTCAGAAAAGATTCAAGACTCATGAGTTATCAAGTTATCAAGATACGAAGAGTTTAAGAAAAATATAGTAATAAAGTCTAGTTTCTATGTAAGACTCTGAATAGCACTCCATGTTCAAATTATGTTTTCAAGTTCTAATTTTCAAATTCTGATTTCAAGTTATTTTATCTTACTTATGATTTTAAACATACAAGTTTTAAAGTTTTAATAAAAATATAAGTTTGTATAAGTTTATATAGTTATATAATTTTATAGTGTTAAACCTTATAACTTTATAAATATGTTTATATAATATATTATTATGATTTCATATGATTTTACACTTTAGAATATTCAGTTATATCACTAAGTTTTGATTCAAGACTTTCCAGAATTATATGTATATTTAAACACTTGAAATATAGTGTTTTTTTTAAATACATACATAGAAGGCAATATCGACATGCAATTGTCAGAAATTCAATTTTGAAAGGAAATGTTTTTTCACTATTTTTAACGTTTCTGAAACGTTGCAACCATTCAAATCTTATAAATATGGGCTAATTCCAATTTTTTTATCATTCTTCTTCTCCATCTTCACCCTTCTTCATACCACCATTAATATTTCATATTTTATTGATTTTTACACTTCTACTTTGTCAATTTCTACTCTAATTACATAAAACTTCTTATTTTCTCAATCTCTATCCACTACTCTCTAAATTGAAGTGTTATTGAAGAGTTATAGGGCTGTTATAATCATTTGGAAAGTGTTTGAGAAAGGGTATGTTCCTTGTATCCCTAAAATTAAGGAAAGGGATCGATGTAAACTTTGTAGTCGTGAAATCAAGGTTGTTTGGAGTGGTGTTAACCTTGTAGCCATGAAATCAAAGGGATTGTACTTGGATATTGATAATAATAAAACTCTGTAATCCAGCGTTGTGTGGGACAGGACGTAGGAGTTATTTGAACAAGTATAAAATCCGGTGTGTTTTTTCGTTTTCTGCATTTTATATTTATTTGTTTCTATGTTTGTTTTTGATTTTATGTCTGTGATTATCTCTTGTGTGTTTGATTCATATAGTAGATCATTTAAGTTTAAGATTTTTGTAAATTCCTTATAAACACTATTCACCCCCCTCTAGTGTTTGTTTTGCCTTAAGATCCGCTTTCCACATTCCCGAACAACATGTTGGCGAAAAAGGAAGTTAATCGCGCAAAAATATGAAAACTGAAATCATACACAAAAGAACGAAATAAATTTTAGCTTAACAAGGAACAGTGACTTATTTATACCCATGACGAAAAGTAACACAAAACCGGTCCTTCGCTAAAATTTATCCAATACAGAATTCTATTCTTTCCAACTCTAGGATAACTGCTAGTTAGATAAGAAAATGAGATTTCATTCAAATGGGTATACCCAGATGACACAAATGTTTTCAAACATAGAAATCTCATTAATATAAGTCGTGTGATTTCAAAGGAAACAAACACTAACAGTTACAAGCATGAATCACTAAAAATGCCAAGACCCAAATGCTGGGAAGGGAAAACAACAAAGACGACAACAAAACAAGAACACCGAAACTCCCAAAACAATGGCTATAAACAATGAGATGTCTTGCTCCGCGATCGGAGCTCAAACCATTTTTATTTTCTTTGATTAATTATATCATGACAGTAAAATGCTAAATCTTGTGTTACAAATATTGCTGATGTTGTTGGAGGTACCCACAAACAGAGAATTTGCGATGAGAAAAGAGACCTACCACAAAACTGCTTTTCATGGAAATCCATCTAATATGTCTAAAGATAAAAATGGATAGGTAAAACCACAGAAAAGTAACTCCATGAGACAACACACAAGAATAACAAACTGAATCAAATATGATGCAGCATCAAATGATGGTTACGCCATCGATTAAGCAAAAGATTAACTTCCGCACCATGAGATAAATCTAATCATAACTTCCTACTTATAATAGATGTACAAAATGGTTCACACATCTACATGAGCAGTTCGAACATAGATCTCCGAAAACTAAAACCCAAATTAAAGAAAAAGAGATTTGCCGCAAAATCTCCAAAACCGGTCAAAAAAAAGACGATTCAAGTCTGCGTACAACACAGATGCCTCTAAAACCTCGTCGATATTATCCTTAGAAAAACCATCCAAAGATAACTTAATCTTTATCTCTAAAACAACAATTGCCTTCAAAAGAACTTATTCCAACAATGTATAGCAAAGGCGGATTGAGCACAACCAACAATCATATCCTAAAATTTTGAAGCAAAGGGCTGGTGTAATCCCAACTGCCACCACAAATTTTCTTAGCCCTAAAGCAGTGAGACCCTTTTGCTTATTCCGATCTAACCAAATGATCTCTCCCTAAGGGTGAGACTTAAACGGTGCCAGTAAGATTGGATAGCGCAATTAGGTATTGTAGGCTAAGAAATGGTCAGAGAGAAGAAATTGGTTAGATCTTGGAGTATTAGTAGGGCAAGACTTAATAAGCAAACTAGCACGGAAAAAGAGGAGATGAGGCCACGAGAAAGAAAGAGAAGAAGGATACAAATATGGTTTGGCTAAATGAGGAAGGAAGGATGAAAGAAAGAAGTTAAGAAGGTGATTTGGATGCAAATTTTATGGTTGAGTCCTAGGTCCAAATTGTACCAAAACACATCAACAAGTCGACCACTATAGGTATAACACTAAACGATCATATGTCAAATGGGCTTTGAGAAAAGGTTGAACCTTGACCTTATTAGGTCGGATTAAAATATAATCTTCCCACATCATCTTTTAAGATTTCACGTGATAGGAAAAACAATTATCCTCATCACTGCGATACCATAGACCGCAATCAAAACTCCGAACCAACTCCAAAGCTTTGAAGTAGTCTCAACAACGATGCTGCGACCACAAAACGAACGAATTTCCAAAATAGTTTAGCTAGAAATATGTAATTAAGTTAGAACGGACTTTCCCTTACCTAACTAGTAATAAATAAACGATTTACAAATCAAATAACCCCAAAATCAATGAAAAGGATTCTTCTTTAGCCTTTTCGAAGGAAAATTTAAAACTTTTCAAAAAATGGAATTTATTATAAACTAACGATTTCGCATTTATTATTACTATTATTATTCCAGTTTATATTACGAACTAAAAAACCTTTTCATAGTAAAAAATGTCGGAATTTTAAAATCTCGAGAATTAATTGCGATGATTTCAATAAACCAACCAATATACATAAAATGGGAGGGATACTGAAAATCACAAGGAATGGGTATTAATTATTATAAGTTTTAGTGGCATATTCCTTGTCATTCCCAATTCCATTCTTCCTACGAATCGGATTATATTTATTAAAATCACACAAAGCCCGAATAATTCTGAAACACGAATAGATTAAAATATTAATACCACACCTATGTAAAACATGTCTTTATAAAACCATTTTCCAAAACCGAAAATTCAAAACCTCTGAAATCCATTTTATTTTTCCAAGTAGTTTTAAAAATAAAATTCCCTCGAATATAAGGCTAAGAATTCAAATGAATATTTTCGACAAAGGAATATCCATAAATTTAATGAAGTAACGAATGGATTGACCTCGTAATTATTTCCAAATGGATACGACAAATTAACTTGGGTTATCTGTTTCAGACTAAGGAAAGGTCTTTAATTGGAACTACCAAACGAAACCAAAAACCAGAAATTGCGACTATCTCAGTTGTAGCTAGATTTTTTTCCAGTCTCCAAACTCGAATAATGGAATCCATCATATGCCATTCACATGCTCTCCATAACAAAATCGCCAACATACTGTGGGGTAAGACAGAATTGGGTAGAAACCCGAACTCAACATATTTCAACTCTTAGTTGCTTAAAGCCCATTCTATATATTTATCCCGCGACTAATTCGTCGTCGAAATAAGTTAAAGTCGGGTAAGAAATACGAAGAAAAACAGAAAAGTGAATCGAATTACGTTCTCTTATGAATCATAATTTAACTAATTCCTCAGATCGTCTAACCTAAGCTCTGACACCAAATGTAACACCCCACACTTTTCTAAGCCCAAACTTCGACGAAAATCGAAACTCGAACACATCCAAGCATGAAGCATGTAAATATGGTAGCTGAAAATAAATGAGCATGAGCATAATCAGATTACAATAAAATAACTCATAGCGAAAACAAAATAGGATAAACTAGTATTAACTTAAGTTACTACCTTTTTAAAAGTAAGTCACTGTGTCAATATCGGGCATTAGAGAGTATGAAAACCGAAACCAAACCTAGACACTTGTGAGAACCCGACTTTCTCTATATAACCTGGGTGGTTTTAATGAGGAGGGGGTCAGAACAACAAGTTCTGGTGAACAAGAAAAGTACAAAATAGATTATAATACACAGATGTGTCCCGTTAGTTCAACCCAAGATATATGCATACCAAGGCTAGTAATTTTAACCTAACCTTGTAAACATTTACGGATGACTTTAACTACCCTTCCCAAGGTAGTATTCCCAAATGATATCGATATCGAGATATAATATTTATGCATATATTTATGAAGCTTTTAAACTAATTATTAAACTAAGAAGTGAACTCCTAACTGCGAAGTTTATTTATTTATAAGCGTATACGCAGCCACTTAACGCCTCGTTATGGAATGATAGATGGGGTGGATTCTCCCGACCAATGAAGACCCTGAGCAGATCTATTGGTCATTTAATACCTCTCAATGATTTACTCAACGCTATTATAAACTATAAACTAGAGGACACTAGATATAGGGCCCTGCTAGTTAAAGCTTCCTTCATTCACACATATAAACTCATGCACCATATAAGGCGAGAGATAGTAAGACGGCACGTAAGACCACTCGGTTAGGTAGATGTAGCAAGCCATTTAAGACCACCCGATGGAGGACCCCTTCGTTACTATATAGCTGACCCTATTGGATAATCTCCTAGATGCGTAATACATCCCGAAGGATAGGTAGCCCTATGGAATGACTATACCATACATTTTTAGATCCAGGTTCGGGTAGGAATCACACACCATTTAAGACCTCTAGACTGGAGAACCTATTCCCGGGTGGACTTCTTAACCTTAGTCACTTACGACCCAAGGAAGCGGACTATTCGTGGAGATTATCAAGCTCATACCCAGTTAGCCTTTAATGCTTCTATTTATGGGAGGTGCGCTATACGATCGCTTAATACCTTTATGTAGGCAGATCTCACCACTTAAGACCTTAATCCCAAAGGCGCCTACGCTTATAGATTATTTCTTGTTTGGTTTCTCCTTATGGACGGGAGGAGGACCCCTTTTGGCCACTTAAGACCTCACTCAAGGAGTAAGCCTTGTTTTTGTAAATAATCAATACTACGCAAAATAACAATCGCTATAGGTTCCTATGATTAATGATATCTTACATCAGTTAAACATATATCCGACTGCTGGAAAGTGCAGACTTCTGTCGAATAAGACAACTGACCTCGCATCATTAATTTACTAAGTCCAATTCTAACTTTTTGATTATAAGTTCTAGATTAACTAGTATAAATATAGAAAGTTATATTCTTCTTAGCCTAGGATATTTATTTAATTATTTTCCTTATTGGACTCAATATTTTAAAACGACAATCAATACCCTTTTATCCCCTTTTTATTTCATTTATTCCTACTTCATAGGGTTACTACCATTTATGGCCATAACGGTCATATTTTCCTAAGGCAACAATCTATATTTAAATACCATTTATTTCCATTGATTATAATTAATGTCATTTATGAGCTTAATGGTCATAATTTTCCTAAGATATTAATTAACAATGAATTATCCTTATTTTATCAGTCCCGGAATATCTATTTGTTGTACCCCAAAAGACATTGCTAATTTATTAATTTATTGTTTGTTGTATATATATATATATATGTATATATGTATATTTATGCACCAGACCCCTCACATTAAGTTGACCACTTGTGGATGCTGGATTTGCCGAGCGATTCCAGGCAGACTTCTACCACATGTTGAGCTTAACCTCATGTCTTGGTGCAGTTATATTTTAATTTTCCTAATTGGGGTTTACAACATTTATCCTAGCCAATTTATAATTTGTAACCATTAGGCTTCACTCCCGAATTAAAATTTATTTCCCCGATCAATATCGGTTACAATGGCTATTTATTTATGGCCCTATTTATAGCAATCGATTACACCAATTGCTACAACGGTCCCCACAAATATATTCATTTAATATGCACTACATTTACACGTATAATTCCATAAAAATGAAATTCATTCAAATATTCATTTTTTTTTAAAAAAAATGGTATGCTTTATTTACTTCAAAGAAAAGTATATCGCAAGATTAGCACTCTAACC
The DNA here is from genome assembly GCA_030737875.1 of Allium sativum. Classification (NCBI taxonomy): domain Eukaryota; kingdom Viridiplantae; phylum Streptophyta; class Magnoliopsida; order Asparagales; family Amaryllidaceae; genus Allium; species Allium sativum. The sequence goes on along the minus strand of CM060913.1, from coordinate 462,448,815 downwards.
TGAGTTACGTCTAAAAAACAAACATAAATTCGAAATACAACACAAGTAACTGTAAAAGAAAACAATGAAAATACGACCCATGATGAGGTCAGAAAATCCCACTTAAAGTGCTTGACCTGCACTTTAACGCACTAACTCCATGTTCTTTCCACAGTCACAACCTTCTCCATCATAACTGGATATATCACGTACAAATCACCTTGTAAATAACTTGAATAAGTTATGAGCATTGCAGCTATTTTCAGCAGTTACACCCACACAAGAGCCTGTAGGTATTTGCAATAGAATTCAACTACAGTTTCCACTGGTAAACCATGAACAGCCTACATATCCTTCCATAGTAAATTGCTGCTTCTTCTAGCATTAACCCCAACGCCTGTATTACTAATATGAAAACCAAAGAACCATCTCAAGTCGAAAGTGTACAGACTGCCTTTTCCAAAGTAGAACTCCTTTACAAGCAGAAACTTCCACATTTGCATTCAACTATATCATCACAAACACAATTCCAATATCCACATTTTTGAACCATTAACAGGGTACACATGATCACAAAATAGTGGATATTAAAAATTTTCGGGGATAATATAGCATAGTTTAGCTTTCTTTCAGATTAAAACCAAATCAGAGCCTTTGAACCCCATGCCTCAAACAATACTAAAACGCAATATCATCCCAAAAAATATTTATAAATTGCTTACCCAACTAGTGCGAGACTGCAATTGAGATGGAGAATCTTGTCGAACAAACCGGAAGATCAGTTATGAGAAATTGGAAGTGAAATAACTTCACTTACGCTGGAACATTTCAGATCCCAGCTTCTTGATCCTCTGAATCTGAACAAAATTCTCCTATTATCTGAAGTACTCCATAAGAAGGATGGATCAGCAGTCAGATTTGGGTAAATTCGCTGATCAAAGTTGAGAGTAGAGGAATCATTTATGCCAGTCGCGATGTGTAAATCTGGTGTTGGAATTATGGTGGTAAGAATGGAAAGACGACATATCAATAAAGAACTTTGTTGAAGATTTGATTAGTTGATTTAAAAACGCATGTGATTTAAGTTATAAATAAGTTGGACCGAGAGTTTCAAAGAACTCCACGGTTAGAAAATGAGAATCACATTATCTCTCTCCCACTGAGAGAGGAAGGAAATTATTCGTTCATTCATTCAAACATTCATTATATATATATATATATATATATATATATATGTTGTTGTTAACGTAAATTTGGACGGACGATGTGTGTGTATATATGTATTCGTGTAGTTAGCGTAGTTATGTATTTTATTATTATTATCGTTAAGTTAAATAATTTGGTTCAACTGATAACCAAACACCCCTTTTTGTATTCAATCTTGCAATAGGGTTCTAAATCTTACAAGTCTGCTACAATTATTGTGTATTATGCCTGAATATTGGAATAAACGCATTTCAAACCACAAGAAATATATATTTATGTATATTTTGGAATAGTTGATGTAAACTACGCACAAATATATTTATTTATATTTATACGTGAATTTACACATCTGTCCCCTTTTTCAATAGTTGACATATTTCTTATTGGTTTCAAATAATGTCTTTTAATTTAATGAGAATAAAAATGCATAAATTACAATAACTATGTTAAACCTCAACAAAATTGAGCACAAACAGGCTTATATCTCTTTAATCAAAATTAAATAATTCACCATTTAACATCGAAACTAGAGATCGGCAATAAAACTACATCATAACAATGTTTTATGAGACTGATTTCTAGATCTACAGTGTTTTGCTGCAACCACAATATAATTTCAAACACAATTGTAGGCAATGGTTTAAACAATTAAGTAAGCCTACAAATAATGTTACTCAAAACCACAAATCTATACTTTTAGGTTTTTGACAACATTCATAAGCAGGTCTGATAGACATCATTTTAGATTTAACAATATTATAACAGATCTGATAAATCTTAGACACATATTTTAAGATATAATAAAACGAGATAATTAAGCTATTGTAACTTTGTATATAAATTTCTCACTCACCTGAAATCATCCAAATATGAAACCTGAATAATCTTTAGGCTTACAATTTCCAAATTCTTACAGATCTACAATTATTCTGAAAAGGGAACACTTTCATATTTGTAAATTTGCAAGAAAATAGGAAAAGAGGGGAGAATCTGATGAAAATAAGCTTAGACGTTAGTTCATATCCTTTTCCACTTAAATATGATAATCCCTTTCAAATCCATATAAATTATATTTGATTGATTGTATATGAAAATATTTTTTATTAAGAAATTTATTTGAAGAGAAAGGAAAAAAAAGAGCTTCGCTACTGCCTACAGATTTGTGTGGAAAAGAATGAGGCCTTACCCCCTTATTTATAGGAGTGTAATTGGCCATGAACCACTAGATTTATTTTAATTAACATCTATCTATATAATAATATATATGAAAATATCCTTCAAAACCTAGTCATCACTGGGCTGTACAGGCTCAGAGCGGTTGATACCCTCCTACCAAGCGGTCAACCGCCCTTCAGCCAACCTAACCAGTGAAGGTGGGTAATAGAAGGTGGTATATTTTACATTTATTTATTTCCGTCCGTTTTTCGTATTTCGTTCGTAACTTTTTCATACAGACTCTGTTCGTGAAACTCCAAACATGAAAGTTGACCAGAAGTCCGAGACGAATGCAATGGTTAAGGTTTCATGGTCAAATTTCATCATTTGCAGAAATTACTATTTTAGAGAATTTAATTAAATAACTAATTTATTGTTAAAATTTCGGGTTGTTGCATCACGTCATCTAAATACCCTCAAACTACAAGTTCAAATGACGACTCCTCATTTGGGATATCAAGCAAATATAGAAAGTTGACACCATCCCATCGTTAGGTAAGCAAGCAAAGACTACCCTCTGCTCGTTACTAGTCCCTGTCGTCACCAACAACCTCTCGTGACCCAGCATTGTTCCTTATCCTCCTATATCCTCCTATCATGTTCATTCCTAGATTCTAATAGTAAATTAATTGACCTAAAATAATCAATAGAAAAAATAACAAAAAGGAAAACATGACTTGATAAGATTAAGTTTTAATGAACCATGTATAATGCCAAGTATAGACAACCATGCTGTAACACTTCCCCACTTCGAGGCCTAAAACTAAAGGCTACGGCTGTTACAATCATCCATATTATCAATCTCCAATGACCAAATAAGGAAATTTACATACATGCATATATATAGTCTAACCGAGCCCTTAACACAATAAGTGGCAACTGAGGAATGAAAATTTATTATCACAAGTCCAAATATCCATTCCATCCATCAACCTACAAGATCAGATAGGATGAGGAAACCTTAACGCCAAAATAAAACACCTATCGAACATAATTAGTGGAAATCATATCTCAACTGGTGATGTTGTTTCATTTTGTCTCATTGAGGAAGCACTCAATGAAACGAGAACACAATCGATGCACATGCTTCCATGATTTATCCATGCACAAATGACATCTTTGTATGCTGGGTACAAGCTCAAACAACGTGTGATTTTCCAATCAACTCCTCACACCAATAATCCTTATGTCCAATGAAATCATTCTCTTCCTAATTTGATTGCTCAACCCCAATGATATACCTCTATCCTTTTTGTATGGGGCAATAGCGAGGAAAATAAGTCATACTTTGATAATACTTTGAATTAGGTTACATACACATATCATCATACTTATATCGGAGAACACCTAACTCAACACCGACTTATGCCAAGTCGAGGCAAATTTCTTGCAAGTTAGCCATAAGTCGATCTCGAGTAAACGATTTGTAGGCAATCAAAGCAATAAGGACTCGACTGATTCAAGTTCATTCTTGGATTTTTCTAGAGGTAACTCCTGCCTCACTATGGCATCTAATCTAAGTCATCTAAAAACTCTTTGCAAGAGACTAAGTATCTCTGTCAACCTCGTTTGATGGAACGATTTACCTTGTAGATACGTAAGTATCAATACAAGGTGACACAGTCGACTCTCTGTACTTGAGCATCATAACATTTAGAAATATTAGGGCATTATAGATAAAGTTAATGAAAAGACTAGTAGGATCAAGTAATATGGGAATACATGTATATGCGGAATTTTTGACATGGTGATATATTATTCTTGTTATATGCAAGTAAATATTTAATGAGATAAATACTTAGATATTATATCACATATAAGCAATGTAAATACAGTAAATAAGGTAAAGAACCCTAGGAATTTTTATACTGGTTCGAAGCATCGTCCTACGTCTAGTCCCATACTCTTTCTGGAATTTCAACTAATCAACACCCTCACTTAACCCATAGAAATAAGTTTCAGAACACCTAAGGAACAAAACAGGAACCTGAGCAATAGAACAGGATTTCGCCTCAGCAAAAGAAGAGGAATTCAACTAACCCTTAAGCAATAGAGCAGGGACCTGAGTAGTAGAATAGGATTTCGCCTCAGTAGCAGAAGAGAACTTCTTGCTTGAGTAGCGGAACAGTACTTCAAATAATTACAAGAGTTTATATGACTATATGTGTGTTCTTGATAACACATGTAAGTCACAATTGAGTTACCCTTCCTATAATCTTCTCCTTGAATATATATATATATATATATATATATATATATAAGTGAAACACCCCACCTTCGCTAAGGTCACTCACAAAGGGAATGCATTAACTTTGGTGAAGCATTTTATGTAAAAGGCATAGATAATTTACAAGCCAGACATATAAACAGCGGAAAACTGAAATCATTTCATAAATAGCGTGGTTCAGTCAAAACATTACAAGCATTGTCTCAAAACCCAACTTCTAAATTATTACAATAAAACATTTGTCTTGATTTAAAACTCCACGTACATAAAGAAGCATAAAACAGTAGTAAAGCAGCATAAATCCCCAATAAAAGTGTAACCACAGCCATAGCCCAAGAAAAGAGATTCCAAGCAATACATCTACTCTCTTCAAGCTGGAAAAGGTCTGCATTAAGCTGAAGTATTCCCTCCCTGCGCACCTAGGGGGGACGGAAGAAAAGAAGACGGAAGAAAACGGGTTAGACATAAGCCTGGTAAGTCCAGTGATTATTTAGCATGTAAACAGGTAAAATGATCATGACATGAATAAACTGAACATAGGACAATACCATAGCAATAAGATAACATAAGATAAGGCAAGATAAACTGAATACACTATTGCACTCATTTCCATTTCTCTGCACCTACTAACGAATGTTTCAACTACCATCATGTGTTCATAACAAACTGGTCCCTTTTCCGATCGGCTTCTACTCACATGCATTTATTACTTGTGTCGTTCGGCCCTGCTTGATTGTAGATACCTGTGCTAGTCCCGCCATAGGGTGTAGCAATTCCTATGTTTACAACCTAACACAAATTCAAGATGCATAGTGTACACTGCTGATGCCCAGTGCCTGCTTTTCCACTCCGGAGTACGTGCACGCCCATACTCCGCCGGAACCTACACTATTGAACCACCCACCACTATTTTGACTGCTTATAATCAACTCAGTACTCATGACCTACCCTACCTAGTTCAGGGTACCGTGATACATCTATGTGGGTTACTGCTGAAATGGGTCCCTGTTACTAGGGTTCCGTAATCAGCATGTTATAACGGTTAAGTGTTCTCAAATTAACCTAACCCCACCCATATGTTTAATTAACATGTTGTATTGGTTAAGTGTTGCCTTAATTAACTTAATCCTACCATTCTTAGCCTGTCCGTCTCTTAGATTTAATTCATTCATTAAAGCACCAACCTCTCACATTAGATCTATATTGTTGCGGTCGCTGGATGTGTCGGGCGGTTCTGGGCAGTCTTACACCGCAACTCAATCTAACCTCGGGTTTTTGGGCTTAATGCGCTAACCTGTCACATTAGATCTATATTGTTGCGGTCGTTGGATGTGTCGGGCGGTTCCTGGCAGTCTTACACCGCAACTCAATCTAACCTCGGGTTAGGCATGTTCATCTTTAGCCAATTTACATATTTGTCATATGTGTCCAAGTTTAGATCTTTCTATGTCAATATTCCCCAAGTGTAATCACAACAAGTTTTATGCCACATTCACTTGTTATGCCCAAAATTTACTCAATTAAATTATACCCAATTTTCCCGTGTTAAAATCGCACGTACAATGAGATACAATCTAAGTTCTGAATGAACCTAGTATTCATAAAAGAAAATAAAAAAGGGAAAAATAGAGAAGGAGCATAAGAATTGACATAAGGAAAAATAGGCATGTAAAGGTGTACCCAATTCAAGAATCATGTTTCCAATAGGCATATTGCACATTAACTATAAGCGTGAGCAAGCTCAGCAATTTACACCATAGGTATAAAGATTAGATAGAAATAGACTTACGAGAATCACTAATTTTGATGTACAACATGATAAGTTCCCTTATATCAATCACAATAGTCTCATAGGCATAGGATGTACAACATGATAGGTCTCATCATATCAATCACAACAGTCTCATAGGCATGATAGGTTCCATTATGTCAATCACAATAGTCTCATAGGCATGATAGGTTCCATTATGTCAATCACAACAGTCTCATAGGCATGATAGGTTTCATTATATAAATCACAATAGTCTCATAAGCATAGGCAATTCAGATTTGACAAAAGGATAAGCATGAATCATAATTAGGCATAGTTCTAGATCTGATTATTACAGTCATGATTTCTATTAGGTGCTCAAATCTGAATAATAACTGAACTTACAGAAAAAGAATGGATCTTGTATACTGGGATCTGATTTTTGAATTTGTTAAGCTTAAACCATGATGTAGACGTTTGATTCTCTAGTTTGGATTTGGCTTGGAGCTTTCTAACTTGATTTCTAGTTTGGAGAAGATGGAGGCTAGGCTAGATTAGACATGGACAGCATGGCGGCTTCATAAAATAGGGTTATGAGGTCTAGGGTTGAGGTTTGGGGTGACTATATAGAAATTCAAGATTAATATGGGCCTTTAGATCAACCTAGGAGTCATCAAAGCCATCCAAACCCAAGAAAGCCAACCAGAACATGACACATATGCCCTAACACCTCAGAAAATCATCACTGTCCAGATCAGTTCATAGATGTCGACCCTAAAGGGTGGTCGACACCCATGTCGACACCCTTAGGGGAGTCGACACCTATGTCGACACCCCTTGGGGGATCGACACCCATGAGCAGGAATTTTCCCGCTCAGCTGTTTTCTGAAGTTTTGAAATTCGAATCTGCTATAATTATTTAATTATTATTATTTTTAATTTAATTTATGCTTAAACTTGAAAACTTCTAACCTCTATAACTTCTTCATATGGAGTCCGATTCACGCAAACTTGGACCCTATCTCAAGCAGAATTTCGAGATGAACGAAATTGCGTAACTTGTTTCCCTTAATTCCTCTTCTAAAAATTAAGTGTTCTTAGTTTTGTTATTTTAATATTCACGGAAAATACGGGGTGTTACATTCTCCCCTCCTTAAAGCATTTCATCCCCGAAATCTCTAAGTTAAGAAGAATGTATCCTAACATCCAACTTCCATCTACTCAACCATCAATCAAAGGCATCCATTGTCCTTAAAAATATTTCTAATGCTTTCATGATCATATGCATAGTGTGTGTATATGTCCTTATCTAATGCAAAATCAGGCGGTCTACTGATTCAGTTGACCTCCTTGATGTGAATCATGTCGGTGCTATGAGTCCATCATGTATGCAATTATTCCTAATCGTATTTTGTAACTTCTACATGAGCGCACAATCATTCATACAAATGCAACGTCCACATGATAACACATCAAGTTTCAATCCATATATATATACATATATGCATATGCAATATGAAAGTGACTGAGCCGACCTAGTACCTAGTTTGTGTGTATATGCATCCACTAGAAACCACTAGCAACCATCAATCATAAAATGTTTTCAAATACATGAAGTTTCTACTTAAGGATTAAGAATAGGACCGAGGAGATATACTTAAAAGATAGATACAAGCATGCATAAACTTATGGAAAAAGAGATCAAGGATGTACCCTCAAAAAGAAAAGGGTAGGATGCGCGTATCTTGTCTTCAATCTCCCAAGTCGCATCTCCTTCAGCATCTTTCCACTGTAATTTAACTAGCTTGACCTCACGATTGCGTAGCTTTTTAACTTCTGTACCCAAGATACGAGTTGGAACTCTTCTCACCGTCGCTTCTCGCTCCACTTCTACTTCCTTTAGTATGCTCGGCTCCACAACTTCCGCAGACTCATGTAAACACTTCAGTAGATGAGAGACATGAAAAACATTATGAACTCCAGCCAATCATTCGGGCAGCTCTACTTTATAAGCCATCTTCCCAATCCTTTCAATGATAGGAAATGACCCTACAAATCTTGGTTCCAATTTTCCTACAGACCCAATGCGAACGACATTTTTCAAAGGAGGTACTTTAAGAAAAACTCTGTCTCTAACCTCAAACTCAACGTCGGTCCTTCTTTTGTCAGCGTTGGACTTCCGTCTATCTTGTGAGGTCTTCATTCGTCTTTGTATCAAGTCCACCTTCTCTGAAGTTTCTCTGACCATGTCAGGCCCAAGTACGAGCTTGTCTGTAGACTCCCACCAACAAGTTGGTGATCGGCATGGTCTTCCATATAAAGCCTCAAAGGGTGCCATGCCTATGGTGGCTTGGTAGCTATTGTTGTAGGTGAACTCCACCAAAGGAAGATGATCCTCCTATGTTCCTCCAAAATCAAGAATCCACAATCTCAAAAGATCTTCTAATACTCTATTCACCCTTTCCGTCTGACCATCGGTTTGAGGGTGATAGGCAGTGCTTAAGCACAGCTATGTGCCTACAGCCTCTTGCAAACTCTTCCAAAACTCGCTCGTAAAGATAGGATCTCGATCACTTACTATGCTAGAGGGTATTCCATGCATTCGAACCACCTCTTAAGATAAATGGATGTTAATGATGAGGCAGTCCTCTTACTCTTAACAGGTATAAAGTGAGCACTTTTAGTGAGCCAGTCCACTATTACTCAAATACTGGTATTTCCCCTTTCTTGACCTAGGCAACCCATCAATAAAGTCCATCGAAATGTTATCCCATTTCCACTGTGGGGCCTCTAGAGGAAGAAACAGACCACCGGGCTTCTTCTTCTCTTCTTTGACTTGTTGGCATATCAAGCATTTAGAGACAAACTCAGCTACATCTTTCTTCATGCCATATTATAAGAAAACCCTTTTTATGTCTTTATACATATTGTCGCCACCAGGGTGTATGGTCAACTTAAAATGGTGTGCTTCTTCGAGAATGGTTTTCACCAAATCCTTTCTTGTGGGACGCATAGTCTTCCGTCCCGTCTCAACCAACCCTTGTCATCGATGGAGTATCTATTGAGGTGACTAGAAGTCTCACCTCTAATTAGCTTATCCATCACATCAACTAGCTGAGGGTCTTCACGTTGCGCGGTTCCTATTGAGTCCAAAAGAATAGGCCGCACCTCTAGCGATGCTAACAAACCAGGTACAAATTCAAAGGAGGGTTTAAAGTCAAAGTTTGCCATGTACTCCAAGCTTTGCCTTTCTACAAAGAGAGGACTTAAGGTCAGTTTTTTCCTACTTAAAGCGTCTGTTACCACATTACCCTTGACAGGGGTATAAGCAATCTCAAAATCGTATGAGGCAAGAAATTCCATCCACCTTTGTTGTCTTAAGTTAAGATCTTTCTGTGAGAAAATGTACTTTAACGATTTATGGTCAGTAAACAATTCAAACCTTTCTCCTAGCAGATAATGACGCTATGACTTAAGAGAGAAAACAATGGCAACTAGTTCTAAATCATGAGTTGGGTAGTTCTTCTCATGTACCTTCAACTTCCTTCCCCTATAACAAACTACCTTGCCTTCTTGCGTCAAGAAAGCGCCTAGTCCGGTATCGCATGCGTCTGTGTATACCGTAAACATCTTACTCCCATCAGGCAATGTCAGAACTGGGGCCATTGTCAGAGCCCTTTTCAGTTATTGGAAAGCAACATCACAATCCAAATCCCAGGAAAAAGTTAGGTTCTTCTTCGTCAACCTAGTAAGTGGGGCTGAGATCTTCGCAAAGTCCTTAATGAACTTTCTGTAAAAGCCCGCTAGCTCGAGAAAACTTCATACTTCGGTTGCATTTCGTGGAATCTTCCAATCTTGCACCGCAACTACTTTTGCGGGATCCACAGCTATCCCCTCTTTGGACAACACATGTCCAAGAAACCTTACTTCTTCTCTCCAAAAATGGCATTTGGAGAATTTTTCTTTCAGCTGATGTGCTCGAAGAGTATCCATAACTTCCCTTAAATGCAAAGCATGTTCTTCCTCACTTTTTGAGAAAATCAAAATGTCGTCCACGAAGACCACTACAAATTTATTAAGGAACTCTCTGAACACCCTACTCATCAAGTCTACGAAATAGGCGGGTGCGTTTGTCAAGCCGAAAGGCATGAAAAGCCATTCGAAGAAACCATCCGGGGTCCTGAACGCTGTCTTATCTATGCTGTCATCAGCCAGCTGATGAAATTCGGTGGCCAGATCTAGTTGGGAGAAAAACGAGGCACCTACGAGCTGGTCAAACAAGTCGTCTATTCTAGGAAGTGGGTGCCTATTCTTCTTGGTCAGCTTGTTTAGCTCCCTATAGTCCACACACAGGCAAAGTGAACCGTCCGCTTTGGTTGCAAACACCATTGGAGCATCCCATTCAAAAATACTCTACCTTATGAACCCCTTTTCAAGCAACTCTTTAACTTGCTTGTTGATCTCTTTCCTTTCCCTTGGAGCCATGTGTCTAACGGGTAAAGCAACAGGTTTTTCATTATCAACAAAGTATATGCAGAAGTTTATCTCTCGCTTTGGAGGTAAACCCTTCACCTCTTCAAAGACATCCGAGTATTCATGGACTACTCTAACAGATTGCAAGTTTTCAACAGACGCATCAAGAGATTCTAGATAGCTAAGCATAATAGAATTCATGGGATTACAAGAGATTTTGAGAGTGTTAGCGAGGCGAGTCATAAGTCTAACCACTCTCCTTTCACAATCAAGGATGACACTATTACTGGATAACCAATCCATGCCTAGAATCAACCCATAGCCCGTGAAACCCAAAACATAAGCATTACATCTAAACCCAATGCTTAGTATAGAAATTTCCAAATCCAAACAAATCATTGAAAAATAAGCCGAACCCCCACTTGGATTTGAAACAACCATGGGATCCTCTACTATACTGGTATCTAGGTGCAGAGATTCAACTAAAGTAGTAGATATAAAAGAGTATGATGCGCCAGAATAAAAAAGAGTACGAACTGGATGATCAAAAAGATAAACTAAACTCTCAACAGAAATATTTCTACCTCCTTCTTGCGGAGGTGCAATGAGAACGCGAATCTGCCCTTCGGAAGTAGATCCAATCCTCTGCCCTTGCCCTTGCCTTCTTGGGCAATCCTTAGCCATATGTCTTGTCTCACCGCATTGAAAACAACCACTCATCTTTCTCTTCTTCTTCCTGCGGTCTTTAATTAGATGTCTAGGTATGCCACAAAATTTACACTTCCTCTTGTCACGAGGTTTGTTATTTTTCCCGCCTTTCTTGGAATCCGTATTCTTGTTTTGTGATCCCTCCACTTTCTTGTCTAGAGGTTCTTCCACCTTTGCCTCTTTCTTGCCATCCTTGTCTTCCTCCTGTAACAGTGCCATGTCCACCAGTCTCTCAAAAGTCGCACTCATAGGTATATGGGACATAGCTAGGCTGTGCAGTGGCTCATCTAACCCTTTAACGAATCGGAGAGCCTTTTTATGTGGAGTGTTTACTAACTATGGTTTGAATCTAGCCAGCTGGTTGAATTGGTTAGCGTATTCCTTAACCGATAGGCTTCCCTGTTTGAGTGCTAAGAACTTCTCCATCTGTAGGCTTCATTCAGCTTACGAGAGGAACTTCATTTCACATCTCATTCTAAAATCCTCCCAAGTTTCAACTAGTCTCTCAGTATTAGTAAATTCCCACTAGTAAGAGGCTTCGTCCTTAAGTAACCATACAGCCAATTGTATCTTCTGCCTATCGTCCATTTCGAAGATAACAAACAAGTCTTCTGTTTCCTTGAGCCAGTTTCTTGCTTCCACAAATGAATCGGTCCCATTAAAGTTCTTTCCACCCATAGCTCGAAAGTCTCTACATATCTTCGAGAAAGCATTCACATGCGGAGGAGGAGGAGGAACGGATGCAGCTGGGGGAGGAGGAACGTCTACTGGGCCTGCGTCATTGGCCCTAGCCTCCAGATACCTTTTGAACCAGCCAGGTATCGGTACGCCCTTGGGAAGATTAAGATCCCCAGACATGCTGAAACGGAAAGAAAAGGTTCAAAACAAAGGATAGAAAGATAGTGCATATGGCTTTGGTGATTATGGCTTTAATATAAAACAACACTTTTCTTGAAAATGCTTCTTTAAACTTCTTTTTGAAAAATAGTTTCCAAAACCTTTTATCTGATCTGGTAAACCGTCGCTCTGATACCAACTGAAACACCCCGCCTCCGTTAAGGTCATTCACAAAGGGAATGCATTAACTTTAGTGAAGCATTTTAGGTAAAAGGCACAGATAATTTACAAGACAGACATATAAACAGCGGAAAACTGAAATCATTTCATAAATAGCGTGGTTCAGTCAAAACATTGCAAGCATTGTCTCAAAATCAAACTTCTAAATTATTACAATAACACATTTGTCTTGATTTAAAACTCCAAGTACATAAAGAAGCATAAAACAGTAGTAAAGCAGCATAAATCCCCAATAAAAGTGCAACCACAGCCATAGCCCAAGAAAAGAGAATCCAAGCAATACATCTACTCTCTTCAAGCTGGAAAAGGTCTGCACTAAGCTGAAGTATTCCCTCCCTGCACACCTAGGGGGGACGGAAGAAAAGAAGACATAAGAAAACGGGTCAGACATAAGCCTATTAAGTCTAGTGATTATTTAGCATGTAAACAGGTAAATGGAGCATGACATGAATAAATTGAACATAGGAAAATACCATAGCAATAAGATAACATAAGATAAGGCAAGATAAACTAAATATACTATCGCACTCATTTCCATTTCTCTGCACCTACTAACGAATGTTTCAACCACCATCATGTGTTCATAACAAAGTGATCCCTTTTCCGATCGGCTTCTACTCGCATGCATTTATCACTTGTGTCATTCAGCCCCGCTTGATTGTAGATACCTGTGTTGGTCCCGCCATAGGGTGTATCAATTCCTATGGTGGCAACCCGACACAAATTCAAGATGCACAGTGTATACTACTAATGCCCAGTGCCTTCTTTTTCCACTCCGAAGTACGTGCACGCCCATACTCTGCCGAAACCTACACTGCTGCACCACCTGCCGCTATTTTGACCGCTCATAATCAGCCTAGTAATCGTGCCCTACCCTGCCTAGTTCAGGGTACCGTGATACATCTATGTGAGTTACTGCTGAAATGGGTCCCTATTACTAGGGTTTCCTAATCAACATGTTATAACTATTAAGTGTTCTCAAATTAACCTAACCCCACCCATCTGTTTAATTAACATGTTGTATTGGTTAAGTGTTGCCTTAATTAACTTAACCCTTCCATTCTTAGCATGTCCGTCCCTTAGCTTCAATTCATTCACTAAAGCACCAACCTCTCACACTAGATCTATATTGTTGCAGTTGCTGGATGTGTTGGGCAGTTCCGGGCAGTCTTACACAGCAACTAAATCTAACCTTCAGTTTTTGGACTTAATGCGCTAACCTCTCACATTAGATCTATATTGTTGCGGTCGTTGGATGTGTCGGGCGGTTCCGGGCAGTCTTACACTGTAACTTAATCTAACCTCGGGTTAGGCATGTTCATCTTTAGCCAATTTACATATTTGTCACATGTGTCAAATTTAGGTCTTTTTATGTCAATATACCCCAAGTATAGTCAGTACAAGTTTTATGCCACACTCACTTGTTATGCCCAAAATTTACTCAATTAAATTATACCCAATTTTCCCACGTTATAATCGCACGTACAACGAGATTCAATCTAAGTTCCGAATGAATCTAGTATTCATAAAAGAAAATAAAAAGGGGGAAAATAGAGAAGGAGCATAAGAATTGACATAAAGAAAAATAGGCATGTAAAGATGTAACCAATTCAAAAATCATGTTTCCAATAGGCATGTTGTACATTAACAATAAGTGTGAGCAAGCTAAGAAATTTACACCATAAGTATAAAGATTAGATAGAATTGAACTTAAGAAAATCAATAATTTTGATGTACAACATGATAAGTTCCCTTATATCAATAACAATAGTCTATAGGCATAGGATGTACAACATGATGGGTTCCATTATATCAATCACAACAGTTTCATAGGCATGATAGGTTCCTTTATGTCAATCACAACAGTCTCATAGGCATGATAGGTTTAATTATGTCAATCACAACAGTCTCATAGGCATGGTAGGTTTCATTATATAAATCACAATAGTCTCATAGGCATAGGCAATTCAGATTTGACAAAAGGATAAACATGAATTAGAATTAGGCATAGTTCTAGATCTGATTATTACAGTCATGATTTCTATTAGGTGTTAAAATCTAAATAATAACTAAACTTACAGAAAAAGAACGGATCTTGTATTCTGGGATCTGATTTCTAAATTTGTTAAGCTTAACCCTTGATGTAGACGTTTGATTCTCTAGTTTGGACTTGGTTTGGAGCTTTCTAACTTGATTTCTAGTTTGGAGAAGATGGAGGCCAGGCTAGCTTAGACATGGACAACATGACAGCTTCATAGAATAGGGTTACAAGGTCTAGGGTTAAGGTTTGGGGTGATTATATAGAAGTTTAGGATTAATATGGGCCTTTAGATCAACCTAGGAGTCATCAAAGCTGTCCAAACCCAGGAGAGCCAACCAGAACATGACACATATGCCCTAACACCTCAGAAAATCGTCACTGTCCAGATCAGTTCGCTGGTGTCGACCCTACGTGGGGGTCGACACCCCTAGGGGGGTCGATACCCCTGTGCGGGAAATTTCCCGCTCAGCTGTTTTCTGAAGTTTTGAAATTCGAATCTGCTTTAATTATTTAATTATTATTATTTTTAATTTAATTTCTACTTAAACTTGAAAACTTCTAACCTCCATAACTTCTTCATACGAAGTCTGATTCACGCAAACTCAGACTCTATCTTAAGCAGAATTTTGAGATAAACGAAATGGCATAACCCATTTTCCTTAATTCCTCTGCTAAAAATTAAGTGTTCTTAATTTTGTTATTTTAATATTCATGGAAAATACGGGGTGTTACAGTAAGAGTATGAGGAGTCAAGAAGGAAAGTGATTTATAATCACGAAATATTGAAAATTGAGAGCATAAGTGAATATTGTATCAAAATATTTCAAATTCAAAGAATATTGACATCAAGAAAGTTTGATTGTAATTGGTGATTAAAACAAGTGATTTTGAAGTATATATATAGTAAATAAAAGGTTGCAATTATTCATGAAAAGGTTTCATCAAAAGATATATTCATAATTCTTGGATTAAAGAGTTATGACTTTTTAAAAGTCGCAACCCTTCAGGTCAGTCGGCTGAATTTATAATTCAACTGGCTGGTAAATAGTTAAAATTTGAAAAAGTGTGCATGTGCACAGAACTAACAATATTTAGCCATCTGAATTCTGTTTAAGAGCAAAAATCACCGTAGTTCATTTGTTAAAGCACATGCCCTCTAAAATAGTGACCCGAGTTCGAGTACAAGCAGCTCTTATTTTCGAAAACTTGATTTTTATTTAAAATAGAGTGATATTATATATATATGTGTGTATATATATATATATCTTAAGAGAGATTTTGACATTGAATTTAACTAAATACCGACTCAAATACACACTAATATATCAATTTATCTAGTTTTTGAATCTTCTTGTATTTGAACCATAATCTTCAATATTTTCCTTGCTATAATCGATAGTATACGATGTTGTTGATATATAGTTGTCATAGTCAAAATATAACTTGAGAATCGAGGTTCTAACAACCTCCCCCTTTTTGATGACAACTATATACGACTTATATATATATAATAATGAATCAAAATATATTTCTACATGTGCTCTCCCTGTGTATATTGCTCCTCATGTGTATATGTTATATATTTTGATCTTTCTCCCCCTTTGTCATTGACAGAAAGGAATTACAACTACTGGTAACATATTCTCCGATTATTTCTTCATTTTTAGATCCGTTTCCAAAGAATTGAAATAACCTCTTCTTTATTTGTGGTCTACCTACAAAAAGTATGATATATATATATATATATATACACACACACACACACACTTTGGTACCCACTTCCTACGTTAGGGTCCAAGAAGTTAGTCGTAAGGTAACCATACCCAAGATGGTTCAATGAAACCTTTAAAAATAAAATTTTCATTATTAACTCGAAATCAAAATAATCAATATATTTTACTCTATTTTCCAATTTATAGGAACCCAAATACTTAGACTATTTCTATTAGTATTTACTTTCGTAATTCTAAATTTATTATACATATTTCTAGTCACAGAAGGATTCGAGTTTCTATAAAAATTAGATCTTGAATTTACTCATGCTTTAGTACTAGCAATGATATTTTTATTATACATAAAAGCATATCTAGTACTATTTCCATGATTAGTTTTATTATATCCTAAACCACTTTCACTACAACAAAACAGTCCTTTTACAACGGGCAAAAACCGTTGTAATATGCATTTCACAACGGGCATATGCCCGTCTGAATATGCACCGTCGTAATAGCTTCTGACTATTTGACAACGGGCATTGACTGTTGTAAAGGACCGTGGTAATAACTTGCTCTGTCACGTGCAATGACTCTATGACAATGGTTATTAACCCGTCGTAATAGCCAATAAATTACAAGCGGCTTTTGCCCGTTGTAATATAGTATATTACAACGGTCATCGACCGTTGTAGAAATAAATGCCAATTTAAATATAACTACTGCGATATACATCCATAATAATAATGAATATTTTAACATGTAATAAATACTGTAATGCAACAATCAAAATCACATAATAACACACACTAAAAGACTGGAGCAAGAATCATATAATTCCAACACATTTCAAAAAGTTCAATAAGTTTATACTCCCAAAGACTATATAAGTTTACATTCCAAAAGGTTAGATAAGTTACGTCGACATAGTTCTAACATAAATTGCATAACTAGTTTCATACCAACACTGGACCAAGGGAACGTAATCTTTGTGCCACGCGACGGTACATCCAACGGCTTGTTGATCTTGAGTCTGCATATTGTTACTGGCACGGTGTGACTGAAAAAAAAAGAAAAACGTTACCAAATGTAGAGAAAATATATTATTATACACCACTCAAAACTTATTATACAACATTTAAGTCTTGCATTGATGTAACCTTACAGCATTGCACTAAATTGGGAGTGTACAAAAAGTTATTTGTTTTATTCCCAATTTTTGTACACATATCACCAAATATTATTATACATCATTTGAGTATATTATAACTTCAAGTCATCTTGAGCAGCAAGGTAGAGCAGAGGATACAAGTGCAAACTATAATAATTAAGTTCCAAAGGTATCTGTCTCCTAGCAACATAACCAAGTTCCAAAGGTTTCTTTTCACAAGTATCCAACCATGTCCCTATTATTGCATATGGTTTTGGCCAAACATAGGGCTTTTCACCCATAGTAGTGAAGTATATGTTCAATGGGGTTAATGCCTGCCTAGCTTACCGGCCTTTAGTTCAATAGTCTTCCTACTTCAGTTTAGACACCACCATATCCACAATTTGCAGTTGTATTTTAAGTAAAAATATTTGTATTTGTAACTGACGTTATATATGAACTTTTATTTCCACAATTATGTGACCAAAGGAATAATTAATTACATAATAGGCTTCTACTGAAAGTCCAAATATATGCAGATGTAGACTGGAACTAAGTTCACCTTTGAAAAACCATTGTGAATCTTTTATCTAAAATGTATTTAAAAGCTCAGTTGAATAATGGGATGATCTCTATATGTGAGCACAACAACTAATTATTTGTTCCATGCATGAGGAAATTGTTTTATATATCTACAATAATGGGATGATCTCAATATGTGAGCACAACAACTTAGTAGTTGTGCTTGTGAGCTCATCAACTTAGTTGCTGTGCTTGGGAGCACAGCAACTTAGTTGCTGTGCTTCGGCACAACAACTTAGCTTCGGCACAGCAACTTAGTTGCTGTTTAGAGCACAGAAACTTAGTTGTTGTGCTTCGGCACAGCAACTTAGTTGCTGTGCACGGCAACTAAGTTGCTAACATACTTTAGTTTTCTAGCAAAATAATCATTGTAAAATTGTTGACATCTTACATCAGCAAAATAATCATTGTAAAATTGTCGACATCTTACATCAGCAAAATAATCATTGTAAAATTGCTGACATCTTACTTGTGATGATATCGGGATTAGAAGGAGAACCATCATCCTTTTTTAGCATAACCCTTACCCTCCCTATTTGCATAAAATCCTGTGGGTACGCCTTATCCTCCTGCAACGACGCGACAACAATTCAGTGCACATGCTTGAAGATAATGTGTAACAAAAAGGCATTGTTATAGCACAATTATTTCACCATCCACCACTTCTTCCTAGATCCTTTACTAAGAGAAATTGCACCAACAAGTCAACTGCAAAAGAAACAGCCAATTTGGTGCCATTGCTAATTTATTGCTTGAGTAATCAACATGTGTAACAACCCGTATTTTCAATAACCTGTTATAACGTAAATCGTGGCAGAATTTAATTTATAAATCTGAATCAAGGGAAACAGGCTATGCCATTGCGTTCGTCTCGGAAATATACGCGGAATAGATCCGAGTTTTCGAAAATCGGAGTCCGTATGACCCGATTAAGGCCCAACGAAGTTTTCAGAAAAATTCAAAGTAAAAACAGATTTCAAATTCAAGTTTGAATTTGGAAATTAGGGCAGTTGGGCGCAGGCGGGAAATTTCCCGCCAGACCACCCATGTCGACAGCCCTGTCGACTGGGCAGTCGACATGGTTAGGCCCAAGTCGACAGCCCTGTCGACTTGGGTGCCGACTTGGCTCAGCCGGGCAGTTTTGCCTGGTGCACCATTTTGGGGTTTTGGTTAGGTTTTGGGGCCAGATTCGGTTTTAAGGGCTGAGATTGGAATTAGGGTTTAATCCTAAGGTTGAAACTAATCCTAATCTCTATAAATAAGCCCCTAACCTAACCCTAAATCATCATTATTCATTCAAGTAACTAAACTATGGCAAAATCATTCCTCTCATGGCCTCCACTCTCTTCATAAAATTCCTAAGTTATTTCTATGAGAGATTTTCAATGCATACAAGTGTTTTCAAGCTTGTATGAGCATCATTAGCTTGCCTTCAAGTCAAGTTTCCATATTTACATCATAAAGCAAGGGTTTTGATCATTTTGGCTCAAGGGTTTTTCTATTGGAGCTTGCATTTTGGGTTTATTTGATTGCATAAGGGCTTTGTCTCAATCTATATATATTTTTGTGTCTTCATAAGCTTTGTAAGCCCTTTTCTACTTTCATATTTAAACTCTAAAGTTAAAGGAATGATGCAAGTTTGGTTGATCATTATGATATGCAAGTTTGCCATGATATGCAAGTTTACTATTTCATGTTATGCAAGTTTGATATGTTATGATATGCAAGTTTACCATGTTATGCTATGCAAGTTTGCCATGTTATGATATGCAAGTTTATCATGTTATGTTATGCAAGTTTGTCATGTTATGATATGCAAGTTTGATCATGTTATGTTATGTAAGTTTGATATGCAAGTTTGTCATATGATATGCAAGTTATGTTATGCAAGTTTGGGTGATCATTTTGTTCATGTTATCATGTTATGCAAGCTTACCTTGAGTATATGAACATAAAGCTTCAAGCTTTATGCTAAAGGTTGCATTTTGGCAACATGTAAGTTATCATATCTCTTATGATAACTTGCATGTGAGGCTAAATGCGAACTTATGGCCATTTCTACATGTCATTTATCACCATGTATCACCAATATGCTAAGTTTGGTTTTATGCATGCTTTTGAGGCCTAATGATGCAATATGCAAGTATATGAACATATGTACATTTCATATGCCACCATGTTAAACTTGTGGCTTCAACACCTTTATGTCATGATTATGCCAAGTTCCCTCTTTCTATCCTTTATGCGCTATTGCGATATGTAAGCGATGGGATTGCGTTTGGGGTTGGGTAAACTTAAAAGACATAAAAACATAAGATTGGGAATTTACCTATTAAGTTAGGTCTACCCATTGGGAATTTACCTATTAAGTTAAGTCTACCCAAATGCTTGAAAACTTGTAATATGTTTTGGAAACATAATGGACATGACACTTAGAAAATATAAGTGTGACCAACTCGAGGTTGGGTTGAGTTTGTAGCGTAAACCTACCCGGAACCGACCGGCTTAACTAGTTGCTACAAACAATAGGACCCAATGTGAGAAGTTGGTCATGTTGTACCTTGAACCCGAGGTTAGACCAAGTTGTGGTGTAAAGCTACCCGGACCCGCCCGGCTTAACTAGTAACCACAACAAGGTCTAATGTGAGAGGTTAAGGCACATTAAATTAATTAATGCCTCATGATTAGGGTTAAGTCATGGTCAGCTCAATACTTAACCAATTTGGGCTTGGTAGATTAATCAGGGTTAAGTCGTGAACTCATCGTTACACTTAACCAAGTTAATCCATGATTACCAAGAGGGTTAACCCGTACTTAACCCACTAGAAAATCCTAGCAATGGGGGTCCACTCCAGCAGTAATCCTAAGTTTGTATCATTAAGACCCTAGGGACTAGGCTAGGGTGGGGGCACGATTACTGGACTTGAGGTAAGTGACCAAAAGCGACGGTCGAGTGGTACGCTGATGTAGTTCCGGACGGACTATGGTCGTGCACGTAGTCCGTATTTGGAGAAGTCAAGCATGAGTACCAGTAGATCGAGACTGTGCACTCATGTTTATGGTGTCCAGGGGTTGACACCCTAGGGCTTGATACACCCGACGGGAGACCCGGGACAGTCCGACTACAATTATGTTTGGGCCGTATTGACACCAACACGTGACGAGTTAGGCTTATAGGGAGCCGATCGACTAGACCGTTTGGTTGGACCTCGTATTAGGGTCACTTCATGTTATTGGACCTCGTATTAGGGTCACTTCATGTTATTGGACCTCGTATTAGGTTCACTTCATGTTATTGGACCTCGTATTAGGGTCACTTCATGTTATTGGACCTCGTATTAGGGTCATTTCATGTTATTGGGTCAAAGCTTGGGCCAAGGGATCAATACTTGTTTATTCAAGTCATGTTAGTTTGCTAGTACACCTGTGGTGCAAAACCTTAATCCTGATTATGCGATGACACCTTTATCTACCTTGTTAGTTAATCATCATGCTAGTATGTTGTTATCCTTATGTTCATCCCTGCTTCTCATGCCAGTTTACTTTATCAGTTTACATTGATTGTAGTAGGTCTTACTCAGTCTTTTTGACTGACCTGTTTTTCTCCCCCCCCCCCCCCCCCAGGTTCTCAGGGTGGGAATATTGGAGCTTAGCTTGGGTTTCTGATCAATTGCTTGTGGGATTTTAGCTCATGTACGGTCTTGACATGAAGCTAGCTATGGTCATCACTTATTTTGGGGATAGTACTTATGTATTTCAGTTTTTCAGTGATGTTGTTTTTATCTAGACTTGTGTATTTGGAAAGTTGACATTATGTTGTACCAGACTTGTTTTGAAATAGTTTGAAATCTTCCGCTGTTTTATTTATCTTATTTACTCTGTTTACATATATACATATGTTCTTGTTCTGCCTTGATATATCATTATGCATGTTTACCCGGTACAAACGCCCCTCCAAAGTCAGAGTGCTTGCAAGAGCCACCCTGGCGGAGGTGGGGTGTTACATTTGGTATCAGATCATATGGTTTAAGAGAAGGAACAAAAAGGTTTTTAAAACTTTTGGAAAACTATTTTCAAAACCAATTATAAAGTATTTTCCAAAGAAAAGTCTAGTTTATTCTAAAGGCTATTCCCCAAAAAGCCATTAGCAAAAATTCCTTCGTTTTTCTCCATTCTGAATCTATCTTTTTCTTCGTTTTTAGTATGGCCGATAACTTTGCCATTCCGGAAGGCGCTCAAGTACCTATTTGGTTTAGGAGATACATGGGGGAAAGGGCAAGTGAAGCCGACCCCGCGTACATTCCTCCTCCCCCTCAGCATCCACAAGCGGATTTCGCGGAGATTTGCAAAGACTTTAAGGCGATGGGTTGCAAGAATTTTGTTGGGATGGAGACTTCTGTTGAGGCAAGAAACTGGTTAAAGGAAACTGAAGACCTCTTTGCTATCTTAGATGTAGAAGATCGTAGGAAAGTTCTGTTGGCGGTATGGTTATTGAAAGGGGAAGCTGCTTATTGGTGGGTAGTCACCACCACTACTAGACCAATTGAGACTTGGGATGAGTTCAAAAGAAGGTTTGGACTGAGGTTTTTATCGTCAGCAGAGGAGAACCTTCAGATGGAGAGGTTCCTATCACTAAAGCAAGGGGACATGACCATTAGGGAATACGTGGATAAGTTTAATCAACTTGCTCGGTTCGGTTTAGACTTGGTTAACACAGCTCAGAAGAAGGCCATGCACTTTGCTCTAGGACTAAATGATCCATTGCGCGGTTTGGCCATATCTCATATACCCATTGGAGCGACCTTCGAGAGTTTGGTGAATGTGGCCCTACTCAATGAAGAGAATAGGAGTGGCAAGAAGGAAATCAAGGTGAATGAGTCTCAAACCGAGAAAACGGGGCCCAAAAAGGAAATGAAAAAGAAGGAGGAGAAGTCTAAAGATAAGAAGGAAAAAAGGTGCTTTACTTGTGGAAGCTCGACTCATCTAAACAAGGATTGCAGAAAAAGGAAGGGCACTTGCTTTAACTGTGGAGAAATGGGACACTTCACTAGGGATTGCCCGAAGAAGCAAGGGCAAGGCCAGGGTCAGACTCAGCGTGCTGGACCTTCGGGAGGGCAAGTTCATGCTCTCAATGCCGCTCCAATTCCCGATCGAGGTAGTATTTCTGTTGAAAGTCTTGTTTACATTTCTGATTTTCCTGTTCGTACTTTGTTTGATTCTGGCGCATCGCATAGTTTATTTCATCTGGTTTAGTTGAAAGTTTGCACCTAAGTACTAGTCTAGTTAATGATCCCGTGTGTGTTTCAAATCCAATTGGGGGTTCCGCCCATTTGTATATTATCTACGTGGATTTGAAAATCCCTATCTTGAGTATAGAATTCTCGCGTGATGCTTATATTCTCGGTTTCATGGGGTATGGGTTGATTTTGGGCATGGATTGTTTGTCCAGTTTTGGAGCCATTCTTGATTTTTGAGCATAGGGTTGAGAGGCTCATGACTCGGCTCGGTAATACCCTAAAAATTTCTAGTAACCCTATGAGTCCCGTCATGTTGTGTTATCTTGAATCCCTCAACCCGTCTATCGATAGTTTGCAATCGGTGAGGGTGGTCCGAGAATATCCTGATATCTTGGGTGAAGTGAAGGGGGTTACCCCTAAACGAGAGATAGATTTCCGCATTTATCTGGTTGATAATGCCAAGATAGTTTCGTGGCCGGTTAGGCACATGGCCCCGCAAGATGAGAGTTAAGAAAGCAAGTCAAGGAGTTGCTTGAGAAGAACTTCATTAGACGAAGTATATCTGAATGGGGAGCGCCTGTAATATTTACTACCAAGGCAGATGGTTCTCTTCGACTTTGTGTTGATTATCGTGAGTTAAACAAAGAGAATAGGCAACCATTGCCAAGGATCGATGATTTGTTTGATCAGCTTGTAGGAACATCTGTTTTCTCTTGATCTTGCTACTGGATTCCATCAGCTCAGAGTAGCTGAGGATAGTATAGGCAAAACTGCGTTCAGAACTCCAGATGGATTCTTAGAATGGCTGGTCATGCCATTCGGTTTGACTAATGCACCCGCCTACTTCGTGGACTTGATGAGTAGGATGTCTAGGGAGTTCCTGAACGAGTTTGTGGTAGTCTTTGTAGACGATATCCTGACTTTCTTAAAGAACGAGGAAGAACATGCTAGACATCTCAAGGAGGTGATGGATACGCTTAGAGCGCATCAATTGAAAGCCAAGTCCTCCAAATGTCATTTTGGAGAAAAAAGGAGTTAGATTTCTTGGGTACATAGTTTCTAAGCAAGGCTTAGTGGTGGATCCTGCTAAAGTGGTCGCGGTTCAAAACCGAAAAGCTCCGACGAGGACAATTGAAGTAAGAAGTTCTCTCAGTTTAATTAGTTAGTTAGCGTCCCTTGAGCTTAGACCTACCCTTCTGGATCAAGTAGGGACTTCACAGAAAGAAGACCCGCAGTTAGTCGAGATCATGGACAAGTTGATTCGAGGCGAGATGGTAAGTCACCTCGCTATAGATGACAAGGGATGGCTAAGACGCGATGAGAGAAAGAAGGTTCTTAAAGATGCACATCACCCGAGGAGGTGGCCGAGTTTGTCCCAAGGTGCATGTTGTGCCAACAGGTTAAAGGCTGAGTCATAGAAGCCCGGTGGGCTATTATATCCATTGGAGGTCCCCGCAATGGAAGAGGGAAAAGCGTCATGAAGGATTTCGTGGATGGACTGCCTAGATCAAGAAAGGGAATAAGAGCATGTGGGTCATAGTAGGTAGACTCACGAAGAGTGCTCATTTCACTCCGGTAAAGAGCGAAAGGACTGCATCATAGCTAGCGACAGTTTACTTTCAAGAAAAAAAGCGGTTGCACGAGGTTCCCTAAAGTATAGTTAGTAACCATGACTCAATCTTCACTAGCCAGTTTTGGGATAGTCTACGGGAAGTCATGGGCAAGCAACTGAATCTAAGTACGGCCTATCATTCGCAGGCGGATGGTTCATTTCGTCCAAGCATGAGTTATAGAAAATCACGTTAGTAAGAGCAATTGGCAACGTGGATTGGTATTTCCAAGAAAAGTTCTGCTGCGTGGAATACTTTATAGTAAGTAAACGAGATCCAGGATTCACTAGTGAATTTTGGAGAGCTTGCATGAAACCATGAGGTCATAGTTATGTTTAAGCCAAGAATGATAGAAGAGTAAGTGAAAGAGGAAGACGAGAGGCGACAATGAAATGGGTTCCAACTCATATTTGGAAATAAGAGTTAAGAAGCCAAGAAATCATGAAGTAAAAGACGGTCAAAGCACAGTGGAGTTAAGCTCAAGGAAACATGACTTAGAAGATTGAAGGCTAGATACGCGCATCATATCTCTTTTTAAGAGTATATTCTTGATCCTTGTTTTCCTGTGGAACTTACTTGCATGTTATCTTTTACATATATCCTCTCGATCCCATTCTCAATCCCATTTCTGTTGTAAACTCCATAAGGGGGTGTGACTCATCGGTTAGTAATACATGTCAAGGTTTAAAGGGGTCCGTTAGGTTGACTAAACCTTTTGGGCTTTTATAGAATATGGGTTGGGTTAGGAAGGGATTTCTTGTAATCCAAAAGGAGTATATCTTGCTTATCTTCCCGATCTCTTTGTAGCATATCTTTCTTTTGCTATCTATATCGTGTTAATCTTGTCATGAGAACCTTAGGTAGAAACCCTTTGGATGAAACATGTGTTTGAAACATGTTATGCTTGATGTTTGCAAGTGGTTGCAAGTGTTTGCAAGTGGTTACTCGTGGATGCATTATACACATTAGGCACTAGATCGGCTCACACACTCCTCATATTGCATATGCATGAGTGTTTACGCTTATTCATGGATGAAAATTTTTGTGTTATCACATGGATGTTGCATATGGATGTATGTTATGTGCACACATATAGATGTTATACATTATGTTAGGAACTGTATACATATGGATTCATTTCACTAACATAATTTGCATTGATGATATTTGCATTAGATAAGTACATATACACACACCTTTGCATATGTTCATACAACATTTAGAATCTTGTAAGGACAATGATTGCTCGTGGATGATGTTTTGAGTAGATGGATGTTGGATGGTAGGATATGTTCTTCCTAACATAGAGATTTCGGGGACGAAATCCTTTAAGGAGGGGAGAATGTAACAACCCGTATTTTCAATAACCTGTTATAACGTAAATCGAGGCAGAATTTAATTTATAAATCTGAATCAAGGGAAACGGGCTATGACATTGCGTTCGTCTCGGAAAAATACGCGGAATAGAGTCCGAGTTTTCGAAAATCGGAGTCCGTATGACCCGATTAAGGCCCAACGAAGTTTTCAGAAAAATTCAAAGTAAAAACAGATTTCAAATTCAAGTTTGAATTTGGAAATTAGGGCAGTTGGGCGCAGGCGGGAAATTTCCCGCAAGACCACCCATGTCGACAGCCCTGTCGACTGGGCAGTCGACATGGTTAGGCCCAAGTCGACAGCCCTGTCGACTTGGGTGCCGACTTGGCTCAGCCGGGCAGTTTTGCCTGGTGCACCATTTTGGGGTTTTGGTTAGGTTTTGGGGCCAGATTCGGTTTTAAGGGCTGAGATTGGAATTAGGGTTTAATCCTAAGGTTGAAACTAATCCTAATCTCTATAAATAAGCCCCTAACCTAACCCTAAATCATCATTATTCATTCAAGTAACTAAGCTATGGCAAAATCATTCCTCTCATGGCCTCCACTCTCTTCATAAAATTCCTAAGTTATTTCTATGAGAGATTTTCAATGCATACAAGTGTTTTCAAGCTTGTATGAGCATCATTAGCTTGCATTCAAGTCAAGTTTCCATATTTACATCATAAAGCAAGGGTTTTGATCATTTTGGCTCAAGGGTTTTTCTATTGGAGCTTGCATTTTGGGTTTATTTGATTGCATAAGGGCTTTGTCTCAATCTATATATATTTTTGTGTCTTCATAAGCTTTGTAAGCCCTTTTCTACTTTCATATTTAAACTCTAAAGTTAAATGAATGATGCAAATTTGGTTGATCATTATGATATGCAAGTTTGCCATGATATGCAAGTTTACTATGTCATGTTATGCAAGTTTGATATGTTATGATATGCAAGTTTACCATGTTATGCTATGCAAGTTTGCCATGTTATGATATGCAAGTTTATCATGTTATGTTATGCAAGTTTGTCATGTTATGATATGCAAGTTTGATCATGTTATGTTATGTAAGTTTGATATGCAAGTTTGTCATATGATATGCAAGTTATGTTATGCAAGTTATGTTATGCAAGTTTGGGTTGATCATTTTGTTCATGTTATCATGTTATGCAAGCTTACCTTGAGTATATGAACATAAAGCTTCAAGCTTTATGCTAAAGGTTGCATTTTGGCAACATGTAAGTTATCATATCTCTTATGATAACTTGCATGTGAGGCTAAATGCGAACTTATGGCCATTTCTACATGTCGTTTATCACCATGTATCACCAATATGCTAAGTTTGGTTTTATGCATGCTTTTGAGGCCTAATGATGCAATATGCAAGTATATGAACATATGTACATTTCATATGCCACCATGTTAAACTTGTGGCTTCAACACCTTTATGTCATGATTATGCCAAGTTCCCTCTTTCTATCCTTTATGCGCTATTGCGATATGTAAGCGATGGGATTGCGTTTGGGGTTGGGTAAACTTAAAAGACATAAAAACATAAGATTGGGAATTTACCTATTAAGTTAGGTCTACCCATTGGGAATTTACCTATTAAGTTAGGTCTACCCAAATGCTTGAAAACTTGTAATATGTTTTGGAAACATAATGACATGACACTTAGAAAATATAAGTGTGACCAACTCGAGGTTGGGTTGAGTTTGTAGCGTAAACCTACCCGGAACCGACCGGCTTAACTAGTTGCTACAAACAATAGGACCCAATGTGAGAAGTTGGTCATGTTGTACCTTGAACCCGATGTTAGACCAAGTTGTGGTGTAAAGCTACCCGGACCCGCCCGGCTTAACTAGTAACCACAACAAGGTCTAATGTGAGAGGTTAAGGCACATTAAATTAATTAATTCCTCATGATTAGGGTTAAGTCATGGTCCACTTAATACTTAACCAATTTGGGCTTGGTAGATTAATCAGCGTTAAGTCGTGAACTCATCGTTACACTTAACCAAGTTAATCCATGATTAGCAAGAGGGTTAAACCGTACTTAACCCACTAGAAAATCCTAGCAATGGGGGTCCACTCCAGCAGTAATCCCAAGTTTGTATCATTAAGACCCTAGGGACTAGGCTAGGGTGGGGGCACGATTACTGGACTTGAGGTAAGTGACCAAAAGCGACGGTCGAGTGGTACGCCGATGTAGTTCCGGACGGACTATGGTCGTGCACGTAGTCCGTATTTGGAGAAGTCAAGCATGGGTACCAGTAAATCGAGACTGTGCACTCATGTTTATGGTGTCCAGGGGTTGACACCCTAGGGCTTGATACACCCGACGGGAGACCAGACACAGTCCGACTACAATTATGTTTGGGCCGTATTGACACCAACACGTGACGAGTTAGGCTTATAGGGAGCTGATCGACTAGACCGTTTGGTTGGACCTCGTATTAGGGTCACTTCATGTTATTGGACCTCGTATTAGGGTCACTTCATGTTATTGGACCTCGTATTAGGGTCACTTCATGTTATTGGACCTCGTATTAGGGTCATTTCATGTTATTGGGTCAAAGCTTGGGCCAAGGGATCAATACTTGTTTATTCAAGTCATGTTAGTTTGCTAGTACACCTGTGGTGCAAAACCTTAATCCTGATTATGTGATGACACCTTTATCTACCTTGTTAGTTAATCATCATGCTAGTATGTTGTTATCCTTATGTTCATCCCTGCTTCTCATGCCAGTTAACTTTATCAGTTTACATTGATTGTAGTAGGGCTTACTCAGTCTTTTTGACTGACCTGTTTTTCTTTCGCCTCTTTTCTTCCTTCCCCCCCCCCCCCCAGGTTCTCAGGGTGGGAATATTGGAGCTTAGCTTGGATTTCTGATCACTTGCTTGTGGGATTTTAGCTCATGTACGGTCTTGACATGAAGCTAGCTATGGTCATCACTTATTTTGGGGATAGTACTTATGTATTTCAGTTTTTCAGTGATGTTGTTTTTATCTAGACTTGTGTATTTGGAAAGTTGACATTATGTTGTACCAGACTTGTTTTGAAATAGTTTGAAATCTTCCGTTGTTTTATTTATCTTATTTACTCTGTTTACATATATACATATGTTCTTGTTCTGCCTTGATATATCATTATGCATGTTTACCCGGTACAAACGCCCCTCCAAAGTCAGAGTGCTTGCAAGAGCCACCCTGACGGAGGTGGGGTGTTACAACATGGAACACATAAATACAATATGAGATACTGACAACTCATTTTGATTATCAGTTATTGACAACTGATCAAAATACAAGTGTATTTCAGCAATTGATTAAAAATAAAATTTTGAAATTACAATACTGAGAACTCAGTTGCTCAAATCAAGCAATGGATGGAGCCTATAGTTGCAATGTTAGATATCGAGGTCTTATGTATCTAACACTTGATCAAACATATCAATAAGTGTATTGTCATTTGTGAAAATATTATTAAAAATGAATTAGGAATCGAAAATGGGAAATTGCTCCTGGCAAACAGTTGGCTTTGCTGTCATATTGCAATTTCTAGACATACTATCTGGGTATACTGCATTTATTTGGCAAATACAAATACAGTTATGCTACGCAAATAGAGTTTTCTGAGCCGCAAATCCAAACTAATCGAAATTAATAAAAAGAGCCCAAATACCTCAATTATGCAATCAATCTTAAGATAATTATATCAATCCTTGATTTCGTTACATGTCGGATTCTCGCAAGCTTTTCCCAATCCAATGCGCCGACCATCAGCCACCATTTTCTTAGAATTTATGTAAACTGGATAAATGATGTTCCATTTTTTCCACTCTGGTGCAGAACTATCCATCAATTCACTGTCCCGATCAAAAGTTCCAAAAAAGATTATACGGAAATTTTGAAACGGACAAAATGTTTCCAGCATAATTTTTTTTTAAGTGTATAAACATGTTTCACAACAGCAAAGGTGGCCACTTTTTCTTCATTTCATTTTCGCATGAAACAAACCAACATGTATGACTTTTACAACTGGAAGGGAAACATGTCCTAAATGGCACAACTATTGGAATTCACCACCCAAGTATTCCACGTCCAAGTTCAAACTGGGTGTAGCCAAACATGCAGTAAGACAAATGTACCCAAATGTTTCAACACTTAACGAAAATGATGTGGGTTATTGGAGAAAAAAAATAGAACTGTAGTTAACAGGTCACGCTAGAGAACTAAGGTCTCCAAGTCACCCCAAACAAGGAAAGGCCAACGAGAAACGTGTTGACATATGTAGTATAGGCTCAGTTACTGTGTATTCAACAACATTAAAACAAATACCCTATGACCGCCACCAGTCACACAATGGTGTACCAGATTACGAAATGAAAGGCCAGTGTAACTTTGGTTTGTTCTTACAGTCACAACAAAAAGGTGTAAACACAATTTAAAATCAGCACGCAAGGAAGGAATATGTTGCATACCAATGAACAATCTCATACCGACCATAGGACAACCAACAATATATTCAACTGAAGTTCTCATACTTGAAAAAAAATGAATCGTGAGTAACGAACTCACCTTCAAACAGTGACGTCTTGGTTGGCTGCGGTCGACTTCGCTTCAGTGGGTGCTGAAATTGATGATGACGGAGGACCACAGGTGATGGGTTGGGTCGACTTTGGTCCGGTGGCGGAGCTCCGGCCATTGGCAATTGCGACAGGGGAAAGAGGAGAAGTGCCACATCGTCTAGTTCTAGGTTACGGCATAACTGGAAATCGCATGCCAGGTTTCCAATCGAAGATGGAGGTGATACGGTGTAGCTGCGGTGGAACGATGGAGGCGATTTTAGGGAAACGGATTTGGGGCAAATAAATTGACAGAAGAAGGAAAAGTGAGAGAGAGATTTGGGGAAAAATAATTGTGTACGACTCAAATAAACAAAGTAAAAGGGATGGCGGTGTAAACAAATGGAGGACACGCGTGCTATATTCTACAGCAACCAAGCCAAGTGTCCTTTATTTCCAAAAGTTTTGGACAAGTGCCACACCAAATAAACAAATATTTTTAAAAATAAATACCATTATACAATGTAAAATACAAGCAAAATGTATTTAAAATTTCCAAAACAAAACTTAAATTAAAACAAATTTAATCTACATACATCAAAATAATTATCATATAAAACCCAAAATTCAAAAAATAAAATAAATTTCCAAGTTAAATAAAATTCAAATCTTAAAACAAAAACAATAAACTGGTTTATAGCTTATCAAATAAAATAGAATCACATTTTACAAATATTAAACAACTATATATTGAAATACTAATAATGATAAACTTAAATAAAACCACCCATATTCAAAGAATAATATTTAAATCCACACTTATAAATCAAAAACAAATTAAATAACTAGATTTCAAATCTATAAAAAAAATCGATTTCTAAAATACAAAACCCAAATTTATTCGTATTTTTTAAAATGTCGAAAATTTTGGTCTGTTACCACGCATGGTGCAAACGACCAACAAGCTGGGTATTGCAGTCATAACACCACGAAGGGTGAAAACAAATAAAAGCAGAGATCTAAAGATACTAACAAAACAAAATAAAGGAAGCATGAGTAAAACAGTGGAAACTATACCTCTGTGGAGACCAATTACATAACCAAAAATACATCTACAATCCAAAAAATTAGGATCACCATCATCGGTGCTTTCATCAGCCTCCACATGCACATAAGGCACCCATTACCAAAACAAGATGACACGCTGATCAAAACAAACTCCAAGCGCATCGATCAACATTGTACTAGAGCCACAACCAAAAACCTTAGAGATTTTCCTGATAACACAGCGATAAGAAGGGGAGCTATGTGGCTTTCTATAGTGGAGCGAAGACAAGGAGGAGAAAGTGACACTAGAAATTATGGAAAATAGGGAGTGGCTTTCTGCTGTGTGGCAAGGAAGAGAATGTGGCTTTCTACTGTGTGGCCTTCTGTAGTGGAGCGATAAGATGGGAAATTAGGGCTTGGCGACAGCGGAAAACACTGGATAGATAAAATCGACCAAAATAAAATGAATGGACATAGGTTAGGGAGAAAGAGGCGGATGGGAGTGAAGAATGATAGAAGAAAGTCAAGGTAGAGGATTAGGGAGTGAGTGGACGAGAGGGAAAGATTGGTGGAAGAAATAAAGCGGAAGAAGAGTCCGCCATGACATACAAATTTATCTACAAATTTTTAACATTAATTTTTAATAGTAATATCATTAATCATAAATCATTAATATTTATTGTTAATTATAAATTATTATATATTTGATATTAATTACTCGATATTACTTATTAATAACTTGAAAATAAAATTAAGCCTCTTTAAATACAGATTATATATAATTAGTAATTAGTGATTATTTATTAATAATCATTAGTTATCATAAGTTATAAATGATAAATATAATATTATTAATGATTAATTTTTAAGTATTAATAGATAATATAATATTATTAATAATTAGTGATATAATATTATTGTTAGTACTTAGTACATTATGATTAATATAATATGATTAATGATTAATTATTAAATAATAATAAAAAATCAATATTAATTTTAGAAAGTATTGTAATTATTAATTATTGATTGCAAAAGTTGGTAAATAAATATTTATTACAACATGCATTTTATGATCATTATAAAATTGACATCGGTTAAAACGGGTATGTTATGAGAGATGCAAAATTGGTACCTATTACAACGGGCGTTACCCATTATAAAATTAGCATCTCTTACAATGGGCATTTTTTGACCGTTGTAAAATAAGCATATATTACAACGGACATTTTGTAAACGTTGTAAAAGCGAAATCTATTACAACGGGCCTTAAATGACCGTTGTAATAGCATTATTTTACAACGGGTAGACCTTGTCCGTTGTTAAAAGGTTATTGTACAGGACATCTATTACAACGGTCCAGAAATGACCGTTGTGATAATACTCTATTACAACGGGCAATAGACGCCCGTTGTTAAACGGATGTTGTAATAAAGTATTTTTGTTGTAGTGTTTTATCGTGTAAAGATTGAGATCTAGATAAAATCATATTTAAATCATTTCGTCCTTTATCCAATTTTGTGAATTTATTTGTACGTTCTCAAATTTAGTGTTAAATTTACAATTGATATTTTCAAAAGACATTTTGTTAGTTTTCAAAATGTCAGTTTCCTTATTTAATTCAGAAATCTCCCTTTTAAAAGTATTGTTGTCATTTTCGAGACGACAATTTTGAGATTCTTAATTATCTAAAGCTGATTGTGATTTTTCAAAATTTTCTTTTGAGACACAAATTTCTTTTTACAAAATATTATTATTAACTTTTAAAAACTCACGTTCTTTAGATAATTCTAAATTATTTCCGCTTTATTCTCTTTTTTAAGAGACAAAATTAAAGAACTAGAATTATTTAAAAATCATCTAAAGATGTATTTTTATTTTGTAACGCGTAAATTTCCTTTAGAAGATCATTTTTTATCTTCTAGAGGCTCATTTTCTTTTTGAAGGAAATCCTTTTGAAAAACAAGCACTTCGAAGATATTTTCAAAACATTTGGTTTTTTTAATTAAAAATTATTTTCCTCTTTTAGTTTGAAATTTGCTTACTCACAATCTTTTGACTTAGATAAAATAATTGTACTAAGTTTATTCAAAGTTTTGAAATCTTTTAATAATTTTTCATGGTCTAACAAAAGATCTAATGAATTGACACTTACCGATTGTGATCTGACTTTAACCATGAGACATTTTCTTGCTTGCTTCTTTGATTCTTCTTTGTTCCTCTTCCACTTTCTAATGCCTTGACTAGATTTCTTTATCGCCATTTATTCTGGGATGTTGTTACGATCTCTAGAATCTCAGGCTCTGATATTAACTGAAAAGACAAGTAGGATCGAGTAATATAGAAATATGTGTATGTGCAGAAGTTTTGATAAGGTGACATATTATTCTTGTTATATGCAAGTAAATATTTAATGAGATAAATATTTAGAGATCATATCATAGATAAGAAATGTGAATGAAGTAAATAAAGTAAAGAACACCAAGATTTTTTATACTAGTTCGGAGCACCGTCCTAAGTTCAGTCCCAAACTCCTTCTCGAATTTCAAATAATCAGCACCCTCACTTAACCAAATAGAAGGAATAAGTTTTACAACACCTGAGCAGTAGAACAGGGACCTAAGCAACATAACAGGATTTCGCCTCAGCAACGAAAGAAGACTTCTTGCCTGAGTAGCAGAACTGGACTTTAAACAATTACAAAAGTTTATTTGACTATTTGTGTGTTCTTGATAACACAGATAAGTCACAATTGAGTACACCCTTCCTATAATCTTCTCCTTGAATATATATATATATATATAACTAAGAAGGAAAGTGATTTATAATAACGAAATATTGAAAATTGAGAGCACAAATGAATATTGTATCGAAATATTTCAGAATCAAAGAATATCAAGATCAAAAAAATTTGATTGTAATTAGTGATTAAAACAAGTAATTATGAAGTACATTTATAGTAAATAAAAGGTTGCAATTATTCCTGAAAAGGTTTTATCAAAATATGTAGTCATAACTTTAGGATTAAAGAGTTGTTACTCTTTAAAATTCGCAACCCTTCAGGTCAGCCGACTGAATTTATAATTTAGTTGGCTGAAAAATGGTTAGAATTTGAAAATTATGCATGGGCATAGAAATAACAATATTCAGCTGTCCAAAATTAATATTTAGCCATCTGAATTCTATTTAAGAGCAAAAGTCATAATATCTCGTTGGGCTAAAGCACATTCCCTCTAAAGTAGTGACCTAAGTTCAAGTACCAATAGGTCCTATTTTTGAAAACTTGATTTTTGTTTAAAATAGAGTGTATATATGATATATATATTTCTTAGGAGAGATTTTGACATTGAATTTAACTAAATACTGACTCAAATACATACTAATATATCAATTTATCCTGCTTTTGAATCTTCTTGTATTTGAACCAAAATATCCTTCATTTCTCCTGCAATAATCGTTAGTATACGATATTGTCGATATATAGTTACCATAATCAAAATATAGCCCGAGAATTGAGGTTTTAATAGTTGATACCATAATTGGAAACATATTATACGGGTCATGGGTAATGGTCCTCGGTCTTGCCTAATTATCAGCTCCGAAGATAAAGTAAATATCGTTATTTTCATTTGCTAGACAATCTCAAATTAACGGGTAGGACGATCAATCACTAATTAAGAAAACTACATCAATAACACTCAGATGGAAAACAACATATAGTATATATATATATATATATATATATATATATATTACATGATGACTGGTTATCACTCCCCTTTCTCCTCTCTCCTTCTGATCTTCTCCTCGCCTTTCTATTTAACGCTTCTATACTTCCACATTAATTCTTCTATCCTTCTTCATTTATCCCTAGCAGATTTCGACATCGTGGATTTTATCCCTTCTTTCCCTAACCCTAACCACAACCAATTTTGCTTCCCTTTCCATCTGCTTTCTTTCGCATCACCTCTCCATTTGTTAGATCGGCTTGTGAATATACCCAACTTCGATCCATCTCGTAGTGGTCCCCCAAGCCAGATTTTGTGTTTCCTCAGCACTCGTCCTAGTCTCATCATGACCCACTGAACTAACTCCACTCGCTACGCTAGATAAACTTTGGCTTAGAGCTCACTGAAAGGCAGCCCTTATGGATGTTGATCGCAATTGCGACGTGTTGGTAAGTCTTTAACTTCTATAGGTATTATGGTGGTTGCAACAGTGGTTTTCTGTTCCGGTTGTGATTGGTTAGTTTATTTCTATTGTGCGTGGGTTTGGTCAGAGTATGTGTGCCTAGGGTGTATCGACTTGAGATGTGTATTGTAGTTGGTGTTGTATTTGTTGGTTCTTTGTCTTGATTGGAGTTGTTGGTGAAGGAGAGGCAGTGTTGTCACTCTGCTTGATTGTGGTAGCTTGTTGAACCTAGGGTTGGCATCCTGCTATGTCATAGTTAGCATTTCTTTTTACGAAGTGCGTTGTAATTCAGGATAAGGTTGATTGCTTGCTATTGAGTATTAGGTGATGTTGATGCCGAGATGATTGCCTTGTTGTTACTTATGGTTGGGGACAGCTTGTCGCCTTCAGTTTGTTTTTTGCTAGTGTGTCTCCAGCTTGTTAGTGGTAGCTCCGGTACCGGGCTTATGTGATCTGCTCTGTTGAGTTTTAATTTTCTTGGTTGTTGGTGTTTCGCTTTTCAACTGAACTTTGTGAGAGGTGATCTTCGTGTGCAGTGACTGCTTGAAGTATTGTGAGAGTGAG
Organism: Allium sativum; assembly: GCA_030737875.1. Lineage (NCBI taxonomy): Eukaryota > Viridiplantae > Streptophyta > Magnoliopsida > Asparagales > Amaryllidaceae > Allium > Allium sativum. The sequence goes on along the minus strand of CM060913.1, from coordinate 462,412,130 downwards.
TTTTATTTCTAGTTTATGGTTTGCTAACAGTTAGCTGTGAGAGGTAACTACTGAATTTGACTTGGCTTCTGGTGGTTTGTCTATAGTACAGTGGTTGTTTTCACTTGTTTGTGAACGTGACTACTTATGCAACTTGAAGTTAGGTCTGTTCTAGGTTTTTTTATCTACATTATCATTTCCTAAGTTACACCCTATGTGGTGAATGACTAGTGTATTCTAGGTCTTTTCTGTTGTGGCTTAGGTTCGAAAATGCCTGTAGTAGGTAAGTAATCTGCTTACCTCTGATATATTGCTGTAATCATTATTTGTTGTAATGAAAGCAATGTTACAGATTACTCTAAAACCGTTAGACCTTGTCAAAAAAATATAGTTTCGATAACCATAGTGTACATAAATACATACACTTTTGAATATACTAGCTCTCGATTTTGATATCTCTTAGATTAAACAATGCAACCTGGCTCCGATGCCAAATGTAACGACTGCCCTTCATTATTAGTACTTATATAACCTAATAGTGCATTGTATGAGCACATGATCAGTGAAGAACGGTTATCAAGAAAAAGAAATAGAGAGGAATGATAGGAAATAAAAGAGAATAACTAAGACATATGTAACACCCCACTTCCGTTAAGATCACTCGCAAAGGGAATGCCTTAAATTTAGTGGAACGTTATAAATAAACAGAACAGAAATTTACAAGATAAATATGTAAATTAGTACTTGAAAATTTTAAAACTCTATTACAGCAGAAACAGAAATTTTGGTTACATCACAATACCAAAACCCAAGTACACAAATATCAGTCTTATACAAAATCCTTCAGAGTGCATAATTTTTAAAGCCATAATCCCCAACAGAGAATGCCATAAATAGGTAGAATCAAAGCCAAGCAATATTTCAAGCACTTCTAGCACTTCAAGCAGATGGAACCTGAATCAAGCTCCTATGTTTCCACCATGAGAACCGGGAGGGACGGAAGAAAAGAGGCGAAACAAACTAGGTCAGGCATAAGTCCGGTGAGTCCAATGACTTTCAGCATATAAATAGATAACAATATCATGACATGTAAATAAAACTGGATGAGAGATAACCATAACAGGAATAGCAGCTTAACAGAAGAGACAGAATGATATAGGCTAAACTAAGCTTCTAACTTGGTTTTCACTTCTCTGCACTAATACGAGTATAACAGAATTTGGTGTTGTCCTAATATCTAAATAGAAAACAGAACGATCTCTTTAGAAACACGATGCTAGTAATGGCCCTTTACCACCCGAACAGAGACAGACGGTTTCAGAAACAGAATGCTAGTAATGGGCCTTTACCACCCGAACAGAGACAGAGGGTATAGAAACAGAAGCAGAAACGGAATGAGAGACGGAAACAGAATACTCCCTACGGAAACAAAATGTTAGAATTAGGTGTACATTAGTAATGGGCCTTTACCACCCCAACAGACGGTATACCACACAGAAACAGACAGGTGTTACCACCCCAACAGAAACAAACGGTACACCAACAGAAACAGACAGAACTAAGTGTACCCTAAATTCTACCACAAGCGATCGTCTCCCTAATACATAAATACCCTATGTCGGCCCCACAGAAGGGTGTATCATCCCAAAAGTGGCAACCTATAGGTACAGACCTATTTACAGATGTCACGGTGTCTTACATACTCAGAGCAGACCGGATCCATGCACGCACATGACCTGGTTGGAATGCACCATCAACACCCCTCGCCATTATCAGAGTGAACCTCTTACAATTAGTTCAGTAAGCGTGCCCTGGGCCCCTACCTAGTGTTAGGTCATAATTTTGATACCAGAAGGGGTTACTGACTAACATGGGTCCCAAACAACAGATGACACTAATTACCCCTCCTAACCTTATGTCCCCAGACTAACAGATTTCAGATTTACTTGCTTATAGATTTCAGATGTACAAAGTCCAGATTAACTAGTTCTCAAATCAGACATACAGGTTAACAAGTTTTCATACTAACGGACCAGATATACATATTTACAAGTTTTCAGACTAACGGATCAGATATACAGATTAACAAGTTTTCAGACCAACGGATCAGATATACAGATTTACAAGTTTTCAGACTAACAGATCAGATATACAGATTTACAAGTTTTTAGACTAACGGATCAGATAAACAAGTTTTCAAACTAACGGATCAGATATACAGATTAACAGACTTACAGATTTGTTTCACCTAACCTTGTATTGGGCCTACAGATTTTCAAATGGGTTTATTAGATTCATCAGTCCAGTTGATTTAACCTTATCTACCCAATACGTTTTAGGCATCATATTTATCTTAGATTTGCATTAATTAAATATTAATGCATAGACCTCTCACATTAGGTTGGTAGCTTGTGGCCGCTGGATGTGCCGGGCGGTTCCGGGCAGACTTCTGCCACAAGCCAGACCTAACCTCGTGTCTAAGCATCTCTATGCCTACGATCTCTCACATTAGACTAACAGTTTGCGGTTGCTGGTTATGCCGGTTGGGTCCGGCCAGGCTTCTACCGCAAACAGAGTCTAACCTCGTGTCTCAGCATTCTTATTTTAGCTAAAGTATTCATTCACGGATTATGCCAATATCAGACTAATTATGCCAGTTCGACAAATTAACTTCTTTACAATTTATAGAAGATTATCCAAAGTTCTATTAACATGTTTTGCTCAATTTTAGATCGAGCCTACAGATTTTCATACCTCAAATTACCGTATTTAGTTTCAACAGATTTAGCAGATTATGCAATTTAACAGATTTAATCATCCCTTAAAATCCCATTGACATACCTTGCTTAATCATAAAATTAAGTCTAATTTTTACATGCCTAAATTATGGTCATAATTCACAATATAACATATGCCCCTAAATTTTTAGTTAAATTTGCACCGTACAGAATATTCTCTAAAACCCCAAATCATGATGCACAATATAAATTATGCCAAATTATAGCCGTTGATTACCGCGTATATCAAATATCCAAAAATCCGAATTAGGCGTATTCACATTTATAATTATCCCTATTATAATATAGGATTCTCAGGTCTAAGTCACATATCCTTTTCTTCCAAGTCATAGATCGTCATATAAAATACGCCCCAAATTTAGATCTTAAATTACAACATGTATTATGTCCTCAAAATCAGACCTTGAATTATAACATGCATTGTGTCACCAAATTATAAGTCATATGCTGTCATACAATAATTCTCCTTCTTCCAAATCATAAACCGTCATATATAGTATGCCTAGATCTAGATCCTAAATTACAAAATATGCCCTTTTCTTAAGTCAGTCACAAATCAATTATGTCCAATTATGCATCATTCATTATTTTCCCTAAATTTAGCATTCGTGCGTCAATCTCTTATGAGATTTGGCTCAGGCTCGTGGTAGCCTGGCTATAGAACAGAAGGAAGGAAGAGATACATAATAGTTACAATAAGATAGATCTACACAGAAAAACAGATCTGATAAACAGGAATAAGATAGATCTACATTGAAAAACAGATCTGATAAACAGGAATATGCATAATCTCCAATTCAGATTTATAATCATTTCAAGATCATCATTAATTTTCATATCTGAAAATAATTGTACTCACAATTCATGGTTTAAGAAAGAGAAGAACAATTCTGGGATGTGATTTTCTGGAGTTGATTTAGCTTTCCATTGATGTAGGCGTTGATTTGTTATCTTTTAATCCTATTCAGATTGGAAGAAGAAGAAGCACTAGTTCTAGCTTAGGTTTCAGCAAAGTAGCGACGCCATTGATTTATTTTAATATGAATTAGGGCAGAGTATAGGAGAAATGAAGTTGTGTGGAGAGAAAGTGAGGTTTGGGGTGTTTAAATAGCTTAGGAGCAATGAATCTGGTCAGAACGGGCATCTAAATGCAGAAAAATGGATCTATCCTTGGATCTGGAAAAGGGGAGGTAGGTCGACCCTATGGTTGACCTGTTCTACCCAGGTCGACCTCCTGTCGACCTGGGTCCTGGGCAGGAATTTTCCCGCCCAGCCCGGGTGTCTGATTTGAATTCTGAAACTTTGAATTTGAATTCGGACTGGTTTTTATTTTAAACTCCTGAAATTTCTAAGTGCCATAACTTCTTCATACGGAGTCCGATTTATGCAAACTCGGACTCTATCTCAAGCAGAATTCCGAGGCAAATGCAATGGCGTAACCCGTTTCCCCTAATTCTTCTCTTAAAAATTAAATATACTTTGTTTTTCTACTGGATGTTCATAGAAAATACGGGATGTTACATTCTCCCCCTCCTTAAAGGATTTCGTCCCAAAAATCTCCAAGTTAAGAAGAATGTGTCCTACCATCCAATCACCCATCTACTCAACCATCATCCACAAGCATCCATTGTCCTTAGAAAACTTCTAATGTTGTATGAACATATGCAGAAGTGTGTGTATATGTCTCTTATCTAATTCAAAGATCAGGCGGTCTACTGATTCAGTTGACCTCCTTAATGCGAATTATGTTAGTGCCATGAGTCCACTTATGTATGCAAGAAATCCTATTTGATACACATCATCTGTAGTAACCCGCATTTTAGCTGTTGAATAATTTATTTATTTAATTATTAAATATCGATTTATCGATATCGAGAACGTGAATTAAATAATATTGAATATTTAATTAATAATTATAATATAATAATATATTATAATGTCGAAATAGTCGGAAATAGTGAAATTCACAATATCATGTGAATTGAATAGCATACGAGATTTGGTGGAGTTTCGATTCGAAATATAATAACGATTATATTGAATCGACGACAGTTTGAACGTAGAATTATAATATAATTAAAATAGAGCTTGAAATGGCGCTGCAGTTCGCTATTTGGCGATTCGAACTTCAACTGGATGTACAGGGTTCGTTTTAAGCCAGATTTCTGTGAAACAAGAAACGTGTGGAGCTGGTGGAGTATATCTTTCTAGTGGAAGAGAAAAATCGGGATTTCGTCGTGTAGATTTTGATGTACGTCCAAATCAAATTTCAGAAAAGTCGATGTGGAATTCCTTTATAATTTGCGACGCTTTATATACGTTATAAATGGATTTTCAGTATAAACTGAATATCGAGATAATCTGGAATCTGAAATATCAAGCTGTAAATTCTGATATGATATTCTGGGGCTGTACGATATCATATGTGAATATATACGATAATAATTAATTTTAAATAATTAATTCAATTATATTTAAATATATTTATATATTTAAATAGGTTATTTAGAGCGTTAAAAATAGCCACTTTTGCAAACGAAGTCGGAATTCGACGAAACCAGTTTTGTTGGATCCGCATTGTCAAATAGTTGTTAGATTCCAAGTTTGGTGATTGTTAGAGTCAGTGTGTGACCGTACGGATTTTTAGACTGTAAAATAGTCAGTATTTCGACGGTTAAAAATATGCTGTGTAAGCATACGAAGTCGGAATTCGACGAAACCAGTTTCGTTGGGACCGTAATGTTGAGCTGAAGGTGCGTGTCCAGTTTGGTGATTTTTGGGTATCGTATGTAGTCACAGGAATTTTTAAAAGATAAGAAAGAATAACGTTTGCTTAAAAATGAATTTAAAATCGAATATTAAAAAAAAATATTTTCCCTATAAAATAACTTTTACATAGCTAAACCTAATCACTTTTCCTCAGATCTAAATTCCCGCCGTCATATTCTTCAGAAAGGAGAAAACGAAATTCCACCACTTCATAAATTAAAAACAAATTCAATCCTTGATGAAATGCTTTGAAGTTTAGTCCGTTGTTTTTATTTTCGGAAGGGCTTCGAGCGGATATGGGTTTTGCTGCGTGTGACGGGAGTTGGGGGTACTCGTCGTTCTTCCGGTATGTGTAAAACGATGCTAGGGTTTAGATTCTTCAAAGTTTGGGCACTCGATTGGAAGTATGGGTGTTGAAATTGGGTTTGTCAAGCGAAACCGCACCTGTATGCATACTTTCACGAAGTGCGGTGGTTATGGGTGTCGCTGTCTTCCTGGATGCCGTCGAGAATGGTGCTGGAACGCAGGGACGTTGGTGGGTGCGAGCTGACTACTTGGAGGTGGGGGTGATCGAGTCTAAGAAGACAGGTTGAATGGAGTTGTCGAATGGAATTTGTGTTGAGTGATGAAGGACGAATGAACGGCAAAAGGAATGGCCATTGAAATGAGGAGCCGCGCCGTGTACTTTGGGGAAGAAAAGGGGATCGGGTATGGGCTTGTACAAAGGGTGTTGGGCTGAGTAGAAATGGTATAGGCCCAAATGTAAATAAATCTATTTTAATTTACATTTAAAATATGAACTAACTTGTGATCGCGATATCTAGCTCATATGGAATCAAAATCGAGAACCGTAAGTTGCGTTGGGATCGTATGGACGAGCACTCCACAATGGAACTGACCGCGAGTCAATTGGAGTCCGTCACAATTTATAGCAAAATAAATTGTCCAGCTGAATAAAGCGATGGTTATCGTCATTGACGATGATCGTCCAAATGTGAGTAAATCTCACTAACTCTGAACAGTTTATATTTTCATGTTGTATTTTTAGAACTGTTAAATATTGACTGATTTGATTGTGTGTTGACTGTTTGATTGAACTGCTAGTCAGTTAGTTGAATTTCTATATTGAATCTGTTTAACAGAATATATCATATAGAACTGAAAGTGATGTTGATTTTATTGTATAACATCTGTGGATGCAGGGAAACAGGTTGGAGGAATCCGACTGGATTCCTCAACAGTTATTTTATTGTTTTTTATATATTTTGATATATGATGTGAATTATAACCTGTTGTTGATTGTGTGTGTATGGACGATATTGAACATCGTGATTTGATATGATTGGATACCATAACATACCGGAATGTAGATAAGGGAATTTTCAAAGTGATATTGAAAATAGCATATTTATAAAATGGGATATTTATAAATAAGAGATATTTATAAAGTGGAATATTTATAAATAAGAAATGTTTATAAATTGGGATATTTATAAATAGGAGATATTTGAAAAGAAAATAAATTCAAAACATTTCTTTTTGAATGGAAAGGCCTGTGTGGCGAGTTTGGAGATTTTCCCGATGCTCCCGATACAAAGGAGGTTATGGCGAATTTTCCCGGGAATTTAAGGAGTTAGAATATTTCAAGAATAAATTTGAAAAGGAAATATTTGTAAACCATTTACAAATAGAACTGGAAAGGGAACATTATAAAAAGGAAATCATTTTTAAAGTGTAGAACAGTTATTTAAAAGTAAATCTTTTCAAATGAATAAAACGTTGTTAAAAAGGAAATCTTTATAAAGTGAATAAAGAAATCGAATATAGACATTCGAAAGAAGAAATCGAATATGGTATTCGAAGTTAGTTGATCGAATATGGTATTCGAAGTTAGTTGATCGAATATGGTATTCGAAGTTAGTTAATCGAATATAGACATTCGAAAGGAGTTAATCGAATATGGTATTCGAAGTTAGTAAATCGAATATGGTATTTGAAGTTAGTTAATCGAATATAGACATTCGAAAGGGGTTAGTCAAGTCGAGTTAATCAGATAGAGTTAATTAGTTAGAGTTAACCAGTTAGAGTTAATCAGTTAGAGTTAACCAGTTAGAGTTAATCAGTTAGAGTTAACCAGTTAGAGTTAATCAAATAGAGTTAACCAGTTGGAGTTAATTAGTTAGAGTTAATCGATTAGAGTTAAAACGAACTAGAGTTAATCAAATATAGTTATTTGAGACAGAGTTAGTCAAGTTAGTCGAGCCTAGTTAATCGAATCAAATTGGTCGAACCAAGTAAGTCGAGTTAGTCGAGTCAAGTTAAGTTAGTCGAGTTAAGTTTGTCGAGTTAAATTAATCGATGTTAGTTTCATCGAAAGGAGTTATCAATGTTAGTTTCATCGAAAGGAGTTATCGATGTTAGTTTCATCGAAGGGAGTTATCGATTATAGTTTAATCGAAGTGAGATTTTAAAATATGAGATATTTGAAAGGATGAGTTATCGAATATTAGTTATTCGAAGAGAGATTATCGAATATCGTTTATTCGAGAAGGAGTTAATCGAATATAGGTTATTCGAAGAAGAGTTAATCAAATAGGGATTTCTCGAAGAGAGTTAATCGGCAAATTCGATTATATCGAATTCGGGAAAGTACTTATACTTTCCAGTGGTTTAAATAGAGATTTATTTATTTATAAATAAATAAGTGTTACGTTAATTATTCACTAATCAGAATAGAAGTTATAATTAAAATTAGATAATTCGAAAGTAGGGATTATAACGTTATCGTTATAACCAATGTTTTAAATATAGAAGTGGACTAGTAAAATTGAATCCGAGAAAGGCGTAAAGAAGTTGTTAAAGATTAAAAGATAAACTTTGACCATTTCGAAGTTATAACGTTGTTCAGTTAAGGTCTGAGAGGTAATTATACCCCAACTTGAGTGACTTCCTTCTTAACTAAGAAATGGTAAGGTTTGATCGTAAAGGAGTTTTGGAAATGTTTTCCAAACGAAAATCAGAAATGTTTTCTGATAAAAGAAAAAATAAGAATATAGGGAAACAGGAGATAAGTAAATAAATGAACTAAAGAGATTTATGTTAAATGATGTTTGTTCGATATAATTTCCATTTGGAAATAATATCATTGTTTGCACACTTGTTTTTCTTTGATAGTTAACTCACCGACTATCGAAGTTTTTGACCATTTTAACGTTGTTAATATGGAGAGACCGGTTGGATTTTTATCCAAAGAACCACTCTGTATTGGCATAAGCGTCGCGAATCATATATGCCAAAAATAATTGAAGACGGAGTAAAATGCAAGGGCTATCCTGTTTACAGAATAGTGCCTTCGGTTTGTCCAGTCCCAGGACAACTTGTATGGACGAAGGTCTGACAGAGTATATCCAATGGATCGCGTAAGTTGATCTGTTCAAACGTATTCACGTTTGGTGGCGGAGGAATTCGTTTCTCTTAGCTATATACCCGTGTTATTTTTGGATAAGTAAATTTGTGATTTGGCGGGTATGACGATGTGACATTTCTAAGTGAATGAAGATGGATGTCTGACATAGTATTTCCAGACGATCACGTACATTGATTTCTTCAACTATACCAAGAGTGGAAGCGGAGAAGGAAACTTCTTTTAACTGACACGTAATGTACTATTGTAAACGTCAATTAGTGATTTCGATGGATTTGGCAATGTAGCATTCGAAGTGAACCTGATGTAATGATAAAGCGTAGCTTCTAGCCTCATCATCCGGTAAATGACAGAAATCGGGCAGGCAGCATGGCTAAGTCGGTCGCACCGAAGTAGGGTGTATAATCACCTATCTAGAGAATATTCATTTGTTTCTAAAATCTATCAATGCTGTCCCATATATATACGGGAACGGTTGCTGATCCCAACCGTTGGTGATGTACATTCGATACACTCAAGCGAAATGAGTGGTCGGTCATGTGTGGCTAAGTTGCAAGATGTTCTTGTTGAACTCCAGTGTATCGTTCCTAGAGTACACTGATCGGAAGGTGGTTCCATACCTTGTCATAGTTGGAAATCCAATCATCCAATACGAGCTTGCGATTTTGATTGTATACTATATATGTAGTAACGTGAGATGCAAGCGTTTCTGCTAGATTGATATTTATTTGTACTTAGACATTATTATAATATCAGAATGATATTGCTTTGAAAAGTTATTTGGATTCTCATAAGGGAAAAACCCGTTCCGTATTCACGGCGTGGTCTTATGAGATATCATATACCTGTTTAAATGATTTGAGTTTATTTACACCAGTCCCATGACTGACCCGGAGTTTATTTTGTTGTTTTCCCTAAACTCTTGGGTGCTTAAATTTGTACGGGCAGTCAAGTAGTCGGGATTTTACAGATACACTTGGAGAGCTTGGAGCAGGAGGCTTCAGGATTCTATAGCTATTATTATTTCCGCTGTTGTTGTAAGTGTTGTACTCTGATAAGTGTTATTGTATACATATACTGATGTTATTTCAAAGATATGTTATGTTATATTTTATTCGTTCCGCTGTGAGGTTCGTGTTACTCTGATGTTGTGTTCTTCTTCTTCTTCTTCTATTCTAAGTTTCTATCTTATCTATTCTCACCTTCTAATTTCTTTCATTAATTACCGGGGTTTTTCGATGTTTTGATTATCGACGTCGAGCTTACGTCGATAACCAAAGTCGCTCAAAAATCCGGGTTACTACAGTTGGTATCAGAGCTTAAGTTAAGTATTACCTTGGCTCTGTGGCGTGATTCAGTAGAGATGGGAATAGTAATATCCTAGACTGAGTTTGAGTGTATATATACGAGTGAACGTATTTGTTAGTTAATATAAAATGATTTTATATTGTGGAGTTTCATTGGTTGAGTTGTTTGTGAATTCTGGTCGATTGGTTTGATCCACTGTATCGATGGGGGTTACTAAACACTCGAATACGATGAACCGTCATGGTATGTTTTGAAAGAGGGTAAATGGAATAATTTTACCCGAATATATTTGATATAGTATATTGGTTGTGTTGGTTGTTATCATAATCGAGTAAGATTATAAAAAGGTAAAATTATTATAAATGACTAATCAGAGTTCATATAAGTAAAGTATATGAAATAAGATGAATTAAATATGAATTTAAATCAGAATTTAAAAATAAGGAAATTTTAAGTTCCTGGGAGATTTTGAAAACGTTTTTCAAACTGAAAGTGATATAGTATTGAACTCACTTCGATAGCTGGAAAATAGATTCTGATGATGAATCGCGACATCGTCAGTGTTCATTTTCGAGTTCTAAGTGACGGACTACTAACAAAGGTTTTGTTTTTGAATTGTTTTAAGAAAACAAGTTGTTTAGAAATTCAAAGGTTTTGAATTGGCATTGTAATTTTAAATTGATTTGAAATAGACCCAGGAAATTAAGTTTTGGAATTTAATTTTAACTTATGAAGTTAAATAGAATAAGATAGTAGAAATAAATTGAAATATTAACTTGAACTGAGTTAAATAGAATTGAATTGGATTAGAGAATAATCTGTTATGGAATTGGGTTGATGAGTTAATAATTTGAAATTTTATATTGGAGTTCGAGTGAAATGCGATTTGGATTTGAGGATATGAACTGATTGGAATTTGATTGAGATAACATTGGTATATGCTGAGTTGATAGCATATGGAAGTGATATAGTTGATATGCCCGACAAAAAGGTACAAGTTTATATTCTATATGAGTTTGGAATTTATGAGCCGAATTGGCAAGCCGCTTGGTTGTTTGATTTTCTTTTGGGATAAAGAAGGCCCAGAGAGGCGAGTTAGGGTTTGAGATATTGACCAGTACAAGGGAGGTGCTGGCAAAATTTTTCGAAAAGTTAAGGTGTTAGAAAATTTTCAGAATTTTTGAAAATTTAGTTAGTCGGAATAAATTAATATTTTAGTCGATATTAATTGGTTCAGTTGAAACCGGAGACAAGAGGTAAACAGATAAATTTTTACCCAGAAGATAGGGTCATCCCCTAGCTTAGCAATTTCGAGGACGAAATTTTAATAAGGGGGGAAGATTGTAGTAACCCGCATTTTAGCTGTTGAATAATTTATTTATTTAATGATTAAATATCGATTTATCGATATCGAGAACGTGAATTAAATAATATTGGATATTTAATTAATAATTATAATATAATAATATATTATAATGTCGAAATAGTCGGAAATAGTGAAATTCACAATATCATGTGAATTGAATAGCATACGAGATTTGGTGGAGTTTCGATTCGAAATATAATAACGATTATATTGAATCGACGACAGTTTGAACGTAGAATTATAATATAATTAAAATAGAGCTTGAAATGGCGATGCAGTTCGCTATTTGGCGATTCGAACTTCAACTGGATGTACAGGGTTCGTTTTAAGCCGGATTTCTGTGAAACAAGAAACGTGTGGAGCTGGTGGAGTATATCTTTCTAGTGGAAGAGAAAAATCGGGATTTCGTCGTGTAGATTTTGATGTACGTCCAAATCAAATTTCAGAAAAGTCGCTGTGGAATTCCTTTATAATTTGCGACGCTTTATATACGTTATAAATGGATTTTCAGTATAAACCGAATATCGAGATAATCTGGAATCTGAAATATCAAGCTGTAAATTCTGATATGATATTCTGGGGCTGTACGATATCATATGTGAATATATACGATAATAATTAATTTTAAATAATTAATTCAATTATATTTAAATATATTTATATATTTAAATATGTTATTTAGAGCGTTAAAAATAGCCACTTTTGCAAACGAAGTCGGAATTCGACGAAACCAGTTTTGTTGGATCCGCATTGTCAAATAGTTGTTAGATTCCAAGTTTGGTGATTGTTAGAGTCAGTGTGTGACCGTACGGATTTTTAGAGTGTAAAATAATCAGTATTTCGACGGTTAAAAATATGCTGTGTGAGCATACGAAGTCGGAATTCGACGAAACCAGTTTCGTTGGGACCGTAATGTCGAGCTGAAGGTGCATGTCCAGTTTGGTGATTTTTGGGTATCGTATGTAGTCACAGGAATTTTTAAAAGATAAGAAAGAATAACGTTTGCTTAAAAATGAATTTAAAATCGAATATTAAAATAATATATTTTCCCTATAAAATAACTTTTACATACCTAAACCTAATCACTTTTCCTCAGATCTAAATTCCCGCCGTCATATTCTTCAGAAAGGAGAAAACGAAATTCCACCACTTCATAAATTAAAAACAAATTCAATCCTTGATGAAATGCTTTGAAGTTTAGTCCGTTGTTTTTATTTTCGGAAGGGCTTCGAGCGGATATGGGTTTTGCTGCGTGTGACGGGAGTTGGGGGTACTCGTCGTTCTTCCGGTATGTGTAAAACGATGCTAGGGTTTAGATTCTTCAAAGTTTGGGCACTCGATTGGAAGTATGGGTGTTGAAATTGGGTTTGTCAAGCGAAACCGCACCTGTATGCATACTTTCACGAAGTGCGGTGGTTATGGGTGTCGTTGTCTTCCTGGATGCTATCGAGAATGGTGCTGGAACGCAGGGACGTTGGTGGGTGCGAGCTGACTACTTGGAGGTGGGGGTGATCGAGTCTAAGAAGACAGGTTGAATGGAGTTGTCGAATGGAATTTGTGTTGAGTGATGAAGGAGGAATGAACGGCAAAAGGAATGGCCATTGAAATGAGGAGCCGCGCCGTGTATTTTGGGGAAGAAAAGGGGATCGGGTATGGGCTTGTACAAAGGGTGTTGGGCTGAGTAGAAATGGTATAGGCCCAAATGTAAATAAATCTATGTTTAATTTACATTTAAAATATGAACTAACTTGTGATCGCGATATCTAGCTCATATGGAATCAAAATCGAGAACCGTAAGTTGCGTTGGGATCGTCTGGACTTGCACTCCACAATGGAACTGACCGCGAGTCAATTGGAGTCCGTCACAATTTATAGCAAAATAAAATGTCCAGCTGAATAAAGCGATGGTTATTGTCATTGACGATGATCGTCCAAATGTGAGTAAATCTCACTAACTCTGAACAGTTTATATTTTCATGTTGTATTTTTAGAACTGTTAAATATTGACTGATTTGATTGTGTGTTGACTGTTTGATTGAACTGCTAGTTTGTTAGTTGAATTTCTATATTGATTCTGTTTAACAGAATATATCATATAGAACTGAAAGTGATGTTGATTTTATTGTATAACATCTGTGGATGCAGGGAAACAGGTTGGAGGAATCCGACTGGATTCCTCAACAGTTATTTTATTGTTTTTCATATATTTTGATATATGATGTGAATTATAACCTGTTGTTGATTGTGTGTGTATGGACGATATTGAACATTGTGATTTGATATGATTGGATACCATAACATACCGGAATGTAGATAAGGGAATTTTCAAAGTGATATTGAAAATAGCATATTTATAAAATGGGATATTTATAAATAAGAGATATTTATAAAGTGGAATATTTATAAATAAGAAATGTTTATAAATTGGGATATTTATAAATAGGGATATTTGAAAAGAAAATAAATTCAAAACATTTCTTTTTGAATGGAAAGGCCTGTGTGGCGAGTTTGGGGATTTTCCCGATGCTCCCGATACAAAGGAGGTTATGGCGAATTTTCCCGGGAATTTAAGGAGTTAGAATATTTCAAGAATAAATTTGAAAAGGAAATATTTGTAAACCATTTACAAATAGAACTGGAAAGGGAACATTATAAAAATGAAATAATTTTTAAAGTGTAGAACCGTTATTTAAAAGTAAATCTTTTTAAATGAATAAAACGTTGTTAAAAAGGAAATCTTTATAAAGTGAATAAAGAAATCGAATATAGACATTCGAAAGAAGAAATCGAATATGGTATTCGAAGTTAGTTGATCGAATATGGTATTCGAAGTTAGTTGATCGAATATGGTATTCGAAGTTAGTTAATCGAATATAGACATTCGAAAGGAGTTAATCGAATATGGTATTCGAAGTTAGTAAATCGAATATGGTATTCGAAGTTAGTTAATCGAATATAGACATTCGAAAGGGGTTAGTCAAGTCGAGTTAATCAGATAGAGTTAATTAGTTAGAGTTAACTGGTTAGAGTTAATCAGTTAGAGTTAACCAGTTAGAGTTAATCAGTTAGAGTTAACCAGTTAGAGTTAATCAAATAGAGTTAACCAGTTAGAGTTAATTAGTTAGAGTTAATCGATTAGAGTTAAAACGAACTAGAGTTAATCAAATATAGTTATTTGAGACAGAGTTAGTCAAGTTAGTCGAGCCTAGTTAATCGAATCGAACTGGTCGAACCAAGTAAGTCGAGTTAGTCGAGTCAAGTTAAGTTAGTCGAGTTAAGTTCGTCGAGTTAAATTAATCGATGTTAGTTTCATCGAAAGGAGTTATCAATGTTAGTTTCATCGAAAGGAGTTATCGATGTTAGTTTCATCGAAGGGAGTTATCGATTATAGTTTAATCGAAGTGAGATTTTCAAATATGAGATATTTGAAAGGAAGAGTTATCGAATATTAGTTATTCGAAGAGAGATTATCGAATATCGTTTATTCGAGAAGGAGTTAATCGAATATAGGTTATTCGAAGAAGAGTTAATCAAATAGAGATTTCTCGAAGAGAGTTAATCGGCAAATTCGATTATATCGAATTCGGGAAAGTACTTATACTTTCTAGTGGTTTAAATAGAGATTTATTTATTTATAAATAAATAAGTGTTAGGTTAATTATTCACTAATCAGAATAGAAGTTATAATTAAAATTAGATAATTCGAAAGTAGGGATTATAACGTTATCGTTATAACCAATGTTTTAAATATAGAAGTGGACTAATAAAATTGAATCCGAGAAAGGCGTAAAGAAGTTGTTAAAGATTAAAAGATAAACTTTGACCATTTCGAAGTTATAACGTTGTTCAGTTAAGGTTTGAGAGGTAATTATACCCCAACTTGAGTGACTTCCTTCTTAACTAAGAAATGGTAAGGTTTGATCGTAAAGGAGTTTTGGAAATGTTTTCCAAACGAAAATCAGAAATGGTTTCTGATAAAAGAAAAAAATAAGAATATAGGGAAACAGGAGATAAGTAAATAAATGAACTAAAGAGATTTATGTTAAATGATGTTTGTTCGATATAATTTCCATTTGGAAATAATATCGTTGTTTGCACACTTGTTTTTCTTTGATAGTTAACTCACCGACTATCGAAGTTTTTGACCATTTTAACGTTGTTAATATGGAGAGACCGGTTGGATTTTTATCCAAAGAACCACTCTGTATTGGCATAAGCGTCGCGAATCATATATGCCAAAAATAATTGAAGACGGAGTAAAATGCAAGGGCTATCCTGTTTACAGAATAGTGCCTTCGGTTTGTCCAGTCCCAGGACAACTTGTATGGACGAAGGTCTGACAGAGTATATCCAATGGATCGCGTAAGTTGATCTATTCAAACGTATTCACGTTTGGTGGCGGAGGAATTTGTTTCTCTTAGCTGTATACCCGTGTTATTTTTGAATAAGTCAATTTTGATTTGGCGGGTATGACGATGTGACATTTCTAAGTGAATGAAGATGGATGTCTGACATAGTATTTCCAGACGATCACGTACATTGATTTCTTCAACTATACCAAGAGTGGAAGCGGAGAAGGAAACTTCTTTTAGCTGACACGTAATGTACTGTTGTAAACGTCAATTAGTGATTTCGATGGATTTGACAATGTAGCATTCGAAGTGAATCTGATGTAATGATAAAGCGTAGCTTCTAGCCTCATCATCCGGTAAATGACAGAAATCGGGCAGGCAGCATGGCTAAGTCGGTTGCACTGAAGTAGGGTGTATAATCACCTATCTAGAGAATATTCATTTGTTTCTAAAATATATCAATGTTGTCCCATATATATACGGGAACGGTTGCTGATCCCAACCGTTGGTGATGTACATTCGATACACTCAAGCGAAATGAGTGGTCGGTCATGTGTGGCTAAGTTGCAAGATGTTCTTGTTGAACTCCAGTGTATCGTTCCTAGAGTACACTGATCGGAAGGTGGTTCCATACCTTGTCATAGTTGGAAATCCAATCATCCAATACGAGCTTGCGATTTTGATTGTATACTATATATGTAGTAACGTGAGATGCAAGCGTTTCTGCTAGATTGATATTTATTTGTACTTAGACATTATTATAATATCAGAATGATATTGCTTTGAAAAGTTATTTGGATTCTCATAAGGGAAAAACCCGTTCTGTATTCACGGCGTGGTCTTATGAGATATCATATACCTGTTTAAATGATTTGAGTTTATTCACACCAGTCCCATGACTGACCCGGAGTTTATTTTGTTGTTTTCCCTAAACTCTTGGGTGCCTAAATTTGTACGGGCAGTCAAGTAGTCGGGATTTTACAGATACACTTGGAGAGCTTGGAGCAGGAGGCTTCAGGATTCTATAGCTATTATTATTTCCGCTGTTGTTGTAAGTGTTGTACTCTGATAAGTGTTATTGTATGCATATACTGATGTTATTTCAAAGATATGTTATGTTATATTTTATTCGTTCCGCTGTGAGGTTCGTGTTACTCTGATGTTGTGTTCTTCTTCTTCTTCTATTCTAAGTTTCTATCTTATCTATTCTCACCTTCTAATTTCTTTCATTAATTACCGGGGTTTTTCGATGTTTTGGTTATCGACGTCGAGCTTACGTCGATAACCAAAGTCGCTCAAAAATCCGGGTTACTACATCATCTTTGTATGAGTGCACAACATTCATCCAAATGCAACATCCATGTGATGAGTCAATCATTTTGCATCCACAAAAATCAAAAAATGCACACATATCCATATGTAGTATGAGAGTGTTTTTTAGCCGATCTAGTGCCTAGTGTGTGTATATGCATCCACGAGCAACCACTAGCAACCACTTGCATCCACTTGCAACCATCAAACATAAAATGTCTCAAACACATGTTTACACCCATTAGTTTTTACCTAAAGGTCGAAGAATCGATCGATAGGACACAACCCAGAGATAGAAGAAAGTACAAAGGTTTTGTTCCCATTAAACATCGGTTAAGAGAATAAATCCCTAAGTATCAACCCCGAAGACCGAAATCAATAGCAGATTGACACTCACAGAATTACTCCCATTAAACAATGTCAAAACTGGAAATCTACTTCATGCTTCAAGTAAAAACCCTTATCCTTTTCAGAAATATTCAGATACTCACAGATTACTGGTACATATCAGATTATCAAATGATTCTCGGGAAACTAAGTGTAACACCCCACATCCATTAGTGTCACTCGCAAAGGGAATGCACTAAGTTCTGTGGAGCATTTAAGGTTAAAGATGCAGATAAATTACAATACAGACAATTAAAACAGCGGAAAATAAAATTTTACTTTATTGATAAAATAGTTTGTACAACAATTGTTTTCAATACCAGAGTATATGTCTTACAAAATAAAGAAGCATAAAATAACATTTATATTCCCCAATGTAGCGTGAGCCGAGCCATAGCAATGGAAAAGAGAATCCAAGCAAAACTTCGACTAATCTCCAGCTTGGAATGAAAACTGGGCTAAGTAGTAATATTCTCTCCCTGCGAACCTTGGGGGGGAACAGAAGACAAGAAAGCAAAAGAAAACAGAGCCAGACATAAAGTCTGGTAAGTTCAGTAACTTTCAGCATGTGAACAGGTAAAAAGCAACATGGCATGAATTAACTGAATACAAGACAATACCATGATGATAGGGTTAACAAGACAATGCAAGCTATGCTAAGGCAAGATAGAACTAAATGTACTGATAAACTGGATCTACCGACAAGCTGAATATACTGACAAACTGAATATGCTTCCATACTTTCTCTGCTTCGCGATTACCCTGTTATTCTGGTTTCTATATCTCTGCACTACCTAACTAGTGTCCAACTAGTAATCTGTATAAACTGATAAAACGATAACGTGATCCCAATCCCCGAAATTGTGGTTGTTTTTAGGTGTACATCTATTATTTATTACCTAGATCTAATATAGGGTTTTCTATCGAGTGCATTCTAGATCCAACCAGGGTTTATGCTACCCAGGGTTACGGGGGTTTATGCTACTTATTGAACGTTTTTCAGATTTTAGGGTTTACGCGATCTAGGTCCAACTAGGGATTATGCTACTTATCGAACGATGCCCCTAATCTAGGACACACTACCCAAAGTGGTATATGTTCCTAGACTTTTCCCACGCATGTGTCGCAAATCATTATCGCTGTCTAGATGCACATGTCCTCTATATGTGCGACCCGAGTCTCGTGGCAGGGCAAATCAAGAAACACGAAACTCGGTCGGGAGCTTTCAGATATCTGCCGATGCAGATGCTAAGGTCTGTTTTTCCAGTGGCTATGCTCCCACCTAACCCCTCCCTCAACTAATGAAAGGCACACCTTGAAAAATGAGAACTATACACAGGCCCTCTATGCCCCCACTAACCTATGGCCATCCGCACCCATAACTAGATAGAAAATATATGGTCATTTGGAGTTCTCCGCCTTTCAGCTGTACGTATCTCGACTGACTCAAGATGATAGGTAGACGACGAGTTGCTATCACATGGCTACAGGTCTCGCCAAATCACGTTGGTCCATCCTAGTCTTTAGGTTGCCTTATACTGCAACCAAGGCATACCCTTGGTTCTTCTAACGCGGACCTTAACCTCTGTGAGCCCTAGCGGATCATCTACAGCCTCACAGAGGGATACCAAGAGTACCCTCACGTCCCCTCGAAGCCGCGTGCTTCGTAACCCAGTTTGTTGGAGCCTTCTTTAAGATCAGATAGACGTTCGCTCCTTCTCGTGTTCTACTAAGGTTAACTACTTAGTTCCTGAATCGTCATTTTCTTAACTAAGGTTTACAAATTAGTCCTCTTAACTAAGGTTTACTACTTAGTTCTTTTTCTTGTCAAGTTGGATTGGTTAAGTGTCATTATTCAATTCAAGTTAACTTAACCCATTCATTTGTCATGTTAAACTGGTTAAGTGTTATCAGTAGTTCATGTTGACTTAACCCCACCACAAATCAAGTTATATTGGTTAAGTATTTCTTATTACTTAACCCCACCCCTTCATCTTGTATTGGTTAAGTGTTCCCGTAGTTAACTTAACCCTAACATCTGTTTAATTCACATGTTCTAATGGTTAAGTATTGTCCCTTCATGTTTTAACTTAACCTTGTTCATTTGGCACACCATGATGGCTAAGCGTTCTAAGTTTGCTTAACTCCACCCTCTAGTCTAGTTAACATGTTAAATTGGCTAAGTGTATTTTACTTAGCCCCACCTTCTAGTCTAGTTAACATGTTATAATGGTTAAACCTTTTCTTAACCTCACCCACTTATCTAGCCAACATGTTATAACGGTTATTTAACTCTTACAAGTCTTTTATTATTAACATGTTAAGTTGGTTAAGTGTTCCTTAACCCTCCCATTCTAGCTTAACCATTTCCTAGCTTTAAATTATTCTTTAAAGCACCAACCACTCACATTAGACAGATATCGTTGCGGTTACTGGATGTGCCGGTTGGTTCGGGCAGATTTACACCGCAACTCAGTCTAACCTCGGGTTCTTTTGGGCTCAATGCTCTAACCACCCACATTAGATAGGTATTATTACGGTTGCTGGATTTGTCGGGCGGTTTCGGGCAGTCTTATACCGGAACTCAATCTAACCTCGAGTTAGGCATATTTGTCTTTCCTAGATTTACATATTTATCCTTTTTATCTATATATAAATTGCTAACAACGCTTTTAAACAAATTTGGCCTATATCATATTCATTTGTCATGCTCACTAACATACCTATATTCTAGGCCCAAATCTTGATTTACCTATCGTTTTGCCCAACCTGCAGTTCTATGCCAATTTAGATCTAGTATTCCCATTTACAGTTCATGTCAAAACTAGATTTGATACTCTAGTTTACAGTTTACTCCCAAAACTTGGTTTACATGCCAATTACATACTTTGCGGCCAATTAACCATTTACCACTTACGCCCAATTCTAATATGCAAGTAAATTATTCACTATTATAGCCAAATTCTGATTATGCTCACATATTTATCATGCCAAAAAATATAGATTTCATGTTATACCCAAATAACCCCGCATTCATAACACACGTATACCATGATTTCACAAGTTTTCTAAATACCCATGAAATGAAACTAAAAGGGAATAGAGGATAAACATGAGAAGTGACATAAAAGAATAGGCATGCAAAAGTGAGCCAAATACAGGGATAATGGATCCAATGGTTTTGGTGTACATAATAGCGAATAGGAATAACTAAGCAAGTCACACCCTAGGCATGAGATCCAACAAAATGCCAGTTTGATGTACAACATGGTTTGTAACTATAGTGTTATGGGCATAAACAATTAACCATAATAGTCTTAGGCGATTAACCACAATGGTCATAGTCATGGTCATAGGTAGAACCTCATAGTTATGAATCATAGGCGATTAACCACAATAGCCATGGATAATTAACCAAAATAGTCCTATGCAATTATCCTAAATAGTCATAGGCAATTAACTGTAATAATTTCAAAGTCATGTCATAGGCAATAGTCCTATGTTCATAATCATAGGCAATAATCTCATAATCATGAATCATGGTCGTAGGCCATAGTCTTATGTTCATAGTCATCGGCATAGGCATAGTCTTATGTTCACAGTCATAGGCATAGGCATAGTCTTATGTTCACCGTCATAGGCATAGTCTTATGTTCACCGTCATAGGCATAGGCATAGTCTCATCGGTAACTAATCACAATAGTTCTTAATTAGATCCAAAGGCATATACAAGCATAGATTCAAATGAAAGGATCAAGCATATTCTTATATTCATTTAATTTCAATCCACAAATAGATCTAGACGTTCAAATCTAAAAAGTAACTGACTTACATTGATCGGTTTCAGAAAAGGATAATCAAATAGCGTTGGTGATTTGCTATGATTTGCATGACGTTGCTCGCAACCGTTGAATTAGCCTTTGCTTCCCTTCTTGAAGCTTTAACTTTATTTGAATCTCCAATATGCAATTCCTAGTCGTAGTCTTCAAGAATAGTCTTCGTGTTTTATTTTAATTTATTTATTTCAATTATTCCAGAGGAAGCATAAGGAGAGAATGAAATGGTGTAAAGAGAATGAGGCTAGGAGGCTGTTTATATAGGATTAGGCGAACAAATCTAGACAAAAAATGAGACCAGATACATAAGAATGAACCCAGGCTCAAAACTGGGCTTCAGCACCAGGTCGACCATAGGGTCGACCTGGTCCCTGGAAGGTCGACCATAGTGTTGACCCCCAGGTCGACCTGGTCCTGGGAGGGAAATTTCCTGCCCAGCCTGAATTCGAATTCGAATTTCGAGCTGTTTTTCTGTTCTGAAAACCTTGAAACTTCGGAGGGTCATATCTCCCTCATACGAACTCCGTTTCTCGAAATCTCGGACTCGTTTCCAAGCAGAATTTCGAGACGAACGCAATGGCGCAACCCGTTTCCCTTGATTCTTATTTTAAAATTTAATTATACTTTAATATGTGAAACTTAATGTTACAGAATTACGGGGTGTTACATTCCCCCCCCCTCTTAAAAGGATTTCATCCCCGAAATCTTCAAGTTAGGAAGAATGTATCCTACCATCCAATCACCCATCTACTCAACCATTCAATCACAGACATTCATTGTCCTTAAAAAGATTTCTAATGCTTTCATGTTCATATGCATAGTGTGTGTATATGTCTTTATCCAATGCAAAATCAGGCGGTCTACTGATTCAGTTGGCCTCCATAATGCGAATTATGTCAGTGTCATGCGTCCAATCATGTATGCAAGCATCCCTAGTTATGTAAATACTACATGAGTGCAAAGCCATTCATCCATATGCAACATCCATATGATAACATATCAAGTTAAATCCGTTAAGCAAATACATATATGCGAATGCAATATGAAAGTGACTGAGTCGTTCTAGCGCCTATGGTGTGTATATGCATCCACGAGCAACCATTTGCAACCATCAATCATAACATGTTTCAAATACATGTTTACATCCATTGGCTTCTACCTAAGGATCGATGATACGCCCTAGAGGATATACCTTCAAAGCTAGAAAGTAAGCATAAAATTCCTAGAAAAAGAGATCAAGGATGTACCCTTAAGAAAAAGGGTATGATGCGTGTATCTAGTCTTCAGTCTTCTAAGTCGCATCTTCTTGAGCTTCACTATTTTGTACCTTATCTAATTAATCTTCATGATTGCGAAGCTTCTTGACCTCCATTTCCAAAACCGTCGTTGATCGGATAGCTGGCTTTTCATTGTCAACTGGATACATGCGAAAGTCTATCCCGCGTTTTAGGGGTAAACTCCTAACCTCATCAAAAACATCTGCGTACTCATGGGCTACCCTAACGGATTGCAAATAGTTGATAAATGCATTAAGCGATTCTAGCTAGCTAAGCCTAACTGATTTTTTTTTACACAGAATCTCGAGGGTATTTCCATGGTAAGTCAAAAGTCTAACTACCCTCCTTTCAGAATTACTAGCCAACCAACCCATGCCTAGAATCAACTCATAGCCCATGGAACCAAAAACATAAGCATTACGCTTAAACTCAACACTTAATATAGTTATTCTCAAATCCTTACAAACCAAAGGTAAACGGGCCGAACCACCAATTGGATTTGAGACACTAATGGGATCTTCTACTATACAAGTACTAAGGTGCAGAGACTCAACTACGGAAGTAGATATGAACAAATGCGAAGCGCTAAGATCAAAAGAGTACTAACTGGTTGATCAAAACGAAAAGCTAAACTTTTCCAACAGAGACTTTTACTATCTCTCTCTCAGGTATTCTGGTGGTGGAAGCATGCACTCTCCCTTCTGAAAATCCTGTCCCTCGTCCTTGCCCTTGTCCTTAATTATATGCCCCATTATACCATGGAAAAGATACTTCCTCTCATCTTAGGTTTCATAATTCCTTCTTTCTTCGTGAGTCGAGTTTATATCCATGAATTTCTCATCCTTGCGTTGAGCTCCCTAGCCAAACTCCCTCATCCTCATCTTTACCATCCCTGTATAATCATTTTGACAAGTTTCTCAAAAGCTGCCTCCATCGCACGGAAAAACCCTTCAAAGCTTGAAAGAAGACTAGCCGCAGGTGAAACTACTATGTTATAGATGGGAGTCGGGCACTACTTTGCCCTTCGATAGGTATCAAGCTTACGGAACCGTGCCGCGATGAGGTTACCTCCCAGAAAGCTAGGAGCCCCGAGACTCAAGAAAGAAGGGGACAAGAATTCAAACAAAGGATCAAAAGATAGTGCGTATGGCTTTTGGGGAATATGCCTTTAAAATAAAACTTTTCTTTTTAAAATGCTTCTTTTAAAACCGTTAAAAATAATTTTTCAAAACTTTTATCTGATCCGGTAACCTTCAGCTCTGATACCACGTGTAACACCCACATCCGTTAGTGTCACTCACAAAGGGAATGCACTAAGTTCTGTGGAGCATTTAAGGTAAAAGATGCAGATAAATTACAAGACAGACAATTAAAACAGTGGAAAATAAAACTTTACTTTATTGATAAAATAGTTTGTACAACAATTGTTTTCAATACCAGAGTATCTGTCTTACAAAATAAAGAAGCATAAAATAACATTTATATTCCCCAATGTAGCGTGAGCCGAGCCATAGCAATGGAAAAGAGAATCCAAGCAAAACTTCGACTAATCTCCAACTTGGAAAGAAAACTGGGCTAAGTAGTAATATTCCCTCCCTGCGAACCTTGGGGGGGAAACGGAAGACAAGAAAGCAAAAGAAAACAGAGTCAGACATAAAGTCTAGTAAGTTCAGTAACTTTCAGCATGTGAACAGGTAAAAAGCAACATGACATGAATTAACTGAATACAAGACAATACCATGATGATAGGGTTAACAAGACAACGCAAGCTATGCTAAGGCAAGATAGAACTAAATGTACTGACAAACTGGATCTACCGACAAGCTGAATATACTGACAAACTTAATATGCTTCCATACTTTCTTTGCTTCGCGATTACCCTGTTATTCTGGTTTCTATATCTCTGCACCACCTAACTAGTGTCCAACTAGTAATCTGTATAAACTGATAAAACAATAACGTGATCCCAATCCCCGAAATTGTGGTTGTTTTTAGGTGTACATCTATTATTTATTACCTAGATCTAATATAGGGTTTTCTATCGAGTGCATTCTAGATCCAACCAGGGTTTATGCTACCCAGGGTTACTGGGGTTTATGCTACCTATTGAACATTTTTCGGATTTTAGGGTTTACGCGACCTAGGTCCAACTAGGGATTATGCTACCTATCAAACGACGCCCCTAATCTAGGACACACTACCCAGAGTGGTATATGTTCCTAGACTTTTCCCATGCATGTGTCGCGAATCATTATCGCTGTCTAGATGCACATGTCCTCTATATGTGCGACCGAGTCTCGTGGTAGGGCAAATCAAGAAACACGGAACTTGATCGGGAGCTTTCAGATATCTGCCGATGTAGATGCTAAGGTCTGTTTTTCCAGTGACTATGGTCCCACTTGACCCCTCCCTCAACTAATGAAAGGCACACCTTGAAAAATGAGAACTATACGCAGGCCCTCTATGCCCCACTAACCTATGGCCATCCGCACCCATAACTAAATAGCAAGTATACGGTCTTTTGGAGTTCTCCGCCTTTCCGCTGTACATATCTCGACTGACTCAAGATGGTAGGTAGACGACGAGTTGCTATCACAGGGCTACTGGTCTCGCCGAATCACGTTGGTCCATCCTAGTCTTTAGTTTGCCTTATATTGCAACCAGGGCATACCCTTGGTTCTTCTAACGCAGACCTTAAACTCTGTGAGCCCAGGCGAATCATCTGCAGCCTCATAGAGGGATACCAATGGTACCCTCACGTCCCCTCGATGCCGCGTGCTTCGTAACCCAATTTGTTGGAGCCTTCTTTAAGATCAGAAGGACGTTCGCTCCTTCTCGTGTTCTACTATGGTTTACTACTTAGTTCCTGAATCGTCGTTTTCGTAACTAAGGTTTACAACTTAGTCCTCTTAACTAAGGTTTACTACTTAGTTCTTTTTCTCGTCAAGTTGGATTGGTTAAGTGTCATTAGTCAATTCAAGTTAACTTAACCCATTCATTTGTCATGTTAAACTGGTTAAGTGTTATCAGTAGTTCATGTAGACTTAACCCTACCACAAATCAAGTTATATTGGTTAAGTATTTCTTATTACTTAACCCCGCCCCTTCATCTTGTATTGGTTAAGTGTTCCTGTAGTTAACTTAACCCTAACATCTGTTTAATTCACATGTTCTAATGGTTAAGTATTGTCCCTTCATGTTTTAACTTAACCTTGTTCATTTGGCACACCATGATGGCTAAATGTTCTAAGTTTACTTAACTCCACCCTCTAGTCTAGTTAACATGTTAAATTGGCTAAGTGTATTTTACTTAACCCCGCCTTCTAGTCTAGTTAACATGTTATAACGGTTAAACCTTTTTTTAACCTCACCCACTTGTCTAGCCAACATGTTATAACGGTTATTTAACTCCTACAAGTCCTTTCTTGTTAACATGTTAAGTAGGTTTAGTGTTCCTTAACCCTCCCGTTCTAGCTTAACCGTTTCTTAGCTTTAAATTATTCTTTAAAGCACCAACCACTCACATTAGACAGATATTGTTGCGGTTACTGGATGTGCCGATCGGTTCCGGGCATATTTACACCGCAACTCAGTCTAACCTCGGGTCCTTTTGGGCTCAATGCTCTAACCACCCACATTAGATAGGTATTGTTACGGTTGCTGGATTTGCTAGGCGGTTCCGGGCATTCTTATACCGTAATTCAATCTAACCTCGGGTTAGGCATATTTGTCTTTCCTAGATTTACATATTTATCCTTTTTGTCTATATGTAAATTGCTAACAACGCATTTAAACAAATTTAGCCTATATCATATTCATTTGTCATGCTCACTAACATACCTATATTCTAGGCCCAAATCTTGATTTACCTATCGTTTTACCCAACCTGGAGTTCTATGCCAATTTAGATCTAGTATTCCCATTTATAGTTCATGTCAAAACTAGATTTAATACTCTAGTTTACAGTTTACGCCCAAAACTTGGTTTACATGCCAGTTACATACTTTGCGGCCAATTAACCATTTACCACATACGCCCAATTCTAATATGCAAGTAAATTATTCACTATTATAGCCAAATTCCGATTATGCTAACATATTTATTATGCCAAATAATATAGATTTCATGTTATACCCAAATAACCCCGCATTCATAACGTACGTATACCATGATTTCACAAGTTTTCTAAATACTCATTAAATGAAACTAAAAGGGAATAGAGGATAAACATGAGAAGTGACATAAAAGAATAGGCATGCAAAAGCGAGCCAAATACAGGGATAATGGATCCAATGGTTTTGGTGTACATAATAGCGAATAGGTATAACTAAGCAAGTCATACCCTACGTATGAGATCCAACAAAATGCCAGTTCGGTGTACAACATGGTTTGTAACTATAGTGTTATGGGCATAAACAATTAACCATAATAGTCTTAGGAGATTAACCACAATGGTCATAGTCATGGTCATAGGTAGAACCTCACAGTTATGAATCATAGGCGATTAACCACAATAGCCATGGATAATTAACCAAAATAGTCCTAGGAAATTATCCTAAATAGTCATAGGCAATTAACTGTAATAATTTCAAAGTCATGTCATATGAAATAGTCCTATGTTCATAATCATAGGCAATAATCTCATAATCATGAATCATGGTCGTAGGCCATAGTCTTATGTTCATAGTCATCGGAATAGGCATAGTCTTATGTTCACAGTCATAGGCATATGTATAGTCTTATGTTCACCGTCATAGGCATAGTCTTATGTTCACCGTCATAGGCATAGGCATAGTCTCATCGGTAACTAATCACAATAGTTCTTAATTAGATCCAAAGGCATATACAAGCACAGATTCAAATGAGAGGATCAGGCATATTCTTATATTCATTTAATTTCATGCCACAAATAGATCTAGACGTTCAAATCTAAAAAGTAACGACTTACATTGATCGGCTTCAGAAAAGGATAATCAAATAGCGTTGGTGATTTGCTATGATTTGCATGACGTTGCTCGCAACCGTTGAATCAGCCTTTGCTTCCCTTATTGTAGCTTTAACTTTATTTGAATCTCCAATATGCAATTCCTAGTCGTAGTCTTCAAGAATAGTCTTCGTGTTTTATTTTAATTTATTTATTTCAATTATTCCAGAGGTAGCATAAGGAGAGAATGAATGGTGTAAAGAGAATGAGGCTAGGAGGCTGTTTATATAGGATTAGGCGAACAAATCTAGACAGAAAACGAGACCAGATACATCAGAATGAACCCAGGCTCAAAACTGGGCTTCAACACCAGGTCGATCCCCAGGTCGACCATAGGGTCGACCTGGTCCCTGGGAGGTCGACCATAGTGTCGACCCCCAAGTCAACCTGGTCCTGAGAGGGAAATTTCCCGCCCAGCCTGTTCTGGGTATTGAATTTGAATTTGAATTCGAATTTCGAGCTGTTTTTCTGTTCTGAAAATCCTTGAAACTTCGGAGGTTAATATCTCCCTCGTACGGACTCCGTTTCTCGAAAACTCGGACTAGTTTCCAAGCAGAATTTCGAGACGAACGCTATGGCGCAACCCGTTTCTCTTGATTCTTATTTTAAAATTTAATTATACTTTAATTTTTGAAACTTAATGTTACAGAATTACGGGGTGTTACACTAAGCATGATAAAATCCCACCATATCCCACAAAATCAGAATGTATGCGTCATGGTCAACTTAACGCCTAACACAGATACCCTCAAACCCCCAACTTATCATGAACGAATGAGTCGTAACCCGTATGGGGTTAGAGACCATAGCGGGACCAGAAACAAGACTAGTATTAAAGTGCAGAGTCTCAATTACAGAATCAAAATGCCAGAATCAAAAAGAGTTTTATCTCAATAATCAGATAAGGAAATTAAACCTTCTACAGAAATTTTCCTATCTCTACCCTATCTACCAGTCACATGAGTATTTGCCTGCGCTCCAGAAGTAGGTTTTGCCCTCTGCCCTTGCCCACGTTTCTTCGAGAAGTCCCTAGTGAAGTGTCCCATTTCTCCACAATTGAAGCAAGCGCCCTTCCTCTTTCTACAATCCTTATTCAGATGAGTCAAGCTTCCACAAGTAAAGCACTTTTTCTCCTTCTTATCTTCAGAGTTTTCATCCTTCTTTTGTGTTTCCTTTTTGGGCCATGCTTTCTTGTTCTGTGGTCCTTCGAGTTTTTCTTCTTTCTTCTCACTTTTGGCTTCCTCTTCATGCATTAACGCCATGTCAACCAACTTCTCGAAGGTAGCCCCCATAGGAATGTGGGTCATAGCCAACCCATGTAGCGGCTCATTCAAACCTTTAACGAATCTTAGCACCTTCTTCTCAGGTGTGTTCACCAAGTATAATCCTAATCTCGCCAACTGATTGAACTTGTTGATGTACTCCTTCACTGATGAATTCCCTTGCTTCAATGCTAAGAACCTCTCCATGTATAAATTCTCTTCCACTCGTGAGAGGAATTTCATCTCGAACCTATGCCTGAAATCCACCCATGTCTCTACCGGATGCTCTCCATTCGTGACCTCCCACCAAAACGAGGCTTCGTCCGTCATTAACCAAACAACTAATTGGACCTTCCTTCCATCTTCTATCTCGAAGATACCAAACAAATCTTCCACCTCCTTAAGCCAATTTCGAGCTTTAAAAAACGTCTCTGATCCATGTAAAGGTTTCCCGCCCATTGCCGGAAAGCCTTTGCATATCTTCGAAAAAGTATCAATGCGGGGAGGGGAAGGAGGAGGAGGAGGAATGTCTGGTGGGCTTGCGGCGGTGGCCCTAGCCTCTAGATACCTTCTGAACCAAGTTGGTATCAGTATGCCCTCGGGTATCTCGGGTAACCCAGACATGGTGAAAAGAAAATGAAGAGATTCAAAATGGAGAATTTGAAAGACAGATATATGGCTTTTGGGGATTATGTTTTTCAAAATAAACTATACTTTTGAAAATACTTCCTTTTCAAAACCTTTTTTTTTAATAGTTTTCAATTTTTTTTATAATCTGGTAACCTTCAGCTCTGATACCAAGTGTAACACCCCACTTCCGTTAAGATCACGCGCAAGGAAATGCCTTAACTTTGGTGGAACGTTATAAGTAAACAGAACAGAAATTTACAAGACAGAAATGTAAAGTAGTACTTGAAAATTTTATAACTCTATTACAACAGAAACAAAAATAAGTTTGGTTACATCACAATACCAAAACCCAAGTACACAAATATCAGTCTTATACAAAATCCTTCAGAATGCATAATTTTTAAAGCCATAATCCCCAACAGAGAATGCCATAAATAGGTAGAATCAAAGCCAAGCAATATTTCAAGCACTTCTAGCACTTCAAGCAGATGAAACCTGAATCAAGCTCGTATGTTTCCACCCTGAGAACCGGGAGGGAAACGGAAGAAAAGAGGCGAAACAAACTAGGTCAGACATAAGTCTGGTGAGTCTAGTGACTTTCAGCATATAAACAGATAACAGTATCATGACATGTAAATAAAACTGGATGAGAGATAACCATAACAGGAGTAGCAGGTAAACAGAAGAGACAGAATGATATAGGCTAAACTATGCTTCTTACTTGGTTTTCACTTCTCTGCACTAGTACTAGTATAACAGAATTTGGTGTTGCCTAATATCTAAACAGAACGATCTCTTCAAAAACACGATGCTAGTAATCGGACTTTACCACCCGAATAGAGACAGACAGTTTCAGAAACAGAATGCTAGTAATGGGCCTTTACCACGGAACAGAGACAGATAGTATAGAAACAGAAGGAGAAACGGAATCAGAGACGAAAACAGAATATTCCCTATGGAAACAGAATGTTAGAATTAGGTGTACACTAGTAATGGGCCTTTACCACCCCAACAGGCGGTACCACATGGAAACAGACAGGTGTTACCACCCCAACAGAAACAGACGGTACCCCAACAGAAACAGACAGAACTAAGTGTACCCTAAATTCTACCCCAAGCGATCGACTCCCTAATACATAAATACCATGTGCCGGCCCCACAGAAGTGTGCATCACTCCCTAAAGTGGCAACCTATAGACATAGACTTATTAACAGATGTGACGGTGTCTTACATCCTCAGAGCAGACCGGATCCATGCACGCACGTGACCCGGTTGGAATGCGCCATCAACACCCCTCACCATTATCAGAGTGAACCTCTTACAATTAGTTCTGTAAGCATGCCCTGGACCCCTACCTAGTGTTGGGTCATAATTTTGATACCAGAAGGGGTTACTGACCAATATGGGTCCCAAACAACAGATGACATAAGAAATTACCCCTCCTAACCTTATGTCCCCAAACTTACAGATTTCAGATTTACTTGCTTATAGATTTCAGATGTACAAAGTCCAGATTAACTAGTTCTCAGATCAGACATATAGGTTAACAAGTTTTCAGACTAACGGACCAGATATACAGATTTACAAGTTTTCAGACTAACGGATCAGATATACAGATTTACAAGTTTTCAGACTAACGGATCAGATATACAGATTCACAAGTTTTCAGATTAACAGATCAAATATACAGACTAACGGATCAGATATACAGATTAACAGACTTACAGATTTGTTTCACCTAACCTTGTTTTGGGCCTACAGATTTTCAAATGGGTTTATTAGATTCATCAGTCTAGTTGATTTAACCTTATCTACCCAATACGTTTTAGGCATCATATTTATCTTAGATTTGCATTAATTAAATATTAATGCATAGACCTCTCACATTAGGTCGGTAGTTTGTGGCCGCTGGATGTGCCGGGCGGTTCTGGGCAGACTTCTGCCCTATGCAGTTAAAGCCCCGCTAAAGCCCCGCAATATCCCCGCTATAGCCCGTAGCGCCCTTCAACCGCTACGCTATTTCAATTTAGCGATGATGAACAGTAGACCCGCTTGTAGCCTCGCTATTTCCCACTGCATCCGCTAAATCAACGCTTTTTACCATCCGCTTTAGCAATATTAATATATAAAGGTTGATTTGACTAATTCTTTTTAAAAGTTATCAATAAAGTTAGTGTAAAGAGCTAATTTTAAGGCATTAGTGTCCAATATATTCTGAAAATTTATTATAATCATCAAATCTAATGTGTGTTACCATGATATTCTTTGATTCTACTATATATGATTAATTAATGTTAGTTTCTTCTACACATATAATGTGAAATTGATAATTAATTAACTTTAAATACTTTGTTTCACATTTTATGAACCTTTTTGCGTCTCCGCTATATCCCCGCTATTTCCCCGCTTTATCCCCGCTACACCTTTTTGCACCTCCACCGCTATGGAACCGCTGAGCGCTTTAACTGCCCAGCTTTTGCCACAAGCCATACCTAACCTTGTGTCTAAGCATCTTTATGCCTACGACCTCTCACATTAGACTGACAGTTTGCGGTTGCTGGTTAAGCCGGTTGGGTCCGGGCAGGCTTCTACCGCAAATTGAGTCTAACGTCGTGTCTCAGCATTCTTATTTTAGCTAAAGTATTCATTCACAGATTATACCAATATCAGACTAATTATGCCAATTCGACAAATTAACTTCTTTACAAGTTATAGCGGATTATCCAAAGTTCTATTAACATGTTTTGCTCAATTTTAGATCGAACCTACAGATTTTCATACCTCAAATTCCCGTATTCAGTTTCAACAGATTTAGCAGATTAGGCAATTTAACAGATTTAATCATCCCTTAAAATTCCATTGACATACCTCGCTTAATCATAAAATTAAGCCTAATTTTTACATGCCTAAGTTATGGTCATAATTCACAATATAACATATGCCCCCAAATTTAGTTAAATTTGCACCGTACAGAATATTCTCTAAAAACCCCAAATCATGATGCACAATATAAATTATGCCAAATTATAGCCGTTGATTACCGCGTATGTCAAATATCCAAAAATCCGAATTAAGCGTATTCACATTTATAATTATCCCTGTTATAATATAGGTTTTTCAAGCCTAAGTCACATATCCTTTTCTTTTAAGTCATAGATCGTCATACAAAATACGCCCCAAATCTAGATCTTAAATTACAACATGTATTATGTCCTCAAAATCAGATCTTGAATTATAACATGCATTGTGTCCCCAAATTACAAGTCATATGCTGTCATACAATAATTCTCCTTCTTCCAAATTGTAAACCGTCATATATAGTATGCCTAGGTCTAGATCTTAAATTACAACATATGCCCTTTTCTTAAATCAGTCACAAATCAGTTATGTCTAATTATGCATCATTCATTATTTTCCCCAAATTCAGCGTTCGTGCGTCAATCTCTTATGAGATTAGGCTCAAGCTCGTGGTAGCCTGGCTATAGAACAGAAGGAAGGAAGAGATACAGAATAGTTACAATAAGATAGATCTACACAGAAAAACAGATCTGATAAACAGGAATAAGATAGATCTACATAGAAAAACAGATCTGGTAAACATGAATATGCATAATCTCCAATTCAGATTTATAACCATGTCAAGATCATCATTAAATTTCATATCTAAAAATAACTGTACTCACAATTCGTGGTTTAAGAAAGAGAAGAACAATTCTAGGATCTGATTTTCTAGAGTTGATTTAGCTTTCCGTTGATGTAGGCGTTGATTTGTTATCTTTTAATCCTATTCAGATTGGAAGAAGAAGAAGCACTAGTTCTAACTTAGGTTTCAGCAGAGTAGCGACGCCATTGATTTATTTTAATATGAATTAGGGCAGAGTATAGGAGAAATGAAGTTGTGTGGAGAGAAAGTGAGGTTTGGGGGTGTTTAAATAGCTTAGGAGCGACGAATCTGGTTAGAACGGGCGTCTAAATGCAGAAAAATGGATCTGTCCTCGGATCTGGAAAAGGGGGGAGGTCGACCCCCAAGTCGACCCTATGGTCGACCTGTTCTACCTAGGTCGACCCCCAGGTCGACCTGGGTCCTGGGCGGGAATTTTCTTGCCCAGCCCGGGTGTCTGATTTGAATTCTGAAACTTTGAATTTGAATTCGGGCTGGTTTTTATTTTAAACTCCTGAAACTTCTAAGTGCGATAACTTCTTCATACGGAGTCCGATTTACGCAAACTCGGACTCTATCTTAAGCAGAATTACGAGACGAACGCAATTGCGTAACCCTAAGTATACTTTGTTTTGCTACTGTATGTTCACAGAAAATACGGGGTGTTACAATATATGTAAATATATTTGTATATGTATATATACACATATATTTCTATGTGTATATATATATATATGTGTGTGTGTGTGTGTATGGCACACATGATATGGAGAATCCCACCTGACATGTCCTGACATTCACAGAGTTAACGTGCGTGCGCGCGCGCACGCACACACATATACATATACATATATATGTGTGTGTGTGTGACAGTGTGTATGTATTTATACATATGGCACATAGGATATGAAGAATCCTACTTGACACGTCCTTGCATTCACCGAGGTAGCCAAATGAAGACACACATACTTTACTCCATGATAGTCATCATGGGTGTATTCTACATTATAATACCAGGGGTTTCCAGATAACCACATCGGTGATATTCACATGATATCCCTAAAGTGATAGATGATTAAACAAAACATAACATCCATCCTTACGTTCACTCAGTCGGTGCATCAAATATACGATAACACTCTTGTCCCTTGGTACTCGAATCTATGTCACTCAATCGTCCAAGAACAATGTTGTACCAAAGGGTATGCCTAAAAGCAAGGACCCATACTTGGTTTAGGAGAATTCCATAAGTTTCCCTGACTTGGAGAAAAGGGCCTAGACTCGGCCCAAATAGACATTACACCCACTATCCTTTCTTTTTGGGCACCCATCGAACCTTATGTATCGATAATTCCCTTGCATATGTCTTCCCATAGTAGAACCTATCACTAGAACTACTCCTATGACTCCCCAACTTGCAAATCTTTCTACTTTATCTTTTCTTCTCCGGTTCTCTAATTCTTAGGTCGGGAACTTCTCTTACATCTTCTTCACTTTTATTCTCTTTCAGAAATATTTCTACTCCATTGTAAATTTGATATCTACTAGATTGTGACAAGAAATGATAAATAGTTGTAATATGGAGAGAAAAAACTAATAAAAGAGATTAAAGAGGACATATGTTCAATATTACGCCAGATCACTATCAAAATTCTTATACGCTCTTGTTTTACTTTGTGATTTTGCCTAGACTGGTGCTTTCATTCGATTTTGGGGGTAGATCTGGGTTAGTGTGACACCCCATGTCCGTTAATGTCACTCCTTATCAGAATGCATTAAGTTTCGTGAAGCATTATAAGTAAACAGAAACAT
Source organism: Allium sativum (assembly GCA_030737875.1). NCBI lineage: Eukaryota > Viridiplantae > Streptophyta > Magnoliopsida > Asparagales > Amaryllidaceae > Allium > Allium sativum. The sequence continues at coordinate 462,376,973 of CM060913.1, read as the reverse complement.
TAAAAGACATATATAAAATAGCAGCGGAATTTAAAACACTTATCAAACAGAAAACACCGTGGTTCAAAACATAGTTACATCATAAGTCTGAAATGCATAAAACCCATTACATCAACTTAAAACTTATGTCTTGTACTAAAGTCATCAGAGTATAATAAATAAAGAAGCATAATCCCCAAAATATGTCCATAGTAGAGAAGATACGAAATCAAGTAGTACATCTAAGTAACTCTAAGCAGCTCCAAGCAGAATAAAAGAAGAATCATGATCAAGCTTCAGTATTCCCACCTGAGAACCTTGGGGGGAGGCGGAAGAGAGAGAAGAGGAAACAAAATGGGTCAGACATAAAGTCTGGCGAGTCCAGTTACTTTTAGCATATAAATAAGTAAAAGCATCATAATAGGCATATAAACTGGAGAGTGAGATAACAGTGTCATATGGTAGGTAAAACAAGGTAAACAGAATAGAATATATTGCGCTTCTCTATAACATTTCTTTCTCTTCACCGATACTAGTATCACTAGAATAAGATGATCCCCAATAAGATGGTAGACTTAGGTGTACTTAGAGTGAGAGGTTTAACCCCATACAATAACAGGCAGCCTAATTGAACATACCGGAGTTACCGGTAAGGATAATAATGGGATCCTAAACATACCGAAGTCTAGATGTACCCTAATTACTACCCCAATCGATTGGCTCCCTACTCCGTATATACCTTGTGCTGGCCCCATAGCAGGATGTTTCACTTCCTAAAGTGGCAACCTGTCGTTAAAAAGATATGCACAAACCATATCTATAGTTGTCACAGTGTCTTAAACTCTCTTGTCTGGACCTATGCACGCACACGACCCCGTCGGAATGCACCGCCCACATCGTCCCTCCCACAAGGGACCTCTTATAATCAGCCCAGTACGCATGCTCGGCTCCGACCTTGTTCGGAGTACTCATTTGATACCTATATGGATTACTGACTGAAACAATTCCCACACAAGATGATACAAGCTCTACCTAGGCTTGCATCCCCACTACTAGGATTTCAACAAGTTATGCCTACCATAGTAACAAGATTTCATAGCCCAACAGGTTAAGTTTGTGGGCATATATATATATATATATATATATATATATATATATATATATATATATATATATATATTACCCACTGCCCTAAGATTTACTTAACCCTCCCACTGATTCAAATGTGTTTACCTAACCCTACTTAACTCGACAGGTTCATGTAACCCCCATAGATTTAAACGTTAAGTATTATAGGTTTATAGGTTATCCTATTCACATTGACTTCTTTTCAAGTTACCAAGTTCCTCTTGCTTATTAATTTCATATATATATATATATATATATATAAGTTAATCCATTTAAGTCTATTAATAAGCCCATCACATGTTATTCTCTAGATTGTAATTAACGAAAGTAATCTACAATCCCTTTTGTATTATTCATTATCTGATTCATAGTTACAATAATATGTTTTACTTAATATGTAATTAAGTATACTTTATCTCAATTCACCTGTTTTCTGTTTAACATGTCACTACAACTTGTCGTTGTTTACTTATTAACTTAGTTCTCTTAACTAAGGTTTACTAATAAGCTTCCTTTCCTTTTATTATAAGTTATGTTATAATTTCCACTTGTCCCTAGGACAAGCTTACCTATTATATAACCTTCTCATTGATGTAATTAATTAAAATAGGTTACTATCATTCCCCGTTTATTCCAATTCATTTCCATTAATCACAATTTATGCCATTTATTTCTATCATTTCATATACATATATTTTTATATATGTTTATGCACTAGATCTCTCACATTAAGTTAACAACTTGTGGATGTCGGATATGCCAATTGGGTCCAGGTAGACTTCTTTCACAAGCCAGACTTAACCTCGTGTCCTAGCATGTTACGTGTTTATGCACTTAGACCCCTCACATTAGACTCACCATTTGTGGATGCTGGATATGCCGGGCGGTTCCAAGCAGGGTTCTATTATAAGTGTAATCTAACCTCGTGTCTAAGTGCAGTTACAGTTTCTAATTAGTATAAATCTAGGCATATTCCTTCTCAAACAATTATTCATGTTCATCATAGGTTTTTCAATTACAGTATTCATTTTCAACAAATTTCAGCAGATTTTTCATTTAACAGATTAAACACCTCCGCCAGTTACAGCAGGATACTCAAGTTTTATTATCATGTTCTGCTAAATCTTAAATTAAGCCTACCGATTTTTATGCCCTAAATTACGGTCATTATTCACAATATAGCATTTGCCCTAAGTGTTGGTCAAATTGTATGGTATAGGTTACACCCCCAGAGAAAAACCCACTCATGATTCATAATACGAGTTATGCCCAATTTATAGTTTTAGGTCATTGTATACATTATGCCCTAAATCCCAAGTTTTAGCTCAAGGTACAAATTATGCCCAAATTCCCAATCTTGTTTTACAATATGAATTATGCCCCAAATTAATCGTTCCCTATCATTCCCAATCGTGCGTTCGCGTATTTCAGCGATATGCCTAGGCTCGAAGGTAGCCTGCTTATAAAAACAAAAAAGAAAAAATGGGAAGAAGAGAACAAGAATAGGCATAGCAAATAAAAACTAGCATATGGTGATAGAATTGGTCATACTAACAGAGTAGGCATAGTGATATGATTAGGCAACCCAACATAATAAGCATACAGTGACATGATTAGGTAATCTAACAGGATAGGGATATCATAAATAGGCAGATGAGATCTAAACAGTGAATTAGATATACAATTAATAACAGATCTGGTATGGTTTCAGATTACTAGCAGGCATAGGCTTAGATCCACAATTATAGGCATGTCAAGATTACATTTTAGGTGTTATATCTAAAACTAACATAGACTCACTGTGATGCGATCTAAGAAACAGAATAATTGATTGTAGCTATTGCAGAATAGATCTCTGAATTTGAATAACTTGTTTGTTGAAGAAGAATATGCTAGATCAAACTATGTTGAAGCAACACCTTGTCGTCGTCATTGAATTAGATGGATAAAACAATGAGTCTAGGTTCTATTTATAGCCTAGGGTCAACGAATCTAGCCAAGAATTCAGTCCACGTACGTAGGAATTAATCTGCTTTTGATCTTGGGGGTGTCAACACCCCTGTTGTGGTGTCGACATGGGTGTCGACACCCCTGTTGAGGTGTCGACCCATGGGTCGACACCCCTAGGGTGGGGTCGACAATCAATGGGCCGATTTCCCCCCTGAACTTCCCGCCTCTGATTTCGAAATATTTCGAATTGTTTTGACTGACTTTGTATATATATAATTCTCTTATGCGTATACAAACTTCTAGGCTTAATAACTTCTTCATACGGTGTCCATTTTACGCAAACTTGGGGTCTATCTTAAGCATAATTCCGCGATCAACTGCCAATATTTAATTAAGTATTCTTTAGTTTATCATTTTAATGTGTTATAAAATTACGGGGTATTACATTTTCCCCTGCTTAAAGGATTTTGTCCTCGAAATCTCTAATTCAAGAAGAAAGTCTATCCTAACATCCATCATTCATCTACTCATCCACCAATCATAGACATCCATTGTCCTTAAAAAGATTTCTAATGCTTATATGAACATATGCCAAAGTCTGTGTATATATCCTTATACTAATGTGGAAGATCAGGTGGTCCACTGATTCAGTCGACCTCCTTAATGCAAGGTATGTCAGTGCCATGAATCCAACATGTATGTAAGTAATCCTATTATAACATGTAATTTCTAGATGCGTGCGCAATTATTCATCCAAATGCAACATCCATATGATGATATACTCATTTTCATCCATTAAAAGAAGAAAAATGCACACACATCCATATGTAGTATGAGAGTGATTGAGCCAATCTAGTGCCTAATGTGTGTATATGCATCCACGAGCAACCACTTGCATCTGTCAAACATAGCATGTCTCAAACACATGTTTACATCCATGGGTTTACTACCTAAAGGTTGAAGATTCGATTGATAAGATATACTTAGATGATATAAGCAAGTACTAATAAAAGCTTTGGAAAAGAAGTTAAGAACATTCTCTTGAAAAGAAAAGGGTACGAAGTGCAAATCTTGTCTTCAGTCTCCCAAGTTGCATCCTCTTGGTTATCTCCCCACTGAACTTTTAGCAATTTGACTTCTCGATTGTGTAGCTTCTTAACTTCTGATCCAAGAATACAGGTAGGAACTCGTCAAACTGCGCCTCCCGTTCCACCTTTACCTCCTCAAGCATACTCGGCTCAACTACTTATGCGGTATCATGTAAGCACTTCCGTAAATGAGAAACGTGGAAAACATCATGAATGTTGGATAGTCTCTCTGGCAGCTTTACTCTATAGGCCATCTGACCTATCCTTTCTGTTATGGGAAATGGCTTACCAACCCTTGGTGCCAATTTCCCTAAAGATCCAAAACAAACTACATTCCTCCGAGGTGATACCTTGATGAAACCATGCCTCCCACCTCAACTCAATATCGGTTCTTCCTTTATCTGCATATGACTTATGCTTGTCTCGTGCTATCTGTATGCGCCTGAGGATAAGATCAATCTTTTCTAAAGTTTCTATAATCGTCTCAGGTCCAAGTAGAATCCTATCTCTGCTGCCTCAATTTGAGATCCTTCTGCAAGAACATATACTTTTGCGACTTATAGTCCATGTATAACTCGAACCTCTCTCCAAGCAGATAATGTCGCTAAGTCTTAAGCGCGAATACTTTAGCGGCTAATTCCAAAACATGAGTAGGGTAGTTCTTCTCGTGAACTCTTAATTGTCTACCTCCGTAACATACTACCCTTCCCTTCTATATCAAGACAGCACTGAGCTCTTTTCCCTTGCATCAGTATATACTTTGTTTCCATCAGGAAAGGTCAAAAATGGGGTTGTTGTCAAAGCCATCTTTGGTTGCTGAAAAGCATCCACAAAATCAATGTTCCAAAGGTTAAATTCTACTTCGTCAGTTTGGTGAGTGGGGCTGATATCTTTGCGAAATCCTTAATGAACTTCCTATAATTGCCCGCTAAACCAAGAAAACTTCTTACCTCCGTTGCATTCTTTGGGATCCGCCAATCTTGAACTGCAACTACCTTTGTGGGATCTACTATTATCACATCTTTAGAGACCACACGCCCTAGAAATCTCGCTTCTTTTCTCCAAAAATGACATTTGGAGAATTTCGCTTTAAGATGGTGTGCACGGAGAGTTTTCATAATCTCCCTCAAATGTAGGGCATGCTCTTCCTCGTTCTTCGAGAAAATCAAAATGTCATCAACAAAGACCACAACGAACTTGTTTAGGAATTCCCAAAACACCCTACTCATTAGATCAACAAAACAGGCGGGTGCATTCGTCAAACTAAAAGGCATAATGAGCCACTCGAAGAAACCATCTGGAGTTCTAAAGGCAGTCTTGTCTATACTGTTCTCGGTCACCCTCAACTGATGAAACCCCGTGGCCAAGTCTAACTGGGAGAAAAACAGATGCACCAACAAGCTGGTCAAACAGATCATCTATCCTCGGAAATGGGTGCCTATTTTTCTTAGTGGTTTTATTCAACTCTCTATAGTCTACACATAAGCGAAGCGAACCATCCTCCTTAGTGGCAAATACTACTGTAGCACCCCATTCATATATACTTCGCCTAATAAACCTTTTCTCAAGTAGCTCCCTTACTTGCTTGCTGAACTCCCTCCTTTCTCTTGGAGCCATATGGCGCACAGGCAATGCAACTAGCTTTGCATTGTCCACCAAGTACATACGAAATCAATCTCGCGCCCCGGAGGTAAGCCCCGAACCTCATCAAAAATATCAGGATACTCATAGACTACTGGTACAGATCGTAAATCATCGATAGATGCTTCAAGCGACTTTAGGAAACTAAACATTTTAGACCCCATAGGGTCACAAGAAATCTCGAGGGTCCTCGCATGGCAAGTTAAAAGTCTAACGACCCTCCTCTCACAATCTAGAATGACACCATACATGGCTAGCCAATCCATCCCAAAAATCAAACCATAGCCCATGAAACCAAACACGTATGCATCGCATTTAAAATCGACGCCTAACACAGATATTCTCAAACCCCGACAAACCATAGGCAGATGAGTCGCACCCCTAATAGGGTTTGAGACAACAACGGGATCCAAAACTATATTAGTACTAAGCTGTAGAGACTCAACCACATAATCATATATAAAAGAACGCGAAGTGCCGATTCAAAAAGAGTTCTAACTGGATAATTGGAAAGGGAAATCAAACATTCAACGGGAACTCTACTACCTCTATCTGGTACACTAACCACGAGAACATACACCTGCCCTTCAGAAGATCCTGCCCTTTGTCCCTGTCCTAGTTTCTTCGGGCATTCCCTCTTATATTGTCCGACCTTACCACAGTTGAAGCAAGCATTCTTCCTTTTTCGGCAATCTTTGACCAAATGACCCAAGCGCTTACAACCACGACATTTCTTAGAGGATTTACCTACTCGCAATGGTGGAGGAACAATGGCTGTAGCTGGGGGAGGGATGTCTTCTTGGCTCCCGGTAGGTGTAGTAGCCTTGAGATACCTACGGAACCAATCCGGTACTTGAACGCACTCGGGAATATTAGGTTCCTCAGACATGTTGAAAAGAAAAGGAAAAAGGGATTCAAACAGAGAATCGAGAGATACTTCTTATGTCTTTGGGGAATATGCTTTTCAAAACAGATTTTTCTTTTGAAAATGCTTTCTTTTTAAAACCTTTTTGAAAACAATTTTCAAAATCTTTTATCTGATCTAGTGACCTTTAGCTCTGATACCAAGTGTGACACCCCACATCTGTTAATGTCACGCTTTATCAGAACGCATTAAGTTTTGTGAAGCATTATAGGTAAACAGAAACAGAAACATTACAAGACAGATATAAAATAGCAGCAGAATTTAAAACTTTTATTAAACATAAAACACCGTGGTTCAAAACATAGTTACATCATAAATCTGAAATGCATAAAACCCAGTACATCAACTTAAAACTTATGTCTTGTACTAAAATCATTAGAGTACAATAAATAAAGAAGCATAATCCCCAAAATATAGACATAGTAGAGAAGATACGAAATCAAGCAGTACATATAAGCAACTCCAAGTAGAGTGAAAGAAGAATCGTGATCAAGCTTAAGTATTCCCGCCCTGAGAACCTTGAGGGGGGAAACAGAAGAGAGAGAAAAGGAAACAAATTGGTTCAGACATAAAGTTGGCAAGTCCTGTTACTTTTAGCATATAAATAAGTAAAAGCATCATGATAGGTATATAAACTGGAGAATGAGATAACAGTGTCATATAGCAGGTAAAACAAGGTAAACATAATAGAATATATTGTGCTTCTCTAAAACTTTTCTTTCTCTGCACCAATACTAGTATCACTAGAACAAGATGATCCCCAACAAGATGGTAGACTTAGGTGTACTTCTAGTGAGAGGTTTAACCCCATACAATAACAGGCAACCCAACTGAACATACCAGAGTTACCCCTAAGGATAATAACGTGCTCCTAAACATAATGGAGTCTAGATGTACCCTTATTACTACCCTAATCGATCGTCTCCATACTCCGTAGATACCCTGCGTTGGCCCCACAGTAGGATGTATCACTTCCTAAAGTTACAACCCGTCGTTAACAAGATGTGCACAAACCATATATATATAGGTGTCACGGTGTCTTAACCTCCCTTGTCCAGACCCATGCACGTACATGACCCCGTCAGAATGTACCGCCCACACCGTCCCTTCCACGAGTGACCTCTTATAATCAGCCCAGTAAGCATGCCCCGACTCCGACCTAGTTCAGAGTACCCTTTTGATACCTATATGGGTTACTGACTGAATCAGATTCCACACACAAGGTGATACAAGCTCCCCTAGGCTTCCATCCCCAATACTAGGATTTCAATAGGTTATGCCTACCACGGTAACAAGATTTCATAACCCAATAGGTTAAGTTTGTTGGCCAATATATATATATATATTGAAAATTGGTTTGCTTTATTATCGACTAACAAACGTACAGGAGAAACCAATATATATATATATATATATATATATATATTACCCACCGCCCCCAGATTTACGTAACCCTCCCACTGATTCAAATGTGTTTCCTTAACTCCTACTTAACTCGACAGGTTCATGTTACCCCCATAGATTTAAACGTTAAGTATTATAGGTTTACAAGTTATCCCATTCACATTGACTTCTTTTCAAGCTACCAAGTTCCTCTTGCTTATTAATTTCATATATATATATATATATATATATATATATATATATATATATATAACCTAATCCATTTTAAGTCTATTAATAAGCCGATCACATGTTATTCTCTAGTTTGTAATTAACGAAAGTAATCTGCAATCCCTTTTATATTATTCATTGTATGATTCATAGTTACAATAACATATTTTACTTAATATGTAATTAAGTATACTTCATCTCAATTCACCTGTTTTCTGTTTAACATGTCACTACAACTTGTCATTGTTTACTTATTAACTTAGTTCTCTTAACTAAGGTTTACTAATAAGCTTCATTTCCTTTTATTATAACTTATGCTATAATTTCCACTTGTCCCTAGGACAAGCTTACCTATTATATTGGCTTCTCATTGATGTAATTAATTATAATAGGTTACTATCATTCCCCGTTTATTCCGATTCATTTCCATTAATCACAAATTGTGCCATTTATTTCTATCTTTTCATATACATATGTTTATGCACTGGACCTCTCACATTAAGTTTACAACTTGTGGATGCCGGATATGCCGGTTGGGTCTTGGCAGACTTCTTCCACAAGTCGGACTTAACCTCTTGTCTTAGCATGTTACGTGTTTATGCACTTAAACCCCTCATATTAGACTTACCACTTGTGGATGCTGGATATGCCGGGTGGTTCCGGGCAGGCTTCTACCATAAGTGTAATCTAACCTCGTGTCTAAGTGTGGTTATAGTTTCTAATTACTGTAAATTTAGGCATATTCCTTTTTAAACAATTATTCATGTTCATCGTAGGTTTTTCAATTACACTATTCATTTTCAACAAGTTTCAGCAGATTTGTCATTCAATAGATTAAACATCTCCGCCAGTTACAGTAGGATACTCACAGTTTTATTATCATGTTCTGCTAAATCTTAAATTATGCATACCGATTGTTATACCCCAAATTACGGTCATAATTCATAATATAGCATTTGCCCCAAGTTTTGGTCAAATTGTACAGTATAGGTTACAACCCCAGAGAAAACCCCAATCATGATTCATAATACGAGTAATGCCCAGTTCATAATTTTAGGTCATTGTATAGATTATGCCCCAAATCCCAAGTTTTAGCTCAAGGTACAAATTATGCCCAAATTCCCATTTTACAATATGAATTATGCCCTAAATTAATCATTCCCTATCATTCCCAGTTTCGTGCATTCGCGTATTTCAGCGATATGCCTAGGCTCGAAGGTAGTCTGCTTATAAAAACAAAAAGGGAAAAAGGGAAAAAAGAGAACAAGAATAGGCACAACAAATAAAAACTAGCATACGATGATAGAATTGGTCATACTAACAGAATAGGCATAGTGACATGATTAGGTAACCCAACATAATAAGCATACGGTGACATGATTAGGCAATTTAACAGGATAGAGATATCATAAACAGGCATGGTGAGATCTTAACAGTGAATTAGATATACAATTAATAACAGATCTGGTATGGTTTCAGATTACTAGTAGGCATAGGCTTAGATCCACAATTATAGGCATGTCAAGATTACATTTTAGGTGTTTATATCTAAAATTAACATAGACTCATTGTGATTGGATCTAAGAAATAGAAGAATTGATTGTAGCTATTGCAGAACAAATCTCTGAATTTGAATAACTTGTTTGTTGAAGAAGAATAGGCTAGATCAAACTACATTGAAGCAGCACGTTGTCGTTGCCATTAAATTGGATGAATAAAACAATGGGTCTAGGGTCCAATTTATAGCCTAGAGTCAACGAATCTAGCCAAGAATTCTGTCCATGTATGCAGGAATTAATCTGGTTCAGATCTGGTGGGGGGAGGGAAGGGGGGTGTCGACACCCGTATTGTGGTGTCGACCCATGGGTCGGCACCCCTAAGGTGGGGTCGAGACCCAACGGGCCGTTCCCCCTGAACTTCCCGCCTTTGATTTCAAAATATTTTGATCTGTTTTTGACTGACTTTGTATATATATAATTCTCTTATGCGTACACAAACTTCTAGGCTTAATAACTTCTTCATACTGTGTCCGTTTTACGCAAACTTATGGTCTAGCAGAATTTCGGGACGAACGTAATGACACAGTCCTTTTTACTTAATTCCCAATATTTAATTCTTTAGTTTACCATTTTAATGTGTTATAAAATTATAGGGTGTTATAGTTAGCAATAAGATTAAACGGTAATAGAACAGAAACAAACATAAGGATACTAGTAAGTAATGTAAAATTTTATGACACGAAGGTAGAAAGTTGTATCATTTTTAAAAAATAGTAGAAAAATAAATGAAATAGACTTACATATGAAAAAGGAAGGCCTCATACATCATTAATTTTTTTTCAAGGAGAATGTTTGATGTAATATATCCTTATAGAAGATCAACAAATCTTATGAAGAAATTCTCAACCTTATATGAAAAATAATTGATGAACGCGAGGGGGATTATAAATTACAACATTATAACAATATGTTTTAGAATATCACGAAATATAGATGCAAATTACACAGATATTATTGAAAAAAGAGAGTGGATTGCTAAGTGGTAAGGAATTAAGAAAAAAAATCCTAAATATTAACATCGTCAAGTTAACTTGTTCCGCTCTGTCAAAATTTAAATACGTAGCAAAGGAAGCACCATCGATATTTGCCAATCAAATGTTGATATGTCAATTGTAGATCATCAATGCCTACTTATTATTTAAATCATATCCATTTTTTATTCTATTTATTTTATCCTAATCTGCACCAATAAATTTGTTACATAAACGACCATCTTTCTTACGCACAATTTTTTTTAATATATCTTAATCAATAGACAATTTTGAAGAGAATATACAAAACTGCATCAAATCTTGAGGTAACTCTCATTCTTATGCCCAACAAAACGTAGACCATCTTCAAGCCCATGGTGTGTATTTGTTTGGCCCAAGGTTCACAACTTGGGACAGTTTAGGATACGAAAAATCCGTCTCATCTAACCATTGCAATTTTAAAAGTCCAGTCCACCATGTTCTTTTGTTCAAGATTCATGGAAAGAGATGATTCCTTTATAAGATTATTACTATTTAAAAGAAAAAGAAAATTTCGCTTGCTGCTGGAGGAAGTGCAGAATTTTCATGCTCACACTAATTCTAGGGCACCTTATGGAGATGCTCTTAAATCTTAACAATGTCCGTAACAGTAACACCGATGCTCCAAGCACAAGAATTACAGTAAACAATGCCCGTATCTCGAGGTAAACGAACCCGGCCCATTTGCAGATTACAATTTTCCTAGGGTTTATATTGGGGCTTTTGGCATCTCCTCCTGCTCTAAACCAATTCTGTTTTATATTTATCTATAAATTACATCGACGTTGAGTAAGCAACGTAATATATACTCTGACGATGGGATACACAAAGGATCAGTTGCTCGATCATCTCAAGGTTAATTTTCTTTCTTCATCTTGCAATTTTAAATGCTTTCTATTCACGAATCCGTTATACTAATTTACAAGATAGCGATGAACGTTGAGTTTTCACCAGACATGTTTATGTCCAAATGCTTTGGATGAGTGAACCAAAAGCACCGCCAGTCAACACTCAAATTCTTCTGATTATTTTTAGGAATTAATTTGAGTTACTGTGCACTAGCGAATTTCTGAAAAAGAAAATTTGAATTATATGATTACTATGTTACTTCTTCAGTTACTAAATACTCGGCTCGGTATCTATCTTCCAAACCCGATCAAGCAGATTTATGTGGTTATGGTCTGAATTTAGACTTCAAAACTTATATATCTATGACAACTTGCTGATACTGAAGTTGTGCACAGAAATTATTGTTGGAAAAATTGATGAGTAGAAATAAAGGGAAATTGGTTATGTAAGTTGTGTTGTGGATGAGGTCGTCCATTCCTTAAGGTTAACACAACAACCTTTTATACTTGTGCACCCAAGGTTGAAGGACTGAAGATTTGCAAAAGATGCTGTCCATGATCTTTAGTATTTTGAGAGAGAGATTTAATTTCATAGAAAATCAAAGAGAGGAAAAGGAGAATGAGAAGATGCATCTATGTAGAGATTTTTTTTTTTTAAACTTTATTTTATTTGAGAAGAGAAATAAGAGGGAATGAAAGTAGAACGTAGTAAATCTCTTCAGCCAATTAATCTTAATAAATAAGGGCATTGTTATTGACACTTCAAATATTGTTAAGATGAGGTCAAAATTTAAAAACACTCTAATCATAAAAAGAATGTTAAGGGGGTCACGTACTTAATTTTGTACGTTTCCTTTTTATTCTGGCAATAACATCAGTTACCATCCCAAAATCTCAATCAATCTCAAACGCAAAAAGCCTAATCCTTAAATTATTTGCATTTGCAAACCAAAAAAAAAAAAAAAAATCGTTTGGGGAGAAATAATGGTGCGAACGAAAAACGTGAAACGCTTCTCCTAAGATCCTAAGATAATGGAGAAACTGTTAACAAGGTACGTGAAATCGATTGTATAATGCCCTAGAAACGACGAATGTTAGAGTTTCTGTTATGTTAGTCTCGAGAGCCGAACGCCGTAGTGTCGAACTTTGTTCAATGGAAGATGGTCTTTTTTTTATTTGTCATCGCTGAAATAGATGAATTACCGTATAACGGTATGAACGACGTAGGTCTGCCGTATTATATATTTTGGTTTGACATTGTTCATCATTTTTGAAATATGTATTCGTTGTTGGGTTGCCGAAGTGGGGGAAATAGGGGCGTATCGACAAATTCGGCGGTGAGATACCATATAATTTTTTTATTCGATATATGTATGTCGATATCCTATAAATGATATATTTTCATCTAATCTGATGCATGTCGACAATGAGATTATTGATAATTTGATATATAAATCTGATGCAGTTCGACTAATATACCATATAAATTTTTTTTAATTAACAACTAAAAAAGAGATTATTGTAAAGAAGACTCATTTGGTAAAATAAACTTTATTTGTTAAGGGGCTCTCTGCGTTGGTACTTCCCTTAACAAATTTTTTTTAGTACTTTACCTCGCTTAATAATACTTGGAGTGTCAATAACAATCTCCATAAATAAATCCTCATAATTTTTTTTTTGTTATTAATGAGGAATGCAAGAGGACAAAAAAACTTGCTTTCTCTTTAATTATGAGACAATTCCTCACTAATTAAAACAAAAATCGAAGAAGATGGTGAAAAATAATCCAAACAAATGTCTTTCGATTGAATTGATACAAAAATTTGGATTAAGAGCTTGCCATCCATACTACACTTTCAAATTTTACAAACTTTGCAATAAATATGCACTTTTAATGATCATACTCCTACCTTGAGAACTCATAATTGCTCTAGAGAGCTCGAGTTTCTCATGGAACTGGAAGGCGGCCAAACTTCACACCCGTGTAGACGGGTCCATCAAGTGATCCACTCTAGCACCACCACTAATGGCTATGCCGCTATGGACCTATTAAGAGCAAAATGCTCAATCTCGCAAATAAACAACCATGATTCATCAGGTGTATCCCAAAAGCACCGCCAATATTGATTATGAATTATATACGAAGAATAAGACATTGCCTTAAATAAGTCAATGAATCCATCAAGTGTGTCTCAAAAGCATCATTAATGCTTGTTATGGATTTGAAAGGAGCAAACAAACCAAAATTAATATAAATCAGTATATTCATCAAGCGCATCTCGAAAACAACACACAAACTAGTTATAGAATATACATAAGCAAATAATGGAATCCATAAAGTGCGTCTCGATGATACCACCAAAAATGTTATGGAATATATAAAAACTGCAAGATGGCTCAAGTTAAGATTGATCAGTATATTCGTCAAGTGAGTCTCAAAAGCACCACGAAATTGCGAAATTGGTTATATAGTATACAAAAGAAAATAGTAGAATACATTAAGTGCGTTTCAAAAACACCACCAAAATTGGTTATGGAATATATAAAAAGAGTAGAATGACTCAAATTAAGATAAATCGGTATACCTATTAATTGTGTCTAAAAGTACCACCAAAACTGAATATAAAGTATACAAATAAAAATAATAGAATCTATCAAGTGTGTCTCAAAAGTATCAGTATGATGATGGATTATACAAAGACAAATAATGAAATTCATTAAGTGCACCTCAAGAGCACCACCAAAATTTGTTATGAAATATATAAACGCAAAGTTGAAACTCGTAATAAACAATAGAGTATATCATTATTTTTCAAAAGCACCATCAGCTATGGTTATGGAGCATATAAAAGCAAAGAAACCTAAACTTGTGATAAACATAAAACAATAATATTCATCAAGTGCATCTCAAAAGTACCACAAAAACTAGCTATCGATAATATTAAAGTAAAGATCATCCAAATTATATCATCAAAATTATATTAATCAAAAAAATCATCAAGTATGTCATAAAAGCACTAACAAAATTGATTGTACTAAAAAATGGCAATAAATCTCAAACTTATATAAGGTAGCAGAATCCATTAAGTGTATCTCAAAATCAGTATAAAAAGCTAGTTATGGATTGCATAAAATGAAAATAAATCAAAATCATGTGAAATAGAAAAATACATCAAGTGCGTCTCAAAAGCACTAACAGAATTAGTCATAATTTACAAAAGCAGTAAAGCTCAAACTTATATAAAACAGTAGAATTCATCTAGCACATCTCAAATGCACCACCAAATTTGGTTGAGTTAAATAAAAACATGTACGCTTAAAAATCATATCAAATAGCAAAATATGTCAAGTGTTCTTTAAAACACCACAAAAAATGATTAAAAGTTATATAAGAACAATTAAGCTTACAAACACAAAAATAAAAATGGAAATTGCAATCATATTGCTTGTTAGACTACAAATGAGTACTTTTCATATTTTCCTATACTTTGAGCTCGATGCCTATTCTTCTTGAGGGTTCAAAGACCAATTTCCCTATAAAACGATTAAATTCTCATTGATTTTATTTATTTTGATGAGTTCACTCATTTCACCAAATTTTGTTTTATTGTTTTAGATTTAAAATAGACGTGTTCTCTTTTCGTTCTACATTTTCGTAGAAACTCCAAGTTCATCAATAAAAGTATAAATGTAATCTTCTCACATCATAAGAATTGATAATTGATATATTTAATGATTCAATAGAAACATGATAATTTCTTCTATTTTATCACATTCTTCATTCAATTAATCA
This sequence comes from Allium sativum, assembly GCA_030737875.1. NCBI lineage: Eukaryota > Viridiplantae > Streptophyta > Magnoliopsida > Asparagales > Amaryllidaceae > Allium > Allium sativum. The sequence goes on along the minus strand of CM060913.1, from coordinate 462,361,438 downwards.
TGATATTTGTTTTTATACGATGGAAAAATTATGAAATGCCATGTTAGTTGGTTTGAAACAACCTAACAAATCCATTTCTCCCACATACAATTATATTTTTAAAGATCAGTATATCTTCGGTCACATTCAGCATGATATAACATGTTATGTGTTTTCAAACATGTAAACAAATATCAATACAATATCTATAAAGATAATGATCAAATAATACCAATTTTTGTAAGTGTAATTATTAATTATACTCATATCTTTCTTCTATCATGCATGCATAAACTTATAAGGATACGCTTATACAATATGATATCCAAAAAATGGGGCCTTATAATAATATTCATATAGAGGGAAAAATTACATCAATGTGAAACATATAAACTTTACTTTTAATTAACATATTTAACTCAAATGTTTTTAGATTTTGGTACTTATAATTAAACTACAATTCATACATGCCTTTTAATTAAATATTGTCCATAAATATCACATCCACAAATTAAAATTGGTGAGCCAAATAAATATTGTCAAAAAATGGAATTTTTCATAAACACACTCATCGGTTGAAATTATCATTTATATTCAGGATCATATAAGAATGCTTGTCGACGAATGTTAATATCTCATTTTGAAATATTTTATTGATCACTTAAACAATATTTATTTCCTTTTGAATGAAAACTTTTGCACAAATACCTCTTACCAGCATTACGGTTCGTAATAATTATTATCCAAAATAAGCTTATAATAACTGTGACATTGTAGAGACTCATAATCATTAAATTCATATTCTTTTCTTGATATAGTGGTAAATTAAATTCACTTTGATTCAAACATTAACTGCCTTTATTTTGCTTTCATAAATTAATTATCAATCGGTTTTATGATTTAATGCTCATAACGTTCTTTAAGGAATCACGTTAAGAAAATTAGTATTTTTATCACATTAAAAACACTTTATATGAACTACTTTTTACAAAAAATATATTTTGAAACTTAAACATTATTATGAGAAAAAATAATAAATTCTCAACCAAGAGGAATATCAATTACAAAATTGACAGTGCTACATTTGCAGGCTTTTATGATCAGTTAACGTTGTTTTAGTTACATCCAAAAATGAAAGGACCAAATTGAGTAGCCTTTAATATTGTAAACTTAAAACCATATAATATCTGAAATCTAAGAAGGAAAATAGAGGGTATATCTTAGTCTTTTTATACATGGTATCAACAAAATAAGGGTGCCAAGCATTACCAATTTTTTGTTTTCCCCCTCAGTGCTTGATTATATTATATTATATTATATATATACACACACACATATAATCAATGAATAATTATTCATTTAAATCACAAAAAGAGAAAAATAATACAACTCATTTCGACTAGAAATATTTATGTGCATGACAATAACTGCTAATTGTTGAACTTCTCTGCATAAGTGTTGCAACCTATATTTTTTTTCTTCTTTAAGAAAGCATTTATTCATTTATACTATTAAAACGATTAAATATTTGAGAACATACAATTCTATTCTATATTCTTATCCATTCAGAATACGTAATAACATCCATTTTAACTACATAATATTGTAGAAACAAGGCGATTCTCACACAAAAGAAATTATATAGGTCACTAATTTTTATTTCAACAAGCATAATTTGCCGTCATAGAATATTCAAATTTAATTCACTATGGCTAATGTACATCTTCAAGCAAAGTCAGTTTTGGACATAGTCATGAAAGGCGTATCTAGGCGCGCGCTATGGCGCAACGTTTGCGCCATTTTTGCTTGCGGCACGCTGAATGGCGCAAATGCATGCGACGCAGAAATGGCGCGTCTTTTCTTTATTTTATGGTTTTTTTTTTTTTTATTTTTTATTTTATTTTTTACTTTTTTTTTGGCATTTCAATCTACGATAACTACTATTACAAATACTCTTACCATCACTACAACCACCATCACTACAACTACTACTATTATTATCATAATAAGATGAAATGTGAATAACTTTGTTGATATTTTTTTTCTTCAATTATATGGAAACATAATCACATCATTATTATTTCCTATTCGATTATCATCAACGAGTTGATAACCTTACAATTATGTAATTGACTGACCTTAGCATGCCAGCATTTAGAACTGAAATATGTTTTATTATCGAACATAGTTTAAATTCATTTTAATATTGTTAAAAATATATAGTGTAATGTATAAAAGATCATAAAATATTGTCTAGCATAGATGCAAAAGCAAATGAATGAGACTGAGAACTCGTGAACGATAAATCAAGAGAAACAACTTTGGAGAAAGAGAAAGCATTCTCAGAAAAATAACATTCAATCAGCTCTGAAATATTCCCTTGGATAAAATTTTTTTGTATGTGTGAATATGTCAAATATCTTTGTACGGTTTGTCTGCAACATAAGAATAATTCACGGTTTGGTATTTGGTAAATACAATCAAGCATTAAACTTATCAAATTCAATTTTCTAGTTTATCAGTAATGTGTGTTATTATTTTGGATTTGAAAACCATTATGCTTGAAATTTTATGCTTTATGTTTTTTTTGTGGTAAAATGCATAAAAAAAATGTTGCGTATGTTTTAGCAAAAAATATTGATTTTTTTTGTTAAAATATTAAATTTATTAAAAAGAAATAAGTATGCGTAGTAAACTAAAAAGACGCGCGTCATTTACCGTGTCGTGCGCCAAGGCTCTAGAGAGGGTTTGTGCCTTTTTGCGCCGTGCAACATTAATAACACTGGTTTTGGATTACTTTGCATTTTTTTTTTAATAGAGCGTGCTTATTGTAAAACTCTATAATGATTCAAAGCAGAGGAAAATTTGAGACATACGTTAACATTAGTTCGTTATATTTCTTACTTGTTAATAATATAAAAATCTCAGATTCAATTCCAATTTGCTAAATCGTTGCTTTTCTTCTCCACTTGCATCAATCATCATAATAGTTAAACCTTTGCTCCAAATGGATGTTGGATTTCGATTTCAAATTGTTGGAAAATTGATGGGTGAGAATAAAAAAGAAGTGGTTATATTAGTTCTGTCGTGGATGAGGCCATTGTTATGAAAGAAAAATTCAATTAGACTATGATGCAATCAACGATTGTTGTCCACTCCTCAAGGTTAATACAATCATCCTTCATGCTTGTACACTCAAGGTTGAATGATTGGAGATTTGTAGAAACGTTGCCTAACATTTTAAGTATTTAGGGAAATAGACTTAATTTCATAGTAAATTGAAAGGAGGAAGAGGAGAATGAGAAGATGGTTCTATGTAGATTTTTTTTGGATTTTCTTTTTTGAAGAGAGAAACCACAGAGAATGAAATAAATGTGGTAAATCTTTGCAACCAGTTAATCTCAATAAGTAAATCGTCATAAAAATGTTTTGTCATTAATGAGGAATGCAAGAGGACAAATAAGTCAAAAGACTTGGTTTTTGTTTTAATTATCCAACAATTATTTCAGAAATGTTGTATTTGAAAACAGTTGAAATGTAAATACGGTGGTACATCAGTTGATCATGGATTCACTGGAATTTACTTTGTCTCTTTTTGTAATAATTGAAAAATCTTGTATTTTTATAAATGTTTTTTATTTTTCATTTCTATGTACAGGAATTTCAAATTGATTATGAATCATATGACCACCCTGTTGTGTTGACTGTTGAAGCTCAGGTCAGTAATGGAATTAATGCTCATTTTCTCATGACCGGAGGATATTTTAATCTTTAATGGCATTGTTGAATTTCAGGCAAAGTATATTGGGCATCTGGGAGGTGCTTTAAGTAAGAATTTGTTGTTGAAGGTGACCTATTGCATAATGTTCTTCATTATTGGGTTTAGAAATTTATATCAATCAATATCATAATCTATTTTACAGGATAAAAAACACAGGTTTTATGTTATTTCAGCTTTGGCTGATACTAATATTGATTTGAAAGGTGTGTCATTGACTTATTTTGATTAAACTATGTATTTAACAATGAATTTGCGATGAAATATTTCATGCACATTTTCCTTTCACTTTTGGCATTTGGTACTAAATGCAACAGTTTTATCCCAAAGGCTTGGCTTGGGAAAAGGAGGACTACGTATGGCTCCTGAAGAATCACTCAAAGAATTACTTCAGGTCAATATTTTCTTTTTTAGCAGACTTTATCATTGCGAAGTATTTGTTTATCTATCATAAACAAGAATATATTAAATATTTCTGCCAATGCCTAATAATCTTTGATTCTTATGGATGTTTATTTATGCTCTGGAGTAGTTTGAATGGGCCTATAGAATTTCTCAATTTCATTTTTTTTTTTTGGACAATGTAATATCTCCGAAAAGGAAAAAAACAATCCATATATTATTAGCTAATTTTAAATTTATGCTTGAGTAAAGTATTGTCAGAACATATATCTGAAAACAATTTTGAGCAAACTGTGTTACAACAATTTCCCCGTGAATTCTAACATTGTGTTCTGTGAATCATGCAATCTTTATGGTCGTTCACATGTACTATGCATGTGGTAACCTATGTAGTTAGAACCCTGTTGAAGTCCCCACCAAGTGGAGCTAGATTGCTTGACGTTCGTGAGATGCTTCACTTTTGCAACTTAGCACTCTTAAATAACAAATATGTTAGAAATATCGCTATTTGCATCCAAGTTCGATAAATCCAATTTATCGAGCACCTGCTTTAGTAGTTTTAAAAATTTTTGTCCAATTTTCTTTTAAACCCAGCTAATACGGTCCTTGTATGGACCAAAGTTGAAAGCCCAGACGTTCAATATAAGTTAGAGCACTATTTCTAGTCTTGTAGTCTGTATTTGGACTAAAACCTATTTGGAAACAATGTTTCTCTTTCCTGTGTTAATGACTTATAATGAATTGATTTATACATTGTATTTTGCCTCTATTGCGTCCTCTGCATTTTCCATTGCGTTTCCGGTATGTATCCGCTATAGTTTTTTGCACCATCATCAATATAAACCGCAGTGCATCTTAACTGCATAGATTGTATCACATCTGAAACTTATATCTAAACCTATTTTTAATGAATTGGGAATAAGCATTCAAATACGTCAAGTATCAAGGCATGGTGCATGGCTAGAGGCTCTTTCCTTTTTGATTATTTTAGTTTTAACGTATTTGTGATAAAATCCTCTAAGAGAGTTTAAAAAAAAGGAAACCTTATCTTTGATGATGAATCACCATTTGGCCGAGTAAGTTACAAATTTACCGGTCTATTAACTGAATGTGTCATGGGCAAGGTAAAAACCGCTGGCTTAAAATTCCTGAAAATGAAGACCGGCGAAACATCTTCAGACCTATTGTACATGTACATACATTACATTTATATATTTGCAGTAATCTCTGTAAATGCACTGCAATGTGATAAAAAGCACTTTTGTCGTAACTGTGATGTGATTCGTTTTATAGATAAGGCAATTGCTTTTTGACATTAAATTTCAAAACCTTCAGTAAGAAGTGAATATTATTGTAGTCATTGACCTTCATCAGTTCATCCAAGTGTTGTCATATCTTGTATTCAATTGGTGTCTTCGCTCATCTCTGAAGATTGTGTGAACCATGGTTCGAGGTTTCGTTCGAAAACGCGAGATCTCGGCCATCTCGTCTCGGTTTCGATCTATATGCCGGTACGAGATTAGGAGGAAATTTCGGTTTCGGCTGAACAACAGCAAAATAAAAGGAAGCGGAAAAACTGGAGGTATTAACATACCCGGATCAAAGGACGAACCCTAATCCAACTTCAAATCGAGTAGGAAACCGTAAGATCCATCAATCGAGCCACCTGAATCGATTGGAGGCAGCGACATTTTCTCTCGTATCTTAGATTAAGGGCAGCGATTTTTTTTTTTTTTTTTTTGAATGCTAGGGCAGCGACTTTAATTGTGGCTCAAATAAAAGGCAGCGACTTTAATCGGTTGGAAAGCGTGAGAATTGGTTTGTTCTGCGCTGAAAAGGTGTGTAATAGGCTAAAGGTGTGTAACGGGCTGGGCTGGTCTAGTTAACAGTTAATTGTGCTTACCTAGGGTTTGACATTAGTTGTGGGCTGGGTTAAGCTTGGAGAAAATCATCATATTTTCATTGCAAACGGTGGTAAAACCAAACTTTGGACCGAAACCGAAACTCAAACCAAAACTTGCGAAGCTTCCGAAACCGACCGAAACTGGTAAAATTTCAAGTGACCGAAACCGAGTTCTCGAACCTTGGTGTGAACATTATTCTAGTGCAGTAAAATAAATAGCTAGAGGACCATTAAGCCTCATGCTGGTTGATAATTCAACATATATCGAGTGCCTAAAAATTATACAAATACTATATTTTCGTTGTATTCACTCGAAGCATATCGGCTATTGTGAATATTTCAATCTTTTTGCACACCTGTGTTTACTATGTAGTGATGACACTTTTTCCACTCTTCTCCCTTATCTTGTCCGAGATAGAAATTTGAAATTTGTCAGCATTGTTAGTTATCAGTATTTTAAATCTTGTTCGTGTCAGCCGAGATGTCAACCTTAGTTTTTTCTCCAGAATCCAAGATCTGAAACCTTGCGCTGATCCGCTAGTTGTGCAATTAATAGTTTATGGATAGCTAAATTTGATGTAGAGCTATATTTTTTTTCCTCCATGGTACTCTGTAAGAAAATTTTAATTAATAAGCAGAAATAAAAGTATAATCTTGTAGTCAAGTGGTAAATGGTAATGAATTAATCTTACATAAAGACTAATCCGTAGTTGTGGTTCCTTTTAAACAGCACACGTTCCTGATGTTTTTTTTTAAATATTAAAAAACCAGTTGTGGTTATTTGCAAATGTAAGTTAGGTTTTGATAACATGGTCAATTAACTGTACCTTTTTTGAAGTTTATTATATGGGAATAAATATTTATTGCGCCAACATAATGATGCATTGAAGCAATTGGCATTTGCATCTTTATATCTGTGTGTACATCAATACAGTTTATTGTTGGGGAACTTGGCAAGCTGCATCTGACAGAAATTTATTTTAATCAAAATCCAACAAAATGGCTGTGTGTTAAGAGAACTAGCTGGCATTTGCAAATAGTTTAAAAGTGCTCTGTTTTTGCTAATAGTTTTAAAATTACTGTAATAACTAGTAAGTATGAAATATTTTATCTATTTCTTTTTTCCATTGACAGTCGGTCAACATTTGTTGTGATTTTTGGGATGTTTTGGGCTATTGCTAGTGAGACAAAATTTACTTTGCTAATGTATATTTGTTTTTTCCATGTATACTGACAATCACTGCCAATATGCTCGTTTCTCTTTGATAAACCTCGCAACCTAAGTTACTTTTCTCGTTTATACTGCAGAAATATCTGAATACATAGCAAACTTTTACCGTTGTATGATCATTCATGTTTTCCCTGATGTATTTAATTTCTTTGAATTGCAAGGTGCCACTGGGTTGTGTCACTCCATTTGCATTAATTAATGAATCTGCTGGGTATGTTTTGCTCCCTCTTCTAATATCCATTTAACGTACCTGCGTGTTAGTTTTTATTTTTTGATATAACCTGAAACCATCTACTGTTATTTCTCTTAGCTAACTTTAAAATTATAATTTTCAATTTGTGTCATATTAACAATTATTCAGTTGTCACCTTATTGTTGTTTCACCAGAAAGAACAGTGGAAATAGTGCTAATAAAGAATTGTTAATGAGTGGTAGTGCCACACACATTAGCATGGCGATAGAAGTTAATTTACATGTGTGTTGGACCTGTTGGTGGTAGTTTAATTTTTCCATGTTTTTGAACCTTCCGAGTTTCATCTACAATTGTGTCATCTGTACCAAAAGCCTGTATGGAGAGTTTTCTCTGATTACATTATTGACCTTAGCTGGAATGGATTATTTGTTATCTGATAGTTTTTTGTTTTTGTGTTTGTACAGTGCAGTTTTATTGTTGGTTGATCAAGGATTCAGATCACATGAAAAATGTTTTTTTCACCCACTTTCAAATGACTCAACTATATGTAAGTGGCGTGTCTGAAAATACATGTATGAATATTAACCTACCTCAATTTTTCATTGCATTTGTTCATGCTATAACATTTATTACTGAGTGAAAAGGAAAGAACTTGATGCACAACTAAGATTGCTCATTGTTATACTTCAGGCTGTATCAGGTGTTCACATTTGTCATGTTATAGAAATATTTTAGTAGTTAGCGACTTGGCGTTTATTCTCCACTTTGTCACTAAATATTCCACAGAATATTCAGATTATAGTAGAATTTGTAACTTTATTCATTACAAGCACATGTAGACTTGTTCTGAGTAATGGGGATGTTTCGTATGTATAGGTCTAACAACTCTACATGATTTTTTTTTATGCATGCACATTATCGCCATATAATCAAATGAAATGCCTTCTACATCAGTATCACCAAACATGAAATCCTTGCAAATGAGCAGTTAAAGTGCTTAGTGGATTTGATGCGGCAGTGGTATAAAAAGTCATAGCAGTGATAAAACGTGGAAATAACGAGGGTATAACGGATCACTCTGAAATAGCATGTAATACTCGTAATGTTTTTGCAAATATATAAATGATAATTAAATAAAATTTAACATTCACTTTAATTATAATTGGCACATCTTAATTTTAAGTAAAATCATGTACAAATATATGTAAATAAACATACACCTTTATTTAACTTAATTAAATTTATTAAATATTAGAGTATTTTTGTTTTTTAAAATATATGTTGACAATTCAGTTTAAAAAACTAACATCGTAATTTTAGTAATGTATTAATGTCATTTTTCAATTTATTTCTTTTAAAGGAAATATAGCATAAATAGTGAATATAATGGAAATACCGGGATATATCAGAAATACCGGAATATAGCGGCACTTAAAGCGGAAAGACTATTTTAGAGGCTATTTAGGAAAATCACAACGGTATAAATCCTCTATGGGACATAGCGGGGCAATAGCTAGGCATTAACTGCCTAGCTTTGCAACAATCAAATATGGCATATATGCATTCCTTAGGTCTTACAAACAAAAAACAGTAAACATGTAGGTATATATAGTCTAAGAACAGTATCGTGTTGTGACGTTCATCCTCAAATATCACATATGCAGAAACACACATTTACAACCTCACTTCAGCATGCATAAATTTACTAGGGTTTGTACTTTCAGTTTGCATTGTTGTGGGTTTTATTAACATAAAAAAAGTGCTTTAACTGTTTTACTTTTTTAGTACTATTTTAACCAAAAATCTCACCCTTGTAAGTTTTAGTACTATTTTAACCTTTTTTCATCAGCTCTCAGCTCCAGCAACCTTGAAAAATTCCTGGCTTCAATTGGAAGAAAAACACTATTTGTGGACTTGGAGGTTATTATCTCATCGATGCATTGAACCGTTTGATTTTTTACCAGTGCCATGGAACTTAATAATTTTCTGATTGTTGTATAATCGCTTTATTTGTAGGCTAATCCAAAGGTTGGAAAGGATAGCCCACCTGATCTCGCTGATCTTGTCCTGTCCGAAATTTCAACTTTGTCAAATCAGTTTGAAAATGCAGTTTCAGTTCAGAACCCTGCAACTGTTCAGAAGTCTAATACTACAGGTGACTTGTTTACAAGTAGAAGCATAGATATTACCTCATCTATTTTATAGCTAACCAAGCTATTTTCTTCAGATAAACCAGAACAGCAGCCAGCATCTGGTGACACTCCGTCGGGTAAGAAGTCCATAAAGCATACAGGTGATTATCAAACTTTTCTAGTCATTTTTATTTGGTACAGGTTAATCCTTGGATCTGTAACTTTTTGATTTCTTTCTTCTATTGCTCCATACATTTGGTCTTATCCAAAGGCATAACCTTTTCATATAGGTCTGTACATATGTGTATATGTGAATGTAATTGTGTGAAATGGTAGTAAGAGTATCCCACTAATTTTTTATTAGTGATATTCACGTTTCGAGTTCAATTGCGTTACCCATTACACATGTCGGCATATGGGCTTGCCATATCATGTTACCTAAAAAGAAGTTTAAGCCTAAAGAGTATGTTAATTGGGGTATACATGATAGTGCTTTATTGTTGTTGCTGCTGTATATCCATTGCTCACAGTTTTGATTGCTAATTTATTTTTTGGAATTACTTGCACTTAAAATTTCTGCCTTCATGGATATACAAACAATATATGTTTTTGTAACTTCTGTTTGAGATTTAATATCATATTTTTCTGTTTTGAAGTAAGGTCTGGAACTCATCTATACCTGATAATTTCAATTAAAGCCCTCAACTAGATAACTGAGCAAATATTATTCTGATCATCAACAGATAATACCCATTCAAAGAAATCTAAAACAGTAGAAGAGAATCCCAAAAGCATAACTGATTGCAGCTTGGGTGAAGCAGCAAATGTTTCAAAATTCATCAGTGAAATCATTGATAAGACAACTTCTGCTGTTTTGGCCGAGGTACTATTTTTTTTGCTGTACATTAATAAATTGTACATTATTAAGCATGTATATTCACTTGAATTAACTATACATTTTCAGATAAACAAGGCAAATGATCAAAAATACGAGACCCTTGATTCTTCAGTGGCAGAGGCAACAAAAAAGAAGATTACATCGGACTTGGAGAGCCTAGCTGTATGTTTCAATTCTAACACTGTACTCTATTTATATTGCTGATTCCTGATAATCGTAAACTAGATAGCATAATATGATGATTTGATGATATCTTGCAGATGATGCTGAAGAATGCTGCATATACTCAAGGATTTCATGCTGGTTCTCTGAGTGCACTACCAAAAAAATATTGGTAGACAAAATCATGTTTTGTTATAGACTCATTCATCATACATACTTTGATATGGATTTGCATTTCATTTTTGTTTTTAAATCATAACAATAAAAAAGAATGGAAACATCTATTTCTAACCACCCTTGGCTCTTTCTCTGCTGTTATTACACACTTCTAGTAAAATTCTGTACATGTAGCCTTGGGCTTTCAACGATACTCGAAAGGCTGTGGATTCATGTGGCAAGACTTACAGTGATTTTCGTACGTTGCATGTAACCAAGCATTACTGTAGAATCATAGTGTATAAAGCAGACAAGTTAGATTTGCAGCCGTCTTGGTCGCTCGGTTTTGTGCACGTTCCTAGCTGTGAACATAGCGTTTAATACTCGCATGAATTCGACATTTATCAGAAAAGCGAGGGCACTACAAATGTACAATTGTACAAAAATATCGACTGTCATGCAACAAGTTACAGTTTTGTTAAATACCACTGGTCAAAATGTTATTTATTTATTTATTTTTTCCAATAAAGAACACACGCTCTTACCGAAGTAATTGAATATTTCCATTTTCATATTTTTAATCTCCAAGCCAGTTGCTTTCATTTTTAGATGGAGGTGACCACGACTTTTCTGTCCTTTTGTTTTTGTTTGTGTGTCAACTAACATCAAGAAATAGAGAAGGAAAAGAATTTATTTTATCCACATGCCACGGTGAATGCTTTTTCCTAGGTTAGCAATAACTTCATAAAGAATAAGGACAATAGTCAATAGCCACAAAGAACAAGGGCAACTCTATATTGCGTTCGATCAAAACACTGAAATAGAGCATTTAATGCATTAGAGTATCTCTAGTATTTTCTTATCCCATTGATTATAAAAATGGGAAAGAAAAATAAATATGATGATGACAGATAGTTTCTGAGCAGCTAGCATGCATTAAACGCATATAATATAAAAATTGGTAGATAAATATGTTTTAATGTATCAATAAATATATAATATCAACTATAATATTGATAAAAATAGATCGCATAATTTTTAGATTCAGATGTTTTTGTATTTATATCGGATTTTTGAAAAATTAGATATTTATTCGTTTTACGTATATCATTCATACTAATTATTGACGGTTACGAATCAAACTTCAATTTTCTTTTCAACACTCATTTGTGGAAATCTGAATGCGGTAAGAGAAAAGAAATGGAATTTTTTCTGCTTTTGTCACAATTTTGGATTATCTAATTTTTTTTTTCAACGCTTGCATGCTTTGAGGTGATTGGTGCCATCAAACTTTGATCCACGTGATTTGCTCCAAATAGAGACTTTCTCAAACAAGTGTCCTATTGTACTCTCAACCAAACACCGAAAATGTCGTGGAGCGCATCTGATTTATCTATTTTTGTACTTATAATTTTAAAATAGTGGTTTACTAGTAGGCACGTGGAATTCTTGGTACGTGCGAGGTCACCAACCATTGGCCTCTGCTAGCTACTTTGTAACGTTGAACTATCAAAGATTCAAATTGCGATAGGTTTTCGTTATCACTAATGACTGGGTGGCTAAATTCAGTATCAATCAAACGTCTGGATATGAATTACGAAGTATGCAAACGAGGAAGAAGAAAAAAGTAGAGAAAACAGTTCAACACATTCATCATCCATTGATTGTTGCAGCTACTTGGAATTACATATACTTTTTTCATGTTTTTGGCTGTTTTTGTTTATTTCTTAGTGAAAGTTGAAAACATAAAACAAAAAATGAAAAATAAAACCGACGGGCTTTAACGGTTACTCTTTCTTATCACAACAAACAATTATTTAAATAGAAATAAAATATCTCATAATGGTCGATCTTTAGGAAGTTGAACTAAGGGGTTGTTTATGTGTGTGGACACACTACATGCATACCCATGACTATCCTCTCTTGCATTACCGGTGCTTATATAACTAAATAGCGCGTTGTATAAGCATATGGTCGATGCAAACGGTTGTCAAGTGAGAAAATATAAAAATGAAGAGAAATGGAAAAAAGAGAAGAAAATAAAATAGAAGAAGAAACATAAAACACAGTAACAGAACATATTGTATATCTCATAGCACATCAGATAAAATATAATAAGACGAGTCAATAAGAATTATGTAAACCACACAATCAGATTATATAGGTGTTTGCACCATAAGTTGGCACATACCCAAGAGAGTATAATACAAAAAAATACACAGAAACATAGCACAAGCATAGATTAAATAGTAGAAAACATCAAGAAAATGCACACAATGGATTTTATAGTGGTTCACGTTTGAGCCTACGTCCACTTGAAGAATTTGGATCATTTTGTTGATGATTTGGAGTTATAATATCTCAGATCAGTAGAGGCTCGGAGCGTACGGAATACATAGGAAAATCAAGAGCCCAAAGAGTTCATTTCTCTGTAAGGCGGCTGGTATTTATTGATATTGTTCGATCAAAAATATCTCCGAGAAAGTCAGAGGCCATATACTGAGACATTGTGGGAAGCCCAGCTAAGGATTGTTATAAGGCACGATTAGATAGCAATCCCTATGGAGGAATCAGTATCGACCACTCTTGCTGAAGAACGGAGGACACAATCCCTCTTGCAACTACTTTTCAATGCTAGCTTCTTGGTTCTGGCGATGGTTTTGGTAGTTGCCTTGTCATTTGGGAGATGCATAATGATATTAGATTAACTTAAACTTTCAACTGATCCGTCATGAAGTCTTACCAATCCCATGCCTATGGATGGCCAAGGAAGGTGCGACAGTCTGATACCTATGGTTGAGGGATGTATTAAGATCTGATCCCTATGGCCGAGAGATGTATACTGATCCGATCCCTATGACCGAGGGGTATATACCAACCCCTATGGCTGAGACAGGTATCCCTTGCCTATGGATGGTGAGAATTCACATCTAAAGCATGTCTGATTGTTATTTTGCCAAAATCGCTTGACTGTTAACCTGCGGTACAGACAATGCTTGACATTTGGACTTTCAGATCACCACTTTGGATAATGCGCTTCGATAGTCATTGAGTCTAACTTGTTCAGTCAGTCGGTCATAACTAAGCCAAAATGTTGGGTGACATTTTCCCTCCAAAAGTACATTGTGTGGCGAGTACGATGTGTATTGAATCAAGATAAGTCGGGGATGTCATAATGGATTACACTCTACTTCTTGAATGATCGTTATTGTAACAACCCGCTCGGAATTGACCTAAATTCCAACCTAGAAAAGATCCATCGAAACTTAGAGCCATTCTAAATGGATCGTTGGTTTCTATAAGGAAATACTTAAATATATATAACAAAACAGTCTAAAACAAAATCAGAATCTCATACATCTGAAGGGATAAAATATAATATCTCAAAATAGATGTACCATAAGTGAAACCATCATAAATGTCAGTTACAAGGAGTCTCAAGAAATAATAAAAGGTATATCAATAATAACTATCCCAATAACACAATAATGATACTGCCATAAATAACTAAAAGCCTCCATCGTTAGGCTCCATCTCCAAAGCAACACTGATCCCAAGCGTTTCCACCTACTAACCTATTTAGATGTTAAGAGGAGGGAGGTTAGAATGATAAGCTCTGGTGAATGAAAATCACATAAGTTAAGGAATAACTATTTCCTATACTTGATAGTATGAGTTTGTCAAATTATGTCTATGCAAGTAAACACTCACAATTAAACATATGAGGCAGACATCCTTATAGTCACTTAAGTCTTACATGTTAATAATAGGTCAGACATCCTTACAGTCACTTAGTACCCCCACACGCTAATACAAGGGCGAACGTCTTCACAGTCACTTAATACCCTACGAGGTGGGCCCTACTTGGTCGTTTAAAACCATTACCTAAATTATTCAAGGGTGGATTCCTATTATCACTTATTACCCTATGGCGACTCCTAACCACTTAAGACCAGGCCTTTATCCGTCAACGTTATAAAATATATACCCTTATTGCAGGTCGAGAGATATTAAGTAGTCACTTAATACCAGGTTTAGGTAGGAGCGTGACACCATTTAAGACCCTCCTGGCGGACCCTTACATTCCTATCTACCTATCCCTATGGGTGAACTCCTAGTCACTTAATACTTCCCTTAGATGGTGGTTTCTTAGTCCTTTTATATTAACCGTCTCTAGGTCAACCCTCACATAGCCCCTAGAGGAAGCGGACTTCCGAAAAACTACCCAACTCATCGCAATCACTAAGACCTTTTAATACCTGATAAACAGTAGAGAAAAGCGAATCTCATGATCACTTAAAACCTAATGGGGGGGGGGTTCATGACTTGGGTCCTAAACCAAGGAATAAACCTTAGGAATGGATTCCGAGCAGGCTTCTACTACAAGTTGGGTTTAACCTCGCTTCTTAGTATAATAATTATAATGGTCTATGACGCTTAGACCCCTCACATTAACCAGTCTTACTTGTAGATTTTGGATATGCCAATCGATTTCGGGGGTATTTCTACTACAAGCAATGGTTAACCTCGTGTCTATGTGCCATTAATTACAATAAAAGCCATTAACTTACACACATACAAATTTACTATGGGGACATTTGAATTCCTATTTTCCTAACTTAACGCATTCAGTACGCAATTAATATGTATTTATATTACATTTATTACACTATAAATATATAAATAAATAGGCATAAATGTAGCGCACATGAATAATGAACAAATACATTTGAAATATCAATCCTAATAACAATAATCAAGGTATACAAATTAATTTCCCTATCAATTAACATGGTCCAACATGTATATTCACATTCAATGATAAAAAAGGAAGTAACACATAAGAATATAACTTGCAACCTAGGTTTGAATAATTATCTAAATAATAAAGTATATACAAGGTGTAACAATCCGATTAGTTATGCAAAACCTTATTTCTGGCGCTGCTTCACTTTTAATTTTATATCAAATACAAAACTTACAGTTCTAGTATATTGTATATAATACATTCAAACAAATATTTTTGAATAGATGATTAAACCTATTAATTTACAACACTCAAATCTTATGTTTTAGTACACAAACACATACGAATATTTAAAGTGAAAATCAAGTGAATAGGACTAAAAGCAAGAAATTACACAACACCCAAAGCCTAACTTTCATCATTTCAATAACACAAACCGAAACATATAACTTTTGATTGACCATTTTCGCAATAAACAAAATATAGGATTTGGAGGATTTATATGTTTTATTTTCGTTTAAAATCCAAATCCCGTACAGGCATAGAAATCCAAATCTACACTACAAAGGATAGAAAATAGTAACTTATAAAATTTCTACTCATGGAGATTTGAGAAGGAAGAATAATAGAATTATGTAGAATTAGATTTGGATTCAGCCTTCGCAATGATCGTACTCCAATTCTCCTAATATATATAAGAATCAAATCTTAGAATCTTATATATATATATATATATATATATATATATATATACAATCAAATTTAAAAACCTAAATCTATTTGAATTTAGATCAAAATAGATAGAATAGAGACCGGAGGAATAAAAGAGAATCCTAACATTTTCTGCAATTCAGTAATGGCAGAGGGACAATATGGAGGCGGAGATTGAAACTAGTGTAAGGTTTAGAGTGAGGCTAGGGGGCTATATTTATGGTTGCAAGTGCGTGTGTATAGATCGTTGGATTAGTTAGATTTAATCCGAACAGTCTATTAATGCAAAATATAAACAAGTCCCTTGTTAAAAACAACCTTCTTTACCCTTCCCTGTCGACCCCCATTGTCAAGCCCTCTCTTATAGGGGCGGTTGACCCCCTTCTAGGGTCGAGTCTGGAGATTCAAATCTCCCTGTAACGTGCTTTATATTAATTTTCGAGTTAACTACATTGATTTCTTCCTTATGTTTATTATTCTTGTCCCCTTCTATATGTATATACCTACACACAATTCAAATTCTTGTGTAATTTTCTTTTAGTCAATTAATATATATTTATATTCCAAGTTTATATCCATTCAATTTGAATTTCAAACCTTGTGTGCAAACAATTAATGTATACTTGTTTTATTAATATCTTCTTCTTACGGACTCCATTTTCTGCAAATAAAATATGAAAATGGATCAAAATCTCGCCATGAACGCAATAGTAATACTTTCATGGCCCAGTTCCAAATTATCCTAAACTCTTATTTTCAACCTATTGAATTTATTACTGTTTATTATTATTTATATTAAATTATCTATGTCAAATTATGGTTTATTTTACGGGGTGTTACATTCTCCCTCCCTTAAAAGAGATTTTGTCCCAAAATATTTTCGAAGGGGCAAAAAGCACAACTCGCTCTAACAAACATGTTGTACACCCATGCTATTTATATGCATCCATAAAACATCTATAATTCAATGTAATTTTGCAGTGCAGACTTGCTATAGTGAGCTTGGTCCTAACATTTGTTCAATAAGTGATGCTAAATGTATGCAAAACGGCTTAATATGCATTTAGTTTCTATATGAGTGCACAATGCATTTGTGTTGCAACCATCACCTACAATCCAAGCTAGCAACCACAATGCAACCATAAAAAGAAATTTAGATGAAGTAATTAACTAAGAAAAGCACTGGTTGAGTTGGCCTTATCTTCTCTTTAGTTTCCCAAGTGCTTTCCGCATGGTCATCTTCCCATTGTACTCGGACTAGTCTGATGGGTTTGTTGTGGAGTCTTTTGATTCCATGCTCCACAATCCTTGTGGTAGCATCGGGCACCCTAGACTCCAACTTAAAGCTACTTGTATCCCCAATATCACCTAGCTCAATCGTAACAATGGAATCATGAAGGCATCTCCTAAGATGAGAGACATGGAAAACGTTATGGAACCCCGATAAACGCTCAGGAAAATACGTACGATAAGTCAGTTTCTCTATTCTATCAATGGTTCTAAATGTCCTAATAAATATAGGAGCTAACTTCTCAGTCTTTCCAAACCGAACATTCTTCCGAAGAGGGGCAATGTTCACAAATACTAAATCCCCAATGCTAGACTCAAGTTCCTTCCTCCTCTTATCCGCATACGATTTTTGTTGGTCTTGGTCTTCCTTCATCCTCTATCGAATTAAAGCTATTTTCTCCATGGAATCATGGATTAGGTCTGGTCCAAGCAAAATCTTGTTGATGGTTTCCTACCAACAAGTTGGCGAATTTAACGGATGCCCATACAATGCTTCCTAAGGGGCCATACCAATCGTCACTTGACGGCTGTTGTTATACGAAAACTCCACTAATGGAAAATGGCGCTCCCAAGCTCCTCCGAATTCGATGATGAAGGCTCTAAGTAGATCCTCAAGAAATCTGTTGACTCTTTATGTCTGTCCGTCGGTCCTTGGGTGGTGGGCTATGCTTAAACTCACTGTCATCCCCAATGCTGCTTGTAGGCTCCTCCAAAATTCACTCGTAAACAAAGGGTCCCTATCACTAACCATGCTTGTCGAGATTCCATGCAGTCTAACTATCTCCTTGACATATAACTGGGCTAAAGAAGTTTTTGTCGTATCCATCTTGATCGGAATAAAATGACTATTCTTCGTTAAACGATCCACAATGACCCAAATGGCTTCATTTCCCTTTTGACTCCTCGGAAGCCCATCTATGAAATTCATCGAAATGTGTTCCCATTTCCAAGTGGGAATCTCCTAGGGTAGCAGCAATCCTCCGGGCCCAAATTAAACCCTTGTCCCCATTTTAACACCGTAAATCTATAAAAACACGTTTTCATCACAAAATAAACGCTGCTCCTCATATCAAAATCGAAATCGTGTTTCATCCCAACACACTTCACCGCCAACATCGAAATCGTGTTTCATCTCAATACACTTCACCGCCGACTTCGAAATCATGTTTCATCCCAACTTTTTAGGTATTATTCAAAACCTAACTTGGTTTATTCCAAATTAGTTCCGAATCTTGATTAGTTTATGGTGATATTAGAAATTTATTTTCTGTACTAGTGATGCTTTCATACTGTATTTGGGTATTTGTAATGATTTTTATGTCATAAAGTCTTATTCTATAGTGAAAAAAGGTTCTATCCATTGTTACATATTTTGTTAATTTTTGCTGAATCTATTATGTGTTGCTAAACTTTAGTTGCTTTCAATTATTCATGTTCACATGTCATATTAACTAGTAATAAAGTCTGATTTTATCCTGTGAATTAATTCAGTGATCAATTTATGTGATGTTCAGTGTTCTAAGTCCGTTCTTATCTATCATCTTCTTAGTAGCTGCAAACTGTTTTATTAATGTCAATCGTGTTGATTGATATATGTCTACTAAATAAATGTTTGAGTTTTTCTTTGAATTTTCCATTGTATGTGTTGGCTAGCTTTTGGATAATGTCACAAGGGTTTAAACACATATGAAGTAAATAAAGAGTAGCCCCGCATATCCATACGCACCACGATCCATGAAGACCTGACCCGCTCGTGACACATGCCCACCAACCTGCTCGTGATGGAGGCATTACGACCCAATCGTGATCGAGATCCCATGACATGTTTGTGATATAAGGTCATGAGACGACCCTATACTTAAGGAATTGAGACCACGACTTGGTCATCCACGAGCCACTAATTCAGGATCTCATGACCTCTGTCCATAACAGCCATGCTGACCATTTCTCCACCCACTCACGAACGGGTCCGAGATACTCGGGATTTGTGCCACGTGTCTTCACGAACTACCTGTAGAAATCACCTATAAATAGCTCCATACTTGGCTTTTTCAGGATTATTTGGCAATTCAGAGCTCTGATTCCACCATTATCATACCTCCATTATTTTTATTCAGAGTGATCTCGAATTTACTAAGTGAATTATCATTGTAAAAGTGAGATTGAGAGAGAATATTGATTGTACTTGCATTCAAAAGTATAATCAAAGTCATATAAAGTGGACGTAGGCTCGTTAACGCCGAATTACTATAAATTTGGTGTGTTTGTTGCATTTTCTTTCATTTCTAGTTATGCAATTCAAGACAATTTGGGTGTTAGAGCCATAATTTGGTTTAACATTTTGGTGCTTCCACTGAGAACTGAGTTCTTAGCCCGTCGGATTATTGCTCTACTATTTGGATTTTCAAGTCCGAAGATAATAGTCCGTACTTCCACTGTTTTGGTTTTTGAAGATTTCAGCGAAGTCAAGACGTTGTGGCTGGAAAAGAATCCAAGGATTCACGAACTTCTCAAGAAAACGAAGCTAATGAAGAAAGCATTCAGGAGCAGGTCGAGGCAAGCTCCCCGGCTTGTGGATCGCAGGGGGCGAACCGACCCTAGGACGGGGTCACGACCCGCCCGTAGATGGTTACCATGAGCCACCCCACAGATGCCCTCACGAGCCATCAGGGAGAAAGGGCCACGAACCGCATGCAGGAGGGAACCACGAGCCACTAGTCAAAGGGGGACATGAACCGCCCTCACCAAGGGACCACAACTCGACCTGGAATGGAGATTATGGCCCGTTCTGCTCACGCCGGTGCTTCAGCTCGACCTGGCTCAAGCGCTCTACGTCCAACGACGAATACTGATGATCAGCTACATGCTTCTGCTCCAGTGACAGAAGGAGATCTCTCTCGTGTACTCGATATGTTGGAAAGGATGAATGATGAGTTGGTAGCTCAAAGGCAAGAGAGTTCTTTGTTACGACAGAATATTACTGAAATAGGCAGACAAATCGACGAACTCCGAAGGCAGAGAACACCTTCACCTACTCATCGCTTTACCTTTGACTATTCCTCCTCATAGGAAGAACCTTCGAGACACCAACGACGACCTCCGCTAGAAAGAGCTGAAAATGTGGAGCAGCTCCAATTTGGATCACTCCCCTCTAGAGCAGAGACAGCGTTCAACCTGGGATTGGACAATCGTAATAGGAATAATCCAGCCTCGTTACCTGCAAAAGGGCCCACAACACTGCCTAGGGATTAGGTTATTGATAACCTTATTGAGAATCAACCATTGAAACCTCTTTCCATGTGATTGACCATGGCCACAGGAGGCAAGGAAGTTCCTCTCAAGCCCCAAATTTTGAAGGACCTCGTAGGGCAAGGAGTGCTAATCCTGAATCCACCTTGACCAATGCCGTTGTTGAAGCAATGGTAAGGCAGATCATGGCAGATAGCCATGGACAAAGAAATGAAGATCGGGGTATAGGCCGCAGTCGCACACCATTTACTAATGATATATTAGATGTTCGGTTCCCAAGATGATTTACTATGCCAA
The DNA here is from genome assembly GCA_030737875.1 of Allium sativum. Lineage (NCBI taxonomy): Eukaryota > Viridiplantae > Streptophyta > Magnoliopsida > Asparagales > Amaryllidaceae > Allium > Allium sativum. The sequence continues at coordinate 462,340,310 of CM060913.1, read as the reverse complement.
TCATGAACCGTTATTCTGGCAGGACGGACCTGGTCCAACATCCAATGAGATATTCGTGGTGTATGAATGTTGCAGCAGCTCTCGATGTAGTAAAGTGCAAAGCATTCCCAATCTTTCTAGACGATGTGTCATTGATGTGATTTACCCGCTTGCCTGCTCGATCGATTTCCAGCTTCAAGGAATTGAGCGAAAGATTCGTAAATCAATTTCGACTTCATGCTCAAAGGTCCAAAAACGTCATTGAGCTATCACTCATCAAGCAGTGTCCTGATGAAACTCTGAGATCGTACTTGAACCTCTTTAATTTAGCAGTCAAAGAGGTTAGAGATCCTCATGAGTAGTCGGCCCTGATGGCCTTAATTGATGGAGTAGATAAAGATATGGAATTCGGCATATACTTAGCTGGGAAACCGCAGCCCATCAGGGAAATATTCTATGAGAAATCCAACGTCCATCTGCGCCAAGAGGAGTTGTATGCAAATCAAAAGAGGAAAGCCACTGATAAGGAAGATATACATAGCAATGTGACCATCAAACAGTACGGAGATAGCTCTGGAAAGGTAGAGGTGAATGTTGGAAATAAGAACCAAGGTAGCGGCCGCCAGAACGGAATGACAGTCAGAAGAAGAATCAGGGAAATGATTCACAAAAGAGACCTTGTCTCAAAGCATTAGAGAACTTTACACTGCTAAATGATACGTTAGAGAATATTTTCCTGGACACTTATAATGTTCTCCAATATAAGAGGCCTGCACCAAGGGATTCAACAAAGAAAGAGCGTGAGACAGGAAAATTCTGCCTTTTCCATCAAACTCATGGTCACTCCACTAACGAGTGTCGTCACTTGAGAGATGTTGTCGAAAAACTCCTTAGAGAAGGTAAGCTGGACGAATACAAGGTCACCCCGAGAGACAGGGAGCAAGCCGGACAGGCCCCGAATCAAAACCAACCTGCTTCTAGACCCACTGCTCAGTAGAAAGGAAATAATATTATTATCAAGACTATAGTTGGAGGACCTCACCCGACTGGACATAGCTTCAGAGCGATGGATCAATATGTAAATTCAACCAAGCACGTTGGAGTAGGAGAGTGCAGTAATCCCGAAGATACCGCCCCCATCAAGCAACATGAAACAATGTTTGACGATGTCATATTTCGCGATAGAGATAGTAGTGGAGTTCACTCCCCTACCGAAGGCCCCTTAGTCATCACCACTACTATTGGTCCTGCTCTGGTCCACAAATCTTAGTGGACAACAGAAGGTCGGTCAATATTCTTTTTAAGAAAGCGTTTGATCAGATGAAGCTCGAAGCCGAGGATTTGAATCCCTGTGGTGGATGTATACATGGCTTCAAGGGGGCCTCGATGTCTCCGATGGGATATGTAGAATTTTCAGTGACCATAGGAGGAGGAGATCGCCGGAGAGTGAGAATTCTCTCATTTGTAGTTCTGGACATTGATTCGCCCTATAATGTCTTTTTGGGCCGAGCAGCCCTGGCAGAATTCAGGGCCTACATTGCGCCCTGGTGCTTATTGCTGAAATTCCAAACAGGTGATGGAGTGGGAGTGATTAAAGGTGACCAGGCCACTGAACGAGCCTGTTACATGGAGGAATTGAAGATGTTGATGAAAGGACTAAATATAGAAACCAAAGGTGCTTCCCCTCCCGTGAAGGAGGCGTCAGCATAGCAACTAAGGGGGAAGACCCCGAGGGAGTCGCTCGGAGAATTGCCCGAGTATATAGATCCCAGAGAGGACGAAGAGCCCAGGGGCAGAATGGCGATGCCCAATGAAACAACTGTGGATATCCCAATTGACAATAATTACCCAATAAAGGTTTTGAAAATCGGATCCCAGTTAGACCCTCTTCGAGTAAAGGAGTTGACTGATTTCTTAAAGGCCAACTTGGATGTGTTTGCCTGGACCCATGCTGATATATGTAAGATATCACCCTCAATTATGAGCCACTCATTGAGTATCAACCCAAAACATCCGCCCGTTAAGCAGAAGAGGCGAATGCTCGGTCCAGAGAGGTCAGTTGCTCTAAAGGAAGAAGTAGAGAAGCTGGGGAACAACGGATTCATTAGAGACTCGATTTACCCTGAATGGATCTCAAATCCCGTTTTAGTAAAGAAGGCCAATGAAAAGTGGCGTGCATGCATTGATTTTTCAGACTTGAATAAAGCTTGGTCGAAGGACAATTTTTCTCTTCCTAGGATTGATCAACTAGTGGATTCAACAGCAGGTCACAAACTCTTATCCTTTATGGATGCGTATTCTGGATATAACCAGATTCCCATGCATGTTCTGAACCAGGAGCATACCAGCTTCATCACAAATTTGTTACTGTACTGGTATGTAGTGATGCCTTTTGGTCTAAAGAATGTTGGAGCTACATATCAACGGCTAGTGAACCGGATATTCTACAATCAGATCGGAAAGAAAATGGAAGTATATGTTGACGATATGTTAGTAAAATCCAGACAATCATCCGACCATACCGGTGACCTAACAGAAATGTTTGACATTCTTCGACGATATAGGATGAAACTCAACCCTCTGAAGTGTTCATTTGTAGTCGCCTCCGGAAAATTTCTGGGTTTCATAGTTAGCTCATGAGGAATTGAAATTAATCTATATCAAATCGCAGCAATCTGGAGTATCCAAACACCAAGGCAGATCATAGATGTGAAGAGCCTCGCTGGAAAAATAGCCGCATTAAGCAAATTTATTTCTAAAGCTACAGATAAGTGCATTCCATTCTTCGACTTGATAAAGCGAGGAAAATACAATTTCAAATGGACTCTAGATTGTGTGGAAGCTTTTCAAAATTTGTTGGACCATCTAGGAAAACCCCCAATACTGTCTAAGCCAGTAGACCATGAGGATTTGTTTGTGTACTTGGCAGTGTCGTCCCACGCAATAAGTTCGGCCTTGGTAAGAGAAGAAGATAAAGTTTAGAGGCCTGTGTACTATGTGAGTAAGAAGCTAGCGGCGGCAGAACGAAACTATCCAAAGATAGAAAAGCTTGCATACAATCTGTTGATTGCATCTAGAAAGCTTCGCCACTATTTCCAAGCTCATCCCATCACTGTGTACACTAACCATCCGCTCCGACAAGTTTTACAGAGACCAACGGCGTCAGGAAGGCTACTCAAATAGAATATAGAGTTGAGTCAATTCAATTTGAATTTCCAGCCCCGAAGATTAATAAGGGGGCAAGTGTTAGCAGACTTCATAGTAGAATTTACTATCCTCGAGGACGATGTAGCGAGTGAAGAAGTTGATACCTCAAAACAAACCGTTGACCCCAACACCTGGAAACTATATACTGATGTGCCAAGAATGACAGACGATCTAGCGCTGGAGTGGTACTTGTAACTCCAGAAGAACGGTCGATATACAATGCCCTGAGATTAGAGTTTCATGCCGTGGATAATGACTCGGAGTACGAAGCCTTGATTACCGGGCTTAGGCTTTTAAAGGAGTTTGGGATAGCAAAGTTAGATACCTTTTGCGATTCCAAGATAGTTGTGAACCAGGTCAATGAAGAGTTTCAGGCCAAAGTGTGACGGCCCGCCCCGCACCAACCGACATTTACTCCAAAAGTGCGCTGTACACATGTCCAGTTAGCACGGAACGGGTCGTTAGAAGGAAAAGGAAGAAGGGAATGAACTAAACGAGGAACCTGTAGAATGTCTCACAGCGCATGGGATAAAATATAATAATAACATACTTGACATAAAACAGGCGAGACAGTGCATAAGCTGATAACTAATAATCAATGTCAACATCAGAGCAGCGGAAATCCAAATACAGCTTATTATAACTTTCCAAATTTACTGTCTCTAACAAAAGAAAACTAAAGTAGAAGATGCACCACCAATGCCCAAGCAGTGATCTTCAACAACACAGGGAGAATACTATATATATTACGTGGAAGCCTCCTGCTCGTCTCCGGATCATCTACCCGTGCATCACCAGCTAACCTGTCTCTAGTCTGCTCGTGTGAGCACCCAGAGTAATAAGAAGAGACATAAAACTCTGGGTCAGACATAAAGCCTGGTGTGAGCGGTAAGCATCTAAACAGAATGATAACAGGTATACTAAACCATACCTGAACCTGGACCTGCAACCAAAGAGTTAGTACCACATACCGTACAATACTCCAAGGTGCCATAATGAATAGTGTAAAGAATACGGGGGTGAGGCGTGTATGTCATAATGATAGCAAACAAACCATCCATAGCAACCATCCTCACATCTCTCACTCAGTGCGTAAAGCATACGACATCTACCACTTTGGAACACTAGACAAAATTGAGGTAACGACGAATCCCGACTTGTAGAAACCCTGCTATGACCAAGCTAAACATATAGAGTCATGACCAAACATTTCAATGACCCACTTCATTGGTTGTAGCCCTTGGTTCTACCGATGCCATAATGGCCCTGAATCCGCCTTCGCACCTCCTACCATAGTGGTCCAAAGCTATAGACGTCGATAACCCCTTAACACGCGTCCCGCAGCAAAGCCCAACCATGAAGCGAACTCGTTGATTCCCATCTGAATCTTGAGCTCTAACTTCTCATTTGGACTTCCTTTGCATCTCGGGTTTGGTCGAATTGGAGTGGGTCTTCAGAAGAGTTGTCTCGCATTAACAGTCCTGGAATTTGGTTCGGTTCGGTAGTCATCACCTTCATCGGTTCGGGTCGGTAGTCATCACCTTCATCGGTTCGGGTCGGATACTCCACTTCGGGTCGGTGTCCTCCTCCGGGTCGGGTCGGGTGTCCTTCCTTCCAGTGCTCCGATCCGCTCCCTCATTTCTTCACGTATTCCGATCCGATCCCTCCTTGCCATCTGATCCGCGTGGCCTTCCCTCTTGCTAGTTCTCCCAAATGTTTACTTCCGATCCGAGCCCTGCGTCTCCAAGTCGATCTGATCTGGCCTCCAATTATTCTTCCGATCCGATCCCCTTGTCCACTCCAACTCTAAGCAAACGGTCTTCCTTCTCGCCAAGCTTCCTCCAGTGACAAGTTCCAATCCAGTTCGAATTCCCTTGGTCAGTTCACAAATCCGATCCGACCCCTTTCTCCGATCCGAACCGGTTCGGAACGTGCACACTTCTGCAACTTTCCAGCGAGCTTTCTACGCCATTCGACGGCATTTTCGACTAATCTAACTATTCTAATCAATCATAAAACATACCATAGAGTCATAGCAACATGTAAGAACAACCACAAACACCTAACAACAATTCAAATGAACCAAAATGGATCAAAAGTGGCTAAAACCTCACATTTTCCTATAATCCCTCTTAATCATGTTTAAGCATACGATTAGCAAAACACATCGAAATTAACCCAAATTTCTAACAGAGCCTTAAAACATTATTTTAGAATTTTAAGAATTTTTCCAGAATTTATTTACGTATAAATTCGCTAATCTTCACTAATTACCCTTAATTACCGTAATTAGTGCAAAAACTATGCAAATCACTCACCTTGGCCACAAATGAAACACCAAATCCGAAATACTCTCTGTTTGGGTCGAATTCCTATGTATAGCAGCAGCTCCAACCTTGCTTTGTTGTTATTTGGCCTTGCTTTGATGTAGTTTAGGCTTAATCTTCACTAAAAATGTGTTTTGGAGAGGTTTTAGAGGATGGGAGCCATTACTAAGGTCTCAAGAAGATTTGTGGCGGCTCAAAACTGAAATGAAAGTGATAACCCAACCCTAATCAGTCCTCCTATACCTCTAAACCCGAAATTCCCCTCTGGGCCTAGCTGCTAATCACCCGGTTAGGCCCAATTAAGCTGTTTTTCACCATCTGAAACTTGTTTCAGCCATATCTCCCAAACAGTGAGTCCGTTTGACTAATGTGACCACTCTACGGAAAGAGAAACCACCATCCGGAGCAAATGGAAGTGGTTTCAGGTCAAAATTCCTTTCCAGTCAAAAGTTATGGCCAAAACAGTGCCAACTAGGGGTAAAATGGTCATTTAAAAATCGGGAAAAATCATGAACATGGGAAATGACCCCAATAGTCGTCTCCCAAAGTTACATGACCATACGACTTCGTATGTGACAGAAATAAATATTCTACGATCCTATGATGCGTAGAATGCGGGTCGTTACACAAAGGGTCAAGGCTTGTATCATATTTGTAGAAAGTGAGAAAATTGCTGGGTGAATTTGAACACTACAGCATAACTCATATCCCTCGATCAGAGAATCAGAAAGCAAATAAGTTGGCCAAACTGGCTAGTTCTGACAGAGACCATGTCTTTTATTTACTCTTTCATTCTTTACTTATATAAGCTGTTATAATTGTGAAATTTGCTATGAATCTCAGGGCAGTATTAAAGCACGTAATTCAAAGTGCCTTCTATCACATCAGGAAACCAACAGTATGCAGAGCATTGAGGGTGGAATGAAGTAAACGACACAACTATTGACACTCTAGTTCTCATGACCTGGGAAAGAGTATAAAGGACAAGGAAATGAATTGTCCACGAGGCGTGAAGGTGCACCATGATTAAAAAGATCATCTCAACTAAACTCTACCCTTGGAATCCGATGGGAGAGTGTAAAGGTGCCAGGGATTGAGCGCTACAAATGAACTCCTACCCCACTGAAGGATTGGGGGGGAGGGGGGACTGAAAGCTGAGTTCGAACTCCATCCTGGGCATACGACAGGGGAGTATAAAGGCGTTTTGATTAAATGCCACAAAAGGGCTCCTATCCCGTCATAGAACCGAAGACTAGAATGAAAGCTGATCCTAAACCCCTCATGTTTGGACGTAGGGGGCAACCTATGCACGACTCTAATCAATCCTCAACAAGCCCTGGCCAGACATTACGTTAATGATTGATTGGAGGCATGCTCATACACATATATGCATAGTGCAGGAATTTTAAATTATACACATATACACGTAGTGTAGGAATTTTAAATTGTACACATATACGCGTAGTGTAGGAATTTTAAATTTTCATTGCACATGAGTCTGACTTAATTATGATTCAAATATTTGTGTATAACTAAGTATGCTAAACTTGCAGGTACACAATAATACAAAAGAAATAGAACTTCATTTACTAATGCAGGTTTACAAAACAAAGATGGACAAAAAAGTGAAGGCCATTCTCACTTATACATCATAAGGCTAGTGGAAGATCTAAAAGACATAAATAGACGAGCTCTATTTGGGCTTTGGGGATGATCTTGGCTTATTCTCTTTCTTCTGCTTCTCCGGCTCCTCCTTGTCGGAGTCAGATTTTTCATGCTTCTTTCTCTTCCTCTTATCTGAAGGAGGATCTTGTGGAATGTCAAAGGACTAGGATGCAAGCTGTGTAATTATCGACTTGGTGGAGAGCTTTATGATTAATCCAGTTTTGGGATCAGCTGCAGAGATAGGTGGCACATTTAGAGGCCCTTCATCTATTTTCAATTGTAGTTGTTCATCCTGTTTGGCTTTCTCTTCTTCATCCCCATTGTCACCGTCGGTGTCCTTTAAGGCCCTGATGATATCAGCATCTTTAGGAACATCAGCACTTGATGCCACAATGGCCTTTTCGGTTGCTTCGACCTCGATTTGCTTTGGAACTTCAGGGACCTCGGTACTTGATCGTACGCTGACCTTCTCGACCTCTGCTTTCTTTTCTACAATCTCTTCGGTTGGCTTAATACCTATATCATGAGAAACGACTACTATTAATTGGGGAGAGAATGTGGTCTTCTCGATTGTTTGCTCATACTACGGCAAGTTACAATAGCTTTGACAAATTGTGGCGAGAAAATGGAGATACCTTCCGCTGACTCTTCGCCTAGAGCTGTAGTAGAAACCCCAACAGCTGGAGGAACTGGAACTTCGGAGATCAAAGGATCATCCGGATTATACTCCTCAACCTCAGAAGTCTTGGGCTCCACTGCTGAGCTAGAACCTTCATCAATCTTGTTCTTGCCTTTGAGCTTTAGCCTATCCACCTCCATGGATTCCTTAATTTGATGTCTGCCTTCTGCCAAAGCCTCAGGCTCTCCACCCCTGAGGAAGGTTTGCATAAGCTGGTTCTCATTCGATGTCCTCGACCTTTAAGCGTTTCCTTTCACTCTCGACAATTTGTTCCCATACATCAACTAAGGTAGTGTGATAGTTGCTGATCCAAGAAATATCTCGGGTTTAGATGACTTGAGCAAAAAAAGTCCATTAATAATTTGTCAAACCCCTCTATCTCTTGTTCAGCCGCGGCAAGCTTTTTCATTGCCCTGTAATTTTTAGCGTTTCTTCACACTCTCTAACTCTGTCTTATAGTTTTCAGCGTCTCTCCGAGCTAAGGCAAGAAGAGCTTGAGTATCCTCAATTCTTTCTCAGCTTTGTTTCTGACCTTGATGTCATGATCGATCTTTACACTAGCCCTGGCCATATCCATCTCCAAATGTCGGATGACCTCTGAAAGTTTTTTGGCATGCTTTTTCATTGCCCTGTAATTTTTAGCCACATGACTGACTTGAACCACGACTTCTATATCCCATTCATCAGGAACCGGCTCGAGGTCAGGAATGAAATGCATCCTTTCAAAATAGATGTCAGGGAACTGTTTTTGCAAATGCTCTAGCTTTGCCTTATTATCAGAAGTCAGAGCTAGCTCCTATGTGTTGGAAGTGTCTAAGTGGTGCTGATCAGAAGCGAAAAGAGCGGTCTTCTCTTTTTCCAAATCTTTACTGGGATCTTTGTGCTTGTCCTTGGGTTCATGATGTTTCTTGGAAGGTTTTCCTTGAGGAGGTATACCTTTCGGGGGAATTGGAGCTTTAGGAAGTTGTTTACCTCCCACATGTGGCACCTGACGACTATGGTATTTCCAGGGATCTTGCCTCGAAGTAGAGCGAGAGCGCGTAGAATGAGACTGATAAGAATCATGGCGTCTTTGACTATCTCCTCCCCGACTATCACTGCACTGATGCTCAATTACAGGATTGAGTCTGGGTGTGCAGTCACGAAGTTCTCGATGAGAATATGAACGGCGATGAGGCATTTTTCCTGCAAAGAATAACAAGCAAGTATAAGGATCATGAATAAAAATAGTATACAGGTGTTGTGATAAGTGGTGCATGCGGTTTGTGTATCCCGTGTGATCCCCCTAACAGACCAGGGCTCAGAGCTAGGCTCGTATGTAAAGTATCCTTCTTTTTGATAGGAGTAGTTTCTTCCTCAGAGATAGGGAAGAACGGTTCTGCTCCAAAGTCCCCGGATGTATAAGTGTTATCAGGCAAGGGGATCTTGTCTAATTCCCCAAATATTTGTTCCTCTGTTAACGAGTCGTGAGTTGTGCGCTCCACTAGCGGTGGAGTCTTCAGATGAGACTGCTCCTTGGAAACTGAGGTATCTTTTGATCCGTCAACTCGGATTTCACCTCCTTTGTATATGTTCATTTCTTCGTCATCATGGATCTCCATAGGAGAAGGACTTTTACGAAACTCGATCGCCTTTGTAGTTTCCGTGGTCACTTGCCCTTCAGTCGAGAGCATGCTACTAGATTCCCCAACCATCTGAGTAGTGGACACATAATTGTGAGGCTTGCCACCCAAACTGAGCCCGAATGTTACATCTAGAAGATGGTGTATGTGAAGGTTCTCGTCGGTTATACATTTCTTGATTTTGCACAGGTCAGACTTGCTTTCTAAAAGGCGGGACAATCGATCTTCATACACCGGACCTTCTGTCTTTTGGAAATTATGAGCTATACAGAAAAAGAAAATATTAGCACTTCAATCATGCTGCTGGAATACACACTGAAGAATTCAAAACCTACGTGACTGTAGCCATTTCCTTGCACATCCAGCTTGATGTTTTATGTAAAAACAGCTAGATTTAACATCTCCTATGTTACTGTGTCCTTCCGTCAAGACCTTTTTGGAGGGGATCGACTCGAAGAAAATGAAGTTCGGAGTCCCTGTGACACGATGTTTGAAATAATAATAGAAGTTCAATTCTTTGAAGGTAAGCACGTTCTCTAAAATCTCTGCGTATGCGATATACAAGGTATACAGAGCAGCGTAAGCATTGGGATGGAGTTGCATGGGAGAAATACGTAGTCGTCTCAGGAGATCAACGACAATTGGAGGAAATGGAGGAATAACACCTACAAAGCACATGACTCTACTGATAGCCATGTACCCTTCCGGAGCAGAATGAGGTCTGTCCCCTTCCTCTGGAGTTTTTACGTCAACCCAGAGGATCCCATGTCTTAAGCAGATTTTCTTTAACTTTAAATCATCCAATTTGGAGACTACAGAGTCAATCAACTTATCTACTTCTGTAACACCTGGAATCTCATCGGGAGCCCGATCATCCTCTTCATCCTCAAGTAATGTGCTTTCGAAAGATGTTGATTCTGTATTAAGATCTGTCTCGTACTCAGACCCAGAGTTATCCCAGTCCGGGTCCGAAGGGAGTACATCAGTATTATAATAACTTGATGACTTTGGATCTGCACTTTTCTTTGATATTCTTGTTGAGCGTCTATCGGACATGGCTGTATTGGCGAATAAACATGAGAGATTAGTGCATAAATACCCGTAAACCCCTTGTGTGCAAGTGCGTACATTACTAAAAGGAAAAGCATGAAGTAAAGCAGGGGAATGAATAGTCAGTCGTCGTATATCTTTAAGTTATGTAATCATCCAGTTCAGAAGGTTCATCCTGATGGTTCTAACCTAACTGTCCATCGATTCATACAGATTATGGTTGATTTCTAGCTAGAGTATATGTTGACATGTCTGGCTAGTTGATGTTATAAAGTCAAGTATAGTCGCATTATAAGAATTGATTCAGAGACAAGTCGATTCATGAAGTTCTAAAATGCAGCTTGTGGTGAGGGGTCGGTTCGTGAGCAGAAGCTCGGTTCATGAGCAGAAGTCTGGTTCGTGATAAGAGAATCGGCTAATGGGGAGTATTTAGGCTCGTGATTGTTATACGATTCGTGTCTAAGCATCCTCGTGGACACCACGTCGGCTCGCCCTATACGGCTCGTGAGGTACTCCCACGACCCGTTGCATTTTTCATTTTCACGAACCAACACTTTCCCATCTCCATGACCCGACCCGCCATTCTATTTCACCACCGTTACGACCCAAAGTCTCACTCCTTTCCATCCAACTCCAGGAAGTGCTAAGGATTTTGCAAGAACTCGTTTCCCTTTCTTCCTCACCAGGATATCAAGTTTCTCCCCTCAAATCACGAACAACCCGTTCGTGCCTAATGATCCAATCCATTCACGAGTCCACATCATTCCACTCACTAGTTCACCGATATTTTTGAGCCCGACTAGATCTCGATCTGACACCTGAAGGTGATGATGGTCACCATCGTCAGCGACGACTCCGAGGTCAACATAAAACCCATCAGAATCAAAGAAAAACAAGGGAGAATTCAACATCAGAATTGCCACACAATCTCGAATAAGGGAATGGAAATCGAATTCAAAAACCTATTCATTTTTATTACCTTGAGCAAACATTTTTGAGGCTGTGTGAATTTGGGGAAGTATTCAAATTAGGGTTAGCAGTTGGAAAAGAGGAGATAGCGGCAGTAAAAAAGAGAAGAGGAAGGGTGAAAAGTAAAGGGGGAGCGGCTTATATAGCATATGCGAAGACTTTTAGTCTTCCCTTTCTTGTCTTATTGGGATCGACCCAGTCCAATGAACCACGAATGATTAAACGATCCCACCATTGCTTGCATGAGGGATTGATATACTATCGGTTCATGACGTGTGCTTAGTGACGTGGATCATGGGGTAATGAATTTCTACAAAACTAATTATGAAAACTCGAAAATTTTGAAATTTACCTAGAGAACTGCTGACGACGTACTTTGAGATTCAAAGATTGTAGTTAACCAATGAACAGGAGAATAATTGGAAACTCATTCTAATATTTATATTCATCCAAGAAGTCGGACAATGCGATTTCGTGAAGTAGTGCGACATTACCAAAAAATACGACTGTTGATTCTCACCATTTCAGGAAAAGATGGTTTAGCAATTTCGAAGCATGTTCCATCCCTGATAAAACATACTTCGAGGGGGCAAAATGTTGGCTAGATTTTGGATCAAGCCATAAGGGTTTAAACATATATGAAGCAGACAAAGAGTAGCCCCACATATCCATATGCACCACGATCCGTGAAGATCTGACCCGCTCGTTACACATGCCCACCAACCCGCTCGTGATGGAGTCATTACGACCCAATCGTGACTGAGATCCCATGACCCGTTCATGATATAAGGTCACGAGCTGACCCTATACTTAAGGAATTGAGACCACAACTTAGTCATCCATGAGCCACTAATTCAGGATCTGATGACAACTGTCCATAATTGCCATGTCGACCATTTATCCACCCACTCACAAATAGGTCCGAGATCCTCGGGATTTGTGCCACGTGTCTTCACGAACCCCTTGTAGAAATCACCTATAAATAGCTCCATACTTGGCATTTTTCAGGATCTTTTGGCAATTTTGAGCTCTGATTCCACCATTATCATACCTCCATTATTTTTATTCAAAGTGATCTCGAATTTACTAATTGAATTATCATTGTAAAAGTGAGACTGAGAGAGAATATTGATTGTACTTGCATTCAAACGTATAATCAAAGTCATATAAAGTGGACGTAGGCTCGTTAACGCCGAACCACTATAAATTTGGTGTGTTTGTTGCATTTTCTTTCATTTCTAGTTATTATTCTTTGCAATTCAAGACAATTTGGGTGTTAGAACCATAATTTGGTCAAACAATATGTTACATTAATATTCAGTGTTTTTACACTTTGTGAGCTGATTTTCATTGTTGGCCTTTGTATCGAAATTGAATAGATGCTTTGATGTATTATAATTTTTGATTTGTTTGATTTTATATTTACTGGGAAAAAATAGAATCTTATAGTGCTTTTTATTGATTTACTTGAGTATGATTATTTTAAGTGAAGGACAATGAATAATTTTGCAAACTTGTACTGCTTTGATTTATACTTACTAAGATTTTGATTTTTCTATCCTTTGAAATCGTACTGATGCTTGTAGTTCATGATTTTTTGTTCTTTGTATTTTTAATTTAATGCTAGCGAGAATAACTTGCAAGTCAAAAATGATGACTGATTATGAAGATTTCTGATAACTTGCTGGTACACTCACATTTATTTGAGTTCAAGGTGCTAAGTTGTCATTCCTAATTCTATACGATTTTGTTCAAATAAATTAGGTATCATTGCATTGATTTGTGAGATTATGTGTATGCATGAATGATTGAAAATGAGGCTTATATATGTAATGAATGATACATTTGTCTCCAAATGTTGCGATTTCAGAATCACATTCGTTCTTGTTAGATATGACATGAAGATAATGCTCGATTAATAATTTTATCTATGTATTATTATGAGTTTAAAAGATTTCAGTTTCTTGACTTTGATGTGGATCTAATCATCATTGAGATTTTTTATATATGTGGTGGCCTGGTAACATTTTTTTTATTGGATGATAAATGCATTAGTCTGATTTTGTTTTGTATTTACGATGATTGTGGGCTGACCTGCTTTTGCTTCTGTTTTTCACATCAATATATTTTTTAAGAATAATGTTGGGTATGATTGAAATCAAATGGTATAGAACTAAATACCATTTATTATACTGAGGACTGAATTTTCCCTGATTATATCCATACAACAAAACTTGTATTCTGTCCCTTTTATAGCTATGTTTGATGTTTGATGTAACCCCAGTATGTTGGATTTTTCTTTATTATTATTATTATTATTATTTTTATTTAATCAACCATCCATCTCAAATTCATTTTCAGTTAAACTCAAAAACTTTCATCATCATTAAATAGTAAAGTGATTTTTTTTCATTTTATGTGTCACCAACACAAATCAGTTACCGAAATGGATGAACATTCAAATTAATTTTTTGTGAATTTTTGTAGATTTGAGTTTATAGATATTATTTCGTAGTTGCCATGTTTTGATTTCATATTATAAATGTAATTTTGTTGGCTTTATTTTTTGGATCTTAATTCTAAAGCTCCGTTTTCAACTTTTGTGCATGTATTAGATTTAAAAAATATTCCATTTCAGGATAACTATGCATGGTTATTTAATCATTTTATACACGGCTATGTTTTGAAATATTTAATTTGTTTGATATTCTAAAATAATTCCAAAAATTATTTTCAAATTTGATCCTGCCTTGTGTTCTACGTACGAAATAACCTATGCTCCAAAGATGTAATAGAAATTTCATTTTATGGGTTCAAACTTCTCTACATAATTTTAATGTATTGTGCACGAGTTTTGTTTTGTGGCACTTGGCATGTCAATGGTACTTTCTTATGTGGACGCAAACAAAGATCGAATAATTATATACAAATAAGTTATGTACAGTTTTTCTGGAAATACTAAGAACATGATAGGTAAGATATATGCCTTACTGGTAGGACTTCTTTGACAAGTTTTGTACGTACACTTGAAATAAGTTTGTACCCACTCAGTTTGAGAGTGTTAAATTAACTTTTATGTTCATTATTTTGTAGGTGGATATTTAAAACATTCATGTGTGTTGTTTATGATGTGACTATAAGACCATTTGCTAATAGTCATAACATTCTTTTAAGGATAGTGATTTGTACTATAGTTCTTTTTCGTACATAGTGGATATTTTTGCTAATATTACATTTTGCTGATATTCAATTGAGAAGATGATGTCTACTTCTCATGTGTAGCACTTTTGATGACTTAGAAATAAATAACATAAGGTGTAGTTATCAATCTTTGGCCTTTCTTTATATAATCTTCGCACCATCAAGAATAACAAGAAGAGGTGCACTTTGATTCCTTCAATCTTTCGAAGGCCCTACTATACTTCTCACTCCAAACGAACTCAAGATTCTTTGTTAACTGGATTAGCGGGGATGCAACCCTCGCGAAATCCATAATAAATCTTCTATAGTATCCCGCTAACCCTTGAAAACTTCTAACCTCCATGGCATTATGGGGTATCCTCCATTCTTGAACAGCCTCAACCTTCGCTGGGTTTACCGCCAATCCTTTCCCCAAAACTATGTGTCCAAGAAAGTTGACTTCTTTCCTCCAAAAGTGGCATTTTAAGAACTTAGCCTTAAGTTGGTTTCCCCCCAGAATTCCCATGACTTTTCTTAAATGATCCTCATGCGATAAGAATATCTTCCACGAACACCACAATTGCCTTATTGAGAATGCCCCTAAATACTATATTCAAAAGATCTACAAAGAAAGCGGTGGCATTCGTCAAATAGAAGGGGATTACCTCCCACTCAAATAATCCATCAGGCATCATAAATGTCGTCTTAGGTTTACTTTCTCAGAAATTCTTTTGCTAGTTCCAGCTGAGAAAAGTTTTGGCAACCTCCCAAATGATCGAATATGTCTTATATCCTAGGCAACAGATACCTTTTCTTCTTAGTTAGCTTGTTGAGTTCCCTATAATCCATGCATAATCTTAATGATCCATCAGATTTGGTGGCAAATACTATGGGTGCTCTCCATTTAGAAGTACTCCGTCGGATAAACCCTTTCTATAATAACTTAGAGATATATTTGTCCAATTCTCTCCGTTTCTTAGAAGCCATGCGCCTTAACGGCAATGCCACTTGCCTCGCATCCTTTTCGAGGTCTATCCTAAATGAGATTTCTTTGTGGGGCAGAAGTCCCATGACTTTCTCAAATACGTCTAGAAACTCTCACACAATAGACATCAAAGATGGTCCTTCTAATTCAGATGATAAGGAATTCAATAAGGCCGAATCCACAGTCCTACAAGGAATCTCTAAACTACGGCCTCCGTGGCTTCTTAAGCGAACAAATTTCTCATCGCAGTTAAGGATGGCCTCATAAAATGATAGCCAATCCACCCGTAATATAAGACCATACCCTCAAAATCTAACACATATGCATTACATAAGAAATCGACCTCGTCGATATCTAATACTAGGTCTTTACAAACAAGCAAAAGTTACTTAGCTCCTTCGATAGGCTTGGACACCTATATTGGGCTGCTAGCCAGGAACACAGGAAGATTTAAGAAATCAAAAATATTTCTAGTGATGAAGGAATGGATTGCTCCCAAATCAAATAAGATACAAACAGAAGTTCCTAAAATTGAGATTATACCTTCCAAAGCTGGCTGTCCTTGATCTCTTAGGGGTTGGGTCTGGGGTGGTGTGGCCTCCAAGGCATAATTATAACTACTCTATCCTCCTTTATCTTTGGGGAAGTTCCTTGCTAAGTGTCCATCCTCGTGACAATTAAAGCACCTTCCCTTAAACTCAGTCTTCGCTAGGCTCACCCGACAATCCTTAGCCTCGTTGCCCTTTCGGTGGTCTCTTTCACATACTTTAGCCTCTCTCTTAAACTTTCCATTCTTCTTCTTCTTGGGCCACCAATTCTTCTTAGGGTGCGTTTGTCTCAGGTCCCTAATAAGTTTGGAAATTAGGATCAGGTCCGCTCTTAAACTTATTATAAATTAGGTCCCTTTTTTTCGAAAATTCATCAAAAAAATCACGTAAATTCATATTTAAATTAAACACATAAACATAAAAAATTCAGACGTTAGAACCATCAAAAACCACACAAAATCCAAAAAAAATGAATTTTTTTTAATGAAACTGCAGTTAATTGCATCAAAAAATGCATATATTTGAAATTCTTGCATATATGTATGCAACTATTTAAGTGATACATATGTGTTAATTTTTTTGCATACTTGTATGCATGTAATACAAAATAAATGCATACATGTATGCAATAACTCGTAGGCATGCATATCAGTTCATATTTATTTGCATACATGTATGCATGTATTCAAAACAAATGCATACGTGTAGGCAACAATCCGTAGGCATAAATATTAGTTCATCTTTATTTGCATACATGTATGCTATAAAATGGAATACTTGCATACTTGTATGCTAATATTCATGTAGATTTTTCAATGTAAAATATGTGTGAGTTGTTGCATGCATGCATGTATTTAAAATAGTTGCATACATGTATGCAAGAATTCATGCAAATTTTCAGTGTAAATTACTTCATGAATTGTTTCGTGCATGTATGCAACTATTTTGAATATTTGCATACATGTATGCAATTTTTTTTCCGAAATCTTTTGGGAATATTTGCAGATTTTTGAATATTTTTTTTTACTGATCAGCACATAAAATCCTTTGAAAAACACGTAACTTCCATTTTAGGGACCCGCTTTAGATAAGAAACTTGGGGAGGATGCTGATTATATTTTCAAACTTTTTAAGGATGCCTGACTAATTTTCACTTCTTCTTATTCCCATTTCTAGAGGTATTCTCACTCTTATTATCCTTCTTCTCCTTGGCAGAGTGTAGATTAGCAATTTCTACCAATGCCTAAAAGCTAGCTCCAAAGGTCACTAGTGCTAGTAACATTTCTCCCAATGGGGAATTCAATACTTTAACGAATCTTAACGCCTTATTCATAGGCATGTCTCCTAATCTCCGTCCAAACTTGGACAAATCAATGAACTTCGCCAGATGCTCCCTCAAATTGGACTCTCCTTTTTTCAGCTAAAAGAATCTCTCCGTTTGTAGGGTTACCTTTGCATTGGTAAGAACTTCATCTCAAACTGTGCCTTAAACTCATCCTATGACAACACTCTACCCACATTTTCATTGGAGACCATGTTCCACCATTCTAGGGAATCACTCTTAAGGTGCCAAACGGCTATCCTATGTTTCAAAGGGTCGTCCCATCTAGTGGCTTCAAAAATCCTATCACACTCAGATTTCCACGCTTGGGCTCCAGAAAACCTTCAGTTCCAAGGAAAGTCATGTCTCTTAAGTTTATGAAATCTTTACAAAGTCTCGGAAAGTAGGGAGCCACTTTAACGGGTTGAGCTTTTGGTTCCGCTAAGGCTAGAGGGGCGACAAGGACTTGGTTCATATTCCTAAGATATTGCTGGAACCACTAGGGCAAGTACTGAGGTCTTGCCTGATTCCCCTACTCAGGATGATTTTCAACCATTTCTACTATCTGAAAAAGGAAAAAACCTTAGCGCATATTTCCAAGATAGTTTCTTAGCCAAAATCCAAGAGGAAGAAAAATGAAATTTTCTAGTATAGCTGCATATGTTTTATGGGTATAGCGCGCGCACACACACATATATATATTTGAAAACTTTTCAAATATAAATACGTCTCTCATGCGAATATTCCTCATAATCAGGTAACCTATGCTCTGATACCACATGTAACAACCCACCGAGAATGAGCCTAAATTCCGACCCAGAAACGACCATTGAAACTTAGAGCCATTCTAAATGGATCGTTGGTTTCTATAAGGAAATACTAAAGTACGTATAATAGAGAAGTCTAAAACGAAACCAGAATCTCACACAGTGAAAGGATACAATATAATATCTCAAAATGGATATACCATAAATGAAACCATCATAAATGTCGGTTATAACGAGTATCAAGAAATAATAAAAGGTACATCATAATAACTATCCTAATAATAAAGTAATGATACTGCCATAGATAACTAAAAGCATTCATCGTCGGGCTCCATCTCCAAAGCATCACTGATTCCAAGCGTTTCCACCTACTAACCTGTTTATATGTTAAGTGGAGGGAGATCGGAACAATAAGTTCTGGTGAATGAAAATCACATAAGTTAAGGAATAACTATCCTATACTTGGTAGTATGGGTTTGCCGAATTATGTCTATGCAAGCAAACTTACACAATTAAACATATAAGGCGAAAATCCTTATAGTAACTTAAGGCCTACATGTTAATAATAGGATGAACATCCATATAGTCACTTAGTACCCCATGCGCTAATATAAGGGTGCACATCCTTACAACCACTTAATACCACCACGAGGTGGGCTCAACCTGATCACTTGAGTCCATTACCAAGTTTAGTTAAGGGCTGATTTCTATTAGCACTTATTACCCTATGGCGAACCACTGGCCACTTAAGACCTTGTCATTAATCGTCAACATCATAAAATGTATACCCTTATTGTAGGTCGAGAGATAGTAAGCATTCACTTAATAACAGGTTTAGGTAGGGGCATGAAAACATTTTAGACCTCCTTGGTGGGCCGCTATGTTACTATCTAACTGTCCCTACATGTGAACTCCTAACCTTCTAATACTTTCCTTAGATGATGGTTTCTTAGGCCTTTCATATTAACCGTACCTAGGTCAGGACTTACATAGCGCCAAGATGAAGAAGACTTTTAGAGAACTACCCAACTTAGCGTAATCATTAAGACCCTTAAATACCTCCTAAATACTAGAGAAAGGCTGACCTCGTGACCACTTAAAACCTAGTAAGGGCAGATCCCATGACTTAGATCCTAAACCAAGGGATAAACCATAGGAATAAACCTCGTCCTAACCACTTAATAACCAAACCAAGTGGGTCAACACTTAATATCTTCCAAGAGGTAGGCTTTCTTTACGCACACATGTGTATACATAAACACACATATAAGACATCTCACATTAAACTGACCACCTGTAGATGCTGGATTTATCGAGTGGATCCGGGCATGCTTCTACTACAAGTTGGGCTTAGCCTTGTGCATTAGTATAATAATTATAATGGCCCATGATACCTAGACCTCTCACATTAACCAGTCTTACTTGTAGATGATGTATATACTGGTCGGTTCTTAGCAGACTTCTACTACAAACAATGGTTAAGCTTGTGCCTATGTGTCAAAAATTATAATTAAAACCATTAACTTACACATATAAAAATTTCCTATAGGGACATTTGATTTCCTGTTTCCTAACTTAATGCATTTAGTACAAAATCAATATGTATTTATATTACGTTTATTATACTAAAAATATATAAATAATTAGGCGTAAATTTAGCACATGTGAATAACGGCCTAATACGTTTGAAATGTCAATCCTTATAATAATAATAATAATAATAATTAAGGTATACATGTTAATTTCCCTATCAGTTACCATGGTCCAACATGTGTATTCACATTCAATGATTAAAAAGGTAAATAACAACATATACAAATAGAACTTGCAACCCAGGTTTGAATAATTATCTAAATAATAAAAATATAGATAAGGTGTTGACGTCAAAAGTTGGTCCCTAGTGACAGTCAACCCCCAATCGTGTGAAGAGCACATGAATAACAATCACAAAATGCATTATAGTAAAGAAAACGAGGAACACACAAGACTTTTTATAGTGGTTCGACAAAAATGGTGCCTATGTCCACCTTATATGTATTGATTTGCTTTTGATTACAAGTGCAACACCTTTTCTATTTGAGAAAAGAAGAAAAGTTGGCTATTTTTGGAGTTGCCGTAAGAAGAGCTTAAAATAAAAAGTCTTAGGTGGAGAATAGAGCCTCCGAAAGTAGGTTTGGGGATGGAGTTTAAAAAAGAGAGGTCCCTTTCCATTTTAAGCTTGGAGGTATTTATAGGTGAAGAAATGGGCTGAGCGGGCCGCCACGTGGCTTGCCTCTTTTGCGGAGCTCGAACACATGGAGCTCGATCATTGGAAGTAGCTACGGTGGAGGGACCCGGTCCACTGTCGATTAATAGTATCTTCGAAAATTATGGTTTACGTGGCACTTGAGATGAGGTGTATAAAAAGTAGAGCCTTGTCCAGAAGTGGTTGAGTGCCTTTAATGCCTTGAGAGTCGGGAAGTGTATTGAAGGACTCAGCTGGATATTTCCACATAGATTTGGAGATATCAAGTTGATCCGAATTTTAAGGAAGTACTTGACTCGGTCGGTCTGGGAGAGCGATTGTGTTGGGGAACGAGATGCCACTTGATCGAAGGAAATTAGCTCAGGCCAAATCTTTCCTGGACTTTTTGAAGTATAGGTCATTCTATTGGTCAATCGACCGATGCTAAAAAGTGAGCTTCTTGACATTGGGCTTCGATCCGTTGAACCGCGGCAATTTTTTCCAAAAAGTTGGACAAGACTTCGCCCTTCAGAATACATCTTTCTTGGTAAAGGAGGTGTGTTCTGAACTTTATATTGATATTCAATGTGCGGGCAAGATAGTTGCACCGAACCATATTAAGGCCGGAAATCCAATGATCCTGGTGGTTGTATTAAGACCAGAAAACCGACAATCGAAGTAGATCGTATTAAGGTCAGAAAACCGATAATCATCGAGGATCGTATTAAGTCCTAGAAAGTAATTGTTAACTTCGGTCATGAGATTCAACACCTGCAGAGATTTTATGGGCCATTCTTGGTCTAGAGAAGGCTTTGGTCTTGATTAGGAGAGTATTAACCATACTCGGCTTGAAGATATGGGCAAGCAACAATCACACTTGGCTTAGAAAGGTGGAGAGTATTGTCCATACTCGGCTTACAGAGATGGCGAGTATTCTCCATACTCGGCTTACAGAGATGGCGAGTATTATCCATACTCGGCTTACAGGGATGGCAAGTATTTTCCATACTTGGCTTATGAAGATGGCGAGTATTTTCCATAGTTGGCTTATGGCAAGTGTTGATTATGCTCAACTTATGTAAGATCATTTGTTAAGTTCAACAAGTGAAGAGTGCACTAAGTTGGAGAAGGGGTGAGTATGATCCGTACTCGGCTTAGGAAAGTTCTACCATACTTGGCTCGAGGAGCAGGTTTAGTTATGGTGGCAGGCTTTGATCGTGGGTTACAGATGATGGCTTAGCCCTGACCATATTTGGGTTAGTGAGCTTCAATCATGCTCATCTTAAATCATTCAAACATAATCCACGTTTGCAAAAGAAAGTTTATTGCTATTAATATTACAACGAAATGGAAGTAAATTCTAAGAGGGTTAATCGTTGATTCTAGAGCATGCCTAGGAGCTAAATCCTAACCCCGTACATGTGTACATCAACCTATCCGTTTTATTGAAAGAAATAAAAATACATTGAAAATAAGAAATCTAAATCTTATTAATTGATGATGATGCCGCAAGTACTGGGCTCAGGTTCCTTTCCATTTCTAGGAGCTGGAGGACCGGCTTGTTGGGCTTGGCAGAGGATTGGGTAGTATGGCCAATGTACCTTTCTTGACGTACTCAAGAAGTTCTCCTCGCATGGCCCTATCCTCGATGAGATCGCGCAGGTACATGCATTCATTGGTGCTGTGACCGGCAATGTTGTGAAACATGCGGTGCTTTCCAGAATCGAGTTCTTTCTAGGTCGGCTCTCTTTGAGGAGGTTTTGGAAAAGGTAGGGATCCTTGTACGTCAAGGTAGATGTCAAGAAGGGAAGAATTGAGCTCGGTATATTGATCGTACTTGTTCTCTCTTCGGGGGTCGTACGTTTGCATTCATTCTTTTCCGAATCCTTTCCTCTTCCTTTGTTCTAGCCATTGGTGTTGGATGCACCTCCTCCTTTGGTGGCAAGGACCACGAGGCTTTCCATCTCAATGTTGGCATTTTCCTGTCGGAGGAACACCTCGACCTTTGCATAGAAATATTCAATGTCCTTGGGGGATCTCTGGTCAAAGAGATTGAGAATTCTGATCGGTTCTGGACATCTGCGATGGCGGCCATAAGCACCATCAATGGCTCGGGTCGATCGACTAATGCTATGGCCGCATTCAATATTTCGAGGAAAGATTGAAGTATCTTTCCCAGACATTGCTTGATGGAGGTCAGGAACATGACACTTTTTGGTCAAGAGATGTGAACTCTGAATTGCTCGATGAAGCCGGTAACCAATGTGTTCCAACTGCCAATTGACTCTGTTGTTAGCTGTCGAAACCGCATTCCGGCTTTATCTGTGAGAAAGAGTGGGAAGCACTTGGCCATAACATTGGTTGATGCAGTCTTTCATATGGCGTATGTATCGCATGAGGTGGATGGTCGAGTCGGTCCAACTATTGCAGGGTTCAATAGCTGGAAACTTAAAGTCCGTAGGATTGCGGGAATTTCAAATTTCCCTAGTGAAGGGGCTGCGGTGGATATTATTTATATCCTGCTGAGAAGAAGCACCCCAGGTGAAGCGTCGGATGATGCTTGCAAGCTGGCTTCCATCTTCGATGAGTCACTGCCATGAATCCAACACTGCATTCGGAAGAGCTCTAGTATTGGGGTCCAATGAAAGCATACTCGGAAGGGTGGCCGTTGGTTGGGCTCGACCTCTGAGAGTTGAGTGAAGGTGAGGGCGAGGGACCATCACAGTTGTTGGTTCTGGGAAGACTGGCACCTCTTGAACCCGATGAAAATTGGTTCGAGCCATGCCCGCGATGGAAGGTATGGGCTGATCCAGCATAGCATGTGATGTTCGGGGCTCCCTGGTGTCTCCACCAAAAGCGATGTTAGAAGGGTTTATGGCAGCGTTTTCCTCCGCCAGTTTGGGAAATGGTATGGTAGAGTGGTCTCCCTAGTTCGAAGGGAAGGCTCCACCAGCTCTTGGTTGAAGGAGAGGCGGCATAAGACGAGTCTGCTATAAGATGCTGGGTTGTAATGGGAATGGCATTGATTCTGATTGACCCAGCGGTTGCTCAATTGGTCCGGGGGGTCGAGCTATTCCCTGGCATGGAGGCGATATGGTCGAACGACCTAGATATTGAATGCCGACCTTCTATGAATCTGCAGCTGCGGCTGTGCTGGTTGCTGGAAGTGATACGCCTGGCTGTGATTGGTTGGGAGGCGGGGCCAAGCCAGGAGGAAACAAAGGAGTGATGTGACGGCCCGCCCCGCACCAGTCTGCATTTCCTCCTAAAAGTGCGCTGTACACATGTCCGACTAGCACAAGACGGTCGTCAGGAGAAAGGAAAGAAGAGAATGAACTAATCAAGGAACCTGTAGAATGTCTCACAGCGCATGGAATAAAATATAATAATAACATACTTGACATAAAACAGGTGAGACAGTGCATAAGCTGATAATTAAAATCAACATCAACATCAGAGCAGCGGAAATTCAAATACAGCTTATTACAACTTTCCAAATTTTCTGTCTCCAAAGAAAAGAAAGCTAAAGTAGAAGATACACCACCAATGCCCAAGCAGTGATCTTCAACAATACAGGGAGAATATTATGTATATATTTTACGTGGAAGCCTCCTGCTCGTCTCCGGATCATCTACCCGTGCATCACCAGCTAACCTGTCTCTAGTCTGCTCGTGTGAGCACCCAGAGTAATAAGAAGAGACATAAAACTCTGGGTCAGACATAAAGCCTGGTATGAGCGATAAGCATCTAGACAGAGTAATAACAGGTATACTAAACCATACCTGAACCTGGACCTGCAACCAAAGAGTTAGTACCACATACCGTACAACGCTCTAAGGTGCCATAATAAATAGTGTAAGAATACGGGGGTGGGGGGTGTATGTCATACAATCAAGCATAGCAACCATCCTCACGCCTCTCACTCAGTGCGTAAAGCATACGACACCTACCACTTTGGAACACTAGACAAAATGAAGTAACGACGGATCCCGACTTGTAGAAACCCTGCTGCGACCAAGCCAAACACTTAGAGTCATGACCAAACATTTCAATGACCCACTTCATTGGTCGTAGCCCTCGGTTCTACCGATGCCATAATGGCCCTGAATCCGCCTTCGTACCTCCTACCATAGTGGTCCAAAGCTATAGACGTCGATAACTCCTTGGCACTCGTCCCGCAGCAAAACCCAACCATGAAGCGAACTCGTCGATTCCTATCTGAATCTTGAGCTCTAACTTCTCATTTGGGCTTCCTTTGCATCTCGGGTTTCTGTCATCACCCTCCGGATCGGTCTTCATTCTGTTCGTAACTTCCTGGTTCGGTTCGCAGTCACCAGCTCGTAGCCATCAACCTCGGATCGGTTTGAATCATCCTTCACGCTCGGGTCGGATCGGGGTCTTCAACCATCAGCGGATCGGGTCGCACCATCGGATCGCACCTCGTCAGCTCGTGGCGGTTCCCCTCCAGTGCATAACTCCGGTTCGGGTCGTCTCGTGGTGCTCGGTTCGGTTCGAAAGTGTCTACACGGGTCGGGTCGGAGTCTCCAAGTCGCATCGCCATCACTGGTTCGGGTCGCACTTTCTGGTCACGAGGGATTCAGATCGTGCAAGCGGGTCGGATCGTGGCGTGGTGCTGCGATTCAAGATCTCCTTTGGTCATCATCTCGTGGAGGGGGTTCGGGTAGTATAGCCTCCATCGATTCGTGCTCACCATCTTTCAGGGGATCGGGTCGGGGTCCTTACGTCGGTTCGGTTCGGGTCTCCCTTATCCGATCCGATCCGGTTAGATACCCTGCAGTTTTCTGCAACTTTCCAGCAACTGTTTATACGCCTCTCGACGGCGTTTTCGACCAACCTAACTATTGGAATCAATCACAAAGCATACCAAAGAGTCATAGCAACATATAACAGCAACCACAAGCAACAAACAACAATCTAAATGAATCAAAATGGATCAAAAGTGGCCAAAATCTCACATTTTCCTATAATCCCTCTTAATCATGTTTAAGCATACGATTAGCAAAACACATCGAAATTAACCCAAATTTCTAACAGAGCCTTAAAACATTATTTTAGAATTTTAAGAATTTTTTTCAGAATTTATTTACGTATAAATTCGCTAATCTTCACTAATTACCCTTAATTAACTGTAATTAGTGTCAAAACGATGCTATCACTCACCTTTGCCACAACTAGAACCCCAAAACTGAAATATTCTCTGATTTGGCGCTGTTCCCAATCTCACACAGCAGCTCCACCTCGGTTCTTGTGCTAGTACTCCTTGATTCGATGTTTGCTAAGCCTAATCTTCAATTAGAAAGTGATTTTTGGGTGTTTTAGAGAGATTTAGAGAGTGGAGGCCATGGCTAGGTCAAGAGGAATGAAAGTGGCGGCTGGAAAATGTCTAAAGAAATGTTTTCTAACCCTAATCAGCACCTATTTACCCCTATACCCGAAATTCCCCTTGGGCCTAGCTGCTAATCACCCGGTTAAGCCCAATTAAGCTGTTTTTCACCATCTGAAACTTGTTTCAGCCATATCTCCCAAACGGTAAGTCCGTTTGGCTAATGTGACCACTCTACGGAAAGAGAAACCATCATCCGGAGCCAATGGAAGTGGTTTCAGGTCAAAATTCCTTTCCAGTCAAAAGTTATGGCCAAAACAGTGCCAACTATGGGTAAAATGGTCATTTAAAAATTGGGAAAAATCACGAACATGGGAAATGACCCCAACAGTTGTCTCCCAAAGTTACATGACCATAAGACTTCGTATGTGACAGAAATAAATATTCTACGATCCTATGATGCGTAGAATGCGGGTCGTTACACTCTCCCCCCCTTAAGAAATTTCGTCCCCGAAATTCCTTAACCCAAAACATACAAGGGATCCCGCATGCCTAACAACCATATACAACAATCAAATATGCAAAACAAGCAAACAAGTCTATCCTAGCATGCGGAAAAACTAAATCGAAGTCAAAACCTTACCAGACAAAGAGTTCTGGATACTTCTTCCTTATGTCCTCCTCTGTTTCCCAAGTACAATCACTCTCGTCCTCGCTCCACTGTACCTTGACTAGCTTCACCGCCTTCCTTCGAAGTTGCTTCATGTCGTACTCGACAATACGGGCCGGCTTGCGGTTCCCAACCGCCTCGGGTTCTACTTCGAAGTCCTCTAACTGATCAGGTGAAATAGTCATATCTGAGTCGTGAACGAACTTCCTTAGTTGGGAAACATGAAATACGTCGTGAACTCCCGCCATCTTCTCCGGTAAGTCAATTCTGTATGCCAAATTCCCGACTAGTTCAAGAACAGGGAATGGGCCAACGAATCTTGGTGCCAACTTTCCTCTCCTGCCAAATCGTATTACGCTCTTCAACGGAGAAATCTTGACAAACACCAAGTCGCCAACGGAGAATTTTAAGTCTCTTCTCCTCTTATCGGCATAACTCTTCTGCCTATCTTGGGCAGCCTTCATTCGCTGTTGAATGGTCTTGATTTTATCTGAAGTTTCCCTCACCACATCTGGTCCAAGCATAAACTTCTCGCCAGTCTCTATCCAACATGATGGTGAGTTGCATGGTCTTCCGTACAAAGCTTCAAACGGAGCCATACCGATACTGGATTGGTAGCTATTATTATATGCAAACTCTACTAGATGCAAATGGTCATCCCATGATCCACCAAAGTCCAATATACATGCTCTCAAGAGATCTTCCAAAATACGGTTCACCCTCTCTGTCTGACCGTCGGTCTAAGGATGATATGCGGTACTGAGATGTAACTCCGACCCTAGAGCCTCTTGTAAGCTCCTCCAAAACCCACTAGTGAACAACGGGTCTCGGTCACTCACAATGCTTTTGGGTACTCCATGAAATCTCACTACCCACTTCATATATAATTCTGCTAACTTAGCTGCCGTTCTGGTCGATTTGACTGGTATGAATCTTGCACTTTTAGTCAGTCGATCTACAATTACCCAAATGCTGTCATATCCCGATCTAGTCCTTGGTAAACCATCGATGAAATCCATCGAGACTTTCTCCCATTTCCATTCGGGAATTTCTAAGGGCTGTAACAACCCACTAGGCTTCTTTTGCTCGGCTTTAACTAGCTGGCAATTCATGCACTTGGATATAAACTTCCCAACGTCTCTTTTCATCCCTTCCCAGTAGTAAGTCTGCCTCATATCTCGATACATCTTGTTACCACCAGGGTGTATAGTCAGCTTTGAGTGATGACATTCTCTAAGCACTTCATCTCTCAATCCATAGACATTGGGTACAACAAGCTTTCCATTCTTTCTAAGCCATCAATCTCGATCAAGCCCATACTTGTTCATCTCCTCATCGATACCCATCTCTAACTTGGAGATGATTTCCAATAGGTTAGGATCGTCCCTCTGACTAGAGCCGATCCGCTCAATCAAAGTGGGTCTGATCGTCAAACTTGCTAACATTTCTGGGTCCAATTCGCACTTTGGTCTGAAATCAAACCCCGCGATATACTCTAGTTGCTTCCATTCAAGGAACATAGCCCCTAAGCTGGCATGTCTTCTACTCAATGCATCGGCCACCGCATTGCCTTTCCCGGTGTGTATGCGATGTCAAAATCATAGGAAGCTAAGAACTCTAACCATCTCTGCTGACGGAGATTCAGATCTTTCTGAGAGAAGAGATACTTTATCGACTTATGATCTGTAAACAGCTCAAATCTTTCTCCCAAGAGATAGTGTCTCCACATCTTTAACGCGAACACGATCGCTGCCAATTCTAAATCATGGGTAGGGTATCTTCTCTCGTGCGGTTTCAATTGCCGACTTGCGTAAGCTATAACCCTACCGCCTTGCATCAATACAGCACCCAGTCCGGTACCACAGGCATCCGTGTATACCATCATCTCTTCATCCCCCTTAGGAATGACTAACACCGGTGCGCTTGTCAACTTGTCCTTTAAACTTTTGAATGCATTCTTGCACCTTTCATCCCAGACAAAAGCTTGATTCTTCTTGGTCAACTGGGTCAATGGTGCTGCTATCTTGGAGAAACCTTGGATAAATTTACGATAATATCCCGCTAACCCCAAGAAACTTCTTACATCTATTGCATTCTTGGGCGTAGGCCAATCTTGTACCGTAGCCACCTTTGCCAGGTCCACGGCAATACCATTCTCTGATACAACATGGCCCAAGAACCTCACTTCCCTCTTCCAGAAGTGACACTTCGAAAACTTTGCTTTCAATTGGTGTTTTCTCAACACCTCCATCACTATTCTTAAATGTCCTTGTGTTCTTCCTCTGTCCTTGAGTAGACCAAAATATCATCAACGAACACAAGGACAAACTTATTCAACTGATCTCTGAATACCCTATTCATAAGATCCACAAAATATGCTGGGGCATTGGTCAGCCCGAATGGCATGACCAACCACTCATAAAATCCAGACGGCGTTCGAAATGCCGTTTTAGCTATACTCTCAGCTTCCACTCTAAGCTGATGAAAACCTGTTGCGAGATCCAACTGAGAAAATACTCTCGCGCCACTCAACTGATCGAACAAATCATCTATCCGCGGTAGAGGATACTTATTCTTCCTCGTCACTTTATTCAGCTCGCGGTAGTCTACACACAAACGAAGGGAACCATCCGCCTTGGTCGCAAACACAACTGGTGCTCCCCATTCAGAAACACTCCTTCTGATAAATCCCTTCTTCAAAAGATCGCTGACTTGCACCTCGAGCTCTCGCTGCTCTCTTGGTGCCATACGACGAAGTGGCATCACTATAGGTCTGGCATCTTTTACCAAATCAATACGAAACTCAATCTCTCGGTGTGGTGGAAGTCCGGTCACTTCTTCAAAAACATCCGGATACTGGCCAACCACGGGCAAACCTGACAACTCACTATGCGGAATGTCGAGGGAGTTTAGAAAACTAGCCAATACCCCCTTACTGGGTAGACCACCAAACACTATCCTCCGCCCATCATCCGCTCTAGCTGTCACCAACAAGCCCTCACAGTCTACCACCACCCCATATCTTTGGAGCCAATCTACTCCCAAAATAATGCCAAACCCAGTAAAGCCCAAAACAAAGCAATCACAAACAAACATGCATCCATGACTCGATAAGACCACATCACGACAAATCATGCTAAGGCTAGTCGAACCACCAATCGGGTTCGTCACTACTAAAGGTCTATCGACAATCTCGGGCTCCAATCCCAACCTATCTACCAGGTCACTAGATATGAAAGAACTGGAAGCTCCGGTATCAAACAAAACTCTAACAGGAACATCATAAACAGAAAGCATACCTTGAATGACGACATTCTTTCCCTTCTCCGCCGCAGTTGGGGCATTCGACGAAGAAGGAATAGCATTAAGGGCATATGCTTTCACCATTTGCTTTTCCTTAGGAGGCTGTGGACACTTGTCCTTGTGATGTCCCATTTGGCCACAGTTGAAGCACTTCCTATCCGCTGGCTTGGCCCGACAATTACTAGCATAATGGCCCTTCTTACCACAGCTGAAGCACTCAACATCTTGCCTATTCTTTTTCTTCTGGCCATCCTTAGCTTGGTTCTGCTTTCTCTTATTCTGGGAACCACCCTTGCCTCCACCACTTGCTTGTGGTTTTGGCTCTTCTGCAGATGCAACCTCAGTCTTCGGCTTAGGGTAGAGACTCTCCGATCTTAATGCTTTCCCCACAATCGACTCAAACGTCTCATCGATGTGGTTAATAAGCCTTTCCCCTAAGTACTGATCTAACCCAGTTATGAATTTCTCATTCTTCTTCTCGGCAGTATCTATAAGAGATAACCCATACTTCGACAAAGTGTCGAACTCAGCAATATAATCAGAAACTGCCCTTCCATTCTGCTTGAGTTCCAAGAACCTCTTGAACAACACTGACTTCAGGGCAGCTGGAATGAACTTCTCGCTAAAGCGAGCCTTGAACTGAACCCAAGTAATCTGGTCTTCGGGAGTAGCTGCCTTTATAGCATTCCACCAATTCATTGCCCGCCCTTGCAGCTGACGGGACGCTAGCTTCCTCTTCATCACATCCTCGATACCCAAATCCTCAAAGATACATTCGCAACTATCCAACCAATCTTGAACATCCGTGGCCGACTTCGTTCCGTGAAACGGCTTCCCACCAAGGCTAGTATAATCCTTATTCAGCTTGGCGAAGTCGACTCTTGGCGCCTGCACTATTGGACCACCACCATTTCCACCATTGGGAGCTGCCCTCTGTACATCTCTAAGCATCTCTCTCATGAGGTCAGTAAACATCGTGCTCATGTCAGCAGCATTCCCATTATTGGCTCCCCTACCAGCACCTCTAGTATATCGGCTCATCGTCAATCTGAAAAAGGAAACGATAAACGACTCCATAGTGGTGCGAGTGCAGTACGACTTCATCCTTATACTACTAATAGTATATATATGTAGCTTTTAAAAACCAAAGTAATCACAAATACGCTCTCTCGTATACGTATATTATCTCTCCCTGATAACTTCCCTAGGTTAACTACGCAACCTAGAGCTCTGATACCAAGTGTGACGGCCTGCCCCGCACCAGTCTGCATTTCCTCCTAAAAGTGCGCTGTACACATGCCCGACTAGCACAAGACGGTCGTCAGGAGAAAGGAAAGAAGAGAATGAACTAATCAAGGAACCTGTAGAATGTCTCACATCGCATGGAATAAAATATAATAATAACATACTTGACATAAAACAGGTGAGACAGTGCATAAGCTGATAATTAAAATCAACATCAACATCAGAGCAGCGGAAATTCAAATACAACTTATTACAACTTTCCAAATTTTCTGTCTCCAAAGAAAAGAAAGCTAAAGTAGAAGATAGACCACCAATGCCCAAGCAGTGATCTTCAACAATACAGGGAGAATATTATGTATATATTTTACGTGGAAGCCTCCTGCTCGTCTCCGGATCATCTACCCGTGCATCACCAGCTAACCTGTCTCTAGTCTGCTCGTGTGAGCACCCAGAGTAATAAGAAGAGACATAAAACTCTGGGTCAGACATAAAGCCTGGTATGAGCGATAAGCATCTAGACAGAGTAATAACAGGTATACTAAACCATACCTGAACCTGGACCTGCAACAAAAGAGTTAGTACCACATACCGTACAACGCTCTAAGGTGCCATAATAAATAGTGTAAGAATACGGGGGTGGGGGGTGTATGTCATACAATCAAGCATAGCAACCATCCTCACGCCTCTCACTCAGTACGTAAAGCATACGACACCTACCACTTTGGAACA
Source organism: Allium sativum (assembly GCA_030737875.1). Taxonomy (NCBI): domain Eukaryota; kingdom Viridiplantae; phylum Streptophyta; class Magnoliopsida; order Asparagales; family Amaryllidaceae; genus Allium; species Allium sativum. Next base: position 462,308,496 of record CM060913.1, on the reverse strand, counting down.
CTAGACAAAATGAAGTAACGACGGATCCCGACTTATAGAAACCCTGCTGCGACCAAGCCAAACACTTAGAGTCATGACCAAACATTTCAATGACCCACTTCATTGGTCGTAGCCCTCGGTTCTACCGATGCCATAATGGCCCTGAATCCGCCTTCGTACCTCCTACCATAGTGGTCCAAAGCTATAGACGTCGATAACTCCTTGGCACTCGTCCCGCAGCAAAACCCAACCATGAAGCGAACTCGTCGATTCCTATCTGAATCTTGAGCTCTAACTTCTCATTTGGGCTTCCTTTGCATCTCGGGTTTCTGTCATCACCCTCCGGATCGGTCTTCATTCTGTTCGTAACTTCCTGGTTCGGTTCGCAGTCACCAGCTCGTAGCCATCAACCTCGGATCGGTTTGAATCATCCTTCACGCTCGGGTCGGATCGGGGTCTTCAACCATCAGCGGATCGGGTCGCACCATCGGATCGCACCTCGTCAGCTCGTGGCGGTTCCCCTCCAGTGCATAACTCCGGTTCGGGTCGTCTCGTGGTGCTCGGTTCGGTTCGAAAGTGTCTACACGGGTCGGGTCGGAGTCTCCAAGTCGCATCGCCATCACTGGTTCGGGTCGCACTTTCTGGTCACGAGGGATTCGGATCGTGCAAGCGGGTCGGATCGTGGCGTGGTGCTGCGATTCAAGATCTCCTTTGGTCATCATCTCGTGGAGGGGGTTCGGGTAGTATAGCCTCCATCGATTCGTGCTCACCATCTTTCAGCGGATCGGGTCGGGGTCCTTACGTCGGTTCGGTTCGGGTCTCCCTTATCCGATCCGATCCGGTTAGATACCCTGCAGTTTTCTGCAACTCTCCAACAACTGTTTATACGCCTCTCGACGGCGTTTTCGACCAACCTAACTATTGGAATCAATCACAAAGCATACCAAAGAGTCATAGCAACATATAACAGCAACCACAAGCAACAAACAACAATCTAAATGAATCAAAATGGATCAAAAGTGGCCAAAATCTCACATTTTCCTATAATCCCTCTTAATCATGTTTAAGCATACGATTAGCAAAACACATCGAAATTAACCCAAATTTCTAACAGAGCCTTAAAACATTATTTTAGAATTTTAAGAATTTTTTTCAGAATTTATTTACGTATAAATTGGCTAATCTTCACTAATTACCCTTAATTAACTGTAATTAGTGTCAAAACGATGCTATCACTCACCTTTGCCACAACTAGAACCCCAAAACTGAAATATTCTCTAATTTGGCGCTATTCCCAATCTCACACAGCAGCTCCACCTCGGTTCTTGTGCTAATACTCCTTGATTCGATGTTTGCTAAGCCTAATCTTCAATTAGAAAGTGATTTTTGGGTGTTTTAGAGAGATTTAGAGAGTGGAGGCCATGGCTAGGTCAAGAGGAATGAAAGTGGCGGCTGGAAAATGTCTAAAGAAATGTTTTCTAACCCTAATCAGCACCTATTTACCCCTAAACCCGAAATTCCCCTTGGGCCTAGCTGCTAATCACCCGGTTAAGCCCAATTAAGCTGTTTTTCACCATCTGAAACTTGTTTCAGCCATATCTCCCAAACGGTAAGTCCGTTTGGCTAATGTGACCATCTACGGAAAGAGAAACCATCATCCGGAGCCAATGGAAGTGGTTTCAGGTCAAAATTCCTTTCCAGTCAAAAGTTATGGCCAAAACAGTGCCAACTAGCGGTAAAATGGTCATTTAAAAATCGGGAAAAATCATGAACATGGGAAATGACCCCAACAGTCGTCTCCCAAAGTTACATGACCATACGACTTCGTATGTGACAGAAATAAATATTCTACGATCCTATGATGCGTAGAATGCGGGTCGTTACAGGTGACCTAATCTACAGCTTGTATTTGTGCAGGCCGAAGATCGGTTATTACCCCACCCTCGCCTGGTGGAGGAATTGATGTTGAAGCGTTAAATTCCCTTTCCATCCAAGCGAGGAGGTGATCCATCAACTGCTGTTGTCGTTCGATGAGTTTACCCTGAGATGTCGTCTGGCCTTTGAACTTGGCCATAATCTTATCCATGTCGTCCCTAGTAAGATATTGGGACATGTCTTCATGAGAGGAAGCTTCCTTACTTGCTTCTGCAACGCTTGTCTCGGCCGCATCAGCATTCATGGGATGGGAAGGCGTTGCATCTTTCTTCTACTTGTTCGCCATGGGTCGGAACTTGTTGAAGGTCGTAGAGGATGTCGGTGCGTGCGCTCCCTTCCTAGCATGCCAAAGTGTTGACGTCAAAAGTTGGTCACTAGTGACAGTCAACCCCCAATCGTGTGAAGAGCACATGAATAACAATTACAAAATGCACTATAGTAAAGAAAACAGGGAACACGCAAGACTTTTTATAGTGGTTCGGCAAAGATGGTACCTACGTCCGCTTTATATGTATCGATTTGCTTTTGATTACAAGTACAACAGTTTTTCTATTTGAGAAAAGAAGAAAAGTTGGCTATTTTTGGAGTTAGCAGTAAGAAGAGCTTAGAATCGGAAGTTTTAGGTGGAAATAAGAGCCTCCAAAAGTAGGTCTGGAGATGGAGTTTAAAAAAGAGAGGTCCCTTTCCATTTTGAGCTTGGAGATATTTATAGGTGAAGAAATGGGCTGAGCGGGCTACCACATGGTCTGCCTCTTTTGCGGAGCTTGGGCATGTGGAGCTCAATCATTGGAAATAGTTATGGCGGCGGGACCAAGTGCATTATTGATTAATAGTATCCTCAAAAATTGTGGCTTACGTGGCACTTGAGATGAGGTGTATCAAAAGTAGAGCCTTGTCTGGAAGTGGTTGACCGCCTTTATTTCCTTGAGAGTCGGGCCGAGTATTGAAGGACTCAGCTGGATATTTCCACATAGATTCGGAGATACCTGGTCGATCCGAACTTTAAGGAAGTAGTTGACTTGGTCGGTCTGGGAGAGCGATTGTGCCGGGGCCCAAGATGCCGCTTGCTCGAAGGAAATTAGCTCGGGCCAAATCTTTCCTAGACTTTTTGAATTACAGCTCGTTCTATCAGTCAATCGTCCGATGCTAAAAAGTAAGCTTCTTGACATTGGGCTTCAATCCGTTGAACCACGATAGGTTTTGCCAAAAAGTTGGTCAACACAAGGTGTAATAACAATTATTTATGCAAAACCTTGTTTCTGGCGCTGCTTCACTTTTTATTTTATATCACATACAAAACTAAAGATTCATCGTTATTGTATATAATACGTTCAAACAAATCTATTTGAAATAGATGCTTATACCTATTAATTTACAACACTCGAATCTTATGTTTTAGTACACAAACACATACGAATATTTAAAGTGAAAATCAGGTGAATCGGACCAAAAATGAGGAATTACACAACACCCAAAAGCCTAATTTCATGATCTCAATAAAACAAACCTAAACATATAACTTTTGATTGACCGTTCCTACATAAACAAAATATAGGATTTGGGGGATTTATAATGTTTTATTTTCGTTTAAAATCCAAATCCCATACATGTATAAAAATCCAAGTCTACACTACAGAGGATAGAGAATAACAACTTATAAAATTTCCACTCATACAGATTTAGGAAGGAACAATAATAGAATTTATGTAGAATCAGATATGGATTCGGCTTTGAAATTATCGTACTCCAATCCTCCTAACATATATATAAGAGTCAAATCTTAGTATATATATATAAATAAAAAACTAGATTCCAGAATCTAAATCTACATGAATCTAGATTAGAAAAGATGGAATGGAGATTAGAGAAATAAAAGAGAAACTAACCTATTCTGGAATTCAGCAATGGCAGAGGGACAATATGGAGGAAAAAAATGGAATGAGAGTAGGGTTTAGAGCGAGACTAAGGGGCTATATTTATAGTTGCAAGTGTGTTTATAGATTGCTGGATTAGTTAGATTTAATTCGGATAGTCCGTTCATGCAAAGTATAAACATGTCCCCTATTAAAAACAACCTCCTTCACCTTTCCCTAGGGAGGGTGGTTGACCCCCCTATAGGAGGCCGGTCGACCCCCTCCTATATAGGCGCTCAACCCCCTTCTAGGATCAAGTCTAGATATTTAAATCTCCCTGTAATGTGATTTTTATTAATTTGTTAGATAATTACATTGATTCTTTACTTATTTTTATTATTCTTGTCCCTTTCTGCATGTATATTTCTACAAATAATTTAAATTATTGCGGAATATTCTTTTAGGCTAATTAATATATATATATATATATATGTATATATTCCAATTTTACATTCATTCAATTTGAATTTCAAACCTTGTGTGTAATCAATCAACATACTTGTTTTATTAATATCTTCTTCTTACAAACTCCGTTTTCAGCAAACAAAATATGAAAACGGATCTGAATCTCGCCATGAATGCAATAGTAATACTTTCGTGGCCTTATTCCAAATTATCCAAAATTCTTATTCTTAGCCTATTGAATTTATTACTGTTTATTATTATTTATATTAAATTATCTATGTCTATTTGTGGTTTATTTTATAGGGTGTTACAGTTATTCTTTAGCTGAGATTTCTTTTGAGATGAATTATGCCTTATTGACAGTTGTATTTCCTCGGTGCCATTTAGCTAATTGTTCTCGGTTTTCTAATGTAATGCTTTATATAGACTTCCACGTGACAGTATGATATCAGTCGAGTCAATAAGTTGATGGCTGATTATGAATAGATTTTCAAGCTTTTAAGTTGATGGTTGATCTTGAGCCTTGAGTCTTCCTAAAACTATAGCCAGTGGCATGAGAATCGATCGATCGAATATGATGTGACAGTTATACTTAGGATTGTCAATAGTTGTTGAGTTATGAACTCTTTGAGTGTGTCTGTAGTAGTTGGTGATTAAATTTCTGCATATGCAGAGTGAGATGCTTAGTTGAGTCCAACTCCATATAGTATGAAATTGTGTAACCCGCTTTTGCGTTGATGCTCGAGTGATGCGCTTTCCATTCAATGTACTCTTGGTCCATCACTTGACATCTAGGTTTAGATGATGGTTGGCTTCCCAACTTTCTAGGTGTCGATCTGAAGAGTTTTGTTCATGGGAATCCTTTCGATCGTAGCCTGAGATCTGGTGAAATTTTGGATACAAGTGCTAGGAGTGAAGCATCATATTATGCATATTGATAGATTGTGCAATTAACCCTTGTTTTAAGATGGTGGAGCTGGTGCATGGGCGTCAAGTCTCACCCTTCGAAGTCTATTTCCGTGCCCCCAGTCAACTAGTAGGTGAACAGTGAAGTTTCACCCCTTGGAAATTATGCTTTTTCATCGGGTTTTGAATTATCGTTGAAAAATGACCAATTTGCACCTACCTTGGACTTGCTTTTTTCTGTTACATCAATGGTGAAATGAGGTGGCACAGACGGTCGAGTCATATTCATTTCATACTTCTACTCTCCTCTAAACTCCGAGGTTTGGAGTTGGGTAATAAAGGATTAAATTATAATACCTGGAACGCTCTCTTGCCCTAGCCTCTAGGGGACCGTCGGAAGGCGAGTTGTTTGAGTACATCCAATTGAGGCCGAATATTGGACAGTTGAGTCATGTCTAGTCATTCTTGTGTTCCTCCTATTGAAACGTGGGAAACCAACCTATGGATGGTTATGTCACATTCGTTACATAATTTATGAAGCACCTGCTGAATCTAAGATGTGAATCAGTTGCGGACAATTGAGTCACGCCCTTTTTGAATTATCTGTAGTATTGCCCCGGTCTATGGGCCATATTTAAGAGGTAGCAATAGGATCATATCGATTTTAGATTCGGAGGTGAGCTTAAAACTTGTATTGTTTATCAAGGTTTAGTACTTGGCTTATTTGATGGAGTTACTGCATTTCAATTCATTACTTGTCATTGCACTTGAATTATGATCAACTACTTGTAGGGTTGTGTGTTGGTTGAAGAAACCACTCTTAAGGTATTTTTTAGGCACTGCCTTGAGCCATATGGTGTGTTGTCAAACATTCCATCACGGTCGTGGTCTCAGGTCCTGCAACTCATTGTCGAAAGTTCCTCTCAAGGTCCCTTTTAGGTCCTAGCCTTAAGTCATGTTAAGCTTAGAGTTGGAAATTCCGCTCTATAGGCCTCCATTCGGTTGTGGCCTCAGGCTGTGTGGGGCTCATGGAAGCTTCGCTCTCAAGGCCTCCTTTCGGTCATGGCGTCAAGTAGTGTGGAACTTTGAGTTGGAAGCTCCAGTCTCAAGGCTTCCTTTCAGCCATGGCCTCAAGTCCTATCAGACATAGAGTTAGAAGCTTCTCTCTCAAGGTCTCCTTTCGGTTGTGGCCTCAAGTCGTGTAAGACTTAGAGTTGGAAGGCTCCACTCTATGGGCCTCCTTTCGGTCATGGCCACGAGTCGTGTAAGACTTAGAGTTGGAATCCACTTTTAAGGCCTTCTTCCAGTTGTGGCTATATGTAGTGTGGAACTTAGAGTTGGAAGCTCCACTCTCAAGGCCCCCTTTTGGTCATGGTCTTAAGTCATGTGGAACTTATTTTTGGGCGCTGTGATATTAGCCCACTGAGTTTATATTCACATGTCATTGGTTCGGATTTGAGTTGTGGACGTCATTGGTTTGTCCTTTATACTTTCCTCTCATTTATTTTGGTTAGAGTTGATCAAAAGAACGGTTGGTATCGCAATTGCTTAGGCATGGTTTGGTCACCCTTATGTGATGAGATTAGAGTTTGTGGTCGAACTGTAACAACCTGAACTTTTCTAAGCCCGAATTTCGGAAAAAATAGAGACTCAAACCCATCCAAGTACGAATCAATAAATCCGATACCTGCAAATAATAAGCATGGTCATAATCAGAGTACAATAAAAATAAACTCACGGTGGAAACAAGACAGAAATAGATCTTGACAGCTACCATAATAGCGAATCGCCACACCGATACCGAGCATGAGAGAATAAGAACATAATACCAACCTTGAACACTTCTAAAGATCTGTCTTCCCTAAGATAACCTTAGAGTTATTCGTGGGAGAGAAGGGGTCAGAACAACAAGTCCTCGTAAGGTGAAAATGTAAAATACTATCTACCTATGCAGTTAATGCCCCGCCATATCCCATAGCAGATCACTGCCGCTACGCTTTTCCCAAAATAGCCTATGATATATCCTCTCCCCTTTAAGATCCGCTATATTCCGTTATTCCCGATATATCGATTTACTTCCGCTATATTATGCTATTCCCGATATATCTTTGATGAAAGAAATGAACTGAAAAATGACATATATGCATTATAAAATTTATGAAGTTAGGTTTTTTAATTAAATTTTTCAATACATATTTTTAGAAACAAAAACACACTATATTCTATAAAAAATTAATTAAGTTAAATAGCAATTTACGTTTATTTACAGAAATTACACATGTTTTTGTTTAAAATTAAGAATGTACTAATTATAGTTAAATTGAGTGCTAATTTTTTATTTAATTACCGTTTTTACATTTGTAAAAACATTACAAACGGGTAACATGTACTATTTTAGAGTCATCCGCTATATCCTACTATTTCCTTGCTTTATCACCACTATGACTCTTTGGACCTCCGCAGCATGGATCTGCTAAGCGCTTTAACTGCACAGCTATCTATAATACATCGATGTGTTCCATTTAGTTTCACCTACAAGTACCAGTCTAACAAGGCTAGTAATTCTAGCCTAACCTTGCATGTTACGCATAACGATTAACTACAAAATTCAAGGTAGAACTTCTCAATGATAAATTATCGTAATATACTAATACAATTTTTTTCCGTATATATGAAAGCTTTAAACCATCTTACAACCGATAGCTAAAAGGTGGACCCTTTAACCGCTTAAGAACTTACTAAATCAAAGAGGTGGGTCTATAGTCACATATGACCTTACTCAAAACATAATATAAAATACTAATTCCTTTGATAACTTAAGACCTTGCTTAGTGGTTTACGAATACGCTATTCTAAAGTAGGGGACACTTGCTACTAAGTCCCCTATCCACAAATATAAGGCTTCTGTAATACCCTATATTTTTAGTAACTAAATAAAAAAAATTGTAAAATTATTAGAATTTAGTCATGGGATTAGGACCATTATTCCTGTGATGCCCCACCTCTATATTTGCATTACATAAGGACATTACGAAGTATGTTGTCCACTAACACGAAGAACAAGGATGTCGAGGAGTGACTAACTATACAACAGCATAAGGAAACTACTACATAGTGGCTTGGAAATCTCTTCGGAAACAAATACAAAATATATAACATAGTCATGCACAGATATTCACAGCATAAAGGAGGAAATATTTATGAATATAACACACAAGTGTGCACACAAAAATAGTAGTCATACTCGATCAATTGTACTACAAAAGAACAGGTACAATTGCTAGACAAAAGAATAAATATACATAAGGAGCCTCTATCTCAAATGCATAAAAGACCAAAAACTACAAAACTAATGTAGTTAGCCAAATGTCACTTCATATTCCCTGCTAAATTGTCATATGGAAGCACCTTCAACACCTCGGTCTGAAACAAGTATTATTTGTAATAAAATAAACAATAAACATGTAACAGCCCGCATTTTACGTATCGGAGAATCGTAAAATATTTTTATTTTGTCCCTGAGGGTTGGATCATTCTCATATATTAATATGTTGCTTGTGGGCATGTGAGACATGTCCATAACTTTTACCAATTTTGTTTGTGACCATTTTACCCCTCTCAGTCTTGTATAGGGCATAACTTTTGACTCAGGTCGAATCAGGTGGTGAGACATGTGCTATTGGAAAGGAAATGATGATTGACTTTCCGTAGAGTGGTTACATTAAAGATTTAGCTCAGCGGTTTGGGAGGAATCGCTGTTTTAAGGTTTTTCGGTTGTCAGGTTTTGGTAGCCTTAACGAGATGATTTGTAGAGGCCCATTGGTGGGTAGGTGGACGCTATAAATAGGGGGTGAGAGATATGGGAAAGGGTTTAGTTTCTCTATTCTCTCATTTGGTAACCTATATTCCTCCTTCCTCTAACACCTTTCCACCATTAAAAATAAAAATCTAAGGAAGGAAATCGAAGATCTACACCATTGGAGGCTAGATCTACATCACCTGAAGTGCAAATTCATCGGATCAAGGGGTTTGGTTCGAGTTGCTTGCTGTCCAGAATCTTAATACATTGATTTTAGCTTGATTTGGAGAATCGGTGAGTGATTTGCATCTCTCACATGGATTCAATGAAGTATATAAATGTTTGATCATGTTTTTCATCAAATTCAAGTGTTTTACCATAGATTTATACCTTGGTAAGTCCATTTTCGTATGAATCACCCTAGGATCTAAGTTAGCATGTTTAAACTGGTAATTCTTATGTTGTTTCATATGTTTATGCAAGTTAGATCCGCAATTTACATCATATGTTTATTTAACATGATTTTTGTGAAAATTGTATAATTTTGATAAACTTGTCATATTCATGTTGTTAGTGATCTCATAACTTGCTTGTGGTTGTATTGGATAAATTACAGGAGTATATTTCATTAGATTTGTCGTTTGCGAAGTTTTGGTCGAATTCGGAGGTGAACGAGGTCTATGCAGGTTTTGGGTCGAGCATACAGGTCATGGATCGAGTGTAGTACAAGTGAAGTACAAAATGGGTCGGGTCGTGCATCCAAGTGAAGTACAAGAGAAGTACAAAATTGGTCGAGCGAGCCAAAATGGGTTCAGTCGTGCATTCAAAGGAGGGGTCGAGCAGCAGTTCTGGTCAGGCATGAGCTCTAATCAGTCGTGCATGAGTGGTTCGGGACAAGCAAAGATCGGATTGGTCAGCAACATGGGTGAATGGGATCGGTTTCACGTTTAGGGGTTGGTCGAGCAGTGGGTCGGGCTGTTCTTGCCTTGGTAGCGGGTCGGACAGGTATTGGTTCGTACATGGAGGGGTCGGCCTGACAAGATGTTGGGTCGGTCGTGTGTCCAATAAGGGGTCGGTTGTATACCCAGGAGGATAGGTCGGTTGCACAGGGTCACTCTGAAAAATTATATTTTTTTGGCTATGACCCAGATTTGAACAAAAGAGCTTGAAAAAAAAAACTGGGGGCAACCCCCCGAACCCTAGCCGCAGCGCAGTGATGTAGTTTGGCTCGGTGATGGTGTGACTTCGAAGGAAATTCAAGTAGGAAGGTTCGAAGTGTTGAAAGGTGTTCGTTGGACGGTGTAGAACAGCGAATGAGGTGACAATTCAAAGGTCATAACTTGGTGGATAATGGTAGCTCGAGAAGGTTTCTTGAGTTAAGAAAAATCATCAGGTTGGATGACTAGAGATATGAAGACCAAGAGATTATCGTTATCGTAAGTTCTAGCAGGCTCGAAGCAGGGGTACAATAGAGACGTCTAAAAGACCGGTTGTAGGCCGAGTACCCTGGGTATCGTTGAAAGGCCTAGTTGCCAAGGTTGGACAAACATACATATCGTTGAAAAGCATATGGAGTTTATGCTAAAACTGGGGTTACCATTAGCTCTTGACATTTGGCAAGGTCGGCCGTCATACGATTAACGATGGTTTCGAAGCAGGATTGGCAGTAATCGCCAGAGTCTGTCATGGATGATTGGCTGCTTTGTTTGAACTATCTCATGTAGATTGTCCAACATCGAAGGAGATGTTCCTTGGGTGCTTGTCTGATATTGGTTTAGGCCTCTGGGGCTTGTGCTTGAGGGATGTTGAGTTCGATTAGTATGGTTTACATAAGATATATAACTTGAATGTCATGAGTGCTTTGCCATGATTGAATGGGTGTTCTGGTTTCCATGGATGTGTGGTTGAAATGTTGTTGTAAAGGCTATTACTGTCCGATTTGGGGAAGAAAGGGTTGAGTTCTTCTCTGGTGTTGTGGGTAGACTATTATGTTTATCTATCCCTTCTCATATACTTTATTGTTGATGTTTTTAGCTGTTTTATCCTCATTAAGACTGTTGTTTGGTTCAAGGTTTTATGTTTCTATCTTATTACCTTGAGCTGTTCATCCGGTTATGGATGGGCAGACTAGGTGGCAGGTGATAGCTTAGTGAGGACGATTTTGCAGTTCGGAGGCGAGCTGGAGGCTTACATACCAGTTTTATTAATATCTAGTATTTCTGTTTCTGCTATTTGAGTTGCTCTATGTGTGTTGTAGTGAGGTTTTATGTATAGACTTTGATATTTCCTATGATGCTTGGATAATCTTTCAGGATGTTGTGAAAGTTTCAAAAGTTTGTTATATGATGCTTCACTATTATTACCTGTTGTATGTTTTCTACTATATTTTATCCTTGCGCTGTAAGTTCTACAACAAGTATCGATTGTGTTTACCTACCTACGATGATCGTCCACAACTATCTGGCACACATTTCAGTGCATTATTCCTCTTGTTTAATGCAGGGGTTATGGGCGGTCGTCACAAAACATATAATTCTATCTATACTTATCACAATAAAGTGAGATAGAATAAGAGATATAAAAAATATAGACATACATGCTATAACAACAATCTTCGTGTATAATTGTGAATCCCTAAAAATGTCAATGCAATATCTTAAATAGATCCCAGTTCTATGAATATCACATTCTAAATTATATAGCTACTCTCAATCAACAAAAAAATGATAACGCATTATCAAAGCAACTCAAAGATGACATCTTATATCAATAACACAAAATTCCAGAAATCGATAATTAGAAATCTGAATTGTAACAAAAAGGGGGGAAAGAGGCCTATCATTAGACGGGAGTCCGAAGACTCACCAACATGTGTGTCACAAGTGAGACGCGATCTCTAGGTAGCTAACCTTTAATTATGAGCCAGACTCTACCAGACGGTCCGAAGACTATGGGTCGTGACCCCGTCGGATCCGAAGATCGTAGAAAGAACTAATCCACAAAAAGATCATAATTGATCCAAAGTAGTGTAAATTACTCCAAGCTATTAAATATAAGAATTAAGTTGAAGGTCCTATAACCATAGGCTCTACTCGAATATTCATGAACAAGTTGTATAGTCCACTAGAAACATAAGAAGATCATTGCTACAGTATTCAATCGGACAAGTTCATGAATTAACCATCGAAGCGAACATAAGAGTTTTATACCACCTGTTTTACTAAGACGTTTAATTGGATTTCTCATATTAGTGAGGAAAAAGTTTATATATATATATATATATATATATATATATTAAGAGAATGGGGAACAATTTGTAAAACTACTTTATATAATGAAAGTAGTGTTAGAAACCATTTTAGTAAAAGATTTGGTATCTACTAATAGTATAAATCACTTTAAATTTTTGAAGTAGTATAACTCATAAATACGATCATAAGAACAACCGACCCAAGAATTCACATTTTAATAACTTAAATTAAATCTCATAAATATCAATCACAAATTCGTTCACAACAAATAAACCAAAAGTCCATAAAATCAATCTATTGATATTCACGAATTAGAGCAACTGAGAAAACACAAGAAAAGAGAAAATGAAACCGGAACTCGATCGGGAAGAAGCCTGGAATAACCTAAACCGTTGATCATGGTCCTCACCGGTCAACTGCAGGAAAACAGGTTTAGATGCTTGAACTCTAGGGTCAAACGTCTGACCTGCTACTGGACACAAAACAATGATTCAGATCAAATGTCTAAACCTCATTTTCAATTGTATGACCAATTCAGACGTCTGGACCAAAACTCCAAACATATTACATGATGTTCGGATTAAAAATTGACCCTAAATCAGGCGTCTAACCCTATAATTTAGACGTTCACCCTACTGCAAGTCCGAAAATGAAGAACTGAGCTCTTCGATTAGAGAGTTCCGACAAGTGTAGACTTCTCGTAATGAATCCAAATGTTTAGAGAGGGCATATACACTCTCTAATCCACAGAAAGAACATGCATATATACTCATTCGTGGGATTGCAAAGAATTTCCATTCAGGACACCAAATAAGCATATCCCTGAAACCAAACCAATTTACACAATGCATACACAACATAAAAGTTTTAAGAGCATACACACAAGTATGGTAGCTTGTATACATAGATATGAGTTACCAAGAGCTCACAATTCAAATCTAAACAAATATTTATACTAGAATTCATATAAAAATATCCAGAACCTAAAAATTGGAAAGTTCACATACAAACAAACCAATTCACCAGATGCATACACAACATAAAAGTGCCAAGGGTACACATGCCGAGCATATTAGAATGATTACATAGATATGAGTTCGTAGGAACTCACCTTTTATTGTTGGAAGTAAGGAGATGAACCAAAACTTAGCCAGATCAACCACTCTTTCAGTATAGCTCACTAATCTTCAATCTATACAAAAAACACACAAATTTCCTAAGAGTTAGGTTGAAGAAACCATAAGAATTGAAAAGGAGTTGAGTTAGAGAAGATGGAGATTGAGCTTACCTCTCTTCTCTTTGAATTAACACTTAATTATAAAACTTCCTAAGAGTTGGTGCTTAGGATTTTTCTCTTCGTCTAAGGCTTGGGAGTTGTTACGAAATTATAAATAGGAGTAAATAAATGGTAAATAAAGTGGGTGGGTAGAGTTATCATATAAGGGTTGTTTACATTGGGTTAGTGGGCTAGTTTTTTTTTACAAATCAAAGCCCTACCCTAAGTCCCGAATTTCACTAACTCCAAACATATCAACGTTTACAGTTCTAAATATCGTAAAGAGCATTTTGAACTCAATGGAAGTGGTCCTGAGTCCAAGTTCTTTTGTTTACAAAAGTCACAAATTCCAGATTTTAAACCATACACACAATATGATATTTGTATAAATCTCTGAATTAACTAACTAAAATTATGCGGGTTGTTACAGACTCCCCTCCTTACAGAAATTGTGTCCTCGTAACTATTTAAGGAATAACCCAAAAAGTAACAACCAAGCGTCATCAAAATCTACATAGAAATTGATTAAATAAAAAAAATGCACCTTACAAAGTATGAGAGAGTAAGTCCAGATGGTTTCACTCGATAGATTCCTAGATTTTCAAGGAATAATTCTTAGGATTAGAAGACATTGGACTTTTACAAGAGGGACATCTTTAGTGCGAAGATGTTTAACTTTCATGGCAACAATACAAATAAGTTACTGCTCATAAGTTAAGTTAGGTGAAATCTCGATTTCTTCAATCAAATTCAGCTCAAGAATAAATTTAGAATCTCTAAGACACTTTTGTAGCTGGGAAACGTGGAACACATCATGAATAATAGATAATTGAGTCGATAATGAAAGACAATAAGCTACGGAACATACATGCTTGGTGATGGGAAATAGACTAATATATCTCGGTGCTAATTTTTCCAATCGACTAAAATGCAGTACACCCTTCATAGGTGAAACATGAATAAACAGAAGGTCTCCTACAAAAAACACTAATTTACTTCTCCAGTTATCAGCATAGGATTTTTGCCAACTTTTAGCCTTTTCATTCTATGGAGAATGAGGTCAATCTTTTCTGTGGAATCACGAATAAAGTCTAGACCTAGAACTAGTTTCTCTTCGGGGAACATGATAGAGATCAACATGGCCTTTCGTAAAGTGGCCTGAAAGGTGCCATACCAATAATCGATTACACTATTATTGTATGAAAATCAACAAGGGAAATATGATCTTCCCAACTTCCACCAAAATCAGGCACACAAGCTCGAAGAAGAACTTCAAGAATTTGATTCATGTGCTTCGTTTGTCCGTCGGACTGAGAGTGACAAGCAGTGCTAAAATTAAGCTTCGTTCCCAAATATATTTGAAGGCCTTTCCAAAATACACTAGTAAATAATAGATTATAATCACTAACTATTGAAGTTGGGATCCATGTAACTTAACAATCACCTTAATATTGAGTTTGGCCAAGAGTGGCATGCTTCGATTAGATCGAATGGGGAATGAAGTAGGTAGATTTAGTAAGACTATCCATGATCACCCATAAACTATCATGGCCGTAGAGAGAACGGGGGAGACCATAAATAAAATCCATGGACACCAGATCCCACTTCCACATGAGAATGTCTAAAGGTTGCAATATTCCATCAGGCTTTGGGCGTTCGGCCTTAACGAGCTAACACGTAATGCAACGCTTAACAAAGTTAGCGATATCTGATTTCATTCCTTTCCAATAATAAAGTTGATTCGTGTCTGGAAATATTTTGTTACTTCCTGAATGAATAGAGAATTTATAATGATGAAAATCCTTCAAAATATTATTGTGGAGATCACAAAGGTTTGGTACAATCAGACATCTGAATTTTTGAACGCCTCCACGAGAATCAATATCAAAATCTTTTTAACTCATCAACACAAGATATATCCCTAACACTTTGGCTTAGTGTTCCAACTTGGAATTGAGCTTTTGAGCTTCATGAAAATGTTATAAATGAGAAGAATGAGCCTCAAGGCTACACAATTCAAGGGTGGAACTCGGACTGGAGTCACGACTCTGAATCTCGTAAGTGGGTAAAGTTTCGAGATCTTTCCACTTAGATATCATCATAGACACGATCACTTATTGCTTTTGGCTAAGAGTGTTTGCAACACGATTTATCTTACTGGGAGTACATAAAATATCACGATCATAAGAAGTTAGGAACTTAAGCCAGCGTTGTTGCCGCAAATTAAGTTCCTTTTAAGAAAACAAATATTTAAATGACTTATGATCAATATAGAGAATGAATTTCTATCCCAAAAGATAATGATGCCAAATTTGAAGGGAGAAAACGATAGCCGTGAGCTCTAAATCGTGAGCGGCGGAATGAGTCTCTGCCGGTTTTAGTTGCCTTGAAGTATAAGAAATTACACGCTCTCTTTGCATGAGAATGACACTCGAACCGATGCGAGTAACATCAACATATATAATCAAGTTTCGATTTCCTTCGGGAATCACAAGAACATGAGCAAAGGAGTCCTTTAGCTTTTGAAAAGCGATTTCACGTATTTGCGGTAAAATGTACTTGACTCCCTTCTTATTCAAATTTGTGAAAGGCACGGAAATTTTAGAAAAGTCTTTTATGACCCGATGGTAGTAACCCGCCAATCCAAGAAAACTACGGATTTTCTTCACGCTCTCTGGTCTCTTCCAATTTTGAATCGCTTCAATCTTTGAAGAATCCACAAAATTCATGGATTCGAAGATAATATGACCTAAGAATTTAACATGAGGTCGCCAAAAATGGCACTTGGAAAACTTAGCTTTTAGTTAACTACTTCTAAAAAATTTCGACACAATATAAAGATGGATTTCATGCTCCTCCTCAGTTTTTGAATACACAAGAATCTCATCAATAAAGATGAGCATAAACCGATCGAGGAAGTATTTGAAAACAAGATTCATAAGGTCGAGGAGTATTCGTCAAACCAAAGGAATCTCAAGCCACTTATAAAATCCATATCAGGTACAGAATGAAGTCAAAGGAATACCATCCTCTACAATACGAAGTGGATGAAAATCGATAGCTAAGTCTAGTTGAGAAAAGACTTTAGCACCACTAAGATGGTCGAATAAATCATCGATATGTGGTAGAAGATATTTATTCTTGATGGTGAGATCATTAAGCTTGAGGTAGTAGTAAATGAAAAGTTTATGTGTACCATCCTACTTTTTCACAAAGACCGTGGAAGCTCACCAAAGTGAAGAACGAGAATGAATAAACTGCTTCTCCTCCAATTTGGATAATTGCTTTCGTATCTCTTCATTTTCTTTATTTGACATATGATAAGGAGGATGAGTAATAGGTATAGCTCCGGGGATCAAATTGATTTGGATCTCGATTGCTCGCTTAGGTGGTAATCCTAAGATGAGCTCAAATATGTCGGAAAATTCTTGAACAACTTGAATTCATGAGATGACATCTTCCTTGTCGTTGTTATCATCGTCTCTTAGATTTGGAGGATATAAAGAGGCCACTAAATTCAAACTAGAATCCTACAGTACTATAAGAATCTAACTATCTGTTTAAGGATGTCGAAGATAGTAGTCCTCTCGGAACATAGGATTTGTGCTCCACAGTGACATAACCAATCCATTCCCAAAATAATTCCAAAACCTAAATAGCACATCACATGCAAATCGACTTGAAAAGAATAATCACTCAAAATAATCTCGACATCTTCATATAATAAACTAAGTGTTGTGGATCCATCGACCGGATTCACATTTCTTAGTGAAGTCATCAAACACAAAACATCCAAAGAATAAGCATCAGCGAGTTCTTGTGATATAAATGAATGGGATGAGACCGTGTCCAAAAGAACTCGTGTAGGATGTCCATGAAAGTCAATAATTCCATCTAGGACAGAATGAAAATTACCTTGACCGGAAGAAGTTTTGCTAAGGGATTGCACAACATTTAGCTTTCCCTCCTTCCTACTTGGATGTCTGAGGCATGTAGATGCTATATGACTTGCAGCCTTGCAACAACCACAAGCACGAGGCTCGGGGCACTTATTACCATAATGGTCCTTTGATCACAATTGAAACATTCACCTCGACCAAAGTTAGAAGTTTTAGCTCCAAAAGCCACTTGTTCTCCTTTCGTATTAGGATAAGATTTGTTACTGGAATTCCTCTTCTTGTCGAAGTTCTTCTTAGAGTTCTCAACCTCAACCTTTCTCTCTTTGTTTGCTTCCTCAAGACGAAGCGCAATATCCACAAGTTTATCAAAAGGCTCGGCTAGCTTAAGAAGTAAGGGTTTCTTGAAATTTTATTAATCCCATACACGAGTTTCTGATTCTTCTTCTTTTTCGGTGTATTAATATATTCAAGCCCATATTTATAGAGAGAGAGTCAAAAGATGTTGTGTATGCTAACAAAGAAGGTTTTCCTTGAACAAGGTCCATAAAGCATCGGGCTAACGCTACTTTCTTGCCCTCGGGCACAAACTTCGCTTGAAACCTTTCTCGGGGTTTCTCCTAAGTTAGGCCTGCTTCTTGAATTTAAGAGGTTATGAGCTCATACCAAGCAAGCTCTCGCTTCTGTAGCATACTAGAAGCCACCTAAACTCGATGCAAGTCCACAATATTCATGCAGGAAAAGATGCAGTCGCATAATTTAATCCAAGCTTGGACCTCAATTTGGAACCCTTAAAGGACTTTCCGCCAAATTTAGCAAAATCGCTACACATACTAGCAAACCTTTCTTTGGGATGCATAGACATGGGAAGGGTTCCTACCGCTTGGGCATTTGTCACCCAATCAAGAATTTGCTGAGCTGTCATAAGCACCCCCTCAGTGGGAGGGGCACTAGATGAACCGACACTCGTGCGACCAGGTTTAACCAATTTTATTCTATAAGAAAGAAAGAAAAATGTTATTCTCAGAATGAATTCGAATAAATTTGGTTCAATAAATAAGGAATCACAACTCAAGATAGAACAGAATGACACTCAAGACTCAATCTAAATCCAATGACATGAATCCTAAGAAGAACTTAGGACATGATCCTTGTTACAATATTCCATGTTGTTCAGAAGACTCGCTCTGATAACAAGATGTGATGCCCCACCTCTATACTCGCATTTCCCAAGGGCATTATGAAATAATGTTGACGACTAACACGAAGAATAAGGCTGTTAAGGAGCGACCAACTATAAAATATCATAAAGAGCAACTACATAGTGGCTTAGAAATATCTAAATAATAAAAAAATATAACACAATCAGTCATAGATATTCACAACATAAAGTCAGAAATAGATATGAATATAACACATAAGTGTGTACACAAAGAATGTGGTTATACTTGATCCATTATACTACTAAAGAATAGGTACAAGCGCTATCCAAAAGAATATGTATACATTAGGTGTCTCTATCTCATATACATAGAGGACCAAAAACCACAACACTAATGTAGTTATCCAGAAGTCACTTCATAGTCCCTACTTAGTTGTCATATGAAACCACCTGCAACACCTCGGTCTGACCCGAGTATTGTTTATAAGAAAATAAACAATAAATGGATCAGTCTAGCTATACTATCACAATAAACCAAGATAGAATGAACGATATAATAAATATAGACATACAAGCAATAACAACAATATCCACATATAAATGTAAAGCCCTAAAAATGTCCATGCAATATCTCAAAGAAATCTTAGTGCTATAAGAGAGTATCACTATCTAAATTATATAACTACTCACAAGAAATTTTATCACCTATCAAATCAACACAAAATTTGATAACACGCTATCAAAGCAACTCATAATTGATATCTCATATTAAAAACACAAAATTTTAAAAATCGATAATTAGAAATCCAGAATATCACAAAAAGGTTAGAAAGAGGCCTATCACAAGACGGGAGCCCAAAGGCTCACCAACACTTGTATCACAAGTGAGACGTAATCTTTAGGTAGTTAATCTATAGTTTTGTGCCATAGCTCCACAAGGCGGTCCTAAGACCAGAGGTCGCGACCCCGCAGGATCCGAAGATCATAGAAAGCGCAAATCTACAAAATGATCATAATTGATCCAAAGTGGTGTAAATTACTCCAAGCTAGTAAACATAAGAGTTAAGCTACATGACACATAACCACTTGCTCTACTCGAATATTCACGAACAAGTTGTATAGTCTACTAGAAACATGAAAAGATCGTTGCCACGACATTCAATCAGATAATTTCAAGAATTAACCATCGAAGCAAACACAAGCGTTTCATACCCGTTGTTTTACTAAAACGTTTAATTGGATTTCTCATACAAGGGAGGAAAAGGTTTACATATATTAATAGAATGGAGAACAATTTGTTAAACAACTCTATATATTGAAAGTAGTGTTAGAAACTATTTTAGTAAAAGATTTGGTATATACTAATAGTATAAAACGCTTTATATTTTTAAAGTGGAAAAACTCATAAATATAATTGTAAGAACAATAAACCTAAGAGTTCAGTTTTAATAACGTAAATTAAATCTTATAAATATCGATCACAAATTCGTTCACAACGTATAAGTCAAAAGTCCATAATATGGACTGTAGAATTTCATGAGTTAGAGCAACTGAAAATGAGCCGAAACTCGATCAGGAAGAATCTTGGAATAACCAGAATTGTTGACCGTATTACCACTGGTCAACAGGAGGAAAATAGGTCTAGACGTCTTAACCGTAGAGTCAACGCCTGATGTAACACCCTGCATTTTGTAACAATTAAATAATGCGTATGTGTATATATATGCATAGACATAAACATTTAAAAGAAAAATATAATCATGATAATATATGATTGCATGTAATAAATGTGTGCACTGAAAAAGAAGAAAATATTAATGCAAATAAAATTGTAATGCATGCATTAAAAGAAAGAAAGGATTGGTTGCATGTAATGTAAATACGTTGCATGCACCGATTTACAAATATTATGCATTAATAATAAAAGCAAAATAAAATAAAAAGATTCATGCAATGGGTTAAATGAAATATTGTAACAAACATGGAAAAGAGAAGTAAGAAGAGAACAATAATTACCATTGTTCTAAGTCTTGTTAACAATAGCCTTAGTAGTTTAGTTGGTTAGAGCATGTGGCTTGCATATAAGAGGTACAAAATTCGATCCCCGCCTGCGTCATATTTTTGTTTTAAGGGAACAACTAAAATAAAACATGTTCTAAAGGGAAAATATGTATAAACGCACATATAAGGAAGAGTATACATGTAAGGAAGTATAGAAAAATATATGTATACATGTATATGTAAATATATGCATATATATATATGTAGAAATATATATATACACACACACAAGAGATAAATTTCAAAACAAGGCTGCAATAAAAGAATATGGTAAGAATCAATTAACGGTACAACACCATTTGAATTTTGAAATCGAAATAAAAGTTGCGTGTATATATACGCATAAAATGGTCTTTAGGAGATTTGTATACGTATAAGAAGATTACATGTGAATATAACAGTTAAATAAATTAAAGAAATTCAAACGTTCGAAAATCAAATTTCTATGCAAAAATAGCTCGCGGGCCCATGGGGGGTCGACATCGGGGTCGACACCCCTGTAGAGGGCTCAACACACCCCAGAACCGGCTAGATTCATCTGCGAACCTAGACTATATTCTTAACTAGTTTCAATGCTGATTCAGTGCTGCATGTATGATAAGATCCTGAACACCCATAAATAGGCTAGTAGAGCTTAGCCTGAATCTCGTATTTCTAAGACAACGTCTATACGCCGCCATTCTTCTTTCTCCTCAAATTTCTTCAGAAAAATAAGATAATTAGTTTAGGAAAATTCTAAATTAAGATCTGGAAGAAAAGAATGAATATCAATAAGAAGGTGTTTAGAATCATATTCGAAGTAAGGTAATTTCTTAGATCTGGTCTATTTCAATTTTCTCCTCTTCCTTCCCTTTTTCTTTTAGTAAGTATTGTGGATCCATGGTTGCTAGGTTCTAAATTCAGTTAGGAGGACCATGGAGCATTAGATCTGGACCAAATTCAGGATTTGGAAAGAAAATTAGGTGAGTGGAATTAAGTTATATCATTTTTGATAATGGTATATTATCATTTGACACTCCCCGTTAACATGCAATGTAAATCTGATAGAATGATTAAAGTGATGAAATGTTAATATGTTGGAAAATTCATATGTTGAAACGTTTAAATGTTCACATGTTGAAATGTAAACTTGTTAAAATATGTGTAGCAATTACAATTGTTCTAATTTCTTGTTAACTTGTGACATTTTTGTACTTGAACCCTGAATTGTAGAAATTGGAATAATTACATGTTAAATTAGAATAATTACATGATTTTACGATCATATGTTATTTTGAGATGAAATTAATTACTTGTTAGCAAGAACATGCGACATAAAATGGGCTTAATATGATGAAATGTAAAATTTAGAATATAGTAAAAATTTAAAAGAATGGACATGCCTAATTATATAGAAAATTTATAGTAAATAGAAAACTGTAACCGCACTTAGACATGAGGTTAAATTCAACTTATGGTAGAAGTCTGCACGGAACCGCCCAGCAAATCCAGGATCCACAAGTTGCTAATTTATTGTAAGGGGTCTAGTGTGTAAATATGCATGTAACGGTGCTAAGACACGAGGTTAAATTCAACTTATGGAAGAAGTTTTCCCGGAACCGCCCGATTAATCCAGCATCCACAAGTTGTTAATTTAATGTGAGAGATCTAGTGCATAAACACATATATGAATATATGTATATAAAAGGATAGAAATAAATGGCACTAATTGTGATTAATGGAAATGAATGGAAACGAATAATGGGAATGAAAGATAATTACAACTGTAAAGGAAGTGGAATGAATGGGGAATGATAATAACCTATTATAGATAAATTACATTAATGAGAATGTTATATAATAGGTAGGCTTGTCTTAGGGATAAGTGGAAATTATAACTTAGGTTATAATAAATGATAAAGAAAATGGAATAACTTATGTAATAAGATAAGTTGCACTAATTGTAAATTAAGTTATATGTGAGAACGAGAATCTGAAATATGCTGATAAAGACAACATAAGTTATATTTATGGAAAGGAACTTATTAGTAAACCTTAGTTAAGAGAACTAAGTTAATAAGTAAACAATGATAAGTTGAAGTGACAATGTAAGATGGAATTACAATTAAATAGGAAAGATTGAGGCAAACTTATGAAATGAAATAAGTTATATTTAATCATAAATAATAAGTGACCTGTTAAATAGAAAACATGTGAATTGAGATATACTTAATTACGTATTAAGTAAGGGCATGTTGTTAAACTATGAATAACATTAGGAGACTGTAGATTACAGATCTTGGATTACAATCTAGAGAATAACATGTTATGGGCGTATTAATAAAATTAAATGGGTTAAGTTATATGACTGAAATTAATAAGCGAGAGGAACTTGGTAACTTGATTAAGAAGTCAATGTGAATGGGAATTACCAAGTTAAATGGAAACCAGATGAGGTAGAGCAAGCGATAATTGAATGTTTAGACATAGGGTCTAATAACATATTAAAACAAGGCGCTTGGACCAGTCTGCATGTTTAAGGTGAATAACCCAACGGGTAGATCATACGGTGTCATGAGGCACGAGGGGAGCCGATGCCCATCTGATTATTCTTTTAGCTCTGAAGGATTGGAAGGGAAGCATGCGGCTTACTGAGATACGTAAGATGCTTCTGGTAGTCCTCTGTGCGGTGGAAGATGTTTAGACTGTGCTTGCAGAGATTGGGTCTGCGCGTTACTACCAGGTGAATGGGCCTTGACTGCAAAAGTAGCTTTGCAGTCAAAATGCTGTGACGAGGTGACACTAGGGTGATTCAGCGATAGCCTCAATGGGAGGCGATGTCAGGACCAACAAGGATTTTAGATCGTCGGGTACCCGTCATCGGCAACCAGTGGGATGCAAAAAGACTAGAGCTAAACCCAAGATGCCATTCGCCTTTCATTATCAAGGTACGGTGGTTGAGGGGAGACGCTAGCTGGATGTTTAGATTGTTTGTTAGGGGAAAGTTGCTTAGCTCTTGTAGTCTTTACTAGTTGAGGGAGGGGCCGAGGTGGGGACATAGCCACCATGAATAACAGACCCGAGGGATATCTGTATTTTGAGGCCCTTAAAGGCGGGCCTATACAGATATGGAAAAGCTCCCGACCGATTTCCATGTTTCTTGTACAGCACTGCCACAGAACTCGGTGCACATTAGAGGTTATGTGCAGTTAAGGAATCGAATACAATTGACGATACGTACGTGGGAAAGTATATACACATGCGTGTTTGCTCTGGGTGATGTATCGTAGACTTGAGGGCATTACTCTGTGATGACATCTGATTCGATCATAGGCGGTAGTCTGTATGCTTACATATCATAGTAGTGACAGACATATGTGGAACGTAACATTATTATAAAGATATCCGTGCATCACTTTGGCGTAGGATAAGGGACTACGTGCATTTCTGTGGCGCCATGGTGGAGACCGTGCGAGTGTGGTACCATGGCATGTACCATCGGGTGTACCTTAATTTGTGGGTAGCTACATATATACTTTATTTGGCTAATCCATTGGGGAGTAAATGAGTTCGTCGTGTTCGTAGCCCTGGAGTGCTATTAACCCAAGTAACCTAGTTAATAAGAAAATGTGATTGAATGGTACATGTAGGGTTATCCAAAATGTATAGTTTAAATCCAGTCACCAGAATTTGTGTTTTGACCTCCTCCTCATAACACACTTTTAGGTTAGATTTGTGGCAGAGATATGATAGCTTTGGATACTGGTTAGGCAGTATTATTAATACGGTAAGGCTATACTTTGATTATATTATACTTTATCCATTCCGCTGTGAGATATTTTCTGGGCTCTGATATATTTTATATCTCTATCTTTTCTATTGGATACCAGAGCAACCAACATGGGTTTCGATGAATTAGAATTTTGAAAAAAAATCGGTTTGTCGGAATTCGGGTTGTTACATCTGGTATCAGAGCTTAGGTTTATGATTCCTATATAAATAGTGAGTGAACGTATTTGTATTTTAAAAAAATATAAATATTATATATATACCTAGATCCACATAGGAACCCACCAAATAGAAGAAAAAAATTATAAGGTGGTAAGAATTGGGATGACTGTTTTGTACACTAAAGGAATAAATGTGGAAATTTGAGACCCCTAGGAAATTTGGGTAGGAAGTGTACAATATATTTTGAAATAGAGAAAGGAGGATCCCATATTTTAGTATTTCGGATTAGTGGGTTTGGTAGTAAAACCTTATAAATTGGAAAAGGATAAAAGGATAAAAATGGATAAGGAATATATATATTTGAGAGAATTGGCTTTGTGGGAGTGTCTAGAAAAGCCTAGAAAAATTGGAAACCCACTTTAAGTCTAACCCCATTGTTAAATTTTAAGAACTTGAAATTGTAAAAGTTTTGGGAAAATAGTTTATGGTGTTTTCATGTTTTAATCTTAAAAATTATAGTTTTAAAATATGTAATGTACACATATTGAGTTTCAAAGTTAAATAGGGTATATTTTGTAAATAGTGATTTCTTGCGAAAACTTTGTCTAAAGCAAAATTCTATTAGTAAAAGGTGCATATTATAGAGCATGTATAGCTCACTAGTTTTCTTGTTATATTGGATGAAAGGATTAAAAAGCAAACTTAGAAATTATTGCATTTTGTTAAAATTCTCAGTAACGAAAGTTTTGAAATCTCTATTCTTTTGACAATCATTTTTGATATATTGTTTTAAAAGAGAAAATTTTGTTGGGTGGACAAAATAAGTTCTAGAAATTAAGAATAGAATATATGTCTACACCTTGTAGGAAGTAATTGAACCAAGCTTATAGGTAAGAACTAATTATACCCCGATTGAGAAATAGTTGTCCCTATCTACTCAAGTTTTTGTGATTTGAAAAAATTGATTTACATTCTTTTATATAAAATGAATGTTTTATGGTTTGGCAAAATTAAGTTTCATGAGGAAAATTAAGTTTTGACACTCTTAAACTTTTGGAAGAAAATATAAATGAAAAGGCCAAACCGGGTTTTAAAAGTATGTAATAGGTATGGATTAGTGCATAGTGAAGACAAGAAATTTTTTGAGGCTATGAAGTAAATAGTGAGAATTATCTTGGAATAATGGTAAGTTCTCATGAAATGCGTAGGCATTGAAAAGCCTAGGGTGTTGCTTGAAATAATTGTTGGTACACAACTAGGACTAGTGGTGACTACTAGATAGTAAAGAGTAAGTAAGTATTTCGATCTTGTTGCTAATTTTCATGTTAGGGGTACAACCCGTTATTGCATTTATGTTGGGATCATTCTGTTATTTTTTTCATGTTGGGTAGTTAGGGTAACACCTAAACCTATCATTGATCCCATCGTTCAAGCTTGCTGTCTGAGGGGGACATATTCCCGAGATTCTTGGCCTTTAGTAGTAGCTGTGTAGAGTGTCTGTTTTCCTATTTTAGTCAAAGGCTTATTTGGAATTAAACTTAGATCTGATGATTAAATAAGCTAAGAAAGAGAAATGGTACAACTAAAAAGGAAACAGCAAATTCAGTAAAGCAACAAACATGACAGTTAAAGAAGAATGGAAAATTATGAGAAAAAATGAATACGAGTAAAAATTTCCAAGATAAGATGAAAAACAAAATCAGTAACAAAGAAAATTTTCTTATGTGGGTTGTGCTTGGAAAGAAAAATAAGGAATCTTCATAAATAGTTACATAAATCCCAGTACGGTTGGAAAAAGGCACATAAAAGAAAAACAGAAGATGTGAAGTTTTCCATTTTCCACCTTTTTGTAGCATAAGAAATTGAATTTAGAAAATTTGATTTTCTGAAATTAAAAAATAAAGTTGGTTGGTAGGCTTTTCGGCGCAAAAATTGGATGAACTACGCTCTTACTCAGTAAGAGTGTAGGAAATTTTGGATGAAAATGTATTTTTATTTTTAAAATATTGCGTTCATGTAGAACTGCCAGTATATTTAGGATGTGAGCATCATGTTTTTGAAGAATTTTTGAAAAATTTACATATACATGGGAGGTACCGCTTAGGCATACAGGTATTATTATGTTGTATTTCACTTTGCACAAGTGCACAATGTTTGCAAAAATTGGATGCACACATGATGGATTTATATTATGCGAGGGGTTAATTGATTTTCCCCCTTATCAAATTTCAAGGAGGAAATTTCCGAAGGGTGAGAGAATGTAACATCCCGCATATTGTAACAATTAAATGGTGCATATGTTTATATATATCCATAGACAAAAAAATTTAAAAGAAAAAATAATAATGATAATATATGATTACATGTAATATATACATACACTGAAAAAGAAGAAAATATTAATGCAAATAAAAATGTAATGCATGCATTAAAAGAAAGAAAGGATGGTTACATGTATTGTAAATATGTTGCATGAACTGGTTTACAAAAATTATGCATTAATAATAAAAGAGAAATAAGAGAAAAATATTCGTGCAATGGTTTAAATGAAATATTATAGCAAACATGAAAAAGAGAAGTAAGAAGAGAACAATAATTATCATTGGTCTAAGCCTTGTTAACAATAACCATAGTAGTTCAGTTGGTTAGAGCATGTGGCTTGCATACAAGAGGTACAAAGTTCGATCCCACCAGCGTCATATTTTTGTTTTAAGGGAACGACTAAAATAACACATGTTCTAATGAAAAAATATGTATAAACGCACATATAAGGAAAAGTACACATATAAGGAAGTATAGAAAAATATATGTATACATGTATATGTAAATATGCGCATATTTATGTGTGTGTGTATATATATATACACAAGAGATAAAGTTCAAAATAAGGCTGCAATCAAAGAATATGGTAAGAATCAAATAACGGTATAACGCCGTTTCAATTTTGAAATCGAAATAAAAGTTGTGCGTATACATACGCGTAAAATGGTCATTAGAAGATTTGTATACGTATAAGAAGATTACATGTGAATATAAAAGTTAAATAAATTCCAGAAATTCAAATATCCGACAATCAAATTTCTACACCAAAACAGATCGGGGGACCCATAGGGGGTCGACACCCCAGTAGGGGTCCAACACCGGGGTCGACACCCCCCAGATATGGCTAGATTCATCTACGAACTTAGACTATTTTCTTAACTAGGTTCAATGTTGACTCAGCACTATGTGCACGATAAGATCATGAACACCTATAAATGGGCTAGCAGAGCTTAGCCCGAATCTCATATTTCTAAGACAACGTCTATACTCTGCCATTCTTCTTCCTCCTCAAATTTCTTTAGAAAAATAAGATAATTAGTTCAGGAAAATTCTGGATTAAGATCTGGAGGAAAAGAATGAATATTAATAAGAAGGTGTTCAGAATAATATCCGAAGTTAAGTAATTTCTTCGATCTGGTCTATTTCAATTTTCTCCTCTTTCTTCCCTTTTTCTTTTAGTAAGAATTGTGGATCCATGGTTGCTAGGTTCTAAATTCAGTTAGAAGGACCATGGAACATTAGATCTGGACCAGATTCATGATTTGAAAAGAAATTAAGTGAGTGGATTTAAGTTACATCATTTTTGATAATGGTATATTATTGTTTGACATTCCCCGTTAACATGCAATGTAAATCAGATATAATGATTAAAATGATGAAATGCTAATATGACATGTTAAAATATTAATATGTTAAAATATTAATATGTTGGAAAGTTCATACGTTGAAACGTTTAAATTTTCACATGTTGAAATGTAAACTTGTTAAAATATATGTAACAATTACTGTTTTTCTACTTTCATGTTAACTTGTGACATTTATGTAGTTGAATCCTGAATTGTAGAAATTGAAATAATTACATGTTAAATTAGAATAATTACGTGATTTGACGATCACATGTTATTTTGAGATGAAATTAATTACATGTTAGGAAGAACATACAATATAAAATGGGTTTAATATGATGACATGTAAAATATAGATTATAGTAAAAATTTGGAAGAATGGGCACACCTAAATTATATAGAAAATTTACAGTAAATAAAAAACTGCAACAACACTTAGACACGAGGTTAAATCCAACTTGTGGTAGAAGTCTGCCTCGGAACCGCCTGGCAAATCCAGCGTCCACAAGTTGTTTATTTAATGTGAGGGGTCTAGTGCATAAACATACATGTAACGGTGCTAAGTCACGAGGTTAAATTCAACTTTTGGAAGAAGTCTACCCGGAACCACCCATTAAATCCAGCATCTACAAGTTGTTAATTTAATGTGGGAGGCCTATTACATAAACATATATATATATATATATATATATATATATATATATATATTAATATATGTATATAAAAGGATAGAAATAAATGGCACCAATTGTGATTGATGGAGATGAATGGAAACGAATAATGGGAATGAAAGATAATTACAACAGTAAAGGAAGTGGAATGAACGAGGAATGATAATAACCTATTATAAATAAATTACATTAATGAGAATGTTATATAATAGGTAGGGTTGTCCTAGGGACGAGTGGAAATTATAGCTTAGGTTATAATAAACGATAAAGAAAATGGAATAACTTATGTAATAAGATAAGTTGTACTTAATTGTAAATTAAGCTATCTGTGAGAATGAGAATCTGAAATATGCTGATAAGGACAACATAAGTTATATTTATGGAAATGGACTTATTAATAAACCTTAGTTAAGAGAACTAAGTTAATAAGTAAACAACGATAAGTTGTAGTGACGATGTAAGATGGAATCATGATTAAATAGGAAAAAGCGAGGCAAACTTATGAAATGAAATAAGTTATATTTAATCATAAATAATAAGTGACATGTTAAATAGAAAACATGTGAATTGAGATATACTTAATTACGTATTAAGTAAGAACATGTTATTGGACTATGAATAATATTAAGAGATTGTGGATTACAGACCTTGGATTACAATCTAGAGAATAACATGTTATGGGCTTGTTAACAAACTTAAATGGGTTAAGTTATCTGACTGAAATTAATAAGCAAGAGGAACTTGGTAACTTGATTAAGAATTCAGTATGAATGAGAATAACCTAGTTAAATGGAAACCCGATGAGGTAGAGAAATCGCATGATTCAATGTTTAGACATAGGGTCTAATAACATATTAAAATAAGGCGCTTGGACCAGTCTACATGTTTAAGGTGAATAACCCAATGGGGTAGATCATCGCAGTGTCATGAGACACGAACGGAGCGCACGTCCATCTGATTATTCTGTTCACTCTGAAGGGCTCGAAGGGAAAGCACGCGGCTTCCTGAGATACGTAAGGTGCTCCTGAAAGTCTTCTATACGGTGGCAGATGTTTAGGATGTGCTCGCAGAGGTTGGGTCTGCGCGTTACTACCAGGTGGGTGTGCCTGGACTAAAAAAGTAGCTTTGCAGTCAGAATGCCATGACAAGGTGACACTAGGATGATTCGGCGATCGCCTCAACGGGAGGCGACGTCAGGACCAACAAGGATAGTAGATCATCGGGTATCCATCATTGGCAGCTAATGGGACGCAAAAAGACTAGAGCTAAGCCCAAGACGCCATTCACCTTTCACTATCGAGGTGGTTGAGGGGAGACGCCAACTAGATGTTTAGATTGTTTGTTAAGGGAAAGTCGCTTAGCTCCTGTAGCCTTTACTAGTTGAGGGAGGGGCCAAGGTGGGGCAACAGCCACCATGAAAAACAAACCCGAGAGATATCTGTATTTTGAGACCCTTAAATGCAGGCCTGTACAGATATGAAAAAGCTCCCGACAGAGATCCATGTTTCTTGTACAGCCTAACGACAGAACTCGGTGCACATTAGAGGTTATGTGCGGTTGAGGCATCGAATACGATTGATGATACGTACATGGGAAAGTATAGATACATGCATATCTTCTCTAGGTGGGGTATCATAGACTTGAGGGCATTACTCTATGATGGAATCTGATTCGATCGAAGGTGGCAGTCCATACGTTTACGTAGAATAGTAATGACAGATATATGCGGAACATAACATTGTTATATAGAGATCTATGCGTCAGTCCAGCTTAGGATGAGAGGCTGGGTACATTTTTGTGGCATTATAGTGGAGGCCGTCCGAGTGGGGTACCATGGGGTGTACCTTAATTTGGGGGTAGCTACATATGTACTTTATTAGGCTAATCCACTGGGGAGTAAATGGGTTCGACGTGTGCGTATGCCTAGAGTGTTGTTAACCCAATTAACCTAATATATAAGAAAATGTAATGGTGTATGTAATGTTGTCCCAAATGTATAGTTTAAATCCAGTCACCAGAAATTGTGTTCTGACCCCCTCCTCATAACATACTCGAAGGTTAGATTTGTGGCAGAGATATGATAGTTTTCGATACTGGTTAGGCAGTACTTTAATTATATTATACTTTATCCATTCCACTGTAAGATATTTTCTAGGCTCTGATATATTTTATATCTCTGTCTTTTCTGCAGGATACCTGAACAATCAACACGGGTTTCGATGGATTTAGAATTTTGAAACAAAAACTTGGTCTGTATGAATTCGGGTTGTGACATCTAGTATCAGAGCTTAGGTTTAGGATTCCTATATAAATAGTGAGTGAACATATTTGTACATTAAAAAAATATAAATATTATATATATACCCAAATCAATAGAGAAACCCACTAAATAGAAAAAAATTATAATGTGGTAAGAATTGGGATAACTGTTTTGCACACTAAAGGGATGAATATGGAAATTTGAAACCCTTAGGAAATTTGGGTGGATGTTTACAGTATATTTTGTAATAGGGAAAGGAGGATCCCATATGTTAGCATTTCGGATTAGTGGGTCTGGCAGTAAAACCTTATAAATTAGAAAAGGTTAAAAAGAGAAAAGTGGATTAGGAATATGTATAGTTGAGAGAATTGACTTTGTGGGAGTGTCTAGGATAGCCTAGAAAAATTGGAAACCACTTTGAGTCTAACCACATTGTCAACTTTTAAGAACTTGAAATTGTAAAACTTTTGGGAAAATGTTTTATGGTGTTCTCCAGTTTTAATCTTAAAAGTTATAGTTTTAAAATATGTAAAGTGCACATATTGAGCTTTAAAGTAAAATGGGGTATATTTTGTAAATAGCGATTTCTTGCGAAAACTTTGTCTAAAGTAAAATTCTCTCAGTAAAAGGTGCATATTATATAGCATGTACAGCTCACTAGTTTTCTTGTTATATTGCATGAAAGGATTAAAAAGCAAAACTAAGAAAATATTGCATTTTGTTAAAATTCTCAGAAAGAAAGTTTTGAAATCTCTATTCTTGTGACAATAATTTTTGATAAATTGTTTTAAAAGAGAAAATTTTGTTGGGTGAACAAGATAAGTTATAGAAATTAAGAATAGAGTAGATGTTTGCACCTTGTAGGAAGTAATTGAACCGACCTTATAGGTAAGAACAAGTTGTAACCCGATTGAGAAATAGTTGTCCTTATCTACTCTGGTTTTAGTGATTTGAAAAAAAAATGATTTACATTTTTTACATAAAATGACATGTTTATTGTTTGGCAAAAGAAAGTTTTCATGAGGAAAATAAAGTTTTGACACTCTTAAATTTTTGGAAGAAAAATTAAATGAAAAGGCCAAACCGTGTTTTAAAGTATGGAGTAGGTAAGGATTAGTGCATAGGGAAGACACGAAATTTTTTGAGGCTATGAAGTAAATAGCGATAATTACCTTGAAATAATGGTAAGTTCCCGTAGAATCTGTAAGCATTGAAAAGCTTAGGGTGTTGCTTGAAATAATTATTGGTACACAGCTAGGACTAGTGGCGACTACTAGATAGTAAAGGGCAAGTAAGTATTTAGATCCTGTTGCTGATTTTCATGTTAGGGGTACAACCCGTTATTGCATTCCTGTTGGGATCGTTCTGTTATTTTGTACCTGTTGGGTAGTTAAGGTAACACCTGAAACTGTAATTGATCCCGTCATTCAAGCTTGCTGTCTGAGGGGGACATAGTCCCGAGATTCTTGGCCCTAGCTATGTAAAGTGTCTATTTTCCTGTTTTAATTAAAGGCTTATTTGAAATTAAACTTAGATCAGATGATTAAATAAGCTAAGAAAGAGAAATGGTACAACTAAAAAGGAAACAACAAATTCTATAAAGCAACAAACATGAAGTTAAAGAAAAATGGAAAATTATGAGAAAAGATGAATAAGAGTAAAAATTTCCAAGATAAGATGAAAAAGAAAATCAGCAACAAAGAAAATTTTCTTATGTGGGCTGTGCTTGGATAGGAAAATAAGGAATCTTCATAAATAGTTGTTGGATCTAGATTAAACCTAGAGGGGGGTGAATAGGGTTTATGACAAATTATCACAAAGTAAGTATTATGAGATATTAAAATATTCACAGATCACGGAATGCAGCAGAAATAAAAATACAGAAAGTAAATAACACATGATATATCCAGCTTCGGCAAAATCCTGCCTACTGCTGCATTCCTTAGGTTTCTACTGGGAGTTAATAACAGATCCCGCTTACAAACACTGTAAACTCACGCTCCCTGCTCCTGTTGTAACCCTACGTTAAAAACCGTAGACTGATCTAAACCCCTAGATCAGATTCCCCCTGATTACAACCCTGTAACCAGTAAATCCTAGATTTTACAGACTCCGGTAACTGCCAGTTAATACCTTGACTGGATCACCCTAGTATTTTACAGACACTAGAAACTGTTTGTACGAATTTCAAAACAAAATGAAAAACACAAAAAAAATAAACAATAAAACTAAATTAAAAAGAGGCCTAGGAGTTAAAATGTAAGGGTTATCCCCTTATTCATTTTGAAGCAAGCCCGTCCCATCCATTATTTCCTTAGGCCCGATCCCTTTGCTTCCGGAAAAATGGTGGCATGTTGATACGAACTAGGGTTTCAGAAAAAAGAGCCCCAAATCGATTCGATGCTTATAGAATGGATAATCTCTGAAGCTCATCCCCTGCGGCTTGCTTTCTGATGCTTCGATTTGGAATTTTCTCTATCGAAAATGATGGAAAATTTGTGAGTATTCTCTGATTTGAAACTTTATCTCTCAAGTTGATTTTTTTTTGTTTTCGATAATTGTGTGCCTGTGATGAGTGGTGTATGCATATAGGGATTGTAAAACCCTGATCGATACTCTGATTTCATGGAATTGACTCGGCTAATGTGATTTGTGCGTGTTTTTTTTCTTTTTGATTTCCTTGAATGAAATTGATTCCTTTGCCTTGAAATAGCTTGCGTGATTGATTCCATGATTAACAAACATGCTGTAAATTCTGATTGAATTATTGCCGAGAATTTATCACCAATTTGTTGCTGTGAAACATTTCCCCTTTTAAAATGTAGCCAAAACAATGCACGCTTAATTTCTGAAAACGATTGTTACCAAAAATGTTGAACACTGAGATTTCATGAATTCGACTTTCTTGCCTTATTCTGGTTCCTGAAAAAAAAACTGCATGATTTGTTCTATATCAAGAATGCATTTGAAAACTGAGAGTATTTGAAATTGTTTTCAATTCTGGAAAGTCATGAATTCAACTTTTGCCACAAACATGAATTTTCAATTCTTTAAATTTTGAATTAATGTTGAAAATAAATATTGCATTGATTGACCTCATTTCTGGAAACCATTGAAAGCAAAAAGGTTTGTTTCCATACTTTTGTATTGTTCATATTGATCTGTCTTTGCTTTAGCTAGTCTTGGATCTTGGCATACCTTATTACTTGTTGCCGTGTGTGCTACTCCAACATGGAGCCCTTGACAAAAATAAACTTTTGTCCAAAAATAAATTGTTGCCCAAGACACATCTTTTTATTGTATGCAGTGATCTTATTTGCAAAAGCTGGAAAACAAAATACATTGTTTCTTTCCCATTTTAAAATCACTGATTGATTAATGAATTCAGAAAAAGAATTCTTGCCAACTTTTTGATCCCTGAAAGAGTTTAAATGCTTGCCAAAGATGATATATAGTCACTTGCTATGTGAACTTAAAACTGGAATGAACTTTGTTTATATGTGTTTGAGCAAGTTTGGAAAGTTGACTGTTGTGACACTATGCACCATTCTGAACTGATTATTCCCCTGTTGCATTATCCATTACTTGTATACATAAACTTGAAACTGTGTTGATCACTTTGCATTGTTTATGGCTGTTTGACTTGAATCTTGGCTTGAACTCTTCCCTGATTACTTACTGGTCCATGTGATTGTGTGGTTGACATTTCTCATGTACATTTAGCTGATGTGTTGATCATATCCATTCTGTATGCACCAAATCATTTGCACTAGTTTTTGTATTCTCCCTTGTTGACCCATGCACCAGTTCTGTTTTTGTCCATCTGCACATCACTGCCATTGTATATCTTACCTTGCATGTAGAACTAGCAGTACACTTGAAACAGCTCCAGTATTCTGCCATGTTGCATGCATTGCTTGAATCCATCTTCTGACTTGTATTGTTGTGTATGTATGCTTTTGGCTCACCATGCATTTGAATCCCACTAATATTCCTCCTGCCTTGTTTTTATGCATACAACTCCATATGTCCATTTACCATTTATTTATGATGCCTTGTTGTGTGATTTACACCACTGTTTTGACCATGCTTGATCATGGCTCGACTATATTCACCTTCTGCTTGTGCCATCTTGAATATTGTTGTACATGCTACTTACATCCTGCTTGTCTCTGGCCCATGCTTGCATATATACCATTTCCATGTTGTAGTTCCACCATGCTATTTTGCTGCCATGATTACCCATTCATGTTGACTGTACATGTGTTTGAGGAGCTCGACCATGTGTTGACTGCTTTGCACTTGAATGTTCAAAACGACTTGTCCATGTCTGCATTCATGTATGCATATGTGTATATATGCACGTATGTGTATATATATGTATGTATATGTGTGTGGTTGACAATTATTAATATATATCAGCAGACCACTGCACTGTGTTGTGGCTGTTCAGAATCAGTTGGTTTGATCAGCAAACCAGTGCAGTGTGTTGAGGCTGATCAGTGGGTAATATATATATATATATATATATATATATATATATATCAGATCAAGTCGTGAAAAATGATGGGAAACACACTAGAAATCTAAGGCAAATTTTTTTTTAAAAATAAATTTTATATTCACATGTATTTTGAAAATTATTTCTGTTCCATATACTGTGTGTGTTTCTGTATATGACAGGTATGAAGATGATGACTGGACTGACAGTGAAGATGCTGTGAGAATAGAAGACTGAAGACAATGAATGAAGTAGTGTCAGTAAATGTGTCTGTATATATATGATCGGTATATACAAAGTGATTATATGAGTGTTGTACAGAGAATTGTACTGATATTTGTAACAAACAAGATTGAATGAAATAAAATATTATTTTATTGTGTTTAAGCAAACTTATCTATTGTAATTAATTTATTTACAAGTACAATATCATATGTATTATCTGTGAATGTGTACAAATAGTGGAGTCATATAATTTTTATTGTTTGAATGTTGAAATATAATTTTTTATTTAAATAAAATAATATGTGAATATATGAAATCTTGTATAGTCGTATTCTATTTAAATATAAATATTATATTCTTGTCTGTGATGTATATATAGAACAGTACAGTAACAAACACATTTAAAATAATAAATATTTGGTTTGTTATCATCAAACAAAAATCATATAATTGTGTATACAACACCGTTATATACAACAATCTCCCCATTTTGATGATGACAAACAAATATTAAGATTTTGAATACAATAAATGTGTTTGATAGTAAAGAACAAAACTTCCCCTATTTGAATGCTCCCCCTACGACTGAAACTCCCCCTATAACTGTGCATGAGTGAAAAATGAAAATTGATTGAATTTTCAAAATTAAAAATATTTATAAAATAGTCATTCATAAATCAACTATAACTGTGCATGAGTGAAAAATGAAAATTGATTGAATTTTCAAAATTAAAAATATTTATAAAATAGTCACTCATAAATCAAAATCTCAATCCATTCTCCCCCCTTTTTTATCATCGAAAGAATATAGAATTTAAAATATAGATGAACAATGACTATAAATATAATATTAGCTTAAAAGGAGGAACGGACATCATAAATCTCAATCAGTCAGACAAAAATCATGATAAACTGAGAACAGGTGGCATATTTCACATTGTAGACAATGACAGATTTACGATGAATTTTATAAAAATGAGGAGAGTTATAAAAATATGGATATTTTCCAATAAAAATTTATAATATAAAGCACAAACAATGATGGATTTGGACTATAATTAATAATACTATTTAAGTGACAACATCGTATAATCTCAGATCCCACTACCTATCAATCCACAAATCATAATACATCATAAGATTTCAACACATTTCACATATTAGAATATGGATTGATAGGCTGGTTTTTATAAACACCAAGGAGAATTCCAAATTAATTTCTATTTATAGAATATTTTTCCCTTTTTTAATTTATTTAAGAGCACACTGACCATGCATAACTAGATCTTGGATTTTTAAATGAGGTCAGTCGCAGCTTAAATTATAAGCTGTCTCATAACCATGCATGACCAGAGCTTGGATTTTAAAATGAGGTTAGAGACACACTTATATTTATTATTTTCAGCATTTAAAGGAAAAAAACTCCTCGGTATATAAAACAAATATATGAATGATAGAAAATGGGGTAGGTACAGAAATGGACGGTAAAATAAATTTCTAAATTAATTTATTATGAAATATGCTCGACTGTACCGCGATCATTGAAAATCTTCAATTGTCACTAATTCTGAAAAAAAATAACATAGTCCCATTTTTATCACAAATATTTCCACTGTTTAAAAAAAAGATTTTAAAACATATTAACTCTCCACATTAATATAAGATTATCATGGATGACAGAATGATGATAGATAAAGGAGATGGTCGTGAAATAATTGACAATTCAAAGATATTATAATAAATGTTCAACCATCATGAAAATCCAAACAAACTCTCCTCTTGTTGTGAAATATACTGCAGTCAATATTCATCACAATTTCAAAATCTGATAATAATTTTGATGAATTCTAAATGCAGTTCAACTTGGATATTGATTTCAATTTCAATTTCAATTTCTGAATAAATGATTAATAAATAATTTTAAAATTGAAAATCAATTACAAGAGGAAATTGAACAGAACTATACAGGACAAGAAAGATTAAAAAATATACAGCAAAACAAATTTAGCACTTTTAAACTGATACCATCTGATGTCTCAATTAATGAGGATTTTAAATTGATACTGAAGACAAACAAGGATATCAAAGAATTTTAAGCACGGATTCCAAGCAGACAAGATTTACAATTCAAGCATAACAAAATAATAGGCAAATCAAAGCAAGCAGTTATCTGAACATAGTATCAGAGCAGCACAAAACAGTTTGAAAGTAGACTTGTCAAGATGACGGTCACATAAGATGATTCATGATCCAAGATCAAAAATACCATTTATTTTAAATCATTTGATGAAATATGAAGATATCAGGATTCAATGAATCGATCACACCAGATTGTAAATTTTTAATTCGAGATATGTGTGAGATTCAATAAATCTATAATTTCAAATGATTTTAAACAAACAAATATTCAAATTAAATAATCATGAAATAACAATGAATTTTAAGACCAGATTTTCAAAGGAATTTGCATAAGTATTTCTAACAAGCCCATAGAAAAATTCAGATCATTTACATCAGGTTTGATGGATGTTCATGATCCAAAATAATTTATTTGAAATCACTTGAATCAATGTCAAGTTTTGGAATATAATGAATCAGTCACACAAGATTGATAATTTCAAATTTAAGAGGCATGTGAGATTCAGAATATCGAGAATTCCAGATGATTTCAAACAAACAGATTTCAACCATAAAAAAATCATTAGTAAAGATGAATTTTAAGATGTAACACTGAGATTCAGACAAAATAAAATTTCCAAGCCAATCTGAAAATCAATGAAATTATCACAACTGAGAAGTAGCAGTGTGCTGTAATGAGTATATTATTTTAAGCTTTTCTAAAATGAATTAAAAGAAACTCAAAACAACAGAGATGTGTGAAATTCCATTAGTTATTCAGATCTTCAAAAAAATAGAACTCATATTAACAGTGTTCAAGATATAACAAGAATACGTCAACACTATTAGGAATTCAGAAAACAGAAAGTGAACTTCAAAACAGTTGCAGGTGTATACAAGTTTAAAAACAAGATCTGGAAAAATATCATATATTTTTATTCAAGTAAAGCAAATTTCCAGACAGTCCAGAGTTCTGCAACTGGAAGTTAAGGAAGCCTAAGAGAAAAAAATATGGTAGTGATATATCAAGAACAAAAACAAAAAAAAAAAGGAGGTAGAAGGAGAAATAAACAAGAATAATAAAATATTTACAAAGATGAGTTCAGAGATCATACCTGAGATCACTGTAAACCAGAATCTCTAACTCAACAGATTTGGCTAAGGAACTGTGGATAATCCAATGATATGAAGCAGTTTCAATTTCTCTGTAGCAATGCAGTTCCTCAGCCCCCTTCGGTAACTAGCAATTTGGGGAATTGAGTGGTCTAACAAAATTAGTAAAACCACTCATAGTTGTGTGTCGGACTTTCGGTACCCAAACTTGTTTGAACAGCAACCCATCAGAGTTTACCATAGTGCCTTTTAGGGACCCAAATTTGTTTGAATTTAACAAAACACGTTTTATTTCCTTTTGGGATCCAAGAATGTACAAATGGATTGTTATAAAATAAATTCTCGTTTCGATTATGATTTGAAAATCCTTTGAAATTTTCAAAGTTTAAATTTTCAAAGCAAACATTTCCAAAGTGATTTGAGGGATTTTTAAAATTATTTGTTCTTCTCTTTTCAAACTCATCAATTTTTCCAAAGTCGAGTCCACTTTTATTTCCTGATGAAAACTGATTTTCAACAACATATTTAAAGATTTTTTTACCATTAGAAAATTTAGTCAATGTTGTTTCAAGTCGTTGAATTTCAGTGCTAAGATCACTGTTTTCTTTCATTAAATCTGAACAATAATTTTTAGTGATCTTACATCTTTCAAATCAGATTTCAAAGCCAAATTTTCATCTTTAAGAAAATTAATTTTGGCTTGGAACTTCGAGATTTCAAATTCAAATCGTTTTTGTTTTTCAGAATGAAAATTCTTGGATTTTTCAATCTCATTTTCAAGTTCTTTCAAAATCAAATTACTTTTCACCAAATTTTCATTTTCAGCAATTTCAAGTTTGGAATTTATAGCAATTTTAAAATTTTCAAATTCCTTTTGCAGAAAATTATTCGAACTTGATAACTTAATCTTGTTTTCTTTTAAGATCAGAATTTCCTTTTCAAATTTTTGAATATTTTTATTGAGATGAACAAGGTTGGTTTCCAATTTCACACAATTTTTGCAATTTGAATTTAAAGAATTTTTGAAATATTCAAGTTGTAATTCCAAATTATCAATTTTGCTGGTCAACTCAAGATTTTTAGATTTCAGAAATTTGTTTTCAGATTGGATTTTATCAACAAACTTAGTTAGATCAGCACACATACAAACTAAATCTTCATATAAGAAATTTCCTGTCCCATCGTCTGTTGAATCTCCATCGACTGATCCATTTGAATTCTCGTTTGTAAATCCTATTAAGCAGAACTCTAAATCTGAGTTGACTTTATCAGGTTTTGAGATGTGGTTGTCAGATCTTCCATACTTCGTATTGAGAGTATCCCAGATTTCCTGTGCAGATAAACAATGACAGATAAGATTAAACTGTTCAGTATTAAGATAATCAAATATGATATTCATAGCACGAGCATTGAAAGTAATATCTACACTATTAAACCCACTGATAACAACATCCCAACATTTAATATTAATAGATTTTAAATAAAATTCCATTTTGGATTTCCAGGTTGAAAAATATGTTCCATCGAAATTAGTTGGAAATGAACTGGACTGACTCTCTATCGGCTGACAACTAGGATCCATGATTCTAGGGTTAATGAGATTACCATGCTTTGATACCACTTGTTGGATCTAGATTAACCCTAGAGGGGGGGAGGGGGTGAATAAGGTTTATGACAAATTTTCGCAGAGTTTAAATATTACAGGATATTAAAATATTCACAGATCATAGAATGCAGTAGGAATAAAAATACAGAAAGTAAATAACACACGATATACCCAGCTTCAGCAAAATCCTACCTACTGCTGCATTCCTAAGGTTTCTACTAGAAGTTAATGACAGATCCCGCTTACGAACACTGTAAACTAGCACTCCCTGCTCATGTACTAACCCTACGCTTAAAACCGTAGACTGATCTAGACCCCTAGATCAGATTCCCCCTGATTACTACCCCGTAACCAATAAAACCTAGATTTTACAGACTCTAGCAACTGCCAGTCAACACCCTGACTGGATCACACTAGTATTTTACAAACACTAGAAACTGTTTGTATGAATTTCAAAACAAAATGAAAAAAACAACAAAACTAAATTGAAAAGAGGCCTAGGAGTTAAAATATAAGGGTTATCCCCTTATTCATTTGGAATCAAGCCCGACCCATCCATTATTTCCTTTTGCCTGATCCCTTTGCTTCTGAAAAAATGGCGGCTTGTTGATACAAACTAGGGTTTCAGAAAAAAGAGCCCCAAATCGATTCGATGCTTATGGAATGGATAATCTCTGAAGCTCGTCCCCTGCAGCTTGCTTTCTGATGCTTCGATTTGGAATTTGCTCTATCG
Organism: Allium sativum; assembly: GCA_030737875.1. Taxonomy (NCBI): domain Eukaryota; kingdom Viridiplantae; phylum Streptophyta; class Magnoliopsida; order Asparagales; family Amaryllidaceae; genus Allium; species Allium sativum. The sequence goes on along the minus strand of CM060913.1, from coordinate 462,267,088 downwards.
AAAATGATGGAAAATTTGTGAGTATTCTCTGATTTGAAACGTTATCCCTCAAGTTGATTTTTTTTGTTTTCGATAATTATGTGCCTGTGATGAGTGGTGTATGTATATAGGGATTGTGAAACCCTGATCGATACTCTGATTTCATGGAATTGACTCGGCTGATCTGATTTGTGCATGTTTTTTTTCTTTTTGATTTCCTTGAATGAAATTGATTCCTTTGCCTTGAAATACCTTGTGTGATTGATTCCATGATTAACAAACATGCTGTAAATTCTGATAGAATTGTTGCCGAGAATTTATCACCAATTTGTTGCTGTGAAACATTTTCCCTTGTTAAAATGTAGCCCAAACAATGCACACTTAATTTCTGGAAAACAAATTGTTACCAAAAATGTTGAACATTGAGATTTCATGAATTCGACTTTCTTGCCTTATTTTGGTTCCTGGAAAAAAAAACTGCATGATTTGTTCTGTATCAAGAATGAATTTGACAACTGAGAGTATTTGAAATTATTTTCAATTCTGAAAGTCATGAATTCAACTTTTGCCACAAACATGATTTTCCAATTTTTTAAATTCCGAATCAATGCTGGAAATAAATATTGCTTTGATTGACTTCATTTCTGGAAACCATTGAAAGCAAAAGATTTGTTACCATACTTTTGTATTGTTCATATTGAATTGTCTTTGCCTTAGCTAGTCTTGGGTCTTGGCATACCTTATTACTTGTTATCGTGTGTGCTACTCCATGTGCACATTGAGCCCTTGCCAGAAATAAACTTTTGTCCAAAAATAAATTGTTGCCCAAGACACATCTTTTGATTATATGTAGTGATCTTATTTGCAAAAACTGGAAAACAAAATACATTGTTTCTTGCCCATTATAAAATCACTGATTGATTAATGAATTTAGAAAAAGAATTCTTTCCAACTTTTTGATCTCTGAAAGAGTTTAAATGCTTGCCAAAGATGATATATAGTCACTTGCTATGTGAACTTAAAACTGGAATGAACCTTGTTTATATATGTTTGAGCAAGTTTGGAAAGTTGACTGTTGTGACACTATGCACCATTCTGAACTGATTATTCCCCTGTTGCATTATCCATTACTTGTATACATGAACTTGAAACTATGTTGATCACTTTGCATTGTTTACGGCTGTTTGACTTGAATCTTGGCTTGAAATCTTCCCTGATTACTTGCTGGTCCATGTGATTGTGTGGTTGACATTTCTCATGTACATTTAGTTGTTGTGCTGATCATATCCATTCTGTATGCACCAAATCATTTGCACTAGTTTTTGTATTCTCCCTTGTTGACCCATGCACCAGTTCTGTTTTTGTCCATCTGCACATCACTGCCATTGTATATTTTACCTTGCATGTAGAACTAGCAGTACACTTGAAACAGCTCCAGTATTCTGCCATGTTGCATGCGTTGCTTGAATCCATTTTCTCACTTGTATTGCTGTGTATGTATGCCCTTGGCTCACCATGCATTTGAATCCCACTGATATTCCTCCTGCCTTGTTTTTATGCATACAGCTCCATATATCCATTTACCATTCATTTATGATGCCTTGTTGTATGATTTACACCATTATTTTGACCATGCTTGATCATGGCTCGACTATATTCACCTTTTGCTTGTGCCATCTTGAACATTGTTGTACATGCTACTTGCATCCTGCTTGTCTCTGGCCTATGCTTGCATATATACCATTTCCATGTTGTAGTTCCACCATGCTATTTTGTTGCCATGATTACCCATTCATGTTGACTGTACATGTGTTTTAGGAGCTCGACCATGTGTTGACTGCCTTGCACTTGAATGTGTCAAAACGACTTGTCCATGTTTGCATTAATGTATGCATATGTGTATATATGCACGTATGTGTGTGTATATATGTATATATATGTGTGGCTGACAGTTATTAATATATATCAGCAGACCACTACACTGTGTTGTGGCTGTTCAGAATCGGTTAGTTTGATCAGCAAACCGGTGTAGTGTGTTGAGGCTGATCAGTGGATAGTAGAAATATATACGTATCAGATCAAGTCATGAAAAATGATGGGAAACACACTAGAAATCTAAGGCAATTTTTTTTAAAAAATAAATAAATTTTATATTCACATGTATTTTGAAAATTATTTCTGTTCCATATACTGTGTGTGTGTTTCTGTATATGACAGGTATGAAGATGATGACTGGACTGACAGTGAAGATGCTGTGAAAACAGAAGACTGAAGACACTGAATAAAGTAGTGTCAGTAAATGTGTCTGTATACATATGATTTGTATAGACAAAGTGATTGTATGAGCGTTGTACAGAGAATTGTACTGATATTTGTAACAAACAAGTTTGAATGAAATAAAATATTATTTTATTGTGTTCAAACAAACTTGTCTATTGTATTTAATTTATTTACAAGTACAATATCATGTGTAATATATGTGAATGTGTACAAATAGTGGAGTCATATAATTTGCACTTTTAGAATGTTGAAATATAATATTTTATTTAAACAAAATACTTTGTGAATATATGAAATCTTGTATAGTCGTATTCTATTTAAATATAAATATTATATTCTTGTTTGTGATGTATATATAGAACAGTACAGTAACAAACACATTTAAAATAATAAATATTTGGTTTATTATCATCAAACAAAAATCATATAATTGTGTATACAACACCGTTATATACAACAATAGTTACATAAAATCTAAGTACGGTTGGAAAAAGGTACATAAAAGAAAAACGGAAGACGTGAAATTTTCCATTTTCCACCTTTTTGTAACATAAGATATCAAATTTAGAAAATTTAATTTTTCTGAAATTCAAAAATAAAGTTGGTTGGTAGGATTTTGGATGCAAAAATTGGATGAACTGCGCTCTTACTCAGTAAGAGTGTGGGAAAATTTGGATGAAAATGTAATTTTATTTTTAAAATATTGCATTCATGTAGAACCGCCAGTATATTTAGGATGTGAGCATCATATTTTTGAGGAATTTTTGAAAAATTTGCATACACATGGGAGGTACTGCTTAGGTACATGTATTATTATGTTGTATTTCACTTTGCACAAGTGCACAATGTTTGAAAAAATTGGATGCATACATGATGTATGTATATTATGCGAGGGGTTAATTGATTTAAAAGAAAAATATAATAATGATAATATAAATGCATAATGTATATGATGGATGGAAAAGCTCCCGACCGAGTTTCGTGTTTCTTGTACAGCCCTGCCACGGAACTCGGTGCACATTAGAGGTTATGTGTGGTTAAGGCATCGAATACGATTGACGGTACGTACGTGGGAAAGTATAGATACATGCATGTCTGCTCTGGGTGGTGTATCATAAACTTGAGGTCGTTACTCTATGATGGAATCAGATTCAACTGAAGGTGGCAGTCCGTACGTTTACGTAGCATAGTAATGACAGATATATGCAGAACGTAACATTGCTATATAGAGATCCGTGTGTCACTCTGGCATAGGATGAGGGTCTGCGTACATTTTTGTAGCATTATGGTGGAGACCGTGCGAGTGGGGTACCATGGGGTGTACCTTAGTTTGGGGATGCTACATATATACTTTATTAGGCTAATCCATTGGGGAGTAAATGGGTTGGACATGTGCGTAAGCCTGGAGTGTTGTTAACCCAAGCAACCTAATAAATAAGAAAATGTGATTGAACGGTATATGTAGGGTTATCCCAAATGTATGGTTTAAATCTAGTCACCAGAACTTGTGTTCTGACCCCCTCCTCATAACATACTCGAAGGTTAGATTTATGGAAGAGATATGATTGCTTTGGATACTGGTTAGGCAGTATTATTAATACGGTAAGGCTATACTTTGATTATATTATACTTTATCCATTCCGTTGTGAGATATTTTCTTAGCTCTGATATATTTTGTATCTCTTTCTTTTCTATAGGATATAAGAGCAACCAACACGGCTTTCGATGGATTAGAATTTAAAAAAAAAATGGTCTGTCGGAATTCGAATTGTGACATCGGACCTGCTACTGAACACAAGACAGAGATTCAGATTAGACATGTGAACCTCGTTTTAAAGTGTCTGACCAATTTAGACATCTTGACCAAGGCACCAGACATTTGAGCTGAGATTAGGGTCAAAAATTGACCCTGGATCAAACGTCTGACCCTATAGTTCAGACCTTTTACTTGTTGCAAATCAGAAAATGAAGAATCGAACTCTCTGATAGGAGAGTTCCAACAACTTCGAACTTTGCGTTATGACTCCAAATGTTTAGAGAGGTCATACATTCTCTAATACACAAAAACAACATGTAAATACACCAGTTCAAGGGATTACTGTAACACCCTGTATTTTCTGTTAACGTTATAATAACGAATTAAACAATATTTAATTATAAATGCGAGAATCAAGGGAAACGGGTTACGCCATTGCGTTCGTCTCGTAATTCTTCTTGAGATAGAGTCCGAGTTTGCGTAAAATGGACACCGTATGAAGGAGATATGGACGAACAAAGAAAACTAGAAAAAGAAAAAATATATAAATGCACTGGTGCACTTGGGAAGTGAGCCAGTACAAAAATTGCACTGGCGCACCTGCCTAGTGCGCCCAGGTCGAGCTGAAAGCCTGCACAGCTTTCTGGTGTGCTCTGATCCATACTGTGACTCATTGCTGAGTCCTTTCTGACTCCTTGCTGAGTCATTAGGGCTGAGGTGTCACCCTATCCTGATTTAATGGTTGTGCTTAACTCTAGGTTCATCCGACGGCTATAATTAAATTGAAATTCTATATAAACAACCTAATGCTCAACCTAAAATCACACAAAAATAATCCTAGAACTGTCATGTCATCAATAGAGAACTTGGAATAGCCGTCACCGCTTTCAATTCAGAAACGAGATAAAAGCCTACATCAAAATCAAATTAAAAGTAATCAAATTCAACGATCTACATCAAAGGCGAGCATACCAATTTCAGAATTCAGAAATCAAGAATTCCTTTTTAGTTTGTAAGTTGGTTATTACGTAGATTTAAACGTTCTTTTAATTAAAATCATTACATGTTGTAATTCGAATATAGAATGATGCTTATGTATAAGATAAATAAAGATCGATTCTCGTTTATCTTAAACTACCATTGCGATTGATCATGCCTATATGTTTGTGATTATGAACATACCATATTGTATGTTGTTGGAATCTATTATGATTGGGTAAAGAACTTATTATGCCAACTGAATGGTGAAACATGTCATGTTATAATTTGGTGGTTACTTGCAAGTTTATGATCTAAATCACATGCTAACATGTTAGATCAACATTCATGTATTTAGAACTATGTTAAGTTGAATCTATTTATGTTGCAAGATTTGGATTTGTAGCTCTCTTATGTTTTAACACATAAGCTATCATGCTAAGTTGTGATTCAAATATGTTTATAATAGCTCTCTTATGTTTTAACACATAAGTTATCATGCTAAGTTGTGATTCGAATATGTTTATAGTAGTTCTCTTATGTTTAACACACATAAGTTATCATGCTAAGTTGTGATTTAAATATGTTTGTAGTAGCTTTCTTATGTTTTGACACACATAAGTCAATATGCTAAATTGTGTTTATATGTTAAACCTCCATGTTAGACCTATATCAAGTTTACATGATAATTAGATCCAACTTAGTCACAAGTTCACCTTGACCTGTTTAAATTAATTAATGATGCTTCTGTGCCGAGTTTCACGTGATAAGTTAAATGTATGCTATTTTATGTTTATTTCATGTCCCTTGTTTATTACCCCTTTTTGTTTACGGGTTTGGGCTAATTTACTAGCCCAATATTATATGTGATTCATGCGAACGTTCCACGGGGATAGCGATGGGAAAACATGAAAATTTCATGGCACAGATTTGTTCATAAAATGGTATATTTGATATACCATTTATTGTGAGCCTAATCAAAAGGATAATCATGGCATGATTAAATAAAAATTAATTTACATATAGAATTGGACATATATAGAAAATATATGAATTTAGAAAAGACGAATATGCCTAACCCGAGGTTAGACTGAGTTGTGGTGTAAAACTGCCCGGAACCGACCGACATATCCAGTGACCACAACAAGACCTGTCTAATGTGAGTGGTTAGTGCATCAAGCCCAAAAAGGACCCGAGGATAGACTGAGTTGTGGTGTAAAACTGCCCGGAACCGACCGGCACATCCAGTGACCACAACAAGACCTGTCTAATGTGAGTGGTTGGTGCTTTAATGAATAAATTAAAGCTAAGTCAGGATTGGTAGGGTTAAGTCAAGTAGGGAAACACTTAACCGATTCAACATGTTAACTAAACTGATGGGTGGGGTTAGGTAAACTTGGACACTTAACCAAATAATCATGTTGATTAGAAAACCCTAGTAACGGGGACCTATTTCAGCAGTAACCCACATAGATGTATCATGGTACCCTGAACTAGGCAGGGTGGGGCACGATTACTGGGCTGATTATAAGCAGTCAAAACGTCGGCGGTTGGTGCGTCAGTGTAGGTTCCAACGGAGTACGGGCGTGCACGTACTCCGGAGTGGTAAAAGCAGGCACTGGGCATCAGTAGTATACACTGTGCATCTTGAATCGTGTCGGGTTTCCACCAGTGGGATTGATACAACCCATGGTGGGACCAGCATAGGTATCTGCAGTCAAGCGGGCCAAATGACACAGGACATGAATGCATGCGAGTAGGAGCCGATCATTAAGGGGATCGTTTGTTATGAACACGTGGGGCTGGTTGAACCAATAGTTAGTAGTTGCAGAGACTATAGTAATGGGTGTGATCACATGTTCCTCTTATCTTATATTAGGGTATTGTCCTATGTTCTGTTATTACTGTCATGATCCCTTTCCTTGTTTAAATTCTAGTAATCACTGAACTTACCAGACTTATTGTTTGACCCGTTTTCTTTCGTCCTCTTTTCTTCCGTTCCCCCCCAGGTCCACAGGGAGGGAACACTTCAGCTTAGTCGGACTCTTTGCAAGCTTCAAGAAAGTAGATGTGTGATTGGGACTCTCTTACCTTGGTTATGGCTTTTGGATACTACAACTGGGGATTTATGTAGTTTTATTTATGGTTTATGCTTCTTTATTAAATAATCAAGACAAAAATTATGGTCTAATGTTTTGGAAGTTATTTTGAGACAATTTGCTGTAATGTTTTTGTATTGAACTACGTATGCAATAAATGTTTGATTTTTGCTGCTTATATTTATCTGTCTTGTAAATTTTTCTGTGTCTTGTACCTATAACCCTCCACCAAAGTTAAGGCATTCCCTTTGTGAGTGACCTTAATGGAGGTGGGGTGTTTCACTTGGTATCAGAGCAAAGGTTTACTAGATCAGATAAGAGTTTTTGAAAAAAACCAATTTTCAAAAAGAAATATAAGGAAACATTTTACAAGAAAAGTTGTTATTTTATTTCAAAGGCATAATTCCCCAAAGCCATATGCCCTATCATTCTATCCCTTGTTTTGAATCTTTTCTTTTTTGTTTCAGCATGTCTGGGAATCTTAACCTTCCAGAGGGTGTACCGATACCTGGCTGGTTCAAGAGGTGCTTAGAGGCTAGTGCCAACGACGCAGGCCCAACAGATATTCCTCCTCCTCCAGCTACAGCGGTTCCTTCTCCTCCTCCTCGTGCAAATTCTTTCTCAAAGTTTAGTAGAGACTTTAGGGCCATGGGTGGAAAGGATTTCAAGGGAACTGAATCATTCGTAGAAGCAAGAAACTAGCTCAAAGAAATTGAGGATCTATTCGATATCTTCGAGGTGGATGATAGACAGAAGATACTGTTAGTGGTGTGGTCGCTCAAAGACGAAGCTTCCTATTGGAGGGAAGTCATTAACGCTGAAAAACCAGTTGAAACATTGATGGATTTCAGAATGAGGTTTGAGATGAAATTCCTCTCACAAGCTGAATGAAGTTTACAGTTGGAAAAGTTCTTATCTCTTAAGCAAGGAAGTATGACGGTCAAGGAGTACGTCAACCAATTCAATCAGCTGGCCCGATTTGGACTGGACTTAGTGAATACTCCTAAAAGAAGGCTCTCCGTTTTGTCAAGGGATTGAGTGAGTCACTTCACAGCCTGGCTATGACCTATGTACTTATGGGGGCTACTTACGAGAGGTTAGTGGACATGGCACTCTTACATGAGGATGACAAGGGCAAGAAAGAGGCAAAAGCGGAAGTGCCTCAAGATAAAAAGGGGGAGGTGTAACAACCCTGAATTTTGGGGTAAATTTAAAAATTTATTTTTAAACTAATTTTAATGTGTTTTGATATTTAAAATAATTTATTTTAAATAATAATGATTAAAATTTTATTTAAATCGAAGTTAGGATGAATAATTTAATTTTAATTATAAAAGGAGTTAGAAATAGCGCGGTAGTTTGAATAGTCAAGCTTGAACTTTGACTGACCGTACAGGATGGAAAATTTAACGGATTTTAGTGGAACCAAAAATATTAGAATCTATTTAAAAATATATTTCCAATGAATCCGAAAAATCGAAATTTCATAGTGGGAATCAAAAGTTATGCCCAGTTTAAAATTTAGAAAGGTCACTATGAAATTTATATATAATATAAAGGTCAAAAATGATACTTTTTGCATACGAATGAATTTGGACTCAAAACCACTTCCATTGAGTTCAGAATGATGTTTCTGCATTTAAAAAGTATAAACACTTATATATTTCGGTTTCGTAAATTATTTGTTTAAAAATGTATTTTTAATATTTAATATATATGCCTTGAAAATAGTCATTTTTCAAACGACCTCTGTTTTCGACGAAACCACATTTGTTGGATTCGGAATGTCAAATTATTGCTAAGTTTAATTTTTCATAATTTTTTGAATTAATTTGTGACGGTGGCAAAAAGATTTCAGTTTGGTCAATTTCGGTCAATTTTAATTGGCTTGAAAAATGCCATTTTTCAAATAGGCTCAGAATTGAACAAAATTAATTTTCCTAGGTCCGCAGCGTCAAAACATAGCTAAATATATTTTTCGGGAATTTTTGAAGTTAATTTGTGACCCCGGCGAATTTTTACGTACGGTTGAATTAAAAATTAAGTGATTTATTTTAAAAATAAAGTAAACATGCTGTAAACTTCGAAATTGGGCTTTGCCACTAGCGCCATTGCGTTCAGAAGACGTCAAAACCTATAGTTTGATAGTAAGCATGCCTAATTCTGAGTTCGGGCTAAATCGGGCCTTAATTGGGTAATTAATTAATATAATAATATAAATATACACCTTAATCCCAAACCCTAATCTCCTTCCTCTAGAAATCAGCCGCCGCCCCTCTCTTCTATAGCGAAGAACATTCGATTTTCATCCTCTAATCTCTCTCAATCCATACAATAAAAATCCATTCTCCTTTGGAACTTATTGAAGAGATTTTCAAGAGCTTTAATTCTATACGGATATGATGGAGTTTAATTGAGTAATTTGCCCGGATTCCACCTCCAAACCCATGGTCAAACAGCCCCCATTGCACCCCCATGGCCCCACCGCACCTTCCCTCACCTAGGGCGTCGTGCTCCCCTCTCCTTCCTCTTCGACGTCATACCACCTGATCGTTGTCTAACTTCAAGATTAAATCGAAAATGGGAGACCTAGTTTTGAACAAAATGGGTTCAAAAATAAAAAAAGAACGGCCTTGGAACGTGATGGAGGAAGATGAGAAGAAGGTTGACTTTTTCAACCTTTAATTATTTAATTACTTAAATTCAAATTTGACCGATCTTAATTTAATCATAACTAATGCGTACGAACTCGAAATTGAACGATTTCAGGTGCGCCACGATCGTGAGAACGAAATCTATACGATGACACTAACTAGACCTGATTCTGAGTAAGTTGAATTTTTGATAAATTTTGGATTTGAACAGCGCAGAACCCAATAATGATGTGAGATTTCTATTTTAAAATTTATATTTTATTCCTTTATGCTTGAATCTCATATGTTCGTATTTATTTAATTGAATCTGTGATTGTTGTACTTAAAATTTTATTATTTGTTGATGGTGACTGTTTGTACTACTCATGTGTGATAGATCTGGTTTGTAAAAGCCAGAATTCCCTTTTTAATTTAATCTAAGTTGTAGATCGGAATTCTATTCTGAATCCATGTATGTAAAATATTCGTTGTGTTTGTAAATTAGTAGAATTCACTTTTGTTGTAAACTAAGGAATTACTTTTGTTTTTAATTTAAAAAAGAAATTACTTTTGTTTTAATTAAAAAGGAAGGAATTTCCACCATCACTTTTTTCAAAGTACAAAAGTGATATTTTCACCGTCATTTGGTCAAATTAAAAAGATGGATTTTACACCGTCATTTTTTTTGTCAAAAAGAAATAAAAAGATTGTAACTTTGTAAATTAAAAAAAAAGAAAATTAACTATTGTTGTGTATATTAAAAAGATTTCATTATGTTTGTAATGCAAGAACACAAACAAAAGATTTCTAACAGTATTTACATTGTTTTGTAAAAATGAAAAATAACATTGTTTACTTTATTTTATCAAAAGAAACTTTGTTTTCATTGTTTGAAAATGAAAAGAATCGATTGTATTTGAAAATGAAAAGAATCATTTGTGTTTAGAAATGAAAAAGAATCACTTTCGTTTGTAAATGAACAGAACCACTTTTGTTGGTAAATAAAATGAAATTTACTTTTGTTATAAAGATAATTTTCACCGTCATGTTTTGTTAAAAATAAAAGATAATTTTCACCGTCATGTTTTATTAAAATTAAAAAATAATTTTCACCGTCATGTTTTGTTAAAAATAAAAGATAATTTTCACCGTCATGTTTTGTTAAAAATAAAAGATAATTTTCACCGTCATGTTTTGTTAAAAAGAAAGTAATGTCATTAACACTGTTTTTTGTTTAAAATAAAGTAATGACATTAACATTGATTTTAGTTGAAAAATGTGAAAAGACATCATTTTTGTCTTTGTTTTGTTAATATAAAAAGACATCATTTTTGTCTTTGTTTTGTAATATAAAAAGACATCATTTTTATCTTTGTATTGAAAATGTAAAAAGATATCATTTTTTTTAAAAAGAAAAGAATGATTTTCACTGTCATTTGTTAAAATGAAATTATAATTATTTTGCACCGTCATTTGTTAGAAATGAAATGAACATTATTTACATCGTTATGTGTTAAGTTAGAAAAAGAAGAACATTACTTCCGCCGCCATTTTATTAGAAATGAAAAATAGGACATTAATTTCAATGGTTAAAAATGAAAATTACATTTTCATGTAATAAGATAAAAAGAAGAAAGGATTACATGTTCATGTAATGAGATTAAAAGTAGGAAGTTTACATTTTCATCTAATAAGATAAAAAGAAGAAAGGATTACATATTCATGTAATGAGATTAAAAAGTAGGAAGTTTACATTTTCATGTAATAAGATAAAAAGAAGAAAAGATTACATATTTATGTAATGAGATTAAAAAGAAAGAAAATTACATTTTTATGTAATTAAGATTTAAAGAATGAAAATTACATTTTTATTATAAGAAAATTAAAATTACATTTTTATGTAATTAAAAAGATGTCATTGAAAATAAAATTGCATTGTTATATGAAATTAAAGATTAAGGATTTACATTGTAAATAAAATCACATTTTTAAATGTAATTAAAGAATAAGTTTTTGCATGTAAAATATAATTACATTTTTATATGTAATTAAAAAGGAAGAATTTGCATAGTAAATAAAATTACATTTTTATGTGTAATTAAAGTATTAAAATTTACATTGCAAATTAAAAAGTAAGAAAAATACATTTATATGTAATTAGATGTATAGAAACATAAAATTACATTTTTATGTAATTAAGTTAAAGTTTATATTTTCATGTAATTAAAATTTAAAGTAAGAAAATTACATTTTTATGTCATGAGAAGATTAGATTTTGACATTGAGAAATTATTTAATGCCATGTAGATTATGTTAAAAAGGAAAGTTTACATTTTTAATGTGAATAAAAATAATAGAATTGAAATGTATATTTTTATCGCCACTTTAGATGCAATTAAAGAATAGAATAAATATTGCATATTTTTATCGTCATTTTAGAGGCGGTAAAAAGAAGCTACATTTTTCAATGTAAATAAAAGAAAAATAGGAAGTTACATTTTTATATGTAATTAGATAAATATAGAAACTTATATATATTTTTCAATGTAAATAAGGATGAAATAGAAATTACATTTTTTTTTATATGTAAATAAAAGAATTTACATTTTTCAATGTAAACAAAAGAAATAAAAGAATGATTAGGAATTCACATTTTCCAATGTAAATAGAATATGAAATGAAAGTTACATTTTCAATATAATAATATATTGATATACAAGTTTACATTTCTCAATGTAAATAAAATAGGAATAGAAAATTACCTTTTTTTAATGTAAATAAAAGGATTAGAAATTTATATTTTAATGAATGGTTTTTCATTAGAAAGAATAATGAACCAAATATACATTTTGTTTAATTTGAAAGATAAAAGAAAAATATACATTGTTATGTTTAGGATGTGTATGTAAATAAAAATAAAAATAAGCATTATTGCGTGTCATGTTATACCTCGACATTATATATACAAATAGGGATATTCGATGTTAACACAATATAGCGAATGGAATGGATGACGGAATTATATATATATATATATTAAAAGTAAATGAATCGAGCGTGGTAGTTCACATTTTGGAATCGTGTACCGTCGGATTTTCCCAAAACTGAAACCGTTAGGTTCGCCTTGGGAAGACCTTTCCAACGATATGAATTGTGTTAAAATCCAACGGTTAGATTTAGAGAAATATGTAAAACAAATTTGGGTGAGAATAGCGCCAAGGTCGCCTATTGACATGAAGTGTTATTAAATAAAATTCAATTATTTTTATATAAATAAAAATTAATCGTTATAAATTAATATTAACGATAAGAAATGATTTTAAATTATATATATTCAAAGATCATTTGAAATGTCTAAGTTCAATCTCATTTCAAATGATTATTCGTCGATCTAAGTCGAAGAATTGAAGACGATGATTGAAGACCGACGATCTCCACGTCGAATGGATGAGTTACCATTGACGCCCATGATTGGAGTAGCTACCTTGAAGGGGCTACATTGGTGGCCGGCTAGACTACTTGTTGGTTGTTCGGATATGAGAGGTATAAGGTGCCTCCAGTTTCATTCAGACCCAGAACGGACTTGAAAATGGATTGCATGTCTAACGTTGTATTCCTTTATACGGTATTCGTTGATCTCTGCTAAATATATATCTATTTGGTGTTTAACACCCTTCTCTAAGACGTACGAGCTTAGAGGTTATATATTGGCAGGAATCAATGGTATGGTATGAATTTACAATGTCGCATGCTAAGATGCATGGATCAATGTTTTGTTGAAAAGCAGGCCTTGTGGATGATGATCAAAGCACAGCTTGAATAAGCATAGCTTTGAGTATTACGTAGCTTCACGAGCCTCACAACCCGGTTGAGTCTTAAACGGGAGAAGGGAATGCAGGGAGAGCAGCACGTTTCTTTCTAGCTAGGGATAGTGTCAGTGCTTAAACTGGCTGTTATTTTACTTATGTGGATGATGGAATGAGGCGTGCCTCGGATGATAGGTCCTATAGGACCGGGAAACGTGTGTTCAGGAATTGCCAATCCACAAAGCTGTATGTGTGGACCGGCCCTGCAGGATCCAAGGGTTAACTGCGGGGAATCCTGAGACATTAGCTAGAGTGTCTCGAATCGGTTAGGAGCTCCTCCCTAGCCTTGACTCATGATGGAAAACCAAATTCTCAATACGAACCTACGAATTTGATTGTATTACCAGTATGGAAGCATAGTATATGGTAGCTATGCTTCCTAGGATTGATACATTTACTTTGAAATGTTTTAAAACATATATACACTAATAATAATATCAAATTCGTTTTTATCGTACCAAGCATGTTTAATCATCATAAGATAAAACTCTATCCTCTGGTTTGCGTTGCATTGTGTGATGGGACTTGAGTCTTATGATGATTCCATTTTTCTAAAAAGCATTGCGTTGTTTAGTGATTTACTTTATTTTTATGCACTGGCAATCCAATGGAGTAAACCCGTTCCGCATTAGCAGCGTGGTCCTGAGATTAACCTTATTATTAGGTTTGTTAAGTAAGATTTCTCATACCAGTCCCATGACTGACCTGTAGTTTGTTCCACTTTGCAAACTCGGGTGCCCTCTTTTCCACACGGGCAGTCGAGTAGCTTTTTGCAGATATTTATCTCTTGAGAAGGATTCTAGATCGAAGCCTAAAGCTGTGTCCAGAGCATAGAAAGTCTTCCGCTGTGTATTGTATTAACTTACTGTAATTTATCTTCCGTTGTAATTTTATTCGATGTACTCTGATATTCTGTACTCTGATGTAACATTATTGTAATGTTTATAAAAGTCTGCTGTTATTGTTCTGATGTGTTGTATTCCCAGAGTTAACGTGTTCGGGTTTTGAACGGTCTTGGCCGATCTAACGATCGATCGGTCCGGGCGAAATCCGGGGTCGTTACAGTTGGTATCAGAGCTCTGGTTAGCTCAAAATCTTTGGGGTACAACTCATTAGAACTGAACAAAAGACTAATTGGAGATTGGATTAGTAATATCCAATAAGAATACTCATTAGAGATAGGATCAGCAGTATCCTAGAATGAGAAAACTCATTAGAGATGGGGTTAGTAATGCCCTAGAATGAGTTGAGAGTGCCCAGTTTATAATTAACGTAGTTTTGATTATATATAATCCGATCTTTGGAAATATGATTTTTGAATATATAAAGTTATATGTTTTAAAAGTTAATCAACAAATAAAATTATTGAAATCGATAAAAAAATGAAAGATGGGTTAGTTAATTAAACAACTTTAGCTTCGTTCCTTTTCGAGGACGAAAAGTTTTTAAGTGGGGGAGACTGTAACAACCCTGAATTTTGGGGTAAATTTAAAAATTTATTTTTAAACTAATATTAATGGGTTTTGATATTTAAAATAATATATTTTAAATAATAATGATTAAAAATTTATTTAAATCGAAGTTAGGATGAATAATTTAATTTTAATTATAAAAGGAGTTAGAAATAGCGCGGTAGTTTGAAAAGTCAAGCATGAACTTTGACTGACCGTACACGATGAAAAATTTAACGGATTTTAGTGGAACCAAAAATATTAGAATCTATTTAAAAATATCTTTCCAATGAATCTCAAAAATCGAAATCTCATAGCGGGAATCAGAAGTTATGCCCAGTTTAAAATTTAGAAAGGTCGCTATGAAATTTAAATATAATATAAAGGTCAAAAATGCTACTTTTTGCATACGAAGGAATTTGGACTCAAAACCACTTCCATTGAGTTCACAATGATGTTTCTGCATTTAAAAAGTATAAACACTTATATATTTCGGTTTCGGAAATTATTTATTTAAAAATTTAATTTTAATATTTAATATATACGCCTTGAAAATAGTCATTTTTCAAACGACCTCTGTTTTCGACGGAAACACTTTTATTGGATTCAGAATTTGAAATTATTGCTAAGTTTAATTTTTCATAATTTTTTGAATTAATGTGTGACAGTGGCAAAAAGATTCCAGTTTGGTCAATTTCGGTCAATTTTAATCGACTTGAAAAATGCCATTTTTCAAATAGGCTCAGAATTGAACGAAATTAATTTTTCTAGGTCCGCAGCGTCAAAACATAGCTAAATATATTTTTGGGGAAATTTTGAAGTTAATTTGTGACCCCAGTGAAATTTTACGTACGGTTGAATTAAAAATTAAATGATTTATTTTAAAAATAAAGTAAACATGATGTAAACTTCGAAATTGGGCTTCGCCACTAGCGCAATTGCGTTCAGAAGACGTCAAAACCTATAGTTTGACAGTAAGCATGCCTAATTCTGAGTTCGGGCCAAATCGGGCCTTAATTGGGTAATTAATTAATTTAATAATATAAATATACACATTAATCCCAAACCATAATCCCCTTCCTCTAGAAATCCGCCACCGCCCCTCTCTTCTATGGCTAAGAACATCCGATTTTCATCCTCTAATCTCTCTCAATCCATACAATAAAAATCCATGCTCCTTTGGAACTTGTTGAAGAGATTTTCGAGAGCTTTAATTCTATACGGATATGATGGAGTTTAATTGAGTAATTTGCCTGGATACCACCTGCAAACCCGCGGTCAAACATCCCCCATCGCACCCCCATAGCCCCACCGTGCCTCCCCTCACGTAGGGCGCCGTGCTCCCCTCTCCTTCCTCTTCGACGTCATACCACCTGATCGTTGTCTAACTTCAAGATTAAATCGAAAATGGAAGACCTAGTTTTGAACAAAATGGGTTCAAAAATTAAAAAAAGAACGGCCTTGGAACGTGATGGAGGAAGATGAGAAGAAGGTTGACTTTTTCAACCCTTAATTATTTAATTACTTAAATTCAAATTTTACCGATCTTAATTTAATCATAACTAATGCGTACGAACTCGAAATTGAACGATTTTAGGTGCGCCACGATCGTGAGAACGAGATCTATGCGATGACACTAACTAGACCTAATTCTAAGCAAGTTGAATTTTTGACAAATT
The DNA here is from genome assembly GCA_030737875.1 of Allium sativum. Taxonomy (NCBI): domain Eukaryota; kingdom Viridiplantae; phylum Streptophyta; class Magnoliopsida; order Asparagales; family Amaryllidaceae; genus Allium; species Allium sativum. The sequence continues at coordinate 462,250,367 of CM060913.1, read as the reverse complement.
TTGGATCTGAACAGCTCAGAACCCAATAACGATGTGAGATTTCTATTTTAAAATTTATAGTTTATTCCTTTATGCTTGAATCTCATATGTATGTATTTATTTAATTGAATCTGTGATTGTTGTACTTAAAATTTTATTGTTTGTTGATGGTGACTGTTTGTACTACTCATGTGTGATAGATCTGGTTTGTAAAAACCAGAATTCCCTTTTTAATTTAATCTACGTTGTAGATCGGAAATCTGTTCTGAATCCATGTATGTAAAATATTCGTTATGTTTGTAAATTAGTAGAATTCACTTTTGTTGTAAACTAAGGAATTACTTTTGTTTTTAATTTAAAAAAGAATTTACTTTTGTTTTAATTAAAAAGGAAGGAATTTCCACCGTCACTTTTGTCAAAGTACAAAAGTGATATTTTCACCGTCATTTGGTCAAATTAAAAAGATGGATTTTACACCGTCATTTTTTTTGTCAAAAAGAAATAAAAAGATTGTAACTTTATTAATAAAAAGATTGTAACTTTGTAAATAAAAAAAAAAAAAGAAAATTAACTTTGTTGTGTAAATTAAAAAGATTTCATTATCTTTGTAATGCAAGAACACAAACAAAAGATTTCTAACAGTATTTACATTGTTTTGTAAAAATGAAAAATAACATTGTTTACTTTATTTTATCAAAAGAAACTTTATTTTCATTGTTTGAAAATGAAAAGAATCGATTGTGTTTGAAAATGAAAAGAATCATTTGTGTTTAGAAATGAAAAAGAATCACTTTCATTTGTAAATGAACAGAACCACTTTTATTGGTAAATAAAATGAAATTTACTTTTGTTAAAAAGATAATTTTCACCATCATGTTTTGTTAAAAATAAAAGATAATTTTCACCGTCATGTTTTGTTAAAAATAAAAGATAATTTTCACCGTCATGTTTTGTTAAAAATAAAAGATAATTTTCACCGTCATGTTTTGTTAAAAAGAAAGTAATGTCATTAACATTGGTTTTTGTTTAAAATAAAGTAATGACATTAACATTGATTTTAGTTGAAAAATGTAAAAAGACATCATTTTTGTCTTTGTTTTGTTAATGTAAAAAGACATCATTTTTGCCTTTGTTTTGTTAATATAAAAAGACATCATTTTTATCTTTATTTTGAAAATGTAAAAAGATATCATTTTTAAAAAAAGAAAAGAATGATTTTCACTGTCATTTGTTAAAATGAAATTATAATTATTTTGCACCGTCATTTGTTAGAAATGAAATGAACATTATTTACACTGTTATGTGTTAAGTTAGAAAAAGAAGAACATTACTTCTGCCGCCATTTTATTAGAAATGAAAAATAGGTCATTGATTTCGTTAGTTAAAAATGAAAAATACATTTTCATGTAATAAGATAAAAAGAAGAAAGGATTACATATTCATGTAATGAGATTAAAAAGTAGGAAGTTTACATTTTCATGTAATAAGATAAAAAGAAGAAAGGATTACATATTCATGTAATGAGATTAAAAAGTAGGAAGTTTACATTTTCATGTAATAAGATAAAAAGAAGAAAAGATTACATATTCATGTAATGAGATTAAAAAGAAAGAAAATTACATTTTTATGTATTTAAGATTTAAAGAATGACAATTACATTTTTATTACAAGAAAATTAAAATTACATTTTTATGTAATTAAAAAGATAAGATTTTGTCATTGAAAATAAAATTGCATTGTTATATGAAATTAAAGATTAAGGATTTACATTGTAAATAAAATCACATTTTTAAATGAAATTAAAGAATAAGTTTTTGCATGTAAAATATAATTACATTTTTATATGTAATTAAAGAGGAAGAATTTGCATAGTAAATAAAATTACATTTTTATGTGTAATTAAAGTATTAAAATTTACATTGCAAATTAAAAAGTAAGAAAAATACATGTATATGTAATTAGATGTATAGAAAGATAAATTTACATTTTTATGTAATTAAGTTAAAGTTTATATTTTCATGTAATTAAAATTTAAAGTGAGAAAATTACATTTTTATGTCATGAGAAGATTAGATTTTGACATTGAAAAATTATCTATTGTCATGTAGACTATGTTAAAAAGGAAAGTTTACATTTTTAATGTGAATAAAAATAATAGAATTGAAATGTATATTTTTATCGCCACTTTAGATGCGATAAAAGAATAGAATAAATATTGCATATTTTTATTGTCATTTTAGAGGCGGTAAAAAGAAGTTACATTTTTCATTGTAAATAAAAGAAAAATAGGAAGTTACATTTTTATATGTAATTAGAGAAATATAAAAACTAACTTTTTTTCCAATGTAAATAAGGATGAAATAGAAATTACATTTTTTTTATATGTAAATAAAAGAATTTACATTTTTCAATGTAAACAAAAGAAATAAAAGAATGATTAGGAATTCACATTTTCCAATGTAAATAGAATATGAAATGAAAGTTACATTTTCAATATAATAATATATTGAAATATAAGTTTACATTTCTCAATGTAAATAAAATAGGAATAGAAAATTACATTTTTCAATGTAAATAAAAGGATTAGAAATTTATATTTTAATGAATGGTTTTTCATTAGAAAGAATAATGAACCAAATATACATTTTGTGTAATTTGAAAGATAAAAGAAAAATATACATTGTTATGTTTAGGATGTGTATGTAAATAAAAATAAAAATAAGCATTATTGTGTGCCGCGTTATACCTCGACATTATATATACAAACAGGGATATTCGATGTTAGCAAAATATAGTGAATGGAATGGATGACGGAATTATATATAATTATATATATAAATTAAAAGTAAATGAATCGAGCGTGGTAGTTTGCATTTTGGAATCGTGTCTTTAAATTATTATACCAAAAGATCCGACCGTCGGATTTTCCCAAAACTGAAACCTTAGGTTCGCCTTGGGAAGACCTTTCCAACGATATCAATTGTGTTACAATCCAACGGTTAGATTTAGAGAAATGTGTAAAACAAATTTGGGTGAGAACAACGCTAAGGTCGCCTATTGACATGAAGTGTTGTTAAATAAAATTCAATTATTTTTATATAAATAAAAATAGAGATTAATCGTTATAAATTAATATTAACGATAAGAAATGATTTTAAATTATATATACGCAAGGATCATTTGAAAAGTCTGAGTTCAATCTCATTTCAAATGATTATTCGTCGATTTAAATCGAAGAATTGAAGACGGTGATTGAAGACCGACGATCTCCACGTCGAATGGATGAGTTGCCATTGACGCCCATGATTGGAGTAGCTACCTTGAAGGGGCTACAATGGTGGTCGGCCAGACTACTTGTTGGTTGTTCGGATATGCAAGGTATAAGGTGCCTCTAGTTTCGTTCAGACCCAGAACGGACTTGAAAATGGATTGTATGTCTGACGTTGTATTCCTTTATACGGTATTCGTTGATCTCTGCTAAATATATATATATCTGTTTGGTGTTTAACACCCTTCTCTAAGACATACGAGCTTAGAGGTTATATATTGGTAGGAATCAATGGTATGGTATGGATTGACAATGTGGCATGCTAAGATGCATGGATCAAGGTTTTGTTGAAAAGCAGGCCTTGTGGATGATGATCAAAGCACAGCTTGAATAAGCATAGCTTTGAGTATTACGTAGCTTCACGAGCCTCACAACCCGGTTGAGTCTTAAACGGGAGAAGGGAACGCAGGGAGAGCAGCACGTTTTTTTCTAGCTAGGGCTAGTGTCAGTGCTTAAACTGGCTGATATTTTACTTATGTCGATGATGGAATGAGGCGCGCCTCGGATGATAGGTCCTATAGGACTGGGAAACATGTGTTCAGGAATTGCCAATCCACAAAGCTGTATGTGTGGACCGGCCCTGCAGGATCCAAGGGTTAACTGCGGGGAATCCTGAGACATTAGCTAGAGTGTCTCGAATCGGTAAGGAGATCCTCCTAAGCCTTGAATCATGGTGGAAAACCAAATTCCCAATACGACCCCATGGATTTGATTGTATTACTAGTATGGAGGCATAGTAGATGGTAGCTATGCTTCCTAGGATTGATACATTTACTTTGAAATGTTTTTAAAACATATATACACTAATAATAATATCAAATTCGTTGTTATCGTACCAAGCATGTTTAATCATCATAAGGTAAAACTCTATCCTCTGGTTTGTGTTCCTAAGATTAACCTTATTATTAGATTTGTTAAGTAAGATTTCTCATACCAGTCTCATGACTGACCTGTAGTTTGTTTCACTTTGCAAACTCGGGTGCCCTCTTTTCCACATGGGCAGTCTGTGACGGCCCGCCCCGCACCAACCGACACTTCCTCCAAGTGTGCGCTGTACACATGTCCAACTGGCACGGAACGGTCGTCATAAGAAAAGAAAGAAGAGAATGAACTAATCAAGGAACCTGTAGAATGTCTCACAGCGCATGGAATAAAATATAATAATAACATACTTGACATAAAACAGGTGAGACAGTGCATAAGCTGATAACTAATAATAAATGTCAACATAAGAGCAGCGGAAATCCAAATACAGCTTATTACAACTTTTCAAAATCTACTGTCTCTAAACAAAAGAAAGCTAAAGTGGAAGATGCACCACCAATGCCCAAGCAGTGATCTTCGACAACACAGGGAGAATACTATATATATATTACGTGGAAGCCTCCTGCTCGTCTCCGGATCATCTACCCGTGCATCACCAGCTAACCTGTCTCTAGTCTGCTCGTGTGAGCACCCAGAGTAATAAGAAGAGACATAAAACGCTGGGTCAGACAAAAAGTCTGGTATGAGCGATAAGCAGCTAAACAGAACAATAACAGGTATACTAAACCATACCTGAACCTGGACCTGCAACCAAAGAGTTAGCACTACATACTGTACAATACTCTAAGGTGCCATCAACATATGGTGTAAAGAAATACGGGGGTGGGGGTGTGCATGTCATAGGGATAGCAAACAATTCAATCATGGCAACCATCCTCACATCTCTCACTCAGTGCATAAAGCATACGATGTATAACGCTTTCAACCACTAGACCCATCGAAGTAGTGACGGAGTTCGGCTTGTACAACTACTGCTACCACCAAACTTACCCCATGGAGTCATGACTAAACCTTTACAAATGACCTCACTTCATTGGTCTATAGCTCTTTTAGTCGTACCTAGACCACTGTGGCCCTGAATCCGTTCACGTACCCCCTATACATAGTGATCCAAAGTTACAGACATCGACAGCCCCTTAGCACACGTCCCATTGCAAAGCCCAATCATGAAGTTAACTCGTTGATTCCCATCTGAATCCTTGGTACAAACTTCCCATTTGGACTACCTTTGCATCTCGGGTTATGGTCTTCTTCGGTTCGGTTCGGGTCTCTTCCTCCTATTCGGTTCGGTTCGGGCATCCTCCTCCTATCCGGTTCGGTTCGGGTCTCCTCCTCTATCCGGTTCGGGTCGGATCTCCTCCTCCTATCTGGTTCGGTTCGGGTGTCTCCTCCTATCCGGTTCGGTTCGGATCTCCTCCTTCTATTCGGTTCGGATCGGATCTCCTCCTCCTATCCGGTTCGGTTCGGGTGTCTCCTCCTATCCGGTTCGGTTCGGGTGTCTCCTCCTATCCGGTTCGGTTCGGATCTCCTCCTTCTATTCGGTTCGGATCGGATCTACTCCTCCTATCCGGTTCGGATCGGATCTCCTCCTCCTATCCGGTTCGGATCTCCTCCTCCTATCCGGTTCGGATCGGGTGTTCTTCCTAACTGGTTCTGAAAATCTGCAACTTTTTCCAGCAAGCTATTTTCGCCGAACGACGGCGTTTTCAACCATTCTAAACTTCCTATGACATTACAAAACATTCCAAACAGCAGTAACAACATATAGAATCAATCACAAACATTAAAACATCATTTACATGAAATACTTTAGATCAAACATACCCAGAAACCCATGTTATCCCCTTAATCCTTTTTAACCGTGATTATGCATACAATTAGCAAAACTTATCTAAATTAGCCCAAATTTTTATCAGAGCCATAAAACATCATTATAGAATTTTAGGAATTTTTCCAGAATTTATTAATGTATAAATTCGCTAATCTTCACTAATTACCCATAATTAACCGTAATTAGTGTAAAAGCAAGCTAATCACTCGCCTTTGCCACCACTAAAACCCCAAAACTGAAATATTCTCTGATTTGGCGTTGTTCCCAATCTTACACAGCAGCTCTACCTCGGTTCTCGTGCTAATACTCCTTGATTTGATGTTTGCTAAGCCTAATCTTCAATTAGAAAGTGATTACGAGGTGTTTTGAAGAGATTTAGAGGGTGGAGGCCATGGCTAGGTTAAGAGGAATGAATAGTGACGGCTGAAAAATGAGAAAAAGGTATTCTCCAAACCCTAACAGCCCTTTTAAACTCCTAATCCCGAAATTCCCCTTTGGGCCTAGCTGTTAATCACCCGGTTAAGCCCAATTAAGCTGTTTTTCACCATCTGAAACTTGTTTCAGCCATATCTCCCAAACGGTGAGTCCGTTTGGCTAATATGACCACTCTACGGAATTGTAAACCATCATCCGAATCCAATGGAAGCAGTTTCAGGTCAAAATTCCTTTCCAGTCAAAAGTTATGGTCAAAACAAGTTCAACTAGGGGCAAAACGGTCATTTAAAAATCGACAAAAATCATGAACATGGGAAATGACCCTACTAGTCGTTTCCCAAAAGTACACGACCATACGACTTACTAAGAAAAAGAAATAAATATTCTACGATCTTCCGATGCGTAGAATGCAGATCGTTACATTCTCCCCCCCTTAAGAAATTTCGCCCCCGAAATTCCTTAACAAAGAAACAAACAATGAATCCCGCATGCCTAACAATCATTCACAGCAACCAAACATGCAAAACAAGCAAAACAAACATAACCTAGCATGCGGAAAACTAAATCGCTAATTAAATCTTACCAGGCAAAGAGTTCTGGATACTTCTTCCTTATGTCCTCCTCTGTTTCCCAAGTACAGTCTTTCTCATCCTCACCCCACTGGACTTTGACTAATTTCACCGCCTTCCTTCGAAGTTTCTTCGTATCGTTCCCAACGATATGCATAGGCCTACGGTTCCCAACCGCCTCAGGTTCAACCTCGATATCGTCCAACTGATCCGGTGAAATAGCCACATTAGGGTCGTGCACAAACTTCCTTAACTGGGAAACATGAAATACGTTGTGAACTCCCGCCATCTTGTCTGGTAAGTCAATTCTATATGCCAAATTCCCGACTAGTTCAAGAACAGGGAATGGGCCAACGAATCTTGGTGCCAACTTTCCTCTCCTGCCAAATCGTATTACGCTCTTCAACGGAGAAATCTTGACAAACACCAAGTCGCCAACGGAGAATTTTAAGTCTCTTCTCCTCTTATCGGCATAACTCTTCTGCCTATCTTGGGCAGCCTTCATTCGTTGTTGAATGGTCTTGATTTTATCTGAAGTTTCCCTCACCACATCTGGTCCAAGCATAAACTTCTCGCCAGTCTCTATCCAACATGATGGTGAGTTGCATGGTCTTCCGTAAAAAGCTTCAAATGGAGCCATACCGATACTGGATTGGTAGCTATTATTATATGCAAACTCTACTAGATGCAAATGGTCATCCCATGATCCACCAAAATCCAATATACATGCTCTCAAGAGATCTTCCAAAATACGATTCACCCTCTCCGTCTGACCGTCGGTCTGAGGATGATATGCGGTACTGAGATGTAACTCTGACCCTAGAGCTTCTTGTAAGCTCTTCCAAAACCCACTAGTGAACAACGGGTCTCGGTCACTCACAATGCTTTTAGGTACTCCATGGAATCTCACTACCCACTTCATATACAATTCTGCTAACTTAGCTGCCGTTCTGGTCGATCTGACTGGTATAAATCTTGCACTTTTGGTTAATTGGTCCACAATCACCCAAATGCTATCATGTCCCGATCTAGTCCTTGGTAAACCATCAATGAAATCCATCGAGACTTGCTCCCATTTCCATTCGGGAATTTCTAATGGCTGTAACAACCCACTAGGCTTCTTTTGCTCGGCTTTAACTAGCTGGCAATTCATGCATTTGGATATAAACTCCCCAACGTCTCTTTTCATCCCTTCCCAGTAGTAAGTCTGTCTCATGTCTCGATACATCTTATTACCACCGGGGTGTATAGTCAGTTTTGAGTGATGATATTCTCTAAGCACTTCATCTCTCAATCCATTGACATTGGGTACAACGAGCTTTCCATTCTTTCTAAGCCATCCATCTTGATCAAGCCCATACTTGCTCATCTCCTCATCGATACCCATCTCTAACTTGGAGATGATTTCCAATAGGTTAGGATCGTCCCTCTGACTAGAGCCGATCCGCTCAATTAAAGTGGGTCTGATCGTCAAACTTGCTAACATTTCTGGGTCCAATTCGCACTTTGGTCTGAAATCAAACCCCGCGATATACTCCAGTTGCTTCCATTCAAGGAACATAGCCCCTAAACTGGCATGTCTTCGACTCAATGCATCTGCTACGGCATTGCCCTTTCCCGGTGTATATGCGATGTCGAAATCATATGAAGCTAAGAACTCTAACCACCTCTGCTGACGAAGATTCAAATCCTTTTGAGAGAAAAGATACTTCAGCGACTTATGATCAGTAAACAGCTCGAATCTTTCTCCCAAGAGATAATGTCTCCACATCTTCAATGCGAATACGATCGCTGCCAATTCCAAATCATGGATAGGATACCTCTTCTCATGCGGTTTCAGTTGCCTGCTTGCATAAGCTATAACCCTACCACCCTGCATCAACACAGCACCTAGTCCGGTACCACAAGCATCTGTATATACCATCATCTCTTCACTCCCCTTGGGAATGACTAACACTGGTGCACTTGTCAACTTTTCTTTTAGACTCTTGAATGCATCCTCGCACCTTTCGTTCCAAACAAAAGCTTGATTCTTCTTTGTCAACTGAGTCAACGGTGCTGCTATCTTGGAGAAGCCTTGGATAAACTTACGATAATATCTCGCTAATCCCAAGAAACTTCTTACGTCTGTTGCATTCTTGGGCGTAGACCAATCTTGCACCGTAGCCACCTTAGCAGGATCCACGGCGATACCATTTTCTGAAACAACATGGCCCAAGAATCTCACTTCCTTCCTCCAGAAGTGACATTTAGAAAACTTTGCTTTCAATTGGTGTTTCCTCAACACCTCCATCACTGTCCTCAAATGTTCCTTGTGTTCTTCCTCGTTCCTTGAGTAAACCAAAATATCATCCACGAACACAAGAACAGACTTATTCAACTGATCTCTGAATACCCTATTCATAAGATCCACAAAATATGCCGGGGCATTAGTCAGCCCAAATGGCATAACCAACCATTCATAAAATCCAGACGGCGTTCGAAATGCCGTTTTAGCTATACTCTCAGCTTCCACTCTAAGCTGATGAAAACCTGTCGCGAGATCCAACTGGGAGAACACTCTCGCGCCACTCAACTGATCGAACAAATCATCTATCCGCGGGAGACGATACTTATTCTTCCTCGTCACCTTGTTCAACTCGCGGTAGTCTACACACAAATGAAGGGAACCATCCGCCTTGGTAGCAAACACAACTGGTGCTCCCCATTCAAAGACACTCCTTCTGATAAATCCCTTCTTCAAAAGATCGCTGACTTGCACCTCGAGCTCTCGCTGCTCCCTTGGTGCCATACGACGAAGTGGCATCACTATAGGTCTGGCATCTTTTACCAAATCAATACGGAACTCAATCTCTCGGTGTGGTGGAAGTCCGGTCACTTCTTCGAAAACATCCGGATACTGGCCAACCACGGGCAAACCTGACAACTCACTATGCGGAATGTCGAGGGAGTTTAGAAAACTAGCCAATACCCCCTCACTGGGTAGACCACCAAACACTATCCTCCGCCCATCATCCGCTCTAGCTGTCACCAAAAAGCCCTCACAGTCTACCACCACCCCGTATCTTCGGAGCCAATCTACTCCCAAAATAATGCCAAACCCAGTAAAGCCCAAAACAAAGCAATCACAAACAAACATGCATCCATGACTCGATAAGACCACATTACGACAAATCATGCTAAGGCTAGTAGAACCACCAATCGGGTTCGTCACTACTAAAGGTCTATCGACAATCTCGGGCTCCAATCCCAACCTATCTACCAGGTCACTAGATATGAAAGAACTGGAAGCTCCGGTATCAAACAAAACTCTAACAGGAACATCATAAACAGAAAGCATACCTTGAATGACGACATTCTTTCCCTTCTCCGCCGCAGTTGGGGTATTCGACGAAGAAGGAATAGCATTAAGGGCGTATGCTTTCACCATTTGCTTTTCTTTAGGGGGTTGCAGACACTTGTCCTTGTGATGTCCCATTTGGCCACAGTTGAAGCACTTCCTATCTGCTGGCTTGGCCCGGCAATTACTAGCATAATGGCCCTTCTTACCACAGCTGAAGCACTCAACATCTTGTTTATTCTTTTTCTTCTGGCCATCCTTAGTCTGACTCTGCTTTCTTTTATTCTGGGAACCACCCTTGCCTCCACCACTTGCTTGTGGCTTTGGCTCATCTGCGGATGCAACCTCAGTCTTCGGCTTAGGGTAGAGACTCTCTGATCTTGATGCTTTCCCCCACAATCGACTCAAACGTCTCATCGATGTGGTTAATAAGCCTTTCCCCTAAGTACTGATCTAACCCAGTTATGAATTTCTCATTCTTCTTCTCGGCAGTATCAATAAGAGATAACCCATACTTTGACAAAGTGTCGAATTCAGCAATGTACTACGAGACAACTCTGCCATTCTGCTTGAGCTCCAAGAATTTCTTAAACAGCACTGACTTCTGAGCAGCTGGAATGAACTTCTCGCTAAAGCGAGCTTTAAACTGCTCCCAAGTAATCTGATCTTCGGGAGTAGCTGCCTTTATAGCATTCCACCAATTCATTGCCCGCCCTTGCAGCTGACGGGACGCTAGCTTTCTCTTCATCGCATCCTCGATACCCAAATCCTCGAAGATACGTTCGCAACTATCCAACCAATCCTGAACATCTGTGGCCGACTCCGTTCCGTGGAACGGCTTCCCACCAAGGCTAGTATAATCCTTATTCAGCTTGGCGAAGTCGACTCTTGGTGCCTGCACTATTGGACCACCACCATTTCCACCATTGGGAGCTGCCCTCCGTACATCTCGAAGCATCTCTCTCATGAGGTCAGTAAACATCGTCCTCATTTCAGCAGCATTCCCATTATTGGCTCCCCTACCAGCACCTCTAGTATATCGGCTCATCGTCAATCTGAAAAAGGAAACGATTAACGATTCCATAGTGGTGCTAGTGCAGTACGACTTCATTCTTATACTACTAATAGTATATATATATAGCTTTTGAAAACCAAAATAACCACAAATACGCTCTCTCATATACATATATTATCTCTCCCTGATAACTTCCCTAGGTTAACTATGCAACCTAGAGCTCTGATACCAAGTGTGACGGCCCGCCCCCCACCAACCGACACTTCCTCCAAGTGTGCGCTGTACACATGTCCAACTGGCACGGAACGGTCGTCATAAGAAAAGAAAGAAGAGAATGAACTAATCAAGGAACCTGTAGAATGTCTCACAGCGCATGGAATAAAATATAATAATAACATACTTGACATAAAACAAGTAAGACAGTGCATAAGCTGATAACTAATAATAAATGTCAACATCAGAGCAGCGGAAATCCAAATACAGCTTATTACAACTTTTCAAAATCTACTGTCTCTAAACAAAAGAAAGCTAAAGTGGAAGATGCACCACCAATGCCCAAGCAGTGATCTTCGACAACACAGGGAGAATGCTATATATATATATTACGTGGAAGCCTCCTGCTCGTCTCCGGATCATCTACCCATGCATCACCAGCTAACCTGTCTCTAGTCTGCTCGTGTGAGCACCCAGAGTAATAAGAAGAGACATAAAACTCTGGGTCAGACAAAAAGTCTGGTATGAGCGATAAGCAGCTAAACAGAACAATAACAGGTATACTAAACCATACCTGAACCTGGACCTGCAACCAAAGAGTTAGCACTACATACTGTACAATACTCTAAGGTGCCATCAACATATGGTGTAAAGAAATACGGGGGTGGGGGTGTGCATGTCATAGGGATAGCAAACAATTCAATCATGGCAACCATCCTCACATCTCTCACTCAGTGCATAAAGCATACGATGTATACTGCTTTCAACCACTAGACCCATCGAAGTAGTGACGGAGTTCGGCTTGTACAACTACTGCTACCACCAAGCTTACCCCATGGAGTCATGACTAAACCTTTACAAATGACCCCCCTTCATTGGTCTATAGCTCTTTTAGTCGTACCTAGACCACTATGGCCCTGAATCCGTTCACGTACCCCCTATACATAGTGATCCAAAGTTACAGACATCGACAGCCCCTTAGCACACGTCCCGCAGCAAAGCCCAATCATGAAGTTAACTCGTTGATTCCCATCTGAATCCTTGGTACAAACTTCCCATTTGGACTACCTTTGCATCTCGGGTTATGGTCTTCTTCGGTTCGGTTCGGGTCTTTTCCTCCTATTCGGTTCGGTTCGGGCATCCTCCTCCTATCCGGTTCGGTTCGGGTCTCCTCCACTATCTGGTTCGGGTCGGATCTCCTCCTCCTATCCGGTTCGGTTCGGGTGTCTCCTCCTATCCGGTTCGGTTCGGATCTCCTCCTTCTATTCGGTTCGGATCGGATCTCCTCCTCCTATCCGGTTCGGTTCGGGTGTCTCCTCCTATCCGGTTCGGTTCGGGTGTCTCCTCCTATCCGGTTCGGTTCGGATCTCCTCCTTCTATTCGGTTCGGATCGGATCTACTCCTCCTATCCGGTTCGGATCGGATCTCCTCCTCCTATCCGGTTCGGATCTCCTCCTCCTATCCGGTTCGGATCGGGTGTTCTTCCTAACCGGTTCTGAAAATCTGCAACTTTTTCCAGCAAGCTATTTTCGCCGAACGACGGCGTTTTCAACCATTCTAAACTTCCTATGACATTACAAAACATTCCAAACAGCAGTAACAACATATAGAATCAATCACAAACATTAAAACATCATTTACATGAAATACTTTAGATCAAACATACCCAGAAACCCATGTTATCCCCTTAATCCTTCTTAACCGTGATTATGCATACAATTAGCAAAACTTATCCAAATTAGCCCAAATTTTTATCAGAGCCATAAAACATCATTATAGAATTTTAGGAATTTTTCCAGAATTTATTAATGTATAAATTCGCTAATCTTCACTAATTACCCATAATTAACCGTAATTAGTGTAAAAGCAAGCTAATCACTCGCCTTTGCCACCACTAAAACCCCAAAACTGAAATATTCTCTGATTTGGCGCTGTTCCCAATCTTACACAGCAGCTCTACCTCGGTTCTCGTGCTAATACTCCTTGATTTGATGTTTGCTAAGCCTAATCTTCAATTAGAAAGTGATTACGAGGTGTTTTGAAGAGATTTAGAGGGTGGAGGCCATGGCTAGGTTAAGAGGAATGAATAGTGACGGCTGAAAAATGAGAAAAAGGTATTCTCCAAACCCTAACAGCCCTTTTAAACTCCTAATCCCGAAATTCCCCTTTGGGCCTAGCTGTTAATCACCCGGTTAAGCCCAATTAAGCTGTTTTTCACCATCTGAAACTTGTTTCAGCCATATCTCCCAAATGGTGAGTCCGTTTGGCTAATATGACCACTCTACGGAATTGTAAACCATCATCCGGATCCAATGGAAGTGGTTTTAGATCAAAATTCCTTTCCAGTCAAAAGTTATGGTCAAAACAAGTTCAACTAGGGGCAAAACGGTCATTTAAAAATCGACAAAAATCATGAACATGGGAAATGACCCTACTAGTCGTTTCCCAAAAGTACACGACCATACGACTTACTAAGAAAAAGAAATAAATATTCTACGATCTTCCGATGCGTAGAATGCAGGTCGTTACACAGTCGAGTAGCTTTTTGTAGATATTTATCTCTTGAGCAGGATTCTGGATCGAAGCCTAAAGCTGTGTCCAGAGCATAGAAAGTCTTCCGTTGTGTATTGTATTAATTTACTGTAATTTATCTTCCGCTGTAATTTTATTCGATGTACTCTAATATTCTGTACTCTGATGCAACATTATTGTAATGTTTATAAAAGTCTGCTGTTATTATTCTGATGTGTTGTATTCCCAGAGTTAACATTTCGGGTTTTGAACGGTCTTGGTCGATTTAACGATCGATCGGTCCAGGCGAAATCTGGGGTTGTTACAGGAGGGGTCACAGAACAAGAAGGCTGATTCAAAGAAAGGCGGGAAGAACAACAAACCCCATGACAAGAGAAAGTGTAATTTCTGTGGCATTCCTGGACATCTGGTCAAAGACTGCAAGAAGAAGAAAAGGAAGATGGGTGGCTATTTCCACTATGGTGAGACTGGACACATGGTTAAGGACTACCCAAGGAAGCAAGGGCAGAGAGCTGGACCTTCTTCTGGAGGACAAGTTCACGCTCTCACTGCACCTCCGCAAGAACGAGGTAGAAATATTTCTGTCGAAAGTTTAGTCTATCTTTTTGATCATCCTGTTCGTACATTATTTGATTCTGGCGCATCATACTCTTTTATATCTACTGCGTTAGTGGAATCTCTACACCTAGACACCAGTATAGTATAGGATCCCTTGGTTGTTTCAAATCCAATTGGAGGCTCAGCTTATTTGTCAACGGTTTGTTTGGATTTGAAAATATCTTTACTAAGCATTGAGTTTAGATGTAATGCCTTTGTTTTGGGCTTCACGGGCTATGGGTTGATTCTAGGCATGGACTGGCTATCCAGTAATGGGGCTGTCCTCGATTGTTAGACTCATGACTCGCCTCGGTAACACTCTCGAAATTTCTTGTAATCGTAGGAACTCTGTTATGCTTAGTTATCTAGAATCTCTTGATGCGTCTGTTGAGAACTTGCAGTCTGTAAGGATAGTCCGTAAATATTCGAATGTGTTTGAAGAGGTAAAGGGCTTACCTCCCAAGCGGGAGATAGACTTCTGCATATACCTTGTTGATAATGCAAAGCCCGTTGCTTTATTCGTTAGGCACATGGCCCCAAAGGAGAGAAAGGAGCTCAGCAAGCAAATCAAAGAGCTGCTTGAAAAGAGGTTCATAAGACGAAGTATTTCTGAATGGGATGCTCTGGTAGTGTTCGCGACCAAAGCTGATGGTTCACTCCGCCTGTGCATTGATTATAGGGAGCTAAACAAGATGACCAAGAAGAATAGGCACCCACTCCCGAGAATAGATGGTTTGTTCGATCATCTTGTAGATGCATCTGTTTTTTCCTAATTAGATATGGCTACCGGGTTTCATCAGCTAAGAGTGGCAGAGGATAGAATTGATAAGACCGCGTTCAGAACTCCAGATGGTTTCTTCGAGTGGCTTGTCATGCCTTTCGGCTTGACAAATGCACTCGCTTACTTCGTTGATTTAATGAGTAGGGTGTTCCGGCAATTCCTCAATAAATTTGTGGTAGTCTTCGTAGAAGATATTTTGATCTTCTCAAAGAACGAGGAAGGGCATGCTCAGCATCTAAAGGAGGTCATGGATACTCTCCGAGCACATCAGTTGAAAGCTAAATTCTCTAGATGCCATTTCTGGAGAGAAGAAGTCAGGTTCTTTGGACACGTAGTGTCCAAAGAGGGGTTAGCTGTGGACCCCGTGAAAGTGGTTGCTGTGCAAGATTGGAAGGTTCCTCGAAACGCAATCGAAGTACGAAGCTTTCTCGGGCTAGCAGGCTTTAATCGAAAGTTCATCAAAGATTTTGCAAAAATCTCAGCTCCACTTACAAGGTTAACAAAGAAGAACCTAGCTTTCAATTGGGATTTGGATTGCGATATTGCTTTCCAACGTTTAAAAAGGGACCTGACAACAGCCCTAGTTCTGACATTGCCTGATGGACGCAAGATGTTTACAGTATACACAGATGCATGCGGAACGAGACTAGGCGATGTTCTGATGCAAAAAGGGAAGGTAGTGGCTTATGGTGGAAGGCAACTGAAAGTACATGAGAAAAACTACCTAACCCACGACCTAGAGTTGGCAGCCATCATTTTTGCGCTTAAGTCTTGGCGCCATTATATCCTAGGTGAGAAATTTGAATTGTATACTAACCATAAATCATTGAAATACATTTTCTCGCAAAAAGACCTCAATTTGAGGTAGCAAAGATGGATGGAGTTTCTTGCCTCGTACGATTTTGAGATTTCCTACACTCCTGGCAGGGGCAATGCAGTAGCATACGCCTTGAGTAGAAAGAAACTGACCTTAAGCCCTCTCTTTGTAGAAAGGCAAAGCTTGTAGTACATTGCCAACTTTGACACTGGGCCCTCCACTGAATTTGCACCTGGCCTATTAGCAACATTGGAAGTGTGGCCTATGCTTTTGGACTCAATAGGGACTGCGCAACGTGAAGACAATCGGCAAGTTGATATAATAGATAAGCTGATTAGGGGTGAGACATCGAGTCACCTCGATAGATACTCCATCGATGTTAAGGGATGGTTGAGACGGGATGGAAGACTATGCATCCCACAAGCAAGGGATTTGGTAAAGAAGGTTCTCGAAGAGGCACACCATTCCAAGGTCACCATACACCCCGGTGGAAACAAAATGTACAAAGACATAAAAAGGGTTTTCTTTTGGAGTGGCATGAAAAGAGATGTAGCTGAATTCATCTCCAAGTACATGATACGCCAGCAAGTCAAGGCGGAACAGAAGAAGCTTGGAGGTTTTCTTCAACCTCTAGATGTAACAACCCGTAAAATCTGGGCCAGTTTGAAATTTTTATTTTGGCAATTTTAGCGAATTTTGATTATTTAAAATGAATTATTTTAAATAATATCGTCGTGAAATTTATTTTCAATATAGAATTCGACGTATATATTATATACGTCGTCGTTAGAATATAAATAATTATATATATAATTATAAATAGAATTGAAAATGGCGCGGTAGTTCGATAATTCGATTTCAAACTTCAATTGAATGTACCGGGTGCAAAACAATCCGGATTTTAGTGAAACCAAAAACATTAGGATCTGATTGATAATATCTTTCCAACGAATCCGGAAAATCAAGATTTCATATCAGGAATCAAAAGATATGTCCAGTTGAAAATTCTGAATAGTCGCTATGGAATTCAGGCCCTTAAAAATGGACATTTTGCAAACGACCTCGGATTTCGACGAAACCAGTTTTGTTGGGTCCGGGATGTAAAGTTATTGCTAGCTTTCAAATTTCATAATTTTTCGAATCAATATGTGAGCGTGGCAAAGGAAAACGCGTTCGACCAGTTTCAGTTGATTTTAATCGACTGAAAATTGGCCATTTTTCTAACGGTCTCAGAATTCGACGAAACTAGTTTTGTTAGGACCGTATCGTCAATACGAAGCTAGAAAATATTTTTCTGGAATTTTTCTAGTTAGTATGTGACCCCGGTAATTTGAAATGTACGTTTAAAATTCAATATAGTGATTTAAATGTAAATTTAACGGAAACTGATTGTAACGTTCGAATCAACTTGAGATACATATCTCATTGTGTTCGGAATGGGGGTAAAACGCTATGGACGACAGGCGGTGGGCCTCGTTTCGAGGTCGTATGTGAAAGTCAACTCTTTAGGTTAAAATAAATTAATTAATTAATAATAAAAAAAAAATAAAAAAAAATATATTATCTCCCTCCTCCCACTATCCCCCCCCTACCCGTCACTTTCAGTTCCCACGAGAAAAAAATCGCCCCCCCTTCTTTCCAACGCCGCCTCCTCCGCCCACCTCACCACCCCTCCGCCCTCCCTCTCCCCTATTTCCTCTGGCCCAGTCGAGCACCACGAGCCCCACCAGCGAAGACAGCACCCCCTCGCGCCCAATTCGACACGCCACCAAACCCTAGCGCCGCCGTGGGCCCTTGCGCCACCACCCCTGACCACCAACGACCGGCCCCACACCTCCGACCACAACAGCGACGCACTACCTCCACAAATCGAACCGTAAACCCCAAAAAAAGCCATGAACAGCCACGCCCCAACCACGGGAGCACCACCGTGAGGCACCCCACTGCTCCGGCGATCTCCGCTGCCACCTGAGCGCACCGCACGCCCTTCCCCGACCAAATGCAGTGAGTTTTACTTAGATTTTTATTTGTTTCCGGGTATAAAAATGTTTATATATACATATGAGTAGCGGATTGAGAAAGACGAGATTTTTAATGTGTTAAAGACGAGAATTTTATTCATATAAAAATTCGATTTTTATATATTGAACTTTGAACTAAAAATTCGATTTTTATATATTGAACTTTGAACTAAAAATTCGATTTTTATATATTGAACTTTGAACTAAAAATTCGATTTTTATATATTGAACTTTGAACTAAAAATTCGATTTTTATATATTGAACTTTGAACTAAAAATTCGATTTTTATATATTGAACTTTGAACTAAAAATTCGATTTTTATATATTGAACTTTGAACTAAAAATTCGATTTTTATATATTGAACTTTGAACTAAAAATTCGATTTTTATATATTGAACTTTGAACTAAAAATTCGATTTTTATATATTGAACTTTGAACTAAAAATTCGATTTTTATATATTGAACTTTGAACTAAAAATTCGATTTTTATATATTGAACTTTGAACTAAAAATTCGATTTTTATATATTGAACTTTGAACAAAGAATTCGATTTTTATAAATTGAATAACGAAGTAAAAATTCGATTTTTACATATGTAGTGGCTATGGGCAACGAAGACGACGAAGATGCGATAGCGATGAAGATTTCTATCAATGAAGTGCTGTGGAGCTAGGATAGCTATATGTGAGAATTTCTCACCTTTCAATTTATTTTCTAGTTATATATATATATACTAGGATGCAGACGGTGCTTAGAAGCACCCGACACCCGTCCACATACCATGGACTTGTTTGTTTGGATGTTTGGTGATTGATTGAGATATTGGTTTGAATGTGGTTTGTGGTGTGAAAAATCGAATCGATAAATTGGTTAGGATTAGACGTGCGCCGTTATAAGGCGAAGGAGTAAGACTAGGTTAGACTCTTACTCCAAATTTTGTGGTTTGCATAACGAGAGTGATTTGATTGATGTGTGAATGGCGTGGGCCTTCACTAGACCGGGGATAAGGCTAGGCCTTGTCCCGTTTCTAGTATCGTGCCGTTATGCCGCCGAAATTTTCTAAAATAAGTTAGAAAAATAAAAATAGCATTTTATTTAACGAATGAACTGAATAGAAATTCATATGTTAAAATAAAATGTGTTATCGTTAAAAATATAATTTTTAACGTGAATGTGAATAAATAAATATTCATTTACCAACCAGACGGTTTGTTTATGTACACCTATTTGAATGACGTTGATTGGGTCGATAAATTTTACACATCGCCTAACTGCACAAATAAAATATGTGTTTGATTGTTTGAAACCCCACACGGGTGTTAGGATGAAATTTGAAGTTCACTCATCCTGATTGATTAAATATGTCGATCGATTGATTGACAAGCTGCTGTAAGCGTTAAATGTCTATATTTGATGCTTATACAGTGTAGTGCACTTTGGTTGATGATTGATTATTCATCGTTGTTGATATATACATGTGTTGTAGAAAATCCATATAATTAACATTATATGGTAATTGATTGGGCCTCATTCCAGTTTCGAAAAAAGAAATATTTGAAATAGAAATATTTGAAATAGAAATATTTGAAATAGAATATTTGAAAATAGAAATATGTGAAGCCGTGAGGATTAGATTGACGCCATTTTGACGTGAACGATATTTATATCGATTTTATTCATTTTAAAATGAATATTGAAAAGTGATTTCGAAATCGAATATTTTGAAATGAATTGAACTGAAAACGATTTCGAAATGAATTGAACTGAAAACGATTTCGAAATGAATTGAATTGAAAACGATTTCGAAATGAATTGAATTGAAAACGATTTCGAAATGAATTGAATTGAAAACGATTTCGAAATGAATTGAATTGAAAACGATTTCGAAATGAATTGAATTGAAAACGATTTCGAAATGAATTGAATTGAAAACGATTTCGAAATGAATTGAATTGAAAACGATTTCGAAATGAATTGAATTGAAAACGATTTCGAAATGAATTGAATTGAAAACGATTTCGAAATGAATTGAATTGAAAACGATTTCGAAACGAATTGAATTGAAAACGAATTCGAATCGAATTGAAAGCGAAGTGAAATAAATTCAAATTGAATTGAAATTTGAATTGAATAGAAATGGATTTTAAAACGAATTTATAAAGAAGAATTCAATTTTGATTTGAATTGAAAAGGAAGTTGAAATTGCTTTTGAAACGAATTTAAAACTATTTATATAATTCGTTTTAAATAGAATCGACGAAATATATATTATATATATTATATATATAATATAATGGCCTGAATAGAACGCGCCGCGCCGCGGCAGTTCGTAAATTTCGACCATTTATTTCAAACGGACATTACGGGAGATCCGACCGTCGGATTCTCCTAAAACCGGAACCGTTGGGTTCGTATCGAAAAGAGCTTTCTAACGAATGTTAGAAATTTGAAATCTAACGGTTGGATTTGGAGATACGTCCAAATCAAATTGGAAAAAGGTCGCTGTAAGTGCAGTTCGATGACCATTGTTGGAAATCGACTGTACGGGCCTTGATAAAATTATTAAAAATAGTAATAATTTGTGTAAAATCATAAGAAATGATTTGTGAAAGTTTGGGATGAAAAACTCCATATTTGAAAAGATAAAAATAGATTTTTATCAAAATGAACTAGTTTTGAACTAGAATTATAATTCTATTTATTTTTAAATAAATAAATTGAATTCGAAAAGGGTTTTAAAAGTAACCAAAATTCCAATGATTGCATTGGAGTGGATTTGAATCGAAATTGTCTTCGGAATATTTCGATGTTGGAATTCGTGATATTACAGGTGTTGTTATGGAAATTTGAAAGATATATATTTGTATCGTTATTTCCAATACGACATTTGTTAGTCGTAGAATTCGATATTGAATATAAGCCGATATATTTTCTATTCAGAGCCTTGTATTGAATATCGAATGTGATTTGGGTTTGTCGTGAATGGTGTCTTTACTAACACTGTTCTTGAACCCAGTTGAGAAAAGATTAAATCTTTTATTTAGATTTAATGAAGTGTACCAATTAAATAATATTTAATTGGAATTGAATTGATATTGATTTTTGGGTTTATCGTGAACAGTGTTTTAAATAACACTTGTTCTTTAACCCGATAATTAATGAATGTGATTTGGGTTTGTCGTGAATGGTGTCTTCACTAACACTGTTCTTGAACCCAGTTGAGAAAAGATTAAATCTTTTTATTTAGATTTAATGAAGTGTACCAATTAAATAATATTTAATTGGAATTGAATTGATATTGATTTTTGGGTTTATCGTGAACAGTGTTTTAAATAACACTTGTTCTTTAACCCGATAATTAATGAATGTGATTTGGGTTTGTCGTGAATGGTGTCTTCACTAACACTGTTCTTGAACCCAGTTGAGAAAAGATTAAATCTTTTTATTTAGATTTAATGAAGTGTACCAATTAAATAATATTTAATTGGAATTGAATGGATAATGATTTTTGGGTTTATCGTGAACAGTGTTTTAAATAACACTTGTTCTTTAACCCGATAATTAATGGGATGTGACTTTGGGTTTATCGTGAACCGTGTTTTAAATGACACTGATTCTTTAACCCAGTCACAGATTAAAACTAAGTGGAGTTTTAATGAATCTTTAATTAGATTGAAAAGATCGAGAATGGAGTATCACCAGTTTTGCTCCAGGCGATAGTTAAATCTTTAATTAGATTTGAACGTGAAATTTAGAAACTAACTGTCGGTTAGCCAAGCAGAAGGGTTTTCTGGATATTGATCTGATGTTGGTTTCGGCCTTCGGGGTTAATATTTGGGGAATTATTCTCTTGATTAATTTACGGTTAGTGACTAATGAATTGGAATGAGGCGTATGTTGTGTTTGTGTAACACTTTTATAAAATATACGCGAGTTATTCGGGAAGTCCGGGTTTATCCCATTCTGAATAATCGATACGACGATAAGTCGAAGATGAAGACGATGGTCGAAGACCGGAGGTCTTCACGTCGTTTGGGTGATAACTGATGATCTTGATTGGGCTGTACACCCAAGAAGATGGAAACAGTTGGTGATCGTCCAGACGTACTTGGAGATCGATGGATATGCGGGGTACTAGGTGCCTCCGGTTTCGTTCAGACCCAGGACGGACTTGTAAATGGACTGTGTGTCTGACATCGGATTTCATTCTGTGTGACTGATATCGGTTGCATAGGATGGTTTGCCTGTGTGGCATGCTAAGATGCAAATGATCAAGGCTTCTGTTGAAAAGCAAAGTCTTGTGGTGATGATCAAAGCACGGCCTTTGTGGCGTAGCTTTGTGTAACGTTTACCTCGCGTGTTTCACACCAGGTATGAACCAAAAATGGGAGACGGACCTCAGGGAGGACTTGCGTTTCATTCTAGTTAGAAGTGGCGTCAGTGGTTTTACACGCCCTGACGAGTTTGACTTATGTGGTTGTTGCTGTTGCGAGGCGCCTCGGTTATATCGGTTTCGGCCGATGCATTCTGGTCGGCTGACGGACCAGACTTACACCCCATAGGGTGGGGAAACGTAGTGTTCAGGCATTTTAATCCACATCGGTGGACCGGCCCTGTCGCTCCAAGGTCACTCGAGCTCTGACCTGTGGCTCGGGCTAGAGAGTCACGAATCGGTTGAGGACTATCTTTTGCCTCGGTTCATAGACGGAAATCCAATTTCCAAATACGTGACATTTGCGGTTTTAATTGTAATCCTATATATGGCGACATAGTGGGATGGGGCGCTTATGCCGCCTATGATTGATACTTATGATTTGAAGTTGTTTTACACACTTATAATAGTATCAAATGATTTGTTTTAAAACGTATCAAGCATTCTTTGGCTGTTATAAGGGAAAACCCTATCCTCGACTGCGTTGCATTGTGTGATGGGACCTGGGTCTTATAACAGCTTCATTTTTCTTTATTTAGCATTGCGCTGTTTGTTTTATGCACTGGTATTCTTAGGAGGAAACCCGTTCCGTGTTATACGGCGTGGTCCCTTGATTTACCTAATGATTTAAAATAAAGATTAATAACTGTTTTAGTTCTCACACCAGTCCCATGACTGACCTGGAGTTTATTGTTTTAACCTAAACTCTGGGTGCCCCTATTTTGACACGGGCAGCTAGTAGTTTTGGTTTTGCAGATTTATATTCACAGGATCCTGGTTTACAGCTGGAATGATATCCGGAAAGCTTTGTATCCGTATATCTCTTCTAGTTGTATATTGTATTATTTTCCGCTGCTATGTATTTAAATGTAATTTAAATTTCTGATATTTCTGTGTAATATTCGTTTATAATCTGTATATTCTTGTAATCTGATGCATTGTTGTAATATATAATGAAATGTTCTTCTGTATGCGTTCTGTTGTGGCTTGTTCTCAAACGATAGGGCGTTTCGAACGGCCTGGACCGGTTTAGCGACTGGTTCGGACCGAGCGAAATTCCTTGCCGTTACAGTTGGTATCAGAGCTTTGGTTTACAAAGCAGAGAACAAGACACATTAGAACCATATGAAAGAATTCATCAGATATTGGATTAGTAATATCCGATGGGAATGACTCGTTAGAGATGGGATCAGTAGTATCCTAGAACGAGTGTGAAGAGTAAATTTTTAAAATGAAAATGAAAACAAATTTTTTTTGTTTTGAAGATTTAAATCAATTATTCGTATTTGATTATTTATTTATATTAAGGTGGACAGTCCAGTATATAAAGATTTTGGGTATACGTCTGATCCACGTGTATTCGAAGTTTTAATATACTGGATAGATATGGAATCACACTCTAGTCGCCCGGAGATGATACTGATGATTGAGATCTCATCATCAGTGTTTATGTTCGTGTTTCGAAGGTGTGATTTTCTATATATTTCCATTAGGCTGGTGTGAGAACCAAAACTTATATATAGCTAGAATACATTGTTGTGAATTGGCATCAAAAACATGATTTTTGTATATGTATCAAAATTATGAATTTGAAACTCTAATCCACTAATTGATTGATGTTTGTGCTGTTTGTTTATTTGTTTGCTAATTTTGAACCATTATGCCTAATTTAATCAAATATAGGATTGTATTGAAAATTGGTCGCATTTGCTTGCATATACATATATATCATTGAACAGGTCATAGCAAGGAGGCTAGAGCAGAGAATAAAATTTGTTTGCCCGACAAATAGGTACATGTTTACTACATAATTTCCTGTTTTGTTTGGGTGATGATGATTTTGTGAGCCTATTGGCTAGCCGCTTGGCTTTTTCTTTTTCTTTTTGAGATCTGAAGGACCGGGGAAGCTATTTGAAATTCCCCGATGCTCCCGGTGCAGGGGAGGTTATGGCGAAATTTTTCGAAAATTTAGGGTGTTAGCCAAATTTTTGAAATTTTGAAAATTCTCAGAAACTAAAGAGTTAGAGAATGGAAGTCAGGACGAGCGTAGAGTTGAATTATCAAACCACTTTCGACTTTGTTCCTTTTCGGGGACGAAAAGTTTTAAGTGGGGGAGATTGTAACAACCCGTAAAATCTGGGCCAGTTTGAAATTTTTATTTTGGCAATTTTAGCGAATTTTGATTATTTAAAATGAATTATTTTAAATAATATCGTCGTGAAATTTATTTTCAATATAGAATTCGACGTATATATTATATACGTCGTCGTTAGTATATAAATAATTATATATATAATTATAAATAGAATTGAAAATGGCGCGGTAGTTCGATAATTCGATTTCAAACTTCAATTGAATGTACCGGGTGCAAAACAATCCGGATTTTAGTGAAACCAAAAACATTAGGATCTGATTGATAATATCTTTCCAACGAATCCGGAAAATCAAGATTTCATATCAGGAATCAAAAGATATGTCCAGTTGAAAATTCTGAATAGTCGCTATGGAATTCAGGCCCTTAAAAATGGACATTTTGCAAACGACCTCGGATTTCGACGAAACCAGTTTTGTTGGGTCCGGGATGTAAAGTTATTGCTAGCTTTCAAATTTCATAATTTTTCGAATCAATATGTGAGCGTGGCAAAGGAAAACGCATTCGACCAGTTTCAGTTGATTTTAATCGACTGAAAATTGGCCATTTTTCTAACGGTCTCAGAATTCGACGAAACTAGTTTTGTTAGGACCGTATCGTCAATACGAAGCTAGAAAATATTTTTCTGGAATTTTTCTAGTTAGTATGTGACCCCGGTAATTTGAAATGTACGTTTAAAATTCAATATAGTGATTTAAATGTAAATTTAACGGAAACTGATTGTAACGTTCGAATCAACTTGAGATACATATCTCATTGTGTTCGGAATGGGGGTAAAACGCTATGGACGACAGGCGGTGGGCCTCGTTTCGAGGTCGTATGTGAAAGTCAACTCTTTAGGTTAAAATAAATTAATTAATTAATAATAAAAAAAAAATAAAAAAAAATATATTATCTCCCTCCTCCCACTATCCCCCCCCTACCCGTCACTTTCAGTTCCCACGAGAAAAAAATCGCCCCCCCCTTCTTTCCAACGCCGCCTCCTCCGCCCACCTCACCACCCCTCCGCCCTCCCTCTCCCCTATTTCCTCTGGCCCAGTCGAGCACCACGAGCCCCACCAGCGAAGACAGCACCCCCTCGCGCCCAATTCGACACGCCACCAAACCCTAGCGCCGCCGTGGGCCCTTGCGCCACCACCCCTGACCACCAACGACCGGCCCCACACCTCCGACCACAACAGCGACGCACTACCTCCACAAATCGAACCGTAAACCCCAAAAAAAGCCATGAACAGCCACGCCCCAACCACGGGAGCACCACCGTGAGGCACCCCACTGCTCCGGCGATCTCCGCTGCCACCTGAGCGCACCGCACGCCCTTCCCCGACCAAATGCAGTGAGTTTTACTTAGATTTTTATTTGTTTCCGGGTATAAAAATGTTTATATATACATATGAGTAGCGGATTGAGAAAGACGAGATTTTTAATGTGTTAAAGACGAGAATTTTATTCATATAAAAATTCGATTTTTATATATTGAACTTTGAACTAAAAATTCGATTTTTATATATTGAACTTTGAACTAAAAATTCGATTTTTATATATTGAACTTTGAACTAAAAATTCGATTTTTATATATTGAACTTTGAACTAAAAATTCGATTTTTATATATTGAACTTTGAACTAAAAATTCGATTTTTATATATTGAACTTTGAACTAAAAATTCGATTTTTATATATTGAACTTTGAACTAAAAATTCGATTTTTATATATTGAACTTTGAACTAAAAATTCGATTTTTATATATTGAACTTTGAACTAAAAATTCGATTTTTATATATTGAACTTTGAACTAAAAATTCGATTTTTATATATTGAACTTTGAACTAAAAATTCGATTTTTATATATTGAACTTTGAACTAAAAATTCGATTTTTATATATTGAACTTTGAACAAAGAATTCGATTTTTATAAATTGAATAACGAAGTAAAAATTCGATTTTTACATATGTAGTGGCTATGGGCAACGAAGACGACGAAGATGCGATAGCGATGAAGATTTCTATCAATGAAGTGCTGTGGAGCTAGGATAGCTATATGTGAGAATTTCTCACCTTTCAATTTATTTTCTAGTTATATATATATATACTAGGATGCAGACGGTGCTTAGAAGCACCCGACACCCGTCCACATACCATGGACTTGTTTGTTTGGATGTTTGGTGATTGATTGAGATATTGGTTTGAATGTGGTTTGTGGTGTGAAAAATCGAATCGATAAATTGGTTAGGATTAGACGTGCGCCGTTATAAGGCGAAGGAGTAAGACTAGGTTAGACTCTTACTCCAAATTTTGTGGTTTGCATAACGAGAGTGATTTGATTGATGTGTGAATGGCGTGGGCCTTCACTAGACCGGGGATAAGGCTAGGCCTTGTCCCGTTTCTAGTATCGTGCCGTTATGCCGCCGAAATTTTCTAAAATAAGTTAGAAAAATAAAAATAGCATTTTATTTAACGAATGAACTGAATAGAAATTCATATGTTAAAATAAAATGTGTTATCGTTAAAAATATAATTTTTAACGTGAATGTGAATAAATAAATATTCATTTACCAACCAGACGGTTTGTTTATGTACACCTATTTGAATGACGTTGATTGGGTCGATAAATTTTACACATCGCCTAACTGCACAAATAAAATATGTGTTTGATTGTTTGAAACCCCACACGGGTGTTAGGATGAAATTTGAAGTTCACTCATCCTGATTGATTAAATATGTCGATCGATTGATTGACAAGCTGCTGTAAGCGTTAAATGTCTATATTTGATGCTTATACAGTGTAGTGCACTTTGGTTGATGATTGATTATTCATCGTTGTTGATATATACATGTGTTGTAGAAAATCCATATAATTAACATTATATGGTAATTGATTGGGCCTCATTCCAGTTTCGAAAAAAGAAATATTTGAAATAGAAATATTTGAAATAGAAATATTTGAAATAGAATATTTGAAAATAGAAATATGTGAAGCCGTGAGGATTAGATTGACGCCATTTTGACGTGAACGATATTTATATCGATTTTATTCATTTTAAAATGAATATTGAAAAGTGATTTCGAAATCGAATATTTTGAAATGAATTGAACTGAAAACGATTTCGAAATGAATTGAATTGAAAACGATTTCGAAATGAATTGAATTGAAAACGATTTCGAAATGAATTGAATTGAAAACGATTTCGAAATGAATTGAATTGAAAACGATTTCGAAATGAATTGAATTGAAAACGATTTCGAAATGAATTGAATTGAAAACGATTTCGAAATGAATTGAATTGAAAACGATTTCGAAATGAATTGAATTGAAAACGATTTCGAAATGAATTGAATTGAAAACGATTTCGAAATGAATTGAATTGAAAACGATTTCGAAACGAATTGAATTGAAAACGAATTCGAATCGAATTGAAAGCGAAGTGAAATAAATTCAAATTGAATTGAAATTTGAATTGAATAGAAATGGATTTTAAAACGAATTTATAAAGAAGAATTCAATTTTGATTTGAATTGAAAAGGAAGTTGAAATTGCTTTTGAAACGAATTTAAAACTATTTATATAATTCGTTTTAAATAGAATCGACGAAATATATATTATATATATTATATATATAATATAATGGCCTGAATAGAACGCGCCGCGCCGCGGCAGTTCGTAAATTTCGACCATTTATTTCAAACGGACATTACGGGAGATCCGACCGTCGGATTCTCCTAAAACCGGAACCGTTGGGTTCGTATCGAAAAGAGCTTTCTAACGAATGTTAGAAATTTGAAATCTAACGGTTGGATTTGGAGATACGTCCAAATCAAATTGGAAAAAGGTCGCTGTAAGTGCAGTTCGATGACCATTGTTGGAAATCGACTGTACGGGCCTTGATAAAATTATTAAAAATAGTAATAATTTGTGTAAAATCATAAGAAATGATTTGTGAAAGTTTGGGATGAAAAACTCCATATTTGAAAAAATAAAAATAGATTTTTATCAAAATGAACTAGTTTTGAACTAGAATTATAATTCTATTTATTTTTAAATAAATAAATTGAATTCGAAAAGGGTTTTAAAAGTAACCAAAATTCCAATGATTGCATTGGAGTGGATTTGAATCGAAATTGTCTTCGGAATATTTCGATGTTGGAATTCGTGATATTACAGGTGTTGTTATGGAAATTTGAAAGATATATATTTGTATCGTTATTTCCAATACGACATTTGTTAGTCGTAGAATTCGATATTGAATATAAGCCGATATATTTTCTATTCAGAGCCTTGTATTGAATATCGAATGTGATTTGGGTTTGTCGTGAATGGTGTCTTTACTAACACTGTTCTTGAACCCAGTTGAGAAAAGATTAAATCTTTTATTTAGATTTAATGAAGTGTACCAATTAAATAATATTTAATTGGAATTGAATTGATATTGATTTTTGGGTTTATCGTGAACAGTGTTTTAAATAACACTTGTTCTTTAACCCGATAATTAATGAATGTGATTTGGGTTTGTCGTGAATGGTGTCTTCACTAACACTGTTCTTGAACCCAGTTGAGAAAAGATTAAATCTTTTTATTTAGATTTAATGAAGTGTACCAATTAAATAATATTTAATTGGAATTGAATGGATAATGATTTTTGGGTTTATCGTGAACAGTGTTTTAAATAACACTTGTTCTTTAACCCGATAATTAATGGGATGTGACTTTGGGTTTATCGTGAACCGTGTTTTAAATGACACTGATTCTTTAACCCAGTCACAGATTAAAACTAAGTGGAGTTTTAATGAATCTTTAATTAGATTGAAAAGATCGAGAATGGAGTATCACCAGTTTTGCTCCAGGCGATAGTTAAATCTTTAATTAGATTTGAACGTGAAATTTAGAAACTAACTGTCGGTTAGCCAAGCAGAAGGGTTTTCTGGATATTGATCTGATGTTGGTTTCGGCCTTCGGGGTTAATATTTGGGGAATTATTCTCTTGATTAATTTACGGTTAGTGACTAATGAATTGGAATGAGGCGTATGTTGTGTTTGTGTAACACTTTTATAAAATATACGCGAGTTATTCGGGAAGTCCGGGTTTATCCCATTCTGAATAATCGATACGACGATAAGTCGAAGATGAAGACGATGGTCGAAGACCGGAGGTCTTCACGTCGTTTGGGTGATAACTGATGATCTTGATTGGGCTGTACACCCAAGAAGATGGAAACAGTTGGTGATCGTCCAGACGTACTTGGAGATCGATGGATATGCGGGGTACTAGGTGCCTCCGGTTTCGTTCAGACCCAGGACGGACTTGTAAATGGACTGTGTGTCTGACATCGGATTTCATTCTGTGTGACTGATATCGGTTGCATAGGATGGTTTGCCTGTGTGGCATGCTAAGATGCAAATGATCAAGGCTTCTGTTGAAAAGCAAAGTCTTGTGGTGATGATCAAAGCACGGCCTTTGTGGCGTAGCTTTGTGTAACGTTTACCTCGCGTGTTTCACACCAGGTATGAACCAAAAATGGGAGACGGACCTCTGGGAGGACTTGCGTTTCTTTCTAGTTAGAAGTGGCGTCAGTGGTTTTACACGCCCTGACGAGTTTGACTTATGTGGTTGTTGCTGTTGCGAGGCGCCTCAGTTATATCGGTTTCGGCCGATGCATTCTGGTCGGCTGACGGACCAGACTTACACCCCATAGGGTGGGGAAACGTAGTGTTCAGGCATTTTAATCCACATCGGTGGACCGGCCCTGTCGCTCCAAGGTCACTCGAGCTCTGACCTGTGGCTCGGGCTAGAGAGTCACGAATCGGTTGAGGACTATCTTTTGCCTCGGTTCATAGACGGAAATCCAATTTCCAAATACGTGACATTTGCGGTTTTAATTGTAATCCTATATATGGCGACATAGTGGGATGGGGCGCTTATGCCGCCTATGATTGATACTTATGATTTGAAGTTGTTTTACACACTTATAATAGTATCAAATGATTTGTTTTAAAACGTATCAAGCATTCTTTGGCTGTTATAAGGGAAAACCCTATCCTCGACTGCGTTGCATTGTGTGATGGGACCTGGGTCTTATAACAGCTTCATTTTTCTTTATTTAGCATTGCGCTGTTTGTTTTATGCACTGGTATTCTTGGGAGGAAACCCGTTCCGTGTTATACGGCGTGGTCCCTTGATTTACCTAATGATTTAAAATAAAGATTAATAACTGTTTTAGTTCTCACACCAGTCCCATGACTGACCTGGAGTTTATTGTTTTAACCTAAACTCTGGGTGCCCCTATTTTGACACGGGCAGCTAGTAGTTTTGGTTTTGCAGATTTATATTCACAGGATCCTGGTTTACAGCTGGAATGATATCCGGAAAGCTTTGTATCCGTATATCTCTTCTAGTTGTATATTGTATTATTTTCCGCTGCTATGTATTTAAATGTAATTTAAATCTCTGATATTTCTGTGTAATATTCGTTTATAATCTGTATATTCTTGTAATCTGATGCATTGTTGTAATATATAATGAAATGTTCTTCTGTATGCGTGTTCTGTTGTGGCTTGTTCTCAAACGATAGGGCGTTTCGAACGGCCTGGACCGGTTTAGCGACTGGTTCGGACCGAGCGAAATTCCTTGCCGTTACACTAGAGGTCCCACAGTAGAAATGGGATAGCATTTCAACGGACTTTGTTGATGGGTTGCCTAGGTCAAGGAGGGGCAACACCAGTATTTGGGTAATAGTGGGCAGGCTCACAAAAAGCACCCACTTATACCCGTCAAGTGTAGAAGGACTGCCCCATCTCTAGCATCCATATACCTTAAAGAGATAGTTCGACTCCATGGGATACCCTCCAGCATAGTGAGTGATTGAGATCCTATCTTCGTGAGCGAGTTTTGGAAGAGTTTACAAGAGGCTGTAGGCACACAGTTATGCTTAAGCACGACCTATCACCCTCAAACCGATGGCCAGACGGATAGAGTCAGCAGAGTATTATAAGACCTCTTGAGACTTTGCATTCTTGACTTCGGAGGTACATGGGAGGATCACCTACCTTTGGTGGAATTCGCTTACAACAATAGCTACCAAGCCACCATAGGCATGGCGCCTTTCGAAGTTTTATATGAAAGACCGTGTCGGTCACCAACTTGCTGGTGGGAGTCAACAGACAAGCTCATACTTGGACCAGACATGATTAGGGAAACTTCAGAGAAAGTGGACTTGATACGAAGAAGAATGAAGACTGCCCAAGATAGACAGAATTCCTATGCATACAAAAGAAGAACTGACCTTAAGTTCGAAGTTGGAGACAAGGTGTTCCTTAAAGTATCTCCTTTGAGGAACGTCGTTCTCTTTGGATCTACAGGAAAGTTAGCACCAAGACTTGTAGGGTCGTTCCCTATCATCGAGAAGATTGGGAAGATGGCTTATAGGGTACAGCTGCCCGAAAGATTGGTCGAGATTCATAATATCTTTCATGTCTCTCACATGCGGAAGTGCTTACACGAGTTTGCAGAAGTGGTAGAACCAAGCATGCCAGAGGAAGTAGAAGTTGAACGAGAATCAACTGTGAGGAGAGTTCCAACCCGCATCTTGGGAACAGAAGTCAAAAAGCTACGCAACCATGAAGTTAAGCTCGTCAAAGTTCAATAGGGCGACGCTGATGAAGACTCGACTTGGGATACTCAGGACAGAATATGTGCAGCCTACCCTTTTCTTTTTGAGGGTACATCTTTGATCTCTCTTTCCTTAAGTTTATGCTCGTATCTATCTTTTTTAAGTGTATCTCCTCGATCCTATCCTTTATCCTTAGGTAGAAACCCATTTGGATGAAAACATGTAATTGAAACATGTTATGGTTGATGGTTGCAAGTG
Organism: Allium sativum; assembly: GCA_030737875.1. NCBI lineage: Eukaryota > Viridiplantae > Streptophyta > Magnoliopsida > Asparagales > Amaryllidaceae > Allium > Allium sativum. The sequence continues at coordinate 462,217,633 of CM060913.1, read as the reverse complement.
GTTGCTAGTGGTTGCTCGTGGATGCATATACACACATTAGGTATTAGATCGGCCCAGTCACTTTTCATATTGCATATGCATATATGTATTTGTATATGGATTGAAATTTGATGTGTTATCATACGGACGTTGCATTTGTATGAATGATTGTGCACTCATATAGGAAATTTTGAGTAGAATTTTTTTTTTTTGCATTCATAATGGACTCATGGCACTGACATAATTTGCAATAAGGAGGTCAACTGAATCAGTAGACCGCCTGATTTTGCATTAGATAACGACATGTACACACACTATGCATATGATCATGAAGCATTAGAAATCTTTTAAGGACAATGGACGCCTATGTTTGATGGTTGAGTAGATGGGTGACTGGATGGTAGGATATAAGTTCTTCTCGACTTGAACATTTCGGGGACGAAATCCTAAAAGAAGGAGAGAATGTAGCCCCCCGTATTTTCTGTTAACGTTATAATAACGAACTAAACAATATTTAATTATAAATGCGAGAATCAAGGGAAATGGGTCACGCCATTGCATTCGTCTCAGAATTCTGCTTGAGATAGAGTCTGAGTTTGCGTAAAACGGACACCGTATAAAGGAGATATGGGCAAACAAAGAAAACTAGAAAAAGAAAAAAAAATATAAATGCACTGGCGCACTTGGGAAGTGCGCCAGTGCAAAAATTGCACTGGCACACTTGCCAAGTGCGCACAGGTCGAGCTGAAAGCTTGCACAGCTTTCTGGTGTGTTCTGATCCATACTGTGACTCATTGCTGAGTCCTTTCTGACTCCTTGCTGAGTCATTAGGGCTGAGGTGTCACCCTATCCTGATTTAATGGTTGCGGTTAAATCTAGGCTCATCCGACGACTATAATTAAATTGAAATTCTATATAAACAACCTAATGCTCAACCTAAAATCACACAAAAATAATCCTAGAACTGTCATGCCATCAATAGAGAACTTGGAATAGCCATCACCGCTTTCAATTAAGAAACGAGATAAAAGCCTATAACAAAATCAAATTAAAAGTAATCAAATTCAATGATCTACATCAAAGGCGAGCGTACCAATTCCAGAATTCAGATTTCAGTAATCAAGAATTCCTTTTTAGTTTGTAAGTTGGTTATTACGTAGATTTAAACGTTCTTTTAATTGAAATCATGACATGTTGTAATTCGAATATAGAATGATGCTTATGTATAAGAAAAATAAAGATTGATTCTCGTTTATCTTAAACTACCATTGTGATTGGTCATGCCTATATGTTTGTGATAAGGAACATACCATATTGTATGCTATTGGAATCTATTATGATTGGGTAGAGAACTTATTATGCCAACTGAATGGTGAAACATGTCATGTTATAATTTGGTGGTTACTTGCAAGTTTTGATCTAAATCACATGCTTATATGTTAGATCAACATTCATGTATTTAGAACTATGTTAAGTTGAATCTATTTATGTTACAAGATTTGGATTTGTAGCTCTTTTATGTTTTAACACATAAGTTATCATGCTAAGTTGTGATTCGAATATGTTTATAATAGCTCTCTCATGTTTTAACACATAAGTTATCATGCTAAGTTGTGATTCGAATATGTTTATAGTAGTTGTCTTATATTTAACACACATAATTTATCATGCTAAGTTGTGATTTAAATATGTTTATAGTAGCTTTCCTATGTTCTGACGCACATAAGTCAATATGCTAAATTGTGGTTCAAAATTGTGTTTATATGTTAAACCTCCATGTTATACCTATATCAAGTTTACATGATAATTAGATCCAACTTAGTTACAAGTTCACCTTGACCTGTTTAAATTAGTTAATGATACGTCTATGCCGAGTTTCACATGATAAGTTAAATGTATGTTATTTTATGTTTATTTCATGTCCCTTGTTTATTACCCCTTTTTCTTTATAGGTTTGGGCTAATTTATTAGCCCAATATTTTATGTGATTCATGCGAACGTTCCAAGGGGATAACGATGGGAAAACATGAAAATTTTATGGCATAGATTTGTTCGGAAAATGGTATATTTGATATACCATTTATTGTGAGCATAATCAAAAGGATAATTATGGCATGATTAAATTAAAATTAATTTACATATAGAATTGGATATATATAGAAAATATATGAATTTAGAAAAGACGAATATGCCTAACCCAATGTTAAACTGAGTTGTGGTGTAAAACTGCCTGGAACCGACCGGCATATCCAGTGACCACAACAAGACCTGTCTAATGTGGGTGGTTAGTGCATCAAGCCCAAAAAGGACTCGAGGTTAGACTGAGTTATGGTGTAAAATTGCCCGGAACCGACCGGCACATCCAATGACCACAACAAGACCTGTCTAATGTGAGTGGTTGGTGCTTTAATGAATAAATTAAAGCTAATTCAGGATTGGTAGGGTTAAGTCAAATAGGGAAACACTTAATCGATTCAACTTGTTAACTAAACTGATGGGTGGTGTTAGGTAAACTTGGAAACTTAACCAAATAAACATGCTGTTTAGAAAACCCTAGTAACAGGGACCCATTCCAGCATTAACCCACATAGATGTATCATGGTACCCTGAACTAGGCATGGTGGGGCACGATTACTGGGCTGATTATAACCAGTCAAAACGTCGGCGGTTGGTGCATCCGTGTAGGTTCTGGCGGAGTACGGGCATGCACGTACTCCGGAGTATAAAAAGCAGGCACTGGGCATCATTAGTATACACTGTTCATCTTGAATCGTGTCGGGTTTCCACCAGAGGGACTGATACAGCCCATGGTGGGACTAGCACAGGTATCTATATTCAAGCGAGGCCGAATGGCACAGGACATGAATGCATGCGAGTAGGACCCGATCGTTAAGGGGATCGTTTTTTATGAACACGTGCGGCTGGTTGAACCAATGGTTAGTAGGTGCAGAGACTATAGTAATGGGTGCGATCACATGTTCCTCTTATCTTATATTAGGGTATTGTTCTATGTTTTGTTATTACTGTCATGATCCCTTTCCTTGTTTAAATGCTAGTAATCACTGAACTTACCAGACTTATTGTCTGACCCGTTTTCTTTCGTCCTCTTTTCTTCCGTTTCCCCCCTCCAGGTCCACAGGGAGGGAATACTCCAGCTTAGTCAGACTCTTTGCAAGCTTCAAGAAAGTAAATGTATGATTGGGACTCTCTTACCTTGGCTATGGCTTTTGGATACTACAATTGGGGATTTATGCAGTTTTATTTATGGTTTATGCTTCTTTATTAAATAATCAAGACAAAAATTATGGTCTAATGTTTTGGAAGTTATTTTGAGACAATTTGCTGTAATGTTTTTGTATTGAACCACGTATGCAATAAGTGTTTGATTTTTGCTGCTTATATTTATCTGTCTTGTAAATTTTTCTGTGTCTTGTACCTATAACCCTCCACCAAAGTTAAGGCATTCCCTTTGTGAGTGACCTTAATGGAGGTGGGGTGTTTCACTTGGTATCAGAGCAAAGGTTTACCATATCAGATAAGAGATTTTGAAAAAAAACTATTTTCAAAAAGAAATATAAAGAAACATTTTACAAGAAAAGGTGTTATTTTATTTTAAAGGCATAATTCCCCAAAGCCATATGCCCTATCATTCTATCCTTTGTTTTGAATCTTTTCTTTTTCATTTCAACATGTCTGGGGATCTTAACCTTCCAGAGAGTGTACCGATACCTGACTGGTTCCGGAGGTACTTAAAGGCTAGGGCCAACGACGCAGGCCCAGCAGATATTCCTCTTCTTCCAACGGTTCCTTCTCCTCCTCCTCCTCCTCCTCGTGCAAATGCTTTCTCAAAGATTTGTAGAAACTTTAGGGCCATAGGTGGAAAGGATTTCAAAGGAAATGAATCATTCGTAGAAGCAAGAAACTGGCTCAAAGAAACTGAGGATCTATTCGATATCTTCGAGGTGGATGATAGACAGAAGATACAGTTGGCGGTGTGGTTGCTCAAAGACGAAGCTTCCTATTGGTGGGAAGTCACTAACGCTGAAAGACCAGTTGAAACATGGATGGATTTCAGAATGAGGTTTGAGATGAAATTCCTCTCATAAGCTGAATGAAGTTTACAACTGGAAAAGTTCTTGTCTCTTAAGCAAGGAAGTATGACGGTCAAGGAGTACGTCAACCAATTCAATCAGCTGGCCCGATTTGGACTGGACTTAGTGAATACTCCTAATAAGAAGGCTCTCTATTTTGTCAAGGGATTGAATGAGCCACTTCACAGTCTGGCTATGACCCATGTATTTATGGGGGCTACTTACGAGAGGTTAGTGGACATGGCACTCTTACATGAGGATGACAAGGGCAAGAAAGAGGCAAAAGCGGAAGTGCCTCAAGATAAGAAGGGGGAGGGGTCACCGAACAAGAAGGCTGATTCAAAGAAAGGCGGGAAGAACAACAAACCCCATGACAAGAGAAAGTGTAATTTCTGTGGCATTCCTGGACATCTGGTCAAAGACTGCAAGAAGAAGAAAAGGAAGATTGGTGGCTGTTTCCACTATGGTGAGACTGGACACATGGTTAAGGACTGCCCAAGGAAGCAAGGGCAGAGAGATGGACCTTCTTCTGGAGGACAAGTTCACGCTCTCGCGGCACCTCCGCAAGAACGAGGTAGAAATACTTCTATCGAAAGTTTAGTCTATCTTTTTGACCATCCTATTCGTACACTATTTGATTCTGGCACGTCGCACTCTTTTATATCTACTGCGTTAGTGGAATCTCTACACCTAGACACCAGTATAGTAGAGGATCCCTTGGTTGTTTCAAATCCAATTGGGGGCTCAGCTTATTTGTCAATGGTTTGTTTGGATTTGAAAATATCTATACTAAGCGTTGAGTTTAGATGTAATGCCTTTGTTCTGGGCTTCACGGGCTGTGGGTTGATTCTAGGCATGGACTGGCTATCCAGTAATGGGGCCGTCCTCGATTGTGAAAAGAGACTGGTTAGACTCATGACTCGCCTTGGTAACACTCTCGAAATTTCTTGTAATCCTGGGAACTCTATTATGCTTAGTTATCTAGAATCTCTTGATGCGTCTGTTGAGAACTTGCAGTCTGTAAGGATAGTCCGTAAATACTCGGATGTGTTTGAAGAGATAAAGGGCTTACCTCCCAAGCGGGAGATAGAATTCCGCATATACCTTATTGATAATGCAAAGCCCGTTGCTTTACCCGTTAGGCACATGGCCCCAAGGGAGAGAAAGGAGCTCAGCAAGAAAATCAAAGAGCTGCTTAAAAAGGGGTTTATAAGACAGAGTATTTCTGAATGGGGTGCTCCGGTAGTGTTCGCGACCAAAGCTGATGGTTCACTCCGCCTGTGCATTGATTATATGGAGCTAAACAAACTGACCAAGAAGAATAGGCACCCACTCCCGAGAATAGATGATTTGTTCGATCAGCTCGTAGGTGCATCGGTTTTTTCCTAATTAAATCTGGCTAGCGGGTTTCATCAGCTAAGAGTAGCTGAGGATAACATTGATAAGACCGCGTTCAGAACTCCAGATGGTTTCTTCGAGTGGCTTGTCATGCCTTTCGGCTTGACAAATTCACCTGCTTACATCGTTGATTAAATGAGTAGGGTGTTCCGGGAATTCCTCAATAAATTTGTGGTAGTCTTGGTAGAGGATATTTTGATATTCTCAAAGAATGAGGAAAAGCATGCTTAGCATCTAAAGGAGGTCATGGATACTCTCCGAGCACATCAGTTGAAAGCTAAATTCTTCGGATGCCATTTCTGGAGAGAAGAAGTCAGGTTCCTTGGACACGTAGTGTCCAAAGAGGGGTTAGCTGTGGACCCCACGAAAGTGGTTGCTGTGCAAGATTGGAAGGTTCCTCGAAACGCAACCGAAGTCCAAAGCTTTCTCGGGCTAGCAGGCTTTTATCGAAAGTTCATCAAAGATTTTGCAAAAATCTCAGCTCCACTTACAAGGTTGACCAAGAAGAACCTAGCTTTCAATTAGGATTTGGATTGCGATATTTCTTTCCAACGTTTAAAAAGGGATCTAACAACAGCCCCAGTTCTAACATTGCCTGATTGAAGCAAGATGTTTACATTATACACAGATGCATGCGGAACAGGACTAGGCGCTGTTCTAATGCAAGAATGGAAGGCAGTGGCTTATGGTGGAAGGCAGTTGAAAGTACACGAGAAAAACTACCGAACCCACGACCTAGAGTTGGAAGCCATCGTTTTTGCGCTTAAGTCTTGGCGCCATTATCTCCTAGGTGAGAAATTTGAATTGTATACTGACCATAAATTGTTGAAATACCTTTTCTCGCAGAAAGACCTCAATTTTAGGCAGCAAAAATGGATGGAGTTTCTTGCCTCGTACGATTTTGAGATTTCCTACACTCCTGGCAGGGGCAATGCAGTAGCAGACGCCTTAAGTAGAAAGAAACTGACCTTAATCCCTCTCTTTGTAGAAAGGCAAAGCTTGGAGTACATAGCCAACTTTGACTTTAGGCCCTCCTCTGAATTTGTACCTGGCCTATTAGCAACATTGGAAGTGCGGCCTACGCTTTTGGACTCAATAGGGACCGCGCAACGTGAAGACCCTTAGCTAGTTGATATAATAGATAAGCTGATTAGGGGTAGGACATCGAGTCACCTCGATGATACTCCATCGATGATAAGGGATGGTTGAGACGGGATAGAAGACTATGCGTCCCACAAGCAAGGGATTTGGTAAAGAAGGTTCTCGAAGAGGCACACCATTCCAAGTTGACCATACCCCCCGGTGGAGACAAAATGTACAAAGACATAAAAAGGGTTTTATTTTAGAGTGGCATGAAAAGAGATGTAGTTGAATTCGTCTCCAAGTGCATGATATGCCAGCAAGTCAAGGCGGAATAGAAGAATCTTAGAGGTTTGCTTCAACCTCTAGAGGTCCCACAGTGAAAATGGGATAGCATTTCAATGTACTTTGTTGATGGGTTTCCTTGGTCAAGGAGGGGCAACACCAGTATTTGGGTAATAGTGGACAGGCTCACAAAAAGCGCCCACTTTATACCCGTCAAGAGTAGAAGGACTGCCTCATCTCTAGCATCCATATACCTTAAAGAGATAGTTCGACTCCATGGGATACCCTCCAGCATAGTGAGTGATCGAGATCCTATCTTCATGAGCGAGTTTTGGAAGAGTTTACAAGAGGCTGTAGGCACACAGTTATGCTTAAGCACGGCCTATCACCCTCAAACCGATGGCCAGATAGAAAGAGTCAACAGAGTATTAGAAGACCTCTTGAGACTATGCATTCTTGACTTCGGAGGTACATGGAAGGATCACCTACCTTTGGTGGAATTCGCTTACAAGAATAGCTACCAAGCCACCATAGGCATGGCGCCTTTCGAAGCTTTATATGAAAGACCGTGCCGGTCACCAACTTGCTGGTGGGAGTCCACAGACAAGCTCATATTTGGACCAGACGTGATTAGGGAAACTTCAGAGAAACTGGACTTGATACGAAGAAGAATGAAGACTGCCCAGGATAGACAGAAGTCCTACGCAGACAAAAGAAGAACTGGCTTTGAGTTCGAAGTTGGAGACAAGGTGTTCCTTAAAGTATCTCCTTTGAGGAACGTCGTTCGCTTTGGATCCGCAGGAAAGTTATCACCAAGATTTGTAGGGCCGTTCCCTATCATCGAGAAGATTGGGAAGATGTCTTATAGAGTATAGCTGCCTGAAAGATTGGCCGGGATTCATAATGTCTTTCATGTCTCTCACCTGCGGAAGTGCTTACACGAGTCTGCAGAAGTGGTAGAACCAAGCATGCCAGAGGAAGTAGAAGTTGAACGAGAAGCAACTGTGAGGAGAGTTCCAACACGCATCTTGGGAACAGAAGTCAAAAAGCTACGCAACCGTGAAGTTAAGCTCGTCAAAGTTCAATAGGGCGACGCCGAGGAAGACGCGACTTGTGAAACTGAGGACAGAATACGTGCAGCCTACCCTTTTCTTTTTGAGGGTACATCTTTGATCTCTCTTTCCTTAAGTTTATGCTCGTATCTATCTTTTTAGGTGTATCTCGTCGATCCTATCCTTTATCCTTAGGTAGAAACCCATTTGGATGAAAATATGTAATTGAAACATGTTATAGTTGATGGTTGCAAGTGGTTGCAAGTGGTTGCCAGTGGTTGCTCGTGGATGCATATACACACACAATAGGTATTAGATCGGCTCAGTCACTTTTCATATTGCATATGCATGTATGTATTTGTATATGGATTGAAACTTGATGTGTTATCATATGGACGTTGCATTTGTATGAATGATTGTGCACTCATATAGGAAATTTTGAGTAGAAATTTTTTTTTTTGCATTCATAATGGACTCATGGCACTGACATAATTTGCATTAAGGAGGTCAACTGAATCAGTAGACCGCCTTATTTTGCATTAGATAAGGACATGTACACACACTATGCATATGATCATGAAGCATTAGAAATCTTTTAAGGACAATGGATGCCTGTGTTTGATGGTTCAGTAGATGGGTGATTGGATGGTAGGATATAAGTTTTTCTCGACTTGAACATTTCGGGGACGAAATCCTAAAAGGAGGGGAGAACGTAACCCCCCGTATTTTCTGTTAACGTTATAATAACGAACTAAACAATATTTAATTATAAATGCGAGAATCAAGGGAAATGGGTCACGCCATTGCTTTCGTCTTGGAATTCTACTTGAGATAGAGTCTGAGTTTGCGTAAAACGGACACCGTATAAAGGAGATATGGACGAACAAAGAAAACCAGAAAAAAAAATATAAATGCACTGGCGCACTTGGGAAGGGCGCCAGTGCAAAAATTGCACTGGCACACTTGCCAAGTGCGCACAAGTCGAGCTGAAAGCTTGCACAGCTTTCTGGTGTGTTCTGATCCATACTGTGACTCATTGCTGAGTCCTTTCTGACTCCTTGCTGAGTCATTAGGGCTGAGGTGTCACCCTATCCTGATTTAATGGTTGCGGTTAAATCTAGGCTCATCCGACGACTATAATTAAATTGAAATTCTATATAAACAACCTAATGCTCAACCTAAAATCACACAAAAATAATCCTAGAACTTTCATGCCATCAATAGAGAACTTGGAATAGCCGTCACCGCTTTCAATTAAGAAACGAGATAAAAGCCTATAACAAAATCAAATTAAAAGTAATCAAATTCAATGATCTACATCAAAGGCGAGCATACCAATTCCAGAATTCAGATTTCAGAAATCAAGAATTCCTTTTTAGTTTGTAAGTTGGTTATTACGTAGATTTAAACGTTCTTTTAATTGAAATCACGACGTGTTGTAATTCGAATATAGAATGATGCTTATGTATAAGAAACATAAAGATTGATTCTCGTTTATCTTAAACTACCATTGTGATTGGTCCTGCCTATATGTTTGTGATAATGAACATACCATATTGTATGCAATTGGAATCTATTATGATTGGGTAGAGAACTTATTATGCCAACTGAATGGTGAAACATGTCATGTTATAATTTGGTGGTTACTTGCAAGTTTATGATCTAAATCACATGCTTACATGTTAGATCAACATTCATGTATTTAGAGCTATGTTAAATTGAATCTATTTATGTTGCAAGATTTGGATTTGTAGCTCTCTTATGTTTTAACACATAAGTTATCATGCTAAGTTGTGATTCGAATATGTTTATAATAGCTCTCTTATGTTTTAACACATAAGTTATCATGCTAAGTTGTGATTCGAATATGTTTATAGTAGTTCTCTTATGTTTAACACACATAAGTTATCATGCTAAGTTGTGATTTAAATATGTTTATAGTAGCTTTCTTATGTTTTGACACACATAAGTCAATATGCTAAATTGTGGTTTAAAATTGTGTTTATATGTTAAACCTCCATGTTAGACCTATATCAAGTTTACATGATAATTAGATCCAACTTAGTTACAAGTTCACCTTGACCTGTTTCAATTAGTTAATGATACTTCTATGCCGAGTTTCACATGATAAGTTAAATGTATGCTATTTTATGTTTATTTTATGTCCCTTGTTTATTACCCCTTTTAGTTTATGGGTTTGGGCTAATTTACTAGCCCAATATTTTATGTGATTCATGCGAACGTTCCACGGGGATAGCGATGGGAAAACATGAAAATTTCATGGCATAGATTTGTTCATAAAATGGTATATTTGATATACCATTTATTGCGAGCATAATCAAAAGGATAATTATGGCATGATTAAATTAAAATTAATTTACATATAGAATTGGACATATATAGAAAATGTATGAATTTAGAAAAGACAAATATGCCTAACCCGAGGTTAGACTAAGTTGTGGTGTAAAACTGCCCGGAACCGACCGGCGTCTCTAGTGACCACAACAAGACTGTCTAATGTGGGTGGTTAGTGCATCAAGCCCAAAAAGGACCCGAGGTTAGACTGAGTTGTGGTGCAAAACTGTCCAGAACCGACCGACACATCTAGTGACCACAACAAGACCTGTCTAATGTGAGCGGTTGGTGCTTTAATGAATAAATTAAAGCTAAGTCAAGATTGTTAGGGTTAAGTCAAATAGGGAAACACTTAACCGATTCAACATGTTAACTAAACAGATTTGTGGGGTTAGGTAAACTTGGACACTTAACCAAATAAACATGTTGATTAGAAAACCCTAGTAACGGGGACCCATTTCAGCAGTAACCCACATAGATGTATCATGGTACCCTGAACTAGGTAGGGTGGGCACGATTATTGGGCTGATTATAAGTAGTCAAAACGTCGGCGGTTGGTGCGTCAGTGTAGGTTCCGACGGAGTACGGGCGTGCAAGTACTCTGGAGTGGAAAAAGCAGGCACTGGGCATCAGTAGTATACACTGTGCATCTTGAATCGTGTCGGGTTGCCACCAAAGGGACTGATACACCCCATGGTGGGAACAGCACAGTTAGCTATAGTCAAGCGGGGCCGAATGACAGAGGACATGAATGCATGCGAGTAGGAGACGATCATTAAGGGGATCGTTTGTTATGAACACATGGGGCTGGTTGAACCAATGTTTAGTAGGTGCAGAGACTATAGTAATGGGTGCGATCACATGTTCCTCTTATCTTATATTAGAGTATTGTCCTATATTCTGTTATTACTGTCATGATCCCTTTCCTAGTTTAAATGTCAGTAATCACTAAACTTACCAGACTTATTGTCTATCCCGTTTTCTTTCGTCCTCTTTTCTTCCATTTCCCCCTCCCCCCAGGTCCACAGGGAGGGAATGCTCCAGCTTAGTCAGACTCTTTGCAAGCTTCAAGAAAGTAGATGTATGTTTGGGACTCTCTTACCTTGGCTATGGCTTTTGGATACTACAATTGGGGATTTTTGCAGTTTTATTTATAGTTTATGCTTTTTTATTAAATAATCAAGACAAAAATTATAGTGTAATGTTTTGGAAGTTATTTTAAGACAATCTGTTGTAATGTTTTTGTATTGAACCACATATGCAATAAATGTTTGATTTTCGCTGCTTATATTTATCTATCTTGTAAATTTTTCTGTGTCTTGTAACTATAACCCTCCACCAAAGTTAAGGCATTCCCTTTGTGAGTGACCTTAACGGAGGTGGGGTGTTTCAATTACAAAGATTTTTCTTCCAAAACGAGAAAATTCCCAATACCAAACCAATTCACACAATTCATAAACAACATAAAAGTTCTAAGAGTACACATACAAGTATGGTAGCTGTATACATAAGTATGAATTCCCAAGAAGCCAGAACTTAAATCTCAATAAAAATTTACATTAGCGTGCATATAAATGAATTCAAAACCCAAAAAGGAGTTCTCACATAAACAAACCAATTCAGCAAATGAAAACGCAACATAAAAGTGCTATGGGCACACATGCCAAGCATATTAGCTTAATTACATAGATGTGAATTTACAAGAACTCACCTTTGATTATTGGAAGTAAAAGATGAACCCAAACTTAGATAGATCTACCTATCTTCTAATATAATTCTAATCTTCAATCTACACAAAACACACAAATTTCCTAAGAGTTAGGTTTAGGAAATCATAAGAACTAAAGAGGAGCTGAGTTCAAGAAGATAGAGACTGAGCTTACCACTCTTCTCTTTGAATTTGCACTTAATTATCAAAATTCCTAAGAGTTGGAGCTTAGGAATTTTTTCTTCTACTAGGCTATAGATTTGTTAGGAATTTATGAAGAGGAGTAAATGAATGATAAATGTAGTGGGTGAGTGGAGTTATCATATAAGGGTTGTTTACATTGGGTTATTAGGATAGTTTTTTTGCAAATCAAAGCCCTACCCAAAGTTCAAATTTCACTAACTCCTATCGATATTTACACTTCTAAATATCGTAAACGACATTTTGAACTCAATGGAAGTGGTCTCAAGTCCAAATTCTTCCGTTTACAAAAAGTCACAAATTTCGGATTTTATACTGAACACACGGTACAATATTTAAACTAATATCATAATTAACTTGTCCTAAATTATGCGAGTTGTTGCAGTTCCATAGTTATTTTCTGATCAACTTGAACCTATAGCTTATCGAAAACGAAGAGGATATCGCAAAAGCAATATATATATATATATATAATATTGTGGGCGTCGACCCCCACACTGCTTGGGTCGACCCGAAATAAGGGTAGTCACGTTTCCTTGGTGCAATAAGCATCCAAGTAGGGAGCATGTCATACATTTCTTAATGTAGGATGACATGACTTGATTTTATTCATCGATTTTGATTTTTTAGTTGACGTGGCGAGTTCCTATTGGCCGAATGATATGGCTGGATAAGATTAATTCTTGTAATCCAATGGTCTAAGATCCCTAGCCTAACCTACAAAATAGATCCCATAGCTTAGCTAATTCTTTACAACACAATCTTTTCCCTCAAGGTTCTCTCTTTTTGAGATGGACCTAACCTAAATTTTTTATAAAGAAAAGATTTATAAACTAAATGTTTATATAATCCTATTAAATAAAAATCTGCAGCAGCCAAAGAAAAGAGTTTTGAATAATGGGTGAGTGGATTTAATTTTTTTTTATAAAGGTATATAGTATCTTCTGGTTCCTATTAAAATTTTGTATATGTTAATTTATAATTATTCATATACTTTATTTCCTGTTGTACTTAGGAATAGTATATTTACGGTATTTTAATTCCTGATAAAATTTGACAAAGTTTAGTCAGGATTGTTTAGAGTAAATCTGTAATTAAACTGTAAATTTAGGAAACTTATACTTATATGTAGAAGTCAATTGTTTATAACTAAACTTGAAAGAATATAAGTATAGTTGAGGTAAAAGAGTTGAAAACGGGTGTAAGCCCAATTGTGGTAAATTTATTGTAATCATGCCAAATTACGGAAATAAATTAAGAACAAGAACTAAAATATACCAATTAAAATTAGAAGTTAGGAATAGTCTAGATTGGTTGTTTAAGGAAAAGGGACATATTTCCATGGTTTAGTTTGCAAGTAAAGTAGCAATTGTAATTGCAAGAATAAAAGAAAAGGGAAATGAATTAGTATGAAATAGAAATTTAGCCGTATTTCACATCATCCAGTAGCTCAGAAATAATCAAAAGTAATGTCTTAAAACTACATATTCTTTTTTTAAAGGTTTATTCTATATTAGACTACGAAAATAAATTTTAATACATTTCCAATAGCCAACCAATTAGGATTAAGTATAACTTCCTAAAGATAAAACCTACAAAGTCAGTAAGTAAAATAGTAATATAATTGAAATATGTTATGAAATGAAAAAGAATAAGAAATCAAGCTGAAGAACTTGATAATTAGTAAATTAGAATGTAACATATAATGATAAACGTAGAATACCATAGGCTCATGCTAGGAACCGATTCAATAGGTTGGGCTCAAATATAGGATTGGACTAAGAAAAAATAGAGGAATTAGGAAAATGTGAATATTTGCGAGAAAATGATAACACAATTGTTTTAATTGAAAAAAGAAATGGGAAATAAAGTAAGAAAAGCTTATTACAAATAAAAGTTGTATATAGGATTAAGTTTATTAAGCATGTAATAGTAGTTGTCCGTTCCGGTAGCAAATACAAATTAGGAAAAATAAGTGACCAATAAAAGTTAATAAGCAAGTAAAATAAAACTCAAATTAGAGGAAACTGGGAAGGTAACATTGTTCTGTGTTATACGCAATAAATAAAAGTAATCTAAATGCATAATGAAATATTAGTCATAAGGTCTAATAAAATAGTGAGGTGCGTTTGAAACAGTTCGAAGGGAGCCGGGATGAAGGGATTAACAAAGAAATCATCGCAAATGTTTTTAATATGGTGGGGGCACGTCCAATATGATGTTCAGAGATATTGGAGAGAAATGCGAAACTTTTATAGGACGTAAGGATACTCTCGGATGACCCTATGGGGGTAGGCCTAACAAAGATGCACCCTTAGAGGTAGGTTTGTAGTGGTTCCATCAAAAGAATATGCCGTGACTGCATTTATATTGAGGGAAGTTAGAAGATTAATGGGTAACTTTTGGATTTGGCGGTTGCCTTGGCTAAGGGAGCATGCATCGTGGTTAGGACCCAATAAAGACAGTAATCATTTGGATACATGTCATCATCAACCAGAGTGAGAAAGGGAGAGACTGGTGCTAAACCAACAGATCAATGATCTTTCACTTTCAGGATATTGGATGAGGGACAATGTCAATTGGATGTTTAGATTATTTGCGGTCGAGCGCATTCACTTAGCTCTTAGTGGATCTTTCAACTAGTTAGGGGAGGAGAGGGGCACGTGGAGCCATAACCACGGATAAAGAGACAGACTAAATAGAATATCCGTATTGTAGTCCTAACGGTGCCATCCTTTATAGATATAGAAATCCCCGACTGATTATATACAAGGACATGCCTAGTAAGCATAGCTCAAGAAGGACCAAACGATTACGTACAAGTCACCGATTTATGTATTAGGTGGTACATCATGGATGTTCAAGCATTGGATCAAGCTGATGCGGACGTGGTTTCATGTTTTCATATCAAACGATAGAACATCTACGTTATAGGCCACATGAAGCTGCCATTTACAGACGTAGTTGGAGTACTCTTTCGTAGCATGACGACAAAGTCCTATCGAAGGTGATATGAAGGGTGCTATGGGTAGCACCTAGGACCATGATGATTGATTGGGCTGATTATAATATTTGGTTTACTAGGGAGTAGA
Organism: Allium sativum; assembly: GCA_030737875.1. Lineage (NCBI taxonomy): Eukaryota > Viridiplantae > Streptophyta > Magnoliopsida > Asparagales > Amaryllidaceae > Allium > Allium sativum. The sequence continues at coordinate 462,202,392 of CM060913.1, read as the reverse complement.
TGAGTATAGATTACGCATAGAGGCGAGAGTATGGTAAACCCAAATAACCTAATAAAAAGTAAATTAATGACGGAATGATAAATATAGTGTTATTCTTCAAAAGAATAATTTGTCCATTAACTAAAACTTTAATTTTGATCCCCTCCTCACAAAAAACTAGTAGGTTAAACAAATGACATAAATTTTCCATCTTAGAGACATTTGCTTAGTTAGTGTCATTATTATGGTCAGTATTTACTTATTATATCATATTTTATTAGTTCTACTTTGAGATGCTTATATGAGCTATGATACATTTATCATTGCCTTCCTGCATGAAACTAGACAATCAACTTGGGTTTTAGTAGACTTTGATTTTAACATATTGAAAAAAATCTAGGAGCTTTGGAATTTGGGTTGTTACATTTGGTATCAGAGCTTAGGTTTGGGATTTCTATATAGATGGTGAGTGAACAAAGATTTATTTGTAAAATATAAATTTATTGTATTATATATACCTACACCCATAGAGAAACCCACTTGGAAAGAGAAATGACATATGGAAAAAGATGGGATATTAGTTTCGTACACTAAGATAATGGTTATGAAAATTTAAGAGCAGTATATCCTAAAGTGGCTAGAGTATATGTAACACCCCGCGTTTTTAATAATAAAATTATTAAAATAATTATATGAGTAATGTGCATTTGGAACTAGAAAAAAATGCATGTTATAAAATGGGCAATAAATAAAAAGAAATGTTACATAAGTTGGAATGGAAGTAAATTAATAGCATGTTACAAATTAATAAATAGAATGTAACGTTAAAGTTTAGAATGGAAGACTAGTTAATAGTAGCACACATGTAGGCATGTGTAAATATATATTCTATTTCATGAAAAAAATATGTATAAATTTCAAAAAAAAACACATTTGAATTAGAAAGTTAATGCATGTCATTAATGACATTAAGAAGAACATAATGAGAATAACAATAAAAGAGAACTTGTAACGACCTGCCATTTTTACCGCCCTAAGTTGGTATGTAAACCAACTCGGAACGTCCAAAACGACAGCTCGTTATTAGCTTACAGGGTCTAAAGTAGAACAGCCACGGAATAACAGAGAATAATAGTACATAAGAATTTGCAGCGGAATAAATTTTATAAAATATCAGAGTTTAACAGAATTTTTTTACATTGGAATAAAATAAAATAAAATAAAATACATAAGTTTCAAAATATAAAGCTTTACACTTTTAGTCGAGCCTGTGCGTGCATATGCTTCTTTTGTTCCTCTCCCGTTTTTGAGCTGAAACTTTAAATCTAGAACACTTACGACCTGACTGGAGCGTTCCATGCAAAAATGTAAAACACTCAAGTCAGGATTAATCACAGTTCAAGTAAATTTACTTCAATATAAACTGAAATAAATAGTTAATCCTAACATCGAACATATCATATACGAATGCCATGTACACATAGAGGTGGTATCTATTCAGTGTCCAATACAATAACTGTTTATGAATAATGGATGCTTTGCGCATATTCACAGTGCTTCAGGTGTGTAATTTATAGAGCACAATTACCATTGCATTGGTTATCAGTATTAACATATAGTCAATAACTTAATTTGCATTGCTTCCCAAGAACTATGGAAACTATTATAGGTAGAAGATAGCGCAAAAAGTTGAAAGTTGCATGCCTACTTATTTTATTATGTTTTTATATAATTTTTAAATTGTTATATTGTATGTTAATGTATATATATTTCAGGTCCAAAACGAAACCAATAGCGGTGTCTCTGATTTGCAAAATAGGTTCAGTAAAATGGGACTATCCAAATGGTTCACTTTTGCTAAAAAAAGATCTAACTAGTACTGGACTCATAATAAATGAGTTTTGAGTTCAATATTAGACATCATTACATGGCCTTACAATGAATGAAGGGTATATACTGACCACAATTTATAGATCTACTACTATAAAGTTATATCCTAGCAACACACATCATGATTTTCATTCGTACAACCAGCATGTCTTTTTGTAAAATTTCGCAAAACTTCCTCACTATGTTACGGTATGAAATGTAAATTGACTTACATAAGGAACTATATAGACATGATTGGGAAAATAAAATAAAGTCACAAAATCTTGCACTTATAGGGTGCTGCATGCATGTTTTATAGGATAATACCCAGGACTTGAAAAGAAAATGATTAAGAACCGTGAACTCAAGCACGCAAGTGAAACCTAGGTACAAACCAATCTCAGTCCAAGCAACATAGCAAAGATAAAGTTAGGATAAGTAATGACAAAGTCATGATCAAGGCACAACAAACCAAAATCAAAGTAAATTTGCATGGAACTGATACGCACATGTAACAAAATAAAGGGAGCAAAGCATAGGAATGCTACTACACTATGTATTTATACCTATTGTAATTCAGAATGCACAGCCACAAGCATTATAACATTCAATTACATGTCAAAGCCAAGCGCTGGAGCAGGATAACGGGGTGCAATCAGACACGTGCGACCTACTTTTCGGTCTCAAATAAGGCAATAAGGGAATCTAAGTAGTCACCACAAATTATATAACATGGCATAGGAAAATTCAAGGCAACGACAATATACTTAACAACCAACATATGTACTCAATCAAGTCCCCAAATTCTAACAATACATACATACAAAACATATAAAAAAATGCAAGTTAATAAACTTGAACAGGAATAATCGTGAGCGAACTCACCTTGAAACTACATAGAAAACAAGCAGGCAACAACACGAAGCAGACGGAGGACAGCAAAGGCGCGACTTTGACTACAGCGGCAACCGGAGAGGACATTTTGGGTGATGGGCTGTGCTTTACATCGGGTTTATATGGTTTCAAAAGAGAAAAGAGAACAAGGGAAAGGTGTTGGAGAATGGTGTTTTGATGACAACAACCTTATTTCAATTATCATTGATTATAAAATATATACTAACAACTCTATCTAGAATATATAGACATATATATGCTGGATTTGTATATAGGAATTGAATACGGAAGATTATACAGTTTTAGAGTTTCAGGAGATTCAAAATTCAAGATAAATTTATGACTCATGAGTTATCAATATTATCAAGAGTTCAAGAAAAATATAGTAATAGAATCTAGTTTATATGTAAGACTCCGAATAGCGCTCCAGGTTCAAACTACGTTTTTTAAATTATCTTTTCAAAATTAACTTCAAAACTATTTTCAAATTGATTTCAAACTTCTCCCAAAATAATTTTTAATCTTCCAAGAAATTCAAACTTATGATTTCAAATATATATCCTAATTTATAAGTATTCTTATTTTTATAGTTTTATTTTACTAAGTTTATATTTGATTTAAACTCTAAGTTTTCATAAAACCTTTTTGTTTATATATATACATATATATATTTCATAAATATCTCTTCATAAATTTATATATATATATATATATATGTTTATAATTATATTATATGTAGTTTTATATCACATATATATATAAAAATTAATCATATGTTTAAATAGTATTTTCTTATGTTTTTATACTTGAAAAATAATGTTTTAGCAACTAGTTTTGTTCCAGGAATTTCCACAATTTAAATATTGGTTTTAATACTTTAAAAATGGTTAAAAATCATAAAAAAGATGGATATGTCGACATACATATATGGGTATGTTGCCATATAACTGTCAAAAATTTAAATTTGAAAGGAAGTGTCTTTTCACCATTTGTAACGTTCTAGAAGCATTGCAACCTTTCAAATCTTATAAATATGGCCTGATTTCGAAATTTTTCATTATTCTTCTTCTCCATCTTCATCTCCTTTCTTTACACCACTATATTTTTTTATTTTTTTTATTTCTGCACTTGTACTCTTCCGAATTCAATTCCATTTATATAAAACTCCTTCTCTTCTCACTCTCTACTCATTACTCACTGAATCGAAGTGCTATTGAAGAGCTATAGGGTTATTGTAATTGTTTGGGAAGTATTTGGGAATCGGTGTTTTCCTTGTAGTCGTGAAACCAAGGAACCGAATCAGTGTTTTCCTTGTTCTGTGAAATCAAGGAACGGGAGCGATGTTAACCTTGTAGCCGTGAAATCAAGGGGTGTAACTGGATATTGATATAGTAATAAAACTCTGCGCAATCCAGCATTGCGTGGGACTGTACGTAGGAGAAATTCTGAACCAATATAAAATCTGGTGTGTTCTTTTCTTTTCTGCATTTTATTTTTGTTTATTTTTTGTATTTATGTTTGATTCTATGTCTGTGATTGTTTTTGTAGTGTGTGATTCATTTAGTAGATCATATAAGTTTTAGATTTGGTTTAAATTCTCAAAAACATTATTCACCCCCTCTAGTGTTAGTTTTTCCTTAACGATCCATTCCGTAATCCCTAACTGGTCGGAGAGGCTGAGTCGGGGGAGTTGATCGGTTGGTGTGTGGTTGTAAGGGCGGCTACAGGGTTTGAGTGGCACGACACCGATGATTTAGGGATTGATGATTGCGGTCAGTGGGGCTTCGATGGGGAGGATGGTGGCTGAGGCGAGGGCAGGTGAAGGCGATCGATGATGCGCGGGAGGGTAGAGTAATGGGGTCGACGAGGAGGAAGGACCAGTTGAGTTTTCCTCCGATGGAGGCCATGATTTCGGAATTGGAGTAAAATGGATTTGGGGAAATTTTATTTCGGTTGGCAATAAAATGAAATGGGGAAGAACCAATCAAAAGTAAAGGAAAATTAAAGGGGTGGTTTGAAAAATGAGGAAGAATGCGTGGAGATTAAGGGAAACATATTGAAATATAAGAACAAATAGAACAAGTGGCACAAAAAGTTCAACCTACTTAACAAGTGTAAAGACTAAATAAACAATCATTTTTTTAAGTGTATACCATTTGTCTACCATGTACACAACACAATACAATGTGTGTGTGTGTGTGTATATATATATATATATATCCAAATTTTAATGTAAAACAAAATTCACAAAACAAATTAATTTAAATCCACTTATAAAACTCTAATTGAATCAAAAGAAAATTCAAAAATTCTCAAACAATTGTTCAATTGGTTTAAAATATTGCTAATGTTTATTTATACTTTTCCGAATATAAGTATTAATGTAATTTTAAATCCAAATTCAAATCTAAAATAAAATAAATAAACTCAAGTTCAAATTTTAAACAAATTCATGATTTCTCAAACAATATATTTCAATAAATTTTAAAATACTACTAATGTTAAATAAAACAATTCTAATTCAAATTTTAAAATTTAATTTCACATTTATAGAAAATCAACTCAAAAATCAATTTAAGTAGACTAGATTCCAAAATTATAACAAAAGTAATTTTTCTTAAATATCAATTCAAATAGATTTCTTATTTTTAAACATTAAAATCTTGGTTCGTTACAATCTCCCTCCTTAAAGCTTTTCGTCCTCGAAAAGGAGAGATTGTTAAAACCATACATATATATAAAACAAAATAGCTATCAATACTAGATTTAAGTTAAAACAAAATAACAATAGAATTTAAATTTTGAAAATCAAAGCATGGTATCATTTCTTCGACTTTAATCCCTGTTTTATTTTTAAATCATTTGAAACACTATATTGTTTTCATATCGAATCATACTTCCTTCGGGATTTTAAAATCAATATTTTCAAATATTTTACGATAAAATGACATAAAACATTTATGTCCTAAGTCGAGAGGTTCCTCCCAACGACAAGGCCACTAGGCACGACCTACGCATGCATAGGTAAAAATAAATGATGTCCCTACGGACCCTAGAGCAGACCATCACTCAAGGGAACACGCTAAGTATCTCCCGGCTAACATCTAGACTCGGACACCGAATTCAGAGTGAGAAGTATATATCCCGGTTTTCATCAAGACTCAGACACCATATATACCTTATTCAGAAACACAAGCTAAGCATCTCCCAGCTAACATCTAGACTTGAACACCGAATATAGAGCACGAAGTATATATCCCGGTTTTCATCTAGACTCGGACACCATATATACCTTTCTTTAGTCACGTGTTACTCGAATCTCAGTAATAAATCATTCCATTTCATATCTCGAAGTTATAAATCATTCCGTAACAATAATAATTTATAAATACTTCCAGATCGTATTATTATCATTTTTCAAACACTTCAAAATATCGGGATTTCATGTCATCGAAAGTTCTATGTTTATAAAACACTTTACAAACCATTTTCCACATTCCAAATAATTGGCAAATCAATTCTTTTTCAATTTACAGTACAATTTTACTTAAATCAAGTATCGTATAAATTCAAACTTTGCAAATATCCATACCATAGGCTTTAAAAAGCATATCAAGCTTTCATGAAAATAACTTTGAATCATTTTGAAACATTCTTGAAATTCATTTGTCAACCAATTACAAAATTCAAAGTTAATTATAATTCAAAAATACGTTTTTCCAAATCCAAAACTATGTTATTAATATAACTTGCCCTCATATTGATCGATGTAAGGCAAAAGGAAAGGTTTAGGAATACAAACTTGACAGTTAACCATTCAAGCACGAATAGATCGATTGATAAGCGAAAGGTGATAGTAGGTCAAGGGAAAACGTCAACAAGCGAAGGGACAAAATTATTTCCAAACATTCGTTCTATTTCAATTTTTTATAAATTATTCCTTAATGGCCGGATTTATGGAAAATTTCGGCAGCGTCTCCTAGCAAGGTTCGTTCGGGAAAAATTTCCCGTACATAAAACAACAAAAACACAAAATATACATCTCATCTATACGATGAGGCATCCCTGAACAGGTGAAACAGCACAACAAAAACCCAAGTACGGTATTAAATCTGAGATGCTTACTTATATTAGCATTTATAAGCATGTTTGCATAATATTTAACATTTACCGCAAAAGCAAGCTCTCATGCGAAGCGCACTCCATGGCTTCCTACTAAAACACTAACAAATAATGAGAATCATATATATATATATATATATATATATATATATATATATATATATAACAAAACTTAATATATAAAGCATAAGCAAGCACGATATGTAAAATTCGGTATACATGAAACAAGATTTATTTATAAAAGCAAAAGTTCCATTAAATACAAACTCATTTCATTTAGTTATAAACATGTACATTATCGCCTTTCATTCGAATTACACACATGCGCTTACATCAAAAATTGTCATACAACCATTTACATAATTCATTCTTATTACATTCACTTACCATCAAATATGTATTACCATTCTAATAATATCATTCATTTATTCATATTTAGTTGGCTTATATTCAATTATTCGCTGTATTTATTTTCAAATTCTATACCTAGTTCAATTTATCATTTGTTTACTCAATTCATAATTTCATCAACAAGTATAATTTTTTTTTGCTTTGTTTCATTTTCATATCACTTACCAAATTACCATCGTTCATTCTCTTAGTCACTTAATGAATTGTATGCCTCAAATTCAAATCTTATTACATTGAGTAGTTAGCATTCATTTTGCACTTTTATGTTCATTTTTTCCCTCTTTGATAGATTTCATTTTATTCCTTATAATGGTTTCAAACATGTCATTCTTATATAAATTCCATTATATAAGATTTCAATTCAAATCCATTTTCTTCCTAACCAATAATTTTCGAATTTATCATAATTCTTGTATTCATTTTCCATATATATAAATATATAAGGTCGAAAACTTCATATTCAAAATCAAAGATTTTCAAAATTTCCAATTTAAATATCAATTCAATTTTTTTCCCACAATCGATTTAAATTTCAATATAATTTCAAATCTAGTTCATATTCACAATCAATTCCATCATTTTGGACTTAATTGCTCGGATCAAAAATAAATAATTTATCTCAAAATTGTTGGTTACAAACTAGTTTAGAAAAAGTAAGCTTGAAATAAATAGGTGTGACGACCGCCCATAACCCCTACACTAAATAAGAGGAAAACTGCGTTGAAAGGTGTGCCAGGTAGCTATGGACGATCAACAGATAGGTAAACACAAGTGGAACCTGTCGTAGAACTCACAACGCAAGGATAAAATACAATAAAACATATACAACATGTAATAATAGTGAAGCATATTTAAACATAAACTTAAACCCTCATAACAATTAGAGAAAATACCCATACAATTTGGGAATTACAGTATAAGTGTCTTTACAAATTTTCATCACTACAACACTCAGAGATAAACGCCACACAACGGTAACAAAGATACTATAATATAGTAAGATAATACGTCAGCCTCCTGCTTGCCACCGAACTGCAACATCGTCCTCACCAAGATATCACCTATCATCTGCTACCTAGTCTGCCCATCCAACAATCGGATGAATAGGCCAAGGTAATAAGAGGGGAACATAGAAGCTTAAGTTAGACAACAGTCTTAGTGAGCGATAAAACAGCTATCTAACATCATCAATAAAGTATATGAGAATGGGTAAATAAATGAACTAATCTACCCACAACACCAGAGAAGGACTCAACTCCCGTCTTCCGCACATTGGATAATGATAGCCTTTACAAAACAATTTCAACAATTCATCCATGGAAACCAGAATAACCATCCATTCATGGCAACCATAAGCACATTCATGGTAAACATAAGCAATCAATTACTAGCACTCATCATATCCAGATTATATCTCATGCAAACCATCCTAATCGAATTCAACATCCCTCAAGCACAAGCCCCAGCGGCCTAAACCAATATCAGACAAGCACCCAAGGAACACCTCCTTCGATTGTTGGATAATCTACGTGAGACAGTACAAGCAAAACAAACAAATAACATACATACACGACAGACTCTGGCTATCACCGCCAATCCTGCTTTGAAACCATTGTTGATCGTATGACTGGCTGAACAATTTGCTGACAATTGTTAAGGGTCAATGGTAAACCCCAGTTCTAGCTAAAACCCCACATGTCATACAATTTGACATATATAGGCCATACACGATGCTCAGGGTACTCGACCATACAATCGGTCTTTTAGGTATCCCTATTATACCCCTACTTTGAGTCTACTAGAACCTACGATAACGATAATTTCTTGACCTTCGGGTTCTCTAGTCGTCATCGACGACAACCATCCAACCATTTTCGAGAAGCTCAGAATACTTTTGAGTTGTCATCACACCCGTTGCATTATGACTAGCAACGGACACTTCACACCACTTTGACATTCCCCATTGAATTCACTTCAAAGTCACATCATTAATGAACCAAAAACATACATCATCATAGAAATCCCCGGTTTATGAAACGTCCGATTCATAATTGCCCGACCCATAATTGCCCAGTCAATAATTACCGGACCGACCACCTTCTGCTCGATCGACCCCATATTGACCGACCCATATTGGTCGACCCATATTTGACCAAACCATATTGATCGACCGACCACCTTTTGCTCGACCAACCACTTCTGCTCGACCGACCCCATATTGACCGATCATATTTACCCGAATGGCCACACCAAAATTCTGACCAACCGACCATCTTCTGCTCGACCGACCCCATATTGACCGACCAATATTTGCCTGACCGACCCCTCTTCTGTACTACACCGTACTACCTTGTACTACACATTGTACTACACACTCGACCCGTGGCTTGCACTGGTCCAATTTATCATGAAATCCCACCAAAACTTCGCCTAATGACAAGATCGATGAATTCTACTCATCCAATACAACCCTAAGCATGTTATGAAATCACTAACAACATGGATATGACGATTTTCACCAAATTATGCAAACTTCACCAAAATCATTATAAATGAACATATGAGCTAAATTGTGGATCCAACTTGCATGAACATACAAAAATATATGGAAATTACTGGTTGCTAAATTAGATCCCGTGGTGATCCATATGAAAATATATTTACCATGATGTAGATCAAGGGAAAATGACTTAAAAATGATGAAATAAAGATCATAGAACTCATATACTTGATTGAATCCATGTGAGAGATGCATATCACTCACAAATTCTCCAAAACAACTCAAAAACACCTAGATCTAGATCTGGACAATGAAGAATTTGATCCAAACTTTTCAATTTGATGGATTCTCTCTTGAAATGGCGTAGATCTAGCTTTAAATGATGTAGCTTTTCGATTCTCGAATGCAGTTCTCGAATTTTAATGGTGAAAAGGTGTAGGAGAATGGAGAAATGGAGGATCACAAGCTCCCCCAAATGAGAGAACAGAGAAAGTAAACTATTCTCCATGCCTCCTACCCCTATTTATAGTCTCCCACCAGCCCACTAATGGGCCTCTCCAAATCAGCCCACTATGGCTTATCAAATCTGAACAGCCAACTGTAAAGTCTTAAAACAGCAATTCCTTCCAAACTGCTGAACTAAAACTTTAAAGTGAACACTCTACGGAAAGGGAAACATCATTTCCTTTCCAATGGAAAAGGTCTCAGCACGTGATTCAATCTGAGTCAAAAGTTATCCCCTGTACAATACTGACAGGGGAAAAATGGTCACAAACAAAACTGGTAAATATTATGGACATGTCTCACATCCCCATAAGAAATATATTAAAATATGAGAATGATCCAACCCTCAGGGAATAAAATAAAAATATTTTACGATCTTCTGATACGTAAAATGCTGGCTGTTACATTCTCCCCTCCTTAGGAATTTCTCCCCCGAAATTCCAACAACCTAAGCAATCAAAACAATTCCGCATGCCTATCATCCATGATCAACCAATTCTATCATCCAATCTAACAGCCATCAAACCATGCATAAATAACCTTATCCTATCATGCAAAATTCTAACAATAACAACAACAATCCTGAAAACAATAACAACATACGATCGCCATCATCCCCACTCTATAGCACCTCGACTAGCGTAACCTTCTTTCCTCCTAAGCTGTTTCATTTTATTTCTACAACGCGAAGTGGCTTACGAGGTTCCGTAACTACGGTCTCGACTTCTATGTCTTCGTACTGCTCCGGAGGTACTACTACATTCAGATCATGCGCATATTTTCATAGAAATGACTCACAAAAAGCATTGTGCACAATCTCTATTATCTCGGGTAATTCCAATCTATACGCGGTCTTTCCAATCTGCTCGACTATCGTAAATGGTCCAACCATTCTAGTAGATAACTTTCTTTATCTTCCGAATTGAACCATATGCTTCAACGTTGAAATCTTTACGAAAACCATGTCACCCATGCCGAATTCCGAATCTTTTCGATGCTTATCTGCATAGCTTTCCTGACGATCTTGGATGCCTTCATTTGTTGCCGAATTATCTCAATACAATCTGATGTCCCCTTGATCGTCTTTGGCCCAAGCACTAAGTTATCTGCAGTTTCTAACCAACAAGCTAGAGAATCATATGGTCTACCATACAGCGCCTCGTATTGTGCCAGCCCAATGCTCGACTGGTAGCTATTATTATAAGCAATCTCCACCAGATGTAGATGGTCTTCCCATGATCTTCCGAAGTCTAACACACAAGCCCTTAGAAGATCTTCCAAAACTCGGTTAACTCTCTCGGTTTGATCATCAATTTGAGGATGATAAGCTGTACTCAAACACAACTTGGTTCCCAAAGTTTCCTGCAAACTCTTCCAAAATCCGCTCGTGAACAATGGATCTCGATCACTCACTATGCTCTTCGGGATACCATGAAATTGAACTATCCATTTTATATAAAGCTTAGACAACTTTGTTGCAGTCCTAGCTGATCTAACAGAAATAAAATCTTGCACTTTTGCTCAAGCAATCCACGATGACCCAAATTCCTTCGTTTCCTGCCCTTGTCCTACGTAATCCATTGATAAAGTCCATCGATATTTGTTCCTACTTCAACGTAGGAACTTCCAATTGCTAAAGCAAACCACTCGGCTTCTTCTGTTCATCATTCACCAACTGGTAGTTCATACCCTTGGAAATAAACTTTCCAATATCTCTTTCTATCCCTTCCTAGTAGTAGATTCGCTTCATGTCCAGATACATCTTATTAACACCGGGATGGATCGTCAACTTCGATTGATGACATTCCCTCAGAACCTCATCTCTTAATCCGTCAATGTCAGGAACAACCAGTCATCCTTATTTTTGAAGCCACCCTTCTCGATCGACTTCGAACTCTTTATTCTCTGGTTCCAATTTATGGATAAACTCAACAAACTTTGCATCTCTCTTTTGGCTCTCTCCAAAACTTTCAATGGAGCGGCTATCTTCGAAAAATCTTTGATAAACCATCAGTAATATCCTGTCAATACAAGAAAACTTCTTACGTCCGTCGCATTCTTAGATCTATCCCAATCCTGGATTACTGCCACTTTAGTGGGGTCAACCGCTATTCCATTCCGGAAACAGCATGGCCTAGGAACCTCACTTCACTCTTTCAGAAGTGACACTTCGAAAAATTAGCTCTCAGCTGATGCTTTCACAAGATTTCCAAAACAACTCTCAAGCGTGTTTCGTGCTCGTCCTTATTATAAGAGTAAACCAGAATATCATCCACGAACACAAGCACAAAATTATTCAACTGATAGCTGAAAACTCTATTTGTAAGATCCACAAAATACGTTGGTGCATTAGTCAACCTGAATGGAATCGCTAACCATTCGAAGAAACCGGATGGTGTCCTAAAAGTTGTCTTTGGCACACTATCCTTCGCTACTCTCAGCTAGTGAAATCTCATTGCCAAATCCATCTGAGAAAACACTTTATCCTCATGAAGCTAATCGAACAAGTCATTAACCCATACTTGTTCTTCTTGGTCACCTTTGCACCAAAATTTCACCAAACGATAAGATCGACGAATTCTGCTCATCCAAGTAATCCAATAAAACCATAAGCATGTTATGAAGTCAATAACAACATGGATATAACGATTTTCACCAGATTATGCAAACTTCACCAAAATCATGATAAATGAACATATGAACTAAACTGTGGGTCCAACTAGCATAAACATATGAAAACATATGGAAATTACCGGTTTTAAGTTGCTAAATTAGATCCTATGGTGATTCATATGAAAATATACTTACCATGATGTTGATCTACGGAAAATGACTTGAAAATGATGAAATAAAGATCATATAACTCGTATACTTGATTGAATCCGTGTGAGAGATGCATATCACTCACCAATTCTCCAAAACAACTCAAAAACACCTAGATATTGATCCGAACAATGAAGAATTTGATCCAAACTCTTCAATTTGATGGATTCTCTCTTAAAACGGCGTAGATCTAGCTTTAAACGATGTAGATCTTTGATTCTCCAATGTAGATCTCGAATTTTAATGATGGAAAGGTATAGGAGAATGGAGAAATGGAGGATCATAAGCTCCCCTAAATGAGAGAATGGAGAAAGTAAACTATTCTACATGCCTCCTTCCCCCTATTTATAGCCTCCCACCAGCCCACTAATGGGCCTCTCCAAATCAGCCCATTATGGCTTATCAAATCTGAACCACCAACTGTAAAACCATAAAACAGCGATTCCTCCCAAATTGTTGAACCAAATCTTTTAGTGACCCTCTACGGAAAGGGAAACATCGTTTCCTTTCCAATGGCACAAGTCTCAACACCTGATTCGATTCAAGTCAAAAGTTATCCCCTTTACGATACTGGCAAGGGAAAAATGTTCACAAAGAAAATTGGTAAATATTATGGACATGTCTTACATCCTCGTAAGCAACATATTAAAATATGAGAATGATCCAACCCTCAGAGAATAAAAAAATATTTTACTATCTTTTGATACGTAAAATGCGAGCTGTTACAATAGGTTTGGAACAATAAGTCTTTGAAAAATAGGATTTGAATAAATTAAATAAGTGTTGACATAAAATAGCTTAGATAAGTAAAATAGATTTGACAAAATAGACTTGAATTAAAATAGATGGGTTTGGATATAAAGTAAGCTTGCAAAATTTGTTCAGAATCAAAAATAGACTTGATATAGAATAAATAAATGAAATAGATAAATTTAATCTTTAATACAAATAAAGTCATGATAAAATATATTATATTTATAAAATGAATAACACTAATTTCAAGAAATATTCCGATCCAAATCAATTTTCTGAACTTTTTAAAAAAATTAGCTAACATAGATTCCAATGTCGAAACCAAACTCAAATTTAACTCAAGATTCAATCTGAAACATTTCAGTTTGAACCAAGTGTTCAAATTAGTTCAGGACCCAAATTTTAGTTTTATTTTCTCTTCTTAATTTTTGATTTGAAGTTTGAATTTTCCTTTCATTTCATATTATTGGTTAAACCAATTTCAAATTTTAAATATTAAGTTCATCCCTTAAATTACTTCTTTGTAAGTTAAATTTTATCCTTTATATCTTAAACTCAACAGAACCCTTAAGTTAAACCAATTCACATTTTAAATTTAAACACCATTTAATTTTGCATTTAACTTCCACTGTCAAAACACTAACTAAATTTCAATAGATTAAAACCATTCGTTGAATTAGTTAAGTAAATTCGTTTTATTCCACATTTTATCTTTATTTGGAATGCACTTCTTATTTTTGTTTTATTGGTTCAACATTCTTCAAGTTATTCTTCTATTCATCATACATACTTAGTTAACCTATGCTAAATTTTTATAACCATTTAACACAACCATTTCTCCTGAAGTAGATATCTTCAAAATACCATATTCAAATTTAATAAATGAATAACTAATTTTATAATTCACTAGAATTACACTCATATATCTCGATAAGCAATGACAAATCATAGATGGATTTCGAATGGGATCAAGATAGGACAATTTAAAAAATTCAAGCACAAATGGTTCGAATCGATAATGATAAGCAAAAGATGACGACATATCAAGAAATAGCAAAACACGACAACTAGCAAAAAGGCAGTGTTATATTTTCAAAACATTCATTATTATTCCAATTTTATTCAAATTATTCCCAATCATCTTAATTCATTTGCGAATTCAATTTTTATTTTATGAACAATAAAGATGTATTTCATTAATTTTTTTAATCTATTTATCCAAACAGTTCAAACACTTGTCTACACGGTTTCAAGTATTTCTCGATGTTTAAATCAGAATCATATAGTCATCCCACTTTCGAAACTTGAAAATAAACTTTTGATGATGTTCGAACTATCACCAGAATTATCTTCAAACGACTAGAATGTGATTGTATATCTATCTAGTATATATTGGACTTCGCATATACGCTGGCCATGCGTATATTCAAAATCCGTACATACCGGTAGTCCATTCTCGACGTCGAGTAAAATAACCCAAAACTCTTTATCATAAATTATATTTTGAAATAATTATGCTTTCCAAAATGATTTATTAAACTTTAAAATGATTTATATTTTCAAAATATGCTCTCTCTACAGTGATTCTTGTGTCAACCCACTCATTCTAGAGTATTGCGATTCTATCTCTAATGAGCTTCCAAACCCGATAAGCTAAGCTTTGTCAAATCAAAGCTCTGATACCACGTGTAATGACCTTCCATTTTGATCGTCCTAAGTCGATATTTAAACCAACTCAGAACATCCAAAACGACAGTGCGTTGTTAGCTTACAGGGTTTAAAATAGAACAAACACAAAATCACAGAGAATCATAGTACACAAGAACTTGCAGCGGAATAAATTTTATGAAATATCAGAGTTTTACAGAAATTTTGTACATTGGGAAAAAAATAAAATAAAATACATGAATTTTAAAATATATAGCTTTACACTTTTAGTTGGGCCTGCGCACGCATATGCGTCTTTTGGTTCCTCTCCAGTGTTGCGAGCTGAAACTTTAAATTTGAAAGACTTAGGAGCAGACCCGAGCGTTCCATGAAAAAACATAAAACACTCGAGCCAGGATTAATCATAGTTCAAGTAAATTATCTTCAATATAAAATGAAATAAATAGTTATTCCAAACATCGAACATATCATATGCGAAATGCCTGGTACACACAGAGGTGGTATCTATTCAGTGTCCAATACAATATATGTTTACGAATAATGGATGTTTTGCACATATTCATAGTGCTTTAGGTGTGTAATTTACAGAGCACACTTACCATTGCATTGATTATCAGTATTAACCTATATTCAATAACTTAGTTTGCATTGCTTTCCAAGAACTATGGAAACTATTATGGGTAGAAGACATCGCAAAAGGTAGAAAGTTGCATTCCTACTTATTTTATTATGTTTTTATTTAATTTTTAAATTGTTATATTGTATGCTAATATATACATATTTCAGGTCCAAAACGAAACCAATTGTGACGGCCCGCCCCGCACCAACCGACATTTACTCCAAAGGTGCGCTGTACATATGTCCAGTTAGCACGGAACGGGTCGTCAGAAGGAAAGGGAAGAAGGAAATGAACATACAAAGAACCTGTAGAATGTCTCACAGCGCATAGAACAAAATATAATAATAACATACTTGACATAAAACAGGAGAGACAGTGCATTAGCTGAAAATCAGAACTAAACATCATAGCAGCAGAAATCCAAAATACAGCTTATTACAACTTTCAAACTGTCTCAAAGCAAAAGTAAGATAAAGGAGGTACACTACTAATGCCCAAGTAGCGACCACCAACGACACAGGGAGAATGTGTGTATATATATATCATACGTGGAAGCCTCCTGCCCGCCTCCGAATCAGTTACTCGCGCATCACCAGCTAACCTGTCTCTAGTCTGCTCGTGTGAGCACCCAGAGTAATAAGAGGAGACATAAAACTCTGGGTCAGACATAAAGCCTGGTATGAGCGATAAGCATCTAAAGTGAACAATAACAGGTAGACTAAAACATACCTGAACCTGGACCTGCAACCAAAGAGTTAGCACTACATACTGTACAACACTCTAAGGTGCCATATAAAACAATGTATAGATACGGAGGTGGGGGAGGTGTGCATG
The DNA here is from genome assembly GCA_030737875.1 of Allium sativum. NCBI lineage: Eukaryota > Viridiplantae > Streptophyta > Magnoliopsida > Asparagales > Amaryllidaceae > Allium > Allium sativum. The sequence goes on along the minus strand of CM060913.1, from coordinate 462,185,416 downwards.
TCATAATGATGGCAAACAATCAAGCATAGCATCCATCCTCACATCTCTCACTCAGTGCATAAAGCATACGATATTCACCACTTCGATCACCCAACATACCTTGCTACGATCACTTTGCCCCATGAAGTCATAAATGGCTTCATTGCACTGATAACGTAGCCACTAGTTCCTTGCTATGTCCACTTGCCCCATGGAGTTATTCACCCCATCTGCGCTGGCTCATAGCCTTACCAATCCTTACTATGTCCACTTGCCCCATGGAGTTATTCACCCCATCTGCGCTGGCTCATAGTCTTAATACGCATCATCTTGCCCCTCAGGTCATAATGACCCTACTGCACTGATAACGTAGTCTTGCTACCATCACCTTGCCCCTCAGGTCATAATGACCCTACTGCACTGATAAGTAGTCATCACTCATTCTTAGTGGTGAATCGAAGTTATGAACGTCAACAACTCCTTAGCACACGTCCTGCAGCAAAGTCCAACCATGAAGTGAACTCGTCGGTTCCAACTGGATCCTGAGCTCTAACTTCCCATATCGGACTACCTTTGCATCTCGGGTTATTGGTCAATACTGGGTCGGGTCGGGTTCCTTCTCAAGCCATCGGTTCGGGTCGGATATCCTCCATCTGTTCGGGTCGGGTCTTCTCCTGGTGCGGTTCGGGTCGGTTGTCCTACATCGGTTCGGGTCGGGTGCTTCGTCTCGGGTCGGGTCGGGTGTCATCTCCCCTCCAGCTCGCGCCTCCGTTCCGATCCGTCTCCTCGTCCTTCACATGCTCCTATCCGATCCATCCTCACGCCTCCGCTCCGATCTGTCCTCCTCGATCCGATCCTTCATCCTCGATCCGATCCGATCCCAGTTCAGCTAGCGTGGCCTTCCTTTTTGCCACTTTTCCTAAGTGTTGGGTTCCGATCCGTTCGGATTCTTTGCTCAGTTCAACATATCCGATCCGAGCCCTATGTCCGATCCGATCCGAACCCTGCACTGTTTTCTGAAACTGTTCCAGCAAGTGTTTACGCCATTCGACGACGTTTTCGAACATTCTAACTATTGAAATCAATCACAAAGCATTTCATACAGTCATAGCAACATGCTAATCAACCACAAACATCAAAACATCAATATGATAGGTTAAAATGGATCAAACATACCCAAAATCCCATATTTCCCCTTAAGCATGTTTAGGTGAAACTAATGATAGGATTAGAAAAACTTAACCAAATTAACCCAAATTCATATCAGAGGTCTAAAACATCATTCCGAATTTTATAAACATTTTTCCAGAATTTTATCATGTTTAAATTCGCTAATTAACACTAATCACCCCTAATTAGCCATAATTAGTGCAAAACTACGCAAATCACTCACCTTAGCCACAAAATAAACTAAGATCTGAAATAATTCTCTGATTTGATGTGAATCTCAATGCCAAACAGCAGCTCCTATGTTGCTTTGGTGAAGATCTTCCTTGATTAGGGGTTGCTAAGCTTAATCCTTGTCCAAGAAATGATTTGGAGGTGATTTAGAGGTTGGAGGCCATTTTTAGGGATCCTTGGTGATAAGTGGAGGCTAGAAAACTGAAATGGAATGATCCTCTATCTCATTTCAGCCTCCCCATAACCCTAATCCCGAAATGGGTTATGGGCCTATCCACTAATCACCCGATTTGGCCCGGTTAAGCAGTTTTTCACCCTCCAAACCTTATTTCAGCCATATCTCCCAAACGGTAAGTCTGTTTGGCTATTATGACCACTCTACGGAAAGGTAAACCATCAATCGAATCTAATGGAAGTGGTTTCAGGTCAAAATTCTTTTCCAATCAAAAGTTATGGCCAAAACAGTACCAACTAAGGGCAAAATGGTCATTTAAAAATCGACAAAAATCATGAACATGGGAAATGACTCTAATAGATGTTTCCCAAAGTTACATGACCACATGACTTCACATGGGAAAGAAATAAATATTCTACAATCCTATGATGTGTAGAATACGGGTCGTTACACTCCCTCCCCCCCCCCCCCCCCCCGCTTAAGAAATTTCGCCCCCGAAATTCCCTAGTCCAAACACACACAAAGGTCCCGCATGCCTATCAACCATAAAACAACCATCAAACATGCAAAACAAGTAAAATAAGTCTATCCTAGCATGCGGAAAACTAAATTGCAAAGTAAATCTTACCAGGCAAAGAGTTTTGGATATGCCTTCCTAATGCTCTCCTCTGTCTCCCAAGTACAATCATTCTCGTCCTCGCCCCACTGAACCTTGACTAGCTTCACCACCTTCCTTCGAAGTTGCTTCGTATCGTGCCCCACAATACGAATCGGCTTGCGGTTCCCAACCGCCTCGGGTTCTACTTCGAAGTCCTCTAACTGATCAGGTGAAATAGTCATATCTGAGTCGTGGACGAACTTCCTTAGTTGGGAAACATGAAACACATTGTGAACTCCTGCCATTTTCTCTGGTAAGTCAACTCTATATGCCAAATTCCCGACTAGTTCAAGAACAGGGAATGGGCCAACAAATCTTGGTGCTAATTTGCCTCTCCTGCCAAATTGTATCACGCTCTTCAACGGAGAGATCTTGACAAACACTAAGTCACCAACGGAGAATTTCAAGTCTCTTCTCCTCTTATCAGCATAACTCTTCTGCCTATCTTGGGCCGCTTTCATCTGTTGCTGAATGATCTTGATCTTATCCGAAGTTTCTCTCACCACATCTGGTCCAAGCACAAACTTCTCGCCAGTCTCTATCCAACATGATGGTGAGTTGCACGGTCTTCCGTACAAAGCTTCATATGGAGCCATACCGATACTGGATTGGTAGCTATTATTATATGCAAACTCTACTAGATGCAAATGGTCATCTCATGATCCACCAAAGTCCAATGTACAAGCTCTCAAGAGATCTTCCAATATACGATTCACCCTCTCCGTCTGACCGTCGGTCTGAGGATGATATGCGGTACTGAGATGTAATCCTGACCCTAGAGCCTCTTGTAAGCTCTTCCAAAACCCACTAGTGAACAACGGGTCTCGGTCACTCACAATGCTTTTAGGTACTCCATGAAATCTCACTACCCACTTCATATACAATTATGCCAACTTGGCTGCCGTTCTGGTCGATTTGACTGGTATAAATCTTGCGCTCTTAGTCAATCGATCCACAATTACCCAAATGCTATCATATCCCGATCTTGTCCTTGGTAAACCATTGATGAAATCCATCGAGACTTGCTCCCATTTCCATTCGGGAATTTCTAATGGTTGCAATAACCCACTAGGCTTCTTTTGCTCGGCTTTAACTAGCTGGCAATTCATGCATTTGGATATAAACTTCCCAACGTCTCTTTTCATCCCTTCCCAGTAGTAAGTCTGTCTCATGTCTCGATACATCTTATTACCACCGGGGTGTATAGTCAGTTTTGAGTGATGACATTCTCTAAGCACTTCATCTCTCAAACCATTCACGTTGGGCACAACTAGTCTTCCATTCTTTCGAAGCCATCCCTCTCGATCAAGCCCATATACATTCATCTCCTCACCGTCGATGTCTATCTCTAACTTGGAGATGATTTCCAATAGATTAGGATCGTCCCTCTGGCTAGAACCAATCCGCTCTATCAAAGTGGGTCTGATCGTCAAACTAGCTAGCATAACTGGATCTAATTCGCACTTTGGTCTGAAATCAAACCCCGCGATATACTCCAGTTGCTTCCATTCAAGAAACATTGCCCCTAAGCTGGCATGTCTCCTACTCAAGGCATCGGCTACCGCATTACCCTTCCCAGGTGTGTACGCGATATCAAAATCATACGAAGCCAAGAACTCTAACCATCTCTGCTGACGGAGATTCAGATCTTTCTGAGAGAAGAGATACTTCAACGATTTATGATCGGTAAACAACTCAAACCTTTATCCCAAGAGATAGTGTCTCCACATCTTCAACGCAAATACAATCGCTGCCAATTCCAAATCATGGGTAGGATACTTCTTCTCATGCGGCTTTAGCTGTCGACTAGCATAAGCTACAACCCTGCCTCCTTGCATCAATACTGCACCCAGTCCGGTACCACAAGCATCCGTGTATACCATCATCTATTCATTCCCCTTAGGAATGAATAACACTGGCGCATGCGTCAACTTCTCCTTTAGACTCTTGAAGGCATCCTCACACACTCCGTCCCAGACGAAGGACTGATTCTTCTTAGTCAACTGAGTCAACGGTGCTACTATCTTGGAGAAGTCCTGGATAAACTTACGATAATATCCAGCTAATCCCAAGAAACTTCTCACATCTGTTACATTCTTGGGCGTAGGCCAATCCTGTACCGTAGCCACCTTCGCAGGGTCCACGGCAATACCACTCTCTGAAACAACATGACCCAAGAATCTTACTTCCCTTCTCCCAAAATGACACTTAGAGAATTTCGCTTTCAATTGGTGTTTCCTCAACACCTCCATCACTATTCTCAAGTGCCCCTTGTGTTCCTCCTCTGTCCTTGAGTAAACAAGGATATCATCCACGAACACAAGAACAAACTTATTCAACTAATCTCTGAATACTCGATTCATAAGATCCACAAAATAGGCTGGTGCATGGGTCAACCCAAATGGCATGACGAACCACTCATAAAATCCAGACGGCGTCCTAAATGCCGTTTTCGGAACACTCTCATCCGCTACTCGAAGCTGATGAAATCCTGTCGCGAGGTCCAACTGGGAGAACACTCTTGCTCCTTCCAGCTGATCAAACAAATCATCTATCCGCGGTAGAGGATACTTATTCTTCCTCGTCACCTTATTCAACTCGCGATAGTCCACACACAAACGAAGGGAACCATCTGCCTTAGTGGCCAACACAACTGGTGCTCCCCACTCGGAGACACTCCTTCTAATAAATCCCTTCTTCAAAAGATTGCTGACTTGCACCCCGAGCTCTCGCTGCTCCCTTGGTGCCATACGACGAAGTGGCATCACTATAGGTCTGGCATCTTTCACTAAATCAATACGGAACTCAATCTCTCGGCGTGGTGGAAGCCCGGTCACCTCCTCGAAGACGTCCGGATACTGGCCAACCACGGGCACATCTGACAACTCATCCTGCGGGATGTCGAGAGAATTTACAAAACTAGCCATAACCCCATCACTAGGTAGACTACCAAACACTACCCTCCGCCCATCATCCGCCCTCACTGTCACCAAAAAGCCCTCACAGTCTACCACCACCCCGTATCTTTGGAGCCAATCGACTCCCAATATAATGCCATACCCAGTAAAGCCCAAAACAAAGCAATCACATACAAACATACATCCATGACTCGATAAGACCAAATTCCTGCAAATCATACTAAGGCTAGTCAAACCACCAATCGGGTTCGTCACAACCAATGGTCTATCGACTATCTCGGGTTCCAGTCCCAACCTATCTACCAGGTCACTAGATATGAAGGAACGGGAAGCCCCAGTATCTAACAAAACTCGAACTGGTACATCATAAATAGAAAGCATACCTTGAATAACAACATTCTTTCCTTTCTCCGCCGCAGTTGGGGCATTCGACGAAGAAGGAACAACATCAATAGCATATGCTTTCATAATCTGCTTCTCCTTAAGAGGTTGCGGACACTTATCCTTCTGATGTCCCACTTGACCGCAGTTGTAGCACTTCCTTTCCGCTGGCTTGGCCCGACATTCTTTAGCATAATGGCCCTTCTTTCCACAGTTGAAGCACTCAACATCCTTCTTGCTCTTTTTCTGGCCACCTTTAGATTGGTCCTGCTTCCTCTTATTCTGAGAGCTATTCTTGCCTCCACTGCCTGCTTGCGGCTTTGGCCCTTCTGCAGATGCAGCCTCAGTCTTTGACTTAGGGTAAAGACTCTCTGATCTCAAAGCTTTCCCCACGATCGATTCAAAAGTCTCATCGATGTGGTTGATAAGCCTTTCCCCCAAGTACCCATCCAAACCAGTAATGAACTTCTCATTCTTCTTTTCAGGAGTATCAATGAGAGACAGTCCATACTTCGACAAAGTGTCGAACTCAGCAATATAATCAGAAACTGCCCTCCCATTCTGCTTGAGTTCCAAGAACCTCTTAAACAACACTGACTTCTGGGCAGCTGGAATAAACTTCTCGCTAAAGCGAGCCTTGAACTGAACCCAAGTAACCTGGTCCTCTGGAGTAGCTGTTCTAATGGCATTCCACCAATTCATCGCTTGCCCTTGCAGCTGATGAGACGCTAGCCTTCTCTTCATCGCATCCTCAAGACCCAAGTCATCGAAGATACGGTCACAGCTATCCATCCAGTCCTGAACATCTGTGGCCGACTCCGTTCCGTGGAACGGCTTCCCACCAAGGTTAGTGTAATCCTTGCACAACTTGGAGAAATCGACCCTAGGCGCCTGCACTACTGGGCCAACACCAACTCCGGGATTGGGAACTGCCCCTTGCACATCTCTAAGCATGTCTCTCATGAGGTTATTAAACATCGCCCTCATGTCAGCGGCATTCCCTTGGTTGGTCCCTCTACCAGCACCCCTCATATCTCGGCTCATCGTCAATCTGAAAAAGGGAAACGATTAACGACCCCATAGTGGTGCTAGTGCAGTGCGACTTCATTCTTATACTACTAATAGTATATATATACATAGCTTTTGAAAACCAAAGTAATCACAAATACGCGCTCTCATATACGTACTAACTCTCCCTAGTGTCTTTCCCTAGGTTAACTACGCAACCTAGAGCTCTGATACCAAGTGTGACGGCCCGCCCCGCACCAACCGACATTTACTCCAAAGGTGCGCTGTACATATGTCCAGTTAGCACGGAACGGGTCGTCAGAAGGAAAGGGAAGAAGGAAATGAACATACAAAGAACCTGTAGAATGTCTCACAGCGCATAGAACAAAATATAATAATAACATACTTGACATAAAACAGGAGAGACAGTGCATAAGCTGAAAATCAGAACTAAACATCATAGCAGCGGAAATCCAAAATACAGCTTATTACAACTTTCAAACTGTCTCAAAGCAAAAGTAAGATAAAGGAGGTACACTACTAATGCCCAAGTAGCGACCACCAACGACAAAGGGAGAATGTGTGTATATATATATATCATACGTGGAAGCCTCCTGCCCGCCTCCGAATCAGCTACTCGCGCATCACCAGCTAACCTGTCTCTAATCTGCTCATGTGAGCACCCAGAGTAATAAGAGGAGACATAAAACTCTGGGTCAGACATAAAGCCTGGTATGAGCGATAAGCATCTAAAGTGAACAATAACAGGTAGACTAAAACATACCTGAACCTGGACCTGCAACCAAAGAGTTAGCACTACATACTGTACAACACTCTAAGGTGCCATATAAAACATATAGATACGGAGGTGGGGGAGGTGTGCATGTCATAATGATGGCAAACAATCAAGCATAGCATCCATCCTCACATCTCTCACTCAGTGCATAAAGCATACGATATTCACCACTTCGATCACCCAACATACCTTGCTACGATCACTTTGCCCCATGAAGTCATAAATGGCTTCACTGCACTGATAACGTAGCCACTAGTTCCTTGCTATGTCCACTTGCCCCATGGAGTTATTCACCCCATCTGCGCTGGCTCATAGCCTTACCAATCCTTACTATGTCCACTTGCCCCATGGAGTTATTCACCCCATCTGCGCTAGCTCATAGTCTTACTACGCATCACCTTGCCCCTCAGGTCATAATGACCCTACTGCACTGATAACGTAGTCTTGCTACCATCACCTTGCCCCTCAGGTCATAATGACCCTACTGCACTGATAAGTAGCCATCACTCATTCTTAGTGGTGAATCGAAGTTATGAACGTCGACAACTCCTTAGCACACGTCCTGCAGCAAAGTCCAACCATGAAGTGAACTCATCGGTTCCCAATTGGATTCTAAGCTCTAACTTCCCGTATCGGACTACCTTTGCATCTCGGGTTATTGGTCAATACTGAGTCGGGTCGGGTTCCTTCTCAAGCCATCGGTTCGGGTTGGATATCCTCCATCTGTTCGGGTCGGGTCTTCTCCTGGTGCGGTTCGGGTCGGTTGTCCTATATCGGTTCAGGTCGGGTGCTTCGTCTCGGGTCGGGTCGGGTATCATCTCCCCTCTAGCTCGCGCCTCCGTTCCGATCCGTCTCCTCGTCCTTCACATGCTCCTATCCGATCCATCCTCACGCCTCCGCTCCGATCTGTCCTCCTCGATCCGATCCGTCATCCTCGATCCGATCCGATCCCCGTTCAGCTAGCGTGGCCTTCCTTTTTTCCACTTTTCCCAAGTGTTGGGTTCCAATCCGATCGGATTCTTTGCTCAGTTCAACATATCCGATCCGAGTCCTATGTCCGATCCGATCCGAACCCTGCACTGTTTTCTGAAACTGTTCCAGCAAGTGTTTACGCCATTCGACGACGTTTTCGACCATTCTAACTATTGAAATCAATCAAAAAGCATTTCATACAGTCATAGCAATATGCATAATCAACCACAAACATCAAAACATCAACATGATAGGTTAAAATGGATCAAACATACCCAAAATCCCATATTTCCCCTTAAGCATGTTTAGGTGAAACTAATGATAGGAGTAACAAAACTTAACCAAATTAACCCAAATTCATATCAGAGGTCTAAAACATCATTCCGAATTTTATAAACATTTTTCCAGAATTTTATCATGTTTAAATTCGCTAATTAACACTAATCACCCCTAATTAGCCATAATTAGTGCAGAACTATGCAAATCACTCACCTTAGCCACAAAATAAACTAAGATTTGAAATAATTCTCTGATTTTATGTGAATCTCAATGCCAAACAGCAGCTCATATGTTGCTTTGGTGAAGATCTTCCTTGATTAGGGGTTGCTAAGCTTAATCCTTGTCCAAGAGATGATTTGGAGGTGATTTAGAGGTTGGAGGCCATTTTTAGGGATCCTTGGTGATAAGTGGAGGCTAGAAAACTGAAATGGAATGATCCTCTATCTCATTTCAGCCTCCCCATAACCCTAATCCCGAAATGGGTTATGGGCCTATCCACTAATCACCCGATTTGGCCCGGTTAAGCAGTTTTTCACCCTCCAAACCTTATTTCAGCCATATCTCCCAAACGGTAAGTCCGTTTGGCTATTATGACCACTCTACGGAAAGGTAAATCATCAATCGAATCTAATGGAAGTGGTTTCAAGTCAAAATTCCTCTCCAATCAAAAGTTATGGCCAAAACAGTACCAACTAGGGGCAAAATGGTCATTTAAAAATCGACAAAAATCATGAACATGGGAAATGAGTCTAATAGATGTTTACCAAAGTTACATGACCACATGACTTCACATGGGAAAGAAATAAATATTCTACAATCCTATGATGTGTAGAATACGGGTCGTTACACCAATAGTGGTATCTCTGATTTGCAAAATAGGTTCAGTAAAATCGGACTATCCGTATGGTTCATTTTTGCTGGGAAAAAAACTAGTACTTGACTCATAATAATTGAGTTTTGAGTTTAATATTAGATAACGTCACGTGGCCTTACAATGAATGAAGGGTATATATGACCACACTTTATAGATCTACTACTATAAAGTTATATCCTAGCAGCACACATTATGATTTTCATTGATACAACCAACATGTCTTATTGCGAAATTTTGCAAAATTTTTCCTCACTATGGTACAGTATGAGATGTAAACTGACTTACATAAGGCACTACATAGACATGAATGGAAAAATTAAATAAAGTAACAAAATATTGCACTTATAGGGCGTTGCATGCATGTTTTATAAGATAATACCTAGGACTTGAAAAGAAAATGGTTAAGAACCGTGAACTCAAGCACACAAGTGAAACCTGGCTACAAACCAATCTCAGTCCAAGCAACACGATGAAGATAAATTTAGGATAAGTAATGAAACAATCATGATCAAGACACAACAAACCAAAACCAAAGTAAACTTGCATGGAACTGGTACACGCATAGGACAAAATAAAGGGAAGATAGGAATTCTACTACACTTTGTACTTATACCCATTATAATTCCGAATGCATAGCTGCAAGCATTATAACATTCAATTATATGTCAAAGCCAGACACTGGAGCAGGATAACGGGGTGCACTCGGACACATGCGACCTGGTTTCTGGTCTCAAATAAGGCAACAAGGGAATCTAAGTGGTCACCACAAATTATATAACATGGCATATGAAAATTCAAGGCAATGACAATATACTTAACAACCAACATATGTACTCAATCAAGTCCCCAAATTCAAACAATACATTTATACAGAACATATAAAAAAATATGCGAGTTAATACACCTGGACAGGAATAATCGTGAGCGAACTCACCTTGAAACCGTGTAGAAAACAAGCACACGACAAGACGAAGTGGACGGAGGATAGCAAAGCCGCGACTTTGACTGCAGCGGCAGCAGGAGAGGACATTTTGGGGTGATAGGTTGTGCTTTACATCGGGTTTACAGGGTTTCAAAGGTGAAAAGCGAAGAAGGGAAAGGAAGAGTTGTCGGAGAGGCGGAGTCGGGGTAGTTGCTTGGTCGGTGTGTGGTTGCATGAGCGGGTGCAGGGTTCAAGTGGCACGGCGTCGGTGATTTAGGGATCGATGATTGCGGTCAATGGGGCTTCGGTGGATAAGACGGTGACTAAGGCGAAGGCAGGTGAACGTGCACGAGAGGGTGGAGAGATGGGGTCGATGAGAAGGAAGGCGAGCTTACTTTTGCTTCGATGGAGACCATGATTTTGGAATTGGAGTAAAATGGATTTGGGGAAATTTTATTTCGCCTAGCAATAAAACGAAATGGAGAAGAACAGATCAAAAGTAAAGGAAACTTAAAGTGGTGGTTTGAAAAATGAGGAAGGATGCGTGGGGATTAAGGGACACATATTGAAACCTCAGAACAAATAGAACAAGTGGCACAAAAAGTTCAACCTTAACAAGTGTAAAAACTAAATAAACAATCATTTTTTAAGTATATACCATTTATCTACCATGTACATAACACAATACAATGTGTGTGTGCACATAAATATATATATATATATATATATATATCCAAATTTTAATGTAAAACCAAATTCACAAAACAAATTTATTTAAATCCACTTATAAATCTCTAATTATATCGAAAGCAAATTCAAAAATCCTCAAACAATTGTTCAATTTGTTTAAAACATTACTAATGTTTGTTTATACTTTTCCTAATACAGGTATTAATGTAATTTTAAATCCAAATTCAAATCTAAAATAAAATAAATAAACTTAAGTTTAAATTCTAAACAAATTCATGATTTCTCAAACAATACAATAAATTTTAAAATACTACTATCGTTGAATAAAACAATTCTAATTCTAATTTTAAAATTTAATTTCACATTTATAAAAAATCAACTCAAAAATCAATTTAAATATACTAGATTCCAAAATTGTAACAAATGTAATTTTTCTTAAATATCAATTCAAATAGATTTCTTATTTTAAAACATTAAAATCTTGGTTCATTGCAGAACTAAACAAAAATAATTTCAAAGTTGAAAGTAAACAATTAATTCTGTTGACACATGTGAATACACATGTATACAAAAATATGTAAAGACATAAATATGACGCACATTTGAAATTAGAAATAAACATGCGTCATACATAGAATCGAAATTATAGGGAATTTGATAACGTTAAGTAACGTTTTGATTTAAAATGAATGTGCGTGCATTAATTTTAGAAATAGTGCACATTTAAAAGTAAAGTTAGATGTGTGTGGAAAACGAAAGAAAATATATGCGCAAGTAATAAAATAAGGTTTGTAAACAATTAATTAACATTTACTATTTATTAATGGACATGGAAAGCATAAAGTGATTTACCCGTATCTAATAAAGGATCTGAAACTGAGATAAATGGGTGCATGCATACAAAGGATTAGGGAAGAAAAGATAACAAGTATAAATATGGCCAATTAAGAAGTATGGTATCGTTTATAATTATGACTTTAGTTCGAAATTCAAAGGTGGAATGTATGCACACAATAAATACAAGAAGGAAGGAAATCAATGTGCATAAAGCTAGCAATTAATATGGTGATTGATTGACACATTAATTTGGTAATGAATGACAATGCATGCAGAGATTAATTAGATAGTAAGTAAAAACTAGACATACTTGTAACCCATTAAGTGGATTCAAAATTCAAATGTAAATCACATGCGTGTAATTAATATAATAAAAATAGACAAGTTATACGGTTGCAACAATTAATGGCAGCAATAATTAACTTGTTTAAAGGCAACATAAAATAGAGCCATATGTATAACAAATGGAAAATGAAATAAATTGTATTTATTTATATGCAATTTGTACGTTAAGAAATTAATTAAATTAGGCATGTCAATTTATATCTAATGATTTGAGCTAGCGATTCATTTTGTGATGTACTCACACTTTTTTAAGCCAGCGGGTGAAAATCCAGTGGTTGTAGAAAGCTGCGTGACATGGCAAAGTGAGTATACGCTTTAGATTTTAGGGTTTTATATCCAATAGGTAGCGCTGATTTAGACCAGTGTAAATATAGGTGCAGAGCTTTGTTTTTTATTCTCGTTCTATTTCTTTAGGGTTGCGAAAGATCCTCAATTTTCTATCTCTTCTACTTTTCATAAATTCATATTTAGTTTAGATCTAGTCTATTTTAGGTTTAGATCTAAAATAAAAAGGAGCAGAAATAATATGATTTCAATTATGTTCAAAATCAGAAAGCTATCATTGAGGTGGGTTTATGTGCGTATGTTGGTTGCAAACCTAAAAAGGGTATTACAAGGAAGATGAGCACATATAGGGAAAGGATTTGGATCCAAAACATAAAGATTTAGCAGGCGCTGCAACATGAGTGGATCTAAATTATATTTTATGATAATAATACATTACATCATTTGATTCTTAAACATCTTGTGGATTTATAATTGTTAAATTCGTGGTAATCAATACTCTATACAAGTTGACATGAATTTGTCCTTACCCAAATTCTTATGGTAAATCCGAATTAAAATAATATAGGAAGTTTCATGTATTACAAATATATAACTGGATTATAGATTTTAGAATTCATGTACTGAAGCTAACAACTATAATTCAAATCTTTAGGTAAATGCTAAAATGGGAAGAATGGTATAAACCTAAATCTAATTTAAGTATGGAAAATATTTCTGATTTAAGAATAATAAAAAGAAGAAAGGCAAGAATCCATATATACCTATAAATCTGAAAGATTAGGAATACGCTGGATTGATTAGTCGAGAAAAAGGAGAATGTATTTGCATAGTTTGGTAAGTAAGAAAAATAGGAAAAATGATTGCAAACTTGAAGTTATGAATAAATAGAGATCAGTGCGGTATAGGGAATTAGCTGTATTGCGCACTACTTTGATAAACTAAAAAATAATTAGAAAAGAAATGTTTTGTAATCTTGGGTCATATTATAGTAATTACGTGAAACTATGGACATAGACTATTTCACAGTTTTGGTAACCAATCAATTTGGAATAGGACTAACTTCCTATAAATAATAAATTGTAAAGATAGAAGAAGAAAAGGTAACATAACTGAAAAAGTTTATAAAAAGAAAAAGGCATAATGTAAACTTATAACTGGAATATAATAAGCACAGTTTAGTGGAAACTACGTATATGAAAGATTATAACATAAAGGTTATAATTTGAAAAATGAAAAGAAAGGAACAAAGCTTATTATAAATAAATAAGAAATTGGAAATTATGTTCAATAAGCGTAGGCGATATTCTATTTTGGCCTTGCGACTAGGCGGTTTTACGGTAACTAGTAAAGTTGATTTATGAATAAATAATGTACGATTAAATAGATTAATGAATATTTTAAATGAACGAAAAAAAAATGTGTGTGGAACGCATAATCGGTAAATTAGACATAGGGTCTAATTAATATAGCGGTATCTGTTTGGTCCGGTCTATGGGGATGAATAAACTAATTGGGCAAATCATCGTAGGTGTTCGTAGACGCTGTGGGAGCAAGTCCAAATTATTCGACAGGACTGGATGGAAGTGCAAGATTTTGATGGGATGTGATGATACTCCATGATGGTTCTCTGTCGTACGCCCTGAGTTGTACCTACAGACACATGGTCTGTACGATATCATCCGGTGAGTACGCCTTGGCTGCATCTGTCATTTTAGTTAACCTAAAGACTGATTGGGATGATTTTAAGGATTATTCAGCAACTTCCTCAAGGTGGAGGCTTCGTGGTCAGGACCCAACAAAGAACAGTAGGTTATCGAACACCTGTCATCGTCAGTCGGAGCATGTACAGAAATTTTTTGAGCCAAAACCAGAGGCCAATGACCTTTTACTATTAGGACATTGGATGAGGCACCACAAGTTTGTTTAGATTGTTTGTTAGGAGTAATCATTTAGCTCTTTGAATGGTCTTTCATTAGTTAGGCGTAGGCTGGGTAGGGCCTTGAAGGGTCGCCGAAAGAGATAGACCAAAATTTGATATCTGTATTTTAGAATTAATGAAGCCATTAATTTTGGGCCTAACAAGGGCATTCTTGACAGATGTAGTAAAGCCCCCGATTGAGTTCCATGGAAGAACTCAGGTTTTGACGTCTTTATGGAAAATGGTAGGAGCCTATTCGCTTTCGTAGCGTGGGTTAATATGTTTTCATGACGTAATGATGTAGACATAATGCGTTTTCATAACATGATCTAGTATGCTTTCGTAGCGTAGCAACGGAGATCTCGTACGTTTTCGTAGTATGACGACGGAGACCACTCAAGGAGCGTACTATGGGGAGTACCTCGATATATTGGGAATATAGCTACATATATAATTTATTAGGCAAATCTACTTGAGAGTAGATGGATACGATTTATGCGTGAAATCAGAAGTGTAATAAAGTCCAAAACAACTTAATAAATAAGAAACATTGATAGAAAGGTATATGTAGTGTTATTTGTGAAAAGAATAATTTGTCCATTCACCAAAAGTTTTGTGTTGACCCACTCCTCATGACTAACCCGAAGGTTAGAGAGGTGATAGAGATAATACAACTTAGAGTTATTAGTTAGACAGTGTCATTATTAGGGTAAGTATTCACTTACTATTATATTTTATTTGTTCCGCTATGAGATATTTTTATTCCTAAGATCTAATACATTATATTTTTGCATTTCTGCAGGATACCAGACAAACCAACTCGGGTTTCAATGGACTTAAATTTTTGCATTTTGCGAAAAATTCGGACTCGCTAAATCTGGTATCAAAGCTTAGGTTTTGGAGTCCTACATAGATAATAGATGGTTAAAATATAGTAAATCATATGATACCAAAATTATGTTTTTACACAAATCCGATATGGAAAGTGAACAGTACTAAAAAGAAATTTCAAATTTTCATAAAGAATTTATCAAGTGGAAATTTATTTTGAGAGATTTTTTTCATTTTTAATCACATGAGAAGCGCAAGGAAGGTTTCTGGATGATTGTTTGTGCATTTTAGCCATGGATTAGGAATAACGACGCCTCAAAAACATTGACGGTAACAAGGGAAAAGGTTGTGTAGCCGAGGAAACATTGTTTCCATATCTTGTTGATTATGCGCGCGAGTTATTAGTTACCTCATTTTACATTTTAGAACTGGTATTAATCCTCCTTCGCAGTCTATAGATGAAAATTTCTGGAGTATTTGGGGCAACTGATGTAAAATTGCACTGTAGGATGGGGATTGGGAATTCTTTAAGCGGGAGGAACGTTAAAATTCTCCGCTTTGGTTTCATTTTTCTGGCTTAGGAGAAATAAATAGGAAGCAATTTAGATACGTTAACGATTTGGATGCAAAATTGGTTGCTTCGCACCTCTATTCGTTGAAGTGTGAGGGTTATGGATCAAAATGTTTTCAAAATTTGCACTCATATAGAACTGTCAGTATATTTATGATGTTTTACATCATGTTTTTCAAAAGTGTTTTCAAAAATAAAATGTATCATATACGTGAATACAAATTTTAATCAATATGCATACATATTTTATGGTTGGGATGCATTATGTACATCGTGCACATATGCACTTGATTGCAAAATAGGATGAATGCTAATTGGTTGTGTAATTTAGGATAATTAGGCGCCAATGCCATGACTTAGTCATTGATGAAAATTTCAGGACAAATTTTCTGCTAAGGAGGAAAGAATACAGCAGCCCGGAATTATAGAGATAACTAATTTAGTTATTTAATTAGGCTCTGAAAATGGAATTTTAGCAAATGATGGATTTGATATGAAAATTTGCTTTATTGCATTCATCATGGAATTTTGGTCAACTTTTATGTTTGGAACTTCGCGAATGGAGTGTGTATGAAAAAGTTAAGGATGAAATACGAAAACCGACTGAAAATAAATAAACTGGAATATTATATATATGGAAAGTAACAGCCTTCCCTTCCCACCACTGGCAGGTTGATCGAGGCGGTCGATCGCTGGTGCGACCTGTCTAGTCGTGCCAGGCAGTGGTGGCGAGGATTGAGTTATTTATATTTTTTAAACTAATGGACAGATCTTAATTAAAACAAATCTAACGGTCTAGGGCCATTCTAATCCCTATAAATAAATGGTTAGACCCCATCCTTTTGCACATAATTCTGAAGGTAGCAGGGAAGCTCTGTCATTTTCCTCTTCTTCCATACCTTTTCTAGATCAAATCTAAATATATATAATCAAAAGAAACATAGATTGAAGAAGATTAGAATCAGATTTATATGCAAAGGAGATGGTTCTATGTTTAGGCTTTTCTTCCATTCAGATTTCTTCCCCCTTTCCTATTTTCTTGCAAAATCTACAAATTTGAAAGAATCCCCTTTTAGAATGATTGTAGATCTGTAAGAACTTGTGAATTGTAGGCCTAAAGATTTATTTGGATTTAAATTTGAATAACTTCAGGTGAGTGGGAAAATTATACACATCGTTTATAACAACATATTTAGTTTGTTTGTAATAGATCTGAGATGTATGCCTTATCGGATTTGTTTACTGTTTTTTGTCAAATCTGAAATAATAGGTTATGGTTTGAATATTGAATTTGTAGGCCTTTTGATTAATTAAATATATTGCGTAAATTGTTCAAAGAATTGTTCTGGATATTGTATACACTTTGAATCTGGATAGCAGTCACGAAATCATTGTCAAAATTGTGGTTTTATTCCAGATTCTTAGATTTGGTATTAGTTTGAGGTTTATGTAAATTTAGATTAAAGATTATGCCTTTTTATGTTTGATATTATTGGGATTTTACTTGGTTATTGTAGAAATGCCCTTTTAGTTTTTTGATAGAAAGAATATTGTTTCAAATCAACAAGAAATTTGTACAAAACAATTAGGAAAGGATGCGTAAATGTATGTATACTTGTGCATAGTTTACAACAACCATTCCAAAAACATATATATCTTATTTCTTGTGGTTTGAAATATGTTCATATTCACTTTTTAATTGTTTTGGGGAAATTTTACAACAATTGGAATTATTAACCTTTTTATTGGATTTGGAATCTTAAACATGAAAAGGTTAGTTTTGGTCGTTAATTTAGACCAAAACATAAATGGTTAATAATAATAAAATAAAATATAGTGACTATGTTAATGCACTTAAATAAAAAAACATTCATATCCATCTGGATTTATGCAAATAAATTATTATAATAAATGCTTATTATTGTTATATGTTTGAATAGTTTCCATTTCTGTGGAAATGTATAAGGGAAATATAATTCATAATAAACAGAAATAGGTATTATGATCATTGTAGCAACAAATGCATTTGATTTGCTGTAAATAAGGTCATAAATAAAATAAGGAATGTTGTAACCATCTTTGATTGGAGAAACGAATTAAATAGGAAAAACATGCTAAATGGTTACAGTTAAGTTGTGTTAGGAACAAGAATTGTAAATAAATAATGCCTATAAAAACACACACACAAATATATATATATATATATATATATATATATATATATATGCAGACAAGAAATAAACTGAATTATAGTAACATAGAAAAGTTAAAGAAGCTGCAATAAATAGATTAGAATTTGAAATAGGACTGATATAAAAAGGACATTTAATGCCTTAGGAAATATGACCGTTAGGTTCATAAAACGACAATAATCCAAATTAATGGTAATAAATGGTATTTAATGGGTTAATTAGTGCTTTAGGAAAATATGACTGTTGGTGTCATTAATGGCAGGAACCCTTATTAATAATAGAAAAGGGGAAATTAATGGGGATTGATTGGCATGGTAAACGTTAAGTCCAATAAGGAAATTAACAAATAAACGTAAGGTATTAAGTTATAAGTTTTCCTTATTTATTTATAGTTAATCTAGAATTAATATAATTAAGAATAGGGATTGTCTTAGTAGGTTAATGATGCGAGGTCAGTTGCCTTATTCAACAGAAGTCTGCACTTTCCAACAGTCGGATATATGTCCAACTAATGTGAGATACCATTAACCACAGGAACACGGATGATAGTTAATTATTTAATGATAGTTATATGCATAGCGAGGATTATTCCCTAAATAAGGTTTATCTCAAGTGTGAGGTATTAAGTGGTTGTAGGACCCACCTCCTGTCCCAAAAGAGGAAGCTTTAGAAAAGAAATAATTTATAAATGTAATCCTGCTTCGCGATAGAGGTATTAAGTAGTTAGATCCACCCAAAAAATGGTATTAAGTGATCGTGAAGCTAACCTCTCCATAGTATGAAGTATTAAATGACTGTTGGGTATGAGATTGGTAATCCCTACGAAGGTCTGCTTCCTCTAGGTATTAAGTGATTGGGTTGAGGTTCCGCCTTGGAAATAGGTATTAGATGACCACTCCTGCTGTACCAAAGGTTTGCCTATCCTGTAGGAAGTATTAAGTGATTAAGGGAATTTTCCAATAAGGCCAACTGGATAGTAACATTGGGGTCCGTCTGGGAAAGGTCTTAAATGGTGAAACGTCGTCTACCTATCCTGTATGTAATAAGTGACTGCTTACTATATCTCTTCTTATGCGAGGAATGGTTATTTGCGTAAATAGCGTAATCCTTGGATTAGTTGGACTTTTTATCTAGTCCTATAATTTATATTATGGTAGAATAAAACCACCGTATAAGGTATTAAGTGACCAAAACATCCGCTTTAGGTATTAAGTGACTGGAAGTATCCGCCCTTACCTTTCATAGGTAGCATGGTCTTAAGTGGGTATATATAAATAAGTGCCCTCCTTGTGTGATAGTTAAAAGTTAATTGCCCGCCTCTTGATTAGTTAATGGTGGTTGTAATGCTTCATACTACGCGTAAACGGTCTATCTCAGCATTGTGATATCGCTAGATGCGTAATATTCCCTTGGGTTTTGTGGTTAGTCGTCGTGCGTAGATATCTACAAGGTTTGGTAAAATTACTAGCCTTGTTAGACATATGCTTTGGTTTTGACCAAACATATTACTTTTGTGTATTGTAGACAGTGTTGTACATTTTTCTACTAACCAAGACTTGTTGTTCTGCCCCTCCTCATAATAACTCTTAGGTTTATCTCCAGGGAAACAAGCCTTAGCAAGTGTTCAAGTTTGGTTTTGTTTCTTTTTCTCTCATGCTCGTTATCGATGTGGTGATGCCTTAAGGTAGTCACCTTAATCGATAGTTATTATGTTTTTTTGTTTTCGTTGAGAGTTATTTTTATTTACTCTGATTTTGCTTATGCTCATTAACTGCAGTACTGGATTTAAACTCTCCGAGCTTGGACGGGTTTGAGTTTCGATTTTTGTCGAATTTGGGCTCGAAAAAGTGTGAAGTGTTACAATTTCAAAAATCCTGCCAACCGTCTCTTTATCAGTTGTCCATGGGATAGGACACATTTTTGGTAAGAATATTAGCTCATCAAAATAATACTTGGGGAAATTTTTCTTAAAATATGCTTTCCGTTGACACAGGGTCATTTCATCACTCCTTGGAATTATCTCAAGTTCTTTGCCCTTTCTTCTATCTCCTCACTTTGACTTTTTTGTCATCATTGAGTCTCCACTAAGCCTATCTCTGTGTACGTCTTTAAGTAGAGGTGGTGGGGGCAATGTCGTAGGAGGAAGAAGGGGAGGAGACACACTAGCCTTGTAATTCTAGATTCTTCTCTTTGTTATTTCAACAGGCTTTGTGATGGAAGGCGGGGGTTCAAGATGTTGAGTACGGTTTTTTTTGTATATTAGTCACTACTATAGTACATATCCGCGCCTGCGTGCGACTCAAGTTCTTCCGCACGTTTGAAAATTGTCCCTCTAACATTCGAATGCCTAGAGAGAGTGCTTTCTCAATCCTAGATATCATCCTTATCTTTCCCTCTATCTCTGCAGACTCTTACAAAACTCGTACTGAATACTGAAATCCTATAATTACCAATACTACAAGGTGAAACACCCCACCTCCGTTAGGTCACTTGCAAAGGGAATGCCTTAACTTTGGTGGAGCGTTCTAGGTAAAAGACACAGATAATTTACAAGACAGATATATATATATATATATATACGAGCAGCGGAAAAGAAACTAACTTTATTTCAAAGGTTGTTCATAACAAAACATTTTAGCAAACTGTTTCAAACCAACTTCCAAATCATTACATCAAAATCTCTGTCTTGGTTATTGCAAAGAAGCATAAAACAAAATAGAACTGCATAAATCCCCAAGTAGTAGTGTATCTAAAGCCATAGCCAAAGATAAGAAGTTCCAAGCTATACATCACAGAGTCTTCAAGCTTGGGAAGATGAACGGTCCAAATTAAGCTGAGTGATTCCCTCCCTGGGTACCTGAGGAGGAGAAACGGAAGAAAAGAGAGCGAAAGAAAATGGGTCAGACATAAGTCTGGTAAGTCCAGTGATTATTCAACATGTAAATTGATAAGAGAACCATGACTTGACAAAGCTGGACACAGGACAATAATAAGGATATAAGGTAACATAGGATAAGGTAAGCTAAGCAGGACAAGATAAACAAGGCAAGATAAACTAATTATACTATCGCATTCATGTCCATATTCTCTGCACCTACTAGATATTTTAACCGTTATCGTGAGTTCAAAACCCTAGTGATCTTTTTTCATTGATCGGCTCCTACTCGCACGCGTCTACCACTTGTGTCGTACGGCCCCGCTCGTTTGTAGATACCTGTGTTGGTCCCACCATGGGGTGTATCAAATCCTATGGTGGCAACCCGACACGATTCAAGAGACACAGTGTACAACTACTGATGCCCAGTGCCTGCTGTTTCCACTCCGGAGTACGTGCATGCCCGTACTCCGTAAGAACCTACACTGACGCACCAACCGCCATCATTTTGATCGCTTATAATCAACCTAGTAATCGTCCCCCACCCTGCCTAGTTCAGGGTACCATGATACATCTATGTGCGTTACTACTGAAACGGGTCCCCGTTACTAAGGTTTCCTAGTCAACATGTTAAATTGGTTAAGTGTCCAAGTTAACCTAACCCCACCCATCAGTTTAGTTAACATGTTGCATTGGTTAAGTGTTGCCTTAATTAACTTAACCCTACCATTCCTGACTTAGCTTTAATTCATTTATTAAAGCACCAACCACTCACATTAGACAGGTATTGTTGCTGTTACTGGATGTGCCGGTCGGGTCCGGGCAGTTTTACACCGCAACTCAGTCTAACCTCGGGTTCTTTGGGCTCGATGCACTAACCTCCCACATTAGATATATATTGTTACGGCTGTTGGATGTGCTGGGCTATTTCGGGCAGTCTTACACTGTGACTCAATCTAGCCTCGGGTTAGGCATATTCGTCTTTTCTAAATTTACATATTTACTTCTTTATATTTATATGTAAATTATTGTCATTCAAGCCAAGCCCCACTTTCCTTTTTAAATCAAGTTCATAAATTTAGGTATAAAAATTTAAACCACTTTATGCCATAAAACATTTACATGTTCATGAGCCAAATATGCCAATTATATATAATTTCATATTTTTCCCCCTAACGTTACCCCCGTTAAACGTTCGCATGAATCACATAAAATGTTAGGCTCGATGCATAGCCTAACTTATACAAAAAAGGGAAAAAGAGGAACATGTAATGATTCCAACATCACAAAATATGGATCTAACTATACATGTATCATATGAACTTGGCATAGAACAATATACATTCAATTATGAACTTGCAAATTTAGATCTACTTAACATGAATCGTGAAATAGGGACTTTACATAGAACTACATAAACTTAACATTAGGCATGTAATTGTGAACTTCGTAAATTGGTTGGATCTAATCTAACATGAACCTAATCATATTAGCATGTAGTTTTTGCCATATATGTGAACATGGTTGAACTTGCATAAACATAGCAAAATTCCCAAATTTATCACAAAACATATAGGTGTCATTACCAAGACATACGGCGTAAAATGTCATCGTCTAATTATGCAACATAATATGTCATCACCAATTTACACAATATGGTATCCATCACCAAATTTTACAATATGGAATGTCATCGCCAAATTACATAATATGATATCCATCGCCAAATTATACAATATGGGTTGTCATCACCAAATTACACAATATGATATGCCATCGCCAAATTATAATATGTCATCGCCAATTTATGTCATCACCAATTTATGTCATCACCAAAGTATACAACATATGGATCCAAAGCATTTTACTATTATCATAAAATTACATACAACAGGATCACAACTTAACGTGATAAGAATCATAGTCTCAATCAATTCAGTTTTAACAAAAAGGATAGGCACAGATTTACATTAGGCGATGTTCTATATCCAGTTATTTAGTCACAATTCTAATATCGTTTAGGTCTAAATGATAACTGGACTTACAAAAAGGAGGCTAGTCTTGAGTTCTGGGATCTGTATTCTGAATTTGAATAGCTCTCCTTTGTTGTAGACGTCGAATTCTCTTATTTGAATTAGATTTGATTTGCAATTCCTACTTGCCTTCTAGTTGAATGAGAATGGCGGCTACTCTAGATTGAGTTTCGACAGCATGACGGTCTTAGGAATATTTTTGTGTGGCTTTAGGGTTTAGATTTAGGTTGCTTATATAGATGTTTGATTTAATAGGAGTCGTCAGATTAACCTAGAGCAAATCGATGCCATTCAAACCTAAGAGAACCAACCAGAATGTGCCACGCAAGCCCTAATGACACAGCAATTCGTCATAGGAGAAAATACGTCAGATTTTAGATCAGACTCGAGGGGGAGGTCGACCTGTATAGGGGGAGGTCGACCCCCTGGTCGACCTCCTGGTCGACCTGGCCTTGGGCGGGAAATTTCCCGCCCAGCCCGCTTCTGCTTCTAATTTTGAATTTTAAATTTTCTATACTTTATCCTAAGGTGTTTATTTTAAATTCTGAATCTACTGAAGGTCGTAACTCCTTCATACGGATTCCGATTTACGCAAACTCGGACTCTATCTCAAGCAGAATTCCAAGACGAACGGAATGGCTTAATTCGTTTCCCTTAATTCTTAAGTTTTTTGTTAATTATTCTTTAATCCATAACTTTAATGTTTACAGAAAATACGGGGTGTTACATTCTCCCCTCTTTGAAGGATTTCGTCCCAAAAATCTTCAAGTCAAGAAGAACATATATCCTACCTTCCAATCATCCATCTACTCAACCATTAAACACAGGCATCCATTGTCCTTAAAAGACTTCTAATGCTTCATGATCATATGCATAGCGTGTGTACATGTCCTTAACTAATGCAAAATCAGGCGGTCCACCTATTCAATTGACCTCCTTAATGCAAATTATGTCAGTGTTATGCATCCATTATGTATGCAATCTTCCCTAATCATAATTCAACATGAGTGCACAATCATTCATACAAATGCAACATCCACATGATAACACATCAAGCTTCAGTCATATACAAGTACATATATGCATATGATATATGAAAGTGACTGAGCCGATCTAATATCTAATGTGTTTGTATGCATCCACGAGCAACCACTAGTAACCACTTGCAACCTTCAATCATAACATGTTTCAAATACATGTTTACATCCAATGATTTCTACCTAAGGATCGAGGATAGCACCGAGGAAAAATACTAAAAAGATAGATACGAGCATAAACAAATTTAAGGAAGAAGAGATCAGAGATGTACCCTCAAAAAGAAAAGGGTAGGCTGTGCGTATCTTGGCCTCAGTCTCCCAGGTCGCGTCAGCGTCACTTCATTGAATTTTAACAAGTTTGACTTCGCGGTTGCGTAGCTTTTTGACTTTCGTACCCAAGATACGAGTTGGAACTCTTCTCACATTCGCCTCTCGTTCTAGTTCTACGTCCTCTAATATGCTTGGTTCCACCACTTCCGCAGACTCATGTAGGCACTTTCGTAGGTGAGAAACATGAAAGACATTATAATTCCAGCCAATCTTTCGGGCATCTCTACTCTGTAAGCCATCTTCCCAATCTTCTCAAAACGACCCTACAAATCTTGGTGCCAACTTCCCAGCGGATCCAAAGCGAACGACGTTCCTCAAAGGAGATACTTTAAGGAAAACACTGTCCCCAACCTCAAACTCAAGGTCGGTCCTTCTTTTATCTGCGTATGACTTCTGTCTATCTTGGGCAGTCTTCATTCTTCTTCATATCAAGTCCACTTTCTCTGAAGTTTCTCTAATCATATCTGGTCCAAGTATGAGCTTGTTTGTTGACTCCCACCAACAAGTTGGTGATCGGCACGGTCTTCCATATAGAGCTTCGAAGGGTGCCATCCTATGGTGGCTTGGTAGCTATTGTTGTAGGCAAACTCCACTAAAGGAAGATGATCCTCCAATGTTCCTCCGAAGTCAAGAATGCATAATCTCAAGAGGTCTTCTAATACCCTATTCACCCTTTCCGTCTGACCATCGGTTTGGGGGTGATAGGACATGCTTAAGCATAGCTGTGTGCCTACAGCCTCTTATAAGCTCTTCCAAAACTCGCTCGTAAAGATAGGATCTCGATCGCTTACAATGCTGGAGGCTATCCCATGGAGTCGAACTATCTCTTTAAGATAAATGGATGCTAAAGATGAGGCAATCCTCCTACTTTTAACGGGTATAAAGTGAGCGCTCTTTGTGAGCCTGTCCACTATTACCCAAATACTAGTATTGCCCCTTCTTGACCTAGGCATCCCATCAATAAAGTCCACTGAAATGCTATCCCATTTCCACTATGGGACCTCTAGAGGATGAAGCAAACCATCAGGCTTCTTTTGCTCTGCCTTGACTTGCTGGCATACTAAGCACTTTGAGATGAATTCAGCTACATCCCTCTTCATGCCATCCCAAAAGAAAACCCTTTTTATGTCTTTATACATCTTGTCTCCAACGGGGTGTATGGTCAACTCGGAATGGTTCGCCTCTTCGAGAACCTTCTTCACCAAATCCCTTGCTTATGGGACGCATAGCCTTCCATCCCGCCTCAACCATCTCTTATCATCGATGGATTATCTATTGAGGTGACTAGAAGTCTCACCCCCAATTAGCTTGTCCATCACATCAACTAGCTGAGGGTCTTCATGTTACGCTGTTCCTATTGAGTCCAAAAGAGTAGGCCGCATTTCTAGTGATGCTAACAAACCAGTCACATGATCGGTGGAGGGTCTAAAGTCAAAATTGGCTATGTACTCTAAGCTCTGCCTTTCAACAAAGAGAGGGCTTAAGGTCAGCTTCTTTCTACTCAAGGCATCTGCTACAACATTGCCCTTGCCAGGAGTATAGGAAATCTCGAAATCGTAGGATGCCAAGAATACCATCCACCTTTACTGCCTCAAGTTAAGATCTTTCTTCGAGAAAAGGTACTTCAACGATTTATGGTCAGCATACAATTTGTAACGACCCCCATTTTTCACCAATATAAATAATTTATTTAATTATTTAAATAATGGTTTGGTTATTTAAAATGACCAGAGTTATATAATATTGAATTTTTAATTAAAATAAATAATATTATAATATATTTAATTTCTGAAAAAGTTAGAAATAGTAGAATTCACAAAATAGTGTGAATTGGATCATTTGTGATATTTAATTCAGTTTAAAATGTAATCAGAATAACAAATGTATTATTTGAACGACAGTTTGAACGTATAATTATAATAAAATTATAATCGAGCTCGAAATGGCGCGGCAGTTCGCTATTTGGCGATTTGAACTTCAACTGAATATACAGGGTTCGTTTTAAATCGGATTTTTGTGAAATAAGAAACGTTGGGGGCTGGTGAAGTATATTTTTCTAGTGGAAGAGAAAAATCGGGATTGCATCGTGTAGATTTTGATTTATGTCCAAATTAAATTTCAGAAAAGTCGCTATGGAATTCCTTTATAATTTATATCGATTTATTTTTATTTTAAAATGAATTTTTTGAATATAAATCGAATATCGATGTAACACTGGATTTGAAATATCGAGTTATAAATCCCATGGGAGTTTTATGATATTCTAGTGTGAATATATACGATAATGTTTATTTTTAAACATTAAATTTAAATGTTATTAAATATATTTATATATTTAAAGGGGTTATTTAGGGGTTTAAAAATAGCCAGTTTTTCAAACGACCTCAGAGTTCGACGAAACTAATTTTGTAGGATCCGAAATATTAAATTATTGCTAGATTTCAGTTCCCGTGATTTTTGAAGTCAATATGTGACCGTACCGGATTTTAATGTGAAAACAGACGATATTTTGATAGTTAAAAATACGTTGTGTGAGCAAACGAAGTCAGAATTCGACGAAACCAATTTCGTTGGGACCGTAATGTCAAACAGTAGCTATATGTCCATTTCGTGATTTTTGTGGGTCATGTGTGATCACAGGAATTGAAAGGTTAAGCCCAAATGGAAATCTATTTAGTTTATTTAAATTTAACTAATGTATAAGTTTATTAATTCGATAACTTTGTCATACGTAATCAGAATTGAACAAAATAGGATCCATTGGGATCGTATGGACGGACACTACACAGTGGAACTGAATGGAAGTGGATTGGAGCTAGCTTGAATTTATGGCAAAATAAATTGTCTGATCAGAATCAACTAACGCAAATCGTTATTTAACGGTTAATGCGAAATTGAGTAAACCTCACTAACTCTACTCAATTTATATTTTATAAAATATTTTTAGAATTTATAAATAATGGTTGTTTGCTGTGTGTTGGCTGTTTGGTTGAACTGTTAGTCAGTTGATTGAAAATATAGATAACGATATTGTTATAAATCATTAATCGAATATAAATTCTGTTTATCAGAATACTTCACATCCATGTTATTTATGTTGATTAACATCTGTGGTTACAGGGAAATAGGTCGGAGGGACCCAACTGGGTTCCTCAACATTTATTTTATTGTTTTTCATATATTGTGTTATATGATGTGATGTGAAATCTGTTGTTGATTTTATATGTTGGAATGATACCGATCATTGTTGTATGGTACGTTAAATACCATAAAGAATACTAAAATGTTAAAAAGGAAAATTTCAATGTTAAATTGAAAAAGAATCATTTATAAAATCAAAAGATTTTATAAGAAGAGAATATTTATTTAGAAAATAAATAGATATAAAAGGAATATTTATTTGTAAATCAAATAGATAGAGTTGAAAAAGAAATATTTGTAAACTATTTACAAATAGAATTGCAAAGGGATATTTAATTGGAAATAATAGAATAGAAAGGGGAATTATGTGTAAAACAAATAGAAAAGGGAATAGTTAGATTATAAAAGGAATTACTTATAAAATAAATAGATTTTATAAATAGAAAATATTTTATAGAATAAACAAAATTATCAAAAAGGGGTTTACTTTGTAAATAAATAGATTTTAAAAAGGAAATACTTGAAAAGTGACTAGAATTTTATAAAAGGAGAATTTTACATTTGAAAGGTTTAGACCCGTGCTTCGCACATGGGTATAATATGATATGGATTTAAAGAAAAGATTTTAAATAGAATCTATTCTGACCAATAGATTGAGAAGGATAATTTATAAATAATATTTTATAAATTAAATAAAATGTTTATCATTGGATAAATAGAATATATAATTCAGGAGTTATATAGAGAAGTAAGAATCGATTTCAACATCGATATTTGAAACCGAATAATCAGTAGAGTTAATCAGTAGGAGTTAATCAGCTAGAGGAAATCGACTAGAGTTAGAATTAATTGAATTAGAGTTAATTGAACATAGTTAATCGAGTTAGGATTTATTGAATATTTGTTATTCAATTAGAGTTGAGCGAATATAGTTAATTGAGATAGAGTTAGTCATACATAGTTATTCAGGACGAGTTGCCATTTCGTACGACTGTTAGCGTAATTCGCAAGGCTGCAGATAGCTTATGGCGGTCGGATGTTTCCTGAGGGAATCAGGCGTAACCATTGTGATCGCTGTGATCTAGAGTCAAGCGAATGGAGTTAAATCAAATATTAGCTATTTGAAATAAAGTTGAAACAGACATAGTTATTCGAATATCAATTATTCGAATATTAGCTATTCGATAGGAGTTAATTGAAATGTATTAGTCAAAATGTGTTAATCAAAATGTATTAATCGAAAGGAGTTATCGAATATTAGTTATTCGAAAGGAGTAAATCGAATATAGTTTATTCGAATAGAGTTAATCGAGCATAGTTTTATTTAAAAGGAGATTGATCGAATGTAATCATTCGTAGAAAGTTAATCGAATGTAAATCATTCGAAGAGAGATGATCAAATATAGTTATACGAAGGAGTTATCAAATATAGTTTATTCGAAAAATAGCTATCGAATAGAGATTATTCGAAAAGAGAATTATACATTGAATTCAATTATATCGAATTCAGTAAAGTAATATTTACTTTCCGGTTTAATCAAGATTTACTTATTTATGAATAAATTAGTGGTTTAGTTTTTTAGTTAAATTAAGGAATAAAAGTTATATTTTGATAGTAGATATTTAGGAAGAAAGGAATTATAACACTATAGTTAAAATCAATGGTTTAAAATAAAGAAATGGATTCGTAAATCCGAAGAGTTTCGTAAGGAAGTTGGTTAAAGATTTGAAAGATGAATTTTGTCTATTTTGACCTTAGGAATGTTGTTCAGTTAAGGTCTGAGAGGTAGTTATACCCCAACTTGATTGATTTCGTTTTAACTAAGGAATAGGTAAGGTTCGATAGTGAAGATTGATTAAGTGAATTTTGTTAATGAGTGTAATGGTTTAAATTGGCTTAGTGATGTTTTATTTAAACTTCTATTGAATAAATTTTGGAAACATTTTCCAAATATAATCAGAGATATTTTCTAATTATAGAAAATGAAATGTTGATGAGAAAGAATACTAGAATGACAGTAATACGTGAAACAGGGATGGAAATGTTTGCCAATAATTGATGAAGTGTATTTCCCGAATTTAGAAAATAAGAAACAGTGAGTATATAGGAATGGGAAATGAATAAATACATGAATAATTTAATTAAAAGAGATAAATGTGGATTGATGATTGATCGATAGAATTTCCATCTGGAAATAATATCGTTGGTTGCACACCTGTTTTTATTTGATAGTTAAATCACCGACTATCGAAGTTTTTGACCATTTCTCCGTCGTCAATACGGAGAGACCGGGATCAAATTCATTATCTGAAAACCACTCTAGATAGACGTTAGCGTTGCGATCAAATATTGAAGACAACGTTATGCAAGGGCTATCCTGTTTACAGAATAGTTCCTTCGGTTTGTCCAGTCCCAGGACAAACGTGAAAAGACGAATGTCTGATAGAGTATATCTAAAGGATCGCGTAAGTTGATCTCTTCAAATGTACTTACATTTGGTGGCAGAGGAATTCGTTTCTCTTAGCTTTATACCCGTGGTATTTTTGAGGAAATTAATTTGTGATTTGACAGGTATGACGATGTGGCATTCAAAGTGAATGGTGGTCAAGTGTTTCAAATGATACGTAATGACCTTAAGCCTCATCAACCGGGAAATGGAAGAAATCGGGCAGGCAACATGGCTAAGTTGGTCGCTCCCATTAGAGTGTATATCACCTATCTAGAGAAAATCCATTTCATTCTTTTATCTATGATCGATGCTGTCCCTTTTCGGGAAGACGGTGGGTAGCTCTCAACCGTTGGTGATATACATTCGATATACTCAAGCGAAATGAGTGGTCGGTCATTTGAGGGCCAGGTTGCAAGATGTTCTTGTTGAACCCACTGTATTCGTCTCTAGAGATACACTATCGGCAGGTGGTCCCATACCTTGTCATAGTTGGAATCCAATCACCAATAAGAGTCCGCGGTTTTGTTTGTATACTATGTGTAGAACGTGAGATGCAAGCGTTCTGCTAGATTCTAATTACTTGTGATTAGACATTATTATAATATCAGAGAAGTATTGATTTTCAAAACTGTATTGGATTATCGTACGGTAAAAAACGTCCGTGTTTATGTGTGGATTGGTCTTACGATTATCTTTTCTTTTGAAAAGCATTTTGAAAAGTTAAACCGATGATTTGAGTTTACTCACACTAGTCCCATGACTGACCCAGAGTTTATTTTGTTTTGTTTTTCCCTAAACTCATGGGTGCCCAAATATGTACGGGCAGCCAAGTAGTTCAGGTCTTTATAGATATACTTGGAGGAGCTTGAAGCAGGAGGCTTCAGGATTATATAGGTATTGTTATTCCCGCTGTGTGTAAGTGTTGTACTCTGATAATGTTATTGTATATATATACTGTTTTATTTCAAAGTTATGTTATAATATATTTTATTCGTTCCGCTGTGAGATTCGTGTTTACTCTGATTATGTTCTTCTCCTTCTATTCTAACTTTCTATCTTATCTACTCTCACCCTCTAACTTCTTTCTATTAATGATCTGGATTGTTCGATACCTGAATAATTAACATGGGTTTTTATGTTGATTTTCTGGGTCAAAAATCCCAGTTCGTTACAATGGTATCAGAGCTGAAGGTTGAGTGATTACCTTAGCTCTGTGGCGTGACTTAATAGAAATGGGGTTAGTAATGCCGTAGATTGAGTTGAGTGTATATATACGAGTGAATGTATTTGTAGATTGAATAAAAATGATTTTATACTGTGGAGATTTATTGGTTGGGTAGTTTGTGAATTCTAGTCGATCAGTTTGATCCACTTTATCGATAAGAGTTTCTAAACGCTTGAATACGATAAACCAACACAGTATGTTTTGAAAAAGGGTAAATGAAATAATTTTACCCAAATTATATTTTGATATAAAAGAAAGATATATCTTGGAATTATTATCATATATTGGATGTGTTGGTTGATTATAATTGAAACGGTTATATAAATAACCAATTTGAGTTCGTTTAATTTAAAAGCAGATTAATTAAATCTAAATTAAATCAGAATTGGAATAAAAAATTCTGAAAAACTGGGAGAAGTGTTTGTAAGTGGATTTGAGTTAAGTATAAGCAAATTTTAAAAATCCTAGGAGATTTTAAATTGTTTACAAGTATCGTGAATGAGGTTTTTAAAAAGATTTCAAAATGGAAATGTTTAAATATGGTTTTGATAAGGGATATAGTATTGAACTCACTTCGATAGCTGGGAGATAACTCTGATGATACTGGCCACATCATCAGTGTTCATTTTCGAGTTGTAAGTGAAGGATTACTACCAAAGAGATTGTTTTTGAATTGTTTTGAGAAAAAGGAGGTTATTTTGAATCCTGAAATAGGATATTTGATTTTTGAAAGAGCTATATGGTTTAAAAACTCCCAGGAGAGATTGTCTGAATTAAAAAAAATTAAATAGAAATTTATGAAAGTAAATTGAAATCGAAATAGAATTGAATTATAATGATATCGAGTAGATTCGAATAATGTCGTAAGAATTTGGGATTGATAATGGAATTCGAGTTCAGAATGGAAATTGGCTTAGTTAAAAGCGAATGCTTAGATGTGTGGACAAAAACAGATTGGAATTTGATTGGAAATCGATTGGTAACAGATGGAAAGGATTTAGTGATATGCCCGACAAAAAGGTACACGTTTATTTTTATGGATTTGGTGATTTATGGGCCGATTTGGCAGGCCGCTTGGCTGTTTGATTATTTTTTGAATTGGAAAGGGCCTAGAGAGGCGAATTAGGGTTTGAACTATTGACCATACAAGAGAGGTGCTGGCGAAATTTTTCAAAAATTTCGGGTGTTAGAAAATTTTCAGGATTTTAGAATATTATCGTTGATAAGAATTAATATTTTAATTGAAATTAAATTGGTTCAGTTAAAAATGAAGTTAAGAATTAAACAAATAATTTTTAATCAGTTAGTAGGGTTGTTCTCTACCTTAGCAATTTCGAGGACTAAATTATTTTAAGGGGGGAAGAATGTAACGACCCGCATTTTTCAGCGATATAAATAATTTATTTAATTATTTAAATAATGATTTGGTTATTTAATTATTTAAACTATAATTAAATAATATTGAATTTTTAATTAAAATAAATAACATAATAATATATTTAATTTCTGAAATAGTCAGAAATAGTAGAATTCACAAAATAGTGTGAACTGGATCATTTGTGATATTTAACTCAGTTTAAAATTTAATCAGAATAACGAATATATTATTTGAACGACAGTTTGATCGTATAATTATAATATAATTATAATCGAGCTCGAAATGGCGTGGTAGTTCGCTATTTGGTAATTTGAACTTCAACTGAATATACAGGGTTCGTTTTAAATCGGATTTCTGTGAAACAAGAAATGTTAAGGGTTGGTGAAGTATATTTTTCTAGTGGAAGAGAAAAATCGGGATTGCATCGTGTAGATTTTGATTTATGTCCAAATCAAATTTCAGAAAAGTCGCTATGGAATTCCTTGATAATTTATATTGATTTATTTATATTTTAAAATGGATTTTTTGAATATAAATCGAATATCGATGTAACACTGGATTTGAAATATCGAGTTATAAATCCCATGGGAGTTGTATGATATTCTAGTGTGAATGTATATGATAATGTTTATTTTTAAATATTAAATTTAAATGTTTTTAAATATATTTATATATTTAAAGGGGTTATTTAGGGGTTTAAAAATAGCCAGTTTTTCAAACAACCTCAGAATTCGACGAAACTAATTTTGTTTGATCCGCAACATTAAATTATTGCTAGATTTCAGTTTCCGTGATTTTTGAAGTCAGTATGTGGCCGTACGGGATTTTAATGTGAAAACAGATGATATTTTGACAGTTAAAAATACGTTGTGCGAGTAAACGAAGTCGGAATTCGACGAAACCAGTTTCTTTGGGACCGTAATGTCAAACAGTAGCCACATGTCCATTTTCGTGATTTTTGGGGGTCATGTGTGATCATAGGAATTTTAGAGGACACAAAAAAATAGTATTTGCTTAAAATAAAATAAAATAATCAAATATAAAAATAATATTTTCTTTCTATAAATATCCTACACCATTTCCTTAAACCCTAAAATCATTCCATAGTCAATGAAAAATTGGGCCGACACTTTCTTCCTTAGGGAAAATAAACGGTGAACAAATCCATCTCCTAAATTCAAGATAAATTCATATAAATTTCTATAAATCCCTAAATACATATGTATGAGTCCTATGTATGATTCTCTCCATTCCCGTATCCCATTTACAGTGTGCGATTCTAGTTCGTGGTGCCCTTTTTTTTCACCGCAAGCTAGGGTTGAGTGATTCGAAGGGATGGTGCATCGATGTGGGTTTTCGAGAGTGTATTCGAACTCGTAATGGAAAATCGAGTTTGTACACAGTTGTTGGGTGGGTTTGATGCCGGAAAGGTTCGGTACCTGCTGTGAGGCCGTGGGGTAAGTCGACAGGAAGTGAACGCGAGTTGGTGATGGGTAATACACGTAGAGAGAGGAGATGATGAGGTTAATTACCAGGTTTTTGTTTTGATTTGTAAGTGGTTGTGAAGGGAGCGATTTGTAGAAGAGGGAGTTCAAAGTTTCGGTCATGGGTTTAATCTGGAGCAACCGTATTTTTACTGAGTGGAGGAGAAAGGAGGATCAATATGGGTTGGTATTGTATGGTAGCGGGCCGGAATAGCCCAAAATGGAAATCTATTTAGTTTATTTAAATTTAACTAATGTATAAGTTTGTTAATTCGATAACTTTGTCATATGTAGTCAGAATTAGACAAAACAAGATCCGTTGGGATCGTATGGACGGACACTACACAGTGGTACTGATTGGAAGTGGATTGGAGCTAGCTTGAATTTATGGCAAAATAAATTATCTGATCAGAATCAACTAACGCAAATCTTTATTTAACGGTTAACGTGAAATGTGAGTAAATCTCACTAACTCTACTCAATTTATATTTTTATAAAATATTTTTAGAATTTATAAATAATGGTTGTTTGCTGTGTGTTAGCTGTTTGGTTGAACTGCTAGTCAGTTGATTGAAAATATAGATAACGATATTGTTATAAATCGTTAATCAAATATAAATTCTATTTATCAGAATACTTCACATCCATGTTATTTACGTTGATTAACATCTGTGGTTGCAGGGAAACAGGTCGAAGGGACCCAACTGGGTTCCTCAACATTTATTTTATTGTTTTTCATATATTGTGTTATATGATGTGATATTAAATCTGTTGTTGATTTTATATGTTGGAATGATACTGATCATTGTTGTATGGTATGTTAAATACCATAAAGAATACTAGAATGTTAAAAAGGAAATTTTCAATGCTAAATTGAAAAAGAATTATTTATAAAATCAAAATATTTTATAAGAAGAGAATATTTATTCAAAAAATAGTAGATATAAAAGGAATATTTATTCGTAAATTAAATAGATAGAATTGGAAAAGGAAATATTTGTAAACTATTTACAAATAGAATTGCAAAGGGATATTTATTTGAAAATAAATAGAATAGAAAGGGGAATTATGTGTAAAACAAATAGAAAAGGGAATAGTTAGATTATAAAAGGAATTCCTTATAAAACCAATAAATTTTATAAATAGAAAATATTTTGTAAAATAAATAGAATTATCAAAAAGGGGTTTACTTTGTAAATAAATAGATTTTAAAAAGGAAATACTTGAAAAGTGACTAGAATTTTGTAAAAGGAGAATTTTACATTTGAAAGGTTTAGACCCGTGCTTCGCACACGGGCATAATATGATATGGATTTAAAGAAAAGATTTTAAATAGAATCTATTTTGACCAATAGATTGAGAAGGATAATTTATAAACAATATTTTATAAATTTAATGAAATGTTTATCATTGGATAAATAGAGTGTATAATTCGGGAGTTATATAGAGAAGTAAGAATCGATTTCAACATCGATATTTGAAACCGAATAATCAGTAGAGTTAATCAGTAGGAGTTAATCAGCTAGAGGTAATCGATTAGAGTTAAAATTAATTGAATTAGAGTTAATTGAACATAGTTAATCGAGTTAGGATTTATTGAATATTTGTTATTCAATTAGAGTTGATCAAATATAGTTAATTAAGATAGAGTTAGTCAAACATAGTTATTCAAGATGAGTTGCCATTTCGTATGACTGCTAGCGTAATTCGCAGGGCTGCAAATAGCCTATGGCGGTCGGATGTTTCCTGAGGGAATCAGGCGTAACCATTGTGATCGCTGCGATCTAGAGTCAAGCGAATGGAGTTAAATCGAATATTAGCTATTCGAAATAAAGTTGAAACAGACATAGTTATTCGAATATAAGTTAATCGAATATTAGTTATTCGATAGGAGTTAATCGAAATGTATTAGTCAAAATGTGTTAATAAAAATGTATTAATCGAAAGGAGTTATCGAATATTAGTTATTCGAAAGGAGTAAATCGAATATAGTTTATTCGAATAGAGTTAAAGGAGTTGATTGAGCATAGTTTTATTTGAAAGGAGATTTATCGAATGTAAATCATTCGTAGAAAGTTAATCGAATGTAAATCATTCGAAGAGAGATGATCGAATATAGTTATTCGAAGAAGGAGTTATCAAATATAGTTTATTCGAAAAAGAGATATCGAATAGAGATTATTCAAAAAGAGAATTATACATTGAATTCGATTATATCAAATTCGGTAAAGTAATATTTACTTTGCGGTTTAATTAAGATTTACTTGTTTATGAATAAATTAGTGGTTTAGTTTTTTAGTTAAATTAAGGAATAAAAGTTATATTTTGATAGTAGATATTTAGGATGAAAGGAATTATAACGCTATAGTTAAAATCAATGGTTTAAAATAAAGAAGTGGATTCGTAAATAGAATCTGAAGAGTTTCGTAAGGAAGTTTGTTAAAGATTTGAAAGATGAATTTTGTCTATTTCGAGGTTAGGAATGTTGTTCAGTTAAGGTCTGAGAGGTAGTTATACCCCAACTTGATTAACTTCGTTTTAACTAAGGAATGGGTAAGGTTCGATAGTGAAGATTGATTAAGTGAATTTAGTTAATGAGTGTAATGGTTTAAATTGGCTTAGTGATGTTTTATTTAAACTTCTATTGAATAAATTTTGGAAACATTTTCCAAATATAATCAGAGATATTTTCTAATTATAGAAAATGAAATGTTGATGAGAAAGAATACTGGAATGATAGTAATACGTGAAACAGGGATAGAAATGTTTGCTAATAATTGATGACGTATATTTCCTGAATTTAGAAAATAAGAAATAGTGAGTATATAGGAATGGGAAATGAATAAATACATGAATAATTTAATTAAAAGAGATAAATGTGGATTGATGATTGATCGATAAAATTTCCATCTGGAAATAATATTGTTGGTTGCACACTTGTTTTTCTTTGATAGTTAAATCACCGACTATCGAAGTTTTTGAACATTTCTCCGTCGTCAATATGTAGAGACCGGGATCATATTCATTATCTGAAAACTACTCTGTATGGACGTTAGCGTTGCGATCAAATGTTGAAGACAGAGTTATGCAAGGGTTATCCTGTTTACAGAATAGTGCCTTCGGTTTGTCCAGTCCCAGGACAAACGCGAATGGACGAATGTCTGACAGAGTATGTCTAAAGGATCGCATAAGTTGATCTCTTCAAACGTACTTACGTTTGGTGGCAGAGGAATTCGTTTTTTAGCTTTATACCCGTGGTATTTTTGAGGAAATCAATTTGTGATTTGACGGGTATGACAATGTGGCATTCAAAATGAATGGTGGTCAAGTGTTTCAATTGATACGTAATGACCTCAAGCCTCATCAACCGGGAAATGACAGAAATCGGGCAGGCAACATGGCTAAGTGGGTCGCTCCCATTAGGGTGTATATCACATATCTAGAGAAAATTCATTTCATTCTTTTATCTATGATCGATGATGTCCCTTTTCGGGAAGACGGTGGGTTGCTCCTAACCGTTGGTGATATACATTCGATACACTCAAGTGAAATGAGTGGTCGGTCATGTGAGGGCCAGGTTGTAAGACGTTCTTGTTGAACCCAGTGTATTCATCTCTAGAGATGCACTATCGATAGGTGGTCCCATACCTTGTCATAGTTGGAATCCAATCTCCAATAAGCGCCCGCGGTTTTGTTTTTATACTATGTGTAGAACGTGAGATGCAAGCGTTCTGCTAGATTCTAATTACTTGTGATTAGACATTATTATAATATCAGAGAAGTATTGATTTTCAAAACTGTTTTGGATTATCGCAAGGTAAAAACCGTCCATGTTTATGTGTGGATTGGTCTTAGGATTATCTTTTCTTTTGAAAAGGATTTTGAAAAGTTAAACCGATGATTTGAGTTTACTCACACCAGTCCCATGATTGACCCGGAGTTTATTTTGTTTTGTTTTTCCCTAAACTCTTGGGTGCCCAAATTTGTATGGGCAGTCAAGTAGTTCAGGTCTTTATAGATATACTTGGAGGAGCTTGAAGCGGGAGGCTTCAGGATTATATGGCTATTGTTATTCCCGCTGTGTATAAGTGTTGTACTCTGATAATGTTATTGTATATATATACAGTTTTTTTTCAAAGTTATGTTATAATATACTTTATTCGTTCCGCTGTGAGATTCGTGTTTACTCTGATTGTGCTCTTCTTCTTCTTCTTCTATTCTAACTTTCTATCTTATCTACTCTCACCCTCTAACTTCTTTCTATTAATGATCTGGATTGTTCGATACGTGAATAATTAACATGGGTTTTTATGTTGATTTTCTGGGTCGAAAATCCCAGTTCGTTACAGAATTTAAATTTCTCACCTAGAAGATAGTGGCGCCAAGACTTAAGCGCAAAGACGATGGCAGCCAACTCTAGATCGTGGGTTGGGTAGTTTTGCTCTCATGTACTTTCAACTGTCTGCCTCCATAAGCTACTACCTTCCCTTCTTGCATCAAGACAGCACCTTGTCCCGTACCACATGCATTCGTGTATATGATAAACATCTTGCTCCCATCCGGCAATGTCAGAACTGGGACCGTTGTTAGAGCTCTCTTTAATCGTTGGAAAGCAATATCGCAATCCAAATCCCAATTGAAAGTTAGGTTCTTCTTCGTCAACTTTGTAAGCGGAGTTTAGATTTTCGCAAAGTCTTTGATGAACTTTCGGTAAAAACCAGCTAGCTCGAGGA
Organism: Allium sativum; assembly: GCA_030737875.1. Lineage (NCBI taxonomy): Eukaryota > Viridiplantae > Streptophyta > Magnoliopsida > Asparagales > Amaryllidaceae > Allium > Allium sativum. The sequence continues at coordinate 462,146,695 of CM060913.1, read as the reverse complement.
AGCCCTGGACCTCGGTCGCATTCCGTGGAACCTTCCAATCTTGCACCGCAACTACTTTTGCGGGGTCCACGGCTAACCCTTCCTTGGATACCACATGTCCAAGAAATCTTACTTCCTCTCTCCAGAAGTGGCATTTGGAGAATTTGGCTTTCAACAGATGTGCTCGAAGAGTGTCCATGACTTCTTTTAAATGCTGAGCATACTCTTCCTCACTCTTTGAGAAGATCAAAATGTCATCTACGAAGACCACCACAAACATATTGAGGAACTCCCTGAACACCCTGCTTATCAAGTCAACGAAATAAGCGGGTGCGTTTGTCAAGCCAAAAGGCATGACAAACCACTCGAAGAAAACACCCGGAGTTCTGAACGCGGTCTTATCAATGTTGTCTTCAGCCACTCTCAACTAATGAAACCCGGTAGCTAAATCTAGTTGGGAGAAAACCGATGCACCTACAAGCTGATCGAACAAGTCATATATTCTTGGAAGTGTGTGCCTATTCTCCTTGGTCAGCTTGTTTAACTCCCTATAATCCACGCATAAGCGAAGCGAACCGTTCGCTTTAGTTGCGAATAATACTGGAGCACCCTATTCAGAAATACTCCTCCTTATAAGCCCCTTCTCGAGCAACTCTTTAACTTGCTTGCTGAGTTCTTTCCTCTCCCTTGGAGACATGTGTCTAACGGGTAAAGCAACGGGTTTTGCATTATCAACGAGGTATATGCGGAAGTTTATCTCCCGCTTCGGAGGTAACCCTTTAACCTCTTCAAAGACATCCGAGTATTCCTGGACTACTCTAATAGACTGCAAGTTCTCAATAGACGCATCAAGAGATTCTAGATAGCTAAGCATGACAGAGTTTATGGGATTATAAGAAATTTCGAGAGTGTTACCGAGGCGAGTTATGACTCTAACCACTTACCTTTCACAATCGAGGATGGCACCATTACTGGATTGCCAATCCATGCCTAGAATCAACCCGTAGCCCGTGAAGCCCAAAACATAGGCATTGCATCTAAACCTCACACTTAATATAGAAATTTCCAAATCTAAACAAATCATTGACAAATAAGTTGAGCCCCCAATTGGTTTTGAAACAACCAAGGGATCCTCTACTAAACTGGTGTCTAGGTGCAGAGATTCAACTAAAGCAGTAGATATAAAAGAGTGCGATGTGCCAGAATCAAAGAGTGTACGAACAAGATGATCAAAAAGATAAACTAAACTCTCAACATAAACATTTCTACCTCGTTCTTGTGGAGGTGCCATGAGAGTGTAAACCTACCTTTCCGAAGTAGATCTAGCTCTCTGCCCTTGCCCTTGCTTTCTTGGGCAGTCCCTAGCCATGTGTCCTGCCTCGCCGCAATGGAAACAGCCACCCATCTTCCTTTTCTTCTTCCTAAAGTCCTTAACCAGATGTCCAGGAATGCCACAGAAATTACACTTCCTCTTGTCACTGGTTTTGTTGTTCTTCCCGCCTTTCTTGGAATCTGTCTTCTTGCTCTGTGATCCTTCCCCTTTCTTATCCTAAGATGCTTCCACCTTTGTCTCCTTCTTGCCAACCTTATCTTCTTCTTGTAACAGTGCCATTTCCACCGGTCTCTCATAAGTCGCACCCATAGGTATATGGGACATAGCTACGCTGTGCAATGGCTCATTCAACCCTTTAACAAAGCAGAGAGCCTTCTTATGTGGAGTGTTCACTAACTCCAATCCGAACCTAGGCAGCTGATTGAATTGGGTAACGTATTCCTTGACCAGCATACATCCCTGTTTGAGAGCTAAGAACTTCTCTATCTATAGGCTTCATTCAACTTATGAGAGGAATTTCATTTCAAACCTCATTCTAAAATTCATCCAAGTTTCAATTGGTCTATCAGCATTAGTGACTTCCCACCAATAGGAAGCTTCGTCTTTGAGCAACCATATCGCTAACTGTATCTTCTGCCTATCATCCACTTCGAAGATATCGAACAAATCCTCAGTTTCTTTGAGCCAGTTTCTTGCTTCCACGAAGGATTCATTTCCATTGAAGTTCTTTCCACCCATGGCTTGAAAGTCCCTATATATTTTTGACAAAGCATTTGCACGAGGAGGAGGAGGAACCGCATCAGCTGGGGGAGGAGGAACGTCTGCTGGGCCTGCGGCATTAGCCCTAGCCTCTAGGTACCTTCTGAACTAACCAGGTACCGGCACGCCCTTTGGAAGGTTAAGATCCCCAGACATGTAGAAATGAAAAAGGAAAGATTCGAAACAAAGGATAGAAAGATAGTGCATATGGCTTTGGGGGATTATGCCCTTTTAAAATAAAACACTTTTTCTTCAAAGTTGCTTCTTTAAACTTCTTTTTGAAAAATAGTCTTTAATTTTTTTTTATCTAATCTGGTAAACATTTGCTCTGATACCAAGTGAAACACCCCACATCCATTAAGGTCACTCGCAAAGGGAATGCCTTAACTTTGGTGCAGTGTTATAGGTAAAAGACACAGATAATTTACAAGATATATATATATAAGCAGCCGAAAAGAACTAACTTTATTTCAAAGGTTGTTCATAACAAAACATTTCAGCAAACTGTTTCAAACCAACTTCCAAATCATTACATCATAATCTCTGTCTTGATTATTACATAAAGAAGCATAAAACAAAATAGAACTGCATAAATCCCCAAGTAGTAGTGTATCCGAAACCATAGCCAAAGATAAGGAGTTCCAAGCTATACATCACAGAGTCTTCAAGCTTGGAAAGATGAACGGTCCAAATTAAGCTAAGCTATTCCCTCCCTGGGTACCTAAGGGGGAGAAACGGAAGAAAAGAGAGCGAAAGAAAATGGGTCAGACATAAGTCTGGTAAGTACAGTGATTATTCAGCATGTAAACTGATAAGAGAACCATGACTTGACTAAGCTGGACACAGGACAATAATAAGGAAATAAGTTAACATAGGATAAGGTAAGTTAAATAGGACAAGATAAACAAGGCAAGATAAACTAATCATACTATCGCACTCATGTCCATATTATCTGCACCTACTTGATATTTTAACCATTATCGTGAGTTCAAAACCCCAGTGATCCCTTTTCATTCATCGGATCCTACTTGCACGCGTCTACCACTTGTGTCATACGACCCCGCTTGTTTGTAGATACCTGTGCTGGTCCAACCATGGGGTGTATCAAATCCTATGTTGTAACCCGACACGATTCAAGGTGCACAATGTATAATTACTGATGCCCAGTGCCCGCTTTTTCCACTCCGGAGTACGTGCACGCCCGTACTCCGTTGGAACCTACACTGACGCACGAACCACCGTTGTTTTGACCTCTTACAATCAGCCCAGTAATCGTGCCCCACCTTGCCTAGTTCAGGGTACCATGATACATCTATGTGGGTTAATACTGAAATGGGTCCCCGTTACTAGGGTTTCCTAGTCAACATGTTAAATTGGTTAAGTGTCCCAGTTAACCTAACCCCACCCATCAGATTAGTTAACATGTTGCATTGGTTAAGTGTTGCATTAATTAACTTAACCCTAGCATTCCTGACTTAGCTTTAATTCATTTAATAAAGCACCAACCACTCACATTAGATAGGTATTATTGCGATTACTGGATGTGTCGGTCGGGTCCGGGCAGTTTTACACCGCAACTCAGTCTAACCTCGGATTCCTTTGGGCTCGATGCAGTAACCTCCCACATTAGATATATATTGTTATAGTTGCTGAATGTGTCGGGCGGTTCTGGGCAGTCTTACACCGTAACTCAATCTAGCCTTGGGTTAGGCATATTCGTCTTTTCTAAATTTACATATTTACTTCTTTATATTTATATGTAAATTATTGTCATTCAAGCCAAGCCCCACTTTCCTTTTTAAATCAAGTTCATAATTTTAGGTATAAAAATTTATACCACTTTATGCCATAAAACATTTACATGTTCATGAGCCAAATATGCCAATTGTATATAATTTCATATTTTCCCCCAACGTTACCCCCGTTAAACGTTCGCATGAATCACATAAAATGTTAGGCTCGATACATAGCCTAACTTATACAAAAAAGGGAAAAAGAGGAATATGTAATGATTCCAACATCACAAAATATGGATCTAACCATACATGTATCATATGAACTTGGCATAGAACAATATACATTCAATTATGAACTTGCAAATTTACTTAACATGAATCATGAAATAGGGGTTTTACATAGAACTACATAAACTTAACATTGGGCATGTAATTGTGAACTTCGCAAATTGGTTGGATCTAATCTAACATGAACCTAGTCATATTAGCATGTAGTTTTTGCCATATATGTGAACATGGTTGAACTTGCATAAACATAGCAAAATTCCCAAATTTATCACAAAACATATAGGTGTCATTACCAAATCATACGACATAAAATTTCATCGTCCAATTATGCAACATAGTATGTCATCACTAATTTACACAATATGATATCCATCACCAGATTTTACAATATGGAATGTTATCGCCAAATTACATAATATGATATCCATCGCCAAATCATGAAATATGGGTTGTCATCGCCAAATTACACAATATTATATGCCATCGCCAAATTATAATATATCGTCGCCAATTTATGTCATCGCCAAAGAATACAACATATGGATCCAAAGCATTTAACTATTATCATCAAATTACATACAACAAGATCACAACTTAACATGATAGGAATCATTGTCTCAATCAATTCAGTTTTAACAAAAAGGATAGGCATAGATTTACATTAGGCGATGTTCTATATCCAGTTATTTATTCACAATTCTAATATCGTTTAGGTCTAAATGATAACTGGAATTACAAAAAGGAGGCTAGTCTTGAGTTCTGGGATCTGTATTCTGAATTTGAATAGCTCTCCTTTGTTATAGATGTTGAATTCTCTTACTTGAATTAGATTTGATTTGCAATTCCTACTTGCCTTCTAGTTGAATGAGAATGGCGGCTACTCTAGTTTGAGTGTTGACAGCATGAAGGTCTTAGGAATATTTTTGTGTGGCTTTAGGGTTTAGATTTAGGTTGCTTATATACATGTTTGATTTACTAGGAGCCGTCAGATTAACCTAGAGCAAATCGAAGCCATTCAAACCTAAGAGAACCAACCAGAACGTGCCACGCAAGCCCTAATGACACAGCAATTCGTCACAAAAGAAAATACGTCAGATTTTAGATCTGACTCGAGGGGGAGGTCGACCCCTAGGTCGACCTGTATTGGGGGAAGTCGACCTCCTGGTCGACCTGGCCTTGGGCGGGAAATATCCCGCCCAACCCACTTCTGCTTCTGATTTTGAATTTTGAATTTTCTATACTTTATCCTAAGCTATTTATTTTAAATTCTGAATCTTTTGAAGGTCATAACTCCTTCATACGGACTCCGATTTACGCAAACTCGGACTCTATCTCAAGCAGAATTCCAAAACGAACGCAATGGCGTAACCCGTTTCCCTTAATTCCTAAATTTATAGTTAATTATTCTTTAATCCGTAACTTTAATGTTTATAGAAAATACGGCGTGTTACACAAGGAATCCCATGAAGACTAACTACATTCTTCATGAATTACTCATGCAAAACATGTGTCATCCTGGTAGAATTAACTACAATAAAATGTGCACTCTTAGTCAGTCTACCCATCATGATCCAAATACTTTCGTTCCCTCTTCTTGACCTCGGTGCCTCATCTATAAAATCCATGGAAATCGAATCTTATTTCAAACAATAATATCTAATTGTTAAAGCAAACCATAGGGCTTCTAATGCTCAATTATCACTTGTTGACATTTCATACACTTACTTATCCATATGACGACATCTCTCTTCATTCTTTTCTAGAAGAAACTTCTCTTAATGTCCTAATACATCTTGGCACTTCCAGCATGAATCATGAATTTAGGTCAATCACGCTCTTTAAGAACTTCCTTCCTTATACATTCAACATATGGGACACACAATCATCCCTTCTTTCTCAATCACCCTTTATGGACAAGCCTGAAATCTTTCAAATCTTCAATCTTTACATCGTTTTGGAACCTCCTGATCCTTTCATAAAACTGGATCATCTCTTTGCTTAGAAGCAATCCATTTTATCAAGATTGGCCGAACTTCTAAACATGGTAATGATGTTATGCCTTGACATGAACTTGATATCGATCTAATTTACACATCATGATAATCAATACGTTTAATTCTTCTAACTTGGCTAGCACCATATCCTGGTTCTCCCATCTAAGGGCATCAATAACTTTATTCCCTTTTCCAGATGTATACTCAATGCCAATATCAAAAGTTGCCAAAATCGTATCAGGTCTTTTTAGAAGAACAAATATCTCAAAGACTAATGATCTATAAATAGCTTAAATCTCTCTCTTGAGCAATAATGATATCAAAATTTCAAAGCAAAGATAGCAGGTGCTAAATCCAAATCATGGGTCAGATATCAGGCTTTATGCAGTCTAATTGTCTAGAAGCATGGACAATCAATTTACCTTTCTACTTAAGTAGTGCACACTTACCAATTCTTCAATACCGCATAATACTATCAAATCTAGGGCATTAGTCGACAGATGCTTCAAATTCACATATGCTTTATCACACTTACTTGACCAAATAGACTTGACATCCTTTCAATTCAATGTAGTTGGTGATGTCATTTCCTATGAGAAATCCTTAATGATTCTCCGATAATAGCCAGCCAATCCAAGAAAACTTAACAATTTTATCATCTATTCTAATTATTGATAGCATCGACCTTATATGGATCTACAAACAGCCCTCTGCCTAGAAAGACATGACTAAGAAACTTCACCGCCTTCTCCTAGAGGTGACACTTTGAAAACTCAACCTTCAACTGGTGTTCCCTCAAAGTCTCAAGCACAATTCATAGATGAATCTCATAATCCTTTTCATCTTTGGAGTACACCATAGTATCGTCAATGAAGACCAACACGAATCTATCCAAGTGCTCTTGAAAAAACCACTACCACAAAACATGTCAATTGCTTCAGTTGTTTACCCCCTGTTGTTTCAGTTCAACAACCGAAGCAAATGAAGACAACGCAACAAGCTAAAATTTGTTGCTTCAGTTATTCAACCGAAGCAAGACCTACTTTTTTTGCTTCGGTTGGTAGCACAATAGGAGAAAAAAGTGCACCATCAGCCTGAAAAATGGTATATTTCTTGCTTCTATTATGATTATAATCGAAGCAAAATGCCCTTTAATAAAAAAACAATTGCCCTACATTTCACTATATTTATGTAGTAATATGAATATATATACATACCAAAACAAATAATTATCTCTTGCATTTATACAATAAAATTAAATAACAATATAATTTGGATAGTACAATACAGAAATAAATATAAAATTTCATTGACAGTGTTAATAATCATACATTTAAGAGCAACATAATACAAAATAATATAATTCATTAATAGCGTTAAAACCCGATCTTAATATAATAAAATGGAACATCTAGTAAATCTAATGTTGTACAAAACGAGGAGTATCAACAATTTACAAAAGAAAAAGAAAAAAAATTACAAACTAAAAATTCTATCTTACTAACATCACAGCTTCAAGATGTACTACGGAATTTACATGATGTAGCTCCCACTCTAAACATAGCACAAACAGCCTCAATATAGCCCTATCACCTGTTACAATACAATTCAGATGTCAGAATCGCAACATAATGCAAGCATACTACAAACTAAACGATCAATAAACATAATTTACATGTGATACAAAGAAATATCAACATATACCACATACTACAAATAATCTGTTGTAGTGCAGTTTTATACTTAGTCATGTGCATTTTTATGCTCAGTAATACTCATATTAGCACAATCAAGGTAACTATGTAAGTCATTTGTCTTTGTCATATAAATTTCTATGTTTACAAAGAGGCGACCTAACCAATGGGAATGCAGTTTTATACCTTCAAATTAAGTATAGGAAGAACAAACGGTCCGAATTTACTCATTTTGCTACTATTTCTTTTTTTCGAACAAAATTGCATTAAAAGAATAAACATTATTGTTGCAGATTAGAAGTGTTTTTGTTAATCAAATATTATTCATAGTGGCTAATTTTGGTCTACAACAGTGGTGTACCTCAAGTGTTATCAAATACAAATGCAAGATATCAGAACCATTACTTTTGGAAATGGTTAAAAATGAGGGTCAGGGTAATGTCACTGTATGTGGTATTCCTGGATAAGCATGTATATGGGTGTAAACCTACTCAGAATCTGGGCACTATCCTATCATTATAAATAAATAAATGGAGGCCTTATCTGAAAGTTGATATGTCATAAGATTTTTCCAAATAACATGTGATATATGACAAGACTTCATTGACATGGAGGTGTCAAACATCACCACTAGGAAGAATATTATTTAATAAAAATTAAAAACTAGTGCTAATGGTATACTCCAATCTCGTCAAACTAGTAGTTGATTATAATATAAAATATATGTCTGATTTTGGGCATGGTACCAGAAATACATACAACTTACATGTAAATGTTCAATAGACTTAAATGGTCGGACAAAATGATTTTAAAACAATTCTCTAAAGATGTGCAGGTAGATTGGCACATCAGCAAACCTTATTCTAATATTTTAATATTTGTTACATATATAAAAGAAAATGCATGGTTTTATTTTGATTAAGCCTAACTAAAATGGTTTAATATTAAATTAAAACCAAGAGCCTTAACAAATCTAATTATCATGAGTTTAACATGCTGATATCAGGCATTTTAATTTATGTAGAGTAAATTACAAAATGCCAATGTTATAAATAATGAATTATGGTTTAGGGTCTATCGATTAATGACTTGTGTAGAAAATTCATGGTGCATAATAAAATGTAATTCCAATATCACACTGTAAACAATCTACATTGCAGTTTTATAGCATGACCATGACTTGTATAGTACAACATAGTGCCAATAAGCGCTAGATAGGAGCAGTTCAAATAAAATGAAAGAAAAAAGAATCAAGTAATAATAAGAACTTGAATAAAACCACCTCATGTAACTTAACGGTAAACTCAAATGGCTTGTGCAACAAAAGATGTAATTTAACAAGTAGAAAGGGAAAAAGAATCTTTATATATTATTTAGTGTTTTGGGCCGCTTGTAGGTTCACATGTCACCATTAAATTTGTATATAACTAAATTTAAATAAATAAACAAAAGCAACAGGTAGGACAAACAATATATATGTTTCAAGACAGCGTGTTATACAAACTGGGTATTAAGTAATGATACAAGGCAAACAAAAGGAGTAGCTTCATTCATAATTTATGCATAACTTAAAACTCAATGCATGAATGCTTTTAGAAAACTCATTTTTATTATGCCCGAATGCAAATTGTTTTTTGGTTCAATTATAGTTTATTTGGAGAGCAAATAACGCAAAGACCATATCATAGATAGCCATCTGTTATTAAGAGAAAAAACCCTATTAATATAGTCAGTCCACGAAATATGAAGATGCTAGAAACTCTAGTTATATACATGATAAGAAAATACAAATATGAACCAAGACCTGCCCATTTGTAAATGATATGGAGAAGATTATATGCCTACTTACAAATGACTAGAGGAAGCCACGATAGGGAGAAGATTAACGTGCGTATTTCTTACATTCCTATTTGTAAACGATGCCAAAAGTTATGTAATTCAATCAACTATGGCGTAAAAATCAGTCTATGACAATAGTTTTATCTTAACAGTGTATATTCATCAATCTGCAGTATCAACTTTTAATCATACATATCAACATCAAACTATTTTTGAATGAAATTTATGCCTATAAGGCTACCAGATCATCATCATCCATATGAAATCAGATCACACCAAATACAATAGAGTTTATTCACTGTAAATTAAAACAAAGTAAGATATACTTACTAAATCACCACGCTTCAGCCGTAGCGGTCATCGAAATATCGAGTGCCACTTCCCATCGCAAATACCAGCCCAGTACCCATAGTTTTCTTGCGTGCGCTCAGTCTTCCATCGATGCTACAACCTCGAGCTCACTTTCAGGACATCGAAAGCACCCTAGATTTCAAGAAATCGACGTTGTAATCAATATTCCTCATCCTGGAATTTTAGAATAGATCGTGAATTAGTCAGTTGAATGCTCGAACTCTCAGATTTGCTCTTTAACATGAAGTGTGGCACAAATTAAGGGCATAGAAAGACCCAGTAAAGGGAAGGATGATGCCAGGAAACTCCGTGTCTATGCCACGGTGATCCGCGAATGGGATTTACTGGAAAAAACTAATCCACACTTCATTCCTTCATTGATTTCACCATAGCTGATAGTTTGGGACTTTACAAAGATGGATGTGGCAGCTATTAGGATTAAGCGTTGTGAGAAATGGGTAAGGCGGTTATATATCGGGTAAGAATTGTATGCTGGGAACTAAAACCAAACCGTGCATTAACATGTTATCTAAAAGTATTTTCGGTTACGTACTAATTATTATTTATCTGCTTTTTCTATCTTATCGACTTTTAACAGATTATTTTATTTTTGATCTATAAACTACCTATTTACTTCTGGTTTATTAATAATTAAAGGTATTCATTATCAACTAACAACTAAATATATTCACCAATTATAATTTATTTACATCTAGCTTATTAATTATATTAATTAACTATTACTTGTTCAATAATGAACATAATATATAATTAAATATATTTACTAATTACTACTTATCTATTAATTATTACTCATATATTAATTATACATGGCAAATAAGAGGAGGCATGATAATTTGATTCATTTTATTTTTATTAATGATGTGGAATTGACCACTTAGAGGGATTTAAATGAAGCTTTTACTAGGTATTATAAGCATATTTTTGGATCTAAGATTAAGAGAAGGATTAATGTAAGAAGGAATGACTTATATCCATTTAATACTAAGGTTGAGTTAGTAGATTTAGATAAGCCTTTTTCTGAGCAGGAGATTTGGAAGGCTATCTGTGATATGCCTAGTGACAAAGCTCCTAGGCCTGATGGTTTTTCTGTTCTTTTTTATAAGTAGTTTTGGGAGGTGTTGAAATTTGATTTTATTAATTTATTCAATGACTTTTATAGTGGTGATTTGCAATTAGGTAGTTTTAATTTTGCTAATGTTATCCTTATTCATAAGAGAGAGGGTGATAATTCTCTAAAGGATTTTAGGCCTATTTCTTTAATCAATGTTTCTGTCAAGATTATTTCTAAAGTTCTTGCAAATAGGCTTAGTATTAAGATGAATGATCTTATCGATTGTTCCCAAACTGCCTTTATAAAAGGCAGAAACATAGTGGACGGTGTGGCGGCTGTTCAGGAGTATATTAATGTCTGTTGTAAAAATAACCTTTCCTGTGCTATTTTGAAGCTTGATTTTGAGAAGGAATTTGATTCAATTGATTGGGATTTTATATGCGAGTTATGTCTTGCTAGGGGTTTTAGTGTCAGATGGATTAACTGGATCTTGCTCTTACTCAGGTCTGGTTGTTCTAATATTGTTGTTAATAGGGTTATGGGAAAGAAGATTCAATACAAAAGAGGTCTTAGACAAGGTGACCCCCTTTCATCTTTTTTGTTTAATTTAGCGGTCGATGTCTTCTCTAGAATTATTAAGAGAGCTTGGAGATTAGGTGTCTTAGGTAGTATGGGTAATGAGGAATTTAATAATGAATTATCTATTCTCCAATTTGCAGATGATACATTATTATTTTCTTTCCACTTGCCTAAGCATATTATTGCTCTTAATTTTATTCTTTATTGTTTTGAGATGTTATCTGGTCTCAGAATTAATTTTGACAAGAGTGTTATTATGGTCCTTAATGATTTTGGCAATGTTGAGTCCTTGGTTGCTAGCACCTTGAACTGTTCTATTATGAAATTTCCTTTCTATTATCCCGGTTTTAAGATTAGGCCTTCGAAGCTTAAGAAGGATGATTGGTTAGTTATTATAGATAGGATCAATAATAGATTGTTGAGTTGGAATAACAGATTTCTATCTAGAGCTTGTAAATTAGTGCTAGTTAATTCAGTATTATTTGCTATTCCTACTTATTGGATGTCTGTTCATCGATTTCCTCGTTGGGTTATTGATAAAATTGACACAATCAGACGTAATTTTCTTTGGAGTGGTATTCTTTTTTGTAGAGGATATAAATGTTTAGTCAACTGGGAGTTGTGTTGTAAGTCCAAGAGAGATGGGGGACTAGGGATCATTAATTTATATAATTTTAATTCTTCCTTGTTAGCCAAATGGTTATGGAGATTTAGGAGTCCTTATATGTCGGCTACATGGAAGATTATTGTTACCAAATTTTATTATTCTGGGGGTGAGTTTATTGTTGGTTCTAGTTCTAGTTGGTTTAGTAGATTATCTTATTTTTGGAAGTCTGTTTTAAATTGTTTTGATTTTTTTAAGTTAGGTTGTAAGGTGACTATTCATCCAGGAAATCTTAGTTACTTTTGGCATAATGCTTGGATTTCTTATGTGCTGCTTAAAACTGAATTTAGTGACCTTTTTATTAATAGCGGCTTTAAGAATGCGTTGATCGCAGATGTTTATAGAGGGGATTTAGACCCCCCCCCCCCCTCCAATGGGAGTTTTCCTTTGATAACTTGTTAGAAGGGGGAATGTTAAGGCAATTAGCCCTACTAAAAGCTAAGTTAGCTTTGTAACATTTGGATGAGAATGGAGATTCTATTAGTCGGGGTTTGGATAAGAGTTTAGTTTACTTGTTAATTCCATGTATAATTTTATTAATTTTTATGGTGTTTCATTGCTCCCTTTTAAGTTTCTTTGGAATTCTAATTCTCCTCCTAAAGCTAAGTTTCTTATGTGGTTGATTATTCATAAGAAGCTTAACACGGTTGAGCTTATAAAGAAGAATAATATTAATTTTGATGTTAAGTGTTGTTTTTGTAGTCTTTTGGATGAAGACGTTGACCATTTGTTTTTCTCTTGCAATATTACCAATATTATTTCTAATTCGGTTTTTAGGATTTTTGTTTTTGGTTGTTTTATTTCTTTTAGTAGCTATGTTCAATATTGGGATTGTTGTAGATTTGTTTATAATTATAGGTAGAGATATGTGTTGGATTCTATAGTTACTATCATTAGTTGGTTCATTTGGATGGAGAGGAATTATATATTTTTTTTCATTCTGTTTCAGTTTATTCTGATAAATTAATCATTAGGATAGTTAATTTCTTTCTGGATTGGATGTCTAAATCGCACTATAAGTTTTTTGGTAAATCAAGTTTTGAGAGTTTTTTTTTATTAAGGTTAGATCTAATTTGAGTTTATTTATTAGAATCAATAGTTATTTTAGTTGTAATAGATCTCGCCTTTGTTGTTAATTTATGTTTCTTGGTTTTGCTTGTTCATCTCTTTTTCTTTTTTCCTCTTCACATATATGTATGAATATATACCTATTTATATATATATATATATATACACACACACACACACGTATATACTCATATATATATATATATATATATATATATATATATATATATATATATATATGATGATTTCTAATAGTTTGCCTAGTTTCTTTCAGATTTCAGGTTGTTGATATAGCTGAGGAGCTTTGCGGATAACTGTCTGGATTGGTGTTTGTTATCTTCTTTGGATCTGTTTGTGTACTGTGTCAGAGAGTTTTTGGAGAGTCTTGTTTTCCTTTTGTTGTATTTAGCTTGGAGTGTCATGTCTTTGTATTGGAGTAGATATACTTCAATATCGGGTGGTGGCTTTGCGGGAATTCGATATTGAAGTAGGATGGGCGGTGGTTTATCCGGAGCTCGTCTATCTACAGTCCTTTACATTCATTCTGTCGTGGCTTTGTTTTGCTTTTGTCACATTTTGGATCTATTATTGGATATTGTAGCCTTTATGTTTTTATATTATATATGTGTGCTCTCTTCTTTTTTAAGATCACAAATTTTTGTTTTCAAAATTAATTATACATGAGTTAATAAATATAATAAAATTTTAATTTTTTTAAATGTTCCCATTTTCTCTTAGTTTGGAACTTTCTGAACTTTTTTTAAAATTTATGAATTGTTTTAAATTTATTACATAAAATTTTAAATTTATTACATAATTTTTTATTGAAATTTCATTTTTTTTGTTTATTTGAAAGTAAATATTAATTATCACCTCATACTAATTAATTGTTAATTATCACATCCAAATTCTTAATTATAATTAGATATTAATTATTTGTTATTAATTATTCACTAAGTTATTTATTAATTATTAAATGTAATTTACTGATTATTAACATTTAATTAAAATAAATAATTAAGTGTAAAAAATAATTTTAGATAATAGTTAATAACTTTAAATTATTTATCGATAATCACTGGCGGTAAATTAAAGTCAAGTACCTATAAAAGTTTCCATTTATAAATTATTAATCTTTAAGTTGTCATTATTAATAACAACTTGTCAAAATTAACTACTACATACTTAATATCACTTCATAAGTACTAAATTTTAATACTAAGTACTAGTATTAATTATTAAATAATTATTGAAAATTAATTATTTAATGATTATTATTATATACCATAATTTTTTAGAATAATTAATAATTGTTAGTTGATAATTACTAAAAACTAATTATGGAATACTGAACATTACTTCCTAATTAATAAATATTAGTTACTAATTTAATATTAAATGTCAAACATTAATTATTAAATATTCAATATTAATTATTATTTATTAACTATTAAATGTAATTAATAAACATTAACTCTAATTTATTAGGAATACTAATTATCGTATAGTATTAGATGAAAATAATAGTTATTGATTAATTATAATAGTTAGTTATTTTAAATTACTTATTGCTGCTCATTAATTAGAATAAATTGTTTATTAGTATAATGCATTTGCTTCTGTTCTTAAGGAATGAAACAAATAACATTATTTGGTTCGATGCATTTGCTTCGGTTCATAAGGACCCGATACAAATAACATTATTTGCTTCGGTGCATTTGCTTCAGATTTTAGCACAACATAAGCAAATCATACTATTTACTTCCGTTGTGAGCACAACAGAAGCAAATGAAACTATTTTCTTGGTACATTTGCTTCAGTTGTGTGGAAAACCGAAGCAAACGATTGTATTTGCTTCGGTTCTGAGCACAGCAGAAGCAAATGAGGCCTGATTTGTAGTAGTGAACTCTGTTCATCAAACCCATAAATAAAGAAGGTGAATTAGTTAACCTGAATGACATAGCCGTCCAATCATATGAACCATATCTCATCTGAAACACCATCAATAAAATGCTACCTTTCGCTGTCTGCATTTGATGAAATCCAATAGCCATATCCAATGAAGAAAGCATTTTAGCTCCATTCTGGTGATCTAACAGATTATCTATTCTTGGAAAATTATACATATTTGTCATCTTCCTCCTACTGAAATTCCGATAGTTGATACATAATCTCCATGATCCATCTGGGATCTTCACAACCACTACAGCTGCTCCCCAAGGTGAACAGCTTAGTTGGATAAAACTCTTTTCTTCTAATTCCACTAGTTGCACCTTTTGCTCCTTCATCTCTGTAGGTGTCATTCTGCTAGGTGGTCTACTAATTGGTTAAGCTCTAGGTACACGATCTACTCTGAACTCTATAGCTCTCTTTGGCAATAATCTCATCATTGGTTTGAAAACATCTAGGAACTCCTTGACAACTGGAACTCGGCTTACTTTATCTTCCAATTTCGACGCATCCATTAAAATATGCAACTATGAACTCACACTCTCCACCGAATATATGATTTGATTACCATAACTAAGTTGACTTAATGATATTTTCCTATAATGGAAAAATATTCTAGCATCATAATGATTCAACTAATTCATACTCAAGATAACACCAAAGTCCACATAATCATATACATAAAACTGCAAACAAAAGTGTAACGTTGCAATTAGAATTCTATATTATCGCATCTTATTCCCAGAATTGTGTAACCTCCTACAAAATTTGTGATCTTAAAGGAAGTATCATGGTGTGGTGGTTCTAATGATAACTTATTTACCAAACATTTGGAGATTAATGAAAATGTGATGTTCCAGTATCAAATAATACTCTAATAGGTATGCTACAAATCAAAAATATACCTTCCTTCATAGATTTTCCTTTCTCAACAGCAATTGGTCTAGATGAAGACGGTTCCAAAGCAAGAACATTTCCCTTTACTACCATCGGACACTTTCTCTTATAGTTCCCTAGCTAGTTGTAGTTGTAGCATCTCACATTCAATTTTCTAGCATTTGCTTTAACTCCTCATGTCTGTCATTTATTGAAATAATGGACTTTCTTACCACAATTATGACAAACAACATCAGCTAAGAATTTTGATTATCAACCGACTTCTCATCACCAAGTAAAGCAAAATAATCCACACTACAAACAACTATCTCAGAAACAATATGGACAAGAATGTGCAAGTGTGGCATAGTAGCCTTAGAGATCTCCGACTTTAATCCCTAGATAAACTTATAATTCCATTTGATTGATGTGCCAATGTTTCCATAAGCATATCTAGATAATTCATCAAATCTATTGCCATACTCAATTACTAACAAATCTCCATGCACAAGCTTACCCGACTTTAAATAAGACATTTCCCTTGCTCCTTCAAACAAGTATCAATCCTAAAATCTTATTTAGAAATCTGGCCAAGTGATTTCATCCTCTTGTATTCCCACAATAGCACAGTTCCACCAGTGTAGCGTAACTCCTTGAAACTACATTGAAGCCAATCTTCTTTTCTATGCATTATTCAAACCAAAATTTAAGAAGATTCTTTCACATCTCAAAAGACATTTTTTTCATCTCGACAGCGTATTAAGATTCATAAAAAGGCTTTCCACCAAGATTACCTTAATCCTTAATCGACTTGGCATAGTTTTTTTCAAATGGTATCACATGATTAGCTCCTTTAGCATTGCATTATTAATTCCAACAAGACCAACGAAAGCTCTAGCTTGCATCTGATTGATGAACAACTGATACAGATTCCCCATACCACCTGGCTGGACTGTAGCATCTTCACTCTCAATAAACCTAACAACCTTGATTTCCTCTAGTTTCTGGTCAAGCATTTCCATTAATTGTGGTGCTTCATACCACCCAATTTCACTTTTTTCTCCTTCTTTCCATATCTTACTTCTTTATCTGCATACAAACCTTAGTAAGATACTAAAGGGTGTCTAAGAATGCGAGGTATACACATATGTATAAAATATAAGTACATTATAATATGGTAATACTAGACTCTGCTATGCTACTTTGATGTTTGGGTCCTAGTTTTAGGATCCTTTAAAGAAAATCTTTTAAAATTTACATTACCATATGCTCTAATAACAAATTGTGACACCCTATTTGTTAAGGCCCAAAGTTAAGCACCGCAGATACTTGTCATTTATAGTATTGACATTTGGTGATAGAAAACTAATTTTTTTTCATACATTAAGAAGCACAGGAATATGAAATTTTCTGAAACACATCCATTAATAAGTTTTCATTATAATTCTCATTGCAAAACTAATGTTTAGATCAAATATAATTATTGTAATTTATAATCATAAGAGAAACATATGAAGATGCCCATTGGTTGATTAGAGTCAAAATATTGGCAATAAATAGCCTTCTCATTACATACTACAAAAACATAGTAGAAAGAAAACTCATGTATATCAAATGGTCTCCTGCACAAACTAGAAACAAGCAACACTCTTGTCAACTGATATGGTTATCCACCATAACTAGAAACAAGCAACACTCTTTTTTACTAATTTAAAAGTCAAATCAAATGAGTGGTTTTCCACCAATAAATAACCCAAACGTGACAAGCTCGATAAGGCATGTCAACCCTATCCTTATCGACACTTTTGACAGAGTGTTGATAGCATACAAAAGAACTAAATTGATAGGAAAAAGCCCATAAAATTTGTACATAGATAAGCCACCTATGGGTTTAAAACAAGTTGAAAACTCACCTTGTTGACATAGTCAATGAGAGATGACCCCTTCCACCTCATGCATAATTTCGGATCAAAATAATTATTTGAAGAATTATTCCAATAATTAACTCTTAATCAAGCTTAGAAAATTCAAAGAACATTCCTATATGCTCAAAAATTATGAAACTTAAAACCCATATCCAAAATCACGTTATACATAACATATAAAAATTCCAACCTATTGAAGATGATGAACAATAGGTATTGAATTAAAAAACTAATTAATTCTTATGTAAACAAGCATATTTAACCAATAACGATCTATTGTTTTACCTAAACAATTCTAGAGCATCAAAATACACATGAATCAAGCATATGTACATCAATTCAATTTTGATATGACCTTTAACTGAAAATGAACAAGCATTAAGTGTATTATTCACCTTTATTTATAGAATTATTAATGTAAATTCCCTAACTAGTATTTACTTTGCTTTCCTTAGATTTTCCTTTTCTACTTCTCTATGATAATAGTCAGTCAACCTTACTATTATGATTTGGTGTTGATAAAATGAAATGAAGATATAAATGAATGGAATGTTATATATACATATATATGAGGCTACGTGTTTCCTACTTTGGGCCTTACATGAACACTCCTTTTATGTTTAATTAAACTGAATAGTTAATAAGGCCATACCACTTTATTATGTACGGACCTCATCTCAACACCTCAATACATTGTACTTATTTATTTTTTCCAACTAAATTTCTCGAAAATTGTTTATTAAAAATAGAGGCATTACAATTGTGGTACAACATTTGGAGTTACAATGTTTTAGACCGGTAAGGATTCCCAGCATACAGAATATATAGGAAAACCAAAAGCTTATAAATTCCATTTTTTTCTGAAGCAACTAGTATTTATAAATGTTGATCAATCAGAAATACCTTGAGGAAAGTCAGAGGCCATACACGAAGTCATGGTAGGAAGCTGGAATGACTTGCTTCCTCAACCCTTGAAAATTGACACTAATACATCCACGGTATTCACATGCTGTGAAACCAAATGTTGGAGAAGCGAATTATTTGTGGTGAGAAAGAAAATAAGTAAAAATTCAAAAAAATAGAATCTTGCACCATAGAAATTGTTTTATTCTTATATAAAATCACTATAATGGAATTTTTAATCATACTTCTCAGAATGTTTATTTATGTCAACACAGACAGTTATAAAACTAGTCCTTACAAATGCCGAAAGAAACTAAGAAAAAGTGGGAACAAGTGGCTCTCTCCAGATTCTTTGGCTCCAAACTCCATCCAATTGATCCAACTAAAAACCAAGCTAGTAGGTTGCATGGATAAAATAGAGGGACCCAGAGTTTAGCGGAAAAACCACTTCGGGTTATTAATGGGACTTGCGTGAGAAACTTAAAGTTTTCATTTGAAAATAATGGTATCCCATAAGACCATGACAACACAAACATGGTACAGGTTTTTTAACTAATGGTAACCAAATCTTTGCTATGTCAAAATTGTCTGATATTATTTTTAATCACTTTTAGGATAAAACTCGTTAAAATGAATGAATCAAATTGCAAAGTTGTTACCATTATTAAATTCTGCACCCCTAATGAGGCTCTACAAATAAAACCACTAGTTCTTAGGGAATGGATTTCTTGGAAAGTTAAGGGCTACCTTTCCTTGTAGTACATCTATAGAGGCATGTACCGAGGATCACTCTCCTCTTCCCATCTGGTAAGGTTGGGACACTTACACAGATCCCTTGATGGTGTACTACCCAAATACGTCATCACCCTGGTCATAACCATCTTGTTCCCCAACATCGATTTATCCACTACTTGACATATAATGAGTAATCTAGAAGAGTTATAATCATCTCCTAAAGAATACTACCCACTTAACATCACCATGTGCCTTTTTCTACCAGTCCCTATTGTTCAGGCTTAAAGGTCTCTGGTTATATTTTTCTTTAAGCATGTTCTTTAATTTGAATGGCATGTTGCCAAGTCCAACAAACACCATTGATTTTCACTAATGTGCGATCTATAAGCTCGTACATCTTAGGGAAGGGTGTATATAGTGCAGGAGAGTTACTTCCCATAACACCAAACGTATGTACATTCATAGAGATCAAAAACATGTATTAGAAGTGCAATGTCAGACTTGATCCATACAAGTCGTCCTTCGTTTGGACAAACCAAAGGAACAACTCTCGCTAGATTATGTGATCTAGAAAAGATCAATCCTTGCATCGAAGATCTAGATGCAGAACCACTGTTCAACAATCCTTCATTCATTCTCCTTAATTATTCTTTCTACGGTCTTAATTACTTCTTAACGTTCAATTTATTCAAAGTGGTTTTCAGATAGGAATCACCCAAATCTGATCTTGGTCTCCTCGAATTAATCATCGTTAAAATAATGTTAATTAGAAATGGGTATTCTTTATTTCTTAATTTATTTCTTTATAAAACATCTTTTAAGGATTTATAATTTATAATTTCAAATATTTTTTCGGGATATAGATAGAATCATTAAACCTCACTCATTAGCTCATTTCAGATTGTAAGTCTGTTTTACTATAATAGATCAAAAGGAATCATATTTATCTTACTTGATATCAATTCCATTTTCAATCTTGATTATTTTTTAAATAACGGTGTAAACAACTTTTACATTCTTATGGATAGTAAGGTTTTCCTCCTTGGAATTTTATAATAAATACAAAAAGATCAACATTGAGAAATTCATTTATTTTTAATCTTTAGAGAACTTGATCTTTTATACTTAACTCGTTTCAGACATTCCAACCTTTTTAATCCCACGCTTAGGAAGGGGTCGGGAAAACCAGGGAAATGGTCTCTTGTAGCAACCCGGAAATTCTGAACAAATTTAAAATTTTTATTTTAAATATTTTAATGGGTTTTGAATAATAAAATGATTTATTTTAAACAATAATGACTAAAAAATTATTTTAAACGAAGCAAGAATGCATAAATTTATTTTAATTATAAATAGAGTTTGAAATGGCGCGGCAGTCTGAAAATTCGATTTTAAATTTCAAATGAATGTATAGAATTCAAAATAAATCGGATTTTAGTAAAACAAGAAACGTTAGAATCTGTTTAATAATATCTATCTAAGGAATGTAAGAAACTCATATTTCATAATATAAATTGAACGTTACGTCCAGTTTAAAATTTAAAATAGTCGCTATGGAATTTATATATTTTTTAAATATATATAAAGCACTTAAAAATAGCCATTTTGCAAACGACCTCCGTTTTTGATGAAATCACTTTGGTTGGTTCCGGAATTTCAAATTACTGTTAGGTTTCAAATTTCATAATTTTTGGAATTAATATGTGAGCGTGGTGAATTAAAACGTGTTTTGTCAATTCACTTTGAATTTGATCGACTGGAAAAATGGCCAATTTTCAAACGATCTCCAAGTTTGACGAAATTAGTTTTATTAGGACCGTATTATCAAAAAATAGGCAGATTTATTTTTCTGTAATTTTTGGAGTCAGTATGTGGCCTCGGTAAATTAAAATGTACGTTTAAATTCAATATATATTGATTTATATTTTAATTTTGACAAAAACTGATCAAAACAATAAAAGTGGCTTATGAAACATATCCCATTGTATCCGGAATGGGGGTATTTGGCTAGGGGCGATAGTCGTTGGGTTTGATTTGGAGATCATGACAATAAACAAGTTATTCACGAATTAAATATTATTTAATTATATTATATATATAAGGGGAAAAAACGTAAAACTCTATTCTCCATTACATCTTCCGCCGCCACCCTTTAATGGAGAGCCAATATCGTCGATTTTTCTTCCTTGAATATATCTAAATCTACGCAATATTAAACCAATCTTGTAAAGCAAAAATCGAAGAGAAAATTCTGATCTTTGGATCTATATGGTTAAGATAAAAAATCGTTCAATGGTTTAGGGGAATTTCCAGTTCAAAGTCGCAGTTTTTGAAGTCGAATTCAAGGTGGCCGGGGACGCCGAGTTTACCTGAACTCCGGCTGTGGGATGGCATCGCTCCACCGCTTCTCGTGGCACCGTCCGATCGACTTTAGTACCCTCCAGGTGGTGCGTGTTTCAAGGCGGGAGGAAGGTGTCGATGGATTCGTCGTTTCCAGAATTATACGAAGTGGAAGAAAGGTTAATCCACTAATTAAATTATTTAATTAGTTAGTTAAATGATGTTAGGTAATTATATTAAAGTGTTAAATATTTAAACCAACGTAACTTTTTCAAATGAAAACAGAATCGAACGATTCAAATTGCATTGCAATTATAATGAAAAATACTACACCATGTAACTGACAAGGACATAGACGGAGCAAATTAGAATTTGAGGTGAATTCAAAATCAAACAGAACTGAAACCTTCAAATAAAGACTGATAGAGTGGAAACCCAATGTGAGAACTTTTCATTATAATTTTTGTATAGTTATTTATTTTATAACTGCATATATGAACTGTCATTATTGATTTTTATCAATTTTAATCATTATAAATTGTATACAGTGCATGTTTGCTGACCACCCTCGTCCACCGACCATGCACAATTTAATTAACTGTATTGTGTTTTGATTGTGATGTTGTAATGTTTAACATATTAAAAATAATATTATTGTGGTGGTTAAAATTAAATTATAAATATCCATTTATAATTTAAATAGCAAAAAATATATATGCGATGTGAATAGAATATATATTTGATGTGAATAAAATATATATATGCAATGTGAATAAAATATTTATATGATATATAAAATGGTCGTGTATTGAAATAAATATTGGTTGGTTAAAAATATTATTTTTAACATATATACGAGATATATAAAATTTTCATGTAATGGAATTTTCAATTTTGATTTAAAATTGAAATGTAAATAGAAATCGTTTTAAAACGAATTTATAAACGATTTACAAAATACGATTTGATTGAAAATCGACGAAATATATATTATATCATATCATATTATATATATATATATATATATATATATATTAATGGCTTGAATAGAACGTGTCACGCAGCGACCGTTCGCGAGTTTCGACCATTAACTTCAAATTGATGTAACGGGAGACCAGACCATCGGATTCTGCTAAAACTGGAACCATTAGGTTCGTATCAAAAAGATCTTTCGAACGAATATAAGATATTTAAATTTGAACAGTTGGATTTCAAAATATTTCCAAATCATTTTTGGAAAAGTCACTATGAACGCAGTTCGTGGTCGATATTGGAAACCGACTGTAAGGGCCTTAATAAAATTATGTAAAATCATAATAAATGAACTGGAAAGATTTTGGATGAAAAATTCCAAGTTTGGAAAGAAAAAAATATATTTCTATTGAAATGAACTAGTTATTTACTAGAATAATAATCAAATGATTTTTAAATAAATAAATTGGATTTGTAAAAGGGTTTTAATATAACCAGAATTTTCCAATGAATGAATTGGAGTGGATTTTAATGGAAATAATCTTGGAATATTCCAGTAGTGGATTCCATGATTATACAGATATTGTTGAGGAATTTGGAAGATACAGATATCGTTATTCCCAATACGGTATCCGTCAGTTTCAGAATTTGGTATTGAATATAAGCCGATATAATTTTTATTCAGAGACCTGTATTTGATATCAAATTGGATTTTGGGTTAGTCATGAATGGTGCCTCCAACAACACTGTTCTTAAACCAAGTTGAGAATAGAAAAATCTTTTAATTAAGATTTAGAGCAGTTTACCAATTAATTAATATTTAATTGGAATTGAATTGAATTGGATTTTTGGTTTATCGTGAACTGTGTTTTAATTAACATTAGTTCTTTAACCCAATTAACAGTGAAGATATGATTTGGAATTTATAAATCTATTTATTAAGATTTAATGGAAATTTTCCAAAGTAAAGTTTTTCAATTTAATAAAAGAAATTGGAATTGAATGGAATTTGATTCGGCAATAATCGAGATGAGCTTCTGTGAATGAAGATCGTTACTATTTATGGAAATTAAAAGGCCTTACCGCTATTCCACTTATAGTATTAGTTTGATATGGAAATTTATATCGATTATATACTGTTATGACTTCTGTGAAGATTTCATTTTAAATGGAAGATGGTTTTGGGTTTATCGTGAACTTTGTTTTAAATGACATTGATTCTTTAACCCAATTAAAAGCAGGATAAATTTCTAGAAAGTTGAATAATCACTAAGTAAGGATTTGTGAAATTAAAGTTGAACTAGAGTTTTAATAAATCTTTAACTAGACTTGAATGAACGGATTGTAATTAAACTGCCAAAACACAGGAAGTGGTATAAACCAAATATGCTTGGTTGTTGATATGATTGTGATTGATTGAATATTTGGATTGTGCTCAACCAGTTTATGAGCAGTATGCTTTTAAATTTAGCATTGGGTTGGGTAGAAATATTTGTATGCTAACATCTTATGAAACACTTCACGATTTGACTATGAGATGTTTAGCGATGTTGTTGAGTTCATTTCAAATTTAATGAATGATTTTGAAATGATATTAAGAGAAAATAAATGTATTCCCGATTTTGGACAAGGAATGTTCTATAAAAATGTTTTATAAAACAGAAAGGATTTCAAGGGCTAAACCCAATGTTGTCGAAATGATTTTGAAATGTATTATGTGTTTGACATTGTGGTTCATCACGTAACCGATTAATTGATATTAATGATGTATCTGTCTCATGGAGGAGAATTTATTTTCTTGCTTAACACCCTTCTTCGAGACGTACGAGCTCAAAGGTTATATGATTAATAGTGACTGATCATATGTTGAATTGCTAATGTAAAGTACCATATTTTGAGAAGTACGTATGATTATTATGCTGTGAATTGATTTTCCCCACTTCGGGATATGAAATGATTTGGTATGTGGTGAAAGATTCGAGTAACCCAGAAGACTAAAAATACGGGTGAGGGAGACCCAGGGCCTTAATTGGTGAGTGGTGTAACAACCCGGAAAATCTGAGCCAAATTAAAAATTTTATTTTGGCAATTTTGATGAATGTTGTTTATTTAAAATGATTTATTTTAAATAATGACGATGAGAAATTTATTTTGAATAGAATCAGAGTGTATATATTTGTATGAATCGACGTTAGAATATAATTATTTATTTTTAATTATAAAAGGAATTGAAAATGGCGCGGTAGTTTGAATATTTGATTTCAAATTTCAAATTAATGTATAGGATTCAAAATAAACTGGATTAGAGAAATCAAAAATATTAGGATCTAATTGAGAATATCTTTCCAACGAATCTGAAAAATCGAAATTTCATAGCGGGGAGAAAAAGTTATGCCCAGTTGAAATTTCAGAATAGTCGCTATAGAATTCTGGCCCTTAAAAATGGAAATTCAAATGACTTTCGTTTTCGATGAACCACTTTTGTTGGATCCGGGATGTCAAAATATTGCTCGATTCCAAAATTCGTAATTTTCTGAATCAATTTCGATCGACCAGAAAATGGCCATTTTTCAAACGGTCTCGGAATTTGATGAAATTAATTTTGTTAAACCGTATCATCAATACGAAGCTAGAAAATATTTTTTGGGAATTTTTAGAGTCCGTATGTGGCCCCGGTAAATTGAAATGTGCGTTTAAATTCAATATATAGATTTATATTTTGATTTTGACGAAAACTGATCGAAACAGCCAAACTGGCTTACAAAACATATCCCATTGTGTTTGAAATGGGGGTAGTACGCTAGGGACGACAGTCGGTGAGTTCGATTCTGAGTTCGAAAGAAAAAGTTACTTTATAGGGAAAATTAATCAATAAAATATATTTAAATAAAAAGAGGCCACCCCTTTTCTTCTTAACCCGTTCAACGACCCTTTTCCCTCTTCTATTCAGAAAATCGAATTGATAAAAAAAAAAGGAAAAGCATCGATGTCCACCCACCTTCCCCCTCGGCGATCGCCACCTGTCGCGCCCACCGCCCCAACCACGATTGCCTCCGGTGAGCACCCCCGGCCACGCGCCCTCGCCTCCAGTTCCCCCCTCGTCCTCCTGCGTTCAAATAGAAACCCTTGCTCGAAATGGAGCCGTCGCCGACGAACCAAGGTGCCCCACCACCCCCCACCGGCCATCCACACCTTCCCCTCTGGCCTTCAGAAGCTCTGACGCCACATCCCGGTCTGTCCGTCCATTAATGGGCCCCGCCTCTCCATTTCAATTCGCAGCAATCACCCCCCCACACTCTGGAAACGACAGTGAGCTCAATTTAACTTTCCTTATTTGGTTATCTTCTATTTAAATAGTTTAAGTAATTTAAAAATCTAGTTTTTGTTAATCTAAAATTTGCATGGTTTTAAAATTAAATGGCATTGATTTTGAAAATAATTTTTTTTAATTATAGATAGCCTTGTTTTAAAAAGTATTGATTTTAAAAATATAGAAAAATATGATTTTTATCAATGTAGAGTAGTAAAAATATAATTTATATTAAGGGAGAGTAGTAAAAATATAATTTCTATATAAGTAGGAAGTTAAAAATATAACTTTTATATAAGTATGATAATAAAAAAATGATTTTTATTTGATGTGAAGATTAAAAATATGATTTTTATATAAGGAGAAGAATAAAAATGTGATTTTTATATGAACAGTTCAAGAATAAAAATGTGATTTTTACTGTAAACAGCATGAAATGGTTGAGTTGGAATGTCAGGCAAATTCAAGCCATTCAGAAATTCAGAAATAAAATGGCGGAGTGGAACCCCAACATGAGAACTACTCATTTTAAATCTTGTTTTCTAGTTAAAATATATACTAGGATGCAAACAGTGCTTAGCAGCACCCGACACCCGTCGTCCACAGGCCATGGACGACTTGTATGCTTGTTTGATGTGTTGTGAAGTTTGTTTATGATGTTGATGTGAAATGGATAATAAAACATTCGTGTGTTGAAATAAATTAATTATCATTAAAAATATAATTTTTAATGTGAATGTGAATAAATAAATATTCATTTACAAACCGGACGGTTTGTTTATATACACCTATTTGGAGGACATTGATTGGGATGATAAATTTTACACGTCGCCCGACTGCACAAATAATATTCAGTTGTTGTGGATTGAAACTCCACACGGGTGTTGGGATGATATTTGACGTACACTAATCCCAATTGTTTAGTGGTATGTCGATCATTTGATTGACAGACTGTATGAGCGTTAATTAGTTATATTTAATGCTTATGCAGTTGTGTGGTGCACCCTGGATGATGCTTGATAATTTATCGTTGCTATTATATACATGTGTTGTATGTAATCCATATGATTTACATTATATGGTAATTGATTGGGCCTCATTCCAATCGGGAAAATAAAGAATATTCATGTGTTGAATAAAATATATATTCATGTGTTGAATAGAATAAAGAATATTCATGTGTTGAATAAAATAAATATTCATGTGTTGAGTAAAATATTTTAAACAATAAAATTTACATCTTTATCATAATTTTATAAAATATATTAAATAATAAAAATAGTCATGTGTTGACGATACTCATGTGTTGAGAATATTCATGTATTGAAACTCATCATGTGTTGAAAGAAATAGTTTAACAATAAAATTTACATCGTTATCGTATATAAAATTAGAAACTAACTGGAAAATAGATAAGATGAGTGGTCTCCTGGGTATTGATCTGATGTTGGTTTCGGCTTTCGG
Organism: Allium sativum; assembly: GCA_030737875.1. NCBI lineage: Eukaryota > Viridiplantae > Streptophyta > Magnoliopsida > Asparagales > Amaryllidaceae > Allium > Allium sativum. The sequence goes on along the minus strand of CM060913.1, from coordinate 462,118,861 downwards.
GGTTAATACTTAAGGAATCGTTCTCTTACTAATTTACGGTTTGAGTCTGATTAAGAATTAAACGATAGAAATCATAATTTTATAAAATATATTAAATAACTAAATAGGCATGTGTTGACAATGCTCATGTGTTGAAAGAAAAATATATATTCATGTGTTGAAGAAAATATTCATGTGTTGAATAGAATGACGAAGTTATTAAAATATATAAAGCCGTGTTGATTAGAGATCGCCATTTTGATGCGAACGATATTTATATCGATTATATTCGTTTTTATAACGAATATAGAAAAAGAAGTGATTTCAAAATATAACGTTTTGAAAATATTATCATTTATATATTAATGATATGAAATATTCAATTTTAATTTGAAATTGAATATGAAATTGAAATTGTTTTGAAAATGAATTTAAAACGATTTATAAAATACGTTTTGAATTGAAATCGACGAAATATATATAATATATAATATATATATCAATTGCCTGAATAGAACGCGCCGCGCCGCGGCGGTTCGCGAATTTCGACCATTGACTTCGAGTTGATGTTACGGGAGATCCGACCATCGGATTCTCCTAAAACCGAAACTGTTGGGTTCGTATTGAAAAGAGCTTTCCAATTAATATTAGAAATTTGAAATCTGACGGTTGGATTTGGAGTTATATCAAAATCAAATTTGGAAAATGTCGCTGTAAGTGCAGTTCGATGACCGTTATTTGAAATCGACTGTACGGGGCTTGATAAAATTATTAAAAATTATTAATAATTTGTGCAAAAATCATGAGAAATGATTTAGAAAGAATTAGGGTGAAAAATTCCATATTTGCAAGGATAAAAATATATTTTTATCGAAATGAACTAGTTATGAACTAGAATTATAATCCAATATTTTTGAATAAAAAAATTGGATCTAAAGTGGTTTTAAAAATAATCAGAATTTCCAATACGTGAATTGGAATGGATTTGAATCGAAGTTATCTTCAGAATATTTCGATGTTGGATTTTGTGATTATACAGATATGGTTGTGGAAATTTGAAAGAAATATATATATATATCGTTATTTCCAATACGATATTTGTTAGTTTCAGAATTTGATATTGAATATAAGCCGATATATTTTCTATTCAGAGCCTTGTATTTAATATCAAATGGGATTTTGGGTTCGTCGTGAATGGGGTCTTAAATAACACTGTTCTTGAACCCAGTTTAGAAAAGAATAAATCTTTTAATTAAGATTTAGTAAAATTGTCCAGTTAATTTGTTTTTAATTGGAATTGAACTTAAATTGGTTTTTGGGTTTATCGTGAGCAGTGTTTTGAATTACACCTTTTCTTTAACCCGATTAACAATAGAATGTGATTTTGGGTTTATCGTGAATCGTGTTTTAGATGACATTGGTTCTTTAACCCAGTTAAGGACTATATTGATTTTGAGAAGATTAAAACTAAGTGATGTTTTAATGAATCTTTAATTAGATTGAAAAGATCGAGAATGGAGTATCACTAGTTTTGCTCCAAAGCGATAGTTAAATCTTTAATTAGATTTGAACGTGAAATGGTAAGAAATATTTACCGATAACACCATGGTGTTCGATATAGAGTATTACCAGTTTTGCTCCATGGGATGAATAGGTTGGGATTGGGAAATAAAATAAATAATAACTTCGGTGTGGTTCGCTAATCCCGACTAGTTTGGAAAACCTTAACATGGTTTGAAATGATATCCAAAGGAAGATTAAAGAATAAATTTAGAAGAATTTATCTTTGATAAAATTAATGGGAACCTTTCCCTAAGAATGTGAATATTTGAATAAAAGATTATTCTGAATTGGAATGAGGCATATGTTGTGTTTGTGCAGCACTTGTTTATTATATGCGCGGGTTATTCTGAAAGGCCAGGTTTATACCCATTCTAAATAACCGATTGGACGATAAGTCGAAGATGAAGACGGTGGTTGAAGACCGGAGGCCTTCACATCGTTTGGATGATTATTGATGATCTTGATTGGGCTGTACACCCAAGAGGAGGGAATCAGTTGGTGATCGTCCAGACATACTTGGAGATCGATAGATATGCGAGGAATAAGGTTCCTCCGGTTTCATTCAGATCCAGAACGAACTTGTAAATGGACTGTGTGTCTGACATTGGATTTTATTCTGTGTGATTGATCTCTATTAAATATATATCTATTTGGCGGCGGAGAATTTATTCTCGTTCTTAACACCCTTCTCTGAGACGTACGAGCTAAAAGCAAAGTCTTTTGGTTGATGATCAAAGCACGACCTGTGTGGCATAGCTTTGTGTACGGCGTTAATTCGCGAGCCTCACACCTCGGTATGAGTCAAAAACGGGATAAAGACCCAAGGAGTGCACGACGTTTCTTTCTAGCTATAGGTGATGTCAGTGACCTACCAGCCCTGAAATTTATATTATTTTTACCTGTTTGGTTGTTGGATGCGAGGCGCCTTGGATATAGGTCCTATAGGACCGGGAAACATGTGTTCAGGAATTTGCAATCCTCAAAAGTAAGAGAGGACCGGCCTTGGAGGATCCAAGGATCGTTGTGTGTGGTCCTGAGACATTTGCTAGAGTGTCTCGAACAGAGAAAAGCTTGCCCCTTGCCTCGACTCATGATGGAAATCCAATTTCCAATACGACCTTTGCGGTTTTATTTGTAGAACCTAGTATGGAGACATAGTAGATGGTAGTTATGCCGTCTATGATTGATACTTATGATTGAAATTGTTTTGACACTATACACTTATAGTAATATCAAAATAATCTGTTTTTAAACGTATCAAGCATTCTTTAGCTATTATAAGGTAAAACCCTATCCTCCGGCTTGCGTTGCATTGTGTGATGGGACCTGGGTCTTATAATAGCTTCATTTTTCTTTATTTAGCATTGTGCTGTTTGTTTTATGCACTGGTATTCTTGGGAGGAAACCCGTTCCGTGTTATACGGCATGGTCCCTTGATTTACCTAACTTTAAAAATAAAGATTAATAACTGTTTTAGTTCTCACACCAGTCACTTGACTGACCTGGAGTTTATTGTTTTAACCTAAACTCTGGGTGCCCTTAATTTCCGCACGGGCAGCTAGTAGTTTTGTTTTGCAGATTTATATTCACAGGAACCTGGTTTACAACTGGAATGATACTCGGAAAGCTCTGTATCCGTGTATTTCTTTCAGTTGTGTGTTGTATTATTTTTCCGCTACTATGTATTTAAATGTAATTTAAATCTCTGATATTTGTCAAATGTGTAATATTGATTCATTGTATGTTATATTCTTGTATTCTGACGGAACTGTTGTAAAAAGCAATGAAATGTTCTTCTGTTTGTGTTCCGATGTGTGTTGTTCTCAAAGCAATCCATTCTTTCCTTCAAGGGGAAGTTACGGGTCACTACAGTGGTATCAGAGCTTTGGTTTATAGAGCTCGAGAACAATACACATTAGAACCAAACGAAAGAATTCATCAGAGGTTGGATTAGAAATATCCAATAAGAATAGCTCGTTAGAGATGGGATTGGTAGTATCCTAGAACGAGTGTGAAGTCTATATTTTTAAAATAAAATTGAAAACAAACTTTGTTTTGAAAATTTATATCTAATGGTACGTATTTGAATATTTTATTTGTAATGAATTTGGACAATCGAGTATTTAAAGATTTTGCATATACGCATCATGAACGTATATTCGAAGTTTTAATATATTGGATAGTTATAGAATCATACTCTAGTCGCCCGAAGATGATAATGATAATTGTCATGACATCATCAGTATTCATGCTCGAGTTTCGAAGGTGTGATATTTATATATTTCCATTAGACTGGTGTGAGAACCAAAACTGGATAGGGCTTATTGTTGTGATTGGGCATCAAAAACATGATTTTCTGTATATGTATCAAAGTTATGAATTTGAAACGTTAATTCACTAATTGATTGATGGTTGTGTTGTATGATTATTGTTTTGATTTATTAAAATTTTGAACTATTTAGCCTAATGGAACTGAATATTGAACTGTATTGAAAAATGATTACAATTGCATGCATATACATGTATACACTATGAACAGGTCATAACAAGGAGGCTAGAGCAGAAGAATAAAATTGTTTGCCCGACAAATAGGTACATGTTTATTGTATTTCTTGGGGATTTGATGATTATATGAGCCGATTTGCAAGCCGCTTGGCTTTTTCTTTTTCTTTTGGATTGGTGAGGGCCATGGGAGGCTATTTGAAATATCCCGAAGCTCCCGGTGCAGGGGAGGCTATGGCGAAATTTTTTGAAAATTTAGGGTGTTAGCCAAATTTGAAAAGTTCTTAGAAACTGAAAAGTTGAAGAACTTAAGCCGAAATGAAAATAATGGAGGTTGAGTTGATTAGTTAAACATCTTTAAGCTTCGTTCCTTTTCGGGGACGAAAAGTTTTAAGTGGAGGAGATTGTAACAACCCGGAAAATCTGAGCCAATTTAAAATTTTTATTTTGGCAATTTTGATGAATGTTGATTATTTAAAATGATTTATTTTAAATAATGACGACGAGAAATTTATTTTGAACAGAATTAGAGTGTATATATTTATATGAATCGAAGTTAAAATATAATTATTTATTTTTAATTATAAAAGGAATTGAAAATGGCGCGGTAGTTTGAAAATTCAATTTCAAATTTCAAATGAATGTACAGGATTCAAAATAAACCGGATTTTAGCGAAACCAAAAATATTAGAATCTAATTGAGAATATCTTTCCAACGAATCCAAAAAATCATAATTTCATAGCGGGGATAAAAAGTAATGCCCAGTTGAAATTTCAGAATAGTCGCTATGGAATTCTGGCCCTTAAAAATGGAAATTTTGCAAACGACCTTCGTTTTCGACGAAACCACTTTTGTTGGATCTGAGATGTCAAATTATTGCTAGATTCCAAAATTCGTAATTTCCTGAATCAATATGTGATTGACAGTTTCAGTCAATTTCGATCAACAAGAAAATGGTCATTTTTCAAACGGTCTCAGAATTTGATGAAATTAGTTTTGTTAAACCGTATCGTCAATATGAAGCTAGGAAATATTTTTTGGGAATTTTTAGAGTCCGTATGTGGCCTCGGTAAATTGAAATGTGCGTTTAAATTCAATACATAGATTTATATTTTGGTTTTGACGAAAACCGATCGAAACAGCCAAATTGGTCAACGCCCATTGTGTTCGAAATGGGGGTAATACGCTAGGGACGATAGTCGGTGGGTTTGATTCTGAGTTTGAAAGAAAAGGTTACTTTATAGGGAAAATTAATCAATAAAATATATTTAAATAAAAATAGGTCACCCCTTTTCTTCTTAACCTGGTCAACGCCCTTTTTACCTCTTCTATTCAGAAAATCGAATTGATGAAAAAAAAGGAAAAGCATCGATGTCCATCCCCCCTCGGCGATCGCCACCTGTCGCACCCACCGCCCCAACCACGATCGCCTCCGGTGAGCACCTCCGGCCATGCGCCCTCGCCTCCAGTTCCCCCCTCGTCCTCCTGCGTTCAAACAGAAACCCTAGCCCGAAATTGAGCCGCCGCCGACGAACCAAGGTGCCCCACCACCGCTCCGGCCATCCGAACCTTCCCCTATGGCCTGCAGAAGCTCCGACGCCACATCCGGGTCCGTCCATCCATTAGTGGGCCCCGCCTCTCCATTTCAATTTGCAGCAAGCACCCCCCCCCACACACACACACTGGAAACTACATTGAGCTCAATTTAACTTTCCTTATTTGGTTATCTTCTATTTAAATAGTTTAAGTAATTTAAAAATCTAGTCTTTGTTAATCTAAAATTTGCATGGTTTTAAAATTAAATGGAATTGATTTTGAAAATAAAATAGTTGTTTTTAAATTATAGATAGCCTTGTTTTAAAAAGTATTGATTTTAAAAATATAGAAAAATATGATTTTTATCAATGTAGAGTAGTAAAAATATAATTTTTATTAAGGGAGAGTAGTAAAAATATAATTTTTATATAAGTAGGAAGTTAAAAATATAACTTTTATATAAGTATGATAATAAAAATATGATTTTTATTAGATGTGAAGATTAAAAATATGATTTTTATATAAGGAGAAGAATAAAAATGTGATTTTTATATGAACAGTTCAAGAATAAAAATGTGATTTTTATTGTAAACAACGTGAAATGGTTGAGTTGGAATGTCAGGCAAATCCAAGCCATTCAGAAATTCAGAAATGAAATGGCAGAGTGGAACCCCAAGGTGAGAACTTCTCACTTTAAATCTTGTTTTCTAGTTAAAATATATACTAGGATGCAGACGGTGCTTAGCAACACCCGACACCCGTCGTCCACAGACCATGGACGACTTGTATGCTTGTTTGATGCGTTGTGAAGTTTGTTTGTGATGTTGATGTCAAATGGGTAATAAAACATTCGTGTGTTGAAATAAATTAATTATCGTTAAAAAAATAATTTTTAATGTGAATGTGAATAAATAAATATTCATTTACAAACTGGACGGTTTGTTTATGTACATCTATTTGAAGGACATTGATTGGGACGATAAATTTTACACGTCGCCCAACTGCACAAATAATATTCAGTGTTTGTGGATTGAAACCCCACACGGGTGTTGGGATGATATTTGACGTACATTAATCCCAATTGTTTAGTGGTATGTTGATCGTTTGATTGACAGACTGTATGAGCGTTAATTAGTTATATTTAATGCTTATGCAGTTGTGTAGTGCACTTTGGATGATGGTTGATTATTTATCATTGCTATTATATACATGTGTTTTATGGAATCCATATGATTAACATTATATGGTAATTGATTGGGCCTCATTCCAATTGGGAAAATAAAGAATATTCATGTATTGAATAAAATATATATTCATATGTTGAATAGAATAAAGAATATTCATGTGTTGAATAAAATATATATTCATGTGTTGAAAATATTCATGTGTTGAGTAAAATATTTTAAACAATAAAATTTACATCTTTATCATAATTTTATAAAATATATTAAATAATAAAAATAGTCATGTGTTGATGATACTCATGTGTTGAGAATATTCATGTGTTGAAACTCATCATGTGTTGAAAGAAATATTTTAACAATAAAATTTACATCTTTATCGTATATAAAATTAGAAACTAACTGGAAAATAGATAAGATGAGTGGTCTCCTGGGTATTGATCTGATGTTGGTTTCGGCCTTCGGGGTTAATACTTAGGGAATCGTTCTCTTACTAATTTACGGTTGGAGTCTGATTAAGAATTAAACAATAGAAATCATAATTTTATAAAATATATTAAATAACATAAATAGTCATGTGTTGACGATGCTCATGTATTGAAAGAAAAATATTTATTCATATGTTGAAGAAAATATTCATGTGTTGAATAGAATAACGAAGTTATTGAAATATATAAAGCAGTGTTGATTAGAGATGCGCCATTTTGACGCGAACGATATTTATATCGATTATATTCGTTTTTATAATGATTATAGAAAAAGAAGTGATTTCAAAATATAACATTTTGAAAATATTATCATTTATATATTAATGATACGAAATATTCAATTTTTATTTGAAATTGAATATGAAGTTAAAATTGTTTTGAAAACGAATTTAAAACGATTTACAAAGTACGTTTTGAATTAAAATCAACGAAATATATATATAAAATATTATATATATTAATGGCCTGAATAGAACGTGCTGCACCGCGGCAGTTCGCGAATTTCGACCATTGACTTCGAGTTGACGTTACGAGAGATCCGACCATCGGACTCTCCTGAGACCAGAACCGTTGGGTTTGTATCGAAAAGAGCTTTCCAATTAATATTAGAAATTTGAAATCTGACGGTTGGATTTGGAGTTATGTCCAAATCAAATTTGGAAAAGGTCAATGTAAGTGCAGTTCGACGTCCGTTATTGGAAATCGACTGTACGGGCCTTGATAAAATTATTAAAAATATTAATAATTTGTGTAAAATCATAAGAAATGATTTAGAAAGAATTGGGTGAAAAAATCCACATTTGTAAGGATAAAAATATTTTTTTTATCGAAATGAACTAGTTAGAACTAGAATTATAATCCAATATTTTTGAATAAATAAATTGGATTTGAAGTGGTTTTAAAAATAATCAGAATTTCCAATACGTGAATTGGAATGGATTTGAATCGAAGTTATCTTCGGAATATTTCGATGTTGGATTTTGTGATTATGCAGATATGGTTGTGGAAATTTGAAAGATATATATATATATATATTGATGTTTCCAATACGATATTTGTTGGTTTCAGAATTTAATATTGAATATAAGCTGATATAGTTTCTATTTAGAGCCCTGTCTTTAATATCAAATGGGATTTTGGGTTCGTCGTGAATGGTGTCTTAAATAACACTGTTCTTGAACCCAGTTTAGAAAAGAATAAATATTTTAATTAAGATTTAGTGAAATTGTCCAGTTAATTAGTATTTAATTGGAATAGAATTTAAATTTGTTTTTGGGTTTATCATGAGCGATGTTTTGAATAACACCTGTTCTTTAACCCGATTAACAATAGAACATGATTTTGGGCTTATCGTGAATCGTGTTTTAGATGACATTGTTTCTTTAACCCAGTTAAAGACAGGATATTGATTTTTGAGAAGATTAAAACTAATTGGAGTTTTAATGAATCTTTAATTAGATTGAAAAGATCGAGAATAGAGTATCACCAATTTTGCTCCAAAGCAATGGTTAAATCTTTAACTAGATTCGAACGTGAAATGTTAATTAATATTTACCGATAACACCATGGTGTTAGATATGGAGTATTACCAGTTTTTCTCCATGGGATGAACAGGTTGGGATTGGGAAATAAAATAAATAATTACTTCGGTGTGGTTCGCTAATCCCGACTATTTTGGAAAACCTTAGCATGTTTGAAATGATATCCATAGGAAGATTAAAGAATAAATTTAGAAGAATTTATCTTTGATAAAATTAATGGGAACCTTTCCCAAAGAATGTGAATATTTGAATGAAAGAATATTCTGAATTGGAATGAGGCATATGTTGTGTTTGTGTAGCACTTGTTTATTATATACAAGGGTTATTCGGAAAGGCCGGGTTTATACCCATTCTGATTAACCGATTTGACAATAAGTCGAAGATGAAGATGGTGGTTGAAGACCGGAGGTCTTCACATCGTTTGGATGATTATTGATGATCTTGATTGGGCTGTACACCCAAGAGGAGGGAATCAGTTGGTGATCGTCCAGACGTACTTGGAGATTGATGGATATGCAAGGAATAAGGTTCCTCCGGTTTCGTTCAGACCCAGAATGAACTTGTAAATGGACTGTGTGTCTGACATTGGATTTTATTCTATGTGATTGATCTCTATTAAATATATATTTGTTTGGCGGCGGAGAATTTATTCTCTTGCTTAACGCCCTTCTCTGGGAATATATCGAAAGAAATCATACGCATGGAGTGAATTGCCTGTGTAGCATGCCTAAGTGGCAGATGATCAAGGCTTCTGTTGAAAAGCAAAGTCTTGTGGTTGATGATCAAAGCACGACCTGTGTGGCATAGCTTTGTGTATGGCGTTAATTCGCGAGTCTCACACCTCGGTATGAGTCAAAAAGGGGATAAGGACCCAAGGAGTGGACGTTCCTTTCTAGCTATGGGTGATGTCAGTGACCTACCAGCCCTGACATTTATATTATTTTTACCTGTATGGTTGTTGGATGCGAGGCACCTCGGATATAGGTCCTATAGGACTGGGAAACGTGTGTTCAGGTATTGTCAATCCTCAAAAGTAAGAGAGGACCGGCCTTGGAGGATCCAAGAATCGCTGTGTGTGGTCCTGAGACATTTGCTAGAGTGTCTCGAACGGAGAGGAGCTTGCCCCTTGCCTCGACTCATGACGGAAATCCAATTTCCAATACGACCTTTGCGGTTTTATTGAACCTAGTATAGCGACATAGTAGATGGTAGATATGCCGTCTATGATTGATACTTATGATTGAAATTGTTTTGACACTATACAATTATAGTAATATCAAAATAATCTGTTTTTAAACGTATCAAGCATTCTTTGGTTATTATAAGGTAAAACCCTATCCTCCGTCTTGCGTTGCATTGTGCGATGGGACCTGGGTCTTATAATAGCTTCATTTTTCTTTATTTAGCTTTGCGCTATTTGTTTTATGCACTGGTATTCTTGGGAGGAAACCCGTTCCTATTATACGGCGTGGTCCCTTGATTTACCTAACTTTAAAAATAAAGATTAATAACTGTTTTAGTTCTCACACCAGTCACATGACTGACCTGGAGTTTATTGTTTTAACCTAAACTCTGGGTGCCCTTATTTTCCGCACGGGAAGCTAGTAGTTTTGGTTTTGCAGATTTATATTCACAGAAACCTGGTTTACAGCTGGAATGATACTCAGAAAGCTCTATATCCGTGTATTTCTTTCAGTTGTGTGTTGTATTATTTTTCACTGCTATGTATTTAAATGTAATTTAAATCTATGATATTTGTCAAATGTGTAATATTGATTCATAGTCTGTGATATTCTTGTATTCTGATGGAATTGTTGTAATAAGCAATGAAATGTTCTTCTGTTTGTGTTCTGATGTGTGTTGTTCTCAAAGCAATCCGTTCTTTCCTTCACGGGGAAGTTTCGGGTCACTACAAGTGGTCAGTGTAGCCTGCTCCATAGTGGGAGGTGAACATATATATATCGAGTTGCTTACGTGAGTACCCTTTGCCTTGTCTAAGGAGAGCCCGATATTTGGTTGCATACTTGTTTGTACGCATTGTTTTGTTATAGAATTCTTATTTCCAAAGACTTTTATTTGAGATCCCGAAGTGAAATCTATTTTGATATGAAATCTAGATATGTATTTCAAATGATTTGAAATAAGAATTCATGAATAAAGTCCAAAGAAATAAATTATTTAAAGTGAACTGGATTTCAAAAAAAAAATCTATATTTGGGATTAAGCCTAAATGGGTAGATTGGAAAATTGCACGCTGTATGTTGCATTGTAGATCCATATGACTATTATTGGTTGTTATTTATGCACTGGTATTCATGGGGGTGAACTCATTCCATGACATACGGCGTGGTCCCATGATTTACCATATTTTAAAGTAAAGTTAAAAACTATTTTGAGTTCTCACACCAGTCCCATGACTGACTGAGAGTTTATTGTTTCTACCTAAACTCTGGGTGCCTATATTTTCCACACAAGCATTCAATAGTTTTGTTGTTGCAAATTATTTAATTTAGTAGGATTTTGGATCGAAGCTTGAAGCTGTGTCCAGAGCATTGATAGTCTTTCGTTGTGTTAGTTTATTTGTTTCCAGTGCATTGTATTACATTTATTGTAAATTTATTTTCCGCTGAATATTATTTTCGATACTCTGATGTAACATTATTATAATGTTTATAAAAGTCTTCTTTTGTTTTTTCTGATGTATTGTGCATCCAAAATTAGCATATCCGCATTTTTGGTTCAATTTAAGTTGGTTTAACGATCGATATGGATCAACCCAGAAGGAGGGTCACTACATATGGCATCAGAGCTTTGGTTATCTCAAATCTTTGGGGTGCAACTCGTTAGAACATAATAAAAGACTCATCAGAGATTGGAATAGCAATATCCTATGAAATAAAACTCATTAGAGATAGGATCAATAGTATCCTAGAATGTGAAACTCGTTAGAAATGGGGTTAGAAATGCCCTAGAATGGGTTGAGAGTGACAAGTTTATAATTAACGTATTTGTGATTATGTACATAATCCGATCTTAGAAAATATGATTTTTGAATATATAAAAGTTATATATATATTTGAAAAGTTAACCAACTAACTGATTGTTGGTTGTATTGTGTGATTATTTATCCAACTAATTAAAATATTGGAATGATCAAACCAATAAGAGAATGAAAGATAAATTGAGCCAAACCGAATCAAATATTGAACTGAATTGAAAATTGATAGGAATCACATACATATACATGTATACATATGAACAGGTCATAGCAAGGAAGCTAAGAAGAGGAATAAAATTGTATGCCCGACAAATAGGTACATGTTTACTATATTCATTGGGTTTGATGATTTTATGAGCCGATTGGCTAGCCGCTTGGCTTTTTCTTTTTATTTTTGGATGATGAGGGCCATGTGAGGCAAGTTGCGGTTTTACCGATCAACCCGTACAAAGGAGATTATGGCGAAAATTTAGGGTGTTAGCAAAATTTTTGAGAAATTAGAAAATTCTTAGAAACTGAAAAGTTAAATAACTAATGCCAGAACGAAAGTTGAGTTGGTTGGTTAAAACAACTTTCAGCTCCGTTCCTTTTCGAGGACGAAAAGATTTTAAGTGGGGGAGATCGTAACAACCCGGAAATTCTGAACTAATTTAAAAATTTTATTTTAGCTATTTTAATATAAAAATGATTTATTTTAAATAATAACGACTAAAATTTATTTTAAATGAAGTTAGAGCATATAAACTTATTTTAATTATAAATAGAATTTGAAATGGCGCGGTAATTTGAAAATTTGATTTTAAATTTCAAATGAATGTACATAATTCAAAATAAATCGGATTTCAGTAAAACATGAAACGTTATAATTTGTTTAATAATATCTTTATAATGAATGTAAGAATTCAGATTTCATAATATAAATTGAAAGTTACGTCCAATTTAAAATTTAAAATAGTCGCTAGGAATTTATATTTATTTTGAATATATATAAAGCCCTTAAAAATAGCCATTTTGCAGTCGACTTCCATTTTCAACGAAACCACTTTTGCTGGATCCGGAATGTCAAATTATTTTTAGGTTTCAAATTTCATAATTTTTGGATTTAATATGTGAGCGTGGTGAATTTATACGTGTTTTGTCAATTTAGTTTGAATTTAATCGACTGGAAAAATGGTAAATTTTCAAACGGTCTCCAAATTCGAAGAAATTAGTTTTATTAGGACTGTATCATCAAAACATAGCCTAATTTTATTTTCTGTAATTTTTGGAGTCAGTATGTGGCCTCGGTAAATTAAAATGTATGTTTAAATTCAATATATATTAATTTATATTTTAGTTTTGACAAAAACTGATCGAAATGATAGAATTGGCTTACGAAACATATCCCATTGTGTCCGGAATGGGGGTATTTGACTAGGGGCGATAGTTGTTGGGTTTGATTTGGAGATCGTGACAATATACAAGTTATTCATAAATTAAATATTATTTAATTATATTATATATAAAAAGGGAAAAAAAAGTTAAACCCTATTCTCCATTACATCTGCCGCCGCCACCCTTCAATGGAGAGCCAATATCATCGATTTTTCTTTCTTAAATATCTCTAAATATTTACAAAAATTCCGCATTTTAATGATGCGCATAAAATGAATGAATATGGAGTTCCATTTACATGTACAAATCGCTCATTCACAAGTTCCTACTAAAAGTTAACTTCTTTGTGTTGGTAAACAAGCGACCAGGGGGCACCAACTCAAGGAGTTCCAACTTTCATCAAGGAATACCGAATCTTTTGGCACACAACCAGCAAAAGGCTTGATAGCAAATTAAGGAATCAATGCTGAGGTGAAAGCAACTCAAAATGTCCCACGGTTAAAATCGCTGAGCCCATAAAAGAAAGACCTTCTTAGGTGCAAGACACAAGTTCTCTGACTTAAAAAAAACCCAATGAGGTGAACTAGAGTCCGTTTGCTGGGGTGAAGCGTAAAAGTCAGAAAAAACTGACATGTCCTGAAAAGGAAAATTGCCAATCCAAAAAACGGGGGGCACCTTGTTAGGTGAAGGACACAATTCTTTGAAATGAGTCAAAACTCGACGAGACAAACTAGTGTGCAATCTCCAGGATAAAGCTTAAAAATGGGGAAGGATCAAACATGCTGGAAAGACTAGTACAAAGCAGAAATCCCAACCGAAAGGGGGTATCCATTCTTGTTCTTTGTTGTTAACCAAGTCAAACAAAGCCAAGAATGGATTACAACATTGAAACCAAAGTCCTCCCATAGGGGCACGCATTTAAATGCATCCTAAATCTACCGTAACACATATACGAACATACGTTTAACTAAAACACTCGTATGGTTTAATTTCCAAATTAAAGAACAACGAGAAATTCACTAACAAATACAAAAAAGCTGGGCGATCCCAGGTCAATAAACCCATAGTAAAGCCAATTATAACGACATAGTAGTAACGCTAATAGTAACGAGCCGTAAAAACGATACAAACTAACGATCCCTAAAACGATATTAACACACAATCGACAGGAAAGCTATAATGTAATTTATTTAAAAATACATACGTATTGCTAAGCAGGGCAAAAAGTTGGTGTGGAAAACAAAGGCACAAAGAGCATCACAAAACCATCAAAACAACTGTTCGACAAGACCAAAAAAGCATCATAGGTCAGCACGAGTCAAAAACCAACATAATGTCATGAGCGAGGGCCGACACCCGCTTACACAATCGGTCTTAAAAGTTTGAAAAGGAAAACAACCAAAGACAGGAAAAGAAACTACAGATCCCTAACCTTCCTTGGCTTACCTACCATCCTCTTGGTCTGAGCAGAACATGATGGAAGTTCATCGGCACGTCTAGAAACCACAAACTCGACATCCTCTGGGGCAAAAGAAGAAACCACGCTATCTTTGGATCTAAGGGCACATTTCAACTTTGCTTATCATTTTCTAAAACAGAGATATGCTCGAGATTGTCCTTGTGAGGCTTTTGGAGATCACAAGCCAATGTATGCCAACCATTCATCCATTTTGCAGAATGATTTTTTAACAAATACATTTGTTTCCCAAATTGATGCACAACAGTCTCGAGACGGGCTATCATCTGACCTTTTGCAGCAATCATATCACAAGAAAAGGTCTAAGAGTCAGACGGAGATATATCTATGTTAGAAGACTATAAGTTCCACCCCTGTAAACGCTTAGCAAGCCTAGGACTGCATAGCCCAAGCGCATAACGCGGCCTATTAATGATAGTTTAAAGTTCTGTATAAGATGGACTGAAGGGAGTATTCATAGATGGCTGACCAGTTGACTGAATTTCATCTATCGGGACATCCAAATCAAAGAATCTTGCCAATCGACGTTGTTCTGAAGATGAAACCATCCTACAGGCGGATCAGAGAATAATCGTGAGATCCAAGAAAAGAAGAACATAAGTAAAAATCGACAAACCTATGCTATATAAAATGGCGATGGAAAGAGAAATGGAGGGTTTTTTTGGGTTGAGAACTTTGTTGAATAAAATAAGAACAAGATGGAATGAGAAATAAGAAATAGGGAGGAAGATTAAAGGACATGCATCAAAAGCATTTCTTGCCACGTTAGCCCAATACTCGATTGCATAAATAAGCATCCCATCAGAATCCAGCTGGCATGGTCACTTCCCCATGATTCAGCCATTTGCA
Source organism: Allium sativum (assembly GCA_030737875.1). Lineage (NCBI taxonomy): Eukaryota > Viridiplantae > Streptophyta > Magnoliopsida > Asparagales > Amaryllidaceae > Allium > Allium sativum. Next base: position 462,103,372 of record CM060913.1, on the reverse strand, counting down.
ATGATGACAAGATAGTTCAAATGTCTCGCCTAAAGGAAAAGACATCGATCAGCCATAGAAAAGCAGTGTTAAGTTTTGCACAAACAACCCTTCAATAAGTCTACCAAGCAGTGTTGAGATCAACCATGTCGAAGCCAGTAATTGCTTGCTGAAAAGAAATTACGGACTTCTAGGGGCAAGTGTTAATCCCTCAAAAAATCCATTTGCACATCAAATCTGAGTAGGAGCTACATAACGAACACCTTCAGGATCGGTCGCGCATAGTCTTGTTCAAGGCATTTAAGCGACCTATAAAGGACGGAAAATGACTGCACAGAGCAAGGCCAGAGCTTAAAAAAAGTCATGATTTGGGCGCAAAGGATGGCCGTTCATATCAGAACGAAGCCGCTCAAGAGTCAAAACAAAGCATGTCGTCCATTTAACATAGGCGGGAGCGACCATATAACATGATCATAAAGATGGATGGCGCAATATACAGGCAGCAAAGGACGAACGCTCTCGAGCCAAGAGGATCAGTCGTGTAGGGTACAAAGGGAAATTGATTCAAGTCCCGCATTCTTCCCTTATAAAGTCACTTAAAGCACTCGGTCCTATAAAGTCGCTCACAACAATGGAAGACGCTTGACCTAATATCAAGGTTCGGTCGTACATATCAGAGTAGGACTCAGGGTCGCACATATATTTTACAACCGCTCATGGATTGCAGCTCCTATTGCTCGTACGTCCTTACTAGTCGAACACTGACACTTTTGTCGGATACCACCTACCGGTCGGTCATACACCAGTTCTTAGAAAGAGCACATTTATGTTTCTAGTTGCAAGTCTTAGTCCCTCATCCCCAGACTAAAAAAGTCGCCATCTACTTACTCAGGATCAAACATAGGCGCATCAAGAACTATGGTTGTCCGCCGACCTATCCAAGACGCTCATTCCTTTTGCTCGCGTATGACAGCCGGATGCAGCTGTCAACAGTTGGCTACGGCTAGGCGGTGGCATGATTGTAATTAATGGAATGTGCGACCCATAGCTAGCATATACAGATTTCAGATCATTTCCTCAGAGGAGTTCACCTATAAATACGCCATGGCTGCCAGCGTAAATCAGATCTCTGGGACGGAAAAGTGTTGCAAAATACTATCCTCAATCACTCCTTAAGCATTGGGGAGTAATGATCATCTTCATCATTCGAAGAGTCATCACTCATTTGGCCACGGCGTCAAGTACAACCTTGTAATTAGGGGAAAGAAAGACATCATCCTTCTCAACCATTCATCCATCCTTCTCCTCCTCAAACTCTACCATTCCCTCGAAAAATCCTAGTATTGAAGTGTATGAATGAGAGTATATTGAGTGGATGTAGAGATGTACGAAAAAAGAGAGTTCATGTATTTTGTAATCTTCATTATAAGAATGCGAGTCATTTTCATAGTGGACGTAGGCCTAATATACTGCAGAACCACTCTAAATATTGTCTCTATTTTATCTTCCTTGCATTTTCAATTTCAATTGTTATTAAGTATGGCTCCAATTATTTCCATACCATTTTAGTGAAGTACGGTTTTAGTACCTTTGGTGTTTTGAGCCATTTTTGTTGAAAACATTTTGGCTCCCACTATAGGGCCGTGTTCATAATTCCTTGCTTTCTACTTCCCTTTAAAATTCAGCAACCTAGAAAATACAAAATCTCTTTCTCCCTTGAGGACGTGGCCGGACCAAAGAAAGGAGGAAAATCTGCCAAAGCTTCCACGATCAATGAGGATCATAATGTTGAAGAAACTATACCATAAACTTTGAACCAAGGTGCCAGGGAAGCCCCTAGGCCGTCTGTAACGCGAGATGAGTTGAATGTGGTTGTAACCAACTTGAAAGAAATGATGGACGCTACGACAAAGATGATGATGGAAAGGTTTGATGTCCTAACTAACGCACAAACCAGTTTACTGCCACCAAACACTATGAATAATGCTGGTGAAAAAGAGTACTCATCAGCCTCAGACCATGATCGATCTCACTACTTAGTGGGAGACAAGGGAGAGGCCGGCGTTGAGGATTCTAAGGCCAGATCTCCATAGCATAGAGAAAAACGTGCGACCTAGACTGTCGCGGGCCCCACCAACATAACATCTTCCAAAAAAGGTGCAAGGCGTCGAAGCTCAAATCATGGTCGCACAGATAAGAACATCGATGCCGCTTCCGATGAACAAGCAGGTGATGAAAGGCGCATCACAGACATGATCCAGCGAATAATGAAGGAAAAAGCGACTCGAGAAGATGAAAAAAAAGAATGGGAGTTCTCACCCAGAAAAAACCCATTCACAGAGAAAATCCGTCAAGCAAAATTCCTCAAGAAATTCATGCCTCCAACAATAGCAACTTATAATAGAGTTGGAGATCCGAACGTTTTTCTGTTTAAGTATGACCAACACATGAATGGAGCTAGAGCCACTGATGAAGTCAAGTGCTTATACTTTCCCATATGCCTAGAAGGTGTGGCCTCGCTATGGTTCACCAGACTTTCACCTAAATGTATCGACCAGTTCGCCGACTTGGCAAGGAGGTTTCATGATCAATTCCGACTACAAACCACCAAGGTAAGGGATGTGATGTCACTATATGAAATGGAGCAAAAGCTTGGGGAAACTGTCAAAGCTTTCCTTATACACTTCCATGATGCAGCAACAGAAGTCATAGAATCAGAACCTTGGTACTTATAGGCAGCCCTGAAAGGAGCTATCGATAAGAAATCAGAATTTTGGAAGTGGCTCAAGATGAAGAAACTAAAAACTTTGAAGAAGTTTTATAAGAAAGCTGAGGAATACATGAGTGTGGAAGATGAAGCTCCAAGAACCCAGAACGTTATAGAAAATAATGCCACCGGAGAAGGAAGAAACAATGAATCCAGAGTTGAGCAGACGAATGACGCAGGACAAAAGAGGGGAGGTGATGAGAAGGATAGCAAAGCCTATTAATAGACATGGCTGTATAAACTATCCGAATTAGCCCTCCTAAACGAGACCCCAGAAAGAATTTTCTCCGCCGCAAAGGATTCAAGTATCTTTCCTCATATGAAACCGCAGAAGATACCTAAGCAACAAGCAAATTCTGGAAAATTCTGCCGGTTTCATAATCAATCAGGACACAGCACCAACGAATTTCGACACTTGAAGAGTTTAATTGAAGAGCTCATCAGGAAGAATCAACTTCAACAATATATGAAAAATCCCCAAAGTACTCCAGCTACACAAGGGAATAACAATAAGGTTAACCAACCTGATTCAAGTGAGGAAGCTCAAATATCAGTCGATTCGAGGCCACTAATCAATATGATATTTGGAGGGCCCCACCCGGCTGGGAACAGTTGGGCAGATATGGGAAAGTATGCTAACGAGTTGAAGGATGCCTCGAAAGAGGAAAGATGCATGATCCTGAACAACGAGCCCCTAATGAAAGTGCCCAAAACCTTGGCTGATGATGTGATATTCAAAGTTAAAGATGTAGACGGATTAGTTATGCCAACTATTGATGCCTTGGTGATCACAGTTGGTCTCGGTCCTGCAGTTGTGAAAAGGGTCCTAGTTGACACAGGGGCGTCTGTTAATGTGATTTTCATAAGCACTTTCCGAAAAATGAGTCTCCCCATGGCAGAAGTCCGTGCATATCCAAACAAGATCCACGGTTTTATGGGTCAACCTACGCAACCCATCGGAACGATAGACTTACCGTGGAATTGGCCGATGTAGAATGTAGGGTTTCTATGGTACAAACCTTTGTCCTGCTAAATAATTTTTCATCGTACAATGCATTCCTTAGGAGGCCAACTCTTTCGGGCTTTAAGGTTGCATTAGCTCCATGGTGCTTGACTATGAAGTTTCCAATGGAAAAGGGAATTAGTGTGATTAAAGGCGACCAAATCACTGCAAGAGACTGCTATGTGACAGAGCCAAGGGAGGCTAAGAAAAAAGACTCAGGAAAGGATGTGGAGACTCTTCCGCGCATCCAAAAACTCCCTTTATAGCAATTAAAGAAGGGTCCATGCACTGGCGAACATAGTGGAGTGCATAAAGAAATCGACCCTAGGAAAGCCAGTGTAGGGGACAAAAGAGAGACATCGGCCGAAATCACAATTCCTATAGATGTAACTCCAGAAGACCCAAATCATGTGTTGAATATAGGATCTCGGTTAAGCCTAGAACTAAAAAATCAATTGATTATCTTTTTAACAGCTAATTTGGATGTGTTCGCATGGAACCATTCCAACATGTGCGACATATCTCCAGACATTGCGGTCCATAAGCTAAACATTGACCCACGCGTTCTGGCTATTAAACTGAAAAGGAAAACCCAGGGGCCGGAGAGATCGCGCGCCTTAAAGGAAGAAGTCGACAGGTTAATGGAAAATGATATTATCAGGGAATCTACCTATCCCAAATTGGTCCCCAACCCTGTGCTCATAAAGAAATCAAATGATAAATGGCGAGTCTACGTAGATTATTCAGACTTTAACAAAGCCTGTCTGAAAGATAGTTTCCCTCTTCCCAGAATCGACCAATTAGTAGATTCTACGGCCGATCATGAGTTGCTGTCTTTCATGGACGCATATTCCGGCTACAACCAAATCATGATGCACGGCCCGGACCAGGAAGACACGAGTTTCATTACCGATCTTGGCTTATACTGCTATAAAGTGATGCCGTTTGGTCTAAAGAATGCAGGGGCGACCTATCAGCGACTGGTAAATGCTATGTTCAAAAAGCAAATCGGTAGGATGATGGAAGTCTATGTCGATGATATGTTGGTAAAGTCAAAGAGAGCAATAGACCATCTGGAGGATCTGGCCCAAATGTTTGATATCTTATGCTAATATGGCATGAAATTGAATCCCTTGAAATGCTCTTTTGGAGTTGGTTCAGGCAAGTTCCTTGGATTAATGGTCAACGCTAGGGGTATAGAAGCTAATCCAGCCAAAATATCAGCTTTAAGAGAAATGCGTGCTCCAGGAACCAAGAAGGAACTTCAGTGCTTGAATGGGAAGATTGCGGGTTTAAATAGCTTCATATCTAGGGCAACGGACAAATATCTTTCATTCTTCGATGCCCTCAGGAAAGGAAAGAGAGAGATACAATGGACCTCTGAATGCCAGAAAGCCTTCGAGGAACTAATCCAACACTTGGCAATGCCCACTATGCTATCAAAGCCTAGCATGGAGAAGACTTGTTTCTATACTTGGCGGTCTCTGCCCATGATCTAAGTGCAGCATTGATTAGGGAAGATTTGAAGGTACAAAAAATAGTCTATTACATCAGTAAGAGATTATCTGGGGCAGAGCTGAACTATCCAAAGCTTGAAAAACTCTCTTATTGTTTGCTTATTGCATCGAAGAAACTTCAGCCTTACTTTCAGGCTTATCCTATCAAAGTTCTTACAGATCAGCCTTTGAGGCAAGTTTTGTCACAGCCAGAAACCTCCGGTAGGTTGTTAAAATGGAATATAGAGCTTAGTCAATACGACATTACGTATCACCCTCGAAGGGCGATCAATAGACAAGCGCTCGCTGACTCTATCGCAGAAATTACCGAGATAAAAGAGAAAGATGATGTTGAAACCGACATCCAGTGAAGTTATTTTTTGATGGAGCCTCGAATGATGACTATTCTGGGGCAGGGGTAGTCCTGGAAACCCCTGAAGGAAGATGTTTATGCTATGCACTAAGGCTATAATTTCCATCGACTAATAACAAAGCTGAGTATGAAGCCCTCATCGTAAGAACAAAGCTAGCAAGGGAATTACAAATAAAAACTACACAAATCTTCAGCGATTCCCAGCTCGTAGTATGCCAGGTTCTTGGAGAATTCCAAGCCAAAATGGGTAACTTTCCGGATTATCTCTCCAAAACCTTGGAACTGTTGGAAGCTTTGGAGCATTACACTATATCTCACATTCCTAGGGTAGAAAATACCAAAGTTGATTCATTGGCAAAATAAGCAAGCACAGAAGATGCACAACTCATGGGGTTAGTTTCAATAGAAGTCCTTTCCAGCCCAAGCATAAAGCATACTGAGATGGATTGGATCATGGAAATGACTGATGAACCAAACTCATGGATGTCGCCAATTAAAGAGTACCTCATCACCGGGGCACTTACGGCGGAAACCTAGCAGCGAAGGAAAATTTTGCGAAAAGCCCCTTTCTACCTCGTTCAGGACGGGCGACTGTACAAATGTGGATTTTCTACACCCTTACTTCGTTGTGTAACAGAAAAGGAGTCAAAGGCGATCTTGGCAGAATTACACGAAGGGGAATGTGGAGATCATACCGGTGGACAAACTTTGGCTAAGAAAATCCTGTGATACGGTTACTTCTGGCCAGATATCAATAAAGATTCCATGACCTGCACTAAAAAATGTGACAGATGCCAAAGATTTGCCAAGATCCCAAGGATGCCATCCACAGCTGTAACCCACATGGTCATCCAATGGCCATTTGCTATCTGGGGCATCGACCTCATAGGAGCCCTTCCCACTGCAAAATACGGTTTTAAATATGCAATTGTCGCCATTGATTACTTCACAAGATGGGCGTAAGTAGAACCATTGGCCACCATAACTTCAAAGAAAGTTATTAACTTTATTCTGAAAAATATCATATGCAGGTTTGGGGTACCACAAAAGATAATCATAGAAAATGGGACCCAATTTGAGAGTGAAGAATTCCAAAATTTTTGCGCCAAGTACAAGATCCAGAGAAGCTTTTTAGTAGTCGCTCATCCGCAAGCGAACGTGCAAGTGGAAGCAGTAAATAAAATCATCAAAACGACCATCAAGAAACGGCTACAAAAATTTAAAGGTGCTTGGGTAGATGAACTTTCGCTGGCATTATGGGCATATCACACCACAGATAAAACTACGACAGGGCATACTCCCTTTTATCTGTCTTACGGCTCTGAAGCCATGATACCAGTGGAACTGGAAGTCCCTACCCATAGAAAGATATACTTTGATCACAAGGAAAATGAAAAGCTACAACTTTATGCCCTCGATCAGCTTGAGGAAAAAAGAAAGGAAGCAGAACTCAGAGTAGTCGCACATCAAAGAAGGGTGGCGAGGCATTTCAATTCAAAAGTCAGACATAGGAATTTTGAAATTGGAGACCTTGTTCTGAAGAAGATAATGACCGGTACCAAGGTTTTTGGAACCAATTGGGAATAACCTTATGTTATAAGTCAAAAACTCTATGATGGTACCTTCAAATTGGCCACCACAGATGGAAACCAGATTCCACGAGCATGGAACAACGAACATATTCGTTGTTATTTTTATAACACATTGTCCGAATACGTAGCAAGTGCTGTAAATATTTACAAAATTTCCGCATTTAAATGATGTGCATAAAATGAATGAATATGGAGTTCCATTTACATGTACAAATCTCTCATTCACAAGTTCCTACTGAAAGTTAACTTCTTTGTGTAGGTAAAAAAGTGACCATGGGGCACCAACTCAAGGAGTTCTGACTTTCATCAAGGAATACCGAATCTTTTGGAACACGACCAACAAAAGGCTTGGTACCAAATTAAGGAATCAATGCTAAGGTAAAAGCAACTCAAAATGTCCTACGGTTAAAATCATTGAGCCAATAAAAGAAACACCTTCGTAGGTGCAGGACACAAGTTCTCTGACTTGAAAAAAAAAACTCGATAGGTGATTAGTGTCCGTTTCCTACGGTGAAGCGTAAAAGTCGGAAAAAACCGACATGTCCCGAAAAGGAAATTTGCAATCCAAAAAACGGGGGGCACCTCGTTAGGTGAAGGACACGAGTTCTTTGAATTGAGTCAAAACTCGATGAGATAAACTAGTGTCCGCTCTCCGGGATGAAGCATAAAAATGGGGAAGGATCAAACATGCTGGAAAGACCAGTACAAAGCAGAAATCCCAGCCGAAAGGGGGTATCCATTCTTGTTCTTTGTTGTTAACCAAGTCAAACAAAGCCAAGAATGGATTACAACAATGAAACCAAAGTCCTCCCATGGGGGCATGCATTTAAATGCATCCTAAATCTACTGTAACACATATACAAACATACGTTTAACTAAAACACTCGTATGGCTTAATTCCCAAATTAAAGAACAACGAGAAATTCACTAACAAATACTAAAAAGCTAGGCGATCCCAGCTCAATAAACCTATAGTAAAGCCAATTATAATGAAGTAGTAGTAACGCTAATAGTAATGAGCCGTAAAAATGATACTAAAGCACGATCCCTAATACGATACTAACGCACAATTGACAGGAAAGCTATAATGTAAATTATTTAAAAATACATACGTATTGCTAAGCAGGGAAAAGAGGCGTGGTGTGGCAAACAAAGGCACAAAGAGCATCACAAAACCAGCAAAACAACCATTCGACAAGACCACAAAAGCATCAGAGGTCAGCACGAGTCACAAACCAACATAATGTCATGAGCGAGGGCCGGCACCCGCTTACACAACCGGTCTTAAAGTTCAGAAAGGAAAACAACCAAAGGTAGGAAAAGAAGACTACAGATCCCTGACCTTACTTGGCCTATCTACCTTCCTCTTGATCTGAGCAGAACATGATGGAAGTTCATCGGCACATCTAGAAACCACCGACTCGACATCCCCTGGGGCTAAAGAAGCAACCACACTATCTTTGGATCTAAGGGCACGGATCAACTTTGCCTTATCATCTTCTAAAACAGAGATACGCTCAAGATTGTCCTTTTGAAGCTTTTGGAGATCACAAGCCAATGTATGCCAACCATTCATCCGCTTTGCAGAATGATTTTTTAGCAAATCCATTTGTTTCCCAAATTGATGCACAGCAGTCTCGAGATGGGCTAACATCTGACCTTTTGTGGCAATCAAATCACAAGAAAAGGTCTGAGAGTTAGACGGAGATATATCTACATTAGAAGACACTCCCTGTTAGTTCCAACCCCGGAACCGCTTAGCAAGCCTAGGACTGCATGGCTCAGGCGCATAACACGACCTATTGATGATAGTTTGAAGTTCTGTATAAGATTGACTAAAGGGAGAATTCACAAACGGCCGACCAGTTGACTGAATTTCATCTATAGGGACATCCAAATCAAAGAATCTTGCCAATTGACATTGTTTTGAAGACGAAACCATCCTACAGAAGGATCAGAGAATAATCGTGAGATCCAATAAAAGAATGAGCATAAGTAAAAATCGACAAACCTATGCTATATAAAATGGCGATGGAAAGAGACACGAAGGTTTTTTTTGGGTTGAGAACTTTGTTGAATAAAATAATAACAAGATGGAATGAGAAATAAGAAGTAGGGAGGAAGATTAAAGGACATGCATCAAAAGCATTTCTCGCCATGTCAGCCCAATAATCAATTGCAGAAATAAGCATCCCATCAGAATCCAGTTGGCATAGTCACTTCCCCATGATTCAACCATTTGCAATGATAACAAGATAGTTCAAAGGTCTCATCCAAAGGAAAAGACATCGATCAGCCACAAAAAAGCAGTGTTAAGTTTTGCACGAACGACCCTTCAATGAGTTTACCAAGCAATGTTGCGATCAACCATGTCGAAGCCAGTAATTCCTTGCTGAAAATAAATTACGGACTTCGAGGGGCAAGTGTTAATCCCTCAAAAAATCCATACGCACATCGAATCTGAACAGGAGCTACAGAACGAACACCTTCAGGATCGATCGTGCATAGCCTTGTTCAAACCATTTAAGCGACTTGTAAAGGATGGAAAACGACTGCACAGAGCAAGGTCAGAGCTCGAAGAAAGTCATGATTCGGGCACAAAGGATGACCGTTCATATCAGAATGAAGCCGCTCAAGAGTCAAAACAAAGCAAGTCGTCCATATAACGTAGGCAGGAGCGACCATATAACACGACAATAAAGATGGACGGTGCAATAAACAGGCAGCAAAGGACGAACGCTCTCAAGCCAAGAGGATCAGTCATGTAGGGTACAGAGGAAAATTGATTCCAGTCCTACATTCTTCCCTTATAAAGTCACTTGAAGCACTCTCTCCTATAAAGTCGCTCACAACAATAGAAGATGCTTGACCTAGTATCAAGGATCGGTTGTACATATCAGAGCAGGAGTCAGGTTCGCACATATATTTGACAACCGCTCATGAATTGCAGCTCTTATCGCTCGTACGACCTTACTAATCGAACACTGACACTTTGGTCAGATACCACCTACCGATCAGTTGGCTACAGCTAGGTAGTCAGTCATCCCCAGACTAAAAAGTCGCCATCTGCTCACTTAGGATCTAACATAGCCGCATCAAGAACTATGATCGTCTGCCCACCTATCCAAGACACTTATTCCTTCCTTTTGCTCGTGTATGACAACTGGATGCAACTGTCAACAGTTGGCTACAGCTAGGTAGTGGCATGATTGTAATTAATGGAAGGTGCGACCCATAGCTAGCATATACATATTTCAGATCATTTCCTCAGAGGAGTTCACCTACAAATACGCCATGGCTGCCAGCGTAAATCGGATCTCTGGTATGAAAAGGTGTTGCAAAATGCTATCCTCACTCACTCCTTAAGCATTAAGGAGTAATGATCATTTTCATCATTCGAAGCGTCATCACTCATTTGGCCATGGCGTCAAGTACAACCTTGTAATTAGGGGAAAGAAAGACATCATCCTTCTCACCCATTCATCCATATTTCTCCTCCTCAAACTCTACCATTCTCTCGCAAAATCCTAGGATTGAAGTGTATGAATGAGAGTATATTGAGTGCACGTAGAGATGTACGAAAAAAGAGAGTTCATGTATTTTGTAATCTTGGTTATAAGAATGCGAGTCATTTTCATAGTGGACGTAGGCCTAATATACAGCTGAACCACTCTAAATCTTGTGTCCATTTTATCTTCCTTGCATTTTCATTTTCAATTGTTATTAAGTACAACTCCATTTATTTCCTTACCATTTTGGTGAAGTATAGTTTTAGTACCTTTGATGTTTGAGCCATTTTTGGTGAATACATGATGCTTGTTAGCTCGCCTCCCTCGTCCACTGACCATGAACGATTTATTGACTGCATTGTGTTTTGATTGTGGTGTTGTAATGTTTAACATATTTTTTGAGGAAGACGGGTGCGTAGAGTGGAGCTACACAGCCGGTTACGCGTAATAATAAGTAGCAAGTAATATAACTGGTTGACATGCCCAACTAGTGGCATAAATGTCTAGGCCAAGTAGACCAATAATGATAGTAGAAGCATAGCACAAAATATGTATATCAAACAGCAGAGATCATAGCATATAATATGTAACTACAAACCAAAATACTGATTAACTTCAACTAAATTCAGAGAGGGAAGCGGGAGCTACTTTCCTGTGATCCAGGAGACTGTGGCATGGGGAGAGAGAGCCTGAAGCGAGCATGTCTAGCAGATCCTGTCCATGATTCAAAAAGGTGCAAGATGCGATAACATGTACCCATCAAGAGTTTCTTAGGCCTGTCGAAGATGTGTGCATTGCGTTTTAAGCAAATACTTCAGGTGAAGAACGCCACTAAAGAATCCAGATTTGGGTCAAGGGGATTGTGCTGCCAATATTAAATGAATGAGTGAATAGAAGGGATGAAGCTAGTAGGAAGGAGCTGATAGCAGCCCATACAGCATAAGAGAAGTCACATTCGAATAAAAGATAAGCGAGAGATTTGTTATGCTGATTGTAGAGGAAACTAGTGGGATCAATATTGATATTGAAGCGATGCAGTTGGTCTCTGGTGTTGATGCAATCATGAATGAGAAGCCATTGAAAGAAAATAATTTGAGGAGGTAGATGATAGTTCCATATGCGAGAGAAAGAGAAACATCGGCCTGGATGGATCAAAAATTTATAACAGGCTGCAACTGAAAATTTGTTAGTTGATCCCAAAGCTTACGTGAAAATATCAGGTCCATTAGAGAGTTGGGTAGTGTTGAAGATTTGCCCAATATTGATAAGTTCGTTTAGAGACTCAAGCCCAATGAAAGTTGAAGGGAAAAGGCCCATTGGGCTAAGTACATGCGCCGAGGCCACTGATAATGAATTGCATTCGTTTAAGAGTGCAAGGTTAGAGAATAATGTGGAAAAGGGTATCTTATCATTCCAAATATCCAACCAATACAAACAAGATTCACCACTGTTAACTTTTACATGAAAGAGGGATTTTACTCTGGTGATGGTGGATAACACTCCTTTCCAGAATGACGATGGTCTAGCAGTTGGTCTAAATTGAAGGATGATTAAAGGGTTCGAGTTATACAGTCTAGACAAGATCCAATCTTTCCAAATAAATTATCCTAGAGTGAGGATGCGCTATAGCCATTTAGCAAGCAACGCAAGATTAAAGGTAAAGAGATCAAGAATTCTAAGGCCACTATGTTTTAAGGGAAGGCATATAATTTTCCAATTGATCAATTTTTTCAATTTGCCACCATTCCATAGAAATGAGCTGTGAATTGAGTCAATTTTGTTGATTACCCAGATTGGTAGTTTGTGGAAGGACATCTAATAGGTTGGGAGGGATGAGATGACATGTTTTACAAGGACTAGACGACCAGCAGATGATATGGAGTTTGCTTTCTAGCTTGAAAGTCTGTTTTCAACTTTGGCAACGAGGGATAACCAATCAGGCTTATGAAGTTTGGTAGGATGAAGAGGGATGCCCTAGTATGTGATTGGGAATGAATCAAGTTTACAGTGAAGGCATTCAGCAATTATAGGACCTAGGCGAGTATAGTTACCCAGCATTATAATGGAGCTTTTGTTGAAGTTGATAGAAAGACCTGACATCATTTCAAATGTAAAGAGGAGAATTTTAAGGCAGTGTATGTTAGAGGGTGTAGGAGTGTTAAAAAGAATTATATCATCTGCAAATTGTAGACTGGATGTGCATAACTCCGAATTTGGTAGTGAGGTGCTTGAAAAAAATGTTGTGAGATAGGGCTTGCTTAACCATTTGATTGGAAATATCTGCTATCAAGACAAATATGAAAGGTGAAAGGGGGTCTCCTTACCTTAAACCTCTTTTAGATTTGATTTTGCCTCCAAATTCACCATTAATATAAACTGTGGAAATGCTAGTGTGGAGAATTGCTTTAATCCATTTACACCATTTCAGGAGAAAGTATGAAATCCCAGTTGACCGAGTTAAATGCTTTTGAAAAATCGAATTTCAAGAGGACACCAGGGGTATTTGAATTGTGGCAAAAGGAGATTACTTCTTGGGTGGTAGAAACACAGTCAAGGATGTTTCTTCCTGTGATGAATGCAGATTGTTCAGAGCCAATCAGAGAATCAATGTGATTTTGGAGTTTGAAAGCTAAGGTTTTGGTGATGATCTTGAATGTAGTGTTAAGGAGACTAATGGGTCTGAAAGAAGGTAATGTATTTGCACCAGGGAACTTTGGAATGAGGATGATGTTAGCATAGTTTAATTTAGCAATTGATGAAGGGTTGGAATAGAATTCCGAACACATTCCAATGACATCTGATTTTATTGTGGGCCAAAAATGTTTAAAAAAGGCTAGGCCAAAACCATCAGGTCCAGGAGCCTTGTCATCTGCCATATCTTTTAAGGCTTTCCAAATTTCATCCTCAGAGAAGGGGTGATCAATGGCAATGGGAGTAGGGTTTGAGTATAAATGGTGCCGGTCAATATCTAGAGATGAAGGTGGTGCTGAACCAAGAAGGTCCCTATAGAAATTTGTAAAGTGGTGGCAAATATTTTTTGAATCATTAAAAGTAGTGTTATTATGAATAATCTCTAAAATGAAGGAAGAATGACAGTGGGAATTTGTAATTCGATGAAAATAAGTAGTGTTCTTATCACCCTCATTAATCCATTTAGCTTACGATCTTTGTTTCCATCCTAGTTCTTCTTGTTTGATTAATCTTTCCGGTTCTAACTCATGTTCTTTCAGGTTATGCCATTCAGATTCAAATAAAGGACGGAGCTCTTCGATGATATTTAGCTTGAGGATGGCATATTGCATGGATGAAATGCGAGATTTTAAAGAATTCCAAACATTTTTGGCCCATGGACGAATTAGTTTTCTTAGAAAGCGAAGCTTACAAATCATTCTAACATTGGTAGATTGATGGTTTGTTAATTGCTCCCAATTGTTTTTGATAAAATTGTGAAAAGAAGGTTCAAGCAGCCAGAGGTGTTCAAATCTAAAGGGTCATTTAATAGGAGTGTTTACGCAAGTGTCTAGAAGAATTGGACAATGATCATAGATGGTGGTGGCTAGACCGTTGACTAACGACCATGGAAATAGATCATCCCAGTTAAGATTAAAGAAAAAACGATCTAATTTAGCTAAAGAGGGGATTTCCCTTCTGCTTGTCCATGTGTAACGACGATTATTAATCGGTGGTTCAATAAGGGAACAAGATTGGATAAATGCATTGAAATGAGAAGAGTCAGTGGATGTGTTGCTAGAGTTACGATCATCCAAGAATCGAGTCGTATTGAAGTTACCACCGATTATCCAGTGTTCATTTATGTGTTGAGATAGGTTGTGGCAATATTGCCATGTTTCAGATGTACCATGAAGGTCATTGGGTGCATATACGTTAGTAAAGTGGAAAATGTTGTTAGAAGAAATGTGACGAAGTGACACGTGTAAGACAGATGGGTGAGAAAGAGAGTGTTCAAGTGACCACACATGTTCATTCCACGCTGTAATTAGGCATCCACGAGTGTCAAAAGCGTTAACATGTGTCCAACCAGATAAGAGGGGTCCACAAAGTCTACGAATGACGGAATTGGGTGGGTTAGAGATTTTAGTTTCTTGTAGAAATAAGATATCGATATGATGTGGGGAGATGATGAGATTAACAACATGATTTTTTGTTGGGTCCCCCAACCCTCTGATATTCCACGTGACTATCTTCATTTAGAGAGGTTAGTACGCTATTGTTCTAGGGTTTGCATGGAAGAATAATGTTTATCATGCAAACACACGCCTATGTATTTTGCTAATTTTTTATTTAAAACTTTATTAGCTGAAGAAAAAACAAAAAGTTCAAAATAGCTACCCGATGTTCCTGGAGGCAGCGAGTGTGCCCTATTGATCCTTACACTCGTTCTTATTACAGTCGAAGAGATGCGAGGGGACGATGATCCTTGCCTTCCTGGCACCTTTGCTCTTGTTGTTCCTGATCCTGCTGAGTTGGCAACTATTGATGTAGCGGGATTGAAAGATCCAAATCAGCCAATGGGTCCCACCGAGGCATAACCATATCATCCTTGTGCTGGCTAAACATAACCAACTCATGTTGTTGATCTTCCAGCACCACCGGCACCTGTCTCATTGCCTCATCCAACGTCACATTATACCTATCCTCCTCCTTATGTTCCACTTGCTGAGCTAAAGGTTGAAAAATATAGCCATCGTACTCATAGTCAATCCCCAACAGGAGTGTCTCGGGGCATTAACAGGGATAAGCATGTGTCCAGCGCTCAATCTTAAGTTTAACTGCATGATTATTTAGATGAGCTATAAAAGTACATGGAGTCGAAATACCTTCATAGAATTGCATCTTAACATATAAGTGACGGTGGTCAATGAAGGACCAATCGCATGAATCTTTGTGAATGAGGCACCCCATTGGTTTTAAGGCTTCCCTGATGGCATCTGTGTCATTTTTAAAGAATTCAGGAAAGCCATTGATCTTTGCTCATGATTCCTTCTCAAAACGAGGCTTAGGTCTTTCTTCATGAGTGTTTTCTTGCTAAAGGAAAACAATTCCATTTTCTTTAGTTAGAATTTTAAAGTGTCTGCATTAGGGAAGCATATGAGAAAGGAGTTGTCTATAGTGTTCCAAATTGGCCATTCATATTCCTAAACAAAAGTTGATTTAAGGGCTCGTGAAAGCATTTTAATGGACCATAGCCCATCAATGGTAATTGCTGTTAGATAGAGATAGGCATCATCCATTTCTGAGGAAAATGGAAATTTTTGTGTAAATTTGGAGGAGTGATCAGAGGGTAAAGATGAATTTTCTTTTGGAGTGATAAGGGGTTTAATTTTGAAATGAGAGTTAATAGTGTTAGGGTTATGATAACGATTAGAGGTTTGAGAAGACCGATGGGACCCTCTGTTCTGAGTTTGCAGGCTTCCTGGCATACGGTTGTTCGTTGATCGTGATGCATTGGGACGCATCATCTCAGCATGTTTGGCTTGAGAGACTGGTGAATTCTTATTGGGACACTGCGAGCTTGCATGTCCAGAGAAAGAGCAATTATAACATATCAACGCATTCCTACATACTCTTGCCACATGTCCACAATCAGCACACTTGAGACAAAGTCTCTCCAGATTCAAAAATTTCAACGTTTCTTGGACTGATTTGAAAACTGGTATGATTCTTCATCGTTTGGAGGGCGGACTGGGGAGGACAGGTGGAATTTTATCTCTCGAAGCCACCACCTGAGCATAGGAAAAAGAAAGCTGCTTTTGTGACGAAGTCAGGGTATCCGCATCATGAACGTTAATGGGATCATTGGGGAAATAGTTAATGGGTTGTGAATCAGTATCAAGAGAAGAAGGAGAGACACTCGAGAAGATGAACTGAGAAGATGACGGAGGCTAGGGATGAGTGAATGAAAGGGTAGGCTTATGAGGAGGTAAATAGGAGTTGGAGTCCGCCATTAAAGATTTCCCTTCCTTTTATTAATGTTTAACATATTAAAAATAATGTTAATATTATTGTGGTGATTAAAATTAAATTATAAATACCCATTTATAATTTAAATAGTAAAATATATATGCGATGTGAATAAAATATATATATATATATATGTGATGTTAATAAAATATATATTTTGATGTGAATAAAATATATATATGCGATGTGAATAATATATATATATATATATATTCGATGTGAATAAAATATATATATGCGATGTGACTAAAATATATATACGATATATAAAATGGGCGTGTATTGAAATAAATATTGGTTGGTTAAAAATATTATTTTTAACATATATATGAGATATATAAAATTGTCACATAATGGAATATTCAATTTTGATTTAAAATTGAAATGGAAGTAGAAATCGTTTTTAAAACGAATTTATAAATGATTTACAAAATACGATTTGAATGGAAATCAATGAAATATATATATATATTATATATTATATGTACATATATATATATGTATTAATGGTTTGAATAGAATCCGCCGCACAGCGACCGTTCGCGAATTTCGACCATTGACTTCAAATTGATGTAACGGGAGATCCGACCATCGGATTCTCCTAAAACCGGAACCGTTTGGTTCGTATTGAAAAGATCTTTCTATCTAATATAAGAGACTTAAATTTGAACAGTTGGATTTCAAAATATGTCCAAATCAATTTTGGAAAAGGTCGCTATGGATGCAGTTCGGTGGCTGATATTGGAAACCGACTATAAGGGACTTAATAAAATTATTAAAAATATGGAAAAATTATGTAAAATCAAAATAAATGATTTGGAAAGAATTTGGATGAAAAATTCCAAGTTTGGAAAGATAAAAATATATTTTTATCGAAATGAACTAGTTATTAACTAGCATAATAATCCAATGATTTTTAAATAAATAAATTGGATTTGTAAAAGGGTTTTAATATAAACAGAATTTTCCAATGAATGAATTGGAATGGATTTGAATGGAAATAATCTTTCAGAATATTTCAGTATTGGATTCCATAATTATACAAATATTGTTGAGGAATTTGGAAGATACGAATATCGTTATTCCCAATACGGTATCTGTTAGTTTCAAATTTTGATATTGAATATAAGCCGATATAAATTCTATTCAGAGACTTATATTTGATATCAAATTGGATTTTGGGTTTGTCATGAATGGTGTCTTCAACAACACTGTTCTTAAACCAAGTTGAGAATAGAATAAATCGTTTAATTAAAATTTAGAGCAGTTTACCAATCAATTAATATTTAATTGGAAATGAATTGAAATTGGATTATTGGTTTATCGTGAATTGTGTTTTAAATAACATTAGTTCTTTAACCCAATTAACAGTGAAGATATGATTTGGAATTTATAAATCTTTTATTAAGATTTAACAGAAAATTTCCAAAGTAAAGTTTTCTAATTTAATAAAAGAAATTGGAATTGAATGGAATTCGATTTGGTAATAATTGGGATGAGCTTCTGTGAATGAAGATCGTTATTGTTTATGGAATTTAAAAGGCCTTGCCGCTATTCCACTTATTATATTAGTTTGATATGGAAATTTATATCGATCATATACTGTTATGATTTTCATGAAGATTCCATTTTAAATGGAAGATGATTTTCGGTTTATCGTGAACTTTGTTTTAAATGACATTGATTCTTTAACCCAATTAAAAGCAGGATTAATTTCCAGAAAGTTGAATAGTCACTAAGTAAGGGGTTTGTGAAATTAAAAATGAACTAGAGTTTTGATAAATCTTTAATTAGATTTGAATGAATGGATTGTAATTAAATTGGCCAAAACATGGGAAGTGGTATAAAACCATATATGCTTGTTTGTTGATATGATTGTGATTGGTTGATTGTTTGGATCGTGCTCAACCAGTTTATGAGCAAGTATGCTTTTACATTTGGCATTGGGTTGGGTAGAAATATTTGTATGTTAACATCCTGTGGAACACTTCACGATTTGACTATGAGATGTTTAGCGATGTTGTTGAGTTCATTTCAAAATTAATGAATGATTTTGAAATGTTACTAAGTGAAAAGAAATGTATTCCCGATTTTGGACAGGGAATGTTTTATAAAACAGAAAGGATTTCGAGGGCTAAACCCGATGTTGTCAAAATGAATTCGAAATGTATTATGTGTTTGACATTGTGGTTCATCACGTAACCGATTAGTTGCTATTGATGATGTATTTATTTGGTGGCGGAGAATTTATTGTCTTGCTTAACACCGTTCTTTGAGACGTACAAGCTCAAAGGTTATGTGATTAATAGTGACTGATCAAATGTGTGAATTGCAAACATAAAGTATCATATTTTGGGAAGTACTTGTGATTATTATGTTGTGAAATGGTTTTCCCTATTTCGGCATATGAAATGATTTGGTATGTGGCTAAAGATTCGAGTAACCCGGACGACTAAAAGTATGGGGGAGAGAGACCCAGGGACTTAATTGGTGAGTGGTCAGTGTAGCCTGCTCCATAGTGGGAGATGCGCGCGCACACACACACACACATACACACACACACACACACACACACACATATATATATATATATATATATATATGGAGTTGCTTAGGTGAGTACCCTTTGCCTGGACTAAGGGGAGCATGATATTTGGTTGCATACTTGTTTGTATGCATTGTTATGTTTTGAAATTCATATTTCCAAAGATTTTGGTTTGAGATCTCGAAGTGAAATCTATTTTGATATGAAATCTAGATTTGTATTTCAAATGATTTAAAATAAGAAATCGGTAATAAATCCAAAGAAATAATTTATGTAAAGTGAATTGGATTTCGAAAAAAATCTATTTTTGGGATTAAGCCTAAATGGGTAGATTGGTAAATTGCATGTTGTATGATGCATTATAGATCCATATAACTATTATTGGTTGTTGTATATGCACTGATATTTATGGGGGCGAACCCATTTCTTGACATACGACATGGTCCCGTGATTTACCATATTTTAAAGTGAAGTTAATAACTGTTTTGAGTTCTTACTCCAGTCCCATGACTGACTCGGAGTTTATTATTTCTACCTAAACTCTGGGTGCCCATATTTTCCATATGGGCAGTCAGTAGTTTTTGTTTTGTAGATTATTTCATTTTGTAGGATTCTGGATCGAAGATTAAAGCTGTGTCCAAAGCATTGATAGTCTTCCAATGTGTTAATTTATTTGTTTCTGCTGCATTGTGTTACATTTATTGTAAATTTATTTTCCGCTGTATTTTTTTTTTTTTTTTGATACTTTGATATTCTGTACTCTAATGTAACATTATTATAATGTTTATAAAAGTCTTCTATTATTTGTTCTGATGTGTTGTGCGCCCAAAGTTAGCGTATCCGCCTTTTTGGTTCAATTTAAGTCGGTCTAACGATCGATTTGGATCGACCAAGAAGGAGGGTCACTACATATGTTATCAGAGCTTTGGTTAACTCAAATCTTTGGGTGCAACTTGTTAGAACAGAATAAAAGACTCGTCAGGGATTGTATTAGTAATATCCTATGAAAGAAAACTCATTAGAGATAGGATCAGTAGTGTCCTAGAACGAGAAACTCGTCAGAGATGGGTTCAGAAATGCCCTAGAATGGGTTGAGAGTGACAAGTTTATAGTTAACATATTTGTGATTATATATATAATCCGATCTCAGAAAATATGATTTTTGAATACATAAATATAATGTCCGTATTTTTACAGTATAATAATTAATTCATTTAATTATTTAAATAGTGATTTAGAGAATATAATCATTGTTAATTAAATAATAGTTAATATTTAATTAAATTAAATAATAGTGAATATTTAATTAAATTAAGTAATAGAGTAATATATTTAATTCCGAAATAGTCGGAATTAGTGAATTGACAATATAATGTGAACTGGACAATTAATAATATTTAGTTCAGTTTAGAATTTGATTAGAATAACGAATATATTATTTGAACGACAGTTGAACGTATAATTATATTATAATTATAATCGAGCTCGAAATGGCACGGTAGTTCGCTATTTGGCAATTCGAACTTTAAATGGATATACAGAATTCGTTTTTAATCGGATTTCTGTGAAACAAGAAACGTTGGAATCTGTTGAACTGTATTTTTCTAGTAGAACAGAGAAATCGGGATTTCATTGTGTTGATTTTGATTTATGCCCAAATCAAATTTTCGAAAAGTCACTATGGAATTCCTTTATAATTTATAACGATTTATAAAAGGATTTAAATATAAATCGAACATCGATATAACTCGAATGATGAAATATCGAGTTGTAAATCCATGTATATTTATTTTGAAGCTGTATGATATTCTGTTGTGAATATATACGATAATATTCATTTTTAAATATTTAATTTAATTATTTTAAATATATTTATATATTTAAATTGTTATTTAGAGCTTTAAAAATAGCCAGTTTTGCAAACGACTTACGTTTTCGACGAAACCAATTTTGTTGGATCCGTAATATCAAACTATTGTCAGATTTCAAGTTTCGTGATTTTTGGAGTCAGTATGTGGTCGTACCGATTTTTAATTTGAAAAATAGTCGATAATTTGACGGTTAAAGTTACGCTGTGTGAGCAAACGAAGTCAGAATTCGACGAAACCAGTTTCGTTGGGTCCGTAATGTCAAACTATAGTTGCATGTCCATTTCGTGATTTTTGAATATCATGTGTGATCATAGAAATTTTAAAGGACAAATATAAACATCATTGGATTAAAATCGAATATAAAATTAATAAACTACCCTATAAATACCCCAACACATCTACCTTAACCTAATACTTCCTTCACTGGTCAAAGCGTTTTAGCCGCCAGTTTCTTCCTCAATACCTAAAAACGTGGGTTTGAAAAATTCATAGAAATTGGAAGCGAAATCAATAAATGCAGGCATAAACATATTTCGATTCTTGGTGCAAATTCCTTCAATCCAATATATGTTTTGTGGCACTCGAAATTGATTTCCGTCGCTGGGTAGAAAACAGCGAAACCTAGGGTTTGCCATATCAGGAGAAAGAAGCATCTGCGCTCGTTTTGGTTATTAGTTCTGTATGAGGTGATGAAATGAGGCTTGGGTGCTAATTTCTGGGGTAAACGATGAGATTGAATGTCGATGCTTTTTCTGGAACTCATGGTTTAGCTGTTAGAACGCATTTCCAAAGGGTAGTGCGAGTTCAACTTTTCTGGTATGGAGATGGAGTATTTCGAAAGAGAAGAGTGATGGTGTTTTTGGTTTTTTTAAAACCGTGGAGAGTTGAGGTCGGAAGATGGACGCAAACGTTGGGAAATGGAGCTGGAAGTTTACTGGAAGGAGCGGATTTCATAATATCAGGGAAGAAGGTATTGCGGTGGTGGGCTTTTGAATTGATGATCGGCCATTTAAAAAGCTTGTTAAAGGCCCAAATAAAAATAGGGGTTTAAGTTTATTTAAATTTAAAATTGTTATACTTGTATAAGTCGTAACTTCGTCATACGGTGTCAGATTAACGAAAGGTCAGATCTTTTGGGATCGCATGGACGAGAGCTACAAAATGGAACTGACTGGGAGCGAATCGGAGCTCGTAACAATTTATAGCAAAATAAATTGTCCATCTGAATCAAGCGATGGTTATCGTTATTAACGATGATCGTCCAATTAACTCTGTCAGTTTATATTTTTATAAATATAATCTAGTATTGATAAATGATGATTGATTGATGTGTGTTGATTGGTTGATTGAGTTGCTAATGTATTGGTTGAAATTGTATATAACGATATATATATATAAATCGTTAATCAAATGTTGATTATGTTATCAGAATATTTCATATCGAAATGAAATTGATGTTATTATATTGTTTAACATCTGTGGATGCAGGGAAACAGGTCAGAGGAATCCAACTGGATTCCTCAAAGTTTATTTTATTGTTTTTCATATATTGTAATATATGATGTGATATATAATTTGTTGTTGATTATGTGTGTTTGAATGATATCGATCATTGTTATTTGGTATTGTAAATACCATAAATAAAATATTGGAATTAAAAAGGGAATTTTCAATATGTATATTGAAAACAAAATATTATAAAGGAATTTGGGGTTTGAATTAGGAATTTAAATGGAATTACTGGAATTAGAAACTGACTGAAAATTAGTTGAGTTGAATGGCTTTCTGGGTATCGATCTGATGCTGTTTTCGGCCTTCAGGGTTTATACTTGGGAAGTTGTTCTCTTACTAGTTTACAGTTAGAGACTGATAGAGGTAGGAAGATATTGATGCGTGAATTAGAAATGGAAACGTTTTCCAAAGTTAATAACGTATATTTTCTAATTTTAGAAAATAAGGAATTTATGAATATATGGATAAGATAAATGGGAAATTGGGAAATGAAATGATGATTGATCAGTAAGATTTCCATTTGGGAATACGACCATTATTTGTACACATGTTTTCCTTTGATAGTTAAATAACCGACTATCAAAGTTTTGACCATTTTCCTTGTCAATACGAAGAGACCGGGATTAGATATATTATCTGAAAACCACTCCGTATGGCATCAACATTGTGAATCGAATATGATGAAGATAATTGAAGATGGAGTTATGCAAGGGTTGTTCAGTAAATCCTAAGTAGAAATTGCTAAAGATGGATTTACAGAATAGTGCCTTCGGGTTGTCCAGTCCCAGGACAACTTGAATGGATGAATGTCTGACAGAGTATGTCTGACAGATCGCATAAGTTGATCGTTTCAAATGTATTTACGTTGCTAGCGGAGGAATTCGTTTCTCTTAGCTTGTACCCGTGGTATTTTTGGGGAAATCAATTTGTGATTTGACCGGTATGACGATGTGGCATTCAAAGTAAATGGAGAAATGATCGGTTAAAAGATATGTTACGACCTCAAGCCTCATCAAATGGGAAATGACAGAAATCGGGCAGGCAGCATGGCTAAGTGGGTCGCACCCAAGTAGGGTATATTGTCACCATCTAGAGAATATTCATATTTGTTACTTCTTTTAATTATGTATTTCCCAGGAATGGTTATGTTGGTATACCGACCATAAGGTGATAATATATTCGAAACATTCAAGCGAAATGAATGGCCGGTCATGTGTGGCCAAGTTACAAGATGTTGTTGTTGAACTCCAGTGTATCGCTTCTAGAGTACACTGATCGGAAGGTGGATCCATACCTTGTCATAGTTGGAATCCATTCCCCAATAAGAGCTCACGGTTTTGATTGTATCTTATATATGTAGAACGTGAGATGAAAGCGTTTCCGCTAGATTTCTATTTACTCGATCTAGACATTATTATAATATCAAACAAGTATTGTTTTAGAAAAATATTTTGGGTTATCGTAAGGTTAAAACCATCCGTGTTTATGTGTGGATAGGTCTTACAATTATCTTTTGGTTCAAAAGGATTTTTGAAAGTTATATCAAATGATTTGAGTTTACTCACACTAGTCACATGACTGACCTAGAGTTTATTTTGTTTTGTTTTCCCTAAACTCTTGGGTGCCCAATTTTGTATGGGCAGTCAAGTAGCCGGGATTTTACAGATACTTGAAGAGCTGGAGCAGGAGTCTTCAGGATTATATAGATATTGTTATTTCCGCTATGTTGTAAGTTTTATACTCTAATAATGGTATTGTATACTGATACTGTTTTATTTCAAAGATATGTTATCTATTATATGTTGTTCGTTCCGTTGTAAGATTCGTGTTACTCTGATGTTGTATGTTCTTCTCCTTCTTCTATTCTAAGTTCTATCTTATCTATTCTTACCCTCTGTTTTCTTTTATTAACTAACCGGTATTTCCAATGCTTGGATAGTCGACATTGAGTTTATGTCGATAACCAGGATCTCAAAAACTCGGTTCGTTACAGTTGGTATCAGAGCTGAAGGTTAAGTGATTATCTTGGCTCGGTGGCGTAACTCAGTAGAGATGGGGTTAGTAATACCCTAGATTGAGTTTGAGTGTATATATATGAACGCGTATTTGTTATTTAATATAAAAATGGTTTTATATTATGGAGATTTATTGGTTGAGTCATTTATGAGTTCTGGTCGATCATTTGGATCCACTGTATCGGTAGGAGTTTCTAAATACTTGAATACGATGAACCGACACAGTATGTTTTGTAAAGAGGGTAAACGAAATAATTTTACCCAAATTATATTTTGATATAAAGGATTTATATTGAAATGATTATAATATATTGGATGTATTGGTTGTTGTTATAATCGAATGAGATTATATAAGGTGAAATGGTTATATATAACCAAATAAAATTTGTATAAGTGTTATGAAATTAATTAAAACTAAATTTAAATCAGAATTGAAATTTAAAACTATGGGATTTGGAAAGGTGTTTCTAAATGGTCTTGGATTAATTATATGAGAATTTTAAAATCCTAGGAGATTTTAAATTGTTTTACAAGCATTGTGAATGGTATTTTGAAATGTATTTCAAAATAAAATGTTTAGAAATGGTTTTGAAAGTGATACAGTATTGAACTCACTTTGGTAGCTGGAAAATAATTCCGATGATGATCCGGACATCATCGGTGTTCATTTTCGAGTGTGTAAGTGACGGATTACTACCAAAGAGATATTTTTGAATTATTTGAGGAAAGCAAGTTGGTTTGAATTTCGAAAAGAAGTATTTGAATTTAGACGAAAAAACTAACTATGTGGTTTAAAACTCTCAGGAAGGATTGTTTGATTTGAAAACAAATTAAATTAGAATTTGTAAAATTAATTTGGAATTGGATTGAAACCAGTTAAGTGGTAATTGAAATTGAATTAAATTAGAATGATATCGAATATAATTGTAATGGGAGATAAGAATTTGAAATAAAACTCGATTAATGGATTATGAGTTCGAATCAAGAATGAAACTTGAGTTGAAAAGGAATTTGGTTTGGATATAAGCGAATAGCTGTGTTGAGCAGATATTGATTGGAAATTGGTTGAGATGACATTGGTATATATTGGACTGATAACGGGAGAAAGTGATAAAGTTGATATGCCCGACAAAAAGGTACAAGTTTATATTTGGTATAAGCATAAGATTTATGAGCCGATTTGGCAAGCCGCTTGGCTGTTTGATTTTCTTTTGGGTTGGGGAAGGCCTAGAGAGGCGAGTTGTAGTTGTACCAATTGACCAGTACAAAGGAGGTGCTAGCGAATTTTTTCAGAAATTTCAGGAGTTAGAAAATTTTCAGGATTTTTGAATTTTTTTATTAATAGAAATGAATTAATAATTTAGTTAAAATAAATTGGTTCATTGAAACTAAAGTTAAAGAAGTAAACAAGTGATTTTGACCAGTCAATAGGGTTTGTTTTCTATCTTAGCAATTTCGAGGACGAAATTATTTTAAGGGGGAAGAATGTAATGTCCCATATTTTTACGGTACAATAATTAATTTATTTAATTATTTAAATAGTGATTTAGAGAATATAATCGTTATTTAATTAAATAATAGTGAATATTTAATTAAATTAAATAATAGAGTAATATATTTAATTCCGAAATAGTCGGAATTAGTGAATTGACAATATAATGTGAACTGGACAATTTATAATATTTAATTCAGTTTTGAATTTGATTAGAATAACGAATATATTATTTGAATGACAATTGAACGTATAATTATATTATAATTACAATCGAGCTCGAAATGGCGCAGCAGTTCGCTATTTGGCGATTCGAACTTTAAATGGATATATGGAATCCATTTTAAACCGGATTTCTGTGAAACAAGAAGCGTTAGAATCTGTTGAACTGTATTTTTCTAGTGGAACAGAAAAATCAGGAATTCATTATGTAGATTTTGATTTATGCCCAAATCAAATTTTCGAAAAGTCGCTATGGAATTCCTTTATAACTAGCAACGATTTATAAAAGGATTTAAATATAAATTGAATATCGATATAATTCTGATGATGAAATATCGAGTTGTAAATCCATATATATTTATTCTAAAGTTGCACCATATTCTGTTATGAATATATACGATAATATTTATTTTTAAATATTTAATTTAATTATTTTTTAATATATTTATATATTTAAATGGTTATTTAGAGCTTTAAAAATAGCCAGTTATGCAAATGACCTCCATTTTCGATGAAACCAATTTTGTTGGATCCGTAATATCAAATTATCGTCAGATTTCAAGTTTCGTGTTTTTTGGAGTCAGTATGTGGCCGTACCGATTTTTAATGTGAAAAACAGTCGATATTTTGACGGTTAAAGTTATGCTGTGTGAGCAAACGAAGTCGGAATTCGACGAAACCAGATTTGTTGAGTCCGTAATGTCAAACTGTAGCTGCATGTCCATTTTCGTGATTTTTGAATATTATGTGTGATTATAGGAATTTTAAAGGACAAATATAAACAGCGTTGGATTAAAATCGAATATAAAATTCGAATATAAAATTAATAAACTACCCTATAAATATCCCAACACACCTACCTTAACCCTAATACTTCATTCATTGGTCAAAGCATTTTAGCCGCTAGTTTCTTCCTCAAAACCTAAAAATGAGGGTTTGCAAAATCCATAGAAATTGGAAGAAAAATCTATAAATCCAGGCATAAACATATTTCAATTCCTGGTGCGAATTCCTTCAATCCAATATATGTTTTCTGGCACTCGAAATTGATTTCCGTCGCTGGGTAGAAGATAGCGAAACCTAGGGTTTTCCATATTGGGATATAGAAGCATCTGCGCTCGTTTTGGTTATTAGTTCTGTAATGAGGAAATGAAATGAGGCTTGGGTGCTAATTTCTTGGGTAAACGATGAGATTGAATGTCGATACTTTTTGTAGAACTCACGATTTAGCTGTTAGAACGCATTTCCAAAGGTTAATGCGAGTTCAACTTTTCTGGTATGGAGATGGAGTATTTTGAAAGAGAAGAGTGATGGTGTTTTTGGTTTTCAAAACCGTAGAGAGTTGAGGTCGGAAGATGGACGCATGTAATAACCCGGAAAATCTGGGCCAGTTTAAAATTTTTATTTTGGCAATTTTAGCGAATTTTGAACATTTAAAATAGATTATTTTAAATAGAATCGACGAGAACTTTATTTTGAATATAATTCGAACGTATATATTATATACGTTGTCGTTAGAATATAAATATTTATTTATAATTATAAATAGAATTGAAAATGGCG
This sequence comes from Allium sativum, assembly GCA_030737875.1. Classification (NCBI taxonomy): domain Eukaryota; kingdom Viridiplantae; phylum Streptophyta; class Magnoliopsida; order Asparagales; family Amaryllidaceae; genus Allium; species Allium sativum. The sequence continues at coordinate 462,075,451 of CM060913.1, read as the reverse complement.
CGGTAGTTCGATAATTCGATTTCAAACTTCAATTGAACATACCGGGTGCAAAACAATCCGGATTTTAGTGAAACCAAAAACATTAGGATCTAATTGATAATATCTTTCCAACGAATTCGAAAAATCAAAATTTCGTAGCGAGAATCAAAAGGTATGTGCAGTTGAAAATTCTGAATTGTCGCTATGGAATTCAGGCCCTTAAAAATGGACATTTTGCAAACGACCTCGGATTTCGACGAAACCAGTTTTGTTGGATCCGTGATGTTAAGTTATTGCTAGGTTTCAAATTTCATAATTTTTCGGATCAATATGTGAGCGTGGCAAAGGAAAACGCGTTTGACTAGTTTCAGTTGATTTTAATCGACTGGAAATTGGCCATTTTTCAAACGGTCTCGGAATTCGACGAAACTAGTTTCGTTAGGACCATATCGTCAATACGAAGCTAGAAAATATTTTTCAGGAATTTTTAAAGTTCGTATGTGACCCCGGTAATTTGAAATGTACGTTTAAAATTCAATATAGTGATTTAAATGTAAATTCAAAGGAAACTGATTGTAACGATCGAATCAGCTTACGATATATATCCCATTGTGTTCGGAATGGGGGTAAAACGCTATGGACGACAGGCGGTGGGCCTCGTTTAGAGGTCGTATGTAAAAGTCAACTTTTTGCAAATTAAATTAAATAAAAAAAAATATTCTCTCCCCTTAAATCCTCCTGCCCCCCCCCCCCCCCCCCCGTTTAGAAAATTAAATCCAGAAAAAAAAAGAAAAAGAAAAAAAAACGCCGCTTCCAATCGATCCCGCCGCACGCCACCAGCCTCCCCGCCACCGTTCCTGGCGCCGCACCCCCCCCCCTTGGGCTGCCGTCGCTCCCCTTCCTCCCTCCCCCTTCTCTTCCCCCTTCTCCATTTCGAGAAACCACTCCCGAAACCCATGCCCTAGGCTAGAATCCACGCCGCCAGTCCACCCTAGCCCACCATGCCTGGCCGATGACTTCCCCCTCCCACCAGACTCCAGCGACGACGGTAAACCCCCTCCAGCTCAGATCGAAATATACAGTAAGTATTTCTATTTTTTTTTATTATTTATTTATTTTTCTTTTATTTTTATCTTCAAGCATTGTATAATTTCTGATCTTTAAAATAACCAATAAAACAAGTAAAAAAAATACGATTTTTAACATAGAAGAAGGAAGAGATTTTTATTTAAAGAATTAGAGATTCTTGTTTAAAAGAAAGTTAGGACTTTTAAATATAAAATGATTTGGTTTTTATGATATAAACATCCTTATAAAAGAATGTGATTTTTATGATGAAAGTGAAATTGTAAAATATGGAATTTTTAAAATGTAAGCATCGAGTATAAAAATATGGTTTTTATATATTGAACTTCGAAATAAAAGATAGGATTTTTATTTACAGAAAAGATAGGATTTTTATTTACAGAAAAGATAGGATTTTTATTTACAGAAAAGATAGGATTTTTATTTGTAGAAAGATAGGATTTTTATTTGTAGAAAAATATGATTTTTAAATTTAAAGTGAATAAATAAAAATGTGATTTTTATTTTAAAGACATCAAAATATAAAAATGTGTGATTTTTATATATGTAGTGGCTACGGGCAACGAAGATGACGAAGATGCGATAGCGATGAAGATTTCTATCAATGAAGTGACGTTGGAATTGGGATAGCTATTGGTGAGAATTTCTCACCTTTCAATTTATTTTTCTAGTTATATATATATACTAGGATGCAGACGGTGCTTAGTAGCACCCGACACAATCGTCCACAGACCATGGACTTGTTTGTTTGGTTGCATAAATTAGTTTGATGATTTGATTTGGATTTGATTGTTTGGTGAATTTGATTGATATGTGAATGGCGTGGGCCTTCACTAGACCGGGGATAAGGCTAGGCCTTGTCCCGTTTCTAGTATCGTGCCGTTATGCCGCCGAAATTTTCTAAAATAAGTTAGAAAAATAAAAATATCATTTTATTTAGATAATGAACTGAATAGAAATTCATATGTTGGAATAAAATGTTTTATCGTTAAAAATATAATTTTTAACGTGAATGTGAATAAATAAATATTCATTTACAAACCAGACGGTTTGTTTATGTACACTTATTTGAATGACATTGATTGGGACGATAAATTTTACACATCGCCCAACTGCACAACTAAAATCTGTGTTTGATTGTTTGAAACCCCACACGGGTGTTGGGATGAAATATGAATTTCACTCATCCTGATTGATTAAATATGTCGATCGATTGATTGACAGGCTGTTATAAGCGTTGAATATCTATATTTGATGCTTATACAGTGTAGTGCACTTTGGTTGATGGTTGATTATTTTTCAATGCTATTATATACATGTGTTGTGTGGAAATCCATATAATTAATTTTATATGGTAATTGATTGGGCCTCATTCCAATTTGAAAAATAAAGAAAATTTGAAAATAGAAATTTATGAAGCCATGTTGATTAGATTGACGCCATTTTGACGTGAACGATATTTATATCGACTTTATTCATTTTAAAATGAATATTGAAAAGTGATTTCGAAATCGACGATTTCGAAATGAATTGAAAACGATTTCGAAATGAATTGAATTGAAAACGATTTCGAAATGAATTGAATCGACGATTTCGAAATGAATTGAAAACGATTTCGAAATGAATTGAATTGAAAACGATTTCGAAATGAATTGAATTGAAAACGATTTCGAAATGAATTGAATGGAAAACGATTTCGAAATGAATTGAATTGAAAACGATTTCGAAATGAATTGAATTGAAAACGATTTCGAAATGAATTGAATTGAAAACGATTTCGAAATGAATTGAATTGAAATCGATTTCGAAATGAATTGAATTGAAAACGATTTCGAAATGAATTGAATTGAAAACGATTTCGAAACGAAATGAATTGAGAACGATTTCGAAATAAATTGAATTGAAAACGATTTCGAAATGAATTGAAAACGAATTCAAATTGAATTGAAAGCGAATTGAAATGAATTCAAATTGAATTGAAATTTGAATTGAATAGAAATGAATTTTGAAACGAATTTATAAAGAAGAATTCAATTTCGATTTGAATTGAAATGGAAGTTGAAATTGCTTTTGAAACGAATTTAAAACTATTTATATAATTCGTTTATAATAGAAATCGACGATATATATATTATATATATTATATATATAATATAATGGCCTAAATAGAACGCGCCGCGCCGCGGCAGTTCGTGAATTTCGACCATTTATTTCAAACGGACATTACGGGAGATCCGACCGTCGGATTCTCCTAAAACCAGAACCGTTGGGTTCGTATCGAAAAGAGCTTTCTAATGAATATTAGAAATTTGAAATCTAACGGTTGGATTTGGAGATACGTCCAAATCAAATTTGAAAAAGGTCGCTGTAAGTGCAGTTCGATGGCCATTGATGGAAATCGACTGTACGGGCCTTGATAAAATTATTAAAAATAGTAATAATTTGTGTAAAATCATAAGAAATGGTTTAGAAAGGATTAGGATGAAAAACTCCATATTTGAAAAGATAAAAATAGGTTTTTATCGAAATGAACTAGTTTTGAACTAGAATTATAATTCTATTTATTTTTAAATAAATGAATTGAATTTAAAAAGGATTTTGAAAATAACCAGAATATCCAATGATTGCATTGGAGGGGATTTAAATCGAAATTGTCTTCGGAATATTTCGATGTTGGAATTCGTGATTATACAGGTGTTGTTATGGAAATTTGAAAGATATATATTTATATCGTTATTTCCAATACGGCATTTGTTAGTCGTAGAATTCGATATTGAATATAAGCCGATATATTTTCTATTCAGAGCCTTGTATTGAATATCGAATGTGATTTGGGTTTGTCGTGAATGGTGTCTTCACTAACACTGTTCTTGAACCCAGTTGAGAAATGATTAAATCTTTTTATTTAGATTTAATGAAGTGTACCAATTAAATAATATTTAATTGGAATTGAATTGATATTGATTTTTGGGTTTATCGTGAACAGTGTTTTAAATAACACTCGTTCTTTAACCCGATAATTAATGAATGTGACTTTGGGTTTATCGTGAACCGTGTTTTAAATGACACGGATTCTTTAACCCAGTTAAAGATTAAAAACTAAGTGGAGTTTTAATGAATCTTTAAATAGATTGAAAAGATCGAGAATGAAGTATCACCAGTTTTACTCCAAGCGATAGTTAAATCTTTAATTAGATTTGAACGTGAAATGGTAATTGAATTACCGATAACACTGTGGTGTTAGATACGAAGTACTACCAGTTTTACTTCATGGGATGAATAGGTTGGGATTGGGAAAATAAAATAAATGATTACTTCGGTGTGGTTCGATAATCCCGACTCGTTGGAATTGATATTCAAAGGAGATTAAAGAATAAATTTAAAGAATTTATCTTGGATAAAATTAATGGGAACTTTTTCCCAAAGTATAGGAATATTTGAATAAAAGAATATTCTGAATTGGAATGAGGCGTATGTTGTGTTTGTGTAACACTTTTATAATATATACGCGAGTTATTCAGAAAGATCGGGTTTATCCCATTCTGAATAACTGATTCGACGTGGTGTCGAAGATAAAGACGACGGTCGAAGACCGGAGGTCTTCATGTCGTTTGGGTGATTACTGAAGATCTTGATTGGGCTGTACACCCAAGAAGATGGAAACAGTTGGTGATCGTCCAGACGTGCTTGGAGATCGATGGATATGCGGGGTACTAGGTGCCTCCGGTTTCGTTCAGACCCAGAACGGACTTGTAAATGGACTGTGTGTCTGACATTGGATTTTAGTCCGTGCGATTGATCTCTATTAAATATATATCTGTTTGGCGGCGGAGAATTTATTCTCTTGCTTAACGCCCTTCTCTGAGACGTACGAGCTCAGGGGTTATATATTGATGGATATCAAACGCATGGAGTGAATTGCCTGTGTGGCATGCCTAAGTGGCAATTGATCGAGGCTTCTGTTGAAAAGCAAAGTCTTGTGGTGATGATCAAAGCAAGGCCTATGTGGCGTAGCTTTGTGTAACGTTGATTCGCGAGTATCACACCCGGTATGAACCAAAAACGAGTTTGACTTATGTGGTTGTTGCTGTTGCGAGGCGCCTCGGATTGATCGGTCGTTCTCGAACCGATGGAGTCATTTGTTGGCTCATTGGCACCCCAAAGGGTGGGGAAACGCAGTGTTCAGGCATTTTAATCCACACCGGTGGACCGGCCCTGTCGCTCCAAGGGTCACTCGAGCTCTGATCCTGAGACACGGGCTAGAGCGTCTCGAATCGGTTGAGGACTATCTTTTGCCTCGGTTCATAGAAGGAAATCCAATTTCCAAATACGTGACATTTGCGGTTTTAATTGTAAAACTAGTATGGCGACATGATATATAGTACCCATGCCGCCTATGATTGATACTTATGATTTGAAGTTGTTTTATACACTATGCACTTATAATAGTATCAAATGATTTGTTTTAAACGTATCAAGCATTCTTTGGCTGTTATAAGGGAAAACCCTATCCCCCGGCTTGCGTTGCATTGTGTGATAGGACCTGGGTCTTATAAAAGCTTCATTTTTCTTTATTTAGCATTGCGTTGTTAGTTTATGCACTGGTATTCTTGGGAGGAAACCCGTTCCGTGTTATACGGCGTGGTCCCTTGATTTACCTAATGATTTAAAATAAAGATTAACTGTTTTAGTTCTCACACCAGTCACATGACTGACCTGGAGTTTATTGTTTTAACCTAAACTCTGGGTGCCCCTATTTTCGACACGGGCAGCTAGTAGTTTTGGTTTTGCAGATTTATATTCACAGGATCCTGGTTTACAGCTGGAATGATATCCGGAAAGCTTTGTATCTGTATATCTCTTCTAGTTGTGTATTGTATTATTTTCCGCTGCTATGTATTTAAATGTAATTTAAATCTCTGATATTTCTGTGTAATATTCTTTCATACTCTGTATATTCTTGTAATCTGATGCATTGTTGTAATATACAGTGAAATGTTCTTCCATCTGCGTTCTATTTTGTGTGTTGTTCTCAAACGATAGGGCGTTTCGACGGCCTGGATCGGTTTAGCGACTGGTCCGGACCGAGCGAAATTCCTTCCCGTAACAACGCAAACGTTAGGAAATGAAGCTAGATGTTTACTGGAAGGAGCGGATTTCATAATATCAGGGAAGAAGGTATTGCGGTGGTGGGATTTTGAATTGATGATGGGCCTTTAAAAAGCTTGGTAAAGGCCCAAATAAAAATAAGGGTTTAAGTTTATTTAAATTTAAAATTATTATACTTGTATAAGTCGTAACTTCGTCATACGGTGTCAGATTAACGAACGGTCAGATCCGTAGGGATCGTATGGACGAGAGCTACAAAAAGGAACTAACTGGGAGCGAATCGGAGCTCGTTACAATTTATAGAAAAATAAATTGTTCGTCTGAATCAAGCGATGGTTGTCGTTATTAACGATGATCGTCCAATGTGAGTAAAACTCACTAACTCTATCTGTTTATTTTTTTTATAAATATAATCTACTATTGATAAATGATGATTAATTGATGTGTGTTGATTGATTAGTTGAATTACTGATGTATTAGTTGAAATTATAAATAGCGATGTATATATATATATATAAATCGTTAATCAAATGTTGATTCTGTTATCAGAATATTTCATATCGAAATGAAATCAATGTTATTATATTGTTTAACATCTGTGAATGCAGGGAAACAGGTCAGAGGAATCCAACTGGATTCCTTAACATTTATTTTACTGTTTTTCATATATTGTAATATATGATGTGATATATAATGTGTTGTTGGTTATGTGTGTTTGAATGATATCGATCATTGTGGTATTGTAAATATCATATATAAAATACTAGAATTAAAAAGGGAATTTTCAACATGTATATTGAAAATAAAATATTATAAAGGAATTTGGGGTTTGAATTTTAAATTTAATGGAATTACTAAAATTAGAAACTAACTGGAAATTAGTTGAGTTGAATGGCTTTCTGGGTATCGATCTGATGTTGGTTTCGGCCATCAGGTCTCTTACTAGTTTATAGTTAGAGACTGATAGAGGTAGGAAGATATTGATGCATGAATCAGAAATGGAAACATTTTCCAAAGTTAATAACGTATATTTTCTAATTTTAGAAAATAAGCAACTTATGAATATATGGAAATGATAAATGGGAAATTGGGAAATGAAATGATGATTGATCGGTAAGATTTCCATTTGGGAATACGACCGTTGTTTGTACACATGTTTTCCTTTGATAATTAAATAACCGACTATCAAAGTTTTGACCATTTTCTTTGTCAATATAGAGAGTTCGAGATTAGTATATTATCTGAATACCACTCCGTATGGCATCTGCGTTGCGAATCAACTATGATGAAGATAATTGAAGATGGAATTATGCAAGGATTGTTCAGTAAATCCTAGGTAGAAATTGCCTAAGATAGATTTACAGAATAGTCCCTTTGGGTTGTCCAGTCCCAAGACAACTTGAATGGACGAATGTATAATAGAGTATGTCTGGCATATCGCGTAAGTTGATCGTTTCAAACGTATTTACGTTGGTGGCAGAGAAATTCATTTCTCTTAGCTTATACCTGTGGTATTTTTGGGGAAATCAATTTGTGATTTGACAGCTATGACAATGTGGCATTCAAAGTAAATGAAGGAATGATCTGTTAAAAGAAACGTTATGACCTCAAGCCTCATCAATTGGGAAATGACAAAAATCGGGTAGGCAGCATGGATAAGTGGGTCGCACCCAAGTAGGGTATATTGTCACCATCTAGAGAATATTCATATTTGTTACTTCTTTCAATTATGTATCTCCGAGGAACGGTTATGTTGGTATACTAACCATAAGGTGATAATATATTCGGAACATTCAAGCGAAATGAATGGTTGTTCATGTGTGGCCAAGTTACAAAATGTTCTTGTTGAACTCCAGTGTATTGCTTCTAGAGTACACTGATCGGAAGGTGGATCCATACCTTGTCATAGTTGGAATCCATTCCCCAATAAGAGCCTGCGGTTTTGATTGTATCTTATATATGTAGAACGTGAGATGAAAGCATTTCTGTTAGAATTCTATTTACTTGATCTAAACATTATTATAATATCAGACAAGTATCGTTTTAGAAAAATATTTGGGTTATCGTAAGGTAAAAACCATCCGTGTTTAAGTGTGGATCGGTCTTACGATTATCTTTTGGTTCAAAAGGATTTTTGAAAGTTAAATCAAATGATTTCAGTTTACTCACACCAGTCACATGACTGACCCAGAGATTATTTTGTTTTGTTTTCCTTAAACTCTTGGGTGCCCAATTTTGTACGGGTAGTCAAGTAGTCGAGATTTTACAGATACTTGGAGAGCTGGAGCAGGAGTCTTCAGGATTATATAGCTATTGTTATTTCCGCTGTGTTTTAAGTGTTATACTCTATTAATGGTATTGTATACAAATACTGTTTTATTTGAAAGATATGTTATCTATTATATGTTGTTCGTTCCGCTGTGAGATTCTTGTTACTCTGATGTTGTATGTTCTTCTCCTTCTTCTACTCTAAGTTCTATCTTATCTATTTTCATCCTCTATTTTCTTTCACTAACTATCCGGTATTTCCGATGCTTAGATAGTCGACATTGAGTTTATGTCGATAACCAGGATCTCGAAAACTTAGGTCGTTACAATAAATGTTATATATATTTAAAAAGTTAACCAACTAATTGAATGCTGGTTGTGTTGTGTGATTATTAATCCAACTAATTTAAATATTGGAATGATCAAACCAATAAGAGACTGAAAGATAAACTGAGCCAAACTGAATCAAATATTGAACTGAATTGAAAATTGATTGGAATTGCATACATATACATATACATATATATATATATATATATATATATGAGCAGGTCATAGCAAGGAAGCTAAGAAGAGGAATAAAATTGTATGCCCAACACATAGGTACATGTTTACTATATTTATTGGGTTTAATGATTTTATGAGCCAATTGGCTAGTCGCTTGGCTTTTTCTTTTTCTTATTGGATGATGAGGGCCATGTGAGGCAAGTTACGGTTTTACCGATCAGCCCGTACAAAAGAGGTTATGGCGAAATTTTTCGAAAATTTAGGATCTTAGCCAAATTTTTGAGAAATTAGTAAATTCTTAGAAACCGAAAAGTTGAAGAACTAAAGCTAGAATGAAAGTTGAGTTGGTTCGTTAAACGACTTTCAGATTCGTTCCCTCTCAAGGACGAAAAGATTTTAAGTGGAGGAGATTATAACAACTCGGAAATTCTGAAACAATTTAAAATTTAGAATCTTAGCCAAATTTTTGAGAAATTAGTAAATTCTTAGAAACCGAAAAGTTGAAGAACTAAAGCTAGAATGAAAGTTGAGTTGGTTCGTTAAACGACTTTCAGATCCGTTCCCTCTCAAGGACGAAAAGATTTTAAGTGGAGGAGATTATAACAACTCGGAAATTCTGAAACAATTTAAAATTTTCATTTTAGCTATTTTAATGCGTTTTGAATATTTAAAATGAATTATTTTATATAATAACAACTAAAAATTTATTTTAAACAAAGTTAGAACGTATAAATTTATTTTATTTATAAACAGAGTTTGAAATGGTGCGGTAGTTTGAAAGTTCGATTTTAAATTTCAAATGAATGTACAGAATTCAAAATAAATCGGATTTCAGTAAAACAAGAAACGTTAGAATCTATTTAATAATATCTTTCGAACGAATGTAAGAAATTCAACAGAATATTGATTTTTTGATTCGTTGGAAAATTATGGTTATTAGGATTTGTAAAATTCTTACACCAAATTATTTGGATTCGCATTTTGTTGGATATAAAAGATACGCCTTTTAGGAAGTGAAATTGCAAGTTGTCATTTCGCGATATGCTAGAATTTTATCAAATTTTATATTCTATCTAAACTTCATATTTACACTTAGAAGTGTTTATAATTCATTTTTAAAACATTTGAAAAAAATTGATAGGTTTAATCATTCCATTTTTACTATTTCATTTAATAAAGGAAAGTGATTTCCTTGATGCTTAATCGTGACTGGTTGAATCATCCATACAATCAAACAATTATCATTCAAACTTGGTAAGCAATCATACTGGCTAACACAAGCATCATTTACCATACATATAACAACCATTTTAACTTCATATAATGGTTATTTTACTTCATTAGAATGTCTACATTTAGGGTTGTTTAAGGTCTTGGTTCTTACCTTTGACTAGGTTTAAACGGTACCAGAACTCGCTAAATGCTTCCTAGATTACCTTGAATCGTTATTACTTCAATTATGCAACATCAAATGGCTTTGATCTCCTCTTTCTTCGTATTTTATCATGGCTAAGCTCGGGTTTGGTATGAAGTATGGGTCTTCAAGCTTTGTCAAGAAATGGATACTTTTAAATGAAGATGAGAGGAGGTTTAGCGACAGTTTCAATGCCTTTGGATACTTAGATGAGTGGTGAGTGATTTTATTCCCTTTTTTCTATTTTACTTAGAATTTGGAAGCTAGTAATGTGTTTAAGCAAGAGGAAGAAGAGAATGTTTTGTGTAAAGAAATAAAGTGAAGTAGGTGGGTATTGATAGAGAACCCTTAGGAATAAAATAATGGAACCCCCTAGCCCCCTACTGCCTATTTTCAGTTAAAACAAGGCACACTCTATTGTCACATCAATGTGTAAGTGTATGCGTTGTGTAAGTGCATAGTGTGTGTAAGTGTGTAAGGGTATGGAGTTGTAAATGTACGGTTATTATTACATTAAAGTAAACTCCTTTTGTCTTTACTTACATTTTCTAACCTCTTCCTTAGATTAAATAATCTACTCATTAGCTTCTTATGGATATGTTATCATACACATGTGTGTACTTGTATGTTACACACATGCACAACATCCATTCGCTAAATCGTTGAGAATCCGGGATTTGTTTATCAGTCTCATTCTTTGTTTTCAATTGAACTATTTATCTAAGTAAAAAAAATTCAAACATAACTTTCTTATTATATCTAAATAATTAAAACATTATTATTTATTCAATGAAATCACATTAATTAATGTTTATCTTTAATTTAAAAAAATTGGGATTTTATCGATAAAAGTGATACCGATTTTTCTCGTATTCCCAAGTCAAGTATATTTTTTTATATAACTAGATTCTAGTTGATTTGTTATCACCATATGACATATTTAAATTGATTTCTTATCATTTAAACCATTATATGATTAATTATAATAATAATAATTATATTGCTAAATTCTTCATTTAAATCCATAAATCAATTATTCAATATAATATCCTTATTGATGATGTCATTGGTACATTTAACTTTAAAAATAAAATAAAATATTTTACTTTATATCCCTTTTCAATTATGTAATTATGTTTATGTACCCAGAACCGCTCGCGATTCTTATGGACAGAAATCAGGTTATTAATAAAACGGTTTTGCTCACTGTATAACTATTTCCATAAGGAAATATTTTCCATACTACTTTTCCAAAATGGGTTTATTATCGTTGCTCCTTACCTTAAAATTAATTATTAGTTAGAAATAATTAATTACTATATATTTAAAATAATTTAAATATCTCTGATTCAGCGATCGAATTCTGTATTGTTTAAGAAGCCAATCCCAATATTGCTTAAGGTAGGGATAAGTACTGATCCCTATGGATGTATCGATATTGAGCCCTAATTTTGAAGAACCAGGGGCACGATCCCTCCTGCAACTCCTCTTCGATGCTAGCTTCTTAGTTCTAGTGATGGTTTTGGTATTGCCTTGTCATTTGTGGGACATAAAGTGTTATTAGACAAAATTGAACTTTTAGTTGATCTGACATGGTGAATGTAACACACCAAATTTTTGTAAAACATTACCCAAGAATTTAATTAGAGGTGATAAAATAGGGATAAAGTGCTAGATGAGGGAATGAGAATTCTGTTTAAATAAATTAATAAGAAGGTTTGCCTGATAAGCAAATTAACTAATTAAAATGTGCATAAAAAAGGGAGATATGGGGAGGGAAAAGTGGAAGATTTCGGTCCTATATATATTATATTTTCCTACATTACTATCATTACATTAATTTTCTAAAACCCAAGAGAAAATTAAAGAAAGAGGCCCGCGGTTAAAGCTTAAGAGAAGAAAAGGAGGAAAAAAAGATACTTAGAGGACATTCAAATCAGCAAATCTCACAACTTCAATCCAAACAAGGTGAATAATACTCTCTACCTATTATTATTTCAGTTTTCTATGTAAATCCAAAATATTTGTTGTTGCTTATTAATGATTTTCATGTTGTTAGATGCTACATGCTTGTTGTGTAATACCCATGTTAGATTTTGAAATAAATGTTTAGTACGCATGAAAATGAATAATTTATAGGTCAAAACCTATAGTTATAAATCCCCAAGTGATGTTAAACTTTGATACGATGTGTGTTATTTGATTTTTAAGAAGTATTTTGAATTTCATAATCTATATGTCTGTACGAATTTACTATGAATTTCCTAAGTATGTTTTGCTTTAGGAAAAATTATATGTTAATCATGGTATTAAAGTTTATATTTACATGTTTATGTATTTTGTATTTTTGTACAACACAAAGTACTGAAAAATGATCATACTTTGATCAGGATAATTTTTATAAACAAATTGTATTTCGACAAATGCAGTGGAATTGGTTAAAAGATATGTTTATGGAAATAAATTAATTTTGCCTAAAATTACTGTCTGTGTTATTTCCAGACCCAAAAATACCTATCCAGCAATGTTGGAACCACCCTTTAGTAGATCCTAATACTTGAAATATCATAAGTATGGTATATGAAGTATTCAGGATCTCGCCTCTTCCCTTTTGATTTTGGACCGATCCTGATACATATTAATATTTTGGATTTGAAAGATAGTTGTGCCACAAGTGGCTTTCTCCTCAACTCCTTTGTCTAGCTCGAAGGGGTGCTCTTCTATAAAAAAATTATTTTGATAAATTTTTTTCTATAACTTTGAACAAAACATAAGCTTTCACCTTCACACCTTTCATTGAAATCAAAGGGGTTCGTTCTTCTTAAATTTATGTTTTATGAGGCTATTGCCTCTGTTCCCTCAATCCTTGATGAAAGGATCCCTTAATGGGAAATATGTTTGGATTGAAGGGTTATTTCCCCAAGTCTGGAAAATCATTCTATAATTTATTATGCAAAGAGAAAAAGCTTACCACCTCGTTACCGTTTGAAATCCAAAAGTAATTTTGTATTATAAAACTTTGATAAATGAATAAGGGGCTATTGTCTCAACATCCTTTGGCTAACACAGAGGGGTCAGTTTGTTAACATAAGCTTTAATATTGAATTACTTAATGGTTGCTTGTTTAAGTTGTTGCCCATTGAGCTTACATGCACAAAAGATGCCGACAGGGTGTTACGATGACTCTGTACCTTAGAGTCTAGTTAGCATAATCGATATTAATAGCACAATAGATGTTGCCTAGGTTGAGTAGTGAGATGGGCTATTGCTATCTATCCCACGACAATGGATGTCAAAGCGATTGTTTTCATAAAACTGTTTTATGTAATCATTTTATAAAATTCTTTCGAAATCCAGGGCTCATGCCTATGATTGTTTCGATACCTCTTTGTCAATAGGACATTTTTACTTATTTTCCAAAATGCTTAGAGGTTTATTATCTATCCTTATATCGACGATAGGATCGTTTTTCTAAACTGATGCCTATGCTTCCAAAACACTTCCAGCCATTGCCTATGACGACATGCCTATGTAAACCTATTTTCCATAAACTACTTCTCAGACACAGATGTGGTCGATAAAAAACTTTTATAAAGTCAAATATTTAAAGGCTTTTCCTTTATGGTTGTCGGCAACGGTAATGATGACAAGCTGAACTTTTATTAAAATATTTTATAAAAGAAAATAAAGACTTTGCCTCTATTGCCTGCTACCATTTATTTGATGATAGGCATTGACCATTGTTAATTGTGAGAAACTGAAAGGTTACACCTTTCGGATTGCTTGAATATGGACTTCGACACCTCTTAGGGTGTCAAGAGAGATTGGAAACGATATAGGATTTGCGCCCAGTGTAGGTAAATTGTAGTCTGATTAGAATCCATTTAAATTCTTATGTTGTTGTTAGTTTTCCATTTCTTAGACATTGCATCTATGTGAAACAATGGGAGGGTCAAATAGGTGGAAAACCGGGAAACTTTGGTTATATTAAATTGTAAATAACACTATCCAAACCTATTGTTTTGCATTGTATGTGGGATTTTGGAAGAAGCTTTTAGTTTCATGTTAACATGGAGTTACTCACTGAAGTACAAAGCATGAACTGGAAAAGAAAATTGGTTCTGTGATAAAAGGAGGTGACTCGACGAAGCATAGTATAGGAATCAATGATCGAATGTGATTTCAGCTCCATTGCCTAGCAACGTAATTCTGTGCAGAGCGTAGTGCGGGAATTAAGGAAAAAAATGATAAGTAAAATGTAGAAACTGATAAGACATTTAATCAGTATAACAAAGGATGGAAATCAATTGTGTGTTGCACGTATGTGTTGTTATTGTTACATGTATAACTGTGATAATGTTGAAGTGTAGGAGCACAAGGTTAGTCTTGTTTTGTAAAACGATTCTAGCAAGAAGGAATCATGTTTTGCTATGCGGCATGGTCTCTTTAGACATCACACGTGTCGGCTAGAAAGGTTATTATTCACGCTAGTCCTTTTACTGACTCGTAGTTTTTTCTTTTTCACTTTAAGCTTTTGGGTACTTAATTAGGTAGGCTAAGGTTTAAGACTTCTATTTCCAGAGGCGAGCTGGAGGCTATAAATATTTAGGAGTCCTTTGCATTTTGCTTTATCTTTTGGTTCTCTCGGAGATTGTAATCTGTGATAATATACATTTTCTTTAAACGGGTTAACCAGAGGGTTATATCAATGAAATGTTTCACTAATGAATAATTTTTGAAATTTTTCATACTCTTGTGTTTTCTAGTTGTTACGGTTAATTACTATTTGATTTTTTGTCATAGAAAGTTGACACTAGATATGATGCAATAGATGTAGCATTTAGCTTTCGGTTTTAGAGAATAAGGTGTGAAAATTCAGTTTTAGAGCATAGACTTATGTATAGTTAAATAATATTTTCTCAAAAGGATTTTCTAACTAAAACCCAAAGACCATAAGAATATTCTAAGGATTTAGATAACGAAATTATGGCGAATATGTATTTTTATTATAAACGTATATATATACCCCCACAGTCTTAAGGTCACTCATTGGCATCTTACTAAAGTTTGTCTACGTAAAAGAAGTAAGATATGGAGAGAGGAGCGCAAGGATGAATATTGATGGCAGAAACAACTAATGGAAATGCTTGACCTGATGCTAATGGAGGTCAGGGTTGAAGGGCTAATGAGAACTAAGGTGCCACTACTCCACTAACAGATATATGGAATTTTTTCCAGACTCTTATTTAGTTGTTGCAAGATGGATATGTTGTTGGTCCTGGAGGAGTTAATCCGAGAGCGCAAGTTGGAAAAAACTATATGAAATTGAGTAGGGATTATACTAGCTCAGAAGGAAAATCATTCCTTTGAATGGAAGATCTTACTGCTATTGGCACAATAATTTCTACATTCTTAAAGAATCTTTAGAAACTTAGGCTTGACTAATGAGCAGAAAAGGAGGTTGGCATCAAGACAGCTGCAGGATAATGCTTTGCGTTGGGGGTTGGAGTTACGAAAAGGACAACAAAGGAAGAAGTCTCTTGGGAAGACTTCTGGAAGATGCTTAGGGCAAGATTGATTTTGGAAACTACTCAGTACCCGATGATGAAAAACTTTGATGAGTTGAAGCAGGGAGAGATGCAGTAGTGGAGTATGATGCTAGGTTTGCTGAATTGTCTCATTGAGGAAATAGATACTGTCAAGTTTATTAAGGGGCTTAGATTTGAGATTATGATAGCAACTATGCCTCTTTTGTATGATCTCAGTGATGTTTTCCATTTTAGTAAAACAAAAGAGGATATAAGGAAATGAATGCATAAGCACACGAGTGCTTAACAAACTTATGGTTGAGTTTTGCCCTTCCTCTAGGCAAATTAATCCATGACTTCTTGTTGGATAAGGAATTCCCTTATTCTAATGGAGAAAACATTGGATTGACATAGGGCCTAACATTGTTTCCGAATGGGGCTGAAATAGAAATCTTCGTAGTCGGCAACATTGAATACCTTAGAATACCCCTAGAAAGAATGGGAAAGAAAGGAAAGAAGAGGATTCCTGGGAAGGATAGAGTATATCAGCAAGTCACTCGCTCTTCGGTCACCTGCAGTCGTTCCACCTCCCATTGGTTGCCAATGTTTATACTGCTGGCCCATACCACCTACATGGACTTCAGACTTCTGATCGCTGGTCCCAAGTATATTAGTCCATAAGTACGGTTGGCCACTAAGAATAATAAGAAGTTGAACATCCTAATGAATCAGCCGAATGTAAAGAAACCCAGTAGTAGCCAGAACTTTTGGGGGAAGGTCAAGGAAAGAAATCTCATAATTAAGGAAAGTGAAAGAAGGATAGAGCGGAAAAGGTTAGATTTAAGTGACATTAAAAATGGTCATTATTTGGACAAATGTAAAGAAACTATAGCCATGATCACTGTCGAGAGAAAATATATCAGGTGCTACAGTTGCAATTAGCTTAGGCTTTAAAAAAATAAGTGTCCAAAAGCCGTGAAGGGTAAAGTGCGCCTTCTGGACCCACTGTTATAGAGAAAGGGAAAATAGAGTTAGAAGGAATGCTTTTGTTTCATAGCATACTTGTTGAAGTTTTGTTTGACACTGGTGAATCACATTCATTTATCTCTTTATATGTAGTATATAAGTTGTCTCTGGAACCGTCATGCATTGTTACTTCCTTTATAGTAGCTAATCCAATAGAATGCCATGTGACTCTTGGGAGGAGATGTGATAACCTAGAATTTCATTTGGTATGCTACACTTTTGTTTGTAGTTTGTATGTGTTTGATTTTGATGGTTCCAGAATCATTTCTAGTATGGATTAGTTGAGACATTATGATGATAGAATGCTTTGTCGAATTAGAGAAGTGTCATTGAAACTTCCCAACAGCAATGATATCATAATGTTCTTGGTTGAAAGATCGGTTCCATCCTTCATTGCTGAATGTTTTGGAATTGGAGGAAGAGGTAACTGCATTCCTATCATCGAGGAATTTGATTACGTCTTCGAACCTGTAACATGCTTACTGTCTAATAAAGCTATTGAGTTCCGTATTGATCCCGCACCAAGAGAGAAGCCAATGAGTAGGCCACCTAGTTGAATGTCCCTTTTGGAGATGAAAGATTTGAAAGCACAACTTAGTTATTAGGACGGAAAAGCTTTAAACATCCAAGTAGTTCATCTTGGGGCGCAACAGCCATATTTGTGAAGAAGCCTGATGTAACATTGATAATTTGTATTGACACCGTAAGCTCAACGAGAGGACGATGAAGAATAAGCATTCTATTCCTTGCATTAATGAACTATTTGATCAGCTAAGTGGAGCGAAAGTGTTTTCTCGGTTGGATTTGGCTACATGTTTTCAACAACTAAGGATAGACGAAGAGAGCCTTCGCTTGATAGCGTTTTGTGTAGGGTATTAATCGTATGAATGGACAGTTATGCCGTCAGGATCGATGAATGCGCCTGCTTCTCTTGTAGATATGATGAACTGAGTGTTTTGGGAGCACTTGAATAGATTTGTATTAGTCTTTATAGAGACATATTGGTGCATTCGAAAGATGCAAAGGAGCACAAGAGAGAGCTACGAATTGTTCTTGAGACATTGCGGAAGCATCGTTTGAAGGCCAAGTATTCTATATTTTAGTTTTTGAAAAAGGAAGTGAAGTTTCTTGGTCATATGATTTCGGGTGAAGGACGGTCGGTAGATCCAGTGAATGTTGATGCTATTGTTATTTGGAAATGGAAGAGGCCTGAGAGTGTTATGGAAGTCCAGATCTTCGTTGGATTTACCGGATACTATAAAAGATTTCTCTAGAATTACAACACCGCTCACTAGAATAACCAGGAAGGATGTTAAGTATATATGGCCAGATACGTGCGAGGAAGCATTTTAGAATTTGAAGCACTTGTTGACCAATGCTCTTGTGTTAGTGGTTCCGATGGAAACAAGGATTTAGTTGTTTATTCAGATGCTTGCGGAATAAGCTTAGGAGCTATTCCTATGCAAGGGGGAAGAGTTATTGCTTATGCTTCCTAAAAGCTGAGGGTACGTAAGTACGATACCCAACTCATGATCTTGGGTTAGCTTCTATAGTCTTTTCCTTTAAAAATTAGAGGCATTATTTATTGGGAAAATGGTTCGATTTGTTTATGGACAATAAGTCTTTGAGATGCTTGTTTTCTTAGAAGGAATTGAACATGAGACAACAGAGGTAGTTGGATTTTTGGCTACTTGTGATTTCGGCATTGAGTATACCACAGGCAAAAGGAATAAGGTTGTTGATGCCCTTAATAGAAAGTATCAAGTCATTGTAACACCCCATACTTTTCCGAGCCCGAATTTCAATAAAAATCGAAGCTCAAACCCATCCAAGCACGGATGGTGTGAATCTATCAACTACAAATAAGGAGCATTAGCATAATCTGAGCATTATAAAACTAACTCATAGTGGAAACAAGATAGGATAACAAGTATTGAATAAGGCAACTACCTTAATAGTGAATCACCACATCAATATCAAGCATGAGAGAACAAGAATGGAAAACCAAAGTTGAATATTTGCAAAGACCTGTCTTCCCCAAGATAAACCTAAAAATTGTTATGAGGAGGTGGTTATAACAACATGTCCTGGTGAGTAGAAAATGTAGAACATTGTCCATAATACAAAAATGCATCTCGTTTGGTTTCACCCAAATCATATGTCTAACAAGCCTAGTAATTCTCAAAGACAGATTATTGTAATATACTAAGATAGATCTTTTATGTTACGAAACCTTAAAACCACCACACAAACCATACCAAAACTAAGAGGTGGTCTTTTAGACTACTTAGTACACTACTAACAAAGGAGGTGGGTCTTATAGCCACTTACAGCCTCACTCACAGTATAATATATAAGGCGAATCCCAATGATTGCTCAAGGATGAAGGCAGATCCAATGATCACTTACCTTACTCGGAAGTTTACAACACACTATTATCAATTAGAAGACACTAGCTACTATGTCCTACTAATTTAAGGCTTTTGTCATTCATTCTTATCCCAATCCCGCAGAAGGCAACAGATAGTAAGCAATAACTTGTTACCTACGGGTTAGGTAGATGACTAACAATCATTTATGGCCTTTCCCTAACACACCACCGCGTTACTATCTAGACGACCTTATTAGATAATCTCCAAGTCATTTAATACTTCTTGCAGGATACAAAGACCTGTAGTACCTCCATAGTGGTCATTTATTACGATATCCCAAGGTGGACTCTAACCTTGTCACTTGCTACCTAGAGGAAGCGGAGTAGTGCGAAGATTACTGATTTCGTACCGAATTATCCATTTAATACTTCTTATTTATGGGGGGCTATTTGATCACTTAATGCAAGATAAAGGTGGACACTATGACTCTACCCTTTAAGGAGAAAATTTGAATCCAATTACTTAATAACCCAATAGGCGGATCCCACTACTTAATACCTTTACTCCTGAAGTAGGCTACGCTATAAAGCTTTCCCTTCAGAGATCTCGTCCTTTAGACGAAAGGTAATCCATTTAGCTACTTTAGACCTCACCACTTGAAGTAAAACTTTAGGATAAATGCACGTTATGCAAATAATTATTGTCACGAGTTTATATGGCCAATGATATCTCACATCAGTTGTGCATATATTCGAATACTGGAAAATGCAAACTTTTGTCGAATAATGCAATTGATCTTTCATTATTAACCTACTAAATTCAAGACTTATACTAATTAAAGAAATTGTTTATAGAATTAAACTAGAAGTAAGATAAGGTTGATTTCCTAAGATTCACAATTCCAATATTATTCTATCTATTGGACTTAGTGTACGATAATTAATACCAAGTTTCCCATTAGTTCAATTAATTACTATAATAATCACATGCCAGTAATAACCATAACAATCACTTTTCCTAAGGCAATAGGCACCCAATTAAATAAACTAATTACTATAAAGGTCACATACAATTATTGACCATAACGGTCACTTTTCCTAAGGCAATGGACAACCTATTAAATACCATTAATATCAGACCTATCTAATCACATTATTTTTATTTATTGTAACTCCCACGTGGTTTTACTATTGTTATTTTAATTTATTAGCTCTTATATATATATATATATACACACACACAATATGGAAGTTTATTTTATTAATTTGTCTAATTGGAGTTACAACATTTATTCCCTATTTATTTTGAATTGTAACCTTTGACATTTATTTCCCTGCTCATTTCCCCCACAACATTTATGGTTACAACCTTCATTCTCTTTTAAGATAATTTTAACCTTTGGAATTACAACAACTAACACCACATTTGTTGCTTACAAATATAATGGTTATAAACATTTGTTTCCATTCATTATGGGAATTATTACCACATTCTTGTCATAAATGGAAAATATTCAAATTCAAACCTATAATTCATATTTACCTAAATAACAATAATATTTGCATTATTTATGTATATTTTGGATAGTTAATTTATAATATTGTTGAGACGCCTTTTGGTCAAAGCTCACATGTTCAGATTTTGGCTAGCGGCATGTTCAAGTTTCGAGAACGTCATCAAAAAACAAGAAGCGGTTTGGTCAAAGCCGCGACGTGTTTGGAAAAGGTTTGAAATAGTGTTGATTCATGAAATCATCGTTAATGGACTTGGAAAAAATGGTATGGTAAAAATACGTGATTGATTCAGCCCGATTAGCTCAAAATTCTTGAGCATGTCGGTCCGATCACGTGGCAAAACTTGTCATGGAAAAATATATGGATTTGGGCGAAAAGCAGTGTTGTGCACTCAAACAGCAGATCGGCATGGCATGATCACGAAAAATGACTTGCATGGCTCACGGCATCAAAATCTAGCACTTGGCAAAATTCTGGTTTGGTACGTTCAAAATCAGGCAATCGACACGTGAAAATCATCAAAAATCACGTGTTCGTGCTTGGCTCACCACATCTTGAAAAATGGTTGATCATCTGGCTTGGTATGAAAAAAGGTAGTGATCGGCATGGGAAAATCGATGATTTCCATGGTCACGCATCGGGCCGATCAGGCTGGGCAAATTGGCAAAAGTTGAAATGAGTGTTAGAGTAGGATCAACAAATATGAATTGATATGAATTTGCGAAAGCTTAGATAATGTGATATATATTAAGCTTATGCAATAGTTATGCAAGTAAAAATTTAATGAACTTAATATATCGGTATCACAAATAAGCAATATGTAAATACGGTAAAGTAAAGTAAATGACACCATGAATTTTTATACTGGTTCGGAGCACTGTCCTATGTCCTGCCCCAGACTTCTTCTGCTTTTCTGCTAGCAACAGCCGGAGGATTAAGTTTACAACACACCCGCAAACCAACAACGGGATTTCATGCCTGAGCAACCCGAATAGGACTTTAACACCATGCCTAAGCAACCAAAAAGGACTTCAACAGTACAATAAGAGGTTTAACTTCTGATTTTGTTCTAAGGAGCACTGATTAGCTAACAATTTGAGTACACCCTTCCTATAATCTTGTCCTCAAATATTGAATGTGTTTGTGAAGATTTTAAGGAAGCGGAATGCTTATAGAATTAAGAAATATGAAATAAATTCAAAGATTCAAAAGAAATTTGAATATTTAAAGAGCTTTTAGAATGCAAGAATATTCAGAAATTAATATAGAAAATAGAAGAAGAATTGGTTATTTGGAAATCAAGTTTTTGGTGTATATATAATAGTTGAGAAGTTATAACCATACATCAAAATTTCTGACGAAAAGAAACAGCCATTTCTATTTAGAAATGGATAGAAAACAATCATGAAATCAGATGTCTGTTCATAAAAATGACCGTTATTGTCGGATCAATCAACTGGCCAAAAATTCAATTGTCAACTCGTTGAAAATGAAAACGTTTGTGTGTATGTATGTATGTATGTACACACACACACACACAAACACACACACACACACACACACACACACACACACACACACACAGATATATATATATATATATATATATACGAATATGCACGAAATGGCCGTTATTGGGATATTTTCATCCTACCAGTCGGCAGGTAGTTTTCAAACAAGTCGACAGGTTAGGGATAAACAACCCCATTAATGGTTGTTGTGCTTATTAATATATATATATACATATATATATATGCTTAAAAATTTGTAAATTTGTTATAATATATGAGGATAGATTTTGATAGATTCTAACACAACTAAAACACAAATAATTATACCAACAAACTCTTCGATTGATCTTCATTTCTTCATTGCCGTGAATCAAAAATATCACGAATCAACAAAGGTGGGTTTGGTTTGGCATGGGATTTTGCATCACAGATTTCGAATCCTGACTGGGATACGAAATCCTTATGCACGAAACGCCCCAACTCAAGTTTCTTCGAGTTAGGCACATGTTTTTGGAGATGGGAAATTATGGTAAAGTAGGGATTCGAGATTTTGGCACTCGAAAAAGGGGTGAGCGCATTGGAGGGATGCGAATTTCCAAGGCTCCGCAATATGATTTTTCGGGAGTAAATGTTTAATATGGCACAGATTCAAAACTTGTCATTTTCCAATCGGTTTTGGCACACAGGATTTCACTATGCGGATCAGGGAATTTGGCTAGAGCAACACATATTTTCCACTGTGTTCTAGGATACAAATTTAGCGAAGTGCTAAAGTGGAAGATTATCATGGCAACATATTCCACCATGTGTATCATCGATTTTCGCCAGATCTACACGTGTTTTCAGCTGTTTTATGGGGATTCGAGACTTTTCAACTTCAGAATGTGATTGTTTAGCATAGCCTTGGTTTTTTGACTTCATTTTTAGGATACGAATTTCGTATCCCTCAAGGATACAAAATTTGGATTAATGCATCCAAAACTCACTTATAAATACCTCCAAGCTTGGCATTCAAAGGGTTTGGTTCTCATTTGGTATTTTGAACTTCTTGGAGCTCTCAAGCATCAGTAATGGCTGTCATCGTCATCTTCATGGATTTTATACTACTTTTGCACCTCTAAACGTTGCACAAATGTTTGCCTACAACATTTAGACATCTACTTGGACATTGGCACTGCTTTTGACATTTTTGGATATCTTTCAAATTTCTTTGACAATGAAGCTACGTTTTGGACATTGCTTCACACTTTGGCTCAACGAAGAAGAGTGAGGGAATTTTTATCGAAGTTTAGAATTGACAAGCATTTTGTTGTTCTATTATACAACTTTGTACACATAAACTGCCCGAACTTGTACAATTTTTGTAATCAGCTATTATATGATGATTACTATAAAGTGGATGTAAGCATTAGTGCTGAACCACTATTAAAAGTTATGTTCTCCCTTTACATTCTCGTACTTTGTATTTGGATTATCATTTCTCTATAAAACATACGCTCGGGCGTTGGCGTGTAAGAATAGCGACAATTTCCCACGTCAAGTCTTTTGCACGCCAGGAAGGGGGGCACAACTTTAACTTCTGCTTTGGATTTGGCTTTTGGATTTCGCTTTGACTTCGACTTCGGTTTTTGTTTTCAACTTTAGTTTTGGTTCCCGGCTTTAGTTTCAATCTTCGACTTTGTCACTAGGCTTTCATCATGGTTAAACGCAGAAGGTTCGATGTTACCACTGAGGCATAGAGTATTAGTAGTGAAGGATGTCAAGGACATTCGATGACCGAGGAAATCTCAGACTTGGTAACTTGAGAGGATTTGGAGGATTCGGCTGGAGGCTTGATCTCTTTTCTGGATCGGCAAGCGAAGGTTATTAATACCTTTCTCGCTCGTTTGAAGGTAGATTGCATTGTTTTGGAAGGTTGACTGACCAAATAGACATCATCGGAACAAGTGCTTATATTCCACAGTTCATAACTCAGGACTTGGGGGCAATCTATCAAATTCTACAGCAGGATTACACCGATCCTTCGACCAACGCCGCTCCCTTTGCACACAAGGGCATCCCCAATCCCAAAGGAAGCGTAGTTGTAAAAGTTTTGTAAGGTCGAGCTACTGTTCCTAGGACAAGTCTTGGAACGATCTCCTAGTGGCTATGAAGAAATCTAATCCCTCGGCTTATTCGAAAATTACTCACACCCTAGAAGAAATCTTTTTGGAAGTTCACCCTATAGCCCCATTCAAACAACCTCTAAGGCAGGAACCTACTCAGAAACAAAGGGATTCTGGTTGGTACTATATATTCCATGGACCCCACGACCATAATGCAAACAGGTGTCATCATCTTCGGGACCTGACTAAGGAGCGTGTCAGGTGCGATGAGCTTGCACGGTTTGTTAACACTCAGGCTGTGGCGCCCGGACAGGCACAACCCCCTACTACTACTCAGGATAGGCCCAGGCCCAGTGCTTGTGGTCCAACTCTTAAATGATCTCCATTTTGGCTCTAGTTTCTCGGATTCAAGCCTCTGGGGTACCAGTATCTTGTGGTTGGTGGATGTCCTGGTTATTGGGCTCTCGGTTTCGCATGGTATTCTGGATTTTAGTCTTGGCTTTGCGGATTTTCTGGTTTGGCTACTTGGATTCGGTCTTCAATGGCCTATTAGATTTTGTTTTCTAGTTTATGGCTTTTGGCTTTTGGATTTCTTGGCCTCTCAAGCTTATGGCTTAGCTGTGACTTTCTTTAGATTTGGATGTTCAGGTTTTTTCCCATGGTTTTGGCTTTAAGGACTTCAATCCCCTAGATGTATCCTTTTTGGCTATTTCGGTTGTAAAATTGTTGAGTTGACATACCCATACATAGGTACATGTGGGTCCCTATGAATGCTCTTTGTCTGACAACATACCATCACCCCCTCTGGTTATTAATGAAAAGTTTACTCTTCACGGCTTTGGATTTTGAATGGCTACCCATGTGACAGGAGTCGGCTAGATCCTAGGCGTGTTCTTCGTGAATGATAAACCATTCAGTTTCCCTCACAAATAAATTTGGCATAAAAAAATAGTCAAGTTACCATACCCACACATGGGGGCAGGCCAGCCCCCTAGGTATGCTCTTTACGAATGACGAACCATTGGGTTTTTCTTTTGGCTTTACAAAAAACCCTAACCTTTATAACTTTAATAAAATTACTTCGCAAAGCAAGTACGCTTTTTTGCGAGGTGTGAAGCCCGGAACTGGATTAAAAACTTTAATAAGCGTTAAGCTATCAATGGTCGTCTGCCCTACTTTAGGAAGATCGTTTTGATTTGTGGCAAGTGTCGGATCTTGTGCATCTGGTCGGTAGATCTAGTCATTTGGATATTTGATCATCCTGTCAAGACGATTCATTAGGATATTAGATTACATCAGGTGGACTTGTCAATGACGTGACAAGATTATTCACTTGTGGCTACGAATGGTCATCTTACCCTAGCTTAGCAAGATCGCCTTGATTCGTGGTGAGTCCTAGGTCTCACGCTTTTGGTCATTGGATCCTGCTCATTTGGTTTTAAATCAACCTAACAAGGTGATTCATATGGCTATCTAGTTATTGGATATTCTAAATTAATGGATTTGGGTTTTCCCGAATTCCTGGTTATGGATTCTCCGGTTTTTTATGTTATTAGACTCCTGCAGCCATTCGGTTATTCTGGCTATCTTGGTTATTTTGGTTTTTTGGCTATCTCTAAATGATCTGGAGTGATCATCGGCTTTCATTGGATTTCGAGCTTTCTAGTTCTCAAGTTTTCTGGCTTCATGGTTAATATGATCCGACGCGATCATGGCTCTTTGATTTTCAAGTTATGGAAGTTCTCTTTAGACTTCTCCTTGCTTTGGTTTCTTAATTTCTAGATTTCTCGCAGAAGACATTTTCCTTCAATCAAGCAAGACATTTTTTCGGGGTCAAAGTATAGAGATGCTTTTTCATCAAACTGTCACACATCAAAATTTTCAGTTGCGATGCGCTCATGTTTTGAAAATGTCATCAGAAAACACAAAGCGATTTGGTCAAAGTCGCGACGTGTTTGGAAAAGGTTGGAAATAACGTTGATTCGTAAAATCGTCATTAATGAACTTGGAAAAAGTAGCATGATAAAAATATGTGATCTACTCGGTCCAATTAGCTCAAAATTCGTAAGCGTGTCGGTACGATTACGTGGGTAAAATCATCATGGAAAAATATATGGATTTTGGTGAAAAGCAGTGTCGTGCACTCAAAAATAGCTAATCGGTGTGGCATGATCATGAAAAATGGCTTGCGCAACTCATGCCATCAAATCTTGCACTTAGCAAAATTCTGGTTTGGCACGTTCAAAGAAAGGTGATCGACACATGAAAATCATCAAGAGTCATGTGTTCATGCTTAGCAGATCATGTCTGGTAAAATGGTCGATAATTTGGCTTGGCATGAAAAAGCAATGATCGGCATGGGAAAATCAATGATTTCCATGGTCACACATCGGGCTGACCAAGCTTGGAAACTGGGCAAAGGCGGCTTTGCTTGTCACGGGTTTTCGCATCCCAGATTTTTTGTCCCAACCGGGATACGAAATCCATATGCACGCATCGGCCCTGGCTCAAGTTTCTTCGAGTTGGGAACGTGGTTTGGGGGATGCAAAATTATGGTATAGAAGTGATTCAAAATTCTGGCACTCGAAAAAGAGGGTGAGCACATCGCAGGGATGCGATGTTTCCATTGCTCTGCAACACAAATTTTCGGGAGAAAGTTTGAATCTGGCACGGATTTGAAACTTGACATTTGCCAAGCGACTTTGGCACACTGGTTTACACCATGCGGATCATGGAATTTGGCTTGAGCAACATGTGTTTTCCATTATGCTCTGGGATATGAGATTTGGCAGAGTGTCAAAGTGGCAGATCACCTTGGAAGCATATTTCACTGTGCGGATTATCGATTTTGGCCTGATTTGCATGTGTTTTCAGATGCTTTTTGGGGATTCGAGATTTTCAACTTTAGGATGTGTTTTTTGGCATGGCCTTGGTTTTTTTGACTTTATTTTTGGGATACGAATTTCATATTCCCCAGGGATATGAAATTTTGGCTCATGCATCCAAAACTCACCTATAAATACCCCCAAGCTTGACATTCAAAGGGTTGGTACTCATTTTGTATTTTGGACTTCTTAGAGCTCTCAAGCATCATTAATGTCTTCCTTCATCATCTTCATGGATTTTGGACTTCTTTTGGAACTCTAAATGTTGCACAAACATTTTTCTACAAAATTTGGACATCTACTTGGACATTTGCACTGCTTTCGGAATTTTTTGGATATCTTTGGAATTTCTTGTACATTGATGTACTTTTTTGACATTTTTTCACACTGTGGCTCAACAAAGAAGGAGGGCATTTTGGTTAAAGTTTAGAATTAACAAAATGTTTGTTGTTCTATTATACAGCTTTGTACACATAAACTGTCTAAACTTGTACAACTTTTGTAATATGCTATTATATGTCAAATGATTACTATAAGGCGTTAGTGCCGTACCGCTAGAAAAAGCTGTGTTCTCCGTTTACACTCTTGTACTTTGGATTTAGATAATCAATTTTCTACAAAATGTACACTCGGGTGTTGGCATGCGTGAATAACGACAATTCTCCTCATTAACAAATATAGTTATATATAAATGTATATTTTTAGCTTGATAGTCACGTAGTTATTACTTATTTTAAATTCTTATTATTTTACATTCTAGTATAAGCTAATGATTTGACCAATCTTTTTGTGTTCAGTTTTGGTGTGATTTGAAATCTCATAAAAAGGTTAAGTATTATAATTCTTGTAAGTCTTACACCAAAAACTGATTAAAGGTTTTCTAGGATAAAGAGGTGAATTTTCCCTACCTTGTTATTTCAGTAGATGGGTTGTTTGTAGATACAACTAAGGTTAAGGCTATCAATAGTTGGAAAAAGCCAAAAAGTGTTGTCAAGATCTAATGTTTTCTTTGGTTAGCTGGCTATTACCACAAATTCATTAATGATATCTCACAGAGAGCAGTGTCGCTTACTATATTGACTTAGAAGGATGTTATGTTTGTTTGGTCAAGTATGTGTGAAGAAACATTTTAGAGTCTAAAGCGCTTATTGGCCAATTCTCCTACTTTGGTTGTACCGAATGATAATCAAGATTTGGTAGTCTATATTGATGCAAGTAGGACTATATTAGGAGCTATCCTTAAGCAAAAAAGTAAAATTATTGCATTTGCTACTAGGAAACTTGGATTGCATGAAGTAAGATACCCGACCCATGATTTAGAGTTAATAGTTGTTGTCTTTGCATTGAAGATTTTAGGACACTGCCTCATAGGACAGAGATTCAAGTTATTAATAGATCATAAGTCATCAAGATATTCATTATTTAGGAAAGAGTTGAATATGAGACAGTGAAGAAAGCTGGATTTTTTGGTAACTTATGATTTTGGCATTAAGTGTACAATTGGAAAAGGGAACATAGGTGTTGATGTCCTTAGCAGGAAACATCAAGAAGTGGTTTTAGTTATGCCCACAGAATGGAAAGACTTAGAGGCATTGTCTACTTATGATGTACGGATTAGATCAATGGCGAGTTCAAGTCAAAGAACAACTATGATGTCATATTTAGTAGTTCGACTAATCTTGATCGAAAGATTTCTTCTAAGTAATGTAAAGATCTAGTTTTAATGGAAAAGATTAGAAGACTCTGAGCTAGAGTAGAGGTTGATATTTTGAAG
Organism: Allium sativum; assembly: GCA_030737875.1. NCBI lineage: Eukaryota > Viridiplantae > Streptophyta > Magnoliopsida > Asparagales > Amaryllidaceae > Allium > Allium sativum. The sequence continues at coordinate 462,046,373 of CM060913.1, read as the reverse complement.
TATTTTAGTCTTACTGTAAAGGATGGTCGAGAAAGAAAGGAAGATTGTGCACCTACGATGTTGAGGATTTGAGGAAAGAGGTTCTAAGCGAGTGTTAGCAATCCAAGTTCACAATTCATCCTGGAGTTACCAAGATGTATTAGGACATGAAGAGAAGTTTCTTCTAGGAAGGAATGAAAGGAGATTGGCTTATGGGTAAGTCCGTCTATAAGCTGTCAGCAAGTAAAAGTCGAGCATTAGAAGCCTAGTGGTTTGCTTCAACCATCAGATAGTTCTATTTGGAAATAAGATACGATTTCCATGGAATTTATTTACGGTTTGCCGAGATCAAGGAAAGGGAATGAAAATGTTTGAGGCATACCTGATATATTAACCAATCGTGCCTATTTCATTCCTGTTTAGTATACCTAAATAACACCAGAGTTAGCTAAGTTATTCATGAAGATTACAGTTTGACTGAATGGAATTCCTAGTAGTATTATTAGTGATAGTGATTCACTATTCACTAGCACTTCCTGAAGAGTAAACGAAAAGCTTTAGGATCCAAGCTCAAGACGAGCATCGCTTATCACCCATAAATAGATGAGCAGATGAAGATAGTCAATAAGGTAGATGAGGATTTGTTTAAAGCTTGCATTCTCAATTTTGGTGGCTTGTGGGAAGATCATTTACATCTAGTTAATTTTTCCTATAATAATAGCTTTCAGACTAGTACAGGAATAACACCATTTGAGGCATCATATGGAAGACCGTGTAAATCGCCAGCTTATTGGCAGAAGTCCAAAGACAAATTAGTCATAGGTCCATATTTTGATAAAGCAACTGAAGAAAAGATTGAGTTGATCCGAGGATGGATAAAGGAAGCTCAATCCAGGCAGAAGAGTTATGCAAAGAAGAGGCATAAGGCTACCGAGTTCTTTGCTGGGGATCAAGTTCCATAAAGGTATCACTAATGAAGAGTGTACTGAGGTTCGTTAAGTCTGAAAAATCGGCACTGAGGTTTGTTGGACCCTTTCCTACTTTAGAAAGAATTGGGAAGCTATCATACTCAATGGAGTTACCATAGAGACTGGCTATTGTCCATAATGTTTTTCTTGTTTCTCATCTTCGTAAGCATATGCGTAACCCCAAAACTTTTATGGGTATGAGGGTGTTGAAAGATTTAACGGTAGAACCAGATATGACGTTTATGAGACAACTAGTCAACTTGTGGCCAGAGATGAGAAGAAGCCAAGGAACAGACAGTGAAACTGGTGAACTTCCAAAGGAGCGACAATGAGAAAGACATCATGTGGGAGGTTAAAGATAAAATTAGGAACACTTATCCTAATTTCCTTCATGGTAAATTATATATTTCTTTATGAACATGATAGCTAGAGGGTTACAATAGTATTGACAACATTGTTCGTTTACTATTTGCTTGTTTCATTCCTTGACAAAATTTCGAGATACCAAAATTCCTTTTAAGGAAGGGAGGATGTAATACTCTAAATTTTAGAGAACATTATTTGGGAAATTTAATTGGATAAATTATATAAGAATAATATAGTGGGATGTTAAGATAAGATTTGTACATAATAAAATGGCTCGGCCTTAGTAATAAATATGTGAGGGAGGCCCGCTATTACTTGTAAGAAGAAGAAAAGGAAACTTTGAGGAAAAGCTAATAGAATCAAGTATGATGGAAGGTACATCAAATCATAACTTTCTCATTCTAAACTAAGGTGAGTAATGATTCAAACTCCTTATTATTTTTAGTTATGGGTAAAATTCAAATAAAATTCATGCATATAATACTGTTTTATGAAGACATTGATGCTCCGACATTATAAGACGAAATAGCAGTCTGTTTGCTTAAATATGCTTGTGTGCAAAAGATAGTGAGGATTTTGGTCAAAACCTAAAGTTTGTCCACTACATTAGTTGTGAAATATTTAATGTTATGTATGACAAGATTTAGAAGATGGGTTTTAAATTTAAAAATTTTCTAAGCATGTAGGAATGTTGAATGAATTTTTCTGAGATTTAATTAGCGGATTAGTTATTTAATTAAAATGAATATGTTGGCTTGAAATTTTTCCATAAGGTAGAAGGGGATACCTTCAGTGACTTGTGAATATTTCGGATTTTCCCTACATTTTAACAATTTATTATGAACTTTCTATGATGGATAAACTAAGGGTAATTAACGCATTCATTATGTTAATTAATGTGTTTTGAGTGATTCTATATCTCAAAACCGAAAGGACAGAACATTTGTCCAATTACTCTTTTCCAATAACCTATAACGTTTTTCCAAGTAAGATGAAGTAGTTAAATAGTTTTACTAAAAAGGTAATTTTCAGGCAAATTGCATGCCAGACCAGATCTATCGACCGAGTCAATAAGGTCGTATCAGCCATGTCAATATGGTCATGTTGTATTAATGGTACCAAGATGCCATGGATACACAATATACCATGTTACATGGTATAGGTTGGATTCAGGTCGTGTCGCATCATCCCTATGGATTATCGATAGGGTCCATATTGCATGAGTCTGTACTTTTGTTTTTAAAACCTACCTCTCCATTTAACCTTGTAAGGTGTTAAGGTTGTTTTTATTAATAAAGAAAAGAGGCTTATTGTTTCTATTGTTTTAACCTTGCAAAGGATGTCGCCTCTATACTTTATCAAATGTGTAAACATGGGCTCGATTCCTAAAAAAATTTCAAAGAAAATTTGAGGCTTGTCGCGGCTTGCCTCCTCTATACCTTGTAGTGTCAACTATGCCAATAAGGCTTATTTCTGAATTGTTGTGTATAACCTTGGGGAATTACTGCTTTTGCCCTTATGTCATGATTAGTAGTCAATAAGTTTTGTTTTCAGACCCATTTTCAAAAGCTGAGGCTATCGCCTCCAAAAACGTTGGGGTCATCCTCAATGTCAACAAGAACAATTTTAAATATTTTTTGAAACCATTTTGAGGTTATTGCCTCTTTTCCTTGTCGAAATCAATTTAGTCGAAAAGGTGAGTTTTCAATATTGCTTTCCTAAGTGTTTTGAGGCTATCGCCTCTATGGCTTGTTGCTTATCGACAATATCGATAAGGCGAGTTTTTAACTAGTTTTAAATACATATGTAGTTAACCTGTCAACATGTTTGATAGGCTTTTTCCTATTATTTTAGCAATTTTGAATGTTATTGGCACTTGGTTAAAGGACTCGATAAGGATATAGTCGACACACTTATTGAGCCTATCTTGTTTAGTTTGGTAGTGAGCCATTCATTTGCTTGTGTTATTGAATTGGTTAACAAGTGCATTTCCTAAATCTAGTTATGGTGGCAAACCATAACAATGTTTGACTACATTGTTGTTACACATAATTAAAACTAGATTTTTGGACACCAATGAGAAATTTAATAATCATGTTCCGATGGGGAATAGGAGTGAAATATCAGGGTTAAATATAATTAAATATTCTAGGGTTACAAGATTAAATATATTTGTTTGGTTCATGGATATTACAATGCTAAATTATAGCATGTGTATGATGGTTAATCCACATGTGCAGATGGGTTCGTAATAAGCCTATGGACAAAAATATGGGGTACCTATGATAACTCATATCCAATAGAGGGTTACTCCATAAACTTTTATTATATATACATAATCAGAAGGACGGTTAAACTAAATGGTTGGGGATAGGTAATCATACTATATGTTGTGGGATGGGTTATCTAGGATAAAGAGGTGAATTTTCTCCACCTTGTTTTTTCAATAGATGGGTTGTTTGTAGATACAACTAAGGTTGAGGTTATCAATAGTTGGAAAAAGCTAAAAAGTGTTGTCGAGATCCAATGTTTTCTTGGGTTAGCTGGCTATTACCGCTGATTTATTAATGATATCACAGGGAGCACCGTCACTTACTATATTGACTTAGAAGGATGTTATGTTTGTTGGGTCAAGTATGTGTGAAGAATCATTTTAGAGTCTAAAGCGCTTATTTGCCAATTCTCCTACTTTGGTTGTACCAAATGGTAATCAAAATTTGGTAGTCTATATTGACGCAAATAGGACCACTACAACAAAAATACTTTATTACAACTATTATTTTACAACTGTAATAAAAGATAAGTTGCCGTAGATGTAATTTTTAAATACTCCTTTTTTTTAACCGATTGTAATAATTTATCCTGAAATTTAGGCACGAAAAATGAAAAATTGGCTCCAAATTATGTCTCTTGCCTTTGTACCTCCTTATTGGTGCCTGCAGTTCCCTTCCCTAAATCAACGTCGAATACAAAATGGCAAGCATCAAAATCACTCGACTACCTGCTCACCGCTCTTTAAATCGCGAGCACAACATCCAAATCGAACCCAAAATCGCAAGCATCAACATGGAATGGCTATCCGCTCTCTGCTCCTCATCACTTGGCTTTCCGCTTTTCCTCCTCATCACCAGCGCCATCATCGGCCTTGACATCGACTGGTCTCTACTGGTCTTCTATTTTTACCTTTTTTTCTAAATCGTTCTGTTGCTAATGCGAACCAAGGTAAAGATTTTTGACATCTATCTATTAGACTAATTAAGTCTGAGTTATGCACTGTTAATTTTGGTCAATCGTTGTTTGGATGAGTATATAATTAGGGTTTGTAGAATTTAAACACCAAAATGGAACTTGAAGCATTTAGCAATTCAAATCATGAATCGTATGTGAGTTAGCACTCACTCAATATCTCTCTAAACATTTTATTATATAAGATTTGCTCGTGCATCATATGTTACTGTCTTGTTGTGTAGTCGGTTTTCCGTCTCCACCAACTTTATTCTTGATAATTGCTAAGTAATAGTGGGCTTTTTGTTTGATTGTTGAACGTCGTGCTTTCTTTTTAGGCATTTTGTGGTTTTTCCGCTTTCTTATGCTTCCTTTGTATATATCAGTGCCTCATCATGGAATTTTTTTTCTCTAACCACTATGCATATTTGATGTTTGGGATTTATGGTACTAGCTGTGAGTGATGTAAAGCAACTATGGTGGTGTCTCACATGTAATGTGATGCCTGTACTGTTATAGAGTAAAATCTTTATTTTTGATGATTGCCTTGTACAACACATTATGTTAAGTGAGTGGATATGTAGCATTTCCTGCAGTTGCTAGTTTTTTTGTAATGCACTGTCTGAGCAAGTTTTCATGTGTGTTTCAAACATGCATGTTGTGCTAAGTAGTTCCGAGGAATTAAGTTCCTTTGGCATGTTGCTAAACTCATACTCTAACAAGTTTAGTTGTTTTATTAGTTTTTGAGGCAATTTGTCTTAAATTTGTATTTCAATTGTAAAGTGGTCTGACCATTACAAAAATAACTTATCCCTGCAAAATAATAATACTTTGTTTTGTCTACAAAGTTAAAAAATAATATAAAATTTATATTTCCATGTAAAATGTATGTAAATGTGTGTCAATGCTGCTGAATGAATGAGTAGTTGATACACTAGCAATCTTTAACTACCCTAAACTCAACTGTGTTAACATATATTTTTCTAATTTTTTTTATTTAGCACTATGTTCCTTCTTTGGTTCCATGGACAACCAAGGTTGAAAACTGCCTCAGAAGGCTTGTAGGTAACATGTTATTCGTAATGAAAATGACACAGAAGGTAGGCCTAGGTACGAGGAAACAAGTATTGAATTTACTGATGAAGTTGCATCAAGAACCCACCATCTCTTTAGTATATGACAACATCCATATCTTAAATTTGGTGTCAAAGCTCGAGGATGTAATGGCTTGTCGTACACTCTTAATTATGCAGACATGAGGGGTAAATTTGATGAGTTGGTTGAGGATAAGGGTGTGAGAGTGTGGATTGATCCAAAATATCTCATGCATGTCATTGGCACAAAGATGGATTTTATAGACGACCCACTGAAGTCAGAGTTTGTATTTATCAATCCTTACTCAAAAGGGCAGTGTGGTTGTAGGGAATCATTCATGACTACGAGCAGCAATCCAAACGTAAGTAAAACAAATGGCAGTACTTAAGTTCTTTTTTTCTTCCCATGTTGTGTATACTTCTTGTTTTAACTATCAACATTATTCTAAACATACGTTGTTGTAGAGGAAGCAAGCAATAATTACCATTCTATGGAAAGTATACAATCATGCCAATATATTTTATACCAAAGTATTTGTCTGTAGGAAAAAAAGGATATGTCGATGTATTCAGTGAAAAAGGCAAGGGGGAGGATTGGGACAGCAAGGAAACAAAGGGAGGACCAAGATGAGGATGTAGAAGAGGAGGGCAAGGCTTGTACTGGGGCTGTAGGGTTTGTGTTGGAGTAGGGGATGAGAGGCTGCTGTCTGGGTGTTCATATTTTAGATTGTTTTGTTGGGTATGTATGTATTGTGTTTTGTTGGCGTATTATGTAAAAAAATGATGAGAGTTTGAAAAAATTAATATATTGTTTTGGTTCATGTTTTAAGTTTGTTTGATATGTTCAGTTTTGTAGATAATATGTCTTGGAATGAATTCTTTTATTTGTAGTATTTACATAATTTGTGGACATGTTACAACTGTAAATAAAATATGTCACAACTGTTATAAACAGTTGTAAAAAGTATTAACAATAACGGTGTATAACAGTTGTAAAAAGGTTTTTTACAATGGTGAAAAACTATTGTAAAATATACATATCAAAACGGTGTCGCAACGGTGCAAAACAATAGTAAAAGATTTTAGTCTATTACAACTTCTTAATATACGACGGTTATCCCACCATTGTAAAAAGTAATTTACAACGTTTTTGCACCGTTGTAATATGGTCAATTTGTTGTAGTGCACTGTTTTAGGAGCTATCCTTAAGCAAAACGGTAAAATTATTGCATATGCTTCTAGGAAACTTGGATTGCATGAAGTAAGATACCTGACCCATGATTTAGAGTTAATGGTTATTGTCTTTGCATTGAAGATTTTAAGACATTGTCTCTTAGGACAGAGATTCAAGCTATTTATAGACCATAAGTCGTCAAGATATTCATTATCTAGGAAAGAGTTGAATATGAGACAGTGAAGAAAGCTGGATTTTTTGGTAACTTATGATTTTGGCATTGAGTGTACTTTTGGAAAAGGGAATAAAGGTGTTGATGTCCTTAGCAGGAAACGTCAAGAAGTGGTTTTAGTTATGCCCATGGAATGGAAAGACTTAAAGGCATTGACTAATAATGACTTGCAGAATAGATCGATGGCGAGTTCAAGTCAAAGCACAGCTATGATGTCATATTTAGTAGTTCGACTAATCTTGACCGGAAGATTTTTTCTAAGCAATGTAAAGATCTAGTTTTAATGGAAAAGACTAGAAGACTCTGAGCTAGAGTAGAGGCTGATGTTTTGAAGGATTTTAGTCTTAACTGTAAAGGATGGTCGAGAAAGAAAGGAAGATTGTGCACCCACGATGTTGAGGATCTGAGGAAAGAGGTTCTAAGCGAGTGTTATCAATCCAAGTTCATGATTCATCCTGGAGTTGCCAAGATGTATCAGGAAATGAAGAGAAGTTTCTTTTAGGAGTGAATGAAAGGAGATGTTGGCTTATGGGGAAGACCTTGTATAAGCTGTCAGCAAGTAAAAGTCGAGCATTAGAAGCCTAGTGGTTTGCTTCAACCATCAGATAGTTCTATTTGGAAGTGAGATACGATTTCCATGGAATTTATTTATGGTTTGCCTAGATCAAGGAAAGGGAATGAAAGTGTTTGAATCATACCTGCTATATTAACAAATAGTTCCTCTTTCATTCCCGTTTAGTATACATGAATAATATTAGAGTTAGATAAGTTATTCATGAAGAATACAGTGTGACTGAATGGAATTCCTACTAGTATTATTAGTGATAGTGATTCACTGTTCACTAGCAGTTCCTGGAAGAGTCTACAAAAAGCTTTAAGAACCAAGCTCAAGAGGAGCATCACTTATCACCCATAAATAGGTGAGTAGATGAAGAAAGTCAATAAGGTACATGAGGATTTGTTTAAAGCTCGCATTCTCGATTTTGGTGGCTTGTGGGAAGATCATTTGCATCTAGTTCATTTTTTCTACAATAATAGCTTTCAGACTAATATAGGAATAACACCGTTTGAGGCTTTATATGGAAGATCGTGTAAATCACCAGCTTATTGGCTGAAGTCCAAAGACAAATTAGTCCTAGGTCCATAGTTTGATAAAGCAACTAAAGAAAAGATTGAGTTGATCCGAGGATGGATAAAGGAAGCTCAGTCTAGGCAGAAGAATTGTAACACCCCGTATTTTCTGAGAATATTAAAATAACAAATTAAAGAATAATTAATTTGAAAAAGAAGAAATAGGTGAAACGGGTTGCGCCATTGCGTTCATCTCGGAATTCTGCTTGAGATAGAGTCCGAGTTTGCATAAATCGGACTCCGCATGAAGAAGATATCTTTGAATTAAATATTGTAGCAAGACATGAAAAAGAAGAATGAGAAAAGATTAATGTTCAGCGTTGTTCTAAGGTTTTTAAGTAAAATAATTAGTAGCTCATTTGGTTAGAACATGCGACTTGCATATAAGAGGTATAGAGTTTGATCCCCGCCAGCGCCATATTTTTGTTTTAGGGGAATGGCTAAAAAGCGGCTTAGTGTGAATGCAGTTCAAAAAGTGGTTTAGTGTGAAAATGGTTAATTAGGAAGATAGATAAAAAGAAATATATATATATATAGAAAAAAAATATATGTACATATATATATATATATGACGTGTACGCATCATGTGGCACACGTGGCGCATTTTTTTTGTTGGTCAAGGATTGTCTTTTTTACGTGGCCTTCTCTGATTGGCTTTGTGACAAATTATGAGGTGTTAGGGCTTATGTGTCATGCTATGATTGGCTGAGTGACACATTGCTTTAGTTGGATGGCTCTGATTACTCCTAGACTGATCTAATGGCTAGAATTAAACCTAGAGTTTTATATAATCAACTCAAATCCTAAACCTAAAACACATAAACACATTCTTTGTAGCCACCATGTCGTACAATTCAAATCTTGTCTAGCCACCTTCTTCTTAAACTATAATCTAATTTGAAAGCTTCAAGTTAGAGAAATTGATATCTTCTTCAAGGGATTGCTTTTCAAATTCAGAAAACAGATGTCAAAAAACAAGACTTTCTTTTCTATGTAAGTCCTGTTATTATTTAGATGTGAACGATTAAAAGTTGTGATTTGTAATAAAATGAAAACTAGAGTAATTCCTAGTTGTAAGATAATGACGATGTTGATTTATGCCTATTCTTGTGACGATTCTATCGTATATGCTTGTGAGATTATTGTGGTTATTATGTTGATGTTAAACCAATCGTATATTATGCAAATTTGGTGACTTTTTCATGTTATGTAACATGCAAGTTGTTTAGATCTACATTTAGATCTATGTTTATTCAATCATGCAAATTGTTTAGATCTACATTTAGATATATGTTTATTGAATCATGCAAGTTATTTAGATCTACATTTAGATCTATGTTTATTGAATCATGCAAGTTGTTTAGATCTACAATTAGATCTATGTTTATTGAATCATGCAACTTGTTAGGCTAAGACATGTATTATGTATAGACCTACATTTAGATCTATGTTTATTGAATCATGCAAGTTGTTAGGCTAAGACATGTATTATGTTTAGATTCACATTTAGATCTATGGAAATTGGATCCAAAAATTAAAGCTCATATTTACATGCCTTGTTAAACTTGTGTAAAACCATATGCTTAAGATTCATGTTTTTTGAAGGAAAGCTTAAGATTCATGTTTGTTGGATCCAAAATAAAAAGTTCATATTTACATGCCTTGTTAAACCTGTGTAATTCCATATGTTTAAGAATCATGGTTACTGGATCCAAATTAAAAGTTCACATTCACATGTCTAGTTGAACTTGTGTAATTCTATATGATTAAGGTTTATGTTCATTGGACCCAAAATAAAAGTTTACATTTACATGTCTAGTTGGATTTGGGTAATTTCATATGCTTAAGACTTATGTTGATTGGATCCAAAAATGCAAGTTCATTGTTTTATACCAAAATATATATGAGACATGTTTAGTTAGATCCTTATTATGTTGTATGAATGGCACATGTTCCCTTCTTTCCCTTTTGTATATAAGTTAGGCTAAGTTACGGGCCTAACATTCTATGTGAACTTTGGGTGCCACTATTTCCACATGGGCAGCTAGTAGTTTTGGTTTTGCAGATTTATATTCATAGGATCCTGGTTTACAGCTGGAATGATATTCAGAAAGCTCTGTATCCGTATATCGCCCTCAGTTGTGCCTTGTATTATTTTTCCACTGCTATATATTTAAATGTAATTTGAATCTCTGATATTTTTCTGATGTAAAATATTTATTCATACTCTGTATATTCTTGTATTCTGGTGGAATTTTTGTAATAAACAATGAAATGTTCTTCTGTTTGCGTTTCAATTTGTCGTGTTCTCAAACAATCAGGGGTTTCGAACGATCTTGGTCGGTTTAGAGATCGATTCGGATCGAGCGAAATTCCCAATTGTTATAGTGCATGTACTCCAGAGTGGGATAAAGCAGGCATTGGATACCAGTAGGTATACATTGTGCATCTTGAATCGTGTCGAGTCGCTGTCATAAGGATTGATACACCTTATGGTGGGACCAGCACAGGGTATCTACATGCAAGAGAGGGCCGATTGACACAGACACATGGAACATGAATACAAGTAAGGGAGTCGATCGATAGGGTAGTAAGGGTACATCTAACACATTCATGGCAATTAGGCAGATTGAGGTGGAATCCTCATAATAGATGTACATTTGAAGGCTACCACAATTGCCGGGATTGGGATCACGTTATCATTTTATACAGATTACTAGTTAGGACACTTGTTAGGTGGTGCAGAGATAGATATAGAAATCAGAATAACAAAGTAGTAGCGAAGCAGAGAAAGAGTAGAAGCGCATTCAGTTTATCTTGCCTTGTCATATCTTGTGCTAATCGTATGTTATCTTGTTATCATGGTATTGTCTTGTATTCAGTCTTATTATATTATTATCTTATTTCTAGGGTGTTGTCCTAGGTTCAGTTTATTCGTGTCATAATCCTTTTTCTTATTTACATGCTAAATAGTCACTGGACTTACCAGACTTATGTTTGGCCTAGTTTTGTTTCGCCTCTTTTCTTTCGTTCCCCCCCTCAGGTTCACAAGAGGAAATGTTACCGCTTAGCTCAGTTTTCCTTCCAAGCTCGAAGATAGTCGATGTATCGCTTTGGACTCTCTCTTCCATTACTATGGCTGGTTCATGCTTTATTGGGGGATATCATTGTTATTTTTATGCTTCTTTTATATTTGGAAGTTTTTAAATCAAGACAGAAGTTGTATGTTTTACTTTTAAGCATGATTGAGACAACTATTGTAAAAGCTTGACTGAACCATATTGTTTACAAAATGACTTAATTTTCTGCTGCTTTATTTGTCTGCCTTGTTATTTATCTGCATCTTTTACCTAAAATGCTCCCCCGAAGTTAAGGCATTCCCTTTGTAAGTGAACTTAACAGAGGTGGGGTGTTTCAATTGGTATCAAAGCTGAAGGTTACCGGATCAGATAAAAGATTTGAAAAATTATTTTCAAAGTGATTTTAAAAGAAGCATTTTCAAAGAAAGGTTTTGTTTTAAAGGCATATTCCCCAAAGCCATATGCACTATCCTTTTGATCCTCTGTTTGAATCCTATTTTCCTTCTTTCCTGAGTCTTCGGGGCTCCTGGCTTTCCGGGAGGTAACCTCATCGCTGCATGGTTATGTAGGCTTGATGAGACTATGACACCTGTCAAAGGGCGAAGAAGTGCCCAACTTCCATCTATAGCCGCTGTAGTTTCACCTGTGGCTAATTTTCTTTTGAGCTTTGTAGGATTTTCCATGCGATGGAGACAGCTTTCGCGAGACTTGTCAACGTGTTACACAAGGATAGTAAAGATGAGACTGAGGGAGTATTGCTAAGGAGCACAACCCAAGGATGAGGAACTCATGGATATGGACTTGGTTCACAAAGGAGGAGGTGTAAGTGGAAGAATCACAAGACAAGAGGAAGTATCTTTATTATGGTATAACGGGACAAGGGCAAGAACTAAGGACAGGATTTTTCGGAGGGCAAGTGCATGCTCTCACCGCCAGCGTACCTGAGAGAGAGAGATAGTATGGTTTTTCCTTTTTGATCATCCTGTTAGTACTCTTTTTAATTTTAGCGCTTCACATTTGTTTATATCTGCTTCCATAGTTGAGTCTCTACACCTTAGTACTTGTATAGTAGAAGATCCCATTATTGTCTCAAATCCAATTTGTGGTTCGGCTCATTTATCTTTGGTTTGTAAGGATTAGAGATACTTATGTTTTTAGTTTCATGGGATATGGGTTGATTCTAGGAATGGATTGGTTAGCTAGTAATTGTAAAAGGAGGGTAGTTAGACTTTCGGTTTGCCTCGAGAATACCCTCGAAATTTCGTGCGATCCTAAGGGATCAGTTTGTCTTAGCTACCTAGAATCAATGTACTAATCAACGATTTTCGATCCGTTGGAGTAGTCCATGAGTACGCAGATGTTTTTGATTAAGGTTAGGGGTTTGTCCCCTAAAACATGAGGTAGACTCCCACATATATCTAGATGATAATGCAGAGCCAGTTATGCGATCAACTATAGTTTTGGAGCAAGATTGGCGAGGATAGCCAGAGTCAATTAAGTGCTCAATTGTTTACTTGTTTTGCTAGTATCATCTCACATAAATCATCCAAATTCGGAGGAGGCATTCCTTGGGTGCTTGTCTGATATTGGTTTAGGCCCTTAGGGCTTGTACTTGAGGGATGTAAAGTTTGACTAGGATGGTTTGCGTGAGAAATATCGACCCTCAGATTTGTGACATGATGGGTAAGCTAAGTAGAGGAGAGACCTTTAATCATCTTAGTATATACACTTGGTATCATGGTTAACATCTGTTTATCTTGGAAAGATAGTTCAACTACATTGGATACCCTCTAGTATAGTAAGTGATCGAGATCCTGTCTTTACTAGTGAGTCTTTGAAGTGGAGGTGAAGAAGCTTCGCAATCATGAAGTTAAATTAGAAAAGGTATAGTATAGTGAAGCTCAATAAGATGCGATTTAGAAGACAGAAGACTAGATACGCGCATCATACCCTTTTGAGGGTACATCCTTGATCTCTTTTTCTAGGAATGTTATGCATACTTGTTTCCATCTTTTTAGGTATATCCTATAGGTCATATCTTCGATCCTTAGGTAGAAACCAATGGATGTATACATGTATTTGAAACATGTTATGATTGATGGTTGCAAGTGGTTGCTAGTGGTTGTTCGTGGATGCATATACACACATTAGGCACTAGATCGGCTCAGTCACTTTTATATTGCATATGCATGAGTGAATTTTTGAATTGAAACTTGCTGTGTTATCATATGGATGTTGCATTTGTATGAATGATTGTGCATTCATGTAGAAGTTATAAAGTACGATTAGGAATAATTGCATACATGGTGGACTCATGGCACCGACATAACTCGCGTTAAGGAGGTCAACTGAATCAGTAGACCACCTGATTTTGCACTAGATAAGGACATGTACACACACTATGCATATGATTATGAAAGCATTAGAAATATTTTTAAGGACAATGGATGCCCGTGATTGAATGGTTGAGTAGATGGATGTTGGATGTTAGGATATGCATTCTTCTTAACTTAAAGATTTCGGGGATAAAATTCTTTAAGGAGGGGAGAATGTAACACCCCGTATTTTCTGAGAATATTAAAATAACAAATTAAAGAATAATTAATTTGAAAAAGAATAAATAGGTGAAACAGGTCACGCCATTGCGTTCATCTCGGAATTCTACTTGAGATAGAGTTCGAGTTTGCGTAAATCGGACTACGTATGAAGAAAATATTTTTAAATTAAATATTGTAGCAAAACATGAAAATAAAGAATGAGAAAAGAATAATGTTTAGCATTGTTCTAAGGTTTTTAAGTAAAAATCTTAGTAGCTCATTTGGTTAGAACATGTGACTTGCATTCAAGAGGTATAGAGTTTGATCCCCGCCAGCGCCATATTTTTGTTTTAGGGGAATGGCTAAAAAGCGGCTTAGTGTGAACGCAGTTCAAAAAGTGGTTTAGTGTAAAAATGGTTAATTGGGAAGATAGATAAAAAGAAATATATATATATATATATATAGAAAATATATATATATATACATATATATATATGACGTGTACGCATCATGTGGCGCACGTGGCGCATTTTTTTTGTTGGTCAAGGATTGTCTTTTTTACGTGGCCTTCTCTGATTGGCTTTGTGACAAATTATGTGGTGTTAGGGCTTATGTGTCATGCTATGATTGGCTGAGTGACACATTGCTTTAGTTGGATGGCTCTGATTACTCCTAGATTGATCTAATGGCTAGAATTAAACCTAGAGTTCTATATAATCAACTCAAATCCTAAACCTAAAACACATAAACACATTCTTTGTAGCCACCATGTCGTACAATTCAAATCTTGTCTAGCCACCTTCTTCTTAAACTATAATCTAATTTGAAAGCTTCAAGTTAGAGAAATTGATAGTCTTCTTCAAGGGATTGCTTTTCAAATTCAGAAAACAGATGTAAAAAAAGTTTTTCTTTTCTTTGTAAGTCCTGTTATTATTTAGATGTGAACGATTAAAAGTTGTGATTTGCAATAAAATGAAAACTAGAGTAATTCCTAGTTGTAAGATAATGACGATATTGATTTATGCCTATTCTTGTAACGATTCTATCGTATATGCTTGTGAGACTATTGTGGTTATTATGTTGATGTTAAACCAATCGTATATTATGCAAATTTGGTGACTTTTCATGTTATGTAACATGCAAGTTGTTTAGATCTACATTTAGATCTATGTTTATTCAATCATGCAAATTGTTTAGATCTACATTTAGATCTATGTTTATTGAATCATGCAAGTTATTTAGATCTACATTTAGATCTATGTTTATTGAATCATGCAAGTTGTTTAGATCTACATTTAGATCTATGTTTATTGAATCATGCAACTTGTTAGGCTAAGACATGTACTATGTTTAGATCTACATTTACATCTTTGTTTATTGATCATGCAAGTTGTTAGGCTAAGACATGTATTATGTTTAGATTCACATTTAGTTCTATGGAAATTGGATCCAAAAATTAAAGCTCATATTTACATGCCTTGTTAAACTTGTGTAAAACCATATGCTTAAGATTCATGTTTTTTGAAGGAAAGCTTAAGATTCATGTTTGTTGGATCCAAAATAAAAAGTTCATATTTACATGCCTTGTTAAACCTGTGTAATTCCATATGTTTAAGATTCATGGTTACTAGATCCAAATTAAAAGTTCACATTCACATGTCTAGTTGAACTTGTGTAATTCTATATGATTAAGGTTTATGTTCATTGGACCAAAAATAAAAGTTTACATTTACATGTCTAGTTGGATTTGGGTAATTTCATGTGCTTAACACTTATGTTGATTGGATCCAAAAATGCAAGTTCATTGTTTTATGCCAAAATATATATGACACATGTTTAGTTAGATCCTTATTATGTTGTATGAATGGCACATGTTCCCTTCTTTCCCTTTTGTATATAAGTTAGGCTAAGTTACGAGCCTAACATTCTATGTGAATTTTGTGAACATGTGACGGGGGTAACATTAAGAAAAATCTTTAATTTATATTATTGGCATAATTTGGCCCATAAATATATGAATGATTAGTGGCATAAAAATGGTACAATTTATATACCAAAAATCTTGAATATGATTTAGAGGAAAAATCGGGCATAGGTTGAATGGTAATAATTGTGGAACATTTACATATAAATATGAAAAGTAAATATGTAAATTAAGTAAAAGACAAATATCTCTAACCCGAGGTTAGATTGAGTTGTGGTGTAAAACTGCACGGAACCGCCCGGCACATCCAGTAACCACAACAACACCTATCTATTGTGAGAGGTTAGTGCATCATGCCCAAGAAAAACCCGAGGTTAGATTGAGTTGTGATGTAAAACTGCCCGAAACCGCCCGGCACATCCAGTAACCACAACAACACATATCTCATGTGAGAGGTTGGTGCATTAATAAATCAATTAATGATATAACAAGATGAATGACTAGGGTTAAGTTAATGAGAAACACTTAACCAATATAACTTTATTTGTGGTAAGGTTAAGTTAAAACAAGAGGACAACACTTAACCAATATAACTTGATTTGTGGTAGGGTTAAGTTAACACAAGAAGGAAACACTTAACCAAAGTAGCATGACAAGTAGGTGGGTTAAGTAACTTGAATTGATTGATGACACTTAACCAATACACCATGATGAACACGTGGGGTTAAGTTAACAAGAAACACTTGACCAATACAACTTTATGGACGAACGGGGTTAAGTTAATAGGAAACACTTAACCAATCCAACATGATAAGTGAGAAGGGTTAAGTTAATAAGAAACACTTAACCAACATGACATGATGAATGGGTGGGTTAAGTTAGCATGAATGGACAATACTTAACCAATACGGCATAATGTACAGGAGGGTTAAGTGCATATAGGGCTGGTGGGTAATATTAGTAAATATAGGCCCACAAACTTAACCGTTAAATAAACATGCTTGAATCGATGGGAGGGTTAAGTACATCTCGTGTAGGTGAGTAATATTAGTACATATAGGCCCACAAACTTAACCACTCAGTAAACATGCTAGAATCGGTGGGAGGGTTAAGTACATCTTGCGTAGGTGGGTAATATTTGTATATATAGGCCCACAAACTTAACCAATAGGAAACCCTAGTAACGGAGACCCATTTCAGCAGTAACCCACATAGATGTATCATGGTACCCTGAAACTATGCAGGGTGAGGCACAATTATTGGGCTGATTATAAGCGGTCAAAACACCGGCAGGGGGTACGTCAGTGTAGGTTCCGACGATTTACGGGCGTGCATGTAACAACCGGAAAATCTGAGCCAATTTAAAATTTTTATTTTGGCGATTTTAGTGAATTTTGAATATTTAAAATGGATTATTTTAAATAATAACGATGAGGAATTTATTTTGAATAGAATTAGAACATATATATTTATTTGAATCATTGTTAGAATATAAATATTTTATTTTAAATATAAAAGTAATTGAAAATGGCGCGATAGTTTGAAAATTCGATTTCAAATTTTAAATGAATGTACAGGATTCAAAATAAACCGGATTTTGGCAAAACCAAAATATTAGAATCTATTTGAAAATATCTTTCCAATGAATCCGAAAAATCAAAATTTCATAGCGGGAATAAAAAGATATATCCAGTTGAAAATTCAGAATAGTCGATGTGGAATTCTGGCCCTTAAAAATAGCAATTTTGCAAACGACCTCTGTTTTCGATGAAACCACTTTTGTTGCATCCAGGATGTCAAGTTATTGCTAGATTCCAAAATTCATAATTTTTGAAATCAATATGTGAGAGTGGCGAGGTTAAACGTGTTTTAACAATTTCAGTCAATTTCGATCAACCAGAAAATGGCCATTTTTCAAACGGTCTCAGAATTTGACGAAATTAGTTTTGTTGGGACCGTATCATCAATACGAAGCTAGAAATAATTTTTCTAGAATTTTTAGAATCAGTATGTGGCCCTGGTAATTTAGAATGTACGTCCAAATTGAATATATACTGATTTATATTTTGATCTTGAAGGAAACTGATCGTAACTGTCAAATTGGCTTACAATACATATCCCATTGATTCCGGAATGGGAGTAATTAGCTAGGGACGATAGTCGTTGGGTCTCGTTTCGAGTTCGAATAAAAAGTCAACTTTAATTGAAAATTAAATTAAATAAATTATATATATTACTCCCTCCCCCCTTTTACTCAGTCAACCCAAAATAGGAAATAAAAAAATAAAAAAAGGGAAGGAACCCGATGACCGAAGCCATCGAGCCCTAGCCGCCACCGACGTTCATCCTGCCGGCCACCGTGCCTCCCTTCCCCAAGGCCGCGCCTCAGGCCGCGCACACCCCCCTTCTGGCAGCCGCCACCGAAGCCTGGCCACCCCCTCTTCTTCTTCCATTCGATTCTGCACCCCCCAAAGCCCCAACCCAAAAACTGACACTACCACCTCCACCAGGGCGGCCAACCGCCTGCCCACGCCCTCCTCAGACCACCATACCTCCGCCATCAGCCCCCTAGACCCACCCACTTGTGCGCAAACCCCTCTTCCCCCCTCTTCTTCTATAATCAAAGTGAGTTTTCCATTTTTATTTATTTAATACTTCAAAATCAGATATAAAACACTTCAAAGATATGGTTTTTAACAAAGAAAAGATTTGATTTTTATACATAGAAGAGATACGATTTTTAATTTAGAAAACTTTGATCTTTATATGAAGAAAGATATGATTTTTGTTTGAGGAAGATTATATTTTTAATATGCAAAAAGGATTTGATTTTTATTCATATGAAGTAGCAAGAAAGATTTGATTTTTATGATATGAACATCGCAATATTAAAAAAAAATCTTTATAATGAAGTAGAAATAAAAATTCGATTTTTATATATATGAAGTGAAGATAAAAATTCGATTTTTATATATATCAAGTGAAGATAAAAATTCGATTTTTATATATATGAAGTGAAGATAAAAATTCAATCTTTTTATATATGTAGTCAACTAAAAATATGATTTTTTATATAGTAGAGATAAAAAAAATATGATTTTTACGTACATGCAGTGATAATAAAAATGTGATTTTTATAATGGGTTGGAATTTCAAACAAATTCAAACCGTTCAGAAATAAAGACTGGAGGAGTGGAACCCTCGATGAGAAATTTTCACTTTAATTCTTGTTTTCAAGTTAAAATTATATACTAGGATGCAGACGGTGCTTAGCAGCACCCGACACCCGTTGTCCACAGACCATGGACGACTTATTTGATTTTGTTATGTGGTGAAAATTGATTGTGATGTGGAATGAATGAAAATAAATATTCATGTGTTGAAATAAATTATTTATCATTAAAAATATAAATTTAACGTGAATGTGAATAAATAAATATTCATTTACAAATCGAACGATTTGTTTATGTACACCGTTTGAAGGATATTGATTGGGATGATAAATTTTACACATTGCCCAACTGCACAAATAATATTCAGTGTTTGTTGATTTGAAACCCCACGCGGGTGTTGGGATGATATTTGGCATACACTAATCCCAATTATTTAGTTGTACGTCAATCGACAGGTTGACAAACAGTTGTGTGGTGCACTCTGGATGATGGTTGATTATTTATTATTGTTATTATATACATGTGTTGTATGGAATCCATATGAATAACATTATATGGTAATCGATTGGGTATCATTCCAATTTAGAAAATAAATCATATTCAAGTGTTGAATAAACAAAATAGTCATGTGTTGACAATACTCATGTGTTGAGAATATTTATGTGTTGAAATATTCATGTGTTGAAACCATTCATGTGTTGAAACTATTCATGTGTTGAACGAAATATCTATATAATAAAATTCACATTTTATTGTAAGTAAGAATGAATAAATATTCATGTGTTGAATAAAATATATATTCATGTGTTGAAGAAAATATTCATCTGTTGAATAGAATAACGAAGTTATTGAAATATATAAAGCCTTGTTGATTAGATTTGCGCCATTTTGACGCAAATGATATTTATATCGATTATATTTGTTTTTATAATGAATATAGAAAAGAAAATGATTCAAAATATAACGTTTTGAAAATATTATCACTCATATATTAATGATATGGAATATTCAATTTTGATTTAAAATTGAATATGAAGTTGAAATTGTTTTGAAAACGAATTTAAAACGATTTATAAAATACGTTTAGAATTGAAATCAATGAAATATATATAATATATATATTAAATGGCCTGAATAGAATGTGCCGCGCCACGGCGGTTCGCGAATTTTGACCATTCACTTCGAATTGACGTTACGGGAGATCCAACTGTCGGATTCTCCTGAAACCGGAACCGTTGGGTTCGTATCGAAAAGAGCTTTCCAATGAATATTATAAATTTGAAATCTCATGGTTGGATTTGGAATTATGTCCAAATCAAATTTGGAAAAGGTCGCTGTAAGTGCAGTCCGACGACCGTTATTGGAAATCGACTATACGGGCCTTGATAAAATTATAAAAAATATCAATAATTTGTGCAAAATCATAATAAATGATTTAGAAAGAATTGGGGTGAAAAATCCCATATTTAAAAAGGATAAAAATATATTTTTATTGAAATGAACTAGAATTATAATCCAATATTTTTGAATAAATAAATTGGATTTGAAGTGGGTTTGAAAATAATCAGAATTTCCAATGTAGAATTGGAATGGATTTGAATCGAAATTATCTTCAGAATATTTCGATGTTGGATTTTGTGATTATACGGATATGGTTGTGGAAATTTTAAAGATATATTTATATCGTTATTTCCAATACGATATTTGTTGGTTTCAGAATTTGATATTGCATATAAGCCGATATATTTTCTATTCAGAGCCTTGTATTTAATGTCAAATGGGATTTTGGGTTCGTCATGAATGGTGTCTTAAATAACACTGTTCTTAAACCCAGTTTAGAAAAGAATAAATCTTTTAATTAGGATTTAGTGAGTTGTCCAGTTAATTAATATTTAATTGGAATTGAATTTAAATTTGTTTTTGGGTTTATCGTTAGTGGTTTTGAATAACACCTGTTCTTTAACCCGATTAACAATGGAATGTGATTTTGGGTTTATCGTGAACCGTGCTTTAGATGACATTGGTTCTTTGACCCGGTTAAAGAGAGGATATGGATTTTTGGGAAGATTAAAACTAAGTGGAGTTTTAATGAACCTTTAATTAGATTAAAGTGATCGAGAATGGAGTATCACCAGTTTTGCTCCAAAGCGATAGTTAAATCTTTAATTAGATTTGAATGTGAAATGGTAACTAATATTAACTGATAACACCGTGGTGTTAGATATAGAGTATTACCAGTTTTGCTCCATGGGATGAATAGGTTGGGATTGGGAAATAAAATAAACAATTACTTCGGTGTGTTTCGCTACTCCCGACAAGTTTGGAAAACCTTAACATGGTTTGAAATGATATCCAAAGGAAGATTAAAGAATAAATTTAGAAGAACTTATCTTTGATAAAATTATTGGGAACCTTTCCCTAAGAATGTGAATATTTGAATAAAAGAATATTCTGAATTGGAATGAGGCGTATGTTGTGTTTGTGTAGCACTTGTTTATTATATACGCGAGTTATTCGGAAAGGCCAGGTTTATATCCATTCTGAATAATTGATTCGATGATAAGTCGAAGACGAAGAAGGTGGTTGAATACCAGAGGTCTTCACATCGTTTGGATGATTATTGATTGGGCTGTACACCCAAGAGGAGGGAATCAGTTGGTGATCGTCCAGACGTACTTGGAGATCGATGGATATGCGAGGAATAAAGTTCCTCTGGTTTCGTTCAGACCCAGAACGAACTTGTAAATGGACTGTGTGTATGAAATTGGATTTTATTCTGTGTGGCTGATTTCTATTAAATATATATCAGTTTGGCGGGGGAGAATTTATTCTCTTGCTTAACGCCCTTCTCTGAGACGTATGAGCTTAGAGGTTATATATCGATAGATATCAGTCGCATGGCATGAATTGCTGTGTGGCATACCTAAGTGGCAAATGATTAAGGCTTTTGTTGAAAAGCAAAGTCTCATGGTTGATAATCAAAGCATGGCCTATGTGGCACAGCTTTGTGTATAGCATTAATTCGCGAGCCTCACACCTCGGTATGAGTCAAAAACGGGATAGTGACTGCAGGGAAAGCACGACGTTTCTTTCTAGATATGGGTGATATCAGTGACCTACCAGCCCTGACATTTATATACTTTTTATTTGTGTGGTTGTTGGATGCGAGGAGCCTCGGATATAGGTTTGATAGGACTGGGAAACGTGTGTTCAGGAATAACTAATCCTCAAAAGTAAGAGAGGACCGGCCCTGAAGATCCAGGATCGTTGTGTGTGGTCCTGAGACATTTTATAGAGTTTCTCGAACGAAGAGGAGCTTGTCCCTTGTCTCGACTCATGACGGAAATCCTATTTCCAATACGTGACATTTCGGTTTTATTTGTAGAGCCTAGTATGGCGACATAGTGGTATGGGGCACTATGCCGTCTATGATTGATACATTTATATTTGAAGTTGTTTTCTTCACTTATAGTAATAATAAAAGATGAAATTTAGAGTATCAAGCATTCTTTGGCTATTATAAGGTAAAACCCTATCCTTCGGCTTGCGTTGCATTGTGTGATGGGACCTGGGTCTTATAATAGCTTCATTTTTCTTTATTTAGCATTGCGTTGTTTGTTTTATGCACTCGTATTCTTGGGAGGAAAACCATTCCGTGTTATACGGCATGGTCCCTTGATTTACCTAACATTAAAAATAAAGATTAATAACTGTTTTAGTTCTCCCACCAGTCACATGATTGACCTGGAGTTTATTGTTTTAACCTAAACTTTGGGTGCCACTATTTCCACATGGGCAGCTAGTAGTTTTGGTTTTGCAGATTTATATTCATAGGATCCTGGTTTACAGCTGGAATGATATTCAGAAAGCTCTGTATCCGTATATCGCCCTCAGTTGTGCCTTGTATTATTTTTCCACTGCTATATATTTAAATGTAATTTGAATCTCTGATATTTTTCTGATGTAAAATATTTATTCATACTCTGTATATTCTTGTATTCTGGTGGAATTTTTGTAATAAACAATGAAATGTTCTTCTGTTTGCGTTTCAATTTGTCGTGTTCTCAAACAATCAGGGGTTCCGAACGATCTTGGTCGGTTTAGAGATCGATTCGGATCGAGCGAAATTCCCAATTGTTATAGTGCATGTACTCCAGAGTGGGATAAAGCAGGCATTGGATACCAGTAGGTATACATTGTGCATCTTGAATCGTGTCGAGTCGCTGTCATAAGGATTGATACACCTTATGGTGGGACCAGCACAAGGTATCTACATGCAAGAGAGGGCCGATTGACACAGACACATGGAACATGAATACAAGTAAGGGAGTCGATCGATAGGGTAGTAAGGGTACATCTAACACATTCATGGCAATTAGGCAGATTGAGGTGGAATCCTCATAATAGATGTACATTTGAAGGCTACCACAATTGCCGGGATTGGGATCACGTTATCATTTTATACAGATTACTAGTTAGGACACTTGTTAGGTGGTGCAGAGATAGATATAGAAATCAGAATAACAAAGTAGTAGCAAAGCAGAGAAAGAGTAGAAGCGCATTCAGTTTATCTTGCCTTGTCATATCTTGTGCTAATCGTATGTTATCTTGTTATCATGGTATTGTCTTGTATTCAGTCTTATTATATTATTATCTTATTTCTAGGGTGTTGTCCTAGGTTCAGTTTATTCGTGTCATAATCCTTTTTCTTATTTACATGCTAAATAGTCACTGGACTTACCAGACTTATGTTTGGCCTAGTTTTGTTTCGCCTCTTTTCTTTCGTTCCCCCCCTCAGGTTCACAAGAGGAAATGTTACCGCTTAGCTCAGTTTTCCTTCCAAGCTCGAAGATAGTCGATGTATCGCTTTGGACTCTCTCTTCCATTACTATGGCTGGTTCATGCTTTATTGGGGGATATCATTGTTATTTTTATGCTTCTTTTATATTTGGAAGTTTTTAAATCAAGACAGAAGTTGTATGTTTTACTTTTAAGAATGATTGAGACAACTATTGTAAAAGCTTGACTGAACCATATTGTTTACAAAATGACTTAATTTTCTGCTGCTTTATTTGTCTGCCTTGTTATTTATCTGCATCTTTTACCTAAAATGCTCCCCCGAAGTTAAGGCATTCCCTTTGTGAGTGAACTTAACAGAGGTGGGGTGTTTCAATTGGTATCAAAGCTGAAGGTTACCGGATCAGATAAAAGATTTGAAAAATTATTTTCAAAGTGATTTTAAAAGAAGCATTTTCAAAGAAAGGTTTTGTTTTAAAGGCATATTCCCCAAAGCCATATGCACTATCCTTTTGATCCTCTGTTTGAATCCTATTTTCCTTCTTTCCTGAGTCTTCGGGGCTCCTGGCTTTCCGGGAGGTAACCTCATCGCTGCATGGTTATGTAGGCTTGATGAGACTATGACACCTGTCAAAGGGCGAAGAAGTGCCCAACTTCCATCTATAGCCGCTGTAGTTTCACCTGTGGCTAATTTTCTTTTGAGCTTTGTAGGATTTTCCATGCGATGGAGGCAGCTTTCGCGAGACTTGTCAACGTGTTACACAAGGATAGTAAAGATGAGACTGAGGGAGTATTGCTAAGGAGCACAACCCAAGGATGAGGAACTCATGGATATGGACTTGGTTCACAAAGGAGGAGGTGTAAGTGGAAGAATCACAAGACAAGAGGAAGTATCTTTATTATGGTATAACGGGACAAGGGCAAGAACTAAGGACAGGATTTTTCGGAGGGCAAGTGCATGCTCTCACCGCCAGCGTACCTGAGAGAGAGAGATAGTAAGGTTTTTCCTTTTTGATCATCCTGTTAGTACTCTTTTTAATTTTAGCGCTTCACATTTGTTTATATCTGCTTCCATAGTTGAGTCTCTACACCTTAGTACTTGTATAGTAGAAGATCCCATTATTGTCTCAAATCCAATTTGTGGTTCGGCTCATTTATCTTTGGTTTGTAAGGATTAGAGATACTTATGTTTTTAGTTTCATGGGATATGGGTTGATTCTAGGAATGGATTGGTTAGCTAGTAATTGTAAAAGGAGGGTAGTTAGACTTTCGGTTTGCCTCGGGAATACCCTCGAAATTTCGTGCGATCCTAAGGGATCAGTTTGTCTTAGCTACCTAGAATCAATGTACTAATCAACGATTTTCGATCCGTTGGAGTAGTCCATGAGTACGCAGATGTTTTTGATTAAGGTTAGGGGTTTGTCCCCTAAAACATGAGGTAGACTCCCACATATATCTAGATGATAATGCAGAGCCAGTTATGCGATCAACTATAGTTTTGGAGCAAGATTGGCGAGGATAGCCAGAGTCGATTAAGTGCTCAATTGTTTAGTTGTTTTGCTAGTATCATCTCACATAAATCATCCAAATTTGGAGGAGGCATTCCTTGGGTGCTTGTCTGATATTGGTTTAGGCCTTTAGGGCTTGTACTTGAGGGATGTAAAGTTTGACTAGGATGGTTTGCGTGAGAAATATCGACCCTCAGATTTGTGACATGATGGGTAAGCTAAGTAGAGGAGAGACCTTTAATCATCTTAGTATATACACTTGGTATCATGGTTAACATCTGTTTATCTTGGAAAGATAGTTCGACTACATTGGATACCCTCTAGCATAGTAAGTGATCGAGATCCTGTCTTTACTAGTGAGTCTTTGAAGTGGAGGTGAAGAAGCTTCGCAATCATGAAGTTAAATTAGAAAAGGTATAGTATAGTGAAGCTCAATAAGATGCGATTTAGAAGACAGAAGACTAGATACGCGCATCATACCCTTTTGAGGGTACATCCTTGATCTCTTTTTCTAGGAATGTTATGCATACTTGTTTCCATCTTTTTAGGTATATCCTATAGGTCATATCTTCGATCCTTAGGTAGAAACCAATGGATGTATACATGTATTTGAAACATGTTATGATTGATGGTTGCAAGTGGTTGCTAGTGGTTGCTCGTGGATGCATATACACACATTAGGCACTAGATCGGCTCAGTCACTTTTATATTGCATATGCATGAGTGAATTTTTGAATTGAAACTTGCTGTGTTATCATATGGATGTTGCATTTGTATGAATGATTGTGCATTCATGTAGAAGTTATAAAGTACGATTAGGAATAATTGCATACATGGTGGACTCATGGCACCGACATAACTCGCGTTAAGGAGGTCAACTGAATCAGTAGACCACCTTATTTTGCACTAGATAAGGACATGTACACACACTATGCATATGATTATGAAAGCATTAGAAATATTTTTAAGGACAATGGATGCCCGTGATTGAATGGTTGAGTAGATGGATGTTGGATGTTAGGATATGCATTCTTCTTAACTTAAAGATTTCGGGGATAAAATTCTTTAAGGAGGGGAGAATGTAACACCCCGTATTTTCTGAGAATATTAAAATAACAAATTAAAGAATAATTAATTTGAAAAAGAATAAATAGGTGAAACGGGTCACGCCATTGCGTTCACCTCGAAATTCTTCTTGAGATAGAGTTCGAGTTTGCGTAAATCGGACTACGTATGAAGAAAATATTTTTAAATTAAATATTGTAGCAAAACATGAAAAAGAAGAATGAGAAAAGAATAATGTTTAGCATTGTTCTAAGGTTTTTAAGTAAAAATCTTAGTAGCTCATTTGGTTAGAACATGTGACTTGCATTCAAGAGGTATAGAGTTTGATCCCCGCCAGCGCCATATTTTTGTTTTAGGGGAATGGCTAAAAAGCGGCTTAGTGTGAACGCAGTTCAAAAAGTGGTTTAGTGTAAAAATGGTTAATTGGGAAGATAGATAAAAAGAAATATATATATATATATATATATACATATATATATATATGACGTGTACGCATCATGTGGCGCACGTGGCGCATTTTTTTTGTTGGTCAAGGATTGTCTTTTTTACGTGGCCTTCTCTGATTGGCTTTGTGACAAATTATGTGGTGTTAGGGCTTATGTGTCATGCTATGATTGGCTGAGTGACACATTGCTTTAGTTGGATGGCTCTGATTACTCCTAGATTGATCTAATGGCTAGAATTAAACCTAGAGTTCTATATAATCAACTCAAATCCTAAACCTAAAACACATAAACACATTCTTTGTAGCCACCATGTCGTACAATTCAAATCTTGTCTAGCCACCTTCTTCTTAAACTATAATCTAATTTGAAAGCTTCAAGTTAGAGAAATTGATAGTCTTCTTCAAGGGATTGCTTTTCAAATTCAGAAAACAGATGTAAAAAAAGACTTTCTTTTCTTTGTAAGTCCTGTTATTATTTAGATGTGAACGATTAAAAGTTGTGATTTGTAATAAAATGAAAACTAGAGTAATTCCTAGTTGTAAGATAATGACGATGTTGATTTATGCCTATTCTTGTAACGATTCTATCGTATATGCTTGTGAGACTATTGTGGTTATTATGTTGATGTTAAACCAATCGTATATTATGCAAATTTGGTGACTTTTCATGTTATGTAACATGCAAGTTGTTTAGATCTACATTTAGATCTATGTTTATTCAATCATGCAAATTGTTTAGATCTACATTTAGATCTATGTTTATTGAATCATGCAAGTTATTTAGATCTACATTTAGATCTATGTTTATTGAATCATGCAAGTTGTTTAGATCTACATTTAGATCTATGTTTATTGAATCATGCAACTTGTTAGGCTAAGACATGTACTATGTTTAGATCTACATTTAGATCTTTGTTTATTGATCATGCAAGTTGTTAGGCTAAGACATGTATTATGTTTAGATTCACATTTAGTTCTATGGAAATTGGATCCAAAAATTAAAGCTCATATTTACATGCCTTGTTAAACTTGTGTAAAACCATATGCTTAATATTCATGTTTTTTGAAGGAAAGCTTAAGATTCATGTTTGTTGGATCCAAAATAAAAAGTTCATATTTACATGCCTTGTTAAACCTGTGTAATTCCATATGTTTAAGATTCATGGTTACTGGATCCAAATTAAAAGTTCACATTCACATGTCTAGTTGAACTTGTGTAATTCTATATGATTAAGGTTTATGTTCATTGGACCAAAAATAAAAGTTTACATTTACATGTCTAGTTGGATTTGGGTAATTTCATGTGCTTAACACTTATGTTGATTGGATCCAAAAATGCAAGTTCATTGTTTTATGCCAAAATATATATGACACATGTTTAGTTAGATCCTTATTATGTTGTATGAATGGCACATGTTCCCTTCTTTCCCTTTTGTATATAAGTTAGGCTAAGTTACGAGCCTAACATTCTATGTGAATTTTGTGAACATGTGACGGGGGTAACATTGAGAAAAATCTTTAATTTATATTATTGGCATAATTTGGCCCATAAATATATGAATGATTAGTGGCATAAAAATGGTACAATTTATGTACCAAAAATCTTGAATATGATTTAGAGGAAAAATCGGGCATGGGTTGAATGGTAATAATTGTGGAAAATTTACATATACATATGAAAAGTAAATATGTAAATTAAGTAAAAGACAAATATGTCTAACCCGAGGTTAGATTGAGTTATGGTGTAAAACTGCCCGGAACTGCCCGACACATCCAGTAACCACAACAACACCTATCTAATGTGAGAGGTTAGTGCATCATGCCCAAGAAAAACCCGAGGTTAGATTGAGTTGTGATGTAAAACTGCCCGAAACCGCCCGGCACATCCAGTAACCGCAACAACACATATCTCATGTGAGAGGTTAGTGCATTAATAAATCAATTAATGATATAACAAGATGAATGACTAGAGTTAAGTTAATGAGAAACACTTAACCAATATAACTTTATTTGTGGTAAGGTTAAGTTAAAACAAGAGGACAACACTTAACCAATATAACTTGATTTGTGGTACGATTAAGTTAACACAAGAGGGAAACACTTAACCCAAGTAGCATGACAAGTAGGTGGGTTAAGTAACTTGAATTGATTGATGACACTTAACCAATACACCATGATGAACACGTGGGGTTAAGTTAACAAGAAACACTTGACCAATATAACTTGATGGACGAACGGGGTTAAGTTAATAGGAAACACTTAACCAATCCAACATGATAAGTGAGGAGGGTTAAGTTAATAAGAAACACTTAACCAACATGTCATGATGAATGGGTGGGTTAATTTAACGTGAAAGGACAACACTTAACCAATACGGCATAATGTACGGGAGGGTTAAGTACATATCGGGCTGGTGGGTAATATTAGTAAATATAGGCCCACAAACTTAACCATTAAATAAACATGCTTGAATCGATGAAAGGGTTAAGTACATCTCGTGTAGGTGGGTAATATTAGTACATATAGGCCCACAAACTTAACCATTGAGTAAATATGCTAGAATCAGTGGGAGGGTTAAGTACATCTCGTGTAGATGGGTAATATTTGTATATATAGGCCCACAAACTTAACCAATAGGAAACCCTAGTAACAGAGACCCATTTCAGCAGTAATCGATATAGATGTATCATGGTACCCTGAAACTAGGCAGGGTGGGACACGATTACTGGGCTGATTATAAGCGGTCAAAACAGCGGCAGGAGTTACGTCAATGTAGGATCCGACGGTTTACGGGCGTGCACGTACTCCGGAGTGGGAAAAAGCAGGCACTTGATACCAGTTGTTATACACTGTGCATCTTGAATCGTGTCAGGTCGCTGTCATAAGGATTGATACATCTTATGGTGAGACCAGCACAGGGTATCTACATGCAAGAGAGGGCTGATTGACACAGACACATGGAACATGAATACAAGTTAGGGAGCCGATCGATAGGGTAGTAAGGGTACATCTAACACATTCATGGCAATTAGGCAGATTGAGGTGGAAATCTCATAATAGATGTACACCTGAAGGCTACAACAATTGAGGGGATTGGGATCACGTTATCATTTTATACAGATTACTAGTTGGGACACTAGTTAGGTGGTGCAGAGATAGATATAGAAATCAAAATAACAAAGTAGTAGCGAAGCAGAGAAAGAGTTGAAGCGCATTCAGTTTATCTTGCCTTGTCATATCTTGTGCTAATCTTATGTTATGTTGTTATCCTTGTTATCATGGTATTGTCTTATATTCAGTCTTATTATCTTATTTCTAGGGTGCTGTCCTAGGTTCAGTTTATTCATGTCATAATCCTTTTTCTTGTTTACATGCTAAATAGTCACTGGACTTAACAGACTTATGTCTGACATAGTTTTGTTTGGCCTCTTTTCTTCCGTCCACCCCCCTACCTCAAGTTCGTAGAAGGAAATGTTACTGCTTAGCTCAGTTTTCCTTCCAAGCTCGAAGATATCCGATGTATCGCTTTGGACTCTCTCTTCCACTACTATGGCTGGTTCATGCTTTATTGGTGGATATCATTGTTATTTTTATGCTTCTTTATATTTGGATATTTTTAAATCAAGACAGAAGTTCTATGTATTACTTTTAAGTATGATTGAGAAAACTATTGTAAAAGCTTCACCGAACCACATTGTTTATAAAATGACTTAATTTTCTGTTGCTTTATTTGTCTGTCTTCTAATTTATTTGCATCTTTTACCTAAAATGCTCCACCGAAGTTAAGGCATTCCCTGTGTGAGTGACCTTAACGGAGGTGGGGTGTTTCAAGAATTATGCAAAGAAGAGGCATAAGACTACCGAGTTCTTTGCTGGGGATCATGTTCCATAAAGGTATAACTAATGAAGAGTATACTGAGGTTCGTAAAGTCTGGAAAACCGACACTGAGGTTTGTTTGACCCTTTCCTACTTTAGAAAGGATCGGGAAGCAAGCATACTCAATGGAGTTACCATAGAGATTGGCTACTGTCCATAATGTTTTCTGGTTTCTCATCTTCGTAAGTATGTGCATAATCCCAAAACTTTTATGGGTATGAGGGTATTGTAAGATTTAATGGTAGAAACAGATATGACGTTTGTGAGACAATAGGTCAACTTGTGGCTAGAGATCAGAAGAAGCCAAGAAACAGACAGTAAAACTAGTGAACTTCCAAAGGAGCGACAATGACAAAGACTTCACTTGGGAGACTACAGATAAAATTAGGAACATTTATCCTAATTTCCTTCATGGTAAATTATATATTTCTTTATGAACTTGATAGTTAGAGGGTTACAATAGTATCGACAACATTGTCTGTTTACTACTATGTTTGTTTAATTCCTTGACAAAATTTTGAGATACGTAATTCCTTTAAGGAAGGGAGATGTAATACCCTAAATTTTAGTGAACAATATTTGGGAGATTTAATTGGATAAATTAGATAAGAATAATATAGTGGGACGCAGAGATAAGATTTGTACATAATAAAATGGCTCGGCCTTAGAAATAAATCTGTGAGGGAGGCCCGCCAAAAAAAGAAAAATTTAAGGAAAAGCTAATAGAATCAAGTATGATGGAAGGTACATCAAATCATAACTTTCGCATCCTAAACTAAGGTGAGTAATGATTCAAACTTTTTATTTTTTTAGTTATGGGTAACATTCAAATTAAATTCATGCATATAGTACAGTTTTATGAATATGTTGATGCTCCGACATTACTAGGATGAAACAGCAGTTTGTTTGCTTAAATATGCTTGTTTGCGAAAGGACTAGTGAGGATTTTGATCAAAACCTAAAGTTTGTCTGCTGCATCAGTTGTGAAATATTTAATGTTATGTATGACATGATTTCGAAGATGGGTTTTAAATTTTAATTTTTTCCAAGCATGAAGGAATGTTCAATGAATTTTCCAACTTGTCTGAGATTTAAATACTAGATTCGTTCTTTAATTAAAATGAATATGTTGACTTAAATTTTTTTCATAAGGTAAAAAGGGATACCTTTAGTCACTTGTGAATATTTTGGATTTCTGCTACATTTTAATAATTTATTATGAACTTTCTATGATAGATAAACTAAGGGTAATTATCGCAATCTTTACGTTAAGTAATGTGTTTTGACTGATTCTATATCTCAAAACTGAAAGAACTGAACATTTGTCCAATTACTCTTTTCCAATAACCTATAACGTTTTTCCATGTAAGATGAAGTAGGTAAATAGTTTTACTAAATTTAGTAAAAAAGTCGTTTTCAGGCAAATTGCATGCCAGACCAGATCCATCGACCGAGTCGATAAGGCCTTATCAGCTATGTCAACATGGTTATGTCATATTAATGGTGCCAAGATTCCATGGATACACAATATACCATGTTACATGGTATAGGTTGGATTCAGGTCGGGTCGCATCATCCCTATGGATTATCGATAGGGTCCATATTGCATGAGTCTGTACTTTTGTTTTTAAAACCTACCTCTCCATTTAACCTTGTAAGGTGCTAAGATTGTTTTTCTTAATAAAGAAAAGAGGCTTATTGTTTCTATTGTTTTAACCTTGCAAAGAATGTCGCCTCTATACCTTATCAAATGTGTTAACATGGGCTCGATTTCTAAAAAAAAATTCAAAGAAAATTTGAGGCTTGTCGCGGCTTGCCTCCTCTATAGCTTGCAGTGTCAACTATGACAATAAGGCTTATTTATGAATTGTTGTGTATAACCTTAGGGAATTACTGCCTTTGCCCTTATGTCATGATTAGTAGTTGATAAGTTATCTTTTCAGACCTATTTTCAAAAGCTCGGGGCTATCGCCTCTAAAATCGTTGGGGTCATCGTCAATGTCGACAAGAACCATTTTAATTTTTTTTCAAAACCATTTTGAGGTTACCGCCTCTTTTCTTTTTCTTCGTCGATTTAGTCGAAAAGGTGAGTTTTCAATACTGCTTTCCTAAGTGTTTTGAGGCTATTGCCTCTATGGCTTATCGCTTATCGATTATATTGATAAGGCAAGTTTTTAACTAGTTTTAAATACATATGTAGTTAAGCTATCGACATGTTTGATAGGCTTTTTCCTATTAATTTAGTACTTTTGTATGTTATTGGCACTTGGTTAAAGGACTTGATAAGGACAGAGTCGACACACTTATTGAGCCTATCATGTTTAGGTTTGGTAGTGAACCATTCATTTGCTTGTGTTATTAAATTGGTTAACAAGTGCATTTCCTAAATCTAGTTATGGTGGCAGACCATAACAATGTTTGACTACATTGTTGTTACACATAATTAAAACTAGATTTTTGGACACCAATGAGAAATTTAATAATCATGTTCCGACAGGGGATACCAATGGGAGTGAAATATCTGGGTTAAATATAACTAAATATTCTTGGGTTACAAGATTAAGTATACTTGTGTGGTTCATGGATATCCCCATGCTAAATTATAGCATGTGTGTGATGGCTAATCCACGTGTGCAGATGGGTTCATAATAGGCCTGTGGACAAAACTATGGGGTACCGGTGGATAACTCATGTCCAATGGAGGGTAACTCCATAAACTTTTATTTTATATACATAATCAGAAGGGCGGTTAACCTAAATGGTTGGGGATAGGTTATCTTATTATATATTGTGGGATGGGTAATCTCAGATTAAATAAATGAGTGTTTCTTAACATGTAGACAAGTTGGTAACTTGTAATATGATGGCTAATCGTAAAACCATTAAGACAACTAGTAAGGAGAATGGGGGATGGGTAATCCATACTATGTAGTGTGTTGGCACATATTATTATTAGTATTTCAATCATTGTAAGTCAATGAGCACATGGATGGTTATTATGTTGCATGATACTAGTGAGAGGGAAACCTGCTCCACTAAGCGGCGTAGATTTACTACATATCTATTAGTTTCAGGGTACATATTATTATTCACACTATTTTGTTAACTTCCCCAAAAGTTTTGATTTCCTTTGAACTCTCCTGCAACCGTTTGAGTAGGCTAAGAGTTAAGGTTTTCAGGTTTCTTCGAATAAGCTTTCGAAGGCATGCGGGAAGCTATTTTCTATATAGGATTTTTCTTTCCACTGTGCTCTATTTTGGATGTATGTAATGACAAAGATATTTTTCCTTATATCTAGACTCTAATTAATCAACGAAGGAGGCATCTTTATATGTTGCTCCTACGGTTATATTTTGTTATAATTATATTTGATCTGAACGGGGGTTTTGCATTGATAATTGTAATGAAAAATTATTAACGAAAGTCTTTTGAAAATTTTCATATTTATGTGTTCTCTTATGTTATGATTCCTTAACATATCCTTTTTCTATCTCTGTAAGTTACTATAGAGGACTGTAACATTTATTGCACTAATCTTAGGCCTTAGAGAATGGAATGTTATACTTTGTTTGAAAAAATCAGATGGATTGGTTCGATCAATGGAAAATCGTGGCATGTGGCTCACTGAACTCGCAAGTGGAAATTCCACCTACGGTTCAAATTTGGGTGCATATGTTGGTAGTCAAGGCCAAGGCTTCGAAAATAAGGTTAGACTTTTTAATGGCCACGGTTGAAGATTCGGGGAATGGAGGCGACCAGTGATTCGAGAGAGGGTAGGTGCGCGCGTGGTGCCAATTTGAAGAGATCTAATCATGTTTTGTTTTTTGGTTTTGCGTCGCCTGTGGTAGAGGGATAATGGAGGAGGGCGCATTTCATTAAGATGCGCCATAGTTCAATTCAAGGTGTGGATAGGACGAGCATGCGATGAAAATGGTAAAGATATATTTTAGTTTCGTGGAGCGTAGCTTCGTATGTCGATGATGTGAACGACATGTAATGGATTTCTTGGATATGCACAGGTCTGCTGATTTGAGGAAGAAGGATTTGTTTCGATAATAAAGGTACTAGTAAATTATTAATTATTAGTTTAGCCAGTTAATCATTTAATTAGTCTGCTATTTTATACATTGAATGTCTTTTGGGAACTAGGTATATTTTTAGGGTGGCTGAGCTCATAATGGAGAGCTCTACGCTTTGGAGCAAGTTCAAACTAATTTGGTTGAGGTGATTTTATTTCTCACTAAACTGTATCTACTTGTATAGTATAAAATTGATGTTTCTAGATGATTTCAAACCTTGAAATGTGATTTTTAGGATAGTTATGGTGTGTTTGCACGTAATGGTAATGGGGAATTTTAGCGGGACATTTAAATGAACCTGGAAGTTAAATGGTATGAGTTTACATCTTCAAGCGGGGCATTTAAATAGGGTATTTAATAAAGTATTTTAATTTGTATTTTTTAATTTAATTATTTTAAAGTTAATTAATTATTATTTTTGTTGGGCTCGCTTTTCTTGTTCACATCGCATTTGGTGTAAGTGGATACGTTAATTTCCAGTAGAACTCCGATAAATTCGGAGACCAATTGGGATTTTAAGGGTTTCACATTCTAAAATGGCAAAATTTCAAAAATGGGAAAAAAATACGAGATAGACAACATAAAGTAAGCCTAATAATGGAGAAATTTACTTGAAACAATATTTCTGAAGGGGCTAAAAATTCAAAAACGGGGCAAGGAGGAAGCTGACTATAGGGGTATGGTGTGACGACCCCAAACCCCGTACTGACGGAGACAAGGGTAATCTTTGGAATATAACACAGAAACAGATAACAGCAGAATAGAATTAAATAAATACACCAGATAATGAACAAATAGTACGCTGGATATAAGTAATCATCATAGTTACACAGTATACAGGATCATACTTAGTACAAATACAGTTCAGTTATACATAAATGTCTATAGCGGAAACAAACAAAATATGTTCAATAGGAGCTGAACAACATAAAAAGAGATAAATAATAGAATCCATCTTCAGCTCCAGCTATCCGGATAAAGCCTGCTAAACCTGAATACAAGGCTGCCCGTGAAGAAAAAGGGGCACCCGAGTTTGAAAGTGAAACAAACTACGAGTCAGTCATGGGACTGGTATGAGAAATCTACTCAACACATTTAAAATATGGCTAATCACAGGACCACGCCACTTTCGTGGAATGGGTTTACTCCATTGGATTGCCAGTGCTTTAAAAACAAATCTTTCTTTTAAACATCACAATGCTTTTTATAAAAATGAAGCCATTATAAGACTCAGTTCCCATCACACAATGCAACGCAAACCGGAGGATAGAGTTTTACCTTATAATGGCCAAAATATGCTTGATACGAATAAAACAAAAGCATTTGATATTATTACTAGTGTTTACATGTTTCAAAAACAATTTCGAATCATAACTATCAATCATAGACGGCATGGGTACCATATATCATGTCGCCATATATATATACAATCAAAACCGCACGATGTTGTATTTGGAAATTGGATTTCCGTCATGAACCAAGGCAAAAGATAGTGCTTATCGACTTCGAGACTCTCTAGCCCGAGCCTCAGGGTCAGAGCGCATCGACCCTTGGATCGTCAGGGCCGGTCCACCGATGTGGATTAAAAATTCCTGAACACTGCGTTTCCCCGCCCTTTGGGGCGTAAATGAGCCAACGAATGACTCCATCGGACCCAGATCGTCCGATCTAACTGAGGCGCCTCGCAACAGTAACAACCACATAAGTCAAACTCGTCAGGGCGTGTAAAACCACTGACGCCACTTCTAACTAGAAATAAACGCAGGCCCTCCCTGAGGTCCTCTCCCGTTTCTGGTTCATACCGGGTGTGAGGTTCGCGAATTCACGTTATACACAAAGCTACGCCACGCAGGCGGTGCTTTGATCATCACTACAAGACTTTGCTTTTCAACAGAAGCCCTGATCACTGCATCTTAGCATGCCACACAGGCAATTCACACCGTGCAACTGAGGCTATCAATCACACAGAATAAATTCCAATGTCAGACACACTGTCCATTTGCAAGTCCGTTCTGGGTCTGAACGAAACCGAAGGCACTATATACCTCGCAAACCCATCGATCACCACGTACGTCTAGACGACCACCACTCATTATCCATATTTTGGGATGCCTCCCAATCAGGACCTCGGTTACCATCCAAACGAGGTGAAGATCTCCGGTCTTCGACACCGTCTTCATCTTCGATTTCTTATCGTCGATTCAGTTATTCAGAATGGGATAAACCCGGTCTTTCTGAGCAACTCGCGTATATGATAAACAAGTGTTGCACAAACACTACTACGCATCATTTCAATTCATTAGTCACTAACCGTCAATCAGTAAGAGAACGATTTCCCAAATATTAACCCCGAAGGCCGAAACCAACATCAGATCAATACCCAAGAAACCATTCAACTTAGCCAACGTTCAGTTAGTTTCTAAATTTCACATCCATATCATTTATAATATTTTATAACGATTTATCGCTATTTTTATTTATTTTAAAATAGCCAATTTATTCAAAACGACGCTTCGGGCCATAACACGGCCGTGGCGCTGTTTTTCTTCAGATTTGATTTACACATTTCTGAAAATCTAACCCTTGGATCTTCACAAAATTTACATCATTAGAAAGATCTTTTCAAAACGAATCCAACGGTTCCAGTTTCGGGAAAATCCGACGGTCGGATCTCCCGGGATAATCGTTTGAAGTTTCGATTTCAAAATACGAACTGCAGCGTCGTTATTCGATTAAATATAATTATATATATATATATATATATAATCGATTCTAGCGCTGTTTTTCTTCAGATTTGAATTAAACATTCCAGACAATCCAACCGTTGTATTTTTACAAAGTTGGTGCCGTTGGAAAGATTTTTCCAAAGCGAACCCAACGGTTGCGATTTCAGGAAAATCCGATGGTCGGATCTCCCGTACTAATCGTTTGAAATCACGATTTCAAAATACGAACTGCAGCGTCGTTATTCGATATATTTTAATTCTATTTATATATATATCAATTCTTCGATTTCAAAACTATATTCTTTTCATACATTTGATAAAAATGATATTTTTATCTAGTTGGCTTCTATTCCAACACTTCACTATTTTTACCAATTCATGCGTATAATAAAAATGTGATTTTTATTGTAAAACAATTCATTTCAAAACACTATTATTTTATATAGTTAATATAGGTGATAAAAATAGGATTTTTATTATAAAACAATTTATTTCAAAACAAGATTATTTTATACATTTCATATTGATGTTAAAAATGGGATTTTTATTATAAAACAATTTCTTTCAAAATATGAATACCATTCAACACATGAATTTCAATTCAACGAATGAATTTCGATTCAACACATGAAGGTTTTCTATAGTTTATATAAATCGATAAAAAGGTGATTTTTATATTTAAAACATGAATACCATTCAACACATGAATTTCAATTCAACGAATGAATATCGATTCAACATATGAAGGTTTTCTATAGTTTCTATATATAGATAAAAATGTGATTTTTATATTTAAAACACGAATACCATTCAACACATGAATTTCAATTCAAGGAATGAATATCGATTCAACACATGAAGGTTTTCTATAGTTTATATATATATATAAAAATGTGATTTTGATATTTAAAACACGAATACCGTTCAACACATGAATTTCTATCCAACGAATGAATATCGACTCAACACATGAAGGTTTTCTATTCAACGAATAAATATAGTTTCAACAAATGAAAATAATTCAAACACGTGAATATTATTCAAAATTTCGGCAGCATAACGGCAGGGTAGTTAAAACCGGGACCGTCCCTAGTACGGCTCCTCGCTTTACCTTTAAACCTCGCGATTTTTGACAATGAGGAATCATGCATCTAGTTCGCACGCAGGTGGCATGTATATTTATTTCATTTCCACAAACTAATCCTATGTGGTTTCAACCAAATATTTCTCAACCACAAACGGGTATTTTTCAACCACAATCAGTTAATATCAACCACAAACAATTCCAATCAACCATTCGCTATCAATCAATTTTCACACCAATCACAACCAATAAATATCGTCCATGGTTTGTGGACGAGGGGCGTATCTATATATATATATATATATATATATATATATATATATATATATATATATATATATATATATATATATATAGCATTTCACTTCTATTTCAACACATATATAATTTTTACAATGCATATACAACTTATACATCGAACGTACAACTTATACATCGCTTATACATGTGGTGTACAATGCTTATATAACTCATTCATCGATTATATAATTTATACATCGTCATTTTCCATATCGTTTATAAATTAGAAATCTCACATTGGGTTCCACTCCACCAAAAATACCAGAAGGCTCAGAAAAATATGAGGTCTCTTCTAAAATGTAGAAGGCGTCCACACAGTCATGATGCTTCCTGTTTCATCGAATTTCGTCAACACACGAAAAAGATATGATTTTTCAAAGTTTGCAACGGTTTAAAGGTGTTAAAACTGTTGAAAATTAATATAGCCGATACCTCTCTGAATTCTTCAAAACTAGGTTTTGAATTTTCTTTCAATCTGTGCAACTATATGACGATCGGCCTGTGCCACCTTGAAGGGCTAAGAGAGGCGCGCCTGCACCTCTGACAGCGGTTAACTCGGTGGTCAGAATCAGGCGGGGCGGCGGTCGAAAGTGGTGAACTTTGAGAGGCCGATTCGTCCCCGATACTCCACGATAAAACTAAAGACCAGGATGGATTTAAAGGCGAGATCGAGCTCTTCAATTTACTCAACTGGGTCGTGGCGTTTTATTGCGTGAAGGAGGAGAAAAAGAGGAGAGAAGATACGAGCATTTTCCGCCGTATATCGATTATCGGGGGGAGAGAAGACCGGGGGGGTTTCTGACGTGGACGAGTAGGTTTTTATTTATTTATAAAGTTTTAAAAATCCGAAAATACCCTTGGCCTCCTGCGAACCCCAATCCAAACCCAACGACTGTCGTCCGTAGCTTTTTACCCCCATTCCGAACACAACGGGATATGTTTCGAAGGCCCATTCGAATGTATCAGTCAGTTTTCATTCAAATTAAAATATAAAACATTCAATATTTGATTTGAACATACATTTCAATTTGCCAGGGCCACAAACTGATTCGAAAAATTCCTAAAAAATAAATCTGGCTATGTTTTGACGATACGGTCCCAACAAAACTAGTTTCGTCGAATTCTGAGACCGTTTGCAAAAAGGCCCATTTCTGGTCGATCCAATTTACCTGTAATTGATCAAAACACATTTTCCTTTTCCACGCTCACATACTAGCTTCAAAAATTATGAAATTTGAAACCTAGCAATAACTTCACATCCCGGATCCAACAAAAGTGGTTTCGTCGAATTCCGAGGTCGTATGCAAAATGGCCATTTTCATGGGCTATGTAATTTCTATAGCGACCTTTCTGAAAATTCATTTGGACATATCTTTTGCTTTCCGCTATGAAACTTCGATTTTTCAGATTCATTAGAAAGGTATTCACTAACAGATTTAAATATTTTTGGTTTCGCTCAAATCCGTTTTGTTTTGCACCCGGTACAGTCCGACAAACTTTGAATTCAATTTTTGAAACTGCAGCGCCATTACAGGCCTTGATTATAATTAGAATTAACTATATTCGTTTTCAAACGTCGATTCAAACTCACTTTTCATTGCTATTATTTAAAATATTTATTTTAAATATTTAAAATCCATTATTTTAGCCAATTTAAAATTTTTAAATTGGTTCAGATTTTCCGGGTCGTTACAATCTCCCCTACTTAAAACTTTTCATCCTCGAAAAGGAACAAAGTCGAAAGTGGTTTGATTAATCAACTCTACGTTCAATCTGGCTTCCATTCTCCAACTTTTCAGTTTCTGAGAATTTTCAAATTCTTCAAAAATTTGGCTAACACCCGGAATTTTCGAAAAATTTCGCCATAACCTCCTTTGTACGGAGAGAGGTTTGGAAATTTATTAGGCCGTATTAGGTACCCAATAAATCCTAATAAGCATACACATATTTATAGTGATATATTCTGGTGTTTACAGGGGAGCGTGTATTGATAATAACTCCAGAGAATAAATTCTTGTCACCCTGTCAAAGCCTGAGGGAGTGTGTATTTTAAATGCTCCAGAGGATAAATCCTCGTCACCTCGTCCCGTATGGGAAATAAATAGTCCATGTGCCGTATCTAATAACTAGAGAGACGTGATTATTGTCAACTCCAGACCCATGTGGGTTTTTTATTAATCTGGCAATTTTATCGTTACAATTTAAATAGTCCATATCAGTCATCAGTTCAACCTGTAAAATATAGTCATCGCCATACAAGCCTCTCGCTCGTATGGTAAATCTTCCACCTCGTCACACAGGCTCCAAATGCTTATGTGGTATATGATGAAGTATGCCTATCTTCTGAAGTATGCCATGTAATGTAGTTCAAAATTAATTGTTACTATCCTATGGCGACGTTTATTATTACACACAGAACAACCAGCACTCCGCATCCAATGGCATTCACAGGAGTTGATATAATAATATTTCGCATCCAACTCATTAAGGTTTACCTATTTTTCGGGCACGCAAATAAAATCTTTACTCAACAGCTATCCATTTACCTGTTCAAACATATATAATGCACATGTATATATCTCTATCCATTTTCTAATCAGTTCAATGTGTGATATAATCGAATAAATTCTACCATTCATTCTATTATTGATTAAATTAACTATCGTTTTAATAATTTAATTAATCAAATCTACTATCACACAACACAAACAACAATCAAATTGTTTTTAACTTTTCAAAAAAATATACTAATCAATTTCTATACTCTTTTAAAATCATTCAGACTGTAGAATTAAAAGTGCACATCCATGGAAAGAAAATAACAACAGAGTAGAGAACTAATTGGTAATGCAAAGTATGGTAAATGTACCTTGCACCGGAGTCAATCAGAGATATCCACTCGGCATCTAGGATAGGCTTTCTGAATACTCTCCTCAGTTTCCCAAGTACAATCTTGCGGATCTCCACTCCATTGCACTTTGACTAAGTGAACCTTCTTGTTCCTCAATTCTTTGGTTTCTTTGCCGATAATCTTGAGCGGCTCTCTTCTCACAGCTAGTTCAAGGGTAATTTCAATATCCTGTTGCGCTGCTTCTTCCACGATCAAGTCTAGATCATGAACGTGCTTTCGAAGTTGAGATATGTGAAAAACATCATGCACTCCGGGCAACCAGTCAGGCAATTTGACCCTATAAGCGAGAGTTCCGATCCGTTCCAGAATAGGAAACGGACCAATGAATTTGGGCGCCAATTTCCCTGTTTTACCGAACCGGATTACTCCTCTCATCGGCGATACTTTCAGATATACATAGTCGCCAACAGCAAACGATAAATCTCTTCTTCTTCTATCGGCATAGCTCTTTTGTCGGCTTTGAGCGGTGAGTAATCGCTTCTTAATAAAATCGACTTTGTCGGCAGCTTCTCGGATCATATCAGGCCCCAACACAAGTCTATTACCGGGTTCGACCCAACAAGCAGGAGATCGGCACGGTCTACCATATAATGCTTTGAAAGGCGACATTGTCAGGCTCGCCTGGTTGCTGTTATTATATGAGAAATCAGCCAAATGCAGATGGTCTTCCCACGATCCACCAAAATCTAGAACACAAGCCCGCAATAGATCTTCTAAAATACGATTCACCCTCTCAGTCTGACCGTCTGTCTGAGGATGATAAGCGGTGCTCAAGTTCAACTTCGTTCCCAGCTCGACTTGAAATGCCTCCCAGAATTTGCTAGTGAATATCGTGTCTCTATCACTGACTATACTGAGCGGCACTCCATGTAGTCTAACTATTTCCTTGAAATATATCTGCGCCAGACTCTGAGCAGTTCTGTTTGATCTGACGGTATGAAATGGACGGTCTTCGTGAAGCGATCTATGATCACCCAAATACTGTCATTCCCTTTTCTGGTTCTGGGCAGACCATCTATAAAGTCCATGGAAATATGTTCCCACTTCCAACCAGGAACGTCTACCGGTTGTAATAATCCAGCCAGTTTCTGTTGATCGCTCTTGACTAGCTGGCAAGTAGGGCATCGGCTAACATATAAAGAAATGTCCCTCTTCATCGACTTCCACCAGAAAGTGCGTTTGACGTCATTATACATTTTGCTTACTCCCGGATGGATACTAAGTTTTGACTTGTGGCATTCATCCAGTACTACCTTTCGGAGCTCAGCAATGTTAGGGACACAGATTCGACCTTTGAGCCTTAGAATCCCATCATTATCAACTTGAAAACTCGAGGGTTCACCTTGTTGAATTATCTCTCTGATCTTCTGAATGAAGTGATCATCCTTCTGAAGAGCAGATATTTTATCTAGCAATGAAGTCGTGATAATAAAACTGGCAATCATTTCATTCTTTCGGCTTAACGCATCGGCCACGACATTGGCTTTCCCTGGAGTGTATATAATCTCAAAGTCATATGCTGCAAGAAACTCCAGCCAACGTTGCTGCCTCAGATTCTTGTCCTTCCGGGTGAACATATACTTTAACGACCGGTGATCCGTAAACAGTTCAAATCTCTCACCCAGAAGATACAGCCTCCAGATTTTCAAAGCGAATACTATCGCCAATAACTCAAGATCATGAGTGACGTAGTTTTTCTCGTGCGGCTTCAGCTGACAGCTAGCATAAGCTATCACTTGACCCCTTTGC
This sequence comes from Allium sativum, assembly GCA_030737875.1. Lineage (NCBI taxonomy): Eukaryota > Viridiplantae > Streptophyta > Magnoliopsida > Asparagales > Amaryllidaceae > Allium > Allium sativum. Next base: position 462,002,949 of record CM060913.1, on the reverse strand, counting down.
ATTAACACTGCGCCAAGGCCTTCTCTAGAAGCATCAGTCCAGACTTTCAAATCCTGATTGCCGTCGATGATGGTTAACACTGGAGTCGTCGTTAGTCTTAACTTTAGCTCTTCAAAAGCCTCTTCACTTTCTGGAGTCCATTTGAACTTAGAGTGCTTCTTTGTAAGCTTCGTTAAGTGACCGGATATCTTCGAAAAGCTTTTAACGAACTTCCGGTAATAACTTGCCAAGCCAAGAAAGCTGCGGACTTCTGTAGGAGTACTGAGTTGTTTCCAATTCTGAATAGCAGTGATTTTACTGGGATCCACTGCAATTCCTTCTTTAGATACGATGTGGCCTAGAAATTTCACTTCATCCTGCCAGAATAAACATTTGGATAGTTTGGCTTTTAATACATTCCTTCTGAGGATTTCCAGAACCTGTTCCAAATGCTTTTCATGTTCGACCTTTGATTTAGAGAAGATTAGAATATCGTCAATAAAAACCAGAACAAATTTATTCAATACTCCTCTGAATACTCTGTTCATCAGATCGACAAAATAGGCTGGAGCCTTACATAAGCCGAATGGCATTACTAACCACTCATAGAATAGGTCTGGACCTCTGAATGTTGTCAAAGGAACACACTCCTCGGCGATACGAAGCTGATGGAAACCTGTAGCTAGGTCCATTCGTGAAAGTACTTGTGCGCCATTTAATCGATCCAACAAATCATCAATCCGCGGCAATGGATATTTGTTCTTTATTGTCTGCTTGTTTAAATCACGATAATCCACACATAGCCATAGAGTACCGTTTGATTTTGGGACAAACACTACTGCTGCTCCCCAATATGAGAAACTAGGCCTGATCAGACCCTTCCAGACTAGCTGTCGTGTTTGATTGTCAAGTTCTTCTTTCTCTTTCAAGGACATTCTTCGAATAGCGTGAACTACCGGCCTTGCATTGGGAATCAAAGCGATCTTGAAATCAATTTCCCTCTGCGGAGTTAAGCGAACAACTTCCTCGAACACATCCGCATAGTTTTTGACGACAGGAATATCTTTCACTAGGTGGGGAATATTCTCTGTGATTTCAGGGACATTTTCTATTTGGGCTGGAGAAACATCGAGAGCTGCCCAGAAGTCTTTTCTATTATCATTCTGACCTTCACAGGGAATGGTTATATAATCACCTGATTTAATCTTCGCCTTTACAACTCTGTCGGCGCATTTAACTTCAGCTTCATATTTGGTCAACCAGTCTAATCCCAAGATAAGACAAACTCTTTAAAATTCATGACGACCGTGATGGTAGGAAACCGATAACGAGAAAAAGAAACCGGTACTCCACAAACCCAACTGAGATCGATGGAACCCCCGACCGGATTTTGGACAGTCATTGGTTCTTTGAGCTTCTTTAAATTCAAATCCAGTTTCTTAGCTGCATTCTTGGCAATGAAGCTTCGTGATGCGCCGGTGTCAAACAATACTTTAACTGGAATATCTTTGACAGTTAGCATGCCTTCTAAAACATCTGGCCTTTCTTGAATAGCTGAGGGCTCAGAAGCTTTTGCTACTTCATTCACTTGAACTATTTCAGGCTTGTTTAAGAGCGGGCAATCCTTTGCAAGATGACCAGCCTCGTGGCACTGTTTGCACTCCCTATTCTCTTGAAACTCCCCATCATTTCTGAACCTTTTCTTCTTTTGCTTTCGATTGGCTCTATATCCTTCTTTTCTTTGTTTCTTTAAAGATCTGCAACTCGTCGACAAATGTCCTTTCTTCTTGCAGTTAGAGCAAATAGCAGTTGTTACTGGTTCTTTCCCAGATTTAGCCCTTTTTCTCTTGGCACTGGGCTTCTCACTGACCTCAAACCTCGTACTGGCTTTAGGAATATCAGTTTCCGACTCTTCTTTGTTACTAGAACAGACTTCCTCTTCGTCCCGCAACATTCCTTTCTTATGGAGATCTTCATACTGATAAGCCATGTATATCATTTCAGAAAAAGGAAGCTTCACATTCCTCATCACACTATTTTGATATTTTCTTTGCAGGCCATAAATAAATCTCAGATTCTTCCTCTTTGGATCTTGAATCAGATGAGGAGCAAAGTGAGAAAGTTCGTTGAATTTCTTATGATATTCTGGGATGGTCATATCACCTTGTATCAGATAAGAAAATTCATCACATAATCGCTCCGTCGCTTCAGGAGGAGTAAATCTTGCTAGGAACATCTCTTTGAATCTATCCCAGGTGATATCACCTTCTGGATTATCTTTGATGATTTTTTCCCACCAGATTAAAGCTTCTTCTTTGAGCGCCCAAGATGCTACTAGTCTTTTCTGATCATCTCTCAACTGGATACGTTCAAATATTCTTTCGACAGAACTCATCCAAGCTTGAGTCTGAATTAGAGATTCATTGCCCGAGAACTGTGCTCTGTTCAGATTTCGATATCTCTTTAATAGAGCCTCTAGATCGGGTTCTGCATTTCTTCTGTTTCTGACACTCATTTTTCTAGTACTTCTGCAATTAGCAGATCAAGTGTCAGGTCACAGAAAAGATAATTTAAAATATAGAAACACATACTTCAATGTAAATGTGTCTACCGAGGTGTAATTTCATTCTGCTTTACTCATACTAGGATATTACTGATCCTATCTGTAATGAGTTACCCGTCCTAGAACACTACTGGTTCTATTTCTGACGAGTTCGTTAATATGTTATATTCCAGAACTAAGCTTAACCAAAGCTCTGATACCACGTTGTGACGACCCCAAACCCCGTACTGATGGAGACAAGGGTAATCTTTGGAATATAACACAGAAACAGATAACAGCAGAACATAATTAAATAAATACACCAGATAATGAACAAATAGTACACTGGATATAAGTAATCATCAGAGTTACACAATATAAGGGATCATACTTAGTACAAATACAGTTCAGCTATACATAAATGTCTACAGCGGAAACAAACAAAATATGTTCAATAGGAGTTGAATAGCATAAAAAGAGATAAATAATAGAATCCATCTTCAACTCCAGCTATCTGGATAAAGCCTGCTAAACCTGAATACAAGTCTGCCCGTGTAGAAAAAGGGGCACCCGAGTTTGAAAGTGAAACAAACTACGAGTCAGTCATGGGACTGGTATGAGAAATCTACTCAACACATTTAAAATATGGCTAATCACAGGACCGCGCCACTATCGTGGAACGGGTTTACTCCATTGGATTGCCAGTGCTTTAAAAACAAATCTTTCTTTTAAACATCGCAATGCTTTTTATAAAAATGAAGCCATTATAAGACTCAGTTCCCATCACACAATGCAACGCAAACCGGAGGATAGAGTTTTACCTTATAATGGCCAAAATATGCTTGATGCGAATAAAACAAAAGCATTTGATATTATTACTAGTGTTTACATGTTTCAAAAACAATTTCGAATCATAACTATCAATCATAGACGGCATGGGTACCATATATCATGTCGCCATATATATATACAATCAAAACCGCACGATGTCGTATTTGGAAATTGGATTTCCATCATGTACCAAGGCAAAAGATAGTCCTTACCGACTTCAAGACTCTCTAGCCCGAGCCTTAGGGTCAGAGCGCATCGACCCTTGGATTGTCAGGGCCGGTACACCGATGTGGATTAAAAATTTCTGAACACTGCGTTTCCCCGCCCTTTAGGGCGTAAATGAGCCAACGAATGACTCCATTGGACCCGGATCGTCCGATCTAACCGAGGCGCCTCGCAACAATAACAACCACATAAGTCAAACTCGTCAGGGCGTGTAAAACCACTGACGCCACTTCTAACTAGAAAGAAATGCAGGCTCTCCCTTAGGTCCTCTCCCGTTTTTGGTTCATACCGGGTGTGAGGTTCGCGAATTCACGTTATACACAAAGCTACGCCACGCAGGCGGTGCTTAGATCATCACTACAAGACTTTGCTTTTCAACAGAAGCCCTTATCACTGCATCTTAGCATGCCACACAGGCAATTCACACCGTGCAACTGATGGCTATCAATCACACAGAATAAATTCCAATGTCAGACACACTGTCCATTTGCAAGTCCGTTCTGGGTCTGAACGAAACCGGAGGCACTATATACCTCGCAAACCCATCGACCACCACGTACGTCTGGACGATCTCCACTCATTATCCATATTTCGAGATGCCTCCCAATCAGGACCTCGGTTACCATCCAAACGAGGTGAAGATCTCCGGTCTTCGACCACCGTCTTCATCTTCGATTTCTTATCGTCGATTCAGTTATTCAGAATGGGATAAACCCGGTCTTTCTGAGCAACTCGCGTATATGATAAACAAGTGCTACACAAACACTACTACGCATCATTTCAATTCATTAGTCACTAACCGTCAATCAGTAAGAGAACGATTTCCCTAATATTAACCCCGAAGGCCGAAACCAACATCAGATCAATACCCAAGAAACCATTCGACTTAGCCAACGTTCAGTTAGTTTCTAAATTTCACATCCATATCGTTTATAATATTTTATAATGATTTATCACTATTTTTATTTATTTTAAAATAGCCAATTTATTCAAAAACGACGCTTCGGGACATAACGCGGCCGTGGCGCTGTTTTTCTTCAGATTTGATATACACATTTCTGAAAATCTAACCGTTGGATCTTCACAAAATTTACATCATTAGAAAGATCTTTTCAAAACGAATCCAACGGTTCCAGTTTCGGGAAAATCCGACGGTCGGATCTCTCGGTATAATCGTTTGAAATTTCGATTTCAAAATACGAACTACAGCGTCGTTATTCGATTAAATATAATTATATTTATATATATATATATAAATATAATCGATTCTGGCGCAATTTCTCTTCAGATTTGAATTAAACATTCCAGACAATTCAACCGTTGGATTTTTACAAAGTTGGTGCCGTTGGAAAGATTTTTCCAAAGCGAACCCAACGGTTGCGATTTCAGGAAAATCCGATGGTCGGATCTCCCGTACTAATCGTTTGAAATCACGATTTCAAAATACGAACTACAGCGTCGTTATTCGATATATTTTAATTCTATTTATATATATATATATATATATATATATATCGATTCTTCGATTTCAAAACTATATTCTTTTCATACATTTGATAAAAATGATATTTTTATCTAGCTGGCTTCTATTCCAACACTTCACTATTTTTACCGATTCGTGCATATAATAAAAATGTGATTTTTATTGTAAAACAATTCATTTCAAAACACTATTATTTTATATAGTTAATATAGGTGATAAAAATAGGATTTTTATTATAAAACAATTTATTTCAAAACAAGATTATTTTATACATTTCATATTGATGTTAAAAATGGGATTTTTATTATAAAACAATTTCTTTCAAAATATGAATATCACTCAACACATGAATTTCAATTCAACGAATGAATTTCGATTCAACACATGAAGGTTTTCTATAGTTTATATAAATCGATAAAAAGGTGATTTTTATATTTAAAACACGAATACCATTCAACACATGAATTTCAATTCAACGAATGAATATCGATTCAACACATGAAGGTTTTCTATAGTTTCTATATATAGATAAAATGTGATTTTTATATTTAAAACACGAATACCATTCAACACATGAATTTCAATTCAACGAATGAATATTGATTCAACACATGAAGGTTTTCTATAGTTTATATATATAGATAAAAATGTGATTTTTATATTTAAAACACGAATACCGTTCAACACATGAATTTCTATCCAACGAATGAATATCGACTCAACACATGAAGGTTTTCTATTCATAGAATAAATATAGTTTCAACAAATGAAAATAATTCAAACACATGAATATTATTCAAAATTTCGGCAGCATAACGGCAGGGTAGTTAAAACCGGGACCGTCCCAGGTACGGCTCCTCGCTCTACCTTAAAACCTCGCGGTTTTTGACAATGGGGAATCATACATCTAGTTCGCACGCAGGCGGCATGTATATTTATTTCATTTCCACAAACTAATCCTATGTGGTTTCAACCAAATATTTCTCAACCACAAACGGGTATTTTTCAACCACAATCAATCAATATCAACCACAAACAATTCCAATCAACCATTCGCTATCAATCAATTTTCACACCAATCACAACCAATAAATATCGTCCATGGTTTGTGGACGAGGGGCGTATATATATATAGCATTTCAATATATAATTTTTACAACGCATATACAACTTATACATCGAACGTACAACTTATACAATGCTTATACATGAGGTGTACAATGCTTATATAACTCATACATCGATTATATAATTTATACATCGTCGTTTTCCATATCGTTTATAAATTAGAAATCTCACATTGGGTTCCACTCCACCAAAAATAGAAGAAGGCTCAGAAGAATATGCGGTCTCTTCTAAAATGTAGAAGGCGAACACACAGTCACAATGATTCCTGTTTCATCGAATTTCGTCAACACACGAAAAAGATATGATTTTTCAAAGTTTGCAACGGTTTAAAGGTGTTAAAACTGTTGAAAATTAATATAGCCGATACCTCTCTGAATTCTTCAAAACTAGGTTTTGAATTTTCTTCCAATCCGTGCAACTATATGACGATCGGCCTGTGCCACCTTGAAGGGCTAGGAGAGGCGCGCCTACACCTCTGACAGCGGTCAACTCGGTGGTCAGAATCAGGCGGGGCAGCGGTCGAAAGTGGTGAACTTTGAGAGACCGATTCGTCCCCGATACTCCACGATAAAACTCAAGACCAGGATGGATTTAAAGGCGAGATCGAGCTCTTCAATTTACTCAACTGGGTCATGGCGTTTTATTGCGTGAAGGAGGAGAAAAAGAGGAGAGAAGATACGAGCGTTTTCCGCCGTATATCGATTATCTGGGAGAGAGAAGACCGGGGGGGTTTTGACGTGGACGAGTAGGTTTTTTTTTATTTATAAAGTTTTAAAAATCCGAAAATACCCCTTGCCACCTGCGAACCCCAATCCAAACCCAACGACTGTCATACCTAGCGTTTTACCCCCATTCCGAACACAATGGGATATGTTTCGAAGGCCCATTCGAATGTTTCAGTCAGTTTTCATTCAAATTAAAATATAAAACATCCAATATTTGATTTGAACGTACATTTCAATTTGCCAGGGCCACAAACTGATTCGAAAAATTCCAGAAAAATAAATCTGGCTATGTTTTGACGATACGGTCCCAACAAAACTAGTTTCGTCGAATTCTGAGACCGTTTGCAAAAAGGCCCATTTCTGGTCGATACAATTTAACTGTAATTGATCAGAACATATTTTCCTTTGCCACGCTCACATACTAGCTTCAAAAATTATGAAATTTGAAATCTAGCAATAACTTCACATCTCGGATCCAACAAAAGTGGTTTCGTCGAATTCCGAGGTCGTATGCAAAATGGCCATTTTCACGGGCTATATAAATTCTATAGCGACCTTTCTGAAAATTCATTTGGCCAAATTTTTTGCTTTCCGCTATGAAACTTCGATTTTTCAGATTCGTTAGAAAGGTATTCACTAACAGATTTAAATATTTTTGGTTTCACTCAAATCCGTTTTGTTTTGCACCCGGTACAGTCCGACAAAGTTTGAGTTCAATTTTTGAAACTGCAGCGCCATTACAGGCCTTGTTTATAATTAGAATTAATTATATTCGTTTTCAAACGTCGATTCAAACTCACTTTTCATTGCTATTATTTAAAATATTTATTTTAAATATTTAAAATCCATTATTTTAGCCAATTTAAAAATTTTAAATTGGTTCAGATTTTCCGGGTCGTTACATATGGGAGGGAGACATTTATATATAAAATATATCTGTCGGCGTCGGGCGCCGACGGGTAGTTTTATGTCCATTGGTAGACCTGGCCAAAATGGCCAGATTGAGGAACAAATGCGTCTGACACTGCCTTAGTTATTAATAAATGAAAGAATATAAAAATGATTTAGTTAGTTTTAACTGAAATATCACATTTTATCCGTTTACGTGCTATTTTGACACTATTACCGGATTTGGACTATTATAACACTAAGCTCACGCACCAATCACTTTAGATAAATTTTACTTATTATATGGATGATTATATGTTATTTTAGAGATTATAGGATTATTCACTGAATGGTTGCATATTTACCTGGTTTGCTTGAAAACCCCGTTTGTAGGTAGCATAAGACTAGAAAAACCTCATCTGCTAGAGTTTGATGTATATCTATCGATTGCACAAGTTAGTGCGTGTTGATTGAGCACACAAGTGAGGATAGACTCGAGCGGATAAGATAGATTCATGAAGGATCATCATAGCACACAAGCTAATTTGAAGATGGAGAAGCAATGTGCAGACTAGAAGATCGAGCAATATTGGACTTTGGCGACATATCTGAAAATGGAGTGCAGACTTAGCGACTAGCTTGGACTTCATGACGAATGCATTTCACTTGATGGTTATTTAACCAATTTTGGTTAAATATATGATCAGAGCAGTCATCATCGATCATTATGGAATGGTTGATATTGACTACTACTGATGTTGGCCATTTTAGCCAATTTGACATAGGCGATAATGCAGCTTCAAGGAGCAAGATATGGTGGCTCGTTTGATGGTTGTTTTGACATGATGATTCTTTGATTGGTGGTTTTGGTGTGAGGCGAGGATGTGGTGCTTCGACAAGGTGATTTAGTCATTCAACGACGGTGATTCCATGACACAAGGTTGTATTGAGGCGACTGTCAAAGAAGGATGCATTATCGCTTACAAGCAGTGGCTTTATGACGTAGTGATAGTCAGATAAAGTTTATCGATGTTTTAACTTTCCAGTGCTTTTAACGATTGAGAGGATGACTTAAGACATGAGTTTTAAGGGCAATCTTAAAATGGATTATGCAACGGAGAATGCGTGCAAAGGACTTATTGGTATTCGAGACTTCGGTACACCTTTGAGGGAGTGTCACAAGGAAGGGATCAGACACAGTTGAGGTTTTCGATCTGATCTGCCCAGACCCCAAAGCCTATTGACATTTTAGAATGGATAGGGTCATCTTCATAGTCAATGACATTATGACGTAGTGATAGTTTAATAGAGTTCATTAATGTTTGAACCTACAAATGCCTCGATGAATAGGGAGGCCAAAGTACTGAAACCATATACTTGATGCATTGAGTGAATGTGAGTATTAATGATGGATGCTATGTTTACTTAATCACTTATCAATTTAGGGGCATCATACAATGTGGATATCACCAACGTAGATATCTGGATACCGCTGGTATTCTGATGTAGGATACACCCTTGATGATGATCATAAAGTAGTATATATTCTAACTCTGTAGATGCAAGAACATGTTAGGTATGATTCTTCGAACCCAATATGCCTTATTTTATTATGACTTTTACAATATTTTGATATTTTCTTATTGCTCACCCCAGACAGTTGTCTTAATCAAGATTTATGTTCCCTTTTATTACCTTGGATATTCATCGACGATGCTGATGAGTAGGCTAGCTAATAGGTTTATGAATGATTTGGATTTGCTTAGATAGATTGGCATGAGGTGACAACTTCTCATATTATTTATACTACTGTGTGACATTGTGGAGCCTTAACAGTATTGATTATTTATTATTTGAGACAATCTACCGATTGAGTTATTTATCTCTTATATAAGCCCTATTGTTGCTTTGTATAACTATATAAACTAATATACTCTGATTATGTGGTTTATATATTTATTATCGCCTCGCTTGTTTTATTTATATGATTATTTTTATATATCATTTGATGCATTGTGAGATATACCAATGATTGTGTATTGCATTTCTTTCTTCCTCTTCTCTTCTATTTCCTTCTCTTCTTTTCCACTTCCCTTCTTTTCTCTTATTATTTTCTCTTGACAACTGCTCCGCATCGACCTAGTGCACGTACAACGCACTATTGGGTTATATGAGCACTAGTGGTGTAGGACCATTGTTATGCATCTATTCATTGGATCTAACATATTATTCATCCTATTGTATAATTTGATTATTCTAAGTTTTTAGATAGAATCATTAGATTTTATTAAATTTAAGATTAATTTAATGTTTATATGATGAAAATCAACAAATTAAAACATAAGATCCAAAATAAACATATGAGAGATATAATCACTAGCCTAATCTCCCAAATCATTAAAAATGAACGAAGATCCAATTCTAGCATACCAGAAATCACTTGCGAATGCACAAAAAATTGAAAGACCTAACCATCTCATGTGGATATAATCTTCAATTATGAACTACAGATGAATTGATGAAGAATTTGGTGCTAATTTATGGATTTGGGGAGGAATCAATTGAGCAAGTAGGAAAATCAAAGTAAAATTAGATATGGATCCTCCCGACCTCTATTTATAGCTAAACGTGATTAGACTAATGGGTTTGCTAATTCCAGCTCATTAGCACTACTCTAATTATGATCAACAATTTTTAAAACTTAAAACTGTCATTTTTCCTAAACAATTGATCTAAGTTATTAATGTGATCACTCTGTGGAATGAGAAACCGCTACCCCGAAGAAATGAGATAGGTTAGTGCATCTATTTTGGCTCCTATCAAAAGTTATGACTAAAATAAGACTTTTTAAGGGTAAAACGGTCACAAAAGAATTCGATAAAAATCATGGACATATAAAACATCCCAAAGAGGCATATCTCAAAATATTATAGTGATATGACCACATACTGATTAAATAGAATTATTCTATAACCACTGGTACGTAAAAGACAGGTCATTACAACTTAATAGGGTCATCACCAGTATTAAACCTAATAGTTACATGCTTCACAAACTTGCTAATCTTGATAACTTATTCACATTCTGATTTTCACCACTTAGAACATACTTAATCATGTAGTGCTCCACCTCATTAAGTAATGCTTTCACCTTTTTAGATAAGATGCAAAACATTCTCCTTTGACCTGCAGTTCCCCAAGTACTTGGTTTATAATAAGCCGAGAAATGATGTGCACACACAAGGATTTCATTCTTAAATCCTTCATTATTTCTAGCCCACTATCGATGCTTCATACTCGGTCTTACCGTTTGTTGCCTTGAATTCTAGTTGTATTGCATTACACAACTTTCCCTTACATGAAGTAATCAACACAAGTCGAATGCCATAGCCATGCTCATTTAACAATTCATTCATGTATATTTACCTTTAAATATTATCTTCTTACTGGGGTTATATTTCATCATATCTAGTGGTGAATTCTTTGATAAATTCTATCAATGCTTACCCTTTTATTATCATGTATGGATGGTAGGTAATTTCGTATGAGAAATCAGTTTGATAATCCACTTCGTTGGTCTTACCAAAGTGTTAGGCAAATGTAAGACCTACCCCAATGGTTGATTAATCAACACTAAAATATGATGAGAGTAATAATAATACCTTTTATATTGGGATGCTACCAATAAGCAATAAGTCGACTTCTTCAATTTAGGACATTTAGACTCTAACACAGTGAAATATTTTCATACATAATACATTGACTGTTTCACTTGGTATTCTTCTCGAAATGAAGTTGTACTTATGGTATGTATTGATATTCCTTAGTATAAGTATAGATCTTTCCCTTATACTGTTGTGCAAAGAACCAACATCATATTTGAGTGTTCCAGTGAGTTAAGAAATGCAGTAAGGCACTCATCCATCTATGTAAGCTTTTCTAGCACCCCACACTTTTCTGCGCCCAAATTTAGACAAAAATTGAAACTCAAACACATCCAAGCATTGAGCGTGTAATTTGGTAACGGAAATAAATGAGCATGAGCATAATCAGAGTACGATAAGATAACTCAAAGCGGAAACAAAATAGGATAAATTAGTATTAACTCAGGCAACTACCTTTTCAAAGTAAGTCACTTTGCCAATACCAAGCATGAGAGAGAATGAGAACCGAAAGCCAAGCCATTCATCTGCGAGAACCCGACCTTCTCTATGAAACATGGAGGTTGTAATGAGGAGGTGGGGTCAGAATAACAAGTTCTAGTGACTAAGAAATGTACAACACAGTCTATAACACAGAAATATTCTGTTTGTTTTAGCCCAAGCTGTATGCCTAACCAGGTTAGTGATTTTAGCCCAACCTAGTAAATGTTTACTATTTTTCCCAAAGTAGAATTCCCAAATTGTATTACTGAGATAGGACATTCACATACGTTTTTGTGAAGCATTTATATCAGAGTTTAACTGGTTAATTATATCGAGAGTGGGCCCCTAACACCTTTCCCTTTTTATGAAGGTTATTCGTTTGTCCCCCATTTGCCTTTAACACCTTTCCCTTTTTGTAATAAAGTAGGCTATGTTATTAAGTCATTCTTGTTTAATTCCTTTATACGGAAATACTATACGTACACCATTTATTTGTATCACGGGTTTATATGGTTAATAATGTCTCACATTATTAACCTACTAAGTCTGACTATATTTTTAATTATATGTTTTATTAACATAAATAAGGAAGATTATACTCCCTTTTCTCTAGGATATTTATTTAATTTCTTATCCACCGTGGACTTAGTATTTAGACGACATTCAATATCCGTTTATCCACTTTTTTACACCCATTTCTTTTTATTTCCTTTTTACTACCCTTTATGACTTTAACGGTCATATTTTCCTAAGGAAACTACTTATCATTCCCAAGTTATCTATTTTTGTAACTCAACGGATTATTTCTATTTTTATTATTTTATTTATTTGTTGGTTGACCATTGTATATATGAGTGTGTGTGTGTGTGTGTATATATATATACACATACCAGGCCTCTCACATTAAGCCGACTATCTGTGGATGCTGGATATGCCGATCGGTTTCGGGCATACTTCTACCACAAGTGAACTTAACCTCGTGCCTTAGTCCGATTGCATTTATACATTAGACCCCTCACATTAAATCGACTACATGTGGTTCCTGGATTTGCCGGTTGGTTCAGGTTAGGCTTACACCACAAGTTGAGTTTAACCTCGTGTTTAAATACTGTTATAATTTAAATTTCCTAATTGGGATCCGCAATAATTATCCAATTGATTTTAGGTTTGTAACCATTTTTCTATTCACGTTTGTTTCCTCAAATCAATATTGATTACAATAGTTATCCCTATAACACCATGCATTTTATGATAGTAAAATAATATAATTGCATGTAATAGTTTCATACACTGAAATGAAGAAAAGATCAATAAAATGAACATGCAATAAGAAGAAATGCAATGTAATTAAAATGCATATTTTAAAAAGAAAAGAAAATTTTGGAGAGCTTCAAGAATTCGGCCACGGGATTAGCGCCAGTGTATTCGTTGCGATTTTTTGGTCAACTTAGACCTATGGATTGCAGAAAACTGAGTTAAGGTGAAAGAGATACCTTTAAATGAAGTATTGTAGCAAAGCATTAGAATAAGGTAAAAGTAGGAGAACAATGACAACCATTGTTTCTGAACTTATTAACAAAAGATATCATAGCTCAGTTGGTTAAGACATTGGATTTGTAACATAAAGGTCGGGGATCAAACCCCGGCGATGACATAATTTTTATCTTTGTTTTAGAGAGGGCCAACTGAACATACAAATATATGTACTCATATAAATTCAAAATTTGAAAGGATAAGAACGTACATATACAAAAATAAAGAAAATATATGTATATAAATATATACATGAGCACATATGTGTATGCATATGCAGAAATATCTGTATATAAGAGATAAAATTCAAGATAAGGCTACATTCAATGAAATATGGAAAGAATCTTATAATGGTGCAACATCATTTGAATTTTGAAACTGAAACAAAAGTTGTGTGTATATATATACACGTAAAATGGCCACTAGAAGAATTGTATACGTATAAGAAGATTACATGTGAATATAACAGATAAATAAATTCTAGAAAATTCAAACATTCAAAAATTCGAAAATCAAATTTATACGCCAAAACTGCTGGTGGGACCCCGTGGGGTCGACACCCCCCACATCCAGCACAAATTTGGGCAGATTCGTTGACGTACCTGGACCATTATCTTAACCATGTTCAATGCTGACTTAGCGCTACGTGTACGATAAGATCCTGAACGCCTATAAATAGGCTAGCAGAGCCTACTGTAAATCTCATATTTCTGAGACAACGCAGAAGCTCTGCCTTTCTTTTTCCTCCTCAAATCTCTTTAGAAAATTAAGATTATTAGTTTAGGAAAAATTCTAAATCAAGATATGGAGGAAAAGAATTGATGTTAATAAAAATGCGTTCAGAATCAAATGCGAAATGAGTTAATTTTCTAGATCTGGTCTATTAAATTTTCTTTCTCTTTCTTCCCTTTTTCTTTTAGTAAAAATTACGAATCCATGGTTGTTAGGTTCTAAATCCAATTAAGGGAAAACCATGGAATGCTAGATCTGGACCAGATCCAGGATTTGGAAAGCAAATAAGGTGAGTGGATTTAAGTTATATCATTTTTGATAATGATACATTATCGTTTAACATTCTCGTTATCGTATAACGTGAATTTGCTGGAATAATTGAAAGTATTAAATTGTTGTTTTGACATGTTTAAATATGTGTTAAAAGGATTAAAGTGACAAATATGACATGTTGGAGTATTAATATGCTAAGATATTAATATGCTAAGATATTAATATGTTGGAAAATTTGCCAAAATATGCATAGCAATTACCATTGTTTCAGTTCCATGTTAACTTGTGACATTTATGTACCTGGACCATTAACGATAGAATTTGTGAAAATTACATGTTAAGTTAGAAAAATTACATGATTTTGAGATCACAAGTTATTGTTAAATTTGAACAATTGTCTGATTAATTGATTACATGATAGAATATAATTGATTATATGTGAGAAAGAACATATGACATAAAATAAGCATAATATGATGACATGTAAATTATAAATTACAGTGGAAATTTGAAAGAATAGACATGCCTAGATTATATAGAAGATTTATAGTAAATAAGAAACTTTAACCGCACTTAGACACGAGGTTAGATTACACTTGTGGTAGAAGTCTGCCTAGAACCGCCTGGCGTATCCAACATCCACGAGTAGTAAATCTAATGTGAGGGGTCTAAGTTCGTAAATAAAATATGTAACGGAGTCAACTTATGGAAGAAGTCTCCCTGAAACCGCCCGGCAAATCCAGCATCTGTAAGTGTAGACTTAATGTGAGAGGTCTAATGCACAAACGTATGTATAAATATATGTATATGGCCGGGTTGATAAATGACATTAATTGTAATTAATGGAAATGAATGGAATTAAATGAAAGATGGTTACAACAGTAAAAGGAAATGGGAACGAATGGGGAATGATAATAACCTATTATAAATAAATTACATTAATGAGAATGTTATATAATAGGTAAACTTGTCCTAGGGATAAGTGAAGATTATAAATTAGGTTATAATAAACTAGTAAGGAAATGAGGTAGCTAGTGAAATGAGAAAAGTGGCACTTAATTGTAAATTAAGTAATCAGTAAACGGGGAAGCCTGAAACCAGTTTTTGTAGTAAGTTGAGAAAATGGGGAAATTTATGAAATGTAAGAATTTGTACTTAATTATAAATTAAGTAATATGTAAACTTGGAAGTCTGAAATCTGCTGATAAGAATAACATGTTCAGGCTTGTCCAAGGGACAAGAGGAAATTATAACATAAGTTATAATAAATGGAAAGGACACTTATCAGTGAACCTTAGTTAAGAGGACTAAGTTAATAAGTAAACAACGATAAGTTGTCATGACAATGTAAGATGTAATTATGATTAAATAGGAAAGAGTGAGGCAAACTTATGAAATGAAATAAGTTATATTTAATCATAAATGATAAGTGACATGTTAGACAGAAAACATGTAAACTGAGATGTACTTAATTACGTATTAAGTAGAACATGTTATTATAAACTTGAATCAAACAAGAATACAAAGGGATTGTGGATTACAGACCTTGGATCACAATCTAGAGAATAACATGTTGTGCGCTTATTAATAAACTTAAATGGATTAAGTTATATGATTGAAATTAATAAGCGAGAGGGGTCCATTCCTTAGAGATATAAGGGGCTAGAAAGAACTTGGTAACCTGAATAAAAAGTTAAGATGATAACCAAGTTAAATGGAAACTCGATGAGGTAAAGCAAGCGCATAAAAGAATGTTTAAACATAGGGTCTAATAACATATTAAAGTGGGGTGCTTGGACCAGTCCGCACATTCGAGGGTGAATAACCCAACGGGGTAGATTATCATTGTGCCATAAGGCACGAGGGGAGTGCATGTTCATCGGATTATTCTATCGGCTCCGAAATACTAGAAGGGGAAGCATGCGGCTTCCAGAGGTACGCAAGGTGCTCCTGGTAGTCCTCTATGTGGGGGCAGATGTTTAGGCTGTGCTCTCAAAGGTTAGGTCTGCGCGTAACTACCAGGTGGGTGGGCCTTGACTGCAAAAGTAGCTTTGCAGTCAGAATGCTTTGACGAGGTGACACTAGGGTGATTCGGCGGTCGCCTCAACGAGGAGTCAGATGGTCAAGACCAACAAGGATAGTAGATCGTCTGTAGCGTCCCACATTTTTATCGGTTTGTATTTGAATATTTAAATCAGTTTAAATATTGAATTCGTAATATAAGTGGATTTATATATATTAATTAAAACGAAGTTGAACATATAAAAATATATATTAAATATAATCGAGCCCATAATATCATGGCAGTTCGTAATTTAACGTTTTGAACTTCAACTAAGTTTACAGGACTCGTTATAAACTGGATTTCTTCGAAACGAGAAACGTTCGAATCCATTGGACTATATTCTTCTAATGGTAGTGAAAAATCGAGATTTCCGGATTATATATTGTAAGTTATATCCAAATTAAATATTTAGAAAAACAGCGGCATAATCGTTTTTGGCCATAATGGTTATTTGAATATATTTAAGTATCAGTTTCGAATTTAGACAAGATTCTTTTGAGATGTAGTGATAATTTAATTTTTAGAATGTTACTGTAATTTTTAATTAATTAAGTACGCAACTTTTTATTTAGAGTATTTCGCACCCTTAATCAATATTTTGGGGTTTCACAATATAAGTTAACCTACCGATATTATTATATTTTTGGGATCGTGGCACATTGCTCATCTCAATGATATTTTATTTCGGTCCGTAACAGTCTATAAATTCATGGAATGGAATATAGCCGATACCACATAATCTAGGAAAATAAATGATAAAGAAATATAATAATTTCACCTATCTTGAACAAATATCACCAACTTGAAATGACCATACGAGTTATAAAATCTCCTCAAACATTCATGGCATTTAAGAAACCATACCCTAAGAACTTCACTCGAAAGCGAGCTGCCCCTATAATTAAGCCCACCCATACTTGCCTACCCCAATTCATGCCACAGAAGGAGCTATATTTTCTTTTCAAGAGATGGGATTTCACATGCCAAAGACAGCCTATATGTAACATTTTCAACCCATACTCTATCCTAGAACTAAGAAAGCACAAGTCCATCTATCCTTTCATTTACCTTAACGACCAAGTAATCGTGCATGCTACTTCTAAAAGGCTATCCAACCTATGCCCAAAACGTCATTCCAAAGTAAAGAAAGAAGAAAAAGTACATACCCACATTTTTTCGTAGAGCTATGTTTTTAAAACCATCACCCAATGTATGATCATACAAGATAACTTACCCTAGAAACTATGGTACTGAGCTAGTGCAGCTACTACTTAAGCGTTAAGTTTTCATTCATCTATAAATATAGCCGGCTTAACTTTGCTTTCATTGCCTCCAAATCACATATGTGAACCTTTTTATGGCAAAACAAAACCTAAGCCTCTCGCCATATTTTTCTTCCTTCTAAGATAAGTTCGAAAACCAACCATAGGCAACTAAGGTTCATTGGTTTCCTGTAGCATGTCGGAGTGTTCAACGCAGGAAGACTCGAACTGGAGATGGCGTTGGCATTCTTTTTGGCGAAACTGGAATGTATCACTATATGGGTAAAAATGCATGAACGTAAAACAAAAGAAGGTCTTGAGAGCGGTGAGGTCACGAGGGTGCTTAGCTTTCTCGAAAGCCCGACTATGGAGCAAGCTGTTAGCTAGAAGGGGAGCAACATTGTGAGTCAAACGAAGAAGAAGAGGACACAAGTCCCTGATGTAACATTCACGCTGGCTTGAGGCCACACAAAATGTACAGGAGTACAAATTTGAAGGCTAGGAGTAGAAACGAGTTGTTAGGTGATATATGGGTGAGTATTGGAGTGGGAAGGGCTAGAAGCATTATAGAAATGAAGAGTAGCAACATAGTATAGTAGATGAAGAGGAAGGGGACTCGCTTCAGTTTGGTGACGTTGGGGCAAGGTTATGGGGACCTATTTGTGTTCATGGAAAAGTGGGAGCGGTTGCTTTCCTTCAGTAGTGTTTTACGTGTAAAAGATAGGGACACCGGAAAGATGATTCGCGTCGAAGCTGTAAATGGCGTTGAACGTAAGGTGTAAAGAAGGAGCATTTTTGGAGGATGGGGAAGGACGTAGTGGAATGATCAAAGTTCCACCATGGCACGTACGTGAGCAAACAGGAACATAGGGGATGTCGGATGAGTTGCAGGTAATGCATGGAGTTGTGCGATCTTACTTCGCAGTTCACTGTAGCTGAGAGGTAAGGCTTACAGTTTTCGAAATAAAGAGGAACAGAGATCAGGAAGATGGATTGTTGCTCATGTAAGAGCAGGGTCGACAGTCGTAACCGGTGATCGGAGACATGGTTGGTTCCATCACAGTTTAGCCGTGTTTTTCCCAAAAAAGTTTTGTACTGTAGAATGAAGAGGAAGGTTGAATGAGTAGAGCACGGCCATGGTGCTTGTACAGGCGGTTGTGGCTTTTGAACGAATAGAGAAACAAAGGGTTTGACTAAACATGGTTTAGTTGTTCAAGTGGGTTTTCAAACAAAAAATGGTGTACTGACTACTTTACCTGCTTGCATAAGCTTGGAGACGCATCTCATATGGGAACAAGCGTAAAGAAGAGTATTACTATTTTCATGTAGCTATTTCGCATATGGCCTAGGTGGGAATTGTGGGAAGGCCCGGGGATCGAGATGTGTGAAGTGGTGGCGGAGCGGAGAGGTCCGTGATGTTCTGCGAGAATGCCGCATGTATCAGGTGAAGTTGAGTCCTCGTTTTGAGGGGAGTGCGGGTTGGTTACATATGTTGCAAGTGTTGATGCCTGCACTGTGTGAGGACCGAAAGTACGCGACGTAGTCGAGGAGTCCGAGAGGTATGAAGAAGAGGAGAGTTCATGGAGGATACAATGGTGGGTTTCATCTGAAGTTCATGAAGGAATGATAAGGTCTAAATTATGGAACAGATTTCACGGAGAACGGAGGCATCGGAATTTCGGGATAAAATCAACTGATGCAAATCATTATTTAACGGTTAACGCGCAAGGTGAGTAAATTCACTAACTCTGCTTTAATATTAATATTATAGTTTAAAATAATGGTTGAATGTTGCGTGATGGTTGCTTAAGTAAATTACAATCAAATCGGTTTATATATATATATATATATATATTCGTATATATACACATCATTGATAACGATTCCATCGGTTAGAATATTCCATAGTGTGAAATTAGTGATATTTGTGGTGACTGACATCTGTAGATGCAGGAAACCGGTTGGAGGAATCCAATCGATTCCTCAACAATTATATCGTTATTTTATTTCATATATTGTATTGTCTGATATAACTGAAATTATTTGATTGATTAGTGTGTGCTTAAAATATTTGAATAACGTTGGGCCCTGGAATAATTTATGCCTAATATACCGTAGAATATATTTGGTTAAATTGAACGTGGGGTTTGGGAAAAGGGAAATACATTTTTGAAATGAAAATTGAATTTCATTTGAAATGGTATATGATGACTTGTCTTCAGCATATTAAAACAAGCAGTTGATTATAAACAATACTTAGCAATAATGTGGAATACTTATTATTAATATAAAAATGAATTTAGAATTAGGAAATGGGAAAAATCATTTCAAAGAAAGATGATGAAATTATGTTGATGTCCAAATGGAAATAGGACCGAGTAAACCAAAAGACCTTGTAAATAATTCAGAGTTTGACTAGATGGTAAATATATGGTTTTAAACAAATAAATTATAATCAAATAGGCAATCAATATTTGAGTGATAAACCTGAGAATAAGTAGTCTACTTGCAAATGGAATGTATAAAGTAGAATATGATCCTGAATTTATAAACTCAATAGACGAGATTTTAACCTATATGGTATTTAGTATTTAAATAAAGATCTATTTGATAAATGAGTTCATATTTCTATAAAAGGATGATATTCACGGTTTAAAAGGGATAATGGTTTTAAAAGCAAGTGTCTTACAGGTATAATGGGAATAATGGAAATTAGAAATATCTTTTCCAATGTAAATAAGGAATATTTTCTAAAGAGTAAGAAATAATAAACGTAAAAGGAGATGGAAATGTTTCAGACGTTAATAATGTATATTTCTAGAATATAGGGAAACGAGAATTTATAATATTTGAAAATATTTTCCAAGGAGAGTGAAGAGTTAATATTTAATATAAATAGCCATAAACAATGGAGATTTTCAAATAAGTATATGGCGTCATAAATCTATGTTGTAAAATGAAACAAGAAATATGGTTTGCTTGAGATTAGAAGTAATAAGGAGTTTAGAGTTATAGGCTTATATCTATTCTAAGATAAGAACATTGTCGATCAAGGTCTGAGAGGTAAATAAAATACCCCAACTTGAACGGCTTCATTATTATCGAGGAATGATATCAGTTTGTAATGGAAAGAGATGTCGAGATTAGTTATAAAAGGGGAATATAGCAGCTTATTGCGTTAGTTATAAAAGGGGGATATGGCAGCGTATTACATTAGTTATAAAGGGAAATATGGCAGCGTATTGCAATAATTACAAAGGGGAATATAGCAGCGTATTGCATTAGTTATAAAGGGAGATATGGCAGCATATTTCAATAGTTATAAAAGGAAATATAGCAGCATATTGCATTAGTTATAAAAGGGATATAAAGAGATGGGAAACTAGAAAATTAGTGTTAATAAAATGGGCCAGTGATTGTGTGATGTTTAGTTGTACATTTGAATGAATGTTGTCTTTACTTCGATAGTTAAATAGCCGACTATCGAAGTGTTTTGACCATCGTTGTCAATACGGAGAGACCGATTGGATATATTATCCGAAAACCACTCCGTATCGGCCTAAGCGCTGCAAATTAGATTATGCTGAAGATAATAGAAGACAGAGTGAAATGCAAGGGTCATTCTATTCCAGAATGGTGCTTTCTGTTTGTCCAGTCCCGGGACAACTTGTATGGATGAGTGTCTGACAGAGTATACCTAACAAATCACGTACAGTAGATCTCTTAAAGGTATTACGTCTGGTGGCGGAGGAATTCGTTCCTCTTAGCTTTTTATACCCGTGATATTTTTGGAAATCGATTAGTGAATTGACGGGTTTGACGATGTGGCATTCAAAGTGAATGGTAATCAGATGTTCTGAAGATAGACATAGCCTCTAGCCTCACAACCAGGAAGTAACAAAAGTTGGGCTAGGCAGCATAGCTAGTTGGGTCATCCCCAAGCAGGGTGTATTGTCACTGATCTAAAGAAAATTTATATTTGTTCTTCTTTTTCGATTCTGTATCTTCGGATTACAGTTGAATGGCCAACAACCGTGGGTGGCAATATATTCGATACACTCAAGCTAAATGAGTGGTCGGTCATGTGTGGCCGGGTTGCAAGACGTTCTTGTTGAACCCAAGTGTATACCCTCTAGAGTACACTGATCGGAAGGTGCTCCCATACCTTGTCTGTTGGAATCCAATCTCCAATAAGCGCCCTGCGCTTTAAAATTTTATACTATATATATATGGATCATGAGACGCAAGCGTTCTGCTACTTGGATATTTATTTGTTTAGACATTATCATAATATCACTGAATTTGATATCAAAGATATTTTGGGTTATAGTAAGGTAAAAACCATCCATTTTTATGTGTGGGTTGGTCTTACTATTACCCTTTTGTTTCAAAAGGATTTTCAAAGTTAAACTGTATGGTTGGAATTTACTCACACCAGTCCCATGACTGACCCAGAGTTTATTTGTTTGTGTTTTCCCTAAACTCTTGGGTGTCCAAATTTTTACGGGTAGTCAAGTGTTTCAGGCTTTTACAGATTCACCTGGAGGAGCTCAAAGCAGGAAGCTTCACCATTAGTTATTTAGAGATTATTTCCGCTGTGATATGATGTATTGTACTCTGATAATGGTATGTATAAACAATACAGCTTTGTATTTCAAAGTTATGTTATAATACATTTTATTCGTTCTGCTGTGAGATTCGTATTTACTCTGATTCTGATGTTCTTCTTCTTCTTCTATTCTATTAGTTCTATCTTTTCTATCTCATCCTCTAAATTTTTTCTATTTATGATCCGAATTTTCGTGCACTTTGAGTTGAAAGTGTAAGATATTAGTCAGCTCAAATTGGTACGGATTTTCGGGCCACTACATCCTCGGATACACGTCATCGGCAGCCAGTGGGATGCGAAACGACTAGAGCTAAACTCAATAGACCATTCATCTTTCACTATCGAGGTACGATGGTTGAGGGAAGACGCCAACTGGATGTTTAAATTGTTTGTTGTTAGAGGCATGTCGCTTAGCTCTTGTAGTCTTTACTAGCTAAGGGAGGAGCCGAGGTGGGGCCATAGCCACTATGATAAACAGGCCCTAAAATATTTGTATTTTGAGGTTCTTAAAGGCGGGCCTATACAGATTTGGAAAAGCTCCCGACCGAGTTTCGTGTTTCTTGTATCGCCCTACCACGGAACTCGGTGCGCATTAGAGGACGTGTGGTTAAGGCACCGAGCAACAATTGAAGATACGTACGTGGGAAAATCTAGATACATGCATGTCTGCTTTGGGTGGTGTATCGTAGACTTGAGGGAATTACTGTGGTACGAAATCTGATTCGATCGAAGGTGGCAGTCCATACGCTTACGTAGCATAGAATTAACAGATATATGCGAAACATAACATTGTTATATAGAGATTCGTACGTCACTTCGGCGTAGGATGAGAGACTGTGTATACTTTGGTGGTGTTATGGTGGAGACCATGTGAGTGAGTTACCAAGGGGTGTACCTTAATATTTGGGGGTAGCTACATATATACTGTATTATGTTAATCCACTAGGAAGTGAATGGATATGACGTGTGTGTTAGCATTAAGTGTTGTTAACCCAATTAACCTAATAAATAAGAAAATATGATTGAATGGTATATGTAGGATTATCCAAAGTGTATAGTTAAATCCAGTCACCAGAACTTGTGTTCTGACCGCCTCCTCATAACAAACTCGCAAGTTAGATTAGTGGCAGAGACATGATAGCTTTGGATACTGGTTATGCAGTATTATTAATATGGTAAGGCTATACTTTGATTATATTATATTTTATCCATTCCGCTATGAGATATTTTCTGAGCTCTGACATATTTTATGTATCTGTCTTTTTTGCAGGATACCAGAGCAAACCAACACAAGTTTCGATAGATTAGAATTTAAAAAAAATATCGGTTTGTCAGAATTTGGGTTGTTACAATCCCTTTATTTGCGGTCTCATGTAATGGCAGTTAATTATATTTATTGCTACAAATTGTCACCACAAATATATTAATTCAAAATGGATTATATTTACACATAATTCCATAATTGAACCTTATCCAAACATTCAAACATTTCATACAATTTATATTTCACCGCTTTACGCTGATTTGGACGGATAATATGTATATATTCATTTTTATGTTTTCATGCGGTCAACGTAGTTATTAATATTTATTTATTATTTTGCAATAATCATTTTTAAATCAATGATTTAGTCCAATCAATTAACCAAACATTCCCGTTTTACATTCAATCTTGCCAAAAAGGTTTCAAGTCTCACAAGAACCGTTAGCCAAAATCATTGTAAATCATGCCTATTTTGTGGAATTGACACATTTCCAAATCATAACAAATATATGTACTATATATTTATTTTGGTCTTGTCAATGCAAATTACATACAAAACATGCATTTATTTTTTTATGTAACTTTGCACCATTTTTCCCTTTTTAATTATTTTTGTCATACTTCTTGTGATTCTAAAATAATGCCTGTTTATTTAAAAAATGAGGAAAACGACATAATTTACAATGCTTGAGCCCAAAACCCAACAGTATTCGTAAACAAGGAGTATTTCTTTTATTCTTACAATCAAATAATACCCAAATTCATCTTTTTACCCAAATTTACATATTTCATATTTTAGCACTGAACTAAAGATCTGGAACATAACTACAACAAAATTATGTTTAATGGGACTGAATTTCAGATTCATAGTGCTATGTGGCATATACAACATATTTCACAATTCATGACATAACTTGCAGGAATATGTGGGAAAAATATTTAAGAATCCTACAATTCATGTTACACATAATCACAACTTATCATTTACCAGTTTTGACCATGTTTATAATCAGATCTGATAGTTGTCAATAAATTTACAATATTCAAATAAACAGATTTGACAGGCATAATATATAGATTGGATTCAAACGAAATAGATAAGTCATTATATCTGTATTAGTAAATATCCCACTCACCTTATAGCCTCCAATTTCTCTGTTTTGAACTCTTTTGGCTTACAATCCGCAAATTCTTATAAATCTGAAGTTTTATCTAGAAAGGGGAAAATTCTAAATCTGCAGAAACGTAAGAAAAAGGGAAAAGAGCGAAGAAATCTATCATTGAGCACCCTCTTCCATTGAATATATTAATCTTCCCTATTCCATATGATTTGATGTATATATATATATATATATATATTACTTTTTATTATGGAGATTAGGATAGAAGAGGAAGAAAAATGGCAGAGCTCCGCTGCCTCCATAGATTGGAATGGAAAAGAATGAGGCTCTACCTCTTTATTTATAGGGGTGAAAATGGCCTAGAACCGTTGGATTCGTTTTAAATAACATCCATCCATTCGTTTTATAAAATATATTAAGAATACCGCTCAAAACCTAGTCGTCATTATGCAATACAGGCCCGAAGCGGTCGACACCCCCCTGGGTAGCAGTCGACCGCCCTCTGGCTGTTTTGCCCAATGAGGGTTGGTCAAAAAGGGAAACATATATATATATAGGGGGCATCTATACTGACACAAACTGGTGACACAAATTAAGTTACACAAATTGTGGACCATAGGATTTGTTTGTCCTTATGTGCAAGGTGGAATTCAGGAGGAGATCTTATAGTCCACAATTTGTGTCACCAATTTTGTGTCACTAGTTTGTGTCAAAATAGACTTTCCCATATATATATATATATATATATATTATGTTTATTTATTTCCGTATGTTTTTCGTATTTCGATCATAACTTTTTCATACGGACTCCGTTCGCGAAACTTCAAACATGAAAGTTGACCAAAATTCCGATATGAACGCAATGGTTAAACTTTCATGGCCAAATTCCATTGTTCATAAAAATTCCTATTTTTGGGCTTTTGACTAAATAACAATTTATTGTCAAAATTCCAGGTTGTTACATTCTTTCCCCCTTAAAAGGAACTTCGTCCCGAAATTCTGATACCTAGTTATCCTGTCCTACACAATCAATTTGTATACATCCACTTTACATCCATGTGTATATGTGCATGTTGTACTTAATGCATTCCAACCAATAAATATGCATGCAAGATGATTCTAAATTGGGCCCACTATATGTATGCATTGAGATTTTTAAAACACTTCCAAAAACATGATGAAAAACATCCTAAATATACTGCCAGTTCTATATGAATGCAAATTTTGAAAATCCTTTTTCATCCATTACCAACACACAATTACGAATAAAAGTGTGAAGCAACCAATTTTGTATCCAAACCCTACCATCCAAAACGTCACACAATCTAATTGTTTCTAAATAATTTCCAATTGGAAAAAGGATATCAAAGCAAAGAATTTTAACATTTTTCCCACTTACAACTTTTCCATTTCCCGCCTTATAGTGGAATTTTCACCTCAGTTACCCAAAATAATCCAAAAATTTCCAAATGTTGACTATAAAGGAGGCTTAAAACAAACTCTAAAACGTAAAATAAGTTAATTAATAACTCTCACGCATCGTTGACAAGGTATTGAAATAGTGTTTACAAGGCCAAAACAGACTTTTCCTTATTACCGTTAACATTTTAATTGTATCATTGATCCTACTGCACCACTAAAACGCACACGCAAAGCATCCAAACATCTTCTCTATGCTATTCATATGACCAAAAATCGAAATTTTTCATAAAAAAAATTTCCTCTTAAAGACTTGTCATGTTTATTTTGAAAATTTCTTTTCAAAACCGTTCCGCTTTCCTATAAAATATGAAAATGATAAAAATGTTTTTTTCAAACAACATTTTCCCAAAACTTAAGAAAAATGTATTTTGTGAAATTTTAAACGATTCAAGTCACATGTTGGCGAAATAAAGGAAATCAATCACGCCAAAAATGCGAAAAATGAAATCACATACAAAAAGGCCAAAATAAATTTTAGTTTTAACAAGGAACGGTGGTTTATCTATTTTTATGCCCATGACGGAAACAACGCAAAACTAGTCCTTTGCTAAAATTTATCCAACACAGAATTCTATTTTTTCCAGCTCTAGGACAATTGTTAGTTTATATATGAAATGAGATTTCATTCGAATAGGCATGTGTGAATGACATAAACATCTCTAAACTTAGAAATCTCATTAACCTAAGTCGTGCGATTTAAACAACACTAACAGTTACAAGCATGAATCTCCACAAAACCAAGACCTCAGTGCTGGAAAGCGATAACAACTAGGATAACGACAAAACAACACCAAACTCCCCAAAAATATGGCTATAAACAACGAGATGTCTTGCTTCGCGGCTGGAGCTCAAACCAATATTTATGACTTTTAAGTTAACCATATCATGGTAGCTAAAATACTTAATCTCGTGTTACAAACACTGTTGGTATTGTTGGAGGTTCCCACATCACCATCTCTTCTAAGAGAGAATTTATGATGAGAGAAAGAAACCTACCACAAAACTGCTTCTCATGGAAATCCACCAAATATTGCCTAAAGACAAAACAGATAGGTGAAATTACAGAAAATTACTCCATGAGACAACAAACAAAAGCAACAAGCTGAATCAAATATTATGTGGCACCAAATGATGATTACGCCATCGATCAAGCAAAGGTTAAATTTCTGCATCATGAGACAAACCTAGTCATAACTTACCATTTATAGAACGATATGCTAAATGGGTCACACATCTAATGGGAAGTTTAAACATAGATTCCAAACACAAAAACAAACATCAAGAAAAAAAGTTTTGTTGCAAAATCTCCAAAGCCGGTCAAACAAAAAAACCATTCAAGTCCATGTAAGACATAGATTCCTCTAAAATCCCCTCGAGATTCTCCTCATAAAAACTATCCATAGATAGCTTAATCTTCATCTCCGAAATGGCGATCACCTTCGAAAGAACCTATTCGAACAATGTATAGCAAAGGTTAATGCAACATAAACACAAATCCTATTCTAAGATCCCGAAGCAATGGGCTGATGCAAGCCCAACTGACTTACCAAATTTTCTTAGCCCTAAAGTGGTAAGACCTTTTTGCTCATTCCAATCCAACCAAATGATCTCTACCCAAGGATGAGAATTAAATGGTGTGAGTAAGATCGAATAGTGCAACTAGGTGTTATAGGCCAAGGAGTGGTCGGAGAGAAGAAATTAGATCTTGGACTATTAGTGAGGCAAGATCTAATGAGCAAACAAGCGCGAAAAATGAGGAGGTGAGGTGATGACAAAGATAGAGAAGGATAATAGAGAATTGCTTCGGCTAAATAAGGAAGGGAGAACGAAAGAAGTTAAGGGGGTAATTTGGATGCAACTTTTATGGTTAAGTCCTAGGTCAAAGTTATACCAAAACTCATTAACTAATTGACTGTCCTAGTAATGCACTAAACAGTCAACTACCAAATGGGCTATGGACAGAGGATGAACCTTGACCTTATTAGGCCAGATTAAAATATTAATCGTCTTGCGTTATCTTTTAAGATTTGACGCGATCCGAAAATAATTATCCTCATCACCACGGTAATTAAAGTCCGTAGTTAAACTCCGAACCGACTCCAAGGATATATAGTCTCAACAACGATGCTGCTATAACACAACGAAAGAATGAATTCCAAAATAATTCAGCTAGAAATCCGTAATATAATTTAAAATGGATTTTCCCTTACCTAGCTGACAACAAACAGACGATTCAAGAAATCAAATACCCCAAAATCCGAAGGAATCATTTTCCTTAGCCTTTTCGAAGAAAATTTAAAACTTTTCAAAAAATGGGATTTATTTATAAACTAACAGTTTCGTATTTATAAATCCAATTTATTATTACTATATATATTCCAAATTTATATTTTAAACTAGAAAAACCTTTTCGTGTTTAAAAACATTGGAGCTTAAAAAAAATTAGATAAATTTTGTTAACTTTAATAAATTATCCAATATATGTAGGAAGATGGGTACAGAAAATCATAAGGAATAGATATTCCTTGTTATTTTTAGTTCCTTCTTTCCTACCAATCAGACTATAATTTACTGAATGGCCAGAAACTTTTTAAAACATGAATAGATTAAGAATTTTAAACCATATCTTCACAAACTATTTCCCAAAATCGTTTTTCAAAACCTGTTGAAATCCATTTTTATTTGTCAGTTAGCTTTAAAAATAAATTTCCTCGAATACAAGGCTAAGAACTCAAATGAATATTTCAACAAAGGTAGATTCGTAATTTTATGAAGTAACAAATGGATATACCTCGTAACAATATTTCTGAAATGGATATGACATATTAACGTGGGCTTTTTTCCCTAATTTGGATCGAGTAATGGTCTTAACTGGAACTACCAAACAAAACCAGACTAGGAACTATGACTATCTTGGTTGAAGCTAGATTTTTATATTAAATTTTTTTTCCAGTTTTCAAATCTCAAATCAACAGAGTCCACCATATGTCATCCCATGCTCTTCGCGATGAGATTGCTAACGTAATGTGGAGTAAGACAGAATTAGGTAGAAATCTGAACTCAACAAATTTCAACTCTTAGTCGCGCAAAGCCCATTTTGTATAATTAGTCCCACGACTAATCTCATTGTTGAAATAAATTAAAGTTGAGTGAGAAAGACGAAGAAACACAGAAAAGAAACTCAATTTATGTTCTCTCACGATTCCTAATTTAACTGATGCCTCTAATCGTCTAATCTAAGCTATGATACCAAATGTAACACCCCACACTTT
Organism: Allium sativum; assembly: GCA_030737875.1. Taxonomy (NCBI): domain Eukaryota; kingdom Viridiplantae; phylum Streptophyta; class Magnoliopsida; order Asparagales; family Amaryllidaceae; genus Allium; species Allium sativum. Next base: position 461,973,391 of record CM060913.1, on the reverse strand, counting down.
TCTACGCCCAAATTTCGACAAAAATCAAAACTCAAACACATCCGAGCATTGAGCGTGTAATCTAATACCTGCAATAAATAAGCATGAGCATAATCACAGTACAATAAGATAACTCACAGCGTAAACAAAATATGATAAATTAGTATTAACTCAAGTAACTATCTTTTCAAAGTAAGTCGCTTTGCCAATACCGAGCATGAGGGAGAATGATTACTGTAGGCCAAACTTAATCATTTGCAAGAACCCGACCTTCTCTATGAAACCTAGAGGTAGTAATGAGAAGGGGGTCAGAGCAACAAGTTCTAGTGATTAAGAAATTCACAACACAGTCTATAACATAGATATATTCCGTTTGTTTCAACCCAAGCTATATGCCTAACCAGGTTAGTGATTCTAGCCCAACCTAGTAAATGTTTATGCACGACTTACTATTTTGCCCAAAGTAGTATTCCCAAATTGTATTACCGAATAAGACATTTAAACACATTTTTTTGAAGCCTTTATACCAGAGTTTAACTGGTTAATTATATCGAGAGTGGGCCCCTAATTTTGAGATTTCTATCTATATCCTCATTCTCTATTCTTTATTATTTAACGCCTCACTATCAATGATAGATATGGTGGATTCTCCCTGATCACTTAAGACCCTAGGCGGACCTATTGGTCACTTATTAACCCTCGATAATATTTAAATGTTAACATAAAACTAGAGGGCACTAGCTACGGGCCCTACTAGTTAAGGCTTCTGTCAATCACGCATATAACCTTTCCCCGCATAAGGTAAGAATAGGTATTTTATCGTTCTTCATACCTTCTAGCTAACCTCATTAGACAACCCCTTAGTCACTTACTACTTCTCGTAAGATAGATGGCTATATCTGGCCCTTTCAATTTCCAGGTTTGGGTAGGCCAACACACACCTTCCATTTAAGACCCTATACTGAAATCCTATTCATAGGTGGACACTTTCACCCCAGTCACTTAGCCTTTTAGGACCCAGGAAGCGGACTATACGCAAAGGTTATTCGTTCGTCCCTTATTTGCCTTTAACACCATTCCCTTTTTGGGATAAAGTAGGCTACGTTATTAAGTCATTCCCGTTTAATTCCTTTGTATGGAAATACTACATGTACACCATTTATTTGTATCATGGATTTATATGATTAATAATGTATCACATTATCAACCTACTAAGTCTGACAATATTTTTAATTATAAGTTTTATCACAAATAAGGAAGATTACATTCCTTTTTCTCTAGAATATTTATTTAGTTTCTTCCATATCTTAGACTTAGTATTTAGACAACAATCAATATCCATTTATTCCCTTTTTGATACCCATTTCTTTTTATTTCCCTTTATGACTTTTTACAGTCATATTTTCCTAAGGTAACTATTTATCAGTCCCAAGTTATCTATTATTGTACCCCAACGGACTATTCCTATTTTTATTCTTTTATTTATTTGTTGGTTGATTGTTGTATATATGAATGTATGTATGTATTTTTAACATACCAGGCCTCTCGCATTAAGTTGACTAACTGTGGATGCTTGATATGCTGGTCGGTTCCGGGCAGACTTCAACCACAAGTGAACTAAACTTCATGCCGTAGTATGATTGCATTTATGCATTAGACCCTCACATTAAAATGACTACCTGTGGTTGCTGGATTTGCTGGTCGGTTCTGGGTAGGCTTACACCACAAGGTGAGTTTAACCTCATGTCTAAATGCAGTTATAATTGAAATTTCCTTATTGGGGTCAACAACAATTATCCTATTTGATCTTAGGAATTGTAACCATTTTCCTATTCATATTTATTTCACCAATCAATATTGGTTCCAATAGTTCGCCTTATTTGCGGTCTTATTTAATGGAATTAATTATATTTATTGCTATAAATGGTCACCACAAATATATTAATTCAAAATGGATTATATTTACACAAAATTCCATAACTGAACCTTATCCAAACATTCAAACATTTCATATGATTTATATTTCATCAATTTACACTGATTTGGATGGATAATATGTATATATATTCATTTTTACGTTTTCATCCGATCAACATAGTTATTAATATTTATTTATTATTAATTATTTTGCAATAATCATTTTTAAATCAGTGATTTATATAATCAATTAACCAAACATTCCCTTTTTACATTAAGTCTTGCCAAAAAGGTTTCAAGTCTCACAAGGACCATTAGCCAAAATTACTATAAATCATGCCTATTTTGTGGAATTGACACATTTCCAAATCACAAGAAATATATGTACTTTTTTTTGGAATAGTCAATGCAAATTACATACAAAACATGTATTTATTTTTATATATACCTTTGCACCACTTTTCCCTTTTTAATTCTTTTTGTCATACTTCTTGTGATTCTAAAATAATGCCTCTTTATTTAAAAATGAGGAAAACGACATAATTTACAATGCTTGAGCCCAAAACCAACAATATTGAATGTAAACAAGAAACATTTCTTTTATTCTTTCAATCACATAATACACAAATTCATCTTTTTACCCAAATTTACATATTTCATATTTCATCACAGAACTAAAGATCTGGAACATAACTACAACAAATTTATGTTTAATCAGACCGATTTCCAAATCCGCAGTGCTATGTGGCATATACAACATGTTTCATAATTCATTACATAACTTGTAAAAATATATGGGAAAAATATTTAAGAATCCTACAATTCTTGTTATACATAATCACAATTTATCATTTACCAATTTTAACCATATTTATAATCAAATCTCATGGTTGTCAGTAGATTTACAATATTCAAATAAACAGATCTGATAGGCATAATACATAGATCAGATTCAAACGAAATATATAAATCATTGTATTTGTATTAGTAAATTTTCCACTCACCTTATAGCCTCTAATTTCTTTATTTTGAACCCTTTTAGCTTACAATCCCCAAATTTTTACAAATCTACAGTTTTATCTAGAAAGGGGAAAATTCTGGATCTGTAGAAATGTAAGAAAAAGTGAAAAGAGCGAAGAAATCTATTGTTGAGCACCCTCTTCCATTAAATCTATTAATCTTCCCAATTCCATATGATTTGATTACACACACACACACACACATATAAATATATATATATATATATATATATATATATGAATATATTTTTATTTAGAGATTAGGTTAGAAGAGGAAGAAAAATGGTAGAGCTTCGCTACCTCTATAGATTGGAATGTAAAAGAATGAGGCTCTACCATTTATTTATAGAGGTGGAAATGGCCTAGAACTGTTGGATCCACTTTAATTATCATCCGTCCATTCATTGTATATAATATAACAAGAATACCCCTCAAAACCTAGCCATCACTGGGCACTAAAGGCCCGAAGTAGTCGACACCCCCAGGGAGCGGTCGACCGCTCTCTGGCCGGTTTGCCCAATGAGGGCAGGTCAAAAAGGGAAACATATATATTAATTATTCTGTTCATTTATTTTCGTCCTTTTTTTGTATTTCAACCGTAACTTTTTCATACGAACTCCGTTCACAAAACTGCAAACATGAAATTTGACCAAAATTCCGAGACAAACACAACAGTTAAAGTTTCGTGGCTAAATTCCATTATTTTCAGAAATTCCTATTTTTGGGCTTCCAATTAAATAACTATTTATTGTCAAAATTCCGGGTTGTTACAACTTTCCTTTCTCATATTTTAATTCTTTAATAAGGAGAATGCACTCATTAATTTCCTTGCATATAAACATGATCGATGTTGCTACTTTGCCATTCAAACTGCATCTCTTTTCTCACTTCAGGGATTTTGACGTCATTTAAAGACTGAACTTGCCTTTAGTTAGCTTCGATTCTTCTGACATGTACGTAATCCCTAAAATTTTCTTAAAGGTAACTCCAAAGTAACATTTTAGCAGATTCATCTTCACTCCAAACTGTCCTAAAACTAGAACATCTCATCTACGAGAGTAATATGGTCTTTATCCTTCGTATATTTTTCAAACCACTCATCAAACATTTACTTATATATGTACATATATAAAAATTAATTAATTGTGGAGAGGGACAATGCATCTATTACACTTTAAATCACAACAATTTTGTACATGCATATCAAACCATGCACACTTCTATATATTGCAAATATGTTACATATATATATTTGATACACACACTATATATTGCAAATTTTCTACGCATGTTTGTTTGATACACACGCACAAGCACCCACACACACACACACACACACACACACACACACACACACACACACACATATATATATATATATATTAAAAATTGGTTCTTTATTAATGAAGTTAAAGAACATTCAGTTGATTCGTCTTCTTAAAAAAGCTTACCAGACTAGTAGGGAAAAAAGTATGACATCAACTAGTTACAACAAACTCAATCTGCTATATGAACAATCATACAACACATAAATAATAAGAAAATATATCCTGCCCCACTTTCTTAATAAAATAGCCCAACCCAATTGAACAAACAAACAAAAACATTCGTCCTTCCGTACTTTATGTCTCGGCTAACTCCTTCTACACCATCACCCCAAAACTTTCGACTGCATATTAGGGTATTATGTCTTAGCCATTATCATGTAATTCAACTCCCCAATTTCATAAGATCTAAGAGTGAGAGCTACTTCTTTGCTCGTTCGTCACTGAATTGCGCATAACGAAAGTGATTTCTACTTGTATAATTCTATCTCTTTCAATTTTATTCAAACTTCTCTACTTAAAAATTTGATTGTTTCTCTCTTTCCATATGTGATAGGTTAAAGTGACTAAGTTGTTGTTGCAAATTGATGGATGCTTCAATCTTTGGGAAGAAAGTAGTGTTGTATCTTCTGGATTTCACTATGAAGATAAAGGACAGTATCAATATTTTCAGTTAGACCTATTTTTAATTTTAATCAATGTCCATATATATCTACTATACGCATGGTTGAAAAATAAATGGTCTACTATTTCTGCTTGCTCTTCACATAATACACATCTATCATCTATGTTGATTCCCCAAGTGGTAAGTTTATCCTTCCTGTTAACCCACTGCAAAATTATTTTGTATGCATAACATGACATTTTCCCACTATATGTTGAATTCTATATGATAAGGCATCAGTCCATATTTTCATGTTTATACCTACTTGTTTCCCATGTTTGTGAAAAGGACAATTTTTATGTGTCCAGCCATGTCCAGTAGTCTTCTTCTCGATTGTCATGTATCTGTAATTTATTGACCAATCCTTATATTTCTTCAGTCTCTGTATATCTAGCAGTGTTCTATTGATCGTCCTGTATAATTTTAGACAACTATTTTATCTCTATGATCATTGATATGGAATATGTCCTAATCAAGAACGTTGACCAAACATTTGTTATTTATCCATAGGCCAGGCCATACATATGTGTTGTTCCCATTAACAATTTTCCTATTGATGGATTGAAGTGCTTTTCTTCTGTGCCTCAACATTAACTATACAGAACATGTTATTGTCGATGTTCATTACCCAAAAAAGTTCCTTACTAGAGTGTTTTTTATTCACCCACGTGGACTATAAATTCTCTGCAAAGAACATTTTGTGTATGAGCTCAAGAATTGCCATTGTTCTTAACTCATCAAAACTTTTTATTCCAATACCCCTTTTCTCTTTAGGTCTGCACAATTTATTCCATGTTATGTTATGTATTTTCACTCCCCAGAAAAAATATGCACATAGACTACCAATTTTATTTATAGTCGTTGTTGGTATATAAAACACTAGAAGCCAGTTTGATGCTATATGTGTAATCACAGTGTGTAATAATTCTGCTTTCCTGCCATAGATAACATATTGTTGTCTGAACTATCAAATTTATCCATTTTAAAAAAGAGGCTTGAACATTCTGAATAGTGTAGATAGTTACTGGACATAAGTACTCTAAGATATTTTACTAGAAGTTGTCCCTCCTGTTGCCCCCAACACATGTAATATAACATCCTTACTATTATAGCTTGTGCCAAAATAAAATTTACTCCTAAGTTGATTAAATTTCAGTCCAGGAAATTCCTTCGTTTTCTTTGATGAATCATGTTTGAATTGAGCACTCTTAACATCTGCATTAGTATAAATCATAACACCGTCTGCATACAATAACTATCAAACACATGGTTGTAAGTTGTTTATAGGAGTCTGATTTCTTCTAACTTCTTCAAGTTTTAGAGACATGAACTCCATAGCAATTGTGAAAAGATAAGGAGACAAAGGGTCTCCTTGTCTTATCCTTCTTGTAGATGTAATGTATGTTGGGAAATGCGGATTAAGGATTTTAAGCCAAACTAAACACTAGAGGGGGTGAATAGTGTTTAATGGACTCTTATAGTTTTTAATGAAATCTAGACTCTATAAATTATCTAGTTTTATTGAACTCTTGTTACTCATGTGTCTTCAATCTTGAACTCTTCTACTTTGAAATCCTTATTCTTGAATCTCTAAAAAATGTAGTCTTCAAATCAATACCTACATATAACTTCTGCATATAACTCCTTCATATACACTTTTATATATTTGTAGATAAAAGTGTTAGTATATATTTCATAACAATAATAGTTAAAATAAGGTTGTTGTCATCAAAACCATCATCACCAACATTTTAGTCTCTAAAAATCTCCCTTTTTTTTATGATGACAAACTTTGTTTATAAAATATACTTACCTGATGTCTTTATACTTCAATTACTCCCCTTTACTCCAATAACTCCTTCCAAAACTACCAACTCCCCCTCAATCTAAGCCATATTTTACAATTCTCCCCCTTTGTCATATATACCCTTAATTAACATACAATACTCCATCTTAAACTGATATAAGACAAACCTAGACTAAGAACTAACTCTAATACTCTTAAAAATTATGATAGGACCTATAACCTTACACTAAAGAATAACCTTAATATGTAATATTGTGGCTACAACTATATTTCCACTAAAACACAATTCTACAGTTAAGATAAACTTTTATTATAATGTTTTTTATATATTATAATACATAAAATTGTACATTGAATTTGTAAACTACACAATGAATATTAGTGAATATTAGCGAGTTTACATAGTTTACGAATGCATGAAACCTATCTGTTGACTGCTTTTGATAATGGGAGATTTATGAAATGGACAATTTTGATAATGGAGACAAAATTCTTCACTTTGCCCGATTACATTTCCATCTTTACCAAAAAACACCTCTCCTATGCAAATAACTAGATCATCTTCATCCATTTGAACATTTTCTTCTTCATCTCCTTCTACTTCATCCTTTATAGGATTATGAATTTGAATATTAAAGGAGTCATCCTCGATAAAAATTAGTTTAGAATGATTATCCATTAGAAATTTCTCCAAATTCCTAATAATTTCCCTTGTTTCTCTTATTCTCTTGCCATTCGTAGTTGCATCTTTTGGATTTCAGCGAGCATTTGCAATGTATCCTTCGTAGATTCTTCCAATTTGATTACTCGTGCAAGCGTAATTCGCTTAAACGGACCTTGAGGAGCAGAAGGAAAGGAAAAAAATTATTGTTTTGGTTGGTGTTTGATGAAGAGGCCATTATTATTTTATTTCAGAAGTTTATTACAAAGAAAAATGGGTGAAGAGACGTGAATTTTCGAAATTGAGAGTTCAAATAAGTATAAAAATTGATTTTGGAGGGAATACTAATTTTAAAATTTTACTATTACATGCCGACATGTTTATAGTACATGTCGACATATCTCTTGTAATTTTGAAAATTTTGAATTTTCCTATGTTTTATTATATATATGTACTAATATATTTAGTTATTCTATTTCGGTTAATAAGCAAATACCTATTACCTAGTTCTCTTTTTAGTTTAGTAAACGTTTCTTCATTTAAGGGTTTAGTTAAAATATCTGCAAATTAATTCTATGTTCTAATGAATTCTTATGAAATAATTTCTTTACTTACATTGTTTGTTAGAAAATGATGTTTAACATCTATATGTTTTTCTCTAGAATGATGAGTAGGATTTTTAGATAGATTTATCGCACTCGTATTATCACAGTATATTAGTGAGTTTGTTATATTTAATCCAAAATCTTTTAAAGTTTGTTGCATATAAATTACTTGAGAATCAGATAAAGCGATAGGGATATATTCTGCTTCGGTTTCTGGTAAGGAAACGGTATTCTACTTTTTACTAAACTAGGAACCAAAGATTGTTCCAAAATGTGACAAGTTCCACTTGTACTTTTCCGGTCTGGTTTACAACCCGTATAGTCATCATCGCAATAGGAAATTACATAGAATGAATTTCCCTTAGGATAAAATAAACCAAAATCTAATGTGTGTTTGACATATTGTAGAGCTGGTTTTATGGTTTTTTAGTGTGTTTCCTTAGGTGAAGACTGATATCTTGAGCAAAGACAAATGCTATGTATAATATGTAGGCTACTTACAGTTACATATATTAAAGAACCTATCATACTCCTATATAATTTTTTATCTACTACTTTTGATGAGTCATCTTTGCTTAAGGCTTCATTGTTGCCATGGTGTGGGTTTTCCTTTGGTATTAGCCATATTAAATTTATTAATTATGTATCTAGCATATTTAGCTTAATAAATAAATATTCCATTATCTATTTGTTTTATTTGTAAACCTAAAAAGAAGGTAAGATCTCCCATATGACTCATTTCAAACACTTTTTTCATAATTTCAGAAAATTCTTCGTTTATTTATTATTTGTAGATCCAAAAATAATATCATCAACATAAATTTGTACTAATTGAATATCATTCTTAATTCTTTTAATAATATGAGTATTATCTACTTTACCAATTTTAAAGTTTGATTGTAATAAATAGGATCATAGCCTATCATATCAAGCTCTGGGAGCTTGTTTTAAACCATATAGTGATTTCTTTAATTTATAAACATGATTTGGAAATTTTCATCTTTGAATAACGGGGGATGTTCAACGTAAACATCTTCTTTAACGAATTCATTTAAAAATGCACATTTAACATCCATTTTTAAATAAATTTGTAATTAGCAAAAGCGAGTAGAATTCTAATAGCTTATAATCTTGCTACGGGGGCAAAGGTTTCATCGTGATATATCCCTTCTTCTTGACAATATATATCCCTATATGACTAATCGAGTTTTATTTCTAACAATCTCACCAAGTTCATTCATTTTATTTTTATAAACCCATTTAGTTTCTAATATAGGTTTATCCTCAGGTGTAACAACCCAAATTTCAACAGACTGGTTTTTTTTTTCCAAAAATCCCAATTTATCGAAACTTGAGTGGGCTTGTTTAGTATCCTTCAGAAAAGACAGAGATAATAAACATATCAGAGCTCAGTAAATATCTCACAGTGAAATGGATAAGATATAATATAATCAAGTATAGCCTTACCAAGGTAATAATACTTCCGAACTAGTATCCAATGCTATCATATCCCTGCTATAAACCTAACCTAAGATGTGTCATGAGGAGGGGGTCAGAACAAAAAGTTCTAGTGATTGAACAAATTATACATTTTAAATAACCCTACATATGTCATTCAATTATGTTTTCTTATTTATTATGTTACTTGGGTTAACAACACTCAAGGCTTTATACTCACGTTGTAACCTTCTACTCCCTAGTGCATTAACCAAATATAGTGTGTATATATATATATATAGCTACCCCCAACATATCAATGTACTCTCCATAGTACCCTCCTCGCACGGTCTCCACCAGCATGCCACGGAAGCGTATCCTACACCGAACAGCGTACAGAAATCCAAATCATTATGCAACATTACCGTATAGAACCAACACCACTATTCCATGCAAGCGTACAGATCATCGTATCCAACTCCACGACCGAATCAAGCCTCAACACGGAGTAATGCCCTCTCGTGCATGATACACCACTCAATGCGTGTATCTAGACCCTCACACATACGCATTGTCTACTGTACTCCGAGTCCCACAATACAAATGCATCCAAGGCACGAAACATGGTCGAGAGCTTTCCATTTTTGTATTAGTCCACTCAAAGGTCCTATAGTATAGATATCCAAGTATGGTAGCTTTTTCACGGTGGCTTTGGCCCCACCCAAGCCCCTCCCTCAACTAGTGAAAGATTACATCAAGAGCTAAGTGATGTGCCCCAAGCAAACAATCTATCATCCAATTTGGCGTGTCCCTCAACCAGCGTTTCGATAGTGAAAGACTGATGATCTCTTGGTTTAGCTCTAGTCTTTCTGCATCCCACTGACTGCCGATGACAGGTAACCGACGATTGTTATCCTTAATTTGTTTCTAACCAACCTCTTCAGAGGCCAATCGTTGAATCACCCAACGCTATCCGCCGCAGCTTTCTGACTGCCAAACTATCGTTGTAGTCAAGGTATACTCACTGGGTGGTATCATGCAGACCCCCACCTCTAAGAGTACAACCTGAGCATGTACCGCAATAGAGGACCACCAAGAAGTACCCTACCACGTCCCTCGGAAGTCGTGCGCTTCTCTCCATCCCCACCGAGCAATCAAGTAGAAAAATAAGATGGACGTGCACCTCTTGTGCCTCCAGACACGACGATGATCTACCCCCTTGGGTTATCCACCTTCATACATGCGAACTGGTCCAAACACATCACGCCAATGTGTTATTAGATCCTATGTCAAGCGCTTGCTTTATAGTATCAGATTACCGATTAAATTGATTACCCAAATATTCCCTTTTTATTCAAGTTACAAGGTTCTCCTGAGCCCCTTATATCCCTGAGGAATGGACCCTACTCGCTTATTAATCGTACAGGTTTGACTTAATCATGTTTTAAGTTCATTAATAAGCCCATAACATGTTGTTCCCTAGATTGTAATTAATGAAAGTATTCTACATTTTTTTTTTCATTATTACCATGTTATTTACTATCCAATTACATGTTCACAAGTTTAACAATATGTTCTACTTAATGTATAATTAAGTATATCCTTTACCAGTCATCATGTTTTCTTATGACATGTTTACTTAATATATATAATTAAGTACAACTTATTTCATTTTCTAAGTCTTCCTTATTTAATCATAACCTTGTCTTACACCGTCATCACTACTTGTTGTTGTTTACTTTATTAACTTAGTTCTCTTAACTAAGGTTTATTAATAAGTTCTCTTTTTCATTTATTATAACTCATGCTATGAGTCCGACTGTCCCTAGGACAAGCCTACCTATTATATTACCTTCCCATTAATATAATTAATTATAATAGGCTATATTCCCCGTGCATCATATTTTCCCTTGGCTTTTTAACATTAACCAAACTTTTACTATTTTAACATTTATTTAATTACCGTCTTGTATATTCTTGTTATTTCAGGAAAACATTTCACCCACCTCACTAGATTGATTTGAGGATAGATACAAAGATTTATTTCCATAACACATATAAACCAAGATCTGTAGTTGAAATCCATTCCTTCTTATCTTCATTGTGGACATACATATGTCTTTTTGTATGATTAGTGTGCAATACGGTAAAAGAATCCCTATTTCACACTAATCCTTCTTTTCCTTTCTTTTTTGCAACTACGTTCTTAGTAATTTTATCACTATGGAAATGTATAAATTTTCCCAAATCCATCTAACCCAGTCCACTACTAATTTTCTCCTCTTTATTTTCTGAGTTAGATGTTCTTTACCATTTCCAACTCACTGTAAATTTTCAATACAAATTAGGCATATCTATTCTTTTTCCTTTATTCCTAATTTTACTGTAATTTGATTTACAATATCCAATTTTCCAATTTCAGTAACATATTCATGTTTATTGTTAATTCTAGAATTTCAGCATTATAACAATATTTAGTCTAAAAGAAGATTAACATAATAGACTTGTGCAACAATATACTCTTAATATTACATGGATTTAATCTTATTACTATTACCCCCAATTCACAGTTATTAAGCATGTTAAGAATAACAAGGAACATAAACAGTAAATATACCATTATTCAAAAGGTATAATTCTAAATCCACTCACCTAACAACTTTCCAATCCTTGAATCAGATCCAGATCTGTTACTATGTGGCCTTCCTAATTGAATCTATTATTAAAACAACCGTGGATTCACAAATTTGATGCTAAAAGAAGAGGGAAACCTAAATAAATCAGATTTAAGAACTTACTTCATGTTGATCAGAATTTTGAACACCGATGTTGTAGACATATATTCTTTACCTCCAAATCTTGAATCAGAATTTCCTAAAACTAATTTTATAATTTTTGGAAGGTTTGAAGAGAAAAGAAAATGGCAAGGCCTCATCATCGTCTAAGAAAATATAAGTTTAAAATTAGGCCTTGCTAGTTTATTTATAGCTGTATAAGAAATCTTATTCCATCGGATTTGGTAACCTAAAATATGATCTGTTCAATTCAGAAAAAACACGTCACCAGCCATCAGATATGACCCCGAGTGGGTCAACCCACATAAGGACTTAGTCGACCCCCCTCCGTGTCTGCATGTTTCTTTCTGCTGCGATTAAATTCTGATTAACGTTAGTAATTATGTTATAATTTATTTCTTTATATAACCTTTTTGAATTATGTTTTCTAGTTATGACTTATATTTAAGTTTGAATTTCGAATCTGTGCGAATATATATATATATATATATATATATATATATGCATACAACATTTAATTCTTAATTTGTTAATAGCTTTCTCGCTTGGGCTCTGTTTTGGACAAGTCATATATCAAACTGAATCGGAAAATTGCCACGAACACAATGTTATATGTTCGGGGCTAAATTCTGGAACTATAAGTTATCGATGTTTTCGTTTATTATTCATATAAAATATGGGGTGTTACATCAGGTCTAGGAATAAGTTCACATACACCATTTCTGGTAAATTGATTCAGTTTTTCTTGCATAGCAAGTATCCATGAATTATCAGTTGATGCTTCTTCAGATTATTAGGTTCGATAGTTGAAATAAAAGCTACATTGCTCATATTATTTAATTAGTTTCTAATTCTAACTACATTCTCAATATCCCCTAGTATATTTTTTATAGGATGATCTCTCAAAGGTCTAATTCTTTATTAAGTTGATTAATTTCATTATTTATTTCATTTGATTTATTATTTTCATTATCAAATTCAACTTCATTATGTTTTTGACGTACTTTTTTAAAATATTCATTAAAAGATACATTCATAGTTTCTTCAATTGTGTTAGTTTTTAAATTAAAAACTCTATAAGCTTTACTTCTATTTGAGTATCCAATATTCCTTTATCTGATTTGGAGTCAAACTTACCTAAATTTTCTTTAGTATTTAAAATAAAACATTTACTTCCAAATACTCTAAAATAAGAAACCTCATTGTGAAGAAATCCGTTTGGATTTTAATTTGTTAATGGTCTAATTAAAATTCTATTCAAAATGTAACAAGTTGTAGCAATTGCTTCAACCTAAAAAATTCTTGGCAAATTACTATTAGATAGCATCATTCTCGCATACTCTTTAATCATTCTATTCTTACGCTCGACTACTCCGTTTTGTTGTGGAGTTCTTGGAAAGGATAAATCATAGGAAATTCTATTTTTGTTATTGAATTTCTTAAAATTTTCATTTTCAAATTATCCACCGTGATCACTACGTACAGTCTTAATTTTTGAAGAAACTAAATTTTGAATTCTCTTCGCAAAAGTTTTAAATGATTCAAAAGCATCACATTTATGTTTAAGAAATAAAGTCCATGTATATCAAGCGTAACCCTCGACAATTACGAAAACGTATTTACTATGATTTATTGATTGAATTTAAGATGGACAAAATAAATCCATATGGAGTATTCTAAAGGTTCTGTAGTAGAAATTTCATCTTTGGTTTAAGCAAACTTTTTCTTAATTTACCTAGTTGACAAGCATCACATATACTATCTAATTTAAAATTCATTTTTAGGAGACCTCTTACTAAACCTAATTTGGAAATCTTAGATAGGAGTTTAAAATTTAGAAGCCCAAATCTTTTATGCTAAATCCAAGGATCACTTGTATTAGCCAAAAGACATGGGTTTTCATTTGAAATTTTCATACTTAAACTGTAAATATTTTTCTTTCTAATTCCTTCAAAGATTATATTTGAATTATTATCTTTGATGTAACATTTATCTTTTTCGAATTTAATTTTATAGCCTTTATCAGATAATTGGATTATACCAAGTAAGTTGTTTTTCAAATTTCAAAACATAAGAAATAGACGGAGTTTTAGAATTACCGACATCGCTGGTACCAATTACATATTTTTTGAGTTATCACCAAAATTAACTGTTCCTCCATCTTCATAAACTACATCATTTAGTTTCTTTGGATTTCCAATCATATGCCTTGAACAACCACTATCAAATATCCTTTATCTTTCTTAATTTGCACTATCTGTCCGTTGAGTGTTCAATCGTAAAGAGCCAAATAGCACTTTCTTCCTGTACAATACACTTATTCGATAGATAACTTGATTTTTCAAAGTAATTAAATGCAGACTCATGAAACAATGATGAATTGAATATTTTTGAACTAGTATTAAAATAATTTCTGAAAATCGACATTTAAACTTTTCAAAAATTTGATTATGAAAATTTGAAAACCAAAGTTCTAATATTAATCATTGGGAAATGCAGATTAAGGATCTTAAGGCAAAGTAAACACTAGAGGGGGTGAACGGGGTTTGATGGAATCTTATAGTTTTTATGAAATCTTTTTGATTTAATTAGAAATAGATGCAAATCACAAATATACATAATAATTACAGAATCAAATACAAATGCTAGATAAAAAGGAAAAGTAGGAAAAGGAAAGAACACATCAGGATTTTTATACTAGTTTAGAGTTACCCTACGCTCAGTCCCACACAGCTCTAGGTTGATGTAGATTTATTTTCAATAATAATCTTCAAATACAATCCTCAATTTCATAGGCAACGAGGTATACCCCACTAATATAAAGAGTACAATGAGACTCAACTGATTTCCAGGCTACAATCACACCCAATTTATTTATATGGGCTACAACCGCACCTTTTCAATCTTGGTTTTTGGAAGGAAGACTCGATAGAACTTGATCTTGCGATCTTTGATTGCAGAAATCCCTATAACTTTGAATAGCACTTGAAATCTTAAGAGAGTTTGATAGAAAATTAATCTAAAATAGAATTGGTTTAATTCTCTTTGAAATTTGGTAGAGTTTGATTGTAGAATTTAGAAATTTAAGAGTATAAATGGAGAGGAGAAAGGAGAGAAGAAAATAAATAAAACTAGTTATGAAAATTCGAATTTAGAAGCTTATTTATAGTTGTCCAACAGTCATAACCTTTCAGAAAAAGATTCAAACCAATAGATACAACTTTTGAAATTAAAATTTTGAAAATAACGGTAACCATGTTGACATGCCTAGCACCCCATGTTGACATCCCTTAGTAAAAATTTGAAATTTGAATTCTTTTGAAAATAATGTAAATTATGTTGAAATAAATCATGGTAATTCTGGAGTTTAAACATACTATTGTTCTTTATAATAAAATGGTATAACATAGTAAAAACATAATTTAGAAACATTTAAATATAATTTACAAAAATAATATAAAAGTTAGTATAAAAGTATAAGTATACATTTAGAAACTTTAAAACTTAATATATAAAGCTATAGATAAATAAGAAACTTAAAAACTTAATATATAAACCTATAAACATAAGAAAATAATAATAAATAATCATATATAATTAAAACTTAAAATATAAGTAAGAAAATAAAAAATACTTAAATTAGGAGTTGAATGTAAATTGCAAGAAAAATTAAAAGGTATATATTTAGTTTAAAAGGATGTAATTTTGAAATCAAATTTGAAAATAAGAATATTTAAAATAAGTTAGAAATGAAAAGAGATTTGAGAAAGAAATCCAGTGCTATTATGGAGTTTTAGCAATAGAATCTAGACTCTGTAACTTATCATGTTTTCTTGAACTCTTGTTACTCATAAGTTTCAATCTTGAAATATTCTTCTTTGAAATCTTTATTCTTGAATCTCTAAAAGCTGTACAATCTTCAAATCAATACCTATATATAATTCCTAGGTATACACTTATATATATTCCTAAATAAAAGAGTTAGTATATATTTTATAAAAATAATAGTTAAAACAAGGTTGTTGTCATCAAAACTATCATCACCGAAATCTCTGTCCCTAACAATATATCTCCTTAGTATTCCATCAATATTAATAGAAACGTTAGTGTATTAATGCAAACCTTTATCAGCTTAATTAATTATTGTGGAAATCCAATTTTTACTATTATATAACAAATGAATTTCCTGTTAACTCTATCATAAGCTTTTTGAAGGTCTACCTTTATGCAAAAAGAATTAATGCCTTTTTTCTTGAAGTTTCTGATAAGCACGTGAGATAGCAGTATATTTTCTATTATATTCGTCCCAGATATGAAAGAAGATTGAGCTTCTAAAATTAAACATGACAACACATGCTTGATCCTGCTACATATAATATTTGTTATAATTTTATAAAGCTTGCTGCAACAAGCAATACGTCTATAATATGAAACACTTGAAGGTTTATCATTCTTTGGTGTAATAGTTATAAATGTATGAATTAAACCTTCATGCATTTCTGGATTTTTGAACAAATAATTTATTGCAGAATATAAATAATCTTTAATACTATTCTAATGAATTTTATATAACTTAGCTGTTTGTCCATCTGGTTTCGGGACTTCCCATCTTCACTGAAAAGATAGCTTGTTTTATTTTGTTTTCAGTAACTTGCTTGCTCATATAATTTCTGCCTTGTTCATTCACTAACTTTCGATAGTTAATTTCTTCAAACTGCTCACATTCATGATTCCAGTGTTGTACACGTTTTTATAATATTGAACTGCTTGCTCTTGTACAACATCTGGGTCATATATGATATCCCCTCTTTATTTATCAATGCATGTATGTTGTTTCTATGTCTTCTCATTGACATTTGAGCATAAAAAATCTAATGTTATAGGCTCCTTCATTGAGCCAGTCAATTTTCGACTTTTGCATAGCATCATTATATATCATGTGTAATTGCTTCTTTAAATTTGCATTCGCCTCCGTTATATCCTCAAAATATGAAACATTTTATGGATGCATATTTGCTTGCAGCAATTTTTCCATGTAATTTTTTTTCTAAACTCATGATATCTGCATTATTTTTTGGTCTCGATTTGCTCCATGCTTTAATTTTGTCTTAACCAATTTCATCTTGTATCTCAATTTTGTATTGGATTTCCCAAAGCGGGATAGTTAAGTGCTGAAATAACTTGTTCTTCGTATCCTTCTATGTTATGTCGGGTGTTAATATATTTGAATGGCTTGCCTTAGTCTTGTGCACTTTATCTATGAAGTTTAGTGATGATAGGGGTAAGGTCACTTACTGTACTTGGTAAGGCAATAACTGGTAACTTTTGGACACCTTTGAAGAATTTCCATGTTTATAAACACTTTATCTATATGCATAGCAATTCGTTCCTCCATGTGAAATTATGTCCATGTACCTTGGTTTCTGCTAGTTCACAAGCTATTACACAGTTTTAAACCCACCTATTGTGAAAATGGGACTAGTTGTCCCCTTTTTTATCCTTTGGTTTCAGAACATTATTGAAATCTACTGTAAGCATCCATGCATCATTACTCATCAATATGCACATGCATATCTATTAGTTGTTGCAATAATAGTTCCCTTTCTGAAAACAGTTTTTTTGCATACACAATAGTTAAATACAGGATAAAACCTCCCTTATTTATTGCTTTACATGTAATTTGTTGTGCACTTTTCCCTATGACTTTCATTTGCTAGCATCTTTTGTCCCATAAATACATTATTCTACCTTTGGTTCCACACTTATTATTGTGACAACATTCCCAATTTTTGTTCATCTTTGACAAAAACTTGTCTCTCATTGCATTATTTAATTTATTTTCTAATAAACCAACTATGCTTGGTTATTCTTATTAAGGAAGTTTAATACCTGATTCATCTTGAAATTTGTATTAATCCTCCCTGCATTCCAAGAAACAATAGCCATTTATCTGACTTTGTGGCCCTTGTCTTTCTTTTAGGAGGCCTTTTTTTGCTTACTTGCTTGGGTGTTTCATTCATTATCACTTATAAGTACTAAGGATTGTCTTCTACCATTTCAATTTCTATGTTATTTTCCTCTGGTATTTGAACACTGTCCTCTATGTTTTTATCAATACTCTTTATGAACTCTGTTTCATTTGTCTTTTGTTCTATTTCAAGTATTGGATCTTCCCTTATGCATTGTTCTACATCTTGCTCTTCAATATTCAAGACTTTAAAAAGTTTTGATGCTGATGGGTCCTCTATTCTCCTTGCTGTCACTGATATAGATGTTTTCTGCTTATTTTCTTGAGGTACTTCCTTACTTTGCTTCCTACCAGTTTCAGATTCATTTTGCACTTTTTATTTGCCATTTTCCTATACTTCACTTGTTTAATTTTCTATATCAGCCTGTGTTTGTTTTTCTGCCATGTTGCCTTTAGGCTTATGCACACATGCCTCTGTTTTATGCCTAAAAACACTATAGTGTGTAGAAATATATAGTTTGAACTCATACGCCACTTTAATTTTTGATATTCCATCCATATGTGATTTCACCATGATTTCGTCTTTATATTCATTTATAGGGTTGATGTTGACTAGTATTCGAGCATCCATCATCCTAGACATTTCTACAATTACAACATCCAGTTTCAATGGCTCTCTAGTGGCATTGGCAATTTGATTCAGAGCTTCTTCATCCCAGTGTTCCAACTTCAAATTAAATAGTTTTATTCAGATTGCCATATTTGTAATATTATTTGTAGAAATTTTCATCACTGGCTTGCACAATTATGTAGCGAGATCGATAAGTATATGGCCCATTGTCTATCACTATTCAAACTCACTTGCATTTGAAAATTGTATCATGTAGTTTTCAGCTTGCAATTATAGCTTATATTGAACTTTTGGTTTCCAGAATCGATCAATGTTATTCTTAAACTGAAAATAAGCAGGTGTTGCTCTATGTACCTTAATATTAATGTATTGTTCCATCTTAATTTAGATCTGTCGATTATAGCCTCGGGTAACATCACACAATCCTTTTTCAGTTCATGCTTTTTAATGTTCTTCCCCAATTTGAACTCTTCCTCTGATCGAATTTTGTCTGCCATGTTGGATATGCTTATTTTTGCAGCTCTGATCTGTTTTTAGTAAGTGAATCTAGTGGTTTCTTTATGCTTTCTGACGAAGATCCGTTCTCCTTTATTCTAAGATCTGCATCTACCATTTTCAAACAATTATTCTTACAATTAATATTGAAAGTATAAAGAAAAGTAATGGAGATAAAGAGGAGAGATGCAGTAGAAATATATTATTAATTGTAATTTCTCTAATGCAGGAAAGAGATACAAAACGAGAGAATAAATAGAAGATTGCTCAACGGTCACATGCTAAAATCAAGGAGCAACATTTGTGCTGTAATTAAGGAACTTTCCTATAAAGACCCAATGTTCACATGCTGAAATAAGGAGCAACGGTCACATGCTAAAATTAAGGAATGAGGTGCGGTTCAAGTGTGAAACCAACATTAGCTCCCCTCAAACAAAACTGGGTTTTTCTGTCTTCTTCATTCCGCCGTTGTCGCTCACCCTTAATTCCTCTTTTAATCTCATAAAATTCTTTGTCGATAGTGGCTTTGTAAGCACATCAGCTCTCTGATAATATGATGGGATGTGGCATACCATTAACTTTCCACTTTGGGTTCGTTCTCGTACGAAGTGTAGGTCTATCTCGAGGTGTTTTGATCTTGAGTGCTGAGTTGGATTGAGAAACAAGGATACTGTCCCTCTATTGTCGCACCAGATGACTGGTTTTCTTTTAGGAGTGAAACCTAATTCGTGTAATAGCGACTCAATCCATGAGATTTCAGCGGTGGCGCTAGCAAGGGCACGGTATTCCGCTTCAGTACTTGACCTCGATGTGGTTGTCTGCTTCTTGGTGCACCATGAGACAAGATTTGTGCCAAGAAACACGCAGTATCCTGATACGGATCTTCTGTCATCAATGTCATTAGCCCAGTCCGCATCACTAAATCCTTGTAAGTTCATTTCTTTATCGGCACTTATTGTTATTTCGTGATGTCTGGTTCCTTGCAAGTATCTCAATAACCTCTTGACGGCTATCCAATGTTCAGACAACGGATTTTGCATGTATTGGCTTAGTATATTTACGCTATAGCATATGTCTGGTCGTGTAATTGTTGCTTATTGCAATGCTCCAATTATACTTCTGTATTGAGTAGCATTATTAATGGCTTCACCTTTAAATTTAGATAGGCGGGAACTGCTGGTCATAGGTGTTGGTAGCGATTTAGCTTGATGCATGTTGGTCCTTTGTAAGATTTCAGCAATATAATTCTGTTGAGATAGGAACATTTCATTTTCATTTCTTTTGATTTGAATCCCTAAGAAATAGTTTAATTCGCCAAGATCTTTGATGGCAAAGCTTTGGTCGAGAACATTTACGATCCTGTTGATTTCCCGTGTGTCATTCCTTGTTATTAGCATGTCATCCACGTATACAAGGATGTATATGACATTTTCATTATCCTTTTTCATGTATAGGGAGTTGTCGGATTTTATTTGTGAGAAACCAATTCTAGATAAGGTTAGCTTTAACTTTTCATACCATGCCCTCGACGCTTGCTTGAGGCCGTATATAGCTTTGTGCAGCTTGCATACTAAAGGTTTGTCGCCATTGTTAACCTCATATCCCTCTGGTTGTTGCATATAAACTTCTTCAGTTAACTCGCCATTTAGAAAAGCATTGTTCACGTCCTATTGCTTGATATTCCATTTTTTACACAAAGCTATAGTCAGAATGATTCTAATGGTTGTGGGATTTATGACTGGTGAAAAAGTCTCGTTAAAGTCAAATCCAAACTGTTGAGCGTATCCTTTAGCAACAAGTCTGGCCTTGTATTTGTCTGTGGTCCCATCCGCCTTCCTTTTTATTTTGTAAGTCCATCTGCATCCTGTGATGTTCTTGTGAGTGGGTGGTGCAACCAAGCTCCAAGTTTTATTTTTCATCAATGCCTCGTATTCATCATTCATAGCTTGTTTCCACTTTTCAGATTTGGCTGCTTCACTATAATTTCCAGGTTCAACCTCATTCATTGATAGATTATATACCTTGGGTTTGAAAATCCCATGCTTTGATCTGGTCACCATATGATGTCCGGTTTGTGTTTCTTGTGCTTGAGGTTGATGGTCTGGGCTGATTCTGTCACTGTTGCTTTCCTCGTTCTCATGTTCTTGCTGATTACTGTAAGTTTCTTCATTGTTACCATCGTCTGTGTTTGTTTGATTATTGCTTGTATGTGTGTGTATGTTGCATGTGTCGTGTCCCTCTTTGTTGTTGTTATTGTTTGTCTCTTGCTCCATTAGTGGTGGCATATTGATAACTTTGATTCCATGATCTTGTCTGCACTCTTCCTTTGTGGCTTGTTTATCTGCATGTGGAAAAACATTTTCATCAAATATGACATGCCTTGATATATAGATTTTTCCATTTTTGGCCAAGCATTTATAACCCTTTTGATTTTGTGGGTAACCAATAAAAGTGCATGGGCATGATCTCATGCTAAGTTTGTGCGTGTTGTAGTCCCTTAGGCATGGAAAGCATAGGCACCCAAAGTTTTTCAATATTTTATAGTCTGGTTTTTCATTGAATATCATTTCATGTGGGGTTCTATTGTTCAACACTTTTGTGGGTAATTTATTTATGAGATACACAGAAGTGTTGAATGCTTCGTTCCAATATTTCATTGGTAATGCCCCTTGTGATAGCAATGTTAAACCAGTTTCAACTATATGTCTGTGCTTTCTTTCGACCAAACCATTTTGTTCAGATGTGTGGGGGCAGGTTAGCCTATGTCTTATCCCCTTTTGGATGAAGAAATTTGTGAGTGGTTTGAACTCACCCCCACCATCTGTTTGTATAGCTTTTACATTACAGTTGGTCTGCTTTTCAATAAAAGTTATAAACTGAATGATTGTACTGCATGTTTCTGATTTGTTTTTTAGCATGTATATCCACGTGTATCTTGAATAAGCATCAACAAGAGATAGATAGTACCTGTGTCCTTGATATGAGTTTAGTGGTGCTGGTCCCCACAAATCAGCTGCGACAAGCTCTAGGGGTTTTTTGTACGTGGTTTCAGACTTACTAAAAGGCAGTTTGTGGCTTTTGCCAAGTTGGCAGTGTGTGCAAGTGTGTTTCACAGGTACATTTTCAAAATAAATGCCATTATTATTTAAAACATTTCTAACAGTTTCCAAATTGGGATGACCAAGTTTCATATGCCAAGAATCAACTATATTATTATTATCACCATTACATCCATTGTTCCTATTATTAAGAGAATCATAATTGCAATTGCTACTGATGTCTACGTTGTTGCACCATATTTCTTTATTCAACGCATTCCCAGTTTTCAAGTTGCCAAATTTGTAAAGACCATCGTGAAGGTCACCCTGTAGCAATATTTCTCGACTTAGGAGGTCCTTGACTAGACAAAACTTGGGGTGAAATTCGAAGAAAACATTATTATCTTTAGCAAACTTAGAAACACTTAATAAATTTTTGTTAATAGTGGGAACTCTAAGTAAATTGTTTAGCATAAGTTGCCTTTTTCCCTGCATGGTACCTTTACCTATGTGTGTGATGTTGGCAGTGTTGCCATTACCCATGTGTAGTGATTTCGTACCTGTATAGCTTTTGCTTCCAATGTTTAAGTTCTGAAGCCTGTTTGTGACATGATGTGTGGCTCCAGAGTCTGGGTACCAGTCGTCCAGTTCATCCTCATCAGTCTTGCCATCATTGCTGGTTTGACCTTTGCCTTTGTCCCCAATATCGCTTTTGTTTTGATTGTCCATGGCAGCCATGTTTGCTCTTGGTGTTTGGCTGTTTTGGTCAGTTTGTGGTTCACTGTGGTCGTTATTGTATCTGAAATAGCAGCGGTTCGCCATGTGTCCAAATTTTTGACAAATTTGGCACTTTACCCTGTTGTTGTTATTCCATCTGCCTCGTCCACGACCTCTCTGTGGTTGATATGCCCTCTGGGGTTGGTATCCTCTCTGATACTGGCTTTCTTGTTTATTTGAATTATTGTTCCTTTGAATTTGCTTGTTTTTAGCCGCAGCATAATTTGCAGAGAAAACCCCTTGTACAGTTTTCCTTTGGTCTATTCTCCCTTCATGGGCGAGGAGCGCAGATCTAACGAACTGCAAGTCAGGTAATGTTTGTTGAGTCGCAATAACCGTAACTAATGACTCGTACTCTTCGTCTAATCTGCCGGTAATGAAGATAATTTGTTCATTGTCACTTATTTTGTGTCCCACTGCATTCAGTTTGTCACACAAATTTTTTATCTTGCTTAAGAATTCTTGCATGCTCATTTCCTCTTTTCTTGAGTTTTGTAATTCCCTTCTGTATTGCATCACACGTGCGGCGGATTGTGAGCTGAAAATCTGCTCTATAGTGGTCCATATTTCATATGATGAATTGCATCCCACGATTTGTGACAGTAGATTCGGACTAATAGATGATAGGAACCAAATCTTATATATAAACAACTTAAATAAAATAAGGATTTTACTTAAAATTATTTAGATTGGGTCTAAAATAATTTAGACTTCATAACACGATAAGTTCTAAAATTAGAATTTTTTATTTTTTTTGGAATTTCACCTATTTATCTTATTGTGACCCGATCTAATTCCTTCATCACCAAATTGTTTCTGTTATTTGTTTGTTTGACTATGGAAATAACCACCTTACCTGTACATATTCCTAAAGTTCCAGTTAGGAAGGAATAAAATAAAAGTTTTCCATCATCAGTATATTTATATGATTTAGTTTACTGTCGAACTAAGTTAAGAATAAGAAAAATTGTAATGGAATAAAGAAAGTGATTCCGAAAGTGATAATTTTCGAGGTGATGCTATAATTGAGTTGTGAGAGTCTGCATCCTACAACCCAAATAAATTGGTTTCATGTTCAATAAATGATTCGGTAAATTGGTATGGATGATTATTGCATTTATATATTCTTAAAATGTTTTTCCATTTTCTGTTTTAGTCAAAGTGTATTATCAATTAGATCACTCAATGTAAAAGCATATTTCATCCTAGGTTTTATGCTCTTCACAATTTCCACATACATACACTACGAACCATATCGGTTTTAGTTGCTCATACTTCTTTGATTTTTAGATAATTAACTTTCTCATCCGTCCTCTTTGCTTCACGTTCTTCTTTAGATCCGTTATATCTGAGGGATAGGGCTCAGTCCTAATCAATTTGTTGCCCCAACTGGTTTTGAATAAAAATGCCTCTGAAAAAAAGGTTTATATGGCATGAATTAAACTTTGGTAATCTGCTACGTTGTGTAGTGATCAAATCACTCGAGGCGTAGCACAACTGTTATGCAAATTACATTCAAGTGTTTTATAGTTGTAACTACTTTAGAAATAAACATGAAAATCATCTCTACATTACCTCTTCCACATTTGTTGCTCTAGGTGGGGTAGATCCATTATATATGAGAGATATGGCTCAACCCTAATCAATTTGTTGCCCAAACTGGTTTTGAACAAAAATGCCTCTGAAAAAATAGTTTATATGACGTGAATTAAACTTTGGTAATCTGTTACGTTGTGTAGTGATCAAATCACTCGAGGCGTAGCACAGTTGTATGCAAATTACATTCAAGTGTTATATAGTTGTAACTACTTTAGAAATAAACATGAAAATCATCTCTACATTACCCCTTCCACATTTGTTGCTCTAGGTGGGCAATCATCTCCCCGTAAGGAATGGTTAGTAGAGAGCACAACCATCCCATAAAACCCTTTATATTTAAATAGCAGAGCCGGAGATTTGTATTGGGAGCTCTATCAAAACAAATTTTATCTAAGTTTTGATTGAACAATATTGATTAAAAGTGATGCAGATAACACAATGCATTTAGCATAACCTTTATCTTATATCCATCTCCACATATACCCTCATATTTTGAAAAAGAATAATAAAAAAAAATGGAATGTTCCAACCGAATATTAGTGGATGAAATTATTGGTGGCACAAACTGAATTTCGAGTCAGATTTTATGTTCGACAACTTATTTTTTTAATATGATGTACACGGAATTGGTTAACAAAAAAGTTACTACTATTGGTGTATTTACGTTTTGATGTTTTATTTTGGCAAAAAATAAATCTTAAAATTTCCCATTAAAATAAACTAGTCAAATTAAAATTGTGAACTACAAGTTTCAAATCCAAATCTCCGCTATAATTGCACTTCAAAAGTTTGCTCTCTTGGTAACGTCTTCATCAAATTTATAGGTTAGCATATGCGTAATATATTATTTAAAGAAAAAACAGCCGTCGGGTTCGAATTCCACCACAAACAAGAAAACAAAAACCTGACTCAGTTTGGATTCAATCTCTCGTTTAAAATCCGAACCCGACATTTGGAAATCAAACAAAAAAGAACTCTTCTCCCCTCTCCCTTTCTCTCTCTATCATCGAATGAACCCATCACTAATCGTCCACTTCCAATTCCGCCATTAATGTACAAACCAAAGCTCACTCGTACGCCTTCTTCTCTCCTTCGCTCTCCCTCTCTCCACTCCCCAATCCATAAACCTCAGCATCATCAACTCGAAGATGAGGACACCAAAAAAACCCATAAAAAGCCGCACCCAACTTCTCCTTTTCCATTATTCTTCTCCCTTCTCCTAACGGTCACTCTTTTTCTGCTCTACTTCACTCCTTCCTTCACGCACTTGTTCATCCTCTCCTTCTCCGTCACAATCTTCTCCATTCTACTGCACAAACTCAAAACCCTATTTTTCAGGCGGAAGTTGAAACAGTCTCCATCTGTAGAGTGGTTTATTGGGACTGATAAACAGAGGATTTCATCAAATGGGTCGTCTACAAAATCCAATCTTGTTAAGGAAGGAGTCGAGTACTACAGCAATGGCGATTTTTATGAAGGCGAGTTCAATAAAGGGAGCTGTAATGGAAGCGGGGTTTATAACTTTTTCGGAAAAGGGAGATACGAGGGAGATTGGGTTAATGGTAAATATGATGGATATGGGATTGAGAGTTGGGCAAAAGGAAGCAGATATAGAGGGCAATATCGCAATGGAATTCGACATGGAATTGGAGTTTATAAGTTCTTTAATGGCGATAGTTATGCTGGTGAATGGGTTAATGGACAAAGCCATGGTAGAGGAGTTCAAATTTGTGCTGATGGAAGTTACTATGTTGGTGAATTTAAAGCTGGTGTCAAGCATGGACTTGGTTTTTACCATTTTAGGTAATTTTTCTGTTATTACTAGCTCTCTGGTTTCTAAGTTTTGGATGATATTAAGTGAACTTTTGCAAGTTTCATGTTTAGTTGGCATCCACCTTTGACACTTGAATTTTACATATAAATTATAAGGTTCATTAATATTGTGCTGGTAGAGTGTAACAATAACAATTGTGCCAAAAGTTTATATGCTTCAGTGCTTGTGCACATAATTGACATGAATTTGGTATATTAAGGATTTATGTAATGGCAACTCTGTAAGCCATTTTTTGTGTATGTTGATACTCAATCAGTCAATCCGGTGGTTACATATTTTCTTTGAGATGATGTCTCCAAAGTTCAACTACTATCTTAGTGCAGTAGTGTTATTGTTGCTTATAGTTATCAAAGCATGTATATTATTAGAAGTAATATTCTCAAAGTGGTTGAACTTTATTGTTTGTCTGTTACAGCGAGCTAAGTTTGTGGTTGAACAGCATAGTAGATAATACACATCATTTATTTTGTTATTTCATCTATCATGAGATCACCAATAATTTTATCTCTACAGCAATATTAGCGTTAATTTTAATTCAGGATTTGAAGAATAGCAATGTTTGATGGCTACCGATAGATAATACTGGTATATTGTTTTAGATTCTCTATCAACATGGCCTGGTTTTAAATGATTTCTGGATAAGGCATACACTTCAAATACAGTTGCTTGTTTGTGCTAAGTTGCGTAGGAGTTTTTCTCATTTAATTATTGCTCATATTTTTCTGCTGTTTATGTTGTATATCATCCATAAAAAAAAGTACAAGTCAAAAGATAACCAATACGTTCCTATCTTGGAATCTAGTTAAATATTTGCTAAATTTTAAATGTGATACAATGAAACCATGCTCCTTATTTAATCATCAAATAATACTTGTATGACAGATTAATTGCTCCTTTTACTTTAATAGCATAACTTGTTTGACTTAAGTTTATTTTACCATATAAAACTTCACCTACCAGTTTGTATAGATGCTAATACTAGCAAACTTCTGTTTTATTCGTCTAAATAATAAACTTATTTTTCACTACTTTAGGAATGGAGATACATATGCTGGCGAATATTTTGGGGATAAAATCCAGGGATTTGGTGTTTACAAATTTGCCAATGGCCACCATTATGAAGGTTCATGGCATGAAGGCAGGAGGCAAGGCTTTGGAACGTATACATTTCGTAATGGAGAAAAGAAATCTGGAGAATGGGATTGTGGTGTGCTAAAATCCCCGCTTCCACATTCAAATACTTCTATACAACATTCTGTTCAGGTGTGCGTGCGTGCGTCTCTCTCTCTCTCTCTCTCTCTCTCTCTCTCTATATATATATATATATATATATATATATATATATATATATATATATATATATATGCCAACATAGTGGTCAGAGTAGACCTTGAACTCTTGACCTTTTACTAGGTAGAAACACATCTTTCCATTATGTCACACTATGTTGACATACACACACACCAGTGTATTAAAAAATGCGCCTGAGGCGCGCCTTGAGGCGCATCTCATGAGGCGTTTTACCTCTGAGGCTTAAGCCTCAACCAATTGAGGTGTGAAAAGCGTAAAAAACGCACGCCTCAATTTACCTCTGAGGCTTAAGCCTCAACCAATTGAGGTGTGAAAAGCGTAAAAAAGGTACGCCTCAATTGGCTGAGGCGTACGTATATAAAAAAATCTTACCTTTTATTTTTAAAATATCGTCTATGCTTCTCAATTCTTCACTCCTTTTTTTGACTTATTGAGCAAATATTCAGACTTCAGAACGGGAAAAAAAGGTAACCAAATGTTGAAATTTTGAACTGAAATCACTCGATTCAACTGGAATTGAGCTCAAGCTCGAGCTCGATTTCAGTTAAGGAATCAAGCATGATTCCAGTCAGCCACTTTTTTGTCTTTTATTTTACTGTCTTTTTTTTGTTTTATGGTTTATGGTTTGTACATATTATTCGAGTGATGGAATCAAATGCTTTATGGTTTTTACTTACTATTTGACGCTTAATGTTATTCGATATTAAAAATTAAGTATACGTGTTGCGCTTTTTTTTAAACCCGAAAGGCTTACGCCTCAATGCTTAAAGGCTTATGTCTCGCCTCACGAACATGAAAACGCCTCACATACGCCTTTTGCGTTTTAAAACATTGACACACACACGCGCACACACACACGTGCGCGCGCGCACACACACACACATATATATATATACACACACACACACGTACATACATACATACATACACACACACGTGCATACATGTTTCTTGATTGCCTATTCGTAGTACATTACTTGCATGCTAGGTGTGCACATATGCACAATATTTGTCATACATTGGTTAAGTTTACTCATTTTGTACCAGAATTTGAAAAAAAGTCCACTTTTAAAAGATGCTAATATATACATACCGCGCTTTGTGTAATTTAATTACTGTTTAAAATATTGCTTTTGGTTCACATGTACGGTTCTTATTTATAATCAGACTTATAAAAGTGTAATTTGCTTTGTGAGTAGAAAATAATAAACCCATTTTTCATGCTCTAGCAACGGCAATCTAAGCGCTAGGAGAGGGGGGGGGGGGGGGGGGGGGGGAAATGGGGATTTTCCCATTTTTATTTTTGAGCATGCGTTTATAAACAGGAAATTGAAAACCATTTATATCCTAAATGGTTTTCAGATCCCGTTTAAACTAAAATATTCTTAATAATAACGTAAACGGTTTTGTGAAAATCATTTATGAAATTTTATTTTATTTCTGAAAAAGAAAACAGCCTTTCCTCCAACTGAACTGCTGAAGTAGGAGGAGTCGGCCTTTTTTTTTTTTTTACTCAATTTCTCCCGAAGAAAATAGCTTTCACGTTTGAGATGCTGTTAGTTGTAATCAAAGATCACGATGGAATAATAATTATAAGGTAACTGTGTCACATGAATTGACTTTTCCTTTATCAATAATAGAGTCTTGTGCATCGTGAGACCAAGGAAAATGGATGTCTTCGTTATTACAACATCTATCCCGCTTTACTTAAGGCAAACTATTTATTTATGTTTTTGAGTGTAATTTTTTTTCTTCCTTTTTTTCTATGGGACTCCCTGATATAGGGGACCTTTGGGAGGGCCTATTGACCGGCTAAGTCCATCAGGGATTTAGTTGTGCTGTTTTGATTTATAGTTTGAGGAATCAAAACCAAGGTCTTTGGTTACACAGTCAAATATCTTACCACTACTACCATCGCCAGTTGTTCCAACATCTTATTAACTTCCAACTGATATGAACATGATTTTGCTTATAGTATTAGCAAAATATGTTGAAATTGATCAGTGACCACTGTTAATAATTGCAAGATGGTTACTTGTGTAGTCAAATGTATTAGTGTTGCTTCTCTAGACACAAAATAGGTTCAAATCACATGGTTCCATTTTTCATGGGTCTCATGGAGCGGACAAATCTACATCACTCATTTTTTTATTTTTAAAAATTAATGGAAAAGAAATGACTTGATGGATTTCAGTGGAATCGCGAAAAATTGGTACTAGTGATTGTTACCGTATTAAATAAGTGTTTTTTTTTTTTTTTTTTTTTTTTTTTTGAATGAGTGAATGAATGCATTAGTATGTATGTTGATGTAGGCAAGACATGAATACGATGTTTATAAAGTCAATGATGGTAGATAATAGCGGTAAGACATACGGTTGGTTGTGGAACTAAAGTCTAGTGGCCTTTGATTTTTTATTTTATTTTCCTCTAGGCACTTATGTATATGTCCATTGACACCTAACTTCTACTCCCACTCTTTGTTTCCAGGCTGCAAAAAAAGCTGCAGATAACGCATTGAATGCTCCTAGAGTAGAGGAACAAGTGAACAAGGCAGTCACTGCTGCTAACAGGGCAGCTACCGCTGCTCGAGTTGCTGCAATTAAAGCAGCTCAGAACCGTATGGACGGAAAACATTTCCATACCGAAGTTTAATCCATGAGATTCCTATATACAACTGTACATTTTCGCTTCTTAGTTTGTTCAACCCATCACAGGAGAGTGAGTCTCACTGACTTGGAAGGCAAAATAACTTCCTTCTCGTGGCCAGGGGCAAAAGTATTCGAAGAAGGCTTCACAATTCAACCAGAGTCTAATTTTGTAAACACCATTACGATGATATGTAATTGCTATGGTGCAGAATTGGGATCATCTTTGATAATTTGCTTTGTCCATAGTTTGAGGCAATGTGAAATCTAGGCTGTCTCTGGTCATGGGAGCAAAAAATTGGATGTTTTATGTAATACAAATCTCCCTAGTATTGTACATATATTTATATAGGGTAATTTTTGCCAGCTCTGCTAGTTGCAAATGGCTTCCTTTTTCAACCTTTTTTTTGAACTTTAATTTGAATTTTGCCTTTGTTTGATGCCTCTGCTTGAGCTTTCTTGAGCTCCGTATCTATTTGGCATTGAGCGTGTAAGTTGAAGCAAAAGGTGATATTGCCAAAGCTACTTTTCAGTACATCATAGCCTTTTATGAGTGGACTGTAAGTTAGTCTGCTTCTTGCGACTTTATCTCCTATTTGCTCTATTATTGTGACCAATTCTATACAGATGTGAAAAGTTGACGATATGAAGATGTACCCATGCATAAAAAGCTAAGCCTTTTATGACAAAACATACATTCAAGTCTACCATTCTAGACTGCATGAAATGTACCAATTCAAGGATCTCCAAGTATGACTGTTTCATATCAATAAGCGTCAAATTTACGTACCTTTAAACTCAGCTCATGTTCACGTATAGCCTGGTAAATCAATAATGTTTCCTATTGAGAAAAAACTGAATATGGGTAAAATTCATAAGGTGTATTCTGATGACCGTAGTATATTCGTAACAAGAGCGCCATGGTTCTTCACCATAAAATTGAATATCATGCGACAATGAACAAACATGATTGAATGAATGAATGATAGCTAGTGTTCTGTAGAGTTATCTACACAGTTTCTTCGTCCTTGCTGTCTCTTCTATTTTATGTTATACCAAAAATGAGATCTTTGAGCCCCGTGCCTTTGTATCTTTTTATTTCCATATTGAAGTACAACTGAACTTGTGGAACTCATGAACATTCGACTTTTCAATGCTCGGTCATGTTTTTATGTCTTCACCTTGTCTAAGTTGTCTTCTTGGTTTAAATATTTGAACAATGCTACAAATACAAAAAATTGTGAAAATTAGAAAAAAAATGGGTTTCACCTCCTACTTTTGAGGTGCAATTCATGGGGTTCTACTCATTTATCTCATATTCGCATAATTTAACATAAATTTTTTTGGTTTATTTAGCATTTTTGTAAATATTTAGATCAAAAGTTATATGTATGATCAGAACACGGAAGTTCTAGTTGGCAAGGATAAATCCACTCTAATCTTTCCTATGTGAAAAAACAGTACGTCTTTCATGTAAAATTCCGCTGTGATACTGATGCATTTTGCCAAAATAGATAGCCTACAAGTTGTAAATAACTGAGACGGTGGTCTACATAAGAAACCATTAATTGCATTTCAAAGACAAGAAATATATCGAATAGAATAGTCTTTGTGTAGATTATACTTTCTTACTCATTTTTACTGTACAGCAAGACAACTACAAGTTGCTATCTTGATTCAAGTACAGCCACTTGCATGTTTATGTAACTTTAACATGTGAAGTGACTGAAGTCAATGCTTTGGGTATAAGATGGCAGGTAAGCTTTTTAGGTTGTAGGGTTAGCACTGTGAGTTTGATTCCCAGTGCAAGTACAATATTTCACTACCAATTCATTCTCCTGATTGATGATTCAGTTTGTAAAGAAGAAGATTTTGTTACCTTGTTAGTTGATTTCAATAACGATTTAAGAGTGTCAAATCATAATACATAGCGTGAAGTTGATGAGTTTTAAAGTTGTTTGTTTCTTTCTCTATGCTTTTTTTCTTTTTGTGTAAAAATACCCAAAAGCCCATCCCGTTTTTCTTGGATAGGTTGTCAGGTTATACAACCCGAAAGTTACTTTACTCTTTAGCCCAAACGCCAGAGCCTCTTCGTTCTTTACCTATCACTAGCAACAACGGAAGAAAATAATATCTTCCTTCAACTCCTTTATAGAAATACAAACTTGCCATTTCCTCATAAAATTCACCTAGATGTTAATTCAGGCGGAGTAGGATTGAAAATGATGGAGCAAAGAGAGAATGAAGCAAACCCGTGACAGGCTCCAATTGAGCAGGCAATAAAACAAACTCTTTAGTTTTAGGGGACTCCACGCTCACAGCCGGTGGCCTAGGGCTGGCGACGATCAACCACCAGCACCAATCAGAAGAGCTTGTTGCAGTGGTCAACTCTGCATCATGTTTTAATTATTTCAGATATGATCAAGAAGATTGTGCATGTGCACGAGCTGTGCAGTGTTAAGATAGACAGCACAAGTGAAGTCATCAATGGCATTGCAAAGGAGGATTGAAGAAACTTAAGCGTAAGTACCTGTTGGAAAAATTGTGTAGCTCTGATAACACTTTGTTAGAATTTTATGTGGAGGAGAGAAACAAATTAAAAGAAAGTAGAATATTTTTTAAGGAAGGAGAAAAAATACTTTTATTGCTTGATTCTTTTTTCTTGCTTGATCATTGATTGGTACAACATATGAGAGAGTACCTATATATAACATGATAGTGTTCTACACACTCTCTCTCTATATAATTATATTGCATATTTTGATAGACCAAAATTTATTATCATTTATTTGATTTTGGTCTTTTCTAAAACAAGGAGAGAATTTATTGCATAATTGGCATTTACTTATAAAACCAAATTTGTTTGTTTCCTTTTAAAACCAAGTTTATTTGTTTACTTTTATTTTCAACATAGT
The DNA here is from genome assembly GCA_030737875.1 of Allium sativum. Classification (NCBI taxonomy): domain Eukaryota; kingdom Viridiplantae; phylum Streptophyta; class Magnoliopsida; order Asparagales; family Amaryllidaceae; genus Allium; species Allium sativum. The sequence continues at coordinate 461,939,969 of CM060913.1, read as the reverse complement.
ATCAACCCAGAACGCCATATATTCTTACAATGTTATCTCCTGTAGGCTCTATTATTGTTACTTGCTCGATATAAATGTAAACAGTTCAAGATAAGAAGATTATGGAAGCATAGTAGGATTGAGAGGGAGGTCAAGTGACAAACTGAATTAAAAGCAAAAGATACGTCCGTGCTCGAAATAATTTTAGGTAAATCAGAATTCTTTGTTACTATGGTTTCAACCTTAAAATTTTACCTCAAAGTTTAACAACTACCTACAATTTGGGTCCGTGTAATTGCAAAAGAATTGACATGCATTTATTTTTCTCGAGTAAAAATGAGCAAAGACATGGTAAAGCAGCCATTGTCGTTTAAGAGTCTCTGTGGTTCTTCAAGGATCCTTTCGTGCATTATGTTCGATATCAAGGAAAAGCAATTCTTGCTTCAAAGGGGACTCATTTTCTGTACTTTGACCAGGACTAACTGATTTGCAAAAGATTTGTTGGACTTCAAATTTGCCTTTCCATTGTCGCCTACCTCCAAATTGGTTTAAAAGAATCAACTTTTTGAATGTTAGATCCTTGATTTTACAGTACATGATCGCCCCATGTTCTTGTAGGTTGATCAGTACAAATAAATTTATTACTCAGGTATGCTTTTGCCAAGCAAAAGAATATTTCAGAAGATATGAGTTAGCGTCTGTTCTTCTAAATGTTAAAAGTTACATTCAAATCTACCCATCTAGACTGTTTGAAAATCGAAATTTACCATTCAAGAATCTCCAAGCATTGGCTAGTTTCATGCCAGTAAGTGCCAAATTTATGTACCTTTAAATTACTCACCTTTACGTATAGCGTAGTTAATCAATAATGTGCGATCCTTATTGAGAAAAAAAAAAAAAAAACTGAATATGTGTAAAAGTCACAAGGCGTTGTAATTTATGTTTCTATTTGAGAATATCTATTGGTGACTCCCTGGAGTTTTTTGACGTCCGTATATCCATAACAAATTGCTGGTTCTTTCACCATAAATTTGAATACCATGCGATAATGAACACACATGATTGAATGAATTATAACAAGTGTTCCGCACAGTTATCTTCAGAGTCTTTTTCCTTGGTGTCTATTCCATTTTACGTTATACCAAAAATGGAGATCACTAATAATTTTATCTCTACAGCTATATTAGCGTTTTTTTAATTCAGGATTTGAAGAATAGCAATGTTTGATGGCTACCTTTAGATAATACTGGTATATTGTTTTAGATTCTCCATCAACATGGTCTGGTTTTAAATGATTTCTGGATAAGGCATACACTTCAAACACAGTTGCTTGTTTGTGCTCAGTTGCGTAGTAGTTTTTCTCATTTAATCATTGCTCATATTTTCCTGCTGTTTATGTTGTTTATCATCCATTAAAAAAAGTACAAGTGAAAAGATAACCAATACGTTCCTATCCTTGGAATCTAGTTAAATATTTGCTAAATTTTAAATGTGATACAATCAAACCGAGCTCCTTATTTAATCACCAAATAATACTTGTATGACAGATTAATTGCTCATTTTACTTTAATAGCATAACTTGTTTGACTTGAGTTTATTTTACCATATAAAACTTCACCTACCAGTTTGTATAGATGCTAATACCAGCAAACTTCTGTTTTATTCATCTAAAATTCTAAATAATAAACTTATTTTTCACTACACCAATTTCGATTTAAGAATGGAGATACATATGCTGGCGGATATTTTGGGGATGAAATCTAGGGATTTGGTGTTTACAAGATATTTTGGGGATAAGATCTCTAGAGAGCGGAAAAAAAAATCATTTTTTTTATTAAAAAAAAAAAAAAACAATTCAACGACTGACCAGCTGAAGCACAACAAAAGCAAGAAAACGATTCAAAGATGAAGAGCAAGAGAACATGACACAAGTGACCGTGGAAGAAATTTTATTGTAGAGTTGTAGGTGAGAAGTGCACCATGGAGAGAAGTGCTTCAATATTCAAAGAGAGAGTTGAAGGAACGTGCTTCAACAATTGAAGGTGATGAGAAGTGCATCACAAATCAAAGAGAAGTGCAAGGAATCTGCTTGGAGTAATGAAACCAAGTTTAAGGGGGAATGTTGGAAATATACTTGGTTTTCTAAGAAAATACTAATTATGCAACAAATTTAATGTTTGTATTTAGGAAAGTCAAAATTAAGTAGTAATAAATTCTAGGCCTTCAAATTAGAAAATTTTAGACAATGTTTTGTAAGGGGAAATATTGAAAATTAGGGAATGCAAGAAAAGAAAAGTTTAGAAGCTGACTATGTTATAAAAGGGATGTACTATGTCATTTGTTGTATGAAAAAGAAAAGTGAAGCAATAACAATGTAGTCATTCAATTTATTCTACATTTAATCTCTCTACTCCTCTCTATATCAAAATTTCAACAGAAGGCAGGAGGCTAGGCTTTGGAACGTATACATTTCGCAATGGAGAAAAGAAATCTGGAGAATGGGATTGTGGTGTGCTAAAATCCCCGCTTCCACATTCAGATACTTCTATACAACATTTTGTTCAGGTGTGTGCGCGTGCATGTGTGTGTACATTTGAAAATTGACATTCAAATACTTTTATACAACATTCGGAGATGCTATTTAGACACAAAATTAAACACAAATTAGTGGACACACAATCTTAACCGTTAGATTATTTTGTTTTTATATGGAAGAGTGGAATTCATGAGGTGATCCAATGATGTAAATTCATTATGTCACCAATTATGTCTAAATCTTGCGTCCAAATAGACTTTTCCTACACACACATATACATATATATGTGAATATATATATATATATATATATATATTTATATTTATATATATATATACACACACAAACACACACACACACACACACGTACATACATATATACATACATACATGTTTCTTGATTGCCTATTAATGGTACATTACTTGCACGCAAGCTGTACGCATATGCACGATATTTATCGTACATCGGTTAAGGTTACTAATTTTGTACCAGAATTTGAAAAATAAATCCACTTTTAAAAGATACTATTATGTACATACTGCGATTTGTGTAATTTAATTACTGTTTAAATATTGCTTTTGGTCCACATGTATGATTTTTATTTGTGATCATTGACTTATAAAAGTGTAATTTGCTTTGTGAGTAAAAAATAAAAAACCCATTTTTCACGCTCTAGCAATGGCAATTTAAGCGTGAGGAGAAGAAAAAAGATTGGGATTTTCCCATTTTTATTTTCGAGCATGCGTTTATTAATGGGAAATTGAAAACCATTTGTTTCCTAAATGGTTTTCAGATCCCGTTTAAACTAAAATATTCCTAATAATAACGTAAACGGTTTTGTGAAAATTATTTATGAAAAAGAAAACAGCGTTACCTTCTATTGAACTGCTGAAGAAGTGGGAGTAGTCGGTTTTTTTTTTTTTTTTTTTTTTTTTTTTTTTTTTAAACTCAAATTCTCCCAAAGAAAATAGCTTTCACGTTTGAGATGCTCTTAGTTGTAATCGAAGATCACGATGGAATAATAATTCTGAGGTAGTTGTGTCACATGAATTGATTTTTCCTTTATGAATAGTAGAGAGTCTTGTAAATCGTGAGACCGAAGAAAATGGATGTCTGCATTATTACAACACCTATCCCACTTAAGGCGAACTATTTATTTATATTTTTGAGTGTAGTTTTTTTTTTTCTTATCTTTTTTCTTTGGAACTCCCCGATATAGATGACCTTTTGGGAGGGCCGAGGACCGACCAAGTCCAATGTGGATTTAGTTGTGCTGTTTTGATGTATAGTTTAAGGAATCAAAACCAAGGTCTTTGGTTACACAGTCAAATATCTTACCACTAGCTGTCATGGTCGTATCGCTTGAAATAACAAATAAACAAACGCTTCAAAAGTTTAAATAAGTGGATTTCCAATATCTTACCAACTTCTAACTGATATGAACATGATTTTGTTCATGGTATTAGCAAAATATGTTGAATTTGATCAGTGACCAATGTTAATAATTGCAAGATAAGTTAGTTACTTGTGTAGTCAAATGTATTAGTGTTGCTTCTCCAGACATATAAAATAGGTTCAAATGACATGGTTCCATTTTTCATGGGTCTCATGGAGCGGACAAATCCACATCACTCATTTTTTTTATTTTTAAAAATTAATGGAAAAGAAACGACTTGATGGATTTCAGGGAGATCAGTGGAATTGTGAAAATTTGCTACTAGTGATTGTTACCGTATTAAATAGGCTTTTTTTTTTTTTTTTTTTTTTTTGAATGTATGCGTTAGTATGTATGTTGATGTAGGCATGACATGAATACGATGTTTATAAAGTCAATGATGGTAGATAATAGCGGTAAGACATATGGTTGGTTGTGGAACTAAAGTCTAATGGCCTTTTTGATTTTTTTTTTTTTTTCCTCTAGGCATTTATGTATATGTTTATGTCAATTGACACCTAACTTCTACTCCCACTCTTTGTTTCCAGGCTGCAAAAAAAGCTGCAGATAACGCATTGAATGCTCCTAGAGTAGAAGAACAAGTGAACAAAGAATTTCCATACCGAAGTTTAATCCATGAGATTCCTATATACAACTGTACATTTTCGCTTCTTAATATGTTCAACCCATCACAGGAGAGTGAGTCTCGCTGACTTGGGAGGCAAAATAACTTCCTTCTCGTGGCCGGGGGCAAAAGTATTCGAAGAAGGCTTCACAATTCAACCAGAGTCTAATTTTGTAAACACCGTTATGATGATATGTAATTGCTATGGTGCAGAATTGGGATCATCTTTGCTAATTTGCGTTGTCCAATGTTTGAGGCAACGTGAAATCTAGGCTATGTCTTTGGTCATGGGAGCAAAAAATTGGATGTTTTATGTAATACAAATCTCCCTAGTATTGTACATATATTTATATAGGGTATTTTTTGCCAGCTCTGCTAGTTGCAAAGGGCTTCCTTTTTCCATACTTTTTTAAACTTAAATTTGAATTTTGCCTTTGTTTGATGCCTCTACTTGAGCTTTCTTGAGCTCCGTTTCTATTTGGCATTGAGCGTGTAAGTTCAAGCAAAAGGTGATACTGCAAAAGCTACTTTTTAGTACATCTTAGCCTTTTGTGAATGGACTGTAAGTTAGTCTGCTTCTTGCGACTTTATCTCCTATTTGCTCTATTATTGTGACCAACTCTATACAAATGTGAAAAGTCGAAGTTATGAAGATGTACCCATGCATAAAAAGCTAAGCCTTTTTTGACAAAACATACATTCAAATCTACCATTCTAGACTGCATGAAATGTACCAATTCAAGGATCGACAATATGACTGTTTCATATCAATAAGCATCAAATTTATGTACCTTTAAACTCAGCTCATCTCTTCACGTATAGCGTGATAAATCTACAATGTTTCCTATTGAGAAAAAACTGAATATGGGTAAAATTCATAAGCTGTATTCTGATGACCGTAGTATATTCGTAACAAGAGCGCCATGGTTCTTCACCATAAAATTGAATATCATGCGACAATGAACAAACATGATTGAATGAATGAATGATAGCTAGTGTTCTGTAGAGTTATCTACACAGTTTCTTCGTCCTTGCTGTCTCTTCTATTTTATGTTATACCAAAAATGAGAACTTTGAGCCCCGTGCCTTTATATCCTTTTATTTTCACATTGAAGTACAACTGAACGTGTGGAACCCATGAACATTTGACTTGTCAATGCCCGGTCATGTTTTTATGTCTTCACCTTATCTTGTTGGTTTAAATATTTAGATCGCAAGTTATATGTATGATCAGAACACAGAAGTTTTAGTTGGTGTTGGGTAATGTAATTTGTATTCAAATAATGTTTGTATAATGTGTAGTACTGTTTGATGTATTGTTTTCTATTTTCTGTTTTTATTTGTTTCATTTTAGGTTTTTGGGCTTAAAACAGTTTTAAGGCCCATGTTGTAAAGTGACCTGATTGGGTTGGTGAGATGTATAAGTTTTGTATTCGGTTGTACATTTTTCAGATCTGAAAATAAGAAATTTCCTCTTTTCTCTTACGATATCTAAAACTCAGAAATTCATCATGGTATCGGAGCCGATCGATCGATGATTCTTTTGTGATTTGATTCTTCTGCTTATTTCTTCTCTCTGGCTAATTTTTCTGGGTTCGAACTCGTTTTCTCGAAACCCTAGTTATGGCGAATGATGATGAAGATGGTGATTCTCAGAATAATTCGATTGCCTTCAATCCAACTGGAGTGAATTTCAATGATCCCTACTACTTATCTAATTCCGATCATCCAGGTATGCAATTAGGCAGTCATGTTCTTACTGGTGCAAATTTTTTGAATTGGTCAAGAACAGTTAAAATGGCTTTAATAGCTAGAAATAAACTTCAATTTGTTGATGGATCTCTTCCTATACCTGTTGCGTCTTCGGTTAATCATCAAAAGTGGATAAGAAATGATTATATGATTATGTCATGGATTTTGAATTCAATTGAAAAAACCCTAGCTGAGAGCTTCATGTTTGTGAATTCGTCTAGAGAATTATGGAAAGAATTAAATGAACGATTTGGTCAGACAACTGCACCTAGAATCTTTGAGCTACATAAAAGTCTTACTTCAACTCAGCAGAATGATGATTCGATAGCAGAGTATTATGGAAAATTGAAGGGTGCTTGGGATCAATTACAGCTATTAGAGGGTTTTCCTGAATGTACATGTGATGCTATGAACAGTTGTATCTGTGGAATTTTTAAGAAATTTCTTGAAATTGATCAAAGGAACAAGCTAATGCAGTTTTTATCGGGGCTTAATAAGGATTTTGATCAAGTGAAAATTAATATACTAAGCACTGATCCTCTTCCAAATGTCCATAAGGCTTATTATATGCTTCAACAAGTTGAGCAACAGAACAAATTGAATAGTGTGGGTGCTACAAATGAATTGAGTGCTTTTCAAACTCAAACTCTCAAAACTTTTCCAAAACCTGCATATCAGACTATTAAGAAAGATCTTAAGAGGCAGAAAAGTGAAGCTATTTGTGATCATTGCAAGAAGAAAGGGCATACCATTGAGCAATGTTTTAAACTTGTTGGGTATCCTGAGTGGTGGTTAGATTTGAAAGGAAAAAGGAACTCCAGGATGGCAGGAAATGTTCAGAATAGTAATCAAGGAATTCTTGGGAAAGCTCCACAAGAAATTGCTGAGTCAAGCACAACAAATAAAAATGTCGATCCTGTCATGGCTTCTGCAATTTACAATGAAGTGATTAAGATGATTCAGCAGAATAAAGGGAGCATAGCTGAAGATAATCCTTTGTATGCTGCTGCAAATTTTGCAGGTATATTTTCAGCATCATTTTTTGATTGTCTAATGAAAAAATCTAACTATGAAAGTTGGATTATAGACACTGGGGCTACAGATCATATGGCGTCTAATTTGATTTTATTTGCTTCACTTAAACAACTAAATAATCCAATTAGAATATCATTGCCTGATGGAACTGTTAAAATGGTAAAATATGTTGGTACAGTAGTGTTAAATCCTGAAATAATTCTTAAAAATGTTTTTTATGTTCCTGAATTTAAGCATAATTTACTTTCTGTTGGCAGATTATTAGATGATAATCATCTAATTGCAAAATTTGAAAGAAATTCATGCTATTTTCAGGACCCTTCTACTAAACAAGAGTATGCTGTTGGATCAAGGCATTTTGGTCTGTACAAATTCTGCAAGTATTCTTCAAACTGTTTTTCTTCTGATTCTGTTGTTTCTAATACTTCTTTTTCTTATGCTAATAATACCATTACTGCCAATGTAAAGCCTAGTATTGATGTTATTCATGCTAGGTTAGGTCACATTTCTATCAGTCATATGAAACATTTAATAGTGTCCATTCCAGGCAAATATGATAATGATAATAATTGTGATTTTAGTTGTGAAGCTTGTGTGTTGGGTAAACACAATAAAATGCCTTTTCTAAAATCAAGTTCTTATGCTGCCGAACCTTTTGATATGGTACATATAGACCTTTGGGGACCATATTCAAGACCATCATTATCTGGTGCTAGATATTTTTTGACAATTGTGGATGATCATACTAGAACTACATGGACTCATTTGCTTCATTTGAAAACTCAAGTGTATTCTGTTATTGTTGGATTTATTGAATATGTTCACACTCAATTCAACAAGAAAATAAAGGTGATTAGAAGTGATAATGGGACAGAAATAATTCAAGAGTCATGTAGAGGTTTTTTTTTAAATAAAGGCATCATTCATCAAAGAAGTATTCCAGGAAATCCACAACAAAATGGTAGGGTAGAAAGAAAGCACAAACATCTACTTGAAACTGCTAGAACCATAAGGCTTCATGCTGGTCTTCCATACAAATTTTGGGGTGATTGTGTCCTTGCAGCTACACATATTATAAATCTTTTACCCAGTTCTGTTCTAAAATGGAAAACTCCTTATGAACTGCTCATGAAAAAAAATCCAGACTATAGTTACTTGAGAGTTATTGGTTGCTTATGTTTTGCTGCTCAGAAGTTAAATGATAAATTTGCTCCAAGATCAAAGAAATGTGTTTTATTAGGATATCCTTATGCACAGAAAGGATACAAATTGTTTGATTTGGATTCTCATAAAGTGGTGTTTAGTAGAGATGTATATTTTGTTGAAAACTGTTTTCCATTTAAGGATGATCCAAAATTGATTCCTTCATTTTTTCCTCAAACATCAGAGACCTCATAACCTCAAGTTAATCCTGCTTTTGATGTTGATGATTTTCAAAATAATCATAACAATATTCCTGAAAATAGCATTCAAAATCCTGATACTGATATTTCTGAAAACAGTATTCAAAACCCTGATTCTCCTCAAAATTCAATTACATCTCCTATTATTCATCCCATTACACAAATTTCAGAAGCACCAAATATTAGAGTTTCTTCTAGAATCAGTAAGTTGCCTAAGAAATTTGATGATTTTGTAATGACAAAAACAGCTACTAGAGTGGTTCATGATAAGGATTCAAACAATTCTGCTAGTTTTAATATTTATGCAGAACCTACTCTTGCTCATTTAAATGTTGTGAATCTACATAGTCTGAACAATGTTATGGTTGCCTATGAACCATCTTCTTATAATCAAGCTAAAGAACATTTTGAATGGGTACAATCAATGGAAAAGGAATTACAGGCACTTGAAAACAATGGCACATGGGAATTGACTGAATTACCCTTTGGGAAGAAGGCAATTGGATCAAAGTGGGTATACAAAACCAAATTTAAACCAAACGGTGAAGTGGAAAGGTGTAAAAGCAGAGTTGTAGCAAGAGGAGATAAACAAGTGTCTGGTAAGGATTATAAGCATACTTTTAGTCCAGTAGCAAAACTAACAACTGTTAGATTAATTATTGCAGTGGCTGCTATTAAGAAGTGGGAGATTCAGCAATTGGATATTAATAATGCTTTCCTTCATGGTTTTCTGGATGAAGAAGTGTATATGATTCCTCCTCTTGGCTACAAGAAAGCTAAACCAGGTCAGGTGTGCAAACTTAAAAGATCAATTTATGGTTTGAAACAAGCAAGTAGGTGTTGGAATAAAGAGTTGACAAAATTCTTGATTAATTGGGGCTTTACACAGTCTAAACAAGATTATTCATTGTTTTTTATAAATAACAATGAGTCTTTCACAATAGTTGTTACTTATGTTGATGATTTGTTGCTCACTGGAAATGACATTTTGGTAATGGATAAGTTGAAAGCTGATTTACATGATACATTTACAATAAAAGATTTGGGTAGTTTGAAATATTTTTTGGGAATAGAAGTCTCAATATCAAATTCTGGTATTCTTTTGAATCAAAGAAAATACATTTTAGATATGCTTAAAGAAAATCAGCTAGAAGAATGCAAACCAGTTTTATTTCCTATGCAAAAAGGATTAAAACTCAGTGTTTCTGATGGAGAGCAGTTAGAGGATCCTGAAATTTATAGGAGATTGATTGGTAAATTTTTGTATTTAAATCTTACAAGGCCAGACATCTCTTATGCTGTTCAACAATTAAGCCAGTTTTTAACAGTTCCAAGATTGCCGCATTATAGAGCTGCTATGCATGTGCTGAAATATCTTAAAGGAACTATAAATCTGGGTCTTTCATTTCCAGCAAATTCAGAATTCAAACTTACAGCTTATAGTGATGCAGATTGGGGTACTTGCCCAGATTCAGGTAGATCTTTGAGTGGATATTGTGTGTTTCTTGGAAATTCTTTAATTTCATGGAAAACAAAAAAACAGAAGACTGTTTCTAAGAGTACAACAGAATCAGAATATAGAAGCATGAGTTATACTTCCAGTGAGGTAGTTTGGCTTGAAGGATTATTGACTGAAATAGGTATTACTGTTCCTACTCCTATAATTTTGCATTGTGATAATGTTTCTGCTCAGCATATTGCAGAAAATCCTGTGTTTCATGAAAAGACAAAGCATATAAGAGGTAAACACCAGAAGCTCGATGTACATTATGTGAGAGAGCTTGTTCAGTCTGGTTTTGTGGAATGCAAACATGTAAGTTCAGTTTTACAGCTTGCTGATATTATGACTAAACCGTTGGGGGCAGATCAACACAGATTTCTTTCTTCTAAGCTTGGCTTGGTGAATCATTTGGCTATTCAAGATTGGACTTGTCCATTTAACCCAAGTCCATCTTGAGAGGGGGCTGTTGGGTAATGTAATTTGTATTCAAATAATGTTTGTATAATGTGTAGTACTGTTTGATGTTTTGTTTTCTATTTTCTGTTTTTATTTGTTTCATTTTAGGTTTTTGGGCTTAAAACAGTTTTAAGGCCCATGTTGTAAAGTGACCTGGTTGGGTTGGTGAGATGTATAAGTTTTGTATTCGGTTGTACATTTTTCAGATCTGAAAATAAGAAATTTCCTCTTTTCTCTTACGATATCTAAAACTCAGAAATTCATCAGTTGGCAAGGATAAATCCACTCTTCTAAAGTGAAAAATCAGTACGTCTTTCATGTAAAATTCCACTACTGATGTATTTTGCAAAAATAGATAATCTACAAGTGGTAAGTAATTGAGACAGTAGTGGTCTACATAAAAAACCATTTGCATTTCAAAGACAAGAAATATATCGAATAGAATAGTTTGTGTAGATTATACTTTCTTATTCATTTTTACTGTACAGCAAGACAACTACAAGTTGCTATCTTGATTCAAGTACTGTCACTTGCATGTTTATGTAACTTTAACATGTAAAGTGACTAAAGTCAAAGCTTAGGGTGTGAGATGGCAGTAAGCTTTTTTGGTTGTAGGGGTTGCTTTGTTTTATTTCGAGTACTGTGAGTTTGATCCCCAATGCAAGTATAATATTTCACTACCAACTCATTCTCCTGATTGATGATTCAGTTTGTAAAGAAGAAGATTTTGTTTCCTTGTTAGTTGATCTCAACAACGATTTAAGAGTGTCAAATCATAATACAGAGCGCGAAGTTGGTGAGTTTTCAACTTGTTTCTTTTTTTCTCAATGCCTTTTTTTTTTCTTTTGGTGCGTAAGTACCCAAAAGCCTATCCCATTTCTCTTGGACTGGTTATACAACCGGAAAGTGCACTTCACTCACGTATCACCAGCAACAACTGAAGAAAATAACGTCTTCCTTCAACTCCTTTATAAAAATAAAAATTAAGGATGCGTTCGGTTAAAAATAAGTTTTGGGTTTTGAGTTTTCAAAATTAATTACAGAACATTAAAGACGTAAAAGGAGGATTGGTAGAATGGTTAAAAGACGGAAGGGACCGCGGAGGGGATTTAGCTACCATGGAAGGATGAATTGTCATTCGTGTTTCTCTTATTTCTCAAAACATGAAAAATGAATAAAAGTTGTTTTTTATTTCGTATGTTAATTTTGTTTTCTAAAATGGTTGTTTTCCGTAATATACATGTGTCATGCACATTTTTGTATGGACGAAAATCCAAAACCGAAAATGGTAAACCAAACACTACCTAAGGATTTCTTCATTTAAATCGCAGAGATGTCTGTTTAAGTGGAGTAAGATCGAAAGTGATGGAGCAAAGAGAGAATGAAGCATGCATTTCATCAAACCCGTGACAGACTCCAATTGAGCAGGCAAAACAACAAACTCTTTGGTTGCAGGGGGTTCCACGCTCACGGCCGGTGGCCTAAGGCTGGAGACTACCAACCACCAGCACCAATCAGAAGAGCTTGATGAAATGGTCAACTCTGCATCATGTCTTAATTCCAGATATGACCAAGAAGATTGTGCACATGCACAGGCTGTGCCGCTGTGCAGTGTGTACATGTCCATAGCAAATTAACCTCAAAACTGCTTTAGCCATGAAGGAACTTTAAGAATCAAACCAAGCTTTGCAAGAAACAACTCAAGATCTTAATGTTAAGATAGACAGCACAAGTAAAGTCATTTATGGCATAGCAAAGGAATTGAAGGAACTTAAGAGTTAAGAATCAACCCAGAACACCATATATTCTTACAATTTTATCTCTTGTAGGCTCTGTTATTGTTACTAGTTCGATACAAATGTGAACAGTTGAAGATAACTAGATAAGAGGATTATGAAAGCAAATCCATGCTTGAAGTAATTCTAGGTAAATCAGAATTGTTTGTTACTATGGTTTTAACTTTTAAATTTTACCTCAAAGTTTCACAACTGCCTACAATTTGGGTCTGTGTTTAATTGCAAAAGAATTGACATGCATTTATTTTTCTCAAGTAAAAATTAGCAAAGACAAGGTAAAGCAGACATTTACATGAATGCATTGTCGTTTTAAGAGTCATGATCACGTGGAAGGAAATATCCCTGTACTTTGACTAATTGATTTGCAAAAGATTTGTTGGATTTCAAATTTGCCTTTCCAAAATAAATTTATAACTCAGGTACGCTTTTAGCAAGCAAAAAATATTCCAGAAGATAGAGTTGGCCTATGTTCTTCTAAGGGCCTGTTCGGCGGTCCAAAACGGACCGTCAAGGCAATGAATGCGTCCAACGCGTCGGATACTTCCACTGTCCAGACGGCTGGAATATGTGTAAAAGTCGCAAGGCGTTGTAATTAATTTTTGTCTTTATTCCTTCTTTTTATTCATTTATTATTCGTTACGACGACGGGAAGCTGCCACGCGTAATGAAGATGGGGAGACGGACAATTCCAGTTATGTCAGACGACGCATCTGGTCCAGTTCACCTTCCTCAACTAGCGGGGACGACGATTATGGATTTACGTATCCTCCACGAGCTGCCAGAGGGATTCATTCATCGATCTGTTACCGTGCTTACCACCATTCAGGTATTAATTTTAATTTTTTTAATATTTGTAGTTACTGAACTGTTAAAAAGTATGCCCTGTTGGTTTTACGTTATAGTTTAGTGCATGTACGTTATACGTTTTAATAGTATGAACTGTTGGTTTTATAATCATTTAACTGGTATAATTTTAATAGACTGAGTACGTCTACCTTCGTGGGAGTTGGACGTAGTTTGTTTCACATCCCTTTGACATATTACCATTGCATATTCGGGAGAGGCTACTTGCTAGTCCGTTCAGACTCTTTTTACGTATTATACCTCCCCAGTCCTTCGACCGACCTTTGGTAGACGCCTTAGCAGAGAGATGGTGGCCTACGACACACACTTTTCACTTTTCGTATTTTGAGCTAGGTATCACCCTATCCGATTTTTACATGCTTACAGGGATTGAGATAGACCGTCCAGATAGAGTCACTTGTCCATTTGATGCCTCTTTTGAGTCACCCGATTCCTACCTACAGTATTTGCCAGATTTGTCAGCGGCTCATATAGCTAATGGTGTCGTTTCCGTCACATATTTACTTCAGTATATTACAGCGCATCTCGATGTGGTAGACTTCCACGACATAGTATATAGGGCTACCATTTTATACCTCCTTGGTTCGACATTCTTTAGGAACCAACGGAGTACGATTAGGCTGGGCTACCTAGCAGCACTAGTCGAGTTAGAGCAGATGCATATGATTGATTGGGGCTCTGCCATATTGGGTTATCTATACGCCGCTCTTGACTCCTATGCTTTTGGAGAGGTTAGCCAGATGTTCAGTTTTTGGTACATGTTGCTGTGTTGGTGCTATGAGTACACGGCCAACATGCATCCACGCATACAGCCCACCGCCAGTCATGCTGCTGAAACCATTTTCCCACGCATGCGTAGATGGGAGAGTACTCACGGAGTTCGGCGTGCTCCTGCTGGTGTGAGACATGACTTGATGGAGGATCGTACTCACGGAGTTCGGCGTACTCACGCATGCGTAGTAAGCTTCTAAGTTCTATAATGCAAAATATTTATGTAATGCAAAGTCCAACGCTCTACACGTCTGTGATACAAAGACCATTCGTACCAATTTACTGGAGCCATGACAGAGAATCTACACTGTGCGCTATTTACTGTACAAGTAAAGACCATTCATACAAATAAACGAGGGCTATGTCCAATAAATGTGTACTCCGTCCAATAAAGGAACACTCTTACCAATAAAGGAGCACTCTGTCCAATAAAGGAACACTTTATCCAATAAAGGAGCATTTTGACCAATAAAGGACACTCTGTCCAATAAAGAGGCACTCATACCAATAAAGGTGCACCATATCGATAAAGGAACACTATGTCTAATAAAGGAGCACATCATCCAATAAAAGAGAACACTCCACCCAATAAAGCTACCCACTTACCATTACCGCATAGCTTATATATTAACAGCAACATTGCAATTCATATCTCAAATCAAAACTTATTCACAAATATAAATGGATTCCAGATTTACAAAATGCTTGCTGCCTTTTGCTAGCGATTCAGAGGAAGATGAAATCCTTCAAGAGGAAGCAGAAGAAATACAAGAAATACGGGACCTATGCCGTGAAGCGTATGGTTCATCATCCAAAACTAGAGGGGGATCGGTTGCTGGAAGGAGGTTTATACACCAAAATCATGCTAAATACCAAAAGTCTTTGATGCAAGATTACCTCGATGACGATTGCATTACGACCCTGATATGTTTCGCAGAAGATACAAGATGCGGAGAAATCTATTTCTTCGGATATTGGCTGGTATTCAAGGTAACAATGGTTACTTTAAGTACAAACAAAATGCATCGAAGACACAGGGGTTGTCCGGTGAACAGAAAATGACGGCGTTATGAGAATGTTAGTTTATGCCACTCCAGCCGATGCTATAGATGATGCATACCGCATAGCAGAGAGCACGACACTTGAAACACTTGAAACTTTCTGTCGAGCAGTGGTGGACGTCTACGGAGAAGAATACTTACTGTCTCCGAACGAAGCATCTGTAGTGCGAATCAGAGAGATGCACGAAAGCAGGGGTTGGTCGGGAATGTTAGAAAGTCTGGAATGTATGCATTGGGAATAGAAGAACTATCCTAAAGGATTGCAAGGTGCGTACAACGGCAAGGAAATGCGACCAACCATCATTTTGGAAGCTGTGGCATCGTATGATCTGTGGATATGACATGCTTTCTTTGGAATCCCTGATTCGAATAACGGCTTAAATGTTCTAGAAAGATCTCATCTATTCAATGATCTTGCTCAAGGCCAGGTACCTCCTTTAACATTTACCCTAGGCCAAAATACTTACGACCATGGCTATTACCTAGGTGACGACATTTACCCAAAATGGAGCACCATTGTTAAAACATGTCCAAATCCATTGACTCCTAAACAAGTCAAATTCGCGGCGATGCAAGAGGGACAAAGGAAAGATGTGGAATGTGCTTTCGGTGTTTTACAATCTAGATTTGCAATGATAAGTAATCCATGTCGGTTGTGGCCTAGGAAAAAGATGTATATAATCATGTTTGCTTGCATCGTTCTTCACAACATGATTATAGAAGATTAAAGAAATATGGATGAAGAGCAACGTCACTACGATTACGATGGTTCTTCGCAACCTACGCAAGTATTCTGATAAAATCTATCACTAACAGAGGAGGACTTCAACATTCATTTGACCCGTCAGGTTATGTTTAGAGATTCATAACTTCATAACCGACTGCAGAAGGATCTTATGAATCATTTATGGAACCACTACGGCGATACCTAGTTATGAAGCACCCTTATCCGAATTCGTGTTTTATTTTATGCTTGTTCGAACTTATCGATCATGTATGCAGTAAAGATGTTGTTATTTTCTATTGTACCATCGCGTTCTCTTGTATTCGTAAGGGTTATTAATCATCTATTATTATGTGTCAAATTTGATTATTCTACGAAAAAAATAACGATTTTTTTTGGTTATATTAGAAAATAGGGTAGGATAGGGAAAAAAAATATACTACTCAGGAGCCGATTTAATTGGTTCATGAAGTCGCGAGCCGATTAAATTGGCTCGCGACTTGGTGAGCCGATAAAATCGGCTCGCGCACCCAATTCAGGAATCTGAATTGAGACCGTAACATTTCACTGAATGTTACACCATGTAACATCCGTTGAGGACCAATATTGGGCCAATTTTTGATTCAAGACATGAATCACTCCGTTGTTGGAGATGCTCTAAGCTTCACAAGTTACTATCTTGATTCAAGCACTGCCACTTGCATCTTTATGTAACTTTTACATGTAAAGTCAATACATTGGATATAAGATGGCAGATAAGCTTTTTGGGTTATAGGGTTGCTTTGTCTTATTTCGGCCACTGTGAGTTTGATTTCCTATGCAAGTACAATATAACACTACTAACCTCGTTTTCCTGACTGATAATTCAAAATTTTAAAGCAGAAGATTTTGTTACCTTGTCTGAGCAACTTCAGTAGTTAAGAATTAAGGCTTAATATTAAGCTTGGGATCTCCAATCATCTAACTCAGATATAATATTAAGGTATGATTCGATTGGGAATCCTAAACTGGCTCTAGGCACCCATTAAATGGACGTCCATAAGCTTCCCCAACCCAACTGGAAACTGTTCCTTGCGATTATAAACAGACACTTTTCACCTTTTAATGACTATAAACGACCATATTTTTAAATTGCAAACAGTTATAAATGGTCATATTCAAGAATTAATCGTATAAATTATCGTAGCTAATTATTCAATACAACACACATTTATCATACACAAACACCATATTCCCAAATTTTATATAGTCAAATTATGGCTTATCCATTTGAATCGTTTACCAAAACTATGAATATGGCTAAGTGGGGTTTTGATTCTATTGACTCACTTTTTGACATGGCAGTCACTTCTTAGTTCTTTGGCAATCGAAGTGTTCAAGATTCAGACATGGACTAAGAAGAACTCAAACATGCTTAGTTGAAGCATCAAAGCGCCCTCAAAACACTTGGGCATCACAAGCTTGGATTTCGGTTCAATGCACTCCAATTCGGCCAAGAGGCACCTTGCCAGCTTTAGGATCTGATAGATCTCGGTTCGAACGAACTTGGCTCGATCAGGACGTCTACCACTTCACTTTGAAGCACAAAGTGATGGAACAGTGGAGGAGTCCCTCCGGATCGATTATTTCGCATCGACATTGTCGAACTGACCAGTTCGACAATAACGAAACGAAGTCTGGAACTCCTCCAATCATCCTGAGAAGTGGTCAGGCCACCACTGATCGCTACTTTTCTATGAATTAGAAGAGCACAAATTTTTAAATTAAATTCTGCAAGCGCACAGGTCGCGTAATATGCAGGTCGAATCACAGGGAGGTGTTTTAAATCTTATTATTTTTCTATTTTTAGGCGAGTTAGACAACTTTTGAGATTTTTTTGAAAATAAAACAATTGAAATTGCAACAATTTGGATTATCGTTGAATCTAATCAAACGATTAATCACTAATGAAAGTAAATTTCAAAACAAGAATAAAAATGCAGAAAATAACAATATGTGTTCTACCAAAACAAATTGAGTAGACACACAAATTGTTATGAAAGAAAAATGACAATCAACTAAAATGGAGAATGATTTTATTATTGATTAAACGAGAATACAACATAATCGAGACCCCTGTTATAATGGGTATACATGTGCTTTTATAGGTGAATTTGGAAACCCTAATCCTCTCTATCAGAATAATTTGGGCCAAGAATGAATCCCATGAATATCTTTATATACAAATAAGAAAAGATATGACATAATGGCTGAGATATTCCATGCAGATTTCCTCTCCTGATTAGTCACATGTGGCATATTGATTGGCTTCTTCTTGGCAATAATCCAATCAAATATTCTTCTAATTGGCAGTTGAAAAAATAAATGATTTGAATTGATTTCCATGATAAGAATATGGCTATTCCTGAAATGCTTACTAGTGTATATCATACATACATACATACATATGAATATATATATATATATATAATATAACACTATTCCATATATTCTTCAGAGCAAAAGGGGGCAGTATGAACGTTCCTTTCTTCAGCAAAAAGAGAGCCTGGCGGGGATCAAACTCAGGTCTCTCAGTACAAATTTATATGCCTTTACCAGTGAGCTACAACTTCTTTTGCAATTGAGATGGCTTTGATATGGGGAAGCAGCTTATTCTTTGTAGTTGGCCTTTAATTTGAAACGAAGGAGGCATCACTTGAAATCTGTAAAAACACATAAAAAATACCCAAAGTATCATTTATTTATTTACAAAAGATAAAATATAAGAGCACAAAATAAACACATTTCTATGTTAATCAAATATCCCCACACTTATCATTTACTCGTCCTCGAGTAAAACAAAACAAAAATAAAAAAACTAAACTAGATAAGTCACACTTTTGTAGGTAACACGATTGCATTGAGCGTATGCAACAAGTTGTTAAACCTCTAGGTGTCCCTAGTAGGACGAGTGGTGTCTCGTGAGGGTTTTCAACGGATATTACCCACAAAATCCAAATGCAGTATGTGGATCTAATGCAACTACATGAATGCAATGGGTATATACAAAAATGACAACACGACTTATTTCAGAAAAATGGTACAACAAATTAAGTTAACAACTTCTAGTCAGTTGATTTTATTTTAGATACCTCAACTTGTCACAAATTTTCAACACTATTCAAGTTTTCAAATGTTAGATTCCAGTTTGGCCAGTTGGTTCGATTGATAACATAGTGCAGCCATGAAATAGATTCTTGGTTTGCTTGGCACAGTTTGTAAAGTGGTATTCTAATTTCCTTGTGTATGGCTAGTCAAATCAATAAGGTCAAGAAATGTTTGGGTATCATCGTTTATTCTCTATTTCTATAAAAGTTAAAATTTATGATTAATTACATACACCTAACTTAAAAGACCAAGGTATACCACCCGTACACTGCCTTGCGGACTGACGGAGAGTTAGGACAGAGCTTGGCGGACTGTGCAGGCTAACGCTGACTATGTCAACAACATGTCGGTAATCCTTAGGTGTCCAATCTCATAAAATGAGACCAAGATATTCCAATGCTGCCTTTGCCAACAACATGTCGGATAGAGCTTGGCGGGTTTGCACACCAACGCTAGATATACACGCAATGTTGGATACCCTTGGATTACTATTATTATTATTGAAAATATAAGCACAAAAGAGATTTACGCGAATTCAACTTAACATAACTTAGTTTTAAAGACTCGAAAAGCCAATATAAGTATTTTAAGTCCTCCACTTATTTAAACAAAGACTACAATATAGAATAGATTTTATGGTCATCACCTAAGAATCTCCCTATGTACCGGTTACACTATTATCCCTTAAAATTAAACTTTTCATTATATTTCTTATTCGATCAAAGTTGAGAGAAAAAAATACTATCAACTGACTAAAAATTATAAACTTATTTTGCAGTATCACTCTAAAATGAGTCGTGTCTGTGTGTGTTGTGTGTGCATTTTTTTTTTTGAGATGATGTGATGCAGACTTGACTCCCCCACACTAGATTGAGACAGTGTCCCAACTGTCTAAGGTATGCAGACCAAAATGGAAGTGAAAAAATGAAAAAGAAAAGAAAAATTAGCACCTGATTTCACGGTGGATGATCAGGCTCATGAAGATCGATAAGCTCATCGTCTTCGTATTGCTCGAATTCCAAAAATGGTTTCAGTCATTGACCGTTTACTTTGAACACTTTTCCATCCTTAAGATTTTCAATTTCGACTGCTCCATGAGGATACACTGTTTTCACAATATAACGTCCAGTCCATCGAGATCTTTGTTTTGCTGGAAACAAGTGAAATCTAAAGTCGTATAAAAGAACTTTTTGACCTACGTTGAATTCCTTACGAAGTATGTTTTTATTGTGTTGGGATTTGGTTCTTTCTTTAAGATTTTTGCATTTTCATATGCTTCATTTCTTAATTCCTCTAGCTCTGAAATCTGTAACTTCCTATGTGAGACGGCCTTCTCTAAGTCAAAATTCAGAAGTTTAATTGCCCAAAGAGCACGATGCTCTAATTCAAGAGGTAAGTGACAGGCCTTCCCAAAGACTAAACGATATGGTGACATTCATAGATTGGTTTTGTAAGCAGTGCGAAATGCCCAAAGTGCATCAATTAATTTTAAGGACCAATCTTTTATTGGAATCACTACAACAAAATGGGGATTATATAGCTATACCACATAGCGTTGCTGCATTTTATCGGTTAACACTCCAAAACTTTAGGGTTTTAACGCTATTTGAAAGGAAATCTCGGATCCTAACGTTATTCAAGAACAGAGGCGGGAAATTATTTTCGCTGGGCGGGAAGTAAAATAATTGATTTTGCCCATTTCCTTCCCAAAACAATTCTTCTCAAATCTTCCTGTCGTATGTTCGAAGTCTTCATCGCCTCCTGCTCACGCATCACATCCGCCTCCAGAGGATATCACATCGCCTCGAAATCGTGCACTCAACTTATCTCGTGTCTTCTCAAATCGCTCTTGGCCGATAGCTGATACCACATCTCCCCCAAATCGCTGTTGTTGTCCTTCATCGAAATCGCGATGGCGAATCGGGATTCTAAAATCACGAAGGAAGCTACAGGTACTACAAGCTTTATCATAATTTTTTTTACTGCTCGTTCTTATGATTCTTGATTTCTTATTACTAATCTCTAATAGGTGCTTCACATATCAATCTAATATATAGATATAAAATGAAGTTGATAAGTTATCAAGGGCTGAATAATAATAATAATTCATTGTATTTCAAGTATGATAGTAGTTTTTGCATATCATTAAGATAGTTGTTTTTCCAACTTGGTATATACATGGATATTTTATATTAGATGTTCAAACAATCGACAAGTCGGCGGAGAAGGTAAAAATTGCAAGGGCGAAGACTTGTAAGTACAAAGATTGTAATAGGGAAAATGCACCTAAATCATAACTAAGTAAATATTGTAAGTAAAATGTTGATGTCTGTAGATGAAGGTGGAGCGTGTTTGTTGGTTCAGGTGAAGCCTGGGTTGTCAGGCTGGTTTGGTGCAGATGGGTGTGGAGAGTGGTTGTTCTGTACTTTGGAAGAACTTGTAGTGAAGGATTGGATGAAAGCTGTTGTTTAATTTTGGAAATGAGGCAGCAGTTTGATGCTGGTTTGAGGAGTTAGTCAAAAGTAGTTTGGAGGCAGAAATGAATAGGAGTAATGATACGTGGTACGTGGGAGGAAATGATAGTTGAGGAAAGAGTTAGTGATAGGTTTGAAACTGATGATGGAGTTATAGTAATTTTGAGTGGTGGCGGTGTATGGCAATGGTCTAGTTGAAGGGAGTTGTAGTGGTGATGGTGCATGGCTTGAATTTACTGGTAGAATTTAGGTCTCGGTGGTGTTTTCTGATGAAGGAGATTAAGGGTTTGAGTAATTATGACAGTGAGGCAGTTCATGGTTACTTGTTGGCAGTTGGCCGCGGATTGAGGCTGGTTCGAAGTCGAATTCTGGTGAGATGGAGCAGTTGGCTTACCTATGCGTGAAACGAGTTGACTTTTTTATTTTAGATGAGGGTCGGTGGGTTTAGAGGTTGAAGGTGAAAATGTGTTACAATGGGAAGGGTCTAGATTGCATGGGGAGAGATGGTGCGGGTTGAGATGTTTAGAATTGGAGGAGGGAATTGCAGGCACAAAGCAATGAACAAATGCAAATGAAATAACACTGAACAGAGTGCACAAAAATAGTTAACAAAAAGTGAAATTACTAATTTTTTGTCTGTGTTTTTTTTAATGAAAATTAACGCAAAATGTAAAAGTGCACAAACAAAACAAAACAAAAAGTAACCAAAGTGCAATAAAAAAATGCATGCAAAATTTATTCGCAATCAATTGTTGATAATCGTCAGAAGAAAATACATGAAGATTGCCTTTTACATCGTCAGAGAAAGGGTATTTGAAAATATTGTACAGTATAAAAAATAAATCCTTTTCTTCTTTTTCCATATTATTAGCAATGTATAATAATAATGATGAGATAGAATAAATCAATAGCAACAAGTATTCAACTCCATTGATTATCCTAGTTATAACAAAATGTCACTAACTGCACTCACTTAAGCGGTGGAGAATTATTACGTAACATAGATTTAATCTTTCAGTTGTGGGATATGAATACAATTTGCAAGTTGTTGTTTTATAACTCAGTAGTGCGGTATTATTACTTATAGTAGAATCCTTTTCCCTATGTATTATTGGACCCTTTCTATTCAAACACCCTATAATATTATTTTTACTAAATTTCCCTACTTAATATGATTAAATGGGTCAGTTAATGTGTTTCTTAAAACATGTTATCTCTTGTCATTTAAATTTCTAAGCTTAACATTTGAATCTCACCAGATGGATGTTCACTTTTTGAGTTAATTTATTATTTCAAACTTTACATTTTTTAATCAACATGATATTCCATTTTAGCTGCTAGATTGAGAAACAGATGTGCGAGAAAAAGGGACAGATAATCAATGAGGTAGAAAATCTTGTATGGTCAGTAACTGAATATGGAGAAGTAAAGCTATATACATTAATCTTTTTCACTTTCAGAAGTCATTCAGACTTTCAGTGTTGTATTTCCTATATTTAAAAGGCTTTTTATTTTAATGTTACAAGTGACAAATACATAATGACACAATAGAAGTCATACTAAATGATATTATTGAATGTCTTAATAGATGTCATTAGTCATCATTATGGTATTGAATTGTAATTGTATGTTAAGATACTCATTACAATAGTGATAATAGAGATATAATATCACTATATATATACTAAATGATATTATTGAATGCTTATTCTCATTTTAGGCCGAAAATAGAGATAGTTGTACAAGAATGAAGCATGTGTTCTGCATTCATTTCAACAAATAAACCATTTTTCATATATAGAAATTGCTGATGTGATGATGTATTTAAAATGAGATTTGTGCTAGCTAGCTACGATGTTCATGAAATACCCTAAATAAATACACTTCATACATATCTTGGCTCGAATTTTCACAGCAGGGTCTCAAACTAAGGGGAAAAGGACATATTTATTTAGCAAAAAGAGTGAGACATTTGAGAACAATAATGAAGAAAATTCTCTGTTTTATGATTTTGAAGATTTTGGAACAATAAGAGCTACGTGCATGGCGTAAAAATGAAAGTTGGCTCTAATGTAAAACTTGTATTCTGTCCTGTTATAGTTGGTTTCTTCCGATTTACACCTCTCACTTAAAAGAAAAATAAAATTGTCTATACTGGTTATGTCAAATTTTGTGCCTTATAACCACTCATACATCCTCACCAAGAGCTGAGTCATGAGGAAGCATAAACTTCATACTATCATATTACAAAGATTAGTACGCTTACTATTAACAAATTATAAAATTGTAAGAGGGAGATGTACTTTGAACTTTGAGAGACAATCATGTTATTTTGTAAATGTAAGGATTATTAAAGCGAAAACAATGATGAAAAAAGTTCACTCATCAAAGGTCAGAATAAAGACTGCTCATCATTCACTAGAATGCCTTTTAATATTCTAAAGCAGGAAATATAGGTTTTCATTCCCCACTTTTTTTCTGTAACCAACTGAATTACTGTTTTTGTTTCCACCAAATTTATTTTATTCTTATTATTATTACACAGAAATCATTCATCATTTTCAAAAGGTAAAGAACAATGGTGATGTTTATTTACTTCGTTACTTCATGAACATTGTTTGCATCTAAGTTCAGATTAGTGAATTTTGCTATATTTGTTGGCACTGACACATAACTTGCACTAAATGTCTACTTAAATTAAGCAACGGGTACAGGAAGAACCATATTTATTGGATAGGTTATGACCTATAGGTCATCTTTGGTGTAATTGGGTGTAGGCTAGCTAGCTGGAACTGGAGGCGTGGTTGACATGGCGTGTTCTGTCCAGATGAGAGGGCATGGGCTGGAATTTATGGTATTCATTTTACTTTCACTTGTATGATTCAGCTCAATTGAGTTGCAAAGAGGAAATTAAAAGATGGATGATGAACTAAGCTAAAAATTAATTTTATACGTTAATTGAAATGATTTAGTATTTTCCTTTATTGTCGTATTTTCCTGGACTATCGAAATTGAAGAATGACAACTGTTAATTGTTGGTTTATAAGAATATAAATTTATTTGCAATGTATACATATTTCTAATTTTTATGTATTTTTGCTGTCGTAATAACGTGTTGATAATTTGATATTTAGAAATTGAACGTTATGGATCCAGCTGAAAAAGGAATAGAGGACAAGAAAGGTGGCAACATCTGAGTACAAAGGTATTTAATACTAGAGCTCTTTGTTTATGTTTATTTTTGTATTCTCGTTTTACAGTTTTGAGAATTTTTGTATTTTCTTTGGAACGGTAATCTTCCGTTGGACGTTTTCGTTTCATCCAGTTTGAGGTAAGCGCTCTCACCATTCTATCTCAGTGCTTATTTGTGTTGTCGGTGGTGTATACGGTGAATGTTCTGACCATTTATGTGTTTAGTGAATAATTTATGAAGTTTCAGCTACTTGGCATTCCATGATGTATTTTGATATATATGTTGCATCGCCAGTAAGTTATCAGTTCTCAATCCTTGGCCTGTAGATACTGTTTTTCGCTGTCTTACTGCAATATCAGTTCAAAATAAGGCTGATAAAACTAGGACAAAATTAAAAAATTCTGTTGTGGGGCTTTATTACCAGATAAGACGCACTCTTTGAGTAGCAATTCCCGTGGTCTTGTTTTCCTTCAGCTTTAAGCCATTGCTTGAATCATTGCTAGATTAATTATTCCCATTGATGCTCAAATTGGTCAGGTACTTCTTCAAAGATCAGAGCTTGAAGCATGATCCAACCAAACCATGATTGATGCACCTGCAACCTTTATTAAATATCATTTTAAATATCACAATCCAGTTTTTTTTAGTCTGATAGCATACTTCAGTTTTTACAAATTGATAAAGAGATTTGCATTGATAAACAAAAATATCAGAGCAACAATGATACTCGCCTTGTACAATTTTTTTTTGAAAGTAGGACTATTATCTCAATTAGAGAAAGAAAAATAAAGAAGTAGGAACTCAAATATATTTTGCTCAGACAAATTTTTGAAAATTTCACTCAGTTTGACAAATCATTAACCCAACTAAGCTCGATTTCAGCACCAAAAAAAAAAAAAAAAAAGATGTAAGCACAAATTTAGAAAAGATTTTCAATATTTAGACCTAGAAGAATGGGCTGCTAATTACCAAGGATAAGGCTATTGAGTGCAATATAAGAAAACAATAACTTTTACAAGATTGAATTACATTAAGCTTGAACTTTTATTTGAATCGTTTGCTGTTATTAAAATATATGGACAATGTATAGTAAGTATCATTTACAAATACAGACATACATTTTTTAATAGTCATCTATTCGAATTGTTTAACCATATTATGTTACTTGCAACAGAATAATCCTTAATGTTTCAGGCAAACTGGGTAGTAGATTTAGGATAGCAAATGCATCAACGTTTTTCTTACAAAAGAACCAGCGTTGCACAGAGAAAAAGATAATATAGTTTACTACACAAACCATCCATTATATTTCATATCACTCATTGCTTGTGCTGCTCTAATTTATTCTCGATCACTCGCATCTAGATGAGTTTTCCTACAGAAGAACCTCTTCTTTTTTGCAACAGGTCCGTTGGTAGGATTTCTATTCTGTAGCTGTCCTTATATGGCATTGAGAGATTTGCTGGAAAAATGATATTTGGTTGGATTTTCTGCGATTCAGCTTAATTTTCAAAAAAATGGGATGATTCAGTTATGGCTAAAAACTAATGTGCAGAGAGATTTGTGTGCAACGGAAGTTGTGTCATAAGCCGTCGAATTTAAGGTGCTCAAGTTGATGACAGAAATATTATATAAGGTAATTTTCTATATTTTTCTGTACCTTAGCTTTAAGACTAGTTATATGCAATTCCATTAAGGGTAGATCCAACATATAAGCTTGTTCTCTACATGTCAGTTTGTCGTTTAAGTATCTGGTAATTTTACGTAAGCTGAACTTGTTATTAATGGAGTCGTTTACCGTTATTTTATGGTAACCCTAGCTATCATATGCCAAGCATGCTTTCTCAAACTTCAATGCAACTACGAATTCTTCGATTTTAAAAGCATAGACCATTTCATAAACGTATAGTTCAGGTCAAGCATTAAACTAGCATATGTAGCCCAGATTCTGCACTTATTGCCACATCAGTAACTTGTCATTCATGTCATATATTTGTTAGAGGTAGAAAGTTACATATTTAATGTTTTATCAGTGCTCCTTTATAACATTCAGACAGTTGAAGATTTGAAAAAAAAATTCTATTACAGTTCATTCAGTTATGACTGACTAATTATTATTTATTAACATTTCTATTCTTCTAAATTATACGTTTAATTCACTATCATTAGTTGGTTCTTCAGTTGGAGCTACCGTCTTGTGGTTACAGGTCATAAGATGTTCAATGCTATAGTTTGAATATGTTTGAATCATTCTATTTGTCTATAGTTTCATTCTATTTGTTCCCTGAAATATGTTTGAATGATGATGAAAAAATAAAAATGCCTATAGTTTCATTTAACATTTTGTCGCATTTGTGAATAAATATTCTTATTTAATACAAAGTATAACTTTTTGTTTAAGCTATATTGAAATGTATTCTTTTTCTACAAACCTGATGGAGATTAAACTGAATTCATTTCCCTTCACTTTGGGGCCTGTGCAGGATTTTTCAATCTCCAAATGGCTCAGTTCCAATGTCGGCAAATAGCAATGGTACTCTCAATGAAGCATCCACACTCAGAATGAATTTTGGTTGGGATTCATGACTTAGGAAACACTACTATGATGCAAATATGAATTCACAAAGAACTTTCAGGTGATAATATTCCCATCATTTTGGTTTCTTTTTCATTTCATTTTTTGTTCTTGCGTGGGCTAAAATATCGTTGAATGTTTATTCATCATGGTAACTTGATGGCTAAGATTGAGCTCCAAGTAAGAGCCTCGATGAAATGGTTGTGTGAAAACTTTGAATCATCTTTATGTTTTTTTTCGATCTTGAAAACTAAGACAAAAATAATGAAATATGAGGAGTTGAAAAGAAAGAATGAACTTGAACCTACTATTTCTTAGGGAGAGTTGAATGGTTAAAAAGAAAAGATCTTAATTTATTTTCTTCTTTGGAAGCAGTGAAAGCTTGGCATAGGTTAATATAATTAATTTCTTGGACGAATATATCCTCCAATTTCTGTTTGAGCATCTCCATTCTACAGTAAAGGTACACATTACAAATAAAATAGTCTTTTTCAAAAGAAAACAAGTTAATTGATGTAGGATATATTGTTCTTTTACCATTGTAATAACATGTTTTTTTTAAAAAAAAAAAACTTTTCAGGCACAAGATTCTGTTAGCTATGCATAATATAATCAATATGTCACCTTAAACTTTTTTCTACAAAATAAGTGGATGTTCAATTCTAATTACAGTGGCATACAATAATAATTTTGATATATAAAAAATTAATTGTTACAAGTATGTGGATAAATATAGTGTAGCTAGGCTATGTTAGCATTACATATTTATTGTATTTGCAAATAAAAACGTGCTGAATTATTAAAATGGAATTTTTGAAACGGAACGGAAATCTACCACTGAATGAAACAAAAATGGAAACGAAAATTTAAACTTTGGTTTGAAATTGCAATATGTGCAGCAACAAATACTCTTTGCAAATGACAACGAGTTAGGTGATAATGGCCAAAATAACGAGCCATAAATTTAAACCTATTAAATATGTGGTCCAAGGCAACATGAGTTTATAAGCAAGTGAATAAAAGAGCAATGTACATTTTGTAGTAAACAAAGATGCATGTAGCAGCATGCATGATATTTAATCAATTGTTTTAAGAATAAAGTGTTGATACGTTCAAAAACTCATTAATACTGTTAAGTACTTATAGCATGAAAGACAATATACTTATGCATTATGATTTAATTAGGAAAATATTCACTAGATAGAATATTTGATCATATATTAGCATGGTCCAAAGAGTATATCCACGAGATATATTTTTATGTCTAATACCGCTTCTTTTTAGTTGGATAATCTCATTAACAGAGATAACAGAACACTAATGGAAAGCATTCGACCCGTTTCTCGATAAATTTTCATACTTTATAGGATTATGATGAGATAATTTATGGAAGATTTTCAATGTTGGGTGAAAGGTAGTGTCTACATTAAGTATTTTGAACGAGTCATGGTATTTACACTAAAGTACATATGTCACAACATTATAATGTTGACCCGTTCATAGCGAACGACCATAAAATGGAGATCAAATCCAAATTATTGGGTGAAAAATAAATGGATAGGGATCATTTACCATTAGCTATGCTAGACAATTGGTGTTTTATTGTCGTTAATTTAGAGTACTATCATTGACACAATGAGCTATGCTAGATGTTCTTGTTTTCTCATGACCAGACAGATATGAAGATTATTGTATTATGTGGACAATATTTGTTTTCTATTTGTTATCTACGCAATAACTAAATTTATGAGAACAATGAATACATCGATTATTTTGCGCTTTTGTACATACCATACCACTACAAAATTTAGTTAGTCTACACTTAAGTTAGTCTATGCTTTTGTACATATATATCATGCTGCTTTTGTACATACCATTAGCCCCTTGTATAAGTGCATCATATTTTATGCCTTAGTCATAGTTTTTTTCTTGTTCTTTAAGTTTCTATTACTTTGAGAATATATGATATAACAATTACTAACACCTTCTCCATTTGTTTGACATTAACAGGACCACAATTGTTGATGTTCTGGAGAAAATATCAAAAGCAAAGAAAGATTAAATTCATAGTTTGTCTGCTTTGTAAGTAACTTGGTGATGCAAAATTGTATGATATATTAACATGGAAAAGTTGGTTAAACAATGTATGAAATATTAAGTTTGAATATTGAAGAGTTGTTTGAATGATGTGTACGTAGCACTAAGTTTTAATATATAAAAAGCTATTTGAATGTTGTGTGTGTGTGTATATATATGTGTGTGTATATATATATATATATATATATATATATGTGTGTGTGTGTGTGTATATATATGTGTGTGTGTGTATATATATATGTGTGTGTGTGTGTGTGCGCGCGCGCATGCGTGTATGAAAAATGCTGCAATGGTCATAGATAAAATCTATAAATTGATATTCATTCAATAGCGTTTCATAAACGCTATTGAATAAAAACGCTATAGAAACACACATTGGGATGCCATTGTATAATTAAACAAACGCTATAGAAATATAGATAAAACACTATAGAAACATATAGATAAGCGCTATAGAAAGTAAGTATCGGATGAAATATTATATAGCGTTTTTACTGGATAGCGCACATAAAACGCTATAAAAAATTAACTTTTTATAGCATTTTTGTTTCTGCTATTTAAACCTGAAGGTCTAACATAGCATGTCGTTACATATCGTTCTCTGAAACGCTATATTAGGATACAATAGCGTTTTTCAAACGCTATGAAAAGCCTTTATTGTTGTAGTGAATTCACGGTTTTCTCAAGAATTTGTTTGATTTGTCTATTGGAAACTTCTACTTGTCCACTAGTTTGTGGATGGTAAGGGGTCGACAGCTTGTGTGTGATTGAGTATTTCTTGAGCAAGGACTCAAAAGCACGATTACAGAAGTGAATGCCATTATCTCTAACGATAGCTCGAGGTGTGCCAAAGCGTGAAAAGATGTTTTCTTTGAGGAATTTGATAACAACCTTGTTATCGTTAGTTTTGGCCGAGATGGCTTTAACCCATTTTGAGACATAGTCTACCGCAAGCAAGATGTAAAAATTCCCAAATGAGTTAGGGAATGGTCCCATGAAATCGATGCCCTAAACATCGAATAAATCAATCACCAAAATGGGGTTGAGAGGCATCATGTTTCGCTTAGTGATTTGACCCGTTCTTTGACATCGATCGCATTTAGAGCAAAATTCGAAAGCATCACGGAAGAGTGTGGGCCAATAAAAACCGCTTTGCAATACTTTTGCAGTAGTTTTTCTTGCTCCAAAATGACCGCCACAAGCATGGTCATGTGAGAAAGAGAGAATACTTTGGTGTTCATGATTGGGTACACACCTTCGAATGATTTGGTCTGGACAGTATTTGAAAAGATATGGGTCGTCCCAATAGAAGTTCCGAACTTTAGAGAGAAATTTTTGTTTATCTTGTTTCGACCATTCAGCAGGTGTTTGCTGTGTGACAAGGTAATTCACAATGTCAGCGTACTAAGGAGTGTTAGAGATCGAAAGGATTTGTTCGTTAGGAAAATAGTCATTGATTTGGGTGTCATCAACATTTTCGTGCACAATTCGAGAGAGGTGATCCGCTACAACATTTTCAGAACCCTTTTTATCTCGTATTTCTATATCGAATTCTTGAAGAAGAAGGATCCAACGAATCAAGCGGGCCTTGGCATCCTTTTTAGAAAGCAAATATCGTAAGGCAGCATGGTCAGTGTAAACTATGACTTTGGGTCCTATGAGATATGGTCTGAATTTCCCAAGAGCAAAAACAACTGCCAAAAATTCCTTTTCAGTAGTTGAGTAATTCAATTGGGCCTCATTTAAGGTTTTGCTAGCGTAATAAATGACTCAAGGGAGTTTATCGATTCGCTGACCCAAGATGGCTCCAATTGCAAAGTCAGAAGTGTCGCATATAAGTTCGAAGGGTTGAGTCCAATCAGGGGGTTGAATGATGGGAGTTATGGTCAAGATTGACTTAAGAATTTCAAAAGATGTTTTGCAGTCATTCGAGAATTCAAACTTGATGTCTTTGGCAAGTAAGTTCGAGAGAGGTTTTGAAATTTTCGAGAAGTCCTTAATGAATCTTCTATAGAATCCCGCGTGGCCAAGAAATGAATGGACATCTTTAACAGACTTAGGAGGAAGTAGATTAGCAATCAAATCGATTTTGGATCTATCGACTTCAAGGCCATCTTTTGAGACGACATGACCTAGAACTATCCCCCTTTTACCATGAAGTGACATTTTTCCCAATTAAGCACGGGTGATTTTTCCTTAAAACGTTTTAGGACGAGTTCTGAATGAGTGAGACACTGAGAAAAAGATGATCCGTAGATTGAAAAATCATCCATAAATATTTCTAAGAATTCTTCCACCATATCAGAGAAAATACTCATCATACACCTTTGGAAAGTCGCGGGGGCATTACAAAGACCAAAAGGCATGCGACGATAAGCAAAGTTTCCGAACGGACAAGTAAAGGTGGTCTTATGTTGATCTTCTAAAGCAACAGGAATTTGGTTATAGCCAGCGTATCCATCGAGAAAACAATAATACTCATGTCTTGCTAAGCGTTCGAGCATTTGGCCAATAAAGGCAAGGGAAAATGGTCTTTTTGTGTGGCTGAGTTGAGCTTTCGATAGTCAATACACACGCGCAATTTGATTTTGATTTTTGTTGGGACAAGTTCATTACTTTCATTTTTGATCACTGTGACTCCCGACTTCTTTGGTACAACTTGTACCGGACTCACCCAAGTACTATCAAAGATGGGATAGATGATGTTATTGTCTAGACATTTGATTATCTCCTCCTTGACCACTTCTCTTATGTTTGGGTTTAGTTGCCTTTGAGCCTCATGGGTGGGTTTAACCTCATCAACTAAATGTATGTGATGTTTCACAATTCATGGGCTAATTCCTTTTATATCGCTAATTTCCCACCCCAAGGCATCTTTATTTTCCCGTAAAATTTCCAAAAGTTCTTCTTCTTGGTCCTCGGTAAGGTCGAAGACCAAGACTATGGGAAAAGTTTCTGAGGAGTCTAGGTAAGCATACTTAAGGTCTGGTGGCAAGGGTTTGAACTTAGGAAGTTCTTGTGTGTTAACATTGGTCAACATTCCTTGGTTAGATTCAGATGACGAAGTGTTGGAGTCAAGAATTTTATTTAGCTCAGAAACGTATTTGAGCTCATCGAAATCGGATTCGAAATGGTCAAGACACATTTTCAAGGATTCAGAAGTGTCATTAGAGGTTTCATCAACTGTGGTTTGAATCATGTCAATTTCATCGACCTCAAAATCCCTAGGTTGTTTGTTGAGATTATAGTGTTTAGCTCAATGGTTATGTGCCTGAAGGAAAGTCGAAGTTGACCATTCCTGCAATTAATGACAGCATTTGAGGTTGCTAAGAAAGTGCATCCTAAAGTCAATGGTATTTGAACTTTGGGATTTGAGCCAGGCTCTGTTTCTAGAACTATAAAATCGACAGGGAAGTAAAACTGTTCGATCTGTATCAAGACATCTTCGATTATTCCCAATGGCTTTTTGATAGATCGATCAGCTAGCTGAAGAGTGATTTTTGTTGGTTTAATCTCCCCTAGTCCAAGTTGACGATAAACCGTATAAGGAAGAAGATTGACACTGGCACCAAGATCGAGTAGGGCACAAGAGATGTGAGCGTTTCCTATTTTACAATCAATCGTAGGGAAGCCAGGATCTTTGTACTTGACTGGGGCAAGACTCGAAAGAATAGAGCTTGTGTTCGCAGTTAAAAAGGAGGTTTTTGGGACATTAGTCGCACGTTTTTTGTGTACACAATTCCTTAAGACATTTAGCATATCGAGGAATTTGTTCAATGGTGTCTAAAAGAAGAATGTTCACACGGACTTGTTTGAAAATTTCCAAATTTTTATCGAAATTTGCCACTTTCTTCTTACTATTGAGTATATGGGGAAATGGAGCTACTGGTTTTTCGACTCTGCGATCAGTTTCATCATTCAAGGAAGAAGGAGGTGAGGGTGTAGAAGATGAGATGTTGGCACTACCAACATTGATTTTTGAAGGTGAGTAGGGTTTGCCGACACTGGGAAAAGAACTGTTGGGACTGCCAACATTTAAGGGAATTTGAGGTTTAGAAGAATTGGCATTCGAAGCCAATGGGTGATCATCAAGATTTGGCATTGGGGTCGAGTTCGAACGTTCGCCAGGGTTATCCACATTTTTATCAATTCTTTTTCCAGATCGAAGGCTTGTAACAGCATTGACTGAATTATGGTTTTTGTCCTCATAAGAATTTACAGTACGAGAGTTATACTTTGGATTCACCTCGGGTTGACTAGGCAACTTACCCTTCTCGTTACTTTTCACTAGTTCCTTTATCATATTAAACATTTGGTCGAGTTTAGCGTCTTTTGAGTTCATTTTAGCTTCGTGAGAGTTCAACTGTTTTTCTAACCGCCCAATTTCTTGTGACGATTGAGAGGATTGGGTTGATGATTGAAAGTTGGGGTGCCTATAGGGTTGTTTGGATTGAGGTGCAGCTTGAGAGGTTTGAGAATTGGGAGGTGGAGCTTGATAATTCGGATTTGGAATAAAGGGCTGCATGTGAGATGGGTTAGCCGAATTATTAGGATTTGACCAAGAAAATTTTGGGTGGTTTCTCCAACCAGGGTTGTACGTGGATGAGTAAGGATTATTTTGAGCTATAGCATTGGCTTGGTACTGAGAGTAATAGTGGGGTGACCCTTCTCCGACTTGAGGAGTTTGATTTTCTAAGGAAAGATGACTTGGGTCCACGACATGTTCTCCTCTAGTAGAAGTACGAATAGGAACACGAATTGATTCCCATTGCATGTCCTTTTCAGAATAATCTTCTAAGAATTGCCATGCTTCATCGGCCGTCTTAGACATAAAGTCACCTCCACACATTGATTCTAGTTGAGTCCTAGACTGATAGTTTAGCCCTTCATATGCAATTTGACATAAGTGATCTTTTAGAATTCCATGATGAGGACAAATATATAATAGTTGGTTGAATCTTTCAAAGTATTTTGAAAAAGTTTCCCCCTTATTTTGACAAAATTGATTTAGCTTGGTTCGAATTTTGAGAGTTTTATGGAAAGGGAAAAACTTTTTCAAGAATGCAGCGACAAATTCATCCCAACTTCTTATGGAATGTTTTGGAAGAGAATTTAGCCATCTTTTAGCGCTTTCAAGTAGTGCAAATGGGATTAGCCTTAGCTTGATCGATTCGTTAGACAATTGTTGCATTTTTGTTGTGGACGCATACAATTCAAATTCACTTAGAAATTCATAAGCATTTTCAGAACCAGTAAATTTTGGTACCCCTTGAATAAAAGAATATTTTAGCTCAAAATTGTTTCCTCCAGCTGGTGGGAATACGATGATAGAGGGTTGAACGGTCCTCGTTGGATAACATCGATCACGAAGAGATAAGGGTCTATCCATTCCGATATTGAGATTTTAAAAATTTTGATTTATTTGATTTTGATCCATCTCATTTTGAAAGTTTTGGCTTATTCGAGAACCTCTAGGAGAATTGTGTTGGCTAACACTTTTTTCACTCATTGTTGTTAAATGCAAACAAAGGAAATCCTAGACTTAAGGTTGACACAAGAAGCTCCTAATCAAAATAAATAACGAACTTAAGTTTATCTTATTAGTTGATAATCTCTATTTGAAGGGGGAAGAGGGTCTTATAGCCGTTTACGTATAGTATAAATACTAAGGGATACGACGAATGTTTTACGGGTAGTATGCAACCTCTTTTGCTAGAAATTCAATAAATTGAACTAATATATATCCGCGATTAAACCCTCGAGAAAATCAATTTCACAAAATACACCCTTGCAGTTAAATATTTTGCAAATCAAATTAAATAAATAGATTAGAAAAGTTGCTTGATTGTTGAAAAATTCCTAATGTAATACGTATCATCGTCCTTTATAAGAGGAATAAAACGAATTCCACACAGCAAAATAAATTTCCAAATCTAAATTATTTAACCTAATTTGTTTGTCCTATTGAGCATGAGTTTTTGCTCCTAAGGAAAACGTCTAATCAATTTTTATTTAAGTCCAGGGAGTATGCAAATGACAGATTTTAATTCTTTTGGAGCCAAGGAAAGGTAATGACTTCCTCACCTTATGTTTGTTAGGGCTTTGCTCGTAACTAGATTTATTTCAGAATGCCGCCAAAACAACAGTCAAATACAAATAATTGCAGAAATTAAAATTTTACAAGCAAGCCGCTGCCCCTGCAAAAGATTTTACAAGCAATGTCTATAATTTTTTTATTTGCAGCAGAGCACCTGTAAAGTTTAGAAAATTCTCACCTTGATCGGCAGTCCATCCAGTGCAATTGAGTAGCACCGGCGTGTTCACACCCCACTTGGTGTGCAACTACTCCAACAATTCAAATTCCGTTTGCAAGTTGACTGATCTCTGAATTCCCTGTCGCTTGTTTGCTTGAACTCTGTTCTTGCTTTAATCATCTTTTTTTTTCGCTTTTTTTCTTTTTTTTTCTGAAAGCAAAGAAGACAAAAATAAAAAAAATAAACTAAGTCAGAAAGGAACAAAAACTATAAACAACGACTTAAAGCAACAGGGTCGTGTAAATCAACTGAAAGTAAAATGTGCGCACTCAACTTAAAAGGCAATAACACCACCAATTATACAGTTCACATTAAAAATATCTGCCCCAAATATAAAACGATGCAAACCCAGGAAAAACAATGCGCATGAAAGTCAACCAATACAGAAGCTGTTAATTTCTACATGCCCTAAAAAGACGATAAACAAAAACTAGTCTCACGCTTCCATGTTCTTTTGTTTCCGAGTTTTATTTTTTAGATTTGTGTATGATTTTGAGGGCGTTCGGTGATGTACGGATGAAGGGGTTTCGGAAATTAAGACCGGGTTTGTCTGGAGCTTCAATTGGGGTATTCGGTTGTGACTTATGAATTGCTATGCGGTTTCAGGTATGAGTTTGGATTTGCTGTGATATTGTGGAACTTGGAGGGGGTGCGAGAACTTGTTGAGGCTAGGATTTTTGAATCAATTTCGGGTCTAGTTTGATCTGGGTTCTAGATGATCAATAAAGGCGCAAATTTCAGGTATTAGAGGTTGTGAATTGTTTGCGGTAGAGGGAATTGCGTGAATATGATATGACAATGTGGTTGATTTGTTGTTTGCACTCGTTCGGATGTTGGTGGATGTGGTGTGATCAGAATTACAAAGCTGATGGGGTGCGGATTTTGGAAGATGCAATTATTTTTCGGTAATGAGATGCAACGATGTTGAAGTATCTGTGATGATTAACA
The DNA here is from genome assembly GCA_030737875.1 of Allium sativum. Taxonomy (NCBI): domain Eukaryota; kingdom Viridiplantae; phylum Streptophyta; class Magnoliopsida; order Asparagales; family Amaryllidaceae; genus Allium; species Allium sativum. The sequence continues at coordinate 461,903,282 of CM060913.1, read as the reverse complement.
GTAGGTGATTGTTTATTTTGTGACAGATGGGGGATGGTATTTTGGTTGCGTGAGATGATGGATTTTGATAAGGGGACGGTGCTGAGGGGTTGAAGGGTGGATGGATGGTGAATTTGTTGATGGGTATGGTTTGCTATTTGATGGATTGGTTGAGAGGGAGTTCGGTGAAGGAGGGGCTTGGTGATTTGAGACAGAGAAAAGAAGTAAGACAGAAAAGGAAAATAACAAAAGGAAATTTTATTTTTATTTGTAAAGAAGAAAACAAATTGTACAGAGGAAAGAAATAGATGGATAAAGGGGAAAAAAAAGGAAAGGAAGTTGAAAAGAGGAAAGAAATAAAGAAAAAACAGCAAGATTTTTTTTAAACAAAATCAAACAAAAAGTAAAAATAAAACAAAAACTAACACGAATCAGAAATTAAATAAATAATAAAATTTAAACATTGCCTCCCCGGCAACAGCGCCAAAAACTTGATCGCTACTTTTCTATGAATTAGAAAAGCGCGAATTTTTAAATTAAATTCTACAAGCGCACAGGTCGCGTAATATGCAGGTCGAATCACAGGGAGGTGTTTTAAATCTTATTATTTATCTATTCTTAGGCGAGTTAGACAACTTTTGAGATTTGGTTGAAAATAAAACAATTGAAATTGCAACAATTTGGATTATTGTTGAATCTAATCAAATGATAAATCACTAATGAAAGTAAATTGCAAAACAAGAATAAAATTGCAGAAAATAAAAGAAAATAATAATATGTGTTCCACCAAAACTAATTGAGTAGACACGCAAATTGTTATGAAAGAAAAATGACAATCAACTAAAATGGAGAAAGACTTTATTGTTGATTAAACGAGAATACAACATAATCGAGACCCCTGTTACAATGGGAATACATGTGCTTTTATAGGTGAATTTGGAAACCCTAATTCTCTCTATCAGAATAATTTGGGCCAAGAATGAATCCCATGAATATCTTTGTTTACAAATAAGAAAAGATATGACATAATGGCTGAGATATTTCATGCAGATTTCCTCTCCTGATTAGTCACATATGGCAGATTGATTGGCTTCTTCTTGGCAATAATCCAATCAGATATTCTTCTAATTGGCAGTTGAAAAAATTGAATGAGTTGAATTGATTTCCATGATAAGAATATGGTTATTCCTGAAATGCTTATTAGTGTATATCATACATACATACATATGAATATATATAAACATATATCTATATAACACTAATCCATATATTCTTCAGAGCAAAAGGGGCAGTGTGAACGTTCCTTTCTTCAGCAAAAAGAGAGCTTGACGGGGATCGAACTCAAGTATCTTAGTACAAATTTATATGCCTTTACCAGTGAGCTACAACTTCTTTTGCAATTGAGATGGCTTTGATATGGGGAAGTAGCTTATTCTTTGTAGTTGGCCTTTAATTTGAAACGAAGGAGGCACCACTTGAAATCTGTAAAAACACATAAAAAATACCCAAAGTATAATTTATTTATTTGCAAAAGATAAAATATAAGAGCACAAAATAGACACATTTCTATGTTAATCAAATACCCATACACTTATCTTTTACTCGTGCTCGAGTAAAACAAAAACAAAATAAAAAAACTAAACTAGATAGGTCACACTTTCTTAGGAAACATTGATTTGACATAGCACAAAATAAACACACTTGTTCAGCAAAAAGAGAGCTTGACGGGGATCGAACTCAGGTCTCTTTGTACAAATTTATATTCCTTTACCAATGAGCTACAACTTCTTTTGCAATTGAGATGGCTTTGATATGGGGATGTAGCTTCTTAGTACTCTGGAAATCGAAGTGTTCATGATTCAGACATGGACTTAAAAGAACCCAAACATGCTTGGTTGAAGCATCAAAGCGCCGTTAAAACACTTGGGCATCACAAGCTTGGATTTCGGTTCAATGCACTCCGTTTCGACCAAGAGGCACCTCACCAGCTTTAGGATCTGATAGATCTCGATTCGAACGAACTCGGCTCGATCAGGACGTCCACCACTTCACTTTGAAGCACGAAGTGATGGAACAGTGGAGGAGTCCCTCCGTATCGGTTATTTCGCATCGACATTGTCGAACTGACCAGTTCGACAATATTGAAATGAAGTCTGGAACTCCTCCATTCATCCTAAGAAGTGGTCTGCCCACCATCCTACAACTTTAATCGAGTATTACCTGTCCTCATCGAACCGGGTCTAGATATTTTCACCAACCTGAAGACATGCACCACTACTCCTGTCGAGCCGGATTAACCGACACGTGTCTTATTCGAACCGAGCTCTGACCCTCCTTCAAGTAGCTCATTTTTGGTCTTCTGAAGGAATCTTCTGCTCCAAACTCCAAAGGGTTGCCATAATAAGAATTATTCCTTTTTCTTCTTATTTTTTAGATACAAAAGCACTATATCTCGTAATCTAACAGTCTAAACAAAAGATTATCTAAGTGGGCATAGGCACATTGTCGAACCATTATAAATTGCGTGTCTCCTTTACTATTTTCTATGAATCCGTGACTATGATCTGATTGTGATATTCTATGTTAATCAATGATTTGGTTTATTTAGGGGTTGATTGTCAGAAGACTACTTTTAACATCAACACTTTGGCGTGTTAGAAAGGGAAACACAATTTGGAATTCTGCCGGACTCAGGTATCTTCGAACTCACATTTTTTCACAATGACAAAGAAAAAGAAAGATGGAGCTTCTACTCGACCCGGAGGTGCTGGACGAGAGGACGACAACCAGGAGGCGCCTTTAGTTAGGAATCCCTCAGTTTACTTGGTGAAGGAAGAATTGGATATGAGCATGGATGGATTATATGCTCGCTTTGAACAACATGAGGCCACCATGCAGGAGATCTTGACACCATTAAGTGAGGCTACAAGTCGAGAACAAAGGCTTGGAGCCGGGGGCAGCAATGCGGGCAGACTCGGGAGCACGACCAACCACACGTCCTCGGCTCGGTTATGGTGGGAATGAAACTCGGTTCGACATAGTCGAACTAGGGATTAAGCTTGTTCATATCGGACCGGCTCGGGATGGTGGAGAGCTCCCCACTCCCGCTATATCCCTTCAACCTGCAGCGATGCAAACAGGTACAAACCAAGGCATATGGCCTATAGAGGAAGTTCGTAGAGAGAGGCCTTGGACTGCGGATATGACTGTAAATGAGCAGAGGCAATAATAGGCTCAGGAGGTATGTGTTACATTAACCCAAGCTTAACAGCTGGATTGGACAATCTAAACTCCCCGGCTATGGGTGATGCAGATAGGAGGATGTTGCTCCGAGGGGGAAACAAAGTAGTTGAAGTCATTCGACATGTGACTCGCAGCGGTTTATCGAGGCAGGACATGGACAACATGCAAAAAAGTCCATTCGCTTCAAATATAAAAATCTCAATGAATCCATTGGATTTCAAATTGCTAATGTTGTGTTGGAACCTTACGATGGAAGGAGAGCTTGACCGTTCATCTCATGCGTTTTATGAGACATATTGAAGTGTTGGGGGTATTGGAAGATGTGACGGCCAAGTGCTTCCCATTCAGCCCTTGAATTTCGTTCCTTCAATTCGGAACTCCAGATGTGTAAGTAGCAGCCAAGCGGCTATATCCTTTTTTATTCTTGTCAGACATATCTGCATAATGTTAAAGCAATTGGAAAGAAACTCAATCAATAGTTGGACATGACTGATTGAGAAATTTATTGGGCAATTTTAGGTCCACATATCGCAACCCAAGAATGTGATGACTTTGGCTAAGGTTAGGCAAATGACTAGAGAATCTATTCGCACTTTCTTAGAGGGATTCAACCTTTTGCTACTTACTTAGATAATAGAAATGGTATCACCCTTTTGCATGGGTTATGTAGGAATTTGACCTAAGTTAGTTGTTTAATATGAATTTAAACAAGGGATAACTTAGGTGAAGTAATCTTATATAGAACTAGAACTATATAAGTGTAATTTATAAATAGGAAGTGGATTCGAGTTGAGAATTGAAGGATTCAAACTTCCAGTAGATTTGAAAAAGTTTTTCAAAATTTAAAGTGAATTTGAAGATTATTTTGAAATTGTTTTTTAAGTTATAAAAGGAATGTTGCGATTATTTTAAAGGTGTTTATGAAAAAAAATGGATTTTAAAGATTTTTAAAAGCATAAATCATACTTTGATTGCTGGATGATGATGGCTTCAACATCATTGGTGTTCATTTTTGAGTTTCTAAGTAAGACTTTCTACCAAGAATAATTGTTTGGATTTAAAATGAAACTTTATTTTGAATCAGAGTAATGTGATTTTGAAATCCGTATTTTGATTCCAAAATTTTCAACTAAATTATAATATGGATGCATGTATATTATAGGTGCTAGAGTTATTAGATTGTGCATTTAACTTGATAACATGTGCCTAAAAAGTTAGTGTGACTTAAGGAGGATCTTTCAATATGGATATTGTGGAATACTAACTTGTTTACTACAATATTTATTCAAATAAAACTAAGCAACATAGATTTATCTCAAACAAGTAAAAAACGATAAGTAAAGTGACACCAGGAATTTTATACTGGTTCGGACTTCCCGTCCTACGTCCAGTCCCGAATCTCCTCTTCGGAATTAACTAACAACGCCCTCTCTTCACTCGGAGGAACATGTCACAATACACCCAAGCAATAACAAGGATGTCCACGCCTGAGCACCAACACAGGACTTCACAATTACAAAGTGTTTTGACTTCTGAATGTGTTCTCGTATTAACACTGAATAGCCAACGATTAAGTACAACCTTCCTATAATCTTATCCTCAAGTATTTGATGTGTATGTAAAGATTGAAGGAAGTATATTACTTATTGAATCAAGAGATATGAAATAATTCAATGATTCAACAAGTAATTAGAGAATTAGAGAGCTTTTAGAATGCGGAGAGTATAGAGATGTAAATCAGAGAATAAAGTAGAATAAATGAGAATCAGTTATTTGGAAAACATGTTTGTAGTGTATATATAGTTGAAGAAAAGTTGTAATCTTTCATGAAGAGTTTCAGCTAAGAATTGTACCCATTTCTGTTCATAAATGAAGAGGAATCTCTTCATGAAAGAAGGCAACTTTTCATAGAAATGACTGTTATTTCCTGATCGGTCAACTGGTATAAAAATCACTAGTCGACTGGTCAATAGAGAAAATCGTATATATTTTTAAATATGAAAAGAAATTTGCCGTTACTGTACAGAAATTTACTGACTAGTCGACTGGTCTTTTTTAAACCGGTGGACTGGTTCAGTTCATTTCTGTCCAGTCATGGCTGATAATAGCTACATCATATATATATAATATGTTTTGTGCATTCGTGTTATACTTTGAGGACATATTTTAACATATATCTAACACGACTCAATACTCATATATATATATATATATATATATATATATATATATATATGAGGAGGGTTCCGCTACACCTCTTATATTGCACGTGAACTCTCCCCCTTAATCTCCACCACCCATTCCCCCACTCATTCTCTCTCTTCCCATTTCAATATTATTTCTTAGTGGGAAGAGAGAGAATGAGTGGGGGAATGGGTGGTGGAGATTAAGGGGGAGAGTTCACGTGCAATATAAGAGGTGTAGCGGAACCCTCCTATATATATATATATATGAACTTAGCTCTTTGACGCGATCTTCATTGTTTTCCATTTCCTTATTGTCGTGAATCGAAAATATCATTAATCAACATTCTCCCCCTTTTTTGATTGATGACAACATCTCATGTTCTGTTGAAATATTGAATTGCTCCCCCTGAATGCATGTTTGTATATATCTATATATTTAGGTCCCCCAGAATCTCTACAACATTTTGTTAGTTCATAATATATCATACACTTAACGTGCGACTTCCCATAATAAAATGTTAGCATATACATATATTTGATATATAAGCATATAACCATTAAATTCTCCCCCTTTGTCATCGATAAAAAGGAATAAATGCCATGAGAATAAATAGTAATCGATCAAAACATATAAATAATTAAAGCACCTTCAGGAGAGATAGGATCATGTGCTTTTTCATTAATCTGAATTTTGTATTCACAGATATTTAGAGATACCGAAATAGCCTTCTTTTTGTTGTGGTCTACCTGCAAAAAAATATGATACATATACTTTGGCACCCACTTGCTTTGTTTGGGTCCAGGGCTTTAATGGAAGGTAACCATACCCAAGAGGGTTTAATGGAGTCTTTAAAGATAAAATTTTCATTATTAACTACCGAATAAAAGTAATCATCGATATATTTTTCTCTGTTTCTCCAATTTACAGGAACCCAAATACTTAAGTAATCTCTATTGATATTTCTTTTCGTTCTTCTAGATTTATTATACAGATCTCTAGTCATAGAAGTATTTGAATTTCTAGAATAATTGTATCTTGGATGTGTATTAGCACTAGCAGTGATATTTTTATTGTACATAAAATCATATCTAGTACCACTTCTATGATTATATCCTAAGCCACATTTGTCACGTAAAGGTCGAGATCTAGATAAAATCATATTTAAATCATTTTGACCTTTATTAAATTTTGCGAACTTATTTGTACATTTATCAAATTTAATCCAAAAGTCGCGAATGACATTTTCAAAAGAAATTTTTTTATTTTGAAAATCATCAATTTCCTTATTTAATTCAGAATTCTTCCTTTTTAAAGTACCATTCTCAGTTTTAAGACCAAAAATTTGAGATTCTAAATTATCTAAAGAAGATTTTAATTTTTCAAAATTTTCTTTTGAGTCAAAAATTTCATTTTGTAGAAAATTATTACTATCCTTTAAAAGCTCACATTCTTTAGATAATTCTAAATTCTTTTCAGTTAAAGCTCCATTCTCTTTTTCAAGAGATGAAATTAAAGAACTGGAATTATTTAAAGAATCTTCTAATGATTCATTTCTACTTTGTAAATCATTGATTTCCTTTAATAGATCATTGTTTTTATCTATTAATCGCTCATTTTCTTTTTGAAGGAAATCTTTTTGAGAAACAAGCTCTTTTAAGATATTTTCAAAACATTTGGCTTGTTTTACTAAAAAATCGTTTTCTTCTTTTAATTTGGAATTTTCTTGCTCACAATTTTTTAAATTAGCTAAAATGACTGTATTAAGTTTACTGAAAGTTTTAAAATCTTTCAATAATTTTTCATTGTCTAATAAAAGATCTTTATATAATGAATCTACACATACCGATTGTGATCCGACTTTAGCTATGAGCATTTGCTCTCTTGCTCCGTCGATTCTTCTTTGTTATTACTTCACTTTATAATTTCTTGGCTAGATTTCTTTATTTCCATCTGTTCTAGGATGCTGTTACAATCTCTAGAACGTCAGGCTCTGATACCAAATGAAAAGTCGGTGTGACTTAAGTAGGATCTTTCAATATGGATATTGCGGAATACTAACTTGTATACTACAATAGTTATGCAAATAAAACTAAGCAATATAGATATATCACAAACAAGTAAAAATGATAAGTAAACTGACACCAGGAATTTTATACTGGTTCGGACTTCCCATTCTACGTCCAGTCTCGAAGCTCCTCTTCGGAATTCACTAACAACACCCTCTCTTCACCCAGAGGAACAAGTCACAATACACCCGAGCACCAACAAGGATGTCCACGCCTGAGCACCAACACAGGACTTCACAATTACAAAGTGATGTGTTCTCATATCAACATTGAATTGCCAACGATTAAGTACAACCTTCCGATAATCTTATCCTCAAGTATTTGATGTGTATATGAAGATTGAAGGAAGTATATTACTTATTGAATCAAGAGATATGAAACAATTTCAATGATTCAATAAGTAATTAGAGAATTAGAGAGCTTTTAGAATGCGGAGAGTATAGAGATGTAAATCAGAAAATAAAGTAGAATAAAGGAGAATCGGTTATTTGGAAAACATGTTTGTACTGTATATATAGTTGTAGAAAAGTAGTTGTAACAACCCGGAAATTCTGAACCAATTTAATTTTTTATTTTAGAAGTTTTAATGGATTTTGAATATTTAAAATAATTTATTTTAAATAATAATGACTAAAAATTTATTTTAATCAAAGTTAAAATGAGTAAATTTAATTTAAATATAAAAGGAGTTAAAAATGGCGCGGTAGTTTGAAAATTTAATTTTAAACTTTAGCTTAATGTACAGGATTCAAAATAAATCGGATTTCAGTAAAACCAAAAATATTTAAATCTGTTTAATTATATCTTTCTAAAGAATATAAGAAACTGAAATTTCACTTTAAAAATGGTAAGTTTTGTCCAGTTTAAAATCTAGAAAAGTCGTTGTAGAATTTATATATATTTTAATATAATATATAGCCATTTTGCAAAGGACCTCCGTTTTTGATGAAACCACTTTTGTTGGAACCAGAATGTCAAATTATTGCTAGGTTTCAATTTTCGTAACTTTTCGAATTAATTGGTGAGCGTGGCAAACGAAAATGTGTTTTGTCAATTTCAGCCAAATTTGATCGACTTGAAAATGGCCATTTTTCAAACGGTCTCGGATTTCAACGAAATTAATTTTGTTAGGACCGTATTGTCAAAATAAAGCCAGAAATAATTTTTCTGAAATTTTTAGACTTTGTATGTGGCCCCGGTGAATTTAAATATACAATAGAATTAATTTAATAAAGGATTTAAAATATAAATTAAAGAATTCAGGTCACAGACAGTCGTTTGGGCTGGCGAGACCTAACCCATTACGTCCGGAACGTGGGTATTTGCCTAGGGACAACTTTCGTTGAGCTAGATTTGGAGTTTAGGAGAATTAACGGGCTTTTCTGAAAATTAATTGACTAAATAATATATACGGTTCAAATAGGCTACACATACGAAACCCTAACACAAATGTCCAGGCCACCTCCTTAACCATTTCGATGGCTAAAAATCACCGATTTTAAATCTTCAATTTCCCCCAAACAAATTCAAATCACAACTTGTATTCAAAACAAATATCAAAGAGATTTCTATCCTCTTCGGTTTCATATGGTTAAGATCTAAAATTTCGATCTGAAGGGGCCAATATTCGAGTAGGAACGAGCTGTATTTTAACGTGATTTTGGGGACTAAGGAAGGTTCGAGTTCATCAGTATATGGGGGTGACGGTGGAGGAAGCTTCGAGCTTCCGGGAAGTCATCTCTGATCGGTGGTGATGGCCTCATAAGGGCGTGCGATCATGAGAGGAAGAGGCACGGTTTTGTGCGATATCGGGGTACATGCAAACCGATGTTGAAGAAGGATTAACAAAGGCTTAAGTAATATAATTAAATAAATTATATATTTAAGCTAGTAATTAGGATATTCAAATTCAAATGGTTATAACTTCTTCATACTGCAACGAAATCGAACGAAACGAAATGCGTTGGAACCATCTTGAAGAGCACTACAACATGGCACTAACTAGAGCTTGAACGGAGCACTTTGGAAATTTATCCAAATTTGAATGCGAATAGAAACTCAGACAAATTGATGTGAGATCTTCTTTTTAAATTATTAAAAATAATTTATTATCGCGTCATAGAAATATCTGAAATCATGTATGAAATTCTATTGCTGTTATTCTTGATTTGTTGTGTTGATTGATGCTATTGTATAGATCTGTTGACTCGATGTAATAATTGTATTGAAAACAATAGGAACAAAAAAATAGAATTTTGTTCATATGATTTTAGTTTTTTTTTTTAAACTAGAATCTGGTTCATATGATAATTGTGGTGAAACAAAATAGAAAACAAATATCAATTTTGGTCGTTATGGTTTTTTCATAATAATAATGTCACCTTTGCTGTTATGATTAGGTCATAATAAAAATGGCACTTTGGCTGTCATGGTTTTTGGTCACAATAAAATATCACTTTTGTTGGTAGGAATTATTGTCAAAACAAAAATAGAATTTTTGGTTGATATGATTTTTATTCCAAAAAAAAAAAAAAAAATTGTTCATATGAATTTTTGCTTGAAAACAAAATTTGATTTTTGTTCATATGATTTGTATTGGAAAAGAGAATACACTTTTATTTCATGTCATTTTGTGGTAATAAAAGTGAAAAACTTTACCCATGTTATTTTTGTTGTAGCAAAAACGAAACTTATTTTCATGTTATTTTTGTTGCAAACAAAAATGACACATTTATCATTTTCATTTTGTTGTAACAAAAATATACTTTTGTTCATCTCATTTTTGTTGTAACAAAAATATACTCTTGTTTGCTTCATTTTAGTTAAAATAAAAATAACCCTTTTATCAAAACATGTTAGTTAAAATAAAAATATAGATTTTGTTAAAACATGATTATTGAAATAAAAATATAGATTTTGTTAAAACATGTTAGTTAAAATAAAAATATAGATTTTGTTAAAACATGATTATTGAAATAATAATATAGATTTTGTTAAATCATGACTTTTGATATAAAAATATAGATTTTGTTAAAACATGATTATTGGGATAAAAATATGGTTTTTATCAAAACATGATTGTTGAAAAGAAAATAACCTTTTTGTCAAACCATGTAAATTGAAATAAAAATTATCATTTGTGCCAAAACATGTTATTGAAACAAATTTAGCATTTGTGTCAAAAAGATTAGAATAAAAAGATTAGAAATAAAACATAGAATAAAAAGTATTATTTTTATTTACTTTTTAGATGTAAACAAAAGAGCAGATTAAAAAGTTATATTTTTATTTACATTCTAGATGTAATTAAAAGAATAGATCAAAGAGTTACATTTTTTATTTACATTTTAAATGTAAATAAAAGATAGTATTTAAAAGTTACATTTTTATACATTTTAGTAGAAATAAAAAGAATAGTTTTAAATGTAACATTTTTAATGTCATTTTAGAGACAATAAAAAGAGTAGTATTACATGTACATTTTTAATGTCATTTTATACAATGCAAAAAGGATTACATTTTTAGTGTAATATAAAGATTACATTTTTATACAATGTAAAATGGATATCATTTTTATGTAATATAAAACGATTTCATTTCATTATAAATGAGTCAACATTTGAATTCACACTTTTAATGTAAATGAATCATTAGAAAAGATTCATTATTTTTGATAAATTATGTTAACATGAGAACTTACATTTTTATTGTATATGAAAATGATTCATTGTGCATTAAAAGGTTTAACCATAAAAAGTTGCCATTTTTATTGTAAAAATAGATATCATATTCATATGTTAAAATATGATGTTAGCGATGTCTTGAAATATATGTTTGTGAAGTTGAAATGTTACACTTCCATTTACAAGTTATCCGACTTGTTTAGGTGATTAGGACGATAATTTTTCACACATCGCCCAAGTGCACAAATAATCAATTATTTGTTTGTAGGTTGAAACCCCGCACGGCTGTTGGGACGACATTTGACATACACTAGTCCCAATATTTAATTAATCGTCAATTGATGGATTGACAGTCTGTGTTGAGCATTACTTATTTATTTATTTTAATGCTCACACAGTTATAAATCTCACTTTGGATGTGAATGTATTGTTTGATGATTGTTTATTCATTAGTGTTGAACATATGCAATGTATAAAATCCATAACTGAATTTATGTGGAAATTGATTGAGTCACATCCCGATTCATGATATTTTTAATAAAATAATATTTTTAAAAATGAAGAACATCTTTATATAAAGAATATTTTGAAGTAAAGAATCTTGTAAATATAGAATATTTTAAAATTATGAATATTTTAAAATAATATTCAGTTAGAATAAAGTATGATTTTTATGTCCCTTTTTAGACGAATATAAAAATATAAAAATGTGAAGCTGAATTAAGTAGCAAACGTTGTTTTAACCCGAACGGGTTTATCGATCGACTTATTTCATTTAAAAATAAATATAAAAAGAAGTGATTTATAAATCTAATATTTTGAAAATATAAATATTTGAATATGATAAAAATATAGAATATTCAATTTTTATCTAAAATTGAAAAATGAAGATAAAATCATTTTAAATAAATTTATAAATATTTTATGAAATAAGTTTTAAAAAGGAAATCGTCGAAATATATAGAATATTATATATATATATATATGTATGTATATATATATATATATATATATATATATATATGTAATGGCCTGAATAGAACACGACGCGCAGCGACCATTCGCGAATTTTGACCATTAACTTCAAATTGATGTAACGGGAGATCCGACCGTCGGATTCTCCTAAAATCGGAACCGTTGGGTTCGTATCGAAAAGAGCTTTCCACTGAACATAAGAGTTTTGAAATCTAACTGTTAGTATTGGAGATATGTCCAAATCAATTTCAGAAAAGGTCGCCAAGGATGCAGTTCGGTGCCCGTTATTGGAAACCAACTGTACGGGCGAGAATAAAATTATTAAAATGTAGAAAAATTATGTAAAATCATAATAAATGATTTAAAAAGATTATATTAGTCTGATACAGGATTTTATATCAATTATATACCATTATAATTTCCGTGTAGATTCCATTTTGATGGAAGAAGATTTGGGTTTATCGTGAATAATGTTTTTAAAAGACATTGGTTCTTTAACCCAGTTAAAGTTACGATTATTCTCTTAAACTTGAATAATCCTTAAGTAATGATTTTAGAGATTAAAATGAATAACTTTAAAGGGATTTATCTTTGATAAAATTAATGAGAACTTTTCCCTAATATTGTGAATATTTTACTAAAAGAATATTCTGAATTGGAATGAGGCGTTGGATGTGCTTTTATAGCATTTGATTATAAATTACGCGAGTTACTCGGAAAGACCGGGTTTAACCCATTCTGAATAATGAATACGACGACTGAATGAATACGACGACTAATAGTCAAAGAAATTTAAGATGGGCCAAGACCGACAATCTTCACGTCGAATGGATGAGTCGCTACTGATGCCCATGATTGGACTAGCTACCTTGAAGGGGCTACTGTGGTAGCCGTCCGGACACACTTGTTGATTGTTCGGATATGCGAGGAATAAGGTTCCTCCGGTTTTGTTCAGACCCAGAACGGACTTGTAAATGGATGGTATGTCTGAAGTTGTATTCCTTTACACTGTATTCATTGATTTCTTCTAATATATATTTGTTTGGTAGCGGAGAATTTATTCTCTTGCTTAATACCATTCTCTTATATGTATGAGCTTAGAGGTTATATATTGGCAGAAATCAATGGTAGGGATTGACAATGTGGCATGCTAAGATGCATGGATCAAGGCTTTTGTTGAAAAGTAAAGCCTTATGGATGATGATCAAAGAATAGCTTTAATTAGCATAGCTTTATGTAGAGTTACTTCGCGAGCCTCACACCCGGTAAGAGTCAGAAACGGAGCAAGGGAACGCTGGGAGTGCACACGTTTCTTTCTAGCTAGAAGTGGTGTTTGGATTTTTACACGGCCCGAAATTTTACTTATGTGGATGATGGATTATGAGGCGCCTCAGATTATTTTTATTGGTCGCCAATGGCCAATTTATAGGTCCAATAGGACCGAGAAGAGTGTGTTTAGGCATAACCAATCCACTAAAGTATTTTTGGACCGACCCTGCTGTATCCAAGGGTTGCCCGTCAGTGTGATCCTGAGACATTGCTAGAGTGTCTCGAATCAATAAGGAGATCGTTCCTAGCCTTGACTCTTGATGGAAACCCAATTTTCAATACGACATCATACGGTTTTGATTGTATAACTAGTATGGCGACATAGTAGGATGGGGTACTATGCCGTCTATGATTGATACATTATGATTGAAATTGTTTTCAAAACATATATACACTAATAATAATATCAAATCCATTTTTTATCGTATCAAACATCTTTTGACCATTATAAAGTAAAACTCTATCCTCGGTTTATATTGCATTGTGTGATGGGACTTGAGTCTTATAATGGTTTCATTTTTCTAAAAAGCATTGCGTTGTTTAACGATTTACTTTATTTTATGCACTGGCAATCCAAAGGAGTAAACCCGTTCCGCGTTTGCGGCATGGTCCAGCCTTATTATTAAATAGGTTAAGTAAGATTTCTCATACCATCCCTTGTTGCTGGCTATGGAGCTGGTTACGCATGATAGGTGGTTCTCGCCATGTTGTTTGGTGGCGAACAGTTGGCTCTTACCCCTACATGTCCCTTATTTATTAGGGTTGGTTATTGCAGTCGAGAGGCTGGCCGTAAAACAAGGTGTCTGGGGGATCATCTTTATGTCACGGTGGGACATTTGGCATCAGAGCTCTGGTTAGCTCAAATCTTTGGGGTACAACTCGTTAGAACTGAACAAAAGACTCATCAGAGGTAGGATTAGTAATTTCCTATAACAGAATGACTCGTTAGAGATGGGATCAGTAGTATCCTAGAATGAGTCCGAAGGAAGGTATTTTTTTTAAATAAAAACAAATTTAGTTTTGAAAATTTTATCTTAAAATACATATTTGAGATATTATTATATTTTAATTTGGACAATCGAGTATATAGAGATTTTAATATACGTCTGCCCCAAGTGTATACGAAGTCTCAAATATACTGGGTAGATATAGAATCACACTTCAGTCGCCTGGAGATGATTCTGATGATGAGGCATCATAATCAGTGGTTATGTTCGAGTTTCGGAGTGGGATATCTATATATTTCCAATCGACTAGTATGAGAACCAAAACTTAATTAGAGTTTATTCCTATGATTTGCACTAAAAATATGATTTTTGACTATATATAAAAGTTATATATTTAAAAAGTTAATCACCTAACTGATTGTTTGTTGTGATGTTTGATAATTAGTTTAACTAATTAAAATGCTGGTATAATAATTAATTTAACCAATATGAGAAAAAATGATAAATTTAGCTAAATCTAATTTAATATTGGACTAAATTGGTAAGAAATGAAAATTGAGTTGATTAATTAAACAACTTTTAGCTTCGTTCCTTTTTTAGGATGAAAAGATTTTAAGTGGGGGAGATTGTAACAACCCGGAAATTCTGAATTAATTTAAATTTTTTGTTTTAGAAATTTTAATGGATTTTGAATATTTAAAATAATTTATTTTAAATAATAACAACTAAAATTTTATTTTAATCAAAGTTAAAACGAGTAAATTTAATTTAAATATAAAAGGAGTTAGAAATGGCGCAGTAGATTGAAAATTTAATTTTAAACTTTAACTGAATGTACAAGATTCAAAATAAATCGGATTTCAGTAAAACCAGAAATATTTAAATCTGTTTAATTATATCTTTCTAACGAATATAATAAACTGAAATTTCACTTTAAAAATGGTAAGTTATGTCCAGTTTAAAATCTAGAAAAGTCGTTGTAGAATTTATATAAAATTTAATATAATATATAACCCTTAAAAATAGCCATTTTGCAAACGATCTCTATTTTCGACGAAACCACTTTTGTTGGAACTGGAATGTCAAATTATTTCTAGGTTTAAATTTTCGTAATTTTTCGAATTAATTGGTGAGCGTGGCAAATGAAAATGTGTTTTGTCAATTTCAGTCAAATTTGATCGACTTGAAAATGACCATTTTTCAAACAATCTCGGAATTTAACGAAATTAATTTTGTTAAGACCGTATCGTCAAAACAAAGCCAGAAATAATTTTTTTGAAATTTTTAAAGTCTGTATGTGGCCCCGGTGAATTTATATATATGATCGAATTAATTTAATAAAGGATTTGAATATAAATTAAAGAATTCAGGTCACAGACAATCGTTTGGGCTTACGAGACCTAGCTCATTGCGTCCGGAACGTGGGTATTTGCCTAGGGACAACTTTCGTTGGGCTAAATTTGGAGTTTAGGAGAATTAACAGGCTTTTTTGAAAATTAATGATTAAATAATATATACTATACTATATATATATACGGTTCAAATATGCTACACATACGAAACCCTAGCACAAATGTACAGGGTGCCGCCTTAACCATTTCGATGGCTGAAAATCACTGATTTTAAATCTCTAATTTCCCCCAAACGAATTCAAATCACAACCTAAATTCAAATCAATTATCAAAGAGATTTCTATCCTCTTCAGTTTCATATGGTTAATATCTAAAATTTCGATCTGAAGGGGCCGATTTTCGAGCAGGAACGAGCTGTGTTTGAAAGTGATTTTGGGGACTAAGGAAGGTTCGAGTTCATCAGTATAGGGGGGCGATGGTGGAGGAAGCTTCGAGCTTCCGGGCAGTCATCTCTGATCGGGGGTGATGGCCTCATAAGGGCGTGCGATCGTGAGAGGAAGGGGCACGGTTTTGTGCAATATCGGGGTACATGCAAACCGATGTTGAAGAAGGATTAACAAAGGCTTAAGTAATATAATTAAATAAATTATTTATTTAAGTTAGTAATTAGGATATTCAAATTCAAATGATTATAACTTCTTCATACTGCAACGAAATCGAACGAAACGAAATGCGTTGGAACCATCTTGAAGAGCACTACAACATGGCACTAACTAGAGCTTGAACGGAGCACTTTCGAAATTCAGCCAAATTTGAATGCGAACAGAAATTCGGACAAATCGATGTGCGATCCCCTTTTTAAATTATTAAAAATAATTTATTATCGCATCATAGAAATATCTGATATCTTGTATGAAATTCTATTGTTGTTATTCATGATTTGTTGTGTTGATTGATGCTATTGTATAGATCTGTTGACTCGATGTAATAATTGTGTTGAAAACAATAGGAACAAAAAAAATAGAATTTTGTTCATATAATTTTATTTTTTATTTAAAAAAAAAAAACTAGAATCTTGTTCATATGATAATTGGGATGAAACAAAATAGAAAAAAATATATCATTTTTGGTCGTTATGCTATTGTCATAATAATAATGTCACCTTTGCTGTTATGATTTGGTCATAATAAAAATGTCACTTTGGCTGTCATGGTTTTAGGTCACAATAAAATATCACTTTTGTTGGTAGGAATTATTGTCAAAACAAAAATAGAATTTTTGGTTGATATGATTTTTATTCGAAAACAAAAATAAAATTTTGTTTATATGAATTTTTGCTTGAAAACAAAATTTGATTTTTGTTCATATGATTTGTATTGGAAAAGAGAATACACTTTTTTTTCATGTCATTTTGTGGTAATAAAAATGAAAAACTTTACCCATGTTATTTTTGTTGT
The DNA here is from genome assembly GCA_030737875.1 of Allium sativum. NCBI lineage: Eukaryota > Viridiplantae > Streptophyta > Magnoliopsida > Asparagales > Amaryllidaceae > Allium > Allium sativum. The sequence continues at coordinate 461,886,064 of CM060913.1, read as the reverse complement.
AGCAAAAACGAAACTTATTTTCATGTTATTTTTGTTGCAAACAAAAATGACACATTTATCATTTTCATTTTGTTGTAACAAAAATATACTTTTGTTCATCTCATTTTTGTTGTAACAAAAATATAATCTTGTTTACTTCATTTTAGTTAAAATAAAAATAACCCTTTTATCAAAACATGTTTGTTAAAATAAAAATATAGATTTTGTTAAAGCATGATTATTGAAATAAAAATATAGATTTTGTTAAAACATGTTAGTTAAAATAAAAATAAAGATTTTGTTAAAACATGATTATTGAAATAATAATATAGATTTTGTTAAAACATGATTTTTGATATAAAAATATAGATTTTGTTAAAACATGATTATTGGGACAAAAATATGGTTTTTATCAAAACATGATTGTTGAAAAGAAAATAACCTTTTTGTCAAACCATGTAAATTGAAATAAAAATTATCATTTGTGCCAAAACATGTTATTGAAACAAATTTAGCATTTATGTAAAAAAGATTAGAATAAAAAGATTAGAAATAAAGCATAGAATAAAAAGTAATATTTTTATTTACTTTTTAGATGTAAATAAAAGAGTAGATTAAAAAGTTATATTTTTATTTACATTCTAGATGTAAATAAAAAAATTGATCAAAGAGTTACATTTTTTATTTACATTTTAAATGTAAATAAAAGATAGTATTTAAAAGTTACATTTTTATACATTTTAGTAGAAATAAAAAGAATATTTTTAAATGTTACATTTTTAATGTCATTTTAGAGACAATAAAAAGAATAGTATTACATGTACATTTTTAATGTCATTTTATACAATGCAAAAAGAATTACATTTTTAGTGTAATATAAAGATTACATTTTTATACAATGTAAAAAGGATATCATTTTTATGTAATATAAAACGATTTCATTTCATCATAAATGAGTCAACATTTGAATTCACACTTTTAATGTAAATGAATCATTAGAAAAGATTCATTGTTTTTGGTAAATTATGTTAACATGAGAACTTACGTTTTTATTGTATATGAAAATGATTCATTGTGCATTAAAAGGTTTAACCATAAAAAGTTCACATTTTTATTGCAAAAAGAGATTATATGATAATATTCATATGTTAAAATATGATGTTAGCGATGTCTTGAAATATATGTTTGTGAAGTTGAAATGTTACACTTCCATTTACAAGTTATCCGACTTGTTTAGGTGATTAGGACGATAATTTTTCACACATCGCCCAAGTGCACAAATAATCAATTATTTGTTTGTAGGTTGAAACCCCGCACGGCTGTTGGGACGACATTTGACATACACTAGTCCCAATATTTAATTAATCGTCAATTGATGGATTGACAGTCTGTGTTGAGCATTACTTAATTTATTTATTTTAATGCTCACACAGTTATAAATCTCACTTTGGATGTGAATGTATTGTTTGATGATTGTTTATTCATTAGTGTTGAACATATGCTATGTATAAAATCCATATAATTGAATTTATATGGTAATTGATTGAGTCACATCTCGATTCATGATATTTTTAGTAAAATAATATTTTTAAAAATGAAGAACGCCTTTATATAAAGAATATTTTGAAGTAAATAATCTTGTAAATAAAGAATATTTTAAAATTATGAATATTTTAAAATAATATTCAGTGTAGAATAAATTATGATTTTTATGTCCTTTTTAGACGAATATAAAAGTATAAAAATGTGAAGCCGAATTAAGTAGCAAACATTGTTTTAACCCGAACGGGTTTATCGATCGATTTATTTCATTTTAAAATAAATATAAAAAGAATTGATTTATAAATCTAATATTTTGAAAATATAAATTTTTTAATTTGATAAAAATATAGAATATTCAATTTTTATCTAAAATTGAAAAATGAAGATAAAATCATTTTAAATAAATTTATATATATTTTATGAAATAAGTTTTAAAAAGGAAATCGTCGAAATATATAGAATATTATATATATATATAATGGTCTGAATAGAACGTGCCGCACAGCGACTGTTCACGAATTTCGACCATTAACTTCAAATTGATGTAATGGGAGATCCGACCGTCGGATTCGCCTAAAACCAGAACCGTTGGGTTCGTATCGAAAAGAGCTTTCCAATGAATATAAGATTTTTGAAATCTTACGGTTAGATTTGGAGATATGTCGAAATCAATTTCAGAAAAGGTCGTTATGGATGCAGTTCGGTGGCCATTATTGGAAACTGAATGTACGGGCGAGAATAAAATTATTAAAATTTAGAAAAATTATGTAAAATCATAATAAATGATTTAAAAAGATTTTTGATGATAACCTCTAATTTTTTAAAGTTAAAATATATTTTTATTAAAACGAACTAGTTATTTACTAGAAAGATAATCCAATGTTTTAAAATAAATAAATTAGATTTTGGGTTATCGTGAATGGTGTCTTAAATAAGACTATTCTTAAAACAAGTGTTAAAAGAATAAATCTTTTAATGAAGATTAATAGAGTTTTCAAATTTTATTTAGTAATTAGAATAAAGTGAAATGTGAATTGGGTTTGTCGTGAATTGTGTTTTAAACGACATTTGATCTTTAACCCAATTAACAATGAAAATATAATTTTGAATTTATAAATCTTTTATTAAGATTTAAATGGAATTTTTCCAAAATAAAGTTTTCCAATTTAATACATTAAATTGGAATTGAATGGAATTCGATTCGGTAATAATCGAGATGAGCTCCTGTAAATGAAGACCAATACTATATATGGAATTTAAAAGGCCTTGCCATTATTCCATTTATATTATTAGTCTGATACAAGATTTTATATCAATTATATACCGTTATGATTTCTGTGTAGATTCCATTTTGATGGAAGAAGATTTGGGTTTATCGTGAACAATGTTTTTAAAAGACATTAGTTCTTTAACCCAGTTAAAGACAAGATTAATCTCTTAAACCTGAATAATCCTTAAGTAATGATTTTAGAGATTAAAAAGAATAACTTTAAAGGGATTTATCTTTTGGGGACTTTTTCCTAATATTGTGAATATTTTACTAAAAGAATATTCTGAATTGGAATGAGGCGTTGGATGTGCTTTTATAGCATTTAATTATAAATTACGTGAGTTATTCGGAAAGTCTGGGTTTAACCCATTCTGAATAATGAATACGACGACCAACAGTCAAAGAAATTGAAGACGGGCCAAGACCGACGATCTTCACATCGAATGGATGAGTTGCTACTGATGCCCATGATTGGAGTAGCTACCTTGAAGGGACTACAGTGGTAGCCGTCTGGATGCACTTGTTGATTATTCGGATATGCGAGGAATAAGGTTCCTTTGGTTTCGTTCAGACCCAGAACGGACTTGTAAATGGATCGTATGTCTGACGTTGTATTCTTTTACACTGTATTCATTGATTTCTGTTAATATATGTATATCTATTTGGTAGAGGAGAATTTATTCTCTTGCTTAATACCCTTCTCTGAGACGTATGAGCTCAAAGGATATATATTGGAAGAAATCAATGGTAGGGATTGACAATGTGGCATGCTAAGATGCATGGATCAAGGCTTTTGTTGAAAAGCAGAGCCTTGTGGATAATGATCAAAGCATAGCTTTAATTAATATAGCTTTGTGTAGCGTTACTTCGCGAGCCTCACACCCCGGTAAGAGTCAGAAACGGAGCAAGGGAACACAGGGAGTGCACACGTTTCTTTATAGCTAGAAGTGGTGTTTGGGTTTTTACACGGCCCTACATTTTGCTTATGTGCTTGATGGATTATGAGGCGCCTCGGATTATTTTTATTGGTTGTCAATGGCCAATTTATAGGTCCAATAGGACCGGGAAGCGTGTGTTCACGCATAACTAATCCACTAAAGTATTTGTGGACCGACCCTGCTGTATCCAAGGGTTGCCCGTAGGTGTGATCCTGGGACATTGCTAGAGTGTCTCGAATCGGTAAGGAGATCGTTCCTAGCCTTGACTCTTGATGAAAACCCAATTTCCAATATGACATCATGCGATTTTGATTGTATAACTAGTATGGCGACATAGTAGGATGGGGTACTATGCCGTCTATGATTGATATATTATGATTGATTTTTTTTTAAACATATATACACAAGTAATAATATTAAATCCATTTTTATCGTATCTAGCATCTTTTGACCATTATAAAGTAAAACTCTATCCTTCGGTTTGCGTTGCATTGTGTGATGGGACTTGAGTCTTATAACGGTTTCATTTTTCTAAAAAGCATTGCTTTATTTAACAATTTACTTTATTTTATGCACTGGCAATCCAATGGAGTAAACCCGTCCCGCGTTAGCGGCGTGGTCCTATGATTAGCCTTATTATTAAATAGGTTAAGTAAGATTTATCATACTAGTCCCATGTAACACCCCGCATTTTTAAGTATAATTAAAAATGAAATAAAACATATGAAAATATGCTTATGATAGGTAAATAATGGTGATGCATAAGAAGAATTAATTAATACATGAAAGAGAAGAAAAATTAGTTCGATAACGGTGTGTGTAACGGAAAAGATAGTAAAATGAGGATAATTAATTTAAGAATCAGGAATTAGGTAAAATGGACATCACCATTGCGTTCCTCTCGAAATTTTAATTGAAATAGAGTCCGAGTTTTCGAAAATCGGAGTCCGGATGAAGAAGTTATGGCCTGTAGAAGATTCAGAAGGTTTCGGTCAACACAGAACTGGGCAGGTCGACCCGGGGGTCGACCTGGGTCCAGGTCGACCAGGGAGTCGACCTCCCCCATGGGGGTCGACTATAGTGTCGACCTCCCCCGTATAGGTCGACATGGTCGGCCTATTTCGGTCCAGAACACGTTTTTGAAGCCCAGGGACGATTTTTGATGGTCCGGATTGGTTTTAGGGCTAATCTGATGGCTGAAATGAATTGCTACACCTATAAAAACAACCTAAGACCTAGCCTTCTCTACACACAATTCTATTCTGCTTCTTCTCTACCTCTGTTCTAAATAAAAATAAAAATGGCGTCGCTACTCTGCTGGAATCAAAACTAGAAGCTAATCAACATCAACCTAAGCAACTCAATTCAAATTAGAGATTAAAGCTTCTGAAACGATTCTACAACAATTAAAGTTCTTTCTTTACTCCAATCAAGGCAAGTACAGTTATTTTCCGATATAAACGGTAATTCTGATTGTGACACGAATTATAAATCTGAATCTGAGGTTATATCTATTCTGTTCTGTTTAGATCTTATTTTGTATCTCTTTCCTCTTTCTGTTTTATAGCCAGGCTACCACGAGCCTGAGCCAATCTCATAAGAGATTAACATACGCTAAAATGTTTGGGACAATAAAATGAATGATGCATAATTTGGGCATGACCAATAGGTGACTGATTGAGGAAAGAACATGGACTGTAGCTAGAAGATAAATTTGAGACATATGACTGGACATGTTATATTTATAACATAAATGGTAATTGAACATATGACTTGAGATAAAGAGAATATGGCTTAGGTATAAAGATTTACATGAGATTAGCGTATCTATTAATGTAAATAAACAACTAAGTAAGGGATCTTTGGAATATATGACATGCATAGTAGTCGATAACTATATTTCGTATAATTTATATATGGATCTTATGTACTATGCAAGTTTATTAAAAATTGAAACATATGATATATGGTAAATTATGACCATAATTTATGCTATGTAAATGTAATGCAAACATGGGGTATATGATCATATTGTGAATCAAGACTATTATTTATGCATGTGAACTTAGGCAAGATTTATAATTAGGCAAGATATGTTTGTGAAACTTTAAGAAATGATTAAATCTGTTATATTTGCCTAATTTGTTAGTTTTGTTACATTGCCTAATCTGCTAGTTCTGTTATATTGCTTAATCTGCTAGTTCTTCTCTACTGCCTAGTCTACTAGATTTGTTCATCTGCCAAATCTGTCATCTGCTAAGTCTATTGAAAATGCTAAATCTGCTAGTTTGCTTAATCTGCTAAATCCGTCAAGTCGCCTAATCTGAAAAAAAATCTGTTATCTGCTATATCTGTTGAGTTGATAAAATTAGTCCGCTATTGACATAATCTGAATTGGCTATAGTTATGAATAATTGACCTGTATATTAGGCGTAGGTATAAATGGTAAATCATTAATTAATTGGCCGCAAAGATGAAAATGGCTAACTCGAGGTTAGAATGAGTTTGCGGCGTAATTCTGCCTAGAACCGCCCGGCATATTCCAGTGGCCGCAAACAATAGGTTCTAATGTGAGAAGTTAGTCATAACGTGCTTGAAACCCGAGGTTAGACTCAGTTTGCGACGGAAACATGCCCGGAACCAATCAGCCTAACCAGTAGCCGCAAACTGTCAGTCTAATGTGAGAGGTTTGGGCATTAATATTTAATTAATGAAAATCTGAGATAATTACGATGTCTAAAACCTGTTGGGTAAGGTTAAACCAATTGGACCAATGAATCTGATAAACCCGTTTCGTGAATCCGTAGGCCCAATACAAAGTTAGATAATCTGTAACCAGTTAATCTGTAAGTCTGTAAATCTGTAACCAGTTAATCTGTAAGCCTGTTAATCCGAACATCTGATCCATTAGTCTGAAAACCTGTTAACTTGATTGTCTGATCTGTGAACTAGTTAATCTAAATTTTGTATGTCTATAACTTGCAGACAAGTTAAGCTGAAATCTGTTAGTCTGGGGACACAAGGTTAGGAGGGGAATTACTTGTGTCATCTGTTGTTTGGGACCCATATTAGTCAGTAACCATTTCTAGTATCAAAACTTTGACCCAACAGTAAGTAGGGTCCGGGCAAGCTTACTGAACTAATTATAAGCGGTTCATTCTGATAATGGCGAGGGGTGTTGATGGTGCGTTCCAACCGGGTCATGTGCGTGCATGGATCTCGGTCTGCCTCTGAGGATGTAAGACGCCGTAACATCTGTAAATAGGTCTGTGCCAATTGGTTGTCACTTTAGGGAGTGATACACCCTACTGTGGGCCCGACACAGGATATTTATGTATTAGGGAGCCGATCGCTTGGGGTAGGGTTTTAGGGTACACTTGGTTCTGTCTGTTTCTGTTGGTACCGTCTGTTTCTGTTGGATGGTAACACCTGTCTGTTTCTGCGTCGTACCGTCTGTTCGGGTGGTAAAGGCCCATTATTAGTGTACACCTAATTCTACATTCTGTTTCCGTAGGGATTAATCTGTTTCTGCTTCTGTCTGTTTCTGATCGGGTAGTAAAGGCCCATTATTAGCATTCTGTTTCTGTTAAATTATTCTGTACCCGTTTCTGTTTCAGTTTAGACATTAGGGTGACACCTAATTCTGTTATACTAGTATTAGTGTAGAGAAGTGTAAAATAATAGCTTATATCATTCTGTTCTTCTGTTATATCTGTTACACCTGTTACAGTTATCACTCATCCAGTTTTATTTTCATGTCATGTTATTATTATCTGTTCATAACTGAAAATCACTGGACTTGCCAGACTTTTTGTCTGACCCTTGTTGTTTCGCCTCCTTTCTTCCGTTTCCCCCCAGGTTATCCAAGGAGGGAATACTTTAGCTTGATCCGGATTTCTTCTGCTTGAAGTGCTTAAAGTATGGCTTGGCTCTGTATAGCTTCCGTTCTATAGGGATTATGATTTTAAACTATGCATTCTGAAGGCTTTTGTACAAGACTGATATTTTGTACTTAAATTTTGATAATGTGATTTGAAAGGATGGAACCAAGTTTATTTCGGTTTCTGTTGAAATAAAGTTATAAATTTTTCAAGTACTATTTTATCTGTCTTGTAAGTTTCTGTTCTGTTTACTAAAATGCTCCACTAAAGTTAAGGCATTCCCTTTGTGAGTGACCTTAACGGAGGTGGGGTGTTACACTTGGTATCAGAGCTGAAGGTTACCAGATTGGGTAAAGTTTTTGAAAAACTATTTACAAAAAGTCTTTAAAAGAAAGTATTTTCAAAAGGAAAGTTTATTTTGAAAAAAACATAATCCCCAAATCCATATATCTATCTTTTGATTCTTTGTCTGAATCCTTGTTTCCTTCTTTTCTGAGTCTCCGGGGCTCCTGGCTTTCTGGGAGGTAACCTCATCGCAGCATGGTTCCGTAGGCTTAATAAGACTACGACACCTATCAAAGGGCAAATAAGCGCCCGACTTCCATCTGTAGCCGCAGCAGTTTCACCTACGGCTAATTTTCTTTCGAGCTTTGTAGGATTTTTCCGTGCGATGGAAGCAGCTTTCGAGGGACTGGTCAACGTGTTACACAAGCATAGTAAAGATGAGAATGAGGGAGTTTGGCCAAGGAGCATAACCCAAAGATAAGAAACCCATGGATATGAACTTGGTTCAAAAAGGAGGCAAAAAGGAAACACAAAAGAAGGAAGAAAAGTCTAAAGATAAAGCAGGAGAAAAGTGCTCTACTTATGGAAGCTTGATTCAAGAGGAAGGACAGAGGACATGACCTACTTCGGGAAGGCAGGCGAATGCTCTCATAGTTGGTGGATAGGATAGAAGTAGGAAAATTTCCGTAGAGAGTTTAGTTTCCTTATCTGATTATTGAGTTAGAACTCTTTCCGATTATGGCATTCTGATTCTATAGTCAAGTCTCTGCACTTTAATACTAGTCTTGTTTCTGATCTGGTTATAGTCTCAAACCCCATAGGGGTTACGACTCATCTGCTGGTGATAGGTTGGGGTTTGAGAGATATCTGTGTTAGGCGTCAAGTAGGACGCATACATTTTGGGTTTTATCATGCTTAGTTTCCTAAGAATCATTCGGTAATCTGATCTGTACTAGTAATCTGTAAATATCTGAATATTTCTGATAAGGTTAAGATTTCCAGTTTTGACATTGTCTAAAGAGGGTAATCCTCTTAGTGTCAATTTGATGTTGGTTTCGGTCTTCGGGGCCGATACTTAGGACCCATGCCTAATGGGAACCAAGTTTTTGTTTTATCTGTACTCGCTTCCATCATTCGACTGTATCCTATCGATCGAATCTTCGAACTTTAGGTAGAAACTCATGGGTGTAAACATGTGTTTGAGACATGTTATGTTTGATGGTTGCAAGTGGATGCAAGTGGTTGCTAGTGGTTGCCCGTGGATGCATATACACACACTAGGCACTAGATCGGCTCGAAAACACTCTCATACTACATATGGATGTGTGAGCATTTTTAATTTTTGTGGATGCAAAATGATTGACTCAGCACATGGATGTTGCATATGACTGAATGGTTGTGCACTCATATAGAAATGATATGTATCGAGTAGGAAAATTGCATACATGTTGGACTCATGGCACTGGCATAATTCGCATTAAGGAGGTCAACTGAATCAGTGGATCGCCTTATCTTTGCATTAGACAAGGAACATATACACACACTTCTTGCATATGTTCATACAGCATTAGAAATCTCTTAAGGACAATGAATGTATGTGATTGGTGATTGAGTAGATGGATGATTGGATGGTAGGACACATTCTTCTTAACTTGAAGATTTCGGGGACGAAATCCTTTAAGGAGGTGAGAATGTAACACCCCGCATTTTTAAGTATAATTAAAAATGAAATAAAATATATGAAAATATGCTTATGATAGGTAAATAATGGTGATGCATAAGAAGAATTAATTAATACATGAAAGAGAAGAAAAATTAGTTCGATAACGGTGTGTGTAACGGAAAAGATAGTAAAATGAGGATAATTAATTTAAGAATCAGGAATTAGGTAAAATGGACATCACCATTGCGTTCCTCTCGAAATTTTACATGAAATAGAGTCCGAGTTTTTGAAAATCGGAGTCCGGATGAAGAAGTTATGTCCTATAGAAGATTCAGAAGGTTTCGGTCAGCACAGAACTGGGCAGGTCGACCTCCCCCATGGGGGTCGACTATAGTGTCGACCTCCCCCCTATAGGTCGACCTGGTCGGCATGTTTCGGTCCAGAACACGTTTTTGAAGCCCAGGGACGATTTTTGATGGTCCGAATTGGTTTTAGGGTTAATCTGATGGCTGAAATGAATTGCTACACCTATAAAAACAACCTAAGACCTAGCCTTCTCTACACACAATTCTATTCTGCTTCTTCTCTGACTCTGTTCTAAACAAAAATAAAAATGGCGTCGCTACTCTGCTTGAATCAAAACTAGAAGCTAATCAACATCAACCTAAGCAACTCAATTCAAATTAGAGATTAAAGCTTCTGCAACGATTCTACAACAATTAAAGTTCTTTCTTTAATCCAATCAAGGCAAGTACAGTTATTTTCCGATATAAACGGTAATTCTGATTGTGACATGAATTATAAATCTGAATCTGAGGTTATATCTGTTCTGTTCTGTTTAGATCTTATTTTGTATCTCTTTCCTCTTTCTGTTTTATAGCCAGGCTACCACGAGCCTGAGTCAATCTCATAAGAGATTAACATACGCTAAAATGTTTAGGACAATAAAATGAATGATGCATAATTTGGGCATGACCAATAGGTGACTGATTTGAGGAAATAAAATGGACTGTAGCTAGAGCATAAATTTGAGACATATGACTGGACATGTTATATTTATAACATAAATGGTAATTGAACATATGACTTGAGATAAAGAGAATATGGCTTAGGTATAAAGATTTACATGAGATTAGGGTATCTATTAATGTAAATAAACAACTAAGTAAGGGATCTTTGGAATATATGACATGCATAGTAGTCGATAACTATATTTCGTATAATTTATATATGGATCTTCTGTACTATGCAAGTTTATTAAAAATTAAAAACATATGATATATGGTAAATTATGACCATAATTTATGCTATGTAAATGTAATGCAAACATGGGGTATATGATCATATTGTGAATCAAGACTATTATTTATACATGTGAACTTAGGCAAGATTTATAATTAGGCAAGATATGTTTGTGAAACTTTAAGAAATGATTAAATCTGTTATATTTGCCCAATTTGTTAGTTTTGTTACATTGCCTAATATGCTAGTTCTGTTATATTGCTTAATCTGCTAGTTCTGCTCTACTGCCTAGTCTGCTAGATTTGTTCATCTGCCAAATCTATCATCTGCTTAGTCTGTTGAAAATGTTAAATATGCTAGTTTGCTTAATCTGCTAAATCCGTCAAGTCGCCTAATCTGAAAAAAAATCTGTTATCTGCTATATCTGTTGAGTTAATAAAATTAGACCGCTATTGACATAATCCGAATTAGCTATAGTTATGAATAATTGACCTGTATATTAGGCGTGGGTATAAATGGTAAATCATTAATTAATTGGCCGCAAAGATGAAAATGGCTAACTCGAGGTTAGAATGAGTTTGCGGCGTAATTCTGCCCGGAACCGCCCGGCATATTCTAGTGGCCGCAAACAATAGGTTCTAATGTGAGAAGTTAGTCATAACGTGCTTGAAACCCGAGGTTAGACTCAGTTTGCGATGGAAACCTGCCCGGAACCAACCGGCCTAACCAGTAGCCGCAAACTGTCAGTCTAATGTGAGAGGTTTGGGCATTAATATTTAATTAATGAAAATCTGAGATAATTATGATGTCTAAAACGTGTTGGGTAAGGTCAAACCAATTGGACCAATGAATCTGATAAACCCGTTTCGTGAATCCATAGGCCCAATACAAAGTTAGATAATCTGTAACCAGTTAATCTGTAAGTCTGTAAATCTGTAACCAGTTAATCTGTAAGCCTGTTAATCCGAACATCTGATCCGTTAATCTGAAAACCTGTTAACTTGATTGTCTGATCTGTTAACTAGTTAATCTAAATTTTGTATGTCTAAAACTTGTAGACAAGTTAAGCTGAAATCTGTTAGTCTGGGGACACAAGGTTAGGATGGGAATTACTTGTGCATATGTTGTTTGGGTCCCATAATAGTCAGTAACCCTTTCTGGTATCAAAACTTTGACCCAACAGTAAGTAGGGTCCGGGCATGCTTACTGAACTAATTATAAGCGGTTCATTCTGATAATGGCGAGGGGTGTTGATGGTGCATTCCAACCGGGTCATGTGTGTGCATGAATCCCGGTCTGCCTCTGAGGATGTAAGACGCCGTAACGTCTGTAAATAGGTCTGTGCCAATTGGTTGTCCCTTTAGGGAGTGATACACCCTACTGTGGGGCCGACACAGGATATTTATGTATTAGGGAGCCGATCGCTTGGGGTAGGGTTTTAGGGTACACTTAGTTCTGTCTGTTTCTGTTGGTAGCGTCTGTTTCTGTTGGGTGGTAACGCCTGTCTGTTTCTGCGTGGTACCGTCTGTTCGGGTGGTAAATGCCCATTACTAGTGTACACCTAATTCTACATTCTGTTTCCGTGGGGATTAATCTGTTTTTCCATCTGTCTGTTTCTGATCGGGTAGTAAAGGCCCATTATTAACATTTAGTTTCTGTTAAATTATTCTGTACCCGTTTCTGTTTCAGTTTAGACATTAGGGTGACACCTAATTCTGTTATACTAGTATTAGTGTAGAGAAGTGTAAAATAATAGCTTATATCATTCTGTTCTTCTGTTATATCTGTTACACATGTTACAATTATCTCTCATCCAGTTTTATTTTCGTGTCATGTTATTATTATCTGTTCATAACTGAAAATCACTGGACTTGCCAGAGTTTTTGTCTGACCCTTGTTGTTTCGCCTCCTTTCTTCCGTTTTCCCCCATAGGTTATCCAAGGAGGGAATACTTTAGCTTGATTTGGATTTCTTCTGCTTGAAGTGCTTAAAGTATGGCTTGGCTCTGTATAGCTTCCGTTCTATGGGGATTATGATTTTAAACTATGCATTCTGAAGGCTTTTGTACAAGACTGATATTTTGTACTTGAATTTTGATAATGTGATTTGAAAGGATGTAACCAAGTTTATTTCGGTTTCTGTTGAAATAAAGTTATAAATTTTTCAAGTACTATTTTATCTGTCTTGTAAGTTTCTGTTCTGTTTACTAAAATGCTCCACCAAAGTTAAGGCATTCCCTTTGTGAGTGACCTTAACGGTGGTGGGGTGTTACACTTGGTATCAGAGTTGAAGGTTACCAGATTGGGTAAAGTTTTTGAAAAACTATTTTCAAAAAGGCTTTAAAAGAAAGTATTTTCAAAAGGAAAGTTTATTTTGAAAAAAAACATAATCCGCAAAGCCATATATATATATCTTTTGATTCTCTGTCTGAATCTTTGTTTCCTTCTTTTCTGTGTCTCTGGGGCTCCTGGCTTTCTGGGAGGTAACCTCATCGCGGCATGGTTCCGTAGGCTTGATAAGACTACGACACCTGTCAAAGGGCAAATAAGCGCCCGACTTCCATTTGTAGCTGCAGTAGTTTCACCTACGGCTAATTTTCTTTCAAGCTTTATAGGATTTTTCCGTGCGATGGAGCCAGCTATCGAGGGACTGGTCAACGTGTTACACAAGCATAGTAAAGATGAGAATGAGGGAGTTTGGCCAAGGAGAACAACCCAAAGATAAGAAACCCATGGATATGAACTTGGTTTAAAAAGGAGGCAAAAAGGAAACACAAAAGAAGGAAGAAAAGTCTAAAGATAAAGCAGGAGAAAAGTGCTCTACTTATGGAAGCTTGACTCAAGAGGAAGGACAGAGGACATGACCTACTTCGGGAAGGCAGGCGAATGCTCTCATAGTTGGTGGATAGGATAGAAGTAGGAAAATTTCCGTAGAGAGTTTAGTTTCCTTATCTGATTATTGAGTTAGAACTCTTTCCGATTATGGCATTCTGATTCTGTAGTCAAGTCTCTGCACTTTAATACTAGTCTTGTTTCTGATCTGGTTATAGTCTCAAACCCCATAGGGGTTACGACTCATCTGCTGGTGATAGGTTGGGGTTTGAGAGATATCTGTGTTAGGCGTCAAGTAGGACGCATACATTTTGGGTTTTATCATGCTTAGTTTCCTAAGAATCATTCGGTAATCTGATCTGTACTAGTAATCTGTAAATATCTGAATATTTCTGATAAGGTTAAGATTTCCAGTTTTGACATTGTCTAAAGAGGGTAATCCTCTTAGTGTCAATTTGATGTTGGTTTCGGTCTTCGGGGCCGATACTTAGGACCGATTCCTAATGGGAACCAAGTTTTTGTTTTATCTGTACTCGCTTCCATCATTCGACTGTATCCTATCGATCGAATCTTCGAACTTTAGGTAGAAACTCATGGGTGTAAACATGTGTTTGAGACATGTTATGTTTGATGGTTGCAAGTGGATGCAAGTGGTTGCTAGTGGTTGCCCGTGGATATATACACACACACTAGGCACTAGATCGGCTCGAAAACACTCTCATACTGCATATGGATGTGTGAGCATTTTTAATTTTTGTGGATGCAAAATGATTGACTCAGCACATGGATGTTGCATATGACTGAATGGTTGTGCACTCATATAGAAATGATATGTATCGAGTAGGAAAATTGCATACATGTTGGACTCATGGCAGTGGCATAATTCGCATTAAGGAGGTGAACTGAATCAGTGGACCGCCTGATCTTTGCATTAGACAAGGAACATATACACACACTTCTTGCATATGTTCATACAGCATTAGAAATCTCTTAAGGACAATGAATGTCTGTGATTGGTGATTGAGTAGATGGATGATTGGATGGTAGGACACATTCTTCTTAACTTGAAGATTTCGAGGACGAAATCCTTTAAGGAGGGGAGAATGTAACACCCCGCATTTTTAAGTATAATTAAAAATGAAATAAAACATATGAAAATATGCTTATGATAGGTAAATAATGGTGATGCATAAGAAGAATTAATTAATACATGAAAGAGAAGAAAAATTAGTTCGATAACGGTGTGTGTAACGGAAAAATAGTAAAATGAGGATAATTAATTTCAGAATCAGGAATTAGGTAAAATGGACATCACCATTGCGTTCCTCTCGAAATTTTACATGAAATAGAGTCCGAGTTTTCGAAAATCGGAGTCCGAATGAAGAAGTTATGGCCTGTAGAAGATTCAGAAGGTTTCGGTCAGCACAGAACTAGGCAGGTCGACCCGGGGGTCGACCTGGGTCCAGGTCGACCAGGGAGTCGACCTCCCCCATGGGGGTCGACTATAGTGTCGACCTCCCCCCTATAGGTCGACCTGGTCGGCCTGTTTCGGTCCAGAACACGTTTTTGAAGCCCAGGGACGATTTTTGATGGTCCGGATTGGTTTTAGGGTTAATCTGATGGCTGAAATGAATTGCTACACCTATAAAAACAACCTAAGACCTAGCCTTCTCTACACACAATTCTCTTCTGCTTCTTCTCTGCCTCTGTTCTAAATAAAAATAAAAATGCCATCGCTACTCTGCTGGAATAAAAACTAGAAGCTAATCAACATCAACCTAAGCAACTCAATTCAAATTAGAGATTAAAGCTTCTGCAACGATTCTACAACAATTAAAGTTCTTTCTTTAATCCAATCAATACAAGTATAGTTATTTTCCGATATAAACGGTAATTCTGATTGTGACATGAATTATAAATCTGAATCTGAGGTTATATCTGTTCTGTTCTGTTTAGATCTTATTTTGTATCTCTTTCCTCTTTCTGTTTTATAGCCAGGCTACCACGAGCCTGAGCCAATCTCATAAAAGATTAACATACGCTAAAATGTTTGGGACAATAAAATGAATGATGCATAATTTGGGCATGACCAATAGGTGACTGATTTGAGGAAAGAACATGGACTGTAGCTAGAACATAAATTCGAGACATATGACTGGACATGTTATATTTATAACATAAATGGTAATTGAACATATGACTTGAGATAAAGAGAATATGGCTTAGGTATAAAGATTTACATGAGATTAGGCTATCTATTAATGTAAATAAACAAATAAGTAAGGGATATTTGGAATATATGACATGCATAGTAGTCGATAACTATATTTGGTATAATTTATATATGGATCTTCTGTACTATGCAAGTTTAATAAAAATTGAAACATATGATATATGGTAAATTATGACCATAATTTATGCTATGTAAATGTAATGCAAACATGGGGTATATGATCATATTGTGAATCAAGACAATTATTTATGCGTGTGAACTTAGGCAAGATTTATAATTAGGCAAGATATGTTTGTGAAACTTTAAGAAATGATTAAATCTATTATATTTGCCTAATTTGTTAGTTTTGTTACATTGCCTAATCTTCCAATTCTGTTATATTGCTTAATCTGCTAGTTCTGCTCTACTGCCTAGTCTGCTAGATTTGTTCATCTGCCAAATCTGTCATCTGCTAAGTCTGTTGAAAATGCTAAATCTGCTAGTTTGCTTAATCTGCTAAATCCGTCAAGTCGCCTAATCTGGAAAAATATATGTTATCTGCTATATCTGTTGAGTTGATAAAATTAGTCCGCTATTGACATAATCTGAATTGGCTATAGTTATGAATAATTGACCTGTATATTAGGCGTGGGTATAAATGGTAAATCATTAATTAATTGGCCGCAAAGATGAAAATGGCTAACTCGAGGTTAGAATGAGTTTGCGGCGTAATTCTTCCCGGAACCGCCCGGCATATTCCAGTGGCCGCAAACAATAGGTTCTAATGTGAGAAGTTAGTTATAACGTGCTTGAAACCCGAGGCCAGACTCACTTTGCGACGGAAACCTGCCCGGAACGAACCGGCCTAACCAGTAGCCGCAAACTGTCAGTCTAATGTGAGAGGTTTGGGCATTAATATTTAATTAATGAAAATCTGAGATAATTATGATGTCTAAAACCTGTTGGGTAAGGTTAAACCAATTGGACCAATGAATCTGATAAACCCGTTTCGTGAATCCGTAGGCCCAATACAAAGTTAGATAATCTGTAACCAGTTAATCTGTAAGTCTGTAAATCTGTAACCAGTTAATCTGTAAGCCTGTTAATCCGAACATCTGATCCGTTAATCTGAAAACCTGTTAACTTGATTGTCTGATCTGTGAACTAGTTAATCTAAATTTTGTATGTCTTAAACTTGTAGACAAGTTAAGCTGAAATCTGTTAGTCTAGGGACACAAGGTTAGGAGGGGAATTACTTGTGTCATCTGTTGTTTGGGACCCATATTAGTCAGTGACCCTTTCTGGTATCAAAACTTTGACCCAACAGTAAGTAGGGTCTGGGCATGCTTACTGAACTAATTATAAGCGGTTCATTCTGATAATGGCGAGGGGTGTTGATGGTGCGTTCCAACCGGGTCATGTGCGTGCATGGATCCCGGTCTGCCTCTGAGGATGTAAGACGCCGTAACATCTGTAAATAGGTCTATGCCAATTGTTTGTCACTTTAGGGAGTGATACACCCTACTGTGGGGCCGACACAGGATATTTATGTATTAGGGAGCCGATCGCTTGGGGTAGGGTTTTATGGTACACTTAGTTCTGTCTGTTTCTGTTGGTACCGTCTGTTTCTGTTGGATGGTAACACCTGTCTGTTTCTGCGTCGTACCGTCTGTTCGGGTGGTAAAGGCCCATTACTAGTGTACACCTAATTCTACATTCTGTTTCCGTAGGGATTAATCTGTTTCTGATCGGGTAGTAAAGGCCCATTATTAGCATTCTGTTTCTGTTAAATTATTCTGTACCCGTTTCTGTTTCAGTTTAGACATTAGGGTGACACCTAATTCTGTTATACTAGTATTAGTGCAGAGAAGTGTAAAATAATAGCTTATATCATTATGTTCTTCTGTTATATCTGTTACACCTGTTACAGTTATCTCTCATCCAGTTTTATTTTCATGTCATGTTATTATTATCTGTTCATAACTGAAAATCACTGGACTTGCCAGACTTTTTGTCTGACCCTTGTTGTTTCGCCTCCTTTCTTCCGTTTTCCCCACAGGTTATCCAAGGAGGGAATACTTTAGCTTGATCCGGATTTCTTCTGCTTGAAGTGCTTAAAGTATGGCTTGGCTCTGTATAGCTTCCGTTCTATGGGGATTATGATTTTAAACTATGCATTCTGAAGGCTTTTGTACAAGACTGATATTTTGTACTTGAATTTTGATAATGTGATTTGAAAGGATGTAACCAAGTTTATTTCGGTTTCTGTTGAAATAAAGTTATAAAATTTTCAAGTACTATTTTATCTGTCTTGTAAGTTTTTGTTCTGTTTACTAAAATGCTCCACCAAAGTTAAGGCATTCCCTTTATGAGTGACCTTAACGGAGGTGGGGTGTTACATCCCATGATTGACCCGTAGTTTGTTTCACTTGCAAACTCGGGTGCCCTTTATTTTCCACACGGGCAGTCGAGTAGCTTGTTTTGCAGATATTCCTTTTGAGCAGGATTCTGGATCGAAGCTTAAAGCTGTATCCAGAGCAATGATAGACTTCCGCTATATCAGTTGTTATTTCCGCTGCATTATATTAAATCTATTGTAAATTATCTTCCTCTGTATTATTTCCAATGTACTCTGATATATTCTGTACTTTGATGTTATATTATCATGATGTAATAAAAGTCTTCTGTTATCTGTTCTAATGTATTGTATTTCCAAAGTCGACGTATGCAGATTTTAAATGGTCTTGGTCGATTTTGCGATCAATTATGTCCGGGCAAAATCCGTAGTCGTTACAGTAGTAATCTTTCACGAAGAGTTTCAGCCAAGAATTGTATCCATTTCTGTTCATAAATGAAGAGGAATCTCTTCGTGAAAGAAGGCAACTTTTCATTGAAATGACTGTTATTTCCTGATCATTCAACTAGTATAAAAATCACTAGTCAAATGGTCAAAAGAGAAAATCGTATGTATTTTTAAATATGAAAAGAAACTAGCCTTTACTGTACAGAAATTTACTGACCAGTCGGCTGGTCTGTTTTGAGCCAATGGACTGGTTCAGTTCATTTCCGTCCAATCATGGCTGATAATATCTATATCATATATATATATATATATAACATAATATGTTTTGTGCGTTCGTGTTTTGCTTTGGGGATAAATTTTAACATATATCAAACACGACTCAATATATATATATATATATATATATATATATATGAGCTTAGCTCTTCATTGCGATCTTCATTGTTTTCCATTTCCTTGTTGTCATGAATTGAAAATATCGTGAATCAAAAGTGGCATAGGTATGTAATATAATATTCGACGATTTTGAATAGTCAAAATTTTCAAGTTAAATTTGGAAACCTAGCTTAATTTATATCAAGATATACGAGAATGAGGTGGAAATTTATTAATTAAAGGATGTTTGAAGATTTAATTAAAATTACATTAAAACGAGCTTGTCGCACCGCGGTAGCTCGTAGTTTTCTGATTCGAACTTCAATTGAGTGTATAGGATCCATTACAAGTTAGAATTCTTTGAAACAATAATCTTCTGGATATATTGGATTATAGTTTTCTAATGGAAGAGAAAAAACAAGATTTCATCTTATAAATTTTGAGTTATATCAAAATCAAATTTCCAAAAAAAATCGTGGTCGGATAGTTTATAAACTAAAGCGAATTATTCAATAAAGTGGAAACATTTTAAGAAATTAAATTTAGATTTCCATTAATAAAAAATACTTGCTTGGTATATTGACTTAGGGGTGAATTTGGGATTTAAATTTTTTAGCTGCTTAAGGCATCATTAATGGTCGGTTAAGGGATAACCTAAGGCTGTTAAGCGAATGGTGACTCTTAACAAGTTGTTATCACCCTTGTAACACCCCGCATTTTATGACAATTAAATATTTAATAATGCATATGTGTATATATATGCATAGACATAAATATATAAAAGAAGAATAAGATAATGATAATATATGATTGCATGTAATAAATATATGCATTGAAAAAGAAGAAAAGATTAATGCAAGTAACAATGCAATGCATGCGTTAAAAGAAAGAAGAAACTGGTTACATGCAGTTTAATTATGTTGCATTCAATGATTTACAAATATTATGCATCAATAAGAAAAGAAAAATGAAAGAAAAAGATGTACGCAAATTGATAAGGTTACATGCAATGGTTTAAATGAAATATTGTAACAAACACGAAAAGGAGGAATAAGAAAAGAACAATGACTACCATTGTTCTAAGCCTTGTTAACAAATGGCTAAGTAATCCACTTGGTTAGAGAATGTGGCTTTCATGAGAGTGACGCAGGTTCGATCTCCGCAGGCGCCATATTTTTATTTTAAAGGAACGACCAAAATATCACATGTTCTAAAGAGAAAATATGTATAAACGCACATATAAGGAAAATTATATATATAAGGAAGTACAAAAATATATGTATACATGTATATCGAAGTATATGCGTATATATATATATATATATGTATATATATATAAAGGAGAAATTCAAAATAAGGCTGCAATCAAAGAAATATGGTAAGAATTAAATATTGACATAACACCGTTTGAATTTTGAAAACGAAATAAAAGTTATGCGTATATATATACGTGTAAATGGGCATTAGAAGTTTTGATACAAATAAGAAGGTTATATGTAAATATATATTTAAGTAGATCAAAGAAAGTATAACAAAATACTAATCAAACATTTAAAATTAAAAATATTAAAGTAGTAAACATCATATCCAAAAACGCTCGCGGGACCCAAAGGGGTCAACCCTGGGGTCGACACACATATAGAGGGGACGACCCTAGGGTCGACACACCCATGAAGGGTCGACACCCACCCCAGATCCAGGCAAATTCATTGATGAATCTGGACTGTTTTCTTAACAATGTTCATTGTTGACTCAGCGCGGCGTGTACGATAAGATCTTGAACACCTATAAATAGGCTAGCAGAGCCTAGCCTAAATCTTACATTTTCTGAGAGACTGTCTAAGCTCTTCCATTCTTCCTCCTCCTCAAATTTCTTCAGAAAAATAGAATAATTAGTTTAGGAAAATTCGGATTCAAGATCTGTAGGAAAAGAATTATATTAATAGAGAAGGTGTTCAGAATTCTATTCGAAGTAAGGTAAATTCTTGGATATGATCAATTTAATTTTCTCCTCTTTCTTATCTTTTTCTTTTAGTTGAGAATTGTGGATCCATGGTTGTTTAGGTTCTAAATTCAGTTAGGAGAACCATGGAATGCTAGATCTGGCCCAGATTCATGATTTGGAAGGCAATTAGGTGAGTGGATTTAAGTTATACCTTTTTGATAATGGTATATTTATCGTTTGACATTCCCCGTTAATATGCATTGTAAATCAGCAAGAATGTTAATATGTTGAAATGTTAATAGGTTGAAATGTTAATATGTTGAAATGTAAACCTACTGAAATGTATAAACCTGTTGAAATACATGGAAACGATTACTGTTGTATACATACATGTTCTAATTACATGTTAATCTATGGCATATTATGTACTTGAACACTTAACTGTAAGAATTGGGATAACTACATGTTAATTTGTTAGAATGGAATAATTACATGATTCGATAATTACATGTTATTTTAAAATGAAGTTAATCACATGTTAGGAAGAACATGCGACATGATAATCAGATAATGGACTTAATATGATATTAAGTATGACATCTAAAAGTAGATTACAGTAAAATTTGGAAAGAATGGATATGCCTAAATTTACAGAAAACAGAAAACTGTAACCGTACTTGGACACGAGGTTAAATTCAACTTGTGGTAGAAGTCTGTCCGGAACCATCTGGCAAATCCAGCATCCGCAAGTTGTTAATTTAATGTGAGGGTCTAGTGCATACATATACATGTAATGGTACTAAGACACGAGGTTAAGTCAATTTGTGGTAGAAGTCTTCCCAGAACCACCCGGCCAATCCAGCATCCACAAGTGGTAGGCTTAATGTGAGAGGTCTGGTGCATAAACATAAAATAAGGCTCAGGTCCCTAAAAGAAAACTTAATTAGGCTCACATCCAGTGATAAACTTATTATAAATTAGGTCCCTATTTTTCAAAAGTCGCGAAAAAATTGAAAAAATAAAACAAAAGAAATATGAAAGTTAGTATTTAAATTAATTATGCATTCGATCATAAATTCGGTAAAAAAAATCAAAAAATATGCAAAAAAAAAACAGCAAAAAAAAAAAAAAAAAAAAAAAAAAACAGTGAAAACTGCAGTTAAATGCATAATGTTATGCAAAAATTTCAATTTCCTGCACATATATGTGCAAATATTCCGGTGTTGCATTCGCTTTTGAATTTGTTGCATATTTATGTGTACGTATTGCATCATTCGTGCATAAAAATATGCAATATTCCATAACAGTGCAACTCAGTTCATTTTTATTTGCATTCAAGTGTGCAAGTAAATCTGAAACATACACACATGTGTGCAACATATATGCAGGCAAAACTATAGCATAATTCCCTTTGTGCAATAATTGCATACATGTATGCAAGTATTAGCAATACTTGCATATATATATATATATATATATATATATATATATATATGCAAGTTTTTTTTCTTTTTGGCGTGGACTTCTGGGATTATTTCCAGATTTTAGGAAAAAATTTTTTTTACTACGGCCGCACTTTTTTTTTTGGAAAAATACGAAGCAGCGAAAGGAAAAAAGGAGGACGCGGGACTAAAAAGTAGGAAGTAGATCCAAGAAAGTAGGAGGCGCATATTCAAAAATAGGGGGCGGAAGTGTATTGGAAACTATGACCGGATGTGAGCCTAATTTTAAAACTTAATAGGGACCTGTAAAAAATGCACCCATATAAATATATGTACATATAAAAGGATAGAAATAAAAGGCACTAATTGCGATTAATGAAAATGAATGGAAATAAATAGGGAATGAATGAAAGTTACAACAGCAGGGACTGGAATGAACGGGGAATGATAATAACCTATTAGAACTAATTACATTAATGAGAATGTTATATAATAGGTAGGATTGTCCTAGGGACAAGTGGAAAGTATAACATACGTTATAATAAATGGAAAGGAAACTTATTAGTTTATCTTAGTTAAGAGAACTAAGTTAATAGGTAAACAACGACAAGTTGTAGTGACAATGTAATACAGAATTATGGTTAAATAAGAAAGAACGAGGTGAAGATATGGAATAAAATAAGTTATATTTAATCATAAATAATAAGTGACATGTTAAATAGAAAACAGGTGAATTGAGATGAAGTATACTTAATTACATATTAAGTAGAACATGCTATTTTAACTATGGAATCAGACAATGAATAATATAAAGAGGCAGTAGATTACAGATCTTGGATTACAATCTAGAGAATAACGTGTTATGGTCTTATTAATAATCTTAAATGGATTAAGTATATATATCTGAAATTAATAAGAAAGAGGAACTTGGTAACTTGAATAAGAAGTCAATGTGAATGGGAATAACCGAGGTAACTGGAAATCTGACGAGGCAAAGCAAGTGTGTAATTAAATGTTTAGACATAAGGTCTAATAACAGATCAATCCGAAGCGCTTAGACCAGTCCGTACGTCTGAAGGTGGATAACCCAATGAGGTAGATCATCGTGGTGTCTTGGGACACAAGGGGAGCGCATGTCCATCTGATTATTCTTCCTATTCTACCCGTTGTTCTGCTGGCTCCGAAGGACTGGAAGGGAAAGCATGTGGCTTCCTGGAACGTGTAGGGTACTCCCGGTAGTCCTTTGTGCTGTGACAGCATTCGACTGTGCTCGCAGAGGTTAGATCTGCATGTTACTACCCAGTGAGTATATCTTGACTGCCATTAGGAGAAGTCAAAAGGCTGTAGGGTGGCATAAGTGATTCCACAATCCAGTTGCCTTGTGACTAGGCAAGGTTAGGACCATTTTTAACGAGTTACCAACAGGTCTAACCATCTGTTGATAGCAAGACATCGAATACCAACCATCGACAGTCAACGTGATACGTGATGCGTGATGCAAAAAGATGAAGAGCTAAACCAAAGGACCATAGATCCTTTGCTATCAAGATTATAGGTGAGGGACGGGCCAATTAGGAATTATTGTTTGTTGTTTTCTCTGGGGCTAGGTCACTAGTTCTCAATTCTGTTCGTCTTTTACTAGCTGAAAGAGGGGTCGGGTGGGACCATAGCCACTGAAAATGCAGACCTTAGCATCTGTGTACAGATATCTGAAACGCTCCCGACCGAGTTCTGTGTTTCTAATACAACCCTGTTATGAGACTCGGTGCACAGTAGGTAGGGGCGGATACATGCATACCACTTCTGGATGGTGTATCATAAAGGTTGCGGCATCGAGTACGATTGACGATACGTACGTGGTAAAGTCTAGACACATGCATGTCCACTAAGGGTGATGTATTGTAGACTCTAGGGTACTACTCTATGATGGAATCTGATTTGATCGAATGAGGCAGTCCGTATGCTTATGTAGCGTGGCGATGGCAGATCAATACGGAATGTAGCATTGTTATATAGAGATCTGTACGTCGCTCTGGCATAGAATGAAGGACTACGTATATTTCTGTGGCGTTACGGCGGAGACCGTGCGAGTGGGGTACCATGGGGTGTACCTTAATGTTGGAGGTAGCTACATATATATTGTATTAGGTTAATCCACTAGGAAATAAATGGGTACGACGTGTGTGTAAGCCTAGAGTGCTGTTAACCCAAGTAACTTAATAAACAAGAAAATGTAACTGAATGGTATATGTATGATTACCCAAAATGTGTAGTTTAAATCCAGTCACCAGAACTTGTGTTCTGACCCCCTCCTCATAACATACTCACGGGTTAGATTTGTAGCAAAGATATGATAGTTTTGGATATTGGTTAGGCAGTATTATTATCTGGGTAAGGCTATATTTTGGTTATATTATATTTTATCCATTCCGCTGTGAGATGTTTTCTGAGCTTTGATATATTTTATATCTCTTTCTTTTATGCAGGGTACCAAGCAAGCCAACACGAGTTTCGATAGATTAGAATTTTGAAAAAAAAAATCTGTCTGTCGGAATTCGGATTGTTACATTTGGTATCAGAGCTTAGGTTTAGGAATCCTAAATAAATAATGAGTGAACGTATTTGTATTTTTAAAATATAAATATGTTATATATATATATATATATATATATATATATATATATACATACTTACCTAGATCCATAGAGGAACCTGCTATATAGAGAAAGACATAATATAGTAAAAGTTGAGATATTTATTTTGTACATAAAAGAAACATGGAAATCTGAGACCCTTAGGTAATTTGGGTGGAAAGTGTACAATATACTTTGTATGGAAGGAAGGTGAATCCCATATGTTAGTATTTCGGGTTAGTGGGTTTGGCGTTAAAACCTTAAAAACCGGAAAATGTTAAAAACAAAAGGATGAATTAGGAATATATATAGTTGAGAGAATTGACTTTGTGGGAGTGTTTAGGAAAGCCTAGTTTAGATTGGAAACCCACTTTGAGTCTAACCCATTGTTAACTTTTAAGAACTTGAGATTATAAAAGCTTTTGGAAGATGTTTTATGGTGTTTTCAAGTTTTAATCTTAAAAGTTATAGTTTTAATCTTAAAAGTTATAGTTTTAAAATATGTAAAGAACATATTAGAAAAGTACGTATTGAGTTTTGATGTAAAATGGGGTATATTTTGGAAATAGTGATTCCTTGTGAAAATTTTATCTAAAATAAAATTCTCTCAGTGAAAGGTGCACATTATAGAGCATGTATAGCTCGTTAGTTTTCTTGTTATATTGAAGAAAGGATTAAAAAGCAAAACTAAGAAAATATTGCATTTTGTTGAAAGCTAGAATTTTCAGTAATGAAAGTCTTGAAATCTCTATTCCGTTGACAATCATTTTTATTAAATTGTTTTAAAAGAGAAAATTTTGTTGGGTGGACAAAATAAGTTATAGAAATTAAGAATAAAGTAGATGTTTGCACCCTGTAGTAAGTAACTGAACTGGCATTGTAAGTAAGAGCAGTTGGAAACATAATTAAGAAATAGTTATCCTTATCTACTCCAGTTTTTGTGATTTG
This sequence comes from Allium sativum, assembly GCA_030737875.1. NCBI lineage: Eukaryota > Viridiplantae > Streptophyta > Magnoliopsida > Asparagales > Amaryllidaceae > Allium > Allium sativum. Next base: position 461,860,075 of record CM060913.1, on the reverse strand, counting down.
AAAAAAAATGATTTCCATTTTTTTATAAAATGTCTTGTTTTTTGGTTTGGAAAAGGTAAGTTTTGGTGAGGAAAATAAAGTTTTAATACTTTTAACTTTTGTAAGAAAAGCGAAATGAAAAGGCCAAACTGTGTTTTAAAAGTATGGAGTAGGTGATGATTAGTGCTTAGGGAAAACGGGAAAAGTTTTGAGGCTATGAAGTAGATACACTGCACTAGAAATGCCAACTAAGCAGTGCTCATGGCCGATTCGATTTGGCAGTGCTATAGGCCGTATCAAATTTTGGCGTCTTTGTCAATTTGATACGGTCATTAGCCGTATCATATTCTCAATTTGATACGGTCATTAGCCGTATCAAATTCTCAATTTGATAGGTTAATGGCCATATCAAATTTAAAAAAAGATATGGCCATGATCACTGTCTAATTGTCAATTAGATATGGTCATGAGTACTGCCTAATTGTAAATTAGATACAGCTCATGGCCGTATCTAATTTTCAAATAGATACGGCCATGAGCCATATCTAATTGACAATTAGGCAGTGCTCATGGCCGTATCTATTTGAAAATTAGATACGGCCATGAGCCGTATCTAATTTAAAATAAAATAAAAATACAATTAGCTTTCACTAATGATACATGTTATTTCAAACTTCAGCAGTTTATACATTAACGGTTCAGTTCATACTTTAGCAATAAACAGTGCAATACATTACAAGCGTCATTAGTTCATACACTATCATGTAATAACATACCTATTAATCATTTTCATAAATTAAGTTGAATACAATATTCACAAACAAGGTTTACACAAATTCGTAGACAAAGATAATATTTACAAACCAGCTTCATAACACAATAGACAATCTGCATCAACCACCAATACAGCAAACGCAACAGCGAATACCTGAGAATGGCATATGTTAGAAGGCACACATTAGTATTAATAAAATTAATTGTTGTGCAAATTCAAACTAATTGCTGTGCAAATGCAACATCAAATGGTTTTGCTTTGCAATAGCAAATTAATTGCTGTGCAAATACAAAACTCAAATGCAAGCTCAAATGCAAATGCAAATTAATTGTTGTGCAAATGCAATAGCAAATGCAAACTAATTGCTGTGCAACATTTCATACATCATATCTGCTTAGGCATTAAGCAATGATGGCCGCCATAAAAAAAAAAAAAAAAGTAACTGTTGTTCATGGGTATTCAGGATTTCTTCTCAGAACTTGCGGATGCTTTGAATTTAGAGATATGGATTTATGAGGAGCAGTGACTTTTTTTGGAATAGTATTAATAAAATTAATTTGTTTAATGATGGAAAGTGTTATAAGTGGCTCTAAACACTTCATCTCCATCGCGAAGTGACAGATCTATTTCGGGCCAAGATAATTTGCAACCAAAAAGGAAAACAACTTGCAAAATAACACCACAAACAGTCAGCATCAAGACCAGTGCCAAAGACGCGGTCCATTTATATATCTCGTAGTAAAAACATTTTTAAAAATGAACTTATAACACTCAAATTGCTAATCATGTTTCGATCTCTTAGACTCCTATCAATATGAATAACCCACAAAATGTTGTACAAGCTCAAAAAACGTAGGTATTATTTTAGTTATGCTTCAACATTTATTGTTAACTTCAAATATTTATTTTAGTAAAATGTACAATTAATACATGTAAACTGAAACGCAGGAAATGTAAATATAAGGGGTGAAGCATACCTGATTATAATAAATTGAGCATCTTTTGTCTTTTCTTTCACATAATGACCAACGATTGACACATTCTTAATGTTTGCAAAATATAGGATAAGATCGAAAACAGAATTTAGCAAATGTTTATTAGACTCTGTCGAAGTAGAAAAAATACCTAAGGCAACATCTATCTCGTCCATAACATATAAAGGAGTGGGCTTGTAGTGGTGTAGAACAAATACAAGTGCTAACGAGCTCAATGTCTGCATTACAACATCAATTTCATTTACAATTGGGAGTCGCATTTGGCAGTTTCTGCACCTATATGCCGCAGTAGTCAGAACCGTAGAAGAAATTGATCCATTGAATTAGTAACTCACTAACTCACCAGCAAACAATATTAAAAAGGGACAATTGTATTAAAGCTATTGATAAATGTAACAAAAAATGTAAAACAACAAAAAGAAGGTTTACACAGAATATAGATGAGAAGGGCCTGCTGCACATGTGAGAGAAGTGACGGACTTAAAAAATAATGAATTTTTGCCCAATTTTGATAAGACTTCACCATGCTGAAGATAATCATAGCCTTATGCTGCTGCTGGGCAAACTTTTCTAGGCAGTAGACACAAACCCTTCTGGGAGCTCTCTTTGTATAATGGGATTGAAGAAACTGTTTTCAAAAATGAAGAAGCACCAAATAATTTGATGTAGATTGATGGGTCCGAACTGATGTAACATCAATTAGGGAAAATCCAAATTTATGAGAAATAAAAATAGAAAGTACACAATGAAACATGAAGAAAATGCTCCATAAATATTATCCAACAGCTGTCACAATTATTGAAATAATATGTATGAAAAAAAGTTGCAGTGTACACTCAAATTTGCATAAAAGAAAATGAGGAGGTGTTATTTTTCTAGATTTGCATACCAACATTTAGCAATTAATGCAATCAAATAATTGTACCATGTATAAAGTGGATTTGTATCATGCCATATATTTTCCCGCTTATACCATGATTGGCATGCCATTCATACATTTCAATTTACATTACAAATTCTTAAATACTTGTGCCAAATCTATTAACAAATACTCCCTCCGATCCGAATTATATGACGTTTTAGATGTGAGAATATTTTGCCAAATACATGACGTTTTAGAAAATTAAGGGCTTTATTTCCATTTTTACCCTTGTTTAGAAATCTTTTCATCTCCTTTGTTAATCAGGCATGCAACTGTTTTTTTAGTGGTTCCGTGCAGCTGTCCCTCCAATCTCTTTTTCCAATGCATGTCATTAGTTTTAGATTTGGCTCCATTCCAACTTTTAGTGGTAGAGGATGAAACATACAGCAGGGATTGCTACTTTTGATAAAAATTAACAGGGCAATTAATGAGAGTTGAAGGGTAAATAAGTCAAATTTTAGTTGCCTTAATCTTGGTGAAAAATGACAAAACGTCATATAATTCGGATCGGAGGGAGTATAACATAAATTACAAACTTGTAATAATAGCTAAAATACCATACATTTGTCCAAATGTAGAAATTAAATATTCACCACTGGAAGATGCATGCTGCAAATAATGTAAGTAAAATGAATTTTGGCAAATAAAGAGAGTTTTCCATTTAAAATCAAGGCTAGATAATAAGAGAAAATGTCAAGTGCACATTTGAGGTGTTTCCTGTCGAGAAGCATAATACTTCAAATGTCAAGTAACTATGGGTAAGAAAAATAGTTTACAGGAAAGTTAATTTAACACAATGATGAAGTTAATTACTGCATATAGTTAACCGCTAGTTAAGTGATATAGCTTGTAGTTCCAAGGCTTGTGATTTTGCAAGCAACTAAATGCATATATTTAGGTTAGTTGGATTGACTACCATCTTGGCTATTTCATATCGAGTCACTATCCAAAATAATACCTGCTATGCATGAGTCCAAACATAACAAATTTGGCGTAAAAGGTTTAACAAAATAATCAACAGTGGCTATTTATCATTATATCACTTTCTATTTAATATATTAGTGTTATCATAATTTGTAATAATCATAAAATAGACAATTGTCCAGCTCAAAAAAATTATATAAAAAATATTTGTGTAGGAACAAAAAGGAAGATTCTATTTGCAGATGCACTAAATCATCCCGACTAAGGTAACTTTGGATAGACTAAATCAAGATTATAATAAAAAATGAATGCTTACCATATTACTTCAACAACAATAATACCAGCTGTTCAAAAGAGACAGTGCAAAAAACATCAGGAGTAATTCCATATTCCATATATCTTCACCCTCTTTCTTCTTATAATTATTAGTGCTAACTATTGCAGCCACTCGTCTATATCGCTGGACAATCTCATAGACACTAACACCATCCACAATCCTTGAAAGCGGTGATACGAACTCTTTGTATTCTCAAGTTGAGTAGGTGTTCGTCTCTTCATTGTCTCTCACAGCTGTGTCCTAACTGTAGCAGTAACGTCATATCAAGCTCTAAATCATTATTAATCAAACAGATGTTATACTATATAAGGAACTAACTTATATTATATACAATTTTATGCTCACCTTTATGCCCTGTTCGCCACTCTCCATTTTTCATACCAGCTGTATTTCATCAAGGACACATGATAAAAGGTTACATGTAGGATACATATTGTACACTTAGACCATAACCAACCATCCGTTCTGTTCAGTTATTCTCTTTCATGTTCTGAAACTGGTCCAACGAGCCGAGCACCCAGAAGGGGAGAACCAGCCACAGGTTGGTTGAGAAGTGGGGATACAACGGCAAAGATATTGCCGTTATAATATTACAACGGCAAAGTCTTTGCCGTTGTAATATTATAACGGCAAACACTTTGCCGTTATAACATTATAACGGCAAAGTGTTTGCCGTTATAACATTATAACGGCAAGGTGTTTGCCGTTATAATGTTACCCCCCAAAAACCCTCGCCGCCTCCCCTCCTCTGCTCCATTTTCCTTTCCTCCTTCTTCAAACCCGAAAACCCATATTCCTCCCCCATTTTTCACCCAATTTTCTCCACCAATTCACCAATCCGTCAGTTTTTAACCAAATTAACTAGCTTGTGTGAGATATTAGTTCGAAAATATGGCTAGATTACTAAAAAAAATTGTCAAAAAATTCATGCACGGCGACGATCGTGGCGCCGACGGGAGTGGTGAAGGTGGTAGTGGCCAACAGCCAGTGCTCGGAATAGAAGACTTACTTGTAGCCGCCGAAAACATGGAGAACGAAGAAGGAGAGGTGCAACAAGGAGGCGGTCATCGGGGACGTGGCGGGCGTAGAGGCGGACGAGCAGGCAGGGCACGTAGGGGTGTTGGATCAGTTGCCGCTAGAGAGGGCCAACTCGATGACTATGTGGATATGAACCTCAGCGCCGCGAAGCTTCCTGCGCTATCCAACTTTCGCATTCTTCCAGATGACGAAGTACACGTTAGCACGCAGTCGAGTTTGGCTGTAAGTATTTTTAGTATTATTTACATAGTATTCTTTGAGTGTTAGATATTGGGTAGATGGTATAACATTTTGTTGAACCGTTAACAGTCGCGGAATATACGTCCACGTGGTTCGTTAGCGACCACACTTAGATATTATCATGCACACTTGGCGGGTAAGGAGGGGGTCGCAGGACTGTTACATGCTCTTGGCGGGTAGGGGTGTTGGATTTCAATTTTTTCAATTTGAAACCTAGCAATAACTTGACATCACGGATCCAACAAAAGTGGTTTCGTCGAAATCCGAGGTCGTTTGCAAAATTTCCATTTTTAAGGGCCTGAATTCCATAGCGACTGTTCAGAATTTTCAATTGGACATATCTTTTGATTCCCGCTATGAAATCTTGATTTTTCGGATTCGTTGGAAAGATATTCTCGATTAGATCCTAATGTTTTTGGTTTCACTAAAATCCGGATTGTTTTGCACCCGGTACATTCAATTGAAGTTTGAAATCGAATTATCGAACTACCGCGCTATTTTCAATTCTATTTATAATTATATATAATTATTTATATTCTAACGACGACGTATATAATATATACGTTCGAATTATATTCAAAATAAATTTCTCGTCAATATTATTTATAATAATCTATTTTAAATGTCCAAAATTCGCTAAAATTTCTCGTCGAATTATACTCAATGACAGAGCCATTATTGGCAACCAATTAGTGCCAACCTTTCACATCACAACAACTGTCCGAATTGAGTACTCAATGACCGAACCATTATTGCCAACCATTTAGTGCCAACCTTTCACATCACAACAACTATCCGAATTGACTACTCAATGACAGAACCATCATGTTGGAACCATTATTGCCACCCATTATTGCCTACATGTACTCTATGTCAGAGATATTTAGTTCACCATCCCTGCTTATATATATCTCTCGTTCGGATACGCTTAGAGAGAACAACGAAACTCAACTTATAAAAAAGCAAGCAATGGATCCAAATCTATACTACCATTACTACAAAAACAAGAAGAATCAAACTGATAATTCCGAACTAGAAGTGGAGCAAGAGACGGAGGAAGAGCTGGAACAGCACGCAATGGTTGCGTATTCCAATTATTTCGCTGAAGGCTCAACTAGCAACCATCGGGGTAGCATGCATGGCCGGATTGACCGACGGTATAAGAGAGACTACAAGGATGGACATGAAAGACTAATGAGGGATTACTTCATCGACAATCCAACCTTTGATATAACTTTGTTCCGCCGTCGTTACCGTATGAGTCCGGCTATTTTCTCAAAAATATATCTTAAACTTCACCAGTCAAATCCATATTTCACTTATAGACTGAACGGAGCACAAGAAATCGGCCATTCACCACACATCAAAATCACCTCGGCATTGAGGATGTTAAGCTATGGAACATCTGGCGATCAAATGGATGAATATTTCAGAATCGCAGCATCAACAGCAATAGAGTGTCTGAAAGAATTCTGTAAAACAGTTGTTGCAGAGTTTGGGAAGGAGTATCTACGGACGCCTGGACCTAACGATATAACCAGGATACTACGCAGGGCAGAAGCCAAAGGATTTCCAGGTATGATTGGAAGTTTAGATTGCATGCATTGGGCTTGGAAAAACTGCCCAACGGGATGGAAAGGAATGTTCACCGGACATAAGAAAGTGCCATCAATGATCCTTGAAGCAGTAGCAACAGACGATTTATGGGTTTGGCATGCTTTTTTTGGAGTCCCAGGTTCATTTAATGATATAAATGTTTTAAAACAATCATATCTTTTCACAGAACTTGCTAACGGACTGTCAACAGATGTTTCATATAAACTTGGTAATATCGAACACAAAACTGGGTACTACCTAGTCGATGGAATATACCCAAAGTGGAGAACTTTGATGCAAGGGTACAGAGTTCCATCAAATGATATAGAAAGGTATTTCACTGAAAAAGTAGCTAGCTACAGAAAGGACATCGAACGTACGTTTGGTGTTTTACAAGCCCGATTTCATATTTTACGAAATCCTGCTCGTTTTCATGATGCAAGAGTGCTTTCAGAAATCATGTATGCTTGTATAATAATACATAACATGATTGTGGAGTCTGAAAGAGGCGGATATAAGAATCAAAAGTCTAATTATCCTGACATGTTTACGGGCTCAAATGCAAAACCCCATAAAGATGTAAACTCAGTGGAAGAATATGTTGATATGGTTCAACACATTGAAGATCAAGCTGCACACTTCCAATTGCGTGACCAGTTGGTGGAACATTTGTGGGCACATAAAGGAAGGAATAGTCGGAATCAGTAGTTGGTACTAGAACTATGTATCAGTGTGTAGTCGTGTACTATGTATCATTTGAACTATCTATCAGTGCGTACTTGAGTCAATAAATCTGGTTTCCAATCATATTGTAGATTGTATCATTATTTCAACTCAACCCAACATACACAGCTCGTACATAAACAACAACTACTACATTAATACTAGAAACAGGTCACAATCATATTACAACTCACCCCAACATATATAGCTAGTACATAAACACCCACCAGTACATAAATACTACAAACAGTTCACAATCATATTACAACTTAACCCAACATACATAGCTAGTCCATATACGAGCCACTAACGCTTCCGCTTCTGCTTCCTTTGTTTTTTCTGTACTCTCCAATCTGCTCGGCTACTAGTTCTTGCTGTAGAGGGGTAAGCTTACTAAAATCACATGTAATCATTTTAACATAATTATTCTCTCGCGCCAAAGCTTTCTGCTCCTCCAGCTTCTTTTCTTCCATGGCTTGTTTCTCCGCATGTTCTTGTCTGCGGAGCTCTCGATCATCCCTAACTGCCTTTTGGAAATCTTCGTCGCTACGGTTTCTTTCCACCGAAAATCGAGCTCTATGCTCTTTTGTTGCCTTAGATGAACTCTCCATTGTTTCCATAAATCTAGCAAACTCTGCACCTCGTTGCTCCAGCTGAATTGCCTTGGATCTACCGACAGGTCGTCCATCACTACTTCCAAATAAAGGGTTTCTTTCTTGCGAACTCGGGCCACTTCCTGGACTAGAATCAGAGTAGTTCATCCTTCTAGCTTTGTTCTGCTGCTCAAACATGAAGTTGCTGGGGTTCTTCCACTTCGGCAACCTAGATAGAAGCTCATAACAGTCTTGAAATTTAAATGGATGACCATACTTTTGCTGGTAGGCCTTTCGTGACTCTTCAATCTGTAACACAAAGTGGATATTATATGAGCGTATGTCATTTCTAACTAATAGATCATAGTATAGTAAGTTATTTTTCAAAGTAATCTACGGTACTTACAACGTCATAAGGTGCAGCACTGCTTTGTTGTCTGTTCTCCAAGGCTGTCAGTATTGCAAGATAGTTCTGACATGCGGCATTCATAACTCTATAACCGCCTCTAAGTGATGCCCATGTTCTATTCCTCGCTTCCAACGAATTGTAGAAATCTGCTACTCTTTCCCAAAATTTCTCACCTTTCATATTATTTCCAACAATGTTGTCTTGTGAAATGCGTATCCACGATTTAGCAAGTGAAACGTACTGCTTGGAAGTAAACTTACATTGTTTTCTTCTTCCATCCGCTGGTATATCTTCCCCTTCAGCATTATCATCCTCAATATCTTCTATTCCGTGATTCGGCTCCGATTCAACTTCGGTTTGGTGTCGTTTACTGAAAATGCTCCTTAAAGACTTCACCTTCTTCTTCTTCTTTTGGTTATATTTGGGACTGATAGGTGCAACGTATTCTTCATTCAATTCTTTAGAATTTGTAACATTTACTTCCTCATTTGCATCTTCCTCCCCCTCCTCCGTAGAAGTCCCAACATTTTCTTCGGTAGTAGGAGAGACATACCCATACGAAAACTGTCTTTGCAGATTTTGCATCGCTTCGCGGTCACGAACCTCGGTCTGTTGCGGAGTTAGGTGAGGTTGTTGACTTTGCTCGGTCTGCATCATCATTGACATATACGACGAATGATCGTCGTACACGCCTACCCCGGGCGGTCGTTGGTAAAACTGTGGCGGGACGGACGATTGGATGGGAGGAAAATTAGGAGGACCGAGCGGTTGGTACGGTGGACGGTATGGATAATTTGAATACGGCGAGTAGCCATATTCGTGAGATGGCTGCAACGGTTGCTGTTGTTGGATTGACCGTTGCATGGCATACGATGACGAGTGCGGTTGGGACATGAGTTTCTTGTTTATGGTTTTTTTTCCTGCTTCGCTTGGGTGCAGACGAAGACATTTTGTTGATGAAGAAGTTGGGAAGGTGGAGTGGTTGTGTGGAGGAGGAAGAAGAAGGAGGTAGGGTGGTTTATAGGGAGGAAGTGAACTAGCCGTTGGTGTTGCAACGGCTAGTGACTACAACGACAAACAGTTTGCCGTTATAAGATTATAACGGCAAACTGTTTGCCGTTATAATCTTATAACGGCAAAGTGTTTGCCGTTATAATCTTATAACGGCAAACAGTTTGCCGTTATAAGAACCAGTCTCTGTTGGGTGAACCAGCCACGGAGGAGCACAAAACTAGCCACAGACCAGCCACGGGTGAGTGAACAAGCCACACCTGGTTGCTCCGTGGCTTGTTTAGTAATTGAACAAGCCATTGTTGGTTGTGCTCTTAACTCTCCTAACTCAATGTTCAATTCTATTATATAATGGAAAAAAGAAGGTGCTCAAACATTGTAGGCATTTAGTGGCCTTGTACCCTTATATATTAAATCAAAATGAAGAACAACAGATTTGCTGTAGTACATAAATATGAAAAATTGTGTGTATTTTTATAACTATATCCGTACACACACCAAGTTTCTTAAAAGTGATAAAAATACATTCAAAGATAACATTTTTATATTTTCTTAACTAATTCACTGTTAGGTTAATCTATTTCCTTTGTTTACCTTATTATTGTCAAGCACATGTCCCAAAGCTTCCTGCATGAAGTTTTTGAATGATCCCTGCACCAACACAATGAATATATTTGTTAGAATTGGGCAAGGGCGGATCCAGGAATTAACAAAGGGGTGGGCTGATTTACAGTTTGGCTAACATATAGTTTAATAGTAATGCATTTTGTAATTTTGACATTGAGTAAATAACATTGATGGTTAGAGGACCTATTTGAAAAACCCCTTCACCAACAGGACATATGATTACAATTTACAAGACCTCTGGAAATTCTGAACGATGCCGCTGAATAAAATAATGCCCAAAAGTTAAGGCCATAACAGCAACAATACGGAAGCATTCAACTTTTAGTGAACTGATCAAACTATAAGCAATAGCTAATGTATGGCGTTATCTCCAAATGCTGTTTCTTCAAAAGCTTACATAGGGACACCTAATCGTAAATTTATTCAACGACCAACCAATAGTTTAACCTTTGCCAAAGGATTACAGTAACGACTAGCCAACCATACTTTCGAGACTAACAAATAGGGATTAACATTATTTAAAAAAGGAAGAAAAGAAGAAAATAAAATCAACTGAAAATAATAGAAAAATCAGTATACCAAGAAGGGCATCTGAGTTCCAGCTTCATTTTTTGCAAACTGAGAACTAACGGGTCCAAGATCTGCTTTAATGTTCCACTGTGCGCCATTATCCAAACTCAAAACTAGGGTTCAGTATTTTATACTTAGGGTTTTGACTGTGTTGATTTGGAGATTGACCCAATTCCGAGTATAGATGAGTAATCAAAAGGAGACGCGAACATGAAACGCTGGATGTATTAGAAATTATCTTTTCAGTGGACCGCGCTTTCATTGCAGAAAGAAGAAGCTACTCGTGCGGCTGTGCGGAGACATTGTTGTTTGTACCCGGGACCAGAGAAACCATGGAACCCTAGAATAGAAGTTGGATCAGACCCTGGGCTGCAGCCCAGGCCCGCCCAGGGCTGGATCCGCCCTTGGAATTGGGTATAGAGAGGAGGAGAGAGATAAAACACAGAATAATTTAATGGCTACATTGTTATTACTTCTTTTTTTCTTACTTCTTTTAATTTTCCTTTTTTAATTTTTCTTACATTCCATAACCAAAATGGTAGGCTTTATATAGAAGCCTTTACATGACTTTTCATTCAATAGACACACACTTAACTAAGGGACACTTCATATTAAATAGACACATAAACTTCTAAATGACTCTTGGCCATAAAGACACATCGACTTCATAGACTAATATTAAATAAAGATAAATTTCAAATTATGTTTCCAACATTCCCCCTTAATTTGAAATTTTCTTTTCAATTTGTTGAGACGATAAACGAAGCATTTTCTCTTCGATTTGTGATGCACTTCTTTCTCATCGCCTTCATTTTTTTTTTAATAACGAAACACTTTCTCTTCGATTTGTGATGCACTTTCTCATCACCTACAATTTTTTTAACAACGAAGCACTTTCTCTTCGATTTGTGATGCACTTTCTCATCAACTGTAACACCCCACCTCCGCTAGGGTCACTCTTTCGGGGGCACTAGCTTCTGGGGGGCGTTAGAACTGGGTAAGCATGCATAATGATATATCAAGGCAGAACAGGAACATAAATATATATGTAAAACAGAGTAAGTGAGAATAAAACAACGGAATATCTCAAACCATCTCAAAACAAGTCTAGTACATCATAAAGTCATCTACCAAAATAAACATGTCTTGTACAACATAAACAGAAATACTGAAATACATAGTGCTATCCCCAAAAATAAAGGTGATAAACCATAGCGAGCTCAATGTCCAGACATACATGAGCTATCCAGCAAACAAGCAAGCGATCCAAGCTAAGCACCACTGTTCCCTCTCTGAGAACCTGGGGGGGGGGGGGGGGGGAAACGGAAGAAAAGAAGCGAAAGAAAACAGGTCAGTCAAAAAGACTGGTAAGCCCTACTACGATCAGTCTATAAACTAATAAAGTTAACATCATGATGGAAACTGAGATGAACATACTGGTAATAGATAAAGGTGTCATCACATAGAGAAGATTAAGCTTTGCACCACAGTGTACTAGCAAACTAACATAACAGGTATTGATCCCTCAGCCCAAACTTTGGCCCAATAGCATGAGGTGACCTTAATACAAGGTCCAGCCCAACGGTCTAGTCGATCGGCTCCCTATAAACCTAACACGTCAAGTGTTGGTGTCCATACGGCCCACATATGGTTGTAGTCAGACTTTGCTGGGTCCACCTTCGGGTGTATCAAGCCCTCGGGTGTCAACCCCAGACACCTAAGCAATAATGCACAGTCTAAACCTACTGGTACCCATGCCTCGAGTTTGTCCAACACCGGACTACGTGCACGTCCGTAGCCCGCCTGGACCCGCACCGCTGTACCACTCAGCCGTCGCTTTGGTCGCTTACATCAGTCCAGTAATCGTGCCCCGCCCTAGCCTAGCCTCTAGGGTTGTGAATGATACCCAACTGGGATTACTGCTGGAACAGACCACGTTGCTAGGGTTTCCTAAGAGGGTTAAGTGTGGTTTAACCCCTCACTAATCATGGATTAAATTAGTTAAGTGTAACCAACAGTTCACCACTTAACCCCATTTAATCCCTCGTATCCCCAAAATTGGTTAAGTATTAGTGGGCCATGACTTAACCCTAATCATGAGGCATTAATTTATTTAATGCACCCAACCTCTCACATTAGACCTTGTTGTGGTTACTAGTTAGGCCGGGCGGGTCCGGGTAGCTTTACACCACAACTTGGTCTAACCTCGGGTCCAAGGTACACATGACCAACTTCTCACATTGGGTCCTATTGTCTGTAGCAACTAGTTAAGCCGGTCGGTTCCGGGTAGGTTTACGCTACAAACTCAACCCAACCTCGAGTTGGCCACACTTATGTTTTCTAAGTGTCATGTCCACTTTATTTTCAAACATAATTACAAGCTTAACAAATACTTGGGTAGACCTAACTTAATAGGTAAATTCCCAAGGGGTAGACCTAACTTAATAGGTAAATTCCCAATCTTATATTTTCATGTATTTTAAGTTTTACCCAAAAACCCCCCCAACGTCATTCTATCGCTTACATATTCGTCATAACGCATAAAGGATAGAAAGAGGGAACTTGGCACAACATACATGATATATCATAATAAACATGCATAACATGTTGGACTTGCATAACTTAGCATAGTGAACTTGCATAAACATGCATAACTTGTTAAACTTGCAAATCATGGCATAATGAACTTGCATAAACATGCATAACTTGTTAAACTTGCAAATCATGGCATAGTGAACTTGCATAAACATGCATAACTTGTTAAACTTGCAAATCATGGCATAGTGAACTTGCATAAACATGCATAACTTGTTAAACTTGCAAATCATGGCATAGTGAACTTGCATAAACATGCATAACTTATCAAACATGTGTAACATGGCATAGTGAACTCGCATAAGCATGCATAACTTATTAAACATGCATAACATAGCATAGTGAACTCGCATAAGCATGCATAACTTATTAAACATGCATAACATAGCATAGTGAACTCGCATAAGCATGCATAACTTATTAAACATGCATAACATAGCATAGTGAACTCGCATAAGCATGCATAACTTATTAAACATGCATAAATCCCAACTTTCATCACGTATTAACTTTAGAGTTTCTAAAATGAAGGTAAGAGGGCTTACAAATATTATGAAGACACAAATCTACTAATAAAGATTGAGAAGCCCTTTTATACAAGCATATAAAAGCCCAAAACAAAGCTCCAATTAACAAAAATCCCAAAAACTCTAGCTTAGCAAATAAAGCTTGCAACTTGATGATGTATGCAAGCTAATGATCATTCATACAACTTAGAAATGCTTGTATGAACATCAAAACCTTCATAGGAATGATCTTTGAAGAGGGTGGAGGCTAGGGTTTTTAGGTGGAGGCCATTTGAGAATTCAATTTGACATAGTTTGGTTCTAGAATGAATAATGAGGTTTTAGGGTAGGATTAGGGGCTTATTTATAGAAGATTAGAGTGTTTTTAGCCCTAGGATTAACCCTAGGTTAGTTTAGGTCCGTCAGATTTAGGAATTCTCTAGAACCAAGCCACAAGACCAAGCCCCAAATCAAAATGGTGCGCCAGGCAAAACTGCCCGGCCACCCCGTGTCGACAGGGCTGTCGACAGGGCAGTCGACACCCTTAGACCCCTGTCGACATGCCTGTCGACATGGGGGTCTGGGCGGGAGTTTTCCTGCCTGACGCCAGTTAGCCCTAATCCTTGTTTTTAATTTAAAATTTAAATCTGTTTTTGACATGGAAATTTCTGAAAACTTCAATGGGCCTTAACTGGGTCATACGGACTCCGATTTTCGAAAACTCGGACTCTATTTCGCGTATTTTTCTGAGACGAACGCAATGGCATAGCCCGTTTCCCTTGATTCAGATTTTTGAATTAAATTCTGCCTCGATTTACGTTATAACAGGTTATTGAAAATACGGGTTGTTACATTCTCCCCTCCTTAAAGGATTTCGTCCCCGAAATCTTCAAGTTAGGAAGAACATATCCTACCATCCAACATCCATCTACTCAAAACATCATCCACGAGCAACCATTGTCCTTAAAAGATTCTAAATGCTGTATGAACATATGCAAAATTGTGTGTATATGTACTTATCTAATGCAAAGATCAATGCAGAATATGTTAGTGAAATGTATCCATATGTATGCAAATCCCTAACATAATGTATAATATCTACATGCGTGCTCAATCATACATCCATATGCAACATCCATGTGATTGCATACAAATTTCATCCAAGAATAAGCATAAACACTCATGCACATGCAATATGAGGAGTGTGTGAGCCGATCTAGTGCCTAATGTGTATCATGCATCCACGAGTAACCACTTGCAAACACTTGCAACCACCTGCAACCATCAAACATAACATGCCTCAAACACATGTTTCATTCAAAGGGTTTCTACCTAAGGTTCTCATGACATGATTAGCACGATAACTAGATAAACATGGATAGCAAAGAGGAAGATATGCTAACAAAGGAAAGAGATTGAGAGTGTACCCTCAAAAAGGAATGGATAAAGCCCACGCATCTTCTCCTCGGTTTCCCAAGTTGCGTCTTCTTCGGCTTCACCCCATTGAACCTTCACCAGCTTGACCTCTCGATTCCTTAGCTTCTTGGTCTCCGTCCCCAAGATACGAATCGGAGCTCTCCTCAAAGTTGCCTCTTTCTCTACTTCCACGTCTTCAAGAATGCTAGGTTCAACCACCTCAGCGGACTCATGTAGGCACTTTCGGAGATGCGAGATATGAAAGACATTATGCACTTCGGACAGCTTCTCGGGCAATTGCACTTTATAAGCCATCTTCCCAATCCTCTCTATGATAGGGAAGGGTCCAACAAATCTCGGTGCTAACTTCCCAACAGCTCCAAATCGGACCACATTCCGCAAAGGAGAAACCTTTACGAAAACCATATCCCCAACATCAAACTCCAAATCGGATCTTCGCTTGTCAGCATAGGATTTCTGTCGGTCTTGGGCCGCTTTCATTCGTCTCCGAATCAACTCGATCTTCTCGGATGTGTCTCTAATCATGTCAGGCCCAAGTATGAGCTTCTTTGTAGTCTCCCACCAACATGTAGGCGACTTGCACGGCCTCCCATATAAAGCTTCAAATGGTGCCATTCCTATGCTTGTCTGATAACTGTTATTATATGCAAACTCAACAAGGGGAAGGTGGTCTTCCCAAGTACCACCAAAGTCCAGAATGCAAAGCCTCAACAAGTCCTCAAGTACCCTATTCACCCTTTCTGTTTGGCCGTCCGTTTGTGGGTGATAAGCCGTACTCAGGTTCAACCTCGTGCCCATAGATTCCTGCAAACTGTTCCAGAACTGACTAGTAAAGATGGGGTCTCGGTCACTGACTATGCTGGAAGGGACTCCATGTAGTCGTACTATCTCACGAAGATATACTGATGCTAGTCCAGATGCGGTCCTTTTGCTCTTTACTGGAATAAAATGAGCACTCTTCGTAAGTCTATCTACAATAACCCAAATGCTTGTATTCCCTTTCCTTGACCTTGGAAGCCCATCAATAATGTCCATGGAGATACTCTCCCACTTCCAAAGCGGGACCTCTAGAGGATGCAATAGCCCACCAGGCTTCTTCGACTCGACTTTTACTCTCTGACAAACAACACATCTAGAGACAAACTCTGCCACATCCTTCTTCATTCCAGGCCAGAAGAAAATGCGCTTCATATCCTTATACATCTTATCTCCACCCGGATGTATAGTCATCTTGGAGCGATGTGCTTCATCAAGAACTTTCCTCACCAAGTCTTCCACCATCGGAACACAAAGCCTTCCGTCTCTCCTCAGCCAACCCTTATCATCTATAAAATATCGAGCAAGGTGACTAGATGTCTCCCCTCGAATCAGCTTATCCATAATCTCAATTATCTGAGGGTCTTCCTTTTGCGAAGCCCCAACTTGATCCAGAAGGGTAGGCCTGAGCTCAAGAGATGCTAAAGAACCGGTCATCGACTCAACCGCCAAAGAGAAATCAAAGGTTGCCAAGAACTCTAAATTCTTCATCTCAACAAATAGAGGACTTAGTGTCAACCTTTTTCTACTCAATGCATCCGCTACAACATTCCCCTTGCCAGGGGTAAAGGCTATATCAAAATCATAGGACGCCAAGAATTCCATCCATCTTTGCTGCCTCAAGTTCAGATCCTTCTGCGAAAAGAGATACTTCAAAGACTTATGATCAGTATATAGCTCAAATCTCTCTCCCAGAAGATAATGACGCCAAGCCTTGAGTGCATATACTATCGCTGCCAGCTCTAGATCATGAGTGGGATAATTCTTCTCATGCACCTTAAGTTGCCTACCACCAAAACATATAACTCTGCCCTCTTGCATCAGAACGACGCCCAATCCCGTGCCACAAGCATCAGTGTACACGGTAAACATCTTACCACCATCGGGTAAAGCTAGAACTGGTGCTGAGGTAAGGGCTCTCTTGAGTCTCTGAAAAGCAAGCTCACAGTTCATATCCCAAGCGAAAACTAAGTTCTTCTTCGTCAACTTAGTAAGAGGAGCGGATATCTTCGCGAAGTCCTTGATGAACTTCCGGTAAAAACCCGCAAGACCTAGAAAACTTCTCACCTCGGTTGCATTCCTTGGAGTCTTCCAATCCTGAACTGCAACCACCTTAGCGGAATCCACCGCTAAACCTTGCTTGGATACGATATGCCCAAGGAATCTAACTTCCCTTCTCCAAAAGTGACACTTGGAGAACTTGGCCTTTAACTGATGCGCTCTAAGCGTATCCATCACCTCTACAAGATGCCTCGCGTGCTCTTCTTCATCCTTGGAGAAGATCAGAATATCATCCACAAAGACCACGACAAACTTGTTCAAGAACTCTCGAAACACCCTACTCATCAAGTCCACGAAATACGCGGGTGCATTCGTCAAACCGAACGGCATAACAAGCCATTCAAAGAATCCATCTGGAGTTCTGAATGCAGTCTTGTCTATACTATCTTCAGCCACTCTGAGCTGATGAAATCCAGTAGCAAGATCAAGCTGAGAGAAAACAGAAGCACCAACAAGCTGGTCAAAGAGATCATCGATCCTCGGTAACGGGTGTCTGTTCTTCTTAGTCAGCTTATTCAATTCTCTATAGTCCACACAGAGTCGAAGAGAACCATCTGCCT
This sequence comes from Allium sativum, assembly GCA_030737875.1. NCBI lineage: Eukaryota > Viridiplantae > Streptophyta > Magnoliopsida > Asparagales > Amaryllidaceae > Allium > Allium sativum. The sequence goes on along the minus strand of CM060913.1, from coordinate 461,842,141 downwards.
TAGTAGCAAACACCACAGGCGCTCCCCATTCGGATATACTTCGTCTGATGAAGTTCTTCTCAAGCAACTCCTTTACTTGCTTGCTCAGCTCCCGTCTCTCACGCAGAGCCATGTGCCGAACGGGCAAAGAAACAGGCTTAGCATTATCCACCAGATAAATGCGAAAGTCAATCTCTCGTTTAGGGGGCAACCCCTTAACTTCTTCAAAAACATCTGGATAATCTCGGACCACCCTTACAGACTGAAGGGCTTCCTCTGACGAGTCGAGAGATTCAAGATAGCACAACATGACGGGATCCTTCAGATTGCATGAAATCTCTAAGGTGTTGCCAAGGCGAGTCACAAGCCTCACAACCCTATGCTCACAATCAAGGATGGCTCCATGTCTAGACAGCCAATCCATGCCCAAAATCAATCCGTATCCCCTGAAACCAAGAACATACGCACTACACAAGAACTCTACACTGAGTATAGAGATCCTCAGATCCTCACATATCATAGATAGATGAGCAGAACCCCCAATGGGATTCGAAACACAAACGGGATCATCCACTAAGCTAGTACTAAGGTGCAAACTATCAACAAGATCAGATGAAATAAAGCTATGTGATGCACCAGAATCAAACAAGGTACGAACTGGAAGATCGGAAACATAAACAAAGTTCTCAACAGAAACACTACCTCGATCCGGAACTGGAGCGGTATTGAGAGCATGAACTTGCCCTCCTGAAGGTCCAGCCTGCCCTTTCTTCTTCGGGCATTCCTTGCTGAAGTGTCCAGTCTCACCACAGGAAAAACATCCACCACTAAGCTTCCTTTTCTTCTTCCTACAATCCTTAGCAAAGTGTCCAGGCACACCACAGTAATTGCACTTTCCCTTGCCTTTGTTGTTGTTCCCCTTCTTGTTCTTGCTCTGATTCCCCTGACTGCTTTGACCACCTTGATTGCCTTTGCCTTGAGAATCAGTCTTCTTTGCTTGAGTATCACTCGTCTTGACCTCTTTCTTTCCATCTCCCTGAAGTAGAGCCATATTGACCAAACTCTCAAAAGTAGCCCCATGCGGAATATGTGACATCGCCAAGCCCTGCAGCGGCTCATTCAACCCTCTAGAAAATCGAAGAGCCTTCTTCTCAGGAGTGTTCACCATATCCAAACCAAAACGGGCCAGCTGATTAAACTTATTCACATACTCCTTGACAGACATATCACCTTGCTTTAATGCAATGAACTTCTCCATCTGTAAATTTGCCTCAGCAGAAGATAGAAACTTGGCCACAAATCTAGCCCTCAAATCGGCCCAAGTCTCAACGGGCCTCGTCCCATTGGTGACCTCCCACCAATAGGCCGCTTCATCCTTCAAAAGCCACACTGTCAATAAGATCTTCCTCTCGTCATCAATCCCAAAGATAGCAAACAGGTCCTCAGTGTCTTTCAGCCAATTCCTAGCTTCAACAAAAGATTCCGTGCCTAGAAAATTCTTGCCTCCCATCGCCTTGAAGTCTTTACAAACCTTCGTGAACTCAACCTGAGGATGCTGAGGGGGAGGAGGAGGAGCCTCAGCAACTGGAGGAGGAGGAACATTAGCAACGGGAGGAGGAATATTAACCACTGGAGGGACCACCGGAGGAGGGACATTAGGGGGAGGATTCTCAACTACAGGAGGAGGAGTGGGAGTAGGGTTTGCGGGGCCGGCTGCCGCCCTAGCTTCTAGAAGTCTCCTATACCAGAGTGGCACATTTACTCCATCCGGGATGGCAAGATCCTCAGCCATACTGAAACGAAGGATAAGATAAGATTAGGTCAAGGGAACGAAGGATAACGCTAATGGCTTTTTGGGGAATAGCCCTTTTAAAATACTAGACTTTTCTTTGGAAAATACTTTATACTTGTTTTGAAAATAGGTTTTCAAAAGTCTTTTTAAAAACTTTTTGTTCTTTCTCGTAAACCATATGCTCTGATACCAAATTTGTAACACCCCACCTCCGCTAGGGTCACTCTTTTGGGGGCACTAGCTTCTGGGGGACGTTAGAACTGGGTAAGCATGCATAATGATATATCAAGGCAGAACAGGAACATAAATATATATGTAAAACAGAGTAAGTGAGAATAAAACAGCGGAATATCTCAAACCATCTCAAAACAAGTCTAGTACATCATAAAGTCATCTACCAAAATAAACATGTCTTGTACAACATAAACAGAAATACTGAAATACATAGTGCTATCCCCAAAAATAAAGGTGATAAACCATAGCGAGCTCAATGTCCAGACATACATGAGCTATCCAGCAAACAAGCAAGCGATCCAAGCTAAGCACCACTGTTCCCTCCCTGAGAACCTGCGGGGGGGGGGGGGGGAACGGAAGAAAAGAAGCGAAAGAAAACAGGTCAGTCAAAAAGACTGGTAAGCCCTACTACGATCAGTCTATAAACTAATAAAGTTAACATCATGATGGAAACTGAGATGAACATACTGGTAATAGATAAAGGTGTCATCACATAGAGAAGATTAAGCTTTGCACCACAGTGTACTAGCAAACTAACATAACAGGTATTGATCCCTCAGCCCAAACTTTGGCCCAATAACATGAGGTGACCTTAATACAAGGTCCAGCCCAACGGTCTAGTCGATCGGCTCCCTATAAACCTAACACGTCAAGTGTTGGTGTCCATACGGCCCACATATGGTTGTAGTCAGACTGTGCTGGGTCCACCTTCGGGTGTATCAAGCCCTCGGGTGTCAACCCCAGACACCTAAGCAATAATGCACAGTCTAAACCTACTGGTACCCGTGCCTCGAGTTTGTCCAACACCGGACTACGTGCACGTCCGTAGCCCGCCTGGACCCGCACCGCTGTACCACTCAGCCGTCGCTTTGGTCGCTTACATCAGTCCAGTAATCGTGCCCCGCCCTAGCCTAGCCTCTAGGGTTGTGAATGATACCCAACTGGGATTACTGCTGGAACAGACCACGTTGCTAGGGTTTCCTAAGAGGGTTAAGTGTGGTTTAACCCCTCACTAATCATGGATTAAATTAGTTAAGTGTAACCAACAGTTCACCACTTAACACCATTTAATCCCTCGTATCCCCAAAATTGGTTAAGTATTAGTGGGCCATGACTTAACCCTAATCATGAGGCATTAATTTATTTAATGCACCCAACCTCTCACATTAGACCTTGTTGTGGTTACTAGTTAGGCCGGGCGGGTCCGGGTAGCTTTACACCACAACTTGGTCTAACCTCGGGTCCAAGGTACACATGACCAACTTCTCACATTGGGTCCTATTGTCTGTAGCAACTAGTTAAGCCGGTCGGTTCCGGGTAGGTTTACGCTACAAACTCAACCCAACCTCGAGTTGGCCACACTTATGTTTTCTAAGTGTCATGTCCACTTTATTTTCAAACATAATTACAAGCTTAACAAATACTTGGGTAGACCTAACTTAATAGGTAAATTCCCAAGGGGTAGACCTAACTTAATAGGTAAATTCCCAATCTTATATTTTCATGTATTTTAAGTTTTACCCAAAAACCCCTCCAACGTCATTCTATCGCTTACATATTCGTCATAACGCATAAAGGATAGAAAGAGGGAACTTTGCACAACATACATGATATATCATAATAAACATGCATAACATGTTGGACTTGCATAACTTAGCATAGTGAACTTGCATAAACATGCATAACTTGTTAAACTTGCAAATCATGGCATAGTGAACTTGCATAAACATGCATAACTTGTTAAACTTGCAAATCATGGCATAGTGAACTTGCATAAACATGCATAACTTGTTAAACTTGCAAATCATGGCATAGTGAACTTGCATAAACATGCATAACTTATCAAACATGTGTAACATGGCATAGTGAACTCGCATAAGCATGCATAACTTATTAAACATGCATAACATAGCATAGTGAACTCGCATAAGCATGCATAACTTATTAAACATGCATAACATAGCATAGTGAACTCGCATAAGCATGCATAACTTATTAAACATGCATAACATAGCATAGTGAACTCGCATAAGCATGCATAACTTATTAAACATGCATAAATCCCAACTTTCATCACGTATTAACTTTAGAGTTTCTAAAATGAAGGTAAGAGGGCTTACAAATATTATGAAGACACAAATCTACTAATAAAGATTGAGAAGCCCTTTTATACAAGCATATAAAAGCCCAAAACAAAGCTCCAATTAACAAAAATCCCAAAAACTCTAGCTTAGCAAATAAAGCTTGCAACTTGATGATGTATGCAAGCTAATGATCATTCATACAACTTAGAAATGCTTGTATGAACATCAAAACCTTCATAGGAATGATCTTTGAAGAGGGTGGAGGCTAGGGTTTTTAGGTGGAGGCCATTTGAGAATTCAATTTGACATAGTTTGGTTGCTAGAATGAATAATGAGGTTTTAGGGTAGGATTAGGGGCTTATTTATAGAAGATTAGAGTGTTTTTAGCCCTAGGATTAACCCTAGGTTAGTTTAGGTCCGTCAGATTTAGGAATTCTATAGAACCAAGCCACAAGACCAAGCCCCAAATCAAAATGGTGCGCCAGGCAAAACTGCCCGGCCACCCCGTGTCGACAGGGCTGTCGACAGGGCAGTCGACACCCTTAGACCCCTGTCGACATGCCTGTCGACATGGGGGTCTGGGCGGGAGTTTTCCCGCCTGACGCCAGTTAGCCCTAATCCTTGTTTTTAATTTAAAATTTAAATCTGTTTTTGACATGGAAATTTCTGAAAACTTCAATGGGCCTTAACTGGGTCATACGGACTCCGATTTTCGAAAACTCGGACTCTATTTCGCGTATTTTTCCGAGACGAACGCAATGGCATAGCCCGTTTCCCTTGATTCAGATTTTTGAATTAAATTCTGCCTCGATTTACGTTATAACAGGTTATTGAAAATACGGGTTGTTACATTCTCCCCTCCTTAAAGGATTTCGTCCCCGAAATCTTCAAGTTAGGAAGAACATATCCTACCATCCAACATCCATCTACTCAAAACATCATCCACGAGCAACCATTGTCCTTAAAAGATTCTAAATGTTGTATGAACATATGCAAAAGTGTGTGTATATGTACTTATCTAATGCAAAGATCAATGTAGAATATGTTAGTGAAATGTATCCATATGTATGCAAATCCCTAACATAATGTATAATATCTACATGCGTGCTCAATCATACATCCATATGCAACATCATGTGATTGCATACAAATTTCATCCAAGAATAAGCATAAACACTCATGCACATGCAATATGAGGAGTGTGTGAGCCGATCTACTGCCTAATGTGTATCATGCATCCACGAGTAACCACTTGCAAACACTTGCAACCACCTGCAACCATCAAACATAACATGCCTCAAACACATGTTTCATCCAAAGGGTTTCTACCTAAGGTTCTCATGACATGATTAGCACGATAACTAGATAAACATGGATAGCAAAGAGGAAGATATGCTAACAAAGGAAAGAGATTGAGAGTGTACCCTCAAAAAGGAATGGATAAAGCCCACGCATCTTCTCCTCGGTTTCCCAAGTTGCGTCTTCTTCGGCTTCACCCCATTGAACCTTCACCAGCTTGACCTCTCGATTCCTTAGCTTCTTGGTCTCCGTCCCCAAGATACGAATCGGAGCTCTCCTCAAAGTTGCCTCTTTCTCTACTTCCACGTCTTCAAGAATGCTAGGTTCAACCACCTCAGCGGACTCATGTAGGCACTTTCGGAGATGCGAGATATGAAAGACATTATGCACTCCGGACAGCTTCTCGGGCAATTGCACTTTATAAGCCATCTTCCCAATCCTCTCTATGATAGGGAAGGGTCCAACAAATCTCGGTGCTAACTTCCCAACAGCTCCAAATCGGACCACATTCCGCAAAGGAGAAACCTTTACGAAAACCATATCCCCAACATCAAACTCCAAATCGGATCTTCGCTTGTCAGCATAGGATTTCTGTCGGTCTTGGGCCGCTTTCATTCGTCTCCGAATCAACTCGATCTTCTCGGATGTGTCTCTAATCATGTCAGGCCCAAGTATGAGCTTCTTTGTAGTCTCCCACCAACATGTAGGCGACTTGCACGGCCTCCCATATAAAGCTTCAAATGGTGCCATTCCTATGCTTGCCTGATAACTGTTATTATATGCAAACTCAACAAAGGGAAGGTGGTCTTCCCAAGTACCACCAAAGTCCAGAATGCAAAGCCTCAACAAGTCCTCAAGTACCCTATTCACCCTTTCTGTTTGGCCGTCCGTTTGTGGGTGATAAGCCGTACTCAGGTTCAACCTCGTGCCCATAGCTTCCTGCAAACTGTTCCAGAACTGACTAGTAAAGATGGGGTCTCGGTCACTGACTATGCTGGAAGGGACTCCATGTAGTCGTACTATCTCACGAAGATATACTGATGCTAGTCCAGATGCGGTCCTTTTGCTCTTTACTGGAATAAAATGAGCACTCTTCGTAAGTCTATCTACAATAACCCAAATGCTCGTATTCCCTTTCCTTGACCTTGGAAGCCCATCAATAAAGTCCATGGAGATACTCTCCCACTTCCAAAGCGGGACCTCTAGAGGATGCAATAGCCCACCGGGCTTCTTCGACTCGACTTTTACTCTCTGACAAACAACACATCTAGAGACAAACTCTGCCACATCCTTCTTCATTCCAGGCCAGAAGAAAATGCGCTTCATATCCTTATACATCTTATCTCCACCCGGATGTATAGTCATCTTGGAGCGATGTGCTTCATCAAGAACTTTCCTCACCAAGTCTTCCACCATCGGAACACAAAGCCTTCCGTCTCTCCTCAACCAACCCTTATCATCTATAGAATATCGAGCAAGGTGACTAGATGTCTCCCCTCGAATCAGCTTATCCATAATCTCAATTATCTGAGGGTCTTCCTTCTGCGAAGCCCCAACTTGATCCAGAAGGGTAGGCCTGAGCTCAAGAGATGCTAAAGAACCGGTCATCGACTCAACCGCCAAAGAGAAATCAAAGGTTGCCAAGAACTCTAAATTCTTCATCTCAACAAATAGAGGACTTAGTGTCAACCTTTTTCTACTCAATGCATCCGCTACAACATTCCCCTTGCCAGGGGTAAAGGCTATATCAAAATCATAGGACGCCAAGAATTCCATCCATCTTTGCTGCCTCAAGTTCAGATCCTTCTGCGAAAAGAGATACTTCAAAGACTTATGATCAGTATATAGCTCAAATCTCTCTCCCAGAAGATAATGACGCCAAGCCTTGAGTGCATATACTATCGCTGCCAGCTCTAGATCATGAGTGGGATAATTCTTCTCATGCACCTTAAGTTGCCTACCACCAAAACATATAACTCTGCCCTCTTGCATCAGAACGGCGCCCAATCCCGTGCCACAAGCATCAGTGTACACGGTAAACATCTTACCACCATCGGGTAAAGCTAGAACTGGTGCTGAGGTAAGGGCTCTCTTGAGTGTCTGAAAAGCAAGCTCACAGTTCATATCCCAAGCGAAAACTAAGTTCTTCTTCGTCAACTTAGTAAGAGGAGCGGATATCTTCGCGAAGTCCTTGATGAACTTCCGGTAAAAACCCGCAAGACCTAGAAAACTTCTCACCTCGGTTGCATTCCTTGGAGTCTTCCAATCCTGAACTGCAACCACCTTAGCGGGATCCACCGCTAAACCTTGCTTGGATACGATATGCCCAAGGAATCTAACTTCCCTTCTCCAAAAGTGACACTTGGAGAACTTGGCCTTTAACTGATGCGCTCTAAGCGTATCCATCACCTCTACAAGATGCCTCGTGTGCTCTTCTTCATCCTTGGAGAAGATCAGAATATCATCCACAAAGACCACGACAAACTTGTTCAAGAACTCTCGAAACACCCTACTCATCAAGTCCACGAAATACGCGGGTGCATTCGTCAAACCGAACGGCATAACAAGCCATTCAAAGAATCCATCTGGAGTTCTGAATGCAGTCTTGTCTATACTATCTTCAGCCACTCTGAGCTGATGAAATCCAGTAGCAAGATCAAGCTGAGAGAAAACAGAAGCACCAACAAGCTGGTCAAAGAGATCATCGATCCTCGGTAACGGGTGTCTGTTCTTCTTAGTCAGCTTATTCAATTCTCTATAGTCCACACAGAGTCGAAGAGAACCGTCTGCCTTAGTAGCAAACACCACAGGCGCTCCCCATTCGGATATACTTCGTCTGATGAAGTTTTTCTCAAGCAACTCCTTTACTTACTTGCTCAGCTCCCGTCTCTCACGCGGAGCCATGTGCCGAACGGGCAAAGAAACAGGCTTAGCATTATCCACCAGATAAATGCGAAAGTCAATCTCTCGTTTAGGGGGCAACCCCTTAACTTCTTCAAAAACATCTGGATAATCTCGGACCACCCTTACAGACTGAAGGGCTTCCTCTGACGAGTCGAGAGATTCAAGATAGAACAACATGACGGGATCCTTCGGATTGCATGAAATCTCTAAGGTGTTGCCAAGGCGAGTCACAAGCCTCACAACCCTATGCTCACAATCAAGGATGGCTCCATGTCTAGACAGCCAATACATGCCCAAAATCAATCCGTATCCCCTGAAACCAAGAACATACGCACTACACAGGAACTCTACACTGAGTATAGAGATCCTCAGATCCTCACATATCATAGATAGATGAGCAGAACCCCCAATGGGATTCGAAACACAAACGGGATCATCCACTAAGCTAGTACTAAGGTGCAAACTATCAACAAGATCAGATGAAATAAAGCTATGTGATGCACCAAAATCAAACAAGGTACGAACTGGAAGATCGGAAACATAAACAAGGTTCTCAACAGAAACACTACCTCGATCCGGAACTGGAGCGGTATTGAGAGCATGAACTTGCCCTCCTGAAGGTCCAGCCTGCCCTTTCTTCTTCGGGCATTCCTTGCTGAAGTGTCCAGTCTCACCACAGGAAAAACATCCACCACTAAGCTTCCTTTTCTTCTTCCTACAATCCTTAGCAAAGTGTCCAGGCACACCACAGTAATTGCACTTTCCCTTGCCTTTGTTGCTGTTCCCCTTCTTGTTCTTGCTCTGATTCCCCTGACTGCTTTGACCACCTTGATTGCCTTTGCCTTGAGAATCAGTCTTCTTTGCTTGAGTATCACTCGTCTTGACCTCTTTCTTTCCATCTCCCTGAAGTAGAGCCATATTGACCAAACTCTCAAAAGTAGCCCCATGCGGAATATGTGACATCGCCAAGCCCTGCAGCGGCTCATTCAACCCTCTAGCAAATCGAAGAGCCTTCTTCTCAGGAGTGTTCACCATATCCAAACCAAAACGGGCCAGCTGATTAAACTTATTCACATACTCCTTGACAGACATATCACCTTGCTTTAATGCAATGAACTTCTCCATCTGTAAATTTGCCTCAGCAGAAGATAGAAACTTGGCCACAAATCTAGCCCTCAAATCGGCCCAAGTCTCAACGGGCCTCGTCCCATTGGTGACCTCCCACCAATACGCCGCTTCATCCTTCAAAAACCACACTGTCAATAAGATCTTCCTCTCGTCATCAATCCCAAAGATAGCAAACAGGTCCTCAGTGTCTTTCAGCCAATTCCTAGCTTCAACAAAAGATTCCGTGCCTAGGAAATTCTTGCCTCCCATCGCCTTGAAGTCTTTACAAACCTTCGTGAACTCAACCTGAGGATGCTGAGGGGGAGGAGGAGGAAGAGGAGCCTCAGCAACTGGAGGAGGAGGAACATTAGCAACGGGAGGAGGAATATTAACCACTGGAGGGACCACCGGAGGAGGGACATTAGGGGGAGGATTCTCAACTACAGGAGGAGGAGTGGGAGTAGGGTTTGCGGGGCCGGCTGCCGCCCTAGCTTCTAGAAGTCTCCTATACCAGAGTGGCACATTTACTCCATCCGGGATGGCAAGATCCTCAGCCATACTGAAACGAAGGATAAGATAAGATTAGGTCAAGGGAACGAAGGATAACGCTAATGGCTTTTTAGGGAATAGCCCTTTTAAAATACTAGACTTTTCTTTGGAAAATACTTTATACTTGTTTTGAAAATAGGTTTTCAAAAGTCTTTTTAAAAACTTTTTGTTCTTTCTCGTAAACCATATGCTCTGATACCAAATTTGTAACACCCCACCTCCGCTAGGGTCACTCTTTTGGGGGCACTAGCTTCTGGGGGACGTTAGAACTGGGTAAGCATGCATAATGATATATCAAGGCAGAACAGGAACATAAATATATATGTAAAACAGAGTAAGTGAGAATAAAACAGCGGAATATCTCAAACCATCTCAAAACAAGTCTAGTACATCATAAAGTCATCTACCAAAATAAACATGTCTTGTACAACATAAACAGAAATACTGAAATACATAGTGCTATCCCCAAAAATAAAGGTGATAAACCATAGCGAGCTCAATGTCCAGACATACATGAGCTATCCAGCAAACAAGCAAGCGATCCAAGCTAAGCACCACTGTTCCCTCCCTGAGAACCTGCGGGGGGGGGGGGGGAACGGAAGAAAAGAAGCGAAAGAAAACAGGTCAGTCAAAAAGACTGGTAAGCCCTACTACGATCAGTCTATAAACTAATAAAGTTAACATCATGATGGAAACTGAGATGAACATACTGGTAATAGATAAAGGTGTCATCACATAGAGAAGATTAAGCTTTGCACCACAGTGTACTAGCAAACTAACATAACAGGTATTGATCCCTCAGCCCAAACTTTGGCCCAATAGCATGAGGTGACCTTAATACAAGGTCCAGCCCAACGGTCTAGTCGATCGGCTCCCTATAAACCTAACACGTCAAGTGTTGGTGTCCATACGGCCCACATATGGTTGTAGTCAGACTGTGCTGGGTCCACCTTCGGGTGTATCAAGCCCTCGGGTGTCAACCCCAGACACCTAAGCAATAATGCACAGTCTAAACCTACTGGTACCCGTGCCTCGAGTTTGTCCAACACCGGACTACGTGCACGTCCGTAGCCCGCCTGGACCCGCACCGCTGTACCACTCAGCCGTCGCTTTGGTCGCTTACATCAGTCCAGTAATCGTGCCCCGCCCTAGCCTAGCCTCTAGGGTTGTGAATGATACCCAACTGGGATTACTGCTGGAACAGACCACGTTGCTAGGGTTTCCTAAGAGGGTTAAGTGTGGTTTAACCCCTCACTAATCATGGATTAAATTAGTTAAGTGTAACCAACAGTTCACCACTTAACCCCATTTAATCCCTCGTATCCCCAAAATTGGTTAAGTATTAGTGGGCCATGACTTAACCCTAATCATGAGGCATTAATTTATTTAATGCACCCAACCTCTCACATTAGACCTTGTTGTGGTTACTAGTTAGGCCGGGCGGGTCCGGGTAGCTTTACACCACAACTTGGTCTAACCTCGGGTCCAAGGTACACATGACCAACTTCTCACATTGGGTCCTATTGTCTGTAGCAACTAGTTAAGCCGGTCGGTTCCGGGTAGGTTTACGCTACAAACTCAACCCAACCTCGAGTTGGCCACACTTATGTTTTCTAAGTGTCATGTCCACTTTATTTTCAAACATAATTACAAGCTTAACAAATACTTGGGTAGACCTAACTTAATAGGTAAATTCCCAAGGGGTAGACCTAACTTAATAGGTAAATTCCCAATCTTATATTTTCATGTATTTTAAGTTTTACCCAAAAACCCCCCAACGTCATTCTATCGCTTACATATTCGTCATAACGCATAATGGATAGAAAGAGGGAACTTGGCACAACATACATGATATATCATAATAAACATGCATAACATGTTGGACTTGCATAACTTAGCATAGTGAACTTGCATAAACATGCATAACTTGTTAAACTTGCAAATCATGGCATAGTGAACTTGCATAAACATGCATAACTTGTTAAACTTGCAAATCATGGCATAGTGAACTTGCATAAACATGCATAACTTGTTAAACTTGCAAATCATGGCATAGTGAACTTGCATAAACATGCATAACTTGTTAAACTTGCAAATCATGGCATAGTGAACTTGCATAAACATGCATAACTTATCAAACATGTGTAACATGGCATAGTGAACTCGCATAAGCATGCATAACTTATTAAACATGCATAACATAGCATAGTGAACTCGCATAAGCATGCATAACTTATTAAACATGCATAACATAGCATAGTGAACTCGCATAAGCATGCATAACTTATTAAACATGCATAAATCCCAACTTTCATCACGTATTAACTTTAGAGTTTCTAAAATGAAGGTAAGAGGGCTTACAAATATTATGAAGACACAAATCTACTAATAAAGAATGAGAAGCCCTTTTATGCAAGCATATAAAAGCCCAAAACAAAGCTCCAATTAACAAAAATCCCAAAAACTCTAGCTTAGCAAATAAAGCTTGCAACTTGATGATGTATGCAAGCTAATGATCATTCATACAACTTAGAAATGCTTGTATGAACATCAATACCTTCATAGGAATGATCTTTGAAGAGGGTGGAGGCTAGGGTTTTTAGTGGAGGCCATTTGAGAATTCAATTTGACATAGTTTGGTTGCTAGAATGAATAATGAGGTTTTAGGGTAGGATTAGGGGCTTATTTATAGAAGATTAGAGTGTTTTTAGCCCTAGGATTAACCCTAGGTTAGTTTAGGTCCGTCAGATTTAGGAATTCTCTAGAACCAAGCCACAAGACCAAGCCCCAAATCAAAATGGTGCGCCAGGCAAAACTGCCCGGCCACCCCGTGTCGACAGGGCTGTCGACAGGGCAGTCGACACCCTTAGACCCCTGTCGACATGCCTGTCGACATGGGGGTCTGGGCGGGAGTTTTCCCGCCTGACGCCAGTTAGCCATAATCCTTGTTTTTAATTTAAAATTTAAATCTGTTTTTGACATGGAAATTTCTGAAAACTTCAATGGGCCTTAACTAGGTCATACGGACTCCGATTTTCGAAAACTCGGACTCTATTTCGCGTATTTTTCCGAGACGAACGCAATGGCATAGCCCGTTTCCCTTGATTCAGATTTTTGAATTAAATTCTGCCTCGATTTACGTTATAACAGGTTATTGAAAATACGGGTTGTTACATCAACAACTCTTTGAATATTGGAGCACTTTCTCTCCAACAACTCTAAAAATAAATTTTCTTTCATAGCCACTTGTGTCATGTTCTCTTACTCTTCATCTTTGAATCTATAAATTTGCAATACTAGCAGCTTCCTCTTTCTTTTTTTCCCTCTCTCGATCGTCTCTACCCTAGCTCTGATACCATGTTAGAATTTGAATTAGAGAGGATGAGAGAGATTAAACGCAGAATAATTTAATGACTACATTGTTCTTACTTCTTTTTTTCTTACTTCTTTTAATTTTCCCACTACAAGAAAAACCGAGATTAGCGATAGATTTTTAGCAGCGGAAAATTCCGTCGCTAATTAGCGGCGGATTTCCGTGGGTTTTGTAAGAGAAAATATTTTGGATTTTATATGTCATCTTATTATAAATTATTACCGTCGAATACAAATTCTGTCGCTAAATCAATGGAAATTGCAGCTCTTTACCGTCATATAATATTTGACGCAAAATTCCGTTACTAATAGAGTCGGATTACCGTCGACATAATTTTGAAGCTATTTTCCTGCAGTTTTCCAAGAGATTTGAAACGAACTTTTTTATTTTTATTTATTAAATGTTTTAAATTTGTGTTATTACTTAGTAATTAATTAGTAAATTTAAATTTTAAATAATTAGTGTTAATAATATATCAATAATAAATAATAAATAATTACTATTAAAAGTAAATAATATTCAATAGTTAGTATTGATTAATTATTAATTACTATAAAACATAATTAATAGGTAATAATAATTAATAAAATAAATTAATATTTGTTTTTTAATTAAATTTATTTTTATAATCAATGATTAATAAGTAATATTTAATACAACTAAAGAAATTACTATCGAGAAATTATTAGTTAATATTTACTTTTAAGAAATTGATTAGTACGAATTAATTAATATTTATTATTTAGTAATTAATAATTGATAGTTTAATATACCAAAGAACTAATAATTAATATCTACCCTCTGCCAAAAAATAATTTATATCTACTACGTATTAAATAATTTACTTTTAATAATTTTGGATTAATATGTAATTTATAATAATTAAGAAGTTATATTTATTGTTTCTTTTTTAGTATTAGTTAACGTAAATACTAGTTATATTCAACATTTAATATTCCAAAAAAAATTAAAAATTAAAAATTTCCAAGATAAATTTATTAATATTTAAAAAAATTAGAATTAGAATTTGAAAACTACAACAAAATAATTAATTGACAATTAAAATCACTATTAAATAATTCAGAAGCGATAACTAATAAGCGCGACTAATAGTTAATAATTAATAAATGATATTTATTTATTTGGAAATAAGAGAGCCACCATTAATTAATAATCTTTTATAATCAAGTGGTAGTGTTTATTTCTTAGAATTTAACGTTTAATAATTATAATTTATAATTATATTTAAATTGTCATTATTTCTAGAAGTTCTAAATATTGTAATTTAATAAGATATTCAAATTTTCTTGAGATGTTAAAAAATTTGAAATTCAATGGTATAAGTATTACGTTGTATGTTATTACTTTCATATATTATCATTTATGAAAAGTAACGTTCTTTTTAATGTTGCTTCTCCTTAGAAAGTAACGCTGAAAATGTTTGGCTCCTTGTTCCTTAAACATTTGGCTCCAATCCGTGAAATTTTGGCTCCACCATTTAAATTTCATAATCCTTCGTTCCATTCTATACTTATTCCCAAATCTGAAAAATTTACATTCTCAAACCCTAATCCAAATATGTCAGCCGCCGCCCTAGATATAAAAACAAGCTTCCTCCATTCCCGTCCCTGCCTACACCGTCAAAGAACAAGCGACCTCCGATCTTACTCCTACTTCCATCGTCGAAGAACAAGTTACCTCCGATACCGCTGCCACCTGCGAGTGGCGCTGCCGCCCTTGTTTTTCTGTCGTCGACCACCAGACAGTCTGCCGCCGCCCACGTGACAGCTCCGACCATGTGAGTTATTTGATGTTAATTTACTGATTTAGGGGTGGCTTGATTTGTTAGATTTTACATTCTAAATCAATCTTCAGTTTATTATTTAGATTAGTTCTCAATTTGTTACTGATTTAGGGTTAGCCTGATTTGTGCTTGCATTGATTTGTTACTGATTTAGCATTAGGGTTGGATTGTTAAAATAATTTATACAAACAGATTCAAAGCTAATTAAGTATGTAATCTGAATGTTTTCATTTAATATGATGTTTTAATTAGCATTACTTGTTACTTGTATATCATTTATCAATATCTGTGGCTTATTTTTCGATTAAATTAAAACATCAGATTAAACACCAGACAAGCCGGTTGGGTTGAAGTTCAAAAGGTTCTTTCTTCAACTTGGACAGAAAAATGATTTCAGTATTTCAAGTGAGTACAAAAGTTATTTTATTATGATTCCCATTTGCTAATGCTATTTTATATGTGTTCCCGGTTATTTTTTATAGTGGTCTCGAGTTGCTGCAGTGTTGCAAAGTTCAAATGTTGCATGGAAACATGGAATCAGTGATACAATTTGGTATGCTAGCAATGCTACAATTCGGATTTTTGATTACTTGTTTTTTAAGTTAGATTCCTGTTAATCTTGATGTCATTTCATGTACACACTGTAACATTTGTTATCCTTCATACCTAGTGCTTGTGTTTAATGTAGGGCCTACAAGTTATGTCATTTACCTCGGCACTTGTTGTAGGGTTCACATTTTGTGAATTGGCATTTTGAAAACAACAAGTCGGGTTTGCTGTGTCAAAACTGCAAGTCGGGGATTTCTGTGTCAAAACAGCAAGCCACAAGCAAAAGCTTGCTGTTTCGAGAACAGCAAGCAAAAGCTTGTTGTTTGAGAACAACAAGAAAAAGCTTGCTGTTTCGAGAACAGCAAGCTGGGGCTTGCTGTTTTCAGAAAAGCAAGCACAACTATTGGGTCGATATACTTTGTGTGAATTAGCAATATCGCTAAGCGATTCAGCAACAACCCATGTAATTTTGGTTTTTTCCTTTAGACATTTAAATATCCTGATTATTCATTACTAAGCATACTGCGTGCACTCTCACATATTTTTTTGGAAAGTATTGTGCCTTATTAAACGTACTACATGCTCAGATTGATATCATGTTCAGGTGCAAAACCAACAAAAAATAGAGAGTGGTGCTTTACTTTTGGCATGCTTGGAATCTGCAGCAAGCCATAACCTATAGCCAGTTTTCCAATCTCAAGTTCCTTCCACCTGAGTATGTATGAACAGAGGTGCTTTTAGTACATCATTTTCTTTCTTCAAAATTGCGAACTTTTCTTAGTGCAAGGAAATTAATATAAGCATCTTCCTTGGGTAAGAGAAACATTAAATCATTTCCATGTCTTCCCATTCATGCAGTTCGGCCATCTTACTGAATGAATATATCATGATCTTAAGGATGGTTGTACTGTACGATCTAATTGACATCTTGTATATCAAGTCCTCTAGCTGCAACATCAGCACACAAAAGAACCCCAGAAGGAAATGCAGTAAAAGATGCCAGTGTTTTCTCCTTTGTAATCTGCTTCAATTTCCCATGAAGTGAGACAAATAGATGGCCTTTGAGAGGATTTATTTTGGGAAGAAATTGTCTACTAGCACAAGCAGGACAATTAAGACTAGTTCAAGTTGCAGCTAGCTGAAGGTAAAAAAGGCTTTCATTGTCTACCAAAGGCACTTTGATATATGAATGAACTTAAAGGCAACTATTTTGCATTGTATAATTTAAGGATAGTTTCTTGATATTTAACTGTTCGGATTTCTTGATATTTTAAAGTGTTTTTTGGTGCAATGCATGCAACAGTGTAGTAGCTTGCTGATCAATGCCTAGCTAAGTGCAGCAGTGTAGCAATCATTGGACAATCACTAAATGGAAGCAGCCAAAAAGGTTTACAACTGGCCTTTTGATAATTTTGTGGTGTTTAGTTATTTCCTTTGGGAGAGGTAATTGTTTAAATAGGTAAAAAGTAAAATTCTTTATTTCTATGACTGGATGTATTATGTATTTTTGATGTAAGATTGTTTAGTATGTCTATTATGTAATGTTGAATGTTGATTATGAGATGAGTGATTAATATAATACATTGATTATGAGATGTGTTTGTTGATATTAATTGTGTTGTATTTAAATTAGGATTTTGTATTGAATGGAACACAAGTTATGTGTGTGATGAGTATGTATGTGTGTGTGTATGTATATGTATATATATATTGAAAATTATATATATATATATATAATATATATATATATATATAATATATAGACAGATCAAAAGGGGAATAGCAGCGGATTACCAACAAAAAAGGGAGGTTAGGTTTACTTTAATTTAATTTTCTTCGCTAATCCCTTGGTAATTAGCAAGGATTTACCAATGCCTTTTATAAATAATATTTTACTATAAATTAATTATCTGTCGGTAAACAGTCGGTATATATATTAAAATTAAATTAATAAATAAAATTTTATTTTTATTATAAAATTAGTAAAATAACGAAAAAATGTTGGAAAATTCATGCTAAATTCCATCGCAAAATCTGACACAGATACCGTCAAGGTTTTTGCCGACCGACGCTTTATGTAGGAAATCCGTCGCTAATACCTGTTTAGCGACGAATTAGCAGCGGATTCTGCCGCTGCTAATCTCGGTTTTTCTTGTAGTGTCCTTTTTTAATTTTTCTTACTTCCTTTTTTAATTTTTCTTACTTCTTTTAATTTTCCTTTTTTATTTTTTCTTACATTCCATAACCAAAATGGTAGGCTTTATATAGGAGCCTTTACATGATTTTTCATTCAATAGACACACACTTAACTAAGGGACACTTCATATTAAATAGACACACAAACTTCTAAATGACTCTTGACCATAAAGACACATCGACTTCATAAACTAATACTAAATAAAGATAAATTTCAAATTATGTTTCCAACAATATTTGCCCTTATAACAGTATAAAGAATGGGGAAACATGGTAAGCATATATGTTGATCCATAGATTCAAACCACGGTTTAAAAAATGTTAATACAATAGAGACAGTGGTGCATAGTATTGTTTATAATTTATATTCCAACTATACAACTCGCCATGCTAATTAATTTTTCTAAATGAACATTAACAATCACCATTAATTAAATCAATTGGAAGTCATAATTCTCAATAATTCTATACTATTTGGTCCTGTCACATAAATATAATTCTACTATCATAACAATGTAATTCGTGATGCCACTACATCAAACGATCATTTATTTCCATATGGATAACCATTTTTTTATAGAGGGAACATCTGTATATGATGCCAGAACAACTTTGAATAGCTTAGTTCTTTATACTCTTTACTCAGGATCTCAATTGTTATTTTCTGATAATAGATTTTGAATGATGACTAACTCATCATTTGGTTGAAATCGACTTGTAAAGACGTACTTGACAACATTTACCATAGGGTATTGTTCATCTTGACTCTCTTTAGTATCAACTGATCCATCATATCACTTATTGATTCATCTATATTAAAATACTTTAGTAACTATAGACCTCATGTTGTACCATGTACATCAAAATCTCACCTGTAGCATGAGAAAAATAATGCTCTCGTTTTCTTATCATCTTACACTTGCGATGATCATTTGATAACCCTAGTTAGAAGTGTTGTAACCGTTGTGATTAATCTGATTAAAGACCACTCGAATCAAATGTCTAAACCACAAAGCGCCTCGCAGAAGACAGGATCGCTGTTAGACTCGCAAATACAACCAAACAATAACTCTAGTCACCAAACTAGGATCAACCAATCACGAACAATCCAAATCTCAATCACAAGCAAGAAACTAATGACAATAGTAACAAAAATAAATCACACAAGGATTTATAGTGGTTCCACTAACAACTTGTTAGTGTACGTCTGCTTTTGAGAGAGTATTTTATTACCATGATGAATTGAATACAAGTGATTGATCCAATGATCACTATATTTCAATACAAAAATGAGTTTGAGAAGAATAGAATTGAAGAATTACAATTAGATTATAAACCCTAATCAAACCCTTGAGAACAAACCCTTAATTTTGATCAAGTATCCAAGCTCTCCTACTAACAAACCAGAAAATAGCTTATATGGAGATACGCCAATTCCCGAAATTTCCCCCAAGTATTCACAAATCAAATTGCCAAGTTTCTAGCCCGAAACAGCCCAAAAGTCTCGTCCGACATCTATCGTGGGAGGTGACAGACGTCTGTCCCATCTAGGGAATTACTTGGGATTCAACACTCAGCTCAGACGCCTGTCGTGGGGATGACAGACGTCTGCAGGAGCTCTCGGGAAAATCCACCCTGTAAACTCAGACGTCTGTCATACTCCATGACAGACGTCTGTCGCTGAAACCAAACATCAAACACCAGTTCGGCTCTAACCTTTGCGTACGAGCTCCGATTTACGAACGGTCTTCTCCGATGCGAAGCTATCTTCATCTTCTTCAATCCAACATATAGTATTGCATACTTCAACACTCCACCTCGATACTATAACCGTCTCAACTTCAAACTCCTATGCACCCAAGCATTTCCTTCTACCTTTCAACCAAGCAAGTTTGAATGTTTTTCCAATGAGCTCCAGCATGGCCACTGCCCATTGCTCTACACCAACAGGTTCAGGCAAAGCCCTCACCAGCCAATGTAGTGTTGAAAACATTCAACTTCAAAACTATTCTCACCATAAGACAATGTACTCGGGAGTGAAGCGAGTACTTACCATGAAGATAAATATCCAATCTCTCACCGCTATTCTTTTCCATCAACACAAACAAAATCACTCTCTCCAACCGTGCCACCCCATGGTACCTAACAACTCAACAAGCGAATTAAGTTCGAGCATTGCTCAAACTTCCCAAATGGCAATGCTTTCGTAAACATATCCGTTGCATTATACTTTGTGTGCACTTTCTGAAGGTATACTAGCTTACCCTCATCCATGGCTACAAGAAATGACTCTCTCACCTCAATGTGCTTCGTCCGAGAGCTAAATGTCAAATTCTCCGCCAAATGTATAACACTTTGGCTATCACATTGAACATCGATACTATCATGTTCGAAACCCAAGTCACACAATAATCGCTTCAAGTAGAGTGCCTCTTTGGCCGCTTCCATTGCGGCAATCAACTCCGCCTCCGTAGTGGATAAAGCAACTACGGTTTACAATCTCGATCTCCAACTAATGGTTGTCCCGCCAAGTGTGAAGACACACCCGGAAGTTGATTTCCTATGATCCCTATCATCAGCGTAGTCCGAGTCACAATAACCAACCAACTTGCAACTTCTCTCATCACTAACGCCAAAAACAAGACCACGAGATGTTGTGCCTTTCAAGTATCTCAATATAGCCTTCACGACTTCCCAATGCGATTTCCCGGGATTAGCCATATACCGACTAATCACCCCGACAACATTTGCAATATCGGGCCTTGCACACACTATAATGTACATTAAACTACCAACCGCACTTGCATATTGCACCTTTGCCATATAAGCCTTCTCTTTCTCCCCGATAGGTGATCCCTTATCTGAAAGCTTCATACGCAAAGGTAAAGGTGTATTTAACGCCTTTGCATTCCCCATGCTAAACCGGCAAAGCACCTTTTTAATGTACTCCTTTTGAGTCAATCTCAACTCAAAACACTTTAGGTCCCTTCCAATTTCCATGCTCAAGATTTTCCTTGCTTCTCCAAGATCTTTGATTTCGAATTCCGATTTCAAAAGCATCTTCAACTTGTTGATTTCATTTTTATCTTTGGAAGCAATTAATCATCCACATACAAGAGTAAATACACCCAAGAATCATTTCCCAACCTCTTGAAGTATACACAAGCAACTTTGATGCTTCGATGGAAGCCACTTTCAAGCATGAAATGATCAAATCTGTTGTACCATTGTCTATGTGATTGCTTCAACCCATATAGTGATTTCTTCAACTTGCAAACCATTTTAGGCTTACCATCTATAGCAAAGCCTTCCGGTTTCTCCATGTAGATGCCTTCATCCAAGTCTCCATGCAAGAAGGCAGTTTTCACATCAAGTTGCTCCAACTCCAAGTCATGGATAGCAACCATGGCTAGTAAAACCCGGATAGAAGTAGACGTACCACGGGTGCAAAAATTTCATCATACTCCTTTCCTTTTCTTTGTGTAAACTCCTTTTCTACTAACCTTGCTTTGTATCTTCCATCATCCTTCACCTGGTAAATCCACTTGCACCCTATAGCACGGTTTCCATGAGGAAGTGGAACCAACTCCCAAGTTTGGTTCTTCATTAACGATTGTATCTCTTCCTCCATGGCGCAAATCCACTTCGAGCTCTCACTCGACTTTATGACGTCATCAAGGTCCATCGTCTCATCTTGGACTACATTGAGAGCATAGTCCAAATGATCACAAAAGCTAAGGTAGTTCCAATCACCATATCTTTCGAGAGGTCTTATTGCACGTCGACCAACCCAAGTAGCAATACTATCACCCAAACCCCTTTCGACTCCACCTTGAGTCGAAACTTCTCTAGTATCATGTACATCACCAACATCACTAGAGGAACCATATGGACTATGTGATGTTACATTAACCGCTTCAACCCCACGAGCTTCTTCTTCAACTCTATTACCACTTGGACGGAATATGGGAATGACTTCCTTCTCCTTTGATTCACCATGAACCAAATCCGGAACATCCGATGAGCTCTCATTCTCCTTGAATAAAGCTGACTCATTAAAAGTGACATGACAAGAATTTACGACCTTCTTCATTTTTGGATTCCAAATTTGATAATTTTTTACGCCGTTTGTGAAACTAAGCAAGATCCCATTGAAAGCTCTAGCTTTAAGCTTATCATTTCCCGGATCATACACATACACCGGACTGCCAAACACATGAAGATATCTCAAGTCAACACTCTTCCCTTTCCGCACTTCCTTCGGAATTTTTTTATTAATGGCCAAGCATGTAATTCGATTCACAATATGCGCCGCGGTTGACAAAGCTTCGGCCCAAAATCCCTTAGAAAAACCCGATGTCAATCTCAAGCATCGAGCTTTCTCAAGTAGAGTTCTGTTCATTCTCTCCGTTACTCCATTAGATTGCGGATCTCCCGATGTAGTAAAATGTCTCTGGATTTCGTGATGCTTACAATACTCCAAGAATACCCGGGAAACATATTCGCCACCATTGTCGGTCCTTAACAGCTTCAAAGTCTTTCCACTCTCATTCTCAACAAGAGCCTTCCACACTTTGAACTTAGCAAATGCCTCCGACTTGGCCTTCATTACATACACCCACACCTTTCGAGACAAATCATCAATGAAAGAAATATAATACCGTGCTCCACCTAAAGAAGCAACTGGTGCCGGTCCCCAAACATCCGAATGAACATACTCAAGATCCTCCTTTGAGTCATGCTTGCCTTCATCGAATGATACCCTTGTTCGCTTCCCCATGACACATTTCTCGCAAAATTCTAGTTTGTTGAAACTCTCACCATTTATCATCTCCCGCTTCCCAAGAATATCCAAACTCCTCTCCGAGACATGACCCATTCTCAAATGCGACAACCGTGTCACATCCAAATCACGAGAACTATCAACACCCACACAAGTCTCACCTCCTACGGTCACACCTTGAAGCAAATATATACCATGAGTCCTATCACCTTTCATAACCACAAGCGCCCCCTTCGAAACCCTCAAGAAACCCTTCTCCATAGTGATCTTACGTCCTAGAGAATCCAATTGCCCCACAGATATGAGAGACTTCCTAAGTCCCGGAACATAGAGAACATTGGTGAGCGTGCGAACAACGGCATCAAACATCCTTATTTGCACGGAGCCAACACCCATCGACTTGCAAATAACACCATTTCCCATAGCAATTGTATTTCCCTCTTTGACTTCATAAGATGAAAAACAATTTCTATTTGGCGTCATATGATACGACACAACCGAATCGAGAACCCATTCGTTACCCGAAACACCCGATGCTACCGCCGTCAACACATTCTCATCTATCTCACCAACCCCACTCTCCACTACTACGAATGAAGAAGCTACTTCCTTCTTATCTTTTCTCGGACATTCATTCTTCCAATGTCCTGGTTTCTTGCAAATAAAACACTTGCCATTTCTCTCTTTCGATTTACCTCTTCCACCGGGTTTTCTTGAATTAGAACGCCTCCGGTTTCTTTTCTTTCTCCGCAAACAACCCGTGACCACTACTAGCTCCACTACTACCCTCACTCATCTCCTTCATTTGATCTCTCAACTCCTCACTAAGAAGACCCATCTTGACATCATTAAGAGTCAAGGTATCCCGACCATAGATCAAACTATTTGAGAAACTCGTATAGCGATCCAACAAAGAACACAATAATATAATTAACTTTTGCTCTTCCTCAATCTTCAAATCAACGGCCTTCATCTTCATAAGCAAGTCATCAAAGGCATTCAAATGTGCCTTAAGCGTATTACCCTCCTTTATCTTGAAGGTGAAAAACGTCCGCAACAAGATCACATGGTTAGTGAGCGACTTATTCATATACAATTCCTCCAACTTGTCCCAAATACCTTTAGTGGTCGTCTCACCACTAATTTCGGAGATCACATTCTCCCCCATAGCTAGTTGAAGAGTAGTGTAACAACCCGGAAAATCAGAACCAATTTAAAATTTTTATTTTGAGTAATTTTGGCAGAAAACACGTCAGAATTTAAAAATTCCATTTTTAAATAGCAACACAGCCCTTAAAAATAGACGTTTTGCAAACGACCACCGTTTTCGATGAAACCACTTTTGTTGGATCCAGAATGTCAATTTATTGCTAGATTTAAAATTTCATAATTTTTGGAATTAAATGTGAGCATGTCAAAGGAAAACGTATTTTGCAAATACAGCGCAATTTAGAACGACCAGAAAAGACCATTTTTCAAACGGTCTCCAAATTCAAAGAAATCTGTTTTGTTGGGACCGTATCGTCCTAACATAGCTTGGTTTATTTTTCAGGAATTTTTGGAACCAGTATGTGGCCCCGGCAAATTAAAATGTACGTTCAAATTAAAATAGAATGTTTTATATTTTAATTTGAAGAATAACTGACTGAAACAATCGAATGCGCTTATGAATATTCCATTGTCCGGAGTGGGGGTATTTAGGTAGGGGCGGCACTCGTTGGGTTTGATTTGGAGTTTAGATAAGAAAACACTATTTTAGAATTAAATATAAAGGTGGGACAATCATATTTTTTTCTCTCATTATTTTTAATTTTCTAAAAACCGCGAGAAACCCGATACCCTCAGAACGACGACGGAAAGGGCTTCAAGCCCTCTTTCTTCAATCTCTCTCAATCCACGCAACTAAACCCATTGCTCCTTTGGAAGTTTTTGTAGAAATTCCTCTCCTCTTCAAATCCATATAAATTTTGCTACCTCTCATTGAGTATTTCGTTTGGATCGACGCCTCAAAGTCTGGAACTTTCGACCGCCGCCGTGTCCTCCACGTCAGCTCGAGTTGGGGGTGACCAATGGGCCGGGAAGCTTGCTCCGAGCTCTTTCACATAGCGAAGGTCGATCGTCTTCAAGTGCTTCAGTTTTTGCGCGAGATCAAAACCTAGTTTTGAACGAAAAACTGAGGTAACGACTTATATATAATTAAAAGGGTTTTTACACTTAAAAGCATTGCAAAATATGATTTATTAATAAAAATCATATCTTTTTGGTGTGTTTTCGAAATCCAGTGAAACAAGAGACATTGGACTCGTGAGGACGTCTTCTACATTCTAGAAGAGACCGGAGAATTTTTAAAGCTTGCTACAATTTTAGGCGAAGGCGAAAGCAATGTGATATTTCTAAACTCGATTAAAATGGAAATAAAATATATTAGGTTGTAGACGGAGTTTAGTAACTCCCGACACCCGTCGTCCACAAACCATGGACGACTTGATTGAGTTATGGTATGAATTTGGTTGTGATTGTGAATGGTTGATTATGGTTGCAACAAAATTAGATTTGTTTGTGGAAAATTCATTTTGATATAAAAATGATTGAAATGTTGAGATCATTAAAGTAAGCCCCCTTGTAAACACCGCGAGGCTTAAGGTAGCGCGAGGAGCCGTACTCGGGACGGTGCCGGTTTTAATTACCCTGTCGCTATAATGCCGAAATTTTCCAGAATTATTCATGTATTGATAAATTATTCATATGTTGATAGAATATTCATGTGTTTATAACTATTCATGTATAGAAAATATTCATGTGTCGAATAAATTCCTACAACGATAAAAATCACGTTTTTATCATTTATATGAACTACTATAAAATATTCATGTGTTGAATAAATTCCTATAATGATAAAATCACATTTTTATCACTTATATGAACTACCAAAAATATTCATGTGTTGAATAAATTCCTATAATGATAAAAATCACATTTTTATCACTTATATGAACTATTAAAATTATTCATGTGTTGAATAAATATTTATAACATAAAAATCATATTATTATCATGTATATAAACTTATAAAAATATTCATGTGTTGAATAGTATTCATGTGTTGAATAAATTCCTTAAACAATAAAAATCACATTTTTATTGTGTATATGAACTAATAAACTTATTCATGTGTTGAATAAATATTTATAACATAAAATCATATTATTATCATGTATATAAACTTATAAAAATATTTATGTGTTGAATAGATTCCATAAACAATAAAAATCACATTTTTATTGTGTATATGAATAATAAACTTATTCATGTGTTGAATAAATATTTATAAAATAAAAATCATATTATTATCATGTATATATACTTATAAAAATATTCATGTGTTGAATAGTATTCATGTGTTGAATAAATTCCTTAAACAATAAAAATCACATTTTTATTGTGTATATGAACTAATAAACTTATTCATGTGTTGAATAAATATTTATAACATAAAAATCATGTTATTATCATGTATATAAACTTATAAAAATATTCATATGTTGAATAGTATTCATGTGTTGGAAAAAATCCTTAAACAATAATAATCACATTTTTATTGTGTATATGAACTAATAAACTTATTCATATGTTGGATAAATTCTTATAACGATAAAAATCACATTTTAATCATATGTATGAACCATATAAAATATTCATGTGTTGAAATAACTATTTGTTTGCTATAAATATTATTTTTAACATGTATATGAAGTGTTAAAATTAATCATGTATGGGAATAAATATTGGTTCGCTAAGAATATTATTTTCAGCTTAGACATGCGTATATATGCATATGCTGAACAGGAAAATGGATAAGCTGCTGAGTAAAGAATTTATTTATGTGCCTGACAAATAGGTAAACCTTAATGAGTTGGCTGCGCAATTTTATTATTATATAAACTCCTGTGAATGCCGTTGGATGCGGTGTGCTGGTTGTTCTATGTGAGATTATAAATAACGCCATAGGATAGTAACAATTAATTTTGAACTGCACTACATGGCATACTACTTGAAGATAACATACTCTATCATATACCACATAAGCACGTGGAGCTTATGTGACGAGATTGGGACTACCGTAAAAGTAAGAGGCATGGATGGCGAAGACTGTATTACAGGTTGAATGGACTATGGACCATTATGGATTAAATAAAATAAACCGGTAAATTTCCAGATTACTAAAAACCCTACACAGGTCTGGAGTTGAAAATAATCACGTCTCTCTAGTTATTAAATACGACACATGGACCATTTATTTTCCAACAATGGACGACGTGACGAGATTTATCTCTGGAGCAGCCTTACATACTCTCTCGGGCATAGAATAGGTCACTAAAAATATTGTATGCTTATTCTGGATTTATTGGGTACCTAATACGACCCAATAAATTTCCAAACCCCTCTCCGTACAAAGGAGGCTATGGCGAAATTTTCCGAAATTTAAAGGCGTTAGACAAATTTTTGAAGTATAAATGGTTTGGAAATCGTCGAATAAATTATATATATATATATATATAAATTAAAATAAAACGAATCACGCGCGGTTGTTCGCGTTTCGGAATCGTAACTTTAAATGATTATAGCGAGAGATCCGACCATCGGATTTTCCGAAAACTAGAACTGTTAGGTTCGCTTCTGAAAGATCTTCCCAATGATACTAAATTTGGTAAGATCCAATGGTTTGATTTTGAGAAATGTGTAATTCGGATCTAAGTGAAAATAGTGCCAGTGCCGCATAGCAACCTGAAACGTCGTTTAATAAAAACGAGCTATTTTTATAAAAATAAAAATAGCGATAAATTGTTATAAAATATTATAAACGATATGGAATGGAAATAAACCAAATTTACTTGATTTGTCATATGTTTTTGATGGCTAGATGTATTTGACATGAAAATTATATTAAGGAACTGAAATGGGTGTCAAATATATTAACATGGAAAGAATTGATTTGAATTCTATGTATACGTGAGTTATTTGAAAAGGCCGAGTTAATTATCATTTCAAATAATTGATCGACGATTAAAAGTCGAAGTTATGAAGACAGTGCAAGACCGGTGGTCTTCAAATCGAAAGGATTACTACTGATTCCTTAGATATGGGTAGCTCCCTTGACGTGGTTACAGTGGTAGTGGTCTGGACGTACTTCTTGATTGTCCGGATGTGCAAGGGCCTCTCTCCTGTATTGGACATATGGGACGAGGAATAAGGTGCCTCTGGTTTCATTCAAACCCAGAACGACCTTGTAAATGGACTGTGTGTTTAACATTGGATTTTATTCTGTACTGATTGATCTCTACAAAGTATATATCTGTTTGGCGGCGGAGAATTTATTCTCTTGCTTAATGCCCTTCTCTGTGACGTATGAGCTCAGAGATTATATATCGATAGACATTAGTCGCATGGAGTGAATTGCCTGTGTGGCATGCCTAAGTGGCAAATGTTCAAGGCTTTTGTTGAAAAGAAAAGCCTTGTGGTTGATGATCAAAGCATGGCCTTAAAGGGCATAGCTTTGTGTATAACGTTAATTCGCGAGCTTTACACCCCGGTATGAGCCATAAACGGTATGAAGGATGGCAGGGAGGACATGCGTTTCTTTCTAGCTAGGAGTGGTGTCAGGGTCTTACAAGCCCAGACATTTTTACTTATATGGATGATGGAAAGCGAGGTACCTCAGATATGTCGGTTACTACGGAATCGATGGATATTGAGTCATCTGGCTCATTAATGCCACATAGGGCAGGGAGACATATTGTTCAGGGATTATTAATCCACTTAAAATGTGGACCGACCCTGCATTTTCCTAGGTGCAGTTGCGGTTGTATCCTGAGACTTGGGCTAGATTGTCTCGAATTCGGTAAGGGCGATCCCTTGCCTTGGTTCATGATGGAAATCCAACTTCCAATACGACATTGTGCGATTTTGATTGTAAACCTATATATGGCGACATAGTAGATGGTAGGTATGCCGCCTATGATTGATATTATGATTGAATTGTTTTTGAAACACTAAAAACTAATAATAATATTAGATAATTTTGCTTTATACGTATCAAACATACTTTGGCCATTATAAGGTAAAAACTCTATCCACCGGTTTGCGTTGCTTTGTGTGATGGGACTTAAGTCTTATAATGGCTTCATTTTCTATAAAAAGCATTGCGTTGTTTAATGATTTACTTGTTTTATACACTGGCAATCCAATGGAGTAAACCCGTTCCGCATTAGCAGCGTGGTCCTGTGATTAGCCTTATTTTTAAATAATTTAAGTAGATTTCTCATACCAGTCCCATGACTGACTCGTAGTTTGTTTCACTTGCAAACTCGGGTGCCCCTTATTTCTACATGGGCAGCCTTGTATACAAACTCATTCTAGATAGCTATGGAGCTGAGGATGGATTCTATCATTTCTATTAGGCTGTTCGGACTTCATTATTTATATTATGCTTGATTCCGCTATAGACATTTTATATTATGCTGAAACTATATTTGTACTAAGTATGATCCTGTTATGCTATGTAACTCTGATGATTATGCTATTTCTAGTGTATTTTGATGTACGTTATCTGGTGTAATGATATATTTATGTTCTGCTGTTATTGCTTATGTGTTATATTCCAAAGATTATCCTTACTTCCGTGGCACGGGGGTTTTGGGTAATCACATCTTGTATCAGAGCTTTGGTTAATCTTAGCCTCGGAATATAACGTATTAGAGAACTTGTCAAAAATAGAATCAGTAGTATTCTAGGGCGAGTAACTCATTATAGATAGGATCAATAAGTTCCTAGAAAGAGTATAGGTAGAATAGAATACACCTCCATAGATGTATTTATATCAAAATATATGTCTTTAAGCTTTACAATATCTTTTCTATTGGCCTGACACTTTGTCTGCTATTTGAAAACATAGTAGAAAATGAGTGGCAGAAGCAGAAGAAGTAATTCTATGGTTTAGCAATCTAATGAGCCAATCGTGCTCTCACAGTCAGAACTAGATCTAGACGCTCTAGTAAAGAAATATCGAAATCTGGGTGGAGAACAATTCTCGGGCAAAGAATCTGTTATTAAAACATAAGCGTGGATGCATTCTTCTAAGAGAATTTTTTAGGGCTTAAAGCTGAGAGACGATCAGAAAAGATTATTGCCATCTTGGGCACTCAAAGAGGAAGCTTTAATCTGGTGGGAAATTGTTGCTATGGATAATCCAGAAGGTAATATTACCTGGGATAGATTTAAAGAACTTTTCAAAGAAAGATTTATTCCTCCAGAAGCAACTGAGCAGCTATAAGATGAGTTCTACAATCTGAAACAAGGAGATATGACCATTCGGGAGTATCAGAATAAATTCAATGAACTTTCTCGTTTTGGCCCGCAGCTAATTCAAGATCCTTTAAGGAAGAATCAGAGATTTATTAATGGGCTTCAAAGAAAATACGAAAGTAGTGTAACTGCATATGTGAAGCTTCCTTTTTCTGAGATGATAGAAATGGCTTGTCGCTAGGAGAATCTCGATAAGCAAGGTCTTTTGTAAGAAGAAGAGGAAGGAAGTTCTAACGCCAAAAGGAATTTCGAAACTGATACACCTGAGGCAAGTACAAAGTTTGAGGTCAGTAAGAAGTCTAAAGTCCATAAGAAATGGGTTAAATCTAAGGAAGAACCATTAACAACTTCCATATGCAATAACTGCAATAAGCAAGGGCGTTTGCTAAGGAATTGCAAATCTTTAAAGAAATGAAAGAATGATGGTTCTAAATCCAATAAAAAGTTTTAAGAGAGTAGAGAATGCAATCTTTGCCATCAGGATGGTCACGTAAAACAAGATTGCCGGCTTTTGAAAGCAACCAAAGAAGCTCAAATAAATAGCACAACAGAAACTCCAGCACCCTCAGCTAGTAGGGAAAGGCTAGATGTTTTGGAAGGCACGCATGCTGTCAATAATATTCTAGTTAAAGTATTGTTTGACACGGGCGCGTCGCAAAGCTTCATTTCGAGTAATACAGTCAAGAAGCTAAATCTAAAATTGAGGAATCTTGAAGAACTGATTAGAGTTCATAATCCAATCGGTGGTTCTCTTGTTCTCAGTTTATATTGTAGAGTGCCGGTCACCTATTATTATTACCGGTTTTCTTTTAAGCTGATTATCATGGATCTCTCAGAATTCAATATCATTCTTGGGCTGGATTGGTTAACGAAATTCGAAGCCGAAGTTAAGTGCGTTGAGAGGGTTGTTAAAGCTAAAACTAAATTCGGAAGGCACATAACGATACCATGCATAGATCCGAATCCAGATAGAAAAGAATTTTGGTCTGCTCTTGATGTTTCTCCTGCTTCTATAGAAAATATTCATGTCGTCAACAATTATGTGGATGTGTTCGAAGAAGTTGATAGCTTACCGCCGCAAAGGGAAATTGACTTCAGATTGAGTTAATTCCGAATGCCAGACCAGTAGTGCATCCAATTAGAAGAATGGTCTTGAAAGAGAAAGAAGAATTAGGCAATCAAACTCGACAGCTTTTGTGGAAAGGTCTGATCAGACCTAGTTCCTCTATTTGGGGAGCAACAGTGGTGTTTGTCCCAAAATCAGACAGTACTCTCAGGCTATGTGTTGATTACCGAGACCTCAACAAGCAAACATTGAAGAATAAATATCCATTGCCGCGAATTGATGATTTGTTGGATCGTTTGAATGTAGCATAAGTATTTTCAAGAATGGACCTAACTACATGTTTCTATCAACTTCGTATTACCGAAGAATGTGTTCCTTTAAAATCATTTAGAGGTCCAGACTTATTCTATGAGTGGTTAGTAATACCGTTCGGCTTATGTAACGCTCCAGCTTATTTTGTCAATCTAATGAACAGAGTATTCAGAGATGTCTTGAATAAATTTGTGTTGGTTTCATTGACGACATATTAATCTTCTCTAAGTCGGCTAGCGAGCACGCTAAACTTTTGGAAGAAGTTTTGGAGATTCTGAGAAGGAACGTTTTAAAAGCCAAATTTTCCAAATGTATATTCTGGCAAGAAAAAGTGAAGTTCCTTGGTCACGTCGTATCAAAAGAAGGAATTTCTATTGATCCAAGCAAAATCACAGCCATTCAAGATTGGAAGCAGCCTAGTACACCCATAGAAGTTCGAAGTTTTCTAGGTTTTGGCTAGTTATTAACGAAAATTTGTTAAAGGTTTTTCGAATCTATCTAGTCCATTAATACAACTTACTTAGAAGCATACAATATTTAATTGGACTCCAAAATGTGAGGCCGCTTTCCAAGAGCTGAAATTAAGATTAACTACTGCTCCGGTGTTAACTATTATCGATGGCAATCAAGATTTGACAATCTATACAGATGCTTCTATTGAAAGTGCTGGTGCGGTATTAATGCAAAGAGGCCAAGTAGTTGCTTATGCTAACCGTCAGTTGAAGCCGCATGAGAAGAGATATGCAACTCATGATCTTGAGTTGTTAGCCATCGTGTTTGCCTTAAAAATATGGAGGCACTATCTATTGGGTGAGAAGTTTGAATTATACAAAGATCATAAGTCGTTAAAGTATCTATTTACCCAGAAAGATTAAAATTTGAGACATCAGCGTTGGCTAGAATTTTTTGTAGCATATGATCTAGATATTTTGTATACTCCGGGGAAAGCCAATGTAGTAGCTGATGCACTTAGTAGGAAGAATGCCATTATCACTAATCTTATTATCGCTAATCTTATTATTACGCCTTCTTTAATCGATAAGATCTCTGTTCTTCAGAAGGATGATGAATTCATTCAGAGGATTATCAAGAAAATCCAGGAAGGTGAATCTCGAGTTTTCGGATTGATAACAAGGGAGTTTTGCGGTTATTAGGCCGAATTTGCGTCCCAAATATTCCTGAACTCCGAAGAGAAGTAATGGATAAAAGTCAAAAGTCAAAACTTAGTATCCATCCAGGAGTGAGTAAGATGTATAATGATCTCAAACGAACATTCTGGTGGAGGGCGATGAAAAAGGACATTTCAATATATGTTGGTCGGTGTTCCACTTGTCAACAAGTCAAAAGTGATCAACAGAAACTTGTAGGATTATTACAACCATTGGAGATTCCAGAATGGAAGTGGGATCAAATTTCCATTGATTTCATAGATGGTTTGCCTAGAACCAGGAGAGAAAATGAAAGCATATGGGTGATCGTAGATCGTCTCACGAAGACCGCCCATTTCATACCTGTCAAATCGTCTAGAACAACTCAAAGTCTGGCGCAGATTTATTTCATAGAGATCATTAGACTACATGGAGTGCCCAGCAGTATTGTCAGTGATAGAGATCCAATATTCACTAGCAAATTCTGGGAAGCATTCCAAGAATAGTTGGGAACTAAGTTAAATCTGAGCACCGCATATCATCCTCAAACAGATGGCCAAACTGAGAGGGTGAATCGTATACTAGAAGATTTATTGCAGGCTTGTATTCTTGATTTTGGCAGATCGTGGGAAGATCACTTGCATTTGGCTGAGTTCTCATATAATAACTCTATTAAGCGAGTTTAGAAATCTCACCATTCGAAGTATTGTATGGTAGGCCATGTAGATCTCCTATATGTTGGGTAGAATCTGGCAACAGACTTGTATTGGGTCCCGACATGATTCGTGAAGCTGCAGATAAAGTTGATTTCATTAAGAAGCGACTGCAAACAGCTCAGAGCCCACAAAAGAGCTATACAGATTCGAGAAGAAGAGATTTGGCTTTTTCTGTTGGTGACTATGTGTATTCGAGGGTTTCTCCGGTGAGAGGAGTAGTCCGATTTGGCAAAACAGCGAAGTTGGCACCCAGATTTATTGGTCCATTTCCTATACTTGAAAGAATAAGAACTCTTGCTTATAGGGTTCAATTACCTGACTGGTTGCCTGGAGTACATGATATATTTCACGTATCTCAACTTAGAAAGCATGTACATGATCCAAACTTGATTGTGGAAGAAGCCGTGCAACAGAATTGGATATTACTCCAGAATTAGCAGTGAGAAGGGAGCCGATAAAGATTATTGGCAAAGAAACTAAAGAGCTAAGGAACAAGAAGGTTCACTTAGTCAAAGTGCAGTGGAGTGGAGATCCTAGGGACTGTACTTGGGAAACTGAAGAGATCATTAAGCAAGCTTATCCCAATTGCAGAGTGGATATCTCTGACTAACTCTGGTGCAAGGTACATTTACAATATTTTGCATTTCCGTTTTGTTTCCTACTTTACAGTTGTTTCCCTTTCAGGGACAAAATGTTTTTAGTGGGGGAGGTAGTAACAACCCGGAAGATCAGAACCAATTTAAAAAATTTATTTTGAGTAATTTTGGCAGATAACACGTCAGAATTTAAAAATTCTATTTTTAAATAGCAACACAGCCCTTAAAAATAGCCATTTTGCAAACGACCTCCGTTTTCGACGAAACCACTTTTGTTGGATCCGGAATGCCAATTTATTGCTAGGTTTAAAATTCCATAATTTTTGGAATTAATATGTGAGTGTGGCAAAGGAAAACGTGTTTTGCAAATACAGTGCAAATTGGATCGACTAGAAAAAAACCATTTTTCAAACGGTCTCCAAAATCGATGAAATCAATTTTGTTGGGACCATATCTTCCCAACAAAGCTAGGTTTATTTTTCGGGAATTTTTGGAATCAGTATGTGGCCCCGGCAAATTAAAATGTATGTTCAAATCTAAAATAATGTTTTATATTTTAATTTGAAGAATAACTGACTGAAACAGTCTAATGGGATTACGAAACATACTCCATTGTGTCCAGAATGTGGTTATTTAGCTAAGGGCGATACTCGTTGGGTTTGATTTGGAGTTCGGATAAGAAAACACTATTTTAGAATTAAATATAAAGGTGGGCCATTCATATTTTTTCTCTCATTATTTTTAATTTTCTAAAAACCGCGAGAAACCCGATACCCCTTAGAACAATGACGGAATGGGCTTAAAGCCTTCTCTCTTCAATCTCTCTCAATCCACGCAACTAAGCCCATTGCTCCTTTGGAAGTTTTTGTAGAGATTCCTCTCCTCTTCAAATCCATATAAACTTTGCTACCCCTCGTTGAGTATTTCATTCGGATCGACGCCTCAAAGTCCGGAACTTTCGACCGCTGCCGTGCCCTCCATGTCAACTCGAGTTGTGGGTGACCACCGGCGCCGGGAAACTTGCTCCGAACTCTTTTACGTAGCGAAGGCCGATCGTCTTCAACTGCTTCAGTTTTTGCATGAGATCAAAACCTAGTTTTGAAAAAAAAAATGAGGTAATAGCTTATATATAATTAAAAGGGTTTTTACACTTAAAAGCATTGCAAAGTATGATTTATTAATAAAAATCATATCCTTTTGGTGTGTTGTCGAAATCCAGTGAAATAAGAGACATTGGACCCGTGAGGACGTCTTTTACATTCTAGAAGAGACCGGAGAATTTTTAGAGCTTGCTACAATTTTAGGCGAAGCCGAAAGCAATGTGGGATTTCTAAACTCGATTAAAATGGAAATAAAATATATTAGGTTGAAGGCGGAGTTTAGCAGCTCCCGACACCCGTCGTCCACAAACCATAGACGACTTGATTGAGTTATGGTATGAAATTTGGTTGTGATTGTGAATGGTTGATTGTGGTTGCAACAAAATTAGATTTGTTTTGGGAAAATTCATTGTGATATAAAAATGATCGAAATGTTGAGATCATTAAACCTCTTGTAAACGTCGCGGGGCCTAAGGTAGCGCGAGGAACCATACTCGGGACGGAGCCGGTTTTAATTACCCTACCGTTATAAGGCCGAAATTTTCCAGAATTATTCATGTGTTGATAAATTATTCATATGTTGATAGAATATTCACGTGTTGATAACTATTCATGTATAGAAAATATTCATGTGTTGAATAAATTCCCATAACGATAAAAATCACATTTTTATCACTTATATGAACTACTATAAATATTCATGTGTCGAATAAATTCCTATAATGAGAAAAATCACATTTTCATCACTTATATGAACTACTAAAAATATTCATGCGTTGAATAAATTCCTATAACGATAAAAATCACATTTTTATCACTTATATGAACTACTAAAATTATTCATGTGTTGAATAAATATTTATAACATAAAAATCATATTATTATCATGTATATAAACTTATAAAAATATTCATGTGTTGAATAGTATTCATGTTTTGAATAAATTCCTTAAACAATAAAAATCACATTTTTATTGTGTATATGAACTAATAAACTTATTCATGTGTTGAATAAATATTTATAACATAAAAATCAAATTATTATCATGTATATAAACTTATAAAAATATTTAGGTGTTGAATAGTATTCATGTGTTGAATAAATTCCTTAAACAATAAAAATCACATTTTTACTGTGTATATGAACTAATAAACTTATTCATGTGTTGAATAAATATTTATAACATAAAAATCATATTATTATCATGTATATAAACTTATAAAAATATTCATGTGTTGAATAATATTCATATGTTGAATA
Source organism: Allium sativum (assembly GCA_030737875.1). Lineage (NCBI taxonomy): Eukaryota > Viridiplantae > Streptophyta > Magnoliopsida > Asparagales > Amaryllidaceae > Allium > Allium sativum. Next base: position 461,805,928 of record CM060913.1, on the reverse strand, counting down.
ATATTCATGTGTTGAATAAAAATCACATTTTTATTGTGTATATTAACTAATAAACTTATTCATGTGTTGAATAAATATTTATAACATAAAAATCATATTATTATCATGTATATAAACTTATAAAAATATTCATGTGTTGAATAAATTCCTTAAATAAAAAAAATCACATTTTTATTGTGTATATGAACTAATAAACTTATTCATGTGTTGGATAAATCCTTATAACGATAAAAATTATATTTTTATCATATGTATGATCCATATAAAATAATCATGTGTTGAAATAAATATTTGTTTGCTATAAATATTATTTTTAAGATGTATATGAAGTGTTAAAATTAATCATGTATGAGAATAAATATTGGTTTGCTAAGAATATTATTTTTAGCTTAGACATGCATATATATACAATGCTGAATAGGAAAATGGATAAGCTGTTGAGTAAAGAAATTATTTACGTGCCCGACAAAAAGGTAAACCTTAATGAGTTGGTTGCGCAATTTTATTATTATATAAACTCATGTGAATGCCATTGGATACGGTGTGCTGGTTGTTCTATGTGAGATTATAAATAACGCCATACGATGGTAACAATTAATTTTGAACTACACTACATGGCATACTACTTGAAGATAGCATACTCTATCATATACCACATAAACACGTGGAGCTTATTTGACGAGGTTGGAACTACCATACAAGCAAGAGGCTTGTATGGCGATTATTGTATTACAGTTTGAATGGACTTTAGACCGTTATGGATTAAATAAAATAAACCGGTAAATTGCCAGATTAATAAAAAAACCACACGGGTCTAGAGTAGAAAATAATCACGTCTCTCTGGTTATTAGATACGACACATGGACCATTTATTTTCTAATACTGGATGAGGTGATGGGATTTATCTCTAGAGTAGCCTTACATACTCCCTCAGGCATAGAATAGGTCACTAAAAATATTGTATGCTTATTCTGGATTTATTGGGTACCTAATACGGCCCAACCAATTTCCAAACCCCTCTCCGTACAAAGGAGGCTATGGCGAAATTTAAAGGCGTTAGCCAAAAATTTTAAGTATAAACGGTTTAGAAATCGTCGAATGAATTATATATATATATATATAAATTAAAATAAAATGAATAGCACGCGGTTGTTCGCGTTTTGGAATCGTAACTTTAAACGATTATAGCGGGAGATCCGACCATCGGATTTTCCCAAAACTAGAACCGTCAGGTTCGCTTCAGAAAGATCTTCCCAACGATACTAAGTTTGTTAAGATCCAATGGTTTGAATTTGAGAAATGTGTAACTCAAATCTAAGTGAAAGCAGCGACAGAGTCGCATAGCGACCTGAAATGTTGTTTAATTAAGACGAGCTATTTTTATAAAAATAAAAATAGCGATAAATCGTTATAAAATATTATAAACGATATGGAATTGAAATAAACCAAATTTACTTGGTTTATCTGATATTTTTAATGGCTAGATGTATTTGACATGAAAATTATATTAAGGAATTGAAATGGGTGTCAAATATATTAACCATGGAAAGAATTGATTTGAATTCTATGTATACGTGAATTATTTGAAAAGGCCGAGTTAATTCTCATTTCAAATAATTGATCGACGATTAAAAGTCGAAGATATGAAGACGGTGCAAGACCAGTGATCTTCAAATCGAAAGGATTACTACTGATGCCTTAGATATGGGTAGCTCCCTTGACGAGGTAATAGTGGTAGTGGTCTGGACGTACTTGTTGATTGTCCGGATGCGCGAGGGCCTCTCTCCTGTATTGGACATATGGGACGAGGAATAAGGTGCCTCCGGTGTCGTTCAAACCCAGAACAAACTTGTAAATGGACCGTGTGTCTGACATTGGATTTTATTCTGTGCTGTTTGATCTCTATTAAATATATATCTGTTTGGCGGCGGAGAATTTATTCTCTTGCTTAACGCCCTTCTCTGAGACGTACGAGCTCAGAGGTTATATATCGATAGACATCAGTCGCATGGAGTGAATTGCCTGTGTGGCAAATGATCAAGGCTTTTGTTGAAAAGCAAAGCTTTGTGGTTGATGATCAAAGCACAGCCTTAAAGGGCATAGCTTTGTGTATAACGTTAATTCGCGAGCTTCACACCCCGGTATGAACCATAAACAGGATGAAGGACGGCATGGAGGACATACGTTTCTTTCTAGCTAGGAGTTGTGTTAGGGTTTTGCAAGCCCATACATTTTTACTTATGTGGGTGATGGAAAGCGAGGTACCTCGGATATGTCGGTTACTACGGAACTGATGGATATTGAGTCATCTGGCTCATTTACGCCCCATAGGGCAGGGAGACGTATTGTTCAGGGATTACTAATCCACTTAAAATGTGGACCGGCCCTGCATTTTCCTAGGTGCAGTTGCGGCTGTATCCTGAGACATGGGCTAGATTGTCTCAAATTCGGTAAGGATGATCCCTTGCCTTGGTTCATGATGGAAATCCAACTTCCAAACGACATTGTGTGGTTTTGATTGTAAACTTATATATGGCGACATAGTAGATGGTAGCTATGCCGTCTATGATTGATATTATGATTGAATTGTTTTTGAAACATTAAACACTTATAATAATATCAGATGATTTTTCTTTATACGTATCAAACATACTTTGGCCATTATAAGGTAAAAACTCTATCCTTCTGTTTGCATTGCATTGTGTGATGGGACTTGAGTCTTATAATGGCTTCATTTTCTATAAAAAAGCATTGCGTTGTTTAATGATTTACTTATTTTATGCACTGGCAATCCAATGGAGTAAACCTGTTCCGCGTTAGTGGCATGGTTCTATAATTTGTCGTATTATTAAATAAGTTAAGCAGATTACTCATACTAGTCTCATGACTGACTCGTAGTTTGTTTCACTTGCAAACTCGGATGCCCCTTATTTCTACACGGGCAGCCTTGTATACAGATTTTAGCAGGCTCTTTCTGGATTGCTATGGAGCTGAGGATTGATTCTATTATTTCTATTAGGTTGTTCAAACTTCATTATGTATATTATGTCTGATTCCTCTGCAGACATTTTATATTATGATGAAACTGTATTTTGTACTAAGTATGATCCTGTTATGCTGTGTAACTCTAATGATTATGCTATTTCCAGTGTATTTTGATGTACGTTATCTAGTGTAATGATATATTTCGGTTTTGTTGTTATTGTTTATGTGTTATATTCCAAAGATTATCCTTACTTCCGTGGCACGGGGGTTTGGGTCATCACAAGTAGTGTAACCCCATTCCTCCATCTCCTCTCCCTCAACATCTGAGATATCACTTGGCAATAAGTGAGTATCAAATACCATTCGGTGCACCCGATTCCGCCTAAGAACTGCTTTCATTTTCCATTGCCAATTTTCAAAGTCATTATCACCATTCCACTTGTCAATTACCAATTGAGAACACGACGCCGCATACGAACCCGTACATAAAGCGCCACCCTATTCAGACTTCCGGTTGAAGGACTTACCAATCTATTATCCGTTTCTGGCATTTTCACAAACACCTAACAAGCACCAATTGCTCTGATTCCAACTGTTGTAACCGTTGTGATTAATCCGATTCAAGACAACTCGAATCAAATATCTAAACCACAAAGCACCTCGCGGAAGATGGGATCGCTGTTAGACTCGCAAAAACAACCAAACAATAACTCTAGTCACCAAACTATGATCAACCAATCATGAACAATCTAAATCTCAATCACAAGCAAGAAACAAATGACAATAATAGCAAAAATAAATCACACAAGGATTTATAGTGGTTCCACTAACAACTTGTTAGTGTACAACCACTTTTGAGAGAGTACTTTATTACCACGATGAACGAAATACAAGAGATTAATCCCATGATCACTATATTTAAATATAGAAATGAGTTTGAGGAGAATAGAATTGAAGAATTGCAATTAGGTTATAAACCATAATTAAATTCTTGAAAACAAACCCTTGATTTTGATTAAGTATCCAGGATCGCCCACTAACAAACCATAAAATATCTTATATAGAGATAGGCCAATTCCCGAAATTACTCCCAAGTATTCACAAATCAGATTGCCAAGTTTCCAGCTCGAAACAGCCCAAAAGTCTCGTCAGACGTCTGTCGTGGGAGTTGACAGACGTCTATCTCACCCAGGGAATTACTTGGGCTTCAGCACTCAGCTCAGACGTCTGTCGTGGGAATGACAGACGTCTGCAGGAGCTCTCGGGAAAATCTACCATGTAAACTCAGATGTCTGTCATACCATGACATACGTTTGTCGCTGAAGCCAGTAGACACCAAACACCAATTCGGTTCTAACTTTTGCGTACGAGCTCCGATTTGCGAACAGTCTTCTCCGATACAAAGCTATCTTCATCCTCTTCAATCCAACATATAGTATTGCATACTTCAACAAGAAGATGCAAATTTCAGCTGAAATATATAAGTAGCTACAATGGATCTAATCTTAAGAGACCGAACCTTCTTAAGAGACCGAACCTACAAATTGAAACACTCATTGCCCACATTTTAACTCCAGAATTGCTCGTGCTATCATGTAACCGTAGGGAAAAGATAAGGGAAAGATAACCAGGTTTGATGTTTCTATCATAAATTAGGAAAACACCATCATCGATATGATTTTAGGTGCACTCGTTTACACAACTAATGACAACATCAAACATAATTTGCACACCTAATGACAACATCAAATTAACAGTAATTCTAAATCCACAAAATAAACGAACACAGATCTAACAATTCAAACATACATTACATCGAAAAAGTACCTCAGCGGTAGGATGTAAACCGATAATATTAATCTGCAATAGAAGGAGGGAAAAAGGAAGAAATATTACTTCTATAGAGAGCAGATGAAATTGCTCAAAAAAAACCCTAATTTTTAGGGTTGGCCCGAAAATTGTTTGAGCAGCGGTGAGAAATGAAAAATCAATGGGGAATGGGAGCGAAAATAAGATGCAGTTTGATACGACACAACACTGTATCAAATTAACCGATCCGAAACTTCCTCCATCTACGGTTATATTTTAAGGGTTGTGGGTGTGCGGATTGGTTGAGCTGTAGCGAATGAAATTTGATACGGTTATGAGCTGTATAAAATTTGAAATGGCTTTAAACCATATCAAATCTCCACATCCTGGTGTGCCAAATTTGCTGTTTTGGTGTAGTGATAGCAAGAATTATCTTGCAATAATGGTAAGTTCCCGTAGAATGCGTAAGCATTGAAAAGCCTAGGGTATTGCTTAATTTTTTTGTTAGTACACAACAAGGACTAGTGATGACTACTAGACAGTGGAGGGCAAGTAAGTGTTTACATCTTATTGTTTGAATTTTTCTGTCTAAGGGAACATGGTCCTGAGATTCTTGGCCCTTAGTAGTAGTTGTGTAAAGTTTCCGTTTATCTGTATTAGTTGAAGGTCTAGAAGGCTTATTTGAAACTAAACTTAGATCAGAGGATTAAGTTAAATAAGCTAAGAAATGAATAATGGTACAACGAAAAAAGGAACAACAAATTCAGGAAAGCAACAAACATGACAGTTAAAGAAATGGAAAATTCTGAGAAAAAGTGTATAAAAATAAATTTTTCCAATATAAGTTGAAAAAGAAAATATGTAATAAAGAAAGTTTTCTTATGTAGGCAGTGCTTGGATAGGAAAACAAGGAATATTTATATAATAGTTACATAAAATCTAAGTACACATGGAAAAAGGTACATAAAAGAAAAACGGAAGATGTGAAGTTTTCTGTTATCCACCTTTTTGTAACATAAGAAATCAAATTTAGAAAATTAGATTTTTTTTCTGAAATTCGAAAAAAAAAATTGGTTGGTAGGATTTTGGATGCAACAATTCGATGAACTACGCTCTTTCTTTGCAAGGGTGTGGGAAAAATTTGGATGAAAATGTATTTTTATTTTCAAAATATTGCATTCATGTAGAATTGCTAATGTATTTAGGATGGACACATCATGTTTTTAAAGGATTTTTGAAAAATTTGCACACGTATAAGAGGTACCGCTTAGACATACATGTATTACACTTTGCATAAGTGCACAATGTTTGCAAAAATTGGATTCACACATAAAGGATGGATATTATGCGAGGGGTTATTTGATTTTTACCTTTACCAAATTCCGGGGACGAAATTTCCTAAGGGTGGGAGAATGTAACACCCCGCATTTTATAACAATTAAATATTCAATAGTGCATGTGTGTGTATATATGCATAGACATAGATATGTAAAAGAAGAATAAAATAATGATAACATATGATTTCATGTAATAAATACATGCATTGAAAATGAAGAAAAGATTAATGCAAGTAACAATGCAATGCATGCGTTAAAAGAAAGAAGAAATTGGTTGCATGCAGTGTAATTATGTTGCATCCAATGATTTAAAAATATTATGCATTAATAAGAAAAGAAAAATGAAAGAAAAAGATGCATGCAAATTGATAATGTTACATGCAATGGTTTAAATTAAATATTGTAACAAACATGAAAAGGAGGAAAAAGAAAAGAACAATGACCACCATTGTTCTAAGACTTGTTAACAAAGGTTAAAGTAGTCAAGTTGGTTAGAGCATGTGGCTTTCATGCGAGTGGCGCAGGTTCGACCCCCGCAGGCGCCATATTTTTATTTTAAAGGAATGGCTAAAATACACCTGTTTTAAGGAGAAAATATGTATAAACGCACATATAAGGAAGTACAAAAATATATGTATACATGTATATGAAAACATATGCATATATACGTGCAAATATATATATATATATAAAGGAGAAATTCAAAATAAGGCTGCAATCAAAGAAATATGATAAGAATTAAATAACGGCATAACACCGTTTGAATTTTGAAAACAAAATAAAAGTTGTGCGTATATATATATACACACACATGTAAACTAGGCATTAGAAGTTTTGTATACATATAAGAAGATTATATGTAAATATAATATTTAAATAGATCAAAGAAAGTATAGCAAGATACTAATAAACATTTAAAATTAAAAACGCTAAAACAGTCAACATCGTATCCAAAAACGCTCGCGGGGCCCCAGGGGGTTGACCCTGGGGTCGACACACACATAGTGGGGTCGAACCTGGGGTCGACACACCCATAGGGGGATCGACCCCGGGGTCGACCAACCCCAGATCCGGGCAGATTCATTGATGAATTTGGACTGTTTTCTTAACCATGGTCGTTGCCGACTCAGCGGTGCGTGTACGATAAGATCCTGAACTCCTATAAATAGGCTAGCAGAGCCTAGCCTAAATCTCACATTTTTTGAGAGACTGCCTAAGCTCTGCCATCCTCCTTCCTCTTCAAATCTCTATAGAAAAATAGAATAATTAGTTTAGGACAATTCTGATTCAAGATCTAGAGGAAAAGAATGTATATTAATAAAGAAGGTGTTCTGAATTCTATTCGAAGTAAGGTAAATTCTTGGATCTGGTCAATTTAATTTTCTCCTTTCTTTTCTTTTTCTTTTAGTTGAGAATTGTCGATTAATGGTTGTTTTGGTTCTAAATTCAGTAAGGAGAACCATGGAATGTTAGATCTGGACCAGATTCATGATTTGGAAAGCAATTAGGTAGTGGATTTAAGTTATATCTTTTTGATAATGGTATATTTATCGTTTGACATTCCCCGTTAATATGCAATGTAAATGGCTAGAATTTTAATATGTTGAAATGTTAATAGGTAAAAATGTAAACCTGCTGAAATGTCTAAAGCTGTTAAAATATGTGGAAACGATTACTGTTGTACACATACGTGTTCTAATTACATGTTAATCTATGCCATATTATGTACTTGAACCTTAATTATAAGAATTGGGATAACTACATGTTAATTTGTTAGAAAGGAATAATTACATGATTCGATGATTACATGTTATTTTAAAATGAAGTTATTTACATGTTAGGAAGAACATGCGACATGATAATTAGATAATGGACTTAATATGATATTAAGTATGACATGTAAAAATATATTACAGTAAAATCTGGAAAGAATGGATATGCCTAAATTTACAGAAAATAGAAAAATGTAACTGTACTTAGACAGGAGGTTAAATTCAACTTGTGGTAGAAGTCTGCCCGGAACCGCATACCGAATCCAGCATCCACAAGTTGTTGATTTAATGTGAGGGGTCTAGTGCGTACATATACATGTAACGGTACTAAGACACGAGGTTAAGTCAACTTGTGGTAGAATTCTGCCCGGAACTGCCCGGCAAATCCAGCATCCACAAGTGGTAGGCTTAATGTGGGAGGTCTGGTGCATAAACATATATATAAATATATGTATATATAAAAGGACAGAAATAAATGGCACTACTTGCGATTAATGGAAATGAGCGGAAATAAATAGGGAATGAATGAAAGTTACAACAACAAGGATTGGAATGAACGGAGAATGATAATAATCTATTATAATTAATTACATTAATGAGAATGTGATATAATAGGTAGGCTTTAGGGACAAGGGGAAATTATAACATACGTTATAATAAATGGAAAGGAAACTTATTAGTAAACCTAAGTTAAGTGAACTAAGTTAATAAGTAAACAACGACAAGTTGTAGTGACAGTGTAAGACGGAATTATGATTAAATAAGCAAGAACGAGGTGAATATATGAGATGAAATAAGTTATATTCACTACACCAGAAAAGACCTTTAGTAGCATTTGAAAAACGCTACCAAAACCTTTTGGTAGCGTTTTAAAGAACGCTACTACAGGTCCCACCACTAAAAGTCTTGTTTTTTGGTTGGGTTTTAATAAACGCTACCATATCTTCTATACGGTTGTGTTTTCTAAATGCTACTGAAGGTTTGCACGCAGAATTGTTTTTTACTTTTCTGTAGCGTTTATTTTGTGCAACTAAAAACGTTTCATTGCATTTATTTATGCGACTAAAAATTTAGGTAGTGTGTTACATTTGTTTTTGTAGCGTTTCTTAAACGCTACTAAAATGTATTGATCGGTTTCACTACAAGAAAATATGGTATATATAGCTTTATATCATAGCATTGTATTAAACAACTATAATAAATTGATTAAGAAAAATAAGACAATACATAAACTGTGCTATATAAACAAAGTAAATAAAATAAAAGATACAATGTACTATACAAATATATTTTCCGCTATGTTTACCCTACCAGTTAAGAACGCGGAAGCGAAATTCAAAGCGCGGGACAACGTAAAACATAAGCCGGGAAAATAAAAAAATTCCCTATCACTTCCATATGAGCCATACTTATCCCAGTATCCCTAAAATTTTCAATACCGTACTCTATGCCACTCACGAATTCCTAATTCCCAATTTCATCTTCAACATGAACAACCTGATTATGAATTTGTTGGATTTTCCTTTCCTGAATACTAGTTGTTGATACTTCTCCCCTGAAATCCATCGTCTGCGGCACTAATACCCCTATTTTCAATGTGTTTCCAACCATCTATCATACTGCAGGTAAAAATCCCTGTTTCTTTTGATCTACCTGATTCGATTAGTTATGAATCACTAAACTGGTTTTACCTTAATTTTATCTGTTGATTTCACATGTAGGTGGATAAGTACAGTAGCATAATCTGTTCTATTTCATACAAGACTATGCTTTGGTTAATAAAAGAATCGGTTCTAGCTTCCAAAATACTAAAGCTATTTCCGCTAGATTGTTTCAGTAAATACAGGACTCTATTGTTTTATGCTTACCGCATAAGTTATTTTGCTAAATTAATTCTTACTTATCATGACTTGCAATCCTTTGATTCATATGAAATACCATGCTTACCTTTTTGTTTTCACAGTATTAAAACCACAATGCTTCTGTTGTTCTACATCCATTGCTTGTTGCATCTATTATGTTTCCAACTTAATGTTTACTTGATATGGGCTGCAATCCTGTGATTTAAAATGAAATTACTTACTTCTATGATAAAGTCATGGTCAGGAAATACTTGGAGCTATTGACAAAAAATTTTACAGGCTTGCACATTAATAAGCCAACAAACCACAATAGCTTAAATTCTAAACATTTTATGCTGTAAATCATATATTTTCCAGATGTTTCCACTTATTTGTCATAAATCCCCAATTACAAAAAAAATCTAATAAATTGCAAGTTAATATAGAACGTTTCTAATAAATTATTTATTTTAGGTTAAATGGATGTCTGCAAAGTCTACTATCTGTAACAGAGTGAATTTTAATATGTGACTCATGATGGATAGCGCTATGGTTCAGATGGATTTAGCGTAGCTTCGATGTCCATTAATCATCCTGCTTGAAACCAGGTATATGTTATCTTTACAAGAATGAAATGGATTTGACTGAGAATTTTCATGTATCTTTCAATTTTTTATGCCAGTTTCAATAATAACGTCCATTATGGTTCAAACATTTAGTTTGGATTAGTAGTTATGATTTTCTTTTACACGGAGCTTGGATGTTGCCTAAATTTTGAGCAAATAGTGTTATCATTAACGATGAAGTTTCCAAACCTTACCTTTTGTGTGTTAAAGTTACTCGATGTGAAAAAAATAGCAGAACCAGAAGGAATTGCTATACCTTATTAACTATATTGACACGAACATGACCTATTATGGCTTATAATTATATTATTCTTGCTAGCATCACTTATAGGATCTATCTAGCATCACCTGTAGGATCTATCTAGAATGTATGCCAACATCTAATAATAAATGAAAATGAAACGTTTGAAGAGAAATACTTCCTATATGCACTATAAATAACCCATTGAGTCTTTATTAATGAAAGTATTACTTCTTTTCGAGCACATTAATTAGTGCAATGAATTTTAACGATGGTTTAATTTTTTCATTTTACGCAGTTGACCTTTTTTGTGGCTTCGATATTTATTATTCATGTCATATTAATTTTGTTATATATAATATGATCTAGAAATGAACAGGCAGAATGGGGAGTTCCACCTTTAGCATATAATGTATCATTCAAATTTAATGGGTAATAATTTTCTCAAGGTAAAGAAATATTTACCCATTCCATTATAATTATCCCTTGAAATTTTAGTAGCAGAAGTTTTGGAAAAAGCCCATAGGGCCATAACTGAGCCCATACAAAAAGCTGTGTATCTTTATAAGCATGAGATGGGTATGGTAGTGGGATCGGGAAGCTGCACCATATCCTGTTGTGTCATATGTATATTGTTGTCTGTTGTTTCTTCGTTGAATAGTTTCCTACGTTTTATATTAAGTATATGTTTTTACATGAAAAAACTAATTTTATAATATATCCGGGTTCTCGATTATGAGTTAGACATGGACAAAGAATGCTACATAGTACTATATACTAGCTTTCAAAATTTAAGGACCAAGTTAGTTAACTTGATTCTTGAAGAGGATTGTTGTTTATCCAAAACTAATTTATAGAAAAGCATGATGGCAGTTTATATCATACTCATTTAATTTAGTTTATATATAGAGTAACATTTTCACAACTCATTCTAATTGATTTTCGGCAAGTTGTTCATTATGCAGTGATAACTAATATATATTTTCTCTTCATCGATTATTAACTTTCACTCATTTTGTTGAGTTAATTGTTTATATACTGCCAAAATGTTGTCATTTTCTGATTCCTCCTATATTGTTACGGTTTGATTAGTTCATTTGTTTTCCGTTAGGTTTCTATATATGCACAATTGGACAGTCTAAGGTAAATTTGGGATTTTGCGGTTAGTAAATTATCCTTTCTTCTATTTAGTGCATTGGAAAAAAAACTATCCACTCTCATTAATTCTGAAGTGGAAATTTGCAAACCAACAATTATTAGTTTGTGCTTTTAGGTTCAATTATTATTGGAGTATCATTAGCAGGCAATCTGGTATAGTTAGTAACAATACTAATTCATGATTGGTTAGCTATTATTTGTACCTTAAAAATAAGTGAAGCATTTCAGCAAGGAAACAACTTAATATATTCACTCTCACTACTATTATTAAAAAAAAAAAATGTATTTTGGTATTACTTAACCCTTCATTTCAATTATCAAGTAGTTTGTTTACTATTTATAGCGGTGCGAAGGTAAATTTAACTTCCCATGGATACATGAAAAGAGTATTTGTGACCTGGTAAAGGAACCAGCATAAAAGCTGATTACTATGTTTTTGCACTTTTATGCCTTCTACTAAATGGCGCCTTTGTTTATAATGTTTTTTCCTTTTCCTTTCTTATTCTTCATCCATTCTCATTCATGGTTCTTCAACTCACTTGAATAAGTGACACAAAGGTAATTTAGGAATTTCAACTGATCGCCTTCAACAGGTGGAAATTTACTGTTCTAGTTTTTCAATGGCTACATGTAGTGAAAACTGGAAAGCAAACATTACAAAAAACGAATCTAATAGTAAAAATGAAAAACAATTATTTCTTAATGGATTTATATAAGATGTGTATTGCGGCATGTTTTTTGTTTAAATTTGTATAATAGATTTTTTCTAGTTTTGAATTATATAGCTGAATAAATTATTTATTTCCATGGATCGGGGATAATTCATGATATATCATTGATATGAGTGGTATGGGAAATTTATGTCATTAGTATAGTTATATCTATTTTTTGAAATATTCATCTAACGTGACTGTATGAGCGATCCATCTTCATTATACATGCATCCGGTTAAAAATAAAGCGTAGAATAATAAGTACCATTTTAATTAGTGGGATAACTATTCAAAGTTTTAATATTGTAGTTTCACCAAATTAATTGGTTAAATATCAAAGTTTTTCCATTTGAGTTTTATGGATAAATGCATTTTAATCATGAATTTTTTTATGTTTTCGAACTACAAAAATATTTTGACATATTACTTTAATAAAAACATTGAGCTGCTAAGTCATATGTGAATATTTTTGTGAGTTCCGAAATGTTAATGTTACCATTTTTTTGTGGATGGCATTTTGTTTTGATGTTAACAAAAATCATCATTATGTCATTTTTTTTCTTTAAGGACTTTAGCCACAATACTGTCACAAAATATACAATTAGTTCAACACTCCTTAAGGAATTTTTTTATGTTATACATTGGTGAGTCGAAACCTGTCAAGGTGTTTGATCAGACAGCTAATTTAGATATATTCAAATCATTAACTATTGGTGCGATCTAATTGAGAAATGGCTAGCACTGATAGGAATAACACCTGATTCCCCTGAGGTATTATAGTTTTTCTTTTCTCCTAAAAACTAAATTCAAGGGATATGAGTATATATGTAATTACAGTACTATACTGTCAATATGCCTACGTACTGCATATCTCTTGATGTGGCTTCTCCACACAGGTTTTGTTTTGAATTTTTATTTGCTGTTTAATGATATGCTACTATCATACACTACTCACTGTTAATACGTAGTATGTAGGCATTTTGCCAGTGTAGCATGAGACTACTACACCGTCAATATGATAGTGCGTACTCAGAATAGTAGTGTAATTACACAGGTTGCTGATTAACTATTGCACATGTTTACTTTGAATTAACCAACAAACACTACTACACTGTCAATATGACAGTAGTATATCATTAACTATTGCTTTGAATTAACCAACAATGGTTAATGAGATATGCAGTGTGATAGTAGCATATAATTACACTATTGCACTGTCAATATGCCTACACTACTATATTGTCAATAGCTACATCATTAGCTATTGCTTTAATTTTGTGTTTGTTGTTTTTTCCTTCTTTTTTTCTTCTTCTTTTGTAATGTAAAACAATCAACCTCACACTTGTAAATTATGAATATGCGCTATGCTTTTATGCATTGAACCCACTTTTTATTTTGTAACTATATCTATGTTCTTTTTCTATAGCTGCTGTATCTATATTTTAATATTGAATTTAAGTTGATCATATCAAGAGATATTACCATCATCTTGATTAACCATGCTTTCATTCTTCATGTTGATATTACGTTAGATTTAATTTGGATGAAGACTGACAGAAAATGTATATATTCCACCAAGTCGGCTATCTGGAGAAAGTAGATTCATTAGCCAGTTGGTAAAAGAAAAAAACCAAAGAGGAATACGGTTAAAACCAGATAACATCGACAATATGAAGGAATGGAGAGATTTTGTGAAGTTGAAAACAAGTTCAACTTTTAAGGTAATGATACATTTAACCACTGATCATTTTCTATATGTTAAATGACTCAACATTTTCTATAGCTAACTGCAACACATTTTATGTTATTTATCTTTTACGGGTTTATGTCTTAAAGTGTTTCACATGTTACATATAATACATGGGCTGAAATTCATGCGAACTTCGGTGCTATAAAATGATAGTGCTTCCATTACATCCATGCTCCATCTTTGTTGACTACTGTATTTTATTAGTTGAACTTGTTATTCTTTTTTTCATTTGAAAGTCATGTTCATAAGGAAATTTGATGTTTAACTTTGACTTGTCATGCTTATTTGCAATATTTAGGAATATAGGCAAACACACAATTTATTTAACTTACTAGAGCTTTTTTGCTTCATCAAGTATGGAATTTTTTTTTGATATATGTCTTGTAAATTATTAATAGAAAAAGAGTGGGAAGGTATGGGTATTTCTTTATTTAATGATAAATTTGGGTCTCCATTTGTTTCATGTATGATCTCTATCATTATTATGTGTGGACCTGCTTGTTTGTAATGGACGCACCTGGATAGTTGAATCCTGCTACTGTTTTGAGAGGATAAAGCAGTTTGAAGTGTCGTTTCAAGTTGTTTGTGGTCATTTGGGTGAGTAGTGAGTGAATGGTTTTTCTGTAGTCTGTTTGAACATTGTTAATGATGTGTAAATGAAGAAGGGAGTGGCGTTTGGTTTGGTATTCATTCATACAAAGGAAAGACAAGAGGATAAGAGATTTAAGTCTGAATCCTCACTAGATAGAGATTTTTTCCGTTTTCTTTTCAGTTATTCTACAACAAAACGAAACAAATAATAAAAAAACATGAACGCATCTGAATATCTGCATAATACCCAAAAGCGCAGGCTACAGGATACATAAAATATAGAAAAGCTTGTTAGTAAACTTGAAGTTTTATTCCATTTTGTCGATAAACTAATCAGTTGTTGTGAGACAAATAGCGAGATTCTTCCCAAAGCTACTTGCAACCGAAAAGACATTGGTCAGCTGCAGGAAACATTGGAAGCTGATTAATCAATCAATCTCAGTACATTTCTTCTTTTTTCCCTTTACAATATTTCAGCTGCAATGAAATCTAAGCAAAAGACACATATTCTTCAGACATAAAATACGAAAGATGAACTTGTCATGAATGGTCAATGAATGTCCTGATCCAAACCCAAACAGGTGGAGCTGGGCTGCCCATCCAGGTGCGTAATCCGGTTATTCCTCCGACCGGCACGACGGGCACAGTGTGCAGGTTGCTTGTAACACCCCACCTCCGCTAGGGTCACTCACAAGGAGAATGCACTAGCTTCGGTGGAGCATTATCTAGGTAAACATACACAGAAATATTACAAGAAAGAACATATAAAACAGTGGAAGAAGAACCAATTTTTATTGCTTTAAAAATCTAGAAAGGTCTAAAGCCTTTTTACATCAAAATGCCATTAAATCCATTACATCGAAATCTGTCTTGCAATAGTAAAGAAGCATAAAACCATGGTCATAAATCATTCCCCAAGTAAAACAGTAAAGCAGCCATAGCCAAGAAAGGTCCAAGCCATATATGATGATCTTGAAACAGAAAGAAGTCCAAACTAAATCGTAGTGTTTCCTCCCTAAGAACCTGGGAGAGGGGGGAGGGAAACGGAAGAAAAAGAGGCGAAACAAAACGGGTCAGTCATACAGACTGGTAAGTCCTGGTGACTTTCAGCATAGAAACAAGTAAAGGTAACATGACATGTATAAACTGAAAGTAAACATAAGGATGATGACAAGATAGGCAAGTTAAACTAAGATAACAAAATAAACTATGGTAACAAGATAAACTATGCAAACCAGATAAACTACGTATAGCATCGTATGTTTAACATTCTCTGCACCAACTGTACTAGCACCCCAACCCGTATCATCCTTTCCATGTATATGTACAGTCCCTTGCTGTATATCGTACGGGTTTCATCACGTATTTCTATACTACTTCAACGTAGTGCCACCATTCTTGAAATCGTTTGGACTGCCACCCTTGTTCTGGCTAGGTTTCCTTATCATGAACTATCGCGTGTTCAACTAGGATTTATGCCACCTAGGACCACTAGGGATTATGCTACCTATTGAACGTTTTCTAGATTCGATTAGGGTTTATAGCACCTAGGACCACTAGGGATTATGCTACCTAACGAACAACACCCTTTTTCCACGTAATGATCTATTAATCGATCGACTCCCTACAAGTCCTAGCTCGTTCATGTGTCTGTGTCATACGGCCCAATCATGAAATGTAGTCACCTGTGCTGGGTCCACCATAGGGTGTATCAAGTCTTAGGGTGCCAACCACCGACACGAATCAAGCAGGCACAGTGTGAACCTACAGGTGCCCAATGCCTGCTTTTTCAACTCCAAACTACGTGCACAACCATAGTCCGCCTGAACCTACAATGGCGCACCAACTCAGCCGTCGTTCTGGTCGCTTACAATCAGTCCAGTAATCGTGCCCCACCATGCCTAGTTCCAGGGTACCGTGATACATCTAGTGGGTTACTGCATAAAAGGACCGCGTAACTAGGGTTTCTATCCAGTAGGTTAAGCGTTGTCATTTAAATTCGAGACTTAACCCCATCAGTCTAGCATGTCAAGTTGGTTAAGTGTTGTCATTCAAGTTCGTGACTTAACCTGCCTACGTGTCATGTCAAATTGGCTAAGTGTTGTCGTTCAAGTTCATGACTTAGCCCTACGAATCATGTGTCAAGTTGGTTAAGTATATTCAAGCAGTTCATGAATTAACCCTATCAAATCATCGTGTCAAATTGGTTAAGTATATTCAAGCGGTTCATGACTTAACCCTATCAAATCATCGTGTCAAATGGTTAAGTATATTCAAGCGGTTCATGACTTAACCCTATCAAATCATCGTGTCAAATTGGTTAAGTATAATCAAGTGGTTCATGACTTAACCCTGTCAAATCATCGTGTCAAATTGGTTAAGTATATTCAAGCGGTTCATGACTTAACCCTATCAAATCATCATGTCAAATTGGTTAAGTATATTCAAGCGGTTCATGACTTAACCCTATCAAATCATCGTGTCAAATTGGTTAAGTATATTCAAGCGGTTCATGACTTAACCCTATCATGTGGCATTAATTCTGTAACGTCTCGCATTTTTGTCGGTTGGTATTTGAATATTTAAATCAGTTTAAATATTGAATTTGTAATATAAGTGGATTTATATATTAATTAAAACGAAGTTGAACGTATAAAGATATATATTAATTTTAATCGAGCCCATAACGACGCTGTAGTTCGTAATTTAATGTTCTGAACTTCAACTGAGTGTACCGGACTCATTTTGAATCGGATTTCTTTGAAGCAAGAAGCGTTGGAATCTGCTGAACTGTATTTCTCAAACAGAAGTGAAAAATCAAGATTTTGTCATACATACTGCAAGATATGTCCAAATCAAATATTCGAATAGTCGTTGTAGAATCGTATATCGACCGTAACGGTTTATTTGAAATAACTAGATATCGGTTGCAAATCTGGACAAGGTTCTTTTGAGGCGCAACGATAATTTAATTTTTAGAATTTTACTGTAATTTTAAATTAATTAAATAAACAACTTTTTATTTGAAGTATTGTGTACCCTGTATCGGTATTTCGGGGTTTCAAAATATGAGTCAACCAACCGATATTATTATATATTTGTGATCATGGCACCTCGCTGGACACGACTGTATTTTTGTCCATAGCAGTCCGTAAACAAACGCAATTTTACGC
Organism: Allium sativum; assembly: GCA_030737875.1. NCBI lineage: Eukaryota > Viridiplantae > Streptophyta > Magnoliopsida > Asparagales > Amaryllidaceae > Allium > Allium sativum. The sequence goes on along the minus strand of CM060913.1, from coordinate 461,787,933 downwards.
AATAGGACACTCTATGGAACTATCTTTTACAAAATATATGTACACACTGTTTGGGGAATGATCACACGCGGAAAACCTAGGGTCCTAATTAATACAGCGACATCACCCCCTCAAATTCTCTATACACATTGTTCCTTAGCATATAAGTCTAGGTATATTAATATAAAAAAATAAAAACCGACGTCACCTCCTAGGAATTTATTTACACTGACCCATTCCCCTTTGATCAGAAGCATATGCAAAAGCACAGTCCTATATCACGCACGCGGACAAAACCTTAAGAGTAAGAGGTCCCATACCCTATCAACGTGCATACCATAACCTACTCTTGAAACTACAGCGTATCCTATACCACGTAACCCATATCCCTACTCCTTACTACCGAAGTCTTCCTCCTCCTATAAATGAACAAGCTGCTTCACTCGATTTCTTCTTCTAAAAATCAATTAAACCAAATACTCGACTCACCCTTAAAATCATCTAAACACAGTAGCAATATATTGGAGTCTGCGTTTTTATCATGGGTGCATGGAAACTTGGGGTGGTATCAATGGGTTACAGGCGGGTGCACTGAAGGGTGCAGACTGCAGCACGAGTATTGGTGGGTGAGTATGGTGATAACATGATGAGGATAGAAGGGATCCATTTCGTTTGGAGGCAGGTGGTCAAGGTGGATGTCGGAGAGGGGGAGCTTGCAGCAGACGGTCTTAGTAAGGATGAGGTGCAGTTTCAAGGAGTATGAAAATGTTGGGGAGCAAAAGAATATACAACGTGAAGTGGAGTTGATGACGTGTAGAGGGGACTTGCGTGTGATATATAGTGGCAGTATGAGCAAGACGTGAAGAAAACAAACATGAAGGAAATGGGAGTGTTTCGGTGATGACGTCGGAGACTGGGAAGTTGGCGTTGGGTCTGAAAATAAATGCCGCATGTGCATGGGTACAAGGACGTGATGAATTGGATGGTAAAATGACTAAAAGGTGTGAATACTTGTTGAGTGTTGCGAACCGTAAGTGGGAGCATTGCTTTATGGTAGATGGATGTGTTCTGTGGAAAGGGTGAAGGGGTGTGTTACGTGTGTACTGTGAAGTGCGTGTGAACAAGGATGGAGGCGGAAGTTATACATCAAGGTGGTGGCCATGTTAACAAGTACTGGAGTTAAAAGGATTGATGAAAGGGTGCTTGTCTTATTGTGGAGAACAGGGGTTTACTGATGCATGGAATGTGTTCGGAGAAGAAATACTATGAGGAAGGGAAGTCTGGTTGTGTACTTAGTACTGTTTGGATATGTGAAGTGAAAACAGTGATTTCCTGTATGTTGGTGTGGAAGGAAGGACGTGAGAGGTAAACAAATGATGGCTTCACAGTTGGAAATGACTTTCGAATATAGGGGTAGTCTGGGTTCTTACGTGCTGGGGTATTAGAGTTTCGTGAAATAGAAAGTTAGGATCAGTAGCTCGTTCAAAGTATGGACAACGAAGCAATGTGTTCAGAAATATACCGGGGAGGAAGGAGCGTTTGTATGAGCGTAGGCGGGTTTTCACTTATTTGGGCTTTGGGCCGCACACTATATATAAAGGGATCATAACCGACGTGAATGGCTTCAAAGGAGTCTGGGAGTATATTTCTTACATTGGGAAAGGAGCAGCAAAAAAAAAGGGTTGCTATACGTGAACATAAATTTCCATTTTTGGTCAGCGTTAACAACTGGAATCGGTCCAATATCAATTCAGGTGGACCACGTGTTGAGAAGTGCTGTCACTTCTTTGGTTTGATGAGGTGTCTACAGCAGCAAATCCTGTACGCGTGACTAGCTGATGGGTATTGCTTGTCTTAAGTGTCGGATTTAGGCGAAATTGGATTTATTGGAATCAGTCGATCACGGGCTACAAGATAGAATCAACTGGGAGTGATTTGGAGCACATTACAGTTTTAGGCAATTGAAGCGCCGGGTATAATTAACTGACGCAAATCGTTATTTAACGGTTAACGCGCCAAGGTGAGTAAAATCACCAACTCTGATCTATTTTAAAATATTTTAATTATGTTTTAATGTTGTTTGAATGTTGTGTGATGGTCGATTAGGTAGATTACAATATATACCGTTACATATGCACACATCATCGGTTGGACACTGATTCCATCAATTAGAATATCCCCTAGTATAGAGTTAGTGAAAATTGTGTTGACTGACATCTGTGGATGCGGGAAACCGGTTGGAGGAATCCGACCGGATTCCTCGATATTTATATGTATTGTTTGTTGTGTATGCACTGTTTGAACCCGAATTACATTTAAAACCCGTGTGAATAACCGATGTTGAATGAAAATTCAGCACTTGCTTTAATGAATACATAAACAATACCGATTAGGGAAATGGTAACAGTCGACTATAAACCCGTCGTTTGAAGTTGATTTGCCGTCAGGCAAATCAAGGAAGATAATTATAAAAGTTATATTTTTATAATTAAAGCGAAGTTTAAATCTATAATAGAAGTTCTATTATAAACCAGTATTTTAGAGTTCGTTTTTATAAAATAAAATAAAAACGATTTGTTGACATTTAAATCAGTCTATTAAGCAGAAATTATCCTATGATTAATATTTGGATAATTATATTTATGATAAGTATATTTAGAAATATTATTAGATTTATTATATTAATCTAATGTTTAGAAGTAAATAAAATCAGTTAACGAATTTACTGATGGAATGGAGTTGATCAAATCAACTATTATTTGGGAACATGATTATTAGATTTATTGGTCTTTAATTAATCTAATGAAAACAGGTTAGAAATAAGTTTATTGAAATTAATAAGAGTTAATTACCATTTAAGAAGTTATAGATAAGAACTGGGGAATTGAGAAAGCAAAGAGTTAATGTTTAAATTAAATATGTATAAACCACAGAGATTCCAAAGTAAGGATATGGTGTTGTAAAACCATATTCCAAAATACAACAAGGAAATACGATTTAATAAATATATTAAGTAATAAGGAATTTGAATACAGACTTGTATCGGTTCTAAGGTAAGAACGTTGTCGATCAAGGTCTGAGAGGTAAATAAAATACCCCAACTTGAACGGCTTCGCTATTACCGAGGAACGATATCAGTTTGTAACGGAAAGAGATGTCAAGATTTTTGTAACGGAAAGAGATGTCAAGATTTTTGTAACAGAAAGAGATGTCAAGATTTTTGTGACGGAAATAGATGTCAAGATTAGTATAAAAGGAATATGGCAGCGAATGCAAGTCTTAGAATTATAGCGATAAAATAACGTTGTTGATAAGATAAGTGTGACTGTTATGTCAAGATTAGTTATAACAAAGAATATTACATCGTATGACAAGTTGAACTATAGCAATAAAATAACGCTGTTGATAAGGTAAGTGTGACTGTAATTAGTTATAAGGAGAATATTACAGCGTATGACAAGTTTAGAACTATAGCGACAAATTAACTGCTGTTGATTTGACTTAAGCATGACTTTTATATATAGCAGCACTGCCTAGGGAATGTAACAGTTTGGTTTGAAATCCACTTATTCTAGAGTAATAAGTAATGACGTTTGATCAAAGAAATATAAGAAAGAGTTTAGAAAAAGAATTGGGGAATCGTATTAGAAACTGATGACAGCATTTCGATGTTCGAAATGTGATTAGAATTAAACCATTAGGATTTGGAACTGGGATTCGACGATATCGAATGTATTAAAAGTAAATTATTTTTAGGAATTATAATCTAATAGGATAATTAACATTTAATTTTAAACAAATAAATGTTAATAGGATAAGAATCAATATTTAGTTATCAACTGGATATTGATAAGAAGTTGGCTTAGAGAACAAAGTTTATAAAGTGGATTGTGAATATAAAGTATGAAAGAGATTTCGGTAAACGAGATAATGTTATTGATTTTCTAAATAAAGAGTTATTTGATAAAGGTATTCAGATTTCTATAACAGGAATGGTATTCACATTTTTAAGTGAATAATGTTTTTAAAGGTAAACGGTTGGCCGATTAAAATATTTATAATGAAATTGGAAATATTTTCCAATATAAAGAGGGTAGATTATCCAAGTACAGAAATAAAGAATGTGAAATTAATGGAAAGAGTTCGAACGTTAATAACGTATGTTTCTGGAACATGAAAGAATAAGAGTTTATAATAATTAGAAATGTTTCCAAGAAGTGTAAAAAGGCTAAAACGGGATTTGAGAAATATCTCGTAAGATATGAGAATTTGAATAATAAAGCCGAATGTTAAAATTAAAAATACCCGTGATTGTGTGATGTTAGTTATACATTAGAATGGATGTTGTTTTTACTTCGATAGAAATAACCGACTATCGAAGTGTTTTGACCATCGTTGTCAATACGGAGAGACCGGTTGGATATATTATCCGGAAACCACTCTGTATGGGCATAATCATTGCGAATTAGATATGCTGAAGATAATTGAAGATGGAGTTAAATGCAAGGATGGACCAGTTATAGAATGGTGTGTTTTTGTTTGTCCAGTCCCAGGACAACTTGTATGGACGAGTGTCTGACAGAGTATTTCCAATGGTCACGCCGTTGATTTTATGAATATACCAAGTTGGTGGGGAGAAGGTGACTTCTCTTTATTCTACACCCAGTGTGCATTTGTGTAATCAATGTGTGATTACGGATTTGACGATGTGACATTCAAAGTGAATGGTGATCAGATGTTCTGAAGATAGACGTAGCCTCTAGCCTCACAACCAGGAAGTGTCAGAAGTTGGGCTAGGCAGCATGGCTAGTTGGGTCATCCCCAAGCAGGGTGTATTGTCACCAATCTAGAGAAAATCCATATTTATACTTCTTTTCGATTCTGTATCTTCGGATGATGGTTGGATGGCCTACAACCGTGGTGGCAATATATTCGCGACACTCAAGCTAAATGAGTGAGAGGTCATGTGTGGCCGGGTTGCAAGACGTTCTTGTTGAACCCTGAGTGTATCCCCTCTAGAGTACACTATTCAGAAGGTGCTCCCATACCTTGTTTGTTGAAATTCAATCTCCAATAAGTGCCCTGCGGTTTATGATTTTATACTATATATATGTGGAGCGTGAGATGCAAGCGTTCTACTACTTGATGATTCAATTAAGTAGACATTATTATAATATCATTGAAGTTTGATATAAAAATATGTTGGGTTATAGTAAGGTAAAAATCGTCCATGTTTATGTGTGGGCTGGTCTTACTATTACCTTCTTGTTTGGAAAAGGATTTTCAAAGTTAAACAGTATGGTTAGAATTTACTCACACCAGTCCCATGACTGACCCAGAGTTTATTTTGTTTGTCTTCCCTAAACTCTTGGGTGCCCAAATTTGTACGGGCAGTCAAGTGTTTCAGGCTTTGCAGATTCACTTGGAGGAGCTCAAAAGCAGGAAGCTTCACCATTAGTTGTGTAGAGTTATTTCCGCTGTGATATGATGTATTGTACTCTGATAATGGTATGTATATACAATACAGTTTTGTATTCAAAGTTATGTTATATAATACATCTTATTTTGTTCCGCTGCGAGTTTCGTGTTACTCTGATTCTGTTTAGTTGTGATCTTCTTCTTCTTCTATTCTATTAGTTCTATCTTTTCTTTCTCACCCTCTAAATTCTTCTATTAATGTCCTGGTGTTTTCGATGCTTGAATAGTCAACAGTGTGTTTTTATGTTGATTTTCTGGGTCGAAAATTCCCGCCGTTACAGATGGTATCAGAGCATAAGGTTAAGTGATTACCTTGGCTCTGTGGCGTAACTCAATAGAGATGGAGTTAGTAATACTCTAGATTGAGTTGAGTGTATATATAAGAGCGCGTATTTGTGATTAATATAAAAACTATTTTATATTGTGTTGACTGGTCAGTCGAGTGGTTTATGAATTCTGGTCGAAACAGTAATGCAAACTGAGTTGATATGTGTTTCTAAACTCTTGAACAGAGTAATTCGACACAGTATGTTTTGGAAAGAGGGTAAATGAAATAATTTTACCCAAAGTATATTTTGATATAAAAAGAAGTGTATATCTTGATATTAGTATAATATATTGGATATGTGATCATTATTATGATCGAACATGATTATAATTGAGTTGGTTATATAAACTACCAATCGAAATATTATATAAGTATGATATGCAAAATCAGATGAGCTGAATCTGAATTAAAAACTAGAATTGAAATTGAATTTGAATTAAATATAAGGGAATTTTAAAATCCTGAGAGACTTGAAAATTTGTTTTCCAAGTGCTATGAAAGATATTTTGAAGTAATTTCAAAAATAGAGTGATTATTAATGAGTTTTTAAAGCAATATAGTATTGAACTCACTTCGATGGTTGGAAAATAAATTCCGATGATGATCGCGACATTGTCGGTGTTCATTTTCGAGCTGGTAAGTGACGGATTACTACCAAAGATTTTGTTTTGTATTGTTTGAGAAACAAGTTGTCAGAAATTCAATTGTTTTGAATTATATATGATTTCAAACTGATTTGAAATAAATCCCAGGAATTTGAATTCTGAAATAAAAATTTAACTTATGGAGTTAAAATGGTAAAAATGGAATTTAAACAAAGATAACAAAACTGGACTGAATTTGGAAAGATCCAGAATGAAAATTATGAAAGAAAAATATTGGAGATTCGAGTTATTAAAAATGAATTGATTCTTGGAGAATAAGAATCAAATTTTGAATTAGAAATGGAGATAACTGATTTGAGAAATAAATCAGTAAATGGAATGTCGTAATAAAACTTAACAAGGTTAAGAACTGAGAGTGGAATCGGAGTTGAAATAGAAATTTGGCTTAGTAAAACGAAAGACTGGTTTGAGAACGGATTAATGGGAGATCAACCAAGGATGCTTGGATATGCTGGTTTGATAGCAGATGGCAGAGATAGAGTTGAATACCCAACAGAGAAGGTACACGTTTATATACGAGTATGAGATTTTTTATGAGTCAGTTTGGGCAAGCCGTTTGGCCGTTTGATTTTCTTTTGGATTGGAGAAGGCCCGGAGTGGCAAGTTGTTGTAGTACCGAGTGAGCCGTGCAGAGGAGATACTGGCGAGATTCTATGAAAATTAAGCTGTTAGGAAATTTTCAGAATTTTGAAAATATTCGGTAATAAGAAGGAATTAATATTTTAATTGGAAATAATCAGCTCAGTGGAAACTGGAATTATGAAGTAAACCAAAAAGATTTTTAACCATGTTATAACAAAGATTGTAGCATTTTCCCTATCTTAGCAATTTCGAGGACGAAATTATTTTAAGGGGGAAGGTCTGTAACGTCTCGCATTTTTGTCGGTTGGTATTTGAATATTTAAATCAGTTTAAATATTGAATTTGTAATATAAGTGGATTTATATATTAATTAAAACGAAGTTGAACGTATAAAGATATATATTAATTTTAATCGAGCCCATAACGACGCTGTAGTTCGTAATTTAATGTTCTGAAACTTCAACTGAGTGTACCGGACTCATTTTGAATCGGATTTCTTTGAAGCAAGAAGCGTTGGAATCTGCTGAACTGTATTTCTCAAACAGAAGTGAAAAATCAAGATTTTGTCATACATACTGCAAGATATGTCCAAATCAAATATTCGAATAGTCGATGTAGAATCGTATATCGACCGTAACGGTTTATTTGAAATAACTAGATATCGGTTGCAAATCTGGACAAGGTTCTTTTGAGGCGCAACGATAATTTAATTTTTAGAATTTTACTGTAATTTTAAATTAATTAAATAAACAACTTTTTATTTGAAGTATTGTGTACCCTGTATCGGTATTTCGGGGTTTCAAAATATGAGTCAACCAACCGATATTATTATATATTTGTGATCATGGCACCTCGCTGGACACGACTGTATTTTTGTCCATAGCAGTCCGTAAACAAACGCAATTTTACGCAATAGGACACTCTATGGAACTATCTTTTACAAAATATATGTACACACTGTTTGGGGAATGATCACACGCGGAAAACCTAGGGTCCTAATTAATACAGCGACATCACCCCCTCAAATTCTCTATACACATTGTTCCTTAGCATATAAGTCTTGGTATATTAATATAAAAAAATAAAAACCGACGTCACCTCCTAGGAATTTATTTACACTGACCCATTCCCCTTTGATCAGAAGCATATGCAAAAGCACAGTCCTATATCACGCACGCGGACAAAACCTTAAGAGTAAGAGGTCCCATACCCTATCAATGTGCATACCATAACCTACTCTTGAAACTACAGCGTATCCTATACCACGTAACCCATATCCCTACTCCTTACTACCGAAGTCTTCCTCCTCCTATAAATGAACAAGCTGCTTCACTCGATTTCTTCTTCTAAAAATCAATTAAACCAAATACTCGACTCACCCTTAAAATCATCTAAACACAGTAGCAATATATTGGAGTCTGCGTTTTTATCATGGGTGCATGGAAACTTGGGGTGGTATCAATGGGTTACAGGCGGGTGCACTGAAGGGTGCAGACTGCAGCACGAGTATTGGTGGGTGAGTATGGTGATAACATGATGAGGATAGAAGGGATCCATTTCGTTTGGAGGCAGGTGGTCAAGGTGGATGTCGGAGAGGGGGAGCTTGCAGCAGACGGTCTTAGTAAGGATGAGGTGCAGTTTCAAGGAGTATGAAAATGTTGGGGAGCAAAAGAATATACAACGTGAAGTGGAGTTGATGACGTGTAGAGGGGACTTGCGTGTGATATATAGTGGCAGTATGAGCAAGACGTGAAGAAAACAAACATGAAGGAAATGGGAGTGTTCCGGTGATGACGTCGGAGACTGGGAAGTTGGCGTTGGGTCTGAAAATAAATGCCGCATGTGCATGGGTACAAGGACGTGATGAATTGGATGGTAAAATGACTAAAAGGTGTGAATACTTGTTGAGTGTTGCGAACCGTAAGTGGGAGCATTGCTTTATGGTAGATGGATGTGTTCTGTGGAAAGGATGAAGGGGTGTGTTACGTGTGTACTGTGAAGTGCGTGTGAACAAGGATGGAGGCGGAAGTTATACATCAAGGTGGTGGCCATGTTAACAAGTACTGGAGTTAAAAGGATTGATGAAAGGGTGCTTGTCTTATTGTGGAGAACAGGGGTTTACTGATGCATGGAATGTGTTCGGAGAAGAAATACTATGAGGAAGGGAAGTCTGGTTGTGTACTTAGTATTGTTTGGATATGTGAAGTGAAAACAATGATTTCCTGTATGTTGGTGTGGAAGGAAGGACGTGAGAGGTAAACAAATGATGGCTTCACAATTGGAAATGACTTTCGAATATAGGGGTAGTCTGGGTTCTTACGTGCTGGGGTATTAGAGTTTCGTGAAATAGAAAGTTAGGAGCAGCAGCTCGTTCAAAGTATGGACAACGAAGCAATGTGTTCAGAAATATACCGGGGAGGAAGGAGCGTTTGTATGAGCGCAGGCAGGTTTTCACTTATTTGGGCTTTGGGCCGCACGCTATATATAAAGGGATCATAACCGACGTGAATGGCTTCATAGGAGTCCGGGAGTATATTTCTTACATTGGGAAAGGAGCAGCAAAAAAAAGGGTTGCTATACGTGAACATAAATTTCCATTTTTGGTCAGGGTTAACAACTGGAATCGGTCCAATATCAATTCAGGTGGACCACGTGTTGAGAAGTGTCGTCACTTCTTTGGTTTGATGAGGTTTCTACAGCAGCAAATCCTGTACGCGTGACTAGCTGATGGGTATTGCTTGTCTTAAGTGTCGGATTTAGGCGAAATTGGATTTATTGGAATCAGTCGATCACGGGCTACAAGATAGAATCAACTGGGAGTGATTTGGAGCACATTACAGTTTTAGGCAATTGAAGCGCCGAGTATAATTAACTGACGCAAATCGTTATTTAACGGTTAACGCGCCAAGGTGAGTAAAATCACCAACTCTGATCTATTTTAAAATATTTTAATTATGTTTTAATGTTGTTTGAATGTTGTGTGATGGTCGATTAGGTAGATTACAATATATACCGTTACATATGTACACATCATCGGTTGGACACTGATTCCATCAATTAGAATATCCCCTAGTATAGAGTTAGTGAAAATTGTGTTGACTAACATCTGTGGATGCGAGAAACCGGTTGGAGGAATCCGACCGGATTCCTCGATATTTATATGTATTGTTTGTTGTGTATGCACTGTTTGAACCCGAATTACATTTAAAACCCGTGTGAATAACCGATGTTGAATGAAAATTCAGCACTTGCTTTAATGAATACATAAACAATACCGATTAGGGAAATGGTAACAGTCGACTATAAACCCGTCGTTTGAAGTTGATTTGCCGTCAGGCAAATCAAGGAAGATAATTATAAAAGTTATATTTTTATAATTAAAGCGAAGTTTAAATCTATAATAGAAGTTCTATTATAAACCAGTATTTTAGAGTTCGTTTTTATAAAATAAAATAAAAACGATTTGTTGACATTTAAATCAGTCTATTAAGCAGAAATTATCCTATGATTAATATTTGGATAATTATATTTATGATAAGTATATTTAGAAATATTATTAGATTTATTATATTAATCTAATGTTCAGAAGTAAATAAAATCAGTTAACGAATTTACTGATGGAATGAAGTTGATCAAATCAACTATTATTTGGGAACATGATTATTAGATTTATTGGTCTTTAATTAATCTAATGAAAACAGGTTAGAAATAAGTTTATTGAAATTAATAAGAGTTAATTACCATTTAAGAAGTTATAGATAAGAACTGGGGAATTGAGAAAGCAAAGAGTTAATGTTTAAATTAAATATGTATAAACCACAGAGATTCCAAAGTAAGGATATGGTGTTGTAAAACCATATTCAAAAATACAACAAGGAAATACGATTTAATAAATATATTAAGTAATAAGGAATTTGAATACAGACTTGTATCGGTTCTAAGGTAAGAACGTTGTCGATCAAGGTCTGAGAGGTAAATAAAATACCCCAACTTGAACGGCTTCGCTATTACCGAGGAACGATATCAGTTTGTAACGGAAAGAGATGTCAAGATTTTTGTAACGGAAAGAGATGTCAAGATTTTTGTAACAGAAAGAGATGTCAAGATTTTTGTGACGGAAATAGATGTCAAGATTAGTATAAAAGGAATATGGCAGCGTATGCAAGTCTTAGAATTATAGCGATAAAATAACGTTGTTGATAAGATAAGTGTGACTGTTATGTCAAGATTAGTTATAACAAAGAATATTACAGCATATGACAAGTTGAACTATAGCAATAAAATAACGCTGTTGATAAGGTAAGTGTGACTGTAATTAGTTATAAGGAGAATATTACAGCGTATGACAAGTTTAGAACTATAGCGACAAATTAACTGCTGTTGATTTGACTTAAGCATGACTTTTATATATAGCAGCACTGCCTAGGGAATGTAACAGTTTGGTTTGAAATCCACTTATTCTAAAGTAATAAGTAATGACGTTTGATCAAAGAAATATAAGAAAGAGTTTAGAAAAAGAATTGGGGAATCGTATTAGAAACTGATGACAACATTTCGATGTTCGAAATGTGATTAGAATTAAACCATTAGGATTTGGAACTGGGATTCGACGATATCGAATGTATTAAAAGTAAATTATTTTTAGGAATTATAATCTAATAGGATAATTAACATTTAATTTTAAACAAATAAATGTTAATAGGATAAGAATCAATATTTAGTTATCAACTGGATATTGATAAGAAGTTGGCTTAGAGAACAGAGTTTATAAAGTGGATTGTGAATATAAAGTATGAAAGAGATTTCGGTAAACGAGATAATGTTATTGATTTTCTAAATAAAAAGTTATTTGATAAAGGTATTCAGATTTCTATAACAGGAATGGTATTCACATTTTTAAGTGAATAATGTTTTTAAAGGTAAACGGTTGGCCGATTAAAATATTTATAATGAAATTGGAAATATTTTCCAATATAAAGAGGGTAGATTATCCAAGTACAGAAATAAAGAATGTGAAATTAATGGAAAGAGTTCGAACGTTAATAACGTATGTTTCTGGAACATGAAAGAATAAGAGTTTATAATAACTAGAAATGTTTCCAAGAAGTGTAAAAAGGCTAAAACGGGATTTGAGAAATATCTGGTAAGATATGAGAATTCGAATAATAAAGCCGAATGTTAAAATTAAAAATACCCGTGATTGTGTGATGTTAGTTATACATTAGAATGGATGTTGTTTTTACTTCGATAGAAATAACCGATTATCGAAGTGTTTTGACCATCGTTGTCAATACGGAGAGACCGGTTGGATATATTATCCGGAAACCACTCCGTATAGGCATAATCATTGCGAATTAGATATGCTGAAGATAATTGAAGATGGAATTAAATGCAAGGATGGACCAGTTATAGAATGGTGTGTTTTTGTTTGTCCAGTCCCAGGACAACTTGTATGGACGAGTGTCTGACAGAGTATTTCCAACGGTCACGCCGTTGATTTTATGAATATACCAAGTTGGTGGGGAGAAGGTGACTTCTCTTTATTCTACACCCAGTGTGCATTTCTGTAATCAATGTGTGATTACGGATTTGATGACGTGACATTCAAAGTGAATGGTGATCAGATGTTCTGAAGATAGACGTAGCCTCTAGCCTCACAACCAGGAAGTGACAGAAGTTGGGCTAGGCAGCATGGCTAGTTGGGTCATCCCCAAGCAGGGTGTATTGTCACCAATCTAGAGAAAATCCATATTTATACTTCTTTTCGATTCTGTATCTTCGGATGATGGTTGGATGGCCTACAACCGTGGTGGCAATATATTCGCGACACTCAAGCTAAATGAGTGAGCGGTCATGTGTGGCCGGGTTGCAAGACGTTCTTGTTGAACCCTGAGTGTATCCCCTCTAGAGTACACTATTCAGAAGGTGCTCCCATACCTTGTTTGTTGAAATTCAATCTCCAATAAGTGCCCTGCGGTTTATGATTTTATACTATATATATGTGGAGCGTGAGATGCAAGCGTTCTACTACTTGATGATTCAATTAAGTAGACATTATTATAATATCACTGAAGTTTGATATAAAAATATGTTGGGTTATAGTAAGGTAAAAACCGTCCATGTTTATGTGTGGGTTGGTCTTACTATTACCTTCTTGTTTGGAAAAGGATTTTCAAAGTTAAACAGTATGGTTAGAATTTACTCACACCAGTCCCATGACTGACCCAGAGTTTATTTTGTTTGTCTTCCCTAAACTCTTGGGTCCCAAATTTGTACGGGCAGTCAAGTGTTTCAGGCTTTGCAGATTCACTTGGAGGAGCTCAAAAGCAGGAAGCTTCACCATTAGTTATGTAGAGTTATTTCCGCTGTGATATGATGTATTGTACTCTGATAATGGTATGTATATACAATACAGTTTTGTATTCAAAGTTATGTTATATAATACATCTTATTTTGTTCCGCTGCGAGTTTCGTGTTACTCTGATTCTGTTCAGTTGTGATCTTCTTCTTCTTCTATTCTATTAGTTCTATCTTTTCTTTCTCACCCTCTAAATTCTTCTATTAATGTCCTGGTGTTTTCGATGCTTGAATAGTCAACAGTGTGTTTTTATGTTGATTTTCTGGGTCGAAAATTCCCGCCGTTACAAATTCATTAATGCACCCAACCTCTCACATCAGACCTGTTGTTGTGGTCACTGGATATGTCGGGCGGTTCCGGACTGAATTACACCACAACTCAGTCTGACCTCGGGGTTTCAAGTGCGATATGACCAACTACCCACATTGGATCCTATTGTTTGCAGTAACTGGATTTGCCGGGCGGTTCCGGGCAGAATTACACTGCAAACTCAACCCAACCTCGAGTTGGCCATTTTCAAGTTCATTCTAAGTATCATGTCCATGTTAAATTTTCATGTCAAGTTCGTGTCAAGTTTCTAAGCGAGTTTCATGTCAAGTTCTCATATCAAGTTTTCGGGTTTCCACTTATGCCTATTATCAAGTTCATGATTCATATTCATAACCAATTCATGTTTGCCTAACCTACCCAATTCGTATCCCCATCGCACGTAAACGTAAATCGATCTAAATTACAAGTAGATCCAGGTCCAAAATAAAAGGGAATAACATCCCAACTATGATAGGAAAAAGAACGAGCACAAGGTGATAAATCTGGCATGATATAGCTTGGGATAATTGGTTACAATGTCACTGGCATATAAAGAATAACAGGCTTTCAAATCAGGCATAATAAGGTGATAGTCATGATAAACATTGACATAAAAGAATAGGTATGCAAAAGCAAGCCAAATACAAGGATAATGGATCAACGGTCTTGGTGAACAACATGGTTTTCAACTATAGTGTTACGAACAATCAACTGTAATAGTCAATTGGCCACAATAGTCATAGTCGTAATGAATCATAAGCGATTAATCACAATAGTCATGAATTATCCAAAATAGTTCTAGACAACTACCCTAAATAGTCATAGGCAATTAACTATAATAGTTTCAAGGTCATGGTCATAGACAATAGTCTTCTGTTCATAATCATAGGCAGTAATTCATAGTCACGAGTCATAGGTGATCAGCCACAATTGTCCTTGTCATAGTCATAGGCAATAGTCTTATGTTCTCGGTTATAGGCATAGGCATAGTTTTGGCCATTAACAATAGTTTCAATGCCATAGGCGTGATAATATTTGATTTACAACATGAATATGCCCAATTTTAATTTTCATAGCAGTATTCCAAAAGTCAAGGTCCAAGAACATGTATAAATCAATTATCATACATGGGTCCAATTCCAATTGATAACATGAATAAGTCCAAACTGATTTCATAGCAATATTCCCATATTCAAGATTCAAGAAAGGATAGGGTGAAAACTGAATTAACAAGTCTTATCATCAAGTCAAGATCCAAGAATTTATTTTACAATCTAGCGTTTGAATAATAAACTAGGTCCAACATCATGAATGGGCATGATTCCATCCATAAGAAATAACCCAAAATCATAGATTCAAGAAGAGACAAGAACATATCCAAATAGATAATCAAGCTTAGGTCCAATATCATTTTATTCCATGTCCATATTAAATTTAACAAGTTTCAATCTCAAAGTAACTAGAACTTACAGAGTGTGGATCGAGAATTAGAGTGTAGAGATTTGATTCTGGAAACGGTTATTGCAGTTGTTGAATCTCTATTTGTTTAGTCTTGTTCTAGTTGAAAACCCCCAATTTGCAATTCCTAGATGTTATCTTGATGAAGAAGAAGTAGCCTCTTTTAATTTAAATATTATCATTTTGATTTTCACAGAGGTAGCATAAGGACAGAATGAAATGGTGTAGAGAGAATGAGGCTAGGGGCTGTTTATATAGGTTTAGAGTCACGAATTTGGTCCAGAAATCTATCTAGATACGCAGAAATGAATTCAGCCTTGGATCTGGAAATTCGGGGCAGGTCGACCCCCAAGTCGACTACCCAGTCGACCTGGTCAGGGGGAGGTCGACTACCCAGTCGACCTGGTCTGGGGGTGGTCGACTACCCAGTCGACCTGGGTCCTGGGCGGGAAGTTTCCCGCCCAGCCCGCTTCTAGGTTTGAATTCGAATTTCAAGCTGTTTTGGTTTATGAAAATTCCTGAAACATTGGAGGGTCATATCTCCCTCATACGGAATCCGTTTTTCGAAAACTCGGACTCGTTTCCATGCAGAATTTCAAGATGAACGCAATGACACAACCCGTTTCCCTTGATTCTTATTTTTAAATTTAATTATACCCTGATTTCTAGTTTCAACATGTTATTAAAATTCGGGTTGTTACAGTGCCACCAGCAGTCTAGTACTGACGGCAGCTTCTGCAGAAGTGTCTTAGCTGATTAACATTGTAGTTGTTGAAGTAGGTTGGGGGATGTGATGAAATCTAGGGTTGGCAGAGGCTGATGAAGTGGATTTGGATGGAAACAGATTGCAGAGGTGCTTGTCGATCAGGTACGAGGTCTGTGGTATGATGATTCTGATAGGCATAGAGTTTTGTGATGAAGTCACTACAAGAAAATATCTATTAATGTAATAAATAGCACTTATGAAACTAGTTATCATTAATGTAATAAATAACCATTGTTTGCTTGGCATCAACCAACTATCTATTGGCCTTTTTCATTTTCATGCTTGAGCAGTAACAAACTGCTTGTTGTATAATTACTATGTGAATGCATTATTTGATACATTGAATGATGGTTCTCATGTAAAGTGTTTTTTATGTTATTGATCCAGGTTAATGATAGTGAACTTGCAGTACTATCACTATTTGAGTGTGAAAATATCTTTGGGTACTTTAGTTTTCTTTCTGATTTTATTTACTAGTTTAGACATTAGATCCAAGCTTTTTTCAACATTTTAATGAAGATTGTTATTTTCTCTGTAAATAGGATACTTGTCTCTTCCATGCCTCCATGATAAAGTCGTTGTTGCCGCTGTCAATGCCACCATTACTTGTTCTAATCAAAAGAAATGCCAGGTTTCATATTTAGTCATACGTATTGCCTTTTTTCTGTCATCTCTTTTTTTGTTAGTTGGACTGGCATATAATTTCATAAATTAGGTTGTAGGAGCTGGCATTCTTGGTGGTATGATTAAAGGTCTGAAAGCCTTTAAGCAAGAACATGATCATAACATGTCCAGTGGTACCGAGGTAAGCAGTTTCTTGTTGGAGGAATTCTTCTCAAAGGATTCATCTGTAAATTATGAGACGCTATTGTCAAAGACAGCGACATGGAACTGAACATAATCAATCTCTCCTTTTCTCTTCCCCACTTGAAAGTAGTAGTATTTTTATTTTCATGATATTCTAAACTTGTCCTATACGCATTCAAATTGTTGATGAGGCTCATATATCATCATTGTCATTTGGTATAAGTAAACATTAGAAAACAAGCATGTTTCGATCACCTTTCCAATCTCATTAACTTTTTATCTTTAAGCGACTAGAAAAGTTGTACTCAACTTTTTTTTTTAATCAAATACAGATAGGAAAGAGGATAAACCTCGAGTTAGAGCGACACAAGAAATCATGACTGAATACAAATTCAGTGGAGTAATCCTTTGTACTAAAAGCTAAATCCTTTTTGTTATTTATATTTTCAATTTTGCGAGCCTTACAATTCTTTTTATTTCACCTGGGATGCTCAAGCTGCAACAGCCGCTGCAAACAAGCTGATGGAATGCCAGAAGAAGCTTGAGGTATATTTTTTCTTATGATATAGTTTGATAAGTCTAGATTTTAATAATAATGAAACCAAACATGTAAAATATTAAATTATCGATTTAAAATCATGTAATGACCTTTTTAACTAGATGCCACTTCATGTTCTTAAGCCTGAAGATTCTTTATAGGTCTGTTTGTATAGGTTTTAGAAGAGTCATGACATGTCTGCTTGCTTCCTCATAAATATTGCAAATAGAATAGATGAACAAATGAATAATTGTAAGAACTCAAGCAAGTGATCTATACTTGGTTACAAGTCTTTACATGTACAATATTTGGTAATCAATAAACTTTGTACAACAGTAGAATTGCACTTCTCCTTTGCCTAGGGAAATTCACTACAAAAGAGCAGTCCCCAAGAAACATGCATAAATATTCTGTTCAGAGCTAAAGTAATATTAATAGCTCACATTTAAATTATGTAAGCTAGCCAGTCACTTTGCTAGTCAGTATACCTTAGTTTGAGCAGCTCAGTTTTGGGCTCAGTATGCATCCTTTAATTCGTGCTTACTATTTAGGACCACCCTGGGACATTAGTAATTATGGTAATTATCCATATCTGTTTTTCTTATTTGTATACTTAGTTCTATTCATGTTCTAAATTAGCTTTAGGTATAGATGAGATTAGCTACTATTCCTGTTAATTGTCTTTAGTTCTGTCATTTTCAATTTATATTATATTCTAGTTCTTGTTATCGTTCTTTTCTTACATCTGCACATTTTTATTGTTTCTTTGTTAAAGCTTGTGTAAGTTCCTTGGCTGTTTGGATGATTAAAACTACTGATAATAAAATTGAGATGGCATCAAACACTGTTTCAATTTTGCATTTTAATTGTATTTCTTGCATTTTGCTTTGTTATATGACTTAAATTTGTGCTTGTGAATTGCAGGTTCTAGAAGTTTGACAAGCTTACAAACTGAAGACTAAGTGATTTTTCATGTAATCTTGTTTTGAAACGATGTTTGAACAATATGTATGTTAATTGACTTATTTCTATATTTATTAGTAGACTTGTTAACTTTGACTTTGTGATTGAAATCAAATATGCTTTTGGTATTAATTTTTTGCTACTGACAGTTTTTCTTGTGAATTTACTGCTTAATTGTTCAAACTGTGCACAAATTAAATAAGAGATTTGTTATATTGTTATATATTAAAAATATTAAAAGCGAAAAATTGCTCTTATGAAAATATAAGATGAATGCTACATAAAAAAATAAATAGTGTGGATAAACTTTTCATATCATTGAATGTGTGCTACGAAAACACTGATAACGCTATATATACTACAAATATTCATAACGGAAAACTCCACTTATGGAATTAAAATGTGAAATGCTATTAAATTGTGTGGATAATTTTTCGTATCACTGAATATGAGCTATGTAAACAATGCTAATGCTATGAAAAATATTTTTCATATCAGTGAATATGAGCTATGAAAATATTGATAATGCTATAAAAAATTCAGTTAAGATTTTAGTAAGCAAATATAATTGCAAGGTCTAAACGCTATGTAAAACAATTCATGGTAATGATTGTGCGCTATAAAATGTATAATACTATAGCATTTAGATCTGAGCTATAAGATATAACAAGGCTATTATAACATGTCGTTATATAGCGTCGTCACTAATGCTATGGTAGCCTATTATAGCGTTTTCCACGTGCTATAAAAGCAAAATCTGTTGTAGTGTTTATAGCCTATTTTAAATGATACTATATATTGTTATTGGTTTATGTTATTTCCAGTAACCAATTATATGATAGTGATATTAAAATCAGCAGCAATCATATAAAAGTCATTTAAATCAACAATCAACCAATCATATAATCATCATTCTCAAATATCTGAGAACACATTAGTCACATAAGTATTTTCCATAACCATTTAGATAATAGTTATTTGACAAAATTAACAAATACACATATCACAAGCATTCAGAAACAATTTTACACAATAAGTACTAATAAATATCATAATATATACAATAATCAAAGTCATGTCCATTGTTGCTGATGGTCTTCACTCTATAAAAGCTAATTACCTGCAAACAAGGTTGATAATTAACAATAAGAATTTTCCTTAGGTCAATAACAACATTCAAAGCTTACTGTGTATTAAAACTGAATGGTCTAAGTTAATAGAAATTATGCATAAATGCAAACTTTTCATTTGTATTTTTCCATTTTATGATCTAATAAATTTACTTATTTATTCTATTTAACCAGAGAAATAGATGGCCAACACTAAAGACAATATTATACAAGATATAATAGGCAATATGGGTGGGTGAGTAACGTTTTCAACTTTAATGACGAAATGAATAGATCATATTTAAGAAATACAGCAAGAAACTTGCAGTTGTGCGCTGTACATAAACTGTGTGGCATTGAAACAACTACCTCCCTATTCATTCTTGCCTAACTCTCACTACACTGCAAACTTGGTATACCGTAAATTAAACCGACTCTGCTACTTCTTTATCATCACGCAAGGTCTTTCACAAAGCCTCATAGTCCTTCACTGCTTCGGCCCATCTCTCAAGCTAATCACAAGAAGGTATAAATAATAGTATGTTATTCCATGTTTAGCAAAAGAAATTATGAAAACATGCATGTAATGGGCAATTGACATTACTGATAGGGGATTTTTCCCAGAAGGACAAACTCACCAAATTATTTGCCCAAAAGGACAAACACAAAAAAACTTGTCCAAAAGGACAAGTTTTAGGGTAAATGGTGAATTTCAAGGGGCTCCCATGTTTTTCCACTTTGCATTAAAACTTGTCCTTTTGGACAAGTTTTTTGCCCTTTGTCCATTTAAGCAAATTTTTTTGTTTTTTTGTCCTTCACAATTTTTTCCTGTTTATTTAATTTGCGGTGCTGATATTATTGTTGATGCACAGATCCTGGGAGTAGAGAGACATAAAGGAAATTCACGTCTAAAGCAGGAGACTAATTTGAGTGAATCCGGTATTGACTTTTGATAGCTCTACCTTTATATTATCTTTTTCCAACAAGTTAAATTTCATATTATGCTTGTTTTTACGTTGTGCTTAAATTGCTTACTAGCACGACTTGTCATATGCTATCATGATCTGTTTGTTTTTCCCTTTGTTCTGTAGTGCTGGAAATTATTAATTATCATGTTATATGCAGAATATGTACTCAGATGATTATTAATCATCTTGTCATATGCTGACTTTGATGTTATATAATGTTATAGTCTGTGTTTTCCTTTTAGATATATCAGTATCAGGAAAAAATTGTGAAGGACAAAAAAACCAAAAAAATTGCTCAAAAGGACAAAGGGCAAAAAACTTGTTCAAAAGGACAAGTTTTAATGCAAAGTGGAAAAACATGAGACCCCCCTGAAATTCACCATTTACCCTAAAACTTGTCCTTTTAGACAAGTTTTTTTGTGTTTTTCCTTTTGGGCAAATAATTTGATGAGTTTGTCCTTCTGGGAAAAATCCCCGTAAATAAAATAGAAAAAACCAAATAATTTTTATAGAAACATTTAAGATAGATTTAGTACCAGACAAAAAAATGCATATCAACGCATCTGCTACCTCATCACCGTCTCACGCTTATTTCAAGCTATCTGTATGCTCCTCTTCAAACCTGCTCATGCTTTCACCTTCTCCCTGAAATCCAAGCTTCCATAACTTGTTAAAAAATTCATTGAATCTGGACCAGCTTGGCACCCTCCGTCCTCTCCTTTCCTAAACTCCGCCTTGCCACTAGCTACACCCACCAGACTTCGCCCTCCTGACTCAGCACCACCCGATCTTCTTTTCTCCACTATTCACTGACCTGTTGCTGCCTCCACCACTCCAAACACAACCCTCCCCGCGCATTAAACCAATCCAGCGACCCCCTCTGCTGCTTCCTACTCCACCGACTCCGCTGTCACTCAACCATACGCCTAAACAAGCATGTGATAGTGGCCGCTAAGGAGAAATTATCATTTGTTTTTTTTGTTTATAAAGATATATATTGATTTCCACTCTATATGTATTATAAATACTATGCAATAGTAGTGGTAATGGGGTACAAATATGATGTAACGGTCTGGAACATGTAATTTCAGTGCAACAAGTTGTGGCTTGCTGTTTGAAACAACGAGCTCTGGGTTGCTATGAAAACGCCAAGCCACAGCTTACTGTTTCAAACATTTCAGAGCAAGCCACAGCTTGCTATTACAAACATCAAGCCAGCGCTTACTGTTTCAAACAGCAAGACCGGAAAACCTGGATTATTGTTTCAAACGGCAACCCTAGGTTTGCTGCTTGAAATAGCAAGCGTGGGTTTGCTGTTTGAAACAACAAGCTAGGTTTGCTACGCTTGCTGTTTCAAACAACAAGCGCTGTTTGAAACAGTAAGGCAGGCAAGCGCGGGTTTGCTGTTTGAAACGGACATTACTACCAAGATGGTCATATAGACGCCAACCCTCCAAAGTCGTTATATGATACGTACCGAAATAAATGTGCAAATTTTGTTATAGTTTAACACAACCTTTGTCTACTTCACTTTTTCTAGTATCGAAACTACAACATTTTGTTTACATATAGAAGATTGTTTCTCAAGAGATTGTAATCACAAACTTGGCAGCAATAAGAGAGGAAAAAAGCAAACCTAACTAAGCCTCGATGGTTTCATCCTGTTTACATGGCCCAATTGAAATTGGTATTGTGTTTGATGACAGCTTAAATACCTTGCAACAATTTCGTCATGGAGCCTACACACAGCATAAACCAAAACATATCATAACAATATCATCTATAATCAATCAAAGATGACAATCATAACAGAGAACTGCTACTTATCCCATCTCATATATCTGAGTCAGGCTTCTTATACACACCCATATAATTTTTCCCTTTAGAGTATTTGTTGAATAAGATTGAAAATTCAATGCATTTAACTTGAACTAAGCTTAATAAAACCTATATATACTCAAGATGGAATGCACAGTGCACTCAAAATGAGAATGAGAATGACAACTGCCAAAACAAAATAGCTCGAACCTATTGTTATTCCTGTACCCATTAAAGAAGAACTTCCATTTTCCATAATAGCTCAAACATCAGCAAAATCGATATCAACTAAATCAAGAAATGTAAAACAAAGTTACAGTTACAGTATAAAACAGGAGGAAACATCGAAAAACTCTAAATTAATACACAGCAATTGACCACACACAAATCTTGGGAAATAAAAAAATTGGAAAGAAGAAAGCAAAATTTAGTGTTGTTAACATAGGTAATAAGTTTGCAGTATTTTCAGAAGATATACTTGAAGGGATGTTAATCAACAATTTATCATGTCTAGTGTTATTTAAGGCAAAATATACTGTTGTTAACATGAAGAAACATTTTTAAGTGAATGTGCCACATACTCCAACGCTGAAAAGGTTTGTCCATATTCAAGAAAACACAAGTCCGCAGAAATCCTAGATTTGTTCTCAGGCAAAATCTAGTGTTGTTAATAGGAAGAAACATTTTTATTTGAACGTGCCCACATACTACAGAGTTGAAAACGTTAGGAAAAATAGTTCGAACCCGTTGTTGTTCCTGTACCTATTAAAAAATAACTTCCATTCTCCATAATAGCTCAAACATCGGCAAAATCAATATCAACTAAACCAAGAAATGTAAAATCAGGTAATTGAAACACTTATTATTGTTGTATAATTTTGTGCACAAAATACACTTTTGAGGCAAACCTGTCTCAAACACCTATCACTGTATACAACCCAAATACCGGAGATACCAGAAGGAGCAAAACAGGACACCAAGAATCTCATATAAGCAGCAGCTCCAACAGGACTGAAAAGTTCAAAGATAAGGCAGTTAATGTTGAGGAAACTAACACTAGTTTGGTTAATAGATGTTAACTAAAAACAACGGCCCATTCACACATGAAGCTAGATTTGAATGAAAAGCATAATAACCATCGAAGTCCAACCAAGCAAACAGAGTTTAGGAGAACTGGGTAGGTGGAACCACACTTTTCAAATTCGAATCAGTCCCTGCACAATAATAACTAAAATAAAACTTCATTTCTTTTTTGGAAATATAAGCTAAGGTGAAGTATACATATTTGATGTAGGCACATCTTGCTTCTTATTTCTGTTCACACACACACACACACACACACACACACACATATATATATATATATTCGGAGATTTCAAAATTTTAGAGGATGTGAAATTAGGTGATGGTTTTTGATTATTTGTTTATACAACGAATCAACGAGAAAATATCTCACTACTACAAAACAGGTCAGTTGCTTCGGTTATTTACCCCCTGTTGCTTCAGTTCTGCAACCGAAACAACTGCAGCCGTCGCAACAGACCAATAAGCTGTTGCTTCAGACAAGCACCCGAAGCAAATATCACTCTGTTGCTTCGGTTATTTCCCATTGTTGCTTCGGTTTAACAACAGAAGCAACTGAAGAAGGCGCAATAAAGGGAAGATTGTAGCTTCGGATTGATAACCGAAGCAAAAAATATTTTATTGCTTCGGTCTTCAACAACCGACGTATAAAAGAGGAGGGAGCATATAATTGACTTCCTTGTTGCTTCGGTTGTAACCACAACCGAAGCAAAAAATCCTCTTTAATAAAACTAGCTCCTCTATATATATCATCAATATATCAAAACAAATAATCAATATATCACCAATATTATCAATATATAACAATACAGATTGAACAATACAAGAATAAATGTAATAATTTCATTGATAATGTTAATAATCCACACATTTAATAGCAACAACATATTAATAAGAAAACAATAATTCATAGATTGTGAATAATTCGGTCTTACTACAAGAAGAAACCAAATACAACATATATAATTCAGTCATACTCCAAGAAAGAACCAAATACAACATATATAATCCAGTCTTACTAACTAAATTCCGACTTACAAAAACAAACCAATCGCCTCGTTGAATATCTGCTACGCAATATATATCTACCTGCAAAATTTCAAAAACAAACTTTCAATAAACTGTAGTATTACAAAGAAAACAAAAGTGAAATAAGCACAAAATACAATATAAATCCAACCGCAGTATTACAGATATGCGATCTATAATACTGCAGTATTGCATACTGTAATACTGCAGTATGCGATACTGCAGTATTACAGTATTGCAGTACCGCATACTGTAATACTGCAGTATGCGATACTGCAGTATCGCATACTGTAATACTGCAGTATCGCGCGATACTGCAGTATCGCATACTGTAATACTGCAGTATTACAGATGCGATACTGCAGTATGCTATACTGCAGTATACTATTTTGCAAACTGCAGTATGCCTTACAGACAGCAAAAACATTTGTGCTATTGCTCGAACTGCGTACCAGATGCAAACAAAGTGAATTGAGCATTCCTCTTTGCAAACAAAGTGAACTGAGCTGGAGATGCAACCTGCTGCATGTGTCATGTATGAATAAAACAACTCAAATACTGTTAAAAACAACTCAAATACTGTTAAAAACATAGGAAACATCATCGATAACATTCACATTACCTTGTACTATTATTTTCTCAGAAAAAAGTATAATCAACGGCGAACTCTTTGGTTGTTTTTTTCTTTTTTCTTTTCAAAATAAACATTGAAAAAAAAAGACAGTTGACAAAGTTATAACCAGTTTAAAGTTATTGCATTTTAGAATCCTTGCCATTTGTTTTGTTATGGTCGCAAACCGTGTCAAACAATGACAAATATGGGACTTGGCAAAACAATGGTGTTGCTTCGGTTTAATTATGGAGATATCTAACTACCTGATAGGTGTGATAAAATGGTTAATCCAATTTCAAATTGCTAAATAAAAAATAAAATCAAATAGAACCAAAATTTTCTCTTCTTCTCAAAGTTGAACCAATCAAACCAACAATTATTTTGGTTTGATTTGTTCAAAAAAAAATTGAATGCCTTACTGTATGACATCATTTCTGAAGTAGCTCTAAAACAATCGAGGAAAAAATGGAGATGCTATTGACATCATTTCGGAACTTCTAAATGCCTTACTATACGAGGCACATGCTATTGACATATTTTTCAAAACGCAAAGATAACAATATCATTTAATGTCAACATATTTTTCATGCACATGCTATTGACATATCCATTTTTTTAAGCTGAGGGAGAGAGAGGGGAAGGGAATGAGATTCAAAACGCAAAGATAACAATATGGACGTAGGTTTCAAAATAAATGGATCTAAGCTATTTACTCATCATGCATATTTGAACGAACTATTTTACATGTTTTTTTGTTTGACTGAAATGTTTTTACTACGTTGAAATTTTTAGCTACGTCCTTATTATAAACATCGTCTGTCTCGAACAACGTTGCATAGTTCGAACCAATCGTCTGTCTCGAACACATTAAAACTAATCGTGTAAATTGATTTTAATAGAGCTAGCAAAATTGGAATTCATTGTAAAATTTTCTAAATCCATCTCATATAAAAATTGCTACAAAATTTGATTATCCATCGCGGAGAATTCATGTGGCTGCATATACTTTGAAACATATCTTAAACTACGGCTACGTGGCTGCTTATTCATAGCCTACAATGTGAGCATGATTAAAATACAATGATGCATGATTAAATCAAGCATAGCAAAGTTGGAATCCACCACCCATTATCAGTTACCTGTCTCTTTGCGAGCATGATTAAAATACAATGATGCATGTCCAGAATCTAATATCAAATCTCCAAAATTATAGTCGGCTAATAACATACTATTCATTAGCAAAACCTCCAAACGGCTCTTCACACAAATATTCAAAAAAGTAAAATTTAATTGCAAAAAGTATTCAATGACCAGTTTTCTTGTTATTATATAAACCACCAAAATAGGCAACCAACCCTCATAACTGATTAATAAACAAAGCCTGAACAATTCGTCGAAAGCACCAACCAGCACATACATATGATGTGCCCGACTTATAAAATTATAACCCATTTTCTTTGTACAAAACATATAATTACTTCTCTTTTCAAAATGCATATGCACAAATGGTAAAATCATGTACACAAATGACAAATTTGAGATGAAATGAAAAAAAAACAAGGCTATTTGCATGCAACTACAAAACTGTGTTAATATGTAGCGCTTTCAACAAGGTGGTCGCCATTTGCTTGACGAATACTTGACCGCCAGACCGCTGCCCATCTCTGCGTTCTTTAATCAAATTTTGTAGCCTTTGTGGGAGATCGTTTTCCACTATAATCTTATATCACTAAATGTTATGGCTTCTACAGTTTTTGAATTTGCATATTGATTTTAATGATATGGTATCTTAGGGATTAATTACTATGTCATCAATGCTTATATCACTTGTCATAGAAATCAGGTAATAACATCAAACTGGAGAGATATTAAATAATATGGTATGTTAGGGATTTTAATAATATGATATCACTTGTCAATATCCCACGTTAGTTTAGTGAAAATTCCAACTTTTGATGCACACATTTCACTTTATGCAATTTTGATTTGGAAACAGGCAAGTTTGAGAAGAATATCCTAATTTTGAGGGTTTATTTTATTTCTACACCGCTGATTTTTTGGGAAATTCTGGTAGGTCTGAAATTTCAGCATACCTACCTTCTCAGAAAGATAAAACAAATAAATGTAGATTTATAGGTCTATAATCTTGAAGCAAGTTATTTTTTTGTCTTGATAAGTCTTTTACATATTTTTAGTTTAAGATCTAAAAAAACATATTATCTGCAAATATGTCCTTTAATTTTGCAATAAATTTAAATGTTCTCCGGACAGCTCGCTTTTTTCCTCATTTTGCCAGAATACTGTTATTAAATCGATCATGGTTTTGAAGTAAATTAAATCTCTGTTTTGACTAAAGATTTACATTTTTAGTTCAAGATTTAGAAAACCATATAATATTAAAAAATAAGTCCAATAATTTTGCAATAGATAAATCTAAATATACTCCTGACAGCTTTCAACGCTTTTAAGAAAAATTACTATTCTCCTAATAAGCTTGTGCCTTTATTTTACTTTAATTTTCTGCAAATTGATAATTGGTGTCAAGAAGATTTAATCCCAAATCATCTAGTCTTACAGTTTCGAATTTTACTGCTTCATCGGTATTCACCATTGACACAAATTTGTTATGTTCTAATTACTACCATGAATATTTAATTTTAACAATCTATCTATACTTTTTTTTCTCCATTTTAATTAATTTGAATTATTTTAAAAATCAGATTTGTTAAAGGACAATTGTATTGAATTTGTTTCTATCATTAAAACCGCGCATAGATTATGGACAGTTACTAAATATTTTATGGTTTACTGATATTTACCAACAAAAGCAGATGATTTAAATCAAAACAACAAGTATTTTCAGGACTTGCATGTGATTTCTAAAGATGTCTTGTGTAACACCCCGCCTCCGCTAGGGTCACTCGCAAAGGAATGCACTAGCTTTAGAGGGGCATTATTGGTAAACATGCACAGAAGTATCACAAGACAGAACATATAAAATAGCGGAAGTAAAATCGAACTTTCATAAACATTAATAATTAAGGTCTAAAGCCTTTTACATCAGAGTACATCAAAACCTGTCTTGCAATAATAAAGAAGCATAAAGACTTTTTCATAAATTATTCCCCAAGCAAAAACAGTAAAGTAGCCATAGCCAAGAAAAGTCCAAGCCATCCATGATGACCTTCAAGAAGAAGAAGTCCAAACTAAATAACAGTATTTCCTCCCTGTAATCTGGGGGGGGGGGGAACGGAAGAAAAGAGGCGAAACAAACGGGTCAGTCAAAAAGACTGAGTAAGCCCTATCTACTATTAGCATAAAAACTAGTAAAGTTAACTGACATGAGAAACTAAGATGAACATAAGCATGATGACAAGATAGATAAGCTAAATCAAAATAACAGGATGAACTACTGAACTCAGATAAACTAAGGTGTCATGATAAATTACGATGTCAAGTTAAAACAAGGTATCCCATCGTCAGGTTCCTATTGAGTATAATATCCCCAAGATATCTATCACGTATAACATCCCATGGTATCTATCCTGTCTTTTAGCTCTGCACCTACCGTACTAGTATCCCCACCGTATCATGTGTTAACCATGAATGACCCTTGCTCAAAAGTCGTGTAATGGTCCATGTCAACCTAATATATCGCATATATAGGTTACTCAACTCGTATGTTTTATTCCATGTAAATGTTCAGTCCCTTGCCGTAGACCATACGGGCTTTCCCATGAGATTTTATTGTTCCATGATCCTTAAGATCGTTTTGGACTGTCACCCTATATCTAACTAGGGTCTTTCAACATGAATCATCGTTTGTAAAACTAGGACTTATGCTACCTAGGACTACTAGGGATTATGCTTACCTATTGCACGTTTTCGTATCTCGATTTTGGTTCAACCACCCAGGGCCACTAGGAATTACGCTAACCGTCAACCGCGCCCTTTTTCCCACGCATTCATCGTGAATCGTTTTTCCATGACTGTATGCACATGTATCACATCGTGCCATCCGAGTCCTGTCACAGGGCAGATCAGGAAATACAGGACTCGGTCGGGAGCTTTCGATTTATCTGCCGATGCAGATGCTAAGGTCTATTTTTTTCTATATGTGGCTATGGTCCCACGAGACCACTCCCTCAACTAGCGAAAGACAAGACAGGATAAATCCTGTATGAGAACACACTACTGGCCAACCCACAATCCTAGCCTTACCGCAACCATAATTAGATAGCAATTATGGTCTTTTGGTGTTCTCTACCTTTCCGTACGTACACGCTTGACCAAAGATGGTAGGTAGCCTGACGAAATGCTATCTAGGGTACGACCGTGTATCGTCGACTATCCCCTATCCATCCCCGTCTTTAGGTCGCTCGCATAGCAACCAAGGCATACTCTTGGTTCTTCTAACGCAGACCTTAACCTCTCATGAGCCTAGTATGATCACCTGGCAGCTCATAGAGGGATACCAAGAATATCCTCACGTTCCCCGAAGCCGCTGCTTCGTTACCCAGTTCGCTGGAGCCTTTATCAAAATCAGATAACTTGCTCCTACTCGTGTGCTTAAACGATGACCTACCATATCAGGTTACTCATCTATCTATGAACTGGTCTAAATTTTCTTGACTAAGAATTATTACTTAGTTATTCTTCAACTAAGGTTTACCACTTAGCCTCATTCCCGTTAGCCCTGTTAATTACGGTTTATCCACCTAATTCTCCGGACTAGGGTTTATATAATGGATTAAGTGTCACTTAAGTTCATGACTTAACCCGTCTACAAATCATGTCAAAATTGGCTAAGTATCCAAGTCCAAGACTTAACCCGTCTACAAATCATGTCAATATTGGCTAAGTATCCAAGTCCAAGACTTAACCCTACAAACCATGCTCAAGTTGGTTAAGTATGTATTAACTTGACCCTATCAATTTACTTAGTCAAATCGGTCAAGTGTATTCAAGCGATTCGTGACTTAGCCTTATCATGTTTTCATGTTATATTGGTTAAGTATTGGTTAACTTATCCACATCAAATTAACGAGTTAGATTGGTTAAGTATAGGTCACTTAACCACATCAAATCATCGTGTTAGATTAGTTAAGTGTTTAACTTAACCCCATTAAACTACCAAGTGGGATTAATTAAGTCTAGGCTAACTTAACCCCATCCGATTTCCATGTTTAGACTAGTTGAGTCTAATCTTAACCCCGTCCATTAACTGTATTTTTCGGTTAAGTGTCATTAAGAAAACTTACTTAACCTTCCCAAATTATCGTGTTGGATTGATTAAGTGTTGATTAACTTAACCCCGTCCACTAGTCGTATAAAAATGGTTAAGTGTCATTAGGCAAATCAAGTTACTTAACCTACCCAACCTTGTCATGTTTTGTTAAGTATCCTTAGCCTAATCAAATTACTTAACCCATTTGTCCATGTCATATTTGGTTAAGAGTCATTAATCAAATTTACTTAACCCTATCATGTGGCATTAATTACTTAATGCACCTCAACCTCTCACATTAGACTTTGTTGTGGTTACTAGTTAAGCCGGTCGGTTCCGGGTAGCTTTACACCACAACTTGGTCTAACCTCGGGTTCAAGCACAACATGACCAACTTCTCACATTGGGTCCTATTGTTTGCAACTACTAGTTAGGCCGGTCGGTTCGGGGTAGTTTTACGTTGCAAACTCAACCCAACCTCGAGTTGGTCACACTTATATTTTCTAAGTGTCATGTCCATCGTGTTTCCAAAACACATTACAAGTTTTCAAGAAATTGGGTAGACCTAACTTAATAGGTAAATTCCCAATGGGTAGACCTAACTTAATAGGTAAATTCCCAAGCTTATGTTTTTATGTCATTAGAAATTTCCCATAACATAACCCAACGCTTTTAAACTCGCATATACGTTCGCAACAACGTAATGGATTAAAAGAATAGACTTGGCAAAGGCATGGCAATAATGGATATTAAGCCACAAGTTAATCATGGTGGCAAATGAGGCACAAATGTGTTCATTAACTTGCATGTTACATTCTTAAGCCTCAAAAACATGCATAAACCCAAACTTGGCACATAAGCGAATCATGGTGACAAAAGACATGGAATGATGACTAGTAACTCGCATATATCATCATATAAGGGTTATGACTTCATATGCAAGTTGACATAAAGGTTATGAGGGTTCTCATGTTGCATAATGCAACATTTCAACATAAAGGTTGTAGCTTTTAGCTCACAAGATCAAGATAATGACTTCATAAACTTGCATGACATGATAGCATGTATCATTCTCAATGATCAAACCCAAACTTGCAACATGAACATTTAACTTCATAGTTAATATCTAAGAGTAGGGAAAGGGCTTACATTGCTATGAAGGCACAAATCGATTAAGTTAAAGATTGAGACAACGCCTATGCATGCCATCATCCAAAAACCCAAAGATGAAAGCTCCAAATCAATAAAAAAAAAACCATCTTGATGAACAAAGGTCAAAGCTTTAGCCTTGAAATCAACTTGAGAAGCTCTCATATTAACATAGGGACTCTCTAACACTCACATGATCATGAAACCTCTCATAGAAATGAAGTGGAGGCTAGGGTTTTGAGTGGAGGCCATGAGAGGAGCAATTTTGCCATAGTTTAGTTGCATGAATGAATAATGAGGATTTAGGAGAGGGTTAGGGGCTTATTTATAGAGATTAGGATTAGTTAGGACCCTTAGATTAACCCTAGGACCAACCTGAACCATCAGATTTCAAACCAGGCCCAAAGACCTAGCAAAGACAGAAAATAGGTGCACCAGGCAAAACTGCCCTGCCACCATAAGTCGACCCCCAAGTCGACAGGGCTGTCGACTTGGGTTGCCATGTCGACTCCCAAGTCGACAGGGCTGTCGACTTGGGGAGCCTGGCGGGAATTTTTCTCGCCTAGCTTTCCAGCCCTAATTTTCGAAATTAGAACTCGTTTTTGAACTAGAATTTTCTGAAAACTTCGTCGGACCATAACTTGGTCATACGGACTCCGATTCTCGAAAACTCAGACTCTATTTCGCGTATTTTTCCGAGACGAACGCAATGGTATAGCCCGTTTTGCTTGATTCAGAATTGAAAATTAAATTCTGCCTTGATTCTCGTTTTAACGTGTTATCGAAATACGGGTTGTTACATCTTGCTCACTATTTATGGGTATTTGGGAACTGCTTTATTCGTCATGGTCGCAATAAGTGGCATGATAAATGAATCCAACACCAACAAAGTATATTTATATTTGCCCAAAATTATGGCATCGCTATAACCACGTAAATAGACAAATTAAGTGCACAAACTCGTTATGTACTTCAAACAATTGATTCAATTCATTATCATTAGAATGTAAATGCAAGATTAGAATAACGCCAAGTTTTCTGTTTTATAGTTAAAAAAGAAAAATATCTAAACAAAATCAATTTCATTAAGTCAAAAATTATTGTATATCCAATTGCTGAATGGTCAGACATTAAAAATGATCCTAGAACAAAAAAAAAAGACCTGAGTTATTGTATACCGAAGTATTGTATGTTCAAATATTATTTTGTTCTTTTCACGCTGTAAGGTAGATTTTATTGTTTTAACAAATGTAACCTAACTGTTTATTGTTTATGTTATGTTTTTCACACAAAATGTGACTGGCATTTTGCTTCAGTAGAAAAATGAGGTCAGCGCATGTTCAGTAGAAAGTCTCAAGCGTCGTGTTTTCCATGGGAAAAAAGGAAAAAATAAATTGAACACATTTTAACTCTAGAAACCCATACTTTCATATTAATATGATGCAACTAAAGAAACGTGAATAAACTCGCAATACTGTAGCATATACGACGACTGCATCCAGTTATGCATGATATAAGTAGCTATATTATCTCGGATCTCGTCCATCTCTTTTTGACCGTACGAAACAGCTTGTAAAAAATCCTACTGTAAAGAGATTTTTTCAAAATAATTAATCATACAATTATTTATATTGAATATGAAAGGATAAAATAAAACTAAGAAAGTGGTACCTCACGAAAATCAATACTTTGATGGTGGTTTTTTATTATATCATGCATATACCTCATCACATAATATACACAATCCGTTGGTTCTACTTGTTGGGGACACTAGCAATATTTCAAAAAAAAAAAAGTCAAGTTATAATGAATTTATATCCCAAACAACATACAAAAAAAATTTATCACATAACAATTTACCGTAACGAATTTCCATTTCAAGTTATTTCCTCGAGATGACTTGCCACCTATTGCTTTGTAAGTTAGGAAGGCCCTGAAAATGCAACAAATGAACCCATAATCTTAATCTAAAGAATGGTCATGGAACGTGCATGTGATCTCTACACAAATAATGTAACAAAAGACATATCTAAACAAAAGGCAAACAAATAAAACATACACATTTACTTGTGGCTTGATCACTAGATTGCGTTTGTGTTCGGCCTGGGGATCAAAAACATAAACCTCGTTTTTTTCGATACGGAAAACAAGCAGCAGGCAATGCTTCCTACAATATAAGTTTATAAAAAATAAAATCAACCACAAACTGGTAACTATTTACTGAAAGTCTAGTATTCATACCCTTCGTAGTATGGAGCTAAGAATAAGCACTTAGACTGTGATGCATGCCACGAGTTTGAGATATATCTATTTGTCACATCTGGATATTTCCGTACTTGGGAAACTTCTGAGGACACATAAACCCAATGTTCTTCACTTCGAGATTATTGCACATATGATTTAACCATCTACACATTATTTAAACATGTAATCAACATTATTCTTATTCGTTCAGCAAAAAAAAATGTAAATACTCACATGATGCAAATTTGTAGCCATGACGCATTCAGCCATGCCATACTAAGAAATTGGATAATGTCATCCGTCTTTATATGAATTTCAAAGTCCTCGTCACACGTAAATAAATCCTTATTCACGTGAATTGCAATGATAAAACCATCATCGGTTGGCATTTGAACTATCAAGTCGTGGAAATATTTACACTCATCCGTCAAATTTTTCAGGATATCTTCTCCCACGATTGCCTTATGCTTCACAAATTGATTGGACATTGTATTCATGACCATTTCGTTCTTATTCATGGTCGTGACACCATATTGTTTCACTTTATTTGTGCTCGCTATAGGTGTAGCCTGCACATAAAGTTATAGAACATTCTCAAATGTTGCATTTTCTACCATTTCCTGCATATCTAAAACTTATATCATGGCGAAGAAATTAGCCAATAAAAAAATCAGTTTGATAGATGAAGGTAACATCAAAGATTGTGGATATATGGATGAGTGTTACTTCAGTACAATTTAATATTATGTCTTGCATTTTTATTATCCATTTGACACTGTTTGAAAATGAGTTGGGTTCAAAAAAAGATCGAATGAACATGAATCCACCCCTAAGCACAATCACCTACTCAACCTATATCTAGTTATGGTCTTAATATCTGCTAATTAACATTCTTTGCAAATAAGCAACAATGAAATAAAAAGGGTTTAACTTCTGTCGTTTTAGTAACTGACATTTAGGCTTATTTTCTACCTCAGAGAAAATTCAAACCACTAAAATACTCTGGATTTAGATTATCTTACAATATTGAACCTCTCTGTAAATTTTAGTTCGATTTATTGTTTAGCATTTCATCTTATTTATGTCTATCATCCCTTATCTACAAAAAATAACATTGTAATAAACCATTTGGGCAAACAAAACTGTGGCAACGATTACATAAATATACACAACCATTAACGAAATAAACAAAACTGATCAAAGCATAAGCGTACCTATTCAAAAACACAAGATTTCTCTTTAATCCATGTTCTATAACCATGCTGAAAGTTAAAAATCAGTCCCATATCCCAAAAGCTCAAAACAGTTTAATCTCTGTTCTATAACCATGCTGAAAATTAAAAATGTAGCAGGTGATTATGGCCTTGGTTTATCCAAAAGGCTATAAAGTGCCTGAACGAAATGTGTTTTCGTTATTACCGACATGATTTTTCCAAAATCCAACTGAGCTGGAGCATTATTTACAAGCACAAGTTATATTGGACCACAATGAAAAGGAGTTTATATAGTAGAAGACATCCTAGTCATAATATTTGTGATCCCTAATAGTAGTACAGCCTGTTATTTATTGTTCTGCTAAAGCTTCACTTATATGATTAACATGCTTGTGTACAAAATCAAATCACTAATGATATATTTGATAAGCATAATAATGCACATGCACAAGAGATTTTACCTCATCGTTTTCTCCTAAAAGCACAAGATTTTTAGGCTACTGAACAAAACCACCAACCGCTTCTCCTATTGTGGTGTGATATTGAGTTGGAACTGGAAGTGAGACTCCTGCATGAATAGGCTCCACCGCGTCAATCCCAACCTTTACATGATCAGCCAAGAGTTGTTGATTGTGGCATCGTCGCCGGATTTTGAAGCAGGATGTACCCTACCACGACCCACTACGATAATTTGGAAGTTGAAATCCATAGCTAGACGACATTTAGTTGGTTCCTAAGGATGATAATAACAAAACAAACATTTTTCATTTGCATATTAGATGCATAAAATGATATATATTTACAGAAGTAAACGTTTGAATTGAGGCATAACGATTTCAAATTTAAGTTTGACGTTATTAAAAAGCTTGCACACATTACTATTAAGACATGCATTATTATTATTATTATTATTATTTAAATGTTTGCGGCTATAATATTCTAACTCGCACAAAAAGTTATCTGGTTATTTACTGGTTGTTGCAATTTACTTTCTAAGAGGTCAAATTAAGAAAAATCCACTTTGCCGGTGCACCCGGTTAATTAGAACCACTAATTGCAGGATTAGCAAGAAAAATAGTAAAATTTACAACCAGAATAATGGGTCTAAAGCCTTTTTATAAGAAGTTGCTCTTAAGTGCGAGTAATAAACAATGAATGTCAATGTTTAATTGTTACGTTCTGTGGTATTCGTTTGTTCATTTGTCTTTTTTTTTTTTTTTTTTTTTGTTTTCCTTTTCTAATAACAAGGTTGGGAAACAACGGACACTTTGAGCATAAAATACAATTATGGCTTTTTTTCTTTTTTCTTTCCCTAAGTTATCTTTACGGCTAAATCGTGGTCTAGGTTGCTCTAAAGAAGACATTTTGCCGCTATATCAAAATCATGCAGGACAATTAGAAATACACAATACTGTCTATAAAATAAAGCTGCATATTATATCAATAATTTCTTGCATAAAACCAGCTGATCAGACAGTACGAAAAAAAACACCTTCAAAGAAAACAAAAAGAGTTGAAAGGAAATCAATTTCATTACTGTGCTTATTTCTATATTAAAAAACTATTTATATTGAAATAAGTTTGAGAAAATAAAACCTACTGTATCACAAAATAAAAAAAATCAAATTTATACTGAATCAAATCCCATTTAAAATATTTGCCTAAAATAAAGAGCTTTATATCATATTTGTCAAGCCAAGCCAAGTTCCCGGTTTGGTCTAATTACTACTACAAAAGAAATCTAAAATCCATATGTCAATTTCATATGTTTTATTAATATTTTTTATTCATGCAATAGTTGGCATCTACATCTTATTTTTATTAGTTTGACGAGCATTGAGGATCTACCCAAATTGAAAATATGGTAGGATCATATGTTTACATCTAATTTCATGAAGCCTGACGAATGTTCAGTACACATTAAAGGAGCATATCTTTCAGTTTAACTCTAACAGTTCTAAATAGATTTCCTTAATTCTCAAACGTCTAAATTGGTGCATATGATCTACCTGAACTTAAAGAACTGCAATTGATTTAAAGTGCCTTCATTATATTTGCTGTGGTTAAATCATTTGTATCAACAACATGCAATTGCCAATACAATCTAGACCACTGAAGTGCAAAGATTCATTAATATTTTGACTTTGATATTTGAGATACCTGCAATTCTACAAAAGGATCTGTAACTTGAATTTTGCTTCTAGATTGTAATTTGTCCAAGTGTACCGATTGACAGCTACTACGAATACCAATTGAAGGTGTGTAGCCGACCCCAATATTATTTGGCACCTTCATACCCATCATGTTCAAAATATTAGTAAGACTCTGCTCAACCATTGTATCCACCATAGATTCAAGTTTCTGAGACATTTTAGCTTCGAAATCATGAGTGATAACATGTAGGTCATCTACCGATACTACGCCACTTGGACCTTTATTTCTTTGTGCCTCCCCAAATACGTCTTTGATACCAATCAATCCATCAATTCCCATTACTCGGCCTGGATGCTCACTTTTTTCAAGAGCACGATTTAGCACATCGTCGTGTCTATTTGGAATCCAATCTCCTTCTATGGCTTTTTCTCTCAAAACATTCTATAAACAAAAACATAATTACATTATAATAATGTATTGTTATGTATTGCAAGACATTAATGTAAAGAGATACAATGAATGGACGAAAACTAACCATACCACTTTTTCTGCAACTTGCCTAGTTTTCTCATTTGGGATTGTATAATTTCCATCAACTCCCTTTTTCGATCTTGCCAAAACCCAATTAATACTTCGATCCAAGACAGATCCACTAGATATTGTCATCGAGGAATTATAGCCTTCGGATATCCATTTTGCTTTTTTTCCGGCATATCCGGCTTGCCCTAAATAGTGAGGATGCACATTGCACATCTGACTCTGTCTAGCTTTCTCACTTATTCGCTGTTTAATAGCATAAATACATACACAATTATGGTTTTGCATTTACGAGAAAAATTATGAAAAAAGAAAGATTAATGGTACTGAACCACTCTAAATAGAGTGCAAAATAACAACTTGCATTCAGAAATTAATGCCTTTAGAAAAATCCTTTGGTAGAATAAATTAATGCCTTCAGAAATTTGGAAATCTTCTAACAACTTGCATTCCTTTTTCGCATTCCCAAAATTGGAATATGACAATGCTATGATAATTTAACTTCCGAATCTTGAGCCTGTCATGCATGTACATTAATTTGTTTGAAGGCAATAAATAGTCCATGTCTATTTGGCAAATTATATTCGAACCCATTAAAATGCAGTTGCCTCTAAATGTTCAAACGTATGAAAAAACTTCTTATTTTGCTAAGTCGTCTTCGCTTAATTTTTCTTTAAAATTACATTTCAATGCAGTTGTGCTACGTGATGCTTTCACGACACCACGTAGTAGTTGTCATGTATGGTCTCTTGAAGACACCATGTTTGCTCTGTGTAGTGTACAAGAAATTTTAAAAATAAACAAAACATAAATTTAGGCAAAAGATCATAAGAGGGTTTAGTCTTCGAAACTTTGTTTTCTCAAAAGGAAGAAACTGGGCAAGTTATCATTTTTTTAATGTTTGAACAGCCCCAGCCTATCTGTTATATGAATATTATTTAGTGCTACTAATAACTTCCATCGAAATTGTTATGGGGTGAATTTCAGATGAAATTCCGTTAACACTCAGTCTATAACCTTGAGCTAAATCATTATTCCAGAGCAATCGATTCGGTCAAGGTGAATGTATCATTTTCAGTGTTATTTTTAAAATCAACCGTAACTGTAATTTTCCCAGAGGTTTTTTTTTTAATTTGCTTTATAGTATTTTCCGGAAAGATGTGTAAAACCAATTAAATCATATTTTCCTAGACAATTAGTGAAGTTCTAAAGTTCTGTGAAAAGTGCATAAAGTTGAAGCAGAAATATTTGTTGTTTCAAGACTTCAAATGATCCTTCCCTTCTTTCAAACAAATGCAAGTGCGCCAAATAATATTAAATGCACAAAAACATTTCTTTTTTAGCTTGAATGGTGCAAACAAATGCACAAAATTAATGAAGGGTATATTCTAATGGATAATAAGTATTCACCCTACAAGAATAATTTACCAATCAAACATCCACTCATCTGCAAAAGAAATTCGAATTTCTGAATGAAGGTAAAAACTTATATCCGAAACAGCCTTGTTTCTAAAATTAATAAAAGGCATACCTTAAATTGATCGGTTTCGCAATTCTTTTTGAAAGTTTCCCATTGTGCTTGGGTAATTCCGTCGTAGAACTCGTACGGCTGTTTATGGTCCTCTGAAAGCTGTCTTGTCTTCGTAACCCAACCACTAACCAATTTCGTTTTGAAATCTTTCCATCGTTCCCAAATATTCTTTAGCACAATGCCTTTCATTTTATCATCAATATGGTATTCGGCCTGTAGTAATTAAAAATGAACAAGTTTATACAAAAAAATGCTTCCCCCATATGTACTGTTATTTTTCCCAAAAGTTGACTGATTTTTTCCCAAAAGTAATGAGCGATAATATAGTGTTGAATCGTCGAATGGACAAGTCATTAGTACTAAACTAAATGGACAAGTCATTACATGAAGGCAAACACCTTGTGAGCAATGCTTATTTTATTTTTAACTACTTGTCACATATTATTCTCTGCAAATCTACATAAGGATGGTGTGGTGTGAGATCAATTTTGAATGTGCGTGCCTGCACGCCTGTGCGCGTGCGTGTGCATGCGTGTTAGGTGGATGTCAATGCTAATTAAAGAAACCTAATAATTACATGGCAAGCTTATGATGAACAACCAAATATAAATGAAATTATAATACCTTAACATCTTGCCAAATAGTGTCCTTAAGCCCTTGGCTAATGTCATTCCAACTCTTAACAGTGATATCAATTTTGGATCGAGCTACGTCGCCCACATACGCTTTGTAAGACTTCGCCCACTTCCCAATGGGTTTGCCATTATCGCTCCACTCAACATATTTTGGCTCATGTGTTCTACTATATTTCTTTCCTGTCGTAGGACCTCTTCGCCTCTTCTTAAAGGAAGACTGGTTAGAAGAACCGTTTTGCTCTTCATTGTGTCCGTATGGTTCCATTTCCATTATTGCTGTATCAATGGAAATTTCAAATTTCAAATTTCGAATAGTGCATACATGGAAGCTGGTAAAGAAATTTGATGTACTAGAAAGCAACCGCATGACATAACAATGTTACACAACAAGGTAAAAAAAATCTAAATTGTATAAAAGGACAACTTGATACTAACTGATATATACTTCTTGAAGAATAACCAGAAGTGAAAATAGAAAAAATAATGGCTTCTGCCACATAGTTAAGTTGCCCACAAATGCAAATTGCTCACAGATCATTTTCTTCTCCCCACTTCAAAATTAGGTTTACTACTGAAAACGCGTATGTAAATTGATATGCTGGGAGTAGCACTCATTTAACCTTTAACAATTACTACTGAAAATGCATATGTAAATTGATAGGCTGGGAATAGCATGTGCAGATTGATATTTTAAATCAATCAAAAAAAAACGTTAGAAATGAAACCAAATTGTAATTTTTATACGTTAAATCATATACCCAATGCCTGGACCTAAATTAAGACTACACATTATCATCTACGTCATAACAAACAACCGTAGAACTTTCAAATGCCTAACAGCATTTTGAAAAAGAAAATTTTCTTCAATAGTTTAATACTAACACAAAAAAACAGATAAATCAACTTATAATGACAGACATACCAATATATAAATATGGTGTATGTTGACATATAATGCAAGCACATTGTGTTCATATCAGTTGAATTAGCATTAATTAATACCAATGTTGCAAAAATATGAGTTTAGTAAAAAAAAGAAAAATTGGTATATATTTATTATTTATAATATTTAAGGTACAAAATTTGTGTATGCATTGAAATACGAGGATACATAAGTTTTCTAAATGCTATATATTTATGCTAGTACGATAGCAGTTGATTAAGTCATACACACCGACAAAGGTTATACGACCAGATTACAAGTTCGACGGAAGTCAATAATGAGAATACATAGCACTTAGACAGGGAGGAGTAATCCAATAAACGAGGCACTACAAACAATAGCAATTCAGTATTATAGAGCCTAGAGTTACATGGCGCTCAACAATCAAAAATTATAAGTGGTACAATATAGAACAATCTTTATAAGATTCACATCCTAGTTACTGAAATAGTCGAGACACAAAAATTACATGAAAAATTGCAGAAGCCAATCATTAAGTCATTAACACTGAAGATTGTTCAAGTATCCAGTATGATCCAATACCTTTGACGGATAAACCAGACATAGAGAAAACAACTTTTGGTAGTTCATTAATTGATTTACCAAAAAAGCAAAAAAGGCTGGTAAAATATGTTTATAGAATGTCAGAAGCTATTGGACATTACGGAATTAGTCAAACAACATGGAGTTCATTGACATGAGAATTCAATGTGGTATGATATTCTGGAATAATAACTGGGGACTCAGCACTGTGCAATATCATCACATGTACATAGTATTTACATATATCAATAAAGGGTTTCGAATGCATATGCAGTATTAACAACCTATATATCTTTAATGCCTTAATAAGACTATGCACACAAGTCCTCTAATGATTTGTAATGGATTTCTTTATGTTTTTAGAGGTAAACTTATATTGATGATAATAGAGTTTAGAGGTGAAGATGAAGAAGACTATATACTAGATGAAGATAACGGTGGCCACTAATCCAGTCTGTCTACTACTAACTTTAGCAGGGATGGGTCATTTTAAGTCAGTGGGTGAAAATCCATAGTCTATTTTGTTATTTAACCGTTAACTATCGTACTTCAACAATATTTCATTATTAACTAGACTATTTAATTACATAAAGATGTGCAATTCTAATTCATATGAAGTTTCAAATAAAGCTTAAGTCATTATGTTTGCAGTTCTAGTTCAATTACCGTTGTCTTTTTTTTTTTTAGGTACATTTACTTGTGACTTGTTAGGTACACGTACTTAACTTAGGTGGACTCAAAATATGGATACTGATTAACTCAGTAAAAAGCACTTAGTTATTTTATTTATACGTCAGTTTATTCATAACTGAAGAAATTTGGCTTCTTCTTCTTCTTCTTTTCTCAGCGAAAAAATTTAAACTCCTCATCCAGATATTGACCGTGTCAGGAACAATCCTCAGAATACAAATAAAATCCCACTTGTTTTTTGATATCGATATGTATATCTATAAAGAACCTTATTTTCACGCCCAAAGCATTATGGTACAAAAGAAAGAGGAAAATTACAGACAAAAAGATGGTCATTTAGTAGCTGAACTGCTTATGTAGCCTACTAGCCCGCGAACACCGACAACAGTCTCAGAAATGAGAATGGTGATGCTGGCTAAGGCTAACCGGCACTAAACTCAAAAGCAAGATCTAGTTCAATCCCCAAATTAAATTGCAGTCTACAAACATCAACCATTTACTGCTGAAAAGGCAGACACGAACTACACAAGAAAACACCTAACTTTACAAAATATAGAAGTACATAAATATATAAATGTGCCTGTGTAACATAATAATTCATGCAAAGTATAGCATGCTCATTTATAAATATTGGCTTTAAATCCCAATAGACATGTCACTTCATCATATATGTATTAAATCTTGTTGATATATTTGTGTGTATGTAAACTATTAGAGTGGGGTAGGAGTTCCAACTCACTTCGATAGTTGAGATTTCTTTTTTCTTTTCTGTTTTACTCCAGTACATTTTTTTTACTCCAGTATGACATGAATTATGCCAATGGAACTACTTTGCGGTATAAATCAAGGAATTAAACGACCAATAAAAAGATAATACTCTATGATTGAATTGGTTACCTTTAAAATTGCCGATGGATGGTTGTGATCACAGATCTGTATCTCTATCTCTGCAAACACAAAAGTATTAATTATTTCGTAATCAAATATTATGTAACTAATAAGACACAAACATACTAACATTTAAT
Source organism: Allium sativum (assembly GCA_030737875.1). Taxonomy (NCBI): domain Eukaryota; kingdom Viridiplantae; phylum Streptophyta; class Magnoliopsida; order Asparagales; family Amaryllidaceae; genus Allium; species Allium sativum. Next base: position 461,745,190 of record CM060913.1, on the reverse strand, counting down.
ATCAGATGCAATTTTATTTTATGAGACGCTGGATAAAAAGAATGTGCACTCTATTATCATACAATGTGCCCAAGAAATAAACAAACAAGAAGCACGCCAATTTGACAGCAACAAATTTTTCTTTAAGCTACATATTTAACTCAACTTCTACTAGTTATTCTTAAAAAAGTATTGTAAAAAATGTCAAATGGCATATCTATGCTTTTAAATGAAAATTAAAAGCATGAAACATAGAAGAAGAAAAATACCCCGCTAGCCAAACTCCTTCGTTATGGTCAGAACGTGCATAATTAGCATTTAACTCAACTTCCTCTTCTCGTAGACTTATGCCAACGGAGAAAGGTGGGTTCTCATCAAATTGATCATATTCTTCTTCGTCTACTACATCACTAATCCCAACAATACGTCTTTTGCTAGGAAGAACAACAGACCACTTATTGTCAGCTGGATCGGTCACATAAAAAACTTGTTTTGCTTGAGATGCCAAGATGAGTGGTTCATTATCATGACTCGCTTGACTAAAGTCAACAAGTGTGAATCCATATTCATCTACTCGTACACCACGATAATTGTCAACCCATCTACATCGAAATAATGGAATCGTAAAGTCCGTATAATCAAGCTCCCAAATATCTTCAATAATCCCATAATATGACATTCTCGCATTTATTGGTCTGTTATCTTTAGCACTAGCGAATTCTCGAGAAGAAGCCACGATACTAACTCCGCTATTTTGCATTTTACTCTTTTCATCCTGGCGTTTCGTATAAAAGACGTAACCATTAATAGCATATCCTTCATAAGAGTGAACTTGAAATCGAGGCACATATGCTAACCATCTTATTGTATCAGAAACAGTATGATTTGTTTCAGTCAATTGATTCATTACTTTGGTTCTAAACCATTCGACAAAAGTGCGGTTATGTTCATTTGTCAACCATCTTTCATTTTTTGAAGGATTCTTAGACTTTAGAAGTGTCATGTGCTCCTCCAAGTAAGGGTGAACCTCACTAAGGTGTTGTAAAACAAGTAATTGAGCTTTTTGAAACATTTCATCACCGATAGAAGTCAATTTAAACCCAATTATGCCCTGACTGTCAAGTCGGTCTTCATGCCGAGACGTTCGAAGTCCAATAGGTTCAACACTAGGTACGTATTGAGTGACAAATTCAATAACCTCCTCAGCCACAACACCTTCTACAATACTAGCTTCGGGTCTATATCTGTTTCTTGTTTTTCTTTTTAAACTTCCCATGTGCATTTCAAACGGATACATATATCTCATGAAGACAGGACCACAAATTTTGATTTCTCTTACAAGATGAACAATCAAATGCACCATAATATCAAAAAATGAAGGAGGAAAATACATCTCAAATTGGCATAAGGTGACAATAACATCAGCTTGTTGAGCATCCAACATATCAGGATCAATCACCTTACTACAAATTGCATTAAAAAAGATACACAGCTTCGTAATAACATGTCTAACATGTTTAGGCAATATACCTCTAATTGCAACAGGTAACAAATGTTGCATTAACACATGACAATCATGATACTTCATACCGGTTAATTTCAAATCCTTCATTGATACACGACTGCTAATATTTGAAGAATAGCCTGCTGGAACCTTCACACCACGGAGGCACTCACATAAACTGATTTTCTCTTTTTTTTTGACAATGTATAACATGCAAGGGGAAAATAAGTACGTTTACCTCTCTGCATCGGTGCTAGCTCCTTCCGAATGCCCATTTTAAACATATCTTGTCTTGCTTTCTCACCATCCTTTGTCTTACCGGGTATATTCAAGAGTGTCCCAATTATACTGTCACAAACATTTTTTTCTATATGCATCACATCTAAGCAATGTCTAACATCTAAATGTTTCCAATATGGAAGCTCCCAAAATATAGATTTCTTCTTCCATGAGCCTTCACGAAGAGGAAAGACTTTGCCAAATGCATTTTCAATATTCATGACTTGTTCATAAACATCATTTCCCATTAATGGTAAGCGAGCAACTCCATTTTCTATTTCTCCATTAAAAGGCTTTTTTTTACGATAATGATGATTAATAGAAAGAAATCTACGATGATGCATATACACATTCTTCTTGCAAAAATGCAAACGCTCAACAACCATATCATCTTGACAAATTGGACATGCTTTGGCGCCTTTAGTACTATATCCAGACAAGTTACCATAGGCAGGAAAATCATTTATAGTGCAAAAAATCATGGCACGCAATGTGAAATCACTTTTACTATATACATCAAACACACGCACACCTTTATTCCATAGAAGTTTTAGATCATCAATAAGAGGAGCTAGGTAAACATCGATGTCGTTTCCTGGTTGTCGTGGTCCAGAGATTAGAAGAGATAGCATGATATACTTGCGCTTCAAACTCAAGTAAGGAGGCAGATTGTAAATCACCAAAAGAACAGGCCAAGTACTATGTTGACTACTTAGGTTTCCGAATGGGTTTATGCCATCTGTGCAAAGACCAAGTCTGAGATTCCTACTTTCTTCACCAAAATCAGGATATGTTGCATCAAAATTTCTCCACTGTGGAGAATCTGCTGGATGCCTAAGAAACTCATCATTTTTTCTCACATCTGCATGCCATCTTAAGTTTTTTGCGTTTTCTTTATTTGCAAACAAGCGTTTAATTCTTGGAATAATTGGCAAATAACATAAGATCTTTGCGGGAGGCCGTTTCTTATTTGAATTGTTATGAGCATTTCCCCGGGACTTATAACTGGATAATCCACACTTGGAACACTCATTTAAATCCTCGTATTCATTTCGATACAATATACAATCATTTGGACATGCATGTATCTTTCTATACCCTATACCAATAGGGCACATAATTTTCTTTGCCTCGTAGTTAGAAATAGGAAGCTCGTTACCTTCTGGAAGCATGTCTTTCAAAAGTTTCAATAAAGAAGTAAAACTTGTATCACTCCACCCATGCTTTGATTTCAAATTAAAAAGCTTGTGCACCGCAGACAATACCGTAAAAGAACTATTATTAAACAAAGGCTTTTCGGCATCTATTAATATTTTTTCGCATAATTGTGGCTCCTCCATCAAATGATCTTCGACATCGCGAAACATCTCATGCATACAATCATTATCTTCATTCACCTCATTATTCTCATTATTCTCCTGTTCATTCTCAATGGTCTCATGAGCACTAGAACTAGGTCTACTAAGTATACTTTCACCATGCCATATCCACTGCATATAATTTTGCTTGAACCCATTGCGAATTATATGATCTCTAATTTGATCTATGTTACGGAATATTCTGGCATTTTTGCAGAGTCTACAAGGACAAAAAATATGTTTATCCCCTCTTCTTGATTGATTGGTTAATGCACAATTGATGAAATCTTCCATTTTATTGAGAAATTCGTCATCGCAACGTTTTACGTCGTACATCCAACTACGATCCATGTGAGAATACTACAAACAAGCTACACGAAAAAAAAAATGAGAACCAAATAACAAAAAAAACAAAACATGCCAATCATTTAGTACAAGTAATAAGCGATGATCTATATGCCAAGATTCATTAAGAAGGTAAAAATTAATTTTGAATCACTGATGACGGGCTCAGTTCTCTTGTTCCTAAATTACATATTGATGATATGGTCAGGAATGAAATTCTTCATTCTTTGTTACATCACCACATGGTGCATATATGTTAAGTGCTTGCTCTGTTACAACCATAATTGTGAAGGGGATTGATAATATAATAGTACTTATAGATTATATCATCTAGAATAAAAACAACATAATGAACACACTTTTTTGATTGGTATTAATAATGCTACTAAAGTATGTGAATTGACCACTTATGGATTCATATGTGAATACATATGAATATAGGACTTGAGTCTGGCACATACACAAGTTGGGCTATGGAATATTTACTAAAGTATGCATTATTTCTTTGTCTGTTATTCATTACAAATTTATCTTTGGGTCTTAATATGTTAGTCTTACATATCATATTTATAATATGTGCATTTGGCAATGTTTCAAAGAATATTTATTTGATGAGTTTATTTATTTGTTTTTTGAATTGACTTCAGATCATACTCCACTCTACGAGCGCAAAACATACAAAAAGCACATGGATGATTTAAACAATTTTTTATTGTGCCATTAATGTCATCATGTGTGCAACAATTCTATATCATTCACGCCAGATTATTTTTATAAAATAAAGCACTTAGACATCCAAAAAAAAGTGTTTATCTTTATTCAAACTTTTTTTGTTTTCCAGTTCTGGATTTTTTTTTCTTTATTCAAACTTTTTTTGTAACTATTTATCTTTTCAGTCCATGCTTTTTCGGTTTCAGCTGTTTATGCTTTGAATGGATCAAATGTGGCCTCTTATAATTGAGGTATGTTATTTTCATTTATTTTTTATTTCTTCCAACAATTTCAAGGATTTTGTCATTCCGTGGCGCTATGTAGCAACTTAAGTCTTTCTAAGTAGATTGTGAATGGCACTTTGTATACCGGCCAAAGCTTTTGGGTTCCTAACATATTTCAAAATTCAGTGTACCATTAGGACATGTCTCTGATTAGAAAAGCAATGAAAAATAGTAAAATACTGTTTGTCTGGTTTTCGGTTTAGTTTTTTTTCCCTTTCAAATAAGTAATAAACATGTAATATCTACCGTGAATAAGAGTGCCTTTTTACTTTTGCAACCCACTACTAAAACGAGCAAAATAATCCGCTATCAGCGAGTGATTTTTGTTTAAAACCTAAAATACTAGCCTCAAACAGTAGAAAGTTCCTTAGAAACATTAGATTTAGCTATCAACAAGCGATTTAATGGACAAAATTCTACTCCACATTGCCTGTGTATTAAAATAATGAATCTAAAACAAATGCATCTCTCAGCATTGGCAAATCAAGAAAAAGTACGGATGCATTTAATTGTCATTACGGTTTTCCATTTCACAATTACGACTGATGGTTTTGGTATGTACCATGTTTATTTTGGTTATGCCAACTTATTAGCCTTTTCAATGCATTTGCATGTGCAGTTTGAGTGTTACAGTGGGTTGGATCTCCTACTAACCAACAATGCTGCTGATGGATGTCTGCTCCAAGTGTAATTGAAACTAAAAAGAAAAGCAGCTGGACAATCTCAATTTAATCAATTAGCATTTATCTACGCAAGAGCGACGTTCGCCTACATATGTCAGCGGGAGATGGTTCGTTCTCTCCTTTTTCTTCTGTTACATCAATTTGATATTATTTGTACCCGTCCACTATAAGTACCTTTTTGTCTTAATGTCAAAAAAAGAGTGGTTATGTTCTTTTTCCTGCAGTTGTATCTGAAAATGTAATTAATTCAGTGCAGATTTATCCTTTTGTTACATAGATATATTTGATTTAATAGTGGTTTTGTTCCTCTTATTATTAATTGATTGTTGCTAAGCATATCCATGTATGAGATGTCTTCCTTTCCAGTCTAACTTACATGATGTTCCTTTAATCTATAGTGGTATTTCACTGACTACAGACTATTTGTGTTACCACTTTCATTCTCTTTCCCACCATTCTACTCTTTTAACAAAATAATATCTTTATATGTATACATATAGCTACCAACATTTCAAAACCATTAAATATGACTATATGCACGAAGCACGGATCTCATTCTAGTTAGTAAATGAATTCAGAGGAAACTTCTAGCTCTCCCATTGGCTGGAGCCTAACTCATCCGATATCAAAGTATTGCACCCATCTAAATTTACCAAGCTGCCCATCAAAAACATTAACAATGCCAATAAAGTCTTATCATCTCACAACAATGACAACCCAAACATTCTACGTTTCTAGCCTAATATTGTTCAGCTTGATTCAAAAGTTATGTAAACAGATATTATATCAGATCACCCAATAACTTGGCCTAACTCATTCAACTAGCCCGCTCAAGACCTTATGCTTAACTCATTTTCACGTGATTTAAACCCAACCTCAAATCAAACTAGCATCCAGTTGCTTAATTCTCCACTTTAACATAATGCTGTGTCAATCCACTATAGCATGTTATTCAATTCCTCAACATTGTTAACAATAAACAGCTTATTAGGAACATCATAAATTATGACAGCATATGATAAGCTGGCCAATAGCTACCAACGTTTCAAAACCATTAAAATCCAGAAAAAAAAAGTGTTTACTCTATTCATCTAGTAGTTTAGTCATCCACATTAACATATTCAATGCAAATATCATGTTTATTTACTTGCATGACCAATATTCCACTCGAAGGTGTAAAGTGGTTTGATTATTATATGCAGTGGCGTACGCAGAAATTTAGATTAGTGGGGGCGGAACTATGAAAAAAAAAAATCAACCAGATGCAAAAAAGTTAAGAGATATTTTATATACAAAACTACAATAATATTCAGTTTAACCATAACAAAATATTACTTATAACACCAAATATTCACAAACATATCTTTCTAGGTTTCATATTTTGAATAATATAGCCAGTTCCAATGACTTTTGATACAATTATTACAATATAATTCATTGGTTAATTGTTCATCACATCATCCCCCAATCTAATGCGCAATGGAGCCTTAATCGATGTTTCTTCTTTTGAATTTTTATTTAATAAAAAATTCACTAATTACCCTCATTGCAATATGGAAATTTTGACTGTAAAATTATAAATCTAAGAAGTAGTTGTCAAATTGATCAAGTTGTGTTAAACTATTTCAAAGGAAAAATTATAGATCAAATTTAACAAATCAAATTAGATTTCCATGTCATATGTCAAGAACAAATTTCCTGCACTAAAAGAAACCACATACAACAATGATTCTATATTAATTAGTCTTTTTCCTTTGATCGTACAATGCGATATTTTTTGAACAAACGAGATAACCATATTAAGAATGGAAAGCGCAAAAAAAAACATTAAAATTAAGCAACCTTGTGAGTAAAGTGATGTAGAATTGACCCTAAATTATGTCGCAAAATTAGCGAACAGTTAATGTACGCGAATTCTGATATGTGAGCAATTGAGTGTGAAGCGAAGCATAGCAGGCTAGCGATCATGCATAAAAGCATTGCTAGAATAATATGTTCAAAGCTAATTATCAATTTATCATAGTATAATGTCATAGACAATTGCGTAATGTACCGCAGAGAATATCAATAACCCAAAGTCTACGCAAGAAAACAAAAAAAAAACATGCAAGATTAGATTAATGAATATAAACTAAGATGTTGACACATCTACTGAATATTTTGAATGCTTGCAGTCCGGATATGCAAACACAGAATACAAACTGCATAAGTCATCTCTCATCTAAAGAAAAATAGTCAGCATACTTACAAAGTTTAACATCACTAAACAGGATTATAGAAAAATCCAGTGGGGGCGGCGGCCCCCACTGGGCCTATGGTGGGTACGCCACTGATTATATGGTAAAACATTACTCTTATTTATATATAGATGGTTTTCTGTAAAACAATTCTGATCAAAAACACAGGCATAAAAGTGTGTAAAGTGGTTTGCAATTCAAGCTTCCGAAACCACAAGCATAAAAGATGAAAGCACGTAAACGAAAGACAACTTCTGATCAAAAACACACCAAAACAAAGAAATAAGGGTTTACTGAATTTACCGATAGCGATCCAGTGGATTATCTGAGAAGTGATCCAGGTGCTCGACAATGTGAAATTGGGCGTCGAGAATCTGAGATCCGATAGCGAGGGGGCTTTTGCAAGATTCGACGCGGAATGAAAACGTCGTGGATTATCTGACAGCTTGACTGGGTTATCGATTTAGAAAAGGAAGAAAAAAAAAAGTATCTGACTTAGTCAAAGACGGAAGAGTATGTGGTGGGAGCCCAAAAAAAAACGCGGTAAACTGGCTTTTGCCCATCTTAAAACGTCGCATGGCATGAAACCGACGTTTTTTAATGTGGTTGGTGCACTAGCTCAGGTTTAAAATGTCGGTTTTACAAAGGTTAGAAGCAAATAGCTATATTTGCTTTACACAGTGGCTTCGGTTCCAACCACAACGGAAGCAATTTCGTATATGTCAAATATCTGTTGCTTCCTCCGAAGTAGTTGCTTCCAATGTGATGAAGGAACAGAAGCAACTGTTACTATTGGCTTCTGTTTTAAGGACAACCGAAGCAAATAAGGCGAAGCAACTGCCCTGTTTTGTAGTAGTGTCTCATGTTCCAAAATATATGCACATAATTGTCAGATTATTATTTGCTACAAATAAAATTGTAATCTAGATATTATGACACAATGTTGATGTATACAAGAATTTATAGGCTATTTTCATAATAGACAAGTGAAAAATAATTAAGAAAACACTAGCATCCGCATATTGCAACAATGATTGTGCGTCTGGCCAACTGAAATTTCCCTTCAACTAGATAACTCCTCAGATACCAGATGAATATAACTCATTTACCAGATAAAGCGGGGCCTTAGGTTCTAAATTGCTAATAATGAGAATCGCTTTTGTTTAAATTCCGACGTTAAAACCAATTGTTTCAGAAACAAAAAAAGAAAGATGGCTGATAATTCCTCTTTTGTATATGTGTGAAATAAAGTAACCAATTTTAAAAATATTCCACTCAGTTTATAATACAAATTAATTGCATTGGCATGTTGAAATTAATGCACTTTTATATTTATCTATTATAGGCTCATGAACCAAGTATCAAAGGACTTTCATATTTATTTATTGTAGGTTCATGAACCAAGCAATCAAAGGTCATCTATAGAGTTCTCTCGAAAATGGCATCTATAGAGTTCTCTAGAATCTTCTGTAGAAGCTATATAAGCATGTTATGGAAAAGTACTATAGGTGAGAGAGATAAAAATAAAATAAAATAAAAGATTCTTTCATCTTTTTTTTTTGAGCTCTGCTGTAGCAACTCATTTACATTCCTTCAAATTGGTATCAGAGCTGTTTTTCGATTGTAATCTGGGATTGAAACAAGAAGTGATTTCATGGCGTCAAATTCAGAATCATCTCTAATTCCTGTCTTTGATGGTGAAGATTATGACTACTGGAAGATCAAAATAAAAATTGTTCTAAGGGCAGAAGGCTTGTGGAATATTGTGGAGAAAGGGTTTACAGAACCTGAAGATGAAACAAACTTGCCTGAACAAGAATTAAAGAAAATTGAAACGTCTCGTCGCTAAGATGCAAAAGCACTGAGCAAACTTCAGATGGGAGTCACAAAACCAATTTTCACAAGGATATCAACAGCTTCAACAGCAAAAGAGGCATGGGATATTCTAGAAGTTGAATTCCATGGAGATGAAAAGGTACGAAGCATTAATCTCCAATCCCTTAAAAAAGATTTTCAGAATTTAAGAATGAAGGATTCTGAAAATATACAAAGTTATCATGCTCGTGTAATGGAGATTGTGAATCAAATGAAAACCTATACTAATAATATTTCTGATCAACATGTTGTGGAGAAAATTTTGATCAGTTTAACAGATAAATATGAATATATTGTTGTCGTTATTGAAGAAACAAAAGATCTTACCAAGTTGTCCGTAAAAGAATTGATGGGCTCTCTTCAAGCACATGAAAAAAGAAGACTTAAACAGGCTGAGCATCAGAAAATGGTTTTCTATCTGAAGCAAAGGTGAAGCCACAACAATTTGCAAAGAAGGGTGGTTACAACCAGGAGCAAAAGAAGTCAGACTGGAGGAAGAAGAGAGAAGACAATTCCAGCACTTACAAAAATAATCAGAATGATAGAGGTACAAGTTCTAACCCAAATTATTTTTGCAACATCTGCAAAAGAACCAGTCATATAACATCTAAATGTTGTTTCAAGGGTAAGCCTCAATGTAATTATTGTATTAGGTTTGGCCATATTGAAAAAGACTGCAGATTTAAAATTGTCGAGAAGGCAAATTTTACAGAAGAAAATAAGGACAGCAAGGAAGAGCAAATATTTTATGCTTGTCATTCCAGCCTTCCTAAAGACAAGAAAGCCTGGTATATAGACAGTGGATGCAGCAATCATATGTGTGAAGATAAAAATATCTCTGTGCAGATTGATACAACAATAAACCCAAAGGTGAGGATGGGTAATGGAGCTGTTGCAGAAGCAAAAGGCTAAGGAACAATTGCTATCAACACAAAATCTTTAGTCAAATATATACGATATATTCTTCTCGTTCCAGATTTAAAAGAAAATTTATTAAGTGTTGGAAAACTTTTGGAACATGACTATTGTCTTGTATTTGAGGATAATATGTGAAGAATCTTTGAGAAAAAAAACAAGAGACAGGCCATTGCAGAAGTAAAGATGGAGAGGAACAGGAACTTTCCACTAATATTCAACTAAAATGCTCTAAAGGCTGAAGTGGAAGATCAATCATGGCTTTGGCATAAAAGATATTGCCATCTAAATTTTCAGGGATTAAAGCTTCTCAAAGAAAAGAACATGGTGGACGGCCTTCCCAAAATACAAAATGAAAAGAACCCGTGTGAAGGATGCATCATGAGAAAGCACCACAAAATGCTATATCCAAGAGGAAAATCATGGAGAGCAAAAGGACGCTTGGAACTTATACATACTGACATTTGTGGTCCAATGAAAACACTATCGTTGGGACAACAAAGGTATTTTATAATTTTCATTGATGATTTTTCAAGAATGACTTGGATTTATTTTCTAAAGGAAAAATCAGAAGCATTCATTACTTTCAAGAGATTTAAAGCCCTTGTAGAAAAACAAAGTGGCTGTGACATTAAGTGCATACGGAGTGATAGAGGAGGTGAATATACCTCTAAAGAATTTGAAGAATATTGCAAAGATGAAGGCATTTGGAAGCAGCTCACAGCAGGGTACAGTCCACAACAGAACAGAGTTGCAGAACGCAAAAATAGAACATTGTTGAAATGGCCAGGTCAATGATGAATGAAAAAGGACTGCCAAAGACATTATGGGCTGAAGCTACAAACACAGCTGTGTACATCCTCAACAGGTGTCCCACAAAAGCTGTAAAGACCCGTAACTTCCCCGTAAAGGAAAGCGTCGGATAGTTCGAGAACAAACCACAACAGAACGCATATAAAAGGACATTTCATTGTATATTACAACAATGCATCAGATTACCAGAATATACAGAGTAAAAATGAATATTACACAGAAATATCAGAGATTTAAATTACATTTAAATACACAGCAGCGGAAAATAATACAATACACAACTAGAAGAGATATACGGATACAAAGCTTTCCGGATATCGTTCCAGCTGTAAACCAGGATCCTGTGAATATAAATCTGCAAAACCAAAACTACTAGCTGCCCGTGTCAAAATAAGGGCACCCAGAGTTTAGGTTAAAACAATAAACTCCAGGTCAGTCATGGGACTGGTGTGAGAACTAAAACAGTTAATCTTTATTTTAAAGTTAGGTAAATCAAGGGACCACGCCGTATAATACGGAACGGGTTTCCTCCCAAGAATACCAGTGCATAAAACAAACAGTGCAATGCTAAATAAAGAAAAATGAAGCTGTTATAAGACCCAGGTCCTATCACACAATGCAACGCAAGCCGGGGGATAGGGTTTTCCCTTATAACAGCCAAAGAATGCTTGATACGTTTAAAACAAATCATTTGATACTATTATAAGTGTATAGTGTATAAAACATTTCAAATCATAAGTATCAATCATAGGCGGCATGAACGGCCCATAACACTATGTCGCCATATATAAGTTTACAATCAAAACCGCAAAACGACGTATTGGAAGTTGGGTTATCATTTATGGTATGAACCGAGGCAAGGGGCAAGATCCTCTACCGATTCGAGACAATCTAGTCCATGTCTCAGGACCCAGACTCAGGTGGGCCTTGGATCGTCAGAGCCGGTCCACCGATGTGGATTATTATGCCTGAACACTACGTTTCTCCGCCCTTTGGGGCGTAAATCTGGCCCGTCAGCCGACCAGAAGCATCGGCCGAAACCGATATCACGAGGCGCCTCGCTTTTCAGCAAGTAATAATAAGTAACATCCACATGAGTCAAACTCGTCAGCCAGTTCAAGCACTGACGCCACTCATAACTAGAAAGAAACGCATGCCCTCCCTGACGTCCGTCTCCCGTTTTTGATTCATACCGGGTGTGATACTCGCGAATCAACGTTACACAAAGCTACGCCACAAAGGCCGTGCTTCGATCATCAACCACAAGACTTTGCTTTTCAACAGAAGCCTTGATCATTTGCATCTTAGCATGCCACACAGGCAATTCACTCCATGTGATTGATATCCATCAATATATAACCCCTGAGCTCGTACGTCTCAGAGAAGGGCGTTAAGCAAGAGAATAAATTCTCCGCCGCCAAACAGATATATATTTAATAGAGATCAATCACACGGACTAAAATCCAATGTCAGACACACAGTCCATTTACAAGTCCGTCCTGGGTCTGAACGAAGCCGGAGGCACCTAGTACCCCGCATATCCATCGATCTCCAAGTACGTCTGGACGATCACTAACTGTTTCCATCTTCTTGGGTGTACAGCCCAATCAAGATCATCAGTAATTACCCAAACGACGTGAAGACCTCCGGTCTTCGACCATCGTCTTCATCTTCGACTTATCGTCGTATCAGTTATTCAGAATGGGATGAACCCGGTCTTTCCGAATAACTCGCGTATATTTTTAAATAAGTGTTACACAAACACAACATATGCCTCATTCCAATTCATTAGTCACTAACCGTAAATTAATCAAGAGAATAATTCCCCAAATATTAACCCCGAAGGCCGAAACCAACATCAGATCAATATCCAGAAAACCATTCTGCTTGGCTAACCGACAGTTAGTTTCTAAATTTCACGTTCAAATCTAATTAAAGATTTAACTATCGCCTGGAGTAAAACTGGTGATACTCCATTCTCGATCATTTCAATCTAATTAAAGATTCATTAAAACTCCACTTAGTTTTAATCTGTGACTGGGTTAAAGAATCAGTGTCATTTAAAACACAGTTCACGATAAACCCAAAATCACATCACATTAATTATCGGGTTAAAGAACAAGTGTTATTTAAAACACTGTCCACGATAAACCCAAAAATCAATATCAATTCAATTCCAATTAAATATTATTTAATTGGTACTCTTCATTAAATCTAAATAAAAAGATTTAATCTTTTCTCAACTGGGTTCAAGAACAGTGTTAATGAAGACACCATTCACGACAAACCCAAATCACATTTGATATTCAATATAAGGCTCTGAATAGAAAATATATCGGCTTATATTCAATATCAAATTCTACGATTAACAAATGTTATATTGGAAATAACGATATAAATATATATATCTTTCAAATTTCCATAACAACATCCGTATAATCACGAATTCCAACATCGAAATATTCCGAAGACAATTTCGATTCAAATCCACTCCAATGCAATCATTGGAAATTCTGGTTATTTTTAAAACCCTTTTCAAATTCAATTTATTTATTTAAAAATAAATAGAATTATATTTCTAGTTCAAAACTAGTTCATTTCGATAAAAATCCATTTTTATCTTTTCAAATATGGAGTTTTTCATCCCAAATCTTCACAAATCATTTCTTATGATTTTACACAAATTATTACTATTTTTAATAATTTTATCAAGGCCCGTACAGTCGATTTCCACCAATGGCCATCGAACTGCACGTATAGCGACCTTTTTCCAATTTGATTTGGACATAATTCCAAATCCAACCGTTAGATTTCAAATTTCTAACATTCATTAGAAAGCTCTTTTCGATACGAACCCAACGGTTCCGGTTTTAGGAGAATCCGACGGTCGGATCTCCCGCAATGTCCGTTTGAAATAAATGGTCGAAATTCACGAACTGCCGCGGCGCGGCGCGTTCTATTCAGGCCATTGTATTATATATATAATATATATAATATATACTTCGTCGATTTCTATTTAAAACGAATTATATAAATAGTTTTAAAATTTGTTTCAAAATCTATTTCAACTTCTATTTCAATTCGAAGCAAAATTGAATTCTTCTTTATAAATTCGTTTTAAAATTCATTTCTATTCAATTCAAATTTCAATTCAATTTGAATTCATATTCAATTCAATTCATTTCGAAATCGTTTTCAATTCAATTCATTTCGAAATCGTTTTCAATTCAATTCATTTCGAAATCGTTTTCAATTCAATTCATTTCGAAATCGTTTTCAATTCAATTCATTTCGAAATCGTTTTCAATTCAATTCATTTCGAAATATTTCAATTCAATTCATTTCGAAATCGTTTTCAATTCAATTCATTTCGAAATCGTTTTCAATTCAATTCATTTCGAAATATTCGATTTCGAGATTACTTTTCAATATTCATTTTAAAATGAATAAAATCGATATAAATATCGTTTACGTCAAAATGGCGTCAATCTAATCAACACGGCTTCATAAATTTCTATTTTCAAATATTCTATTTCAAATATTTCCTATCATCAAAAGATTTGTTATTATCAAAATATTCTTTATTTTCACGATTGGAATGAGGCCCAATCAATTACCATATAAAATTAATTTTATGGATTTTCATACAACACATGTATATAATAACATTGAAAATAATCAACCATCAGCCAAAGTGCACTACACTGTATAAGCATCAAATATAGATATTCAACGCTCATAACAGCCTGTCAATCAATCGATCGACATATTTAATCAATCAGGATGAGTGAAATTCATATTTCATCCCAACACCCGTGTGGGGTTTCAAACAATCAAACACAGATTTTAGTTGTGCAGTTGGGCGATGTGTAAAATTTATCGTCCTAATCAATGTCATTCAAATAAGTGTACATAAACAAACCATCTGGTTTGTAAATGAATATTTATTTATTCACTTCACTATTTTCATATTCACGTTAAAAATTATATTTTTAACGATAAAACATTTTATTTCAACCTATGAATTTCTATTCAATTCATTTATTCAATAAAATGATATTTTTATTTTTCTAACATATTTTAGAAAATTTCGGCGGCATAACGGCACGATACTAGAAACGGGACAAGCCTAGCCTTATCCCCGGTCTAGTGAAGGCCCACGCCATTCACACATCAATCATATCAATTTCATTTCACCAAACAATTCAAATCAACTCAAACAATCTAACTAACAACACAGCCAAACAAACAAGTCCATGGTCTGTGGACGATTGTGTCGGGTGCTACTAAGCACCGTCTGCATCCTAGTATATATATATAACTAGAAAAGAAATTGAAAGGTGAGAAATTCTCACTTATAGCTATCCTAGCTCCACGGCTCTTCTAATGCAGGAAATCTTCGCCAACTCGCCTTTTTATCACCATCGTTGCCCGTATACACTATATATATAAAAATCGAATTTTTATTTCAAAGTTCAATATATAAAAATCATATTTTTACTTCAAAGTTCAATATATAAAAATCGAATTTTTACTTCAAAGTTCAATATATAAAAATCGAATTTTTCTATCGAAGTTCAACATATAAAAATCATATTTTTATTCCGACAATATAAAAGATTATATTTTTCTTTCGACAATATAAAAATCTGATTTTTCTTTTCAAATCTCAAAATAAAAATCAGTTTTCAATCTTTTTCAAAATCAGTTTTCAATCTTTTTCAAAATCAGTTTTCAATCTTTTTCAAAATCAGTTTTCAATCTTTTTCAAAATCAGTTTTCAATCTTTTTAAAATTCAGTTTTAACTCTTTTAAAAACAAAACAGTTTTTATCTTTTAGAAGATTCAGTTTTTATTTTTTTTCAAAAAAATCAGTTTCCCTTTTATTAAAAATGCAGTTTTTTTTATCCTTTTTAAAATATGCAGTTTTTTTTATTCTAACAAATCAGTTTTTATTTTCTAAAAATCGAAATTAGTTTTTAATCTCTAAAATAAAAATAAAATACTAGTAAAAATGCTTACTGTATGCGAAGAGGGGGAGGGCGTCGGCTTCGTCGAGGGTTCGGAGGAGGAGGAGTCGGCTTCGTCGAGGGTTCGGAGGAGGAGGAGTCGGCTTCGTCGAGGGTTCGGAGGAGGAGGAGTCGGCTTCGTCGAGGGTTCGGAGGAGGAGGAGGGAGCGATGCAAGGAAGGGGGGGAGAAGATCGGAGGCGCGGTGGAGCTTGGTGGAGGCGATCGTGGCGCTGGCGGCTGCTGCTGCTTTCTTCCTTTTTTTTTTTTTTTAATGTTTTACTGAAATCGGGGGGGGGGGCAAGAAGGAAAATAAAGGGGAGGGAGGGAATTAAAATTATTTTATTATTTAATTATTTAATTTCGCAAAAAGGTTAACTTTTACATACGACCTCGAAACGAGGCCCACCGCCTGTCGCCCATAGCGTTTTACCCCCATTCCGAACACAATGGGATACGTATCGCAAGTTGATTCGATCGTTTGAATTAGTTTCCGTTGAATTTACATTTAAATCACTATATTGAATTTTAAACGTACATTTCAAATTACCGGGGTCACATACTAACTAGAAAAATTCCAGAAAAATATTTTCTAGTTTCGTATTGACGATACGGTCCTAACAAAACTAGTTTCGTCGAATTCTGAGGCCGTTGGAAAAATGGCCATTTTTCAGTCGATTAAAATCAACTGAAACTGGTCAAACGCGTTCCACGCTCACATATTGATTCGAAAAATTATGAAATTTGAAACCTAGCAATAACTTTACATCCCGGACCCAACAAAACTGGTTTCGTCGAAATCCGAGGTCGTTTGCAAAATTGCATTTTTAAGGGCCTGAATTCCATAGCGACTATTCAGAAATTTCAACTGGACATATCTTTTGATTCCCGCTACGAACTTTTGATTTTTCGGATTCGTTGGAAAGATATTCACTATTAGATTCCATTATTTTTGGTTTCACTAAAATCCGGATTGTTTTGCACCCGGTACATTCAATTGAAGTTTGAAATCGAATTATCGAACTACCGCGCCATTTTCAATTCTATTTATAATTATATATAAATATTTATATTCTAACGACGACGTATATAATATATACGTTCGAAATATATTCAAAATAAATTTTTCGTCGATATTATTTAAAATAATTCATTTTGAATATTCAAAATTCGCTAAAATGGCCAAAATAAAATTTTTAAACTGGCCCAGATTTTCCGGGTTGTTACAAAAGCTGTAAGAAACATGACACCTATTGAAGCATGGAGTGGGGAAAAACCATATGTAAGTAATTTAAGAATATTTGGCTGCATTGGTTATGTTCATATACCTGCTGAGAAACGTTCTAAACTTGATGATAAAAGTACAAAATGTATTTTTACTGGTTATACTCTGGAGACTAAAGATTACAGGCTTTTTAATGTTGAAACTAACAAATTGGTTGTTAGTAGATGTAACAACCCGAAAATCTGGGCCAGTTTAAAATTTTTATTATGGCAATTTTAGCGAATTTTGAATATTTAAAATAGATTATTTTAAATAATATCGACGAGAAATTTATTTTGAATAGAATTCGACGTATATAATATATACGTCGTCGTTAGAATATAAATAATTATATATAATTATAAATAGAATTGAAAATGGCGCGGTAGTTCGATAATTCGATTTCAAACTTCCAATGAATGTACCGGGTGCAAAACAAACTGGATTTTAGTGAAACCAAAGAATATTAGGATCTTTTGATGATATCTTTCCAACGAATCCGGAAAATCAAGATTTCATAGCGGGAATCAAAAGATATGTCCAGGTGAAGATTCTGAATAGTCGCTATGGAATTCAGGCCATTAAAATGGAAATTTTGCAAACGACCTCGGATTTCGACGAAACCACTTTTGTTGGGTCCGTGATGTCAAATTTTTGTTAGATTCCAAATTTCATAATTTTTCGAATTAATATGTGAGCGTGGCAGAGGAAAATGTGTTTGACCAGTTTCAGTTGATTTTAATCTACTGGAAAATGGCCCTTTTTCCAACGGTCTCAGAATTCGACGAAACTAGTTTTTTTAGGACCGTATCGTCAATACGAAGCTAGAAAATATTTTTCAGGAGTTTTTAGAGTTAGTATGTGACCTTGGTAAATTGAAATGCGCATTCAAATTCAATATATAGAGTTATATGTTGATTTTAACGGAAACTGATTGAAACGATCGAATCAGCCTACGAGACATATCCCATTGTGTTCGGAATGAGGGTAATTAGCTATGGATGACAGGCGGTGGGCCTTGTTTAGAGGTCGTATGTAAAAGTCAACTTTTTTCGAAATTAAAATAATAAAATATAAAAAAACCCTCTCCTCTCCTTTCTCTCTCAGCCCCCTCCCCCCGTCATATTCATTCGATCAGAAAGAAGAAAAAGAAAAAAAAACAAAAATCGAAATCGCGCAGCCCCCCCGGCGATCGCCACCCCGACGCGCCTCCTCCCCCCTTTGCTGAATCGCACGCCGTGCCCCCCCAGTCGCCTGATCCCGATCCACCCTCCCCTCTCGCTCATCTCCTTCTCCTTCTCTCTGAAACCGGCGCCAACGCCCAAACCCGACCCCACCGCGCCGCGCCTTCTGCCTGCCCCCTCCTGATGATGACTACCACCTCCGACGACCCCCTGCGCCCCCTAACGACGACCAGAAACCCTTTCCCCCCACCCCCCATATCCACTGTAAGTTTTTTTATTTCATTTATTTGTATATTTTTGTTTTGTTTTATTTCATTTTAAATGTTTAGCTTAGGTTAATCAGTTTAAAAACTGATTTTAAAAGATTAGATTTTTAAAATAGAAAAATTAGATTTTTAAAATAGAAAAGATTAGATTTTTAAAATAGAAAAGATTAGATTTTTAAAATAGAAAAGATTAGATTTGAAAAGGTGAAATCATTAGATTTGAAAAGGCGAAATCTTTATATTTGAAAAGGTGAAATCTTTAGATTTGAAAAGGCGAAATCTTTATATTTGAAAAAGTGAAATCTTTAGATTTGGAAAGGCGAAATCTTTATATTTGAAAAGGTGAAATCTTTAGATTTGAAAAGGCGATATCTTTATATTTGAAAAGGCGAAATCTTTATATGAAGAATAGCGTGATAAAAATAGAATTTTTATCCATACAACATCGTTGTAAAAATAGAATTTTTATCCATATGATGCAATTATAAAAATATGATTTTTATACACATAGCAACAATATAAAAATGTGATTTTTATATATGTAGTGAAAGCGGGCAATGAAAGTGACAAAGGCGAGAACGACGAAGATTTCTATAAATGAAGTGTCGTGGAGGTGGGGTAGCTATCGGTGAGAACTTCTCACTTTAATTTCTTTTCTAGTTATATATATACTAGGATGCAGAGGTGCTTAGCAGCACCCGACACCCGTCATCCACAGACCATGGATGACTTGTTTGTTTGATTGATATGTTGTGAAAATTTGTTTGTGAAATTGATGTGAAATAGGTAATGAAATATATTAATGTGTTGGAAGGAAATAAAATATTTGTATAGTTAAAAATATTTTATTGTTAAAAATATAAACTTTAACGTGAATGTGAATAAATAAATATTTATAAACAAATCGACCGATTTGTTTATATACACTGATTTGACTGATATTGATTGGGATGATAAATTTTACACATCGCCCAACTGCACGAATAAAAATATGTGTTTGTTGATTTGAAACCCCACACGGGTGTTGGGATGATATTTGGCGTACATTAATCCCAATTATTTAATTGTATGTCAATCGATAGGTCAACAGACTGTGTAAGCGTTGATTATTTATATTTGATGCTTATGCAGCTGTGTGGTGCACTTTGGATGACGGTTTATTGTTTATCGTTGCTATTATATACATGTGTTGTATGGAATCCATATAATTAACGTTATATGGTGATTGATTGGGCCTCATTCCAATAGGGAAAATAATGAATATTTTAAAAGAAAATTCATGTGTTGAATATAAAAATAGTCATGTGTTGACGATATTCAAGTGTTAAAACTATTTGTGTTGAGTAAAATATTTTAAATAATAGAATTTACATCTTTATCATATTTAAAATTAGAACTACTTCACGGTGGAGTCTGATTGAAAATCAAACGATAGATACCATAATTTTATAAAATATTTTACATAACAAAAATAGTCGTGTGTTGAAGGAATATAGATGTGACGCCCCACCCCGCACCAACCGACATTTACTCCAAAAGTGCGCTGTACACATGTCCAGTTAGCACGGAACGGGTCGCCAGAAGGAAAGGAAGAAGGAAATGATCATATAAAGAACCTGTAGAATGTCTCACAGCGCATAGAACAAAATATAATAATGACATACTTGACATAAAACAGGAGAGACAGCGCATAAGCTGAAAATCAGAACTAAACATCATAGCAGCGGAAATTCAGAACACAGCTTATTACATCTTCCAAACTGTCTCAAAACAAAAGCAAGATAAAAGAGGTACACTACTAATGCCCAAGTAGCGACCATCAACGACACAGGGAGAATGTGCATATATATATATATATATATATATATATATATATATATATATAATACGTGGAAGCCTCCTGCCCGCCTCCGAATCAGCTACTCGCACATCACCAGCTAACCTGTCTCTAGTCTGCTCGTGTGAGCACCCAGAGTAATAAGAGGAGACATAAAACTCTGGGTCAGACATAAAGCCTGGCATGAGCGATAAGCATCTAAAGTGAACAATAACAGGTAGACTAAAACATACCTGAACTTGGACCTGCAACCAAAGAGTTAGCACTACATACTGTACAACACTCTAAGGTATCATATCAAACAGTGTAAAGATACGGAGGTGGGGGAGGTGTGCATGTCATAGGGATGGCAAACAATCAAACATAGCATCCATCCTCACATCTCTCACTCAGTGCGTAAAGCATACGATATTCACCACTTCGATCACCCACATACCTTGCTACGATCACTTTGCCCTATGAAGTCATAAATGGCTTCATTGCACTGATAACGTAGCCACTAATTCCTCGCTATGTCCACTTGCCCCATGGAGTTATTCACCCCATCTGCGCTGGCTCATAGCCTTACTAATCCTTACTATGTCCACTTGCCCCATGGAGTTATTCACTCCATCTGCGCTGGCTCATAGTCTTACTACGCATCACCTTGCCCCTCAGGTCATAATGACCCTACTGCACTGATAACGTAGTCTTGCTACCATCAGTTTGCCCCTCAGGTTATAATGACCTTACTGCACTGATAAGTAGCACATCATTCCTTTTTAGTGGTGAATCGAAGTTGTGAACGTCGACAACTCCTTAGCACACGTCCCGCAGCAAAGTCCAACCATGAAGTGAACTCATTGGTTCCCAACTGGTTCCGGGATCCTGAGCTCTAACTTCCATCTGGACTACCTTTGCATCTCGGGTTATTGGTCATCACAATCGAATCGGATCGGATCAGCCTTCACATTCTTCGTCGGATCGGGTCGGCCTCTGCATTCGGATCGGGTCGCGCCTCTTGCATCGGATCGGGTCGTGGTCCTCCAGCTCGTGGCTCCTCTTCCTAATTCGGATCGGCGTCACCCCTTCGGATCGGATCGGGTTGCTTCATCCTGGACGGGTCGTGTCCTCTGATCGGGTCGGATCGTCTCGCCTAGTACCCATCGACTCGTGAGCTCCCCACCCTCCTCTGGTTCGGATCGGAAATACTTATTGGTTCGGATCGTGCTTCCACTATCGGATCGTGCCACCTAACTTAAGTCGTGACCAACTCCTTCAAACGGATCGTAACGCCCATGCTGGAACGGTTCGGGTCGCGCTCCCCCTCCACCGATCCGATCCGGATTCTGGGTCATTTCCTGCATGTTTCCTGCGACTGTTTTTACGCCATTCGACGGCGTTTTTGACCAATCTAACACTTCTAAACAACCAAAAAGCATACCATACAGTCATAGCAACATGTAGTGTCGATCCCAAACATCAAAACATAAATCATAGCATATAAAATGGATCAAACATACCCAAATCCCAAATTTCCCCTTAAGCATACTTAGGTGAAACTAATGATAAGATTATCAAAACTTAACCAAATTAACCCAAATTCACATCAGAGGTCTAAAACATCATTCCGAATTTTATAATTATTTTTCCAGAATTTTATCATGTTTAAATTCGCTAATTACCACTAATCACCCCTAATTAGCCATAATTAGTGCAAAACTAAGCAAATCACTCACCTTAGCCACAAAATAAACTAAGATCTGAAATGATTCTCTGATTTGATGCGAATTTCAATACCAAACAGCAGCTCCTTTGTTGATTTGGTGAAAATCCTTCTTGATTAGGGGTTGCTAAGCCAAATCCTTAACCTAAAGGTGATTTGGAGGTGATTTAAAGGTTGGAGGCCATTTTTAGGGTTGCTTGGTGATAAGTGGAGGCTAGAAAACTGAAATGGAATGATTCTCCATCTCATTTCAGCCCTCCCATAACCCTAATCCCGAAATGGGTTATGGGCCTATTCACTAATCACACGATTTGGCCCGGTTAAGCAGTTTTTCACCCTCCAAACCTTGTTTCAGCCATATCTCCCAAACGGTAAGTCCGTTTGGCTATTATGACCACTCTACGGAAAGAGAAACTATCAAATGGAAGTGGTTTCAGGTCAAAATTCCTTTCCAATCAAAAGTTCTGGCCAAAACAGTACCAACTAGGGGCAAAATGGTCATTTAAAAATCGACAAAAATCATAAGCATGGGAAATGACTCTAATAGATGTTTCCCAAAGTTACATGACCATACGACTTCACATGGGAAAGAAATAAATATTCCACGATCCTATGATGTGTAGAATACGGATCATTACACTCTCCCCCCCTTAAGAAATTTCGCCCCCGAAATTCCCTAATCCAAACATACACAAAGATTCCCGCATGCCTATCAATCATAAAGCAACAATCAAACATGCAAAACAAGCTAAACAAGTCTATCCTAGCATGCGGAAAAACTAAATTACGAAGTAAATCTTACCAGGCAAAGAGTTCTGGGTGCGTCTTCCTAATGCTCTCCTCTGTTTCCCAAGTACAATCATTCTCGTTCTCGCCCCACTGAACCTTGACTAGCTTCACCGACTTCCTTCGAAGTTGCTTCGTATCGTGCCCCACAATACGAATCGGCTTGCGGTTCCCATCCGCCTCAGGTTCTACCTCGAAGTCCTCTAACTGATCAGGTGAAATAGCCATATCTGAGTCGTGAACGAACTTCCTTAGTTGGGAAACATGAAACACATTGTGAACTCCCGCCATCTTTTCTGGTAAGCCAACTCTATACGCCAAATTACCGACTAGTTCAAGAACAGGGAATGGGCCAACAAATCTTGGTGCTAACTTGCCTCTCCTGCCAAATCGTATCACGCTCTTCAACGGAGTGATCTAGACAAACACCAAGTCACCAACGGAGAATTTCAAGTCTCTTCTCCTCTTATCGGCATAACTCTTCTGCCTATCCTGAGCAGCTTTCATTCGTTGCTGAATGATCTTGATTTTATCGGAAGTTTCTCTCACCACATCTGGTCCAAGCACAAACTTCTCGCCAGTCTCTATCCAACATGATGGTGAGTTGCACGGTCTTCCGTACAAAGCTTCATATGGAGCCATACCGATACTGGATTGGTAGCTATTATTATATGCAAACTCTACTAGTTGAAAATAGTCATCCCATGATCCACCAAAATCCAATATACAAGCTCTCAAGAGATCTTCCAATATACGATTCACCCTCTCCGTCTGACCGTCGGTCTGAGGATGATATGCGGTACTGAGATGTAATCTTGACCCTAGAGCCTCTTGTAAGCTCTTCCAAAACCCACTAGTGAACAACGGGTCTCGGTCACTCACAATGCTTTTGGGTACTCCATGAAATCTCACTACCCATTTCATATACAATTCTGCCAACTTGGCTGCCGTTCTGGTCGATTTGACTGGTATAAATCTTGCACTCTTAGTCAATCGATCCACAATTACCCAAATGCTATCATATCCCGATCTAGTCCTTGGTAGGCCATCGATGAAATCCATCGAGACTTGCTCCCATTTCCATTCGGGAATTTCTAATGGTTCCAACAACCCACTAGGCTTCTTTTGCTCGGCTTTAACTAGCTGGCAATTCATGCATTTGGATATAAACTTCCCAACGTCTCTTTTCATCCCTTCCCAGTAGTAAGTCTCTCTCATGTCTCGATACATCTTATTACCAACGGGATGTATAGTCAGTTTTGAGTGATGACATTCTCTAAGCACTTCATCTCTCAAACCATTCACGTTGGGCACAACCAATCTTCCATTCTTTCGAAGCCATCCATCTCGATCAAGCCCATACACATTCATCTCCTCATCAACTCCCATTTCTAACTTGGAGATGATTTCTAATAGGTTAGGATCGTCCCTCTGGCTAGAACCAATCCGCTCTATCAAAGTGGGTCTGATCGTCAAACTAGCTAGCATAACTGGATCCAATTCGCACTTTGGTCTGAAATCAAACCCCGCGATATACTCCAGTTGCTTCCATTCGAGAAACATTGCCCCTAAGCTGGCATGTCTCCTACTCAAGGCATCGGCTACCGCATTACCCTTCCCAGGTGTGTATGCGATATCAAAATCATACGAAGCCAAGAACTCTAACCATCTCTGCTGACGGAGATTCAGATCTTTCTGAGAGAAGAGATACTTTAACGATTTATGATCGGTAAACAACTCAAATCTTTCTCCCAAGAGGTAGTGTCTCCACATCTTCAGCGCAAATACAATCGCTGCCAATTCCAAATCATGAGTAGGATACTTCTTCTCATGCGGCTTTAGCTGACGACTAGCATAAGCTACAACCCTACCTCCTTGCATCAAT
The DNA here is from genome assembly GCA_030737875.1 of Allium sativum. Taxonomy (NCBI): domain Eukaryota; kingdom Viridiplantae; phylum Streptophyta; class Magnoliopsida; order Asparagales; family Amaryllidaceae; genus Allium; species Allium sativum. Next base: position 461,720,272 of record CM060913.1, on the reverse strand, counting down.
ACTGCACCCAGTCCGGTACCACAAGCATCCGTGTATACCGTCATCTCTTCATTCCCCTTAGGAATGACTAACACTGGCGCACGCGTCAACCTCTCTTTTAGACTTTTGAAGGCATCCTCACACACTCCGTCCCAGACGAAGGACTGATTCTTCTTAGTCAACTGAGTCAACGGTGCTGCTATCTTGGAGAAGTCTTGGATAAACTTACGATAATATCCAGCTAATCCCAAGAAACTTCTTACATCTGTTGCATTCTTGGGCGTATGCCAATCCTGTACCGTAGCCACCTTCGCAGGGTCCACGGCAATACCACACTCTGAAACAACATGACCCAAGAATCTTACTTCCCTTCTCCAAAAATGACACTTAGAGAATTTCGCTTTCAATTGGTGTTTCCTCAACACCTCCATCACTATCCTCAAGTGCCCCTTGTGTTCCTCCTCTGTCCTTGAATAAACAAGGATATCATCCACGAACACAAGAACAAATTATTCAACTGATCTCTGAATACTCGATTCATAAGATCCACAAAGTAGGCTGGTGCATTGGTCAACCCAAACGGCATGACCAACCACTCATAAAATCCAGACGGCATCCTAAATGCCGTTTTCGGAACACTCTCATCTTCTACTCGAAGCTGGTGAAATCCTGTCGCGAGGTCCAACTGGGAGAACACTCTAGCTCCTTCCAGCTGATCAAACAAATCATCTATCCATGGTAGAGGATACTTATTCTTCCTCGTCACCTTATTCAACTCGCGATAGTTCACACACAAACGAAGGGAACCATCTGCCTTAGTGGCAAACACAACTGGTGCTCCCCACTCGGAGACACTCCTTCTAATAAATCCCTTCTTCAAAAGATTGCTAACTTGCACCCCGAGCTCTCGCTGCTCCCTTGGTGCCATACGATGAAGTGGCATCACTATAGGTCTGGCATCTTTCACTAAATCAATACGGAACTCAATCTCTCGGTGTGATGGAAGCCCGGTCACCTCCTCGAAGACGTCCGGATACTGGCCAACCACGGGCACATCTGACAACTCATCTTGCGGGATGCCGAGGGAATTTACAAAACTAGCCATAACCCCATCACTAGGTAGGCTACCAAACACTACCCTCCGCCCATCATCCGCCCTCACTGTCACCAAAAAGCCCTCACAGTCTACCACCACCCCGTATCTTTGGAGCCAATCGACTCCCAATATAATGCCATACCCAGTAAAGCCCAAAACAAAGCAATCACATACAAACATACATCCATGACTCGATAAGACCAAATTCCTGCAAATCATACTAAGGCTAGTCGAACCACCAATCGGGTTCGTCACAACTAATGGTCTATCGACCATCTCGGGTTCCAGTCCCAACCTATCTACCAGGTCACTAGATATGAAGGAACGGGAAGCCCCAGTATCAAACAAAACTCGAACTGGTATATCATAAATAGAAAGCATACCTTGAATAACAACATTCTTTCCTTTCTCCGCCGCAGTTGGGGCATTCGACGAAGAAGGAACAACATCAATAGCATATGCTTTCACAATCTGCTTCTCCTTAAGAGATTGCGGACACCTATCTTTCTGATGTCCCACTTGACCACAGTTGTAGCACTTCCTTTCCGCTGGCTTGGCCCGACACTCTTTAGCATAATGGCCCTTCTTTCCACAGCTGAAGCACTCAACATCCTTCTTGCTCTTTTTTTGGCCACCCTTAGATTGGTCTTGCTTCCTCTTATTCTGAGAGTTATTCTTGCCTCCACCGCCTGCTTGCGGCTTTGGCCCTTCTGCAGATGCAGCCTCAGTCTTTGACTTAGGGTAAAGACTCTCTGACCTCAAAGCTTTTCCCACGATCGATTCAAAAGTCTCATCGATATGGTTGATAAGCCTTTCCCCTAAGCACCCATCCAAATCAGTGATGAACTTCTCATTCTTCTTTTCAGGGGTATCAATGAGAGACAGTCCATACTTCGACAAAGTGTCGAACTCAGCAATATAATCAGAAACTGCCCTGCCACCTTGCTTGAGTTCCAAGAACCTCTTGAACAACACCGACTTCTGGGCAGCTGGAATAAACTTCTCGCTAAAGCGAGCCTTGAACTGAACCCAAGTAACCTGGTCCTCTGGAGTAGCTGTTCTAATGGCATTCCACCAATTCATCGCTCGCCCTTGCAGCTGACGAGACGCTAGCCTTCTCTTCATCGCATCCTCAAGACCCAAGTAATCAAAGAAACGGTCACAGCTATCCATCCAATCTTGAACATCTGTGGCCGACTCCGTTCCGTGGAACGGCTTCCCACCAAGATTAGTGTAATCTTTGTACAACTTGGCGAAATCGACCCTAGGTGCCTGCACTACTGGGCCATCACCAACTCCGGGATTGGGAACTGCCCCTTGCACTTCTCTAAGCATGTCTCTCATGAGGTTGGTAAACATCGCCCTCATGTCAGCGGCATTCCCATTATTGGCCCCTCTACCGGTACCTCTAACATGTCGGCTCATCGTCAATCTGAAAAAGGAAAACGATCAACGACCCCATAGTGGTACTAGTGCAGTGCAACTTCATTCTTATACTACTAATAATATATATACATAGCTTTTGAAAACCAAGGTAATCACAAATACGCGCTCTCATATACGTACTAACTCTCCCTAGTGTCTTTCCCTAGGTTAACTACGCAACCTAGAGCTCTGATACCAAGTGTGACGCCCCACCCCGCACCAACCGACATTTACTCCAAAAGTGCGCTGTACACATGTCCAGTTAGCACGGAACGGGTCGCCAGAAGGAAAGGAAGAAGGAAATGATCATATAAAGAACATGTAGAATGTCTCACAGCGCATAGAACAAAATATAATAATGACATACTTGACATAAAACAGGAGAGACAGCGCATAAGCTGAAAATCAGAACTAAACATCATAGCAGCGGAAATTCAGAACACAGCTTATTACAACTTCCAAACTGTCTCAAAACAAAAGCAAGATAAAAGAGGTACACTACTAATGCCCAAGTAGCGACCATCAACGACACAGGGAGAATGTGCATATATATATATATATATATATATATATATATATATAATACGTGGAAGCCTCCTGCCCGCCTCCGAATCAGCTACTCGCACATCACCAGCTAACCTGTCTCTAGTCTGCTCGTGTGAGCACCCAGAGTAATAAGAGGAGACATAAAACTCTGGGTCAGACATAAAGCCTGGTATGAGCGATAAGCATCTAAAGTGAACAATAACAGGTAGACTAAAACATACCTGAAGCTGGACCTGCAACCAAAGAGTTAGCACTACATACTGTACAACACTCTAAGGTATCATATCAAACAGTGTAAAGATACGGAGGTGGGGGAGGTGTGCATGTCATAGGGATAGCAAACAATCAAACATAGCATCCATCCTCACATCTCTCACTCAGTGCGTAAAGCATACGATATTCACCACTTCGATCACCCACATACCTTGCTACGATCACTTTGCCCCATGAAGTCATAAATGGCTTCATTGCACTGATAACGTAGCCACTAATTCCTCGCTATGTCCACTTGCCCCATGGAGTTATTCACCCCATCTGCGCTGGCTCATAGCCTTACTAATCCTTACTACGTCCACTTGCCCCATGGAGTTATTCACTCCATCTGCGCTGGCTCATAGTCTTACTACGCATCACCTTGCCCATCAGGTCATAATGACCCTACTGCACTGATAACGTAGTCTTGCTACCATCACTTTGCCCCTCAGGTTATAATGACCCTACTGCACTGATAAGTAGCCCATCATTCCTTTTTAGTGGTGAATCGAAGTTGTGAACGTCGACAACTCCTTAGCACACGTCCCGCAGCAAAGTCCAACCATGAAGTGAACTCATTAGTTCCCAACTGGTTCCGGGATCCTGAGCTCTAACATCCATCTGGACTACCTTTGCATCTCGGGTTATTGGTCATCACAATCGAATCGGATCGGATCAGCCTTCACATTCTTCGTCGGATCGGGTCGGCCTCTGCATTCGGATCGGGTCGCGCCTCTTGCATCGGATCGGGTCGTGGTCCTCCAGCTCGTGGCTCCTCTTCCTAATTCGGATCGGCGTTACCCCTTCGGATCGGATCGGGTTGCTTCATCCTGGTCGGGTCGTGTCCTCTGATCGGGTCGAATTGTCTCGCCTAGTACCCATCGACTCGTGAGCTCCCCACCCTCCTCTGGTTCGGATCGGAAATACTTATTGGTTTGGATCGTGCTTCCACTATCGGATCGTGCCACCTAACTTAAGTCGTGACCAACTCCTTCAAACGGATCGTAACGCCCATGCTGGAACGGTTCGGGTCGCGCTCCCCCTCCACCGATCCGATCCGGATTCTGGGTCATTTCCTGCATGTTTCCTGCGACTGCTTTTACGCCATTCGACGGCGTTTTTGACCAATCTAACACTTCTAAACAACCAAAAAGCATACCATACAGTCGTATCAACATGTAGTGTCGATCCCAAACATCAAAACATAAATCATAGCATATAAAATGGATCAAACATACCTAAAATCCCAAATTTCCCCTTAAGCATACTTAGGTGAAACTAATGATAAGATTATCAAAACTTAACCAAATTAACCCAAATTCACATCAAAGGTCTAAAACATCATTCCGAATTTTATAATTATTTTTCCAGAATTTTATCATGTTTAAATTCGCTAATTACCTCTAATCACCCCTAATTAGCCATAATTAGTGCAAAACTAAGCAAATCACTCACCTTAGCCACAAAATAAACTAAGATCTGAAATGATTCTCTGATTTGATTCGAATTTCAGTACCAAACAGCAGCTCCTTTGTTGATTTGGTGAAAATCCTTCTTGATTAGGGGTTGCTAAGCCAAATCCTTAACCTAAAGGTGATTTGGAGGTGATTTAAAGGTTGGAGGCCATTTTTAGGGTTCCTTGGTGATAAGTGGAGGCTAGAAAACTGAAATGGAATGATTCTCCATCTCATTTCAGCCCTCCCATAACCCTAATCCCGAAATGGGTTATGGGCCTTTTTACTAATCACCCGATTTGGCGCGGTTAAGCAGTTTTTCACCCTTCAAACCTTGTTTCAGCCATATCTCCCAAACGGTAAGTCCGTTTGGCTATTATGACCACTCTACGGAAAGAGAAAGAAGTGGATTCAGGTCAAAATTCCTTTCCATTCAAAAGTTATGGCCAAAACAGTACCAACTAGGGGCAAAATGGTCATTTAAAAATCGACAAAATCATAAGTATGGGAAATGACTCTAATAGATGTTTCCCAAAGTTACATGACCATACGACTTCACATGGGAAAGAAATAAATATTCCACGATCCTATGATGTGTAGAATACGGGTCATTACAATAGATTCATGTGTTGAATGGAATATAAATTCATTTGTTGAATGGAATAACGAATTTATTGAAATATATAAAGCCTTGTTGATTAGAGATGCGTTATTTTGACGTGAACGATATTTATATCGATTTTATTCGTTTTATAATGAATATTGAAAAGTGATTTCAAAATTCAATATTTTGAAATGAAATTCAAATTAAATTAGATTAAAATTCATATTGAAATTTTATTGAATCAATTTGAAACAAATTCGAATCGAATAGAAAATGAATTCGATTCGAATTGGATAGAAAGTGAATTTGAATTCGAATTGAATAGAAATGAATTCAAATTGAATTAAATTGAAATTGAATTAAAAATGAATTGAAATCGTTTTTAATGAAATTTAAAACGAACTGAAATTGAATTGAAATCAATTTGAAATGAATTCGAATTGAATTAGAATCGAATTAAATAGAAGGTAAATTCAAATTGAAATTGAATTGAAACGAATTAGAATTAGAATTGAATTGAAACAAATTGAATTCAAACTAAATAAAAATTGAAATGAATTCGAAATGAATTTAAATCGACGAAATATATATTATATATATATATATATATTATATATATAATGGACTGAATAGAATGCGCCGCGCCGCGGTAGTTCATGAATTTCGACCATTGACTTCGAATTGACATTACGGGAGATCCAACCGTCGGATTCTCCTAAAACCGGAACCGTTGGGTTCGTATCGAAAAGAGCTTTCCAATGAATATTAGAAATTTGAAATCTAATGGTTGGATTTGGAGTTATGTCCAAATCAAATTCGAAAAAGGTCGCTGTAAGTGCAGTTCGATGGCCGTTGTTGGAAATCGACTGTACGGGCCTTGATAAAATTATTAAAAATATCTATAATTTGTGTAAAATCATAATATGTGAATTGGAAAGAACTAGGATGAAAAACTCCACATTTGAAATGTTAAAAATAGATTTTTATCGAAATGAACTAGTTTTGAACTAGAATTAAAATCAATTTATTTTTAAAATAAATAAAGTGAATTTGAAAGTGATTTTAAAAATAATCAATATTCCCAATACTTGAATTGGACTGGAGTTGAATCGAAATTATCTTTGGAATATTTCGATGTTGGATTTCGTGGCTATACAGATATTGTTATGGGAATTTGAAAGATATATTCTATATCGTTATCTCCAATACGATATATGTTGGTTTCAGAATTTGATATTGAATATAAGCCAATATATTTTCTATTCAGAGCCTTGTAATTAATATCAAATGTGATTCGGGTTTATCGTGAATCGTGTTTTAAATGACATTGGTTCTTTAACCCAGTTAAAGGCAAGATGTTGATTTTTGAAGAGATTGAAACTAAGTGGAGATTTAATGAATCTTTAATTAGATTAAAAGGTGAATTGATAATTTAAATTATCAAATCTGAAAGGTGATCGAGAATGGAGTACCACCAGTTTTGCTCCAAAGCGATAGTTAGATCTTTAATTAGATTTGAACATGAAATGGTAATTAATTTTGCCGATGACACCGTGGTGTTAGATATGGAGTATTACCAGTTTTGCTCCATGGGATAAATAGGTTGGGATTGGGAAATAAAATAAATAATTACTTCGGTGTGGTTCGCTAATCCCGACTAGTTTGAAATGATATCCAAAGGAAGATTAAAGAATAAATTTAGAAGAATTTATCTTGGATAAAATTAATGGGAACCTTTCCCTAAGAATGTGATTTTGTGAATAAAAGAATATTCTGAATTGGAATGAGGCGTTTGTTGTGTTTGTGTAACATTCGTTTATTATATACGTGGGTTATTCAGAAAGGTCGGGTTTATACCCATTCTGAATATCCGATTCGACGATATGTCGAAGATGAAGACGGTGGTAGAAGACCGGAAGTTTTCACATCGTTTGGGTGATTACTGATGATCTTGATTGGGCTGTACACCCAAGATGAGGGAAACAGTTGGTGATCGTCCAGACGTACTTGGAGATGGATGGATATGCGAGGAAATTGCATCCGGTTTCATTCAGACCCAGAACGAACTTGTAAATGGATTGTGTGTCTGACATTGGATTTTATTCTGTGTTGATTGATCTCTATTAAATATACATCTGTTTGGCGGCGGAGAATTTATTCTCTTGCTTAACGCCCTTCTCTGAGACGTACGAGCTCAGAGGTTGTATATCGATGGACATCAGTCGCATGGAGTGAATTGCCAGTTTGGCATGCGTAAGTGGCAATTGATCAGGGCTTCTGTTGAAAAGCAAAGTCTTGTGGTTGATGATCAAAGCATGACCTATGTGGCGTAGCTTTGTGTATAACGTGAATTCGCGAGCCTCACACCTCGGTATGAGTCAAAAACAGGAGACGGACCGCTGGGAGAGCACGACGTTTCTTTCTAGCTAGGGTGGTGTCAGTGACCTCCCAGCCCTGACATTTATATACTTTTCACCTGTGTGATTGTTGGAATGCGAGGCGCCTCGGATATAGGTCTGTAAGGACCGGGAAACGTGTGTTCAGGAATAACTAATCCTCAAAAGTAAGAGAGGACCGGCCCAGCCGATTCCAAGGATCAAAGTGGGATCCTGGGACATTTGTTAGAGTGTCTCGAACGTGGAGAGGAGCTTGCCCCTTGCCTCGACTCATGATGGAATCCAATTTCCAATACGTGTGTTTCGGTTTTAATTGTAGAACTAGTATGGCGACATGATAGATGGTACCTATGCCGCCTATAATTGATATTTATGATTGAAAATTATTTTGACACTATACACTTATAATAGTATCAAATAATGTGTTTTAAACGTATCAAGCATGCTTTGGCTGTTATAAGGTAAAAACCCTATCCTCCGGCTTGCGTTGCATTGTGTGATTGGACCTGGGTCTTATAACATCTTCATTTTTATTTATTTAGCATTGCAATGTTTGTTCTATGCACTGGTATTCTTGGGAGGAAACTCGTTCCGTGTTATACGGCGTGGTTCCTTGATTTACCGAACTTTAAAATAAAGATTAATAACTGTTTTAGTTCTCACACCAGTCACATGACTGACCTAAAGTTTATTGTTTTAACCTAAACTCTGGGTGCCCCTATTTTCCACACGGGCAGCTAGTAGTTTTGGTTTTGCAGATTTATATTCACAGGATCCTGATTTACAGCTGGAACGATGCTCGGAAAGCTCTGTATCCGTGCATTACTTCTAGTTGTGTTTTGTATTATTTTCTGCTGCAATGTATTTAAATGTAATTTATATCTCTGATATTATTCGAATGTAATTTATTCATTTATACTCTGTATATTCTTGTATCTGATGGAATTGTTGTAATAACAATGAAATGTTCTTCCGTGTGCGTTCTATTTTGTCTTGTCCTCAATTCTATTCGGGCTTTCCTTACCGGGGAAGTTTGGGTCGTCTCAGTTTGGTATTAGAGCTTTGGTTTACAGAGCTTGAGAACAAGACACATTGGAACCATACGAAAGAATTCATCAGATATTGGATTAGTAATATCCAATTAGAATGACTCTTTAGAGATAGGATCAGTAGTATCCTAGAACGAGTGTGAAGAGTATATTCTTCAAATGAAAACAATTTTGTTTTAAAATTTAAATCGTTTTACACGTATTTGATTATTTATTTATAATTGATTTGGACAATTCAGTATATAAAGAATTCGCGTATACGCGTCATGAACGTATATTCGAAGTTTTAATATACTGGATAGATATAGAGTCACATTCTAGACACCCGGGGATAATTCTGGTAATGCGGCCGCATTATCAATATTTATGTTCGTGTTTCGAAGGTGTGATATCTATATATTTCCATCGAATGGTGTGAGAACCAAAACTTATATAGATAGATTTATTTGTTGTCAATTGACATCAAAACATGATTTCTGTATATATATCAAAATTATGAATTTGAAACTCTAATTCAACTAATTGATTGATGTTTGTGTTGTTTGTTTATTTATTTGTTTGCTAATTTTGAACCATTTAGCCTAATTGAATAAAATAGTGAATTGTATGGAAAATTGGTCGCATTTGCTTGCATATACATGTACTTACATTGAACAGGTCATAGCAAGGAGGCTAGAGCAGAGAATAAAATTTGTTTGCCCGACAAATAGGTACATGTTTACTATAATTTACTGTTTTGTTTGGGTTATGGTGATTTTATGAGCCGATTGGCTAGCCGCTTGGCTTTTTCTTTTTCTTTTTGAGATCAGAAGGCCTATATGGCAATTTCGGGATTTTCCCGTGGCTCCCGGTGCAGGGGAGGTTATGGCGAAATTTTTCGAAAATTCCGGGTGTTAGCCAAATATTTGAAGGATTTAAAAATTCTCAGAAACTGAAAAGTTGGAGAATGGAAGCTAGATCGAACGTAGAGTTGATTGATCAAACCACTTTCGACTTTGTTCCTTTTCGGGGACGAAAAGTTTTAAGTGGGGGAGATTGTAACAACCCGAAAATCTGGGCCAGTTTAAAAATTTTATTTTGGCAATTTTAGCGAATTTTGAATATTTAAAATAGATTATTTTAAATAATATCGACGAGAAATTTATTTTGAACAGAATTTGACGTATATATTATATACGTCGTCGTTAGAATATAAATAATTATATATAATTATAAATAGATTTGTAAATGGCGCGGTAGTTCGATAATTCGATTTCAAATTTCCAATGAATGTACCGGGTGCAAAACAAACTGGATTTTAGTGAAACCAAAAATATTAGGATCTATTTGATGATATCTTTCCAACGAATCCGGAAAATCAAGATTTCATAGCGGGAATCAAAAGATATGTCCAGGTGAAGATTCTGAATAGTCGCTATGGAATTCAGGCCCTTAAAAATGGAAATTTTGCAAACGACCACGGATTTCGACGAAACCACTTTTGTTGGGTCCGTGATGTCAAATTTTTGTTAGATTCCAAATTTCATAATTTTTCGAATTAATATGTGAGCGTGGCAGAGGAAAACGTGTTTGACCAGTTTCAGTTGATTTTAATCGACTGAAAAATGGCCATTTTTCCAACGGTCTCAGAATTCGACGAAACTAGTTTTGTTAGGACTGTATCGTCAATACGAAGCTAGAAAATATTTTTCATGAGTTTTTAGAGTTAGTATGTGACCCCGGTAAATTGAAATGCGCGTTCAAATTCAATATATAGAGTTATATGTTGATTTTAACGGAAACTGATCGAAACGATCGAATCAGCCTACGAGACATATCCCATTGTGTTCGGAATGGGGGTAATTAGCTATGGACAATAGGCGGTGGGCCTCGTTTAGAGGTCGAATGTAAAAGTCAACTTTTTTCGAAATTAAAATAATAAAATATAAAAAAAAAACCTATCATCCTTTATCTCTCAGGCCCCCCAGTCATATTCATTCGTTCAGAAAGAAGAATAAAAAAATCGAAATCGCGCAGCCCCCCCGGCGATCGCCACCCCGACGTGCCTCCTCCCCCCTCTACTGAATCGCACGCTGAGCCCCGCCTCGCCTGACCCCGATCCACCCTCCCCTCTCACTCATCTCCTTCTCTCTTAAACCGACAGAAACGCCCAAACCCGACCCATCCGCGGCGTGCCTTCCGCCTGCCCCCTCCTGATGATGACCGCCACCTCCGACGACCCCCTGCGCCCCCTGACGACGACCAGAAACCCTTCCCCTCAACCCCCCTATCCACTGTAAGTTTTTTTATTTCATTTATTTGTTTATTTTTGTTTTGTTTTAATTCATTTTAAATGTTTAGCCTAGGTTAATCGGTTTGAAAACTGGTTTTAAAAGATTAGATTTTAAAAATAGAAAAGATTAGATTTTTAAAATAGAAAAGATTAGATTTTTAAAATAGAAAAGATTAGATTTTTAAAATAGAAAATATTAGATTTTTAGAATAGAAAAGATTAGATTTTTGAAATAGAAAAGATTAGATTTTTAAAATAGAAAAGATTAGATTTTTAAAATAGAAAAGATTAGATTTGAAAAGGTGAAATCTTTAGATTTGAAAAGGCGAAATCTTTATATTTGAAAAGGTGAAATCTTTAGATTTGAAAAGGCGAAATCTTTATATTTGAAAAGGTGAAATCTTTAGATTTGAAAAGGCGAAATCTTTATATTTGAAAAGGTGAAATCTTTAGATTTGAAAAGGAGAAATCTTTATATTTGAAAAGGCGAAATCTTTATATGAAGAATAGTGTGATAAAAATAGAATTTTTATCTATATAACATCGTTGTAAAAATAGAATTTTTATCCATATGAGGCAATTATAAAAATATACATAGCAACAATATAAAAATGTGATTTTTATATATGTAGTGAAAGCGGGCAACGAAAGTGACAAAGGCGAGAACGACGAAGATTTCTATAAATGAAGTGTCGTGGAGTTGGGGTAGCTATCGGTGAGAACTTCTCACTTTAATTTCTTTTCTAGTTATATATATATACTAGGATGCAGACGGTGCTTAGCAGCACCCGACACTCGTCATCCACAGAACATGAATGGCTTGTTAGTTTGATTGATATGTTGTGAAAATTTGTTTGTGAAATTGACGTGAAATAGATAATGAAATATATTCATGTGTTGAAAGGAAATAAAATATTTGTATAGTTAAAAATATTTTATCGTTAAAAATATAATTTTTAACGTGAATGTGAATAAATAAATATTTATAAACAAATCGACCGATTTGTTTATATACACTGATTTGACTGATATTGATTGGGATGATAAATTTTACACATCGCCCAACTGCACGAATAAAAATATGTGTTTTTTGATTTGAAACCCCACACGGGTGTTGGGATGACATTTGGCGTACACTAATCCCAATTATTTAATTGTATGTCGATCGATAGGTCGACAGACTGTGTAAGCGTTGATTATTTATATTTGATGCTTATGCAGTTGTGTGGTGCACTTTGGATGATGGTTTATTGTTTATCGTTGCTATTATATACATGTATTGTATGGAATCCATATAATTAACGTTATATGGTGATTGATTGGGCCTCATTCCAATAGGGAAAATAATGAATATTTTAAAAGAAAATTCATGTGTTGAATATAAAAATAGTCATGTGTTGACGATATTCATGTGTTGAAACTATTTGTGTTGAGTAAAATATTTTAAATAATAGAATTTACATCTTTATCATATTTAAAATTAGAACTACTTCTCGGTGGAGTCTGATTGAAAATCAAACGATAGATACCATAATTTTATAAAATATTTTACCTAACAAAAATAGTCGTGTGTTGAAGGAATATAGATTCATGTGTTGAATGGAATATAAATTCATTTGTTGAATGGAATAACGAATTTATTGAAATATATAAAGCCGTGTTGATTAGAGACGCATTATTTTGACGTGAACGATATTTATATCGATTTTATTCGTTTTATAATGAATATTGAAAAGTGATTTCAAAATACAATATTTTGAAATGAAATTCAAATTAAATTAGATTAAAATTGAAATTGAAATTTTATTGAATCAATTTGAAACGAATTCGAATCGAATAGAAAATGAATTCGATTCGAATTGGATAGAAAGTGAATTTGAATTCGAATTGAATAGAAATGAATTCAAATTGAATTAAATTGAAATTGAGTTAAAAACGAATTGAAATCGTTTTGAATGAAATTTAAAACGAACTGAAATTGAATTGAAATCAATTTGAAATGAATTCGAATTGAATTCGAATCGAATTAAATAGAAGGTAAATTCAAATTGAAATTGAATTGAAATGAATTAGAATTTGAATTGAATTGAAACGAATTGAATTCGAACTAAATAAAAATTGAAATGAATTCGAATTGAATTGAAATCATCGAAATATATATAATATATATATATTATATATATATATATAATGGCCTGAATAGAACGCGCTGCGCCACGACAGTTCGTGAATTTCGACCATTGACTTCGAATTGACATTACGGGAGATCCGACCGTCAGATTCTCCAAAAACCGGAACCTTGGGTTTGTATCGAAAAGAGCTTTCCAATGAATATTAGAAATTTGAAATCTAACGGTTGGATTTGGAGTTATGTCCAAATCAAATTCGAAAAAGGTCGCTGTAAGTGCAGTTCGATGGCCGTTGTTGGAAATCGACTGTATGGGCCTTGATAAAATTATTAAAAATATCTATAATTTGTGTAAAATCATAATATGTGAATTGGAAAGAACTGGGATGAAAAACTCCACATTTGAAATGATAAAAATAGATTTTTATCGAAATGAACTAGTTTTGAACTAGAATTAAAATCAATATATTTTTAAAATAAATAAAGTGAATTTGAAAGTGATTTTAAAAATAATCAATATTCCCAATACTTGGATTGGACTGGAGTTGAACCGAAATTATCTTCGGAATATTTCGATGTTGGATTTCGTGGCTATACAGATATTGTTATGGGAATTTGAAAGATATATTTTATATCGTCATCTCCAATACGATATATGTTGGTTTCAGAATTTGATATTGAATATAAGACAATATATTTTCTATTCAGAGCCTTGTGATTAATATTAAATGTGATTCGGGTTTATCGAGAATCGTGTTTTAGATGACATTGGTTCTTTAACCCAGTTAAAGGCAAGATGTTGATTTTTGAAGAGATTGAAACTAAGTGGAGATTTGATGAATCTTTAATTAGATTAAAAGGTGAATTGATAATTTAAATTATCAAATCTGAAAGGTGATCGAGAATGGAGTACCACCAGTTTTGCTCCAAAGCGATAGTTAGATCTTTAATTAGATTTGAACGTGAAATGGTAATTAATTTTGCCGATGACACCGTGGTGTTAGATATGGAGTATTACCAGTTTTGCTCCATGGGATAAATAGGTTGGGATTGGGAAATAAAATAAATAATTACTTCGGTGTGGTTCGCTAATCCCGACTAGTTTGAAATGATATCCAAAGGAAGATTAAAGAATAAATTTAGAAGAATTTATCTTGGATAAAATTAATGGGAACCTTTCCCTAAGAATGTGATTTTGTGAATAAAAGAATATTCTGAATTGGAATGAGGCGTTTGTTGTGTTTGTGTAACATTCGTTTATTATATACGTGGGTTATTCAGAAAGGCCGGGTTTATACCCATTCTGAATAACCGATTCGACGATATGTCGAAGATGAAGACGATGGTAGAAGACCGGAAGTCTTCACATCGTTTGGATGATTACTGATGATCTTGATTGGGCTGTACACCCAAGATGAGGGAAACAGTTGGTGATCGTCCAGACGTACTTGGAGATGCATGGATATGCGAGGAAAGTGCCTCCGGTTTCGTTCAGACCCAGAACGAACTTGTAAATGGATTGTGTGTCTAACATGGGATTTTATTCTGTGTTGATTGATCTCTATTAAATATACATCTGTTTGGCGGCGGAGAATTTATTCTCTTGCTTAACGCCCTTCTCTGAGACGTACGAGCTCAGAGGTTGTACATCGATGGACATCAGTCGCATGGAGTGAATTGCCAGTGTGGAACGCGTAAGTGGCAATTGATCAGGGCTACTATTGAAAAGCAAAGTCTTGTGGTTGATGATCAAAGCACGGCCTGTGTGGCGCAGCTTTGTGTGTAGCGTGAATTCGCGAGCCTCACACATCGATATGAGTCAAAAATGGGATAGTGACTGCAGGGAGAGCACGATGTTTCTTTCTAGCTAGGGTGGTGTCAGTGACCTACCAGCCCTGACATTTATATACTTTTCACCTGTGTGGTTGTTGGAATGCGAGGCGCCTCGGATATAGGTCTGTAAGGACCGGGAAACATGTGTTCAGGAATAACTAATCCTCAAAAGTAAGAGAGGACCGGCCCAGCCGATTCCAAGGATCAAAGTGGGGTCCTGGGACATTTGCTAGAGTGTCTCGAACGCGGAGAGGAGCTTGCCCCTTGCCTCGACTTATGATGGAATCCAATTTATAATACGTGTGTTTTGGTTTTAATTGTAGAACTTGTATGGCGACATGATAGATGTTACCCATGCCGCCTATGATTGATATTTATGATTGAAAATTGTTTTGACACTATACACTTATAATAGTATTAAATAATGTGTTTTAAACGTATCAAGCATGCTTTGGCTGTTATAAGGTAAAAACCCTATCCTCCGGCTTGCGTTGCATTGTGTGATGGGACCTGGGTCTTATAACAGCTTCATTTTTCTTTATTTAGCATTGCGCTGTTTGTTCTATGCACTGGTATTCTTGGGAGGAAACCCGTTCCGTGTTATACGGCGTGGTCCCTTGATTTACCAAACTTTAAAATAAAGATTAATAACTGTTTTAGTTCTCACACCAGTCACATGACTGACCTGGAGTTTATTGTTTTAACCTAAACTCTGGGTGACCCTATTTTCCACACGGGCAGCTAGTAGTTTTGGTTTTGCAGATTTATATTCACAGGATCCCGATTTACAGCTGGAACGATGCTCGGAAAGCTCTGTATCCGTGCATTACTTCTAGTTGTGTTTTGTATTATTTTCCGCTGCGATGTATTTAAATGGAACTTAAATCTCTGATATTATTCAAATGTAGTTTATTCATTTATACTCTGTATATTCTTGTATCTGATGGAATTTTTGTAATAACAATGAAATGTTCTTCCGTGTGCGTTCTATTTTGTCTTGTCCTCAATTCTATTCGGGCTTTCCTTACCGGGGAAGTTCGGGTCGTCTCAGTAGAGATGTTCTATTTGATGAAAGTGCATCCTGGAATTGGAAAGAAAAACAAGTTGAACATGTCA
Organism: Allium sativum; assembly: GCA_030737875.1. Classification (NCBI taxonomy): domain Eukaryota; kingdom Viridiplantae; phylum Streptophyta; class Magnoliopsida; order Asparagales; family Amaryllidaceae; genus Allium; species Allium sativum. The sequence goes on along the minus strand of CM060913.1, from coordinate 461,704,122 downwards.
ATCTACCAAGTTCTCAGGAAACAAATGAAGAAACTAAAGAAAGAGAAGAACAAGATCAACACATAGAAACTGAAGAAAGAGAAGAACAAGATCAATACACTCACACATCTGAATCAGAGGATGAGAATGAAACTCCACCAAGAAAATTCAGAAGAATGAGTGAAATATATCAATCTTGTAATTTTGTGGTTACTGAACCAGAAAATTTTGAAGAAGCTAAGAAACATGAAGTATGGCAACAAGTAATGGAAGAAGAAATGCACATGATTGAGAAGAACAAAACATGGGAGCTTATAGGCAAACCAGAAGGAAGAGAAATTATCGGGTTAAAATGGATCTACAAGACAAAATTAAATCAAGATGGAGAAGTTCAAAAGGCGAGGCTAGTCACTAAAGGCTTTACTCAAAAGCCCGGCATTGATTTTTCAGAAACTTTTTCCCCAGTAGCAAGACTTGAAACCATAAGAACCGTGATTGCTCTTGCTGCACAAAAGAAATGGAAAATTTTCCAGCTCGATGTTAAGTCAGCATTCTTAAACGGAAAGCTAGATGAAGAAATTTACGTTGAGCAACCACAAGGATTCTTGGTGGAAGAGGGAGAAAACAAAGTGTACAAACTCATAAAGGCCCTTTACGGACTTAAACAATCACCTCGTACATGGTACAAGGAGATTGACACATATTTTCTGAAAAATGGATTTCAAAGAAGCAAGAATGAAGCAACTTTGTATGTGAAGAAACAAGGAAGCAAGATCCTCATTTTATGTCTCTATGTCGATGATCTCATTTTTACAGGAAATGATAAAGTGATGATAGAAAGCTTTAAAGAACACATGATGAAGTCCTATGAGATGAGTGATTTGGGGCTACTTCATTATTTCTTGGGCATTGAAGTATCCCAAGGAGCAGATGGGATTTTTGTTTCACAAAAGAGGTATGCAAAAAGTATCCTTGATAAATTTAAAATGTCAAATTGCAAGCCAGTTTCAACACCGCTGGTTGTAAGTGAAAAATTATCAAAAGATGATGGAACATCAAAAGTAGATTGCTCTCATTACAGAAGTTTAGTGGGTAGCTTGTTGTATCATACAGCAACAAGGCCTGACATAATGTTCGGAGCAACTCCACTGTCAAGATTTATGCAAAACCCAAGTCAAACACATTTTGGAGCAGCAAAAAAATCCTGAGATACTTGCAGGGAACAATTGACTATGGGATCTTGTACAAAAATGGAGAAAATCTGAATCTAATTGCTTACTCATATAGTGATTGGGCTGGAAGCATTGATGACATGAAAAGTACGTATGGCAATGCATTTTTACTTGGAACAAACATTTGTTCCTGGCTTTCAAAGAAGCAGAAAGTTGTTGCACAATCATCAGCTGAAGCTGAATATGTGGCAGCTTCAAAAGCAACATCTCAAGCAATTTGGTTAAGGAGGATACTTGAAGATATTGGAGAAAAACAAAAGGAAGCTACAATTCTAATCTGTGACAATAAATCAGCCATTTCTATAGCTAAGAATCCAGTGTGTCACGAGAGGACGAAGCACATTGCAATCAAATATCATTTTATCAGGGACGTAGGTGAAGAAGGGAGATACAGCTACAATATTGTAAGACTCAAGAACAGCTAGCAGACATTTTTACAAAGGCTCTTCCAAAAGAAAATTTCTGCTACTTACGTGAATGCATTGGAGTTGTCAAACAAGTGCATTAAGGGGGAGTGTTAAAATTAATGCACTTTTATATTTATTTATTATAGGTTCATGAACCAAGTAATCAAAGGAATTTCATATTTATTTATTGTAGGTTCATGAACCAAGTAATTAAAGGTCATCTATAGAGTTCTCTAGAAAATGTCATCTATAGAGTTCTCTAGAATCTTCTGTAGAAGCTATATAAGCATGTTATGGAAAAGTACTATAGGTGAGAGAGATTAAAATAAAATAAAATAAAAAAAGATTCTTTCATCTTTTTTTTTTGAGCTCTGCTGTAGCAACTCATTTACATTCCTTCATGGCGATCTAATAAAGCTCAATTGGATGTCCAAATGACAATACCCCTAGTTCAAAACCTAGGTTTGTTTCGTCCATCTCAGGGTAAATCTCCAAGGAAGCAAAATAAAATAGAAGATGGTGGTAAGCAGCAATAATATGGGGGTGGTGAACACATACCCATTATCAAACAACACTTTCGGTGTCAAAGAAGCCAAATGGAGAAAGATACTTCTGTTGTTGATCGTCTCGCCCGAATGAAGCAGAACTATTTTAAAGAAGGCATGCAAACAAGCGTTGAGGCGATTCTGCTAGTATAGGAACACAATCATCCGCACATATTGCTCTTGCAAAATGGGAGCACCTTCTGTAAACTTACTGGAGGATGACTAAAGCCTGGAGAAAATGAAGTTGAGGGTTTATAACGTAAATTATGCAACAAACTTGCTGTCAGTTCACCTTCCTTTCAGACAAATTGGCAGATTGGAGAATGTGTTGCAGTCTGGTACAGACCAAACTTTGAAACCACAATGTATCCATATTTCCCTCCTGCCAAATGAATGCAAGAAGATTTTCCTTGTCCACTTGTCTGAAAAGGAATACTTTGTTGTGCCAAAAAACTTAAAATTGCTTGTTGTTCCTTTATTTGTACTCTATGATAACGTTCAAAGCTACAGACCTGTGATCACAACCATCCCTCAGCAACTTTCGAGGTTCCCATTCAACATGGTCCAGTCCTAACTTCTACAGAAGCATGTTCCCTTACATTTGTGTCGTTGCAGATCTGATGCTAATACTATTAAATGTATAAAATTTCATTTCGATATTAACATGTTTTATGATCATCTTCTTATCAAAGGAAATCAGGTTATGGATGTCTTATGATTTGGTGCTGAAAAAAAACTGAATTGAATGTCCGACCTAATTTACAGAATTCTCATAGCATGATAAGGAAATGTAGTTTGGATCCATTGAGCAGTGTATAAACTATGAAACAACATAATCATAAGCATTAGTATCAAAAATTAAAACCATACAATTCAGCTCCCATATCAAATTGAACTAATTCTGTTGTTACAATAAGATTTTTAATCCTGTTTCGAAAACCAAATCAAAATCGCAGTGAAAAAATTATAGAAACTGTTTTGGTATGAATAATATCAGTAAAATTATGTGATTCTACAATTTGACTAAAGATGTTAGCTTCACGTTTATATGTAGAAGTTAAACCTTCAACATTAATCTTGGGGAAATAAAATATTGGTAAATCACACAAATTTCCCAATAGGTTTTGTTTCGCTAAATCACACCGACTTTTACTTACTGCTCAGCTATCATGTCTTCATTTGATAAAATATTCCATCTAAGAGGAAATCTTAGTATTAAATATTTAAACCAAATAATTTGTAGATTTTCCTAACATAATTTTATTTGTGCACGTGATGTTGTTCAAAGGTTTTCACTACAAGTGCATGTAATTTGCAAGTAATATCATCCTTAAACACAAATATGTATATATGAAGTAAAGATTCGTCCATAATGATAGAAGATAAAAAGTACGTTTGCGATGTTGCAAATTGTAACAATTGCAATCTCTAGTTCCCCCCTCACCAGAATCTTTATTAGCTTTATCATAATAGGGTTGTTGTGTTTTTGTACTTGCAGGCATGCATAATTTCCCTTTAACTCTTTGAACATAGCAGCAATTAACCAAGGAATCTTTTGTTGCAGAAGATATTGCACCAAGTAATTTGCAAATGGATCTTGAGAAACATATAAAAAAAGTTTAGTGATCGAAAATCACCTCCTCAAATCAGCGCACAATAACCAGACAATCCATACACCAACCTGCATTTTTCGTACTACGATCACACAAACAATACATCACCTAGCCTCGACTTCAGCAACACTCTACTTTCCTCCTACATTAGGCGTTCCGCCTATCATCACCACTTCAATCGCACATTCAATATGTTGATAGTGGATGGTCCTTTTGCCTTGATAGTAGTAAAAGCAGCATTAACATCCTTAGGCACAACATCGCCTTTATACATCAAACAACAAGCCATGTGCTTCCCATGCCTAGGATAACATTTAGCCATCATACTAGAAGGTTCAAACAAGCACAAGTTATCTCAGGCACCGACATCTCTTTATGACAAGCTTTCTCTGCAGAAATGACAGGTGCATACAAGGAGAGCATGAAGTGGATTCTAGGGTATGGGACTAAATTTGTTTGAAATTATGTGACATCGACATTGATTGCTTCGTCAAATCTAAGAGAGGTGGTTAGTGATGAAACGACTTGTAGAAACCTGCATTATGAAGAGAAAAGGGTGTTTAATGTAGATACTCTTGTATGGAAAATGTTACAGATAGAGTTGACTCATTTGCTGGCAATCTAAAATCCAATACATGTGAACATTATTTCAGAATTGCTTGTAACAAGTCTTGCAGCATATAAGAACTAACAAAAATATTTCAGCAAATATACTACATGAGTGCCTAAATTTACTGATTTAAAGTGGATAGGTGTAACAAACCGGAAAATCAGAGCCAATTTTTTAAAAAAAAATCTTTTAAGAAATTTTGTTGGAAAATGTGCCAGAATTTAAAAATTCCATTTATAAATAATATTAAAGCTATTAAAAATAGTTTTTTTTTACAAACGACCTCCGTTTTCGACGAAACCATTTTTGTTGGATCCAGAATCTTAAATTATTGGTAGGTTTAAATTTCCATAATCTTTGGAATTAATATGCGAGCGTGGTAAATTAAAATGTGTTTGATAATTTCTGTTGAAATTGATCGACCGTTAAAAAAGCCATTTTTCAAACGGTCTCCAAATTTGACGAAATTAATTTTGTTAGGACCGTATCGTCAAAACATAGCTAGGTTTATTTTTTGATAATTTTTGGAGTTAGTATGTGGCCCCGGTAAATTAAAATGTAGGATCAAATTAAATAATTAAATGATTTATATTAAAAAAAAAGTGGGTTGAAACGATCGAATGGGCTGACGGAACCTAGTCGATTGTGTCCGGAATAGGGGTAATTGGCTAGGGGCAACATTCGTCGGGCTGGATTTGGAGCTATTAGGAACCAAAGGGTTTTTCTGTAAATTAGAGAATTTAATAATATTATATTATAAATAACCCTAGGATAATTCAAACCCTAACCCTATACAGTATCCCCCGCCATCGTTTTCTATGGCCATTACCATCCAAAATTTCAAACATTAAAATCATTCGACCCACTCATTAAAATCTTTCCACCTTTTGAGATATTTGTAGCTCTCTCTTCCCTCGTCAAATCCGTACGGATAACACTTTCAGTTGTTGAGTAACCGTCGCGTTCCAGCACCCCGAAGTTCCACCGTTTCAAGCGCCGCCATGCCCCATATCCCTGATCGAGCTCGACCGCATGGGCCCCCCTCTAAGCGTTGTTCTTTCCTCTCCGGCATGGCGTGGTTGGATCGCTGCAAAGTTGAAAGGATTGATCAAGAATTGGAACCCTAGGATTGAACCAATACGAGAAGTTACGGCCGTGGTTATCTGTGAGGAAGAAGGTGGATTCTATTTTTTAATTATTTAGATTAATTCAATTTAAAATGTTAGCAACACAAATAAATTTGTAACTAATTCATATGTTATCGGAATCGCGTGAAACAGGAATTGTTTGGATCGTGGAGGAGTCTACTTCGTTTTAGAAGCTACCAGAGAATCTAGATCGATCTAAAATTTTTAGGAAAATTCAAAGCACATTGAGATTTCTTATTTAAATAATTAAAATTAATTAATTATTATTGTGTTTAGAAATTCTTACATATACGCTGTTAAATTCAGTTTGTGGTTGTACGCGGTTTGATTTGAATTGGTTGATGTTGTTTGTGGTGATCTGTTGATTTAGTTGAATATAATTGAATAAATAGAATTGTATACAAATAAAAATATCATTTTTATTTGTCATGTTTAAAATAGAATTGTATACAAATAAAAATATCATTTTTATTTGTCATGTTTAAAATAGAATTGTTTACGAATAAAAATATTCATTTTTATTTGTCATGTTAAAGGTAGAAATTTGTGTACAATTAAATGTTCTTTTTTATTTTTCATGTTAAAGGTAGAAATTTGTGTACAAATAAATATTCATTTTTATTTGTCATGTTAAAATAAGAATTGTATACAAATAATGTTCATTTTTATTTGTCATATTAATGATAGAAATTTGTCTACAAATAAAGTTGTTATACAAACAAAAATTCTTTTTATTTATACTTAGGCAATATGAAACATGTAGACAAACAAAATTCTCTTTTTATTTGTCATATGCAATGCAGAAAACATGTTATGCAAAATAAATACTTCTTTTTATTTGACATTAGAAATGTAAAACATGTTATGCAAAATAAATACTTCTTTTTATTTATACATTGGAAATGTAGAACATGTTATGCAAAATAAATACTTCTTTTTATTTGACTTTAGAAATGTAGAAAAATAAATACTTCTTTTTATTTGTCATTAGAAAGGTAGAGCATGTTATGCAAAATAAATACTTCTTTTTATTTGACATTAGAAATGTAGACTACATATGGACAAATAAATACTTCTTTTATTTTTCATTATAAAATACAAAACAGGTTATGCAAGTAAAATACTTCTTTTATTTATCATTAAAAGTATAGAACATGTTATGCAAGTAAAATCTTCTTTTATTTATCATTAGAAAATATAGAACATGTTATGCAAATAAAATGCTCTTTTTATTTGTTATTAGAAAATAAAGAAATTTGTATACAAATAAAATACCCTTTTTATTTGTCATTAGAAAATATAGAAATTTGTATACAAATAAAATACTCTTTTTACTTGTCATTAGAAAATATAGAAATTTGTATACAAATAAAATACTATTTTTATTTGTCATTAGAAAATATATAAATTTGTATACAAATAAAAAACCCTTTTTATTTGTCATTAGAAAATATAGAAATTTGTATACAAGTAAAATTTTCTTTTATTTATTATTAGAAATATAGATCATGTTATGTGAATAAAAGTCCTTTTTATTTGTCATTAGAGACATGTAGAAAATGTTATTCGAATAGAACTCCCTTTTATTTGTCATTAGAAACATGTAGAAAATGTTATGTGAATAAAATCTCTTTTTATTTGTCATTAGAAACATGTAGAAAATGTTATGTGAATAAAATCTCTTTTTATTTGTCACTGGAAACATGTAGAAAATGTTATGCAAATAAAATCTCTTTTTATTTGTCACTAGAAACATGTAGAAAATGTTATGCGAATAAAATCACTGTTTATTTGTCACCAGAAACATGTAGAAAATGTTATGCGAATGGAACTCCTTTTTATTTGTCATTAGAGACATGTAGAAAATGTTATGCAAATAAAATCTCTTTTTATTTGTCACTAGAGACATGTAGAAAATGTTATGCGAATAAATATCTTTTTATTTGTCATTAGAAACATGTAGAAAACGTTATGCGAATGAAACTCCTTTTTATTCGTCATTAGAGACATGTAGAAAATGTTATGCGAATAAAATCTCTTTTTATTTGTCATTAGAAACATGTAGAAAATGTTATGCGAATAAAACTCCTTTTTATTTGTCATTAGAAACATGTAGAAAATGTTTTGCAAATAAAATACTCCTTTTCATTTGTCATTAGAAATATAGAAATTGTTATGCAAATAATATTCTCTTTTTATTTTTCATATGAAATGAAGGAAATATGTAAACAAAATATTCTTTTCATTATACGCATGAAATGTAGAAAACATGTAGACAATAAAATATCCTTTTTATTAATACATATGATTTGTAGGGAATTTGTAGCAATAAAAATATTCTTTTTATTGTGCATGTTAATAATAGAATTGTTAGAATGTGTTAAACAATAAAAATACTCTTTTTATTGTAACATGTAAGTCACAGGAATTGTCAAAATAATTTATACAATAAAATTATCTTTTTATTGTATATGCGAACATAGGAATTGTCAAAATTGTTAAACATGAAAAAGAATCATGTATAGGAAAATTTGTTGAAAACATTAAAAATAATATTATTTTTTATGTATATATTGATTCATTATAAAAACAATCATATTTAGAAAAATTTGCTGAAACATTAAAAATGCTTATATGTTAAGATATGTTTCGTTTTGTTGAAAACATCACTTTAAACAGGTCAGTGAAATCGTTGAACGATTAATATATATATATATATATATAAATTAAAAACTAAACGAATCGTACGTGGTAGTTCGAGTTTCGGAATCGTGACTTTAAACGATTATACCGAAAGATCCGATCGTCGGATTTTCCCAAAACTGGAACCGTTAGGTCCGCTTTGGGAAGATCTTTCCAACAATGTAAAATTTGTTAAAATTCAATGTTAGATTTCGAGAAATGTGTAAATCAAATTTGGGTAAAAACAACGCCAGGACCACGTATCGACCTGAAGCGTCGTTAAATTAAATTGAGCTATTTTTATATAAATAAAAATAGCGATAAATCGAGAATGAAATGATTTAAATTATATATATTCGAGAATTATTTAAATTATATATATTCGAGAATTATTTGAAAAGACCGAGTTCAATCTCATTTCAAATAATTATACGACGATTTAAATTGAAGATATTAAAGACGGTGTTCGAAAACCGGCGGTCTTCACATCGAATGGACGACTATTGATGCCCTACATTGGTTAGCTCCCAGTAAAGGGTTACAGTGGTAGTTGTCCAGACGTACTTGTTGATTGTCCGGATATGTGAGAACCTCTCTTCCGTATTGGACATGCGAGACGAGGAATAAGGTGTCTCCAGTTTCGTTCAGACCCAGAACGGACTTGTAAATAGATGTATGTCTGACATTGGACTTCATTCTGTGTTAGTTGATTTCTATTAAATATATATCTGTTTGGTGGTGGAGAATTTATTCTCTTGCTTAACACCCTTCTCTGAGATGTACAAGCTCAGAGGTTATATATTGATAGACATCAGTTGCATAGCACGGATTGTCAATGTGGCATGCCAAGATGCAAAAGGTCAAGGCTTTTGTTGAAAAGCAGAGCCTTGTGGTTGACGACCAAAGCATAGCTCTAATTAGCATAGCTTTGTGTATATCGTAACTTCGCGAGCCTCACACCCCGGTATGAGTCAAAAAGGGATAAGGACTGTAGGGAGTGCATGCGTTTCTTTCTAGCTAGAAGTGGTGTCATGGTATGGAGCCCAGACATTTTTACTTATGTGGATGATGGATTTTGCGAGGCCTCGGATATTGGTCGCTACTGGCCAAGTGATAGGTCAAATAGGATCGGGAAATGTATTGTTCAGGAATTGCCAATCCACTAAAGTATTTGTGGACCGGCCTTACCGCATCCAAGGGTTGCCTGTAGGTGTGATCCTGAGACATTTGCTAGAGTGTCTCGAATCGGTGAGGAGCCATCCCTAGCCTCGACTCATGATGGAAACCCAATTTTCAATACGGTATTACGGATTTGATTGTAAACCTATATATGGTGACATAGTAGGATGGGGTACTATGCCATCCAGGATTGATACATTTACTTTGAAAGTGTTTAAACAAACTAGACACTAATAATAATATTAAATATATTTTTACTCGTACCAAGCATGTTTGATCGTTATAAGGTAAAACTCTGTCCTCCGATTTGCGTTCCATTGTGTGATGGGACTTGAGTCTCATAATGATTTCATTTTCTAGAAAGCATTGCGTTGTTTTAAAAGATTTATTTAATTTATGCACTGGCAATCAAATGGAATAAACCCGTTCCGCGTTAGCGGCATGGTCCTGTGATTAGTGTTATAGTTAGATAAGTTAACAAAGATTTCTTATACTAGTCCCATGACTGACTCGTGGTTTTTTTCACTTGCAAACTCGGGTGCCCTTATTTTTACACGCGTAGCCAAGTGACCGGTATCAGGTTATTTTGTATATGTACCATAGTGGAGTATGCTCTTGGGCAGAAGATGAAGATCACCTCTATCTTTTATTTTTATTTTGGAACATTTAGACATCATTTATCTATGTTGTACTTGATGATGTTTTAGACTTATTTCTATTCGCTGAGGCTTTTTATGTGCTAAGTTGTATCCTGTAACTGCGCCACTCTGATGCTGTGATGTTGATGACATTTCTAATTTCCGCTGCTATGATTTAATCTGTTATGCTGTTATCTTAAATATGTTGTTTTTATAAATATGTTATATTCCAATGATTATCATTGCTTTCGTACTACGGAGTTTGGGGTTATCACAGTTGGTATCAGAGCTGTAATGACCCGGGATTTTGAGCGACTTTGGTTACCGACATAAACTCAATGTCGATAACCAAAACACCGAAAAATCCTGGTAATTAGTGAAAGAAATTAGAGGGTGAGGAAAGATAAGATAGCAAATTAGAATAGAATAAGAAGAAGAACACAACATCAGAGTAACACGAATCTCACAGCGGAACGAATAAATATATTTCATAACATAACTTTGAAATACAAATATGTACTTGAATATACATATCATTATCAAAGTACAACACTTACAACACAGCGGAAATAACTATAGCTATATGATCTTGAAGCCTCCTGCTCCAAGCTCTTCAAGTGTATCTGTAAAAATCCCGACTACTTGACTGCCCGTACAAATTTAGGCACCCAAGAGTTTAGGGAAAACAACAAAATAAACTCCGGGTCAGTCATGGGACTGGTATGAGTAAAACAGTTTAAAACAGTTCGAACAAGTAAACGATATCTCATAAGACCACGCCGCATAATGGAACGGGTTTTTCCCTTATGAGAATCCAAAATATCTTTATATCAAAAACCTTTTGATATTATAATAATGTCTATCAACCACAGTATATATAATCATCTAGCAGAAACGCTTTCATCTCACGTTCTACATATATAGTATACAATCACAACCGCAAGCACGTATTGGGTAATGGATTTACAGCTATGACAAGGTATGGAACCACCTTTCGCTAGTGTACCGCTAGAGAGGAATACACTGGGTTCAACAAGAACATCTTGCAACCCGGCCACACTTGACCGACCACTCATTTCGCTTGAGTGTATCGAATGTATATCACCAACGGTTGGGATCAGCAACCATTTCCCGAATAGGACAGCATCAACAATAGATATTTAGAAGTAAATGAAACTCTAGATCAGGTGATTATACACCCTACTTCGGTGCGACCGACTTAGCCATGCTGCCTGCCCGATTTCTGTCATTTACCAGATGTGAGGCTATAAGTTACGCTTTATCAACACACCAGATTCACTTTAAATGCCACATCGTCAAATCCATCAAATCACCGATTGACGTCCTCAACCATACATTATGTGTTAGCTAAAAGAAGTTTCCTTCTCCGCTTCCACTCTTGGTACGGTTGGAGAAATCAATATACGTGATCGTCTGGAAATACTCTGTCAGACATTTGTTCATACAAGTCATCCAGGAACAGGATGAACCGAAGGCACTATTCTGTAAACAGGATAGCCCTTGCATAACACCGTCTTCAATTATCTTTGGCATATATGATTCGCAATGCTTATGCCAATACAGAGTGGTTCTTTGGATAATAATCCAACCGGTCTCTCCATATTAACAACGTTAAAATGGTCAAAACTTCGATAGTCTGTGATTTAACTATCGAAGAAAAACAAATGTGCAAACAACGATATTATTTCCAAGTGGAAATTATATCGATCAATCATCATTCAACATTTATCTCTTTATCCCATTAATTTTCTTATCTCTTGTTTCCCTATATTCAATATTTCCAATTTTCCAAATTTGGAAAATATACGTTATTAACAATGGAAAACATTTCCATTTCTTGTTTTCTTTATTAGAAAACATTTCTGGTTTCTTATTTGGAAAACATTTTCAAAGCTTCTTCATTGGACTTAGACAGATGTTTAAACAAACATCGCTATGCCAACTCAAACCATTTCCTTTACAGCCGAACCTTAACTATTCCTTAGTTAAAAACGAAGCCAATCAAGTTGGGGTAGAACTACCTCTCAGACCTTAACTGAACAACATTTCTAACTTTGAAATAGGCAAAGTTCACTTTATATTCCTTTTACTAACTTCTTTACTTAACCCTCTTCGAATAGCTATATTCGATTTACTCTTTTCTCTTAACTCTAATCGATTAACTCCTTCGCTTTAACTCTAATCGATTAAACTAACATCGATTAACTCCTTCGCTTTATCTCTAATCGATTAAACTAACATCGATTAACTCCTTTTACTTTAACTTTAATCAATTAAACTAACATCGATTAGCTCTTTTTACTTTAACTCTAATCAATTAAACTAACATCGATTAGCTCCTTTTACTTTAACTCTAATCGATTAAGCTAACATCGATTAACTCCTTTTACTTTAACTCTAATCAATTAAACTAACATCTATTAGCTCCTTTATTCTTTAACTCTAATCGATTAAACTAACATCGATTAGCTCCTTTATTCTTTACGAATAAACTATTCATTTATAAAGATTTACTTTTAGTAACAGTTCTTCATTTTACAAATGATTTCCCTTTTTTATTTACTTTCGAAATATTTCCTTTTACAAAATCTTTTGATTTTATAAACTCCCTTTATTTCAATATACATTGAAATAATTCTTTTTACATCCCAGGGTCTTTTATGATATTTAAAATATCGAATAAAAATGATCAACATCATTCCAACACCCATAATCCATAACAGATTATATAACACATCATATATCACAATATATGAAAACAGTAAAATAAATGTTGAGGAATCCAGTTGGATTCCTCCAACCTGTTTCCCTGCATCACAGATGTTAAACAATATAGATAACATCACTTTCAGTTCCATATGATATATTCTGTTAAACAGAATCAATATAGAAATTCAACTAACTGACTAGCAGTTCAATCAAACAGTCAACACACAGTCAACACACAGTCAATCAGCCAATATTTAACAGCTCTAAAAATATAACATGAAATTATAAACTGTTTAGAGTTAGTGAGATTTACTCACATTTCACGTTAACCGTTAAATAACGATTTGCGTCTGTTGATTCAGACGGACAATTTATTTTGCAATAAATTGTAACGAGCTTCGATTCACTCTCAGTTAGCTCCATTGGGTAGTGTCCGTCCTAACGATCCCAATGGATCTTGTTTCACTGAATTTCGATCACGTATGGATAAGATACACAATTTCTAAGTTAGTACTTTAATTAAGTCAATTAAAAACTTAGGTTTAAAAGGATTTCTCGGCTTACCAATTTACAAGGCCCAACACCATTTGGATAACCCAACCCGTACCCGCCTCCTTATAATCCATCTTCCCCAATTTGATCGAACTCCAGGCGTACAGAACACAACCATTTTTTTCACGGTTTCCATCCATCTTACTCCCTCCACTCTCCATCGATTTACAAACGGAAACCACCAACGAGCCTCTCGTCGCTCCCCCTTTCACCCCACATCACCTTCACGAAACTCAAGTTCGCCTGGCAGTCGCGGTCTCGATCAAAAACCAATCGACTACAGTGAAATCATCGACAGATTTTATCACCTGATTCCACCAAAAATCCCACACAAGACCGGAATCGAGTCCTCAACCCAAATCCGAACTCAGTTTTGTGATTCCATGCTCAAAATTCTAGAATACCCGAACCCTAATGTCGCTGCTCGAAAACTGGACGGCTTAATACTGCGTCGCACCCTCTGAAAGTACCACAGAAATGAAGAGCGTCGTTCCCCGATTACAACCATATTAGATTTGAGATTTCTGGATTTGTTCTGGATTTTTCTCTTTGATTTTTACTTTGGGAAAGTTGTTTGCTGTGATGGTTTATACGCCTTATATAGGCTTGAATGGGTTAGGTAAGGTTTGTGGTGGAGATCGAAGGTCGTGTGGCCTGTGCAGAAACTCAGAAAATGGGAGGGATATTTTCAGTTTGATTTTTTATTTTATTTTATTCGATTTTCTCCTTGTATCTGCCTTCTAAAAATCCCAGTGATTACATACGATATCTAAAAATCACCAAACTGGACATCGTAGGTAGAGCTCGACATTACGCTCCCAACGAAACTGGTTTCATCGAATTCCGACTCCGTATGCTCACACAGCGTATTTTTAACTGTCAAAATACTGACTGTTTCTCACTCTAAAAATCCGTACGGCCACACACTGACTCTAAAAATCACGAAACTGGAAATCTAATAACTATTTGACATTGCGGATCCAACAAAATTAGTTTCGTCGAATTCCGACTTTGTTTGCAAAAGTGGCTATTTTTAAAGCTCTGGATGACCCATTTAAATATATAAATATATGTTATATAATTAAATTAAATATTTAAAAATAAATGTTATCGTCTATATTCACAGTGGAATACCCTATAGCTCCACACGTTTCTTGTTTCACAGAAATCCGGCTTAAAACGAATCATGTACATTCAGTTGAAGTTCGAATCGCCAAATAGCAAACTGCCGCGCCATTTCGAGCTCGATTTTAATTATATTATAATTCTACGTTCAAACTGTTGTTCAAATAATATATTCGTTATTCTAATTCAATTCTAAACTGAATTAAATATCATAGATGATCCAGTTCACACCATATCGCAATTTTAGCCAATTCTGATTATTTCAAAATTAAATATATTATTTAATTTATTATTTTAATTAAATATTCACCATTATATTATTCCACGACCATTTAATTCACTAAACCACCATTTATATAATAAAATAAATTAATCATAATACCTTTGCCAATGCGGATCATTACAATCTTCCCCACTTAAAATAATTTCGTCCTCGAAATTGCTAAAAGGTAGAGAACGACCCTATCGACTGGTTTAGAACATATTTGTTCACTTCTTAACTTCAGTTTCAACTGAACCAAATAAATTTCAATTAAATTATTAATTAATTCTTACCAACGAAAATTTTCAAAAATCCTGAAAAAAAATTAACGCTTTAACTCTTCGAAAAATTTCGCCAGCACCTCTTTTGTACTGGTCAATATCTCAAACTCCAACTCGCCTCTCTGGGCCTTCTTCAACCCAAAAGAAAATCAGACAGCCAACAGCTTGCCAATTCAGCTCATAAATCTTATATCCAATAGAAATATAAACTTGTACCTTTTGTCGGCATATCATTTTATCCTTTCCACCTGTTATCAATTTAGAGGATATAAGGGTCATCCCAATCAAATTCCAATCTGCTTTTATTCTCAACACAACCGTTCACTTATATCCGAGCCAAATATCATTTCAACTCGAGTTTCAATTCTTGATTTTCAATTCCTTAACTCCTCAATCGAATACCATTTCAGATTCTAATTTCACAAATCCAATCTTATTCGATTTCAATTCAACTTCATTTACCACTTAACTAACTTTATTTTAAATTCAAATTTGCTTTCACAAATTTCTGTTAAATTTGTTTTTAATTCAACCAATCTTTCCCTGGGAGTTTTTTTAACAGTTTACTCTTTTCAAAAGTCAAATTTTCCTTTTGAACATGTCACTGAGCCCTTAATTAATATTCCATTAGTTAAATCACTTCTCTATTTCTTTATCAATATTTGTTAACCAAATATTTTCAATAACCATATTGGCCTTTTTTTGTTATTTGG
Source organism: Allium sativum (assembly GCA_030737875.1). NCBI lineage: Eukaryota > Viridiplantae > Streptophyta > Magnoliopsida > Asparagales > Amaryllidaceae > Allium > Allium sativum. The sequence goes on along the minus strand of CM060913.1, from coordinate 461,688,426 downwards.
AAAACATTTCCGAATATCGCCTTCCTTTATTTTCTAAATCAATAACCTTTATAATCCTATTTATAATTGGAAAACACTCTAATTACTTATCTCTTTTCCGATCTAGTTTATTTCTATACTTAGGAAATATTCTTTATTATATTTCCAAACTTACATTTTATTTGGGTTAAAACGGATGTTGTGTAAAACATCGTTACGACAATCCAAATACTACATTCAACTAACTCTTATTCAACATCGATCTTCGAGCCTGAAATCTTACTATATATTTGTTAATAATGCAATCAAACAAGTTGGGGTATAACTACCTCTCAGACCTTGACTGAATAACATTTATAACGTCCAAACAGATATGACTACTTACTCGAATAATCAATACCATATAACTACTGATTAACTTTTAAACACATATACACCTTCTCTTTCTGTTCTTACTAGATTTTATTCTTATACTTCCTTTTTGATTATACTATTCTATTTCTAAGTTCGTTTCCTTATCGACTTCTATATATATCGATACGTTGATTTCTAACTATCAAATTATCTTAAAAATATCCTAACTCCTTAAATTCCCGGAAAAATTCACCATAACCTCCTTTGTACTAGGAGAATCGGGATATTTCAAATAGCCTCCCATGGCCCTCACCAATCCAAAAGAAAAAGAAAAAGCCAAGCGGCTCGCCGATACGGCGCATAAAATCTCATATATGAATTAAATACATACCATTTCGTTGAACATTCTATTTATATACCTTCATACCTTATCCATACCTACCTCATGTATATTTATACCTGCCCAATCTACTTTAACTATACCTAATCATTTTAATTCAATTCGTTAATTAATTTGTTAATTAACTCTTTAGTTTATTTCACTTTTATATTTGAACATGACATGTTCAAATATATTTTACCTTGCTTATTAACTAATTTGAATCCAAATTTCAAATTTAAGTTCTATATTCGATTTCGAATATCCATTTACAAATCCAATTCACCTTTCAAAGTTCCACTTCAAATTCAAAACTTGATTAACTAATTCCTCTTCGACTTAGTTAATTCTATTCAATATCTATTCAAATTTTATATCACTTCTATATATTCAAATCTATATATCAAACTCTATTCAAATTCTATTCAGATACTATATATTCAAATCCTATATTTGAGTTCCTTTATATTTTCTTTATTTGAATTCCATTTGAATTTCTATATTCAAACCCCATTTGAATTTCTATATTCAATTTCTATTTCAATTCCATTGAATTTCATATATTCAAACTCCCTTTGAATTTCTATATTCAATTTCTATTTCAATTCCATTGAATTTCATATATTCAAACTCCCTTTGAATTTCTATATTCAATTTCTATTATTACTCTATATGAATTCTATATTCAATTTTCCATTATTTAAATCTTCTTTATTCAAATCTCATTTGAATTTCAATATTCAAATCCCCTTTGAATTTTCTATATTCAATTTCTATTATTACTCTATATGAATTCTATATTCAATTTTCCATTATTTAAATATTCTTTATTCAAATCTCATTTGAATTTCAATATTCAAATCCCCTTTGAATTTTCTATATTCAAATCCCCTTTGAATTTTCCTATTTAAATTCTATGTTTGCACTTCCTTTATTCAGATTCCTTTAAATACGTCTCGATTTCAATTCCTTTTGAAATCGATATTTCTACCTTTGGAAATTAGATTTCCCTTTCAATTTCACATTTGTATTTTTATTTCTGAATTATCCGATGATAATTCTTTTCACTTCATTTATAAACTTCGTTTATAAAATAACTATTTATAAACTTTGTTTATAAAGGAACTTCTCGTTTTATTTCTTTTAAACAAGTTAATATTTCAAATCTATTTAAAAATTCAAATTCTATATTTTAAATTCTATTTTGAAATTCAACACACTTGTCTTTCCCAAAACAAATTCAAAACAGTATCTCTGGTAGTAATTCGTCACTTACAACTCAAAAATGAATACTGATGATGCAGCTGTCATCATCAGAATCTATTTTCCAGCGATCGAAGTGAGTTCAATACTATAAAACCATTTCTAAACATTTCCACTTTGAAATTCATTTCAAAATATAATTCACACTGCTTGTAAAACAATTTAAAATCTCTCAGGATCTTAAATTTTACTTATTTTTAATCCCAATCCATTTACAAACACTTATCCAGTTTTCCAGAATTTTAATTCAATTTCTGGTTTAAAATTTCAGATTTAACTCATCTGATTTCACGTATTTCACTTATATGAATTCTGATTGGTTATTTACAGAACCATTTAATTTATTATCTTACTCGATTATAATATCAACTAGTATATCCAATATGTATCAAAATATACTTTGGGTAAAATTATTTTTATTTACCCTCTTTTCAAAACATATCGTGCCGACCCATCGTATTCAAGTGTTTATCAACTCCTACCGATACAGTGGATCAAACTGATCGACCAGAACTCATAAACAACTCAACCAATGAATCTCCACGATATAAAACAATTTTTATATCAATAACAAATACGTTCACTCGTATCTATAAACTCAACTCAATCTTGGGCATTACTAACCTTATCCCTACCGAGTCACGCCACAGAGTCAAGTAATTCTTAACTTTAGCTCTAATACCAACTGTAATGACCCGGGATTTTGAGCGACTTTGGTTACCGACATAAACTCGATGTCGATAACCAAAACACCGAAAAATCCTGGTAATTAGTGAAAGAAATTAGAGGGTGAGGAAAGATAAGATAGAAAATTAGAATAGAATAAGAAGAAGAACACAACATCAGAGTAACACGAATCTCACAGCGGAACGGATAAATATATTACATAATATAACTTTGAAATACAAATCTGTACTTGAATATACATATCATTATCAAAGTACAGCACTTACAACACAGCGGAAATAACTATAGCTATATGATCCTGAAGTCTCCTACTCCAAGCTCTTCAAGTGTATCTGTAAAATCCCGACTACTTGACTGCCCGTACAAATTTAGGCACCCAAGAGTTTAGGGAAAACAACAAAATAAACTCCGGGTCAGCCATGGGACTGGTATGAGTAAAACAGTTTAAAACAGTTCGAACAAGTAAACGATATCTCATAAGACCACACCGCATAATGGAGCTGGTTTTTCCCTTATGAGAATCCAAAATATCTTTATATCAAAAACCTTTTGATATTATAATAATGTTTATCAACCACAGTATATATAATCATCTAGCAGAAATGCTTTCATCTCATGTTCTACATATATAGTATACAATCACAACTGCAAGCACGTATTGGGTAATGGATTTCCAACTATGACAAGGTATGGAACCACCTTTCGCTAGTGTACCTCTAGAGAGGAATACACTGGGTTCAACAAGAACATCTTGCAACCCGGCCACACATGACCGACCACTCATTTCGCGTGAGTGTATCGAATGTATATCACCAACGGTTGGGATCAGCAACCGTTTCCCAAATGGGACAGCATCAACAATAGATTTTTAGAAGTAAATGAAATTCTAGATCAGGTGATTATACACCCAACTTCGGTGCGACCGACTTAGCCATGCTGCCTGCCCGATTTCTGTCATTTACCGGATGTGAGGCTATAAGCTACGCTTTATCATCACACCTGATTCACTTTGAATGCCACATCGTCAAATCCATCAAATCACCGATTGACGTCCTCAACCATACATTATGTGTTAGCTAAAAGAAGTTTCCTTCTCCGCTTCCACTCTTGGTACGGTTGGAGAAATTAATATACGTGATCGTCTGGAAATACTCTATCAGACATCCGTCCATACAAGTCATCCAGGAACAGGATGAACCGAAGGCACTATTCTATAAACAGGATAGCCCTTGCATAACACCGTCTTCAATTATCTTTGGCATTTATGATTCGCAATGCTTATGCCAATACAGAGTGGTTCTTTAGATAATAATCCAACCGGTCTCTCCATATTAACAACGTTAAAATGGTCAAAACTTCGATAGTCTGTGATTTAACTATCGAAGAAAAATAGATGTGCAAACAACGATATTATTTCCAAATGGAAATTATATCGATCAATCATCATTCAACATTTATCTCTTTATCCCATTAATTTTCTTATCTCCTGTTTCCCTATATTCAGTATTTCTTATTTTCCAAATTTGGAAAATATACGTTATTAACAATGGAAAATATTTCCATTTCTTGTTTTCTTTCATAAAACATTTCTGGTTTCTTATTTGGAAAACATTTTCAAAGCTTCTTCATTGGACTTAGACAGATGTTTAAACAAACATCGCTATGCCAACTCAAACCATTTCCTTTACTGCCGAACCTTAACTATTTCTTAGTTAAAAACGAAGCCAATTAAGTTGGGGTAGAACTACCTCTCAGACCTTAACTGAACAACATTTCTAGCTTTGAAATAGGCAAAGTTCACTTTATATTCCTTTTACTAACTTCTTTACTTAACCCTCTTCGAATAGCTATATTCGATTTACTCTTTTCACTTAACTCTAATCGATTAACTCCTTCGCTTTAACTCTAATCGATTAACTCCTTCGCTTTAACTCTAATCGAATAAACTAACATCGATTAACTCCTTTTACTTTAACTCTAATCAATTAAACTAACATCGATTAGCTCCTTTTACTTTAACTCTAATCAATTAAACTAACATCGATTAGCTCCTTTTACTTTAACTCTAATCGATTAAGCTAACATCGATTAACTCCTTTTACTTTAACTCTAATCAATTAAACTAACATTGATTAGCTCCTTTATTCTTTAACTCTAATTGATTAAACTAACATCGATTAGCTCCTTTATTCTTTACGAATAAACTATTCATTTATAAAGATTTACTTTTAGTAACAGTTCTTCACTTTACAAATGATTTCCCTTTTTTTTTACTTTCGAAATATTTCCTTTTACAAAATCTGTTGATTTTATAAACTCCCTTTATTTCAATATACATTGAAATAATTATTTTTACATCCCAGGGTCTTTTATGATATTTAAAATATCGAATAAAAATGATCAACATCATTCCAACACCCATAATCCATAACAGATTATATAACACATCATATATCACAATATATGAAAACAGTAAAATAAATGTTGAGGAATCCAGTTGGATTCCTCCAACCTGTTTCCCTGCATCACAGATGTTAAACAATATAGATAACATCACTTTCAGTTCCATATGATATATTTTGTTAAACAGAATCAATATAGAAATTCAACTAACTGACTAGCAGTTTAATCAAACAGTCAACACATAGTCAATCAGCCAATATTTAACAGTTCTAAAAATACAACATGAAATTATAAACTGTTTAGAGTTAGTGAGATTTACTCACATTTCGCGTTAACCGTTAAATAACGATTTGCGTCTGTTGATTCAGACAGACAATTTATTTTGCAATAAATTGTAACGAGCTTCGATTCACTCTCAGTCAGCTCCATCGGGTAGTGTCCATCCAAACGATTCCAACAGATCTTGTTTCACTGAATTTCGAACACATATGGATAAGATACACAATTTCTAAGTTAGTACTTTAATTAAGTCAATTAAATACTTAGGTTTAAAAGGATTTCTGGGCTTACCAATTTACAAGGCCCAACACCATTTGAAAAGTGAAGAACTTAAGCCGTAGCGAAAACAATGAAAGTTGAGTTGGTTTTTAAAACAAATTTCGGCTTCGTTCCTTTTCGGGGACGAAAAGTTTTAAGTTGGGGAGATTGTAACAGCCCGAAAATCTAGGCCAGTTTAAAATTTTTAATTTGGCAATTTTAATGAATTTTGAACATTTAAAAAAGAATATTTTAAATAATATCGACGAGAAATTTATTTTGAATAGAATTTGAACGAATATATTTATATAGATCGTCGTTAGAATATAAATATTTATTTTAAATTATAAAAGGAACTGAAAATGGCGCGGTAGTTTGATAATTCGATTTCAAACTTCAATTGAATGTATCGGGTGCAAAATAAACCGATTTTAGTGAAACCAAAAATAATGGAATCTGATTGTGACTATCTTTCCAACGAATCCGAAAGATTGAAATTTCATAGCGGGAATCAAAAGATATGTCCAGTTGAAAATTCTGAATGGTCGCTATGGAATTCAGGCCCTTAAAAATAGCCATTTTGCAAACGACCTCGGATTTCGACGAAACCACTTTTGTTGGATCCGGGATGTCTAGTTATTGCTAGGTTTCAAATTTCATAATTTTTCGAATCAATATGTGAGCGTGGCAAAGGAAAACGCGTTTGACCAGTTTCAGTTGATTTTAATCGACTGCAAAATGGCCATTTTTCAAACGGTCTCATAATTTGACGAAATCAGTTTTGTTAGGACCGTATCGTCAATACGTTTTCTGGAATTTTTAGAGATTGTATGTGACCCCGGTAAATTGAAATGTGCGTTTAAATTGAATATATAAAGATTTGTATTTTAAATTCAACAGAAACTGATTGTAACGGTCAAATTGGTCTACGAAACATATCCCATTGTGTTCGTAATGGGGGTATTTAGCTAGGGTGTAACGGCGCGATTTTCGACCCTCCGAAAATCGTGTCATTATTGAAAGAAATTAGAAGATGAGATAGAAAAGATAGAACTAATAGAATAGAAGAATAAGAAGTTATCAGAAATCTCACAGCGGAATTTAAAAATACAAATACATTACATCATAGGGTCTGGTACATCATAATACATCAACAACTTACATCATCATAGTACATTCATATAATAATACATCATGATATGGAAATACAAATCTAACTGGATACATAGGTGTAGTTAAACTACTAGACTTGTCCTGCAACTTGCACTTCGCAAGGTTCCATTTGCCTACCTGAATTACTTGTCTACTCATAATAAATATTATGAGTACCCAAGAGTTTAGGGAAAACACAGAAAATAAACTCCGGGTCAGTCAGGGGACTGGTGTGAGTAAACACAGTTAAAAAGATGTAAACAGGGAAATAAGGAATAAGGCGTTCCGTTATTTATAGATTCAATTACTTAGAAATCTTAAGCCCAACTCCATAATTAACATATGGAAAATGACCATTGTATTTTGATATCAAAACGTTTGATATTTATGGTAATATTTGTCAAATAAATAATCATCTAGTGAATCGCTTGCATCTCACGTTCACGTATGTAGAATAAAATCTAACTCGTCGAGCGCTTATTGGAAATTTGGTTTCTAACTGACAGGGTATGGGAGCACCCACCGATCAGTGTACTCTAGAGAAGATACACTGGGGTTCAACAAGAACATCCTGCAACCCGGCCACACATGACCGTCCACTCATTTAGCTTGAGTGTAACGAACATATTACCACCTCCACGGTTGGGGATGACCAACCGATTACCGAAGGTAACAGCAGTGAAAATAGATTAAGAAACAAAAGGAGTTTACTCTAGATGGTGATAATATACCCTGCTTGGGTATGACCCAACTAGCCATGCTGCCTAGCCCAACTATTGTCTTTCTCGGGTTGTGAGGTTTGAAGTCACGTTACCGTTGACGGATTATTCTTCAACGTCTTTGAATATCACACCGTCCTATCTGGCAGATCACTCATTTGTTTCCACAAACATATTCCGGGTATAAGGCTAAAGAAACGAATCTCTCCGCCACCAACGTAATACACTTATGTAAAGTCGATGTGTAAAATCTGATCGATATACGTTGTCAGACATCCGACTGTTCGGATCTGTTCTGGGATTTAACAGACCGTAGACACTATTTTGAAATAGTCCTTGTATTCTTCCTCTTTATCGATTTCCGGTATACGTCATATAATTCGAGTCGAAGTGGAATGTAAATTCCGGCCTCTTCGAAACGGTGTACGAAATATCTTTTATAGTCGATAATTTATTTTCAGTTACTATCTTAAATTTAGTTTACACATTCTGTAATTAGTTTATATATACAATATATATAATTCTCTGGTTCAACTCGGATATGAAAAATATCCTTTATCATTGGTCAGTTGAAGTGTGTATGTCGTACACAAGTTGTTGTATTTATTTCTTTATTTAAACTTAAACAAATTGTTTTATAAATTTATTTAAATTTATTTTCCTTATATCATAAGTTTCAACTCGTTGAACTCCTTCGGACGACTTCTATACTTGACCTCACTGTCACTTTCATTGTTCCACTTGCCTAAGACAAATTAAATAAAAAATCCATTTTTATTTAATTTATTAATTATTTATTAATTGTATTTTTATTTACTAATTTAATTAAAACCAATTTTAATTAAAACATTGGATTAAAATCCTTTTCCCTTTCATTTGCCAAGTCGAGTTCTGGCACTTCAAGAACTCGTGATCAACACAGGTTGATCACCGAAATTCCTTTGCTAAATCCGTTGCCTTCCCACCTTGCCAAGCCTCTCCGATCAGCTCCAAACCCCTTGCCAAAACTCGTGCCAGGCCACTTGCCAAATCTTCGATTACCCTCAAAATCCACGGTGATCCATCGATGGATCACTACAATTTCATCGTACAGGCCTTCCCCCTTCTTCTCCATTTTGCCCTCGACTTTCCTGTGCAAACGTGCGCAGCTGTGCACGTGCACACCACCCCACGTCGCCATCTCATCGTCGAACCACCACCCACAAACTCCGTTGCCTTCACTGATCAACTCTGACCCATCACCACCACCTCCAGTCGCCTCCTCCTCAAAATCACCCTCCACCTATTTTTCCAGTAAACTGCTTTTTAAACCACCTCGCCTAAACCGACCTCGCCTCCTCCGACCACCGGAACACCTCGCGCCGCCGCCCATCGCTTCGTTATGTCCCAACGCCGCTCTACGTCCATCCTCAGCCAACTCGATCGCCTGTGGGGCCCCCACGTCTCCTTCAATTTCGACGAACCCATTCTGCCATTAAAATGTAAATCGAGCTCGACAACCCCAACCACCCGATGGAAAAATCATTTAGTATTTTTCTCTTGTTCACCGATGTCTCCACCTCCTCCATGCTCCACGAATTGGCCATCCCCTTCGTCGTTCGCCGGAATTTGGTTAGAGTTCCATTTCCGACCATCTCAACCATCCTCTCTTGTTTCAAAGTTAAAAATCATGAAACCACTTTTAAAAATCATATTTTGGCACTACGATTACATTTATAACCCTGTATTTCATTTCCATAGTGATTGAAATTTCGGTGATTAAGTTTGAGTCAGAGAACATCCTGCTCCTTCTGTTTTTCTTGTTTTCAAAACATGTTCTTCATGCTCAAAAGTTTAAAACAGGTTGTAATTGATTTAGTATACATATTACTACTGTATATACTCGTATAGTTTGTGTTTTGAAATGATCAAGGTGTGGTTTAACAAACAGACGTGTTTGTTCTTGATACAGACAAACACAGTATTTTCCTTGATCATGTTTAAAGTGATGAACTCATTACTCAAAGCTCCTACCACTTGTATACTTGGTTAAATGATGAAATAAACTTGGTATACTAGCATCTTTACTGGTGATAACAATTTGATGAACTTGCAGTAATATATATAAACATGAAAGCATCCAAAAACTGTTTACAATAAACTTGAAATCAAACATGACTTAAGTGAGGTTTACTCACTGATTAAAAGCTCCTGAATTATTCTAGCTTGAAGGTGATAAAATTCTCAGCAACTTCCTTGTATTTGAGTAAAAAGAAAGTGCATGGAGTTGGTCATGTATTTATAGTTTTTCCCTTATGTTTTTAACAGTAAAAAGCCACATCTTCTACCTACCCTTTCTCTCTCATTCGAATGGATCAAAATATACACAGCAAGATTAAAGTACTTTTCCACAAGGGATGATTCCTACCAACCCTTATTTCCCTCTTCAAAGTACACAAGGCTTACACCTTCATTAAATGCTCATCTTACTTTCATTTAATGCTCACTCTACACTTACAATCAAGACACAAGAGAATGGTCATCCCTTTTTGATATTTTGTGTGCACTTATAATTTCAGCCGCATATATTAGTATAGGGTGATTATGCGATGACTAAGTCCTAATCTATTCTTTAATGATGGGTTGGGCTTTGTTTTGCTTTTTTTTTTAAGCTCTCTTGTTTGTTGCTACTACATTTGGTGTATATAAGCTTATATATCCATGTTTTTGGCCGTAGCATATGTATATAAATATATATATATTTATATATATATATGCTTTTTCCATGTTATACTTATATATATAATATATATATATAAGTGTTAATTCCCTTTGTTAAAACATAGATATGTACATAAGGGTTTAACTCTTTAACTTGTATGGTTTTGCTATGTGAATGACACTTATCCATGCTAGTTGTAAAATAGGATTTGTCACTCTAGTTTGTGTTGCCACACTTCTCATACTTCTCTGTGTTATGAATAGTGTTACTAATTGTTGCTTATGTATGTTGTAATATTAAACATTATACATACCTTATATATATATCAAGTTCTAGTGCAAATCATATATGTATGTACATACATATAGGTGATTATACATATCTTAATCGTTTGAGTTCCCTAGATACATTTTAATTTTCTTATTAAAATGAATATCAGGTGCTTAAAAATATCCAGCCATTACAGACTACCCCACTTAAAAGAATTTCGCCCCGAAATTACATAAGAAAGATAGAAAGTTTCCAAAAAAAAATATTTCATAAACTGATTGCTTTAGTACACATACACATACGACTAGTTCTGTATTAACACTAGTCTCGATACATACAATAATACTAGACTTGACTACTCAAGTTCTAAACTGTCCCAAAATATACATACGTAACTATCCTCCTCCAGTCTCTGTCCTACTACTCGTCGTCAGAGATATCTATTATCTCTACGACCTCCTCGTCATCAGATATATTAAGGACCTCAACTACGTCCTCTGCATCAGTCTCCTCCTCGTCATCCTCTATATAAATCAGACCCCCTGGTGGTATGAAATATAGCCTCACCACGGGATATCCATACTCACCGAATACTTGTACTCCTCCTCCTGCCATGCGAAACTCTATGAGAACTTGTTCCAATCTATTCCATATTTCTGTCCTTTGGGCTACTTGCTCTTCTTGTTGGTTTCCCGTAGCAATGACTGGGGTTCCTGGGACAATGACTGGGGTTCCTGGAACAACTTGGTCTTCTTCTTCCTCATATTCTTCTTCATATTCTTCCTCATATTCTTCTTCATATTCTTCCTCAAATTCTTCTTCTTCTTCACCACCCTCATCTCCTTCCCCATAACCGTCAACACTTCCACCTTCTTTTATCGCTTCATCTTCATCAGTAAAGTCTTGGTGTCCTCCATTCTGTTCCATTGGTTCGTTCCTGCCCAGCACTGATCCTTCTGATGACATGTGTGTACCCTCGTCGTCGATGGGTGATCTCTCTCGGTTGTTGTCGGAATCTCCTATCCTTTGTCTCTTTGCTTGTAGCATAAGGAACTGGAGTGGTGTCACCCTCTTTCTTGCTGTGGTCCTCCATATTGGAGCCATCTAACAGTAAACAAGAAAATAGAACTCATAAGTGATGTAAACATACAAGAGAGTTCATAAATCCTAATAAACTGAATCATAACACACATATGCAAATGCTCACAGAAATGTAGAAATCGAAATTTCCTTACATTTTAATCATACCAAAGTAAATCATACCTATCCCATAGGAAAATCTGGGTATAATTTCTTTATCTGCTTCTCGGTCTCCCACGTACAGTCTTTCGGGTTTTCGCTCCACTGGATCTTTAGTAGCTTCACTACTTTGTTGCGAAGTTGCTTTTCCTCTCGGTCAATAATACTGAATTGATGTCTAATCACTGTCAAGTCTGGCTCAATCTCTATCTCTTGCTGAACAGAGGGTTCCAAAATTAATGATGGATTGTGCATGCATTTTCTCAAGTGCGATACGTGAAATACGTTATGAATTCCCGCCATATATTCTGGTAATTCAACTTTATATGCTTGAAAACCGATTCTCTCTAAGACACGGAAAGGTCCAACATATCTCGGTGCTAACTTTCCATTTTTCCCAAATCTTACTACTCCTTTCATGGGTGAGATCTTCACAAAGACTAGATCCTCTATTTCGAATACTAAATCTCTTCGCCTTTGATCGGCATAGCTTTTCTGGCAATCCTGGGCTTCTTTCATTCTTAGCTTCACTAATTCCACTTTCTCTGCCGCCTCTCGTATCATATCCGGACCAAGTACCAATTTGTTTCCGGACTCTACCCAACATGCAGGCGCTTTACAAGGTCTTCCATATAACGCTTCATATGGTGCCATTTGTATACTCGCCTAGTAACTGTTATTATATGAAAATTCTACTAGGTGTAAATGATCTTCCCATGATCCTCCAAAATCTAAAATACATGCTCTTAGAAGATCTTCCAATATACGATTAACTCTTTCCGTCTGACCGTCTATTTGAGGATGGTAAGCTGTACTGAAATTTAACCTTGTTCCCAACGTTCTCTGTAAAGCTTCCCAAAATCTACTCGTGAAAATGGTATCTCTGTCGCTTACAATGCTTGTTGGAATACCGTGCAGTCGTACTATCTCTTTCATGAATACTTCGGCTAATGTTATGGCAGTGCGCGTTGGTTTTACTGGAATAAAGTGCGCACTCTTAGTTAACCGATCTACGATTACCCAAATCCCTTCGTAGCCTCTCCTTGTTCTTGGCAAACCATCGATGAAGTCCATCGATATCATTTCCCACTTCCAGTTGGGAATCTCTAATGGCCGTAATAGTCCAGCAGTCTTTTGATGGTCTCCCTTGACTTGCTGACAACATAGACATTCATTTACGAAAGTAATGATATCTTTATTCATTCCTGACCACCAGAATACTCGTCTCATATCGTGATTCATTTTATGAATTCCTGGGTGGATGCTCAACTTTGATGCATGGCATTCCTTTAAAACCTCCAGCCTTATTCCATCCACGTTAGGTACGCATAATCTGCCGTTTATTCTCAATACTCCTTGATTGTCCAACTCGAAGTCAGTCTCTTTTCCGGTTGTGACTCCTCGAATAATCTTTTCCAGTTTGACATCCCTGTCCTGATTACTCATTATCCTTTCTTGGAGAGTCGGTGTGACTTCCAAAAGTGATAATATCGCATTTCTACTCAAGGTGTCTGCCACTACGTTTGCTTTTCCCGGTGTATAAATGATATCTAAGTCATATGATGCAAGAAATTCCAACCACCGCTGTTGTCTCAGATTTAAATCTTTTTGCGTGAACAGATACTTCAATGGTTTATGATCGGTGAAAAGTTCAAATTTCCCACCTAGCAGGTAATGTCTCCACATCTTCAATGCGAAAACAACTGCCAATAACTCCAAGTCGTGAGTTGCGTAATTCTTCTCGTGAATCTTTAACTGTCTACTTGCATATGCAATCACCTGTCCCTTCTGCATTAACACCGCTCCTACTCCCCTTCCACAAGCATCGGTGTAAACTGCAATTCCGCTCGTTCCATCGGGAACAGCTAATACTGGTGCTTCTGTTAATTTCTTCTTTAGTTCTTGAAACGATTCTTCACACCTTGGGTCCCACATAAACTTTTGACCCTTCTTTGTTAACTTGGTCAGATGTGACGATATTTTGTAGTAGTCTCGGATAAATCTTCGATAGTATCCCGCATGTCCTAGGAAACTACGAATATCGGTTGGTGTTTGAGGTTGTTTCCATAGTTGTACTGCATTTACTTTAACTGGGTCTACTGATATCCCATCTCCGTTTACTACGTCCCCCAAAAATCTTACTTCCGATTTCCAAAAGTGACATTTTGAAAACTTTGCCTTCAACACGTGTTTTCTTAGAGTTTCTAGTACTACTCTAAGATGACCACGGTGCTCTTCTTCGGTTTTTGAAAAGATTAAAATATCGTCAATGAAAACGAGAACGAATTTATTAAGAAATTTCCTAAAGACTCTGTTCATCAGATCTACGAAGAAAGCTGGTGCGTTGGTTAGTCCGAACGGCATAACCAACCACTCATAAAAGAAGTCTGGGCCTCTGAATGCTGTTAGAGGAATACAATCTTCAGAGATTCTCAATTGGTGAAATCCCGTCACTAAATCCATCTGGGAGAATACCGTTGCTCCGTGCAATTGGTCGAAAAGGTCATCAATTCTAGGTAATGGATATCTATTTCGGATGGTTACTTTATTTAATTCTCGGTTGTCTACACACAGTCGTAAGGACCCATCAGACTTTACTACAAAAACTACCACAGAGCCCCAACTAGAAAAACTAGGTCGGATTAAGCCTTTACTCAGCAAATCCCGAGTTTGTTTCTCTAATTCCTGAACTTCCTTGGGAACCATCCGTCTCTTTGGTTGAATTATTTGTCTAGCTCCTGGGACTAAATCAATTCGGAATTCGATCTCTCGATGCGGAGGTAAACCTCCGACTTCCTCGAATACGTCCTTGAACTCTCTAACTACTTCCAAAGTGTCGAGACTTTCTTGAGGTGCTTCTAAAGCGTATAGAAAACTATATGTGTGAATTCCCGGCTTTCCACAAGTTATTCTAGCTTTTCGCTCTAAGCTAGTTATAAGGGTTATGATTTCTTTATCACATTTTATCTTGGCTTGGAACTTGCTTAACCAGTCTAATCCAAGTATAAAATTGAAACTTTTGAAGTCTAGAACATAGAAGTCAAATCGAAAAGAGTGTGAGAGATATAAGAGAGTTATATCCTCACAACACATTTTAAGCTCAGTTTTTCCCCCTATGGGGTTTGATACGCAAATGGGGTTCGGTGATATAATTGGTTTAAGGACAAACTGATCTATGGTTTCGACTGAAATAAAACTGTGTGAAGCGCCGGTATCAAATAAAACACGAAGGTAAATTCCATTAAACTGTAAAGTACCTTCTAGCACTCCCTTCCCTTTCACATTCTGAGAAGTAGACGGTTCATCTTTGATTGTAAAAACCCTAGGCTGTGGTGCCCTCTTCATCAATGGACATTCTTTCACCATGTGTCCTGGTTGATGACAATTGAAACAGAGATTCTTCACTACCATCTCGTTCCTCTGATTCTGGTTCTGGTTCTGATTCTGTTGCTGAGGTCTCTGTTGCTGTCTCGGGTATTGCTGGGGTTTCTGTTGCTGTTGCGGGTATTGCTGGGGTTTCTGTTGCTGTTGCGGGTATTGCTGGGGTTTCTGGTTCCCTTTTTGTTTGCAGAATCGTGCTATGTGTCCCTTTTGCTTGCAGATGTGACACACCACATTCTTAAATTTATCGTCCATTTTCTGCTGCCCTGTCTTACCTTGGCCTTGGTTATTCGTCCAGTCTGGGTTGATCTTTCTTTTCAAATAATTCCCTCCACTTGACTCTCCGGTCTGAGCCTTTGCCCCTGATTTCTTTGCATCTAGTGCTTCATATCTGAGTGCTAGGTCTACTAGTTCCACAAATGGATCCTTCAAATGTCCCATCATCCTTCCTTGTAGATTATCTTTAAGACCAGCAACAAACATCTCGTTCTTCTTCAAAAGAGTATTTATCAGCTCCGGTCCAAAGATTGAAAGAGCGTTAAACTGGTTTTCGTACTCAGCGACAGACATGCTCTCCTACTTTAAGTCAATGAAGTCTCGGTACATCCTTGTCCTTCCAGTAGCAGGTAGATACTGACTTTCAAAAGCTTCTTTGAACATGGGCCAAGTAAAGTTTTCCTCAGGAGTGTTAGCTGTCTGGGCATCCCACCATATTGCTGCGGCTCCTTCCAGATTCCATGAAGCTAAGAGACGCTTATGCTCGTCATCCAACCTCAGTCCTTTAAAAATCTTCTCACATGATCTAATCCATGCTTGGACTCCGACCAGTGATTCAGTACCCCTGAAAATCCTTCCTCCCAGAGTGGTGTAATTCTTACAGATCATAGCAAAGTTAGGCTGAGTTGGTGCTCGGATTACTTCAGTAGTGTCCACTTGTGTCTGGTTAACAGTGTGTCCGTTTGTCGTAGTTGCTCCGCTTGCTCCTCGGCCTCTTCCTCCACGAGAACTCATTTTCACTCCTGAGTACACGGATTGAAAATTAATGACTCGTCAGAAAAATATGTCAAGGGATTACCTAAGTAACTACGATCTACCTATATTAAAATATAGTTTTTAGTAGAAATACGCTCTCTCACTATTCCAAAGCCTAAATGTTTCCGAAGAACATAGGCTCTGATACCAACTGTAACGGCGCGATTTTCGACCCTCCGAAAATCGTTTCATTATTGAAAGAAATTAGAAGATGAGATAGAAAAGATAGAACTAATAGAATAGAAGAATAAGAAGTTATCAGAAATCTCACAGCGGAATTTAAAAATACAAATACATTACATCATAGGGTCTGGTACATCATAATACATCAACAACTTACATCATTATAGTACATTCATATAATAATACATCATGATATGGAAATACAAATCTAACTGGATACATAGGTGTAGTTAAACTACTAGACTTGTCCTGCAACTTGAACTTCGCAAGGTTCCATTTGCCTACCTGAATTACTTGTCTACTCATAATAAATATTATGAGTACCCAAGAGTTTAGGGAAAACACAGAAAATAAACTTCGGGTCAGTCAGGGGACTGGTGTGAGTAAACACAGTTAAAAAGATGTAAACAGGGAAATAAGGAATAAGGTGTTCCGTTATTTATAGATTCAATTACTTAGAAATCTTAAGCCCAACTCCATAATTAACATATGGAAAATGACCCTTGTATTTTGATATCAAAACGTTTGATATTTATGGTAATATTTGTCAAATAAATAATCATCTAGTGAATGGCTTGCATCTCACGTTCACGTATGTAGAATAAAATCTAACTCGTCGAGCGCTTATTGGAAATATGGTTTCTAACTGACAGGGTATGGGAGCACCCACCGATCAGTGTACTCTAGAGAAGATACACTGGGGTTCAACAAGAACATCCTGCAACCCGGCCACACATGACCGTCCACTCATTTAGCTTGAGTGTAACGAATATATTACCACCTCCACGGTTGGGGATGACCCACCGATTACCGAAGGTAACAGCAGTGAAAATAGATTAAGAAACAAAAGGAGTTTACTCTAGATGGTGATAATATACCCTGCTTGGGTATGACCCAACTAGCCATGCTGCCTAGCCCAACTATTGTCTTTCTCGGGTTGTGAGGTTTGAAGTCACGTTACCGTTGACGGATTATTCTTCAACGTCTTTGAATATCACACCGTCCTATCTGGCAGATCACTCATTTGTTTCCACAAACATATTCCGGGTATAAGGCTAAAGAAACGAATCTCTCCGCCACCAACGTAATACACTTATGTAAAGTCGATGTGTAAAATCTGATCGATATACGTTGTCAGACATCCGACTGTTCGGATCTGTTCTGTGATTTATCAGACCGTAGACACTATTTTGAAATAGTCCTTGTATTCTTCCTCTTTATCGATTTCCGGTATACGTCGTATAATTCGAGTCGAAGTGGAATGTAAATTCCGGCCTCTTCGAAACGGTGTACGAAATATCTTTTATAGTCGATAATTTATTTTCAGTTACTGTCTTAAATTTAGTTTACACATTCTGTAATTAGTTTATATATACAATATATATAATTCTCTGGTTCAACTCGGATATGAAAAATATCCTTTATCATTGGTCAGTTGAAGTGTGTATGTCGTACACAAGTTGTTGTATTTATTTCTTTATTTAAACTTAAACAAATTGTTTTATAAATTTATTTAAATTTATTTAAATTTATTTTCCTTATATCATAAGTTTCAACTCGTTGAACTCCTTCGGACGACTTCTATACTTGACCTCACTGTCACTTTCATTGTTCCACTTGCCTAAGACAAATTAAATAAAAAATCCATTTTTATTTAATTTATTAATTATTTATTAATTGTATTTTTATTTACTAATTTAATTAAAACCAATTTTAATTAAAACATTGGATTAAAATCCTTTTCCCTTTCATTTGCCAAGTCGAGTTCTGGCACTTCAAGAACTCGTGATCAACACAGGTTGATCACCGAAATTCCTTTGCTAAATCCGTTGCCTTCCCACCTTGCCAAGCCTCTCCGATCAGCTCCAAACCCCTTGCCAAAACTCGTGCCAGGCCACTTGCCAAATCTTCGATTACCCTCAAAATCCACGGTGATCCATCGATGGATCACTACAATTTCATCGTACCAGGCCTTCCCCCTTCTTCTCCATTTTGCCCTCGACTTTCCTGTGCAAACGTGCGCAGCTGTGCACGTGCACACCACCCCACGTCGCCATCTCATCGTCGAACCACCACCCACAAACTCCGTTGCCTTCACTGATCAACTCTGACCCATCACCACCACCTCCAGTCGCCTCCTCCTCAAAATCACCCTCCACCTATTTTTCCAGTAAACTGCTTTTTAAACCACCTCGCCTAAACCGACCTCGCCTCGCCTCCTCCGACCACCGGAACACCTCGCGCCGCCGCCCATCGCTTCGTTATGTCCCAACGCCGCTCTACGTCCATCCTCAGCCAACTCGATCGCCTGTGGGGCCCCCACGTCTCCTTCAATTTCGACGAACCCATTCTGCCATTAAAATGTAAATCGAGCTCGACAGCCCCAACCACCCGATGGAAAAATCATTTAGTATTTTTCTCTTGTTCACCGATGTCTCCACCTCCTCCACGCTCCACGAATTGGCCATCCCCTTCGTCGTTCGCCGGAATTTGGTTAGAGTTCCATTTCCGACCATCTCAACCATCCTCTCTTGTTTCAAAGTTAAAAATCATGAAACCACTTTTAAAAATCATATTTTGGCACTACGATTACATTTATAACCCTGTATTTCATTTCCATAGTGATTGAAATTTCGGTGATTAAGTTTGAGTCAGAGAACATCCTGCTCCTTCTGTTTTTCTTGTTTTCAAAACATGTTCTTCATGCTCAAAAGTTTAAAACAGGTTGTAATTGATTTAGTATACATTTTACTACTGTATATACTCGTATAGTTTGTGTTTTGAAATGATCAAGGTGTGGTTTAACAAACAGACGTGTTTGTTCTTGATACAAACAAACACAGTATTTTCCTTGATCATGTTTAAAGTGATGAACTCATTACTCAAACCTCCTACCACTTGTATACTTGGTTAAATGATGAAATAAACTTGGTGTACTAGCATCTTTACCGGTGATAACAATTTGATGAACTTGCAGTAATATATATAAACATGAAAGCATCCAAAAACTGTTTACAATAAACTTGAAATCAAACATGACTTAAGTGAGGTTTACTCACTGATTAAAAGCTCCTGAATTATTCTAGCTTGAAGGTGATAAAATTCTCAGCAACTTCCTTGTATTTGAGTAAAAAGAAAGTGCATGGAGTTGGTCATGTATTTATAGTTTTTCCCTTATGTTTTTAACAGTAAAAAGCCACATCTTCTACCTACCCTTTCTCTCTCATTCGAATGGATCAAAATATACACAGCAAGATTAAAGTACTTTTCCACAAGGGATGATTCCTACCAACCCTTATTTCCCTCTTCAAAGTACACTAGGCTTACACCTTCATTAAATGCTCATCTTACTTTCATTTAATGCTCACTCTACACTTACAATCAAGACACAAGAGAATGGTCATCCCTTTTTGATATTTTGTGTGCACTTATAATTTCAGCCGCATATATTAGTATAGGGTGATTATGCGATGACTAAGTCCTAATCTATTCTTTAATGATGGGTTGGGCTTTGTTTTGCTTTTTTTTTAAGCTCTCTTGTTTGTTGCTACTACATTTGGTGTATATAAGCTTATATATCCATGTTTTTGGCCGTAGCATATGTATATAAATATATATATATATATTTATATATATATATGCTTTTTCCATGTTATACTTATATATATATAATATATATATAAGTGTTAATCCCCTTTGTTAAAACATAGATATGTACATAAGGGTTTAACTCTTTAGCTTGTATGGTTTTTCTATGTGAATGACACTTATCCATGCTAGTTGTAAAATAGGATTTGTCACTCTAGTTTGTGTTGCCACACTTCTCATACTTCTCTGTGTTATGAATAGTGTTACTAATTGTTGCTTATGTATGTTGTAATATTAAACATTATACATACCTTATATATATCAAGTTCTAGTGCAAATCATATATGTATATACATACATATAGGTGATTATACATATCTTAATCGTTTGAGTTCCCTAGATATATTTTAATTTTCTTATTAAAATGAATATCAGGTGCTTAAAAATATCCAGCCATTACATAGGGGCGACAGTCGTTGGGTTGGATTTCGAGTTCAAAATAAAAGTCAACCTTTTGTGAAGAATTAAATAATAATAATAATTTATTATATAAGTATTTCCTCCCCCCTTACTTTGACCGATTCATTTCAGAATAAAATTAAATAATAAAAAAAACCAATTCGTTAAGCTTCCCCGTTGCCCTCCTACCGACGCCCCACCAGCGACACGCCACCTCCGTTCAACCCTTCCCCAGCACCGCCCTAGACCCCTGTGCCTCCCTCTCCTCCCTAGATCCGCACGCCCAAAAGCCCTACCCCAAATCGAACTAGAAAACCCCAACACCTCATGCCCTAGTCGCCTCCCCCAAGCATCGCACCACCAGCCCTACGCCTCGACTGTCTCTCCCCTCCTCTGGCAACCTGCGACCCCGATCCCCAATTTCAAAACCCTCCAGCGTGCGATAGACCATACCCCATAATCCGTACCACCACCTGAATCCGCCAATGCCACCCTCCTAGCCCCGCATCTCGGCCAGCGCCGCCAACAGTAGGTCCGCACCACCCCTCCGAGCGCAAACAGTACCCCCCTCTCGCAGTTTAACAGCAAAGCTTTATTTTCTTCGATCGATGTAAGTCTTTACAGTTAAAAGCATTATTTCTAAAAACAATTTTTTTTTATAAATAAAAGTAGTAAATGTTTATTTTTAAAATATATAAAGGATTGTTTAAAAAAAATATGAAAATAGAATTTGTTTTAAAAATAAGAATAGATTTGTTTTAAGAATAAAAATACCTTTGTTTTGAAAATAAAATTTGCATAGCCTTTTAAAATAAGATTAATGTGTTTTTAAAATAGGAGAATAAAAATAGTTCGAATATAAAATATGATTTTTATTCATGGAGAGTAATAAAAATATAATCTTTATTAAGCGAAGAGAAATATAAAAATATAATTTTTATAACGAAGCAAAGTAAAAATTCGATTTTTATATATTGAATAGTGAAGTAAAAATTCGATGTTTATATATTGAATAGCAAAGTAAAAATTCGATTTTTATATATTGAATAGCAAAGTAAAAATGTGATTTTTATATATATAGTGAATACAGGCAAAGAAAATGACAAGAGGTGAGAACGGCGAAGATTTCTACAAAGAAGAGTCGAGGCGTTTGATTTTAGCTATTCGGTGAGAATTTCTCACTCTTTAATTTTATTTTTCTAGTTTTATAATTATATACTAGGATGCAGACGGTGTTTAGTAGCACCCGACACCCGTCATCCACAGACCATGGATGGCTTGTTTGTTTAATTGTTTGGTTGTGTAGTTGGTTAGATTATTTGGTTTGAATTGAATTGTTTGGTGAAATGAAATTGATTTGATTGATGTGTGAATGGCGTGGGCCTTCAGTAGACCGGGGGTAAGGCTGGGCCTTGTCCCGTTTCTAGTATCGTGCCGTTATGCCGTCGAAATTTTCTAAAAATAAGTTAGAAAAATAAAGATAACATTTTATTTAATAAATGAACCGAATAGAATATTCATAGGTTGAATAAAATAGCTTGACCGTTAAAAAATATAATTTTAACGTGAATGTGAATAAATAAATATTCATTTACAAACCGGACGGTTTTTTATGTACACCTATTTGAAGGACATTGATTGGGACGATAAATTTTACACATCGCCCAACTGCACAAATAAAAATCTGTGTTAGATTGCTTGAAACCCCACACGGGTATTGGGATGATATTTGACGTACACTAATCCCGATTTTTTAGTTGTATGTCGATCGATTGATTGACAGGCTGTTATAAGCGTTGGATATTTATATTTGATGCTTATACAGTGTAGAATGCACTTTGGATGATGGTTGATTATTCATCGTTGTTGATATACACATGTGTTGTAGAAAATCCATATAATTAACATTATATGGTATTTGATTGGGCCTCATTCCAGTTTTAAAATAGAAATATTTGAAAAAGAAATATTTGAAATATAATATTTGGAAATAGGAATATATGAAGCCGTATTGATTAGATTGACGCCATTTTGACGTGAACGATATTTATATCGATTTTATTCATTTTATAATGAATATCGAAAGTGATTTCAAAATCTGATATTTTGAAAAGAATTGAATATAAATAAATTCGAATTGAAATTGAATATAAATAAATTCGAATTGAAATTGAATATAAATAAATTCGAATTGAAATTGAATATAAACGAATTCGAATTGAAATTGAATATAAATGAATTCGAATTGAAATGGAATAGAAATGAATTCGAATTGAAATTGAAAATGAACTGAAATTGAATTAGAAATCAATTTGAATTGAAATCAATTTGAAATGAATTTAAAATGAATTTAAATTGGAATATTCAATTTTGATTTGAAATTGAATATGAAGTTGAAACCGTTTTGAAAATAAATTGAAAACGATTTATAAAGCACGTTTTGAATTGAAATCGACGAAGTATATATTATATATATAATATAATGGCCTGAATAGAACGCGCCGCGCTGCGGCAGTTCGCAAATTTCGACCATTGACTTCGAACGGATATTACGGGAGATCCGACCGTCGGATTCTCCTAAAACCGGAACCGTTGGGTTCGTATCGAAAAGAGATTTCTAATGAATATTAGAAATTTGATATCTAACAGTTGGATTTGGAATTATGTCCAAATCAAATTTGAAAAAGGTCGCTGTAAGTGCAGTTCGATGGCCGTTGATGGAAATCGACTGTACGGGCCGTGATAAAATTATTAAAAATAGTAATAATTTGTGTAAAATCATAAGAAATGATTTAGAAAGAATTGGGATGAAAAACTCCTTATTTGAAAAGATAAAAATAGTTTTTTATCGAAATGAACTAGTTTTGAACTAGAATTATAATTCTATTTATTTTTAAATAAATAAATTGAATTTGAAATGGTTTTGAAAATAACCAAAATTTCCAATGATTGCCTTGGAATGGATTTGAATCGAAATTGTCTTCGGAATATTTCGATGTTGGATTTCGTGATTATACAGATGTTGTTATGGAAATTTGAAAGATATATATATATATATATATATATATCATTATTTCAAATACGATATCTGTTGGTCGTAGAATTTGATATTGAATATAAGCCGATATATTTTCTATTCAGAGCCTTGTATTTAATATCAAATGTGATTTGGGTTTGTCGTGAATGGTGTCTTGACTAACACTGTTCTTGAACCCAGTTGAGAAAAGATTAAATCTTTTTAGTTAGATTTAATGAAGTGTACCAATTAAATAATATTTAATTGAAATTGAATTGATATTGATTTTTGGGTTTATCGTGAATAGTGTTTTAAATAACACTTGCTCTTTAACCCGATAATTAATGGAATGTGATTTTGGGTTTATCGTGAACTGTGTTTTAAATGACACTGATTCTTTCACCCCGTCACAGATTAAAACTAAGTGGAGTTTTAATGAATCTTTAATTAGATTGAAAAGATCGAGAATGGAGTATCACCAGTTTTGCTCTAGGCGATAGTTAAATCTTTAATTAGATTTGAACGTGAAATGGTAATTGAATTTACCGATAACACCGTAGTGTTAGATATGAAGTATTACCAGTTTTACTTCATGGGATGAATAGGTTGGGATTGGGAAATTAAACAAATAATTACTTCGGTAAAGTTCGTTAATACCGACTAGTTTGAATTACTATTCAAAAATAGATTAAAGAATAAATTTAAAGGATTTATCTTGGATAAAATTAATGGGAACCTTTCCCTATGAATGTGAAATTTAGAAACTAACTGTCGGTTAGCTAAGCAGAATGGTTTTCTGGATATTGATCTGATGTTGGTTTCGGCCTTCGGGGTTGATATTTGGGGAATTATTCTCTGGTTAGTTTACGGTTAGTGACTGATGAATTGGAATGAGGCGTATGTTGTGTTTGCGTAACACTAATTTAAAGTATACGCGAGTTATTCGGAAAGACCGTGTTTATCCCATTCTGAATAACTGATACGACGATAAGTCGAAGATGAAGACGGTGGTCGAAGACCAGAAGTCTTCACGTTGTTTGGGTGATTACTGATGATCTTGATTGGGCTGTACACCAAAGAAGATGGAAACAGTTGGTGATCGTCCAGACGTACTTGGAGATCGATGGATATGCGGGGTACTAGGTGCCCCCGGTTTCGTTCAGACCCAGAACGAACTTGTAAATGGACTGTGTGTCTGACATTGGATTTTAGTCCGTGTGATTGATCTCTATTAAATATATATCTGTTTGGCGGCGGAGAATTTATTCTCTTGCTTAACGCCCTTCTCTGAGACATACGAGCTCAGGGGTTATATATTGATGGATATCAAACGCATGGAGTGAATTGCCTGTGTGGCATGCCTAAGTGGCAATTGATCGAGGCTTCTGTTGAAAAGCAAAGTCTTGTGGTGATGATCAAAGCACAGTCTGTGTGGCACAGCTTTGTGTAACGTGAATTCGCGAGCCTCGCACCCCGGTTGTGAACCAAAAACGGGAGAGGACATCAGGGAGGGCATGCGTTTCTTTCTAGCTAGGGTGGTGTCAGTGACCTACCAGCCCTGACATTTATATACTTTTCACCTGTGTGGTTGTTGCTGTTGCGAGGCGCCTCGTTTTGATCGGACGATCCGGGTCCGATGGAGTCGTTCGTTGGCTCATTTGCGCCCCAAAGGGCGGGGAAACGTAGTGTTCAGGCATTTTAATCCACATCGGTGGATCGGCCATGACGATCCAAGGGTCACTCGAGCTCTGATCCTGAGACATGGTAGGCTAGATTGTCTCGAATCGGTTGAGGACTATCTTTTGCCTCGGTTCATAGATGGAAACCCAATTTCCAAATACGTGACTTTGCGATTTTGATTGTATAACCTATATATGGCGACATTGTGGTATGGGGCATTCATGCCGCCTATGATTGATACTTATGATTTGAAGTTGTTTTATACACTATACACTTATGATAGTATCGAATGATTTGTTTTAAACGTATCAAGCATTCTTGGCTATTATAAGGTAAAAACCCTATCCTCCGGCTTGCGTTCCATTGTGTGATGGGAACTGGGTCTTATAATAGCTTCATTTTTCTTTATTTAGCATTGCGCTATTTGTTTTATGCACTGGTATTCTTGGGAGGAAACCCATTCCGCGTTAGTGGTGTGGTCCCTTGATGTATCTGATTTAAAATAAAGAATAATAACTTTTTTAGTTCTCACACTAGTCACATGACTGACCTGGAGTTTATTGTTTTAACCTAAACTCTGGGTGCCCTTATTTTGACACGGGCAGCTAGTAGTTTTGGTTTTGCAGATTTATATTCACAGGATCCTGGTTTACAGCTGGAACAATATCCGGAAAGCTTTGTATCCGTATATCTCCTCTAGTTGTGTATTGTATCATTTTTCCGTTGCTATGTAATTTATTGTAATCTCTGATATTTCTGTGTAATGTATGTTCATTTATACTCTGTATATTCTTGTAATCTGATGCATTGTTGTAATATACAATGAAATGTTCTTTCGTCTGCGTTCTGATGTGGCTTGTTCTCTAACGATCCGCTCTTTCCTTTATGGGGAAGTTACGGGTTTTCACAAAAAATCCCACACAAGACCGGAATCGAGTCCTCAACCCAAATCCGAACTCAGTTTTGTGGTTCCATGATCAAAATTCCAGAATACCCGAACCCTAACGTTGTTGCTCGAAAACTGGACGGCTTAATACTGCGTCGCACCGTCTGAAAGTACCACAGAAATGAAGAGCGTCGTTCCCTGATTACAACCATATTAGATTTGAGATTTCTGGATTTGTTTTGGATTTTTCTTTTTGATTTTTACTTTGGGAAAGTTGTTTGTTGTGATGGTTTATACGCCTTATATAGGCTGGAATGGGTTAGGTAAGGTTTGTGGTGGAGATCGAAGGCCGTATGGCCTGTGCGGAACCTCAGAAAATGGGAGGGATATTTTCAATTTGATTTTTGTATTTTATTTTATTCAATTTTCTCCT
This sequence comes from Allium sativum, assembly GCA_030737875.1. Lineage (NCBI taxonomy): Eukaryota > Viridiplantae > Streptophyta > Magnoliopsida > Asparagales > Amaryllidaceae > Allium > Allium sativum. Next base: position 461,662,085 of record CM060913.1, on the reverse strand, counting down.
TGTATCTGCCTTCTAAAAATCCCAGCGATTACATACGATATCTAAAAATCACCAAACTGGACATGTAGGTAGAGCTCGACATTACGCTCCCAACGAAACTGGTTTCGTCGAATTCCGACTCCGTATGCTCACACAGCTTATTTTTAACTGTCAAAATACTAACTGTTTCTCACTCTAAAAATCCGTACGGCCACACACTGACTCTAAAAATCACGAAACTGGAAATCTAGTAACTATTTGACATTGCGGATCCAACAAAATTAGTTTCGTCGAATTCCGACTTTGTTTGCAAAAGTGGTTATTTTTAAAGCTCTGGATGACCCATTTAAATATATAAATATATGTTATAATTAAATTAAATATTTAAAAATAAATATTATCGTCTATATTCACAGTGGAATACCCTATAGCTCTAGAATATTCCTATATGAATTTCTACTCGATATTCACTTCTGGGTCAACCCGATATTCGATTTATATTGAAATTCCTTTTTAAAATATAAATAATTCCTTTATAAATTATAAAGGAATTCCACAATGACTTTTCTAAAATTTGATTTGGACATATCTCAAAATCTACACAACGAAATCCCGAATTTTCTCTTCCACTAGAAAGATATACTCCACCAGCTCCACACGTTTCTTGTTTCACAGAAATCCGGCTTAAAACGAATCATGTACATTCAGTTGAAGTTCGAATCGCCAAATAGCGAACTGCCGCGCCATTTCGAGCTCGATTTTAATTATATTATAATTCTACGTTCAAACTGTCGTTCAAATAATATATTCGTTATTCTAATTCAATTCTAAACTGAATTAAATATCACAGATGATCCAGTTCACACCATATCGCCATTTTAGCCAATTCTGATTATTTCAAAATTGAATATATTATTTAATTTATTATTTTAATTAAATATTCACCATTATATTATTCCAAGACCATTTAATTCACTAAACCACCATTTATATAATAAAATAAATTAATCATAATACCTCTGCCAATGCGGGTCATTACAAGAGCTAATGGTTAACCTTAGCTTCAGAGTATAACATATTTAAGACAGTTCGTCTAGATAGAATCAGCAGTATTCTAAGGCAGATAGCTCATTAGAGATAGGATTAGCAATGCCCTAGAATGAGCACAGCAGAATAGCACATCATAATCAGTCATTACATCATCTTTTTTTCATATGTCCTTTACTTTACCGTTCCTCAAATATTATCATTTTCTGTTGGTCTGACTCTTTCCTTAATGTATAGAACTGACTGAAATTGAGTATGAGAGCTAGAGCCAGAGGTAGAGGCGGACCCAGAGGCCGGGGAAGGGGTGCAATCCCCGCTGCTCAGGACTAGCCTAATCCAGAGGCAGTAGTACCACCGCCTCCACCCCCACAGCCTTTTGATCTAGATAAAGTAGCAAAGAAATTCAAAATTTTGGGGAGCGTGCCATTTACTGGCTGAGAGACAGTGACAGAGTCTCAGGTTTGGCTTAAGACACGTGAGAAGATTTTTGGGGGCTTGGAACTAGAAGACCATTGGAAGAGATTCCTGGCATCGTGGCTGCTAAAGGATGAGGCTCAGATTTGGTGGGAGACAGCTACGATTGGTGGCATTGATGCTGATATGACTTGGGCAAAATTCAAGGAGCTTTTTAATGAGAAGTTCATTCCTCTGCAAGAAGTCGAGCGTCTTCATGATGAGTTTGCTAACCTCCAACAAGGAGATCGGACTATTTCTGAGTATATGAGGAAATTCGAGGAGCTTTCACGATATGCACCTGAATTAATTTAGGACCCATTCCAGAAAAATAAGAGGTTCATTAATGGTCTTTCGAGGAAGTATCTAAACAGGGTGACGGCACATATCGAGCTTCCGTTTAACAAGATGATTGAGATGGCATATAGATACGAAGAAAATGAAAAGAATTCTCAGCAGGACCAAGAAAGGAATCAAACAAATAATAAGAGGAAGCATGCTGATAAGAAGCCGGAGGCAAGCAACACTACAGCCGCCAAGCCTCAAGAAAGTAGAAGGGCCAAGGTGAAGTGCTTTAACTGCCAGAAGATGGGACACTATAATTATGAATGCAAAGCTCCAAGGCCAAAGAGGAATGAGTCAGGACCCAGTCAGAATCCCGGTTAGAATCCTCATCAAAATGCTAATGAGTGCTTCAATTGCCACAAGACGGGGCATTTTATTAGAAACTGTCCACTGCTGAAGAAATCCAAGGTGGCTCACATATATGATGGAGCAAGTGCACCAGCTTCATTCAAAGGAGCAGGTAAACCAGATGTTTTGGGAGGTACCCTAACTATTAAGTATATTCCTATTATAGTATTGTTTGACACTGGTGCATCACGAAGTTTCATTTCTAGTAACACTGTTAAAAAGTAAAGTTTGAAACTGAGAAATCTTAAAGAATCTATTGGTGTCCATAATCCAATAGGGGGTTCTCTTGTTCTCGGTTTATATTGTAGAGTGTTGATCTCTTAATCTCGTTACCAGTTTCCTTTCGATTTGATCGTTATGAATTTTTCTGAATTTGATGTCATTCTTGGGCTGGATTGGCTAACAAAACATGAGGCCAAAGTTAAATGCACCGAAAGAGTTGTTAGAGTTAAAAGATATATTTATACCATGCCACGGCTCAGAAACTAATAGAAAAGAATTATGGCCTTCTCTAGAAGTTACTCCTACTTCTATTGAGAATATTCCTATTGTTAAAGTGCGGATGTGTTTGAAGAAGTAAATAGCTTACCTCCGCGTAGAGAAATCATCTTCAGGATTGATTTAGCTCCGAATGCAAGGCCAGTTGTGCATCCTGTTCGGAGAATGACATTGAAAGAAAAAGAAGAATTGAGCAATCAAACTAAGCAGCTTTTGTGGAAATGTAACGACCCGGAAATTCAGCGATCTTGGTTATCCGATATATAACACATATTGAACATCCAAGGATCGAAAATAACTGAATGGTTAATGAAAGAAAACAGAGGGTGAGAATAGACAAGGTAGAAACTTAGAATAGAAGAAGAAGAAGAAAATCATCATCAGAGTAACCACGAATCTCACAGTGGAATGAACAACATATAATAGATAACATATCCTAGAAATAAAACCAGTATATGTATTCAATAACATTATCAGAGTACAACACTTACAAAACAACGGAAATAACTATAGCTATAAAAATCCTGAAGCCTCCTGCTCCAAGCTCTTCCAGCATATCTGTAAATTCCTGACTACTTGACTGCCCATACAAAATTGGGCACCCAAGAGTTTAGGGAAAACAAAACAAAATAAACTCCGGGTCAGTCATGGGACTGGTATGAGTAAAACAGTTTAAAACAGTTTGAGCCATTAAACGATATCTCATAAGACCACGCCATATAACAGAACGGTTTTTTCCCTTATGAGAATCCAAAATATCTTTATATCAAAAACCTTTTGATATTATAATAATGTCTATCAACCACAATATAATAATCATCTAGAGGAAACGCTTTCATCTCACGTTCCACGCATATAGTATACAATCAAAACCGCAAGCACGTATTGGGTAATGGATTTCCAACTACGACAAAGTATGGAACCACCTTTCGCTAGTGTACCTCTAGAGAGGAATACACTGGGTTGAACAAGAACATCTTGAAACCTGGCCACACATGACCGACCACTCATTTCGCTTGAGGGTATCAAATGTATATCACCAACGGTTGGGATTAGCAACCGTTTCCCGAATGGGACAGCATCAACAATAGATTTTTAGAAGTAAATGAAACCCTAGATCAGGTGATTATACACCCTAGTAGGTGCGACCTACATAGCCATGTTGCCTGCCCGATTTCTGTCATTTATTAGATGTGAGGCTAGAAGCTACGCTTATCTTTTACATGCCACATCTTCATTCACTTTGAATGTCACATCCTCATAACCGCAAAATCACAAATTGATTTCCCTAAAAATACCATGGGTATACAACTAAGAGAAACGAATTCCTCCACCACCAAACGTGAATACGTTTGAAGAGATCAACTTATGCGATTTATTAGATATACCCTATCAAACATTCTTCCATACAGGTTGTCCTGGGACTAAACAAACAGGAGGCACTATTCAGTACATCCATCTTAGGCAATCTTTACCTAAGATTTATACAACAGCCCTTGCATTTTACTCCGTCTTCAATTATCTTTGGCATATATGATTCGCAACGCTTATGCCAATACAGAGTGGTTCTTCGGATAATAATCCAACTGGTCTCCCCATATTAACAACGTTAAAATGGTCGAAAACTTCGATAGTCGGTGAGTTAACTATCAAAGAAAAACACGTGTGCAAACAACGATATTATTTCCAGATGGAAATTATATCGATCAATCATCATTTAACATTTGTCTCTATTTTCTATAATTAGAAAATATATGTTATTAACACTGGAAAACATTTCCCTGGCTTAATTACGTATCACTATTCTTCCACATCTATCAGATTCTAACTATAAACTAACAAGAGAACAACTTCCTAAGTATAAACCTCGAAGGCTGAAACCAACATCAGATCAATACTCAGGAAACCATTCAACTTATTAATCTCCAGTCAATTTCTAATTTTTGTTTAACTCCATTTTGATTAACTATGTTCGATTAACTCCTTTCGATTAACTCGATTCGATTAACTCCTCTATTTATTTCCCAATAAATAATCCTTTATTCTATTTATTTTCTAAATAGATATTTCTTTATTCTATTCTATTCATTTTATCAACATCTTCCATTTTATAAAACTCTATTCATTTTTAAACATTTCCCTTTTATTTACTTTTGAAATATTTCCTTTTATAAAATCTGTTGATTTTATAAAATCCCTTTTATTTCAATATAAATTGAAATAATTCTTTTTACATCCGAGTGTCTTTTAACGATATTTGAAATAGCAAACCACAATGATCGATATCATTTAAACACACATAATCAAACAGATTATATATTACATCATATATTTCAATATAAGAACAGAACAGTATCATAAATATTGAGGAACCCAGTTGGGTCCCTCCAACCTGTTTCCCTGCATCATAGATGTTAAACAACATAAATATAAAATATTCTGTTAAACAGAATCGATATTCGATTAATGATTTATATATATATATATATATATATATATATATATATTGTTATCTATGATTTCAATCAATACACAAACAATGCAATCAAACAGTTAACACACAGCAATCAATCATCATTTATCAGTTCTAAATATACGTTATAAAAATAGAACTGTTCAGAGTTGCCGAGTTTTACTCACTTTGGTAGTTCATCGTTGAAGAACGATAAACAATTGTTTGATTTGAATCAAACAAATTTAATTTTCCGTAAATCCAAACTAGCTCCAAACCACTCCCCGTCAGTTCATGGTGTAGCCCTCTTCCATACGATCCCAACGGATCTGACCGTTCGAAAACTTGATAACGTATGATCAAGATATAACATTTTGAAGTTAATACACATTGAACTTTAATTTAAACTAGAATCATTTATATTTAAATGGGCCTCACATGTTTACTCAAGCCCAATACCCTCCCAAACCCAAACCCGCTCACTACACTTCACCTTCCTCAATATCGAAACATTCTGGTCCTTTCTGTAAGGTTCCAACACCATTTCCTGACCTTCAAATCCCAATCGCACCTCTATCCCCCACCCGAAACCAAAAACTAAAATCACCCTTAACACCCTCAACCCAATCCCTACCAACCCATACCACTTTCCTCGAGTTCACGTCCACCAGTAAGGTTCCGTCATTCAGCCCTTTCCTTCTTGAACTCGGAAACCACCGAACTCAATCCTCACCAAAATCCACAAATTCTTCACATATGAACTCAAATCCAACCCGAAATTCAATAACGATCTCCACTTTGACCAAGAATCACCACAAACCCCATATGTTCGAACCCTAGTTCATCTGACGAGAACTCGTTCCTTCAAAAGGGACATTGAACACCAGAAAATGGGTACGAGATTGAAGTATAGATCGACAAAAATTCATATATATATATATATATATATATACGCTATACGATTTAAGGAAATTTCTTTGAATTTGTTTGTGATTTATTGAGATCGAACTTATACTGGAGGGAGAAAGAATGTTGGCGGCTGGAAATTTTGATCTTATAGAGGACGGGAACTTTTGTGTGGATGAAAACATGGTTGGGTGGCCTTGTTTAGGTCCACATATTTGTTTTAGATATTTTATTTTTGTTTATTTTTGCTTTCAAAAAATTCGTGTGGTCACACATGATACCCAAAAATCACGAAAACCGGAATGCAGCTACAGTTCGACAATACGGTCGCAACGAAACTGGTTTCATCGAATTCCGACTTCGTTTGCTCACACAACATATTTTTAAAGGTCGAAATACTAATTGTTTTTCACTCTAAAAATCCTACGGCCACACAGTGTCTCTAAAAATCACGAAACTTGGAATCTAACGATAATTTAATATTGCGGGTCCAACAAAATTAGTTTCGTCAAATTCTGAGATCGTTTGAAGAACTGACTATTTTTAAAGCTCTAAATAACCCTTTTAAATATATAAATATATTTAAAAACAATTAAATTAAATATTTGTAAATAAATATTATCGTATATATCCACAAGATAATATCATACAGCTCTAGAATAATCCTATATGGATTTCTAACTTGATATTTCAAATTCCGATTAAATCGATATTTGATTTATAATGAAATTCCTTTTAAAAATATAAATAATTCCTTTATAAATTATAAAGGAATTCCACAGCGACTTTTCTAAAATTTGATTTGGACATAAATCAAAATCTACACAACGAAATCCCCATTTTTCTCTTCCATTAGAAAAATATACTTCACCAGCTCCGAACGTTTCTTGTTTCACAGAAATCCGGCTTAAAACGAATCTTGTACATTCAGTTGAAGTTCAAATCGCCAAATTACGAACCGCAGCGCCATTTCAAGCTCGATTATAATTATATTATAATTATACGTTCAAACTGTCGTTATTTAAATATATTCGCCAATCTAATTCAATACTAAACTGAATTAAATATCACAGATGACCCAGTTCACACCATATCGTCATTTCAGCCAATTCTGATTATTTCAGAATCAAGTATATTATTAAACTTATTACTTTAATTAAATATTCCAAGTTATGTAATTAAACGACCATTAAATCCTCTTAATCACCTTTTAAATAATTAAATAAATAAATTATTATATCGCTAAAAATGTGGTTCATTACAGGAAGGGTCTGATCAGGCCTAGCTTCTCAAATTGGGGGTGTAGCAGTGGTGTTTGTCCCAAAGTCAGAAGGTACTCTCAGATTATGTATGGATTACCATGACCTCAATAAGCAGACGTTGAAAAACAAATATCCATTGCCGCGTATAGATGATTTACTAGATCGCTTGAATGGAGCACAAGTATTCTCTAGAATAGACCTAGCCGCAGGTTTCCATCAATTGCACATTGCCAAAGAATGTGTTCCTTTAACAGCTTTAAGAGGTCCAGACTTACTCTATGAGTGGTTAGTAATGACGTTCGGCTTATGTAACGCTCCTGCTTACTTTGTCGATCTGATGAATAGAGTATTCCGCGATGTCTTGAATAAATTCATGCTGGTTTTCATTGATGACATCTTAATCTTCTCTAAGTCCACTGCTGAGCATGAAAAGCATTTGAAAGAAGTTTTGGAGATTTTGAGGAAGAATGTATTAAAAGTCAAATTTTCAAAATGCATATTCTAGCAAGAAGAAGTTAAGTTCCTCGGTCATGTCGTATCGAAGAAAGGAATTTCAGTAGACCCAGGAAAGATCTCAGCCATTCGAGATTGGAAGCAGCCTAGCACTCCTTCAGAAGACAGAAGTTTTCTAGGATTGGTTGGCTATTATCGGAAATTTGTTAAAGATTTTTCGAAACTATCTTGTCAATTGACGAAGCTGACCAAGAAGCATACAAAGTTTAATTGGACGCCTAAATGTGAGGTAGCTTTTCAAGAGCTGAAATTGAGGTTGACCACTGCTCTAGTGTTGACCATTATTGATGGAAATCAAGATCTAACCGTCTATAATGATGCTTCTATTGAAGGTGTTGGTGCGGTATTAATGCAAAGAGACATAGTTGTTGCTTATGCTAGCCATCAGTTGAAGCCGCACGAGAAGAGATATCCAACTTATGATGTTGAGTTGTTAGCCATCGTATTTGCTTTGAAGATATAGAGGCACTATCTTTTGGGTGAGAAGTTCGAATTATATACAGATCATAAATCATTGAAGTATCTATTCACCCAGAAGGACTTGAATTTGAGGCAGTAGCGATGGTTAGAATTTCTTGCGGCATACGATCTAGATATCTTGTATACTCCAGGGAATGCCAATGTTGTAGCTGATGCGCTTAGCAGAAAGAATGCGATCATCGTCGATCTCCTCATTACGCTTCATTAATTGATAAGACCTCTGCTCTTCAGAAAAACGATAAGTTTATTCTGATGATTAGTGGATGAGTTCTAAAGGGTGAAGCTTCAAGCTTCCAAATTAACAGCAAGGAGACTCTTAGATTGCAAGGGCGAATCTGTGTGCCAGATATTCCTGAGCTCAAAAGAGAAGTAATGGATAAATGTCACAAATATAAACTTAGCATCCATCCAGGAGTAAGTAAGATGTGTCACGATTTCAAGTGCACATTCTGGTGGAAGGCGATGAAGAGAGACATTTCCATATATGTTAGCAGGTGTTCCACTTGCCAACAAGTCAAAAGCGATCAACAGAAGCTCGCAGGATTGTTGTAACCACAAGTGGTTCCAAATTGGAAGTGGGATCAAATTTCTATGGATTTCATTGATGAATTGCCCCGAAACAGAAAAGGGAATGACAATATATGGGTGATTGTTGATCGTTTCACGAAGACCGCCCATTTTATTCCTGTCCGAACTAATAGAACAACTCGAAGTTTGCCACAGATCTATTTCAGAGAGATTGTCAGACTACATGGAGTTCCCAGTAGCATTGTTAGTGATCGTGATCCGATATTTGCTAGTAAATTCTGGGAAGCATTCCAAGAGGAGCTGGTGACAAAGTTGAATCTGAGCGCCGCTTATCATCCTCAAATAGATAGCCAGACTGAGAGGGTGAACCGTATACTAGAAGACTTGTTGCGGGCATCCATTCTTGATTTTGGCAGGTCATGGGAGGATCACTTGCATTTGGTTGAGTTCTCTTATAATAACAGTTACCAAGCAAGCTTGCAGATGTCGCCATTCGAAGCATTATATGGCAGGCCATGTAGATCTCCCGCTTGTTGGGTGGAACCAGGCAATCGGTTAGTGTTGAATCCCGATATGATTCGTGAAGCATCGGATAAAGTCGATTTCAGTAAGAAGCGACTCCAGACTGCTCAGAGCCGACATAAGATCTATGCAGACTCACGAAGAATGGATTTAGAATTTGTTGTTGGTGATTATGTGTACTTGAGGGTTTCCTCATTGAGAGGTGTAGTTCGTTTCGGGAAGACTGGGAAGTTGGCGTCGAGATTCATTGGTCCATTTCCTATTCTCGAAAGAATTGGAACTCTCGCTTACAGGGTTCAGTTGCCTGACTGGTTGCAGGGGGTACATGAAGTATTTCACGTGTCCTAACTCCGGAAGCATGTATATGATCCAGACTTGCTTGTGGAGGAAGGAAGCAGCACAACAAGATTTGGAGATTTCCCCGAGTTTAGCGGGGAGAAGGGAGCCAATGAAAGTTGTTGGCAAAGAGACCCGGATTCTGAGGAACAAGAGGATCCACTAGTCAAAGTGCAGTGGAGCGGAGACCCGAGGGACTGTACATGGGAGACTGAGGATAGCATCAAACAGGCTTATCCCAAGTGCAGAGCGGACATCTCCGAGTAGCTCTTGTGTTGAGGTATATTTACAATATTTTGCATTTTCCGTTTTGTTTCCTACTTTACTATTGTTTCCTTTTCGGGGACGAAATTTTTTTAAGTAGGGGAGATTGTAATAACCTGGAAAATCAGAACCAATTTAAAATTTTGTTGGAAAATGTGCCAAATTTTAAAAATTCCATTTTTAAATAATATTAAAGCTATTAAAAATAGTCATTTTACAAACGACCTCAATTTTCAATGAAAGCATTTTTGTTGGATCTGGAATGTCAAATCATTGCTAGGTTTAAATTTCATAAATTAATATGTGAGCGTGGTAAATTAAAATGTGTTCGATAATTTCTATTGAATTTGATCGACCATTAAAAAGGACATTTTTCAAAAGGTCTCGAAGTTCGATGAAATTAATTTTGGTAGGACCATATCATCAAAACATAGCCAGATTTAATTTTCGGGAATTTTTGGAGTTAGTATGTGGCCCCGGTAAATTAAAATGTACAATCAAATTAAATAATTAAATGATTTATATTTTAAAATAAAGAAAAGTGGGCTGAAACGATCGAATGGGCTGACGGGATCTAGTCCATTTTATCCGGAATAGGGGTATTTGGCTAGGGGCAACATTCGTTGGGCTGAATTTGGAGCTATTAGGAATTAACGGGTTTTCTGTAAATTAGAGAATTTAATAATATTATATTATAAATAACCCTAGGATAATTCAAACTCTGACCCTATACAGTAGTCGCCGCCATCGTTTTCTGTGACCATTACCATCCGAAACTTCAACCATTAAAATCATTCGATCCACTCAATAAAATCCTTCCACCCTTTTGAGAATTTTGTAGCTTTCTCTTCCCTCTTCAAATCCGTACAGATAGCACTTTCTATCGTCGAGTAACCGTCACGTTCTAGCACCCCGAAGTTCCACCGTTTCGAGCGCTGTCGTGCCCCATAGCCCTGATCGAGCTCGACATCGTAGTCCCCCCTCTAAGCGCCGTTCTTCCCTCTCCGACGTGGCGTGGTCGGATCGCTGCAAAGTTGAAAGGATTGATCAAGAATTGGAACCCTAGGATTGAACCAATACGAGAGATTACAGCCGTGGTTATTTGTGAGGAAGAAGGTGGATTCTTAATTTTTTTATTTAAATTAATTCAATTTAAAATGTTAACAACACAAATAAATTCGTAACTTATTTATATGTTATCAGAATCGCGTGAAACAGGAATTGTTTGGATCGTTGCGGAGTCCACTTCGTTTTAGCAGTAACCAGAGAATCTAGATCGATCTGAAATTTTTGGAAAAATTCAAAGCATAGTGAGATTTCTTATTTAAATAATTAAAATTAATTAATTATTATCGTGTTTAGAAATTCTTACATATACGTTGTCAAATTCAGTTTGTGATTGTATGCGATTTGATTTGAATTGGTTGATGCTGTTTGTGGTGGTCTATTGATTTAATTGAATATAATGGTATAAATAGAATTGTATACAGATAAAAATATCATTTTTGTTTGTCATGTTTAATATAGAATTGTATAAAAATAAAAATATCATTTTTATTTGTCATGTCTAAAATAGAATTGTATACGAATAAAAATATTCATTTTTATCTGTTATGTTAAAGGTAGAAATTTGTGTACAGATAAATGTTCACTTTTATTTGTCATGTTAAAGGTAGAAATTTGTGTACAAATAAATATTTATTTTTATTTATCATGTTAAAGATAGGATTTTGTATACAAATAAATGTTCATTTTTATTTGTCATATTAAAGATAGAAATTTGCATTCAAATAAAGTTGTCATACAAACAAAAATCCTTTTTATTTATACATCGGTAATATGAAACATGTAGACAAACAAAATTCTCTTTTTGTTTGTCGTATGGAATACAGAAAACATGTTATGCAAAATAAATACTTCTTTTTATCTGACATTAGAAACATAAAACATGTTATGCAAAATAAATACTTCTTTTTATTTATACATTAGAATTGTAGAACATGTTATGCAAATTAAATGCTTCTTTTATTTGACATTAGAAATGTAAAACATGTTCCGCAAAATAAATACTTCTTTTTATTTGACATTAGAAATGTAGAAAAATAAATACTTCTTTTTATTTGTCATTAGAAAGGTAGAACATGTTATGCAAAATAAATACTTCTTTTTATTTTACATTAGAAATGTAGAAAACATATGGACAAATAAATACTTCTTTTATTTATAATTTGAAAATATAGAACATGTTATGCAAGTAAAATACTTCTTTTATTTTCATTAGAAAATATAGAACATGTTATGCAAGTAAAATCTTCTTTTATTTATCATTAGAAAATGTAGAACATGTTAGGCAAATAAAATACTCTTTTTATTTGTCATTAGAAAATATAGAAATTTGTATACAAATAAAATACCCTTTTTATTTGCCATTAGAAAATATAAAAATTTGTATACAAATGAAATACTCTTTTTATTTGTCATTAGAAAATATAGAAAATTGTACATAAATAAAATACTATTTTTATTTGTCATTAGAAAATATAGAAATTTGTATACAAATAAAATACCCTTTTTATTTGTCATTAGAAAAAACAGAAATTTGTATACAAGTAAAATTTTCTTTTATTTATCATTAGAAATATAGATCATGTTATGCGAATAAAACTCCTTTTTATTTTTCATTAGAGGCATGTAGAAAATGTTATGCGAATAGAACTTCTTTTTATTTGTCATTAGAAATATGTAGAAAATGTAATGCGAACAAAATATCTTTTTATTTGTCATTAGAAACATGTAGAAAATGTTATTCGAATAAAATCTCTTTTTATTTGTCACTAGAAACATGTAGAAAATGTTATGCGAATAAAATCTCTTTTTATTTTTCACTAGAAACATGTAGAAAATGTTATGCGAATGAAACTCCTTTTTATTTGTTATTAGAGACATGTAAAAAATGTTATACGAATAAAATCTCTTTTTATTTGTTACTAGAAACATGTAGAAAATGTTATGCGAATAAATCTCTTTTTATTTGACATTAGAAACGTGTATAAAATGTTATGTGAATGAAACTCCTCTTTGTTCGTCATTAGAGACATGTAGAACATGTTATGCGAATAAAATCTCTTTTTATTTGTCGCTGGAAACATGTAGAAAATGTTATGCGAATAAAAATCCTTTTTATTAGTCATTAGAAACATGAAGAAAATGTTATGCAAATAAAATTCTCCTTTTTATTTGTCATTAGAAATATAGGAATTGTTATGCAAATAAAATTCTATTTTTATTTGTCATATGAAATGAAGGAAATATGTGAACAAAAATATTCTTCTCATTTATACACATGAAATGTAGAAAACATGTAGACAATAAAATATCCTTTTTATTTATACATATGGTTTGTAGGGAATTTGTAGAGCAATAAAAATATTCTTTTTATTGTGCATGTAAATGATAGAATTGTTAGAATGTGTTAAACAATAAAAATACTCTTTTTATTGTAACATGTAAATCACAGAAATTATCAAAATAATTTATACAATAAAATTATCATTTTATTGTACATGTGAACATAGGAATTGTCAAAATTATTAAGCATTAAAAAGAATCATGTATAGGAAAATTTGTTGAAAACATTAAAAATAATATTATTTTTAATGTATATATTAATTCATTATAAAAAGAATAATATTTAGGGAAATTTGCTGAAACATTAAAAATGCTTATATGTTAAGATATGTTTCATTTTGTTGAAAGCATCACTTTAAACAGGTCAATGAAATCGTTGAACGATTTATATACATCTACATATACATATACATATATATATATATATAAAGTAAAAACTAAACAAATCGTGTGCAGTAGTTCGCGTTTCGGAATCGTAACTTTAAACGATTATACCGAAAGATTCGACCGTTGAATTTTGCAAAAACTGGAACCATTAAGTCCCCTTTGGGAAGAACTTTCCAACGATATAAAATTTGTTAAAATCCAATACTAGATTTCGAGAAATGTGTAAATCAAATTTGGGTAAAAACAGCGCCAGGACCGCGTATCGAACTGAAGCGTCGTTAAATTAAATTGGGCTACTTTTATATAAATAAAAATAGCGATAAATCGTTATAAAATGATATTAAAGATATGAAATGATTTAAATTATATATATTCGAGAATTATTTGAAAAGACCGAGCTCAATCTCAATTCAAATAATTGTACGATGATTTTAATCGAAGATATTAAAGACAGTGTTCGAAGACCGACGATCTTCACATCGAATGGACGACTACTGATGCCCTGCATTGGTTAGCTCCCAGTAAAGGGTTACAGTGGTAGTTGTCCAGACGTACTTGTTGATTGTCCGGATATGCGAGAACCTCTCTTCCGTATTGGACATGCGGGACGAGGAATAAGGTGTCTCCGGTTTCGTTCAGACCCACAATGGACTTGTAAATGGATGTATGTCTAACATATCTGTTTGGTGGCGGAGAATTTACTCTCTTGCTTAACACCTTTCTCTGAGACGTATGAGCTCAAAGGTTGTATATTGATAGATATCAGTTTCACAGCGCAGATTGTCAATGTGGCATGCCAAGATGCAGAAGATCAAGGCTTTTGTTGAAAAGCAGAGCCTTGTGGTTGACGATCAAAGCACAACTCTAATTAGCATAGCTTTGTATATAGCGTAACTTCGCGAGTGTCATACCCCGGTATGAGTCAAAAATTGGATAAGAACCGTAGGAAGTGCATGCGTTTCTTTCTAGCTAGATGTGGTGCCATGGTATGAAGCCCAGACTTTCTACTTATGTGGATGATTGATTTTGTGAGGCCTCAGCTATTGGTCGCTACTGGCCAAGTGATAGGTCCAATAAGACCGGGAAACGTATTGTTCAGGAATTGCCAATCCACTAAAGTATTTGTGGACCGGCCCTACCGCATCCAGGGGTTGCCCGTAGGTGTGATCCTGAGACATTTACTAGAGTGTTTCGAATCAGTGAGGAGCCATCCCTAGCCTCGACTCATGATGGAAACCCAATTTCCAATATGATATTATTGATTTGATTGTAAACTATATGTGGTGACATAGTAGGTTGGGGTACTATGCCATCTAGGATTGATACAATTACTTTGAAAGTGTTTAAACTGACTAGACACTAATAATAATATTAAATATATTTTTATTCGTATCAAGCATGTTTGATCATTATAAGGTAAAACTCTATCCTCCGGTTTGTGTTGCATTGTGTGATGGGACTTGAGTCTTATAATGATTTCATTTTCTCAAAAGCGTTGCGTTGTTTTAAAAGATTTATTTAATTTATGCAGTGGCAATCCAGTGGAATAAACCCGTTCCGCGTTAGCGACGTGGTCCTGTGATTAGCCTTATTGTTAGATAAGTTAAGAAAGATTTCTCATACCAGTCCCATGACTGACTTGTAGTTTGTTTTCACTTGCAAACTCGGGTGCCCTTATTTTTACACGAGCAACCAAGTGACAGGTATCAGGTTATTTTGAATACGTACCGAAGTGGAATATGCTCTTGGGCAGAAGATAAAGATCACCTCTATCTTTTATTTCTATTTTGGAACATATAGACATCATTTATCTATGTTGTACTTGATGATGTTTTAGACTTATTTCTATTCGCTTAGACTTTTTATGTGCTAAGTTGTATCCTGTAATGTGCCACTCTGATGTTATGATGTTGATGACATTTCTAATTTCCGCTGCTATGATTTAATCTGTTATGCTGTTATCTGAAATATGTTGTTGTTATAAATATGTTATATTCCAATGATTATCCTTACTTTTGTGCTACGGAGTTTGGGGTTATTACAATAGGTACATAAAACATACTAACATGAGAACAATTAATGTTATCAACACAAAAGTAAATCACAGTAACGATAATGTTATGATATACTGATCAATAAGCTGCAAACCAGTTCAAAACAGCCTCTAAAACTCATTTTTAACCATTTCAACACATGCATAACTTGATGAATGGTGTTGCTATTTCATTCAGAATCATAAAAATAATAAATATCGCTCTACTGTAAATTCAACACAAAATCAAAAATATAGGCCAGACAAATGTACATACCTGAGAAGAAGGTAAATAATGAAACCAAGCTTCGACCTGTTCTCATAATCTACAGATAAACTTTATAACAATTGAGATCCCAGTCCAGAAATTTTACCACCGCCAATAGTATTGAAAACCGTTAACCCCTGCAAACCAGTGTAATTATCTGCTAATTTTCTTACACAATCCAGGGTTTACATAAAAATATTGAGCAACAATGTAGGGCATTCAAATAAAATAGTTGAGAATGATGAAGAGGCTAGAGCGATGACAACAATGAAGAGCGCTAGCACGAGGGCACTGAAGACGCAGGAATTTTACAATGAGGTCAATTTTACATTTTACTAAAGTGAAAAGGGGGGAATCTAAGTATCAAAGAAAGACTTGGAGGAAAACATGACCAGAGAAAGGAAAAAATTGAAGCAGCTAAAATTTCGTAGGGCGGGATAGGTGGCCAAATTTGGTTGCATTAAAAGGTTCCGCGAAATATTATTGCTTACATTTAACAATAAACGCAACCAGCATGAGTAACCAAAGGCGATTTTTCTTGTAGTGATTTAATCATAAATAATAAGTGACATGTTAAACAGAAAACAAGTGAATTGAGATGAAGTATACTTAATTACATATTAAGTAGAACATGTTATTGTAATTATGGAATCAGACAATGAATAATATAAAGAGATTGTAGATTATAGATCTTGGATTACAATCTAGAAAAAACATGTCATGGGCTTATAAATAAACTTAAATGGATTATGTGTGTGTGTGTGTGTGTGTGTGTGTATATATATATATCTGAAATTAATAAGAAAGAGGAACTTGGTAACTTGAATAAAAAGTCAATGTGAATGGGAATAACCAAGTTAATTGGAAATCTGACAAGGTAAGGTAAGCGCGTAATTAAATGTTTAGACAACGTGGTTTCATGGGGCACAAGTGGAGTGCACATCCGTCTGGTTATTCTGCATGTTCTGCCTGTTATTTTGCTGATATTCTGCTCGCTCCGAAGGACTAGAAGGGGAAGCACGCGCTTCTTGGGACGTGGAGGGTACTCCTAGTAGTCCTTTATGTTGTGATAACATTCGACTGTGCTCGCAGAGGTTAGGTTTGCGCATTACTGCTCGGTGAGTATACCTTGACTACCATTAGGAGTAGTCAAAAGGCTGTAGGGTGGCATAGGTGGTTCGACGATCCAGTTGCCTTGTGACTAGGCTAGGTTATGACCATTTTTATCGACTTACCGGCGGTTTTAACCATCTATTGATAGCAAGACGTCGGATACCAACCATCGACAGTCAACGTTATATGTGATGCGTGATGTGGAAAAACGAAGAGCTAAACCAAATAACCGTAGATACTTTGTTATCAAGGATATAGGTGAGGGACAGGCCAATTAGGATTTGTTGTTTGTTGTTTTATCTGGGTCTGGGTCACTTGCTCTCAATTCCAATCGTCTTTCACTAGTTAAGGGAGGGGTCGGGTGGGACCACAGCCACTGAAAATGCAGACCTTAGCATCTATGTATACAGATATCTGAAAAGCTTCTGACCAAGTTCTGTGTTTCTGACACAGCCTGTTACGGGACTCTGTGCACAGTAGGTTGGTGCAGATGCATGCATACCACTTCCAGATGGTGTAACATAAAGGTTGCGTCATCGAGTACGATTGACGATACGTACGTGATAAAGTCTAGATACATGCATGTCCACTCTGGGTGGTGTAATGTAGACTCTAGGGCACTACTCTGTGATGGAATCTGATTCGATCGAAGGAGGTAGTCCGTACGCTTATGAAGCATGGCGATGACAGATCTATGCGGAATGTAGCATTGTTATATAGAGATCCATACGTCGCTCCGGCCTAGGATGAGGGACTGCATATATTTCTGTGGTGTTACGGCGAAGACCGTGTGAGTAGGGTACCATGGGGTGTACCTTAATGTTAGGGGTAGCTACATATATACTGTATTAGGTTAATCTACTGGGAAGTAGATTGGTACGACGTGTGTGCAAGCCTTGAGTGCTATTAACCCAAGTAACCTAATAAATAAGTAAATGTAACTGAACGATATATGTAGGTTATCCAAAATGTGTAAATCCAGTCACTAGAACTTGTGCTCTGACCCCCTCATCATAACATACTCGCAGGTTAGATTTGTGGCAGAGGTATGATAGCTTTGGATACTGGTTAGGCAGTATTATTATCTGGGTAAGGCTATATTTTGGTTACAATATATTTTATCCATTCCGCTATGGTATGTTTTCTAAGCTCTGATATATTTTATATATTTGTCTTTTCTACAGGATACCAAACAAACCAACAGAGTTTCGATAGATTAGAATTTTTAAAAAAAAAATCGGTCTGTCGGAATTCGGGTTGTTACAATCCCGGTGCGATGATGAGTTTTATATTCTAAATAAACCCTGATTTAAGATTTATAGTGTTCACAACACTATACGATAATAATGTGTGTTGATTGATTGTGATTGCATTAGCATTATGCTACATTTGTATTGTTTGCTGATTTGCATCATTTTTTCCAGGTGCATCATATTTGGTTGTTATTATGATTGCTATTTTTGTTTACGCATAGTGGTTGTTGTTGTTGTGTTACTTGTCTATTTTTCTTAACTCTCTTTGGGTTATGCAAGGATATACAGGTACATAAAGGTAAAAGCTCACTCTTGTTTATAGCTTTTGGATTTGTGGTAAAGATATGTTTGCCTAACAAAATGGTACGTATTTTGGATTACATATTGTACGTGGGTCATATACATCTTGTTTTCCCATGGTTTAGGATGTCTCATCACTGAGATGAGATGTTTTTAGCGTCTTATATTGTGATTATGAAAATTTTCGAATGGTCCGTAGAAAGGAGGTGCTGCCGAAATTTTCTAAAAATTTCTAGTGTTAGAAAAGCTTAACAAAATTTTGAGAAATGCTTTTGAAGTAAAATTAATTGGTTTATAACAACCTTCTCAACTTGGGATTTCAGTGACGAAATCCTTTTAAGAGGGGAAATATGTAACAATCCGGGTTTTTATGATAATATTAAATTAATTTAAGTACTTAAAACGGTTGATTTTAAGAGTTAGCGACTTGATATTAATTTAAATGAAAATTCGATTGTCGATTTAACTTGTAAACGAAAAGCGAGTGGCATCCATTTTGCAGCAAAAGTAAAAATAAGGAAAGAGGATAAATAACAGCAGGTTATCATAAAGATGAGGGTTAGAGATTATTTTATTCTTTAGTTCACAAATAAGGCCCAAAAACCTACAAACTCCCATCGACACGTGCACCTGTCATCACCCATGTAAAAATGCCTTCTAAGAATAATGGAACTGGTTTCGAGACCAAATTTGATTATATATAGAAGTTAGCCTTTAAAATTTGGATCATACAATTACAGTTCTTTACACAAATTGACACACGTTCTAATTATGCATGATCGAATGACACATTCGATCGCCACAAAATTTGAATATGTGTAACAACTCACTGCAACGATTATAGAAATATAAGTTTCGTCATAATCCTAAACTGTGTTCTCAAGATGAAAATTTATGCTTATTTCGAGACCGTTTTTACGACCGATTGATCCGAATTCGAAACATAGCGATCAACATACTTACTCTTCACATAATGAACAATCTGAAATCAATGGAACTAGTTCCGAGCTTTGATTTGATCATTTGTGAAAAACTCATTTTGGAACCGTCAAATGAATAATTAACATTCGATATTTAAATAAAATATTTAATATCCAATCGTTAAAATACAGATTGTTACATTTTCCCCGCCTTAAAGGATTTCATTCCCAAAATCCTCAAGGACAAAAAACACAACCTAACACTCTCGAACAAGCGATGACACAAGACAAATCATCACTTAACGTCCTCAACAACAACCATAGAAGCGCTCAAAACAAAAGAAATAACTCTGAATTCGGTATGGAGCCAATATTCCTAATCCTAAGTACAACCACCTTCCAATTCGGGATCGATGCAGCTTAGCCAAACATCTAAGTTGTATACTTATTTTCAAAATGAATGGATAATGAAAAATAAAAGTGACAACACAAAAGTTTGAAGACAACTCAACTTAGCCCTGCATATTGAATTTCTTTCCAAATTTGGTGAAGTTTACGAAATATTTCGGTAGCACCTCCATCGTGTGGCTCGATCCTAAAAAACCATAACTCGGTATACAAGGCCCATTCCAACAAAAGAACAAAAGTTGCTACCCATATATGGGGAATAAAATAACCAAAATGCACCGAATAGCAAAAAAACTACTCTACATCTACTAGACACCTCTTTTAAAGAAATCTTAGGATTGAGATGGAAATAAAAGGGAATTAGCATCCAAACAAATAAAATTTTGCTTTTGTCTACTTGGATAAGAATTCAACAAAATGAATTAAACATAATAGTAGAAATAGCAACAAAGAAAATATGTATGTTAAATAAATTGAATTTATCTAATATAAGCATGTCAAGTCATGATTGGAATTTGTTTCAAATGGATAAACAATATAAATTTACAATTACCTTGCATGCCTAATGACTATAAATATAAATAGACATGCCAAACATCGTAAATCAAACTTGCATCAACAAAACAACAACAATTATGGAAAATAATATCCATATCTATGCAGTTAAAGCGCTCAGCGGATCCAATGTGTAGAGGCGCAAAAAGTAGTGGTAGAGGTAAAGCGAGGAAATAACAGGATATAGCGGATGAGTCTAATATAGCATATAAAAATTGTTTTTATTACTTTTACGAATATATACATGATAAATAAATGGAAAATTAACATTAAACTTAATTATAATTAGTACATTCTTAATTTTAAATAAAAGCATAAGCAAATATATGTAAATAAATGTAAACTTTTATTTAACTTGATTAAATTTAATAGAATATTATAGTATTTTTATATTAAAAAAATATATGTCAAAATACTAATTTTATAAATTTTATAATGTATAAATGTCATTTTAAAATTGATTTCTTTTATAGTAGATATAACGAAAATAGCGGAATATAACTGAAATAATGGGATATATCGGGAATATCAGAAAATAGCAGGGCTTAAAGCGGAAAAGCTAGCTATTTCAGAGGCTATTTTTAAATAGCGTAGCGGCAGAATTACACTACACGATATAGCGGGGATATGGCGGGGAAATATGGAGAATTAACTACACAGATCCATACCTACTTTAGCATGCATGATACCAATATAACTAGTAAGATACATCAAATATTAAATTTGACCTATATACGAGTCGACATTTCAGTTGTCATTCCAAAAATAAAGAATATCAATACAGCGTCTCTAATCAACGAATTGGGTATGATTCTAGTGCTATCATACTATTTCTAATTCGTATGGAAACATATTGATCGAAACCATTGACAATTATTCCCACATGCATTAGGGAATCTTAAATAGTCGTATAGAACTATTTGATTCGTTCAATTCAGCTATAGCTGGCTGACATCGCATTCAACATGAAATGAATGTGTTACCAACCCCTTGTAATAATGTCAGGAACGGGCAATGGCTCTTCCATACATAGTCAACCACCATGGTCAAGTCCATAATACCTCACCTCTAGTTATAGAGTCATAACTAGTAATAAACACAAGCAACATCCACTAAATGAATATCGCTTTCGGACTAGTACCCTTCCAACTCGACTCAAACAACCACTTATCCTATATGTACATATGGAAACACAAAGTTATAGGCGGCTAGAGATTCCAACTATCGATGCTGACAACGGTTAAGATAACTCCCGGGAAAGAGAAACTCTGACGATGTGACGTAACCAGACGACTCTAGCCCTTTGCTAATAAATAGTACCTCCTATTCTCTGAAGTGAACTCTGTCGCCATCGACTCCAACTCGGAAGTCGAATACTCCTCATGTAGTTTTGGTTATCGACTAAAGCATGACAACCTTCCATTTGAAAATAAACTACACTTAAACTAACCACACAACCAAGTGAGCACTACCGCCTCTCATTCCTGCTCGAAACGAGGGATCGACACACCCATGTGTCAACTCTAACTTCCAAACCATTGAAACTCTCGTAGTTTATATGAACATCCCTCTCGAGACGATGTGACCCAAGCGCTCTACTTCTCTCACCGAAAAGTGAAAAATAATTATAGATAATGTTTCTTAACAGCTAAGACACCATCGACTCTTGACTGATGATTTTTTTCAATACATAGAAGAAGAAAAAATCGAATAGCACAAGTGCAACTCTTCCAAGTGATATCTCGAAACATGATCTGAAAAATCAACAAAATGTGTTTACTTGCTAGTTATCCTGAACAGTACACCAAACCAATCAAAATCAAGGCAGCATGTAAAATGTTGTGATCGACATACACCAGTCAACTTACTACAATTGCTAAAATAACCTCTGGACTCCCAACCGAAAGAACATCCACAACTTGATCGATACATAACTTACTCAAACATGGTGGCAATATGGTCACCTCATCGGATGCATCTAGAAACTCTAAAGTTACAAGCTCAGATGACGACTCGCTACTAGAGAATCGTATCAGTCCACTATCGTCCAATCATAAGCGACCCGCATACTGAAGATCAAAGTCTCATCACACTTTCGCTAAATCGAAAACGACTCGCTATTGAAGAGCTTTTTCTAACCCATTATCATCACCAACAACCTCTCACTACCATCAATATTTTGTATCCTCCTAATAAGTGAATTACTTAACTCAAATATTAAATACAATTAAGCTCAACAATCAATAAGAAAGCATGCAAATATGACTTGATGAGATTCGATTTTTAACGAACCAAGTATACTGCCAAGTATAGACTAGCTATGCCATGCCACTCCTCCCAGATGCTGTAGTCACCAATAATATTAATTAATGATGACCAAACACAAGATGTAAAAAGCATATATAATCTAACAAGCCCTCAACACGGTAAGTCACAATCAAGAAAAGGAAATTAATCATCTTGAGTCTCAATACTGTTCCATCCATCAAATCGTAAGATCAGACGAAACAATGAAATCTCGATGTCAAACTAAAACACGTATGGAAGCGCCATTAATTGAAATATAAATTGAATGGTGATGTTGCTTCACTTCTCTTTCATTGAAGGAGTGTTCGAAAAAACGAGAACAATGATCAACACATGTCTCCACGATTTGTTCAAAAAGGTAGAATAAAGTTTAATACTTGGCCTAAGCTCGAACATCGCGAGCTTCCTCGATCGACTTCTCCAACTTATCAATCCATCAGAATGAAATCAATCACCTTTCGAGTCAACCACTCAACCCAGTCATATACTCCAGACTTTGGAGTGACCAAAGGGAGAATAAACCATACTTCGATAGCACACCGAATTTGTTCACACCCGCCAACGTAGACATATGGCCTAATCAGTGAACTTCTCACTAACTTCTACGAAGTCGATAAAATTCTCTTCGAAGCGAACCATGAACTAGTCTCAAGTGAATCGATATAAAAAACCAAAAATGATAAAGACCCTCGACCAATTCAGGCTCAACTTTGGAGTTTCTTAGGAGTGAACTCCTGATTCATTCAATAACTAACTCCAAATCATTGAAGAAACCCTTACGAGAACACAAATAGCCCTTGCACCATAGCAGTCAAGTCGCTGCACACTAGAGCCATAATGAGTCAGAGTTATTGGGACATCCTAGATAATGGTTTGTACCATGATTGAAAACATAAGCTATAAATCATGGTTGATACTCCTCAATTCTGCCCACTTCTCAACTCTACTTAGTAGTATTTCATGTTAGCCTTAAATAACTGGTTAAGACGATAAGGCGCTAATAAAGAAAAATATGCCAATGGCACTCCTGTGCAAAACAACCTATACTATATGTACTAATATATATTTAAAAACCCAAAATGTATAAAAATACTTACTCTCTCGTATATACTAATTATCGAATTCAGTACTATATAGGTTAAAAAACAAAAATCTTAGCTCTAATACCAAATGTGACAACTCGCTATACACCATTGGTGCTCATATCCAAAAATCGCAATTTACAAGTACCCGATCCATGTAAAGCAACCGTCAAGAGAAATAAATAATAAATAAGAAGAGAAAAGGAAAAGAAAAGAAGAAAATATTAGTGAAGAGAAAGAAGAGAAAAAACATAGATACAATCACAAAACATGTCGTATATCGTACAACGCATTAGATAACATATAATCATAACAACCACATATATAAACAGATGAGATACGAATAACTATATCAACCACAAAATCAGAGTACATTGCCTCAAATAGTTATAGAGAACTGTAATTAAGTTTTTAAAAGTGGTAAATAAACTCAAACAGATAAACTATCTCAAAAAAATACATAATAGTATCAAGGCTCCACAGTGTCACATAGCGGAATAAACAATAAGGATGCAATTATAAATATAAATGATGTCTCCTCCTACTAATCCATCTGTGAAGCTCCAAGTAATACATATATCTGTCGCCTAGTCTACTCATCGGCATCATCTATAAGCACCCAAGGTAATAAGAGGAAAAAAAACCTTGGGTTAGACAACTATCTAGTGTGAGCGATAAATAAATCTCAAGGTACTACAAAGTCGTAATAGTATATACGACACAGAGAGTATGGAGAATCAAAAATATATCCTGCCCCTGCATCCATGGAGTTAGCACACGACAATCGATATAAGCTATACTATGGTAAACACGATGTAAAGAGGGTGCAGTATATGTCTAAATACTAAATGGTGATAAGTTATAAACATCCATAGCATCCATCATTCATCCTCATAGTCACTCACTTAATGCACTGGATAAGAAATAATGCTCTTATCCGCAAGTACTCAGATATATGACACTCGGTTGGTTGGGAACTAAGTTACACCAAATAGTATAACCCAAGATGAGGACTCGAGATTGGTCCAGGTGTGTGTCACTAGTTCCCAAAAAACTTGGGAACAATCTCCCGAAACTAGTCCAAATTAACACCTTGCACCCACTATCCCTTCTTCCCGAGCATCCGTCGAACCTGCATATTGATGTTTCCTTTGCATAAGCGATCCATAGCAGAGTCTATCCTAGGAATACTAACATGACTACTCTTTAGCAGCTCCCACTCTTAATCCTCACTACTCTACATTTTGGAATATCGCTATCCATCGTTGAATAACGAACCAATGCGTCGATGCATCACATTTTTTCCTTACACCAAAACCACTAGTCAAAAAGCCATTGTGGCGAAACCGTAATCAAACGAACTATCATACCATGCTTCTCGAAATCACGCCGTCATCGATGTCAAATTGACAAAAATGACCAACAACAATGGTAGTCAATATCAATCGCTCTATGGAAATCGATAGTGACTACTCGGATCATATATTTAACCGAATTGGTTAAATATACATCTAGGTCAAACATCCGGCATTCGTCAAAAAGTCTAACTCATTGTCAAGTCCCTCCTTCATCTTCATATTGGCTACCAAGCTTTAGTGTCACTCAATCTTACAAACCATAGTCAAGATCCAATGTTACGAAGTCGTCAGATCCATCCAAGCACAATGAAGCTCCATCGTAAATTTATCTCATCCACCCGAGTCTATCATCTTTGTGCATTCAATAAATATACACTGACATGTACGTTTGATTGATAAGCACCTCAAAGTCTAACGAACGAGATTTTCTAATACTAGATCGCATACGAACGACGTTTAAAGCTAATTTAAGCAAACAATTCAATCATGCAACCAATAGTCATAGAAATTCCTAAAGTCGCATACAAACATTCTTAATAGAAATAATAAATAAAATATAATTTATCTATAGAAATCAAAGTGAAATGAGTGTCCAAATAACCTAGATCTAACAATGTAGTCAAAATAGCGCATAATAGCGTGTAAATGGGTAAATAGCGCGTAACAGCGTGCAAATAAGTGAAAATGTGGCATTCAGTTTAAATCTACTTAATCACTAATTAACCTTTTATTTATTATTTTCTAGGTTCAGCTATCCTCAATATTACGTTTTATAACTAGAAATCATTTAAAACGTCAAATTTACACTACTCGAACAAATATAGTTCAATGAACAAAATATCACTCACCTTAGCCAGATCAATCCAAACTAGTGTCAGAAAGTAGAAGTTGCCAATATGAGTCCAACGCAAGAAACGACGTCCAAATCCGAAATCTAATGCAAAAGTTATTCATGTTACAAGTTTGCGGATTAATTAATAAAATAAACTAGATTAACTAAAAATTAATTAAATTAAGTACCTTTCGTTATTATATTACCTGTTCAAAAGTAAAAACATGTTGCGTGCATATCATATCATGAAAAAGAAACCCACAACTTGAAAGCTTTGATCACTTCTTTCTCTCAATCCGCTTGACGATTTCAGATGTCATCTTCTCAGACAAATCCTGCTTCGCACGCTCTCCGCAATCATTCCAACCCATCACGCTTGGCCCCTCCACATAAAAGCCATTTATTTGACCCGGTAGTGGCTTCTGAAAGTCGCATTTCTCCTAGGCATGCCCAAGTTCAGATGAATGGTATGACAAGGTGCGAAATGCGAAGGGGAACTCAACTCCTGGAACGACGTAGCCTAACTTTCTCTAGATCAATGGCAATGTTAAACGCTAATTATTGGGTTAAGCATTGTTGTTGGGAAATCATGAATGAAAGCTTAGATACACACCTTGATGTGTGGAGATTTTAAAGATAAGTTTATTAAAATCAGTTTGGTGATTTTTCGCGAAGTGGAGTTCTCAGCTTGAATTTTTGAAACAAAAGGGGAGTCGCGAGCATATTACAATGTAATAGTAAAAGGAAAAATAAGGGAAGAGAATGAATAGTAGCAGAATATCACAAACATGAGGGTTTAGGTATTATTTTATTCTTTAATTTAAAAAGAAGTCCCAAAAACTAGTGAACTAAAAACGACACATGCCGCCTATCGTCGTCTATGTAAAAAGGTTTATTGAGAACAATGGAACTTATTTCGAAACCAAATTTGACTATATACAGAAGTTAGCATTTAAAGCCGGAATTATACAAGTATAGTTATTTACATAAAGCGACGCACGTTTTAGTTACGCACAATCGAATAGTACATCTGATTGCTACGAAACCTGACTGTAGGTAACAACTCGCCACAACGATTCCAAGAATATAGATTTCATCACGATCTGATACTATGCTCGCAGGATGACAATTTACACATATTTCGAGATCGCTTTGACCACCAATTTGTCCGAACTTGAAACATAGCGGTCCATATACTTATTTTTCACGTAACGAGCAGTACGAACTTATTGGAACTGGTCCTGAGCCCTGATTCAATCGTTTGTGAAAAATATTATTTTAAAACTGTCAATTGAATTATTAACGACCAATATTTAAATATTCAAATGTTAAAATACATATTATTACAGTAGTCGTACCCAGGGCCGGCTCTAGGGCTAAGCGAAGCAGGCGACCACCTAGGGAAACCCCTCTCGACGGGGGAAATAATAAGGAAGAAGTTGGCAAAGATACAAATTCAGTTAGAATAAATTTGTTGATTAGTCATATGCTATGAGATGCTCTTATTGTGATTGGTTGTGGCTCTGTATGTGATTCATGGGGTCTTTTTTCGATCCCTTGCACGGTTGTTACTTGCCCTTCACAATCATGCTTCCTTTTTCTTCCCCTTTTTTCACACGACCATTATTTCCTTTTTATTTTTTCCCTTTTCAGTTTTTAGTCTACGGTAACACCCTTGCTAGTTGGTTGTGCTACCTTGTTTGATCCTGTTATTGTTGTTTTATGTCCTCTACAATTGTTTTTTCTTTTTCCTTTTTCATCACTTTTTGGCTTAAGGCAACCCACACGTTCAAACCGGCCCTGATCGTACCTTCATTAGAGATGGTTCATACAAAATAAAAACATCTCAATAAAACCCTTCATATCCAAATAAACAGAGCTCAAGATCTGTGTTGGGATCTCTATGAAAAACATTTTAACCCAAACTTTGATTTAACCATATTGACTAAGGGTGCGTATGCAATAAGTAGTAACGAGGCATTTTAATGGGTACTTTAATGGACCTTTGTTTCAGCAAGTCAACATGGTTCAAGGATGCAGGAAGTGCCCCTGCGGGACTAACAACATTTCGAGTATATTGGGCAGAATGATTGTTAGCATGTAGCTTGGCGTCCACAACTTTGGCTCCATTGTCGTCATGTTCTTGGCCTTCAACATCCTCCATATAATTGTTAGGATTTTGGTCGGAAGCGGAAGAACCTTCCTTCTCATCGAGATTGAATTGAGCCCTTGGAAGAGTAGGGTTAGGGCAAACACTAAGAATGGCATCTAATTTCTCCATCATAGCTTTGGTAGCGGCATCAACTCGTTGGTTTATGTTGGCAACCACAAAATCTAACTCGTCTTTTGTGACACCGGCTCCGCTTATGGAATTTTGGCCAAGCTCTAGAAGGTTAATTTGAGGTGTAGCTTCGTTGTTGGCGATATCTTTGGCTCCTTCAATGGATTTACTATTCGCCTTTTTGGATTTTTCCATCACTTCGGTTATGGATTTGAACCTCAAGGAAAACCTCTCCAGGGATTCCAACTCCGGATGGGCGATTGAAATTAAAAATGCGATCACGGTCCCACGGTGGGTGCCAGAATGTTTTAATCAAAAAATGATCAAACACCAAATACGATGCCTTAAGAACGCGTCACCCGTTTAGAGGTAAGGTGCTAAGAAAGCACGTCACCAAATTATGGGCAAGACACTATGAAAACATGTATGAAGAAACGTGAAGCCGTAATCACAGAAAATAAGGCAACAAAAGAGAGCACACAATTTTAGAGTGGTTCGATCAAACGTGACCTACGTCCACTATGTAAACATTTTCCATTATCACTTTCATGATGCCAAATACAATGCCATACAAATCTTCCCCAATTTACAATGTATCTCTCATTTTTTTCCTTTTTGATTTGAATTGCACTTGAATCCGTCAATGGAACAGTTGGATCTCCTCAAATATTGATTGAAATGGATGAAAAGTCTTCAACACCTTACTTTAAAGGTAGATTCCTTCGATTCCATAGTATTTCAATGGGAGATTTAAGTTTTTGGAGAGGATCAATGGAGATTTTAGTTGTTTTAGTCGACTTTAAATGGATTTTAATGGTGGATCTACAACGGAAGTGATCGATTAATGGATGGAGATGAGTAGAACTTTGGAAGCCATGGATGATGCTTGAAAGTAGCTTGGAGAAGTGATTTTAGCAGCCCTTCGGGGTCGTCCAATCCCCCTCCTAAAAGTGTGGAGGAAGGAGCTATTTATAGTTGTAGTTTGAGGGTAGTGGCAGTCTTGTAAATACGCGGCGTATAGTTCGCGCTTGGTTGGCGGCGAGCTGGTGCTAGGCTGGCACGTCTGTGACCGACCAGGAAGGAAAACGTGGACCGACCACCTCAGGTACTAAACCACGGACCGACCAGGATTGCAGTATTATGGATCGACCGGGAACGATGCAAGATGAACACTATTCTCAGATATTACAACTTTACCATCCATCTTTTTATATTTAGATTAACAGTGTTGCTCCAGACGTATTCTTCAGGACCGACCACGTAGGAATTCAAGCACCGACCTGATCATATAAATAGGCCCGACCAGGTATGCTTGCTCCAGGAATGACCAGCCATGTTGTCCTCCCTTTTGCTGAGGTGTCCTGCTCATTCCAAGGCTTCTAAGATGTTCAACCGACCCCGCTATCCTTTGCTCGACCAACCATAACTGAAGCTCTAGACCGACCAGGTGGTTCGAGATTGACCAGGTGGAAGTTCGACCGGACCCTGCTCGCTCCAAGTTCGACCAGGAGGAGGCTGCTGTCGCGACCGACCAGGTGATGTTGGACCTCTTGCTGACGAGCTGCTACTCGACTCTCCGGTGTTCAACCAACCAGAAAATGAGCATTGTACGACCAGCACGATGTACGACCAGTTCTTCAGGTATGTCAAGGGTTGAATGTCGTGCACTTGTTATGTTTGTTAAGATGTTTGAACGAGCTATTCAGCTAGTTAACAGTTAGGGAATGCGGAATGGATCATTAAGGCAAAACTAACATTGGAGGGAGGTAAATAGTGCTTTCAAGGAATTTAAGAAAATCTAAAACTAATATGATCTACTATATGAATAACACACCACAGAGATGATCACAGACACAAAAATAAACAGAAATAAATGCAGAAAAGGAAAGAACACACCGGATTTTATACTGTTTCGGATTACTCCTACGTCCAGTTCCACGCAACGCTGGACTGTGCAGAGTTTTATTACTAATATTAATATCCAAGTACAACACCCTTGATTACAAGGCTACAAGGTTACCACCATTTCCACACCACCCTTGATTTCCCCGGCTATAAGGTTACCATTGTTTCCTTCCTTGATTTCATGGCTACAAGGAGCACACCGTTTCCAGACTACCCCAAAACAACCCCAAATGATTACAATAGCCCTATAACTCTTTAATAGCACTTTAATTCAGAGAGTAATGAGTGGAGAGTGAAAAGAGAAGATGTTTTATATAATTAGAATTGAAATAGGCAGAGTATAAGTGTAGAAATCATAAAAATATGAAATAATAATGGAGGAATGAAAAGGGATGAAGATGGAGAAGAATAATAGTTCAAAAATTCGAAATCATCCCCTATTTATAAAATTTGAAAGGTTGCAACGCTTCTGGAACGTTACAAATGGTGAAAAGACACTTCCTTTCAAAATTAAAAATATGGCGGTTATTTGTCGACATCATCACATATGTATGTCGACATATGTTAGTTCAAATTTAAAATTTAATTATTTTTCAAGTGTTTTAATATATACATATACATATATATATATATTTCTGGAAATTTTGGATTAAAATATAGTGATATAAATAAGAATTATGAAGTAGAAAATCATATGAAATCATAAACACAAACTATATAATCATATTTATATAATTATAAAGTATAAAACTATATAAATATATAAGTATAAAAGTATATAATTATATAAACATATATAAACTTATAATCTTTAAAACTCAAGTTTAATATCAAAATTAAAATAGAAAAACTTAATTAGAATTTGGAAACCAGAATTTGAATTTGAATTTAAACCTGGAGTGCTATTCAGAGTCTTACAGAAACTAGACTCTATTACTATATTTATCTTGAACTCTTGATATCTTGATTACTCATGAGTCTTGAATCTTCTCTAAATTCTGAATTTTGAATCTCTTGAATCTTTAAAACTCTTAAAACTATACAGTCTTCATTATTAATTCCTGTATACAAATCCTACATATATGTGTATATATATACTCCAGATAAATATGTTAGTATATATTTTATAATCACTTAATATTGAAATAAGGTTGTTATCATCAAAACTCCATTCTTCAACATTCTCCCCCTTTTTGATGATAACAACCTTAGTTTATAAAATATTTGTACCTGTTGATGCTGATCCTTCTAATACTCCCCCCATCAATTTGAATCCTATATACTCGACTTAAACTAAGTCTATATATTATAATTTCTCCCCCTTTGGCATTATAAAAAAGAAATTCTAAAAAATACTCCCCCTAAAACCTATAACTTTCTAAACAACTCCTATACTAAAGTGAATTACTCCTTAATTTTTATATCTATCCGAACTATATCATTCTTTACAATGATATATATGTGTATAACTCGTGATCAAAATGACTCCCCCTTAATTCGTGCCTATATAACAAACGAATTGAATGCCTATAAGAGATAAAGCAAACATTATATTAAACATCATTTTCCAATACAATTGATATATGTGAAACCAAATTACACAAACACGTAGTACATTGAATAAACATAAAGGAACAAAAATAAATGAAAAGAAACCTAAATTCTATTTGCTCTTGATGATAGGAGACTTACGGGTTAGACAATTTGGCTAATGAAGACAAAATTCTCCATTTCATTTGATTATATTCCCATTTTGATTGAACAAGACTTCACCCACACATACAACTTGATCTTCCTCATCCGTGACTCTGTGTTGTATCTCCTTAGGTTCCTCTTCTTCCATCATTTCTTCCTCCTCCTCTTCTGGTTCCTCCTCTTCTTCCATTGCTTGGTTATCATCTTCAATGATGATTGGGTTTGCTTGATTGTCCATTACGAATTTATGAAGGCTCCTTATCATCTTTCCTTTCCTATTTTGATCTTGACGCTTCCGAATTTGTAGCGAATTTCAGCAAGCATTTGAAGAGTATATTCCATTTTCTCTTCTACTTTGATTACACGTGAGAGAGTAGAACGTTGAAAAGGACCTTCGGGTGGTCCAACGAATGATTTGGGATTTATTTGGTTGTTATAATTCGTAGAGGCCATTATTTATTTTGGGTTTGAGTTTTTATAGAAGTGAAATAAGAGAATGAAGAAGAAAATTTGAATGAAGAGTTTAAATGGTTATTGTAACTAACTTTTGGTGGGATTAATTTTTGAAATATGGCAATTATATGTCGACATAGTGACATATGTATGTCGACATACTTGTAGTTTTGATTTTATTTTTCTGATTATTGTTGTTATTCTTATATATATTAATATATTTAATTATTCTAATTCACTTAATGAACAATTACCTGAATCTCTTCTAATTTTTGTAAACATTACTTCCTTTAATGGTTTTGTTAATATATATGCTATTTGTTTATCTGTTTCTATAAATTCAAGTGAATTTTTTTTACTTATGCTATCTCTTAGAAAATGATGTCGTATATCAATATGTTTAGTTATTGAGTGTTGAGTTGGATTTTTAGATATATTTATAGCACTCGTATTATCGCAGTATATTGGTGATTTATTTATATTTGATCCAAAATCATTTAGATTTTGTTGCATATATATTACTTGTTAACAAACTAAAGCAACAGAGATATTTTTGCTTTAGTTGTTGACAAAGATACGGTATTTTGCTTTTTACTAAACCACGAGACTAGTGAATGCCCTAAGACCTGACATGTTCCATTAGTACTTTTACGATTGAATTTACATACCGCATAATCAGCGTCACAATAAGAAACTAAGTTGAATGAATCATCCTTAGGATAAAATAATCCAAAGTCTGATATATGCTTTACATACCTTAGAATACATTTTACAGCTTTTAAATGTGTTTCCTTAGGTTGCGATTGATATCTTGCACAAAGATATGCACTATGCATTATATCTTATCTACTACGGTTATATATAATAGCGTTCATATCATTCCTCTATATAATTTCTGATCAACGTCTTTAGACATATCATCTTTAATAATTCTATATTAGTCGCCATTTGTGTTGGTCTCCCATTAGTTAATGTTAAATTATATTTATTAATTAGACCTCTTGCGTATTTTTCTTGATTAATAAATATACCATTCTTTAATTGTCGAACTTGTAAGCCTAAGAAGAATGTTAGTTCTCCCATATGACTCGTCTCAAATTCTTGGGTCATAATATCCGAAAATTCTTTATTCATCTTATTAGTTGTTGATCCGAAAATTATATCATCAACATATATTTGTACTAATTGTATATCCTTATTATTTCTTTTAATAAATACGACGTTATGTAATTTTCCTATTTCAAAGTTGGATTGTAATAAGTGATTTCTTAACCTATCATATCAAGCCCTAGGAGCCTGTTTCAATCCATATAACACTTTATTTAACTTATATACGTGATTTGGTAACTTTTCGTCTTCCAAAGAAGGTGGTTTCTCTACATATACGTCTTCTTTAACAAATCCATTTAGAAAAGAACTTTTAACATCCATTTGATGTAATTTAAAATTTTTATGGTTTGCAAAGGCTAGTAATATACTAATTGCTTCTAATCTGGCTACGGAGGTAAATGTTTCATTGTAATCTATTCCTTCTTCTTGAGTATAACCTTGTGCTATAAATCGTGCTTTATTTCTTACGACCTCACCGTGTTCATTCATTTTATTCTTATAAACCCATTTAGTTCCCATTATAGTTTTATTCTCTAATCTAGGAACAAGTTCCCATACATCATATCTAGTAAACTGATTCGGTTCTTCTTACATGGAAAAGATCCATGGATCATCGGAAGATGCTTCCTTTGGATTCTTAGGTCCAATAGTTGAAATAAATGCAGAGTTACTCATGTTATTTAATTGATCACGAGTACTAACGACAGATTCAATATCTCCAAAGATACTTTCTACTGGATGGTCTCTTAGTAATCTAATTCGTTTATTCGGTTGATTATCTTCATGGTTGGTTTCATTAATTTCATTTTCACATTCATATTCATTGTTTTGTGTTATAATTTTATAATTTTTGTCAAAGGATATGTTTAAGGTTTCTTCTATGGTGTTGGCTCTTGAATTAAAAGCTCTATATGCCTTAATTCTCTCTGAATATCCAATAAATATTCCTTTATCTGATTTCGAGTCGAATTTATCTAAATTTATTTAGTATTAAATATAAAACATTTACTTCCAAATATTTTAAAATGTGATGCTTTTTGTTTCTTATTAAACAAAAGTTCATATGATGTTTTATGAGTTAAGGATCTAATTGAAATTCTATTTAAAATATAACAAGCTGTTGCAATTGCCTCAGCCCAAAAATTTCTTGGTAAATTACTATATGATAACATGGTTCTCGCACACTCTTGTATTAATCTATATTTACGTTCATCTACTCCGTTTTATTGAGGGGTTCTCAAAATAGAAAAATTATCTGTTATTCCCTTTTTATTACAATTTTTTTTCGTTTTCGAATTCTCCACCATGGTCACTACGTATTGTTTTGATTTTTAGAGATAAGAAGTTTTGAATTCTTTTAGCAAAAGTTTTAAATTGATCAAAAGCATCACTTTTATTTTTAATAAACAAAGTCCAAGTAAATCTAGAAAAATCGTTGACTATTACATATACATATATATTGTGATTTATCGATTGAGTTTGA
Organism: Allium sativum; assembly: GCA_030737875.1. Lineage (NCBI taxonomy): Eukaryota > Viridiplantae > Streptophyta > Magnoliopsida > Asparagales > Amaryllidaceae > Allium > Allium sativum. The sequence goes on along the minus strand of CM060913.1, from coordinate 461,627,002 downwards.
GATGGACCAAATAAATCCATGTGAATTAACTCTAATGGTTTTGAGGTTGTAATTTCCTCTTTTGATTTAAACGAACTTCTTTTTAATTTTATGAATTGACAAGCGTCGCATAAAGTATTTACTTTAAACTTTATTTTGGGTAATCCCCTAATTGAATCTAATTTAAAAATCCTAGAGATGTGTTTGAAATTTATATGACCAAATCTTTTATGCTAGATCCATGGATCACTTGTTTTGGCTAAAAGACATAGATTATCGTTGGAGATTTTCATACTCAAAATATATATATATTTTTTTCTATCTCCTTCGAATATTACTTTTGAATTCCTATCTTCTATAAAGCATTTATCTTTTTCAAAGTTTATTTTATAGCCCTTACGCAAAGTTGACTTATACTTAGTAGTTGTGTTTTTGATTCCTACTAATAAAACATCAGATATACTAGGTGTTTCAGGATTACAGACATTATTGATCCCAATAATGTATCCTTCAGAGTTATCTCCGTAGTTCGCCATTCAACCATCTTCATAGACCAGATTATTTAGTATTTTTGGATTTTCCATCATATGTCTCGAACAACCACTATCCAGTATTTATTTGTCCTTTTTGATTTCCACCATTTATTTGCCCGAATTTGAATTCTCAACAGCCATGTAACATGCCATTTCGGAATTTGAATTTTAAATAGCCACTATTTCGGATTTTGAATTTCCAATAGCCAATTCACCCCTCTTTTCAACTTTTGAATTTTCAAAAGCCATATAACACATCTTTTCCTGTATTAGACAACATTTCAGCATATCACTTGACTTTTTAATACGATTATATGCAGACTCTTTCAACATTGGTACAATGCATTAATTCACACTAGTGTTAACAATTATTTCAAAATTTTCCATTTAAAATTTTCAAGACCAGATTATGAACATTTTGAAAAACCTTGCTTTGATACCAATTGTCAGGAAATGTGAAATGGATCGTTAAGGCAAAACTAACACTATAGGGAGGGTGGATAGTGTTTTCAAGGAATTTAAGAGAAATCTAAAACTAATATGATCTACTATATGAATAACACACCTCAGATATGATCACAGACATAGATCAAACACAAACACAAAAATAAACACAAATAAAATGCATAAAAGGAAAGAACACACCAGATTTTATACTGGTTCAGATTACTCCTACGTCCAGTCTCACGCAACGCTGGATTGCATAGAGTTTTATTACTATATCAATATCCAAGTACAACACCCTTGATTTCACGGCCACAAGGTTACCACCATTTCCACACCACCCTTGATTTCCCCGGCTACAAGGTTACCGCCATTTCCTTCCTTGATTTCACAGATACAAGGAACATAACGTTTCCAGACTACCTCAAAACAACCCCAAATGATGACAACAACCCTATAATTCTTCAATAACACTTTGATTCAGAGAGTATTGAGTAGAGAGTGAAAAGATAAGAAGTTTTATATAATTAGAGTTGAAATCGGTAGAGTATAAGTGTAGAAATCATAAAAATATGAAATAATAATGGAGGAATGAAAAGGGATGAAGATGGAGAAGAAGACTAGTTAAAAAATTCGAAATCAACCCCTATTTGTAAGATTTGAAAGGTTGCACGCTTCTGGAACATTACAATGTGATAAGACACTTCCTTTCAAAATTGAAAATATGATGGTTATTTGTCGACATCATCACATATGTATGTCGACATATGTTAGTTCAAATTTGAAATTTGAGTTATTTTCAAGTGTTTTAATGTATATATATATATGGAATTTTTTGGATTAAAACATAGTGATATAAATAAGTATTATGAAGTAGAAAATCATATGAAATCATAAATATAAACTATATAATCATATTTATAAAATTATAAAGTTTAAACTATATAAATATATAAGTATTAAAGTATATAATTATATAAACATATATAAACTTATAATCTTTAAAACTCTAGTTTAAAATCAAAATTAAAATAGAATAATTTAATTAAAATTTGAACAGAATTTGAAAAATGGATTTGAAATTTGAAAACCAGAATTTGAATTTGAACCTGGAGTACTATTCAGAGTCTTACATAAACCAGACTCTATTACTATATTTATCTTGAACTCTTGAAATCTTGATTACTCATGAGTCTTGAATCTTCTCTGAATTCTAAATCTCTTGAATCTTCAAAACTCTTAAAACTATACGGTCTTCAGTATTAATTCCTGTATACAAATCCTGCATATATGTGTATATATATATATATTTTAGAAAAAGATGTTAGTATATATTTTATAATCAATTAATATTAAAATAAGCTTACATTTTAAAATCAATTAATATTGAAATAAGATTCTTGTCATCAAAACTCCATTCTCCAACATACACACATACATACATACATACGTGTGTGTGTGTGTATATATTTATATATGATGTGTCAGGAAGTAGTTAACATAAAGATTACTATTGTTAGTGTGTTTATGTTTTGATGTTTAATCTTAGTAATAATGTAGTATAATTTAGTATGCATGTTGATCTAGACATGAGGTGAGGACTGCGTTTATAAGTCAATGATGGTAAATAATAGCGGCAAGACATATGGTTGGTTGTGTAACTAAAGTCTAATGGTCTTTGAAATTTAGGCGGTTACTTTTCTAGACATTTATGTGTAGGTTTACGTCCACTGGAACCTCACTTCTATTCGCACTCTTTGTTCCCAGGTAGCAAAAAAAAACTTGACGATGGCTCATTGATTGCTCTTAGATAGAAGAACAAGTGAATAAGGTGGTCACTAGTGCTAATAGGGTAGCTACCGCTGGTTGAGTTGCTGCAATTAAGGTAGCTCTGTACCGTATGGATGGAAAACATTTCCATAAAGAAATTTAATCCCAAACATTTCAATATACAACTGTACATTTTCTCTTCTTAAGGATTGTTTACATGGGAAGATATAGTTTACTTTTTTGCACATAAAAGACAAAAGTTAATATGGAGAAATAAAATATACCAACTTGTAAAAGTCACTTTTCAACTTATTTCGAAAGTAGTTTTTTACTTTTCGACTTATATAAATCAATTTTTTATGTAAAGAAGTCTATAATTTTGAATTTCAAATTTCAGAAATGGAACTTGAAATTTTAAAAATTTCAAATTTTCAAATTAAACTAAAATTTTGTAATTGTAAAAAATTCATATTTCAAAATTTATTAATTCTTAGCTCACGTTTCAAAATTTCATATTCAATATTTAAATTTTTAAAGTTTCAAATTTTAAAATTTAACTTTTCAAATTTCATATTTCAATTTTTAAATATTCAAATGTCAAAATTTCAAATTTCTAAATTTTAAATTCCACATTTCATTTTTTAAAATTTAAATATAAGAATTCAAAATTTCAAATTTCAAATATTGAAATTTAGAATTTACAATTCCAAAATATCGAAATTTGCAAATTTCAAAATTTCAAAATTATAGTTGCAAATTTCCAAACTTCAAATTTAAATTTCGAATTTTCAACTTAACATATATTGAACATTAAAATTGCAAATTTCAAAATTTTGATTTTTAAACTTTAAAATTTCAAATTTGTAAATTTGAACTTTTACAATTTAAATTCTCAATTTTTTTTTTCAGTTTTGACTTTTAATTCAGAAAAGTTCCAAATATAATTTTTACTTTTTAAAAACAAAAGGACTTTTGAAATAAACACAAGTTCCTTTTCTTTTGTTTGTCAAATGATCCATTAGTGTTCAACCAATCACAGGAGAGTTTCACTGACTTGCTAGGCAAAATAACTTCTTTCTCATAAAAGTATTCAAAGAAGGATTCGCAATTCAAAAGTATTTAATGAAGGATTCGCAATTCAAAAGTATCCAAAGAAGGATTCGCAATTCAAAAGTATTCAAAAAAGGATTCGCAATTTAACCAGGGGTTAATTTTGTAAACAACATTATACAGATATGTATTTGCATGGTAGAATTGGATCATCTTGGATAATTTACATTGTCCAAAGTCCGAGGCAATGTGAAATCTAGGCTATGTCTTTGGTAGAGCTATTATGATAATGTTTACTGTTACCATTTGGCAAATACCGTTACCGTATTGTTTTTGTTCGTAAGTCAGAATCGTTTACCGTTGCCATTACCTATTGACTGGTACACCGAAGACTGGTATACCGATAATCTGGTAATTGTTATATTGGTAATGGTAAATTACCATTTTCCCATCAAAGTTTATATCTTGACATATTTTTTTGTATACAGTGCATCTTTATTATACTATATTTAGTGTTAGTTTGTAAAAAAAACATAAATGAAAAAGAAAATAAGTGTATTTGGAATTATTTCATTTGATTACTGAACTAAATATAATCACTTATTTGGTACTAAATGCATATAATAAAGCATATCAGATGAATTTACATATTTTTTAAATTAACTAGTAAAATGAACGCTATCGTTGGTATTGAAGAAACGTTATCAATAATTTACTGTTAAAAATAATAAATTTACCGTTATTGTATTGCTTTAATCGGTATACCGATTTCAATTGAAAATGATTACTGATCGACTGGTAATGGTATGGTAATGGTAAAATTACCGTTATCATAACAGCCTTAGTCTTCGGTCATGGGAGACCAAAACTGAAAGTTTTATTTAACACAAATCTCCCTTGTATTGCATATATTTATATAGAGTAAATTTTGCCGGTCACAAAAGGCTTCCTTTTCTTATATTTTTTTGAACTTAAATTTGAATTTTGCCTTTGTTTGATGCCTCTGCTTGAGCTTTCTTGAGCTCCATATCTATTTGGCATTGAGCGTGTAAGTTCAAGCAAAAGTTTATATTGCAAAAGCTACTTTTCAGTACATCATGGCTTTTCATGAGTGGACTTTAAGTTAGTATATGAAGGTTATGGCAGCACGATAAAAGTGGGTGGGAGATCATGTGACAAACTAAATAAAAAGAAAAAGATGTGTCAGTGCTTAAGATAATTTTAGATAAATCAAAATAATTTGTTACCAACCTCCAAAATCCTTCATTACAAGAACCAACATTTTCAACTTAATGTCCTTGATTTTACACAACACAACCACATATTTATCTAACAACGTTGTTCTTTTGGATTCAATTCAGTCTAAATAAATTCATAATCTAGGCTTGTTTTTGGCAAGCAAAAGAATATTTTAGAAGGTGCAAAAGGGAATTATAATTAGGATTAACACGAATAATCCAAAGTTTAATGTGTCTTCCCATGATAATCTCAAGTTTGGATTATTTTTAAATAATCTCAAGTTTGAAGGGTCCCTTCTCATAATGACCACGTCTACCAGCTTACTGTTTAACCAATAAACTTTACCGAATTAATCGTTCTTCTTCCCATTTCTGTAGTTCACAAATTCTATCACCTCTGCTACGAATAGAGACAATTTGTAGAATCATCGCCTCCATCCAAAAGCGTCGTCGTCCTCGGCAGCCCCAACGCTAAAGGCTTCGCATCCGACGAAGACATTCTGGCCTGGCTCAGCGGCGCCTCGACCAACCAGGACACATGCTCCGATGGTATGTTCAGCTTTCATCACTACCGCTTTCAACATGAGCAGCTCAAATAATGGAACTACTCCAACAATGCAGGAAAAGACTGGAAATGTAAAGGCCCGCAAATCCGTGCTATCTGAGTTGACTAAAAACACCACACGTCCAACCCAAATTGCACAGAAATACGAATCATTTTTAGAAAGAAGTTAGAGGATGAGAAATCGAAAGAAAGAAATATTAGAATAGAAGAAAAATGAAGATCACAAACTCACAGCGGAACGAATAAAATATATTATATAACATAACCTTTGAAATACAAATCAGTAACTTTATATACATACCATCATCAGAGCACAACAGTCATTTCTAGAACTGTTATAAACACCTGTTTCCAGATACAACATAGTACACAGCGGAAAAACGATAATCTACAGCTAACTGGTGAAGCCTCCTGCTTCCAGCTCCTCCAATTGAATCTGTGAAATCCTGACTACTTGACTGCCCGTACAAATTTGGGCACCTAAGAGTTTAGGGAAAACAAAACAAAATAAACTCTGGGTCAGTCGTGGGACTGGTGTGAGTAAACTCAAATCATTGGTTTAACCTTTAAAATCCTTCCAAAAGAAAAGATAATAGTAAGACCAGCCCACACATAAACATGGACGGTTTTTACCTTACCATAACCCAAAACACTTTGATACGAAAATCCAGTGATATTATAATAATGTCTACATCAAGTAAATAACCAAATAGCAGAACGCTTGCATCTCACGCTCCACATATATATTATAAAATCAAAAACCGCATGGCGCTTATTGGAGATTGGATTTCCAACATGACAAGGTATGGAACCACCTTCCGCTAGTGTATCTCTAGAGAGGAATACACTGGGTTCAACAAGAACATCTTGTAACCCGGCCCACACATGACCGACCACTCATTTCGCTTGAGTGTATCGAATGTATATCACCAACGGTTGGGATCAGCAACCGCCTCCCGACTGGGACAGCATCGAATAGAATAAGAAATTAAATGAACCTCTAGATAGGTGATTATACATCCTAATGGGTGCGACCCACATAGTCATGCTGCCTGCCCAATTTTTGTCCTTTCCCGGTTGTTGAGGCCTAAGGCTACGAATACTTATCATTCATTGATAGCACAATCACTTTGAATGCCACATTGTCAGATCCGTTAATCACTAGTTGAGTTTGCACAAATATTCTGGATGTTATGCTAAAGGAATAAATCCGTTGCAACCATATATATTTATACAGACCAACCCATTTGATCATTGGAAATACTCTGTCAGACATTCGTCCATTTACGTTCGTTCTGGGACTGAACGAAACCGAAGGCACTATTTCTATATAATAGAAAGAGTCCTTACACTTTACTCCGTCTTCAATATATTCAGCATACTTGGTTCGCAACGCTTATGCCGATACGGAGTGGTTCTTCGGATAATAATCCAACCGGTCTCTCCATATTGACAACGATGGTCAAAACTTCGATAGTCTGTGATTTAACTAACAAGTGTTCATCCAAACATATCAAACAAATCACTGGGCTCTTTAATTAATATTTCATTAATTAAATCTCTTCTCCATTTCCTTATTAATATTTGTGAACTAAATATTTTCAATAACCATATTGGCCCTTTACGCTATTGGGAAAGAATTTCCCGATATCAACTTCTTTTATTTTCTATGTATTAGAAAATATCTCTATTTGCAATTGGAAACAATTCCAATCACTTATCTCTATCCCGACTATTTTAATTATACTCAGGAAATATTTGCTTGTTATATTTCCAAAATTCCATCACTTGGGTTTAAAACGAATGTTGTGTAAAACATCGTTACAACAACCCAAAATATTTTATTCAACTTACTCTTTTTCAAACACTTCTCTTCGAGACTGGATCTTGCTATTTATCCATTAAAAATGAAATCAATCAAGTTGGGGTAAAATTACCTCTCAGACCTTAACTGAAAAAATCCTCAACTTCAAAACGGCAAAACCACTTACCTCGAATAAACACACTATACAATCCAATTATTCATTTTTAAAACATGTATAAAGTTCGCTTTCTATTTCTAATTTATAGATTTCCCTTTTTGTTGACAATATTCGATTTTTATATTCACTTACCTATCGAATTCTATACGTCGATACAATGATTTCAAACTATCAAAATATCTTAAAAATATTCTAACTCCTTAAATTTCTGGAAAATTTCGCCATAACCTCCCCTGTATCGGGAGCATCGGGAAATTTCAAATAGCTTCCCGGTAACTTCTCATCTCAAAAAGAAAAAGAAAAAGCCAAGCGGCTTACCGATACGGCGCATAAAATCTCATATATGAATTAAACATGTACCTTATTGTCGAGCACACTAATTATATACCTTCATCACTTTATCCCATAACTGTCTCCGGTATATCTATACCTGTACAATTCATTTCAACTTCATACACTCGTTCTGACTCAATTCGTTACAGTAACTCTTTTCCCATTTCACTTGTATATATGCATATAACACGTTTCAAATATATTTCAACTTACTTATCAACTAATTGAATTCAAATTTTAATTTAAGTTCTATATTTGATTTCAAATATATGGTTACAATTCAAAAATTCAATTTTTCAAAGTTCGACTTCAATTCACCACTTGATTAACTAATTCTTCTTTGACTTAGTTAATTCTATTCAATAATCAAAAATATGATTATTGTTTCAAAAATCACTTTTCTTACTTCACTTGAGTTCACCTTTATGTTCTACTCAAGACCAGGTTTTTAAATGGAAATTCGGATTTTTATTTGCTTAAAAATCCCTATATTTATTATATAAAATCCATTATGGTTTTAATGGTTTCTGGCACTGCACTTTTAAAAATTTGATTTTGACATAACTCAAAATATATTAGACGAAATCCAGATTCTTCTCTTCCATTAGAAAACTATTATTCAACCAGTCCTGACGATTCTTGTTTCAAAGAATTCCAACATCAATTGAGTCCTGTATACTCAATTGAAGTTCGAGTCGCCAATTTACGAACTGCAGCGCTGCGGCGAGTTCGTTTTAATTATATTTATATATATAAACTTTTTAAACTTCGTTAAAATGAATCCAACTCCATTTTAACTCTATTTGAATTTCTTGATTCAAATTCCAATCTCGCTTTTATTTGAATTCTATATTCAAATTCCAATTCCTTTTCTGTTTGAATTCTATGTTCAAATTCTATTTCCTTTTCTATTTGAATTCTAAATTCAAATTTCCATTTCCTTTTCTATTATTCAAATTCTATATTTAAATTTCCTTTATTCAACTCCCATTTAAATTCCTATATTCAAATTCTATAGTTGAATTTCCTTTTCTATTTTATATTCAAATTCAATACTTGAATTTCTATTTCAATTCCATATTCAAATTCAATTCTTGAATTTCTATTTCAATTTCATATTCAAATTCAATACTTGAAATTCCATTTGAATTCTATTATTCAATTTCTATACTTGAAATTCCATTTGAATTCTATTATTCAATTTCTATTTCAATTCTTCTTTGAAATTCTATATTTCAAATTCAATTCAATTCTTCTTTGAAATTCAATATTTCAAATTCAATTCAATTCTTCTTTGAAATTCAATATTTCAAATTCAATTCAATTCTTCTTTGAAATTCTCTATATTCGAATTTCTATATTCAATTTTGTTTGAATTCTCGATTCAAATTATATATTCAATTCTGTTTGAATTCTCTATATTCAAATTTCTATATTCAATTCTGTTTGAATTCTCGATTCAAATTATATATTCAATTCTGTTTGAATTCTCGATTCAAATTATATATTCAATTCTGTTTGAATTCTCTATATTCAAATTCCTTTATTAAGTTTCCATTTGAGTTTCTATATTCAAAATTCTATTTCAAATTCTTTTATTCAAATCCCTTTTGAATTCCTCTTTGAATTTTCTTTATTCAAATTCTATATTTGAATTTCATTATTCAAATTCATTTTCAATTCTATTTGGATCTATTTGAATTTTCTATATTCAAATTTCAAATTCAATTCTATTTGAATCTTCTATATTCAAATTTTAAATTTCAATTCTATTTTAGAAAAATAGAATTTCCTTTTTAATTCTCAAATATCCTTTTTCATGATATTTTTAAATATCATTACTTAAGCCCAGTGATATTTAAACACACAAAGCAACCAATTATTTATTTTTCTAACACATCATATATAACAATATATATGCAAACAAATAAACAAACAGATAATATATTTTTGAGGAATCCAGTTGGATTCCTCCAACCTGTTTTCCTGCATCCACAGATGTTAGCACATAAATAATACCCATTCTGCTTCGTGGCAGAATATCGTGGTATAGAAGGTCATCCACTAATCATAGCGTGGGGCGTATAGGGTAATCATCCGCTATGAAACTGCGGGCATCCGCTAATGAGACTGCGGGAATCCAACCAATCAATCAACCCAATATATATATAATAGCCTAAATAACTAATATATATAAAACAAGCAGAAAAATCCAAACAAGCAACAACAATTATTTTTACGAAGCAAAATAATTATAAATAAAAGGTGAGTGAGATTTACTCACCGTGATTTTCCTTTGCACAATAGTGATTTGTTTCCGATTAAATTAAACAATGTTTAACTTAACCGAAATCCCGATTGCCTTCAAAGCATTTCAAATCAGCTTTGTAGTATAATGTTTGTCCACATGATTTCAACGTACTTTTCTTTGTCTTATATCCATTCAAATCTTTACAGCACTCCAGATCAATTGCAAATCGTAGCAAACCCCATTCGAAATTCATTGGATTTTGTTTTGCCTCGATCTAATTTCGCAAGAGATATATACACGTGTTATAATTTTTGAACGAGAAAGAAAATGTGATTAATTAAACTAGTTAATTATTAATTACCTATTTACTTAATTCATAAAATACTCTACTATGTAAATTTTATTTTCTAGAAATCAAATTTTTACCTTACTTTTAAAATCTCCATGCTTGCTGTCATCACCTTCACAACTCCTTCAACAGCTAACACTTCCATTGCAGCATTTTATCGAGCACCTGTTGCTCCTCCTTCCACTTCACGAAAACCACACAAAACAACCTGGACCCTAAACCCACTGTTGCACTTAGTTTACCAGTATCTAACTCCATCAGAACCCCTTGAATATGCACGCAACCCTTTCCTGGAAAACCAACATTGACCATTCTGAAACCCAGGCAAGCACCTCCTCCAACAGGTCACGACAGTTCCCTTTAGAGTCTACAGTAGGATCACTGACCCCTTATCACTGAAATCGCACCTCCACTATATCAACTCGAGATCCTTCAAACTATTCGCAAGATCCAAAACCTCTTCACGAACACAGATCTCAACTCGATGTCGAGCTTCAGGAACCATTGCGCCTTTAACGAAGCACTCCAGATCTGCGAACACCCATGCCTTATTGCTCCGAAACCCAACATCGAACACACCAGTTGATTTCCCAAACCCCTAGATTGCGATTTACGAACTCGAACCCCTTTTCCGTGCTTCCATCGAGGTCGCGACCCCTCAGCTTGTCGTTAGGATTGAAGAAAGGGTACACGAATTTGGAAGAATAGGATTCGATTGATTTAGCGGGGTGCGGCCATGTTTATTTTGCCAGAACGAATTGATTTAGAAGAAAGGAAATCAAAGGAATTACAGAAGGATATCGCGGTACTTATAGATGATGAAACTTGACACTGAAGGAATTTAAGGTAGGTGTTTACGGGGTAGGATATATCAGGGAAAGGTTTTAGCTTGTACAGGGTTTATTAAGGGTAGGTTTTAACTAGTACAGTGTTTATTACGGACAGATATTAACTGGTACAAGGTTTTATTTAATTTTAATTATCTGGTGATCGCGAACTCCTTTTTGAACAGAACTACTGACCATCCTAGGGTAAAACCGCCATTCTGAACACACTGGGACATGTATTGAAACTCAATTCGGCCATATGGAGGAGATATTAATTTAAACTGATATAAATTAAATTCAAAACAATTTAATTCCTTGATAATAATTATTATTATCGTTTTTAATTCAAATAAAATTCATATAAATCATTTTGACTCCAGTTTAACTTTTGAATTCAATCAAATTCAGATTCTCGTATTATTATAATTATTTCAGATTAAATAAATATATATGTATATTCAAAATAAATCATATATCGATTGATATTATCAATCACAATATTTAAAACCATATTAAATATTTAAAACAAACTGTTCAAAAATCCGGGTCGTTACAGGAAACAGGAGAAGAGAACAAGAAAGCAGTGTTCAAGGCAGATGCTATACTGTACGAATACATAGATGAATGTATTTGATATTAACTATTGGATTTGTCAACTGATCCTTTCACACACTTCAAGAGGAGTTTCTTTTCAAAATCATTACAGTCGATTTCACCAAAAATCAAAGTCTCAATCTTAATGCATTCCATTCTGTACATTCTTGCTGCTTATCAGTTTGATATCAACTTCTCTCCCAACACCATGTCTTTTCCATACTTTACGTCTCCAGCATCACGAGTACAATTCTTCATCATGTCTGTAGTCGATGAACTGATTATGCCAGGAATGATAAGATCTTCAGGTAATGGTTCCGTTTGCTTTTCGATTTCTCGGTTCTCGCCACTGTCCATTAAAGATCTGTTGTTTACGCAGCTTCCTACCATTTTTATTATGAGATTTCCCTGATTTTTTGAGCTTGGATCCTAAGGCTTTGCTCCGCCTTCTGTTCCTCGTAAATTTCTTGTTTTAGTCGGCAAGAGAGAAAAAGAAATAGAACATGTGGCGTAGAGGTTAAAGAAGATGATTTGGGCGGTGAGGGTTTGTTGAAGTAGCACCGGTGGCGAAGAGTTTTTATATTTTTAATTTTAACCGCGTTTAGTAAAGGGGCGATTGGATTTGAGAAAGGAGATGTTTGATTTTAGGTGAAGATGTTTGATTTTTGGAAAGTTTTGTATGAAAATCGGTTAAACAGGTAAATAGGTAGACGGAATCAATATAGGAGGAATTCCAAAATTTGGGTTTATTTAAAATATTCCAAACTTGAGATTATTAAGGGAAGACATGTTAAACTTTGGCTTATTCATGTCAATTAATCCTTATAATTAGTACAAATTTTCAGAAGAGATGGTTGTGGAAACTAATGTCATAAATATGCTATTTTCAAAACTATTTGCAAATATAAGCTAGTTTTGGCCAGCTCAGCAATGAGATGGCCAACTTAAAAATAATAATATAAATAGGGCGCACTTTTGAAGTGCGCCACCATTATATTGTACTGGCGCACTTGCTAAGTGCGTCAGTACAAATTTACGCTGGCGCACTTGAGAAGTGCACCAGTGTATATTTACACTGGTGCATTTGCCGAGTGCGCCAGTGTATATTTCTACCATACAACACCTTATAATGTGCCAGTTAAATTTATTTGTACCTCATATAAAATTATAATTATGTAATGCTATAAATATTTCCATAAATATAAGTAATAAATGATAACCAATAGTATTTAAATGTGCCAAGTGCACTTCAAATTTTTACTAGCGCATTTGCTAAGTGTGCCAATACAATATTATGGGGGGAGGGGAACTTCAGAAGTGCGTCCCGTATTTTTTAAAAGAAAATTTGGTCAGTTTATCGCTGAGCTGGCAAAAACTAGCCGATATTTGCAAATAGTTTTGAAACTAGCATATTTGTGCCACTAGTTTTAAAAACAAGTCTCTTTTGAAAATTTGTCCTTATAATTATTGAAGAATGATTAACTGGAACGTGAACAAATTATTTTCCTTTGTTCACAAATGATGGCTGTTTATTTTTTTTTTATTTTTTTTGATGCATTGCTCTAACAAGTCTACTCAAATTTACTAAAAAATGCTGCATTTCATTGAAGGTAGCCTTTTATATTTTGCTGTTCTAATCAAAAAATGCATAGCATAAGCCACCTTCTTTAAGCTCTCACGACTGTGCAAATATAATTCAAAATCGGAAACTGGTTGTTTCAAATTGCAAAAAATGCCAGGCCTTTTCCGGCAAAACATACATTCAAATCTACCATTCTAGACTGCATGAAAAGTACCCATTCCAGGATCTCCGAATATATGAGTGTTTCATATCAACAAGCGTCAAATTTATACACCTTTAAACTCAGCTCATTTCACGTATAACGTGATCAATAATCTATAATGTTTCCTATATTAATAAAAAATTGAATATGGGTAAAATTCATAAGGTGTATTTTGATGACCGTAGTATATTTGTAACAAGAGTATGGTTCTTTACCTTAAAATTGAATATCATGCGATAATGAACAAACACGATTAAATGAATAGCATTTTTCATTTGTGGCCTTATTTTTTTTCATTTTTTTTCATTTTTAGCCTTGTTTTGCAAAAAATTGCAAATATAGTCCCCTTTTTGCAACGTAAGTAAAAAGGGCTGGGACATTTATACTGGCGCAATCACATATTGCATCTGTATAAATTTAATAGAACAAATCTTTTGGGGGCGCAATCCCCCCGAAAGATTATTATTTTTTAAACAGGCGACCCCTTTCTCCTTCCTCCTCATTTCTCAAACTTTACCACTTTCAACCCAAAACTCCTATACCTCAATTAAATCAAAACCCAAATTTCGTAAACTAATTTCAAGTTCTCAATTAAATTTGGCAAGCTCTTCGACACAGGAGCAAGCCATAGGTAATAGTATCTTTAAATTTTGTCTAGTTCTTTCAAAATTTGGGTTTAGGGTTTTTTGTTTTTTCTTGGGATTTTGTGCACAGTTGATTCATTGCAAGTTATTAATGATTTATTATTGTTTAATATATACAATAGTTGATTTCATGATAGTTTTTTTAGATTCGAAGAAAATAGGTTTAGGGTTTATGGTAGTTATAGAAATTGAAATTTCATGGTAGTTTTGTTGAATTGAAGACTGCTAGATGATTTCATAATATTGAATTTGTGTAGAATTGAAAATTGGTATTTGTGTATTTGTTTTGGAGAAACATAATACTAAATTTGTTAGCATTTAATTATTGTAGAATACACGGAGATGTTGTCCGGACCTGTAGACGGGAGCGTCTTATATTTACAGTCGGAACATCATTCAAACAACGTGGAATTAATGTCGGTAAGTATAGAGCACTCATCCCTTCGTTGTTATTGTGTGTGTTAACTTATTAAAAATTCATTTTTGTTATTGTGTAGCAGGGAAAAACTGTTGTTGTTAACATAGAGCACTCATCTTCATTAAAGTCGGTCACTTCAAATCGTGCAGGTGTGTTAGAACTTCTTGAATGAGCGGGTTTTCTTTTGACACATCGACTTGGATCCATACAATTTGACCGCCATCTTATAACGGCTTTGATTGGTCGATGGAGACCGGAGACATCATAATTTCACCTCAGATGCGGTGAAATGACGATCACATTGGAGGATGTAGCTGTTTTTCTTGGCATACCAATCGATGGTCGTCCATTCGCCGAATCTGAACCAACTAATTATGCTGGGATGTGCGAGAGACTGCTAGGATAACTCCTCCAGGAGATGCGTGGTGGGGGTCCGAAATGATTACTATGAAGTGGTTTAGGGAACAACTAGCAGCACTACAAGAAAAACAACAAATAGCAGCGGTAGAATCCGCTTCTAATACGTCGCTAAACAGGCATTAGCGACGGATTTCCTACATAACTGTTTGGTCGGTAAAAACCATGACGGTATTTGTGTCATATTTTGCGACGGATTTTAGCATGAGTTTTCCGACATTTTACTAATTTTATAATAAAAATAAAATTTTATTTATTAATTTTATTTTAATTTATATACCGACTATTTAACGACGGATAATTAATTTATAATAAAACATTATTTATAAAAGACGTTGGTAAATCCTTACTAATAACCAAGGAATTAGCGACGAAAATTAAATTAAGGTAAACTTAACCTCCCTTTTTTGTTTGTAATCTGCTGCTATTCACACATAATTTGTGTTTCATTCAGTACACAATCCTACTGTACATACAACACAATTAATATGAACACACACATCTCATAATCAATGTATTATATTAATCACTCATCTCGTATGCAACACTCAACATTACATTTTTTTTCAAATAAAATATTTTATAATCTTATTCTACTGTCGTTAATTTACATATGTTATTACAAGAAAATCAATATCATCAATTCATCAAAACAAATCTACTGCTTCAATATTCACAACCTTCCTTCACCTCAAACTCATTCCTTGCAATCCCTGCCATTTCTTTTCGACCATCCACGGATATACTTCAATTTTTTTAAGGGATATACTTCACTCACCGTTAAATTATCATCTGCCATTTCTTTAAGATATTGTTCCAAATCATCCAATTTTTGCACCTTAGATATAATTAATACAATTAATAAGAACCCAACCTGCAAATTCATACAATTAATAAGATACATTTTAAAAAAACTACTTTGATTAGAGGAAATAATAAGATGGCAGTGTAGAGCATGTTTCAGACACATGCAAGTGAGTATCGTTGACTGCTGAAATGTGCCTCAGAGACATGCCATGCAAAAACAGTAACAAAAGTGATCACAACAATAAAAGTGTGTACTATGTGGGTTTGGATTACCATGTCATTTAAAAGCTTAAAATTAATGCATGCATCTCAAACGGTGTTTGGGTTAAAATCAAAGAGCTAAAAACTAAATCAGACATGTTAAATCTTTGTATCTTTCTCAGAACAGAAGCATTTTAGTTCTTTAACAGCCCAACAGCTTGTCTCCCACTAACCTCCAAATCACTCATATTAATAACATCCCAGTTATGAAGACAGTAATCTGGAATGTATAATTGAATATACAGTTAAAATGGGGTACAATTGTTAATGAGAAGGTTATATTCCCATGATCATTCTGATTGTCTCAGATAAATCACCTTTGCATCAGTTGAAAAAATTAATACTATATAAACTCTTAGTTACAATTTTTTTTTACTGTGGATGCTATACTATATTATGCATGTATTGATAGGATATATTCAACTAGTAATATTTTTAAGACTATAAATCTTGTGAACTTTTTAGCTTTCATTTATTTACTAGTATATAAGTTATTATGTAATAAATATAATGACACAATAACATAAATGTTTCGGTATCTGAGATTCTCATTTGTTACACAGGGCATGAAGCTATATACTTGCTTCAACATTGATATATCGTGTTTGATATATGATTTAAAGTTATGATGCAAACATCAAGCATACCTCTTCTAAACTCTTTGACCACAATGACTTTTTCTTCAAGTTCGTTACATGATTCCGTTGAGTTTTCAACTCATGCTTTAAAATTTGGAGATTTTTGCCTACAAAATATACAAATAAAATTATTACATAATCAGAGTTTGGTATATGTATGTATGTATGGTTATGTTTGTTAGTGTACATAATAGGATGAACTACCAAATAACAATATGCTTCATACATAATATTTGTGAGGGAGAAGATATGAAAGAGCTATTCACCTCTTTGGGTAACATTTGTATTCTCCTCTTCCCGAAATTTCCTCTTAATGTCTTGTTCAAATCTATCCAAAGAATGAAACTCATGGTACAACTCCTTAAATAAAATAAATAACAAAAATTGTTATACTGGACGGCTTCAAATTAACATAAAGCAAATATACATACAGCTGTACAATGAACCAAAACCAACATCTACTCCATAACTCCCAAGTCATCTTTCAAATGCTTTTGAGGTGTAAGATCAGTCTCTAATCTATTTGCAAAGAAAATAATATAAAATGTAAGTCATCAATTAGCACACAATGATGTGGTGCATTTCAATTTACAGTAAGCCGATTACCTGGTAAAGTAGCGATCAAGATTGCACCATTAATGTAAATCATCAATTAGCTCACAATGCTTTTGATTTGGTGCATACAATTTATTGTACATCCAGGAAATCTGTACAATAAAATATCATTCAATGCCTCCATTTGTGAAACACCAAGAAATGAAAACAGCAAACATTTTCTATGATCATTTCTTTAAACAAAATCTGGTTAAATTACGTTGACAGAGGTAATGAAATTTAACTTTGTTAACAATGCTTATGCCATCTTCCATTTGCATTAGCTTTCCATGCCTAGTGGTTCTAAGCAAGAGACTGCACAAGCAGGTTCAGGGCCAATTTACGATCAGCAACTGTCTTATTTACGAAAATATCTTCAGTTAAACCTGGGATAAACTCTAATGTCAATTAATATTCCTTTGGTAGAAAGTGCAATGTAAATTTTCTTGAGTAATATATAAATATCTCTAGTACAACTATTTCAATGGTTCTAAGCATCAGTCTTTATAACCACTGTCAAAGAATCCATCGAAGATCTGTATTTCCATGTTTACTTATAGCCTATCAAACATGGTTTGTGCTTTCTATTATAACTATGTCATATAATTGTCTTCTTTTTCCTCTTTCTTGCAGCTTGCATATAGGCGTTTCTTGATGCACTGGGCCATTTTTAAGGAATTGCAATTGTTCATTAATGTACTTGTCCTGTTCTTCAAAATGAAAATAATAATTTAAGTAAACATGTGGTTTTGGTGAACAATGTTTCAACTCTTTCACTGTTGTCTGATATTGCTTTTGTATTTATATCAAAACTCAATTAACCAACTCAATTTACAGTAAGCCGATTTACAGCGATTGCCGAACCGGACCACCTCTCCTGAAAATATTTTCAGCTCTTCCCTATTTAATATTATGAGAACAGAAGCAAGTCAACTACAGCTTTAAATAAGGGTAACTATGTGCCTCCCTCAAATGGAAGAGGAACGATTTTAAAAGCTAAATCGATTTTTAATTTGAGTTTACAAATTGAGTGTTATCATTTTAGGAATCAAGTGTGGAAAGTATCAAATAAGGGGCAAGAGAAAATACTATCGCAAGCTAGGTTTTGCTCAAATGCTTTGAGATCTACTGTTACAGTTGAAATTGAAATCAAATTCAAATCGAAATCTAAAGATCTGAATATAAACAATGACATAAATAGAGCTTCATACCTAATTTGCTATATGCGAGCTCAAATGAAGATAGATGCCCCAAAATTGTTGACACATCAACCTTGCAGTTTGTAGATTCACAAATCTGAAGCAACAAATTTGGAAAGTTGGATTAATCTGAATCTACTTGCTTTGAAAAGGCAAAACAGTTTTGAATTTTGGTTATTAATTTGATGGACAAACGTGATGAAGGATGGGATAAAGTAAATTAGGTTTAGCGCTGGAAGAAGATAAGGAACATTTGAGATTTTGTTTCGATTTTAGGAGGAAGACTTAGCGGTGGAAATCTGATTGCTGGAATAATCCATGAGTTACATTATTTCCATGCTTGGATTTCAGATCAACGGTCCCTATTCATTCTTGATTGTTGATGCGGATTGCTGAGAAGAAAAGCTGTGTTCTACTTTGCTGAGTGCTATAACAAAATTAAAGTTTTGAATAACATTAAAATTTAAACTATTAAATAGTTTAATATAAAATTAATTTAATTTAATAGTATAAATATTTAAATAGTAATATTACAATGTAAGTGGTGTTACATAGTTAAACCTTACACTAAAAATCTTAAATATATTTTAAGTACCATTACAATTAAAATTTATTATATCTTAAATATTAAAGATTAATTATTAAATATTATGAAATAATCAATACTAATTTTAAGAAAGTATTGTAATGATTAATTATTGATTATCGAAAATTGATAACAACCATTTATCACAACAGACATTTTATGATCATTGTAAAGTTTGCATCAGTTAAAACAAATATTTTATAACCATTATAATGTTTATGATTTATTTCAAATTTATTTCAGATGATTTCAAATTTTTAAATTTTTCGAAATATAAAATATAATTATCAACTATAATTCTAAAATATTAATTATCAACTATAATTATCAACTGTAATTATAAAATACAATTATTCAAAATTAATTATTGAATGCTATATATCATTTCATAAGTATCTTATATGACCAAGTAAAGAATTATCTTATATGACCAAGTAAATAATTTTGAAAATTCATATAAAAAAACACATATACACATATATATGCATATGTATAATGTATGTATATACATATTATGTATGTATATGTATACATACATTATATATATATAACTTTGAATTGTATAAACTGAGGATGTGTTGTCTCATATTATATTAGAGATAATTGCAATACTTATTGAATTTAGGAAACATGCATACTGAAATTACATTGTACACCAGTATAAAAGAACATGATATTATATATGTATAAATAATCTTACAGTTTAAATTCTGATCTTTATAAACTGAAAATGTGTTGTCTCACAATATATTAGAGATAAGTGCACTAGTTAAATCTTATGCTCAGCTGTAATTAATCACTAATTAAATAATTAATCAACATTAATTTTCAAAAAAAAATCAGCATTAACTATTGAAATTTATTTACTTCTAATAGTTATTATTTATTATAAATTACTAATGTATTATTAACATTAATTATTTAAAATTTAAATTTACTAATTAATTACTAAGTACTAACACAAATTTAAAACATTTATTAAATAAAAAAATATAAAAGTTCGTTTCAAATCTCTTGGAAAACTGCAAGAAAATAGCTTCAAAATTATGTCGATGGTAATCTGACTCTATTAGCAACGGAATTTAGCATCAAATATTATATGACGGTAAAGAGCTGCAATTTCCATTGATTTAGCGACAGAATTAGTATTCGACGGTAATAATTTATAATAAGATGACATATAAAATCCAAAATATTTTCTCTTACAAAGCCCACGGAAATCCGCCGCTAATTAGCGACGGAAATTTCCGTTGCTAAAAATCTTTCGCTAATCTCGGTTTTTCTTGTAGTGTAGGGGATATTCTTGAGGATGTTTCGCAAGTACATGTGAAGCAGCGTGCGCGTGCGATTATAATTCACATTATCGCGTCTCGCTGGGTATGTGACCGTTCAAAATTTCGTGTGTGTCTTAGATGGCTATGTTACTTGGAGGACTTTGATGAATGCCGACAGTATGCTTGGGGTAGCGCCGTGCTTGGCTACACATATGCGGAGCTATCACGGATGGATTTAGGGCGGGGCGATTCCGTTGGAGGTTGTCTTACATTGGTGCAGGTATTACAATTAATAGTTTTTCATTTTCAGGGATATTACTTTATCATTGCATCTTATGTTTTATTATACGTATACTCGTTTACAGACTTGGTCTTGGACCTATCTCCCGGTTGGGTGAACAACTATATATGAAGAGATCGGAAATTGATATTTCTTTGCCTTTTGCTTTGAGGTAGTAATACTAGAGTTACAAATTGCACATAGTTATTTTTTAAATTGCGATAATAAATCTTGAATGTTTTTAATAGGTGGGTCGGCCCGAAGAGCACGTTGGCGTCGCCCAGACACAATGTTAATTTTTATCGTAACGAGTTTGATGTACTCGATTACGATGTTGTTTCATGAACCCCTTACACCGAGGCATTTCCACATCCACCGCCATTGTGCATTGCTTCTGTCCAGCTTTGGACAGCACACGAGCCGCTAATTTGTTTTCGGGACGTCTCGAATCATCTAACGGATATAATGATGAGACAGTTTGGCTTGCTACAACATATTCTCGAGAAGCCACCGCACTACGTGGTTGAAGTCTGGAACACCGCGACCTATCAATCGGCAATCAGTAAATGGAACCAGCGCTATGCCTATGTTGTAATGACCCGGACTCTTAGGGGTTAATTTTAAATATTTAATATGGATTTAAATATTTGAGTTAAGTAAATAAATCAAAATTTTATATTAAGTTATCAATTTAATAATCAATTTCGATTTAATATCGAATATATTAAATTATCGTAATACGTCAGTTCGAGAAGTTGAAACTGAATTAGAAACAATTCAAAAAAAATCAATTCAAACTTCTGTTTGAATTCGAATTATAATATTTATTTATTTCCGCAGAATAAATTGTGTTGAATATAATTTATATCAATTTAAATTAATATCGGTTCCGGATGATCGAACTGGACTTCGATACCTATTGCAGTGTGTCCGAAACAGTGGTATTACCCTAGAATGGTCAGTGGTTGGGTTCAGAAAGGAGTTGGGTATCATGAAGTGATTTAAATTTAGGGTACCGATTTTTTAACAAAAAACAAATTTAAAATAAATCCTTTGGTGTGTGGATCAGAACAAAACCATGGTGCTTTCTCTATGTCCACAGAACAAAACCCCGGTGCCTTATTTTCTTCCACAAACAAGAACAGAGTCGTGCCATCTTTTCTTCCACAAACTAATTACTAAATGGTAAAGTCTTCATCTGTATAAAATCGCGTCCCTCTTCCTTTTGGCCATTTCTTCCTTCTAAAATTCTATCCAAACTTCAGCAATAGAAAGCACTCCTAACTTCCTCTTTCTTATTCGAAATCGAATCGAAAGCCAGAAAAAAAAAAGGAAATCGAAAACCCTTATCGCGAGCTGAAATCACGATCTCGATACGAGACACTCTAGGGCTCGACGCAATACAGGAATTGCGGTTTTCAATGGCGATGGTTTCTGAAGTCTGACAGCAGGGAGGAAACACTCGCGTTGGCAGGCGCGAGAGTGGATTGGAATGGGGATTCGAAGCGATTTAGTCGCGCCTTTGTCGGAGGGGTGTTCCGATTAGATAAGAGTGTGATTGGTGAAGGGAATGCGAAGTCTGTTGGAGATGCCGAAGCTGGAATTGGCGATAGGGTTTTCTGAAGAGGATCGCGATGACATTCTGGGTACTGGCGATCAATTTCTGAGGAGATGGTAGTGAAGTTGGGTAGATGGTATCGACAGTGGCAACATCATGTGGGTTTAGGGAAGTCAGTGCTAATATGTGGTGCTAGTCCGAAGTTAACAGCTTAGGGTGATGAAGTATTTGGGTTGTGGGTTTTGGGTTCAAATGACAAAGGAGAATTTGATGCAGGGATTTGTAGATGCCACTGTGATTATTTTATGATGTAGTATTGAGGGCCAGAAGCAGGGAAAAGTTGTTTTAGGAAGGAACTACAGTAGTGAGTTCTGAAATGGATTTAAAAAGGTAATTTAGTTTAAATAAGTATTTATTGAAATACATCACCCTAATATTTTTATCGATACCATTAACCGTATCATGGAAAATATTAAGCTCAATAAGAAAATATTAGGTCAATAGAAATATTATTATATTATTTAAATGAAAATATAATAATTTTATGTTGATTGGATCGAATTGAATAGGCATTTTCATGATTGGGATGCGTAATTTACGAGCTGGGATTCAGTAGGGATTTTTCTGAGTCAGCTAAGGATCTAGATAATTCAAAAAGCTGGAATTTTTATTTGGGTATTCAGCAAATAAAATCTCGGTGAGTAAACCTCACTCACCATTTAATTAGAATTATTTCTAGTTGTTAAAAATAATTGCTATGCTTGTTTGAATATTGTTTGGTTGATTTAAAATATATATTAGTTATTTAGGACTATTATATATATATATTGGGTTGATTGATTGGTTGGATTCCCGCAGTCTCATTAGCGGATGCCCGCGGTACCATAGCGGATGATTACCCTATACGCCCCACGCTATGATTAGTGGATGACCTTCATACCGCGATATCCTGCCTCGAAGCAGGATGGGTATTACTATGTTGACTAATGTTTGTGGATGCAGGAAAAACAGGTTGGAGGAATCCAACTGGATTCCTCAAAATATATTATCTATTTTTTTGTTTGTTTGATTTCATATATATTCATATATGATGTGTTAAAAATCAAATGATTGAAAATTGGTTGATTTGATTGTTTAAATTTCACTGGGGCTTGGGATATTGATTTATAGAAATATCGAATAAGGGTATTTGAAATTAAAAGGGGAATTCTATTTTTATAGAATTTGAATTTTAAATGAAGTATAGAAACATTAACTTGTTTGAAGGTATATGAAACAAGTAATCGAATTTATAAAGTTGTTTATAAATGAAAATATGGGATTTGAATCGAATTTATAAAGTTGTTTATAAATGAAAATATGGGATTTGAATTGAATTTATAACTTTGTTTATAAATGAAAAGATGGGATTGGAATCGAATTTATAAAGTTGTTTATAAATGAAAGGATGGAATTTGAATCGAATTTATAAAGTTGTTTATAAATGAAAGGATGGAATTTGAATCGAATTTATAAAGTTGTTTATAAATGAAAATATGGAATTTGAATCGAATTTATGACGTTGTTTATAAATGGAAAGGTGGGATTTGAATTGAAGTTATAAACGTTGTTTATAAATAATGCAGAGAATTCAAATGGACTTTGAATATAAGGAATTGAAATAGAATTTGAATATAGAAATTCAAATGGACTTTAAACTATAGATTTGAATATAGAAATTCAAATGGACTTTAAACGATTTGAATATAGAAATTCAAATAGACTTTGAATATAGAATTTGAAAAGAGAATTCAAATAGATTTGAATATAGTATTTCAAATGGAATTTGAAAAGAGAAATTCAAGTAGACTTTGAAAATAGAATTTGAATAATAGAATTCAAAAGGAGTTTAACTATGGAATTTGAAAAGAGAAATTCAAGTAGACTTTGAAAATAGAATTTGAATAATAGAATTCAAATGGAGTTTAACTATGGAATTTGAATATAGAAATTTAAATAGACTTTGAATATAGAATTTGAACTATAGATTTGAATATAGAAATTCAAACGGACTTTTTATTATAGGATTTGAATAAGAGAAGACATATAGAATTTGATATATAGAATAATAGAAGCGAATTGGAGTTTGAATATAGAATTCAAATATTAAAAGGAGAAATAGACTAAAGAAATAATTAATGAATTGAGTTAAAACGATTTGGTATAGTTAAATAGATTGGGCAGGTATAGATACAGGAGACAGGTATGGAATAAAGTATAGAAGTGAAATAAATAGAATGCCCGACAAAAAGGTACGTATTTAATTTCCATATGAGATTTTATGCGCCGTATCGGCAAGCCGCTTGGCTTTTTCTTTTTCTTTTTGAGATGAGAAGGACCGGGAAAGCTATTTGAAATTTCCCGATGCTCCCGATACAAAGGAGGTTATGGCGAATTTTTCCGGGAATTTAAGGAGATAGAATATTTATAAGATAATTTGATAGTTAGAAATTAACATATCAAAATATATAGAAGTCGATAAGAAAACGAACTTAGGAATAGAATAGTATAATCAAAAAGGAAGACTAGGAATAAAATCTAGTAAGAATAGAAAGAAAAAATGTATATGTGTTTAAAGGTGAATAATCAGTTGTATGGTATTGATTATTCGAGTAAGTAGTCTTGTCTGTTTTGACGTTAAATGTTATTCAGTCAAGGTCTGAGAGGTAATTATACCCCAACTTGGTTGATTTCATGATATACCGATAAGTAGCAAGATTCAGGCTCGAAGATCAATGTGGAATAAGAATTAGTTAAATACTGTATTTGGGTTGTCGTAACGATGGTTTACACAACATCTGTTTTAACCCAAATATGTGCAAAGCTTGGAAATAGAATAATGAATATTTCCTAGTATAGAAAATAAAGGAAGGCGATATATGGAAATGTTTTCCAAAGAACGTAAAAGGCCAATATGGTTATTGAAAATAATTGGTTAACAAATATTGATAAGAAATAGAGAAGAGATTTAATTAATGGAATATTAATTAAAGGTTCAGTAATTGTTGGATGTTTGGATGAACACTTGTTTTATTCGATAGTTAAATCATCGACTATCGAAACACTTGTTTTATTCGATAGTTAAATCACAGACTATCGAAGTTTTGACCATCGTTGTCAATATGGAGAGACCGGTTGGATTATTATCCGAAGAACCACTCCATATCGGCAGTAGCGTGCGAATCAGATTATATAAAGATAATCGAAGACGGAGTAGAGTGCAAGGACTTTTTCTATAAATAGAAATAGTGCCTTCGGTTCATCCTGTTCCTGGATGACTTGTATGGATGAATGTCTGACAGAGTATTTCCAGAAAGGTCACGTACATTGATTTCTTCAACCGTACCAAGAGTGGAAGCGGAGAAGGAAACTTCTTTTAGCTAACACGTAATGTACTGTTGAGGACGTCAATCGATGATTTGATGGATTTGACGATGTGACATTCGAAGTGAATCTGGTGTGATGATAAAGCGTAGCTTCTAGCCTCATCAACCGGTAAATGACATAAATCGGGCAGGCAACATGGCTATGTAGGTCGCACCTATTAGGGTGTATAATCACCTGATCTAGAGTTTCATTTACTTCTAAAAATCTATTGTCGATGCTGTCCCATTCGGGAAACGGTTGCTGATCCCAACCGTTGGTGATATACATTCGATACACTCAAGCGAAATGAGTGGTCGGTCATGTGTGGCTGAGTTGCAAGATGTTCTTGTTGAACTCGGTGTATTCTCCTCTAGAGATATACCAGCGGAAGGTGGTTCCATACCTTGTCATAGTTGGAAATCCATTACCCAATACGTGCTTGCGGTTTTGATTGTATATGTATGTGGAACGTGAGATGCAAACGTTCCACTAGATTGTTATTTACTTGATTTAGACATTATTATAATATCAAAGGAGTTTTGATATAAAGATAAGTCAAGTGTTTGGATTTTCATAAGGGAAAAACCCGTTCCGTGTTATACGGCGTGGTCTTATGAGATATCATTTAGTTTTTCTGAAACTGTTTTAAACTGTTTACTCATACCAGTCCATGTTGCGTGCTTGAGGCATGTGTGCGCATGATAGGGGGTTCTCGCTTTTCGTTAGGTGGCGAACGGGAGACTCTTACCCCTACATGTCCCGAAAATGAGGGTTGGTTGTGAAGTCGAAAGGCTGGCCGTAAAATGTGGTGCTGGGGTACCAATGTAAGTCACGGTGGGGTATTACCCTGCTATCTGGGGGGATGAAGGGATGGTTGCAAAGCCTACCGGAATTCGTCGGATTACTACAGTTGGTATCAGAGCTTAGGTTTAGCGAATACCTAGGCTGTGTGGAAATGTGCTCATTAGAGATAGGATCAGTAGTATCCTAGAATGAGTTGAGTGTATATATATACGAGAGAGCGTATTTGTTATTTGATATAAAAACTGTTTTATATTGTGTTGACTAGTTTGTTGAGTGGATTATAAATTTTGGTCGAATCGTGGGACGCCACGAAGTCGATAGGAGTTTATAAACATTTGAACAGAAGATTGGACATGATATTATTTTTAAATAGTTAAGTTGATTGTTAGGATTATAATCAAATTAGATTATAAAACAGAAATAGTTATATATATAACCAATGGAATTTGTATAGGAAATCAAATATACAAATGTGATAAATTGAAATTGAATTCCAACCAGAATTCAGAATTTTAAATCCTGGGAGTTTGGAAAATATTTTTCTAAGTGGATTTTGAAAGAAATAAAGCACTGAACTCATTCAGTAGCTGGGAAATAATTCTGATGGTGGTCGCAACATCATCAGTGTTCATTTTCGAGTTTCTAAGTGACGAATTGCTGCCTTAGAAAAGTTTTTGATGGAAATTTGTTTGAAAAGAAACAAGTTGATTAAAAATTCAAATGTTTTTGAATTTGAGATAGATATAAATATATGTATATATTTATATAACTTCAAAGGAATTTTGAAATGTGAAATGGGAATATAGATTTCAAATAGAAGTAAATAAAAAGAATTTGAATATATATATATATATATATATATATAATTCAAATAGAAGTGAAATAGAATTTGAATTCAAAGGAATTCAAATGAGTTTGAATAAAGAAAATTCAAATAGAAATTGTATAAGAAAATTGAAATGGAATTTGAATTCAAAGGAATTCAAATGGATTTGAATAAAGAAAAATCAAATAGAGATTTGAATATTAGAATTCAAATGGAATTTGGTTAAATAGAATTTCAAAGAGAATATAAAGTGGAGGTTGAATATTAGAATTTCAAAGAAAATATAAAGTTTGAAATAGAATTTTAAATAAAAGGAGTTTAAATAGAATTTGAATTCAAAGTGAAATTAAATAGAATTTGAATTCAAAGGAGTTAAAATAGAATTTAAATTCAAAGGATTTCAAATAGAAATTGAACAAAGGATTTCAAATAGAAATTGAATAAAGGATTTCAAATGGAATTTGAATAAGGGATTTGAAATGGGTTTTTGAATGAAGGATTTCAAATAGAATTTGAAGAAAGAAAAAAATTGAATTAGAATTTGAATCGAAGAAAATTCAAATAGAAATTGAATAGAAGGAAATTCAAATATAGAGTTTGAATAAAGAAATTCAAATGGAATTTGAATATGGTAGATGTAGAGGACTTAAATATTTGAAGAGAAATAGATCGGGAATATTATGTGAAATGGATTGGATATATATTAAAAATATATCAGAATGGAGTTGAATTTATTATAAACGAAGTTAAAACGTTTATATTTATAAATATAATTAAAACAAGCTCGTCGTAGCGCGACAGTTCGTAAATTGGCGACTCGAACTTCAATCGAGTATACAGGACTCAAATTAAGTCGGAATCCTTTGAAACAAGAATCGTCGGGACCAATTGAAGAATAGTTTTCTAATAAAGGAGAAAAATCTGGATTTCGTCGTATAGATTTTGAGTTATGTCAAAATCAAATTTTTAGAAAAAGCAGCGCCAGAACCATTATAAAACCATAACGGTTTAATTAAATAAATAAAAGGATTTTTAGGAAATAAAATCCGAATTGGCATTAGAAAAATCCAGACTGGAGATATAAAATAAATATGAACTCCCGTGAAGTAAGTGAAATGATTTTTGAGACAAAAATCATATTTTATATGGTTAAATAGAATTAACTAAATTGGAGAATAATTAGTTAAAGGAAATTTGAATCGAAATTGAATTTTTGGATAAGTGAAAGAGATTGAGAAATTTTATTCGAAATCGAATATATAACTCGAGTTGAAAATATAATTAGATTAGTTTATAATTAAGTTGACATATATTTGAACAAGTTATATTCAAATAAAAAAAAGTGAAATAGGCAAAACGGTCAATTAGCAACTAGTTAATGGGAATCTGAATGGTTGAAATTAAATTTAACTTAAGTAAGTTAAATGGATCGAAATGAATAAATTGGGTAAAATCATGTGGATGAAATATGAATTGGGTTTGAATAAAGGAAAACCCAAAAGAGTTAAAAAGTAAAATATTTGTAACACAAATACAAAGGAAGTTATGTGCAAACAAATAGAAGGAGAAATATTTGTAAAAACATTTACAAATAGAATTTAAAAGGGGATATTTGTAAAAACATTTACAAATAGATTCAATGGAAATATTTATTTATAGAAAATAAATAGAATGTTATAAATGAGATATTTATTTGTTAAATAAATAGAATTTGATCAAAGGAATATTTAGAAGATGAATAGAAAATGGAAATCTGTTTTTAACAGATAAATAGAAAAGATTGATTTATAAATAACAGTTTATGAATTAAATTAAATATTTATCATTGGATAGATGAAATATATAAGTCTGAACTTATATAGAGAAGAGATATTGGTTTTTAACACCGATAGTTTTAAATAGAAGGGGTACACAACACTTGTATAAGTGAAGTAACGTTATTAAAGAGAACATTTATAAAGTGAAGAACCGTTACTAAAAGTAAATCTTTATAAATGAATAAACGCTATCGAATAGGAGTTATTCGAATAGGAGAAGTCGATTAGAGTTAGAAATAATCAATTAGAGTTAGAATAAATCGATTAGAGAAAGAGTTAACCCGATAGAGTTAATTGAACATGGTAAATCGAATTAGGATTTAATTGAATGTTAGTTATTCAATTAAAGTTAATCGAATATTGTTATTGAGATAGAATTAGTCAAACATAGTTACTCAGGATAAGTTGCCATTTCGTACGACTGCTAGCGTAATTCGCAGGGCTGCAGATAGCCTAGGGCGGTCGGATGTTTCCTGGGGGAATTAGGCGTAACCATTGTGATCGCTGCGATCTAGAGTCAAGCGAACAGAGTTAAATCGAATATTAGTTATTTGAAGAGAAATTGAATGGAGTTAAATCGAATATTAGTTTATTTGAATAGAATTAAAGAAGTTATCGAATATAGTTTATTCAAAAGGAGTTATCAATTATTGGTTAATCGAAGGAGTTATCAATTATTGGTTAATCGAAGGAGTTATCAATTTTTAGTTAATCGAAAAGAGTTAAATCTAATAGAGTTAATTGGTAAGAGTAAAATCCAATAGAGTTAATTGAAAAGAGTAAATCGAATATAGTTTATTCGAAGAAAGGTTTTCGAATCTAGTTATTCGATAGAGAGAATGTCGAATATAGTTATTCGAAGGGAGGAGTTATCGAATATGGATTTATTCGAAAGAGAGTTACGTAAGGAAGTTTGAAATGTTGAGTATCAACATCAATAAGTTTTGAAAAGTTAATGGGTTTGTAGCACTTTTTCTACCTTAGCAATTTCGAGGACGAAATTATTTTAAGTGGGGAAGATTGTAATGACCCGGACTCTTAGGGGTTAATTTTAAATATTTAATATGGATTTAAATATTTGAGTTAAGTAAATAAATCAAAATTTTATATTAAGTTATCAATTTAATAATCAATTTCGATTTAATATCGAATATATTAAATTATCGTAATACGTCAGTTCGAGAAGTTGAAACTGAATTAGAAACAATTCAAAAAAAATCAATTCAAACTTCTGTTTGAATTTGAATTATAATATTTATTTATTTCCGCAGAATAAATTGTGTTGAATATAATTTATATCAATTTAAATTAATATCGGTTCCGGATGATCGAACTGGACTTCGATACCTATTGCAGTGTGTCCGAAACAGTGGTATTACCCTAGAATGGTCAGTGGTTGGGTTCAGAAAGGAGTTGGGTATCACGAAGTGATTTAAATTTAGGGTACCGATTTTTTAACAAAAAACAAATTTAAAATAAATCCTTTGGTGTATGGATCAGAACAAAACCATGGTGCTTTCTCTATGTCCACAGAACAAAACCCCGGTGCCTTATTTTCTTCCACAAACAAGAACAGAGTCGTGTCATCTTTTCTTCCACAAACTAATTACTAAATGGCAAAGTCTTCATCTGTATAAAATCGCGTCCCTCTTCCTTTTGGCCATTTCTTTCTTCTAAAATTCTATCCAAACTTCAGCAATAGAAAGCACTCCTAACTTCCTCTTTCTTATTCGAAATCGAATCGAAAGCCAGAAAAAAAAGGAAATCGAAAACCCTTATCGCGAGCTGAAATCACGATCTCGATACGAGACATTCTAGGGCTCGACGCAATACAGGAATTGCGGTTTTCAATGGCGATGGTTTTTGAAGTCTGACAGCAGGGAGGAAACACTCGCGTTGGCAGGCGCGAGAGTGGATTGGAATGGGGATTCGAAGCGATTTAGTCGCGCCTTTGTCGGAGGGGTGTTTCGATTAGATAAGAGTGTGATTGGTGAAGGGAATGCGAAGTCTGTTGGAGATGTCGAAGCTGGAATTGGCGATAGGGTTTTCTGAAGAGGATCGCGATGACATTCTGGGTACTGGCGATCAATTTCTGAGGAGATGGTAGTGAAGTTGGGTAGATGGTATCGACAGTGGCAACATCATGTGGGTTTAGGGAAGTCAGTGCTAATATGTGGTGCTAGTCCGAAGTTAACAGCTTAGGGTGATGAAGTATTTGGGTTGTGGGTTTTGGGTTCAAATGACAAAGGAGAATTTGATGCAGGGATTTGTAGATGCCACTGTGATTATTTTATGATGTAGTATTGAGGGCCAGAAGCAGGGAAAAGTTGTTTTAGGAAGGAACTACAGTAGTGAGTTCTGAAATGGATTTAAAAAGGTAATTTAGTTTAAATAAGTATTTATTGAAATACATCACCCTAATATTTTTATCGATACCATTAACCGTATCATGGAAAATATTAAGCTCAATAAGAAAATATTAGGTCAATAGAAATATTATTATATTATTTAAATGAAAATATAATAATTTTATGTTGATTGGATCGAATTGAATAGGCATTTTCATGATTGGGATGCGTAATTTACGAGCTGGGATTCAGTAGGGATTTTTCTGAGTCAGCTAAGGATCTAGATAATTCAAAAAGCTGGAATTTTTATTTGGGTATTCAGCAAATAAAATCTCGGTGAGTAAACCTCACTCACCATTTAATTAGAATTATTTCTAGTTGTTAAAAATAATTGCTATGCTTGTTTGAATATTGTTTGGTTGATTTAAAATATATATTAGTTATTTAGGACTATTATATATATATATTGGGTTGATTGATTGGTTGGATTCCCGCAGTCTCATTAGCGGATGCCCGCGGTACCATAGCGAATGATTACCCTATACGCCCCACGCTATGATTAGTGGATGACCTTCATACCGCGATATCCTGCCTCGAAGCAGGATGGGTATTACTATGTTGACTAACGTTTGTGGATGCAGGAAAAACAGGTTGGAGGAATCCAACTGGATTCCTCAAAATATATTATCTATTTTTTTGTTTGTTTGATTTCATATATGATGTGTTAAAAATCAAATGATTGAAAATTGGTTGATTTGATTGTTTAAATATCACTGGGGCTTGGGATATTGATTTATAAAAATATCGAATAAGGGTATTTGAAATTAAAAGGGGAATTCTATTTTTATAGAATTTGAATTTTAAATGAAGTATAGAAACATTAACTTGTTTGAAGGTATATAAAACAAGTAATCGAATTTATAAAGTTGTTTATAAATGAAAATATGGGATTTGAATCGAATTTATAAAGTCGTTTATAAATGAAAATATGGGATTTGAATTGAATTTATAACTTTGTTTATAAATGAAAAGATGGGATTGGAATCGAATTTATAAAGTTGTTTATAAATGAAAGGATGGAATTTGAATCGAATTTATAAAGTTGTTTATAAATGAAAGGATGGAATTTGAATCGAATTTATAAAGTTGTTTATAAATGAAAATATGGAATTTGAATCGAATTTATGACGTTGTTTATAAATGGAAAGGTGGGATTTGAATTGAAGTTATAAACGTTGTTTATAAATAATGCAGAGAATTCAAATGGACTTTGAATATAAGGAATTGAAATAGAATTTGAATATAGAAATTCAAATGGACTTTAAACTATAGATTTGAATATAGAAATTCAAATGGACTTTAAACGATTTGAATATAGAAATTCAAATAGACTTTGAATATAGAATTTGAAAAGAGAATTCAAATAGATTTGAATATAGTATTTCAAATGGAATTTGAAAAGAGAAATTCAAGTAGACTTTGAAAATAGAATTTGAATAATAGAATTCAAATGGAGTTTAACTATGGAATTTGAAAAGAGAAATTCAAGTAGACTTTGAAAATAGAATTTGAATAATAGAATTCAAATGGAGTTTAACTATGGAATTTGAAAAGAGAAATTCAAGTAGACTTTGAAAATAGAATTTGAATAATAGAATTCAAATGGAGTTTAACTATGGAATTTGAATATAGAAATTTAAATAGACTTTGAATATAGAATTTGAACTATAGATTTGAATATAGAAATTCAAACGGACTTTTTATTATAGGATTTGAATAAGAGAAGACATATAGAATTTGATATATAGAATAATAGAAGCGAATTGGAGTTTGAATATAGAATTCAAATATTAAAAGGAGAAATAGACTAAAGAAATAATTAACGAATTGAGTTAAAACGATTTGGTATAGTTAAATAGATTGGGCAGGTATAGATACAGGAGACAGGTATGGAATAAAGTATAGAAGTGAAATAAATAGAATGCCCGACAAAAAGGTACGTATTTAATTTCCATATGAGATTTTATGCGCCGTATCGGCAAGCCGCTTGGCTTTTTCTTTTTCTTTTTGAGATGAGAAGGACCGGGAAAGCTACTTGAAATTTCTCGATGCTCCCGATACAAAGGAGGTTATGGCGAATTTTTCCGGGAATTTAAGGAGTTAGAATATTTTTAAGATAATTTGATAGTTAGAAATTAACATATCAAAATATATAGAAGTCGATAAGAAAACGAACTTAGGAATAGAATAGTATAATCAAAAAGGAAGACTAGGAATAAAATCTAGTAAGAATAGAAAGAGAAAATGTATATGTGTTTAAAGGTGAATAATCAGTTGTATGGTATTGATTATTCGAGTAAGTAGTCTTGTCTGTTTTGACGTTAAATGTTATCCAGTCAAGGTCTGAGAGGTAATTATACCCCAACTTGGTTGATTTCATGATATACCGATAAGTAGCAAGATTCAGGCTCGAAGATCAATGTGGAATAAGAATTAGTTAAATACTGTATTTGGGTTGTCGTAACGATGGTTTACACAACATCTGTTTTAACCCAAATATGTGCAAAGCTTGGAAATAGAATAATGAATATTTCCTAGTATAGAAAATAAAGGAAGGCGATATATGGAAATGTTTTCCAAAGAACGTAAAAGGCCAATATGGTTATTGAAAATAATTGGTTAACAAATATTGATAAGAAATAGAGAAGAGATTTAATTAATGGAATATTAATTAAAGGTTCAGTAATTGTTGGATGTTTGGATGAACACTTGTTTTATTCGATAGTTAAATCATCGACTATCGAAATACTTGTTTTATTCGATAGTTAAATCACAGACTATCGAAGTTTTGACCATCGTTGTCAATATGGAGAGACCGGTTGGATTATTATCCGAAGAACCACTCCATATCGGCAGTAGTGTGCGAATCAGATTATATAAAGATAATCGAAGACGGAGTAGAGTGCAAGGACTTTTTCTATAAATAGAAATAGTGCCTTCGGTTCATCCTGTTCCTGGATGACTTGTATGGATGAATGTCTGACAGAGTATTTCCAGAAAGGTCACGTACATTGATTTCTTCAACCGTACCAAGAGTGGAAGCGGAGAAGGAAACTTCTTTTAGCTAACACGTAATGTACTGTTGAGGACGTCAATCGGTGATTTGATGGATTTGACGATGTGACATTCGAAGTGAATCTGGTGTGATGATAAAGCGTAGCTTCTAGCCTCATCAACCGGTAAATGACAGAAATCGGGCAGGCAACATGGCTATGTAGGTCGCACCTATTAGGGTGTATAATCACCTGATCTAGAGTTTCATTTACTTCTAAAAATCTATTGTCGATGCTGTCCCATTCGGGAAACGGTTGCTGATCCCAACCGTTGGTGATATACATTCGATACACTCAAGCGAAATGAGTGGTCGGTCATGTGTGGCTGAGTTGCAAGATGTTCTTGTTGAACTCGGTGTATTCTCCTCTAGAGATATACCAGCGGAAGGTGGTTCCATACCTTGTCATAGTTGGAAATCCATTACCCAATACGTGCTTGCGGTTTTGATTGTATATATATGTGGAACGTGAGATGCAAACGTTCCACTAGATTGTTATTTACTTGATTTAGACATTATTATAATATCAAAGGAGTTTTGATATAAAGATAAGTCAAGTGTTTGGATTTTCATAAGGGAAAAACCCGTTCCGTGTTATACGGCGTGGTCTTATGAGATATCATTTAGTTTTTCTGAAACTGTTTTAAACTGTTTACTCATACCAGTCCATGTTGCGTGCTTGAGGCATGTGTGCGCATGATAGGGGGTTCTCGCTTTTCGTTAGGTGGCGAACGGGAGATTCTTACCCCTACATGTCCCGAAAATGAGGGTTGGTTGTGAAGTCGAAAGGCTGGCCGTAAAATGTGGTGCTGGGGTACCAATGTAAGTCACGGTGGGGTATTACCCTGCTATCTGGGGGGATGAAGGGATGGTTGCAAAGCCTACCGGAATTCGTCGGATTACTACAGTTGGTATCAGAGCTTAGGTTTAGCGAATACCTAGGCTGTGTGGAAATGTGCTCATTAGAGATAGGATCAGTAGTATCCTAGAATGAGTTGAGTGTATATATATACGAGAGAGCGTATTTGTTATTTGATATAAAAACTGTTTTATATTGTGTTGACTAGTTTGTTGAGTGGATTATAAATTTTGGTCGAATCGTGGGACGCCACGAAGTCGATAGGAGTTTATAAACATTTGAACAGAAGATTGGACACGATATTATTTTTAAATAGTTAAGTTGATTGTTAGGATTATAATCAAATTAGATTATAAAACAGAAATAGTTATATATATAACCAATGGAATTTGTATAGGAAATCAAATATACAAATGTGATAAATTGAAATTGAATTCCAACCAGAATTCAGAATTTTAAATCCTGGGAGTTTGGAAAATATTTTTCTAAGTGGATTTTGAAAGAAATAAAGCACTGAACTCATTCAGTAGCTGGGAAATAATTCTGATGGTGGTCGCAACATCATCAGTGTTCATTTTCGAGTTTCTAAGTGACGAATTGCTGCCTTAGAAAAGTTTTTGATGGAAATTTGTTTGAAAAGAAACAAGTTGATTAAAAATTCAAATGTTTTTGAATTTGAGATAGATATAAATATATGTATATATTTATATAACTTCAAAGGAATTTTGAAATGTGAAATGGGAATATAGATTTCAAATAGAAGTAAATAAAAAGAATTTGAATATATATATATATATAATTCAAATAGAAGTGAAATAGAATTTGAATTCAAAGGAATTCAAATGAGTTTGAATAAAGAAAATTCAAATAGAAATTGTATAAGAAAATTGAAATGGAATTTGAATTCAAAGGAATTCAAATGGATTTGAATAAAGAAAAGTCAAATAGAGATTTGAATATTAGAATTCAAATGGAATTTGGTTAAATAGAATTTCAAAGAGAATATAAAGTGGAGGTTGAATATTAGAATTTCAAAGAAAATATAAAGTTTGAAATAGAATTTTAAATAAAAGGAGTTTAAATAGAATTTGAATTCAAAGTGAAATTAAATAGAATTTGAATTCAAAGGAGTTAAAATAGAATTTAAATTCAAAGGATTTCAAATAGAAATTGAACAAAGGATTTCAAATAGAAATTGAATAAAGGATTTCAAATGGAATTTGAATAAGGGATTTGAAATGGGTTTTTGAATGAAGGATTTCAAATAGAATTTGAAGAAAGAAAAAAATTGAATTAGAATTTGAATCGAAGAAAATTCAAATAGAAATTGAATAGAAGGAAATTCAAATATAGAGTTTGAATAAAGAAATTCAAATGGAATTTGAATATGGTAGATGTAGAGGACTTAAATATTTGAAGAGAAATAGATCGGGAATATTATGTGAAATGGATTGGATATATATTAAAAATATATCAGAATGGAGTTGAATTTATTATAAACGAAGTTAAAACGTTTATATTTATAAATATAATTAAAACAAGCTCGTCGTAGCGCGACAGTTCGTAAATTGGCGACTCGAACTTCAATCGAGTATACAGGACTCAAATTAAGTCGGAATCCTTTGAAACAAGAATCGTCGGGACCAGTTGAAGAATAGTTTTCTAATAAAGGAGAAAAATCTGTATTTCGTCGTATAGATTTTGAGTTATGTCAAAATCAAATTTTTAGAAAAAGCAGCGCCAGAACCATTATAAAACCATAACGGTTTAATTAAATAAATAAAAGGATTTTTAGGAAATAAAATCCGAATTGGCATTAGAAAAATCCAGACTGGAGATATAAAATAAATATGAACTCCAGTGAAGTAAGTGAAATGATTTTTGAGACAAAAATCATATTTTATATGGTTAAATAGAATTAACTAAATTGGAGAATAATTAGTTAAAGGAAATTTGAATCGAAATTGAATTTTTGGATAAGTGAAAGAGATTGAGAAATTTTATTCGAAATCGAATATATAACTCGAGTTGAAAATATAATTAGATTAGTTTATAATTAAGTTGACATATATTTGAACAAGTTATATTCAAATAAAAAAAAGTGAAATAGGCAAAACGGTCAATTAGCAACTAGTTAATGGGAATCTGAATGGTTGAAATTAAATTTAACTTAAGTAAGTTAAATGGATCGAAATGAATAAATTGGGTAAAATCATGTGGATGAAATATGAATTGGGTTTGAATAAAGGAAAACCCAAAAGAGTTAAAAAGTAAAATATTTGTAACACAAATACAAAGGAAGTTATGTGCAAACAAATAGAAGGAGAAATATTTGTAAAAACATTTACAAATAGAATTTAAAAGGGGATATTTGTAAAAACATTTACAAATAGATTCAATGGAAATATTTATTTATAGAAAATAAATAGAATGTTATAAATGAGATATTTATTTGTTAAATAAATAGAATTTGATCAAAGGAATATTTAGAAGATGAATAGAAAATGGAAATCTGTTTTTAACAGATAAATAGAAAAGATTGATTTATAAATAACAGTTTATGAATTAAATTAAATATTTATCATTGGATAGATGAAATATATAAGTCTGAACTTATGTGGAGAAGAGATATTGGTTTTTAACACCGATAGTTTTAAATAGAAGGGGTACACAACACTTGTATAAGTGAAGTAACGTTATTAAAGAGAACATTTATAAAGTGAAGAACCGTTACTAAAAGTAAATCTTTATAAATGAATAAACGCTATCGAATAGGAGTTATTCGAATAGGAGAAGTCGATTAGAGTTAGAAATAATCAATTAGAGTTAGAATAAATCGATTAGAGAAAGAGTTAACCCGATAGAGTTAATTGAACATGGTAAATCGAATTAGGATTTAATTGAATGTTAGTTATTCAATTAAAGTTAATCGAATATTGTTATTGAGATAGAATTAGTCAAACATAGTTACTCAGGATAAGTTGCCATTTCGTACGACTGCTAGCGTAATTCGCAGGGCTGCAGATAGCCTAGGGCGGTCGGATGTTTCCTGGGGGAATTAGGCGTAACCATTGTGATCGCTGCGATCTAGAGTCAAGCGAATAGAGTTAAATCGAATATTAGTTATTCGAAGAGAAATTGAATGGAGTTAAATCGAATATTAGTTTATTTGAATAGAATTAAAGAAGTTATCGAATATAGTTTATTCGAAAGGAGTTATCAATTATTGGTTAATCGAAGGAGTTATCAATTATTGGTTAATCGAAGGAGTTATCAATTTTTAGTTAATCGAAAAGAGTTAAATCTAATAGAGTTAATTGGTAAGAGTAAAATCCAATAGAGTTAATTGAAAAGAGTAAATCGAATATAGTTTATTCGAAGAAAGGTTTTCGAATCTAGTTATTCGATAGAGAGAATGTCGAATATAG
Organism: Allium sativum; assembly: GCA_030737875.1. Lineage (NCBI taxonomy): Eukaryota > Viridiplantae > Streptophyta > Magnoliopsida > Asparagales > Amaryllidaceae > Allium > Allium sativum. The sequence goes on along the minus strand of CM060913.1, from coordinate 461,588,028 downwards.
TTATTCGAAGGGAGGAGTTATCGAATATGGATTTATTCGAAAGAGAGTTACGTAAGGAAGTTTGAAATGTTGAGTATCAACATCAATAAGTTTTGAAAAGTTAATGGGTTTGTTGCACTTTTTCTACCTTAGCAATTTCGAGGACGAAATTATTTTAAGTGGGGAAGATTGTAATGACCCGGACTCTTAGGGGTTAATTTTAAATATTTAATATGGATTTAAATATTTGAGTTAAGTAAATAAATCAAAATTTTATATTAAGTTATCAATTTAATAATCAATTTCGATTTAATATCGAATATATTAAATTATCGTAATACGTCAGTTCGAGAAGTTGAAACTGAATTAGAAACAATTCAAAAAAAATCAATTCAAACTTCTGTTTGAATTCGAATTATAATATTTATTTATTTCCGCAGAATAAATTGTGTTGAATATAATTTATATCAATTTAAATTAATATCGGTTCCGGATGATCGAACTGGACTTCGATACCTATTGCAGTGTGTCCGAAACAGTGGTATTACCCTAGAATGGTCAGTGGTTGGGTTCAGAAAGGAGTTGGGTATCACGAGGTGATTTAAATTTAGGGTACCGATTTTTTAACAAAAAACAAATTTAAAATAAATCCTTTGGTGTGTGGATCAGAACAAAACCATGGTGCTTTCTCTATGTCCACAGAACAAAACCCCGGTGCCTTATTTTCTTCCACAAACAAGAACAGAGTCGTGTCATCTTTTCTTCCACAAACTAATTACTAAATGGCAAAGTCTTCATCTGTATAAAATCGCGTCCCTCTTCCTTTTGGCCATTTCTTTCTTCTAAAATTCTATCCAAACTTCAGCAATAGAAAGCACTCCTAACTTCCTCTTTCTTATTCGAAATCGAATCGAAAGCCAGAAAAAAAAAAGGAAATCGAAAACCCTTATCGCGAGCTGAAATCACGATCTCGATACGAGACATTCTAGGGCTCGACGCAATACAGGAATTGCGGTTTTCAATGGCGATGGTTTCTGAAGTCTGACAGCAGGGAGGAAACACTCGCGTTGGCAGGCGCGAGAGTGGATTGGAATGGGGATTCGAAGCGATTTAGTCGCGCCTTTGTCGGAGGGGTGTTTCGATTAGATAAGAGTGTGATTGGTGAAGGGAATGCGAAGTCTGTTGGAGATGTCGAAGCTGGAATTGGCGATAGGGTTTTCTGAAGAGGATCGCGATGACATTCTGGGTATTGGCGATCAATTTCTGAGGAGATGGTAGTGAAGTTGGGTAGATGGTATCGACAGTGGCAACATCATGTGGGTTTAGGGAAGTCAGTGCTAATATGTGGTGCTAGTCCGAAGTTAACAGCTTAGGGTGATGAAGTATTTGGGTTGTGGGTTTTGGGTTCAAATGACAAAGGAGAATTTGATGCAGGGATTTGTAGATGCCACTGTGATTATTTTATGATGTAGTATTGAGGGCCAGAAGCAGGGAAAAGTTGTTTTAGGAAGGAACTACAGTAGTGAGTTCTGAAATGGATTTAAAAAGGTAATTTAGTTTAAATAAGTATTTATTGAAATACATCACCCTAATATTTTTATCGATACCATTAACCGTATCATGGAAAATATTAAGCTCAATAAGAAAATATTAGGTCAATAGAAATATTATTATATTATTTAAATGAAAATATAATAATTTTATGTTGATTGGATCGAATTGAATAGGCATTTTCATGATTGGGATGCGTAATTTACGAGCTGGGATTCAGTAGGGATTTTTCTGAGTCAGCTAAGGATCTAGATAATTCAAAAAGCTGGAATTTTTATTTGGGTATTCAGCAAATAAAATCTCGGTGAGTAAACCTCACTCACCATTTAATTAGAATTATTTCTATTTGTTAAAAATAATTGCTATGCTTGTTTGAATATTGTTTGGTTGATTTAAAATATATATTAGTTATTTAGGACTATTATATATATATATTGGGTTGATTGATTGGTTGGATTCCCGCAGTCTCATTAGCGGATGCCCGCGGTACCATAGCGAATGATTACCCTATACGCCCCACGCTATGATTAGTGGATGACCTTCATACCGCGATATCCTGCTTCGAAGCAGGATGGGTATTACTATGTTGATTAGAAAATAATGTCTTCTTTCACCTCCTTTATAAAAACGAAAACTTAGGATTTCCTCATAAATTCGCCGAGATGTTAATTCAGGTGGAGAAAGATCGAAAATGATGAAGCAAAGGGAGAATGAAGCACACATTTCATCAGACCGCTGACAGACTCCAATTGAGCAGGCAAAACAACAAACTCTTTGGTTGTACGGGATTCCTCATGGCCAGTGGCCTAAGGCTGGAGACGACCAACCACCAGCACCAATCAGAAGAGCTTGATGACATGGGCAACTCTGCATCATGTCTTAATTCCAGATATGACCAAGAAGATTGTGCACATGCACAGGCTGTGCAGTGTGTACATGTCCATAGCAGATTAGAATAGTCTGGTTTTTTTGGACTTTTTTTAATGAAATCTGTTAAGTATTATGATGATGAAATGATTGTTATACATGACCAGTAACTGGTATAAACTAGAATGATCTTCGAATGTAAACGCTTAGAGCATGAGATATATATATTTTTTTAATTGTTTGCCTTTAATATCTAAAAACCTGTTACTATTTTCTATTATATGAAAACATCTGCACTCTTATTTCTGAGATTTCACCTCATATCCCTCTCTGTCAACCCTTCCTGAACCTTTGTTTCATCCTTGAAACCATCAGTCTCCTTCCAAAAATCATTCTTGTTATAACACGATGCAGTCTAAAAGGAAAGGGGTGGGGGGGGGGGGGGGGAGAGCTGTAACAATTGGTATCAAAGCAGACTGAATCCAGTGGCCAACCTACATTTTTTGATAACGAAAATGTGGATAGAGAACAGGAGGTACATTACCAGATCAGGCTCCAGAAGATACAAGGCAGGAGCAAATTAATCTCAAAACTGCATTAGTCATGAAGGAACTTTAAGAATCAAACCAAGCTTTGCAAGAAACAACTCAAGATCTTAATGTTAAGATAGACAGAACAAGTGAAGTCATCAATGGCATAGTAAGGGAATTGAAGGAACTTAAGGGTTAAGAATCAACCCAGAACACCATATATTCTTACAAATTTATCTCCTGTAGGCTCTGTTATTGTTACTAGTTCGATACAAATGTAAACAGTTGAAGATAAGAAGAATATGGAAGCACAGTACGATTGAGAAAGAGATTAAGTGACAAACTGAACTAAAAGCAAAAGATACGTCCGTGCTTGAAATAATTTTAGGTAAATCAGAATTCTTTGTTACTATGGTTTCAACCTTAAAATTTTACCTCAAATTTTAACAACTACCTACAATTTGGGTCCGTGTAATTGCAAAAGAATTGACATGCATTTTTTTTTTCTCAAGTAAAAATCAGCTAATACAAGGTAAAGCATGACATTTACATGAATGCATTGTCATTCAAGAGTCATGACCACGTGGAAGGATATATCCGTGTACTTTGACTAACTGATTTGCAAAAGATTTGTTGGACTTCAGATTTGCCTTTCCATTGTCACCTACCCGCAAATTGGTTTAAAAGAATCAACTTTTTGAATGTTAGATCCTTGATTTTACAGTACATGATCGCCCCATGTTCTTGTAGGTTCAGTATAAATAAATTTATAACTCAGGTATGCTTTTGCCAAGCAAAAGAATATTTCAGAAAGATATTGTAGAATATTGGTGAAAAAGATGGAGAAAGTTTAGGGTGATAAATCAATTATGTTTCCTATAGAGAAAAACCTAAATATGGGTAAAATTAGTAAGGTGCATTTCGAAGACCGTACATTTCATAACAAGATGATGGTTCTTCACCATAAAATTGAATATCATGCGATAATGAACAAACATGATTGAATGAATGAATGATATATAGCTAGTGTCCTGTAGAGTTATCTACAGTTTCTTCGTCCGTGCCGTCTCTTCTATTTTATGTTATACCAAAAATGAGATGTTTGATCCCCGTGCCTTTATATCTTTTTATTTTCATGTTGAAGTACAACTGAACGTGTGGAACCCATGAACATTTGACTTGTCAATGCTCAGTCATGTTTTTATGTCTTCACCTTGTCTTGTTGGTTTAAGTATTTAGATCACAACGTTATTATAAGAGCAACTCCAGTGGCTCAAATTCAGCCCGTAATATTAAGGTAATTGCACCCAATGGTGCAATTACGGTTGAATATAAATGCCTCAATTCATGATCCTGAATCGGATCCTGGCGTCTTTATTGTAGACGCCAGTTTCTGGCGCCTACAATATAGACGTCAGGATCCTGGAGCCTGTACTACAGGCGCCAGGATCCCACCCTCAGCGTCAGAATCTTTTCATTTTCTCATCTGGCGGAGGGGGGTTTATAGACGCCAGAATCATGGCGCCTGTATTACAGGCGCCAGGATTCTGCCGCCTACATTACAGACGCCAGATCCTGGCGCCTGTAATACAGGCGCCAGATCCTGGCGCCTGTAATGTAGGCGCCAGACCACTGGCACCTACAGCCCAATTCAAAGCTGAATATTCAATGGGCTGAATATTCAGCCCTGAATTCACTGGAGATGCCCTAAGTATGATCAGAACGCAGAAGTTCCAGTTGGCAAGGATAAATCCACACTCTAGTCTTTCAAAAGTGAACAATCAGTACGTCGACCTTTCATGTAAAATTCTGCTGTAATATTGATGCATTTTACCAAAATAGATAATCTACAAGTGGTAAATAATTGAGACAGTGATCTACACAGAATAGTTTGTGTAGATTATGCTTTATTTTTCATTTTTACTGTGCAGTAAGGGCATCTCCACTGGTTGGAAATTCAACCTTAATCTCCAAGGAAAGCTCTCCAGTGGTGATATTACGCCTTAATAATAAGGTTAATATTACGTTTCCAATTCAGAATCCCGAATTGAAAATGTAATATTAAAGAGAATTCTAGAACCTAATTATTAGATGTTCAATCTTGAAGCCTATTTATTAGGTGTCAGGATGATCAAAACTCATTTTCCATTCGGTCGTTTTAATCTCCGTCCCCACCTTTTTTTTAATCCGGTTTGTAAGTTAGGCGTCTATTTATTATACACATGATGTCTTACGCCTAATAAATTGACGTCTGACCATTAGAGATTTTTGCCCAATTCAACTCGTAATATTCAGCACCCTGAATATTATGGATTGAATCCACTGGAGATGCCTGAGGCAACTACAAATTGTTATCTTGATTTAAGTACTGCTGCCGCTTGTATGTTTGTGAAACTTTAACATGTAATTAAAGTGAGTAAAGTCAAAGCTTTGCGTATGAGATGGCAGTAAACTTTTAGGGTTGCAGGGCTTGGTTAGTTTTATAGCACTGTGAGTTTGATTCCCAGTGCAACTAAAATATTTCACTACCAACTCATTCTCCTGATAGATGATTCAGTTTGTAAAGAAGAAGATTTTGGGTGCGTTCGCAGTCAAATTTAGGCACGCTCATTTTTTTTTTTTTGCGTCAGACGCAAGTACCTTTTCCCCCTTCCAGATAGCGCGACTCTCGAACGTTGGAAAATCAACCGTTAGCGTCCGACGTCGGACGCCAACGGTTGATTTTCCAACGTATCCTTTCCTGCTCTATAAAACCGCACCGCCTCCCCCTTTTCTTCCAACCTCAGTCCGATTCCTCTCCTCCTAACCCCCGAAATTCAATTTTTTCGAGCAATTTCAAGCTTTAAAAACGGTAATTTTTTATACGGTTGTGTATATTTTTCAATTTTCTATAACATATGTTTTTTTTGAATTTTTTTTTTGGTTATGCAGATGGCTTCGTTTTCCACCTCTGCTACCTCGCAGCCATTTGCGAACTGAACGGACGACCGGGAGTCCTCTTTCATGGATATTTGCGTTGAGTTTATAGCCGCTCGCGATACAGGCGTCAGTGGGTTCTACTCAACAGTCGCGGCAACAATGAATGACCGTTATAATCTGGAGTTCACAGAAACCCAGATCAAAAATAAATGGGACAACATGAAGCGCTCTTTTCGCGATTGGGACCGACTGCTACGAACACCCGGCGGTGTATGGAATGCAAAGTTTGATTATCTGGACGGTCCAGATGATTTTTGGAGTACCGGCGGTGGCAGACCTTACAGACGGTTCAGGAGGAACTCGCCTTTGAAGTTCCGAGAGCAGGTCATTATGTTCGAGGGTTGTTTGCGGAAAGATATTTGTGCGTATCCGATACCTGCGGTTGCACCTCCTACTGCACCAGCACCTCCACCAGCGTCTGTGCCAGCTGCTTCTTTCTCCCCTGCCGACGCGGGTTTCTATACTGGTTGGATGGCTTCGGGCGATCCCCCTTCTGGTCAGCCCTCTCGGCACAGACAGGTAGCGCGTGCAAGCTCGTTTATGACCGACGATACGAGACAGCTTGCTGCTCGTTGCTTGGAGCTTCTTCAGAGATCGGGTACGCGTGTGGACCTTTGGGAGATTCTGACGATTTTTCGCAATGACGAGCGGAATGTGGATATTGTTCAGGAGCTTACCGATGAGGGCATATATGGGTTTATTTCAGCTGAGTTGAGTCAATTACCTCATCGTCGTTTATTTTAGATTTTCATGTACTTGTTTTAATTCCCGTACCGTTGTGTTCTTTATGTTTTATGAAAAACGTTGTCGTTTATTTTATGAAATATGTTGTCATTTTGTTTGATGTAATTAGAATTTAATTAAATCGAAACCATTAATTTAACAATTAAATACCACGCTTATATACCACGCTCAAATACCTCGTTCGCAGCTAAAAACACATTCCCCGTTCGCTACAGTACCACGCTCAAATGCCACGCTCAAAAGCCACGCTCAAATACCCCGCTCGCGTTGGTTAAGAACGCACTCTTTGTTACCATGTTAGTTGGTTTCAACAACGATTTGAGAGTGTCAAATCATAACACATAGCATGAAGTTGATGAGTTTTCAAGTTGTTTCTTTCTTTCTCTAGGCTTTTTCTCTTTTGGTGCAAAAAAATACCCAAAAGCCCATCGCTAGAGCCCCTTCACTCTTTACGTATCACTAGCGACAGCAAAAGAAAATAATTTCTTTCTTCAACTCCTTTATAAAAATAAAAACTTAGGATTTCCTCATAAAATTCACTGAGAGGTTAGTTCAGGAGGAGTAAGATCCAAAATGATGGAGCAAAGAGAGAATGAAGCACGCATTTCATCAAACCCGTGACAGACACCGATTGAGCAGGAAAAACAACAAACTCTTTGGTTGCAGTGGATTTAACGCTGACGGTCGGTGGCCTAGGGATGGAGACGACTGATGAAATGGTCAACTCTGCATCATGTATTAATTCTAGACAAGGACGTATCCACTATAGGCCGAGTAGAGTCGGACGCCCCCACTCAAATTCTGAAATTGCAGCAAATGGTATAAATTGATGATTTTTTTTTGGAAGAAAGTGGTTGAATTAGAACTGATGATTGTTATAACAATGATAGAAAAACCAAACGTAACTTTGTTGATGTTTTCTCTATTACAATACTAACACCAGAAGCAAAGTATTTATAATACAGATAATAGGCTACAACAGTGAAACGCCTAACATGCACAAATAAAAGAAAAGAGGTCAGATGCATAACATCATTTCCTTTTGGGATTCTAACTTAGTTAGTCTTATTTGTAAAGAGTATTACATGAATAGCCTTGTTCTAAAAGTAATTACAGGGATAGACCTGCTTGGAGTTAACGAAGACGAGTTTTTAAAAACTCGCACGAAAGCGGGTTTTCAAAGCGCGCCTGTATTCATTTTCGTATTAAATTCCATAGCGACTTTCTGGAAATTTGATTTGGACATAACTCAATATCTATAATATGAAATCTCCATTTTTTGTTCCATTACTAAAATACAGTTCTATAGATTCGAACTTTTTTTGTTTTAATGAAATCCGACGTATAACGATTCCTATATATTCGAACGAAGTTCAAAACGTTAAACTACGAACTACTGCGACATCTGAATAGTATATATAGCTTAACCAAACAACATAAAACAAATACCAAATTCTAATATTCAAATATAAAAGAGATACAAAGTCTAGTTAAGGACAGATAAGTTCGAAACATAAGAAATACAAATAGACGAAATGCAACACACTGACATCACATCAACAAACATACATCTCCATTTTAGGCTACTGAAGTACACCGCTTTCTGTTATGGCCATGCGATCTACATTTGCTGCACATGTTTGTTTTGGGTGTTTGATGCTCATCCATAACATTTTTGAATCTCGTTGATTTTGGTCGTATGGCTAACCTTCTGACAGGCAAAGCAAATATTCATAGACCATTATACGGGTCCCAGTATTTCTTATCGCGTATAGGATTAAACTCTGGGTCGTATGTTGCTCTATAACTTTGGACGGAGTACCATTCAGAAGCAAAATCGTGATGTGCTCTATTACTACCAAAATCTTGTGTTGAACAAGCCGCCATCACATGAGCACATGGTATCTTCTACAGAAGTGGGATTCTGCATGTACAGGTAAAATTAGAACCGTCGATCTCAACATCAAATTCATCTCCGTAATAGTGAATCACTTGTCATTTATATTGACCAAATCGAACAAGCCTACAATGCCTTGCTTCAATAACATAAGCTTCAATTTTAGCTTCCCATTTTGGAGTAAGTTTTGAATTTAGACTCTCCCCGTTTTCCCGCCTTTTATAGAAATATTCAACTGATCGGAAGAACGTTCTTGCAAACAACACCTTTATAAGTAAGGATCTAGCGCCTTTTAGTACACCATTAAAACTTTCAGATGCGTTGGTTGTCATAATATGGAAGCGGCCACCGTCATCTCTGCAAAGAGCCCGGTTTTCTTCACAATGCCCTAAGCTTCGTTCAATCCAGTTATGCGCCTCCGGCTTAGTTGCCTTGATTTCTTCTCTAAGTTTAGTGTATTCAACCACTTCTGAAGCACATGCAGCAGTGTAAAACAAACCCACAAGTCGCTTGTCTCGATGACCTGCAGCTTGAAAATTTGCTTTCAGATGCCTTGCACAGAACCTATGTTTGTGAGGTTCTTCCCATCTATCCTGCAAAGCACTTGAGATCCCTTTCATTCTGTGGATATAAATGTAATGTGTCGATTTCGTACGCTACAAATGAACGCACACATGCATGAAAAGAACCAAGCCCAACTATCATATGATTCAGATTCGATCACCCCATAAACTAATGGAAAAAGGCAGTCGTCTGCATCTACAGTAGTAGCAACTAGCAGTATTCCTTTGTACTTACCGTACAAATATGTCCCGTTAATAGAGAGCACTGGACGCCAGTGTACAAAACCTACAATGGAAGGACCAAATGCCCAAAAAGCACGCTCAAATACCCCAACATCATCATGTGCTATATGCCCTACTGAACCTGGATTGCTTCTTTTTATTTCCTCAAAATACTGAGGCAAGTAAGAATACGATTCAGCCCAGTCACCGTATATTTTTTCCAACGCTTTATCAATGTTCGCCAAGCTTTCATGTAACTGATTTTGATGAAGAGTTGCTCGTCGATAAGTGCTTGCACCATCACAACTGTGATATCCAAATTGGCCTTCACAAAATACATGATTTTGGATACAAGAAACCCAGAAGTGGCTTGCTTGTGGTTGGAATTAATCGTAGGGTTGATACAGTTATGTTCATGAGGCAGCTTTCTGATTTTCCACTATCTAGTTTGTGATTTCTTTGACACTATAGCATGTATTCGCCATGGACAAGAATTATCAACATTACATACAGCGATGTATATTGTTTTGCTCGACTTGACTGGCTTGTACGAAACACCGTGCAGAATAGACCATTTCGTAAGTTGGTGGAAAAAATGTTCCTTGCTTTGGAATACCATCCCAATAGCAAAACTATTTTGTACGCAGGCAGCCGAGAATTTTTCGCCAGAAAACTCTAGATTAGCCACTACAAATCTCGCCATCATTTGCGCTGTGCGGAGATCATCGTCCATGGGTACTTCCATTTGAACTTCGTCACCATCTTCTTCGGGATCTACTATGTTTGGAAAGTCATAATTAAGTGGTTCATTGTTGACTTCGGTCCAACATGTATCATCAACAGTTACCGTGGCAACCGTCATGCTGTCGGCCTGTTGTGAAGGACCTGCACCCCAGTCTTCTTCGGGTTCTACAGTCAATCTGTTAATAAATACATTTCAGTTACATCTAACATTTCAATGATTAGGTATAAAACTGAAATGATGTGGAACACATACCTTTGGCTTATATTTAATAGTTATGACTGATTAGTTTTTTGTTCTTGTTGTTGTTGTCGTTGCTGCTGCTCAGCCACATTTGATGAACAATATGGATTGGTGTACAAAGGAGAACTAAAGATGAGTGATGCATCATGAGTTTGCAACATTTCTATGAAATAACCTAAACCGCTACTAACTATAGGTGGTGTGATTATTTCTTCCACGACATCTTCCACAATTTCTTTTGCTGTTTTTCCAACAAACAACTCAAGCGATTTCTTAACATCAGAAAACATTACTTGTACATCTGCATCTTCTAAAAGTGCTACGGCTCTCATCCCCGGATCAATAGGCCAGTTGACCGACAACTCAATATCATATTCGAGAGGGTTAATTTTGGTTGCATAGAAGACTATTTCTTTCAAAGCATCAAGTGTGCAACCCCTTTGAATTCTCCCTGGTTTGCAGAATCCTCCCACATAACTTCCATTTTGGTGCTCATCCACGACCAATTCACCGTCTAGTAGTAAAGTGCAGTAATAAAAGGAGGCGCCATTGTTGAGTGAGTTTATTTTTCTATAAGTTATTTGAAAACAGGATTGAAGTGTATGAGAAATAATATGCTGAAGATCACTACTACAAAAGTGGGCATATTCGACACAAGTTTTATGTGGTCTTATATCGAAAAAGTGTTGCATTTTCCCTTTTTTCAAATAGGCAACAACGGAAGGGCGTGACATCCGCGGCCGTTGCCTTAGCTCTAAGGCAACGCTTTAGCACATCTACTGCCACGGAAAGAAAGTGTTGCGTTATAGACGTAATGCAACACTATTTGCACGTAATGCAACAATATTCAGCGTTGCTTGAAAATTAGTTAGATCCTGGCTACCAGGTCACGATAGCGGCGACCACGTCAGCTGCCTGCGTGTCACATGACACGTTAGCTCTCCACGTCAGCTGCACATGTGTCACATGCCACATCAGCTGTGGCGTCTACATGGCATGTGGACTTACTACTTTTTTATGTAATGCAACACCATTGTATTATGGAATGCAACACCATTATCTTGAAATACAACATCAGGAAAAAAAGCAAATGCAACGCTTTAATTATAAATTTTGCAATATCAGTTTTGTACATAGAAAAAACACATTCGTTACATTCATCAGCACATTCAATCCTTCAAATACATACCACCTTCAATACATATGATCAAATACGTAATTCAACGCTTTAAATATATAACATATACGATCAAATACATAATTTAAAAGTAGCAAAAGTGCCAACATATACCACCTTCAATACAAGTGCCAACAAATACAATCAGTGTGCATTCTACAAAGTAGCAATGCCATGAACCAGAAACTGTATCTCTCCATGTCATTTCAAGTCCTCCACTTGCCAGCTGTATCTCTCCTCATCATTTCAGATCCTGCAATTTGAATTTACAAGTTATTTGATAAGTGCATATGTGCTGTGTGCATTTGTGCATTTGGCCATCTAATTAACTTATAAATCTTAGTGAGTTAAGCATACAATTATAACAGTTGACCATTCATCATTGGTCAATCGTGCCACCCCAGAATTGAGTATGCTTCGTCTTCTGCGCAAACATTTCCAGTTCACATATTTACTTGACACCATCCATCGGGTCCCTTGCACATCCTTTTAAGCTTCAAAACATCATGATCTCCATATCACCTAAACCCCCAATCTTCGAAAGTTAAAAAAAAAAATCAATGGAGGACTTGTCTCTATACATCACAGCCATTGTTCTTAAGGGACATTGGAATTTCGAAGCTGTGCAAGACGTTCTTAAGGTGTCTCTCAATCATAATTCATGGCCTATATGGGTAATACCCAATAACTCTTTTCTAGTATCATGCCCATCGTGCACTAAGCATGATCATGCGCTAGATAATGTTGAAAGTTTTTACAAAACCTGGTGGTGCTATTTACCTGCAAGCATGGTCTGATGAAGAATTTGAGCATGAACCAGCGTTAGAAGTGGAATCATGGGCTAAAGTTGATGGCTTTCCCGAGTTTCTAAAGAGTAATGTTCCTGCTGTTAAAGAAATAATGAAGCCAATGGGACTTGTGCTTGCAACAGATGACTACAACTGGTCTCAGTATGACCATACACCTTTCTACTTGAAAATGCAATTTTATGAAGGCATTGGCAATATCAATACATTTGCTGCTCAATTCGACAACAAGGTTTACCTCATTAAGGTTCAGTGCTTATCCTGGAACAAGGCCTGGACTTCTTTTTGGGAGCAATATGGAGGAACAGGTGGTTCCATGTTTGCATCATTACGGATGGGAATGTGAAATGGATTCAGATGAAAGATTTGACGCAATGATACAAGAAGCTGTTGTTCTACCCCCCATGCTAAGCTTATTTCTGGAAGCCACCCATGACATACATGTTGATAACCAAGCCACAATGAACCAGAGGAATGATCAGTGTGTAGATATAGAAGTTGATCAGAAATTTGACTGGCCAAACTACCTCACTCCTTGTCCTGATACTGCGGGTCCATCCCATGATGCGGGTCCATCACATGCGGCTTCTCACTTTGGACTGGCTCTCCCACAACCGCAAAGCCCTAACGAATCAGTGGGAAGTTCCACATCCTCGCAAAGCCCTGATCTGGTATGAACTGATGCTACTATAATGTCAATTTTTGAATGTGTATGTATTAAGTTAACTTTATGATACTTTTGGATGTGGATGTGTGTATTATTTTTTGGATGTGTATGGTATGAACTGATCGATGCTGCCTTATGATACTTGTGCGTGTATGGTATGAACTCATGATGTGTATTGTATGGAATGATGCTGTCTTATGATACTTGTGCATGCGTGTATACTTGTGCGTGTATGGTAATACTTGTGCATGCGTGTATACTTGTGCATGTCTTCAGATGCTGCCTTATGATACTTGTGTGTGTATACTAATGCGTGCATGTATACTTGTGCATGCGTGTATACTTGTGCATGTATGCACTGTGTAACACCTAGTATTTTATGAGAATATTAAAGTAACGAATTAAAGAATACTTAATTTCAAATGTGAGAATTAAGGGAAACGGGTTACGCCATTGTGTTCGTCTCGAAATTCTGCTTGGAATAGAGTCCAAGTTTTTCGAAAATCGGAATTCATATGAAGAAGCTATGGCCCTTAGAACTTTCAGAAATTTATATAAAACAATTCAAAAATTAAATACCAAGGCAGGTCGACCTGGGGGTCGACCTACCCCAGGCCAGATCGACTAGGGGGTCGACCTCCCTATATACAAGCCGACCTCCCCCTCGGGCCAGATCTGAAATCTGACGTTTTTCTTCCTATGACGATTTGTTGTGTCATTAGGGCTTGTGTGGCAATTTCTGGTTGGTTCTCTTAGGTTTGAATGCCTTTGATTTTCCCTAGGTTGATCTGACGGCTCCTATTAAATCAAACTTCTATATAAGCAACCTAAATCTAAACCCTAAGCCACACAAAAATATTCCTAAGAACGTCGCACTGTCAGAACTCAACCTAGAATAGCCACCATTCTCTTTCAACTAGGAAGCAAGTTAGGAATTACAAATCAAATCTAATTCAATTAAGAGAATTCAACGTTTACAACAAAGGAGAGCTATTCAATTTCAGAATACATATCCCAGAACTCAAAACTAGTCTCCTTTTTGTAAGTCCAGTTATCATTTAGACCTAAACAATATTAGAATTATGACTAAATAACTGGATGTAGAACAATGCCCTATGTAAATTTATGCCTATCCTTTTTGTTACACTGAATTGATTAAGACTAGGACTCTTATCATGATTAATTTTGTGATTATGTTGTATGTGATTTAATGATAAATGTTAAATACTTGGCAATGAATCCATATGTTGTATAATTTGGCTATGACATATATGTCGTGTAATTTAGCGATGACATATTATGTTGTATACTTTGGCGATGTCATATCATGTTGAATAAATTGGTGATGACATATTATGTTGTATAATTTGGCAATGGCATATCATGTTGTGTAATTTGGCGATGACGTACCATGTTGTATAATTTTGGCGATGACATATCATGATGACACCTATATCTTGTATGTCAATTTGGGAATTTTGCTATGTTTATGCAAGTTCAACCATGATCACATATATGACCAAAACTACATGTTAATATGATTAGGTTCATGTTAAATTTGATCCAACTGAATTAGCAAGTTCACAACTATAAGCCTAATTTAAGTTTATGTAGTTTTATGTAAAACCCCTATTTTATGTTTCATGATGCGTAGATCTAAATTTGCAAGTTCATAATTTAATTGTATATTGTTTTATGCCACATGTGTAGTTAGATCCATATTTTTATGATGTTGGAATTGTTACATGTTCCTCTTTTTCCCTTTTATGTACAAGTTAGGCTATGTATCGAGCCTAACATTTTATGTGATTTATGTGAACGTTTAACAGGGGCAACGTTGGGGAAAAACATGAAATTCTATATAAATGGCATATTTGGCTTATAAACATATAAATGGTTTATGGCATTAAGTGGTATAATTTTTATACCTAAAATTATGAACTAGATTTAAAGGGAAAGTAGGGCTTGACTTGAATGATAATAATTTACATATAAACATAAGGGGTAAATTAGAAAAAGATGAATATGCCTAACCCTAGGTTAGATTGAGTTACGGTGTAAGACTGCCCGGAACCGCCCGGCACATCCAGCAACCGTAACAATATATATCTAATGTGAGAAGTTAGTGCATCAAGCCCAAAAGAACCCGAGGTTAGACTGAATTGTGGTGTTAAACTTCCCGGATCCGACCGACATATCCAATGACCGCAACAATACCCGTCTAATGTGAGTGGTTGGCACTTTAATGAATGAATTAAAGCTAAGTTAGGAATGGTAGGGTTAAGTTAATTAAGGCAACACTTAACCAATATAACACGAATGGCTAGTGTTAAGTAATGAGAATACTTAACCAATATAATAAGATGAATGACTAGGGTTAAGTTAATAGGAAACACTTAACCAGTATAGCATGATGAATGGTTAGGGTTAAGTAATAAGAAATATTTAACCAATATAACTTGATTTGTGGTAGGGTTAAGTTAGCACAAGAAGGCAACACTTAACCAAAGTAACATGACAAGTAGGTGGGTTAAGTTAACTTGAATTGATTGGTGACACTTAACCAATACAACATGATGAACACGTGGGGTTGAGTTAACAAAGAACACTTGACCAATATAACGAACGGGGTTAAGTTAATAGGAAACACTTAACAAATTCAACATGATAAGTGAGGAGGGTTAAGTTAATAAGAAACACTTAACCAACATGGCATGATTAATGGGTGGGTTAAGTTAACATGAACGGCGACACTTAACCAATATGGCATAATCAGCGGGAAGATTAAGTGCATATCGTGTTGGTGGGTAATATTAGTAAATATAGGCCCACAAACTTAACCATTAAATAAACATGCTTGAATTAGCGGGAAGGTTAAGTACATATCGGGTTGGTGGGTAATATTAGCACATATAGGCCCACAAACTTAACCGTTAAATAAACATGCTTTAATTGATGGGACATCTCGTGTAGGTGGGTAATATTAGCACATATAGGCCCACAAACTTAACCATTAAATAAACATGCTTGAATCAGTGGGAAGGTTAAATACATATCGGGATGGTGGGTAATATTAGCACATATAGGCCCACAAACTTAACTGTTAAATAAACATGCTTGAATCGATGGGAGGGTTAAGTACATCTCGTGTAGGTGGGTAATATTAGCACATATAGACCTACAAACTTAACCATTAAATAAACGTGCTTGATTGATGGGAGGATTAAGTACATCTCGTGTAGGTGGGTAATATTTGTATATATAGGCCCACAAACTTAACCAATAAGGAAACCCTAGTAACGGGGACCCATTTCAGCAGTAACCCACATAGATGTATCAAGGTACCCTGAAACTAGGCAGGGTGAGGCACGATTACTGGGCTGATTATAAGCGGTCAAAATAGCGGCAGGAGGTAAGTCAGTGTAGGTTCCGACGGTTTACAGGCGTGCACGTACTCCGGAATGGGAAAAAGAAGGCACTGGGTACCAGTAGTTATACACTATGCATCTTGAATCGTGTCGGGTCGCTATCATAAGGATTGATACACCTTATGGCGGCACCAACACAGGGTATCTACACGCAAGAGAGGGCCGATTGACACATACACATGGAACATGAATACAAGTAGGGAGCCAATCGATAGGGTAGTAGGGGTACATTAATATGTTCATGGCAATTAGGCTGATTGAGGTGGAATCCTCACGGTAGATGTACGCCTGAAGGCTACCACAATTACAGGGATTGGGATCACGTTATCATTTTATAAAGATAATTAGTTGGGACACTTGTTAGGTGGTGCACAAATAGATATAAAAATTAGAATAACAAGGTAGTAGCGAAGCAGAGAAAGAGTAGGAGCGCATTCAGTTTATCTTTCCTTATCATACCTTATGTTTATCCTATGTTACCTTATTTCTTTGTTATTGTCCTGCGTGCAGTATATTCATGTCATGGTTCTCTTGCCAGTTTATATGCTGAATAATCATTGGACTTACCAGACTTATGCCTAACCTAGTTTTGTTCGCCTCTTTTCTTCCGTTCCCCCTCCACCCAGGTTCACAGGGAGGAAATGTTACCACTTAGCTCAGTTTTCTTTTCAAGCTCGAAGATGGTCGATGTTTTGCTTTGGACTCTCTCTTCCACTGCTATGGCTGGTTCATGCTTTATTGAGGAATATCATTGTTATTTTTGTGCTTCTTTTACACTTGGAAGTTATTAAATCAAGACAGAAGTTATATGTACTACTTTTATCTACGATTTGAGAAAATTGTTGTAAAAGCTTGACTGAATTAAGTTGTTTATAAAATGACTTTATTTTCCGCTGCTTAATTTGTCTGTCTTGTAATTTATCTGCATCTTTTACATATAATGCTCCACCGAAGTTAAGGCATTCCCATTGTGAGTGACCTTAACGGAGGCGGGGTGTTTCACACTGCGTGTATGATGTGTATTGTAATAAAAAATCGTGTATACTTGTGCATGTATACTTGTATGTGTATCACAAAACCTCAGTCCAAACACAACGTAACGCATACACACCGCAGTGTAAACCTCAAGCATACAATTGTATGTCATTTTTGAGATGTGTATGGTATGAACTGATGCACTGCGGTGCTTTATGATATGGGTGAACGACTCGTACGAATCCGGAAATTGGTAGCCTCAAGCACACCGCAGTGCTACACACATATATATGTATCACAAAACCTCAAGCATACAATTATATGTTAACGTAAACTGACGCAAAGTGCAAATCAATTTCGACGGTAAAGTTCTGTTCCTTAACTAGCTCAACCTAAATCCTTGTGGCAAACCCACCGGCGCCATCTCCTTTTTTTGGTTTATTGCTGGGTATAATTTTCGAAGAAACCTCAGCACAATCCCAAATCAATGGTCAAAGCGCAACTAATTACTCATAATCTAATCTTTCACCGACTAATCACTCATAAGCAAACAGGTTTTTCTAAGTTTGGGATGTCCAATCAACTAATTACTCATAAGCGAATGTGTTTTCCAAAATGTAACAAATGAACTAATTACTAATTACTCATAATCCAATCTATAATAGGCGCAACTAATCTATAATAGGCGCAAATAATTCACAGTGCTATACAAACTGAATCTGAGGGAAAAAATTGGCGATGTCAACGCCCTGAGTAATCAAAACTAGAAAGCGTTTCAAAGCTTCAACCTTTTCGGAATAAAATTTGTTGTCGAGGAGAGGAGCGATACTGACGTGAATTTCAGTTTAAATTTTTGTCAATAGTAAAAAAGGGGAAAACGATTAGATGATAGATAAGAAACGATTTGTGACTAGATTGTTTTTACATTATTTCGTGAAGGGAGAAGACCGCGCCAAAATTTCGTCAAAAGAATGCAATGACGTGGCAGTCAATGATTGGATGATGACTAACGTTTAGATCATCAGACCCATAGACGGTTTGAACCGTTGGATTAATCTTACATCTACGGTTGGGGTTTTTATATGTTGATAACGCAGATCGCTGAGCTGGATTATATATACGTAATGCTACGTTTTTAACTGGTGTTGCACGCCAAAACACTAGAATTCCCACTGCAATAGTGCATTCATGTATAATGCAACAATATATGAATATTGTTGCAGAAGATAAAAGAAAGCATAGCTTTCGCCACAGTTTTCATGCAACACACGCAAACTATGAAATAGGGAAACCATCTAAGCAACGTCACCATCAAATCAACTTTAATCAACTCAGTACGGTCGTTGTCAAGTCAGAATTGGCAGCACTTTAATCATGTCACCGATTTCAAAATAAAGTAGAATCAATTTCAAAAAAACAAGCCTTGAATCAGAATTGGGAGAGCTTTAATCATATAATCAAGCCTTGTGTCAGAATTGGCTGATGCTTGTCAACTCAACCATTTCAAAATATTGGACCAACTTTATCAGTGTCTAGTCAAATCACCTGATTTATGGCAGATCGTACTGTATATAAACAGACTAACCCAACTTTAATTTGTGGCAGCTAATTGTCAATTCATCTTTATGTCATAATGTGTAGTGTACGAACCCGCAAACATACAAAGCTTTAATTCAAATTTCAAAAACATAAATTAAATTATTATAAAAACACAAACATACAATACTTCGTACTAATCTTCCAAATCCTAGAAACACACAAATAATAATTCATATTAAACTTCATAAACATACAACGGCAACGTATAATACAATAATTCAAACTAAACTTTAGAAACCTACAACGACGACCGATAATAGAAACACTAATGGTTACGGTTAAATTGCAAGTCCTCTAGGAGTTTTTTGAGACGTCTAATTTCTTACTCCAGCTCATTCGCATATGCTACGCCCCTAGGACAAAGCGGTTCGTCAATCCATTCTGAAAAATTGCATCCGTGGGGATAATTGGAACAAAGAAGACTTCGCGGACCAATGTTTTCGCCATCATCAGATACGACAACTTCAACCATATATCCACTGTGGCAGAAAACTGGGCACGAGTTAACCTCTTGCTCCACCATTGTATATGGAGCTGAGAAGATGTGGTTGAGTATGTTTCAAATTAAGAGAAGACTAGTGAGTACATATAATGTTTGGGAATGACCCAAATACACAAGCGAGTTTTCAGAACTCGCAGACAGACGAGTTTTCAAAACGCGCCTATATCCTCTCCTCGATCAAAACAAGCCTATATTTGTTATTATTTCTGAAACATGGCTAATAATGTAATACTTACTGTAAACAAGCCCACAAATGTGATTTTTTTCCTTTTTACAAAACGCATATCATGAGAAATAAAAAAAATGTTAAAATAATGAGATAACTCTATCCAATGAATTAATTTTGGTTGAGTGTGATCCATTTTAACTCTCTCATTGATTTAATTTTACATTCTTTTATTATTCTTTGTTTTTTGCACTAACTTTCTATATGATACTTTAACAAAAAAAGAAAGAAAATCAAACCATACAAGTTTACATAAATATACAATGTTAAACAAATATTTAATTTTAATCCATTTTTTCCTACAGAGTCACTATTTAGTTTTGTACTGTAATCAAAGTAATACTGCAACTAAGTAGTAGTTTTAACATTTATTACATAATTTATTCATACAATAATAAATTCACTTTAATTTGTTCAATTTACGAGACCACAAATTTAAAATAAATTAGATGTACCATATATATTTTTACCATGAATATGAATTTTTTTGTTTTGCCCACACTGATTAGAATTTCTGCGTACGTCACTGATTTCAGATATGACCAAGAAGATTGTGCACATGCACGGGCTGTGCAGTGTGTACATGTCCATAGAAGAATAGAGTAGTCACGTTTTTTTTGGACTTTTTTTTAATGAAATCCGTTAAGTATTATGATGATGAAATGATTGTCTGGTATAAATAAGAGTGATCATCAAATGTATTAGCTTCGAGCATGAGAGTTTTTTTCTTTTTTTATATGTTTCTGTTTATCTTAAAACCTGTTACTATTTTCTATTATGTGAAAAACAACTTATTTTCCCTTTCTAAACTTCTGATCTCTTATAGTTATATCTGAGATTTCTCCTCATACCCCTTTCTGTCAAGCCTTCTTGAACCTCTGTTTCATCCTTGAACCCATCACTCTCCTTCCAGAAACCATTCTTGTTGTAATTAGAGGCAGTCTACAAAAAAAAACTATAACAATTTGGTATTAAAATGATTCCAGTAGCCAATTTAAATTTTTTGATAATGAAAATGTGGACAGAATAGGAGGTACATTACCAGATCACTCTACAGAGGATAAAAGGTAGGAGCAAATTAATCTTAAAAGTTAAAACTGCATTAGCCATGATTGAACTTTGAATATCATTTATCTTTCTCAAGTAAATTTTATATGAAAACTATAATTTTATTGAAGAAGAGAAATGATCAAATATAATCAGAATGTTACAATGGTCATGTCTTTATATAAACACGTTAACGGACTGAAAACTGATAAAAGAGAATGATAAATGATACTGGGCTTAGCCCATTTACATAGTGTTGTATATAATACCTCAAAGCTGACGGAAACCCTTTGCTGTGTTTAATTCGCTCCCTCAAATTAAGCTAGGGTTTCCCCCATCTCCTCCAAAATGACTTATGCCGTCGATCACCTTCAAATTAGCTCGAAATCGTTGGAAATTTTTAGCTGAGAGAGCTTTGGTCAACACATCCACCCTCTGGAAATTGGTTGGAACATGTCATATCTCCAGTTTTCCTTTTTCTATCTCCTCGCGCACGAAGTATAGATCTATGTCTATGTGCTTCGTGCGTGAGTGTTGTATGGGGTTTGAGGATAGTGAAATCGTGCTCTGGTTGTTGCACCGGACAATTGGCTTCTTATCGATTTTGATTCCGATTTATTTGAGAAGATAATCGATCCACATCAATTCAGAAGTGGTGCTTATGACTGCCCTATATTCCGCCTCCGTGCTTGACCAAGAAACTGTGGGTTGCTTTCTGCAGCACCAAGAGATCGAATTGGACCCCAAATAGATGCAGTAGCCTGTCATTGATCTTTGATCGTCATGATCTGAAGCCCAGTCCGCATCACTGTAAGCATGTATGTTCATATTTTTATTTGCTTTCTGTGATAATCCATACTCAAGTGTCCCTTGTAGATATCTAAGTATGCGTATGACTGCCTTCCAGTATTCAGATAATGGACACTGCATAAATTGGCTGACTTTATTTACACTAAAATTTATATCTAGTCGAGTTATAGTCACGTATTGAAGTGCTCCCACAATGCTCCTGTATAATCTGACATCTTCTATAGATTCGCCCTTGAATTTAGGTAGCTGTAAATTACTTGTCATAGGAGTAGGTAGACACTTAGTTTTATCCATATTAGCCCGAATGAGAATCTCTTGTATGTATTTCTTTTGAGATAGAAACATATTTGTGCATGATTTATGTTGAACTTGAATACCCAAAAGATAGTTGACTGTGCTCATGTCTTTAATAGAAAAGGTTCTATCCAGAAATTTTATTGTGCTCTCTATCTCCATGTCGTCATTTCCAGTAATTAAGATATCATCAACATAAACCAAAATGTAAACTGTGGTAGTTCCTTTGCATTTTACATACAGAGAACTGTCTGATTAATCATAGGAAATCCAAGTTTGGTAAATGTGATTTTCAACTTCTCGTACCAAACTCTCGATGCTTGTTTTAACCCATATATTGCCTTATGCAATTTACATACAAGACCCTTGCTTTCTTCTTTGACATACCCCTTTGGTTGATGCATATAGACTTCCTCCTTTAATTATCCATTTAAGAAAGCGTTATTCATGATGAGTTGTCCAATCTTCCATAGATTACATAGGGCAATAGTCATAATAATTCTGATGGTCATAGGCTTGACCACTGGAGAAAAAGTCTCATTAAAGTTGAACCCAAACTGCTGAGTATAAACCTTGGCGACAAGTCTAGCTTTATATTTTGACACACTCCCATCAGAATTTTTCTTCAACTTATAAGTCCACCTGCACCCAACTATGTTTTTGTTTGCTGGAGCATTTACCAATGTCCACGTATTGTTTTTCATGAGTGCATGATATTCTGTATCCATAGAATCTTTCCAATTTTTGTTTGAGATGGCCTCTTCATAACTATTTGGTTCTTTATGGCTGATATCAATAGCATAAACTTTTGGTTTAAAAATACCACACTTGCTTCTTGTCAGCATTTGATGCCTATTAGTGGTAGTTGCTTGATCCAAGTTTTGACTGTCATTGGTAGATGATGATTTACTTTTGTAACTGTTTTGACTTGTTTGTTCACTTTCATGATCATCTCCATTGCTTGATTGATCTTCATGTGCATGATGCTCTGCATTGTTACTGTTATGCTCTGCATTGTCATATTCATCACTACTATAATCAGCCCTTGTACTGGGTATACTGTCAATTTCGTTTCTCTCATCATGTCGTTGATTTGTATCAAATGTTTTTGACCAATCAGTGAGTACAATGGGTGGTTGAACCACACTGACTGTCTTGAATGCCCTGTTGGTAGTACTTATCCTCTTATCTGACAAAAAGAAAACGTTTTCATTAAAAGTAACATGTCTAGAAACATATAATCTACCATTACTATCTAAACATTTATACCCCTTCTGATTGGTAGGATACCCTAGAAAGGTGCATGGGGTAGATCTAAAATTCAGTTTGTGTTTATTATAAGGTCTTAGGCAGGGAATGCACAAACAACCAAAAAAAAAATCAATTTACTATAGTCTGGTTTTGATTCAGAAAAAACCTCATGTGGGCTTTTCTGATTTAACACTTTAGTTGGCATCATGTTAATTAAATACACTGATGTCTCAAATGCTTCAGCCCAAAATTTTAGCGGCAATGAAGCTTGTGACATTAGTGTTAATCCGGTGTCAACTATGTGTCTGTGCTTTCTCTCCACGAGACCATTCTGTTTAGAGGTATATGGGCAAGTAATTCTATGGGTGATGCCTCTATCTTTGAAATATTTTCTTAGAGGCATGAACTCCCCTCCACCATCTGTTTGAATAGTCTTCACACTACAATTGAACTGCTTTTCAACAGCTTTTATAAAATAGACAGTTATATTATGTGCTTCTGACATGTTTTTGAGAAAAAATATCCAAGTTTATCTACTATAGGCATCCACAAAGGACAGATAGTACCTGTAACCATTGTCAGTTTTGAGTGGAGATGGTCCCCATATATCTGCAGCAACAAGTTCATAAGGACTACTATATGTAGTCTCAGAATCAAAGAAAGTCAATTTATGACTTTTGCCAATTTGGCAATGGTTACAAATAAAAAATTCAGGTATACTTTCAGTATTCATTTTATTTTCAAGCATAACATGTTTTACAGTATTAGCATTTGGATGTCCCAATTTCTTGTGCCACATATTAAAAACATCATTGGCATTACTAGAACTAATCTCACTGTTATAAAAATAATTTCCTTTCTTAGAACCATCTTTGGTCCTGACTTTGGAGAATTTATATAGGCCATTGTCCAAATTACCCTGTAAAAGTACATTATTACTAATTAGGTCCTTGACAAGGCAAAATTTGGGGTGAAACTCAAAGCATACGTTATTGTCATTGGCAAATTGTGAGACACTCATAAGATTCTTATTGATATTAGGTACTCTTAATAGATTATTTAAGTATAAATGTCTCTTACCATTGATATACCCATTACCAACGTGAGATATACTCATAGTTTCACCATTCCCCACAAGTATAGACTGTTTACCTGAATAGCTTTTGCTACCAAGATTTAAGTTCTGCAAATTGCTAATGACATGATTTGTTGCACCGGAATCAGGGTACCAATCATCAATGTTTATATCATCTGTCTTTGAGTCTTCAGTATTTCCTATTTGACTTCTGCCACCATCTGTACTGCTATTTTGCTGGTTTAGTTGCGTCATATTTACATTGGGTCTGTTTTGGTTGCCTTGACCCTGTCTTGCAACATTGTATTCAGTATTGTACCTGAAATAACATCGACTAGCGACATGTCCAAATTTTTCGCATATTTGACATTTAACTTTGTTGTTGCCATTCCATTTACCACCCCTACCTCTTCCTCTTTGGGTCTGATTTCCCCTTTGTGCATTGTTGCCTTGATTTGGGGTCTGCACAGAATTGTTTCTTTGTTGATCTTTATCCTTTGAAACAGTTGTAAAATTTACTGAATATTCTTGTTGGCTTGCTCTTCTCTGCTCTACCCTTCCTTCATGTGCCAACAATGTGGAATGCACATATTGTAGGTCTAGGATGGTTCTTTGCATGCAATAAAGGTAACCACTGACTCATACTCTTCATCTAAACCTCTTGTGATGTAAAGAACATGCTCACTTTCTGAAATTCTATGTCCTGTTGTTGCAAGTTTGTCACACAAGATCTTGATTTCAGTCAAATATTCACTCATACTCATATTATCTTTCTTGATGTTTTGGAGCTGACTTCTATAGTGCATTATTTTCGATGCAGATTGAGAATTAAATATCTGCTCTACTGCAGACCATATTTCATATGACGTATTGGCACCGATAATTTGTGACAAAAGATTTGGGCTTATAGATGATATAAGCCATGATGCCAGAAGACTATCTTGTTTCTGGTACATGATGTAATCCTCGTTACTAATCAGGTTTCCATCCTTGTCTTGTTTCATTACAGGTGGGATGATAACGGTTCCTTTGATGAAATCTTGCAACCTGTAACCCTTCAGGGCAGTTTCGACTTGGTACTTCCATAAAATGTAATTATCATCATCCAAGGGGATACTAATTACATGGCTCTTGGGCTTCACCAGTGAGACAACTGATGGTGGGACTTTATCAGAATCGATTCTTGAAGTGGAAGAATTTGCTGCGTCAGTATTTCCAGTCATATTGAAAGGCTAATGGTTGGATAACAATTGGGAGTAGTATGCTTGGATGGTAGTAATCTGATAACCTGGGTCACTACAACTAGTTGCTATTGAAACTGATCGGAATTGATGGATCTTGAAGGGAAACAGCGGTCAAGAAAGCTTTAATGAAGATTCTGTCTTCTGAAGCTTCTTGAAATGTGGGAAAACAAAGATTGGCGCCTGAAAAACTGATCTGAACAGTGCTTCACTATGATTGGAAGGATGCTTCGATGATGACAACGAATTGAGGACGACAGGTTTGCAATCTTGCACTCACGTAACCGGATTCACTAAGAAGTAAACTGAAAATCATTTCAGTATCAAGTGAAGTACATGAGAAGAACAGATATGTATATATTGATTTTTGTTGTTAGGCTTGTTAGGGCTCTGATACCATAATATGAACACTATAATTTTATTGAAGAAGAGAAATGATCGAATATAATCAGAATGTTACAATGGTCGTGTCTTTATATAAACACGTTAACGGACAGAAAACTGATAAAAGAGAAATGATAAATGATACTGGGCTTAGCCCATTTACATAGTGTTGTATATAATATCTCAAAGCTGACGGAAACCCTTTGTTGTATTTAATTAAAATTAGCAAAGACAAGGTAAAGCACACATTTGCATGAAAACATTGTCATTTAAGAGTCATGACCACGTGGAAGGATATATCCCTGTACTTTGACTGATTGATTTGTAAAAGATTTGTTGGACTTCAAATTTGCCTTTCTATTGTCCCTACCCCCAAATTGGTTTAAAAGAATCAACCTTTTCAATGTTAGATCCTTGAATTTATACATGACCGCCCCATTCTTGTAGGTTCGGTCTAAATAGATTTATAACTCAGGTATGTTTCTAGCAAGCAAAAGAATATTTCAGAAGATATGAGTTATTGTCTGTTCTTTCCAACATTAAAAGTTACATTCAAATCTTCCCTTCTAGACTGTTTGAAATGTACGTTCAAGAATCTTCAAGTATTGACTAGTTTTATGCCAGTGAGTGCGAAATTTACATACCTTTAAATTACTCACCTTTACATATAGCATAGTTAAACAATAATGCACGATCCCTATTGAGAAAAAAAACTGAGTATGTGTAGAAATCATGAGACGTTGTAATTTTTATTTCAATTTGAGAATATCTATTAGTGACTATGGAGTATTTTGATGTACGTATATCCATTAACAACTTGTTGGTACTTTCACCATAAATTTGAATATCATGTGATAATGAACATACATGACTGAATGAATTATAACAAGTGTTCCTTAGAGCTATCTCCAGAGTCTTTGTCCTTGCCTTGGTGTCTATTCCATTTTACGTTATACCAAAAATTAGGAGTGGGCATAAACTGCACCGCAATGCGGAAACCGCCCAGACCGAACCGTAAAAACGGTACAGGAAACTGCATCGGATTCTCTTTCTAAAGCAAACAACCCAAACTGAACCGATTCACAACGATACGGTTCGGTTGTGGTTTGAACTTTTACCAAACCATATTAAACTTTGAACCGAACCGCATAGCTACACCGACAATGTTATGATAAAAAAAATTAACAAATTCCTATCTAACGTTTGATTTAACAATATATATATGCACCCTATTTTCAACATATGTTGTAGTTATATTAATTTAAAATAACATTATGTGTTTTTACCTTCAGGTGACACAACGTCATACAATCACAAATTGTTTGTTGGTAGAAGTAATTTTTTTGTTTCATATTTAATACGGGTTCAAAACTAGACCAAATCAAATCTGGACCGTGTTACAACGAAACCAAACCGAACCTTTTGAATAGTTAGTATAATGGTTTGCATTTTTGATTAATCGTTTGATGCGGTGCGGAAGCGGTTTGAGCTTCAAACCGTACCGAACTGAACTGCGCCCATGTTGGAAATTAACTTGATTTTTAGGAAAATATTAATTGTGCAATGAATTTAATTATTGTATTAATGGAAGGCTAAAATAAATGGTAAGAGTTATCAAATAGAATTTGATATGTTAAGGAAAGTAGAAATTAGGGGTTAAGGAAAATTCTAGAGAAGAAGACTCTGAAACCCTTGTAATGCTATAAATGTAAGTGTATCTCTCATTTTGTTGTATTGAAAAAAAAATGAAGCAATGAAAGTTTTCTTAATTATTCTTATTTCTTCTGATTTCTTCTTCTTCCCCCTCTAAAATTTCCAACAAAGTGGTATCAAAGCCAGCTATTCTTAGAGCTTGTGAGGTTAAAAAATAAAATAAAATAAAATAATAATAATATTGTGATTGTTCTTCAAATGTCTACTGCAACCAAGGTTTTAGATCTCGGATATCGGTCGCGTTTCGTCTCAGAGATTTTATAGACTCGGTCTCATATCGGGAGAGATCTCGGACGAGATGAGTCTAACTCGGGAGTTTGTCTTGGATTTCATTTCGGGTCTGAAAGTTCATATCGGAACAATCTCGGGGTACATGATATGTTAAAAATGATATTTTAACAAAATGATTTTTATGAATGCTATTAAAAACATAGTAACTTAAACTTAAAATGCAAAATAACTTTATTATTCTTTATTTTGTGAAACATCATTCATACTCTAAATCGTAATGTGCTTAAAACAGAAATAGTGTTAGACAGGAAACATTAAAAGGATCCAAAACATTAAAAAATTCAGCATAAATAGACCATAAAATACATAATTTCATAAGTAACATATATGTAAAAGACGAATATGAAAATCATAAGCATTGTAAAACTTACACGAACATACACTATAGTCATTTAACATGCAAAATGTAAAATAACAAAAGATTGCTATGGCTAGATTTGAATTTTTTTAATTATTGTTCTAGTTCAGGCACAGATTAAATTTTAACCAAAAAAACTAAGATCTCGGACTATATTCCCATATTTCGTCTTGGTCGATATATCGTTCGATATTGCAATATCTAGGGCGATATATTCGAAAGGAGATTTAGAGTGATATTTGTTTTTTCATTTCGGAAGGAGCCCAAAACGAGATCTCGGAGGAGATCTCGGGCGATATTTGCGAGATTTGAAACAGTGACTGCAACAAAATTTTCACTTTCCATTCCTCTATTCAGAGGATAAAATTATCAATCATGTGCTATCAAAATGAAGTCATATCTAAAAGCTTTAAGTTTATGGGATGTCATTGAAAACGATATTGATCCCACTCCACTTCCACAAAATCCAACAGCCACCCAAGCCAAAAAATATGACGAAGATATGGCGAGAAAGTCAAGGACACTTTCATATCTACATGGGGCCGTGTCGGAAGAAATTTTCACAATTATTATGGGTTGTGAATCTCCCAAAGAAGCATGGGAGAAAATTAAAGAGGATTATGAAGGAAATCATCAAACAAAATTAATGCAAATTTTGAATCTTAAAAGTGAGTTCGAAATGATGGCGATGAAAAGTAATGAAGTTGTTTAGGAGTATAGTAGTCGGCTGATGTCCATTGCCAACCAAATCAAGCTACTTGGTGAAGAATTTACAAGCCAAAGGGTGGTGGAAAAAATTCTTGTCACTCTTCTAGAAAGAATTGATCAATTCACTTCAAGCAATGGATCAAAGGAGGATCATGAGAAATGAAGATGGTAAATACAAAAGTGAAAAAGCTTTAATAGCAAAGCATAAAGGGAAAGGCAAATTTCTCTAATGCAACAATTGTCACAAAATTGGTCATGAAAAAAGTGATTGTTGGTATAAGGGAAAACCTAAGTGTTTCAATTGTCAAAAATTTGGGCATATGGCGAGGAATTGTAGATTCAAAAATGAAAAGCAAGAGACCATGACAGTTGAAAAACAAAAGAACATGACACAAGTGGCCGTGGAAGAAATTTTATTTTAGAATTGTTGGTGAGAAAGTGCACCATGGAGAGAAAATGCTCCAATATTTTTTTTGAAAGTGATGAGAGAGTGCGTCACAAATCGAAGAGAAAGTGCTTCGTTAATGTTTGAAGGTGATGAGAGAGTGCATCACAAATCGAAGAGAAAGTGCTTCGAATCAAGGAATCTGTTTGGAGTAGTAAAACCAAGTTTAAGGGAGGATGTTGGAAATAAACTTGGTTTTTAGGAAAATATTAATTGTGCAATGAATTTAATTATTGTATTTATGGAAGGCTAAAATAAATGGTAAAGTTATCAAATGGAATTTGATATGTTAAGGAAAGTAGAAATTAGGGGTTAAGGAAAATTCTTGAGAAGAAGACTCTAGAATCCTTGTAATGCTATAAATGTAAGTGTAATCTTGTAATAACCCGAAAATCTGGGCCAGTTTAAATTTTTTATTTTGGCAATTTTAGCGAATATTGAACATTTAAAATAGATTATATTAAATAAATTGACGAGAAATTTAATTTGAATATAATTAGAACGTATATATTATATACGTCGTCGTTAGAATATAAATAATTATTTATAATTATAAAAGGAATTGAAAATGGCACGATAGTTCATTAATTCGATTTCAAACTTCAATTGAATGTACCGGATGCAAAATAATCCGGATTTTAGCGAAACCAAAAACATTAGGATCTATTTGGGAATATCTTTCCAACGAATCCGAAAAATCGAAATTTTATAGCGGGAATCAAAAGATATGTCAGTTGAAAATTCTGAATAGTCGCTATGGAATTCAGGCCCTTAAAAATAGACATTTTGCAAACGACCTCGGATTTCGACGAAGCCACTTTTATTGGATCCATGATGTCAAATTATTGCTAGATTCCAAATTTCATAATTTTTCGAATCAATATGTGAGCGTGGCAAAGGAAAACGCGTTTGACCAGTTTCAGTTGATTTTAATCGACTGGAAATTGGCCATTTTTCAAACGGTCTCAGAATTCAACGAAACTAGTTTTGTTAGGACCATATCGTCAATACGAAGCTAGAAAATATTTTCTGGGATTTATAGAGTTAGTATGTGACCCCAGTAAATTGAAATACGCGTTCAAATTCAATATATAGAGTTATATGTTGATTTTAACGAAAACTGATCGAAACAATCGAATCAGCTTATGGTACATATCCCATTGTGTTCGGAATGGGGGTAATTAGCTATGGACGACAGGCGGTGGGCCTCGTTTAGAGGTCGAAAATAAAAGTTGCTTTTTAGTGATAAATAAAATAATTAAATAAAAAAACCCTCTCCTTAACTACTCAGGCCCCCCCGTTACAAATCGATTTTCAAAACAAAAAAGAAAGAAAAGAAGGGCGCGGAGGAACCCTAGCCGCCGCTACCGCTGTCGCGGCCCCCACCGCAGCGCCTCCACAGGCGGTGGCGCACCCCTCCCCTTCCCCTCCTCTTCTCCTTCCTTTTCCCCTCTCCTGATCGAACCCGACGCAACCCAGTCGCCCCCCTGTCCCTGCTGAGTCGATACATGACAACCCCCCCTCGTTCGAAGGCCGACGCATCCGAACCCCACCCCGACATCAACACCCCCTCCTTCCTTATACAGTGAGTCCTTTATGTTATTTTCGTATTTATTTTACTTCATTTTTTTTTGTGATTATAATCCTTAAGTAAAACCTGATTTGCAAGCCTATAAAAAAGATGGTCTTTCGAGGTGTAAAGATTGAATTTCTTTTTATATATACATGAATTGAAAGAAGAAAATAGGATTCTTATATATATGATAAAATAGAAAAGATTAAATCTTTAAATTTGAAAAGGGGGCGATAACTTTGAAAATAAAAAGATGAGATTTTTAATTAGCTAAAGATACGATTTTTAGTTGTTTAAAAATATAATTTTATCGTATGTAAAGATGGAAAATATAATTTTCATATTAAATAGATAGTAAAAATATAATCTTTCATATTGTAGAAGGATAAAAATATGATTTTTACATAGTGGGAACTATAAAAATATAATCTTTACAGGATAGAGAATATAAAAATATCATCTTTGTATATGCAGCGAAATAAAAATCTGATTTTTATTATATATACGTTGAAATAAAGAGGTGATTTTTATAGTGATGAAATCTTTACATTTGAAAAGGCGAAATCTTTTTATGTAGTAGCGGTGTAAAAATAGGATTTTTATATATTGAATAGCATAGTAAAAATTCGATTTTTATATGTTGAATAGCATAGTAAAAATTCGATTTTTATATGTTGAATAACAAAGTAAAAATTCGATTTTTATATATTGAATAGCAAAGTAAAAATTCGATTTTTAAATATTGAATAGTTTAGTAAAAATTCGATTTTTATATATTGAATAGCAAAGTAAAAATTCGATTTTTAAATATTGAATAGTGTAGTAAAAATTTGATTTTTATATATTGAATAGCGAAGTAAAAATTCGATTTTTATATATTGAATAGCGAAGTAAAAAATTCGATTTTTATATATTGAATAGCGAAGTAAAAATTCGATTTTTACATATGTAGAGAGTACGGGCAACGAAGGTGATAAAAAGGCGAGGACGATGAAGATTTCTATCAATGAAGAGTCGTGGTATTGGATAGCTATCGGTGAGAATTTCTCACTCTTCAATTTCTTTTTCTAATTATATATATATATATATACTAGGATGCAGACGGTGTTTAGTTGCACCCGACACCCGTCATCCACAGACCATGGATGGCTTGTTTGTTAAATCGTTTGGTTGAGTAGTTGGTTAGATTGTTTGGTTTGAATTGAATTGTTTGGTGAAATGGAATTGATTTGATTAATGTGTGAATGGCGGGGGCCTTCACAAGACCGGGGATAAGGCTAGGCCTTGTCCCGTTTCTAGTAACGTGCCGTTATGCCACTGAAATTTCCTAAAACAAGTTAGAAAAATAAAAATATCATTTTATTTAAAGAATGAAATGAATAGAAATTCATATGTTAAAATAAAATGTTTTGTCGTTAAAAATATTATTTTTAACGTGAAGTGAATAAAATAAAATATTCATTTACAAACCCTACGGTTTGTTTATGTACACCTATTTGAAGGACATTGATTGGGATGATAAATTTTACACATCGCCCAACTGCACAAATAAAATCTGCGTTTGATTGTTTGAAACCCCACACGGGTGTTGGGATGAAATTTGAAGTTCACTCATCCTGATTGATTAAATATGTCGATTGATTGATTGACAGGCTGTACAAGCGTTATATATCTATATTTGATGCTTATACAGTGTAGTGCACTTTGGTTGATGATTGATTATTTTTCAATGCTATTATATACGTGTGATGTATGAAAATCCATATAATTGACATTATATGGTAATTGATTGGGCCTCATTCCAATTTAGAAAATAAAGAATATTATAATATAAAGGTTCATGTGTTGACTGTACTCATTCGCTGAGATTAGTCATGTGTTGAACGAAATATTTTAACAAAAATAGTCACACGTGGACAGTACTCATTCGTTGAGATTAGTCGTGTGTTCACAAAGATAAATATTCAATATTTGAAATAGAATATTTGAAATAGAAATATTTGAAAAAGAAATATTTGAAATAGAATATTTGAAATAGAAATATTTGAAATAGAAATATTTGAAAATAGAAATATATGAAGCCGTTTGATTAGATTGACGCCATTTTGACGTGAACGATATTTATATCGATTTTACTCATTTTGAATTGAATATAAAACGATTTCGAAATGGATTGAATATAAAACGATTTCGAAATGAATTGAATAGAAAACCGAATTGAATTCAAATTGAATAGAAAACCGAATTGAATTCAAATTGAATAGAAAACGAATTGAATTCAAATTGAATAGAAAACGAATTGAATTTAAATTGAATTGAAAACGAAATGAATTCGAATTGAATTAAAAATCGATTTGAATTGAAATCAAATAGAAATGAAAGCAAAAAGGATTTATAATAGAGAATTCAACTTTGATTTGAATTTGAAATAAAGGTTGAAATTGTTTTTGAAACGAATTCAAAACTATTTATAAAATTCATTTTAAATAGAAATCGACGCAATATATTATATATATATATATATATAGATAATATAATGGCCTGTATAGAACGCGCCACGCCGCGGTAGTTCGTGAATTTCGACCATTTATTTCACACGGACATTACGGGAGATCCGACCGTCGGATTCTCCTAAAACCGGAACCGTTGGGTTCGTATCGAAAAGAGCTTTCTAATGAACATTAGAAATTTGAAATCTAACAGTTGGATTTGGAGATATGTCCAAATCAAATTCGAAAAAGGTCGCTGTAAGTGCAGTTCGATGTCCGTTGATGGAAATCGACTGTACGGGCCTTGATAAAATTATTAAAAATAGTAATAATTTGTGTAAAATCATAAGAAATAATTTGGGAAAAATTGGGATGAAAAACTCTATATTTGAAAAGTTAAAAATAGACTTTTATCGAAATGAACTAGTTTTGAACTGAAATTAAAACCCATTTATTTTTAAATAAATAAATTGGATTTGAAATGGGTTTGAAATAGAATTGATTTGAGGGTTTATCGTGAGCAGTGTTTTAAATAATACCAGTTCTTTAACCCGATAATAAATAGAATGTGATTTGGGTTTGTCGTGAACTGTGTTTTAAAAGACATTAGTTCTTTAACCCAATAAAAGGAGTTTTAATGAATCTTCAATTAAATTGAAATGTCATCCAAAGGAAGATTAAAGGATAAATTTAGAAAAATTTATCTTGGATAAAATTAATGGGAACCTTTCCCTCAGAATGTGATTTCGTGAATAAAAGAATATTCTGAATTGGAATGAGGCGTATGTTGTGTTCGTGTAACATCTGTTTTTAATATACGCGGGTTGTTTGGAAAGCTCGGGTTTATACCCATTCTGAATAACCGATTCGACGATATGTCAAAGATGAAGACGGTGGTTGAAGACCGGAAGTCTTCACATCGTTTGGATAATTACTGACGATCCTGATTGGGCTGTACACCCAAGAGGATGGAAACAGTTGGTGGTCGTCCAGACGTACTTGGAGATCGATGGATATGCGAGGAAAGTGCCTCTGGTTTCGTTCAGACCCAGAACGAACTTGTAAATGGAATGTGTGTCTGACATTGGATTTTATTCTGTGTTGATTGATATCTGTTAAATATATATTTGTTTGGCGGCGGAGAATTTATTCTCTTGCTTAACGCCCTTCTCTGAGACATACGAGCTTAGAGGTTATATATCGATAGATATCAATCGCATAGCATGAATTGCCTGTGTGGCATGCTGAGTTGCATAGATCAAGGCTTCTATTGAAAAGCAAAGTCTTGTGGTTGATGATCAAAGCACGGACTTTGTGGCATAGCTTTGTGTATAACGTGAATTCGCGAGCCTCGCACCTCGGTATGAGTTAAAAATGGGATACGGACCGTTGGGAGAACACGACGTTTCTTTCTAGCTTTGGTGGTGTCAGTGACTTACCAGCCCTGACATTTATATACTTTTCACCTTTGTGGTTGTTGGAATGAGGCGCCTCGATTATAGGTCTGTAAGGACCGGGAAACGTGTGTTCAGGAATAAATAATCCTCTAACGTAAGTGAGGACCGGCCCAACCGATCCAGTGGCTGCCCATAGTGCGTAGTCCTGAGCATTTGCTAGAGTGTCTCGAAGCGGAGAGGAGCTTGCCCCTTGCCTCGACTCATGACGGAAATCCAATTTCCAATACGTGATATTGCGGTTTTAATTGTAGAACTAGTATGGCGACATGATATATGGTACCCATGCCGTCTATGATTTATATTTATGATTGAAATTGTTTTGACACTATACACTTATTATAGTATCAAATGATTTGTTTTAAACGTACCAAGCATGTTTGGCTATTATAAGGGAAAACCCTATCCTTCGGCTTGCGTTGCATTGTGTGATGGGACCTGGTTCTTATAATAGCTTCATTTTTCGAAAAAGCATTGCGCTGTTTATTCTATGCACTGGTATTCTTGGAAGGAAACCCGTTCCGTGTTATACGGCGTGGTCCCTTGAATTACTCTCTTTTAAAGTAAAGTTTTAAATAACTGTTTTAGTTCTCACACCAGTCACATGACTGACCTGGAGTTTATTGTTTTAACCTAAACTCTGGGTGCCCCTATTTTCCGCACGGGCAGCTAGTAGTTTTGGTTTTGTAGATTTATATTCACAGGATCCTGGTTTACAGCTGGAATGATATCCGGAAAGCTCTGTATCCGTATATCACCTTCAGTTGTGCTTTGTATTATTTTTCTGCTGCTATGTAACTTATTGTAATCTCTGATATTTATCGAATGTAATTTATTCATTTATACTCTGTATATTCTTGGATCTGATGGAATTGTTGTAATAGCGATGAAATGTTCTTCCGTCTGCCAATGTTTTGTCTTGTCCTCACAGTAATTCGTTCTTTCTCATCTCTTCGGAGACCGGGGAAGTTCGGGTCGCTTCATTTGGTATCAGAGCTTTGGTTTACAGAGCTCGAGAACAAGACACATTAGAACCATATGAAAGAATTCATCAGATATTGGATTAGTAATATCCAGTTAGAATGACTCTTTAGAGATAGGATCAGTAGTATCCTAGAACGGGTGGGAATAGTATATTTTTCAAATGAAAACAATTTTGTTTTTTAAAATTTAAATCGTTTTATACGTATTTGAATATTTTATTTGTACTGATTTGGACAATCTAGTATATAAAGATTTTGCATATACGCGTCATGAACGTATATTCGAAGTTTTGATATACTGGATAGATATAGAATCACATTCTAGTCGCCCGGAGATGGTACTGATAATTGTCATGACATCATCAGTATTTATGTTCGTGTTTCGAAGGTGTGATTTCTATATATTTCCATTAGACTGGTGTGAGAACCAAAACCAATATAGTTAGAACACATTGTTGTGATTTGGCATCAAAAACAAGATTTTCAGTATATATATTAAAATTATGAATTTGAAACGTTAATCCACTAATTGATTGATGTTTCTGTTGGTTGTTTATTTGTTTGATAATTTTGAACCAATATGCCTAATTGAATCAAATATTGAACTGTATTGAAAATTGGTCGCATTTGCTTGCATATACATGTACTTACATTGAACAGGTCATAGCAAGGAGGCTAGAGCCGAAGAATAAATTTTGTTTGCCCGACAAATAGGTACATGTTTACTATAATTTACTGTTTTGTTTGGGTGATGATGATTTTATGAGCCTATTGGCTAGCCGCTTTTTCTTTTTGAGATCAGAAGGCCTATATGGCAATTTCGGGATTTTCCCGTGGCTCCCGGTGCAAGGGAGGTTATGGCGAAATTTTTCGAAAATTTAGGGTGTTAGCCAAATTTTTGAAAATTTGAAAATTCTCAGAAACTGAAAAGTTGGAGAATGGAAGCCAGATCGAACGTAGAGCTGATTAATCAAACCACTTTCGACTTTGTTCCGTTTCGGGGACGAAAAGTTTTAAGTGGGGGAGATTGTAATAACCCGAAAATCTGGGCCAGTTTAAAATTTTTTTATTTTGGCAATTTTAGCGAATATTGAACATTTAAAATAGATTATATTAAATAAATTGACGAGAAATTTAATTTGAATATAATTAGAACGTATATATTATATACGTCGTCGTTAGAATATAAATAATTATTTATAATTATAAAAGGAATTGAAAATGGCGCGGTAGTTCGATAATTCGATTTTAAACTTCAATTAAATGTACCGGATGCAAATTAATCCGGATTTTAGCGAAACCAAAAACATTAGGATCTATTTGGGAATATCTTTCCAACGAATCCGAAAAATCGAAATTTTATTGCGGGAATCAAAAGATATGTCCAGTTGAAAATTCTGAATAGTCGTTATGGAATTCAGGCCCTTAAAAATAGACATTTTGCAAACGACCTCGGATTTCGATGAAACCACTTTTGTTGGATCCGTGATGTCAAATTATTGCTAGATTCCAAATCTCATAATTTTTCGAATCAATATGTGAGCGTGGCAAAGGAAAACGCGTTTGACCAGTTTCAGTTGATTTTAATCGACTGGAAATTGGCCATTTTTCAAACGGTCTCAGAATTCAACGAAACTAGTTTTGTTCGGACCGTATCGTCAATACGAAGCTAGAAAATATTTTTCTGGGATTTATAGAGTTAGTATGTGACCCCAGTAAATTGAAATACGCGTTCAAATTCAATATATAGAGTTATATGTTGATTTTAACGAAAACTGATCGAAACAGTCGAATCAGCTTGCGTTACATATCCCATTGTGTTCGGAATGGGGGTAATTAGCTATGGGCGACAGGCGGTGGGCCTCGTTTAGAGGTCGAAAATAAAAGTTGCTTTTTAGTGATAAATAAAATAATTAAATAAAAAAAACTCTCCTTAACTACTCAGGCCCCCCCGTTACAAATCGATTTTCAAAACAAAAAAGAAAGAAAAGAAGGGCGCGGAGGAACCCTAGCCGCCGCTACCGCTGTCGCGGCCCCCACCGCAGCGCCTCCACAGGCGGTGGCGCACCACTCCCCTTCCCCTCCTCTTCTCCTTCCTTTCCCCCTCTCCTGATCGAACCCGACGCAACCCAGTCGCCCCCCCGTCCCTGCTGAGTCGCGACATGACACCCCCCCTCATTCGAAGGCCGACGCATCCGAAGCCCACCCCGACATCAACACCCCCTCCTTCCTTATACAGTGAGTCCTTTATGTTATTTTCGTATTTATTTTACTTCGTTTTTTTGTGTGATTATAATCCTTAAGTAAAACCTGATTTGCAAGCCTATAAAAGTGATGGTCTTTCGAGGTGTAAAGATTGAATTTCTTTTTATATATACATGAATTGAAAGAAGAAAATAGGATTCTTATATATATATGATAAAATAGAAAAGATTAAATCTTTAAATTTGAAAAGGGGGCGATAACTTTGAAAATAAAAAGATGAGATTTTTAATTAGCAAAAGATATGATTTTAAATTGTTTAAAAATATAATTTTATCGTATGTAAAGATGGAAAATATAATTTTCATATTAAATAGATAGTAAAAAATATAATCTTTCATATTGTAGAAGGATAAAAATATGATTTTTACATAGTGGGAACTATAAAAATATAATCTTTATAGGATAGAGAATATAAAAATATCATCTTTGTATACGTAGCGAAATAAAAATCTGATTTTTATTATATATACGTTGAAATAAAGAGGTGATTTTTATAGTGATGAAATCTTTACATTTGAAAAGGCGAAATCTTTTTATATAGTACCGGTGTAAAAATAGGATTTTTATATATTGAATAGCATAGTAAAAATTCAATTTTTATATGTTGAATAGCATAGTAAAAATTCGATTTTTATATGTTGAATAACAAAGTAAAAATTCGAATTTTATATATTGAATAGCAAAGTAAAAAATTCGATTTTTAAATATTGAATAGTGTAGTAAAAATTCAATTTTTATATATTGAATAGCAAAGTAAAAATTCGATTTTTAAATAGTGAATAGTGTAGTAAAAATTCGATTTTTATATATTGAATAGCGAAGTAAAAATTCGATTTTTATATATTGAACAGCGAAATAAAAATTCGATTTTTATATATTGAATAGCGAAGTAAAAATTCGATTTTTACATATGTAGAGAGTACGGGCAACGAAGGTGATAAAAAGGCGAGGACGATGAAGATTTCTATCAATGAAGAGTCGTGGTATTGGATAGCTATCGGTGAGAATTTCTCACTCTTCAATTTCATTTTCTAGTTATATATATATATAATAGGATGCAGACGGTGTTTAGTAGCACCCGACACCCGTCATCCACAAACCATGGATGGCTTGTTTGTTAAATTGTTTGGTTGTGTAGTTGGTTAGATTGTTTGGTTTGAATTGAATTGTTTGGTGAAATGGAATTGATTTGATTGATGTGTGAATGGCGAGGGCCTTCACTAGACCGGGGATAAGGCTAGGCCTTGTCCCGTTTCTAGTATCGTGTCGTTATGCCGCCGAAATTTCCTAAAATAAGTTAGAAAAATAAAAATATCATTTTATTTAAAGAATGAACTGAATAGAAATTCATATGTTAAAATAAAATGTTTTGTCGTTAAAAATATAATTTTTAACGTGAAGTGAATAAAATAAAATATTCATTTACAAACCGGACGGTTTGTCTATGTACACCTATTTGAAGGACATTGATTGGGACGATAAATTTTACACATCGCCCAACTGCACAAATAAAATCTGTGTTTGATTGTTTGAAACCCCACACGGGTGTTGAGATGAAATTTGAAGTTCACTCATCCTGATTGATTAAATATGTCGACCGATTGATTGACAGGTTGTACAAGCGTTAAATATCTATATTTGATGCTTATACAGTGTACTGCACTTTGGTTGATGGTTGATTATTTTTCAATGCTATTATATACGTGTGATGTATGAAAATCCATATAATTGACATTATATGGTAATTGATTGGGCCTCATTCCAATTTAGAAAATAAAGAATATTATAATATAAAGGTTCATGTGTTGACTGTACTCATCCGCTGAGATTAGTCATGTGTTGAACGAAATATTTTAACAAAAATAGTCACACGTGGACAGTACTCATTCGTTGAGATTAGTCGTGTGTTGACAAAGATAAATATTCAATATTTGAAATAGAATATTTGAAATAGAAATATTTGAAAAAGAAATATTTGAAATAGAATATTTGAAATAGAAATATTTGAAATAGAAATATTTGAAAATAGAAATATATGAAGCCGTGTTGATTAGATTGACGCCATTTTGACGTGAACGATATCAATATCGATTTTACTCATTTTGAATTGAATATAAAACGATTTCGAAATAAATTGAATATAAAACGATTTCGAAATGAATTGAATAGAAAACCGAATTGAATTCAAATTGAATAGAAAACCGAATTGAATTCAAATTGAACAGAAAACGTATTGAATTCAAATTGAATAGAAAACGAATTGAATTTAAATTGAATTGAAAGCGAAATGAATTCGAATCGAATTAAAAATCGATTTGAATTGAAATCAAATAGAAATGAAAGTAAAAAGGATTTATAATAGAAAATTCAACTTTGATTTGAATTTGAAATAAAGGTTGAAATTGTTTTTGAAACGAATTCAAAACTATTTATAAAATTCATTTTAAATAGAAATCGACGTAATATATTATATTATATATATATATATATATGTATATATATATAATATAATGGCCTGAATAGAACGCGCCGCGCCGCAGCAGTTCGTGAATTTCGACCATTTATTTCAAACGGACATTACGGGAGATCCGACCGTCGGATTCTCCTAAAACCGGAACCGTTGGGTTCGTATCGAAAAGAGCTTTCTAACGAACATTAGAAATTTGAAATCAAACGGTTGGATTTGGAGATACGTCCAAATCAAATTCGAAAAAGGTCGCTGTAAGTGCAGTTCGATGGCCGTTGATGGAAATCGACTGTACGGGCCTTGATAAAATTATTAAAAATAGTAATAATTTGTGTAAAATCATAAGAAATGATTTGGGAAAAATTGGGATGAAAAACTCTATATTTGTAAAGATAAAAATAGACTTTTATCGAAATGAACTAGTTTTGAACAGAAATTAAAACCCATTTATTTTTAAATAAATAAATTGGATTTGAAATGGGTTTGAAATAGAATTGATTTGAGGGTTTATCGTGAGCAGTATTTTAAATAACACCAGTTCTTTAACCCGATAATAACTAGAATGTGATTTGGGTTTGTCGTGAACTGTGTTTTAAAAGACATTAGTTCTTTAACCCAATAAAAGGAGTTTTTAATGAATCTTCAATTAAATTGAAATGTCGTCCAAAGGAAGATTAAAGGATAAATTTAGAAAAATTTATCTTGGATAAAATTAATGGGAACCTTTCCCTCAGAATGTGATTTCGTGAATAAAAGAATATTCTGAATTGGAATGAGGCGTATGTTGTGTTCGTGTAACATCTGTTTTTAATATACGCGGGTTGTTTGGAAAGCCCGGGTTTATACCCATTCTGAATAACCGATTCGACGATATGTCGAAGATGAAGACGGTTGTTGAAGACCGGAAGTCTTCACATCGTTTGGATAATTACTAACGATCCTAATTGGGCTGTACACCCAAGAGGATGGAAACAGTTGGTGGTCGTCCAGACGTACTTGGAGATCGATGGATATGCGAGGAAAGTGCCTCTGGTTTCGTTCAGACTCAGAACGAACTTGTAAATGGATTGTGTGTCTGACATTGGATTTTATTCTGTGTTGATTGATTTCTGTTAAATATATATCTGTTTGGCGGCGGAGAATTTATTTTCTTGCTTAACGCCCTTCTCTGAGACATACGAGCTTAGAGGTTATATATCAATAGATATCAATCGCATAGCATGAATTGCCTGTGTGGCATGCTAAATTGCATAGATCAAGGCTTCTGTTGAAAAGCAAATTCTTGTGGTTGATGATCAAAGCACGGCCTTTGTGGCGTAGCTTTGTGTATAACGTGAATTCGCGAGCCTCACACCTCGGTATGAGTTAAAAACGGGATACGGACCGTTGGGAGAACACGACGTTTCTTTCTAGCTTTGGTGGTGTCAGTGACTTACCAGCCCTGACATTTATATACTTTTCACCTTTGTGGTTGTTGGAATGAGGCGCCTCGATTATAGGTCTGTAAGGACCGGGAAACGTGTGTTCAGGAATAAATAATCCTCTAACGTAAGTGAGGACCGGCCCAACCGATCCAGTGGCTGCCCAGAGTGCGTAGTCCTGAGCATTTGCTAGAGTGTCTCGAAGCGGAGAGGAGCTTGCCCCTTGCCTCGACTCATGACGGAAATCCAATTTCCAATACGTGATATTGCGGTTTTAATTGTAGAACTAGTATGGCGACATGATATATGGTACCCATGCCGTCTATGATTTATATTTATAATTGAAATTGTTTTGACGCTATACACTTATTATAGTATCAAATGATTTGTTTTAAACGTACCAAGCATGTTTGGCTATTATAAGGGAAAACCCTATCCTCCGGCTTGCGTTGCATTGTGTGATGGGACCTGGGTCTTATAATAGCTTCATTTTTCGAAAAAGCATTGCGTTGTTTATTCTATGCACTGGTATTCTTGGGAGGAAACCCGTTCCGTGTTATACGGCGTGGTCCCTTGAATTACTCTCTTTTAAAGTAAAGTTTTAAATAACTGTTTTAGTTCTCACACCAGTCACATGACTGACCTGGAGTTTATTGTTTTAACCTAAACTCTGGGTGCCCCTATTTTACGCACGGGCAGCTAGTAGTTTTGGTTTTGCAGATTTATATTCACAGGATCCTGGTTTACAGCTGGAATGATATCCGGAAAGCTCTGTATCCGTATATCACCTTCAGTTGTGCTTTGTATTATTTTTCTGCTGCTATGTAACTTATTGTAATCACTGATATTTATCGAATGTAATTTATTCATTTATACTCTGTATATTCTTGTATCTGATGGAATTGTTGTAATAGCGATGAAATGTTCTTCCGTCTGCGTTCTGATTTATCTTGTACTCACAGTAATTCGTTCTTTCTCATCTCTTCGGAGACCGGGGAAGTTGAGGTCACTTCATTTCTCTCATTTTGTTGTATTGAAAAATAATGAAGCAATGAAAGTTTTGTTAATTATTCTTCTTCTTCCACCTCTAAAATTTCCAACAGCCCACCCCTACCAAAAATGGAAGATGTTTGGGCCCTATGCCTTCTTATTTTCATATTGAAAAGATAACTTAACATGTGGTACCCATATGAATTCAGCTTGCCAATGCTCAGTTCTTTTTGGTATGTATTCACATTGTTATCTTGTTAGATTTAAATGTATTTTTCTTCAACAGGAAGGTAAGACTTGTAACTATTATCACATCACGAAAGCTATGGTTACTAAATGCATTGTATTCTTTTCAATGGAAAAAATGGGTACGTCTTTCATACAAATTCTGCTGTAGCACTAATGCTAGTTTCCAGAATAGATAATCTAATGGAAGCAGTGCTCGGTCTACGCTGCAGCTATTAAAGAAACTAATTACATTTTAAAGCCCAAAAGTATATAACGTATACCAAATATTTAGTGTAGAATATACCTACTTTTTCATTTTACTGTACAAGTATTTAGGTCGTGTTTGGCGCAAGCGGAAGCGGAGAATTTCAGCGAAGTATTATAGCGGAGAATGGAAGTTAGCGGAGAATGTGTTTTGCGCTTTAAGCGGAGAATTTGAGCGGTGCATTTTTATTTTTGTTTGTTAAATATTAATTAATCAATGTTTAAAACAAAACATTTATCATTACAACAAAATAATACAATAAACCAAACAGAACATAAATATGCGTCCAAGCCCAACGGCTCCTTTTCCAACCGTTGGGCAACCTGTCCAAAATGGACGGTCAAACGGACGCGTCCGTTTGACAATTGGTCCGCTTTGGACCAACGAACCCTTAGTTTAGATAATACTTTCTTTTTCACAAGTTGCTATCTTGATTCAAACACTGCCACTTGCATCTTTACGTAACTTTAACATGTAAAGTCAACACTTTGGGTATAAGATGGCAGGTAAGCTTTTTGGGTTGTAGGGTCGCTTTGTTTTATTTCGAGCACTATGAGTTTTGACTCCCACTGCAAGTACATTACTACACTACCAACCTCATTTTCTTGACGGATTCTTTTTGTTTTTGTCTC
Organism: Allium sativum; assembly: GCA_030737875.1. NCBI lineage: Eukaryota > Viridiplantae > Streptophyta > Magnoliopsida > Asparagales > Amaryllidaceae > Allium > Allium sativum. Next base: position 461,543,947 of record CM060913.1, on the reverse strand, counting down.
GATTTGCAAACATTTATTACTAAAAAAATCACGTTTTCAAACTTATTACGTTTATAGTCCGTTTATAACCAATTTAGCGCTGAATTGACTAAAAACACATTGGCGCAATCTCTGATTGCGCCAGTGTAATAATTATTTCCTGGCGCCAAGCAAAATATATAATTTAGTTATTTTTAAATTTGCATTAGCGCAATCTCAGATGCTTACCAATGCAATTTTGAGAAAAAAATATACATTGGTGCAATTTGGGATTGCGCCAGTGCATTTTGGCCAACTCAGACTATAAACGTAATACATCCTTGAGGGTGTAAATGATACCGTCCAAAATATTATTCAAAACAACTGTAGGTCTCATAGCAGCAGTTAAGCTACATCTATCTATAAATCTGCTATCTCTAAGATTCCCATAAATAATGACAGTTTTAGAGACCATTGGGAGTAGAAACTTATTTCAAAAGATAAATTCTCTTTTAAAAAAGCTTGGGAATTTTTTATTGGTAATGAGGTTGAGGTAAGTCGGTACAAGGCTATTTGGTGCAAGGCAAATTGTTATAAAATGGCTCATTGTGCCTACTTTTCTATTTTAAATAAGCTTCCTACCAGAGACAAATGTGTGAAGTGGAAAAAGGATTCTGAAAATAAGTGTCTCCTTTGTAAGAAAGATTTAGAAAATATCAATCACTTATTCTTTGAATTCCCACACTCTCAATTCGTTTGGTACAATGCTAAATGTAAATTGAATTTTAATCTGAATATTCCTACTTTGAATATCAGAGACAGTGTTGCATACATTGTGGATAAATTTAAGCCTAAAAAAAAATCCTTTTTAACAGGGCTTGTGTGATGCTTACTACTGTGATCTATCACATATGGAGGGAAAGGAATCAAAGATTGAATACTCTCAAAGAAATCAATAGCAGTCAACTATGGAAGAATATTGTCATTGATAGTCACATTATCATTAAAAAGGCAACAAGGCATATAAATGATCAAAATTTATGTTAGTCATTTACTTGTAATGAAGAAATTCAAGTTGAGAAATTTATACTTGGAGGAAGACTCAACTCTAGAAAGCTTCTCCCCAACAGAAAGATCTCATATTTTCCCTCTGGTGAAAGAAATCCTTGCCATGCTAATAACTTTTACCACTGCAAAGGGAGTAATCATAACATTATTGATCCTAATCGTTCTAAATCACATTTTAGGAACAATAATACCATGTGTTTACCTATTGCAAAAAACAATGATCATCTCTCAACCGGTAATCCTTCTGAGATCTCGAATGATGTTTTGGTCAGATCCGACGTCCTCCCTGGGGTTTCCACTAACTCTGCTTTTAAATCAAAGTTTAGAAAGGGAAGTAAACAAATTTCTAATTCAAAAGTGCGTGTTTATTTGACTAATTCATATAGTAATCCCTTGTTTTTACCTGAAATAGAGGGTGGTTCCTCCAGCAGTGACCCAGATCTTCAAAAACATCTGGAAAAGAGAAAACCAGAAGAAAAGTTCAGATCTTTACACAGAATTGGGGATAATCACTTTAAAAGCAAGCTGAACAACCAAATATACCACTTATCTGTTTAGACAGAAGGAGAAAGTAGCCATGCCAACTTGCTGGAAGGCAACATAGACTTATTTAGTTCGAATGGAACATTCGAAAGCATGGAAAGTTCAGATCTAATAGATATGAACTCGTTAACTCATATCGAACTCCAGGATCTGTGCTTGGGGAAATATAATCTCCATTTGAGAAAATACGAAGTCGATAGCAAGCTTGATTTGAGCAAGAAGAGCAAAGATTGGAATGAAGATATGATTTGGAAGCCACCGTGAAAATTGTGGATTTATTTACCACTAAGTAGTTCGCCATTTTTAAGCTTTCTGACTAGGGTTAGCTTTGCAATGTTATGTTGTGGCGGCTAGGGTTTATTTCCTTTGCAAGTGTTGTATCGGGTTTAATGCCATTATGTCTTTTGGGCCTTAGGCCAGTTTTTTTGCTGTTTCAAAAAAAGAAAGTTTGCAAATAGGACAATTTGCGCAATAAAACCTAAAATTTGGGCTATTAATGTAATTAACCCTTTCTTGACTAATAATTCAAGTTTTTAAAGGAGAATATTTTGTTACCTTGTCAGGGAAACTCCAGTCATTAGGAACTAAGGCTTAATATTATATTTGGGATCTCCAATGGTCTAATTCAAACATAACATTAAGGTGAATGTTTAGGATTCGATCGCAAATATTGAACTGGTTCTAAACATGTATTAAAAGGACGTTCAAAGTCTTTCACCTCGAACACAACTAGAAAGCGTCCTAACGGTTATAAATGAACACTTTGGCTATAATTTTGAATTGCAACGAGTATGGGTGACCATATTCAAGAACTGCTCTTATAAATCATCGTAGCTTAATCAATACAACACACATTTATCATGCTCACACACCATATTATCAAGTCTTACATAATCAAAGTATGGCTTATCCGTTTGAATCATTTACCAAAGCCATGAATATGGATAAGTGAGGTTTTTATTCTTAGCATAATCAAGACGTTCATTCACAAAGTGTTCCCCCTCTAAGTTTACGTTCATCCACTCCATGGACTGAAGAAGAAGATAAATAACTCTGTTATGTCTATTGTCACTTTTCTAAAGATTCGGCTAAGGAAAATGATCGAAGCAGATAAGCGATTTGGCGAAAGTATTGATTGCATACAATAAAAAACATGTGATAGAAACAACGTCAATGTCTGTAATTACTCATAGATTTGAAAATATTAATCGCCAAACACAGTTCTATGAAACACAAATTCACAAAATTAGAAAGGAAAATACAAGCGGCAAGGATGACAAAGCAGAACTTATACATTTTTTAAACCATAGTCATGTTATTTATATTTAAATATTATTCATTCATTTTTTGGCAGAGGAGACTGGCGAATGATAAGTTTTTGAAGCGATTTCTAAGAGAAAATGGTGCCGAAAAACCTCATTACTATCAGTTTGCAAATTGTTATGACTCGCTTGTCAGTCACAAATAATGGAGCTCTAATAATACAAAGAGTTTAAGAGACATTCAAACAAAATCCAAGGGAAAGAAGAAAGTTCTGAGGACTAACTGTAGTTCTGGCCTAGGAAAATCTTCTGCCATGGATTCTACTTTATGGTCAGATATCGAAGCCGAAGAAGGAGAACCTAACTTGATGATGATGCTAGACCGATAGGACAAATAGCTATTAAGAAGAAGGTTGTCATGCAGACCCAAATTTCCTCTCGGATAGCCATAATTCATGAAAGACATATATTAAAAAAATATCGAACATCAAAGGAGCAGTGCAGAGAAGCTTTTGGTTTTAACATATTTGGTCGAAATTGAAAAAGGGAGGTTTGATTTAGAGCTACGATGTCAAGAGGCAATAGTTATGGATACGGATACATGAGAATAGATCCAATATCGATGCAGTACTGTATATAATACAAACAACACATTATGGAGGGTAGGTCAGGTTCTAAACATATGACATAGAGTTATCGCAAATTGCACCTTTAAGTAATGTTTTAAATCATGTACTATTTGCATTATAAAAATTAAATGGTTTATTGTTTTGTTCGATCAATTCTTAGTTAGCAAAACAGTTCTATTTAAACAAAAAATACTATTACAAATATCATAACATAGCATTCTGCACATCACCAATAAATCATATTGGAAGCACCCATAATTAAAAAAGGGGTCTCTAACAGGTACTACTCATTTCTATAGGAATTCATAATATAATCCATCAGATCTTTTTGGAACATATTATGAATAACTGTATTGTGATACTCTTTATGATTATCCACATGAATTACGTACCCTCTTTTAGTTCGTAGTGTGGTTGCACAAAACAATTCAGGTGGTGGTTTAGCTTCTTTATACTCGTAATCTGGGTAAACCATATCCGTTCATCTTCAATGATCATGTTATTAAGAAAAAATTAATAAGCCGCTCGGAACGGGCCTAAATCCCGATCGAGAAAAGGCTCATTAGAACTTAGAGTCGTTCTAAGTAAGTCATTGATTTCTATGAAAAATGAAATAAAAAAAGTCAGGCTAAAACGAAATCAAATATCACATTGGAATGGATAAAATATATACTCAAGTCGATGTACTACATCATAATGTCAAATACATCAAATCCCAAATGTAATAATTAACATGTCAAGGTACATCATAATGATAACTGAGATTGAATAATATTATAATGGTAAACTAAATAATAATCGATATCGCCAAGCTCCATCATCCACATCATCATCAAGCAGGCCCCACCATCCTGCCTAACCTGTGTTGTTAAGAGGAGGGGAGGTCAGAACAAAAGTTCTGGTGAATAGAATTCTTTAAGCTTAAAAATTAAACATATTTCCTATACTTAGAAGTCTAAAACCTATCAGGTTTATGTCTAGGCGAATTCAAATACATATACATGAATTTCGACATTTGATTGAAATAAGTGAAGCATTCTTAGTCACTTAAGGCCATTACAAATATGGATGGAATCCTATGATCACTTAATATCCTTTGGCGGACTCTAGTCACTTATGACCTCGGTTCCTAGTAGACTATGTCATATATATATTCTTTCAACGTAATGTGAGAGATAGTAATCAACCACTTGATCAGGTCTAGGTAGACATTTAATTCAATTTATGACCTTCTCGGCGGACCCTATGTTATTATCTATATGATATTACATGTAAACTCCTAGCCACTTAATAATTCCCTTAGACAGACGGTTTTAGTGAAACTCTTAGTGACACATCTTTAGCCATGCCCTCATATATCCCCTAGATAAGAAGCGAACAACTTCCTGAGAAGTATTCGAGACCATTTAATACCTCGTAACTAAAAGAGAAAGGCAGACCCACAGATCTCTTAATATCTAATAAGTGCAGACCCAATGACTTTAGTCCAACCCAAAGGATGAACCCTTAGGAGTGGACCAAGTACAACCACTTAATACCCTCATCTCTTGGATCAACCACTTAATGATTCTCGAGGCAGGCTTGTCACACGCTAAATAGCTCATGGCACTCAACGTCTCAAATTAGCCCGACATCTTGTAGCTGCTGGATTTGTCTGGTTGTCCGGGCAGACTTTTACTACAAGTGGAGGTTAACCTCGTATCCATTTATAATTTAATATTTATAAAGGCCATTAACTCGTGGAAAATACACAAATTTCCTAACGGGGTCTTTTAATATGAGTCCCCTAATTCAGTGCAATAAATATACTTTAAAGATACATGAATTATGATATTTAATAATTTATAAATATATAAATGCATAATTAGTGGCGTATATAAACGAAAGCGTGCTAAGCGATGAGATGTCAATCCCTACTCCAAACAAAAGGCATATTGTGACACCCCACATCCGTTAATGTCACTCATTAAGAGAATGCATTAAGTTTCGGGTTAAACGTTATAGGTAATCAGAAACAGAAACATTACAAGACAGATATAAAATAGCAGCGGAAATAAAAAACTTCATTAATCATAAAGCATCGTGGTTCAAAACATCATATGTCTGAAAATTACGTAAACCCGGTACATCAATAAAACTTCTGGCTTGCACTTATAATATCATAGTACAAAAACAAAAGAAGCATAATTCCCCAAATAAAAACATACCAATAGTAGCAAAGATAAAAACTTGAGCAATACATCTAAGCTGCTCCAAGCAAGATGAAATCAGAATCCTGTTCAAGCTTGAGTATTCCCACCCTGAGAACCTTTAGGGGAGGGGGAACAGAAGAGAAAGAAGAGAAAATGAAATGGGTCATACATAAAGTCTGGTGAATCCAGTTACTTTTAGAAAATAAATAAGCAAAAGTATCATGACAGACATATAAAGTGGGTAAGAAAGATAACATCATAAAAGGTAGGTATGACAAGGTAAACATGATAGAGTGTATACGCTTCTCTAATGATTTCTCTGCACCGATACTAGCATAACAAGAATGAGATGATCCCAACAACTACAAGATGGTAGACTTAGGCGTACTTCCAGTGAGAGGTTTTCACCCCATACAATCAATAGGCAGCCCAACGTTCCAGAGTTACCCCTACGCATAATAACGGGCTCCTAAACATATCGGAGTCTAAGTGTACCCTAATTACTACCCTAATCGATAGGCTCCCTACTCCGTGGATACTTTATGCTGGCCCCACGGTAGGGTGTATAACTCCCTAAAGTGACAACCCTTCATTTTCCAGATGTGCACAACCATATCTACTGGTGTCACGATCATCTTGTCCCCCTCTGTCTGGACCATGCACGCACATGACCCGGGCGGTTTACGCCGCCCACACCGTCCTCTAGGTTTGGATCTCTTACAATCAGCCTAGTAAGCGTGCCCCGACTCCGACCTAGTTCGGAGTACTCATTTGATATAGTTATATGGGTTACTGACTGAAACGGGTCCCACACACAAGATGATGCAATCTTACCCCTACGCTTGCATCCCCACTAGGTTTTCCATATATTATGCTTACCTAACGGTACCTTTAATTACATAACCCCAACAGGTTAAGTTTGTGGGCCTATATATAAATATTACCCATCCACCCCAGATTTATTTAACCCACCCACAATTTCAAACAAGTTTACTTAACCTCTAATCAGGTTCATACAATCCTTATGGATTAAACTAGGTTAAGTATTCCAATTCATTACCATGTCCATTTATGGTTATAATGTGCTAGACCTCCCACATTAAGACTACCACTTGTGGATGCTCGATATGCTGGTCAGTTCCAGGCAGACTTCTTCTTCCACAAGTCGGGCTTAACCTCGTGTCTTAGCACGTCTCGTGTTTGTGCACTTAGAACCCTCACATTAGATTCACCACTTGCAGTTGCTGGATATGCCGGGCGGTTCCGGGATGACTTCCACCACAGTGTAATCTAACCTCGTGTCCAGGCGCGGGTACAGTTTCTAATTACTGTAATCTTAGGCATTCCAATTATTAAGCAAATTTACCTATGTCATTATAGGTTTTCATTCCCCTTTCCCAAGTCATGTTCATAATAAATTATACGCCCCAAATTGATATTCATATATTTCATTCAAGTTATGCCCAAATTCCCAATTACAAGTTATGCCCCAATTCAACGTTTTTCCTCGTTCCCAATCTAACGTATTCTCATATCTCAGCGGCATGCCTAGGCTCGAAGGTAGTCTGACTATATAAAAATAAAAGGGAAAACATAGAGGGAAAAGAAAATAGATGATCATACTAACATGATGGACATATAATGGTAGAAACATGCATAAAACATATAGTGACATAATGACAAAGTAGGCATATAGGCACATATCTAATGAACTTATGATAATAGAACTTATTCTAACATGATAGGGACATACATGATGTGATCTAAACAATGATTTCGATGTCCAACTAACAATAGATCTAATTTGGCCATAAACATAATAGAATAGGTATACGGTGATCTAAACAGTGAATTGATCTACAATCAAAGGCAGATCTGATAGGAAAAAGGTTAAGATCTAAGTCATAATCTTGTCAGAATATCATAGATACACAAGTTATAACAGATCTGATATGATTCAAGCAGTCATAGTAATAGATCCAAGTTACAGTAATGTCACGTTTTACTTTTAAATATTTAGATCTAAAATTAACATAGACTCACAGCGTTTGGATCTACAAAATAGAAGAAATATTGTAGATGTTTGAATCGTAGATCTCTAAACTTGAATAACTCTAATCTTGATTAACTTGATTGCAGAAGAAAAAAAAGGTTTGAATCAATTTGGGCAGCGATAGCATCTAGTCCTCCATTATTTTTAGTGTGCAAAAACATGAGAAATGAGGCCATATATATAGCCAAACCCCAAAACCCTAATCTGCCACGTCTGCCCTGTAAGGGGAGGGGGGTGGGTTGACCCATGGGTCGACACCCCTGGGCGGGAAAATTCCCGCTTCCCCAAATTTCTGCGTTTTGAATGATTTTGAATTGATTTTTGAATTTCTGGAATATATATATATATATAATTCTCTTGTGCCTATACAAACTTCAAACCTTCATGACTTCTTCATACAGTGTCTGTTTTACGCAAACCAGGTGTCTATTTCGACCAAAATTCCGAGATGAACGCAATGGCGCAGTCCATTTCCCTTAATTCTGAATATTAAATTAATTATTCTTTAATTTGTCCTCTATAGTGCTATTAAAATTACAGGAAGTTACATTCTCCCCTACTCAAAGGATTTCGTCCCCGAAATCTCTAAGTTAAGAAGAATGTATATCCTACAATCCACGTCCATCTACTCATCCACCAATCACAGGCATTCATTGTCCTTAAAATATTTCTAATGCTTATATGAACATATGCAAAGGTGTGTGTATATCTCCCAATACTAATGCGAAGATCAGGCGGTCTGCTGATTCAATCGACCTCCTTAATGCAATGTATGTTAGTGCCATGAATCCAACATGTATGCAATAATCCTATTATAACATGTTAGTTCTATATGAGTCCACAATCATGTGCCCAAATGCAACATCCATATGATGATACATTCAATTTCATCCATTAAAAGAAGAAAAATGTGCACACATCCATATGCAGTATGAGAGTGATTGAGCCAATCTAGTGCCTAATGTGTGTGTATGCATCCACGAGCAACCACTAGTAAACACTTACATTCACTTGCATCCATCAAACATAACATGTCTCAAACGCATGTTTATATCCATGGGATTCCTACCTAAAGGTCGAAGAATTCGATCAAAGGATATAATTAAATAATAGAACAAGTATAAATAAAAGCTTTGGAAAGGAAGTTAAGAACATACCCTCAAAAAGAAAAGGGTACGCAGCACGAACCTTGTTTCGGTCTCCAAAGTTGCATCCTCTGGGTTATCTCCCCACAGAACATTCATCAAATTGACTTCTCTATTGTGTAGCTTCTTAACTTCTGATCCAAGAATATGGGTAGGAACTCGTCTGACTGATGTAACACCCTATAATTTTATAACATTAAAATTCACAAATTAAAGAATATTTAATTTTTAGAAGAAGAATTAAGTAAAACGGGTTATGCCATTGCATTCATCTCGGAATTCTGCTTGAGATAGAGTCCGAGTTAGCGTAAAACGGATTCAACATGAAGAAGTTATGGAGGTTAGAAGATTTAAGTTTAAAGCAGAATTTAAATTAATAATTAATTAATCAAGTTCGAAATTCAAAGCAGAAGGGAGGCTGGGCGGGAAAATTCCCGCCATAAGGTGTCGACCTCCCTTTGGGGAGTCGACACTAGTGTCGACCCCTAATAGGGGTGTTGACCCCCCCTCCTCTCGTAGGGAGTCGACCCCTGGCGGCCAGAATGAGCAGTGACGTATTTTGTTGTTTTAGGACATTTGTGTCACTCCGGGATTGGCTAAGTGATGTGTATTTCGGATTTTGAGGGTTTATATGGATCTAACCTAATCTAAAGGCCCTAATTCACTAAATACACTATATAAACACAACTAGACCTAACCCTAAATTCCTTAATCAAATTCATGGCGCCTCCATGCTGCTAAATTCTAAGTTGACTTAGCCTCCACCCTAATTAATCAAATTCAAGTTAGAAGACAACAATCAAAGCCTACTATCAATATATTTGCTAATCAACTTTAGAAATCAGAATTCAGAATTGTTCTCTATCCTTAAGCCTATCTCTGTGAGTCTACGTAATTTTCACAAGATAGTGAAATTAAATTAATTATGATAAGTTGTAAATTGTGATTATATGAACATGCCTGTAATGAATCTTATTAAGTTTGCAAAATGTCGTCTTTTTCACAAACTTGTCATATGCCTATTCATGTTCATATGCTATTAATGTTCATATGCCTGCTCTTATGTTTATGCATGTTTTGACTCTCTTCCCTCTCCCTTTTTCCTTTTTCTTTTCATGAGCTAGGCTAACTTCGAGCCTAACATACTATGCGAAATTCGTGTGCGTATAACGCTTGAATGATAGGGGAAAATTTGGGAAAATTGTTATAATATGTAATTTGGCCTAAATTTCGATAATTTGTAATTGGGCATAAATTGATGATGATTATGGATTAGGCATAATTTTACATAACTTGTAAAACGTGGAATTTGGCATAAGTGGGTTTGGGTGTAAACTTGGTATAAACTGGCATAACCTATAAACTTGAGATTATAGGCATAAAGTGATTAGAATTGGTCACATAAATTTGGGTTAGAATTTATGGGTAAATGGGGAATCACTATAATCCATGATTTGAGTAATAATGAATGCCTAAGACACGAGGTTATATAGGTTTGCGGTGTAAGCCTGCCCGGAACCGCCCGGCATGTCCATCAATCGCAAACGGTATCTAATGTGAGAGGTCAAAGGCAGAAATTAGATGCGTAATGCAAAGACACGAGGTTAGATTTGGACTGCGGTGTAAGCCTGCCCGGAATCGCCCGGCATATCCAGCAACTGCAAAAGGTAATCTAATGTGAGAGGTCTTGCAAGATTATGGTTAAAATGAATTAACAAACACTTAACCTAGACATGTGGTGTGACATAGGGAAATGAGGGGTTAAGTGGGAATTCCTTGTGGGGACCAAGCTTAGGAGGGAAGCTTGTGTCAAGTGTGGGGACCCTTTTCAACCAGTAACCCATTTTAGTATCTATGTGAGCTTGAACTAGGTCGAGGACGGGACACGCTTACTGGGGTTGATTGTAAGAGGTCAATTAAGAGATAGCGGTGGTAGTGCAAGTCCAACGGGGTCATGTGAGTGCATGGGTCCGGGCTGGTAGGTAAGACGCTGTTGCATCGTGTAGGTATAAGCCGTGCCTTTTAGTAGTATCGGGTTGCCACTTTAGGGAGTGATACACCCTACTGTGGGACCAACACGGATATCTACGTGTTAGGGAGCCGATCGAATGGGGCAGGGTAGTGGGTACATTTAGTGGAGATAGGAGCAGGCGGCACCTATGACAGCATCTAAGGGTACACGAGACTACCATTATTATTATTTCCATTTTTATGTTTGTTTAAGAGGGATCATATTTTAGTATGTTAGTGTGGTGCAGAGCATACCTTATAGTAGTTAGGAGCGCAATCGTTGTTCTATCTTACTTGCCTTGTTTACCTTGTCACCTCTGTTTACTTTACATACATTTCATTTATCCAGTTTATTCCTTATACTGTTACTTTACTTGCTATATTGTTAAAGTTACTGGACTCGCCAGACTTTATGTGTGACCTCGTTTGTTTTCGCCTCTTTTCTTTCCTTCCCCCTAGGTCCTCAGGGTGGGAATTAGTGGAGCTTTGCTTAGATCTCTTTCTCTTGGAGTGCTTGGAAGTGCTGAGAGTAATGCTCCGCTTTATCTTTCTTTTCCTTTATGACTATTTGTAGTAGTGGGATTATGCTTTTTTTATGTACTCTGATAATAAATTTATCAAGATGGATATTTATGTACTTGACTCTAGTATTTGGATTTGATGATTTAACCAAAATTATTTTGCTTTACCGCTGCAATGAATGAAGTTTTAATTTTTAAGTACTACTTTATATCTGTCTTGTTATGTTCTGTTCTATATACACTTATAATGCTCCATGGAAGTAAATGCATTCTCTTAGTGAGTGACATTAATGGACGTGGGGTGTTACATGTGGCATCAGAGATGACGGTTACCAGAACAGATAAAAGATTTTGAAAACCGTTTTCAAAAACATTTTTGGAAAGAAGTATTTTAAAAAACAAGTCTTAAAGTGAGTATTTTAAGTGAAAAGGTTTTTGTGAAAAACATAATCCCCAAAAGCCATATATCTATCTTTCGAATCTCCATTTTGAATCTTTCCCTTTTTCCCTTTCAACATGTCTGATCAACCCAAAATACCTGAGGGCATATAGATACCAAGCTGGTTCAGAAGGTATTTGGAGGCAAGGGCTAATGCCATAGGCCCAGCAGACGCTCCTCCTCCTCCTCCCCCTCCTCGTGCAGACACTTTTTTGAAGATATGCAAAGACTTCTGTGCGATGGACGGAAAATCATTTAATGGAATTGAGACATTTGTTTAGGCTCGGAATTGGCTCAAGGAAGTGGAAGATTTATTTGGTATCATTGAGATAGATGATGGGAGGAAAGTTCAACTAGCTGTTTGGTTGATGAAGCTTCTTTTTGGTGGGAAGTAACTAATGGGGGACGTGCAGTGGAAACATGGGTGGTTTTAAGCAAAGGTTCGAGTTGAAATTTCTTTCACAAGCAGAGGAAAGTTTATACATGGAGAGGTTCTTGGCTTTGAAGCAAGGGAGTTTGTCTGTGAAGGAGTACGTTAACAAGTTTAACCAGTTAGCAAGGTTTGGGTTGGAATTGGTTAATACACCACACAAGAAGGCCTTGAGATTTGCCAAGGGTCTGAATGAACCATTACACGGGTTGGCTATGTCCCACATTCCTATGGGGGCTACTTTTGAGAATTTGGTTGATATGGAGCTGATCCATAAAGAGGAGAAAGGTGCTAATGCTAATAAGGCACAGGATAAGAAGGTGGATCCAAAGAAAGCACAACAACAACAAAAGAAAGATGGTAAGGATAACAAGCGCCAAGGGAAGAAAAAGTGCTTTACTTGTGGAACACTGGGCCACTTAAGCAAGGACTGTAGGAAGAAGAAGACGGGTTTCTTCCAGTGTGGTGAGGAAGGACATATGATTAAAGACTGTCCAAGGAGACAAGGGCAAGGACAGAGGACATGGTCTACTTCTGAAGGGCAGGTTCATGCTCTCATGGCACCTCTGCAAGAGAGAGGTAGAAACATTTCCGTTGAAAGTTTAATTTTCCTTTTTGATCATCCTGTACATACATTATTTGATTCTGGCGCTTCACATTCGTTCATATCTGCTTCTATCATTGAGTCTCTGCACCTAGATACTAGTATAGTAGTGGATCCCGTTAGTGTCTCAAATCCTATTGGGGATACGACTCATCTTTCTATGTTATACCAGGGTTTGAGAATTTTTGTGTATGGCATTGAGTTCGAATGCAACGCTTATGTGCTTGGTTTCACGGGCTATGGGTTGATTCTAGGAATGGATTGGCTGGCCAGGTATGGTGCCATTCTTGATTGTGAAAGGAGGGTAGTCAGACTATTTTCTAGTTTGGGTAATACTCTCGATATCTCGTGCAATCCTAAGGGTTCGATGATGCTTAGCTACCTAGAATCTCTTGACACTTCTACTGAAGATTTGCAATCTGTTCGACTAGTCTGTGAGTATGCATATGTCTTTGAGGAGGTTAGGGGCGTACCTCTAAAGCGTGAGATAGATTTCCGTATATACTTGGTGGTAGGGCTGTAAACGGATGCAGTCGGATACGGATAGTGCCGTATCCGAATCCGTATCCGAAAATGAAAATCCGTATCTGAATCCGTATCCGATATCCGCGGATACAGTTAAAAATATCCGTATCCGCGGATATTTTCGGATATCCGAAAATATCCGTATCCGCCTTAGCGAATACGGATATCCGAAAATATCCGAAGTATCCGTATCCGAAACTTAAAACTGTACATTGGATGTGTATATCCGAAAATATCTGAAAAATATCCGAAAACATCTGAAAAAATATCCGAAAATAAAACAGTAAAAGTTTACAAATACATCACTCACATACAAATTTGGCTCATAAAATATATTTTTTGAAAATGTGAATACATCTAATTAAAAATTACAAGCAGGACATCAATCAAATAATTTTCTTGCAACAAATATTTTAAGACATAAAGTGTTCAAAATATGAAATACACAACCCTAAGACTAAAATAAAACAAAATATAAATCATAGAAGCACATACACAATTATGTTTTAATTATAACCATACCACAAAATAAAATGAGTACATGATTTAAAATGTTGCATAATACAAAATACAACTTTCCTTTATAATTAAATAGTTGAGTTTAGCTTAGCTATTTTAAGGAAATTTATATATTAATTTAATCTTAAATATAAATTAAAAATTATATAATATATATACTACATACATGTATCAGAAAATCAGACGGATATTTTTCGGATACGGATACCACTATAACCATATCCGTATCCGAAATGATTTTCGGATATCGAATATCTGTATTCACATCTCGGATAACGGATATTTTTCGTATTTTCGGATACGGATGCGGACGGATATCGGATTTTTCGGGTACCCGTTGACAACCCTACTTGGTGGACAATGCAAAGCCAGTTGCATTGCCTGTGCGCCACATGGCTCCTAGAGAAAGGAGGGAGCTAAGTAAACAAGTGAAAGAGTTGCTCAAGAAAGGGTTCATAAGAAGAAGTATCTCAGAGTGGGGTGCTCCAGTTGTTTTTGTTACGAAGGCCGATGGTTCACTTAGATTGTGTCTGGACTATAGGGAGCTAAATAAATTTACGAAGAAGAATATACACCTATTGCTGAGGATAGATGATTTGTTCGATCAGTTAGTTGGTGCTTTGGTTTTCTCTCAGTTGGACTTAGCTACTGGATTTCATCAGTTGAGGGTAGCTGAGGATAGTATAGATAAGACTGCATTTTGAACTCCTGACGGTTTCTTTGAATGGCTAGTCATGCCTTTTGGTTTGATAAATGCACCCGCGTATTTCATAGACTTGATGAGTAAGGTATTTAGGGAGTTTCTAAACAAGTTCGTGGTGGTCTTTGTGGATGATATTTTGATATTCTCTAGAAGCGAGGAAGAGCATGCCCTACATCTTAGGGAAGTATTAGAGACCCTTCGAGTACATCAACTCAAATCTAAGTTCTCCAAATGTCATTTTTGGAGGAAGGAAGTAAGGTTCTTAGGGCACGTGGTCTCTAAGGAAGGGATAGCTGTGGATCCCACGAAGGTAGTGGCAATCCAAGATTGGAAGATTCCCAAGAATGCAACAGAAGTAAGAAGTTTCCTTGGTTTGGCGGGCTATTATAGAAAGTTCATTAAAGACTTGGCTAAAATATCAGCCCCACTTACACGGTTGACGAAAAAGAATTTGGTCTTTTCTTGGGATGTTGACTATGACGATGCTTTCAAACGTTTGAAGAGAGCTTTGACGATAGCTCCAGTTTTAGTTTTACCGGATGGGAGTAAGCCATTCATAGTGTACACCGATTCTTGCGGGACAGGGCCTAGCGCAGTTTTGATGCAAGAGGGAAGGTTGATATGCTATGGTGGAAGACAGTTGAAGGTCCATGAGAAGAATTACCCTACCCACGACTTAGAGTTAGCTGCCATAGTTTTTGCGCTCAAGTCTTGGCGTCACTATTTGCTTGGAGAGAGGTTTGAGTTGTATACAGACCATAAGTCACTTAAGTACTTGTTCTCTCAGAAAGATCTAAACTTGAGGCAACAGAGATGGATAGAGTTCTTGGCATCCTACGATTTTGAGGTTACATATAACCCTGGCAAGGGTAACGTTGTGGTAGACGCCTTGAGTAGAAATAAGTTGACTTTGAGTCCTTTTTTTGTTGAGCGGCAGAGTTTAGAGTGTATCTCTACCTTTGACTTTAGACCCTCGGTTGATTATGTGACTGATTTGTTTGTATCATTGGAAGTGCGACCTACGCTTTTCGGACAGGTAGGGGCGGCACAACGAGATGACCCACAGTTGATAGAGATAGTGGACAAGCTCATAAGAGGGGAGTCTTTGAGCCATCTTACTAGGTGTACTATAGATGAAAGAGGTTGGTTGTGTAGGGATGGAAGACTTTGCGTGTCACGAGATGATAGTTTGAGAAAGAAAATCCTTAAAGAAGCACATCGTTCTAAGATGACCATACATCCCGGTGGTGAGAATATGTATAGGGACATGAAGCGAGTTTTCTTTTGGGCCGTAATGAAGAAGGATGTGGCTGAGTTCGTTTCTAGATGCTTAGTGTGCCAACAAGTTAAGGCTGAGTAAAAGAAGCCTGGCGGGTTGCTTCACACTCTAGAGGTTCCACAGTAGAAATGGGAAAGTGTTTCCATGGATTTTGTTGATGGGTTCCCGAGGTCGAGGAAGGGTAATACGGGGATTTGGGTAGTAGTAGACAGACTTACCAAGAGCACGCATTTCATTCCCGTTAAGAGTAAGAGGACAGCGACATGGTTAGCATCTGTTTATCTTTAAGAGATAGTTCGTTTGCATGGCATACCTTCTAGTATTGTGAGCGATCGAGATCTTATTTTTACTAGTGAGTTTCGGATGAGCTTGCAAGAGGCGGTAGGAACGCAATTGTGTTTGAGCATCGCTTATCACCCTTAGACGGATGGCCAAACCGAAAAAGTGAATCGGATTCTATAAGACCTTTTGAGGTTATGTATCTTGGACTTCGGAGGGACATGGGAGGAGCACCTTCAATTAGTAGAGTTCACCTACAACAATAGCTACCAGACTAGTATTGGCATGGCTCCTTTTGAGGCTTTGTATGGACGACTGTGCCGATCACCGACTTGTTGGTGGGAATCTACGGATAAGATTTTGCTTGGGCCCGATATGGTTAGAGAAACTTCAGAGAAGATAGACTTGATTCGAAGGCACATGAAGACGGAACAGGACAGACAAAAGTCATATGCTGATAAGAGAAGGACCGATCTTAAGTTCGATGTTGGAGACATGGTCTTTATCAAAGTGTCACTTTTGAGGAATGTAGTTCGCTTTGGAGCTGTAGGGAAATTGGCACCAAGGTTCGTAGCGCCATTCCCCATTACAGAGCGAATTGGTGAGATTGCCTACATAGTGAAGTTGCTTGAGAAGCTTAGTGGTGTGCATGACGTGTTTCACGTCTCACATTTGAGGAAGTGTTTACATGATAATGCGGAAGTAGTAGAGCTGAGCATGCTTAGAGAAGTGGAAGTGGAGCGAGATGCCACGATTAGACGAGCTCCTACTTGCATCCTTGGATCGGACGTCAAGAAGTTACGCAATCGAGAGGTCATGTTGGTTCCGAAAATCCCCGCCCTTTGGATCGACCATAAACCACACAGGTCTGATCCAAAAGTTGGAAATCCTCGAATACTTTAACTTTGGGCATACAACACATCAGAACAAATAACATAAGACTTTTATAAATATTATAATAATGTTACATCAGAGTACAGAATATCAGAGTACATCGAATTACATTACAGCGGAAGATTAAATTACAACAAATTTAAATACAATGCAGCGGAGTTAAACATGATGTACTAAGTGGAGTCTTAACCGCTAAATAGAAATAATAGGATCCATCTTCAGCTTCATAGCTATCCAGAATGAGTTTACTGAAACCTGAATACAAGGCTGTTCGTGTGGAAAAGAGGGCACCCGAGTTTGCAAAGTGAAACAAACTACGAGTCAGTCATGGGACTGGTATGAGAAATCTTACTTAACATATTTAATAATAGAGCTAATCAAAGGTCTACGCCGCTAACACGGAATGAGTTTACTCCATTGGATTGCCGGTGCATAAATAAAGTAAATCGTTAAGTAAAGCAATGATTTTTATAAAAATGGAATCATTATAAGACTCAAGTCCCATCACACAATGCAACGCAAACCGGAGGATAGAGTTTTACCTTATAATGGTCAAAAATGCTTGATACGATAAAACGAATTTGATATTATTATTAGTGCATATATGTTTAAAACATTTCAATCATAATATCAATCATAGACGACATAACTACCATATACTATGTCGCCGTACTAGTAATACAATCAAAACAGCATGGGTCGTATTGGAAGTTGGATTTCCATCATGAACCAAGGAAAAAGATAGTCCTTACCGAATTCGAGACACACTAGCTCGTGCCTCAGGATACAGTTGCAAACGCACCTGGATCTTCAGGGCCAGTCATCCGTCGATGATTAGTAATACTTGAACAATATGTTTCCCCGCCCTTTGGGGCGTAAATAGTGCCACTAGGGACTCAAATAACTGAGGCGCCTCATTCCATCATCCACATAAGTAAAAAATGTCAGGGCCGGTAAGTCGCTAACACCACTTCTAGCTAGAAAGAAACATATGTCCTCCTTGCAGTCCTTACTCCCGTTTCTGGTTCATACCGGGGTGTGAGGCTCGCGAAGTAACGCTACACAAAGCTATGCTATTTAAAGATGTGCTTTGATCATCAACCACAAGGCTCTGCTTTTCAACAAAAGCCTTGATCCATGCATCTTGGCATGCTACATTGTCAATCCATACTATACCATTGATTTTTGCCAGTATATAACCTATAAGCTCGTACGTCTTAGAGAACGATGTTAAACACCAAACAGATATATATTTAGCAGAGATCAACGAATACAGTATAAAGGAACGCAACGTCAGACGTACAATCCGTTTACAAGTCCGTTCTGGGTTTGAACGAAACCGGAGGCACCTTATACCTCGCATATCTGAACGATCAACAATACGTTCGGACAACTACCACTGGAGCCTTCTCAAGGCAACAAATCCAATCAAAGGCATCAGTAGTCCTCATCCATTCAATGTGAAGAACGTCGGTCTTCAACCACCGTCTTCATCTTCGATTTTTAATCCTCGTAGTAAATACTCAGAATGGGTTAAACTCGGTCTTTCCGAATAACTCGCTTATTTTATAATAAAAATAAAGTGCTATAAAGCACATCATACGCTACATTCCAACTCAGAATATTCTTTTAATAAGGTATTCACATTATAGGGTAAAGATTCCCATTAATTTTATCAAAGATAAATCCTTTCAAATTTATTCTTTAATCCCCCTTTAAAGATTCATTAAAACCCCAATTTGGTTTTAATATCCAAAATCATTACTTTATGATTATTCAGATTTAAGAAATAAATCTTATCTTTAACTGGGTTAAAGAACAAATGTCATTTAAAAAAACATTGTTCACGATAAACACCAAAATCATCTTCCATTAAATATGGAATTTCATAGAAATCAAATCAATATATAATCGATATTAATTTTTATATCAGACTATTAATATAAATGGAATAATGGTAAAGCCTTTTAAATTCCATATATAGTAACGTTCTTTTTATGTAGAATCTCATATCGATTATTGTTAAATCGAATTCCATTCAATTCCAATTTAATATATTAAATTGGAAAACTTTACTTTGGAAAAACTTCCACTTGAATCTTAATAAAAGATTTATAAATTCCAAATTATATTCTCACTGTTTATTGAGTTAAAGAACAAATGTCGTTAAAAAAACCCAGTTCACAAGAAACCCAATTCACATTTCCTTTTTATTCCAATTATTAAATATAATTGAAAAACTCTAAAATCTTAATTAAAAGATTTATTTCTTTCATACAGGGTATAAGAACAGTGTTATTGAAGACACCATTCACGACAACCCAACTCCAAATTATTTTATTTAATTCCAATTAAAGATAATTTAAATGGAATACTTCATTAAATCTTAATTTAAAGATTTATTCTAGTTCATAACTAGTTAAATTCGATAAAAATATATTTATCTTCTCAAATATGGATTTTTTCATCCAAACTCTTTCCAAATAATTTATTATGATTTTACTTAATTTTTTTATATTTTTAATAATTTTATTATCGCTCGTACAGCCGGTTTCCAATAACGGCCACCAAACTACATCCATAACGACCATTTCAAAAATTGATTTGGACATTATTCCAAATCCATCTGTTAGATTTCAAAACTCTTATATTCATTGGGAAGCTCTTTTCGATACGAACCCAACGATTCTGGTTTTAGAAGAATCCGACGGTCGGATCTTCCGTTACGCCAATTTGAAGTTAATAGTCGAAATTCGCGAACGGTCGCTGCGCGGCACATTCTATTCAGGTCATTAAATAAATATATAATATATATATCGTCAATTTCTGTTTAAATCATTTTTAAAAAAAATTATAAACTCATTTTAAAATGATTTTAACTTCATTTTCAACTTTAAATAAAAATTGAATATTCTATTTCTTTATTATATTAAAATAATAATATTTCCAAAATATTATATTTCGAAATCACTTCCCTTTTATTTTCATTTTAAAATGAAACAAATTGATCGATAAACCCGTTCGGGTTAAAATGGCGTTTGCTATTTAATTCGGGTTCACATTTCTCTTCTTCGCTGTATATTATTTAAAATATTCATTATTCTAAAATATTCTTTATTTTAAAAGATTCTTTATTTAAAAAAAATATTCTTTATATTAAAAGATATTCTGAATCGGAATGCGACTCAATCAATTACCATACAATTTCAGTTGTACGGATTTCATACATCGCATGTGTATATATAACAATAATGATACATAATCACTGAGCAATCCATTCACAACCAGAGTGAAATTTATAATTGTGTGAGCGTTAAAATAAATAAATAAATAACGCTCAACACAAACTGTCAATCCATCGATTGGCATACAGTTAAATATTGGGACTAGTGTATTTCATCCCAACACCCGTGTGGGGTTTCCAAACAACAACAGTTCATCTAAATAGATTATTGGTTAATAAGTTTAACCAATTTTCACTGTTTACATTATAAATGAATATTTATAATTTACTTTCAACAAACCATATATTTAATGTAACATGACATGGTCTATGACATATTTATTTGACTAACATAAATGACATGTTTATTTAACATGGACATGATCTAAATATATGGCCATTTTAATGTAACACGACATTAATTTAAATATACGACATTTTTAAAATAAAATGGCATAAATTACATTTTTAATTCTATGATAAATAAGATGATTCTAATATGTTAATATTTTTAATTTACCTGACATTTTTAAATAAAATGATATTTCTAATATAATGGCATTTCTAATATGATGACATTTCTAATTCACTAACATATTGATAATCATGTTTTTGAATAAACAAAACATATAATGGTTTTTCTTCTAATACATGTAAATGGTAATGTTTTGAATAAACAAAGCATACAACCACAAATGATAATTTTTAACCAAAGGTGACATTCCTGTATAAGATGTTATTTTCTTATGTTGACAAATCTAGTATGACATAACCAATAAAAATATTGTTTTCATTTTGACACAAATCTAATATGGCAAAAATGATATTTTATTTTGTCACAAATCTAATATGACAATTTTATTCTAATGGAACATTTATCACCAAAAATGACATTTTAATTCTAATGAAATATTTTCCATAAAAATGACATTTTAATTCTAATGAAACATTTTAATAATAAGAATGTTATTTTCCCTTACGTAACAATTCACAACAAAATGTTTATTTACCTTTTGTTTATAAATCTATAATATGAAAATAAAATGTTTATTTTCATTTTATATGCAAAATCTAATGTAACTTTTCTTAACAAAAATGTTATTTTAATCTTGCTCAACAAAATGCTATGTTAATCTAATGACCCATTTTATAAAAAATGTTGTTTTCTCTAATGCCATAATTTATAACAAAATTTTTATTGAATGCTTTGTTTGCATCTACAATTGCAAACAAAATTGCAACCTTTATTTCCACCTTTTATTTGCATCAAAGAATGCAAATAGAAATACAACTTTTTATTGCAATATTTTATTTGCATCAAAGAATGCAAGTAAAACATAACTTTTCATTTTTAATGTTTATTTGCATCAAGGAACGCAAATAAAAATATAACTTTCATTTTCAATGTTTTTGTTTGCATCTAAAATTCAAACAAAAAAGGTAATCTTTTTCTACATTGTTTATCTGCATCTAAATATGCAAATAAAAAATGAAATTTTTTTCTTCGATGTTTATTTGCATCTAAATATGCAAATAAAAAATGAAATCTTTTTCTTCGATGTTTATTTGCATCTAAATATGCAAATAAAAATGTAATCTTTTCTACGCTATTTATTTGCATCTAAATATGCAAATAAAAACGAAATCTTTTTCTACAGTATTTATTTGCATCTTAATATGCAAATAAAAATGAAATCTTTTTTATGGTATTTATTTGCATCTAAATATGCAAATAAAAATGAAATCTTTTTCTTTGAATTGACAATTCTATTGCAATTCAACAATATAAACAAAATGATACTTTTAATTGAATTGGCAAACTAATTCAATTCAACAAAAATGAAAACATAGTATCTTATATTGAATTGACAAACTAATTCAATTCAATAGAAATGACCAAAATAATATTTTATATTCTACATTTCTAATACCACAAATTTGACACTTTTATTTTGTTGACTCTAATTCAACAAAAGGGACATTTCTATTACATGACATTTCTAACCAAAATGACATTTTAATCTAACTTCACCTTTATAACTAAAAAGACATTTCAATCTAACTTATCCTTTTATAAAAAAACGGTATTACTATTAAACTTAACATTCTATAACAAAAACGATATTTCTATTAAACTTACATTCTATCACCTGTCATTATTGTTAACATGTCATTATTCTAAATAAAAGATAATTTTGTTCTAACATAACAATTCATAGCCAAATAACAATTTTACATGACACAACAATTCATAGCCAAATAACAATCGCCATCAATATAAATATAAATATTTCTATATAATTTAGTTTTAATTTTAAATCGAGAAATCTCACAGTGAATTTTGTCTGAATTTTCAACAGTATCCGTTTCAGATCTGGTTTGTTCTGGAATGTAGATCTCGATTCAAGGATTCCAACGCTTCTGAATTTTCTGAATTTCGATTTCATTTAAAAAGTTATGGTCATTTAAATACTTAAATTATAAATATATAATTACTTTAATTAAATTTACTCATCCACCTTTCTTCTTCGTAATTATCCTTGGCCGATTCAGTAACCCACTGTCGCAACTAAAACTCCACCACGCACGGCGGTCAGAGCACCCATCCACCGATCTGAAGCAACCACCGCGTCATGCTTCGCAAGCTCCACCTTCGCCCAGAAGTGGGCCCCACTCGCGCCTCATCTCCTCCTCCAAACCTCGACCAAACCCGCTGTCTTCCTCACCAAATTCCAGCCATCCTAGCGACCTTCAGGCGATCTCCACCGTTCATATGAACGATCTCCTTCCCCTCTTCAATATGGTATTTGAAACCATTTGAAAATACATTGTGGATGTTGAGATTTCTTTGGATCTTTCATGGAGCTTCTGGATCAATGAATAAGGGGAGAGGCGGCTGTCACATAATGAATTAGGGTTCAACGTATTCTACTGTATAGGGGGCCGTATTTATACCATATTTTCCCTATTATTTAATTTATTTAAATCCAAAAATATCAGTTTAACACCCCGAACCCCAAATCAGACCCAACGAGTGTCGCCCCTTGCCAAATATCCCCGTCCCGGACATAATGGAATAGGTTTCATAACCCAGTTCAATTGTTTCGATAGGTTTTTCTTTAAATTTAAATATAAAACATTTAATTATTAAATTTGATCTTACATTCAAATTTACCGGGGCCACATACGGACTCTAAAATTTCTAGAAAAATTATTTCTAATTATGTTTTGATTATGCGGTCCTAACAAAACTAATTTCGTCGAATTCCGAGACCGTTTGAAAACTGGCCATTTCCTGGTCGATCCGATTTGACTAAAACTGACAAAACACATTTTCTTTTGCCACACTCACATATTAATTCGAAAAATTATGAAAATTGAAACCTAGCTATAATTTGATATTCCGGTTCCAACAAAAGTGGTTTCATCGAAAACAGAGGTCATTTGAAAAAATGGCTATTTTTAATATTAAAAAAAAAATTCTATAGCGACTATTCTGAAAATTAAACTAGGCATAACTTTTGATTCCCGCTATGAAATTTCGACTTTTTGGATTTGTTGGAAAAATATTTTAAATAGATTTAAATATTTTTGGTTTCACTAAAATCTGTTTTATTTTGCATCCTTTACAGTCAATCAAAGTTCAAATTCAAATTTTCAAACTACCGCGCTATTCCTAACTCCTTTTATAATTAAAATAAATTCATTCATTCTAACTTCAATTAAAATAAATTTTTATTCGTTATTATTTAAAATAAAACATTTTAACTATTTAAAATTCCATTAAAATTTCTAAAATAAAATTTTTAAATTGGTTCAGAATTTGCGGGTCGTTACAATCTCCCCCACTTAAAATCTTTCATCCTCGAAAAGGAACAGAGCTGAAAGTTGTTTAATTAATCAACTCAAATTTCATTCTTTTATTAGTTTCAATAATTTTATTAGTTAATTAACTTTAAAAATATATATAACTTTTATATATCAAAAATCATATTTTCTAAGACCGGATTATATATATAATCACAAATACGTTAATTATAAATTTATCACTCTGAGCTCATTCTAGGGCATTACTAACCCCATCTCTAATGAGTTTTCTCATTCTAGGATACTGCTGAACCTATCTCTAATTAGTATTCTTATTAGATATTTCTAATCCAATCTTCGATGAGTCTTTTGCTCAGTTCTAACGAGTTGTACCCCAAAGATTTGAGCTAACCAGAGCTCTGATACCAGATGTAAAGACCCAAAAATCCCCACCCTTTGGATCGACCATAAACCACACAGGTCTGATCCAAAAGTTGGAAATCCTCGAATACTTTAACTTTGGGCATACAACACATCAGAACAAATAACAGAAGACTTTTATAAACATTATAATAATGTTATGTTAGAATACAGAATATCAAAGTACATCGAATTACATTATAGCGGAAGATTAAATTACAACAAATTTAAATACAATGCAGCGAAGTTAAACATGATGTACTAAGTGGAGTCTGAACCGCCAAACAGAAATAATAGGATCCATCTTCAGCTTCATAGCTATCCAGAATGAGTCTGCTAAAACCTGAATACAAGGCTGCCCGTGTGGAAAAGAGGGCACCCGAGTTTGCAAAGTGAAACAAACTACGAGTCAGTCATGGGACTGGTATGAGAAATCTTACTTAACCTATTTAATAATAGGGCTACTCACAGGACCACGCCGCTAATGCGGAACGGGTTTACTCCATTGGATTGCTGGTATAAATAAAGTAAATCGTTAAGTAACGCAATGATTTTTATAAAAATGGAACCATTATAAGACTCAAGTCCCATCACACAATACAACGCAAACCTGAGGATAGAGTTTTACCTTATAATGGTCAAAAATGCATGATACGATAAAACGAATTTGATATAATTATTAGTGTATATATGTTTAAAACATTTCAATCATAATATCTATCATAAACGACATAGCTACTATATACTATGTTGCCGTACTAGTAATACAATCAAAACCGCATGGGTCGTATTGGAAGTTGGATTTCCATCATGAACCAAGGCAAAAGATAGTCCTTACTGAATTCAAGACACTCTAGCCTGTGCCTCAGGATACAGTCGCAACCGCACCTGGATCTTCAGGGCCGGTCATCCGTCGATGATTAGTAATACCTGAACAATACGTTTCCCCGCCGTTTGGGGCATAAATAGAGCCACTAGGGACTCAAATAACCGAGGCGCCTCATTACATCATCCACATAAGTAAAAATGTCATGGATGGTAAGTCGCTGACACCACTTCTAGCTAGAAAGAAACATATGTCCTCTCTGCAGTCCTTACTTCCGTTTCTGGTTCATACCGGGGTGTGAGGCTCGCGAAGTAACGCTACACAAAGCTATGCTATTTAAAGCTATGCTTTGATCATCAACCACAAGGCTCTGCTTTTCATCAAAAGCCTTGATCCATGCATCTTGGCATGCCACATTGTCAATCCATACTATACCATTGATTTTCGCCAACATATAACCTCTTAGCTCGTACGTCTTAGAGAAGGGTGTTAAACACCAAACAGATATATATTTAGCAGAGATCAACGAATACAGTATAAAGGAATACATTGTCAGACATACAATCCATTTATAAGTCCGTTCTGGGTTTGAATGAAACCGGAGGCACCTTATACCTCGCATATCTGAATGATCAACAATACGTTCGGACAACTACCACTGGAGCCTTCTCAAGGCAACAAATCCAATCAAAGCATCAGTAGTCCTCATTCATTCAATGTGAAGAACGCCGGTCTTCAACCACCGTCTTCATCTTCGATTTTTAATGCTCGTAGTAAATACTCAGAAAGGGTTAAACTCGGTCTTTCCGAATAACTCGCTTATTTTATAATAAAAATAAAGTGCTATAAAACACATCATACGCTACATTCCAACTCAAAATAACCTTTTAATAAGGTATTCACATTATAGGGTAAAGATTCCCATTAATTTTATCCGAGATAAATCCGTTCAAATTTATTCTTTAATCCCCCTTTAAAGATTCATTAAAATCCCAATTTGGTTTTAATATCCAAAATCATTACTTTATGATTATTCAGATTTAAGAAATAAATCTTATCTTTAACTGGGTTAAAGAAAAAATATCATTTAAAAAAACATTGTTCACGATAAACCCCAAAATCATCTTCCATTAAATATGAAATTTCACAGAAATCAAATCAATATATAATCGATATAAATTTTGTATCAGACCATTAATAGAAATGGAATAACGGTAAAGCCTTTTAAATTCCATATATAGTAATGGTCTTCTTTTATAAAATCTCATCTCGATTATTGTTAAATCGAATTCCATTCAATTCTAATTTAATATATTAAATTTGAAAACTTTACTTTGGAAAAATTTCCACTTGAATCTTAATAAAAGATTTATAAATTCCAAATTATATTTTCACTGTTAATTGAGTTAAAGAACAAATGTCGTTAAAAAAAACCCAGTTCACAATAAACCCAATTCACATTTCCTTTTTATTCCAATTATTGAATATAATTGAAAAACTCAAAAATCTTAATTAAAAGATTTATTTCTTTCATACAGGGTATAAGAACAGTGTTATTTAAGACACCATTCACGACAACCCAACTCCAAATTATTTTATTTAATTCCAATTAAAGATAATTTAAATGGAATACTTCATTAAATCTTAATTTAAAGATTTATTCTAGTTCATAACTAGTTAAATTCGATAAAAATATATTTTTATCTTCTCAAATATGGAATTTTTCATCCAAACTCTTTCCAAATCATTTGTTATGATTTTACTTAATTTTTCCATATTTTTAATAATTTTATTATCGCTCGTAAGTCGTTTTCCAATAACGGCCACCTAACTGCATCCATAGCGACCTTTTCTAAAATTGATTTGGACATAATTCCAAATCCAACCATTAGATTTAAAAACTCTTATATTCATTGGAATGATCTTTTCGATACGAACCCAACGGTTCTGGTTTTATAAGAATCCGACGGTCGAATCTGCCGTTACGCCAATTTGAAGTTAATGGTCGAAATTTGCGAACGGTCGCTGGACGGCTCGTTCTATTCAGGCCATTAAATAAATATATAATATATATATCGTCGATTTCTATTTAAATCATTTTATAAAAAATTTATACATTCGTTTTAAAACGATTTTAACTTCATTATCAATTTTAAATAAAAATTGAATATTCTATTTCTTTATTATATTAAAATAATAATATTTCTAGAATATTATATTTTGATATCACTTCCCTTTTATATTCATTTTAAAATGAAACAAATTGATCGATAAACCCATTCGGGTTAAAATGGCGTTTGCTACTTAATTCGGCTTCACCTTTCTCTTCTTCGCTGAATATTATTTAAAATAATCATTATTCTAAAATATTCTTTATTTTAAAAGATTCTTTATTTAAAAAAAATCTTTATATTAAAAGATAATCTGAATCGGAATGCGACTCAATCAATTACCATACAATTTCAGTTATATGGATTTCATACATCGCATGTGTATATATAACACTAATGATACATAATCACTGAGCAATCCATTCACAACCAGAGTGAAATTTATAATTGTGTGAGCGTTAAAATAAATAAATAAATAACGCTCAACACAAATTGTCAATCCATTGATTGACATACAGTTAAATATTGGGACTAGTGTACGTCATCCCAACACCCGTGTGGGGTTTCCAAACAACAACAATTCATCTAGATAGATTATTGGTTAATAAGTTTAACCAATTTTCACTGTTTACATTATAAATGAATATTTATAGTTTACTTTCAACATACCATATATTTAATGTAACATGACATGGTCTATGACATATTTATTTGACTAACATAAATGACATGTTTATTTAACATGGACATGATCTAAGTATATGGCCTTTTTAATGTAATACAATATTAATTTAAATATACGACATTTTTAAGATAAAATGGCATAAATTACATTTTTAATTCTATGATAAATGACATGATTCTAATATGTTACTATTTTTAATTTACATTACATTTTTAAATAAAATGATATTTCTAATATAATGGCATTTCTAAAATGTTGACATTTCTAATTCACTAACATATTGATAATCATGTTTTTGAATAAACAAAACATATAATGGTTTTTCTTCTACTACATGTAAATGGTAATGTTTTGAATAAACAAAATATACAACCACAAATGATTCTTTTTAACCAAAGGTGACATTCCTATATAAGATGTTATTTTCTTATGTTGACAATTCTAGTATGACATAACCAATAATAATATTGTTTTCATTTAGACACAAATCTAATATGGCAAAAATGATATTTTATTTTGTCACAAATCTAATATGACAATTTTATTCTAATGAAACATTTATCACCAAAAATGACATTTTAATTCTAACGAAATATTTTCCATAAAAATGACATTTTAATTCTAATGAAACATTTTAATAATAAGAATGTTATTTTCCCTTATGTAACAATTCACAACAAAATGTTTATTTACCTTTTGTTTATAAATCTATAATATGAAAATAAAATGTTTATTTTCATTTTATATACAAAATCTAATGTTACATTTCTTAACAAAAATGTTATTTTAATCTTGCTCAACAAACTGTTATGTTTATCTAATGACATATTTTATAAAAAATGTTGTTTTCCCCAATGCCATAATTTATAACAAAAAAATGCTATTTTATTGAATGCTTTGTTGGCATCTATAATTGTAAACAAAATTGCAACCTTTATTTCCACCTTTTATTTGCATCAAAGAATGCAAATAAAAATACAACTTTTTATTGCAATATTTTATTTGCATCAAAGAATGCAAATAAAATATAACTTTTCATTTTTAATGTTTATTTGCATCAAAGAATGCAAATAAAAATATAACTTTCATTTTCAATGTTTTTGTTTGCATCTAAAATTCAAACAAAAAAGGTAATCTTTTTCTACAGTGTTTATTCGCATCTAAATATGCAAATAAAAAATGAAATCTTTTTCTTCGATGTTTATTTGCATCTAAATACGCAAATAAAAATGTAATCTTTTTCTACGGTATTTATTTGCATCTAAATATGCAAATAAAAATGAAATCTTTTTCTAAGGTATTTATTTGCATCTAAATATGCAAATAAAAATGAAATCTTTTTCTACGTTAATTATTTGCATCTAAATATGCAAATAAAAATGAAATCTTTTTCTTTGAATTGACAATTCTATTTCAATTCAACAATATAAACAAAATGATACTTTTAATTGAATTGGCAAACTAATTCAATTCAATAAAAATGATAACGCAGTATCTAATATTGAATTGACAAACTAATTCAATTCAATAAAAATGACCAAAATAATGTTTTATATTCTACATTTCTAAAACCATAAATTTGACACTTTTATTTTGTTGACTCTAATTCAACAAAAGGGACATTTCTATTACATGACATTTCTAACCAAAATGACATTTTAATCTAGCTTAACCTTTATAACTAAAAGGATATTTCAATCTAACTTATCCTTCTATTACAAAAACAGTCTTACTATTAAACTTAACATTCTATAACAAAAATTTCTTTTCTATTAAACTTACATTCTATAACCTATCATTATTGTTAACATGTCTTTATTCTAAACAAAAGATAATTTTGTTTTGACATAACAATTCATAGCCAAATAACAATTTTATATGACACAACAATTCATAGCGAAATAACAATCACCATAATATAAATATAAATATTTCTATATAATTTAGTTTTAATTTTAAATCGAGAAATCTCACAGGGAATTTTGTCTGAATTTTCAGCAGTATCCGTTTCAGATCTGGTTTGTTCTGGAATGTAGATCTCGATTCAAGGATTCTAACGCTTCTGAAGTTTCTGAATTTCGATTTCGTATGAAGAAGTTATGATCATTTAAATACTTGAATTTTAAATATATAATTACTTTGATTAAATTTACTCATCCACCTTTCTTCTTCGTTATTGTCCTTGGTCGACTCAGGAACCCACTGTCGCAACTAAAACTCCACCACGCACGGCGGTCAGAGCACCCATCCACCGATCTGAAGCAACCACCACGTCGAGTTTCGCGAGCTCCGCCTTCGCCCAGAAGTGGGCCCCACTCGCGCCTCATCTCCTCCTCCAAACCTCGACCAAACCCGCTATCTTCCTCACCAAATTTTGGCCAACCTAGCGACCTTCAGGCGATCTCCACCGTTCATATGATCGATCTCCTTCCCCTCTTCAATATGGTATTTGAAATCGTTTGAAAATACTTCGTGGATGTTGAGATTTCTTTGGATCTTTCATGGAGCTTCTCAATCATCGAATAAGGGGAGAGGCGGCTGTCGTATAATGAATTAGGGTTCAGCGTATTCTTTTGTATAGGGGACCGTATTTATACTGTATTTTCCCTATTATTTAATTTATTTAAATCCAAAAATATCAGTTTAACACCCCGAACCCCAAATCAGACCCAACGAGTGTCGCCCCTAGCCAAATACCACCGTCCCAGACACAATGGAATAGGTTTCATAACCCAATTCAATTGTTTCAATAGGTTTTTCTTTAAATTTAAATATAAAACATTTAATTATTAAATTTGATCTTACATTCAAATTTACCGGGGCCACATACGGACTCTAAAAATTCTAGAAAAATTATTTCTAGTTAGGTTTTGACGATACGGTCGTAACAAAACTAATTTCATCGAATTCCGAGACCATTTGAAAAAATGGCCATTTCTTGGTCGATCTGATTTGACTAAAACCGACAAAACACATTTTCTTTTGCCACGCTCACATATTAATTCGAAAAATTATGAAAATTGAAACCTAGCAATAATTTGATATTCCGTTTCCAACAAAAGTGGCTTCGTCGAAAACGGAGGTCGTTTGAAAAAATGGCTATTTTTAATATTAAAAAAAAAATATAAATTCTACAGCGACTATTCTGAAAATTAAACTGGGCATAACTTTTGATTCCCGCTATGAAATTTCGATTTTTCGGATTCGTTGGAAAGATATTTTTAAACAAATTTAAATATTTTTGGTTTCACTAAAATCCGTTTTATTTTGCATCTTGTACAGTCAGTCAAAGTTCAAATTCAAATTTTCAAACTACCATGCTATTCCTAACTCCTTTTATAATTAAAATAAATTCATTCATTCTAACTTCAATTAAAATAAATTTTTAGTCATTTATATTTAAAATAAATCATTTTAACTATTTAAAATTCTATTAAAATTTCCAAAATAAAATTTTTAAATTGGTTCAGAATTTGCAGGTTTTTACAAAGTCCAATGGGTAAATGATCAAGGAGACGCAACTTGGGAGACGGAAGACAAGATAAATGCGTTGTACCCTTTCTTTTTTGAGGGTATGTTCTTAACTTCTCCTTTTTCTACCTCTTTGTTTGTACTTGTTCTATCGTTTAGTGTATCCCCTCGAGTATATCTTCGGTCTTTAGGTAGAAATCCTATGGTTGTAAACATATGTTTGAAACATGTTATGTTTTGTGGATGCAAGTGTTTGCTCGTGGATGCATTTACACACACCTTAGGCACAAAGATTGGCTCAGTCACTTCATATTGCATATTGCATACATTTGTTTATTTATTGAAATTTTAATATGTTATCATATGGACGTTGCATTTGGGTGAATGATTGTGCACTCATGTAGAAATGATATGTATCATTAGGGTTCTGTTGCAGACATGTTGGACTCATGGCACTAACATAATTCGCATTAAGGAGGTCAACTGAATTAGTAGACCGATTGATCTTTGCATTAGATAAGGAACATATACACACACTTTTGCATATGTTCATGTAGCATTAGAAATCTTTTAAGGACAATGGATGCTTATGGATGATGGTTGAGTAGATGGATGATTGGATGGTAGGATACATTCTTCTTAACTTAAAGATTTCGAAGACGAAATCCTTTAAGGAGGGGAGAATGTAACACACCGTAATTTTATAACATTAAAATTCACAAATTAAAGAATACTTAATTTTTAGAAGAAGAATTAAGTAAAACGGGTTATGCCATTGCGTTCGTCTCGTAATTCTACTTGAGATAGAGTTCGAGTTTGCGTAAAACAGTTTCACATGAAGAAGTTATGGAGGTTAGAAGATTTAAGTTTAAACCACAATTTAAATTAATAATTAATTAATCAAGTTTGAAATTCAAAGCAGAAGGGAGTCTGGGCAGGAAAGTTCCCGCCATAAGGTGTCGACCCCCTGGGGGAGTCGACACAGGTGTCGACCCCCCTATAGGGGTGTCGATATAGGTGTCGACCCCCCTGTAGGGAGTCGACCCCTTGCTGCCAGAACGAGCAGTAACGTATTTTGTCGTTTTAGGGCATATGTAGCACTCCGGGATTGACTAAGTGATGTGTATTTCAGATTTTGAGGGTTTAGATGGATCCTAACCTAATCTAAAGGCCCTAATTCACCTAATACACCTATATAAACACACCTAGACCTAACCCTAAATTCATTAATCAAATTCATGGCGCCTCCATGCTGCTAAATTCTATGTTGACCTAGCCTCCACCCTAATAAATCAAATTCAGGTTAGAAGACAACAATCAAAGCCTACATCAACGGATTTGCTAATCAACTTCAGAATTCAGAATTGTTCTCTATCCTTAAGCCTATCTCCGTGAGTCTACGTAGTTTTCACAAGATAATGAAATTAAAGTAATTGTGATTATATGAACATGCCTGTAATGAATCTTATCAAGTTTGCAAATTGTCATCTTTTTCACAAACTTGTCATATGCCTATTCATGTTCGTATGCTATTCATCATATGCATGTTCTTATGTTCATGCCTGTTTTGACTCTCTTCCCTCTCCCTTTCTCCTTTTTCTTTTCATGAGTTAGGCTAACTTCGAGCCTAACATATTATGCGAAATTCGCATGCGTATAACGCTTGAACGATAGGGAAAAATTTAGGAAAATTGTTATAATATGTAATTTGGCCTAAATTTTGATAATTTGTAATTGGGCATAAATTGATGATGATTATGAATTAGGCATAATTGTACATAACTTGTAAAACGTGAAATTTGGCATAAGTGGGTTTGGGTGTAAACTTGGTAAAATTGGCATAACCTATAAACTTGAGATTATAGGCATAAAGTGATTAGAATTGGTCACATAAATTTGGGTTAGAATTTATGGGTAAACTAGGAATCACTATAATCCATGATTTGAGTAATAATGAACGCCTAAGACACGAGGTTAGAAATGTTTGCGGTGTAAGCCTGCCCGGAACCGCCCGGCATGTCCAGCAATCACAAACGGTATCTAATGTGAGAGGTCAAAGGAAGAAATTAGATGTGTAATAATGCAAAGACACGAGGTTAGATTTGGATTGTGGTGTAAGCCTGCCCGGAACCGCCCGGCATATCCAGCAATCGCAAAAGGTAATCTAATGTGAGACGTCTTGCAAGATTACGGTTAAAATGAATTAACAAACACTTAACCTAGACATGTGGTGTGACATGGGTAAAAGAGGGGTTAAGTGGGAATTCCTAGTGGGGACCAAGCTTAGGAGGGAATCTTGTGTCAAGTTTGGGGACCCTTTTCAACCAATAACCCATTTTAGTATCTATGTGAGCTCGAACTAGGTCGTGGACAGGACACGCTTACTAGGGTTGATTGTAAGAGGTCAATTAAGAGATAGCGGTGGCAGTGCAAGTCCAATGGGGTCATGCGCGTGCATGGGTCCGGGCTGGTAGATAAGACACTGTTGCATCGTGTAGGTATAAGCCATGCCTTTTAGTAGTATTAGGTTACCACTTTAGGGAGTGATACACTCTACTGTGGGACCAACACGGGTATCTATGAGTTAGGGAGCCGATCGAATGGGGCAGAGTAGTGGGTACATCTAGTGGAGATAGGAGCAGGCGACACTTATGACAGCAGCTAGGGGTACACGAGACCACCATTATTATTATTATTATTATTATTATTATTATTATTATTATTATTATTATTATTATTACCATCTTTATGGTTGTTTAAGTGGGATCATCTTTTAGAATGTTAGTGTGGTGCAGAGTATATCTTATAGTAGTTAGGAGCGCAA
This sequence comes from Allium sativum, assembly GCA_030737875.1. NCBI lineage: Eukaryota > Viridiplantae > Streptophyta > Magnoliopsida > Asparagales > Amaryllidaceae > Allium > Allium sativum. The sequence continues at coordinate 461,509,527 of CM060913.1, read as the reverse complement.
TCGTTGTTCTATCTTACTTGCCTTATTTACCTTGTCACCTCTATTTATGTTACAATCATTTCATTTATCCAGTTTATTCCTTATCCTGTTACTTTACTTATTATATTGTTAAAGTTACTGGACTCGCCAGACTTTATGTCTGACCTCATTTGTTTTCGCCTCTTTTCTTTCCTTTCCCCCCTCCCCCCTGGTCCTCAGGGTGGGAATTAGTGGAGCTTTGCTTGGATCTCTTTCTCTTAGAGTGCTTGGAAGTGCTGAGAGTAATGCTCAACTTTATCTTTGTTTTCCTTTACGTATATTTGTAGTAGTGGGATTATGCGTTAGTTTTATGTACTCTGATAATAAATTCGTCAAGATGGATATTTATGTACTTGATTCTAGTATTTGGTTTTGATGAGGTAACCAAACTTATTTTGCTTTTCCGCTGCAACGAATGAAGTTTTAATTTTTAAGTACTACTTTATGTCTGTCTTGTTATGTTCTGTTCTATATACACTTATAATGCTCCATGGAAGTTAATGCATTCCCTTAGTGAGTGACATTAATGGACGTGGGGTGTTACAACCGTCGTCTCCCATTCCACCTCTACTTCCTCCAATATACTCGGCTCAACTACTTCCACTGTATCATGCAAGCACTTCCGCAAATGAGAAACGTGGAAAACATCATGAATGCTGGATAGTCTCTCGGGTGGCTTTACTCTATAAGCCATTTGGTCGATCCTTTCTGTTATGGGAAATGGCCCTACCAATCTTGGTGCCAATTTCCCTACAAATCCAAAGTGAACCACATTCCTCAAAGGTGATACCTTAATAAAAACCAAGTCTCCCACTTCAAATTCAATGTCAGTCCTTCTCTTGTCTGCGTTGGATTTCTGCCTATCTTGAGCGGTCTTCATTCGCCATCTAATAAGGTCAATCTTCTTGGACGTTTCTCTAACCATGTCTGGTCCTAGTAATAGCATTCTGTAGATTCCCACCAACAAGTCGGTGATCTAAAGGGTCGTCCGTACAATGCTTCGAAGGGTGCCATGCCAATACTAGCTTGATAACTGTTGTTGTAGGCGAATTCTACTAAAGGAAGATGCTCTTCCCAAGTCCCTCCGAAGGATACACAGCCTTAAAAGATCCTCAAGAACTCTGTTCACCATTTCTGTATGTCCATCAGTCTGTGGGTGATAAGCAATGCTCAAACACAACTGTGTACCTAATGCTTCTCGCAGGCTTCTCCAAAATTTGATAGTGAAAATGGGGTCACGATCACTTACGATACTGGAAGGTATTACATGAAGACGAACTATCTCACAAACATAAACTGCTGCCAACCATGATGTCGTCCTCTTACTCTTAACCGGAATAAAATGAGCACTCTTAGTGAGTCTATCTGCTACAACCCAAATACTTGTGTTCCCTTTCTTTGGTCTAGGCAAACCATCTATGAAATCCATAGAGACGCTCTCCTACTTCCACTGTGGAACCTCCAAAGGATGAAGTAAACCATTGGGCTTCTTTTGCTCAGCTTTAACTTGCTGACAAACCAAACATTGAGAAACAAACTCTACAACATCTTTCTTCATCCTAGCCCAAAAGAAAACCCCATTCATGTCCCTATACATCTTATCACCGCCTGGATGAATAGTTATCTTAGAATGATGGGCTTCCTCTAGGACTGTCTTTAACAAACTTCCAGTTTGGGGAACACAAAGCCTTCCATCTCGTTGTAACCACCCTTTATCGCCTATAGAATATCTATTGAGGTGACTAGAAGTCTCCCCTTTACTGAGCCTATCCAAGATGTCTGAAATCTGTGGATCATCTCACTGTGAAGCTCCTGTGTAATCCATAAGAGTAGGTCGTATCTCTAGCAATGCAAACTAATCAGGCAAAACCACGATAGAGGGTCTAAAGTCAAAAGTCGATATGAACACCAAGATTTTCCCCTCCACAAACAGAGGACTTAATGCCATCCTCTGCCTACTCAGTGTGTATGCCACCACATTACCCTTGCCAGGGGTATAAGCAATCTTGAAGTCATAAGATGCTAGAAACTCCATCCACCTTTGTTTCCTTAAATTAAGATCCTTTTGCGAGAAAAAGTACTTGAGAGACTTATGATCAGTGTATAAACTCGAAAATCTCTCCAAGTAAATAATGACGCCACGTCTTAAGCGCGAATACTATGGCAGCTAGTTTTAAATCATGGGTAGGGTAGTTCTTCTCATGAACCCTTAGCTGTCTACCCCCATAACATACTACCTTTCCCTCTTGCATCAGAACCGCACCAAGCACTATACCATATGCATCCGTGTATACTGTAAACACTTTGTTCCCATCAAGAACAGTCAGGACTGGGGCTATTATCAGAGCCCTCTTTAATCTTTGAAAAGCAATATCACAATCCATATCCCATAAAAACGTCAAATTCTTCTTCCTCGGCCTGGTGAGTGAGGCCGATACCTTTGCGAAGTCCTTAATGAACTTCCTATAATAGCCTTCCAATCCAAGAAAGCTTCTTAGGAACTTGCCAATCTTAAACTGCAACCATCTTTGCGGGATCTACTGCTATCCCTTCTTTAGAAATTACATTCCCTAGAAATCTCACCTCGTTTCTCCAAAAATGACATTTGGAGAACTTTGCCTTAAGCTGATGTGCACAGAGAGTTTTCAAAACTTATCCCGAATGTTGGGCATGCTCTTCCTTGCTCTTTAAGAAGATCAAGATATCTTCAAAGAAGACCACGAAAAATTTATTTAGAAACTCCCGAAACACTCTACTCATCAAATCAACAAAATAGGCTGGTGCATTCATCAACCCAAAAGGCATAACGAGCCATATAAAGAAACCATCTCGAGTCCTAAAAGCGGTCTTGTCTATACTGTCCTCAGCGACCCTCAACTGATGAAATCCCATGGCCAGGTCTAAAAGAGTAAATACTAATGCAAAAACAAGTTGGTCAAACAGATCATCTATCCTTAGGAGTGGGTGCCTTTTCTTCTTTGTGAGTTTATTCAACTCCTTATAGTCCACACATAAGCAAGCGAACCGTCCGCCTTAGTTACGAATACCACTAGAGCACCCCATTCAGATATGCTTCGTCTAATAAACCCTTTCTCAAGTAGCGCCCCTACTTTCTTACTTAGCTCCCTTCTTTCCCTTGGAGCCATATGGCGCACAAGTAATGCAACTGGCTTTGCATTGTCCACCAAATATATACGAAAGTCGATGTCACGCCTCGGAGGTAAGCCCCGAACCTCCTCAAAAACATCAGGATAGTCTCGGACTACTGGCATAGATCGCAGATCATCAATAGATGCATCAAAAGACTCTAGGAAACTAAGTATGACAGACCTTTTGGGGTCACAAGAAATCTCGAGGGTCCTCCCATGGAAAGTCAAAAGTCTAACGACCCTCCTCTCACAATCCAGAATGGCACCATGCATGGTTAGCCAATCCATCCTTAGAATCAAACCATAACCCATAAAACTGAGCACATATGCATTGCAATCAAACTTGACTCCTAACACAGATATTCTCAAACCCTGACAAATCATGGACAAATGAGCTGAACCACCAATAGGGTTTGAGACAACAGTGGGATCCACTACCATACTAGTATTAAGGTGTAGAGACTCAACCACAGAACTAGATATAAATGAATGTGAAGCACCAAAATCAAAAAGAGTTCTAATAGGATGATTGGAAAGAGAAATCAAACTTTCCACAGAAATTTTCCTACCTCTTTCTGGAGAACTGGTCGCGAGAGCATGCACTTGCCCTCTAGAAGCTCCTTCCCTTTGACCTTATCCCTATTTCTTTGGGCATTCCTTAGAAAAGTTTCTGGCCTCTCCACAACTGAAGCAAAAATTCTTCCTTCTTTTGCAGTCCATGATCAAATGACCCTCTCAGCCATGATTCTAACACTTCCTCTTATCCTTAGCCTTGTCATTCTTTCCGCCCTTCTTCTGCTGCTGTTGTTGCCGACCTTTCTTAGGTCATACTTTCTTGTTTTGTGTTTCCTCAACCTTAACTTCATTCTTGTCGGTTTTGTCTTCCTCGTGCATCAAGTCCATATCAACAAGCCTTTCAAAAGTTGTTTCCAATGGAATATGAGACATAGCTAACCCATAAAGGGGTCCGTTCAGCCCTTTAAATAACCGCAAAGCTTTCTTATGGAGAGTATCCACCAATTCCAATCCAAACCTTGCTAGCTGGTTGAATTTGTTAACATATTCTTTAACAATCATGTTTTCTTGCTTAAGCGCCAAGAACCTTTCCATTTGCATGTTTTCTCAGCTTGGGAAAGAAACTTCATTTCAAACCTCTGTCTAGAATCATCCCAAGTTTCCACTGGACATCCTGCTTGTGTTACTTCTCACCAGTACGAAGCTTTATGTAACAACCTAGGAAATCTGAACCAATTTAAAAATTTTAAATTGGCTAAAATAATGGATTTTAAATATTTAAAATAAATATTTTAAATAATGGCAATGGAAAGTGAGTTTGAATCGACAATGGAAAACGAATAAAATTAATTATAATTATAAACAAGGCCTAAAGAGGCGCTGCAGTTTCAAAAATTGAATTCAAACTTTGTCGGACTGTACCGGGTGCAAAACAAAACGGATTTTAGTGAAACCAAAAATATTTAAATCTGTTAGTGAATACCTTTCCAACAAATCTGAAAAATCGAATTTTCATAGCGGAAAGAAAAAGTTATGGCCGAATGAATTTTCAGAAAGGTTGCTATGGAATTTATATAGCCCGTGAAATTGGCCATTTTGCATACGACCTCGGAATTCGACGAAACCACTTTTGTTGGATCCGAGATGTGAAGTTATTGCTAGGTTTCAAATTTTGGCAAAGGAAAACGTGTTTTGGCCAATTACAGTTAAATTGGATCGACCAGAAATGGGCCTTTTTGCGAACGGTCTCAGAATTCGACGAGACTAGTTTTGTTGGGACCGTATCGTCAAAACATAGTTAGATTTATTTTTCTGGAATTTTTCGAATCAGTTTGTGGCCCTGACAAATTGAAATGTACGTTCAAATTAAATATTGAATGTTTTATATTTTAATTTAAAGGAAAACTGACTAAAACAGTCGAATGGGCCTACGAAACATATCCCATTGTGTTCGGAATGGGGGTAAAACGCTAGGGGCGACAGTCATTGGGTCTAGATTAGGATTCATGGGGGGAAAGAGGGTATTTTAGAGATTTAGAAATATATAAAATAATAAAAAATTCTATTGGTCCACCTCATTCTCTCAGCCCCGACCTTCTTCCTCGAAACCCCAGAACGCACGACGGAAAGAGCTCGAAACTTCCCAGCCCATTTTCTCCTTCCACGCTCGACAAATCCTCATCGTCCTTTGGAAGTTTTTATAGAGAATTTTGCAAGCTTCACATCCATACTTGGATTCGATTTTTTCACTGAGTATATCGAGAGATCCAGGGCGCTGAAGTCACGCCGTTCGCACCCGAATCCTGGCCGAGATCCACCACCGAGTTCAACGGCGTTCGGCGCGATGATGAGCCCCTTCAAGCTCGTCGATGTGGCGTAGGCTGATCTGCATATCGTGCTTCGGATCGAAAGAAAAATTAAAACCTAGTTTTGAAGAAATCAAGCAGGTATCAGCTGATTTTATTTAATTTGATTTTAACACCTTTAAAGTGTTGCAAACCTTTGAAAAATCATATCTTTTTCGTTCGTTAATGAAATTCGATGAAACAGGGAACATCGTGTCTGTGTGGACGCCTTCTACATTCTAGAAGAGACCGCATATTTTTCTGAGCCTTCTGCTATTTTTGGTGGAGTGGAACCCAATGTAAGATTTCTAATTTATAAACGATATGGAAAACGACGATGTATAAATTATATAGTCGATGTATGAGTTATATAAGCATTGTACACCTCTTGTATAAGCGTTGTATAAGTTGTATGTTCGATGTATAAGTTGTATATGCGTTGTAAAAATTATATACGTGTTGAAATAGAAGTGAATTGCTATATATAAATATATAAATATATATATATATATATATATATATACGCCCCTCGTCCACAAACCATGGATGATATTTATTGATTTTGATTGGTGTGAAAATTGATTGATAGCGAATGGTTGTTTGGGATTGTTTGTGGTTGATATTGATTGATTATGGTTGAAAAATACCCATTTGTGGTTGAGAAATATTTGGTTGAAACCACATAGGATTAGTTTGTGGAAATGAAATAAATATATACATGCCGCCTGCGTGCGAACTAGATGCATGATCCCCATTGTCAAAAACCGCGAGGTTTTAAGGTAGAGCGAGGAGCCGTACTAGGTACGGTCCCGGTTTTAACTACCCTACCGTTATGCTGTCGAAATTTTGAATAATATTCATGTGTTTGAATTATTTTAATTTTCAGTTGCTGAAACTATATTTATTCATTGAATAGAAAACCTTCATGTGTTGAATCGATATTCATTCGTTGAATTGAAATTCATGTGTTGAATGGTATTCGTGTTTTAAATATAAAAATCACGTTTTTATCTATATATAGAAACTATAAAAAACCTTCATGTGTTGAATCGATATTCATTCGTTGAATTGAAATTCATGTGTTGAATGGTATTCATATTTTGAAATAAATTGTTTTACAATAAAAATCACCTTTTTATCATCTATATGAGCTATGTAAAATAATCATGTTTTGAAATAAATTGTTTTATAATAAAAATCACCTTTTTATCATCTATATGAACTATATAAAATAATAGTGTTTTGAAATGAATTGTTTTACAATAAAAATCACATTTTTATTATATACATGAATTGTTGAAATGTGAAGGGTTAAAAATAGCCACTCGTTCAAATAAATATATATGAGTTGAAATATTCATTAATTAGCTAATGATATGATCTTTGCCTATACATGCAACATTAGAATGAACGGTGTTTTTAAACCAAATGGAATTAAATATGAAGTTGAATGGAAAATGATAAGTGATAAGAACTATATATATATGTACATGCATATTTTATTGAACAGGTTATAGCAAAGGGGCTAGAGAAGAGGAATAAAATTTTGTGCCCGACAAATAGGTACACATTTACTGTTTTGTTTGGGTGATGATTTTATGAGCCTGTTGGCTAGCCGCTTGGCTTATTCTTTTTCTTTTTGACATGAGACGCCCGTGTGGCTATTTGGGAATTTTCTCAGCCCCTCCCGTACAAAGGAGGTTATGGCGAAATTTTCCAAAATTTAAAGGCGTTAGTGAAATATTTGAAATGAAAACGATATTGAAATTGTTGAATGAACTATATTTATATATTTAAATATATATAAAATTAAAACGAAACGTGGCCATGTAGTTCGTATTTTGAAACCGTGATTTCATACGATTATACCGGGAGATCCGACCAGCCTTGACATTTATATACTTTTCACCTGTGTGGTTGTTGTTGTTGCGAGGTACCTCGGTTTGATCGGACGATCCGGGTCCGATGGAGTCATTCGTTGGCTCATTTACACCCCAAAGGGTGGAGAAACGCATTGTTCAGGCATTATAATCCACTTCGTGTGGACCGGCCCTGACGATCCAGGGTATGGTCGCGTCTGTACCTGAGACACGGGCTAGAGCGTCTCGAATTCGGTAAGGACTATCTTTTGCCTTGGTTCATGACGGAAATACAATTTCCAAATACGACATCGTGCGGTTTTGATTGTATATATATATGGCGACATGATATATGGTACCCATGCCGTCTATGATTGATAATTATGATTTGAAATTGTTTTCAAAACATATAAACACTAGCAATAATATCAAATGCCTTTGTTTTATTCGTATCAAGCATATTTTGGCCGTTATAAGGTAAAAACTCTATCCTCCGGTTTGCGTTGCATTGTGTGATGGGAACTGAGTCTTATAACGGCTTTATTTTTTATAAAAAGCATACTGATGTTTAAAAGAAAGATTTGTTTTAAAGCACTGGCAATCCAATGGAGTAAACCCGTTCCACGAAAGTGGCGTGGTCCTGTGATTGGCCATATTATATATGTGTTGAGTAGATTTCTCATACCAGTCCCATGACTGACTCGTAGTTTGTTTCACTTTCAAACTCGGGTGCCCCTTTTTCTACACGGGCAGCCTTGTATTCAGGTTTAGCTAGTTCTTTCTGTATAGCTGGAGCTGAAGATGGATTCTATCATTTATCTCTTTTTATGCTGTTCAGCTCCTATTGTACATATTTTGTTTGTTTTCCGCTATAGACATTTATGTATAGCTGAACTGCATTTGTACTAAGTAAGATCCTGTATACTGTGTAACTCTGATGATTACGTTTATCCAGTATATTGTATTGTTCATTATCTGGTGTAATTATTTAATTTTGTTCTGCTGTTATCTGTTTATGTGTTATGTTCCACGGATTACCCTTGCCGCCGTGAGTACGGGGTTTGGGGTCGTCTCATTTGGTATCAGAGCTTTGGTTAAGCTTAGTTCTGGAATATAACATTTGAACGAACTCATCAGAAATAGAACCAGTAGTGTTCTAAGACGGGTAACTCTATACAGATAGGATCAGCAATATCCTAGTATGAGTAAAGCAGAATGAAATTACACCTCGATAGACACATTTACATTTGAAGTATGTGTCTCTATGTTTTAAAATCATCTTTTCTGTGACCTGACACTTGATCTTCCATTTGCAGAAGTACTAGAAAAATGAGTGCCAGAAACAGAAGGAATACAGAACCCGATCTAGAGGATTTATTAAAGAGATATCGAAATCTGAACGGAGCACAGTTCTCGGGCGATGAATCCATAATTCAGACTCAAGCTTGGATGAGTTCTGTAGAAAGAATTTTTGAGCGTATCCAGCTGAGGGACGACCAGAAAAGATTAGTAGCATCTTGGGCGCTAAATGGAGAAGCTTTAATATGGTGGGAAACAATCATCAAAGATAATCCAGAAGGTGATATCACCTGGGATAGATTCAAAGAGATTTTCCTAGGAAGATTTACTCCTCCCGAAGCAACCGAGCGATTATGTGATGAATTTTCTTATTTGATACAAGGTGATATGACCATCCCAGAATATCATAAGAAATTCAACGAACTTGCTCACTTTGCTCCTCATCTGATTCAAGACCCAAAGCGGAAAAATCTGAGATTTATTCATGGCCTGCAAAGGATATATCAGAATAGTGTAATGAGGAATGTGAAGCTTCCTTTTTCTGAAATGATATACATGGCTTATCAGTATGAAGATCTCCATAAGAAAGGAATGTTGCGCGACGAAGAAGAAGTTTGTTGTAGTGACAAAGAAGAGTCGGAAACTGATATTCCTGAAGCCAGTACGAGGTCTGAGGTAAATAAGAAGCCCAGTGCCAAGAGGAAAAGGGCCAGATCTAGGAAAGTACCCGTAACGACCACTGTATGCAATAACTGCCATCAAAAGGGCATTTGTCAATAAACTGCAGACCCTTGTAGAAGCGATTAAAAGGTGGGCTTCAATCTAAGAAAAATTTTCAAGGGAAGAAAAGGTGTAATCAATGCCATTGGTTTGGTCATGTAAAACAAGAGTGCCGGCTGTTGAAAACAACCAAAGAAGCTCAGGTAAATGAAGTAACAGAAACTTCTGAGCCCTCAGCTAGTCAAGAAAGGGCCGATGTTGTAGAAGGAACGCTTACTGTCGAAAACATTCCAGTCAAAGTACTGTTTGACACAGGCGCGTCACGAAGTTTCATTGCCAAAGATGCAGCTAAGAAACTGGATTTGAATTTGAAAAAGCTCAAAGAACCAATGACTGTCCAGAATCCGGTTGGGGGTTCCATTGATCTCAGTTGGGTTTGTGGAGTGCCGGTTTCTTTCTCTCGTTATCGATTTCCTACCATCGCGGTCGTCATGAATTTTAAAGAGTTTGATCTTATCTTGGGGTTAGACTGGTTGACCAAATATGAAGCTGAAGTTAAATGCGCCGATAGAGTCGTAAAGGCAAGGATTAATCAGGTGATTGTATAACCATTCCCTGTGAAGGTAAGAATGCTAATAGAAAAGACTTCTGGGCAGCTTTGAATGTTTCTCTAGCCCAAATAGAAAATGTCCCCGAAATCCCAGAGAATATTCCCGACCTAGTGAAAGACATTCATGTTGTCAAGAACTATGCGGATGTGTTCGAGGAAGTTGTTCGCTTACCTCCGCAAAGAGAAATAGATTTCAAGATTGCTTTGATTCCCAATGCAAGGCCGGTAGTTCACGCTATTCGAAGAATGTCCTTGAAAGAGAAAGAGGAATTAGACAATCAAACACGACAGCTAGTATGGAAAGGTCTGATCAGGCCTAGTTTCTCTGATTGGGGTGCAGCAGTGGTATTTGTTCCAAAATCTGACGGTACTCTACGGTTATGTGTGGATTATCGAGATCTAAACAAACAGACAATAAAGAAAAAATATCCATTGCCGCGGATTGATGATTTGTTAGATCGATTAAATGGAGCACAAGTATTTTCACGAATGGACCTAGCTACAGGCTTCCATCAACTTCGAATTGCCGAAGAGTGTGTTCCAATGACAGCATTCAGAGGTCCCGACTTATTCTACGAGTGGTTAGTAATGCCGTTCGGCTTATGTAACGCTCCTGATTACTTCGTCGATCTGATGAATAGAGTGTTCAGAGGGGTTTTGAATAATTTTGTTCTGGTTTTTATTGACGATATTCTAATCTTCTCTAAATCAAAGGCCGAACATGAAAAGCATCTGGAACAGGTTCTAGAAATTCTGAGACGGAATGTATTAAAAGCCAAATTTTCCAAATGTATCTTATGGCAAGATGAAGTAAAATTTCTAGGCCACGTCGTATCGAAAGAAGGAATCGCTGTGGATCCAAGCAAAATCACAGCTATTCAGAATTGGAAAAAGCCCAGTACCCCCACTGAAGTCCGCAGTTTTCTCGGATTGGCTAGCTATTACCGGAAGTTCGTTAAAAACTTTTCGAAGATATCTGGCCACTTAACGAAGCTTACAAAGAAGCACTCTAAATTCAAATGGACTCCGGAAAGTGAGGAGGCTTTCGAAGAGATGAAGTTAAGATTAACGACAGCTCCAGTGTTAACCATTATCGATGGTAACCAGGATTTGAAAGTCTGGACTAATGCTTCTTGAGAAGGCCTTGGCGCAGTGTTAATGCAAAGGGGTCAAGTGATTGCTTACGCTAGCCGTCAACTGAAGCCGCACGAGAAGAACTAAGTAACCCATGATCTTGAGTTATTGGCTATTGTATTCGCTTTGAAAATTTGGAGACACTATCTTCTGGGTGAGAGATTTGAACTATTTACGGACCACCAGTCGCTAAAGTATCTGTTCACCCAGAAAGACCTGAATCTGAGGCAGCAACGTTGGCTGGAGTTTCTTGCAGCATATGACTTTGAAATTATATACATTCCAGGGAAAGCCAATGTCGTGGCCGATGCGTTAAGCCAAAAGAATGAGATGATCGCCAGTTTTATTATCACGACTTCATTGCTAGATAAAATATCTGCTCTTCAGAAGGATGATCACTTCATTAAGAAGATCAGAGAGATAATTCAACAAGGCGAACCCTCGAGTTTTCAAGTTGATAATGATGGGATTCTAAGGCTCAAAGGTCAAATCTGTGTCCCTAACATTCCTGAGCTTCGAAAGGAAGTACTGGATGAATGCCACAAGTCGAAACTTAGTATCCATCCGGGAGTAAGCAAAATGTATAATGACATCAAGCACACTTTCTGGTGGAAGTCGATGAAGAGGGACATTTCTTTATATGTTAGCCGATGCCCTACTTGCCAACTAGTCAAGAGCGACCAACAGAAACTAGCTGGATTGTTACAACCACTAGAAGTTCCTGGTTGGAAGTGGGAGCTTATTTCTATGGATTTCATTGATGGTCTACCCAGAACCAGAAAAGGGAATGACAGTATTTGGGTGATCGTAGATCGCTTCACGAAGACCGCCCATTTCATACCTGTCAGATCAAACAGAACTGCTCAGAGTCTGGCGCAGATATACTTCAGGGAAATAGTTAGACTACATGGAGTGCCGCTCAGTATAGTCAGTGATAGAGATACAATATTCACTAGCAAATTCTGGGAAGCATTTCAAGTCGAACTGGGAACGAAGTTGAACTTAAGAACCGCTTATCATCCTCAGACAGACGGTCATACTGAGAGGGTGAATCATATTTTAGAAGATCTATTGCGAGCTTGTGTTATAAATTTCAGTGGATCATGGGAAGACCATCTGCATTTGGCTAAATTCTCTTATAACAATAGTTACCAGGCGAGTCTGACAATGTCGCCATTCGAAGCATTGTATGGTAGACCGTGCCGATCTCCTGCTTGTTGGGTCGAGCCCGGAAATAGACTTGTGTTGGGTCCTGATATGATTCGAGAAGCTGCCAACAAAGTCGATTCTATTAAGAAGCGATTACTTGCCGCTCAAAGCCGACAAAAAAGCTATGCCGATAGGAGAAGAAGAGATATATCCTTTGCTGTTGGCGACTATGTATATTTGAAAGTATCGCCGATGAGAGGAGTTATCTGGTTCGGTAAAACTAGAAAGTTGGCGCCCAAATTTATTGGTTCGTTTCCTATTCTGGAACGGATCGGAACTCTCGCTTATAGGGTCAAATTGCCTGATTGGTTGCCTGGAGTTCATGATGTATTTCACATATCTCAACTTCGAAAGCACGTTCTTGATCCAGACTTGATCGTCGAAGAAGCAGCTCAGCAGGATATTGAAATTACCCCCGAATTAGCTGTGAGAAGAAAGCCGCTAAAGATCATCGGCAAAGAAACCAAAGAGCTGAGGAACAAGAAGGTTCACTTAGTCAAAGTGCAATGGAGTGGAGATCCGCGAGATTGTACTTGGGAAACTGAGGAGAGCATTCAGAAAGCCTATCCTAGATGCCGAGTAGATATCTCTGATTGACTCTGGTGCAAGGTACATTTACCCTACTTTGAATTACCATTTGATTCTCTACTCTGTTGTTATTTTCTTTCCATGGATGTGAACTTTTAAATTCTATAGTCTGAATGATTTTAAAAAGAGCATAGAAATTGATTAGTATATTTTTGAAAAGTTAAAACAATTTGATTGTTGGTTGTTGGGTTGTGGGATTGTAGATTTATCAAACCACTTTCGACTTTGTTCCTTTTCGGGGACGAAAAGTTTTAAGTGGGGGAGATTGTAACGACCCAGAAAATCTGAACCAATTTAAAAATTTTAAATTGGCTAAAATAATGGATTTTAAATATTGAAAATAAATATTTTAAATAATGGCAATGGAAAGTGAGTTTGAATCGACAATGGAAAACGAATAAAATTAATTATAATTATAAACAAGGCCTAAAGAGGCGCTGCAGTTTCAAAAATTGAATTCAAACTTTGTCGGACTGTACCGGGTGCAAAACAAAACGGATTTAAGTGAAACCAAAAATATTTAAATCTGTTAGTGAATACCTTTCCAACAAATCTGAAAAATCGAATTTTCATAGCAGAAAGCAAAAGTTATGGCCGAATGAATTTTCAGAAAGGTCGCTATGGAATTTATATAGCCCGTGAAATTGGCCATTTTGCATACGACCTCGGAATTCAACGAAACCACATTTGTTGGATCCGGGATGTGAAGTTATTGCTAGGTTTCAAATTTCATAATTTTTGAAGCTAGTATGTGAGCGTGGCAAAGGAAAACGTGTTTTGGCCAATTACAGTTAAATTGGATCGACCAGAAATGGGCCTTTTTGCGAACGGTCTCAGAATTCGACGAAACTAGTTTTGTTGGGACCGTATCGTCAAAACATAGCTAGATTTATTTTTCTGGAATTTTTCGAATCAGTTTGTGGCCCTGGCAAATTGAAATGTACGTTCAAATTAAATATTGAATGTTTTATATTTTAATTTAAAGGAAAACTGACTGAAACAGTCGAATGGGCCTACGAAACATATCCCATTGTGTTCGGAATGGGGGTAAAATGCTAGGGGCGACAGTCATTGGGTCTAGATTGGGGTTCGTGGGGGGAAAGAGGGTATTTTAGAGATTTAGAAATATATAAAATAATAAAAAAATTCTATTGGTCCACCTCATTCTCTCAGCCCCGACCTTCTTCCTCGAAACCCCAGAACGCACGACAGAAAGAGCTCGAAACTTCCTAGCCCATTTTCTCCTTCCACGCTCGACAAAACCCCATCGTCCTTTAGAAGTTTTTGTAGAGAATTTTCAAGCTTCACATCCATACTTGGATTCGATTTTTTCACTGAGTATATCGAGAGATCCAGGGCGCTGAAGTCACGCCGTTCGCACCCGAATCCTTGCCGAGATCCGCCACCGAGTTCAACGGCGTTCGGCGCGATGATGAGCCCCTCCAAGCTCGTCGATGTGGCGTAGGATGATCTGCATATCGTGCTTCGGATCGAAAGAAAAATTAAAACCTAGTTTTGAAGAAATCAAGCAGGTATCGGCTGATTTTATTTAATTTGATTTTAACACCTTTAAAGTGTTGCAAACCTTTGAAAAATCATATCTTTTTCGTTCGTTAACGAAATTCGATGAAACAGGAAACATCGTGTCCGTGTGGACGCCTTCTATATTCTAGAAGAGACCGCATATTTTTTTGAGCCTTTTGCTATTTTTGGTGGAGTGGAACCCAATGTGAGATTTCTAATTTATAAACGATATGGAAAACGACGATGTATAAATTATATAGTCGATGTATAAGTTATATGAGCGTTGTACACCTCTTGTATAAGCGTTGTACGTTCGATGTATAAGTTGTATATGCGTTGTAAAAATTATATATGTGTTGAAATAGAAGTGAACTGCTATATATATATATATATATATATATATATATATATATGCCCCTCGTCCACAAACCATGGACGATATTTATTGATTGTGATTGGTGTGAAAATTGATTGATAGCGAATGGTTGTTTGGGATTGTTTGTGGTTGATATTGATTGATTGTGGTTGAAAAATACCCATTTGTGGTTGAGAAATATTTGGTTGAAACCACATAGGATTAGTTTGTGGAAATGAAATAAATATATACATGCCGCCTGCGTGCGAACTAGATGCATGATCCCCATTGTCAAAAACCGCGAGGTTTTAAGGTAGAGCGAGGAGCCGTACTAGGGACGGTCCCCGTTTTAACTACCCTGCCATTATGCTGCCGAAATTTTGAATAATATTCATGTGTTTGAATTATTTTCATTTTCATTTGCTGAAACTATATTTATTCATTGAATAGAAAACCTTCATGTGTTGAATCGATATTCATTCGTTGAATTGTAATTCATGTGTTGAATGGTATTCGTGTTTTAAATATAAAAATCACGTTTTTATCTATATATAGAAACTATAGAAAACCTTCATGTGTTGAATCGATATTCATTCGCTGAATTGAAATTCATGTGTTGAATGGTATTCATATTTTGAAATAAATTGTTTTACAATAAAAATCACCTTTTTATCATCTATATGAGCTATGTAAAATAATCCTGTTTTGAAATAAATTGTTTTATAATAAAAATAACCTTTTTATCATCTATATGAACTATATAAAATAATAGTGTTTTGAAATGAATTGTTTTACAATAAAAATCACATTTTTATTATATACATGAATTGTTGAAATGTGAAGGGTTAAAAATAGCCACTCGTTCAAATAAATATATATGAATTGAAATATTCATTAATTAGCTAATGATATGATTTTTGCCTATACATGCAACATTAGAATGAACGGTGTTTTAAAACCAAATGGAATCAAATATGAAGTTGAATGGAAAATGATAAGTGATAAGAACTATATATATGTACATGCATATTTATTGAACAGGTTATAGCAAAGGGGCTAGAGAAGAGGAATAAAATTTTGTGCCCGACAAATAGGTACACATTTACTGTTTTGTTTGGGTGATGATTTTATGAGCCTGTTGGCTAGCCGCTTGGCTTTTTCTTTTTCTTTTTGACATGAGACGCCCGTGTGGCTATTTGGGAATTTTCCCAGCCCCTCCCGTACAAAGGAGGTTATGGCGAAATTTTCCAAAATTTAAAGGCGTTAGTGAAATATTTGAAATGAAAACGATATTGAAATTGTTGAATGAACTATATTTATATATTTAAATATATATAAAATTAAAACGAAACGTGGTCGTGTAGTTCGTATTTTGAAACCGTGATTTCATACGATTATACCGGGAGATCCGACCATCGGATTTTCCTGAAATCGCAGCCGTTGGGTCCGCTTTGGAAAAATCTTTCCAACGGCACCAACTTCGTAAAAATCCAATGGTTGGATTGTCTGGAATGTTTAATTCAAATCTGAAGAAAAACAGCGCCCGAAACGATTATATATATATATATATATATATAATTATATTTAATCGAATAACGACGCTGCAGTTCGTATTTTGAAATCGAAACTTCAAACGATTGTACCGGGAGATCCGACCGTTGGATTTTCCCGAAACTGGAACCGTTGGATTCGTTTTGGAAAGACCTTTCTAATGATGTAAATTGTGTGAAGATCCAACGGTTAGATTTTCAGATATGTGTAAATCAAATCTGAAGAAAAACAGCGCCACAGCCGCGTTATGGCCCGAAGCGTCGTTTTGAATAAATTGGCTATTTTAAAATAAATAAAAATAGCGATAAATCGTTATAAAATACCATAAACAATATGGAATGGAAATAAACTGAATTTTCTCGATTTATGTGGTATTCGATGGTTGAATGTGTTTGGTGTGAAAATTACATTAACGAACAAAATGGGTGTTGTCGAATGGTTTAACCATTGAAATAGATTGATTTGAAATCCTAAATATACGTGAATTATTTGAAAGGGCCGAGTTAATTCTCATTTCAAATAATTGACCGACGATTGAAAGTCAAAGATGAAGACGGTGGTCGAAGACCGGAGATCTTCACCTCGTTTGGACGGTAACCGAGGTCCTGATTGGGAGGCATCCCGAAATATGGATAATGAGTGGTGATCGTCCAGACGTACGTGGTGATCGATGGGTTTGCGAGGTATTTAGTGCCTCCGGTTTCGCTCAGACCCAGGACAGACTTGTAAATGGACTGTGCGTCTGACATTGGAATTCATTCTGTGTTAATTGACCTCTATTAAATATACATCTGTTTGGCGGCGGAGAATTTATTCTTTTGCTTAACACCCTTCTCTGAAACGCACGAGCTCAGAGGTTGTATATCGATGGACATCAGTCGCATGGCATGAATTGCCTGTGTGGCATGCTAAGATGGAGTGATCAGGGCTTCTGTTGAAAAGCAAAGTCTTGTGGTGATGATCAACGCACCGCCGGTGTGGCATAGCTTTGTGTATAACGTAAAATCGCGAGCCTCACACCCCGGTATGAACCAGAAACGGGAGCAGGACCTCAGGGGGGACGTGCGTTTTCTTTCTAGCTAGGGTGGTGTCAGTGACCTACCAGCCTTGACATTTATATACTTTTCACCTGTGTGGTTGTTGTTGTTGCGAGGCACCTCGGTTTGATCGGACGATCCAGGTCCGATGGAGTCATTCGTTGGATCATTTACACCCCAAAGGGTGGAGAAACGCATTGTTCAGGCATTATAATCCACTTCGTGTGGACCGGCCCTGACGATCCAGGGTATGGTCGCGTCTGTACCTGAGACACGGGCTAGAGCGTCTCGAATTCGGTAAGGACTATCTTTTGCCTTGGTTCATGACGGAAATCCAATTTCCAAATACGACATCGTGCGGTTTTGAATGTATATATATATATATATGGCGACATGATATATGGTACCCATGCCGTCTATGATTGATAGTTATGATTTGAAATTGTTTTCAAAACTTATAAACACTAGCAATAATATCAAATGCCTTTGTTTTATTCGTATCAAGCATATTTTGGCCGTTATAAGGTAAAAACTCTATCCTCTGGTTTGCGTTGCATTGTGTGATGGGAACTGAGTCTTATAACGGCTTCATTTTTTATAAAAAGCATAGCGATGTTTAAAAGAAAGATTTGTTTTAAAGCACTGGCAATCCAATGGAGTAAACCCGTTCCACGAAAGTGGCGTGGTCCTGTGATTGGCCATATTATATATGTGTTGAGTAGATTTCTCATACCAGTCCCATGACAGACTCGTAGTTTGTTTCACTTTCAAACTCGGGTGCTCCTTTTTCTACACGGGTAGCCTTGTATTCAGGTTTAGCTGGTTCTTTCTGGATAGCTGGAGCTGAAGATGGATTCTATCATTTATCTCTTTTTATGCTGTTCAGCTCCTATTGTACATATTTTGTTTGTTTTCCGCTGTAGACATTTATGTATAGCTGAACTGTATTTGTACTAAGTAAGATCTTGTATACTGTGTAACTCTGATGATTATGTTTATCCAGTATATTGTATTGTTCATTATCTGGTGTAATTATATAATTTTGTTCTGCTGTTATCTGTTTATGTGTTATGTTCCACGGATTACCCTTGCCGCCGTGAGTACGGGGTTTGCGGTCGCCTCACTTTATCTTTCAGTAGCCAGACGGCTAACTGAATCTTCCTATGATCGTCCACATCGAAAATTCCAAACAAGTCCTCTGTCTCCTTGAGCCAATTCCTTGCCTGTACGAATGTATCGATTACATGGAATGGCTTCCGTCCCATAGCACATAAATCTTTGCAGATCTTAGAGAAGTTATCTGCACGTGGAAGAGGAGGAAGAACAACGGGTGCAGCTAGGGAAGGAACGTCAGCTTGACCACCGGCAAGCACCGTGGCCTCTAAATACCTACAGAACCAGCCTGGTATCGTAACGCCCTCTGGAATATTAGGTTCCCCATACATGCTGAAATGAAATGGAAAGAGATTCAGTCAAAGGATCGAAAGATATTACCTATGGCTTTGGGGAATATGTTTTTCAAAACAGACTTTTCTTTTTCAAAATGCTTTCTTTTAAAACATTTCTAAAAATAATTTTTTAAAAACTTTTATCTAATCTGGTAACCTTCAGCTCTGATACTGAGAGTGACACCCCACGTCCGTTAAAGTCACTCATTAAGAGAAAGCATTAGGTTTCGTGAAGCGTTATAGGTAAACAGAAATAGAAACATTACAAGACAGATATAAAATAGCAGCAGAATTAAAAAACTTTATTAATCATAAAGCATCGTGGTTCAAAACATCATATGTCTAAAAATTACGTAAACCCAGTACATCAATAAAACTTTTGTCTTGCACTTATAATATCAGAGTACAAAAACAAAAGAAGCATAATTCCCCAAATAAAAACATAGCTATAGTAGCAAAGACACTAGTACAAAACAGGGTATTTGCATCCAATACTTCGCATTATTTGCATCTGCTCCAGTGTAGATGCAAATGCAATGGACACAAATATTAAAATATTTTTGCTTTTGTTGTTGGACAGACGCAAATTTGACATATTTGCGTCTACTATAGCGTACATTGGACGCAAATACCAATGCATTTGTGTCTGCCTTACAATTAAAAAAAATGCAAATCTGACATATTATTAGACGCAAATACCAATACATATGCGTCTGCCGTACTACTACAGCAGATGCAAATTGCTGTGTATGTTAGTTTTACTCTTCGGTGCATTGCATCTGTTTTACTACTATAACAGATGCAAATTTGATTTTTTTTTTTTTTAAAACAACTTTTAGGCTTGCCACAGCAGATGCGATGCATACTTATCTCTTGCAATCACCACTTGACACAAATGTAATCTCTTCAAACTTCCCAACATTAAAAGAACACTAGAGATACTCATATTAACATGCTCATCTAAAATATTACTTTCTGAATGATACACGACATGCTATTTAACAATCAAAGAACATCAAGTGTGTGACCCAATAAGTTTAGGTCCACTAATGAATTACAAAAGAAATATTAAAACAGATCAGTTCTTAAAAAATTATACAACATAATCTCATGTATCATTTACCAGCTAGTTCACGAAGATGCATCGAAACTAAATTCTACTGTGCTTTATTTTCATGAAGACGGTTCACTCTTTGCCTTGATCTCACAATCTGCTTGGCAAGAACCTAGATTTAAAAGAAAACAATTAACTTTTATATAAATGGCTACATTTTATGAACATTAAACAAGAACGTTTTTCAACCCAGAGTTGTCGTTGCCTGTGATGCAAAGCTTCTCCTAACATCTAGTCACATGCAGCTTTTTATAAATGTACTACATAAATATAATTTAAATGTAAGGTAGGCATGGCAAAGAGAAAATTATTACTTCATTATGTATGCTACAAAGAATAAAGCAAACATAATCTTAAGAAGTCATTTACAGAACCTGTCGCCATAATGCTTGGCTTCCTAATTCTTTGCAATTTCAACCTGCAAACAACTACACCCAGTTAAAAGATTAGTTATTCATTTGAAGAGAACAAGTTTGATATACAAATTAACCTGTGTTTCCAACTGATCCATGACTGACTTTCTTGTTAGCTTCCAAGTATCCATGATGCATGACAAAAGTTACTGTCTTCTTGGTGCCACTTTCAACCGAATTTTCAGTACCAGCTTTACTCAACTTGACATTACTTTCCATTATCTTTCCCTTTATTGAAGCTGAAGGATCAACATCATGAGAATTTGCATTATCGCCATATATATATTCAACAAAATTTTCCCCATTATTACTCACATCTTGACTATTTTTATGGCTATCTAGTACTGCAGTGAAACCATATTTCTCCATGTTTGAGATCATTTGATCTTGTTGAGACTTACCTGTCTGATCATAAGAAGATTCTTTGAAAGAATTGGATCAAAACAACTTTATCTGTGCTATGTTTGAAAGAATTATCCGAAGAAGAATGAGTGAAGGGCCAAGAAACGTCTCTCTTTGCACAAGATGGTTGAACGGTCTCAGCCATACCTACTGATTGTGGAGACTGAAGAACCATATCATGATGGAGCATGTCAGTTAACCCATGAACAGAGTTCTCATTATTATCCATGTGAGACGCTCAAAAGTACGAATTTCTTCCGGTGAGATTTTCATTAACGTCTCTACTATGTTTCTCTGCTTCATGTTGCAACTGGCTTAGGTAGGACTCTAGGACATTGTTCGACAGCTTTCTACTACGCTCGGACCAAATATTATCTCTAGCATCTAAATACAATTTGACTAACTGATCCACTCAGTGATCTGAATAAAATATCAAAGACATAAATAAATAGTTGAATATATGATCATGTGTAATAATGTATGTTGTGTGTGTGGAGTGAAATGTAACATGGTTATTACCAAATTGTTCGACTTGAACAAAAGCACCTAAGTTAATCTAGTTCATTAGGGTTTGGGCATATGTGAGCACTGTTTGTGAATGACGTTTTGTCACAGAATTATAAATATAAGCACACTTCCATTAATAGAACAATTTAAGTTCTGAAAAGAAAGTACAAATAAATGCAAGTGCATAAATAACTACGATGGTGCATTAAAATATGTAAATGAAAGTAAAAAAGGATCAGATAACCCAACCACAGAAAAATGAAATGAATAGTTGGCAAGTATTATAATGTCACAAAGAATCATTTCATATAATAGATTTATTATTTCAAGTATGCATCCAGGGTACAATGTTACTTCCCCAAAGTTTTAAGAGCAACTGTTTGGTTCAGTCTCCAAAATAATAAACATATAGCATTTCGTACCTCTTGTACATCATCTAAACCATTGTATCTCGCTAGAAGTTGAGCTACAAGATTAACATCGACCTCTTGGTTATAATTCCACATGGTTTTGACCCTTTTATTAGCAGTTATATCATCCTCAGTATTGTTTCTTTTGTAGCAAATTATAAACATTTTTGACACATCAAATGGTGCATATCCTCTAGGTCCACAAGTTACTTGAGTGTTTTCTGAATGAAGGTAGAACAAACAATAACTCTGCATTTGAGTTCAGTAACATGGGTCAAAGCAATTAAACCCGTAATCACATGGTAACAATAGTTGATATAATATTTATGAATGGAAATATGCTCTAAATTTCTAATGGTTGTCCCTGCTACATACACTGAATAATTCACAAACTTCATTCAAGTTTCAAGTCATTATAGTCAGCATTCTGTGCACTGAGCACCCAAGTCAGCATTGCTACAAAAAATAATGAAATCATGGAAAATAATATCTGAACTTTTGTTTGGTTTTACTCTTATATCATTTCTCTGTTGAAAAATAAACTTGGTTTTAAATGGAAACAAATAAATTTGGTTTTATAAGTAAATGCCAATTATGTAATAAATTCTATCCTTGTTTTAGGAAAGGCCAAAATCAAATAAATGATAATAAATTTTGGTCTATCAAAATATGCAATAGAATTATCTAGAGAGAGAAGAGTGTAGAATACTGTCATGTTATATATAGATACTCTCTCATAAGTTGTACCAATCAATAATCAAGCAAGAAAAAAGAATCAATCAATAAAAGTTTTTTTTCCTCCCTTAAAAAATATTCTACTTTCTTCTAATTTGTTTCTCTTCCTCCACATAAATTTTTAACAAAGTGGTATCAGAGCAACACAAATTTTCCAACAAAGCGGTATTAGAGCCTGGTTGAAATTATGGCATTTCTATTTTTTTCGTCGTTTGTTCTCACAAAAGAGAATTACGAGGAATGGAGCAGTAGGAAAAAAGAGGAGCTAATCTCCAAAGGTTTGTGGGAAATTATTGAAAATGTCTATGAATGGCGTAAAGACGTCGAAAGCATGTCGCAAATGGACAAGAAAGCCTTTGCGAAATTAAAACAGAATGATTACCGTGCTCTTTCTGTGATTGCTGAGAACGTCGATGAAAAAGCTTCGGATCTCATATTTAGAGGAAGGTGTACAAAAGATTCATGGAATCTCTTGAAAAAGGTGTACGGAAAAGATGATGCAAAGATAATGAATGAAGGCAAGTTGATTGATGAGAAAGATGAAAAGAAGAATAGCGAGAGTGTGAACGAGAAGGAGCAAGAGAAGAAGAAAGAAGATACTATGCCAGAGCCTATGGAAGAAGAGATGATGGATGAGACAGAGAAGGAGAAGAAGGAGAGGAAAAAGGTGGCGCAGAAGCAAAAAGAAGTTGTAGTGGAGAATATTGCCAACCATGTTGATGTGGCACTAGCAGAGAACAAAAGAGAAGAAAAGGCTAAGGCTATCAATAGCGAAGCAAACCACGAAGAAGACTTCAAAGATGGACAAGAGAGTGCTGAAATCGTGGTTAAAGAAATTAAAAGTAAAAGGTCACTAGTAATCGAAGAAGAAAGCAAAGAGAAATTTGAAAATATAAAATTAGAAGAGCATACAAAAATCAATGAAGTGAAAAAGATTTTTGTCAGAGAAATAAATATGAAAGGAAACAAAGTAGATGAAGATGATGTCAATGACAAAAATTGTGAATGGAAAGGTAACGAAAATGAAGAACAGAAGAAACAAGGAGAAACTGAAGAGCTAGGTGAAAATTTGAAGCACAAGCAAAATTTTGAAGAAATTTGGAAAACAAAAAAAGAAATTGAATTGATCAAATACCGCAAAAGTGAATTTTTTGAAGAATTTAAAGATGCCATATATGACTCATTCATTGTTTATGATACCGGAATAAGATGGAAGCTAGAGCGCACACTTTTTGGAACGTCTTGTGCTAATGAAGGAGGACAAAAAGAATGGAGCACCGTTGAGGAATTTGCATCGAAGATCTTCATATTGGGAAAGAGGAAGAAACGAAAAAAGAAAATTTGGATAATTTCTTCATTTCTGCCAAAACATGTGAGATACAAAGAAATCTGCTTGGAGTAATATAACCAAGTTTAAGGGGGGATGTTGAAAAATAAACTTGGTTTTAAATGGAAACAAATAAATTTGGTTTTATAAGTAAATGCCAATTATGTAATAAATTCTATCCTTGTTTTAGGAAAGGCCAAAATCAAATAAATGATAATAAATTTTGGTATATCAAAATATGCAATAGAATTATCTAGAGAGAGAAGAATGTAGAACACTGTCATGTTATATATAGATACTCTCTAATATGTTGTACCAATCAATAATCAAGCAAGAAAAAAGAATCAATCAATAAAAGTTTTTTTCCTCCCTTAAAAAATATTCTACTTTCTTCTAATTTGTTTCTCTTCCTCCACATAAATTTTTAACAAAGTGGTATAAGAGCAACACAAATTTTCCAACATTCTCCCAGTTAGCCTTGCTATAAAAAATAATGAAATCACGGAAAAAGTGAATGCTATTAAACTTTGGTCTGTTCATCCTGATATTTATTAGTAATAACCCTTTCTTGTAAAAGTGCATACTAGGCAGCTTTGTAGTATTAAATTGCTAAAAAGTACTAAATTAAAAAAAATAATTGAGTACTTAAAAAGTGTGTATATTATATTGGTGATTATACAAATAGAATATTATGGACAGTAGAATGATCTTCAAAACCCTATGAATATAGCACATTCTAATGACTTACTGCAGTATTTAGTTGCAGGACAGGACATTTATTATATAATATGTAATTAGTAATCCAATTATACTATGTTTACGCAGCTGCATGTCGACTTCAGAACAATATTCAAACTGATTTAACATTCAGTAAAAAGATATTTCATTCTATAGAATACAAATTTGGTTTGTGATACCAAGTGTGTTCTGCTCTCTTAAACATTTTGCAGGCAGAATAAACACACAATTATAGAAACTCCCCCCTGAAAACTTTATTTAGATGTAGATGAGGGCTCCTTTGTACAACGACGCGTCGAGTTGCAGTTACACCAAAGAGCAAATGGGTGAAGGAATTGCATCAAACCAACACGACCCAAACCCAGATCGAGAAGCTAAAGTACCACGCTACAAAGAGAAGAGAAAGAAAAGATGATACAAAAAACAAATTCGATACGCTTTTAAAAAGCGTACGCTGAAATGAGGCTGAGGGTTAAAGGTAGGTTTGCAAAGACGACGGAAGTCAGTAATGCCCCGGTTAATTAATGAAGTAAATAATGACAATGATAACAATAATATTATTTCTAATTATGATCAGGAGAGGTTTGATCTTGGTTGGTACCATCAGCGATCTTGATTTGATTAGTTGTCATTATTATTATTATTATTATTATTATTATTATTATTATTGTTATTGTTAATTTCTAATAAGACAGTGTTTGGCTGATATATAGAGAATCAGAAAACATATATGTCTGTAGTATACAAAACAGTTCACTTCGGATAAACAAGTTAAAGATAATCACCAGTAAGTATAAAAGTGAATGGAAAAATGATGACCGACCTGTGAATCGACACTAAGGATATCCCAAACTTCTATAGATCCAGAAATATTAATATTTAGCAAGACTACCTTACTCTTGTCATGGCATCTAGTCTAGAAAAAAAGAAAACTTTCTGGGTTAATTTAACCGAAAAACATGATTATTGTTACTGCTAAAAAGAGGTAAGTTGCAGAGAGGAGGACATGCTTATAATCAAGTTGAAGGAGAAGGTGGTCAAGTTAAGTACCGCTACCAGGCAACTTGAAGAAAATATAGCAGAAACTAGGCAACTTGAAGCAAAACGAGCAAAATATGATACACATATACAGGTTAGAGCCGAAAAAGTTTACTACAAACTGAATGATCATGTAATCATACTATATGCCTGCCATGTGATACTAGTTTAAGCATAGTTTTTACAGGTTCAAATTTCCATATCCTATTAAAAGTGTAATTCTCACGTGATTTTTATCTCTGTCATATTTAGAACTGTGTGATATAATCAGATTCGGTGTGATATAAAGCATACTTATCTTTCACCCTTTTTTTCCTTACTTTCATGTTTGCATTGTGAATACATTATATTTACCACTTATACCAGTACGTCCATATAGCCAACAATAAAAGTGGTTTTCTTACTTGCATTATTATAGTAAAAGTGAATTAAATCATATTCTTCCCTCTCCTATAAGTTATGACATCATGTTGCCTTTTGTCCATCAGCCATCTCGGCACAGCTGCAGTACACATACCAATCTAAAAAACTCATAATTAAATATGAGATGACAGACCAAACAACGCTGATTTATGTATACATATACAATATGTATGTACCCTTAAGTGAAGGCATGCTTGATCCTTTCCTGCAGCTTGTGTGATCTCTCAGACCTCTCACAACAACAACTACTTTTAAATTTAAGTAAAGTGGAAATTTAGGCTGTTTGAAAGGCGTAGTTTAGCAAAAGTACAACCCAAATGGAAGAATTCATCAACTACCAAAACCACGTGCTTAATTAAATTTTAGGGAATCTTATGAAATCCAAATGAAAATATGTGATGATCTCTTTGCTAAGGCAGCTGCTGCTTCTTCAGAAAAGAATGTTAACTTCAATCATAACATTTATGTCATTGTGGCAATGTTTTATATGTGCAGCCAAACTCATATATTTGTGTCAAAGTTAATCTAAAGAAAATAATATATATTATGAAACGATTGTCGGATTCTCACAGCAACACCTCTGACCTAATCTCAATTTATATAGCATTTACATCATCTTTTTTTTGTATACATCATCATAATTAGAAGAAAACAGAGTGTGAAATCATGAAAACCATAAATCACCTTCAGTGTTTGTATATAACTTTAGAAAAAACACTCTTAAACCATTATCCACAACAATAACATATGAAGATAATTTACCTGTTGTTTCAAGGAAAAACGGAAGCAAATTTTGTATTCATTATTACTGCAAATCTAAAATGAAGAGGGTACTAGCAATTAGCCTCAGAAACCTAGCCTCCTCGAAAACCAACATCGTCGTTGACTCATTGCTACTGCTGTAAATCAATAACTAAAGGTCTAGGAGAAGCTGGAAATTCCATCAAAAGCGACAGGGGATGAGGGTATCCTAGCATTGAGAGGAATCCAATGGCAGGACCCATGGAAGTTGCGCAATCAAGTCGATACTACTATGATTTTAGCGTTGCAGTATTGAGAATAGTAGAGAGTTGTTTCGAGGTTATAGACGTCTGCCACGGAACGGTAGGAGTGGATTTGAAATTAGGTCTAAGGAAAGAAAGGCGGCGAGTGGATTTAGGGACGAAATTTTGGCGGGCCTTTAAATTTTACTTGCCGCCATCTAGTAATAAACTGTTGATAATCGAACGTTACTTAATTCCTTCGAAATTTTAACATAGTTGTACTTGCGTCTGTCTTTAATAGACTAGACGCAAATAATCTATTTTATCGCCTATTTGCATCATATTATATAATGAACGGATGCAATTAGCTATGCTAAATTTTCATTTCCACCTTACCGCGTCAGTTCGTAGACAATAACTGAAGCAAAGGTTGGGGGTGATATTTGGTTTTCCTTATTTGCATCTATTTTCGATTAGGAACAGATGCAAATTGTACTATTTGCATCTGTTGTTTATACATCAGATGCAAATGAAGGGACGCAAAAGACAATTTCTACACTAGTGAGATAAGAACTTGAGCAATACATCTAAGCAGCGACAAGCAAGATGAAAGCAGAATCCTGATCAAGCTTGAGTATTCCCACCCTGAGAACCTGGAGGGGGGGATGGAAAATAAAGAAGAGAAAACAAAATGGGTCAGACATAAAGTCTGGCGAGTCCAGTTACTTAAATAAGTAAAAGTACCATGACAGACATATAAAGTTGATAAGAAAGATAACATCATAAAAGAAAGGTATGACAAGGTAAACATGATAGAGTATATACACTTCTTTAATGATTTATCTGCACCGATACTAGTATAACCAGAATGAGATGATTCCAAAAACTATAAGATGGTAGACTTAGGAGAATTTCCAGTGAGAAGTTTTCACCCCATAGAATCAACAGACAACCCAACGTTCTGGAGTTACCCCTATGGATAATAATGGACTCCTAAACATACCGGAGTCTAAGTGTACCCTAATCGATTGGCTCCATACTCCGTAGATACCCTGTGCTCGCCCCACAGTAGGGTGTGTTGCTCACTAAAGTGGCAACTATTCATTTTCCAGATGTGCACAGCCATATCTACTAGTGTCACGGCCGTCTTGTCCCCTCTGCCCGGACCATGCACACACATAACCCGGTCGGTTTGCGCCGACCACACCTCCATATTTGGATATCTTACAATTAGCCCAGTAAGCGTGCCCCGACTCTTACCTAGTTCGGAGTACTCATTTGATACCGTTACATGGATTACTAAATGAAACAGGTCCCACATACAAGATGATACAAGCTTCCCCTGCGATTGCATCCCCACTAGGTTTTCCACAGGTTATGCTTACCTAATGGTGTCTTTAATTACATAACCCCAACAGGTTAAATTTGTGGGCCTACATATAAATATTACCAACCACCACAGATTTACTTAACCCACCCACAGTTTCAAACAAGTTTACTTAACCCATAATCAAGTTCATATTCATACAATCCCCATGGATTCAACTAGGTTAAGTATTCCAATTCATTACCATGTCCATTTATGGTTATAATGTGATAGACCTCCCACATTAAGCCTACCACTTGTGGACAGACTTCTTTCACAAGTCGAGCTTAACCTCATGTCTTAGCACGTATCGTATTTGTACACTTAGACCCCTCACATTAGATTCACCACCTGCGGTTGCTGGATATGCCGGGCGGTTCCGGGAAGACTTTCACCACAGTGTAATCTAACCTCGTGTCTGGGCGTGGTTACAATTTCTAATTACTGTAATCCTAGGCATTCCAATGATTAAGCAAATTTACCTATATCGTTATAAATTTTTATGCCTCTTTCCCAAGTCATGTTCATAATAAATTATATGCCCCAAATTCATATTCATATATTTCATTCAAGTTATGCCCAAATTCCCAATTACAAGTTATTCCCCAATTCAACGTTTTCCCTCGTTCCCAATCTAACGCATTCGCATAGTTCAGCGGCATGCCTAAGCTCGAAGGTAGCCTGGCTATATAAAAATATAAGGGAAAAGATAGAGGAAAAAAACAAAGATGATCATACTAACATGATGGACATATACTGGTAGAAACAAGCATAAAACATATATCGACAAAATGACAAAGTATGCATATAGGCACAGATCTAATGACCATATGATAACAGAACTGATTCTAGCTGTGATCTAAACAATGATTTAGGATTCCAACTTACAATAGATCTAATTTTGCTACAAACGTAATAGAATAGGTATACGGTAATCTAAACAGTGAATTAGATCTACAATCAAAGGCATATCTGACATGATAAAGGTTAAGATCTAAGTCATAGTCATATCAGAATATTATAGATACACAAGTTATAATAGATTTGATATGATTCAAGCAATCACATGCATAGGTCCAAGTTACAGTCATGTCATGTTTTAATTTTAAATATTTAGATCTAAAATTAACATAGACTCACAGTGTTTGAATTTAGAAAATAGAAGAAAGATTGTAGACGTTTGAATCGCAGATCTCTAAACTTGAATAACTCTAAACTTGATTAAACTGATTGCAGAAGAAGAAAAAGGTTTGACTCAGTTTGGGCAGCGACATCATCCAGTCCTACATTATTTTTAGTGTGCAAAAAGATGAGAAATGAGGCCATATTTATAGCCAAACCCCAAAACCCTAATCTTCTAGGTCTGCCCTTGGGGGGGGGGGGGTCGACATCCCTGGGCGGGTGTAACACCCCACCTCCATTAAGGTCACTCACAAAGGGAATGCATTAAGCTTAGTGGGGGTCATAAGAGTATAGAACAGATAAAATTACAAAACAGACAAATTTAAACAGCGAAAAACAATTAGAACTTTTATTCCATAGTAGCATAATAGGATAAAACTTTCATAAGGGTTGTTTCAAACATCAGCACCAAAACATCAAAATTTATTACATCAAATATCTGTCTTGTTTCTCAAAATAAGCATAATACAAAATAACATAACATAACATAATTCCCCAATTAAGTAGTAGCCAGCCATAACAGTAAAGCAAAGAGTCCAAAGCAATACATCAAAATCTTCGAGCTTGAAAAGAATCTGAAATAAGCGGTGGTATTCCCTCCCCATGGACCTGGCCGGGAGGGGGGGGGGACGAAAGAAAGAAGGCGAAACAAAAACAGAGTCAGACATAAAGCCTGGTAAGTCCAGTGACTTTCAACATGTAAACAGGTAAAGGTATCATGACATGAATAAATTGGATATAAGACATAACCATGATAATAAGCATCACAAGACAACGAGATAAGCATAAGATAAGACTAGAACATGATAAGGTATCGTACTGATTCCTAATTTCTCTGCACCATCTAAATAGTGTTCAACTAATGCCATTTGTTACAAAGCAAGATAAGTGATCCCCATTTCCCACATGATAGTTTTATAGGTACATATCTCATGATGAGGGTCCCACCTCATATTGACAGTTTACCTGTCCCCGCCGTACCTATCTTGATCGGCTCCTACTCATAACGTTCTGCATGTGTTTGTATTAACCCGGCCCTTACTTGTAGATACCTGTGCTGGTCCCACCATAAGGTGTATCGTTTCCTAGGTAACCCGGTACAGTTCTAGAGAGCACAGCTTTATACCTATTTCGTACTCAGTATCTAAATTTTCCCATGCCGGAATTACGTGCACGCCCGTAATCCGTCGGAACCTGCACTGCCGTACCACCTGCCGCTATTTTGACCGCTTATAATCAGCCCAGTAATCGTTCCCCACCCTGCCTAGCTCAGGGTCCTGTTGATATCTAATGTGGGTTACTGCTGAAAAGGGTCCCGCTACTAGGGTTTTCCAAGGGTCTATTCGTATACCCCTCATATTGGTTTAAGTGTCATCAATCAATCAATTCAAGTTTACTTAACCCACCCATTCATCATATTTTATTAGTTAACTGTCACTATTCCAGTCGAGTTACTCAACCCACCCACTTGTCATGTCATATTGGTTAAGTGTTGCATGTTGACTTAACCCTACCATACTTAACATGTTTGTTTAGCATTAATTATTTATTAATGCATCAACTTCTCACATTGGACTTATTTGCGGTAGGTAGATTGTGTCGGGCAGTTCCGGGCAGCCTTACACCGCAAACCCATTCCAACCTCGGGTTCAAGCATTGTTTCCCATCTAATCTTCGCCTTTGACCTCTCACATTAGATAAACATTAGATTGTTGTCGTTGCGGTTGCTGGATGTGCCGAGGGTTCCGGGCATCCTTACACCATAACTCAAATCTAACCTCATGTCTTAGGCGGCCATTAGATTTAATTAAATTATATACTTGCCAATTATGTCCGAATTCCAATTTTTACATGCCAATTATCATATGCCCAATTATTGATTTATATGCCAATTTACATGTGCTCAATTATTGATTTGCATTCCAATTTACATATGCCCAAATATTGATTTACATGCCAATTTACATTTGGCCAAATATTGATTTACATGGCAATCTACATGTGCCCAAATATTGATTTACATGCCAATCTACATGTGCCCAAATATTGATTTACATGCCAATCTACATGTGCACAAATATTGATTTACATGCCAATCTACATATGCCCAAATATTGATTTACATGCCAATTTACATATGCACAAATATTGATTTACATGCCAATTTACATATGCCCAAATACTGATTTACATGTCAATTCACCCAAACTTGCAATGATAATAATAATACCCCATATCCATCACAAATTATGCCCAATAATTCCACCAAACATGTTATGCCCATAAATTCACCCAAATAGGCAATACCCAGTATTCCCCGTATTCCAACCGTTCGTATTTCGCGATTTCAGCCTAAGTTAGAAGTTATCCTAGGTTCAATAAAAGAAAATAAATAGGGGGAGATAGAAGTTGCATAAAATAAGAATAGAGAGAAAATAGGCATGAAAATATCATCACAGGCATGAAGGCAAAGACTTGATAAGAACATCATCATGAACATGAAAAACTGATGTACAACAAGATAAACTGATGATAACAACATCATGAGAATAAGAATAGAAGCAAAAGAACAACTTAGAATCAGGCATAGTCTCAATTTCATCTTATTACATGTCAAGACTAGATTTAGGTGTTCAAATCTAAAAATAACTGAACTTACTGCATTTGGATTAGAAAAGATAATTGAATCTCTTGTTGTTGTTGAAGAACTCTAACTTGATATTGATTAATACTCTAGGTTGATGAAGAACTTTTTGATTTGATTTAGGTTTAAGTGGCGACTAGGTTTAGATGAGAGTTTGGCGGCATGGAGGCGCCATGAGAGTGAATAGTAGAATTAGGGTTTATGTTTGGATATGTATTTATAGGTATGTTAGGCAAACCATGGCCTTTAGATTAGCATAGGAGTCATCAGAGCCATCTAAACCAAAGAGACATGTCACCCAGTCACCACAGTGCGACACATAAGCCCTAAAACACAAAATTTTGTCACAGACCATTCTAGGCCGATGGGGTCGATTCCAAACACCCTGAGTTGACCTTGGGGTCGACCCAGCGGGGCTCGGGTGGGTCGACCCATAAAATAGGTCGGTTTGGCGTTTTGCCTTCCTGCTTCCGCTGTTTTGAATTTTTTTTTCTTGAATTTTAGGTTGATTTTTATTTTATTAATTTATATATATACATATATTTCCCTTATATGTATATAAACTTCCAAGGTCCATAACTTTCTCATACATTATCCGTTTAATGCAAACTTTGGATCCATCTTGACCAGAATTTTGGGACGAACGCAGTGGTATTGTAACGACCCGCATTCTACGCATCATAGGATCGTAGAATATTTAATTCTGTCACATACGAAGTCGTATGGTCATGTAACTTTGGGAGACGACTATTAGGGTCATTTCCCATGTTCATGATTTTTCCCGATTTTTAAATGACCATTTTACCCCTAGTTGGTACTGTTTTGGCCATAACTTTTGACTGGGAAGGAATTTTGACCTGAAACCACTTCCATTGACTCCGGATGATGGTTTCTCTTTCCGTAGAGTGGTCATAATAGCCAAACGGACTCACTGTTTGGGAGATATGGCTGAGACAAGTTTCAGATGGTGAAAAACAGCTTAATTGGGCTTAACCGGGTGATTAACAGCTAGGCCCAAAGGGGAATTTCGGGATTAGGAGTCTAAAAGGGCTGTTAGGGTTTGGAGAATACCTTTTTCTCATTTTTCAGCCGTCACTATTCATTCCTCTTAACCTAGCCATGGCCTCCACCCTCTAAATCTCTTCAAAACATCTCTTAATCACTTTCTAATTGAAGATTAGGCTTAGCAAACATCAAATCAAGGAGTATTAGCACGAGAACCGAGGTAGAGCTGCTGTGTAAGATTGGGAACAGCGCCAAATCAGAGAATATTTCAGTTTTGGGGTTTTAGTGGTGGCAAAGGTGAGTGATTAGCTTGCTTTTACACTAATTACGGTTAATTATGGGTAATTAGTGAAGATTAGCGAATTTATACATTAATAAATTCTGGAAAAATTCCTAAAATTCTATAATGATGTTTTATGGCTCTGATAAAAATTTGGGCTAATTTTGATAAGTTTTGCTAATTGTATGCATAATCACGGTTAAGAAGGATTAAGGGGAAAACATGGGTTTCTGGGTATGTTTGATCTAAAGTATTTCATGTAAATGATGTTTTAATGTTTGTGATTGATTCTATATGTTGTCACTGCTGTTTGGAATGTTTTGTAATGTCATAGGAAGTTTAGAATGGTTGAAAACGCCGTCGTTCGGCGAAAATAGCTTGCTGGAAAAAGTTGCAGATTTTCAGAACCGGTTAGGAAGAACACCCGATCCGAACCGGATAGGAGGAGGAGATCCGATCCGAACCGGATAGGAGGAGACACCCGAACCGAACCGGATAGGAGGAGACACCCGAACCGAACCGGATAGGAGGAGGAGATCCGATCTGAACCGATTAGAAGGAGGAGATCCGAACCGAACCGGATAGGAGGAGACACCCGAACCGAACCGGATAGGAGGAGGAGATCCGACCCGAACCAGATAGAGGAGGAGACCCGAACCGAACCGGATAGGAGGAGGATGCCCGAACTGAACCGAATAGGAGGAAGAGACCCGAACCGAACCGAAGAAGACCATAACCCGAGATGCAAAGGTAGTCCAAATGGGAAGTTTGTACCAAGGATTCAGATGGGAATCAACGAGTTAACTTCATGATTGGGCTTTGCTGCGGGACGTGTGCTAAGGGGCTGTCGATGTCTGTAACTTTGGATCACTATGTATAGGGGGTACGTGAACGGATTCAGGGCCACAGTGGTCTAGGTACGACTAAAAGAGCTATAGACCAATGAAGTGGGGTCATTTGTAAAGGTTTAGTCATGACTCCATGGGGTAAGCTTGGTGGTAGCAGTAGTTGTACAAGCCGAACTCCGTCACTACTTCGATGGGTCTAGTGGTTGAAAGCGGTATACATCGTATGCTTTATGCACTGAGTGAGAGATGAGAGGATGGTTGCCATGATTGAATTGTTTGCTATCCCTATGACATGCACACCCCCACCCCCGTATTTCTTTACACCATATGTTGATGGCACCTTAGAGTATTGTACAGTATGTAGTGCTAACTCTTTGGTTGTAGGTCCAGGTTCAGGTATGGTTTAGTATACCTGTTATTGTTCTGTTTAGCTGCTTATCGCTCATACCAGACTTTTTGTCTGACCCAGAGTTTTATGTCTCTTCTTATTACTCTGGGTGCTCACACGAGCAGACTAGAGACAGGTTAGCTGGTGATGCACGGGTAGATGATCCGGAGACGAGCAGGAGGCTTCCACGTAATATATATATAGTATTCTCCCTGTGTTGTCGAAGATCACTGCTTGGGCATTGGTGGTGCATCTTCCACTTTAGCTTTCTTTTGTTTAGAGACAGTAGATTTTGAAAAGTTGTAATAAGCTGTATTTGGATTTCCGCTGCTCTGATGTTGACATTTATTATTAGTTATCAGCTTATACACTGTCTCACCTGTTTTATGTCAAGTATGTTATTATTATATTTTATTCCATGCGCTGTGAGACATTCTACAGGTTCCTTGATTAGTTCATTCTCTTCTTTCCTTTCTCCCGACGACCGTCCCGTGCTAGTCGGGCATGTGTACAACGCACTTTTGGAGGAAATGCAGGCTGGTGCGGGGCGGGCCGTCACACTTGGTATCAGAGCTCTAGGTTGCGTAGTTAACCTAGGGAAGTTATCAGGGAGAGATAATATACGTATACGAGAGAGCGTATTTGTGATTACTTTGGTTTTTAAAAGCTATATATATACTATTACTAGTATAAGGATGAAGTCGTACAGCACTAGCACCACTATGGAGTCGTTAATCGTTTCTTTTTTCAGATTGACGATGAGCCGAGATACTAGAGGTGCTGGTAGGGGAGCCAATAATGGGAATGCTGCTGACATGAGGACGATGTTTACTGACCTCATGAGAGAGATGCTTAGAGATGTACGGAGGGCAGCTCCCAATGGTGGAAATGATGGTGGTCCAATAGTGCAGGCGCCAAGAGTCGACTTCGCCGAGCTGAATAAGGATTATACTAGCCTTGGTGGGAAGCCGTTCCATGGAACGGAGTCGGCTACAGATGTCCAGGATTGGTTGGATAGTTGCGAACGTATCTTCGAGGATTTGGGTATCGAGGATGCAATGAAGAGAAGGCTAGCGTCCCGTCAGCTGCAAGGGCGGGCAATGAATTGGTGGAATGCTATAAAGGCAGCTACTCCAGAAGATCAGGTTACTTGGGAGCAGTTTAAGGCTCGCTTTAGCGAGAAGTTCATTCCGGCTGCTCAGAAGTCAGTGCTGTTTAAGAAATTCTTGGAGCTCAAGCAGAATGGCAGAGCTGTCTCGGAGTATATTGCCGAATTTGACACTTTGTCAAAATATGGGTTATCTCTTATTGATACTGCCGAGAAAAAGAATGAGAAATTCATAACTGGTTTGGATCAGTACTTGGGGGAAAGACTTATTAACCACATCGATGAGTCGTTTGAGTCGATTGTAGGGAAAGCATTGAGGTCAGAAAGTCTCTACCCCAAGCCGAAGACTGAGGCTGCGTCCGCAGGTGAGCCAAAGCCACAAGCAAGCGGTGAAGGCAAGGGTGGTTCCCAGAATAAGAGAAAGCAGAACCAGACTAATGATGGCCAGAAGAAAAAGAATAAGCAAGATGTTGAGTGCTTCAGCTGTGGTAAGAAGGGCCATTATGCTAGTAATTGTCGGGCCAAGCCAGCAGATAGGAAGTGCTTCAATTGTGGCCAATTGGGACATCACAAGGACAAGTGTCCGCAACCCCCTAAAGAAAAGCAAATGGTGAAAGCCTACGCTCTTAATGCTATTCCTTCTTCGTCGAATGCCCCAACTGCGGCGGAGAAGGGAAAGAATGTCGTCATTCAAGGTATGCTTTCCGTTTATGATGTTCCTGTTAGAGTTTTGTTTGATACCGGAGCTTCCAGTTCTTTCATATCTAGTGACCTGGTAGATAGGTTGGGATTGGAGCCCGAGATTGTCGATAGACCTTTAGTAGTGACGAACCCGATTGGTGGTTCTACTAGCCTTAGCATGATTTGTCGTAACATGGTCTTATCGAGTCATGGATGCATGTTTGTTTGTGATTGTTTTGTTTTGGGTTTTACTGGGTTTGGCATTATTTTGGGAGTAGATTGGCTCCGAAGATACGGGGTGGTGGTAGACTGTGAGGGCTTTTTGGTGACAGCTAGAGCGGATGACGGGCGGAGGATAGTGTTTGGTGGTCTACCCAGTGAGGGGGTATTGGCTAGTTTTCTAAACTCCCTTGACATTCCGCATAGTGAGTTGTCAGGTTTGCCCGTGGTTGGCCAGTATCCGGATGTTTTCGAAGAAGTGACCGGACTTCCACCACACCGAGAGATTGGGTTCCGTATTGATTTGGTAAAAGATGCCAGACCTATAGTGATGCCACTTCGTCGTATGGCACCAAGGGAGCAGCGAGAGCTCGAGGTGCAAGTCAGCGATCTTTTGAAGAAGGGATTTATCAGAAGGAGTGTCTCTGAATGGGGAGCACCAGTTGTGTTTGCTACCAAGGCGGATGGTTCCCTTCGTTTGTGTGTAGACTACCGCGAGTTGAACAAGGTGACGAGGAAGAATAAGTATCCTCTCCCGCGGATAGATGATTTGTTCGATCAGTTGAGTGGCGCGAGAGTGTTCTCCCAGTTGGATCTCGCGATAGGTTTTCATCAGCTTAGAGTGGAAGCTGAGAGTATAGCTAAAACGGCATTTCGAACGCCGTTTGGATTTTATGAATGGTTGGTTATGCCATTTGGGCTGACTAATGCCCCGGCATATTTTGTGGATCTTATGAATAGGGTATTCAGAGATCAGTTGAATAAGTCTGTTCTTGTGTTCGTGGATGATATTTTGGTTTACTCAAGGAACGAGGAAGAACACAAGGAACATTTGAGGACAGTGATGGAGGTGTTGAGGAAACACCAATTGAAAGCAAAGTTTTCTAAGTGTCACTTCTGGAGGAAGGAAGTGAGATTCTTGGGCCATGTTGTTTCAGAAAATGGTATCGCCGTGGATCCTGCTAAGGTGGCTACGGTGCAAGATTGGTCTACGCCCAAGAATGCAACAGACGTAAGAAGTTTCTTGGGATTAGCGGGATATTATCGTAAGTTTATCCAAGGCTTCTCCAAGATAGCAGCACCGTTAACTCAGTTGACAAAGAAGAATCAAGCTTTTGTTTGGAACGAAAGGTGCGAGGATGCATTCAAGAGTCTAAAAGAAAAGTTGACAAGTGCACCAGTGTTAGTCATTCCCAAGGGGAGTGAAGAGATGACAGTATATACAGATGCTTGTGGTACCGGACTAGGTGCTGTGTTGATGCAGGGTGGTAGGGTTGTAGCTTATGCAAGCAGGCAATTGAAACCGCATGAGAAGAGATATCCTATCCATGATTTGGAATTGGCAGCGATCGTATTCGCATTGAAGATGTGGAGACATTATCTCTTGGGAGAAAGATTCGAGCTGTTTACTGATCATAAGTCGCTGAAGTATCTTTTCTCTCAAAAGGATTTGAATCTTCGTCAGCAGAGGTGGTTAGAGTTCTTAGCTTCATATGATTTCGACATCGCATATACACCGGGAAAGGGCAATGCCGTAGCCGATGCGTTGAGTCGAAGACATGCCAGTTTAGGGGCTATGTTCCTTGAATGGAAGCAACTGGAGTATATCGCGGGGTTTGATTTCAGACCAAAGTGCGAATTGGACCCAGAAATGTTAGCAAGTTTGACGATCAGACCCACTTTAATTGAGCGGATCGGCTCTAGTCAGAGGGACGATCCTAACCTATTGGAAATCATCTCCAAGTTAGAGATGGGTATTGATGAGGAGATGAGCAAGTATGGGTTTGATCAAGATGGATGGCTTAGAAAGAATGGAAAGCTCATTGTACCCAATGTCAATGGATTGAGAGATGAAGTGCTTAGAGAATGTCATCACTCAAAACTGACTATACACCCCGGTGGTAATAAGATGTATCGAGACATGAGACAGACTTACTACTGGGAAGGAATGAAAAGAGACGTTGGGGAGTTTATATCGAAATGCATGAATTGCCAGCTAGTTAAAGCCGAGCAAAAGAAGCCTAGTGGGTTGTTACAGCCATTAGAAATTCCCGAATGGAAATGGGAGCAAGTCTCGATGGATTTCATTGATGGTTTACCAAGGACTAGATCGGGACATGATAGCATTTGGGTGATTGTGGACCGATTAACCAAAAGTGCAAGATTTATACCAGTCAGATCGACCAGAACGGCAGCTAAGTTAGCAGAATTGTATATGAAGTGGGTAGTGAGATTCCATGGAGTACCTAAAAGCATTGTGAGTGACCGAGACCCGTTGTTCACTAGTGGGTTTTGGAAGAGCTTACAAGAAGCTCTAGGGTCAGAGTTACATCTCAGTACCGCATATCATCCTCAGACCGACGGTCAGACGGAGAGGGTGAATCGTATTTTGGAAGATCTCTTGAGAGCATGTATATTGGATTTTGGTGGATCATGGGATGACCATTTGCATCTAGTAGAGTTTGCATATAATAATAGCTACCAATCCAGTATCGGTATGGCTCCGTTTGAAGCTTTGTATGGAAGACCGTGCAACTCACCATCATGTTGGATAGAGACTGGCGAGAAGTTTATGCTTGGACCAGATGTGGTGAGGGAAACTTCAGATAAAATCAAGACCATTCAACAACGAATGAAGGCTGCCCAAGATAGGCAGAAGAGTTATGCTGATAAGAGGAGAAGAGACTTAAAATTCTCCGTTGGCGACTTGGTGTTTGTCAAGATTTCTCCATTGAAGAGCGTAATACGATTTGGCAGGAGAGGCAAGTTGGCACCAAGATTTGTTGGCCCATTCCCTGTTCTTGAACTAGTCGGGAATTTGGCATATAGAATTGACTTACCAGAGAAGATGGCAGGAGTTCACAACGTATTTCATGTTTCCCAACTAAGGAAGTTCGTTCATGACTCAGATATGACTATTTCACCTGATCAGTTAGAGGACTTCGAAGTAGAACCCGAGGCGGTTGGGAACCGCAAGCCGGCCCGTATTGTTGAACACGACATGAAGCAACTTCGAAGGAAGGCGGTGAAGCTAGTCAAAGTTCAGTGGGGCGAGGACTAGAATGATTGTACTTGGGAGACAGAGGAGAACATTAGGAAGACACACCCAGAACTCTTTGTCTGGTAAGATTTTGACTTCGATTTAGTTTTCCGCATGCTAGGATAGGCTTGTTTGCTTGTTTTGCATGTTTGATTGTTGTATGTGGTTGTTAGGCATGCAGGATCCTTTGTATGTTTTGGGTTAAGGAATTTCGGGGACGAAATTTCTTAAGGGGGGGAGAGTGTAACGACCCGCATTCTACGCATCATAGGATCGTAGAATATTTAATTCTGTAACATACGAAGTCGTATGGTCATGTAACTTTGGGAGACGACTACTAGGGTCATTTCCCATGTTCATGATTTTTCCCGATTTTTAAATGACCATTTTACCCCTAATTGGTACTGTTTTGGCCATAACTTTTGACTGGGAAGGAATTTTGACCTGAAACCACTTCCATTGACTCCGGATGATGGTTTCTCTTTCCGTAGAGTGGTCATAATAGCCAAACGGACTCACCGTTTGGGAGATATGGCTGAGACAAGTTTCAGATGGTGAAAAACAGCTTAATTGGGCTTAACCGGGTGATTAACAGCTAGGCCCAAAGGGGAATTTCGGGATTAGGAGTCTAAAAGGGCTGTTAGGGTTTGGAGAATACCTTTTTCTCATTTTTCAGCCGTCACTATTCATTCCTCTTAACCTAGCCATGGCCTCCACCCTCTAAATCTCTTCAAAACATCTCTTAATCACTTTCTAATTGAAGATTAGGCTTAGCAAACATCAAATCAAGGAGTATTAGCACGAGAACCGAGGTAGAGCTGCTGTGTAAGATTGGGAACAGCGCCAAATCAGAGAATATTTCAGTTTTGGGGTTTTAGTGGTGGCAAAGGTGAGTGATTAGCTTGCTTTTACACTAATTACGGTTAATTATGGGTAATTAGTGAAGATTAGCGAATTTATACATTAATAAATTCTGGAAAAATTCCTAAAATTCTATAATGATGTTTTATGGCTCTGATAAAAATTTGGGCTAATTTTGATAAGTTTTGCTAATTGTATGCATAATCACGGTTAAGAAGGATTAAGGGGAAAACATGGGTTTCTGGGTATGTTTGATCTAAAGTATTTCATGTAAATGATGTTTTAATGTTTGTGATTGATTCTATATGTTGTCACTGCTGTTTGGAATGTTTTGTAATGTCATAGGAAGTTTAGAATGGTTGAAAACGCCGTCGTTCGGCGAAAATAGCTTGCTGGAAAAAGTTGCAGATTTTCAGAACCGGTTAGGAAGAACACCCGATCCGAACCGGATAGGAGGAGGAGATCCGATCCGAACCGGATAGGAGGAGACACCCGAACCGAACCGGATAGGAGGAGACACCCGAACCGAACCGGATAGGAGGAGGAGATCCGATCCGAACCGATTAGAAGGAGGAGATCCGAACCGAACCGGATAGGAGGAGACACCCGAACCGAACCGGATAGGAGGAGGAGATCCGACCCGAACCAGATAGAGGAGGAGACCCGAACCGAACCGGATAGGAGGAGGATGCCCGAACCGAACCGAATAGGAGGAAGAGACCCGAACCGAACCGAAGAAGACCATAACCCGAGATGCAAAGGTAGTCCAAATGGGAAGTTTGTACCAAGGATTCAGATGGGAATCAACGAGTTAACTTCATGATTGGGCTTTGCTGCGGGACGTGTGCTAAGGGGCTGTCGATGTCTGTAACTTTGGATCACTATGTATAGGGGGTACGTGAACGGATTCAGGGCCACATTGGTCTAGGTACGACTAAAAGAGCTATAGACCAATGAAGTGGGGTCATTTGTAAAGGTTTAGTCATGACTCCATGGGGTAAGCTTGGTGGTAGCAGTAGTTGTACAAGCTGAACTCCGTCACTACTTCGATGGGTCTAGTGGTTGAAAGCGGTATACATCGTATGCTTTATGCACTGAGTGAGAGATGAGAGGATGGTTGCCATGATTGAATTGTTTGCTATCCCTATGACATGCACACCCCCACCCCCGTATTTCTTTACACCATATGTTGATGGCACCTTAGAGTATTGTACAGTATGTAGTGCTAACTCTTTGGTTGCAGGTCCAGGTTCAGGTATGGTTTAGCTGCTTATCGCTCATACCAGACTTTTTGTCTGACCCAGAGTTTTATGTCTCTTCTTATTACTCTGGGTGCTCACACGAGCAGACTAGAGACAGGTTAGCTGGTGATGCACGGGTAGATGATCCGGAGACGAGCAGGAGGCTTCCACGTAATATATATATATATAGTATTCTCCCTGTGTTGTCGAAGATCACTGCTTGGGCATTGGTGGTGCATCTTCCACTTTAGCTTTCTTTTGTTTAGAGACAGTAGATTTTGAAAAGTTGTAATAAGCTGTATTTGGATTTCCGCTGCTCTGATGTTGACATTTATTATTAGTTATCAGCTTATACACTGTCTCACCTGTTTTATGTCAAGTATGTTATTATTATATTTTATTCCATGCGCTGTGAGACATTCTACAGGTTCCTTGATTAGTTCATTCTCTTCTTTCCTTTCTCCTGACGACCGTCCCGTGCTAGTCGGGCATGTGTACAGCGCA
Organism: Allium sativum; assembly: GCA_030737875.1. Lineage (NCBI taxonomy): Eukaryota > Viridiplantae > Streptophyta > Magnoliopsida > Asparagales > Amaryllidaceae > Allium > Allium sativum. The sequence continues at coordinate 461,467,209 of CM060913.1, read as the reverse complement.
CTTTTGGAGGAAATGCAGGCTGGTGCGGGGCGGACCGTCACAGGTATAGTCTGTTTCCTCACTTTTAAAATTAAGTATTCTTTTAATTCATCTATTAATATTCATAGAAAAATATGGGGTGTTACATTCTCCCCTCCTTAAAGGATTTCGACTCCAAAATCTCTAAGTTAAGAAGAATGCATCCTACCATCCAACATCCATCTACTCAACCATCATTCACAAGCATTCATTGTCCTTAAAAAAAGAATTCTAATGCTACATGAACATATGCAAAAGTGTGCGTGCATATGTTCCATATCTAATGCAAAATCAGGCAGTCTACTGATTCAGTTGACCTCCTTAATGTGAATTATGCTAGTGCCATGAGTCCAATTATATATGCAATTATTCCTAACGTACTTCATAACCTCTACATGAGTGCATAATCATTCATCCATATGCAACATTTATATGATAACACGTCCAATTTCAATCTCATTCATAACCAAACATATATATGCATATTCAATTTGAAAGTGACTTGAGTCGATCTAGTGCCTAAGGGGTGTGTGTGTGTATGCATCCACGAGCAACCACTAGCAACCACTTGCATCTACTTGCAACCATCAAACATTACATGTCTCAAACACATGTTTACACCCATTAGTTTCTACCTAAAGGTCGTAGACTCGATCGATAGGATACAGTCGAGTGATAGAAGCAAATACAAAAATAAAAACTTTGTTCCCATTAGACATTGGTTAAGAGAATAACTTTCTAAGTATCAACCCCGAAGACCGAAATCAACATCAGATTGACACTCAGAGAATTACTCTCATTAGACAATGCCAAAACTGGAAATCTACCTCACGCCTCGAGTAAAACTCCTAACCTTATCAGAAATATCAAGATGCTTACAGACTACGGGTATAAATCAGATTATCAAATGATTCTAGGAAACTAAGCATGATAAAACCCCACCATATCCTACCAAACCTGGAATGTAAGCGTCACAGTCAACTTAACGCCTAACACAGATACCCTCAAACCCCAACCTATCACACAGATGAGTCGTAACCCTTATGGGGTTTGAGACTATGGAGGAATCAGAAACAAGACTAGTATTAAAGTGCAGAGACTCAACTACAGAATCAAAATGCCAGAATCAGAAAGAGTTCTACTCAATAATCAGATAAGGAAATTAAACCTTCTATATAAATTTTTCTACCTCTATCCTGTCCACCAGCCACGAGAGCATTCGCCTGCCCTCCAGAAGATCCTGCCCTTTTCCCTTGTCCTCGTTTCTTCGGGCAGTCTCTAGTGAAGTGTCCCATCTCACCACAGTTGAATCAAGCGCCCTTCCTCTTTCTGCAATCCTTGTTTAGATGACTCAAGCTTCCACAAGTAAAGCACTTTTTCTCCTTCCTATCCTCAGGCTTTTCATCTTTCTTTTGTGTTTCCTTCTTGGGCCACACTTTCTTTTTCTGTGGTCCTTCGAGCTTCTCTTCTTTCTTCTCACTTTTTGCTTCCTCATGTAACAACGCCATATCAACCAACCTTTCAAAAGTTGCGCCCATTGGGATATGGGAGATAGCTAGACCATGCAATGGTTCATTCAAGCCTCTAGCAAAATGTAAAGCTTTCCTGTGAGGTGTATCTACCAACTCCAACCCAAATCTTGCAAGCAAATTGAATTTGTTGACGTATTCCTTGACTGACATACTCCCTTGTTTGAGTGCTAGAAAGTTCTCTGTAACGTCCTGCATTTTTTGTAGTTAGATATTTAATATATTTATTATTTTAAATATCGATTTGGATTTATGTATGGATTGATACGCATTTAACAGTCACATTGGTTGGATAGTGGTGCCGTATAAATAAGAGTCAACTATAAAATAACTGCGGAAGTAAAAGAATAAAATATATTATATACTTTTCATTGTTTGGAAAATTTAAGTGCACTACAAACCTAAAATTCACGTGCGACAGCCTATGACTTGTAAATTTCACACTTTAAATATTCCCTGCTCTCTTCCTTCATGCTTAAGAGACTGTACAACTTTGTTTAATCAAATCAATGTACGATTTGCATACTTACCCATGCTAGACCTAAGTATTGTAACTGTACTGACCACGTTATTTTCACCCTGACTTGGCAGTGAGGTAAAGTAGTTTTATATCAACAAACCATTTCAGTACTAAATTCTATTTTCCCTTCAGATACAATACTAATTGAATACAAATCTTGTTTTCATTTGCTAAATAAATGGTTTCCTTGCTTAAACATTCCAAGCTTTCCTTTCTCTTTTATCTGATAGGTTGTTAGACTGGAAGGATAGGATGAATAGCAATTTTATTTCTATCGAGTATGCGAGTTGAAGGAGCAATTTTACAGTGCAAATGTTGTTAAAGGACTCACTATAACCAAATAACTAAACTTAATATGGTTAACACACAAAGAAGAGTACATAATATAATCGAATATGTTGGATAAAATAATGCAAGAAAAGGCCTTCACAACCTGCATGTACAATGGTCAGATGTCGTAGAATGATATCAGACGTGAGGAATTGGAAAATGAATGGTTTCAACATTCATATTACGATTTAAACAAAATAGTGATGGTCAAGATTTATGAAGTATAAGCTGTAGACTGAAACTACACTCATACTATACCATGGAAAACCAAAGGATGATCCCTATCACAAATAAGCGTATAGGCTAAATTGAGGGGAATGCCTACCCTACCCACGTATAAACTGTAATCTACCCTGTTTTCGTTTTGTCTACATCACGCATAGCACTTGAACTTGGAAATACATGCGGTTACCACGCAGCTACATGGGATACACAGGCCTAATACTTCAACTCCATTTCTAAAGCTGTAAGCAAAGCCAAGAAGAGGAAAATGTGTACAACGCCCATCCTATTCTCTCCTACCCAGTTCCATCTTGTCTCTCAATTCCATCTTCTCAAACGCACAACTAGCTTGTGTTTTCAAATCACCTGCAAGCCTATACTGCAAACCCTATACAGCTTGGCCACCACAGTTTCTCTCCAATATTAATACAGGCTCCCATCTTTATTTGTTCTTTATCTCCAGCTGTTCTAAATCAAAACGAAGGCTTCAAAAACCAACTTCTCTCTCCGCATATATAAACCCGCAAGCCCATTTATTAATTCATCACATATTTTTATTCGCTGTTACATTAATACGTAGGTGGTCGACATGAGAATAATGGAGTAATGGTAGTGGTGAGAGGGTAAACTTTGTATGTGAAGTAGCAGGGGTTTTGAGAAACGTGAAAGTTCGGTGACGAGCTGAAGTATGTGCCGAAAAAAGTATGGAGAGAGGCAGTTTGAAGCTATCGGGTGGCGGAGCGATTGGTCGGAGACAAGGCCAATGTGGGCGTGAGCGAGTCTGGTGCGTTGAGGGTAACAACGTCCAGTTTCGGACGATGTAAGGTGTGTGACAGATCCGGCGATGGGAGCAGAATGAAGGCAGGAAACTGATGGTGACAAAGTTGTGAGCGATCGAGGTCAGGCCAGTGGGAAAGGGGCCATGCATGAAAAATAGTGGGACAGACTTGAGGAAAGAATTCAGTGGACATATGTGATGAGCTGTGTTCGAGGAATGGTGAGGTGTTGCGTGGAGTATGGGGACAGGCGTGGAGCATGGGGTTGCGGAAGTAAGGAGTAGTGTGACTGGAAGATGGCATGGTGGAGGGAATATATGCAAAACGTAGGAGGCTTCAGTTTTGTAGCAACAGTTAAACGAGAAGAAGGATATACACATATATTATATTAAGTTCCTAATAATAAAAACGTGGCCTCAGACTAACTGAAAACTTATTATGCCCAATCGTTTTTTTTTTCATTGCCAACTGAAGGTTTTAATTAACATTAGCACTTACATTCAAAAATATATTTTTACGTTTGGAATATTAACGTGGCCACAGCATTCACATCACATGTTTGAGTCCTAACTGAAATTATAAGTATGCTTAATCTAGGTTTGAAAATGCCTAATTTATACTTGAAGTTTGCCAAATCACCATTATATATGTTTAATTTATTAATATGCCAAATCCTAGTTTAAATGCCTAAGTAGATATTAACAGGGGATGGGATGTTTATGCGTACCTAATCACCTTTATTTAGTCCTAGTAGTACATGACATAGCCTGGAACTAGTGTTTGCCTAATCGCCTTACCATGATTTATACACCGTAAATAATACACATGGCCTGTAGTCTATAAGCGGATAATGGATATGCATGATCACATCTACAGTTTTGCCAAATGAAGTCTTATAAACTTATTTAGTAATCCATATAAAAGAAAACGTGGCCTGGAACACTTGATAGTTGAAAGAGAGATTTAGCAATGCGTTTTAAATAGGTATCGTGTCTGCAAGCCTAATCATGGATTAATTAACTTAATAAAGATTTTTAGTTGATTTAATATTTACCACTTCACCGCTGTCCCCAATGCTATTCAGCGGGCTTAAAGAAAGTAAGTAATCGAGACGGGTAAATTAAATAAAACGAGTAGGTTAGTTTGAATTAATTTATACTTAAAAGTTTAGCAAAAATGGGACTAGAATTTAATTAATTTATTAAATTCAAATAGAATCATGTAATAATTTCAACGTGTACATGCCTTACCAGAATTCGATGAAACAAGTGACAATGGAACCATATCATCGAGTGCAACACAACTGAAGCTGGTTTTGATCAGAGTTGATAGCTACATGGATTTTTAATTAAATTAAACGCCTATTTAATTTAATTAAAATGAACGGTTTCAGTGACGAATGAAATCAAGGTGAGTTCAACTTACTCAGTTTTTGTCCCACTTATATTTTATATAAGTCGGGTTTAAATATTTGTGTGCTATGATTGTTATTTGGTTGATGGATGTAGATATATCTTTATATTGTTGACTGAACTGAATAGATTAAACAGTCGGTTAAATTTAATTTAAACCAACTGTTATTTAACGATTGTAACTGATGGTGGTAACTTACCTCATTGGCCACATTTATAATATAAACGTATTGAATTTATAGATGAATGTTTGGATTGCTGTTATTGGTTGATTGTTGGATATTATATCTGTTTTATCGAAATAACTGATGTTGTTTAAATAACGTATTTGGATGCAGGGAAAATAGGTTTGAGGGATCCAACTGGATTCCTCAAATTTACTGTTTATTTTCATAATACAGTTACATGAACTGTTTAACCTATATGATTGGATGATGGATTGGATCATTGATTGTTGAATCTAAATTCAACGTTTGTTTTGTTTTAACCAATAGACAGTATTGGTTGAGTAGTTGGTAGCAGTTGGCCCAAAAATATATCATTTTTACCGTCAGATGAATTGACGGTAATGAAGTTTACAAAATTTATTTAACTAAAGATAAATTTTGGAAAACTATTATTTTGAATAGGGGTTTTATAAAAAGGAAATTTATGATGTAGTATTTATTATTTAAAGTTCTTAAGTAATTATTAAATGATTTTATAAATTGATTCTTTTGTTAATAAGATTTATAAGAAGACAAAGTGAAATTATCATATCGGTTAAGACTGGTATTAATCATTTCTCAAGAGACATTTAAGTGGAATTATTTAAATTAACTATGTTATTAATTAATTTAAAAGAAGGGCTAATTGGAGTTAATTAATGAGATGATCATGTTTTAAGTTGACAAAGTCAACTAATTTAATTGGAATTGGTTGTTTGATTGATCTGGTTTAAATTAATCTAGTAAAATAGAATAATGAATATATGTTTTAACCTAATAAGATTTTGGAAAGAGTTTTACCATTTCTATAGTCGTTAACAAGGAAATAATTATTTTAATTAATAATTTAAGATGTAAATGCTTAAATGGAATTCATGTAATTAAGTAATCAAAGTTCGTTTTGAAACCGGACTGAATTGGGAAAGAAGTTTACAAACAAAATTTAGTATAAAAATGAGTTTTATAAACTAAGTTATTAAAAGGGGTGTTAAGCCAATGTGATAGCTTAAATAAGCGTTTACTTAGTAGTAGATTTAGTAAGAAGGAATCGAGGTAAATAGGGTTTTATATTTAACATGAGAGTTATAAACGATGTTTATAAAAGGAGTGTGAGGCTAAAACGTTAAGATTAAATTAACGTTACTTAATTCTGGAAGTATAAGATGCGACTTAAGTTCGCTATATTTAATACGAAATGAGGTTTCATTAGTTATAACTAAAATGGGATTCGGTTTGATATTCGGAAGGAATATCGGTTTTGGTATTACAACTAATATCTATCCTAAGATAAGAACGCCGTTGATCAAGGTCCGAGAGGTAATTTAAAATACCCCAACTTGAACGACTTCAGGATTATCGAGAGATGATATTAGTTGTAGTGGTAAAGATGTTAAAAGGAGTTTAGTATGAGAAATAATAATGTAATGTTAGTTGAAGAATTTGGAAATATGTATAATAGATTCCAAAATAAAAGGAAATTAAAATGGGCTTGAGAATATGAAATAATATTTTCGTAGAAAAGGAAATAAAGGAGATTTATGAAAATACAAAGCTACTTCCAGAATAAGTAGATGAGATTTAGAATGATTTTATTCTAAACAGGTAAGTGACGATTATAGTATTCAAATAACGAAATCAAAGGAGATGTCGCAACGATTGCTTTACGAGTGACAAGTTGAATCAATGATAAATAATAAATAAGGTTGTAAATAAGTATTTTGAAATAATAGAAAAATAGAAATTGGATATGGTTATCAAATAATTCAAACTATTAGATTTAAATGGTTTTGAGAAGATTAATATATTGAAATGAGGATCGAATACCATGTTTTAAAATATAGAATGTTTTAGAAGCTTAAAAGCACTGTTTATTAATTATTTATAACTAAATGGGCCAAGTGATGCTAAGTACTGAACCAATAAATCTATCTTTATTTTTATGGTTGTATGTTGTTTATTTGATAGTTAAATAACCAACTATCAATTCTGGCCAATACGATTGTTGGTACGGGAAGACCGGGATCGAATTTATATTCGAAAACCATCTCATCTAGCGAATACGTAAATAGTTGAAGATATCAGATGCTGATCAAGACGAAGCAATTGAAGATCATGGACCTTTATAAAACGGTAGAATTACTTACAATCTCTGTTTTAGCGGCCAGAGATATACTGTGACTCTGTTGTGGTTGAAATCGACGGATTTGTAAGGACTACTCGCTACCGATCTATAGGGTGATTCCTAGGATGTGATCCTGTTCCTGGATTACTTGTACGGACGAGGTGTCTGACAAAGTATTTCCAAAGGGTTTACGTACGTTGATTTCTTCAAACGTACAAAGTTGGTGGCAAAGAAGGAACACTTCTTTAGCCTCACAATCTGAGTTTATTTAGGGAAATCAATTAGTGATTTCCGTTGGATCTGACGCTGCGGCATTCAAAGTGAATGGTGGCGTGCTATCTGGGAAAGTAGAATTATAACCTTAAGCCTCACAACCGGGAAATGACAAAAATCGGGCAGGCAGCATGGCTATGTGGGTCGCACCCATTAGGGTGTATAATCACCTATCTAGAGAAATTCCTTTTGCTTCTTTAATCCATTGATGTTGTCCCTTTTCGGGAAACGGTTGCAGATCGCAAACGTTGGTGAAATACATTCGATACACTCAAGAAAAATGAGTGGTCGGTCATGTGTGTGCTGGGCTGCAAGACGTTCTTGTTGAACCCAGTGTATTCGCCTCTAGAGATACACTATCGGCAGGTGGTTCCATATCTTGTCATAGTCGGAATCCAATCTCCAGTAAGCACCGCAGTTTTGGTTGTATACTGTATATGTGGAGTGTGAGATGCAAGCGTTCCGCTAGATTGTTATTTATTTGTATTTAGACACTATTATAATACCAATATATATATATGATTTAGAAATGTTTTGGGTTATCGTAAGGTAAAAATCATCCGTATTTTTGTGTGGATTAGTCTTACGATTATCCTTTTCTTTTGAAAAGATTTTGAACTTTAAAATTAAGTAGGATGATCCCCTTAAAACCTTGCGAGTTGTTCTCACTCTGGTTCACCAGACTGACCCAGTATTTGAAATGCTCGGGTTAGCCCGGGTTTGACAGGTCCAGGTTATTGGTTACTACAAAGTTCAAAAGACGTGCTGGAGGAGTTCAGGCGTATTAATATTGTTCCGCTGTGTGTTGTATATAAGGATAGATCATTATAACTGTCCAGGTGTAATGATGTACTCTGATGATTGTAAGTATATTTCAAGCTCCCAATAAAATTATTTCTATATTATATTTTGTTCCGTTGCGATGTGAGACTGATTCTGTTGTCTTTTCTTCTTATTATCTCTTCTATTCTAATTTTTCTTTCTTTCTTATCTCACCCTCTAAATTCTTTCTGTTGGCATCTGGGTTTCCAGTGCAATTTGGGTTGGACTGATGTCGTTGTATTCAACTCAAAGGGTACCGGAAATCTGGGTCGTCACACTTGGTATTAGAGCAATGGTTTATGAATAACCTTGGCTCTGTGGCGTAACTCGATAGAGATAGGGTTAGTAATACCCTAGATTGAGTTTGAGTGTATATATTTTTGAGAGCGTATTTGTAAATTTTATATAGAAATGTTTTGTATTGTGTTGTTTGATCGGTTCAGGTGTTGAAAAGCAATGGACTGGCAACCGACATGATAATGTTTTCTAAAGAGGGTAAATAAAATAATTTTACCCAAAATATATTTTTGTATATATATATATATAAATAAATTCTCAAATTATTGAGATATTGGTTGCCTGGATTAACTTGAATGAAATCCAAATTGGATTAAAATTTGATTGGTTTAATAGCTAGGAGATTTCATATATAAGATCTGTGAAATTGAATGAATGAGAATTTAACTTGAATAAGAACAGAATAGATGATTTTTAATAAAAATCAGAATTGGAATCACTACAACAAAATGACCCTATTACAATGGTGGAACACCGTTGTAATATACATTTTACAACGTTGGGCAAACCGTCGTGTATTAAGAAGTTGTAATAGACTAATATCTTTTACAACTTTTTTGCACTGTTGCAACACCGTTTTAATATGTATATTTTACAACTTTTTTCCACCATTGTAATAAAATTTATTACAACAGTTATGCACCGTTGTAATAAAATATACTACGACTGTTATGCGCCGTTGTGATTGACATTTAGGTTTTTTAAAAAATAAACATCTTTTGCAATTGAAAAGAACAATACAATAAATAAAGCAATACTCCATAAGCAAATCCGATATTACAGTTATTTGCAAACTAATTTATTAAAATACTCAAATATTCAGTATTACAAATAATAAGTTTTAGACAACATTTCGTACATTATTACATACTTGACTGTTACAAAGCAACTTAGTACAAACACAAGTTATCCACAAAAAATTGCATATCCTACATGAGTACACCATCATCCATAATCTACTACAACTGTTATGTACAAGTTACCTGAATTTTTACACCATCATCCATAATGTCCTTATGTTCCAGTAATACATCTTCATACTATTTCTTTAACCGACCTTCAATCACTTTTTGAATGACATTTTCAGGCTTCCATGAACTTGCAACCTTATAAAACCGAAAAAAGTATAAATGGGCAAACGATATGAGAAAGGACTTTAATTGAACGTTAACACAGAAAAATGAAAAAATTGTGAAAAATGCCATGAAATCATGTACAAATTATCAAGAACAAACATTTTAGTTTGGGCAAGGGAATTCTAAACCAAACCCAAACTCTCCTGCTCCTCATCCCACAAGCGCATCAACACTTTCAATGTTTTGTATCCGGTCCTTTTTTTTTCATGAAAGAAACACGCTAATGCAACATGCAGTCTGTAAGGATCCAAATCCTTCAAATTCAACATGCAAGATTCAAGATGACAACAAAATTATCTATTTGAGTATTTTTTAAATTACCACAAACATACAGTCTCTTCTCCCGACCCAAACCCGAACTCTCCTGCAAACTCAGAAGCAGCAAGAATGTTCAGTGAAAACAAGCGTGAATATAATCGCAAGGTCCGAGAGATATGTAATTATTTGAACCTGTTATGTTGAACTGTATTTGGAAGTAATTTCAAACTCTTAGAATTAAAAAAAAAAAACCACAAACATGAAAAAATTTGTTAAAGGTTATGTCAAGCAATTCACCAAACACCTTGTATACATGGACGAAAATTCTGTCCTCTTGCATTCTTTTTCTAGCGCAGTTCAATAATTCAAAAAAAGAAAGCATATAGCTTTGTTTCTTAATCATGGAGGTCAAAACAACAAATTGTAGAATCATGGCTAATAACTACTCCGACGCTGGAAAAAAAAAACAAGAGCGAACTAAAGAGGATAATTTTGAAATAGAGTTACCTATTTCAGATCTGTCAAATTCGATCTTTATTTTGCATCTTGCGTTTCGTTTCACCTTATGTTTGCACGAGTTCTTCTTTCTCCTTCACACGATTTGCAGCCGGGTCGAGTTCTTCGTGTTCGTCGTTCGTGGATCTGAGAGGCTTGGGTGCGACATGGATTTTGGTTGGCTTGCGATGAATTTGAGTAGCGAGGATGTTGCGAGTGGGGGTCTTTGTTTGTTGCCATGGAGTTGAGATGAAAAAAAAGAGAGAAGGATTTTTTTGGGAATGAGGAGCATGAAGGAAGAAAATTGAAGGGACGAGATAAGGATGCAACGATTAAAGTTATGGTGCGGTGATCGAAAAATTTAAGGAACGAAGGTGGGTCCAATGTTGTAAGCGAAGGCGGGAATTAAAAATTTGGAGGTCCATTGTTGTAAATAATATATTACTAGCGCTAAACAATTAAAAAGGTGTTAAATATGATAATTTATTACAACAGTCAGAAAAAGTTGTAAAAGGACTTTATTACGGATGGGTGGACCACTAATCTCGTCCACTAATTACTATTTTGAAAGTTATTTAATATGGCAAGTTAAATAATATATAATAGCTATTTATTAATCTTATAATTTTTCTTTTTTTTCTTTTATGAAAAAATGTAATAGAATAGTATATAAATTGATTGAAATTTTTATTAAAATATTTAAAAGTAATTATTTAATTATTACTTCTTAACTAGTGATTCTTGCTTCTTATTTATTGATTACTAAAATTAATTATTCATAACAAAAAACTAATTTTTATTTATTTATTTTTAATTTCTAATAATAATACATAATTATTATTAATTAATTATTATATAGCGAAAAGAAATTATTAATATTAGTTATTACATATTTTCAAATAAACTATTTATTATTATTATTAAATAATAGTTATTGAGTATTAATATTTTTATTAATTATCGAATTATTTTTATTAATTATTAATATGGTATTTTTGTCGTGGTGTAGTCATATATTACAACAGACAAAAATAAAAGTTGTGATATGCTTTTATTACAATTGTCAAAATAACACAGTTGTTAAAAATAAGTTTATTACAACTTTTCCGGAAAAAAGTTGTAAAAAACATTTATTACAATGGTGATTTTACCAACGTTGTAAAATTAAAGTTGTAATATGGTGTTTTTGTTGTAGTGAATTTAGAATAGAGGTGAATAAATTAGAAAACTAAATAGTTAATTGAATAAATATTTGGAACTTGACTTAGTTAAGTCTAGTTAATTTGAGAAATGAACACTGGATTAAAATGGATATTAGAGTTAAATGAAATCAATTTGGAATTCAGAAACTAAGTAAAATATAAATTGATTTGTTTAGTTAAGTTGGGTGTATATTGATCATGATTGGGCATTGATTGTTGATGATTTGTTCATAAATGGTTTGATAACATAATTAAATGAATTGGAAACTAAGCTCTAGTATAATGAATCCGAATGAAATTCGATTAGGAAATAAAACTGAATAACTCTGTATTTATTCTGGCATTAAAAATGAGTTGAGCACCGGTTGATTGAAGAAGAATGAGCTGTTAATGGCTATGCTTTGGAATTTAAGTTTGGGTGCTTGACAAAAAGGTGAACCTAAATATTATGGATTGGTGATTGATTTTATACCCCTGAGTTAGATAGTCATTTGGTTTGAGTTTTCTTTGATAAGATGTAAGGCCCAGAGTGGCGTTTGTAGTTGGTCTGATCGAGCAGTGCGGCGGAGATGCTGACGTAATTTTCATAACTTATAATTTTGATAATAATTATTTTGAAATTAATTGGGGATTTGAAACATTCTTCTGACTAGAGTAATTTTGGGGATGAAATTCTTTTAAGGGGGAAGGAATGTAACGTCCCGCATTTTTTGTAGTTAGATATTTAATATATTTATTATTTTAAATATTGATTTGGAATTTTGTATGGATTGATACGCATTTAACGGTCACGTTGGTTGGATAGTGGTGCCGTATAAATAAGAGTCAACGTATAAAATAACTATGGAAGTAAAAGAATAAAATATATTATATACATTTCATTATTTGGAAAATTTAAGTGCACTGCAAACCTAAAATTCACATGCGGCAGCCTATGACTTGTACACTTTAAACACTCCCTACTCTCTTCCTTCATGCTTAAGAGACTATACAACTTTGTTTAATCAAATCAATGTATGATTTGCATACCTACCCATGCTAGACCTAAGTATTGTAACTGTACTGACCACGTTATTTTCACTCTGACTTGACAGTGGGGTAAAGTAGTTTTATATAAACAAACGATTTCAGTACTAAATTCCGTTTTTCCTTCAGATACAATACTAATTAAATACAAATCTTGATTTCGTTTGCTAAACAAATGGTTTTCTTGCTTAAACCATAAATTCATTCCAAGCTTTCCTTTTTGTTTTATCTGATAGGTTGTTAGACTGGAAGGATAGGATGAATAGCAATTTTATTTCTATGAGTGTGCGAGTTGAAGGAGCAATTTTACAGTGCAAATGCTGTTAAAGGACTCACCATAACCAAATAACTAAACTTAAAATGGTTAACACACAAAGAAGAGTACATAATATAATCGAATACGTTGGACAAAATAATGCAAGAAAAGGCCTTCACAGCCTGCATGTACGGTGGTCAGATGTCATAGAATGATATCAGACATAAGGAATTGGAAAATGAATGGTTTAAACATTCATATTACCATTTAAAAAAAATAGTGATGGTCAAGATTTATGAAGTATAAGCTGTAGACTGAAACTATACTGAAACTATCACATGGAAAGCCAAAGGATGATCCCTATCACAAACAAGCGTACATGCTAAATTGAGGGGAATGCCTACCCTACCCACGTATAAACTGTAATCTACCATGTTTTCGTTTTGTCTACATCGCGCATAGCACTTGAACTTGGAAATACATGCGGCTACCACGCAGCTACATGGGATACACATGCCTAATACTTCAACTCCATTTCTTAAGCTGTAAGCAAAGCCAAGAAGAGGAAAATAATAAGACACAGCACATTCCTGGACTTCTAGATGCGATCAGTTACATATTGGTATATTGGGCTTAGCCCATTTACACATCACGTTACAGGATATTTTATTGTTTATAAACAGCTTTGTATTTCGACTGTATATACTAATTTTTCCATTTTGGTCATATTTACAATTCAAAGACTTCTGATTGTAAAGAAAGGATTATTTGCTCTGCAATCATAAAAAGTTTCTTCACTTCATTTTATGGTATCAGAGCCGGACATTTGCCTCACGGCTTCACAGTTGATCCTCTTTTAAGAAAACATTGGGCAAATCGCTGAAAACCATCAGGGTGCCTTCTTTTCACCAATTTATCATCAGATTGAAATCAAGATTGAGGATTTATTCAGTTACTCCTCAGAAAAATTTCATCACAGGAGTATATACCCCTCTCTTGATCGCAAACATCTGTTCTTATCAGATTTCTTGGCTTATTTCAGCCTTGCCTAGAGGAGATCCGATTAAATATCGTCATTTCAGCCTCTGGCTGCTGTGTACACCCCGATAATCTACAGTTACTGCCTGGCCAAGAGGAGTTCACCTCTGGCTGCAACTTACTGACGATTTTTCCCACTGTTTCCTGCACAATATCTGTTTCGAATCTTCTTGATTCAGTTTCTTGAATCAATTTTCATTTCTTTATTCGTTTTCTGTCACCCGCAACGTCTTCCTTATCAGCATGGCCGGAGAAGACGACAGTGTCACATCCGCAAACTCAAGGAGCGATGCCATTGATAATTCTATGCCTGTAGCACCTCTTATCAAACCAAAGAGTCAGATCATAACTATCCCTCTCGACGAAGACAATTATATTCTTTGGAAATATCAGGTTGAAACCGCACTTAAAGGACATGGTTTGATGGAATACATCAGAGGGACTGTATCGATCCCACCATCAATGATCGAAGATAGTCGTGGTAGCTTTGTTAGTAACCCAGATCACTGCAGATATCAGAAACAAGATAGTCTATTGGCTTCATGGCTTCTTTCTTCCATCAGCGCAAGTTTGTTATCACAGATAGTTGGGGCAAACACATCACATGAGATATGGACTCGTATTGAGCAGATCTTCAACGCTCAGTCATCCGCAAGAATCATGCACTATAGACGAGAGCTGCAAAATTCAAGAAAAGACGATATGAGCATGAGGGAATATCTCACAAAAATAAAGAACCTGTGTGATAAATTAAGTGCAGTGGGGCATCCTATTTCTGACAGCGAACAGATTTTAGTTATAACCAATGGCCTTGATCAAGATTATGAGTCGCTTGTTACTTACATTGCCACGCAACCAATATTACCAGATATCCAGTTTGTACATTCTTCTCTACTAGCTCACGAGGGTAGAGTTGAACAGAGAAAAGCAATGCAAGGAGAATTTTCCGCAAACTTCGCTGTTGCATCGAAGGGTAAACAACAACAAAGAAACAATAACCAACCAAGACAAGATAACCAAGGCCAAAGGGGTGCACAATCACAAAGAGGGCGTGGCAGGGGAAGAAATAACAGTGGCAATCGTGTCAAATGTCAAATTTGTGAAAAATTTGGGCACATGGCGAATAGGTGCTATTTCAGATTTAATTCTGAATATAACTCTGTTCCACAAAATCAGTTACAACAGAGGGGACCTAATGCTAATATGGTTCAATTAAACCAGCAAAATAAAAGCAACAATGACAATCGCAGGGGACAACTTTCTAACATGGATGATTCCACAAAAGATGATGACATCAACGTAGAAGATTGGTATCCGGACTCAGGGGCTACTAATCATATCACCAACAACCTCCAAAATCTTAATCTTGGCAACAAGAATTATACAGGTATGCATAAACTACATATGGGAAATGGTGAGGCCATAAGTATATCACATGTTGGATGTGGCTACATAAAAGGTAAGAGGCACTTATATCTAAATAATTTACTAAGAGTGCCTAGCATTAAGAAAAATTTAATTAGCGTATCTCAGTTTGCCAATGACAACAATGTATACTTTGAGTTTCACCCTAAGTTTTGTCTTGTTAAAGACTTACTAAATAAAACTACATTGTTGCAGGGTAATCTGCACAATGGATTATACAAGTTCAGCCACGTCAAGACCAGCAATGCTGAAAATAAAAATATATGTTATAACAATTCTTGTAGTACTAGTGATAAGGTTGACTGTTATAATCATGTTGATAATGGAACTGGTAGAGACATTTGCAATGAATGTAATGATTGTGAAATATCCATAGATAATGTTAGCAATGTTATTCATAATGAGGTGTTTGCTGACCACAATAATCTTGGATCTGTCAATCAATATAATGCTTGGCATTACAGGTTGGGACATCCCAATGTTAACATTATGAAACATGTCTTGCTCGATAATAACATTCATTGTAAAAACATACCTGAATCTCACACATGCACACATTGTCAAATTGGCAAGTGCCACAAGTTGCCTTTTGCAAATTCTGAGACTCAATACAGCAAGCCTCTCGAGCTTATAGCTGCTGATCTATGGGGTCCAGCTCCATTAAATTCAACTCAAAGTTACAGGTATTACCTTTCTTTAGTTGATGCTTATACCAGATTCACCTGGATCTATTTTCTTAGAGAAAAATCTGAAACATATAACACTGTAGTTCAGTTTGTCAATTTTGTTGAAAAACAAACTAATAACTATGTCAAAATTTTTCAGACGGATGGGGGAGGTGAGTTCATGCCACTTAAGAAATTTTTTAATGATAAAGGAATCCTACATAGAACCACCTGCCCGCATACATCTGAACAAAACGGTCTAGTTGAAAGAAAACATAGACACATCGTTGACACTGGTCTAACACTATTATCTCATGCATCCCTACCTATGAAATACTGGTGTGAGGCATTTCACACTGCTGTTTATTTAATAAATAAAATGCCTACTAGAGTGTTGAATTACAAAAGTCCTCATGAGATGATGTATAATGAGAAGCCAGAGTACAACAAATTAAAGATATTCGGATGTTTATGTTTTCCTAATCTTAGACCGTATAACAAGCATAAACTCAGCCTTAGATCAAGTAGATGTACCTTTTTAGGATATTCTCATAACCAAAAAGGATACAAATGCTTAGATGATAAAGGTAGAGTGTTCGTGTCTAGACACGTTACTTTTAATGAATTAATTTTCCCATTTGCAGAAAAAGGGAACAAACGCAGAGACACAAATCAAAACAGCAATATAATGGTACCAGCCATACCTGCTCTTTCAGAAATGCCTGAAGATGTTGGAGTGAAGGCTGGTCAAAGTCAACCTGACTTTGGTCAGCCGACCGTCTCGACAACAAAATCAGATAATAGTCCAAGTGCATCCAGCAATGACACATCCACTTACCAAAACGATGACATCCATCCCAATGAAAGCAATGGCAACAGTTCATCTAGCAGCTCCAACTCAAGCGATCATGGAGAAAACGAACACCAGAGTGTAACTGATGTTGGTGGTCATCACATGACCACTAGAGCGAAGAGCGGTATCTTTAAACCGAAAATATATACAGCATCTGTCAATAAAAGGGAACCTGTCTCATACAAAGAAGCTGTTAAAGATATCAAGTGGAAAGAAGCCATGGACGCTGAGATGAATGCACTAAATAATAATAGGACATGGACTGTTGTAAAAGCACCAAAACACAAAAACATTGTGGGATGCAGGTGGACCTACAAAATAAAGCACAAGGCTGATGGTAGCATTGATAAATATAAGGCTAGGCTCGTGGCAAAGGGGTACTCACAGCAGTTTGGTTTTGACTTCAACGAGACATTCTCGCCGGTCGTCAAACCAACCACTATCAGAATTATACTTGCCATAGCTATGCATAAACAATGGGGAATTAGACAACTTGATGTCAATAACGCATTTCTTAACGGGGAATTGCAAGAAGAAGTTTATATGCGACAACCTGAAGGGTACAGTACAGGATGTGCCAATGACGTATGCAAGTTACACAAGGCTATCTATGGTCTAAAGCAGGCTTCGAGAGCCTGGTATGAAAAACTCAGACACACACTTAATAAAATGGGTTTTGACGCTACAAAATCAGACACCTCATTGTACATCAAAAGAAAGAATAATACGGTGACTTACATCTTGGTGTATGTAGATGATATATTGGTTACTGGAAGCTGCATTGATGAAATCAGCAAAGTTATAAACTATCTGGATCAAACATTTGCCATAAAGGACCTAGGCAATCTAAATTACTTTTTGGGTATTCACATAACTAGGACGTCTAAAGATCAGATTTTTATGTCGCAGAAGCATTATATTTCAGAGATACTATCCAGAGCTAAGATGGAACAAGCTAAATCTCTACCTACACCGATGACAAGTAATCTCAGATTGTCAAAGCACAAAGGTGAACCAATCAACAATGTAACGCAATACAGAAGTATTGTAGGAGCTTTACAATATGTTACGATTACAAGGCCTGATATATGTTACAGTGTGAATAGAGTATGTCAATACATGCAAAACCCTAATAGTGATCATTGGAAGGCAGTAAAGCGCATCTTGCGTTATTTAAAGGGAACTATAGACTACGGGTTAAGCATTAGATCTAGTAAAGATTCAAACTTAAATGCTTACAGTGACGCTGATTGGGCGAATGACCCCGACGACCGCAAATCAATTTCTGGATACTGCGTTTACCTTGGTTGCAACCCAATCTCCTGGTGTACTAAGAAGCAGACCACTGTTTCTCGATCTAGCACAGAGGCGGAATATAGATCTATTGCGAGCACTACTGCCGAAATTATTTGGATCGAAAGCTTACTCAAAGAATTAGGTTTCGATCTGAAGCAAACACCAGTTATCTGGTGTGACAATAAAAGCACGATTTCCCTCTCGATGAACCCAATACAGCATTCTCGGACTAAACACATCGAAATTGACCTTCATTTCGTTCGTGAGAGGACTGGCAGCGGTAAACTGATGATAAATCATGTGCCATCGTATTATCAGCACGCAGATATTCTCACTAAAGCCTTATCTCGAGGTAATTTTGAGAGACTCAGAGAAGCGTTGAAGGTTGTGAAGGAGCCGACTTGAGAAACTAGGAGGAAACCCTAGTTCTGTACTCACTTAAGCCACCCTATCTCGAAGTATTTTTCAGAGGAACAGAGAAGCATTAAAAGTTCCGAAGGCGCCGACATAAGAGACTAGGAGGAAACCCTAGTTTTGTTTGAGGCCGGGTAATAAGACACAGCACATTCCTGGACTTCTAGATGCGATCAGTTACATATTGGTATATTGGGCTTAGCCCATTTACACATCACGTTACAGGATATTTTATTGTTTATAAACAGCTTTGTATTTCGACTGTATATACTAATTTTTCCATTTTGGTCATATTTACAATTCAAAGACTTCTGATTGTAAAGAAAGGATTATTTGCTCTGCAATCATAAAAAGTTTCTTCACTTCATTTTAGAAAATGTGTACAGCGCCCATCCTATTCTCTCCTACCCGATTCCATCTTGTCTCTCAACTCCATCTTCTCAAACGTACAGCTAGCTTGTGTTTTCAAATCACCTGCAAGCCTATACCGTATACCCTATACAACTTGGCTACCACGGTTTTTCTCCAATATAAATACAGGCTCCCATCTTCATTTGTTCTTCATCTCCAGCCGTTCTAAATCAAAACGACGGCTTCCAAACCCAACTTCTCTCTCCGCATATATAAACCCGCAAGCCTATTTATTAATTCATCACATGTTTTTATTCGCTGTTATATTAATACGTAGGTGGCCGACGCGGGAATAATGGAGTAATGGTAGTGGTGAGAGGGTAAACTGTGTATGTGAAGTAGCAGGGGCTTTGAGCAACGTGAAGTGTGGTGATGAGCTGAAGTATGTGCCGAAAAAAGTATGGAGAGAGGCAGTTTGAAGCTATCGGATGGCGGACGATTGGTCGGAGACGAGGCCGATGTGGGCGTAAGCGAGTCTGGTGCGTTGAGGGTAACAACGTCCGATTTCGGAGGATGGAAGGTGTGTGATGGATCCGGCGATGGGAGAGGAATGAGGGCAGGAAACTGATGGTGACAAAGTTGTGAGCGATCGAGGTCAGGCCAGTGGGAAAGGGGCCATGCACGAAAAACAGTGGGACAGACTTGAGGAAAGAATTCGGTGGACATATATGATGAGCTGTGTTCGAGGAATGGTGAGGTGTTGCGTGGAGTATGGGGACAGGCGTGGAGCATGGGGTTGCGGAAGTAAGGACTAGTGTGACTGGAAGATGGCGTGGTGGAGGGAATATGTGCAAAACGTAGGAGGCTTCGGTTTTGTAGCAAAAGGTAAACGAGAAGAAGGATGTACACATATATTATATTAAGTTCCTAATAATAAAAACGTGGCCTCAGACTAACCAAAAACTTATTATGCCTAATCGGTTTTTTGTTCATTGCCAACTGAAGTTTTTAATTAACATTAGCACTTACATTCAAAAATATATTTTTACGTTTGGAATGTTAACGTGGCCACAGCATTCACATCACATGTTTGAGTCCTAACCGAAATTATAAGTATGCTTAATCTAGGTTTGAAAATGCCTAATTTATACTTGAAGTTTGCAAAATCACCATTATATATATTTAATTTATTAATATGCCAAATCCTAGTTTAAATGCCTAAGTAGATATTAACAGGGGATGGGATGTTTATGCGTACCTAATCACCTTTATTTAGTCCTAGTAGTACATGACATAGCCTGGAACTAGTGTTTTCTTAATCGCCTTATACCATGATTTATACACCGTAAATAATACACGTGGCCTGTAGTCTATAAGCGGATAATGGATATGCATGATCACATCTACAGTTTTGCCAAATGAAGTCTTATAAACTTATTTAGTAATCCATATAAAAGAAAACGTGGCCTGGAACGCTCGATACTTGAAAGAGAAATTTAATAATGCGTTTTAAATGGGTATCGTGTCTACAAGCCAATCATGGATTAATTAACTTAATAAAGATTTTTAGTTGATTTAATATATACCACTTCACCACTGTCCCCAATGCTATTCAGCGGGCTTAAAGAAAGTAAGTAATCGGGACTGGTTTATTAAATAAAACGAGTAGGTTAGTTTGAATTAATTTATACATAAAAGTTTAACAAGAACGGGACTAGAATTTAATTAATTTATTAAATTCAAATAGAATCATGTAATAATTGCAACGTGTACATGCCTTACAAGAATTCGATGAAACAAGTGACGATGGAACCATATCATCGAGTGCAACACAACTGAAGCTGGTTTTGATCAAAGTTGATAGCTACATGGATTTTTAATTAAATTAAACACCTTTTTAATTTAATTAAAATGAACGGTTTCAGCGACGAATGAAATCAAGGTGAGTTCAACTTACTCAGTTTTTATCCCACTTATATTTTATATAAGTCGGGTTTAAATATTTGTGTGCTATGATTGTTATTTGGTTGATGGATGTTGATATATCTTTATATTGTTGACTGAACCGATTAGATTAAACGGTCGGTTAAATTTAATTTAAACCAATTGTTAATTAACGATTGTAACCGATGGTGGTAACTTACCTCATTGGCCACATTTATAATAATATAAACGTGTTGAATTTATAGATGAATGTTTGGATTACTGTTATTGGTTGATTGTTGGATATTATATCTGTTTTATCGAAATAACTGATATTGTTGAAATAACGTATTTTGATGTAGGGAAAATAGGTTGGAGGGATCCAACTTGATTCCTCAAATTTATTGTTTATTTTCATAATACAGTTACATGAACTGTTTAACCCATATGATTGGATGATGGATTGGATCATTGATTGTTGAATCTAAATTCAACGTTTGTTCTGTTTTAACCAATAGACAGTATTGGTTGAGTAGTTGGTAGCAGTTGGCCCAAAAATATATCATTTTTACCGTCAGATGAATTGACGGTAATGAAGTTTACAAAATTTATTTAACTGAAGATAAATTTTGGAAAACTATTATTCTGAATAGGGGTTTTATAAAAAGGAAATTTATTGTGTAGTATTTACTATTTAAAGTTCTTAAGTAATTATTAAATGATTTTATAAATTGATTGTTTTGTTAATAAGATTTATAAGCAGACAAAGTGAAATTAACATATCGGTTAAGACTGGTATTAATCATTTCTCAAGAGACGCGTAAATGGAATTATTTAAATTAATTATGTTATTAATTAATTTAAAAGAAGGGCTAATTGGAGTTGATTAACGAGATGATCATGTTTTAAGTTGACAAAGTCAACTAATTTAATTGGAATTGGTTATTTGATTGATCTGGTTTAAATTAATCTAGTAAAATAGAATAATGAATATCTGTTTTAACCTAATAAGATTTTGGAAAGAGGTTTACCATTTCTACGATCGTTAACGAGGAAATAATTATTTTAATTAATTATTTAAGATGTAAATGCTTAAATGGAATTCATGTAATTAAGTAATCAAAGTTCGTTTTGAAACCGGATTGAATTGGGAAAGAAGTTTACAAACAGAATTTAGTATAAAACCGTGTTTTATAAACTAAGTTATTAAAAGGGATGTTAAGCCAATGCAATAGCTTAAATAAGCGTTTACTTAGTATTAGATTTAGTAAGTAGGAATCAAGGTAAATAGGGTTTTATATTTAACATGAGAGTTATAAACGATGATTATAAAAGGAGTGTGAGGCTAAAACGTTAAGATTAAATTAACGTTACTTAATTCTGGAAGTATAAGATGCGATTTAAATTCGATATATTTAATAAGAAATGAGGTTTCATTAGTTATAACTAAAATGGGATTTGGTTTGATATTAGGAAGGAATATCGGTTTTGGTATTACAACTAATATCTATCCTAAGATAAGAACGCTGTTGATCAAAGTCTGAGAGGTAATTTAAAATACCCCAACTTGAACGACTTCAGGATTATCGAGAGATGATATTAGTTGTAGTGGTAAAGATGTTAAAAGGAGTTTAGTATGAGAAATAATAATGTAACGTTAGTTGAAGAATATGGAAATATGTATAATAGATTCCAAAATGAAAGGAAATTAAAACGGGCTTGAGAATATGAAATGATATTTCCGTAGAAAAGGAAATAAGGGAGATTTGTGAAAATACAAAGCTACTTCCAGAATAAGTAGATGAGATTTAGAATGAGTTTATTCTAAACAGGTAAGTGACGATTATATTATTCAAATAACGAAATCAAAGGAGATGTCGCAACAATTGCTTTACGAGTGACAAGTTGAATCAATGATAGATAATAAATAAGGTTGTAAATAAGTATTTTGAAATAATAGAAAAATAGAAATTGGATATGGTTATCAAATAATTCAAAATATTAGATTTAAATGGTTTTGAGAAGATTAATATATTGAAATGAGGATCGAATACTATGTTTTAAAATATAGAATGTTTTAGAAGTTTAAAAGCATTGTTTATTAATTATTTATAACTAAATGGGCCAAGTGATGCTAAGTACTGAACCAGTAAATCTATCTTTATTTTTATGGTTGTATGGTTGTTTATTTGATAGTTAAATAACCGACTATCAATTCTGGCCAATACGATTGTTGGTACGGGAAGACCGGGATCAAATTTATATTCGAAAGCCATCCCATCCTACGAATACGTAAATAGTTGAAGATATCAGATGCTGATCAAGACGAAGCAAATGAAGACCATGGACCTTCATTAAACGGTAGAATTACTTACAATCTCTGGTTTAGCGGCCAGAGATATACTGTGACTCTGTTGTGGTTGAAATCGATGAATTTGTAAGGACTACTCGCTACTGATCTATAAGGTGATTCCTAGGATGTGGTAGGAGGGTACCTTCGGTTCATCCTGTTCCTGGATGACTTGTACGGACGATTGTCTGACAAAGTATTTCCAAAGGGATTACGTACGTTGATTTCTTCAAACATACGAAGTTGGTTGCAAAGAAGGGAAACTTCTTTAGCCTCACAATTTGAGTATTTTTGGGGGAATCAATTAGTGTTTTCTGATGGATCTGACGATGTGGCATTCAAAGTGAATGGTGGCGTGCTATCTGGGAAAGAAGAATTATAACCTCAGGCCTCACCACCGGGAAATGACAAAAATCGGGCAGGCAGCATGGCTATGTAGGTTGCACCCATTAGGGTGTATAATCACCTATCTAGAGAAATTCCTTTTGCTTCTTTAATCTATCGATGTTGTCCCTTTTCGGGAAACGGTTGCTGATCCCAACCGTCGGTGATATACATTCGATACACTCAAAAGAATTGAGTGGTCGGTCATGTGTGGGTCGGGCTGCAAGCGTTCTTGTTGAACCCAATGTATTCGCCTTTAGAGATACACTATCATCAGGTGGTTCCGTACCTTGTCATAGTCGGAATCCAATCTCCATTAAGCGCCGCGGTTTTGGTTGTATACTATATATGTGGAGCGTGAGATGCAAGCATTCCGCTAGATTGTTATTTATTTGTATTTAGACACTATTATAATACCAGAATATATATGTGATTTCAAAATGTTTTGGGTTATCGTAAGGTAAAAACCGTTCGTATTTATGTGTGGATTAGTCTTACGATTATCCTTTTCTTTTGAAAAGATTTTGAACTTTAAAATCAAGTTGGATGATCCCCTTAAAACCTTGCGAGTTGTTCTCACTCTAGTTCACAAGACTGACCCGGTATTTGAAATGCTCGGGTTAGCCCGGGTTTGACAGGTCTAGGTTATTGGTTACTACGAAGTTCAGAAGACGTGCTGGAGGAGTTCAGGCGTATTAATATTGTTCCGCTATGTGTTGTATATAAGGACATATCATTATAACTGTCCAGGTGTAATGATGTACTCTGATGACTGTATGTATATTTCAGGCTCTCAATAAAATTATTTCTATATTATATTTTGTTCCGCTGCGATGTGAGACTGATTCTTTTGTCTTTTCTTCTTCTTATCTCTTCTATTCTAATTTCTCTTTCTTTCTTATCTCACCCTCTAAATTCTTTCTGTTGGCATCTGGGTTTCCAGTGCAATTTGGGTTGGATTGATGTCGTTGTATTCATCTCAAATGCTACCGGAAATCTGGGTCGTCACACTTGGTATTAGAGCAATGGTTTAGGAATAACCTTGGCTCTGTGGCGTAACTCGATAGAGATGGGGTTAGTAATACCCTAGATTGAGTTTGAGTGTATATATATTTGAGAGCGTATTTGAAAATTTTATATAGAAATGTTTTGTATTGTGTTGTTTGATCGGTTCAGGTGTTGAAAAGCAATGGACTGGCAACCGACACGATATTGTTTTCTAAAGAGGGTAAATAATTTTTTTTTACCTAAAATATATTTTTGTATATACATATATAGATATAAATTCTCAAATTATTGAGATATTGGTTGCCTGGATTAACTTGAATGAAATCCAAATTGGATTAAAATTTGAATGGTTTAATAGCTAGGAGATTTCATATATAAGATCTGTGAAATTGAATGAATGAGAATTTAACTTGAATAAGAACAGAATGGATGATTTTTAATAAAAATCGGAATTGGAATCACTACAACAAAATGACCATAATACAACGGTGGAACACCGTTGTAATATACATTTTACAACGGTGGGCAAACCGGCGTGTATTAAGTTGTA
The DNA here is from genome assembly GCA_030737875.1 of Allium sativum. Classification (NCBI taxonomy): domain Eukaryota; kingdom Viridiplantae; phylum Streptophyta; class Magnoliopsida; order Asparagales; family Amaryllidaceae; genus Allium; species Allium sativum. The sequence continues at coordinate 461,442,052 of CM060913.1, read as the reverse complement.
ATAAACTAATATCTTTTACAACTTTTTTGCACCGTTGCAACACGTTGTAATATGTATATTTTACAACTTTTTTTCACCATTGTAATAAACTTTATTACAACAGTTATGCACCGTTGTAATAAAATATACTACAGCTGTTATGCGCCATTGTGATTGACATTTAGGTTTTAAAAAAAATAATATCTTTTGCAACTGAAAAGAACAATACACTAAATAAAGCAATACTCAATATGCAAATCCGATATTACAGTTATTTGCAAACTAGTTTATTAAAATAATCAAATATTCAGTATTACAAAAAATAAGTTTTAGACAACATTTCGTACATTATTACAAACTTGACCGTTACAAAGCAACTTAGTACAAGCACAAGTTATCCACAAAAAAATGCATATCCTACAGGAGTACACCATCATCCATAATCTACTACAACTGTTATGTACAAGTTACCTGAATCTTTACACCATCATCCATAATGTCCTTGTGTTCCAGTAATACATCTTCATAGTATTTCATTAACCGACCTTCAATCACTTTTTGAATGATATTTTCAGGCTTCATTGAACTTGCAACCTTATAAAACCGAAAAAAGTATAAATGAGCCAACGATATGAGAAAGGACTTTAATTGAGCGTTAACATAGAAAAATGAAAAAATTGTGAAAAATGCCATGAAACCATGTACAAATTATCAAGAACAAACATTTTAGTTTGGGCAAGGGAATTCTAAACCAAACCCGAACTCTCCTGCTCCTCATCCCACAAGCGCAACAACACTTTCAATGTTTTGTATCTGGTCCTCTTTTTTTTTATGAAAGAAACACACAAATGCAACATGCAGTCTGTAAGGATCCAAATCCTTCAAATTCAACATGCAAGATGCAAGATGACAACAACATTATCTATTTGAGTATTTTTTAAATTACCACAAACATACAGTCTCTTCTCCCGACCCAAACCCGAACTCTCCTGCAAACTCAGAAGCAGCAAGAATGTTCAGTGAAAACAAGCGTGAATATAATCGCAAGGTCCGAGAGATATGTAATTATTTGAGCTTGTTATGATGAACTGTATTTGGAAGTAATTTCAAACTCTTAGAATTAAAAAAAAACACAAACATGAAATTATTTGTTAAAGGTTATGTCGAACAATTCACCAAACACCTTGTATACATGGACGAAAATTCTATCCTCTTGCATTCGTTTTCTAGCGCAGTTCAATAATTCAAAAAAAAAGCATATAGCTTTGTTTCTTAATCATGGAGGTCAAAAAAATAAATTGTAGAATCATGGCTAATAACTACTCCGACGCTGAAAAAAAAAACAAGAACGAACTAAAGAGGATAATTTTGAAATAGAGTTACCTATTTCAGATCTGTCAAATTCGATCTTTATTTTGCATCTTGCGTTTCGTTTCACCTTGTGTTTGCGCGAGTTCTTCTTTCTCCTTCACGCGATTTGCAGCCGGGTTGAGTTCTTCGTCGTTCGTCATTCGTGGATCTGAGAGGCTTGGGTGCGACATGGATTTTGGTTGGCTTGCGATGAATTTAAGTAGCGAGGATGTTGCGAGTAGGGGTCTCTATTTGTGGCCATGGAGTTGAGATGAAAAAAAAAGAGGAGGAATTTTTATTTTTGGGGAATGAGGAGAGCATGAAGGAAGAAAATTGAAAGGACGAGACAAGGATGCAGCGATTAAAGTTATGGTGCGGTGATCGAAAAATTTAAGGAACGAAGGCGGGTCCAATGTTGTAAACGAAGGCGGGAATTAAAAATTTATAGGTCCATTGTTGTAAATAATATATTACTAGCGCTAAACAATTAAAAAGGTGTTAAATATGATAATTTATTACAACAGTCAGAAAAAAAGTTGTAAAAGGACTTTATTACGGATGGGTGGACCACTAATCTCGTCCACTAATTACTATTTTGAAAGTTATTTAATATGGCAAGTTAAATAATATATAATAGCTATTTATTAATCTTATAATTTTTCTTTTTTTTTCTTTTATGAAAAAATGTACTAGAATATTATATAAATTGATTGAAATTTTTATTAAAATATTTAAAAGTAATTATTTAATTATTACTTCTTAATTAGTGATTCTTGCTTCTTATTTATTGATTACTAAAATTAATTATTCATTACAAAAAACTAATTTTTATTTATTTATTTTTAATTTCTAATAATAATACATAATTATTATTTATTAATTATTATATAGCGAAAAGAAATTATTAATATTAGTTATTACATATTTTCAAATAAACTATTTATTATTATTATTATTAAACAATAGTTATTGAGTATTAATATTTTTATTAATTATCAAAATATTTTTATTAATTATTAATATGGTATTTTTGTTGTAGTGTAGTCATATATTACAACAGACAAAAAATAAAAGTTGTGATATGCTTTTATTACAACTGTCAAAATAACACAGTTGTTAAAAATAAGTTTATTACAACTTTTCTGGAAAAAAGTTGTAAAAAACATTTGTTACAACGGTGATTTTACCACCGTTGTAAAATTAAAGTTGTAATATGGTGTTTTTGTTGTAGTGAATTTAGAATAGAGGTGAATAAATTAGAAAACTAAATAGTTAATTGAATAAATATTTGGAACTTGACTTAGTTAAGCCTAGTTAATTTGAGAAATGAACATTGGATTAAAATGGATATTAGAGTTAAATGAAATCAATTTGGAATTCGGAAACTATGTAAAATATAAATTGATTTGTATAGTTAAGTTGGGTGTATATTGATTATGGTTGGGCATTGATTGTTGATGATTTGTTCATAAATGGTTTGATAACAGAATTAAATTAATTCGAAACTAAGCTCTAGTATAATGAATCCGAATGAAATTCGATTAGGAAATAAAACTGAATAACTCTGTATTTATTCTGGCATTGGAAATGAGTTGAGCACCGGTTGATTGAAGAAGAATGAGCTGTTAATGGCTATGCTTTGGAATTTAAGTTTGGATGCTCGACAAAAAGGTAAACCTAAATATTACGGATTGGTGATTGATTTTATACCCCTGAGTTAGATAGTCGTTTGGTTTGAGTTTTCTTTGATAAGATGTAAGGCCCAGAGTGGCGTTTGTAGTTGGTCTGATCGAGCTGTGCGGCGGAGATGCTGACGAAATATTCATAACGTAGAATTTTGATAATAATTATTTTGAAATTAATTGGGGATTTGAAACATTCTTTCGACTTGAGTAATTTCGGGGATGAAATTCTTTTAAGGAGGAAGGAATGTAACGTCCCGCATTTTTTATAGTCAGATATTTAATATATTTATTATTTTAAATATCGATTTGGAATTTTGTATGGACTGATACGCATTTAACGGTCACATTGGTTGGATAGTGGTGCCATATAAATAAGAGTCAACGTATAAAATAACTGTGGAAGTAAAAGAATAAAATATATTATATACATTTCATTGTTTGGAAAATTTAAGTGCACTGCAAACCTAAAATTCACGTGCGGCAGCCTATGACTTGTACACTTTAAACACTCCGTGCTCTCTTCCTTCAGGCTTAAGAGACTATACAACTTTGTTTAATCAAATCAATGTATGATTTGCATACCTACCTGTGCTAGACCTAAGTATTGTAACTGTACTGACCACGTTATTTTCACCCTGACTTGGCAGTGGGGTAAAGTAGTTTTATATCAACAAACCATTTCAGTACTAAATTCCGTTTTCCCTTCAGATACAATACTAATTAAATACAAACCTTGATTTCGTTTGCTAAATAAATGGTTTCCTTTCTTAAACCATAAATTCATTCCAAGCTTTCCTTTCTCTTTTATCTGATAGGTTGTTAGACTGGAAGGATAGGATGAATAGCAATTTTATTTCTATCGAGTATGCGAGTTGAAGGAGCAATTTTACAGTGCAAATGTTGTTAAAAGACTCACCATAACCAAATAACTAAACTTAATATGGTTAACACACAAAGAAGAGTACATAATATAATCGAATACGCTGGACAAAATAATGCAAGAAAAGGCCTTCATAGCCTGCATGTACGGTGGTCAGATGTCGTAGAATGATATCAGACATAAGGAATTGGAAAATGAATGGTTTAAACATTCATATTACCATTAAAATAAAATAGTGATGGTCAAGATTTATGAAGTATAAGATGTAGACTGAAACTATACTTCAACTATCGCATGGAAAACCAAAGGATGATCCCTATCACAAACAAGCATATAGGCTAAATTGAGGGGAATGCATACCCTACCCACGTATAAACTGTAATCTACCATGTTTTCATTTTGTCTACATCGCGCATAGCACTTGAACCTGGAAATACATGCGGCTACCACGCAGCTACATGGGATACACAGGCCTAATACTTCAACTCCATTTCTTAAGCTGTAAGCAAAGCCAAGAAGAGGAAAATGTGTACAGCGCCAATCCTATTCTCTCCTACCCGATTCCATCTTGTCTCTCAACTCCATCTTGTCAAACGTACAGCTAGCTTGTGTTTTCAAATCACCTGCAAGCCTATACCGTATACCCTATACAGCTTGGCCACCACGGTTTCTCTCCAATATAAATATAGGCTCCCAACTTTATTTGTTCTTCATCTCCAACTGTTCTAAATCAAAATGAAGGCTTCAAAAACCAACTTCTCTCTCCGCAAATATAAACCCGCAAGCCCATTTATTAATTCATCGCATATTTTTATTCGTTGTTACATTAATATGTGGGTGGCCGACATGAGAATAATGGAGTAATGGTAGTGGTGAGAGGGTAAACTGTGTATGTGAAGTAGCATGGGTTTCGAGAAACGTGAATGGCGGTGACGAGCTGAAGTATGTGCCGAAAACAGTATGGAGAGAGGCAGTTTGAAGCTATCGGGTGGCGGAGCGATTGGTCGGAGAAAAGGCCGATGTGGGCGTGAGCGAGTCTGGTGCGTTGAGGGTAACAGGTTACGGTTTCGGACGATGGAAGGTGTGTGACAGATCCGACGATGGGAGCAGAATGAGGGCAGGAAACTGATGGTGACAAAGTTGTGGGCGATCGAGGTCAGGGCAGTGGGAAAGGGGCCATGCACGAAATCAGTGGGACAGACTTAAGGAAACAATTCAATGGACATATGTGATGAGCTGTGTTGGAGGAATGGTGAGGGGTTCCGTGGAGTATGGGGACAGGCGTGGAGCATGGGGTTGCGGAAGTAAGGAGTAGTGTGACTGGAATATGGCGTGGTGGAGGGAATATGTACAGAACGTAGGAGGCTTTGGTTTTGTAGCAACAGGTAAATGAGAAGAAGGATATACACATATATTATATTAAGTTCCTAATAATAAAAACGTGGCCTCAGACTAACCGAAAACTTATTGTGCCCAATCGGTTTTTTTTTCATTGCTAACTAAAGTTTTTAATTAACATTAGCACTTACGTTCAAAAATATATTTTCATGTTTGGAATGTTAACGTGGCCACAGCATTTACATCACATGTTTGAGTCCTAACCGAAATTATAAGTATGCCTAATCTAGGTTTGAAAATTCCTAATTTATACTTGAAGTTTTCCAAATCACCATTATATTTGTTTAATTTATTAATATGCCAAATCCTAGTTTAAATGCTTGAGAAGATATTAACGGGGCATGGGATGTTTATGCATACCTAATCACCTTTATTTAGTCCTAGTAGTACATGACATAGCCTGGAACTAGTGTTTGCCTAATCGCCTTACCATGATTTATACACCGTAAATAATACACGTGGCCTGTAGTCTATAAGCGGATAATGGATATGCATGACCACATCTACAGTTTTGCCAAATGAAGTCTTATAAACTTATTTAGTAATCCATATAAAAGAAAACATGGCCTGGAACACTTGATAGTTGGAAGAGAGATTTAACAATGCATTTTAAATGGGTATCGTGACTGCAAGCCTAATCATGGATTAATTAACTTAATAAAGATTTTTAGTTGATTTAATATATATACCACTTCACCGCTGTCCCCAATGCTATTCAGCGGGCTTAAAGAAAGCAAGTAATCCGGACTGGTAAATTAAATAAAACGAGTAGGTTAGTTTGAATTAATTTATACTTAAAAGTTTAGCAAAAACGGGACTACATTTTAATTAATTTATTAAATTCAAATAGAATCATGTAATAATTTCAACGTGTACATGCCTTACCAGAATTCGATGAAACAAGTGACGATGGAACCATATCATCGAGTGCAACACAATTGAAGCTGGTTTTGATCAGATTTGACAGCTACATGGATTTTTAATTAAATTAAACGCCTATTTAATTAAATTAAAATGAACGGTTTCAGTGACGAATGAAATCAAGATGAGCTCAACTCACTCAGTTTTTATCCCACTTATATTTTATATAAGTCGGGTATAAATATTTGTGTGCTATGATTGTTATTTAGATGATGGATGTAGATATATCTTTATATTGTTGACTGAACTGATTAGATTAAACGGTCGGTTAAATTTAATTTAAACCAATCGTTTAACGATTGTAACCGATGGAGGTAACTTACCTCATTGGCCACATTTATAATAATATAAACGTGTTGAATTTATAGATGAATGTTTGGATTTCTGTTATTGGTTGATTGTTGGATATTATATTTGTTTTATCGAAATAACTAATATTGTTGAAATAACGTATTTGGATGCAGGGAAAACAGATTGGAAGGATCCAACTGGATTCCTCAAATTTATTGTTTATTTTCATATTACAATTACATGAACTGTTTAATCCATATGATTGGATGATGGATTGGATCATTGATTGTTGAATCTAAATTCAACGTTTGTTCTGTTTTAACTAATAGACAGTATTGGTTGAATAGTTGGTAGCAGTTGGCCCAAAAATATATCATTTTTACCGTTAGATGAATTGACGGAAATGAAATTTACAAAATTTATTTAACTGAAGATAAATTTTGGAAAACTATTATTTTGAATAGGGGTTTTATAAAAAGGAAATTTATTATGTAGTATTTATTATTTAAAGTTCTTAAGTAATTATTAAATGATTTTATAAATTGATTCATTTGTTAATAAGGTTTATAAGCAGATAAAGTGAATTTAACATAATGGTTAAAATTGGTATTAATCGTTTCTCAAGAGACATTTAAATGGAATTATTTAAATTAATTATGTTATTAATTAATTTAAAAGAAGGGCTAATTAGAGTTGATGAACGAGATGATCATGTTTTAAGTTGACAAAGTCAACTAATTTAATTGGAATTGGTTATTTGATTGATCTGGTTTAAATTAATCTAGTAAAATAGAATAATGAATATTTGTTTTAGGGTGCGTTCGCAGCCAAAATTTGGCACGCTCATTTTTTTTGCCGCCCGACGCGTCGGACGCGAGCACATTTTACCCCTTCCAGATGCCACGATTCTCGAACGTTGGAAAAGTAACCGTTGGCGTCCGACGCGTCCGACGCCAACGGTTAATTTTCCAACGTACCGATTCAGTGGCTATAAGAACGAACCCCCCCTTCCTCCTCATTCCAACCCGAAACCTCTCCCCTTTTACCCCTTATTTCGAATTTTTTGAGCAATTTCGAGCTGCAAAAACGGTAAATTTTTTTATAGTTGAGTTTATTTTTCAATTCTCTACCATATATATTTTTTTCGATTTTTTTTGATTTTTTTTTGTTTACGCAGATGGCTTCCACTTCCACCACTGCTACCTCGCAGCCTTTTGCGAATTGGACGGACGACCGGGAGTCCGCTTTCATAGATGTTTGCGTTGAGTTCATAGCGGAGCGCAATACAAGCGTCAGTGGGTTCTACGCAACAGTCGCAACAAGAATGAACAACCGTTTTAATCTGGAGTTCACAGAAAACCAGATTAAAAACAAATGGGACAACATGAAGCGAGCTTTTCGTGATTGGGACATGCTGCTTAGAACACCTGGGGGTGTATGGAATGAGGAGTTCGATTATCTAGACGGTCCTGATGAATTTTGGAGTATCGGCGGTGGTAGACGATTCAGAAAATTTAGGAAGCACTCGCCGATGAAGTTTCGAGAGCAGGACATTATGTTCGAGGGTTGTTTGCGGAAAGATACTTGTGCGTATCCGATTCCTCAGGTTGCGCCTCCTACTGCACCAGGACCTCTACCAGCGCCTGCAGCAGCTGGTTCTTTCTCCCCCGGGGACGCGAGTTTCTATACTGGTTGGATGGCTTCGGGCGATCCACCGTCTGGTCAGCCCTCTAGGCGCAGACAGGCAGAGCGTGCCAGCTCGTGGGTGACCGACCATACGAGACAGCTTGCTGCTCGTTGTTTGGAGCTTGTTCGGAGATCGGGGACGCCTGTGGATCTTTGGGAGATTCTGACGATTTTTCGCAACGATGAGCGGAATGTTGATATTGCTCAAGAGCTTAGCGATGAGGGCTTATGTGCCTTTATTTCATCGGAGTTGAACTTATTACCTCATCGTCGTTTATTGTAGATTTTCATGTATTTGTTTTAATTCCAGTACCGTTGTGTTCTTTATGTTTTATGAAAAAAGTGGTCGTGTTATGAAATATGTTGTCGTTATAGTTTGATGCAATTAGAATTTAACTAAATCAAAACCATTAATTTAACAATCAAATACCACGCTCAAATACCCCGTTCGTCGCTAAAAACACAATTCCCCTTCGCTACAGTACCACGCTCAAATGGCACGCTCAAATGGCACGCTCACGTTCGTTAAGAACGCACCCTTAACCTAATAAGATTTGGGAAAGAGGTTTACCATTTCTACGGTCGTTAACGAGGAAATAATTATTTTAATTAATAATTTAAGATGTAAATGCTTAAATTGAATTCATGTAATTAAGTAATCAAAGTTCGTTTTGAAACCGGATTGAAATGGGAAAGAAGTTTACAAACAGAATTTAGTATAAACCGAGTTTTATAAACTAAGTTATTAAAAGGGGTGTTAGCCAATACGATAGCTTAAATAAGCGTTTACTTAGTACTAAATTTAGTAAGAAGGAATCGAGGTAAATAGGGTTTTATATTTAACATGAGAGTTATAAACGATGTTTATAAAAGGAGTGTGAGGTTAAAACGTTAAGATTAAATTAAAGTTAATTCTGGAAGTATAAGATGTGATTTAAATTAACTATATTTAATAAGAAATGAGGTTTCATTAGTTATAACTAAAATGTGATTTGGTTTGATATTGGGAAGGAATATCGGTTTTGGTATTACAACTGATATCTATCTTAAGATAAGAACGTTGTTGATCAAGGTCTGAGAGGTAATTTAAAATACCCCAACTTGAACGACTTCAGGATTATCGAGAGATGATATTAGTTGTAGTGGTAAAGATGTTAAAAGGAGTTTAGTTTGACAAATAATAATGTAAAGTTAGTAGAAGAATTTGGAAATATGTATAATAGATTCCAAAATAAAAGGAAATTAAAACGGGCTTGATAACATGAAATGATGTTTCCGTAGAAATGGAAATAAAGGAGATTTGTGAAGATACAAAGCTACTTCCAGAATCAGTAGATGAGATCTAGAATGATTTTATTCTAAACAGGTAAGTGACGATTATAGTATTCAAATTACGAAATCAAAGGAGATGTCGCAACGATTGTTTTTCGAGTGACAAGTTGAATCAATGATAGATAATAAATAAGGTTGTAAATAAGTATTTTGAAATAATAGAAAAATAGAAATTGGATATGGTTATCAAATAATTCAAAATATTAGATTTAAATGGTTTTGAGAAGATTAATATATTGAAATGAGGATCGAATACTATGTTTTAAAATATAGAAAGTTTTAGAAGTTTAAAAGCACCGTTTATTAATTATTTCTAACTAAATGGGCCAAGTGATGCTAAGTACTAAACCAGTAAATCTATCTTTATTTTTATGGTTGTATGGTTGTTTATTTGATAGTTAAATAACCGACTATCAAATCTGGCTAATACGATTTTTGGTACGGAAAGACCAGGATCGAATTAATATTCGAGAACCATCCCGTCCAGCGAATACGTAGTTGAAGATATCAGATGCTGATCAAGATGAAGCAATTGAAGACCGTGGACCTTCATAAAACGGTAGAATTACTTACAATCTCTGGTTTAGCGGCCATAGATATATTGTGACTCTTTCGCGGTTGAAATCGACGTCATTGCTAGGACTACTCGCTACTGATCTATATGGTGATTCCTAGGATGTGGTAGGAGGGTCACTTCGCGTCATCCTGTTTCTGGATGACTTGTACAGACGAGTGTCTGACAAAGTATTTCCAGAGGGATTACGTACGTTGATTTACGAAGTTGGTGGCAAAGAAGGGAAACTTCTTTAGCCTCACAATTTGAGTATTTTTAGGGAAATCAATTAATGATTTCCGATGGATCTGACGATGTGGCATTCAAAGTGAATGGTGGTGTGCTATCTGGGAAAGAAGAATTATAACCTTAAGCCTTACAACCGGGAAATGACAAAAATCGGGCAGGCAGTATGGCTATGTGGGTCGCACCTATTAGGGTGTATAATCACCTATCCAGAGAAATTCCTTTTGCTTCTTTAATCTATCGATGCTGTCCCTTTTCGGGAAACGGTTGTTGATCCCAAATGTTGGTGATATACATTCGATACACTCAAGCGAAATGAGTGGTCGGTCATGTGTGGGCCGGGTTGCAAGATGTTCTTGTTGAACCCAGTGTATTCGCCTCTAGAGATACACTATCGGCAGGTGGTTCCATACCTTGTCATAGTCGGAATCCAATCTCCAATAAGCGTCGCGGTTTTGGTTGTATACTATATATGTGGAGCGTGAGATGCAAGCGTTCCGCTAGATTGTTATTTATTTGTATTTAGACACTATTACAATATCAGAATATATATACGATTTCAAAATGTTTAGGGTTATTGTAAGGTAAAAACCGTCCGTATTTATGTGTGGATTGGTCTTACGATTATCCTTTTCTTTCGAAAAGATTTTGAACTTTAAAATCAAGTTGGATGATCCCCTTAAAACCTTGCGAGTTGTTCTCACTCTGGTTCACCAAACTGACCCGGTATTTGAAATGCTCGGGTCAGCCCGTGTTTGACAGGTCCAGGTTATTGGTTACTACGAAGTTCAGAAGACGTGCTGGAGGAGTTCAGGCGTATTAATAATGTTCCGCTGTGTGTTGTATATAAGGACAGATCATTATAACTGTCCAGGTGTAATGATGTATCATGATGATTGTAAGTATATTTCAAGCTCTCAATAAAATTATTTCTATATTATATTTTGTTCCGCTGCGATATGAGACTGATTCTGTTGTGTTTTCTTCTTCGTATCTCTTCTATTCTAATTTTTATTTCTTTCTTATCTCACCCTCTAAATTCTTTCTATTGGCATCTGGGTTTCCAGTGCAATTTGGGTTGGACTGGTGTCGTTGTATTCAGCTCAAAGGGTACCAAAAATCTGGGTCATCACATTCTCCATCTGTAGGCTTTGTTCAGCTGGCGAGAGGAACTTCATCTCAAACCTCCGCCTATAGTCCACCCAAGTCTCAACTGGTTGCTCAGCTCTAGTAACTTCCCACCAGTAAGAGGCTTCTTCCTTCATTAGTCAAACGGCCAATTGTATCTTCCTCCTATCATCCACTTCAAAGATAGCAAACAACTCTTTTGTTTCCTTGAGCCAGTTCCGTGCTTGAACAAACGTCTCAGTCCCTTTAAAGATCTTTCCGCCCGTTGCACGGAAGTCCTTACAAATCTTAGCAAAAGCATCTACGCGAGGAGCGACAACAGCTGGGGGAGGACGAGGAGGAACGTTGGCGGGGTCCGCGGCAGCGGCCGTAGCCTCTAGGTATTGTCTGAACCAAGCGGGTATTGGAACACCGTTAGGTATCTCGGGTTCCCAGACATGCTTAAAAGAAAAAGGAAAGGATTCAAAACAAAGAAAAGAAGGATAGTGCATATGGCTTTGGGGAATATTCCTTTTAAAAATAACAATACTTTTCCTTGAAAATGCTTCTTTAAATCATGGTTTTGAAAATATTTTCTTTAAAATAGGCATTTGAAAATAGTTTTCAAATCTTTTATCAATTCTGGTAACCTTCAGCTCTGATACCACGTGTAACACCCCACCTCCATTAAGGTCACTCACAAAGGGAATGCATTAACTTTAGTGGGGGATCATAAGAGTATAGAACAGATAAAATTACAAAACAGACAATTTTAGACAATGGAAAACAATTAGAACTTTTATTTCATAGTAGCATAATAGGATAAAACATTCATAAGGGTTGTTTCAAACATCAACACCAAAACATCAAAACCCATAACATCAAATATCTGTCTTGTTTATCAAAAGAAGCATAATACAAAATAACATAATATAATTCTCCAATTAAGCAGTAGCCAGCCATAGCAGTAAAGCAAAGAGTCCAAAGCAATACATCAAAATCTTCGAGCTTGAAAAGGATCTAAACTAAGCGGTGGTATTCCCTCCCTCTGGACCTGTGGGTGGGGGAAGGGGCGAAAGAAAGAAGGCGAAACAAAAAAAGAATCAGACATAAAGCCTGGTAAGTCCAGTGACTTTCAGCATGTAAACAGGTAAAGGTATCATGACATGAATAAACTGAATACAAGACATAACCATGATAATAAGCATCGCAAGATAACGAGATAAGCATAAGTTAAGATTAGAACATGATAAGGTATCGTACTGATTCCTAATTTCTCTGCACCACCTAACTAGTGTTCAACTAATGCCATTTGTTACAAAGCAAGATAAGTGATCCCCATTTCCCACATGATAGTTTTATAGGTATGTATCTCATGATAAGGGTCCCACCTCATATTCACAGTTTACCTGTCCCCACCGTACCTATCTAAATTGATCGGCTCCTACTCATAACGTTCCGCATGTGTTTGTATCAACCCAGCCCCTATTTGTAGATACCTGTGCTGGTCCCACCATATGGTGTATCATTTCCAAGGGTGGCAACCCAGTATAGTTCTAGAGTGCACAGCTTTATACCTACTTGGTACTCAATGTCTAAATTTTCCCATGCCGGAATTACGTGCACGCCCGTAATCCGTCGGAACCTGCACTGCTGTACCACCTGCCACTATTTTGGCCGCTTATAATCAGCCCAGTAATCGTGCCCCACCCTGCCTAGCTCAGGGTCCCGTAGATACCTAATGTGGGTTACTGCTGAAAAGGGTCCCGCTACTAAGGTTTTCCTAGGGTCTATTCGTATACACCCCCACCCCCCTCATATTGGTTAAGTGTCATCAATCAATCAATTCAAGTTTACTTAACCCACCCATTCATTATGTTTTATTGGTTAAGTGTCACTAATCCAGTCGAGTTACTTAACCCACCCACTTGTCATGTCATGTTGGTTAAGTGTTGCATGTTGACTTAACCCTACCATACTTAACTTGTTTGTTTAGCATTAATAATTTATTGATGCATCAACCTCTCACATTGAACTTATTTGCGGTAGCTGGATTGTGCCGGGCAGTTTCGGGCAGTTTTACACCGCAAACCCATTCCAACCTCGGGTTCAAGCATTGTTTGCCATCTAATCTTCGCCTTTGGCCTCTCACATTAGATTGTTGTCGTTGCAGTTGCTGGATGTGCCGGGAAGTTCCGGGCAGCCTTACACCACAACTCAAATCTAACCTCGTGTCTTAGGCGGCCATTAGATTTAATTAAATTATATACTTGCCAATTATGTCCAAATTCCAATTTTTACATGCTAATTATCATATGCCCAATTATTGATTTACATGCCAATTTACATATGCCCAATTATTAATTTGCATGCCAATTTACATATGCCTAAATATTGATTTACATGCCAATTTACATATGCCCAAATATTGATTTACATGCCAATTTACAAATGCCCAAATATTGATTTACATGCCAATTTACATGTGCCCAAATATTGATTTACATGCCAATTTACCCAAACTTGCAATAATAATAATAATAATACCCCATATACATCACAAATTATGCCCAATAATTCCACCAAACATATTATGCCCATAAATTCACCCCAAATAGGCAATACCCAATATTCCCTGTATTCCAATCGTTCGTATTTCGCGATTTCAGCCTAGGTTCGAAGTTAACCCAGGTTCAATAAAAGAAAATAAATAGGGGGAGATAGAAGTTGCATAAAATAAGAATAGAGAGAAAATAGGCATGAAAATATCATCACAGGCATGAAGGCTAAGACTTGATAAGAACATCATCATGAACATGAAAAACTGATGTACAACAAGATAAACTGATGATAATAACATCATGAGAATAAGAATAGAAGCAAAAGAATAACTTAGAATCAGGCATAGTCTCAGTTTCATCTTATTACATGTCAAGACTAGATTTAGGTGTTCAAATCTAAAAATAACCGAACTTACTGCGTTTGGATTAGAAAAGATAATTGAATCGCTTATTGTTGTTGAAGAACTCTAACTTGATATTGATTAATACTCTAGGTTGATGAAGAACTTTTTGATTTGATTTAGGTTTAAGTGGCGGCTAGGTTTAGATGAGAGTTTGGCGGCATGGAGGCGCCATGAGAGTGAATAATAGAATTAGGGTTTATGTTTGGATATGTATTTACAGGTGTGTTAGGCAAACCATGGCCTTTAGATTAGCATAGGAGTCATCAGAGCCATCTAAACCAAAGAGACATGTCACCCAACCAACCACAGTGCCACACATAAGCCCTAAAACACAAAATTTCGCCACAGACCATTCTAGGCCGACGGGGTCGATTCCAAACACCCTTAGTTGACCATGGGGTTGACCCCGCGGGTTTCGGGTCGACCCATATAATAGGTCGGTTTGGCGTTTTGCCTTCCCGCTTCCGCTGTTTTGAATTTTTTTCTTGAATTTTAGGTTGATTTTTATTTTATTAATTTATATATATACATATATTTCCCTTATATGTATACAAACTTCCAAGGTCCATAACTTTCTCATCCATTATCCGTTTAGTGCAAAATTTGGGCCCATCTTGACCAGAATTTCGAGACGAACGCAATGGTATAGTCTGTTTTACTTAATCCTCACTTTTAAAATTAAGTATTCTTTTAATTCGCCTATTAATATTCATAGAAAAATATGGGGTGTTACAGCGAGAGAATTCTCGCTTCCCCAAATTTCTGCATTTTGAACAATTTTGAATTGATTTTTGAATTCTTGGACCATATATATATATAATTCTCTTGCGCGTATACAAATTTCAAATCTTCATAACTTCTTCATACAGTGTTCGTTTTATGCAAACAAGGTGTCTATTTTGATCAGAATTCTGAGACGAACGCAATGGCGCAGTCTGTTTCCCTTAATTCTGAATATTAAATTAATCACTCTTTAATTGTCCTCTTTAATGTGGTTAAATTACGGGTTGTTACACATACAAGTCGTATTTTCCAAATCCATAATATGGCACACGTTGGCCTGCCTTGTGACAAGGCCATCCAACGTTCGGAAGAATACAGTCACATGCACTAGGAACCAGGGATCATGCCACTTCAATAAGTTAAAAGACAGGTCGAGTTGAAAATACAATAGGTTATGTCATTCTACAACTACCGGGTCGAATGATCGTCGGGTCGAATGACCATCGGGTCGAATAGGAGCGACTTGACTCGGTCACAGCTTTGGCTCAACATGCTGCAGTTCCTATATAATTTCCACAAACTCCTACAAAATTGGAATCATTGCCATGTGGCCACGACCTGCTACCTACTAACTCCACAAACCCGAATCCACTACATAACTACAAGATTGGAAATAATGCCACGTACCCAGTAACCGTTCCCACCTACATTTCTCTCCTACTTCTATAATACCCGATCCGCACCAGAGAAAATGGATCTTTTGGCCATCTGAATTTCTGAAAGTTCCACATACTGACTCCATTAGCACGTGTCCCACCACCAACTCATTGTATTTCAAGTGAATCTCAATGTTTAGGAGAGGAAATTGATTGTTAACCCCGTTATAAACGCGCTTCAAAGAGTTGACATCAAAGGACTATGAATTGGTTACGGTCTAAATTGCAAACCATTCATGTTACCAGATCGTTAATTCGAACCAAGACGTTCACCGCGACTCAGAATCATGTCGCACCCCGCGACTTGGAGTCATGCCGCTCACAATTAAGCCTTTAACAAATCTAATTCATGTCATCATTCAAGAAGTCGAGACCATGCAAGTCGTTCATACGGCATGATTCATGTCATCCAGCATAGCAAATCATTCATTACAGGTGGACACATTTTCTACACATAAATTGTGGCATGCAAAGCTAACGTGACAAGTGAAATATGTGCATCGGCGTGACTGTTTTCATAAATCAGATAAGCTCCATTTTCAAATGAGGCTCTATGATTAACATGGAGTTTGTTAGCACGCAAGCCGTCAATGCCATTAACGCCATTCATATCGTAAGGTATTGGCAACATAAAGATGAACACATGGGCCATTTTATAATTGAGGAATTTTACCATAAGGGCCTCCTTACATAAACCTATTAATTTCCAGGACATGGATTTAAAATAATTAATTTTAAGGTCAATATGCCGCTTATTCTTCTCTCTCTCTCTTGTTCACTTTTACAACAAAAAAAGTTGTATCCCTTAATCCACCAAAATTTCTAAATCCAAATTTTTCTTTCTCAATTCAAAAATTCTCTGTTAAATCAATTCAATAGCAGCAAATCTGCACCTACAGATGGATTCCAAATTTAGAAACTCACAACTACGGATGCTTCGATTTCGTTTTCATATTCGTGGGTGTGGTTGTTGATGTTAGGCCACTTTCTCTAAATTTAACATAGGTTGGATGTTGTTTGCTAATTTGGGGAGATTGTTCAACGATAGCCTGTTGTTTTGTTTCTGAGTTTTAATTTGAAGACGAGGCATGTCGAAATTGACTCAAGTGGTTAATTTTTAATTCTGATTGTGCGACTTGAAGAATAAAAGCGAGATGGTCAGTGAGCTTGTGAAGGATTTAGTCGAAAGATTGTATTTAAATTGACAATATGTTTTTGTTTTTGAATAATGTCTTTGAATAAAAAAGATAAATATGTATATCTTTTATATAGATATTGTTTGATTCAAAACCATATTTCTTTTCAGCTTATATGCTAATATACTGTTCCACCTATCAATACAATATCAACAAATAAACATGCGAATTTTTAATTTTTTTTCTCCAAATACAAAAACAGGATTGCATCTGATAAGTTGATATTGAATTATGATTCTGCCTTTCTTATGACTCTTTCTCTATCTATTTTGTTTCATGTATGTTGTTATTATAGTTTATAAATACACGTTGAGACTGTAAAATAAAAATATTTAAATGTCATAATCAATAATTCATTTTACTTAACAAGTAGTTCTTCATTGTCTTAAAAAGATAAAAGTATTTATCTTTATCTGAAAAACATAAATATACATGTTCTTCTTAATTCAGCCCCTCTGTCCAATAAGAACCTCCCTACTACGGTTTCTACTTTGTTCGCAATTTTAATTGTATTGTAGTACACAGTATAAGTATTGTAGTACACAGTATACAAAAAAAAGTTTAACTATGCCAATATGATTTAGATCATTATTGCAAGTTTTTCTTCCTATTATAAAAAAATATAAAAGTATTTATCTTTATCTAAAAAAGATAAAAGTATTTATCTTTATCTACAAAAGATAAAAGTATTTTGTAATCAAAAGGTCGGTTTTATCATTAACACTACATATTTACAACTAACAATTAACACATGACAAATATATTCAATTATGTTTTTTAAACATGAAGTTTAGTTTTGAAAAGATAGATACAACTATGTTTTTTAAATTTAAAATAAAATAAGATATTCTACTAAACATTTAATAATTGTTAATTACAAAAATGCAAATTTGTAATTAAAACTTAATTTTTATCATTAATATTGCATATTTGCAAATAATAATTAACACATGACATATATATTCAACTATCGTTTTTAATTTTAAAGTTCTATTTTGGAAAGATAGATGCAACTATCTTTTTTAAATCTGAAATAACATATTCTACTAAACTTTAAAAAATTGTTAATTAAAAAAAATTAATCAAAAATTAATTTTTTTCATTAATATTGCATATTGGCAACTTGCAATTAAAACATGACTATATATTCAACTATCTTTTTAAACCTGAAGTTCAATTTTAAACAGATAGATGCAACCATCTTTTTTTATCTGAAATAAAATAAAATATTCCACTAAACATTTAAAAATTGTTAATTACAAAAATGCAATTTTTAATAAAAATCTAATTCATATTCAATTATTTATAATCTCATTTATAATTTCCTTCATAACAGCTAAGAAACCATGGCGGCCTTACTACACTCTCCACCTCCTCCGTCTATCTCCTTCTCTTTCATTCCACTCCGTTACCTATTTATTTAACATTCTGATCCAAACCCTCGTCTGCGCCACTACCAGATAAACCTATTATGTCCCATCCACCACAACCATCGAAACAAATCCTATCTCAGCCACTACAACACAATCCATCACCTCCCATTGTGATCAACGGCGTATATCGAAAAGACATCGCAAAAATTTGTAAAAACCTAAAAATATGCTATTATTACAATCTCTCGGGCCACGCGAATACTCAAGTGTCCCAAGAAAGTATATAATAATACCACACGAAATTAAAACACCCACTTACCTTCTAATCGAAACGCTGCATTTTGTGTCTCGAAAATTCTCAATCAAATCAACACGATTAACACGTCACCCCATCCTTTTGCCAAAACAAAGATTACACCATCCACATCACCTGCACATCATTCTCCCAAACCCAAAACAATACCTTTTCCTTCTAAAAAATACAAATGGCTTACTTCACAGTAAACATAGTCTCTGGTCACTGGACTTTAACCCAAGTACGATCTACACTTGCTCGCCACCTTCAGAGGGATGACTGGGTAGGTTGGCTCATCAATAACAAATGCTTTTTATTCTGCGCCCCAACACATGAAGCATATGTCCAGGCCATGCAATTGGGTACACTGTCTAAATCATCCCGTTGCTTTGGTGGGAAGATAGTCTATGCCCTTGGCAAGATTATGAGAATGATCTGAGACCCAATCTTGATCCTGTTTCATGGGCCAGGATTGACGGCTTTCCATAGTTTTCCAGAGATAATTTTAAAGCAGTAAGTGAAGATTTAAATACTGTGGGAAGAGTAACTGAGTTAGACTCTAGTGAACATTCGCATATTTATCATTGCTTTCTATTCTTGAAAATGCATTTTTACATGGGAGTGGGTTGTCAAACGGATTTTGTTGCTTACATCAATAATTCTGAATACTTTTTTAGGGTGAAACGCTGGGATCATTCTCATCATACCAGATCACCACAAGAAATCCTAATAGGATTTGAAGAGAACGAGTTGAATTTCCTTAATCAGAGGATATACAGTGAGGACCTGGAAGACGTCAACATGAGTGATCGATTTGATATGATGGGTTATGAGCCGAAATCTCACTCATCCAGACCGTGGGAAGCCTTAGGAGACATGTCCATTGAAGTCATTGGTCCGGAGGTAGGTTAGAGAGAATGGCCGGGATCTCCACAACAACTTATGCATGATTACGATTTTCAGGAAGAATACATGCTGCCGCCGCAGCCTGACTCGCCAGTCACTCCAGTAGCCAGATCATCGGAGCCCAGATTAACGGAGACACTGGTTAGATGTAGTGCCTGGAACCAAAGTGCAAATTCAATCCCAGGAGCATCAGGTATGGCTTACACTAATCCATTCACATTGACCATTCGTAATGAAGCTCAACAGGAAGAGGATCAAGAAAGCACTAATGTTGGATGGAATGCTGGTGGACACTTCTGACATGCTTAATGATTGAGTTTGTGGTTTTTTTTTTTTTTTTTTTTTGTAAATATTTTTGCTGCTACAATGATGCTTAAGACTTTTGGGAAGGTACCTTAATCACTAAATATATTTTTTGGATACCGATCAAGCTTGTTGATCGGATATATATTATGCTTATGTTATCTAATCGGGTGTGCAGCTCCATGCTACATATCCGTCTTCTCTAAAAAAACATTGTATATTTGCAACTAACAATTAACACATGACATATATATACAACTATCTTTTTAAAATCTGAAGTTCAGTTTTGAAAAGATAGAAGCAACCATCTTTTTTAGATCTGAAATAAAATAAGATATTGTACAAAATGTTGGTGAATGTAAATAATATTACTTGTTTGAAAAAATAAATGTATTTATCCTAAATACTACAAAAACAATATAAAGTTGATTTATGGTTTTAAAAAGGTAAATGTATATATCTTTTTAATGTTTAAAATATTTTAATAAGATAAACACAATTATCTTTGTAAATAAACTATATGTTTTAATAAAAACTTATATACATATTAATTTTACAACGACAATTGTGAAATTATATTTTTGTATATACTTACAAGTTTTTTATTCAAAAAAAATCTATTTTTTACTGTATATATAATTTTCAACATTATTTATGTACTAATATAGACAAAAGATAAATATATTTATCTTTTTTAACAGTTTATGTTTTTCCCATAAAATTTATACATAATAATATTTTCAATAAGATTGTAAATTTATTATTCTTTATAAAATATGTTTATAATTTTAAATACTTCATAAAATAACTTATTTTTCCATTTAAAAACAAGTAGACCAAAAGATAAGTATCTTTATCGATTTAAGCAATTTATGTTTCAAAATAAATAGTATTTTTTTTTGCTTCAAATTAATTGATCATGCAGATGATCAATAAAATATAAAATTAAAGCTGCACTTATACTTTACACAGACAAATGTTTTACCAATGCAAAAGATAAAATGTTTACACCAACAAGCAAAATTGATTGACATAAATAACTGGTTTGGTCGCTCAAACCAAATCTGAAGTGATAGTCTAAAAACTAAGATCATAAATTAAAGTGAGTGATGCAACCAGGCTAAATACACAGTGCTTGTTTTATCAGAATAAAATAATAACTTTTAAAGCCCATTATTCCAACTACAACAAACAAACCTTCCTCGTATGTTGAATCATGTGGTCGTCGAAATCAATTGCTCGTATCTATTAATTAGGTGGTCATAAGAATGGACTATTTATTTTTAAAAGAAAAAGATAAAATTATTTATCTTTTCTGTAAAAGCAGCATTTATCTTTTCAAACAATTTACATGATTTCACACAATATAATATATACATTATATGTTTTTATATGATTTTGAGTAAGTGAATTTACCATATGCTGCAACTAAAAAACTCAGACAATTATATGATTTGGATATGTTTATTATTTTAAAAAGATAAATACAAGTTTTATCCTTTTGTAGAAGTTAAATGTTTAAATGCAATATAATATACAAGTTTTATCATTTAGTAAAATATAATTACAACAATGGTGTTCACAAATTTTAGCAAGAACTTTACCTGCATGAATGGATTTCACTTCTAACCAAATAAAAGAAATAAAGAGCAAAATTTGACAATTTCATGTGCCAGAAAACTTTTCGAATTCGAAAAAACACACAAACATAAATCAACTAACATAAAAATAATATTATATTCAAGAGCTGATTCACTTCCAGGGGCATATTATAGTAATTACACAATTCACGTAACTTACAAAAAATGAAGTCAATTTGAATCGAACTGATGGAAGGAGCAACACGCTCAAACCTTAAATAGAATCAAATAGAGCACCCTATTTTTTGATACAAAACATTCAGAGGTCACCATATTTTTTTCCTGTGAAGAATTGCAATTTTATTTCAAATCTAACATTAACCGAAATCGCCCTTTTACTTAAGCATACATTTCAGATCTAACATGAGCTTCACCTCAGCACCTTGTCTCCTTCCTGCATCAGTCACACACTCGAAGCCAATGCTTTCTTAAAAAGACTGCATGAGAAGATCACTTTAGAAGATTAATTCAAAGCGATATGATTTGAGAAGAAATAATTGCGTTTGATTTGAAAAAACCGAAAGCGAAATAGATTTAACGCGGGAACATCGATTTTGTCCTGGAAATAATTGTTTTAAACCCGCATCCTTAAAAACAAATTGGACTGGACTATTAAGCCCTTCATGCAAATTTCCACCACTTTATAATTCAAGTCGGTAGAAAGCACAAGCGGGCCAGCAAAAATGAGACCATTACCAAATTCAAACTATTCATGCAACATGCTGCTATGATAAACATGTTTGATAACATGTTAGTGTAAAGCATGTTTTACAAGCTTCAGCATTTTATACCTTGTCGCAACAACGCAAGTGATTCATTCCAGAAGCTCTCACATAACCATATCGCAGAAGCCAAGGCTGAGATCATGTCGCAAGTCCTCATGCTGCAGGCCATTCATATGACATAGTATCAGGACATTTGCAGTATGTTTAAAATGGGGTATATTCTTGAATTCCATCCCATACAAAGCTGATGTGGCAGCATAAAAAAGGGGTAGCGGTCTAGCTTGCAGGTTGATAGGTCATTAGAGCTGCAACCACCATGTCGTAGGTTGCCATGTTCCAGCATGTCGTCAAAATCAGTCATGATGCAATGGCGCTCAAGTCGTAAGCACATGACAAGTCATTCACCATGTCAAATTAATTAATGTTATGGTCATGAATAAATAATACAAATATTAGCAAATTTATGTGAATCGGTATATACTACAAAAGACATAGCACGTCGGCAGCTATGCATAGGACAAACCACCGCATGGCACAAATAAAAGACCAATGGATTATATATATTATATACGTAAAGGAAGCAAATGGTCCACTCTTTATTCTCGACTGCATGTATTCATGTCGTGGGTGTTCATGCCGTATGCCGCAGATATGGTTCACGACGTTTAATCCATGGCGTAGACTGTGTGCAATAGCTATATGCCAGCTATAAAGTGCTATTTCCACCGGTACACCCTAAATTACAAGTGTTCCACTACCCCTAAAACACTCCTATAAATACCCCCATATATAACACTTGAAAGGGGACGGAAAATTTTACCCCGAAGGGCCACCGAATCATTTCTCCACCACTCTAAGCTCCATTTATGGCTTCTCATGATCAATACATCTCTCTCGAACAACAAAGGGATCGAATCTTCTCCGAAGTCCATTAGAAATTGCTCAAATCCAACTCAACCTTCTCTAATCTCTATCAATCCTCTCTAAAGCCTAGATCTAACACAAAATCGTCATCGAATCAAGGAAAATCTCTCAAGTGTTCAACATTTTGAAGATATTCATCAATATCCACTATACTTAGAGAGATCAAACCATTCCTTTGATATATTCAAGTGAAATCTAGAGTAAAGAGAGAGAAAAGAGAGAAATATCATAAAATGAGTGAAATGCATAAAGTGATGTACTTTGTAAACTCAAGTATGATAATGAGAAGTGATTCCATAATGGATTAAGGTCTAAATTGATTGAACCACTCTAAAAATTCCTTGTTCTTTAGTTTTTTCTCTTTATTTTGTGATTGTGGCCTCACTTTCCTAATTCTAATATTTTGGTGAAGTAGTTTTCTAAACACCTTTGGTGTTGAAGTCATTTTTTGATTTCAACATTTGGCAGCCACCGTGGGGCCATGTTCGCACTTCTCTCCGATTTAAGAGCTTTGCATTGAAGTTCCAAGCCTGCTCCTACTATAGATTCTCTAGATCTAAGATCCAGGCCAAGTGACGAATTCTCTTCAAAGTTCAAATCCTTATCCGAGATAATAGCTAAGTCGAAGCAGATCGCAAGTAAAACCATTGGAGAAACCGAGAACGTTGCTAACAACGAAGCTACACCACTTACTAAGCGCTTTGAAGTTGGAGAAAACACAATAGGTGAAGTCGGAGTAATTAGAGCTGAACTAGACGACGTTGTCATCAATTTAAATCAACGCATGGAAACTTCAAATAAAGCTTTGATGGATGCTAATGATGCTTTACTGGAAAATATGAATGCTCTTTTAAACGCTCAAGAAAATCCCGCTCCTCCTCAGAAGGTTCATGTCAAACTCGAAGAGAACAAAAATTCGGTAGCTTCTGATCATCATCGTAATGATAACATGGAAGGGCATGATGGATGCGAAAGTGATAGGAACGAAGCTGAAGTTCAGGATTCAAACCCGAAAGCTAAAAACCATTCCGATCAAAATACCCGTAGAGATGCTAGTCCCGCTAAGGGGGCACCTCCCAATTGTGGAGGTAAAATATCTAGATCCTCTAATCACGATCGCTCGCCAAGACGGGCACCCGATAAAGAGATCGAAGTTCGCCCTGCGGAATGCCACAACTCGAAGGAGTATATTGAGGATATGGTAAAGCAAATCATGAAAGATAGCAAGGCTCGCAATGACAGTGAAAGAGAATGGGACTTCTCCCCTAGCAAAAATCCATTTACGAAGAGGATCCACAAAGCCGAGTTTCCTAAAAAGTTCACTCATCCTACTCTGCCTCCGTACAATGGGACTTCTGACCCAAATCACTTCCTATATAAATATGAATGGCATATGAATGCAGCCAAAGCAATGGACGAGATCAAATGCCTATGCTTCCCTCTCTTTCTAGAAGGCATGGCATCATTATGGCTCACAAGGCTACCACCCAAATCTGCTGATCGGTTTGACTCTAAAATTCAAGGAATTAGACTGCAAGCTACTAAGGCTAAGGATGTTATTTCTCTGACATCAATGAAGCAGAATCCAGGAGAATCTGTTAAAGCTTTCCTCAAGAGGTTCAACGTTGCTTTGTCTGAAGTGGGGAATCCCGAGCCCCGCATGATCTTAATGTCTCTAATTGGCGCCATAGATGAGAAGAGTGAATTTGGTAGATGGATCAAAATGAAAGAACCAAACACACTTGAAAAATTCTATAAGAAAGCAGAGGCGTATATGAGAGTGGACAATAATCCTGTGCCTCTTCAAATTATTGATGTTAACTAACTTCTTGAAGCTCCCAAAAATGCTGCTACTAAATACAATTAGAAGAATCCCGAAGGTCCAAAGAGAGGAAACGAAGGGAAAGATAATCGAGATGGAAAAAAGACTCACTTCTTTACACCCGTTAAATTAACCCCTTTGGATAATACTCCGAAAAACATCTACTTCGCTATCAACGATGAAGAAGATTCTCTAGAACTGCCATCACTGAACATTTCTAAGAGAGCTGCGAATTCTGGAAAATTCTGTCGCTTTCACAATCAACCTGGGCATGAGACTAATGAATGCCGACACTCGTAGAACATCATCGAGGAGATGATCAGGAAATACAGGCTATAGCAGTATGTAAAGGATCTGCAAGCCTCAAATTCTGCTCCAGCGCTTCAAGGGCAAAAGTGTGCCCACAAATCAAACCGGTCCAAGTAATGGAACTCCAGCACGAGTTAATACAAGGTCGGTCATTAACCGATTACCATTGATTGGCACTTCGGTCTAAATAGCTCAGAATAAATGATCATCATCACCACCACTTTATTTCATGCTTTACTTTATGTTGTATTCGAACTTCATCTGAACAGTCTGTAATATTTTACAAACACTATACTGAACATCAGCTCTGTGCTTAAGAGCATATTTGCCTGAATAAATCATTTACTTGCAAAAAAATTTTGTCAAATAAAAATTTACTTAAAGATGATTTTATATTGTAGGTCATTTATTGAGCAAACTTATTCCTTTAAAATCTGACAAAACATGGCGACCCCAACAACACTGGTTCAGGCGTCAAATAATGCAAATATCAACATGCAAAAATGCATAAATAGAAAAGCACCGCCTTGAAAAGCAAACGAGAAGATTCGCAAAGATTCAAATAGTGAGCAAGCGCCACG
Source organism: Allium sativum (assembly GCA_030737875.1). Lineage (NCBI taxonomy): Eukaryota > Viridiplantae > Streptophyta > Magnoliopsida > Asparagales > Amaryllidaceae > Allium > Allium sativum. Next base: position 461,416,146 of record CM060913.1, on the reverse strand, counting down.
ACAAACAAACGAGGGGGTTGTAAATTTTGTCAAAAAGGAACTTTCCCGAATAAGAAGCCCCATGCCCCAGTTCCTTAATTAAGACACCCTGCCAAGTCAAGCGTCCAAAAAAGGAACTGGCGCCAGCCTCATGAAATGATATAACATGAAAAACCCTCCGCAATAAAGTGAACGCTTCCCGAGTGAAGCACAAAGACCTCCCCGAGCAGGGGCATCAAATCCAAAGATCTCCCCTAGCGGGGGCACAAAATATAAGATCACCCTTAGCGGGGACACAAAATTTAAAGACCTCCCCGAGCGGGGGGCACTAAATCAAAATACCTCCCCGAGTGGGGGCACTAAATCAAAAGGCCTCCCCGAGCGGGGGAACTAAATTCCAAAGACCTCCCCTAGCGGGGGCACTAAATCCAAAGACCTCTTCTAGTGGGGGCACTAAATCCAGTGACCTCCCCGAGCGGGGGGACAAAATTTAAAGACCTCCCCGAGTATGGGCACTAAATCAAAAGACCTCCCCGAGCGGGGAAACTAAATTCAAAGACCTCCCCGAGCGGGGGAACTAAATCCAAAGTCCTCCCCGAGCGGGGGCACTAAATTCAAAGACCTCCCCTAGCGGGGACACTAAATTCAAAGGCCTTCCCGAGCGGGGGCACAAAGATATAAAAACTTCTCCAAGTAGAGGCAACAAACCAGCCAGTAAAGTCAGAATTCCTATTGTACCGACAAAGCTCAAGGCCTCCATTCATGTTGGCAAGCTCAAATAGCTTTTGCTGATAAAGTTGAAGCGGTAAGCTCAAATAGATTTTGCTGACAAAGTTGAAGCTTCTAGCACGTCAACTATGATTAAGAAAACTTGACAAACTGATCAGATCGAGCTTTTGTGACTCGTGACCCATGGTATGAAGGCAACACAACCACATAAGAGTTGAATAATGCCCGGGAAAAATACCACGGGTCTATTACGACATTGCAACAAGCCGAAAATCAATATACTCTCATTAAGGAAGCCAACACACTTGGCTTGAATCTGCCCTTAAAAAATGGGGCATTTAAAAAATTCGGCAAAATCGATATGTCGATAAAACTCACCACGTCGATAAAGATCAACCTGGGAAACATAATTAGAATCTCTTAACACAAAGGCTTCCTCGTCTGCAAAGATCCAATCGAAAATAACTCAGAAAGCCTGACGGTATTTTGCTTCAAATATGAAGATAAGCGATGCTTAAAAGGCGACTGTGCGAATATGGCATTGTTCGAATCTAACAGAGAAGTAATGCTTCTTAAGGAATTGAAGCCAATACCCGCCAACAGTTTCAATATGAGATATAAAAAGGAGATTTGGCAATAATTAAGCACTGAGGAAAGCCGTCGTGAAACAAAGATTCAAAATTTTATATATTCCAGGATGATCCATGGTGCCAAAGCAAATTCAAATTCAAATTTCTAAATCTAACTGAACTACTGCAGTGGGCCTAAAAATACACAATCAGCAAATTCTTATTTTCCTAGCAGTCTTGCGATAAATTCGGGAATGCCAAATAAGAGCAGGCTTGATTAAAGACATATAGAGTTAGCACAAAAAGGCATCTTCCTGGAAAATTGTCAAGAGAACAAGGAATAACTAAGGACTGATTCGTTTACAATTCAGAAGTGGCAGTAGCCCTAACCTTAGAAACTCAAACTCAAAAACTCAAATCGAAGTTGCAATTTGGGCAGGTACACGTTTCATAAACATGAACCATTGTACAAGATCATATAAGTCATTAAGAGACGAGGCTTGAAATCTATATTCGATATATATATCGAATAGCAGAACTCAGGCTTCATTATGAATTCAGATTAGAGTATCGTATTTATGCAGATAATGTTTGATGAATTATAAACAGTTAAACAAAATAATTCTGTATAGGCACGCTAATCAATCTCAGTCACAAAATTCACTATAATTCATTTTTTAATGGCTAACTAATTTGTTATTGATGTGGACGATCAATAACAAAGTATAAGTCCAAAATCGTGTAAGTGCTTGTTTTAATTACAGAACATGTGGCATGAAGCATATAAATTCAACTAACAAGTTCTATGCTTGGATCATTTGGAATCAACGGGTCAAATGATCAAAGCACGATTTTCCATAGCAAACAAAAAGCTATGGTTGAATTCCAACAGCGCCAAAATTCATATTCTGATATGATCAGGCCCCAAAACTCAAGCATTACTGCTAAAAAATAAATGGCATCACAACCGATAAGTGTCGAAGCTATATTTTATACAAAATACAAGCTTCGAGGGGCAAATGTTAACCCCGTTATAAACGCGGTTCAAAGAATTGACATCAAAGGACTATGGATTGGTTACGGTCTAAACAGCAAACCATTCATGTTACTGGATCGTTAATTCGAACCAAGACGTTCACCGCGACACGGAGTCATGTCGCACCCAGCGACTTGGAGTCATGCTACTCACAATCAAGCCGTCAACACGTCATATACAATTCATATTGTCATTCAAGCCGTCGAGACCGTGCAAGTCGTTCATATGGTATGATTCATGTCATCAAGTATAGCAGATCGTTCATTATAGGTTGACACATTTTATACACATAAATTGTGGCATGCAAAGCTAACGTGACAAGTGAAATATGAGCATCAGCATGACTGGATAACCTTATTTTCACATGAGGCTCTATGATTAACATGGAGTTTGTTAGCATACAAATCGTCAATGCCATTAACGCCATTTATATCGTAAGGTATTGACAACATAAAGATGAACACTTGGGCCATTTTATAATTCAAGTCGGTTGAAAGCACAAGCGGGCCGGCAAAAATGAGACCATTATCAAATTAAAACTATTCATGCGACATGTTGCTATGACAAACATGTTTGTTAACATGTTAGCGTAAAGCATGTTTTACAAGCTTCAACATTTTATACCATGTCGCAACAACGCAAGTGATTCATTCCAGAAGCTCTCACATAACCATGTCGCAGAAACCAAGGCTGAGATCATGTCGTAAGTCCTCATGTTGCAGGCCATTCATATGACGTAGTATCAGGATATTTGCATTATGTTTAAAAATGGGGTATATGCTTGAATTCCATCCCATATAAAGCCAACGTGGCAGCATAAAAAAGGGGTAGCGGTCTACCTTGCAGGTTGATAGGTCATTAGAGATGCAACCACCATGTCGTAGATTGTCATGTTCCAACATGTCGTCAAAATCAGTCATGGCACAGGTCACATACAAACGTAATGGCTCTCAAATCGTAAGCACATGCCAGGTAATTCACCATATCAAATTAATTCATGTTACGGTCATGAATAAATGATACAAGGATTAGCAAATTTATGTGAATCAGTATTTATGACAAAAGACATAGCATGTCAGCAGCTATGCATAGGACAAACCACTGCATGGCACAAATAAAAGAACAATAAATTATATATATATGCACACACACATGTATATACTAGAGTTTTCTTTCTTTACTGACTGTAATTGCTTTTTGTAATGCAACACTCTTGCTGATGACTGACTTGTGAATGATCTTTCAAAGGCTGTCCATACATCATGAGATGTTTTACTACCAATTAATTGTGGCATGATGGATGAACTTACAGTTGACATTAACCATGCACTAACAAGATTATCTTGTCTTTAATATGATGCATGTTCTTGATTAGGAATTAGACTGTTATCAGCACCTCTGTTGTACTTTGGTGGAACTGCCCGAGATCCATAAAGATAGTCTTCTAACCCATAACTTTTTGTTGCTATTTCAACTTGCAGTTTCCATAAAAGATAATTGGATTCATCCAGTTGGATTGAGATGATGTTACTCTGTGGCTTGATGATAGATTTAATGAGATCTTCTGTGCTTTCAGCACTGGTTTGATTTGATCTTGCTGATGATCTTGGGGAATTAGGTGGATTTGTTTCAACCATGATTCTCTGAAGTGATGAGAAAAATCAGATGCTGGATAAACTGCTCAGAAAAACGAAAAACAGGTAAAACTTCTCCTGAACTTTTTCTTGAATTGAAATCTTTTGTAAGATTTCTTTGAATTTGGATTTAAAAGCAACCAGAGTTGCTAAAGTGATGATTTTCAGAAAGAATGACAGAATATTGAATGTCTGATTAGCAATCTTAGACGACTTTTGATTTCAGATCTTTGATCTCTTCAGAATTTTATGGTCGAAAATGAGTTCTTGAGAGGATTTGCCACCAAGATGTGGTTTTGAAATCTGGTGTAGCCGCTAAATGTAGGCGTGGCATAGTTTTTAGAACCGCAGCCTCAACTCTTAGATGAAAAGATGAAAATCTTGGATAAGAGGCATCCAAGTGATGAAAACTTTCTGATGGATGATATATCTTTTGTTAGATTTGTGGAGAAAAAGTTTCTTGGATCGAAACTGATGCTGTTAGTACTGATAAGGCTCTAATACCATATAAGAAAGAAAACTAAACTGTTTTTGTATTATTTTTCAATAATAGTATAGAGATCAATGTACAAGTATTTATAATATCCTGAGTGGGCTTTGTAAACAGAACTGAAAGCATGGGCTAGGCCCAATTGTAAAATGAACGGGAGATATAGTATGTAACGTTATAACCGAAGTTACCTCATTACATTTTATATTGGTCTTGCATACAGTTGACTGAGTAATACATTCAGTTTATAGTATAAAAGAAATTGATTACTAAAAGCAATCTAAGTAAATACTTACCAATTGATTCCGTATAATATATATAAATATATATTCTTATCAGGAGTGAACCTGAAAGTTAATCAGGTTTCTTGTTTTAATATTAACTGAAAAGCATTCTAGATAATATTTACCAGTTGATTCCGTATAGTATACATAAATATATACTCTTATCAGATGTGAACCTGAAAGTTTAAGGACATATAAAGATGGCGGAGAATGAAAAATATTATTATTGTGTATGTAGAATGTAAAAAGGAGTGTCAGCATTTTGTATGTGGACGATTTATGGGTAAGAATAATCAATGAGGAATTAACATTTGTACTAATTTTAAAGCAAAAGAAACCATGAGAGACGGTAAAATAAATTAAAGAAGGTGCAAAGGAATCGCGTAAGAGTAATTTAATATCAAGTAATGATATATTTGTACTAAATGAAATACAGAACTAAAAATATGGAAGGTAAAAAAATGTTGCAAGTTGCTATTTCATTGGAATTTATAGACGAAGCTTAAAATAATTGAAATAGTTACACAAAACCGCCTGGAAATGTAGGTAATAAGAGGATTGTTCTACAAAAAACATGGATAATATGTATGAAAGCACGAGATATGGTGTATTATCAAATTGCCATAATGGAAAATATCAAATACATGTGGTACATATTAAGTTATAGTACATATTGGAATATAGCAGTGCAAAACCTTTTACATATTTATGTCAAATAGTACAAATGAATAAAATTAAATATAAACGCAGAGTAAGTAAACTGCAAGTTTACAGTGAGATGAAAAGCATTTCAGATTGTTAACCCAACGAATGAATTACACCATAGTGTAGACTGAATTAAAAGGGAATAGGTGGAGAAGGTAACATGATATTAGTTAAAAAATGCTGGTTGTATCAACAAAAATTGGTAGTAAACCAAATATGCACTGATGTTAAAAGCGAAAATATATTTCAAAAAGCAACTATAATTGTTTCACAGAGAATAATGGTACACGCTTATTACAAAAACACTGGAAAAAGGGACAAACGAAACAATACGGATGATGGCGGACCGATGTGGTTTACCTGCTGGTCACTAATTTCCACTCTTATTTCTTCTTTCTTCTCAGAAGATCTTCTATGCGTCTTTTGTTCACCTCAATCCTTTTTGTACTAAGCCTGAAAATTACATGAACAAAGTAGTCATTTTGTATCAGGTTATCAAACAGTATTTTTGTGAGTTTTGTGAAGAGAAAAAATAGCAAGATTAACCCAATGACTATGCCATAGAGAGATGTAGTCCCGGATCTATATTGCAGCCAGTTTCAAGTTCAAGATGTATAGATTCCTAGGTTTCCTGCATGAAAGTGTCATAGAATATTGTTATTATATCCCTTGATTGCTTCATTAACTGTCATACAGTGTTCAGATTATTATCATGTGGAAACCTGGTCAACTTTCTGCTTCCTCTTAAGCTCAAAATATAAGTGACTTGTGAGCAACATATAAGTAAATAATAGAAATAACTTTACAAAATAGTAACTGATTTATTGCAATAGTAAATACAATCCCAGCCGTTAGAACTCGCCTTCTTCATCATGCAATTTCCTCCTATTTAATATCTAAAATATTTACATATTCATCATGCAAGGGAATTTTTATTCATATCCACTGATTTTGTCAGTTCATCCACATATTTAATTTCAATTAGTTCATCCACAGTTTATTTGTAAGTTGATCCACTGTGGATTAACTAATAAGAAATCAACAGTTTTTTCATTAAAAAACCTTGTCACTTAATACTCTGCAAAAACAGCGCAATCTGCATTTTTAAGCTCTTTTTGCTTAGAGCCTTGCATCTCAATCTGGCACGCCCCCTCCCAAAGCTCCTCATTCCAAGCTGTTTTGTCTGGTTCAGTTTCTCGAATGCATATTGGAATAAGACTTTTAACTGATCAGACTACGCTAAAATTCTACAAAACTATTTTGGCAAGGTGTGACTTACAGATATCATTTGTTATCTCTCAGAATTTCCTTTCCAGCAAACTCTTGGTACTACCTACAACAGTAAAACCATGGAACAAAAACTTAAAAAAGTTCCAAATGTACATCCAGATAAAGGATTTTTAAAACGAGAAGAACATGACTTCAATCTTGTGTGTATATGTACAAGAAATAATAAATTAATTCTTAGTTAGAATAATCAATTAATTATCAAAGGCAACAATAATGTTAACAACCGAAGATCAAAACAAATCCATCTTTCAGTTAACATGGAAGATTCAGCACACAACTACGGACTTGTATTCACTGCAGAAACTATCAAGCCACATCTGAGCTTTACTCAAAAACAAGAAATATGACTGCATTAGATTTGGAATCTTTGCTCTTTCCAATTTTCAATTTTTCTCCAAGGTAATTTATTTGTGATTTGGTGATTAAGAACCGGAGGATAGAGAACAAAAATGCAAAGAGAAATGTGATGAGAAGATGCAGTTATATGCGTGGATAAACTCATTAATTTTTAAAAAATAAAGATACCGTAAAAATGGGAAGTAACCCACAAAATTAGGGTGGATTAACTAATAAATTGGGTGGATGCGAACAAAATTATCCATCATGCAATTCCCATGTTGAATTAGGATTTTGAACCAACTATCTCACAGATATGAATCTTAATGGATGAAAAAAAGCAGTACATTTATCACTCTTATCCTCTTTTAATAATTTTCCAATATATATTATCTAAAATATTTACATATTCTAAATACGGTGCCCACCCTTTTATCAGTGAGAATTTTTTTATAAATAGTTAGTAGGTGAAACAACTGTGTAATAAAATAATCAATGTAGCAAGTGCTGATATCTCATGGGTACAGTTAAAAAAAGCATCGTCCCCAACATATCTTTTGATCAGCTGCACCAGTAAGTGCTGTTAGAACCAACGTCAGCAAAAACTGCGTTGATATAATAATCTGCAGATTATAAAAAATAATCTGGGAACTTTGCAATATGAATGCAACAGAAACAGAAAGCGAGGGAAGTATACCGTCGCAGTTGATCAGAAAATGCAGTAATCCGAGTCCAGTCCAGATCGACTGTTTCCTTAAATCGTATTTGCGCCCCTTTCGTAGCATTTAAGGGCTTCGGAGAAAATCGATTCCCAAGATAAAACGGATTCAACTTCGCCGTGCAGTGCAGTTGGCGAAGCAACGACGAACTCAAGGTAGTTGTATTTGCAGAACAGAGCGTTGGAGGAAGAAGGGCAAAAGTCATAAAAACCGATGATTTGGGAACTTCGTCTGGCTGCCCTTTATATAGGATGTGAGCAGGTATCCACTCGCGAAAGGTTGCCACTGTTAGAATTGCAACGGCAACGACCGTTGGAAAGGTTGCGACCCTTTACCAACAGCCAGTTCCATTGGTATTTGTGCGGCTATGTTAAAAAATAGCCGTTTGAACAGCGCCAGCAGGCCTGGTGCTACCCGGAGGCCCTATACGATCACGAGACCCCAAGGCCCTAATCTTTGACCTTTTTAATTTAATATTAAATATATGCATGCTTTGTTCATGCTATTCCATTGCCTCTCTCTCTTCCTCTTTCTTTTGGTATAACATATTAAGCTTTTGTATATGTATTGGACTAAGGTACATTTTTTTCCGATGTGGGACTTAGTGATTTTGCGACATCCACTTATTCACTTCCAACAATCCCCCACATGAATGAGTGGTTGTTTAATCTGTTCTGAGCTTTTGCGGAATATTTATCATATCGGTAAAAGTAGCACAGAGGCCTTGAACTTTTTCCAAGTGTTTTATCGTTATAACTAACTGGCGAATCAGTGGACTAGATTGTCTTTGAACTGTAAGCCGTTTGTGTAAGTCTATAACGATAACACACGATAAATTTCTTTAACTCCTTGGTTCTCTGTTTGTGTTCGTTTTTTCCATGAACACCATCTTGGTTTCATGAGTGCTTTAAAGAATTCGACCTTACAATTCTTCTTGAAGCGGCGCCTTCGCACTCACATAGGTGATTCTATAAAGAGTATCTCATAATACCCTACTTGGTTCTTTGTAACACCACAGTATAGACATCATTAAAAGTCATGCTTATCCTTATTCTCCGACGGGTAGTGCACTGACTTATCATAGGAATGATTTGAATTTAACAGTGCCATCAAGTTTATCTTAAACTTAGTTGTCCCTTTGAACCTAGATCTTGGGATCTCCAGTCAACTAGGTGGGGTTTCCGTTTTAGAAAACTTTTAATTCATAGGTCTTAAACTCATTCTCATCGATAAGATTTGAACTTTCTCTCTTGGCAAGCCTTTGGTTAATGGATCTGCTATGTTATCCTTTGACCTTACATAGTCTATAGTGATAACTCCATTAGAGAGAAGTTGTCTTATGGTTTTATGTCTACGACGAATATGTCGAGACTTACCATTATATAATGTACTATTTGCCCTTCCTATAGCAGATTGACTATCACAATGTATACATATTGAAGGCACAGGTTTTTCCCAATTCGGAATATCTTCCAAGAAACTCCTAAGCCAATCTGCTTCTTCTGCGGCCTTATCTAGAGCAATGAGCTCCGATTCCATTGTCGACCTTGCTATGCAAGTCTGTTTGGATGATTTCCAAGAGATTGCTCCATTTCCTAGTGTAAAAACATATCCACTTGTGGATTTTGTGTCATTTGAGCCAGTTATCCAATTGGCATCACTATATCCTTCTACTACTGAAGGATACTTCTCATATTACAACGCATAGTTTTACGTGTACTTTAGATATCCTAGGACCCTGATTATTGCTTTCCAGTGATGTTTGCCAGGATTACTGGTATATCTACTCAACTTGCTTATAGCGTATGCAATATCAGGCCTAGTACAATTCATGACGTACATAATACTTCCTAGTATACGAGAGTATTCAAACTGATATATTCCATCACCGGTGTTCTTTACCTAATTTTGGTTCATATCCACTAGTGATTTTGCAATGGTTATATTATACTGCTTGAACCGTTCAAGTAATTTGGCAATGTAATGCGGCTGAGATAATGCATATCCTTGTGGTGTTTTTATAATTTTCACACCCAAGATTACATCGGTCACTCCAAGGTCCTTCATATCAAATCTAGAGGATAGCATTTCCTTCGTAGATTTTATTATAACCTTATTATTTCCTAGGATCAGTAAATCATCAACGTAGAGACAAACAATGACATATCCAACATCTATACATTTTATATAGACGCATTTATCTGATTCATTTATTTTGAATCCATTTGATAACATTGTTTTATCAAATTTCTCATGCCATTGTTTTGGTGCCTGTTTAAGGCCATAAAGAGATTTTACTAATTTGCACACCTTATTTTCATTTCCTGGGCTTAGAAACCCTCTGGTTGCTGCATGTATATTTCTTCTTCCAGATCACCATTCAAAAACGCAGTTTTCACATCCATTTGGTGTATTTCCAAATTCAATATAGATGTGATTGCAATAAGCATCCTGATTGATGTTATTCTGGTAACTGGAGAGTATGTATCAAAGTAATCCAGATCTTGCTTCTGTCTGAATCCTTTTATTACAAGTCTTGTTTTATACTTCTCTATTGAGCCATCAGCCTTTAGTTTCTTCTTAAATATCCATTTATATCCTAGTGGTTTTGATCCTTTAGGGAGATCCACTAGTTCCCACGTATGGTTTTGTAGAATGGATTCTATTTCACTATTGACGGCTTCTTTCCAATAAGTAGCATCGGGAGATGACATTGCTTGTTGGTAAGTTAGAGGTTCATTTTCTATCATATATGCATAGAAATCAGGTCCAAAGGATTTAGAGATCCTTTGTGTCTTGCTCCTTCTCGGTTCCTCTATCTCAGTTTCATCATTCATTTTTTTTTTATCGGCATTATCCTCGGGAGTATCTGGATCTCTTGGCCTCTTTTGAACACTTGTTTCAATAAAGGTTTTTAGAGGATAAATGTGTTCAAAAAATCTTGCATTTTGAGACTCGATAATGGTGTTTTCATGAATGTCATCAATTTCAGATTTATACACCAAAAATCGATATGCACTACTATTATGAGCATATCCAATGAATATGCAATCTATAGTTTTTGGTCCTATTTTGACCTTTTTTGGTTTTGGAATTTCTACTTTGGCAAGACACCCCCACACTTTTAAGTATTTGTAGGATGGTGGTCTATTTTTCCAAAGTTCATGGGGAGTCTTAGACGTTTTCTTTCGTGGTATTTTATTCAAAATGTGATTTGCCGAAAGAATAGCTTCTCCCCAAAAGTTATCTGGCAATCCAGAACTAATTAGTAAGACATTCATCATTTCTTTAAGAGTTCTATTTTTTCGTTCGGCTATACCGTTGGATTGAGGAGATTACGGAGTTGTAGTTTGATGTATAATTCCATGCTTAGCACAGAATTCCTCAAATGGTGACTCGTATTCTCCTCCTCTATCACTTCTTAAAGATTTTATTTTCTTATTGAGTTGATTCTCAACTTCTGCCTTATACTATTTAAACATGTCGATTGCTTCGTCCTTACTTCTAAGGAGATATACATGACAATATCTGGTACAATCATCAATGAATGTGATAAAGTACCTCTTTCCACCTCTAGTTTGACACATCTTCAAATCGCATACATCAGTATGTATTAATTCTAGAGGTTTGGTTTCTCGTTCAACGTGATGAAACGAGGTTCCAGTCATTTTCGCTTCTGCACAGATTTGACATTTATAGTTAGAGTCTATGTTACATTTTGGTATAAAGTCTAGATTAATCAATTTTTGCAATGTTTCAAGGTTAACATGCCCTAATCTAGAATGCCAAATGTTAGAAGAGTCTACGATATAAACAGAAGATTCAACTTTATTCATATCATCTTTCGGTACAATGGTAGTTACATTAGCTTTAAACAAGCCATCACTAACATAGCCCCTTCCCACATACACCCCATTTTTCGATAACACAAATTTATCAGCCACAAATATGAGTTTGAAACCATGCTTGCTAAGAAGCGATTCAGAAATCAAGTTTTTACGGATGTCTGGAACGTGAAGGACATCGGTCAAGGTAAGTTCCTTTCCAGAAGTCAATTTGAGCAAAACTTTTCCTTTTCCTTCAACTTTTGATGCAGACGAGTTGCCCATATACAACTGTTCCTCTTCGGTAGCAACTTTGTAAGTCGTGAACATCCATTTATTTGCATAAATGTGGCGAGTGGCCCCGGTGTCCACGAACCATTCCTTGTTGTTGCCAACAAGGTTACATTCAGAAACTACCGCGCACAATTCCATGTCAGAAATGTCATCAGAAACTTCAACCACATTTTCTTCAGACTTCTTCTTCTTTCCGCGACATTCCGCTGCCTTGTGGCCTTTCTTTCCGCAGTTATGACAAGAACCTTTAAACCTTTTTATTAGGACCATTTTCACGCTTTCTTTTGTTGGGCTTTTCTTCTTCAACTACATTCGCCTTTGCTGCCATGTTGAAGGACCCCTTTTTCTATGATTTTCGGTTGTCTTCCTCAATCCTCAGTCGAACCACTAATTCTTCAACAGTCATTTCCTTGCGCTTGTGCTTTAAGTAATTTTTGAAATCCTTCCATGAAGGCGGAAGTTTTTCAATTGCAGCAGCCACTTTGAATGATTCGCTGAGTGTCATTCCTTTGTCATTTAACTCATGGAAGATGACTTGTAGTTCTTGCATTTGATTGATAACAGTCTTGCTATCAATCATCTTGAAGTCGAGGAATTTCCCTGCTATGAACTTCTTCATTCCTGCATCCTCAGATTTGTATTTCTTGTCGAGTGCAGTCCATAGTTCTTTGGAAGTCGCAGCAGTACAGTAGACATTATACAGAGAACTGTCCAAGCCATTAAGTATGTAATTCTTGCACATAAAATCCGCATTTTTCCAGATATTGAGGGATTCAACCTTCGTTGCATATGGTTCCACTTCAGCCACCGTTGGAGCATCTTCCGTCAGATACTTCGCAAGGCCCAGAGTTGTCAAATAGAACAACATCTTTTGCTGCCACCTTTTGAAGTCTATCCCAGTAAATTTTTCAGGCTTTTCACCATGGGATAACTCACCGGTGGGTAAACAGGCGGAGGCTGAGTTGCAGTCAGCACTGGTGCAGAAGGATTGGTTTGTTTTGCCATATTCGCCTGTACAATGCAATAAAGCAAAAACAAATACGATTTAAGTTTGTTAGAACCAACGTCAGCAAAAACTGCATTGATACAGTAATCTGCAGATTATAAAAAATAATCTGGGAACTTTGCAATATGAATGCAACAGAAACAGAAAGCGAGGGAAGTATACCGTCGCAGTTGATCAAAAAATGCAGTAATCCGAATCCAGTCCAAATCGACTATTTCCTTAAATCGTATTTGCGCCCCTTTCGTAGCACTTAAGGGCTTCGGAGAAAATTGTTTCCCAAGATAAAACGGATTCAACTTCGCCGTGCAGTGCAGTAGGCGAAGCAACGACGAACTCAAGGTAGTTATATTTACAGAACAGAGCATTGGAGGAAGAAGGGCAAAAGTCAGAAAAACCGATGATTTGGGAACTTCGTCTGGCTGCCCTTTATATAGGATGTGAGCAGGTATCCACTTGCGAAAGGTTGCCACTGTTAGAAATGCAACTACAACGACCATTGGAAAGGTTGCGACCCTTTACCAACAGCCAGTTCCGTTGGTATTTGTGCGGCTGTGTTAAAAAATAGACATTTGAACAGCGCAAGCAGGCCTGGCGCTACCCGGAGGCCCTATACGATCACGAGACCCCAAGAGTCTCAAGGCCCTAATCTTTGACATTTTTAATTTAATATTAAATATATGCATGCTTTGTTCATGCTATTCCATTGTCTCTCTCTCTTCCTCTTTCTTTTGGTATAATATATCAAGCTTTTGTATATGTATTAGACTAAGGCACAATTTTTCTCGATGTGGGACTTAGTGATTTTTCCATATCCACTTATTCACTTCCAACAAGTGCATGAGTAATATATATTAAGATTTAATATGTAACATGCAGTGAAGTTTATGTGTTTACAGACATTGAGCTGAACATATATACTGCATTTTGAAATACATATTCTTTCCATCTCGGATCACAATATGGAATATGATTATTGAGACAATATTAAATGATTTGAAATTCAAAAAGTCAAAATTCTTATTTATTTTACATGTTCCATGTCAGAAAATACAACAAATTTCATAGAAGCATCCTAGTTTGTTTAGTAAACATTGATCAAAGAAGCCAAAAGGAAAAATAGATGTTCTTATTCAGTGAAATTCAACAAAAGGTCTAAACAGTTGTATATATAAAATTGTAAATATATATCACCTCCAAGCGTCAAAGAGAATACTTCAGTCAAATTTTCATCTAACTCAATTTAAGAGATTTTTCATGCAAACAATGCACTGGTAAAAATTAAAGGTGTTTACATCAATCAAGGGTAATTGGCAGATAACACATTGGTATAGAGTGTTTCATGTGAGGAACTGATCCTTTCCCAAGAAGAAATATCTAAAATTAGTTTCCCACAAACAGTAAAGTTTATATCTGGATCAGAAAGGATGGACAAATACCAAGACAGAAGAACGGAAATACACAAATCAAACACCAAAATTCTGATGTACCAAACATTTCAAAAAGTTGACAAATTCACATAGCTTGTCATATCTACAATTTTATGACAAATGAAATCCAATCCCGAAGATACTGTTAGAGTTTATTAGTCCCCTTATTATCAAAAAACCAATTGGCAATGTGATGGGAAACATCTTAGTTTATATCCAGGATCTTAGTTCAGTATTTCCCGGTGTGGGACAACTTTGAAGCACCATTCAACACACCCCCTTGCTTCAAAGTTGTTGAGATCGAATCACTTTCTCTTTGATTTGTGATGCACTTTCTCATCGCCTTCAATTGTTGAAGCACTTTCTCTTTAATTATACCGAAATCCTCAGCTCTGATACCATGTTAGAATTTATTAATCCCCTTATTATCACAAAACCAATTGGCAGGATCTTAGTTCAGTATTTCCCGATGTGGGACAACTTTAAAGCACCATTCAACAGATACAGAGAGGGTTCAATAAGGATTGAGAGAAGAAAAACTATCCAACCGCTAAACAAAGCATATAGAAAATGTCACGAAAAGGATGATAGCGGTTACCATGTCAGATAGTTAAAACCATAAAATAAACATATGACATAAAAATAATTTAAATTAAAAATAAAAGCAAATTAAATCTCACTGAAATCAGAGGCAGGAAGAAGCAACCGAGTATTAGCAAGGAAAAGAAGAGATTGTAAATGATCCAGGTTTCTGGGTCATTATTAAAAGTTTGGAAAGTCAATAGGGGTCAAATTACGAAATCATATGTTTACAGGAATGAAATTACAAATAACCAATATCAGAAAAATTATGGAAAAATAACCAACCATCAGAACCCTAACTCTCATAATTTTAGCATGGCGGGAGAGGGGAACATAGGAGAGCACATCTGTCTAGTCGGATTATGCTTATACCATAATGTTTTAATGAACCCCTAAGGTAAATCAGATAAATAAGCAAGTGAATAATACATCTGTTGGTCATCAAATAGTACTATAATAAGAAGATTAGGACAAAAGAGTAGTTACCATCTCAAATCGGCCAAATTTCCCAACATTTCAGTGCTTGTACTTCTTTAGTTGCATGTCGGATGTGAACTTTATCCTTTACAACTATGAAAATCAACAGCAGGTTAATTTTTGGCTATGAAAATCAACAGCATTCAAAAATAACAAAACGATGCATCATTTTATTTTATTTTTTAATCTCAGAGAATGGATATCAATAAAAAGTGAGTGGAAGTAAAATTCTGTTGTAATTTGAAATTAGTAACTGAAGCACGATTGAGAATAAAAAAATAGTAGACGAAAGGAACACTTTAACCTTAGGGCATGAGGGACAATGTAGAAGATGATTCGGCAATTACCGACTATTGCTTTTGCGGTTGAGCAAAACTGCGAACCAACTCCTGGCGGTAACGATGATATCACAAGGACGATTGCGGTGGGAGTAAATCGATGTCGAGAGATGATTGGAATGCAGATCTCAAATGAATAAATATGATTGAAGTTATTTCGATTTTGGGGAAGGAGAAGAGAGAACTGAAGTGGTAACCGCAAAGGCGAGATGGGTATTTTATCATTTCTAAAGCGCTTCTGTTTTTCGCAAATATGTAGTCGGGCTCTAGATAGCTGCCACGTTGAATATGAAAAAAGAATAGATGGTCCACATCAGCAATATTTCAATTTTACTTTCTAATATAGTTAATTAATAGAATAGATAGATTAATGTGAAGGAAGCAAGTGTTCCACTCTTTATTCACGACCGCATGTATTCATGCCGTGGGTGTTCATGCTGCATTTCGCAGATATGGTTCATGACGTTCAATTCATGGCCTATACCATGTGCTACAGCTAAATGCCAGTTGTAAAGTGCTATTTTCAGTTGTACACTCTAAATTTCAAGTGTGCCACTACTCCTAAAACACTCCTATAAATACCCATATACATAACATTTGAAAGAGGACGGAAAATTCTATCCCGAAAGGTTGTAAAATCATATCTCTACCACTCTAAGCTCCATTAATGGTTTCTCATGATCAATACATCTCTTTTCAACAATAAAGGGATCGCATCTTCTTCGAACTCTATTAGAAATTGCTCAAATTCAACTCAACATTCTCTAATCTCCATCAATCCTCTCTAAAGCCTAGATCTAACAGAAAACCGTCATGGAATCAAGGAAAATCTCTCAAGTGTTCAACATTTTGAAGGTATTCATCAATATCCACTATACTTAGAGAGATCAAACCATTCCTTCGAGATATTCGAGTGAAATCTCGATCAAGAGAGAAAAAAGAGAGAAATATCATAAAAAAAGTGAAATGTATAAAGCGATGTACTTTGTAAATTCAAGTATGATAATGAGAAGTGATTCCATAGTGGGTCGGTCTAAATTGACTGAACCACTCTAAAAATTCCTTGTTCTTTACTTTATGCCTTTTATTTTGTGATTGTTGCCTCACTTTCCTAATTCTAATCTTTTGGTGAAGTAGTTTTCTAAACACCTTTGGTGTTGAAGACATTTTTGATTTCAGCATTGATCATGTTTGAGTGTTCGAGTGATTCAAAACATTGTAATTGTAATTCTTTGTCGAATGTAAGAATTATAAAGTGGACGTAGGCTCGCTAACACCGAGCCACTATAAATCTCGTGTGTTTGGTAGCTTTCTCTTGTTTTTAGTTGGCATTTCTTCATTGTTCTCTTCGAAATCTTGTCTATTGGGTGTTAGTGCCATTTTTTGGTCTAACATTTTGATGTTTTCGCAGAGAAGATTGAATTCTCGGCTTTTGGGATTATTAATCTATTGTTTGAATCACCAAGCCCGAAGAAATAATCCTTTTTTCATTACTTTGATGCTTTCAATGATTTTCAGTAAGTTTGGTTATTATGGCTCCAATGAAAGATAGGAACCAGCAAACTTCTCAAAGAAATGAGGCTAATGAAGAGAGGTAAGGTGGCCAGCAAATCGTAGTAGAAGCCCAGGCACACGAGTTGAATCAACCCGGGTCGAATTGGACCCACCGCGTAAGGGTACCTCTAGAGCTGCTGATCCCGTTGTCAACCAGTCTTCTTCTTTAATGCCTGTATCTCAGAATGAATTCACATGCTTGCTCGCCAGGTTGGAAGAGACCAGTGTAGCCCTAGAAGCTCAACAACGAGATAACGCTGCAATTCAGGACAACATGAACACAATAACCAGGAAATGGAAAGAACTCCGTAGATAGAGAACGCCTTCTCCTATCCATCGTCAAGAAGTAGAAGATTCATCTTCTTCTAAGGATAATGAATGCCATCCACGTAAAAGAAGACCTTTTGAAATGCCTGAAAATCTCCGACAAGTCCGACTCGGTTCGTTGGGTTCTCGAGAAGATGCAGAAATCCGTCTTGGTGCTAATGATCCCAGCCTAGCAGAACCTATGCTATTGCTAATGTGTGGATCTCATGCTCTTCCTAGGGACCTAAACACTCCACCAACTACCCAAGCTCAGCTTCTCCAACCCACTCGTCCTATGACTGACCGGGATCTTAGAGGGAAAGGAAACTCTATCCAGACAACGACTCAGGTGACATTGCGTGAGACAGGACCAGGAGGATCTCGAAGATCTGAAAGCACTGAACCAGATCATACATTGACCAATGTAGAGGTAGTCGCGATGGTGCATCAGATAATGAAGGACAGTAGGGGCTATACCAACTGGGGTATAGATTGTAGCCACACACCTTTCATGGACGACATCTTAGAAGTACAATTCCCAAGATGGTTTAATTTACCTAGCATGAATAACTATGTAGGTAGAACTGATCCGCCACAGCACTTGATGTGATACTCATGGTATATGAATGCTGCAGTAGCTCCTGATGCTATAATGTGTAAAGCTTTTCCAATATATCTTAAGGATGTCGCTATGATGTGGCTCACTAGACTTCCACCTCGATCGATTCCTAACTTCAAGGATCTGAGTGAAAAGTTTTTGAACCAATTCCGACCGCATGCCAAGAAATCCAAGCATGTCATAGAGCTCTCGGTGATTAAACATGCTCCTTGAGAAACCTCAAGGGGATATTTGGACTGTTTCCATACAGCGGTCACAGAAGTGAGCAACCCAAATCCTGAGAGTATTTTGATGGCGATGATAGACGGGGTAGACAAGGATACCGAAATTGGAAGATATTTGGCTGGAAAACCCCCTACAACCATTGAGTTGTTTGATGAGAAAGCGATATACGCTTGCGATAGGAAGAGGTGTATTTGAACAAAAAAAGGAGATTAAGCGAGGTTGTAAGGGAGGAAATTCAAAATAACATCGCTATAAAGCAGACCGACGACAATTTCGGTAAGGTTGAAGTTAATGTCGGTAATCAAAATGAAGGAGATGTTCGCCAAGGCAAGAATGACAATAAAAGAAACAGAAATCAGAAGAGTGATTCCAAGAAGAGATCCCGATTTCGATCTTTTGAAGCTACACATCGTTGAATGATACCTTATAAAACATCTATCTAGATACTTGTAACATGATGCAATACAAGAAACCACCGCCAAAGATTTCGACAGAGATAGAACATGAAACCGGAAAATTTGTTTGTTTCACGAAACGTACAGTCGTTTAACGAATGAATGCCGACACCTGAGAGATGTGGTAGAAAGGCTACTGCGAGAAGGGAAACTTGATGAATAAAAATTTGTCCAAGATATACGGGGCAAGGAGGTACTGCTCCAAACTAAGGTCAAGCAGCTCCCATAGCCACCGCCCAATGGAAGGGGAAAGGAATAGTCATCAATACATTTGTTGAAGGCCCCCATCCAGCAGGATTCAGTACCAGGATTATGGAACAACATGTCAACGCTGGAAAGTATCCATAGGTATGGGAGTGTAGTGTTCCAACGGATGCTTCGCCTGTCAAACATCAGAAAACAATGATGGATGACATTATCTTCCGTGATCATGAGAGCATATTAGTGGAAACTCCGAGCATAGACCCATTGGTAATATCAGCCATTATCAGCCAAGCAACTGTGGGGAAAGTCCTTGTTGATTGCAGGAGTCCCGTCAACATTTTATTCAAGAAAATTATTGATCAGATGAAGTTAGAGGCTAAAGATTTAAAACCGTGCACCGGGTGGATACGTGGATTTAATGATTCAACGACTACAACAATGGGTGTAGTTGATTTGCCAGTGGAACTTGGCGAGGGTGACTGCAGACGGGTGTGAGTCCTTCTGTTTCTTGTCGTGAATATAAATTCTCCATACAACGCCTTCTTGGCTCGACCAACTCTAGCAGAGTTTAGGGCCAACATCGCACCTCAGTGCCTTTTACTAAAATTCCCAACCGAAAAATCAAATCTGGGAAGGAAAGCTTAATGAATACAAGATTCCTCCGAAAGACAGAGGGCAAGGAAGCTTGGCACCTATGAAATACCAAGCAGAGACTCGAGCCACTGCCTAAGAAAAGGGGAAAGGAATAGTCATTAATGCCATTGTTGGAGGACCGCATCCTGCTAGGTACAACATCCAGACTATGGAGAAATATGTAAATCCCGAGAAGCATCTTGATGTTGCCGAGACCAGTATCCCCGAAGCTATATGCCCCATGAAGCAAAGGAAAACAAATGCAGAAGATGTTATTTTGTGAGAATGGGAAGCAATCGGCATAGAAGCTCCAACGGTCGATCCACTAGCAATAACAGCAATCGTAGGACCGGTAACAATGTGAAAAGTTTTGATCGACAATGAAGGTTCGGTCAGTATATTGTTCATGTAGGCTTATGATTAGATGAATCTGGAGCTGAATGACTTGGAGCCATGCACCAAACAGATGCGTTGCTTCAACGGATCATCCACCGAGCCTATCAGATTAATCAAGCTATCTGTGTAATTGGGAGACGGAGAACGGAGGAGGGTACGACTCCTGCCCTTTGTTGTGATGAACATAAACTCTCGGTACAATGCGTTCCTAGGGCGGGCAACTTTAATGGAGTTTAGGGCCTATATCGCTACCTGGTGCCCGCTGTTGAAATTCCCAACGGATGGGGGAATTGGAACAGTGTGTTGGGACCAAGTGATGGGGTGAGCTTGCTATTTGGTGGAGTGGAAACAATTTCAGAACAAGAATAGCAAACAATCGAAGGACACCCCTCCCCCTACGGAGGGGAAGGAGGCATAGCAATTACAGAAGGCATCCCAGTCGGGGCCGCCTCCTTGTAGGTTCGACGACATCAACCCAAGGGAGGACGAGGAGCCAGGATGTAGGAAGGCTGCGCTAAATGAAAACGCGGTCGAGATATCAATTGACGATGACGATCCCATAAGGGTCTTAAAGATTGGATCCCATCTCGACCCCCTCCCGACGAGGGAGCTGGCAGAGTTTCTCCATGCTAATCTAGATGTATTTTCATGGACCTATGCTAACATGTGTGGGATCTCGCCTTCCATTATGACTCATGCACTCAGTATTGACCCTAAATATACTCCCATAAAACAGAAAAGGCAGATGTTAGGCCCAGAGTGGTCCACCGCTTTAAAAGAAGAGATTTAAAAACTCCAATCCAATGGTTTCATCCGAGACATGACATATCCCAAGTGGATAGCGAATTCCGTGCTGGTAATGAAAGCTAATGGAAAATGGAGAACATGCATTGATTTTCTGACTTGAATAAAGTTTGCCCTAAAGACAGCTTCCCATTACCGAGGATCGATCAACTGGTTGACTCGACCATTGGACACGAACTCCTATCGTTCATGGACACATACTTGGGGTATAACCAGATTGCCATGCATGTCCCCGACCAAGAACACACCAGCTTCATCACCAACCTTGGATTGTATTGCTACGTAGTCATGCCCTTCCGGTTAAAAAATGCGGCGACAACATATCAGCGCTTGGTCAATCGTATGTTTCATGATCAAATCGGAAGAACGATGAAGGTTTATGTAGATGACATGACCATGTCAGAGATTTGTCAGAGATGTTTAATATCTTGCGAAAGTATGGTATGAAGCTTAATCCCTTAAAATGTCCCTTTGGGGTGGCATCAGGGAAATTTTTGGGATTCATAGTCAGCTCCTGAGGCATTGAGATTAATCCTGACCAAATCTTTGCTATCAAAAATATCCAAGAACCGAGGAGAATCAAGGATGCTCAAAGTTTGGCAGGATAAGTTACAGCCATAAGTTGATTCATATCTAAAGCCACTGACAAGTGTCTACCTTTCTTTGAATTGATCAAGAGAGGAAAGAGAAACTTTGCTTGGACGCCTGACTGTGTCGAAGCTTTCCAAAATTTGCTTCATCACTTGGAAAAACCTCTCATCCTGTCCAAACCTATCGACCATGAAGATCTGTTTGTGCATCTTGCTGTCTCCGCACATGCAATCAGCTCGGTCCTAATTCGAGGAGAGGACCGAGTACAACGTCCAGTTACTATGTTAGTAAGAAACTAACTGGAGATGAGCGCAACTATCCGAAAATCGAGAAACTCGCATACAGTTTGCTGATTGCATCTCGAAAGCTCTGTCATTACTTCCAAGCTCATTTTGTTAAAATCTTTACTGATCAACTCCTACGGAAGGTCCTACAACGGCCTGAATCCAGTGGGCGACTGCTAAACTGGAACATTGAACTGAGTCAGTTCGACTTGACCTTTGTTCCAAGAAAGTCCATCTGAGGACAAGCGTTGGCTGATTTTATAGCGAATTTACTGTCTCGGAGGACGACAGTGTGGAAGAAGATACCTAGCTCCCAGAAGTGGAGTTAAGATCCGACGTCTAAAAGTTGTACACGGATGGATCCCGCAGCGATCGACGTTCCGACGCTGGGTAGTGTTGTTGTCCCTGGAGGGGCGGTCGATCTATTACACCTTGAGATTAAACTGCATAGCTACCAATAATGATTCCGAATATAAGGCCCTGATTGTCGGGCTCAAACTTGCAAAAGATTTGAAGATAACTTCGCTTAACATTTTTTGTGACTCACAGCTGATAGTGTTTCAGATTAAGAAGGAATTTCAAACCAAGGGGGCTCGACTTGCCCTGTATCTTAAAAAGTTGAAGAATTATTGAATGGCTTCAGCCAGTATAGCATCACCCATATCCCCAGGGAAGAGAATCAGAAAGTCGACCGTTTGGCTAAACTAGCTAGCTTGGATGACCCAAGTGAAACTGAATTAGTCCCCATTGAAACCTTGAATATCCCGAGTAGAGGTTGATCAACTAGAGACAGAGCATGAAAGAGAATCCTGGATGACCCCCATCAAAAACTACCTGCTGCATGAGACTCTTCCTAAGAAAAAGAATTAGAAGCGAGCCCTTGTGCGTCAAGCTTCCAGATATGTTATTCAAGAAGATCAACTCTATCAATGAGGTTTCTTAGTTCCAATGATTCAATGCATGGCTAATGATGACAATAAGAGGATGCTTAAAGAAGTTCACAAGGGGCATGCAGAGCTCAAACAGAAGGACAGACGCTGGCAATGAAGATATTAAGGTATTGGTATTTCTGGTCGACTGTCAGCAAAGATGCAGCAAACTACTCTAAACGATGTGATAGGTGCCAGAGGTTCGCCCAAATAGCCCGAGATCCACCCATGGAGCTTACTTAGATGACTAGACCTTGGCCCTTCATTTTTTTGGGAATCGACATAATAGGGACCTTGCTAATCTCAAAAGGGGGTGCCAAATATGCGACCGTAGCTATGGATTACTTCACCAAGTGGGCAGAGTTCGAGCAGTTAACCACAAATACTACAAAGCGCATCATCAACTTCATCATGAGGAATATTATATGTCATTATGTGGTGCCCCGGACGATTATCTCTGACAATGGGACCCAGTTTGACAGCTCGGAATTCAGAAACTTCTGCGAGCGATATCATATTGAGAAGAAGTATACTTCGGTCGTGCATCCACAGTCCAATGGACAAGTTGAGGCTGTCAGCAAAATCATCAAAACCATATTGAATAAACAATTAGAGCAAGCCAAGGGTAAATGGGTCGACGAATTGCCTCTAGCTCTTTATGTATACTGTACCACTCACAAAACTACCACGGGCCATACTCCTTTCGCAATGTCTTATGGTTCGGAAGTTGTTCTTCTGATAGAACTCGAGGTCCCTTCCCACCGAACGACCTATTATGATCCATTGTCTAATAAGACCCTTCTCTGCACATCATTAGACATGATTGATGAGAAAGGAGAAAAGGCCAACTTACGCGTTAAAGCTCACAGACGAAGGGTTGCCCTGTACTACAACAAGAAGGTCCAATCGAAGACCTTCAATATTGGCGATCTTGTTTTGAAACGGGTCTTTCCAACTCCTGTCCATATGGCCCTTAGGGGGAAGGGCCTTACTTCATCCAACAATAGCTTGATAACGGAAGTTTCGGGCTATCAATTGTTGATGGCGATCCGTATCAAAGAGCATGGAATGCTGAGCATTTGAGACATTCACTTTCTTAGAATTTTCAATTTCTTAGTTATTTTATTTAAGTATTGTAATAAGGTGTTTCCAATCACCCGCTATTGTTTAGAAATAAAAGCTCCTTTCCTGCTCTGTTCTAACGAGTACGACTATATGTTATGATCCGACTGACATATGTTCAATGTAATGCTTATTCCATGATCCCTTTACCTGGCACCATTTCTATGAACTAACTTGGTTAGGGAATAAGAAACAAACCAGGTCGGACGACTCTGAATCTAATGTGGATACTCACATGCTCGGACCTCCTTTTGAAATTGAAAGTGAGATGGTCCCGAATTTAAACAACATGACTATTTGTTTAAAATAACTCTGACCCTCACGACTTGAGGAGGAGTATAAAACTATGGATGAGTGTGAAAGGTGCACCTGATAGAGACCACTCGATCCCTAAAACTCTAACCCTCAATGACTCGAGGGAGAGTATAAAAGACAACGCTTATACTTAGAGACATATGGCCCCCGACACTGGGGGCAGGAGGCTCGATGGATAACCCGGACAAGGGTTATGTCTAAGTCGCTCTCAAAAATTGGAATGAGATAGCGAACCTGAACGGCATTCCCATTTTTTGAGATATTCAGCGTATTATTAACACAAGTATTTAAAGACGAGGATGTTTTCATTCACAACAACATAGCAATGATTACAAAATTTTACTACATGACAAGTACAACTAAAAATCCATCCTTAAAAAGTACAAAGCTTGATGATGACAAAATTGCGAGGGCTGCACTCGCATGGAACTACTAGAGGGCCTAAAAGTAAAATTACGACAAAAGGAATTTATAAAGGAGGTAGTATATCCCCACGCTCGATCGCGTCTACCAGCTCCATCGGAACTTCAATCGCCGCCCTAGCTTCATCCTTCTCTGCCACCACTGTTTCTGCCTCAACACCTTCCTTTGCCAATGAAGTACCTACAATGGGAGAAAAAATCATGGTCAAATAAGTAAATATGGAACTAAAAAGAAATGCATAAGCTTACCTCCAACGCCGTACTTGGTCAACAACTCCTCCACGACTCTAGATAGCTCGAGGGAGGGACAGATGTTAAACCCATCTCCACATCCGCGGAAGGGAAATAAAGGGATGCTTTAGCCCGACTCTACCAACTTATCTTTTGAAGACCGACATCCCCTTCACTTTGTGACATTCATCCTCTACCGCCCTCTTTTCATGGCTCTTTCCCTTAGCCAACACTGCTCGCTCATCATCATTCAGAAATCGAGTCATCAAAGCTTCTTCATCCATCGATTTATCATTTGCGGCATCTCTCTCTTCTTTCAAAATGATTTTCTATGCATTGGTCAACACCGTGGAGTATCTCGGTAGCCAAGATAAGTACCTGTAATGAAGGACCCTTGGAAAGATTGTAAGAGCTTGATGCCTGCGTGCCTTATATTTTAGATATCTCCCGAGCATGCTCAGCTCTAATGGTTTGAATGTCAATATCATGTTAAAGCTTCAGATTGTTAGTTGACTCAAATGCCGCAGCAGCATTCTCCCCAGCATGTCTTTTGGCCAACTCAGATAAATCAAGAAGAGACTCGAGCTTCTGCACCTCTAGGCCCAGTCGACCATTCTCACCCTTCAGAGTTTCAACTTCACCCTTCAATGAATCACACTCCTGACCCTTTTAGTTGGAAACGAGTATTCAGGTCCTCGACAGCCTTTTCATATTTTTCCTTAGTGACCATCACCTACAATCTATGGTCCGCTATTTTCTTCTCGAGGGGCCCGAAGGTTCTCTTGTTACAAGCAATGTCCCTCTTCAGACCAAAAATCTCGGTCAGCTTGTCCTTCAATACCCTGCTTACTTGCTTGGTGTACTCGTACATCGCGTCATACTGGGAAAGAATATGGTAAAGGTTGTTTCGAATTCGTCGGCAGAAACTCTGTGGGAGCAGTTGTAACTCAAGGGCATGTTCAATTCCATTAAAAATGTGATCAGGGAAATCTCGCTCTATCTCGTTAACTCGGTCGATGGAGGAAGGGTCGACCAGGAGCCTGAGGCAACTTAGGATGGCCCGAGAATGTTAGGCTTTATCACAACCTTTGGGGGTCTTATCTTGAGGGCAGGGGGGATCCGATGCTTGGGGAACTTATGCGCTTTTCCTTCTTGGACTTTCTCCCGTACTCTTCTTTATCCTCTGGTGCCCTCTTGTGCTTTCCCAAACTTCTTTTCTCTATTCATCTTGCTCTCATTTCTTCTCTTCTTTCTCTTTTTCTTTGTCCTTGTCTTTCTTTCCCTTCTTGTTGATGTCATCGCCATCCTCGTCTCCTTGCCTAACTTGTTGCAAAACTGGCTCGACTGGCCCGACATCCGTCGAGATGGAAGCAAATTTTTTTCCATAAAACTCATCGTTTATTTCCTCTGAGAAAAGAGAAAAGACATAATGAAGGCAATCAATATTCAATTTGCACAAGGGAAGATTGTACTGTGATGTGCAGTGAAAATGTTGTGTAAAAAATTTAGGTCAACCCTACATTGAGTTTAAGCTCATACCTTCGACACCTTCCGGTCCAACCGGATAAGACATTCTCTCGGACTGGTTAGCAAAAAATTGGTTCTAATCTAAGCTCTATGGAGAAAGGATGGTATCAAGCATCTTCAGCTTCTTTAGGCCATGGAGAGGGGGCATGGCCTGTTCTTCCTGCGAGCCATGAACTGTAGAAGAATATTTCTCAACCTCATATTCTCTCGAGCGATGCTCAACAGGGTCTTCTTTGGCTAACTTCCCATGCACTTTGTTTGGAGTTTCCACAACAGAACCTTTCTGCCTTTTTTGACGCTCAGCCACTTGAGTCTGTCTTTTGAAAGTGCGCTTTTTTGAACGGAGTTTCTTTTTTTCTCCAGGAGGAGGATGGACGGAAGATTCCCATACCAAATGGATCGCCTATGTATTACCTGATTTTCTTTTGGCCGGGGGCATCTCACTCCGGCTCGATGTTGTCGATCCAGATCCCTTTTTCTGAGGCCCGATTGTTCTTCCCTCATTAAGAAGAGCGTACTAATGTAGATGATTATCGTACAAACACTTCCAAAACTTCCTCTTCCTAAGTTTCAACTTAACCAGCCTTCTGAAGTGTTCCTTAAACATTTTCTCCTCAGGCCTTATTGGCTCTCTCCTCCCCCTGTAAAAGAAATGGTCGGTATAAAGAACTCTATTATGGA
Source organism: Allium sativum (assembly GCA_030737875.1). Lineage (NCBI taxonomy): Eukaryota > Viridiplantae > Streptophyta > Magnoliopsida > Asparagales > Amaryllidaceae > Allium > Allium sativum. The sequence goes on along the minus strand of CM060913.1, from coordinate 461,389,129 downwards.
TATATCGAGCGACAAAGAAACTTACTTCATTGGACCAATATCGAGCACATCCCAGCTGCTCTTTGATGTAAAACCATCCCCGCTTTGGGTCGCCCACCTTGCTCGGGACCTTTTCGATAATCTTCCAACCTTGTGCAACCTCAAAGTAAATAAGGGAAGGGAATTGCTTCTTGTTGTGCTTGAAATTAAAGAAGAAGGTCAAGCCATCAAAGGTCAGAAGGTGACCCAAGTACCTCATGCATAGGTAATGGAGAGATAACAAATTGCCATATGCAATTGGATGGAACTGCATTAGGGTCAGGTTCATCCACAATAAGAAGTTGATGATAAATGGAAGAAAAGAGGGGATAACTCCAACATTACACATGGGAAGAGATATTTCCATGTAGCCATCTGGGGGAGTATGAGGTCGATCAGTTTCTTCAGGAAGAAGGACATCTACAAAAGGAATATTATGCTTAGCGGTCAGGTTTTGTAGCCATTTGAGAGTTATTTTGGACCCTTTGGCGTTCGGGGGGTTTCTCAGAATTTCTGCACCTGGAAGCATGTCAGGTGCTATCAGTACAGATGGTATTTCCGTTGATTCGGCCGTAACTTCAGGAGGAGGCAGTGAATACGTCGATCGACCTTGGGAGTTATTATCCGAATCAGACTCAGAGCTATCTGAAGACTCAGAGGTGTTGTCTACTCTGATAGAGAGGGGCAATTCTGTACCCGATCCATACTTATTAGTGCCTCGTGCCTTGACCATTGTCGATTAAAGATGCTATCGAACTAAAATTGGAGATTGATTCAAAAGCAGTTTGTTCCACTTTACAGTAAACAACAAACCACAAAATTATTTTTGTTCTCATATGCCAGACAGTATAAAGATTGCTATCTTTATCACCGTCCTCTCTAACACTGCCACATTCCCAAGGGTTTAACAACACCCTGATACATAAGACACTTTGAAAAGGCGGGAAAACTCTCCACCTCCATGCCATTTCGGACTAGCAGCTCCAACACCATCGGGTTTTACTATAACCGTATCAGAACCACCATAGACTGTCGTATCGCCGTTGACTTCGGTGATCCGACGCTGGTGATCTCAATCATGGATTGCGTGGAGCCCAGATAACAACAAGAAGATGGAGGAAAAAATAGATTATACACAAGAATTACGTCGAAGTGTTTTAAAGAAGATGAATAATTGATTCTTACCTGAAAAAGATGATCATGGTTGAGGACGGTGATCTTTTTTTCTTCTAGAGCAGTAACTTGGTCTTTGCAGTAAAAAGATGAAAATAAAAAAGTAAAGAGGGTTTTCCTTTTATGATATAATGGGATGACTATTCGTATTCTATTAACGTGACCATCGGATCAGACTAGGCTGATGCGTAAAGCCATCATCAAGCCAAGGTCAGTTGAAAGGATGTGAGAGAGAGAGGCGTCGTTATTACCTTAGCCAGGTTAAGTTTCGAAGATGTCTGCTAGACCAATCTCGATTCATGAAGCTCATGAACGAACGGCTCGAATCAACTTATGGGAAATTTCTTGATTGATATGGAAAAAGTTATTCTGGACCTGTGTTTACAAAGTATGCCCCGTCTCCAAAGCAACATACTATGGGGGTTAAAGTTTTGATGGGCCTTTTGGCTAGCCCGTCAAGGCTCAACAACGCCATTAGCCCGTACCTCAGATAGCCAAAGTAGATAGCCGAAGTTAAGAAGTGGGTTGATCGATGAGGCCCGTCAATTAAGCTCGTCACTGACGTCAGACGTAGTCCAATTGAAACCCGCTGTGATCAAACCAACCGAGTCAGGTTGCACCTAGTTATGAACCTAGTGTCCGCCCGAAGAATATTTCACGCCCAGCCTTGCCCATTCCAAGCCATCCGAATCGGTCAGATCGATTGCCACCTATCACCTGTAATTCAAGGGGTTCCAATTCCATAGGAGGAGAACACGTCTTCAGGCTTAGCTATTATTTTGGATCATACAACGCGTGTCCAAGCCAGTTCAAACACTGTATCACCTATAAATACCCCTTTTGGACACAGAAAAAAGACCTTTGGAAGTTTGAGTATTCTAGCTTTCAAATCTTTGTAAATCTCTTGTTGTAGTATCGTTGTAACTATGATGACTGTCTATAACCCCTGCACTAAACAAGAGGAATAATGCGCTACAAGGCATGCCAGGCAGCTATGGACGATCATCAAGGTATGATAACACAACCGGAACCTGTCATAAATCTCACAGCGCAAGGATAAAATATAATAGTACATGTACAACAGGTAATATTAGTGAAGCACATTTTAACAGAAGTTTCAGGCTTTCAAAAACAACTAGAAAGTATATCCATACACAAGAACTGCATCATATGTCTGTATAAATTTTCCTCACTATAGAACTCAAAGTAGAATAAAAAATAGCGAAAATCCAAATACTATATAGTAATAGAGATAGTAAACCTTCCTCATGTTCGCCTTCGAACTGATACATCGTCCTTACTAAGCTACCACTTGTCACCTACCACCTAGTCTGCCCACCCAATATTGGATGAACAGCCCAAGGTAATAAGAGGGAAACATAAAAACTTGAGTCAGACAACAGTCTTAGTGAGCGATAAAACAACTAACTAACTTCATTAATAAAGTACATGAGAATAGGTAAATAAACAAACTAATTTACCCACAACATCGGAGAAGAACACAACTCCCATCTTCCCCACATCAGACAGTGATAGCCTTTACAATAAACATTACAACCATACAACCAAGGTAATCCAAGCAACCATTCAATAATGGCAACCATAACTAATCCATAATAGCACTCATAACATTCAGATTATATATCTCACGTAAACCATCTTAATCGAATTCAACATCTCTCAAGCACAAGCCCCAAAGGCCTAAACCAATATCAGACAGGCACCCAAGAAAAATCTCCTTCGTTGTCGGACAGTCTACGTGAGATGGTACAAGAAAAACAAACAATCATACAAGGCAGACTCTGGCTATCATCGCCAATCCTGCTTCGAAACCATCGTTAATCATATGATGACCCATCATGATTTCCATATGTCAAGGCTAATGGTAACCCTAGTTCTAGCAAAAACTCCATACGCCTTCATGACTCGTATGTTTGTCTTCTCAAATCTCGACAACAAGGCCCTTCATGACTGCCCAAGGTACGAGGTCCTTCATGACTGCCCAAAGTACCCCTGCTTTGAGTCTGTAAGAACTTACGATAACAATAATCTCTCGGCCTTCGTATTTCTAGTCATCAACTCCGATGACCATTCACTAACTCAAGTCCCCCTTGAGTACCCATTATCTACGAACTCAAAACACCCTTGAGTCATCTTCTCATTCATTGCTTTACACCGATCAACGAACTCATCACGTTACTTCGAATGTATGTCTCAAAGTCACATCATTACTAAACCAAATAATATCAATATAAGGCTTAGAACAACCCATAGTATTCAAAAATTTACTATGGAATACCACATCACTCATGCCATTCACCAAAGTTCTTAAAATGCTGTTAAAACTCTTCAATACACCGGCTGACTGACCCTACCAGAGCAGAGACCGACCGACCGACCGACTTTAGCCTTAGCCTAACCTAGCGCTTCCACAACCAAACCGACTGACCAACCACCATCCTGCCGACCAACCCGATCAGCTCCAGACCGAGCCAATTGCTTTACATCTCGAATGACCAAACAGGTGACCGTCCCGACCTCCTTTCTCCGGAAATCATGGCCGACTCGAACTCTCAGACCAACCGACCCAAATTACTCTGGGGTGCACGAGTCTCCCTTCTGACCGACCTGACCAGTTCCCATGCTAACTGTAACACCCTGTAATTTTAAAACACACTATATTAATAAATTAAAGGGTAATTAATTAAATATTGGGAATTAAGTAAAATGGACTGCGCCATTACATTCGTCTCGGAATTCTTCTTAAGATAGACTCCGAGTTTGCGTAAAACTGACATTGTCTAAAGAAGATATTAATGATTGAAGTTTGTATACACATAAACATAATATATATATATATATATATTAAAAATATTCTAGATAATAAAAACCAAACGAGGTAGGAGGAACGGGAATTCGGCCCGTTGGGGGTCAACCCCACTCCCAGTGGTGTCGACCACTATGTTGACCCCAGTTAGATCTGGGAAGATCAATTTCTATGAACCTGGACACCATTCTGAGCGAGATTCGTTGACCTTAGGCTATAAATAGGACCTCATTCCCATTGTTTTATTCACCCAAAATCAATGGAAACAACGAGTTGCTGCCCCAACTTAGAGTGAATCAACCTATTCTTCTTCAACAACCAGTTATACACGTTCAAGAATCATTGCTACAGCATCACCAGTCAATTCTCTATTCTTTAGATCTAGTCATAGTGAGTTCATGTTATTTTTAGATGTAAACATTTAAAAAGTAATCTTGACATGTTTATAAGTTGGATCTAAGCCTGTGCATGTTAATAACCTGAACCATAACATATATGCCATCACTAGTATACCTAATTTGTTGTATAGCTCTCATATGCCTATTCATGATATCCCTATTCTATTGGTTTTCCTAATCGTATCATCATATTCCTGTTCTATTAGTATGATCAATTCTATCATCATATGCCAGTTTTATTACTATGCATGTTCTTGTTCTCTTCTCTCCCTCTTTCTCTTTTTATTTTTATAACCAGGCTAACTTCGAGCCTAGGCCTATCGCTGAAATACGCGAGCGCGTGAAATTAGGAATGGTTACAGAAGATAAACTAGGGCATTACTTATGATTGTAAAACATGGTTGGGATTTGGGGACATAATACTAAACCTTAATTTGGGGCATAACTTGTATCATGAATTGGACGGGGATTTGGGGAATAATAAACATGGAAAATTGGTTAATAATGAAACATGCCTAGATTTACAGTAATTGAAAACTGTAGTCGCACGTAGACACGAGGTTAGGTTAAACTTATGGTAGAAGCCTTCCCAGAACTGCCTGGAAAATCCAGCGTCCACAAATGGTTAATCTAATGAGAGAGGTCGAGTGCATGAATGTACATGTAACGGTACTAAGACACGAGGTTCAGTCCGACTTGTGGAAGAAGTCTACCCGGAACCAACCGGCATATCCAACATCCACAAGTGAAAGACTTAATGTAACACCCCGTATTTTCTATTAATGTTGTAATAACAAATTAAAGAATACTTAATTATAAATGCGAGAATCAATGGAAAACATGAAAATTTCTTGGCATAGATTGGTTCATGAAATGGTATATTTGGTATACCATTTATTGTGAGCATAATTAAAAGAATAATTATGGCATGATTAAATTAAGATTAATTTACATATATAATTAGACATATATAGAAAATATGCGAATTTAGAAAAGACGAATTATGACTCAATGCTGAGTCATTAGGGGCTGTGTTGGCTGTTCTAGATAACTATATCTTGTCTTAATGGCTCTGATACCATTCTCCCCTCCTTTAAGGATTTCGTCCCCGAAATCTTCAAGTCGAGAAGAACGTATATCTTACCATCCGATCGTCCATCTACTCAATCATCAAACACAGGCGTCCGTTGTCCTTAAAAGACTTCTAGTGCTTCATGATCATATGCATAGTGTGTGTACATGTCCTTAAGTAATGCAAAATCAGGCGGTCTATTGATTCAGTCGACCTCCTTAATGCAAATTATGTCAGTGCCATGAGTCCATTATGTATGCAATTTTCCTATCCAAAATTTCTACTTGAGTGCACGATCATTCATACAAATGCAACGTCCATATGGTAACGCATCAGGTTTCAATCCATATACAAATAAATATATGCATATGCAATATGAAAGTGACTGAGCCGATCTAATTCCTAACGTGTGTGTATATGCATCCATGAGCAACCACTAACAACCACTTGCAACCAACAACCATAACATGTTTCAATTACATGTTTTCATCCAAATGGGTTTCTACCTAAGGATAAAGGATAGAATTGAGAAGATATACTCAAAAGGATAGGTACAAGCATAAACTTAAGGAAAAAAGAGATCAAGGATGTACCCTCAAAAATAAAAGGGTAGGTTGTGCGTATTCTGTCCTCAGTTTCCCAAGTTGCATCTTCCTCGGCGTCGCTTCATTGAACCTTGACCAGCTTGACTTCACGGTTGCATCGCTATTTGACTTCTGTACCCAAGATATGAGTTGGAACTCTCCTTACAGTTACTTCTCATTCAACTTCTACTTCCTCTAACATGCTTGGTTCTACCACTTCTGCAGACTCATGTAAGCACTTTCGCAGGTGAGAGACATGAAAGATATTATGAACTCCAGCCAATCTTTTGGGCAACTGTACTCTATAAGCCATCTTCCCAATCTTCTCAATGATAGGAAACGACCCTACAAATCTTGGTGCTAACTTTCCCGCGGATCCGAAGTGAACGACCTTCCTCAAAGGGGATACTTTAAGAAACACCTTGTCTCCAACTTCAAACTCAAGGTCGGTCCTTCTTTTGTCTGCGTAGGACTTTTGTCTATCTTGGGCAGTCTTCATTCTCCTTCGTATTAAGTCTACTTTCTCTGAAGTTTCTCTGATCATGTCTGGTCCAAGTATGAGCTTATCTGTAGACTCCCACCAACAAGTAGGTGATCGGCATGGTCTTCCATACAAAGCCTCGTAAGGGTGATATGCCTATGGTGGCTTGGTAACTATTGTTGTAAGCGAACTCCACTAAAGGAAGATCATCCTTCCATGTACCTCCAAAGTGAAGAATGCACAATCTCAAGAGATCTTCTAGTACTCTATTCACCTTTTCCGTCTAACCATCGGTTTGTGGGTGATAGGTCGTGCTTAAGTATAGTTGTGTGCTCATAGCCTCTTGCAAACTCCTCCAGAACTCGCTTGTAAAGATAGGGTCTCGATCACTTACTATGCTGGAGGTTATCCCATGGAGTCGAACTATCTCTTTAAGATATACAAATGCTACAGATGAGGCAGTCCTTCTACTTTTGACAGGTATAAAGTGAGCGCTTTTAGTAAGCCTGTACACTATTACCCAAATGCTGGTATTGCCCCTTCTTGACCTAGGCAACCCATCTATAAAGTCCATCGAGATGCTATCCCATTTCCACTGTGGGACCTTTATAGGATGGAACAGACCACCAGGCTTCTTCTGCTCCGCCTTGACTTGTTGGCATATTAAACACTTAGAAACAAATTCAGCTACGTCTTTCTTCATTCCATTCCAAAAGAAAACTCTTTTGATGTCTTTATACATTTTGTCTCTACCTCGGTGTATGGTCAGCTTGGAATGGTGTGCCTCTTCTAGAACCGTCTTTACCAAACCCCTTGCTTGTGGGACACATAGTCTTCCATCTCGTCTCAACCAACCCTAGGCATCAATGGAGTATCTATTGATCTGACTAGAAGTCTCACCCCTAATTAACTTGTCCATCACATCGGCTAGCCGAGGGTCTTCTCTTTGCGCGGCTCCGATTGAGTCTAATAGAGTTGGCCGCACTTCTAACGATGCTAGCAAGCTAGTTACAAAGTCAGATGAGGGTCTAAAGTTAAAGCTTGCTATGAACTCCAAGCTTTGCCTTTCCACAAAGAGAGGGCTTAAAGTCAGCTTCTTTCTACTCAAGGCGTCTGCCACTACATTGCCCTTACCAGGGGTATAGGCAATCTCAAAATCATATGAGGCGAGAAATTCCATCCACCTTTGCTACCTCAAATTAAGATCTTTCTGAGAGAAAAGGTATTTTAATGATTTATGATCAGTAAATAATTCAAACCTTTCTCCTAGCAGATAATGACGCCATGATTTAAGGGCGAAAACGATGGCAGCTAGTTCTAAATCATGAGTTAGGTAATTCTTCTCATGAACCTTCAACTGCCTTCCTCCATAGCAAACTACTTTGCCTTCTTGCATTAGGACAGCGCCCAATCCTGTTCTACACACGTCTGTATATACTGTAAACATCTTGCTTCCATCAGGCAATGTCAGAATTGGGGCTGTTGTTAGAGCCATTTTTAAACGTTGGAAAGCAATGTCGCAATCCAAATCCCAAGCAAAAGCCAAGTTCTTCTATGTCAATCTTGTCGGTGGAGCTGAAATCTTCGCAAAGTCCTTAATGTACTTTCGATAATAGCCCACCAGCCTGAGAAAGCTTCGGACTTCGGTTGCATTTCGCAGAATCTTCCAATCTTGCACCGCGACTACTTTTGCGGGGTCCACGGCTATCCCCTCTTTTGACATCACATGTCCAAGAAACCTTACTTCTGCTCTCCAAAAGTGGCATTTGGAGAATTCTGCTTTCAGCTGATGTGCTCGAAGAGTATCTAACACTTCCTTTAAATGCACAGCATGTTCTTCCTTGCTTTTTGAGAAGATTAAGATGTCGTCTACGAAGACCACTACAAATTTATTGAGGAATTCCCGGAACGCCCTGCTGATCAAGTCTACAAAATAGGCAGGTGCGTTTGTCAAGCCGAAAGACATGACAAGCCACTCGAAGAAACCATCCGGGGTCCTAAATGCAGTCTTGTCAATGCTATCCTCAGCCACTCTTAGTTGATGAAACCCAGTGGCCAGATCTAGTTAGGAGAAAATGGATGCACCTATGAGTTGATCAAACAAATCGTCAATTCTTGGGAGGGGGTTCCTATTCTTCTTTGTCAGCTTGTTCAACTCCCTATAATCTGCGTATAGGCGGAGTGAACCATCAACTTTGGTCGCGAATATTAATGGAGCACCCCATTCAGAAATACTCCGTCTTATGAACCCCTTTTCAAGCAGCTCTTTAATTTGCTTGCTGAGCTTCTTTCTCTCCCTTGGGGCCATGTGCCTAACGGGTAAAGCAACGGGCTTTGCATTATCAACAAGGTATATGCGGAAGTCTATCTTCCGCTTCGGAGGTAAGCCCTTCACCTCTTCAAACACATCTTAGCATCCACGGACTACTCTAACGGACTGCAAATTCTCAACAGACGCATCAAGTGATTCAAGATAACTAAGAATGACAGAGTTCATGGGATTACAAAAGATTTCGAGAGTGTTACCGAGGCGAGTCATGAGTTTAATCACTCTCTTTTCACAATCAAGGATGGCACCATTACTGGATAGCCAGTCCATGCCTAGAATCAGCCCATAGCCCGTGAAGCCCAAAACAAAAGCATTACATTTAAACCCAACACTTAGAATAGAGATTTCCAAATCCAAACAAACCATTGACAAATAAACTGAGCCCCCAATTGGATTTGAAACAGCCAAGTGATCCTTTACTATATGGGTGTCTAGGTGCAGAGATTCAGCTAAAGCAGTAGATATAAAAGAGTGCGATGCGCTAGAATCAAAGAGAGTACGAATAGGATTATCAAACAGATAAACTAAACTCTCAACAGAAATATGACTACCTCGTTCTTGCAGAGGTGCTACGAGAGCATGAACCTACCCTCCAGAAGAAGCTATAGTTCTTTGTCCCTGCCCTTGACTTTTGGGGCAGTCCTTAGCCAAGTGTCATGTTTCCCCACAATGGAAACAAGCGCCCAACTTCCTCTTTTTCTTTCTGCAGTCCCTAGCCAAATGTCCAGGTATGCCACAGTAATTGCACTTCAGCTTCTTATGGGATTTATTATCCTTCCCGCCTTTTTTGGGGTCTGCTTTCTTGTTTTGAGATCCCTCTCCTTTCTTATTTTGAGGCTCTTCCTTCTTCACCTCCTTCTTGCCATCTTTGCTCCCCTCTTGCAACCGAGCCATGTCCACCATCCTTTCATAAGTTGCTCCCATGGGTATATGGGACATTGCCAGGCCTTGCAGTGGCTTATTCAGTCCTTTAGCAAAACGGAGAGCCTTCTTGTATGGAGCGTTGACTAACTCCAGTCCAAATCTAGCAAGCTGATTGAATTTATTGACATATTCTTTGACTGATAGGTTGCCCTGCTTAAGTGATAGGAACTTCTCCATTTGCAGACTTTGCTCAGTTTGTGAGAGGAACTTCATTTCAAATCTCGCCTTGAAGTCCTCCTAAGTCTCTATCGGTCTTTCAGCATTAGTGACCTCCCACCAAAAGGAGGCCTCATCTTTGAGCAACCACACCACCAACTGTAGCTTTTGCCTCTTATCCACTTCAAAGATAATGAGTAAGTCTTCAGTTTCGTTGAGCTAGTTTCTGGCTTCTACGAAAGATTCACTACCTTTGAAGTCTTTTCCACCCATGGATCTAAAATCTCTATAGATCTTTGAGAAAGAATTTCCTCTCGAAGGAGGAGGAGCAGCAGCTGGGGGAGGTAGGTTAAAGTCCCCAGACATGCTGAAACAAAAAGAAAGATTCAAAATGAGGGATAGAAAGATAGTGCATATGGCTTTGGGGATTATGCCTTTTTTAAAAAAAAAAATTAAAACAACACTTTTCTTGAAAATGCTTCTTTATGACTTCTTTTTGAAAAATAGTTTCAAAAATTTTATCCAATCTGGTAACCTTTAGCTCTGATACCAAGTGTAACACCCCACCCCCGTTAAGGTCACTCTCAAAGGGAATGCCTTAACTTCAGTGGAGCGTTTTAAGGTACAAGATACTAATAAATTACAAGATAGATAATTAAAGCAGCGGATAATTAAAGCAACGGAAAAGAAACCAACTTCATTCCATAAATACTTGTTCAATACAACATTTCAACAAATAGTTTCAATCTTCCAAATTATTACATCTGTCTTGAAAACATGTCTTTGACCATAGCCATAGCTCAAAAAGGAAAGGCCAAGCCTTATATCTACGGTCTTCAAGCTTTGATTTGATCCGGTCAAGCAGAAGTGTTCCCTCCCTGCGGACCTGGGGGGTGGGGGGGAGGGAAACGGAAGAAAAGAGGCGAAAGGAAAATGAATCAGACATAAGTCTGGTAAGCCCAGTTATTAATAGCATGTAAAAAAGTAAAAGACTGTGACGTGAATAAACTGAACTTAGAATGATACCACAGGGATAGGGTAGTCCTAAAACAAGATAAGTTAACTAGATTTGGCTATCGCACCCACTTTTACTTCTCTGCACCCACTAAGAACTTGTTTAACTAGCAATGTATGTTCATGATAAAGTGATCCCATTCATTTATTGATCGGCTCCTACTCGCATTCATGTATTCTCGGTGTCATGCGGCCCCATGTGATTATAAAGTACTTGTGCTGGTTCCATTATAGGGTGTATCAAGTCCTATAATGGCAACCCCTGACACGATTCTAGATGCACAAGTGTACGCCTGGTGCCCAGTGCCTGCTTTTTCAACTCTGGAGCCCGTGAACGCCCGTACTCCGTCGGAACCTACACTGACACACCTAACCGCCGCCCTTTTTGGCCACTTATATTCAGCCCAGTAATCGTGCCCCACCCTGCCTAGTTCCGGGTACCTTGATACGTTCATGTGGGTTAATGTTGAAATGGGTCCCCGTTACTAGGTTTTTCTAGTCAACATGTTAAATTGGTTAAGTGATCTTGACTTGACATAACCCCTATCAATCTTGCCTAGTTAACATGTTGATTTGGCTAAGTGTTTTCTAAATTACTTAACCCCACCAATCTTGTCTTGTTCACATGTTAAGTTGGTTAAGTGTTTTCTTAATTACATAACCTCACCACTCTTGTCTTGTTAAGTTGGTTAAGTGTTTCCTTAATTACTTAACCTCACCATTTCTAGCTTGATTTTTCATGAGCTTTAGCTAATTAATTAATTAATTAATTAAAGCACCAACCACTCACATTAGATAGGTATTGTTGTGGTTACTAGATGTGCCGGTCGGTTTCGGGCAGGTTTACACCACAACTCAGTCTAACCTCGGGCTTTTCTGGGCTTGATGCACTAACCTCTCACATTAGACAGGTATTGTTGTGGTTACTGGATGTGCCAGTCAATTCCGGGCAGGTTTACACCACAACTCAGTCTAACCTCGGGTTAGGCATATTCGTTTTTTCTAGATTTACATTTTTATATATGCAAATTTCTACAAGTATTTCATGTCACATGTTTTAATTCAAGACTAATGGTTTATAAATTATACCATTCATGGCCTTTACCAATTACATGGTTTTGGGCCCACCTACATATTTACATGTTTTGGTTTAATAATTACCCCCAACGTTACCCCCATTTGTTCGTTCACATTAATCACATAAAGACATTGAGCCCGCTAATTGGCTCGATCTATAAATGAGAGATAAAGGAGGGAACATGAATAACATAGGTTCAATCAACATATATCATATAATTTGGCATAAACATCAGTTATAGACTAGCATGTGACATAATCATGACACGTCCAATTCCAAAACATGTATGATTATAACATTAACATATAGGTGTAAACTAGATCTAATAAGGTGAACTTGCATAAATTCACTTCACAAACTTGCATATAAATAAGGATCTAGTTTAGGATCTAACATGTAACTTGCATATGACATATATATATAATTAGATCGTAACTTGGATCTATCATAAATTATATAACTTGCATTAATCATGTGAACCTAATGGATCTTGACATGGATCCAATCATAAAGTTTGTAACTTGCATATGGACATATGAACATAGGCATGTGGATCTAACATAAAACTTTCAACTTGCATATGAACATATGGATCTAACATAAAACTTGCAACTTGCATATGAACATATGGATCTAACATAAAAATTGCAACTTGCATATGAACATATGGATCTAACATAAAACTTGCAACTTACATATGAACATATGGATCTAACATAAAACATAGGAATATGTACATGTAGATCTTGACTTGGATCTAATATAAAACTTACAACTTGCATAAAAACATATACGTGTAGATCTTTACATGAAACACATAACTTGTATATGATATTGATAGTTTCAAATAGATCCAATACCAAATCCAATAATCCACAATCATTCCAATTCACGATAAAATCATCATAATCAATCGATATGAATTAACATGGTATAATTCTAATTTCACTTTATATCAAATCACGTTTTAGATTTATTTATGTCTAAAAGATAACCGCGCTTACAACGAACGAAGGTCTTGATTTCTGGATTCTGAATTCTGGAGTTGAAATGCTCGCCTTTGATGTAGAGAATCGTTGTTTTGATTTAGTTTGGTTTGTCTCTATGTTAGCTTTAAGTGGCGGCTACTCTAGGTTGTCTAATGGCAGCATGACGGCTCTAGGTTCAATTTTTAATATGATTTAGGGGTGAGGTATTAGGTTGCTTTTATAGAGATTAGATTGAATAGGAGCCATCAGATCATCTCAGAATAAATCAAGACCATTAAGACAAGATAGAGTTATCTAGAACAGCCAACTCAGCCCTAATGACTCAGCAGTGAGTCATATTTCGTCTTTTCTAAATTCACATATTTTCTATATATGTCTAATTATATATGTAAATTAATCTTAATTTAATCATGCCATAATTATTCTTTTAATTATGCTCATAATAAATGGTATACCAAATATACCATTTCATGAACCAATCTATGCCAAGAAATTTTCATGTTTTCCCTTGATTCTCGCATTAATAATTAAGTATTCTTTAATTTGTTATTACAGCATTAACAGAAAATACCGGGTGTTACACTTAATGTAGGAGGTCTAGCGCAGTAATAACCATAAATGAATGAATGGTCGTAAATCTGTAATACTTAACCTGTTTGAATCTATGAGGATTACATGAACTTGTTGAATAAAGTAAGGGTTAAGTAAACTTGGTTGAATCAGTGGGGGGTTAAATTAATCTTGTTAAATATGTGGAGGTGGGTTGTACATATAAACCCGACAAACTTAACCTGTGGGGTTTATGCAATTCTCACCTCTAGCTTCTCGCAATTCACCCTTACTGCATACCTCTTGCTTCTCGCCTCTAGCTTCTCGCAATTCACCCTTGCCGCATACCTCTTTCTTCTTACCTCTAGCTTCTCGCAATTCACCCTTGCTGCATACCTCTTGAGTTAATCCATGCCCAAGTTGATCCTAAACCCAACAAAGTTAAGAACAAAGCAATCACACACAAAAGAGCAACAATGACTCGACAACACTAGACCACGACATATTATGCACAAACCGGACGAACCCCCGACTGGATTAGTCACTACGAAGGGTCTATCACAAATCACAGGTTCTAAACCCAAGTGACACAAGCTCATTGAAAATGAAAGAATGTGAAGCTCCAGTATCAAAAGGCACACGAACTGAAACACCATTAACAGAAAGAGTACCTTGCACCACGACACCCTTTCTCTTTTCCTTAGTAGTAGGAGCTCTCGAAGAAGTTGGCTTGACTTCCAAAGCATATGCCCTCAAAACCTGCTCGCCCTTAGCTGATTCCGGACAATCTTTCTTCTCATGCCCAGGCTTTCCACACTTGAAGCACTTCTTCTTAACTTTGGGATTCTTGCACTCACTTGAAAAATGACCTTTCTGTTGACAGTTAAAGAAAACCACCTCACTCTTCGGCTTCTTTTGGCCATCTTTTCCCTTCTTTAGTTGTTGCTTCCTCTTTTTATTATTACCACCCTACTGTGGCTTCTGCGCCTCTTTGGTTGCAGCGACAACATTTGCTTCCTTAGGAAACAAGCTCTCATGATGAATAGCTTTTTCCACAATCTTCTCAATCGAATCATCAAGATGGTCCACTAACGGCTTTCCGGTATAAGCATCCAAACCCAAGACAAATTTCTCGTTTTTCTGATAGGGTGTATCAACGTATGAATGAGCATATCTAGACAAGGCTTCGAAATCAGAAATATAGTCAAATACAGAACGACCATTCTATTTCAGCTCTACGAACTTCTCGAATAGAGAAGATTTTTGAGATGTGGAGATAACTTTGCTTCAAACTTATCTTGGAATTGCTCCCATGAAATTTCTTCTTTTGGAGCCTCGAGTGTAATAGAATTCCACCATTCCGTGGCCCTGCCTTGCAGTTACCTTGATGCAAGCTTTCTCTTTATTGCATCCTCAATACCCAAGTCTCCAAAGATTCAGACAAATGAATCTATCCACCTCTGAACCTCTTCAGCTGGTTCGATTCACTTGAATGGTTTCCCTCCCAGAGATGTAAAATCCTTGCACAGCTTTGCAAAATCTACTACTCTAGGAACTCGCACACCTACATCTACCATTTCTTCCACTGGAGCGGGTACCCTTCGCATAATTGCCTCTGCCACAGCTTCAAACATGGCCAGGTAATTTGGCTCACCGCCACTTCCCCCTCCAGTATTTGCTCCCCAAGCAGCGTTTCTTGATTCTCATCTACTAATTCTAAATCTGCAATTTAGAACAATTAGCCACTTCCAAGAAAAACTGCTAAAAAGTTACAACCACTACTACTATATATGCTAATATATATAGTAAGCATCCAACTGAAATCTACAAGTACGTCTCTCATACGTGATTACGTCTTAGAACTTTGGCTAAAAATCGTTGACCAGAGCTCTGATACCAAATGTGAGGACCACCCATAACCCCTGCACAAGAGAAATAATGAGCTAAAAGGTAAACACAAGTGGAACCTGTCGTAGTACTCACAGCGCAAGGATAGCATATAATAGAACTTATACAATAGGTAATAATAATGAAGCATCATATAGCAAACTTTTCAAACTTTCACAACATCCTGAAAGGTTATCCAGCAAATACCAAAGTTTGCACATAAGGCCTCACTACAACCCTCATAGAGCACTCAACAGCAGAAATAGAAGTACTAGATAGTAATAAAACTGGTACGCCAGCCTCTTGCTCGCCTTCGCACAGCATCATCGTCCTCACTAGTAACCTGTGACATGCTAATTAGTCTACCCATCCACAACCGGATGAACATCCCAAGGTAATAAGAGGAAAAATAAAACCTTGAGTCAAACAATAGTCTTAGTGAGCGATAAAACAACTAACAAACTTCAACAATAAAGTATATGAGAATAGGTAGATTAACAAACCAACCTACCAAACACCAGAGAAGAACTCAACTCCCGTCTACCCGACAGTGATAACCTTTACATTAAGCAATTCAACCATTCATCCTTGGGAACCAGAACACTCATTCAATCATGGTAAAGCACTCATAACGTCTAGATTATATATATCCCATGTAAACCATCCTAATCGAATTCAACATCACTCAAGTACAAGCCCCAGAGGCCTAAATCTATATTAGACAAGTACCCAAGGAACATCTCCTTCGACTTTGGACGTCCTACATGAGACGGTATAAACAGAACAACCAATCATCCATGACTAACTCTGGCTATCATCGCCAATCCTGCTTTGAAACCATCGTTAATCGTATGACAACCAACCTTGCCACATGTCAAGGGATAATGGTAACCCCAGTTCTAGCATAAACTCCATATGTCCAACCATGATAATGTCCAACCTTGACAACTAGGCCTCTCTACAAGACCGAAGGTACTCGACCTACAACCAGTTTTTTAGACGTCTCTAGTGTACCCCTGCTTCGATCCTATTAGAACTTATGACAACAATAACTCTTAGCCTTCACATCTCTAGTCATCAACTTCGACGACTTTTCATAGCTCAAGCAATTTTCTTAAGCAACCATTATCCATCAACTCACAACCTTTGAGTTGTCACATCATTCATTGTTCTACACCGACCAACGAACACTTTTTAAGATTTCGAACCTTCCCAATTGAATTCACTTCAAAGTTACATCATCACCAAAAAAAGTACGACCAGAACTGTCTGATCCAGCTGGTGACTTGCCCGACCCAACTGGTGACTTGCCTGACCCAACTGGTGACTTGCCCGACCCATCTGGTGACCTGCCTGACCCATCTGGTGACTTGCAAGACCCATCTGGTGACTTGCCCGACCTAACTGGTGACTTGCCTGACCCATCTGGTGACTTGCCCGACCCATCTGGTGGCTTGTAAGACCCATTTGGTGACATGGCCGTCCCAACTGATGACTTGGCCAACCCAACTGGTGACTAGGCTGACACAACTGGTGACTAGTCCTACCTAACTGGTGACTAGGCTGACCCAAAACCTGCAAATTGCAATTCAACTCCGATTTCGACCAAAACTTCGCTAAACGATAGATTCGACAAAACAAAATCGTCCAAATCATCAAATATGACCACAAACATGGTATGAAACCATTACTAACATGAATTCAACGATTCTCACCCAAAATTATGAAAATCACTCGAAAATTATGTTAATTGATCATATGAACAAAATTATAGACCTAATTTGCATAATCACACAAAAATAGCAAAAGAATTACCAGTTAAACTTGCTAATTTAGATCCTACGGTGATTCATATGAAAATAGACTTACCAATGCATAGATCTATAGAGAAAACACTTGAATTTGATGAAAAACATGACCAACTACTCATACACTTCATTGAATCCATGTGAGAGATGTAAACCACTCACTGATTCTCCAAAACAAGCTAAAATGATAGAAATTTGAATCCAGACAACAGCACCTCGCACCAAACATCTTGATCTGATGAACTCTTGCCTCAATTGATATAGATTTAGCCTTCAATATGATTTCCCTCCTTGGATTTTGATTTCTTTAATGGTGGAAAGGTGTAGAGGAAGGAGGAGCTCAAAACCTCCCAATGAGAGAATGGAAAATTCAAACCCTTTCCCATATCCCTTACCCCTTATTTATAGTTTCCACCAACCCTGTAACACCCCATATTTCAACAACATTAAAAGAGGATAAATTAGAGAATCATATGTATATGTATATACAAACAAATAAAAATAATACCAAAACAGCGAATCGGGAGGGGGAATAGCCGAACCGCCCCCATTTTGGGGGTCGACCCAGGGGTCAGTCCAAGGTGTTTGGGTGTCGACCCGTGGCCCAATTCACCCTAGGGATGATGTGGAATTTGAAAACTGGAGGCTGACAGCTATAAATATACCTCATTCCTCTTGTTTTTTCATACTAAAAAAATAATGGAGGCTAGATGCCGTCAGTGCCTAAACTAAATCTAATCCTTTCTTGATCTACAAATCATGTTTAAAAGATTCAAGCATTTCAATTATAGATCTGAGATTCAACACCAACAATTTCTTTTCTCTCTTCAAAAATCCAAACACTGTGAGTCAGTTACTTTTAGAATTAAATGATTAAAAGTAAACGTGATATGACCGTGATTTGGATTTGTTATAAATTGTGATTAATTTATCATGTCACAATTGTGGATCTTAAATATTAGCATGCTAGATCTACCTTTATAGATTTAATTCGCTTGAGGTTGATTTATCATGTCATAATTGTGGATCTTAAATATTATCATGCTAGATCTACCTTTACAGATCTAATTCGTTTGCGGTTAATTTGTTACGTCACAATTGTGGATCTTAAATATTATCATGCTAGATCTACCTATATAGATCTAATTCGCTTGCGGTTAATTTATCATGTCACAATTGTGGATCTTAAATATTATCATGCTAGATCTACCTTTATAGATTTAATTTGCGTGTGGTTAATTTACCATGTCACATTTGCGGATCTTAAACTTTGTCATGCTAGATCTACTTTTATATATCTAATTCACTTGTGGTTAATTTATTATGTCACATTTGTGGATCTTAACCTTTATATATGATTGTGGCTAATTTGGATCTGTCATTATTTGGACATATGAATCCTTATTTATTCATGCCTATTATGACATCCTTAGTGTGTTAGATCTAGTTTTATTATCACATGCTCACTAGATCTATTTTTATATGTCCATCTTATCACTATGCCAGTTACATGTTTATGTCACTTTTGTTAAAATAGTCACCATTGTCATCTTTTCCTTTTATTGTTTATGGCTAGACAACTTTCTAGCCTAGACATGATACTAAATATATGCGAATGTGCTAGTTAGGGAATCGGTGAAAACATTAGAATTGACATAACTAGAATGATGAATATGAATTTGGACATATAATCCATTATGAATACAATTAGGTAAATAGGCATGAAAACCTATAAAGACATAGGTAATTGGTTAATAATTAAGATGCCTAGGATTATAGTAATTAGAAAACTGTAACTGCACTTATGACACGAGGTTTGATTGCATTTGTGGTGGAAGTCTGCCCGGAACCAATCGACATATGCAGCAACCGTAAATGTTGAATCTAATGTGAGGGGTCTAAGTGCACAAATACGAGACGGGCTAAGACACGAGGTTAGACCCAACTTGTGGAAGAAGTTTGCCTAGACCTGACCAGCATATCCAGCATCCACAAGTTGTAGGCCTAATGCGGGAAGTCTAGCCCATTATAACCATAAATGGACATGGTATTGAATTGGAATACTTAACCTAGTTGAATCTATAGGAATTGTATGAACATGTTAACTTGAGTAGGGGTTAAGTAAACCTGAATGAAAGAGTGGGAGGGTTAAGTACATCTTGGGTTGGTGGGTAATATTTGTATAATATAGGCCCACAAACTTAACCTGTTAAATATGTTAGGGTTATATTGACCCGTTAACTTGTAAAGTTTAACCCGTAAATCAGTAGGGGTCATGTGAATATGTTAAATCTATTTGTCATAACCTGTTAAAATTCTAGTTAGTTGGGGACACAAGATCTGTAAGGGATGGCTTGTATTATTTGTTGTGTGGGACCCATATTAGTCAGTAACCCATTCTGGTATTAAAAGGGGACTCTGCACTAGGTAGTGGTTAGGGCACGCTTACTGAGCTGATTGTAAGAGGTTCATCTGAGAGGAGGTGTGTACTGGCGCATTCCAATGGACTCATGTGCGTGCATGAGTATAGCCGGCAGTTGGGAAAATAAGCCACTGTAGCGCCAGTAAATAGGTCTGTGTCCTTTTGTAGGTTGCCACTTTAGGAAGTAATACACCCTACTGTGGGGCCGGCACAGGGTACTTACGGTATAAGGAGCCGATCGATTGGGGGGACAGTAAATAGGGTACATCTAGTCCTGTCTGTTTTTTTGGGGTACCTGTGTTTCTGTCTAGGCTAACACCCGTTATTTCTGATTAGGTTCCAGCTAATTTCGTTTGGCTTAAAACCTGTTACTAGAGTACACCTAAAACTACCATTGTATTTCTGTTGGGATCATCCTGTTTCTGTTAAGCAATTAGGGAGTATGTAATCCTATTACATATCTGTTATACTAGTATTGATAAAGAGAAACCTCTAGAAGCACAATATACACTATCATGTTTACCTTGTCACAATTACCTATTATGATGATATCTCTCTTATCCACTTTGTATGCCTGTCATGATACTTTTACATATTTACCTGCTAAAAGTATCTGGACTCGCCAAACTTTATGTCAGACCCTTTTGTTTCCTCTTCTTTCTTCCGTTTCCCCCTCCCCCCGGGTTCTCTGGGATGGAATTCTCAAGTTTAGTCAGGATCCTGCTATCGTCTTGGTTGGATCACCTTTTGAAGTACTGATCAGTTTCTATCTTCAACTACTATGGCTTTGTCTCTCTTTGGGAATTACGCTTTTTATGTATTTTCTGTACTTTGATGGTACAAGACAGAAGTTTAATATTATCGCAATGGGTTTTATGTAGTTTCATACTTATGGTATTTTGGACCACGATGTTATGACTTATATTTGAAATAAAAATTTAAATTCCGTTGTTGCTTTTATATCTGTCTTGTAATATTTCTGCTTCTGTTTACCTATAATGCTTCACGAAACTTAATGCATACCCTTAGTGAGTGACATTAACGGACGTGGGGTGTCACACTTGGTATAAGAGCTGAAGGTTACCAGATTGGATAAAAGTTTCCGAAAATTATTTTCAAAAAGGTTTTAAAAGAAATCATTTTTCAAAAAGAAAAGTATGTTTTGAAAAACGTATTCCCCAAAGCCATATGTAATATCCTTCGATCCCTTGTCTAAATTCCTTTCCTTTTCTTTTTTTAGCATGACTGGGGAACCTAATATCCCAGAGGGCGTTACGAGACCAGGCTGGTTCCATAGGTATTTAGAGGCCACGGCGCCTGCCGAAGGCCAAGGAAACATTCCTCCCCAAGCTGCACCCGTTGTTCCTCCTCCTCCTCCACCACGTGCAGACAACTTTTCCAAGATCTGCAAAGATTTCCGTGCTATGAGAGGAAAACCATTCCATGGAACCGAGACAATCGTAGAGGCAAGGGATTGGCTCAAGGAGACTGAGGACTTGTTTGTAATCTTTGAAGTGGAAGATCGAAGTAATATTTAGTTGGCTACCTAGTTACTGAAAGATATGAAGCTTCATTTTGGTGGGAAGTTACCCAAGCTGGACGTTCGGTTGAAACATGGGATGACATTAGACGGAGGTTTGAAATGAAATTTCTTTCTCAAGCTGAGAAAAGCATGCAAATGGAGAGGTTCTTGGCACTCAAACATGGAGACATGACTGTTAAAAAATATGTGAACAAATTAAACCAACTAGCTAGATTTGGTTTGGAACTAGTAGACACTCCGCATAAGAAGGCCTTGCGGTTTGTTAAAGGACTAAATGAACCCCTTCATGGGTTAGCCATGTCCCATATTCCAATGGGAGCTACTTTTGAAAGGCTCGTTGATATGGCCTTGATCCATGAGGAAGATAAAGCTAAAAAGAAGGAAGTTGAGGTTGAGGAAACATAAAACAATAAAGTGTGGCCCAAGAAAGAACAACAACAAGGGGGCGGAAAGCACGACAAGGCTCAAGGCAAAAGAAAATACCATAGTTGCGGGAACGTGGGTCATTTGGTCAAAGACTGCAGAAAAAGGAAGAATGCTTGCTTCAACTATGGTGAAATCGGACACTATACTAGGGAGTGCCAGAAGAAGCAAGGGCAGGACCAAAGGGCAGGACCTTCTGGAGGGCAGGTGCATGCTTTCATGGCTGGTGTACCGGTGTAACACCCCGTATTTTCTATAAACATTAAAGTTACGAATTAAATAACAGTTAACTGCAAATGTGAGAATTAATGGAAATGGGTTAAGTCATTGCGTTCGTCTCAGAATTCTGCTTGAGGTAGAGTCCGAGTTTGCGTGAATTGGACTTCGTATGAAGAAGTTATGGCCTTCAGAAGTTTTAGTAATTTAAATAAATAGCTCAGATTAAAGTTCAGAAATTTCGAAATTCAAATTCAAACACAGAAGCGGGCTGTGCGGGAAATTTCCTACCCAAGGCCAGGTCGACCAGGAGGTCGACCAAGGGGTCAACCTCCCCCCATGCAGGTCAACCAGGGCGTCGACCTGGGGGTCAACTTGGGGGTCGACCTCCCCCTCAGGTCAGATCTGAAATCTGATGTGTTCTCCTGTGACGAATTGTTGTGTCATTAGGGCATGCGTGGCAAGTTCTGGTTGGTTCTCTTAAGTTTGAATGACTCTGATTTGCTTTACGTTAATCTGGCAGCTCCTATTAAATCAAACTTCTATATAGGCAACCTAAATCTAAACCCTAAAGCCACACAAAAATATTCCTAAGACCGTCATGCTGTCAATACTTAGCTTAGAATAGCCGCCATTCTCATTCAACTGGAAAACAAGTAGGAATTGCAAATCAAATCTAATTCAACTACGAGAATTCAATATCTACAACATAGGAGAGCTATTCAAATTCAGAATACAGATCCCAGAACGCAAGACTAGCCTCCTTTTTGTAAGTCCAGTTATCATTTGGACCTAAATGATGTTAGAATTATGTCTAAATAACTGGATATAGAACATCGATTAATGTAAATCTGTGCCTATTCTTTTTGTTAAAACTGAATTGATTAAGACTATGGCTCTTATCATGTTTGTGATCATATTATATGTAATTTAATGATAAATGTTAAGTGCTTTGCAATGAATCCATATGTTGTATAATTCGTCAATGACATATTATGTTGTATACATTGGCGATGACATATTGTAATTTGGCGATGGCATATCATATTGTGTAATTTGGCGATGACATACCATATTGTATAATTTGGTGATGGAAATCATATTGAGTAATTTGGCGATGACATACCATATTTTATAACTTGGCGATGGATATCGTATTGTGTAATTTGGCAATGACATACCATGTTGTATAATTTGATGATGACATTTCATGTTGTATGATTTGGTAATGACACCAATATGTTTTATAACAATTTGGGAATTTTGTTATGTTTATGAAAGTTCAACCATGATCACATATATGATCCAAAATTTACATGCTAATATGATTAGGTTCATGTTAGATTTGATCCAACAAATTTGCAAAGTTCACAACTACATGCCTAATTTTAAGTTTATGTCGTTCTATGTAAAACCCCTATTTTATGATTCATGTTGAGTAGATCTAAACTTGCAAGTTCATAATTAAATGTATATTGTTCTATGCCAAGTTCATATGATACATGTGTAGTTAGATCCATATTTTTATGATGTTGGAATTATTACATGTTCCTCTTTTTCCCCTTTTGTGTATAAGTTAGGCTATGTATCGAGCATAACATTTTATGTTATTCATGTGAACGTATAACGGAGGTAACATTGGGGAAAAATATGAAATAACATATAATTGGCATATTTGGCTCATAAACATGTAAATGTTTTATGGCATAAAGTGGTATAAATTTTCATACCTAAAATTATGAACTTGATTTAAAAGAGAAAGTGGGGTTTGACTTGAATGACAATAATTTACATATAAATATAAAGAGGTAACTATGTAAATTTAGAAAAGACGAATATGCCTAACCCGGGGTTAGATTGAGTTACGGTGTAAGACTGCCCGGAACCGCCCGGAATATCCAGCAACCATAACAGTATATTACTAATGTGGGAGGTTAGTGCATCAAGCCCAAAAGAACCCGAGGTTTGACTGAGTTGCGGTGTAAAACTGCCCGGACCCGACCGGCACATCCAGTAACTGCAACAATACTTTTTTAATGTGAGTGGTTAGTGCTTTAATAAATGAATTAAAGCTAAGTCAGAAATGGTAGGGTCAAGTTAATTAAGGCAACACTTAACCAATGCAACATGTTAACTAAACTGATGGGTGGGTTAGGTTAACTTGGACATTTAACCAATTTAACATGTTGACTAGGAAACCCTAGTAACGGGGACCCATTTCAGCAGGAACCCACATAGATGTATCATGGTACCCTGAACTAGGCAGGGTGGGGCACGATTACTGGGCTGATTATAAGCGGTCAAAACAATGGTGGTTGGTGCATTAGTGTAGGTTCCGACGGAGTACGGGCGTGCACGTACTTCGGAGTGGAAAAAGCAGGCACTGGGCATCAGTAGTTATACACTGTGCATCTTGAATCATGTCGGCTTGCCACTATAGGATTTGATACACCCCATAGTGGGACCAGCACAGGTATCTACAATCGAGCGGGGCCATAGGATACAAGTAGTAAATGCGTGCGAGTAGGAGCCAATCAATGAAAAGGGATCACTGGGTTTGAACTCATGATGATGGTTGAAATATTTAGTAGGTGCAGAGAATATGGACGTGAGTTCAATAGTATGATTAGTTTATCTTGCCTTATTTATCTTTCCCTGTTTATCTTACCTTATCCTATGTTACCTTATTTCCTTATTATGGTCCTGTGTCCAGCTTATTCAAGTCATGTTTCTCTTATCAGTTTACATACTGAACAATCATTGGACTTACCAGACTTACGTCTGACCCATTTTCTTTCGCTCTCTTTTCTTCCGTCTCCACCTTCAGGTACCCAGGGAGGGAATAGCTCAGCTTAATTTGGACTGTTCATCTTTCCAAGCTTGAAGACTCTGTGATGTATGGCTTGGAACCTCTTACCTTTGGGTATGGCTTTGGACACACTACAACTTGGGGATTTATGCAGCTTTATTTTGTTTTATGGTTCTTTATGTAATAATCAGATTTTGATGTAATGATTTGGAAGTTGGTTTGAAACAGTTTGCTGTAATGTTTTGTTATGAACCACGTTTGAAATAAAGTAATTTTTCCGCTTCTTATATATATCTATCTTGTAAATTATCTGTGTCTTTTACCTACAATGCTCCACCAAAGTTAAGGCATTCCCTTTGTGAGTGACCTTAACGGAGGTGGGGTGTTTCAACCGGACAGAGGTAGGAAAGTTTCTGTTGAAGGTTTGATTTTTTTCTTCCTAATCATCCTGTTAGAACTTTTTTAATTTAGCGCTTTGCATTATTTTATATCTTATTTTGTGATTAAGTCTCTGCACCTTAGTACTAGTATGGTTTCGGATCCTGTTGTCGTCTCAAACCCCATTGGGGGTACGGTTCATCTGTCTTTGATTTGTTATGGTTTTAGAATATCTGTGTTAGGCGTCGAATTGGAATACGATGCACATGTACCTGGTTTTATAGGATACTGTCTGATTCTAGGGGTGGATTGGCTAGCTATGTTCGGTGCCATTCTAAATTGTTAAAGGAGGGTCGTTATGACTTGCCATGGGAAGACCCTCGAGATTTCTTGTGACCCTAAAGGGGTCTGTCATGCTTAGCTTACTAGAGTCACTTGACACATATATTGATGATCTAAGATCTGTTCCAGTAGTCTGTGAGTATCCTGATGTCTTTGATGAGGTTCGGGGTTTACCCCCAAGGCGTGAGACCGATTTCCGCATTTATTTGGTGGATAGTGCAAATCCAGTTGCATTGCTCGTGTGCCATATGGCTCCAAGAGAAAGGAGGGAGCTCAGTAAACAAGTAGGGGGAGCTACTTGAAAAGGTGTTGGTTAGGCGAAGCATATCATAATAGGGAGCTTCGGTTGTCTTTGCAACTAAGGCGTACAACTTTCTTCGCTTATGTGTGGATATTCATGATGTTTTTCCTCATTTCTTAATTATCGAAGTGTCTACACGATACGTCAGAGGTAGTTGAGTCGAACATGCATGAGGATGTAGAGGTAGAACGGGAGGCGACAATTAGACAAGTTCCTACTCGTATACTTGGATCAGAGGTTAAGAAACTGCGCAACAGAGAGGTTAGGTCAATAAAATTGAAATGGGGAGAAGATAACGAGGACGCGACTTGGGAGACCGAAGACAAGATTCGTGCTTTGTACCCTTTTCTTTTCAAGGGTATGTTATTAACTCCTTTTTCCAAAGTTTTATCTATGCTTACTTCTATCATTGGAGTATGTCCTATCAATAGTATTTTTGACCTTTAGATAGGAATCCTATGGATGTAAACATGTGCTTGAGACATGTTATGTTTGATGGATGCAAGTGTTTGCTAGTGGTTGCATGTGGATGCATATACACACACATTAGGCATTAGATTGGTTCAATCACTCTCATACTGCATATGGATGTGTGTGCATTTTCCTTTCTTTAATGGATGAAAATGGATGTATCATCGTATAGATATTGCATTTGGACGAATGATTGTGCACATATATAAAACTTACATGTTGTAATAGGATTGTTTGCATACATGTTGGATTCATGACACTAACATACATTGCATTAAGCAGGTCAACTAAATCAATGGACCGCCCGATTTTTCGCATTATTGTTGGGATATATACCCACACCTTTGCATATGTTCATATAAGCATTAGAAAATTTTAAGGACAATGGATGCCTCTGATTGGTGGATGAGTAGATGGATGATGGATGGTAGGATACATTCTTCTTAACTTGGAGATTTCAGGGACGAAATCCTTTCAGTAGGGGAGAATGTAAAACCTTGAATTTCAACAACATTAAAAGAGGATAAATTAGAGAATTATATATATATGTACAAACAAATAAAAAAAATACCAAAACAGCGAATCGGGAGGGGGAATAGTCGAACAACCCCATTTTGGGGGTCGACCCGAGAGCCACTGGGTCGACCCAGGGGTCGATCCAGGGTGTTTGGCTGTTGACCCGTGGCTCGATTCACCCTAGGGCTGATGTGGCATTTGAAAACTGGAGGCTGGCAGCTATAAATATACCTCATTTCTCTTATTTTCTCATACTAAAAAAACAATGGAGGCTAGATGTCATCAGTACCTGAATTGAATCTAATCCTTTCTTCTTCAACAAATCAAGTTTAAAAGATTCAAGCGTTTCAACTATAGATTTGAGATTCAACACCAACAATTTCTTTTCTATCTTCAAAAACCCAAACACTATGAGTTAGTTACTTTTAGATTTAAATGATTAAAAGTAAACATGATATGACCGTGATTTGGATTTGTTATTAATTGTGGTTAATTTATCATGTCACAATTGTGGATCTTAAATATTATCATGCTAGATCTAGCTTTATAGATCTAATTCTCTTGTGGTTAATTTACCATGTCACAATTGTGGATCTTTAATATTATCATGCTAGATTTACCTTTATAGATCTAATTCGCTTGGGGTTAATTTGTCATATCACAATTGTAGATCTAAAATATTATCATGCTAGATCTACCTATATAGATCTAATTCACTTGCGCTTAATTTATCGTGTCACAATTGTGGATCTTAAATATTATCATGCTAGATCTACCTTTATAGATCTAATTCGCATGTGGTTAATTTATCATGTCACATTTGTGGATTTTAAACTTTGTCATGCTAGACCTACTTTTATAGATCTAATTCAATTGTGGTTAATTTATCATGTCACATTTGTGGATCTTAACTTTTATCTATGATTGTGGCTAATTTGGATCTGTCATTAATTGGACATATGAATCCTTATTTATTCATGCCTATTATGACATCCTTAGTGTGTTAGATCTAGTTTTATTATCACATGCTCACTAGATCTATTTTTATATGTACACCTTACCACTATGTCAATTACATGTTTATGTCACTTTTGTTAAAATAGTCACTATTGTCATCTTTCCCTTTTATTGTTTATAGCTAAGCTACTTTCTATCCTAGACATGACGCCAAATATATGCGACTGCGTTAGTTAGGGAACGGGGGAATACATTAGAATTGGCATAACTTGAATGACGAATATGAATTTGGACATATAATACTTTATGAATATAATTAGGTAAATGGACATGAACACCTATAAAGACATAGGTATAATTAATTGGTTAATAATTAAGATGCCTAGGATTACAGTAATTAGAAAACTGTAACTGCACTTATGACACAAGGTAGGATTGCATTTGTGGTGGAAGTCTTCCCGGACCCGACCGGCATATCCAGCAACCGCAAACGTTGAATCTAATGTGAGGGGTCTAAGTGCACAAATACGAGATGGACTAAGACAGAAGGTTAGGCCCAACTTGTGGAAGATGTTTGCCCGGACCCGACCGGCATATCCAGCATCCACAAGTTGTAGGCCTAATGTGGGAGGTCTAGCCCATTATAACCATAAACGGACATGGTAACGAATTGGAATACTTAACCTAGTTGAATCCATAGGGATTGTATGAACATGTTAACTTGAGTAGGGGTTAAGTAAACTTGAATGAAAGAGCGGGATGGTTAAGTTCATCTTGGGTTGGTGGGTAACATTTGTATAATATAGGCCCACAAACTTAACCTGTTGAATATGTTGGGGTTATATTGACCCGTTAACTTGTAAAGTTTAACCCGTAAATCTATAGGGGATTATGTGAATATGTTAAATCTGTTAGGCATAACCCATCAAAATCCAAGTTAGTTGGGGACACAAGATCTGTAAGGGTTGGTTTGTGTCATCTTTTGTGTGGGACCCGTATTAGTCAGTAACCCATTCTGGTATTAAAAGGGGACCCCGCACTAGGTAGGGTTCAGGGCACGCTTGTTGAACTAATTGTAAGAGGTTCATCTGAGATGAGGTGTGTACTGGCGCGTTCCAACAGACTCATGTGCATGCATGAGTATGACCTGCATCTGGGAAAATAAGCCGTTGTAGTACCAGTAAATAGGTATGTGTCCTTCTGTAGGTTTCCACTTTAGGAAGTAATACACCCTACTGTGTGGCCGACACAGGGTATTTACAGAATAGGGAGAAGATCGATTGGGGGGATAGTAAATAGGGTACATCTAGTCCTATTTGTTTCTGTGGGGTACCTGTGTTTCTGTCTGGGTTAACACCCGTAATTTCTGATTAGGTACCGGCTAATTTTGTTTTGGTTAAAACCCGTTACTAGAGTAAACCTAAAAAGTACCATTCTATTTCTGTTGGGATCATCCTGTTTCTGTTAAGCAATTAGGGAGTATGTAATCCTGTTACATATCCACTATACTAGTATTGATATAGAGAAATCTCTAGAAGCGCAATATACTCTATCATGTTTAATTTTTCACACTTAACTATTATGATGATATCTCTCTTATCCACTTTGTATGCCTGTCATGATACTTTTACTTATTTACTTGCTAAAAGTTACTGGACTCGCCAGATTTTATGTCTGACCCTTTTGTTTCCTTTTCTTTCTTCCATCCCCCCTAGGTTCTCAGGGAGGGAATTCTCAGGCTTAGTTAGGATTCTACTATCGTCTTGCTTGGAGCAGATTTTGAAATACTTCTCAGTTTCTATCTTCAACTACTATGGCTTTGTCTCTCTTGGGGAATTATGCTTTTTATGTATTTTCTTTACTCTGATGGTACAAGACATAAGTTTTATATTATCGTAATGGGTTCTATGTAGTTTTAGACTTATGGTATTTTGGACCACGATGTTATGACTTATGTTTGAAATAAAAATTTAAACTCCGATGTTGCTTTTATATCTATCTTATAATATTTTTATTTCTGTTTACCTATATATAACGCTTCACAAAACTTAATGCATTCCCTTAGTGAGTGACATTAACGGACGTGGGGTGTCACAAACCCCCTAATGTGCCTTCTCAATTCAGCTCATTTTGGCTTACCAAATCTGGAGAGCCAACTGAAAAACCTTAAAACATCGATTTCTCCCAAACCGTTGAGCCAAATCTTTAGTATAACCACTCTATAGAAAGGCAAACATCAATTCCTTTCCAATGGCATAGGTCTCACCCTCTGATTCGATCTAAGTCAAAAGTTATGCCATGTACAAGACTGATAGGGGCAAAATGGTCACAACAAAATCGGTAATAATTATGGACATGTCTTACATCCCCATAAGCAACATATTAAAAGATGATAATGATCGAAACCTTAGGGGATAAAGTAAAAATATTTTATGATCTTCTGATACATAAAATGCTGGCTGTTATAGCCTATCATGATGCTTTTACTTATATGCTGAAAGTATCTGGACTCCCCAGACTTTATGTTTGACCTATTTTATTCCCTCCTCTCTATCTTCCGTTCCCCCCTAGGTTCTCAGGGTGGGAATACTCAGGCTTGATTTGGATTCTCTCTTTCATTCTGCTTGGACCTGCTTAGATGTACTGCTTTGATATCTTGTCTTCTATGATATGGCTTTATTCATGGGGAACTATGCTTCTTTTATTACTATACTTTGACGATTATAGTGCAAGACAGAAGTTTTAAGTTGATTTAATGGGTTATCTGTATTTCAGATTTATGATGTAACCATGTTTTGGACCACGATGTTTTCTATTTAATAAAGTTTTAAATTCCGCTGTTATTTTATATCTGTCTTGTAATGTTTCTGTTTCTGTTTAACTATAATGCTTCACGAAACTTAATGCATTCTGATAAAGAGTGACATTAATGGACGTGGGGTGTCATACTTGGTATCAGAGCTGAAGGTTACCAGATCGGATAAAATATTTTGAAAATTGTTTTCGGTTTTAAAAGAAAGCATTTTCAAAAGAAAATTCTGTTTTGAAAACATATTCCCAAAAGCCATATGGAAAATCTTTCGATTCTCTATTTGAATCCCTTTTCTTTTTCAGCATGTCTGGGGAACCGATTCTTCCCGAGGGCGTTACGATACATGTTTCACTTCCCCATAAACAACATATTAAAATATGAGAATCATCCAACCCTCAAGGAATAAAATAAAACTATTTTAAGGTCCTTCGATACGTAAAATGCGAGCTGTTACATTCTCCCCCCTTAAGAATTTCGCCCCCTAAATTGCAACAAACACAAACAACCAAAACAATTTTGTATGCCTATCATCCATGAGTAGTCAATTCTATCATCCAAACTAGCAACCATCAAGTCATGCATCCATATCTCTATCCTCGCACATGGAATTCTAATCATCACCAACAAAGATAACAACAAGTAACAATGATGTAATGATGGCGCGATATCAATGGGTTACACGGACAAAGAGTTTTGGATGGGTCGTCTTTATACTCTCCTCCATCTCCCACGTACTATTGTCACCATCCTCACTCCATTGTACCTTGACTAGTTTGGCCATCATCCTCCTAAGTTGTTTCGTGTTATTTGCCACAACACAAAGTGGCTTACGAGGTCTCATAACCGCGGCTTTGACTTCTAGGTTTTCATATTGTTCCGGAGATACTACCACATCCGGATCATGCGCATATTTCGCAAAAACGATTCACGAAAGCGTTATGCACACACTACGTCTTCTCAGGTAACTCTAATTTATATGCGAGCTTTCCAATTCGCTTAACTATCGGAAATGGTCCAACAAACCTAGGAGCTAACTTTCCTTTGTTTACGAATCGAACCACATGCTTCAACGGTGAAATCTTTACGAAAATCATATCACCTATGTCGAATTCCAAGTCCTTTCAATGCTTATCAGCGTAATTCTTCTGACAATCTTGGGCTTCCTTCATTCATTGTTGAATAATCTCGATATAAACCGATGTCTCTCTTATCATCTCTGGCCCAAGTATCAACTTGTCTCCAACTCTAACCAACATGCTGAAGAATTACATGGTCTACCATACAACGTCTCGTATGGTGCCATCTCAATGCTTCTTGTAAACTCTTCCAAAATCCACTCGTGAATAATGGATCTTGATCACTCACTATGCTCTTCGGGGTACCATGGAATCGAGCAATCCATTTTATAAAAAAGTTCAGCCAATTTAGACGTTTTCGTAGTTGATTTGACAAGAATGAATCTTGCACTTTTGGTCAAGCAATCCACGATGACCCAAATTACTTCGTTTCCTGCCCTTATTCTACATAGTCCATCGATAAAACCCATCGATATCTGCTCCCACTTCCATGTAGGAACCTCCCATAGCTGAAGCAATCCGCTAAGGTTCTTTTTTCAGCTTTCACCAACGGACAATTCATGCGCTTGGAAATGAACTTTCCAATATCTCGCTTCATCCCCTCCCAGTAGTAGACTCGCTTCATGTCCTAATACATCTTATTACTACCGGGATGAATTGTCAACTTCGCGTGAGACATTCTCTCAGAACCTCATCTCTTAGTCCATCGATATCAAGAACAACCAGTCGTCCTTGCTTTCGAAGCCACCCTTCTTGATCGACTTCGAACTCTTTATTCTATGGTTCCAACTTCTGGATAACCTTGACAAGTTTACATTATGCCTTTGGCCCTCGCCAATCCTTTCGATAATAGTACGTCTTATCGATAAGCTTGCCAATATTTCAGGTTCCAATTTACACCTTGGCCTGAAATCAAATCCTGCCAAGTACTCGAGGCTCTTCCATTCTGGAAACATCACTCCTAAACTTGCATGTCTTCAACTCAATGCATCTGCCACTGCGTTGCCCTTGCCAGGAGTATAGGCTATACCAAAATCATACAATGCCAGAAACTCTAATCACCGTTGCTGCTGAAGATTCAAGTCCTTTTGGGAGAAAAGATACTTCAATGACTTGTGGTCTGTAAACAACTCGAACCGAACTCCCAACAAGTAATGTCTCCACATCTTCAGAGAGAACACAATAGTTGCTAACTCCAAATCATGGGTTGGGTAATTCCTTTCATGCGGCTTTCGCTGTCGACTTGCGTAGGCTACAAACTTATCCTTAGTGACTCTTAGCTAGTAAAATCTGTTAACAAATCCTTCTTGAGAAAACACTTTGGCCTTGTGAAGCTGATCGAACAAGTCATCGATCCTCGGCAGTGGATTCGTGTTCTTGGTTACCTTATTCAGTTCACGATAGTCCACACACAATATCAACGAGCTATCAGCCTTGGTTGCAAACACAACTGGTGCACCCCATTCGGATACACTCCTTCGAATGAATCCTTTTCCTAAAAGGTCGCGAACTTGTACCTCTGTCTCTCGCTATTCCTTAGGCACCATCCACCTAAGAGGCATAACGATAGGCCTAGCACGCTCGACCAAATGGATTCTAAGCTCAATCTCACGATGCAGCGGCAAACCTTTGACTTTTAACAAAACATCTTTGAACTCACTTACAATCAACACCGACGACAAGTCTTCTCGTGAAATTCCGAGCGAATGTAAATAACTTGCGAAGACGCCATCTTCGACCTTCATCGAGTCACAACCATTCGCCCTTCCACATTCCCAACTGTCACCTACAGCTTTTCGCAATCCACTTTTGCCGCATACCCCTTGGGCCAATCCATGCCCAATATGATCAAAACCCAGCGAAAGTTATGACTAAGCAACCATTCATAATCTAGAATCCATGATCAACAATACTATACCCATACTAGATTAGTTAGAACTAAAGGTCTATTACAACTTCAAGTTCCAAACTTATTCGGCATACAATCTTATTACATGTAAAAAAAGTGATGCTCTAGTACTAAATAGATCTCAACAACTCCATTGGCAGAAAACATGTCCAAACTAACAACAGCTTCTTCTAATTCTCATCAGGAAGGCAACAGGAAATCGAAATAGCTTCTAGAACACATGCTTCCCCTAGTTGCTTATTCTTTAGAAAATCTGAGAAATTCTTCTTCTCATTCCTAGGCTTTTCACACTTAAAGCACTTCTTCTCAGCTCTGGGATTCTTACAATCCTTAGAAAAATGGCCCTTCTACCAATAGATAAAGCAAGTCATCGCTCCCTTCAGCTCCTTCTTCTTGTTCTTATTCAACTTCTTTGTCGCACTTGGACCATTGAAAGTTTCTTCTTGAGGCTCATGTCTGTTTCTACAAGCCTTATTCCAAGAAGAATTGTTCCTTTCTCCTTGCTCCTTGGCTCGATGTTGAAATTGCTCTAAAGATATATCTCTTCAGAACTCATCTTCTTCATCTGTAGGAGGATAATCCCTCTGTCTCTTAGCGGAATCACCCCTAGGTACATGTACAGGAACACCACACCTTATTGCCGCTTCTGGAATGGGCATTCTTAGAAGGACAGTGGCCATCATGGCCCCAAACATAAGTAGATATTCTGGTATAACAACGAAATCTTCCAATTGGTTGCCATCGCTTGCCCTTCCAGCCGCAGGCTCATCCTTAGTAGATTTTCCTAAAGTTTAATCTGAAAACTAGAATGATTAGCCCACATATAAAATAAATGCTAATGGAGTTCAAATTCTATTATACAATACACTACTATATAGTATACATCCAAAAGAAATCTACGAATATGTCTCTTATACGTTGTTACGCCTTTGAAATTTGGCTAAAAATCGTCAACCAGAACTCTGATACCAAATGTGACGAGCACCCATAACCCCCACACTAAATAAGAGGAATAATGCGCTGTAAGGCGTGCCAGACAGCTATGGACGATCAACAAGGTATGACAACACAATCAGAACCTGTCATAAATCTCGTAGCACAAGGATAAAATATAATAGAACATATACAACAAGTAATATTAGTGAAGCATATTTTAACAGAAATTTCAACCTTTCAAAACCAACTAGAAAGTATATCCATACACCAGAACTGCATCATATGTCTGTACAAAATTTTCCTCACTGCAGCACTCAGAGTAGAATAACAAATAGCAGAAATTCAAATACTATATAGTAATAGAGATATTACGCCTACCTCCTGCTCGCCTCCGAACTGATACATCGTCCTTACTAAGCTATCAACTGTCACCTTCCACCTAGTCTGCCCACCCAAAATTGGATGAACAGCCCAAGGTATTAAGAGGGAAACATAAAACCTTGAGTTAGACAACAGTCTTAGTGAGCGATAAATCAACTAACTAACTTTATTAAATCATTACAACCATACGACCAAGGTAATCCAAGCAACCATTCAATCATGGCAACCATAAGTAATCCATAATAGAAATCGTAACATCTAGACTATATATCTCACGTAAACCATCTTAACCGAATTCAACATCTCTCAAGCACAAGTCCCAAAGGCCTAAACCAATATCAGACAAGCATCTAAGAAACATTTCCTCCGATGTCAGACAATCTACATGAGACGGTACAAGCAAAACAAACAATCAAACAAGATAGACTCAAGCTATCACCGCCAATATTGCTTCGAAACCATCGTTAATCGTATGATAGCCCATCATGACTGCCATATGTCAAGGGCTAATAGTAACCCCGGTTATAGAAAAACCTCCATATGCCTTCATGACTCGTATGTTTGTTTTCTGAAATCTCGACAACTAGGCCCTTTATGACTGCCCAAGGTACGAGGCCCTTCATGACTACCGAAAGTACCCCTGCTTTGAGTCTGCTAGAACTTACGATAATGATAATCTCTTGGCCTTCATATCTCTAGTCATCAACTCTGATGACTATTCACTAACTCAATTCCATTTTGAGTACCCATTATCTACGAACTCAAAACACCCTTGAGTCATCTTTTCATTCATTGTTTTACACTAATCAACGAACTCATCACATCGCTTTGAATGCATATCTCGAAGTCACAACATTACTAAACCAAACACCATCAATATAAGGCTTAGAACAACCCATAGTATTCAACAATTTATTATGGAATACCACAACAATCATGCCATTCACCATAGCGCTTAAAAATGATGTTAAAACTCTTCAATACACTGGCTGACCGACCCTACCAGAGCAGAGACCGCCCGACTTTAGCCTTAGCCTGACCCAGAGCTTCCACACCCAGACCGACCGACCACCATCCTGCCGACTGACCCGAACAGCTCCTGCCCAACCCGGTTGCCTCCCATCTCGACCGACCAAACAAGTGACTGTCCCGACCTCCTTTCTCCAGAAATCATGGCCGACTCAACTCCCGGACCAACTGACCCAAATCACTATGGAGTGCACGAGTCTCCCTTCTGATCGACCCACCAATTGCCATGCTAATCGACCGACCCAATCCTTCCATTACTTCCAACTTCACGACCAACCAGAATGCTACCGACCGACCCGTTCACCAATGCCTACCGACCACTTTGCTGACTTGTTCCCTAAGCCACATCTTTGACCGACCAACCAGCTCCGTGCCGACCGACCAAAAGTCACGGCTGGCCCATTTTCTGCACTACCCCAATCCAACCCCGATTTCGACTAAAACTTTTCTAGCCCCGATGAAATATACTCGTCTAATTCATCCAACACAACCAATAGCATATAATGAAACCGCTAGCAACATAAATATGATGATTATCACTAGAATTATACAAATTCCCCAAAATCGTTATAAATGAACATATGCACTAAATTATGGATCTAACTTACATAATCATATGAAATAGAATAGAAATTACCAGTTTAAACTTGCTAAATTAGATCCTATGGTGATTTATATGAAAAAAACTTACCAAAGTGTAGACCTATGAGAAAACACTTGGATTTGGTGAAAAACTTGATCAAACATTCATATACTTGATTTAATCCATGTGAGAGATGCATATCACTCACTAATTCTCCAAATCAAAGAAAAAATGGTGAAATTAGATTCTGGACAGCAAAGAACTTAATCCAAATCCCTCGATTCAATGAACTTTCACTTGGAATGGTGTAGATCTAGCCTCAAATAGTGTAGATCTTTGATTCTCTAAGCTCTAATGGTGAAATGATGGAGAAATGAAGGAATAAATGATCCCTTGGCTCTTCCAAATGAGAGAATGGAGAAAGTAAACTATTCTCCATACCTCCCACCCCCATTTATAGCCTTCCACCAGCCCACTAATGGGCCTCTCCAAATCAGCCCATTATGGCTTTTTAAATCTGGACAACCGATTGTTAAACCTTAAAACAGCGAATCCTCTCAAACCGTTGAGCCAAACCTTAATGTGACCACTCTACGGAAAGGAAAACATCATTTCCTTTCCAATGGCACATGACTCAACACCTGATTCGACCAGACTCAAAAGTTATGCCCTGTACAAGGCTGACAGGGGTAAAATGGTCACACAAAAAAATTTGATAAAAATCATGGACATGTCTCACATCCCGCTAAACAACATATTAAAATATGAGAATGATCCAACCCTCAGGGAATAAAATAATTTTTTTTACGATCCTTCGATACGTAAAATGCGGGATGTTACAGTAATTATTCTGTCTGATAGTTTAAAGAATATATAAGAGATTATATAGTGGACATAGGCTTTTTAACACCGAACCACTATAAACGTGTGTGTGATTTCCTCTTTTTTCAGTTTTATATTTATTCATCTTCATTTATTCTCTACATAACCCTTTCTTTGGGTGTTGTGCCAACTTTTGGTGTCAACAATAACCAATCACAGTCATGAACAAAAAAAAAATCGATAAACTATCACCAACCAAGGCTTCATTGATTACCATAATGGGAAGATTGTGATTCCCAACACCGTTTCCGGTCGTTTAGGTGAAGTGAAGCCACGATGAATAACTACTTAAACCAAGTTGCCTTTTAATAATTTTTGGTCGATTTGTGAATTACTTGGGGAATTGGCAGCACCATTACCTGTTGTTAATAGGTGAATTGATGCTATGATGAATAACTACTTCATTGAACTTGCCAGAATATATTTTTTCTAATCAATATGTTGGTTTGGGAAATTTTGGGGGTATTGCTGAGAAGATGGGTACAGTTAAAGGGGAGTGACGACAAATATGGTTAGATGTGCAAAAAGAATTAACGGAGAACAAAAATTTGAACAGTGGCACATGTTGATCAAAAAAGATATTGGATTCTCCTTTCCAGTATAAGTGATAGACTAGTGAGGGAACTGTTCTACACACACGGAATTTACCGTGCAGGACGTATTCGTATATGGTTAAAATTTACAATTTTATTGTTTTGGTTGTCTAATTTTGGTGGATACCATTAAACTTTAACATGTAACTTTTGAATAATTTTTATTTTTATTGTAAAAATATTGATTTGATGTTTGAAGTTAATGACCATACTTCTATTTTTCTTATTTTGTATTTATCCAAGAAAATAACCAGTTTTAAAATTAAGTATCTTATTCGTGTATTAAAATAATATTGCAACCTTTTGTAAAAAAAGATTTTTTTTTCTCTGAAAAAAGGCCAAGGTGTTACCCTTTACTACTCTTTGATGTCTTTATGGATGGAATAGTGTATTACAAAATGTATACATGGTATGCTAGATATAAAAGGCTTGGTTTGTGAAAAATAATCATAACAGTATGAGATCCACTAGCATTCTCATTAGTTATTCTAAAGAGAAAAGAACTTGTAGATAAGTTGAAATGGTGTAAATTTAAGTTATTCTACAATAGAAAATAATGCATTATATAACCAATGTATAATTGTAACTAAACCAAGCTGCGCACTTTGATTGTAGCGTCCTAGAAATTTTCACACTCGAATCCAGACATTTATACATCCCGTGTCTAACTCAAGTATCGAAAACCCAGAAAGCTAGGAGAAAGAAATAAGAGGACGAGATAAGAAAGAAATTTTAAGAATACAAGAATAAGAAGAACTAGTATAACATAGTCTCACAACGCAGTGGAATAAAATATAATATATAAATAAACTTTATTGAGAGCTTTGAAATAAAAAATTACAATCATCAGAGTACATCAATACATTTGGACAGTTATAATAATTTGTCCTCATATACAACACGCATCAGAATAAATACCAGATAATACTATACGTCCGAACTCTTCCAACTCATCTCTTCACAACATCCGATAACCTGAACCTGTAAAACCCGAGCTAACCTGAGCGTTACAAACATCGGATCAGTCAGGTGAACCAGACTGAGAAAAAACTCGCGAAGCATAAAATATCATCCAACTTGATTTTAAAGTTAAAACATTTCTTTTCGAAAGAAAAGGATAATCGTAAGACCAAATCCACACATAAATATGGACGATTTTTACCATACAATAACCCAAAACATTTTGAAATCAATATCTTATTCTGGTAT
Organism: Allium sativum; assembly: GCA_030737875.1. Classification (NCBI taxonomy): domain Eukaryota; kingdom Viridiplantae; phylum Streptophyta; class Magnoliopsida; order Asparagales; family Amaryllidaceae; genus Allium; species Allium sativum. Next base: position 461,350,054 of record CM060913.1, on the reverse strand, counting down.
TATAATAGTGTCTAAATACAAAAAATAACATTCTAGCAGAACGCTTGCATCTCACATTCTACATATGTAGTGTACAATCAAAATCGCGGGCGCCTATTAGAGATTGGATTCCAACTATGACAATGTATGGAACCAACTGCCGATTGTGTGTCTCTAGAGGGGAATACACATGGTTCAATAAGAACATCTTGCAACCGGCCCACACATTACCGACCACTCATTTCGCTTGAGTGTATCGAATGTATATCACCATAGGTTGGGTGCGACCCATCGTTTCCCGAAAAGGGACAGCATCGAAGTAGATTAAAGAAGGAAATGAATTTTTTCTAGATAGGTGAAAATGCACCTTAATGGCAGCGACCCACTTAGCCATGCTGCCTGCCCGATTTTTTTCATTTCCCGGTTGATGAGGCTTGAGAATTAAATTACCTTTTTTTGATAGCACACCATCATTCACTTCGAATGCCACATTGTTAGATCTGTCAGAAAACACCACTAATTGATTTCCACAAAAAACATTGGTTGTTAAGCTAAATAAGTTAACTTTCTTTGCCACCAACTTGGTACATTTGAAGAAAACAATGCACGTGACTTCTTTGGAAATACTCTGTTAAACATCCGTCCATACAAGTTGTCCTAGGATTGGACAAATCGAAGACACTCTTTTACCACATCCTATGGATTACCTATGGATCAGTAGCGAGTGGTCCTTGCAATTCGTAGTTTTCAATCATGACAGAATAATTGTCCAAATATCCCTAGGGATCAGCTAGAGAAACCCAACAATAGTTCTTTCATTCATGAAGATTTACGGTCTTCAATTGCTACATCTCGATCAACTTCAGATATCTTCTTCGTTTACGTATTTGTTGGTTCAAAATGGTTTTCGAACATAAATTCGATCCCGGTCTTTCCGTACCGACAACGCGTTAGGTATGATTTTAATAGTCGATTATTTAAGTATCAAAATAAACAATATCATATAAATAAAATAGATCCATTGGTTTATTATACAGCGTCACTTGGCCATTAAAAATAATATATCAGCTTTAATATATTAATATTCTCAAATCATTTTATTTAATATTTAGAAAATATCTTAAAATCATATCCAATTTCCAGTTAATTACCATTTCAAAACATTCGTTGTAACATTACTTTTTATCTATAATTGCATAATCGATTCAACCTATCATTGTAAAACAATCGTTACGAAATCTCCCTTATTTCGTTATTTGAAACAAAATAATCATCACTTACTCTTTTAGAATAAACTCGTTCTAAATCACATTTTTTACTTTGAAAATATCGTTATATTTTCACAAATCTCCTTTTCATTTATCCCTTTACTATGAAAATACCATTTCATATTCTCAAGCCTTTTTTATTCCCTTTTATTTCGGAACCCCATTATATATATTCGCAAGTTCTTCAAATAACGTTACATTATTATTTCACAGAATAAATATCTTTTTACATCTCCACCATTACAACTAATATCATTCTTCGATAATCCTGAAGTTGTTCAAGTTAGTATATTTTAATTACCTCTCAGACCTTGATCAACATCGTTCTTATCTTAAGATAGATATCAGTTGTAACACAAAAACAGATATTCATTTCGTAATATCAAAACAAATCTCATTTTAGTTATATCTTGACAAAAACTTAAATATAGTGAATTTAGCTCACATCTTTATAATTCAACTCGCCTAATCACTTTATTTCAAACTTGGTTTCCATTCCAATTTCCATTTCATACCTTCATCAGTCTCTAACTGTAAATTAAGAAAATAATTCCCTAAATATCAACCCCGAAGGCCGAAACCAAAATCAGATTAACATTCAGAAAATCATTTAACTCAACCGATTTCCAGTTAGGTTCGAATTCCTTAATTTCATATCCTCAACTTTTATCCCTCTCATAAGCCATTTTAATAACTCGTTCCATTAATATATAAAAACTTGGATTTTATAACTTCGTCTAACTTGTATTTCATAGAATCCAATTAAATATAATTCAATAAGAATTAAATAAAAACTTTGATCATAACTTATATAATAAACCTTAAATTGCTTAAATATTCATTAAACTATAAACATGGCTTTAAAACTTCATAACTTCCATATTTTACATTCTAAATTATCACTTCGATTATTATTAAATAACTAATAACTAATTTAATAAAACAATCTCAGTTAACGCAACCTCAAAACATGATTTATTCGTTAATCAATTCCACTTAGCTCTTTCTATTTTAAATAATATAATTAGTTAAAATAATTCCATTTACTATGATTATTATTAACTTAATAATAATAATTAAGTCCGATACAATCCCAATTTAATTGTTTCTTATAAACAATAAATCTCGATTATTAATCGTCACGTTAATTCCTACTCATTTGCTTATCAATCTTATTAATATAAGAATAAACTTTATAAGATCATTTAATAATCACATGTAAACCTAAATAAATAATAAATATTTACTTCCTTTTATAAACTTCCATTTAAAATAATAGATTTTTAAAATCGATCTTCAGTTATAAAATAAACGTTATAACTTCATTTTTATCGATTTACGTAGCGGTAAATCAATCTTCATAAAATAGTGTATATTTGGTCATCTGCTATTAATTCTTCAACCAATACTACCCATTGGTTAATATCAAAACAACGTTGAATTTGGATTCAACAATCAGTAACCCAATCAATAACCTAATCATATTAGTTAAAACGTTCATATAATTGATCATATGAAAATAAACAATAAATTTAAGGAATCCAGTTAGATCCCTCCAACCTTTTTTCCCTGCATCAAAATAGGTTACTCAGATAAAACAATCCATTCAATAGGACAATTTATAATTAATAACGGTTAACTAACAACTACATATGCAACCAATTTAATTTAATACGTTTATATTATTATAAACGTAACCAACAAGGTAAGTTACCTCGATTGGAAATAATCGTTAAAAATAACGATTGGTTTCGATTAATTTTTTTAAAGATTTAATTTAATTCAGTTTTATAAAAATATTCATCACGTATTCAAATAATCAACCTGTCACCTAATAACTAGCAAACATAGCACACAAGCATTAAACCTGACTTATATATAAAATATAAGTGGGAAAACTGAGTGAGTTAAACTCACCTTGGTTTAATTCATCAATAAAAACGCTTATTCTAGTTAAATTAATTAGTCTTTTAATTTAATTAAAAATCATGGCTGCCTCCAATACAGACCAGACAGCTCTATCTCGTAGCCTTCGTCAGCACGATTCAAACGTGATTGGCCACTGGAAAATCTAATCATATACGGTTAAGATAATATTAATAAATTTACATAATAGTTTAATTTAATTTAAACATTAATTTAAGCTTAAGTTGGCCTTACCCAGACTTTCAAAGCCCATGCGCGTTACTTATTTCCCTTTCCCAGGAACTTCGTTGTTTCCTTCCTCACTTAATTCTTTACTTCCTCGGTTCAGTTCGTTATTTGCCTTCCCATCATTTTGGCAGCCCTATTTTTTCCTCTTTCCGTTTTCTTCTTTATATGTATTTTTTTGTAACAATAAGGCCTAAAGCCCACGCCTCTAGCCCAGACCCGCACCATAATAACCCATGTTCTACAGTGACCCCTCCTTCCCCATACATTATTCTTTCCACCATACTATTTCTTCCCAGCTTATTTGAATGCACCTGCTCAAATTTTAACCCATGCTCTCACACAACGAATTCCAGTATGCCCTTCCCATGTACGCCTCCACTACACCATGCCAAGCTTGCCTGCGCTAATGTTCTTTACAACCAGGAGTGAACCCATGCTACTACACGTTCGGTTTCATCTACCATCTCCCTTTTTCGTTTCTACTGCTTCATCATGCTCACAAGCCACTGCTCCACCTTCCCGCCACTTCGAACGACCACTGCTCCGGTCTACCACCGCCTTGCGGCCCAGCACCTTGGCCCTCCACCCTGCACCACCACTGACCCGCGTCATATATACACACACACACACACACATTTGTTATATTTATGGGTTTGGTTTTGATGGAAGAAAAGTAGGGTTTTAGTTTTGAATATCGCATACTGGAGAGGAAAATGAGTAGAGAGGTTACGGTTCCCTTTTATTACCAGCGACCATGAATTTGAGTAGCATGTTATTTATAGTAAAACACGATGAAGGTAAGAACAAGGTCGATTTCGCAGGGAAGGTTCAGTTAGACTGTAGGGTGCATGCAATTGTATTGTCTTCTGAAAGATAGAAAAGACGGTCGGCGAAAAGAATAGGTAGCAATAGGATGACAGTGTGTTTTCACTTCTTGTAGCTGTAGTGTGGATGGGGAAGGAGTAAGAGACAAGGTGTACGGGTTTTCATGTGTATTTGGGGTAGGTAGAAACTTAACCTAAGGCTTAAGCATTTGGGTAGTATCAAAAAATAAGTTAGTCATATGTTTCTTTCCACTTCCATTTGTTATGTACGATAAAGACAGGGCACGAAAGTATATGGAAGAGGTAGGCGACTAGAGATATAGGTCTGCGGTCATAAATAATATAGGCCGACACACTTGTGCCCTTAGTTATAGTGTAGGCGTGTATTTAAACTGCTTGGTACTTAAGGTTTTATTTTATTCAGTCAATTTATCCTACCGCTTTTAATGCTAACGTTTAAGATGCGCACCGCCATACCCGAGCTTTAAACGCAACGAAAATGGGCATACCAGAGATGACCCGAATTTCCTCGGTCTCTGAAGATAAGAGAAAGAACGGATTGTCTGAGGACAAGACAAATCAGAACAAAAACAGAAGAACATTTCATTGCTTATTACAACAACTTACAATAGAGTACAAGAATATACAGAGTATGAACAAATATTATACATTTGATAAATATCAGAGATATAAATTACATTTAATTACATAGCATGGAAAATAATACAAAACACAACTGAATAAAATATACGGATATAGAGCTTTCTGAATATCATTCCAGATGTAAATCGGGATCCTGTGAATATAAATCTGCAAAACCCAACTACTAGCTGCCCGTGTGGAAAATAGGGGCACCCAGAGTTTAGGTTAAAACAATAAACTCCAGGTCAGTCATGTGACTGGTGTGAGAACTAAAACAATTATTAATCTTTATTTTAAAGTTATGTAAATCAAGGGACCACGCCGTATAACACGGAACGGGTTTCCTCCCAAGAATACCAGTGCATATAACAAACAACGCAATGCTAAATAAAGAAAAATGAAGCTATTATAAGACCAGGTCCCATCACACAATGCAACGCAAGCCGGAGGATAGGGTTTTACCTTATAATAGCCAAATAATGCTTGATATGTGAAATTTAATCTTTTTTATTATTATAAGTGAAGGAAACAACTTCAAATATAAATGTATCAATCATAGACGGCATAGGTACTATATATCATGTAGCCAATACTAGGCTCTACAATCAAAACCGCAAAGTCACGTATTGGAAGTTGGATTTCCATCTGTGAACCTAGGCAAGGGATTATCCTAACCGCTTCAAGACTGTCTAGCCCGAGTCTCAGGAACAGCCGCAAATGCCCCTTGGATCATCAGGGCCGGTCCACTCGATGTGGATCAAAATGCCTGAACACTGCGTTTCCCCGCCCTATGGGGCGTAAACTGGTCATATCCGACCAAACCATCGGTCCCGGAACGACCGATATAACCGAGGCGCCTCATTATCCATCATCCACATAAGTAACACGCCGGGGCGTGTAAAACCACTGACAATGCTCTGAGCTAGAAGGAAATGCATGTCTTCCTGAGGTCCTCTCTCGTTTATGATTCACATCGGGATGTGAGGCTCACAAATTAACGCCATACACAAAGCTACGCTCTATTAAAGCCGTGCTTTGATCATCAACCACATTACTCTGCTTTTCAACAGAAGCCTTGATCATTTGCATCTCAGCATGCCACTCAGGCAATTCACGCCATGCAACTGATGTCTATTAATCAAACAGAATGAAATCCAATGTCAGACACACAGTCCATTTACAAGTTCGTTCTGGGTCTAAACGAAACCGTGGGAACCTTATTCCTCGCATATCCGTTGATCTCCAAGTACGTCTGGACGATCACCAACTTATTCCCTCCTCTTGGGTGTACAACCCAATCAAGATTACTAGTAATCGTCCAAATGATATGAAGACCTCTGGTCTTCAACCACTGTCTTCATCTTCGACTTATCGTCGAATCAGTTATACAGAATGGGTATAAACCTGGCCCTTCCGTATAACTCGCATATATAATAAACAAGTGTTATAAAACACAATATATGCCTCATTCCAATTTAGAATATTCTTTTATTCAAATATTCTCATTCTTAGGGAAAGGTTCCCATTAATTTTATCAAAGATAAATTCTTTTAAATTCATTCTTTAATCTTCTTTTGGATATCATTTCAAACCATATTATGGTTTTCCAAACTAGTCGGGATCAGCGAACCTTACTGAAGTAATTCTTTATTTTATTTCCTAATCCGAACCAATTCATCCCATGGAGCAAAACTAGTAATACATCATATCTAACACCATGGTGTTATCGGTAAAATTAATTACCATTTCACGTTCAAATATACTTAAAGATTTAACTGTCGCTAGGAGAAAAACTGGTGATACTCCATTCTCGATCATTTCAATCTAATTAAAGATTCATTAAAACTCTAATTCAGTTTTAATCTCTAAAATCTAGGACTGTCAATGGGTACCCGAAAAATCCGATATGCGTCCGTATCCGTATCCGAAAATACGAAATATATCCGTTATCCGAGATGCGGATACGGATATCCGATATCCGAAAATTATTTCGGATACGGATATGGTTATAGTGGTGTCCGTCCGATTTTCTGATACGTGTATGTATGTATATATATATTATATAATTTTTAATTCATATTTAAAATTAAATTAATATATAAATTTCCTTAAAATGGCTAACCTAAACTCAACTATTTAATTATGAAGGAATGTTGTATTTTGTATTATGCAACATTTTAAATCATGTACTCATTTTATTTTGTGGTATGGTTATAATTAAAACATAATTGTGTATGTGCTTCTATGATTTATGTTTTGTTTTATTTTAGTCTTAGGGTTGTGTATTTCATATTTTGAACACTTTATCTCTTAAAATATTTGTTGCGAGAAATTTATTTGATTGATGTCCTGCTTGTAATTTTTAATTAGACATATTCACATTTTCAAAAAAAATATTTTATAAGCCAAATTTATATGTGAGTGATGTATTTGTAAATTTATATTGTTTTATTTTTGGATACTTTTCGGATATTTTCGGATAACCACATCAACGTATAGTTTTAAGTTTCGGATACGGATATTTCGGATATTTTTGGATATCCGTATTCGCTAAGGCGGATACGGATATTTTCGGATATCCGAAAATATCCGCGGATACGGATACGGATATTTTTAACTGGTATCCGCGGATATCGGATACGGATTCAGATACGGATTTTCATTTTCGGATACAGATTCGGATACGGCACTATCTGTATCCGACTGCATCCGTTTACAGCCCAACTAAAATCGTTACTTAATGACTTTTCAAAGTTAAGAAATTAATCTTATCTTTGACTGGTTAAAGAAATAATGTCATTTAAAACACAGTTCACGATAAACCCAAAATTACATTCAATTAATTATGGAATCCTCATGGAAAACAAATCAATTTATAATCGATATCAATTTCCATATTCGACTAATAATATAAATGGAATAATGACAAAGCCTTTTAAATTCCATATATATTAACTGTCTTCCTCCACAGAAGCTCACCTCGATTATTATCGAATTGAATTCCATTCAACTCCAATTTATATATTAAATTGGAAAACTTTACTTTGGAAAATTCTCGTTAAATCTTAATTAAAAGATTTATAAATTCCAAATCCCATTTCACTGTAAATCAGGTTAAAGAACGAATGTCGTTAAAACATAGTTCACTATAAACCCCCATTAATCTCTAACCGTAAATTAGTAAGAGAACAATTCCCTAAGTATTAACCCTGAAGGCCGAAACCAACATCAGATCAATACCGAGGAAACCATTCAGCTTAGCTAATCTCCAGTTAGTTTCTAATTTTCTTAACTCCATTGGGTTTAAGAACAGTGTTAGTGAAGACAACATTCACGAAAAACCAAAAATCCAATTCGATATCAAATATAAGGCTCTAAATAGAAATTATATCGTCTTATATTCAATATCGAATTCTGAAACCAACAAATATCGTATTGGAAATAACGATATAAAATATATCTTTCAAATTTCCATAACAATACCCGTAAAATCACGAAATCCAATATCGAAATATTCCGAAGATGATTTCCTTTCAAATTCATTCCAATTCATATATCGAAAATTAAACCCATTCTCAATCCAATTTATTTATTTAAAAATAATTGGATTATAATGCTAGTTAATAACTAGTTCAATTCGATAAAAATCTATCTTTATCTTTTCAAATATTGAGTTTTTCGTCCCAATTCTTCCCAAATCATTTATTATGATTTTACACAAATTATTAATATTTTTAATAATTTTATTAAGGCCCTTTCAGTCGATTTCCATAAACGCTCGTCGAACTGCACTTACAGCGACCTTTTCCAAATTTGATTTGGACATAATTCCAAATCCAACTGTTAGATTTTAAATTTCTTAAATTCTTTGGAAACCTCTTTTCGATACGAACCCAACGGTTCTAGGTTTAGGAGAATCCAACGGTCAGATCTCCCGTAACATTAAGTCGAAGTCAATGGTCGAAATTCGCGAACGGTCGCGGTGCTTTGCGCATTCTATTCAGGCCATTTATATATATATAATATTATATATATTTCTTTCAAAACGTATTTTATAAATTCGTTTTAAAACGATTCTCACTTTCACTTCAATTTTAAATCAAAACTGAATAATCTTTATCACTATAATATTTAAATGATAATATTTTCAAAATATCGGATTTTGTAATCTTTTCCTTTTCGATATTCGTTATAATAACGAATAAAATCGATATAAATATCGTTCACATCAAAGTGGTGCAACTCTAATCAGTACGAATTCACGTATTTCAATATTTTAATCCTTTACTAAATATTATTTAAAATTATTCCTTACTTAAAATATTCTTTATTTTTGAACTGGAATAAGACCCAATCAGTTACCATATAATGTTAGTTATATGGATTTCATACAACACATGTATATAACTAGTGTACCCCCCTGTATTTTCTTTGATTATTAAAGTAACGAATTAAATAATACTAACTTTAAAAGTAGGAATTAAGAGAAACGGGTTACGCCATTGCATTCGTCTTAGAATTCTACTTGAGATAGAGTCCGAGTTTGCGTCAATTGGACTCCGTATGAAGAAATTATGGCCTTCAGAAGTTTCAGGGATTTAAATAAATTAAAATAACTCGGATTCAAAATTCGAATACAAAAACAAAGAAGCGGGCTGGGCGGGATTTTTCCCGCCCCAGGCCAGTTCGACCAGGGGGTCGACCAAGGTGTCGACCTCCCCTATACAGGTCAACCTGGGGGTAGACCTACCCCTCGGGCAGATCCGAACTGTGACGATTTCTGACTCGTTGCTGAGTCATTAGGGCATAGGTGGCTGTTTCTGGATAATTCTAAAGGGTTTGGATGGTTCCGATTATTCCTAGGTTTGTCTAACGGCTCTTATTAAATTAAACTTCTATATAAGCAACCCCAACCCTCAGCCCAAAACCACACAAATTCATACCAAGAGCCGTCATGTTGTCCATGGTCAGCCTAGAGTAGCTGCCATTCTTCTCCAACTAGGAAGCAAATTAGAAAGCAAGTTAGAAACTGCGAATCAAATCTAAATTAGAAGAACAAATAGTCTACACCAAAGGATAGCTATTCAGCTTCAAAAAGCAGATCTCAGAAAACAAGATTTGCCTTTGTTTTGTAAGTTCAGTTATCTTTTAGATTTGAACAAATTAAAGTCATGATTTGTAATAAACTGAAAACTAGAACTGTGTATCATATAGACTATTGCAGTTTATTGAACCTATCATGTTGCATAGAATTTGGTGAATGAACCTATTATGTTGTATAGAAATTTAGGAATGAAATTATCATGTGGTATATAAGTTTGGTGATTATATCATGTTATGTTACATGCAAGTTTATAGGCTAAGTCATGTCATGTATGCCTAAATGTTTAGATCCACATGCTTCTATGTTAGATCTATGTTAGCTTGATTCAACCCAAATGCAAGTTCACATCTACATGCCAAATCAAGTTTGTGTAGTTCTATATAAACTCCCATTTACATGCTTATGGTTCATGTTGATTAGGTTCAAAATTGCAAGTTCATAATTAAATGTATATTGATTCTATGCCAAATTTGTGTGACATATGTTGGATCCATATTATGCTTGTTGGAATGCTACATGTTCCTTCCTTTTTCCTTTTGATTATGAGTTAGGCTAAATTGCGAAGCCTAACATTCTATGTGATTCATGCGAACATATAACGGGGGTAACATTAGGAAAAATTATTAATTTACATATTATTGGCATAGTTTGGTAGCATGAATGGTATAATTTACATACCTAAAAATTATGAACATGATTTAGAGGGTAAATGGGGCATGACTTGAATGACAACAAATTTGTGAATAATTTACATGTAAACAAAAAGGGTAAATATGTAAATTAAGCAAAAGACGAATATGCCTAACCCGAGGTTAGATTCAGTTACGGTGTAAGACTGCCCAAAATCGCCCGACACATCAAGCGACTATAACAATATAGATCTAATGTGAGAGGTTAGCGCATTAAGCCTAAAAGAACCCGAGGTTAGATTGAGTTGCGGTGTAAGGCTGCCCGGAACCGACCGGCACATCCAGCGACCGCAACAATATAGATCTAATGTGAGTGCTTAGTGCTTTAATTAATGAATTAAAACAAAGGAACAAGCAAGCTAAGATTGGTAGGGTTAAGTTAATTAAGGCAACACTTAACCAATACAACATGTTAACTAAACTGATAGGTGGGGTTAGGTTAATTTGAGAACACTTAACCATTTTAACATGTTGATTAGGAAACCCTAGTAACAAGGACCCATTTCAGCAGTAACCCACATAGATGTATCATGGTACCCTGAACAAGGCAGGGTGGGGCACGATTATTGGCTGATTATAAGCGGTCAAAACAATAGCGGGTGGTGCGTCAGTGTAGGTTCTATCAGAGTACGGGCATGCACGTACTTCGGAGTGGAAAAAGCAAGCACTGGACATCAATAGCTATACACTGTGCATCCTGAATTGTGTCGGGTTACCACCATAGGATTTGATACACCCCATGGTGGGACAAGCATAGGTATCTACAATCAAGCGGGGCCGAATGACACAAGTATTAAACGTATACGAGTAGGAGCCGATCGATAAAGGGATCACTTTGTTATGAACATGTGGTGCTAGTTGGAACAAGTATAAATAGGTGCAGAGAAATAGTAATGAGTACGATAGTACATTTAGTTATCCTGCCTTATCTTGTCTTATGTTATCCTGTTATTCTGGTATTGTCCTATTTTCAGTTTATGCACGTTATGATCCTTTTTCTTGTTCACATGCTGAAAAATCACTGGACTTACCAGACTTATGTCTGACCCATTTTTCTTTCGTCTTCTTTTCTTCCGTCCCCCCCCCCCCGGTTCGTAGGGAGGGAATACTTCAGCTTAGTCGGATCCTTTGCACGCTTGAAGAAAGTAGATGTATTGCTTGGATTCTCTTTTCTTGGGCTATGGCTTTGGATACACTCTTAACGGGGATTTATGCTACTTTATTGTTGTTTTATGCTTCTTTATGTTTTAATCAAGACAAAGATATTGTTTTAATGATTGGGAAATTGTTTTGAGACCGTTTGCTGTAATGTTTTGACTGAACCACGTACTTATGAAATAAATGTAGTCTTTCCGCTACTTATATGTTGTCTTGTAAATTATCTGTGTCTTTTACCAATAATGCTCCACCAAAATTAAGGCATTCCCTTTGTGAGTGACCTTAACAGAGGTGGGGTGTTTCACTTGGCATCAGAGCAAAGGTTTACCAGATCAGATAAAAATTTTGAAAACTAATTTTCAAAAGAAGTTTAAAGAAGCATTTTCAAGAAAAAGTGTTGTTTTTATTTTAATTTAAAAGGCATAATCCCCAAATCCATATGCACTATGTTTCTATCCCTTGTTTTGAATCTTTTCTTCTTCGTTTCAGCATGTCTGGGATCTTAACCTTCCAGAGGGCATGCCAGTACTTGGCTGGTTCAGAAGGTACCTAGAGGCTTGGGCTAATGATGCAGGCTCAACAGACGTTCCTCCTCCCTCAGCTGTAGCGGTTCCTCCTCCTCCACATGCAAATGATTTCTCGAAGATATGTAGAGACTTTCGAGCCATGGGTGGAAAGAACTTTAATGGAACTGAATCATTCATGGAAGCAAGGAACTGGCTCAAAGAAACTGATGATTTGTTTGTTATCTTCAAAGTAGACGATAGGCAGAAGATACACTTGGCCATATGGTTGCTTAAAGATGAAGCTTCTTATTGGTGGGAGGATACCAATGCTGAGAGACCAGTTGAAACTTGGGAGGACTTCAAAATAAGGTCTCTCACAAGCTGAACGAAGCCTACAGGTGGAGAAGTTCTTAGCTCTCAAACAGGGAAGTATGTCGGTTAAGGAATACAACAACCAATTCAACCAACTGGCTAGATTCGGATGGGAGTTAGTGAACACTCCGCATAAGAAGGCTCTCCGTTTTGTTAAAGGGTTGAACGAGCCACTGCACAGCCTATATATGTCCCATATACCTATGGGTGTGACTTATTAGAGACTGGTGGACATGGCACTGTTACAAGAGGAAGACAAGGATGGCAAGAAAGAGGCAAAGGTGGAAGTGCCTCAAGATAAGAAAGTGGAGGGATCACAGAACAAGAAGACAGATTCAAAGAAGGGCGGGAAGAACAACAAACCCCATGACAAGAGGAAGTGTAATTTTTGTGGCATTCCTGGACATCTGATTAAGGACTGCAGAAAGAAGAAGAGGAATATGGGTGGTTGTTTCCATTGCGGCGAGACAGGACACATGGCTAAGGACTTCCCAAGAAAGCAAGGGCAAGGGCAGAGGACTGGGTCTACTTCTGGAGGGCAGCTTCACGCTCTCATAGAACCTCTACAAGAACGAGGTAGAAATATTTCTGTTCAGAGTTTAGTTTATCTTTTTGATCATCCTGTTCATACACTCTTTGATTCTGGCGTATCACAGTCTTTTATATCTACTGCTTTAGTTGAATCTCTGCACCTAGACACCACTATAGTAGAGGATCCCTTGGTTGTTTCAAATCCAATTGGGGGTTCGTCTTATTCGTCAATGATTTGTTTGGATTTGGAAATTTCTATACTAAGCATTGGGTTTAAATGTAATGCCTATGTTTTGGGCTTCACGGGCTATGGGTTGATTCTAGGCATAGATTGGTTATCCAGTAATGGTGTCATCCTAGATTGTGAAAAGAGAGTGGTTAGACTCATGACTCGCCTCGGTAACACTCTCGAAATCTCTAGTACCCATGAACTCTGTTATGCTTAGCTATCTAGAATCTCTTGATGCGTCTGTTGAGAATTTGCAGTCTGTTAGAGTGGTCCGTGAATATTCGAATGTATTTGAAGAGGTGAAGGGCTTACCTCTGAAGCGGGAGATAGACTTCCGCATATACCTCGTTGATAATGCAAAACCCATTGCTTTACCCGTTAGACACGTGGCTCTAAAGGAGAGGAAAGAGCTCAGCAAGAAAGTTAAAGAGCTGCTAGAAAAGGGGTTTATAAGGCAGAGTATTTCTGAATGGGGTGCTCCAGTAGTGTTCGCAACCAAAGCGGATGGTTCACTTCGCCTATGCGTTGATTATAGGGAGCTAAACAAGCTGACCAAGAAGAACAGGCACCCACTTCCTAGAACAGATGACTTGTTCGATCAGCTTGTAGGTGCATCAGTTTTCTTCTAACTAGATCTAGTTACCAGGTTTCATTAGCTAAGAGTGGCTGAAGACAGCATTGATAAGACCGCGTTCAGAACCCCGGATGTTTTCTTCGAATGGCTTGTCATGCCTTTCGGCTTGACAAACGCACCCGCTTATTTCGTTGACTTGATGAGCATGGTGTTCAGGGAGTTCCTTAATAATTTTGTAGTGGTCTTCGTAGACGACATTTTGATCTTCTCGAAGAGTGATGAAGAGCATGCTCTGCATTCAAGGGAAGTCATGGATACTCTTCGTGCACATCAGTTGAAATCCAAATTCTCCAAATGCCAATTCTGGAGAGAAGAAGTAAGATTTCTGGGACATGTGGTGTCCAAAGAGGGGATAGCTATGGACCCCGCAAAAGTAGTTGCGGTGCAAGATTGGAAGGTTCCACGAAATGCAACCGAAGTCTGAAGCTTTCTCGGCCTAGCGGGCTTTTACCAAAAGTTCATCAAAGACTTTGCAAAAATCTCAGCTCCACTTACAAGGTTGACGAAGAAGAACCTAACTTTCACCTTGGATTTGGATTGCGATGTTGCTTTCCAATGTTTGAAGAGGGCTCTAACAATAGCCCCAGTTCTGACATTGCCTGATGGGAGCAGGATGTTTACCGCATACACGGATGCATGCGGTATGGGACTAGGCGCTATCTTGATGCAAGAAGGGAAGGTAGTAGCTTATGGTGGAATACAGTTGAAAGTACATGAGAAAAATTACCCAACCCACGATCTAGAGTTGGCTGCCATCGTTTTTGCGCTTAAGTCTTGGCGCCATTATCTCCTAGGTGAGAAGTTTGAATTTTATACTGACCATAAATCGTTGAAGTACCTTTTCTCACAGAAAGATCTTAACTTAAGGAAACAAAGGTGGATGGAGTTCTTAGCATCCTATGATTTTGAGATTTCCTATACCCCTGGCAAGGGCAATGTGGAAGCAGACGCCTTAAGTAGAAAGAAGCTGATCTTAAGTCCTCTCTTTGTAGAAAGGAAAATCTTGGAGTATAGCAAACTTTGACTTCAGACCTTCCTTTGAGTTGTACCTGGCTTGTTAGCAACACTGGAAGTGCGGCCTACGCTTTTGGACTCAATAGGAACCACACAACGTGAAGACCCTCAGCTAGTTGATGTGACAGATAAGCTAATTAGGGGTAAGACTTCTAGTCACCTCAATAGATACTCCATCGATGACAAGGGTTGGTTGAGACGGGATGGAAGACTATGCATCCCACAAGCGAAGGATTGGTGAAGACGGTTCTCGAAGAAGCACACCATTCCAAGTTGACCATACACCCAGGTGGAGACAAGATGTATAAAGACATGAACAGGGTTTTCTTTTGGAATGGCATGAAGGGGAATGTAGCTGAATTCGTTTCTAAGTGCATGATATGCCAGCAAGTCAAGGCGGACCAGAAGAAGCCTGGTGGTTTGCTTCATCCTCTAAGGTCCCATAGTGGAAATGGGGTAGTATTTCGATGGACTTTATTGATGGGTTGCCTAGGTCAAGAAGGGGCAATACCATTATTTGGGTAATAGTGGACAGGCTCACAAAAAGCGCTCGCTTTATACCTGTCAAGAGTAGGAGGACTGCCTCATCATTAGCATCCATCTATCTTAAAGTGAAAGTTCGACTCCATAGGATACCCTCCAGCATAGTGAGTGATCGAGATCCTATCTTTTTGCAAGAGGCTGTAGGCACACAGCTATGCTTAAGCACGGCCTATCACCCCTAAACCGATGGTCAGACGGAAAGGGTGAACATAGTATTAGAAGACCTCTTAAGACTGTGCATTCTTGACTTTGGAGGAATATAGGAGGATCATATTCCTTTGGTGGAATTCGCTTACAACAATAGCTACCAAGCCACCATAGGCATCGCGCCCTTCGAAGCTTTATATGGAAGACCATGCCGATCACTAACTTGTTGGTGGGAGTCTACAGACATGCTCATACTTGGGCCATACATGATTAGAGAAACTTCAGAGAAAGTGAACTTGATACAAAGAAGAAGGAAGACTGCCCAAGATAGACAGAAGTCCTACGCAGACAAAAGAAGGACCGACCTTGAGTTTGAGGTTGGAGACAGGGTGTTCCTTAAAGTATCTCCTTTAAGGAATGTCATTCACTTTGGGTCCGTAGGAAAGTTGGCACCAAGATTTGTAGGACCATTTCCTATCATTGAAAGGATTGGGACGATGGCTTACATAGTGGAGCTGCCCGAAAGATTAGCTGGAGTTCATAATGTCTTTCATGTTTCTCACCTACGGAAGTGCTTACATGAGTCTGCGGAAGTGGTGGAACCAAGCATACTAGAGGAAGTAAAAGTAGAACGAGAAGCAACTGTAAGGAGAGTTCCAACTCGTATCTTGGGAACAGAATTCAAAAAGCTACGCAATCGTGAAGTCAAGCTTGTTAAAGTTCAATGGAGCGACGCTGTGGAAGACGCGACTTGGGAGACTGAGGCCAAGATACACGCAACCTACCCTTATCTTTTTGAGGTACATCCTTGATCTCTTTTTCCATAAATTTATGCATGTTTGTATCTACATTTTTAAGTATATCTCCTCGGTCCTATTTTTATCCTTAGGTAGAAACCGATGTATGTAAACATGTATTTGAAACATGTCATGATTGATGGTTGCAAGTGGTTGCTAGTGGTTGCTCGTGGATGCATACACACAGACATTAGGTACTAGATCGGCTCAGTCACTTTCATATTGCATATGCATATATGTAATTGTATATGGATTGAAACTTGATGTGTTATCATATGGATGTCGCATTTGTGTGAATGATTGTGCACTCATGTAGAATTATGAGTAGGAATAATTGCATACATAATGGACTCATGACACTGACATAATTTGCATTAAGGAGGTCAACTAAATCAGTAGACCGCTGATTTTGCATTAGATAAGGACATGTATACACTATGCATATGATCATGAAAGCATTAGAAGTCTTTTTTTTAGGAAAATGGATGCCTGTGTTTGATGGTTGAGTAGATGGACGATTGGATAATAGGATATACATTCTTCTTGACTTGAAGATTTCGGGGATGAAATCCTTTAAGGAGGAGAGAATGTAACACCCTGTATTTTCTGAAATGATTAAAGTAACGAATTAAAGAATACTTAATTTTAAAAGTAGGAATTAAGGGAAATGGGTTGAGTCCGAGTTTGCATGAATTGGACTCTGTATGAAGAATGTATATAAGGCTAATCTCTAGTAAGTTTCAAATTTTCTTAACTCCATTGGGTTTAAGAACAGCGTTAGTGAAGACATCATTCACGACAAACCCAAAATCCAATTCGATATCAAATATAAGGCTCTGAATAGAAATTATATCGACTTATATTCAATATCGAATTCTAAAACCAACAAATATCGTATTGGAAATAACGATATAAAATATATCTTCCAAATTTCCATAACAATACCCATAAAATCACGAAATCCATTATCTAAATATTCCGAAGATGATTTCCTTTCAAATCCATTCCAATTCATATATTGGAAATTCTGGTTATTTTAGAACACATTCTCAATCCAATTTATTTATTTAAAAATAATTGGATTATAATTCTAGTTAATAACTAGTTCAATTCGATAAAAACGTATTTTTATCTTTTCAAATATTGAGTTTTTTTTCCAAATCATTTATTACGATTTTACACAAATTATTAATATTTTTAATAATTTTGTTAAGGCCCTTTCAGTCGATTTCCATAAACGGTCATCGAACTGCACTTACAACGACCTTTTCCAAATTTGATTTGGACATAATTCCAAATCCAACCGTTAGATTTCAAATTCCTTATATTCTTTGGAAAGCTCTTTTCGAAATGAACCCACCTGTTCCAGTTTTAGAGAATCTGATGGTCGGATCTCCCGTAACATCAATTAGAAGTCAATAGTCGAAATTCGCGAACGGCCTCGGCGCGGCGCATTCTATTCAGGCCATCAATATATATAGTATATATATTATATTTATTTCGTTCAAAATGCATTTTATAAATTCATATTAAGACGATTCCCTCTTTCACTTCAATTTTAAATCAAAATTGAATAATCTTTATCACTATAATATTTAAATGATAATATTTTCAAAATATCGGATTTTGAAATCTTTTCCTTTTCGATATTCATTATAATAACGAATAAAATCGATATAAATATCGTTCGCGTCAAAATGGCGCAACTCTAATCAATACGGATTCACGTATTTCAATATTTTAATCATTTACACAATATTATTTAAAAATATTCCTTACCTAAAATATTCTTTATTTTTGAACTGGAATCAGACCCAATCATTTACCATATAATGTTAGTTATATGGGTTTCATACAACACATGTATATCAAGCATAATAAATAACCAACCATCATCCAAAGTGCTTCCTACACTATATAAGCCTTAAAATAAATAAATAAATAAAGCTTATCACAGTTTGTCGACTAATCAATCGACATATCATTACACAATTGGGATTAGTGTATGTCAAATATCATCTCAATACCCGTGTGGGGTTTCAAACAACAAATACAGATTATTATCCGTGCAGTTGGGCGATGTGTAAAATTATCGACCCAATCGATATCACAAAAATAGTAGAGAATAAACAAGTCGTCCGACTTGTATATGGATGTGTTAACTTAGTTTTAACTATACAATAACTATTTTATTTATCGCCTTTATAAGCTAAAAATAATATTTTTAAACTAAATTTTTCTAACACTTTTTAGAAATTTTCGGCAGCATAACGACACGATACTAGGTCCAGGATAAGGTCTAGCCTTATCCCCAATCTACTAATGGCCCGCGCCATACACATACCAATTCTAATCAATTTCATTTCACCCAAACAACCAAATTCAAACAAATAATCCAATCTAACCAAACATTCGCATACAATATAATTAAACAAACACACAAGTCGTCCATGGTCTATGGACGATGGGGAAATAGTTCATATATGCAGTTATAAACAAATAACTGTATAAAAATAATTTTAGTGAGAAGTTCTCACCTAGAAGCTAAACCAAATGACACGACTCTTCATATGTAGAAAATCTTCGGCACGTTTTAACGAGATCTGTTTCATGAAATTTATATTAAAAATCATATTTTTATTGCGCTATCTAGATAATAAAGATTATATTTTTATTCTCTTTTCATAAATAAAAAAACCACTCCTTGATAGCTTTAAAAATCGAAACTTTATAGTTTTAAAAATCGAGTCTTTATAGTTTTAAAAATTGAATCTTTATAGTTTTAAAAATCGAATCTTTATAGTTTCAAAAATTGAATCTTTTCATATGTTAAAAATCATATTTTTATTATTCTTCTATGCAAATAAAAATCATATTTTAATTACGCCATCACATATATAAAAACCGAATCTATTTATTTCTAAAAATATATATAATCTTTTCATTTTTATTCCTATATAAAATCAGATCCATACTTTGTTATTTATAGAAAATCAGATCCATACCTTGTTTATAGAAAATAAATAAACAATTCTAAATACATTTCCAAAACAATGATATTTTAATTTTACAAATTTAATGCTGTTTCATTTTTTTAAAACCTAGCTATTTTATTTTTTTTAAAACTAATTAGAGTAATTACAAGAAGAAGAAGAAAACCCTCACTGTTAAATTCTTTCCAGGCCGACATTCATCAGTGCTCGAAACTAGGGATGGATTTTTCTTCAAATCTGGGGAGTTATAGCTCGATCGAGTTGCACCATGTGGAGCGCCGCCGAGAGGCGCGCCTTGGCCTGAAACCGCGGTGAACTTGACGGTCTGTGTGGCATGGAAAACGAGGGTGAACGGCAGACTTTGGGCGCATGAATCGAGCAGATTACTCCATGATAATTCCTCCAACTGGCATGGATTGGAAGATGGTGATGAGCTCTTCAAATTTCGCTGAAGAACCCCATGTTGATTCGCTTTGCGGAGGGAGAGATTAGAGCATTGAAAATGGGACAACTTCCATCGTTTGTTTCGTGAGGGAGGCAGGGGTAAGTCGTTGACCACGCATTGAAATTTTGAAGGGTTTGACCCTCTATTTTCTATATATATAATTAAATAATATTATTTAATTTAGAATTTACATGTTTCTTGCCAGAACCCAAAATCAAACCCAACGACTGTCACCCATAGCCAAATACCCCTATTCCGAAGGTAGTGGGATATGTTTCGTAAGCCAGTTCGTCTATTTCGATCAGTTTTTGTTTAAATCAAAATGTAAATCAGTGTATTTAAAATGGACATATATTTTAATTTACCACGGCCACATATCCAGAAAAATAAATCTGGTTATGTTTTGACGATACGGTCCTAACAAAACTAATTTCGTTAAATTTGAAGACCGTTTGAAAAATGACCATTTTCTGGTCGATCTAAATTGACTAAAACTGTCAAAACACGTTTAACTTCGCTACGCTCACATATTGATCCCAAAAATTATGAATTTTGGAATCTAGCAATAATTTGACATTCCGAATCCAACTGTTATCCATCTGATCGATCCAAGTGAGTATGGGTCGGTTTTAATCGGATCGGTCCTGCCGTTATTAAAAGGGAACGGTCGTAGCGCAAGATTCCTGGTCGTCCTAAAGCTGGTCGCCTCAGAAGCTAAAGAAATCTGGTCGCTCCAAGGAGTAGAAGAACCTTGATCGTCCTAAGGATTCTGATTGTTCCTGAGGGTAGAAAATCCTGGTCGCTCTCTTTTATGCGCTGACCCGATCATCCCAAAAGTACAGAAGATTCTCGGTTGCATCAGAATATATAAAGAAAGTTGGTCTCTCTAGCGCTGGTCACTCCAGAAGCCAAAGGCTCCTGGTCGCTCCAGACTACTAAAGAGATTTGGTAGATCCAAGATACTGAAGAGTTCCTGGTCGCACCAGAGTGCAGAAGATCTCTGGTCGCTCCAAATATACAAAGTATCCGGTCGATTACTAGCTCTTGGTCGTGCCAACAAGCTTCAAGGCTTTCTGGTCCGCTCCGCATTCTAGCCTTCTGGTCGGTCCGCTCCACATTCTAGACTCTTGGTCGGTCCGCTCCACATTCTAGCCTCCTGGTCAACAAAGCACTAGGAACGATCTGTGATGGCGTGACAGCTGGAGACAACTGGTGACAACTGGCAGTGGCATTTCTGTAAATACCGAAAAAACCGACCAGACCCCTGCATACAAGATTTCAGCCATTTCTCCGCCTATAAATAGGACCCTACCTCCATCATTCTAGGAGGACTTTTCGGGAAGAACGAGGAGGTGTTGTCCAATTGCTTTCGGGATTTCTCCAAGCATTTCTACATCTCTTCTCTATCAAATCTATGGAGCTTTGGAGCATGTGGAGCATAGTTTTCATGGAGGAACGAGCATAAGCATTCTATGCACTTCTTCATCTCTTCTTGATCATCTAAGGAGCTTTCATCTATGGCTTTCATAGAGGGATTAGCATAAAATACTTCAAGCTTTTATCCGTTCTTTCAATTGGTTGTAAGCGCAAATGCATATCAAAGAAGCTTGTATGAATGTATAATGGAGCAAATATTGTAATCTTGTGGCTACTAATGAAATCCAATCTTCAAAGTGGACGTAGGCTCGAATAAGAGTCGAACCACTATCAAATTCTTGTCTTCTTTCTTTACTTTGGTATTTTGATGCTTTTGAATGTTAGATATGGCCTCACACAACTCTAATGGTTTTCTAACGCCCCGCCTCTGAAAAGGTGACGTGCTTTCTAAGCATCTCGCCTCCGATTAGGTAACGCGTTTAAAGATCCCATTTTGGTTGTTATACCAATTTTCGGTATCAACAATTAGGCGCCCACCGTGGGGCCAGATCTACTTTCTGGCATCAAGTATACTGTAAAGATCTTGAGATCCTGAAGCTATGCCTTAAAATAGCTCGCTCCAGTTTGCGATTTGGACCTTCTGACGGATTTTCTGCAAAGTTCAAATTGCTTTCTGAAATAATGCCGCCAAAAGCAAATAAGGAAGCTAGAATTAGAATCTCTAACGGAGAAAATCGGGATGAAACCCCCGTGGCTAACCGATTTGAAGTGGGAGAGACATCTAATGGTGGTGCGAATGTCACAAGAGGCGAGCTTGATCAGGCTGTCGCTGGATTGACGCAACAGCTGGAGATAGCTAACAAAGCCATGTTAACAAAACTTGATTCTCTCTTTGCTCTTCAGGCCGCTACGGCAAAGGTGGCTTCTAAGCCCATTCGTGCAGAGGATGCTGGTTCCTCTTCTTCTAGTCCAAATCGGGAAAGATCTTTTCAAGAAATCTCCGATCCAGATAAGGGAAAGCATGAGATTTCGAAGCAAGCTGGTCGGAACCGCACTGCAGGGATCACTTCTCATCAAGCGGCCAATTCTGCCAAAGGGGCACTTTCCAACCAAGAAAGACCAGGGCCCCTAAGTCTCAACCGCGATGGTTTGCTCAGGCAAGCCTCCGGTCAAGACAAAGGTGTCCACCCCGCAGATAGCCTCCTTGAGAAGGAACACCTCAAGAAAATGGTCCAACAGCTTATGAAGGAAAGCCAATCTCGAAACGATAGTGAGGCTGAATGGGAATTCGCACCGTCCAAAAGCCCCCTCACTGAAAGGATTAAAAAGACAACTTTCCCACGCAAATTCAAACCTCCTTCAATCCAAGCTTATAACGGGACAGGCGACCCCAACGTGTTCTAGTTTCGATATGATCAGCACATGGATGAGGCACAAGCAACTGACGAACTTAAGTGCTTGTACTTCCCGGTGTATTTGGAAGGGGTTGCATCATTATGGTTCACAAGGTTGCCTCCCCGATCTATTGATGACTTTGCCACATTGGCAAGATGCTTCCGAGACCAGTTCCGCCTCCAGACAACAAAGGTCAGAGATATCATGTCCCTCAACGAACTAGAACAAGCTCCTGGTGAAACGATAAGGTCTTTCTTGAATCGTTTTAGTGCTGCTGCTGCAGAAGTAGGGACCCAAGAGCCAAGGCTAATTCTAATGGCCTTAAAGGGGGGCATTGATAAGCTGTCTGAATTCGGAAGGTGGCTAAAAAGAAAGAAACCTGAGACGCTAGAAAAGTTTTATGACAAAGCCGAGGAATACATGTGTCTTGAAGACGATCCTATCTATTCCGTTGGCAATGTCAAAGCTAAGGTGGTCCCGGAAAGGAAGGAAGCTCCCAAAAAGAATAGTCAAGAAAATTTTGGGGAAGGTCAAAAGAGAGGAAGCAGTAATGATGCTAGAAATGATAAGGATTCCAAGAAACGGCGTTTCTTCAAGCCAACGGATTTTACTCCGTTGAATGATACAATCGAACACATATATATGGCAACAAAAGATGCAGAGGGCTATCCGAGCCCGAAGCCAGTAAAGGTGTCCGAAGAAGCTGCAGGGGATATGATCAGGTATACTAATGAACCAAGAAGCATTCTAAAAGGAGACGGTTCTGAGGTTTGCAATAATTCTTTTCGTCGAAAAATGCCTAAAACGTCCTGCAAAGATGTTATCTTCCGGGATCGGGATTCCAACGGAATATTGGTTCCAACTGTTGACCCAATGGTGATCACCATTGGCTTGGGTCCAGCAATAGTAAAGAAGGTATTGATTGATAACGGAGCATCTGTGAACATCCTGTTTTACAGTACTTTCTCTAAAATGGGTCTATCCATGGACAATGTGCGAGCTAGCAAAGACAAAATACACGGGTTCACTGGCATACCAACTCAGCCAATAGGTGTGATTGATCTCCTTGTAGAGCTAGGAGAGGGAGAGAGGCAAGTCTCCATGATACAATCTTTCGTTATAATTGACTCACCTTCAGGGTACAATGCATTCTTGGGAAGGCCAGCACTTGCCGACTTCAGGATAGCTCTTGCTCCTTGGTGCTTGATGATGAAGTTCCCGACCGCAAATGGGGTGGGAGTTATCAAAGGGGATCCTCAGGAATCAAGAGAATGCTATATGGCAGAGCTGATTGAAGCTCGGAAATACGAAATCCGGAAGGATGCGGAGACTCCTCTCTGCATCCATGAAGCTCCTTTATAGCAATTATTGACCATCCCCTGCGCTGGAACATATAACGACATGCAGGAAGATATGGACCCACGAAAAATCAGTGCAGGGGATGAAAAGGTAGCACCAGCTGAAGCTACCATTTCCATAGAGATCCATGATAGTGATACAGATAAGCTAATAAAGATAGGGTCCCAATTGGACCCTATGCTGCAAAAGGAATTGATTAGTTTTCTGAAAGCAAATTTGGATGTTTACGCTTGGAATCACTCAGATATGTGCGGGATACCTCCAGACGTAATAGTGCATAAGCTGAATATTGACCCCAACGTGCGCCCGGTGAAGCAGAAAAGACGGATACAGGGCCTGGAAAGGTCTGAAGCTTTGAAAGATGAAGTGGATAGGCTATTGACGAACAATTTCATTCGAGAATCCACCTATCCTAATTGGGTGTCCAACCTGGTCCTTGTGAAAAAATCAAACGGCAAATGGCGATTGTGTGTTGATTATTCTGACTTAAATAAGGCTTGCCCAAAAGATAGTTTCCCCCTACCTCGAATTGATCAATTTGTTGATGCAACGGCGGGGCATGAACTATTGTCTTTCATGGATGCATATTCTGGATACAATCAGATTATGATGCACGAGCCAGACCAGGATAGTACCAGTTTCATAACTGATCGTGGTTTATATTGTTACAAGGTAATGTCGTTTGGTTTGAAAAATGCAGGTGCCACCTACCAACGCCTGGTGAACGCGATGTTCAAAATTCAAATTGGAAAGACTATGGAGGTTTATGTTGACGACATGCTGGTAAAATCCAAAGAAGCAAAGAATCATATAGAGGATCTTGATGAGATGTTCCAAATCCTGAAGAGATACGGCATGAAGCTCAATCCGCTTAAGTGCTCGTTCGGCGTAGCATTAGGAAAGTTTCTTGGTTTCATGGTAAATGCTCGGGGCATTGAAGCAAACCCAGCACAAGTGATTGCTTTACGGGAAATGCAAGCTCCATGGACTAAGAAAGAACTCCAATGCTTAAACGGCAAGGTAGCAGCATTAAGCCGCTTCATCTCAAGGGCAACGGACAGGTGCATTCCCCTATTTGATGCATTAAAAAAGGAAAAGAAAAGCTTCCAGTGGACTCCTGAATGCCAGCAAGCATTTGAAGATCTCATCAAGCACATGGAATCCCCTCTGATGCTATCAAAGCCTAGGGATGGAGAAAGCTTGCTCTTGTACCTTGCAGTGTCATCCCATGCATTGAGCGCAGCACTCGTTAGGGAGGAAGACAAAGTGCAATGGCCAGTATACTACATCAGCAAAAGGTTTACCGAGGCGGAGATGAATTATCCAAGGATAGAAAAGCTTGCATATGCCTTGCTCATCGCATCACAAAAGCTCAGACCCTATTTCCAATCCCACTCTATTAAAGTCCTTACCAACCAACCCTTAAAACAGGTGTTGTTCCGTCCAGAAACTTCAGGGAGACTCCTGAAATGGAATATTGAACTCAGCCAATATGATATCACTTACTACCCCAGAAAAGCAATAAATGGGCAAGCTCTGGCCGACTTTATTGCTGAATTCACTGACAAGGGAGAGGAAATGGAGGAAACTAACGAATTGCCCGTTAGGTGGAAACTTTTTGTTGATGGCGCTAAGA
This sequence comes from Allium sativum, assembly GCA_030737875.1. Lineage (NCBI taxonomy): Eukaryota > Viridiplantae > Streptophyta > Magnoliopsida > Asparagales > Amaryllidaceae > Allium > Allium sativum. Next base: position 461,324,258 of record CM060913.1, on the reverse strand, counting down.
ATGAATATTGTGCTGGGGCGGGGATAGTATTCGAGACCCCAGAAGGACGACATGTATGCTGTGCTCTGCGATTTGAATTCCCCATCACCAACAACAAGGCCGAATATGAAGCGTTACTTGGAGGATTGCGAGTTGCAAAAGAACTAAGCTTGAAAAGTCTACTAATATTCAGTGATTCACAGCTAATGGTTTCTCAAATCAAAGGTGAATTTCAGACTAAGATGGGAAGGCTTCCGACATATCTGCTTAAAGCCAAAGAACTTCTCGACAACTTGGAATATTATTCTATCTCTCATATTCCCCGTAGAGAAAATTGGAAGGCAGATTACTTATCAAAGCTGGCTAGCACCGGAGATCCTCAAATCTTCGATCTAGTTCCTGTGGAAGTGTTATCTAGTTCCAGCATTGAGGAATCCGATATAGACTGGGTTATGGAAGCAACAAACGAGCCCGACTCGTGGATGACCCCTATAAAAAACTATATACTTCACGGAACACTTCCTGAGAAACCAAAGGATCGCAGAAAACTGCTCCGAAAGTCTCGCCTATATCTCGTCCAAGACGGTCATTTATACAGGAGAGGATATTCAACGCCATTACTACGGTGTGTGACAAAGGAGGAATCTAAAGCGATTTTGGCAGAGCTACATGAAGGAGATTGCGGAGGTCATGTTGGTGGACAGACTCTTGCCAAAAAGGTCCTTCGATATGGTTATTTTTGGCCCGATGTGAACTTCGACTCAATGACATTCACTAAGAAATGCGACCGGTGCCAGAAATTTGTAAAAATCCCAAGAGCTCCGTCAACTGAGTTGACACAGATGTTGAGTCCTTGGCCATTCGCTGTTTGGGGCATAGACTTGATTGGAGCACTACCTACCGCAAAATCGAGCTTCAAAAATGCTATAGTGGCCGTGGATTACTTTACCAAATGGGCTGAAGCCGAACCATTGGCAACTATCACATCGAAGAAGGTAATCAACTTTGTGTTGAAAAATATCATATGCAGGTTTGGGGTTCCGCAGAAAATTATCACCGACAATGGCACACAATTCGAAAGTGATGAATTCAAGGATTTCTGCAACAAATATCATATTCAGAAAAGCTTTGCACCAGTTGCCCACCCGCAGGCCAACAGGCAAGTTGAGGCAGTCAACAAAATCCTGAAATCCACCATCAAAAAGCGTCTCGAGAAAGCTAAGGGCAACTGGATTGAAGAATTGCCACTCGCCCTATGGGCTTATCGTACGACTCATAAAACTGCAACTGGGCATACTCCGTTCTCCTTGGCATACGGTTCAGAAGCAATGATACCTGTAGAGTTAGAGGTTCCTACTCACCGCAGAATTCATTTTAACCAAGAAGAGAATGAAAAGTTGCAACTTGAGGCTCTTGATTTACTCGAGGAGAAAAGGACCGAATCAGAACTTAGAATGGTCGCCCATCAGAGAAGAATTGCTCGACACTTCAATCAAAAGGTCAGGCATAGAACATTCGAAATAGGGGACCTGGTGTTAAAGAAAATCATGACCGCAACAGGAGTCTTTGGGCCCGATTGGGAAGGTCCATTTGTCATCGACCAAAAACTCCTCGACGGTACCTTTAAGCTCAAAACTACAGATGGAGTAGAACTCCCAAGGGCCTGGAATAGTGATCACCTTCGTCGCTATTTCAAATGATTCTCTAACTCATGTACTTTTGTATTTTTCTATGAATATAGTGAATACTTTGTATGAAATTACATGAATATAAATCCAGCAACACTTCTGACTCTGTCAAAGCTTCATATTCGCATGCCTTTGATCATATATCCAAAAGATGCATAGCTATGGTTACAGGACACAATACCCCCGTCATCCTGTTTTCCGGCATGAAACTCGCCATAGCTTTACTGAAGAAATATGGTCCAAAAGCAGGCGCAATCTTAACCCAAACCCTCTCCGAGGATTCTCAGCCGAATAATAAACTGAGTCTTCTTCAGGGGTGCTCGGTCAAATAACCCAAAGTCAGAAAAAATCTGGTCGCGTTATAACCGAGTTTCTTAACCCAAACCCTCTCCGAGGATTCTCAGTCGAATAATAAACTGAGTCTTCTCCAGGGGTGCTCGGTCAAATAACCCAAAGTCAGACAAAATCTGATCGCGTTATAACCGAGTTTCTTAACCCAAACCCTCTCCGAGGATTCTCAGTCGAATAATAAACTGAGTCTTCTCCAGGGGTGCTCGGTCAAATAACCCAAAGTCAGACAAAATCTGATCGCGTTATAACCGAGTTTCTTAACCCAAACCCTCTCCGAGGATTCTCAGTCGAATAATAAACTGAGTCTTCTCCAGGGGTGCTCGGTCAAATAACCCAATGTCAAACAAAATCTGATCGCGTTATAACCGAGTTTCTTAACCCAAACCCTCTCCGAGGATTCTCAGTCGAATAATAAACTGAGTCTTCTCCAGGGGTGCTCGGTCAAATAACCCAAAGTCAGACAAAATCTGATTGCGTTATAACCGAGTCTCTTAACCCAAACCCTCTCCGAGGATTCTCAGTCGAATGACAAACTGAGTCTTCTCCAGGGGTGCTCAGTCAATAAATCAAAGTCAGATAAAACTCGACTACGATATTACTGAGTCTTTGACAAGGAAAACCTTCAAAAGGCATTCAAACATTTCTCGAATATCTAACGCATTAGGACGCAAAGGATAGAGAAGTTCCCTCAACAAAATGGCGAGATTCTCGTCTGGTCGTCATTTCTACACAAACAAGTATATTGGAAAAACAAACTACAAGAATATTCGTAAAACTTAAAACTGGGTCGACCTTGGATGGTCGGACACCTGGTCGTTCTAAAAGCTGATAGAGCACCTGGTCGCTCCAAACCAGTCAAAACCCGATCGCATAAAATTAGCCTCCATTGGATCGGTAAAAGCATCCTAAGGCTGGTCGCTCTACAAATTATTCTGGAAACAACTTCAACTTGATCGGTCGAGATTCAAATCCGCCTGGGTTGGTCCTACCGGGCGCTGCGAGATAAGGCTTATGAATCAAAAGCATCACCACAACTATAAACAAGCAAAACGTGTGAAGTGCAATGTGTAAGCATGATGTCCAGATCAGAATATGCAGAAGAAAAAAAAGAACGACAAAGTTCAGAAGCACAGAGCATCATTACAACACATCCAAGTACAAGGTAGCCAACCTACGTCACAAACACATAGATTACAAACCAAAAAGTAGTCTTGAAGTCAAAAGCGAGGGCTGGCACTCGCTTAATACACACCAGCCTAAATTAAAAAGTTAAATCAAGCAAGTCAGACGAGCGGGTTCTTCCTAGGCCTCCCAACCTTCTTCTTCGCTGGAACAAAGCCTGAAGATGAATCTCCAGGAGCCTGCCTCTTGCCAAGAGAGCCAGTCAGTTCGGCATCGCCTCTCGGAAAGGTGGCAACAATGGAATCCCGAGATCGCAGGGCCTGAATCAGTTTCATTTTGTCTTCTTCCAGAATGGCGATTCGCTCGAGACCTTCTCTATAAAGTTTATCCAAATTCTCGGCCAAAGAACTCCAATCTCCAAGTTTCTGAGCAGTTTGGTCCCTCAGCAAACCCATCTGTTTTTCGAACTGCCTAATTGCTTTCTCCATCCGGTCCAACAATCTCAACTTGACAACGTTCATATCAGTAGATATGATTTGACGGTCAAAGACAGAGACATCTACGTTGGCAGTAACTCCCTGCAAGTCCCAGTCGCGAAGATGTTGAGCCAATTTAACATCACGTGCCCCCGGAGAATAACGAGGTCGGTTTATGACGGCCTGGAGCTCGGGATAAGAAGGCCGAAGAAGTGGAGGAGGGTTCATTGGAGATTCCCCAGTTTTCATCGGAGATTGAACAGTCGTTTCAGTATCATTGTCAAAATACTTTTTCACAAAATCTGCTCGAGACATTTCCATCCTGCACAAGAGTTTCACAATCAGATTCAAGAATCATTCATGATGAGAATTAAACCGATCAGCTGCGCTTGGTCAAACAGAATTGGTCAGTTATGAACAACTACAAACATGGACATTCCAAGCAAGAAAACGACCCCTAGCTGATCGATCGTGCCTAGTCATATAAAGTTGGACGGTTGCAAATAACACGTTCGGTCGGTTGGGAGCTTATCTAAGACTGACCGCTCTAAGACTGATCGCTCTAAGACAAAACAAGAATCCTGGTCGTTCAAAGCATGCCCTGACCGGATTGTAGCAAATTTTATCTCAAGAACAACCCGAATTCAACTAAAACCCTAAACCAGTTTTAAACCGACCAGTTTCAACGGATCTAATATGGCTGTACTTTGAAAGAAAAGATGGTTGTCACTTCAGAAATTCATGCAAACAGTTTGTGAACATTATGAAAACAGAATTACAAGGGTTCTGATTTCGAAGTTGCCATCTACTAATTCAAATCAGGCAAATTACCTCCTACATTATCAGCAAACATGTTGACAATCAATGAATTTCGCATTCAACAATTCTTATGCGAATCGAAATCACGCTTCAATAGGGGTTCGGACTCAATTTAAACTCCAAAGATCCCAGCCAATTATTTAACAATGCAAAAACGCATACCTGTAATCAAATCAGTTGGGTGAAGAAGTTTGAGATGAATCCTCGGGCCTTGAAGCGGAGAAAATCTGAATGTTTGGATTAAAAGATGGACTGAATTCTCGAATTAAATCAGAGAAAGCAAAGTGAAGATCGAAGAATTTTCTCAAAGGAGAGCCGCCATTAATGAAAATTCTGACCAAGAAAAAGTGAAGGAGAGAATGATGAGTTAAATTAATTATATAAAGTTTAATTCGGTCTCTACATATTTCGAGAATTGTCTCGTCGTCTTCCAGGAATTTGGCTTTTTCGTACGTTCCAAAACTGGAGAAAAGACCGACCCCCCAAGCTAATTCCAGAACCGGCCCATGAAAACTGCATCCAAGACCGACCCGTAATAGAAGCGGATCGATCCACTAATATTTCGAAGCCCATAGTTTTCATAAAAAACTATGAAACTTCGAGGGGCAAAATGTTATCCATCTGATCGATCCAAGTGAGTATGGGTCGGTTTTAATCGGATCGGTCCTGCCGTTATTAAAAGGGAACGGTCGTAGCGCAAGATTCCTGGTCGTCCTAAAGCTGGTCGCCTCAGAAGCTAAAGAAATCTGGTCGCTCCAAGGAGTAGAAGAACCTTGATCGTCCTAAGGATTCTGATTGTTCCTGAGGGTAGAAAATCCTGGTCGCTCTCTTTTATGCGCTGACCCGATCATCCCAAAAGTACAGAAGATTCTCGGTTGCATCAGAATATATAAAGAAAGTTGGTCTCTCTAGCGCTGGTCACTCCAGAAGCCAAAGGCTCCTGGTCGCTCCAGACTACTAAAGAGATTTGGTAGATCCAAGATACTGAAGAGTTCCTGGTCGCACCAGAGTGCAGAAGATCTCTGGTCGCTCCAAATATACAAAGTATCCGGTCGATTACTAGCTCTTGGTCGCGCCAACAAGCTTCAAGGCTTTCTGGTCCGCTCCGCATTCTAGCCTCCTGGTCGGTCCGCTCCACATTCTAGACTCCTGGTCGGTCCGCTCCACATTCTAGCCTCCTGGTCAACCAAAGCACTAGGAACGATCTGTGATGGCGTGACAGCTGGAGACAATTGGTGACAACTGGCAGTGGCATTTCTGTAAATACCGAAAAAACCGACCAGACCCCTGCATACAAGATTTCAGCCATTTCTCCGCCTATAAATAGGACCCTACCTCCATCATTCTAGGAGGACTTTTCGGGAAGAACGAGGAGGTGTTGTCCAATTGCTTTCGGGATTTCTCCAAGCATTTCTACATCTCTTCTCTATCAAATCTATGGAGCTTTGGAGCATGTGGAGCATAGTTTTCATGGAGGAACGAGCATAAGCATTCTATGCACTTCTTCATCTCTTCTTGATCATCTAAGGAGCTTTCATCTATGGCTTTCATAGAGGGATTAGCATAAAATACTTCAAGCTTTTATCCGTTCTTTCAATTGGTTGTAAGCGCAAATGCATATCAAAGAAGCTTGTATGAATGCATAATGGAGCAAATATTGTAATCTTGTGGCTACTAATGAAATCCAATCTTCAAAGTGGACGTAGGCTCGAATAAGAGTCGAACCACTATCAAATTCTTGTCTTCTTTCTTTACTTTGGTATTTTGATGCTTTTGAATGTTAGATATGGCCTCACACAACTCTAATGGTTTTCTAACGCCCCGCCTCTGAAAAGGTGACGTGCTTTCTAAGCATCTCGCCTCCGATTAGGTAACGCGTTTAGAGATCCCATTTTGGTTGTTATACCAATTTTCGGTATCAACACCAACAAAAGTGGTTTCGTCGAAAACGGAGGTCGTTTGCAAAATTGCTATTTTTAAGGGCCTTATAATAAATAAATATATATGATATATATATATTCCATAGCGACCTTTCTAAATTTTAAACTGGACATATCTTTCAACTTTAAAGTGAAATCTTAGTTTCTTAGCTTCGTTAGAAAGATATGATTAAACAGATTCAAATATTTCTTGTTTCGTTCAATCTGACTTATATTGTATTCTGTATATTCATTTGAAATTAGAAATCGAATTTTCAAACTGCCGCGCCATTTCAGGCTTGTTATATAATTAAAATAAATTTATTTGTTTTAACTTCGTCGAAAATAAATTTTTAGTCGTTATTATTTAATATAATTCATTTCAAACAATGAAAATTCATTAAAATCGCTAAAATAAAAATTTTAAATTGACTCAGATTTTCCGGGTTGTTACAATACCGTTACGTCTTGACATTTCAGATCCAATGAAATTAATTTTGTTGAATTTCGACTTCGTTTGCACAAACAATGTATTTTAATTCCAATATATTTATCGATTCACCTTTAAATTGCACGCACCGATAAAACAACTATGATTGGCTTCAAACTGGAAAACTAACAATAACTAATTATACGTATTCCAATAAAAGTTATTTCATCGAAAATGGAGGTCGTTTGAAAAACAATTATTCTTACGTCCTATATATCGATAAAATATTAATTTAATCCCAAAATAATTAAATAAATCATTATCACTTCAAATTCAACTAATATGAATTTATAACTCAACGTAACCATCTCCGAGTTAAATGATATTCAAATCATATAAAATCCCCTTTTAAATTTATTAAGCAAATGTTATCGTTTATAAACGATTTCCATAGCGACTATTTGAAAATTTGATTTGGACATAACTAAAATATATAAACTGAAATCTCGATTTTTCTCTTTCATTAGATAATTATAAACTAATAGATTCAAACATTTCTTGTTTCATAGAATTCCGACTTAAAATGGATTATGTATATTCAATTGAAGTTCAAAACTCAGTATTACGAACTACTACGACATTACAAGTTTGTTTTATATTAAATATTAATATAAACGTTCAATTGTCGTTTAACAAACGATTTCAATATTAAAATCCATTAATATTTCTGATATAATATTTAAAACTAATTTAAATATTCAATTCAAATACTGAAAAATCCAGGTCATTACATTTCCACCCCCTCCCTTAAAAGAATTTCGTCCTCGAAATTATCAAGTAAGAAGAATGCTCCAAACCCAATTTGTTTTAAAAATAATTATTTCCAAATCATAAATATATAATTTCAAGTTTTGAAATGTCCTTGTCAAAATAATCTCAGCTAAAAAATAATTCATGAAAATTTGCCAGCACCTCCTATGTATTGTTCAATCCAAACAACTACAACTCGCCACTCCGGGCCTTATGTTGATCAAAGAAAAAAAGCCAAATGGCTACCGAACTCAGGGGTATAAAGTCAATCAACCAAATCAATATTATTAAGGTTTACACCTATTTGTCGGGCAACCAAACTCCAATTACGAAGCAAAGCACTAACTGATCTTTCTCCTTCCAATCTGCACTCAACTCAATATCCAATTCCAATAGCACATACAGAGTTATATCGTTTCAGCTTCACTTCATGAGTGATTTAATTTGAATTAATTATACTAAAAATTATTTTTCTTAGGTTTCAATTCATTCAACTGCTGATGAATCTTATTATTCAACCAATCCATAACCCAATAAACTACCAATCAACACAACCACTTATTCATTTTAACTTATTTTTAAGTTAACTTCTAATTTATTTAATCAGGTTTTCAAATTCTTATTCACCAATAATTCTGGTTATATTAAACCATTTAAATTATTAATCAAAATTTGAATTTTCATTCAAATCGATCAACAAACCTATATCAATAATAAAAATATTTCCTTTCTATATGAAAATATAGTATGGGCAAAATTATTTCATTTTACCCGTTTTACAAAACAATATTGCATCAATTGCAAGTTCAACTTGAATCGATCAAACAACACAATACAAAATATTTGTATATATAAAATCTACAAATATGTGCTCTCATATACACACACACTCAACTCGATCTAGGTTATCACAAACCCTATCTTTATCGAGTTACACCATAGAGCCAAGGTTATTGCTAAACCATTGCTCTGATACCAACTGTAGCGTCCCGGAAATTTTCACACTCGAATCCAAACATTTATACACTCCGTGTCTAACTCAAGAATCGAAAACCCAGAAAGCTAGGAGAAAGAAATAAGAGGGTGAGATAAGAAAGAAATTTTAAGAATAAAAGAATAAGAAGAACCAGTATAACAAAGTCTCACATCGCAGCGGAATAAAATATAATATATAAATAAACTTTATTGAGAGCTTTGAAATAAAAACTTACAATCATCATAGTTCATCAATACATTTGGACAGTTATAATAATCTGTCCTCATATACAACACACAGCATAATACATAATAGATAATACTATACGTCTGAACTCTTCCAACTCATCTCTTCACAGCATCCGATAACCTAAACATGTAAAACCCGGGCTAACCCTAGCAGTACAAATGCTGGATCAGTCTGATGAACCAGAGTGAGAAAAAACTCGTTAAGTCTAAAATATCATCCAACTTGTTTTTAAAGTTAAACATTTCTTTTCGAAAGAAAAGGATAATCGTAAAACCAAATCCACACATAAATACAGATGGTTTTTACCTTACGATAACCCAAAATATTTTGAAATCAATATCTTATTCCGATATTATAATAGTTTCTAAATACAAATAAATAACAATCTAGCAGAACACTTGCATCTCATGTTCAACATATATGGTATACAATCAAAACCGCAGGCGCTTATTGGAGATTGGATTCCGACTGTGACAAGGTATGAAACCACATGTCGATAGTGTATCTCTAGAGGGGAATACACTGGGTTCAACAAGAACATCTTGCAACCCGACCACACATGACCGACCGCTCATTTCGCTTGAGTGTATCGAATGTATATAACCAATGTTTAGGTGCAACCCATCGTTTCCCGAAAAGGGACAACGTCGAAGTAGATCAAAGAAGGAAATGATTTTTTTCTAGATAGGTGATAATACACCCTAATGGGAGCGACCCACTTAGCCATGCTGCCTTCCCAATTTTGTCATTTCCCGGTTGATGAGGCTTGAGGTTAAATTACCTTTTTTTGATAGCACGCCATCATTCACTTTGAATGCCACATTGTTAGATCCATCAGAAAACATCACTAATTGATTTCCACAAAAATACTCTGGTTATTAAGCTAAAGAAGTTTCCCTTCTTTGCCACCAACTTGGTATGTTTGAAGAAAACAATGTACGTGACTTCTTTGGAAATACTCTGTTAGACATCCGTCCATACAAGTTGTCCTGAGACTGGACAAACCGAAGGCACTCTCCTACCACATCCTATGGATTACCCTATGGATTAGTAGCGAGTAGTCCTTGCAATCCGTAGATTTCAATCATGACAGAATCACTGCCAAAATATCTCTAGCGATCAGTTAGAGAAACCCAACAATAGTGTTTTCATTCATGAAGATTTACAGTCTTCAATTGCTCCATCTCGATCAGCTTTAGATATCTTCTTTGTTTACGTATTTGTTGGTTCGGAATGGTTTTCGAATATAAATTTGATCCCGATCCTTCTGTACCAACAACGCATTAGGTGTGATTTTGATAGTCGGTTATTTAACTATCAAAATAAACAATCATAAAAATAAAATAGATCCATTGGTTTATTATACAGCATCACTTGGGCATTAAAAATAATATATCAGCTTTAATATATTAATATTCTCAAATCATTTTATTCTAATATTTGGAAAAAATATCTCGAATTCATTTCCAAATTCCTGTTAACTACCATTTCAAAACATTCATTGTAACATTACCTACTATCTATAATTGCATAATCGATTCAACCTATCATCATAAAACAATCGTAACGAAATCTCCTATGTTTCGTTATTTAAAACAAAATAATCGTCACTTACTCTTTTAGAATAAACTCATTCTAAATCTCATTTCTTTACTTTAAAAATATCATTATATTTTCACAAATCTCCTTTTCATTTATCCCTTTACTATGAAAATATCATTTCGTATTCTCAAGCCTTTTTTTATTCCCTTTTATTTCGGAATCCAAATATATATTCCCAAGTTCTTCAAATAACGTTACTTTATTATTTCACAAAATAAATATCTTCTTACATCTCCACCATTAAGATTAACATTCTTCGATAATCCTGAAGTCGTTCAAGTTGGGGTATTTTAATAACCCCTGAGACCTTTATAACCATCGTTCTTATCTTAAGATAGATATTAGTTGTAATACCAAAACCAATATTCATTTCCCAATATGAAAACAAATCTCATTTTAGTTATATCTTGACAAAACCTTAAATATAGTGAATTTAGCTCACATCTTTATAATTCAACTTGTCTAATCACTTTATTTCAAACTTGGTTTCCGTTCCAATTTCCATTTCATACCTTCATCAGTCACTAACTGAAAATTAGTAAGAAAATAAATCCCTAAATATCAACCCCGGAGGCCTAAACCAAAATCAGATTAATATTCAGAAAATCATGTAACTCAACTGATTTCCAGTTACATTCCAATTCCTTAATTTCATATCCTCAACTTTTATCCCACTCATAAGCCATTTTAATAACTCGTTTCATTAATATATAAAAACTTGGATTTTATAACTTCGTCTAACTTGGATTTCATAGAATCCAATTAAATATAATTCAATAAGAATTAAATAAAAACTTCGATCATAACTTATATAATAAACCTTAAATTGCTTAAATAATTGTTAAACTATAAACATGGCTTTAAAACTTCACAACTTCCTTATTTTACATTACAAATTATCACTTCAATTATTATTAAATAACTAGTAATCAAGTTTTAACATTTATCAGAATAAAACTGGGTTACTTCACCATTAACTATTCCATTGAATAAATAAACTAATTTTATAAAACAATCTTAGTTAAGCAGCCTCAAAACATGATTTATTGGTTAATCAATTCCACTTAGCTCTTCCTATTTTAAATAATATAGTTAATTAAAATAATTCTGTTTAATGTGATTATTATTAAATTATTAATAATAATAATCAATTCCAATGCAATCCCATTTTAATTGTTTCTTAAAAACAATAAATCTCGATTATTAATCGTCATGTTGATTCCTTCTCACTTGCTTATCAATCTTATTAATGTAAGAATCAACTTTATAAGATCATTTGATAATCACTTATAAACTTAAATAAATAAATAATAAATATTTAATTCCTTTTACAAACTTCCATTTAAAATAATAGATTTTTAAAATTGATCTTTAGTTATAAAATAAATTTTATAACTTCATTTTTATCGATTTACTTGACGACAAATTATTCTTCATAAAACAGTGTATATTTGGACCATCTACTGTTAACTCTTCAACCAGTACTACCCATTGGTTAATATCAAAACAACATTGAATTTTGATTCAACAATTGGTAACCCAATCAATAACCCAATCATATTGGTTAAACAGTTTATATAATTGATCATATGAAAATAAACAATAAACTTGAGAAATCCAGTTGGATCCCTCCAACCTATTTTCCCTGCATCCAAATAGGTTACCTCAAAGTAAACAATCCATTCAATACGATAATTTATAATTCATAACGGTCAACTAACAACAAAATATGCACCCAATTTAATTTAATACGTTTATATTATTATAAACGTAACCAACAAGGTAAGTTACCTCGATTGGAAATAATCGCTACAAATAATGATCGGTTTAGATTAAATTAAAAAAACGTTTAATTTACTTCAGATGTATAAAAATATTCATCATGTATTCAAATAATCAACTTGTCACCCAATAACTAGCAAACATAGCACACAAACATCAAACCCGACTTATATAAAATATAAGTGAGAAAACCGAGTGAGTTAGACTCACCTTGGTTTAATTCGTCGATAAAAACGCTTATTTTAATTAAATTAAACAACTATTTAATTTAATTAAAATTACGACTGCCTCCAATCTTGACCAGACAACTCTATCTCGTAGCCTTCGTTAGCACGGTACGAACGTGACCGACCGCTCGAAATCTAATCATATACGGTTAAGATATAATATTAATAAATTTGCAAAATAGTTTAATTTAATTCAATGAAATTAATTTCATTGAATTCTGACTTCATTTGCAAAAATAACTTAATTTAGTTCCAATGTATTTATTAGTTCATCTTTAAGTTACACGCACGAATAAAATAACTTCGATTGGCTCCAACTGGAAAACTAACAATAACTAACTATATGTATTCCAATAAAATTTGTTTTGTCGAAAATGGAGGTCGGTTGTTTGAAAAACAACTATTCTTACAACCTATATAATGTCGATAAAATATTAATTTAATCCCAAAATAATTTTATAAATTATTATCGTTATATATCCAAAAAAAATAATATACATCACTTCAAATTTAACCAATATGAATTTATAACTCAACGTTACCATTTCCGAGTTAAACGATATTCAAATCATATAAAATTCCCTTCTAAATTTATTAAGTAAACGTTATCATTTATAAACAATTTCCATAACGACTATTTTAAAATTTGATTTGGACATGACTAACAATATATAAACAGAAATCTCGATTTTTCTCTTTCACTAGAAAATTGTAAACTAATAGATTCAATCGTTTCTTATTTCACAGAATTCCGACTTAAAACAGATTATGTACATTAAATTGAAGTTCAAAACTCAATATTACGAACTACGACGACGTTACGAGTCCGTTTTATATTAAATATAAATATAAACGTTCAATAGTCATTTAATAAACGATTTCAATATTAAAATCCATTAATATTTCTACTATATACACCATAGAAAATTGTAGCTATGTGTGCATTTAATTACACATACCATATTAAAACCATTGACCATCACAGAAAGATTCATAACAACAAAGTGGATATGTTTTTAGTAACAATCATGCATAGTATAGATTCCATCACGTCTTTATAACACAATATTAAAAAAAAAGCAAGAAACAAAGTATCGAATAAAAATAAGTTGACCTCCAAGTTTTCCAAATAAATATACAATATATTAGTGCAAATTCATGCATCAAACATCCTTTTGTTGCACTGCACAAAAAACTTCAATTAGAGATAACATTTTATATGTTTTACATCTGAGTTTGACTCCAAACGCCCATTCAAGCCTGGTAATTATTTTCTGATTTGGTATGGCCCTCAAAGCTTCGGATTATAATACTAAGGCTTTTCATTAGTGACTTGTGCAAGTTTTATCTGAGCTGGTAAGCTTTTTATCCATATGAGTCTCCATTATTCTTCTTTTCAACTCAACAGGGACTCTTAGAAAAGAGATTTTCAGTTTTTGCTGCAAGCTTCCTCATGTCAAAAGTTATGCCAATATAGGCAGCTTCATCGTACCAACAACATCCTTTTAATGAATTTCAGTACCGATGTTGCGACGCCTAGTACCATTGACCATTTCATCATTTTGCTAGCAATGTTGGGTGCTTTCTTGTGGATCACAACTGCATTTCAACCTTGTAAGATGGGCCTTGCCCTAGTATATTTCATATTTTATTTGTAGTGAGATCACTGAAACTTTTGGTACCAAATGACATATCTAGGAATAATTGCATATTTTTTAATTTTTGGTTCCATTTTAGTGACTTTCCAAAATATTACTACACACAGTACAACACTACCTAACTCAAATATGTTCCTTGGTCAGACATTACTAAAAATATTAGAATAATACATAAACATTGTTAACTAATGACCTTCACTAAATTATTTAGATGCATTTTTTCATTAAAACCAAACCCCTCATTCCCATACCGAATTCCATGTTTGACCTTTTTTTCTATGTAAACCTCACCAATAATGAAAACTAACATGTCTAACAACAAAACATACCATAAACCTCAAGTTAATACATAGATAAGATCGTGATTATTAAAAACAAAAGATTGTGATGGCTAGATTTACCTCATTGCTTCCCAGTTGCTGCTTTTTGTTGAGATTATGCCTTTGACTTGAGATAAGAAAGTTAGGTGGTGTTTGGTTTACCTCGTTTAGTTTTTTATTTTCACTCATATAAAAATACGAACGGTTCAAGTGTATAGTGAAAAACAACCGTTTTAGAAAATGAAGTTATGACAAAAAATAGAAAACAACTTTTATTTGTTTTCCTTATTTTGGAAAGAGTGGAAGAACGTGAGATAATTTGCCCTTCTGATGTCTCATTCTCCTTTCGTTGTACCCTCCATCTCTCTTCCATTCCCTTCAATGTGCATCAACTCTTCTTATATTTTACTATTAATCTTTAAAACCCAAAACTCAAAATATATTTTAAACCAAACACCACCTAAGGATTTTGTAAACAAATCCAATGGTCACAGCCGTAGTACAAGCCACAAATGCAAGTGTGCTGACGCCGGAGTAAGGACCAGGAAGCACTATGGATGGATATAACTAATTATTGAGAATCGCAGAGAATGAAATTGAGTTGAATGCGTTTACAATTTTAAGAACCCAAGATGTGATTCCATGTTTGATCCAAATCAACAACCCAAATCTTTAAGTCCATGTCTAAATAATGTTTCCAGTGGTATATTCTTAAGGCTTATGCTAAACACAATCGCTGCATGCGGCGACTGTAGGGATACTTGCTATCCCATTGGCTGACATGGGCTGCAAACCTATTGTAGTGGGATCCATATATCAATTATTATAGCAAAAATTGTTTGCTCCAACCAATCACATGGCCGAGTATGATGATACTTGCTCTGCGCAAGTGATGCTAGCATAGCACTATTCTTAAATCCCGCAATAACCTAGTTGGACAGCTTTTATTTTAATTTCTATATTCATCTCATAAAAATAAAACGCGCTCACAATTTCTCAAAACATGCGCACCTCATCTACCAGCTGTTAGTCACATAATTGTGGGAAGATATTGTTGGATTAAAAATCATATGTGGGCACATATGCATAATTGTATGTTATATTATAAAGGTACGAGTTAGAACCCGTGCTTCGCACACGGACGGGGATGCAAAACATTGTATTTACGTAATTAACTGAAAAACTGGAAGATCATTGACATAAAGATAGAAAGTTTTTTTTAGTAGGACGGTAGTGTAGCGTGAAACTTCACAGCCGATTAGATAGCTTAGATAACTAATGTGACATAAAGGTAGAAAGTAATTATGGTAAGAGAACATGCATGGCCAAAACATTAAAGCACATAATTTTAAAGTATTGAGAAAAGCTTGGTGAAATATGCATTAAAATGACAACCAAAGATGCAAAAGTCTTCTTTCAACTATAAATTTAAATCCTGAATTAATGTTTTTAAAAAATTGGATTTAATGATATTAAACTCTTAACGAAGATTCAATGCAGTTTCATATAAAATTATCTTGAAACTCAATTTGTATATAGAAAACTTGTCAATATGGTGGATGATAGACGACCTATCTGGCAAATGTCCCATATTTTTCTACGCAATATAACTTAAATTTCAAAAACATTGATTGGAAAACATAATTTTTAATATATATATAGTTACCATTTAATTGCTTTAACATGCCCATGCTAACGATATGGATGAGAAACTACACAATTTATAATTCATTTTCAATTGCTCATCACATTGAATCGTGCACGTTGTGAAGTTTGTATGTAACACTATTGAAGTAACAATACTAAAATGCATTGTCCCTAGCTTAAGACATATGAATTACACAAAATTAGTAAACTTGTTAATTGAATAAATGGGTACAGCCACACAAATCCCAAGTAAATGGATAAACAGTGGGCGTTAATGATCATTGCAACAACGGACAACCATGAAATGAATGTATGTTTAATAAATTTTGCCATTTTATCCTTGTTTAATATACATAGAACAATACGTCAAACAATCTGAAATAAAAATGAAGGATGAAACCTTCCTCAAAACATACAAAACACACACGGTTCAATATTTATATATATCACATGTTGCAACAACAATATGGAAAGTATCTGTACACTAATCTCTCGCGTTGGCTACAACAAAAAATGATGTATAATGCCATAACTATATATATAAGAATACTCTTTTGAGGCGTGCAAACTCCAGTTTGATTCACACATGTTACAGAGGTAAAAAATATCATATGACATAAGACATGTAAAAGGATATATTTGAATTATGGACATGTTTATAAAATAAAGACTGAAAAGAAAATGTGCTTGCGTGAGCTTCATGAAAAAACATTGAAAAGAGCTTATTGATACTTTGTTTCCGTTTGGCCTGCATTACCAAACAGGGTCAGTATGTCGTTGTTTCTCATCATTAGAAGACCATATGTTTTAACCTGCAATGCATAGCAACAGTTTGCCACCATCTTCACCTCAATTTGGTCATTTACATTGCCACAGTAGCACCTTGCAACAATGCTCTTCCTCAGCCATTAACCACAGTCCACTTCGTGGACTGGCTCAATGTAGTTAAAATTTTGATGCTCGGCACCTCATTAACCCCGCTTCAGCTCATTGCAGCAACTCAGCACCTTCACTCTCTACCTTCAGGTTGAAGACCCCTCTGGCTTTCATGAAGCGGCTCTAATTCTGATGCTCACTAATGAAACTCAATTCTCTCTCATTTAATCACAACTATTTGATCGACACCTATATCCAGCATGATATTTAGCTAAATAATCCAAATAACAAATTAGTAAACATAGGTCAATCAAAAATAAATGGAAACATTGGTTAGTAAAATAAGTTTGCATAATTCAAGTTAGTATTTAATATATGAAAAAAATGATTATGCTGTTGATACCCAAAAGAAAAAGCAGAAATTTCTTCCCATGAAATCAGGACAAAATTTTAGATTTATTTATATCCAAAAGGTGTAAATGGCTTTATAAAGGAAGTCATCCATCCTTTAAGTTTGCAGCACAACTCTCATTGACGTGCTGCAACGCAAGGGATTTATATTTTCTTGAGAAAGAAGATTTTTGTCTCTTATTGCTCGAGTTCACCATTATAATTTTAGAACTATATATATATATATATATCCTGTATTTATACCTAATTAAAAGAAGTAAACATAGTTAAAAAGCAACCGTCGATAATTATAGTCAGTGACTAAAATTATGGATAAATAAAATCATGCAAGGAAATAACATGCAAATTAAAATTTAACTCGGCTATTTCAATTCAAGTTTTGTTAGAGTGAGTTTGTTATTAAAAAAATCCATATAATTTACTTAATTGGCAGATTTAAGTTTCTGTACATAAATGTGTATGCATTAACTAATGATAATTTAGTAAAATTACCAAAAAGATCTTTCCTAAATGATGAATTTTTAATATATTCAACAACGGAATGCACAGTCAAGCTGCTTTAAGCTTTGGTTTCTTTAAATTTATAGTTTCAGTCTGTGCCATACGTCCTTGTTAACCTTACCTAAAATTTGGTACAAAGTTCTTAATCATACGAACAGATAACAGCCTAATACACATGCGAGATGACCTTGACTCATCTTGTAAAAATATTTCTAAACAATTCGTTTCCTGTCCGTGACACAGTTAATGATACTAAAATAAATATCAATGAAATAAAATGCTAGCTTATAAGAGTTGTTATACTTTTAATTATTTAGAATCAATCTAGGATTAGTCAAAATCATTTCTTCCGTATCTCCCACATCATAACAGCTGAAATTTAAAATAAATAAATTAGTACACTTGATAAAAGACAAAAAAGGAAGAAAGTGAGATGACTTATTGTCCTACCAGCTGAGAAAAAATTTATCTACTATAATTTAATTATAAAAACTTAGCATCAAACAAAGCAGGCTGAATTATTTGTTTTGTTGCCACATAATTTTGATAATTGTTATGCAATAATTTATTTTATTTAATGAAAAAATCCAGTCAAATGTACAATTATAAATGAAATTTCTTCCCTCGTTATAACAGTAAATAAATAGACAAATCATCAGCACTCCATTCTCTAAAACCAAGCTATAGCAATTATAAATGTAGAACCAAATTGTAAATAAACCATAAATGAGACACAGACTTAGAAAAGAAAGAAAATAAAATGGATCTGAATATTGAATATTGGATAATAAGAACAAAACTGATAATGGCAATTAATTTAATAAAGAAAACCATTCAAATCTACAATTAAAACTGAAAAATTTCTTCCTTTTGTTATAACAGGAAATAAATCAACAAATCATTGGTACTCCACGACCAACTTCAACAATTATAAATAACATATAAAATCTTACCAAATCTTAAATGAGACATAGAATTAAAAAAAGAAAATGAGAACTGACTCTGCTAATTAATTTGACTTCATAAAAAACCCATTCAAATATGCAATTGTAAATGAAATTTCTTCTCCCTGATTTAACATGAAATAAATCAATAAACCATTAGTACTCCATGCTCTGAAACCAAGCTTCAGCAATTATAAATGAAGAATTATTAATAGTGAGAAAAATATTTTGCTTGAGTTAACGCATAGAATTAAATGGAAAGAATCACTCAGGTCATTGCTGGACTAATTGTAATAATACAATGAATCTTTCACCTATGTTCTTTTATACTAAACAACTAAATTTTACCGTATATAGTTATTGAAAAATAATTGGCTGCACGGACATCTTTTGGATAGATAATTTACAAGTAGATGCAGCATATCATGTTATGTTGTTGTACAAATACTTAAATTTAGCTATTGTTATTTCCATATATCAAACGGGTGGATGATACGATAGAATATTAACCAAACTACACAACTATAGTGCACACTATATAAAACCTTTAAAAAAAAATCAAGTCAAACACACTATAAAAGCATCAGTAAAATCATAGATAATTAAATGTAATATGTAAGTTTGAGAAAAAAAATTTGTATTTACAATAGATTCCTTATAATTTAACTTCATATAGAAAAGATAGGCTTATATCCAATAGACTCAAATATAAAATATATTGGTAGAAAATTTATAAATTTGTTATTCATTGTTTGATTGACAAATTTTGGTAATTTGACAGAGTTTTAAATTCAAATCCAAGTCGTTAATTCTCAAATGATAGTACTTTTAGGGAGGGTAGATTGCATTGCTATGCACCTGTGATTATGCTGGATATGTGATATTATATACCCATAGCAGTGCGGTACCCTCACATTGATAGTTAGTTGATAATAAGCTGTCAAATACGCAAAATAGCTCATATATAATTATATCTGAGTACTATTATTCTAATTTATTTACAAAAATTCAGTTAAATGCAAAAAAGAAAAGCCTTTTATATCTTCTTTTTAATTTTTGCTTGTTCAGAAAATTAGAATAAAGAAACTGATCAACCAATTTTTCATTATTACTTCTTAATTATTTTTATGAAATTTTTTGACAATAGAAAGTTTAGTTAGCATCTCAATGGTCATTTGTTTGATTTCAAACATCATAAGTCATAGACAAATGGGCGAGTGAATTATTGTCAGCATTAAGCATTTATGCAATTTTAGAATAATATGCATGTGTTACGCATATTATTTTTCAAATGGTTATGCATCAAAGTATAATGCATATTTTGGATGCATTTAGTTTTAAAAAGGACACATGCCTAATAAAACCAATGCAAACTTGGAGTTGAGTTGCAAAATTATCTATTTTAATATTATGATGTAAAATAATAGTTATGTTTTAACAACGACCACCAATTTGTAGAAAAGTTTCAGTTTCAGCTTTATTATATCATACCACCATTGTATAATTTCTTAAAATAGTACTTGCAATTATTTCTGAGGATTACATGCTGCTATATCACAAGAGTAAGGAATAACTTACTAATACTAATGTGTAGCAGACTAAAATAAATCTTGCTCTATTTATCCTTTGGTTAATCTATATCAAATATATCTAATGGGAATTGTATAGACACGCAGCACCTTCGGAAAACCGCATAACTAAGTGCAAAATTCTTGCACGTTCGTTCATTTGAAAAAAATAGAAAAAAAGAATTTTCCTTAAGGATAAAGAAGAATGTGTAATATCCAATTTTATACTCAAACTCCAAAAAGAATATGATGTCATGCACTATCCACAACTATCAGCATCTAAACATTTCTTGTTGCCTTCCTTTAAAAAAATTATGTGAATTAAAACATAAACACATCACACCATCAATGTGAACATTTATTTTTCTTAAGTTGGATTCAAACTATTGATAACAAATTTAATTGAATACCTTGTAGGTGGAGGAGGAAAAAGCCTCCACCTTTAGCCACTTTTCTATCCTTTCTCCCCCTTTACCATTGCA
The DNA here is from genome assembly GCA_030737875.1 of Allium sativum. NCBI lineage: Eukaryota > Viridiplantae > Streptophyta > Magnoliopsida > Asparagales > Amaryllidaceae > Allium > Allium sativum. The sequence goes on along the minus strand of CM060913.1, from coordinate 461,303,421 downwards.
CTTGGAAAAGAACTATAGGAAAACAAATTCTGAAATTTACTTATAAAGAACTATGCTAGTTATGAAAATAAGCTTAAAATTCTACAGATGATTGTTGTATAAGCCGAAGAGTAGTATACAGCTAACTTTTGAGCCAACATGATCTCAAAATACTTATTTTACTTTTCACTCCATTTTCTGCTCTGTTTCCCTGTAAGAACCTACATTGAGTTTAAATATACCATTTTGTTGATAGCCACGACTGGAAAAGAATGATCTAATAAGAATAAAACCAAGGACAATATATAGAATGGAGTACTTCAATAAGAAAACGTCTACAATTTAATATATTTATAATGACTACTATTAGAGATGCTTTTCAGTTTTGAGATTCTTTTGTGAAGCTGAAATCCTTTTTTCCCCTACCATTAAAGCATATTTTCTGTTTCAAAAAAAAAATTAACTGTTCAGTTGTTGATAATAACTTTTCCTTCTTATATATCATTTAATGATGCCTTAAATACGAATGTTTTCATTACCAAATTTTGTCTGATGAATTAAATGACATTTATAACTGCACATTTTTTTAACTTTAGTTTGGGATGCAATTTTGAATTTTTACTATCCATTACTTTCTTAAATTCATATATGTCATTTAACCAAAAAAATTGTAGGTCTTTGCTATGATTAAAAAAACATCCTCTACATGAATCAATTAATCACATTCCTTATTTCATTTGTTATGTCTATAACCGAAATCAATTTTTTTACCTTTGTAAAGTTAATTGAACCTTATCAAAAATTCTTTTTCATAATTGACTCACAAGTTTCAAAGGATTTCTAATGATTACTTATATCTAAAAGTTTCATTTTCATAAACTTATACCTAATATTTGCTTAAGCATGAAACTGGCCTAAGGTATTTTTTTTTTAAGTTGGCTTTCTAACATGATATGGTGGATAATAAATAATTTACACAGATCTCCATCCACGAACATGAGAAGCAAACACTCCAGTGATCATGTTGCTAAATTATACAATATTTCTTTTTTAACCAAAAATGCACATTTTTTTAACGGAAGATAGCATATATATGACACATAGCACAAAATAAGAAAACAGACATACTTTTGAGTCTTTTTAATTCTTTATAAAACTCTGCATGCTCACTGTAATTTACGTCCATATTATAAGGTATTCATTAAGCGTTAATTAGATATTAAAGCCAGCAAAAACCAAAAACCTAATATATTCCACCTTGAGTAATTAGATGGCCAACTAACCTAGATCTATAAATAACATGGAATTATGTTTATATGTTTCTGTCATCACAAAACTTGATAGTAACATCTACATTTTAGTAACCTGTATTGACTTTTAACCATGAAAATGCAAACGAAAGGAATTCTATTTTATGCATAAAAATAAATCATAAGTTGCCTATGCGCAATTTAATGTATCATTAAACGATAAGGAAAGTTAAAATACTGATTGATTTAGTAATAATGCAACTTTTTGAGTTATAATGCAAAAAAAGGAATATTATTTATTTTCTAACATACCAAAGTAAAACTGAAAAACAACATCATAAATATGAAACTTTCTTCATGGCTAAAACCTTGAACAGGTCAAGCTAAATAAGCCATGGTGAACTAACTCTAATATTTGTATTTTATATTTAATTGATGATCTGTCTGAAGAAACATAACTATAATCAAGCTTGCAAATAAATTTATCTTCATGGCGAAAAAATTCTATATTTTAAGCTAAATAAATTCAAGTCCATGTATCATATAGGGGTATTCCATATACATTTAAGAGGAAGATAAAGAAATTAATTCTTACAAAATCTATACCCTGAATGGATCCTCAAATAAAAGTGCATCAACAACAATAATCATGTTCTAAATTTGTAGGTGAAAAGGGACAAAATGAGTCACATCAATTACTAAATATTTGATAAAGAGTGTTCAATTCACATGATATCTCTAAGTAAAGAATAATTTTAATGGACAGGTGGTAACTGAATGTCAATATACCATTAACCACACTTGCAGTGCAAAATACTCTAGTCATACTGGAATCATATTGATATAATACTGTACCCTACATTTGAAGAGAAATGCTAATTATTAGACATAATGAAAATGTTGAATTTCAACTAAATGGTGAACGTGCATGTGTTCATCGTACTAACGCTTCATAGAGATGGAACACAATATCTTAAATTCTCAACATAACTGAAATATATTTGTAAATGTCATATTAGTAAAAAAAATGTTGTGATGTTTTACTGGATTTTGTAAATATTTGTACAATTTTTACTTCAATAATATGCCTTTCTACGTATATTTGTTGACAGATGGCTCTACTATGATCTAAATACAAATTGTCACATCTAAGATTATACTTCAACTTACACCATGGTCCTAAAATCAGTTTAAGAAGTAGTAAATTTGCTTGCACATGCATAATACCTTCATTTTCATAGTCAAAGCTTATATGGTATAGATCCTTTATCGCTTTGACGCTAAATTCGATTGATTCCAGCATGGTATTGAGCGATTGGCTTCCTACATAAAAAATAATCCATTTACACATTAGAAAATAGTAGAGAAATATTTTCAAAGTAATGAGAAATAAAAAAATCTCGTCATGTCAAATGTTATTTCATTATGTCAATCAGTATGAGGTAAAACAAAAGAAATAAAGATATCTAATTGCTAAATAAGGTAATGAGAAATAGGTGTACTTTTGAATCCAGGCAAACCAAAAGACATTCCTATGTTTATCCTTCGACAAACCTAAATAAAGGGAAATTGGATCATCAAAACCGATAAAACCGAAGTTTGAACTAAATGAAATGACAGTGAAGAAGCACATATGTAGACGAAGCACACAAATATGTCTCAACTTTTTCGAAAGGTGCTTCACATATTGAATATATGTGACATGAGCATGAAAATTGCCTTTTGACAATAACTTTATGTCCCAATATGAAATAAAATAAAATCATCACATCCAAAAGGAAATAAGAAAAGTAAAAGATACCAACTCATCCGTTCATAATAAAACAAATGCCGATATAGATCAATAGATACATGAAACAAAAATACCAAAGGCACACAGACGTTTTAATATCCGTTTGCCTTGCCTTGCTTCTCGAAATGGTTATGTTGAACATTCTTTCATACCAGCACACTTGGTTCACATTATAGTATAGAGCATTACAACTAACTATAGCAAGCAATTAAGTGACCTGAACTTGATTTAATCTTCAAGCAAAAAAGGTGATTAAAGACATTTTAAATAATACAAACTTAAAATACTTCAACCGAATGACAAAGAAATATACGATACTGACATATTTATTTATACCAGAAGCAAGTTTGAACCGTCTTTTTCTTTTAAAAAGAAAAAAAGGTCACTATGTTAATTTAAAGAACTGAATTAACTGTATCATCTAATTTTGTATTCAAAATATTTCAAGTACATAACAAATTATCATGTGAGCTATGTTAGATCACAAATCATTTTGCATTAATAATTTTAACATCCTTAAAATCTTAAAATCTACAACAAACAACAACCATTGTGCATCAAGTTAATGAATGAAAAAGTGCAAAATTATGCTGGCCAGGTCAACTTATAATGTGTACCCTGTTTGCACTGTTCTGTTCAGCTGGACTTATATTGAATTACTGGTAAAGCAATCCTAGTCTGTTAACACAAACCTTATTTTCAAATGAGAGCAAGAACAACGTAGACAGAACAAAATAATTTGGTGTTATGTAAAATCCATATATAGTACAATATTACTCTCTATCAGTAACTCCATGGCACCAAGCATGTCTATACACCGATCCTTTATATATTCAGAAGGATCCAAGGTAGTTGAAATAAAAGTAAATAGTGAGCATATAAAATTAATAATATAAAAGAAACAACCAAACCAAACGCTAATTGAAACCACAAAGCAATAGGTACATAACGGACGAACGAACTGAATTGTACAAATGAACATCTTGTAATAGGGTGTCCAGAGATCGTGATATTAAACAACTGGGATTGAACAAAGCCGCAGACTTAAGGCAGGATAAGGGACATGAAAACCGATAATGAAAAATGGCCAAAGCAGCAGAGATTGGAAACCAACGTCGATGAGCAGTTTGCTGCTTGGCTTTTCGGAGAGACGGCAAATTCCTAATCGAACTTAGGGTTAGCAAATAAAATAGGGGTCGGAAAGAAAAATAGTATTTGTGTGCGACTTTTCATCTTTAGATATTGAAGAAGGCCCGAGAGCTCTGCATTTCCAACTCGGTAATTATAATATAGTATAGATAAGCAATAAGAGGTATTTACAATTTGTTTAGGGGTCAAATTGTAAATTTGACATAACTAGTTTTTTGTCCATTGATAAAAACTGTTTGGTCCCCGAGAAACAGTACGCACTTTTTTTCTCTCTTCCCCGTCGGTGAGAAACATTTAGAGAAGAGATGGTACTATAATCTTGGAAGATATAACCCTATTTTAATCAACTCTATTGATTCTGGTACGCTTCCGCAATCTCTGTTTATTTATGGTTTTGATTCCTCTTCAATTGATTAGGGTTTAGAGCTGAATTGAAAATTTCCCCAATAATTGGTTTCAAACCAACCCTAAATTAATTCTTGAGGATTTAGTAGTGGTATGATCTTCCTTTTCATTCAGATTTGTTCGTCAGTTATGAAAACAATTGTCGATTCGTACCATTACAGCGTTCTTTTGTTGTCTTGTAAATGGTCAAACAAATCCTCTCATCGGCTTTTATATTATACCATGTATTCTGACATAATAGACAACATTATTTTAGTATATATGAATTGGTTTTGTTGTCAAACTTTTAACCAACTTAATATCAGATTGCTAAGCAATGTTGTTTTGTTATGTTTCAAAGTTGGTGACTTCAGAATTTCAATTGAACTACACACGCTGATTTTATTTTAATGTACTGCATGCTTCTTTTCAATAAGGAAAAAATGATAAATGGGAATACTTAATACTATATTGAATGAACAATATAGCACAGTTTGTTTAACTTCTTTAGTGTATGCCTTATTTTCAGTAAGGTATTTGTCTTAGCATGATTGGTTTTTTGATATGATAAAACCAAACCTATTTATGTGAATTTATATATGTAACAGAATTTATATAAGAAGATCTGCAAATTTTATGTTGGCATCATTTTAATGATAATGGTTGAAGTACTAAAGTCTGATCATTATACTTTCCTTATTAAATTTTGGTTTCCTTCTTTACATGTGGTATTAACATAAATTTGCATGTTACACCACCTGGAACCTATCATACAAGTAATACTTCATAGATTTATGGTTCACATTCACCATGGCCAAATGAATTACAATGCCAAAAGAAAAAGAAGCAGTTAAAATGAATGTACAGGACACAAGTGCAATTAAATATATTAATTGCTAAATTATACTCTTTCATTGTTCATCCTATAACTGCAAACATGTTAGGCTGCAAATGGATTGTTTCTGCATACGTGATGGGTCATTTATATGATGACTATGTTAATACAACAAGGTATTGATTAATATGTTAGTTCCTTATTTGAGCCTAATGAGAATAAGGGGTTATTAATCACTAATGACAGCATGCAGTATAAACCCACAAATTTAAATATATAAAGTTATGGTCCTATAAGGTAAACTATTGATTAAATACTGTATTTGACATTTTAAGGATCATAAATTTTGTATTTAAATTTTTGTGTATTCAAATATGGTTTTTGTGGAAATTTGATATTTCAAATAGATTATTTGAAACAAAATATTGTCAAAGCAATCATTTTTGTGTAGATTAACCTAAATAAAATATCAAACTAATTGTGTGTATAAAATTCATGCATTTATTCATGAACCCAAAGGTGAATTAGTATTTGGCAGAATTTCATGCATGCTTGTGGCGATAAATATATGATGATTATAAGGTATTTTATGTGAGCAATGTGTTTATCCAAAGATTGCATATTGTTTAACAAAACTTATTGTCAATATTTGATTGCTACAACAAGATTACCGTTTACAGTTAATATTACTGTCCAAAGACTTGATATTAATGTTGTGTTTGGTATCTTGAGATGAGATTAAACATTATTTGAATTTATTGTTTTATATGGATTCTGCTGTTGCTACTGTATCTGCTAAACTTAATTCAGTACTGATCCTTAGTGGTAATAACTCTAAGGACCGGAAGGAGAACATATTAATTGTTCTTTTCTGCATGGATCTTGACCTGCATTAAGGATGGATCGACCTGTTTCTCCTACAGATGCTAGTATCTTCGAGGAAAGAAGGATTTTCTGAGAAATGGGACCGTTCAAATTGCATGGGTCTTATGATCATCAAGCGCGACATACCTGAGGCTTTTAGGGGTGCGGTATCCGAAGAGATCACCGATGTCACAACTTTCCTTGCTGAAATTGTGAAAACGCTTTGCAAAAAGGAATAAGGCGGAAACAAGTACTCTTTTAAAGAAACTTATTTCCATGAAGTTCAAGGGCAAGGAAAACATAAAGGGATACATTATGGAAATGTCTCACCTTGCTTCGAAATTGAAGGCACTAAAACTTGAACTTTCAGATGACTTACTTGTGCATTTAGTGCTTATCTCTCTTTCACCACAATTCAGTCAATTCAAGGTCAATTATAACTGTATGAAAGAGAGAGTGCAGAGTGAACAGATTTATATTGAGCATATTGAAACAAACTTTATGATAGCGGATCCGCTCATAAAAGGTTTACCACCAAAGGTCTTTCATGAGCATACTGCTCATATGGGTGTTGTACTGTTAAAGGATATCATGGTTTAGTGGGAGTTTGTATTTTATATGCTTTATATTTACCTTAAGACATTTATGTATTCAGTTTTCTTATCAGAAGTAAAGTATTCAGTTCATTCACTCTGCTTACTATTTTGATTCTGACCTCACTTAAGTTTAAGGAGGACCAACTAAAATATATTTGTGTTTGATTCACATTACATGTGATTTACATTCTACGTATTCAGGATTGATCTATGTCATTTAACTATATATATGTATGTGATCATTGATGGGTTTAGTCGTGATTAATATGACAAAAACCACTATGATCGTATATAAATATGATTGATGGACAAGATTGTTAAAGATTACCTTTATTAAATACCAAAATTTGAGCTCATACAGTTGTACAGTTATAAGGAAACATATGTTGCCCAAGTGGGAGATTGTTGGATTAAAAATCATATGTGGGCACATATGTGTAATTATATGTTATATTATAAAGGTATAGCCAGTAAGAGGTATTTACAATTTGTTGAGGGGCCAAATTGTAAATGTGACATAACTAATTTTTTGTCTGTTGATAAAAATGGTTTGGTCCCCGAGAAACGGTACACTCTTTTATTTTCTCTCTTCCTGGCCAGTGAGAAACATTCAAAGAAGAGGAGGTACTGTATTCTTGGAAGATCTAACCCTATTTTAATCAACTCTATGGGTTCTGGTACGCTTCTACAATCTTTGTTTATTTATGGTTTTGATTCCTCTTGAATTGATTAGGGTTTAGAGCCACTAGTACAAAAGTGGGCATATTCAACACTAATTTGTGTGCGTTGCATGAAAAGTGTGGCGATAGCTATGCATTCTTTGATCTTCTACAACAACATTCATTTGTTGTTGCATTAGATGTGAACGCAGTGTTGCGGTTGGAATTCTTGTGCTGTGACGTGCAATACCAGGTCAAAGTGTTGCATTACATAAATACATGCCAAGTGAGCGATCCACATTATCAGTTTAAACAAATATGTAACCGTAGATGTAGATTAATCCAATGGTTCAATCCGATCCTTGCTACACCAGTTCAAAGAGTTGCATTAGATAAATACATGCCAAGTCAGCGATCCACGTTATCAGTTAAAAAAAATAAAGAACCGTAGATGTAGATTAATCCAACGGTTCAAGCCGATCCTTGCTACAGCTTAGTGAAAATTTGGCGCGATAGTTTCTCCATTCACGAAATACGTCCCCACAAAACAAATTTCTCCTGTACTCCTCCTTTGATCCGTTTCTCTCTCCACGAAATTCGTCCAAGAACACCTCCGATTGCTATTGTAAGTCTGTACCTCCGATTACAAACTATAAACCTTCGATTGCTCCTATTTTACGAACTTTACACCTCCAATTTGGATCATTTAGGAAAATTACAGGTAGTTAAGGCTTCATCATTTTGGTTTTATTTAGTTGATTTCGTCGCTAACTTATTTTGGTGTACATTCAAAGTCTCCGGGTGATTTGGGTATACCGATTGACTTAAATTAGGATTTTTTATACTTGAAATGATGTATTTATATATTTGAATGTGTTGAAATTATGCAAGTTCTGTATTTTTTTGTTTGCCAAACCATTAATGTATTAGTAAATAATGCTTATTTTGACAGGTGGAAACAAAATTTAGAGGACAAAAGAATTCCAATTTAAATGTTTAAATGTCTATTTCTGTTTGTAGTTAAATAATGCCTATTTCTCTTCCTACATCATATGACTACGAAGATACCCTGGGCATGGGTGATCTAGGATTGTCAAACCCATCATCACCAGAAACTCCAATTGATTTTTATATAGAGATGCAAGAAAGGCACTACGATGATTTGCTTGAGTATGAACTAGAGCAAGAAGAACTCCGAAGACAACGGCTAAAAGAAGAACGACGTGAAGAAAGGGCGATGCGACGGCATGGTCGTGCTGCCTTACATCATCAGCATCAAAACAACCAAGTGGTTAACGAACAACAAGCTGACTTACCAATCATAAAGTGTGATTGTGGGTATGCCGCTGTAGAAGATGTTATTTCGATTGGATTCAACATTGGTCGTCGTTATTTTAGATGTCGTGTTTATCCTACAGGGTGTACCTTTTGGCAGTGTATTGACCAACAGTTTCCAAGTCGAGCCGCTGAGTACGCAAATAATTACAACATCAACTTACAACGCTACAAAATCGAGTTATTGGTTTTCGAACTGACGTCAGTAGACTTAACGACCAGCTTCAAGGGCTAAACATTAGAAGACAAAATTAAACTATTGCATCGTTTTTTGTATTAGGTACAACTGCATCGTCTTTGTGTCACCTGTATGGTCATTGTATCTGTACTGTTTTGTTTTGGTATAGTCATGTAATGTTATGAATTTGTGGTCAGTATCCTTAGTTGCTTGTTTTATCTATTATCCTGATAACTCAGTTCCAAAAGTTAGTGATAATTCATATCAAAACAATCGTCTTTGTATCATCGTACTGATTATGTATATTTGTAAATTATTAACTTGTTTTGTTTTTATTCCTAATTTAGTCAAACCTTACAGGGTAACCCTTGTTCATGTCTTGAGCTATTAGTGGAATCAAATTTGGTCTTGCTAGACCGTGGTTAGATTGTGACAATGGATAGTGAGTATTACATATGGATAGGACTTCTGAGATCGAGTGCAGAATATATAAGAGGGGTAACAACTTTTCTAAGAAATGCATTTCCTATTTATAAAGTAGGTGATGAGATGAAATGCCCTTGCAAAAAATGTACATAACGTAATTGGTATTGTGAAAATGTCATATACGATCATCTTATTTTTAATGGCCCTTCTCCATTACATACCGCGTAGATTTTTGAAGTTTCACAGACAAAATTATTAGGAGTTGATGACCATATGGATTGTGCAATGGAGATGGGTTTTGAGGATAATTTGGATGTGATGTTCAAATGTGCGGGTTACAAATTTGATCAAAATCCCAGGGACTTTATTGTAGAACCAAATCCATAGGCCGAGAAATTTTATCGGCATGTTAAAGAAGGAAAAAAATCGTTATATCCTGGCTGCACTAAATTTTCTCGACTAAGTTTCTTGATCAGGCTTTATCATTTAAAGTGTGCTTATAGAATTAACGAGTCTGCGTTTGGGGAATTACTAAAGCTTATAAAAGAAGACTTTCCTGATGCCCAGTTGCCTTTGTCTTCCTATGCTGCAAAGAATGTAATTAAGGATTTAGGTCTTGATTACCATAAAATACATGCCTTCCCAAACCATTGCATGTTATATTAGGCATAGAATAAAGATAAAGAGGCTTGTGACATTTGTGGTTTTTCGAGGTGGGTTGTAAAAGAAAATGAAGACATCGTTGATAATAATGATCCACCAAAGTCGATTCCCAAAGTGCCAGCAAATGTTATGAGGCACTTTCCTCTAAGACTAAGGTTACAAAGGATGTTTATGTGCAAAGAATTTTCCAAACTCATGAAATGACACCAAGTGGAACGAAAAGAAGATGGAAAACTAAGACATCCGGCTGGTGTTGTGGCATGGAAGATGATGGATGCTCGCTATCCTGATTTTTCATCAGAAAATTGTAATGTTAGATTGGGTCTAGCATCTGATGGATTTAATCCATATCGTTCAATGAATTCAAGTTATAATACAAGGCCAATTCTGTTGGTAAACTACAATCTTCCGCTTTGGTTATGCATGAAACAAGAGAATTTGATTCTTTCAACATTAATATCTGGTCCAGATTCTCCAAAGAACAGTATTGACGTATATATGCAACCTTTAATTGCGGAATCGAAAGCGTTATGGAATGTTGGCGTCGAAACATATGATTCCTTGATTGATGGGAATTTTAATTTACGTGCAAGCGTCTTATGGACCATTAGTGATTTTCCGGGATATGCCATGTTGTCGGGTTGGAGCACGAAGGGGAAATAGCGTGTCCAGTATGCCATTATGAAACTTCTTCAAATTATTTGAAGCATAGCAAAAAAATGTGTTATATGCACCATAGAAAGTTTCTTGATCCGACACATAAGTGGAGGTTGGATAAGAGGAGATTTAATGGCGAAACTGAAATGGGGAGCATTCCAGAAATACTATCAGGAACTGATATTGAAGAGTCATTGCGGGGGTTCAAAAATAGGTTTGGGGATAAGACGAAGAAACCTGGTAAAAGCGATGGCCCTATTAAAAAAAGGTCAATACTGTTTGACTTACCATATTGGTGTCATAATCCCCTTCGACATAACCTGGATGCTATGCACATAAAGAAGAACATATACGACAAAATATTAGGTACTTTACTTAATATAGGTCGCATGTCGAAGGATCACCTAAATGCTTGTTTGGATTTACAGGAATTGGGAATAAGGAAGGAACTTCATTCTGTTGAATGTGGTGACGGAAAGCGTGTTGAAATTAGAGCTGCAATATTTGATATGACAAACAAGGAAAAAGAAATCTTTTGCTCTGTATTGAAGAATGCCAAACTACCCTACAGTTGTGCCTCGAATGTTAGTCGGTACGTGCACATGAAAGAGAGAATGGTTGTGGGATATAAGAGCCATGATGCTCATTTCATACTCCACTATTTGTTCCAATTTGCCGTGAAGAAAGCATCAAAACCCGAGGTTGTGTTATCAATGATTAGAATTAGTGCATTCCCTAGAGGACTATGGAGCAAGGTTATCGAAGTGGATGATGTCAAGAGACTGCAAAAAAAAAAGATTATCGAGATACTTTGTCATTTTGAAATGATTTTTCCACAGGATTTTTTCGATATAATGGTACACTTGCCTGTTCGTTTATGCAGAGAAATCGAATACGGCGGGCCTGAACATCTTAGATGCTTGTATCCCATTGAGCGATATCTAGGAAAGTTGAAATCTTATGTGTGAAATATAAACAGACCGGAAGGTTCGATTGCAGAAGGTTACTTGGCAGAAGAGTGTGTGACCATTTGTTCAAGATTTTTAAGCGTTGATGGAGGAACAGAAAACATGTCGATTGATTTTGGAGGATGTCCAACAGATTTGGAATATCATATTGGAACAAAGAAGAATAAAGATGGGAAGATGTTCAATTTGAAAGATGCAGAGTGGAAGGCAACGCATTGCTATATTATGTTCAATTCCGGTAATCAAGAAATTGAGAGTTTGATCGAGTAAGTTCTTAAGTTCCTATATCATTTTTGTTAACTATAAATTAACATCTGCATTTCGTAGTTTTTTGACCTTAATTATTATTTAGGTTTCATCGAGCTATTGTGGATGGTCTTCCAAATCCAAGAAGATACAAGAGGGAACGAGAACATTTCAAAGAGTTTTGGAATTGGCTTAAAGAAGAGGTTCTGAAAAAGGGCAATATTTCAACAGATTTAGAGTTGTTTGCATTAGGTCCTAATCGAGTAGCTAGGAAGTTTACCGGTTATATAGTAAATGGATACAGATTCCACACAAAATTTAGAGATTCTCGATGTACCACACAAAATAGTGGCGTATTTTTGAGTGCCAAAACCACCAGCTTTGCAAGTTCGAAAGACCAAAACCCAATAGTGGGTGATGTCAATTACTACGGATCAATCGAAGAAATTTTTAAGCTTGATTATTGGGGAGCTTTCACCGTGGTCCTTTTTAAGTGTTGCTGGTACCAAGAGGAAAAAGATTCATATGGTCTTACTCGAGTAAATTTTAGCAAGTGCCATAAAACTGAGCCTTATGTCCTGTCTTCGCAAGTGCAGCAAGTATTTTATGTGGAAGATGCAGTTGAAAAGAACAGTCATTATGTTATTAAAAAATTGCCGTGAGATTGGTGTGATATAAAAAATCAGAACACAATGGAAGAAGACATGAGCAATACGCAATCACATGATATGGGCATAGGTGGTGAACTAGAACCAGAAGTTGTTGATGTGGGATGGATTAGGGATGATGTCCCCGTAATACAACTTGAAACAGAAGTAGAAACAAAAGTTCTTGATCCTCTTCCATCTCATTAGGATAAAAAATTCCTCTTTCTTCTTGCTTTAATTTGATCTAATTTATGATGTATTTGGCATTTATTGTTTTAGCTGGGAACTATTATCTTTGATGAAGTATTTGTCACTCTTTTCTCATAATGCAATCTACACTATTCACATGTTTTATGATTAAATGTCTTTCTTTACTGTCATCTGACTGTGGTTATAGACCAAAATGTTATAGTTGTTGTTTTTTTATCTACTTAAACATGCATGTACCTAGTTCTAGTGTATTTATTTTGTACAGGATGGATGAACTTATTACTATCCGACCGCAACATGGCGGACAGTTTCAAAAGACATGTTACATTGGTGGAGATCCCTTCATAGTATCAAATTATGATGTAGACCGCTTTTCTTACAGTGTGCTTATGGACTTTATTAAAGATGCTCTCCATTACACTGAAATAGGAGGAGTCTATATCATCAGCAAAGGAATGAGGGGTGGCTGGCAGCTAATATTGAATGACAAGGACGTAAACGAGTACGTACAGGGCTACATTAATAAGCAAGAAGAAGTGGTTTTTTACATCGACAACACCATTGACAAAGACATTGAGCCGGTGACTCAACTGCAGCCACATGTAATCATACGGCCAAGGAAAAACATAATTCAAGGTATATAGTATATGTAATATAGATCCATTCTTATATATATATATATATATATATCTGTGTGTGTAGAGAACTACGAAGGAGGCCATCGTTTCGGTTTTTTTTGTTCCAGGTTCTACTAAGAAGCCGGTTGCAAAGCGCAGGTATACTACTGCACATAGACTTCAGCAGCATCACAAAATGATGAAAAACATCCCAACTCAAGTTGGCAGAAGAAACTATTGCCGGAGCCTGATGATATGAATAAGGATGAAGAAGATGTTACTGTGACGGACAAAGGAACCAGGAGGACATTAAATGTAGAAAATGAAATAGATAATGATGATGATACCCGAGAGAATGAAGCTGTCGTTCGGGTATTTTTCAGTTTTCATTTCAGTTTTGTTAATAAGGATGAAATCTTTTATTTCAAACTACTTTTTGTTAAAATTCTCCACGTAAAAGCGAGAACTAGATTTTAGTTGTTTTCTATTACTGTGTCGATGTCCTATTCCGACCATGAAGGCTACAGCTAATTCAAGTAACTATTTGTTCTTTGTGCATACATTCTGTCAAAATAGCGAGAATTGTTTATACGTCGACTCTATTTGGTTAACTAGCTTAAATTTATCATCGATGGTGCGTAATAATGCTAATCTGCTTGCAGTTCTCACAACCATCAGTTTTGACGAAGTATGAACAAGAGCGAATCGCGCAAATGAAGAAAACGATGCAGTTAGTAGATCACTTGGGGTGCCTTCATTGGTTAATTGTATGCAAGAGGCTGCCGCACAAAATAAGAAAGATAAAGGTAAAGATGTTGCTGGACGTGATGAATAAATCCCAGAAAATGCTGGCGAAGACGTCACTGAAGATTCATCGGATTCGGAGGTATAAAGAAGTTATTTTTTTTATTACTTGTTGCCTTTGCCTTTATGAACGTAAAAAATCTTGACCTTCAACTTAATTGTAGAGAATCAAAATTGTAAAATCAAACGATCCTTTACCTAGACTAAGAACTCGTTCGCGAACCAATGCAGCCATTGAAATTGAGAAGCAAGCGATGACCTGCACCCCCTCTCCAAAGAAATATGGCTCCAACAGGGAGTTGATCAAGAAACACACTCCCACTCTAAAGAAAATGAGTGACCGGGCGAAAATCGCAGAAACATTAACGAACTTGAAGAAAATTACACCGTTTTTTCCGGAGTTTTAAAACCTATAACGTCTCGTCCATCCGTTTTAAAACCTACATGTAGCAAATTGTTCAAACAAACAACCACTTCATGTGAAGCTGCTGGTTCAGTTGCTTCTTATTTAGCGATGCGGAAACGTCAAAAGCAGAATGTTGAAGCGCCTGAAACAATGGGAAATCTTACCGATCGATTAGAGGAGGAATGGATTGCACAGGAAGATGAAGCAGGTACAGGTACAATATAATGTTTCTTTATCTGTGCACTGCACTGTTGATTGTGTCTATTTTCTATTAATTTTTTAGAACCTGGTAGATAAAGTACAAGGTCCAAAAAAACCTAGAGGGAGGTCACAAAAGACCAAGGTGCATGCTAGAACCCCTGATGATAATGTAGTCATTGAGTTGAATGAGGATGATCAGCCAGTATCTGATAATATTACAGAGTTAAGCAATTTCCTTGGGACAATAGCAAAGGATAATGTGTCTCTAGCTTACATCAATTGGTATGTTGTTCCAGATTCATTAAAGCGACAAACGTTGGATTATGCTCTGGTACAATCTAATTTTTTTAACCATATCAACTGACTTCCAAAATGTTTGATTTTAATTAATTAGTTTGTTTCCTGAATTTTGTGATTGATATATTGTAGGCTAGGTATGTCATTCTGGAAGAAGGACACAAGTGGGTCTTGAACACGCTTAACGACTCTTGGAGGCAGTACAAGTCTCGCATCAAAGCAAGGTATTATAAAAAATATTCAACTGATGAGGAAAGGCTTGCAAATAGGCCGAGTACAATTCTGTTGGAGGATTTTAAAATGCTCTTGGAATACTGGGGGGATGAAGCAGTTCAGGTACGACTTTAATGATATTCACATTTGTACAATATTTAGTAGTTCACATTATCTTGTTTAGTGCTAATCGATTCTTTAGTAGTTCGCATTATCCTTGTTTAGTGGTAATTTTTTTTTTGGATTTCCAGGCCCTAGCTGATTCTAATTCCGCGCATCGTAATTCACTAAATTAGAAACATACCATTGGTCCCAAAACCCATGCAGTAGCCAAAGAAAAGATAGTTTGTGTTTTTTGAACTTAAGTTATTTTTTTTGTGATTGAGTTGAATTGGCCACATGATAATTCTAATTTGTTATATCACATGATTTATATTTTATATATCATTATCTCAATGTTCATAGGCAGCAGCTAGATCTGTAAATACTTAACATTGAATGTTAAAAATTGTGTTTAATTGTTGGTAATCGTAATACTTGACAGAGAAAGAAGGACCCAGAAAAAGCCTCCCCATCCGCTGCCTTGGTTTATTTGGAAACATATAAACGAGAACCGGGTAGAAGTTACAAGACTAACACGGATGAACTAAAGGACAAATACGTGAGTACATATATAATTAGATACTGAAATAGCAATACTTGTGTCAGTATAATTGGGACATTGTACGTTTGTTGCAGCTGCTTATTAAATCGAACACATAGTTAGTTTGAAAGAAAACAAGTTCTGTTAATAAATTCATTCCTGCCAGCTGCCTATTTATATTTATGGTTGCCTGGTTTTCATTTTATAGGCGAAGGTTCAAGCAATGGTAGATGCAAGGAACATTGCTGAGGCAGATGCACTTGTTTCTGGTGGGAAGAGCCACACACGGAACTGACTTGTAGAAAGGCGAGGAAAAATGGTCGAAAAGTCTCCAACAACTCCTAGTTCTTTGGACAGTTATGTGCAAGAGCTGGCCCAAAAAATAAGGCAAGAGCTTGAGGCGGATTTGGAAGAAAAGGTTAACAGAAAAGTGAAAGAGAATGTGTCATTGGTGTGAAAAAAGCTTAGTGAGGCTAATCTAGATCTTAATTTAGACGTCAGAGACTTTTGTGTCACCACAACAAGTGATGAAGATGACCTTGTTACCCCTGTAACCCAGGGGACTGATTGAAGTATTTGGATGGTATGTGCTAGCACTTGTGTTATGTTCTGCTCTTTTGAATTATGGAACTGTGGTATGTGTTTGTGATGACACTTTTGGTATGTTTGGATGATGGCACTTGTGGTATGTGTTGGTGATGACACTAGTGAGTGGGTATATATAATTGGTTGGTCTGACTGTGGTTATGAATGTTTTGGGAGGATTTATTGTATGAATATTTTTGTATATATGTATGAAAATGGTACAATGTTTTGGATTGAATATATGTATTGCAGATTGTAATTACAGGGTTGTATTACAGCTGCAGTTGATTTTTTTACCATTGCAGTTGATGTTTTTTGGTGTTGCATTAGACTGTGCTGCAGTGTTGCATCAGACTGTGCTGTGGTGTTGCATTAGACTATGTTGTGGTGTTGCATTAGATTCTGCTATGTTGTTGCATTAAGTGTACTATTATTAATTTCACAATGGTACGACACGTGGGGCCCACACCCTACGTGGTGTCACGTGGATAGCTGACGTGGCATGTGACATATGTGCAGCTGACGTGGATAGATGACGTGGCATGCGACACGTTGGCAACTGACGTGGAAAGTGCATGTGGCCCACACTACCTGACCTGGAAGCCAGGCTCTGACATATACTTAAGGCAATGCTATACGTTGTTGCATTACATGCATATACCGTTGCAATAGGGTTATAATGCAACACTTTCTGTCTGTGGCCTTAGATGTGCAAAAGCGTTGCCTTAGAAGGCTAATGCAACGGCCGCGGATGCCACGCCCCCTTGGTGTTGACTATTTGAAAAAAGGGCCTACGGCAATTCTTTTTTGATCTACAGCCACAGTAAAATAGTGTCGAATATGCCCACTTTTGTAGTAGTGAGCTAAATTGAAAATTTCTCCAATTGGTATCAGAAGTGCAACTTACTCTTCATCCTATCTGACCTCTACGGTCCATTCCAACCCAATTTTAGATCCTATAGGAAACACCATTTTTCTCTACATATCCTGTACTTGAATCATTGCCAAAATGTCTTTTTCTCTAAGTCCCGCTTTTGTCAATGAATTTGATCATTTCTGACCAGGCATCAAACTGCATGCTTATTTCTTTAGCCTAAATTTTTTAGTATGGGAACCTACATTTAGAAGAATGTTAGAAGCCCCGGAAATTTCAGGTTAAATAAGTGCAAATGGTGGAGGAATTCACAAGCTTCCTTGATCAATAAACTACATCCACTAAATTTGTTTTGATTTCCCTTCTCCATTTTTGGGCCAAATAGCTTTGTTGGATGTTAAACAAAAATCATTTCATTTTTATGCTAAAATGAAACTCTGTGAACTCGTGTTTTCATCTGCACTGGCCGTAAAATTTTGTCTCTCCTTTGCCTTTGAGAACTCCCTTTTGACACGGTTCAGTTCGTGACATAACCTGTGGAACATTAAAAGGGTTGAAATCAATAACACAATTTCTCAATAGATCGCAGCTTAATAGGAAACCTTGTATTATTACATGATTATTCATTTCGTTGTACATATAAAATAACAGCAATGAAAATTGCCATATAAAAATATGTTGCAACGAAAAATGTTTCTTGAGAAACAACACTAATAAACTACTTTCTTAAGTGGCATTGGCATTTTAGTTTGGCAATACAAGCTTGCTCACCCGATTATTTAGAAAGTAAAACCGTTATATCCCAAAAAATGAACCTATTAGATCTAAGAACTTTTGCAGCTTTAAACATATCTCAGGCACATATAACAATTTACTTCACTTTACGGAATCTGAATTATCACCCTAGTGAAATCAATCTATTGAGAAGCCTATGTAGATTTTGCACATAGAGGCTGATATAATTGAATACTCCAGTGTGAGAAATCACTTATCGGACTTATGCATGCATGTGCATGCATACATGCACACAAACACACATGGAAATACAGTATACATATGCACACGAAAAATCTCATGTGTGTGTATGCGTGCGTGCATGTATGTATATGTGTGTGTTTAGGGAAGGAATAATGATGACTTGTCATTTAGGCCTCTAAACCTCTACATCCACATTTTGTCTGAATATTTCCGAGCTGATGTGACTTCATATATACATATAAAAACATACATACATACAAGTGTGTATCACTTCTGACTAACAAAATCATCCATACAAATTATGAATTTATTTTGAAACATCAATTACCATTAATATTGCAACTCATATTGCGAGTAAAATAAACATTAATTTCAAAGATTGGTAATGATTTGCAATTTTGAAATATTTCTAAAAACCAGTCAAAAAATGTTGGCATACATGATTTTGCTAATAAATATGACATTTTTACAGGTATTTGCTTTGATTTAGAATTCTGTGTAACTCAAATTTCTAATTCCAATAAATAGACGGGAGATTTATCCATGATTCGCTATTAATCGTTTTCAGAGACAAAAGGTGGAGTTCCAGACCATGTCCAATTTTTTTGCAGAAGAATATAATTACCATCACATCTTTGAATCTGACTTTGATTCTTTAACTCCTAAACACGTTCAAACGTAACTAGGTTGTTGCCGAGTTGAGTCATACACGCACATGCATGCATATGCATACATGAACATAAAAGTGTGCGCGCACTCGACGTCCGATTTCTTGACGCGACGGAAATTAGATAGTTATCTGAAATATCAAGACTATGTACCAAAGTAAAACTGGGGTATTTATTACAACAATCCTCCATTACAAAAAAAGGCAGAAGTTAAATACATTAAAGTTATGCATCCTAGAAACTTATCTGCCCACTTATTTCAAAATTGAAAAAAAACTTATAGCCCATGAATGATTCGCGGACCAAGCAAAAGAAGGGTACATGTAAATTCGTCTACAATCATAGAAATTTGTCGAAGAATATTCATTAGTTACGCTTTGTAGCTAGGAATTACAACATGATAAGTTTTCCATTGGGAATGCTAAAACATAGAATATCTTTACACATATGATAAGTTATATAGAGGGTAATATACTAATTGCAATAAGTCAAATTATAGTTGAATCTACAATTTTTATGCACATGAAGGATACCATACATGAATAGCTAATTCGTTCTTAAAGTAAGTATCTAGGAACCATTGAGAATCAAGCATTACTATGATGTAGTAAATTATAATAGTTTGGTTTGTACTTTTAAAACCAAAGGGCTTAACAGTGAAGATGATACATTTAATATGGCATAAAAAGACATATTAATGAAGAAAAGCAAAGCAATATGAAAAATATGGTACATGTTAAAATATACATCTGTTACATCCATAACTCCACAAAAATTCAGAAGGAATCCATCAAAATTCATTGTAAAATCAACAGTTAACATGTGTAATTTTTGATTCAGAACTTAGATTTCAAAAATGTTAACATAGAGGCCAAATCACTTTAAGCAGTTGAAGCAATAAATAGGAAGCAAAGAGATTTAGTATGTAGAAGAGTAGATGCTTCGATAATGCTTATTAATGTTCTACATGAAACATGTAAAACTATAAAAATTATAGTAATTAACTGAATCCCAAAAAAATGTAAACCTATTGTCAGGGGTGGCCCTGTGGGCAGCCCACCAAGCCCACGGGCTGGTGCAATAAACATAGGTTAGGGCAACAAAAATAAAAATTATAACATATATTTGTATGATTTTTTGGTTATTTATGTGATATGCATTGAAAACAAAGAGTATGTGTTTGCCTAAGTTATTAGTATAATGAAATAGTGGCCAAGAGGTTAAGAGTTTAATTCACGTCGTTATAGTTTCTATACTTATATATTCTATATGAGATTTTAAGGGAGAATTTGGTTTTGGTCCCTATGTATATTGTTACATACTATAATAACAATTTAACATTACATTACATTTTTCATTTTAATTGTCATAGAATCTACAGAAGTTGATAGATCATATTCATTAAACTCACTACTCATACATTGTTGATCGCACGTACATTATATGCTCAATGCATATAATAATCCAAGACTTTAGCAATAGAAATATAAATTACAAAAGTTATACAAAATCTTCATATGAAAAATATATTGCACTTTATGTAACTTTAAAATGAAAAGTGCTCATACCTAATACCATTCCAAAAAACATGAAAAATTATGAAGAAGAAAATTATGTTTGACAAACTAAAATATATCATAAATTTACAATAAATTATTTTTATTCTTGTTAGCATTTCAATGGAAATTTAAGAATCATGCCCTACAATTTTTTTTATATAAGTAGAATGATGATAGTTTAATATTATATCATTTATTTTTTTATAATATGACTGAAAAAATTAAAAGCTCAACAATTCTTACTTTTGCTTTCAAATAAATTGATATATTACTCATTGGCTTTAGAAAATTCTATCAGATGTGAAATTTATCAAAACCATCATTAAATATCGTATTTCTATATGATTTATCTTGATATAATGTAAACATTCTGAATTTATAGGGAAAGTACGATCTCTGAAAAGGAAGCGACTATTAAGACACATAATTAGACACACAAATTGTGAACTTTTTGATGTGTTTGCCGTTGCATTAAAAGCGAAATTTAAGGGGAGATCTAATGGTTGTGATTTCCTATATTAATTATTTTGTCACCATTTTGTGTTCAAATAGACTTTCTTATCAAATAAATATACTTTTATGTTTATTATAGCATGATAACATAGAAATTACATGAATTATACTATAATATTAAGGAATATCTTAAGTCTTGACTAAAAAAATTAGGGCAACATTTTTTATTTTGGGTTAGGGCAACCAAATCTCTTGGGCCGCCACTGCATATTGTACCGATACGCTTTCTCTTTGCTAGTCTGTTTTGGTTACATAAAAAAAAACAAAGGAGTTTTTATGATAGTTCAAATTGAATTTTGTCAACCTTAAGCATGGAACTCCTACAACATAACCTAGAAGATCTATTAATATTTCTAAAAAGTGAGTTAAAAATTCAAATCATTGTTTATAAGCTATTTGTTATCATTCCATTTCTTGTGTTGATAAACAACAGACGAAAGTAAATAGAAGGCAAAATAATCTTTTAGTTTCTAACATTATCAAGAAAATTCCGCAACATGTAAAGAAATTTTACTAAATTATTTCATTTATAGTAGAATATAAATATTATGTAATAGGCTTACGCTTCAATATTTGTTACCCACATATTTCTTTCTAACTATTTCTGTGAATTAGTCACTTTTAAACCATGTACTAGCAGTTAGAGAATTATATTAAATAAATAAGGTTTCAATTAGTATGTAGTGAAGATAATGTTTGCAAAGACCTTAATGATACCAATATGTAATCATAGTACCAATTGAGCCAATAAACCTCGTGAAAGGATAGGACAATTGAGTAAGATTAAACATTTTTACGGTGAAAGTATCGCATCCATCCAATAAAATAAATAAAGTGAAATTAAATATGAAAATGATAAGAACATAAATAGTAATACAGTTATAGAAATAATAAAAATATAACCCTTCTCATAGTTATGGTACCCATCTCACAACTATGGACAAAGCAATAACAGGTCAAACAATTTCTTTTGATGGATAGTACGAAAGGAGACCTGAAATAGATGAATCTTACTCGATTATGTCATAATTGGTTGAATCCATGAAGATAGAAATGCATGTGAATATCAACATCTTGAACATCAAATAATTGTAGTTGATACTGTAGAGTGATAGGAAAAACAACAAAACAATTTGCGATTTTCATGGTATAAGGTAATAAAGGATACGTAAAAAACAACGCAGTATTATTCAATATCTCAAATGAATCTAATCCGATAACAGATTACGACTAGCATGGAGAAAACAACCAAATCAAAGGACCAAAAAGGAAGTAATTAAATTAAATTGAGGAAATGCAAAGAAAATCATCATATCGAAAAGGAGAAGATGGCATTTCTGACAATAAGAAGGCATGAACCCGCCAACAGAGAAGGAGGCGCCTCATCATCAATATGCCTACGACTGTCGCTTCCATTGAGGATCTAGGGTTTCATTGAAGCCAGTGATGGCTAGGGTATTACATAGGGTATGATCGGATTTTTTGCCCATTAGTGTTGCTTAGAAAATGGGGTAGAAACAAACCGAAGAGAATGGAAGAAGAGTAATAAATTAGTAAAATTATATGGCAGGAACAAACTTGAGATGGAAGAAGAATATCTATACTATACTATAATTACTGAGTTAGCATTCAAGCGCTCACTGCCATCCTCACAATCTTAAACTCAACCGTCTCCCCTGATATATCGAAGGTAATTCCTTCCAATCAATCAGTCTACCACTCTACCCTACTTGCGCTAAATTATCCAAATCATCCCTCTTTTCCTTTAGCCTTTGATGTTACTTTCTGCCATCTAACCCCCATCTACAACCTAGCCCTAAATCGAAGGCGATCAGATTTGCTCCAAGCAAAGCCTCGCTCCACTGCTGCGAACTTGCTAGCTGTTCTCCCGAAGTAAGCACCTATTTGCTACTTATTTTCTGCACTAGATTTAGATTATTTAGGTTTCTCTTATTTTCATAATTTTCTTCGATAAGGGTTATTGATTGTTGTTCTTAGAAACAAATTTATTCACTTCGTTAGGTTTCATTAGGGTTTACACTTTAGGATTGGCGATGAGGGTTGAAAACATGGTATATTGTGCAATAATTAAATTTTGAAATTAGTTGGGCATGGAAATTGAGTAACAATACATTATGTATTTCTCAGTTTAAATGAGAAATATGAATCGATTGTAATAGTTGTGATTAGCCATATAAATATTCATTGAATATTAGCCTTCTATTTTTTTTTGGCATAGTAGAGATCAATTCAGAGAATACTTCCATGGATGTAAGCCAATTTCAGTCAGAACATAGTAGTATATCTTCTTTATAAAGATCTAAGAAATGTCTGGGTTCGTCTCTATTGGCATAACTTACCCAGTTGCATCATCTTTTTTGAGCTTATTCTAGTTAGTCGATAATTATATTTTGTATTAAATAAATAAAAAAATATTTTCATTCCCACAAAATAATGGTATATGGTTCTTCAAAGTTCAAACATGTTAAGGCTCACCATTTAATTATTAGTATTGCAATACACAGCTACTATCAAATTAAAATGTCATAGGTTAACAATTGACAAACACATCATGTTCTCTTTTTTGTGCTGGAAAGGTAACAAGGTTGGGCTTTCCTTTAAAAATAATAATCAACAAATAGGCAAAATTAGAACAAATAGTAGTAACATATTAGTTCAATGATAAACACCACTTTTAGTTATACATGTCCATCAAAAATAATTGGTGCAAATATTCTTATGCACAACTTTATGTGTGGAGTTGTGCATTAAATTTCAAAAAGCATATATGTTTTAATATCATCTATTTTAACCATCTTTTATATCAGGATATGCCTCAATATGTTACTGGGATATGCAATATAAAAAGGGTGAAGTTTACTTACATGTAAGTCCTATGGCAAGTAAATTTCACTAAAGCACTTACAAATGTTGTATACAATGCTACATTATATATCATAGGGAATTTGTGAATTTTGACATTACAACAATTTAAACCATATCGGTTTCAACGCAAAAGCAAGTAGTAAGCCCTACATGTGAGCTGCTAGGATGAATATGGTCATTGCAATTTGTCTATGCTGCCAAGATTCTATTCATTTGACTAATTCTTGTTTGCATATGCAAAATGTTAGAAAGATGTGGTTTGCATATGCATTTGCAAAATATCCTTTATAGTTTCTCCATTTGTTTACTTCCGACTTCTGGTGTGGTTTGTACATATAGATCAATATTAGTAAACAATTTATATATTTTTATTTTGTATAATCATGATTTGTAGTTCAAGTGCTTCTCATACTTTTCAATAATACAATTACTGTGCTTGAATATGAAGGCTATAGTTTTGCAAAATATCATGTGACCATATAATGTTACTTTTGGTCATTATAGCAGCTACTGTGACGGCCCGCCCCGTACCAACCGACATTTACTCCAAATGTGCGCTGTACACTTGTCCAGTTAGCACGGAACGGGTCGTCAGAAGGAAAAGGAAGAAGGAAATGAACATACAAAGAACCTATAGAATGTCTCACAGCGCATCAAACAAAATATAATAATAACATACTTGACATAAAACAGGAGAGACAGTGCATAAGCTGAAAATCAGAACTAGACATCATAGCAGCGGAAATCCAAAATACAGCTTATTACAACTTTTCAACTGTCTCAAAGAAAAGTAAGATAAAGGAGGTACACTACTAATGCCCAAGTAGCGACCACCAACGACACAGGGAGAATGTGTGTGTGTGTGTATATATATATATATATCATACGTGGAAGCCTCCTGCCCGCCTCCCAATCAGCTACTCGCGCATCACCAGCTAACCTGTCTCTAGTCTGCTCGTGTGAGCACCCAGAGTAATAAGAGGAGACATAAAACTCTGGGTCAGACATAAAGCCTGGTATGAACGATAAGCATCTAAAGTGAACAATAACAGGTAGACTAAAACATACCTGAAGCTGGACCTGCAACCAAAGAGTTAGCACTACATACTGTACAACACTCTAAGGTATCATATCAAACAGTGTAAAGATACGGAGGTGGGGAAGGTGTGCATGTCATAATGATGGCAAACAATCAAACATAGCATCCATCCTCGCATCTCTCACTCAGTGCGTAAAGCATACGATATTCACCACTTCGATCACCCAACATGCCTTGCTACGATCACTCTGCCCCATGAAGTCATAAATGGCTTCACTGCACTGATAACGTAGCCACTAATCCTTCGCTATGTCCACTTTGCCCCATGGAGTCGCAAGAACCCCACTGCACTGGCTCATAGCCTTACTAATCCTTTACTATGTCCACTCTGCACCATGGAGTCGTAGTGACCCCACTGCACTGGCTCATAGTCTCACTACGCATCACTTTGCCTCTTGGGTCATAATGACCCTACTGCACTGATAACGTAGTCTTGCTACCATCACCTTGCCCCTCAGGTCATAATGACCCTACTGCACTGATAAGTAGCCCATCATTCCTTTTCAATGGTGAATCGAAGTTATGAACGTCGACAACTCCTTAGCACATGTCCCGCAGCAAAGTCCAACCATGAAGTGAACTCATTGGTTCCCATCTGGATCATGAGCTCTAACTTCCCATATTGGACTACCTTTGCATCTCGGGTTTTTGGTCAATACTAGGTTGGGTCGGGTTCCTCTTCAAGCCATCGGTTCGGGTCGGGTGTACTCCATCGGTTCGGGTCGTGTCTTCTTCTGGTGCGGTTCGGGTCGGGTGTCCTCCATCGGTTCGGGTCGGGCGTTTCTCCTCGGTTCGGGTCAGGTGCCACTCCCCCTTCAGTTCATGCTTCCGCTCCGATCCGCCTCCTCATCCTTTACGTGCGTCGATCCGTTCCATCCTCCTCTATCCGTTCCGATTCCTACTCCCTAATCCGATCCGATCCCAGTTCAGCTAGCGTGGCCTTCCTTTTTGCCACTTTTC
This sequence comes from Allium sativum, assembly GCA_030737875.1. Taxonomy (NCBI): domain Eukaryota; kingdom Viridiplantae; phylum Streptophyta; class Magnoliopsida; order Asparagales; family Amaryllidaceae; genus Allium; species Allium sativum. The sequence continues at coordinate 461,277,280 of CM060913.1, read as the reverse complement.
CCAAGTGTTGGGTTCCGATCCGATCGAATTCTTTGCTCAGTTCAACATATCCGATCCGAGCCCCATATCCGATCTGATCCGAACTCTGCACTATTTTCTGAAACTGTTCCAGCAAGTGTTTACGCCATTCGACGACGTTTTCGACCATTCTAACTATTGAAATCAATCACAAAGCATTTCATACAGTCATAGCAACATGCATAATCAACCACAAACATAAAAACATCAATATAATAGGTTAAAATGGATCAAACATACCCCAAAATCCCATATCTCCCCCCAAGCATGTTTAGGTGAAACTAATGATAGGATTAGCAAAACTTAACCAAATTAACCCAAATTCATATCAGAGGTCTAAAACATCATTTAGGAATTTATGAACATTTTTCCCGAATTTTATCATGTTTAAATTCGCTAATTTACACTAATCACCCATAATTAGCCATAATTAGTGTAAAACTATGCAAATCACTCACCTTAGCCACAAAATAAACTAAGATCTGAAATAATTCTCTGATTTGATGTGAATCTCAATGCCAAAAAGCAGCTCCTATGTTGCTTTGGTGAAGATCTTCCTTGATTAGGGGTTGCTAAGCTTAATCCTTGACCAAAAGATGATTTGGAGGTGATTTAGAGGTTAGAGGCCATTTTTAGGGTTCCTTGGTGATAAGTGGAGGCTAGAAAACTGAAATGGAATGATCCTCTATCTCATTTCAGCCTCCCCATAACCCTAATCCCGAAATGGGTTATGGGCCTACTCACTAATCACCCGATTTGGCCCGGTTAAGTAGTTTTTCACCCTCCAAACCTTATTTCAGCCATATCTCCCAAACGGTAAGTCCGTTTGGCTATTATGACCACTCTACGGAAAGGTAAACCATCAAACGAATCTAATAAAAGTGGTTTCAGGTCAAATTTCCTTTTCAATCAAAAGTTATGGCCAAAACAGTACCAACTAAGGGCAAAATGGTCATTTAAAAATCGACAAAAATCATGAATATGGGAAATGACTCTAATAGATGTTTCCCAAAGTTACATGACCATACAACTTCATACGGGAAAGAAATAAATATTCTACAATCCTATGATGTGTAGAATACGGGTCGTTACACTCTCCCCCCCAAGAAATTTCGCCCCCGAAATTCCCTAAACATAACACACACAAAGGTCCTGCATGCCTATCAACCATAAAACAACCATCAAACATGCAAAACAAGTAAAATAAGTCTATCCTAGCATGCGGAATAACTAAATCGCAAAGTAAATCTTACCAGGCAAAGAGTTCTGGATATGCCTTCCTAATGCTCTCCCTTGTCTCCCAAGTACAATCATTCTCGTCCTCGCCCCACTGAACCTTGACTAGCTTCACCGCTTTCCTTCGAAGTTGCTTCGCATCGTGCCCCACAATACGAATCGGCTTGCGGTTCCCAACCGCCTCGGGTTCTACTTCGAAGTCCTCTAACTGATCAGGTGAAATAGTCATATCTGAGTCGTGAACGAACTTCCTTAGTTGGGAAACATAAAATACATTGTGAACTCCCGCCATCTTCTCTGGTAAGCCAACTCTATATGCCAAATTCCCGACTAATTCAAGAACAGGGAATGGGCCAACAAATCTTGGTGCCAACTTGCCCCTCCTGCCAAATCGTATCACGCTCTTCAACGGAGAGATCTTAACAAACACCAAGTCACCAACGGAGAACTTCAAGTCTCTTCTCCTCTTATCGGCATAGCTTTTCTGCCTATCTTGAGCAGCTTTCATTCGTTGCTGAATGATCTTAATCTTATCTGAAGTTTCCCTCACCACATCTGGCCCAAGCACAAACTTCTCGCCAGTTTCTATCCAACATGATGGTGAGTTGCATGGTCTCCCATACAAAGCTTCATATGGAGCCATACCGATACTGGATTGGTAGCTATTATTATATGCAAACTCTACTAGATGCAAATGGTCATCCCATGATCCACCAAAATCCAATATACAAGCTCTCAAGAGATCTTCCAATATACGATTCACCCTCTCTGTCTGACCGTCGGTCTGAGGATGATATGCGGTACTGAGATGTAATCTTGACCCTAGAGCCTCTTGTAAGCTCTTCCAAAACCCACTAGTGAACAACGGGTCTCGGTCACTCACAATGCTTTTGGGTACTCCATGAAATCTCACTACCCATTTCATATACAATTCTGCCAACTTGGCTGCCGTTCTGGTCGATTTGACTGGTATAAACCTTGCGCTCTTAGTCAGTCGATCCACAATTACCCAAATGCTATCATATCCCGATCTAGTCCTTGGTAAGCCATCGATGAAATCCATCGAGACTTGCTCCCATTTCCATTCGGGAATTTCTAATGGTTGCAACAACCCACTAGGCTTCTTTTGCTCGGCTTTAACTAGTTGGCAATTCATGCATTTGGATATAAACTTCCCAACGTCTCTTTTCCTCCCTTCCCAGTAATAAGCCTGCTTCATGTCTCGATACATCTTATTACTACCGGGATGTATAGTCAGTTTTGAGTGATGACATTCTCTAAGCACTTCATCTCTCAAACCATTCGCGTTGGGCACAACTAGTCTTCCATTCTTCCGAAGCCATCCATCTCGATCAAGCCCATACACATTCATCTCCTCATCGATACCCATCTCTAACTTGGAGATGATTTCCAACAGATTAGGATCATCCCTCTGGCTGGAACCAATCCGCTCTATCAAAGTGGGTCTGATCGTCAAACTAGCTAGCATAACTGGATCCAATTCGCACCTTGGTCTGAAATCAAACCCCGCGATATACTCCAGTTGCTTCCATTCAAGAAACATCGCTGTAACAACCCGTATTTTCAATAACCTGTAATAACATAAATCGAGGCAGAATTTAATTCTAAAATGGGAATCAAGGGAAACGGGCTATGCCATTGCGTTCGTCTCGGAAAAATACGCGAAATAGAGTCCGAGTTTTCGAAAATCGGAGTCCGTATGACCAAGATATGGCCTCGCGAAGTTTCACGAAAATTCCCAAATTAAAGTATACTTAATTAAGTGAAATGGGTTGTGTAGATATATATATATATATATTGATATATATATATATATATATAATTGAAAATTTAATAAATAAATATGCAAAAATGCTCAAAACAGCGAATTGGGAGAGGGGAATAACCGAACCGGCCGATTTTTGAAGTCGACCCGAGCCCGCTGGGTCGACTAGGGGTTAATCCAGGGTGTTTGGCTGTCAACCCGTGGGCCGATTCGCTCAAGTGCAGATTTTGCATTTGAATGGTTCTCATGGTCCATCTTTAATCTAAAGGCCCTAGATGGTTCCTACACTTGACTTCTTCCCCAAGACATGCTTTGATGGCTTGGATTGAATCTAGGGTTAATCCTATGGCCTAAAACACTTGCCTAATCTATAAATAAGACCCTAACCTACCCTAATTCATTCATAATTAAACCTAGTGACTAAACTATGGCAAAATGCTAGCTCTCATGGCCTCCACTAATTTTATGAAGAGGGTTGCATACTAATCACTCTCTAATCAACTTCTAATCCCTTCTTAGCATCTTAATCTTCTTCATTTGGTGTTCAAAGTTGCTAGTTGTGAGTTTCTATCACTTTGATGATCTTTTGGTAAACTAATTAGATGAGATGTGATGAGATTTATGGTTTTGTATGTGGGTTAATGAGCTTTGAATCATATGATATGATGTTAGCATTAATCTTATGTTTATGCATGTTGAGTATGTAAGCTTATGCAAGTTTAATATGATGTATGTTATGTTTGCATGATGCTAAATATGCAAGTTGTGGGCTATGTAATCATATGCATGTTATGCAAGTTCATGGTAATATGCTATGCAAGTTACATGTATGTAAATATGCAAGTTACATGTTTGTTAATATGCAAGTTACATGTATGTAAATATGCAAGTTACATGTTTGTTAATATGCAAGTTACATGTTTGTTAATATGCAAGTTACATGTATGTAAATATGCAAGTTACATGTTTCTTTATATGCAAGTTACATGTTTGTTAATATGCGAGTTACATGTATGTAAATATGCAAGTTACATGTTTATTAATATGCAAGTTCATGATGACACATTATGCAAGTCTATAAGCTAATATGCAAGTTTGTTATGCAAAATGAATATGTAAGTTATGTGACATATTATATGCAAGTTATGTGACATGTTATGCAAGTTCATATGCAAGTTATGTGTTTGTTAATATGCAAGATGGCACCTTTGAAACATGTTCATTCATATGCAAGTTGACACCTTTTATATGTGTTATATCATGAACGAAATTACGTGGGAACGATGGGGTAATTAAATGCATAAGTTAATAAGATTGTGTGAAATTAATATAATTATGCATAACACAAAATAAATAAACATAGTATGGGAATTTGCCTATTTGGTTAGGTGTACCCATACTATGTGTTGGGAATTTACCTATTGAGTTAGGTCTACCCCATGGGAATTTACCTATTAAGTTAGGTCTACCCATGTTAAGAAAACTTGATTAATTAGGGATAATTAATATAAAATTATGAGGGTGATTAATTAGGTGTAATTAATTGACTAAGACACGAGGTTGGACTCAGTTGTAGCGTAAAACTGCCCGGACCCAACCGGCTTAACCAGTTGCTACAAATGTTAGCCCAATGTGAGAGGTCTTAGGCACAAACTAAATACGTAATTAATGTAAAGACACGAGGTTAGACTCTGTTATGACATAAGGCTGCCCGGACCCAACCGGCTTAACCAGCGGTCATAAAAGACAGTCTAATGTGAGAGGTCTTTACAAAGGTTACGTTCTTAATTAATTAATTAAGAAACACTTAACCATATTAGCATGTAGAGGGACATGAGGGGTTAAGTGGGTGCCTCGGGTGGCATGAGAAAATCTAGTGGTTGCCTTGGGTGGCAATAGAAAATACGATTAGAATACTTAACCAAAATGGAACATGTAATTAAAACATGATTAAAGGGTTAAGTGGGATATACTAGAAAAAGGGACAAGCTTAGGTGGGTAGCTTGTGGAGGCCCATTTCAACCAGTAACCCATACGTATCTTTGTGGGCTCGACCCATGTCGAGGACGGGACACGCATACTGGGCTTGACTGTAAGAGGCAAACGGGTTAGCGGTGGCAACGCAAGTCCAACGGGCTTCATATGCGTGAGTGGGCCCGGGCTGGTAGGTAAGCCGTTGTTGCATCGAGTAGATATAAGCCGTGCACCTTTAGTTCCATCAGGTTGCCACATTGGGGAATGATACATCCCACGGTGGGGCCAGCACGGGTATCTACGTTAGGGAGCCGATCGAATGGGAAGTAGTGTGTACACCTAGTGGATTGTAGGGCCCCGTGGCGCCTACTTGGTCACCTAGGGGTACGCAGGTACTAATTAGTAAATTTTATAAGTCCTTGGGTGGGATCAACCTTTAAGTTAGGAACGACTGGTGTGGTGCAGTTTAGTAATTTACCTTAGGGAGGGTAGATGCGTCTTTATCCTTTATCTTCGTTTAGTTGACTGCTTAGGGTAGCCATTCATCCCTATATGTTACCGTATATCAGTTTATGTCTTCTCTGGTTACTTTAACGATTGTATTGTTAAAGTTATAGGACTCGCTCAGACTTATGTCTGACCCTGTTGTTTTTATCTTTTTCCCAACCCTCAGGTCCTACGGTGGATCCTAGCAGTAGTGGAGCTTGATCGGATTGCTGTTCCAGTCTTTAGGAGCTTGGATAGATGTAAAGCTCCAGTTATCCAGTTATCTTTTCTTTTGTTTGGCTATTGTATGAGAGTGGGATTATGTACTTCTTTATTTTGATGGATATTGTACTTGACCTTTATTGTGGTTTTATGATGTAACCAGACATGTTTTACTTCCGCTGTTATGAGATGATGTTTTAAAATTTCAAGTACTATTTATATCTGTCTTGTTGTAATTTTTCTGTTCTATATTCACTAAAATACTCCACCAATGCTATGGCATTCCCTTAGTGAGTGATCATAGCGGGAGTGGGGTGTTACACGTGGTATCAGAGCTTAAGGTTACCAGAACAGATAAAATTTTTGAGAAAAACTACTTTCTAAGAGTATTTTCGAAGAAAGGATTTTTAAAAGCATGTCTTCTAAGAGAAAAAGTTTTTGAAAAAGAAAAGCATAATCCCCAATAGCCATATCTTTATCTTTCGGAATCTCCTTTTTGAATCTTTCCTCTTTCGTTTCAGCATGGCTGAAGATCTTAACATCCCGGAGGGTTTAGTTATACCACTATGGTATAGGAGGTTGCAAGAGGCTAGGGCCGCGGCTGCGGGTCCGGCCAATGCTACTACACCAGAGACAACCGCTCCTCCTCCTCAGCCTAGAGTGGATAATTTTGCTAAGGTTTGCAAGGAGTTCAAGGCTATAGGAGGAAAACCTTTTCTTGGTTCAGAGACTTTCGTAGAGGCTAGAGATTGGCTTAAGGAAGTGGAAGAGTTGCTAGATATCTTTGAAGTGGAAGAGGGAAAGAAAGTCAAGTTGGCGGCTTGGTTAATGAAGGGAGAGGCCTCATTCTGGTGGGAGGTCACTAATGGAGAACGCCCTGTTGACTCTTGGGCAGATTTTAAGCAAAGGTTTGGGGCTAAGTTTCTCTCAAGGGCGGAAGAGAATCTGTTTATGGAGAAGTTCTTGAATTTGAAGCAAGGGAATCTCACGGTGAAAGAATATGTCAACAAATTCAATCAATTAGCAAGGTTTGGCATAGAGTTGGTGAATACACCGGAGAAGAAGGCTTTGAGGTTCGTTAGAGGCTTGAACGAACCATTGCAAGGAATAGCTATGACTCACATTCCTATGGGGGCCACTTTTGAGAAGCTTGTCTACATGGCACTTATGCATGAGGATGATAAGAATTCTAAGGCACCAGAGAAAAAGGGGGATCAGAAGAAACCGCAACAGCAACAACAAGGCAAGGGCGGAAAAGGCAATGGTGACAAAAAGAAGACGAAGAAGAAGTGCTTCAATTGTGGAACACCAGGACACCTTAGTAAGGATTGTCGCAAAAAGAAGAAAACCGGTTGCTTTCATTGTGGTGAAGCAGGGCATCTTGTGAAAAACTGCCCAAAGAAGGGGCAGAAGACGGGGTCTACCTCAGGAGGCCAGGTGCAAGCTCTTATAGCACCACCTCAGTCAGGGGGGCAAGTTCAGGTTCTCTCAGTTCCACCGATTCAGCAGAGAGGTAGAACTATTTCCGTTGAAAGTCTGGTTTTTCTGTTTGATCATCCAGTTCGTACTTTGTTTGACTCTGGCGCATCGCATTCTTTTATCTCATCATCGTTAGTTGAGTCACTGCACTTAGACACCAGTCTAGTTGATGATCCCTTGGTTGTCTCAAACCCAATTGGGGGCTCCATATATCTGTCTATGATATGTTTGGGTTTGAAGATTTCTATACTTAGCGTTGAGTTTAGATGTGATGCTTTTGTATTGGGCTTCACGGGCTATGGGTTGATCTTGGGCATGGACTGGTTATCCAGTAATGGTGCCGTTCTTGATTGCGAAAGGAGAGTTGTCAGGCTCATGACCCGCTTGGGTAACACTCTCGAGATCTCTTGCAATCCCATGGAATCTGTTTTGCTAAGTTATCTTGAATCGCTCGATGCTTCGGTCGAGAGTTTGTGTTCTGTCAGAGTAGTCCGGGAATATCCGGATGTGTTTGAAGAAGTAAAGGGTTTGCCTCCGAAGCGGGAGATAGATTTCCGAATTTATTTGGTGGATAATGCCAAACCAGTGTCTTTGCCAGTACGCCACATGGCTCCTCGTGAGAGAAGAGAACTTCATAAGCAAGTAGGGGAGTTGCTTGAGAAGGGGTTCATAAGGCGAAGTATATCGGAGTGGGGAGCTCCAGTAGTGTTTGCCACGAAGGCGGATGGGTCCCTCAGACTTTGTGTGGATTATAGAGAACTTAATAAGCTCACGAAGAAGAATAGACACCCATTACCGAGGATAGATGATCTCTTTGATCAGTTGGTTGGCGCGTCAGTATTTTCGCAGATGGACTTAGCTACAGGGTTTCATCAGTTAAGAGTGGCGGAGGACAGTATAGAGAAGACTGCTTTCCGGACTCCGGATGGTTTTTATGAGTGGCTAGTGATGCCATTTGGGTTGACAAACGCCCCCGCATACTTTGTTGATCTCATGAGTAGAGTGTTCAGAGAGTATCTGAATAAGTTTGTAGTAGTTTTTGTGGATGACATCTTGGTCTTTTCCAAGAATGAAGAAGAGCATGCCTTACATCTCAAGGAAGTGTTGGAGACTCTCCGAGCGCATAGTCTTAAAGCTAAATTCTCTAAATGCCATTTTTGGAGAAGAGAAGTGCGATTCTTAGGGCATGTGGTCTCTAAGGAAGGGATAGCTGTGGATCCCGCAAAGATAGTATCTATCCAGGATTGGAAAGTTCCTAGAAATGCTACCGAGGTAAGAAGTTTCTTGGGGTTGGCAGGATATTATAGGAAGTTCATCAAAGACTTCGCGAAGATATCAGCCCCATTAACCCGCTTGACGAAAAAGAATCTGGTTTTCTCGTGGGATGTAGATTGTGATGATGCTTTCCGACGGTTAAAGAGAGCTTTGACCACCGCTCCAGTTTTAGTGCTCCCGGATGGGAGTAAGCCGTTTGTTGTTTATACCGATGCTTGTGGAACAGGATTAGGCGCAGTCTTGATGCAGGAGGGAAGGGTAATAGCCTATGGAGGGAGACAATTGAGAGTGCATGAGAAGAATTACCCTACCCATGATCTAGAGTTGGCCGCGATTGTTTTCGCACTTAAGTCTTGGCGCCATTATCTTCTTGGTGAGAGATTCGAGTTGTTCACCGACCATAAATCATTGAAGTACTTATTCTCTCAGAAGGATTTAAACTTAAGACAGCAAAGGTGGATGGAGTTCTTAGCATCCTATGATTTCGAGATAGCGTATACCCCTGGTAAGGGTAACGTGGTGGCAGACGCCTTGAGTAGAAAAAGGCTATCTTTGAGTCCATTGTTCGTGGAACGACGAAGCTTGGAGTTTCTTTCTTTGTTTGACTTCAGACCTTCTGTTGATTTTGTACCTGGTTTGTTGGCATCCTTGGAGGTTAGACCTACTCTTTTGAGACGGATTGGCGAGGCTCAGCGAGACGACCCACAGTTGGTTGTGTTGGTAGAGAAGCTTATAAGAGGGGAGTCGTCCAGCCATTTGGGTAGATACACCATAGATGATAAGGGATGGTTGCATAGAGACGGTAGACTTTGTGTACCGCAAGATGAGGGTTTGAAGAAGGCTATTTTGGATGATGCACATCGTTCAAGAATGACTATTCATCCCGGTGGAGACAAAATGTACCAAGACATGAAGAGAGTTTTCTTCTGGGCCGGTATGAAGAAAGATGTGGCCGAGTATGTGGCTAGATGCTTAGTGTGCCAACAAGTTAAAGTGGAGCAAAGGAAACCCGGTGGGTTGCTACACCCATTGGAAGTTCCACAGTGGAAGTGGGATAGTGTCTCGATGGATTTCATCGACGGGTTACCGAGATCGAGGAAGGGCAATACGGGAATTTGGGTTGTGGTAGACAGACTTACCAAGAGTGCCCATTTTATACCCGTAAAGAGTAAGAGGACCGCTCCATGGCTTGCTTCAGTCTATGTTAGAGAGATTGTTAGATTGCATGGCGTACCATCCAGCATTGTGAGTGATCGAGATCCTATTTTCACTAGTGAGTTTTGGAGAAGTTTGCAAGAGGCGGTAGGGACTCAGTTGTGTTTGAGCACCGCATATCATCCTCAGACGGACGGTCAGACTGAGAGGGTGAACCGTATCTTAGAAGATCTTTTGAGGCTTTGTATCTTGGATTTTGGAGGTACATGGGAAGAACATCTTCCTTTGGTGGAGTTCGCATATAATAACAGCTTTCAGTCCAGTATTGGTATGGCTCCTTTCGAAGCTCTTTATGGAAGGCCTTGTCGATCTCCTACATGTTGGTGGGAATCTACGGATAAGATCTTGCTTGGGCCGGATATGGTTAGAGAGACTTCAGAGAAGATTGATTTAATTCGAAAAAGGATGAAAGCAGCGCAAGATAGACAGAAATCTTATGCGGATCGGAGAAGGACGGATCTTGAGTTTGAGGTTGGGGACATGGTTTTTGTCAAAGTATCTCCATTGAGAAATGTTGTTCGCTTTGGGTCCGTAGGGAAGTTAGCACCGAGATTTGTTGGGCCGTTTCCTATTAAGGAAAGGATTGGACGGATGGCATATAGGGTGGAGTTGCCCGACAGACTTAGTGGTGTTCATGATGTATTCCATGTATCACATTTGAGGAAGTGCTTACATGAGACCGCGGAGGTGGTAGAGCCGAGCTTGCTTAGAGATGTAGAGGTAGAGCGTGATGCGACGATTCGACGAGCTCCTACTCGCATCCTTGGGTCAGAAACTAGGAAGTTGAGGAACAGAGAAGTTCAGCTAGTTAAAGTGCAATGGGGAGATGACGAAAGCAATGCTACTTGGGAGACGGAAGCAAAGATGCGTTCTTTGTATCCATTTCTTTTTGAGAGTATGTCTTTTAACTTCTCCTTTATTGCTTGTCTAGTACTTATCTTATCTTTAGTATATCCTCTCGCTAATACCTATGACCTTTAGATAGGGTAAAACCTATGGTTGAAACATGTGTTTGAAACATGTTATGGTTGATGGATGCATATGGATGCAATTGTTTGCTAGTGGTTGCTCGTGGATGCATATACACACACATTAGGCACTAGATCGGCTCAGTCACTTCATGTTGCATATTGCATAAATGGATGTGGTAGTTAGATTGATGGATGTATCATGGCTGTGTTATCATATGGATGATGCATTTTTGTGTATGGTTGTGCACGCATGTAGAAATTTGTATGTGTCAATAGGGTTTCGCATACATATTGGATGCATAGCACTATCATGGTTTGCATTAAGGAGGTTTACTGTATCAGTAACCGCCTGATTTTTGCATTAGGTAAGTACATATACACACACTTTTGCATATATCCATCCAGCATTTAGAATCTTGTAAGGACAATGATTGCTCGTGGATGATGCTTTGAGTAGATGGATGATTGGATGGTAGGATACGTTCTTCCTAACTTGAAGATTTCGGGGACGAAATCCTTTAAGGAGGGGAGAATGTAACAACCCGTATTTTCAATAACCTGTAATAACATAAATCGAGGCAGAATTTAATTCTAAAATGGGAATCAAGGGAAACGGGCTATGCCATTGCGTTCGTCTCGGAAAAATACGCGAAATAGAGTCCGAGTTTTCGAAAATCGGAGTCCGTATGACCAAGATATGGCCTCGCGAAGTTTCACGAAAATTCCCAAATTAAAGTATACTTAATTAAGTGAAATGGGTTGTGTAGATATATATATATATATATATTGATATATATATATATATATAATTGAAAATTTAATAAATAAATATGCAAAAATGCTCAAAACAGCGAATTGGGAGAGGGGAATAACCGAACCGGCCGATTTTTGAAGTCGACCCGAGCCCGCTGGGTCGACTAGGGGTTAATCCAGGGTGTTTGGCTGTCAACCCGTGGGCCGATTCGCTCAAGTGCAGATTTTGCATTTGAATGGTTCTCATGGTCCATCTTTAATCTAAAGGCCCTAGATGGTTCCTACACTTGACTTCTTCCCCAAGACATGCTTTGATGGCTTGGATTGAATCTAGGGTTAATCCTATGGCCTAAAACACTTGCCTAATCTATAAATAAGACCCTAACCTACCCTAATTCATTCATAATTAAACCTAGTGACTAAACTATGGCAAAATGCTAGCTCTCATGGCCTCCACTAATTTTATGAAGAGGGTTGCATACTAATCACTCTCTAATCAACTTCTAATCCCTTCTTAGCATCTTAATCTTCTTCATTTGGTGTTCAAAGTTGCTAGTTGTGAGTTTCTATCACTTTGATGATATTTTGGTAAACTAATTAGATGAGATGTGATGAGATTTATGGTTTTGTATGTGGGTTAATGAGCTTTGAATCATATGATATGATGTTAGCATTAATCTTATGTTTATGCATGTTGAGTATGTAAGCTTATGCAAGTTTAATATGATGTATGTTATGTTTGCATGATGCTAAATATGCAAGTTGTGGGCTATGTAATCATATGCATGTTATGCAAGTTCATGGTAATATGCTATGCAAGTTACATGTATGTAAATATGCAAGTTACATGTTTGTTAATATGCAAGTTACATGTATGTAAATATGCAAGTTACATGTTTGTTAATATGCAAGTTACATGTTTGTTAATATGCAAGTTACATGTATGTAAATATGCAAGTTACATGTTTCTTTATATGCAAGTTACATGTTTGTTAATATGCGAGTTACATGTATGTAAATATGCAAGTTACATGTTTATTAATATGCAAGTTCATGATGACACATTATGCAAGTCTATAAGCTAATATGCAAGTTTGTTATGCAAAATGAATATGTAAGTTATGTGACATATTATATGCAAGTTATGTGACATGTTATGCAAGTTCATATGCAAGTTATGTGTTTGTTAATATGCAAGATGGCACCTTTGAAACATGTTCATTCATATGCAAGTTGACACCTTTTATATGTGTTATATCATGAACGAAATTACGTGGGAACGATGGGGTAATTAAATGCATAAGTTAATAAGATTGTGTGAAATTAATATAATTATGCATAACACAAAATAAATAAACATAGTATGGGAATTTGCCTATTTGGTTAGGTGTACCCATACTATGTGTTGGGAATTTACCTATTGAGTTAGGTCTACCCCATGGGAATTTACCTATTAAGTTAGGTCTACCCATGTTAAGAAAACTTGATTAATTAGGGATAATTAATATAAAATTATGAGGGTGATTAATTAGGTGTAATTAATTGACTAAGACACGAGGTTGGACTCAGTTGTAGCGTAAAACTGCCCGGACCCAACCGGCTTAACCAGTTGCTACAAATGTTAGCCCAATGTGAGAGGTCTTAGGCACAAACTAAATACGTAATTAATGTAAAGACACGAGGTTAGACTCTGTTATGACATAAGGCTGCCCGGACCCAACCGGCTTAACCAGCGGTCATAAAAGACAGTCTAATGTGAGAGGTCTTTACAAAGGTTACGTTCTTAATTAATTAATTAAGAAACACTTAACCATATTAGCATGTAGAGGGACATGAGGGGTTAAGTGGGTGCCTCGGGTGGCATGAGAAAATCTAGTGGTTGCCTTGGGTGGCAATAGAAAATACGATTAGAATACTTAACCAAAATGGAACATGTAATTAAAACATGATTAAAGGGTTAAGTGGGATATACTAGAAAAAGGGACAAGCTTAGGTGGGTAGCTTGTGGAGGCCCATTTCAACCAGTAACCCATACGTATCTTTGTGGGCTCGACCCATGTCGAGGACGGGACACGCATACTGGGCTTGACTGTAAGAGGCAAACGGGTTAGCGGTGGCAACGCAAGTCCAACGGGCTTCATATGCGTGAGTGGGCCCGGGCTGGTAGGTAAGCCGTTGTTGCATCGAGTAGATATAAGCCGTGCACCTTTAGTTCCATCAGGTTGCCACATTGGGGAATGATACATCCCACGGTGGGGCCAGCACGGGTATCTACGTTAGGGAGCCGATCGAATGGGAAGTAGTGTGTACACCTAGTGGATTGTAGGGCCCCGTGGCGCCTACTTGGTCACCTAGGGGTACGCAGGTACTAATTAGTAAATTTTATAAGTCCTTGGGTGGGATCAACCTTTAAGTTAGGAACGACTGGTGTGGTGCAGTTTAGTAATTTACCTTAGGGAGGGTAGATGCGTCTTTATCCTTTATCTTCGTTTAGTTGACTGCTTAGGGTAGCCATTCATCCCTATATGTTACCGTATATCAGTTTATGTCTTCTCTGGTTACTTTAACGATTGTATTGTTAAAGTTATAGGACTCGCTCAGACTTATGTCTGACCCTGTTGTTTTTATCTTTTTCCCAACCCTCAGGTCCTACGGTGGATCCTAGCAGTAGTGGAGCTTGATCGGATTGCTGTTCCAGTCTTTAGGAGCTTGGATAGATGTAAAGCTCCAGTTATCCAGTTATCTTTTCTTTTGTTTGGCTATTGTATGAGAGTGGGATTATGTACTTCTTTATTTTGATGGATATTGTACTTGACCTTTATTGTGGTTTTATGATGTAACCAGACATGTTTTACTTCCGCTGTTATGAGATGATGTTTTAAAATTTCAAGTACTATTTATATCTGTCTTGTTGTAATTTTTCTGTTCTATATTCACTAAAATACTCCACCAATGCTATGGCATTCCCTTAGTGAGTGATCATAGCGGGAGTGGGGTGTTACAATCGCCCCTAAGCTGGCATGTCTCCTACTCAAGGCATCGGCGACCGCATTACCCTTTCCAGGTGTATATGCGATATCAAAATCATACGAAGCCAAGAACTCTAACCATCTCTGCTGACGGAGATTCAGATCTTTCTGAGAGAAGAGATACTTTAACGATTTATGATCGGTAAACAGCTCAAATCTTTCTCCCAGGAGATAATGTCTCCACATCTTCAGCGCAAACACAATCGCTGCCAATTCCAAATCATGGGTAGGATACTTCTTCTCATGCGGCTTTAGCTGTCGACTAGCATAAGCTACAACCCTACCTCCTTGCATCAATACTGCACCCAGTCCGGTACCACAAGCATCCGTGTATACCGTCATCTCTTCATTCCCTTTAGGAATGACTAACACTGGCGCACTCGTCAACTTCTCTTTTAGACTCTTGAAGGCATCCTCACACACTTCGTCCCAGACGAAGGACTGATTCTTCTTAGTCAACTGAGTCAACGGTGCTGCTAGCTTGGAGAAGTCCTGGATAAACTTACGATAATATCCAGCTAATCCCAAGAAACTTCTCACATCTGTTACATTCTTGGGCGTAAGCCAATCCTGTACCGTAGCCACCTTCGCAGGGTCCACGGCAATACCACTCTCTGAAACAACATGACCCAAGAATCTTACTTCCCTTCTCCAAAAATGATACTTAGAGAATTTCGCTTTCAATTGGTGTTTCCTCAATACCTCCATCACTATCCTCAAGTGTCCCTTGTGTTCCTCCTCTGTCCTTGAATAAACAAGGATATCATCCACGAACACAAGAACAAACTTATTCAACTGATCTCTGAATACTCGATTCATAAGATCCACAAAATAGGCTGGTGCATTGGTCAACCCAAATGGCATGACCAACCACTCATAAAATCCAGACGGCGTCCTAAAGGCCGTTTTCGGAACACTCTCATCTGCTACTCGAAGCTGATGAAATCCTGTCGCGAGGTCCAACTGGGAGAACACTCTTACTCCTTCCAGCTGATCAAACAAATCATCTATCCGCGGTAGAGGATACTTATTCTTCCTCGTCACCTTATTCAACTCGCGATAGTCCACACACAAGCGAAGGGAACCATCTGCTTTAGTGGCAAACACAACTGGTGCTCCCCACTCGGAGACACTCCTTCTAATAAATCCCTTCTTCAAAAGATTGCTGACTTGCACCCCGAGCTCTCGCTGCTCCCTTGGTGCCATACGACGAAGTGGCATCACTATAGGTCTAGCATCTTTCACTAAATCAATACGGAACTCAATCTCTCGGTGTGGTGGAAGCCCGGTCACCTCCTCGAAGACGTCCGGATACTGGCCAACCACGGGCACATCTGACAACTCATCCTACGGGATGTCGAGGGAATTTACAAAACTATCCATAACCCCATCACTAGGTAGGCTACCAAACACTACCCCCCGCCCATCATCCGCCCTCACTGTCACCAAAAAGCCCTCACAGTCTACCACCACCCCGTATCTTTGGAGCCAATTGACCCCCAATATAATGCCATACCCAATAAAGCCCAAAATAAAGCAATCACAAACAAACATACATCCATGACTCGATAAGACCAAATTCCTGCAAATCATACTAAGGCTAGTCGAACCACCAATCGGGTTCGTCACTATCAATGGTCTATCGACTATCTCGGGTTCCAGTCCCAACCTATCTACCAGGTCACTAGATATGAAGGAACGGGAAGCCCCAGTATCAAACAAAACTCGAACTGGTATATCATAAATAGAAAGCATACCTTGAATAACAACATTCTTTCCTTTCTCCGCCGCAGTTGGGACATTCGACGAAGAAGGAACAGCATCAATAGCATATGCTTTCACAATCTTCTTCTCCTTAAGAGGTTGCAGACACTTATCCTTCTGATGTCCCATTTGACCACAGTTGTAGCACTTCCTTTCCGCTGGCTTGGCCCGACATTCTTTAGCATAATGGCCCTTCCTTCCACAGCTGAAGCACTCAACATCCTTCTTGCTCTTTTTCTGACCACCTTTAGATTGGTCCTGCTTCCTCTTATTCTGAGAGCTATTCTTGCCTCCACCGCCTGCTTGCGGCTTTGGCCCTTCTACAGATGCAGCCTCAGTCTTTGACTTAGGGTAAAGGCTCTCTAATCTCAAAGCTTTCCCCACGATCGATTCAAAAGTCTCATCGATGTGGTTGATAAGCCTTTCCCCCAAGTATCCATCCAAACCAGTAATGAACTTCTCATTTTTCTTCTCAGGAGTATCAATGAGAGACAGTCCATACTTCGACAAAGTGTCGAACTCAGCAATATAATCAGAAACTGCCCTTCCGTTCTGCTTGAGTTCCAAGAACCTCTTGAACAACACTGACTTCTGGGCAGCTGGGATAAACTTCTCGCTAAAGCGAGCCTTGAACTGATCCCAAGTAACCTGATCCTCTGGAGTAGTTGTTCTAATGGCATTCCACCAATTCATTGCTCGTCCTTACAGCTGACGAGACGCTAGCCTTCTCTTCATCGCATTCAAGACCCAAGTCATCGAAGATACGGTCACAGCTGTCCATCCAGTCTTGAATATCTGTGGTCGACTCCGTTCCATGGAACGACTTTCCACCAAGATTAGTGTAATCCTTGCACAACTTGGCGAAATCGACCCTAGGCGCCTGCACAACTGGGCCAACACCAACTCCGGGATTGGGAACTGCCCCCTGCACTTCTTTAAGCATGTCTCTCATGAGGTTAGTAAACATAGCCCTCATGTCAGCGGCGTTCCCTTGGTTGGTCCCTCTACCAGCACCCCTCGTGTCTCGGCTCATCGTCAATCTGAAAAAGAGAAACGATTAACGACCCCATAGTGGTGCTAGTGCAGTGCGACTTCATATTTATACTACTAATAGTATATATATACATAGCTTTTGAAAACCAAAAATAATCACAAATACGGGCTCTCGTATACGTACTATCTCTCCCTGGTGTCTTTCCCTAGGTTAACTACGCAACCTAGAGCTCTGATACCAAGTGTGACGGCCCGCCCCGCACCAACCGACATTTACTCCAAATGTGCGCTGTACACTTGTCCAGTTAGCGCGGAACGGGTCGTCAGAAGGAAAAGGAAGAAGGAAATGAACATACAAAGAACCTGTAGAATGTCTCGCAGCGCATCAAACAAAATATAATAATAACATACTTGACATAAAACAGGAGAGACAGTGCATAAGCTGAAAATCAGAACTAGACATCATAGCAGCGGAAATCCAAAATACAGCTTATTACAACTTTTCAACTGTCTCAAAGAAAAGTAAGATAAAGGAGGTACACTACTAATGCCCAAGTAGCGACCACCAACGACACAGGGAGAATGTGTATATATATATATATATCATACGTGGAAGCCTCTTGCCCGCCTCCGAATCAGCTACTCGCGCATCACCAGCTAACCTGTCTCTAGTCTGCTCGTGTGAGCACCCAGAGTAATAAGAGGAGACATAAAACTCTGGGTCAGACATAAAGCCTGGTATGAGCGATAAGCATCTAAAGTGAACAATAACAAGTAGACTAAAACATACCTAAACCTGGACCTGCAACCAAAGAGTTAGCACTACATACTGTACAACACTCTAAGGTATCATATCAAACAGTGTAAAGATACGGAGGTGGGGAAGGTGTGCATGTCATAATGATGGCAAACAATCAAACATAGCATCCATCGTCACATCTCTCACTCAGTGCGTAAAGCATACGATATTCACCACTTCGATCACCCAACATGCCTTGCTACGATCACTCTGCCCCATGAAGTCATAAATGGCTTCACTGCACTGATAACGTAGCCACTAATCCTTCGCTATGTCCACTTTGCCCTATGGAGTCGCAAGAACCCCACTGCACTGGCTCATAGCCTTACTAATCCTTTACTATGTCCACTCTGCCCCATGGAGTCGTAGTGACCCCACTGCACTGGCTCATAGTCTCACTATGCATCACTTTGCCCCTCGGGTCATAATGACCCTACTGCACTGATAACGTAGTCTTGCTACCATCACCTTGCCCCTCAGGTCATAATGACCCTACTGCACTGATAAGTAGCCCATCATTCCTTTTCAATGGTGAATCGAAGTTATGAACGTTGGCAACTCCTTAGCACACGTCCCGCAGCAAAGTCCAACCATGAAGTGAACTCATTGGTTCCCATCTGGATCCTGAGCTCTAACTTCCCATATTGGACTACCTTTGCATCTCGGGTTTTTGGTCAATACTAGGTCGGGTCGGGTTCCTCTTCAAGCCATCGGTTCGGGTCGGGTGTACTCCATCGGTTCGGGTCGGGTCTTCTTCTGGTGCAGTTCAGGTCGGGTGTCCTCCATCGGTTCGGGTCGGGCGTTTCTCCTCGGTTCGGGTCGGGTGCCACTCCCCCTTCAGTTCATGCTTCCGCTCCGATCCGTCTCCTCATCCTTTACGTGCGTCGATCCGTTCCATCCTCCTCTATCCGTTCCGATTCCTACTCCCTAATCCGATCCGATCCTAGTTCAGCTACCGTGGCCTTCCTTTTTGCCACTTTTCCCAAGTGTTGGGTTCCGATCCGATCGAATTCTTTGCTCAGTTCAACATATCCGATCCGAGCCCCATATCTGATCTGATCCGAACTCTGCACTGTTTTCTGAAACTGTTCCAGCAAGTGTTTACGCCATTCGACGACGTTTTCGACTATTCTAACTATTGAAATCAATCACAAAGCATTTAATACAGTCATAGCAACATGTATAATCAACCACAAACATCAAAACATCAATATAATAGGTTAAAATGGATCAAACATACTCCAAAATCCCATATCTCCCCCTAAGCATGTTTAGGTGAAACTAATGATAGGATTAGCAAAACTTAACCAAATTAACCCAAATTCATATCAGAGGTCTAAAACATCATTTAGGAATTTATGAACATTTTCCCCGAATTTTATCATGTTTAAATTCGCTAATTTACACTAATCACCCATAATTAGCCATAATTAGTGTAAAACTATGCAAATCACTCACCTTAGCCACAAAATAAACTAAGATCTGAAATAATTCTCTGATTTGATGCGAATCTCAATGCCAAACATCAGCTCCTATGTTGCTTTGGTGAAGATCTTCCTTGATTAGGGGTTGCTAAGCTTAATCCTTGAACAAAAGATGATTTGGAGGTGATTTAGAGGTTAGAGGCCATTTTTAGGGTTCCTTGGTGATAAGTGGAGGCTAGAAAACTGAAATGGAATGATCCTCTATCTCATTTCAGCCTCCGCATAACCCTAATCCCGAAATGGGTTATGGGCCTACTCACTAATCACCCGATTTGGCCCGGTTAAGCAGTTTTTCACCCTCCAAACCTTATTTCAGCCATATCTCCCAAACGGTAAGTCCGTTTGGCTATTATGACCACTCTACGGAAAGGTAAACCATCAAACGAATCTAATAAAAGTGGTTTCAGGTCAAAATTCCTTTCCAATCAAAAGTTATGGCCAAAACAGTACCAACTAAGGGCAAAATGGTCATTTAAAAATCGACAAAAATCATGAACATGGGAAATGACTCTAATAGATGTTTCCCAAAGTTACATGACCATACAACTTCATACGGGAAAGAAATAAATATTCTACAATCCTATGATGTGTAGAATACGGGTCGTTACAGCTACTTAGCTCTTTTTTTTGTAAACCAGTGTTATTAGCTTATTTTCTATTAACTATGTATGCTACATATAACCACGCTCTAGAGGATACAATTATAGTTCTCGATAAGACTATAACACCAGTTAGTGCAGACACATGTGGTTCTTCCTACATCGATCAGTTTCTTCTCCATTATTTGATGTCTATCACAACACCAGAAAAGCCCATTCCTCACGCTTATAACCGTGAGGAAACAGAATACTCACGGTTATAACCGTTGAGCCAACTGGCATTGGTGATTTTTATCACGCATGCTATCAAGGTTATAACTGTGACAAATAACGTATATGCCTAGCGTGACTATATTTTCTGTACTAACGGTTATAAGTGTGATAATATTTATTCTACTAACGATAATAAGCATGGTAATATTTATTTTTCTAACGGTTTTAAATGTGACAAATTCTAGAATTATAACGGGTATGAGTGTGATATGTAATAACCCGGAAATCTGAGCCCATTTAAATTTTTTATTTTGGCGATTTTAGTGAATTTGGAATATTTAAAACGAATTATTTTAAATAATAACAATGAGAAATTTACTTTGAATGGAATCTGAACGTATATAGTTATATAGATCGTCGTTAGAATATAAAAATTTATTTTAAATTATAAAAGGAATTGAAAATGGCGCGGTAATTCGATTTCAAATTTCAATTGAATGTACCAGGTGCAAAATAAACCGGATTTTAGTGAAACCAAAAATATTAGAATCTATTTGAGAATATCTTTCCAACGAATCCGAAAAATCGAAATTTCATAGCGAGGATCAAAAGATAGGCCCAATTGAAAATTCAGAATAGTCGTTATGGAATTCTTGCCCTTAAAAATTGGAATTTTGCAAACGACCTCGGATTTCGACGAAACCACTTTTGTTGGATCCGTGATGTCAAGTTATTTCTAGATTCCAATTTTCATAATTTTTCGAATCAATATGTGAGCGTGGCGAAGCAAAACGCATTTGACCAATTTCAGTTGATTTTAATCGACTGGAATTGGTCATTTTTCAAACGATCTCAGAATTTGACGAAATTAGTTTTGTTAGGGCCGTATCGTCAATACGAAGCTAGAAATAATTTTTCTGGAATTTTCAGAGAGTGTATGTGGCCCCGGTAAATTGAAATGTACGTTTAAATTGAATATATAAAGATTTATATTTTAAATTCAATGGAAACCTATAGTAACAGCCAAACTGGATTACGAAACATATCCCATTGTATTCAGAATGAGGGTAATTAGCTAGGGACGACAGTCGTTGGGGTTGAATCCGAGTTCATAATAAAAGTCAACTCTTTGAAAGAAAAATTATAATATAATAATAAAATATAAATATATAATATACTCTCCCTTTACCCTAACCCTATCACACAGAAAACCCGCCCCCTAAAATTGAAAACCCCGTCGCCCCCATTCTTCCAAAGCCGCCCCCTCCTGGCGCGTTGCCAGCGCCGCCGCCGGTCAGGTGCGGACCACCATGCTCCCCTCCTTCCTACTCCACTCTTCTCGTTCTCTCCCGCATCACCGATTTCGAATCCAAATCCCTCTTTACCCACGCGCCACCACCTGACCCAATTCCACCGACCACCAAACCAACCGACACCGCACCTCTGGCCGTCAGCACCCCCACGCCGCCTCCACCGACCACCACTGACCCCATTGAGCCTCTCCATCAATAAAAATCCCATTTTTATTTAATTTCAGTGTTCGCTTAAATCCCTCCCCGACTTTCCCGAGCCACCCCGCGCAAGCACAAGCACCCCACGCATCTCCTCTAACCCCCCGAAACAAAGGAAAAGCAATGTGAGTTTTATTTCGTTTATTTTATTCATATAGCGAGAAAGAAAATAGGAATTTAGGTTATAAAATATTATGATTTTTGTTAATGAAAAGATTACTTTTTTAAAATGAAAAAGATTATATTTTTATAAATGGAAAGATTAGATTTTTAGTTTAGTAAAGATCCGATTTTTATCGCTCGAAAGATTTGATTTTTATAATGGAGAAAGGATAAAAATATGATTTTTATATTATAGAAAGAATAAAAATATAATTTTTATAATATAGAAAAGTTAAAAATATAATTTTTATACTAGTGGTATAATAAAAATATGATTTTTACTTAGGTAGAGTATTAAAAATATGGCTTTTGTTAAAGTAGAAATATAAGAATATAATTTTTATATTGTTATGATAATAAAAATTCAATCTTTATATAAGAAGAAGTACAAAAAATAATTTTTATATAGGAAGAAGCATTGTAAAAGTATATGAAGTAGAAATAAAAATATGATTTTTATTTATTGAAATAAGGTAATAAAAATATAATTTTTATTATGAACAACGTAGTAAGGACTGCATTGGAATATCAAACAGATCCAGACGGCTTAGCAGTTCAAAAGCAAAGCACGGCGGAGTGGAACCCTCTGTGAGAACTCCTCACCTTTAATTTAATTTTCTAGTTAAAATATATACTAGGATGCAGACGGTGTTTAGTAGCACCCGACACCCATCGTCCACAGACCATGGATGGCTCGTATGCTTGTTTGTTTGATTTTGATGTGTAGTTGATTGTGTGATTTGATGTGAAATGAAATAAAATATTTATATAGTTAAAAATATTTTATAGTTGAAAATAGAATTTTTAACGTGTATTTAAAATGAAAGAAATATAAACAAATCGGACGATTTGTTTATATACACACATTTGACTGATATTGATTGGGACGATAAATTTTACACATCGCCCAACTGCACAAATAAAATCTATGTCTGATTGTTTGAAAACCCCACATGGGTATTGGGATGATATATGACATACACTAATCCCAATAATTAGTTGTATGTCGATCGATTGATTGACAGGATATTATGAGCATTGAAAATTTATATTTGATGCTTATACAGTGTAGAATGCACTTTGGATGATGGTTGATTGATATATACATGCGTTGTATGGAAATCCATAGAAATAAAATCTATGGTAATTGATTGGGCCTCATTCCAGTTTTGAAATAGAATATTTGAATAGAAATATTTGAAACGAAATATTTGAATAGAAATATTTGAAACGAAGTATTTCAATAGAAATATTTGAATAGAAATATTTGAATAGAATATTTGAAGTAGAAATATAAAAAAAGCCGTGTTGATTACATTAACGCCATTTTGACGTTAACGATATTTATATCGATTATATTCGTTTTTATAATGAATATTGAAGAGTGATTTCAAAATCGAATATTTTGAAATGAAATTTGAATTAAATTGAATTGAAACGAATTAGAATTCGAATTGAAGTGAAACGAATTATAATTCGAATTGGATTGAAAATAGAATGAATTCGAATTGAAATTGAATAGAAATGAATTCGAATTGAAATTGGATTGAATTGAAAACGAACTGAAATTGAATTAAAAATCGATTTGGATTGAAATCAATTTGAAAATGAATTTAAAATGATTTATATAATACGTTTTAAAAGGAAATCGAAGAAGGATATATTATATATATTTATATATATAATGTAATGGCCTGAATAGAACGCGCCGCGCTGCGGTAGTTCGTGAATTTCGACCATTGACTTCGAATGGATATTGCGGGAGATCCGACCGTCGGATTCTCCTAAAACCAGAACCGTTGGGTTCGTATCGAAAAGAGCTTTCTAACGAATATTAGAAATTAGAAATCTAGTGGTTGGATTTGTAATTATGTCCAATTCAAATTTGGAAAAGGTCGGTGTAAGTGCAGTTCGATGACCGTTGATGGAAATCGACTATACGGGCCTTGATAATATTATTAAAAATAGTAATAATTTGTTGAAAATCATAAGAAATAATTTCGGAAGAATTAGGATGAAAAACTCCATATTTGAAAAGATAAAAATAGATATTTATCGAAATGAACTAGTTCTGAACTAGAATTATAATTCTATTTATTTTTAAATAAATAAATTGGATTTGAAATGGTTTTGAAAATAACCAGAATTTCCAATAAGTGAATTGGAATGGATTTGAATCGAAATTGTCTTCGGAATATTTCGATGTTGGATTTCGTGATGATACAGATATTGTTATGGGAATTTGAAAGATATATTTGTATCATTATTTCCAATACGATATTTGTTGGTCGTAGAATTTGATATTGAATATAAGCCGATATATTTTCTATTCAGAGCCTTGTATTTAATATCAAATGTGATTTGGGTTTGTCATGAATGGTGTCTTCATTAACACTGTTCTTAAGCCCAGTTGAGAAAAAGATTAAATCTTTTTATTTAGATTTAATGAAGTGTACCAATTAAATGGAATTGAATTTGAATTGATTATTGGGTTTATCATGAACGGTGTTTTAAATAACACTTGTTCTTTTACCCGATAATTAATGGAATGTGATTTTGGGTTTATCGTGAACCGTGTTTTAAATGACACTGATTCTTTAACCCAGTTAAGGATTAAAACTAAGTGGAGTTTTAATGAATCTTTAATTAGATTGAAAAGATCGAGAATGGAGTATCACCAGTTCAACTCCAGGCGATAGTTAAATCTTTAATTAGATTTGAACGTGAAATGGTAATTGAATTTACCGATAACACTGTGGTGTTAGATATGAAGTATTACAAGTTTTACTTCATGGGATGAATAGGTTGGGATTGGGAAATAAATGATTACTCCGGCATGGTTCGCTAATCCCGACTAGTTTGAATTGATATTCAAAGAAGATTAAAGAATAAATTTAAAGAATTTATCTTTGATAAAATTAATGGGAACATTTCCCAAAGTATAAGAATATTTGAATAAAAGAATATTCTGAATTGGAATGAGGCGTATGTTGTGTGTGTAACACCTATTTATTATATACGCGAGTTATTCAGAAAGACCGGGTTTATCCCATTCTGAATAACTAATTTGATGTGGTGTCAAAGATGAAGACGGTGGTTGAAGACCGGAGGTCTTCATGTCGTTTGGATAATTACTGGTGATCTTGATTGGGCCGTACACCCAAGAGGAGGGAATCAGTTAGCGATCGTCCAGACGTACTTGGAGATCGATGGATATGCGGGGTACTAGGTGCCTCTGGTTTCGTTCAGACCCAGAACGGACTTGTAAATGGACTGTGTGTCTGACATTGGATTTTAGTCTATGTGATTGATTTCTATTAAATATGTATATCTGTTTGGTGGTGGAGAATTTATTCTCTTGCTTAACGCCCTTCTCTGAGACGTACGAGTTCAGGGGTTATATACTGATGGATATCAAACGCATAGAGTGAATTGCCTTTGTGGCATGCCTAAGTGGCAAATGATCAAGGCTTCTGTTGAAAACCAAGGACTTGTGGTGGATGATCAAAGCACCGCCTGTGTGGCATAGCTTTGTGTAACGTGAATTCGCGATCCTCAAACCCCTGTTGTGAACCAAAAACGGGAGAGGACATCAGGGAGGACGCGTTTCTTTCTAGCTAGAAGTGGCGTCAGTGGTTTTACATGCCCTAACGAGTTTGACTTATGTGGTTGTTGCTGTTTCGAGGCGCCTCGGATATATCGGTGACTGTGTGGAGCTGGTATCAGAGCGTATATTTGTTGGTCGTAGAATTTGATATTGAATATAAACCTATATATTTTCTATTCAGAGCCTTGTATTTAATATCAAATGTGATTTGGGTTTGTCATGAATGGTGTCTTCATTAACACTGTTCTTAAGCCCAGTTGAGAAAAAAGATTAAATCTTTTTATTCAAATTTAATGAAGTGTACCAATTAAATGGAATTTAATTGGAATTGAATTTGAATTGATTATTGGGTTTATCGTGAACGGTGTTTTAAATAACACTTGTTCTTTAACCCGATAATTAATGGAATGTGATTTTGGGTTTATCGTGAACCGTGTTTTAAATGACACTGATTCTTTAACCCAGTTAAGGATTAAAACTAAGTGGAGTTTTAATGAATCATTAATTAGATTGAAAAGATCGAGAATGGAGTATCACCAGTTCTACTCCAGGCGATAGTTAAATCTTTAATTAGATTTGCACGTGAAATGGTAATTGAATTTACCGATAACACTGTGGTGTTAGATATGAAGTATTACCAGTTTTACTTCATGGGATGAATAGGTTGAGATTGGGAAATAAATGATTACTCCGGCGTGGTTCGCTAATCCCGACTAGTTTGAATTGATATTCAAAGAAAATTAAAGAATAAATTTAAAGAATTTACCTTTGATAAAATTAATGGGAACCTTTCCCAAAGTATAAGAATATTTGAATAAAAGAATATTCTGAATTGGAATGAGGCGTATGTTGTGTGTGTGTAACACCTATTTATTATATACGCGAGTTATTCAGAAAGACCGGGTTTATCCCATTCTGAATAACTAATTCGACGTGGTGTCGAAGATGAAGACGGTGGTTGAAGACCAGAGGTCTTCACGTCGTTTGGATAATTACTGGTGATCTTGATTGGGCCGTACACCCAAGAGGAGGGAATCAGTTAGTGATCGTCCAGACGTACTTGGAGATCGATGGATATGCGGGGTACTAGGTTCCTCCGGTTTCGTTCAGACCTAGAACGGACTTGTAAATGGACTGTGTGTCTGACATTGGATTTTAGTCTGTGTGATTGATTTCTATTAAATATATATCTGTTTGGCGGTGGAGAATTTATTCTCTTGCTTAACGCCCTTCTCTGAGACGTACGAGTTCAGGGGTTATATACTGATGGATATCAAACGCATAGAGTGAATTGCCTGTGTGGCATGCCTAAGTGGAAAATGATCAAGGCTTCTGTTGAAAAGCAAAGTCTTGTGGTGGATGATCAAAGCACCGCCTGTGTGGCATAGCTTTGTGTAACCTGAATTCGCGAGCCTCACACCCCGGTTGTGAACCAAAAACAGGAGAGGACATCAGGGAGGACATGCGTTTCTTTCTAGCTAGAAGTGGCATCAGTGGTTTTACACACCCTGACGAGTTTGACTTATGTGGTTGTTGCTGTTGCGAGGTGCCTCGGATATATCGGTGACTGTGTGGAGCCGATGGAGTCATTTGGCTCATTTGCGCCCCATAGGGCGGGGAAACGTAGTGTTCAGACATTTTAATCCACATCGGTGGACCGGCCCTGACGATCCAAGGGCCCACCTGAGTCTGGGTCCTGAGACATGGTAGGCTAGATTGTCTCGAATCGGTATAGGACGATCCCTGGCCTCGGTTCACAGACGGAAATCCAATTTCCAAATATGTGACTTTGCGGTTTTGATTGTAGAGCCTAGTATGGCGACATGATATATGGTACCCACGCCGTCTAGGATTGATACATTTATATTTAAGTTGTTTTGACACTATACACCTACTATAGTATCAAATGATTTGTTTTAAACGTATCAAGCATGTTTTGGCTATTATGAGGGAAAACCCTATCCTCTGGTTTGTGTTGCATTGTGTGATGGGGCCTGGGTCTTATAATAGCTTCATTTTTCTTTATTTAGCATTGCGCTGTTGTTTTATGCACTGGTATTCTTGGGAGGAAACCCGTTCCGTATTATACGGCATGGTCCCTTGATTTATGTAACTTTAAAATAAAGATTGATAACTGTTTTAGTTCTCACACCAGTCCCATGACTGACCTGGAGTTTATTGTTTTAACCTAAACTCTGGGTGCCCTTATTTTGACATGGGCAGTTAGTAGTTTTGGTTTTGCAGATTTATATTCACAGGATCCTGGTTTACAGCTGGAATGATATCCGGAAAGCTTTTTATCCGTATATCTCCTTCAGTTGTGTATTGTAATATTTTTCGCTACTATGCAATTTATTGTAATCTCTGATATTTGATAAATGTGTAATATTGATTTATACTCTGTATATTCTTGTATTCTGGTGGAATTGTTGAAATTAACAATGAAATGTTCTTCCGTCTGCATTCTGTTGTGGCTTGTTCTCAACTCAATCCGTGATTTCCCACAAGGGGGACTTCGGGTCGTTTCATGATATTAAGATTCTTGCCAATGGTTATAAGTGTTACATTGTCGAAGATTCCACTGGTTATAAGTGTTATATATATATACACATATATATATATATACATATATATATATTACTAGCGCTGGCTACATACACAGTAATAGCATTAGAATAGCAAATAACATGTGAAACATACTAAATTTAAAATAACAAACATAACAAGTTCAAAATACCAAAAGTTATACACCGTCATTAACATACATAATAAATTTTAAGACAAGATTCAACATATTTCTTTTAAATTCAATCTTAACATACGTATCACTGATCTACCAAATTAACTTCAATCCTACCACTAGTCACCCAGAAAGATCCAATATGCTGCATAACTTGAATTGTACCTGTAGAAAACCACAATAAAACATCAGAAATCAACAATGATTCATATGTTACATTGTAGAGAATATTTTATGTTCATATTAACAAGCTATGCTAGTTGTTCTTATTGGTTATGAATTTTAGACGAACTAAGTTATTTATTGATGGCACCAGTACATCGCACTTTTAAATATAACAAGAAGGTTTTGTTAGCCTTCACCGTCATATACTGTAGAGAACATTTTCTGATCAAAATGCTTGGTTGTGCGTTAAAGCAATAACAATCTTGGTATTGCCACATGCTATGTAACACCTGATACCATTTAAATTCACAGATTTCACACAAACTGAACTAGCTATTGGGGTAAAGGAACAACAAAATTTAGCACTTCTCAACATATAAAGTTTCTATTGGAAATTTTCACAAACATATTAATACAGCGACAACATCTTTAAAAGCTCATAGCAACTAACCAATCTCCAAGAGATCATGGGCCTTGCAGGAAAACATATAGGTATTGGTCCATTCCAAGGACCAACTAAATAATTTTGAACCTGGGGTAGCGTTGCACTAAAAATACTGACTATCAAGGATATTTTGTTTAATTCATTTTTAAACATAATATGCAGAAATATGCAGTAAACTGATAAATTATCAACTAGTTAACGTTGGTAGGAACGCAGCCATCACAAGTGCCACCTAAATAATTTCCTACAGTATAAAATTAATAAACAACTATGGTATCACTATTAAAATAATTTGCTGGTGCAAACTACAGACAACTTTTTAGATTATGTATGTATCAAATATTATATTCATATGGGTTCAAATTCCGACAATGTAAAATCTAGTGTTCGGACTAGATTTTACATTGTCGGAATTTGAACCCATATGTAAAATCTAGGGTTCAACTATGGTATCACTATTAAAATAATTTGCTGGTGCAAACTACAGACAACTTTTTAGATTATGTATGTATCAAATATTATATTCATATGGGTTCAAATTCCGACAATGTAAAATCTAGTGTTCGGACTATATATGAATTGAAAATTGAATTGCATACAGTTAAAGTTTTTTAATTCAGTCCTCAAAAATGTTTATTCGTACAAGAGATAAATACAAAAGCAATTGCAACCTTTGATAATATATGAATTTATGCCAATTAATTTTAGTAGATTATGTTCTGATGAGATCAATTGCAGATTTAAAATTGTAATGTCCTTTTACATCTTTAACTCAAAAATCAATGGTCACAATTGCAGATTTAAAAGTGTAATGTCCTTTTACATCTTTTACTCAAATATCAATCGAATTAAAGACAATAAACTGGTAAAATCAATTCAATCTGGATGGCATATTTGTTGTACTTTGTATGAGTTCGTATATTTATATTGGTTGTTATTGTTACATCATTGTGTTTTATGGCGATTGGATACTTTCATACTGCATAATTTCTATTGGTCCTATTGAGCATGGAACTCGAATCATGCCTCATGCTACACCTCCAACATATCCTAAGCATGGATCTCCTCTTGATTCTTTCTACCCTACTTTGTATTTGTGCTTTATTGGCCCTACTTCAATTTTATCAAATTAGTGTTTTGTGCCGTGATATCATCTTTTGTGGTTATTTGTTGAATATTAGAACCAATGTTATTAACTTGTTATGCTTGACGTTTATGTTTACCAGATTTTGGTTGCAGTTAAGGGTTTACTCAGTTAGTACGTAGTGGCTAAAC
Source organism: Allium sativum (assembly GCA_030737875.1). Classification (NCBI taxonomy): domain Eukaryota; kingdom Viridiplantae; phylum Streptophyta; class Magnoliopsida; order Asparagales; family Amaryllidaceae; genus Allium; species Allium sativum. Next base: position 461,247,079 of record CM060913.1, on the reverse strand, counting down.
AGAGTATTATCTGAACAATGTATTCTTTCAAATTAAGTTGTCAGTCGTTTCTGCTGTAAATGAATCATTTGTCTTCGAAGTTTATAAGTTGTGCTTGACGCATTTTCTTTGTCTTTATTTTCCTTTTTAGAAATGGATATCAAGGCTTAATTTACAATTACTAGAAACCAAATACGTCAAGAGCAGCAAGTACAAAGAAAACAGTAAACTGAAAAAAGATTGGACCAGAAAAATCAAAAGACTGAATTAGAAAACAGTAAATTACAAAATAATTCAAATTTTCTGACCTTTACTCTTGGTCTCTACTTACCTTGGCTATCAAATTCTCAACAGCAGCAGCCTAAGTGAGTAGCTAGTTCCCACAGCATATAATAAAGGTTACAGGCTTACAAGCATGGTTTGGAAAATGAAGCAGCAACACCTAGTAATAGGAGATGAACAGAAATCAAAGGGGTCCAAAATCGTCTCACCAAAAGACAATGTACACGGGAGTGTAATGAGTACTTACCATGAAGATAGATTTCCAATCTCTCACCGCTATTTCTTTCCGTCAACAAACAAAATCAGTCTCTCCACCCCCGTGCCACCCCGTGGCACCTAGAAACTCAACAAGCGAATTAAGTTCGAGCAATGCTCGAACTTCCCATATGGCAATGCTTTCGTAAACATATTGGCTGCATTATCCTTTGTGTGCACTTTCCGAAGATATACTAGCTTATCCTCATCCATGACTACAAGAAATGACTCCCTCACCTCGATGTGCTTCGTCCGTGAGCTAAACGCCAAATTCTCCGCCAAATGGATAACACTTTTGCTATCACATCGAACATCAACACTTTCATGTTCGAAACCCAAGTCACACAACAATTGCTTCAAGTAGAGTGCCTCCTTGGCAACTTCCACAGCGATAATCCACTCTGCCTCCGTTGCGGATAAAGTAACTACGGTTTACAATCTTGATCTCCAACTAATGGTTATCCCACCAAGTGTGAAGACATACCCGGAAGTTGATTTCCTCCGATCCCTATCACCGGTGCAGTCCGAGTCACAATAACCAGCCAACTTGCAACTCCTTTCATCACTACCGCCAAAGACAAGCCCATGAGATGCTGTGCCTTTCAAGTATCTCAATACTGCCTTCATGGATTCCCAATGCGATTTCCCCGGATTAGCCATATACCGACTAACCACCTCGACGGCATTTGCAATATCGGGCCTTGTACACACCATTGCGTATGTCAAGCTACCAACCGTACTTGCGTATGGCACCTTTGCCATATACGCCTTGTCTTTATCCCCGATAGGTGATCCCTTATCCGAAAGCTTCATATGCAAAGGTAAAGGTGTATTTAACGCCTTTGCATTCCCTATGCTGAACCGACAAAGCACTTTCTTTATGTATTCCTTTTGAGTCAATCTTAACTCAAAACGCTTTCGGTCCCTTCCAATTTCCATGCCCAAGATTTTCCTTGCTTCTCCAAGATCCTTCATCTCGAATTCTGATTTCAAATGCATCTTCAATTTGTTGATTTTGTTTTTATCGTTGGAAGCAATGAGCATATCATTCACATACAAGAGTAAATACACCCAACAATCATTTCCCAACCTCTTGAAATATACACAAGCATCCTTGATGCTTCGATGGAAGCCACTTTCAAGTATGAAATGATTGAATCTCTTGTACCATTGTCTAGGCGATTGCTTTAACCCATATAGTGATCTCTTTAACTTGCAAACCAATTTAGACTTACCATCTACAACAAACCCATCCGGTTTCTCCATGTAGATGTCTTCATCCAAGTCTCCATGCAAGAAGGCGGTTTTCATATCAAGTTGCTCCAACTCCAAGTCATGGATAGCAAATATGGCTAGTAATACCCGGATAGAAGTATGGCATACAACCGGTGCAAAAATTTCATCATACTCCTTTCCTTTGTGCAAACCCCTTTCCCACTAACCTTGCTTTGTACCTTCCATCATCCTTCACCTTGTAAATCCATTTGCACCCTATAGCACAGTTTCCATGAGGAAGTGGAACCAACTCCCAAGTTTGGTTCTTCATAAGCGATTGCATTTCTTCCTCCATGGCTCAAATCCACTTCAAGCTCTCTCTCGACTCCATGACGTCATCAAGGTCCATCGGCTCATCTTGGACTACATTGAGAGCATAGTCTAAATGATCACAAAAGCTAAGGTAGTTCCAATCACCATATCTTTCGGGAGTTCTTATTGCACGTCAACCAACCCGAGTAGCAATACTATCACCCAAACTCCTTTCGGCTCCACCTTGAGTCGAAACTTCTTTAGTATCATGTACATCACCAACATCATCACTAGAGGAACCATGTGGATTATATGATGTTTCATCAATCGCTTCAACCCCACGAGCTTCTTCTTCTCTACTACCACTTGGACGGAATGTGGGAATGACTTCCTTCTCCTTTGATTCACTATGAACCAAATCCAGAACGTCCGATGAGCTCTCATTCTCCTTGAATAAAGTCGACTCATCAAAAGTGACATGACGATAATTTACAACCTTCTTCATTTTCGGATTCCAAATCCGATAGCCTTTCACACCATCCATGAAACTTAGTAGGATTCCCTTGAATGCCCTAGCTTCAAGCTTATCATTCCCCAGATCATGCACATAAACCGGGCTACCAAACACACGAAGATATCTCAAGTCAACACTCTTCCCTTTCCATACTTCCTCTGGAATTTTGTTATCAATGGCCAAGCATGGAATTCGATTCACAATATGCACCGTGATTGATAAAGCTTCGGCCCAAAATCCCTTAGACAAACCCAATGTCAATCTAAAGCATCGAGCTTTCTCAAGTAGAGTTCGGTTCATTCTCTCCGCTACTCCATTAGATTGTGGATCTCTCGGTGTAGTAAAATGTCTCTGGATTCCATGATGCTTACAATACTCCAAGAACTCCCGGGAAACATATTCGCCGCCATTGTCGGTCCTAAGAACCTACAAAGTCTTACCACTCTCATTCTCGACAAGAGCCTTCCACACTTTGAACTTAGCAAATGCCTCTGACTTGGCCCTATTACATACACCCATACCTTTCAAGACAAATCATCAATGAAAGAAATATAATACCTTGATCCTCCCAAAGAAGCTACTGGTGCCGGTCCCCAAACATCCGAATGAACATACTCAAGTACCTCCTTTGAGTCATGTTTGCCTTCATCGAATGATACCCTTGTTTGCTTCCCCATGACACATTCCTCGCAAAACTCTAGTTTGTTGAAACACTCACCCTCGATCATCTCCCGCTCCCGAAGAATATCCAAACTCCTCTCCGGGACATGACCCAATCTCAAATGCCACAACAGTGTCGCATCCAAGTTACGAGAACTATCAACACCCACACAAGTCTCACCTCCTACGGTCATACCTTGAAGCAAATATATACCATGAGTCTTAGCACCTTTCATAACCACAAGCGCCCCCTTCGAAACCCTCAAGCAATCCTTCTCGATAGTGATCTTTCATCCTAGAGAATCCAATTTCCCCAAAGATATAAGCGACTTCCCAAGTCCCGGAACATAACGAACATTGGTGAGCGTGCGAACTACTCCATCAAATATCCTTATTTGCACGGAGCCAATACCCATCGACTTGCAAATGGCACCATTTCCCATAGAAATTGAATTTCCCTCCTTATCTTCATAAGATGCAAAACAATTTCTATTTGGCGTCATATGATATGATGCACCCAAATCGAGTTGCAAATGGCACCATTTCCCATAGAAATTGAATTTCCCTCCTTATCTTCATAAGATGCAAAACAATTTCTATTTAGCGTCATATGATATGATGCACCCAAATCGAGAACCCATTCGCTGCTCGAAACACCCGATGCCACCGCCGTCAACACATTCTCATCTATCTCACCAATCCCACTCTCCACCGCTATGGATGAAGACGCTACTTCCTTCTTATCTTTGTCCGGACATTCATTCTTCCAATGTCCCGGTTTCTTACGAGTAAAGCACTTGCCATTTCTCTCATTCTATTTACCTCTTCCACCGGGTTTTCTTGATTTAGAACGCCCTCGGTTTCCTTTCTTCATATTCTTTTCTTTCTCCACAAACAACCCGTGACCACTACTATCTCCACTACTTCCCTCACTCATCTCCTTCATTTGATCTCTCAACTCCTCACTAAGAAGACCCGTCTTGACATCATCAAGAGTCAAGGTATCCTAGCCATAAATCAAACTATTTGAGAAACCCGTATAGTGATCTGGCAACGAACACAATAATATCATCGCCTTTTGCTCTTCCTCAATCTTCAAATCAACGGCCTTTATCTTCATGAGCAAGTCATCAAAGGCATTCAAATGTGCCTTAAGCATATTACCCTCCTTCATCTTGAAGGTGAAAAATGTACGCAATAAGATCAAATGGTTAGTGAGCGACTTCTTCATATAAAGTTCTTCCAACTTGTCCCAAATACCTTTAGCGGTAGTCTCACCACTAATTTTGGAGATCACATTCTCCCCCATAGCAAGTTGAAGAGTAGTGTAAGCCCATTCCTCCATCTCATCTCTCTCCACATCCGAGATATCACTTGGCAATAAGTGAGTATCAAATACTACTCGGTGTACCCGATTCCGCCTAAGAACTGCTTTCATTTTCCATTGCCACTTCTCAAGGTCATTATCACCATTCCACTTGTTAATAACCAACTGAGAACCCGACACCGCATACGAACCCCGTACATAAGGCGCCACACTATTCGGACTCCGGTTGAAGGACTTATCGAGTTACTATCCGTTTCTGGCATTTTCACAAACACCTAACAAGAACCACAATTGCTCTGATTGCAACTGTTGGAGAAAACCTTTGTGATTAATCCGATTCAAGGCCACTCGAATCCGATATCAAAACCACAATGTGCTAGCGGAAGACTAGATCGTTGTTAGACTCGCAAAAACAACCAAAACAATAACTCTAGCCACAAACCAAGATCAACCAATCTTGAACAATCCAAATCTCAATCACAAGTAAGAAACTAATGAATAAGTAGCAAAAATAAATCACACAAGGATTTATAGTGGTTCCACTAACATCTTATTAGTGTATGTCCACTTTGGAGAGAGTATTTTATTACCACGATGAAAAGAATACAAGAGATTCACCCAATGATCAATATATTTCAATATAGAAAGAGTTTGAGGAGAATAGAATTGAAGAATTGTTAATTAGGTTATAAACCCTAATTAAACCCTTGAGAATAAACCCTTGATCCCAAATCAAGTACCCAAGCTCTCCTTAATTCTCATCAGAAAATAGCTTAAATAGAGGTTGGCTAATTACCCAATTGTCCCCGAATTAGTCACAAATCAGCTTGCTAATTTCCAGCTCGAAATAGGCCCAATACCCGATCAGACGTCTGTCGCATCGCCTGACAGACGTTTGTCATCTTCTAGAGATTAATTGGGCATATGCACTCAGCACAGACATCTGCCAGGGATATGTCAGACGTTTGTCTGAGCTCTTGGGAAAACATTTCCCTATAGTCAGACGTCTGCCATACCCTATTGCATACGTCTGTCCCTGTTCCCAACTGACAACAAACACCTTCCAGCCCATAACTCCTACATATGAGCTCCGATTTACGAACGGTCACCTCTGACTCAAAGCTATCCTCATCCACATCAATCTACGATATAGTATCGCAAACTACAACAAAATGAGTATTTGTAAAGAAGTGAATTAAAAATTGAAATCAATAATTTGATGAATGAAAAATGGGAAATGAATCAATAGCCGAAATCACTAATTTGATGAATTAGAAATGGAAAATGAGTATTTGTAAAGCAATGAATTATACTTTGAAAATCTTCATACATGTAAACAATAAATCATCACTAGACAAATTGATTAACATGCTATAGTATTTCCAAAATAGGGTATATTTGTATTTACTGCACTGCTGGTGAATGTTTTGTGGTCAACACTGCATTGCAAAGATGGATCATATACCAAATCTTGACATGGCTATCATGAAAATTAAGTGTTTGCAAACTTATTTTACATTTCTAGTTCATAATATAAAAGTTAAAATAATCATCAGACTTGAATTATCTCATTATCCTATGAATTAAAATTGATTTTTTTTTGTCTAAGGTAATAAATCAACAAAATGACTTTGAACAAATGAATCGGAAAAATTAACGAACATGGCTGTCATGTTATTAACGATGGAGAAGATTTGTATAAGATAGAAGAGTTACTTAATTTCATGAACACAAAAAAGTACAATTGTTAAAAAAATTACTTCATATAAATGAATTATACCACGAACATTTTCATACATGTAAACAATACATGAATCACTAGGCAAATTGATATACATGGCAGTTGTGTTTTCAAAAATAAGGTAAATTTTTATTTATAGCATGTAGTGTGGAAGGTAAAAGTAAATCTGCATTTAATTTCCAAAAACAGAGAAAAGGATAACAAAAGAGGGATGTTCCGATTATATATAGTATAGATAGGTTTTAAATTTATGGTGAACAAATTAAAGAATCATACTACAATTAACTCATTATCTAATGAATTTAAGCAGCATTTCTTCAAAATTTACTCATATATTTTAATATTTTGGCTAAATGAAGCTGCTTGAAGTATTCAAAAGTAATAGTCAATTGTTACTTTCAAAAATGTGGTAAATTAGACCAACTTGTTTTCATTCATTTGTACTGCTTATAAAATGTAATTTAAAGTAAGTCAAATTAAGGGGTTCACATGTTCCTTCTTACTGAAATCTATAGCTAACAGTGCTTGGGGAAAAAATTGAAAAAGGGAAAATACGACAATTATGTGCTTGATTAAAGAGCGATGTGTTGGTTTGCCGTTAATGAGATGTTATTCCAGCTACTCAAAATTGAAACTGCATTTTAGAATGCATTTCATGCGCTTTCTAAGCATGGAAAGAAATTTCATTAGAGATATCTTTTTTTATTGATATTTCAATTTTCAAAACGACCTGAACAAAAGTTTGGCAACCCGTAATAGTTCATTTAATTTGAAATTAGTATTTTATCTTATGCGTATTAACTGGAATATACAAATAATTATTTTTGTTTTTCTTTTTACTTGATGTTCAACACGTTTTTTCTTCTTCTTTTTACTTTTCCGCCTGTCAATAGGTCTGAAAAATTGTGTTTCTAGTTTGAAACCTGCATTAGTAGATTTAGTCTAGAAACATGGTTTCCAAACTGAGTTTTGAAATTCGGTTTCCAAATTGAGGTTGGAAATTTACAATTAGGTTTGGAAACTAAGTTTCCGAACTCAATTCGGGAAGACTAGACTAAAATATACTAAGTTTGGAAAGCTTAGTTTGGACACTATTTCCAAACTAGGTTTGGGTTTGGAAACTGTGTTTCCGAACTCATTTTAGAAATTTAGTTTCCATGAGCTTGGAAACTCAATTCACAACTCGCCCTCAGTTTTGAATATAGTTGCCCACTCAGTTTCAAATTAATATACAAAAATCAAATGCAAGTTTTGCAACCAAGCTACAACCTAGTTTTGCATAATTGAGCTTTAACTCGATTTTAAATCCGAGCTGCATATAATGCTATTAGCATAGTTTTGCAAAGCTTGCTACAACTCAACCATTTTTAATCAAAACTAATTTCACTTTCTAAATGCACGAAATTTTGGTAAAAGAGTAGACAAGAAAAAGTTGGAGTTTAATGGTGATGACATAGCTAATCTTATACATCTAGAAAATGATCTTATTGCCGGCATTTTCAGGTGCAGTAGATAGAAAAGTTAGTATCATGCAATTAGTTCCACATCATAAACTAAAGATGCAGGAGCTAGGGAAACCTTCATAATCAAATATGGCTTATAAGAATTCTTAGCCAAATTCAGTAACAGAATTATTTGGGCATATTCTATATGAATTAAATAAAACATAGTTAAAATCACTCGTAATAAGCATGGGATAAAAAAGATTTTCTTGTACCATTTATATGATTCCATAGATTCCTCCTACCAAATAATGCATTTAGGATGTATTGCAGTAAGATAGAACTCCAAACCCAAGTAATGCATCCATATTGTCAAGCAGGTACCTGGAAAACAGTTTCATCAAGGCATAAACAGATGCTCCCATAGTGTCAAGGAACTGTCACCCAATTAGAGGTCTTCAAGCAAAATTCCCAAGCCGTACATATACCAAAATAAAATTTTAGAACTGATATGCATGCAAGCGTGTAAAACACATTAGAATTATATGTATGGGCGAAAGTTGCCAGTTGCCATGCTAATTATGTTTTAATTATCAGAATCCTACACTGAAGAAAAATACATGTGTAATAGTAAGATCAATTTACTAAATTGACTGATTTCGGTTAAAAATATCAATGCTAGCTTTCTTATGATCAGATTATTTGAAATCTTTTTACATTGAAAGGTAAAAAAATTCCATAAATTTCTAAATGGCATCCAAATTTAAATTTAGTGTCTCATATTCTTTTAACCAAACAATATAAATTTATGCCCTGCTCTACATATACTTATTGAACAATATTTTATATTATTTTTTGTATGTTGGAAAATAATTTAAGGAAATTTACCCTGTTTTCAAATCGGTTAGCTACATTTACGATATTTCTTCTATGTTACATAATCTGATATTTATCACAACTCATTTTGAAATTTTAATTTGTTTCTCTCTTTTAATACATTATTTAACATAGATATTAGACAACCATTTATGAACTATATTTGAAACACAATGTTATGCCAACTTGAGCTAAATGCATAGATATACGTTGCCAACTTGAACCATATTTGGGAACAAGTTACCGTAAAAGTGATCTTAGTAAGGGGTATGGAATTAATCTTTTTATGTGGCAACAACATTCTTGTGTTTCATAGCTGAATTTTTTTAATTTGATTTATGATATTACTTCAAAAAAAAAAGAAAAAAAAGAAATTCCTTTTTAACATCATCAAGGGATCTTTTGAGAAGCTAAGAAGATTAAATGGCGCGGATTGTGGGTTGTTAACACCATAATTAAAACACAAAAATCTCTTCCTCAAACAACGTAATTATTTTGTTTCCTTATGTAATTTTAAAAATTGGGTTGACCATTTCAATAAAACCACTAACTATTTTGTTGTTGTTCTGAAACATGGTTTGCAAAGAGATATCCATCCTACTTAACAGAGCTTCAATATCCAAATATATTGCAATTTCTTGCTGTCATAGTCCATAAAGAAGAGATTATCCTTATAACAGAGTGCTTACCAAAAGTATGTTATCAACATCATACCTTTTTGCTTCTTTAGTGTGTTTTCTCTTTCTAGGTTTATTTTTCTATCTTAGATCAACTCGTTTCAAAGATAATCACGAATTTCTATAAATGTTAACGACTAGAATCAAGGTTTATTAGAAATCCGACCGAAAAACAAAATAAAATTATAAAAAACTAATCTAGATCGAAATCAGAACTCGCTTGTTAATACCCGAATTATTATATCGAGCAGTTAGAAATGAACAAACACAAAACAAAAGGGGCATAACATCGCTGTATTTCAATATATAGGTTAACAAACAAAAAAGCGAAAAAAACAATGGTAGATTTTTAATATACCTAAACTGGATTGAGTTGATTGCAGAAACCAGAAACCCTAGATCCCTATGTGAACTTTCCTTTAAAAATAATAATAATCAACAAATAGGCAAAATTAGAGCAAATAGCAGTAACATATTAGTTCATTGATAAACACCACTTTTAGTTATACTTATCCATCATAAATAATTGGTGCAAATATTTTTTTGCACAACTTTATGTGTGGAGTTGTGCATCAAATTTCAAAAAGCATATATGTTTTGATTTCATCTATTTTAACCATCTTTTATATCAAGATATGCTTATATATGTTACTGGGATATGTAGTATAAAAAGAGTGAAGTTTACTTACATGTAAGTCCTATGGCAAGAAAATTGCATTAAAGCACATTCAAATGTTGTATACAATGCTACAATATACATCATAGGGGATTTGTGAATTTCGACATTACAAAAATTTAAACCATATCAGTTTCAATGCAAAAGCAAGTAGTAAGCCCTACATGTGAGCTGCTAGGATGAATATGGTGATTGCAATTTGTCTATGCTGCCAAGATTCTATTCATTTGACTAATTCTAGTTTACATATGCAAAACGTCAGAAAGATGCGGCTTGCATATGCATATGCAAAATATCCTTTATAGTTTCTCCATTTGTTTACTTCTGACTTCTGGTGTGGTTTGTACACGTAGATCATTATTAATTAGTAAACAATTTATATATTTTTAGTTTGTATAATCATGATTTGTAGTTCAAGTGCTTCTCATACTTTTCACCAATACGGTTACTGTTCTTGAATATGAAGTACTATAGTTTTGCAAAATATCATGTGAGCATATAACGTTACTTTTGATCATTATAGCAGCTAATTAGCTTTTTTTTTTTGTAAACCAACGTTATTAGCTTATTTTCTATCAACTGTGTATGCTATATATAACCATGCTCTAGAGGATGCAATTATAGTTCCCGATAAGACTGTAACACCAGTTAGTGTAGACATATAAGGTTCTTCCTACATTGATTAGTTTCTTTTCATTTATTTGATGTCTATATTTACAATAAATAATAAAATAACTTTTTAATTCATGATTGTGTGTTCTTTTATGTTGTTACTACAGAAGTTATTTTGTGTACATAATCAGTAAGTCTATTTGATACTGTGCTTTATCACCTATCTCTAAAAATTTATACTAAACCTTTATCTACATGCATCGGAATGGCTAATTAGGATAAAATCTGAACTGATTGACCAAACTGACTCATCCGATCAAGTAGTCAAGTCATTTATTAAATCTATTTATACTTGCTACATAAAATAATTTTATTCTGTTGTCATTTTAATAAAACTCATAATTTTGTTATTAATAGAATTTATATTTACAATTAAAATAGTGCAACTTATTTTTGAAAAGGTGTGGCACACACAATGTAATTCATCTGCTAGACCATACATCGACCTATATCGCGAACTAACCTTCCTGCATCTTCTAGGTTTGGAAATACTCCTGCGCGTAGAAAGAATTGAAGCAAAAGATAATTATGGAAACCAGTATTCCTTATCAGAGCGAGCAACTGCGCAACTACATCGACAAGGTAAGTGACTTCACCACATGTATCATGGCTATTAAGCGACCGTAAATGTTGTTGATTCCATCTGGAGTGTGTGCATCGCAAGGTAAGATTACTCAATGTGCAGAGATTACACAAATTCATGTATCGATCATTCTCTAATAGCCCAGGTTGTACTAATATATATTTGATTTCTATTTATAGCTTGACTTGAAATCATGATTTTGATTTTTCCATTCATTGTATTTTTCTCTTGCAGTTTTAATTTCTTCATCTCAGCCAGTTTTATTTCGATAAATCAATATAATATGTTCCTTTTGTTCTGCCTTCTCTAGCAATAATGAAAAAAATCTCATATATCCGTTTCTTGCTTGTTTTTCAAACTAAAATTTTATTATATTAAAAAAATCTATTTTTGTGGCCTATAAGATTTCAGCAGCCAAATTTTATAGCTTACAAATTGTATTACGCACATAATTTATTAGGTATAATATTGTGTGTTTGTTATTTTAGTTTTGTAAACTAGGCATTAGTTTTGAAGAACAATTGAAATTAAGAAAAGTTTGCTATTTTATGGTAATCAAGGAAGTTTATAATGCCCTTTTTCAAACATTTGATAAGAAAATTTTCTATTATCTGAATCAATGGTTTTCTAAACTTAAATGTACAATGAATATCTAATTGATTTTTTTATTTGATTTTATTTTAGTAATTTAAAGTAAATTTTATGTATTATATATGTTCGCTAACTTTATGTATTCTATTTTATGTACCCAGAGTGTTACCTTTCTAAATAACAATCCATTTTGCTAACAATTGGTTTGTAGAATAAATTTCATGCTCAACTAGAGGTAAATGCAGGTTATGGTAATTTAAAACCGGTTGGGTTTCAAGTATGATAATTATGAATTTATTTTACTACCTTATGTTTAAATAATTTTCTATTTGGAAAAATAATTAGCGCGAATATTTTATTTAGTCTATTTGAATTCGAACCACCCTATTATTGTATCTCAAACAAGTTAGCCGTTTACAGTTATGTGTTCAAACATTGTAACTTATCAGTATCACTGAGTTATGTAAAGGGTTAAGATAATTACCTTCAGTGATAATAACTGTAATGGAAGATTCAGTAAATTCTCTTTTGTTGATTATTAATTTTTTAACTCTCTTTTACCATTAACTGGAATTAATGTGATAACTAAGCGAGATGATAGGAGATTCTTCACCCTGTTTGCGTTCTTTTTGATTCAGTTAGATGGAAAATGTTTCTCTTCCTTTAAACTCACACCATCGTCCTTCAAAGTGCTTTCCTTTCCGAATACATATAAATTTGCAGCTATGATACATTAATTTTAGCCATTTCATGCTTCTAATTATGGTATTAGTTTGAATCTGAAATTTGGACAAGTATATTATTATTTTTCTTAAAAAATAGTTGCTAATATTTTGGTTATTCAAGATAGAACTTTATTTCTTTTAGTGTTATGACTTAATAATGGTAATGTACAGCTCAAACAATTTGAGAGACAATAGTAACAGGAAGATGATAAACAATCTTACTAACACATAAGTAAAATTATTATTTTCTATATATTTATGAAGTGTTTGCTATTCTGTGATAATCAAGTAAGTTTGTAATGCCCTTTTTCAAACATTTGATAAAGAAAAGTTTCTGCTATCCGCATTAACGGTTTTCTAAACTCAAATGTGCAATGAATATCTAATTGATTCTTTTATTTAATTCTATTTTAGTAATTTAAAGTAAATTTTATGTATTTTATACATTCGCTAATTTTATATATTATATTTTATGTATCCGGAGTGTTACCTTTCTAAATAACAATCCATTTGTTAATAGGGGAATAGCTTAAGATGTGGAATAGCTTTTGCTTATCGAAGAAAAGGATAGAATACATCCATTCAAGGAAATTATGCAAAGTGCAGAAAGATTTATTTGGCTGCTATTGGTAAGTGAAAGAGATAGGTCTATATTCTCTTTAGCTCTTTTCTAAGCACATTGAATATGCATAAAAGAACCAACTTATTGATAATTCTAAATGATAATGGCTCCACTATTATCAACATAAAATATCATTGGTGCACAAAGTGTTAATGATAAATATGCACTTAATTGAAGGTGTGAATAATAAGATTTTCTTTTTCGGAAAGGCTTTGCGAAATTGATGTGGTTTCAGAAGTTGCAAATATTTAGTGGCTTGACTGAAACTAAAAACATGTGTTTTATTAAACCTATTTTTGAGAGGGTTGATTTTGTGTTTTGAAACTTAAGAGGATGTTTAACGAAAATTATTATTCAATATTTTGTTCATCAACCTTTTTACATAATATTAATAAATTTGTAAGAGATTTCGATGATTAGTTTAATTTATTGCATACTCTAAAAGCCATTCGATAGTTTTATATATTCCAAATATTTTACTCCACGATTTTGTCTCATAATGTTCCATTCCATTGTTCCATTCTCTTTTAATTTATGCATTATTTAACTATATTTCAAAATAACAAAAATTAAATCAATTGTTCTCTTTAACTGCATAATCATCTTAATAATACACGTTTTCTGCATTAGCAAATAGTTAAACTATGTTTTTAATAATCTTTGCATTTAAGAATAATTGAAAACTTATGACCTTTGATGTTTGAAGGATTGTTCTTCTTCTAATCCAATTCGATTTTTTCTCTTCCACGCTTGCACAAATTCTGATATTTTGAATCTTTTACTTTTCTAACTTTAGACTTTAAAATCTATTAGCTACTAGAATCCTTAGTCGTTTACTAAACGTAAAATGCTAAATCTGTTAATTTTTTTCCATCCTCCTACTTATGGATACTAAATACCTTTTTTCATTGTAAATATTGAGCTCTAAATTTTTGGTGCGTTAATAGTATTTATTTTACATATATTTAAAAAAAATAAAACAATTTTAATATTCATTATAATTGCAAATATTTTTACTAGAAACACTGTAATTTTTGTACTTGATTGTTCATGTTACTATAAATCAGATGCATCACTTTTGATATTAAGATAAAAGGCTTTTAGTTATAACAACATTTGAACCAAAGTTAATATAAGAAATATACGATTTTAGAACTATAACATTTTCCATTATTTAAATTTTAGATTAATGCACATGGTACTTGGTATAAATTCAGCTAATAATTGTTTTCATGTATTGCCCGAAATTTTGTCAATTAATTCAGGGGAAATCCGATAACTTACAAAATGTGGATGACTATTGTAGCGACCCAGGAAATTTCGACACTCGAATCCGGACATTTATACATCTCGTGTCTGACTCAAGTATCGAAAAACCAGAAAGCTAGAAGAAAGAAAGAAGAGGGTGAGATAAGGAAGGAAAGAATATTGGAATAGAAGAATAAGAAGAACCAACACAACACAGAGTCTCACATCGCAGCGGAACAAAATATAATATAGAAATAGCTTGAAATAATACTTACAATAATCAGAGTACATCAACCCATTTGGACAATTATAATAAACTGTCATCATATACAACATACAACGGAAAAATGTTTTATAATATCATATGCCTGAACACCTCCAGCTCGTCTCTGGACTTCGTAGCATCCGATAACCTGGACCTGTACAACCCATGTCTAACCCGAGCATTACAAATACCGGGTCAGTCTGGTGAACCAGAGTGAGATAAACTCGCTAAGTTTATAATATCATCCTGAAACACCCCACCTCCGTTAAGGTCACTCACAAAGGGAATGCCTTAATTTTGGTGGAGGTTTATAAGTAAAAGCCACAGATAAACTCAAGACAGATATAAATACACATATTTTAAACAGCGAAAACCAAACAGACTTTTATTTCATCAATACGTGTTCAAAACATAACATTCCATAATTGTCTCATAACTGTCTTGATTATTAAAGAAGCATAAAACATAAATAAAGTGACAAAAATCCCCAAAGTGATATCCAAAGCCATAATCCGAGCAAAAGAGATCCAAATCATACATCTACGTTCTTGGAGCTTGTAAAGAGCCTGACTGAGCTGAGTTGTTTCCTCCCTGTGGACCTTGGAGGGGGGAACGAAAGAAAAGAAGACGAAAAGAAAATAGGATCAGACATAAAGCCTGAGTAAATCTAGTAACTCTTCAGTATGTGAATAAGAAAAGGGCATGGTAGATATATACTGAAAATAGGAAAGTGTCACAAGATAAGGAGGTGGCATTTAGAATTGAATGTACTATCGCACCCACGCTATATCTCTGCACCTATTTGAGTTTTATTCCAAATGACACCCCATGTTGAGGGTGAAGTGATCCCCATTCTTATTAAATGATCGGCTCCTACTCGCGTTAAAAAGTGCCATACAACCCCCAAGAATTGTAGATACCTATGCTGGTCCCACCATGGGGTGTATCAAGACCCATGGTGGCAGACCCGACACAAATTCTATAAGGCATAGGTTATACTACTGGTGTCCCCAGTGCCCTGGTTGTCTGCTCCGGAGTGCGTGCACGCCCGCACCCCGTCAGACTTGCACTGTGCACCCATCACCGTTGTTTGACCGCTTACAATCAGCTCAGTAATCGTGCCCCACCCTGCCTAGTTTCAGGGTACCGTTGATACCTAACTTGGGTTACTGCTGAAACGGGTCCCTCGTTACCAGGATTTCCTAGTCAAACATGTTAAGTGGTTAAGTGTCTGTATTTACCTAACCCCACCCATCAATTCTTGCTAACATGTTGAATTTGGTTAAGTGTTATAGTTGACTTAACCCTACCATCTGTCCTTAGCCTCTTAGGAGCACCTGACCACTCACATTAGACAGGTATTGCTACGGTTACTGGATATGCCGGTCGGTTCCGGTCAGGTTTACACCATAGCTCAGTCTAACCTCGGGTCATTATTGGGCTCAATGCTTAACCACCCACATTGGATAGGTATTGTTGTGACTACTGGACAGCCGGGCAGTTCCGGGAAGGTTTACATCACAACTCAATCCAACATCGGGTTAAGCATATCGTGTTTTCTAAATTTACATATTTTATTATTTCTCAATTATATATGTAAATGTCACGTCTTTTATTCTTGGGTATAACAATTCATACCGCTTTAAATGTCATTGTCGTTGGCATGTGCCAAACATGCCAACATATATTTTCAATGTTTTACACCCAACGTTATTACCCCCGTTTATACGTTCGCAATGTTATAACAAATGTTGGGCTCGACACAATTCAGCCCAACTTTATAAGCGTATGAAAAGGGGAAATCAAGAACATGTAATAGTTTACGACATATAAGGGTGTGTGGTGCATGAACTTGCAATTTAGCGATACTAACATAAATGATGGGTCATGTGAACTTGCGTTAAAATAAAAGTATAACTAAGTAGATGACATATGAAATGGCATAATTTAGGTTTATACAACCTTGTGTTTAAACATGTTTAACTTGGCATAATGTCAAACGCAAAACTAGCATGTTGTATATCCACCAAAATGTCCAATTATAGCATCTAACTACATAGCCGATTTCAACATGAACTTGCATAGTTTATGAAACCCAAACAATACTTAACATAGATCCAATTATACGTGCAAATAAACATGAACTTGCATAGTTTATGAAACACAAATGATACTTATCATATATCCAATTATACTTGCAAATAAACATGAAAGTGATATCATAGGTTTTGGGTCATGTAGGCATAAAAGGTTACAAGTCTAAATCATGTTTACATAAGCCTTAATTTAGACTTATTGAATGTATAAGGTCCATGTCATAAGCATAAACAAAAAAGGGATCAATTTCTAGTTTTTGCCACAAACTTACAAGTGCCAATGTTTTCATATGCAATTGTTCAATAGGCTTGCATCAATCAATTTATGCCACAAACATCAATACACAAGTCATGATAGAACCATCACAATACAAAGAATTTATACAATACAATAACATAATTCTATTTTCATTTACATCGAATCACATCACAATTTTTATTCATATTCTGAAAGGTCACTATACTTACAACGAATGTAGAATCTTGAATTTTGAAATTGAGATGCGCTCCTTTGGGTAGACTAAGTTTGCGTTGATTAATTTGATTAAACTTTATTTTTCTTCTTAATTTGATTCGTCTCTAGGCCTTTCTCTCTTGACGAATATGTTCAATTCCTCCCTAGCAGCATGACGACTCCATTCTTATTTTTTGTGTGAATTTTCAGTTGAGACTTAGGGTGTATTTATAGATTTTTAATTTGTTTTGAGCCGTCAAATGAAGACAGGAGGGATCTAGGCCATACAAAGTTCAAAGAGCCAATCAAGAGGTGACACGTCAGCCCTAGTGACACACAGAGCCACAGAAATTCGAGCTAGAGCCAGACCTAGCCAGCCAGGTCGACCAGGCAGGTCGACACTATGGTCGACCTGGGGTGGCCAGGTCGACACTGTGGTCGACCTGGGGAGGCCAGGTCGACGCCATGGTCGACCCTATGGTCGACCTGGTCTCTGGGCGGGAATTTTCCCGCCCAGCCTAGTTTGAACCTGAAATACGAAATTTGAATTTTATACTGAGCTATTTAAATTTAAATTTTATTCTGAAACTTCCGAAGGCCATAACTCCTTCATATGGAGTCCGATTCGCGCAAACTCGGACTCTATCTCAAGTATAATTTCGAGACGAACGCAATGGCGTAACCCATTTCCCTTAATTCTTTCATTTAGAATTAATTACACTTTAATTTGTGAAGCTTAATGTTATAGAATTCACGGGGTCACTACTACAAAAGTGGGCATATTCGACACTAATTTGTGTGCGTTGCATGAAAAGTATGGCGAAAGTTATGCATTCTTTGATCTTCTGCAACAACATTCATTTGTTGTTGCATTAGATGTGAACATAGTGTTGCGGTTGAAATTCTTGTGCTGTGACTTGCAACACCAGTTCAAAGTGTTGCATTACATAAATACATGCCAGGTCAGCGATCTGCGTTATCAGTTTAAACAAATAAATAACCGTAGATGTTGATTAATCCAACGGTTCTTGCCGATCCTTGCAACACCAGTTCAAAGTGTTGCATTACATAAATACATGCCAGGTCAGCGATCCGCGTTATCAGTTTAAACAAATAAATAACCATAGATGTTGATTAATCCAACGGTTCAAGCTGATCCTTGCTACAGCTTAGTGAAAATTTTGCGCGATAGTTTCCCCATTCACGAAATACTTCCCCCCAAAACAAATTTCTCCGGTACTCCTCCTTCTGTCCGTTTCTCTCTCCACGAAATCCGTCCAAGAACGCCTCTGATTGCTACTCTTCCTCAGGTTACAAACTATAAACCTTCGATTGCTCCTATTTAACGAACTTTACACCTCCAATTTGGGTCGTTTAGGACAATTACAGGCAGTTAGGGCTTCATCATTTAGGTTTTATTTAGTTGGTTTCATCTGTAACTTATTTTGATCTGCGTTCAAAGTCTCTGGGTGATCTGGGTATACCGATTACCTTAAATTAGGGTTTTTATACTTAAAGTGTTGTATTTATATGTTTGCATGTGTTGAAATTGTGCAAGTTCTGTATTTTTATGTTTGCCAAACCATTGATGTATTGGTAAATAATGCCTATTTCCAAAGGTGTTAACAAAATTTAGAGGATAAAAGAAATCCAATATGAATGTTCAAATGTCTGTTTCTGTTTGTAGTTAAATAATGCCTATATCTCTTCCTACATCGTATGACTACGAAGATACCCTGGGCATGGGTGATCTAGGACTGTCAAACCCATCATCACTAGAAACTCCTATTGATTTTTATATAGAGATCCAAGAAAGGCACTACGATGATTTGCTTGAGTATGAACTAGAGCAAGAAGAACTCCGAAGACAACGGCGAGAAGAAGAACGACGTGAAGAAAGGGCGATGCGACGGCATAGTCGTTTCCGTCGTCAGCATCAAAACAACCAAGTGGTTAACGAACAACATGCTGACTCACCAATCATAATGTGTCATTGTGGGTATGCCGCTGCAGAAGATGTTATTTCGATTGGATTCAACATTGGTCGTCATTATTTTAGATGTCGGGTTTATCCCACAAGGTGTACCTTTTGGCAGTGGATTGACCAACAGTTTCCAAGTCGAGTCGCTGAGTACGCAAATGAGATACAACATCAACTTACAACGCTGCAAAATCATGTTATTGGTTTTCGAACTGATGTTAGTAAACTTAACGACCAGCTTCAAGGGCTAAACATTAGACGACAAAATTAAATTATTGCATCGTTCTTTGTATTAGATACAACTGTATCGTCTATGTATCACCTATATAGTCTTTGTATCTGTACTGTTTTGTTTTGGTGCAGTCATGTAATGTTATGCATTTGTGTTCGGTATCCTTAGTTGCTTGTTTTATGTACGTATTCTCTTGGTAACTCAGTTCCAAAAGTCAGTGATAATTCATATCAAAACAATCGTCCTTGTATCATCACACTGATTATGTATATTTGTAAATTATTAACTTGTTTTGTTTTTATTTCTAATTTAGTCTAACATTACAGGGTAGCCCTTGTTCGTGTCTTGAAACTCTTAGGGGTATCAAATTTAGTCTTACTAAGCCGTGGTTAGATTGTGGCAATGGATAATGAGTATTACATATGGATAGGACTTCCGAGATCGAGCGCAGAATATGTAAGAGGGGTAACAGCTTTTCTAAGAAATGCATTTCCCATTTATAAAGTAGGTGATGAGATGAAGTGCCCCTGCAAAAAATGTACAGAACGTAATTGGTGCACTAGCAAAGGATAATGTGTCTCTTACTTACATCAATTGGCATGTGGTTCCTGATCAATTAAAGCGACAAATGTTGGATTATGCTCTGGTACAATCTAATTTCCTTAACCATATACAGTTCAACTGACTTCCTAAATGTTTGGTTTTACTTAAATAGTTTGTTTCCTGAATTTTGTGATTGCTATATTGTAGGCTAGATATGTCATACCGGAAGAAGGACACAAGTGGGTCTTGAACACGCTTAACGGCTCTTGAGGCAGTACAAGTCTCGCATCAAAACAAGGTATTATAAAAAATACTCAACTGATGAGGAAAGGCTTGCAAATAGGCCCAGTACAATTCCGTTGGAGGATTTTAAAATGCTCTTGGACTACTGGGGGGATGAAGCAGTTCAGGTACGGCTTTAATGATATTCACATTTGTATAATGTTTATTAGTTCACATTATCTTGTTTAATGATAATCTTTAGTAGTTCACATTATCCTTGTTTAGTGCTATTTTTTTTTGGATTTCCAGGCCCTAGCTGATTCTAATTCCGCGCATTGTAATTCGTTGAATGAGACACATACCATGGGTCCCAAAACTCATGCAGTAGCCAAAGAAAAGATAGTATGTGTTTTTCTGAACTTAATTTATTTTTTATTGTGATTGAGTTGAATTGACCACATGATAATTCTAATTTGTTATATCATTGAATTATTGGTAATCCTAATACTTGACAGAGAAAGAAGGACCCAGAAAAAGCCTCCCCATCCGCTGCCTTGGTTTATCTAGAAACTTATAAACGAGAACCGGGTCGAAGTTACAAGACTAACACGGATGAACTGAAGGCCAAATACGTGAGTACATATATAATTAGATACTGAAATAGCAATACTTGTGTCAGTATAATTGGCACATTGTACGTTTGTTGGAGCTGCATATTAAATCGAACACATATATAGTTAGTTTGAAAGAGAACCAGTTCTGTTAATAAATTCATTCCTGCCAGCTGCCTATTTATCTATATGCTTGCCTGGTTTTCATTTTGTAGGCGAAGGTGCAAGCAGTGGTGGATGCTGGAAACATTGCTGAGGCAGATGCACTGGTTTCTGGTGGGAAGAGGCACACGCGTAACTGGCTTGTAGGAAGGCGAGGCAAATTGGCTGAAAAGTCTCTAAATCCTGGTTCTTTGGACAGCTATGTCCAAGAGTTGACAAAAAAAATAAGGCAAGAGCTGGAGGCGGACTTGGAGGAAAAGGTGAATAGAAAAGTTAAAGAGAACGTGTTGTGGGTGTTAAAAAAGCTAGGTGAAGCCAATCCAGATCTAAATTTAGATGTCGGAGACCTTTGTGTCACCACAACAAGTGGTATGTGTTAGCACTTGTGATATATTCGGATTGTTCTTTTAAATGATGGCACTTGTGGTATGTGTTTGTGATGACAGTACTTGTGGTATGTTTTGGTGATGGCAGTACTTGTGGAATGTGTTGGTGATGATACTTGTGAGTTGGTATATATAATTGGTTGGTCTGACTGTGGTGATGAATGTTTTGGGAGGAATTGTTGTTTGAATATTTTGGTATATATGTATGAATGTGGTACAATGTTTTGGATTGAATATATGTACTGCAGAATCTGTAATTACAGCTGCAGTTGATTTTTTCCTGGTGTCGCATTTGATTTTTGTGGTGTTGCGTTAGACTGTGCTGTGGTGTTGCATTAGACTGTGCTGTGGTGTTGCATTAAGTTTAACATTATTAATTCCACAATGGTACGGCACGTGGGCCCCACAGCTTACGTGGCACCACGTGGATAGCTGACGTGGCATGTGACACATGTGCAGCTGACGTGGCGAGCTGACGTGGCATGTGCCACGTTGACAGCTGACGTGGAAAGTCAATGCGGACCCCACTATCATGAGCTGGAAGCCAGGGTCTGGCTTCTACTTAAGGCAACGCTGTATGTTGTTGCATTACATGGATATGCTGTTGCAATAGGGCAAAAGTTCTACTTAAGGCAACGCTTTCTTTCCGTGGCCGTAGATGGACAAAAGCGTTGCATTAGATGGCTAATGCAACGGCCGCGGATGCCACGCCCCCCTGGTGTTGCCTATTTGAAAAAAGGGCCTACGGCAACGCTTTTTTGATCTACGACCACAGAAGAATAGTGTCGAATATGCCCACTTTTGTAGTAGTGGGTGTTATACATCCAACTTGATTTTCAAAGGTAAAACCCTTTCGAAAAGAAAAGGATAATCGTAAGACCAAATCTACACATAAATACATATGGTTTTTATCTTACGATAACCCAAAACATTTTGAAATAAATATCTTCTTCTGATATTATAATAGTGTCTAAACACAAATAAATAGAATCTAGCAGAACACTTGCATCTCACGCTCCACATATATAGTACACAAACAAAACCGCGGGCGCTTATTGGAGATTGGATTCTGACTATGACAAGGTATGAAGCACCTGCCGATAGTGTATCTCTAGAGGGGAATACACTGGGTTCAACAAGAACATCTTGCAACCCGGCCTACACATGACCGACCACTCATTTCGCTTGAGTGTATCAAATGTATATCACCAACGGTTGGGCTCAAACCACCAAAAAGGACAACATCGAAATAGATTAAAGAAGGAAATGGATTTTCTCTAGATAGGTGATTATACAACCTAATGGGAGCAACCCAGCCATGCTACCTGCCCGATTTCTGTCATTTCCCGGTAGATGAGGCTTGAGGTCATAATTTACCTTTAAAACATTTGATCACCATTTACTTTGAATGCCGCATCGTCAAGTCTGCCAGATATCACTAGTGGCGTCCACAAATATACTCTGCGGTTTAGCTAAGAGGAGGTGTACAACCTTCTCCACCATCAACAGAAATACGTTTGAAGAACAATGTACGTGACCCCTTTGGAAATACTCTGTCAGACATCAATCCAAACAAGTTATCCTCGGACTGGAAAAACCGAAGTCACCGTCCTACCACATCCTAGATATCACCCTATAGTTCAGTAGCGAGTAGTCCTTGCAATCCGTAGACACCAGTCACGATAGAATCATTGTTAACTCTAGGGTTCAGCCAGAGATATTTAACAATAGTTCTTCCTCTCATGAAGATTTACGTCTTCAATTTCTCCACCTTGATCAACAACTTTCACCATATCGTATTTGGTGGTTGGGAATTGTTTTCGAATATAAATTCGATCCCGGTCTTTCCGTACCAACCGCGCATTGGCATGATTTTGATAATCGATGATTTAACTATCAAAATAAACAATCATAAAAATAAATCCATTGGTTTATTCCAATGCTTCACTTGGCCATCAAAATAACATATCAGTTGTATTACACAAAAATAATATCTCAATTTAATATATAAATATTCTTAAATCATTTTATTTATACTTAGAAAAAATATCTTAAAATCATACTCAAATTCTCATAAATTTCCAGTTCAAAACATTTTCTATAACATCATTTGGTATCTAAAATTTTGGAAAATCGATTCAACTTATCATCGTAAAACAGTCATTACAAAATCTCCATTTGTTTTGGTTATTTGAACACCATAATCATCACTTACCCTTTTTGAATAAATTCATTCAAAATCTCATTTCCTTAAATTGAAATTATCATTATATTTTCACCGATCTCCTTTATCTCTTTTATTACTACGAAAATATCATTTCAATTTCTCAACCCATTTTTATTTCCTTCTATTTCGTAATTCCATTATATATTACCAAATTCTTCAAATAACGTTACACTAGTATTTCTCAAAATAGATTACTTTTAACATCTCCACCATTTCAACTAACATCATCCTCCGACAATCCTGAAGTTGTTAAACTTGGGGTATTTCAATTACCTCTCAGACATTGATCGACAACTTTCTTATCTTAAGATAAATATCAGTTGTAATACCAAAACCCGACATTAATTTCCAATATCAAAGCAAATCCAAATTTAATTGTATCTTGATGAAACATCATCTCTTATTTAATATAACTCAACTAGTTTAATTACTCTAATTCAAACTTGGGTTTCCGCTTTCATTTCCATCTTCATCAGTTCCTAATCGTAAATCAATAAGAGAATAATCCTCTAAATATCAACCCCGAAGCCTGAAACCAACATCAGATCAACATTTAGAAAATAATCAATCTCCATCGATCTCCAGTTAACTTCTAATTCTTAAATTTCATATCTTGGCTTATTTTTCATTCAAAATGACATTTCTAATAACCCTGTTTCAATAATATATTTAGATGAACATGGGTTTAAGACTCCGTCCAACTTGGATTTAATAAAATTTAATTAAATGCAGTTTTAAATAAGAGTTCACTTTAAAATTAAAATTTAAACTTAACTAATATTATCCTTAATATAATTTTTTTTTTTAAAACTTCACTTTACCATAAATAGTTTCTTATGGTTTCATATAACTTCATTAAATAGAATTTTTACATCCTAAGATTTGATTATTATTAAATAAACAATTATCGATTCAATATAATCTCTCTTTAATTTCAACTTAAAATTAATTAATTTCAGTTATACATCGTTATATTAATCCTTGCTCACTTGCTTATCCATCTCAATAATATAAGAATTAGCTTTATAAATCATTCAATAGTTAAGATGAAGCACGTGCTTCGCACACGTCTGATTTTTGGTATAAAAATGGTGATTGGTGGTTAAAATATGCAATATATATACATTTGTGGTTGGTTTATTTCCTTTTCATAACTTCATTTAAAATGATAATTTATATTCAATTACAAAATAAATTTCATAACTTCAATTCTATCGATTCACCTAACGGTAAATCAACCTATATAAACTAGTTTGTATTTTGGCCATCTGCTATAAATTCCTCAACCAATACCGCCCACTGGTTTATAACAACAAACGTTGAATTCATATTTAATGATTAATAATTAAATCCATAATCCAATCATATTGGTTAAACAGTTCATGTAATGATCATATGCAAATAAATAATCAATTCAACTAGTAGCGGTTAACCAAAATAATAATTCAAGCATCCAATTTAATTTAAATACGTTTATATTGTCATAAAGGTAACCAACAAGGTAAGTTACCTTGTTTGGAAATCATGGTTAAAAATAAAGATTGTCATTTCATTTAAATTAAACAACCGTTTAATTTAAATAAACGATGTAACAATATTTAACAACTTCCAAACAATTATCAAATCAACCAACCATTAGCAAATATGACATACAAATAATAAACCCGACTTATAATAATTATAAGTAGGAAAAATGAGTGAGTTAAACTCACCTTGGCTTTCCATCTCTATCCAAACCAATTCTAAAATGTCACGCGCATCAGTACAGTTCCGACGTCACTGGTTTTGTGCCATGTTCGGTCTGACTCTGTGTACGTATGAACGAGTTACACATATTATAATATACAATTTGAATTAAATAAACAAATTATTTTATTCCTAATTATAAAACCAATACACTAACTATTTGTATATATTATATATATATATATATATATATATATATATATATATATATATATATATATATATATATATATATTCGAATTAATTTCTGGATCAACGAAAAAATAACAAACCGACTACTATGTTCCAAATTACTACCGCAAATTTCAATACGTAAGTCCTTAGCCAAATTTGTTTAATTAAATTTGTTAATCTTTGATTAATCCTAATAAATTATAAATCGAGTAATAGTTGGTAATCACGTTGGTTTAAAAATAGTGGCCCTTTTGTACTCAGTTGTTCTAATATTTCGAATAGCCCACGTTCAAACTGTAAAGCGCCGACCGCCTGCAGTGTACTCCTTCCCAACCGCTACCTTCAAACTTTCATACCTAATAATATATTTCCTTTCCAACGTCCATGCTTTTCTCTTTTCATTAAATTTTTTTCTCTCTTTTTCTGATCTTTTTTTTTAATATGGCCCATAAGACCACCTCACTACACAAGCCTACCAAAATATTTTCTCCCATCCACTTAAATGCATGTATACACCGATTCATCCTCCCCCTAACTACAATCTCCTTCTCCACTTCCTGCTAAATGCTTCATTCCCCTTACCATGCATACTTCGGTTCCAACATTCCATCTTTCTTTTTTTTCATAATTAAGGCCGAAGCCCAATTCTCAACCAAAGTCCACAGCGCCCAAAAACCGTTCACTCCAGAAAAGCTCTCCTTCCTCGAGTATTACGTTGCTTCCTTCTCCACATGCCCCAGTTATTTGTTCCATCACGCAAGCCTCCCCATCCACTTTACATTTTTTTTCCTTCAACGCACCCAGTACCATTTTTTTCTTCCCATACAGACCTTCTACACTTCGCATGAACTGGCTTGCGCATTTCTTCTCCAAAAGGCTGCTTCCCACATTGCAAACATTTCTCCAGAATTTGCTCTCCATGTACGGAACTACCACTGCATACACGCATCTACGTTGCTGCACACCTCACACCTGATCACCATCGCACCAACATCTTCCCGAGCAACTCGAACGCCCTCCTCTCCTTCCGCTACTCCCTCTCCGACCGACCAACTGCCTTGTTTCCTTATGTTCTCCTTTTTTTTCTGCAAAACAATGGAGAAACTCGCTGGACAAATGAAGGCCGTGAGGTAGCTTTATAAAAGGAGGAAATTAAAGATAAGAACCATGTCTTGTTAGATGTAACAGGGAATGGATGCAGGTTTGCAAATATATAGAAATGTAGGCGCATGTGCTCATCAAATTTGATGGAACTTAAAAGGAAGAAAAATGATCATGCTGCTTCATATGTCTAAGCGATCTCTACATGTGCTTCTCTTATCTGATGAAGACTAAACATAATTGTACAACATTGGTAGGTTAATTTTTATATAGAGTCCTAGCCTTTCATTTATTTGATGAGGACACACGCATGTGCATAGGTACGTGGAACCATAGCAGAATTGGATGGATTAGAAAAGAAATAGGTAGCTGTGCTATATACATCCCTTTCCCAAGCTGTGTGTGACGAGGCCTTCAGAGCTGGTAGCTGTATACTTGGCGAGGAAAGTATATATGTAGGCTGTAATGTTAAATCTAATTGATGTATAAATAGACATTTTAAATATATGCAGGTCTGCAGTAGTGGTATGTGAATAGGGATAGGCAGAAAAATATGCGCAAAGGGTCTGCGTGACGTTCTCAATCAAGTGTAAGCATGTTTGTTGAGTTTTAGGGTAGCTGCATGTGCTTTCAATTCAAGCAGGCTATGGGAGCACTTTATTTTTCTATAAATTTCTATTGAAAAGCTTCCCTACATTTACAGGTTGTGCATTTCTGTGTTGACATATCATAGATTAGCATGTTCATGGGAATAGCTGGTCCAAGCACTAGGGTAGGAAGTGTGTTGGAGAAGTAGGTCTGTTGTACTTCTTTCATGTGTATTAGTTTTAACTTAGAGGTGAAGTTTTAAACTAATTTATTTTAAATACAGCTATTTAAGTTTGTGCTGCTATTTAATGTCTTATATTAAATGTACGTCCCGGCATACAAGATCTCCAAACAAAATGAAACTAGACACACTGCTATGTCTTGCTATTCCGGATCCAACGGAATTAATTTCGTTGAATTCCGATTCCGTTTGCACAACGATGTTATTTTAATTTCAATTTAGTTATCGATTTACGTTTAAATTTCGTCTATCTACAAAACAACACCAGTTGGCTTAAAACTGGAAATCTAGCAATAACTAGCTATACGTGTTCCATAAAATTCGTTTCGTTGAAAATGGGTGTTGTTTTAAAAAATAACTATTCCTACGGCTTATATAATACCGTAAAAATATTAAAAAACAATTAAATTAAATAATAATAAATTATTATTAACATATATATCTAAATGAAATAATATAACATTTCAAATATAAGCCAATACGAAATTATAACTCAATATTAGCAGTTTCAAGTTAAACGATATTCGAATTATAAAGAAATCCCTTTATATTTACTCAATAAAAGTTATCGTTTATTAACGAAATCCATAGCGACTATTTTAGAATTTGATTTGGACATAACTAACATTATATGAGCTAAAATCTCGATTTTTCTCCTTTTTTAGAAAATTATTATCAAATAGATTTGAACGTTTCTTATTTCACAGAATTCCGACTTAAAACAGATTATATATATTCAATTGAAATTATAAATTCAACATTACGAACTATAGCGTCGTTATGTGCTTCTTTATAATTGATTATAAATATAAACGTTCAGTCGTCGTTAAATAAACTAATTCAGTATTAAAATTCATTAATATTTCGAATATAATTTTTAAACAAATTTAAATATCCGAATTCAAATTATCAAAAAATCCGGGTCGTTCCATTCTTCCCCCTTTAAAAGAATTTCGTCTCTAAAATTATTAAGTAAGGAGAATGCTCCAAACCCAGTTATTTTCAAAATAATTATATTAAAATATTACCAAAATTATTTCTAAGTTTAAAATTTTTGAAAATTTCGCCAGCACCTCCTCTATGTGGCTTGGTCAAAACAACTACGAACGTCACTCCAGGCCTCACATCGATCAAAAGAAAACAAAGACAAGTGGCAACCCAACTCAGGGTATAAAATCAACTACCCAAATCAATATAATTAAGGTTTACCTACTTGTCGGGTAATCAAACTTTAATCACCAAGCATAGCACTAACTACCCTTTCTCTTCCAACATGTATTAATCTCAATATATTGCAAATACCCATTACAGGATTAAATCATCTAGTTCTATTTCAATATTTTATTCCATTCAAATTCATTATACTAGAGTTTATTTCTTAGATTTCAATTCATTAAATTGTTAGTGAATTTCTATTCAATCAATCAAACATCCCACAATCAAAAATCAACATAACCAAATCATTCCATATTTAACGTCTAATTTCATTTACCTTATCTTCAATTAAATTCTGATCAGTTTAATTCTATATTACAATTACTATTCACAATTTCTATATTATCAATTTATAATCCAATTTGAATTCATTTTAATCAACCAAACACACCAATATTTTAATAACTTGATAAAATTATTTCCTTTATATATAAAAATATATTTTGGGCAAAATTATTTCATTTACCCACTTTACAAAACAATATCGTATCAATTGCCAGTTCAACTTGAACCGATCAACAACACAATACATAACATTTTTATATTAAAATTTACGAATACGCTCCTGTATATACACTCAATCTCGATCTAGGGTATCACTAACCTAATCTCTATAGAGCTACACCATAGAGCCAAGGTTATTCCTAAACCATTGCTCTGACACCAAGTGTAGCGACCTGGGAAATTTCGACACTCGAATCCAGACATTTATACATCTCGTGCCCGACTCAAGTATCGTAAAACCAGAAAGCTAGGAGAAAGAAATAAGAGGGTGAGATAAGGAAGGAAAGAATATTAGAATAGGAAGAACCAACATAACAGAGAGTCTCACGTTGCAGCGGAACAAAATATAATATAGAAATAGATTGAAATAATACTTACAATAATCAGAGTACATCAACCCATCTGGACAGTTATAATAACCTGTCCTCATATACAACACATAGCGGAAAAATATTTTATAATATCATATGCCTAAACACCTCCAGCTCATCTCTGGACTTCGCAGCATCCGATAACCTGGACCTGTACTACCCGGTCTAACCCGAGCATTACAAAACCAGGTCAGTTTGGTGAATCAGAGTGAGATAAACTCGCTAAGTTTATAATATCATCCAACTTGATTTTCAAAGTTAAAACCCTTTCGAAAATATAAGGATAATCGTAAGACTAAATCCGCACATGAATACAGACGGTTTTTACCTTACGATAACCCAAAACATTTTGAAATCAATATCTTCTTCTGATATTATAATAGTGTCTAAATACAAATAAACAGAATCTAGCAGAACGCTTGTATCTCATGCTCCACATATATAGTATACAAACAAAACCACGAGCGCTTATTGGAGATTGGATTCTGACTATGACAAGGTATGGAACCACCTGCCGATAGTGTATCTCTAGTGGGGAATACACTGGGTTCAACAAGAACATCTTGCAACCCGGCCCACACATGACCGGACCACTCATTTCGCTTGAGTGTATTGAATGTATATCACCAACGGTTGGGCTCAAACCACCGTTTCCTGAAAGGTACAACATCGAAATAGATTAAAGAAGGAAATGGATTTTCTCTAGATAGGTGATTATACACCCTAATAAGAGAGACCCATATAACCATGCTGCTTGCCCGATTTCTATCATTTCCTGGTAGATGAGGCTTGATGTCAGAATTTACCTTTAGAACATCTAGCCACCATTTACTTTGAATGCCACATCATTAAATCCGCTAGATATCACTAATTGACGTCCACAAAAATACTCTAGGGTTTAGCTAAGAGGAGTTGTACGGCCTTCTCCGCCATCAACCGAAATATGTTTGAAGAATCAACGTACGTGACCCCTTTGGAAATACTCTGTTAGACATACGTCCATACAAGTTATCCTGGGACTGGACAAACCGAAAGCACCCTCCTACCACATCCTAGGTATCACCCTATAGATTAGTAGCGAGTAGTCATTGCAATCCGTAGACTCCAGTCATGACAGAATCATTGTTAACTCAAGGGATCAGCCAGAGATATTTGACAATAGTTCTTCCGCTTATAAAGATTTACGGTCTTCAATTTCTACACCTTGATCAGCATCTTTCACCATATCTTATTTGCTGGTTCGGAATGGTTTTCAAATATAAATTCGATCCAGGTCTTTCCGTACCAATAGCGCGTTGGCATGATTTTGATAGTCGGTCATTTAACTATCAAAACAAATAATCATAAAAATAAATCCATTGGTTTATTCCACAGCGCCACTTGTCCATCAAAGTAAAATATCAGTTGTATTACCCAAAAATAATATCTCAGTTTAATATATTAATATTCTTAAATCATTTTATTTATACTTAGAGAAAATATCTTAAAATCATATTCGACTTCTCATAAATTTCCAGTTCAAAACATTTTCTATAACATCACTTAGTATCTAAAATTTTGGAAAATCGATTCAGCTTATCATCGTAAAACAATCATTACAAAATCACCGTCCGTTTTTGTTATTTGAACACCATAATTGTCACTTACCCTTTTTGAATAAATCCATTCAAAAACTCATTTCCTTAAATTGAAATCATCACTATATTTTCACCAATCTCCTTTAACTCTTTTATTACTACGGAAATATCATTTCAGTTTCTCAACCCATTTTTATTTCCTTTTATTTCGGAATTCCATTATATATTCCCAAATTCTTCAAATAATGTTACACTAGTATTTCTCAAAATAGATTACTTTTAACATCTCCACCATTTCAACTAACATCATCCTCCGATAATCCTGAAGTCGTTCAAGTTGGGGTATTTTAATTACCTCTCAGACCTTGATCGACAACGTTTTTATCTTAAAATAAATATCAGTTGTAATACCAAAACCCCATAATAATTTCCAATATCAAAGCAAATCCCAATTTAATTGTATCTTGATGAAACATCATCTCTTATTTATAACTCAACTCGTTTAATTACTCTAATTCAAACTTGGGTTTCCACTTTCATTTCCATCTTCATCAGTTCCTAACCGTAAATTAGTAAGAGAATAATCCTCTAAATATCAACCCCGTAGGCCAAAACCAACATCAGATCAACATTAGAAAATAATTGATCTCAACCGATCTCCAGTTAAGTTCTAATTCTTAAATTTCATATCTTGGCTTATATTTCATTCAAAATGTCATTTCTAATAACCCTGTTTTAGTAATATATTCAGATGAACACGGGTTTTAAGACTCCATCCAACTTGGATTTAATAAAATTCAATTTTATACAATTTCAAGTAAGAGTTCACTTTAAAACTAAAATTTAAACTTAACTTATATTATCCTTAATATAATTTGCTTAAAAACTTCACTTTACCATAAATAGTTTCATATGGTTTCATATAACTTCATTAATAGATTTTTTACATCCTAAGATTTCCACTTTGATTATTATTAAGTAAACAATTATCGATTCAATATAATATCTTTTTAATTGCAACTTAAAATTAATTAAGTTCGGTTATACATCGTTATATTAATCCTTGCTTATCCATCTCAATAATATAAGAATTAGCTTTATAAATCATTAGATAGTTAAGATGAAGCACGTGCATCACACATGGTAGATTTTTGGTACAAAAATGGTGATAGGTGGTTAAAATACGCAATATATATGTGATTGATTTATTTCCTTTTCATAACTTCATTTATAATAATATATTTAAAAATCTATATTCAATTATATAATAAATTTCATAACCTCAATTCTACCAATTCACCTGACGGTAAATCAACCTTTATAAACTAGTTTGTATTTTGGCCATCTGCTATAAATTCCTCAACCAGTACCACCCATTGGTTTATAACAACAAACATTGAATTCATATTTAATGATCAATAATTAAATCCATAATCAAATCGTATTGGTTAAACAGTTCATGTAATGATCATATGCAAATAAATAATCAATTCAACTAGTATCGGTCATCCAAAATAATAATTCAAGCATCCAATTTAATTTAAATACGTTTACTACACCAGAGACGACCTTTATTAGCGTTTAAAAAACGCTACCAAAGCTTTTGGTAGCGTTTTAAAGAATGCTATTACAGGTGACACAACTAAAAGTTTGGGTTTCTTTGTTGCGTTTTGATAAACGCTACCAAATATTTCATATAGCTGCATTTTTCAATCGCTACCAAAACTTTTCATTACATTTATTTTATGTCACTATAAAGTTATGTGGTGTTCTACATCTGATCTGCAGCATTTCTAAAATGCTACTAAAAGGTATTGATTGTTTTGTAACATATTTTAAATGATACTGTATACTGTTAGTGACTTATATTATATCCAACATCCAGTTATGTGAGTCATTTCAAAATAAGCAACAATCATATAATTATCAAATTTAAACCAACAATCAATCTATCATATAATCATCATATTCAAATAACTAATAGCGCGTTAATCACATAAATATTTTCCATAATATTTGCTTGACAAGCATTCACAAAAAAGTTCACACAACAAATGCAACTAATATCATAATGCATATAACAATTGAAGTCATTTCCACTGTCGCTGATGGTCTTCACTCTGAAAAAGCTAATTACCTGTACACAAGTTCGATAATCAACAATAAGAATTTGCCATGAATTTTTATGTAACATTCAAACAATATTAATTGATTATTATTAAAACAAGCACATAAATAATCAAGCCATCCAATTATACTAAGCAAATTCACATGATTACCATAAAAGTCTGACCTTGCTTTCTTTGAAAGTCCATAGCCTGCACAAGTATAGGCACAACATATAGTCAAACAATCTTACACTTATATATAAAACTTTGTTAAGCTGGTTATATTATAATCATTTATAAAATACAGTTAATTTAAACTAAGTTAATTTCATAAACTTGTTTAATTTTTTAAAAACTTAGTTAATTTTTCTTAACTTGATTAACTTAGTTAATTTATTATTATTAAAATTTGATAAACTTAACTATATTATTACTGTTATAAACTTGGTTACTTTGTTACAAATTTTGTCATTTCATCATCAATATTATTCTTTATAAAAATTTGTCAAATTAGTTATAGTATTATTATTTAAAATTTACTTAAATTAAACTTAGCTAATTTTTATTAACATGGTTAACTTAATCAATTTTATTATCGCTATTATTTTTAAAACTCGGTTAACTTAATTATGTCACTATTACTATTATTATTGTAAACTTAGTTAATTTTTATAACTTAATTAATTCGTCATAATCATCATCACTACCATCGTTATTTGTAAAATTTGTTAAATAGTTATATTGTTATTATTTATAAAACTAGTCTAAATTTAACAAAACGTAGCTAATTTTTATTAACTAGTTAACTTTATTAATTTATTATAATAGCTAATAATAATGATAATTTCTACAATTATTATTAGAGCTTGGTTAACTTAATAATATTATTATTAGTATTATATATTTAGTTAAATTTTATAAACTTTGTTAATCCATCATCTTCATTATTATTTATAAAGCTTTTTTAAATTATATAATATTATTATTTATAAAATTTAAATAACTTAGACTTAGTTTATTTTATAAAAAATTGTTTATATTTAACAAAACATAGTTACTTGTATAAAACTCATTGAATATACATGAAATATGGATTGTGAAAAACAATGTTCATTGATAATACTATTTCCAACAGTAATCACAGATGTAAATAATATGCCAAGAATTGAACTTAATTAATGCAATATTTCTTTTTAGTTATAACTACTATAACAATATAAACTAGAAAAATTTAGGTACATGAACCTTAAATGGAGCAATAACAACTGAGAAGCAGCTCATCCATGTTCTCATCATGTAACAAATATCTTCAGCTCTATGTGACCATTATCTTCATCTCAGTTCGTCCTTCTTCAGTTTTTTTGTCCAAATGGGATTCTGAAATATATTGCTAATGCATTTTTAATTATTTGTAGGTTTCTTCCAGCTACATTATTCTACATATTAAGTTCTAAACGTATCATTCTAACTCACTTTTGCACTTTTTTATTGAATTTTGTCTGACAAACGTATACTTAGATGTGTACCCAATTTTCTGCATACCAGTGATGATGGTATTTATGCACACAGAAGTTGTTTGCTTCTATTTCCTGCCTCCTTTTCCCCTACCCTAAGATTTTAACCTTATTTTTCCATACATTTAGGCGTTAATTATTTTGAATTAACTTTGTTGAGTTTACGTATTTTAACACACATATGCAACATGCCCTTGTCTTTTTAATCCTGTTTTTGGACAAGTGATGCATGTACCTACAACTATTCACAAGTAAAGTAGGCATGGCAAGTAGTTCCCTACATCGCATGATGTATGTCAGGAATTTATCTTCATTGTTATGCCTGATACATATTTATAGTAAAAATATTATGCTTACGGTTAACCATAAAGTATGCTGCAGTGGAGCCTACAACATAAATGTACGCTTGCATATCCAATTACACACACACACACACACAAAATTCTGGTAGTGTACTTCCGTTCAAACACATGATAGATACCATGTTGACTCATGATATATTGTGATCAGATGAATTTTTAAAAAAACATGTTTTACTTTTTTCTAACTTCATTCTTGATTTGTTCAAGCACTCTTTTATGCTTATCAAATATCTAATGCATCAGGCCTCTTTGATAAAAAATAATACTATATTCCCTTAGTAAAAAAATTACTGTAGTTTGAATATCTTTTGTATCAATTGAAATATTCCAAAAGCTAACAATTCTGGGTATGAGTGTTAGTGAAACTTAATTCTACTAAAGCATGAGAGATAAGCAAAAAAAAAAAGGTTTTCGCATTGAGACAAAAACCAATATAACAATTCCTGGAAAAAAAACCTTACATTATTAGATTATTGCAGCAGACAAACCTAAGTCTAAGACTATGAGAACTTAAACTAAGAACCTCGTAGATGTTTTTTTAGATGTCTATAAACCTCCTAGACAAGCCTAAGTCTAATTCACACCATCGATTGGTCAATGAATGGAACAGTAATCAAACATCATTCATAACAATTTAATACAAATATAACTTAATCGTATCCTATTTTGAAACTTGAATTAAAAAATTCTGTTAAATAAAATAAGAACACCTGATGCAGGTATCATCGCAGGCTTATAGAGATGAGTAAAATAAATATAAGTGGCGTCACTTTATACTATCAAATAATCATCTTATTTTTCCTATCTATTATCAGAATGTAAATATGTTCTTCAAGGTCATAAATTTAAGGTAATGGTCAGTGTAACTTACCGGTATAAACGTAGGAGCTGCCCCAATCCATCTATAATGACAAACAGATCAACATCGTCTACCTATAGAAAGTCAATGAGACTTTAGACATAACGACATTCAAAAATAAGATATTTATCCAACTGAATAATTTCATATCAATCGTTCTATACCTTTCAAACATAGTCATACCTTCTTTCTTTCCCAAACTATTTGAATGGTTCTATTGCCGTCTTGCGATCACCAAACACATGGAGATTGAAATCTACATAGTTGGCATACCTAGATACACACTAGAATATGGTTTTGTCACTGTACAAAATATAAAATGATTAACATTTAAAAAATAGCAGACATGCTCTGTTGTGCGTAGTACAAGAGTATGCGAGAAACTCATAACCTAAAGCATTTCGATGGTGGAGCATATACATAAACATGAATTTTGGAGAAAACGATGGGAAAATTAGAGAGTAATATGCTGATACATGTTTATGACAATTATACTTTTCATAAGAGTAAACACATGATAACTTGTATAACACAGGATATTTACATGTAAAAGATAACTTGTTATCAGTTTTATCTTCTGGTTATATGTAAAATCAATGTGCAACCTCAAAAAACTAAGTCTATAATATGCAGCATTAAAAGTAAAAAGGTTCGATGTACTCAATTAAAACAACCATGGGGGAGTTTGCAGATTAACGAGGAATGAAAAGATGATATAAGGATGATATGATGTGACATAAAATGTGAGAAAGTAGTTCGTTTGAGCAATCACTTCTATTAAATCAAGAACAAACACATCATCAAATGATATAAATTTTGGATGATGCCTTTGTTCCCTTGTATGAGTTACGACCCAGTCGATAGGTAACAAAAAAAACATGGGATAGGAAGACGATTATACATTCCTGCTTTTATTTCATGTTTGCTTTTGACAACTTGTTAGATTTCATGACGTTTAGTATACTTTATAACCTGGACAAGCACTATTACATTGGTATTGTGAATGCAACAAACATTATTATGATAATCAACAAACTAATTGGTGTAATATTGGAGACAATTATAAAAATAGATGAAACTTACCATCATCATTGAAGTAGCAGCTAATTCCAGTGGCTACTAATAGCATGAGCTGCAAGGTATAATAACCGACCAAAAACATCAAACTCCCAAAATAGAGAAGGATACATCCAGGCGCCTTTTTCCCTTAATACGGGTTCAAATCAAGTGACCATGCCTAAGCTAAACCATCCATCAAAGGAAATATCCTAACCATTTAAGCACCTTTTGTAAGCGCCTACCGATCCCACAATTGATACTATACTTATCTAATCATGTTACATATGCTATACAAAGTACTAAAAATCATAACCCCAAAAAAGATGCATGTCCACAATTTATTAAAACGAACCGGAATTACAAGACATGATAGTGAGTTAAATTGATTTGTTTTTTTCGCAAATTCTTATATCATTTTAAAAGAAACATCAATATGCATATCATACAACAGAATTTGTTTTCATAAGTCCTAACTAGTCATATATGTTAAGATTGAACCAATACATGCATATACTTTAAAAATATTTAGTTCAAAGTTAATATTCTTCACATAACTACAAAAACCCAGCAAAATACAATATGCGCCATACCGTGAACAAAGCCTTAATCTTTAAAAGCTCCCCCAAGGTCCACTAAAAATAGGGCACAGTAGAACAAAGCCTCCAAATTTAATGTAACCAAATACACATAATGGATTTTTTTCAAAAAAAAACATGAATACTTTCATGAAATAACAAAGCCTACAAACTTCATGCAACCAACCAAATATATAGAGAAAGCTCTTCTTGTCATTATCTCTCTGCATATTAAACAAGACTACTTTTGAAACAAGATTTTAAAGAAAAGGGACTTGGAGAATAAGTTTATAGCATTTGTTATGTTGTGCACGATTACATCCTAACAACATTCTTTATAGCTAAAAATAGGATACTTTTGGTGTGATGGCTGTTCAGATTTATACAACCAACTCAATAATATGTGGGGAATTACAACTAAAGGTAGAAATAGTTGGAAAAAAGACATCAATAATAATGTTTGCATATGAAGTTGCTTACTAAAATTATTCGAAGTCTTCTTATCAATGTTATTTTACAGCTAATGAAAAAAAGGAAGAAACATCATCTAAACTTGATGAATTTTTAAAGCTTTGCATGCTGATGTAAGTACTCATTTTAGATCCCTATTAACATATTGTTATAGAATACATAATTATGTCATTTGCCGGTCTCTTAATAGGAAACGTATGTTACTCATGTTAAAAATTCATACCAAGGCATTTCAAAAGCCACAAAATTTCCAGCAAACAAATACCATTCTAAATATCTTATATTAGATACCCAAATAATCCACTTTTTCCTTGACATGTCCAGTAGGAGTTGTTCCAAGCAAATATCAGGAAGGCATGCAGGATGAGGAACTTCCAAACTGCTAACTACGTAGACAACCATAAGCTTGACTCAATAGAGTACATCCAAAACTGCACTGCATATGACATATAGAAAATCTAAGCATTAAGAAGTAGAAACAAGAAATGGATAATATAGCAACAATGAAAAAAAACTAAAGATAATTGAATTTATAATTAGATAATATGTTATATATCACATAGCTTCGTAAATTGCTCACTAGGAAATCTAAATTCGTCCACGCTCGTAATTATTTTGCCAGGTGCGCAAAGCAATTGTACACTTGAAGAATAGTAATCTGATGGATTTGCCTGCTCTTCTTTGAAGTACCCATGAATATGGTATGTCTGGTGTTGTTGCCCACTCACCTAAAGCTGCTGCAGAACTTAAAGAGCCAGCCTCAATTGAAGAAGATGATGACAACAACCTTGGGGTCACAAGAACGGAAATTTCATAAGCTTTTTTGAGCAGTCCATTTCTTGTTTTAGCAAAAGTGACTTGCTTGTTGATTTTGCTCTCGGTTCTTTTTGCTTATCCTTTGCACCACAATATGATCACCCTGGATCATTGTTTCATAAGTTATTTTTCCAGCCTTATTCAGATGGTAGGAAGTTTCTTCGACTGGTACTAATCAAAAATCAAACAGAAGGAATCAACGATGATAATCAATGACAACAATAAAGGAATCTGCTATTGATCAAATCTATGTATTTTTTCTTATATTTAAGCGGAAGGAATCTGGACAATCGACTATAATTCACAACAAAAACGGACGGCAGTTAGCGATAGTACCACATATCTAAGAGCAAATCTATGGTTTCATATCTTTTTCCTTTTTTAATTTGAAGGGAAAAGATTGTTAACCAAAATGGGAATTTGATAGTTGGATATGGATGACATCTTATGAACCAGAGTAGAATTCTCCTCAAACAGAAACAAGAAAATATTCAAATATTTTCATTAAGAAACTCAAAACGCAACATCAAAAAATCAGGTGTAGTGTATATATATATATATATATATATATATATATATATATATATAATGGCTCAACTCTACTTGTAATATGGTTTCTGATTTTGCATTCATGTGCAGTGAACATAAACATATATAGGTAATCTAAAAATTAATCCAAGTTACCATCAATCAAAAACAATTACTGATAGTAAACATGAACTCAATTTTCCAATAGACTATTTGAAACCGATGTACTCATTTAAGAAAATAAACAATTTGTTCGGCTGGAGCATATACAGGTTATACTAAATTGAGTTAAATCGGTCAACATGACTTTCCCATGACTTGTTGAATCGCTCCAATACAAAAAGGTATATATGCTACAATCAACTAACCTAATACAAGAAGAAGAACAAGAAGAAACAAAGCCCAAGTTAATAGTTCATCTATTGAGAAGCTAGTCGTTGCTAGAGAAATAATGATTTAGGGTTTGCGATAGATGGATGATTTAGGGCTTTTAGTGTGCCGGTGGATTGATGACGATCTGGTGCTTCAAAGGTGGAGTAGAAGCAGTTTTTGGAAGTGGATTAGGGAGTAGGTGATTAGGGTATCCTGAGAATTGTTCTGAAGTGGAAGCAAAAGAATAAGAAAATGAGAGGTACTTGGAACAAATTTCACAAAAAATTAAGCGGGCAAAAAATATCAACCCCACGTTTTTTCATTTCCCTGAAGTCAATACTTGCGCTTGATCTACAAACGCAACCAGTATTTGTAACTAAAAGCAGATTTTCTTGTAGTGGTTTATATTGTTATAAACGTAACTAACAAGGTAAGTTACCTTGTTTGGAAATCATCGTTAAAAACAACGATTGTCGTTTCATTTAAATTAAACAACCGTTTAGTTTAAATAAACGATATAACAATATTTTACAACCTCCCAACATTTACCAAAATCAACCAACCATTAGCAAATATGACATACAAATAATAAACTCGACTTATAATAACTGAGTGAGTTTAACTCACCATGGGTTTCCATCTCTGTCCAAACCAATTCCAAAATGTCACGCTCGTCAGTATAGTTCCGACGTCACTGGTTTTGTTCCATGTTCGGTCTGATTCTGTGTATGTATGAACAAGTTACACATATTATTATATACGATTTGAATTAAACAAACAAATTATTTTATTACTAATTATAAAACAAATACACTAACAGTTTGTGTGTGTGTCTATATATATATATATATATATATATATATATATATATATATATATATATATTCGAACTAATTTTTGGATCAACAAAAAAATAACAAACCGACTACTATGTTCCAAATTACTACCACAAATTTCAATACCTAGGTCCTTAGCCAAATTTATTTAATTAAATTTATTAATATTTGATTATCCTAATTAATTATAAATTGAGTAACAATTGATAATCACCTTGGTTTAAAAATAACGACCCTTTTGTACTCAGTTGTTCCAGTATTTCGAATAGCCCACATTCAAACTGTAAAGCGCCGACCGCCTGCAGTGTACTCCTTCCCAACTGCTACCTTCAAAATTTCCTACCCAACAATATATTTCCTTTCCAACTTCCATACTTTTTTCTTTTCATTAAATTTTTTTCTTTCTTTTTGTGATTTTTTTATATGGCTCATAAGCCCACCACACTACACAAGGCCACCAAAATATTTTCTCCCACCCACTTAAATGCATATATACACTGATTCATCCTCCCCCTAAGAGCACAACCAACTATGACTTGTTCAGTTACTAAACAAGCCACGGAGCAACCAGGTGTGGCTTGTTCACTCACCCGTGGCTGGTCTGTGGCTAGTTTTGAGCTCCTCCGTGGCTGGTTCACCCAACAGAGACTGGTTCTTATAACGGCAAACTGTTTGCCGTTATAAGATTATAACGGCAAAGTCTTTGCCGTTTTATGTTTTCTGGTGTGTTTTATGTTTATAACGGCAAAGAGTTTGCCGTTATAAACAAAAAATAATTTTTTATTATATTTTTTTAATGTTATTATTTAAGTAGATTCGTGGCTAGTTTTTCTCTCTGGGTGCCATGTGGCTTGTTTAGTTGTAAAATAAGAGAGAGAATGAAGTGAACAGAACGGATGGTTGGTTATGGTCTAACCGCAATCTCCTTCCCCACTTCCTTCTAAACGTTTCTCCCTCCTTACCATGCATACTTCGGTTCATGCTTTCCATCTTTTTTTCATAATTAAGGCCGAAGCCCAATTCTCAACCAAAGCCCACGTCACCCAAAAACCGTTTCACTCCAGAAAAGCTCTCCTTCCCCGAGTATTACATTGCTTTCTTCTCCACATCCCCCAGTTATCTGTTCCATCATGCAAGCCTCCCTATCCTCTTTACATTCTTTTCCTTCAACGCACCCAGTACCATTTTTTTCTTCCCGTACAGACCTTCTACACTTCGCATGAACTGAGCTGTGCATTTCTTCTCCAAAAGGCTGTTTCCCACGTTGCACACATTTCTCCAGAATTTGCTCTCCATATACGGAACTACCACCGCATACACGCATCTACGTTACTGCGCACCTCACACCTGATCAACATCGCACCAACATCTTCCTGAGCAACTCGAACGCCCTCCCCTCCTTCCATTACTCCGTCTCCGATCGACCGACTGCCTTGTTTCTTCAACACAAGCCACACAGCGCTTCTCCCGCACGCCTTTGATCACTGTGCTGATCGACCAAATTGTGAATGTTGCTCTCGTTTCCTTCTGTTCTGCTTTTTTTTTTCAAAACAATGGAGAAACTTGCTGGACAAATGAAGACTGTGAGGTAGCTTTATAGAAGGAGGAAATTGAAGATCATAAGAACCATGTCTTGTTCCATGTAATAGGGAAGGGATGCAGGTTTGCAGATATATAGAAATGTAGGCGCATGTGCTCATCAAATTTGATGGAACTTAAAAGGAAGAAAAATTATCCTACTGCTTCATATGTCTAAGCGATCTCCACATGTTCTTCTCTTATCTGATGAATACTAAACAGAATTGTACGACATTGGTAGGTTGATTTTTATATAGAGTCCTAGCCTTTCATTTATTTGATGAGGACACACGCATGTGCATAGGTACGTAGAATCATAGAAGAATAGGATGGATTAAAAAAGAAATAGGTAGCTGTGCTAAATACATCCCTTTCCCAAGCTGTGTGTGACGAGGCTTTCAGAGAAGGTAGCTGTATACTTAGCGAGGAAAGTATACATATGGGATGTAATGTTAAATCTGATTGATGTATAAATAGACATTTTAAATATATGCAGGTCTGCAGTGGGGGTATGTGAATAGGGATAGGAAGAAAAATATGCGCAAAGGATCTGTGTGATATTCTCAATCAATTAGTGTAGGCATGTGTATTGAGTTTTAGGGTAGCTGCATGTGCTTTCAATTCAAGCAGGCCATGCGTGTACTTTATTTTGCTTTAAATTCCCTACATTTACAGGTTGTGCATTTCTTGGTTGACATATCATAGATTAGCATGTGCGTGGGAATAGCTGGTCCAAGCACAAGGGAAGGCAGTGTGTTGGAGAAATAGGTCTATTGTGCTTCTTTCATGTGTATTAGTTTTAACATAGAGGTGAAGTTTTAAACTAATTTATTTTAAATATGGCTATTTTAATTTGTACCGCTATTTAATGTCTTATATTAAATATACGTCCCGGCATACAAGATCTCCAAACGAAATGAAACTACACACTGCTATGTCTTGCTGTTCCGGATCCAACGGAATTAATTTCGTTGAATTCCGATTCCATTTGCACAACGATGTTATTTTAATTTTAATTTATTTATCGGTTCATGTTTAAATTTTGTCTACCTACAAAACAACTCCAATTGGCTTAAAGCAGGAAATTTAGCAATAACTAACTATACATATTCCATAAAATTCATTTCGTTGAAAACGGGTATTGTTTTGAAAAATAACTATTCCTACGGCTTATATAATACCGTAAAAATATTACAAAACAATTAAATTAAATAATAAAAAATTATTATTAACATATATATCTAAATAAAATAATATAACATTCCAAATATAAGCCAATACAAAATTATAACTCAATA
This sequence comes from Allium sativum, assembly GCA_030737875.1. NCBI lineage: Eukaryota > Viridiplantae > Streptophyta > Magnoliopsida > Asparagales > Amaryllidaceae > Allium > Allium sativum. Next base: position 461,203,610 of record CM060913.1, on the reverse strand, counting down.
TTAGCAGTTTCAAGTTAAACGATATTCGAATTATAAATAAATCCCTTTATATTTGCTCAATAAATGTTATCGTTTATTAAAGAAATCCATAGTGACTATTTTAAAGTTTGATTTGGACATAACTAACATTATATGAGCTAAAATCTCGATTTTTCTCCTTCATTAGAAAATTATTATCAAATAGATTCGAACACTTTTTGTTTCATAGAATTTCGACTTAAAACGGATTCTATATATTCAATTGAAGTTAAAAATTCAATATTATGAACTACGACGCCATTATGTGCTTGTTTATAATTAATTATAAATATAAACGTTCAATCGTTGTTTAATAAACTAATTCAATATTATCCATTAATATTTCAAATATAATTTTTAAACAAATTTAAATATTCGAATTCAAATTATCGAAAAATCCGGGTCATTACAACTATTTTATGTTATCAGATTTCCCTTGCATTAATCGATTTTTTTATAAATAATGGTGTTTTTATAAGCAACAAAATATTATTATTACATGTAAAATATTTTTGCGGCTTTCAATGGCAATAAGTAGGGGTGTTAACTTTTAATTGTCCAAATAAAAGTGTAACTGCTATCTTTAGCGAATTTCAGTTATAACTACTTTTTCTATGTTGGAAAGAAAAGATACGCTTCTTTATGTCAGTTTAGCATTCTACTTTTGCCTTTGTCAAATGAAATGAAGGTTAAAGATTTTTTTACATGTTCAAAATCCACTCAAGGAACAAAGTTTGTGTTATATAATGAACAGGTATTTTCTGATAAATCAACACAATATATTGCAGGTTTAACAGGATAACCTCAAATACAACTTTGCTTTATGGAACTTCTTTGGCATTGGAATCTCTTTTTATATAACCATATGAGCAATAAAAGTTTGGGATTCAATTAACATGAACATGTATGGGATGTTAGGCCTGAACATACAACTCTTTGACTGTGAGGTATTTGCAATGAAGTCATCTTGCTTACAGTTTTAGTCCATACTATAAAAAGGTAGTAATAATTCTATTTCTTGGGCTTCAAGTTTGAAACATAAGGAGCATAATGCGACCTTATATTGGACTAAAATTTAACTAAAATAATTTATTTGCAATTTCATTATAAGCTTCCTATACTATGCAAAAAAAAAAAATCATTATTGCTTCCATTGCCATCACAAAAAATATAACTAAAGTTCAAAATAAATTTATTTTTACTTTTTCACTTTCAATATTAAATTTACTATCAACAAAAAATACTATAAATTTTTTATCATCAAATACTACAACATCCTTAAATGCCTCCTAATTTATACTACATAATTCAGTTTATCTGCCCACCTACTAATTATGTATCATACTCTCACGTTATTGAGATATAAACGGATGGTTGAGAATAGTAAGAAATAACAGTTAAATATCTTGCCGAATGTATCCAAATGACTTGCCGCATATCACAATGATTTCTTTCCGCATATTAGGATGATTTCTTTCCCGTTATTTCACATTCCTATGTCCCTTACGTTCATATTTTCCTTTGTTCCCTATTTGATATTATAAATACAAGTCCATACCTATGTATTATGTATTCAACAATGTATTCAAAGATATGAATAAGGCACAATGCCAAAATAATAAAAACATTATCATCTTCATTTTCTGTTGCATCACTGCAAGATTTCAAACTTGGTATCGGAGTTGTTGTGCTTCGCAGCATCACATCGGATTTGCTTTCCTGTTAGCCTTTCGTTTTTTCCCTCTCAGTCCTTGTTATCCCACTCATTTTTATCAAGATGGGTAATGAAACCCTTTCTCCAAACTCCGCTTCAAGGATCTCTCACACTTTACAAGAATCAACCCTTGATCTGATCAAAGCCGTTATCAAGCCTCAGACCAACTTGATTTCTGCACAACTGGATGATTCAAATTACATGTTATGGAAATTACAAATTGGAATCATTGTTAGAGGATACGGCTTAGAAGATTATGTGCTTGGAACAAAGCAAATTCCAACAATGTTCATTAAGGACAGCAATGATAACTTGATATTAAATCAAGATTACACCATCCATCAATGACAAGACAACCTGATTTGCTCGTGGCTAATGGCATCGATCAATCCTGTCTTGCTTCCACTGATTATTGGATGCAAGACGGCTCACAATGTTTGGGAAACTGGGAAAGAAACTTTACACCACAGTCTTCTACAAGAATTCTGCATTTTAGAAGACAATTACAAAGCATGAAAAAGGATAATATGTCAATGAATGAGTATCTACTCAAGATTAAAGGTATATGTGATTAACTTGCATCTACTGGACACAAAGTAAGCGAATCAGAACAAGTTCTTTCAATTATCAGTGGCCTTGATGACAACTATGAAGTTGTGGTTGCAATAATTTCATCTATTGAGCCTACCCGAACACTCCAGTATGTATATTCCACACTCTTGGCACACGAAGGAAGAATTGAACAAAAACGCGTTGTCAACCCCGAATTCACTGTCAACTATACCACTAATTTCAAAGACAAGAAACATGAAAGAAATTATGTGCTAAGGTAGCAGTTTTACAACAACCAAAGAGGTGGTCAAAGCAACATGTCAAGATAAAGGGGAGGCAGATTCAACAACAACAACCGAATATGTTGTTAGATATGTGAAAAGTATGGACACAATGCCAATAAGTGCTACTTTAGGTTTAATGCCAACTATGTGCCAAATTAAAACAATACATGTACAAACATCAACAATGTCAGCATTCAAAAGGATAATCAAGGACAAGAAGATGCTCCAAATACTACTACAACAAAGCTTGAAGATATAGATGATAAGCGCTAGTATCCTGACTCAGGGGCAGCAAATCATGTGACAAACAACTTGAGCAACTTGAATCTTGGGAACAAAGAGTATAAAAGTACGCAAAACTTACTTGTTGGTAATGGTAAAAATGTTCATATCACACATTCTGGGAATGCAAGCATAAATGGAACCAAATGGTTATATCTTAAAAACCTACTAAGGGTACCAGATATTAAGAGAAATCTAATAAGTGTTTCTCAATTTTCTAAAGATAATAATGTATTTTTTGAATTCTACCCAAATTTATCCTTAATCAAAGATATACTAACTCAAGATGTCATTTTATAAGGTAAAAAATGTAATGGGCTATACAAATTTCACTCTACAAATGCTAGACATTCTGAGCTTAATAAATGCAATTGTATTTTGAACATTGATAGTATTTAAGGTAGCAGTAAAAATTTTAATCTTTGGCATAATATACTGGGACATCCTAGTGTGAAATTTGTTAAAACTGTTTGTAATGACAATAATATTTCTATTGATAACTTCCCAACTAATTATGTGTGTGAATTTTTTTAAATGGGAAAAAAGCCATAAACTTGCATTTCCAGATTATGAAAGTACTCACAACTCACCACTTGAATTAATTGCCACTGATGTTTGGGGTCCAACACCCATAACTTCAGATTATGGGTATAGATACTATATCTCATTTGTTGATGTATATTCTAGATTCGTTTGGATATATTTTTCGAAATCTAAAGCAGATGTTAGTAATGTCACAATACAATTCATCACAAATGTTGAAAATCAAATAGGCAGTCAGGTAAAAAAGATCCGAACAAATGGTGGATCAGAACTTTTTCCTTTAAAATATTTTTTTGTAAGAAGGGAATTGAACACAATATAACGTGTCTATATACCTTAGAACAAAATAGTTTTATCGAACGTAAATACAGACACATCGTTGAGACTGGTCTAACCCTTCTTGCTAAGGCCTCTATGCCATTAAAATTTTGGCCAGAGGTATTTAACACTATTGTACACTTAATTATCATAATGCGAACAAAGGTGCTTAATTTAAAGTGTCCACAGGAAGTGCTAAAACGGGTTAGAGAAGACTATAATCACTTAAAGGTATTTGGGTGTCAATGTTTTCCTTGCATAAAACCATACAACACACACAAACTTGATTACAGGTCTACTTCATGTACATTTTTGGGGTATCTCAGTAATCAAAAGGGATACAAGTGCATAGACTGCAAAGGAATAATCTACATTTCCAGGCATGTAGTATTCAATGAAGATGTTTTCCCATATAGTACATCAAAAATTAAGAAAACAAACAAGGTGCATTATGCAAGACAATACAATACTGGTATGCACGATGACGAAGTAATAATTCAGCTAGTACAACATGAACCATGTTGCACTGGTAATCTCACTCAACACATTACCACAAGGGAAGCCACTAGTCAAGGAGAGGCTCCTCAAACTACTTCAAATTTTAAAGAAAATGACAACACAGAAGAACAAGAAATTCAAAGCCAAAATCATACATTAGAGACTCAACCAGCAAATGATGCACACACTGGACAGGTGTTGTCACATAGAAGCATTGCAAATCAACATCCAATGATGACAATGGCCAAGTGTGGCATATATAAACCCAAAGTGATCAATACATTTATGGATTCAGCCGAGCCCATGTCATATCGGGAAGTAGCTCAAAATGCAAAAATGGAAGGCAGCAATGCAAAAGGAGTTCAATGCCCTCACCAGAAATAACACGTGGACATTGGTTGAAATGCCCAATGATGAAAATATCACAAGGAGAAAATGGGTCTATAAACTCCAAAAAAATGCAGATGGTTCAATATCTAAATAAAAGGCTAGGCTTGCAGCAAAGGGGTATTCACAACAGTGCGGACTTGATTTTACAGAAACTTCCTCACCTGTTGTGAAACCAATCTCAATTCAAATAATTTTAACCATAGCCTTATATAAGAATTGGACCACCAGACAGTTAGATGTTAATAATGCTTTTTTAAATGGTGTTTTTACGGAACAACCACAAGGGTTTGTTAGCAAAGGACAAGAGACATTGGTGTGCAAACTCAACAAATCAATTTATGGATTAAAGCAGGCACCCAGAGTGTGGTTTAATAAATTAAAGTCCACTTTTGTAAAGCATGGCTATCATTCAACAAAATCAGACAACTCTACATTCACAAAATTCTCTGAAAATTCCATCACATATATTTTAATCTATGTTGATGATTTCATTAGAACTAGGAGCAGTGAAGCAGATATCAAAGGAATTACTCAACTTTTGAACACTGAATTATCTATAAAGGATCTTGGAGAGTTGAATTACTTTCTAGGCATTGAAGTAAAAAGAGAAAATGACACTGTAATGCAACTCAGCTAAAGAAAGTACATTCTTGAGATACTATCAAGAGCAAAAATGGAAAAAGCAAATTCTCTTCCAACACCTATGGTAACCAGTGCACAGTTGTCTAAACACAAAGGGAAAGCATTTCAAAACCCAAGACAATACAGAAGCATAGTGGGAGCCCTGCAGTATGTTACAATTTCAAGACCAGACATCTCTTACAGTGTTAATGAAATGAGTCAATACATGCAGTGTCCTACAGATGATCACGGGAAAGCAGTAAAAAGGATACTTCGATATCTAAAAGGAACTATCAATCAAGTACTGATAACTAAGACAAAAAACTCACTAAATATCAATGTGTATGCTGATTGGAGAACCGACTATGATGATCGAAAGTCAACATCAGGATACTATATTTTTCTGGGGAAAAAACCCAGTATCGTGGTGTGCAAAGAAACATAATACAATATCTCTTTCGAGAACAGAAGTTGAGTTGAGGAGTATAAAAAGTTGTAAAGTAGTTATTTTGTCGGTGTAATCACTATTAAATGAATTACAAATCAAACTGAAAATAAAGCTAGCATATGGTGTGACAATGTAAGTAAGATTGCCCTCATAGCCAATCCAATTCTACACTCCAAAACTAAACATATCGAGCTTGATTTGTACTTCCTTAGAGAACAAGTCATCAAAGAAAAAAATGAGAATCAAACACATACCATCTACACATCAAAAGGCAGATATACTCACTAAGTCGCTTTCAAAATCCATCTTTACCAAGCTCAGACATGAGTTGAACGTGGATGAGGAGGAATTGAACTTGAGATCCTCTACTGTTGCCTATCTTCCAGAATAGAAGCTCTGGTTCCTCTCTCACCAAATTTTTTTTGTTAGCTTGGCGTCTCGAGCTTAAATCTAGTGGAAATTGCTTTCATTCGACGATTGTTGATGGTGTCGGTTGCAACCCTGATTTTGGTAATTAGGTTTGAGGGGGGGAGGAAGAAATAACAGATAAATATCTTGCTGACTATATCCAAATGACTTGCCGCAAATCAGGATGATTTCTTTTCGCATATCTCACATTGCTATTTTCCCTTACATTCCTATTTTCCTTTGTTCTCTATCTGACATTATAAATAAAAGTCCATACCTATGTATTATGTATTCAACAATGTATTCAAAGACCTGAATAAGGCATAATGCCGAAATAATAAACACATTATCATCTTCATTTTCTGTTGCATCACTGCAAGATATCAAACTAGAATGAGGAGCAACAAAGGTGGTACAAAATAGGAATGTTGTGAAGCGCGTTTCTTGAAATAATACATTTATTTTACGGATATTATTTTGTAACCAAATTGGCTTTTGATTTAAGAAAAAAAATATCTTTATACTCTTACATTATATTCAATTATACAAGTAATTTACAACTAAATAACACTGATATTAATGAACTGAGACACCAACAACATTGGTTACCAAAATATACAATATCATTCCTCCAAACTAAAGCTCTTAGCTCTGTACATTCTTCCATCCTTCCTACATTGCTTTAGGTCTTCTTAAACTTATTGTGAAGCCCTAAAATAAATTCATTTCAATCCTGAATTTTGAAATATACACATCATTCTTCCAAACTAAAGCTCTTGGTATTGTATATACTTTATCCTTCCCTATATTGCTTTAAAACTTCTTGAATCTGTATTAAGTATTTTGAAAACATCAATTGATTTGAGATTAGTCATTGTCATAAATGATTTTTTTTATACAGCAAATATGCTAATATACGAAAGGTCATCGATCTGTTAGTTACACTACATGTCTGTTTATTGGATTAATTGGACATCAATATAAGATGTATATATGTATTTTAAATTACAAGGGAAACTCTATTGCTTTATGTTTCTTTGGACAAATTATTTGTTATGTATACATGCTTTTATATATTGCTTTCTTGTATTAGCGCGTTCGTATCTTTGTAAGATTTCATCATAAGAAATTTTGGGAATCAAGGACAATCACCTCTCTAATGCATAAAGTTGGGCTCTGCAATTGACAACAAATTATAATTGTACACATTCTATGTATAATGCACTGATGTTGCTTCAATGACATAAGAATTATTTATACATTTTGTACCGTACTTTTTTTAGCCAAACTATAACAACCTGGGTATTATACATTAAGTTGAATTAATTATTTAATGGTATATGATGTCTTTTTATGCATGTTGATACACAATTAATTACATTATTTGTGCTAGTATTTTACAAGATTCACAACAACATATTTAATTAAAAAATTGGTATGTTTCATACTTTCATTTACATGACGCCATAATCATCCATTGTACTGACACTAGAGTTACACATGGGTTATTTATGTCTTAGTATCAAGTTTATTAAGGATGGTTATTTTTCATCTTGAGCTCTAACCGACTCCCTGTGTATAGCACGGGTTCACATTTGTAGTTGCTAAAACATACGGTTAAGACGAACTGCTTATGTATTTTGAAATTGGGAAAAAAGGCAAAGGCGATGTATGGTTTGGTTTCAGGACACGTGTCGAATAATTAAAATGATGGTTTCTCCTTTCCTATTTATGTATTAAAATAGAAGTGAAATACTTGGGCCAATTCATCTCGAGTAGGACATCGCTATGAGTCCTACGAGATTCTTGGTGGTTCAGAAGTTGAAATTGAGCCTTGGGTGTATCAGTTACTTACTCAGAGAAGAAACGATGAGTCGATAGGACATACTTTTTGTGGAAGGTTATCACATATCAATTGATAACCAGAACTGCATGAAGTGGAGTAATCGACTCTCGATTCGGAATTGATTACAATAGAATTCGATTTTAATGGTTAGAGGCACTATTTATTAGCGAAGAAGTTGAAGTTGTCGATCGATGATGTATGACTGATCTTCTCTTCTCTATAAGAGATTTTGACCTTTGCTAGCAGCAACGACTGAAATTTTTAGCCTCCAACAATTTTTTTGTTTCCTATATGTGCTTATGGGAAATGTAGTTGTTTGTGTGTGTCGAGTTGGAGATGTGCCAGTTTAGGAGCGATATTCCTTGAATGAGTGTCACTTGTGGTTATTACTGGTTATAATTCCATAACTCAAAGTGATGTAGTAAGGACTTGACGCGATGGTTGGTTCTGCATGGAAGATGTGTTTGTTCCCGACGTCATTGGAAGGGGTTGGTTGCACATTCATTTTCCATTGAATGCAACGTCATCTTGCTATAACTGAATGGGAAGAATGAAATAGTTTTCTGTGACAATTTTTGATTCCCAAATGGATGCAGGAATTGATGTCAAGTCATATGTGGACTGAATTTAATATTGGATGTCTCAGATTAGCATGTTGCATGCTAGAATAGACATGGATGTTATATTATAATTGATATTATTTTTCCATGCATGCTTGATTGTTGATGGTTAACAGGACTATTAATGCTTATACAATTGTTATCCATGCGGGGTAATTGTATTGTTGTATCACTCATTCATCTGTGATAAATTTCATACATGACTTAACATGCTCATGTTAGATAAATTCAATTTATTTAACATGCTTATTTCCCCTTATTGTGTCCAATCCTCTTTGTTGAGTACATGACCAGGTACACGGAAGCAAAATTTTATTTTTCGGGTTCTAATTTTCTTTTACATTCATCTAAATGTTGAGCTTGCTTAAAAAGAGGTATGTAGTAAAATTATAATTGTGGTTTTTGCTATTTGGTGATTTTATGTCCCATGTCTAGGTAGCCACTTTTGGCCTTTTGTTTTTATTGTTGGTTTGGGCCTTGCATGGTGTTATGAAATCAAAAAGGGAAAACATATTAAAACATTTTGTTATTTCGAACTAAACTAGTACAGGCTAATTACTTAGTATATATACAAGGAAAAGAAACAAATAAAAAGAAATAACCCACATAGGCCCAACACAGCACAATGAAGATTAACAAACAAACAAAAGAAAATAAGCTTGCTATAACTTGAAAATAATATATAGATAACAATCCCCACCTGAAGTTTGAGCATATAAATTCTCCATGATCAGCTTGTTGCAAAGATAGTTCATTCGACCTCCATCAACGGCTTTACTAAAGATATCAGTAATTTGTTCACCTGTCTTAACATACTTTGTACAAACAATCCCTGGCTGAACTTCTTCTCTAATAGAATGACAATCCACCTCGATGTGCATAGTTCTCTCATGAAACACATGATTTGATGCAATATATATAGCTGCATGGTTATCACAGTTCAACGCAATTGAAGTTTCAACTTCTATCTCTATTGTAAGATGCTTCACCTACATAATCTCACACACATCTTTAGCCATTTCCCTATATTCAGATTTTGTACTTGAATGGGCTATAATACTTTGTTTATTACTTTTACATGGCACCAAATTTCCACCTACAAACACAAAATAACCAGAAGTAGATTTCTGTCCAGTCTTGAACCTATCCAATTAGCATCAGAGAAGCATTCTTCTTTTTATGATGATAATGATTCAAGTACCTAATAACCAATAGCTGTCCCTTTTAAGTATCGTAAAATCTTCTCTAAAGCCTTCCATTGATATATGTTGGGTGCAACCATGTATTAACTTAAAATGCTAACATCATATGATATATATAGCCTACTCACAGTTAGATAATTCAATTTTCTAACAAACCTTTTAGATTTTTCTGGATAACTGAATAATTCTCCATCAGCTACTAGATTTGTATTCGGCATCATTGGTGTTTTACTGGGTTTCACTCTAAGTTTTCCTGCCTCATTTAGCAAATCCAGTATATACTTTCTTTGAGATAGAAACACTCCACTACAATCTCTTGTAACCTCAACACCCAAACACTACTTTAATTCTCATAATTCTTTTGTGTGAAATTATATATGAATAAAGTTCTTTAGGGATGGAATTCCTGTTTCATCATTTCCAGTGATGACTATGTTATCTACATACACAACCAAGAGAGTAATTCCAGCTTCTGACTTCCTATGAAAGACCGAATGCTCAAATTTGCTTTTGGTTACCCCCAAATGACTCAATAACCTGACTAAATTTCCCAAACCATGCGCTTGGACTCTACTTCAAACCATACAAAGTCTTATTAAGTTTACACACCAGTTCACCCTCCCTCGAGCAATGAACCCAGAAGGTTGTAACATATACATCTTTTCTTAAAGATCACCATGTAAGAAACCATTCTTGATATCTAACTGATGTAATTTCCAACTATGAATAGCAGCAAGTGAAATGAACAGTCTTATTAAGGTTAATTTAGCCACTAGAGACAAGGTTTCGAAGTAATCTACTCCATAGACTTGTGCATACCATTTGGCAACAAGTCTAGCCTTATAACGTGCCACAGTTCCATTCGGATAAACCCAAATAGAATAAACCCATCTACACCCATTTTCTTGCTTATTACAAGGCAAAGGAACCAAATCCTAATTTTTTTTCGACACGTCAACTTCAATGCATTCGTTTCTTCAATCATAGCAGCATACCACTCTGGATAAGACAAAGCTTCACTAACATTTCTTGGTGTAGAGATAGTTTTAAGGTTTTGAGGAACAGACAAGCTGGAAATGGTAAATGATTATATGATACATATAATAATATAGGATATGTGCACTGGTGTTTTCCTTTTCTCAAGGCAATAGGCATATCTAGCTCAGGACCAATCCTAGGAACAGGTTCATGTATTGGATCAGGTTGTACATCATCAGTGTTTCCTTGAGCATCAATATCATGTGAATATGTAAGAAAATCATCACTTTCTTGCTGTGGAAGCTCTGGTGATTCTTGAGATGATTGAAAGCATGGTATGTCTTCATGAGATGTGACATCAATAGAAATCAGATACTTATCAAGACTAGGACAGTAACATCTATAACCATTTTAAACTCGAGAATATCCAACAAACACACACTTAATTGACTTTGGATCGAGTTTAGATAATTGTGGTCTAACATCCCTAGCAAAACAAGTGCTTCTAAATATTCTAGGTTTAATAGGATACAATGATTTATTTGGAAATAATAGTTTATATGGTATCTCACCATTCAATATAGATGAGGGCATTCTATTTATAAGAAAACAGGTAGTAGAAACTGCATATACCTAGAAATACTTTGGCATATTCATCTGAAACAATATTGCTATTGTTGTTTCTAATAGATGTTTGTTCTTTCATTCAACTACCCAATTTTATGATGTTGGATCCACACATGAAGTCTCGTGAATCATACCATTATCACTCATGAACTTGTGAAATAATTCTCATGTATACTCATTAGTATTATCACTTCTCAATGTCATAATCATGGTATTAAATTGTGTTTTAGTTTCAGCAAAAAATTTATAGAAAATTGAGTATAATTTAGATCTAATTTTCATAAGGAACAACCAAGGAGTATGAGTATAATCATCTACAAATGTGATAAAATATCTAAAACCAGGTCCTAGATATAACAGCTGATGGCCCCTATATATCAGAGTGAACAAGTTCAAATATAGAAGCTCTTTTATTTATACTTGGACTTAAACTAAGTCGATGATGTTTAGAAAATTGACATGATTCACATTTTAAAGATTGTAAACACTTGTACTGTGGAAACAATTTCTTGAAAATAGGTAAAGAAGGATGACCTGACTGATAATGAAAATTAAGAGCTTGAATATTGCTTGTACAGGTAGCAAAAATTGATAACTGAGTATCTAACCGTAACGACCCAGCTTTTGGACTTGTTTTATTATCTATAATATATAGATTATACGGATAGTTAATTAAATAATGTTTGATTTGTGCTTGGAAATATATCAGATGGATATATTTATTGACGGTTTAGAATTCCTTAACCAATATACATATGTGTATATTATAAAAATTAATGTTTTATCATTTGTTATGTTTCTAATTGCTTTTAAAACTCATATGAAATTAGATTATCTTAAGCAAGAAAATAAAAGGGGAGATACAAACTCAAATACAAAGATACATTTATTTCCATAATAAGATCAAACTCATTTAGAGTTGAATAATTATTTTGATATCATGTCTATGTATTAAATAGTATATTTACATTTAGTTATAGATAATACAATGCATATTATTTAAGCATCTTCATTGTACTAGAACTTATTTTAATAATATCATGTACATAGAATTACATAAAACTGATTAGTGAGAACATAAGTAAGATACCATTTTTTTCATATAGGAAGAACACAACAAATACAAATAAGACAAGTGAATTTTAATATTTGCCTTAATTAAAAAAAATATAACTGAAATTTATATAAATATGTAGACAAGATTGCATAAGTAAAAACATAGAATTTAAAAACTTGATTTCTACATTTGCATATATAAATATAGTATGTATATATAAGAATATATATAAGACCGATGAGAATATAATTTTGTTTGTACATGGCATATTAATATAAAGTAAGTGTACATAAAGTTCTTAAAAGAAGAATGTAATGAAAATGGGAATTTAAGCAAAATCTAGAAAATGTGACATGAGTGGAAATAAAGCTGGTAGTCTAAACCAAAATCAAACTGGATGCTAGTAAGTTTGGTAGTAGGATAGGGGTTTATAGGAAAGATATGTGACAATAGGGATGGACGGACTAGACATTAGCATAAAGGCAAATAACCTACATAAGAAATGACTGGCCTGTAAAAGTGTGTTCCTGAGGATTTTAGGTGATCTCAAGCATGTGCCAAAACCTGTTTTAGCTCAGTCAAGCTTGGATTTGAAATAGGAGAGGTCGACCATAGTACATAGGAAAATGGTAAGAAAATTTAGAAGCTATAAATGTGATGGATATTGCCTTAGATGCTAAGCTACTTTATATATGTAAAGTACACACATGTAGAAACTTTGCAGCAAGAACATGCGTGGGTTAGGAGCAAGGTTAGAGGATTGATTGAACTGTACAATGGTTCATATCAAACCTCAAACATCACTTTCACTACTACAGATATACCTTTCCTTGCATTAACCACCTACCCGAGTAAAAGCCTAAAAATCTTGCACCTATAAATACCCATTGAAAGCCCATGAAAACACACATGAGTTTAACAGAAAACAAGTGTATACAAACAAGAATATAGAATGAGTGATGTAGAAAAACAGTGCGAACAAAGAGCAAAACCTCGAACTAGAAATGTGAAGTAAACCTGGAGAAAATGGCAAGAAAAATAAAGAGTGTTTAACTGAAATAAAGGCCGCGAATTATAGAACAAGACATGAAAAGTTTGAAGCAAGACTGTAAACCGAAAACCTGAAGAGACACAAGCAAAGAACAGTGGACAAAATGCAAGCAGTAGTATGTTATGGCGAGTAAACAATCTTGATTTCTAAACTATTTTGTATTCATCTGTAATTGGACTCTAACCTTTGGTTTGTTGCCAAATGTTCATCAGTCTTGTTTTAAATATTGAAATTGATTGAAAGGGGTAAATTTCTGAAAACAAGTAGCTTAAAAGTGTAAACAACTTAAGAAACAAAAATAAACACAGTAATGAATATAAATGAGTAAACACCTTTATTTCTTTTTTATCATAAATGTTCCGGTCATGATTCAATAATATATATATATATATAGAAGTACACGCCTGATTGTATTATCATCTTTTGATAATTAAATATTATGAGAATTTCCTGAGATTAACGATAGTAAACAATTAAACAGAGGCAATTACCAGTAACAATATATGTGACTGAACACCCTACATTACCTACTGTTTATATGTAACTCTAGGTGGATTTAAACTATATGAAAGATGATACGTATTCAAGATAGTGAATGCAAACTTTTCAGTTGTTTAAAGGTAGGTAGGTTATGATTTGAAGGTTGTATAAAACAGAGAATGGATCAAATGGCCAGACAGTGAATTTGTAATATAAGTAAACATTACAAACCCCTCCACTGTTTAGTAGCTAACCCAAATAAGTTCAAGCTATATGTGGTTGCTGCTATGGAATCATTAGATTGATTTAAAACTGAAGTTGTCTAAAAGGTAAATATCTAGAAATAGTAAGGTTGTAGAACTTGAGAAAACAGACATGAAAAAGAAGAAAAAAAACTTCAGTATGATAACGTGATCATTATATTTTATTTTATTTTGTATTTAAATTTTTAATGCTTCTTTTATGATCCAAGCATGTGTATGTATGTTTACACATCGAGTTGTGCTTTCATGTAATAGAATATCATGATGTACCTGAAAGTAAACACAGTAGGCAATGGGAATAACCTGTCTATTTTTGACAGTAAGATGTATTCATTTCCAGAAAAGAATCTAAAATCAGTAACTAGAATTACAACTCATTTTGGTAATATGGATCAACATAGAATTTGTTAAATAATATATTGAATCTAATCTTAAAATATAAAACAAACTTCTAACTGGACAACTTGTGAGAATATTGGTCGCACTGGGGTTCACTGCTGTTTGGGGGAAAGGCTAGAGAAAACATGGGGATTGCACCTTCCATACGACATTAGAGGGTTGCACACCTGGGTTTTTGGTAGGGGAGGTGTTGGCATCGAGTGACAGGAGTGTAGTGGATTCAGAGATAGGGTTCAGACTTGTGGCGGTCACCAGATTGATGAAGTGGTGAGGGAATTGGCCGTGCATATGCACAGTTGGAGCCGTGCATAAAAGTGATGCAGTCGAGACAGAAGAAAACAAAGAAAGAAGCAGTAGCGAGAAGAAAATGGGGCTGAGGGGAGGGGTTGATCACACTTGTGGATATGTGTATTTCTATTGCCAAACATATGTTTGACATGGTGGCTTCGATGGACTAAGCGCAAGCAAGATAATGTTTTTGGGTAGACAAATTTGGACCAGGTAGGAGTGACAATTTGTTGAAGCTTGCGGGAGGGAGATGGTAAGTGAATGGGTTTTAGGCTTATATGTTATTGGGCTTATGGTCTTACGTATAATAATAATAATAATAATGTTAGTTGGGAAAATAATCCTAGATTTTAATTGAAACATTTAATGTTTATATAAATTAAGGAGGAGGGAATCCACTTAAATTATTTTACAGTGAATGATAAAACTGAAAATTTAGATATATACATGAAGTAGTAGACCGGAGTAGTTTAGGAAATCAGACGACTTAAATTAATCAAATTTGAATAAAATTATTTTTAATAAAAGGAGAAACATATGTAAATAAAATAAAATAAAAAGAAAGGATCTGAAAACAATTGAACTATTTCATAATTGCGGAAAAGAAATGTCGTCGTATAAACTTTAATTCAAATCTGCGATATTTATATATATTTATTTAATTTATATTAAACAATAGAAGTCTAAATAAAAGTATCAAAATCTTGGATTAATTAATTGTGTGAAAGAAGTCAATATCCAAAATCAGATATTTCAAACTATTTTAGTTTGAAACAAGACATCAAATCATTGTTGATTGCTAAAGTTGTGATGAAGGACTATTGATCAAATGATCTGTTATGCTATGAAGTGACCAAATCAAATCTAAATTAGTTAAAATAAAACTTTGACACGTTCTATTGCATTTAAATCACCTTGTGCTAGTAATTGTTCTGAAATTAGGAATAAGATTATCTGAATTGACTAATCAGGTAAATTAGATATGGAATAAATATATTTTACTTATCCACACTGTTTAAAATTTGATGGTTAAACCATCGACTATCAAATAATTTTTCCTACGTGTTAGTTCGAAGAGACCGAAATGGGAACTGGACTCAATACCACTTCGAACTAATTTTACGTAAACTAACATGCATGATACTTATATAAATGAATTTGAAAACCGTACATCTTCATAAGTGAAACAGTTACTTGTTTACATTCTCTGGTGGTCGTCGGTGTTATTATAACCTGTAATTCTTTCGTAACTGAAATCTTCGGATTTGCAAGGACTATTCGCTACTGATCCATGGGGTGATTCCTATATTGGATGCTGTAGGAGAGTGCCTTCGGTTCATCCTGTTCCTGGATGACTTGTATGGACGAATGTCTGACAAAGTATTTCCTAAAAACCACGTACGTTGATTTTTACAAATATACGAAGTTGATGGCAAAGAAGGGCACTTCTTTTACATCTAAATTATATTTGGGGACGTCAATTGGTGATTTGATGGATCTGACAATGTGGCATTCAAAGAAAATGTTGGTTAGATGTTCTAAAGGTAAATTCTAACCTCAAGCCTCATCAACTGGGAAACGACAAAAATCGGTCAGGCAGCATGGCTATGTGGGTCGCTCCCATTAGGATGTATAATCACAAATCTAGAGAAAATCCATTTCCTTCTTTAATCTATTTTGATGCTGTCCCTTTTCGGGAAACGGTTGCCGTACACAACCGTTGGTGATATACATTTGATACACTCAGGCGAAATGAGTGGTCGGTCATGTATGGGCTGGGTTGCAAGACGTTCTTGTTGATCCCAGTGTATTACTCTCTAGAGATACACTGTCGGCAGGTTGTTCCATACCTTGTCATAGTCAGAATCCAATCTCCAATAAGCACCCATGGTTTTGGTTTTATACTATATATATGGAGCATGAGATGCAAGCGTTCCGCTAGATTGCTATTTATTTGTATTTAGACACTATGATAATACCATAATAGTTTTATTATCAAAAACGTTTGGGTTACCGTAAGATGAAAACAATCCGCGTTTATGTGTGGATCGGTCTTACGATTAACATTTATTTCAAAAATATTTTTGAACGTTAAATCAATCTGTTTTAAAATCGTTTACTCACACCAGTCCCATGACTGACCCAGAGTTTATTTTTCTGTGTTTTTCCCTAATCTCTTAGGTGCCCAAATTTGTACGGGCAGTCAAGTAGTTCAAGATTTTACAGATTCACTTGAAGAAACTTGGAGCAGGAAGCTTCGACGTTAGATATATAAAGCTATTTCCGCTGTATTGTATATGAATTGTACTCTGATAGTATAAGTACCAGTTTGTATTTCAAGTACTGTTATATAATATATTTTATTTAGTTCCGCTGTGAGATTCGTGATACTCTGATTCTGTTGTGTTTTGTTCTTCTTTTTCTTCTATTCTAACTTTCTTTCTTTCTATTTCTCACCCTCTAACTTCTTTCTATTAATGATCTGTTAATTTTTGATGCTTGATTAGTTAATATGTGATATAGGATATGTATTTGTGTCGATGATTCGGATCGGAACTTTTCGGGTCGTTACAGTTGGTATTAGAGCCAGGTTTAGTAATAACCTTAGCTCTGTGGAGTAACTCGATAGAGATGGGGTTAGTAATACCCTAAATTGAGTTGAGTGTATATATATGAGCGCATATTTGTAAATTGATACAAAAACTGTTTTATATTGTGTTGATTGGTTTGTCGAGTGGTTTTTGAATTTTGATCGGTACGGGATTGCAAACTGTATTGATAGTGTTTCTAAACTCTTGAACGGAGTAATTCGACAAAGTATTGTTTTAAAACTGGGAAAAAAAATAATTTTATCCAAAATTTATATTTTGATGTAAAAGAATAATTTTCTAGGATTATTATAAATGGATGTATTAGTTGTTATTATAATGTGGTAATAGATTATAGCATTGAGATGATTATAGGCCAAATTGAAATTGTATAAGAGTAGAATACATAAATGAGATGAACCAAAACTAAATTCAAATGAGAACTTGAATTTGAAATCCCAGGAAGTTAGAAGGATATTTGCAGGAATATTATAAAGTAATATAATATTATTGGGTAAGATATGGATGGAAATTATTTTTAAATGGATTTTGAAAGGAATATAGCACTGAACTCACTTCAGTCGCTAGGGAATAATACTGATAACGATTACAACATCATCAATATTCACTTTCAATGGATTGTTGTTGTAGAAAGATTGTTGGGAGAAATAAGTTGTTTTGGAAAATTCAGAGATTTTGGATTCAAACTGATAAAAATTAGGAATTTAGATTTAGGAACTAAAAATTTAAATAGCACAAGTCAAGTGTATTGAATTGACTGGAGTTGACTAAGGTTAAGTTGAGTAGAGTTGAGTTGATAAGCTAAACTTGATCAGAATTTAAAAAAGAGAATTCAAAGCTGTTAAATATGTTTGAACAGGTTTGATTCAAACTAATTAATTGAGCAGTTTTTGGGACTATCTCCCCAAATATAATCAGGAGTGCTTTCTTAAAATAAGAAAACGGGGTAATACAGGTTGATAAGGGATTAAGATATGGAATCAAGAAATTGGAACCTAACCGCAGATTGGTTGAGATAAATGATTTTCTGAGTGTTGATTTCGATCTTCTGGGTTGATCCTTAGAGGATTATTTTTTTATCGATTTACGGTTAGAAACTGATGAATGTGGAAAAATAGTAATACATGAATATGAAATGGAAATGAATATGCCTTAATATGACTCTATTTTTTTTTTTGTAATTGGAGTCTCCTCGTACTCTTTAATTTCGGGAACGAAATTCTTTTAAGGGGGATAGATTGTAATGACCCAGCTTTTGGACTTGTTTTATTATCTATAATATATAGATTATACGAGTAGTTAATTAAATAAAGTTAGATTTATGCTTGGAAATATATCAGATGGATATATTTATTGACAATTTAGAATTCGTTAAACAATATACATATGTGTATATTATAAAAATTAATCTTTTATCATTTGTTATGTTTCTAATTGCTTTTAAGACTCATATGAAATTAGATTATCTTAAGCAAGCAAATAAAAGGGGAGATACAAACTAAAATACAAAGATACATTTATTTCCATAATAAGATCAAACTTATTTAGAATTGAATAATTATTTTGATATCATGTGTATGTATTAAACAGTCATATTTACATTTAGTTATAGATAATACAGTGCATATTGTTTAAGCATCTTCGTTGTATTAGAACTTATTATAATAATATCATGTACATAGAATTACATAAAACTAATTAGCGAGAATATAAGTAAGATACCATTTTTCTTCATATAGGAAGTACACAACTTCAAATACAAATGAGACAAGTGAATTTTAATATTTGCCTTAATTAAAAAAAATAACTGAAATTTATATAAATATGTGGACAAGATTGCATAAGTAAAAAATTCTACATTTGCATATATAAATAAAGTATGTATATATAAGAATATATATAAGACTGGTGAGAATATAAATTTGTTTGTACATGGCGTATTAATATAAAATAAGTGTACATAAAGTTATTATAAGAAAAATGTAATGAAAAAAGGAATTTAAGCAAAATCTGGAAATGTGACATGAGTGGAAATAAAGCTGGTAGTCTGAACCAAAATCAAACTGGATGCTAGTAAGTTTGGTAGTAGGATAGGGGTTTATAGATAAGACATGTGACAACAAGGATGGACAGACTAGACATTAGCATAAAAGCAAATAGCCTGCATAAGTAATGACAGGCCTGCAAAAGCATGTTCCTATGGATTTTAGGTGATCTCAAGCATGTGCCAAAACCTGTTTAGCTCAGTCTAGCTTGGATTTGAAATAGGAGAGGCCAACCATAGTACATAGGAAAATGGTAAGAAAATTTAGAAGCTATAAATGTGATGGATAGTTCCTTAGATGCTAAGCTACTTTATATATGTAAAGTACACACATGTAGAAACTCTACAGCAAGAACATGCGTGGGTTAGGGGCAAGGTTAGAGGATTGATTGAACTGTACAATGGTTCATATCAAACCTCAAACATCACTTTCACTACTGCAGATACACCTTTCCTTGCCTTAACCACCTACCCGAGTAAAATCCTAAAACTCTTGCACCTATAAATACCCATTGAAAGCCCATGAAAACACACATGAGTTTAACAGAAAACAAGTGTATACAAATAAGAACATAGAATGAGTGATGTATAAAAGCAGTGTGAACAAAGAGAAAAACCTCGAACTAGAAATGTGAAGTAAACCTAGAGAAAATGGCAAGAAAAATAAAGAATGTTTAACTGAAATAAAGGCCGGGAATTATAGAACAAGACCTGAAAAGTTTGAAGCAAGACTGTGAGCTGAAAACCTGAAGAGACACAAGCAAAGAATAGCGGACAAAATGCACGCAATAGTATGTTAGGTGAGTAAACAATCTTGATTTCTAAACTATTTTGTATTCATCTGTAATTGTACTCTAACCGTAGGTTTGTTGCCATATATTCATCAGTCTTGTTTTAAATATTGAAGTTGATTGAAAGGGGTAAATTTCTGAAAACAGTTAGCTTAAAAGTGTAAACAACTTAAGAAACAAAAATAAACACGATAATGAATATAAATGAGTAAACACCTTTACTTCTCTTTTATCATAAGTGTTCCGGTCATGATTCAAGAATATATATATATAGAAGTACACGCCTGATTGTAACATCATTTTTTGATAATTAAATATTATGAGATTTTCCTGAGATTAATGATAGTAAACAATAAAAGAGAGGCAATTACCAATAACAATATATGTGAGTGAACACCCTACATCACCTACATTTTATATGTAACTCTAGGTGGATTAAAATTATATGAAAGATGATATGTATTGAAGATAGTGAATGCAAACTTTTCAGTGGTTTAAAGGTAGGTAGGTTATGATTTGAAGGCTGTATAAAACAGAGAATGGATCAAATGGAAGATAGTGAATTTGTAATATAAGTAAACATTACAAACCCCTCCACTGTTTAATAACTAACCCAAATAAGTTCAAGCTATATGTGGTTGCTGCTATGGAATCATTAGATTGATTTAAAATTGAAGTTGTTTAAAAGGTAAATATCTGGAAATAGTTAGGTTGTAGAACTTGGGAAAACAAACACGAAAAAGAAGAAAACATCAGTATGATAACATGACCATTATATTTTATTTTGTATTTAAATTTTTAATGCTTCTTTTATGATCCAAGCATGTGTATGTATGTTTACACATCGAGTTGTGCTTTCGTGTAATAGAAAATCATGATGTACCTGAAAGTAAACACAGTGGGCAATGGGAATAGCATGTCTATTTTTGATAGTAGGATGTATTCATTTCCAGAAAAGAATCTAAAATTAGTAACTAGAATTACAACTCATTTTAGGAATATGGATCAACATAAAATTTGTTCAATAATATATTGAATCTGATCTTAAAATATAAAGCAAACTTCTAAATGGACAACTTGTGAGAATATAGGTCGCATTGGGGTTCACTGCTATTTGGGGGAAAGGCTTGAGAAAATATGGGGATTGGAACTTCCATAGGACATTAGAGGGTTGCACACCCGGGTTTTTTGGAAAGGGAGGTGTTGGCATCGAGTTACGGGAGTGTTGTGGTGACTGGCCGTGGGTAGTGGTGGTACGAGGCAATATAATAGAAGTGACCTTTTTGGGAGTTTCGGTTTAAGCATCATAATTTTGATGCAGTGGAAAATGGGAAGGCTTGGTGATAGAGGTGGATTCATAGATAGGGTTCAGACTTGTGGCAGTCACCAGACTGACGAAGTGGTGGGGGAATTGGTCGTGCATATGCACAGCTGGAGCTGTGCACAAAAGTGATGTAGTCGAGACAGAAGAAAACAAAGAAAGGAGCAATAGCGAGAAGAAAATGGGACTGAGGGGAGAGGTTGATCACAGGTGTGGATCTGTGTATCTCCTTTGCCAAACATATGTTTTGCTTGGTGGCTTCGATGGACTAAGCGCAAGCAAGATAACGTTTTTAGGCAGACAAATTTGGACCAGGTAGGAGTGACAATTTGTTGAAGCTTGCGAGAGGGAAATGGTAGGGGAATGGGTTTTGGGCTTATACGTTATTGGGCCTATGGGCTTACATATAATAATAACAATAATAATAATGTCAGTAGGGAAAATAATCCTAGATTTAATTAAAACATTTAATGTTTATTTAAATTAAGGAGGAGGGAATCCACTTAAATTGTTCTTACAGTGAATGATAAAACTGAAAATTTAGATATGTACATGAAGTAGTAGACTGGAGTAGCTTAGGAAATCGAATGACTAAAATTAATCAAATTTGAATAAAATTGATTTTTAATAGAAGGTGAAACATGTGTAAATAAAATAAAATAAAGGATCGAAAGACAATTGAACTATTTCATAATTGCGGAAAAGAAATGTCGTCGTATAAACTTTAATTCAAATCCGCGATATTTATATACATATTTATATAATCTATATTAAATAATAGCAATCTAAATAAAAGTATCAAAATCTTGGATTAATTAATTGTGTGAAAGAAGTCATCATCCAAAATCATATATTTCAAACTATTTTAGTTTGAAACATGACGTCCAGTTAGTGTTGATTGCTAAAGTTGTGATGAAGGACTATTGATCGAATGATTTGTTATGCTATGAAGTGACCAAACCAAATCTAAATTAGTTAAAATAAAACTTTGACACGTTCTATTGCATTTAAATCACCTTGTGCTCGTAAGTGTTCTAAAATTAGGAATGAGACTATCTGAATTGACTAATCAGGTAAATTAGATATGGAATAAATAGATTTTACTTATCTACACTATTTAAAATTTGATAGTTAAACCACCGACTATCAAATAATTTTTCCTACGTGTTAGTTCAAAGAGACCGAAATGGGAACTAGACCCAAAACCACTTCGAACTAATTTTACGTAAACTAACATGCATGATACTTATATAAATGAATTTGAATACTGTGGATCTTCGTAAGCGAAATAGTTACTTGTTTAAATTCTCTGGTGGCCGCCGGTGTCATTATAACCTGCAGTTCTTTCGTAACTGAAATCTTCGGATTTGCAAGGATTATTCACTACTGATCCATGGGGAGATTCCTATATTGGAAGCGGTAGGAGAGTGCCTTCGGTTCATCCTGTTCTTGGATGACTTGTATGGACGAATATCTGACAGAGTATTTCCTAAAACCCACGTATGTTGATTTTTACAAATATACGAAGTTGATGGCAAAGAAGGGCACTTCTTTTACATCCAAAGTATATTTGTGGACGTCAATTAGTGATTTGATGGATCTGACAATGTGGCATTCAAATAAAATGTTGGTCGGATGTTCTAAAGGTAAATTCTAACCTCAAGCCTCATCAACCAGGAAATGACAAAAATTGGGCTGGCAGCATGGCAATGCGGGTCGCTCCCATTAGGGTGTATAATCACCTATCTTGAGAGAATACATTTCCTTCTTCAATCTATTTCGATGCTGTCCCTTTTCGGGAAACGGTTGTCGTACACAACCGTTGGTGATATACATTCGATACACTCAAGCGAAATGAGTGGTCGGTCATGTGTGGGCCAGGTTGTAAGACGTTCTTGTTGAACCCAGTGTATTCCTCTCTAGAGATACACTATCGGCAGGTGGTTCCGTACCTTGTCATAGTCAGAATCCAATCTCGAAAAGCATCCGCGGTTTTGGTTGTATACTTTAAATGTGGAGCGTGAGATGCAAGCGTTCCACTAGATTGCTATATATTTGTATTTAGACACTATGATAATACCAAAATAGTTTTATTATCAAAAATGTCTGGGTTATCTTAAGATAAAAACCATCCGTGTTTATGTATGGATCGGTCTTACGATTATCATTTATTTCAAAAAGATATTTGAACATTAAATCAATCTGTTTTAAAATCGTTCACTCACACCAGTCCCATGACTGACCCAGAGTTTATTTTTCTGTGTTTTTCCCTAAACTCTTGGGTGTCCAAATTTGTACGGGCAGTCAAGTAGTTCAGGATTTTACAGATTCACTTGAAGAAACTTGGAGCAGGAAGCTTTGACATTAGATATACAAAGTTATTTCTGGTGTATTGTATATGAATTGTACTTTAATAGTATACGTACTAGTTTGTATTTCAAGTACTGTTATATAATATATTTTATTCAGTTCCGCTGTGAGATTCATGATACTCTGATTCTGTTGTGTTTTGTTCTTCTTTTTCTACTATTCTAACTTTCTTTCTTTCTATTTCTCACCCTCTTACTTCTTTCTATTAATGATCTGTTAATTTTTTATGTTTGATTAGTCGATATGTGATATGGGATATGTATTTGTGTCGATGATCAGGATCAGAACTTTTTGGGTCGTTACAGTTGGTATTATAGCCAAGTTTAGTAATAACCTTGGCTCTGTGGAGTAACTCGATAGAGATGGGGTTAGTAATACCCTAAATTGAGCTGAGTGTATATATATGAGCGCATATTTGTATATCTTAATAAAAAATAGTTTTATATTGCGTTGATTTGTTTATCGAGCGGTTTATGAATTTTGATCAGTACGGGATTGCAAACTATATTGATAGTGTTTCTAAACTCTTGAACGGAGTAATTCGACACAGTATTGTTTTAAAACTGGGTAAATAAAATTATTTTACCCAAAATTCAAATTTTGATGAAAAGAATAATTTTCTAGGATTATTATAAATGGATGTATTGGTTGTTATTATAATGGGGTAACAGATTATAGCATTGAGATGATTATAGGCCTAATTGAAATGTTATACGAGTAGAATACATAAATGGGATGAAACAAAACTAAATTCAAATGAGAACTTGAATTTGAAATCCCAGGAAGTTAGAAGGATATTTGCAGGAATATTATAAAGTAATATAATATTATTGGGTAAGATTTGGATGGAAATTATTTTGAAATGGATTTTGAAAGGAATATAGCACTGAACTCACTTCAGTCGCTAGGGAATAATACTGATAACGATTACAACATCATTAGTATTCACTTTCAATGGATTGTTGTTGTAGAAATATTTTTGGGAGAAATAAGTTGTTTTGAAAATTCAGAGATTTTGGATTCAAACTTATAAAAATTAGGAATTTAGATTCAGGAACTGAAAATTTAAATAGCACAAGTCAAGTGTATTGAATTGAATTGACTGGAGTTAACTAAGGTTAAGTTGAGTAGAGTTGAGTTGATAAGTTAAACTGGATCTGAATTAAAAAAAGAGAATTCAAAGCTGTTAAATATGTTTGAATGGGTTTGATTCAAACTAATTAAGTAAGCAATTTTCGGGACTATCTCCCCAAATATAATTAGGAGTGCTTTCTTAAAATAAGAAAACGGGGTAATACAGGTTGATAAGGGATTAGGATATGGAATCAAGAAACTGGAACCTAACCGTAGATTGGTTGAGAGAAATGATTTTCTAAGTGTTGATTTCGATCTTGGGCTTAATCCTTAGAGGATTATTTTCTTATCGATTTACGGTTAGAAACTAATGAATGTGGGAAAATAGTAATATATGAAATGGAAATGAATATGTCTTAATATGAGTCCATGTTTTTTTACGTAATTGGAATCTCCTCGTACTCTTTAATTTCGGGGACAAAATTCTTTTAAGGGGGGTAGATTGTAACGACCCAGCTTTTGGACTTGTTTTATTATCTGTAATATATATATATTATACGGGTAGTTAATTAAGTAAAGTGAGATTTATGCTTGGAAATGTATCAAATGGATATATTTATTGATGGTTTAGAATTCCTTAACCAATATACATATGTGTATATTATAAAAATTAATGTTTTATCATTTGTTATGTTTCTAATTGCTTTTAAGACTCATATGAAATTAGATTATCTTAACCAAGCAAATAAAAGGGGAGATACAAACTAAAATACAAAGATACATTTATTTCCATAATAAGATCAAACTCATTTAAAATTGAATAATTATTTTGATATCATGTGTATGTATTAAATATTCATATTTACATTTAGTTATAGATAATATAGTGCATATTGTTTAAGCATCTTCGTTGTATTGGAACTTATTTTAAT
Organism: Allium sativum; assembly: GCA_030737875.1. Classification (NCBI taxonomy): domain Eukaryota; kingdom Viridiplantae; phylum Streptophyta; class Magnoliopsida; order Asparagales; family Amaryllidaceae; genus Allium; species Allium sativum. The sequence goes on along the minus strand of CM060913.1, from coordinate 461,177,582 downwards.
AAAATCATGTACATAGAACTAATTAGTGAGAATATAAGTAAGATACCATTTTTCTTCATATTGGAAGAACACAACTTCAAATACAAACAAGACAAGTGAATTTTAATATTTGCCTTAATTTAAAAAAAAAAATTTAAATTTATATAAATATGTAGTCAAGATTGCATAAGTAGAAACATAGAATTAAAAACTTGATTTCTACATTTGCATATATAAATATAGTATATAAGAATATATATAAGGCCGGTGAGAATATAAATTTGTTCGTACATGGCATATTAATATAAAATAAGTTGACACAAACTTATTAAAAGAAGAATGTAATGAAAAAGGGAATTTAAGCAAAATCTGGAAAATGTGACATGAGCGGAAATAAAGCTAGTAGTCTGAACCAAAATCAAACTGGATGCTAGTATGTTTGGTAGAGGATAGGGGTTTATAGGTAAGAATGTGACAACAGGGATGAATAGACCAGACATTAGCATAAAGGCAAATAGCCTGCATAAGAAATGACAGGCCTGCAAAAGTGTGTTCCTATGGATTTTAGGTGATCTCAAGCATGTGTCAAAACCTGTTTTAGCTCAGTCTAGCTTGGATTTGAAATAGGAGAGGCCGACCATTGTACACCAGAAAATGGTAAGAAAATTTAGAAGCTATAAATGTGATGGATATTGCCTTAGATGCTAAGCTACTTTGTATATGTAAAGTACACACATGTAGAAACTCTGCAGCTAGAACATGCGTGGGTTAGGAGCAAAGTTAGAGGATTGATTGAACTGTACAATGGTTCATATCAAACCTCAAACATCACTTTCACTACTGCAGATATACCTTTCCTTGCCTTAACCACCTACCCGAGTAAAAGCCTAAAATTCTTGCACCTATTAATACCCATTGAAAGCCCATGAAAACACACATGAGTTTAACAGAAAATAAGTGTATACAAATAAGAACATACAATGAGTGATGTAGAAAAACAGTGCGAACAAAGAGAAAAACCTCGAACTAGAAATGTGAAGTAAACCTGGAGAAAATGGCAAGAAAATAAAGAGTTTATCTGAAATAAAGGCCAGGAATTATAGAACAAGACCTGAAATGTATGAAGCAAGACAGTGAGCTGAAAACCTGAAGAGACACAAGCAAAGAACAGTGGACAAAATGCAAGCAGTAGTATGTTATGGTGAGTAAACAATCTTGATTTCTAAACTATTTTGTATTCATCTGTAATTGGACTCTAACCGTAGGTTTGTTGCCATATATTCATCGGTCTTGTTTTAAATATTGAAGTTGATTGAAAGGGGTAAATTTCTGAAAACAGGTGGCTTAAAAGTGTAAACAACTTAAGAAACAAAAATAAACACAGTAATGAATATAAATGAGTAAACACCTTTACTTCTCTTTTATCATAAGTGTTCCGGTCATGATTCAAGAATATATATATGTGTATATATATATAAGTACACGCCTGATCGTATCATCCTCTTTTGATAATTAAACATTATGAGAATTTCCTGGGATTAGTGATAGTAAACAATAAAACGGAGGCAATTACCGGTAACAATATATGTGAGTGAACACCCTACATTACCTACTATTTATATGTAACTCTAGGTGGATTAAAACTATATGAAAGATGATATGTATTCAAGATAGTGAATGCAAACTTTTAAGTGGTTTAAAGGTAGGTAGGTTATGATTTGAAGGTTGTATAAAATAGAGAATGGATCAAATGGCCAGACAGTGAATTTGTAATCTAAGTAAACATTACAAACCCCTCCACTGTTTAATAGCTAACCCAAATAAGTTCAAGCTATATGTGGTTGCTTCTATGGAATCATTAGATTGATTTAAAACTGAAGTTGTTTAAAAGGTAACTATATGGAAATAGTTAGGTTGTAGAACTTGAGAAAACAAACACGAAAAAGAAGAAAAAAAACATTAGTATGATAACATGACAATTATATTTTATTTTATTTTTTATTTAAATTTTTAATGCTTCTTTTATGATCCGAGCATGTGTATGTATGTTTACACATCGAGTTGTGCTTTCATGTAATAGAATATCATGATGTACCTGAAAGTAAACACAGTAGGCAATGGGGATAGCCTATCTATTTTTGATAGTAAGATGTATTCGTTTGCAGAAAAGAATCTAAAATCAGTAACTAGAATTACAACTCATTTTGGGAATATGGATCAACATAGAATTTGTTAAATAATATATTTAATCTGATCTTAAATATAAAACAAACTTCTAACTGGACAACTTGTGAGAATATTGGTCGCATTGGTGTTCACTGCTGTTTGGGGGAAAGGCTTAAGAAAACATGGGGACTGCACCTTCCATAGGGCATTAAAGGTTTGCGCACCTGGGGTTTTGGAAGGGGTGATGTTGGCATCGAGTGACGGGAGTGCAGTGGTGACTGGCCGTGGGTAGTGGTTGTACGAGGCAAAACAATGGAAGTGACCTTTTTGTGAGTTTCGGTTTAAGCATCATAATTTTGATGTAGTGGAAAATGGGAAGGCTTGGTGATAAAGGTGGATTCAGAGATAGGGTTCAGACTAGTGGCGGTAATGATTGACGAAGTGGTGGGGGAATTGGCCGTGCATATGCACAGTTGGAGCCATGCACAGAAGTACGAAGTCGAGAGAGAAGAAAACAAAGAAAGGAGCAGTAGTGAGAAGAAAATGGGGCTGAGGGGAGAGGTTAATCACACGTGTAGATCTGTGTATTTCCATTGCCAAACATATGTTTGACATGGTGGCTTCGATGGACTAAGTGCAAGCAAGATAACGTTTTTGGGCAGAAAAATTTGGACCAGGTAGGAGTGACAATTTGTTGAAGCTTACGGGAGGGAGATGGTAAGGGAATGGGTTTTGGGCTTATATGTTATTAGGCCTATGGGCTTACATATAATAATAATAATAATAATAACAATAATAATAATAATAATAATGTTAGTTGGGAAAATAATCCTTGAGTTTAATTAAAACATTTAATGCTTATATAAATTAAGGAGGACAGAATCCACTTAAATTCTTTTACAGTGAATGATAAAACTGAAAATCTAGATATGTACATGAAGTAGTAGACCGGAGTAGTTTAGGAAATCGGATGACTTAAATTAATCAAATCTGAATAAAATTGATTTTTAATAGAAAGAGAAACATGTGTAAATAAAATAAAATAAAATAAAGAAAGGACTGGAAAACAACTGAACTATTTCATAATTGCGGAAAAGAAATGTCGTCTTATAAACTTTAATTCAAATCTGCGATATTTATATATATTTATATAATCTATATTAAACAATAGAAGTCTAAATAAAAGTATAAAAGTCTTGGATTAATTAATTGTGTGAAAGAAGTCATAATCCAAAATTAGATATTTCAAACTATTTTAGTTTGTAACAAGACGTCAAATCAGTGTTGGTTGCTAAAGTTGTGATGAAGGACTATTGATTGAATGATCTGTTATGCTACGAAGTGACCAAACAAAATCTAAATTACTTAAAATAAAACTTTGACACGTTCTATTGCATTTAAATCACCTTGTGCTAGTAATTGTTCTGAAATTAGGAATGAGATTATCTGAATTGACTAATCAGGTAAATTAGGTATGGAATAAATATATTTTACTTATCTACACTGTTTAAAATTTGATAGTTAAACCACTGACTATCAAAATAATTTTTCCTACATGTTAGTTCGAAGAGACCAAAATGGGAACTGGACCCAAAACCACTTCGAACTAATTTTACGTAAACTAACATGCAAGATACTTATATAAATGAATTTGAAGACCGTAGATCTTCATAAGCGAAACAGTTACTTGTTTAAATTCTCTGGTGGCCGCCGGTGTTATTATAACCTATAATTCTTTCGTAACCGAAATCTTCGTATTTGCAAGGACTATTCGCTACTGATCCATGGGGTGATTCCTATAATGGATAAGGTAGGAGAGTGCCTTCGGTTCATCCTATTCCTGGATGAATTGTATTTACGAATGTCTGACAGAGTATTTCCTAAAAACCACGTGTAACACCCTACCTCCGTTAAAGTCACTAAAAAGGGAATGCCTTAACTTTGGTGGAGCTTTTTAGTTAAAAGATGTAGATAAATTACAAGAAAGACAAATAAAGCAGCGGAAAATAAAGTCATTTTATAAACAATGTGTTCAGTCAGGCTTTTACAACAATTGTCTTAAAAGTAATACATAGAACTTATGTCTTAATTCAAAAGCTTCCATGTATAAAAGAAGCATAAAAATAACAATGATATTCCCCAATAAAGCATGAACCAGCCATAGCAGTGGAAGAGAGAGTCCAAAGTAATACATCGACTATCTTCGAGCTTGGAAAGAAAACCGAGCTAAGTGGTAACATTTCCTCCGTGTGAACCTGGGGGGGGGGGGGGACGGAAGAAAAGAGGCGAAACAAACTAGGTCAGACATAAGTCTGGTAAGTCCAGTGACTTTCGTCATGTAAATAGGCAAAAGCATCATGACATGAATAAACTGAATATAAGACAATACAGTGATAACGAGGATAACAAGATAACCTATTATTAGCATAGATATGATAAGGCAAGATAAACTGAATGCACTTCTACTCTTTCTCTGCTTCGCTACTACCCTGTTATTCTGATTTCTATATCTTTGCACCACCTAACTAGTGTCCCAACTAGTAATCTGTATAAAATGATCATATGATAATGTGACCCCAATCCCCGCAATTTTGGTAGCCTTCAGGTGTACATCTGTTGTGAGGATTCCTCCTCAATCTACCTAATTGCCATGAGTATGTAAGATGTACCCTTACTACCCTATCGATCGGCGCCTTACTCGTATTAATTTCCCTTGTGTCTGTGTCAATCAGCCCTCTCTTACATGTAGATACCCTGTGCTGGTCCCACCATAAGGTGTATCAGTCCCTATGATAGCAACCCGACATGATTCAAGATGCACAGTGTATAACTACTAGTACCTAGTGCCTGCTTTTTCCACTCTGGAGTACGTGCATGCCCGTAATTGGTCGGAACTTACACTGACGTACCCCCTGCTGCTATTTTGACCGCTTATAATCAGCCCAGTAATCGTGCCCCACCCTGCCTAATTCAGGGTACAATGATACATCTATGTGGGTTACGGCTAAAATGGGTCCCCATTACTAGGGTTTCCTACTGGTTATGTTTTTGGGCCAATATATACAAATATTACCCACCTACACGAGATGTACTTAACCCTCCCACCGATTCAAGCATGTTTATTTAACTGTTAAGTTTGTGGGCCTATATATACTAATATTACCCACCTACACGAGAATTACTTAACCCTCTCACCGATTCAAGCAAGTTTATTTAACGGTTAAGTTTGTTCATTCATGTTAACTTAACCCACCCACACATCATGTTGTATTGGTTAAGTGTTTCCTATTAACTTAACCCTGTTCATTCATCATGTTATATTGGTTAAGTGTTTCTTATTAACTTAACCCCACTCGTTCATCTTGTTATATTGGTTAAGTGTTTCCCCTTAACTTAACCCTTCTCATTCGCATTCTAGTTAAGTGTTTCCTTATTAACTTAACCTTGCTCATTCATCATATCATATTGGTTAAGTGTTTCTTATTAACTTAACCCTACTCATTCATTATGTTATATTGGTTAAGTGTTCCTCATTAACTTAACCCTATCCACTTGTTCATGTAATGTTGGTTGAGTTGTCATCTTACTCAGGTTAGCTTAACCCTACCCACCTAACACGTTTTAGGTATCATATTCATCTTTGATCAACATTAATTAATTATTAATGCATAGACCTCTCACATTAGGTCGATAGCTTGCGGTCACTGGATGTGTCGGGCGGTTCCGGGTAGACTTCTGACACAAGCCAGACCTAACCTCGTGTCTAAGCATTTCTTAGTTATGCTTACGACCTCTCACATTATACTAACCGTTTGCAGTTACTGGTTAGGCTAGTTGGTTCCGGGCAGGTTTCTACCGCAAATGGAGTCTAACCTCGTGTCTCGGCATGTTTATCTTAGTCAATTGGTTCAATTACAGATTATTCCAGCTTCAGGCTAGTTATGTCAATTTATTCATCTACATCGTAGGCTTTCCAATTACAGTATTCACTTTCAATAGATTCCAGCATATTAGTCAGTTTAACAAATTAAACATCACTTAAAAGTTCCATTAACATATCTCGCCTAATCATAAGTTAAGCCTATAAACTTACATGCCCAAAATCATGGTCATAATTCACAATATAACACATGCCCTAAGGTTAAGTCACATTGCACCGTACAGAATATTCTCCAAAAACCCCCAATCATGATTCACGGTATAAACTATGCCAAATTATAGCTTTTAATTACAGTGCATGCCAACTACCCAAATTCCAAATTTAGGCGTGTTCACATTTAACAGTTTTCCCTATCTTACTATAGGTTTTCATGCCTAAGCCATATATCACTATACACAATAATCTCCTTTTTCCAAGTCATAAACTATCATATATAATATTCCCCAATTTTAGGTCTTAAACCACAACATGTACTATGCCTTACATGTTTATAGTTCAATTTACGCCCTGAACCCCAAGTCATATGTCCAATATACTTTATGCCTCAAATCTCAAGTCATATGTTCGATACACTTTATGTTTTAAATACAAAATGTGTTATATCCTCAAATCCATTACAAATCATTTATATCCAAATCATATACTATGCCCAATTTTTTCCCAACGTACGATCATCTCTTATGAGATTTGGCTCAGGCTCGTAGTAGCCTGGCTATAAAACAAAAAAAAAAGGAAAAAGGAAAGAAGAGACAAAGAATGGACATAATAATATCAATGAGATAGATCCAATGGATATAGAAAGATAGATAGAAATAGGTATAATCTCATATTCAGATTTATTACAATGTCAGAATCACAAATCAAATTTTATTTCTGAAAGTAACATGAACTCACAAATTACAGAACGATCTTGAATTCTGGGATCTGATTTCTGAATTTGATTAGATATTCCTTTGGTGTAGACTTTAATTGTTAAGTTGAAAACTCTAATTTGGTTGATTAAGGTGGAGGCTAGGTCACTTTAGGTATAGCAGTATATAGACGCCTATTAATTCGTGTGGAGAAAACAATAGGTTTAGTGATCTTTTTATAGGTGTATAGGGGAATTTAGAGCCTTTAGATCAATATAGAAGTCATCAGAATCCTCCAGAGCAGAATACCACGTTACATAGTGAATTAGAAAGCGACACGTGGCAAAACACGTCATCGGCCAGATCTGGGCCGACATGGGTCGACTCCCCTATAGGGGGGTCGACTCCTATGTCGACACCCCTAGGGGGGTCGACACCTATGTCGACTCCTCTTGGGGAGGGGGGGTCGACACTTGTAACGACCCGGATTTTGAGCGACTTTGGTTATTGACATAAGCACGATGTCGATAACCAAAACATCGAAAAATCCTGCTAATTAATGAAAGAAACTAGAGGGTGAGAATAGAAAGATAGAAACTTATAGAATAGAGGAAGAAGAACATCATTATCAGAGTAACACGAATCTCACAGCGGAACGAATAACACATAATAGATAACATAACTTTGAAATATAACAGTTATGTATACAATAGCACTTATCAGAGTACAACACTTACAACACAGCGGAAATAAACTATAGCTATATGATCTTGAAACCTCCTGCTCCAAGCTCTCCAAGTATATCTGTAAATTCCTGACTACTTGACTGCCCGTACAAATTTAGGCACCCAAGAGTTTAGGGAAAACAACAAAGTAAACTCCAGGTCAGTCATGGGACTGGTGTGAGTAAAACAGTTTAAACAGGTATATGAACAAGTAAATGATATCTCATAAGACCACACCGTAGAACGGAACGGGTTTTTCCCTTATGAGAATCCAAAATATCTTTATATCAAAAACCCTTTTGATATTATAATAATGTCTATGTACAAATAGATATCAACTAGCAGAAACGCTTTCATCTCACGTTCTACATATATAGTATACAATCAAAATCGCAAGCACGTATTGGATAATGGATTTCCAACTATGACAAGGTATGGAACCACCTTCCGATCAGTGTACTCTAGGAACGATGCACTGGAGTTCAACTAGAACATCTTGTAACTCAGCCACACATGACCGACCACTCATTTTGCTTGAGTTTATCGAATGTATATCACCAACGGTTGGGATCAGCAACCGTTTCCGTATATATATGGGACAACATTGATAGATTTAAGAAACAAATGAATATTCTCTAGATAGGTGATTATACACCCTACTTCGGTGCGACTGACTTAGCCATGCTGCCTGCCCGATTTCTGTCATTTACCGGTTGATGAGGCTAGAAGCTACGCTTTATCATTACATCAGATTCACTTCGAATGCCACATTGTCAGATCCATCGAAAATCACTAATTGACGTCTACAACAGTACATTACGTGTTAGCTAAAGAAGTTTCCTTCTCCGCTTCCACTCTTGGTACGGTTGAAGAAATCAATGTACGTGACCTTTCTGGAAATACTCTGTCAGACATCCATCTTCATTCACTTAAAATGTCACATCGTCATACCCGCCAAATCACAAATTGACTTATCCAAAAATAACACGGGTATACAGCTAAGAGAAACGAATTCCTCCGCCACCAAACGTGAATACGTTTGAACAGATCAACTTACGCGATCCATTGGATATACTCTGTCAGACCTTCGTCCATACAAGTTGTCCTGGGACTGGACAAACCGAAGGCACTATTCAGTATATCCATCTTAGTCACTGTTTTCTAAGACTTATACTACAACCCTTGCATTTTACTCCGTCTTCAATTATCTTTGGCATATATGATTTGTAACGCTTATGCCAATACAGAGTGGTTCTTCGGATAATAATCCAACCGGTCTCTCCATATTAACAACGTTAAAATGGTCAAAACTTCGATAGTCTGTGATTTAACCATCAAAGAAAAACAAGTGTGCAAACAACGATATTATTTCCAGATGGAAATTCTATCGAACAAACATCATTTAACATTACTCTCTTTAGTTCATTTTACATCCCCTGTTTCCCTATATTCAACATTTTCTATTTTCTATATTTAGAAAATATACGTTATTAACACTGGAAACATTTCCATTCCTTGTTTCCTATATTAGAAAAACAAATTCTGATTCTTGTTTGGGAAACATTTCCAAAACTTCTATGTTTGAATTAAGCAGATGTTTAGATAAAACATCGCTATGCCAACTCAACCATTTCCTTAAATTACTAAATCATCATTCACTATCAAACCTTATCATTCCTTAGTTAAGAAGGAAGTCAATAAAGTTGGGGTATAATTACCTCTCAGACCTTAACTGAACAACGTTATAACTTCGAAATGGTAACAGTTTATATTTTAAACCTTTAACAACTTCTTTACGTAACTCTGGGATTCAATTTACGAATCCACTTCTTTATTGAAAACATTGATTATAACGATAACGTTATAATCCCTACTTTCGCAATACCTAACTCCAATTATAACCTTTATTCTTTAATTCGAACAGTTAAACCTAACCCTAATTTGTTAGTGTATACTCTTGATTTAAAAAGCGAAAAGTAAATATTACTTTCCCGAATTCGATATAATTGAATTCGACGTATAATTCTCTTCCGAGTAATCTCTATTTGATTAACTCTTCTTCGAATAACCTATATTCGATTATCTCTCTTCGAATAACTTATATTCGAAATCTCTATCTTTCGAATAAACTATATTCGATCTCTTCCTTTCGAATACGCTATATTCGATAATCTCCCTTCGATTAAACTAATCGATAACTCCTTTCGATTAAACTAAAATCGATAACTCCTTTCGATTAAACTATAATCGATAACTCCTTTCCTTTAACTCTATTCGAATACTATATTCGACTAACTCTATTTAACTCCGTTTAACTCTATTCAACTCCGTTTGAATAACTAATATTCGATAACTCTATTTACTTCATTCAAATAACTAATATTCGATAACTCTATTTAACTACGTTTAACTCTATTTGAATAACTAATATTCGATAACTCTATTTAACTCCATTTGAATAACTCTATATTTTCTTTTGCTTAATTTACATATTTATTCTTTTTGTTTATATGTAAATTATTCACAAATTTGTTGTCATTCAAGTCATGCCCCATTTACCCACTAAATCATGTTCATAATTTTTAGGTATGTAAATTATACCGTTCATGCTACCAAACTATGCCAATAATATGTAAATTAATAATTTTTCCCAATGTTACACCCGTTATACGTTCGCATGATTCACATAGAATGTTAGGCTTCGCAGTTTAGCCTAACTCATAATCAAAAGGAAAAAGGAAGGAACATGTAGCATTCCAACAAGCATAATATGGATCCAACATATGTCACATAAATTTGGCATAGAATCAATATACATTTAATTATGAACTTGCAATTTTGAACCTAATCAACATGAACCATAAGCATATAAGTGGGAGTTTACATAGAACTACACAAACTTGATTTGGCATGTAGATGTGAACTTTCATTTTGGTTGAATCAAGTTAACATAGATCTAACATAGAAGCATGTGGATCTAAACATTTAGGCATATATGACATGACTTAGCCTGTAAACTTGCATGTAACAAATAATGATAGAATCACCAAACTTATATACCACATGATAATTTCATTCCCAAATTTCTATACAACATAATAGGTTCATTCACCAAATTCTATGCAACATGATAGGTTCAATAAACCGCAATAGTCTATATGATAGAATTGTCACAAGAATAGATATAAATCAGCATCACTATTATCATACAACTAGGCACAGTTCTAGTTTTCACTTTATTACAAATCGTGACTTTAATTTGTTCACATCTAAAAGATAACTGAACTTACAAAACAAAGGCAAATCTTGTTTTCTGGGATCTGTTTTTTGAAACTGAATAGCTACCCTTTGGTGTAGACTATTTGTTCTTCTAATTTAGATTTGATTCGCAGTTTCTAACTTGGTTTCTAGTTTGCTTCCTAGTTGGAGAAGAATGGCGGCTACTCTAGGTTGACCATGGACAGCATGACGGCTCTTGGTATGAATTTGTGTGGTTTAGGGTTAAGGGTTGGGGTTGCTTATATAGAAGTTTAATTTAATAAGAGCCGTTAGATAAACCTAGGAATAACCGGAACCATCCAAACCCTTTATAGTTATCCAGAAACAGCAACCTATGCCCTAATGACTCAGCAACAAGTCCGAAATCGTCACAGTTCGGATCTGCCCGAGGGGGTGGGTTGACCTGTATAGGGGAGATCGACACCTTGGTCGACCCCCTGGTCGAACTGTCCTGGGGCGGGAAAAATCCCGCCCATCCCGCTTCTTTGTTTTTGAATTCGAATTTTGAATCTGAGTTGTTTTAATTTATTTAAATTCCTGAAACTTCTGAAGGCCATAACTTCTTCATACGCAGTCCAATTGACGCAAACTCAGACTCTATCTCAAGCCGAATTCCGAGACGAACGCAATGGCGTAACCCGTTTCCCTTAATTCCTACTTATAAAATTAAGTATTCTTTAATTCGTTACTTTAATAATCAAAGAAAATATAGGGTGTTACACTTGTTATATACATGTGTTGTATGAAATCCATATAACTAACATTATATGGTAACTGATTTGGTCTGATTCTAGTTCAAAAATAAAGAATATTTTAAGTAAGGAATAGTTTTAAATAATATTCAGTAAAGGATTAAAATATTAAAATACATGAATCTGTATTGATTAGAGTTGCGCCATTTTGACGCGAACGATATTTATATCGATTTTATTCGTTATTATAACGAATATCGAAAAGGAAAAGATTACAAAATCCGATATTTTGAAATATTATCATTTAAAAATTATAGTGATAAAGATTATTCAATTTTTATTTAAAATTGAAGTGAAAGTGGGAATCGTTTTAAAACGAATTTATAAAATACATTTTGAATGAAATATATATAATATTATATATATATATTAATGGCCTGAATAAAACGCGCAAAGCGCCGCGGCCGTTCGCGAATTTCGACCATTGACTTCGAATTGATGTTACGGCAGATCCAACTGTTGGATTCTCCTAAAACCAGAACCGTTGGGTTCGTATCGAAAAGAGCTTTCCAAAGAATATAAGAAATTTGAATCTAACGGTTGGATTTGGAATTATGTCCAAATCAAATTTGGAAAAGGTCGCTGTAAGTGCAGTTCGACGACCGTTTATGGAAATCGACTGAAAGGGCCTTAACAAAATTATTAAAAATATTAATAATTTGTGTAAAATCATAATAAATGATTTGGGAAGAATTGAGATGAAAAACTCAATATTTGAAAAGATAAAAATAGATTTTTATCGAATTGAACTAGTTATTAACTAGAATTATAATCCAATTATTTTTAAATAAATAAATTGGATTGAGAATGGGTTTTAAAATAACCAGAATTTTAAATATATGAATTGGAATGGATTTGAAAGGAAATCATCTTCGGAATATTTCGATATTGGATTTCGTGATTGTACAGGTATTGTTATGGAAATTTGGAAGATATATTTTATATCGTTATTTCCAATACGATATTTGTTGGTTTCAGAATTCGATATTGAATATAAGCTGATAAAATTTCTATTCAAAGCCTTGTATTTGATATCGAACTGGATTTTGGGTTTGTCATGAACGGTGTCTTCATTAACACTGTTCTTAAACCCAATAGAGTTAAGAAAATTAGAAACTAACTGGAGATTAGCTAAGTTGAATCGTTTCCTGGGTATTGATCTGATGTTGGTTTCGGCCTTCGGGGTTAATACTTAGGGAATTGTTCTCTTACTAGTTTACGGTTAGAGATTAATGGAATGTGAATTGGGTTTATAGTGAACTGTGTTTTAACGACATTTGTTCTTTAACCTGATTTACAGTGAAATGGGATTTGGAATTTATAAATCTTTTAATTAAGATTTAACGAGAATTTTCCAAAGTAAAGTTTTCCAATTTAATATATGTTAGACCAAAATCTGGGCGAAACACCCAAATGCAGATCACAAATCACAGAGTGCAGAAAAAAGTAAATAAAGAGGAGACACAAAAAGTTTTTATAGTGGTATGGCTGTAGATGTAGCCTACGTCCACTTTATAATCTTATTGTTATACTGACAGATTACAAGAATCAGTTACATGTAGACACACAATCCATGTGTTTTATTGAGGTTACAAGAGGAGAATTTAGATGTATGAAGGAGCAAAGTCCTTGAACTTCAGTAATGGAGGAAGCCGTGAAGAAGTATGGCCAAAAGATCCTTGAAAATGCCTTCAAATGGTGTATTTATAGGTGTAGGAGAGGTTCTGGGTTGATTGGATGGTGATGGGGTACGTGGCACCCGATCCGAGAAAGTAGGAGTAAGATGTGGCATGAGAATAGGTCAAAACAGGCTGTCCAGGAGCAGTTTCGGGGGTCGGATCGTGATCATATCGGGTGAACTGACCGGGTCCTCGCGAGCTGTAATGAAGAGCTGGCGATCAGGTCGTAGTCTCCATGTGCGCCACGAGTGGGTCGTGGTCTGAAGGTGCGCCACGAGCCAAAAAGGGGCGATCCGAAGGTGCATCATGAGCCATACTCCGATCGTGTGATGCTTCGTCGCTTTATCCGGGAAACTGCCAGGTTATACCCTGTTCACGGAAACGGGCATAACTTTCAAACCGTAAGTCCGATTGAGCCAAACTGAAGCTAACTCAGATGGCTACAAGAGTAATATAACTTTGCTCTATAATTGCTATTTTCGGGCCCAAAAGAGGTCGTATGATAGGAGTTTCGGGCCTGTTTATGTTGAGGATGTTATTTTGACCAAATCTCTCAATGTCTTCTGACGTTGTTTCCATCGCTTGAGCATGTTATCATTCAGGAATTCCCTTTGTGACAGCTTTTGCCAAAAATGTGTCAACACGTTCCCCCCCCCAAGAGCATATCTTGCTGGTTGAAGGAAGATGTGTTTTGGATAATCTGAGAAATCCAATTCTAGAATGCGACGATCACGGCGGATCGTATTAAGGCCAGAGAAATCCAAGAAGACCAGGAGTTTGTACCTGCAATAAGATAAAACAAACAATAAAAGAATATTTCCTAGATGGCCTTACCGGAGTAAACCATTCGAGGAGATGTTAGAAGAGTTCCAAGACGGCCTAACCGGAGTAAGACGACCAAGGAAAAGCAATGAAGGTTCCAAGACGGCCTTATCGGAGTAAGACGACCAAGGAAAAGCACATGAGGTTCTAAGACGGCCTTTCCGGAGTAAGACGACCAAGGAAAAGCACATGAGGATTTGTTTATACTGGACGGATCCAGTTCGGAGCGGGAGCCCAATGTTTATACTAGACGGATCCAGTTAGGAGCCGGAGCTCAATGCTTATTACCAATTCATGAAAATGCAGTGGTCGTTTGCTGAACACGACTGGAGACCACAAGTCGTTTCCTTGTGTGTGGGATGATGTGACGGCTCTTATTACATGCAGGGAAAACAAAGGAAGGCAAGAAGTCGCCTTAAAACGTAAAAATATGAACTATGGACCGGAGTCCAGCAAACTGAAGAGATCCGCTGAGTGGGATTAGTTAATGAAAAGTCCGCGATTGCTCGATCCAGGATCGTTCCCTCTCCGGGTAGTCGGTGGTGGTAGCGCAAGTGTGGGCATTGTTGGTTGAATGATGTACTCGGGTAGTTCTCCTCGCCTGACCCGATCCTCAATAAGGTCTCGTAAATGTCTGCAATCGTCGGTGTTATGACCGTCCACGTCATGAAATATGCAATGTCTTCCGGAATTGCGTTGTGCTAGCGTTGGCTCCCTCTTGGGAGGCCTTGGATATGAGGCGGCACCCCTTGTATCCACGTATATGTTGCTCATAGCGTCATTCAGTTCAGTTTATTTGTCGTATCTGGACCCTCTCCGAGGTGGAGCATTACGATTATTTGTTGCAGGGGTCTTTCCTTTACCCTTGTCATTGCCTTTTCCAGGACTAGGCGGTTCCCCTTCTCCGAGCATGTTGACGTCGAGAGTGCGTTTCTCAGAAGTTGCATCTTCTTCCAGCAGGAATCTATCTGCTTCAAGGTAGAATTCGCTGAGGTTTCGTGGTGGATCTCTGTACAAAGACTTTTTGAACTCCGAGTTATCTAGAATGCCGGATACTGCTGCCATCAGTACCATCGATGGTTCAGGGCGATCAACTGATGTTGCTGCGATGTCGAATCTTTCCAGGAATGAACGTAGAGTTTCTATGGGCCTCTGCTTGATTGTGTTGAGGGACATGACGTTCTTGGGTCGTGCAATGTGAACCCGAAATTGTTCAATGAAGCGTGCGACCAACATGTTCCAACTACTGATAGATTCTATTTCTAGCTTCCGGATCCACATTGCAGCTATATCGGTCAGAAAGAGAGGAAAGCATTTTGCCATGACGTTCTCCGACGCCATTTGAACTTCCATATGCCGTTTGTAGTGCATCATATGCACGGTAGGATCGGTCCTGCCGTTGTAGGGTTCGAGTTGTGGAAGTTTGAAATCTGGGGGATTACGAGAATTTTTGATTTGCTGAGTGAACGGATTGTGATTGACGTCATCCACGTCATTCTGATAAGTGCGGCCTCTCGAGGAGCGTTCAACAAGTTCTGCTAGCCGATTTCCTTCAAAAAGTTGTTGCAAGTTGCCAAGATCAGAGTCGGTGCCCCCAGCGTTGAATGCAAGAGAAGATCGAAGCTGGTGGCCTGTTTCCTGGGGATCGCGGCTTGCGGATCGCGGATCGAGGGTGGCGACCTAACCCGGTTCGAAGGGGTCGGTTCGTGAGGCAGGTTCGTGAAGTCTGGCTCGCGAGGCAAGATCATGGAGCAGGGGGGCGATCTGGCTGGGTCCTGGAGCCCTTTCACGAGCTGCTTCCTACTGCTGTTGAGTGAGAGGTTGCGCTCCGGTAACCATCCGATCTGGAGTTGAAGTCAGTCGCTGTGCATTTCCACTAATGAGGGGGTTGCCCCCGAGTCTATGTGATGCCCGAGCCGCTTCTGTGGCTTCATTTCCAATGACTTGAGCATTGCTCGGCCTTCCATCCATCCGAGCGAAGAATTGGTTGATCATTTCTTGTTGTTTCTGGAGGATATCACCTTGCCATGCCATCTGATCTCTCAGTTCAGTGAGAACTCTGTCCATCTCGTCTCTGGTCAAGTATGCAGAAGGATCTCCATGAGAGGAAGCTTCCTGGCTTGCCTCGTTCCTTGTGTCTTCAGCGTCAGCATCATCAGCATGAGCGGAAGTTCTAGTCTTCTTCCTTTTGATTGCCATTTATCCAATAGCCAAGCAAATCGGTTCCTTTAGAGCTAGAAATTGTAGTAGTATCGTGTGTCCCCTACCTGGCGCGCCAAAATGTTAGACCAAAATCTAGGTGAAACACCCAAATGTGGATCAAAAATCACAGAGTGCAGAAAAAAGTAAATAAAGAGGAGACACTAGTGGTTCGGCTGTAGATGTAGCCTACGTCCACTTTATAATCTTATTGTTATACTGACAGATTACAAAAATCAATTACATGTAGACACACAATCCGTGTGTTTTATTGAGGTTACAAGAGGAGAATTTAGATGTATGAAGGAGCAAAGTCCTTGCTCTTCAGTAATGGAGGAAGCCGTGAAGAAGTATGGCCAAAAGATCCTTGAAATTTCCTTTAAATGGTGTGTTTATAGCTGTAGGAGAGCTTCTGGGTTGACCGGATCGTGATGGGGTACGTGGCACCCGATCCGGGAAAGTAGGAGTAAGATGTGGCATGAGAACAGGTCAAAACAGGTTGTCCAGGAGCAGTTTCAGGGGTTGGATCGTGATCATGTAGGGCGAGCTGACCGGGTCCTCGCGAGCTGTAATGAAGAGCTGGCGATCGGGTCGTGGTCTCCATGTGCGCCACGAGTGGGTCATGGTCCGAAGGTGCACCACGAGCCAAAGGGGGGAGATCCGATGAGGGGCTATCCGAGGGTGTATCACGAGCCAAAGAGGGTGCACGAGCCATACTCCGATCGTGTGACGCTTCGTCGCTTCATCCGGGAAACTGCCAGGTTATACCCTATTCACGGAAACGGGCGTAACTTTCAAACCGTAAGTCCGATTGAGCCAAACCAAAGCTCAAACTGAAGCTAACTCAGAGGGCTACAACAATAATAGAGCTTTGCTCCGTAATTGCAGTTTTCGGGCCCAAAAGAGGTCGTCTGATAGGAGTTTCGGGCCTGTTTATGTTGAGGATGTGATTTTGACCAAATCTCTCAATGTCTTCTGACGTTGTTTCCATCGCTTGAGCATGTTATCATTCAGGAATTCCCTTTGTGACAGCTTTTGCCAAAAAATGTGTCAACACGTTTGCCCCCCCCCAGAGCATATCTTGCTGGTTGAAGGAAGATGTGTTCTGGATAATCTTAGAAATCCAAATCTAGAATGCGACGATCACGCCAGATCGTATTAAGTCCAGAGAAATCCAAGAAGATCAGGAGTTTGTAGTGGTAGACCGAGTGGAGGTGCAGGGTGGAGGGCCAAGGTGCGGGGCCACAAGGAGGTGGTAGACCGGAGCAGTGGTGGTTCTAAGTGGCGGAAAGGCGGAGCAGTGGCTTGTGAGCATGATGAAGCAGTAGAAACGAAAAAGGGAGATGGTAGATGAAACCGAACATGTAGCAGCATAGGTTCACTCCTGGTTGTGAAGAACATTAGCGCATGCAAGCTTGGCTTGGTGTAGTGGAGGCGTACATTGGAAGAGCATACTAGAATTCGTTGTGTGAGAGCATGGGTTAAAATTTGAGCAGACGCGTTCAAATAAGCTGGGAAGAAATAATATGGTGGAAAGAATTATGTATGGGGAAGGAGGGGTCATTGTAGAACATGGGTTATTATGGTGCGGGTCTGGGCTAGAGGCGTGGGCTTTAGGCCTTATTATTACAAAAAAAAAATCAAATATGCGTATAAAGAAGAAAATGGAAAGAGGAAAAAAATGGGGCTGTCAAAATGATGGGAAAGCAAATAACTAACCGAACTGAGGAAGTAAAGAATTAAGTGAGGAAGGAAACAACGAAATTCCTGGGAAAGGGAAATAAGTAACGCGCATTGGCTTTGAAAGTCTGGGTAAGGCCAACTTAAGCTTAAATTAATGTTTAAATTAAATTAAACTATTTTGTAAATTTATTAATATTATATCTTAACCGTATATGATCAGATTTTCCAGCGGTCGATCACGTTTGAACCGTGCTGACGAAGGCTACTAGATAGAGCTATCTGGTCTGGATTGGAGGCAGCCATGATTTTTAATTAAATTAAAAGACTTATTAATTTAACTAGAATAAGCGTTTTTATCGATGAATTAGACCAAAGTGAGTTTAACTCACTCAGTTTTCCCACTTATATTTTATATTAGTTGGGTTTAATGTTTGTGTGCTATGTCTGCTAGTTATTAGGTGACAGGTTGATTATTTGAATACATGATGAATATTTTTATAAAACTGAATTAAATTAAATCCTTAAAAAAAATTAATCGAAACCGATCGTTATTTTTAACGATTATTTCCAATCGAGGTAACTTACCATGTTGGTTACGTTTATAATAATATAAACGTATTAAATCAAATTGGGTGCATATATTGTTGTTAGTTGACCGTTATTAATTATAAATTGTCCTATTGAATGGATTGTTTTATTTGAGGTAACCTATTTGGATGCAGGGAAAACAGGTTGGAGGGATCTAACTGGATTCCTCAAATTTATTGTTTATTTTCATATGATCAATTATATGAACGTTTTAACCAATATGATTGGGTTATTGATTGGGTTACCGATTGTTGAATCAAAATTCAACGTTGTTTTGATATTAACCAATGGGTAGTATTGGTTGTAGAATTAATAGCAGATGACCAAATATACACTGTTTTATGAAGATTGATTTACCGTTAGGTAAATCGATAAAAATAAAGTTATAACATTTATTTTATAACCGAAGATCGATTTTAAAAATCTATTATTTTAAATGGAAGTTTTAAAAGGAAGTAAATATTTATTATTTATTTAGGTTTATAAGTGATTATTAAATGATCTTACAAAGTTTATTCTTATATTAATAAGATTGATAAGCAAATGAGCAGGAATTAACGTGACGATTAGTAATCGAGATTTATTGTTTATAAGAAACAACTAAATTGGGATTGTATTGGAATTGATTATTATTATTAAGTTAATAACTTAATAATAATAATTGTAAATGGAATTATTTTAATTAATTATATCATTTAAAATAGAAAGAGCTAAGTGGAATTAATTAACGAATAAATCATGTTTTGAGGTTGTGTTAACTGAGATTGTTTTATTAAATTAGTTTATTTATTTAATGAGAATAGTTAATGGCAAAGTAACCCAGTTTTATTTTGATAAATGTTGAAACTTGATTATTAGTTATTTAGTAATTATTGAAGTGATAATTTAGAATGTAAAATATGGAAGTTATGAAGTTTTAAAGCCATGTTTATAGTTTAATGAATATTTAAGCAATTTAAGGTTTATTATATAAGTTATGATCGAAGTTTTTATTTAATTCTTATTGAATTATATTTAATTGGTACTATGAAATACAAGTTAGACGAAGTTATAAAATCCAAGTTTTTATATATTAATGGAACGAGTTATTAAAATGGCTTATGAGAGGGATAAAAGTTAAGGATATGAAATTAAGGAATTCGAACCTAACTGGAAATCAGTTGAGTTAAATGATTTTCTGAATATTAATCTGATTTTGGTTTCGGCCTTCGGGGTTGACATTTAGGGAATTATTTTCTTAATTTACAGTTAGAGACTGATGAAGGTATGAAATGGAAATTGGAACGTAAACCAAGTTTGAAATAAAGTGATTAGGCGAGTTGAATTATAAAGATGCAAGCTAAATTCACTATATTTAAGGTTTTGTCAAGATATAACTAAAATGAGATTTGTTTTGGTATTACGAAATGAATATCTATTTTTGTATTACAACTGATATCTATCTTAAGATAAGAAGATGTTGATCAAGGTCTGAGAGGTAATTATAATATCCTAACGTGAACGACTTCAGGATTATCGAAGAATGATATTAGTTGTAATGGTGGAGATGTAAGAAGATATTTATTTTGTGAAATAATAATGTAACGTTATTTGAAGAACTTGGGAATATATATAATGGGGTTTCGAAATAAAAGGGAATAAAAAAAGGCTTGAGAATATGAAATGATATTTTCATAGTAAAGGGATAAATGAAAAGGAGATTTGTGAAAATATAACGATATTTTCAAAGTAAAGAAATGAGATTTAGAACGAGTTTATTTTAAAAGAGTAAGTGATGATTATTTTGTTTTAAATAACAAAACAAGGGAGATTTCGTAATGGTTGTTTTACGATGATAGGTTGAATCGATTACGCAATTATAGATAATAAGTAATGTTACAGCGAATGTTTTGAAATGGTAGTTAACAGGAAATTGGATATGATTTTAAGATATTTTCTAAATATTAAATAAAATGATTTGAGAATATTAATATATTAAAGCTGATATATTATTTTTAATGGCCAAGTGACGCTGTATAATAAACCAATGGATCTATTTTATTTTTATGATATTGTTTATTTTGATACTTAAATAACCGACTATTAAAATCATACCTAATGTGTTGTCGGTACGGAAAGACCGGGATCGAATTTATATTCGAAAACCATTCTGAACAAACAAATATGTAAACGAAAAAGATATCTGAAGCTGATCGAGATGTAGCAATTGAAAACCGTAAATCTTCATGAATGAAAGAACTATTGTTGGGTTTCTCTAGCTGATCCCTAGAGATATTTTGACAATTATTCTGTTGTGATTGAAAACTACGAATTGGAAGGACCACTCGCTACTGATCCATTGGTAATCCATAGGATGTGGTAAAAGAGTGTCTTCGATTTGTCCAGTCCTAGGACAACTTGTATGGACAGATGTTTAACAGAGTATTTCCAAAGAAGTTACGTGCATTGGTTTCTTCAAACGTACCAAGTTGGTAGCAAAGAAAGTTAACTTATTTAGCTTAACAACCAATGTATTTTTGTGGAAATCGATTAGTGATGTTTTCTGACGGATCTAACAATCTGGCATTCGAAGTGAATGATGGTGTGCTATCAGAAAAAGGTAATTTAAACCTCAAGCCTCATCAACCGGGAAATGACAAAAATCGGGCAGGCAGCATAGCTAAGTTGGTCGTTGCCATTAGGGTGCATTTTCACTTATCTAGAAAATTTTCATTTCCTTCTTTAATCTACTTCGATGCTGTCCCTTTTCGGGAAATGATGGGTCGCACCCAACCGTTGGTGATATATATTCGATACACTCAAGCGAAATGAGTGGTCGGTAATGTATGGCCCGGTTGCAAGATGTTCTTGTTGAACCCAGTGTATTCCCCTCTAGAGATACACAATCGGCAGTTGGTTCCATACATTGTCATAGTCGGAATCCAATCTCTAATAAGCGCCCGCGATTTTGATTGTACACTATATATGTAGAACGTGAGATGCAAGCGTTCTGCTTGATTGTTATTTTTTGTATTTAGACACTATTATAATACCAGAATAAGATATTGATTTCAAAATTTTTTGGGTTATTGTAAGGTAAAGACCGTCCATATTTATGTGTGGATTTGGTGTTACGATTATCCTTTTCTTTTGAAAAGAAATGTTTTAACTTTAAAATCAAATTGGATGATATTTTAAACTTAGCGAGTTTTTTCTCACTCTAGTTCACCTGACTGATCCGGTGTTTGTAATGCTCAGGTTAGCCCGGGTTTTACAGGTTCAGGTTATCAGATGTTGTGAAGAGATGAGTTGGAAGAGTTCGGACGTATAGTATTATCTAGTATTTATTCCAATGCGTGTTGTATATGAGGACAGATTATTATAGCTGTCCAAATGTATTGATGTACTCTGATGATTGTAATTTTTTATTTCAAAGCTCTCAATAAAGTTTATTTATAAATTATATTTTATTCCACTGCATTGTGAGACTGTATTATACTGGTTCTTCTTATTCTTATATTCTTAAAATTTCTTTCTTTCTTATCTCATCCTCTTATTTTTTCTCCTAGCTTTCTGGGTTTTCGATACTTGAGTTAGACACGGGATGTATAAATGTCTGGGTTCGAGTGTGAAAATTTCTAGGATGCTACAATCAAAGTGCGTAGCTTGGTTTAGTTACAATTATATATTGGTTATATAATGCATTATTTTCTATTGCAAAATAACTTAAATTTACACCATTTCAACTTATCTACAAGTTCTTTTCTCTTTAGAATAACCAATGAGAATGCTAGTGGATCTTATACTGTTATGATTATTTTTCACAAACCAAGCTTTTTATATCTAGCATACCGTGTATGCATTTTATAATACACTATTCTATCCATAAAGACATCAAAGAGTAGTAAAGGGTAACACCTTGGCCTTTTTTAAGAGAAAAAAATCTTTTTTTACAAAAGGTTGCAATATTATTTTAATACACGTATAAGATACTTAATTTTAAAACTGGTTATTTTCTTGGATAAATACAAAATAAGAAAAATAGAAGTATGGTCATTAACTTCAAACATCAAATCAATGTTTTTACAATACAAATAAAAATTATTCAAAAGTTACATGTTAAAGTTTAATGGTAACCACTAAAATTAGACAACCAAAACAATAAAATTATAAATTTTAACCATATACAAGTACGTCCTGCACGGTCAATCCCAGTGTGCGTAGAACAGTTCCTGCACTAGTCACTTATACTAGAAAGGAGAATCCAATCTCTTCTTTGATCAACACGTGCCACTGTTCAAATTTTTGTTCTCCATGAATTCATTTTGCACATCTAACCATATTTGTCGTCACTCCCCTTTAACTGTACCCATCTTCTCAGCAATGCCCCCAAAATTTCCCAAATCAACATATTAATTAGAAAAAAAATATTCCGGCAAGTTCAATGAAGTAGTTATTCGTCGTAGCATCAATTCACCTATTAGCAACAGGTAACGGTGCTGCCAATTCCCTAAATAATTCACAAATCGACTAGAAATTATTAAAAGGCAACTAGGATTAAGTAGTTATTCATTGTGGCTTCACTTCACCTAAACGACAAGAAACGGTGTTGGGAATCACAATCTTCCCATTATGGTAATAATGAAGCCTTGGTTGGTGATAGTTTCTCGATTTTTGTTTTGTTCATGACTGTGATTGGCAATTGTTGACACCAAAAGTTGGCACAACACCCAAAGAAAGGGTTATGTAGAGAATAAATGAAGATGAATAAATATAAAACTGAAAAAAGAGGAAATCACACACACGTTTATAGTGGTTCGGCGTTAAAAAGCCTATGTCCACTATATAATCTCTTATATATTCTTTAAACTATCAGACAGAATAATTACTGTAACATCCCGCATTTCACGTATCGAAGGATCGTAAAAAAAATTATTTTATTCCCTGAGGGTGGGATCATTCTCATATTTTAATATGTTGTTTAGCGGGATGTGAGACATGTCCATGATTTTTATCAAATTTTTGTGACCATTTTACCCCTGTCAGCCTTGTACAGGGCATAACTTTTGACTTTGGTCGAATCAGGTGTTGAGACCTGTGCCATTGGAAAGGAAATGATGTTTTTCTTTCTGTAGAGTGGTCACATTAAGGTTTGGCTCAATGGTTTGGGAGGATTTGCTGTTTTAAGGTTTGACAATTGGTTGTCCAGATTTAAAAAGCCATAATGGGCTGATTTGGAGAGGCCCATTGGTGGGCTGGTGGAAGGCTATAAATAGGGGGTAGGAGGTTTGGAGAATAATTTACTTTCTCCATTCTCTCATTTGGAAGAGCCAAGGGATCCTTTATTCCTTCATTTCTCCATCATTCCACCATTAGAGCTTAGAGAATCAAAGATCAACACCATTTGAGGCTTGATCTACACCATTCCAAGTGAAAGTTCATTGAATTGAGGGATTTGGATCAAGTTCTTCGCTGTTCGAAATCTAATTTCATCGTTTTTTCTTTGATTTGGAGAATTAGTGAGTGATATGCATCTCTCACGTGGATTCAATCAAGTATAAGAACGTTTGATCAAGTTTTTCACCAAATCCAAGTGTTTTCTCATAGGTCTACACTTTGGTAAGTTTATTTTCATATAAATCACCATAGGAACTAATTTAGCAAGTTTAAACCAGTAATTTTTATTCTATTTCATATGATTATGTAAGTTAGATCCATAATTTAGTGCATATGTTTATTTATAACGATTTTGGTGAATTTTTATAATTCTAGTGATAATCGTCATATTCATGTTGCTAGCGGTTTCATGATATGCTATTGGCTGTGTTGGATGAATTAGGCGAGTATATTTCATCGAGGCTGGAAAAGTTTTAGTCGAAATCGGGGTTGGATTGGGGTAGTGCAGAAAATGGGTCGGCCGTGACTTTTGGTCAGTCGGCATGGAGATGGTCGGTCAGTCAAAGATGTGGCTTGGGGTCAGCAAAGGGGTCGGTAGGCATTGGTGAACGGGTCGGTCGGTAGCATTCTGGTTGGTCGTGAAGTTGGAAGTAGTGGAAGGATCGGGTCGGTCGATTAGCATGGCAACTGGTGGGTCGATCAAAAGGGAGACTCGTGCACTCCATAGTGATTTGGGTCGGTTGGTCCGAAAGTCGAGTTGGCCATGATTTCCGGAGAAAGGAGGTTGGGACGGTCACTTGTTTGGTCGGTCGAGATAGGAAGCAATCGGGTCGGGCAGGAGTTGGTCGGGTCAATCGACAGGATGGTGGTCGGTCGGTCTGGGTGTGGAAGCGCTGGGTCAGGCTAAGGCTAAAGTCGGTCGGTCGGTCTCTGCTCTGGTAGGGTCGGTCAGCCGGTGTATTGAAGAGTTTTAACATCATTTTTAAGCGCTGTAATGACTGGCATGATTGCTATGGCATTCCATAGTAAATTGTTGAATACTATGGGTTGTTATAAGCCTTATATTGATGTTGTTTGGTTTAGTAATGTTGTGACTTCAAGATATGCATTCAAAGCGATGTGATGAGTTCGTTGATCGGTGTAAAACAATGAATGAGAAGACGACTCAAGGGTGTTTTGAGTTCGTAGATAATGGGTACTCAAAATGGAATTGAGTTAGTGAATGGTCATCAGAGTTGATGACTAGAGATATGAAGGCCGAGAGATTATCGTTATCGTAAGTTTTAGCAGACTCAAAGCAGGGGTACTTTCGGCAATGTAACACCCCATGTCCATTAATGTCACTCACAAAGGGAATGCATCAATGTCCATGAAGCGTTATTGTTGTATAGAACATATAAATTACAAGAATAAATTAATAAAACAACACAGCGGAAGATATAACTTATTTCATAGCATCATAACTCAAAACAAGCTTACATAAGTAGTCTCCAAAAGCGTTACAACAGGATCAATAGTTTTTTCCAAAAACTTCAAAGTACATAAAGAAGCAAATACTTAAATAACATAAATGCATAAATCCCCATTGAGCATAAGCAAAGCCATAAAGATGAGAGAGTCCAAAGCGATACATCTACTCTTTTCAAGCAACTGAAAGAAATCGACGCTAAGCTGTAGTATTCCCTCCTTGCAAACCTGAGGGGGGCAAAGGAAAGAAAATAGATGGAAACAAAACGGGTCAGACATAAAGTCTGGCGAGTCCAGTAATTTTAACAAATAATAGGTAAGGTAAATGATCAAGACATAAATAGGCATCATGATATGGC
Organism: Allium sativum; assembly: GCA_030737875.1. NCBI lineage: Eukaryota > Viridiplantae > Streptophyta > Magnoliopsida > Asparagales > Amaryllidaceae > Allium > Allium sativum. Next base: position 461,151,717 of record CM060913.1, on the reverse strand, counting down.
TGTAACATAGATAAGGTAGATAAAAAGGATGGACAAGATGATTCCGTTCCTATGTACTAAGACAATCCTACACCTTGGCTAAGCGAACAACCCTCCAAGTACTAACCCCGAAGACCGAAGTCAACATCAGACTAGCACCCAAAGGACTATCTAACTCAACCAACATGTATTTCGTTACAACGCACTTTTGCTAAGTTACACCACATTACTTAATTACACCGCACATCTACTAGTCTCAATTTACTAAAGGTTGATCCCTTCCCACTAACTGTGCCCACATGACAAACTTGGTAGTTACTTGTACCTAGTTGCTATCGTAGGTGCCGGCTTGCTCCTACCACCGCTAAGGTACCCTTACCCTACCCATTCGACCAGCTCCCTAAACCCCTTAGGCACCCGTGGTGTATCACTCCCCAAAGTGGCAACCCCGATACCAACATAAAATGCACGACCATACCTACACGATGCAACAAAGTCTTACCTACCAGCCCGCACCCATGCACGCACATGAACCCGTTGGACTCGCATTGCCACCACTATTCACGTTTTGACCTCTTACATTCAACTCCAGTAAGCGTGCCCCAACCCCGGCCTAGTACCAAGCCCAATTAGATACTCAAACGGGTTACTGGTTGAAACGGGTCCCCCATCCAACACAAGCCTCCCACCTATGCTTGGTCCCCACTAGGTTTTTCTCCAACTTAACCATTTTAATTTAAATGTCCATGTCTTACACATGTTATGGTTAAGTCCATACTTACATGTCATAATTTACATGTCTTATCTTATACCGCTTAAGTCCTTATTTACATGTCATAATTTACATGTCACCCCACTTAACCCTTTAACCATACACATGTCTTATTATGGTTAGTATTCCTTAATTCATTCCTTTTGACGAATGGTGCATGACCTCCCACATTAGACCGAATGCTTTGTGGCCGCTGGATTTGCCGGGTGGTTCTGGGCAGTCTTACGCCACAAACCGAGTCTAACCTCATGTCATTAACTGTTGTGCCAACAATTCATTCCTTTGACCTCTCACATTAGACGTCCAATTGTGGCAGCTGGATTTGTCGGGCGGTTCCGGGCAGTCTTACGCCACAATTGCGCCTAACCTCGTGTCAAAGGTTTATTAATAATCGTATTTCACCCATACCCAATTTTCATGTCATGTATATCCAATTAAACATATGATCATGTTTATAATATTGCTTATTCCAAATTGTCAGCAATTACATATTAATTAGCCTCAATTACAAATTTACAATTATAGGAAATTTCATCAATTCCATGTAATTCATACCCAAATATGCCAATTTCACATATTATCCAATTATCCAAAATATCCAATTTTCCATATTTCACATATTCCCAACGTTCCCACGTATTTGCATTCACGCGTATTTTTAACATAGGCTCGAAGGTAGCCTAGATCCAAAAATAAAAGAAAAAGCGATAAGAAGAGAGAATAAAATCACAGAAAATTGGAATTAACACAACATCATGAAATAAAGGGGCATGTAAACTAGCATAGAGGCATAATGATAGATTCAACATGAATAAACTGATAAAGGTATGAACTTTACATAGAAACATAGGCATATGATGACATGAATCAAAAAGGTGAAGACTTGAATGAGATTTAAATTACATACGTATGAATCCTCTTTACAACTTCATCATGTTACTTTAAATCCCATTATATTGTGAAAATCACCGTACTCACCTTTCATGGTTAAAGAATAGAATTATGCACTGAAATTGGTGTAGAAACGCTGCGGTGTTGCTGATTTATCTTCTTGAATTGTTGTAGAAGCTCTAATCTTTAATTTGAGTTGAAGTTGAATACTTGAGATTTGATTTAGAGGCGGCAGCTAGGGTTCAAGAGAGAGTTTGACAGCATAATAGTGTCATAGATAATATTTATGAATTAGGGTTAGGTCTTAGGGTGTATATATAGGTGTAAGAAGTTATTTAGGACCATTAGATTAACCCTGAACCATGAGAATCAATCAGATGCCACATCTTCCTTTGAGCGAATCGGCCCACGGGTTGACAGCCAAACACCCTGAATCAACCCCTAGTCGACCTAGCGGGGCTCGGATCGACCTCAAAAATGGGCCGATTCGGTTATTCCTCCTCTCAATTCGTTGTTTTGAACTTTTTTGCATATTTATTTATTTAATTATATATATATATATATTTCTCTCATATGCATACAAACTTCAAGGCTTAATAACATCTTCATAAGGTATCCGTTTTGTGCAGATCAAATGTCTATCTTGACCCAAAATTTTAAAACGAACATAATAGCGCAACCCATTTCACTTAGTTCTTTTCTAAAAATTAAGTATACTTTAATTTGTGAATTTTAATGTTATAATATTACGGGGTATTACATTCTCCCCTCCTTAAAGAATTTCGTCCCCGTAATCTCCAAGTTAAGAAGAATGTATCCTACTATCCAATCATCCATCTACTCAACCATCATCCACAAGCATCCATTGTCCTTAAAAGATTTCTAATGCTTTTCATGTACATATGCATAGTGTGTGTATATGTCCGTATACTAATGCAAAATCAGGCGGTCCACTGATTCAGTCGACCTCCTTAATGCAAATAATAATAGTGCCATGTATCCATCATGTATGCAAAGAACCCTATACATATCATTACTACATGTGTGCACAACCATTCATTTAAATGTAACATCCATATGATACACACTTTCAATGTACATTCATTTTACTAAATACATCCATTTATATGCAATATGCAATATGAAAGTGACTGAGCCGATCTAGTGCCTAAAGTGTGTGTATATGCATCCACGAGCAACCGCTAGCAAACACTTGCATCCACATGCATCCACCATACATAACATGTCTCAAACACATGTTTCAACCATAGGACTACCCTATCTAAAGGTCAAAGATACTAGCGAGAGGACATGCTAAAGATAGAACAAGTACAAGCTAAGCGATAAAGGAGAAATTAAAAGACATACCCTCAAAAAGAAAAGGGTACAATGAACGCATCTTCTCTTCCGTCTCCCAAGTAGTGTCGCTCTCATCATCTCCCCATTGCACTTTGACTAACTTGACCTCTCGATTCCTCAATTTCTTAATCTCCGACCCAAGAATGCTTGTAGGAGCTCGTCGAATCGTCGCATCACGCTCTATATCCACATCTCTAAGCAAGCTCAGCTCTACCACTTCCGCAGTCTCATGCAAGCACTTCCTCAAATGTGATACAAGGAATACGTCGTGTATACCACTATGTCTCTCAGGCAACTCCACTCTATACGCCATCTGTCCAATCCTCTCCTTAATAGGAAATGGCTCTACGAACCTTGTGCTAACTTCCCAACGAACCCAAAGCGAACAACATTCCATAATGGAGACATCTTGATAAAGACCCTGTCCCTAATATCAAACTCAAGATCGGTCCTCCTCTTGTCCGCGTACAATTTCTGCCTATCTTGTGCCATCTTCATCCTCCTTCAAATCAAATCAATCTTTTCTGAAGTCTCTCTAATCATATCGGGCCTAAGCAAGATCTTATCCATAGATTCCCACCAACATGTAGGTGAATGACACGGCCTTCCATAAAGAGCCTCGAAAGGTGTCATGCCAATGCTAGACTGAAAACTACTATTATATGCGAACTCCACCAAAGGAAGATGCTCCTCCCATGTACCTCCGAAGTCTAAAACACACAGCCTCAAAAGGTCCTCAAGAATACGATTCACCCTCTCGTTCTGGCCGTCCGTCTGAGGATGATATGCGGTGCTCAAACATAACTGAGTCCCTACCGCCTCTTGCAAACTCTTCCAAAACTCGCTTGTAAGGATAGGATCGCGATCGCTCATTATGCTAGAAGGAACACCATGCAAACGAACTATCTCTCAAATGTATACGGAGGCTAACCATGGAGCAGTCCTCTTAGTCTTCACGGGAATGAAATGGGAGCTCTTAGTAAGTCTGTTTACCATGACCCAAATCCCCGTTTTACCCTTCCTCGATCTTGGTAACCCATCAACAAAGTCCATCGAGACACTCTCCCACATCCATTGTGGGACCTCCAATGGGTGAAGCAACCCACTGGGCTTCTTTTGCTCTGCTTTTACTTGTTGGCACACCAAGCATCTAGCAATAAACTCGTCCATATCCCTCTTCATACCGGCCCAAAAGTAAACTCGTCTCATGTTCATGTACATCTTGTCCCCGCAGGGATGAATGGTCATCTTCAAACGATGTGCATCATCAAGAATGGTCTTCCTCAAGTTCTCGTCTCGTGGTACACAAAGTCTACCGTCCCTACGTAACCAACCCTTATCATCTAGGGTATACCTACTGAGATGGCTCGATGACTCCCCCTTATGAGCTTCTCTACTAACTCAACCAACTGTGGGTCATCTCGTTGTGCCTCACCAATCCGTCCCAAAAGCGTAGGTCTGACCTCTAAGGATGCTAGCAAACCAGGTACAAAGTCAATGGAAGGTCTAAAGTCAAATGTAGAGATGAACATTAAGCTTCGCCGCTCAACAAATAATGGACTCAAGGACAACCTTTTCCTACTTAAGGCGTCTGCCACCACGTTACCCTTGCCAGGGGTATATGCTATCTCGAAATCGTAGGGCGCTAAGAATTCCATCCACCTTTGCTGCCTTAAGTTCAAGTCCTTCTGAGAGAACAAGTATTTTAGCGATTTGTGGTCTGTGAACAATTCGAATTTCTCGCTAAGAATATAATGGCGCCAAGACTTAAGCGCTAAAACAATAGCGGCCAACTCTAGGTCATGTGTATGGTAATTTCTCTCATGCACTCTCAATTGCCTTCCTCCATAGGCTATTACCCTCCCCTCTTGCATTAAGACTGTGCCTAGTCCTGTCCCACAAGCATCGGTATAAACGGTAAATGGCTTACTCCCATCTGGCAACACTAAGACTGAGGCTGTGGTCAAAGCTCTCTTTAAATGTTGGAACGCATCATCACAATCTATGTCCCACGTGAAAACTAGGTTCTTCTTCGTCAAGCATGTCAATGGGGATGATATCTTTGCGAAGTCCCTGATAAACTTCCTATAGTAGCCAGCCAACCCCAAGAAACTCCTCACCTCGGTAGCATTTTTAGGGACCTTCCAATCTTGGATGGCCACCACCTTCGCGGGATCCACAGCTATCCCTTCTTTGGAAACCACATGCCCTAAGAATCGCACTTCCTTCCTCTAAAAGTGACATTTATATAGTTTAGTTTTAAGGTTATGTGCTCGAAGGGTCTCCAACACTTCCCTAAGATGTAGGGCATGCTCTTCCTCGCTCTTAGAAAAGATCAAGATGTCATCCACAAAGACCACCACGAATTTATTAAGGTACTCCCTAAACACCCTACTCATCAAGTCAACAAAGTATGCAGGGGCGTTTGTCAAACCGAAGGACATCACAAGCCACTCATAGAAACCGTCCGGAGTCCTAAAGGCATTCTCGTCTATGCTATCCTCATCCACTCTCAATTGATGGAAACCAGTGGCTAAGTCCAACTGCGAAAACACTGAGGCGCCAACTAACTGATCGAAGAGATCGTCAATCCTCTGCAGTGGGTGCCTATTCTTCTTAGTAAGCTTATTAAGTTCTCTATAGTCCACAGAAAGTCTAAGGGGCTCATCTGCCTTCGTGGCAAATACTACTGGAGCACCCCACTCCGATATACTACGTCTTATGAACCCCTTCTCAAGCAACTCCCCTACTTGCTTATCGAGTTCCCTCCTCTCACGAGGAGCCATGTGGCGTACTAGCAGAGATACGGGTTTTTCATTGTCTACAAGATAAATACGAAAGTCTATCTCACGTTTTGGGGGCAGACCCCTCACCTCATCAAAGACATCAACTTATTCACGGACTATACGAACAAAATGTAAATCATTATTGGATGCGTCAAGTGACTCAAGATAACTAAGCATCACCGATCCTCTAGGGTCACAAGAAATATCAAGGGTCTTTCCACTACTAATCGACAATTTTACTACCCTTCGTCCACAATCTAGGATGGCACCATGTCTGGCTAGCCAATCCATCCCTAGAATCAACCCATAGCCCATGAAACCAAGCACAAAAGCATTACATTCAATACTAACGCCTAAGATAGACAATCTCAAATCCCTACAAACAATGGATAAATGAGTCGACCCACCAATAGGATTTGAGACTACAATAGGATCCACAACGAAACTAGTAATTAAGTGCAGTGTTTCAACTAATGATGTAGAGATAAACGAATGTGATGCTCCAGAATTGAATAAAGTACGGACAGGATGATCAAACAAGAAAATCAAACTTTCGATAGAAATTTTTCTACCTCCTTCCTGTCCCGGAGCCATGAGAGTGTGAACCTGCCCTCCCGAAGTAGAACCTACCCTCTGCCCTTGCTTCTTAGGAAAGTCCTTGACAGCATGACCTGGATCACCACAATGATAACAAGCGAACTTCTTCTTCTTCCTACAGTCTTTCTTCAAATGGTAGGGTATCCCACAGTTGTTACACTTCCTCTTTTCTTTACCACCTTTCTTTTGTTGTTGGGCTTTCTTTGGATCCTCCTTCTTATCTTATGGCCTAAAAGTGCTTACACCCTTCTCTTCTTCATGCATGTATGCCATATCAACAAGCTTTTCATACGTAGCCCCCATTGGAATGTGTGACATATCCAAACTGTGAAGCGGTTCATTTAGGCCCTTTGCAAACCTCAAGGCCTTCTTGTGAGGCGTATTCACCAACTCTAGTCCAAATCTCACCAACTTATTAAATTCGGTCACATACTCCTTCACGGTCAAGTTTTTCTGCTTCAATGTCAAGAACCTCTCCATGTACATACTATCCTCAGCTTGAGAAAGAAATTTCAACTCAAACCTTCCCCTAAAATCTGCCCACGTCTCTACAGCATGCTCTCCATTAGTAACCTCCCACCAAAACGAAGCTTCGTCCTTCATCAACCAAGCAGCCAATTGGACCTTCCTACAATCGTCCAAATCGAAAATGCCAAACAGATCCTCCGCTTCTTTCAACCAATTTCTAGCTTCAACGAACGTTTCAGACCCACTAAAAGTTTTTCCACACATCGAACGAAAGTCTTTACATATCTTGGAGAAAGCATCTCCATGCGGAGGAATGACTGAAGCCGGGGGAGGAGGAGGAGGAACGTCGGCCGGACCCGCGGCATCGGCCTTAGCCTCAAGATATTGACGAAACCAACCGGGTACATGAACACCCTCTGGTATCTCAGATGCTCCAGACATTCTGAAAAGAAAAAGAAAGAGTTTCAAAACAAGGGAAGTGAATGAGAGATGTATGGCTTGCGGGGATTATGCTCTTTAAAGTAAACTTTCCTTGAAAATAACTTCTTTAAAATAAGTTTTTTTTTTAAAATATTTTCTAGGAGAATAATACCTTTGAAAATACTTTTCAAAACTTTTTATCTGTTCTTGTAACCATAGCTCTGATACCACATGTAACACCCCATGTCCATTAATGTCACTCACAAAGGGAATGCATCAATGTCCATGAAGCGTTATTGTTGTATAGAACAGATAAATTACAAGAATAAATAAATAAAACAACACAGCGGAAGATAAAACTTATTTCATAGCATCATAACTCAAAACAAGCTTACATAAGTAGTCTCCAAAACCATTACAACAGGATCAATAGTCTTTTCCAAAAACTTCAAAGTACATAAAGAAGCAAATACTTAAATAACATTAATGCATAAATCCCCACTGAGCATAAGCAAAGACATAAAGATGAGAGAGTCCAAAGCGATACATCTACTCTTTTCAAGCAACTGAAAGAAATCGACACTAAGCTGTAGTATTCCCTCCTTGCAAACCTGAGGGGGGCAAAGGAAAGAAAAGAGGTGGAAAAAATCGGGTCAGACATAAAGTCTGGCGAGTCCAGTAATTTTAACAAATAATAGGTAAGGTAAATGATCAAGACATAAATAGGCATCATGATATGCTGTAACATAGATAAGGTAGATAAAAAGGATGGACAAGATGATTACGTTCCTAAGTACTAAGACAATCCTACACCTTGGCTCAGCGAACAACCCTCCAAGTACTAACCCCGAAGACCGAAGTCAACATCAGACTAGCACCCAAAGGACTATCTAACTCAACCAACATGTATTTCGTTACACCGCACTTTTGCTAAGTTACACCACATTACTTAATTACACCGCACATCTACTAGTCTCTATTTACTAAAGGTTGATCCCTTCCCACTAACTGTACCCACATGACAAACTTGGTAGTTACTTGTACCTAGCTGCTATCGTAGGTGCCGGCTTGCTCCTACCACCGCTAAGGTACCCTTACCCTACCCATTCGATCAGCTCCCTAAACCCCTTAGGCACCCGTGTTGGCCCCACAGTGGGGTGTATCACTCCCCGAAGTGGCAACCCTGATACCAACATAAAATGCACGACCATACCTACACGATGCAACAATGTCTTACCTACCAGCCTGGACCCATGAACGCATATGAACCCGTTGGACTCGCATTGCCATCGCTATTCACGTTTTGACCTCTTACAGTCAAGTCCAGTAAGTGTGCCCCAACCCCGGCCTAGTACCGGGCCCAATTAGATACTCAAATGGGTTACTAATTGTAATGGGTCCCCCATCCGACACAAGCCTCCCACCTATGCTTGGTCCCCACTAGGTTTTTCTCCCACTTAACCATTTTAATTTAAATGTCCATGTCTTACACATGCTATGGTTAAGTCCATACTTACATGTCATAATTTACATGTCTTATCTTATACCGGTTAAGTTAATATTTACAAGTCATAATTTATATGTCACCCCACTTAACCCTCTAACCATACCCATGTCTTATTATGGTTAGTATTCCTTAATTCATTCCTTATGACGAACGGTGCATGACCTCCCACATTAACCGAACGCTTTGTGGCCGCTGGATTTGCCGGGCGGTTCCGGGCAGTCTTACGCCACAAACTGGGTCTTACCTCGTGTCATTAACCGTTGCGCCTACAATTCATTCCTTTGACCTCTTACATTAGACGTCCAATTGTGGCAGCTGAATTTGCCGGGCGGTTCCGTGCAGTCTTACGCCACAATTGCACCTAACCTCGTGTCAAAGGTTTATTAATAATCGTATTTCACCCATACCCAATTTTCATGTCATGTATATCCAATTAAACATATAATCATGTTTATAATATTGCCTATTCCAAATTGTCACTAATTACAAATTAATTAGCCTCAATTACAAATTTACAATTATAGGCAATTTCATCAATTCCATGTAATTCATACCCAAATATGCCAATTTCACATATTATCCAATTATCCAAAATATCCAATAATATCCAATTTTCCATATTTCACATATTCCCATCGTTCCCACGTATTTGAATTCGCGCGTATTTTTAACATAGGCTCGAAGGTGGCCTAGATCCAAAAATAAAAGGAATAGGGATAAAAAGAGAGAATCAAATCACAGAAAATTGGAATTAACACAACATCATAAACTAAAGGGGCATGTAAACTGGCATAGAGGCATAATGATAGATTCAACATGAATAAACTGATAAAGGTATGAACTTTACATAGAAAAATAGGCATATGATGACATGAATCAAAAAGGTGAAGACTTGGATGAGATTTAAATTACAGACATACATATGAATCCTCTTTACAACTTCATCATGTTACTTTTAATCCCATTATATTGTGAAAATCACCGTACTCACCTTTCATGGTTAAAGAATAGAATTATGCACTGAAATTGGTGTAGAAACGTTGCGGTGTTGTTGATTTATCTTCTTGAATTGTTGTAGAAGCTCTAATCTTTAATTTGAGTTGAAGTTGAATACTTGAGATCTGATTTAGAGGCGGCGACTAGGGTTTAAGAGAGAGTTCGATAGCATAATGGTGTCATAGATAATATTAATGAATTAGGGTTAGGTCTTAGGGTGTATATATAGGTGTAGGAAGTTATTTAGGACCATCAGATTAACCCTGAACCACCAGATCCAATCAGATGCCACATCTGCCTTTGAGCGAATCGGCCCACGGATTGACAGCCAGACACCCTGAATCAACCCCTAGTCGACCTAGCGGGGCTCGGATCGACCTCAAAAATGGGCCGGTTCGGTTATTCCCCCTCCCAATTTGCTGTTTTGAACTTTTTTGCATATTTATTTATTTAATTATATATATATATATATATATATATATATATATATATATTTCTCTCATATGCATACAAACTTCAAGGCTTAATAACATCTTCATAAGGTATCCGTTTTGTGCAAACCAAATGTCTATCTTGACCCAAAATTTTAAACGAACATAATAGCGTAACCCATTTCACTTAATTCTTTTCTAAAAAGTAAGTATACTTTAATTTGTGAATTTTAATGTTATAAAATTACAGGGTGTTACAGGCAGTCATGAAGGGCCTCGTACCTTGGGCAGTCATGAAGGGCCTAGTTGTCGAGATTTCAGAAAACAAACATACGAGTCATGAAGTCATATGGAGGTTTTTCTATAACTGGGTTACTATTAGCCCTTGACATATGGCAGTTATGATGGGCCATCATACGATTAACGATGGTTTCGAAGCAATATTGGCGGTGATAGCTAGAGTCTATCTTGTATGATTATTTGTGTTATTTGTAGCGTCTCACGTAGATTGTCTGACATCGGAGGAAATGTTTCTTGGGTGTTTTTCTGATATTGGTTTAGGCCTTTGGGACTTGTGCTTGAGAGATGTTGAATTCGGTTAAGATGGTTTACGTGAGATATATAGTCTAGATCTTATGAGTTCTATTATGGATTACTTATGGTTGCCATGATTGAATGGTTGCTTGGATTACCTTGGTCATATGGTTGTAATGATTTAATGAAGCTAGATAGTTGATTTATCGCTCACTAAGACTGTTGTCTGACTCAAGGTTTTATGTTTCCCTCTTATTACCTTGGGCTGTTCATCCAATTTTGGGTGGGCAGACTAGGTAGCAGGTGACAGTTGATAGCTTAGTAAGGACGATGTATCAGTTCGGAGGCGAGCAGGAGGCAGGCGTAATATCTCTATTATTATATAGTATTTGAATTTCCGCTATTTGTTATTCTACTTTGAGTGCTGCAGTGAGGCAAATTTAGTACAGACATATGATGTAGTTCTGGTGTATGGATATACTTTCTAGTTGTTTTTAAAAGGTTGAAATTTCTGTTAAAATATGCTTCACTAATATTACTTGTTGTATATGTTCTATTATATTTTATCCTTGTGCTATGAGATTTATGACAGGTTCTGATTGTGTTGTCATACCTTGTTGATCGTTCATAGCTGTCTGACACGCCTTGTAGCGCATTATTCCTCTTATTTAGTGCGGGGGTTATGGGCGGTCATCACATTTGGTATCAGAGCTCTAGTTGACGATTTTTAGCCAAATTTCAAAGGCGTAACAACGTATGAGAGATGTATTTGTAGATTTCTGTTGGACGTATACTATATAGCAGTGTATTGTATAATAGAGTTTGAACTCCATTAGCATTTATTTTATATATGGGCTAATCATTCTATTTTTCAGATTTAGAATGAGCCATCAAACTTTAGGAAAATCTACTAAGGATGAGCCTGCGACTGGAAGGGCAAGCGATGGCAACCAGTTGGAAGATTTCGTTGTTATACCAGAATATCTAGTTATGTTTGGGGCCATATGGCCACTGTCCTTCTAAGAATGCCCATTCCAAAAGCAGCAATAAGGTGTGGTGTTCCTGTACATGTACCTAGGGGTGATTCCGCTAAGAGACAGAGGGATTATCCTCCTACAGATGAAGAAGATGAGTTCAAAAGAGATATATCTTTAGAGCAATTTCAACGTCGAGCCAAGGAGCAAGGAGAAAGGAACAATTCTTCTTGGAATGAGGCTTGTAGAAACAGACATGAGCCTCAAGAAGAAACTTTCACTGGTCCAAGTGCGACAAAGAAGCAGAATAAGAACAAGAAGAAGGAGCTGAAGGGAGTGATGACTTGCTTTATCTATTGGCAGAAGGGCCATTTTTCCAAGGATTGTAAGAATCCCAGAGCTAAGAAGAAGTGCTTTAAGTGTGAAAAGCCTAGGAATGAGAAGAAGAATTTCTCTGATTTTCTGAAGAATAAGCAACTAGGGGAAGCATGTGTTCTAGAAGCTATTTTGATTTCCTGTTGCCTTCCTGATGAGAATTAGAAGAAGCTGTTGTTAGTTTGGATATGTTTTCTGCCAATGGAGTTGTTGAGATCTATTTGGTACTAGAGCATCGCTTTCTTTTACATGTAATAAGATTGTATGCCGAATAAGTTTGGAACTTGAGGTTGTAATAGACCTTTGGTTCTAACTAATCTAGTATGGGTACAGTATTGTTGATCATGGATGCTTGATTATGAATGGTTGCTTAGTCGTAACTTTCACTGGGTTTTGATCATATTGGGCATGGATTGGCCCAAGGGGTATGCGGCAAAAGTGGATTGCGAAAAGCTGTAGGTGACAGTTGGGAATGTGGAAGGGCAAATGGTTGTGACTCGATGAAGGTCGAAGATGGTGTCTTCGCAAGTTATTTACATTCGCTCGCGATTTCACGGGAAGACTTGTCGTCGGTGTTGATCGTAAGTGAGTTCAAAGATGTTTTGTTAAAAGTCAAAGGTTTGCCACTGCATCGTGAGATTGAGCTTAGAATCGATTTGGTCGAGCATGCTAGGCCTATCGTTATGCCTCTTAGGCGGATGGTGCCTAAGGAACAGCGAGAGACAGAGGTGCAAGTCCGCGACCTTTTAGGAAAAGGATTCATTCGGATGAGTGTATCCGAATGGGGGTGCACCAGTTGTGTTTGCAACCAAGGCTGATAACTCGTTGATATTGTGTATGGACTATCGTGAACTGAATAAGGTAACCAAGAACACGAATCCGCTACCGAGGATCGATGACTTGTTCGATCAGCTTCACAAGGCCAAAGTGTTTTCTCAAGAAGGATTTGTCAACAGATTTTACTAGTTAAGAGTCGCTAGGGATAAGTTTGTAGCCTACGCAAGTCGACAGCGAAAGCCGCATGAAAGGAATTACCCAACCCATGATTTGGAGTTGGCGACTATTGTGTTTTCTCTGAAGATGTGGAGACATTACCTGTTAGGAGTTCAGTTCGACTTGTTTACGGACCACAAGTTGTTGAAGTATCTTTTCTTCCAAAAGGATTTGAATCTTCAGCAGCAACGGTGATTAGAGTTTCTGGCATCGTATAATTTTGGTATAGCCTATACTCCTAGCAAGGGCAATGCAGTGGCAGATGCATTGAGTCAAAGACACGCAAGTTTGGGAATGATGTTTCAAGAATGGAAGAGCCTCGAGTACTTGGCATGATTTGATTTCAGGCCCAGGTGTAAATTAGAACCTGAAATATTGGCAAACTTATCGATAAGACGTATTCTTATCGAAAGGATTGGCGAGGGCCAAAGGCGTAATGTAAACTTGTCAAGGTTATCCAGAAGTTGGAACCATAGAATAAAGAGTTTGAAGTCGATCAAGAAGGGTGGCTTCGAAAGCAAGGACGACTGGTTGTTCTTGATATCGACAAACTAAGAGATGAGGTTCTGAGAGAATGTCTCACTCGAAGTTGACAATTCATCCCGGTAGTAATAAGATGTATCAGGACATGAAGCGAGTCTACTACTGGGAGGGGATGAAGCGAGATATTGGAAAGTTCATTTCCAAGCGCATGAATTGTCCATTAGTGAAAGCTAAAAAAAGAACCTTAGTGGATTGCTTCAGCTATGGGAGGTTCCTACATGGAAGTGGGAGCAGATATCGATAGATTGTATTGATGGACTACCTAGAATAAGGGTAGGAAACGAAGTAATTTGGGTCATCGTGGATTGCTTGACCAAAAGTGCAAGATTCATTCCTGTCAAATCAACTAGGACAACGTCTAAATTGGCTGAACTTTTTATAAAATGGATTGCTCGATTCCATGGTACCCCAAAGAGCATAGTAAGTGATCAAGATCCATTATTCACGAGTGGATTTTGGAAGAGTCTACAAGAAGCATTGGGATGGCACCATATGAGACGTTGTATGGTAGACCATGTAATTCTCCAGCATGTTGGTTAGAGTTGGAGACAAGTTGATACTTGGGCCAGAGATGATAAGAGAGACATCGGTTTATATCGAGATTATTCAACAATGAATAAAGGAAGCCCAAGATCGTCAGAAGAATTACGCTGTAAGCGTCAAAAGGACTTGGAATTCGACGTAAGTGATATGATTTTCATGAAGATTTCACCGTTGAAGCATGTGGTTCGATTCATAAACAAAGGAAATTTAGCTCCTAGGTTTGTTGGACCATTTCCGATAGTTAAGCGAATTGGAAAGCTCGCATATAGATTAGAGTTACCCGAGAAGACGTAGTGTGTGCATAACACTTTCGTGAATCGTTTTTGCGGAATATGCGCATGATCCGGATGTGGTAGTATCTCCGGAACAATATGAAAACCTAGAAGTCAAAGCCGCGGTTATGAGACCTCGTAAGCCACTTTGTGTTGTGGCAAATAACACAAAACAACTTAGGAGGATGATGGTTAAAATAGTCAAGGTACAATGAAGTGAGGATGGCGATGATGGTACGTGGGAGACGGAGGAGAGTATAAAGACGACCCATCCAAAACTCTTCGTCCGTGTGACCCATTGATATTGAACCATCATTACATCATTGTTACTTGTTGTTATCTTTGTTGGTGATGATTAGAATTCCACGTGCTAGGATGGGGATATGGATGCATGACTTGATGGTTGCTAGTTTGGATGATAGAATTGACTACTCATGGATGATAGGCATACATAATTGTTTTGGTTGTTTGTGTTTGTTGCAATTTAGGGGGCGAAATTCTTAAGGGGGGAGAATGTAACAGCTCGCATTTTACGTATCGAAGGATCGTAAAATATTTTTATTTTATTCCTTGAGAGTTGGATCATTCTCATATTTTAATATGTTGTTTATGGGGAAGTGAGACATGTATCGTAACGCCCTCGGGAAGAATCGGTTCCCCAGACATGCTGAAAAAGAAAAGAAAAGTGATTCAAATAGAGAATCGAAAGATTTTCCATATGGCTTTTGGGAATATGTTTTTCAAAACAGAATTTTCTTTTGAAAATGCTTTCTTTTAAAACCTTTTTGAAAACAATTTTCAAAATATTTTATCCGATCTGGTAACCTTCAGCTCTGATACCAAGTATGACACCCCACGGCCGTTAATGTCACTCCTTATCAGAATGCATTAAGTTTCGTGAAGCGTTATAGTTAAACAGAAATAGAAACATTACAATACAAATATAAAATAACTGCGGAATTTAAAACTTTATTAAATATAAAACATCGTGGTCAAAAACATGGTTACATCATAAGTCTGAAATACAGATAACCCATTAGATCAACTTAAAACTTCTGTCTTGCACTAAAATCATCAAAGTACAATAATAAAAGAAGCATAGTTCCCCATGAATAAAGCCATATCATAGAAGATAGGATATCAAAGCAGTACATCTAAGCAAGTCCAAGCAGAATGAAAGAGAGAATCCAAATCAAGTCTGAGTATTCCCACCCTGAGAACCTAGGGGGGAACGGAAGATAGAGAAGAGGGAATAAAATAGGTCAAACATAAAGTCTGGCGAGTCAAGTTACTTTCAGCATATAAACAAGTAAAAGCATCATGATAGGCTGTAACAGCCCGCATTTTACGTATCAAAAGATCATAAAATAATTTTATTTTAACCCCTAAGGGTTGGATCATTCTCATCTTTTAATATGTTGTTTACGGGGATCCGAGACATATCCATAATTATTACCGATTTTGTTGTGACCATTTTGCCCCTATTAGTCTTGTACATGGTATAACTTTTGACTCAGATCGAATCAAAGGGTGAGACTTGTGCCATTAGAAAGGAATTGATGTTTGCCTTTCCGTAGAGTGGTTATACTAAAGATTTGGCTCAACAGTTTAGGAGAAATCGCTGTTTTAAGGTTTTTCAGTTGGCTGTCCAGGTTTGGTAAGCCAAAATGAGCTGAATTGAGAAGGCCCATTAGGGGGTTTGTGACACCCCACGTCCGTTAATGTCACTCACTAAGGAAATGCATTAAGTTTTGTGAAGCGTTATAGGTAAACAAAAACAGAAATATTATAAGATAGATATAAAAGCAACATCGGAGTTTAAATTTTTATTTCAAACATAAGTAATAACATCGTGGTCCAAAATACCATAAGTCTGAAACTACATAAAACCCATTACGATAATATAAAACTTCTGTCTTGTACCATCAGAGTACATAAAATACATAAAAAGCATAATTCCCCAAGAGAGACAAAGCCATAGTAGTTGAAGATAGAAACTGAGCAGTATTTCAAAATCTGCTCCAAGCAAGATGATAGCAGAATCCTAACTAAGCCTGAGAATTTCCTCCCTGAGAACCTAGGGGTAACGGAAGAAAGAAGAGGAAACAAAAGGGTCAGACATAAAATCTGGCGAATCCAGTAACTTTTAGCAAGTAAATAAGTAAAAGTATCATGATAGGCATACAAAGTGGATAAGAGAGATATCATCATAATAGGTAAGTGTGACAAATTAAACATGATAGAGTATATTGCGCTTCAAGAGATTTCTCTATACCAATACTAGTATAATAGATATGTAACAGGATTACATGCTCCCTAATTGATTAACAGAAACAGGATGATCCCAACAGAAATACAATGGTAGTTTTAGGTTTACTCTAGCAACGGGTTTTAACCCAAATGAAATTAGTCGGTACCTAATTAGAAATTACGGGTGTTAGCCCACACGGAAACACAGGTACCCCACAGAAACAGACAGGACTAGATGTACCCTATTTACTATCCCCCCAATCGATCTGCTCACTATTCCGTAAATACCCTGTGCCAGCCCCACAGTAGGGTGTATTACTTCCTAAAGTGGCAACCTACAAAAGGACATAGACCTATTTACTAGTACTACAACGACTTATTTTTCCAGATGCAGGTCGTACTCATGCATGCACATGAGTTCGTTGGAACACGCCAGTACACACCTCCTCTTAGATGAACCTCTTACAATCAGTTCAACAAGAGTTCCCTGACCCTACCTAGTGCGGGGTCCCCTTTTAATACCATAATGGGTTACTGACTAATACGGGTCCCACACAACAGATGACACAAGCCAACCCTTATAGATCTTGTGTCCCCAACTAACTTGAATTTTGACAGGTTATGCCTAACAGATTTAACATATTCACATAATCCCCTACCGATTTACGGGTTAAACTTTACAAGTTAACAGGTCAATATAACCCCAACATATTTAATAGGTTAAGTTTGTAGGCCTGTATTATACAAATATTACCCACCAACCCAAGATGTACTTAACCATCCCACTCTTTCATTCAAGTTTACTTAACCCCTACTCAAGTTAACATGTTCATACAATCCCTATGGATTCAACTAGGTTAAGTATTCCAATTCGTTACCATGTCCATTTATGGTTATAATGGGCTAGACCTTCCACATTAGGCCTACAACTTGTGGATGCTGGATATGCCGGTCAGGTCAGGGCAGACATCTTCCACAAGTTGGGCCTAACCTTCTGTCTTAGTCCATCTCGTATTTGTGCACTTAGATCCCTCATATTAGATTCAACGTTTGCGGTTGCTGGATATGCCGATCGGGTTCGGGCAGACTTCCACCACAAATGCAATCTAACCTCGTGTCATAAGTGTAGTTACAGTTTTCTAATTAATGTAATCCTAGGCATCTTAATTATTAACCAATTAATTATACCTATGTCTTTATAGGTGTTCATGCCCATTTATCCAATTATATTCATAA
Source organism: Allium sativum (assembly GCA_030737875.1). Classification (NCBI taxonomy): domain Eukaryota; kingdom Viridiplantae; phylum Streptophyta; class Magnoliopsida; order Asparagales; family Amaryllidaceae; genus Allium; species Allium sativum. Next base: position 461,133,791 of record CM060913.1, on the reverse strand, counting down.
TGTATTATATGTCCAAATTCATATCCGTCATTCAATTTATGCCAATTCTAATGTATTCCCCCATTCCCTAACTAACGCATTCGCATATATTTGGCGTCATGTCTAGGATAGAAGGTATCTTAGCCATAAACAATTAAAGGGAAAGATGACAATAGTGACTATTTTAACAAAAGTGACATAAACATGTAATTGGCATAGTGATAAGGTGGACATATAAAAATAGATCTAGTGAGCATGTGATAATAAAACTAGATCTAACACACTAAGGATGTCATACTAGGCATGAATAAATAAGGATTCATATGTCCAAATAATGACAGATCCAAATTTGCCACAATCATAGATTAAGGTTAAGATCCGCAAATGTGACATGATAAATTAACCACAATTGAATTTGATCTATAAAAGTAGATCTAGCATGACAAAGTTTGAAATCCACAAATGTGACATGATAAATTAACCACACGCGAATTAGATCTATAAAGGTTGATCTAGCATGATAATATTTAAGATCCACAATTGTGACACGATAAATTAAGCGCAAGCGATTTAGATCTATACAGGTTAATCTAGCATGATAATATTTAAGATCTACAATTGTGACACGATAAATTAACCGCAAGCGAATTAGATCTATAAAGGTAGATCTAGCATGATAATATTAAAGATCCACAATTGTGACATGGTAAATTAACCACAAGAGAATTAGATCTATTCAGGTAGATCTAGCATGATAACATTTAAGATCCACAATTGTGACATGATAAATTAACCACAATTAATAACAAATCCAAATCACAGTCATATCATGTTTACTTTTAGTCATTTAAATCTAAAAGTAACTAACTCACAGTGTTTGGATTTTTGAAGATAGAAAAGAAATTATTGGTGTTGAATCTCAAATCTATAGTTTAAACGTTTGAATCTTTTATACTTGATTTGTAGAAGAAGAAAGGATTAGATTCAATTCAGGTACTGATGACATCTAGCCTCCATTGTTTTTTTAGTATGAGAAAACAAGAGAAATGAGGTTTATTTATAGCTGCCAGCCTCCAGTTTTCAAATGCCACATCAGCCTTATGGTGAATCGAGCCACGGGTCGACAGCCAAACACCCTGGATCGACCCTTGGGTCGACCCAGCGGCGCTCGGGTCGACCCCCAAAATGGGACGGTTCGACTATTCCCCCTCCCCATTCACTGTTTTGGTTTTTTTTTATTTGTTTGTATATATATAATTCTCTAATTTATCCTCTTTTAATGTTGTTGAAATTCGGGGTTTTACATTCTTCCCTACTCAAAGGATTTCATCCCCGAAATCTCCAATTTAAGAAGAATGTATCCTACCATCCATCTACTCATCCACCAGTCAGAGGCATCCATTGTCCTTAAAATTTTCTAATGCTTATATGAACATATGCAAAGGTGTGGGTATATATCCCAACACTAATGCGAAAAATCGGGCGGTCCACTGATTCAGTTGACCTCCTTAATGCAATGTATGTTAGTGTCATGAATCCAACATGTATGCATACAATCCTATTACAACATGTAAGTTCTATATGTGTGCACAATCATTCGTCCAAATGCAACATCTCTACGATGATACATCCATTTTCATCCATTAAAGAAAGGAAAATGCACACACATCCATATGGAGTATGAGAGTGATTGAGCCGATCTAGTGCCTAATGTGTGTGTATATGCATCCACATGCAGCCACTAGCAAACACTTGCATCCATCAAACATAACATGTCTCAAACACATGTTTACATCCATAGGATTCCTATCTAAAGGTCGAAAATACTATTGATAGGACATACTCCAATGATAGAAGTAAGCATAGATAAAACTTTGGAAAAAGGAGTTAAAAACATACCCTCGAAAAGAAAAGGGTACAAAGCACGAATCTTGTCTTCGGTCTCCCAAGTCACGTCCTCGTTATCTTCTCCCCATGCACTTTGATTAACCTAACCTCTCTGTTGCGCAGTTTCTTAACCTCCGATCCAAGTACACGAGTATGAACTTGTCTAATTGTCGCCTCCCGCTCTACCTCTACTTCCTCATGCATGTTCGGCTCAACTACCTCTGACGTATCGTTTAGACACTTCGATAATTAAGAAATGAGGAAAAACATCATGAATATCCACATATAAGCGAAGAAAGTTGTACGCCTTAGTTGCAAAGACAACCGAAGCTCCCTATTATGATATGCTTCGCCTAACCAACACCTTTTCAAGTAGCTCCCCTACTTGTTTACTGAGCTCCCTCCTTTCTCTTGGAGCCTATGGCACACGAGCAATGCAACTGGCTTTGCATTATCCACCAAATAAATGAGGAAATCGGTCTCGCCCCTTGGGGGTAAACCCCGAACCTCATCAAAGACATCAGGATACTCATAGACTACTGGAACAGATCTTAGATCATCAATAGATGTGTCAAGTGACTCTAGGAAGCTAAGCATGATGGACCCCTTTAGGGTCACAAGAAATCTCGAGGGTCTTCCCATGGCAAGTCATAAATTTAATGACCCTCCTCTAACAATTTAGAATGGCACCGTACGTGGCTAGCCAATCCACCCCTAGAATCAGACAGCATCCTATAAAACCAAGTACATGTGCGTCGTGTTCTAATTCGATGCCTAACACGGATATTCCAAAACCATGACAAATCATAGACAGCTGAACCGTACCCCCAATAGGGTTTGAGACGACAATGGGATCCGAAACCAAACTAGTACTAAGGTGTAGACACTTAATCACAAAATAAGATATAAAAGAATGCAAAGCGCCTAAATTAAAAAGTTCTAACAGGATGATTAGAAAGAGAAAATCAAACCTTCAACAGAAACTTTCCTGTCTCTGTCCGGTTGAAACACCCCACCTCCGTTAAGGTCACTCACAAATAGAATGCCTTAACTTTGGTGGAGCATTGTAGTTAAAAGACACAGATAATTTAGAAGACATATATATATATATATAAGCAGCGGAAAAATTACTTTATTTCAAACGTGGTTCATAACAAAACATTACAGCAAACTGTTTCAAACCAACTTCCAAATCATTACATCAAAATCTATGTCTTGATTATTACATAAAGAAGCATAAAACAAAATAAAGCTGCATAAATCCCCAAGTAGTAGTGTGTCCAAAGCCATAGCCAAAGGTAAGAGGTTCCAAGCCATACATCATAGAGTCTTCAAGCTTGGAAAGATGAACGGTCCAAATTAAGCTGAGCTATTCCCTCCCTGGGTACCGGGGGAACTGAAGAAAAGAGAACGAAAGAAAATGGGTCAGACGTAAGTCTGGTAACTCCAGTGATTATTCAACATGTAAACTGATAAGAGAACCGTGACTTGAATAAGATGGACACAGGACAATAACAAGGAAATAAGGTAACATAGGATAAGGTAAGATAAACAGGGCAAGATAAACAAGGCAAGATAAACTAATCATACTATCGCACTCACGTCCATATTCTCTGCACCTACTAGATAGTTCAATCATCATTATGAGTTCAAACCCAGTGATCCCTTTTCATTGATCGGCTCCTACTCGCACGCATTTACTACTTGTGTCCTACGGCCCCGCTCGATTGTAGATACCTGTGATGGTCCCACTATGGGGTGTATGAAATCCTATAGTGGCAACCTGACACGATTCAAGATGCACAGTGTATAACTACTGATGCTCAGTGCCTGCTTTTTCCACTCCGGAGTACGTGCACGCCCGTACTCTGTCGGAACCTACATTGACGCACCAACCGCCGTTGTTTTGACAGCTTATAATCAGTCCAGTAATCGTGCCCCACCCTGCCTAGTTCTGGGTACCATGATACATCTATGTGGGTTCCTGCTGAAATGGGTCCCCGTTAATAGGGTTTCCTAGTCAACATGTTAAATTGGTTAAGTGTCCAAGTTAACCTAACCCTACCCATCAGTTTAGTTAACATGTTGCATTGGTTAAGTGTTGCCTTAATTAACTTGACCCTACCATTCCTGACTTAGCTTTAATTCATTCATTAAAGCACTAACCACTCACATTAGACAGGTATTGTTGCGGTTACTGGATGTGTCGGTCGGGTCCGGGAAGTTTTACATCGCAACTCAGTCTAACCTCGGGTTCTTTTGGGCTTGATGCACTAACCTCCCACATTAGATATATATTGTTACGGTTGTTGGATGTGCCGGGCGGTTCCGGGCAGTCTTACGCCGTAACTCAATCTAACCTCGGGTTAGGCATATTCGTCTTTTCTAAATTTACATATTTACCTCTTTATATTTATATGTAAATTATTGTCATTCAAGTCAAACCCCACTTTCTCTTCTAAATCAAGTTCATAATTTTAGGTATGAAAATTTATACCACTTTATGCCATAAAACATTTACATGTTTATGAGCCAAATATGCCAATTATATGTTATTTCATATTTTTCCCCAACGTTACCCGCGTTAAACGTTCGCATGAATCACATAAAATGTTAGGCTCGATACATAGCCTAACTTATACATGAAAGGGGAAAAGAGGAACATGTAATAATTCCAACATCATAAAAATATGGATCTAACTACACATGTATCATATAAACTTGGCATAGAACAACATACATTTAATTATGAACTTGCAAATTTAGATCTACTCAACATGAATCATGAAATAGGGGTTTTACATAGAACTTCATAAACTTAAAATGAGGCATGTAGTTGTGAACTTTGCAAATTTGTTGGATCAAATCTAACATGAACCTAATCATATTAGCATGTAATTTTTGGATCATATATGTGATCATGGTTGAACTTGCATAAACATAGCAAAATTCCCAAATTGTCATAAAACATATAGGTGTCATTACCAAATCATACAACATGAACTGTCATCACCAAATTATACAACATGATATCCATGGCCAAGTTATACAATATGGTATGTCATCGCCAAATTACTCAATATAATATCCATCGCCAAATTATACAATATGGTATGTCATTGCCAAAATACACAATATGATATGCCATTATAATATGTCATCGCCAATGTATACAACATAATATGTCATTGACGAATTATACAACATATGGATTCATTGCAAAGCACTTAACATTTATCATTAAATTACATACAATATGATCACAAACATGATAAGAGCCATAGTCTTAATCAATTCAGTTTTAACAAAAAGGATAGGCACAGATTTACATTATGCGATGTTCTATATCCAGTTATTTAGTCACAATTCTAACATCGTTTAGGTCTAAATGATAATTGGACTTACAAAAAGGAGGCTAGTCTTGAGTTCTGGGATCTGTATTCTGAATTTGAATAGCTCTCCTTTGTTGTAGACGTTGAATTCTCTTAGTTGAATTAGATTTGATTTGCAATTCCTACTTGCTTTCTAGTTGATTGAGAATGGCGGTTATTCTAGGCTAAGTACTGACAGCATGATGGTCTTAGGAATATTTTTGTGTGGCTTTAGGGTTTAGATTTAGGTTGCTTATATAGAAGTTTGATTTAATAGGAGTCGTCAGGTTAACCTAGAGCAAATCAAAGCCATTCAAACCTAAGGGAACCAACCAGAACTTGCCACGCAAGCCCAAATGACACAACAATTCGTCACAGGAGAAAACACGTCAGATTACGGATCTGACCCGAGGGGGAGGTCGACCCCCAAGTCGACCCCCAGGTCGACCCCCTGGTCGACCTGCATAGGGGGAGGTTGACCCCTTGGTCGACCTCCTGGTCGACCTGGCCTTGGGCAGGAAATTTCCCGCACAGCCCGCTTCTGTGTTTGAATTTGAATTTCGAATTTTCTGAACTTTAATCTGAGCTATTTATTTAAATTACTGAAACTTCTGAAGGCCATAACTTCTTCATACGAAGTCCAATTCACGCAAACTCGAACTCATTCTCAAGAAGAATTCTGAGATGAACGCAATGACGTAACCCTTCCCTTAATTCTCACATTTGCAATTAATTATTCTTTAATTCATAACTTTAATTTTTATAGAAAATATGGGGTGTTACACCGGTACACCAGCCATGAGAGCATGCACCTGCCCTCTAGAAGGTCCTACCCTTTGGTCCTGCCCTTGGTTCTTCGGGCACTCCCTAGTATAGTGTCCAACTTCACCACAATTGAAGCAAGCATTCTTCCTTTTTCTGCAGTCTTTGACCAAATGACCCACGTTTCCGCAACTATGGCATTTTCTTTTGCCTTGAGCCTTGTCGTGCTTTCCGCCCCCTTGTTGTTGTTCTTTCTTGGGCCACACTTAATTGATTTGTGTTTCCTCAACCTTAACTTCCTTCTTTTCAGTTTTATCTTCCTCATGCATCAAGGCCATATCAACGAGCCTTTAAAAAGTAGCTCCCATTGGAATATGGGATATGGCTAACGCATGAAGGGGTTCATTTGGTCCTTTAACAAACCGCAAGGCCTTCTTATGTGGAGTGTCTACTAGTTCCAAACCAAATCTAGCTAGCTGGTTGAATTTGTTCACATATTTTTTAACAGTCATGTCTCCATGTTTGAGCGCCAAGAACCTCTCCATTTGCATGCTTTTCTCAGCTTGAGAAAGATACTTCATTTCAAACCTCCGTCTAAAGTCATCCCATGTTTCAACCGAACGTCCAGCTTGGGTAACTTCCCACCAAAACGAAGCTTCATATCTTTCAGTAACTAGGCAGCTAACTGAATCTTCCTTCGATCTTCCACTTCAAAGATTACAAACAAGTCCTCAGTCTCCTTGAGCCAATTCCTTACCTCTACGAATGTCTCGGTTCCATGGAATGGTTTTCCTCTCATAGCACGGAAATCTTTGCAGATCTTGGAAAAGTTGTCTGCACGCGGTGGAGGAGGAGGAGGAACAACGGGTGCAGCTTGGCGAGGAACGTTTCCTTGGCCTTCTGCAAGCGCCGTGGCCTCTAAATACCTACGGAACCAGCCTGGTCTCGTAATGCCCTCTGGGATATTAGGTTCCCCAGACATGCTAAAAAAGAAAAGGAAAAAGATTTAGACAAGGGATCGAAGGATATTACATATGGCTTTGGGGAATATGTTTTTCAAAACAGTCTTTTCTTTTTGAAAAATGATTTCTTTTAAAACCTTTTTGAAAATAATTTTCAGAAACTTTTATCCAATCTGGTAACCTTCAGCTCTAATACCAAGTGTGACACCCTACGTCCATTAATGTCACTCACTAAGGGAATGCATTAAGTTTTGTGAAGCATTATAGGTAAACAGAAACAGAAATTTTACAAGACAGATATAAAAGCAACAGCGGAATTTAATTTTTATTTCAAACATAAGTCATAACATCGTGGTCCAAAATACCATAAGTCTGAAACTACATAAAACCCATTACGATAATATTAAACTTCTGTCTTGTACCATCAGAGTAAAAAAAATACATAAAAAGCATAATTCCCAAAGAGAGACAAAGCCATAGTAGTTGAAGATAGAAACTGAGCAGTACTTCAAAAGCTGCTCCAACCAAGACGATAGCAGGATCCTGACTAAGCCTTAGAATTCCGTCCCTGAGAACCTGGGGGGAGGGGGAAACGAAAGAAAGAAGAGGAAACAAAAGGGTCAGACATAAAGTTTGGCGAGTCCAGATACTTTTAGCAAGTAAATAAGTAAAAGTATCATGATAGGCATATAAAGTGGATAAGAGAGATATCATCACAATAGGTAACTATGACAAGGTAAACATGATAGAGTATATTGTGCTTCTAGATATTTCTCTGTATCAATACTAGTATAACAGATATGTAACAGGATTACATACTCCCTAATTGCTTAACAGAAACAGGATGATCCCAACAGATATACAATGGTAGTTTTAGGTGTACTCTAGTAATAGGTTTTAACCCAAACGAAATTAGCTGATACCTATTCAGAAATAACAGGTGTTAGCCTAGACAGAAACACAGGTACCCAAAAAAAACAGACAGGACTAGATGTACCCTATTTACTATCCCCCCAATCGATCGGCTCTCTATTCCATAAATACCATGTGCCGGCCCCACAGTAGGGTGTATTACATACTAAAGTGGCAACCTACAGAAGGACATAGACTTATTTACTGGTGCTACAGTGGCTTATTTTCCCAACTGCAGGCTATACTCATGCACACACATGAGTCCGTTGGAATGCGCCAGTACACACCTCCTCTCAGATGAACCTCTTACAATCAGTTCAGTAAGCGTGCCCTGACCACTACCTAGTGCGGGGTCCTCTTACAATTAGATCTTGTGTCCCCAACTAAATAGGATTTTAACAGGTTATGCCTAACAGATTTAACATATTCACATAACCACTACTGATTTACGGGTTAAACTTTACAAGTTAACGGGTCAATATAACCCTAACATATTTAACAGGTTAAGTTTGTGGGCCTATATTATACAAATATTACCCACCAACCCAAGATGTACTTAACCCTCCCACTCTTTCATTCAAGTTTTCTTAACCCCTACTCATAACATGTTCATAAAATCCCTATGAATTCAACTAGGTTAAGTATTCCAATTCGATACCATGTCCATTTATGGTTATAATGGGCTAGACTTCCCACATTAGGCCTACAACTTGTGGATGCTGGATATGCTGATTAGGTCCAAGATGACTTCTTCCACATGTTGGGCCTAACCTCGTGTCTTAGCCCATCTCGTATTTGGGCACTTAGACCCCTCACATTAGATTCAACATTTGCGGTTGCTGCATATGCCGGTCGGGTCCAGACAGACTTCCACCACAAATGCAATCAAATCTCGTGTCATAAGTGCAGTTACAGTTTTCTTATTACTATAATCCTAGGCAACTTAATTATTAACCAATTACCTATGTCTTTATAGGTGTTCATGCCCATTTACCTAATTATATTCATAATGGATTATATGTCCAAATTCATTTCATCATTCTAGTTATGCCAATTCTAATGTTTTCACCCATTCCCTAACTAACGCATTCACATATATTAGGCATCATGTCCAGGCTAGAAAATAGCCTAGCCATAAACAATAAAAGTAAAAGATGACAATGGTGACTATTTTAATAAAAGTGACATAAACATGTAACTGGCATAGTGATAAGGTGGACATATAAAAATAGATCTAGTGAGCATGTGATAATAAAACTAGATCTAACACACTAAGGATGTCATAATAGGCATGAATAAATAAGGATTCATATGTCCAAATAATGACAGATCCAAATTAGCCACAATCATATATAAAGGTTAAGATCCACAAATGTGTCATGATAAATTAACCACAAGTGAATTAGATATATAAAAGTAGATCTAGCACGACAAAGTATAAGATCCGCAAATGTGACATGATAAATTAACCGCACGCAAATTAGATCTATAAAGGTAGATCTAGCATGATAATATTTAAGATCCACAATTGTGACATGATAAATTAACCCCAAGCGAATTAGACCTATATAGGTAGATCTAGCATGATAATATTTAAGATCCACAATTGTGACGTGATAAATTAACCGCAAACGAATTAGATCTATAAAGGTAGATCTAGCATGATAATATTTAAGATCCACAATTGTGACATGATAAATTAACCTCACGCGAATTAGATCTATAAAGGTAGATCTAGCATGATAATATTTAAGATCCACAAATGTGACATGATAAATTAACCACAATTTATAACAAATCCAAATCACAGTCATATCACGTCTACTTTCAATCATTTAAATCTAAAAGTAACAAACTCACAGTGTTTGGATTTTTGAAGAGAGAAATGAAATTGTTGGTGTTGAATCTCAGATCTATAATTGAAACGCTTGAATCTTTTAAACATGATTTGTATAAGAAGAAAGGATTAGATTTTATTCAGGCACTAACAGCATCTAGCCTCCATTATTATTTTTAGTATGAAAAAACAAGAGGAATGAGGTATATTTATAGCTGCCAGCCTCCAGTTTTCAAATTCCACATCATCCCTAGGGTGAATTGGGCCACGGGTCGACACCCAAACACCTTGGATCGACCCCTGGGTTGACCCAACGGGTCTTGGGTCGACCATCAAAATGGGGGCGGTTCGGCAATTACCCCTCCCGATTCATTGTTTTGGTATTAATTTTATTTGTTTGTATATATATATACATATAATTCTCTAATTTATCCTCTTTTAATGTTGTTGAAGTATGGGGTGTTACAGGGTTGGTGGAAACTATAAATAAGGGGTAAGGGATATGGGAAAGGGTTTGAATTTTCCATTCTCTAATTAGGAGGTTTTGAGCTCCTCCTTCCTCTACACCTTTCCACCATTAAAGAAATCAAAATCCAAGGAGGGAAAACATAGATCTACACCATTGAAGGCTAAATCTATATCAATTGAGGCAAGATTTCATTAGATCAAGAGGTTTGGTGCGAGGTGTTGCTGTCTGGATTCAAATTTCTATCATTTTAGCTTGTTTTGGAGAATTAGTGAGTGGTTTACATCTCTCACATGGATTCAATGAAGTGTATGAGTAGTTGGTCTTGTTTTTCATCAAACTCAAGTGTTTTCTCAATAGTTCTATGCATTGGTAAATCTATTTTCATATGAATCACATATGATCTAAATTAGCAAGTTTAACCGGTAATTACTTTGCTATTTTCATGTGATTATGCAAGTTAGGTCTATAATTTTGTTCATATGATCAGTTAACATAATTTTGGAGTGATTTTAATAATTTTGGGTGAGAATCGTTGAATTCATGTTAATAATGGTTTCATAACATGTTTGTGGTCATATTTGATGATTTGGACGATTTTGTTTTGTCGAATCTATCGTTTGGCGAAGTTTTGGTCGAAATCGGAGTTGAATTGCAATATGCAGGTTTTGGGTTGCCCTAGTCACCAGTTGGGTAGGACTAGTCACCAATTGTGTCGGCCTAGTCACCAGTTGGGTTGGCCAAGTCACCAATTGGGTCGACCAAGTCACCAAATGGGTCTTACAAGTCACCAGATGGGTCGGGTAAGTCACCAGATGGGTCGGGCAAGTCACCAGATGAGTTAGGCAAGTCACCAGTTAGGTCGAGCAAGTCACCAGATGGGTCTTACAAGTCACCAGATGGGTCAGGCAAGTCACCAGATGGGTCGGGCAAGTCACCAGTTGGGTCGGGCAAGTCACCAGTTGGGTCGGGCAAGTCACCAGCTGGATCGGACAGTTATGGTCGGACTTTTTCTGGTGATGATGTGACTTTGAAGTAAATTCAATTGGGAAGGTTTGAAGTGTTGAAAAGTGTTCATTGGTCGGTGTAGAACAATGAATGATGTGATAACTCAAAGGTTGTGAGTTGATGGATAATGGTTTCTTAAGAAAATTGCTTGAGCTATGAAAAGTCGTCGAAGTTGGTGACTAGAGATGCGAAGGCCGAGAGTTATTGTTGTCGTAAGTTCTAGCAGGCTCGAAGCAGGGTTACACTAGAGACGCCTAAAAGACCGGTTGTAGGTCGAGTACCTTGGGTCTTGTAGAAAGGCTTAGTTGTCAAGGTTGGACATTATCATGGTTGGACATATGGAGTTTGTGCTAGAACTGGTGTTACCATTAGCCCTTGACATGTGGCAAGGTTGGCTGTCGTACGATTAACGATGGTTTCAAATCAGGATTTGCGATGATAGCTAGAGTCAGTCATGGATGATTGGTTGTTCTGTTTGTACCGTCTCATGTAGGACGTCCAAAGTCGAAGGCGATGTTCCTTGGGTGCTTGTCTAATATTGGTTTCGGCCTCTGGGGCTTGTACTTGAGGGATGTTGAATTCGATTGGGATGGTTTACAACGGATATATATAATCTGGATGTTATGAGTGCTTTACCATGATTGAATGAGTGTTCTGGTTCCCATGGATGAATGGTTGAATTGCTTAACGTAAAGGCTATCCCTGTCCAATGTGGAGCAGACGGGAGTTGAGTTCTTCTCTGGTGTTTGGTAGATTGGTTTGTTAATCTACATATTCTCATATACTTTATTATTGAAGTTTGTTAGTTGTTTATCGCTCACTAAGACTATTGTTTGACTTAAGGTTTTATCTTTCCTCTTATTACATTGGGATGTTCATCCAGTTGTGGATGGGCAGACTAAGTAGCAGGTCATAGGTTACTAATGAGGACGATGATGTTGTGCGAAGGTGAGCAAGAGACTGGCATACCAGTTTTATTACTATCTAGTATTTCTATTTCTGCGGTTGAGTGCTATATGAGGGTTGTAGTGAGGCCTTATCTACAAACTTTGGTATTCGCTGGATAACCTTTCAGGATGTTGTGAAAGTTTGAAAAGTTTGCTATATGATGCTTCATTATTATTACCTATTGTATAAGTTCTATTATATGTTATCCTTGCGCTGTGAGTACTACGATAGGTTCCGCTTGTGTTTACCTTTTAGCTCATTATTTCTCTCGTTTAGTGCAGGGGTTATGGGCGGTCGTCACATTTGGTATCAGAGCTCTGGTCAACGATTTTTAGCCAAAGTTCTAAGACATAATCACGTATGAGAGACATACTTGTAGATTTCAATTGGATGCTTACTATATATATTAGCATATATAGTAGTAGTGGTTGTAACTCTTTAGCAGTTTTTCTTGGAAGTGGCTAATTGTTCTAAATTGCAGATTTGGAATGAGTAGATGAGGATCAAGACACACTGCCAGGGGAGCAAATACTAGAGGGGGAAGTGGCGGTGAGCCAAATTACCCGGCCATGTTTGAAGCCATGGCAGAGGCAATTATGCGAAGGGTACCCGCTCCAGTGGAAGAAATGGTAGATGTAGGTGTGTGAGTTCCTAGAGTAGTAGATTTTGCAAAGCTGTGCAAGGATTTTACATCTCTAGGAGGGAAACCATTCAAGGGAACCGAACCAGCTGAAGAGGTTCATAGGTGGATGGATTCATGTATCCGAATCTTTGGAGACTTGGGTATTGAGGATGCAATAAAGAGAAAGCTTGCATCAAGGTAACTGCAAGGCAGGGCCATGGAATGGTGGAATTCTATTGCACTCGAGGCTCCAGAGGAAGAAATTTCATAGGATCAATTCCAAGCTAAGTTTGAAGCAAAGTTATCTCCACATCTCAGAAATCTGCTCTATTCAAGAAGTTCGTAGAGCTGAAATAGAATGGTCGTTCTGTGTTTGGCTATATTTCTGATTTCGAAGCCTTGTCTAGATAAGCTCGTTCATACGTTGATACACCCGATCAGAAGAACGAGAAATTTGTCTTGGGTTTGGATTCTTATACTGAAAAGTCGTTAATGGACCATCTTGATAATTCAATTAAGAAGATTGTGGAAAAAGCTATTCATCATGAGAGCTTGTTTCCTAAGGAAGCAAATGTTGTCGCTGCAACCAAAGAGGCGCAGAAGCCACAACAGGGTGGTAATAATAAGAAGAGGAAGCAACAACAACAGAAAGGAAAAGATGGCCAAAAGAAGCCGAAGAGTGAGGTGGTTTGCTGTAACTGCCAATAGAAAGGCCATTTTGCTAGTGAGTGCAAGAATCCTAAAGATAAGAAGAAGTGCTTCAAATGTGGGAAGCCTAGGCATGAGAAGAAAGATTGTCCAGAATCAGCTAAGGGCAAGCAGGTTGTGAGGGCATATGCTTTGGAAGTCGTGCAAACTTCTTCGAGAGCTCCTACTAATAAGGAAAAGAGAAAGGGCATCGTGGTGCAAGGTACTCTTTCTGTTAATGGTATTTCAGTTCGTGTGCCTTTTGATACTGGAGCATCACATTATTTCATTTTCAATGAGCTTGTGTCACTTGGGTTTGGAACCCGAGATTTGTGATAGACCCTTCGTAGTGACTAATCCAGTCGGGGGTTCGTCCGGTTTGTGCATGATATGTCGTGGTCTAGTTTTGTGGAGTCATGGTTGCTCTTTTGTGTGTGATTGTTTTGTTCTTAACTTCGCTGGGTTTGGGATCATCTTGGACATGGATTAACTCAAGAAGTATGCGGCAAGGGTGAATTGCGAGAAGCTAGAGGCGAGAAGCAAGAGGTATGCGGCAAGGGTGAATTGCGAGAAGCTAGAGGTGAGAATTACATAAACCCCACAGGTTAAGTTTGTCGGGTTTATATGTACAACCCGCACCCACATATTTAACAAGATTAACTTAACCCCCCACTGATTCAACCAAGTTTACTTAACCCCTACTTTATTCAACAAGTTCATGTAACCCTCATAAATTCAAACAGGTTAAGTATTACAGATTTATTACCATTCATTCATTTATGGTTATTACTGCGCTAGACCTCCTACATTAAGTGTAACACCCCGTATTTTCTGTTAATGTTGTAATAACAAATTAAAGAATACTTAATTATAAATGCTAGAATCAAGGGAAAACATGAAAATTTCTTGGCATAGATTGGTTCATGAAATAGTATATTTGGTATACCATTTATTGTGAGCATAATTAAAAGAATAATTATGGCATGATTAAATTAAGATTAATTCACATATATAATTAGACATATATAGAAAATATGTGAATTTAGAAAAGACGAATTATGACTCACTACTGAGTCATTAGGGGCTGAGTTGGTTGTTCTAGATAACTCTATCTTGTCTTAATGGCCTTGATTTATTATGAGATGATCTGACGGCTCCTATTCAATCTAATCTCTATAAAAGTAACTAAATACCTCACCCCTAAATCATATTAAAAATTGAACCTAGAGCCATCATGCTGCCATTAGACAACCTAGAGTAGCCGCCACTTGAAGCTAACATAGAGACAAACCAAACTAAATCAATACAACGATTGTCTACATCAAAGGCGAGCATTTCAACTCCAGAATCCAGAAATCAAGACCTTCGTTCTTTGTAAGCGCAGTTATCTTTTAGATGTAAATAAATCTAAGACGTGATTTGATATAAAGTGAAATTAGAATTATACCATGTTAATTCATATCAATTGATTGTGATGATTTTATCATGAATTGGAATGATTGTGGATTATTGGATTTGGTATTGGATCTATTTGAAACTATCAATATCATATGCAAGATATATGTTTCATGTAAAGATCTACATGTATATGTTTTTATGCAAGTTGTAAGTTTTATATTAGATCCAAGTCAAGATCTACATGTACATATTCCTATGTTTTATGTTAGATCCATATGTTCATATGTAAGTTGCAGGTTTTATGTTAGATCCATATGTTCATATGCAAGTTGCAAGTTTTATCTTAGATCCATATGTTCATATGCAAGTTGCAAGTTTTATGTTAGATCCATATGTTCATATGCAAGTTGCAAATTTTATGTTAGATCCACATGCCTATGTTCATATGTCCATATGCAAGTTACAAACTTTATGATTGGATCCATGTCAAGATCCATTTAGGTTCACATGATTAATGCAAGTTATATAATTTATGATAGATCCAAGTTACGATCTAATTATATATATATATATATATATATATGTGTGTGTGTGTGTGTGTGTGTGTGTGTGTCATATGCAAGTTACATGTTAGATCCTAAACTAGATCCTTATTTATATGCAAGTTTGTGAAGTGAATTTATGCAAGTTCACCTTATTAGATCTAGTTTACACCTATATGTTAATTTATAATCATACATGTTTTGGAATTGGAGGTGTCATGATTATGTCACATGCTAGTCTATAACTGATGTTTATACCAAATTACATGATATATGTTGATTGAACCTATGTTATGCATGTTCTCTCCTTTATCTCACATTTATAGATTAGGCCAATTAGTGGGCCCAATGTCTTTATGTGAACGAACAAACGGGGGTAACATTGGGGGTAATTATTAAACCAAAACATGTAAATATGTAGGTGGGCCCAAAACCATGTAATTGGTTAAGGTCATGAATGGTATAATTTATATACCATTAGTCTATAATTAAAACATATGACATGAAATACTTTTAGAAATTTGCATAAATAAAAATGTAAATCTAGAAAAGACGAATATGCCTAACCTGAGATTAGACTGAGTTGTGGTGTAAACCTTCCCTGAACCGACCGACATATCCAGTAACCACATGTGTAATGTGAGAGGTTAGTGCATCAAGCCCAGAAAAGCCCGAGGTTAGACTGAGTTGTGGTGTAAGCCTGCCCGGAAACGACCGTCACATCCAGTAACCACAACAATACCTGTCTAATGTGAGTGGTTGGTGCTTTAATTAATTCATTAGTTAAAGCTCATGAACAATCAAGCTAGAAATGGTGAGGTTAAGTAGAAACACTTAACCAACTTAACAAGACAAGAGTGGTAAGGTTAAGTAATTAAGAAAACACTTAACCAACTTAACATGTGAACAAGACAAGATTGGTGGGGTTAAGTAATTTAGAAAACACTTAGCCAAATCAACATGTTAACTAGGCAAGATTGGTAGGGGTTATGTCAAGTCAAGAACACTTAACCAATTTAACATGTTGACTAGAAAAACCTAGTAACCGGGACCCGTTTCAGCAGTAACCCACATGAACGTATCAAGGTACCCTGAACTAGGCAGGGTGGGGCACGATTACTGGGCTAAATATAAGCGGTCAAAAAGGGCGGCGGTTAGGTGCGTCAGTGTAGGTTCCAACGGAGTACGGGCGTGCACGGGCTCTAGAGTGGAAAATTTAGGCACTGGGCACCAGGCGTACACTTGTGCATCTAGAATCGTGTCAGGGGTTGCCATTATAGGACTTGATACACCCTATAATGGAACCAGCAAAAGTACTTTATAATCATGTGGGGCCGCATGACACCGAGAATACATGAATGCGAGTAGGAGCCGATCAATACATGAATGGGATCACTTTACCATGAACATACATTGCTAGTTAAACAAGTTCTTTGTAGGTGCAGAGAAGTAAAAGTGGGTGCGATAGCCAAATCTAGTTAAGTCTTACCTTATCTTGTTTTAGGACTACCCTATCCCTGTGGTATCATTCTAAGTTCAGTTTATTCACGTCACAGTCTTTTACTTGTTTACATGCTATTAAATAACTGGGCTTACCAGACTTATGTCTGACTCATTTTCCTTTTGCCTCTTTTCTTCCGTTTCCCCCCCAAGTCCGTAGGGAGGGAACACTTCTGCTCGACCGGATCAAATCAAAGCTTGAAGACCGTAGATGTAAGGCTTGTACTTTCCTTTTTTGAGCTACGACTATGGTCAAAGACATGTTGGGGATTTATGTCATTTTATTTTCAGTATTGCTTCTTTATGTTTTCAAGACAGATGTAATAATTTGGAAGATTGAAATTGTTTGTTGAAATGTTGTATTGAACAAGTATTTATGGAATGAAGTTGGTTTCTTTTCCGCTGCTTTAATTATCCACTGCTTTAATTATTTGTCTTGTAATTTATTAGTATCTTGTACCTTAAAACACTCCACCGAAGTTAAGGCATTCCCTTTGAGAGTGACCTTAATGGAAGTGGGGTGTTATACTTGGTATCAGAGCTAAAGGTTACCAGATTGGATAAAATTTTTGAAACTATTTTTCAAAAAGAAATCATAAAGAAGCATTTTCAAGAAAAGTGTTGTTTTAAATTTAAAAAAAAAAGGCATAATCCCCAAAGCCATATGCACTATCTTTCTATCCCTCGTTTTGAATCTTTCTTTTTATTTCAGCATGTCTGGGGACTTTAACCTACCTGAGGGCATGCCGGTGCTTGGTTGGTTTAGAAGGTACCTTGAAGCTAAGGCCAATGAAGTAGGCCCAGCAGGCATTCCTCCGCCTCCCCCAGCTGCTGCTCCTCCTCCTCCTCCTTCGAGAGGAAATGGTTTCTCAAATATCTGTAGAGATTTTAGATACATGGGTGGAAAAGACTTCAAGGGTAGTGAATCCTTCGTAGAAGCCAGAAACTGGCTCAAAGAAACTGAAGACTTATTCGTTATCTTTGAAGTAGATGAGAGGCAGAAACTACAATTGGTGGTGTGGTTGCTCAAAGATGAGGCCTCCTTCTGGTGGGAGGTCACTAATGCTTAAAGACCGATAGAGACTTGGGAGGACTTCAAGGCGAGATTTGAAATGAAGTTCCTCTCATAAGCTGAGCAAAGTCTGCAAATGGAGAAGTTCCTATCACTTAAGCAGGGCAACCTATCAGTCAAAGAATATGTCAATAAATTCAATCATCTTGCCAGATTTGGACTAGAGCTAGTCAACACTCCACACAAGATGGCAAGAAGAAGGTGAAGAAGGAAGAGCCTCAAAATAAGAAAGGAGAGGGATCTCAAAACAAGAAAGCGGACCCCACGAAAGGTAGGAAGGATAATAAATCCCGTAAGAAGCTGAAGTGCAATTACTGTGGCATACCTAGACATTTGGCTAGGGACTGCAGAAAGAAAAAGAGGAAGTTGGGCGCTTGTTTCCATTGCGGGGAAACATGACACTTGGCTAAGGACTGCCCCAAAAAGCAAGGGCAGGGACAGAGAACTGGAGCTTCTTCTGGAGGGCAGGTTCATGCTCTCGTAGCACCTCTTTAGGAACGAGGTAGTCATATTTATGCTGAGAGTTTAGTTTATCTGTTTGATAATCCTGTTCGTACTCTCTTTGATTCTGGCGCATCACACTCTTTTATATCTACTGCTTTAGTTGAATCTCTGCACCTAAACACCCATATAGTAGAGGATCCCTTTGCTGTTTCAAATCCAATTGGGGGCTCAATTTATTTGTCAATGGTTTGTTTGGATTTGGAAATCTCTATTCTAAGTGTTGGGTTTAAATGTAATGCTTTTGTTTTGGGCTTCACGGGGTATGGGCTGATTCTAAGCATGGACTGGCTATCTAGTAATGGTGCCATCCTTGATTGTGAAAAGAGAGTGGTTAGACTCATGACTCGCCTCGGTAACACTCTCGAAATCTCTTGTAATCCCATGAACTCTGTCATGCTTAGTTATCTTGAGTCACTTAATGAGTCTGTTTAGAATTTGCAGTCCGTTAGAGTAGTCTGTGAATACTCAGATGTGTTTGAAGAGGTGAAGGGCTTACCTCCGAAGCGGGAGATAGACTTCTGCATATACCTTGTTGATAATGCAAAGCCCGTTGCTTTACCTGTTAGGCACATGGCCCCAAGGGAGAGAAAGGAGCTCAGCAAGCAAATTAAAGAGCTACTTGAAAAGGGGTTCATAAGACGGAGTATTTCTGAATGGGGTGCTCCAGTAGTATTCGTGACCAAAGCTGATGGTTCACTCTGCCTATGAGTAGATTATAGGGAGTTGAACAAGCTGAATAGGCACCCCCCCAAAGAATTGATGATCTGTTTGATCAACTTGTAGGTGCATCCATTTTCTCCCAACTAGATCTTGCTACTGGGTTTCATCAGCTAAGAGTGGCTGAGAATAGCATTGACAAGACCGCATTTAGGACCCCGGATGGTTTCTTCGAGTGGCTTGTCATGCCTTTCGGATTGACAAACGCACCTGCCTATTTTGTAGACTTAATGAGCAGGGTGTTCCGGGAATTCCTCAATAAATTTGTAGTGGTCTTCGTAGACGACATCTTAATCTTCTCATAAAGCGAGGAAGAACATGCAGTGCATTTAAAGGAAGTGTTAGATACTCTTCGAGCACATCAGCTGAAAGAAAAATTATCCAAATGCCACTTTTGGAGAGAAGAAGTAAGGTTTCTTGGACATGTGGTGCCCAAAGAGGGGATAGCTGTGGACCCTGCAAAAGTAGTCGTGGTGCAAGATTGGAAGATTCCGCGAAATGCAACCGAAGTCTGAAGCTTTCTCAGGCTGGCGGGCTATTATCGAAAGTTCATTAAGGACTTTGCGAAGATCTCAGATCCGCTGACAAGATTGACAAAGAAGAACTTGGCTTTTTCTTGGGATTTGGATTGCGACATTGCTTCCCAACGTTTAAGGGCTCTGACAACAGCCCCATTTCTGACATTGCCTGATCGAAGCAAGATGTTTACAGTATATATAGACGCGTGCAGAACAGGATTGGGCGCTGTCCTAATGCAAGAAGGCAAAGTAGTTTACTATGGAGGAAGGCAGTTGAAGGTTCATGAGAAGAATTACCTAACTCATGATTTAGAACTAGCTGCCATCGTTTTCGCCCTTAAATCATGGCATCATTATCTGCTAGGAGAAAGGTTTGAATTATTTACTGATCATAAATCATTAAAATACCTTTTCACTTAGAAAGATCTTAATTTGAGGCAACAAAGGTGGATGGAATTTCTCGCCTCATATGATTTTGAGATTGCCTATACCCCTGGTAAGGGCAATGTAGTGGCAGACGCCTTGAGTAGAAAGAAGCTGACTTTAGGCCCTCTCTTTATGGAAAGGCAAAGCTTGGACTTCATAGCAAGCTTTAACTTTAGACCCTCCTATGACTTTGTACCTGGCTTGCCAGCAATGTTAGAAGTGCGGCCAACTCTATTAGACTCAATCGGAGCCGCGTAAAGAGAAGACCCTCAGCTAGCCGATGTGATGGACAAGTTAATTAGGGGTGAGACTTCTAGTCACCTCAATAGATACTCCATTGATGCTAAGGGCTGGTTGAGACGAGATGGAAGACTATGTGTCCCACAAGCAAGGGGTTCGGTAAAGACGGTTCTAAAGCTGACCATACACCCAGGCGGAGACAAAATGTAGACATCGAAAGAGTTTTCTTTTGGAATGGCATGAAGAAAGACGTAGCTGAATTTGTTTCTAAGTGTTTAATATGCCAACAAGTCAAGGCGGAGCAGAAGAAGCCTGGTGGTCTGCTCCATCCTCTAGAGGTCCCACAGTGGAAATGGTATAGCATCTCGATGGACTTTATAGATGGTTTGCCTAGGTCAAGAAGGGGAAATACCAGCATTTGGGTAATAGTGGACATGCTTACAAAGCGCTCACTTTATACCTATCAAAAGTAGAAGGACTGCCTCATCTCTAGCATCCATATATCTTAAAGAGATAGCTCGACTCCATGGGATACCCTCCAGCATAGTAAGTGATCGAGACCCTATCATTACAAGCGAGTTCTGGAGGAGTTTGCAAGAGGCTGTGGGCACACAACTATACTTAAGCATGGCCTATCACCCACAAACCGATGGTCAGACGGAAAGGGTGAATAGAGTACTAGAAGATCTCTTGAGACTGTGCATTCTTGACTTTGGAGGTACATGGGAGGATCATCTTCCTTTAGTGGAGTTCGCTTACAACAATAGTTACCAAGCCACCATAGGCATGGCACCCTTCAAGGCTTTGTATGGAAGACCATGCCAATCACCAACTTGTTGGTGGGAGTCTACAAATAAGCTCATACTTGGACCAGACATGATCAGAGAAACTTCAGAGAAAATATACTTAATATGGGGAGAATGAAGACTGCCCAAGATAGACAAAAGTCCTACGCAGATAAAAGAAGGACCGAGCTTGAGTTTGAAGTTGGAGACAAGGTGTTTCTTAAAGTATCCCCTTTATGGAACGTCGTTCGCTTCGGATCCGCAGGAAATTTAGCACCAAGATTTGTAGGGTCGTTTCCTATCATCGAGAAGATTGGGAAGATGGCTTATAGAGTACAACTGCCCGAAAGATTGTCTGGAGTTTATAATGTCTTTCATGTCTCTCACCTGCGAAAGTGCTTACATGAGTCTGCGGAAGTGGTAGAACCAGGAATGTTAGAGGAAGTAGAAGTTGAACGAGAAGCAACTGTAAGGAGAGTTCTAACTCGTACCATGGGTACAGAAGTCAAAAAGTGATGCAACCGTGAAGTCAAGCTTGTCAAGGTTCAATGGAGTGACACCGAGGAAGGCGCAACTTGGGAAACTAAGGACAAAATACGCACAGCCTTCCCTTTTCTTTTTGAGGGTACATCCTTGATATCTTTTTTCCTTAAGTTTATGCTTGTACCTATCCTTTTGAGTATATATCCTCGATATTATCCTTTATCCTTAGGTAGAAACCCATTTGGATGAAAACACGTAATTGAAACATGTTATGGTTGATGGTTGCAAGTGGTTTCTAGTGGTTGCTCGTGGATGCATATACACACACGTTAGGAATTAGATCGGCTCAGTCACTTTCATATTGCATATGCATATATGTATTTGTATATGGACTGAAACTTGATGTGTTACCATATGGACGTTGCATTTGTATGAATGATCGTGCATTCATGTTGAAATTTTGGATAGGAAAATTGCATACATAATGGAATCGCATGGCACTGACATAATTTGCATTAAGGAGGTCGACTGAATCAGTAAACCGCCTGGTTTTGCATTAGGTAAGGACATGTACACACACTATGCATATGATCATGAAGCATTAGAAGTCTTTTAAGGACAATGGACGCCTGTGTTTGATGATTGAGTAGATGGACGATTGGATGGTAAGATATACGTTCTTCTCGACTTGAAGATTTCGGGGACGAAATCCTTAAAGGAGGGGAGAATGGTATCAGAGCCATTAAGACAAGATAGAGTTATCTAGAACAGCCAACTCAGCCCCTAATGACTCAGCAGTGAGTCATAATTCGTCTTTTCTAAAATCACATATTTTCTATATATGTCTAATTAGATATGTAAATTAATCTTAATTTAATCATGCCATAATTATTCTTTTAATTATGCTCACAATAAATGGTATACCAAATATACCATTTCATGAACCAATCTATACCAAGAAATTTTCATGTTTTCCCTTGATTCTCGCATTTATGATTAAGTATTCTTTAATTTGTTATTACAACATTAACAGAAAATACGGGGTGTTACATTAAGTCTTCCACTTGTGGATGTTGGATATGCTGACTGAACCTCGTGTCTTAGTACCGTTACATGTACATTCATGCACTCGACCTCTCTCATTAGATTAACCACTTGTGGACGCTGGATTTTCCAGGCGGTTCCGGGCAGGCTTCTACCATAAGTTTAATCTAACCTTGTGTCTACATGCGACTACAGTTTCCAATTACTGTAAATCTAGGCATGTTTCATTATTAACCAATTTTCCATGTTTATTATTCCCCAAATTCTAACCATGTTTTACAATCATAAGTAATGCCCCAGTTTATCTTCCCTAACCATTCCTAATTTCACGCGCTCGCATATTTCAGCGATAGGCCTTGGCTCGAAGGTAGCTTGGTTATAAAAATAAAAAGGGAAAGAGGGAGAGAAGAGAACATGCATAGTAATAAAACTGGCATATGATGATAGAATTGATCATACTAATAGAACTGGAATATGATGATACTATTAGGCAAACTAATAGAACATGGATATCATGAATAGGCATATGAGAGCTATACAACAAATTAGGTATACTAGTGATGGCATATATGTTATGGTTCAGGTTATTAAGATGCATAGGCTTATATCCAAACTTATAAACATGTCAAGATTACTTTTTAAATGTTTACATCTAAAAATAACATGAACTCAATGTGACTAGATCTAAAGAATAGAGAATTGATTGTTAGTGCTGTAGCAACGATTCTTGAATGTGTATAATTGGTTGTTGAAGAAGAATAGGCTGATTCACTCTAAGTTGGGGCAGCACCTCGTTGTCTCCATTGATTTTGGTTGAATAATACTATGGGAATAAGGTCCTATTTATAGCCTAAGGTCAACGAATCTCGCTCAGAATGGTGTCCAGGTTCATAGAAATTGATCTTCCCAGATCTAACAGGGGTCAACATAGTGGTTGACACCACTGGGAGTAGGGTTGACCCCCAACGGGCCGAATTCCCGTTCCTCCCACCTCGTCTGGTTTTGATTATATGGAATGTTTTTAATATATATATATATATATATATATTATGTTAATGTGTATACAAACTTCAAACATTAATATCTTCTTCATACAATGTCCGTTTTACGCAAACTCGGAGTCTATCTTAAGCAGAATTCCGAGACGAATGTAATGTCGCAGTCCATTTTACTTACTTCCCAATATTTAATTAATTACCCTTTTATTTATCAATATAGTGTGTTTTAAAATTACGGGGTGTTACAGTTAGCATGGGAATTGGTCAGGTCAGTCGGAAGGGAGACTCGTGCGCTCTAGAATAATTTGGGTCGGTTGGTCCGAGAGTTCGAGTCGGCCATGATTTCCGGAGAAAGGAGGTCGGGACAGTCACCTGTTTGGTCGGTCGAGATGTAAAGCAATTGGGTCTGCCTGGAGCTGATCGGGTCGGTTGGCAGGATGGTGGTTGGTCAGTCGGTCTGGGTGTGGAAGCACTAGGTCAGGCTAAAGCTAAAGTCGGTCGGTCGGTCTCTGCTCTGGTAGGGTCGGTCAGCCGGTGTATTGAAGAGTTTTAACAGCATTTTAAGCGCTTAGGTGAATGGCATGAGTGATGTGGTATTCCATAGTAAATTTTTGAATACTATGGGTTGTTCTAAGCCTTATATTGATATTGTTTGGTTTAGTAATGTTGTGACTTTGAGATATACATTCGAAGTAATGTGATAAGTTCATTGATCGGTGTAAAGCAACGAATGAGAAGACGACTCAAGGGTGTTTTGAGTTCGTAGATAATGGGTACTCAAGGGGGACTTGAGTTAGTGAATGGTCGTCGGAGTTGATGACTAGATATACGAAGGCCGAGAGATTATAGTTATCATAAGTTCTAGCAGACTCAAAGCAGGGGTACTTTGGGCAGTCATGAAGAGCCTCGTACCTTGGGCAATCGTGAAGGGCCTAGTTGTCGAGATTTGAGAAAACAAACATACAAGTCATGAAGGCGCATGGAGTTTTTTCTAGAACTTGGGTTACCATTAGCCTTGACATATGGCAATCATGATGGGTCATCATATGATTAACGATGGTTTCAAAGTAGGATTGGTGAGGATAGCAAGAGTCTGTCTTGTATGATTGTTTATTTTTCTTGTACCATCTCATGTAGATTGTCCGACATCGAAGGAGATTTTTCTTGGGTGTCTGTCTGATATTGGTTTAGGCCTTTGGGGCTTGTGCTTGAGAGATGTTGAATTTGGTTAAGATGGTTTACGTGAGATATATAATCTGGATGTTATGAGTGCTATTATGGATTATTTCTGGTTGCCAATATTGAATGGTTGCTTGGATTACCTTGGTTGTATGGTTGTAATGTTTATTGTAAAGGCTATCACTGTCTGATGTAGGGGAAGATGGGAGTTGTGTTCTTCTCTGATGTTGTGGGTAAATTAGTTTGTTTATTTACCTATTCTCATGTACTTTATTAATGAAGTTAGTTAGTTGTTTTATCGCTCACTAAGACTGTTGTCTGACTCAAGGTTTTATGTTTCCCTCTTATTGCCTTGGGCTGTTCATCCAATTTTGGGTGGGCAGACTAGGTGGCAGGTGACAAGTGATAGCTCAGTAAGGAAGTTGTATCAGTTCGAAGGCAAACAGGAGGAAGGTTTACTATCCCTATTACTATAGAGTATTTGGATTTTCGCTATTTGTTATTCTACTCTGAGTGCTATAGTGAGGCAAATTTATACAGACATATGATGCAGTTCTTATGTATGGATATACTTTCTAGTTGTTTTTGAAAGCCTGAAACTTCTGTTAAAATGTGCTTCACTAATATTACCTGTTGTATATGTTCTATTATATTTTATCCTTACGCTGTGAGATTTATGACAGGTTCCGGTTGTGTTATCATACCTTGATGATCATCCATAGTTGCCTGGCATGCCTTGCAGCGCATTATTCCTCTTGTTTAGTGCAAGGGTTATAGACGGTCGTCATAGTTACAACGATACTACAACAAGAGATTTACAAATATTTGAAAGCTAGAATACTCAAACTTCCAAAGGTCCTTTCTTCTGAGTCCAAAAGGGGTATTTATAGGTGATATAGTGCTTGAGCTAGCTTGGACACACGTTGTATGATCCAAAATAATAGCTAAGCCTGAAGACGTGTTCTCCTCCTATGGAATTGGAACCCCTTGAATTGTTGGTGATAGGTGGCAATCTATCCGACCGATTCGGATGGCTTGGAACGGGCGAGGCTGGGCGTGAGATATTCTTCGGGCGGACATTAGGTTCATAACTAGGTGCAACCTGACTCGGTTGGTTTGATCACAACGGGCTTTAATTGGACTACGTCTGACGTCGGTGACGAGCTTAAGTGACGGGCCTCATCGGTCAACCCACTTCTTAACTTCGGCTATCTACTTTGGCTATCTGAGGTACGGGCTCATGGTGTTGTTGAGCCTTGACGGGCTAGCCAAAAGGCCCATCAACACTTTAACCCCCATAGTATGTTGCTTTGGAGACGGGGCATACTTTGTAAAGACAGGTCCAGAATAACTTTTTCCATATCAATCAAGAAATTTCCCATAAGTTGATTCGAGTCATTCGTTCATGAGCTACATAAATCGAGATTGGTCTATCAGACGTCTTCGAAACTTAATCTGGCTAGGGTAATAATGACACCTCTCTCTCACACGTCCTTTCGACTGACCTTGGCTCGATGATGGCTTTACGCGTCAGCCGAGTCTGATCCGATGGTCATGTTAATTGAATACGAATAGTCATCCCATTATATCATAAAAGGAAAACCCTCTTTACTTTTTACTTTTCACCTTTTTACTGCAAAGACCAATTTACTGCTCTAGAGAAAGAAGAAGAAAGATCACCGTCCTCAACCAAGATCATCTTTTTAGGTAAGAATCAATTATCACTACACCAGAAAATGCCTTTAGTAGCGTTGTAAAAACACTACAATAACTTTTAGTAGCGTTTTGATAAATGCTGCTATACGACATGCAACTAAAAGTCTAAAAGTTTTTGTTGCGTTTTAGTAAACGCAACCGAAATTGAAAATATTGTAGCGTTTCTGAAACCCTACAAAAAGTTTTTTTGGCAGCGTCTTAAAAATGCTACTAATGTGATACTTGCATCATTTTTCAATTTTTTTGTAGCGGTTTTTCAGTCCTACTATATGTTTTTTGTAGCAGTTTTTCAGTCCTACTATATGCCTTTTGTTGCTTTTCATTTCAGCTGCAATATCTTTTATAAATTATATTTGTAGCACTTTTTCAACGCAACTAAAACTTATCGATGTACACCACATTTTAATTGCGGTTATTTACTGTTAATAGCTTCTAATATTTCCATCAATCACTTATATATATTAGAAATATTAAAGCAAATAATAATATGAGTATCATTTTCAAACAAAAATCAATAATCGCCATATTTAAACACTTAAAAAACACATTGCTCGCAATACCAAATATAACACCCATAATCATCTCAATAGTAGTATTTCGATAAAATAAGTGAATCCACATACCATAATTGCTTATAAACAAGTCTACCCGAATAATACAAACAAAATAATAGTTGAAGTCTTCTTCATAGCTTAATAACCACAGGTTCCTTGATGCGGGCGTTCTTCACTTTGGAAATCTAACTACCTGCACATAAGTATAACGATCAACGGTAAGAATTACATACAAATATAACGATCAACAGTTAGAATTACATTAATGGGAAAAATGCATAAATTATATATGCTGACAGGTGGTCAAATAGGTTTGTAAATGGCAAAACATATAGTGCATAACATATGTAGTAAAAATGTCTACTGAATCTTCAAAAAGCCCACCAATTTTCTTCCCCTTTCCAATTTCATCAAAATCCAAGTTTTAAAAATTATATGCATCATTAAAAAAAAATCAAAATCAGATTGGCAATTCGAATAAAATAATCCGTTGTAATCACAAGTATCTGATATAACATGAAATTTGACTATGTAACAACAGTTCAAGATTAAAAATAACGAGTACAATGAAGCCTTAGGTCCTTGCAGCTTGATACAGTGTTAACAAAGGTATATGCATTTTTTTGTATTTGAATATATTGTTAATTTATCAAGTTATGCAGTAAATTCTAATACATGGTTAGGTTGATCATTATTTAATCATAATTTCACCAAGGATAATCACTAATGCTTACGTGATTTTCAATTTATTAACTTTTCAAACTTGACATAAGATTTTAAAACTGAAAAAGGAAAGTTTGTATAAATCAAAGAAGTTTTGGTCAACAATTTGATTTTTTAGAGCATTCTTGCCGATAAGGGAATTCAGGGACAAAAGTGAAAAAGAATTTGAAGAAAAATAATGGACACGAAAAAAGTAAGAATACTTGATTCTGTGTAAATATTAATAACTTAGTTTTTAAAAATAATTTACCTAACAAAATTTAGATTACTTTTCCCCTTAAAACTTTTTCTTCCTGTCTATTTTGATTCTCCTTAGTAATTGCCTTTTTTATTTCAGCGTGGATTATATAATCTTCTCAAATTGCCATTTTATTTTAGCTTTGGATGGTATTTTGACGATTGAATCATAATCGGAGATTCAATTCAAATCACATGATTCAAAGATTTCTTATACCATTGATTTACATGTTTTTACATGTAAAAATAAATTAGATTTGTTACTTTTCATTAAGATAACTTATATTTTTTGAGTTAATGAGTAGTTAATTATGCCTTTTTACTTTATTAAAATATATTGCTGAAAATATGGTTATGTAAGAATTCAAAATTTTCAGATGTAAAAAAAAATGTTTAAATAGATGTATAGTGGATTCCAAAAAAACATATTTAATTAAATGATGGTTTAGAGAAAGTAATGTATTCAATTAAAGAGCATAGGGTTAATTTAAATGGACCATAATTTTAAAATTTTCGGTGAGTTCAAGTTAAATATTGGTAATAATACTTGAATAGAACAATGGGAAGTTTGAAAATGTGGAGAAGTTAGGTGAAAATATTGATGAAGGATTACAAGAAAGTAACAGAGAATGTGAATATACAATGGACTTAAATGAAAATGTAGTAAGAGAATCCAGAAGAGCAAAGCAAATGGTTCTACTTGACTATTATTCAACAGATTAGTAGAAAGATTGAGTATAACCATATTTCCCAAAATTACCTCAGACCAAGTTGAAGAAGGGATAAGGCCAAGAACACCAATAGCTTCTTTGATTTCTTTTTCATATATAACAAGGTCTTGCAAATGACTTTCTGCAGTTGCAACAGCTGTTGCAGCTGCTTCTGCAGCTGTTGGTCTTTGTCCTGCTGTTGTAGCTGTTGGATTTTGTCCTGCGATTATCACACAAACTCACCAGTGTTAGAATCTTGCCTGTGCCTTCACAAGTGTTAGAATCTTGTATGTGCCCTCACAAGTGTTAGAAGACCAAAACAACACGCAAGGGTATGTGTTAGAATCTTGCTTGTGCCTTCACAAGTGTTCCCAAAGTGTTGTTTGTTGTTTTTAAGAGATTATCGAGCTTGTCTAGGCCAAAGTCGTATGTAAATCATCAAACATAGAATCCAGAAATTCTTCACGGACGCCTTAGCTGATTTTTGAGCTTGCGTAGAGGGCTTACTTTTAGAATTATCATCAATGGATGAGGAAACCGCTACTTCATAATCATTGAGAGTCTACATACCAAACACAACTTGTTAAGCATAAATACATATAAGCACAATTTGGATCAAACGAACTTTTGTTGACATGTTCTTACTTCGCTCAAAACCATATTCACAAAACTTTGGTTAATCTGGATACTCGGTAACGCTTTTCTGTTCTCCTCTGAAATAACATCTTTTCTACACCTAACGCTTGCTACCAAGCTGATTATTTGGATATTATGTTCACATCATACTGTAGTTTACATTTATGTTCACTTACCTATCAAGGTTTGGCATCTTACACAAATTAAAGTCAAGTTTTGGTATCCATGATTTATGATATCTTCCTCATCTAAATTTATAATATAATCAATGTCATACAACAAAAGATCAATTGCAATAGTGAGTTTCATTCAAAACTAGTTACAAAAACTTGTCTGTTTCCCATCAGTTCACTGTGTTTTCATAAACTTGTTCTTCTGACCATGGTGAAAAACAGGCATTTTTCCAAAGAAACTCATTATTGCAATTGGCTATTTACTGAGCTTATTATCCCAATAAAAAAGTCTTCTAGAGGTATGATAAACTTATAAATGTTGCAAAACCAAGAATGTGAAACTTACTTGCTAAGCTTCAGAGTGCCAAATTATACTGGCTTGGGAAAACCCACAAAGCAAGCTTTTGAGTCCAATCAAAATACAAATTAATGCGATTTAGTTCCACGCTTTTCCTGTGCCAATTCTATAAGGGCATAAACATTCTGGTTTAAGAGCTTGAGCTGGCATGATGGATCTAAAGATGAAGTCTTTCGTACCATATATGGTCAGGTCGATGTTTTTAAAAGTAATGAAGAAGCATGAATTTGGCTTCCCTCGTTTTTGGTTCTATGAACTACAGTATACGTTTGCTTGTTGATTTGCGTAATGCTTGAAACGGTTTAGTAAGTTTTTTTGTTTGTGATTGAAAAACACATTAAATGTCAGCCGCTCCAATGGGTTTTGACAAAGAAGACCTCGTGATAGATTAACACAATCAGGATGCAACAGTTGTACCATGTCTTGCGTAGCTTCCCAGTACGTAGCTAATAAAAAAACTGCTCCCAGACTCCATAAATCGCCACAATTATGTCACTTGATTCCATGCCACTTATTTTCCTTCATACTCATCAAAGGCCATGTAACTAAACTCATAATCATAACATAAGTTTATGTTAACAAACGAAAGATAACTTACTTCTAATCATATCATAAGATTTGTAACATACTCTCTTCAAAGATCCTTCACCAAGAACATCATTATACTGAAAATTCATGAGTCAAAACTATGTCAGTTATTTCATACAATGAAAATTAATACCCATAACTTATTGCTTGACTATTATTTTTGTTTTGGTCTGTTTAATCCTTAATTATATGTATGCAACAACAGAAATAGCATGAAGAGAATCTTATCCCATAGCCACAGTTTCAATCAAGTACTATCTTACCCCGCAACACCAACTGAAAAAAACTTCAAACAAAGTATTACTTGAGTTGTAGTTTTGAAAATGTTACAAAGTAAGATATATTAGCCATATGAATAAATCTCAAACTTACAGCACAATAATCAAACATTCATGCAAATGGATTTGAAGACAATAATGATTGTATTTGCATAAAAGACAATATGAAATTTACCTTGTTTGTGATAAAATGCGTAACACAAACAAATTCAATTCAAACCTTCGCTGACCATGGTATTTTAATATCAAGAAATAAGTTATATAAAACATCGGACTATATCATAAAATTCAGTTCAACACAAAGTATGACTTGTCGCTATATGATTTAAAGAGAAAAAGACAGATAACATGGGACCATATATTCTCAATATCTAAAGCAATTCCAAAAAATTAAGGAAGAACATGAAAACTTGTCTTTTGCCCAACTGTTGTAGAGAATATAGTAGGTATATCTCAATAGCCTAGACCAACATCACCCATATTCACTCGATCAACAATCTGGTGGTAAGCACTTGGAAAAAGGGCATTTTGTATATTTCCATACAGATCCAGAGTTACTAGCGCCTAGTGGTAAGCTTTGTGTTACACATATGTTAGATTTATCGGATAGTTTTGGCGTTTTCTGCATTTATTATGACAAAGAATAACAGAATTCATCGTAAAGAATGTTTACGGAGAGTGTCATAATCTCTGCTTTGCACCATTTTTTGGGGGAAAACTGTATATAAAAACTGTACAATGCAGCAGTATATTGGGGAAAAAAATACCTCCTATTAACTACAATTTGCACACATCATTACCATCTCCCTCCGCTTTGCCTTGATAGAAACATGTCCTCCTAA
This sequence comes from Allium sativum, assembly GCA_030737875.1. Taxonomy (NCBI): domain Eukaryota; kingdom Viridiplantae; phylum Streptophyta; class Magnoliopsida; order Asparagales; family Amaryllidaceae; genus Allium; species Allium sativum. Next base: position 461,102,129 of record CM060913.1, on the reverse strand, counting down.
TGTAAATATTTAAATATAATTGCAAATTAAAAAATATCCTAATAATCATTGTTAAAATGAACAGTAACATGATGAACTACTGAGAACTATAATCTGAAGGTGATACGACAAACTAAGTCATCATGTCATAAAACATATATTACAGTTTAGTATGCATAACAAATACTACAAATATGATTGAGGCTCAAGGACTAATATCTTAGAAGCAGTTCCCAAGCTATAACACTATTAGCACCCTCAGGAAAAAAAAATACACCAATGGTTGTCCACTACCAATGGTGTAAATAGTCTATAAAATATCATGTAATGTTCTTGAACACAACAGAGAATTATGATCTGTTGATAAAACATTAATTTATTTTCACTGCTATACTTTTAAGTTAATCGGCACGACTAATCCTCCATCTTTTATCCTACACATTGCTAATAGGTTCCTTAATTTAGATATCCGATTAGTAAAATCTGCTATTGCTATATTATAAGAATGCACATGCTTCAGTCATTTATGAAACCTGCTAGTAATTGGATAATTGTCATATAATATAAATGAAGTATTGGTACTACTAGTAGACAATAAATCAAATTATTAAAAACATAAACTCTAAGGTAATTCCAAATTATCCACTTAAATAACATAGATATATATATAGTTTTGTGACTTACTCTCAATTCAAGTTTTGAATTCCCCAAACATATGTTTTAGATTTTTAAGCTCCTTAAGAAGTCCAGCCAAATTCTGATTCTTGGTTTGCCACATATCATGTACCCTTTAATTTGAAAAATAATCAAGTCATGCCTTGCAAAAGAAAAATAATCAAGTCATGAAAAGAGCACACTTTCTCAATGATTAATACACTAGTAACAATTTCAAGCTTACTAATTTGTGTTCTTAAAAAAGAAACGACCTACTAAATGCACTTAGAGCATATGAAAAATATATGAAGTATGTAAAATAAGACCTAGATTTGCACTTAGAGCATACAAACATGCAATGAATTCATACAGAAAGTAACATCTATACCTGCCAGCAAGGATCCAGCAGCTAACTTCTTACCATGAAGAAAACATGCCGAAGCTTTGTGTCTGAGCTCTAATCCAGGTGACTGCAATGAAAAATAAATTAGTGTTTCTTAACATGACATGAATCTTGCCCCTTGCATTAAAACTACTATAATTTTATCTCATACATGCATCTACATTTTGCATTACTTAGATCTAAAGTCAATAGCATCAAAAGTGTGCAATTATGCCTGTCACCCTATCGATATGCCCAAATTGTAGTGAACACGTGACATCATATTTATAAGATATAATTTTCAAAGGAAATATAGAACTTTTGAATCTTATATTTTGTTCAATTTTATGTATTATATAATACCATTAGAAATAGCACAAATTGAGATTTAATATTAATAACTGTTTGTAATCAGATGTTCGTAGAGAATATCATTTAATTTTAGATATTTAAATTAAGTTGTGGATTATACAGTAAATTAAGAGGAAAAATTCCTAAATCAGGTGTTGTGTGCACTTGTTGTACAATAAAGGTCAGATGATATTTCTACGATACATTGTTACAACACGAGAAAAAGTGGCCTAACTGCGGGTACTCTATTTTGTTAGAGAGCAGCTCATAGAAAAATTCTATAAATAAGAGAGAGCTTTAAAGAAGCAGACTACACCCTTGTATTTAAAATCCAAAGCCAAGCTTTGGTACTTTATATACCTCATTTATAGTAAATCTAGATTCAATTCGCATTCACCCATTTAAGCAAGTACATAAGAGCAATCAACTAGCTCCCATGATTTTCTCTCTTCACATTTATAATTTCGATCAATTGTCCTAAGACATTTTACGTAACCTAAATCATCGTTCTTCCTCTGTTTTCTAACCACAAAATTCCATGCTCTTTTCACACATCATCCTTCTCAAAAAAGAAAGAAAGATACGCACATGTTTTATTCTAACTTGGAAATTTCATCTATTTCTCATTATTTACTTGGTTTACCTATCCTTAAAAAAACTCCAATCGACCTTTCAAGAAAAGCATATCCTTTCATTTGATTTTTTGTCAATGCGACATAGGCTAGACTATGAAAGCAACCAACTCATTGAATGTTTGATTGCAATAGAACATAGAAGTGTATTTTGTGGAGGAGGAAAGCAAAAAAAAAAAAAAAAAAAAAAATTGAGGATGGAAGGAGGAATATGCAGAAACAAACAGGGCAGTAACATTTTATGTTTTCTCTTTTGTTTCCATTTCCTGAATATGCAGAAACAAATAGTGCAGTAACATTTTCATCCGAATATAAGGAGCAAAAAAACTGAGGGAAAGAACAGTAGGGGTCCTTTCCATGGCATATAAGTATCTTATGAAATATCTGGTTTTTATATTCAGATGGAGGAAGTTGGATCCATAGTACAGGGTTAGAAAACTTCTGCCTTAATTGCGACAAAAAATGGGCAGAAGGATATTACCTACTACCAAAAAGATAAAAGCAATTGAGCTTCACAACAATAACTCCCCTCATCCATACCTCTGGTCAGATTTATGATATGATCAGAACTGAGCAAACATATAATGTGCCTAATAAAGAAAAGAGGGAAGAGTGGAGTTGAGGTGGAACATATTGTCATTTCCATGGAGCTAATAGTCATCACACAAATAACCACCAAAATTTGAAAAATGAAACAAAAAGGATAATCCAAAAAGGTTGTCAGATCAGTTTCTAGGAAGCTAACAGGGAATCCCTCAAATCTTATAGCTTCCATCCACATGGATTACACTTAGTTGGAGCAAGCAAAAGGCACAGCAGAGATACATGCAAGAAGCTAAAGTATGAGAAAAGCCAGTCTTCCAAATAAAGAAAAAGCTGACATTAGAAAAGATATTTATTGGTGGATGTAGTAGGGTTGATGTTTACTGATCAAGATCCATTTGTTATCAAAGAGCATATATCAAAATTCACCATGGAAAATTCTAAAAATTAATAACTTATTTGGTTCTATATAATCATTTTTATACCAATACAGACAAACAAATGAACTCAAATTTTTGACATGAATTAATCATACCATTACAGGTCCTTGACTGTTATTTCTCATCACGTCATCAATAGGAAAATAAAATGTGTATACCAAAGGAGTACAGAAGGTAATCACCATGGTTATAGCAAACTGGTTTTGTGGAGGTAAAAATGAGATGCAAAAGCAAAAAAGTATTAAAGAAATTCACGTTATCTCCTACTTCATATCAGGCTTGCAGCCTTAGGTATGAACAACGCCTAGCAAAATACCTCGCCCACCAAAGATATCGCCTGTTGTATTCTTGCTCTAACACAGTGGCAAATGTAAAGGGTGACCCTAGAGCAATAGACAATCTAAGAGCAACATCGGTTGCTCCACCATCAACATCTTATTTATAGCGCAAAAATACATTACGTGAATTATGCCAATCGTCCAAAATAAAACATTAATCACAATTGGACTTTAACAGAATTTTAACTCAGCATCATCTGACAAGAAATTCAATAATAAATCGTGTATTTTTATTCAAGATGAATATATACCATTGACTATTGTAATCAACAATTTCAGTTCATTTCTAATACATATAAATTTCATTTCATTTTTTCAAGTTGAACATAAATATATAATAAGCTGTTGTGTATTGAAGTTGATCATTACTAAATTACTTAACCAAAATTACTAAATACTAAATTAAACGATCCACTATCACAAAATTAGTATATTTTCTTTTTATTATCTTATTCTTGATCCTGGTTTTAACCCCATTATCTTTCTCGTTGTTGCAACATTTTCTGAGAAAAATGGCGCTCGAGATAAGGAAAAAAATCATTAGGAAAAGATCTAGGTTACCTAATTCCAGCAAAGAGGCTCTTGCTAAAAAGAAATAGAAAGTATCTATTTCCTCAACAAAGGCTCTAAGAAAAATATTTCGAAATTGAATTTTAAGAAGAACAAGCAAGCCATAGAAATTACAAAAGCTGCAGTTGAAGGTAATCTTCCTAGTGCTATTACTAAAAAACATGCTAGGCCCCAACTTCTTCTCCAGAGGTCTAAAAGACGACTAAATATGGCTTATGAACGAGTATCAAGGTAAAGCAAATTTCTTTTATTGAATTGTAATTTCTATATTTGTCCTCACGCCATTTTGCCCCTTTGTAAACGGGTGGTAGAATTATCCGCCCTTCAAAATGAATGGTACGAAGGAAATAGTAGTTGCAGCTGAAATAACAAAAGAGGAGTTTTCAGAACACAAAGCTACCACACCCTCCACTACCAAATCGCCAACAAATTCCCATTAATTTCTGGTCCAATTTGAAGCCAGGTGATTCCGATCTAACGTAGCAAGAATCGATTTGGAGGCATAATTTTTGGGTTAAAGTGACGATTTTGCAATTGATAAGTAATAAACTGTTTTTTTGTTGGTAATGATCTAGGGCAATGGATGTTTAACAGATTTGAGAAGAGGGGAGGAAATAATAAATTTTAGGGCTTTATTTTCGTTACGGCTACAGCAAAGAAGAAGGACAAAAATTAGATATCACGTCGTCAAGCGGGAATGGGAAAATTAAAGAAGGAAGACAAAAATTAGATCACATGTTGTCAAGCGGGAATGGAAAAATTAATCCCGCCTTCTAAATCTAATATCTAAATCTGAAACCCAACTGTTTTAGCGAGTTCAGCAAAACAGTCGCATTTAGTATTCAAACTCTACCGTATATTGTAACTAAAAGCATAATTTCTTGTAGTGTATTCATCTTCTTTAAAACACTTCGACGTAATTCTTGTGTATAATCACTTTTTTCCTCCATCTTCTTGTTGTTATTTGGGCTCCACGCAATCCATGATTGAGATCCCCAACGTCGGATCACCGTAGTCAGCGACGATGCGACAGTCTATGGTGGTCCTGATACCATTGTAGTAAAACCCGATAGTGTTGGAGCTGCTAGTCCGAAACGGCATGGAGGTGGAGAGGTTTCCCACCTTTTCAAAGTGCCTTATGTATCAGGGTGTTGTTAAACCCTTGGGAATGCGGTAGTGTCAGAGAGGACGGTGATAAAGATAACAATCTTTATACTGTCTGGCATATGAGAACAAAAACAATTTTGTGGTTTGTTGTTTACTGTAAAGTGGAACAAACCGCTTTTGTATCAATCTCCAATTTTAGTTCGATAACATATTTAATCGACAATGGTCAAGGCACGAGGCACTCATAAGTATGGACAGGGTACAGAATTGCCCCTCTTTATTAGAGTAAACAACACCTTTGAGTCTTCAGATAGCTCTGAGTCTGATTCGGATAATAAATCCCAGGGTCGATCGACGTATTCACTGCCTCCTCCTGAAGTTACGGTCGAATCAACGGAAACAGCATCTGTACCGATAGCACCTGACATGCTTCCAGGTGCAAAAATTTTGAGAAACCCCCCGAACGTCAAAGGGTCAAAAATAACTCTCAAATGGCTACAAAACCTGACCGCTAAGCATAATATTCCTTTTGTAGATGTCCTTCTCGAAGAAACTGATCAACCTCATACTCCCCCAGATGGCTACATGGCAATATCTCTTCCCATGTGTAATGTTGGAGTTATCCCCTCTTTTCTTCCATTTATCATCAACTTCTTATTGTGGATGAACCTAGCCTTAATGCAGTTTCATCCAATTGCGTATGGCAATTTGTTATCTCTCCATTACATGTGCATGAGGTACCTGGGTCACCCTCCAACCTTTGATGACTTGACCTTCTTCTTTAATTTCAAGCACAATGAGAAGCAATCCCCTCCCCTTCTTTACTTCGAGTCTGATCGAGGTTTGAAGATTATTGAAAAGGTCCCGAGCAAGGTGGACGACCCAATACGGGAATGGTTTTACATCAAAGAGCAGTCGGGATGTGCCCGATATTGCTTCAATGCAGTAAGTTTTTTGTCGCTCGATATATCCATAATAGAGTTCTTTATACCGACCATTTCTTTTACGGTGGGAAGGGGGAGCCAATAAGGCCTGAGGAGAAAATGTTTAAGGAACGCTTCAGAAGGCTGGTTAAGTTGAAACTTAGGAAGCAGAAGTTTTGGAAGTGTTTGTACGATGATCATCTACATTAGTACGCTCTTCTTAACGAGGGCAGAACAATCGGGCCTCAGAAAAAGGGATCTGGATCGACAACACCGAGCTGGAGTGAGATGCCCTCGGCCAAAAGAAAATCAGGTAGTACATAGGCAACCCATTTGGTCGGGGAATCTTCCGTCCATCCTCCTCCTGGAGAAAAAAAGAAACTCCATTCAAAAAAGCGCACTTTCAAAAGACGGACTCGAGTGGCTGAGCGTCAAAAAAGGCAGAAAGGTTCTGCTGTGGAAACTCCAAAGAAAGTGCATGGGAAATTAGCCAAATAAGACCCTGTTGAGCATCGCTCGAGAGAATATGAGGTTGAGAAATATTCTTCTACGGTTCATGGCTCGCCGGAAGAACAGGTCACGCCCCCTCTCCATGGCCTTAAGAAGCTGAAGATGCCTGAGACCATCCTTTCTCCACATAGCTTAGATTAGAACCAATTTTTTGCTAACCAGTCCGAGAGAATATCTTATCCGGTTGGACCGGAAGGTGTCGAAGGTATGAGCCTAAACTCAATGTAGGGTTGACCTAAATTTGTTACCCAACATTTTCACTGCACGTCACAGTACCATCTTCCCTTGTGCAAACTGAATATTAACTGCCTTCATTATGGTTTTTCTCTTTTCTCAAAGGAAATAAACGATGAGTTTTATGGCAACCTTTTTGTTTCCATCTCGACGGATGTCGGGCCAGTCGAGCCAGCTTTGCAACAAGTTAGGCAAGGTGACGAGGATGGTGATGACATCAACAAGAAAGGTAAGAAGACAAGGACAAAGAAAAAGAAAAAGAAGAGAAGAAATGAGAGCAAGACGAATAGAGAAAAGAAGTTTGGAAAGCACAAGAGGGCACCGGAGGATAAAGAAGAGTACGGGAGAAAGTCCAAGAAGGAAAAAGTGCATAAGTTCCCCGAGCTTCGGATCCCCCTGCCCTCAAGATAAGACCCCTAAGGGTGGTGATAAAGCCTAAGATTCTCGGGCCATCCTAAGTCGCCTCAGGCTCCTGGTCGACCCTTCCTCCATCGACCGAGTTAAAGAGATAGAGCGAGATTTCCCTGATCTCATTTTTAATGGAATTGAACGTGCCCCTGTGTTACAACTGCTCCCACGGAGTTTCTGCCGACGAATTCGAAACAACCTTTACCTTGTTGTTTCCCAGTATGACGCGATGTACGAGTACGCCAAGCAGGGTATTGAAGGACAGGCTGACCGAGATTGTTGGTCTGAAGAGGGAGATTGCTTGTAACAAGAGAACCTTTGGGCTCCTCGAGAAGAAAATAGCCGACCATGGATTGTAGGTGATGCTCACTAAGGAAAAATCTGAAAAGGCTGTCGAGGACCTGAATACTCGTTTCCAACTAAAAGGGTCAGGAGTGTGATTCTTTGAAGGGCGAAGTTGAAACTCTGACGGGTGAGAATGGTCGACTGGGCCTAGAGGTGTAGAAGCTCGAGGCTCTTCTTGATTAATCTGAGTTGGCCAAAAGACAGGCTGGGGAGAATGCTGCTGCGGCGATCGAGCCAACTAACAATATGAAGCTTCAACACGATATTGACATTCAAACCATTAGAGCTGAGCATGCTCGGGAGATATCTAAAATATAAGGCACGCGGGCATCAAGCTCTTACAATCTTTCCAAGGGTCCTTCGTTACAGGTACTCATCTTGGCTACCGAGATACTCCACAGTGTTGACCGATACATAGAAAATCATCTTGAAAGAAGAGAGAGATGCCACAAATGGGAAATCGATGGATGAAGAAGCTTTGATGACTCAATTTCTGAATGATGATGAGCGAGCAGTGTTAGCTAAGGGGAAGAGCCATGAAAAGAAGGCGGTAGAGGATGAATGTCGCAAAGTGAAGGGGATGTCGGTCTTTGAAAGAGAAGTTGGTAGAGTCGGGCTAAAGCATCCCTTTCTTTCCCTTCCGCGGATGTGGAGATGGGTTTAACATTTGTCCCTCCCTCGAGCTATCTAGGGTCGTGGAGGAGCGGTTGACTAAGTACGGCATTGGAGGTAAGCTTATGCGTTTCTTTTTAGTTCCATGTTTACTTATTTGACCATGATTTTTTCTCCCGTTGTCGGTACTTCATTGGCAAAGGAAAGTGTTGGGGCAGAAACAGTGGTGGCAGAGAAGGATGAAGCTAGGGCTGCGGTTGAAGTTCTGATGGAGCTGGTAGACGCGATCGAGCATGGGGATATACTACCTCCTTTTTAATTTTCTTTTGTCGTAATTTTACTTTTAGGCCCTCTAGTTGTTCCATGCGAGTGCAGCCCTCGCGTTTTTATCATCATCAAGCTTTGTACTTTTTATGGATGATTTTTTAGTTGTACCTATCATGTAGTAACATTTTGTAATCATGCTATGTTGTTATGAATGAAAATATACTCGTCTTTAAATACTTGTGTTAATAATATGCTGAATATCTCAAAAAATGGGAATGTTGTTCAGGTTCGCTATCTCATTCCAATTTTTGAAAGCGACTTAGACATAACCCTTGTCCGGGATATCCGTCGAGCCTCTTGCCCCTAGTGTCGGGGGCCATATGTATCTAAGTACGAGCGCTGTCTTTTATACTCTCCCTCGAGTCATTGAGGGTTAGAGTTTTAGGGATCGAGTGGTCTCTATCGGGTGCACCTTTCACACTCATCCATAGTTTTATACTCCTCCTCAAGTCGTGAGACTCAGAGTTATTTTAAACAAATAGTCACGTTGTTTAAATTCGAGACCATCTCACTTTCAATTTCAAAAGGAGGTCCGAGCATGTGAGTATCCACATTAGATTCAGAGTCGTCCGACCTGGTTTGTTTCTTATTCCCTAACCAATTTAGTTCATAGAAATGTTGTCAGGTAAAGGGATCATGGAATAAGCATTATATTGAACATATGTCAGTCGGATCATAACATAGAGTCGTACTCGTTAGAACAGAGCAGGAAAAGAGCTTTTATTTCTAAACAATAGCGGGTGATTGGAAACGCCTTATTACAATACTTAAATAAAATAACTAAGAAATTGAAAATTCTAAGAAAGAGAATGTCTAAAATGCTCAGCATTCCATGCTCTTTGATACGGATCGCCATCAACAATTAACAGCCTGAAACTTCCTTTATCAAGCTGTTGTTGGATGACGTAAGGCCCTTCCCCCTTGGGGCCCATATGGACAGGAGTTGGAAAGACCCGATTCAAAAAAAGATCGCCAATATTGAAGGTCTTCGAATGGACCTTCTTGTTGTAGTATAGGTCAAACCTTCGTCTGTGAACTTCAACGCGTAAGTTGGCCTCTTCTCCTTTCTCATCAATCATGTCTAATGATGTGCAGAGAAGGGCCTTATTAGACAATGGATCATAATAGGTCGTTCGGCGGTAAGGGACCTTGAGTTCTATCGGAAGAACAACTTCCGAACCATAAGACATTGCGAAAGGAGTATGGCCCGTGGTAGTTTTGTGAGTGGTACGGTATACACAAAGAGCTAGAGGCAATTCATCGACCCATTTACCCTTGGCTTGGTCTAATCGTTTATTCAAAACGGTTTTGATGATTTTGTTGACAGCCTCAACTTGTCCATTGGACTATGGATGCACGACCGAAGTATACTTCTTCTCAATATGATATCACTCGCAGAAGTTTCTGAATTTCGAGCTGTCAAACTGGTTCCCGTTGTCAGTGATAATCATCCAGAGCACCCCACAACGACATATAATATTCCTCACGATGAAGTTGATGATTCGCTTTATAGTATTTGTGGTTAACTGCTCGGCCTCTGCCACTTGGTGAAGTAATCCATAGCTACGGTCGCATATTTGGCACCCCCTTTTGAGATTGGCAAGGTCCCTATTATATCGATTCCCAAAACAACGAAAGGCCAAGGACTAGTAATCTAAGTAAGCTCCATGGGTGGAGCTCGGGGTATTTGGGCGAACCGGTGGCACCTATCACATCGTCTAGAGTAGTTTGTTGCATCTTTGCTGACAGACGACCAGAAATACCAATACCTTAATATCTTCATTGCCAGCGTCTGTCCTCCTGTTTGAGCTCTGCATGGCCCCTCGTGAACTTCTTTAAGCATCCTCTTAATGTCATCATTAGCCATGTATCGAAGCATTGGAACTGAGAAACCTCTTCGATAGAGTTGATCTTCTTGAATAACATATCTGGAAGCTTGACGCACAAGGGCTCGCTTCTCATTCTTTTTCTCAGGAAGAGTCTCATGCAGCAGGTAGTTTTTGATGGGGGTCATCCAGGATTCTCTTTCAGGCTCTGTCTCTAGATGATCAACCTCTACTCGGGATATTCAAGGTCTCAATGGGGACTAATTCAGTTTCACTTGGGTCATCCAAGCTAGCTAGTTTAGCCAAACGGTCGACTTTCTGATTCTCTTCCATGGGGATATGGGTGATGCTATACTAGCTGATGCCATTCAATAATTCTTCAACTTTTTTAAGATACAGGGCAAGTCGAGCCCCCTTTGTCTGAAATTCCTTCTTAATATGAAACACTATCAGCTGTGAGTCACAAAAAATGTTAAGCGAAGTTATCTTCAAATCTTTTGCAAGTATGAGCCCGACAATCAGGGCCTCATATTCAGAATCATTATTGGTAGCTATGAAGTTTAATCTCAAGGTGTAATAGATCGACCGCCCCCTCGAGGCACAACAACACTACCCCAGCGCCGGAACGTCGATCGCTGCGGGATCCATCCATGTACAACTTTTAGACGTCGGATCTTAACTCCACTTCTGGGAGCTCAGTACCTTCTTCCACACTGTCGTCCTCCGAGACGGTAAATTCGGCTATAAAATCAGCCAATGCTTGTCCTCGGATGGACTTTCTTGGAACTAAGGTCAAGTCTAACTGACTCAGTTCAATGTTCCAGTTAAGCAGTCGTCCAATGGATTCAGGCCGTTGTAGGACCTTCCGTAGGGGTTGATCCGTAAAGATTTTAACAGAATTAGCTTGGAAGTAATGACAGAGCTATCGAGATGCAATTAGCAAACTGTATGCGAGTTTCTTTATTTTCGGATAGTTGCGCTCAGCTCCAGTTAGTTTCTTACTGATATAGTAACTGGACGTTGTACTCAGTCCTCTTCCCGAATTAGGACACAGCAAGATGCACAAACAGATCTTCATGGTCGATAGGTTTGGACAGGATGGGAGGTTTTTCCAAGTGATGAAGCAGATTTTGGAAAGCTTCGACACAGTCAAGCGTCCAAGCAAAGTTTCTCTTTCCTCTCTTGATCAATTCAAAGAAAGGTAGACACTTGTCAGCGGCTTTAGATATGAACCGACTTATGGCTGTAACTTTTCGTGCCAAACTTTGAGCATCCTTGATTCTCCTCGGTTCTTGGATATTTTTGATAACCAAGATTTGGTCTGGATTAACCTCAATGCCTCGGGTGCTGACTATGAATCCCAAAAATTTCCCTGATGCCACCCCGAAGGAACATTTTAAGGGGTTAAGCTTCATACCATACTTTCGCAAGATATTGAACATCTCTGACAAATATCTGACATGGTCATGTCATCTACATAAACCTCCATCGTTCTTCCGATTTGATCATGAAACATGCGATTGACCAAGCACTGATATGTTGCCGCAACATTTTTTAACCCGAAGGGCATGACTACGTAGCAATACACAATCCAAGGTTGGTCATGAAGCTGGTGTGTTCTTGGTCGGGGACATGCATGGAAATCTGGTTGTACCCCGAGTATGCATCCATGAACGATAGGAGTTCGTGTCCAATGGTCGAGTCAACCAGTTAATTGATCCTCGGCAATGGGAAGCTGTCTTTAGGGCAAGCTTTATTCAAGTCAGAAAATCAATGCATGTTCTCCATTTTCCATTAGCTTTCTTTACCAGCACGGGATTCGCTATCCACTTGGGATATGTCGTGTCTCGGATGAAACCATTGAATTAGAGTTTTTAAATCTCTTCTTCTAAAGCGGCGGACCTCTCTGGGCCTAACATCTGCCTTTTCTGTTTTATGGGAGTATATTTAGGGTCAATACTGAGTGCATGAGTCATAATGGAAGGCGAGATCCCGCACATGTTAGCATAGGTCCATGCAAATACATCCAGATTAGCACGGAGAAACTCCGCCAGCTCCCTCGTCGGGAGGGGGTCGAGATGGGATCCAATCTTTAAGACCCTTATGGGATCATCATCGTCAATTGATATCTCGACCGTATTTTCGTTTGGCGCAGCCTTCCTACATCCTGGCTCTTCGTCCTCCCTTGGGTCGATGTCCTCGAACCTACAAGGAGGTGGCCCCGACTGGGATGCCTTCTGTAATTACTATGCCTCCTTCCCCACCGTAGGGGGAGGGGTGTCCTCCGATTGTTTGCTGTTCTTGTTCTGCAATTGTTTCCACTCCGCCAAATAGCAAGATCGCCCCATCACTTGGTCCCCATACACTGTTCCAATTCCCCCATCCGTCGGGAATTTCAACAGCGGGCACCACGTAGCGATATAGGCCCTAAACTCCATTAAAGTTGCCCGCCCTAGGAACGCATTGTACCGAGAGTTTATATTCATCACAACAAAGGGCAGGAGTCATACCCTCCTCCGTTCTCCGTCTCCCAATTCCACAAATAGCTTGATTAGTGCGATAGGCTCTGTGGATGATCCATTGAAGCCATGTATCTGTTTGGTGCACGACTCCAAGTCATTCAGCTCCAGATTCATCTAATCATAAGCCTACATGAACAATATACTGACCGAACCTCCATTGTCGATCAAAACTTTTCGCACCGTTACCGGTCCTACGATTGCTGTTATTGCTAGTGGGTCGATCGTTGGAGCTTCTATGCCGATTGCTTCCCATTCTCACAAAATAACATCTTCTGCATCTGTTTTCCTTTGCTTCATGGGGCTTATAGCTTCGGGGATACTGGTCTCCGCAACATCAAGATGCTTCGCGGAATTTACATATTTCTCCATAGTCCGGATGTTGTACCCAGCAGGATGTGGTCCTCCAACAATGGCATTAATGACTATTCCTTTCCCCTTTTCTTATGCGGTGGCTCGAGTCTCCGCTTGGTTTTTCGCAGGCGCCAAGCTTCCTTGCCCTCTGTCTTTCGGAGGCATCTTGTATTCATCAAGCTTTCCTTCCCAGATTTTATTTTTCTGTTGGGAATTTTAGTAAAAGACACCAAGGTGCGATGTAGGCCCTAAACTCTGCTAGAGCTGGTCGAGCCAAGAAGGCGTTGTATGGGGAATTTGTATTCATGACAAGAAACGGAAGGATGCACACCCGTCTGCAGTTTCCTCGCTAAGTTCCACTGGTAAATCAACTACACCCATTGTTGTAGTCGTTGAATCGTTAAATCCATGTATCCACCCGGTGCACGGTTTTAAATCTTTAGCCTCTAACTTCATCTGATCAAAATCTTTCTTGAATAAAATGTTGACGGAACTCCTGCAATCAATAAGGACTTTCCCCACAGTTGCTTGGCTGATAACGGCTGATATTAACAATGGGTCTATGCTCGGAGTTTCCACTAATACGCTCTCGTGATCACGGAAGATAATGTCGTCCGTCATTGTTTTCTGATGTTTGACAAGCGAAGCATCCGTTGGAACACTACATTCCCCTACCTCTAGATACTTTGCAGTGTTGACATGTTGTTCCATAATCCTGTTAATGAATCCTGCTGGATGGAGGCCTTCGACAAATGTATTGATGACTATTCCTTTCCCCTTCTATTGGGCGGTGGCTATGGGAGCTGCTTGACCTTGGTTTGGAGCAGTACCTCCTTGCCCCCTATATCTTGGACAACTTTTTATTCATCAAGTTTCCCTTCTCGCAGTAGCCTTTCTACCACATCTCTCAGGTGTCGGCATTCATTCGTTAAACGGCCATAGGTTTCGTGAAACAAACAAATTTTCCGGTTTTACGTTCTATCTCTGTCGAAATCTTTGGCGGTGGTTTCTTGTATTGCATCATGTTACAAGTATCTAGATAGATGTTTTATAAGGTATCATTCAACGATGTGTAGCTTCGAAAGATTTAAATCGGGATCGCTTCTTGGAATCACTCTTCCGATTTCTATTTCTTTTATTTTCATTCTTGCCTTGGCGAAAATCTCCTTCATTTTGATTACCGACATTAACTTCAACCTTACCGAAACTGTCGTCGGTCTGCTTTATGGCGACGTTGTTTTGAATTTCCTCCCTTACGACCTCGCTTAATCACCTTTTTTTGTTCAAATACACCTCTTCCTATCGAAAGCGTTTTGTCATCAAACAACTAAATGGTTGTAGGGGGTTTTCCGGCCAAATATCTTCCAATTTCGGTGTCCTTGTCTACCCCGTCAATCATCGCCATCAGAATAGTCTCAGGATTTGGGTTGCTCACTACTCTGACCGCTGTATGGAAATAGTCCAAATATCCCCTTGAGGTTTCTCAAGGAGCATGTTTAATCACCGAGAGCTCTATGACATGCTTGAATTTCTTGGCATGCAGTCGGAATTTGTTCAAAAACTTTTCACTCAGATCCTTGAAGTTAGGAATCGATCGAGGTGGAAGTCTAGTGAGCCACATCATAGCGACATCCTCAAGATATATTGGAAAAGCTTTACACATTATAGCATCAGGAGCTGTTGCAGCATTCATATACCATGAGTATCACATCAAGTGATGTCGCGGATCAGTTCTACCTAAATAGTTATTCATGCTGGGTAAATTAAACCATCTTGGGAATTGTACTTCCAAGATGTCTTCCATGAAAGGTGTATGGCTACAATCTATACCCCAGTTGGTATAGCGCCTACTGTCCTTCATTATCTGATGCACCATCGCGACTACCTCTACATTGGTCAATGTATGCTCTGGTTCAGTGCTTTCAGATCTTCGAGATCCTCCTGGTCCTGTATCACACAATGTCACCTGAGTTGCTGTCTTGATGGAGTTTCCTTTCCCCCTAAGATCCCGGTCAGTCATAGGACGAGTAGGTTGGAGAAGCTAAGCTTGGGTAGCTGGGAGAGTGTTTAGGTCTCTAGGAAGAGCATGATATCCACACATTAGCAATAGCATAGGTTCTGCTAGGCTGGGATCATTAGCACCAAGATGGATTTCTGCATCTTCTCGAGAACCCAACGAACCGAGTCAGACTTGTCAAAGATTTTTAGGCATTTCAAGAGGTCTTCTCTTACGTGGATGGCATTCATTATCCTTATAGGAAGATGAATCTTCTACTGCTTGGCGATGGGTAGGAGAAGGCGTTCTCTATCTACGGAGTTCTTCCCATTTCCTGGTTATTGTGTTCATATTGTCCCGAATTGCAATGTTATCTCGTCGTTGAGCTTCTAGGGCTACATTGGTCTCTTCCAACCTGGCGAGCAAGCGTGTTAATTCATTCTGAGATACAGGCATTAAAGAAGAAGACTGGTTGACAATCGGATCGGCAGGTCCAAAGGTACCCTTACGGGGTGGGTCGATTTCGACCAGGGTTGATTCAACCTGTGTGCCTGGGCTTCTACTATGATTTGCTGGCCACCTTACCTCTCTTCATTAGCCTCATTTCTTTGAGAAGTTAGCCGGTTCCTATCTTCGTTGGAGCCATAATAACCAAACTTACTGAAAATCGTTGAAAGCATCAAAGTAATGAAAAAGGATTATTTCTTCGGGCTTGGTGATTCAAATAATAGATTAATAATCCCAAAAGCTGAGAATTCAATCTTCTCTGTGAAAATATCAAAACGTTAGACCAAAAAATGGCACTAACACCCAATAGACAAGATTTCGATGAGAACAATGAAGAAATGCCAACTAAAAACAAGAGAAAGCAATCAAACACACGAGATTTATAGTGGCTCGATGTTAGCGAGCAGAGGTCCACTTTATAATTCTTACATTCGACAAATAATTACAATTACAATGTTTTGAATCACTCAAACACTCAAACATGATCAATGTTGAAATCAAAAAATGACTTCAACACCAAAGGTGTTTAGAAAACTACTTCACCAAAAGATTAGAATTAGGAAAGTGAGGCAACAATCACCAAATAAAGAGCAAAAAGTAAAGAATAAGGAATTTTTAGAGTGGTTCAATCAATTTAGACCGACGTCCACTATGGAATCACTTCTCATTATCATACTTGAGTTTACAAAGTACATCGCTTTATACGTTTCACTCTTTTTATGATATTTCTCTCTTTTTTCTCTCTTGATCGAGATTTCACTTGAATATCTCGAAGGAATGGTTTAATCTCTCTAAGTATAGTGGATATTGATGAATACCTTCAAAATGTTGAACACTTGAGAGATTTTCCTTGATTCCATGACGGTTTTCTGTTAGATCTAGGTTTTAGAGAGGATTGATGGAGATTAGAGAAGGTTGAGTTGAATTTGAGCAATTTCTAATGGAGTTCGGAGAAGATGAGATCCCTTTATTGTTGGAAAGAGATGTACTGATCATGAGAAGCCATTAATGGAGCTTAGAGTGGTAGAGATATGATTTTACGACCCTTCGGGGTAGATTTTTCCATCCCCTTTCAAGTGTTATGTATGGGGGTATTTATAGGAGTGTTTTAGGAGTAGTGGCACACTTGAAATTTAGAGTGTACAGCTGAAAATAGCACTTTACAACTAGCATATAGCTGTAGCACACAGTATAGGCCATGAATTGAACGTCATGAACCATATCTACGAAATGCAGCATGAACACCTACGGCATGAATACATGCGGTCGTAAATAAAGAGTGGACCACTTGCTTCCTTCACATATAATATATATATATATATATATAATTTATTGTTCTTTTATTTGTGCCATGCAGTGGTTTGTCCTATGCATAGCTGCTGACATGCTATGTCTTTTGTAATAAATACCGATTCACATAAATTTGCTAATCCTTGTATCATTTATTCATGATCATAACATGAATTAATTTGATATGGTGAATGACCTGGCATGTGCTTACGATTAGAGAGCCATTACGTTTGTATGTGACCTGTGCCATGACTGATTTTGACGACATGATGGAACATGGCAATCTGTTCATCTTTATGTTGTCAATACCTTACGATATGAATGGCGTTAATGACATTGACGACTTGCATGCTAACAAACTCCATGTTAATCATAGAGCCTCATGTGAAAATAAGGTTATCCAGTCATGCTGATGCTCATATTTCACTTGTCATGTTAGCTTTGCATGCCACAATTTATGTGTATAAAATGTGTCAACCTATAATGAACGATCTGCTATACTTGATGACATGAATCATACCATATGAATGACTTGCGCGGTCTCGACGTCTTGAATGACGATATGAATTATATATGATGTGTTGACGGCTTGATTGTGAGTAGCATGACTCCAAGTTGCTGGGTGCGACATGACTCCGTGTCGCGGTGAACGTCATGGTTCGAATTAACGATCCAGTAACATGAATGGTTTGCTGTTTAGACCGTAACCAATCCATAGTCCTTTGATGTCAACTCTTTGAACCGCGTTTATAATGGGGTTAACATTTGCCCCTCAAAGCTTGTATTTTGTGTAAAATATAGCTTTGACACTTATCGGTTGTGATGTCATTTATTTTTTAGCAGTAATGCTTGAGTTTTGGGGCTCTAATCGTATCTGAATATGAATTTTGGCACTGTTGGAATTCAACCATAGCTTTCTGTTTGCTATGGAAAATCATGCTTTGATCATTTGACACGTTGATTCCAAATGATCCAAGCATAGAACTTGTTAGTTGAATTTATATGCTTCATGGCACATGTTCTGTAATTAAAACAAGCACTTACACGATTTCGGACTTATACTTTGTTATTGATCGTCCACATCAATAACAAATTAGTTAGCCATTAAAAAATGAATTATAGTGAATTTTGGGACTGAGATTGAATAACGTGCCAATACAGAACTATTTTGTTTAACTGTTTATAATTCGTCAAACATTGTCTGCATAATTACGATACTTTAATCTGAATTCATAATGAAGCCTGAGTTCTGCTATTCGATATGTATATCGAATATAGATTTCAAGCCTCGTCTCTTAATGACTTATTGATCTTGCACAATGGTTCATGTTTTATGAAACGTGTACCTGCCCAAATTGCAACTTCGATTTGAGTTTTTGAGTTTGATTTTCTAAGGTTAGGGCTACTGCCGCTTCTGAATTGTAAACAAATCAGTCCTTAGTTATTCCTTGTTCTCTTGACAATTTTCCAGGAAGATGCCATTTTGTGCTAACTCTATATGTCTTTAATCAAGCCTGCACTTATTTGGCATTCCCGAATTTACCGCAAGACCGCTAGGAAAATAAGAATTTGCTGATTGTGTATTTTTAGGCCTACTGCAGCAGTTCGGTTAGATTTAGAAATTTGAATTTGAATTTGCTTTGGCACCATGGATCATCCTGGAATATAAAATTTTGAATCTTTGTTTCACGACGGCTTTCCTCAGTGCTTAATTATTGCTAAATCTCCTTTTTATATCTCATATTGAAACTGTTGGCGGGTATTGGCTTCAATTCCTTAAGAAGCATTACTTCTCTGTTAGGTTCGAACTATGCCATATTCGCACAATCACCTTTTAAGCATCGCTTATCTTCTGATTTGAAGCAAAATACCGTCGGGCTTTCTGAGTTATTTTTTGTTGGAGCTATGCAGACGTGGAAGCCTTTGTGTTAAGAGATTCTAATTGTGTTTCCCAGGTTGATCTTTATCGACGTGGTGAGTTTTATCGACATATCGATTTTGCCGAATTTTTTAAATGCCCCATTTTTTAAGGGCAGATTCAAGCCAAGTGTATTGGCTTCCTTAATGAGAGTATATTGGTTTTCGGCTTGTTGCAATGTCATAATAGACCCGTGGTATTTTTCCCGGGCATTATTCAACTCTTATGTGGTTGTGTTACCTTCACACGATGGGTCGCGAGTCACAAAAGCTCGATCTGATCAGTTTGTCAAGTTTTCTTAATCATAAATGACGTGCTAGAAGCTTCAACTTTGTCAGCAAAATCTATTTGAGCTTACCGCTTCAACTTTATCAGCAAAAGCAATTTGAGCCTGCCAACATGCATGGAGCCCTTGAGCTTTGTCAGTATAATAGGAATTGTGACTTTACTGGCTGGTTTGTTGCTTCTACTTGGAGAAGTTTTTATATCTTTGTGCCCCCGCTCGGGAAGGTCTTTGAATTTAGTGTCCCCGCTAGGGGAGGTCTTCGAATTTAGTGCCCCCGCTCGGGGAGGACTTTGGATTTAGTTCCCCCGCTCGGGGAGGACTTTGGATTTAGTTCCCCCGCTCGGGGAGGTCTTTGAATTTAGTTTCCCCGCTCGGGTAGGTCTTTTGATTTAGTGCTCATACTCGGGGAGTTCTTTAAATTTTGTCCCCCCACCCGGGGAGGTCTCTGGATTTAGTGCCCCCACTAGGAGAGGTCTTTGGATTTAGTGCCCCCACCAGGGGAGGTCTTTGGAATTTAGTTCCCCCGCTCGGGGAGGCCTTTTGATTTAGTGCCCCCGTTCGAGGAGGTATTTTGATTTAGTGCCCCCGCTCGGGGAGGTCTTTAAATTTTGTGCCCCCGCTAAGGGAGGTCATATATTTTGTGCCCCCGCTAGGGGAGATCTTTGGATTTGATGCCCCTGCTCGGGGAGGTCTTTGTGCTTCACTCAGGAAGCGTTCGCTTTATTGCGGAGGGTTTTTCATGTTATATCATTTCATGAGGCTGGCGCCAGTTCCTTTTTTGGACGCTTGACTTGGCCGGGTGTCTTAATTAAGGAACTGGGGCCTGGGGCTTCTTATTCGGGAAAGTGCCTTTTTGACAAAATTTACAACCCCTTTGTTTGTTTATCGTGGCGCTTGCTCACTATTTGAATCTTTGTGAATCTTCTCGTTTACTTTTCAAGGCGATGCTTTTCTATTTATGCATTTTTGCATGTTGATATTTGCATTATTTGACACCTAAGCCAGTGTTGTTGGGGTCGCCATGTTTTGTCAGATTTTAAAGGAATAAGTTTGCTCAACAAATGACCTACAATATAAAATCATCTTTAAGCAAATTTTGGTTTGACAAATTTGTTTGCAAGTAAATGATTTATTCAGGCAAATATGCTCTTAATCACAGAGCTGATGTTCAGTATAGTGTTTGTAAAATATTAAAGACTGTTCAGATGAAGTTCGAATACAACATAAAGTAAAGCATGAAATAAATTGGTAGTGATGATGATCACTTATTCTGAGCCATTTAGACCGAAGTGCCAATCAACGGTAATCAGTTAATGACCGGCCTTGTATTAACTCGTGTTGGAGTTCCATTACTTGGACCGGTTTGATTTGTGGGCACACTTTTGCCCTTGAAGCTTTGGAGCAGAATTTTACGCTTGTAGATCCTTTACATACTACTATAGCCTGTATTTCCTGATCAGCTCCTCGATGAGGTTCTACAAGTGTCGGCATTCATTAGTCTCATGCCCAGGTTGATTGTGAAAGCGACAGAATTTTCCAGAATTTGCAGCTCTCTTAGAAATGTTCAGTGATGGCAGTTCTAGAGAATCTTCTTCATCGTTGGTAGCGAAGTAGATGTTTTTCAGAGTATTATTCAAAGGGGTGAATTTAACGTGTGTAAAGAAGTGAGTCTTTTTTCCATCTTGATTATCTTTCCCGTCGTTCCCTCTCTTTTGACCTCCAGGATTCTTCTAATTGTATTTAGTAGCAGCATTTTTGGGAGCTTCAAGAAGTTGGTTAGCATCAATAATTTGAAGAGGCACAGGATTATTTTCCACTCTCATATACTCCTCTGCTTTCATATAGAATTTTTCAAGTGTGTTTAGTTCTTTCATTTTGATCCATCTACCAAATTCACTCTTCTCATCTTTGGCGCCAATTAGAGACATTAAGATCATGCGAGGCTCGGGATTCCCCACTTCAGACAAAGCAACGTTGAACCTCTTGAGGAAACCTTTAACAGATTCTCCTGGATTCTGCTTCATTGATGTCAGAGAAATAACATCCTTAACCTTAGGAGCTTGCAGTCTAATTCCTTGAATTTTAGAGTCAAATCGTCAAACCGATCAATGGATTTGGGTAGTAGCCTTGTGAGCCATAATGATGTCATGCCTTCTAGATAGAGAGGGAAGCATAGGAATTTGATCTCGTCCATTGCTTTGGCTGCATTCATATGCCATTCATATTTATATAGGAAGTGATTTGGGTCAGAAGTCCCGTTGTACGGAGGACGAGTAGGATGAGTGAACTTTTTAGGAAATTCGGCTTTGCGGATCCTCTTCGTAAATGGATTTTTTCTAGGGGAGAAGTCCCATTCTCTTTCACTGTCATTGCGAGCCTTGCTATCTTCCATGATTTGCTTTACCATATCCTCAATATACTCATTTGTGTTGTGGCATTCCACAGGGCGAACTTCGATCTCTTTATCGGGTGCCCGTCTTGGCGAGCGATCGTGATTAGAGGATCTAGATCTTTTACCTCCACAATTGGGAGGTGCCCCCTTAGCGGGACTAGCATCTCTTTGGGTGTTTTGATCGGAGTGGTTTTTAGCTTTCGGGTTTGAATCCTGAACTTCAACTTCGTTCCTATCACTTTCCCATCCATCATGCCCTTCCATGATATCATTACGATGATGATCAGAAGCTACCGAATTTTTGTTATCTTCGAGTTTGAAATGAACCTTCTGAGGAGGAGCGGGATTTTCATGAGCATTTAAAAGAGCATTCATCTTTTCCATTAAAGCATCATTAGCGTCCATCAAAGCTTTATTTGAAGTTTCCATGCGTTGATTAAAATTGGTGACAACGACGTCTAGTTCAGCTCTAATTACTCCGACTTCACCTATTGTGTTTTCTCCAACTTCAAAGCGCTTGGTAAGTGGTGTAGCTTCGTTGTTAGCAACGTTCTTGGTTTCTCCAATGGTTTTACTTGCGGTCTTCTTAGACTAAGTTATTATCTCGGACAAGGATTTGAACTTTGAAGAGAATTCATCACTTGGGCTGGATTTTAGATCTAGAGAATCTATAGTAGGAGCAGGCTTGGAACTTCAATGCAAAGCTCTTAAATTGGAGAGAAGTGCGAACGTGGCCCCACAGTGGGCGCCAAATGTTGAAATCAAAAAATGACTTCAACACCAAAGGTGTTTAGAAAACTACCTCACCAAAATATTAAAATTAGGAAAGTGAGGCCACAATCACAAAATAAAGAGCAAAAAGTAAAGAACAAGGAATTTTTAGAGTGGTTCAATCAATTTAGACCTTAATCCATTATGGAATCACTTCTCATTATCATACTTGAGTTTACAAAGCACATTACTTTATACATTTCACTCATTTTATGATATTTCTATCTTTTCTCTCTCTTTAATCTAGATTTCACTTGAATATCTTGAAGGAATGGTTTGATCTCTCTAAGTATAGTGGATAATGATGAATATCTTCAAAATGTTGAACACTTGAGAGATTTTCCTTGATTCGATGACGGTTTTGTGTTAGATCTAGGCTTTAGAGAGGATTGATAGATATTAGAGAAGGTTAAGTTGAATTTGAGCAATTTTTAATGGAGTTTGGAGAAGATTCGATCCCTTTGTTGTTCGAGAGAGATGTATTGATCATGAGAAGCCATAAATGGAGCTTAGAGTGGTGGAGAAATGATTCGGCGACCCTTCGGGGTAGAATTTTCCGTCCGCTTTCAAGTGTTATATACGGGGTTATTTATAGGAGTGTTTTAGGGGTAGTGGAACACTTGTAATTTAGGGTGTACCGGTAGAAATAGCACTTTACACCTGGCATATAGCTATGCACACAGTCTACGCCATGGATTAAACGTCGTGAACCATATCTGCGGCATGCGACATGAACATCCATGGCATGAATACATGCGGTCGTGAATAAAGAGTGGACCATTTGCTTCCTTTACGTATATAATATATATAATCCATTGGTCTTTTATTTGTGCCATGCGGTGGTTTGTCCTATGCATAGCTGCTGACGTGCTATGTCTTTTGTAGTATATACCGATTCACATAAATTTGCTAATATTTGTATTATTTCTTCATGACCGTAACATGAATTAATTTGACATGGTGAATGACCTGGCATGTTCTTACGACTTGAGCTCCATTACGTTTGTATGTAACATATGCCATGACTGATGTTGACGACATGCTGGAACATGGCAACCTACGACATGGTGGTTGCAGCTCTAATGACTTATCAACCTGCAAGCTAGACCGCTACCCCTTTTTTATGCTGCCACGTCAGCTTTATATGGGATGGAATTCAAGCATATACCCCATTTTAAACATACTGCAAATGTCTTGATACTATGTCATATGAATGGCCTACAACATGAGGACTTGCGACATGATCTTAGCCTTGGCTTCTGCGACATGATTATATGAGAGCTTCTGGAATGAATCACTTGCGTTGTTGCGACATGGTATAAAATGCTGAAGCTTGTAAAACATGCTTTACATTAACGTGTTATCAAACATGTTTATCATAGCAGCATGTCGCATGAATAGTTTGAATTTGGTAATGGTCTCATTTTTGCTGGCCCGCTTGTGCTTTCTACCGACTTGAATTATAAAGTGGTGGAAATTTGCATGAAGGGCTTAATAGTCCGGTCCAATTTGTTTTTAAGGACGCGGGTTTAAAACAATTATTTCCAGGACAAAATCAATCGTTTCCTCGTTAAATCTATTTTGCTTTCGGTTTTTTCAAATCAAACGCAATTATTTCTTCTCAAATCATATCGCTGTGAATTTATCTTCTAAAGCGATCTTCTCATGTAGTCTTTTTAAGAAAGCATTGGTTTCGACTGCGTGACTGATGCAAGAAGGCGACACGGTGTTGAGGTGAAGCTCATGTTAGATCTGAAATGTATGCTTAAGTAAAATGGCGATTTCAGTTAATGTCAAGTTTGAAATAAAATTGCAATTCTTCACAGGAAAAAAATATGGTGACCTCTGAATGATTTGTATCAAAAAATAGGGTGCTTTGTTTGATTCTACTTAAGGTTTGAGCGTGTTGCTCCTTCCATCAGTTCGATTCAAATTGACTTCATTTTTTGTAAGTTACGTGAATTGTGTAATTACTGTAATATACTCCTGGAAGTGAATCATCTCTTGAATATAATATTATTTTTATGTTAGTTGATTTATGTTTTTGTGTTTATTCGAATTCGAAAAGTTTTCTGGCACATGAAATTGTTAAATTTTGCTCTTTATTTCTTTTATTTGGTTAGAAGTGAAATCCATTCATGCAGGTAAAGTTCTTGCTAAAATTTGTGAACACCATTGTTGTAATTATATTTTACTAAATGATAAAACTTGTATATTATATTGCATTTAAACATTTAACTTCTACAAAAAGATAAAACTTGTATTTATCTTTTTAAAATAATAAACATATCCAAATCATATAATTGTATGAGTTTTTTAGTTGCAGCATATGGTAAATTCACTTACTCAAAATCATATAAAAACATATAATGTATATATTATATTGTGTGAAATCATGTAAATTGTTTGAAAAGATAAATGCTACTTTTACAGAGAAGATAAATAATTTCTTCTTTTTCTTTTAAAAATAAATAGTCCATTCTTATGACCACCTAATTAATAGATACGAGCTATTGATTTTGACGACCACATGATTCAACATACGAGGAAGGTTTGTTTGTTGTAGTTGGAATAATGGGCTCTAAAAGGTATTATTTTATTCTGATAAAACAAGCACTGTGTATTTAGCCTGGTTGCATCACTCACTTTAATTTATGATCTTAGTTTTTAGACTGTCACTTCAGATTTGGTTTGAGCGACCAAACCAGTTATTTATGTCAATCAATTTTGCTTGTTCGTGTAAACATTTTATCTTTTGCATTGGTAAAACATTTGTCTGTGCAAAGTATAAGTGCATCTTTAATTTTAAATGTTATTGATCATCTGCATGATCAATTAATTTAAAGCAAAAAAAAATACTATTTATTTTGAAACATAAATTGCTTAAATAGATAAATATACTTATCTTTTGGTCCACTTGTTTTTAAATGGAAAAATAAGTTATTCTATGTAGTATTTATAATTATAAACATAATTTATAAAGAATAATAAATTTACAATCTTATTCAAAATATTATTATGTATAAATTTTATGGGAAAAACATAAACTGTTAAAAAAGATAAATATATTTATCTTTTGTCTATATTAGTACATAAATAATGTTGAAAATGATATATACAGTAAAAAAATAGATTTTTTTTGAATAAAAAACTTGTAAGTATATACAAAAATATAATTTCACAATTGTCGTTGTACAATTAATATGTATATTAGTTTTTATTAAAACATATAGTTTATTTAAAAAGATAATTGTGTTTATCTTATTAAAATATTTTAAACATTAAAAAGATATATACATTTACCTTTTTAAAACCATAAATCAACTTTATATTATTTTTGTAGTATTTAGGATAAATACATTTATCTTTTCAAACAAGTAATATTATTTACATTCACCAACATTTAGTACAATATCTTATTTTATTTCAGATCTAAAAAAGATAGTTGCTTCTATCTTTTCAAAACTGAACTTCAGATTTTAAAAAGATAGTTGTATATATATGTCATGTGTTAATTGTTAGTTGCAAATATACAATGTTTTTTTAGAGAAGACGGATATGTAACATGGAGCTGCACACCCAATTAGATAACATAAGCATAATATATATCCGATTAACAAGCTTGATCGATAGCCAAAAAATATATTTAGTGATTATGGTACCTTCCGAAAAGTCTTAAGCATCATTGTAGCAGCAAAAATATCTACAAAAAAAACCACAAACTCAATCATTAAGCATGTCAGAAGTGTCCACCAGCATTCCATCCAACATTAGTGCTTTCTGTATCCTCTTCCTGTTGAGCTTCATTACGAATGGTCAATGTGAATGGATCAGTGTGAGCCATACCTGATGCTCCTGGGATTGAATTTGCACTTTGGTTCCTAGCACTACATCTAACCAGTGTCTCCATTAGTCTGGGCTCCGATGATCTGGCTACTGGAGTGACTGGTGAGTCATGCTGCGGCGGCGGCATGTATTCCTCCTGAAAATCGTAATCATGCATAAGTTGCTGTGGAAATTCCGGCCATTCTCTCCAACCTACCTCCGAACCAATGACTTCAATGGACATGTCTCCTAAGGCTTCCCACGGTCTGGATGAGTGAGATTTCGGCTCATAACCCATCATATCAAATCGATCACTCGTGTTGACGTCTTCCAGGTCCTCACTGTATACCCTCTGATCAAGGAAATTCAACTTATTCTCTTCAAATCCTAATAGGATTTCTTGTGGTGATCTGGTATGATGAGAATGATCCCAACATTTCACCCTAAAAAAGTATTCAGAATTATTGATGTGAGCAACAAAATCCATTTGACAACCCATCCCATGTAAAAATGCATTTTCAAGAATAGAAAGCAATGATAAATATGTGAATGTTCACAAGAGTCTAACTCAGTTACTCTTCCTACAGTATTTAAAGCTTCACTTACTGCTTTAAAATTATCTATGGAAAACTCTGGAAAGCCATCAATCTTGGCCCAAGAAACAGGATCAAGATTGGGTCTCAGATCGTTCTCATAATCTTCCCAAGGGCGTAGACTATCTTCCTACCAAAGAAACGAGATGATTTCGACAGTGTACCCAATTTGTTATTGATGAGCCAACCTACCCAGTCATCTCTCTGAAGGTGGCGAGCAAGTGTAGATCGTACTTAGTTCAAAGTCCAGTGCCCAGAGACTATGTTTACTGTGAAGTAAGCCATTTGTATTTTTTAAAAGGAAAAGGTATTGTTTTGGGTTTGGGAGAATGATGTGTAAGTGATGTGGATGGTGTAATCTTTGTTTTGGCAGAAGGATGGGGTGACGTGTTTATCGTGTTGATTTGATTGAGAATTTTCGAGACACAAAATGCAGCATTTCGATTAGAAGGTAAATGGGTGTTTTTATTTCGTTTGGTATTATTATATACTTTCTTAGGACACTTGAGTATTTGCGTGGCCCGAGAGATTGTAATAATAGCATATTTTTAGGTTTTTACAATTTCTTGCAATGTCTTTTCGATCTACGCCGTTGATTACAATTGGAGGTGATGGATTGTGTTGTAGTGGTTAAAATAGGATTTGTTTCGATGGTTGTGGTGGATGGGACATAATAGGTTTATCTGGTAGTGGCGCAGACAAGGGTTTGGATCGGAATGTTAAATAAATAGGTAACGGAGTGGAATAAAAGAGAAGGAGATAGACGGAGGAGATGGAGAGTGTAGTAAGGCCGCCATGGTTTCTTAGCTGTTATGAAGGAAATTATAAATGAGATTATAAAAAATTGAATATGAATTATATTTTGATTAAAAATTTGCATTTTTGTAATTAACAATTTTTAAATGTTTAGTGGAATATTTTATTTTATTTCAGAAATAAAAAAGATAGTTGCATCTATCTGTTCAAAATTGAACTTCAGGTTTAAAAAAAGATAATTGAATATATAGTCATGTTTTAATTGCAAGTTGCCAATATGCAGTTTTAATGATAAAAAATAATTTTTAATTAAATTATTTAATTTTTTTAATTAACAATTTTTTAAAATTTAGTAGAATATGTTATTTCAGATTTAAAAAAGATTGTTGCATCTATCTTTCCAAAATAGAACTTTAAATTTAAAAACGATAGTTGAATATATATGTCATGTGTTAATTATTATTTGCAAATATGCAATATTTTTTATTTTTGTAATTAACAATTATTAAATGTTTAGTAGAATATCTTATTTTATTTTAAATTTAAAAAACATAGTTGTATCTATCTTTTCAAAACTAAACTTCATATTTAAAAAACATAATTGAATATATTTGTCATGTGTTAATTGTTAGTTGTAAATATGCAGTGTTAATGATAAAACTGACCTTTTGATTATAAAATACTTTTATCTTTTGTAGATAAAGATAAATACTTTTATCTTTTTTAGATAAAGATTAATACTTTTACATTTTTTTACAATAGGAAGAAAAACTTGCAATAATAATCTAAATCATATTGGCATAGTTAAACCTTTTTTGTATACTGTGTACTACAATACAATTAAAATTGCGAACAAAGTAGAAATCGTAGTAGGGAGGTTCTTATTGGATAGAGGGACTGAATTAAGAAGAACATGTATATTTATGTTTTTCAGACAAAGATAAATACTTTTATCTTTTTAAGACAATGAAGAACTACTTGTTAAGTAAAATGAATTATTGATTATGACATTTAAATATTTTTATTTTACAGTCTCAACATGTATTTATAAACTATAATAACAACATACATGAAACAAAATAGATAGAGAAAGAGTCATAAGAAATGTAGAATCATAATTCAATATCAACTTATCAGATGCAATCCTGTTTTTGTATTTGGAGAAAAAAATTTAAAAATTCGCATGTTTATTTGTTGATATTGTATTGATAGGTGGAACAATATATTAGCATATAAGCTGAAAAGAAATATGGTTTTGAATCAAACAATATCCATATAAAAGATATACATATTTATCTTTTTTATTCAAAGACATTATTCAAAAACAAAAACATATTATCAATTTAAATACAATCTTTCGACTAAATCCTTCACAAGCTCACTGACCATCTCGCTTTTATTCTTCAAGTCGCACAATCAGAATTAAAAATTAACCACTTGAGTTAATTTCAACATGCCTCGTCTTCAAATTAAAACACAGAAACAAAACACAGGCTATCGATGAACAATCTCCCCAAATTAGCAAACAACATCCAACCTATGTTAAATTTAGAGAAAATGGCCTAACGTCAACAACCACACCCATGAATATGAAAACGAAATCGAAGCATCCGAAGTTGTGAGTTTCTAAATTTGGAATCCATCTGTAGGTGCAGATTTGCTGCTATTGAATTGATTTAACAGAGAATTTTTGAATTGAGAAAGAAAATTTTGGATTTAGAAATTTTGGTGGATTAAGGGATACGACTTTTTTTGTTGTAAAAGTGAACAAGAGAGAGCGAGAAGAATAAGCGGCCTATTGACCTTAAAATTTATTATTTTAAATCCATGTCTTGGAAATTAATAGGTTTATGTAAGGAGGCCCTTATGGTAAAATTCCTCAATTACAAAATGGCCCACGTGTTCATCTTTATGTTGCCAATACCTTACGATATGAATGGCGTTAATGGCATTGACGACTTGCGTGCTAACAAACTCCATGTTAATCATAGAGTCTCTTGTGAAAATGGAGCTTATCCGATTTATGAAAATAGTCACGCTGATGCACATATTTCACTTTTCACGTTAGCTTTGCATGCCATAATTTATGTGTATAAAATGTGTCCACCTGTAATGAATGATTTGTTATACTAGATGACATGAATCATGTCGTATGAACGACTTGCATGGTCTCGACGTCTTGAATGATGACATGAATTAGATATGTCGTGTTAAAGGCTTAATTGTGAGCGGCATGACTCCAAGTCGCGGGGTGCGACATGATTCCGAATCGCGGTGAACATCTTGGTTCGAATTAACGATCTGGTAACATGAACGGTTTGCAATTTAGACCGTAACCAATTCATAGTCCTTTGATGTCAACTCTTTGAAGCGCGTTTATAACGGGGTTAACAATCAATTTCCTCTTCTAAACATTGAGATTCACTTGAAATACAATGAACTGGTGGTGGGATAAGTGCTAATGGCATCAGTATGTGGAACTTTCATAAATTCATATGGCCAAAAGATCCTTTTTCTCTGGTGCGGATCGGGTATTATAGAAGTAGGAGAGAAATTTTGGTGGGAACGGTTATTGGGTACGTGGCA
Source organism: Allium sativum (assembly GCA_030737875.1). NCBI lineage: Eukaryota > Viridiplantae > Streptophyta > Magnoliopsida > Asparagales > Amaryllidaceae > Allium > Allium sativum. The sequence goes on along the minus strand of CM060913.1, from coordinate 461,072,155 downwards.
TTATTTCCAATCTTGTAGTTATGTAGTGGATTCAGGTTTGTGGAGTTAGTAGGTAGCAGGTCGTGGCCACGTGGCAATGATTCCAATTTTGTAGGAGTTTGTGGAAATTATATAGGAACTCCAGCATGTTGAGCCAAAGCTGTGACTGAGTCAGGTCGCTCCTATTTGACCCGATGGTCATTCGACCTGATGGTCATTTGACCCAATGATCATTCGACCCGATAGCTGCAGAATGACATAACCTATTGTATTTTCAACTCGACCTGTCTTTTGACTTATTGAAGTGGCATGATCCCTGGTTCCTAGTGCATGTGACTGTATTCTCCCGAATATTGGATGGCCTTGTCACAAGGCAGGACATTATGTTCCATATTATGGATTCGGAAAATACGACTTGTATGTGTAACACCCCGTAATTTAACAACATTAAAGAGGACAAATTAAAGAATGATTAATTTAATATTCATAATTAAGGGAAACGGACTGCGCTATGGCATTCGTCTCGGAATTCTGATCAAAATAGACACCTGGTTTGCGTAAAACGGACACCGCATGAAGAAATTATGAAGATTTGAAATTTGTATACGCGCAAGAGAATTATATATATAGTCCAGATATTCGAAAATCAATTCAAAATGCAGAAATTTAGGGAAGCGAGAATTCACCTGATGTAACACCTCATATTTTTCTATGAATATTAATAGACGAATTAAAAGAATACTTAATATTAAAAGTGAGGATTAAGTAAAACAGGCTATACCACTGCGTTCGTCTCGAAATTTTGGTCAAGATGGACCCAAAGTTTGCATTAAATGGATAATGTATGAGAAAGTTATGGACCTTGGAAGTTTGTATACATATAAGGGAAATATATGTGTATATATATAAATTAATAAAATAAAAATCAACCTAAAATTCAAGAAAAATTTCAAAACAACGGAAGTTGGAAGGCAAAACGCCAAACCGACCTATTTTATGGGTCGACCCGAAACCCGCTGGGTCAACCCCAGGGTCAACTAAGGGTGTTTGGAATCGACCCCGTCGGCCTAGAATGGTCTGTGGCGAAATTTTGTGTTTTAGGGCTTATGTGTCGCACTGTGGTTGGCTGGGTGACATCTCTTTGGTTTAGATGGCTCTGATGACACCTATGCTAATCTAAAGGCCATGGTTTTCCTAACACACCTATAAATACATATCCAAACATAAACCCTAATTCTATTATTCACTCTCATGGCGCCTCCATGCCGCCAAACTCTCATCTAAACCTAGCCGCCACTTAAACCTAGATCAAATCAGAAAGTTATTCATCAACCTAGAGTATTAATCAATATCAACTTAGAGTTCTTCAACAACAACAAGCGATTCAATTATCTTTTCAAATCCAAACGTAGTAAGTTTAGTTATTTTTAGATTTGAATACCTAAATCTAGTCTTGACATGTAATAAGATGAAACTGAGACTATGCCTGATTCTAAGTTGTTCTTTTGCTTCTATTCTTATTCTCATGATGTTATTATCATCAGTTTATCTTGTTGTACATAGTTTTTCATGTTCATGATGATGTTCTTATCAAGTCTTAGCCTTCATGCCTGTGATGATGTTTTCATGCCTATTTTCTCTCTATTCTTATTTTATACAACTTCTATCTCCCCCTATTTATTTTCTTTTATTGAACCTGGGTTAACTTCGAACCTAGGCTGAAATCGCGAAATATGAACGATTGGAATACAGGGAATATTGGGTATTGCCTATTTGGGTGAATTTATGGGCATAACATGTTTGGTGGAATTATTGGGCATAATTTGTGATGGATATGGGGTATTGTTATTATAATTGAAAGTTTGGGTAAATTGGCATGTAAATCAATATTTGGGCATATCTAAATTGGCATGTAAATCAATATTTGGGCATATGTAAATTAGCATGTAAATCAATATTTGGGCATATGTAAATTGGCATGCAAATCAATAATTGGGCATATGTAAATTGGCGTGTAAATCAATAATTGGGCATATGATAATTGGCATGTAAAAATTGGAATTTGGACATAATTGGCAACTATAAAATTTAATTAAATCTAATGGCCGCCTAAGACAAGAGGTTAGATTTGAGTTGTGGTGTAAGGCTGCCCGGAACCGCCCGGCACATCCAGCAACCGCAACGACAACAATCTAATGTGAGAGGTCAAAGGCGAAGATTAGGTGGGAAACAATGCTTGAACCCGAGGTTGGAATGGGTTTGCAGTGTAAGACTTCCTGGAACCGCCCTGCACAATCCAGCTACCGCAAATAAGTCCAATGTGAGGGGTTGATGCATTAATAAATTATTAATGCTAAACAAACAAGTTAAGTATGGTAGGGTTAAGTCAACATGCAACACTTAACCAACATGACATGACAAGTGGGTGGGTTAAGTAACTTGACTAGATTAGTGACATTTAACCAATAAAACATGATGAATGGGTGGGTTAAGTAAACTTGAATTGACTGATTGATGACACTTAACCAATATGGGGGGGGGTATATGAATAGACCCTAGGAAAACCCTAGTAGCGGGACCCTTTTCAGCAGTAACCCACATTAGGTATCAACGGGACCCTGAGCTAGGTAGGGTGGGGCACGATTACTGGGCTGATTATAAGCGGTCAAAATAGCGGCAGGTGGTACGGCAGTGCAGGTCCCGACGGATTACGGGCATGCACGTAATTCCGGCATGGGAAAATTTAGACACTGAGTACCAAGTAGTTATAAAGTTGTGCACTCTAGAACTGTATCGGGTTGCCACCCTTGGAAATGATACACCCTATGGTGGGACCATCATAGGTATCTACAATTAGGGGCCGGTTTGATACAAACACATGTGGAACGTTATGAGTAGGAGCCGATCAATTAAGATAGGTACGGTGGGGATAGGTAAACTGTCAATATGAGGTAGGACCCTCATCATGAGATATGTACCTATAAAACTATCATGTGGGAAATGGGGATCACTTATCTTGCTTTGTAACAAATGGCATTAGTTGAACACTAGTTAGGTGGTGCAGAGAAATTAGGAATCAGTACGATACCTTATCATGTTCTAGTCTTATCTTATGCTTATCTCGTTATCTTGCGATGTTTATTATCATGGTTATGTCTTGTATCCAGTTTATTCATGTCATGATACCTTTACCTGTTTACATGCTGAAAGTCACTGGACTTACCAGGCTTTATGTATGACTCTTTTTTTGTTTCGCCTTCTGTCTTTCATCCCCCCCCCCCCAAGGTCCACAGGGAGGGAATACCACTACTTAGTTCAGATTCTTTTCAAGCTAGAAGATTTTGATATATTGTTTTGGACTCTTTGCTTTACTGCTATGGCTGGCTACTGCTTAATTGGGGAATTATATTATGTTCTTTTGTATTATGCTTCTTTTGAGAAACAAGACAGATATTTGATGTAATGGGTTTTGATGTTTTGGTTTTGATGTTTGAAACAACCCTTATGAAAGTTTTATCTTATTACGCTACTATGGAATAAAAGTTCTTATTGTTTTATGTTGTCTAAAATTGTCTGTTTTGTAATTTTATCTATTTAGCTCTTATGACCGCCACTAAAGTTAACGCATTCCCTTTGTGAGTGACCTTAATGGAGGTGGGGTGTTACACGTGGTATCAGAGCTGAAGGTTACTAGAACGGATAAAAGATTTTGTAAACTATTTTCAAATGCATATTTTAAAGAAAATATTTTCAAAACCATGATTTAAAGAAGTATTTTCAAGGAAAAGTATTGTTATTTTTAAAAGGAATATTCCCCAAAGCCATATGCACTATCCTTCTTTTCTGTGTTTTGAATCCTTTCCTTTTTATTTTTAGCATGTCTGGGAACCCGAGATACCTAACGGTGTTCTGATACCCGCTTGGTTCAGATGATACCTAGAGGCTAGGGCCACTGCCGCGGACCCAGCCAATGTTCCTCCTCCTCCTTCCCCAGCTGCTGTCGCTCCTCGCGTAGATGCTTTTGCTAAGATTTGTAAGGACTTCCGTGCAATGGGCGGAAAGATCTTTAAAGGGACTGAGATGTTTGTTGACGCACGGAACTGGCTCAAGGAAACATAAGAGTTGTTTGCTATCTTTGAAGTGGATGATAGGAGGAAGATACAATTGGTCGCTTGGCTAATGAAGGAAGGAGCCTCTTACTGGTGGGAAATTACTAGTGCTGAGCAACCAGTTGAGACTTGGGTGGACTATAGGCGGAGGATTGAGATGAAGTTCCTCTCGCCAGCTGAACAAAGCCTACAGATGGAGAATTTGACGACCCAGATTTCCGGTACCCTTTGAGCTGAATACAACGACACCAGTCCAACCCAAATTGCACTGGAAACCCAGATTCCAATAGAAAGAATTTTGAGGTGAGATAAGAAAGAAAGAAAAATTAGAATAGAAGAGATAAGAAGAAGAAAACACAACAGAATCAGTCTCATATCGCAGCGGAACAAAATATAATATAGAAATAATTTTATTGAGAGCTTGAAATATACTTATAATCAGCAGAGTACATCATTACACCTGGACAGTTATAATGATCTGTCCTTATATACAACACACAGCGGAACATTATTAATACGCCTGAACTCCTCCAGCACGTCTTCTGAACTTCATAGTAACCAATAACCTGGACCTGTCAAACACGGGCTAACCAGAGCATTTCAAATACCGGGTCAGTCTGGTGAACTAGAGAGAACAACTCGCAAGGTTTTAAGGGGATCATCCAACTTGATTTTAAAGTTCAAAATCTTTTCGAAAGAAAAGGATAATCATAAGACCAATCCACACATAAAATCGAACGGTTTTTACCTTACAATAACGCAAAACATTTTGAAATCGTATATATATATTCTGATATTATAATAGTGTCTAAATACAAATAAATAACAATCTAGCGGAACGCTTGCATCTTACGCTCCACATATATAGTATACAACCAAAACCGCGACGCTTATTGGATATTGGATTCCGACTATGACAAGGTATGGAATCACCTGCTGATAGTGTATCTCTAGATATGAATACACTGGGTTTAACAAGAACGTCTTGCAACCCGGCCCACACATGACCGACCACTCATTTCGATTGAGTGTATCGAATGTATATCACCAACGTTTGGGATCAGCAACCGTTTCCCGAAAAGGGACAGCGTTGATAGATTAAAGAAGCAAAAGGAATTTCTCTAGATAGGTGATTATACACCCTAATGGGTGCGACCCACATAGCCATACTGCCTGCCCGATTTTTGTCATTTCCCGGTTGTGAGGCTTGAGGTTATAATTCTTCTTTCCCAGATAGCACGCCACCATTCACTTTGAATGCCACATTGTCAGATCCATCGGAAATCACTAATTGATTTCCCAAAAAATACTTAGATTGTGAGGCTAAAGAAGTTTCCCTTCTTTGCCACCAACGTCATACGTTTGAAGAAATCGACATACGTAATCCCTCTGGAAATACTTTGTCAGACACTCGTCCGTACAAGTCATCCAGAAACAGGATGAACCAAAGTGACCCTCCTACCACATCCTAGGAATCACCCTACAGATCAGTAGCGAGTAGTCCTTGCAAATCCGTCGATTTCAACCGCGACAAAGTCATAGTATATCTCTGGCCGCTAAGCCAGAGATTATATGTAATTCTACCGTTTTACGTAGGTCCACGGTCTTTAATTGCTTTATCTTGATCAGCATCTGGTATCTTCAATTATTTACGTATTCGCTGGACGGGATGGTTTTCGAATATAAATTCGATCCCGGTCTTTCCGTGCCAACAATAGTATTGGCCAGATTTGATAGTCGATTATTTAACTATCAAATAAACAACCATACAACCATAAAAATAAAGATAGATTTACTGGTTCAGTACTTAGCATCACTTGGCCCATTTAGTTATAAATAATTAATAAACGATGCTTTTAAACTTCTAAAACATTCTATATTTTAAAACATGGTATTCGATCCTTATTTCAATATATTAATCTTCTCAAAACCATTTAAATCTAATATTTTGAATTATTTGATAACCATATCCAATTTCTATTTTTCTATTATTTCAAAATACTTATTTACAACCTTATTTATTATCTATCATTGATTCAACTTGTCACTCGTAAAACAATCATTGCGACATCTCCTTTGATTTCGTTATTTGAATACTATAATCGTCACTTACCTGTTTAGAATAAACTCATTCTAAATCTCATCTACTTATTCTGGAAGTAGCTTTGTATTTTCACAAATCTCCTTTATTTCCATTTTTACGGAAACATCATTTCATATTATCAAGCCCGTTTTAATTTCCTTTTATTTTGGAATCTATTATACATATTTCCAAATTCTTCAACTAATGTTACATTATTATTTCTCAAACTAAACTCCTTTTAACATCTTTACCACTACAACTAATATCATCTCTCGATAATCCTGAAGTCGTTCAAGTTGGGGTATTCTAAATTACCTCTCAGACCTTGATCAACAACGTTCTTATCTTAAGATAGATATCAGTTGTAATACCAAAACCGATATTCCTTCCCAATATCAAACGAAATCCCATTTTAGTTATAACTAATGAAACCTCATTTCTTACTAAATATAGTGAATTTAAATTGCATCTTATACTTCCAGAATTAAGTAACGTTAATTTAATCTTAATGTTTTAACCTCACACTCCTTTTATAAACATCGTTTATAACTCTCATGTTAAATATAAAACCCTATTTACCTCGATTCCTTCTTACTAAATTTAATACTAAGTAAACGCTTATTTAAGCTATCGCATTGGCTAACACCCCTTTTGTAATAACCCGCAAAATCTGGGCCAGTTTAAAATTTTTATTTCGGCAATTTTAGTGAATTTTGATCATTTAAAATAGATTATTTTAAATAATATCGACGAGAAATTTATTTTGAATAGAATTCAACGTATATATTTATACGCGTCGTCGTTAGAATATAAATATTTATATATAATTATAAATAGAATTGAAAATGGCGCGGTAGTTCGATAATTCGATTTCAAACTTCAATTGAATGTACCGGGTGCAAACCAATCCGGATTTTAGTGAAACCAAAAATGATAGGATCTAAATGATGATATCTTTCCAACGAATCCGAATAATCGAGATTTCACTTTATAAATGTTAAGATATGTCCAGTTGAAAATTCTGAATAGTCGCTATGGAATTCAGGCCCTTAAAAATGGACATTTTGCAAACGACCTCGGATTTCGACGAAACCACTTTTGTTGGGTCCGTGATGTCGAATTATTGCTAGGTTTCAAATTTCATAATTTTTCGAATCAATATGTGAGGGTGGCAAAGGAAAACGCGTTTTGACCATTTCAGTTGATTTTAATCGACTGGAAATTGGCCATTTTTCAAACGGTCTCAGAATTCGACGAAACTAGTTTTGTTAGGACCGTATCGTCAATACGAAGCTAGAAAATATTTTTCGAGAATTTTTAGAGTTAGTATGTGACCCCGGTAATTTGAAATGTACGTTTAAAATTCAATATAGTGATTTAAATGTAAATTTAACGGAAACTGATTCAAACGATCATATCAGCTTGCGATATATATCCCATTGTGTTCGGAATGGGGGTAGAATGCTAGGGACGACAGGCAGTGGACCTCTTTTAGAGGTCGATTGAAAAAGTTGACTCTTTGAATTAAAAGAAAATAATTAATTAATTAAATTAATAAAAAAAAATTCTATCTCCTCTTTCCCTTAACCAGCCCCCCCCCCCCCCCCCGTAGAAATCAAATCAGAAAATTAAAAAGAAAAAAAAAACAAACGAAGGCGACGGGGGGGAGAGAGCCGTCGCCGCCACCTCGCGCGCCCCCCCCCCAGAGCCGTCGCCGCTTCCTCCTCTTCCCCCCCCTTCTTCCCTCTCCTCTCCTTCTCCGAATAGAAGCCCTCGCCCGAACCCCCCCCCCCCATCTCCAATCGCGACACCCCTAGGCCCACACCACCACTCGCCACCGCCTGAGCCACCTCCGAGCCGCCAATGAACGCAGCCCCCACCCTGCAAGCCACCGCGAGCAGCACAGTCCCCCCCCCCCCCGGCCGTAAGTCTTTTATTTTATTTTATTTTATTATTTTATTTATTTGTTTTATTTTATATAAATAGAATTTTAAAAAAACTTATTTTCTTTAAAACTGATTTTTAAATTAAAGTTTAAAACTGAATTTTCTTTAGTTTAAAAACTGTTTTTTTTATTATTTTATATTTTCTTTAAAACTGATTTTTTTTATTTTACTTTAAAACGGAAAAGTTAGGATTTTTCAAATATGAAAAGTAAAGATTTGATTTTGAATTGTGGAAGATAAAAATATGATTTTTATATTTTTAAAGTATTAAAAATATAGTCTTTACTATATAGAAATATTAAAAATATGATTTTTATATTTTTAAAGTATTAAAAATATAATCTTTATGGGATAGAGAATATAAAAGTATCATCTTTGTGTATGTAGCAAAATAAAAATCTGATTTTTATTTTCTATACGTCGAAATAAAATGCTGATTTTTATAAAGATGAAATCTTTATAGTTGAAAAGGCGAGATCTTTATATATAGAATAACGATGTAAAAATAGAATTTTTATCTATATAGTAGCGGTGTAAAAATAGCATTTTTATCCATATAGCGTCAAAGTAAAAATGTGATTTTTATATGTTGAACTTTGAAATAAAAACTCGATTTTTATATGTTGAACTTTGAAATAAAAACTCGATTTTTATATGTTGAACTTTGAAATAAAAACTCGATTTTTATATGTTGAACTTTGAAATAAAAACTCGATTTTTATATGTTGAACTTTGAAATAAAAATTCGATTTTTATATAGTGAATAGCGAAATAAAAATTCGATTTTTATATATATAGTGGCTACGGGCGACGAAGCTGACGAAGATGCGAAAACGGCGAAGACTTCTGCAAATGAAGTGCCGTGGAGCTTGGATAGCTTTCGGTGAGAATTTCTCACTCTTCAATTTATTTTCTAGTTATATATATATACTAGGATGCAGACGGTGTTTAGTAGCACCCGACACAATCGTCCACAGACCATGGACTTGTTTGTTTGGCTGTTTGGTGATTGATTGCGATATTGGTTTGAATGTGGTTTGTGGTGTGAAAAATCGAATCGATAAATTGGTTAGGATTAGACGTGCGCCGTTATAAGGCGAGGGAGTAAGGCTAGGTTAGACTCTTACTCCAAATTTTGTGGTTTGCATAACGAATTGATTTGATTGATGTGTGAATGGCGTGGGCCTTCACTAGACCGGGGATAAGGCTAGGCCTCGTCCCGTTTCTAGTATCGTGCCGTTATGCCGCCGAAATTTTCTAAAATATGTTAGAAAAATAAAAATATCATTTTTATTGTGTAAATGAACTGAATAGAAATTCAAGTGTTGAAATAAATATTTTTGACGTTAAAAATATAATTTTTAACGTGAAAGTGAATAAATAAATATTTATAAACAAATCGGCCGATTTGTTTATTTACACTGATTTGACTGATATTGATTGGGTTGATAAATTTTACACATCGCCCAACTGCACAAACAAAAATGTGTGTTTGCTGATTTGAAACCCCACACGGGTGTTGGGATGAAATTTGAAGTTCACTCATCCTGATTGATTAAATATGTCGATCGGTGGATTGACAGGCTGTTATAAGCGTCGGATATCTATATTTGATGCTTATACAGTGTAGTGCACTTTGGTTGATGGTTGATTATTTTTCAATGCTATTATATACATGTGTTGTATGGAATCCATATAATTAACACTATATGGTGATTGATTGGGCCTCATTCCAATCGGGAAAATAATGAATATTATAAAAGAAAATTCATGTGTTGAATATAAAGAAAATAGTCATGTGTTGACGATGTTCATGTGTTGAGTGAAATATTTTAAATAAAATAAATTACATCTTTATCATATTTAAAATTAGAACTACTTCCTAGTAGAAGTCTAATTAAAATCAAACGATAGATACCGTAGTTTTATAAAATATTTTACATAACAAAAATAGTGATGTGTTGACAGTACTCATGTGTTGAGATTAGTCGTGTGATGAAAGAAATATAGATTCATGTGTTGAATGGGATAAATATTCATTTGTTGGATAGAATAAAGGAGTTTTGAAAAATATAAAGCCGTGTTGATTAGAGATGCGTTATTTCGACGTGAACGATATTTATATCGATTTGAAAACGATTTCGAAATGAATTGAATTGAAAACGATTTCGAAATGAATTGAATTGAAAACGATTTCGAAATGAATTGAATTGAAAACGATTTCGAAATGAATTGAATTGAAAACAATTTCGAAATGAATTGAATTGAAAACGATTTCGAAATGAATTGAATTGAAAACGATTTCGAAATGAATTGAATTGAAAACGATTTCGAAATGAATTTGAATTGAATTGAAACGAGTTAGAATTTGAATTGAATCGAAATGAACTCGAATTGAATTGAAATCAAATCGATTTGAAATTGAATGTAGTGTTGAAAGGGTTTTGAAAACGAATTTAAAACGATTTATAAAATTCGTTTTAAAAGGAAATCGACGAAATATATATTATATATATTATATATATAATATAATGGCCTGAATAGAACGCGCCGCGCCGCGGTAGTTCGTGAATTTCAACCATTTATTTCAAACGGACATTGCGGGAGATCCGACCGTCGGATTCTCCTAAAACCGGAACCGTTGGGTTCGTATCGAAAAGAGCTTTCCAATGAATATTAGAAATTTAAATCTAACGGTTGGATTTGGAATTATGTCCAAATCAAATTCGAAAAAGGTCGCTGTAAGTGCAGTTCGATGGCCGTTGTTGGAAATCGACTGTACGGGCCTTGATAAAATTATTAAAAATATCTATAATTTGTGTAAAATTATAATATGTGAATTGGAAAGATTTGGGCTGGAAAATTCCACATTTGAAAAGATAAAAATAGATTTTTATCGAAATGAACTAGTTTTGAACTAGAATTGAAATCAATTTATTTTTAAAATAAATAAATTGAATTTGAAAGTGATTTTGAAAATAATCGATAATTTCCAATACGTGGATTGGACTGGAGCTGAATCGAAATTATCTTCGGGATATTTCGATGTTGGATTTCGTGACTATACAAATATTGTTATGGGGATTTGAAAGATATTTTATATCGTTATTTCCAATACGATATTTGTTGGTTTCAGAATTTGATATTGAATATAAGCCGATATATTTTCTATTCAGAGCCTTGTACTTAATATCAAATGTGATTTGGTTTGTCGTGAATCGTGTTTTTGATGACATTGGTTCTTTAACCCAGTTAAAGGCAGAATATTGATTTTTGAGAAGATTAAAACTAAGTGGAGTTTTAATGAATCTTTAATTAGATTGAAAAGTGAATTGATAATTTAAATTATCAAATCTGAAAAGTGATCGAGAGTGGAGTACCACCAGTTTTGCTCCAAAGCGATAGTTAAATCTTTAATTAGATTTGAACGTGAAATGGTAATTAATTTTACCGATAACACCGTGGTGTTATATATGGAGTATTACCAGTTTTCTCCATGGGATATATAGGTTGGGATTGGGAAATAAAATAAATAATTACTTCGGTGTGGTTCGTTAATCCCGACTAGTTTGAAATGATATCCAAAGGAAGATTAAAGAATAAATTTAGAAGAATTTATCTTGGATAAAATTAATGGGAACCTTTCCCTAAGAATGTGACTTTGTGAATAAAAGAATATTCTGAATTGGAATGAGGCGTTTGTTGTGTTTGTGTAACATTCGTTTATTATATACGTGGGTTATTCAGAAAGGCCGGGTTTATACCCATTCTGAATAATCGATTCGACGAGATGTCGAAGATGAAGACGGTGGTTGAAGACCGGAAGTCTTCACATCGTTTGGGTGATTACTGATGATCTTGATTGGGCTGTACACCCAGGATGAGGGAATCAGTTGGTGATCGTCCAGACGTACCTGGAGATGGATGGATATGCGAGGAAAGTGCCTCCGGTTTCGTTCAGACCCAGAACGGACTTGTAAATGGACTGTGTGTCTGACATTGGATTTTAGTCCGTGTGATTGATCTCTATTAAATATATATCTGTTTGGCGGCGGAGAATTTATTCTCTTGCTTAACGCCCTTCTCTGAGACGTACGAGCTCAGGGGTTATATATTGATGGATATCAAACGCATGGAGTGAATTGCCTGTGTGGCATGCGTAAGTGGCAATTGATCAAGGCTTCTGTTGAAAAGCAGAGTCTTGTGGTTGATGATCAAAGCACAGCCTGTGTGGCATAGCTTTGTGTATAACGTGAATTCGCGAGCCTCACACCTCGGTATGAGTCAAAAACGGGATAGTGACTGCAGGGAGAGCACGACGTTTCTTTCTAGCTAGGGTGGTGTCAGTGACCTACCAGCCCTGACATTTATATACTTTTCACCTGTGTGGTTGTTGGAATGCGAGGCGCCTCGGATATAAGTCTGTAAGGACCGGGAAACGTGTGTTCAGGAATAACTAATCCTCAAAAGTAAGAGAGGACCGGCCCTGAAGATCCAAGGATCATAGTGGGGTCCTGGGACATTTGCTAGAGTGTCTCGAATCGGAGAGGAGCTTGCCCCTTGCCTCGGCTCATGACGGAAATCCAATTTCCAATACGTGTATTGCGGTTTTAATTGTAGAACTAGTATGGCGACATGATATATGGTACCCATGCCGTCTATGATTGATATTTATGATTGAAACTGTTTTGACACTATACACTTATTATAGTATCAAATGATTTGTTTTAAACGTACCAAGCATGCTTTGGCTGTTATAAGGGAAAACCCTATCCTCCGGCTTGCGTTGCATTGTGTGATGGGACCTGGGTCTTATAACAGCTTCATTTTCCTTTATTTAGCATTGCGCTGTTGTTTTATGCACTGGTATTCTTGGGAGGAAACCCGTTCCGTGTTATACGGCGTGGTCCCTTGATTTACCTTACTTTGAAAACCAATAAAGAATAACTGTTTTAGTTCTCACACCAGTCACATGACTGACCTGGAGTTTATTGTTTTAACCTAAACTCTGGGTGCCCTTATTTTCCGCACGGGCAGCTAGTAGTTTTGGTTTTGCAGATTTATATTCACAGGTTCCTGATATACAGCTGGAACGATGCTCGGAAAGCTCTGTATCCGTGTATCACTTCTAGTTGTGCTTTTGTATATTTTTCCGCTGCTATGTAATTTATTGTAATCTCTGATATTTATCGAATGTAAATTATTCATTTATACTCTGTATATTCTTGTATCTGATGGAATTGTTGAAATAACAATGAAATGTTCTTCCGTATGCGCTCATTTGTGTGTTGTTCTCAAAGTATTCGTGCTTTCCTTCACGGGGAAGTTACGGGTTCTTTCACCTTTTAATAACTTAGTTTATAAAACTCAGTTTTATACTAAATTCTGTTTGTAAACTTCTTTCCCAATTCAATCCGATTACAAAACGAACTTTGATTACTGAATTACATGAATTCCATTTTGAGCATTTACATCTTAAATTATTAATTAAAATAATTATTTCCTCGTTAACGACCGTAGAAATGGTAAACCTCTTTCCAAAATTTTATTAGGTTTAAACAAATATTCATTATTCTATTTTACTAGATTAATTTAAACCAGATTAATCAAATAACCAATTCCAATTAAATTAGTTGACTTTGTCAACTTAAAACATGATCATCTCGTTAATCAACTCCAATTAGCCCTTCTTTTAAATTAATTAATAACATAATTAATTTAAATAATTCGATTTAAACGTCTCTTGAGAAATGATTAATACCAGTCTTAACCGTTATGTTAATTTCACTTTGTCTGCTTATAAATCTTATTAACAAAAGAATCAATTTATGAAATCATTTAATAATTACTTAAGAACTTTAAATAATAAATACTACTTAATAAATTTCCTTTTTATAAAACCCCTATTCAAAATAGTAGTTTTCCAAAATTTATCTTCAGTTAAATAAATTTTGTAAATTTCATTACCGTCAATTCATCTAACGATAAAATTAATATATTTTTGGGCCAACTACTCAACCAATACTGTCTATTGGTTAAAACAGAATAAACATTGAATTTAGATTCAATAATCAATGATCCAATCCATCATCCAATCATATGGGTTAAACAGTTCATGTAATTGTAATATGAAAATAAACAATAAATTTGAGGAATCCAGTTGGATCCCTCCAAACTGTTTTTCCTGCATCCAAATACGTTATTTCAACAATATTAGTTATTTCGATAAAACAGATATAATATCCAACAATCAACCAATAACAGCAATCCAAACTTTCATCTATAAATTCAACACGTTTATATTATTATAAATGTGGCCAATGAGGTAAGTTACCTCCATCGGTTACAATCGTTAAATAACGATTGGTTTAAATTAAATTTAACCGACCATTTAATCTAATCAGTTCAGTCAGCAATATAAAGATATATCTACATCCATCAACTAAATAACAATCATAGCAGACAAATATTTAAACCCGACTTATATAAAATATAAGTGGGATAAAAACTGAATGAGTTGAACTCACCTTGATTTCATTCATCACTGAAACCGCTCATTTTAATTAAATTAAATAGGCGTTTAATTTAATTAAAAATCCATGTAGCTATCAACTCTGATCAAAACCAGCTTCAGTTGTGTTGCACTCGATGATATGGTCCCATTGTCACTTGTTTCATCGAATTCTGGTAAGGCATGTACACGTTGCAATTATTACATGATTCTATTTGAATTTAATAAATTAATTAAATTCTAGTCTCGTTTTTGCTAAACTTTTAAGTATAAATTAATTCAAACTAACCTACTCGTTTTATTTAATTTACCAGTCCCGATTACTTGCTTTCTTTAAGCCCGCTGAATAGCATTGGGGACAGCGGTGAAGTTGTATATATTAAATCAACTAAAAATCTTTGTTAAGTTAATTAATCCATGATTAGGCTTGCAGACACGATACCCATTTAAAACGCATTGTTAAATCTCTCTTTCAACTATCAAGTGTTCCAGGCCAGCCACGTTTTCTTTTATATGGATTACTAAATAAGTTTATAAGATTTCATTTGGCAAAACTGTAGATGTGGTCATGCATATCCATTATCCGCTTATAGACTACAGGCCACATGTATTATTTACGGTGTATAAATCATGGTAAGGCGATTAGGCAAACACTAGTTCCAGGCTATGTCATGTACTACTAGGACTAAATAAAGGTGATTAGGTACGCATAAACATCCCATGCCCCGTTAATATCTTCTCAAGCATTTAAACTAGGATTTGGCATATTAATAAATTAAACATATATAATGGTGATTTGGCAAACTTCAAGTATAAATTAGGAATTTTCAAACCTAGATTAGGCATACTTATAATTTCGGTTAGGACTCAAACATGTGATGTGAATGATGTGGCCACGTTAACATTCCAAACGTAAAAATATATATTTTAAACGTAAGTGCTAATGTTAATTAAAAACATCAGTTGGCAATGAAAAAAAAAACGATTGGGCACAATAAGTTTTCGATTGGTCTAAAGCCACGTTTTTATTTTTAGGAACTTAATATAATATATGTGTATATCCTTCTTCTCATTTACCTGTTGCTACAAAACCGAAGCCTCCTACGTTCTGCACATATTCCCTCCACCACGCCATCCTCCAGTCACGCTACTCCTTACTTCCGCAACCCCATGCTCCACGCCTGCCCCATACTCCACGCAACCCCTCAACGTTCCTCTAACACAGCTCATCACATATGTCCACAGAATTCTTTCCTCAAGTCTGTCCCACTGTTTTTCGTGCATGGCCCCTTTCCCACTGGCCTGACCTCGATCGCTCACAACTTTGTCATCATCAGTTTCCTGCCCTCATTCTGCTCCCATCGTCGGATTCGTCACACACCTTCCATTGTCCGAAACTGGAACCTGTTACCCTCAATGCACCAGACTCGCTCACGCCCACATCGACCTCGACTCCGACCAATCGCTCCGCCACCTGATAGCTTCAAACTGCCTCTCTCTATACTGTTTTCGGCACATACTTCAGCTCGTCACTGCCCTTCACGTTTCTCGAAACCCATGCTACTTCACATACACAGTTTACCCTCTCACCACTACCATTACTCCATTATTCTCATGTCGGCCACCCACGTATTAATGTAACTGTTGGGAAACAATGGCTGAGTCGCGGACTAGGTCGCTTTCTTGAAGACGATTCGGCGATCTGGTCGGAGGTGCAAACCAGTTTGTTCCTTCGTCGCCGCCTCTAGGATAAAACAACCTCTAAAACAATAACTGATTTGCTTGCACAACAAATCAGTGCAGATTTGCACTTTCTGAATTAAAATACTACTCGAGAATTTCTGAGAGAAAATTTTAATGGCGGCTGAGAGAAAAAGAGAAATTGTGATTCGATAGATATTCTCGTCTGAAGCTAATGGCAATATATAGGACGAGAATCAGGGTTTGGGTTTACTGATTAGTGGGCCGCTTTAATGAGGGATAAGAATTTTTACCGTTGCAGAAATCTTTTCCATAAAAAAAAGGGTTCGAAAAAGGCTAAGTTTTATGGTCCCTAAAATATAAGTGTCTACACCACAAAGCCCAAGCCCAAGCCCGAGCCCGAACCGAACCGGGTCGGGTCGAGTCGAGTCGATCGGTCGCGCGCGCATGTGTGGTGGTCATGATGCATGGTCTCCTTCCTCACAACAATGCATGTATTGGGAGCCCAAGGCCCCAACATGATTTCTTAGAAACAAGTATAAATACTTGCTTCTTTCATATAATCCCATGATGTGGGACTATTCCCATATAGAATCCATTCATACACTTATTCAAGATTTTTAATAATTCACTTAATGTTATAAAACATTTCCAAAAATCCCCCACTTGAATTTTTAAAAATATTTTCGAGCAGTTTCTTAAAAAGCATAAGATTGTGCATAAACAAAGGTGTCATTTGACTTGAACCTTTGCATAGTGAATAAGATTCAGTTTTTACTAGAGTGACACGTAGTCTTGAACTCTATTCCTGACATCAAACCACACACAACCTTTTCTATAGTGCAATCAAATAAGCCCGTGCATTTATGGCCATGCACGTCTATCCTAGTTTACTGAATGCTCTAGAAGTTTTGCCCGCAACTCCATAGGAAACGGCCACATTTCCACATTCACAAAGGTGAGTCTACCAAGAGCACACCTGAAGGTAGGTAATCCACTCCACATAGAGTATAGATCTCATTAAGAGTTTCTATTAACTCATCCTCTAAACACTTCAGGAATACATGCTTCTTGGTTTATTAAATAGCATGTTCAACTCATATCACTACACAACTTGTTATTACCCATTGAACCTAGTTCTTGGGATCTCCAGTCATTTAGGTCGGGTTACCATTGTGCGTGACTCAACAATCTAAGGGCAATAGTCCCATTCTTTTAGAAGAGTTATGGACTTTCTCTCTGGACAGTCCATTCGTCAAAGGATCTGCCAAAATTTCCTCACTACGTACGTAATCCACTCTAACTGTACCTGTGGAAAGTAATTCTCTAACCGTACTGTGCTTACGACGTATTTGTCGTCTCTTACCGTTATAATAACGGTTCTAAACTTTTGCAATAGCCGCGGTACTATCGCAATGTATCAACACAACCGGTATCGGTTTTTCCCATAAGGGAATCTCAGCTAGCAGATTTCTCAAATACTCTCCCTCTTCACTAGCTGTAGCTAGTGCTATCATCTCAGACTCCATAGTAGACTAAGCCGAAATAGTTTGTTTCTTGGATTTCCAAGAAACAGCTCCTTCAGCAATGCTAAATATATAGCCACTGGTCGCTTTAGAATCACCAGATAAGGTATTCCAGTCTGCATCGGAATATCCTTCAAGTATAGTTAGAAACCTTTCATAATGTAATCCAAGGTTCATGGTTCGTTTAAGGTATCTCGTTACCCTTTCAATAGCTTGCCAATGCTCTATACTAGGTCTACTGGTAAACCTGCACAATAATCCTACGACATAGGCAATGTCGGGTCTAGTACAACCAGTGGCATACCGAAGGCTGCCAATGATGCTCGCATAATCAGACTGTCTTACACCTTCACCAGTATTCTTAAATAACTTTACACTGTGATCATATGGTGTATTTGTAGGTTTACAGTCAAAGTAATCATATTTCTTTAGTATCTTCTCAATGTAATGAGATTGATCCAAAGAAATTCCCTTTTCTGACCTAGTAATCTTAATACCAAGGATTACACTCGCCTCACCTAGATCTTTCATATCAAAATTAACACTCAATAAGGATTTGACTGAGTTTATGGCATGAATATTTGACCCAAAAATCAGTAGGTCATCTACATAAAGACATATAATAGTGCAAATGTCATTCTCAGATTTGTAATAAATTCATTTGTCACTTTCATTAACTTTAAAACCATCTAAAATGATTAAGTTATCAAATTTTTCACGCCATTGTTTAGGTTCTTATTTTAAACTATATAATGATTTATCTAATTTACATACTTTATGTTCTTGACCATGTACTACAAATCCTTCAGGCTGGTCCATATAAATTTCTTCGTCTAATTCACCGTTCAAAAAAGCAGTTTTAACATCTATTTGGTGTATAAGTAAATTATGGATGGAAGCAAGTGATATTAAAACCCGAATGGATGTTATTCTAGTTACAGGTGAAAAGGTGTCAAAGAAATCTATATTTTCTTTTTGTTTAAAACCTTTAGCTACTAGTCGTGCTTTATATTTATCTATAGTGCCATCAGGTTTTAATTTCTTTTTAAGTACCCATTTACAGCCTATAGACTTAAAACCAGGGGGTAAATCTACCAAGTGCCAAGTCTTGTTGGATTCTAAAGAATCCATCTCATCATTTATAGCCTCCTGCCAAAAATCGGCATCTAAAGAAGATAAGGCCTCTTGGAGGTTTATTGGATCTTCCTCAATAGTAAAATCACAAAAATCTGAACCAAAGTCTTTTATGGTTCTTTCGCTTTTACTTCTTCTAGGTTCAGCTTCAGAATTTTAATTAAGTTCTGTTCTAATTGGCATATTTGAAGTGCCCCCACTATTCCTTAATTTAAAAGGAAATTTAGTTTCATAAAAATCAGCATCATTTGATTCAATTATATTATGTGCATTAAGGTCATAAAATCTATATGCTTTGTTATTAATAGTATAGCCTATAAATGCACATTCATATGCTCTACTGGCTAATTTTATTCTCTTAGGGTCTGGAATGCGAACATAAGCTAAACAACCCCAAGTTCTAAAGTATGAGACATTGGGTTTATGATTCTTTAAAATTTCATAAGGAGAAATTTTATTCTTAGATTTGGGGATTCTATTCAGAAAATAGCATACAGTCAATAAAATATCCCCCCACCAATGTTTTGCTGCACCAGAATTTAATAATATGGCAACTACCAGTTCGGTAAAGGTCCTATTTTTCCTTTCTGCTTTACCGTTCATTTCAGGAGAATAGGGTGCAGTTCTCTCATGTACTATACCATGTTGTTTATAGAAGTCCAGAATTGAATTAGATTCGTATTCTGTTCCTCTATCACTACGAAGTCTCTTAATTTTTCTATTTGCTTGATTCTCAATCTCAGTTTTGAATGTTTTAAACATATCAAAAGCATCACTTTTATTTTTCATAAGGTATACATATGTGAAATCAGAGCAGTCATCAATAAAAGTGATAAAATAACGATGCCCCTGCCTAGTCAAAGTGCCATCTAGTTCACATATGTCAGAATGAATCAAGTCTAAGGGTTCATGACATAATCTAGAATTCACATTTATCAAGTTCAGATTCTGTCATTTTAGGTATCATATCTAGGGTGCTCATATTACGGATTATTCGATTATTAACATGACATAATCTAGAATGCCAGATATTAAAATCACACAACATGTAAGCAGAAGTAATCATTTTAGTAGATTCAACATTCAGTTTAAACATACCCTCACAAGCATACCCCTTTCCCACAAAAGTTCCCTTATAAGTTAGGGTGTACAAATCAGCCCCAATTACTTGAGTGAAACCAACCTTATTAAGGAGGAAGCCAGAGACAAGATTCTTCCTTATCTCTGGAGTGTGCATAACATCTTTCAGAATTCCCGTTTTTCCAGAGGTGAACTTGAGTTCCACATTGCCAATCCCTGCAACTCTTGTGGTGTGAGAATCTCCCAACATCACTTTCTGATTTTCAGCAGCCGTGTATGTCGAGAACATGCCACGATCATAACAGACATGGCGAGAAGCACCAGTGTCTACCCACCAACCCTCTGATCCACCAACAAGGTGAATCTCAGTAATCATAGCCGTAAGAGGCTCCTCAGTCAGGTTAGCCTACGGTACAGAGCTTGGCCTGTTCCGACACTTACGTGCCATATGACCTGGTTTTCCACAGTTGTAACATAGAAAAAACTGTCCAAAGTCATTCTTTTAGGGTGGTTTCTGCTGTCCTTTTGGGTTTCCTTGCGGATTCCCATTCTATTTGTTGCACCTGTTCTGATTCTTAAAAGATTTCTGATTTGGTTTCAGAACAGCGGGTGTGGTCTTCTTAGTGCTGTTGTTATTCACAATCAGCACCTCTTCTTTCTGGTGCTGCTTGCGCGCCTCCTCCTCAATACGGAGGCGTGTAATCAAGCTCTCTAAGGAAAATTCCTTAGTCTTATGTCATAAGACATTCTTAAAGTCTTTCCAGCCTTGGGGTAATCTGTCAATGATAACAGCAATTTGAAATTGTTCGTCC
Source organism: Allium sativum (assembly GCA_030737875.1). Lineage (NCBI taxonomy): Eukaryota > Viridiplantae > Streptophyta > Magnoliopsida > Asparagales > Amaryllidaceae > Allium > Allium sativum. Next base: position 461,051,274 of record CM060913.1, on the reverse strand, counting down.
AATACCATACCTTCGGAGAAGATCTCATGAGCTATTTTCTGCAGCTCATGAGATTGCATCTCTACAGATCTATCATCAGTCATCTGGTACTTTAGGTAACGGCTCACAGCATATTTCTTTGCCCCTGCCTCCTCTGTTTCATACTTCTTTTTCAGTGCTTCCCAGATCTCCTTTGCTGTCTTTTCATCTGAGTTATAGTAATCATACAGATCATCGCTTAGTCCGTTCAGAATAAAGTTCTTGCATAAGTAATCCTATTCAGTCCAGATCTGCAGTTGCTTTGACTGTTCAGTCCATGATGCCATTTTCGCTGCATCAGTCTCTTCAGGTTTATCTGAAAGCTGTGGTTTGTCAGTAGTCAGCGCTTCCACAACCTTTCTGATCGTGAGGAAGAACTCCATCTTCTAATGCCATCGTTTGAAATGCAAACCTTCAAATCTGAAAGGAGCAGCAGTCACTAGAGGGCTCTGGAAAGCAGAGGGTGGAGCAGCATCGTCTAGGGTTGAGTTGGAAGCCATTGTTTCAGATCATCATCAAATTGTTGGGAAACAATGGCTGATTCGCGGACTAGGTTTCTTTCTTGAAGACGATTCAACGATATGGTTGGAGGTGCAAACCAGTTCGTTCCATCGCCGCCGCCTCTAGGATAAAACAGCCTCTAAAACAATAACTGATTTGCTTGCACAACAATCAGTGCAGATTTGCACTTTCTGAATTAAAATACTGCTCGAGAATTTCTGAGAGAAAATTTTAGTGGCGGTTGAGAGAAAAAGAGAAATTGTGATTCGGTAGGTATTCTCGTCTGAAGCTAATGACAATATATAGGACGAGAATTAGGGTTTGGGTTTACTGATTAGTGGGCCGCTTTAATGAGGGATAAGAATTTTTACCGTTGCAGAAATCTTTTCCATAAAAAAAAGTGGTTCGAAAAAGGCTAAATTTTATGGTCCAAAAAATATAAGTGTCTACACCACAAAGCCTAAGCCCGAGCCCGAACCGGGCCGGGTCGAGTCGACTCGGTCGGTCACGCGCGCGTGTGTGGTGGTCATGATGCATGGTCTCCCTCCTCGCAACAATGCATGTATTGGGAGCCCTAGGCCCCAACATGATTTCTTATAAACAAGTATAAATACTTGCTTCTTTCATATAATCCCATGATGTGGGACTATTCCCATATAGGAGCCATTCATACACTTATTGAAGATTTTTAATAATTCACTTAATGTTATAAAACATTTCCAACAGTAACAACGAATAAAAATATGTGATGAATTAATAAATGGGCTTGCGGGTATATATTTGTGGAGAGAGAAGTTGGTTTTTGAAGCCTTCATTTTGATTTAGAACGGCTGGAGATGAAGAACAAATAAAGATGGGAGCCTGTATTTATATTGGGGAGAAACCGTGGTGGCCAAGCTGTATAGGGTATACGGTATAGGCTTGCAGGTGATTTGAAAACACAAGCTAGCTGTGCGTTTGACAAGATGGAATTGAGAGACAAGATGGAACCAGGTAGGAGAGAATAGGATGGGCGTTGTACACATTTTCCTCTTCTTGGCTTTGCTTGCAGCTTAAGAAATGGAGTTGAAGTATTAGGCCTGTGTATCCCATGTAGCTGCATGGTAGCCGCATGTATTTCCAAGTTCAAGTGCTATGCGCGATGTAGACAAAATGAAAACATGGTAGATTAAAGTTTATACGTGGGTAGGGTAGGCATTCCCCTCAATTTAGCCTGTACGCTTGTTTGTGATAGGGATCATCCTTTGCTTTTCCATGTGATAGTTTGAGTATAGTTTCAGTCTACAGCTTATACTTCATAAATCTTGGCCATCACTATTTTGTTTAAATGTTAATATGAATGTTTAAACCATTCATTTTCCAATTCCTTATGTCTAATATCATTCTACGACATCTGACCACCGTACATGCAGGCTGTGAAAGCCTTTTCTTGCATTATTTTGTCCAACGTATTCGATTATGTTATGTACTCTTCTTTGTGTGTTAACCATATTAAGTTTAGTTATTTGGTTATGGTGAGTCCTTTAACAGCATTTGCAGTGTAAAATTGCTCCATCAACTCGCATACTCGATAGAAATAAAATTGCTATTCATCCTATCCTTCCAGTCTAACAACCTATCAGATAAAAGAGAAAGGAAAGCTTGGAATGAATTTATGGTTTAAGCAAGGAAACCATTTATTTAGCAAATGAAAACAAGATTTGTATTCAATTAGTATTGTATCTGAAGGGAAAACAGAATTTAGTACTGAAATGGTTTATTGATATAAAACTACTTTACCCCACTGCCAAGTCAGGGTGAAAATAATGTGGTCAGTACAGTTACAATACTTAGGTCTAGCACGGGTAGGTATGCAAATCGTACATTGATTTGATTAAACAAAGTTGTACAGTCTCTTAAGCATGAAGGAAGAGAGCAGGGAGTATTTAAAGTGTGAAATTTAAAAGTCATAGGCTATCGCACGTGAATTTTAGGTTTGCAGTGCACTTAAATTTTTCAAACAATTAAATGTATATAATATATTTTATTCTTTTACTTCCACTGTTATTTTATACGTTGACTCTTATTTATACGGCACCACTATCCAACCAATGTGACCGTTAAATGCATATCAATCCATATAAAATTCCAAATCGATATTTAAAATAATAAATATATTAAATATCTGACTACAAAAACTGCTGGCCGTTACAGAGAACTTTCTAGCACTCAAACAAGGGAGTATGTCAGTCAAGGAATACGTCAACAAATTCAATTTGCTTGCAAAATTTGGGTTGGAGTTGGTAGATACACCTCACAGGAAAGCTTTACGTTTTGCTAGAGGCTTGAATGAACCATTGCATGGTCTAGTTATGTCCCATATCCCAATGTGCGCAACTTTTGAAAGGTTGGTTGATATGGCGTTGTTACATGAGGAAGCAAAAGGTGAGAAGAAAGAAGAGAAGCTCGAAGGACCACAGAACAAGAAAGTGTGGCCCAAAAAGGAAACACAAAATAAAGATGAAAAGCCTGAGGATAGGAAGGAAAAAACGTGTTTTACTTGTGGAAGCTTGAGTCATCTAAACAAGTATTGCAGAAAGAGGAAGGGCGCTTGCTTCAACTGTGGTGAGATGGGACACTTCACTAGAGACTGCCCGAAGAAACGAGGACAAGGGAAAAGGGAAGGATCTTCTGGAGGGCAGGCGAATGCTCTCGTGGCTTGTGGACAAGATAGAGGTAGGAAAATTTCTATAGAAGGTTTAATTTCCTTATCTAATTATTGAGTAGAACTCTTTCTGATTCTGGCATTTTGATTCTGTAGTTGAGTCTCTGCACTTTAATACTAGTCTTGTTTCTGATTCCTCCATAGTATCAAACCCCATAAGGGTACGACTCATCTGTGTGATAGGTTGGTGTTTGAGGGTATCTGTGTTAGGCTTTATGTTGACTATGACGCTTACATTCCAGGTTTGGTAGGATATGGTGGGGTTTTATCATGCTTAGTTTCCTAGAATCATTTGATAATCTGATTTATACCCGTAGTCTGTAAGCATCTGGATATTTCTGATAAGGTTAGGAGTTTTACTCGAGGCGTGACGTAGATTTCCAGTTTTGACATTGTCTAATGAGGGTAATTCTCAGAGTGTCAATCTGATGTTGATTTCGGTCTTCGGTGTTGATATTTAGGAAGTTATTCTTTTAACCAATGTCTAATGGGAACAAAGTTTTTATTTTTGTATTTGCTTATATCACTCGACTGTATCCTATCTATCGAGTCTTCGACCTTTAGGTAAAATCTAATGGGTGTAAACATGTGTTTGAGACATGTTATGTTTGATGGTTGCAACTGGATGCAAGTGGCTGCTAGTGGTTGCTCGTGGATGCATATACACACACACCTTAAGCACTATATCGGCTCAAGTCACTTTCACATTGAATATGCACATATATGTTTGGTTATGGATGAGATTGAAATTGGACGTGTTATCATATGAATGTTGCATATGGATGAATGAATGTGCACTCATGTAGAGATTATGAAGTACGTTAGGAATAATTGCGTACATAATTGGACTCATGGCACTAGCATAATTCGCATTAAGGAGGTCAACTGAATCAGTAGACCGCCTTATTTTGCATTAGATAAGGAACATATACACGCACACTTTTGCATATGTTCATATAGCATTAGAAATCTTTTTTTAAGGACAATGGATGCTTGTGAATGATGGTTGAGTAGATGGATGTTGGATGGTAGGATGCATTCTTCTTAACTTAGAGATTTTAGAGACAAAATCCTTTAAGGAGGGGAGAATGTAACACCCCATATTTTTCTATGAATATTAATAAACAAATTAAAAGAATACTTAATTTTAAAAGTGAGGATTAAGTAAAACATACTATACCACTGCGTTCGTCTCAAAATTCTGGTCAAGATGGACCCAAAGTTTGCATTAAACGGATAATGTATGAGAAAGTTATGGACCTTGGAAGTTTGTATACATATAAGGGAAATATATGTAAATATATAAATTAATAAAATAAAAATCAACCTAAAATTCAAGAAAAAAATTCAAAACAACGGAAGCGGGAAGGCAAAACGCCAAACCAACCTATTTTATGGGTCGACCCCAAGGTCAACTAAGGGTGTTTGGAATCGATCCCGTCGGCCTAGAATGGTCTATGACGAAATTTTGTGTTTTAGGGCTTATGTGTCGCACTGTGGTGGCTGGGTGACATGTCTCTTTGGTTTAGATGGCTCTGATGACTCCTATGCTAATCTAATGGTTTGCCTAACACACCTATAAATACATATCCAAACGTAAACCCTAATTCTATTATTCACTCCCATGGCGCCTCCATGCCGCCAAACTCTCATCTAAACCTAGCCGCCACTAAAACCTAAATCAAATCAAAAAGTTCTTCATCAACATAGAGTATTAATCAATATTATGTTAGAGTTCTTCAACAACAAAAAGCGATTCAATTATCTTTTCTATTCCAAACGCAGTAAGTTCAGTTATTTTTAGATTTGAACACCTAAATCTAGTCTTGACATGTAATAAGATGAAAATTTCTATAGAAGGTTTAATTTCCTTATCTAATTATTGAGTAGAACTCTTTCTGATTCTGGCATTTTGATTCTGTAGTTGAGTCTCTGCACTTTAATACTAGTCTTGTTTCTGATTCCTCCATAGTCTCAAACCCCATAAGGGTACAACTCATCTGTGTGATAGGTTGGTGTTTGAGGGTATCTGTGTTAGGCTTTATGTTGACTATGACGCTTACATTCCAGGTTTGGTAGGATATGGTGGGGTTTTATCATGCTTAGTTTCCTAGAATCATTTGATAATCTGATTTATACCCGTAGTCTGTAAGCATCTGGATATTTCTGATAAGGTTAGGAGTTTTACTCGAGGCATGACGTAGATTTCCAGTTTTGACATTGTCTAATGTGGGTAATTCTCAGAGTGTCAATCTGATGTTGATTTCGGTCTTCGGTGTTGATATTTAGGAAGTTATTCTTTTAACCAATGTCTAATGGGAACAAAGTTTTTATTTTTGTATTTGCTTATATCTCTCGACTGTATCTTATCTATCTAGTCTTCGACCTTAGGTAAAAACTAATGGGTGTAAACATGTGTTTGAGACATGTTATGTTTGATGGTTGCAACTGGATGCAAGTGGCTGCTAGTGGTTGCTCGTGGATGCATATACACACACACCTTAAGCACTATATCGGCTCAAGTCACTTTCACATTGAATATGCACATATATGTTTGGTTATGGATGAGATTGAAATTGGACGTGTTATCATATGAATGTTGCATATGGATGAATGAATGTGCACTCATGTAGAGATTATGAAGTACGTTAGGAATAATTGCGTACATAATTGGACTCATGCCACTAGCATAATTCGCATTAAGGAGGTCAACTGAATCAGTAGACCGCCTTATTTTGCATTAGATAAGGAACATATACACGCACACTTTTGCATATGTTCATATAGCATTATAAATCTTTTTTTAAGGACAATGGATGCTTGTGAATGATGGTTGAGTAGATGGATGTTGGATGGTAGGATGCATTCTTCTTAACTTAGAGATTTCAGAGACAAAATCCTTTAAGGAGGGGAGAATGTAACACCCCATATTTTTCTATGAATATTAATAAACGAATTAAAAGAATACTTAATTTTAAAAGTGAGGATTAAGTAAAACATACTATACCACTGCGTTCGTCTCAAAATTCTGGTCAAGATGGACCCAAAGTTTGCATTAAACGGATAATGTATGAGAAAGTTATGGACCTTGGAAGTTTGTATACATATAAGGGAAATATATGTATATATATAAATTAATAAAATAAAAATCAACCTAAAATTCAAGAAAAAAATTCAAAACAACGGAAGCGGGAAGGCAAAACGCCAAACCAACCTATTTTATGGGTCGACCCCATGGTCAACTAAGGGTGTTTGGAATCGATCCCGTCGGCCTAGAATGGTCTATGACGAAATTTTGTGTTTTAGGGCTTATGTGTCGCACTGTGGTGGTTGGGTGACATGTCTCTTTGGTTTAGATGGCTCTGATGACTCCTATGCTAATCTAATGGTTTGCCTAACACACCTATAAATAGATATCCAAACGTAAACCCTAATTCTATTATTCACTCCCATGGCGCATCCATGCCGCCAAACTCTCATCTAAACCTAGCCGCCACTAAAACCTAAATCAAATCAAAAAGTTCTTCATCAACCTAGAGTATTAATCAATATCATGTTAGAGTTCTTCAACAACAAAAAGCGATTCAATTATCTTTTCTAATCCAAACGCAGTAAGTTCAGTTATTTTTAGACTTGAACACCTAAATCTAGTCTTGACATGTAATAAGATGAAATTGAGACTATGCCTGATTCTAAGTTGTTCTTTTCCTTCTATTCTTATTCTCATGTTGTTATTATCATCAGTTTATCTTGTTGTACATCAGTTTTTCATGTTCGTGATGATGTTCTTATTAAGCCTTAGCCTTCATGCCTGTGATGATATTTTCATGCCTATTTTCTCTCTATTCTTATTTTATGCAACTTCTATCTCCCCCTATTTATTTTCTTTTATTGAACCTAGGTTAACTTCGAACCTAGGCTGAAATCGCGAAATACGAACGTTTGGAATACAGGGAATATTGGGTATTGCCTATTTGGGTGAATTTATGGGCATAACATGTTTGGTGGAATTATTGGGCATAATTTGTGATGGATATGGGGTATTATTATTATTATAATAATTGCAAGTTTGGGTAAATTGACATGTAAATCAATATTTGGGCATATGTAAATTGGCATGTAAATCAATATTTGGGCATATGTAGATTGGCATGTAAATCAATATTTGGGCATATGTAGATTGGCATGTAAATCAATATTTGGGCATATGTAGATTGGCATGTAAATCAATATTTGGGCACATGTAAATTGACAAGTAAATCAATATTTGGGCAAATGTAAATTGGCATGTAAATCAATATTTGGGCACATGTAAATTGGCATGTAAATCAATATTTGGGCATATGTAAATTGGCATGCATATCAATAATTGGGCATATGTAAATTGGCATGTAAATCAATAATTGGGCATATGATAATTGGCATGTAAAAATTGGAATTCGGACATAATTGGCAAGTATATAATTTAATTAAATCTAATGGCCGCCTAAGACACGAGGTTAGATTTGAGTTGTGGTGTAAGGCTGCCCGAAACCGCCCGGCACATCCAGCAACCGCAACGACAACAATCTAATGTTTATCTAATGTGAGAGGTCAAAGGCGAAGATTAGATGGGAAACAATGCTTGAGCCCGAGGTTGGAATGGGTTTGCGGTGTAAGACTGCCCGGAACCGCCCGACACAATACAGCTACCGCAAATAAGTCCAATGTGAGAGGTCGATGCATTAATAAATGATTAATGCTAAGCAAACATGTTAAGTATGGTAGGGTTAAGTCAGCATGCAACACTTAACCAATATGACATGACAAGTGGGTTGGTTAAGTAACTCGACTGGATTAGTAACACTTAACCAATAAAACATGATGAATGGGTGGGTTAAGTAAACATGAATTGATTGATTGGTGACACTTAACCAATATGGGGGGTATACGAATAGATCCTAGGAAAACCCTAGTAGCGGGACCCTTTTTAGCAGTAACCCACATTAGGTACCAACGGGACCCTGAGCTAGGCTGGGTGGGGCACGATTACTTGGCTGATTATAAGCGGTCAAAATAGCGGCAGGTGGTACGGCAGTGCATGTTCCGACGGATTACGGGCGTGCACGTAAATCCGGCATGGGAAAATTTAGACACTGAGTACCAAATAGGTATAAAGCTGTGCACTCTAGAACTGTATCGGGTTACCTAGAAAATGATACACCCTATTGTGGGACCAACACAGGTATCTACAAGTAGGGGTCGGGTTGATACAAACACATGCGGAACGTTATGAGTAGGAGCCGATCAATTAAGATAGGTACGGTGGGGATAGGTAAACTGTCAATATGAGGTGGGACCCTCATCATGAGATATGTACCTATAAAACTATCATGTGGGAAATGGGGATCACTTATCTTGCTTTGTAACAAATGGCATTAGTTGAACACTATTTAGGTGGTGCAGAGAAATTAGGAATCAGTACGATACCTTATCATGTTCTAGTCTTATCTTATGCTTATCTCGTTATCTTGCGATGCTTATTATCATGGTTATGTCTTGTATCCAGTTTATTCATGTCATGATACCTTTACCTATTTACGTGCTGAAAGTCACTGGACTTACCAGGCTTTATGTCTGACTCTGTTTTTGTTTCGCCTTCTTTCTTTCGTTCCCCCCACCCCAGATCCACGGGGAGGTAATACCACTGCTTAGATCAGATTGTTTTCAAGCTCGAAGATTTTGATGTATTGCTTTGGACTCTTTGCTTTACTGTTATGGCTGGCTACTACTTAATTGGGGAGTTATGTTATGTTATTTTGTATTATGCTTCTTTTGAGAAACAAGACAGATATTTGATGAAATGGGTTTTGATGTTTTGGTGTTGATGTTTGAAACAACCCTTATGAAAGTTTTATCCTATTATGCTACTGTGGAATAAAAGTTCTAATTGTTTTCCGCTGTTTAAATTTGTCTGTTTTGTAATTTTATCTATTCTTTACTCTTATGACCCCCACTAAACTTAATGCATTCCCTTTGTGAGTGACCGTAATGGAGGTGGGGTGTTACACCCGCCCAGGGGTGTCGACCCCTCAAGAGGGGTGTCGACCCCCCTCCCCCCCAAGGGAGACCTAGCGGATTAGGGTTTTCGGGTTTGTCTATAAATATGGCCTCATTTATCATCTTTTTGCACACTAAAAATAATGGAGGACTAGATGTTGTCGCTGCCCAAACTGAGTCAAATCTTTTTCTTCTTCTACAATTAGTTTAATCAATTTTAGAGTTATTCAAGTTTAGAGATCTGCGATTCAAACGTCTACAATCTTTCTTCTATTTTCTAGATCCAAACACTGTGAGTCTATGTTAATTTTAGATCTAAATATTTAAAAGTAAAACATGACATGACTATAACTTGAATCTATGCATGTGACTGCTTGAATCATATCAAATCTGTTATAACTTGTGTATTTATGATATTCTGACATGACTATGACTTAGATCTTAACCTTTATCATGTCAGATATGCCTTTGATTGTAGATCTAATTCACTGTTTAGATCACCGTATACATATTCTATTACATTTATAGCCAAATTAGATCTATTGTTAGTTGGAATCCTAAATCATTGTTTAGATCACAGCTAGAATCAGTTATATTATCATATGCTCATTAGATCTGTGCCTATATGCCTACTTTGTCATTATGTCGATTTATGTTTTATGCTTGTTTCTACCATTATATGTCCATCATGTTAGTATGATCATCTCTGTTCTTTTCCCTCTATCTTTTCCCTCTTATTTTTATATAGCCAGGCTACCTTCGAGCCTAGGCATGCCGCTGAACTATGCGAGTGCGTTAGATTGGGAACGAGGGAAAACATTGAATTGGGGCATAACTTGTAATTGGGAATTTGGGCATAACTTGAATGAAATATATGAATATGAATTTGGGGCATATAATTTATTATGAACATGACTTGGGAAAGAGGCATAAAAATCTATAACAACATAGGTAAATTTGCTTAATAATTGGAATGCCTAGGATTACAGTAATTAGAAACTGTAACCACGCCTAGACACGAGGTTAGATTACACTGTGGTGAAAGTCTGCCCGGAACCGCTCGGCATATCCAGCAACCGCAAGTGGTGAATCTAATGTAAGGGGTCTAAGTGTACAAGTACGAGACGTGCTAAGACATGAGGTTAAGCCCGACTTGTGGAAGAAGTCTGCCCACAAGTGGTAGGCTTAATGTGGGAGGTCTATCACATTATAACCATAAATGGACATGGTAATGAATTGGAATACTTAACCTAGTTGAATCCATAGGGATTGTATGAACATGAACCTGATTATGGGTTAAGTAAACTTGTTTGAAACTGTGGGTGGGTTAAGTAAATCTGGGGTGGTTGGTAATATTTATATATAGGCCCACAAATTTAACCTGTTGGGGTTATGTAATTAAAGACACCATTAGGTAAGCATAACCTATGGAAAACCTAGTGGGGATGCAAGCGTAGGGAAAGCTTGTATCATCTTGTATGTGGGACCTGTTTCAGTTAGTAACCCATGTAACAGTATCAAATGAGTACTCCGAACTAGGTCAGAGTCGGGGCATGCTTACTGGGCTGATTGTAAGAGATCCAAATATGGAGGTGTGGTCGGCGCAAACCGACCGGGTTATGTGTGTGCATGGTCCGGGCAGAGGGGGAAAAGACGACCGTGACACCAGTAGATATGGTTGTGCACATCCGGAAAATTAACAGTTGCCACTTTAGGGAGCGACACACCCTACTATGGGGCGAGCACAGGGTATCTACGGAGTAGGGAGCCAATCGATTTGGGTAGTAATTAGGGTACACTTAGACTCCGTTATGTTTAGGAGTCTGTTAGTATCCATAGGGGTAACTCCAAAACGTTGGGCTGCCTGTTGATTGTATGGGGTGAAAACCTCTCGCTGGAAGTACGCCTAAGTCTACCATCTTATAGTTGTTGGGATCATCTCATTATGGTTATACTAGTATCGGTGCAGATAAATCATTAGAGAAGTGTATACACTCTATCATGTTTACCTTGTCATACCTGTCTTTTATGATGTTATCTTTCTTATCCACTTTATATGCCTGTCATGGTACTTTTACTTATTTATTTGCTAAAAGTAACTGGACTCGCCAGACTTTATGTCTGACCCATTTTGTTTTCCCTTCTTTATTTTCCATTCCCCCCCCCCCAGGTTCTCAAGGTGGGAATACTCAAGCTTGATCAGGATTCTGCTTTCATCTTGCTTGTCGCTGCTTAGATGTATTGCTCAAGTTCTTATCTCACTAGTGCAGAAATTGTCTTTTGCGTCCCTTCATTTGCATCTGATGTATAAACAACAGATTGAAATAGTACAATTTGCATTTGTTCCTAATCGAAAATAGATGCAAATAAGGAAAACCAAATATCACCCCCAACCTTTGCATCGGTTATTGTCTACGAACTGACGCGGTAAGGTGGAAATGAAAATTTAGCATAGCTTGCATTCATTCATTATATAATATGACGCAAATAGGCGATAAAATAGTTTATTTGCGTCTAGTCTATTAAAGACAGACGCAAGTACAGCTATGTTAACATTTCGAAGGAATTAAGTAACGTTCGATTATCAACAGTTTGTTACCAGATGGCGGGAGGTAAAATTTCAAGGCCCGCCAAAATTTCGTCCCTAAATCCACTCGCCGCCTATCTTTCCTTAGACCTAATTTCAAATCCACTCTAGAAGTTTGTACATGCACATAATGAAGATATACTGCAAAGTGCTCATGAATAAGAACGGATAATAGTAACACCATTTAAAAATAATACTTTGCAGGAAGAAGCATATGAGTTAAACTAATGAAATAACTACGCAATTAAAGCGACATTGAATTGTTGTCATGTTATAAAAAGAGATACTGCTAATACATGAGAATTATGCACCTTTGTCAAATTTGAATTAAAAAGCTATATAGCAAAAAAGGGTGCATGCATTATATAGTAGGAACAAAATATCACCAAATCAGGTTCCATGACCCAATATACCAAGTATATTGTCAAATACGTGCATAATACCCGGCTTCAATGAATAGGATTATCAAATTAGTAATGAAAAGGATTGTATTTAAAATAAATGGTATGTAGAATAGAGTTGGAATAACAAATAATGAAATCACCATTTACTAAAAATTACTATTGATTATGCGTTTAGATATACAAAAATTCATAATTCGGGGATGTAGAAAAGAGTTGGAATAACAAATAATGAAATCAACTTTTACTGCAAATCCTACCGATTACGCATTTAGATATATAAAAATTCCTAATTCGAGCAACAAACAGTAACAAATCACTTACCTAACGGAAGTAAATCACCTATTCAACTTCGTTGTTTTAGCTGTTATATAACATCTCCAACGTGTGTTGTTTTGGGGTAAGCCTGTTGGTAGAAAAAGTAAAGACATATGAGGATAGGATTTGTATCGTCGGGAGAATGATGCGAGAAGTTGTTTTAGAGTTAGATTTGTCGGGAGAAAAATGGAGAAAGAGGAAAGTAGGGTTTACAGTGCGTGGACCAGTTGTAGGATTCAAACTTCAAACTGACAATTTTGGAGAAAACCGCATCGGACTGATAATGGTATCGCGGAGTATCGGCAGTGTGAACATTGGGAAAAACAGGAGTGAAGGAGGAAGGAAAAAGAGAGGAATGGGCAACGGTGCAATGTTTAAGGGAGTGACACGTGTACTTTGGTACTTCCTTTCCTATTTAAGTAATAGATATGCAAAGGTGTGTGTATATGTTCCTATACTAATGCGAAAGATCGGGCGGTCTACTGATTCAGTCGACCTCCTTAATGCAATGTATGTTAATGCCATGAATCCAACACATATGCAAATAATCCTATTATAACATGTAAGTTCTATATGTGTGAACAATCATTCGTCCAAATGCAACATCCATATGATGATACACCCACTTTCATCCATTAAAAGAAGAAAAATGCACACATGTCCATGTGCAGTATGAGAGTGATTTAGCCAATCTAGTGCCTAGTGCGTGTGTATATGCATCCATGAGCAACTACTAGAAAACACTTACATCCATCAAACATAACATGTCTCAACCACATGTTTACATCCATGGGATTCCTCCTAAAGGTTGAAGATTCGATCGATAGGACATACTTAAATGATAGAAATAAGCATGAATAAAAGCTTTGGAAAGGAAGTTAAGAACATACCTTTGAAAAGAAAAGGGTACGAAGCGCGAATCTTGTCTTCAGTCTCCCAAGTTGCATCCTTTTGGTTATCTCCCCACTAAACTTTCATCAACGTGACCTCTCGATTGCGTAGCTTCTTAACTTCTGATCCAAGCATACAGGTAGAAACTTGCCTAATCGTCGCCTCCCATTCCACCTCTACTTCCTCAAACATACCCGGCTAAACTACCTCTGCAGTATCATGCAAGAACTTCCGTGAATGGAAACGTGGAAAACATCATGAACGCCGGATATTTTCTCTGGTAGCTTTACTCTATAGGCCATTTGGCCAATCCTTTCTGTTATGGGAAATGGCCCTACAAATCTTGGTGCCAACTTCCCTACAGATCCAAAGCGAACCACATTCCTTAAAGGTGACAACTTGATGAAAACCATGTCTCCCACCTCAAACTCAATGTTAGTCCATCTTCCATCTGCGTTGGATTTTTGCCTATCTTAAGTTGTCTTCATTCGTCGTCTAATAAGATCAATCTTTTCGGAAGTTTCTCTAACCATATATGGCCCAAGTAGAAGTCTTTCTGTATATTCCAACCAACAAGTCGGTGATCTACAGGGTCGTCCGTACAATGCTTCAAAGGGTGCCATGCCAATACTAGCTTGATAATTGTTGTTATAGGCGAACTCTACTAAAGGAAGATGCTCTTCCCAAGTACCTCCGAAGTCTAGAATACACAGCCTTAAAAGATCCTCAAGGACTCTATTCACCCTTTCCATATGCCCATCGGTTATGGGGTGATAAGTGGTGCTCAGACACAACTGTGTACCTAATGCTTCTTGCAAGTTCCTCCAAAATTCACTGGTGAAAATGGGGTCACGATCACTTATGATACTGGAAGGTACTCCATGAAGACGGATTATCTCACGAACGTAAACTATGGCCAACTATGTTGTCGTCCTCTTACTCTTAACTGGAATTAAATGAGCGCTCTTAGTAAGTATGTCTACTATAACACAAATACTGGTGTTGCCTTTCCTCGATCTAAGCAAACCATCGATGAAGTCCATAGAGACGCTCTCCTACTTCCACTGTGGGACCTCTAAAGGATGAAGTAAACCACCGGGCTTCTTTTGCTTAGCTTTGACTTGCTGGCAAATCAAACATTGAGAAACAAACTTCGCTACATCTTTCTTCATCCCAGCCCAAAAGAAAACCCTCTTCATATCTCTATACATCTTATCACTGCTTGGATGAATAGTCATCTTAGAATGATGGGCTTCCTCTAGGACTGTCTTCAACACTCCCAACTCCGGGAACACAAAGCCTTCCATCTTTTCGCAACCATCCTCTATCGTCTGTGGAATATCTACTTAACTGACTAGAAATCTCCCCTTTATAGAGCCTATCCAAGATGTCTGAAATCTGTGGATCCACTCGCTGTGAAGCTCCTATCTGATCCATAAGAGTAGGTTGCACCTCAAGTGATGCCAATAAACCAGGAAAAAACTCGGTGGAGGGTCTAAAGTCAAAATTCAAATAAACTCCAAGCTTTTCCTCCCTGCAAACAGAGGACTTAAGACCATCCTCTGCCTACTCAGTGCGACTGCCATCACATTACCCTTGCTAGGGGTATAAGCAATCTCAAAGTCATAAGGTGCTAGGAACTATATCCACCTTTGTTGCCTTAAATTAAGATCCTTCTACGAGAACAGTACTTGAGAGATTTATGGTCGGTGTACAACTCAAACTTCTCTCTAAGTAAATAATGGTGCCAAGTCTTAAACGCGAATACTATGAAAGCTATCTCTAAGTCATGGGTACGGTAGTTCTTCTCATTAACTCTTAGTTGTCTACCTCCATAACATACTACCCTTCCCTTTTGATCAGAACCGCACCAAGCCTAGAACCACATGCATCAGTGTATACTATGGAAACTTTATTCGCATCGGGCAAGGTCAAGACTGGGGCTCTTTGCAGAGCCCTCTTCAATCGCTGGAAAGCAACATCACAATCTATATCCCATGAAAACGTCAAATTCTTCTTCGTCAACCTTGTGAGTGTAATGACCCGGGAATCTGAACCAGTTTGAAAATTTTATTTCTAGAAATTTTGTTGAATTTTTAGTCCAAATTTAAAATTTCCAATTTTAATTAACTCTGAAACAGTTAAAAATGGCCATTTTGCGAACGACCTCGGAATTCGACAAAACCACTTTCGTTGGATCCGGAATGTCATCATATGGCTAGGTTTCAATTTTTAGAATTTTTCGATTTAATATGTAAGCGTGGCGAAAGAAACTGTGTTTGGTCAAATACAGTTAAAATTGAACGACTTGAAAATAGCCATTTTTCAAGCAAGCTCAGAATTCGACGAAATTGATTTTGTTAGGACCGTATCGTCAAAACAAAGCCAAAAATAATTTTTCCGGATTTTTTTGTCTTCGTATGTGGCCCCGGCAAAATTATATCTACGTTTGAATTAAAAATAAAGGATTTATTTTAAAAATAAAGGAAACATACTGTAACTTCAGAATTGGACATTGGCGATAGCGCCATCGCGTTCAGAAGACGTCAAAACATTAATTTCGACAGTCGTTGAGCTTCGTTTGGAGATCGTATGTGAAAACAGTAATTTCTAGAATTAATTAATTAAATAAATAAAAAAATAAAACCCTAAAATACTAGTATATATACGGTCCGTATACTCCTTCTTCCCCGTTCAATTTTGGCCGCCGCAACCCATTACTGCTCAAATCTTTGAGCACCGATTACAACTCCATCTCTCTACGAAATTTCTCAAACCAATACTTGTTTCGAAGAGAAAACAAAGCTCTTCGATTTGGTACCCGATCCAGCGCCCCTCGTCGCCCGTAGCCACCTCCCCGACGCCCCGAAGTGCCGCCAGAAAACCGCCCGCCCCGCCCAGTTGGACCCATCGAGTTCGCCAGCGAGCTCGCCGCGGCGGCGCCCTCCGACCGGCGTCCATCTGCCCCCGTCCGTTCCAAAATCCGTCGACCAAATCGCCTGATAAGTGGATTTGAAGTTCTGAACCTTTTTGACTATCATCGGCCTTGTTTTAAGGTATAATTCAACTCAGAAATTGCCACGCTTTTATTCGTTACAACTGCAGTTGTTAAAAACCAGTTTTTTAAATTATTGATAACTAATGCAAATAAACTCCGATTCTGAAAATTTCAGATTCGACGGGACCGTGACGACGAGTAGCAATTGCTGAGACTAATTGACACATTCTGAAAATTTAATTGGATTTATTATAATTATTATCCAATCAAGGTGAGAGTTCCTTTATTTAAAATTTATATTGATATGAATTATTCAATATTGATGTGATGTGAATATAAATTCAGATCTGTTTGGTTTGACATGTTGATGATGATGGTTCTATAATAGAATGGATAAAATTAGATCCCTTTTGTTTTCATGTTTAATTGTAATAGAATTGATATGTTAATGAACTATTTTTGTTCACTAATAAAATGGAATTATACGCTATATGTTAATGAACAAATTTTGGTTCATCATTAATAAAATAGAATTATACGCTATATGTTAATGAACAAATTTTGGTTCATTAAAATAGAATTTACACTGTATATTGATGAACAATTTTTGTTCAATATTTAAATAGAAATTATTCACCGTATGTTGATGAACAATTTTTGTTCAATATTTAAATAGAAATTATTCACCGTATGTTGATGAACAATTTTTGTTCAATATTTAAATAGAAATTATTCACTGTATGTTGATGGACAATTTCTGTCATGTTAAAAATATAAAAATGCATTGTATGAAAAATAGCATTTCTGTCATGTTAAAAATATAAAAATGCATTGTATGAAAAATAGCATTTCTGTCATGTTAAAAATATAGAAATGCATTGTATGAAAAATAGCATTTTGTGATGTTAAAAAATATAAAAATGCGTTGTATGAAAAATAGCATTTTTGTAATGTTAACAAATATAAAAATGCGTTGTATGAAAAATAGCATTTTTGTAATGTTAACAAATATAAAAAAATGCATTGTATGAAAAGTAGCATTTTTGTCATGTTAAAAATAGAAAGGTGCATTGTATGTAAAATAGAATTGTTGTTATGTTAAAAATAGAAAATGTCATATTATGTAAAATAACATTATTTTCAATGTTAATAAATAGAAAAAGCACCGTATGTAATATTAACATTATTTTCAATGTTAATAAATAGAAAAAGCACCGTATGTAATATTAACATTATTTTCAATGTTAATAAATAGGAAAAGCACCGTATGTAATATTAACATTATTTTCAACGTTAATAAATAGAAAAAGCACCGTATGTAATATTAACATTATTTTCAATGTTAATAAATAGAAAAAGCACCGTATGTTAAGAAGGATAATTTAACCATAGGATTCATATTAACATTATTTTCAATGTTATTAAAACGAAGATGAAGTGTGTGTAAATTTAACATCATTCACAATGTTAAATAAAAAGAAAATTCCACCGTATGATAGTTACACTATTTTATAATGTTAAGATTTAAAGAATTTGACCGTAGGAAGAATATACATTATTTATAATGTATATAGAAAGAGAATGTACCTCGTAGGAAGAATATACATTATTTATAATGTATATAAAAAGAGAACCTGACCGTAGGTAAAACACACATTATTTATAATGTGTATAAAAAAGGATAATTTACGCCATAGGAAAATGTACATTATTTATAATATAATTGGAAAAGATAGATGAAAAGAAATAAATGGAATGATGTTTTATAATTTACATTTTTAAATGTGAATTATAAAGTATAAAATGAAAATAAAATAAAAAGAACAATTCACCGCCTAATTATGAAATATATTTTCATGTAAGTTAAAGAAGTGAAATGGTAAATAGAAGAGATGGATGTATGGACGATGAGTTAAGCGAATTATTTATATTTATATTATATATATATTATATATATAATTAAAATATAACGAATCGAGCACGGTAGTTCGCGTTTTGAAAACGAACTTTTAAACGATTATACAGGAAGATACGACCGTCGGATTTTCCCAAAACTGAAACCGCTAGGACCGTCTTGGAAAAAATCTTTCCAACGATATAAGTTGCGTTAAAATCCAACGATTAGATTTTGAGAAATGTGAAAATCAAAATGGATGGAAAACAGCGCCAGTGTCGCCTTTGACACGAAGCGTCGTAAAATAAAGAAATTAATTATATTAAATAATCAAGGCAAGGATTAATCGTTATAAAACAACATAACGATATGAAATGTGTTTTTCTCAAAATTATGAATGCGAGATTATTTGGAAAGTCCGGATTTATTGCATTCCAAATGATTGTACGATTTCAAGAGTCTAAATATGAAGACGGCGTATGAAGACCGTAAATCTTCCCTCGAATGGACAACGATCAAGACTCTGAATTGGGTAGCTCCCGATTCAAGAGTCGTGATAATTGTCCAAACGTACGCGTTGGTTTCACGGATTTGACCCTCGCTCAGACCCAGAGCATGGGTGTAAATGGATGGTGTGTCTGACATCGTACCCCATTAAATATCATGTTGTCGGTTTTCTGTTAAAATAAAAATGTTGGTGGTAGAGAATTCATTCTCTACTTAACACCCGTTTATATATTGGCAGACGGTTGATGGCACGGTATGGAGTGACGGTGTGGCATGCTAAGATGAAATGATCAAGGTTTCTTGTTGAAAAGCAGAACCTTGTGGTATGGGATGCATGACTTCACAAGCCTCACACACCGGTTGAGTCTAAAAAGGGGGAAGGGAACGCAGGGAAAGTAGCACGTTTCTTTCTAGTTAGTAGTCATTTTACTTTTGTGGATGATGAAATGAGGCGCCTCGGATAGGTCCTATAGGATCGGGGAACGTGTGCTTAGGAATTGCCAATCCTCTAAGCTGTATTTGAGGACCGGCCCTGCCATTTCCAAGGGTTAACTGCGGGTAATCCTGAGGCATTAACTAGAGTGTCTCGAATCGGTAAGGAGTCCTCCCTAGCCTGGACTCATGATGGAAACCCCACTTTCCAATACGACCCGACGGATTTGATTGTATTACTAGTATTGGAGGCATAATATATGGTACCTATGCTTCCTAGGATTATTACATTGCCTTGTTTTGTTTTAAAAACTATACACTCTAATGATAGTATTAGCTTCGTATTTGGCGTATTTAGCATGTTTAACCACCATAAGGTAAAACTCTATCCTCTTGGTGTGCGTTGCATTGTGTGATGGGACCTGAGTTTTATGGTGGTTCCATTTTTCAAAAGACATTGCGTTGTGTTACGTTTTATTTATCTGTACTGACACTGTAGTTATGCACAGCAATCCATTGGTACAACCCGTTCCGCGTTAGCGGAGTGGTCTTTGGATTGCCTTATTTTGTATGAGTTAAGTTAGTTAAGAATTCTCACACCAGTCCCACGACTGACCCATCGTTTGTTTCACCTTTTTGCAAACTTGGGTGCCCTCTCTTCTACATGGGCAGCCAAGTAGACAGGTTTCCTTTCTGCTTGGAGTTTTCTTTGGAGCTGCTTATATTCTCTCTCTTGGAATTTGCTTTGGTGAAGAGGTGATGATTTGGAGCTTCGAAGACCCTCTATCTTTTGCTTTATCGCAATTTTCCCTTTTTATTTCAGACATCAGATTTATTTCCATTTCATGTTATTTAATTTGGAGTTGGAACTTATGTCATTTTCTAAATAAAAAAACTTGTTGTAATAATTTAGATTCTGTGACTATGGATTTCTATTGTTGATGACATTATATATCCGCTGCTATGATGTTGTTACTTTATGGATTTCCTGTGCTATGTCGTTTTCCTGTGAATTGTTATATTATAATTATGTTGTATTCCACATGGTTTCTCCTTGCTTTCACTCGTGGAAGTGTGGGGTCATCATAGTTGGTATCAGAGCTTTGGTTTACAAAGCGGAATATAACATATTTATAGTAACTCGTTTACGTAGAATCACATTATTCTACGGCGAACATTTCATAAGGATACATAATAGCCAGTCACTTTATCACCATCTTTTATCTATCCTTTTATCTTATCATTTCTTAAATCATCATTAAAGTTGTTCTGACTCGTCCCCTGATTGTACAGAACTAACTTAAAATGAGTACCGCTGCTGCTAGGAGAAGGAGAAAAACCACCGAAACCGAGGAGCCCACTGTCCAACAACAACCCCCCCCCCCCCACCACCACCGCCTCAGCCCTTTGATTCGGATAAGGTGGCAAAGAAGTTCAAGAATTTAGGTGGAGTTCCATTCACCGGTTCCGAGACCGTGGTACAAGCTCAGGCGTGGCTGAAAAATTGTGAAACGATATTTGGAGGGCTGGGACTAGATGATCAGAGAAAGAGATTCACTGCAGCATGGCATCTTCAAGGTGAAGCGCAAAACTGGTGGGAGGTGGTCAACATTGGAGGCGACGAAGATAATATGTCTTGGGATAGATTTAAGGAGCTTTTCAACGACAAATACATTCCGAGGCAGGAGGTAGAAAGGCTACACGACGAATTCGCCAATCTGAAGCAAGGCGACAAGTCCATTTCAGAGTATGTTCGTAGGTTCGAGGACCTTTCCCGTTATGCACCTGAACTGATTCGAGATGACTTTCAGAAGAATAAGAGATTCATAAATGGCCTTGCAAGGAAATATATTGATAGAGTCACTGTTACATCGACCTTTCCTTCAATAAGATGGTGGAGTTCGCTTGCCGTTATGAAGAGAATGACAAGAAGGTTTCTCAGCAGGACAGGGAGAGGAGCTTAGCTGACAACAACAACAAAAGGAAGCAGCCTGAGAAAAAGACTGAAGGGAGTAGTTCGGGGGCTACTAAGAAGGGGGATAAGTCAAAGGTGCAGTGTTTTAACTGCCAGCAATTTGGACATTATAGCTCGGAGTGCAAGAATCCAAAGAAGGCTAGGAGTGATAGCACCAAGGACTGCTACAACTGCCACAAGAAGGGTCACGTCAAGGCCAACTGCCCACTGCTGAAAGGAGCTCAGATTGCCCATGTCTATGAGGGAGCAAGTACACCATCTTCCTCTCCACCTACTGAGGGAGGTAAGCCTGATGTTCTAGATGGTACTGTTTCTATTAAAAATATTCCTGTCACTGCTTTGTTTGATACGGGTGCATCAAGAAGTTTTGTTTCTAGCAACGCGGTTAAGAAGTTAAATTAAATGCAAAGAAGCCTTAAAGAGCCAACTGATGTTCATAATCCTGTAGGGGGTTCTATCATCCTTGATTTATACTGTAGGGTGCCTATTTCTTACTCTCGTTTCAAATTTCCCTTCGACTTGATCATTATGGATTTTTCAGAATTTGATATTATCCTTGGTCTTGATTGGCTCACAAAATATGACGCCGAGGTGCTTTGCTCAGAAAGAGTAGTGAAGGCGAAACCAGGATTAGGAAATACCGTTGCTATACCTTGCCATGGCTCAAAGCCTGATAGGAAAGCTTTTTGGTCTTCTTTAGAAGTCACGCCCATCTCTTCAAAGAATATTCCTGTTGTCAAGAATTATGCGGACGTGTTTGAAGAAGTAGATAGTTTACCGCCGCGGAGGGAAATAGACTTCAGGATTGATCTTGTCCCTGATGCAAGGCCTGTAGTTCATGCTATCCGAAGGATGACCCCTAAAGAAAAAGAAGAGTTGAGGACCCAAACCAAACAGCTCTTGAAGAAGGGATTAATCCGACCTAGCTTTTCCAATTGGGGAGCAGCTGTTGTGTTTGTCCCCAAATCTGACGACACTCTAAGGCTTTGTGTGGACTACCGTGACCTAAATAAACAAACCTTGAAGAACAAATACCCCTTGCCTCGCATAGATGATTTGATGGACAATTTAAATGGAGCCAAGGTGTTTTCGAAGATGGACCTAGCCACAGGTTTCCACAAACTCCGCATAGTCGAAGAATGCATCCCTTTGACCGCTTTCAGAGGTCCTGACTTATTCTACGAATGGATGGTAATGTCATTCGGTCTGTGCAATGCTCCAGCCTATTTTGTTGACTTGATGAATAGGGTCTTCAGAGAGGTCTTGAATAAATTCGTCTTAGTCTTCATTGATGATATCTTGATCTTTTCTAAAACCAAGGAGGAGCATGAAGGGCATCTAAGAGAAGTGCTAGAGATCCTGCAAAGAAATGTTCTAAAAGCAAAATTTTCAAAATGCACATTTTGGCAAGAAGAGGTAAAATTCTTGGGCCATGTTGTGTCAAAAGAAGGAATTGCCGTGGACCCAAGCAAAATTTCCGCCATTCAAGATTGGAAGCAGCCGACTACACCCACAGAAGTAAGAAGCTTCCTAGGGTTGGCTGGATATTACCGAAAGTTCGTCAAAAAAATTTCCAAGCTATCTGGCACTTTAACACAGCTCACCAAGAAACATACCAAGTTCATTTGGACGGCAGAGTGTGAGGAGTCCTTCCAGAAGCTAAAGGAGAGTTTGATCACTGCTCCCGTGCTAACCATCATTGACGGCAACCAAGATTTAGTTGTCTATACCGATGCTTCTCAAAATGGTGGTCTTGGCGCAGTATTGATGCAAAGGGGCAAAGTTGTTGCGTATGCAAGCCGTTAACTAAAGCCGCATGAGAAAAATTATCGTGTCCATGACCTAGAGCTATTAGCCATAGTCTTTGCTTTAAAAATTTGGAGGCATTATCTCTTGGGCGAAAAATTCGAATTATTCACAGACCATCAATCTTTGAAATATCTCTTCGATCAAAAGGACTTGAATTTAAGGCAGCTAAGGTGGCTAGAATTTCTTGCGGCGTATGATCTTGACATCTTGTATACGCCGGGTAAAGCCAATGTTGTGGCAGACGCACTCAGTAGGAAGGCTGTCATGGTTGCAAGCTTCATCGTTACCCCTTCTTTGATTGATAAAATTTCTACCCTCCAAAAGGAGGATAAGTTTATCCAAAGAATGATCAAGAGAGTTCAAGAAGGTGAAAGCACGAGCTTCCACATAGGTAAAAAGGGAGTCCTTAGATTGCAAGGGAGGATCTGTGTTCCAAAAATCCCAGAGCTCATCAGGGAAGTATTAAATGAAGGGCACAAATCAAAGCTTTCCATCCACCCAGGCGTGAACAAGATGTATCACGATCTAAAGCGCACGTTTTGGTGGAAAGATATGAAGAGAGATATATCCATTTATGTGAGTAGATGTCCTACATGTCAGCGAGTTAAAAGCGATCAACAAAAGCCAGCAGGATTGTTGCAACCATTGCCGGTACCAGAAGGGAAGTGGGACCAAGTCTCTATGGATTTTATAGATGGGTTGCCCCGCACTAGGAAAGGGAATGACAGCATTTGGGTGATCGTGGACCGTTTCACCAAGGTCGCTCATTTCATACCTGTCAAGTCCACCAGAACTGCTCAAAGTCTGGCACAAATTTATCTCAAGGAAATAGTCAGGCTATATGGGTAATAAAACTAAATCTTTCCTTTTCATCGTTTTCTAAATGAAAATGTTCATGTCTAATCAAAGGAAATCTTTCGTGTTAAACAGAGTTCCTAGCTGTATTGTTAGCGACCGTGATCCTATCTTCACTAGCAAGTTTTAGGAAGCATTCCAAAATGAGTTGGGAACAAAGTTAAACCTTAGTACCGCATACCACCCTCAGACAGATGGCCAAACTGAGAGGGTGAATCGCATTCTTGAAGATTTGTTGCGGGCTTGCATACTCGATTATGGAGGTTCTTGGGAGGATCACTTGCATTTAGTTGAATTCTCATATAACAATAGCTATCAAGTAAGCTTGAAGATGTCTCCATTCGAAGCCTTATATGATAAGCCATGTAGATCGCCAGCCTGTTGGATTGAAAAAGGAGATCGCCTTGTTTTGGGTCCAGACATGGTCCGAGAAGCTTCAGACAAAGTTGATAAGATTAAGAAGCGGTTACTGGCTGCTCAAAGCCGACAGAAAAGCTATGCAGACAAGCGTAGAAGAGATTTACAATTCTCCGTTGGTGACCATGTGTACTTGAAGGTTTCTCCACTAAGGGGGGTGATTCGATTTGGGAAGTTTGGGAAATTGGCACCGAGATTCATTGGTCCATTCCCTATTCTCGAAAGGATTGGTACCCTGGCTTATCGGGTGCAGTTGCCCGACTGGTTGCCAGGGGTGCATGACGTATTTCATGTGTCCCAACTCCGCCAGCATGTGCATGACCCAAATTTGATTGAAGATGAACTAAATCAACAAGTCATGGATATTACTCCAAACCTAACAGTAAGGAAAGAGCCGATAAAGATTATTGGCAAGGAAACCCGAGTTCTGAGGAATAAAAGAATCAACCTTGTTAAGGTGCAATGGAGTGGCGATCCTAGGGACTGCACTTGGGAAACCGAAGAGAGTTTCAAACAGGCCTATCCCAAATGCAGAGTGGATATCTCAGATTAAATTTTGTTTTGAGGTACGCTTAATCATTTCAGTATTCTCTGTGTTGGTTCCTACTTTTCTTTTCTTTTTTCCATTTTCCTTTTCGGGGACAAAAAGTTCTTAAGGAGGGGAGATTGTAATGACCCGGGAATCTGAACCAATTTGAAAATTTTATTTCTGGAAATTTTGTTGAATTTTTAGTCCAAATTTAAAATTTCCAATTTTAATTAACTCTGAAACAGTTAAAAATGGCCATTTTGCGAACGACCTCGAAATTCGACGAAACAACTTTCGTTGGATCCGAAATGTCATCATATGGTTAGGTTTCGATTTTTAGAATTTTTCGATTTAATATGTGAGCGTGGCGAAAGAAACTGTGTTTGATCAAATACAGTTGAAATTGAACGACTTGAAAATAGCCATTTTTCAAGCAAGCTCAGAATTCGACGAAATTGATTTTGTTAGGACCGTATCGTCAAAACAAAGCCAAAAATAATTTTTCCGGATTTTTCTGACTTCGTATGTGGCCCCGACAAAATTATATCTACGTTTGAATTAAAAATAAAGGATTTATTTTAAAAATAAAGGAAACATACTGTAACTTCAGAATTGGACATTGGCGATAGCGCCATCGCGTTCAGAAGACGTCAAAACATTAAGTTCGACAGTCGTTGAGCTTCGTTTGGAGATCGTATGTGAAAACAGTAATTTCTAGAATTAATTAAATAAATAAATAAATAAATAAAACCCTAAAATACTAGTATATATACGGTCCGTATACTCCTTCTTCCCCGTTCAATTTTGGCCGCCGCAACCCATTACTGCTCAAATCTTTGTGCACCGATTACAACTCCATCTCTCTACGAAATTTCTCAAACCAATACTTGTTTCGAAGAGAAAACAAAGCTCTTCGATTTGGTACCCGAGCCAGCGCCCCTCGTCGCCCGTAGCCACCTCCCCAACGCCCCGAAGTGCCGCCAGAAAACCGCCCGCCCCGCCCAGTTGGACCCATCGAGTTCGCCAGCGAGCTCGCCGCGGCGGCGCCCTCCGACCGGCGTCCATCTGCCCCCGTCCGTTCCAAAATCCGTCGACCAAATCGCCTGATAAGTGGATTTGAAGTTCTGAACCTTTTTGACTATCATCGGCCTTGTTTTAAGGTATAATTCAACTCAGAAATTGCCACGCTTTTATTCGTTACAACTGCAGTTGTTAAAAACCAGTTTGTTTAAATTATTGATAACTAACGCAAATAAACTCCGATTCTGAAAATTTCATATCCGACGGGACCGTGACGACGAGTAGCAATTGCTGAGACTAATTGACACATTCTGAAAATTTAATTGGATTTATTATAATTATTATCCAATCAAGGTGAGAGTTCCTTTATTTAAAATTTATATTGATATGAATTATTCAATATTGATGTGATGTGAATATAAATTCAGATCTGTTTGGTTTGACATGTTGATGATGATGGTTCTATAATAGAATGGATAAAATTAGATCCCTTTTGTTTTCATGTTTAATTGTAATAGAATTGATATGTTAATGAACTATTTTTGTTCACTAATAAAATGGAATTATACGCTATATGTTAATGAACAAATTTTGGTTCATCATTAATAAAATAGAATTATACGCTATATGTTAATGAACAAATTTTGGTTCATTAAAATAGAATTTACACCGTATGTTGATGAACAATTTTTGTTCAATATTTAAATAGAAATTATTCACCGTATGTTGATGAACAATTTTTGTTCAATATTTAAATAGAAATTATTCACCGTATGTTGATGAACAATTTTTGTTCAATATTTAAATAGAAATTATTCACTGTATGTTGATGGACAATTTCTGTCATGTTAAAAATATAAAAATGCATTGTATGAAAAATAGCATTTCTGTCATGTTAAAAATATAAAAATGCATTGTATGAAAAATAGCATTTCTGTCATGTTAAAAATATAAAAATGCATTGTATGAAAAATAGCATTTTTGTAATGTTAAAAAATATAAAAATGCGTTGTATGAAAAATAGCATTTTTGTAATGTTAACAAATATAAAAATGCGTTGTATGAAAAATAGCATTTTTGTAATGTTAACAAATATAAAAATGCGTTGTATGAAAAATAGCATTTTTGTAATGTTAACAAATATAAAAAAATGCATTGTATGAAAAGTAGCATTTTTGTCATGTTAAAAATAGAAAGGTACATTGTATGTAAAATAGAATTGTTGTTATGTTAAAAATAGAAAATGTCATATTATGTAAAATAACATTATTTTCAATGTTAATAAATAGAAAAAGCACCGTATGTAATATTAACATTATTTTCAATGTTAATAAATAGAAAAAGCACCGTATGTAATATTAACATTATTTTCAATGTTAATAAATAGAAAAAGCACCGTATGTAATATTAACATTATTTTCAATGTTAATAAATAGAAAAAGCACCGTATGTAATATTAACATTATTTTCAATGTTAATAAATAGAAAAAGCACCGTATGTAATATTAACATTATTTTCAATGTTAATAAATAGAAAAAGCACCGTATGTAATATTAACATTATTTTCAATGTTAATAAATAGAAAAAGCACCGTATGTAATATTAACATTATTTTCAATGTTAATAAATAGAAAAAGCACCGTATGTAATATTAACATTATTTTCAATGTTAATAAATAGAAAAAGCACCGTATGTAATATTAACATTATTTTCAATGTTAATAAATAGAAAAAGCACCGTATGTTAAGAAGGATAATTTAACCATAGGATTCATATTAACATTATTTTCAATGTTATTAAAACGAAGATGAAGTGTGTGTAAATTTAACATCATTCACAATGTTAAATAAAAAGAAAATTCCACCGTTTGATAGTTACACTATTTTATAATGTTAAGATTTAAAGAACTTGACCGTAGGAAGAATATACATTATTTATAATGTATATAGAAAGAGAATGTACCTCGTAGGAAGAATATACATTATTTATAATGTATATAAAAAGAGAACCTGACCGTAGGTAAAACACACATTATTTATAATGTGTATAAAAAAGGATAATTTACGCCATAGGAAAATGTACATTATTTATAATATAATTGGAAAAGATAGATGAAAAGAAATAAATGGAATGATGTTTTATAATTTACATTTTTAAATGTGAATTATAAAGTATAAAATGAAAATAAAATAAAAAGAACAATTCACCGCCTAATTATGAAATATATTTTCATGTAAGTTAAAGAAGTGAAATGGTATAAAGAAGAGATGGATGTATGGACGATGAGTTAAGCGAATTATTTATATTTATATTATATATATTATATATATATAATTAAAATATAACGAATCGAGCACGGTAGTTCGCGTTTTGAAAACGAACTTTTAAACGATTATACAGGAAGATCCGACCATCGGATTTTCCCAAAACTGAAACCGCTAGGACCGTCTTGGAAAAAATCTTTCCAAAGATATAAGTTGCGTTAAAATCCAACGATTAGATTTTGAGAAATGTGAAAATCAAAATGGATGGAAAACAGCGCCAGTGTCGCCCTTGACCTGAAGCGTCGTAAAATAAAGAAATTAATTATATTAAATAATTAAGGCAAGGATTAATCGTTATAAAACAACATAACGATATGAAATGTGTTTTTCTCAAAATTATGAATGCGAGATTATTTGGAAAGTCCGGATTTATTCCATTCCAAATGATTGTACGATTTCAAGAGTCTAAATATGAAGACGGCGTACGAAGACCGTAAATCTTCCCTCGAATGGACAATGATCAAGACTCTGAATTGGGTAGCTCCCGATTCAAGAGTCGTGGTAATTGTCCAAACGTACGCGTTGGTTTCACGGATTTGACCCTCGCTCAGACCCAGAGCATGGGTGTAAATGGATGGTGTGTCTGACATCGTACCCCATTAAATATCATGTTGTCGGTTTTCTGTTAAAATAAAAAATGTTGGTGGTAGAGAATTCATTCTCTACTTAACACCTGTTTATATATTGACAGACGGTTGATGGCACGGTATGGAGTGACGGTGTGGCATGCTAAGATGAAATGATCAAGGTTTCTTGTTGAAAAGCAGAACCTTGTGGTATGTGATGCATGACTTCACAAGCCTCACACACCGGTTGAGTCTAAAAAGGGGGAAGGGAACGCAGGGAAAGTAGCACGTTTCTTTCTAGTTAGTAGTCATTTTACTTTTGTGGATGATGAAATGAGGCGCCTCGGATAGGTCCTATAGGACCGGGGAACGTGTGCTTAGGAATTGCCAATCCTCTAAGCTGTATTTGAGGGCCGGCCCTGCCATTTCCAAGGGTTAACTGCGGGTAATCCTGAGGCATTAACTAGAGTGTCTCGAATCGGTAAGGAGTCCTCCCTAGCCTGGACTCATGATGGAAACCCCACTTTCCAATACGACCCGACGGATTTGATTGTATTACTAGTATTGGAGGCATAATATATGGTACCTATGCTTCCTAGGATTATTACATTGCCTTGTTTTGTTTTAAAAACTATACACTCTAATGATAGTATTAGCTTCGTATTTGGCGTATTTAGCATGTTTAACCACCATAAGGTAAAACTCTATCCTCTTGGTGTGCGTTGCATTGTGTGATGGGACCTGAGTCTTATGGTGGTTCCATTTTTCACAAGACATTGCGTTGTGTTACGTTTTATTTATCTGTACTGACACTGTAGTTATGCACAGCAATCCATTGGTACAACCCGTTCCGCGTTAGCGGCGTGGTCTTTGGATTGCCTTATTTTGTATGAGTTAAGTTAGTTAAGAATTCTCACACCAGTCCCACGACTGACCCATCGTTTGTTTCACCTTTTTGCAAACTTGGGTGCCCTCTCTTCTACACGGGCAGCCAAGTAGACAGGTTTCCTTTCTGCTTGGAGTTTTCTTTGGAGCTGCTTATATTCTCTCTCTTGGAATTTGCTTTGGTGAAGAGGTGATGATTTGGAGCTTCGAAGACCCTCTATCTTTTGCTTTATCGCAATTTTCCCTTTTTATTTCAGACATCAGACTTATTTCCATTTCATGTTATTTAATTTGGAGTTGGAACTTATGTCATTTTCTAAATAAAAAAACTTGTTGTAATAATTTAGATTCTGTGACTGTGGATTTCTATTGCTGATGACATTATATATCCGCTTCTATGATGTTGTTACTTTATGGATTTCCTGTGCTATGTCGTTTTCCTGTGAATTGTTATATTATAATTATGTTGTATTCCACATGGTTTCTCCTTGCTTTCACTCGTGGAAGTTTGGGGTCATCACAGTGAGTGGGGCTGATATCTTTGCGAAGTCCTTAATGAACGCCCTATAATAGCCTGCTAACCCCAGAAAACTTCTTATCTCCATTGCATTATTTGGGATCTGCCAATCTTTAACTGCAACTACCTTTGCGGGATCTACTGCTATCCCATCTTTAGAAACCACATGCTCTACAAATCTCACCTTTTTTCTCCAAAATGACATTTGGAGAACTTCGTCTTAAGCTGGTGCGCATGGAGAGTTTTTAGAACCTCCCTTGTATGTAAGGCATGCTCTTCCTCGCACTTTGAGAAAATTAAGGTGTCATCAACAAAGACCACGACAAGCTTATTTAGAAACTCCCAAAACACCCTACTCATCAGATCAACAAAATAGGCGGGTGCATTTGTCAACCCAAAATGCATAACGAGCCACTCGAAGAAACCATCTGGAGTTCTAAAAGCAGTCTTGTCTATACTGTCCTCGGCCACCCTCAACTGATGAAACCCCGTGGCTAAGTCTAACTGAGAGAAAACAAATGCACCAATAAGCTGGTCAAACAGATCATCTATCCTCGGAAGTGGGTGCCTATTTTTCTTAGTGAGCTTATTCAACTCTCTATAATCCACACATAAGCGAAGTGAACCATCCGCCTTAATTGTGAATACCACCAGAGCACTTCATTCAGATATGCTTCGCTTAATAAATCCTTTCTCAAGTAGCTCCCCTACTTGCTTGCTAAGCTCCCTCCTTTCTGTTGGAGCCATGTGGCGCACAGGCAATGCAACTGGCTTTGCATTGTCCACTAAGTATATACAAAAATCGATCTCGCACCTCGGAGGTAAGCCCCGAACCACCTCAAAAACATTAGGATACTCACAGACTACTGGTACAGATCGCAGATCATCAATAGATGCATCAAGTGACTCTAGTAAACCAAGCATGACAAACCCCTTAGGGTCACAAGAAACCTCGAGAGTCCTCCCATGGAAAGTCAGAAGTCTAACGACCCCCCTCTCACAATCCAGAA
This sequence comes from Allium sativum, assembly GCA_030737875.1. Classification (NCBI taxonomy): domain Eukaryota; kingdom Viridiplantae; phylum Streptophyta; class Magnoliopsida; order Asparagales; family Amaryllidaceae; genus Allium; species Allium sativum. The sequence goes on along the minus strand of CM060913.1, from coordinate 461,020,075 downwards.
TGGCACCATACATAGCTAACCAATCCATCCCTAGAATCAAACCACAGCCCATGAAACCAAGCACATATGCATCGCATTCAACCTTGACGTCCAACACAGATATTCTCAAACCCTGACAAATCATAGATAAATGAGCTGTACCACTAATGGGGTTTGAGACATCTACGAGATCCAAAACCATACTAGTACTAAGGTGCAGAGGCTCAACCACAGAACTGAATATAAAAGAATGTGAAGCGCCAGAATCAAAAAGAGTTCTAACTGGATGATTGGAAAGAGAAATCAAAATTTCAACGAAAAATTTCCTACCTCTATCTGGAGCACTGGTCACGAGTGCATGCACCTTCCATCCAGAAGTTCCTGCCCTTTGACCTTGTCCTTGCTTCTTCGGGCACTCCTTAGAAAAGTGACCGACTTCTCCACCATTGAAACAAGCGTTCTTCCTTCTTTTGCAGTCCTTGACCAAGTGACCCTCATGTCCGCAATTATGGCACTTCCTCTTATCCTTAGCCTTGTCATTTTTTCCTCTCTTCTTTTGTTGTTGTTGTTGTTGTCCTTTCTTGGGCCACACTTTCTTGTTTTGTGTTTCCTCCACCTTAGCTTCTTTCTTTTCAGATTTATCTTCCTCATGCATCAATGCCATATCAACGAGCCTTTCAAAAGTTGCTCCTATCGGAATATGAGACATAGCTAACCCATGGAGGGGTTCATTTAGTCCTTTAGCAAACCGCAAAGCTTTCTCATATGGGGTATCCACTAGATCCAACCCAAACCTCGCCAATTGGTTGAACTTGTTAACATACTCTTTAACAGTCATGCCTCCTTACTTGAGTGTCAGAAACCTTTTCATTTGCGTACTTTCCTGAGCTTGAGAAAGAAATTTCATTTCAAACCTCTACCGAAAATCATCCAAAGTCTCCACTGGACGCCTGACTTGCGTTACTTCCCACCAGAATGAAGCCTCATCTTTCAGCAGCCAAGCGGCCAACTGAATCTTCCTACGATCGTCAACTTCGAAATTCCAAACAAATCCTCCGTCTCTTTAAGCCAATTCCTCCCCTCTACGAAAGTTTCGGTTCCTCAGAATGGATTTCCACCCATAGCACAGAAATCTTTGCAAATCTTAGAGAAATTATTTTCTCGCGGAGGAGGTGGATGAGGAGCAGCGGGTGCAGCTAGGGGAGGAACGTCTGTTGGACCACCGGCGGGCGCTATGGTCTCTAGATACCTACGGGGAACCAGCCTAGTATCATAACACCCTCAGGAATATTAGGTTCCCAAGACACGCTGAAAAGAAAAGAAAAAGGGATTCAAACAAAGAATCGAAAGATATTACTATGGCTTTGGGGAATATGTTTTTCAAAACAGACTTTTCTTTTGAAAATGCTTTCTTTTAAAACCTTTTTGAAAATAATTTTCAAAATCTTTTACCCGATTTGGTAACCTTTTGCTTTGATACCAAGTGTGACACCCCACGTCCGTTGATGTCAATCGTTACGAGAATGCCTTAAGTTTCGTGAAGTGTTATAGGTAAACAAAAACAGAAACATTGCAAGACAGTTATAAAATAGCAGCGGAATTTAAAACTTTTATTAAGCAGAAAACATCGTGGTTCAAAACATAGCTACATCACAAGTCTGAAATGTATAAAACCAAGTACATCAACTTAAAATTTTTGTCTTTTACTTAAATCATCAGAGTACAATAATAAAAGAAGCATAATCCCCAAAACATAGCCATAGTAGAGAGATATGAAATCAAGCAATACATCAAAGCAGCTCCAAGTAGGATGAAAGAAGAATCCTTATCAAGCTTGAGTATTCCCACCCTGAGAACCTGGCGGGGGGAACAGAAGAGAAAGAAGAGGAAACAAAAAGGGTCAGACATAAGTACGGCATGTCCGGTTACTTTTAGCATATAAATAAGTAAAAGTATCATGATAGGCATATAAACTGGAGAGATAGATAACAACACAATAAGGCGGGTATGATAAAGTAAACATGATATAATATATTGCGCTTCTCTAGTACTTTCTCTCTGCACCAATACTAGTGTCGTATGAACAAGATGATTTCCAACAAGTATAAGATGGTAGACTTAGGCGTACTTCTAGTGAGAAGTTTTCCCCATACAATAACAGGCAGCCCAACTAAACATATCGGAGTTACCCTTAAGGATAATAACGGGTTCCTAAACATACCAAAGTCTAGATGTACCGTAATTACTACCCCCAATCGATCGGCTTCCCACTTCGTAGATATCATGTGCTGGCCCCACAGTAGGATGTATCACTTTCTAAAGTGGCAACCCTTTATTTTCAAAATGTGCACAACCATATCTACTTATATCACAGCATCTTAGCCTCCTCTGTTGACCCATGCACGCACATGACCCCGTTGGAATGCGCCGCCCTTTGTTTGGATCTCTTACAATCATCCCAGTAAGCGTGCCCTGACTCTGACCTAGTTTGGAGTACTCGTTTGATACCTATGTATGGGTTACTAACTGAAACTGGTCGCATACACAAGATGATACAAGCTTTCCCCACGCTTTCATCCCCACTACTAGGTTTTCCATAGGTTATGCCATACCAGAGTAAAAAGATTGCATGCCATACCAGAGTAAAAAGATTGCATAACCCCACAGGTTAAGTTTGTGGGCCTATATATAAATATTACCCACCATCCCAAGATATACTTAACCCTCCCATTATTTCAAGCAAGTTTACTTAATCCCTACTCAAGTTGACATGTTCATGTAATCCCTATGGATTCAACTAGGTTAAGTATTCAAGTTCATTACCATATTCATTTATGGTTATAATGTGCTAGACCTCCCACATTGAGCCTACAACCTGTGGATGTCGGATATGCCGGGTGGGTCTGGGCTGACTTCTTCCACAGGTCGGACTTAACCTCATGTCTTAGCACGTTACACATTTATGCACTTAGACCCCTCACATTAGATTCACCACTTATGGTTGTTGGATATGCCGGGTGGGTCCGGACGGGTCTGGGAAGACTTCTACCACAAGTGTAATCTAACCTCGTGTCTAAGCGCGGTTATAGTTTCTAATTACTGTAATTCTAGGCATTTTCCTTCTTTAACAATTATCCATATTTCATTATAGGTTTTCATGCCCCTTTTCCAAGTCATGTACCATATGCCTTAAATTTAAGATCTAAATCACAATTTGATTTATGATCCAAATCCATATTCATGTATTTCATTTAATTTATGCTCAAATTTCCCAATACAGATTATGCCCCTATTTTAATGTTTTCCCCTCGGTCCTAATTTCGCGCGTTCGCATATTTCAGCGGTGTGCCTAGGCTCGAAGGTAGCTTGGCTATAAAATAAAAAGGGAAAAGAAGAAGGGAAGAGAACAGAAATAATCATAATAACAAGATTGACATATAACGACAAAAATAGGCATAGCAACTAATAAGCATACAGTGACAAAATTGGGCATGGTGACAAGTTAGGCATATAGGAACAGATTTTATGAACATGTGATAATGGAACTGATTAGGCATAGTGCCATGATCATAAACGGGCATGATGAGATTTAATCAGTGAATTAGATATACAAGTAATGGCAGATCTGACATGATTCAATAGTCATAGACGTAGATCTAATTCATTGTTATGTCAGAATAACTTAGATACACAGGTTATGGCAGATCTGATGTGATTCGAATAGTCATAGGCTTAGATCCAATTTATAGTCATTTCAAGAATAATTTTTAAGTATTTAGATCCAAAAATAACGTAGACTCACTGTGATTGGATCTAACAAAATAGAAGAGTAATTGCAGATGTTGAATCACAGATCTCTAAACTTGAATGATTTATTTGTTGAAGAAGATGGCTAATTTAATCTGGGCAGAGGTAGCATATAGTTCTCCATTTTTTTGGTGTGTAAAAACAAGATAAATGGGGTCTTATTTATAGCCATCAGCCAACGAATCTTGCACAAAAATCAGTGTGCGTATACAAACTTCAAACCTTAATATCTTCTTCATACGGTGTCCGTTTTATGCAAACCAGGTGTCTACTTTGACCAGAATTACGAGACGAACGCAATGACGCAGTCCGTTTCACTTAATTTTGAATATTAAATCAAGCATTCTTTAATTTATCATCTTTAGTGTTATTAAATTTTTGGGTTGTTACTATTATGGACTAACTTTCTCAGTATGCACGTAAGGTTGAAGAGATTTCACTTGTATTGAAGAATATGCGTCATCTTTTAATTCTCTTGCTTCTCCTGAGGCTAAATAGCGATTCACAGTCTAGAAAGCGAAATTGAGAGAAGCAAAAAGGTTGTTGAAGACATAAAGAGATGAAGGGAAGAATCGAAGAAATCGCTAGAGGTTGAGGACTAGACTACACAAATAATGCAGTGCTCTCAGAAGTTACAAAAATGGGATGCAAGTCAGAGGAAAACTGTTAGGGTCGCCTCGTATGTGTTTCTGTTATGAAACGGCGGTCGAACCATGCTCTCCATCTCGATCACGTGGTATGTGCATATAGGTTGATATACAATTTGTTGTAACAAAAGGAATAACTGATGTTACGTATCTACCAGCTTATATTTATACAACACTCTTCAAGTTATTTAACGAAGTGAGACCTTCTAAATTTGAACCGTCATTTCTCCTTAATGCATGCGACGCAAACTTAACTATTAAATGCATTTATTTGTTCATATAGCTTATTATGCAATCTTCGACTCTTATATTATTGTTATGAAATGATGGTCGAACTAGGCTCTCTATCTCTAGCACATAGCATATGCATACAAGTCGAAATATAATTTATTGTAACAAAAGAAATCTCTTCTGTTACGTGTCTACAAACTTATATTTACACATCACTTTCCCAAGCTATTTAGCGATACGAGTTTATCTAAATTTGATGCGCGCTTCCTTCTTAAAACATGTGTGATAAGCCTTAAAAAAATTGAAAAAGGAAGACATTGATTATAATATTTTCATTCGTCTTTGTACATCCTGAAAAAAGAAACAAAGCATTATCACCTTTTACTAGCAAAAGCAATACACGCAAAGGTGAAAAAGGGAGAAAAGAAAAAGGACATGCTCTTACAAAAGCAACACGAACCAACATACTCCTTGACTGTAGAACCAAATAAAACAAACATCTCACGGCGAGTTAGTGTGACGACCGCCCACAACCCCTGCACTAAACAAGAGGAATAATGCGCTTAATGGTGTGTCAGGCAGCTGTGGACGATCATCATAGGTAAATAACAACATCGGAACCTGTCGTAGAACTCACAACGCAAGGATTAAATATAATATAACATATACAACAGATAGAAATAGTGGAGCATCATATAGCAAACTTTTGAAAACTTTCACAACATCTAGAAAGGTTATCCATACATCATAGGAATATCAAAGTCTGTACATGAAGCCTCACTACAACACTCAAAGAGCAACTCAAACAGCGGAAATAGAAATACTAGATAGTAAGTAAGATGATACGCCAACCTCCTGCTCGCCTCCGACTTGCAACATCGTCCTCACTAAGCTATCACCTGTCACCTGCCACTTAGTCTGCCCATCCACAACCGGATGAATAGCCCAAGGTAATAAGAGGGAAACATAAAACCTTGAGTCAGACAACATTCTTAGTGAGCGATAAAACAGCTAACAAATCTCAACAATAAAGTATACGAGAATGGATTGATAAACATACTAATCTACCCACAACACCAGAGAAGAACTCAACCCCGTCTTCCCCACATCGGACAGTGATAGCCTTTACATCAAACACTTCAACCATTAATTCATGGAAACCAAAATAACCATTCATTCATGGAAATCAGAAGCAAACACCACTAGCACTCATAGCGTCCAGATTATATGTATCCCACGTACACCATCTTAATCGAACTTAACATCCCTCAAGCACAAGCCTAGAGGCCTAAACCAATATCAGATAAGCACTCAAGAAACATCTCTTTTGACGTTGGATAATCTACGTGAGATTGTATAAACAAAGTAACCAATCAATTATGGCAGACTCTGGCTATCACCGCCAATCCTTCTTCGAAACTATCGTCAATCATATGATGGACAACCTTGCCATATGTCAAGGTCTAATGGTAACCCCAGTTCTAGCATAAACCCCATACGCCTTCAACGATACGTATGTATGTCCACCCTTGACAACTAGGCCTTTCAAGGATACCCAGGGTACTTGACCAGCAACCTTCCAGTCATCTGGGTGCCCCCATTGTACCCCTGCTTTGAGCCTGCTAGAACTTATGACAACGATAATCTCTCGGCCTTCGTATCTCTAGTCATCTAACCCGACGACTTTTCATTGCTCAAGCAACCTTCTCGAGCAACCATTATCCACCAACTCACGACCTTTGAGTTGCCACCTCATTCGATATTCTACACCGATCAACGAACACATACAATACTTCAAATACTCCCACTTGAATTTACTTCCAAGTCACAACATCACTGAGCCAAATTACATCACTGCGTTGCGGCTAAGGTTTAGGGGGTTACCCCTGAATTTTTTTTCAATCTCTTTTGTTCAAATTTGGGTCATACTCGAATTTTTTCTTCTTCAGAAAATGGCCCTATGCGACCGACCAGACTGTGACCGACCAACCAGATCAGAAGACATAACCGACCCACTTCCACTTCACCACTTCAAACTTTCCGACCGAGCCTGTTCTTCCACAAAAACCGACTGACACACTTCATCCCGACCGACCCAAAGCACCATGACTGTCCTGAACCACTCTGGAGTGCACAAGTACCCCATGAACGACCAGCCTTATTCGAGTCCAGGCTTGACCGGCTGACCCACCTCGACCGACCGACCCGCCTCGACCGACCTCTCCTTTGCACTGCCCTACTTCATGATCGGCCAGACCAGAAGATCGACCCGAATGAAGCCGACCGACTCAAATCCAGACCGATCGACCAGACCACTTGTACTCCCCTTGTACTACACACTATACTACACTTGTACTTCATGACCGACCAGAAAAGTAACGATCGACCCGAAACCTGAACAAAGCCAGTACAAGTCCAATTTCGACCAAAATTTCGCCAAACGACAAATTCGACGAAACCGACTCATCCCATTCATCCAATTCAACCGCAAACATGTTAGGAATTCACTAATAACATGAATATGACGAATTTTCACCAAAATTATACAAACTTAACCAAAATCACTATAAATGAACATATGAACTAAATTATTGATCTAACTTGCATAAGCATATGAAATAGCATAGAAACCAGCGGTTTTAACTTGCTAAATTAGATCTTATGGCGATTCATATGAACATGGACTTACCGTGATGTAGATCTAAGGAAAACGACTAGAATTTGATAAAAATGTGTTCATACAACTCATAAACTTGCTTGAATCCGTGTGAGAGATGCATATCATTCACCAATTCTCCAAATCAAAGAAAAAACAGTGAAATTAGATTGCGGAGAGCGAAGAACTTAATCCAAATCCTTCGATTTGATGAACTCTCAGTACAAATGGTGTAGATCTTGGATTCCCTTCCTTAGATCTCGATTCTAATGGTAGAAAGGTGTTCGAGGAAGGAGAAACACAAGCCCACCAAATGAGAGAATGGAGAAAGTAAACTATTCTCCTTACCTATCACCCCCTATTTATAGCTTTCCACCAGCCCACTAATGGGCCTTTACAAATCAGCCCATTAAGGCTCCCAAAACCCAGACAACAAATTGAAAAACCTTAAAACAGCGATTCCTCCGAAACCACTTGGCCAAATCTTTAATGTGACCACTCTACGAAAAGGGAATCATCATTTCCTTTCCAATGGCACAAGTCTCAACACCTGATTCGACCCGAGCAAAAAGTTATGCCATCTACAAGACTGATAGCGGCCAAATGGTCACAAACGAAATTGGTAAAAATTATGGCCATATCTCACATCGCCATAAACAACATGTTAAAATATGCGAATGATCCAACCCTCAGGGAATAAAATAAAAATATTTTACGATCTTCCGATACGTAAAATGCGGGCTGTTACATTTAGTGATAGTCTTTTGAGCACAATGTTTGTCGATCATAGCTCGGGGTGAGAGCGAACTCTTCGAATGCTTTAGGTTGAGCGTAAGAGTTACAAATGACTTGCCCCTTATCTTTTTTTCCACGGGTGCAAAACATCAACCTCAACAATGTTCTCTTACTGATTAGTGGTCATTTGATCGTCCTCCTCTGTGGCACGAAGCTCAGTAGCCTTCTTCATTTGAACATTTTCATCCTTCTTCTAAGCACTCCGAACAAAAAACATTCAAATACCCGAGATGTCACAGGCTCGTTCGTAAGAAAAAACGGTGAATAAGAAGAAAGTTGCATGAAAAATCCCGCGCTACAAAAGGAGGGCGGACAAGGAGCGAATGAGTTGTTGTTAAAACGTCTCATAGGGCCCAGAAAGAGATAGAACAATGTTGTCATGGCATTCATAGTGCTTTCTATCAGCACCAAGAAAACATTGTTGTCTCCTCCTGATCCCTGTGAGACATTTCAACATCACTTACTACACTCCTTATCTGTAATGACCCGCATTTTACGTATCGGAGGACCGTAAAATATTTTTATTTAATTCCCTAGGAGTCGGATCATTCCCATATTTTAATATGTTGGTTACGGGGATGTGAGACATGTCAATAATTTTTATTAATTTTATTTGTAACCATTTTGCCCCTGTCAGTTTTGTACAGGACGTACTTTTGACTAGGATCGAATCAGGTGCTGAGATCGATTTCAATGGTAAGGAAATGGTGTTGCCAATTCCGTAGAGTGGTCACATTAAAGATTTGGTTCAACAATTTAGGAGGAATCGCTGTTTTAGTGCTACACAATTTCTGGACAGGTTAACTAGTCTTTAGTGGACTGATTTGATGAGGCCCATTAGTGGGCTGGTTAGATGGCTATAAATAGGGGGTGGAGGCAAGGAGAATGGTTTACATTCTTCATTTTTATTTGGTTGGGGTTTGAGATTCTCCCTACTCCAATCAAATACATATCTCCTCCATTGAAATCTTAGATCTACATTAGAAGATTGAAGATCTACATCAAGGAAGGCTAGATTATCAATAAGAGAGAGTAGATCTCATCAAATTGGGTGATTTGAAGATTGTTCTTCGCTGACGAGATTTGTATATCGTCGTTTTAAAGCTAATTTGAAGATTCGGTGAGTGATAAGCATCTCTCACACAGATTCAATCAAGTATATGGGTTGTTTGATCTTATTTCCATCATTTCAAGTTGTTTTCACCTAGATCTACATTATGGTATGTATATTTTCATTCGAATCACCATAGAATCTAACCTAGAAATTTAAATCAGTAAATTTCTATGGTAATTCTTGTGTTATTGCAAGTTAGATCCATTTGTTTATTTTGTTTATTGTTAATCCTAAATTTGGTGAATTTCTTATGTTTGAATGATGAATAATCGTGGTGTTTATATTTGTTGATGGTTGATTTTGATTATTTGTTAATTTAATGGTTTGCACGAGTTTTTGATCAAATTGGAGTTGGAGTGAAATTGAATGGATCGACCAGACTTCTTCTCCAAGAAATGATGGATCGGGCAAACTTTTGGGTGATGGATCAGATCGAGATCAGGGGATGGATCGAGCAGTGTTTTTCTAGTGGACGAGAGTGTTTCCGTAATGGATCATGTAGTTTTAATCATGGATCATATCAGTTTTGGCAAGAAATGGATCGACAGCGTTTAAAACGCTATGGATCGGGCACGTTTAGAGTATGGATCACGCACACATAAAACTTTGGATTTGGCAAGTAAAAGCTAGAAGGATATGAGGGAAATTACATGCACAACACAGTGGATCAGATATATTTTTGATGATGGATAGGGCAAGGGCGATGGCGTTTTACAAACGATGTGGAAACATGGATCAGGCATGTTTCTGGAGCATGGATCGGGCAAGTATTTTTGATGGATTGGTTGATGTGCAACCAATGGATCGGGAAAGCTCTTTTGCTATGGATCGGGCAGAATCTTTTATAGCGTTTTAGAATCACTGTAAGTAAAGTGGACCGAGCATGGGTTTTCCAAGGCAAAAAGCATGGGCCAGTCTGGTATTTTCAATGGATTCGGCATGTTTTCCTTGAGTCGAGCAAGACCAATTCAGGGTGGATTGGGCAGAAGATATGACAATGTTAAATGTTGTGGATAGGAATTTAAACGTCATGGAATGTTTTTCATAGCATAAATGCTGAAACACTATGAATTGAATATCGACCAAACGGAGTATGTTTTGGCTCGATGATGGCCATGGCTTCGACGTAAATTCAAGGAGGAACGTTCAAAGTGTTGTAAAGAGTTCGTTGATCGATGAAATGCAACGAATGTGGGAATGACTCAAGGATGTTTGAGTTCGAGGATAATGGCGGCTCAAGGATATTTGAGCTTATGGATGGTTACCTATGATGATGACTGAAGATATTGAAGGTCGAGGAATTATCGGTGTCGTAGGTTCTAGCGGGCTCAAAGCAAGGGTATAACAGGGACGCCTAAAAGATTCTGGGTATCGATAAAAGGCCTAGATACATATCGATGAAAGTCGTATTGAGTCGGTCATATGATTAATGATGGTTTAAAAGAAGGATAGGCGGTGATAGCCAGAGTCATGGATAATGATTGCTCTGCTTGTACCGTCTTTTGTAGATTGTTCGACATCGAAGGAGACATCTCTTGAGTGCTTGTCTTATGCAGGTTTAGGCCTTCGAGGCTTGTGTTTGGGGGGGTCTATGCTAGATAACTAGTTGCTATGTCAGCTATGTTTTCTTTTCGATTGTTGTAATGGCTATCACTGTCAGATGTGGCGAAAACGAGGTTGAGTTTCTTCTCTGTATATATTGGTTGATTAGATGGTTAATCTACCTATTTCTCATATACTTTATTGATGATGTTGGATAGCTATTTTATCACTCATTAAGGCTATTGTCTGACTCAATGTGTTATGTTTCCTCTTATTACCTTGGGTTGTTCATTCATTGTGTTGGGGATAGGCAGACTAGGTAGCAGGTGAAGTGTGATAGATCTTGATGACACGATGCTGCAGATCGATGACGAGCAGGAGGCTTACATATTACTTTCTACTCTACATACCAGTTGTTATTTCTGCTATTATGCTTGGTGAGTGTTCTCTAAGTGATTGTAGTGAGGCATTTTGAACAGACTCTTATGATGTATTCCAGTGATGTATGGATCTTTCTAGTTGATATGAAAGTTTAAGTTTTTGCCCAATTATGCTTCACTATTAATGCCTGTTATATATGTTCTATTACATTTTATCTCTACGCTGTGAGTAATACGATAAGTTCCGCTTGTGTTTATCTTACCTTGATGACCGTCCATAGCTGCCTAACACGTCCTTTAGCACAATATTCCTCTTGTTAAGTGCGGGAGTTATGGGCGGTCGTCACATTTGGTATTAGAGCTCTAGTTAATCGTTTTTAGCCAAATTTTAAGGATGCAATAATATATGAGAGACATATTTGTAGATTTCTGACGGATGCATACTATATATTAGTGTATAATAACACTTGAAATCCATTATAGTTTTTCTCGAGGGTGGACTAATCATTCTATATTACAAATTTAGAATGATTTGTCGATCGTCGAGACACACTGCTAGGGAGGAGACTGTCTGTGGAGGGGGTGATGGCGGTATACCAAATTACCCAGCTATGTTCAAGGCTATGATGGCAGCGTCATGAGGAGGGTACCCGCTCCAGGAGAAGCCATGGTAGACGTTGTTGGAGAATGGAGTTTTGATGACAACAACCTTATTTCAATATTAATTGATTGTAAAATATATACTAACGCTTTTATCTAGAGTATATATATATATACACACATGCAGGATTTATATACAGGGATTAATACTGAAGACTGTACAGTTTAAAGATATTAGAGATTCAGAATTCAGAGATGATTCCGGACTCATGAGTAATCAAGATTTCAAGGTTCAAGAGTTCAAGATAAATATAGTAATAAAGTCTAGTTTATGTAAGACTCTGAATAGCACTCTAGATTCTAATTCTAATTCTAATTCTAATTCTGTTTTCCAATTTTTGGTTTCAAATTCTATCTTCAATCTCTATCTTCTGTATTTTACTTTCCTTACTTAAATTTTGATTTTAAACTCAAGTTTTATAGCTTATAAGTTTTTATACATTATATACTTTATATTTATATAGTTTTAAACTCTATAATTTTATAAATATGTTCATATATCTTACATATATATTTTCATACGATTTTCTACTTTATAATACTCATTTACAACACTATGATTTAATTCAAGAATTTCCAGAATTATATATATATATATATATATATATATATATATATATATATATCAAAACACTTGAAAAATGCTCAAAATCAATTTTGAACTAGGTTACGTCGACATACATTTATGGCTATGTCAACATATAACTGTCACATTTTTTAGTTTCAAAGGAAGTGTCTTTTCACTACTTATAACATTCCAGAAACGTTGCAACTTTTCAAATCTTATAAACAGGGGATGATTTCGAATTTTTTCATCATTCTTCTTCTCAATCTTCATCTCCTTTCTTTATACCATTATATTTTCTATTTTTTATGATTTCTACACTTATACTCTGCCGAATTCAATTCTATTTACATAAAAATTATTCTCTTCTCTCTCTCTACTCATTATTCTCTGAATCGAAGTGGTATTGAAGAGTTATAGGACTATTGTAATCATTTGGGAAGTGTTTGGTTAATCAGTCTTTTCGTTATAGCCGTGAAATCAAGGAACGGGACCGGTGTTTTCCTTGTAGCCATGAAATAAAATAACAGGAGCGGTGTTAACCTTGTAGCCGTGAAATCAAGCGGTTGTACTTGGATATTGATATATAATAAAACTGCACAATCCAGCATTGAGTGGGACTGGTCGTAGGAGCAATTACAAACCAGTATAAAATTCGGTGTGTTCTTTCCTTTTCTGCATTTTATTTTTGTTTATTCTGTGTCTGTGATTGTTATTGTGGTGTTTGATTCATATAGTAGATCATATAAGTTTTAGATTTTGTTTAAATTCTCCAAAACAATATTCATCCCTTCTCTAGTGTTAGTTTTGCCTTAACGATCCATTACGCAATTCCTAACAATTGGTATCAAAGCAAGGTCTTTCAACAAGTTTATAATCTGATTTTTGAAAATAGTTATAATGGCAACAGACACTGGTAGCTATAATAGTTCTTTTGTAGAGGGTCGGTCCACAGTTAGATTACCACTGTTTAATGGTAGCAATTATTCATATTGAGCATGTAGAATGAAAATATATTTACAATCAGTAGGATTAGACACATGGAATAGTACACAAAATGAGTTTATTGAACCCACAACTGCTTTTGCACATTGGACAGCTGAACAAAAGGCTGCACAAAGCAATTCTAAATCTATGAATATGTAATTTTGTTCATTAGATAGGAATGAGTTTAATACAGTGTCAGTATGTAAAATTGCTTATGAAATTTGGAGAATTTTACAGGTTACTCATGAAGGAAGTAGTAAAGTTAAACAAACTAAGATATCAATGTTAGTTAATCAGTTTGAGTTATTCAAAATGAACGAGAATGAGTCTATCTCCAATATGTATTGCAGATTTCAAGAGATACTGCATTCGTTAACAGCACTTGGAAAAACTTATTCTAAAGAAGATCAAGTCAAAAAAATATTGAATTCATTGACTCCAAAATGGGATCAGAAAGCATTAGCAATTGAAGAAGCCAATAATGTCAGTGAAATGAAGATTGAGGAGTTAATCGAAAATTTGGTGTCTTTTGAAGTCCAATTACAGAAAAGAAAGAAAAACGGGTGCTTTCACCATCTTTGCGGACTTTCCTTCCTATGATCTCATCTCACTCTTTCAACACAATGAAGTCTTGAGTCTAATTGACTCACGGAATAATTACGAAGTGTGTTATCCTAAGCTTGTCAAAATGTTCCATGCGAATCTTAATTGCGGATTTTACGAAGGCAACGAAGACTAAATTTGGAGTAGCGCCAAAGGCACGCAAATTGTTCTTGATGCCAAACTCTTAGGCACTATTTTAAATTGTAGAAGCACGGGTTTTCGGATTTCATAATCGATGAAACCGATTTAGAGACTTATCACGACATATTTGAAGACAATGCTCAAATGGATTTCAAAAATCGCTTTTTCCATCCAAAAACAAGAATAGTTAACCTTCTCCTCCAACATACCATCACCTCTCATTCCGGTAACTTTAATAATCCAACTCTCAAAGTCCAAAAAGTCCTCTTTGCTATTATGGGTGACTATAACATCAACTGGGCCGATCTGATCTTAAAGCAGATCAAAGCCATAGAATTGTCATCGAGAGAAAACACTCTCTACTATGGAGTTTATGTCACCTGCATTTTCATGTACTTTGTAGTTGATCTTCGCGGAGAAGAATTTGTGCCAAGGATAGTGTTTGACTCCTCAAACATATGACTCATGCAAATTCCTCTCACTTTCCAACCATATGAGACATTTGAAGCCAAATAAGCTCGATTGCAATAAGAACAAGCGCCTACGGATGTCGAAGAAGAAGAAGAAACCTCTTTAGGAAGTGTTGAGTGCCCCATAAGCACTAGACACATTTCCAAAGAGACGATTGTTCCAAATCAAGTGAAGATTGTCAACAATCAAAAGAAGCTTAAAAGGAACTTTTCCAAAATGACCAAATTCACGGTCAAGATTGGAATCTCACCTCCTCCTCCTCATCCGCTGAAAACTAGTCTATCTAGTTTAGTTTTCTTATATGTATTCGCTTTTATTTGCTTATATTTTCTTTTGAATATGGTATTTAGTGTGTCTTAATTATTTGGATGTATTTGCTTTCGATGAAGTAATGAATGGAGTTTCATTTATGTCAAAATCATCTTTAAGTTACTGTAAAAACATTGGAATTAATTATAGTTTAATATAAGATCAAAAGATTTAAAATTTGAAAATTTCCAATTTTTTAATAGGAATGTCAACATACATAATTGTATATGTCGACATATAACTTCTAGATTTTTCAAAACTTTTCAAATTTAAAAATTAAATAACTAATCATATCCATTCAAAATCCAACTAATTCCAGACCCTTTTAAGCCTATTTCTTCCAGAAAAAATAATTATTTCATTTCTCCTTCTTCCTTATTTATTTCCTCTCAAATCCATGCAAATCCAATCCATAACTTAAGAGAAAATCTTCAAGAAACATTGAATTCCTTCAAGAACATTCTCTCTATAATTCTACGAAACTAGCATCATCTTGAATTAAGCCAAATAAACATGTTTGAATAGCAAGAAAACCATTTTGATGCAATTCAGTGGCTAATCTCCTCTCTTTTCAGAGATTAAGATAACAATCTCGCTAAGGCACCACTAACCAAAAAAGATGAAGATTGGGAGGTCATCAAGAAGGATCTAATCTTTAGAGAAGATGGATGTGTAGAAGTACCAAGAAACGTTTAATTATTTGGTACGATATGATTGATTTGTTTGAATTTGTTTGATTTGGATTCTATGACTTAAAACTTGTATATATTAAACATATAGTGTGGTGTGCTTGTTTTGGTTTGTAAATATAACTCATAACATATGTAATTACGTTACTTGGATTGGTTTGTAATTATGATATTTATTATTGTAAATTTAGGGGGAGTATACAAGGATTATTGAGGGAAATACTTTACTTTAGATAGATTTAAGACTTAGGGGGAGTATTTTACTTTGATTTAGGAATTACTTAGATAGTTATAGGATTTAGGGGGAGTAGTTTTAGAATTTCTTTTTGATAATGCCAAAGGGGGGAATTATAAAATATAGAATTAGTTTATAGGGTTCATATAGACAGGGGGGGTGTTAGAAGGATCATCATCAACAGGTATGTATAGGTATGATATTTTATAAACTAGGTTGCCATCATCAAAAAGGGGGATATTGTCGGAGAATGGAGTATTGATGACAATAACCTTATTTCAATATTAATTGATTATAAAATATATACTAACACTTTTATCTAGAATATACACACACACACACATGCAGGATTTATATACATGGATTAATATTGAAGACTATACAGTTTAAAGATATTAGAGATTCAGAATTCAGAGATGATTCAAGACTCATGAGTAATCAAGATTTCAAGAGTTCAAGAGTTCAAATAAATATAGTAATAGAGTCTATTCATGTAAGACTCTGAATAGCACTCCAGGTTCTAATTCAAATTCAAATTATGTTTTTCAATTTTTGATTTCAAATTCTATTTTCAAATTCTATCTTCAATCTCTATCTTCTCTATTATACTTTCCTTACTTTACTTTTGATTTTAAACTCAAGTTTTATAGTTTATAAATTTTTATATATAATATACTTTATATTTATATAGTTTTAAACTCTATAATTTATAAATATGTTCATACATCTTACATTTATGTTTTTATATGATTTTCTACTTTATAATACTCATTTACAACACTATGATTTAATTCAAGAATTATACATATATCAAAACACTTGAAAAATGCTCAAAAATCTATTTTGAACTAGGTTATGTCGACATTCATTTATGCCTATGTCGACATATATCTGTTACATTTTTTGATTTTAAAAGGAAGGGTCTTTTCACTATTTGTAACGTTCCAGAAACGTCGCAACCTTTCAAATCTTATAAATAGGGGCTGATTTCGATTTTTTTCATCATTCTTCTTCTCCATCTTCATCTTCTTTCTTTACACCATTATATTTTCTTATTTTTATGATTTCTACGCTTATACTCTGCCAAATTCATTTCTATTTACATAAAACTTCTGCTCTTCTCACTCTCTACTCATTACTCTCTGAATCAAAGAGTTATTCAAGAGTCATAGGGCTATTGTAATCATTTGGGAACTGTTTGGGTAATCGGTGTTTTACTTGTAGCCATGAAATCAAGGAACAGGATCGGTGTTTTCCTTGTAGCCGTGAAATTAAGGAACGGGAGCGGTGTTAACCTTGCTGTCGTGAAATCAAAGGGGTTGTACTTGGATATTGATATAGTAATAAAACTCTACGCAATCCAACGTTGTGTAGGACTGGACAAAGAAGCAATTCCGAACCAGTATAAAATCCGGTGTGTTCTTTCCTTTTCTGCATTTTATTTTTGTTTATTTTCGTGTTTGTGTTTGATTCTGTGTCCGTGATTGTTATTGTGGTGTTTGATTCATATAGTAGATCGTGTAAGTTTAGATTTCGTTTAAATTCTTAAAAACACTTTTCATCCCACTCTAATTTTCGTTTTTCCTTAATGATCCATTCCGCAATCCCTAACAGATGTTGGGTTCAAGTGCAGGTACTTAGGATTGTGGACTTCATAAAGCTGTGTAAGTACCTCATTGCTCTTGGTGGAAAGCCGTTTAAAGGGATAGAGCCGGCAGTAGAGATTCATGGGTGGCTTGATACTTGCATTTGGATTTTCGGAGACTTGGGTATGAATGATGCTACTTAGAGGAAGCTTGCATTGAGGCAGCTACAAGGAAGAGCCACGGATTGGTGGAACTCTGTCACTCTAGAGACCCTAGAAGTTGAGATCAGTTGGGATCAGTTTTGAGTCAAGTTCGAGATGAAGTTCATTTCAACCACTCAGAAGTTCAAGAAGTTTGTGGAGTTGAAGCAGAATGGTCGACCAATATTGGATTATGTTTCCAATTTCGAAGCTTTTTCCGAATATGCTTGTTCGTATATTGACTCTCCTTATCAGAACAACGAGAAGTTTGTCATGGGCTTGGACACATATATTAGGAAGCCGTTGGTTGATCATTTGCATGACCTTTAAGAGAAGATTGTGGAAAAAGCTGTGAGACACGAAATTTGTTTCCCAAGGAAGAAGCTGTTGTTGTTGCAACCAAAGATACTCCAAAACCACAGCAAGGTGGTAATATTAACAACAAGGGCAATGGAAAGAGGAAGCAACAACAACATAAAGGTAAGAATGGCCAAAAGAAGCCAAAAAGCGAGGTGACTTGCTATAACTGCCATCAGATAGGCCATTTCTCCAACGATTGCAAGAATATGAAAGTTGAGAGGAAATAGCTGTGACAAGCCTGGGCATAACAAGAAGGACTGTCCAGAACCATATTTGGTGGTCGTGCATTCTTCTTTAAGAGCTCCTACGGCAGTGGAGAAAGGGAAGAGTGTTAATGTTTAAGGTATGCTTTCTGTTGGAGGTGTTTCAGTTCGAGTGTTGTCTGATATTGGAGCATCACATTCTTTCATTTGTAATGAGCTTGTGATCCGCTTGGGTTTGGAACCCGAGACAGGTGATAGACCTTTGGTTGTGACTAATCCTGTTGGGGGTTCGTCCAGTCTGTGTATGATTTGTCGTGGTCTTGTGTTATCGAGTCATGGTTTCTCTTTTGTGTGTGATTGCTTTGTTTTGAACTTCGCTAGGTTTGGGATCATTTTGGGTATGGATAGGCTCAAGTGGTATTTGGCAAAAGTGGATTGCAAGAAGCTCAAGATGACTGTCAAGAATGTGGAAGGGCGAGTGATTGTGATTCGATGTAAGCCCGAAGGTATGTCTTCGTAATCTTTTTATATTTTCTTGTGATCCACAGGAAGACTTGTCATCTGCGTCGATCGCGAGTGAGTTCGATGATGTTTTCAAGAGGTCAAAGGTTTGCCGCTGCATGGCGAGATTGAGTTCAAAATCGATTTGGTCAAAGGTGCTAAACCTATCGTTATGGTCCTTAGGCGGATGGCACCTAGAGAACAGCGAGAGTTAGAGGTGAAAGTTCGTGACCTTTTGGGAAAAGTATCCATTTAGAAGAGTATGTCCGAATGGGGTGCACCAGTTTTGTTTGCCACCAAGGCTGATGGATCTTTGAGATTGTGTGTGGATTATTGTAACACCCCACCTCCGTTAAGGTCACTCACAAAGGGAATGCCTTAACTTTGGTGGAGCATTTTAGTAAACAGAACAGAAACTTACAAGACAGATAAAACAGTACTTGCAAAATTTTAACTTTATTGCACGGAAATTAATATGGTTACATCCTTTCAATTTCAGAATTCAAGTACAAAATATCAGTCTTGTACAAAAGTCTTCAAAATGCATAGTTTAAAATCATAATCCCCATGGAACGGAAGCTATACAGAGCCAAGCCATACTTTAAGCACTTCAAGCAAAGAGAAATCCGGATCAAGCTAAAGTATTTCCCTCCTTGGATAACCTGGGGGGGAAACAGAAGAAAGGAGGCGAAACAACAAGGGTCAGACAAAAAGTCTGGCAAGTCCAGTGACTTTCAGCATATGAACAGATAATAATAATATGATATGAACATAAAACTAGATGTGAGATAACTATAACAGGTGTAGCAGATATAACAGAAAAACAGAATGATATAAACTATTGTTTTACACTTCTCTGCACTAATACTAGTATAGCAGAATTAGGTGTCACCCTAATGTCTAAATTGAAGCAGGAACGGGTACAGAATACTTTAACAGAAACAGAATGCTAATAATGGGCCTTTACTACCCGATCAGAAATAGACAGAAGAAGAAACAGATTTATCCCTATGGAGACAGAATGTGGAATTAGGTGTACACTAGTAATGGGCCTTTACCACCCGAACAGACGGTACCACACAGAAACAGACAGGTGTTACCACCCAACAGAAACAGACGGTACCAACAGAAACAGACAGAACTAAGCGTATCCTAAAACCCTACCCCAAGCGATCGGCTCCCTAATACATAAATATCCTATGTCGGCCCCACAGTAGGGTGTATCTCTCCCTAAAGTGACAACCAATTGGCACAGACCTATTTACAGATGTCACGGCGTCTTACATCCTCAGAGGCAGACCGGGATCCATGCACGCACATGACCCGGTTGGAACGCACCATCAACACCCCTCGCCATTATCAGAATGAACCACTTATAATTAGTTCAGTAAGCGTGCCCGGACCCTACCTACTGTTGGGTCAAAGTTTTGATACCAGAAAGGGTTACTGACTAATATGGGTCCCAAACAACAGATGACACAAGTAATTCCCCTCCTAACCTTGTGTCCCCAGACTAACAGATCTCAGATTAACTTGTTTACAAGTTCAGACATACAGAATTCAGATTTTCTAATTCACAAATTAAGTTAACAAGTTTTCGGACAAACAGGTCAGATGTACAGATTTTTCAGATTTGTCTAACTTTGTATTGGGCCTACAGATTCATGGATGGGTTTTACTACATCTATTAATCCCTTTGGTTTAACCCTATTTTCCCCAATACGTTTTAGACGACATTCTTATCTTAGATTTTTGCATTAATTAATTATTAATGCACAGACCTCTCACATTAGGTCGGTAGCTTGTGGCCGCTGGATATGCCGGGCGGTTCCGGGCAGACTTCTGCCACAAGCCAGACCTAACCTAGTGTCTTACGCATGTTATGACTAACTTCTCACATTAGAACCTATTGTTTGCGGCCACTGGATATGCCGGGCGGTTCCGGGCAGATTTACGCCGCAAACTCATTCTAACCTCGAGTTAGCCATGTTTATCTTTGCGGCCAATTAATTAATAATTTACCGTTTATGCGCACGCCCAATATATATGCCAATTCAGATTATATCAATAACAGGATGATTATATCAACATAGCAGATAACAGATTTTATATGACTTAACGGATTTAACAGATTTAGCAACTTAGCAGATTTTGGCATATAACAGGTTAGGCATTTCAACCGACAAATTTAACAGATTAGACATTTCAACCTAATTAGCAGTCTAGGCAATATAACAAAACTAGTAGTTTAGGCAACTTGACAAATTAGCAGATTTAGCAAATTTAATATTTCTAAAAGTTCTATTTACATGCCTTGCCCAATCATAAATTGGCCTAAATTCATATGCTTACATAATTGTCATGATTCACAACATATACTCCATGTTTGCATAAAGTTACATAGCACAGAATATGGACATAATTTGCCATATAACGTATGTTCCAATTTTTTTGTTAAACTAGCATTTTACAGCAGATTCACATATAAATTATACCAAATATAACCATTAATTCCAATGCATGCCATATATCCAAAAATCCCTATTTAGGTGTAATCACAATAATAGATATCCTAATTAATGCAAATCTTTTACACCTAAGCTTCCATATCTTCTTCTTTTTAAGTCATGAATCATTATGCAAACTATACCCAACAATCTAAATCTTTAAATCATATCTTCTAAAAATCAAATCTTGACTTTTATATGCATTTTGTCCAAAGTCTCAAATCATATGTAATCTTACAGTGGTTCCTCTTCTTCTTTTATCACAGAATATGCATAGGTCTAAAACTAGTTTATAACATATGCTTATTTTTCTAATTAGTTACAGATCTAAATTACATATGTTCATTTCTCTAATTAGTTACAAATCTAAATTACAACATACTCTATGCATGCAATATATAAATTACATGTTCATAGCCAAATTTATGCATCCAATCCCAAGTCACATGTCCAATATATTTTATGCTTCATATCTAAAGTCATACGTTCAATTCAGTCTTGTCAAATTTCGCATCATTCATTAATTGTCCCAAATTTTGCGTTCATACATTAACCTCTTTATGAGGTTGGGTACAGGCTCGTGGTAGCCTGGCTATAGAAACAGAAAAGAAGAAAGGAATACAGAACAGTCACAGAAAACAGATCCAACAGAAGAGAATATATATACAACCTCAAACTCAGTTTTAAATGCATATCAAAATTATAATTAACGTTTATAGCGGAGAATAACTGTACTTGCCTTGATTGGATTAAAGAAAGAACTTTAACTTGTTGTAGAATCTTTGAAGAAACTTTAATCTCTAGTTTGAATTGAGTTGCTTAGGCTGATGTTGATTATCTTCTAGTTTTAATTCCAGCAGAGCAGAGACGCCATTTTTATTTTTAATTAGAAGAAGAGAGCAATGGAGGCTAGAGAATTGTGTAAGAAACCTAGGTAGAGTCTAGGGTCATTTTATAGAGTTTATGAACTGATTAGGACCATCGATGTTGCTTGGATTGATCGTAGCCATTCATTCGCAAGAGGGACCAATTAGAGCCTGCCACCTAGCCCTAATGACAAAGCAGACCACAGAAAATCGACCAACATAGAATAGGCCAGCCAGGGTGGACTGGGTTCGACCTGGGTCTGGACCAGGTCGACAGCCCTGTCGACAGCCCTGTCGACCTGGTTAGACCAGGTCGACAGCCCAGTCGACCTGGGTGTCTTAGGCGGGAGTTTTCCCGCCTTGGCCAATTGGGCCCCACTTTTAAATTTTAAACTGTTTTATTCTGTTTGAATTTTAAATTTAATTCAGAAACTTCCGAAGGCCATATCTTCTTCATACGGACTCCTTTTTTCGAAAACTCGGACTCTATTTCGCGTATTTTTCAGAGACGAACGCAATGGCGTATCCCGTTTCCCTTAGTTCTCTGATTTCGAATTAATTATACTTTAATTTGTTAATTTCACAGTTATAGAATTCGCGGGGTGTTACATTCTCCCCCACTTAAAAGGATTTCGTCCCCGAAATCTTCAAGTTAGGAGGAATGTATATCCTAACATCCAATCATCCATCTACTCATCCATCAAACACGAGCATCCATTGTCCTTAAAAGACTTCTAATGCTTCATGATCATATGCGAAGTGTGTGTGTACATGTACTTATCTAATGCAAAATCAGGCGGTCTACTGATTCAGTTGACCTCCTTAATGCGAATTATGTCAGTGCCATGAGTCCAACATGTATGCAATAGAATTCTGATGATATATATTATTTCTATATGAGTGCACAACCATTCACTCAAATGCAACATCCATGTGCTGAATCAACCAATTTGCATCCACAAGAATTGAAAAATGCTCACCCATCCATATGCAGTATGAGAGTGTTTTCGAGCCGATCTAGTGCCTAGTGTGTGTATATGCATCCACGGGCAACCACTAGCAACCACTTGCATCCACTTGCAACCATCAAACATAACATGTCTCAAACACATGTTTACACCCATTAGTTTCTACCTAAAGTTCAAATATTCGATCGATAGGATACGGTCGAATGATGGAAGCGAGTACAGATAGAACGAAAATTTGGTTCCCATTAGACATAGGTCCTAAGTATCGGCCCCAAAGACCGAAACCAATATCAAATTGACACCCTACGAAAACTCAGAATGTATGCGTCATACTTGACGCCTAACACAGATATCCCTCAAACCCCAGTCTCAAACAGATGATCTATAACCCTTATGGGTCTGAGTCTATAGCGGAATTCAGAAATAATACTAGCATTAAAGTGCAGAGTATCGATTACAAAATCAAAATACCAAAATCAGAAAAAGTCACAATCAGATAAAGAAATTAAACCTAATATAAAAATTTTCCTATTTCTATCCTAGCCACTAGCCTCAAGAGTGTTCGCCTGCCCTCCTTGTCCTCGTCTCTTCGGGCAGTCCCTAGTGAAGTGTCCCATCTCCCCACAGTTGAAGCAAGCGCCCTTCCTTTTTCTGCAATCCTTGTTCAGATGAGTTGAGCTCCCACAAGTAAAGCACTTTTTCCCCTTCTTATCTTCAGGCTTCTCATCCTTCTTTTGTGTTTCCTTCTTGGGCCCCGCTTTCTTATTCTGTGGTTCTTCCTTCTTTGTCTCTTTCGGGCCCTTGTCTTCCTCGTGCAGTAGTGCCATATCCACCAATTTCTCGTAAGTTGCTCCCATGGGTACATGGGTCATGGCTAGGCTGTGCAGTGGCTCATTCAATCCTTTAACAAAGCGGAGAGCCTTTTTATGCTGAGTGTTGACTAAATCCAATCCGAATCTTGCTAGTTGGTTGAACTGCTTGACGTATTCCTTGACCGTCATACTCCCTTGCTTAAGAGACAAGAACTTTTCCAATTGTAAACTTCGTTCAGCTTGCGAGAGAAATTTTGTCTCAAACCTTGTTCTGAAATCCATCCATGTCTCAACCGGCCTCTCGGCGTTAGTGACTTCCCACCAGTAGGAAGCTTCGTCTTTGAGCAGCCATACTGCCAACTGTACCTTCTGCCTATCGTCCACCTCGAAGATAACGAATAGATCCTCAGTTTCTTTGAGCCAATTCCTTGCTTCTACGAATGGTTCAGTTCCTTTGAAATCCTTCCCACCCATGGCCCTAAAATCTCTACAGATTTTTGAGAAAGCAATAGCACGAGGAGGGGGTGGAGGAGGGGGATCATTTGCTGGACCTGCAGCGGCGGTCCTAGCCTCAAGATATTGACGAAACCAACCGGGTACATGAACACCCTCTGGTATCTCAGATGCTTCAGACATGCTGGAACGAAAAAGGAAAGGTTCAATACAAAAAGGACTGAAAGAAAGATATATGGCTCTTGGGGATCATGTTTTTCAAAATAAGCTTTATTTTTGAAAATACTTCCTTTCAAAACCTTTTTGAAAACAGTTTTCAAAAACTTTATCCAATCTGGTAACCTTCAGCTCTGATACCAAGTGTAACACCCCACCTCCGTTAAGGTCACTCACAAAGGGAATGCCTTAACTTTGGTGGAGCATTTTAGTAAACAGAACAGAAACTTACAAGACAGATAAAACAGTACTTGCAAAATTTTAACTTTATTGCATGGAAATTAATATGGTTACATCCTTTCAATTTCAGAATTCAAGTACAAAATATCAGTCTTGTACAAAAGCCTTCAAAATGCATAGTTTAAAATCATAATCCCCATGGAACGAAAGCTATACAGAGCCAAGCCATACTTTAAGCACTTCAAGCAAAGAGAAATCCGGATCAAGCTAAAGTATTTCCCTCCTTGGATAACCTGGGGGGAAACGGAAGAAAGGAGGCGAAACAACAAGGGTCAGACAAAAAGTCTGGCAAGTCCAGTGACTTTCAGCATATGAACAGATAATAATAATATGATATGAACATAAAACTGGATGTGAGATAACTATAACAGGTGTAGCAGATATAACAGAAAAACAGAATGATATAAACTATTGTTTTACACTTCTCTGCACTAATACTAGTATAGCAGAATTAGGTGTCACCCTAATGTCTAAATTGAAGCAGGAACGGGTACAGAATACTTTAACAGAAACAGAATGCTAATAATGGGCCTTTACTACCCGATCAGAAACAGACAGAAGAAGAAACAGATTTATCCCTATGGAGACAAAATGTGGAATTAGGTGTACACTAGTAATGGGCCTTTACCACCCGAACAGACGGTACCACACAGAAACAGACAGGTGTTACCACCCAACAGAAACAGACGGTACCAACAGAAACAGACAGAACTAAGCGTACCCTAAAACCCTACCCCAAGCGATCGGCTCCCTAATACATAAATATCCTGTGTCGGCCCCACAGTAGGGTGTATCTCTCCCTAAAGTGACAACCAATTGGCACAGACCTATTTACAGATGTCACGGCGTCTTACATCCTCAGAGGCAGACCGGGATCCATGCACGCACATGACCCGGTTGGAACGCACCATCAACACCCCTCGCCATTATCAGAATGAACCACTTATAATTAGTTCAGTAAGCGTGCCCGGACCCTACCTACTGTTGGGTCAAAGTTTTGATACCAAAAAGGGTTACTGACTAATATGGGTCCCAAACAACAGATGACACAAGTAATTCCCCTCCTAACCTTGTGTCCCCAGACTAACAGATCTCAGATTAACTTGTTTACAAGTTCAGACATACAGAATTCAGATTTTCTAATTCACAAATTAAGTTAACAAGTTTTCGGACTAACAGGTCAGATGTACAGATTTTTCAGATTTGTCTAACTTTGTATTAGGCCTACAGATTCATGGACGGGTTTTACTACATCTATTAATCCCTTTGGTTTAATCCTATTTTCCCCAATACGTTTTAGACGTCATTCTTATCTTAGATTTTTGCATTAATTAATTATTAATGCACAGACCTCTCACATTAGGTCGGTAGCTTGTGGCCACTGGATATGCCGGGCGGTTCCGGGCAGACTTCTGCCACAAGCCAGACCTAACCTAGTGTCTTACGCATGTTATGACTAACTTCTCACATTAGAACCTATTGTTTGCGGCCACTGGATGTGCCGGGCGGTTCCGGGCAGATTTACGCCGCAAACTCATTCTAACCTCGAGTTAGCCATGTTTATCTTTGCGGCCAATTAATTAATAATTTACCGTTTATGCGCACGCCCAATATATATGCCAATTCAGATTATATCAATAACAGGATGATTATATCAACATAGCAGATAACAGATTTTATATGACTTAACGGATTTAATAGATTTAGCAACTTAGCAGATTTTGGCATAAAACAGGTTAGGCATTTCAACCGACAAATTTAACAGATTAGACATTTCAACCTAATTAGCAATCTAGGCAATATAACAAAACTAGTAGTTTAGGCAACTTGACAAATTAGCAGATTTAGCAAATTTAATATTTCTAAAAGTTCTATTTACATGCCTTGCCCAATCATAAATTGGCCTAAATTCATATGCTTACATAATTGTCATGATTCACAACATATACTCCATGTTTGCATAAAGTTACATAGCACAGAATATGGACATAATTTGCCATATAACATATGTTCCAATTTTTTTTGTTAAACTAGCATTTTACAGCAGATTCACATATAAATTATACCAAATATAACCATTAATTCCAATGCATGCCATATATCCAAAAATCCCTATTTAGGTGTAATCACAATAATAGATATCCTAATTAATGCAAATCTTTTACACCTAAGCTTCCATATCTTCTTCTTTTTAAGTCATGAATCATTATGCAAACTATACCCAACAATCTAAATCTTTAAATCATATCTTCTAAAAATCAAATCTTGACTTTTATATGCATTTTGTCCAAAGTCTCAAATCATATGTAATCTTACAGTGGTTCCTCTTCTTCTTTTATCACAGAATATGCATAGGTCTAAAACTAGTTTATAACATATGCTTATTTTTCTAATTAATTACAGATCTAAATTACATATGTTCATTTCTCTAATTAGTTACAAATCTAAATTACAACATACTCTATGCATGCAATATATAAATTACATGTTCATAGCCAAATTTATGCATCCAATCCCAAGTCACATGTCCAATATATTTTATGCTTCATATCTAAAGTCATACGTTCAATTCAGTCTTGTCAAATTTCGCATCATTCATTAATTGTCCCAAATTTTGCGTTCATACATTAACCTCTTTATGAGGTTGGGCACAGGCTCGTGGTAGCCTGGCTATAGAAACAGAAAAGAAGAAGGGAATACAGAACAGTCACAGAAAACAGATCCAACGGAAGAGAATATATATACAACCTCAAACTTAGTTTTAAATGCATATCAAAATTATAATTAACGTTTATAGCGGAGAATAAATGTACTTGCCTTGATTGGATTAAAGAAAGAACTTTAACTTGTTGTAGAATCTTTGAAGAAACTTTAATCTCTAGTTTGAATTGAGTTGCTTAGGCTGATGTTGATTATCTTCTAGTTTTAATTCCAGCAGAGCAGAGACGCCATTTTTATTTTTAATTAGAAGAAGAGAGCAATGGAGGCTAGAGAATTGTGTAAGAAACCTAGGCAGAGTCTAGGGTCATTTTATAGAGTTTATGAACTGATTAGGACCATCGATGTTGCTTGGATTGATCGTAGCCATTCATTCGCAAGAGGGACCAATTAGAGCCTGCCACCTAGCCCTAATGACAAAGCAGACCACAGAAAATCGACCAACATAGAATAGGCAGCCAGGGTGGACTGGGTTCGACCTGGGTCTGGACCAGGTCGACAGCCCTGTCGACAGCCCTGTCGACAGCCCTGTCGACCTGGTTAGACCAGGTCGACAGCCCAGTCGACCTGGGTGTCTTAGGCGGGAGTTTTCCCGCCTTGGTCAATTGGGCCCCACTTTTAAATTTTAAACTGTTTTATTCTGTTTGAATTTTAAATTTAATTCAGAAACTTCCGAAGGCCATATCTTCTTCATACGGACTCCGTTTTTCAAAAACTCGGACTCTATTTCGCGTATTTTTCCGAGACGAACGCAATGGCGTATCCCGTTTCCCTTAGTTCTCTGATTTCGAATTAATTATACTTTAATTTGTTAATTTCACAGTTATAGAATTCGCGGGGTGTTACAATTATCATGAGCTGAACAAGGTGACTAAGAAGGACAAGTATCCGTTGCCGAGGATAAACGACTTGTTTTCACGAAGACAAGGTGTTTTACCAAATGGATTTGGCAATGGGATTTCACCAGTTGAGAGTGGCGAAGGATATCGTGCTGAAGACAACTTTTAGGACATGATCAGGTTTCTTTGAGTGGCTAGTGATGCCATTCGGATTGACCAATGTGTTGTATATAACGGTGTTGTATACACAATTATATGATTTTTGTTTGATGATAGCAAACAAGTATATATTATTTTGAATGTGTTTGTTATTGTACTGTTATATCACACTACAGACAGGAATATAATATTTATATTTAAATAGAATGCATCTATACAGAAACTCAGATATCTACACAGTATTTTGTTTAAATATAATATTTTATTTCAAATATTCAAACAGTACAATTATTTATAACTCCACTATTTGAACATATCACATCTCATATACATTCACAGAATATAGTCTTGTAAATTCTCTCAATTATACAATCATTCATACATACATTCAGTTACACTCAATCTCATTTGTACATTTCACTTATATCACTTTGACACAATGTTTATCCACTGTCTTCTGTCTCTCCAGCCTCCTAGTCAGTCAGTAATGTCATTTCAGTCTTCACTGCTCACAGTCAGTCCAGTCATCTTCATGCTTACCTGTCATATATGGAAACACACACACATAGTATCTTGAACAGAAATAATTTCTAAATTCTAGCAGATATAATTTTTAATTTTGAAAATTTTATTTGCCTCAGTTTTCTGGTGTGTTTCTCATCATTTTTCATGACTTGATCTGATCTGTGTCTAGCTAGTTTGTATATGAACAGGGACAGAAAATATTGTCTGATGGCTGCAAATACACACGTGTATAAATACACGTGTGCACTGCCTCGCCAATCAGTGTATACAGCTGTGGAGCAGTCACATGGACCAAGCTCGACACAGCACAAATGTCAAGTTCAAACAATCGTGAGTTTAACCAAAAAGAGGCAGACAATGTTTCAGCACACAAATGGTCGAGGCAACACAAAATCATGCAAGTAAAAAAAAGGTCGTGGCAGCTCAACTCAAATGGTTGTGCATGGAGCAAAACTCAAGGTAGTGCAGAGATGAAAATACAAGTCAGCATAGCCAACTCAACTCAAATACAAATACAATACATACATGATGATCAAAGTTTAAGCCAAGTAGCAAACAGCAACAACATGGGGCATGATTATGGAAATGCAAAAGCAAGCTCATTTTCAAGATGATAAGGGGCTATGTCATGGATGCAGCATAGTCGAGTCAGTAAACACAAAATGACAGTAAAGAACAAAGTCATGGTGAATGAGGATAGTGCAGCTCAACATAAATGGCTAAGCTACAAATCAAACATATTGGTGCACAGCGCAAAGATGTCAACACAAGGACATGCAACTCATTTCAGTTTTCAATGTGTAATGGCAAAATACATATGTGTGAACTGCCAACAAAGATCAAAGAACAAGCAAGTGATCAAGTCCAAGAATAAGTTAGCATACAGTTATGTTCTTTCAGGTTTACACAGACAATACAAGTAATGGAAACACAATGGTGTTTCAAGTGCATGGGTAGACAAGCTCAAGACAGTACACATATGCATGAATGTGCAAATGCACAAGCTAGCAAAAGAGTACAGCCAAGCTCAGCTTATATGAATTCATTCAGAGATGTCAAGGTGACAAAATGGGTGCAGTTCATAGTCATGGTACATACACAATTCAGGTGTATATAATGTATGCAAGTGTTTCCAGAAAATACACAAAATATGGATGCAACAGTGAGGCAGCATTCATGTTACGGAACTCACATGTCAGTATACAACATCACACATCATGGATAACATGGCAGAGCAAATATATGTAGACAGTTTGAAAGACATGGGGAGATATGGAATGTTTAATTTCAGATATTCAAGCATGCAAGTAATTCCAGATTTGGAAAAGTTTTTTTTTGGAACAACTCAATCAACTTTTTAAAGACAACATTGTTTTCGACAAGAAATTATCTTCTGCAATCACTACTTTCCTGTTTTTTAATTAAGGCAAGTGGTTGAGCATTTGCATAACATTTCAACAAACAATTTTTGGGAAGGTTTCATTTTCTTTACTGAAATCAGAAAATCAGTTTTTGGGAAGTAATAAATTAGCAGAAATCATTTTTCTTTAA
Organism: Allium sativum; assembly: GCA_030737875.1. Lineage (NCBI taxonomy): Eukaryota > Viridiplantae > Streptophyta > Magnoliopsida > Asparagales > Amaryllidaceae > Allium > Allium sativum. The sequence continues at coordinate 460,989,560 of CM060913.1, read as the reverse complement.
TAAGCATTTTCTCTGGAAAATCTTTCCTGAAAGACTTTCATGGGCATTCACAAATCACACAAGGGACATTCCAGCATGTATTTTAATACCATGGAAATTGACTCAAATCAGGCAACAAAAGATTTCAGAAAATCAAATATTTTGGCAAGTGTGTAAATTCCAGAAAAGCCTCAAGCTGTTTGACCAGAAATGATTCCAGAAATGGATCAAACAGCTTTTGGGAATTTTCAAAAGAAGGCAGAAATTAAACAGCCGAGGAAATCAAGTTCACATTCTAGGCAAGTTCATTCATATTTCCAGATTTACATCAATGAATTCACGGCAGTCTATATATCAAGGGAATCATTTCATTCAAGGCAGCACAAGGAGATTAATGGCAACAAATCAAATTAAAATCGTGCAAATCAAAAGAGAAATCCACGCAAATCAGTCAGGTCATTTAATTGAAATCAGAGTGTTGATTTATAGGCTTTCCAAATCCTATTTTTCTAACACACCCATTACATCATCGGCAAGTAGTTTGAAATTGAAAACCAAAAACAACTCGCAAGGAATTCAAAGCAGAAAAATTCAGAAAACTCACTGTTTTCGATCGAGTAAATTCCCAAATCGAAGAGAAGCAAGCCGCAAGTTATTATGCCATCAGAGAATTGATTCCAGAAGTAATTAATCGATCGATTTGGGGATTTGAGTAAACCCTAGGCCGCCATACTTTTCCAGAGCAAAAGAGAAAAGGGATCGGGCATTAGAGAACCAGATTACATCAACCTGAAGCCATCGCGATTGAATTTGGGGCAAGCATTAAAACCCTAGCTGCCATATTTTTTCTTCAGAGCAAAAGGGAGATCGGGTTGAATAAATATGAAAGGGGGGCCAGTCATTTTGTTTTGGACTAAGCCCATTTTTCCTTAAGAGCTAAAAAGGGGATGACCCCTCTTTTAAATCCTATGGTTTCTAGTTGTTTTTAATTTTATTTTTATTTGTATTGTTTCTTGTATTTCTTTCTGTAAACTTCTGAAACAGTTTCTAGGTCTGTAACAAAAAACTAGTAAATCAGTCAGGGTGTTGACTGTCAGTTTCAGAGTCTGTAAAATCTGGGTTACGGATTACGGAGTTATAATTCGGGGAAATCTGATTGAGGAGATATCGATCAGTCTACGGTTTTGAGCGAATAGGAGAAGGGATTGCGAGTGTACATGGTCTTGTATGCGGGATCTATTCTATCACCTAGTATAAACCTTAGGATTGCAGCAGTAGGCAGGATTTTGCCGAAGCTGGGTATCTCTGTGTTATTTACTTTCCGCATTTACTTATGCAATTATCTGTGCTGTGATTAATTTCTAATATTTAAATTTTGATAAACCCTATTCTCCCCCCCTCTAGGGTTAATCTAGATCCAACAAGTGGTATCAAAGCAGGTATTCTGTTAACTCTAGAGTAATGGTGATTCCTAGTTGTCAGTCGATAGAGAGCCAGTCCAGTTCATCTCCAACTATTTTTAACGGAACAGATTTTTCAAACTGGAAATCCAAAATGGAATTTTATCTAAAATATGTTAATATTAAATATTGGGATGTTGTTATCAATGGATTTGATAGTGTAGATATTACTTTCAATACCTGTGCTATGAAAATTATATTTGATTATCTTAATACTGAACAGTTTAATCTTGTCTGCCATTGTTTATCTGCATAGGAAATCTGGGATACTCTCAATACAAAGTATGGAAGATCTGACAACGGTAGCTCAAAACCCGAGAAAGTCAACTCAGATTCAGAGTTCTGTTTAACAGGATTTACGAATGAAACTTCAGATGAATCAGATGATGGAGAATCAACAAATGCTGAAGCAGAGAATTTCTCATATAAAGATCTGGTTTACATGTGTCTTGATTTAACGAAATCTGTTGATAAACTCCAGCTGAAAAATAAGTCTCTGAAATCTAAGAATTTTGAGTTGACTAGCAAAATTGATGATTTGGAATCACAACTTGAATATGTTAAAAATTCTTCAAATTCAGTTTGCAAAAATTGTTTGAAATTGAAAACCAATCTTGTTCATCTCAATAAAAATATTCAAAAGTTTGAAGATGAAATTTTGATCTTAAATGAGAACAAGACTGAGTTATCAAATTTAAATAACCTTCTGCAAAAGGAATTTGAAAATTTTAAAATAGATATATATTCCAAATTTGAAATTGCTGAAAATGAAAATTTGGTGAAAAGTGGTTTGATTTTGAAAGAACTTGAAAATGAGATTGAAAAATCCAAGAATTTTGTGTCTGAAAAGCAAAAACGATTTGAACTTGAAATTACCGAATCCCAAGCCAAAATTAAATTGCTTGAAAATGAGAATTTGGTTTTGAAACAGTCCAGTGCTGAACAGAAGATCGCTATAAATAATTGCTCAAATTTACTAAAAGAAAATAGCGATCTAAAATCCAAAATTCAACGATTAGAATCAACTTTGGATAAATTTTCTAATGGGGAAAAATCGTTGACTATGCTATTACAAAACCAAGCTTCTATTGGAAATAAATCTGCTCTTGGCTTCGGGAAAAATGATGTTTTTGGAAAACAAAATTCAAATGATTTGAAAAATCACTCAAACTGTTTTGGAAAGAACTACTTTGAAAATTTATACTCTAAAAATTTCAAAGGTTTTTTGAATCAAAGTTGTAATGAGAAATTGTTTCATAATAATAAACCTTTTAAACATTCTTGGATCCCTAAAAATAAAACGGGCTTCGTCAAGCTCAAACAGATTTGGGTTCCTAAGGGTACAAAGGTTAATTCTGATGGTTTGTTAGACAAACAGGTTTGGGTACCAAAAGTGGTAAACATATTTCAGAGTGGTTTTACAAATTTTGTTAGACCACTTGATTCACTCAACTGCTAGGTACCGGTGAAGGTTGAGGAACTGCTATGCTGAAAAGAGGTTGATTTCAAGCTGTTCTATTTTTTTTTTGTATTCGTTACAGTTCCTTGGCCAAGATCTGTTGAGTTAGAGAATTTTTTTTCATCAATTTCAGGTATGATCTCTGAACTCACCCTTGTAAATAATTTTTTTATATATTCTCTCTGTTTTTTTGTGTTTATTCCTTCTTCTACCCCTTCTGTTTTTGTTTTTTAATTTGTCACTGTCATATCTTTGCAAATTTACTTGTACGTTCTTAACTTCCAATTGCAGTACTCATGATCTTGTGGAAATTCGCTTTAATTGAATAGAATTCTGATGTGTTAATTATTTCCAGATCTTGATCTTGTAAATATCTGTAATTGTTTTTGAAGTTTATTTTCAAGTTTTTGAATTCATAACAGTGTTGATGCATTCTTGTCATATCTTGAACATTGTTGATTTGAATTCTAATTTTTTTTTTGAAGATCTGAAAGTTTAATTGAATTTCACACACTGCTGCTGTTTTAAGTTTCTTCCAATTCATTTTGAAAACGCTTAAAATATTATACTCATTACAGTACACTCTGTTATTCATCAGTTATGATAATTTCAGAAATTTTCAGATTAGCTTGAATATTTTAAATTGTCTTGAATCAGTGATACATCTTGAAATTCATCTTTATTCATGATCATCATGGTTGAAATTAGTTTTGTTTGAAATCATCTGGAATTCTAGATATTTTGAATATCACACACTACGTAAATTTCAAATTATCAATCTTGTGTGAATAATTCATTATATCCCAAACTTGACATTGGTTCAAGTGATTTCAAATAAATTATTTATGGAGCATGAATATCTCTTTTTTTTTTGATGTAAATGATCTGAAATTATTCTTGGGTTGTCAGAAATTTTGTGAAAAATTCCTTTGAAAATCCGGTCTTGAAATTTACTCTTATTTCATGATTATTTGATTTAAATATTTGTTTGTTTAAAATCATTTGAAATTATTGATTTATTGAATCTCACACATATCTCGAATCAAAAATTTATAATCTGGTGTGATTGATTCATTAAATTATGATATTTTCATATCCTCAAATGATTTCAAGTAAACAGTATTTTAATCATTAGATCATGAATCATCATATATGGCCGTCATCTTGACAAGTATGATTTGAAACTATTTTCTGTGCTGCTCTGATACTGTTTTGAAAAATGCTCATTCTGGAATCACTTGCTTGCTGCTCTGATACATGTGCATAATCTATTATCTCGTCTGCTTGGGCTTTGTACTTAATAATTCTTTTGTCTATGACATTATTGTTCAGTATCATGTTAAAATTCCTCGTAAATAGAGACACCATGTGGTATCAGTTTAGAAGTGTTGAATATGTTGTTATATATTTTTGTCTTGTATATATCTCTCTATTTTTCCTCTTGTAATTGATTTTCAATTTTAAAACTATTTATTGATTATTCATTCAGAAATTGAAATCAATATCCAAATTGAACTGTATTTATAATTCATCAAAATCATTATCAGATTTTGAAATTAACCAATAAGCTTGCATGTTTTTTTAAATTAAAAAAAAAACTTGTTACACTGGCTCGAGTAAATTTGCTGAGTATTGATGAATTGTGACTACAGTATATTTCACAACAAGAGGAGATTTTATTTGGATTTTCATGATGGTTGAATAATTATTATAATATCTTTGAACTGGCAATTATTTCACGATCATTTTCTTTATCTATCATCATTCTGTCATCCATCATGATTATATATTGATGTGGAGAGTTTAATATTTTATAAAATTATTTTTGAATAAACAGTGGAAATATTCATGATAAAAATGGGACTATATTATTTTTCAGAATTAGTGATAATTGAAAATTTTCAATAATCCCGGTATAGTCGAGCATATTTCATAATATGATTAATTTAGAAATTTATTTCACAATCCATCTCTGTACCTACCACATTTATATCATCCATATTGGTTTTGTATACCAAGGAGTTTTTCTATTTAAAGCTGAAAATGATAAAATATATAATTAATACATAAGTGTGTCTCTAACCTCATTTAAAAATCCAAGCTCTGGTTATGCATGGTTATGAGACAATTTATAATTTAAGCTGCGACTGACCCCATTTAAAAATCCAAGCTCTGGTTAAGCGTGGTCAGTGTGCTCTTAAACAAAAAATAAGGAAATAATGCGCTATAAATTAAATTCTCCTTGGTGTTTAAAACCAGTCTATCAATCCATTTTCTAATCTGTGAAATATGTTGAAATCTTATGAAATATTATGTTTTTTTGATTGATAAGTATTGGGATTTGGGACTATCTGATTTTGTCACTTAAATTGAATTATCAATTATACTCCAAATCCGTCACTGTTTTGTGATTCAAGTTTTTAAAATTCCTTTGGAAAATAATTGAAAATATTTGTTTTTTTAAACTCTCTCCATTTTATATAAAATTCATCGTATATTCGTCATTCTCTACAATGTGAAATATGCCACCTGTTCTTAGAATATTATGATTTATGTTTGACTAATTAAAATTTATGATGACCGTTCTTCCTCTTAAGCTAAAATTATATTTTTAGTCAATTTTCATCTATATTTTAAAATCTGTATCCTTTTGATGATAACAAAAGGGGGAGAATGGATTAGATTTTGATTTATGAGTGAATATTTTATAAATATTTTTAATTTTGAAAATTTATTATTATTCATACATTTCACTCATGCACAGTTATAGGGGGAGTTTCTGTTGTAGGGGGAGCATTTAAATAGGGGGAGTTCAAATATTCACGAACAAACACATTTATTATATTCAAAATCTTTTATTTGTTTGTCATCATCAAAAGGGGGAGATTGTTGTATATAACGGTGTTGTATACACAATTATATGATTTTTGTTTGATGATAACAAACAAGTATATATTATTTTGAATGTGTTTGTTATTGTACTGTTATATCACATTACAGACAGGAATATAATATTTATATTTAAACAGAATGCATCTATACAGAAACTCAGATATCTACACAGTATTTTGTTTAAATATAATATTTTATTTCAAATATTCAAACAGTACAATTATTTATAACTCCATTATTTGAACACATCACATCTCATATACATTCACAGAATATAGTCTTGTAAATTCTCTTAATTATACAATCATTCATACATACATTCAGTTACACTCAATCTCATTTGTACATTTCACTTATATCACTTTGACACAATGTTTATCCATTGTCTTCTGTCTCTCCAGCCTCCTAGTCAGTCAGTAATGTCATTTCAGTCTTCACTGCTCACAGTCAGTCCAGTCATCTTCATGCTTACCTGTCATATATGGAAACACACACACAGTATCTTGAACAAAAATAATTTCTAAATTCTAGCAGATATAATTTTTAATTTTGAAAATTTTATTTGCCTCAGTTTTCTGGTGTATTTCTCATCATTTTTCATGACTTGATCTGATCTGTGTCTAGCTAGTTTGTATATGAACAGGGACAGAAAATATTGTCTGATGGCTGCAAATACACACGTGTATAAATACACGTGTGCACTGCCTTGCCAATCAGTGTATACAGCTGTGGAGCAGTCACATGGACCAAGCTCGACACATCACAAATGTCAAGTTCAAACAATCGTGAGTTTAACCAAAAAGAGGCAGACAATGTTTCAGCACACAAATGGTCGAGGCAACACAAAATCATGCAAGTAAAAAAAAGGTCGTGGCAACTCAACTCAAATGGTTGTGCATGGAGCAAAACTCAAGGTAGTGCAGAGATGAAAATACAAGTCAGCATAGCCAACTCAACTCAAATACAAATACAATACATAAATGATGATCAAAGTTTAAGCCAAGTAGCAAACAGCAACAACATGGGGCATGATCATGGAAATGCAAAAGCAAGCTCATTTTCAAGATGATAAGGGGCTATGTCAAGGATGCAACATAGTCGAGTAAGTAAACACAAAATGACAGTAAAGAACAAAGTCATGGTGAATGAGGATAGTGCAGCTCAACATAAATGGCTAAGCTACAAATCAAACATATTGGTGCAGCAGCGCAAAGATGTCAATACAAGGACATGCAACTCATTTCAGTTTTCAATGTGTAATGGCAAAATACATATGTGTGAACTGCCAACAAAGATCAAAGAACAAGCAAGTGATCAAGTCCAAGAACAAGTTAGCATACAGGTATGCTCTTTTAGGTTTACACAGACAATACAAGTAATGGAAACACAATGGTGTTTCAAGTGCATGGGTAGACAAGCTCAAGACAGTACACATATGCATGAATGTGCAAATGCACAAGCTAGCAAAAGAGTACAGCCAAGCTCAGCTTATATGAATTCATTCAGAGAAGTCAAGGTGACAAAATGGGTGCAGTTCATAGTCATGGTACATACACAATTCAGGTGTATATAATGTATGCAAGTGTTTCCAGAAAATACACAAAATATGGATGCAACGGTGAGGCAGCATTCATGTTATGGAACTCACATGTCAGTATACAACATCACACAGCATGGATAACATGGCAGAGCAAATATATGTAGACAGTTTGAAAGACATGGGGAGATATAGAATGTTTAATTTCAGATATTCAAGCATGCAAGTAATTCCAGATTTGGAAAAGTTTTTTTTTGGAACAACTCAATCAACTTTTTAAAGACAACATTGTTTTCGACAAGAAATTATCTTCTGCAATCACTACTTTTCTGTTTTTTAATTAAGGCAAGTGGTTGAGCATTTGCATAACATTTCAGCAAACAATTTTTGGGAAGGTTTCATTTTCTTTACTGAAATCAGAAAATCAGTTTTTGGGAAGTAATAAATTAGCAGAAATCATTTTTCTTTAATAAGCATTTTCTCTGGAAAATCTTTCCTGAAAGACTTTCATGGGCATTCACAAATCACACAAGGGACATTCCAGCATGTATTTTAATACCATGGAAATTGACTCAAATCAGGCAACAAAAGATTTCAGAAAATCAAATATTTTGGCAAGTGTGTAAATTCCAGAAAAGCCTCAAGCTGTTTGACCAGAAATGATTCCAGAAATGGATCAAACAGCTTTTGGGAATTTTCAAAAGAAGGCAGAAATTAAACAGCCGACGAAATCAAGTTTACATTGTAGGCAAGTTCATTCATATTTCCAGATTTACATCAATGAATTCACGGCAGTCTATATATCAAGGGAATCATTTCATTCAAGTCAGCACAAGGAGATTAATGGCAACAAATCAAATTAAAATCGTGCAAATCAAAAGAGGAATCCACGCAAATCAGTCAGGTCATTTAATTGAAATCAGAGTGTTGATTTATAGGCTTTCCAAATCCTATTTTTCTAACACACCTGTTACATCATCGGCAAGTAATTTGAAATTGAAAACCAAAAACAACTCGCAAGGAATTCAAAGCAGAAAAATTCAGAAAACTCACTATTTTCGATCGAGTAAATTCCCAAATCGAAGAGAAGCAAGCCGCAAGTTATTATGCCATCAGAGAATTGATTCCAGAAGCAATTAATCGATCGATTTGGGGATTTGAGTAAACCCTAGGCCGCCATACTTTTCCAGAGCAAAAGAGAAAAGGGATCGGGCATTAGAGAACCAGATTACATCAACCTGAAGCCATCGCGATTGAATTTGGGGCAAGCATTAAAACCCTAGCCGCCATATTTTTTCTTCAGAGCAAAAGGGAGATCGGGTTGAACAAATATGAAAGGGGGGCCAGTCATTTTGTTTTGGACTAAGCCCATTTTTCCTTAAGAGCTAAAAAGGGGATGACCCCTCTTTTAAATCCTAGGGTTTCTAGTTGTTTTTATTTTTATTTTTATTTTTATTTGTATTGTTTCTCGTATTTCTTTCTGTAAACTTCTGAAACAGTTTCTAGGTCTGTAACAAAAAACTAGTAAATCAGTCAGGGTGTTGACTGTCAGTTTCAGATTCCGTAAAATCTAGGTTACGGATTACGGAGTTATAATTCGGGGAAATCTGATTGAGGAGATATCAATCAGTCTACGGTTTTGAGCGTAGGGTTAGAATAGGAGCAGGGATTGCGAGTGTACATGGTCTTGTATGCGGGATCTGTTCTATCACCTAGTAGAAACCTTAGGATTGCAGCAGTAGGCAGGATTTTGCCGAAGCTGGGTATCTCTGTGTGTTATTTACTTTCCGCATTTGCTTACTCTGCAATTATCTGTGCTGTGATTAATTTCTAATATTTAAATTTTGATAAACCCTATTCACCCCCCCTCTAGGGTTAATCTAGATCCAACACAATGCACCAGCATATTTCGTGGATCTAATGAATAGCGTTTTCAGGGATCAGTTGAACGAGTTTATGCTTGTGTTCGTGGACGATATTCTGGTTTACTCCCGGAATGAGGAAGAGCACAAGACGCACTTGTGAGTTTCTTTGGAAATCTTGTGAAAGCATCGACTGAGAGCTAAGTTTTCGACGTGTCACTTTTGGAAAAGCGAACAGGCCATTTTGTTTCTGGAAATGAAATAGTGGTTGACCCGCTAAGGTGGTAGCAATTCAGGATTGGGATAGGCCTAAGAATGCAAAGGACGTTAGGAGTTTCCATTGGATGGCGGGATATTATCGCCGTTTGATAAAGAATTTCTCCAAGATAGTTGCACCATTAACATGATTGACGAAGAAGAATCAAGTGTTCACGTAGGAAGCGAAATATGAGCAAGCTTTTGGAATTTTGAAAGAGAGATTGACGAGTACTCCTGTTCTGACGATTCCAAGTGGGAGTGAAGAGATGGTGGTATACACCGATGCATGTGGTACTGGACTTGGAGTAGTACTGATGCAGAAGGATAGAGATGTATGTGGCCTACGCAAGTCGACAGATGAAGTCACACGAAAGAAATCATCCAACTCATGATTTGGAGTTGGCAGTGATCATGTTTGCTCTATAGATGTGGATACATTACCTGTTGGGAGTTCGATTCGAGTTGTTTATGGATCACAAGTCGTTGAAGTACCTTTCCTCCCAAAAGGATTTGAATCTTCGGGAGCAACGATGGTTAGAGTTTCAAGCAACATATGATTTTTTTACAGCCTATACTCCTGGTAAAGGAAACGCAGTTACAGATGCGTTGAGTTGAATGCATGCAGGATTGGGAGTAATGTTTTCGGAATGGAAGAACCTCGAGTACTTGGCAGGATTTGATTTCAGGCCTCGGTGTCATGAGTTGGAACCTGAGTTATTGGCAAGCTTATCGATAAAACCTACTCTCATCGAAAGGATTGGTGAGAGCCAATAGCGTGATGCAAAGCTTGTTGTGCTTATCCAGAAGATGGACCAGAGGATAAGGAATTCGAAGTTGACCAAGAGGGTTGGCCTTGAAAGAAAGGACGATTGGTTGTTCCTAATATCGATGGATTGAGAGATGAGGTTCTGAGGGAATGTCATCACTCGAAGTTGACATTTCATCCTGGTGGTAACAAGATGTATCAGGACATAAAGCGAGCTTACTACTAGGAAGGGACGAAGAGGGATGTTGGAAAATTTATTTCCAAGTGCATGAACTGTCAGTTGGTGAAAGCTGAACAGAAGAAGCCGAGTGGATTGCTTCAGCCATTGGAAGTTCCTACGTGGAAGTGGGAGCAGATATCGATGGATTTTATCGATGGACTACCTAGAACCAGGGCAGGAAACAAAGGAATTTTGGTCATAGTGGATCGCTTGGCCAAAAGCGCAAGATTTATTTCTGTCGGAATGATTAGGACAATACCGAAGTTGGCATAGTAAGTGATCGGGATCCCAAAATTTTGGGTATCGATGAAAGGCCTAGATATGTATCGTTGAAAGGCATATGGACTTTTCGCTAGAACCAGGGTTACCATTAGGGCTGCACACAACCCATATCCAACCCGACCCAACCCACCAACCCGACCCAACCCACATAAACCCAACCCAACTCATCTTAGTTCGGGTCGGATATGGGTTACAATTTGTAACCCATACTATATGTGGGTCGGGTTTGACATTTTGTTCAACCCAACCTCATTTTAACCCAACCAAACCTATTTTAAAAAAAACCAATTTAATATCCATCCAATTAAAATTAGAATAGTATAATCCTAGAATAATGTTCATGTATTCTATAATAAATGTACAAAAAAACATTTCATGTCAATCAAACTAGATAGAATTTGAGAAATATATTTTAAAGAGCATTTTAATGTATTTTAAAATGAAACACTTGCTCAACTAGTAAATTAATTTCATATGATGTGTTTTACAATGAAATTTTAATTATATGTCTTATAACGAATCGGTTATTTTAAATGCATTATACTAACTAAAATCTGATATATTATGTTGAATAATTTGATATAACTTTTGGAAAAAATCCCTCATATTCTCATTTTTTTATTGTATTCAAGTGACCCAACCCAACCTTACTTAACCCGACCCAACCTATACTTCAACCCAACCCATATCCAACCTCATATAGGGTTGGGTACGGGTTGAGCTACCTTAAATCCATACATATGCGGGTCGGATGAAGTATTGGGTCTAACCCGACCCAACCCATACTATGTGCAGCCATAGTTACCATTATCCCTTGAAGGACGGCATGATGTTGAGCTTGTTATATGATAAACGTTAGTTTCAAAGCAGGATAGGCGGTGATAGCCAGAGTCATGGATGATGATTGCTTTTATTGTATAGTCTTGTGTAGATTGTTCGACATCGAAGGAGACATCTCTTAGGTGCTTGTTTGATGTTAGTTTAGGACTTCGAGGCTTGTGCTTAGGGATGTTGATATCGATTAGGATGGTTTACGCTAGATAACTGGTTGCTTTGTCTGTTATGTTTTCTTTTCGGTTGTTGTAAATGTTATCACTGCCAGGTGTGGGGGAGACGGGGTCGGGTTTCTTCTCTGTAGACGTTGGTAGATTAGATGGTTGATTTAACTGTTTCTCATATACTTTATTGATGATGTTAGATAGTTGTTTTATCGCTCATTAAGACTCTTGTCCGAATCAAGGTTTTATGTTTTCACTTATTACCTTGGGATGTTCATCCATTTTGTTATGGATGGGCATACTAGGTAGCAAGTGACAGGTGATAGATATTGATGAGACGATGTTGCAGAGCGATGATGAGAAAGAGGCTTGCGTATTACTTTCTACTACACATACTAGTTGCAGTTTCCGCTGTTATGCTTGATGAGTGTTCTCTGAGTGATTGCAGTAAGGCATTTTGTACAGACTCTTATGATTTATTCCAGTGCTGTATGGATCTTTCTAGTTGATTCTACAATTCAGGATATATGCAGGTTTGCGTTGATTTTGTAAGGGGCGATCCTTTTTTCCATTGTATTGCTTTTGCTTGTAGGAGATCATACGCGCTTTGTTACGTGTTTCCAAATATACAAAAACGAATGAAAATATCAATAACCAATGCCTTCTTTTATCAAAAAAATTGCCAGGGTTGTCTTGTATGCATTAAGGAGAAACCACGTTGTCGATTTAAAAAATCTCATATCATTAAATAACTTAGAGAAATGTCAGAGATTTATTCCACTACAACAAAGTGTATGTCAATTTGTATGCATATGTCTCATGCTAGAGATGGAGAGTTCAGTTCGATTCTCATTTTCATGACAATGGTATCTAAGCCAAATGTCGCAGAATAGGCTATGCAGACATGCATTGCTCTCGAAAGGTACTCGAAGGAGATGTAAATTAAGGGGGAAATTGTTAGGTATGTCTCGCATATATTAATGAGGAACGACAATTCAGATTTAGAATGTCTTACATCGTTAAATAACTTAAAGAAGCGGTGTGCAAGCATGAGCTGGTGGACATGTAACATCATGTTTTTTTTTGTTACAACAAAGTGTATGCCAACTCATTTACACACGCCACATGATGGAGGTGAGGAGTTCGTTTTGATCGTTGTTTCATAACAAAAATATGTGTGAGAACTATACAACCAATGTTGTGTTGCCTAGCTTGGAAGATTAGGGAACTTGTTAGCTTTACCCTGAATCCCTTGATGTTAATTCTAAGAAAGAATTGAGGGATCTTGAAAAATAGATTCAACCACATATTTTAGAGCTTGTGGATATTCTTGTGGACAAACCTTCTCAATATGCACATAGGGTTGAAGGGATTTCACTCATATTTAAAAAATATGCATTATCTTCTTAATTCCCTTGGTGTTAATGAGGCTAGAAGGTGATTCACATTCTAGAATGCCAAATTGAGAGACGCAAAAAGGTTGTTGAAGACCTTAAAGGAAGTTGGGAAGAAGCAAAGAAATCACTGAAGGTTCCGAAAAAGGCTATACAGACAAGGCAGTGCTATCAAAAGTTACTCAAGGGGATGCAAACAAAAAGAAAAATTGTAAGAGTTGTCTCGCATGTATTATTTTTCTGAAACGCGGTCGAGCTAAGCTCTTCATATTGAGCACGTGGCATATATGCATATGAGTTGACATACATCTTGTTGTAGCAAAAGGAATACATGATGTCATGTGTCTACCAACTCATGCTTTTACACAACTTCAAATTATTTAATGATTTGGTAATTTCTAAATTTAAACAGCTGTCCCTTAATACATGAGAGAGGAACCTATCATTTTCCCCCTTAATTCACATCTCTTTCGGCTAACTTTTGAGAACTATGCTCTATCTGCATAGCCTAGTATGCAACATTTGGCTTCTGTTATGTAACGACGATCGAATCAAGCTCTTCATCTCTAGCATGTGATGTAATATACGAGTTGACAAACTTTGTTGTAACAAAAGAAATCTTTGTTGTTATGTAACTACAAAATTTTATTTACACATCATTTCTACATGTTATCTAACGGTATGAGACTTTTTAAATTTTAACCGCAATTCCTCCTTAATGCATGCGAGACAATTATAACATTTTTTTTTATAAAGAAAGGCGTTTATTATTGGTATTTCCATTCATCTTTGTACATCCTAGAATCCAAAAAAAAAAAAGCACATACCACCTCCCATAAGCAAAAGCAATACAACCGAAGGAAAAATGAAAAAAAGATAAATGACCGGCCCCTTACAAGGGAATGCAAACTTACGTATCTCTTGAATTGCAGAATCAAATAAAGAGAACATCTCACAACAAGTTTGAGATTGTCTTTTGAGCAAACTGTTTGTCATCCACGGTTGGGAGTGAGAGTGAAATCTTCAATTATTTCTGGTTGAATGTAAGAGTTACAAAATGCTTGCTCGTCACCATTTCTTTCTTTACGGGTGCAAGATCGCCAACCTCTATGGTGTTTTTGCCTAATAAGTGGTCATTTGACTGTATTTCTCTGTGGCACAAAGCCAATAGCTTTCTCTATCTAAACATTTCCATTCTCCTCCTGAGCACTCCGACTCATAAACATTCCCAAACCCGAGATGATACAAGCTCTTTTGAAAAAAAATGGTGGATAAGAAGAAAGCTGCAGCAAAGAACCAAGGTTGCAAAAAAAGAGCGGACAAGGAGTGTAGCAGCTACTGCTGAAACGTCTCATAGCTCTCTGGAGGAGACAAACCAATGTTTTCATGGTGCTAATAGTGATCAGGAGGAGAATGAAAATGTTTTGATGGGGAAGTTACTAAGCTTTGTGCAGTGGAAGAAGACCGTGAAATAACAATTGATTAGTAAAAAAACATCGTTGAGGTTGGCGGTTTTGCACTCACAACGAAGGAGAAGAAGAAAGGTGGGGAGCAAGTCTTTGGTAACTCTTACATTCAACCTAAAGAATTTGTAGAGTTCGTACTCACTTCCAGCTGTGAGTGATAAACAACGTGTTCAGAAGACTATCCCTAAAATGTTGTGAGATGTTTGTTTTATTTGGTTCTGCAATCAAGAAGATATATTTGTTTATGTTGCTTTTGTAAGAGGCTAGCTAGTGCCTTTTTTTCTTTTTTTTCCTTCCATTGTATTGCTTTTTCTTGTGAAAGGTGTTGCGTGCTATGTTCTATGTTTCCGGATGTACACTGAAAATATCAATAATCAATGCGTTTCTTTATAAAAAAAGCTATTAGTGTTGTCTGGCATGCATTAAGGAGGAACCAAAATCAAATTTAGAGTATCCCACTTTACCAAATAACTTGAAAAGGCAGTGCATAAATATAAGTTTATAAGCACGTAACATTAGATATTCCGTTTGTTACAATAAAGTGTATGCCAACTGGTATGTATACGCCACGTGTTGGATGGGGAGTTTGGTTTGATTAGTGTTTCACGACGGTGGTATCAGAGCAATAGGTTGCAAATTAGGCTATACAGACAGAACGTTTGTTGACATGCTTTTTGGTCAAAGATGTCACACGTCTAGATCCTGGTTAACGACGCACTCAAATTTTGAGAAAGTCGTCAGGAAACAAAAAATGATTAGGTCGAAGTCGCGACATGTTCGGAAAAGGTTGAAAATAGCGTCAGTTTGTGAAATCGGCATTAAAGGACTTGGAAAAACTGGCATGGTAAAAATATGTGATTGACTCGGTCCGATTAGCTCTAAATGCTTGAGCGTGTCGGTTCGATCACGTGGCGGAAATCGTCATGGAAAAATATGTGGATTTTGGTGAAAAGCATTGTCGCACACTAAAAAATAGCTGATCGGCATAGAACGACCACGAAAATTGGCTTGCGCAACTCATGGCATCAAAATCTGGCACCTAGCAAATTTCTGGTTTGGTACGTTCAAAAACAGGCGATCGACATGTGAAAATCATCAAAAATCACGTGTTTGTGCTTGGCTGATCACGTTTGGAAAATGGTCGATCGCATGGCTTGGCACATTGAAAACACAGTGATCGGCCTCGATAAATGGACAAAATCCACGGTTCCGACTCGGGCTGGTCATGCTTCAGATTTTGGCATAGCAAAGTCGGGATTCAAATCCCAACTTTTCGTATCTCGGGCGGGATACGAAATCTCCACTCACGCCTCTTCCCAGGCCAAGGGTTCTTTCGAGTTTGGCATAGGATGTGAAGAAATGGCAGAGGCGGGATACAAATTTTTGGCACTCGAAAGTGGACTTGGTTGGGATTCGAAATTTCTTGGTAAAGTGGCAGATCACTAGCACGATGGTTTTACCGTGTAGGTCACTTTTTTTTGCCTAATCCTCATGTGTTTTCAACAGATTTTTGGGATTCGAAATTTTCGAGCTCCGGAATTAGAGTTGGCAATGGGGCGGGTCTAAGGTCCAAACCTAGTTGACCCGCCATTGTTTTAGCCTGTTTAGACCCTCCTCATTAGGTCTTCAAAGAAGGTAGAACCACGACCCAGTTTGAAAGGTCCGGGTCTGGGGCACGGCCAACCCGTCCCAACCCGACCCGCATTAGTGAAGCACCATTAAATTGCTTTATAATGATTACTTGTCAATCTTTTTATGTATACGTGGTTATAACATGAATATTATATACTTTCAATAAATAAGCTATACATTTTTCATAATATTCAGCTGCATAAATGTAAATTATATAATAACGAATGCATACATTTTAAAATATTATCCTACAACTCATTTTGTTATATTCTCTTTTCATTGAAAACACATTATTAGTTGTATTTAACTTATCATTCAGTAAAAAATTAATAAAGAAATAAAATTGTATATATTTGTACACAATTTCATCGGGTCTTGGGGTTGGCCGGGTCTACCCAGACCTGTACATGTTTCGGGTACGGACAAAAATCCATACTAGGTCTATGGGTCGGGTCTGGGGCAAGGTTAAAAAATCTCGGGACGGGTCTGGAGCACCAAAAACCCACCCTATTGCCACCCATATCCGGGATGCAATTTTTTGACATTGGCTTGGTTTTTCAGATTCGCTTGTGGGATGCGAATCTCGCATCCCTCAAGGATATGAAATTTAGGCTATTGGTCCCAAAACTCACCTATAAATACCCCCAAGCTTGGCATTCAAAGAGGTTGGCTCATTTACACTCTTTCTACAATTTGACACATGGGATTGAAGCTCGTAAGAACCATTAATGGATATCTTCATCATCTTCATGGATATTGAACTTCTTTTGGACTTGTAAACATTGCACAAACGTTTGCCTACAACATTTGGACATTTATTTGAACTTTTGCACTGCTTTTGGACATTTTTGGTTATCTTTAGAACTTCTTGGACATTGGAGCTACTTTTTGGACATTGGAGCTACTTTTTGGACATTGCTTCACACTTTGGCTTAACGGAGAAGACGAACGACATTTTAGTCAAAGTTTCGAATTAACAAACATTTTTTGTTCTATCATACAACTTTATACACTGAAATTGTCCAGACTTGTACAACATTTGTAATCGATAATTATATGACGAACGATTACTATGAAGTGGAGTAAACATTAGTGCCAAACCAATATTAAAAGTTGTGTTCTCCCTTTACATTCTCGTACTTTGGATTTGGACTATTATTTTTCTACAAAACATACACTCGGGCATTTGCATGCGCAAATAGCCAATTCCCCACGTCAACACTTTAGCGCGCCAAGAAGGGGGTGCACAACTTTGTCTTCTGCATTGGATTGGATTCTAGGGTTTGGTTTTTAACTTTGGTTTTAGTTATCGACTTCAACTTCGTTACTTGTTTTTTTATCATGGTTAAGCGCAAGAAGCTCGACGCTATTGCTGAAGCTCAAGGTTCTAGAGGAGAAGGAAGTCAAGAACTTTCTTCGACTAGTATTTCCTCGAATTACGTCACTCGTGACAACGTCGGTGAGATGATTAAGAACTTGGCTATGGACTTGAACTCTCGACTCGAGCGACAACTGAAGCATTAAACAACTTTATTGCTTAGAATAAGGCTAGGCTTGAAAGTATTGGAAGGCCGACAGGCCAGGCAGAAATTGTTGGGACAAGTACCCATGTTCCTCAAACCGCGACTCGGGACTTGGGAGCAACCACGCAAACTAATCAGCTGGTTGATGCCAATCCTCGGACCGGTGTCATTCCCGCTACACCCGAGGGACACCCCTAATCCTGACATCGCTCCCGCACGTGACGCTTTGGTCAGTCAAGTTGCGAGATCCGTTATTGGCAATGCAGTTCAAATGCCGATACGTGCAGCTTTGGATGGTAGTGCTCCCACAGTTTCGGGAGTAAGGATTGTGCCCGATGCGGCCCCCTAGGTTGGAATTTAACCGAATACTCTTCTCGGTAGTCAGTCGATTCCTAATTTGGACTTAAACGCTGGGGGCACCATTATTGCTTTGGATAACTTGAATAAGTTGCTTGCTTTTGGTAATGGATCTCAAATCGCGGATGTTATTCGACGATTCACTCGAGGCAGTGTCTCTTCTTCGGACTTGGATTGTGTTACTCGCAGTCTAATCTCTTTGGATATAAGGAATTCTCGTAACCCACCGGATCTCAAGCTAACAATGTTGGAACCTTATGATGGTCGGAAGAATCCGACTGCTCACTTGATGAGCTATATGTGTTATATAGAAGTTCTCTCTACTTCGGAAGGTGACATGGCAAACTATTTTCTGCTTTACTTAACAGATATCGCTGCCATGTGGTTCAGGTAGCTGGAGACTGATTCTATCACTTTTCAAATACTTTGGTTAGTAGCTTTATGGAACAGTTCAAAGTTCACACCGCTCATCCTAGAATCTTTATGACTTTAACAGGAATTAAGCTGAAGTCCGGCGATAATCTACGAAAATACTTGAAACGGTTCAATGCTGCGGAGGCTTCAGTTTACGATTATAAATAATAATAATCAGTTCACGGTTGTAAATAAATTTTCAAGTTAAATCAAAAAGAGTTCTCACACTGATCGGTCATTGAAATAACGATGCGTTTTTAAATTAAATTAAGCTAGCACTTAGTTTAACTCAAAATTCTAATTTGCTCCAATTTCGTCCAAATAAGTTTGTACACGTAGTTTTCTTCACTATGATTCCATAACAACTTGTTACGTCAGATTCTTAATTCTTCTTCCTCCATTGTTCAACCGTGCTTCCCCTCCCATCTCATTTACACCGCTGCCCTGGAGCCACCATCGGCCAAGCCCGACCCTCCCTCGCCTGCGCCGCCGTGAGTCGGACCCTCACTAGAGCCCGACCCTAGTTCGTCGTCGACCGCCGCTATTTTTCCCACGAATGGAAATGAGTTCGAACGCTACCAATGCAGCCAAAGGCCACCACCGGCAACAAAATTGCACCAACACCTCGGCCTCACCACCACGAACATTTTCCCAGATGGAGCCTCGGTCTATCAACCACCTGTCGCACACAAGTCGAGAAACTACAACCGCAACACCCCAAAACTATTCACCTCTGATCATCTCACCGTCACGACCACCACATTCCATATTAGCCCAATTTTCCAACAGCAAACTTATAGACCATCTTCTCCTCTCCAACTTCCCTTTAGACACTAACGCCAAACTCCTCACCGTTTGCTCGCAAATCCACAAAATCCGAAACACACCCCTTCACGATCGTAGGGGATTTCCGGCCACCTCGAGTTTCCGTTGGCTACAAAATTTTGGCAGTAGTTTCCTATCAACATACACTCCAACGTTCATGTTGGACACTTCCCCTAATTCTCACTCATTGTGGAATTAAAATTAAAAAGATTGTTTCTGTAAATATGGAATTGTTGGAGGATGGTGGCTACAAAATGTGGAGAGGAAGGAATGAATAAGGCTTAGGGAGTTAAAGATGTTATATAGGGGGATATTTTGGGTTTAATAATATTTTATTCTATTATTATATTACCATGTGCCTGTCGCCCTTTTCGTTCGATGTTTATCAACTCGCCGATCACATATGAACTCTGTTCGCAGTGAAAATAGACATACATCTATGGTTACAGTCCCAATGAAACTTGTTTCATTGAAATGTGAGTCCGTTTACTCTTGGGCTTAAATTATTGATCTTATATTCATACGTATTTACATTGAACGTTTATAGCTCGCACGATCACATACTAACTCTGATTGATCCAAAATTTGGAATCTTACAATAATTTAACGTTCTGGATCCGATAAAATTTGTTTCGTCGAAATCCAAGATTGTTTGCAAAATGGCTATTTTTCAATATTCAATTAAATCGATATAGTATAATTTAAGTTCAAAATCAATTTAATATAATAATAAAAAATTAATATTATCATATATATCCGAGCAGAATATCATACAGCTCCAAAATTATCATACTTGGATTTATAACTCAATACTTCATTTTCAAACTAAATCGATTTTCAATTTATAATAAAATCCATTTATTTTATTTGATAAATCATTATGGTCTATAAACGATTCCATACGACTTTCTAAAAATTTGATTTGGACGTAACGCACAATCTACAAGACGAAATCTCCATTTTTCACTTTCATTAAAAAACTATAGTTCAATAGATTCGAACGTTTCTAGTTTCAATGAATTCTGATGTATATTGAATCTTATACATTCATTTAAAGTTCAAATCGTAATATTACGAACTACTGCGCCGTTGTAAGCTTGTTTTTAGTTATATTTTAAATTATACGTTCAAACCTTAAATTAAATAAACTCCAAGTCGTTAATTCTTAAAATAAATCATTTTTAAAATATTTAAATAAATAAATTATTCCTTAATAAAATTTAGGTCGTTACAAACTCCCCTAGTTAAAAAGATTCTATCCTCGAAATCGAAGACAGAACTGAAAGTCATTTACTTAATCAAAGCCTTTATTCTAATTAACTCAAATTCTTCAGCATTTTAGTTTCTTAAAAACTCTTCAATTCTCGAATTTCTCTAACGCCTTAAATTTTCGAAAAATTTCGCCATGACCTCCTTTGTACGACCCAATTGGTACAACTACAACTCACCTCTCAAGGCCCTCACCAATCATAAAGAAGGTCAAAAGGCCAAGCGGCTTGCCAATCGGCTCATAAAGTCATCAAATCCAATCAATACTGTAAACATGTACCTTTTTGACGGGCATTAAATTTTATTCCTTATATTAGCTTCCATTCAATAAACTGTTCAATATATATACGTCCAATTCCAACTAATTCTCTCAAAACTCTTCCAACTACATTTGACTTCATTAAATTACATTCAATTCCACTTGATATAATTTCAAACCCAGTCCAATTTTATTTAACTTCACTTAAGTTAAATTTTTAATACATTTGATTTACTTTTATCTTTTCAATTTATTTACTTGTCCAGTTAAATTTAAAGTTCAAATCATCTTAATCTTTTCCCAAACTGC
The DNA here is from genome assembly GCA_030737875.1 of Allium sativum. Lineage (NCBI taxonomy): Eukaryota > Viridiplantae > Streptophyta > Magnoliopsida > Asparagales > Amaryllidaceae > Allium > Allium sativum. The sequence goes on along the minus strand of CM060913.1, from coordinate 460,968,399 downwards.
AAACATTAAATTTTAACCAAGTTCTTAGCTTAAGGCTATTCTTTCCTTTATCTTAACTATTCAAATCATTTTCAAACACTTATCTAAATGGGTTTGAGTATATCTCGACATTTCAATTGGAATTATACAGTCTCCCACTTTTGAAACTAGAAAATAAATACTGGTGATGTCGCGACAATCACCAAAATCATCCTCAAGCGACTAGAGTGTGATTCTATATATAACTAGTATATCTAGGACTTCGCATATACATTAGCTAGGTGTATATTTAAAATCTTATTATACTTGATAGCTCAACCTCAACATCAAATAAAATACTCAAACTCTTATTTTAAGATAATCTGGTAGGTTATTCATGTGTACTTTATAAACCCTCTTTTCAAAGATATCTTTCAAAACCAAATTCATTTTTATAAATACAGACATTTATTTTCTTCTGTAATGCTCTTCAAACTCATTCCAGGGCATTAATAACCCTATCTCTCATGAGGCACTCTTCTAGGATATTACTAATCCTATCACTAATGAATCTTTTCCTTTTATTCAAATGAGTCGTACCCCAAAGCTTTGTATAAACCAAAGTTCTGATACCAAATGTGACGACTCGCCTTTTTGCCCAATTCAAACAAATAGTTTAACCGACTTAAACCGATCAACAAAATGTATCGCTTTGGGTTACAGAGCATAAAAACTGAGCAAAAGAACTTTCTAATTATCATTGCAATAACTTTTACATCAGAGTACAGATTATATAAGAGTACGATAATAAATACATGCACAACTGAAATAACTATACCAGAGTATAACATGTACACAATGGAAAATAAAAACTCTTAGCGGAAGAAATAAAATGCTTTGGACCCAGTTCTATCTTCCATCCATCACATGCTCTATAAAATTTCTGCAAACCAAAACTACTAGACTACCCTGTGCAAAATATGGGCACCCAGAGTTTAGGGAAAGAACAATAAACTCAGGATCAGTCAAGGGATTGGTGTGAGAACTAAAACAGTTATTTTCACTTATTTTAAAGTTAGGTATATCACAAGACCACGCCGTATAACACGAAGCGGGTTTTCTCCACATGGATACCAGTTATAACAATTCGCAATGCTTTTTGAAAATGAAGCTACCATAAGACTCGCATCCCATCACACAATGCAAACACAAACCATTAGAAGCAAGCTTTTCCTTATGATAACCAAATATGCTTGGTACGCGAAAGTATCTTTTATTATTACATGCATAGTGTGGAAATCGCTTTCAAAAGTAAATGTATAAATCTTAACAAATGTAGGTACTATATATTACGTCTACATACATATATTACAACTAAAACTATAAAAGGCTTGTATTGGAAGTCGGGTTCCATCAATGACCAAGGCAAAGGATCTTCCTTAATTGCTTTCGGGCATACCTATAGCAGGATGTCCTATGAGAAAACAAATGAGTCCTTCAATTGCGGCAAAGTCGGCCCATCTGTAGCAGGTGTAGTTCGGGTTTTTTCTGAATATAACGTCCCCTGGTCGTTACCGACCATTATTCGAGGAACCTCAATCTATCATCCATGAAGTAAATTTTTTGAGCTCCGTACCATAGCATTACTTTTCCAAATAGAAGGAAATGTTAGTCCTTGTCTCTGCACTTCATCCTATTTCGCTCCATTACTAGTTGTGAAGCCTGAAGTTACGCCTACACACAAAGCTATGCTTTTCAACAATAAACTTCGATCATCAATAGCTAAACACTTAGTATGTCACACTATTAATTCACAGCATATAATCAGTGTCTATTAATATATAACCCTCTGAGTACAGAAATGTTAAAGGAGGTTGTTAAGTTAAGAAGATAAATACTCCACCACCAACTGATATATCACCAATAGAAACCAATTGGTTATACCGTAAAATACAACGTTAGATACACATCCATTTACAAGTTCGTTTTGGGTTGTGAACGAAACCGTAGAAAACTTATTCCTTGTTTAATAGAGGAGAGAGGCCCTTGCATATCCGGATAATCAACAAATACGTCCGGACTACTTCCACTTATAACCTCATCTTGGGTGTACACCCCAATCGAGACATCAACAGTTAATCTAAATGATGTGAAGATCCCCGGTCTTCAACCACCGTCTTCAAACATCTTCAATCCTCCTCGTATAGTTATTCAAAATGGGTTGAAATCTGATCTTTCCGAAATAAATAGCATTTCTTAAAAACCAATATTGATATACAAGGATATCACGAGTCTCATTCCATTTTGGAATATTCTTTTACTCAAATCATTCTATGTTCGGACTACTCCCTTTAAATCTTATAAAAAATTTACATTCTTTATACTTCTTGTTTAAATCTTTCCTTGGAAATCATTTCAATTGATACTCTCATTTCATAGATTTAACTTAAACCAAGGTTTTTACGCTTTATCGAGATTATTGAACCTCGCAAAAAAGGTAATTTCTCAAATCATTATCTCATTCCCATCTTATTCATTCCATGGAGCAAAACTGGTGATATTCAATATCTAACACCTCTCATATTTTGGTAAGTTTAATTACCTTATTTCATTTCCAATATGATTAAAGATTTCAATTTTACAGGAAAACATATTTATCCCAAACCCAACCCATTCATTGACCATTGATTAGGGTAAATTACATTGTCTTTCCTCATTCATATCTCTCATCCAAAATCGTACTTACGATTTCTTTAATTTTATCGTTACGCGAAAACACACTTGTTTTCTTATAAGCGATCATTAAACTTGTTCCCATTTTAATAGGGGAAACTCTTTCAATAAATCTTTATATTAAAATTTGATAAAGATTTCACGTCAACTAATCTTAGAAAATTATCATTTCCTTTAAGTGTATTACAGAACAAAAGTTATTTAAAACATTGTTCATGGTAAACCCAAAATCATACTTTCATTGTAAATGAAATCTTCATGGAAATCATATCATCTCATAATCGATATGAATTCACGTATCGGATTAATTCTATAAGCGAAATAACGGCAAAGCCTTTTAAATTCCATAAATAGTTAAGGTCTTCATCCACAGAGACGGATCTGGATTATCACTAAATCAATTCCTACACAATTCGAATTTAATTTGTTAATTGAAAAAACATAACTTTGTTGCATATTTTTCAAATCCTTAATCCAATCAAATCTTAATTAAAAGATTTGTCAAAACACATCTTTAAAAACAACATTATATTTGATAAACCAAATACTTAACTTGCAGGGTTAAGTATGATGTTATTCAAGACATATTCCTTAATACCCCAAAATTAGTTGATATTAAATATACGATTTAGAAAGAAATCGTATCAACTCTTATCCAATATCAACTTCGCATATACAACAGTTACAATAAGCGAAATAGCAGTGTATCCACCTTTCAAATTCCTCAAATGTTATGAGTCTCATCTACAATATTAACACCAAATACTCGATGATTAATTTCAATCAAATCCAATAAGTTAGGTTTTGAAAACTTCAGTTCATTTAACTTAAATTCTCTAAACATCATTTTACGGTATTCAATAAGCTAGGTTGAAAACACAAATATGCAAAATATAGCTTGAAATTCCATATTTCCTTTTCAAATCATTTTGAAATCATTTATTATGATTTATCATAAATTTTCCATATTTTTAATAATTTTTATAAGTCCATTTCGATCGACTTCCAATTACGGTCATCAAACTGCGTTTACAACGACCTTTTCAAAAATAGATTTAAACATAACTTGAAATCTATAAGTCAAAATCCAAAATTTTTTCTTTCATTTGAAAGTTACTATAAGTAGAAAGAAAATATTATTCATTTCATGTGAATCCAATTTAAATTGCAACAGCTATGGTCGTTTGAAGTTTGTGGTCGAAGTTCGCGAACTGTCGCTGCACGACACATCATAATCAAACCATATTATTATTTAAAATAAACTCGTCTGATTCAGTTCCAATATATTTTAAAAAACACGTATAAACTCATTTAAAAACGATTCCAACTTCAAATTCAATTATAAATCAAAATTGAATATTCTATTAATATAATATTAAAATTAAAATATTTTTCAAAATTAAATCTTTTGAAATCCAAAATTTGTTGAAATCCATTTAAGCAGTATATAAGATGTTTGGAATAATCATTTTGTGTTAAAAACCTCGTTTTTATATCTAACTTGAATTCAATTTTGAATTTTCAGTCAAAATTGATTTTAAATTTGAACAAGTCATTTCTAGTTCAAGACTCTATTAAATCGATTTCAACCTTTTTAAAAGTTGTTTGAAATTATCTCAATTTCATTTCAAAATCGTTTAGGATATAAAAATCCAATTTTCATTTTCCACCTTATTTCGCTTGAATGAATATAACATTCATTTAAAATTCCAATGGAATGAGACTTAATCAATTCCCAAATTATTTCATATTCGTGGTGTCAATTTGTGTGAACAATTATAATAACAACCACAAAAGTTATCATCCATCAATCAATAGTTATAATATAAGTGTTATCGTTGTTAACGCTTATACATACAAAAATAGTAATAATAAAACTGTAATAACATCCATCATCCACTAAGCAACCATAGCAATCACATAAAATCAATGTATAATCAGTTGACGATTATAAATAACTTTTCAAGTAAAATCAAAAGGAGTTCTCATGTTGATCGGTCTTTGAAATAATGGTTCGTTTTTAAATTAAATTAAACTAGCATTTAGTTTAACTCAAAATTCCAAAATGCTCCAGTCTTATCCAAATCAGTTTGTACACATAGTATTCTCCACTGCGATTCCATAGCAACTTGTTTCGTCAAATGCTTAAATCTTCTTCCTCCATCATTCAACCGTGCTTCTCCTTCCATCGTCACTCGCACCACGCCCTGGAGCAACCATCGGCCAAGCCCGACCCTTCCTGGCCTGCGACGTATCGTGTTGCACCCCTGCCACCAGAGCCCGACCCTGGTTCGCTGCCCACCGCCGGTATTTTGCCCACGAAAGGAAATGAGTTCGAACGCTGCCAATGCCACCACAGTCCCCCACCGACCACGAAATTCCACAAGCAAATCGGCCTTACAACCACGAACATTTTCCCAGTTGGAGGCTCGACCTATCAACCCCCTAGTGCATGCATATCGAGAAAGTACAACTGCAGCACCCAAAAACTGTTCACCTCTGACCATCTCACCGTCACAACCACTACAGTCCATATTAGCCCAATCTTTCAACAACAAACTTGTAGACCATATTCCCCGCTCCAACTTCCCTTTAGACACCAACACCAAACTCCTTATCGTTTGCACACAAATCCACAAAATCCGAAACTCAACCCTTCACGATCGTGGGGGATTTCCTACCACCTCGAGTGCCCGTTGGCTACCAAATTTAGCAGTAGTCTCCCCTCAACATACAATTCGACTTTCATGTTTGACACTTACCCTAATTCTCACTCATTTGGGAATTAAAATCAAAAAGGTTGTTTTTGCAAATATGGAATTTTTGGAGGGTGTTGGCTGCAAAATGTGGAGAGGAATGAATGAATGAGGGTTAGGTTGTTAAAGATGTTATTTGGTTGAGATATTTTGGATTTAATAATATTTTATTCTATTATTATATTACTATGTTCCTATCACCCTTTTCGTTCGATGTTTATCAACTCGCCGATCACATACGAACTCTGTTTGCGGTGAAAATGGATACACAACTATGGTTTGACAATACGGTCCCAATGAAACTTGTTTCATTGAATCAAATAGCGCTAGTTTCGGCTTAAATTATTGATTTTATATTCATGTGTATTTACATTGAATGTTTATAGCTCGCACGGTCACATACTAACTCTGGTTAATCTAAAATATGGAATCTTACAATTATTTAACATTCCGAGTCCAATAAAATTGGTTTCGTCAAAATTCGAGACTGTTTGCAAAATGGTTATTTTCCAATATTCAATCAAATAGATATAAGGTAATTTAAATTCAAAATAAATTCATTTTAATAATAATAAATTAATGCTATCGTATATATCCAAACAGAATATTATGCGGCTCCAAAATAAACATATTATTATTTATAACTCGTTACTTCATTTTCAAGTTTAATTGATATTCAATTTATAATAAAATCCCTTTATTTTATTTAATAAATCATTATGGTCTATTTCTAAACGATTATATTACGACTTTCTAAAAATTTGATTTGGACATAACTCACAATCTACCAGATGAAATCTACATTTTTCACTTTCGTTAGAAACTATAGTTCAATAGATCCGAACATTTCTTGTTTTAACAAATTCCGACTTATATTGAATCCTATACATTCATTTAAAGTTCAAAATGTAATATTACGAACTACTGCGCCATTGTGAGCTCGTTTTTAATTATATTTAATCATACGTTCAAACCTCAACTTAAATAAACTCAAAGTCGTTAATTCCTAAAATAAATCATTTTTAAAATATTTAAATAAATTAAACATCCCTTAATAAAATCTAGGTCGTTACAGTTTGTTCGAACTCGGGATGTGGTGCTCGGATTGGCACAACCCCCCTTATGCTACTCAGGATAGGCATAGGACCAACACTCGTCGCGGCGGCATTATTATCAACTAACCCTTTCTGGCTCTGATGCCCAGATGCAAGACTCACGGTCATTAATATCTTTGGCTTGCGGCTTCTGGTCTTCTCGCTTTGTGGATATTTTGGTTACTTGGTCTTGGTTCTTCTTGGTCTTCTAGATTTTGGTTATGGCTGTTTGGATTCTTGGCTTTGGTTTTCTTCCTTTTCTTGGATTTTGGTTTTCTAAGCCTTCGGTGCTTTGGCATTGGATTTTAGCGTTCTTTGGTTTCTTAGCTTATGGATTTCTAGCTCTTGGATAATTGGCTACCCAGTTACGACTCTCTTATTTTGGTTCTCTGGCTTTTGTATTTCTTAAGCTTCTGGTTTGGCTCTCTTGGCTCTTTCTGGATTTGGATCTCGGGCTCCGGCCCATGGATTAAGCTTTATAGGCTCTAGCCCTCTCGATTTATGTTTTTTCTTTATGGATTGTAGATGGTTGAGTCGACCTACCCATGCATGGGAGCTGTTACAATCCCTGGGCATGCTCTTTGATAGACAACACACCATCAACCCCTGGTTAATAATAAAATGGATTGGTTCTATCCTTTCTTGGTCGTCTTACTCCGGTAAGACCACCTTGAAGTATTCTAGCATTCCATGGTCGTCTTACTCTGGTAAGGCTGCCTTGGATACTTTGGCTTTTCTTGGTTGTCTTACTCTGGTGAGACCGCCTAGAACTTCTCTGGTTACAATTGGTCATCTTACTCCGGCAAGACCGTCTTGAGATAACTCTGGTTTTGTAACTCGAATGGCTAAAGTTTACTTGCCTAAGTATGGGAACCGACGAGATGTTGGGCATGCTCTTAGTAAACGATAAATTGTCCAGCCTCCATCAAGAATGAATTTGAAATCAAAGATGGCTAGGTCCGCATACCCATGTACGGGAATATGCGAGTGCGTAGTCATGCTCTTTACGGATGGTGAACTGTTAGGCTTTCCTTTTGGTTTTTACTAAAAGCCCTAAAGTTTTATAACGTTAATAAGATTACTTCGCAAAGTAAGGACGCTTTCTTATGGTGTATGACATCTAAAATTGGATTACGAAATCTAAGGACTTCGGTGAATGGCTAGTCCATGGTCATCTTACTCCGGTAAGGCTGTCTTGGAGCTCTCTGGCTTTCCTTGGTCATCTTACTCCGATAAGGCCGTCTTGGAACTTTCTGGATTTTCTTGGTCGTCTTACTCTGGTAAGGCCGTCTTGAAACTTTCTAGCTTTCCTTAGTCGTCCTACTCCGGTAATGTCGTCTTGGAACTTTCTAACTTTCGTTAATCGTCTTACTCCAGTACGGACATCTTGGAACTTTCTGGCTTTCCTTGGTTGTCTTACTTCGATAAAGTTGCCTTAGATTCACATAGATATCTGGTTATCTTTTATTGTTTTTTCTGGATTTATGGATTTCGAGTTTTCTCGATTTCCTAGCTGTGGATTTTCAAGTTATTGGGCTCCTACAGTCCTTCGGATACTCGGGCTATTTCGGGTATTTTGGCATTCTAGTCATTCAGATTATCTCTAAACGATCCAGAGCAATAGTCGGATTTCTTTGAATTTCAGGCCTTATAATTTTCTTTGTTTAATAAGATCTAACATAATCGTGGCTGTTCGGTTTTCTGTCTATAGAAGTTTGCTTCAGACGTCTCTTGGCTTTGGTTTCTAAATTCTTAGATTTTGATTTTTTCGGAAAACACGTCTTTCTTCAATAAAGTAAGACATGTTTTGGGGGACAAAGTGTTGACATGCTTTTTGGTCAAGGCTGTCACACGTCAAGATTTTGGTTAGCGATGCAGTCAAGTTTCGAGAACACCATCTGGAAACACAAAGCGATTTGATCGAAGTTGCGACTTGTTCGGAAAAGGTTGGAAATAGCATCGATTCATGAAATCATCGTTAATGGACTTGGAAAAACTAGCAAGGTAAAAATACATGATCGACTCGGTCCGATCAGCTCAAAATGGTTGAGCGTGTCGGTCCGATCACATGGCAAAACTAGTCGTGGAAAAATATATGGATTTTGGTGAAAAGCAGTGTCGCACACTCAAAAACAGCTGATCGGCATGGCACGATCACGAAAAAGGGTTTGAGCGTCTCACGACATCAAAATCTGGCAATTTGCAAATTTCTTGTTTGGTACGTTCAATAACAGGTGATGGAAACATGAAAATCATCAAAAATCGCATGTTCGTGCTTGCCTGGTCACGTTTGGAAAATGGTTGATCACATGGCTTGGCACGTTGAAAATACAGTGATCAGCATGGGAAATGGACGAAATCCACGGTTCCGACTCGGGCTGGTCACGCTTTAGATTTTGTTATGGCAAAGTTGGGATTCGAATCCCAACTTTTCATATCCCTAGCAGGATACAAAATCCCCACTCATGCCACTGCCCCGACAAGGGTTCTTTCAGGTTCGGCATGGGATGCGAAGAAATGGCAGAGGCGAGATACAAATTTTTAGCACTCCAAAATGGACTTAGCTGGGATTCAAAATTTCTTAGCAAAGCGGTAGATCACCTGGCACGATGGTTTTACTATGCGGTTCACTATCTTTTTCCTGACCCGCACGTGTTTTCAATAGATTTTTGGGAATTTAGATTTTCGAGCTCTGGGATGCAATTTTTTGACATTGGCTTGGTTTTTCGGCTCGTTTTTAGGATGCGAGTCTCGCATCCTGCAGGATACGAAATTCGGGTCATTGGTCCCAAAGCTCACCTATAAATAGCCCCAAGTTAGACATTCAAAGGGGTTGGCTCATTTGCGCTCTTGCTACATTTTGACACACGAGATTGAAGCTTTTAAGAACCACTAATGGTTGTCTTCATCATCTTCATGAATCTTGGACTTCTTTTGGACTTGTAAAAGTTGCATAAATGGTTGCCCACAACATATGGACATTTACTTGGATTTTTGCACTGCTTTTGGACATTTTTGGATATCTTTGGAACTTCTTGGACATTGGAGCTACTTTTTGGATATTGCTTCACACTTTGGCTCAATGGAGAAGGCGAATGACATTTTAATCGAAGTTTAAAATTAAAAAACATTTTGTTGTTCTATCATACAACTTTGTACACAGAAATTGTTTGGAGTTGTACAACATTTGTAATCGACAATTATATGATGAATGATTACTATGAAGTGTATGTAGGTATAAGTGTCGAACCATTGTAAAAAGATATGTTCTCCTTTTACATTCTCGTACTTTGAATTTGGACTATTGTCTTTCTGCAAAACATACATTCGGGCGTTGGCATGCACGAATAGCCATTTCCCCACGTCAATGACATTGATCTAAAAATTTACTCGAAAGATGCGAATCAAGGGGGAAAATGTTTGATTTGTCTCACATGTATTAAGGAGGAACAACAATTCATATTTTGAAAGTATCACATCGTTAAGTAACTTGAAGAAGTGTGTAAATATGAGTTTTTAGACATGTAACATTAGGGATTTTTTGTTGCAACAAAATGTATGCCAATTCATATGCATATGCCACATGTTGGAGACTGAAAATTTGGTTTGACCGCCGTTTCATAATAGCAATACATGCGAGACCTATATACCGCTAATGATGTGTTGCCAAGCTTGGAGGATCAGGGCGCTTGTTGGCTTCACCTTAAATCCATCGATGTTAATTTTGAGGAAGAGTTGCACTCTTAATAAAGAGCTTCAATCGCTCTTAATTTGGAGGATCAAAAAATTTCCACATATATTGAAGAATATGCTGTTAGATTTCTGACTACGGCATAAATCAAAAGGCGGAAGCAAAAATTGTAATTAAGGAGTACCTCTAGCCATTGCTAAGCGAAATCAGATGAGTTTGTATGCTCTTCTTCCCCAATTTTAGTTCTTTGTCTCTGATTTGTTTCCAAATCCTTCTTCTCAATTTTAGATGGTGTTTGTCGATTTTGAGAATAGGTTTAGTGAACCGTAATCAGAAAGAAAATGAATCACGTTTTAGTTATACCGCTTTTTCCATCATCAAGCGGTTACAAAGTGAAACATAATTAGTGGGTGGTTAAGGAAAATTGGGCTGTTAATAATGAGTTTATGGCCAAAACAAATGGGCCACAAATCCGACATTCTCCCACTTGGCCCATTTGAAATGAGATATGATATACGTATCATAGCGACAAAATCTCTTAGTACGAGAATTAATCTTCCATGTATCACAATATATCAAATTCTCAACAACCACATGCACACTTAACTTAATGAGTAAACCTCATGTTTACTCTAGGTTCAAACAAATGATATTTCTCAACATAATAACATAAATATGCGCATAAATCCAAAAGGAGAAAATATCTAACATAATAAAGTTCAATAACAACATAATGAATGTACTACATAATGGGTGCAAGTCCCATTTTCACTACATTATCCCTAAAAGTCTTAATTGGCATGCCTTTAGTCAAGGGATCAGCAATCACTAAATCAGTGCTAATGTGCTCGATGATCACTTTTCTTTCTTGAACACGTTCCTTCGCGACTAGATACTTTATGTCAATGTGTTTATTTTGACTTCCACTCCTATTATTCTTAGCCATGAAGACAGCAGCTGAATTGTCACAATACATTCTTATCGGCCGATTAATAGAGTCAACAACTCTAAGTCCAGATATGAAATTTTCAACCAAACACCATGCGAGGTAGCCTCAAAGCAAGAAATGAACTCTGCGACCATAGTGGAACTAGCCGTCAAAGTTTGCTTTGCACTTCTCCACGATACGGCACCATCAGCTAGCATGAACACATATCCTGATGTGGATTTAAGTGAATCACTGCAGCCACCGTAGTCAGAGTCTGAATAGCCTACCACTTCCAGATTATCAGTACTTCTATACATAAGCATGTAATCCTTAGTGCCCTTAAGGTACCTCATCACTTTCTTTGCAGCCTTCCAATGATCGATCCCTGGATTACTCTGATATCTTCCTAATACCCCAACTGCATATGCAATATCAGGTCTGGTACAGACCTGGGCATACATTATGCTACCAACAGCTGAAGCATATGGAATATTTTTCATCTGTTCTCTTTCAAAATCATTCCTTGGGCACTGGTCCAAACTGAACCGGTCTCCCTTCACAATGGGTGCTGCACTTGGTGAACAGTCTTTCATTCTAAATCTTTCAAGTACTTTGTTGATATAGGCCTCTTGAGACAATCCTAAAATGCCTCGAGATCTATCCCTATGGATCTTAATGCCAATGACATAAGATGCATCTCCCATATCTTTCATATCAAAGTTTCTTGAAAGGAACTATTTTACCTCATGTAGCAACCCTTTATTATTGGTTGCAAGCAAAATATCATCCACATATAATACAAGAAAACAAATTTTACTCCCACTGACCTTAAGATATATACATTGATCCATGATATTTTCTTCGAAACCAAATGAAGTAATTATTTCATGGAATTTCTTATACCACTGGCGGGAGGCTTGTTTTAACCCCCATATATGGATTTATTCAACTTACAAACCAAATGTTCACCATCCTTAGAGGAGAATCCTTCAGGTTGTTTCATATAAACCTCTTCCACTAAATCACCATTAAGGAATGTCGTTTTCACATCCATTTGATGTAGCTCAAAATCAAAATGAGCTACCAATGCCATAATTACACGAAGGGAATATTTCTTTGATACAGGAGAAAAGGTCTCCGTGTAGTCGATTCCTTCTCTTTGAGTGAACCCTTTAGCAACGAGTCTTGCTTTATATCTTTCGATGTTGCCTAGTGAGTCTCTTTTTGTCTTAAAAACCAACTTGCATCCAATGATTTTTACACAATCAGGCAACTCGACAAGATTCCAAACTCGATTAGAAGCCATTGAATTCATCTCTTCTTTCATAGCATTCATCCATAAGTTTGAATCTGTAGAACTTATGGCTTGTGAAAATGACAAAGGATCATTATCGACTCCAATATTATAATCTGATTCTTGTAGATACACTTCATAATCATCAGGAACAGCTGATCGCCTTTCTCGAGTAGATCTTCTTAATGGGACTTGTTCATTCTCATTATGAACCAAATCTTGTTCATTATCATTATGAACCAAATCTTGTTCATTCTCATTATGAACCAAATCCTCATTTACAACATGATCTATCGGATTTTGATCAATAATTTGTGGGATTTCTATATTTGGTTGTCTAACACTCGGCTTAACTTGAGAAGCGTGAATGACAATCAATCTATCACTTGAATCAGAGGGTGGAACCTCATAGTGATCTTTTTCAGGAATAATATTCTGAAATTGATCACTCCCACTGATCAAATCATTCTCAAGAAATTTAGCATTTCTTGATTCCACAATCCTGGCATTATGGGACGGACAATATAATATATAACCCTTTGACTTTTCGACATATCCAATGAAATACCCACTAATAGTCCTGGGGTCAAGTTTCTTCTCTTGTGGATTGTAGATTCTCACTTCAGACGGACATCCCCAAATGCGTATATGTCGCAAACTTGGTTTCCAACCTTTGAATAGCTCAGTGGGCGTCTTAGAGACAGCCTTGGATGGAACCTGGTTTAATATATATGCTGCCGTCTTTAGAGCATCAGTCCACAAAAATGATGGAAGTTTAACATTACTTCTCATGCTACGCACCATATCAATTAATGTCCGATTTCTTCTTTCAGCTACACCATTCTGGTCTGGAGAACTAGGCATAGTGTATTGGGGAACAATCCCATGCTCTTGAAGAAATTTAGCAAATGGACCAGGTGCTTGTCCGTTTTTCAGTGTATCTACCATAATACTCTCCACCTCGATCTGATCTCACGATCTTAATATGCTTACCACATTGATTCTCTACTTCAGCCTTAAACAATTTAAAGGCATTTAAAGCTTCGTCTTTGGAACGAAGTAAATAGATATACATATATCACGAATAATCATCTATGAAGGTGATAAAGTATTTTGGATCATCAACATTCATGTCCGGGCAACAAATGTCCGTATGTATGATTTCTAATAAGTCAGAACTCCTCTTGGCACCAATTTTGTGTTTATTAGTTTGCTTTCCTTTAATGCAACTAACACAAGTGTCGAAATCAGTAAAGTCAAGAGTACCAAGTACCCCTTCCTTTACTAACCTCTTAATTCTGTCAATGGAGATGTGTCCTAATCTCCGATGCCACAACATAGAAGAATCCTCATTCATAATACATCTTTTTAAACCAACATTAACATGCGTAGAATTATGAGTGGTATCATTTTGCAAGTCAAGATGAAATAAATTATCAGACAATGTACCATAGCCAATAACTTCAGAATTTTTGATAATACTAAAACCAGATTCTGAAAAATTAAAGGAAAATCCAAAAGGTACAAGTCTAGATACAGAAATCAAATTCCTTGCAAAATTAGGAACATAGAATGCCTTTTCTAAACATAAAGTAAAACCACTACTTAAAACCAAACTGCATGTCCCAACGGATTCCACACGTGAAGCTATCTTGTTGCCTGAATAGATAAGTCTTTCACTGTCCACTGGTTTCCTTAGGTTTGTCATACCCTGCAAGGTATTCGAAACATGGATTGTAGTCCCAGTATCAATCCACCATGTATCATGATTAACATTAACCATATTAGATTCATAACAAACAAATGCTGGAAAATTACCTTTCTTCTCAAGCCATGCTTTAAACTTAATGCAGTCCTTCTTAATGTGTCCCTTCTTTTTACAGAAGTAACACTTTGACTCCTTCTTCACGACTTGATTCGCATGAATCTTTCCTTTTTCTTTTTCCTTATTGTGATCCTTTTTCTTCTTTGAATAAGAAGTCGTAGCAAGGTTCAACTTTTCGCCCTCTTCCATCAACAGTCTACCCTCCTCTTGAGCACACATGGTCATAAGCTCATTAATTGACCATTTGTCCTTATGTGTGTTGTAAGAGATCTTAAATGGGGCATATTGTTGAGGTAGAGTGCACAGAATGTAATGGACCAAGAAATATTCAGACATGGTAACTTCTAAAGTCTTTAGTTGAGCCGTTATATCCCTCATGCGCATGATATAATCACGCACTCCCTTAACTTCAGTGTGCCTCATGGATGAGAGCTTCATAATCAAGGTACTGGCGAGAGCCTTATCAGAGGATGCAAACTGCTCATCGATGGCTTCAAGAAGATCCTTGACTTTAACATGCTGATCGACTGAACCCCTAATACTAGCACAAATCTTGGTCTTTATGAACATAACTGAAAGACGATTAGATCGCTCCCACTTTTCATAAAGATCAATAGCTTCAGGAGTACTATCCTCCGTTATGCTAGGTGGTTCGTCTTTGCGAATAGCATAGTCAATATCCATCCATCCCAAATGCAGTAACACTCTCTCCTTCCATACCTTGTAGTTATCACCTCTTAATTCAGGAATGTCACATTTAACATCAGAAATATTTCCAGGTAAAATTACTGCAAATAAAATAAAATATGCTTATTAACAAAGTAAACCGAGACTGTAATTTTATCATAATTTACCAATGTAAACTATGCATATATGAATCCAGTGACATAAAACTTGCCTGTGGGCTAAAGTCTACTCAAATCAGATTCATAAATTTAACTTTATAGTGAAACTATCAAATCATCATTTCTTAACTCCTGTGGGTAGATTAAGAAACACAATATGATACATCACCCTAATTAATCATGCAAAACAATAAAATTTCCTGTGGGCAAATCTTATTATGTTACACATGATTAATTACAATCAATGTCTAGTATCCACATGTGATTTCAGTTTATCAAATTTATTAATAATTAGAGATGATGTGGCTACTCCCTAACTAATAAAATTTGCTCAATCACTTGACATTTCACATTGTTTTACACACATATACCTAGCTTACAATGTATAAAGGGCACAAATTTTTTTTATGACTAGAGCACCTCTCAGCACTAAAAGAAACCAGTCGATACTGAGTGTTTAACTCAACTCCAAAAGTGATGAATTTTTCACTTCTTTTTCCATATGTGTATAAAGCATGATGGTTCAAGTATCAAAGATTGTTGACTACTGCCAAAAGTCTAGTGTCATACTACTTTAATTTTCCAAAAGAACGTAACTATGCAGGAACCCATGTGGTTCACATTTGAATGCTTCAGTCAAAAAGAAAAACAAGTGGTACATATTTAATTATTATCAATAAAAGCAACAGAGGAACCCATGCCTTCTCTGCCACTATTCCATCAAAAGCATAAATTAATGTCAAAACTGACACAGCCGAAAGCATGTCTTCCAAATGAAGACTTATACACTCACGAAGACTCATGAAGAAAAAAGGATTTTAAATTTTTCAGCGAGAAAACAAAATCGGAAAGGGGAATTACATCAATTCGATGGAACCCTAATTGTTATAGCAAGGCAGAGGCGATCAAACGCTCCGATACCAAATGTTAGATTTCTGACTATGGCATAAATCAAAAGGCGGAAGCAAAAATTGTAATTAAGGAGTACCTCCAGCCATTGCTAAGCGAAATCGGATGAGTTTGTATGCTCTTCTTCCCCAATTTCAGTTCTTTGTCTCTGATTTTGTTTCCAAATCCTTCTTCTCAATTTTAGATGGTGTTTGTCGATTTTGAGAATAGGTTTAGTGAACCGTAATCAGAAAGAAAATGAATCACGTTTTAGTTATACCGCTTTTGCCATCATCAAGCGGTTACAAAGTGAAACATAATTAGTGGGTGGTTAAGGAAAATTGGGCTGTTAATAATGGTTTATGGCCAAAACAAATGGGCCACAAATCCGACATATGCATCATCTTCCAAATTCTTTTGGTTCACCCGAGGTTAGATATTGATTCACATTCAGACAAACCAAATTCTTAGCATAGGGATAAGTTTCAAAGCCATGCATGTATTGCTCTACAACCATTGATCCTCCTGCCCAGGACAGCGTTGAGTCTATTCCTCTAAACTCTTCCTTTAAAATTGTCACTTGTACAAGTATAATTTTGAAAAGTCGATAATGAAGACATATTATGTATATGCAAGAAAATGTAAAACCTATGAGGCTTTTTATTATCTTGATCCTAAGCACACCAGAGTAGAATGGTGGCAAGTTACCTAATCTATTGGCTCCATCTACCACAGACATGTTAAATAATCTGCTTTATCATTAATCTGTTTTAGGCTCTCTATACTACTGATGATGGAATAAAAACAAATTATGGGTAAAAACTGATTTTTTAGCAGAATAGATCGCCTATAATTGTTTCGGTCCAGTAGAGCTATTTCATCTTATCGAGAACTATGTTGTTATGTGTTATGTCTATGCAAGGGGGTTTATCTATGCATTCGTGTTATGCTATGGTGACATCTCTGCTACACAAACTTATATTAGTATTTATACGATCCAATGCAAAATGTAAGCATTTGTGATGAATTACCGACAGATATTTAAGATGAAGCAAAAGTTAAAATTATTCGTTTCTAATCCCCTGTTGTTTAGCAAGGGATCTCCGATGGATTTTTTAAAATATATATTAAAGAAATATATATCCATTGGTAAAATATCGGTCTTTTTTAAAAAAGTAAGTTTAAATATATTGACAAATGATGGTAAGTGTCGGAGAATTAACGTTAACTTTCGTAGCAAATTGTTCGCTAAAATACCGACCTGAAATTTACCGATCAGTGTTATCCGTTACAAATCTGTCGCTAATACATGTTTAGCGACGGACTTGCGATTCTCCTCTGCAAAATCAGTGTTTTCTTGTAGTACGGAAAAACCAAATAAATCAGGGAATAACAATCTGGGCGAACCAAACTAAATAGCATAACTGTTGGAAGCGAAAATAATTTGAAACGAGATGATAGTTTGAATTCAAATTATGTGAAGCAATCAAAATCCAAATTAATAATCGTAGGTATAATTCTCATTAAATCAATAAACTAAATATAATCGAAACTAGAGAATTCAAAGAATTACCCGAAATCAAAATTCACCCTCTACCCAATCGAAGTTCAAAGAATTAAGTAAAGTCTGCAAACCAGTTTAAATTGAATCGAATTTAATTTAATGTGTTGAGATCTACATTCGGATCGAATTGAATTTTAGATTATCCAGAAAGATGATCTTGCAATAAATGAGGGTAAAAGGTGCAATATTTATAAGATGGCTTGTAAACTTATTTTTTAAAACAGGACGTCTGGAAAAAAATACCGTAAAAAATTTTGTCACTAAAACCTAATTTTTAGATAGGATCTTACAAGATGCATAGTATCCCGTTTGCAAAGTGCAGGGAGATTAATAAATAGACATGATCTAGTCTACATGTCATCACCTGAATATAAAGAAAAGTACATTCATTATGGGTTTCATCATTTACATTACCACTAGTTGCAAGTGTACACTGACCATACTAAGTTACAACTGTAATAAATCTTAATTCATCAGAGAAAGCACCATAAAATGCCGCTTACGTCAAGTTTTCTCCCATCTGGAAACTGTTAGCACAAAAATATTCAAGGTATATTAGGAGTTGAAGTGAAGACGAAGGGTGTTTAAGGTGACAACACCACGAAAGGAGCAGTCATAGGCCTTCGAAACGCAAAAGGGAAAGGATAAAAAAGAATTTCCTCCAAACCAAAAAGCTCATTTTGACTTTAAACAAATGTCACCAGTTCATCTTCAAACATTACATTTTCAAACAAATAATCTTAAGATATTACCAAAAATTTAAATATGTTATACTGTATAATTTGCAATTGGTCGGCCTTAATCTATTACTTAAACAAGAAAACAGTGAAAAATAGTTTGATGTTGTGGCATCGTCTGCCGTACGTATTTCAATAACAACTCGATTTCATCCATCGACCTCTACCCGGACGGAATGGTCGAAATTTTACTCCACCCCAATACCAAGTCCCAAATCCTTTTTCCTTCCAACTTCCTTTTTCTTCCGCCACCACTTCCTTCTCAACGTCCGGTCTCCCCACCTACTGCCTCCGTAATGTCCAATCTCTCCAGTCATGGCACTTGTGCTTGCGTTCACTTCCTCACAAATGCGTACTTCCAAATCGCTCAATAACGACCTCCAAAAAATCCAAGACTACCGATATCCAATCTCCAGTCGGTTAGAAATCAGCATCACTCGTGGATCTCTTCCCCATGACTGTCATTGATTTTCGGTCACACTCCGACATCAACCCACTGGCGGACATCGCGATGCATTCCAATGATTCTCCGATCACCATCCACAATTTCTGATTAACCAACATCACTTTGCCGTCATGTAGACGTGTATCATACCACCGTCTGAATTGTCTGCCGTTCAAATAAAACAAATCTACTGAGACATGATGGTTTTCCATAACTCAAATTCAGATAATATTACATCAGCAAAGGTTTGATTTCTTCCTGCTTAACAATATATGCTATAATGAAATTTAGAAACTCCTATTTCACGTTAAGTACCATGTTGCCTGCCTGAAATCAACCTACATATAACTTGCAGACAATATATTTTGTAATAATTAGGATCTTCCAAATATTTCTGAATTAGTGTGCCTGATTTGATGATTCTGCTGTTTCATAACTCAACTGTTAGTTGTAACTAAAACAACATTGTGCTTGGTTACATAGTACACATTTCAATTACAGTGTCACCTATGTGATTCCCTGAAGTTTTGATCAGTTTAAACTGGCGATGAAACAAAAAATAACTGCAAACCAATCGAGTTTCAAATTACCAACATGTCTGCATTTTACGTAACATTTTTCTTGCCTTAAATTTGTTATTCTTATGTTGATTTTAAACCATAATACTTACAAATTGTACACATATGCTGGTGTGCAGTTGACTTTAGATTTATATAATTTTGTTGATGCTAACACAAAATGTATTTTCGAGTAACCTGCATATATGTTTCCATTCTTTCCTTCCCATGAAGTCTATGGGGAAAACAGAATGTTTTCCAACACTAAAAAAGCCGACTTTTGAAAAAGAAAGATTTTAAGAACTAGAGGCGAAACCTACACCTTCGAGTATACAATGCTATCTATTTCTAGCACCAATGTTTAAATGCTACATATGCAAATACCCCCCCACTTGACCTGCCACCTCTTTTCAACATTAAGTTTCATTGTAAACGTAATCAAAACTTTCGTTTGATATTGTTAGTAGTTGTAGTAGAGGAAATAGTTGAATAGTTGTTGTGGATAAATGATTGAAATAGTTGAATAGTTGAAAGAAAGTTTGATGGAGAAATTACTCAATGGTTTTTGTAATACAACAATTTTATTGCTTATAGTTTTTGCTACAACCTTACAATGTGCCCATGCTCATATTTATAGGCATCTCATTACAATTATGTAGAATTCTCTAGAGAGAACATTCTACATTCATCAAGTAATTTATTTAATAATAATACATAAGAATATTCTAGATACAATACTCTAGATAAAGCAAGAAATACTTATTTAGCAATTTATTAATCTCTTGAGAATTCTAGAAATTTGTATTATCTTCAATACTTTGGAATTCTCTAGAAATTTGCAACATTCTCAATACTCCTCCTTGATGCAAATTTCGGATACTCCAAGCATAGTTCGTAGTTGCTCAAATCTTGTTCTTGGCAGTGCCTTTGTGAAGATGTCTGCAACTTGATCTTCTGTTCTGCAGTACTTGAGCTGAATTTCTTTTGCCGCTTCTGCATCTCTGATGAAGTGATACTTGATAGCTATATGCTTAGTTCGATTATGATGAACCGGATTCTTTGTGATTGCTATTGCTGATTTGCTGTCACAATAGATTGTAGTAGGTTGATCTTGATGCTCACCTATTTCTTCAAATATCCTCCGAAGCCATATAGCTTGACTTGTTGCTTCCGCTGCTGCCACATATTCTGCTTCAGCTGTTGATTGTGCAACTGTTGCTTGCTTCTTTGATGCCCATGAGAGTATTCCTGATCCAAGTGAAAAGGCATAGCCCGACGTGCTTTTCATGTCATCTACTGAACCTGCCCAATCACTATCAGTGTAGCCAATCAACTTTGAGTTGGTTATGGTCTTGTACCATATTCCATACTCCTTTGTTCCTTGCAAATATCTTAAAACTCTTTTAGCAACTCCAAGATGAATTTGACTTGGACTTTGCATGAATCTTGATAGAAGACTTGTAGCGTACATGATATCCGGTCGCGTAGCAGTAAGATATAAAAGACTTCCAATCAAACTTCTATAGCGAGATGCATCAGCTTCTGGGGCTCCGTCATCCTTTTGCAACTTCTCATTTGTTACGAGTGGAGTAGCTACTGGTTTGCAATCATTCATTCTAAATTTCTTTAATAGTTCTTCGGTATATTTCTTTTGAAAGATAAATATACCTTCCTTATGTTGTTTCACCTCGATGCCAAGGAAGTAATTCATCAAGCCAAGATCGGTCATCTCGAATGTTTTCATCATGTCTTCTTTAAATGCAGTTATCATCTTCATATTATTTCCCATGTAGATAAGATCATCTACATATAGAGAGACAATGAGAGTATCATACTGACCTTGTGTCTTGATGTATAATGTAGGCTCACTCTTGCTCCTCCTAAATCCTTGATTAATGAAGTATTGGTCGATTCTATTGTACCATGCTCGAGGTGCTTGCTTCAAGCCATATAAAGCTTTTCTTAGTCTTAGCACTTTGTCTTCATTGCCCTTACTTATGAAGCCTTGTGTTTGCTCCACATAGATCTCTTCTTCTAATACTCCATTTAAGAAGGCTGATTTGACATCTAGTTGAAAAACATTCCATCCTTTCTGAGCTGCAAGAGCAACTAAAGCTCTAATTGTGTCCAGACGTGCAACTGGAGCAAATGTCTCATTATAGTCGACTCCATATTGTTGCGAGTAGCCCTTTGCTACGAGCCTAGCCTTGTGTTTTTGTATTGAGCCATCTGGATTTAGCTTTGTCTTATAAACCCATTTCACTCCAACGATTTCTTTATCTTTAGGACAATCTACAAGCTCCCAAGTATTATTCTTTTCAATCATTTTTATCTCTTCTTCCATTGCTTTGATCCATACTTCTTGTTTAGATGCTACTTCATAGCTTTCGGGTTCAAATATAGCCATGTTGCAAGTTTCATATATATCTACCAAAGATCTAACTCTTCTTGGAGTAGACTCTGGTGAAGAATTTTGTTGTTGAGAAGGTGAAAGGGGCGTACCTGGTTCTTCTGTTGGTTCTTCCATTTCTTCCACTTCTACATCTTCATGAGATTGATGTACTGGAATAGAAATGTTTCTTTTTTCAACTTTTTGTTCATCCCAATTCCAAGAAGCATTCTCATCAACTTCGACGTCTCGACTAATCGTCAGCTTCTTTGTTTGCAAGTTATAAACTCTATATACTTTTGATTGTGTGCTATACCCCAAAAAGATTCCTCGTATGGTCTTCTCTTCTAGTTTGTGTCTCTTTTGGTCTGGAACATGTATGTAGCAAATCGATCCAAAAATTCTTAGATGATTGGCTGTTGGCTTTCGTCCACTCCATGCCTCTATAGGAGTCTTGTCTTCAATTGCTCTAGTTGGACATCGGTTGAGTATATAGACAGCAGTATAAACTGCTTCTGCCCAAAAAGTGTTGGGTAAGCCCTTCTCCTTCAGCATTGATCTTGCCATCTCCATGACTGTGCGATTTTTTCTTTCAGATACTCCATTTTGTTGTGGAGTATATGCAACTGTAAGTTGCATCTCAATGCCTTCATCATCACAAAATTTATCAAACTCATGGGAGTTGTACTCTTTACCACGATCACTTCGAAGCTTCCTTATACGTTTTCCACTTTGATTTTCGACAAGAGCTTTAAACTTCTTGAATATTCCAAAGACTTCTGATTTTTCTTTAATGAAGTAGACCCCTGTCATTCTAGAAAAATCATCAATAAAGAGAATGAAATACCTGTTGTTATGAAGTGAAGGTGTTCTCATTGGTCCACAAACGTCGGTGTGAATTAACTCCAACAAGTCTTTTGCTCTCCAAGTGCTTCGTGATGGAAATGATGATCTGTGTTGCTTTCCGAGAAGACATCCTTCACAGGCTTCATTATTTTCTTTTATGCATGGAAAATCTCTCATCATATTCTTTTGATATAACAATTTCAAGGCTTGAATGTTGAAGTGGCCAAATCTTCGATGCCATAACCATGAATCATCAACTTGTGCTTTCATGGCTATATTAGTAGCATATTTAAAACTTATTGGAAAACTTCTATTTCTCTTCTCCATTTTTACTTGAGCTATCTCTAGTCTTTTATTGTTGTTATCATATATTTTGCAAATGTCTCCTTCGAAGTGAAGAGCGTAGCCTTTCTCCATCATCTGACCAATGCTCAACAAATTTTCTTTTAAATTTGGAACAAGTAAAACATCTTTGATAAATTTTGTACCTTTCTTTGTTTCCACCATAACAGTGCCTCTGCCTTTTGATTCCACGACGGTGCCATTCCCCAATCGTACTTTTACTTTGACGGCGTCATCAATATCCTTGAAGATGCTCCCATCTTTAGCCATGTGATTGCTGCAACCGCTATCCAAGTACCAGTTTCCTCCATTTTCTTCACTAGAATCTTGGGTAGCATAAAAAAGATGTTGATCTCGATCATATTGATGTTGTTCTCTGTCATGCTCTTCAATGAAATTTGCTTGATGCTTATTTAGGCTGAAGCAATTCTTCTCCAAATGTCCAAATTTCTTACAGTGTCGACATTGCGGCTTTCCACGATTCCGACAGAACTTCTCCAAGTGATTTGTCATCTTACAAATTCCACATGGAGGATATTTGCCTTGTTTATTCTTTGAGAAATTTCTAGAATTTCCTTTGTTTCTAGAATCTTCTCCATCATTCTTATTTTCTCCATATGCTTTATTTTGGGATGATAGCTTGAGTTTCGACTGAAAAGCATTTTCAATCGAGTCTTCATCATGCCTGCTCATTCTTTGTTCAAATGCTTCAAGGGAGCCCATTAATTCAGTCACCGATAAGGTAGACAAATCTTTAGTTTGCTCGATCGTAGTCACGATTGAGTCATACTTACGGGAAATTGAAATTAAAATTTTCTCAACAATCCTCTTGTCAGGAATATTATCCCCGTAAGCCCTTATTTGACTAACTATTTCTTTTATTTTGGAGTAATAATCCTTTACGTTATCCGACTCCTTCATTTTTATTAATTCAAACTCACGCCTTAATGTTTGAAGTTTAATGGCGCGTACCTTTGCACTTCCTTGAAACTCCTCCTGTAATGTGGTCCATGCTTCTTTGGCGTTTGAAGCTCCCATTATTCTAGGAAAGATAGCGTCGGTCACCGCTTGTTGTAGAAAACTTAACGCTTTTGAATTTTTTAGTTTATTTTCCTTTATCTCCTTTTTCTGAGCTTGGCTAAGAGTTGAAGTATCTTCAGGAATAGTGAACCCTTCATTTTTATGCTCCAAAAATCATAATTTTCACCGGCAAAAATAGGGACAGAAGGTGATGGAGATTGAGCAATGTTTTCCATAGCTTATAATTGTTGCAATGTTTTTTCGCCCAATATGCGAATGAACGAAGCTCTGATACCACTTGTTAGTAGTTGTAGTAGAGGAAATAGTTGAATAGTTATTGTGGATAAATGATTGAAATAGTTGAATAGTTGAAAGAAAGTTTGATGGAGAAATTACTCAATGGTTTTTGTAATACAACAATTTTATTGCTTATAGTTTTTGCTACAACCTTACAATGTGCCCATGCTCATATTTATAGGCATCTCATTACAATTATGTAGAATTCTCTAGAGAGAACATTCTACATTCATCAAGTAATTTATTTAATAATAATACATAAGAATATTCTAGATACAATACTCTAGATAAAGTAAGAAATACTTATTTAGCAATTTATTAATCTCTTGAGAATTCTAGAAATTTGTATTATCTTCAATACTTTGGAATTCTCTAGAAATTTGCAACATTCTCAATAGATATATTGTTTACACTGCTACGCTGTTATTACATTGTTCAATTCAGATGCTTAACAGGTATTGAACAAATTATAACATAGTGCACTTACATGAACAAGCACACATAATAATTGCTCATATCTTCATTGAAATGTTTCAGTTGTTCTTACTAATCAGATCCCCTTCCCAGTTAAAATCTGCAAATTCCCATAAAGACTGCTGCCTTACAACATACAATTTAATTTTGGCTCAGATTTGATCTTCAACTACTTTCAGACACCATTGCTCTAATTGTACTGGCAGTATTACTTATATTTTTAACTATTTGATTATCATATTTCATCCATTATTGCATGTTTTCCTTCACCGAGCTGGTATTTAAAGTTTCCAATTGAAAATGTACACAACGATGTACTGAGTGCAGGTTCAGCTATTACCATTTAAAATTCCACAAACATTTTCTATGTTCATCCTTGCGCTTCATATGTTAATGACTAAAAGATATTTTCTTCACTTTTCATTCCCTTTCTTTTACCATTAGAAAATACAAATACAAATTGGCTTTCGACGTATATTTTACGATAGCAGAATAATTTATCACTCTACTTGATAACTCATAAGTAATATATAAATGGCAGCACAAACACCCTATTAACAATATCCAAAACAACTATAAATCCTGCATTAGATATGTAACACTTTAAGACTTTTGTTTTCATGCCGAGTTTATCCCTTCAAAGTTCGTAGACTATTATTACGGAAAGATAACCATGTTAATTCATTATATGCAACTCAAATATTGTACTTTTGTTTTCAAGTGAAATGTTTGCCAACAATTGCCACACTACTTGCTATATTATTAGAAGCATGTTTTGTTCCTTCAGTTATTTAGACCAAAGCATAACACATTATAATCATGTAATTTTTCTTCTAATTATTTTCTGACTTACAAAAGTGATCTGCCTTTGGCATCGTGTTTGGAAAACTGTGCGTCGTGTCGTTGTATATTTGTAATGATTTGATTACTGCCCGGTTTTTAATATTACCTGTATGATTCAATACTTAAATGCACATGTTTTGTGCTAATTTTACATCAATAATTGAAACAGACCAATTGCACTATTCAAATGATTCCCGTGAATAAATTTCATAATTTTTGCTCCCACCCAATTATGAGTGCAACTTCCCTATTTCCAACTTCACTTCACTAACACACACAACATTATATATGATAGAACAATTGTAACATTTCACTGACCAATGTAATGAACAGGTGCAACACAGTCCCCAAGCGGTAAACACCAGCTTCTGTAGTTGACCAACACCGTTCACGTCTCCAAAGGTAAATTTTAACTATCTTTTTCCATAAGAACAGACTTCCCATTATCTAAAAACCTATCTTCTCACCTCATCATTAAGACTATATACTTTACTGAAAAAACTAAATTTTCACCCAGATTTGTTAAACAAAAAAACAAGAAGAAAGTGATTTAACTATTTTCTACAAATAAATAGGTGCAAAATATGGAAGTTTGCAACTTCATGCAATGAATTTTACACTCATATTATATTCTCCCTTCTGCTGCAATATATTGAGTATGCACAGTATTACCTATATTTTTTACTATTTGGTTATCATATTTCATCCGCTGTTGCATGTTTCCTTAAACGATCTGGTATTTAAAGTTTATGTTAGAAAATGTACATAAAGATGTATTGAGTGCAGGTTCAGTTATTACCATTTAAAATTCCACAAATATTTTCTATGTTCATCCTTGCACTTTATATGTTAACGACCATAAGATATTTTCTTTGCTTTTAATTCCCTTTCTATTTACCTGTAAAAAAATATCTATATAATCTGGTTTTCAAGCTATATTTCATGATAGCACAACAACTTAACACTTTACTTGATAACTTATAAGTAATATATAAATGGCAGTACGAAGACACTGTTAACAATTTTCAAAACAGCTATAAATCATGCATTACATATGTAACACTTTAAGACTTTCGTTTTCATGCCAAGTACATCCCTTCAAAGTTCATAGACTATTATTCAGAAAGATAACCATGTTAATTCATTATATACAGCCCAAATATTGTACTTTCACTTTCAGCTGAAAACGTTTGCCAACAATTTCCAAACTACTTCCTAAATTATTAGAATCCCTGATTTATTTCTTTGGTTATTCAGACCAAAGCAAGACACATTTTAATCATGTAATTTTTCTTTTAATTATTTTATGACTTACAAATGTTATCTGCCTTCACCATTGTGTTTGCAAAAATTAATAGCGTTTTGTTGCATATTTGTAATGATTTGATTAATGCGCAATTTTTTATACTACCTGTATGACTTAATACTTAATTGCATATGTGTTGCGCTTATTTTACGTCAATAATTTAAATAGACAAATTACACTATTTGAATGATTCCTGTGAATAATTTTCAAAATTTTTGCTCTCACCCAATTATGAGTGCAACTTCCACTTTTCCACCTACACTTCACAAACACACACAACAATATATATATATATATATATATATATATATATATATATTTGACAACAAAATTGTTGGAAAACAATGGCTGAGTCGCGGACTAGGTCGCTTTCTTGAAGACGATTCGGCGATTTGGTCAGAGGTGCAAACCAATTCGTTCCTTCGCCGCCGCCTCTAGAATAAAACAGCCTCTAAAATAGTAATTGATTTGCTTGCACAAACAAATCAGTGCAGATTTGCACTTTCGGGAAAAATACTGCTCGAAATTTCTCAGAAGTTTTAATGGCAGCTGAGAAGAAGAGAATATAAAATTCGGTGTTTTTCTCGTCTCAGATAAAATAGTATATATAGAACGAGAATTAGGTTTTGGGAGAAAATATCGGATCTGCTAAAATTTCGGGGGGATTAATTATTTTACCGTTGCAGAATAAATATCGGTGCGCAAAATAATTTTTCCATAAAAAAAATGGTTCGAAAACAACTAAGTTTTATGGTCCAAAAATATAAGTGCCTACACCACAAAGCCCAAGCCCAAGCCCAAGCCCGAGCCCGAACCCGAGCCCGAGCCCGAACCGGACCGGGTCGAGTCGGTCGGTCGCGCGCGCGTGTGTGGTGGTCATGATGCATGGTCTCCCTCCTCACAACAATGCATGTATTGGGAGCCCAAGGCCCCAACATGACTTCTTAGAAACAAGTATAAATCCTTGCCTCTTCCCTATAATCCCATGATGTGGGACTACTCAAACATAGGAGCCATTCATACACTTATTCAATCATTTTTAATAATTCACATAATGTTTGTAAAACATTTCCAACAATCCCCCACTTGAATTTTTAAAAATATTTTCGAGCAGTTTCTTAAAAAACATAAGATTGTGCATAAACAAAGGTGTCCAAGGACTTGAACCTTTGCATAGTGAGTAAGATTCAGTTTTTACTAGAGTGGCACGTAGTCTTGAACTCTATTCCTGACATCAAACCACACACAACCTTTTCTATAGTGCAATCAGATAAGCCCGTGCTTTTATGGCCCTGCACGTCTATCCCAGTTTAGTGAATGCTCTAGAAGTTTTGCCCAAACTCCATAGGAAGCGGCCACATTTCCACATTCACAAAGGTGAGTCCATCAAGAGCACTCCTGAAGGTAGGTACTCCACTCCAAATAGAGTATAGATCTCATTAAGAGTTTCTATTAACTCATCCTCTAATCACTTCAGGAATACATGCTTCTTGGTTTATTAAATAGCATGTTCAACTCATATCACTACACAACTTGTTATTACCCATTGAACCTAGTTCTTGGGATCTCCAGTCATTTAGGTCGGGTTACCATTGTGCGTGACTCAACAATCTAAGGGCAATAGTCCCATTCTTTTAGAAGAGTTATGGACTTTCTCTCTGGACAGTCCTTTCGTCAAAGGATCTGCCAAATTTTCCTCACTACGTACGTAATCCACTCTAACGGTACCTGTGGAAAGTAGTTCTCTAACAGTGCTGTGCTTACGACGTATTTGTCGTCTCTTACCGTTATAGTAACGGTTCTGAACTTTTGCAATAGCCGCGGTACTATCGCAGTGTATCAACACTGCTGGTATCGGTTTTTCCCATAAGGGAATCTCAGCTAGCAGATTTCTCAAATATTCTGCCTCTTCACTAGCTGTAGCTAGTGCTATCATCTCAGACTCCATAGTAGACTAAGCCAAAATAGTTTGTTTCTTGGATTTCCAAGAAACAGCTCCTCCAGCGATGCTAAATATGTAGCCACTGGTCGCTTTAGAATCATCAGATAAGGTATTCCAGTCTGCATCAGAATATCCTTCAAGTACAGCTGGAAACCTTTCATAATGTAATCCAAGGTTCATGGTTCGTTTAAGGTATCTCATTACCCTTTCAATAGCTTGCCAGTGCTCTATACTAGGTCTACTGGTAAACCTGCACAATAATCCCATGACATAGGCAATGTCGGGTCTAGTACAATCAGTTGCATACCGAAGGCTGCCAATGATGCTCGCATAATCAGACTGTCTTACACCTTCACCAGTGTTCTTAAATAACTTTACACTGTGATCATATGGCGTACTTGCAGGTTTACAGTCAAAGTAATTATATTTCTTTAGTATCTTCTCAATGTAATGAGATTGGTCCAAAGAAATTCCCTTTTCTGACCTAGTAATCTTAATACCAAGGATTACACTCGCTTCACCTAGATCTTTCATATCAAAATTGACACTTAATAAGGATTTGACTGAGTTTATGGCATGAATATTTGACCTAAAAATGAGTAGGTCATCTACATAAAGGCATATAATAGTGCAAATGTCATTCTCAGATTTGTAATAAATGCATTTGTCACTTTCATTAACTTTAAAACCATTTGAAATGATTAAGTTATCAAATTTTTCATGCCATTGTTTAGGTGCTTGTTTTAAACCATATAATGATTTATCCAATTTACATACTTTATGTTCTTGACCATGTACTACAAATCCTTCAGGCTGGTCCATATAAATTTCTTCGTCTAATTCACCGTTCAAAAAAGCAGTTTTAACATCCATTTGGTGTATAAGTAAATTATGAATGGAAGCAAGTGAGATTAATACCCGAATGGATGTTATTCTAGTTACAGGTGAAAAAGTGTCAAAGAAGTCTATATTTTCCTTTTGTTTAAAACCTTTAGCTACTAGTCGTGCTTTATATTTATCTATAGTGACATCAGGTTTTAATTTCTTTTTAAGTACCCATTTACAGCCTATAGACTTACAACCAGGGGGTAAATCTACCAAGTGCCAAGTCTTATTGGATTCTAAAGAATCCATCTCATCGTTTATAGCCTCTTGCCAGAAATCGACATCTAAAGAAGATAAGGCTTCTTGGAGGTTTATAGGATCCTCCTCAATAGTAAAAGCACAAAAATATGAACCAAAGTCTTTTATGGTTCTTGCTCTTTTACTTCTTCTAGGTTCAGCTTCAGAATTTTCATTAAGTTCTGTTCTAATAGGCATATTTGAAGTGCCCCCACTATTCCTTAATTTGAAAGGAAATTTAGTTTCATAAAAGTCGGCATCATTTGATTCAATTATATTATGTGCATTAAGGTCATAAAATCTATATGCTTTGCTGTTAATAGCATAGCCTATAAATGCACATTCATATGCTCTACTTGCCAAATTTATTCTCTTAGGGTCTGGAATGCGAACATATGCTAAACAACCCCCAAGTTCTAAAATATGAGACATTGGGTTTATGATTCTTTAAAATTTCATAAGGTGAAATTTTATTCTTAGATTTAGGGATTCTATTCAGAACGTAGCATACAGTCAATAAAATATCCCCCCACCAATGTTTTGCTGCACCAGAATTTAATAATATGGCAACTACTAGCTCGGTAAAGGTCCTATTTTTCCTTTCTGCTTTACCGTTCATTTCAGGTGTGTAGGGTGCAGTTCTCTCATGTACTATACCATGTTGTTTATAGAAATCCAGAATAGAATTAGATTCATATTCTGTTCCTCTATCACTACGAAGTCTCTTAATCTTTCTATTTGCTTGATTCTCAATCTCAGTTTTGAATGTTTTAAACATGTCAAAAGCATCACTTTTATTTTTCATAAGATATACATATGTGAAATCAGAGCAGTCATCAATAAAAGTGATAAAATAACGATGTCCCTGTCTAGTTAAAGTGCCATCAAGTTCACATATGTCAGAATGAATCAAGTCTAATGGTTCAGAAACTCTATCAACAGATTTGTGAGGTTTCTTTGTGATTTTAGCTTGTGTACAGAATTCACATTTATCAGATTCAGATTCTGTCATTTTAGGTATCATATCTAGGGTGCTCATATTACGAATAATTCGATTATTAACATGACATAATCTAGAATGCCAGATATTAAAATCACACAACATGTAAGAAGAAGTAGTCACTTTATTAGATTCAACATTCAGTTTAAACATACCCTCACAAGCATAACCCTTTCCCACAAAAGTTCCCTTATAAGTAAGAGTGTACAAATCAGCTCAATAACTTGAGTGAAACCAGCCTTATTAAGGAGGAAGCCAGAGACCAGATTCTTTCTTATCTCTGGAGTGTGCATAACATCTTTCAGAATTACAGTTTTTCCTGAGGTGAACTTGAGTTCCACGTTTCCGATCCCCGCAACTGTAGTGGTGTGAGAGTCTCCCAACAGCACTTTCTGATTTTCAGCAGCCGTGTATGTAGAGAACAAGGCACGATCATAACAGACATGGCGTGAAGCACCAGTATCTACCCACCAGCCCTCTGATCCACCAACAAGGTGAATCTCAGTAACCATAGCCGTAAGAGGCTCCTCAGTCAGGTTAGCCTGCGGTGCAGAGCTTGGCCTGTTCCGATACTTTCGTGCCATATGACCTGGTTTTCCACAGTTGTAACATAGAAACAACTGTCCAGAGTCATTCTTTGGGGCTGGTTTCTGCTGTCCTTTTGGGTTTCCTTGCGGATTCCCATTCTGTTTGTTGCGCCTGTTCTGATTCTTAAATGATTTCTGATTTGGTTTCAGAACAGCGGGAGTGGTCTTCTTAGTGCTGTTGTTATTGACAATCAGCACCTCTTCTTTCTGGTCTTGCTTGCGTGCTTCCTCCTCAATACGGAGGCGTGTAATCAAGCTCTCTAAGGAAAATTCCTTAGTCTTATGTCGCAAAGTGTTCTTAAAATCTTTCCAGCTAGGGGGTAATTTGTCAATGATAACAGCAATTTGAAATTGTTCGTCCAAGACCATACCTTAGGAGATGATCTCATGAGCTATATTCTGAAGCTCATGAGACTGCATCTCTACCGATCTATCATCAGTCATCTGATACTTTAGGTAGCGACTTACAGCGTATTTCTTTGCCCCTGCCTCCTCTGTGTCATATTTCTTCTTTAGTGCTTCCCAGATCTCCTTTGTCGTCTTTTCATCTGAGTTATAATAATCATACAGATCATCGCTCAGTCCATTCAGTATAAAATTCTTGCATAAGTAATCCTGTTCAGTCCAGGTCTGCAGTTGCTTTGACTGTTCAGTCCATGATGTCATCTTTGCTGCATCAGTCTCGTCAGGCTTGTCTGGTAGCTGCAGTTTTTCAGCAGTCAGAGCAGCCACCACCTTCCTAATCGTGAGGAAGAACTCCATCTTCTGACGCCAGCGCTTGAAATGCAAACCTTCGAACTTGAAAGGAGCAACAGTCACCAGAGGGCCGTGAAAAGCAGAGGGAGGAGCAGAATCGTCCATGGTTGAGTTCGAGGCCATTGTTTCAGTTTGTCTTCAAATTGTTGGAAAACAATGGCTGAGTCGCGGACTAGGTCGCTTTCTTGAAGACGATTCGACGATTTGGTCAGAGGTGCAAACCAATTCGTTCCTTCACCGCCGCCTGTAGGATAAAACAGCCTCTAAAATAGTAACTGATTTGCTTGCACAAACAAATCAGTGCAGATTTGCACTTTCGGGAAAAATACTGCTCGAAATTTCTTAGAAGTTCTAATGGCGGCTGAGAAGAAGAGAATATAAAATTCGGTGTTTTTCTCGTCTCAGATAAAATAGTATATATAGAACGAGAATTAGGTTTTGGGAGAAAATATCGGATCTGCTAAAATTTCGGGGGGGGATCAATTATTTTACCGTTGCAAAACTTTTCCGTTGCAGAATAAATATCGGTGCGCAAAATAATTTTTCCATAAAAAAAACGGTTCGAAAACAACTAAGTTTTATAGTCCAAAAATATAAGTGCCTACAAAGCCCAAGCCCGAACCGAACCGGGTCGGGTCGAGTCGGACGGTCACGCGCGCGCGTGTGGTGGTCATGATGCATGGTCTCCCTCCTCACAACAATGCATGTATTGGGAGCCCAAGGCCCCAACATGACTTCTTAGAAACAAGTATAAATCCTTGCCTCTTCCCTATAATCCCATGATGTGGGACTACTCAAACATAGGAGCCATTCATACACTTATTCAATCATTTTTAATAATTCACATAATGTTTGTAAAACATTTCCAACAAAAATTGTTACATTACACTGGCCAATGTAATCGACAGGAGCAACACAGTCCCCAAGTGGTAGACAGCTTCCTCTGCAATTGATCAACACCGATCACATTTCCAAAGGTAAAGTTTCTACTATCTTCAGCCATAAGAACAGGCTTTGCAATCCATAAAAACATGTCTTCTCACCTCATCAACAAGACTATACTTTACTGCAAAAATTATTTTTTAGACAGTTTTGTTAAACAAAAATACAAGAATTTTACCATTTCCTACAAATAAAGAGATGCAAAATATTGGAAGTTTATATCTTCCTACAATGAATTTTACACTCATATTATATTCTCCCTACTGTTGCAATATATTGTGTATGCATCCTACTACACAATTTTCCTACTACATCCTGTTTGTCTATAGTTTTGCACATTTCACAACGACTCTGTTTTGACAGCCAATCTGTGTCGATGCTGCATCAAATTCGGTACAAAATTTACGCCTAATCTGTTGTGTACCTGCATTTACTTTTGCACAAGTTATTACTCAATTTCAACTATTCATTCCAACCTTCATATCATTTACTTATTGCCTTCCAAGCTCTCCATGTGTTTCTAACATGAGCTATCTTATCAATTTTAACTCTTTTTTTTGGTAAGATGCACTCTATACAAGTATATCCTGCTCCTATTTTTATTTGTTACGATGCGTACCGAAGGGGATATAATTACCAATAAGTTTTTCGGTTATTAGTATAATCGTTTTACACCGACAGATAACAGAAATTACATTTAGGTTACATGTCATTATCTAATCTTTGCATTTGCATACGGATGTAGATCTGACTTACGTATTTTTCCTTCGCTTCACACCCACAAACAATTTTTTCCAGTCTCGGCTCTTTTCTATCCACGACAGCCATAATCTTATGCTCAAATCAAATTATGGCTGCCTCGGAAACTGTAACCTCCTGCACTATCAATTATGCCATAATCACCCCACCAGCACTGGGTTTAACTCGAACGCTAATTTAGATATTCCTACTCAAATTCACATGTTGATCATTCATATCTTTTAATTTATCATTTACATATTTTACGCGCAATTGTTTGCTTCCCTCAACATTGCAATCTTTCTATTTCATTGTTTTAACCGGTACCTTTATCATTTACTCAAAACTATGTAGATAAAATTAAATATTTTAGCGCTGTTCAGACTAAGAGGTGGAATACCTTCGATTTAAAATATGCACACCCATTGAGTTTCATGCTTGTGGATATAAATGTTTATGGTATATGTCTATTTCTTGGTTATAATACCACGTGCTGCTTAGTGCTATGTTTTTTCTTAAATGCATGCAACATAAACTCTGGTATTTTTGAATTGAGTGGACTGAACTAAAATACAAGTGTGGTGCATGAGTACGTTAGGCGTCAATTTTAATTTGACATAAACTATTTGTTTCTTTTTCAGACAATATGGTAGATTATTTGGAATTATGGTCAAGGATGGAAGAACTGTTCAGCATCAAAGGCTCTGTCAATTTGAGGTATTGATCAGTAAAACCCATTTTAGCTTCAAATATCTTAACTGTTAATTTTCATTACAAGAAAAATCGTGCAATTCCTATGGTAATTGTTAATTATAACCCACTTATAAAAAAACTTTATGCTTTGTACTGCAACAAAACTAATAAAAATAATAATGTGGATATTGGTTAAGGCTGAACAGACATACATCATACTCCGATATGGGCAACCTAACAGAACTATATGTTAAATAAACGAACTAATTTTAATAGAATGTGCCAATTGCATGGTTGCTGCGGTTATTAGGTGCGTTCTGACTTCATATACTGTGATGGGAGCTATTTGTTATTACGTGCATTTGGACTTCATACATTGTGATGGGAACTATTCATTATTACTTGCAGTTCTGTGAATTTGCCACTCTAGGGGATATCGAAGATGAAAACATTGTATTATTGGAATGTATGAGAACTATTTCTTAGAGCATGGACTTTGCATTTTGATAACTCTAGAATTTCTATATAACTTCCTTTATTACTTTTTGCATCTTTCATATTTTTTGATTTCTTGATAATACACTTGCACGCCTTCATGTATTTTGTTATTAGAGCTAAGGGGAGTTTATTTGTAAGGGGAGCATACATTAAGGGGGAGTTTCCACAATTCACGTACAAACACATTTATTATATTCATAATCTTTTATTTGTTTGTCATCATCAAAAGGGAGAGATTGTTGTATATAACGTAGTTGTATACACAATTATATGATTTTTGTTTGATGATAACAACCATATATATATATATTATTTTGAATGTGCTTGTTATTGTACTATTACATCACATCACATATGGAAATATAATATTTATATTTAAATAGAAAACGACAGTTCAAAAATTCGAATATTGACACAGTATTTTATTTTAAATAGAATATTTCATTTCAAACATTTTTAAAAAGTACAAATTTCACACTATTTGTACATCTCTCTGTATTACATTTCACATTCATATACATAACTCCTCTCTACAACACTCACACTTAGTCTACATCACTCATACACTCACATATACAGTTTCACTCATATGCAGGCTAAGTTTATCTCATTCACTATTTTCTATCTTCAGTCTTCTGTCTTCACTTCATCTTCTGTCAGTCCAGTCATCCATACCTGTCATATGAAAAACACACACACAGTACACTGCAATATAAATAAAACTGAGTACATGTGAACATAAAATTTATTTTTAAAATTTTATTTGCCTCAGATTTTCGGTGTGTTTCTCATCATATTTCATGACTTGATCTGTTATGTGAATGTAGCACGCGCACGATATATGTATACACACACATGTATATGTATATACATATATTATAGTGTAGGGACAGAAAAAACTATTCTGGATGGCTGTATATACACACGTTACACACGTGTGCACTGCCTCGCCAACCCAGTGTGCGACTGAGGAGTTGCCATGTGGACCATCTCGACTCAGTGCACAACTACAGTATCAGCTTAAAGAAAACTAAAGGCTCAAGTTTATCAAATTTTCAAATGCATCACCAGTTTTCACAAGTCAAAGCAAAATGTTTCAACAAAGTCAACACAGCTCACAAATGGTCGAGCAATGGTGCATGGCAACTCGAGGATGTATAATCATACAAGACTGGACAACAACATAATGCAGCAGTTTTTAAATTCATAGGGAAGTTTATGTGCAGCTTATTACAAAGTTGTAACACCCCGTATTTTCTGTGAACATAAAAGTAACAAATCAAAGTATAATTAATTTGTAAAAGAAGAATTAGGTGAAACAGGTTACGCCATTGCGTTCGTCTCGGAATTCTGCTTGAGATAGTCCGAGTTTGCGTAAATCTGACTCCGTATGAAGAAGTTATGGCCTTCGGAAGTTTCGGAAAATTCAAAATTTGAATTCAGAATTTCAAAAATCGAAAAACCTGGGCTGGGCGGGAAAATTCCTGCCTAGGCAGCCAGGTCGACCAGGGGGTCGGCCTCCCTGACCAGGTCGACCAGGGTGTCGATCAGGGGGTCGACCTCCCCCTATAGGTCGACCTGCCCTGTTTTTCCAGATCCGGGGCAGAATTCATTTTTACGTATCTGGGCTGATTTCTGGACTAGATTCATGAGTACTACACTATATAAACACCCCTAAGGCTACAGTTTTTTCTACACAACTTCATTACGCCTATACTCTGCCCTAATTCTAATTAAAATAAATCAATGGTGTCTCTACTCTGCTGAAACCTAAGCTAGAACTAGTGTTTCTTCTTCTTCCAATCTGAATAGGATTAAAAGAGAACAACTTCAAAACCTTTTTCTTTTAGAATCCAACTAAGGTGAGTACAGTTATTTTCAGATATGAAATTTAATCATGATCTTGACACTTATAAATCTGAATCTGAGATTATGCATACTTTTGTTTATCAGATCTGTTTTTCTGTGGATCTATCTTATTAATATTATTGTGACTGTTTTGTATTTTTCCCTCTTCCTTCCTTCTGTTCTATAGCAAGACTACCACGAACCTGAGCCTAATCTCATAAGAGATTGACATATAAACGCTAAATTTAGGGAAAATAGTGAATAATGCATAATTGGACATGACTGATTTGTGATTGATTTGAGAATACAACACATGTTGTAATTTTAAGATCTAGATCTGAGCATACTATATATGACGGTTCATGATATGGAAGAAGAAAGATTATTGTATGATAACATATGACTTATAATTTGGGGACATAATTCATGTTATAATCCAAGATCTGATTTTGAGGACATAATACATGTTGTAATTTAAGGTCTAGATTTGGGGTATGTTTTATATGACAATTTATGACTTGGAAGAAAAGGATATGTGAATTAGACATAAAGATCTATATTAAAATAGGATAACTATTAAACGTGAACATGCCTAAAAGGGGATTTTTGGATAATTAGCATGCACTGAAATCAAAGGCTATGATTTGGCATAATTCATATTGTATATCATGATTTGGTTTTTTTTTGAGAATATTCTGTACTGTGTAAGTTAACTAAAATTTGGGGCATATGTTATAGTGTGAATTATGATCATAATTAGGGCATGTAAATTTAGGCTTAATTTATGATTATGCAAGATATGTCAATGGAACTTTAAGAGATGTTTAAATCTGTTAAATTGCCTAATCTGCTAAATCTGTTGAAAACTGAATACTGTAATTTGGGTATGTAAATCCGTAGTCTCAATGAGGTAGAACTTTGAATAATCTGTTGTAACTTGTAAAGAAGTTAATTTGTTAAATTGGCATAATTAGTCTGATATTAGCATAATCTGTGAATGAATATATTTGCTAAAATAAGAATGCTGAGACACGAGGTTAGGCTCAGTTTGCGGTAGAAACCTGCCTGGAACCAACCGACCTAAGTAGCCGCAAACTGTCAGTCTAATGTGAGAGGTCGTAGGCATAACTAAAAGATGCTTAGACACGAGGTTAGGTCTGGCTTGTGGTAGAAGTTTGCCCGAAACCGCCCAGCACATCTAGCGGCCACAAGCTACCGACCTAATGTGAGAGGTCTGTGCATTAATAATTAATTAATGCAAATCTAAGATAAATATGATGCCTAAAATGTGTTGGGTGGATAGGGTTTAATCAACTGGACTGATGAATCTAATAAACCTGTTTCGTAAATCTG
The DNA here is from genome assembly GCA_030737875.1 of Allium sativum. NCBI lineage: Eukaryota > Viridiplantae > Streptophyta > Magnoliopsida > Asparagales > Amaryllidaceae > Allium > Allium sativum. The sequence continues at coordinate 460,930,088 of CM060913.1, read as the reverse complement.
TAGGCCCAATACAAGGTTAGGTGAAACAATCTGTAAGTCTGTTAATTCGTACATCTGATCCGTTAGACTGAAAACTTGTTAACCTGTATGTCTGATATAAGAACTAGTTAATCTGAACTTTCTACATCTGTTAATTTGTAAGCCAATTAATCTGTATGTATGATCTAAAAACTTATTAGTCTGAAATCTGTAAGCAAGTTAATCTGAAATCTGAAATCTGTTAGTCTGGGGACACAAGGTTAGGAGGGGTAATTACTTGCGTCATTGTTGTGTGGGACCCATGTTAGTCAGTAACCCTTTCTGGTATCAAAACTATGACCCAACACTAGGTAGGGTCTGGGCACGCTTACCGAACTAATTATAAGAGGTTCATTCTGATAATGGCGAGGGGTGTTGATGGCGCATTCCAACCGGGTCATGTTCGTGCATGGATCCAGTCTGCTCTGAGGATGTAAGACACCGTGACATCTGTAAATAAGTCTGTGTCAATAGGTTGCCACTTAAGGGAATGATACACCCTTCTGTGGGACCGGCGCAGGGTATTTATGTATTAGGGAGCCGATCACTTAGGGTAGAATTTAGGGCACACATAGTTCTGTCAGCTTCTGTTGGGGTACCGTCTGTTTCTGTTGGGTGGTAACACCTTTCTGTTTCTGCGTGGTACCGTCTGTTGGGGTATTAGTTGGGGTGGTAAAAGCCCATTATTAGCATTCTATTTCTGTACCTTCTGTCTCTGTTGGGTGGTAAAGGCCCATTTCTAGCATTCTGTTTCTATAGAGATTATTCTGTTTCCGTTTTTGTTTCAGTTTAGACATTAGGGTAACACCTAATCCTGTTATACTAGTATTAGTGCAGAGAAGTAAGATATACGTAAGAAGCATAACTTGGTCTATATCATTATGTTTCTTCTGTTTAATTTAAGCCTACCTTCTACTCCTGTTGCTGTAATCTCTCATCCAGCTTTATTTACATGTCATGATACTGTTATCTGTTTATATGCTGAAAATCACTGGACTCGCCAGACTTTATGTCCGACCTCGTTTGTTTTCGCCCCTTTTCTTTTCGTCCCCCCCCCCCAAGTGCTCAGGGTGGAAACATAGGAGCTTGATTCTGATTCTCTCTGCTAGAAGTGCTTGAAGTATTGCTTGGCTTTGACTCTACCTTTTTAGGGTAGCTTATGTTGGGGATTATGGTTTTAAAATTATGCATTCTGAAGGATTTTGTATAAGACTAATACTTGTGTACTTAGGTTTTTGTATTGTGATTTTGAACGGTGTAACCAAACTTATTTCTGTTTCTACTGTAATAAAGTTATAAATTTTCCAAGTACTACTTTACGTATTTGTCTTGTAATTTTCTGTTCTATTTACTTATAATGCTTCATGGAAGTTAATGCAATCCCTTTGTGAGTGACATTAACGGACATGGGGTGTTACACTTGGTATCAGAGCTGAAGATTACCAGATTAGATAAAAGTTTCTGAAAACTATCTTCAAAAGGTTTTAAAAGGAAGTATTTTAAAAAGGAAAGATTATTTTGAAAAACATAATCCCCAAAGCCATATATCTATCTTTCGATTCTCCGTTTTGAATCTTTCCTTTTTCGTTTCAGCATGTCTGGAGATCTTAACCTTCCAGAGGGTGTACCGGTACCTGGCTGGTTCAGAAGGTACCTAGAGGCTAGGGCCAATGACGCAGGCCTAGCAAACATTCCTCCTCCCCCAGCTGCAGCGGTTCCTCCTCCTCCTCATGCAAATGCTTTCTCAAAGACGTGTAGAGACTTTCGAGCTATGGGCGTGTAACGACCCAGGGTTTTCGGCCCCGAAAATCGACATAAATACCTTTACTATATCTCATACCGACTTTTCAAACACCGAGAACACTGGATTGTTAAGGAAAGAAATTAGAGGGTGAGATAAGAAAGAAAGAAATATAAGAATAGAAGAAGAAGAATAACACAATAAAGAGTCTCACATCGCAGCGGAACAAAATATAATATAGAAATAAATCTTTACTGAGAGCTTTAAATAAAACTTACAATATCAAAGTATAGCAACATCACTGGACAGTTCTAACAATCTTCCCTTATATACAACATAGCGGAATAATATCATATGTCTGAATTCTTCTGGCCCGTCTCTTCACAACATTCGATAACCTGAACCTGTACACTCCGGGTAACCCGAGAATTTACAAAACACCGGGTCAGTCTGGTGAACCAGAGTGAGATAAACTCGCACAGTATTAAGGGTAAATCATCCAATCATTATTTTAAAGTTTGAAATCTTTTCAAAAGAAAAGGATAATCGTAAGACCAAATTCACACATAAACACGGACGGTTTTTACCTTACGATAACCCAAAACAGTTTCGAAAACAATATCTATTCTGATATTATGATAATGTCTAAATACAAGTAAATAACAACCTAGTGGAACGCTTGCATCTCACGCTCCACATATAATATACAATCAAAACCGCAGGCACTTATTGGAGATTGAATTCCAATTCTGACAAGGTATGGGACCACCTGCCGATCGTGTATCTCTAGAGACGAATACACTGGGTTCAACAAGAACGTCTTGCAACCCGGCCCACACATGACCGACCACTCATTTCGCTTGAGTGTATCAAATGTATATCACCGACGGTTGGGATCAGCAACCGCCTCCCGAAAAGGGACAGCATCGAGTATAGATTAAAGAAACAAATGGAATTTCTCTAGATAGGTGATCATACACCGTAATGGGAGCGACCCACATAGCCATTCTTCCTGCCCGATTTTTGTCAACTCCCGGTTGATGAGGCTTGAGGTCAGAATTTCCTTTACAGCACCTGGCCACCATTCACTTTGAATGCCACATCGTCAGATTCGCCAGATATCACACTGATTGACATCCACAAAAATACTCTAGTTTATTTGGCTAGAGAATAATCATTTCTCCGCCATCAATTATGGTACGTTTGGAGAAATCAACGTATGTAATTCCTTTGGAAATACTCTGTCAGACATTCGTCCATACAAGTCATCCAGGAACAAGATGAACTGAAGGCACCCTCCTACTACATCCTAGGGATCACCCTACAGATCAGTTTCGAGAAGTCCTTGCAATCCGTAGACTTCAAATCACGACAGAATCACTGTTGAAATATCTCCGGCCGCTAAACCGGAGAAATTCAATAAGTAATGAAGATCAACGGTCTTCAACTGCTCTATCTTCAATGACTTCTTTCACGTATTCGCTGGTCGGAATGGTTTTCGAATATATATTTGATCCTGGTCTTTCCGTACCATCGATCGTATGGGTCAGTTTTGATAGTCGGTGATTTAACTATCAAATAAATAATTGTGTAAATAACATGAGTTTACCAGTTCAGTACCAACACCACATGGCCTCTTTAATTAAAAACGATTAACTATTGTTAATCTTAAGCTCTTATCATTCAAAGGATTACGATTTCAAACTATTTCGCTTCCACATCATATTTTATTCTATTATCATTTCAAAACCGTTTACTATTTTATTTCTTACTAACATATTGGGAAACGACTCATCTTTTCAAGTGAACATCGTTATGGAACCATCTATTATACTTTTAGTATAAACTATTCCCAAAGCTTCCCTTTTCAATTTCCTTTTATCTCGAAAACACCATTCCAATTTCACACGATCTCTTTTTATTTCCTTTACTTCGGAAATACAATTATATACATGTATAATCCTTTATTTAAAAAGTATTATAAATCCTTTTCATCTTTTTCTCCTTAATTCAAGTATCATTTAATCTAAGCCATCATACTTGCTTAAAATCCTCTTTGTTTTAAAATTTCGGGTTTTAAATGTAACAGTTGTTTTTAAAACTCCTTCCACCATTCTATTTGATTTCATTTCAACATTGATCACTTCTTACACTTATTCCATTTTAAAACTAATTTGGCTAAATTACTATTAATCAGGATAATACCTTTCTTTAATCATTTACTATTGTAAAATAGTTAATTCTTTTTATTATCTAAAATAAATGGTAAATTCCCTTTTAAAACTTCAATTAAAATAAACTAAATATTCTTTAAACTATTTGATTCGATAAATCCAAACAAACTAATTTTATAACTAATTCCAGTTAAAATAGTCAATTTAGTCACCTCAAATACGGTTATCCCATTAACTGATTCCAATTAGTTTTCCCTTTTCAAATTAATTAATTATATAATTAATTTAAATAATTCTATTTAATTATTCCTTATCAAACCATTATTAAATTTAAATTGCCAGGTTAATTTCTATTCTGTTTATATCATTCTAATTAACATCAGAGTTCCCTTAAATAATAAATAATAAATATTTATTTTCTTTTAAACAAACCTTTATTCAAAATAAAGTATATTTCAAAATCTATTTCCGGTTATAAAAATAAATTTTATAACTTCTTTTCTGTCGATTTGCCTGACGGTAAATCAATATTTATAAACAATTGATTTCATAGACCATATACTGCCGCCAAATACCCCACCAATAGCACTCATTGGTCTAGCTTAAACAGATGTTAAATTTTCAATCAATAATCAACAACCACATCAATCCCATAAATACAACCATTTAACACCAACCAAATCACAGAAAAATTCAAACAATTAAGCACGTTTATAATAAACGTGACCAACAGGGTGAGTTACATCCGTTGGATCCAATCGTTAAAAGAACAATTTGGAATTTCACTGAAATTAAACAATGGTTTAATTCCATCAGTTAAATCAACAGTCAATATATATTAACAAACAATCAACATCAACAATCAGAGCATACAAAATAAAACCCAATTTATATAAAATATAAATAGGGAAACTGAGTGAGTTTAACTCACCTTTGTTTAATTCCGTCGTTAGATCAGCTCGATTCAATTAAATTAAACGACGTTTAATTTAACCGAGAAATCCAGCTGCTGTCTGCCCTGCTTAGTCTTCATCCATCGCGTAGTACTCATCTTCATGGTCCCGATGTTTTTCGTTTCGTTGGAATCTGATTCCGTGAGTGTTCGAATTTAATATTTGAAATTTTAAACATTTAAACTAAGTAGAGTTAAATTAAAAAGGAAAATAAAAATAAAAATTGGGCCTTACCTACCATCGTTCAGCCCATATAGGTTAAAGCCCGCTCCCCTTCTATTCCCATAAAAACGTTGAAACCCTCTTCCATCGGATCCACTTCTCATCACATCGGCCGCCACAGAAAACACGAGAAAAAGAAAAACCCTACAGCACCTTGATGCTCTCGCTGCCGTCTTCATCTCGGCCTCCTTCCGCAACCAATTCTTCGATCTTCCCTTCGATCCAAACTCAAACCGAGGCCTCCCTCCCTAACAGCTATGTCTTTTTCCCAATTTAATTTCTGTTTTGTTTTTGGTGTTTTCTGTTCTGATTTCTGTTGTGTTCTAAAATGTGGTGTGTGACCTTTATTTATACTTGCGGTTTGCTCTAGATAAGGACGATGTCAATTTGATTTCGGATCATAGATTGTTAGCCTTAGTTGTTCCTAGGTTCATAGGCGTTTACGTTTTTTCATCTCAGTTGTATTATCATCTGTTCGTGATGGAACAGAGAACGGTGCAGTTTTTATTTGATGGATTTTGTGTACTGTCTCTGATCCGAAGTATACCAATATCGAACTGCTCCTATGTTGATTTGGTGAACTGTATACTGTAAATTCGTACTGTCAATTCAGCTATTAAAATTTCAGATTTCTTTCCTATTTGAAATCTTTGTTCAGCTTTATAGATTTGGTAGGATAAAGCTTATTCGTATTGTCTATGATGCCATTTCATTTGCAGGTTCGTACTTGAAGTTAGTTGTTTATATGAAGATACCTGTCTGTAAATTCATATATTTTTTTCCTGTTTGAGTTGTCTTTTCAGTTTATGGATTTGCAAATTTAGATTTGGTCGATCTTGTATCTGATTTATCTGAATCTGTACATAAGATTTGGACTAATTTAGATTTGGTCGATCTTGTATCTGATTTATCTGAATCTGTACATAAGATTTGGACTGCATTGTTGTAGATTTTTGTTTGTACTGCTTATTCATGATCCATATACCCTTCACTGTATTTTTCCTTCTTTTCATTTATTTTTTTCTCTGAAATCTTTCAACTTTACATATATATTTACCTACTCTTCTAGCTACTCATAGCTGTATATTTTCTTTCTACTTACAGGACGGATTGTTGTTGACGAAGATTTATGTTGTGAGAAGATTTTATTGTAGATTTTCTGTATATGAAGATATGTTATCGGATTTGAATCTGTAAAATTTGATGGTGTAATTTATGTATATATTGGGTTTTCATATCAAACAAAATTTTATGTTTGTGTACAATTGTATGTATGCATGTGTGTTTGGGTGATGAGTAGAACAAGTAAACATGTAATTGTTTTGGTCAATATTATATATCTTAATCCTGTAATTGCCAAATTTTAAGCTATTTAAATTAATGCACTATGTACCTTATAAAACCTTATGCTAAAAATAATAATCAGCACGAGTATAACCATAATAATGCAAACAAAATACTACCCTGTAAACAAGTATCAACTAGAAAATGAGACAAAAGATACACCGTGATATATGTAAGTATCTATCTACACTACTTTATGGACAATTTATAACTCTCAAACATTTCAAAACTATCTCGACCAAATGGATATTTAAAAAGGTTTGATCCAAACAGTATTTTGTTATCGACTTGAATGTATCATACATATTATTATAATCCAATACAAATATCTTTTTTGAATTTTATTTCTACTTTTAAAGATTTTGAATGATGTTCCGAGAATGACCCTTCATTTATAATACTACTGATCTTATGAAACTAATTTCATTCAAATCCATCACTACCGTCTCAAAATAGCTATTTTAATTGGATTAAGATAATATAAAATAAATATTAAACAAATTATTTAAAATTATGTTAACTTCCCTTACATTTCAATCAGCATATATAACTATCCAAAAATCATTTATAGGAAAAATCCAAATTACACGGCATTTAAAATATTAGAAATCATTTTGTTTAAATGAATCGTTATAATATATAAATGATCCTAACAATAAAATATATTATTAATATAATTTAAATATTTTAATTAAAATGGTCAAATCCCATTATTTAAACACAAATCAATATTTTAAATAAATAAAATGTTTCAAATAAATGGTCAGAAAATACGGGATATTACAGGGCGAAAAGGACTTTTATAGGACTGAATCATTCGTGGAAGCAAGGAACTGGATGAAGGAGACCGAAGATTTGTTTGTCATCTTCAAAGTAGACGACAGGCAGAAAATGCAGTTGGCGGTGTGGTTGATTAAAGACGAAGCTTTTTATTGGTGGAAGGTTACCAATGCTGAGAGACCAGTTGAAACTTGGGAGGATTTCAGGACGAGGTTTGAAATGAAATTCCTCTCACAAGCTGAACGAAGCCTACAAGTGGAGAAGTTCTTATCTCTTAAGCAAGGAAGTATGTCGGTCAAGGAATACGTCAACCAATTCAACCAGCTGGCTAGATTCGGGCTGGATTTAGTCAACACTCCACATAAGAAGGCTCTCCATTTCGCTAAAGGGTTAAATGAGCCACTCCATAGCCTAGCTATGTCCCATGTACCTATGGGCCCGACCTATGAGAGATTGGTGGAGATGGTACTGTTACAGGAGGAAGACAAGGATGGCAAGAAAGAGGCAAAGAAGGAAGAAACACAGAACAAGAAAGCATGGCCCAAAAAAGAAACACAAAAGAAGGATGAAAAGTCTAAGGATAAAAAGGAGAAAAAGTGCTTTACTTGTGGAAGCTTGACTCATCTGAACAAGGATTGCAGAAAAAGGAAGGGCACTTGCTTCAACTGTGGTGAGATGGGACACTTCACTAGGGACTGCCCGAAGAAACGAGGGCAAGGGCAGAGGACAGGACCTACTTCTGAAGGGCGGGTGAATGCTTTCGTGGCTGGTGGATAGGATAAAGATAGGAAAAATTTCTGTAGAGGGTTTTAATTTCCTTATCTGATTATTAAGTTAAAACTCTTTTTGATTCTGGCATTTTGATTCTGTAATTGAGACTCTGCACTTTAATACTAGTCTTGTTTCGGATCCCGCTATGGTCTCAAACCCACAAGGGTTACGACTCATCTGTTTGTGCTAGGTTCGGGTTTGAGGATATCTGTGTTAGGCGTCAAATTGACTATGATGCGTACATTCTGGGTTTTGTGGGATATTGTGAGGTTTTATCCTGCTTAGTTTCCTAAGAATCATTTAATAATCTGATCTGTACCAGTAGTCTGTAAGTATCTGAATATTTCTGAAAAGGATAAGGGTTTTTACTCGAAGCGTGAAGTAGATTTCCAGTTTTGACATTGTTTAATGGGAGTAATTCTCTGAGTATCAATCTGATGTTGATTTCGGTCTTCGGGTTTGATGCTTAGGGAATTATTTTCTTAAACCGATGTCTAATGGGAACAAAGTTTTTGCTTTAATTGTACTTGCTTCTGTCACTCGGCTGTATCCTATCGATCGAGTCTTCGACCTTTAGGTAGAAACTAATGGGTGTAAACATGTGTTTGAGACATGTTATGTTTGATGGTTGCAAGTGGATGCAAGTGGTTGCTCGTGGATACATATACACACACTAGGCACTAGATCTGCTCAAAGACACTCTCATACTGCTTATGGATGTATGTGCATTTTTTTCCAATTTTTGTGGATGCAAAATGAGTGACACATCACATGGATGTTGCATTTGGATGAATGGTTATGCACTCATATAGAAATGATGTGTATCAAATAGGTTTGCTTGCATACATATCGGACGCATGACACTCTCATGATTCACATTAAGGAGATCAACTGAATCAGTGGACCGCCTGATCTTTTGCATTAGTATTGGGACATATACACACACTTCTGCATATGTTCATTTTGCACTAGAAATCTTTTTAAGGACAGTGAATGCCTATGGATGATGGTTGAGTAGATGGATGATTGGATGGTAGGATACATTCTTCTTAACTTGAAGATTTCGGGGACGAAATCCTTTAAGGAGGGAAGAATGTAACACCCCGTATTTTCTGTGAACATAAAAGTAACAAATCAAAGTATAATTAATTTGTAAAAGAACAATTAGGTGAAACGAGTTATGCCATTGCGTTTGTCTCGGAATTCTTCTTGAGATAGAGTCCGAGTTTGCGAAAATCGGACTTCGTATCAAGAAGTTATGGCCTTCGGAAATTTCAGAAAATTCAAAATTTGGATTCAGAATTTCAAAAATTAAAAAACCTGGGCTGGGCGGGAAAATCCCCGCCCAGGCAGCCAGGTCGACCAGGGGGTCGACCTCCCCCCATATGTCGACCTTGGGGTCGACCTGCCCTGTTTTTCCAGATCCGAGGCAGAATTCATTCTTACGCATCTGGGCAGATTTCTGGACTAGATTCATGAGTTCTACACTATATAAACGCCCCTAAGGCTGCAGTTTTCTCTACACAACTTCATTACGCCTATACTCTGCCCTAATTCTAATTAAAATAAATCAATGGCGTCTCTACTCTGCTGAAACCTAAGCTACAACTAGTGCTTCTTCTTCTTCCAATCTGAATAGGATTAAAAGAGAATAACTTCAACACCTTTATCTTTTAGAATCCAACCAAGGTGAGTACAGTTATTTTCAGATATGAAATTTAATCATGATCTTGACACTGTTATAAATCTGAATTTGAGATTATGCATACTTTTGTTTATCAGATCTGTTTTTCTGTGGATCTATCTTATTAATATTATTGTGACTGTTCTGTATCTTTTCCCTCTTCCTTCCTTCTATTATATAGCCAGGCTACCACGAGCCCGAGCCTAATCTCATAAGAGATTGACGCATAAACGCTAATTTTGGGGAAAATAGTGAATAATGCATAATTGGACATGACTGATTTGTGACTGATTTGAAAATACAACACATGTTGTAATTTTAAGATCTAAATCTCAGCATACTATATATGACGGTTCATGATTTGGAAGAAGAAAGATTATTGTATGATAACATATGACTTATAATTTGAGGACATAATGCATGTTATAATCCAAGCTCTGATTTTGAGGACATAATACATGTTGTAATTTAAGATCTAGATTTGGGGTATGTTTTATATGACAATTTATGACTTGGAAGAAAAGCATATGTGACTTAGGCATAAAGATCTATATTAAAATAGGATAATTATTAAATGTGAACATGCCTAAATGGGGATTTTTGGATAATTAGCATGCACTGAAATCAAAGGCTATGATTTGGCATAATTCGTATTGTATATCATGATTTGGGATTTTTTTTGAGAACATTCTGTACTGTGCAAGTTAACTAAAATTTGGTGCATATGTTATAGTGTGAATTATGACCATAATTTGGGAATGTAAATTTAGGCTTAATTTATGATTATGCGAGATATGTCAATGGAACTTTAAGAGATGTTTAAATCTGTTAAATTGCCTAATCTGCTAAATCTATTGAAAACTGAATACTGTAATTTGGGTATGTAAATCCGTAGTCTCAATGGGGTAGAACTTTGAATAATCTGTTGTAACTTGTAAAGAAGTTAATTTGTTAAATTGACATAACTAGTCTGATATTAGCATCATCTGTGAATGAATAAATTGGCTAAAATAAGAATGCCGAGACACGAGGTAAGGCTCAGTTTGAGGTAGAAATCTGCCCGGAACCAACCGGCCTAACCAGTAGCAGCAAACTGTAGGTCTAATGTGAGAGGTCGTAGGCATAATTAAAAGATGCTTAGACACGAGATTAGGTCTGGCTTGTGGCAGAAGTCTGCCCGGAACCGCCCGGCACATCCAGCGGCCACAAGCTACCAACCTAATGTGAGAGGTCTGTGCATTAATAATTAATTAATGCAAATCTAAGATAAATATGATGCCTAAAATGTGTTGGGTGGATAGGGTTTAATCTATTGGACTGATGAATCTAATAAACTCGTTTCGTAAATCTGTAGGCCCAATACAAGGTTAGGTGAAACAATCTGTAAGTCTTTTAATCCGTACATCTGATCCGTTAGTCTGAAAACTTATTAACCTGTATGTCTGATATAAGAATTAGTTAATCTGAACTTTGTACGTCTGTTAATCTGTAAGCCAATCAATCTGTATGTATGATCTAAAAACTTGTTAGTCTGAAATCTGAAATATGTTAGTCTGGGGACACAAGGTTAGGAGGGGTAATTACTTGTGACATCTGTTGTGTGGGACCCATGTTAGTCAGTAACCCTTTCTGGTATCAAAACTATGACTCAACACTAGGTAGGGTCCGAGCACACTTACTGAACTAATTATAAGAGGTTCATTCTGATAATGGCGAGGGGTGTTGATGGCGTATTCCAACCGGGTCATGTGCGTGCATGGATCCGGTCTGCTCTGAGGATGTAAGACACCGTGACATCTGTAAATAGGTCTGTGTCAATAGGTTGCCACTTTAGGGAATGATACACCCTTCTGTGGAACCGGCACAGGGTATTTATGTATTAGGGAGCCGATCACTTAGGGTAGAATTTAGGGTACACCTAGTTCTGTCTGCTTCTGTTGGGGAACCGTATGTTTCTGCTGGGTGGTAACACCTGTCTGTTTCTGCGTGGTACCATCTGTTGGGTGGTAAAGGCCCATTAGTTGGGGGTGGTAAAGGCCCATTATTAGCATTCTGTTTCTGTACCTTCTGTCTCTATTGGGGGTGATAAAGGCCCATTTCTAGCATTCTATTTCTATAGAGATTATTCTGTTTCCGTTTCTATTTCAGTTTAGACATTAGGGTAACACCTAATCCTGTTATACTAGTATTAGTGCAGAGAAGTAAGATATATGTAAGAAGCATAACTTGGTCTATATCATTCCATTTCTTCTGTTTAATTTAAGCATACCTGCTACTCCTGTTGTTGTAATCTCTCATCCATCTTTATTTACATGTCATGATACTGTTATCTATTTATATGCTGAAAATCATTGGACTCGCCAGACTTTATGTCTGACCTCATTTGTTTTCGCCCCTTTTCTTTCCGTCCCCCCCCCCCCCCCCAGGTTCTCAGGGTGGAAACATAGGAGCTTGATTCTGATTCTCTCAGCTAGAAGTGCTTGAAGTATTGCTTGGCTTTGACTCTACCTTTTTATGGCAGCTTATGTTGGGGATTATGGTTCTAAAATTATGCATTCTGAAGGATTTTGCACAAGACTAATACTTGTGTACTTGGGTTTTGGTATTGTGATTTTGAAAGGTGTAACCAAACTTATTTCTGTTTTTGCTGTAATAAAGTTATAAATTTTCCAAGTACTACTTTACGTATCTGCCTTGTAATTTTCTGTTCTGTTTACTTATAATGCTTCATGGAAGTTAATGCATTCCCATTGTGAGTGACATTACCGGACATGGGGTGTTATAAAAGTGAATCAACATATAGTGGAGCTACATCTTTCAACATGTTTCAGAATTGGTGAAATTCATGGAAACAGAGTCAAGCAAGGCAGGTGCTCAAATGTAGTTGCATGAACATAGGCAATATTCACAGGTTGACACACATGAAAAGCATGTTCATGCAAATATACAAAACCATATAAATGAAGCATAGGAGCAACATAACAGCACAAATGCAAAAGCAAATGGACAAGTTAACATGGTGATGGAGCATATTCAAGTTCATATTGGCAAGACAAATGATACTGTGTACATGCATGAACTATACACAAGAAGAATGCAAGTCAATTATTACTCAACAATTCCAAACCGGTCGAAGTGTAATTCTACATGACAGCAATGATCACAACAGTCATGGGAGGATCATGTTCATGCAGATATGTATGCATGAAAGTTCACAGTATAGCAGTTTAAAAGATGGCATGGCGTGTTTGCAACTCAGTTTAAAACTACATCAGCATCTTTCAAAGTGATGGTGCACAAACATGAAGCATTCAATATATGTGTGATTCAGGTTTCAAAGCTTTCAAGTGATTGATATAAAAGTGGGATAAGCAATAATGCTTTGGTGTAACTCAAGGCAGAATCAAGGGTGATAGCATGTTTTTAAGTGACACAGCATGAACAAAAGAGGCAAGAAATCATTTTGGATCATGACAAGTGTATTGGAATATTTCCAGAAAACAGTGGAAGTGCCGAGACCATATTTGGCAAGAATAATTCAACCCAAATGAAATCATGGGAACATCAATCACACAAGAAATTTATGCAGAGCAATATTTGGCAAGATTTCTAAATCACGCAATATTCAAAGCCAAGAAAAACAAGTAATTCGATCATTTTTTAAAGGGACAAAATCTATGTCTTTCCATATTTTGCAATATTAAATTTGGTAAAGAGAATGGCACAGATCATGTTTTGGCAAGAATTCAAACATTTCTAGGAATCCATCAATCATGCGTGGAAAGTTTTTTAACAACTATTTGGAGAGCAAGTATATCATGCAAGTTTTTTCAATTCAGTACTCAGGATTCACACAAGCCATAAAAACAGAACGAATCAAGCTATCAATCAGTGAAATTGTGCAAGGCAACAAATCATTATTCACGCAAGGGTCCACAAGAATATCCTCTCAAGATTTAATCAATTCAAGGCAACAAAAGGCAATTTCATTCGAGAATTTCAAAAGGGAAAACCGCAAATTATCAGACCAAATCAATTTCTTGAAATCAGAGCGAATACGGTTTGTTTACCCTATAAATTAACCATTCATCACTAGCAAATATTTCATCGAAAACCACAAAAAACTCGCAAGAAATCCAAAGCAAGAAAATTCAAAAAACTCATATTGTTTTCGATTGAAAGTCATCCCAAATCGAAGCAATAGAAAGCCACATAGTTTTCGAAGCATCAGAGACCTAAATCCAGAGCATTTCCTTCAACTCGAATCGATTTGGGAAATCAAAAGAGAAACCCTAATTTATTTTGCACTAGCTGCCATTTCTTTTTCTAGAGACAGCAAGAGATCAGACATATGAAATGAAAAATGGGCCGGCACTATTTTCGGCTTAAAGGAGTTTTTTTTAAACTAGGGTTTTCTTAATTGTGTTTTTATTTTTGTATTGTTTTTTTCTTTTGAAATCAATCCGTCAAACAGTTTCTAGTTCGGTAAAATCTAGGAATCCAGTAAGGGTGTTAACTGGCAGTTTACCAGCGTCTGTAAAAACTAGGGTTATGTGTTACCGGTTTGTAATACGGGAAAATCTGGTCGATGGGATATCGGTCAGTCTAGGGTTTTGAGCGTAGGACTAGAATAGGAGCGAGGGGTTTGCAAGTGTACATGGTCTTGTATGAGGGATCTGTTCTTTTACCTAGTAGAGACCTTAGGAATGCAACAGTAGGCAGGGTTTTGCCAAAGCTGGGTATATCTTGCGTCATTTACTTTTCTGCATTTATTTTCTACTGCATTCTGTGATCTGTTTATTATTTTAATATCCTGTAAAATTTGAACTCGTCGATGATTTTCAATAAACCCTATTCACCCCCCTCTAGGGTTAATCTAGATCCAACAGTATGAAATCACAGTTGGACATGAAGCCTAACTTTCCCAAAAATGATCTTATTTCCTTTATCAAAGAGCGAACATAATGTAGTGTAGAGAAAGAAGGCTATCTTCATCATAAAAATGTTTCAATCCATGAATTCTAGGGTCAAAGTTGAAAGATGTTTGGGGTGCTAATAGTTTAATTTCATATATGTGTTAGTGTCATCTGGGCACGACGGTATGGTCACCTGGTCAGGTCACCTTGGCGCCTAGGTTTGAGTCCGGAAACAACCTCTTCATAGTGCGAGGGAAAGGCTACGTACAATCAACCTCCCTAGAGCATGTTATTGTGTGAGAGCCTCGTGCACTGGGTTCCACCTTATGTGTTAGTGTAATACTCGTTTAATTTTAAACATTAATGCTTTTGTCTGGTTAAGAACAACATTCTATGCAACATTTTTTCTTTACTAGTTTTTTGGCTTAAGGACTAATGCCTTGTTTCCTAGTGTTAAACTGACATGTATCATGTGCAATTGTTGTCTAGTTTTCATGCCATTTTCAAGGTTGATGTTTTTGTCTTAAACTGGAAAATAAGAACGAAATAAAGAGATCTATTATAGAAAAACCCTTTTAAAAATTTAAAATAGAAACTGCTGCACCTCCTGAAAACAAATTTAAGAAGGATCCCATTTTCCGTTACAATCAAATTGCAAATATTTGTGTGTTAGAAAAAGAGATCAAAAAGGAAGTTTAATATTGGTCATATTAGCATACCGCTTAGTGAAGTGGGACTGCGCCCTAGGATGATGTTTCAAAGGCTAATTAAAAATATGTTTTTTTAGAATGTGCATTCGTGTATTAAGCTCTAAAATAAGAGGTTGATCCTAATTCTCATTGAAATATATCAGGTTTACAGAAGTACCAGAGCTAATTGGATGCTTTACGGTAGAGGTGCACTGCAGCATAAATTCCAACGAGCTGACTCCTAACACTACATATAAATCATATCTCATATTCAAACTAGCAAAAAAAGAGCATGACATGCTCGGTCTAAGCCATCGGGCTCAAGATGTATCAGTCAAGCTCGATACTCAAATTTTTGATGGAAAATTAATCAAGTATGTTGATCCATGAAGTTCTATTAGTTGTTATTATGACTTCTGAGCATAAAATCACTATAGTATCAATTTTCACTTTTTTAGTTCTAGATTTCGCTTTAGGCGTTGCCGATTACAATCACTTTCACTTTTATTTTCCATTTTATTCTTTTATAAGATGAAATTTTCTTTCTTACCATTTTTGTGAATAACTACCATCGTAAGACTACGGTACGCCTATGCAATTTACATCATCCCTTTTCTTTTATGACAAATCACTATCATTTTTTTTGCTACAATTTTAATTATCTTATAAAAAAATAAAAATAAATTTTTGAGTGTCTAGTAAATATGTGATAAAGCGTAGGGTCAAGATCTCGAGAGAGTAAAGGGAATGGTTTAGGATCAACACAAGGTGAGCTATGTTAATACTTTCAAGGCTATGTATTCGTTAAGTTGTATGATTAAGGTATATCAGACGAAGATTGTTTCTAGAGATCCCATAGAAAACTCATCAGTGGATTTTTTTTAATAAAAACCATGGAATAATGGATGGTAAGAATTTCTCTTACTATTTTCTATGGCGTTAAATAAACAAAATTATAGTCAATAGCAGTTTTTTCTATGGCGCTAAACGGTATCTGAATCTAGCTAGCGATGTTACAGTTCATGCCTGATTCCTCAAAATTGAATTGTTTTACAAATTATTTTTTCTAATTCTGTGTACGACGACTTCTATTGTATGAAGTCTGGAGCAAAAATAGGTTATGAAAATATAGATTTTTTATGTGACTGTTGGTATTTAATTTGGATACCTATTTACTGCCAGGTCTACCTGTCAATTGTAGGTTGGCTGAATGCATTATTTTTGTCAGCATAGTTGTATGTAAGCTATAGATGTCATAATAGAAATTTGTGGTAAGAAAGAGAAATAACAAATTTAATGATTATGCAGGGAAGACGTATATTATATGGGAATCATGGTAAAGGAAATGCATCAGCCAATAAATATAGGTTTCCATTATTCCAAGTGTTCAAATTTATATGCTCCAAAAAGTGTTCAAATTTAGAAAAGAAATTGATCAAAGCTAAACATCGACATGAGAATAGATTAGATTTGTCGATCAAAGCTAAACCACAAATACAAAGCCATCATATGTTTTACAACCATGTATTTTCATCTTTATATTTTTAATTGTATATGACCAAGCATATTTTAGTTACATGTCACTACAATTTTAAACTAAAATATCTCTATATCGATGTTGGGATTGGGATATGGCTTTGAAAGTGTCTACTACAAAATGTAAGATGTTGGATCTTAAGAGAGATGGGAAGGTACTGCTGTGGCTCTTATGGTTTGTTCTAACTTATTCAAGATAGTGTTGTATAAACATATATAAATTGGAAAAGATAGGTTTTATGTATAAGAGTCAACAATCTGTCTTAATGTGGGAATGCTTTTCTCTTAGATATATTAGCGTGCATGTGACAGTAATTTACATTGTATTAGATATACTATGAATGCTTAATGTTATATGAATGTTTCATTGAATATATCATTGTTTCTTTTCCGTACTATTGTTAGCAATATAATAATATTTTGTTTGATTAAGATATTTACATTTTGGTGCGTGTTCAATACGATCAAAATGAATCTATTTGATGTACAGTTTGAAAGTTAACAAATAAAGAAAAAATATTGAAAAATTGCTTTAGAAATGACCTCGAAATGGCTTGATAAGGTGTAGGGAAATTTAAATTGCATACATAATTTGGTGCAATCATGGCGTCGGTACGACATTTAAAAAATGGCATCGGAAAAGAATCAAAATACACCTAAGGCATGGTGTTGGAAAGGTGTCGGAAAACATCCAATTCTTGGCATCGAAAAGGCATCGGAATTTTTTTCCAGGCAAGTTTTAACGATGCCAAAAATGACATCGAAAACAGGTTTTTCGACACCACACTGATGCCATTTTGGCATCGAAAAATCAGTTTTCACTTGTAGTGTAAACAAAGCAAGATATCCATGCTCAAAAATCAATTTTAGAATTTCAAAATGAATGAAAATGAATCTATCAATGGTATGTATTCACGGTTTTAAAATATTTATCATTCATTATTAGGCTTAGATGAAAGATATATTCGATATAAGATCAAAAATCCTAAACTCTTTGATGGATTAATGGAAAGAAAGTTTTTGGATAGCGAAGAACCTAATGATCTTTCAATCATGAAACCCGAAGAGTTGATTGGAAATATAATGTCGTATGAAGTAAATTTGCAGGGTAAAAAGGTTCATGCTTAAGATAAACAAAATCCAGTTTTCTATGCTGAAAAAGACGAATCAGATTCAGATGAAGAGGACATAGCCTTCATTTCCAAAAATTTCAGAAAATTTCTAAAATACAAGAAGGGATATAAGAAAAATGTGAAGAAAAATTCTACAAAATAAAGTAATAAGGCAGATCCGTCCTTAGTTGAATGCTACAATTGTCACAAAATGGGGCATTATCAAGTAAACCGCCCATAATTAAAGAAGAATCGCAAAAAAGAGGAGAAAACTAAGAAGCGAGCTTTCTCAGAAACTTGTAATGATTCAGGCTCTTCATCTTCTAAAGTGATAGTGAAAGCGACAATGAGCAAGCTAATTTGTGCTTTATGACCAAAGAAACAGAAGTTAGTGATTTTACTTTCAAAGAAATGGTTGAAATTAATACAGAAATTCTAGAATGCAGAAATAATTATAAAAGAAAAATTAAAAAGCAAATGAAGATAAGGAAAAAGCAGAAAGTGAAACAGATTTGTTAAAAGATCAGAAAGAGATATTAGAGAATGAAATTAGAAAACTTCAAGAATCTCTGTCTAATGCAAATTCTCGACTTTCCTTATTAAGTCAAGAAATTGAAACTCAAAAAGAAAAGAACAATCTGCTTGTTTATGAAAATCATGATTTAAATACTAGGATTAAAATTACAGAATTACATAATTCTAGTCCTAAGATAAAATTAGATGATATTTCTAGAAATGTTAATAATTTCAATAAAGGAAGAGAGAATTTATCTAAAATTTTAGAAAATTCTCAACCTACATCCAGTAAAAAAGGATTATGATATGTACAGAAAACTAATTTTTCTAAGAAAAAAATCTGGACCTAAGGCTATATCATCGGCTAAGGCGATGTGAGCAATTACAGTATTTCTAATTTACCTCTTATTACCGATGTCTTATTAGTTAAGAATTTAAAACATAACTTGTTAACTATTAGTCAGCTATGCGATAAAGGTTTTAAAATATCGTTTTCCGAAAATAAATGTAGTATACTAGATTCAAATAAAAATCTTATTTTCGATGGTTATAGAGATAAAAATATTTATATCCTAAATATGACAGTTAATAATAATCCAAGTATGTGTTTACTAGCCAAAGATAATGATCTTTGGTTATGACACAAGAGATTTTGTCACATTAATTTTGAAACAATTAATAAAGTTTCTATTAATGAACTCGTAAGAGGTTTACCTAAAATGAAATTTAAATCATAAAATTTATGCGATGCCTGTCAATTTGGAAAATTACCAAAATCTTCTTTCAAATCTAAAAAGGTTATTTCAACATTACGGCCACTTGAATTACTACAAACGGATTTATTTAGACCAACTCAAATTCAGTCCATAAATCACAGTAGATATGTGTTTGTAATAGTTGATGATTTTTCAAGATATACATGGACGATATTTCTGAAAAATAAAAGTGATACTTTTGGTAACTTTAAAATATTTGTAAATCAAATTCAAAATTTAGCCGGTTTAAAAATTAAAAATATTAGAAGTGATCATGGAGGAGAATTTGAAAACGAAAAGTTCGATTTATACTGTAAAGAAAGGAATATTTCATAATTTTTCATTTCTTAGAACTCCACAACAAATTGGAGTTATAGAACGGAAAATTTGAACTTTATGAGAATGCGCTAGAACATTGTTGAATGGAAATTTGTTACCAAAGCATTCCTGGGCAGAAGCAGTTGCAACAGTCTGTTATGTTTTGAACCGTGTTTCCGTTCGGCCACCTACAAAAAATACTCCATATGAACTTTTTAATGGAAGAAAACCAAATATTTCATATTTCAAGGTTTTTGGTTCAAAATGTTTTTTTTAAATACAAAAGATCAGGTTGGTAAATTCGATTCAAAATTCAATGAAGGAATATTCCTTAGATATTCAGTGAGAAGCAGAGCTTCTCGAATTTATAATAAAAGAACTAATAAAATAGAAGAATCACTTTATGTATCTTTTAATGTGAGTATTTTATTCAAAATTCTTTTTATACTGAAGTTTTGAAAAATAGAATCTTTCAAGATGAAGATATTATAATTTATAGAGATGATGAAAACATTATTCGTAATAACAAAATTGAAAGTATCGCTGAAACTCAAGGTAATTCCGATAATAACAATCAAACTGGAAATACTAATGAAGTTTGATCTCCACCAAGAATATTACGAGATCATCCGACTCAAAATATTATTGGTGAAATGAATTCAAATGTAGGAACCAGAGGTCAGCTAAATCTTGTAAGTAACGTTGCCTTCTTATCTATTATTGAACCCAAGATTCCAAAAGAAGCTTCTACGGACGAAAACTGGATAATTGCTATGCAAGAAGAATTAAATCAGTTTGAATGCAATGAAGTCTGGGAATTAGTTCCAAGACCAAGTGATCAAGTTTTCATTTGTACAAAATGGGTTTACAAAAATAAAGCAGACGAATTAGGTAGTAGAAGTAGAAACAAAGCTAGACTTGTAGCACAAGGTTATAGTCAAGAAGAAGGAATAGACTATGAAGAAACATTTGCTCCAGTCGCTAGATTAGAAGCAATTCGTATCTTACTAGCCTATGCTTATTATCATAATTTCAAATTATATCAAATGGATGTAAAATGCACTTTCTTAAATGGTTTTATAAAAGAAAGAGTATACATTAAAAACCATCTATATTTGCACATGAAAAATATCCTGACCATGTTTGCAAATTGAAAAAGCATT